>CM070573.1:21446876-31446876 GCA_036346355.1 Rhipidocladum racemiflorum | reverse complement strand
ACCTTGGGAAGGAGCCTCCTACCCTGGTGTGGACGTTTTGGGATGTCACGCCAGTAGGGCAGGAGTCCGAGTGCTTCGAAGGAGCCGCTGCTCGCTCCGACCCGAGGGGTCGGGGCGAGCTGGGCACCCCGACCCTCGGGGAGTCAGAGCGTGTCTGTATTTGTGTTTGGCCAGGGGTAAGATCCCTCCGTGGCCTACGGGCCCTTGTCGGAACTGGGCCTTTAAGGCAGCCCGTTCACTGTCCCAGGCTGCCGGGGGTACCCATGGTATGTGTACTCGTCACTAGCTACTCGAGGATTAGCGCTCATGTCCACATAGTGCAACAATAGAATAATGACAAAGCTATGCCAAGTGTGAACATTCATGTTTGGTGAGAAATATTGATTTGAAATGTAATATCCCATGGTATTGAAATGTGGATTTGTTTAATTGAGTTGTGAACGGTGTTGAAATGAAATGTTATTATTGTTGCGACTTGAGATTGTCTAAAATATAGCAAAGGTCATGCCAAATTTTTTTTTATGTTCTTCCATATTGTGCTATTATAATCTTCCACAAATCTTCCACAATTTTTATAATTTTTTACAATTTTTTTGCATTTCTTCTTCTATTTTTCTTCATTTTTCATTCGGTCCACAATTTTACATCCAACCAGTCGAATTTCGAGAATATCGACAGAAATTCGAGGATTTCGAGCTAATTTCGAGAATTTTCAAATTATTTCAAGTTGATTTCGACCGGCCGTTTGACTTTCAAACCATTTGGTTTTCACCGCATTTCGATCGGTTTTCGTGAAATTTCGCTACCGACGAGAGAGAGAAATTCTAATGCAAAACGAAATTGTGAACCCTAGTGTATGTGTTGCCCGATGAGTGTCATCAATCCACACACACCCCAATGTGTGTGCTTTTGCTTGTTTTCGGTGACAACGACGTATGTATTTGATTGGTGAGATGATATCGAATAAAACAGACTAATTATGTACGAAATATAGTTCTATTGTTTTTTAACTGGATGGCTCAGCATCTAAAGAAAGTATTACTCAAATTTGTATCCAATCATTCAGGGTAATATGATTCTATTATTAAACACATGAATGATTTTTTTTTTCTTGAATCACTCCATACATATACTACTTGATACAAGTAACCAAACACACCGTAAAAGCGCTTTGTTCATCAGCCTGTTCCCGTCCTCTGTCTGGATTCTGGCCCCTTGCCTAGCCATTTTAATTTCTTTGAGAAATTTCCTTTCAGGGTAATTAATTTTAGAGAGGTGCTTCTATGCTCTTCGTTTTTAAAGTTGCACAAATATTAAAGCATAAATGAAGGGTAGATGAGGATTACTTACCTCTTCGTTTGCTTTAAGATTTGTGCAACTTGTATTAGGAGGGAGAGCATAAAAGCACCTCTCTTAATTTTAACTTGTGTGTCTTCCTGCTAATCCTAGTACTGTGCGTCGTTATCCTCAAGCCATATATAATACGCCATGCACTCATACATATATGTTACCTGGGCCGTCTCCAGAAATTTAGAGCCCCAGAGCAAAATGCAAATTGAGTCTCTAAAATTTTAAAAATTCATGTCTACTATAAATAAGACATACTTTCCGACAATTATATAACTTTAATATGTGCTTTTTCTTATAAAATTTATGAACATATCAAATATCAATGCTAAAAGAGTCAAGATAGTACGGACCTCATGTTCTACTAAAAAGCATCATCTGCCTAGCATTTCTTGAAATAAAATCTTCAATTATATCTTCATAATTAATCTTCTCGAAAACATCATTTTCAAGTGCTTTCATTGCCAACCTATTAAGTCTTTCTTGTGTCTTTCAAGTGCTATTATTTTCAAGTACTATGCGAGTAAACAAACTAATCAAGGTGGATCAAGCTACAGGCGTTACTAATGACCTTGAATTCTGATTTGGAAGCCTTAGTAACTTTGGGGAGCCTGTACCAGCGCCTAGATAGCACTTGTCCATATTGACAGCCCTATTTGTGACACTACTACAGATCCGGCCTTCCATACCGGCCCAATAGTACCGGTTATGCATGAACCGGGACTAACATTTACATCAGTCCCGGTTCAACGGTCTACAGGTCCGGGGGGATCATCAGTACCGGTTGTAACTACCAACCGGTGCTGATGCTCTCACATCAAGCACGGTTGGTTACACCAACCCGCACTAAGCAAAGACAGAGCCGTGGATGGTTCTTAGCACCGGTTGATGTAACCAACCGCATCGATCGAATGTTATCGACGGGTTGGTTAAACCAACCAGTACTAAGCAGCCTCCTCGGCTCTGTCCGCTTAGTACGGGTTGGTGTAACCAACCTAAGATCGATATGGAGCATCAAGACCGGTTGTTGTATTTGACCGGTACTAATGCGCTTCGCCTCCGGCCGATCAATCCCGCGCCTTTACGATGAAACTCTTAATTCGTGTTCATCCGGATTCTTGTTTTACGATCCAGAATCCTATAAAACCGTCAGATCGACTGTAAAGGGAGACTTACTGATGATCATGAGTAAGCCCATTTTTTAACTATGGCAGCTTCTCATTCTTCTCCCTGGCGTGCCATCATCACCACCTCGGAGAAGGACGAGGAGGAGCGGGAGGAGGAGGAGGATGAGGAGGTGGAGGAGGACAATGAGGAGGAGGAGGAGGAGGAGGAGGAGCGGGAGGAGGAGGAGGAGGAGGGGGAGGAGGAGGAGCGGGGGTGGGTCCGCTCGAGGAGCGCGACGTCGTCGGACGAGGATGACGATGATGAAGACGCTATCCACGACGACGACGACGACGCTTCGCCGACGATTTACTCCGGCGACGACAAATTTCCGGCAAATGCGAGTGGTGGTATGGGTGATCGCGCCACCCACCACCCGGCGCCGCTATGCATATTATATATATTGTAATTAATTAATATAATATGTAATGTTTTATATTATGAATTATTAATATGATATGTAATGTTTTATGTAATGAATTATTAATATAATATATAATGTTTTACCTCCCCCTTCTTGAAGCTCCGCCGCCTTTACCGTTAAATTGACATATTAAAAAATTATAAAACATAAAAACCGTTGAAAAAATTACGTCACAATGCATTATCGTTCAAAACAATGGCTTCGAGAAACATTCGATTGGACAGTGAAAATCAGGAGAAAATCGCAAGAAAAATTATGAAAGTATGATTCGAGATGAATATCTTTATAAATATTTATATTATATGCATGAAAATCATTTGTGTACATTTATCTCGGGTCACAAGACGTTAAAGGTACCAACCTGCATCGATAGTCACATCAGCATCGGTTTGTATTCGAACGGTACTATCTAGTAGCAACAGCTACGGTTGCAAGTGGATATTAGTACCGGTTTGTGCTTTGAACCGGGACTAGTGTCCGACCAATTTAAACTCTTTCGTCCTCCCGCCTCTCGCTGCATCGAGTCATTTGATCGCGAGAGATGAACAGGAGTTCATCGCCAAGGAGCTCGAAGGAGGAGGTGCTGCCAAAAATTCGAATTTTTTTGTCATTTTACTCGCAACCAAGATACCTAAGGTTAGTAATATCATTCCTCACTACACTTGGTGTTAAATGGGGCCTCTTCTTTGCTTAAATTATAAAGAAAATTTGATCTTTTCCATTAATCGTTGAAGGATTATAAATGTATAAATCAAGCTCGATCAATTGAAGTAAGATACAAAAACTTATTGTGTAAGCTTATAATTTGCTTGGATTATAATATAGCTCGCATTTAAGGTTTGGATCTAGCTCAATTTTATGTTTTAGTTCCATCGATCTAGCTCAAATTAGGTTGCACGTAGTTGGGGAAATTAAAAATGGTGCATTTGAGAAAAGTTTTCATAAAATTGGTTGCACGTAGTTGGGGAAATTAAGAATAGTGCATTTGACAAAAGTTTTCAAAATTTAAGCAAAGATGTCGTTAAATTTGTTCACAATTTTGAATCTAGACTATGATTGACCAATTTTTTTTGTAGGTTGAAAAAACTTGTGTAAGTTTATATTTTGCTTGCATTATTATTTAGCTCGAATTGTATGTGTGGCGAACCGGTACGAATTGTCGGGTATGAATACCGGAGTAAATAATCATTTTATGGGAAAATATGTAATGAAATATAGTGCCTTTAAAAATATTTAATGAAATAAAGCCATTTTAAAAATATAGTTGTCTTGATTTGGATTTTGGGAAATGTTCAATAATTCATTATCGAAAAATGAGTTAAAAGTTACCTTGATCGAATATAATGTAGATGGACCGGCGATGGATGTACATGGACCGACGCTCCCCGGAGTTCTTGCAGGGTTTGCAAGATTTTCTTCAGGCCGATGAATACACGACGTCAGGCTACATATGTTGTCCATGCATAGACTGCAAGAATGAGAAGGAGTGGTCAAACTCCAGTCACATTCACTTCCATTTGCTCTCAAGAGGTTTCATGTCAAATTATACCTGTTGGACCAAGCACGGTGAAGAAGAGATTATACAAGAAGAAGGTGAACAAGAAGAGGCGGAGAACAATATCTTAGACGCTGGCCAACCCGGCTCTAACGAAGATACATTTGGGGAGTTTGGTAATGATGACCTAGACCAGATGCTGCTTGATGGAGAGGGAGAATACATCGATGAAAGACATTACGGAAAATTTCAGCGCCTATGGAGGACCACAAAACATTGTTGTATCCAAGCGCCAACAGGGCCATACAAAGTTGCGTACTACACTAGAATCGATGCAATGGAAGGCGACCAATGGATTGTCCGATAAGGGATTCGACGAGTTGTTATGCCTCATGAAAAAGTTACTTCCAGAGGGGAACACACTTGCCGAAACTACGACGATGCCAAACAAGTTATCCGCCCTTTGGGGTTGGAGGTACAGAAGATACATGCATGTCGTGAACGATTGTATCCTTTATCGCAATGAGTACGAGGATTTGGATGCTTGTCCGTGTGCAAAACTTCTCGGTATAAGACCAGGCATGATGACCGAGGTGAGGTAGAGGGGCGTGTAAGAAGAAGAGGCCCCTGCTAAGGCCATGTGGTATTTCCTATAATACCCGGTTGAAAGCGTTTATTTGCGAACAAAGTGCATGCCTGATGATGCGCTGGCACAAAGAAGACCGTAAGGACGACGGAAGGCTAAGACACCTGGCTGATGGCTCCCAAAGTGAGGAAAGTCAATAGAACATACCGGACTTTGCCGAGGATGCAAGGAACATAAGGTTTGGGTTGAGTCTGAGATGGGATGAACCCGTATGGCGAGATGAGCAGATCCAAGATTTGGCCTGTGACCCTATGTATCTACAACCTTCCTCCTTGGTTGTTTATGAAGCGGAAATACATTATGATGCCTTTGATTATATAAGTACAGAAGCAACCTTGAAACGACATCGATGTGTACCTCAAACCGTTTTTTTAAGATCTGCTAAAATTGTTGAACGATTGTGCACGTTTATTGGATGAGTACAATAGAGATCACTTCATTTTGCGTGCATTGCTATTCGTGAACCATCAACGATCGCCTGCACTTGGCAACCTTTCGGCCTGTCTATCAAAGGATATAAAGCCTGCATCCATCGCTTAGAGGAAACGGACAGCAAGTACCTAAAAACTCTCGAAAGGTTGTGTACATGGGCCATCGCAGATTCCTCCATCCGAAGGACCCGTTAAGGAGGAAGGGTGAGAATTTTGATGGGACAGAAGAGAACGTAAGAAACCCTGCATCGCAGATGGGGCTCTTGTATTTTCTTTGGTAAAGGATCTGAAAGTAGTATTTGGAAAAGGTGCAGGTAGCAAACCTGTCCCGAGAGAACAAGGTCACACGAAGCCCATTTGGAAGAAGAAGTCAATATTTTGGGACTTACCTTACTTTGGAAAGACTTAGAGGTCCGTCACTCACTAGACTTCATGCATATCACAAAGAATGTCTGCGTGAACCTGCTAGGCTTCCTAGATATGTATGGCAAATCAAAAGATACACTTCAAGCACGAAAGGACCTACAAGCTCGGGAATCGGGAACGACCTACATCCGGAAATGAGAGCAGAAGACAAGATTACCTCCACCCCGCTAGCTACACTCTGAGCAAGGAAGAGAAAAAAAATATGATTAAGTTCTTGAACAGTGTGAAGGTCCCTTCTGGATACTCCTCGAACATAAGGAGACTCATAAACATAAAAGAGAATAAAATTGTACACACAAAATCCCATGATTGTCACGTGTTGATGACACGATTGCTCGGTGGCGGTGCGAGGTATTCACGGATCGGGTAATGCGAGGGACAATCATAAAGTTGTGCTCGTTCTTCAACGCGGTGTCGCAGAAGGTCATCGAGCCAAATAAGTTATCTAATCTGCATGATGACATGGTCAATAGTCTGGTTAGCCTTGAGATGATCTTTCCTCCATCATTTTTTGATATTATGGTCCATCTCATGGTCCACATTGTTAAAGAGATAGAAATTCTCGGACCCGTGTTCCTCCACAATATGTTCCCTTTCGAGAGGTACATGGGCATCCTAAAGAAGTATGTTCGTAACCGGTCTCGCCCAGAAGGCTGCATTGCGCAGGGTGTTGGCACAGAGGAGGTCATCGAGTTTTGTGTTAATTACATTGATGATCTGAATCCGATCGGCGTTCCTGTATCACGCCATGAGGGGAGGCTCCGGGGAAAAGGGACTTTAGGGAGAAAAGAATCCTATAGCGGCGATCTACTTTCATTTAAACAAGCACATTTCACAGTATTGAAACAAGCAACTGTAGTGGCTCCGTATATGTATGCTCACGAGATTAGTCTACGCGCCCAATACCCAGAGAAGTCAGATAAGTGGATCGCAGTCGAGCAAATGGATCATTTCGGCGGTTGGTTACAAAAGCAACTGCTGGCCAACCAGACAGATGATGAACAGTTGAAACTCTTGGCTCGGGGACCGTCCACGACAATCGTATCATTCCAAGGGTATGAGATAAATGGGTACACATTTTACACGATAGCCCAGGATAGCAAGAGCACCAACCAAAACAATGGGCGTCGTATAGATGCCTTGGACAAAATAGAAAGCTGGATACCTACTATGGTTTCATACAGAGATCTGGGAGCTCGAGTACGGACCTTTAAAAGTCCCTCTGTTTCGGTGCCAATGGGTCAAACTAGCAGCCGTGCAGATCGATGAGTACGGTATGACAACTGTGGACCTCAAGCAAGTGGCCTATAGGGACGAACTGTTCGTGCTTGCTAATGATGTGACACAGGTATTCTATGTGATGGACATGGACAGCAAACCGAAAAAGCAGAAGGACAAGCCTACTAAAAGGAAGAGGCAGCATGACAAATCTACCGAAAACATAAATCAGAATGAGAATACTAGCAGTGGCGATCAACCAAGGCGCCACGTGGTTCTTTCAAGTAAAAGAAGGATTGTCGGAGTTGAGGGCGTCACGGACGAAGAAGAGTATAATCAGTTCGACGAGCTGCCTCCTTTCACAGTGGACGTAGACATTAGTGCCCTGAATGATACAGAGCAATCTCCTTACGTACGCCGCGATCATAATGAAGGATCGCTTGTAAAAACAAAGTATGTTAGCAAATAAGTCCAACCTTGTTGTATAGTCCGTTGTTACAAGTTATAGTCTATCACTGATGGATGCTTAGTTTTCTTTTTTCATGTTAAATCTAGTCTCTTGTGTTCCCATGCTTTGTGATATGCATGTAACAAGGTGAAAATTTGAATTGGAATTATAAGAGTGAAAAATTACTTCATTTTATTTTTATATTTTTAATTCATAAACTAATATTCTAAAGAAAATATAGATTTTCAATATTATTGTTGAATTGTAGAAACTATAAAAGGAATTTATAAATGACTAGTAATCTTTTTTAAAAAAAAATCATTTTAGTGTGGAATAACCGAATAAGTATAATTTATTACTTTTTATTAAGCAAAGAAGCAATAATTGATTTTTCTTTCATTTTATTCTAAAGAGATTTTGAATTTAATTCTAATCAGTACCGGTTGGTGTATTTAACCATTACTGATGTGATATAATCAGTACCGGTTGGATACACCCACCTGCAGATCGATAGCCAACCTAGGTTTTCCTTCGTGAGTCATATGTGGAACGATCGGTCCGGTTGGTGTATCTAACGGTACTAATATGTATATCAATCCCGGTTGGTTAAACCAACCGGACCGATGGGGCCCTATAAACCTCGCCGCCATTTCTTCCCCACTTTGGTGCTCCTCCCGCCCGATTTACTCCCATTTCCGACCGCGCCCCCTCCGACGACGCGCCGTCCGAGCTCGCGCCGCCGCCGCCCCGAGCTCGTGCCCCTCCGACGACGCCCGTCCGGAGCTTTCGCCAGCGCCGCCCGTCCGAGCTCGTGCCCCCTCCGACGACGCCGCCCCTCGGAGCTTCGCCAACCGCCGCTGCCCCGAGCTCGTGCCCCTCCGACGACGCCGCCCTCCGGAAGCTTCGCCCGATCAGCGCGCTGCCCCGAGCTCGCCCCTCCGACGACGCCGCCCTCCGAGCTCGCCCGATCGCGCTGCCCGTCCGAGCTTCGCCCCGACGGCGCCGCCCGTCCGAGCTTCGCCTGCCACCGTCCCGAGCTCGCCCGGCGCCGCCCGTCCGTGGAGGTTGTGATCTTGTTCACGAATATTGAATGAATGCTGTGTCTCGTGATAGGTTATGTGGAGTCAAAAATAATTCTATGTTGCCGTGATAGTAATCGCATAAACAAATAAGGTAGTTCTTTCATTTACGCTACTTGATAGTTGTTGAGATAGAGCTTGTTGAGATAGAGCACGGATTGGATGCTATCAATTTTATAAATGAAGCACAAGCTACAATTCCGTTTTCTATTGTACATGATATTGAGTTTATTGAGAGATGCTATCAATTTTGCATGGTGCATCCGTTACGTGTTCTCCTTTATAAATGGAACACAAACTACATAATGTCATGGCTAATCCAAGCAAACTTGTCTTTTATAGTGGGGTATTCATGTTACACATACGCTTGGTTTGATACTACTTAATTGTTCATTTACCTGTAATCCCTAACTCATATTTTGTAAAACAAGAGTTAACATAGAGTATTAGTGAGACAAAAATATCTAAAGAGGGAACCACTCAACTCGTGCCACTTGCTCTTATATGGATCACATACTTCATCATACAACTAGCAATACGCATAAAGAAAAACAAGCCCTAGCTAGTTGTCATTTGGAGTACATTGACATATAAGTCAAGGATATATCTACCCTACGCACATGAGTATGGAGTTGGTCTAATCAACATTTGTTCCTCGCCGTCTTCCACGCCGTTACTTTTCAGTACCTTCTTCTAGCCTAAGAAACAACGATGGACGGTGAAGGATTTGATCAGGAAGAATTTATGACAAATTTGATTGCGGGAGATGGTGGTTATGAGGCCGCAGAGCACGATGAGGCCACGGAGGTAACAATCAATCACGTTAATGATTGTCGAGGTCACTATCATGCTAAGCCAACATTTTGACCCGTTCATGATTGTACCATGCTTTCAGACCGATCAATCAAGCGCGCAATCACAACAAATGAGGTCCAACCAAGAAGCCGAAGGCAAGATATGTTGTCACCGAAGTCAACGAGAACGGCCAACCTCGTAAACCCTTGACGGTGATTGGGCCGTTCAATTCGGCATGCGGCGCCCACGTTAGGGGACCACGTGCCCATTAGCATAGCAAAATGGGATCAGGTTCTCGAAGATACGAAAAACATGCTTTGGAACGATGTCGAGAGACATTCACCTTCCCCAAGGGACCGAAGAGAAGGTGAAGAGTTACACTCTCAAGAAGATGGCCATCGCATTCCAAACTTATAAAAAGAAGTTGAACATAGAGTATATCAAGAAGAATCGAACGCCCGACTTCAACAAGTTCCCGGTTGCAAGATCACTGGGAAGCGTCAGTGAACTACAAGACTTCGGAGGAAGGTCAAAGTTTGAGTGAGAAGAACAAGCTGAATGCACAGAAGAAGAATTACCACCACCGACTCGGCCCTGGTGGTTACCGTAAGCAATACCCAAATGGGAGAAGAGGAGCATGACTCGCTAGCGAAGGGTGTCACACTCGCAACAATGGAATGGCCTGGCAGAGCAAAGCATTCGTTCTATGCTCACGGCGGTGGCCTCGATGATAACGGCAATGCGGTGTTTGGGGAGGTGCTGAGAGATGTGGCAGAAGGCTTGTGCGATCCATCGAGGAGACTTCCCAAGGTAGCTTCGTGCCAAACAGGGAGAATGACGAGCTAACAAGGGCTCTACAAAACCCAGAGCACCCTGGACGTACACGCAGGCGTTGGCGTCGTCCCTTGGAAGGTTGGTTTCGCTCGGGGCCGAGACCTATAGGAGTCGAATGAGAAGCAAGGCTCGACATGCACAACAACTTAGTGCGCTTGAAGAACGATGACTCAAATAGAGGAACAATTAGCACAGAGCCAACAACGGAGACGTGCCAGAACCTCCCAAGCAATCCTAACATCATCAGCCCCACGAGGCAATGCAGTGCTGCGCCAGGTGGGTTGCCCAAGCGGACTTGGACAGTACCCGTAGATGACATCAGGCGGCCAGACACCTTGTGAGCTGCATGTCGGGCGCGAAACCTCTCCTTGAAGGCGGCGCATGGCATGGTTCACCCAAGTGGAGCCGGGCAGCTCATCCATGGCCAACAGATACCGTCAAACTACTCCAAGGTCTCGGTGGAGGAGGTTTGCCCAGTGGTACGAGGACCTTGAGCTCGAAATTCCCGGAGGTGACGGAGTCTGAAGCTAGGAGAGGCGGTACACACTTTCATCCTATGGCGCAAACGGCACATAATTTTTCGAGATAACATGGATGTGTCCTCTCTGCGAAGAAGCCCGACTCCTACACCACTTCCCGCACACCCAAGCCCAAGAAGAAGCCCGACTCCTACACCACTGCCGCGCACATAAGCCCTACGAGAAGCCCATCTCCTCCCAAGAAGGCGCCGACTTACACCACCTCCCGCGCACATATGCCCTACGAAGCCCGTCTCCTCCCAAGAATGCGCCAACTTCTACACCACCTCCCGTGCACTTAAGCCCCACAAGAAGACCGTCTCCTCCCAAGAAGGCGCCGACCAAAGGAAACAAGCCACTTCACCAGCAGCTCCCAAGAAGACGCCCTCCACCCAATCCAAGAAGTTGCGTCCACTTTCAAGCCGGGCGTGCGATATGACCGACGAGGAGACCAATAAGATTGTACAAGGTGAGGTAACTGAATTTTTAGACCCAAGTCACCAAAGAAGAAGGTTCAACTCGCACGAAAGAATTTCACAAAGGCTTGAGGACTATTACAAATTTGAAGGATAAAAAAGAAATGCCTCGCCAATCAAACTACGAGCGCACATTGCGAAAGGAATGCCACAAGGAGTGGGCAGCTGAGGAGAAGGAGAAGGAGAAGGCTAAGGCGATGCTACAATTCTTTGATGAAACTGGGCTTGACCCAAATCAAATATTAGGCTCAGCAGAGATTGAGTATGCCCAAGTAAGATGGCCATTTACATTGGGTGGATCATTGGTCAGGCGTGAGGAGCTGCTCCAGCTAACGACAAAGATGCGGCAATTCCATGAATGGTACTTGGACGCGACCAAGCATGGTCTACAGTTGTTTGCTGTCAAGTACAAGGATCAAGATTTTTATCACGGTGACGGTGAATTTTTATGGAATGGCACGTCATGTATGATCTATACAGGCAGGCGCCTCGGCGCGTCCTTGGTGGGTTCTTTGGACTCTGTAAGTGTCTTATTTACAAAAAACCATCGTCGTGCCCTTGTGAAGTCACGGACCTTGCAAGCCTAACTAATTTCTTCTTGTGTAGCATGGAGATACAAAGATGCCGAAGGGATCAAATTTTTGACATAGGATTCATGGACCCATTAGTTATCAACGAGACAACCGTTAGATACAGCCCAAGCGAAACACAGACTAACGTATACAATGCGCTAATGGGACATCAATATAAGTCAAGGATATATCTACCCTACGCACATGAGTATGTGTTTTCGTACCGCCTTGTTCTACTCCTTTTTCATAACACTATGTTAGAACTAATTAGTTATCTATGTTGACATATGTACAGTTTTCATGGATTCTTATTATGATCGAGCTAGATCATAGTCGGATCACAATTATGGACTCGAGAAGGAAACCAGTTCAAACGTATCAAACCTTCATCGATTTGCTCGACCGGTATTAATTCTTGTTCCTTTCATTATTGTATTACTTCTATTTCCTTCCATTTGAAACAAATTCTAATCATGTACAATTGGTAATCACATGTGTAGTGCATTCGCACAGTTTTGTGCTAAAAATAGGGGCGCATTCAAGGAGAAATTCAAATTACAATACCTCTCAAGTACGTATATCATAAAGCTAGCTTTTGGTTAGTTAAGTTAATTTCCTTGCATTCATTTCACGCTTTCAACTTTTTCAACCGCAGATCTTGAGTCAGTCGGCGGGCAACAATTTATGCGGTTACTACGTATGTGAGTTTTTGCACACTCCAAACCGAGCCGACCGCATGCTAAAAGGCGACAAGGGGTGAGTAAATATAATTACTACCTTTAACGATGTATATTACTCCTTACATCCGGTACAAATTCAAGGATTGATTTGTTAATGACTTAACGGCAGTGCCTCAATATTTGGCGGAACAAGGTTCGGAACTCTCGCCGGCGCGAGTGAGAGCAATTCAAGAACAACTCGTTGGCTTCATTTACGATGAGGTTGTAAATCCAAAAGGCAAGTTCCACGAACCAAATTTTAATAGGTGGGGCCCTTCAATAAGGACCGGTGAACTGTCATTCTCGACATCTACGGCTAGCAAGAGCGATGCACGTAAAAAATCCCAATGAACAGAAGGAAAAGAAATACTGGAGTTGTAATTAAAGTTGTGTGCATATTGTAGTACATTATATGTAATTAAATTTGTTAATGAATGTACAGTGATTTTATTATCGTGCAAATGTGCATGATTGATTATATGTGTTTTAATTCGTTGTGATTTAACACACACATGAAGTCACCGTGATTTGATATAATATATTGTAGTATATTATATATAATAGCGATATTGGACACACACATATTTACATATATATTATATACAACCCATCGATCGTTAGATAAAACAACCGGTATCGATGAGGGCCTCATCGAGAACCGGTTGGAGACACCAACCTGCATCGATAAGGTCCACTGGTCTCACGATGCGCCGCGCCACGCGTGTGACTACCAACCGCATCGATACTCTATCGATCACGGGTGAAAACCGGGGCCCGATGCTCAAGAGCATCAGTCCCGGATGGCCTGTACCGGTTCAAAAACCGGTACCAAAGGCTCTTTTAAACCGGTACTAAAAGCCTTTTCCGTAGTAGTGTGACATGTAACAGCGACAGTGATCTGCTAGCTGGTCGGTGGATGCTCAGAACGTACTGAGACTGTTGGTGGGGCCTTACGAGGTTGAAGCATGGTTCAACGGTCCAGCCACGCCATGATAAAAGCAGTCAAGGCACATGATCATTGTGGATGTTGTCACTCTGCATGGTAAGGAAAAGCAAGACAGTAAGGCCGCCGTCCACAGCGTTTCATCCCAGACGGTGCGAACTACTATTTTTTTTTTCTGCACCAACCGGTGTAGCTAGCACATGATTTGCTGGCACCGGTGCACTGCACCCGTGGTAGCTTAAAGAAAGAGAATATGGGGAGCAAGATTAGAAGCAATTCGTATTTTATTTGTCTTTGCTTCATATTTTCATATCAAATTGTTTCAAATGGATATAAAGAGTGCTTTCTTAAATGGCTAAATATCCGAGTTGGTATTTGTAGAACAACTTTCCGGTTTTTAAGACTCTAAAAATCCTAATCATATCTACAAACTCTCTAAGACGCTATATGGACTCAAACAAACTTCTAGAGCATGGTATAAGCGTCTTAGAGATTTTTAATTTTTAAAGGATTCAAAATTGGAAAGATTGATACTACACTCTTCACCAAAGTAATTGACACCAACGAGAAGTTCATAAGAAGTCTTCTTTTCAAGAGCCGATGCAAATAAAGTCGATTTGTGGTATGACAAGCTGTATTAATTGCTTTCGCTCAAAAAATATCGGAAGTATATTAGGAGGGAGAGAGAGTGTATGGTGGAAGAAAAATATGGCATATTTTATTTAACTATGGATCCCATCTTAAAGAGAGAAGGAGGTGCTGAACTGAACATTGTAGGAGGAAAACAAATCTAGTACCAGTGTAATGAGACGGTGAGGTGACGAATTACTACGGCCTACACTGTGGATGGCCTAAACAGATATTTCGTTCACGTGGAATTCGTACGAAATGCGTATCAAGTACGAACAAATTCCAATTCCCTTGTTCGACACACACTAACAAAATCCGCACTAAGTACGTACTAACAAATATTAATCTAACTCATCATCCATATATATATATATATATATATATATATCTACGTCTTTGATCTCCACCACTCAACAGGAGCACGTACGTTTGTCTAGAGCAATATATAACTGCTCCCATATTAATTTCTCCAAAACAGCGTCAGTGAGGAGGGCAAATTTAGACCTCGGCGATCTCGATGGGTGGAACCGAGAGACAAGCCAAGAAGCTCAAATGATCCAAGGTGCAAATTATTGTCGAGTCATGCGGTGATGGCGGCCGGCCATGATGCACATGTATGCACACAGCACTGTCAGCGGTACGCTTACATGAGGGCTGTACCTGCATGCTGGCCGGCCATGGCCTGGGGGGCCCACACGGCAGGGCCTGGACTAGGCTCCTGCGGAGCTGTCTGCTCTGGGAGGGGCACCCCATGCAAGCCTCGCCATTGGCCATGGCACTGGGGTCCTTGTTTGGCATGCAAAAAGGGACCAAGTGAAATATTCTGTCGAGGAATCATTGCAAGCATTTCGTCGCGTGCGTTCTCTTGTGGCAATGTTTATAAGCTCCCCATGTATGTCCTCCTCCCCAGCAACTCCCATGTCTCTGGCAAGTATATATAATCCCTGAAGAAGACAAGGGAAGGGACACGCATCGATCTTTTGATGCTTCCTTGCTGCGTAGGGTGCTAGGTTCAGGTCAGTTTGCTTCTCTGTAGTTTGATCTGGTGGTTTCGGTCCGCTGTAGCGTTACGAGATAGTTGTTCCATTACTTGTATGATGATCAGAATGCCCAGCCTTGAGATGCTCTTCTTGCTACAGCTTAATTTCCTTGTTATTATGGCATGAGTGCTGTTAGAGTTCAGCTCCGAATCCTAGGAGCACTACGTGTGGTTCAGCAACTGAAAAGCTGCGCGCTATCTTAAGCCATCATTTTACATCTTTTCTGCAGGGCAGGGTACCATCTGCCCTGTTGACCTCACTCAAATCCTCAACCAAGGACAGGAATCAGATGGTGCGGATGGAGAAGCTTGTGAAGCAGTGCGAAATGGAGGTCATGAAGATGGCCATGCTCAAACAAGAAGAGACCTTCAGACAGCAGGTGGATCAAACGCAAAGAAAAATCAAACACATCGATCCTTAATCAATTTATCATTGCAAATTCTTGGAATTTCTACCTAAAACTGACAATTTCTTTTACCGCAATCCCTCGAAAGGTGCATGAGTTGCACCGGCTATACCGCATCCAGAAGCAGCTGATGAGCGACCTGAACAGGCCGTCGGAACTAACCTGCCTACGGCAGAGACGCAAGAAGCCCCGGCCGGCGCTGAACCTGCAGCTCCCCGCCGACGAGTACATCGTCGTCGGCGCCGACGAAGGCGGTGAAGCGACCCCGCCGTCGAGGGAAGACGAACTGGAGCTGACGCTGGCTGTCGGCGGCAGCGCCAGCCGGCGGAAGCGGCGGGAGGGCACCCCCTTCTCGTCGGACAGCTCCGGCGGGAGGCAGACGTCGTCGTCGTCGACCGACTCCGACGGCGCGCTCCGGCCGGTGCCGTACCACAGGAGATCAATGGCGTTTGATCTCCAGGAAGGGATGGTGATGAAGCAGCCGCCATGGCTCGTGCAGTGCCTCAGCCTTAGGATGTCATGGTAGAGCCATGAGATCGATGATGAGATCCTCGTAGGTTCGTCGGTTCTTGTATGGTTGTGATGTAGGAGATCAACATGCAGCTAGCAGCAGTACGTAGACTGTACTAGTAGGCTTTCTAAATTGCTAGTTACCGAGTGCTTGCTGGTGAATTAGACCACTGTTTTTTTCACTTTGATGTTGTTCATGACTTTCATATGCGTGTGCATGGAAAAGCGACCGGGGAAAAGGGATCAAGTTGCAGTAGAAAGTAACAGCGGACTGCATGAGTCAGCGATAGTGGCAAACAGTAGCAAAAATATTCTTAAGAGTTGCATTAGATTGTCTAAAATAAATTTTATTAGGCTCTGTTTGGAACGTACAAATTTGACAGTAATTTTATAGGAAACAGTTCAATTTTTATAATTCCGACGTTACAAACTTGACTTTATTTTGCGTAGTTAGGAACTGTAGCTTACGGAATGAGCAACTAACTCCATAGCTAGCTTACTTGGCTTTCGGTTCTTATACAGTAAGGCTCCGTTTGGCAACTTAGAACCGGATCATTTCTACTGGATTATGGAAGAAACCTAATCAAACGGGCTAAAGCTCGGAACGATTCTCTTTGGACCATTTATTCACAGAATCCGATCGTTTCTACTGGATTATGGAAGAAACCTAATCAAACGGGCTAAAGCTCGGAACGATTCTCTTTGGATCGTTTCTTCTTTTCCACTCTATCGCCGAATCATTCTCAACCCTGTTCCACCCGATTCACAGAATCCTACCTGAAATCTACCTGAAATGCTTCTACCAAGAATTTGGAACGTTTCTATTAAAATCTAAAACCGTACCAAACAGAACCGTAGTATTTAGTTCGAGACTTCTGTCTACGGAGCGCCCCGTTTTTACTTTTCACATGCTCCCCTTCTCTGTATTCTCTATCCAACAGTATCTAGGTCCACCTTTGTCCTTGTTATGATTCATCTTTTCACCAAACTTTCAGAGCAGAAGCACAGGAATGCATGCATGCAAAAAAGTTACGGGTGGAAAAGTACTGGTTACAGTTAAAAAAAAAGTTTCAAAGAGGCCATCAGATATCTGACCACAAGGCAGTGCAACTGTGGAAAACACCGTTAATGCAAGGGGCACGGTTCAATTTGCAGCTTATTCATCCATATCTGCGATGAAGAATGCAAGATAAAATATCGATCTATATATGCTTACTCTCGATGAGGGCAACAAACATTCAATGATACGCATAATCTACGGCCGTGATTGACAACGAAATAAACAATCCATATCTATCTATCACCGACAGACTACTGGGAAGTAACTGACTGTAGCTTTTTCCATTAAGCCTTGTCTCCTAAACAGTCAGTTACATGAATAATTGCTCCTTGCCCCTATATTGCAGCAAGACAATGGAGTATGTAAATAGCAGCAAGTATGGACCTACGACTACAGCATAGCAACCAGGGGAAAAGAGAGTAGCGGAGGCTAGAGCATATCTATCAGGATACCATCTTAACCTGTTAGTAATCGAGCTGATGATTTTGGGGTCGATATTGGAAAAAAGTCCCCAGGGTCGCTGAGGTCATCGTAAATTCGTAACACCAATGATTGACTTGTAATAAGAAGAAGTTCATATGTATATAACCAGTGACTTGTAATAAGAGGTTTATATATTTATATACTAAATATATGCTTATGTACTAAAGAAATCATACGTGCTGAACCAAAGGATGTCGATGTCGGTGTCGGTTGATCCCGAACTCTACACAGTAGGTCCGCACCTGGATGATTTTGGTGGCAATGTCAAACTTGCGGCGTTGGGAGAAAAGTCAAGGAGCCCTTGATGTTCTGACACTCGCGTATGCTTCCACGGAAAAGCATGCGAGCTCTCAAGATTGTGAAATCAAGTGATGAAAAATTGGTTTAATGTTGAATTTGCCATTGCAAAGTGGTTGTGCTCATGGCATGTGTGGTGCATGTGCATGTGATGTTTCTGATGATTAAATGATATGCTTGTCATAGCATGGTAATTGTTTTGCTTGATGCAATGCGCTCGTGTGAGTGGTTGCATGGATTGATCTTGAGTCAAGTCGTGGACTTGTGCTCGTTGTGTGTTTGTTCATGTGAGTGTTGCTTGAGGTCGAACGTGGTCGGTGACGGGACCGTAACTAGGTTCATGGAGGAACCGAGGTTCGGGACTAGGTTCGAGGAGGAATCGAGGTCTTGGTGGTCGAGGATGTCGCGCGGGCGTTCGGACTAGAGAACGGTGCACGTGGTTGCTAGTGAGTCACGTGAGTACGGCAGGTGGGCCGTACGCGTGCAGTTGTATTCGTTTTGAGGTAGTTTGCATGTATTGGGCCATGTTGGGCCAAGTGGAGATGCATGCGAACTCTTCTAGGGTTTTCTTATAAATAGGGGGAGGTGCCCCCTGTTTATTGTGTGCTTGGGATTAGAGTTTGTACTCTTTTGTTTGAATCAGTAATCAGATTAGACAAAAAGAAAATAAAAATATTTTCCTCGTAGCCGCGCGGCACAAAAGAATCAATAGAAGGGCGCCGTCGCACGTGTACAGGAAGCGCTCGTGAGTCTGGACGGGATCAGGCGTCGGCGGTGAGTGCAAGCACGGCTCCACGCAGGAGCTCGAGCGACGGTACGCGCGATCGGTTTCAGAGAAGATTTTCTCGGCGACAGAGCGAACGGCAGTCCGACGGCGTCCGCTTGTACGGCGCGCATCTGCTGACCGGCTTCTTGTCTTCAGGCGCGTTGCAGCAAAGACTAGAAGCAACAAAACAAGTAAGTCACGCAAGCACGCATGCAATTAATCTTTCAGCCGAACGTACGTACGTGGAGATCGAAAATACAGTGCATCACGTTTACTGTAGCAACAGTAAATCGCTGCTACAGTACCATCTCCGTTGCAACGATAGTTCTTGTTTTATTTTTTGGTTGCATGTCGTTTCGTTTCTAGATTGATTCGTTATTTCTTCATGATAATTTTTATTTGATCTATTCCAAACGTTCCTAGGGCATCAAGTTAGTGATCTAAAAGGTTTGATTGGTTAATTCTTTATAGTTTTTGTTTAATTACGAAATTAGGGTTTAATCTATTTTCGGTTTTATTGAAATAGTCAACTTGCAAAGCTTATAACTTTTAATCCGTAGATCCGATTGAGTCGATTCTTCTTGGGTTAGTTTCTAAATTGAATCTAGTTTCTACAGTAAAAATTTCACATCAATTGGACGGTTGGATCTCCGGAAATTCACGATTTAATGAACATTAGTTAATCTGTTTTTGCGTTAAACCGGAGCAATATTTTATATTAAGTTTAGGGGGTTTAAAGAATCACTAAAAATTTGTTTTAGCACCCGCTTAATCATTCACCCCCCCTCTGATTGACGCCATCCGATCCTACAAAGATACGCCAAGCTAGTGCCGACAAAAAAAAAGATCTTACTGTCTTGTTATATGAAAGGTTTCCGATGTTTCCCTTGTCAGTACAATATACTGGAATATTCTGATTGGCATGAATTTTCCCCCGAGCTGGAAGTGTATATGTGAAACAACAAACAAACAGCACAGGAAGTAGATTGGATATACTTGTGCGAATTCAGCAAAATTACATCTCCCTAGCAGCACACATCTGCTTCTGTTCTTCCTCTGCTTTTCTCCATGCAGCCTGGGGAGCAGTAGAAACGTTGTAAGGCATGGTTCTTTCGGTATTTTTAGATGATGGGTTAGTGTAGTAGAATCTTTACCTTGTCCCTCTCAATCTTGGAGACATGGGGCTTCATCGAGTTCCCCAGCCCCACTCCTCCCCATGAGTCCAGAAGTTCCTTCTCCCTTGCTCTCCTGCGCTCTTCCACAGGGTTGACGCCGCTTGTCGATCTTTCTTCAGTAGCAGCAGCCAGCTTGGCTTGCTCAAGCTTCGTTGGACACTTGACAAAGATGTCAGCCAAACCTCCTGCTGCTCCATCTGTATGCTGTGTATCACTCTTCTTTGGCAAGATCATATCACCCTTCTTTTCATGCTCCATCTTATCCTTTTCAAGTCTGGAGACGTGCTTAACTAAGATCTGATCTAAACTATCGGATGCTGTGGCATTGTTACCGTGCCTTTCCTGACCATTCAGCACGCTGGTTTGTCCTCCCAATGCATCCCTCCTTTTGTATTCCATCTTCTCCCTTTCTAGTCGATTGACATGCTTTACTAAGACTTGATCTAAACTCTCAGCTGTCGTGGCATTATTACCATGCTTTCGCTGATCATGTGTCGCATTGATCTGCCCTTCTCCCAATGCATTCCTCTTTTCATATTCCATCTTCTCCCTTTCTAGTCGACTGACATGCTTTACAAAGACTTTATCTAAACTCTCAGCTGTTGTGGCATTATTACCGTGCTTTCGCTGATCATGTGTCACATTGGTCTGCCCTTCTCCCAATGCATTCCTCTTTTCATATTCCATCTTCTCCCTTTCTAGTCGACTGACATGCTTTACTAAGACTTGATCTAAACTCTCAGATGCTGTGGCATTCATACCATGCTTTCGCTGATTATGTGGCACGTTGGTCCGCCCTTCTCCCAATGCATTTCTCTTTTCAAATTCCATTTTCTCCCTTTCTAATCTTGATACATGCTTCACTAAGATGTCATCTAAACTCTCTGTCACAGTTGTGTTGTGAACATGCTTATTTCGATCTTTCTGCACATAGGTTTGTCCTTGTTCGAGTGCTTTCCTCTTTTCCTTCTCCAATCTATGGATTGGCGTGACAACGATCTTATCGAGGCCAACATCTAATGTATTGCCATCTTTCGTACAGAAAGCTTGAAGTGCTTCCAGCTGAGCAGCTTCAATTCGAGTTAACCTTTTACCACGCTGGTTACCCTTAGCACCAGAGGGGGGCAGCTGATGAGAAATTAAAATTATGTTCTCTTTATCTTCCTGTGAACAATCAGAAAAATCTTGAATGCAATTGCTTTCTTCACTTGATCCCCTGGAATCACAACTCGGCTTTAAATCGCTGTTACACAAGGCTTCTGATTGAGTCTTGTAAAATTCTGATTCTTCATTGCTTTCCTCCTCATCTTTCGTAACATGCACTTCAACATCCTTTCGGGTTCCTTCCAAGAGACGAATGCGTTGGTCGCTCTTCTTGGCTTCCAGGATCTCCTTCTCAAGTTTAGACACATGCTTCACAAGAATGCTGCCCAAGTCTGAAGAAGATTCTAGTGCCTTCGCATTGCTAGCTGTCAGTTGGCCCTGGGCACCTTTTGCAGCAGATTTTACTGAAGTGGCTTTTCTGCCAGCTTCTCTTGCTTCCTGAACTTCTCTTTCGAGCTTTGAAAGATGTTTGACCAAGAACTTGTCCAGACTTGGTAACTCAGATGTGAATTCTTTCTTTGGCCCTTGGATATCAACAAAGCTGGCTGCAGTAGAATACCTTCTTGATTGTGATCTGTGTGATCCAGCAGCAATGCTGTTCACAGGCTCCGTTCCACTATATTTGCCCCTGTCACTCTGAAGTGCTGCATTCAGGCCAGATGTGGCGACAATGACTGCCAGAGAGGCAAGCTCGTCTTCATGAAGGGCTTTTAGCCTTTCAAGCATAACGCTCACGAGATCAGTGGATTGTTGAACATTAGTGGTGCTGATATCAGATGGAAAGATGCTGGTTCTGAAGGTTTCTTTGTTGAATCTCAAATTCTTTGTTTCTTCATTGTTACAGTCACCCAGCTGCTGTTCAGCTTCAGAATTCACATCAGTCTCAGTTGCAACAGGATTTTGGCTAATTTTCCATAATAGCTCCTTAAACTCTTCTTTGTTAGACGAATCAGGAGAGTTTGCAAGTTGAACAAATGCCTTTTTAACTGCAGCAGCAACCTCCATATCAACCTCAAAACCAGTTTGAAAGGAAGCAGTGACCTTGTGAGTTGATTGTCCTCCAGTATGTGATGATGATTCCAACGCATACTGCTGATTTGGACAATCTGGTCTGTCATACATCATCACACCTAATACTCTAGCTTCTTCAAATGCTTCAGCCGCACGCAACCTGGCCTTTTCCATTACTTCTTCAGGTTCTTTGTTTTGGATCCTGTTACAAAATAGAATAAAAGAATGCAATAAAAAACAATCAGAATAACAAAGGAATGCATAAAGGGAAATCAGCATAAGGGTGGACATGATGGAATAAGATAATCATAATCTCACCTTGCTGCTTGAAGAATTCTACACCATGAAGCTTCAACCATAGCAGCTTTGCGAGCTTCCATTGCCCTTCTGGCTGCCTCTCTAGCTGCAATTTTCTCCCTTGCCATCCTAGTATAGTGAGGATTGGCATTTCCTAGAGTCTCATGAAGGGATGTGGTCATGCCGTCAGTCTCCTACAAAAGACAAAAGTTATAACTACAATAATCCTTAACCCACCGCCCTCTTTTCTTATCCCAGGTAGAGAAGAAAATTGAGGTAGCAAGGGACATCAATTGAAACTCCTTGCCATAAGATGCATTCAAGGCCATGATTATGATCTTAAAAATCCATGCTAAAATAGTAGATTGGAAAACTGTGTGTCTTATATTGGATCCCACACCCTTTATTTATGCGAGAATTACAATTGTAACACAATCGAACTCTATCTCTAATTTCCTAATTTATCTCTAATTCAACTGGACTCTATTTCGGATATTATCCCAACACTCCTCAAGATGGGCTAAAAATATCAATCATGCCCATCTTGTTATATGTAGTATCCTCGCTAGGACCTGTTAGAATTAGGGTAAAATTCTCCTCAATTTGATTAGGGGTTCCTCAAACCCCTTATATGGAGGATACAAAACCATTGAACCGCTCGAACCACGCATGAGGAGCCTGCTTGAGGCCATAAATAGCACGACAAAGGCGACACAATAACCAGTGGGAGCATCATAACCTGGTGGTGATGCATGTAGACCTCCTCCTGAATATCACCGTGAAGAAAAACATTCTTCACATCCATCTGGGAAATAGCCCACCGGTGCATAGCTACAATTGCTAACGACGTGCGTACAGTAGTCAGGAGGAAATGTCTCATCATAACCTCGACCATATTCTTGCTGAAAACCACGAGCAACCAGACGAACTTGTACCTTTCCATAGAACCGTCAAACTTTGTCTTGACTTTATAGACCCACTTGCAGGTAATGGGTACTGCACCAGACGGAAGGGGAACCATCTCTCAGGTTCCAGTGCACTGCAAAGCATCCAACTCTTCTGTCATAGCTAGCTGCCATTCTGGAGAAGCAGCAGCCTCATGATATGAACTCGGCTCCTGAAAAACACTAGTGGTAGTAGAAGTATAATGAGCAAGACATTGTAGATGGGCTTTGTCACGATGTGCATACCCTAGGTGATAAAGTAGCCAGCAGATCATCAGTAAGAGGCTCTTCAGTATCGGTCGACACCTCAAAAGGGGGATCCACTGTGGAAACTCTAGGACGACGAGTGAAGTGGTGAGGATAAGGCAACACACAACGGAAGGTGGGAACCTCAGGAGACTCAGTGATAGGGATATCTAGTGATACTCCGGAAAAACGGTAGAGGTAACTGGTGGCACAGTAGGAGGATCAGGTAAAGATAGAAAACTAATGAGATCAAGGACAAACTCGGAAGAAGGTAACTGAATTGTGGAGGCATGGAAGTAAGGTCGTGACTCATCAAAGATGACATCGCGAAAAAAGCAGATGCGCCTAGCAGAGGGAGCATACCAGTGATAATCTTTATGCTCAAGACTGTAGCCAAGAAAAACACACTCAATAGATTGAGCAATCAAATTGGTAATTGAGGACCTCAATCAACAAGTAAGGATCCTCCTACTGTGATATCCCCCAATCAACAAGCAAGCTCGGCGGGGACTGTTTTTTCTCCTCACGATCTTGATGATAGGATGAGCGCAAAAGGGCAAGAACATTTGCTCCAATCACATTTTTCTAAGGACTGGCTAGCATGCGCACGAGCGACTGAAGCGCAACAACCAGCGCTGGATCACTAAGCTCGCCTCTAGAGGTTCCAGTCTACATAAGCCGATTATCTCTCGCAGCAGTGCTCTGCTGCAAGTCACAATCGCACACAGACACCCTCTCAGATGGTTCGGAGACTTAGTTCGATCTTCTTGTGCTCGGCCGTTGCGCAAGGCGTCGAGCAACCGCATGACTTCCCTGCCTTCGTCAAAATCATGCTCGCAACTCAGGAGCATGGGTCATGATGCTCGGGGGGATAAGGCCGCGCGTGCTATTCTTTTATTGACCTGACCCATGCCTGCAATTCAGAGAAGGTTGTGGGTCGTTAAGTGAAGGGCACGCGATTTTTTCTAACTCTACTGTCAACGAGCTCGTGCTCACAATTTAGGTGCACGACCTTCGTTAACAGCAGGGGCTTAGTAGGGACGACGAACTATCGTGCTTTTTCTAAAAATGCGCGCTTGTACCTTCATCGTCCTTTACTGCTTAAGTATTATTTGCTCGGCCTGCTCGTTGTTGCTTTGTTTGTTTTCCAGGACGATCATCGACTATGGGCATGAGACGACCAGAGCGAAAAAGGAGCAAAGCTCATAGAGGAAAAAGAAGCAAAGTCTTTTTGTATTGAAGGAATTTCTGGATTACATAAGGCCAACTATACAGTTCAAAACTTCCCAGCGCGCGCTTGGCGTCCTGGAGTTCGGTGAGCTCTTCCCTTACAGCGTCAAGCTCGGACTCGAGGTCAAGAACCCGCCTCCGAGATTCGCGTCCTTCGCTCGCCGCTTCCTTGTAGACCAAGATAGCCTCCTCGGTCTTGCGCCGAATCTCCTCATCTGAAGACTTCAGTGCGGCCAGCTTTTGCTCGAGCTCCGCGATCTTGGTGTTTTGCTCGGCGCTGTGCCTGGCCAAGACCTCGGGAGGACAGTCGCAGCCCTGAAGTCGGTCATGGTCACTTCGAGCACCTGCACGAAGAAATGCATTAGGTTCTTGCTTGCCGCAAGGGAAAGGTAAACAACCATTCTATCTTACCCAGCGAAGGCGCTCCTACAGACCTTCCTAGAAGAGCTCGGCGGGATCCTCCAAACGAGGGTCAGGCTCCACGCCTTCCCCCCGAGCAGGCATTCCGCTTGGGGGCTTCTCCTCTTCCTCTTGGCCCCGGGCTTCCTCCAATGCCCGGCAGCGCAAGAGTCTGCTCCGGCAGAATAGCTTCCGCCGGAGCAATGTCCTCCCGGGGATGCTCTTCCCCCGGGGCATCAGGTCTCGACCCCAGAGCAATATCCTTGCTCGGGGATTGGGCCTGGTCGTCAGCAGGGCTTGGGTCTAGGACCACAAGCGGCTGGCCTTCCGGAGTATCCCCCTCCAGGGTACGAAGTGTCTCGGCGATGATGTCATCAGCCTTGGTCACCTCGAGATCCTCGGCTTCGGTTCCTTTGACCATGACATCTTTGATCGAGTCAACTTCGACCACAATGTGGGCGATCTTTGCGTCAGTGGCGTGGGTATCCTCAGCCGCGCCATGCTCGGCCACCGCCACGACTTCGGCGGCCCGAGCAACCTCCTTTTCTATTACAAAATTGAGTATATCATCAGCCATGGCCTCGATATCCAATATTTCCCTACTAGCGATTGCGCCCACAATAACAACGTGGGATTAGCATAGTATTTCAAAGAAAAGAGAGCAAAAGGAAAAGAGTGGAAATTTACCTTGCTCAGGCTTCTCGTCCGTAGAGTCCTTTGACTTCGCCACAGCAGCTCGAGCTGCAGCCACAATTGGTCGAAGGCACTGGTGAGCGTCTCGCCCGCCCGGGTTCGAGCTCCCCTCGACCCGCGCACTCACGAGGGTCGGGTGCGGCGCGACGCGTGTGTGGTGTGTGCGCGTTTGTAGCCCTGTTGTTGTTCTTCTTTAATGAATGCTAGAGCCCCTGGCCAATTTTTTTTTTTAAAAAAAAATTGGTACGCTCTCGCGGGGCAAGTAGAACAAAGCAGGCACACCCAAAGACACTGAGATGGTCGTAGGTGGGAGTGGTGGAGAGTAGAACCTCAACCGAGCACTTATCCTGGAGGACAGAGGATGGCTGTAAATTGATGAGATATATAGCTGTAAAGATGGCCTCGGCCCAGCAATGGTGAGGTACATAAGAGGCAATAAGCAGAGTACGAGCAGACTCAAGAATATGATGATGTTTCCATTTAGTAGCACTGTTCTGAGCATAGCTATAGGGCAAGAAAGCTGAGGAGTAACCTGATCCGACAAAAACTGACGGAAACCAAACGACAAATATTCTCCACCAGAATTAGAACAAAAAACACGAATTTTGGTGGAAAACTGTGTCTGAATCATAGTTGCAAAAGACTTATAGATGGACAAAATTGACTACGATTTTTCATAACATAAAATCCAAGTATATCTAGAGGAATCATTAATAAAATAACATAGTACTTGTGACCACCTAAAGACAAAAAAGGAGCAGGACCCCAAACATGAGAATGTATAGGAGCAAAAGGAGCCTGTCAGTGATTGGAACACTTTCCATAAAGACCGTTTTACCCTGATGCTAGCGTTGGCTGACCATGAATGCCTTTGGACGATGTTCCCGAGGAGAGACCTCGAGTGACCCAGTGCTCGACCAAGAGCACCAATGCTCGAACCATGAGCACTCATGCTCGCCCTTGAGTGATCATGCTCGGCGACGAGCATCTAAGCTCAAACGGGTAAGTGGCGACAAAGGAGGATTTGGGGTAGTTACGCCCGAAATGGAAACGTGGCGGAAATCAAGGCTTCAGTTATGGATGCGGTAAATACGGTAACAGGCGCAATATTCAAAGACAGTTACCAAAATATCTTGTATAGGTGGAAAGAGGGGGGATCTTTTTGCTAGCTCTTACGCGCGAGCACGTCAAAGTTCGCTGGCTTAGAGCTCCAGACAATAACGAAAACCACTGGAGTAGGGTTGTTATCTCCCCAGTGAGAGGCCCGAACCAGTATAATTCCTGTGTTCTTATTCTGAGTGTCCACGCTTCTCATTGCATCGTCCGGACGCTAGCCCTTTACGGAAGAAGGGGCTTGGGTTGATCCCTCATTCAACAAGTAAGCTCGGCGGGGCCTGTTCCCCAATCGTCGACAGTTGGCACCGTCCATGGGGATCGACTGTGTCAAATCCTTCTGTGAAGAATCCCTGGAGATGGCGAATTCCCAGGATACTCAAGACCTCTGCGCCTTCAACGGTACACGCCAGTGATGACGTAGCCAGTGTCACCAACCCAGAAGGTCACACCAGGGCCGGGAGTCTTTCCCCGGTAGTCGCAGCACGAGAGCAGTTTCTTCGCTCTTAGCATGATGCCCTCGAGGATGACGAGGAGGATTATGATGGGCTCTATGATGGACTAGACATCCCCGACCATATCGAGCCCGATCACTAAACAACGTCGTAGGGAGACACCATGATGTCGCCCTCGCGCTCGTCTTATTCCCGCAATGTCAATGTGGCGGGAGGAAACACAGACCTCGGGATGGAATCCTCGGGGGCTGTTCGTCGCAACTGCTTTGAAGCAGCCAGGAATCACCTGGAAGTGTCTTTAGATAAGACCTTGGTGAGCATCCGACGCCAAGCTCGTGAGAAGCAGGTTTCCAGGCAGGAAGTCTCAGCCCGTGAGAATTCTCGTGGATGTCGTACCCCGGAGATTATACCCGAACGATTTCAAGCCCTGGCGACGATCGTGCGCGATCTCCGGAACTTACCCGAGCAAGTGGACTTGGAGGCTATGGGCGCGGTCGTTGCTTAGGACCTAGAAAAGCTCGCCACGGACATGAGAATCTCGAAGTCATCTCATGACAAGGAAGCCCGGAGTGTTTCTCGGGAACGTCGGGAGCACCGCCCGGACGGCTCCCATCACGATGAATCTCAGAGCCTTGCTCGGGAGGGTCATAGGAGGAATGATCGATACCGCGGGGACGCTCGGAGCGATTCCCAAGCAACCTCGAGGTATCAGAGGTACGCTCGACATGATCGCGAGCACACCGAACGTTCCATGATGGAACGAACTCCGACGCACCGACCTCGAGAAGTTTTTTTCTTGGCTTGGCCCACGTGTCGAGTGCCAGTACAGCGGCGGTCGCAGCGACCACCGTGGACCACCACGTTAGGAGAGAACACCGAGACACTCCGATCTTTGGGTGTCGAGCATTTGCAGATTCTCTCCGCAATGTCTCATGGCCGAGCAAGTTCAAGCCCGACCACATCGAGAGGTTCAACGGGACTCAGAACCCGGATGAATTCCTCTCGATCTACACCACTGCGATTTTGGCAGCAGGGGGAGACGAGGGAGTTATGGCTAACTTCCTCCCGACGGTCTTTGATGGGGCCTCACAGACTTGGCTCTTCAACCAAAAAGAGGAGTCCATTCGCTCATGGAGGCAGTTCAGTGCCGCGCTCCGAGCAAACTTCCAGAGTTCCTAGATCCGTTCAGGCAAAGAGTGTGATCTTGATCCAAATGGAAGGTGAATCTCTGCGACAGTTCGTCCAGAGGTTCATCCAGGTACGGAACTCGATCCCGAATATCTCAGACGAAGCAGTTGTCCGAGCTTTCAAGTTCGGAGTCCGGGATATCCGTTTCACGCAAGATCTGGAGATACATCCCGACCTAACGGCCAACGAGTTGTTCCGTATGGCCGACCGGTATGCAAATGCCGACGAGGCAGTCCAGTAGAAGAAGATGCTGGATGAAGGCAAGCTGCTACCTCAACCCAGGTTGGAAGGGTCCACGAGCAAGAAGAATTCGAACCCTGTGGAGAAGAAAATAAAAAAGAAGAAAAAGAAGCAATCCGCGCCTAACAATCCTGAGCACCCCAGCAGCAGCGCAAGGGGTTTAATGATCGAGGCAGGGGACGACCTCCCCAGCATCGTGACGGCCAGGGTCACGATGATCGACTAGCTCCGCTGAGCAATCACTTCTGCCCGCTCCACCAGGCGTTTCGGAATTGCTGAACTTGGACTTTCTGTCTGGAGCAGTTCTACAACGGCAAATGTCCTATGCCCACGCTCCCGGAGCAGGGTGAGAACAGCAAGGGCAAACAACCCGCTGAAGAAGACGATGACATGGACTATCAGGAGCCTCATAATCACATCGCGGTGATATTCGGGGGCTCCTCTGCTTACAAGTCTCGTCGTGACTTGAAGGAGGCAGCACGGGAGGTGCATCATGTCACCCAGGGCAAACCGCCTGTGCAGCAGCACAAGTGGTCCGAGCTGTCTCTCACCTTCTCTAAGGATGATTGTCCCCTTGGAATGACCAAACCGCAGAAACTCCCATTGATTGTAAGCCCGACCATCAGCAACACTACAATGGGGGGGTGCTTATCGATTGCGGGAGCTCTTTGGACTTTATCGATGCCTAGGTCTTGGACGAGATGCAGATTCCTCGTTCAAAGATCAAGAGCATAGCGGTCCCTTTTTACGGGATCGTACCGGGCATGTCGTTCAAGCCTCTCGGTCAAGTCGTGTTGTGACCTTTGGCAGTCCGAGCAATTTCCGGACAGAAATGGTCACCTTCGAGGTGGTCGATTTTGAGTTAGCTTACAATGCCATCCTTGGCACGCTGGCTCTAGCCAAGTTTATGGCAGCTATGCATCATGCGTACCAATGCCTGAAGGTTCCCGGCCCAAACGGGGGTGATTACCGTGAATGGAAGCCATAAGTTAGCATTAAATTGCGACGAGAGGGCATTGGACATGGTCGGACAATTGTCTCTGCGCGGTCCCGACCAAGAGCCGAAGCATTCCCAGCCTAAAGTTACCCTCCAGCCCGGAGGAGAGACCAAGGCCGTTCCGCTGAGCGAAGCGGAACCAACCAAGGTTGTGCATTTAGGATCTTCCCTAGATCCTAAATAGGAACTCGAGCTTATTACTTTCCTCTAGAAGAATGCGAACTTGTTTGCTTGGGAACCGTCTGACATGCCCGGGGTCCCAAGGGAAGTGATCGAACACAGACTAGCGCTGTTAGTGTTATGCCCTTGAGGCAGTCATATAGATGATTGTAACATGACTATGTTTATAAATAATAATATGATTATTGGTCCAATGAATGTATATCATTATATTGATCAGTAAATATGTGACATGCTTATGAAATCTCTACTCATTGATATAATTCTGTAAGTATCTCTGATCGGATATCATCGTAGTGGACAACGATGAATTGATCAGCACATGTACTGATCGATGATCATGTTTCATAGATCATGGGATATGGAGATATCATCAATACATTGTGAACACATGTTGGAAAACATGTGTTAGATGGACCCGCAATGGGGCACTGCGAGAATGTTGCATTCTTATATGTCATCAGTGTATCTCATACATAGTAGATGTATGATCCTTATACCTGAGATTGTCACATTCCCTACATATGTAATAGTTTACCTTGGGGTTACCAAACACTATTTCCTAACCGGATAGTTATAAAGGTAGCTTTCATGTTTACTATGAAACATACAGAGGGAAGAGAGCAGTCAAGATGGAATTTGCCACTCCAATGTAACGGAGATATATGTCTAGGCCACTCGTGTGACATGATTAAGGAAGTGCATGGCCATGCCGTGATTGAGAAGTCAATCACAACTTATTAATATATCACGGATACGAGAGATGAATTGAACTGTCAAAGGATGACATGCTTCTCGCCTTGAGTTCGATCTTCATATAGTTTGGCAAAGGGATTATTACATCAGTACTTTAATCATATGCGTTTGGGAGTTGGCATGCTTTGCAAGGAGCCGCTACCGACTATTGGATTAGAAAAGGGTTTTCCGAATCCATGTCCAAATGCTCATGAACCTACAAGGTCACACACTTAATGGGTTGGGACGCATTAATTCGGATTGGATCCGTAATTAATGAACCTCGTGGGCTTAGCGCGTAGATGGGCCCTGACTGCCTAGGGTTTCACCTTGTGGCTATATAAGGAGGGGAGGAGGCTAGACACAGAACATACTTTTTCGTGCGGTTTAGAGGTGTTTCGCCAGAAACCCTAGCCACCTCCTCTCGTTGCCCCTGTCGAGCGACCTGGTGCTTGCACACCGACGCACGGCGTTCCATCCCCAAACGTGTGGACTGCTGTGGTGACACTGCTGCTACTGCGCGTGGAGAGGACGATCCGCGGCGAGGACGATCCACTACAACGACGTGCGAAGGATTCAGCAACTGCGCTTCTAGTGGTAATAGATCTATGATCCCCTTCTTACGAGTAGCTTTTCTGGTTTGCGGTAGAAATTTTAATTTGTGCTAGAGTAGCAATACCGCGTTCCTCAACAAGCGGTCCAGCCTGACAAAAAACCGGTGCGGCAGAAGCTCAGGCATTTCTCTCTGAAAAAGCAAAAGATCATCCAGGAGGAACTTGACAAGCTCCTCAAGGCCGGCTTCATCTGAGAAGTTGAGCATTTGGAATGGCTGACTAACCCGGCCATCGTTAAGAAAAAGGGGGGGCAAGTGGCGCATGTGCGTCGACCATACATGCCTGAATGCTGCTTGTCCCAAGGATAACTTCCCGCTGCCCCGCATAGACCAATTGGTCGACGTGACAACGGAGTCCCAGGTGATGAGCTTCTTGGATGCCTACTCGGGCTACCACCAGATCAGCATAGCACCTGAAGATGAAGAGAAGACTTCATTCATTACCCCGTTTGGGACGTTCTGCTATACGACCATGTCCTTCGGTCTGAGGAACACTGGAGTGACTTTTCAGCGCCTCATGCAGAAAACTTTCCCAGATCAGATAGGTCGGAATATGGAAGTCTATGTAGATGACATAGTAATCAAAAGCAAGCTTGCCTCGGGTCATGTCTCCGACCTCGAGAAAACTTTTTGTAACCTTAGTAAACATCGATAAAGTTAAATCCAAAGAAATGTGTCTTCGGTGTGAGGGCGGGCAAGGTGCTCGGCTACATGGTCGGTCCACAGGGCATTGGATCAAATCCAGAGAAGATTGAAGCCATCGAGAGCATGCGACCTCCTAGCTACTTAAAGGAGGTCCAAACACTGACCGAACGAATGGCGGCTCTAAGTCGTTTTATTTCCCGGTTGGGCGAGCGTGGGCTGCCTTTCTTTAAGGCACTACGCAAACACAATGGTTTCGCTTGGACGGAAGAAGCCAACCGCTCTTTTGAAGAGCTGAAGCAGTACCTGTCCAAGCCGCCCATCCTAATTACGCCTAGGTCGGGGAAAACCCTGCTGCTGTACTTGGTAGCAACCCCACAGGCAGTTAGCGCTGTTTTAACAGTGGAAAGGGATGGGGTACAACGACCTATTTACTATATCAGCGAAGTGGGCCATGGAGCTCGCTGAGTACGAGATCCAATTCTCAACTCTCACGGCGATCAAATCCCAGGTCTTGGCAGACTTTGTAGCCGAATGGACGAATCCAGCGCCACCTGCTACCGAGCTCGATAGATCTGAAGAAGGTCGTTGGACCATGTACTTTGACGGGTCTCGTGCATATGAACGCTCGGAGGCTGGAGTTGTATTGATCTCCCCGCAGGGAGAACAACTCCAGTATACCATTCAATTGCACTTCGCCGCAACCAATAACGCGGCAAAATACGAGGGTCTCTTGGCTGGGCTACGAGTATACAAAGCGCTCGGAGTCCAACGGCTCACTGTGAAAGGCGATTCAGTTGGTCATCAACCAGGTCAACAAGGAGTATCAGTGTTCCGATAACTCAATGGCGCTTTACCTGGTCGAAGTGAGGAAGATGGACAAGTACTTCAAGAACTTCGAGGTACTCTACATCCCTAGGAAGGACAATTCCCTGGCCGACCAGTTATTGAAGCTCGGTTCCTCTCAAACCACCGCTCCGGCAGGGGTGCTCATTGAGCACCTAAACAAGCCCTCCATTCTCTCTGTAGAGGAGGCACCAGAGGCTTGCGGTGAAGTCTCTTCTCGAGCAGGGTGCGAACTGGATGACGCCATTCATCCCGTACCTCGCGCATGGGACACTGCCCGTGGAAGAAGCTGAGCGTTCCCAGCTTATAAGGCGATCCTCTCTGTACAAACTGATCGAGGGTGCCCTATACTGCAAGGGAGCACTAGGAGTCCTCTCCAAGTGCATCTCTCAAGAAGAGGGCATGTTCCTTCTTTGAAATATCCATGAAAGAATGTGTGGTGCTCACTCGTCGTTCAGAACGCTTGTGAGCAAAGCCTTCCGATTGGGTTATTACTGGCCTATGGCCATAGGCGATGCTCGGTCGATTGTGACGACTTGCCGAGTGTGCTAGTTTAATGCTCATAAGGTCTATCAACCAGCATACGCACTTCAAACCATTCCACTTTCGTGGCCATTCTCGGCTTTGGGGCTCGATATCCTTGGACCTTTCCCTCGGGGCTAGAAGGGCTGCAAGTACTTGCTCGTGGCTATCGACACTTTCACCAAGTGGATCGAGGTCGAACCCGTATCGACCATCTCGGCCCAGGCGGCTAAGAGGTTTTTCCGCAATAACGTGGTGACGTGCTTTGGGATCCCCAACCGCCTCATCACGGACAACGACACCCAGTTCACCAGCGAACTGTTCCAAGCCTATTGCAAAGACATCAGGACCAAGATTTGCTTCGCCTCTGTGGCACATCCACAGAGCAATGGAGCGGCCGAGCGAGCGAACGGTCAGATTATCCAAGGGACAAAAAAGAGGGTCTTTAAGAACCTCAACCAGCGTCAGCAGGCATGGGTGGACGAGCTTCCTTCTGTCCTTTGGTCGGTTCGCACCACGACAAGTCGAGCTACGGGTGAAACTGCGTTTTAGCTTGTCTACAGTGCAGAGGCCATATCGCCCGTTGAGATTGTTCTGGGTTCCCCAAGGTGCACCTGGTCGACAGCGTCGACCAGGAAGTCAAGCGTCTCCTAGACCTAGACCTCGCTGAGGCAACACGCGAACGGGCTTTGCTACGATCCGCGATTTACCTACAGGCTCTTCGTAGGCACGCGGCTAAGTCGGTTCGACCAAGGACCCTGCAAGTTGTGATCTCGTCCTACGTCGAGTTTAGGATTTGTCCAAAGCTAACAAGCTGACCCCCAGGTGGGAGGGTCCATTTACGGTCGTCTCAGCAACACGCTCGGGGGATGTTCGCCTGGCGATGGAGGATGGTCGAGAGCTCACCAGCACCTGGAACATCGATCAACTGCGTAAGTTTTATATTTAGTTTGTTTATTACTGTATTGTTTTACACAAGGTCAGCGAGTTTTTCCTATAAAAAATTCGGTTCTTTCGCCTCTGTGAGTTCCATTGTTCCCGAGATCTTATGAATGTCCTGAAGTCCCTGCCCATTGGTAAGCTGACCCAGCCTCGCACAAGGGCAAACTGTCCTCCTCACAATCTTGATGACAGAATGAGCATGTGTGGGCCAGAACATATGCTCCAATCTAACTCTCTTAAGCTTGGCTAGCATGCGTAAGAACGACGAATGCACAGGCACCAACGCTAGGTCACTAAAACTCACCTCCAGAGGTTTCAGTCTGCATAAGCCGACCATTGTTCGCAGTAGCTCTTCGCTGCAAGATACGATCGCGCACAAACACCCTCTCGGACGGTCCAGAGCTCCAGTTCGACCTACGCGTGCTCGGTGGCCACTGTTATGAATAGCACTTGTATTCATCATGAGGCCAATGGGCCAGTATATATACATGTACATGAGGGTATAAAGGGAAAGCCTATATTAGGCAATATCTATACAAGGCATAACAGGATACTATCTAACACCCCCCTCAAACTCATGATGGATCTACAACACTGAGTTTGGAAAGGTAAAAATTATGATAAGCTCTAGTTTGTGTCTTAGTGAAGAAATCTGCTAACTGAAGCTCTGAAGGCACATACTGAAGAGCCACAACCTGATCCTGTACCTGTGACCGCATATAAGAAGCATCAACACCAATATGCTTGGTGAGTTCATGCCTCACTAGATCTCGAGCAATGCTGATAGCACCCGTACTGTTAGATAAAAGAGGAGTCGGTGTAGAAACAGAAACACCAAAATTCTCAAGTAACCACCGTAGCCATAGCCCGCAACTCAGCCTCCGCACTCGAATGAGAAACTGCTGTCTGCTTCTTAGTCTTCCAAACAATGAGAGAACCACCACGAAAAACAAAGTAAGTAGAAAGAGACCGACGATCAGAGTGATCACTAGCCCATGTAACATCAGAATATGCCTAGAGCTGTAAAGAGCTGGAGCGTGGAAAGAAAAGATGGTGAGACATAGTTCCACGAAGATATCGTAGAACACGAAGAAGATGACTATAGTGGAGCTGAGTGGGAGCAGAAACAAACTGACTCAAGATATGGACTGGATACGAAATGTCAGGACGAGTGACACCAAGGTAAACAAGACTCTTAACAAGATGGCGATAGCGAGTAGGATCCTCAAGACGTTCACCATCAGTAGGTCGAAGGTGAACATTGAGCTCCATGGGAGTCTCAACTATACGCTCATCAGTGAGAGAAGCACGATCAAGAAGATCCTGGATATACTTCTCTTGGGAGAGAAAGAACCCCCCCAGATGTAGAAGAAACCTCAATCCCAAGGAAGTATCGAAGAGGACCTAGATTGGACATGAGAAACTGCTCATCGAGACGAGCCTTTACAAAGGTAATGTACTGAGAATCATCGCCAGTAATGATCATGTCATCAACATATAGAAGGAGAAGAGTCCGACCATGAAAAGAAGTGTGAACAAAGAGCGCGGGATCATGAGCACTAGCAGAAAAACCAGCTGCAGTGATCACAGAAGAAAAACGCTCAAACCAAGCACGAGGGGCTTAAGCCCATAAAGAGAGCGACGAAGTCGACAAACCATACCCTTAGGAACAGAGTACCTTGGTGGTGGCTGCATATAGACCTCCTCATGCAGCTCACCATTAAGAAAGGCATTCTTCACATCAAGCTGAGAGATGGACAACTCACGAACAGAGGCCACAGCAAGCAGAGTGCGAACAGTGGTCATGTGAGCTACAGGCGCAAAAGTCTCATCATAATCACGACCATGCTCCTGCTGAAAACCACGCGCCACAAGACGAGCCTTGTAGCGCTCAAGAGAACCATCAGGGCGAGTCTTAATCTTATAGACCCACTTGCATGTAATGGGATAGACATGTGGAGGAAGTGGTACACGATCCCACGTGCCAGTGCGCTCAAGGGTAGCAAGCTCCTCTGCCATCGCATGTTGCCATTCCTGATGAATAACAGCATCACGGTAAAAAGTCGGTTCGGTCAGAGCTGCACCAACAAAGCCAAGACGCTCAGGAGGTCGAATAGACTGTCGATCGTGAAGAGCATAACGAGGAGGAGACACTGAAGAAGATGGCTCATCAGAAGAAGAAGATGGCACATCAAAAGAAACATGTGGAAGAGAGGTCGGTGGTGAAGAAACCGGCGATGAAGGAGATGCCATTATGAAAGAGGAAAAGTGACAACTAGAGTATCAGAAAAAGTCAAGAAAGACAGTAGCTCAACAAGAGATGTAGGGGAGGAAGAAGAACGAGGGTAGAAGGGACGAGACTCATCAAAAGTGACATCCCGTGAGATCCGCATCCGTCGTCCAACAGGATCCCAACAACGATATCCCTTATGCTCAGCACTGTATCCCAGAAAGATGCACTCAACAAACTGAGTAGTCAACTTGGTGCGTTCACGAGGTGCAAGAAGAACATAACACACACACACACACACCCAAAAAGACGAGTCTGGAATAATCAGGAGGCATGCCAGAAAGATGCACTCAACAAACTGAGTAGTCAACTTGGTGCGTTCACGAGGTGCAAGAAGAACATAACACACACACACACACACCCAAAAAGACGAGTCTGGAATAATCAGGAGGCATGCCAGAAAGATGCTCCACTGGAATCCCACCCTTAAGAGCAGAAGAAGGTTGGATATTAGTCAAGTAGGTGACAGTAGAAACAGCATCAGCCTAGAAGTGAGGTGGAATAGCAGAAGCAAGCATAAGAGCACGAGCTGTCTCAAGAAGATGACGATGCTTGCGCTCAGCCACACCATTCTGAGCATGAGCACCAGGACATGAAAACTGGGAAAGAGTGCCCTGCGTAGCAAGAAAAGCTCGAAGAGCTCCTAACAGATACTCCCCTGCCGAGTCAGCACATGAAGAACACGAATGGGAGAATCAAATTGAGTACGAATCATAGTGGCCAAAGTCATAGTATCCAAGAACACGATGGAGAGAACCTCACTACAAGAGGACATAAAATATATCCAAGTGTGGCGAGAAAAGTCATCTATAAAAAGAATATAATATCGATGACCTCCTTTTGAAACAAAAGGGACCGGACCCCAAACATCAGAATGAACAAGATCAAAAGGATGCTGGGATATAGACTCACTAGAAGGATAGGGGAATTGTAGCTATTTGCCAAGCTTACAACCCGTACAATGTAAAGAGATCACCAGACACTGAGCCTAAAAGACCACGATGAACTAAAGAAGACAGACGCGAACCACAAAGATGTCTTAAACGGTGATGCCACTGAGCAAAAGACCCGGTAGAGGATGTAACAGATGATGAAGCGGTGGAGGAAACAAAGAGACTGGCAGAGGCAGCGGAAGGAAGATGAAGCCAGTCAAGCTCCCAAATACGCTGAGAGTCATGGCGGCGAGGGCCAGTCCCAACTAGAGCCCCCGTGCGGCGATCCTAAACACAACAAGAGTCAGAAGCAAGGATAACTCAACAACCATGATCAGTAAGCTGGCCAGCGGATATAAGCTGCATGGTCAGTTTGGGAACATAAGAAACAACAGGAACATGAAAGGAGGACGACAAAAGAGTGCCTCGTCCTGCAACAGAAAGAGAAGTACCATCTGCGGTCTGCACAGTGATAGGAGCAACAAGAGGACTAATGGAATGAAGAGTCGAGGGATCATGTCATATGAAAAGAAGCTCCAGAGTCAAGAATCCATGGTGTGATACCTGATGAGGGTGGTGGTTTGTCACTAGAAGACTGAGTAGTAGAACCAGCTTAACCTGTCGGTGTAGTGGCAGCCATGCGACGCAGTAGCGTAAGAATCTCCTGAGTAGAGTCAGAACCAACAGAAGTCTGTTGAGGAGAGGCTGCCAAGAGTCCAGTGCCCTTAGAAGGGCATCCTCCTCGACGAGCAAGGTCCTTATTCTTGTAGCAGAACTGCTCCACATGTCCGTTCTTATTGCAGTAGGTGCAGTGAAGGCCTCCACCCCCAGTGGCTGGAACTGGAATAGGCGTCACTGACGGAGGAGTAGAGCGAGACGCCACCAAAACTGAGGGAGACACCAGCAGGCCCGCACCATGAAGACGAGTCTCCTCAGTACGAATAGCTGCAAGTGACTCCAACAGAGTTACACGAGGATGACGAGCAAGAAGTTGGGCACGAATCTGCTCAAACTTAGCCCGAAGACGTGTCAGGAAGTCGTAGATGCGGTGAAGCTCCAAATGAGAGTGCTGACGCTGATAGCACTAGCAAGTGTGGCAAACCTCCGGTCCCAAGGAATCAATCTGACGCCACACCGAAGACAGCTGCGCATAGAACTCATCCACAGTAGAATCACCTTGCTGTAGCGACTGCTCCTGTCGCACAACAGCAAGGTAAAGAGAGTCACCAGCAGGCTCATAGCGGTCGCGAAGATGTGCCCACATCAACTGTGCCGAAGACAAAGCAACAATGTCACCAGTGAGATGCACCTCCATGCTAGCAACCAAAATAGCAGAGGTACAAACATCTTTATCAATCCATGTCTTGTGAGCAGTAAACTGAGTCTGAAAAGACTCCACAGCATCGGCATAATCATCAGATATCTTCTGGCGAGCATCATCATCGGCCTCCTTAGGAATAACAGGCGTGGTAGGGGGAGTTGGATGAGGCGGACAGGATAGCTCGCGGGTAAGAAACTCCCACAGGCGCTGACCACGCATGTGAAGATGCATATGGAGAACCCAGTCTCGATAATTGAGACCATCGAAGATAACAGGGTAGCGAGGAACAGAAACAGTCCCCGAAGAAAAACATGAAGATGACGACATTTTTTTTTACCGACTAAAAACGAAAGCCACAAAAACCGGACCCAAAACGGTTTTTAGAATCGATTCGCAGAGGATCCCAAGTCCGATCGAAGCAGAAGAGCAACATTGGCTTCAGAGCAGCGTTGATCGGCGGCGTCGGTCGTGAAGACGAGAAGGCCGGGCGGCGCACGGAAGACCAGGGATCATAGATCCGACCAATGGAGCCAGCGTGAGACCGAGGCGATGCGGGCTGAAGGTGGCGCGCTCCGTCGGCCATTCGGCGGGTTGGCGCGAAACCGAGGCGGTGTGCACAGAAGCAGAGCAACGGCCGGCCGACACAGAGGAATGACGATGGTGTTGCCCGGCTGCAGCGCGGAAATCGAGGAGGCGCGCATTGCCGAGGAGATGTGACGACCGCACGGAGCCGAAGACCGAGGCGGGGGCCGGCGTGGTCTGAGTCACCTACGTGGAGACAAGTGCGGCCGGTCAGTTGGTGATGAACAACGGCGACGTGTTGGAGATCGGAACAGAGATTGGCGACAATGCGTCGGAAGGTGGAGAAAACCAGAGGAGAAAAGGTGGAGCGTAAGTGCAACGCCCATAAGAAAACCCTAATCTGGCTGGCTCTGATACCATGTTATGAATAGCATTTTCATCATAAGGCCAATGGGCTAGTATATATACATGTACATGAGGGTATAAAGGGAAAGCCTATATTAGGCAATATCTATACAAGGTATAACAAGATATTATCTAACAGCCACGAGCATTGTCGGGCAAGACTTTCCCTGTCCTCTACTATGCTCTTAAACTAGGGGCATGGATCAAGATGCGTGGGGTGATGGAGCCGTGCGCGTGTTCCTTTTGCGACTTAACCCATGCTCGCAACTCAGAGAAATGGCGTTAGGTCATGAGCGTGAGGGTATGCGCGATTCTTTCCTAACTCTCCTATGCACGAGCTCGTGCTCGCAATTCAGGTGCACGACCTTCATTCATAGCGGGGGCTGGTAGGGATGAACTACCGTGCTTTTTCTAAAAAACGTGCGCTATTTATTTTCTTCGTCCTTTACCATTTGAGTTTTCTGTCTTCTCGTTCTACTCGTTTTGCTTTGTCTCTGTCTAGGGCGTTCATCGACCATGAAAAGGAAATAATCAGAGCAAGAAGAAGTAAGAACCCGAAGGGAGACAAATTTACTCGAAAAGACTTCTTTCCAAAATAATCTCAGATTTACATCAAGGGAGACTACACCCTCCTGCGCTTTTCTTCTTAGAGGATCTCGAGCTCCTCCCTCACGGAGTCGAGCTCTGCTTCGAGGTCGAGGACTCGGCGACGAGCTACGCGCCCATCGGCCGCTCCCTGGCGGAGTCGCTTCGCTTTGTCTTTGTACGAGTTAGCCGTTTCGGTGGCTGCCGTCGTCGTTTCGATGGCCGCCGTCGCCGATTCGGTGACCTCCTTCGCAGCTCGCCTGAGCTCCTCCACCTCTTCCTCCAGCTCTTCGGTCTTGCTCTCCAGGATCGCCTTGCTCAACAAACTCTGGAGAAGTTTCTCTCTGAGCTCCATGGTGAATTCTCTGGTTCAGCACAACTCCTCCCCGCCTGAAGCTCTTAGCCCGACCATCACCAGCTCGAGCTCTGCGACTTTAGTGTCTTGCTCGGCAATGCGTTTGGTGAAGAGCTCCGAGGGGATGGTCGTTGCGTCGAAGTCGACCATGGCTGCATCGACCATCTACGAAAGAAAGTGTGTTAAGTCCCTGCTCCTCGAAAAGGGAAAGTGCATCAGGCAAGTTAAAATGCCTTACCCAGAGGGCGCGGCGGACCCAATTTTCCCGGACTTGCTCGCGCACGTCCTCTGGCCGAAGGTCGGCGGGTTCTCCGAAGCTGGCCTGCGGTGGGAGAAGATTCCCCTCCTCCTGAGCAGGTGCTACGCTTGGAGGAGGTCCAGTCTTATCCTGGTCTCGAGCATCCGTGGTGTTCGGCGACACAGGGGCCAGGTCTTGCTGGTTGTGCTCTCCCTGGAGATGTTCTTCCTCCAGGATTTGCTCCTCCTAGGGATGTCCTTCCTCCAGGGTCAGCTCCTGGGGACTCCCGTCCTCCAAGGTCGCTCCTGGGGATGCTCTTCCCCCAGGTCTTGCTCCTCCCTCCGGGCTACGGACCTCCTAGGGATGCTCTCCCCCAGGTCGTCCTCTCGTTGGAGATGCTCTTCCTCCGGGTCATGCTCCTCCTGGGGATGCCGTTCCCCCAGAGGCGGGCTCCTCCTGGGGAGGTCCTTCCTCGAGGGCCTTGGGGCTGGACTCACGAGCATCCTCCGTGCTCGAATCCGCCACCTGGGCTTCGGCGGCTCTCGGGCTCGGGTCCTCGGTCTACCCACCCTCCTGGGAAGCTTGTTCCCCCAGGGCTGGAGGCACCGCCACGACCATCAGAAGGTTGCCAGGAGACTCATCGTAGAGCACCTCGGACATCACGACGTCGACGGTGCACTGGAGCTCTTTCTCTACTACAGAGTCGAGGATCTTGTCAGCTTTCCGTCCAAAATCCAAAATTCCCCTATAAGCTATTACGCCCACGTCAACAGAGTGGGGTTAGCTCGGGCATGCAAAGGAGGAAGTGAACGAAGAAAATACAAGAGTAAACTGTGCAAGCTTACCTTCACCGAGCTCTGCGGTTTCATCCTCGGGGTCCTTAGCTTTGGTTGCGGAGGGTTTTCCCGCGGAGGCGTAGGCCTCGACCATCTTGGGGTCGACCACGTCCATGTCAATCCCCAATGACCTCCGGCGCCTCCTGAGCAAGGGCGCCATGTCCTCTTCCTCCTCCGCCTCGAGCTCTTCGACTGTAGAGCTCGAGACCGCTTGTGCTAGCTGGGCCTGGAGGGCTGCGATCTGCGCCTCCAGCTCCTCCTTGCTAGCGAGCGTCTTGGCCGCCGCTTCAGCCCGCTTGCTTCCTCCGCGAGCTATTGCAAGCATGCCATCAAGGCCGGTTTCCTCTTTTTGAAGTCGGCAAACCACCACTTTAATTCCCTTACCTTCTTCCTCTCGGCGTACTCCAAATGCCGCTTGGTGGGAGCTTTACTTGGCGCCACCAGCCTCTTGGAGCGCTTAGCGGTGGGCGATGGAGGAGGCGGCAAGCCCCGCTTGCTCGTCACCTTCTTCCTCGTACCCGCGGCATGGGCTCCGCTGTGCGGCAGTGGCTCGATCGCAGCCACCGTGGCTTCAAGGGCGATCTTCTCGTGGTAGAAGAAAGCAGGAATGTCAGAGATGCTCGGGATGAGTTCCCTTGAGCATGGCTTGCGAAGATACTCACCACCTCGCTTCGCTCGAGCACGTTGCGCGGAATCTGGCGCACGGGCTCCAGCTCCTTGCCCTTTGTGGTGCCTAACATCTTGGTGACTCGCTTCTCGACCCAGTCTTCGCTCGGGGCTACAATACGATCAAGGTGAGAATCCGAGCAAGCAGATAACTCTAAAGAAAATAGAAGACAGATATGTCGATCATTAGGAAACTTACCCGAGTCTGCCTCGTGGGTAAGGTCTTGCCACCCGACGATCTCGAAGAAGGGGTGCTCCCTCCTTCGCAGCGAAGACACCCGATTCCCAAGATAGTCCCGGGCTATGTCCCGACCAGTGAGCCCCATGTTGGTGAGCTCACTGATCATCATCAACGTCCGCTCCTCCTCCGGTTGGACGGCCGGGCGCAGAGTCTCGACCATCGGGGTCGGCTCCCCGGTGTAGTGGAGGCCGCTCCCTTCTGCGGTCTTCAGGTAGAACCATTGCTCGGCCCAACCCGCCATCGAGTCCTTTAGCGAAAGGCTCGAGTACTCGTAAGGTCGGTTGGACCGAAGCCGGAAGTAAATGCAGCCGGCAGGGGGTGTTCCCGCCGGTGCGAAACAAGGAGCAGAAGTGAAGAAAAAGGCTTGCCATGGGCACAATGCCCACGTATCCCTCGCAGAGATGCGAGAAGATCGCCAGAACAAGGATGGAATTAGGGTTCAGATTAGTGATCTCGCACTCACAAAAGGCGAGCAAGGATGCAAGGAACTCACTCTCGGGCGCCCGCAGCACGTTGACGGCGTAGAGCTCGCAGGAGACCACTTCCCCGTCTTGCGGCGCCAGAGCCTCTTCACCACCGGGCGCGCGTGCTGAGTCCTCGTCAATGTAGCCGAGCTCAACGAGTGTCCTGAGCCTCCTCTTGCTCATCTGGCTAACTCCGAAATTCGCCATTGGATGGGAGAAGGAGAAAAAGCGGGGCGCAAGAATTAGGGCTCGAGGATTTCTAAAAAAGATCGAGCGCAAAGTGCAGGTAAGTTTCTTTCCATCGCACTGTTTGAGTTTATAAAGCCAGAAAAAGGCCGTTTCTACTGCCATCGGCGCCCTTTCACGAACTGACACGCGCCCGTTATTGCCGTAACGGACCAGTAAAAGCGCGGTTCCCGAAAAATTGTCCGACCGTTACAAGAAGGCTTATTAGAGAAGGAACCGGCGCAGCCTTTCGATTTTCACACGAACGGGAAAGTGGCGACAAAGGCGCCAGGGTCTGGGGTAGTTACGCCCGAAATGGAAACATGGCGGAAATCAAGGCTTCAGTTATGGACGCGGTAAATACGGTAACAGGCGCAGTATTCGGAGATAGTTACCAAAATATCTTGTATATAAACCCTCCCGGTGGAAAGAGGGGGGATCTTTTTGCTAGCTCTGACGCGTGAGCACATCCAAGTTCGCCGGTTTAGAGCTCCAGACAATAACGAAAACCACTGGAGTAGGGTTGTTATCTCCCCAGTGAGAGGCCCGAACCAGTATAATTCCCGTGTTCTTATTCTGAGTGTCCACGCTTCTCATTGCATCGTCCGGACGCTAGCCCTTCACGGAAGGGGCTTAGGTTGATCCCTCATTCAACAAGTAAGCTCGGCGGGGGCCTGTTCCCCAATTGTCGATAGAGCCGTTGCTCTAGAAGAACTAGACACATATGGAAGTTGTATCTGCTTACCAAGCTTACAACCATGACAAGAAAACTCAGGGACATCAGACACAGTTCCTAGAACACCTAGGCATACTAAACTAGATAAATGAGAATGACTCAAGTGACCAAGACGATGATGCCACTGAGGGAAGCCGACAGACACAAAGGCACTCTAGCAACAATGAGGCTGTTGAAACTGGAATGGGAAAACGAAGTGTATCAAGAACATAGAGGCGCTCCATACCCATGGAGGTGGAGACCAGTACCAATCAGTGCTCCTGTCTGACAATCGTACACATAGCAATAGAATTTATCAAATGATAAATGCTATTGCTATGTGTACGATTGTTAAGAAGCAAGGTAACCAATTCAAGCTCATAGAAAGCTAAGGAATAACAAAGATTGCCAGAATTGAAAACTGAGGAGTAACCAGAGAGCCCTGATGAGTGACCGGTAGAATAGTACCATCAGCAGTCTGAACAAACATATCACCACTGATTGACTGACAAGGCTGGAGCTGGGAGACATCTAAAGTCATATGAAAAGAGGCACCCGAGTCAAGAATCCAAACCGTACATGAGGATGGAGTGGACGGTGCTGCTAAACTAACAACACCAACAAAGCGAGTAGTAGAGGTCCATTGCTTTTTCATCAAGATGTGGAGTTGAGTCAACTTGTCAGTAGCAAGAGAAACCTGTGCAACTGTAGAGTCTCCCTAAGTCAGATGCTGAGATGAGCGAGGTAACTTCCAACCAGGAGGAGCAAGCGTCGAATGGAGACGGTAGCAATGTTGAATGTTGTGGCCTAGTCGTTGATAATGTGCGCATATCTTACGTCCTCGTGTCTGCTGAACATGAGCAGCAGTAGCAAGAAGCATCGCAGGTGACTGTGAAAGGAGAGGTCCCTGAGGCACCCCTAACACATTGGAGTGCTGCTAAGATGCCTCTGAAGCGAGAACATGAATACTTCTCTCCTCCCTCTGAACAGTAGCCAGAGCCTCGGCCATCGTTGGTGGAGTAGGACTGTTGAGTAGGTGTGCACGAGTGGCCTCAAATTCCGGGCAAAGTCGCATCACAAAAGTGTACACCAGATTCTGCTTCTTGTTTGCCAAACGAGAAGCACAACCTGCATCAGTATAGGCTTTGCATGTTGCACGAGAGGCAAGAGGACCTGTTAGCTGTCGGTGAAGTGCCATGAACTTGGCATAAAATGCATTAACTGTCAGATCACCTTGCTGAAGACTATGAATATGCTAGAGAAGCGAGTACTGAACTGCAGAGCTGCTTTGAACAAAGCATCCCGCGAGACAGTCGCACATTTCTTTTGTGGTCTCGAAGTCGAGGACGTCCATCCGAATAGAAAGCTCAAGACTAGTAGAGCAAAGAAAGGACTGGACACGGTCATCAGCAGTACGCCAGGCTGCAGCAACGGTGACATCATCAGGAGGTCCGTCAACAGTGAGGTGAGTGCAGCCTAGCCCCCTTTAGAATCATGTAGAAGCATCCTATGCTACCCACTCACGATAGTTGGTGCCATTGGCATTGAGCTTGATATCAAATACCAGAGAGAGGGTAGCAGCGTCCAAAGGTGTCATCACATATGTCGCCGGTGGAGCAACCAGTGAGCGGGTGTTGTCGTTTGACGAAGACGCCATCTCTCAGAGCCGTGAGCCAAGCAAGCCGAAGAAATTCGGACGTGAGTCACAAAATCAATCACACAATGGAGCATGTGAGTCACACAATCGGTTATGGCTGCCTCACGGTCGGTGCGACGAGGCAGACTAGTGGGCCGGTGTGGGCGCCCAGAGCTGGCGGCCGGGGCGGGCGAGGTCAAGGCCAGCACGGGCCGAGGTGGGCCAACTGCGGTCACTAGCCGGCACATGCGGTCGGCCGAAGAGATGGAGCGAGGAGGCGGGACGGCGTGATCGTAGACCGAAGGTTGGCGGCCCGCGGACGTGGCTGGGAGGCGATCCAGAGCGATGTGGTCGGCGCCGGGAGGAGGACGCGGCGTCACGGATGACGTGCGACCAGAGGCGCCATGAGGAGGACAGCGGCCCGTGCGAAAGCCGAGGCGTGGGCTGGCCGAGGATGCGGTGGAGATGATGATGTAGATCGAAAATCCCAGGTACGTATGCTGGCTGCATCGGAGGCAGGCGACCGAGCCGAGGTCCGGGTGAAGATGGCTAGCGCACGGAGGATGCCGCAGAGGGTGAGGTACAAGGAGATTAGAACCAACATCAAAATCTCATCGAAATCTCGTGAAATTTTGGCGAAATCTTGGATTTCAGACTCCCGAGTTTCATAATCCTGACAAAATTTAAAAACCCTTAAAAAAATTCAAAGTGCTACAGTACCTAAAATTTTTGTCAAAATTTCAGTGAATTTGACCGAGATTTCGGTTTTTTGACTGAGATTTGATCAAAATATGACCAGATTTGATCAGATTGGATTCTTCACGTTGTTATCCATGTGAAACCAAAATTTTAAATTTTTTTGACAATTTTAGTGAGTTGAATTATTCATATGTTATGATAAAATAATTTTCTTTAGTATGTTTTGCCTTGTCCGGTACTATAGAAATAGGGTGATGATTTTACAAAGCTACCTAAAAATTATTCCCTATTTCAGAGGTTGGTCCTTAGGGATAACAAGCTTACAAAGATTCCTGATGCCATCATTTTCAAGGGTCTTTTGGTGTTCGATGTACCTTAAGTGGGATATCCAAGGTTTCTAGTGCACTAAAAGAACTCTATGTTTCAAAGAATGAAGTTGCAAAGATGGAAGAACTTGGACACTTCCATGCATTAGAAATTCTTGAACTTGGTAGCAACAGATTAAGGGTAAGCATTTTGTAGTTTTTGTTTTAAAAAAAATGTTGGTATTCACTGGAAGTTACCTCCTTTGGCTAGTGAACTTAACTATATCAGATATTCTGATGATGCCTATAGTACAAGACTTATTTATATCCCCCTAGAGGCTATAGCCCCCTACATTCTTACATGTTCTAATGCATTCTAGGTGATGGAAAATCTCAAAACATTAACAAATCTACCAGAGCTATGGCTCGGAAGAAACCAAATTTGGATAGTCAACTTATGTGGTTTGAAATCAATAAAAATGTTAGTGCAGGTTTATGTACAAAAACTTAGTAATTTTCATTCAAACAGATAGGGAATATCACATAAATTCTTTCATGATTTTTTCAAAAAATTTCCAATTTTTTCTAGTCTCAGGATACCATTTTACAGTACTTTGCACCATATATGAATTTTAAAAAATTTATCAAGCTTGATTATCATCTACAATTTTCATGGAAACACTAATGATATGTCAGAAGCATAGACAAAAAATTTCAAAAAAACTTAACAAATTTTGCACACTTTTTACAACGTTGGGCTGAGATCTCAGTTAAAACGACCGAGATTTCGGTTTTTCCAACGAGATCTCGAAAATCTCGGTGGAAAAAATATCGGATTCAAAAATTGGTTTTTGTATTTCGTTCGGATTTTGTCCGAAATAATAAGATCTGGCCGAAATTTCGGATTTCGATGGGTGACGAGATTTCATCCAAAAACAAAATTTGAAACCCTGATTAGAACCTAGCCTAATTATTCTTGTTAATTATGGTAAAATTCTTCTCAATTAGATTAGAGGATTAGGGGTGGGCATTTTTATACCGAAACCGAATTATCAAACCGAACCAAACCGAATTAATCGATTATTTCGGTTTTTTCGGTTTACGATTTTCGGTTCGGTTTTTATTTTGGTATAATTCGGTTTTTGGTGTTCGGTTCGGTTTTTGGTTTTCAAAAACCGAAATAACCGAATAGGCTATGTACAATTCCACTTTTATAATGTTCTTCCTGAATCTACTAAACAATTATTATGTTCTAACATCTTTATGCATATGTGTGGTATGTTCATATATTCTACTATGTTTATATTGTAATGACCTATGATATTGTGTGGGTTTATGCCTACTCTATGTTGCGATGTGAGAAGGATAAAATCTAATCTACCTAGTTGTCGGCGTACTAGCCAACAGGCACCTCCGGATCGGGTGCTTATAAGGTTCGGACGGGGGGCTTTCGGTGTTATCGCCGGGGGAAGGAAGGTGAATGGGGTACCAGTGAAGCTCAGGGGAACGGGGGACGCTAGGAGTTACCCAGGTTCAGGCCCTCCGGAGAGTAATAGCCCTAGTCCTGTTCTTCTTGGTATTGCTTGTCTTCTCACTTGGGAGGATGAAATCTACTAGCTATCGATCGAACCCATTCTCCCTTGCACCCCGGCTCCCTTTTATACTTGGGCTGGCGGGGGCACATGGGAGGCTTACACTGCAAGTCATACTCATTACACTGGCACGGGCGCATTTAATGCGCGCGTCGCTGTTCTTACATCCCATCATTATCTGCCGCGATCGTCCACACCTCGCCGGCCCCACGCCCGCCAACGCTACCCGTTAAAGTCGGGGTGAGAGTCTTTGCCGTGATGTCATCTGTGATTAATGCACGCGCTGAGGAAGACGCGCCGCCATATCGCATTCTCCATGCTTTGCATTTAATGCATACGATTCGCATTAAATACCCTTGATCCGTCTTTGCGGCCGGGGTGGACGCCTTGGGGCGTGGCTGCATCGCCACGTGTCCCTTGGGCGACCAACTCGGCCGTCGCCAGGGCGTGGCACAGTCGCCACTGCCCTTTGGGCGACCACCTCATTGTCGCCAGGGCGTGGCTGTCTGCCACGTGTCCCTTGGGCGACCACCTTCCTGGCGCCAGTGGTGTGGCACAGTCGCCACATCCCTTTGGGCGACCACCTCATTGTCGCCAGTGGCGTCTTTGATCGCCGCCACCTTGCGAAGCGGCCGGGAGTTCTTTGCTTACTGCGGCGGTGTGCCCGGACACACCCTGCCCGCCCGGCGGTCTCTTTTATTGCGGGGGAGTGGGGACCCTGGCGTAAAATACGTCGACAGTAGCCCCCGGGTCCACCCGGGAGCGCTTTTTGGCCTACCATCTTCATTTTTCCTTCTTTTAAATGCCCCTCGGGAAACCGCTTAGTCTCCCGGGTGGGGCCATTAACAAGCCCGCACTCCCCGCGGCCTTCAAGGGACCCTCGGGCTCCTTCCGGTTCTCAAGGCGGTTTGTGCAGTTATTCCCACCTTGCAACTGCCGCACGACCCTTGGGACGCGCCCTCTTAATGGGGGCTTTTGAACTCCTTTTTGCGAACCGCGCCGCAGCTTCGGTTTTCCCGCGAGCCTTCCTCGCGACCTTATAAGGGGTTGACCGGGGGGTTCTTCCTCCTTCTAACTTCCCTCGCTCTGCTTCTCCTCACCGCTTTGGAGCCCTTTGCTTCTCTTTCTTCTCCGAAGCGTCCCGGTACTCTTCTGCGTCCGATGGCTCCGATTCTCCCCTCCTCGTCCGTCGAGGAGGAGGTTGTCACCAGGCTTTCCCGGAATATAACCGCGGGCGCCCTCCGCGTCCGTGGCAGGGCCGTCGAGCCATTGCCTGGCACAGGAAGTGGTTTTCTTGAATTGGCGACTTAGCGACTCTTTGCCACCAGGTCTCACGATTTTTATCTTTCCGTTCTTAATTTCTCGCCATTCACCATATCCATCTTCCCCCAACTCCGTCATCCTCCTTTACGCCTTCGCCCATGCGAGATGTTCGTAGGAGTGTTACCCAATCTCTGCTTTTTCGCTTCTTCTACACCCTTGAGTGCGGGGCGCAACTCGCTTTGTCGCCGGAGCTGCCATCTGCGACTCATGACGGGACCGCATCGCGCTACATTCCAACTGGACTGCCGGTCCAGTGGAGGAATTGGCGCGAAGAGTGGGTCAGACGTCGAGGACGGCAGCGGCATTGAAGTCTTTGGAGCTTCCGTCTGGTCGTGATCGGCAACCCAAGCCCAGGGGGCCAGGTGAGCGAGACGCCCGAGCTCGAGCGATGCTAGCCCGTGTTGACCAGTGCGGACGGCGGGCCGGACAGGGCCCATGGTTGTCGGGACCGTTTCGGAGGTTGTGCCCTGCTTGGCCGTCGCGTCGCCCGACTCGGCGATACATGGGCCAGGGCGACGGGACCCGGAGTATCGTCGGAGGTAACCCGCTTCACCTTGAATCATCCCTTGTCCTTCTTCTTTATTGACCGAATCTGGTCTGACGGTATTACGCCTCCACAGGGGCTTCCTTTTCTTTTTCTTGTTGTCGTGGCCGGGAACAGCTACCGATGTGCAGCGGTGGATGGCGCTTGGTGAGCTTTTCGGCCCCTTGCCCGTTCGGATGGCGCGGTTCCGCTCTGCCGATTGCTCGCCAGAGGCGGCGGCGACGATAATCCGTGCCATGCCGTCGATGGGCGCCATGGGCACACCGTTGTAATACGCCCGGGCGCCCTTGACAATCAGGACCCTCCTCCTGCCGGTGGCGAGGGAGGTGACAAAGTGAGGCGTGGCGTCGGGGACGACGGCAGCGCCAACGGTGGTCGTTCCCAAAACCCCTTATACAGGTTCGGCCAGGAGGGATCTTCTGCGGCGGCCGCGGGGGCTTCTTCCGCCGCAGCGGCCGGCTCCTCGGTGGTGGCGGGGGGTTCATCGTCCGCCGGGACCTCATCCTTCCTCGCCCCTGTTGGGGTGGCGACAATGGACCCTCCGGCACCGGCTCCGATGGTGGGGCAACGACCACCGCCGCCAGCCGCCCGGCGATTACTCTGGCCGCCGCGCCGCCGCCGTGGATGCGATTCTTCCTCATGCGCCACGTGGCAGCGGCGATCCTTCCCGCTGGCGCCGGTTCCTAGGCGCTAGGGGCCGTGGCGCGGCAGCGCCAGCTGTGCCGGGTCTCCTTACTCAAGCGTGCCCGATTCCCGAGGCCGTCACCTAGGTACTCATTCAAAACGCACATGCAATATAAGAGTTAAGTCGCTTCGGATCGTGCCTTACCATTGTTTCTTTCTTTTTGCGAGTCCTCGCCAGGATGACCCCGCCGCCCAAGCCGGGGCGATCAAGGCGCGCTGCCCGTGGTATGTCGCCGGGTCGCCGAGCGAGGCAGGCCAGATGGAAGCGATCCTCAGTGGTCGGTGGTGCCGCCGCCGTTCAGACCAGGCCTGCTCGGCCCGTCCCTACCTCGAGCTCCCCTCCGTCCCTCGTCCTTCAGAGACGCGACGCTCTTGGCGGCTCTTGGTGAGCTCTACTCCAGCACGAGCAGTCGTCTGGCGACAAGCAGGGAGCGGCTGACGGAGGCTGGAGCCGAAGTCAACCATCTTCGCAAGGAGGTGGAAGACTTGCCTTGAATGGGGCGAGTGGGCTGAGCTGCGCGGCGGGAGCGGGGCGGGGAGCAAAGCGCCGCCTTGTGGCAGGCTCGCTTGGCCGAAGCGGAGAGGGTCGGTCGGGCGATCGAGGTCGACACCCTCGGAGATCTTGCGCCACGCCTTCAACCGGTGGCGGCTTGACCTTTCCATCGGGGCTGGAAGCGGCCGGATCAGCGGGAGGAGAAGGCTGAGAACTATGCATTCTGCCTTTGCCGAACGCGCGGACTTCCTCACGCCTTACCCGCCGCTTGCGCTACCTGGCCCGCCGGAGGCGTGCGTAGCTGGCGGCCACGCAGCTGGCACGGCCTATTGCGCTAGCCGCGACGCCAACCGATCCCGCGGTCTGTGGGGTTGAAAGCGATCAAGCGCAAGTGAGGAAGCGGAGTCCACGACGCCCGGCGAAAGTTGCCGCACACCGGTAGCGATGGAGAACCCCAGTGGAGGCGGCGGAAAGACGTGGTGCTTCACCGGGCGTTGACCAGCCGGCCGAGGCGTGGCGCCGAGGTGGCAACGGAGGCGAGAGGACCCCAGCTCCCAGGGTGTAGATTTCTTTGCTTTTGCCTGTAAAGACTTCGAATGCAAAATATTTTAAACGAAACGAAAGCACAGGCTCCCCACTATGCCACTCAGAGTTCGCTTTTACCCTAATCTTCCCGGTTCCGCGCAAACAAACACATGACCGCTTAAAGATTTAAGGCCTTGCGCCAGGGAATCACTTCCCTCGAACCCCTTGCCTTAACAAAATTTTGCCTCCCAGATAGCATCTAGGGAACGAACGCTTAGCGAGTCGGGGCGGGACCTTAGGTTCTTGGCAACGGTGTTTAAGTCGTCGACCCCCACGGGGACACCCGGAGTGTCATGACCGTGCTGGGGATCGTGCTAAACCAGCCATCCAATCACCCACTCCCGCACACCGCTCTCGCTTAGCGATTCCGCCTTTGCTATTGGGTTTTTGCAGGGCTGCAGGGTACCAGAGGCAAGTGCCCTGGCACTACCCGACAGCGAGCAAGAGACCGAAAAGAGGGTAGGAAGAACAACTATTTCGGATAAGGAGAGTGAATATTTAATTTCAAACAGAAGGCCTCCCCCGACCCGCGGCGGAGAGGAAGACACACTCCGTGGTCGAACGGAGCGAACTGGGACTTACAACCGATCAAGGGTAGAACTTGCTTGATTTTCTATAATGCAGGAGTTCGCGATTCTTCGCCGTCTTCAATGGCGGCCGACCGCCGGGACGAGAGGCGAGACCACTTTGAAGGGTCCCTCCCACTGGGAGAGCGATTTATGCGACCCGGCATGCGATCGATTCTTCGCGAAGACCAGTCGCCATTGCGATGTTCTCTCATTGACCGGAGGCGTGGTACCGCTGAGACTTTGTCGGTACCTTGCGCGCAGCAGCCGCCGATCTCGGCGTCTCTTCCGGTAGGTTGGCGTCGTCTCGACGCAGAGATCTTCTGGTCTTCTTCCACGAACGCAGCAGCGTGGTGATCGATTCGGCTACGAAGGGAGGACAACTTCCGCCGTGAGACCAGGAAGAAAGGGGTTTCCGGTGGCGGACTAGGGTAGTCAAGTGACCACAACACCGCCGGGAGCTCTTGATCCATCGGGCCCCACGCTTGTGGAGTCGATCGAATGCCCGTGTCTTGAGGCCCTTGGCGCGTAGCGTTGGCCCGCTTCGACTTGGCCGTTGCTCTTGGGGTGGGCGGCAGAGGCAGCGAGACCTTGGTGCCCATCTCTTCGCGAGAAATCTAAGAAGGCCGCAGGTGAAGCGTGTGCCGTTGTCGGTGATGATGCGGTTGGCGACCCCAAAGCGGCGAAAATCCCTTGCATGAACTTAACGCGGCGCGGCGGTGATGGATCTTACGCCTCGGCTTCCACCCACTTAGTGAACTTGTCGATGGCGGCGAGCAGGTGGAGTGTAGCCCCTGTGGCCAGCGAGAGCGGGCCAGATATCCGACCCTCTGCCGCGAAGGGCCAAGAGAGCGGGATAGTTTGCAGGCTGGTGGTTGGTGGATACGCTTGGCGTGGAATCGCACGCGCCTCGCATCTCCTCACCACCACGAGCATCTGGAGGCGGTTGGCCAATAGAACCCTTGACGGAAAGCTTTTCCCGCCATCGTTCGTCCAGGACACATGGCTCCCGACACGCCTCCATGGATATCCGAAGCAGTTGCTCCCCTCTTCCCGAGTGATGCACTTGAAGGATTCCGTTCTTACCCGTGGCCAGACAGGTCCCCGCCCACCAGGGTATAGCACTTGGCCTTTCGTGCTAGCTTCTCTGCTGACGCATCATCGTCGGGGCACACTTGATCCCGCAGGTAGGCCAGGATCAGATCCATCCAAGTGCCTTCCTGGTCAAGCACAGCGACCACGAGGTGGTCGTCCGGGTACTCCGCCTGGCCGGGCGTTTCCGCCGGAACCACTTTACCTCTAGGGGCGAGGGCTGAAGCGGCATCACCATCGTCCCCGCCAGAAACGGGGGCTGCGATGGACGGTCGCAGAAGCCTTTCTTCAAAGACCCCGACCGGCACAGGAGATCTGGTTGAGGCGAGCTGGGCGAGCTCGTCCGCCATATGGTTGTCGCGCCGGGGGATGTGAGTATACCCCAACCCTTGAAATGCCTTTCCAACTTCCTCGACCTCCGCCAGTACGCCGCCATGGCGGGTCGGACGGAGAAATCTTTCCTTGCACGATTGGCGACCAGGAGAGTCGCCTTTACTTGCGGCCGGACACCGATGGTGCGGCCGTGAGCCCACCAAGAAACCTCAGACAGCGGCGTTGTTAGTGGCCTTGAAGTCGAGGCGACCACGTACTTGAGGAGGTCGGTCGGAGAGACCAGAGAACCCGGCCCAGCGCCTTCAAGCCTGAAGGACCCGTCGAAGAAGAGCGTCCAGGGGAGGCGCGGGGACCTCATCGGCCGGGCTCGGTGAGTCCACTCAACGACTAAGTCACTTGACCTTTGACTCTTTATCGCGATGCGAGGAGCGAACTTGACACGAACTCCCCGGCTCGACGGACCACTTTGCGATGTGGCCCTCTGCTTCTCTGTTGTGGAGGATCTCGCGCAGGGGGTATGAGGAGACCACTGTGATCTCTCTCCCTTGAAAATAGTGCCGCAACTTTCTTGACGCCACCACCACAGCATAGACCATCTTCTGAGCCTAAGGGTACCTTGTTTCTGCGTCGTGAAGCATCTTGCTGATGTAGTAGACTGGCCGTTGGACGCCTTCTCGCTCTGCCACCAGCGCCGCGCTTACTACGGAGGGGCTGGCCGCCACATACAACAGCAGTGGCTCACCCGGCTCGGGGGCGACCAGCACTGGGGGAGAGGAGAGGTACTGCTTCAAGCCTTGAGCGCTTTCTTTGGGCTTCGGGGTCCATTCAAGCGAGTTGGTCTTCTTCAAGCGGCTTGAGCAATGGCGGGCTTTTCTCCCCTAGCCGAGCTATGAACCGGCCAAGGGAGGCCACCGGCCCGATCAAGCATTCTGGTGCTTGAGGCGGGTAGGCGGTGCATCCGCTCAATTGCTTCTATCTTCTACGGGTTGACCTCGATCCCGCGGTGGAGACCAAGAACCCAAGCGACTTCTCGGATGAGACACCAAACACGCACTTCTGGATTCAACTTTACACAAGATTTTACGAGGCGCGAGAAGGTCTCATCCAGTCTGGACAAGCTCATCGGCCTTCTTTGTTTTTACTACCAGATCGTCAACATACACTTCGAGGTTCCTCCCTATTTGGGGCCGAAACACAATGTGCATGGCCCGCTGATAGGTGGCACTGGCGTTCTTCAGCCCAAAGGGCATCCTGACGTAGCAGTATACACCGAGAGGAGTCACAAAGGCGGTTTTTTCTTCGTCTTCCTGCGCCATACTGATCTAATGATACCCGGAGTAGGCGTTGAGGAAACACAGGGCTCCACACCCCGCCTTGGAGTCGACAACGATGTCTATCCGTGGCAGGGGGTACAGGTCCTTGGGGCAGGCTTTATTGAGGTCGGTGAAGTCGATGCACATTCGCCACTTCCCGTTGGACTTCTTTACGAGCACGGGGTTGGCCAACCACTCCGGATAGGTGGCCTCCCGCACAATCTGGCAGACAAAAGCTTCTCCACCTCGTCGAATGGCGTCCTGCCGCTCTGGCGCCTGGCCGGATCTTTTGTCGAGCAGGTGCGCTCCGAGGCGTTGCCAATCGGTGCTCGATCACCTCCCTAGGGACCCAGTCATTTACGATGGTTCCCGGCGAACACATCGAGGTTAGGCCGGAGGAAGGTGAGCGCGCCTTCCTATTTAGTCTTGAGGTCGGTGCCGATCTTGACGACCTTGCCGGCCCGTCCTCGCCCACGGGACCGCCTTTGCCTCGCCTCGCCCGGCTGGGCGGCGCGGAGCCTGACCAGAGGGAGCTTCGGGCCGTCATCCTTATCGCGCCGAAAGCGGTGGCGCCGGCCAGTCCTGGAATCGCTTGCTTAGACGCAGGGCTTCGATCATCCACCTTCACCGTGGTGGGCCCCAGGCCGGAATCTTCACCACATGTAGGCATAGTGAGCAACCGCCATGAACTTGACCAGGGCGGACGGCCAAGCGAGCGTTATGCGGGAGGTCGAAATCGGCGACCTCGAAGTCAACCAACTCCGTCCGGAAGTTTTCCGCTCCGAACGTAACAGTAACCGGACTGCCTCAGGGCAAGAGGCCCACCGGGGGCAATTCCGTAGAAGAGTGGGGCGGCGCACTCTCATACTGCACTTGGAGCGCTTGGTATGCCCGATTGATGACAAGTTGATGGCGCCGCCTCCATCAACGAGGACCCGCCGAAGCCGTGTTGCGAACCGTGGGAGACCACGATCGGCAAATGGCTCGGGCGGAAGCGTTCTCGGGTGGTCGGCCGGTGAAAGTGATCGGTTGCTCGACCACTTCGCCAGACCTACTCACCCCAGAGGACGATACGGTAGCGCAGACCTGCCTCAGATCCCGCTTGTACTACGAGTTCGATGAGTAGGTGGCTGAGCCCCCGTGGATGAATGCTGCGTGTGCTCACTTTCTTTGAAAGGCCAATGGAGCCGAGTCGCCGTTGTCGTCGTCGTCTCCGTGGTCTTTCGCGGCGCTTCTTGAGCCGCTTTGTCTACCGGCTTGGACACAACTTGGCGATCCTCGGTCGTGGTCCACTCGTTCGATGGATGGGGCAATAGGGTTTGCCCCGTTGTCTTCGCGACGGCGGCGGCGGTCCTGCGATCGGCCGCGCGATCCGGCGCTTCGTCCCTTCGGTCGGATCATCGCGGCCGGGATTTGGTCTCTGGTTCGGCAACCAGGACTTCCTAGCGGCGGTCTCCTTTCGCTTCTTCTTCTTCTTCTTGCGGTCGGAGGATTTTGAGGTCTTGGCGTCGTCGGTGTCAGAGGCCTCGTCGCACATTTCCGAAGCCTCGGCTGCCTGGGCGCACTTGTGCGCCAGGGAGAACAACTTTCGGAAGTGGTTGAAATGATGCGAGTGGCCATCTTCTCACGCATTTTACGATCCGGACCCCTCCGGAAAGCGATAATTACCGACTGCTCAGAGATCCGAGGGATCGTATTGCGGCAGTGGCTAAATCGCTGGATAAACTCTCTCAGGGACTCCCCCTCTGTTTGCTCCAGAGCGTGGAGGTCATCCTCTACGCCTGATTGAGCGTAGGAGCCCTGAAAGTTAGCGACGAAAACGTCGCACAGCTCCTCCCATGAGTGCACGGAGCCTCGTGGGAGATTGAGTAGCCAAGATCGGGCAGAGCCCGTCAGCGACGTTGGGAGATAGTTGGCCATGACCTTCTCGAACCCCCCAGCAGCACGCACCACCGTGGTGTAAATTTGCAGAAACTCCTCCGGGTTGGTGGTGCCGTCGTACTTCTCGATGGAGGCGGGACGGAATCTCTCCGGCCACGCAGCCTTGCCGGAGGTGAGAGAAAGCGCTGGCATCCGGCGTTGTAGGGAAGCGGCGTTGTTCGCCCGGCTCCTCGATCCCGAGAGAGGGCGAGGAGTGCGATCATGCGCTCTCCCCGAGTCAGGAAGCCCCTTGGCACCGGTGGGTGTCTGGGAGTGGGCGCTGGCCCAGGCACTCTCGCGGCGCCGAGAACGTGGCGCAGTCACCGTCGGCTGAGCCGCCTCTCGTCCAAGCGCGATTCGAGATCTTCGCGATTCCCCTTGACTCGTGGGGACCGCGAGAGGAAGCGAGTCACGTGCATGTCCCCTATAACGGAGAGGGGCCGCAACCAGGACTCTTCTTGTCCCGGCCCTTAAGACCGGGAGAAGCCGTGCGGCGGCTGGAACCTTGCGCGTCAGTTGCGCGTGCTCCTTGCCGCCACATGCCAGAAGCCCCCAGCTGGGCCGCCGCTTCAACCTGCTGTTGAGCGGCGTCGACTAAGTGGACGATATCCCGCAGCCATGGAGTGGCTGGGGTGTCCCGGCGTGCGGGGATGATCGAGAAGCAGCCGGGCCGCATGAAGGCTTCGCGCGGGGGTGTCATCCCCCAGCGCCAAGCGCCATTGGACGGGCTGACTCCTGGGCGTGGGAGCCACGCGTGCTTCTCCGCCGAGGGACCGGGTGGCCGGCTCTCCCCGAACGCCGGACCCGGCTACGGCGCCGCTTTCCTTGGGCGGATTGCTGCGCTTGGAGTGCGACTCGCCATGCAGAACAAGCGGCCCTCTGCCGAGCTTCGAGCTGAAACGGAGGGAGAGGGCAATCTAACCACCAATAGCCCCTACTGGCGCGCCATCGCTTCTGGCCAGACTAGCCAACAGCACCTCCGGATCGGGTGCTTATAAGGTTCTGGACGGGGCTTTCGGTGTTATCACGGTGGAAGGAAGGTGAGCAGTGCAGGTGAAGCTCGAGAGGAGCAGGGACGCTAGGAGTTACCCAGGTTCAGGCCCTCCGAAGAGTAATAGCCCTAGTCCTGTTCTTCTTGGTATTGCTTGTCTTCTCACTTGGGGGGATGAAATCTACTAGCTATCGATCGAACCCCTTCTCCCTTGCACCCCGGCTCCCTTTATACTTGGGGTGGCGGGGCGCATGGGAGGCTTACATCGCAAGTCATACTCATTACACCGCACGGCGCATTTAATGCGCGTCGGCTATTCTTACATCCCATCATTATCTGCCAGCGGTCCACACCTCGCCGCCCCACGCCCGCCAACGCTACCCGTTAGTCGAGGTGAGTCGCCGTGATGTCATCTGCGATTAATGCACGCTGGGGAAGACGCCGCCATCTTGCATTCTCCATGCTTTGCATTTAATGCGCACGATTCGCATTAAATACCCTTGATCCGGTCGCAACCTCGGGGTGGGCGCTAGAGTGTGGCTCGTGCGCCACGTGTCCCTTGGGCGACCACCTTCTGGCGCCAGGGCGTGGCCTTTGGTCGCCAGCCCACTGGCGACCACCTCGGCCGTCGCCAGGGGCGGGCCTGCTGCCACGTGTCCCTTGGCGACCACCTTCTGGGTGCCCGGTGGTGTGGCACAGTCGCCACACATCCCACTGGCGACCACCTCGCTGTCGCCAGGCGTGGCTTTGATCGCCACCGCCACCGCTGACCGCGACGAGGAGTTCTTTGCTTACTGCGGCGGTGTGCCCGGACACACCCTGCCCGCCCGGCGGTCTCTTTTATTGCGGGGGAGTGGGGACCCTGGCGTAAAATACGCCGACACTAGTGTTTATTCATATTTCGGTTAACCGAATTAACCGAACCGAAATATTTCGGTTAGTTCGGTTCGGTTTTTCATTTTAGTTTGAGAAATTCGGTTCTCACTTTTCAAAAACCGAATTATTTTAAAACCAAAAAAACCGAACCGATTAGACCCAAAAAACCAAATGCCCAACCCTATAGAGGATACACAATCCTTAGACCTAACATGTCCCACTAGGTACATAAGCCCACACACACATGTACAATAATAATACATTTATATATAACAGGACTTAACCCTTTAGTGAAGCAATCTGTCAACTATTCACTAGACTTGACGTACTCCAACTTCATAATTATGTTATCCAGCTTCTCCTTAATAAAGAATCTATTGATTTCAACATGCTTGGTACGATCATGTTGTACCAGATTATTAGCAATGTTGATCGCAGATTTATTGTCACAATGCAATACAAGGGACCACTCAACACCTGAAGTTCAGACAATAGACCATCGTCTCACTTAGGGGTGAAACCGGATCGGATACGGGCGGATATTGCTTGTCCCGTATCCTAACCCATAATTTTTTCCGGATTCGGAGTCGGATACGGATGTCCCGGATACGGATACGAATTCGGATTATTCAGGATTCGAATACGGAGCGGATACCTGACTTGATTCTGCCTGGATCGGATATCATAATCGGATAGTAGTATAATACATAATTGTGTATGTAAAAGAAAGAATGAAGCATTAACCTTACAACATTAGCTTCAAGTCATAATTATTTCAACGTAGGATAGTAGTATAGTTAGAGGTGCAAATGGGTCGGATACAAGGAGAGAGATCGAGACATAAAGAAAACAGAGAACAATGGGAGCTCTTCCATCAAACTTAACCTTACGGAATAAATTCCTGAAGATATTAAATAGTGTTGAATTGTCACATTACGACAAATCAAGACAGACTTCTCTCATAATGAGGACTACTCGGATTTGTTTGCTATGCTTCAATTTAGTGACTCAACTAATTCCAGTAATTTGAATAGAAAAGAAGTTTATCAAATAAGTTGAACAAATCAATTTAGGTAAAAGCATTATGTCATCAGTCTATTTGTTTGTTGATAGATTTGTTGAAGTTCACTCTTAATAACAAAGTAGTGTTTTTTAGTGCCAATATCAAACAACTACTCTATCTATTCAATAATGACCCAAATTAATGGAAGAATAACTAATTTTATCCGGATATTCGGGTTGGATATTTACCTAGGATATCGGCCTGATATTGCTCTTCCCATATCCTAACCCATATTACATGAGATTTTTCGGATACGGATCGGATATTGCTCTTCCCATATCCTAACCCATATTACACCGGATTTTCCGGATACGGATACGGATAACATCGGTACGGATTTTAAACGGATTCGGTATCGGATCGGGCGGATATTTCCTGTCCCATTTTCACCCCTAGTCTCACTCAAGCTTAATGTAATTGCTTTATATTCTGCCTCTATGGTAAATCGAGCCACAACTTCTTGCTTCTCTCCTCTCAGTGACGGCTATTGCGCATGGGCCTCGGCGGCGACTATGAATCCCCAAGCGCCAACGGTAGAGCATGACCGGGGAAGCGGCGGCAAATTTTAGCGGATGATGGTGGACCGAAGTGAAGTGGATCAGAGATGGCTCAAAGGTATGGCTTTAATACCATGTAGATTGGAAAAACGTGTCTTCTATTGGATTCACACCCTTTATTTATATTGAAAATTATAACCGTAACGCAATCGAACTCTATCTCTAACACAATGGAACTATATCTATACCAATCTAATTTATCTCTAATTCAATCAGACTCTATTCAGGATATCAACAGAAACAACTCCCACAAAGTAGCAAAACATTTGGTACCATGCACCAAGTACCTGAAGACGCTTTATCTTTCTCTTCAAGTATGAATCAGTCTTCTTTCGAGGAAACCAATCAATAGGGGAACCACTTTTGCGACTCATGGACTTCTTGAACTGGGATGTTGACTTGTTCACAGAATTCAAAATTGAAATTCCAAATTCTCTTGAGCCTGAACTCTGCAGGAAATAAATGCAAATGTTGATGTTAGCTAAATTCATCATAAAAATATGGCTCACGGTCAGGAAATTAAACAAGTGGAAAACAGATGCTTGCAATGTTTAATTGGGTTTTCTCCTAGCTTTATAAATTGAACTTAGATGTTATGTCACAAACACATAATGGAGACAGACCTCTGTAATTTATGGGCCTAAGTTTAACACTCGCTGTCCCATGTACATAAAGCATTGCCATTGGTTGTCTGCTAAGAAAGTTGTCCACTACAAATGTGAACTAATGTATCGATATATTTAAGGAACTAAGCGTCTTCTCGAGTCGGCTTAAATTTCTTCTCAGCCAAGCCCAGCTCAGGTTTGTTTCACCTTAATATTACCCTTGACCGAAAGTATCAAATACAAACATTTCTATACAGTGTAAACTTAACTCTATAGAAATGCAATAGTTTTTGTATAATATTTTAGATTTCTGGGTACTCCTAATGATTCAAAAGGAACAAGTGTAATTAGCCACTGAATTGTTTGAATGGAGCATACCAGTATGATGTATTTGTTCGGTTGACACAGATTTTCATAGGTCATGACTTCAGTTTCTTCTTATAATCCTAAGTTTATGATGATGATAATTCAAATCACAAGAGAAATTTAATTTCATTGACTTATGATAGGCTAGAAATGAAATGGAACTACTTGCAATTTTGCCCACAGCCATTAAAGTTTCATTATAAGTCACAATATAAGGTCACTTCACAATATTGAAATACACATGACTTGTCTTACATCTTACAAGGCAACAAGGGAAAAAAATTTCACCTTCCTAGTTGCTAATATTAACACTTCTTGGCGACAATTCAAATAATAGAAACTTCTTACATCCTTTGGTGGTATCATAAATTATGAATTCTACTGGTTGACCCCCTAGCAATGAAAAAGCTGAAACTAAAAAAAGCGGAGTACCAGACAGGCAGACACTACCATTTCATCAGTCAACTCAACAAAAATCCAATATGAATCTCCGTATCCAAACACCTTAATCACGTTACAGGCTACGGAATTGGATGGTGATCAGACTAGGTAACCGTGTTATTTGTAAGAAAGAAATAGCAATGGCACGAACCACCAACAGAGCTCATATCAGCATGTGTCGGACATCAACTTGAACATAAATCAACAAAGAATCATGCATTCACGCTAACCCCATTCCGCTGAAGCAACCATAAATGAGTGTTTCTACTTTCTACAAACTACAGGATAAGAAATCACATCAACATGGCATTAGTTTAACATACTGCAAGCACTTTTGCGAATTTACAAAATCACATTGGCAGGATATCACACACTGCAAGCATTTTTACGAAATTGGCACCCACCGGGTTGAAGTTACAGTGATCCGTGTAATACATCAAATCACACATAGTCCTATTGCTATATCAGAGTTTACATGTGTCAGAGATGCCTACTAATTGGACGATATCATCACGCAAGGGCCCAAGCAGAACTAGGTTTTTGACGAGAGATTTGGCTATAGCGATTACGAAGAACTAAATGCAGATAAATCAGGACCGTGAAGCACTAAACGCAGAGAAATTAGACCGAATCAAACAAAACAAAAATCCACATCACACCAAACCACCGGCCCAAAACCCACCCAAAATATTCCGAGCAGATCTGACACTCCAAACCAGAGCCGCCCTACTCATAGACCAAGCTGCAGATTCGATTGCCTACCGCGCGCAAAGGATTGCACGAGCCCCAAAGCGAACCCCCTACGGAACAAGCGAAGTGAGCCCGCGGGCACCAGCGTCAGCGTGAAGTTGGAGGGGAAATTAAGGGATCTCGAGCTACCTTGCGAGCGCTTCCGCCGCTGCGGATGGGGGAGCCCTTCCTGCGGGAGGCCGTCGGCGAGGCGCAACGGGCCCCGCCGCCGCGAGGAGACGACGAGGCGGTAGGCGAGGTGGACATGGCGAGCTGCGTGGGGCGGAAATGGTGAGAGATCTCGGGGATGAAGGGGCGGAGGAGAGGGTTGGGATTCAAATGGCAGGGGAGGGGGGAAGTAGCCGTTGCTGCCGATGAGATTGAAACGGAAATGAAGGTGACGGTGGGATTAGGACAGGGAGCGCGAGGATTGATGTGGGGCTTGTAGTGCCACGTCAGACGTGTCCGTTGGATCCATGGAGTAAATTCCTGCGAATCCAAATTATGTTTGCGATTGTCAACGCCATGCATAGCTAAAAAATTTGGAATTTCAGTAGACTTTTCAGTTCAATGGATCTAAAAAAACCTTGGTATTGTTGAGAAATAGGTGGATTTAAAGTCCTAGTTGTTTAAATATGATTGGACTCTATCTGTAATGTCATGAAAGTGTAATTAGCTAATAATTATGCTTTGCTGTTTAATTGGATCGAATTGGCCGAAACCCATAGCAACCTAAACCATAGAGCTTCCTTTGGAGTTCCCGAACCTTTCCCTAGAACCCTCTGAGAAAGATTCCAAACTCCGAAGTGAAAACGTGGACAAATCGAAATTTTTGCAGCTGGAGCGGTATTACCGCCGGCTAGTGGTCGGTACTGTCGGACCGGCGGTACTACCACCCCTTGGGAGTGGTACTGCCGGCCAACTGGTCAGCGCATGCACAGCACCGGCCATTCCGGCGACTATGCTGCACGTCGTCGCCAGCCTCGAGTCGTGCGCCTCCCACATCGCCATTGAAGAGCCCTGGGAGCCTCCTCCCCTCCTCCCTCCCCATTCCTCACTCGCCTGGCTCTCCTCTCCTCTTCCTCTCCTCTCTCCCGTGCGCCAGCCGACGCCAGTCGCTTCCTCCTCCTCTGGCCGGTCTACTCGTCAAGACGTGAAGAAGAAGAAGAGCTCTACCTCATTTCTTGGCTTTGGAGCTTCTCCAAACCCTAACCTAGTCTCAATGATAACACCACTCAATAAGGAGTAAGTTGCCATTGTGATCTATGTGAATTCTCTTTGTTATTAATAAATTGAAGGCTTTCATGTATAATATTTAATTTTCAGTTTCATCAGTCAAGTTAATATATGAAACATATGACAAAGGTTCAAGGACAACATAGTTCATTTTAAATCCCATAGTATGACATAGTTTGATATATTGTTATGTGACTTCCATTTTTTTATACAAATATTCCATAAAATGGTGAATGATTTGCCATCTCTAATGCTTGGATTGTGGATCCACTAAGGAAGAATGTTTCATCTACAATCACGTGCTTTCTGAAGGCTCATTACCCGGGCACATATAGGCCATTGGATAAACATGGGACAGAGGTGCCTGAGAAGGATGCAGTAGTGATTGCGCATTATCACAACTAACACAAGGAGAACTATTCTGAATGAATTTCTGGTAAGCTAACATTTACAAAGAATTTTTACGTGGATATGCTTTTAGTTGTTCAAAAATCGGTGCTCTATCTGGTCCTTTTGCAGAAACGAATTAAGTTTTTTCCTGGAAGAGAAGAGGAGTGTGCTCAATTATTCAACCGCAAAGCAGTTGAGCATTTCAACCAAGTCCTATCACATGAGAAGGCTTATGCAAAACGTTCATTAGAGAAGAATGAAGGAGATAGATGCTACTAATGGGTCACAACAAGATGTAGATGCATTCACTACTACAGATTTGTACATCACAATCGGTTCTTTTTGGTCATCACAGTCGGTTTTGGTGGCGATAGAAAGTCCAACGACAGTGATAAGGTAGATATATCACAATCGGTTTTTAACCGACACTAATAATATCTTATCACTGTCGGTTCTTTTTTGGAACTGACTGTGATAATAATATTATCACAATCGGTTCTCTCTTAGAACCGATTGAGATAAGTATAATATCACAATCGGTTCTTTTTAGAACCGATTCAATTGATTACAGTATCACAATCGGTTTTTTATTGGAACCGATTGGGATAACACTACTACAGAATGACACATTACTATCGCTTCATCTGTGTCGGTTCTAAACTTTTGACTTCAGAACCGATTGTGATAAGCATATTCCATTTGGAAATCTTGGTAACAAGTTATCACAATTGGTTCTGAGAGAGAACCGATTGTGATACGATAATAATCCCAATCGGTTCTAGATAAGAACCGATTGTGATAATAATTTTATTATCATAATCGGTTTTTATCTAAAACCGATTGTAATAAGTAGGTATTAGCACAATCGGTTTTGGGAAGAAACCGATTGTCCTGAAAGCATTGGTTATCACAATCGATTCTTTTCGTAACCGATTGTAATGAGAAGGTATTATCATAATCGGTTTTGGGAAGAAACCGATTGTGATGAGCACAGGGGTTATCACAATCAGTTCTTTTTCAGAATTGATTGTGATGATTTTTTTCGCAACACCATTAGGTGCAACCAAGAACAGTTCATTACAAACATAGTTTTTGTGAGATCCTCTACTCACACATTTCCCCTTCAGGGAAGAAGAAAAAAACAAACTCCAACACGGCCAGCTTCGGCTAGAATCCCAACACAGACCTCTTGTAGCCTTCATTCATGCTTTAATATTTGTGCAAAACTTGTATTTTCTGACGATGAACAAGACTGACCGCTAGAATCCCAACTCGCGGTTCAACTCTCAGACAATTTATATAGACACATGTAGTGATGCAAATTATATATAACATTATAGTAGCATGCATGCAGCAGATAATAATAATATATATACCATTCCACACATTATACTTGTTTTTTTTTATCAATAGGACATGAAACATTTTGACTTGGAACAACAGAACATTAGAAAGATACAATGCACAAAAATATAAAAGAGATTCAAAATAGTGTAAAGGCAGCCGAATAGACTTCATCTGCACTAGGCCAACAACCCTAATATATTAAACAAGCTGTATTTCATTACAATATATCACCACATCCATTGTTTATAATTAGTAAACATATAAAGGGGGACTGCATTACACCTAATATATTAAATTTACGACTCGCGGCTCTGGCCCGAGTAACCCGAGTCAACCGAAGTCATCCGAGTGACTCCGAGTCACCCGAGTCGCCAGAGTCATTTGGAGACTACGCGGACTAGTGATGGTTCATCCTCCGATGATGAACCCGATCTAGACGACGCGCCGTCCCTATGGTGATCGGCGCGTAGTACTCCACCTCCTTCTCCTCCTTCCTCCTCCTCCTCCTCCTCCTCCTCGCCCCTCGTAGTCGCCGCCGCCCTCCTCCTCCTGCCGTCGCTGCGTCATCTCCTGGGCGCTTCCTGCCTGCCTTTGGAGGCGCCGGATGGGGTGAGGCGCCGGGAAGGACGACAGGGAGGCAGGTGGGCGGCGCCGGAGCCGGAGTGGCGCGGAGGCTGAGGGGCGTGCTGCCGGCGGCGGTGGAGGATCGTGACGGTGAGTCCACCGTGAGTCGAACCTTCTGCCGAGAAGGAGGGGCGCCGCCATTCTTTGTGATCGAAAGGAGAAGTCAGACCTTGCAGAGAAGAAAGGGGCTACATGAAAGAGTAGAAAGGAGCTATATGCATGCATGGAGAGCTATATGACAGAGAAGAATGGAGCCATTGCTGCCATTGCCGGAGGAGTCAGACCTTGTAGCAGAGAAGAAAACGCGATCAGACCTTGCCGGAGGAATGGAACGCGATCAGACCTTGCTCGAGTACTATCGATGATCAGAAAGGAGCTATTTGAAAGGAGTTATATGCATGTTTGAACGGTCAAATTGGCGGGGAAGCCGAGGGGTTGATTAATATCCGTGTCGGTTCATATCCCGAACCGACTGTGTTGACTTAAGTTATTGCAGTCGGTTCTTCTTGAGAACCGACACAGATACATTATACATCTCGCGGTTCTATAAAGAAACCGACAGTGTTGAGAATCAAATTATCACAGTCGGTTTTACATATAAGCGACGGTGATAACTAATTAATCACAAACGGTTCTTCTATAGAACCGATTGTGATGAGGCTCGCTAGGTTTTATATGTACCGTCTGGACTCGGGAATGAACTTATTAACTCTCGTCGATTTAGTTCGCTAGGCGATTTCTCTATTTTTCAGCCTATCTTACCTGTGGCTTTATTCAAATGGTGGGCCCGATTCCTTCGAATCCCTTCAATGTTGTATTAACGTACATTATTCGATTTTGATTTGGTCTCATTAGCAGAGTGTATGGTGGAGGAGATCGGTGCTGAAGGTCTCCGTTAATTGAAACCCTAGCTAGCTTGATCAGAGCTAGATTTCCCCTGCTTGTGGTTTTCCTCGAAAGGTGACCAGCATTAATTCTTAGAAATCTCTTCAATATTGCCATAGGACTTAAATTAATTTTTTTATTTGGTGAATGTGTACATTACATGTCATAATTGTTTTAATATAATTAATATGATCAATTATATATAATAGTTAATTAGGTCACAGAACCTATGCGTCTCCTTGCTCGAGGGTGCTTGTTTATAAGTATGCTAAAATGGCATATTTATAAATAAGCGATCTCAATTGTCCACGCTTTTTGGATAGCTGAGGATATGTGGCTCGGGCAAGTTCTTTGTTGCCGTTGTACAAACCGTAGTGAAAGTTTGGCAAAGATCTCCTGGCTGTTCTCCTAATACACATCCTCTTGACATGTTGTCGATACGTGTATTTGGAGAACAATGTGAGAAGATCTTGCCAAATTTTCTAAAGTTTGTACAACATCTTAATTAGGAACTTGCTCGAACCACATATCCTCGAATGAGATTAGGACCTAACCTACTTAGAGATTAGGAGTCATCGTTGGTGCGTCACGCATTTAGTCGGCCTACGATATATCGTTTCTTTAAGATCATTCAACAAAAAACTTTGTTTTCTGTTCAACCCTTCTTTTATTTCATTGATTAGGGCATTATTAATTTATTGTTTGCGGTTTACTTGTAGATGGACCGTGAAGAATGGATGTATCACAAAAGCCGTGTGAGTGCTGAATTTTAGAGGGAGTTAAGGAGTTCATAAGAATTGCGTAAGAAGATATGGTTATGAGGGGTGTAAAGTTCATATATTGTCCTTGTATTGATTGCACCAATCTCAGGAGATTTAACAACTTCGGCTCAAATTGAAGGGCATTTGATTCGACGTGGCTTCGTGAGGAATTACACGTGTTGGATCCATCATGGGGAGATAGGTAGTACCTCCGTACTACGAACGAAGACATGTCGAAGCCGATCACGACTTTCGGAGCGTGATATGTTTGATTATGATAATTTAGATCAAATGTTATGGGATGTGGAGGAAATTACACTGACAGAGAGTTCGAAAATTTAAAAGCTTGATGGCCGATTTATGCCAAACCATTGTTTTCAGGTTGCAAAGGGAATACACCCAGTTGGGGTCGGTCCTGGCAGTGTGTGAACTGAAGGCAAAAGGCCGGTGGACAGATAAACGGTTCAAGGCCCGTGTAATTCTTCTATCGGATCTGCTTCCAGAGGGAAACGAGTTGCCAACAAGTATTTACGAAGCGGAGAAGCGAGTATGTCCCATGGGACTGGCTATAGAAAGGATACATGCATGTCCATATGATTGCATCCCTTACCGCGACGTCCATAAGGAATCACAGATTTGTCTGCTTGTGGTGTACCGATACAAACAAAATGAGAAGCGTAATGACAAGAAGCGTAAGAACCGAATTGACTACGGTGAAGATGTGAAAAAGGGGCACCGACCAAGGTGTTGTGGTATTTGCCCATCATTCCCGTTTAGAGCGGTTATTTGCAAATCCTAAAGAGGCAAAATTGTTGCGTTGGCATTATGAATCTCGAAAGGAAGATGGCAAGTTGAGACATCCCACGATTCGGCTCAATGGAGAAACATTAATTGGCAACATGAGGAGTTTGGTGCCGAGATGAGGAACATAAGATTTGGATTGAGTACGGATGGTATGAATCCGTTTGGTAATATGAGCAATCGACACAAGATTTCTGGCCAGCTTTTGTTGTGTATCTACAATTTGCCTCTTTGGTTATGCATGAAGCGGAAGTATATCATGATGTCGTTGCTAATCTCGGGACCCAAACAGTAGGGTAATGATATTGATGTGTACCTATCACCACTAATTGAGGATTTGGTAAAATTGTGGAATGTGGGGGTTGAGGTGTGGGATGCATACAAAAGGGAGAACTTCACCCTACGGGCTATGATATTTTGCACCATAAATGATTTTCCACCCTTGGTAATTTGGCGGGCTATAGCACGAAGGAGCCAAAGCTTGTCCAATTTGTGAAGAGGACACCGATAGCTTGTGGTCGCCGAATTCGAGGAAAATAGTGTACATGGGTCACCGAAGGTTTCTACCTCAAGTCATCGATATCGTAAGATGGATGACAAATTTGATGGAAAGAGGGAAGTTCAGGCAGCCCCGCAGCCTCATGACCTGGAAGGCAAGTATATTCACGCAGAGAGGATATCGATGTTCAAGATGGTAAGAGCCAGTAACTGCTCGTCCTAGGACCATTTGGAAAAAGAGGTCGATATTTTGGGACTTACCATATTGGAAGTAGTTAGATGTCCGTCAATGTATTGATGTCATGCACGTTGAGAAAAATGTTTGTGATAATTTGGTAGGCATCCTGCTGAACATACCTGGGAAGACCAAGGATGGTGTGAATGCTTGCCGCGATATGACCTACATGGGGATCGTGCCCAAGCTTGCAGTTGATGGAGGAGGATGGAAAAGGGCTATACATCCTTTGCATGCTACACCTTATCCAAGAAAGAGAAAGAAGACCTCTGTAAGTGTCTCCACGATATTAAAGTTCCATCGGGCTACTCCGCAAACATTAAGAAGCTTGTGTCTATGGATGATTTGAAGTTGATCGGTATGAAGTCCCACGACTGTCATGTCTTGATGACCCAAATGCTCCCTGTTGCAATCGTAAATATCCTACCGTGATGACGTCGAGTTGGCAATCACGGCTATGCTATTTCTTCAATGCGATTTCATGCAAGGTTATTGATCCCGATATATCGGACAACTTACGAGTGAGGTGGTGCAGACTCTTTGTCACCTTGAGATGCATTTCCCCGTCGTTCTTCGACGTCATGGTCCACCTCGTTGTTCACCTTGTTAGAGAGATTAAGATTTGTGGACCCGCATTCTCTGCTACATGTATCCGCTCGAGAGGTACATGGGTATATTAAAGTCATACGTGAGGAATAGGTCAAGCCTGAGGGTAGTATTATTGAAGGTTATGGGACTCAAGAGGTTATTGAGTTCTCAAGCGTGGACTACCTAGGTAAAAGACAACCGATTGGTGTTCCTATATCTCGTCATGAGGGCAGACTTGGTGGCAAAGGAACCATTGGGTCAAATCTAATGAGCCCACAATTTGATATGTATCAGAAAGCGCATTTCACGCCTCTTGCAACACAAATACAGGTTCATCCATACATCCAATAGCACAAGTTGATATTACGGAAGAGAATCCACTTATGGATGAGCTTTCCATCACATGAGAACACAACGATCGATTCCTCACATGGTTCAAAGAAAAGGTGAAGGTCTCCGTTAGTACCGAGGATGTCAAATGGTTGGTCGACGGACCAAGATTTAATATCTGAGACATGGCAAGGTTACGATATTAATGGCTACACATTTTATCTTTTGAAAGTCAAGATGCAAAGAGTACAGTGCAAAAGCAGTGGTGTGAGCATAGATGCTTTGTCCGATGATCACTCAATTAGAGGATCATCAAGCGCAATGAATCACATTACTACGGGATGATCGAAGAAATATGGGAGCTTGACTACGGAATATACCAAGTTCCATTGTTCCGATGTAAGTGGGTGAGACTTCCTCACGGAGTTAAGGTCGACAAGACAGTTTTACACTTGTTGATCTGAATAGATCGGCCTACAGAGATGAACCGTCGTCCTCGCAAAGCAAGCAACTCAAGTTTTCTACGTGCGTGATCCGGCCAATCCGAGGTTGAACGTCGTACTTCATGGCAAGAGGAGGATTGTTGTAGTTGAAAATATCGTAGATGAAGAAGAGTACAACCAATTTGATGAAACACCTCCGTTTGCAGATGGGGCATGTCTTATCGGTGACGACGGCACACATGGAACACATTACATGCGTGTAGATCATCAAGAAGGGTTATATTTTAAATAAATTAAGTTGTAAGAATGCCGTGTTTAATGTAGCATTTTGTAGAATATATATGTCAAATGGATCTTATAGTTTAGCAAATTTGAAAAAGATTTGACTTTTCGACTCTTTTGAATGAAGACTGCTTTTAAAAAAATTAGAAATTGGATCATAGTCATCACAATCGGTTCTTTAGGAAACCGACACAGTATAGTATAATTGCGATCGGTTCTTTTAAAGAACCGACACAGATACTCCACATATTGCGATCGGTTTTATATAGAACCTAAACACGAGATACTCCACAAATTGCGATCGGTTTTATATAGAACCGACCGTGATAAAACCAGAGCATTTTCATTTCGGCGCACACTCAGTTCATTTCGGTCAAGACCGATTTCGCTTTCAATTCATTCTACAACCCTAGCTCCACCACCTCCCCACCGGGCGCCTCCTCCGCCTCCTCCCCGGCGCCCCCCATCGGCGGTACCGTGGGCGCCTCCTCCGCCTCCTCCCCGGCGCGCCCCATCTGGCGGGTACCCCATGGGCGCCTCCTCTGGTCCTCCCCATCGGCTGGTACCCCATGGGCGCCTCCCTGGCGTTCCCCTCGGCGCCTCCCCGGCGCCTCCCCCTCCGGCTCCTCCCCATCAACGCTGCCCCCATCTGGCTCCTCCCCATTGCCGACTCGGTTCGGCGACCTTGTAAGATGCATTTCTGATCGGGTGTAATTGGTTGTAAATAGCTCGATGATGATTGCTTTTGAATGAGGCTTGATTAATCTGATCATTAAAGGAACTTGCTAGACCTAGAACAACACCGCTCTTAGTCGACAATTTGGTGCCACTTGCTCTTAATGCATTGTTCTAGGTCGAGCAAAGGCTGTGCTTATTCCTTTATGCTCTTAGCTGACAATTTGGTGGCACTTGCTCTTAATGCATTGTGGTAGGGTTAGGTTAGTGCTATATTCATTCTGTGCTATGCTGTACTTGTTGTTTTCTGTGCTAGAGCAGTGCTGTTCTAGGGTTGTAATCCTGAAATTTTTAAATATAATAGCCGGTGATATATTGGCCATCTAGAAGTTGGACGGCTAATTAATTTAGCAACCCTTCTATAGCAATCTGAGAGCAATCCATCATTGCAATTTGAAACTTGTAACACATGCTATATTATCGCACTTTATTATCGAGTTTAGTTGCATAACCTATGCGTCTCCCGTTCGAGGGTGCTTGTTTATAAGTATGCTAAAATGGCATATTTATAAATAAGCGATCTAATTGTCCATGTTTTTTGATAGCTCGAGGATATGTGGCTCGGGCAAGTTCTAAGTCGTTGTACAAACTCTAGAGAAGTTTGGCAGCATCTCCTGGTGTTCTTCGAATACACACCCTCTTGACCTGTTGTCGAGACGTGTATTTGGAGAACATGGGAGATGTCGCTAAATTTTCTAGAGTTGTACAACAAATACCTTAGGAACTTGCTCGAACCACATATCCTCGAATGGGATTAGGACCTAACCTAATTAGAGATTAGGAGTCATCGTTGGTTAGTGCGTGACGACTTAGTCGATCTACTGAGATAGACATGTGAATTGCTTTCATTGTGTGAAATTTGAATTGGTTCCTCTCATGAAGTTTAGGTTTGACATATAATGCATTTACTTACTCAAATGTCGCAAAGAGAGAGCACCTGGCTCAACGCCAGAGAGAGAAGAAGGTCCTGCTACCCCATCGAGGAAGGTTAGAAAGGCCTCGAGGACCGAATAAAGGAGCCACAGGAGAACGCCGCAAGTGCTCCACTTCAATGCCAGGGGTTTGCACGGTCCTCGGCCTGCTTAAGGGGCGCTACTCCTCTTTTCTCGCCAATTGGTGAGGGAGCGAGTGCCGATCACAATTAAGGACTGGAGGAAGGAAGTGTTTACTTGAGCGTAAGAACCGACTGTGGACGAAGGTTAAGGGAAAATGGATTATACCAGAGGAAGATGAAATCAATGCGAGACAGACGCCTTGAAGAGAATGGGTGTGGCTTTGAGGCATTTCAGGGTGACCATGCATGCCGAAGTTCGTGTTGAAAGACCGTACTCCCTTCCAAAGGTATCCATTTGTTACACCCGAGGTTTGGGAGGAGTTCGCAAGGATGAGGAATACGCCTGAGGCGGAGGAGCTGAGAGAGAAGAATATCGCTATACAGAGGCGTAACACACACGCGCACCACCTCGGATTCCGGTGGAGTGCGTAGGGAAGAAGGCAGAGTGGGTGCGACTAGCCTCTCGAGTGTGCAACCTTCGGGACAACGATGCCTTACTCCCACATATGCGAGGAGCTGCACGCTGATCGGGTATTAGCGAGGACGAAGAAAACCTCTCGACGGCCGATTATCATTCCAAACCCAGCGATCGCACGGATCGTCACGACCATCGTAAGATATCTAACATAGTACATTGCATATTATATTCCCATTGTATTTTAGTAATAATTTATATTTGCGACTGCAGGAGGAGGTAAGCTGCGCAGAAAGAGCAAGGAGTATTTGAAAGCCAAGGGTCAAGGGACATCCTGTGTTCGGCAATCGGAAGCCCTGATCATAAGGGGTGGGTGCTTGCCGCAGTGCGGGTATCTGAAGAGGTCCTTCTTTGTAGAGGAGAGCGCGCCCAAAGTGCCAGGGCAAGATCATGGGAAGCACGTGAGGCGCGGATCCGTTTGCAGATGAAGGAGGAGTTGAAGGAGGAGTTAAAGGCTGAGATGATGGGTGAGATGATGGTGATGTTCTCCTGCAATCGATTCCTCAACCATCGCCTATGCTACGCCCTAGCATTTGCGCTTCCAACAAGGAATCTGTGCATTCCACACCTCAAGGTAATAACTATTTCAGACCAAAAGGTACATGAGTAAGCTTAACACAGTTATGATGAAGGTGCTGATCACTTCTTGCGAGGTCCTCGCCAAGTGCCTTGCGCTAGTCCTGATCGACGACGATTTTAATACTGATTGAGGTCGCGCGGGGTTGCATTTCCAAGCAAGGAGGATGACACGGTGCATGGTATACCTTTGGGGATGGGCTACATGAGGGTGCAGGTGGACTATGTCCACGATGTTTACATGTGTCATGCCCTGGAGTTCCCCGAACGAAGATATCACCACTCGGGCAAGCACGGATGTCGTTCATCAAGTGGCCCGCGACGGGTGTCGAGTGCAAGCACCTCCTCCTGCTGCACTCACTGCCGGTATCTGCTACTATACGCTCTATCTTGGTACCTACTTTCTGCCCATCGCTAACTCACTGGCGCTCTGCTACTCTAATCTTGCTATTGCTGCTTATTGTCGCTACTACTCTGCTCATTACTTCAAGCATCGCTGATGCCACTCGTGTCGCTTCTGTTACTTGCTCGGGACCCGAATTTGCAAATCCGGACCTTCAGGTATTCAAAGACTAGTCCAGAACGCCGCTTAGTGCAATACACAGCCTTAACATCGGTAAATATCACAATCATACCAATCGATATTATCAAAGTACTTTATTTAGATAACCAATCGTTACTTGACCTCATGGTCAAGTTACAAATGTATGCCTCAGAGGGCTTAAACTTATTCAGAGAGAAACAATAGCAAATGAAAATCAAATAAACTTAGTGGCGCCATCCAAGACACCACAGTAACTGATCGGCTCGCATCCCTAAGTAGTCGGGTCCTCTTGGAGTTCCTCCTCCAAAGTCGGGCGTGATCTCTTCTTCAACTCGGTATTGTGTTGAGGCAAGGGTGAGTACTTGGTACTCAAGCAAGTCATGCATGTAATGCAAGCTAATATACTATATGCATGGCTTAGTACAAAGGAATAGCTCAGTGTATATTTGCAAAGAAACAACTTTGACAAGTAATATAAGTAGATTCAAAGCAGAGAAATAAGTAAAGCATAAATAACTTTCCAAGAAGTTTAACAAACATTTTTCCCATCCTACACCATAGTTCCATCATCTTCCTTGTTAAACCAACCCATCTTTTCAAAACCAAGTTATTTTCGGAAAATCTACCCCTTGACTGTAATTCGAGCATTGTCGATCTAGTGGACTCGGCTATTCAAATAGATTCTACACTCTGCAGAGGTTATGCACTTTACCCACAAGATACAGCCAAACACCACAAAGGCGAGTTCAGTAACAAAGCCTTTCTAAGCCTCAAACAACACAGGTGGTCCTCTCCAGACGTGCTCTACACCATCCCTTCCCTTAGCCAAGGCGAAGTATGGGACCAACACACCGTTAGATGGGTACCTGGCCACACCACGATACGCCCCCCGCACAATCACACAAACGGTGTAATCGACACCCGAGGCTCCACAAGTGAGTCCTTAGCGACTTAGTCAACTAGGGCCGTCCCATTCCAGCCATGTGGTTGCAAGTATGACCCAGTTCAAAGGCTTGCAAGGTTAAGTCCTTAGAGTGACCAGGGCAAGACTACCCGAAAACCAAATCATCACTCCCAATGCCACAACGGCCCACTGATTACTCTTGCCACATGCCCTGCCGAAAATCTGTTTATCAAACCCCGCTTGATTACCATGCACCACGTGCCATCAACATCACATGATACTTTTCCAAAACAGTTCAATATATCATTAAGTCCATATTGTCATTTGATTGTCCAAAAATCATGTCATGAGCACGAAAGTGAGTCTAAGCAAAGATACTACAACGATCTAAACCCATGTTGGCAATTTAATAATGTCCAACTAGTAAACCACAACTAGGGTGACAAGGGATCATGGCACATACTTAGATAATCAAGGTGTCATATAGCAAATTGGTATTTATCTAACCCCCATGTTTAATCAAAGTATCTTTCTATCTGAACTAGCATGCAATAGTTTAAATCAAAATAGATTTCGAAATAGGATCAATATGGTCAAAGCACAACTTGCCTTCAAAAAGCACTTGCTCTTGGTCTTGAGTTGGATCCTGAGTCAACACTTCTCCTTCGAATCCTTCCGGCATTTCAACGTCTACTCGTAAAGCGTGCAAATAGCAAATACACAAATAAACACTATGCAAAAAGATCCCAAAACTCCAAATAAAATCCATAAACAGAGAGAACACAATTTTCTGGATTTTTAGAAACTGGAATCGTCAAATTTGGAGTTAAAACGCAAAAGTTATGATTATTTAAAGTTTAAATAATCAATTAAATAATATTACAGAGAAAAACTTTAGTCCAAAAATTAAATAAAATTCATATTTAGGTAGATCTCAATTTTATACAAATTTAGAAATTTGAATCACTCAAATCGGAGTTGAAACGCAAAAGTTATAAGCGTTTGAAGTTTGAATCTAAATTTGAAATCATTATTTGAATTAATAAATCATTTTCTTTTTCGGAAATTAATTATTGCGTCAGCAATGACACGTGGCAGCTTCTCGATTGGTGGTGGCGACGCCACCGTCCATGGACTTGGTCCACGCTCGGCTCGGGTCCACCGTGGACTCGGCCCATGGCTCAAGTCTTCGACATGTGGGACCCACCGTCGCTAAGTGGTCTCACGCCAACACTACCGACGTGTGGGCCTCTCGACATGCGGGGCCCGCGTGTCGTGACACGCCACACGCCAGACGACGATCCGGCCGTCGGTCCACCTTCCCAACACGTGGCGCAATCTCACCGCTGGTTTGAAAATCAACCCGCGGATTAGATCCAGTGGTTTAACACGCTGAAACTACTCGATGCCCGTGGCCGCTCGATCTAGATCGGACGGTCCAGATCTAATCCTATAATCGCATCGCTACGACGCGTGGCGATTGTGAACCGCTTGGATCTTGATCCAACGGTCCCGCATCTAATCGGGTTTCTAGGGTTTGGAAAACACGTGAACTCACCGCTGCCGTCCGATCTCGATCAACGGTGCACGGCTTCGGGACGGCGATGGCACGCGGCGGCGCTGGCTTGACCGAGACGAAAGACGGCGACCTCCCGGCGGGCGTTTCCGTGCAACTCCTGGCGTGAAGGCCGCACTCAGCGCGCGGCGCGACACGGTGATCTCCGCTTCGGGCTTGATGGCGTCGGAGAACGGCGAGGCGGCGGAATCAACGAAACACCGCGGCGAAGACTCCTCCACTCCGGCGAGCAATAACGGCGACGGTGGGGATCCTAGCGGCGCGAGCTAGGTTTCGGAACCGGCGTGGGATGGCGATCTCGGTATGCCGAGCTTTAAATAGCCTCGGCGTCTGCGGTAAAAACGAGACCTAGCTCTCACTTCGCGGCGACATTTGGCTGGCAAGGCGTCCGGCTCGGACTCGAGTGAGACAGCGGCGGAGAGCCCGTACACGTGTACGATCGACAGCCACGATCGCGACGAAGCGCGATCGGATCCGGCCGGACACGGCGCTCGAAGCCGTCTGACGGCGCATCTCGGCCGTTGGATCTTGATCCAACTGGGATCAATTAGGTTTTCAAGTTGGTTCTGGCCGAGTCAAGCGGCTCGGTCGGACTTCGAGTCCGACTGGTTCGACTTCGGTCCGGATGAACAGTACTTGACCGAGTTTGAATTTCCAGCGATTTAATATTTAAAATAATTCCTAAGAATTCATTTAATTCATTAAAAATAGCAAAAGACTCGAAAAATTCGAGAAAAATTCCGAAAATATTTTGGAACATTTTGGACTCAAATAAAATATTCTCAACAAAATTTTATTTGCAAAATTAAATTCTTTAATTATTTCAAAATGGAATAAATTCAAATAAATTCCAAATAAATCCAAATAAATTCGAGAAAATTCCAAAAATTCACCAAAGTGCCAAATCACACATGAATTTAGGAAAAGTAAAATTTTGGGGTGTTACAAACCTCCCCTTAATAGAATCTCGTCCCGAGATTCGTGGCTTACTAAAGTAATAGTTTGGAAATTCTTTCTTCAAATCCTCTTCGCTCCTAAGTCGCTTCGCTTCGCATGGTTGCTCCATCGAACTCTACTAAACGAGTTGACTTGTTTCTAGTTTCTCGATCCATTGTGTCTAGAATCCTCACTGGATACTCCTTATAAGTCAAATCCTCTTGCAACTCAATTGACTCCGGTGTCTGCTCTCAGAACTCTGAGACACTTCTTCAATCGGGACACATGGAATACATCATGTACTCCTGCTAACGATTGTGGCAACTCCGGTGATAAGCAACTTCGCCTCATGCGGCTCAAAATCTTAAATGGTCCAACATAACTGGGTGCAAGTTTCCCTTTGGCATGGAACCTCTTAACTCCCGAGAGGCGTAACTCGAGGTAAACAAAGTCTTCTCGTTCAAAACTCAAATCCCGGCGACGATTGTCAAGATAACTCTTTGTCGAGATTGGGCTATCTTCAACCTTTCCCTAATCATGGCGACCGCTTCTTCACCTCTTGAAGAATATCAGGTCCAAAGACACTACGCCACGGCCTCATTCCAATTCAATGGCGTCCGACAGTGGTCGACCATACAAAGGCCTCAAAAGGTGACATCGTAAACTAGCCTCGATAACTATTGTTGTAATCGAACTCAGATACGGCAAACTCTTATCCCAAGAGGTAGCATAAGCCAATGCACAAGCTCTCAACATATCTTCCAGAATCTGGTTGATTCTTTCGCCTAGTCCCATCCGTCTGTGGATGATAAGGCACATCTTGAAGTTTAAACGGGTTCCCATGGCTTCATGCAACTTATTCCGTAATCTTGAGGTAAATTGGGTACCTTCGTCTGATACAATCCTCTTTGGCACTCCGTGCAAACAAACAATCCTGATCATGTATAATTCGCTAATTTATCTCCCGAGTAAGTGGTCTTCACGGATAAAATGGGCTACCTTAGTCAAGCGATCCACTATAACCCATATGGAGTCATAACCTCCTTGAGTCTTCAAGAAACCGGTAATGAAATCCATTTCGATTTCCTCCCACTTCCACTCGTATTTTCAATGTCATGTAGCAATCCCGGTCTCGATGCATTGCCTTGACTCTCCGGCATACGTCGCACAATGCAACATGCTCGGCAACTTCACGCTTCATACTCGCCACCGTAATCTCTCCTTCAGATCCCGATACATCTTGGCGCTCCAGGATGAATCGAGTACTTGGAGTCATGGGCTTCTTCCAGAATCGCTTGCTTTAACTCCTTTTGTTAGGCACACAAATGCGATCCTTCATCCACAACGTGCCTTGCTCATCCAACTTGAAGTCCTCTCGCTTGCCTTCCTCCTTGATGGACTTAATCCTCGCGATCTTGTCATCATCCTTCGTCCTTCTCGGATCCGATCCTCTAAGGTAGACTTTACTTCTAATGTGGCCAAGAATCCGCTAGGTACAACCTCAATCTTCATTTTCCGAAATCCTCACATAACTCATCCCGACTTGTGGCTAGCAACGCACTCACGGTGATGGTTTTTCCGACTCAGAGCATCGGCTACTACGCTGGCCTTCCCGGATGGTAATGGATTCCAACATTATAGTCCTTGATCAACTCTAACCATCTCCTTTGCCTCATATTCAGATCCGATCGGGTGAATATGTACTTAAGGCTCTTATGATCCGTGATACACTTCACATCTGCTTTCCAATCGTATAGTGACGCCATATCTTCAAAGCATGCACTACGGCAGCCTAACTCTAGGTCATGTGTCGGATAATTTTCCTCATGCGGCCTCAATCGCTTTGATGCATAAGCGTTTTACCTTTCCATTCTTCAGACAAAGACACATCCAAGTCCTTGGCGCGATGCGTCACAATAAATATCAAGCTTTGAGCAACATCCGTAGAACCAACACCGGTCTTGATGTCAATCGCTTCTTCACTCCTGAAATCCTTTCTCACATTCTCAAGGTCCATGCAAACTTCTTTTCCTTCTTCAAAGAATTGCGTAAGAGGTTTCGCAATTGTCGAAAAGCCTTCGATGAAACGGGCGGTAGTATCCTCGCCATTCCAAGGAAACTCAACTGGGTCACGCCTTCTACGCTCCCAATGTAACACCGCTTCTACTTTGCTTGGATCCACTGACTCCCTCTGCGGGTCATTACATGTCCAAGAAACTCCACCTTGTCCTTCCAAAAATCACACTTGCTGAACTTGGCGAAAAGTTGTCGCTCCTCGCCTTTTCCAAAACTCGCCTTAAGTGTTCGGCATGTTCATCCTCCGCCTTGGAGTAGATTAGGATATCGTCTATGAACACGATTTACAAACTTGTCCAAATATTCCATGAACACCTTATTCATCATATTCATGAAATAAGCCGGGCGATTCGTTGCTTCAAAGGACATAATCAGTAAACTCGTAATGTCCATATCTTGACGAGAATGCGCCTTCGGAATATCTTACGATCGGATCTTCAATCGATGGTATCCCGATCTCAGATCAATCTTGGAGAAAACTCCGCTCCTCTTAATCGATCAAACAAATCATCAATCCTGGGTAGCGGATACTTATTCTTCACGGTGACTTCATTGAGTGCACGGTAGTCAATGCACATCCCGAAACTCCCGCCCTTCTTCTTGACAAACAAAACCGGTGCTCCCCACGGCGACTAACTTGGTCTCGATAAATCCTTTCTCCATTAACTCCTCTAGTTGTTTCTTCATTTCTACCAACTCCTCGGTGGACATCCGATAGGGTCTCTTTGCTATCGGTGCTGTACTGTACAAGCTCTATCACAAACTCTATGTCCTCGTCTCGCGGCATACCGTAGATCTTCTGAAAACATCGGGTACTCATTCACCATCGGGACATCCTCTATGCCGATTGCCTTGGCATCAAGTTAACCATCAACTGTCCATCTCTAATCGCAGTGGCTTGAAATTCCACTTTCTTCCCACACGGGCTCTCAATCGAGATAGTCCTTCGCCCACAATCCAATACGGCCTTGTGCTTGGATAACCAATCCATTCCCAATATAACATCTAAGGTCCGGTCTCCAAAATTATAAGGTTTGCTAGAACTCTATTCCATCTATTAGTATTCTCACTCTAACATCCTACTTCCGCTCGGAGTTCGAACTGTGGGTTTGAACTAAAAGCATGCACTTAAGTCTTGCAATTCTCAAGTCATTTCTAGTAGCAAAGCTCTTGAAACAAACGAATGCGAAGCTCCAGAGTCAAACAAAATCAAGCAGGTGTATCGAGTTAACAAGTAACTTACCCAAGACGACGTCCGTAGCATTTGCAAGTGCATCCGCGGTGACATGGTTGACTCGGCCTCTCACCACGATGCCTGGGTGTGGCTCTGGTGCCGGGCGCCCTAGCCGGGTGGTTCCTAGATTGAAGCGAATCGGGTCACTCCTGCTGTCTTCTTTGGACAACTGTTGGCAAAGTGTCCTGGCTCGTTGCGCTTGTAATGCAGCGTCTCATCGTTCCTTGCCGATCGCTCGAGTAGCATTTCTAGCGGGCCGGGTCTGGTAGTTTTGATCGCGTGTCTTGGTGGGATGGTGTCCTTGTCGCACTCTGCGGTTGGAATCAAGAATTGATTTGGTGCAACTCTCAAGCGCTATGCGTTCTCGACGTGATCCTTGCCGTTGCATCCTCGCGCTTCCTCGCTCTCCTCCAGCCTTCCTTGCGCTTGTCCTCAAGAATAAGTGCCTTATTCACCAACTCTTGGAAATCTGGAAAGGTGTGGGTGATCAACCCTACTTGCAATCCCGAGTTAAGTCCCTTCATAAAACGAGACTGCCTCGATTTATCTCGTCGCTACATCCTCAGGTGCGAAGGCGTGCTAGCTGGGTGAACTTGTTCAGTAGTCGGCCACCGGGCCGATTACCTTGCTTCAAAGGCTCTGAACTCCTCCTTCTTAAGGTCCATGATTCCTTCAGCACGTGATATCAGCTTCGAATGCACCGTGAACTCTTCCCAAGTGATATCTTGAGGGTTCTCTGCGTGGCAATGAAGTTCTCCCACCATTCAAGCAATTGTTCCTTCCAACCGATGAGAAGCGTAAAGTACCTTCTCATTCCCTATGCATTGAGCTATGTGTAGCTTCCTCTCAATTGATCTTAACCAATCATCGGCCTCCAATGGATTGGCATTCCCAGAGAAAGTGGGTGGGTGAGTCCTCATGAACTCGACACTTTGTATTCCGGCGTGGTCCCCGATTAACTTGATTAGCAAGTGGCCTCGAGCAAAGGACGTGCTGCATTTGTTGCATCATAGCATGCATCAATCGAGTCCGAGCGGCAAGAAATGCTCCAAAATTCTGCATATCATCCGGCGGTCTTTGGTGCTCTATCATTAGGGTTTTCTGGGCGAGAACCACTCCCATTGCTTCCAAAGTTCCACGGGTGTTCACCATCCGCCGATTTGCTCTAGGTTTAGAGATGAGAGGGAAACAAGAATAGACAAGTAATATGGAACTTATGCGGGCGAAAGAGGTAACTTTAAGGTCCATCTTTATTATTAATAACTTGGTATGGTCGCTACAATGCCTAAGGGCCTTGCAACACATACCGCACACTCAAAGAAACAAAGCAAATCCAAATCGAACTAACTCTGGAATCTAACGCCTAAAGGGTGACTCTTTATTCTATGACTCGACTCGGCGAAGAAGTCTCACTATAGAACCTATGCTCACTCATCGAGAAAACCTCCACGGCACGGTATGCGGCGTGGCATAGGCGCCGAAACAATCGCCATGTCCAAAGAATCGTGTCCTCTATGGTAGTCGAAGAAGCAAAGGTTCCTCATCGAGATCCGACTCCTCCGATCTCGGCTCGTAGCTCGAGCATCGGTTCGGTCCGGTCCGCATAAAGTCATCTCCAACTCGTCAATCCTTCGTAGAAGGTGTGCCACATACTCTTGAGCTTCCCGCCATCTCGTTCTTCTTCGCCGTGATCTCCTTGCGGGCCTTCAGAGCTCCTTGCTTGTATTATCTAGTACATCCTCCTGGCGACGCACAAATCGTGCCAACCGTGTAACCGTGGCATCCTCATCCTCGAATCTCCTTCGGTCGAGAAGGTTATCGGCCGCGCTGATGGTAACGAACACCGTGCTCTCCAACTCTCTGGCGTGAGATACGTAATGTGCCGCATTGCTCGCCGTGATACTTCTTGGATACCCATCTCGCATTGTAGATCTCCTGGCAAAGGCGTTGTATCGGCCGATTGCCTGGGCCCTTTTTCCTAGCAGGTACCTCAATCCTCACGTCACAAGCCTTGATCAATCCTGCTTGTCTGATCACTTCCACTTGATATTGGGGCTTCTCAAAATCTCCGAGAGTTTGTAGCATGTGCCAAAGTTCAATAGTGACCAACTCCTGCATCAACGTAGTTGAACTCTTCCTCCATCTGTCACAAGAGTGCTTTACGTAAGAACTCGGAATTTTCGAATTGTGACAAGGTAAGGAAAAATTTTAGCAAGAGACAAGAAAAGAGAGAAGGGGATAAGTCGAGATGTCATTTCTTATCTTGACAAACTTTTAGCTTTAGAAAATAGGTTTTATCCTCACTACGACCTGTCTAGCTAGGGTTGAGCTTACAAATAAGTATGGCTCGATACCACCTCCTCTGTCGGACCCCGAATTTGCAAATCCGGACCCTCTGTGTATTCAAAGACTAGTCCAGAACGCGCTTAGTGCACACAGCCTTAACATCGGTAAATATCACAATCATACCAATCGATATTATCAAAGTACTTTATTTAGATAACCAAACTGGTTACTTGACCTCATGGTCAAGTTACAAATGTATGCCTCGTAGGGCGAAACTTATTCAGAGAGAAACAATAGCAGCGGAAAATCAAATAAACTTCGTGGCGCCATCCAGTACACCACAGGCAACTGACTGGGCTCGCATCCCTAAGTAGTCGGGTCCTCTTGGAGTTCCTCCTCCAAAGCTGGCGTGATCTCTTCTTCAACTGGTATTGTGTTGAGGCAAGGGTGAGTACTTGGTACTCAAAGAAGTCATGCATGTAATGCAAGCTAATATACTATATGCATGGCTTAGTACAAAGGAATAGCTCAGGGTATATTTGCAGTAAACAACTTTTGACAAGTAATATAAGTAGATTCGAAAGCAGTAGAAATAAGTAAAGCATAAATAACTTTCCAAGAAGTTTAACAAACATTTTTCCCATCCTACACCATAGTTCCATCATCTTCCTTGTTAAACCAACCCATCTTTTCAAAACCAAGTTATTTTCAGAAAATCTACCCCTTGACTGTAATTCCCGAGCATTGTCCAAAGATCAGTGGACTCGGCTATTCAAATAGATTCTACACTCGCAGAGGTTATGCACTTTACCCACAAGATACAGTCAAACACCACAAAGGCGAAGTTCCTCAGAATAAAGCCTTTGGAAGCCTCAAACAACACAGTGGTCCTCTCCCAGACGTGCTCTACACCATCCCTTCCTTAGCCAAGGCGAAGTATGGGACCAACACACCGTTAGATGGGTACTGGCCACGCCCACGATACGCTCCCCGCACAATCACACAAACGGTGTAATCGACACTCGAGGCTCCACAAGTGAGTCCTTAGCGACTTAGTCAACTAGGGCCGCCCCATTCCAGCCATGTGGTTGCAAGTATGACCAGTTCAAAGGCTTGCAAGGTTAAGTCCTTAGAGTGACCAGGGCAAGACTACCCAAAACCAAATCATCACTCCCAATGCCACACTGGCCCAATTGATTACTCTTGCCACATGCCCCGCCGAAATCTGTTTATCAAACCCCGCTTGATTACCATGCACCACGTGCCATCAACATCACATGATACTTTTCCAAAACAGGTTCAATATATCATTAAGTCCATATTGTCATTTGATTGTCCAAAATCATGTCATGAGCACGAAAGGTGTCTAAGCAAAGATACTACAACGATCTAAACCCATGTTGGCAATTTAATAATGTCCAACTAGTAAACCACAACTAGGGTGACAAGGGATCATGGCACATACTTAGATAATCAAGGTGTCATATAGCAAATTGGTATTTATCTAACCCCATGTTTAATCAAAGTATCTTTCTATCCGAACTAGCATGCAATAGTTTAAATCAAAATAGATTTCAAATAGGATCAATATGGTCAAAGCACAACTTGCCTTCAAAAAGCACTTGCTCTTGGTCTTGAGTTGGATCCTGAGTCAACACTTCTCCTTCGAATCCTTCCCAGATTTCAACGCCTACTCGTAAAGCGTGCAAATAGCAAATACACAAATAAACACTATGCAAAAGATCCTAAAACTCCAAATAAAATCCATAAACAGAGAGAACACAATTTTCTGGATTTTTAGAAACTGGAATCACAAATTTGGAGTTAAACGCAAAGTTATGATTATTTAAAGTTTAAATAATCAATTAAATAATATTACAGAGAAAAACTTTAGTCCAAAAATTAAATAAAATTCATATTTAGGTAGATCTCAATTTTATACAAATTTAGAAATTTGAATCACTCAAATCGGAGTTGAAACGCAAAAGTTATAAGCGTTTGAAGTTTGAATCTAAATTTGAAATCATTATTTGAATTAATAAATCATTTTCCTTTTTCGGAAATTAATTATTGCGTCAGCAATGACACGTGGCAGCCTCTGATTGGTCGGCTGACGTCAGCCGGTCCATGGACTCGGTCCACGCTCGGCTCGGGTCCACCGTGGACTCGGTCCATGGCTCAAGTCTCTGACATGTGGGACCCACCCGTCGCCAAGCGGGTCTCACGCCAACACTACCGACGCGTGTGGGCCCTCGACATGCGGGGCCCGCGTGTCGTGACACGCGCCACACGCTGCACGACGACGACCGCGTCGGTCCACCTTCCCAACACGTGGCGCAATCTCACCGTTGGTTTGAAAATCACCCGCGGATTAGATCCAGGGTTTAACACGTTGAAACTACTCGATGCCTGGGGCCGCTCGATCTAGATCGGACGGTCCAGATCTAATCCTATAATCGCATCGCTACGGCACGTGGCGACAGGAACTGCTGGATCTTGATCCAACGGTCCAGATCTAATCGGGTTTCTAGGGTTTGGAAAAACACGTGAACTCACCGCTGCCGTCCGGATTCGATCCAACGGTGCACGGCTTCGGGACGGCGATGGCACGCGGGCGGCGCTTGGCTTGACCGGAGACGAAGACGACGACCTCCCGCGGCGGGCGCTTTCGCGTGCAACTCCGGCGTGAAGGCCGGCACTCAGCGCGGCGCGACACGGTGATCTCCGCTCGGGCTTGATGGCGTCGGAGAAGCGGCGAGGCGGCGGAATCAACGAAACACCGCGGCGAAGACTCCTCCACTCCGGCGAGCAATAACGGCGAGACGGTGGGGATCTCAGCGGCGCGAGCTAGGTTTCGGAACCGGGCGTGATGGCGATCCTGGTATGCTCCTGGCTTTAAATAGCCTCTGCGTCTGCGGCAGAAACGGAGACCTAGCTCTCCACGGCCGCGACACGGCGGCAAGGGCGTCCGGACTGACGGCGAGACGACGACGGAGAGCCGTACACGTGGCACGATCGACGGCCACGATCGCACGGGCGCGATCGGATCCGGGCCGGATACGGCTCGAACTGCACGGGCAAGATCTCACCGCTGGATCTTGATCCAACGGTTGGGATCAATTAGGTTTTCAAGTTGGTTCTGGCCGAGTCAATCGCTCGGTCGGACTCGAGTCCGACTTCGTTCGACTTCGGTCGGATGAACAGATTTGACCCGAGTTTGAATTTCCAGCGATTTAATATTTAAAATAATTCCAGAATTCATTTAATTCATTAAAAATAGCAAAAGACTCGTAAAAATTCCGTAAAAATTCTGGAAAATATTTTGGAACATTTTGGACTCAAATAAAATATTCTCAACAAAATTTTATTTGCAAAATTAAATTCTTTAATTATTTCAAAATGGAATAAATTCAAATAAATTCCAAATAAATCCAAATAAATTCCAGAAAATTCCAAAAATTCACCAAAGTGCCAAATCACACATGAATTTAGGAAAAGTAAAATTTTGGGGTGTTACAAACCTCCCCCCCTTAATAGAATCTCGTCCCCGAGATTCAGGGCTTACTACGTAATGTGTTTGGAAATTCTTTCTTCAAATCCTCTTGTGACTCCTAAGTCGCTTCGCTCTCTCGCATGGTTGCTCCAATCGAACTCTACAGTAAACGAGTTGACTTGTTTCTAGTTTCTCGATCCATTGTGTCTAGAATCCTCACGGATACTCCTTATAAGTCAAATCCTCTTGCAACTCAATTGACTCGGTGGTCTGCATTTCTCGAGAACTCGGAGACACTTCTTCAACTGGGACACATGGAATACATCATGTACTCCTGCTAACGACTGTGGCAACTCCAGCTGATAAGCAACTTCGCCTCTGCGGCTCAAAATCTTAAATGGTCCAACATAACGGGGTGCAAGTTTCCCTTTGGCATGGAACCTCTTAACTCCCCTGAGAGGCGTAACTCGAGGTAAACAAAGTCTTCGGTTCAAAACTCAAATCCCGCGACGATTGTCAAGATAACTCTTTGTCGAGATTGGGCTATCTTCAACCTTTCCTAATCATGGCGATCTGCTCTTCACCTCTTGAAGAATATCAGGTCCAAAGACACGGCTCGCCGGTCTCATTCCAATTCAATGGCGTCCGGACAGGGTCGACCATACAAGGCCTCAAAAGGTGACATCTCAGAACTAGCACGATAACTATTGTTGTAACTGAACTCGGCATACGGCAAACTCTTATCCCAAGAGGTAGCATAAGCCAATGCACAAGCTCTCAACATATCTTCCGTAACTGGTTGATTCTTTCTGCATCCATCCGCCTGTGGATGATAAGGTATCTTGAAGTTTAAACGGGTTCCCATGGCTTCATGCAACTTATTCCAATCTTGAGGTAAATTGGGTACCTCTCGTCCGATACAATCCTCTTTGGCACTCCGTGCAAACAAACAATCCCGATCATGTATAATTACGCTAATTTATCTCCGAGTAAGTGGTCTTCACGGGGATAAAATGGGCTACCTTAGTCAAGCGATCCACTATAACCCATATGGAGTCATAACCTCCTTGAGTCTTGACAAACCGGTAATGAAATCCATTTCGATTTCCTCCCACTTCCACTCAGGTATTTTCGGTCAGTAGCAATCCTGCTGGTCTCGATGCATTGCCTTGACTCTCGGCATACGTCGCACAATGCAACATGCTCGGCAACTTCACGTTTCATACTCGGCCACGAATCTCTCCTTGAGATCCTCGATACATCTTGGCGCTTCGGGATGAATCGAGTACTTGGAGTCATGGGCTTCTTCCAGAATCAGTTGCTTTAACTTCTTTTTGTTAGGCACACAAATGCGATCCTTCATCCACAACGTGCCTTGCTCATCCAACTTGAAGTCCTCTGCCTTGCCTTCCTCCTTGATGGACTTAATCCTGCGGATCTTGTCATCATCCTTCTGTCCTTCTCGGATCTGATCCTCTAAGGTAGACTTTACTTCTAATGTGGCCAAGAATCCGCTAGGTACAACCTCAATCTTCATTTTTTGGAAATCCTCACATAACTCATCCTGACTTGTGGCTAGCAACGTACTCACGGTATGGTTTTTCCGACTCAGAGCATCGGCTACTACGTTGGCCTTCCCGGGATGGTAATGGATTCCAACATTATAGTCCTTGATCAACTCTAACCATCTCCTTTGCCTCATATTCAGATCCGACTGGGTGAATATGTACTTAAGGCTCTTATGATCCGTATACACTTCACATCTGTTTCCAATCAGATAGTGACGCCATATCTTCAAAGCATGCACTACGGCAGCTAACTCTAGGTCATGTGTCGGATAATTTTCCTCATGTGGCCTCAACTGCCTTGATGCATAAGCGACGACCTTTCCATTCTGCATCAGCACACATCCAAGTCCTTGGCGCGATGCGTCACAATAAATATCGAAGCTTTGAGCAACATCAGTAGAACCAACACCGGTCTTGATGTCAATCGCTTCTTCACTCCTGAAATCCTTTCTCACATTCTGGCGCCCATGCAAACTTCTTTTCCTTCTTCGGCAATTGCGTAAGAGGTTTCGCAATTGTCGAAAAGCCTTCGATGAAACGGCGGTAGTATCCTCGCCATTCCAAGGAAACTCGAACTGGGTCACGATCTTCTACGCTCCCAATGTAACACCGCTTCTACTTTGCTTGGATCCACAAATGACTCCCTCTGCGGTCATTACATGTCCAAGAAACTCCACCTTGTCCTTCCAAAAATCACACTTGCCGAACTTGGCGAAAAGTTGCTTTGTTCCTCGACTTTTCCAAAACTCGCCTTAAGTGTTCGGCATGTTCATCCTCCTGTCTTGGAGTAGATTAGGATATCGTCTATGAACACGACGACAAACTTGTCCAAATATTCCATGAACACCTTATTCATCATATTCATGAAATAATTTGGCGCATTAAATCGACCCAAAGGACATAATCGTAAACTCGTAATGTCCATATCTTGACGAGAATGCGATCTTGAATATCTTACGATCGGATCTTCAATCGATGGTATCCCGATCTCGCATCAATCTTGGAGAAAACTCGGCTCCTCTTAATCGATCAAACAAATCATCAATCCTGGGTAGCGGATACTTATTCTTCACGGTGACTTCATTGAGTGCACGGTAGTCAATGCACATCCCGAAACTCCCGTCCTTCTTCTTGACAAACAAAGCTGGTGCTCCCCACGGCGATTTAACTTGGTCTCGATAAATCCTTTCTCCATTAACTCCTCTAGTTGTTTCTTCATTTCTACCAACTCCTCGGTGGACATCCGATAGGGTCTCTTTGCTATCGGTCTTTGTGCAGGTACAAGCTCTATCACAAACTCTATGTCCTGTCGCGGCATACCGGTAGATCTTCGGGAAAAACATCTGGTACTCATTCACTACTGGGACATCCTCTATGCTGATTGCCTTGGTATTGTTAACCATCAAGCTGTCCATCTCTAATCGCAGTGGCTTGAAATTCCACTTTCTTCCCACACGGGCTCTCAATCGAGATAGTCCTTCGTCCACAATCCAATACGGCCTTGTGCTTTTATAAACAATCCATTCCCAATATAAGATCTAATGTCTGTGTATCCAAAATTATAAGGTTTGCTAGGAACTCTATTCCATATATTAGTATTCTCACACCGGAACATCCTACTTCCGTTCGGAGTTCGGAACCAGGGTTTGAACTAAAAGCATGCACTTAAGTCTTGCAATTCTCAAGTCATTTCTAGTAGCAAAGCCTTGCGAAACAAACGAATGCTGAAGCTCGAGTCAAACAAAATTGGTGTAGTCGAGTTAACAAGTAACTTACCCAAAGACGACGTCCGTAGCATTTTGCAAAGGTGCATCTGCGGTGACATGGTTGACTCGGCCTCTCACCACGATGCAGGGTGTGGCTCACAGTCTTTGGCGTCCCTAGGTTGGGGTGGTTCCTAGATTGAAGCGAGCGGGGTCACTCCTGCTTTGTCTTCTTTGGACAAGCTGTTGGCAAAGTGTCTGGCTCGTTGCGATTGTAACAGCGTCTCACTTGTTCCTTGCCGATCGCTCGAGTAGCATTTCTAGCGAAGTGGGTGCAGTAGTTTTGATGGCAGGTCTTGGTCTTTGAGGATGGTGTCCTTGTCGCACTCTGTGGTTGGAATCAAGAATTGATTTGGTGCAACTCTCAAGCGCCGCTATGCGTTCCTCGACGTGATCCTTCTTTGTTGCATCTGCGCTTCTGTTCTCCTCCGGTTCCTTGCGCTTGTCCTCAAGAATAAGTGCCTTATTCACCAACTCTTGGAAATCTGGAAAGGTGTGGGTGATCAACCCTACTTGCAATCTGAGTTAAGTCCCTTCATAAAACGAGGTATGCGGATTTATCTGTCGCTACATCCTCAGTGCGTAGCGTGCTAGGCTGGGTGAACTTGTTCAGTAGTCGACCATCGGCCGATTACCTTGCTTGATTGCTCACGAACTCCTCCTTCTTAAGGTCCATGATTCCTTCAGGCACGTGATCTGTCGGAATGCACCGTTGTGAACTCTTCCCAAGTGATATCTTGAGGGTTCTCTGCGTGGCACGAAGTTCTCCCACCATTCTGGTGTTCCTTCCAACCGATGAGAAGCGTAAAGTACCTTCTCATTCCCTATGCATTGAGCTATGTGTAGCTTCCTCTCAATTGATCTTAACCAATCATCGGCCTCCAATGGATTGGCATTCCCGAAGAAAGTGGGTGGGTGAGTCCTCATGAACTCTGACAAACCTTGTATTACGGCGTGGTCCCCGATTAACTTGATTAGCGGTGGCCCGAGCAAAGGACGTGCTGCATTTGTTGCATCATAGCATGCATCAATCGAGTCTGAGCAGCAAGAAATGCTCCAAAATTCTGCATATCATCTGGCGGTCTTGGTGCTCTATCATTAGGGTTTCTGTTTGGCGAGAACCACTCCCATTGCTTCCAAAGTTCCCACGGGTGTTCACCATCCTGTCCGATTTGCTCTAGGTTTAGAGATGAGAGGGAAACAAGAATAGACAAGTAATATGGAACTTATGCGGGGCGAAAGAGGTAACTTTAAGGTCCATCTTTATTATTAATAACTTGGTATGGCTGCTTACAATGCCTAAGGGCCTTGCAACACATACTGCACACTCAGCAAACAAAGCAAATCCAAATCGAACTAACTCTGGAATCTAACGCCTAAAGGGTGACTCTTTATTCTATGACTCGACTCGGCGAAGAAGTCTCACTATAGAACCTATGCTCACTCATCGAGAAAACCTCCACGGCCTGGGTACGGGCGCTGTGGCATAGGCGCGAAACAATCGCCATGTCCAGCAACTGTGTCCTCTATGGTAGTCGAAGAAGCAGTGTCCTCATCGAGATCTGACTCCTCTGGATCTGGCTCGTGTAGCTCGAGTACTGGTTCTGGGTCTGGTCCGTACAAAGTCATCTCCAACTCGTCAATCCTTCGTAGAAGGTGTGCCACATACTCTTGAGCTTCCCGCCATCTGTTCTTCTCTGTCGTGATCTCCTTGCGGGCCTTCTGTAGCTCCTTGCTTGTATTATCTAGTACATCCTCCTGGGCGACGACAAATCGTGCCAACTGTGTAACCGTGGCATCCTCATCCTGAATCTCCTTCGGGTCGAGAAGGTTATCGCTGCGCGGATGGTAACGGAACACCGTGCTCTCCAACTCTCTGGCGTAGATACGGGTAATGTGCCGCATTGCTCGTCGTGATACTTCTTGGATACCCATCTGCATTGTAGATCTCCTGGCAGTGCAGTGTATCGGCCGATTGCCTGGGCCCTTTTTCCTAGCAGGTACCTCAATCCTCACGTCACAAGCCTTGATCAATCCCGCTTGTCTGATCACTTCCACTTGGTATTGGGGCTTCTCAAAATCTCCGAGAGTTTGTAGCATGTGCCAAAGTTCTCGGCGTGACCAACTCCCGGATCAACGTGGTTGAACTCTTCCTCCATCTGTCACAAGAGTGCTTTACGTAAGAACTTCGGAATTTTCGGTGTGACAAGGTAAGGAAAAATTTTAGCAAGAGACAAGAAAAGAGAGAAGGGGATAAGTCGAGATGTCATTTCTTATCTTGACAAACTTTTAGCTTTAGAAAATAGGTTTTATCCTCACTACGACCATTCTAGCTAGGGTTGAGCCTACAGTCAAGTATGGCTCTGATACCACCTCTGTCGGGACCCCGAATTTGCAAATCCGGACCCTCTGTGTATTCAGCACTAGTCCAGGAACGCGCTAGTGCACACAGTCTTAACATCGGTAAATATCACAATCATACCAATCGATATTATCAAAGTACTTTATTTAGATAACCAAACTGGTTACTTGACCTCATGGTCAAGTTACAAATGTATGCCTCGTAGGGCGAAACTTATTCAGAGAGAAACAATAGCAGCGGAAAATCAAATAAACTTCGTGGCGCCATCCAGTACACCACAGGCAACTGACTGGGCTCGCATCCCTAAGTAGTCGGGTCCTCTTGGAGTTCCTCCTCCAAAGCTGGCGTGATCTCTTCTTCAACTGGTATTGTGTTGAGGCAAGGGTGAGTACTTGGTACTCAGCAAGTCATGCACAGAATGCAAGCTAATATACTATATGCATGGCTTAGTACAAAGGAATAGCTCAGGGTATATTTGCAAAGAAACAACTTTTGACAAGTAATATAAGTAGATTCGAAAGCAGTAGAAATAAGTAAAGCATAAATAACTTTCCAAGAAGTTTAACAAACATTTTTCCCATCCTACACCATAGTTCCATCATCTTCCTTGTTAAACCAACCCATCTTTTCAAAACCAAGTTATTTTGAGAAAATCTACCCCTTATTTGTAATTCCCGAGCATTGTCGATCACCGTGGACTCGGCTATTCAAATAGATTCTACACTCTGCAGAGGTTATGCACTTTACCCACAAGATACAGTCAAACACCACAAAGGCGAGTTCAGTAACAAAGCCTTTGGAAGCCTCAAACAACACAGGTGGTCCTCTCCGATGCGTGCTCTACACCATCCCTTCCCTTAGCCAAGGCGAAGTATGGGACCAACACACCGTTAGATGGGTACTGGCCACGACCACGACACGCTCCCCGCACAATCACACAAACGGTGTAATCGACACCCTGAGGCTCCACAAGTGAGTCCTTAGCGACTTAGTCAACTAGGGCCGTCCCATTCCACCCATGTGGTTGCAAGTATGACCCAGTTCAAAGGCTTGCAAGGTTAAGTCCTTAGAGTGACCAGGCAAGACTACAGAAAAACCAAATCATCACTCCCAATGCCACAATCGGCCCACTGATTACTCTTGCCACATGCCCCGATCGAAATCTGTTTATCAAACCCGCTTGATTACCATGCACCACGTGCCATCAACATCACATGATACTTTTCCAAAACAGGTTCAATATATCATTAAGTCCATATTGTCATTTGATTGTCCAAAATCATGTCATGAGCACGTAGCGTGTCTAAGCAGATACTACAACGATCTAAACCCATGTTGGCAATTTAATAATGTCCAACTAGTAAAACCACAACTAGGGTGACAAGGGATCATGGCACATACTTAGATAATCAAGGTGTCATATAGCAAATTGGTATTTATCTAACCCCCATGTTTAATCAAAGTATCTTTCTATCTGAACTAGCATGCAATAGTTTAAATCAAAATAGATTTCAAATAGGATCAATATGGTCAAAGCACAACTTGCCTTCAAAAGCACTTGCTCTTGGTCTTGAGTTGGATCCTGAGTCAACACTTCTCCTTCGAATCCTTCCCAGCATTTCAACGTCTACTCGTAAAGCGTGCAAATAGCAAATACACAAATAAACACTATGCAAAAAGATCCCAAAACTCCAAATAAAATCCATAAACAGAGAGAACACAATTTTCTGGATTTTTAGAAACTGGAATAAATCAAATTTGGAGTTAAAGCATAAAAGTTATGATTATTTAAAGTTTAAATAATCAATTAAATAATATTACAGAGAAAAACTTTAGTCCAAAAATTAAATAAAATTCATATTTAGGTAGATCTCAATTTTATACAAATTTAGAAATTTGAATCACTCAAATCGGAGTTGAAACGCAAAAAGTTATAAGCGTTTGAAGTTTGAATCTAAATTTGAAATCATTATTTGAATTAATAAATCATTTTCTTTTCGGAAATTAATTATTGCGTCAAGAATGACACGTGGCAGCTTTCTGATTGGTCGGCCGACGTCCGGTCCATGGACTTGGTCCACGCCGCTCGGGTCCACCGTGGACTCGGTCCATGGCTCAAGTCTCGACATGTGGGACCCACCCGTCGCTATGGGTCTCACGCCAACACTACCGACGTGTGGGCCCTCTCGACATGCGGGGCCCGCGTGTCGAGGACACGCGCCACACGCAGACGACGCTGACGACCGTCGGTCCACCTTCCCAACACGTGGCGCAATCTCGGTAGTTGGTTTGAAAATCAACGGCGTGGATTAGATCCAGGGTTTAATACGTTGAAACTACTCGATGCTCGTGGGCCGTTCGATCTAGATCGGACGGTCCAGATCTAATCCTATAATCGCACTGCTACAGCACGTGGCGATTGTGAACCGTTGGATCTTGATCCAACGGTCCAGATCTAATCGGGTTTCTAGGGTTTGGGAAACACGTGAACTCACCGTTGCCGTCCGATCTGGATCCAACGGTGCACGGCTTCGAGGACGGCGATGGCACGCGCGGCGCCGGCTTGACCGGAGATTTAAGACGACGACCTCGGCGGCGCTTTCCGTGCAACTCAGTAGTGAAGGCTGGCACTCCAAGTCGCGGCGCGACACGGTGATCTCCGCTTCGGGCTTGATGGCGTCGGAGAACGGCGAGGCGGCGGAATCAACGAAACACCGCGGCGAAGACTCCCTCCACTCCGGCGAGCAATAACGGCGAGACGGTGGGGATCCTAGCGGCGCGAGCTAGGTTTCGAACCGGCGTGGGATGGCGATCTCGGTATGCCGGGCTTTAAATAGCCTCGGCGTCCGTGCGAAAACGGAGACCTAGCTCTCACGCGGCGGACACGGCGGCGTCCGGCCCGGTTTCGGGCGGAGACGACGACGGAGAGCCGTACACGTGGCACGATCGACGGCCACGATCGCACGGGCGCGATCGGATCCGGGCCGGATACGGCTCGAACCGGTACGGGCGCATCTCAGCCGTTGGATCTTGATCCAACGGTTGGGATCAATTAGGTTTTCAAGTTGGTTCGGTCGAGTCAACTGGCTCGGGTCGGACTCGAGTCCGACTCGGGTTCCGACTCGGTCGGATGAACAGTACTTGACCCGAGTTTGAATTTCCAGCGATTTAATATTTAAAATAATTCCCAGTAATTCATTTAATTCATTAAAAATAGCAAAAGACTCAGAAAAATTCCAGAAAAATTCTGGAAAATATTTTGGAACATTTTGGACTCAAATAAAATATTCTCAACAAAATTTTATTTGCAAAATTAAATTCTTTAATTATTTCAAAATGGAATAAATTCAAATAAATTCCAAATAAATCCAAATAAATTCCAGAAAATTCCAAAAATTCACCAAAGTGCCAAATCACACATGAATTTAGGAAAAGTAAAATTTTGGGGTGTTACATTACTGCTCCTCCTCCTACTGCTTTTGCTCAAGTATCGCACTCGCTGGTACTCCGCCTTTGCTTCCTGGTACCCGCTTTGCTCCGCTCCTGCTTGCACATGCTCCGCCGCCTTTGCTACACAACTTTGCACCTTACGCTGCACTGCACCTCCTACACCTACGCCGCATGCACCTCCTCGCACCTACGCTGTGACTACAAATCTTTAGTGCGGTGGGGCGAAAGGACTTCTACCACGATGTGAAAGATACAAAGCGAGTTCAGAGAGTCCCTCCGTGAAGAAGGCAAAGTTGTCGAGGGCACAGAGCACCCTGATGATCACAAGCGGTACATACATGGAAAGCCCTTTCTCCCAAGCCAAGAATTGAATTCTTTGGGCTTGTTCACTCGTCACCTACATGGATGGTACATCGATAGGTCACATGAGGCCGAGCCTCGCCATGATTTCATAGTGAAGTATCGAGCGGCCAATTCCACCGCAACGCAGGATGGGACCTTCCCACCGCTTTTGAGGATCTCAGATTTTTATGTACGCCTTGAAAGTCGCCGATATTTCTACCATACGATCCTCGACGCTGTGAGTCTCGCACCATACTCAATCGGATGACTATTTATTGATTTTGTATTATATTTTTAACAATTGACATGAATTGCAGGATCATGAGGCAAATGAGTGGCGGTCGACACTGTCGGGTTTGTCGACCGAGATGGTGTCTGCGACCATGGCTAAGTATCAATCGGAGTTCCTTGCAGGATACATCAAGCGAGGCATTGCATGAGGAGACAAAAAGGACTTCATTCTCTTCCCATACCACTGTGAGTATGTACTACTATACAATTCAATTACATGTACACACTTCAACCTTGTATTAACTTATTCTCTTGCATTGTGTACCGCTTAATAAGCAACCATTGGGTTTTACTTGTGGTTGTTCCGAGTCAAAACAAGGTCTACACGTTGAACTCACTTTCGAAAATAGACCGATGGATTATGCGATCGAGCCTGCTTTTGCGTATAAGTACATTCCTCTAACCTAACACTTTACATATTGAACTACGTTAGGTATTTTTAACCTCAATGCATGGCATCTCTCCAATGTATAGGGCTTTCATGTCTTACGTTCTTTGAACGTGGCCGACACAATGATAAACAAGGCACCAAACTCGAGTGGAAGCGCTTCAAGGTACAAGTGTCTATCATAGGATTTTTTCTTACACCTATTTTTAATTCGTCTCCTAATTTAAGTTTCTTTGTTCACAGTGTCATCAACAAGGGTGCGATGATCTCGTGTGGCTTTTACGTGATGCATCACATGCTGAATTTGGTTGGTCGCCGCATGTTTTCCCTAAGGTATAAAGCAGATTATTTGCACTCTTTGTCTATGTGATATTTGTTTACAAGCATAATACTATCAAGATGTTACAATACCAATTTAAGCCTTAAATATATTAGTGCACTACTATCTATTTTGCAGGACCTTGATATCATCCTAAGAGCCTAACCAACATTGATCTCAAGAAATTACGAGACCATTTATGCCAAGTGGTAATCGGAAAGTTATAACAGATGATGGTAGATATAGAGACAATTCAAGCAAATACTAGTCCATAAAGTGTAAACAAAATTTATCTGAATGTGAATGTGATTCATTACTGATTGTAAACAATATTAATTTGAATGTAATGTGTGTAGATTGTGATGTATATGTTACGTGATTTTGTGGATTGTGATGAATGTGTCATATTGTCAATGCGAGGCCATTTTGAACGATGGGCGATAACATCATCACAATCGGTTATTATCGAACCGATTGGGATATGTTTCGTATCGCAATCGGTTTGCATAAAGAACCGATTTTGATAATATTCTTATCCCCATCGGTTTCAATAAAAACCGATTGTGATAATGTAATAATTTGAATCGGTTCTACAAATGAACCGATTGTGATATTATTCTTATCCCCATCGGTTCTACAAATGAACCGATGGTGATAATGTAATCATTTGTATCGGTTCTAAAAAAGAACCGACAGATATAATACTTATAGCAATAGTTTCTAAGAGAAAACCGATTGTGATAAGTGTAATATCACAGTCGATTCCTAAAAAGAACCGACAGTGATAATGTATTATTAGTGTCGGTTAAAAACTGACTGTGATATATCTACCTTATCACTGTCGTTGGACTTTGTATCGCCACCAAAACCGACTGTGATGACTAAAAAGAACCGATTGTGATGTACGGATCTGTAGTAGTGTAAGTACATTACCACAATCGGTTCTTTATTCGAACCGATTGTGATACTAAACCTATCCCAATCGGTTCCAGAAAGAACCAATTGTGATACTGTACATATCCCAATCGGTTCTAGAAAAAACCGATTGTGATACTGTACATATCCTAATCGGTTCAAGAAAGAACCGATTGTGATACTGTAACTATCCCAATCGGTTCCAGCAAGAACCGATTGTGATGATGTTATCGCCCATCGTCCAAAATAGCCTCGCATTCACAATATGACACATTCATCACAATCCACAATATCACGTAACATATACATCACAATCTACACACATTACATTCACATTAATATTGTTTCCAATCAGAATGATCACATTCACATAAATTTTGTTTACACTTTATGGACTAGTATTTGCTTGATCGGTCTCTATATCTACCATCCTCCGTTATAACTTCCATCCCAGCACCACTGGCATAAATGGTCTCATAATTTCTTGAGATCAGTGTTGGTAAGGCTCTTCCGGAGGATATCAAGATCCTGCAAAATAGATAGTAGTGCACTAATATATTTAAGTCTTAAATTTTGATTGTAAAAGGCTGATAGTATTATGCTTGTAAACAAATATCACATTGACAATAGCGCAAATAATCAGCTCAATAACTTAGGGAAACGATCTGTGCGACCAACCAAAATGAGCATGTGCTGCATCATGTAAAAGCCACACAGATCATCGCACCCTTGTTGATGACACTGTGAACAAAGAAACTTAAATTAGGAGACGAATTAAAAATAGGTGTCAGAAACAAATCCTATGATAGACACTTGTACTTTGAAGCGCCGGCCGGAGGGGGAGGACCCCGAGGGGGCCGCCGATGGGGGAGGAGCCGGCCGGAGGGGGACACGCCGATAGGGGTGGCGGGGGGAGGAGCCGATGGGGTTGGCGGGGGGGAGTTGCCGATGGGGGAGGCGCTGGGGGGGGAGGAGCCGGGGGGGAGGCGCTCACGGGGTACTCACCGATGGGGGAGGCGCCGGGGGGGGGGGTGGGAGGAGCCGGAGGGGGAGGCGCCGGTGGGGGAGGTGGTCGAGCTAGGGTTGTGGAAATGAGCGGGATGAAACGAAATCAGTGCGCGCTGAAATGTATATGCCCGCCATGTGGGGTTTTATCACGGTCGGTTAACCAAAGAGACTGATAGCAATATTTACTATCTGTGTCGGTTCTTTAAAACAACCGATCGCAATATGTACACTAACTGTGTCGGTTCTCTAAAACAACCGATCACAATATGTACACTATCTGTGTCGGTTCTCTAAATAAACCGATCGCAATATATACACTATCTGTGTCGGTTCTCTAAAAAAACCAACCGCAATATGTACACTATCTGTGTCGGTTCTCCAAATAAACCGATTGTGATGACTATAATCCAATTCTAATTTTTTTTAAAACATAGTCTTCATTCAAAAGAGTCGAAAAGTCAAATCTTTTTCAAATTTGCTATACTATAAGATCCATTTGACATATATATTCTACAAAATGCTACATTATACAGGGAATTCTAACAACATAATTTATTTACAATACAACCCTTCTTGATGATCTACACGCATGTAATGTGTTCCATGTGTGCCGTCGTCACCGCTAAGACATGCCCCATCTGCAAACGGAGGTGTTTCATCAAATTGGTTGTACTCTTCTACATCTACGACATTTTCAACTCCAACAATCCTCCTCTTGCCATGAAGTACGACGTGCAACCTCGGATTGGCCAGATTACGCACGTAGAAAACTTGAGTTGCTTGCTTTGCGAGGATGAACGGTTCATCTCTGTAGGCCAGTCTATTCAGATCAACAAGAGTAAAACCTGTCTTGTCGACCTTAACTCCGTGAGGAAGTCTCACCCACTTACATCGGAACAATGGAACTTGGTATATTCCGTAGTCGAGCTCCCATATTTCTTCGATCATCCCGTAGTAACAGTTCATTACAGTTGAGGATCCTCTTTTCGAGTGATCATCGGACAAAGCATCTATGCTCACACCACTGTTTTGCACTGTACTCTTTGCATCTTGACTTTCAGTATAAAATGTGTAGCCATTAATATCGTAACCTTGCCATGTCTGTATATTAAATCTTGGTCCGTCAGCCAACCATTTGACATCCTCAGTACTAATGGAGACCTTCACCTTTTCTTTGAACCATGTGAGGAATCGATCGTTGTGTTCTCGTGTGATGGAAAGCTCATCCATAAGTGGATTATCTTCCCGTAATATCAACTTGTGCTGTTGGATGTATGGATGAACTTCTGCACTGTGTTGCAGGACTGTGAAATGCGCTTTACAGTACATATCAAATAGTGGACTCATTAGATTTGACCCAATGGTTCCTTTGCCACCAAGTCTGCCCTCATGAAGAGATATAGGAACACCAATCGGTTGTCTTTTACCTAGATAGTCCACGCAGAACTCAATAACCTCTTCAGTCCCATAACCTTCAATAATACTACCCTCTCAGGCTTCGACCTATTCCTCACGTATGACTTTAATATACCCATGTACCTCTCGAACGGATACATGTAACGCAGGAATGCGGGTCCACAAATCTTAATCTCTCTAACAAGGTGAACAACGAGGTGGACCATGACGTCGAAGAACGACAGGGGGAAATGCATCTCAAGCTGACAAAGAGTCTGTACCACCTCACTCTGTAAGTTGTCCAGTATATCGGGATCAATAACCTTGCCCCCCTTCACCCGTTGGGGCACTGGTGTCTCTTCTGGGTCATCGTTGGAGGATGAGCCATCGCCATGCAGCGACGATGATCAGCCGCCCTTCTTCGACACCGACGGCAGCGACAGCCCTAGCTGTGATAGCCATGGATCGTTCTATGATTAAAATGCATGCATGTGTGTGAACAATATAGATATAGATATATATATATATATGTGTGTGTTGGATGTGTGAACAATATGTGTGTGCTGAAAGCAATATGTGCTTTCATTATATATATATATGTGTGTGCTGATAGCTAGCCATATGTGAGTATGTTCTGTTTTTTTCTTGTGGCGGCGGCTTTTCTTTTTGCGCGCATTACATCATCACAATCGGTTCTGGAAAAGAACTGATTGTGATAACCCCTGTTCTCAGCACAATCGATTTCTTCCCAATACCGATTGTGATAATACCTACTCATAACAATCGGTTCTATATAAAAACCGATTGTGATAACAAAATGATTATCACAATCGGTTCTTATCTAGAACTTATTGGGATTATTATCGTATCACAATCGGTTACTTCTCAGAACCGATTGTGATAACCTGTTACCAAGATTTCCAAATAAAATATACTTATCACAATCGGTTTTTTAGTCAAAAGTTTAGAACCGACACAGATAGAGCGATAGTAATGTGTCATTCTGTAGTAGTGATTGTCAGACCGACATATTGATAAAGATCATAATCAGGGTATTGAGTTATATCAGGTTAGCAACAATGGTGTACATGATATTGATGTTGAGGATCCTTAGCTTTGGAAGCCATTCCCTCCCTCCTAGATGGAGGAAAAGTGGTGGGGCTAGTTGTGTGACTTGTGGTCTGATGAAAATGTCAAAGTGTCAGCTCAAAATAGTAAAAATCGAAAGGAAGGAGGTGGTGTTCATCACACTTGTGGGTCACGAAGTATTGTCGTACATAAGCAGGCTATGGTAAACAAAATTTAAATGACTTAATTGTTACTATATATTTAATGGAGCTAATGTGGTTTATCTCTACTTTGAATAGATAATTGAGAATAAGGGAGAAGATGTGGATGATATAGATGTGTTTTCATGCACGCATCAGCATGTGAAGGGAAAGGGACAATATGTCAACAAGAAAGCTGAACAACTGGTGGTGTGTATTTTACTTAAAGCATTAACTAGTCTCAATGATGGCTAATAAAATATGTGGAATCTTCTACAAACCATACAATGGAAATCCTGCTTATTTATAATTTCAGGATCAATTCAAGGAGTGTGCCAAGGAAGGAGACAACACCCAGGTTGAAAAGCATAGTGTTTGGGTGCAACTCACTAGAGGTCGAACATGGGAGGTACTATAGGCTTCCAGGTATAATAGACTGAGATCGGGTTGATCACTCATTAAACACACCATCCTATGGCATTCTCAACAATGGGACGCAATCAATGTACACACAGCAGCAAGTGCAAGAAATTGTCTGCCAGGCAGTAACTAATTGTAACACCGCGGCACCGCCATGCCCTGAATGTTACACCCTCAAACAACAAATGGCACAAGACCCTAGAATAAAACTAGCCAAGCAAGCTAACATCCTAGAAAGTTGCCGAATTTACTAAAAATTTTGGCAGCACCTCCCCTAAACTAGGACATCTACTCAGCAGACAAAAGATAGTAATTAATATATATATATATATATATATATATATACCAACAACAAAAGGAACTAGGATAGCCAACCAAGCACAGACATGGGTCATGGTATCAACTAGCCGCCATGACCCAAACAAGCACAAAAAACAACGACCACAAAATTAATATAAATCAAGAACTCATTAAGGTTGGAAGCAACAAAACTAATATGCAACTACGGTGATTCCAATCGTGTTCGTGCCACTACTCCCTTCCATGCATGTCGGCTTCAAGGTACCTACATACAATAACCAAACAAGTGTGAGTCGAAGACTCAGCAAGCACAACAAATAACAATGATAATAACAATTAACGCATTTAAATCAATAACAGATTCGTGCCTCTTAAGCCAAATTAACAAAGACATAAAACAAAGGGAAATCACCGTCGGTTACCTCATCAACTACATTGCACCTGTATTTTTGCATACCTCATTAAACCATATTGGATGAGTCCATGACTCAATCCACCCTCAACCTGTTTATTGCCATCAACTCACAGATACATCAATTTCCATTCATCACTAGCAAAATCATGCAATGCAACAAGCATAATCACAATGCACAACTCACAGCATGTGCACGCCATCTATTACACTCAACACATTGACCAACACTGTGACATTTTAGATTTTGGCATTACGGTACGACTTTATATCGCATTTTCGGGCCGTTTTCGGGTGTTTGGGCCTTTCCGGGGAAGCTTGGGCCTTGGAGGGATCTTTTTGGGCTGAAGGTGGGGGATCATTGGCCCATGTGGAGAAGGTTTTTGGGCAGCAGCCTTGCTGCCCTGCGCCCCACCCCCTATTGTGCCCCCCACTCCCCTCCCTAACCCTAGCCGCCCCTTGTCCCCCCTTGCGCCTCCACCCTTGCCCACCCTTGCGCCTCCACCCCTCCACCCCCTAGCCGGCCCTAGCAGGGATTCATCCCCTCTTTGCTGCCACACCCTCCCCCTCCGTTGATCTCTCCGTTGGGAAGCTTCGCAACCGAGAGGATCCAGCGGATTTGGCGCGTGGAAGGAGATCGAGGCCGGGAGGAGAAGGTTTTCGCCGTTCGAGTGAGTCTTCGTGGGAGGTAAGTGTTGGTAGATTATTTTGTAGGGTTGTGATGCTGGTTAGAAGGGAGAATCCATGCCAAAAATTATTGTATAGGTGCTGTTTCTAGATGGGATTAGGGTAATTGCAAATCTGTCCAATGTTGTGATCTCGGGATGATCGGACGCGTGTGTTTAGGGCTCGGCTTTGGCAATTTTAGATGCGTTTCCTGATCGGCCGGCTGTTACGAATGTTGTAGGTAATTCAATTATATTTAATTGGACACTAAGAACGTTAAATTCTGTTTAGCCGTTTAAAAGTTATGGTTGTTTTACCGAGTGCTGTCAAATCTGTGATGTGATTGGGACAGATCGCGTTCAACTGTAGATTAGACAATTTTAGATGCCGATTCAGTTTTCGCGAATACTTAGAAAAAGATGGGAAATCTCCTAATCTTAGAGAAAATGTACTCGTTTACCTTATTCGGAGTTTTAGAACTCAAGTTATGCTAGTTGGAAGCCCGCTGTCCCGTTGGACATTCTCTGGTATTCGGGTTTTGGGAGAGGGTTGCGAAGTCGATGTATTGGGTTGTCCTTGTGTTGTTTTGTGGACATGTTGTTGAGTGTATTATACCCATGTGCAGGTGGTGTGATCCCGGGAGTGCGTTCAACGTCTTGCCAATCCGCCCCGCGTGGGTGAAGGCAAGTGTATTGTAATGTTTGTGACTAGAATGGCATTATGTTTGCGTTATGATGCGAGTTAACCGTTGATATGTTTGCTTGCCATGTTTGATTCTTGAATGAGATTAAGTGAATATGAATTGTTAGATGGTTATGCATTTGTTGAATTAAGAACGTTTGCAAAGTTTATTCTATGGTATATTGGTGAGTATGTAGAGACGATGAGAATGATAAAGTGATGATTGTGAGTAAGAGGATATTGTGCCTGACACCTGATCGATGGAAGGTAAACAGTGTATTCCTTGCATTCATGGCATGAGGACTGGCCAGGACGGTGAGAAAGTCATAACTAATCCAGTAAGGTCGGTGAGAAAGTTATAACTAATCTGGAGCGTCACTGAGAAAGACCTACCTCATAGTTCCATCCACAGTCGTGAATGGGAGCGAGTCAGTAAGAGTAGGCACCTTCCACGGGATGGAACAGAAAGAGGGTGCACACCGACGGGTGTGCACTCGGCAATACCGGTATGTGCTAATCAAAGAGACATGTGCATTGCATTGCATGAATGAAGTTGTTTAATGAGATGCTTATGATGTTCTATGAGATGTTTATGAAGATTTTTATGAAATGTTTATGATGATGATGTATGAAAGGTTAATGAAGATGTTTATGGATGATGTTATTGTTTACTCCATTGCAATACACTTTGCTGAGTGATGAACTTACGTTGTTGTTTTATGTTGTTTTTTTTACGTACCATGAACTCAACTTTCAGGGAAGGGAGTTAGCGTCACATCTCCACATAATTTCATTCATCTAGACAACTACACACTCTCATTTGTAGTTGTAATGATTATTTTATTGCGCTAAACATGGATTATGCTATCTTGGGTGCTGGGTTTTATTGTTCCCTTCATATTTGTTCATGAAACGTTGGAGTTTAAATTACGGGCTTGAAATGATGCTATAACTCCTGTTAGTGATGTTTTAGATGTCATCTATTATGCTATTATGATGTGCTATTATTATTGATGCTTAAAACCATGGAAAAACAAAGGAGATGCTGCCGAATTTCCGATTAAACAATTAGCGTAGTTGCTGTAATTTATTGACAATTATGTGTTATTGGTTGTGTCTAGAGTTGTTTGGGTGACATTCGCGGCATACTAGGTGTCGGGGTGTTACAGTTGGTATCAGAGCGGGTTTCAGGTCCGTGGTGTATGAACTTAGTGAAATACCATAGGGTCAACTAAAATTTTGATATGGGATAACCTAGAAACATGGCTCAGGTTGTACTTAAAATTTTGTCATAGGATAGCAACATTAAAACTTGTGTAAGTGGAATAACTAATTTAAAATTTGACACACATGGATGCACAGTAGGAAAGGGTATGAGTATCGTTGCTATACTTATGAAATAATTGATTGAGTTCTTCTTCTTATGGTGATTAAGTGAGGCTGTGGTGCCGAAGGGTTTCGGTCACCTTTTGATCATAGTAAGGTTGGGGTCTGACGGTGGGGGCGGTTAGAACCATCACCGAAGGACTAATAACCTCCCGTGGGGGAGAGTGCTTGTCCTTTCTATCGTAGATCGGGTAGTGACTGGAGCCAAATAGAAGAGTTTGGTGGTGGATTCCTTCGGATTTTCTTTACCGTTCTGACGGTCGGTTTTGGTTGGTTTTCTTGGTTTTAGTTGATTGAAATCAAAGGAAAAGTGTTTGGTATGGGATTTTCGCAGATTGATCTTTCAGGGGTTTGTGGTTTTGTCTTCCTTGGTTGAAGATGAAGAAGAGTTTAGTGTTGTGCCTTTTTGGTTGCCTTTTTGGCTTTGACACCGGTTTTGCTGGTTGCTTTGCAAAGAAAAGTATCGTTTTGTTCTTGTGTGTCTTACTCTGAGTTTAAAAGAAGTTATTGAAGTTGTGTGCAAAAACATAAGATGTGTCGATTTATGTTTTGTGCCTATGTCAGTAAAGGTTTACTTGATCGCTTGGTTCCCTCCTATGGGAGTCTTTAGGATTGAAATTTGTTTTGGAGATCTTTTGCATGATCAGGTGTGAGTCATGTCCCATTGCAACTTTGAGAGTCAAGTTTCTTTATGAATTTTGGTTGAGTTTTAAAAAGAAAATGCTGCAAACAAAGTAAGTAGTCTTTTCACTGAAATCATTTGTCATTAGTGAGAACTGTTGTTTAGCATGTTATGTAGTAGGTAACAATGTGGTTTATGAAAATAATGTACTTCTTAGTTAATTTGTGAGTTGAATCAAATAAATGTAATTGTTATCTTTAGCCTGAGATTAAATAAACTTCTAGTGTTGTAGATTACTTTATAGCGAGAATGATTAAATGTGTTAATGTACATGCTTAGAATTTGTTGCTTTGTTTTAAAGTGCCCATGACCATCGATAATGTTTAAAGCTTTAAACCTTGATGCATAGTTAGAACATTAAAATAATGTAAACTACTATTGATGTAATAGAAAATGGGTTGGTTAGTTAAAGACATTTTTATTATAGGGTCGATAGAACAATTTAATCGTGACGGCGATCGACTCTAGCGAATGATAGTTGACTAGAATTATTATGTTTGCTAAAACAGTTGTCAATTGAGAAGACATAGGATTTCTTCGCTCCAAGTTGAAGTCACCACCTTCTTCATAAAATATTGAGCCATGAATATGCCCTTATACATATGAATGGTGGAACATGCACCCATTACATGGCACACAGCTTGTGTAGCAGACGGGGCTTGTTTCATGTGTAGGAACAACTTCGCCTCACAAGGGTGCACTTGTGGACAACTCTATAGTAGTTCATCCCATGACCATCTTTGTCCATACACAATACCTCGAAGCGCAACTCCCTTGTGCACATCTTCAATGCTCTATGCATGTCACCCTTTTTGCCTTAATCTTCCATGTATGAACTGAACATGTTGGAGTATTTCACAGCAAAATTATTCATGGTGACCAACGCGTTCGCATGATGATCCACGAAATACTTTATAATTCCACAAAGATATCCCTCAACTATAGCTACCAAAGGAAGGGGTCTTAGACCCCGCATCACCTAATTGTACATTTTTGCCAGGTTTGTCGCCATGACACCATACCTTGCACCATCCATGTCGTAGAGCAAAGCCCGTCCATGTCATAGAGAATATCCTAGTTCTTCCTAGGCTTGTTCTCAATCCATTCAGAGAAGCATTTGGCCCTACCATTCCTCATAATCAAGTGCGGGGGTCCGTAGGTAAGTGACCAAGCAATACAGGGGCCTCTTCTGCTCTAGGAGTAGGGTTCTGCGTACATTATTTTTATAATTTTTCTATAATTCTATAATTTTAAACAGCGATAGATGTATATTTCTATAATTTTTCTTTTCAGTATATTTTTTTGTAATTTTTTTTTGCATATTATTAAAAAAATATTTCCTCACACTTCTTAAAATTTGAGGCGAAGAAACACCAAGGATCACCCCAATCACAACTTTTTAATAGTTGTTACTCTTTGACAACGATGATGCCTCACAGAAAGAGACGGTTTGCAACGGCGGGCCAACTGGCCAAGTGAAAGCGTGAAACCAACAGAATCTGTGATGATATGCAGGGCAAGTGTGGGGGCTACGATATTAGATTAGTGATTCAGGTCATTACTGTTGCATCAGACTAGGAATTAATGCAACATGTAAGACATCCAATCACTTATCTAAAACCATACCCGGATTGAGGCCAATCAGTCAGCCCTTGAAGGATCGAGATGGAGAACAGAGGGAGGGTGAATGATCCCAAATAAAATTTTTCCCCACTCAAAATACTCTAACCAATCCCGCAAGGAAAATCTGAGAGACCTAAAGATTTTTCTTCAGAATAGTGCTTTTCAAATTTGCCAACCCTCCAAATCCCGAACAACTAGACAATTATGTGTACCTCTAGCTTGCATGGATGAGAACCATGAATCATGTAGGAATTTTTCAATCAGAATCCTAGTTTTCAAGTGTCCAAACAAAAAGGAATCAATTTAAATACTTCTTTTCTAAAAGAGATCAAGCAAAATCACCAAAGTCTCTTTTAGAAAAGCAAAATCAGTTTTTTCAAAAATTATCCTCAATTGGAGCAGGTGGTTGGTGCATTTTTGTTGCTCTAAAATTTTTAGGAATTTTTCTACTGGTGAGAAAATGAGTCATTAAACACTCCACCAAAAATCACCTCAAAAAGCCTTGTAGAACAACCAGGAAAACTCAAGCACTACAGATAGTCAGGAACTTCGATCAGAAAGTTTGGGGCTCGATTTTCACCTCATAGTGCCCAAATGGTGTAACTAGGGGACTCCAAAATTTTACTATGGATATATGAGTCACGCACCTTATCCAACAAGAATCACCCAAAAATGATTTTTCTAGATTTTTATAAAAATCAAATACTGACTGCTGTGCGAAGAAGTTCAGGACATATTTGCAACGTGATATAAACTTGATCTCTAGTCTATCCTAGGGCGCAAGAGAGATGTAAAAACTATATGAGCACCCTCAAGACATCCTTTATCAATAGCATTTAGAAGGAGGGGAGGCAAATCCAAATTGCAAAAAAGTAAATTGCGGAAATTTAAATGCGGGAAAGTAAATGCTAAATTTAAATTGCGTAAAGTAAAGACATAATGTAAATGCGTAATTTAAATTCACAAGAATAGTAAAGAAAATCTTTGTATTTTCTGGATGGAAGGTTTGCAAAGCCTCACTTCATATGGGCAAAAGCTTAAAGGAGCAATTCAAACATTCAAGTGAGGGAGGGCACTCCTCCACCTCTATTTATACTACTCTTGGGCCACCTACCACCATTGGATGAGTCTCTCAACCCTAGAGCACTCCGTCAAGGGCTAGGATTAACCCACTCATATAGCCATGCAAGGGCAACCCAAAACCCTACACACATATTGGGTTTTCTTGCACGGTTTTCAAAGCATACTACATAGACCCGCTAACCTATCAACTAGACCGCAATCCAATGGCCCACATTGATCCTTGTGGCATCTAGCTAGTATCATCGGCTTTCCTTATCTTCTTAATTTGCCTGGACTCCATCTCCAATCATCTTCCGGTGATCTTCGACCGTCTGGACCTCCGACGCATCTCGCCTAGTCCTGGTCATCCTCCGCCTCACCATGACCTAGCACCATCGTCCGGTGTCGGGACCCCGAATTTGCAAATCCGGACCCTCTGTGTATTAAACACTAGTCCAGGAACGCGCTAGTGCACACAGTCTTAACATCGGTAAATATCACAATCATACCACTCGATACTAAATAAGTACTTTATTTAAATAGTCAAACTGGTTACTCGACCTTATGGTCAAGTTACAAATATATGCCTCGCAAGGCGAAACTTATTCAGAGAAAAATAATAGCAGCGGAAAAACCAAATAACTTCGTGGCGCCATCCAGTATACCACAGGCAACTGACTGGGCTCGCTTCCCTAAGTAGACGGATCCTCTTGGAGCACCTCCTCCAAAGCTTGTGCAGTCTCCTCTTCAATTGGTGTTGTATTGTGGCAAGGGTGAGTACTTGGTACTCAGCAAGTCATGCACAGAATGCAAGCTAATATACTATATGCATGGTTTGGTACAAAGGAATAGCTCAAGGTATATTTGCAGTAAACAGCATTTGACAAGTAGCATAAGTAGATTCGAAAGCAGTAGAAGCAAGTATAGCATAGATAACTTTTCAAGGAATTTAATAAACATCTTTCCCATCCTAATCCACATTTCCATCAACTTCATTATTAATCCAGCCCAACTTTTCAAACCAAGTTATTTTTGAGAAAATCTAACCCTTGACTGTAATTCCCGAGCGATGTCCAATACCGCGGACATGGCTATTCGAATAGATTCTAAACTCTGCAGAGGTTATGCACTTTACCCACAAGATACAGTCAAACACCACAAAGGCGAGTTCCCGTAACAAAGTCTTTCGGAAACTTCTAACAATACAAGTGGTCCTCCCCGGTTATTGCGCACTAACCCTTCCCTTAGCTAAGGCGAAGTCTAGGCCAATCAACCGTTAGATGGGTACCTGGCCTCAGCCCCGGTACGCTCCCCCGTACAACTTACACAAAGGGTGTAGTTGACCTCCTGAGGTCCCACAGGTACGTTATTAGCAACTTAGTCAACTAGGTCCGTCCCATTACAGACATGTGGTTGCACGTTTGTAGGATCGAAGTATACGAATATAGCAATCAGAGGGGGGGTGAATGATTGTGCGGAAGCTAAAACCAAATTCTTGATCTATTAAAAGTTCACCCCAAAACAGAACCAAATAATTGCCTCGTTTTCGACAAAAACAGAATGACAGAGGTTCAGTAAAATGCGAATTCCTGGAGATCCAACCGTCGGAACGATCTGAAATTTGGACACAAGAAACTAGATTCCAATATGAATCAAACCCAAAAAGAATCAGCTCGATCGGACTTACGGATCAAAAGTTATGAGCTTCGCAAGCTTGCTAATCCAGAACTTGACGAGAATCAATCTAATCAAAACTTCAAAACGAAACAAGATCTTCAAAAGATTAATCAACTAGACTTTGAGAAATTCTAAATCAATACCCTAGATCGGTTTTTGATGGATCAAATCAAGATGAAACTCAACGATCAAAAAACCAATCTAGAATTAGAACAAGCATGCAAACAAGAACCAAAACAGAAAACACTGTAGCGACGTGGTTACTGTAGCACGCAAAAATCTTGGAAGAATTGATCTTTATTTCTTTTGTCTAAAATACTCTCATCAAAAGAGTACAAACCCTAAAACCAAGCTCAAGGCTTGATGCACTCAGCTCTACTTGATTGGATCCCTTCAACAGGAGACACCCCTCCTATTTAAAGGAGCAAAACACAAGGAGTTCTGAATACAATTCCTAATCTAGAAGGAATCTGTATCCAACACAACTCTACTTGGCCCAACCTGGCCGAGTACAACTCTTGCACGCGTATGGCAACCCTACCATACTCACGTGACTAACACTTTGCACGCGTATGGCCACCTGCCATACTCATGTGACTAACACTTTGCACGCGAATGACCTCCTGCCATTCTCACGTGACTAACCATTCTTCATGTGCACCATTCCCTTAGCCCGAACGTCCCGCATGACATCCTTGACCACCAAGACCTCAGTTCCTCCTGAACCTAGTCCCGAACCTCAGTTCCTCCATGAACCTAGTTCCGGTCCCGTCATCGACCACATTCGTCTTCGAGCAATACCTGCACATGAACAAACCACGAAACAAATCCGAGCACAAGTCCACGACTTGACTCAAAGTCAATCCATGCAACTACTCACATGAGCATTGCATAAAGTCCACTTCAAAACAAGTATCATGAAATCATCACAAATTTCATAATCTCAAATTCAAACCATTTCAAATCTTGCAAAACATCCAAACCGAGCAAAACACGTTTACAACGGACCAAAATCAAAAACCCTAGAAAAAGTCCATTCACGACGGACCAACAAAATCAGTCTGTTGTACATGCGAAATCAATCCTCAAAAAGCCGTTCACGACAGACCCAAAAACTTGGTCCGTTGTACATGCAAAACTTACTGGTTTCTTGTAAAATTGAGTTCGGCTTATGATCTGAAAAACACGTCCACGACAGACCCAAAAACTTGGTCCGTCGTACATGTAAAACTTACTGTTTTTCAATAACTTGGTCTGGCACAACAACCTTCAAAAGCACATTCTGACCAGGACCAAAAAAGTTGGTCTGTTGTACATGGAAGAATGAGGTTGTCAAAAGCAAGTTTACAAAGAACCAAAAAAGTTGGTCTGTTGTACAGGGGAAACTTACTGTTTTCTATAAGTTTGGTCCGGCGCCAAAGCGAAACTTACTGTTTCTTGTCAAATTGTCAAAACACATGAACAAACACATTTTGCAAATTTAATTCTAAGCCAATTTTTCAGCACATGATTTCACAATCTCCCCCTTGATGAAAACATTGGCAACACCACTTAGAATTGAACATTTGGCATTCACTTTACAAAGATTTTGAATTTCAAAGGATCAAAAACCAAAAAGAGAAAACACAGAATTACCCCTTTGACCAAAATGCGAAACAAAATCTCCCCCTGAGAAGGAAAATGTGTGTGAATGTGCAATGTGCCCAAAAATTTCAAAATTCTCCAAACTTCTCCCAAAATCCTCAAATTACTAAAAACAACTCCCTTTTTTTTTCTCCCCCTTTTTCCTTAAATTTTTCAACGATTCCCAAATTTCTCTCCCCCTTTGACAATGGATTCATCAAGAGTACAAAAGAGAAAACATGTTCAAAATTATTCTGAAACAATGATTTCACAAAAGGAAACAAAGGAGTGCCAAGATAGGAAAAGATGAGCTCATTCGATCATATAACCTTATATATCACATAATATGCAAAATACATGATCTTGAAGTGATTTTAACAAGTTAGGGAATGACATGCATCTCAACCTCAATTTAGTCAACTATAGCCAAGTACTAAGCAAGATCTTAGCAGAAAAATCAAGGCTTTAAAAAAATTGAAGCAACTAACAACAAGTAGTTTCAACTCCAATCTAGTAGACCAATTTAATCTTTAAACAATAAATCGCATGTGGCATGCTTGAAGCATACTTCTTTTATTTTCTAGGAGTGGCATGCTTGAAGCATACATCTTATCTTTGAGGGAATGGCATGCTTGAAGCATACATCTTATTTTTTAAGGAAAGCATGCCTGAAGCATACAACTTGAAGCTTTTGCTTTTAACACCCCTTTTTTTATTCCCTTTTCTTTTTTCTTTTTCTTTGATTATAAACATGCAAAAATGATTAAATGGTCTTATGAAAGAGTAAAGTTGAAACCACACTTGCTTCATAGCCCAAATTTGTCAAGAGGATTCAATATCAAGCCTAGAAGAGTAAGATATCACAGAGTATTTAGCTATAGGCAATCGGATCGTGGAATTTCGCAATGTCATTCTTAGTTCAAGTGAGACAATTTAGATTATCATATATTAGCTCAATTATATAGTATATAAAGAAATATGATAAAGTGAGCTCATCAAGTGAAAGAACTTGGCAAAGAAACTCCTCAAAACAATCCCATTGGATGAACAATTCCAAGTTCTCCCCGAATAAAAGCAAAACGAGAAGAAGACAAAGGTTTTGTGAAAATGTCTGCCAATTGATGTTCAGTATCCACATGATGAAGCACAATGTTGTCTTTTTCAACATGATCTCTAAGAAAGTGAAATCTGATGTCAATATGTTTTGTTCTTGAATGTTGCACAGGGTTCTTAGCAATGCAAATTGCACTAGTGTTATCACACAGAAGAGGAACACTATCCAAATTAACCCCATAATCTTTAAGAGTAGCTACTATCCAAAGAATTTGAGAACAACAACTAGCAGCCACATATTCAGATTCAGCAGTTTATTGTGCAACAGAAGATTGCTTTCTAGATGACCATGCAATGAGAGAATTTCCCAAGAAGTGACATGAACCAGAAGTGCTTTTCCTATCAATTCTACATCCTCCAAAACCAGCATCAGAAAAAGATCTCAAACTAATGCATGAGGAAGCAAAAAGCCAAATACCAAAATCTTGAGTTCCATGAAGATACCTGAAAATCCTTTTGACGGCTTGTCGATGTGAAGCACGTGGGGAAGCTTGAAAACGAGCACACAAGCACACAGCAAATTGTATATCCGGCCTTGATGCAGTGAGGTACAAAAGTGAACCTATCATGCTTCTATATTCCTTTTGATCAACCGGCTCACCATCTTCATCAGGGTCAAGTGCGCAAGTGCTCTCCATAGGTGTCATGATCGGCTTGCTGTTTTCCATCCCAAAACGATGTAGCAAGTCTCTTGTATATTTGCTTTGATGCACAAAAGTACCATCCTTCGTTTGCTTGATTTGAAATCCCAAAAAATATGTCAACTCACCCATCATACTCATCTCAAACTCCTTCCTCATTGTTTCTGAAAACTCAGACACTAAAACATGAGATGAACCACCAAAGATAATATCATCAACATAAATCTGAACGAATAGTTGATCATTGCCTTGCTTGAGTAAAAAGAGAGTTTTGTCAACCTTTCCCATTAAAAAGCCCTTTTCAAGTAAAAAGGTTTTTAGCCTATCATACCATGCTCTAGGGGCTTGTTTCAAACCATACAAAGCTTTTGTTAGTTTGAACACATGATTTGAAACTTTGGATTTTCAAAACCAGGTGGTTGCTTGACATAAACCTCCTCATTTATGTAGCCATTCAGAAAAGCACTTTTCACATCCATTTGATACAATTTGAAACCTTTGGATGCAGCAAAAGCTAAAAGGATTCTAATGGCTTCAATTCTAGCAACAGGAGCAAAGGTTTCATCAAAATCTAAGCCTTCAATTTGAGTGTAACCTTGAGCAACCAATCTAGCCTTGTTTCTAACAACAACACCATCCTCACTTTGTTTATTTTTGAAAACCCATCTAGTTCCAATAACATTAAAATCTGGAGGTGGTGAGACAAGTTTCCAAACTTTATTTCGTTCAAAATTCTCTAATTCTTCATGCATGGCATTGATCCAAGATTAGTCGATAATGCATGAGATATATCTTTGGGTTCAAAAGAAGCAACTAAAGCGAGAATGAGTATGAGTGTCGGAATGAATAAACCTGGATCGAGTGACTCTCTCATTTAGGTCTCCAATCATTTGTTCGAGATGGATGCATTTTACGAATGTGCAAGGGAGCATTGGCTTTTGAGACTTCTCCTTCTCCTTCTTCATTTTCAGCATGTACAGATGATGTTGTAGCTTGAGGATGGTTAGCTGTAGGTGATGTAGTAGTAGGTGCCAAAGGTGCTACAACTTGTTGTGCATTAGAAATAGTCAAGACCTCATCTTCAACATCATCATTATCTTCAAAGATTTTCTCCCCCTGAACATATGCGTCTGTACCTGCATCACTTGGACTAGTGCCTGGACTAGCCTCATCAAAAGTAACTTCACAAGTTTCCACAATTTTGTTAGTCTCCAAAACAAGCACACGATAGCCACGAGTATGAGCAGGATATCCAAGGAAAAAACCATCCATTGATCTAGCTTCAAATTTATCAAGATTTCCAGATTTCAAGACAAAGCATTTGCATCCAAAACCCTAAAGTGAGAAACAGTAGGCCTGTGTCCAAACCGAAGCTCATATGGAGTCTTACCCAATTTTGATCTAAAAAACACACGGTTTGAAACATAACATGCAGTTGAAATCGCTTCAGCCCAAAAGTTTCTAGGAGTGTGATGTTCATCTAACATGGTTCTAGCCATCTCAACTAACGTTCTATTTTTCCTTTCAACTACACCATTTTGTTGAGGCACTCTAGGAGATGAAAATTGATGATCAATTCCTTTTCAAGACAAAAGTGATTAAAAGAAGCATTTTTGAATTCAGTTCCATTATCACTTCTAATAGCTTTGAGAGCTCTGGATGATCAATAGAAAGCCTAAGAACAAGACTTCTAAAATGACTAAAAGCCTCATCCTTAGATGCCATAAAGTATACCCAAGAGTATCTAGAAAAATCATCAACAATCACAAGCACATACCATTTGCCTCCAAAGGATTGGACTCGAGATGGTCCAAGCTGTATCAAGATGTAGAAGCTGTCTGAGGCGTTTGTCATCACTATGGTAAGAGGTGGATGTGAACCTGCAATCATCTTACCATGTCTACAAGAAGAACATACTAGATTGCTATCACCCTTAAGCTTAGGCAAGCCACGTATAAGATCTAAACCACTTACACGAGTAAGATGATCAAATCCAACATGACCAAGTCTACGATGCCAAAAGAATAAATCTTTAGAAACATTGGCAATTAGACACCTATGCTTAGAAGAAGGTGATGCATCAAAATCAGCTTTAAAGACTCTTCCAAAACGAGAAATTTTGAACACAAGATCACCTGAAGCATCTAGCACTTTGCATTCATTTTTCTTAAAGCTTATCTCAAGATCTTCATCAAGCATTTGAGAGACAGAAAGGAAGTTATATTTCAAGTTTTCAACAAGAGCCACATCCTTGAACATAAACTTGTCACTTACCTTTCTTGTACCTTTTGCCACAACAGAAGAGGAAGAAGCATCTCCAAAAGTAACACTTTCAGCGAGATGCACGAGTGAGGAGGAGAACCAATTCTTATCACCGGACATGTGGCGTGAGCATCCGGAATCCACTAGCCATATGTTCTCCTTCCTCGCGAGAAGCCTACATAGCAAAAACATGTCGAGGTCTCGATCGGGGTTAGGAATGAGATTTTTGGGAATCCAAGATCGAGACACACGACGCACAACAGTAGGTACAACACGATAATTTTTATGCACAAAATCAGATTTGCCTTTTCCCATGTTTCTAGGAACAGAAGGTGTTTTCATCACTCTAGGCGCATAAAAATGTGCTTTGCTGAAATTTGACCTAGCCTTTGTTCTTTCCTTCTTTTGCTGTTTGGCTAGTCTAAAGCAAAAATCTACTAAGTGTCCATCTCTACCACAATGAGTGCAAGTGTACTTGACATGATTTTTAGCTTTAACAGTAAAAGCACATTTCATCATAGTAGAAGATAAAAAACCAGCAGATTGAAAAGCAATTTTCTTAGGCTCATTAGATAACTCAATTTTGCAAGGAGCCTGAACAACAGTGCGAGGTTTAGTTTCATATGTGGCATAAGGATCAAAACCTAAACCTCTCTTGTTTGTGCTAACCTTAGATTGATCCAAAATCATGTTCAACTTCTTCTTGCCATTAGTGAAACGTTCCAAAGAATTTTGCAAGTAATCAACTTTCTTAGCAAGAGTTAAACAATTATTGCAGGGAACATCTACTTTTCCTTTTTGCTTGCGACAAGTTGAGCATGAGAGAATTTCATGTGAAAGCAAATTATCAGTTAATTGAGAAACCCTAGCATTTGCATCTTTCAATTTTAATTCAAGAGTTGAGCATTTAGAACAAGAAGTTGAACTATGCAAATCATCAGTGGAACAGCTAGCATGTACAACATGTTTCTCATTTTTCTCATTTAGATGCAACAGAAGAGCGTGTTCTTTCCTAAGCAAGGTGAGCTCATTGTAAATTAAGTCACATGATTTGCAAGTATCATCACTAGGAATCAAAGTCTTAAGTCTAGCAATTTCAGCATTCAATGTTTCAACAATGAAATCATGTTTCTTAATTTTCTTATCACGTTTGTCAAGCAATTTTCCAAGACGAGCAACAGCAATAGCTAATTCATCATAAGAGGGATCTACCTCATTGAAGTCGCTGTCGTGATCGTCCTCGGTGAGGCTATCCTTGCTGCTTGCCATGAGACATAGTCCCATCAAATCATGCTTGCTTGGAGTTGCATCATCTTCGCTGCTCTCCGAGTCCACATCGCTCAAATTGACTTGTTCAAGAGCGGAAAGAACTCGGTGAACCACCTTGCGGTTGATGAAGCTCTTCTTCTTCCTATCATTTGACGAGAACCTTTCTTCTCATTCCTTCCGCCGTTGTCCTTCTCCTCCTTTGATGTTTTTCCTGCAAGCTTAGGACAATTTGTGCGAATATGGTTGAGGTCACCACACTCATAGCATCTTGGAGGACCACCTCTCTTTCTCATTCTCACATTCTGCAAAGCTTTGTTAAAGCGAGAAGAGAGTAATGCCAGATCTTCTTCAGGAAATTCTTCAAGTTGCTCATCTGTTAAAGAAGACATGGAAGACAAGGCAAAGCTAGAAGAAGAATTTGCATTTGACATGTTAGGGTTAGAGATCAAAGCAATTGATTTAATGTTACCCTTCCTGGCAAGAACATCCAACTCATGAGTTTTCAACTTAGAGTAAAGAACATCTAATGTGAGTGTGCTCATGGTAGTAGATTCTTGTATAGATGTTACTTTCATCTCCCATACTGACATGTCCAAAGCACTAAGCAATTGTCGAGCATTTTCATCATCAGTGTAGCTAACCCCAACAGCACGTAGATTGCTAAGAATTTTATTGAAACGTGCAAAGAAGTCATCTACAGATTCACTAGGTTTCATCTCAAAACGCATGTATTCTTTTTTGTAAATATCTTGGCGAACCTCTTTGACAGTGTTGGAACCCTCATGGTAATCACAAAGAGATTTCCATACCTCATATGCGGATCGAAGATGAACCACACGATCAAAGTCGCTGCGTCCCAAGCCTTGGATGATCAAGTTGCGCGCCTTGCTATTTGCTTCAACATGTGTGCGATTGGTGTCGTTGACGTTGTCGTTTGCAGGGACTTGGTATGGCTTGTAGACCTTCTCCCAAATTGTGAAGCCTTGTGCTTGGATGAATGCCTCCATCTTGGCCTTCCAAAACTGAAAATCAACACCATCGAACACACAAGGTTTTGTCGAATAACGATCCATTAATCTAATCACCGGTTAAGATAGATTAGAAAAACCTTGCTCTGATACCACTTGTAGGATCGAAGTATACGAATATAGCAATCAGAGGGGGGGTGAATGATTGTACGGAAGCTAAAACCAAATTCTTGATCTATTAAAAGTTCACCCCAAAACAGAACCAAATAATTGCCTCGTTTTCGACAAAAACAGAATGACAGAGGTTCAGTAAAACGCAAATTCCTGGAGATCCAACTGTCGGAACGATCTGAAATTTGGACACAAGAAACTAGATTCCAATATGAATCAAACCCAAAAAGAATCAGCTCGATCGGACTTACGGATCAAAAGTTATGAGCTTCGCAAGCTTGCTAATCCAGAACTTGACGAGAATCAATCTAATCAAAACTTCAAAACGAAACAAGATCTTCAAAAGATTAATCAACTAGACTTTGAGAAATTCTAAATCAATACCCTAGATCGGTTTTTGATGGATCAAATCAAGATGAAACTCAACGATCAAAAAACCAATCTAGAATTAGAACAAGCATGCAAACAAGAACCAAAACAGAAAACACTGTAGCGACGTGGTTACTGTAGCACGCAAAAATCTTGGAAGAATTGATCTTTATTTCTTTTGTCTAAAATACTCTCATCAAAAGAGTACAAACCCTAAAACCAAGCTCAAGGCTTGATGCGCTCAGCTCTACTTGATTGGATCCCTTCAACAGGAGACACCCCTCCTATTTAAAGGAGCAAAACACAAGGAGTTCTGAATACAATTCCTAATCTAGAAGGAATCTGTATCCAACACAACTCTACTTGGCCCAACCTGGCCGAGTACAACTCTTGCACGCGTATGGCAACCCTACCATACTCACGTGACTAACACTTTGCACGCGTATGGCCACCTGCCATACTCACGTGACTAACACTTTGCACGCGAATGACCTCCTGCCATTCTCACGTGACTAACCATTCTTCATGTGCACCATTCCCTTAGCCCGAACGTCCCGCATGACATCCTTGACCACCAAGACCTCAGTTCCTCCTGAACCTAGTCCCGAACCTCAGTTCCTCCATGAACCTAGTTTCGGTCCCGTCATCGACCACATTCGTCTTCGAGCAATACCTGCACATGAACAAACCACGAAACAAATCCGAGCACAAGTCCACGACTTGACTCAAAGTCAATCCATGCAACTACTCACATGAGCATTGCATAAAGTCCACTTCAAAACAAGTATCATGAAATCATCACAAATTTCATAATCTCAAATTCAAACCATTTCAAATCTTGCAAAACATCCAAACCGAGCAAAACACGTTTACAACGGACCAAAATCAAAAACCCTAGAAAAAGTCCATTCACGACGGACCAACAAAATCAGTCTGTTGTACATGCGAAATCAATCCTCAAAAAGCCGCTCACGATGCACTCCAAAAACTTGGTCCGTTGTACATGCAAAACTTAATGGTTTCTTGTAAAATTGAGTTCGGCTTATGATCTGAAAAACACGTCCCACGCATGCACCCAAAAACTTGGTCCGTCGTACATGTAAAACTTCTTGCTTTTCAATAACTTGGTCCGCACAACAACCTTCAAAAGCACATTTACGCATGGACCAAAAAGTTGGTCCATTGTACATGGAAGAATGAGGTTGTCAAAAGCAAGTTTACAAAGAACCAAAAAAGTTGGTCTGTTGTACATGGGAAACTTACAGTTTTCTATAAGTTTGGTCCGGCGCCAAAGCGAAACTTACTGTTTCTTGTCAAATTGTCAAAACACATGAACAAACACATTTTGCAAATTTAATTCTAAGCCAATTTTTCAGCACATGATTTCACAACGTTAGACCCAGTTCAAAGGCTTGCAAGGTTAAGTCCTTAGGGTGACCAGGGCAAGACTACCCGAAGAACCAAATCAACATCCCCAATGCCACAACTGGCCCACCTGATTACTCTTGCCACATGCCCGGCCGAAATCGCTTATCAAACCCCAGTTGATTACCATGCACCACGTGCCATCAACATCACATGATACTTTTCCAAAACAGGTTCAATATACCATTAAGTCAATATTAACATTTGATTGTCCAAAATCATGTCATGAGCACGTAGTGTGTCTAAGCAAAGGTACTACAACGGTCTAAACCCATGTTGGCGATTTAATAATGTCCAACTAGTAATCCGCAACTAGGGTGACAAGGGATCATGGCACATACTTAAATAATCAAGGTGTCATACAACAAATTGGTATTTATCTAACCCCCATGTTTAAACAAAGTATTTTTCTAGTTGAACTAGCATGCAATAGTTTAAATCAAAATAGATTTCGAAATAGGATCAACATGGTCAAAGCACAACTTGCCTTCAAAAAGTACTTGTTCTTGGTCTTGAGTTGGATCCTGAGTCAATACTTCTCCTTCAAATCCTTCCGGCACTTCAACGTCTACTCGTAAAGCGTGCAAATAGCAAATACACGAATAAACAATAGGCAAAAAGTATCCAAACATCCAAATAAAATCCATAAACAGAGAGAACATAATTTTATGAGTTTTTAGATACTGGAAGCGTCAAATTTGGAGTTAAGGCATTAAAAGTTATGATTATTTAAAGTTTAAATAATCAATTAAATAATTTTGCAGAGAAAAACTTTAGTCCAAAAATTAAATAAAATTCATATTTAGGTAGATCTCAATTTTATACAAATTTAGAAATTTGAATCACTCAAATCGGAGTTGAAACGCAAAAGTTATAAGCGTTTGAAGTTTTGAAATTCAAATCAATTATTAAACCGATTTATTAAATCATTTTCTTTTCGGAAAATCATTTATTGCGTCGGCAGGACACGTGGCAGACCTTTGGATTGGTCTGCTGGCGTCGGTACCGGTCCATGGACTCGGTCCACACGGCTCCGGGTCTACCGTGGACCCGGCCCACGGCTTCCACGTGAGGCCGACATGTGGGACCACTCGGGTGACGTCATCGCCGATGTCACGGAGGCTCACCACAGTCTTGACAGTGGGACCACCGATGACGTCATGGGTGACGCCACGTCGCGGTCGGCCGACACGCTGGCCCCGCGCGTGTCGCTGACTCCACGCCGCTCGCGTGGCGCGGCGATTCGGCCCCTGGACACGTGGCACGATCGTGAATCGCTGGTTTGAAAACCGACGGCTAGGGATTGATTCGGGCCTTAAGTGCTTGGGGCGCACGCGGGTTGATTCGGGGCGTTGGATCTTGATCTAACGGTCGAGATCCAATCTAGCCTGGTGCGATTCGCCACGTGGCACGACCTAAGCCGTTGGATCTAGATCCAACGGTTGAGATTAGATCTAGGATTTTCAACGGGGAACTCACCGAGGGTGACGTGGCGCGACCTGAGCCCTTGGATCTTGATCGGACGGTTGGTGGAGCTCGGGGTCGGCGATGGCTTCACGGCGGCGCTAGCTTGGCCGGAGATGGAGACGATGACCACGGTCTCGGCGTTCCGGGCGCGCTCCGGCGAGATGAAAGGTCTCTTCGGTGCGCCTCGTCCCGGGGTCCTAGATCTGTGCTCGGTGGCGGCGAGGACGGGCGACGACGGCGGAATCGGCTTTTAATCGCGGCGAAACAGGATTCTAACTCCGGCGAGCTCGTACGGGCAAACGGCGACGGCTCAGGCGAGATGGCTTGGGGACACGGGTGCGCACGGACGAGGGCAACCTCGGGGCGTGACCCGGGCTTTAAATAGCCTCGGCGTTCGTGCCCGAGACGGAAACCTAGTTTTCCACGGCGGCGGGCGGCGAGTCGGCTCAGATTTCGGGGCGGAGACGACGACGCTCGGCCGTCCACGCACGATCAGCGACCACGATCGACGGGCGCGATCGGTCCGGCCGGATTCGGCCAAGCGATGCGGAAATCCTGACCGTTGGATCTTGATCCAACGGTTGGGATCAATTAGGTTTTGGAGTTGGTTCGGTCGAGTCACGTAGCTCGGGTCGGACTCGAACTCGAGTCTGACTCCGGCTCGGTCGGATGAACAGTACAAACCCACTCGCATTTTCCAGCGATTTAATAATTAAAATAATTCCCAGAAATTCATTTAATTCATTAAAAATAGCAAAATACTCAGAAAAATTCCAGAAAAATTCTGGAAAATATTTTGGAACATTTTGGACTCAAATAAAATATTTCCAACAAAATTTTATTTGCAAAATTAAATTCTTTAATTATTTCAAAATGGAATAAATTCAAATAAATTCCAAATAAATCCAAATAAATTCCAGAAAATTCCAAAAATTCACCAAAGTGCCAAATCACACATGAATTTAAGAAAAGCAAAATTTTGGGGTGTTACATCCGGCAACCATCAAAGACAAGGAAAATCCATCACATAGCATTGTCTAATAATCATCACAAATGCTCATAATTAATCATGTCTCATTCATCAGTCGGTTCTACCGCCAGCCATAGGCCAATAGTACCATAAGAAGCTAACACAACTCAAATTGCTTCCTTTTGAATTCCAATTCAAATCAAACTCAAACATGAGCACACCTTAATCAAATAAAGTCAAATACTCATCACAAATATGGATGGACCTCCACATGGTCCTTCAATCTCCCCCTTGATGAGTATATTGACAAATCACACAAAAAAGCAAAAATTTGAGCTTGAAAATAAAAAAAGAAAAGCAATTTGATTGCACAAATCATATTTGGTCCAATTAAAAGAGAAGGCAAGCTCATGACCAAATAGATGAGAAGATTTCCAGAGCTCAACACAATAAAGAACAATTTTTCGACAAGAGCTCCAAAAACCAAGAAATCTCTCAAAAAGCTCAATATTACTCATGATCCAAATGCAAGGACCATTGTTCAATATGATTATAAGAAAGCATTTTTTTTAATTTTCTTCCCTCTATAAGATGCATTTTCTACATTTTCTCCCCTTTTGGCAATATAGGCATCAAGTGTAACATCCCCGATTTCGGTCTTCTGTTAAAAGCTAATTTGAATTAAATAAATTCAACATTTGAGGTTTTCTTCGGCGTTCTATTTAACCTGGCATCCTTACCGTCCCAAAATTGGAGTTCTATCCTTCATCGTCTGACAAGTCAAAATTTTGAATTCCAGTCCGTACCCGAAATTCTACCCGAGTTCAAAAATGCTCCAAAAATCCCGAAACCTATTGCATTAGGTTCCAAATATTCCAAAAATATTTTGGAAATTTTCCCAAGATTTTTGGAAACTCTCTGGTATTTTATCGCTCGCGGCCTTTCGTCAAAAGCCCTTTATTCTTCCCGGAATTTTCTAAATTTCAAATTTCATCCAAATTCCGCGAAACAAACTTTATTGGGTTCCAAATATTCCCTAATATTTTTAGGAATTTTTTCGGGATTTTTAGACCTTTTTTTGCTATTTTATCCCGCGCGCATACCTCTTCACTTAAAGCCAACCAATAGGGCAGTGCCACGTGGCATGGTACTATAGCTTCATCTTCCGCAATCAGTTTCCAGAGAAGGGCACGACTGTTTTTTCCCAGTAATGGCGTTCACTTTCTAAATTCCATAACTTTTGCTATAAACCTCCAAATCGCGAACAACCAGTTGCGTTTGAAAGAGGGAGACGAGGAGAACTCATTCCCTGCTCAATCAGCCAAAAACCGAAATGAGGTTAAATGAAGATTAGTCGGCCGTTTCACCTCCAATCGACGCACCACCACCTCTCAAAGCTTCATTTTGGAGTCCTCTACCCCGTGCTCTCATTCTCCCATAGCCACCCCTCTCCATCTCGCCGGAATAGTGCAAAAACCGACGCCGGGTGTCCTCCGTCGATGTCTTTGTGTCATCTTTTGTTCCGGTGATCCAAACTCAAATCCGATCGCGTCGTTGCCATGAGTAAAAGCCCTCAATCAATTTCGCTTTTCGTTGCAGGACGGCGATGAATTTCACGGTTGAAATCTTTGTTTGGAGCTCAGTTTTTCGTCGATTACTTTCGATCTGGTGAGCTTGTGAGACCCCGGATCGGCTATCCGAAATCTCCTGTGTATTTCTGTACTAGTCCCAGATCAGTAGCTAGTACACACAGTCAAACAGTGATGAATCATTACCAAACAAAGCGACATAATAACATAAATATAAAGTATCAGCCACATGGCTATTTATTACATCTCTCGGTCACATGACCAGAGTTCACGGCAGCGGAATAAAAGCAACAAGTAATAAAACCCAAATAACTCCACAGGCGATGACTAGGAACGCACGCTTAGTTATCTTGGTGATCTCCATTGTACTCATCCTCGTAGAACTCACCGTATTCGACTGCATCCTGATAATTTTCTGATGACAAAGTTTGTGTAGCATGTGAGTACAAAAGTACTCAGCAAGTCTGGGAATTATGCAACATGTAGGCTTTCCAAGGAAGGCTTAATATGGTTCTTTTGCATAAAGCTAAGTTTCATCAAACCATACTTAATAATAATTTTCGCAAAGCACATTTTAACAATTATTTTAACAATTGAATTATTTTATGGTCTGGTGAAGGTTCTTTCCACCAACACCAGTATAAAGGCTCTATCTGCCACATTATAAAAGATTAAGGTAAACCAACTCATGACTCTATCCATCATGATCAAAACAGGTTCCATCTGCCTGCTTGGCTCAATCCGCCAACAAAACATCCGAGAGTTCTAACCACTCCTAAATCCCAAAACATCATTTATGTTTAAAACCAAAACCAAAGTCTACCAATATGAAAGCATTATTTGCTTTGCCCTTGACCGTAGGCATGGCTATTCGAATAGTTTTAACTCTGTAGAGGTGTACAACTTTACCCACAAGACAGATCTTCTCTTAATGCCTCCGGATTAACAAACTTTCTTTGGTGTGCCGGCAGAGAGATCATGACAAGGCCTTTACAATGTATACACCTAACCCGACCCACCCGCTGAGGTTTCACCGCTGTTAGGGTTCCCTCTACCCAGTACAGAAGCCCCCTCTTGCGCCGTGTGGGAAAAACGACTCGCCTCCATCTAGCGCCCACATTCCACCAACTGGTGAGTCTGAGTTAGGTCTCTATAAATTATTTAGCCAGGTCGTACCCAATATAGACATGTGGTTGTACGGTTGTGCTTAGAATGGACAGTCATAAGCGTCGGTCCTTAATTGACTTGGGGCGGTACTTGCACATTGAAGTCTAGTGCTCTATCCGCACCCGCCCGACATTCCACTCCGCCCAAGTCCAAATCCTTTTTAGTTTTATTTTTATTTTATAAAAATAGTACCAAATACTTTACAATAATTCTTAAATCACATTTTGAATCACCACTTTGATATAATCCCACCCATGGGTCATTTTCATCACTTTGTACACTAAGCATTTCTACCGTTCTAATCAATAATTGTCACAATATAACATAGGCATGACATCTCAAAGAGTCCTAGGGTTACAAATAAGCATGAATATCAATAATCAAGGAGGTGATCACAATTCGGAATAACTAGTAACCTATATTTGACATACGATGATAAAGATAGCAATGCATGTGATAAAACATTGTAAAAACATTTGCAATCATGGGATCAAAATACGTCAAGGGACTTGCCTTCAGTCGTAGCGGGAACATCGAAGTCTTGAAGTCCGGCGGCGGGGTCGACGGACTCGGTGGGATCCTCAGCTACGCGCAAAACGGTACACAAAATAAATACAAGAAAATAAGATAAAATAAAAAAATATAAAAGTTATATTGGCAGGTAGATCTTGAATTTAGATGAATTTAAGAATTTAAACGGAGTGAATCGGAGTTCAAACGGAAAAGTTATGAGCGTCCGAAGTTTGAAAATTCTGGAAAATAGGAAAATGAGGGAATATTCCCTAGAATCTTTATTTGGCTGAATTTTTGGAGGGCTCTTGGCTCTATTACATGTGGGGTCATGATGTCATAGGCTTGGGGGTTCTTCCCCATTGGCTCACATGGCCAAGAAACAGAGGAGCCAAGCTCCACCATGCGCCGGCGAGGGGAGGGCACGGAGGGCGACGGCGGGCGGCCGGTTAAGCGGCGCGGTGCACCGGAGGGAGGCGGCGCGGTGGCAGCGCACATGGCGGCAACGATGGCCGGCGGGACGGCGACAAGGCGTGAGGCGGTAGCTGGCGGCGGCGGCCGGGGGCTCAGCCGTGGCCGGGGTCGGCCAAGGCGACGGCAAGCGGGCCGGGCAGCGGGAAGCGCAAGGCGGCGTCGGGCAACCGTGACGGGGGAAGCGGACGGCGGTGGGCGGACGGCGTGCAAGAACAGAGACACGCCCAAAATCCAAAATTTGCATAAATTTAAAACATGACAAAGAAAATTGAATGATGGAACAACTAGACAACACCTAGGGGAGTCCAAGATTGCGAGGAATCGCGGAATAAATTACCGGAGGCGACAAATTTAGCGACGAACGGCGGTTTGGCCGGAGAGGTTCAATTGCAAAATTCGAGGTCAAAACTCGATGAAATCTGAAATTGATTGAGGGGTTATGATCTTGACAACCATACGCACGCAATGGTTCAAACAGAATCGAATTTGACTCACCGAAGAACAGCGGTGGTCGTCGGTGTTCGCGGACGGACGATTGGTGAGGAGAGGCAAAGGAAGGATGCTAGCACTGGAAAGAGGAGGCCAAGCCGGAGATTTGAGAAGTGGAAGCACGCGATTTGGAGTTGAAACGGTCGAGTTATTGCCATTTATGCCGATTTCGGTTTTTGCTTAATTGATCTGTTTCCGGCAAGATTTGGAACGATTGGTGTCCGGGAATGGAATCCCCTCGCCGAGATCTTTCCAACGGACCCAGCCATGCGTGATTTGGGGCATCAATGCGGAAGTTATGAGGATTAATGGAGAGAAACTATGAATGGAAACTTTACTAGAAGAACAGATCGTGAGCTTGAAGATGATGTTACAGTAGCAAGACGTGGCGTGCTCCCATTGGCCCAAGGTAAGTGAAGGATTTAGCGTGAGAGAAAAATTAGCAAAAATGGTCTAAAAATCCCGGAAAAATTCCTAAAGATATTAGGAAATATTTGGAACCCAATAAACTTGGTTTCATGAAATTTGGATGAAATTTGGAATTTAGAATATTCTGGGACGATAAAAGGGCATTTAACGAAAAGCCGCGAGCGATAAAATACCAGTGAGTTTCCAAAAATCTTGGGGGCAAATTCTCAAAATGATTTTGGAATATTTGAAACCTAATGCAATAGGTTTTAGGATGTTTGGAGCATTTTAGAACTCGGGTGAAATTTTGAGTGCGGACTGGAATCTGGAAATTCGATTTTTCGGGCGAAGGAGGATTGAACTCCAATTTCGGAAGGAGAAAGATGCCAGGTTAATTTAAACAACGAATAAAATCCAAATTTTGAATTTAATTTAATTTAAATTAGATTTTAACAGAAGACCGAAATTGGGGATGTTACAGAGCTTCACGGGAATCCGAGCACACCGTTGAATTCGTCTCGTTGAGCTCTACGACGTGCTCACCTTCTTTTCGTTATTCTTGTGTGAAATCATATGATGAAAAATTGGCTTGATCATGTGCTGAAAAATTGGTTAGGATTAATCTTGCAAAATTGCTTGTATGAAGGACCAAACATCCAAAAATAGTGAGTTTCGCATGTATGACGGACCAAATTTTTTGGTCTGTCATAAACGAGATTTTGATGTTTTTACGCTTGTTCAAGAAATCGCGTTTTTCGCATGTATGACAAACCAAATTTTCTGGTCTGTCATACACATGTTTTTTGGCGACCTCGTTTTTTCCATGTACGACAGACCAAATTTTTTGGTCCGTCGCAAATGGGATTTTTGATGCTTGTTTTCGCCATGTATGACGGACCAAATTTTTTGGTCCGCCATGAACTGATTCTTCTAGGGTTTTGAGACATGTGTGCGCTGGACTGGATTTTGATCCGTGATGAATGTCTTTTTGCTCAATTAGGGTTTTGAGCAATTTTGAAATTGAATCTTGGTTTGAATTTGAGATTATGAAATTAATGTGAATTTCATGATGCTTGTTTTGAAGTGGACATTATGCAATGCTCGTGTGAGTAGTTGTATGGATTGACTTTGAGTCAAGTCGTGGACTTATGCTCGGAATTGTTCTATGGTTTGTTCATGTGCAGGTATTGCTCGAAGACGAACGTGGTCGATGACGGGACCGGAACTAGGTTCATGGAGGAACTGAGGTTCGGGACTAGGTTCAGGGAGGAACTGAGGTCTTGGTGGTCAAGGATGTCATGCGGGACGTTCGGGCTAAGAGAATGGTGCACATGAAGAATGGTTAGTCACGTGAGTATGGCAGGTGGCCATGCGCGTGCAAAGTGTTAGTCACGTGAGTATGGTAGGGTTGCCATACGCGTGCAAGAGTTGTACCTGGCCAGGTTGGGCCAAGTGGAGTTATGTTGGATACATACTTCTTCTAGGATTAGGAGTGGGAATCCTTCTAGGAGTAGGAATTGTATCCAGGACTCTCCGTGGTTTGCTCCTTTAAATAGGAGAGGTTGTCTCCTGTTGAAGGGCATCAAACAGAGCTGAGCGCATTGAAAGCTTAGAGCTTTGTTTTTAGGGTTTGTACTCTTTTGATGGGAGTACTTTAGACAAAAGAAATAAAGATCAATTCTTCTAGATCCTTGCGTGCTACAGTAACCACGTTGCTACAGTGTTTCCTGTTTTGGTTCTTGTTTGCATGCTTGTTCTTATTCTAGATTGGTTTTTTATCCTTTGAGTTTCATCTTGATTTGATCCATCCAAAACCTCTCTAGGATATTGATATAGAGTTCCTCAAATTTTAGTTGTTTAATCTTTTGAAGATCTTGCTTAATCTTGAAGTGTTGGTTAGATCAATTCTTGTCATATTCTGTCACAGCAAGCTTGCAAGGTTCATAACTTTTGATTCGTAAGTCCGATCGAGCCGATTCTTTTTAGGTTCGATTTGTATTGGAATCTAGTTTCTCGTGTGCAAGTTTCAGATCGTTCCGACGGTTGGATCTCCAGGAATTCGCGTTTTACCAAACCTTTGTAATTCTGTTTTTGTCGAATACGAGGCAATTATTTGGTTCTGTTTTGGGGTGAACTTTTAGTAGATCAAGAATTTAGTTTTAGCTTCCGCACAATCATTCACCCCCCCCTCTGATTGCTTTATTCGTATACTTTGATCCTACAAGTGGTATCAGAGCGAGGTCTTTCTAATCTATCTTAACCGGTGATTAGATTAATGGATCGTTATTCGACAAAACCGTGTGTGTTCGATGGTGTTGATTTTCAGTTTTGGAAGGCCAAGATGGAGGCGTTCATTCAGGCGCAGGGCTTCACAATTTGGGAGAAGGTCTACAAGCCATACGAAGTTCCTGCAAACGACAACGTCAATGACGCCAATCGCGCACATGTTGAAGCAAACAGCAAGGCACGCAACTTGATCATCCAAGGATTGGGAAGGAGTGACTTCGACCGCGTGGTTCATCTTCGATCCGCATATGAGGTATGGAAATCTCTTTGTGATTACCATGAGGGTTCTAACACTGTCAAAGAGGTTCGTCAAGATATTTACAAAAAGGAATACATGCGTTTTGAGATGAAACCTAGTGAATCTGTAGATGACTTCTTTGCACGTTTCAATAAAAATTCTTAGTAATCTACGTGCTGTTGGAGTTAGCTACACTGATGCTGCAAATGCTCGACAATTGCTTAGTGCTTTGGACATGTCAGTGTAGGAGATGAAAGTAACATCTATACAGGAATCTACTGTCATGAGCACACTTACATTAGATGTTCTTTATTCTAAACTGAAAACTCATGAATTAGATGTTCTTGCCAGGAAAGGGAATGTTAAATCAATTGCTTTGATCTCTAACCCTAACATGTCAAATGCAAATTCTTTTTCTAGCTTTGCCTTGTCTTCCATGTCTTCTTTAACAGATGAGCAACTTGAAGAGTTTCCTGAAGAAGATCTGGCACTACTCTCTTCTCGCTTTAACAAAGCTTTGCAGAATGTGAGAATGAGAATGAGAGGTGGTCCTCCAAGATGCTATGAGTGTAGTGACCTCAACCATATTCGCACAAATTGTCCTAAGCTTGCAGGAAAAACATCAAAGGAGGAGAAGGACAACGACAGAAGGAATGAGAAGAAAAGGTTCTCTTCAAATGATAGGAAGAAGAAGAGCTTCATCAACTGCAAGGTGGTTCACCGAGTTCTTTCCGCTCTTGAACAAGTCAATTTGAGCGATGTGGACTCGAAGAGCAGCGAAGATGATGCAACTCCAAGCAAGCATGATTTGATGGGATTGTGTCTCATGGCAAGCAGCAAGGATAGCTTCACTGAGGACGGCAACGACAGCGACTTCAATGAGGTAGATCCTTCTTATGATGAATTAGCCAATCTTTGTTGCTGTCTTGGAAAATTACTTGACAAACGTGATAGAAAAATTAAGAAACATGATATTCTTGTGGAGTCATTGAATGCTGAAATTGTTAGACTTAAGACATTGATTCCTGATGATGATACTTGTAAATCATGTGACTTAATTTACAATGAGCTCACCTTGCTTAGGAAAGAACATGCTTTTCTGTTGCATCTAAATGAGAAAAATGAGAAACATGTTAAACATGCTAGCTGTTCCACTGATGATTTGCATGGTTCAACTTCTTGTTCTAAATGCTCAACTCTTGAATTAAAATTGAAAGATGCAAATGCTAGGGTTTCTCAATTGACTGATAATCTGCTTACTCATGAGGTTCTTTCATGCTCTACTTGTCGTAAACAGAAAAGGAAAGTCGATATTCCTTACAATAATTGTTTAACTCTTGCTAAGAAAGTTGATTACTTGCAAAATTCTTTAGAACGTTTCACTAATGGCAAGAAAAAGTTGAACATGATTTTGGATCAATCTAAGGTTAGCACAAACAAGAGAGGTTTAGGTTTTGATCCTTATGCCACATACGAAACTAAACCTCGCACTGTTGTTCAGGCTCCTTGCAAAATTGAGTTATCTAATGAGCCTAAGAAAATTGCTTTTCAATCTGCTGGTTTTTTATCTTCTACTATGATGAATGCAAAATGTGCTTTTACTGTTAAAGCTAAACATCATGTCAAGTACACTTGCACTCATTGTGGTAGAGATGGACACTTAGTAGATTTTTGCTTTAGACTAGCCAAACAGCAAAAGAAGGAAAGAACTGAGGCTAGGTCAAATTTCAGCAAAGCACATTTTACTTCTTATGCGCCTAGAATGATGAAAACACCTTCTGTTCCTAGAAACATTGGAAAAGACAAATCTGATTTTGTGCATAAGAATACTCGTGTTGTGCCTACGTTGTTGCGTCGTGTGTCTCAGTACTGGATTCCCAAAAATCTGAGTTTTAACCCCAGTACTAAGACCTCAACATGTTTTGCTATGTAGGCTTCTCGCGCGAGGAAGGAGAACATATGGCTAGTGGATTCCGGATGCTCACGCCACATGTCCGGTGATAAAAATTGGTTCTCCTCCCTCACTCGTGCATCTCGTGCTGAAAGTGTTACTTTTGGAGATGCTTCTTCCTGTTCTGTTGTGGCAAAAGGTACAATAAAGGTAAGTGACAAGTTTATGTTCAAAGATGTGGCTCTTGTTGAAAATTTGAAATATAACTTGCTTTCTGTCTCACAAATGCTTGATGAAGATCTTGAGATAAGCTTTAAGAAAAATGAATGCAAAGTGCTAGATGCTTCAGGTGATCTTGTGTTCAAAATTTCTCGTTTTGGAAGAGTATTTAAAGCTGATTTTGATGCATCACCTTCTTCTAAGCATAGGTGTAACACCCCAAAATTTTGCTTTCTTAAATTTCATGTGTGATTTGGCACTTTGGTGAATTTTTTGAATTTTCTGGAATTTATTTGGATTTATTTGGATTTAATTTGAATTTATTCCATTTTGAAATAATTAAAGAATTTAATTTTGCAAATAAAGTTTTGTTGGAAATATTTTATTTGAGTCCCAAATGCCCTAAAATATTTTCCAGAATTTTTCTGGAATTTTTAAAGTATTTTGCTATTTTTAATGAATTAAATGAATTCTTGGAATTAATTTAAATATTAAATCATTGGAAAATCAACTCGGGTCGAGCATCTGTTCATCCATCGAAGTCGGAACCCGAAGTCGGACTCGAGTCCGACCCGAGCCAACCGACTCGACCAAACCCGGCCTTAACCCTACCGATCCCGACCGTTGGATCGGGATCCAACGCGATCCATTGGGCCGTATCGGTTCGAGCCGAACCGGCCGGGTCCGATCGCGCGCTGATCGTGGACTGGCCGATCGCGCCACGTGGACGGTCCTCCGACGTCGTCTCCGCCCGAGTCCGAGCCAGACTCCGCCGCCGCGCCCGCCGTCGTGAGGGATTAGGTTTCCGTTTTCCGCGCGGAAGCCGAGGCTATTTAATGCCCGGATCACACCCCGAGGACCACCTTGACCTTGCGCAGCCGTTACCCTAGCTGCCGCCGCCGCTGATGCCACGCGCCCCGCAATCGCTCGCCGGAGTTGTAGCACTTCTCCGCCGCGGTTTTTGCTTCGTTCCGCCGCCGTCCGCCGTCCCCCGCCGCCGTTGACCCCAGACCGGACTCACCGCGGCGACGACGCACGAAGGACCACTCACCTCGCGAGGAGCCCGCATAACGCCGTTGCCCGTGTCGCCGTCCTCAGCGCCGGCAGCCGCAACTCCGCCGTGAAGCCATCGCCGACCCCGAGCTCCACCAACCGTCCGATCAAGATCCAAAGGCCCAGATCGCGCCACGTCACCATCGGTGAGTTCCCCGTTGAAAATCCTAGATCTAATTTCAACCGTTGGATCTAGATCCAACGGCTTAGGTTGCGCCACGTAGCAAGAACTGCACCAGGCTAGATTGGATCTGGACCGTTGGATCAAGATCCAACAGCCCACGATCGGCCACGTGCGCCCCAAGCACATGAGGCCCAAACCCAACCCCAGCCGTCGGATTTCAAACCAACGGCCACGATCGTGCCACGTGTCCTGGAGCCGAATCATGCGCCACGCGGGCGTCTGGCGTGCGGTCATCACGCCGGGCCCGCGCGGTCGGCCGACCGCACCGTGACGTCACCCATGACGTCATCGGTGGGTCCCACCTGTCAGCACCGTGGGCTGAGCCCCGCTGACGTCAGCAATGACGTCACCCGAGGGGGACCCACCTGTCAGTGACACAAGGAGCCGTGGACCGAGTCCACGGTAGACCCGAGCCGAGCGTGGACCAAGTCCATGGACCGGCTGACGTCAGCAGACCAATCACAGGATGACACGTGTCCTTGCTGACGCAATAATTGATTTTCCGAAAAAGAAAATGATTTAATAATTCGGTTTAATAATTGATTTGAATTTCAAAACTTCAAACGCTTATAACTTTTGCGTTTCAACTCCGATTTGAGTGATTCAAATTTCTAAATTTGTATAAAATTGAGATCTACCTAAATATAAATTTTATTTAATTTTTGGACTAAAGTTTTTCTCTGTAAAATTATTTAATTGATTATTTAAACTTTAAATAATCATAACTTTTGCGTTTTAACTCCGAATTTGACGATTCCAGTTTCTAAAAATTCATAAAATTATGTTCTCTCTATTTATGGATTTTATTTGGATGATTGGATACTTTTTGCCTATTGTTTATTCGTGTATTTGCTATTTGCACGCTTTACGAGTAGACGTTGAAGTGCCGGAAGGATTTGAAGGAGAAGTATTGACTCAGGATCCAACTCAAGACCAAGAACAAGTACTTTTTGAAGGCAAGTTGTGCTTTGACCATGTTGATCCTATTTCGAAATCTATTTTGATTTAACCTATTGCATGCTAGTTCAATTAGAAAAATACTTTATTTAAAAGTGGGGAATTAGATAAATACCAATTTGCTGTATGACACCTTGATTACTTAAATATGTGCCATGACCCCTTGTCACCCTAGTTGTGGTTTACTAGTTGGACATTATTAAATTGCCAACATGGGAAATTAGATCGTTGTAGTAAACTGCTTAGATCTGCTACGTGCTCATGACATGATTTTGGACAAACAAATGTTAATATTGACTTAATGATATATTGAACCTGTTTTGGAAAGGTATCATGTGATGTTGATGGCACGTGGTGCATGGTAATCAACTGGGGTTTGATAAATAGTTTTTCGACCGGGGCATGTGGCAAGAATGATCAGTGGGCCGCCAGTTGTAATCGGGATGTTGATTTGGTTCTTGGGTAGTCTTGCCCTGGTCACCCTAAGGACTTAACCTTGCAAGCCTTTGAACTGGGTCTAACGTGCAACCACATGTCTGTAATGGGACGGACCTAGTTGACTAAGTTGCTAATAACGTACCTGTGGGACCTCAGGAGGTCAACTACACCCTTTGTGTAAGTTGTACGGGGGAGCGTACAGGGGCTGAGGCCAGGTACCCATCTAACGGTTGATTGGCCTAAACTTCGCCTTAGCTAAGGGAAGGGTTAGTGTGCAATAACCGGGGAGGACCACTTGTATTGTTAGAAGTTTCCGAAAGACTTTGTTACGGGAACTCGCCTTTGTGGTGTTTGACTGTATCTTGTGGGTAAAGTGCATAACCTCTGCAGAGTGTAGAATCTATTCGAATAGCCGTGTCCGCGGTATTGGACATCGCTCGGGAATTACAGTCAAGGGTTAGATTTTCATAAAAATAACTTGGATTTGAAAGGTTGGGTTGGATTACTAATGATGTTGATGGAAATGTGGTTTAGGATGGGAAAGATGTTTATTAAAACTCCTTGAAAAGTTATCTATGCTTTACTTATTTCTACTGCTTTCGAATCTATTTATGATACTTGTTAAATGCTGTTTTCTGCAAATATACCTTGAGCTATTCCTTTGTACCAAGCCATGCATATAGTATATTAGCTTTGCATTCTGCATGCATGACTTGCTGAGTACCAAGTACTCACCCTTGCCACAATACAACACCAGTTGAAGAGGAGACTACACCAGCTTTGGAGGAGGAGCTCCAAGAGGAACCGTCTACTTAGGGAAGCGAGCCCAGTCAGTTGCCTGTGGTATACTGGATGGCGCCACGAAGTTATTTGGTTTTCCGCTGCTACTAATTCTCTCTTAATAAGCTTCGCCCTGCGAGGCATACATTTGTAACTTGACCATAAGGTCGAGTAACCAGTTTGACTATTTAAATAAAGTACTTTATAGTATCGAGTGGTATGATTGTGATATTTACCGATGTTAAGACTGTGTGCACTAGCGCGTTCCTGGACTAGTGCTGAATACACAGAGGGTCCGGATTTGCAAATTCGGGGTCCCGACAGAGGTGGTATCAGAGCCAGGCTGACCGTAGGCTCAACCCTAGCTAGAATGGTCGTAGTGAGAATAAAATCTATTTTCTAAAGCTAAAAATTTGTCAAGATAAGAAATGACACCTCGACTTACGCCCTTCTCTCTTTTCTTGTCTCTTGCTGAATTTTTCCTTACCTTGTCACGATTTAAAAATTTCGAGTTCTTACGTGAGCACTCTTGTGACAGATGGAGGGAGAGTTCAACTACGTCGATCTAGAGGTTGGTCACGCCATGAACTTTGGCATATGCTTGAGACTCTCGGAGATTTTGAGAAGCCGCAATACCAAGTGGAAGTGATCGACAAGCTGTGATTGATCAAGGCTTGTGACGTGAAGATTGTGGTACCGCTAGGAAGAAGGGCCAGGCAATCGCCTCGATACCTGACCGCCAGGAGGTCTACAATGCAGATGGGTATCCAAGAAGTATCACGACGAGCAATGCGGCACATTACACCGTATTCACGCCAGAGAGTTGGAGAGCACGGTGTTCCGTTATCACCAGCGTGAGCAATAACCTTCTTGACCCGAAGGCGATTCAGGATGAGGATGCCATGGTTACACGATTGGCACGACTTGTTGTCGCCAGGAGGATGTACTCGATGATACAAGCAAAGAGCTACGAAGGCCCGCAAGGAGATCACGACAGAAGAACAGATGGCGGGAAGCTCAAGAGTATGTGTCACACCTTCTGCGAAGGATTGACGAGTTGGAGATGGCTTTATACGGACGTAACTGTGAGCCAAGATTGAGCTACACGAGCCAGATCCGGAGGAGTCGATCTCGATGAGGACACCGCTTCTTCGACTACCACAGATGACACAGCTTGCCGGACATGGCAATTGTTTCGCACCTATGCCGCAAAGATCCGCACTCCGTGCCGTGGAGGTTTTCTCGATGAGTGAGCATAGGTTCTATAGTGAGACTCCTTCGCCGAGTCACGTCATAGAATAAAGAGTCACCCTTTAGGCGTTAGACTCCAGTGTTAGTTCGATTTGGATTTTCATTGCTTGCTGAGTGTGCAGTATGTGTTGCAAGGCCCTTAGGCATTGTAAGCAACCATACCAAATTATTAATATCAATAATAAAGTTGGACCTTAAGGTTACACCTTTCGCCCCGCATAAGTTCCATATTACTTGTCTATTCTTGATTCCCCCTCATCTCTAAAACTTAGAGCAAATCGACAGATGGTGAACACCCGCGGAAATTTTGGAAGCAATGGAAGTGGTTCTCGCCAATGAGAAACCCCAATGATGGAGCACCAAAGATCGCCATTGATATGCGAGAATTTTGGAGCATTTCTTCTTTGCTCAGGACTCGATTGATGCATGCTATGATGCAACAAATGCAACACGTCCTTTGCTTTCAGGCCCACAGCTAATCAAGTCAATCAGGGACAACGCCAGAGTACAAGACTGTCAGAGTTCATGAGGACTCACCCACCCACTTTCTCCGGGAATGCCAATCCATTGGAGGCCGATGATTGGTTAAGGTCAATTGAGAGGAAGCTACACATAGCTCAATGCATAGGAAATGAGAAGGTACTCTACGCTTCTCATCAGTTGGAAGGAACAAATTACGAATGGTGGGAGAACTTGTACACGCAAGAGAACCCTCAAGATATCACTTGGGAAGAGTTCATACCTGCATTCCACAAGATCACATGCCGAAGGAATCATGGACCTTAAGAAGGAGGAGTTCAGAGCACTAAAGCAAGGTAATCGACCCGTGGTCGACTACTGAACAAGTTCACACAGCCTAGCACGCTACGCACCGAGGATGTAGCGACAGATAAAGCCGCATAGCCTCGCTTTCATGAAGGGACTTAACTCAGGACTACAAGTAGGACTGATCACCCACACCTTCCGGATTTCCAAAAGTTGGTGAATAAGGCGCTTATTCTTGAGGACAAAGCGCAAGGAACTGGATGAAAACAGGAAGCGCGAGAATGCAACAAAGCAGGATCACGCCAGTGGAACGCAATAAATACCGAGAGTTGCACCAAATCAATTTTTCGATTCCAGCCACAAAATGCAACAAGGACACCGCCACCACCAGACACAAGACCCGCCAATCGTAACTACTGCACCCACCTCACTTCGCTAGAAACGCCGCTTCCGTGCAACAAGAAGGAACAGTGAGACGCTGCTACAACGCAACGAGCCAGTGACATTTTGCCAACAGCTTGTCCAAAGAAGACAGCAGGAGTGACCCCATTCGCTTTAACTTGGGAACCACCCAGCCTAGGACGCCAAAGACCAGGAACCACATCCTGGCATCGTGGTGAGAGGCCGAGTCAACCATGTCACCGCAGATGCACTGCAGAATGCTACTGACGTCAGATCTGGGTAAGTTACTTGTTAACTTCGATGCACCTGTGATTTTGTTTGACTCTGGAGCTTCGCGATTCGCTTGTTTCGCAAGGCTTTGCTGCTAGAAACGATTTAGGGATTGCAAGACTTAAGTGCATGCTTTTAGTTCAAACCCTGGTTCAGAACTCCGAACGAAAGTAGGATGTTCCGGGTGAGAATACTAATAGATGGAATAGAGTTCCTAGCGAACCTTATAATTTTGGAGACCTGCACCTTAGACGTTATTTTGGGAATGGATCTGGTTATCCAAGCACAAGGCCGTATTGGATTGTGGACGAAGGACTATCTCGATTGAGAGCCCGTGTGGAAAGAAAGTGGAATTTCAAGCCACTGCAGCTTAGAGATGGACAGATGATGGTTAACAATACCAAGACAATCAGCATAGAGGATGTCTCAAGAGTGAATGAGTACCAGATGTTTTTCCCGAAGATCTACCCGGTATGCCGCTGCACGAGTGACATAGAGTTTGTGATAGAGCTTGTACCTGGTACAGCACCGATAGCAAAGAGACCTTATCGGATGTCCACCGAGGAATTGGTAGAGATGAAGAAACAGCTAGAGGAGTTAATGGAGAAAGGATTTATCAGACCGAGTTCGTCGCCGTGGGGAGCACCAGTTTTGTTTGTCAAAAAGAAGGATGGGAGTTTCAGGATGTGCATCGACTACCGTGCACTCAATGAAGTCACCGTGAAGAATAAGTATCCGCTACCCAGGATTGACGATTTGTTCGATCAGCTGAGAGGAGCCGGAGTTTTCTCCAAGATTGATCTGAGATCGGGATACCATCGCTTGAAGATCCGATCGAAGATATCGAAGATCGCATTCTCGTCAAGATATGGACATTACGAAGCCATAGCTATGTCTTTTGGATCGATTTAATGCGCCAAAGATATTTCATGAATATGATGAATAAGGTGTTCATGGAATATTTGGACAAGTTTGTTGTCGTGTTCATAGATGATATCCTAATCTACTCCAAGACAGAGGATGAACATGCCGAACACTTGAGGTGAGTTTTGGAAAAGCTGAGGGAACAGCAACTCTTCGCCAAGTTTAGTAAGTGTGATTTTTGGAAGGACAAGGTGGAGTTTCTTGGACATGTAATGACCGCAGAAGGAGTCGCCGTAGATCCAAGTAAAGTAGAAGCTGTGTTACATTGGGAGCACCAAGATCGTGACCCAGATCCGGAGTTTCCTTGGAATGGCAGGATACTACCGCCGTTTCATTGAAGGCTTTTCGACAATTGCGAAACCTCTTACGCAATTGCTGAAAAAGGAGAAGAAGTTTGCATGGACACCAGAATGTGAGAAAGGATTTCAGGAGCTAAAGAAGCGATTGACATCAGCACCAGTGTTAATTCTACCGGATGTGGCTCAAAGCTTTGATATTTATTGTGACGCATCGCGCCAAGGACTTGGATGTGTGCTGATGCAGAATGGAAAGGTCGTCGCTTATGCATCAAGGCAGTTGAGGCCGCATGAGGAGAATTATCCGACGCATGACCTAGAGTTAGCTGCCGTAGTGCATGCCTTGAAGATATGGCGTCACTATCTGATTGGAAACAGATGTGAAGTATACACGGATCATAAGAGCCTTAAGTACATATTCACCCAGTCGGATCTGAACATGAGGCAGAGGAGATGGTTAGAGTTGATCAAGGACTACAATGTGGGAATCCATTATCATCCCGGGAAGGCCAACGTAGTAGCCGATGCTCTGAGTCGGAAAAGCCATATTGTGAGTATGTTGCTAGCCACAAGTCAGGATGAGCTATGTGAGGATTTCCAGAGAATGAGGATTGAGGTGGTACCTAGCGGATTCTTGGCCACATTGGAAGTAAAGCCTACCCTAGAGGATCAGATCCGGGAAGGATGTATGATGATGACAAGATCCGCAGGATTAAGACCATCAAGGAGGAAGGCAAGGCAGAGGACTTCAAGTTGGATGAGCAAGGCACGTTATGGATGAAGGATCGCATTTGTGTGCCCAACAAGAAGGAATTAAAGCAACTGATTTTGGAAGAAGCCCATGACTCCAAGTATTCAATTCATCCTGGAAGCGCCAAGATGTATCAGGATTTGAAGGAAAGATTCTGGTGGCCGAGCATGAAGCGTGAAGTTGCCGAGCATGTTGCATTGTGCGACGTATGCCAGAGAGTCAAGGCAATGCATCAGAGACCAGCAGGATTGTTGCAGCCGCTGAAAATACCTGAGTGGAAGTGGGAGGAAATCGGAATGGATTTCATTACCGGTTTGCCTAAGACTCAAGGAGGTTATGACTCCATATGGGTTATAGTGGATCGCTTGACCAAAGTAGCCCATTTTATCCCCGTGAAGACCACTTACTCGGGAGATAAGTTAGCAGAGTTGTACATGATCAGGATCGTCTGTTTGCACGGAGTGCCAAAGAGGATTGTATCGCATGCAGGTACCCAATTTACCTCAAGGTTTTGGAATAAGTTGCATGAAGCCATGGGAACCCGTTTAAACTTCAGTACAGCTTATCATCCACAGACAGATGGACAGACCGAAAGAGTCAACCAGATTCTGGAGGATATGTTAAGAGCATGTGCATTGGCTTATGCTACCTCTTGGGATAAAAGTTTGCCGTATGCCGAGTTCAGTTACAACAATAGTTACCAGGCTAGTTTACAGATGTCACCTTTTGAGGCACTGTATGGTCGACCCTGTCGAACGCCATTGAATTGGAATGAGACCGGCGAGCGCCGTGTCTTCGGGCCTGATATTCTTCAAGAAGCTGAAGAGCAGATTGCCGTGATCAGGGAAAGGTTGAAGATAGCCCAATCACGACAGAAGAGTTATGCTGACAACCGTCGCCGAGATTTGAGTTTTGAACCGTAAGACTTTGTATACCTCGAGTTACGCCTCGTGGGAGTTAAGAGGTTCCATGCCAAAGGGAAACTCGCACCCCGTTATGTTGGACCATTTAAGATTTTGAGCCGCAGAGGCGAAGTTGCTTATCAGCTGGAGTTGCCACAGTCGTTAGAAGGAGTACATGACGTATTCCATGTGTCCCAGTTGAAGAAGTGTCTCCGAGTACCTGAGGAACAGACACCGCTAGAGTCAATTGAGTTGCAAGAAGATTTGACTTACAAGGAGCATCCCGTAAAGATTTTGGACACCATGGATCGAGAGACCAGAAATAAGTCAACCCATTTCTGTAGAGTTCAGTGGAGTAACCACACAGAGAGTGAAGCAACTTGGGAACGCGAAGAGGATTTGAGGAAAGAGTTTCCGAACCTATTCCTTTAGTAAGCCCTGAATCTCGGGGACGAGATTCTGTTAAGGGGGGGAGGTTTGTAACACCCCAAAATTTTGCTTTCTTAAATTTCATGTGTGATTTGGCACTTTGGTGAATTTTTGGAATTTTCTGGAATTTATTTGGATTTATTTGGATTTAATTTGAATTTATTCCATTTTGAAATAATTAAAGAATTTAATTTTGCAAATAAAGTTTTGTTGGAAATATTTTATTTGAGTCCCAAATGCCCTAAAATATTTTCCAGAATTTTTCTGGAATTTTTCTGAGTATTTTGCTATTTTTAATGAATTAAATGAATTACTGGGAATTAATTTAAATATTAAATCGCTGGAAAATCAACTCGGGTCGAGTACTGTTCATCCGACCGAGTCGGACTCGAGTCCTAATTCGAGCCAACCGACTCGACCAAACCAGTCTTAACTCCTACTCGATCCCGACCGCTGGATCGGATCCAACGGTCCCGTATTGGACCGTGATCGGCTCGAGCTAACCGGGCCGGTCCGATCGCGCCCGCGTGATCGCGGATCGCCGATCGCGCTTATCGTGGACGGGTCCTCCGCCGCCGTTCTCCGCCCGAAGTCCGAAGCCGACTCGCCGCCGCGCCGCGCCGTGAGGATTAGGTTTCCGTTTTCGCGAAGCCGAGGCTATTTAATGCCCTGATCACACCGAGGACCACCTTGACCTTGCGCAGCCGTTACCCTAGCTGTCGCCGCCGCAGCGTTCGACGCCTGTCGCAATCGCCGGAGTTGTAGCGCTTCTCCGCCGCCAGTTTTTGCTTCGCTGCCGCCGCCGCCCCTGGCCGTTGACCCTGCACCGGACTCACCGCGACGAGACGCACCCGGCGGGACCACTCACCTCGCCGGGAGGAGCCCGCAAACGCCATTGCCCGTGTCGCTGCCTCGCCGGCAGCGCAACTCCGCTGCGTGAAGCCATCGCCGACCCGAGCTCCACCAACCGTCCGATCAAGATCCAAAGGCCCAGATCGTGCCACGCCACCATCGGTGAGTTCCGTTGAAAATTCTAGATCTAATTTCAACCGCTGGATCTAGATCCAACGGCTTAGGTTGCGCCACGAGCAAGAATCGCACCAGTTAGATTGGATCTCGACCGTTGGATCAAGATCCACGGCCCACGATCGCCCACGCGGCGCCCCAAGCACATGAGGCCCAAACCCAACCCCACCGGCCGGATTTCAAAACCAACGCCACGATCGTGCCACGCGTGTCCTGGAGCCGAATCCGCGCCACGCCACGGGCGTCTGGCGTGGAGTCATCAAGCCACGCCGGCCCGCGTGTCAGTGACCGCACCGTGACGTCACCCATGACGTCATCGGTGGGTTCCACCTGTCAGCACCGTGGGCTGAGCCCCGCTAACGTCAGCAATGACGTGACCCGAGGGGGACCCACCTGTCAGTGACACAAGGAGCCATGGACCGAGTCCACGGTAGACCCGAGCCGAGCGTGGACCAAGTCCATGGACCGGCTGACGTCAGCAGACCAATCACAGGATGACACGTGTCCTTGCTGACGCAATAATTGATTTTCCGAAAAAGAAAATGATTTAATAATTCGGTTTAATAATTGATTTGAATTTCAAAACTTCAAACGCTTATAACTTTTGCGTTTCAACTCCGATTTGAGTGATTCAAATTTCTAAATTTGTATAAAATTGAGATCTACCTAAATATTAATTTTATTTAATTTTTGGACTAAAGTTTTTCTCTGTAAAATTATTTAATTGATTATTTAAACTTTAAATAATCATAACTTTTGCGTTTTAACTCCGAATTTGACGATTCCAGTTTCTAAAAATTCATAAAATTATGTTCTCTCTGTTTATGGATTTTATTTGGATGATTTGATACTTTTTGCCTATTGTTTATTCGTGTATTTGCTATTTGCACGCTTTACGAGTAGACGTTGAAGTGCCGAAAGAATTTGAAGGAGAAGTATTGACTCAGGATCCAACTCAAGACCAAGAACAAGTACTTTTTGAAGGCAAGTTGTGCTTTGACCATGTTGATCCTATTTCGAAATCTATTTTGATTTAACCTATTGCATGCTAGTTCAAATAGAAAAATACTTTATTTAAAAGTGGGGAATTAGATAAATACCAATTTGCTGTATGACACCTTGATTATTTAAATATGTGCCATGACCCCTTGTCACCCTAGTTGTGGTTTACTAGTTGGACATTATTAAATTGCCAACATGGGAAATTAGATCGTTGTAGTAAACTGCTTAGATCTGCTACGTGCTCATGACATGATTTTGGACAAACAAATGTTAATATTGACTTAATGATATATTGAACCTGTTTTGGAAAGGTATCATGTGATGTTGATGGCACGTGGTGCATGGTAATCAAGCGGGTTTGATAAATAGTTTTTCGACCGGGCATGTGGCAAGAATGATCAGTGGGCCAGCTTGTGGTAATCGGGATGTTGATTTGGTTCTTCGGGTAGTCTTGCCCTGGTCACCCTAAGGACTTAACCTTGCAAGCCTTTGAACTGGGTCTAACGTGCAACCACATGTCTGTAATGGGACGGACCTAGTTGACTAAGTTGCTAATAACGTACCTGTGGGACCTCCGGAGGTCAACTACACCCTTTGTGTAAGTTGTACGGGGGAGCGTACCGGGGCTGAGGCCAGGTACCCATCTAACGGTTGATTGGCCTAAACTTCGCCTTAGCTAAGGGAAGGGTTAGTGTGCAATAACCGGGGAGGACCACTTGTATTGTTAGAAGTTTCCAAAGACTTTGTTACGGGAACTCGCCTTTGTGGTGTTTGACTATATCTTGTGGGTAAAGTGCATAACCTCTGCAGAGTGTAGAATCTATTCGAATAGCCGTGTCCGCGGTATTGGACATCGCTCGGGAATTACAGTCAAGGGTTAGATTTTCATAAAAATAACTTGGATTTGAAAGGTTGGGTTGGATTACTAATGATGTTGATGGAAATGTGGTTTAGGATGGGAAAGATGTTTATTAAAACTCCTTGAAAAGTTATCTATGCTTTACTTATTTCTACTGCTTTCGAATCTATTTATGATACTTGTTAAATGCTGTTTTCTGCAAATATACCTTGAGCTATTCCTTTGTACCAAGCCATGCATATAGTATATTAGCCTCGCATTCGTGCATGACTTGCCGAGTACCAAGTACTCACCCTTGCCACAATACAACACCGCTTGAAGAGGAGACTACACCGGCTTTGGAGGAGGAGCTCCAAGAGGAACCGCCTACTTAGGGAAGCGATCCTGGGCCATTGCCTGTGGTATACCGGATGGCGCCAATGGTTATTTGGTTTTCCGCTACTAATTCTCTCTTAATAAGCTTCGCCTGAGGCATACATTTGTAACTTGACCATAAGGTCGAGTAACCAGTTTGACTATTTAAATAAAGTACTTTATAGTATCGAGTGGTATGATTGTGATATTTACCGATGTTAAGACTGTGTGCACTAGCGCGTTCCTGGACTAGTGCTGAATACACAGAGGGTCCGGATTTGCAAATTCGGGGTCCCGACAATAGGTGTCTAATTGTCAATGTTTCTAAAGATTTATTCTTTTGGCATCGTAGACTTGGTCATGTTGGTTTTGATCATTTTACTCGTGTAAGTGGTTTAGATCTCATACGTGGCTTGCCTAAGATTAAGGGTGATAGCAATTTAGTATGTTCTTCTTGTAGACATGGTAAGATGATTGCAGGTTCACATCCACCTCTTACCATGGTGATGACAAACGCTCCAGGACAGCTTCTACATCTTGATACAGTTGGACCATCTCGAGTTCAATCCTTTGGAGGCAAATGGTATGTGGTTGTGATTGTTGATGATTTTTCTAGATACTCTTGGGTATACTTTATGGCATCTAAGGAGGAGGCTTTTAGTCATTTTAGAAGTCTTGTTCATAGGCTTCCTGTTGATCATCCAGGAGCTCTTAGAGCGATTAGAAGTGATAATGGAACTGAGTTTAAAAATTCTTCTTTTGATCTCTTTTGTGCTGAAAAAGGAATTGATCATCAATTTTCATCTCCTAGAGTGCCTCAACAAAATGGTGTAGTCGAAAGGAAAAATAGAACGTTAGTTGAAATGGCTAGAACTATGCTAGATGAGCATCACACTCCTAGAAATTTTTGGGCTGAAGCGATTTCAACTGCTTGTTATGTTTCAAACCGTGTGTTTTTGAGATCAAAATTGGGTAAGACTCCATATGAGCTTCGGTTTGGACATAGACCTTCTGTTTCTCACTTTCGAGTTTTTGGATGCAAATGCTTTGTCTTGAAAGCTGGAAATCTTGATAAATTTGAAGCTAGATCAATGGATGGCTTTTTTCTTGGATATCCTGCTCATACTCATGGCTATCGTGTGCTTGTTTTGGAGACTAACAAAATTGTGGAAACTTGTGAAGTTACTTTTGATGAGTCTAGTCCAGGTACTGGTCTAAGTGATGCAGGTACAGACGCATATGTTCAGGGGGAGAAAATCTTTGAAGATAATGATGATATTGAAGATGAGGTCTTGACTCTTCCTAATGCACAACAAGCTGTAGCACCTTTGGCACCTACTACTACATCACCTACAGCTAACCATCCTCAAGCTACAACATCATCTGTACATGCTGAAAATGAAGAAGGAGAAGGAGAAGTCTCAAAAGCCAATGCTCCCTTGCACATTCAGAAAATGCATCCATCTGAACAAATGATTGGAGACCTAAATGATAGAGTCACTCGATCCAGTTTTATTCATTCTGACACTAATGCTCAGTCTTCTTTATTTGCTTCTTTTGAACCCAAAGATATATCTCATGCATTATCTGACGAATCTTGGATCAATGCCATGCATGAAGAATTAGAGAATTTTGAACGAAATAAAGTTTGGAAACTTGTCTCACCACCTCTAGATTTTAATGTTATTGGAACTAGATGGGTTTTTAAAAATAAACAAAGTGAGGATGGTGTTGTTGTTAGAAACAAGGCTAGATTGGTTGCTCAAGGTTACACTCAAATTGAAGGCTTAGATTTTGATGAAACTTTTGCTTCTGTTGTTAGAATTGAAGCCATTAGAATCCTTTTAGCATTGGCTGCATCCAAAGGTTTCAAATTGTATCAAATGGATGTGAAAAGTGCTTTTCTTAATGGCTACATAAATGAGGAGGTTTATGTCAAGCAACCACCTGGTTTTGAAAATCCAAAGTTTTCAAATCATGTGTTCAAATTATCAAAAGCTTTGTATGGTTTGAAACAAGCCCCTAGAGCATGGTATGATAGGCTAAAAACATTTTTACTTGAAAGGGGGTTTTCAATGGAAAAGGTTGACAAAACTCTCTTTTTACTCAAGCAAGGCAATGATCAACTATTCGTTCAGATTTATGTTGATGATATTATCTTTGGTGGTCCTCTCATGTTTTAGTGTCTGAGTTTTCAGAAACAATGAGAAAGGAGTTTGAGATGAGTATAATGGGTGAGTTGACATACTTTTTGGGATTTCAAATCAAGCAAACAAAGGATGGTACTTTTGTGCATCAAAGCAAATACACAAAAGACTTGTTGCATAGATTTGGGATGGAAAACAGCAAACCGATCATGACACCCATGGAGAGCGCTTGCACACTTGATCCGGATGAAGATGGTGAGCCTGTTGATCAAAAGGAATATAGAAGCATGATAGGTTCACTTTTGTACCTCAATGCATCAAGGCCGGATATACAATTTGCTGTGCGCTTGTGTGCTCGTTTTCAAGCTTCCCCACGTGCTTCACATCGACAAGCTGTCAAGCGAATTTTCAGGTATCTTCATGGAACTCAAGATTTTGGCATTTGGCTTTCTGCTTCCTCATGCATTAGTTTAAGAGCCTTTTCTGATGCTGATTTTGGAGGATGTAGAATTGATAGAAAAAATACATCTGGTACATGTCATTTCTTGGGCAATTCTCTTATTGCATGGTCATCTAGAAAACAATCTTCTGTTGCACAATCAACTGCTGAATCTGAATATGTGGCTGCTGCTAGTTGTTGTTCTCAAATTCTTTGGATAGTAGCTACACTTAAAGATTATGGGGTTAATTTGGATAGTGTTTGTAACACCCCAAAAATTTGCTTTTCTTAAATTTATGTGTGATTTGGCACTTTGGTGAATTTTTGGAATTTTCTGGAATTTATTTGGAATTTATTTGAATTTATTCCATTTTGAAATAATTAAAGAATTTAACTTTGCAAATAAAATTTTATTGGAAATATTTTATTTGAGTCCAAAATGCCTTAAAATATTTTCCAGAATTTTTCTGGAATTTTTCTGAGTATTTTACTATTTTTCTTGAATTAAATGAATTACTGGAAAGTATTTTAAATATTAAATCGCTGGAAAATCGAGTCGGGTCAATTACTGTTCATCCGACCGGACCCGAGTCCGAGTCCGACTCGAGTCCGACCCGAGTCACGTGACTTGACCGAACCCCATTCGATCCGAACCGTTGGATCAGAATCCAACGGTCAGGATCCGCGATCATTTGCTCGATCGGATCCGATCCGGATCCGTGCGCGCCGGGCCATCGTGGCCGTGGATCGCGCCACGTGGACGGCCGCGATTTCGTCTCCCCCGACGAGTCCGAGTCGGACTCCTCCGCCGTGGGCCGCCGTGTTCGTTAGGGTTTCCGGATTCGCACGGAAGCCCGGGGCAATAAATACCCCCTCGTGATCGCCCATGCACGCTGAGCACGCACGTCTAGGTCCCAGCCCCCGAGCCGCCACCCTTAGCGCGCAATCGCTCGCCGACGTTAAGGACCACCGCCGTGAACTTTTGTTGTTTCCGCCGCCGTCAAGCTTCCTTCCGCCGCTCCGATCCCGGATCCAGAACCCCCAGGTTAAGACGCATCGGCCGAGACCTTTCTCTTCGCCGGAGCAGCCCCAGAACGCCGTCGCACTGGTCGCCTTCCCCGACTCCGGCGGAGCAGCGCCACCGCAACGCCATCGTCGCCCTCGAAGCACGCCAGCCGTCCGATCAAGATCCGACCGTCACGGTGAGCTCACGTTCTCCTCGCACTTAGAACCCAGATTAGATCTGGACCGTTGGATCAAGATCCAACGGCCCACGATCGGCCACGTCGCCCGTAACGTGGATAACGTTACGGGTTAAGGTTGTTTTCAACCGTTGGATCAAGATCCGACGGCCCAGATCCGCCGCGTTACCCCAAACGCGTGAGACCTGGATCTAATCGCGGCCGTTGATTTTCAAATCAACGGACACGATCGTGCGGTCCGGAGCCGAAAGCCGCCGCGCCCACGCGCGCGTGTGTGGGTCACTGACACGCTGGGCCCGCGTGTCAGCGACCGCACCATGACGTCACCCATGACGTCGTCGGTGGGTCCCACCTGTCAGCACCGTGGGCTGAGCCCCGCTGACGTCAGCAATGACGTCACCCGAGTGGTCCCACCTGTCAGTCGCACACGTAAGCCGTGGACCGAGTCCACGGTGGACCAAGCCAAGCCGTGGGCTGAGCCCATGAGCCGGCTGACGTCAGCCGCCCAATCAGAGGCTGCCACGTGTCACTGCTGACGCAATAAATAATTTCCGAAAAAGAAAATGATTTAATAATTCGGTTTAATAATTGATTTGAATTTCAAAACTTCAAACGCTTATAACTTTTGCGTTTCAACTCCGATTTGAACGATTCAAATTTCTGAAAATTCATAAAATTCAGACCTACTCAAATATGAATTTTATTTAATTTTTGGACTAAAGTTTTTCTCTGTAATATTATTTAATTGATTATTTAAACTTTAAATAATCATAACTTTTGTGTTTTAACTCCGATTTGAGCGATTCCAGTTCCTAAAAATTCATAAAATTATGTTCTCTCTGTTTATGAACTTTATTTGGATGTTTGGACACTTTTGGTCTACTGTTTATTTATTATTTGCTATTTGCACGCGTTACGAGTAGACGTTGAAGTGCTGGAAGGATTCGAAGGAGAAGTGTTGACCCAGGAGCCAGCTCAGGACTAAGAACAAGTACTTTTTGAAGGCAAGTTGTGCTTTGACCATATTGATCCCATTTTGAAACCTATTTTGATTTAATGTATTGCATGCTAGTTCAAATAGAAAATGCTTTACTTAATTATGGGAAATTAGATAAATGCCAAATTACTGTATGACACCTTGACTATTTAAATATGTGCCATGACCCCCTTGTCACCCTAGTTATGGATTACTAGTTGGACATTACTAAATTGCCAACATGGGTTTGTAGATCGTTGTAGTATATGGCTTAGACTTGCTACGTACTCATGACATGGTTTTGGACAATTAAATGTTAATATTGACTTAATGATATATTGAACCTGTTTTGGGAAGGTATCATGTGATGTTGATGGCACGTGGTGCATGGTAATCAACTGGGATTTGATAAATAGCTTTTGACCGGGGCATGTGGCAAGAATGATCAGGTGGGCCAGTTGTGGCACCAGGAACATTGGTTTGGTTCTTCGGGTAGTCTTGCCCTGGTCACCCTAAGGACTTAACCTTGCAAGCCTTTGAACTGAGTCAATCTTGCAACCACATGTCTGTAATGGGATGGACCTAGTTGATTAAGTTGCTAATAACGTACCTGTGGGACCTCAAGAGGTCAACTACACCCTTTGTGTAAGTTGTACGGGGGAGGCGTCACTGGCTGCGGCAGTACCCATCTAACGGTTGATTGGCCTAAACTTCGCCGCTAAGGGAAGGGTTAGTGTGCAATAACCGGGATGCTCACTTGTAATGTTAGAAGTTTAGAAAGACTTTGTTACGGAACTCGCCTTTGTGGTGTTTGATTTGTATCTTGTGGGTAAAGTGCATAACCTCTGCAGAGTGAAAAATCTATTCAAATAGCCGTGTCCGCAGATTGGACATCGCTCGGAATTACAGTCAAGGGTTAGACTTTCATAAAAATAACTTGGACTTGGAAAAAGGGTTTTGGTTTAATGGTTGACATTGCTGGAAATATGGACTAGGATTGGGAAGGACGTTTATTTAACTCCTGGAAAAGTTATTGATATTATATACATGTCTTTACTGCTTTCGAATCTATTTACGATACATGTTAAATGTCACATCTGCAAATGAACCATGAGCTATTCCTTGTACCAAGCCATGCATGTAGTATATTAGTTGCATTCTGTGCATGACTTGCTGAGTACCAAGTACTCACCCTTGCCACAATACAACACCAGTTGAAGAGGAGTCTACACCAGCTTTGGAGGAGGAGCTCCAAGAGGAACCGTCTACTTAGGGAGCGAGCCCAGTCAGTTGCCTGTGGTATACTGGATGGCGCCACGATGTTATCTTATTTTCCGCTGCTATTATTTCTCTCTTAATAAGTCTTTCGCCCTGCGTGGCGTATATTTGTAACTTGACCATAAGGTCGAGCAACCAGTTTGACTATCTAATTAAAGTACTTTATTAGTATCGAGTGGTATGATTGTGATATTTACCGATGTTAAGACTGTGTGCACTAGCGCGTTCCTGGACTAGTGCTGAATACACAGAGGGTCCGGATTTGCAGATTCGGGTCCCGACAGTGTTCCTCTTTTGTGTGATAACACTAGTGCAATTTGCATTGCTAAGAACCCCGTGCAACACTCTAGAACAAAACACATTGACATCAGATTTCACTTTCTTAGAGATCATGTTGAAAAAGGCAACATTGTGCTTCATCATGTGGATACTGAACATCAATTGGCAGACATTTTCACAAAACCTTTGTCTTCTTCTCGTTTTGCTTTTATTCGAGGAGAACTTGGGATTGTTCATCCAATGGGTTTGTTTTGAGGGGGAGTTTCCTTGACAAGTCTTTCACTTAATGAGCTCACTTTATCATATTTCTTTATATATTATGTAATTGTGGTAATATATGATAATCTAAATTGTTCCACTTGAACTAAAAATGACATTGCGGAATTCCTTGGTTTGATTGCCTATAGCTAAATACTCTGTGATATCTTACTCTTCTAGGCTTGATATTGAATCTTCTTGACAAATTTGGGCTATGAAGCATGTGCATTTTCAGCTTTACTCTTTCAAAAGACCTTTTAATCACTTTTGCATGTTTACAATCAAAGAAAAAGTAAAGGAAAAGGGAATCAGTTTAAAAAAAGGGGTTGTTAAAAGCAAAAACCTCAAGTTATGTGCTTCAGGATGCTTTCCCTAAAAGATAAGATGTATGCTTCAAGCATGCCATTCCCTCAAAAGACAAGATGTATGCTTCAAGCATGCCACTCCAAGGAAATAAAAGAAGTATGCTTCAAGCATGCCACATGCGATTCTTGTTTAAAGATTAATTTGGTCCACTAGATTGAAGTTGAAACTACTTGCTCGCTCTGATTTGTTAGTTGCTTCAACTTTGAGCCTTTGTTTTTCTACTAAAGGTTTTGCTTAGTACTTGGCTATAGTTGACTGAATTGAGGTTGAGATGTATGTCATTCCCTAACTTGTTAAAATCACATTAAGATCATGTATTTTGCATATTATGTGATATATAAGGTTATATGATCGAATGAGCTCATCTTTTCCTATCTTGGCACTCCCTTGTTTCTCATTGTGAAATCATTGCTGCAGGAAAATTTTTGAACAAATTCTCTCTTTTGTACTCTTGATGAATCCATTGTCAAAGGGGGAGAAATTTTGGGAATATTTGAGAAGTTCAAAGAAAAAGGGGGAAAAAGTTTTTTTTTGGAAATTTGAGCATTTTGGGAGAATTTTGGAATTCTTGGACATATTGCACATTCACACACATTTTCATTCTCAAGGGGAGATTTTGTTTTTCTTTTTTGTCAAAGGGGGAGTTTCTCTGCCTTCTCACTTTGGTTTTGGTGTTAATCTTTTGGATCTCAAAATCTTTTGTAAAAGAGAATGCCAATGTTCAAATCTAAAGTGGTGTTGCCAATGTTTTCATCAAGGGGGAGATTGTGAAATCATATGATGAAAAATTGGCTTGATCATGTGCTGAAAAATTGGTTAGGATTAATCTTGCAAAATTGCTTGTATGAAGGACCAAACATCCAAAAACAGTGAGTTTCGCATGTATGACGGACCAAATTTTTTGGTCTGTCATAAACGTGATTTTGATGTTTTTACGCTTGTTCAAGAAATCGCGTTTTTCGCATGTATGACAAACCAAATTTTTTGGTCTGTCATACACATGTTTTTTGGCGACCTCATTTTTTCCATGTACGACAGACCAAATTTTTTGGTCCGTCGCAAACGGGATTTTTGATGCTTGTTTTCGCCATGTATGACGAACCAAATTTTTTGGTCCGCCATGAACTGATTCTTCTAGGGTTTTGAGATATGTGTGCGCTGGACTGGATTTTGGTCCGTGATGAATGTCTTTTTGCTCAATTAGGGTTTTGAGCAATTTTGAAATTGAATCTTGGTTTGAATTTGAGATTATGAAATTAATGTGAATTTCATGATGCTTGTTTTGAAGTGGACGTTATGCAATGCTCGTGTGAGTAGTTGCATGGATTGACTTTGAGTCAAGTCGTGGACTTGTGCTCGGAATTGTTCTGTGGTTTGTTCATGTGCAGGTATTGCTCGAAGACGAACGTGGTCGATGACGGGACCGGAACTAGGTTCATGGAGGAACTGAGGTTCGGGACTAGGTTCAGGGAGGAACTGAGGTCTTGGTGGTCAAGGATGTCATGCGGGACGTTCGGGCTAAGAGAATGGTGCACATAAAGAATGGTTAGTCACGTTAGTATGGCAGGTGGCCATGCACGTGCAAAGTGTTAGTCACGTGAGTATGGTAGGGTTGCCATACGCGTGTAAGAGTTGTACTTGGCCAGGTTGGGCCAAGTGGAGTTATGTTGGATACATACTTCTTCTAGGATTAGGAGTGGGAATCCTTCTAGGAGTAGGAATTATATCCAGGACTCTCTGTGGTTTGCTCCTTTAAATAGGAGAGGTTGTCTCCTGTTGAAGGGCATCAAACAGAACTGAGCGCATTGAAAGCTTAGAGCTTTGTTTTTAGGGTTTGTACTGTTTTGATGGGAGTACTTTAGGCAAAAGTAATAAAGATCAATTCTTCTAGATCCTTGCGTGCTACAAAGATGGCAGCGTTGCTCTGTTGTTTCCTGTTTTGGTTCTTGTTTGCATGCTTGTTCTTATTCTAGATTGGTTTTTTATCCTTTGAGTTTCATCTTGATTTGATCCGTCCAAAACCTCTCTAGGATATTGATATAGAGTTCCTCAAAGTTTAGTTGTTTAATCTTTTGAAGATCTTGCTTAATCTTGAAGTGTTGGTTAGATCAATTCTTGTCATATTCTGTCACAGCAAGCTTGCGAGGTTCATAACTTTTGATTCGTAAGTCCGATCGAGCTGATTCTTTTTAGGTTCGATTTGTATTGGAATCTAGTTTCTTGTGTCCAAATTTCAGATCGTTTCGATGGTTGGATCTCCGTGAATTCGTGTTTTACCGAACCTCTGTAATTCTGTTTTTGTCGAATACGAGGCAATTATTTGGTTCTGTTTTGGGGTGAACTTTTAGTAGATCAAGAATTTGGTTTTAGCTTCCGCACAATCATTCACCCCCCTCTAATTGCTTTATTCGTATACTTCGATCCTACATCTTGTCTCCGAAATTTTTATTATTATTTCGGCTGTCCTCGCCGCCGACATGGTCGTGGTCGCGCTCACTCCAGCCATCCCCGCCGCCAGCCACCATGTCCTCCACCACCCCCCATGCCTGGCCACACCTCCTCCACCCCTTCCCCGGCTGTGCGCTACCCCCTCCCATCGCCAGCGTCGCATGCAACCCAAGTGCCGCCGCACGTGCCTCCAGTCATAACTTCGGCCAGCGTTTCCCTGCGATCCACTTGTCCGATCGTCCTACAAATTGAATCCCAGAATACTCTCATCATTCCCCACACAACCCAATTGGAATTTCTCCAATCCAACATACGGATCTCCTTGTAGAAGCCATTCTTTCCGAAATTTCGGCGAGCTCTCCCGGTCACTCCCGACCTCCGTTTGGTCTCCAATTTTTACTGGAGCTCCATATCGGTGTCCTCTCACTCTAGTAAAATCAGATTTTTTTTTAGTTTGATTGCCGGAGCTCCGCCGGAAGCCATTTCTTCTCCAAGTCCGGCGGGAGGTTCGAAACGCTTGTTCTCTTTCGTCGTAACTCCAAATCGAGTGATTCAAATTCCTAAATTCATATAAAATCACCCTCTATATGCCAGTATTATTTTTATAATTTTTAGATTTTATTTATTTTATTTTTGATTTGTTGTACCGTTTTGCGCGTAGCCGAAGATCCCGCTGAATCCGCCAACACCGCCGCCGAACTTGAAGGTTTCTAGACTTTCGCCACAGACGAAGGCAAGTCTCCTTGATGCACCTTGGTCCTATGTTTTGAAAGGATTTACACTGTTTTATAAATTGCATTGCTACTCTTATTAAAATATGTTAAATCTAGGATGGTAGCTATTCCGAAATTGTCATTCCCGCGTTGGTGTTGTTATCCATGTTTATTGTAACCCTAGGATATTTTGCTATGTCATGCTCAAATAATTTTGTGACACATGTTGATTAGTACAATAGTTACGCTTAGTTGCAAAATGGATTAAACTGACCCACGGGTGGGATTTTATCAAATGTATGATTTGAAGTATGTTTGAGAAATGTTAGCATGGTATTGCTACTGTTTTTGTAAAATAAAAATAAAATAAAAAATGATTTGGACTTGGGCGGAATGGGATGTCGGGTGGGTGCGGATAGAGCACTTGTTTCACTGTGCAAGTACCGCCCCAAGTCAATTAAGGACCGACGCTTATGACTGTCTCCATTCTAAGCATTACCGTACAACCACATGTCCATTATGGGTACGACCTGGCTGAATAATTTGTAGAAACCTAACTTAGACTCACCAGATGGTGGAATATTAGTGCCGAATAGAGGCAAGACTGTTTTTCTCACACGGCGCAAGAGGGGGCTTCTGTACTGGGTAGATGGAACCCTAACATCGGTGAAACCTCAGCGGGTGTAGTCGGGTTAGGCGTATACATTGTAAAGGCCTTGTCATGATATCTCTGCCGGCATACCTAAGGAAGTGTGCTAATAGCTTGGCATCAAGAGAATATCATATCTTGTGGGTAAAGCTGTACACCTCTGCAGAGTTAAAACTATTCGAATAGCCGTGCCTACGATCAAGGGCAAAGCGAAGAATGCTTTCATACTGGTAGACTTTTGTTTTGATTTTAAAAATAAGTGATGTTTTGTTTTGGGATTCGGGAGTGGTTAGAACTCTCGGATGTTTAATTGGCGGGTTGAGCCAATCAGGTAGCTGGAACCTGTTTTGATCATGACGGATAGAGTCATGAGTTGGATTACCTTAATCTTTTAAAATGTGGCGGATAGAGCCTTTATACTAGTGATGGTGGATAGAACCTTCACTAGACTATTAAATAATTCAATTGTTAAAATAATTATTAAAAATATGCTTTGTGAAAACTATTATTAAGTATGGTTTGATAAAACTTAGCTTTATGCAAATGAACCATAATAAGCCTTCCTTGGAAACCCCTACATGTGCATACTTTCCTAGACTTGCTGAGTATTTTTGTACTCACATGCTACACAAATGTTGTCTTCAGAAAACTACCAGGATGCAATTGAAGATGAAGAATTCTAGGCCGAGGAGTACGATGAAGGTCACCAAGATAACTAAGCGCAAGCTCCTAGTCATCGCTTGTGGTGTTATTTGGGTTTTATCATTTGTTGTTTTATTTCCGCTGCCGTGAACTTTGGTAATGTGACCACGTTATGTAATAAATAACCATGTGGCTGGTACTTTATACTTATGTTATTATTTTGTTCTGTTCGGTTATGATTCATCACTGTCTGACTGTGTGTACTAGCAACTGATCTGGGACTAGTACAGAAATACACAGGAGATTCCGGGTAGCCGATCCGGGGTCTCACATCAAGAGAGCATTTTTTAGGATGAAATGCAACCTAGAAGAGCTTTGAAGATTATGCAAGTGACCACATAGACAAAGTATAACACCAAGCTACTCAAGTTCAGATTATGTCATCCTAAGTCATATCCAAAGGCATATTTCAATTTTTGCTAACTAGAAGCTCAAAAGAAATTATGTTACTTTTACATAACTTCAACACTAGCAACACTTAGCATAATTTCAAGACTAGAAGCAAAACTAATCTAACAAGCAAATGGATATACTAGAGTTCAACCTAGTCAATACTTTGGGAAGCTACAAGACCATTAGAAAACCCTCATGCTCAAACATCTCGGTAAATGCAAATTTTTTGAGATTAACACGCACAAGACGGTATAGAGAGTTCGGCCTAGGGAAGCACATCCTCGACTAGGAGCCATCGACAAAGGCCTATGGTAGTGCCGCACCAGTTGCAAGTTTCCCGACCTCCGCAAAATTGCTTCGAGGTTTGGGATTTGTTTTGGAGGATTCTTGGAATGAGTTTAGGAATTCCAAAGGAAGGTTCTCTGGTTTAGGTTGCTAAAGAAATCAAGCACAAACACAATTTAGGGTTTTGGGCTACAATCGATCGAAACAGTTCGAGCGATTGAACCTTGATGCGACCAACTCCAAATTAAGAACCAATTAAACGACAAAACAAGATTAGAAACTTAATTAACTATTTACAAATATAGGGTGTTATAGCAAGGTTCAAAATCCCAGTAAATACCAGCGAAATCTCAGTGAAAACTTGGATTTCAGTCTCCCCCGAGATTCCAAATCCTGGTAGGATAAAAAATCAAACAGCTACAGTAATTTTAGAAATCATGGTAAATTTTGTGAAAATCTTGGGTATTTTGAGCAGATTTGGGTCAATACCTCTTAAGAATATCATCTTTCATGAAAATTTGTTGAAAACATAATTTTTAAGACTTTTTATAAAAATAATAGAAAAACTATCAGATTTTTATAAAATTGTATAAACTTTATCATGCTCTAAAAAAGTTATGGTAGCATATTTATAAGTCTTGGATCATACATAAAAATTTTCAAAAGAATTTAATTTTATCTATTATCTTTAAAAAAATTAAAAATAGTGTCGACGATTGGGGAGCAGGCCCCCGCCGAGCTTACTTGTTGAATGGGGGATCAACCAAAACCCCTTTCTACCGAAGGTGTAGCATCGAAGGCGTGGGAGACGGTCAATTAGGAATGCATAAAACACAAGGATTTTATCCTCGGTTCGTGCCTCTCATGATCGAGATAATGACCCTACTCCACAGAGTGTGTATTGTATATGTATTAATTTTTGTCCTCTTCTCCCTCAAATATTTGGGGTATTTATAGTTTACAAGGGTATCGTTTGTGTATTCTGGCCCACGCCATGCACGTTGGCCGCGAAATTGCGACATGGTCGTGAATCGAATCCTACATTTACGCCACACCGGAGTCATGAGCGCAACGGTCCCTTCGTGGTGGCGCGACATCGCCAGAATCAGTTAGTCGCGAACCCTCCGACCACGCAGAGCTCGAGCTGGGCCGAGCTCATTTGACTCCACCCGAGCAAGTTCACCCGAGCAACGTGCTTGGGCATTAACCGAGCAAGGAGCTCGCACCGAACGGGCAAGGAGCTCGCATCGAACGGGAAGCCGAGCGCTGGTGCTCGACCATCCTGCGTCATCCTCGTGAACAACCTCCGAGGTGCCCGAGGCCTGACGGCTCGCCGTCGTGGCATTATGGTAATTAGGGGAATTATCCAATCCCCGGCTACCTAGTCCCAGGCTCAAGTGAGATGGGTCATCTTCTTGAGACCGAGAAGTCCAAGGAGCGATTGAATTCTTGATGGTGAAGCACTTACCTCATCATCCGGGGCACGCCAATTACCAGAAAGAAATTGATAGATGAGGCAGCTCACACTATCACATCACGAGCGAACCATGCTCGAGGAAAGGCTCAGACGAGCTGCACCTAACGAAAGTAAAACGCGGTCGAACTCGCCCCCGAGTATGGATCGATGCTCAGTGAAACTAGGCATGGATCGATGCCTAACATAAAGATAACTAGCGATCGTGAACAAACACATGTCAGCCGCATCCCATGCATAGATCGATACACAGGGAACTAGGCATGGATCGACGCCTAGGATAAAGGTAACTAGCAGCATTTGTGAACAAACACATGCTGCATCCCATGCATGGATCGAGATGCACAGTGGGAACTAGGCATGGATCAAACGCCTAGGCTACTAGCTGATTGCGAGCGGACTCACATAGCCACATCCCGAGCATGGGTCTAATGCTCGAGGAATACCATGCATTTGAGAGCCAGGCTCGAGCCGCAGATCCTGGACATGGACCAGACATCCAGGGAAACTAAACGGAAGGACTCGTGCTCAAACATGAGCGTGTTCGGGCGCGAATACCAACCGCCTCTCCGAGCGTAACGCATGCTCAAGGAAGAGACTGGCGCCAGCGCGTGCGCGCGCGAACAGAAGAAGAGTCCCGAGCGAAAAACATGCTCGGAGGAAGACACTTCGCGCCTCAGCCGGCGCGTGTCTGGCGGAAAACAAGTATCCCAGCGAAAAACATGCTCGAGGAAGACACTCGCGCCCGAGCCGACGCGTTTCTGCCAAGGAAAACAATGCGATCCCGAGCAAAGAACATGCTCGAGGAAGACATCAGCGCTCCGAGCGGCACGGTTTCGGGCGAAAAACCAGTCCTCGAGCGAACATGCTCGGAGGAAGACACTCGTGCGAGAGAAGTACGTGTTTCGGAAAAACCGCCTCAGCGAAGAACATGCTCTGAGGAAGACAGACACTCGCGCCGTGCCGGCACGCGGCTTGGGGCGAAAAACAAACAGCCCCTGAGCGAAAAACATGCTCGGAGGAAGACACTCAGCGCCGAGAGAAGTAATGCGTTTCCTACAAGCTGAAAAAATCGCCCCGAGCAAGAACATGCTCTGGAGGAAGACAGAGCACACTCGCGCCGAGCTGGCACGTGTTTCGGAAAACAAACAGTCGGCGAAAAACATGTTTCTGGAGGAAGACACTCGCGTCGAGAGAAGTGACGTTTCTGCCAAGGAAAACAAACAGTCCCCGAGCGAAGAACATGCTCGAGGAAGACACTCGCGCCGAGCGAAGCACGTGTTTCGGCGCTGAAAACAAATAAATTCCCGAGCCAAGAACATGCTTGGAGGAAGACAGAGACTCGCGCCTCGAGCCGGGCACGTGCTCGGGGCGGAAAACAACAGTCCCCTGCGAAAAACATGCTCGAGGAGGAAGACACCGCGCCCGAGCGAAGAACATGCTCGGCGCTGAAAAACAAAGCAGTCCCTGTGCCGAAGAACATGCTCGGAGGAAGACAGACGATCGCGCCCGAGCTAATGCACGTGCTTTCGGGCGAAAACAAACAGTCCCCGAGCGAAGAACATGCTCTGAGGAAGACAGACACTTTCAGCGCCGAGCGGCACGTGCTCGGGCGGAAAAACAAAGGCCCCTGAGCGAAAAACATGCTCGAGGAAGACACTTCGCGCCGAAATACGCGTGCTCAAGGAAAACAAAGCACCCTCGGCGAAGAACATGCTCTGAGGAAGACACTCGCGCCCGAAATGCGGGCACGTGTTTCTGGGCGGAAAACAAACGATCCGGCGAAGAACATGCTCTGAGGAAGACAGAACACTCGCGCTCGGCGGCACGTGCTGGGCGGAAAACAACAGCCGAGCGAAGAACATGCTCGGAGGAAGACACTTCGCGCCTGAGCGAAGAACATGCTCGGGCGAAAACAAACAGCCCTCGAGCGAAAAAACATGCTCGGAGGAAGACACTCGCGCCCGGCGAAGAACATGCTCGCCTGAAAACAAACCGCCCCCGAGCGAAACGCTGCTTTCGGAGGAAGGGACTTCATACTGGCGGCAAGTGCGTGCTCTGCGCATGAACACGAATCCCTCGAGCTAAAAACATGCTCAGGGGATAAGAGCAATTTCAAGATATAACAAGATCAATTCCGAGCGCAATGCCCGCCTCGATGTGAAAAACACGCCGTCCGAGCTAAAAATTTACTCCCACGCATCCGAGCTAAAGCCCGCCGGGCAAAGGATGGAAACTTGCTCTCAGCGAAGAACTTGCTCGCCAAAAAAACAAACAATTCTCGCTAAGCCGCTTTGCTTGAGGTAAATAACTCTTTTCACGATCTCACATCATCATAAATTGTGTAGTATCGGTCATCGGATGTGGAAGATGACGCCTTCTGATTCCTTTGGCAAAGAACTGGCCGATCTCACGGACGGGCGCCACTGCCGATTTATTGGGGAGCAGTGCCCCGCCGAGCTTACTTGCTGAATGGGGATCAACCAAAAACCCCTTCTACCTAAGGTGTAGCATCGAAGGCGCGTGGGAGACTGGCCAATTAGAACAGGCAGAAACACACAAGGATTTTATCCTGGTTCCAGGCCTCTCATGATCGAGATAATGACCCTACTCCAGCCAGAGTGTGTATTGTATATGTATTAATTTTTGTCCCTCTTCTCCTCAAATATTTGGGGTATTTATAGTTTACAAAGGGTATCGTGCTCTACGGCCCACGCCATGCACGCTTTGACCGTGTTCGACATGGTCGTAATCGAATCTCTACATTTACGCCACGCCCGAGTCATGAGCGCAACGGTCCTCTTCGTGGTGGCGCGATTATCGCCAGAACTGCTTAGTCGCAACCCTCCGAGCCACGCGGAGCTCGAGCTTGGGCCGAGCTCATTTGACTCCGACCCGAGCAAGTTCACCCGAGCAACGTGTTTGGGCATTAACCGAGCAGGAGCTCGCGACCGAATCCGGGCAAGGAGCTCAGATCAACCGGGGAAGCCGAGCATCGACCATCCTTGGGTCATCCTCTGAACAACCTCCCGAGGTGCCCGAGGCCCGACGGCCTCTACTGCCGTGGCATTATGGTAATTAGGGGAATTATCCAATCCCCGACAAATAGAATAAACATAAATGAGATAGTAACTTTGTTAGAATTTTATAAACTCACTCGAGTGTGATGATGATCCAAAGTTTGTATGAGAGCTTAATAATTTCCTTAGCACCCTTATCTTAAAGTGTAAAAAATTCTAACCCCCTTTTGGTAGCTCAATCAAATCTATGAAAGCAATACATGTACTCAGCAAGGTTTTTATCAAGAAAGTAACACTGTCTGAATTTTTAAAATTCCCCAGGCTTGATCATCATCTGAAAATTTTACGAAATTTTATGGGAATATTATTGATGTGTCAGGACCATTCAATTTTTTTAAAAAAATTTCTAACATGTTTTCAACCAACTTTCATTCGGTTGAAATTTGCCGGTAAAGCTTTTATCAAGACAGTAGCATTGTCAGAATTTTTAAAAATCCATCAAGCATGATCATTATCTGAAAATTTTATGTGAACATTAATGATGCATTAGGACCATCAAAAAAATTTCAAAATTTTATAACGTGATTTGAACCAATTTTGATTCAATTGAAATTTACCGGTAAGGCTTTATCAGAACAGTAGCACTGCCAGAATTTTTAAAAATTCCCCAGGCTTGATCATTATCTGAAAATTTTATAGAAATATTAGTGATGCGTCAGGACCATCTAGAAAAATTTTCAAAATTTTCTAACATGGTTTGAACTAATTTTTGTTTGGTTAAAATTTGTTGATGGTTCATTCGATCGAAATCTTGGAAATCCCGGTCCAAAAAAAATAGGATTTTTTTTTTCTTTTTGGATTTCGTCAGATTTTACTGGAATTTTAGATTTCGGTCCCTTGTATGTTTCGAAACCGAAACTTGTGACCTTGATGCTGGACGATCCTCCCAGGATCGAGAATGCAGAGGATGTGCCATGTACCGGCGCGGTGGTGGGCTACAGGGCTAATGGGCGCTTGGGCATAATCCCCGTTTGTCGTCCCGTACCTGTCGCCGAGCAGACCGGGCAGGGCAGACATGTCAAGTGAAAACTGAGCACAGATCTCTTGTCCAGATGAGCAAAACTGAATGAAATCGGTTGTTCGGGGCTGGCTTGACGACGCTAAATTGTGCGTGCGCCGTCTCTTGCCATCTTCACTGGAACAAGCTGCCGATCCACTTCGGGCCCACTGCATCATACCCATAGCCCGCATCGCTGTCTAACACAGTAACACGGTCAGACGCACTAAAGATTGATGTTTTGATACTATATGTAACATCTTAATTCATAATCTGTTGAAATCCTAGCGCGCTCATAAGATGGACCACACATACATAGCATAACACTTACACTTTCGTTCTCGCTTCGTGTAAAAAGGCTAACCCGAAGATATTACATTTAAATCCAACAGGTATTACATGCTACAACAAATACACTTTAGATAAATAATGTGGAACTAATTTATCACCGCTTCACATAAACCATATAGAGCTTCACACTAACAAACTATATATTACGAAACTGCTCACATTTAAGTATTTAGGTTGATTGGAGAAGTTTGCAAACCACGCATCCATAACCAATGCGTGCTCTCTTATCAATTTATTAATGGCGAATCTAACACGTAACAGAAAACGACCAACCTAGTGGAGACCGATCGATCACGCGAATTAATTCATGGTGTCAATCCATCGGCCGGACGCATAGCTCCACACGCTAATCAATCAGTCGTCCTTGCTAATTGGAAAGGCTTGACCACAAGTTTTCCTTTGCACATGCATGGTCATGTGCATGGATTCTCCAAAGTTGTAGTATCCGGCCGTACGGGTATGCAGCTAATGGCTCATGCCCACACGCTGGCTATCGCGCCGTTCAATTCATAATAATAATAAGGCTATTTCCAGTGCAAAGTGTCATACTTCAATATCCAAGAATGCCATATGGGATGAAAAGTATGATACTGCATTGAAGAAACACTCTCTACAATGCATAGTATCATACTTATATGTTTTAAATAATTAATTAGTGTGATGTTGTGTCTATGAAAGTGGACCCAGAGCATTAGATTCTGTGCCATAGCCTAAGATATCGTGCCAAAGCTGTATCTTGCTCAAGATACAGCTTTCTTCTCCCTCCAATTTATTGCTTTACCACATCAGCAAAAAATCCTATGTGACATCTAATTAATGAGTATAATACTACCCATTGGGAATAGCCTAACGAGTGGAGGGGTCGGGAAGGATCGATCCCGCGACGCTTGAGGATCCATCGAACGGGGAGATGCGGTGGGTGTGCAAGAGCCGATCGTGGCCGCAGAAGGGCGATCGGACGAGGCAAACGCGCGTAGGCGACGTGGACACTCTGAGGAGGCTCTAAACCTCCGGATTGTAATAACTTATATTAAGGCCAGAGGGATTGGAGCCTGCCCAGCTATGTCAACTCAGCGTCTTCACGAAGCGATCCTGATGAAAAACCAGCTAAGGAATTGGAGCTCGTCCAGCTAGGTAGGGGTGGGCATTCGATTTTTTTAATTTAATCGGTTTGATTTTTTTGGTTTTAAAATAGTTTGGTTTTTAAAAATTAGCAACCGAATTTTTTGAACCAAAATGAAAAACCGAACCGAATTAACTGAAATATTTTGATTCGGTTAATTCGGTTTTTCGATTAACCGAAATATGAATAAACACTAGGTACATTAGATTTGATTATTCTCATATCGCAACACATAGTAGAGATAAAGTCACATAATATTCATAAGTCATTATAGTATAAACGCAGTAGAACATATGAACATACCACGCATATGCATAAAGATGTTAGAACTTGAGAATTGTTTGGTAGTTTTAGAAAGAACATTATAAAAGTGGTATTGTACATGTGCTATTCGGTTATTTCGGTTTCTGAAAGCAAACAACCGAACCGAATACTGAAAATCGAATTATACCAAAATAAAAACTGAACCGAAAACCGTAAACCCAAAAAACCGAAATAATCGGTTAATTCGGTTCGGTAATTCGGTTTCAATTTAAAAATGCCCACCCCTACAGCTATGCCACCTCAGCGTCTTCACAAAACGGTCCTTCTAAAAAACTAAAATTACGTTTAAGTTTTTCTGCCGTCTCTTTTGTTAAAAAGACTCCGTAGTTCCGTAAATTCGCCGACGGTCCTCCACCCATTTTTTTATTTCAAAAAAAAAAAAAATCTAAATTTGCATTTAGGTTCTCCCACCAACTCTTTTATTAAAAAAACCCTGTAGTTCTATAAATTCGCAGACAAGTCCTCCACCGATTTTTTTACTAAAAGGACCCTTGGTCCCGCAAATTTGCCAACGACTTCTAGCTAGCAAATTTTTGAGACTCCCCAAAAAACTAAAGTTATGTTTAGGTCCTCATACCATTTTTTTAGAAATAACTATTAGACCAAATTTCGCACAGTGTTGTCAAAAAACCCTATAATTCTGTAAATTCGCCGACGGGTCCTTCATCGGTTTTTACTAAAAGGACCGTGGTCCTGCAAATTCGCCGACAACTCCTAACTAGCAAATTTTTGAAAAAACCTCCTGAAAAAACAGAAATTATGTTTAGATACTCATACCATTTTTTTAGAAATAACCAATGGACTACATTTCGCACAGCGCAACATAACGTATGATCCTAGCTAGGCTTCGGATTCATGAAAGCTAATTATTTCTATATCACTGTATATGTGTAATGCAGACTCGGCGTCAATGTCCTGCACTCGGCTCTGCACATTCGTGTTTTGGGTTTTCAGGTTTTCATTCTGTTCTGAATGTTCGCACACTATCTTGAGAGTTCGATGATTGTTTGTGGTTCAGCATCCTCCTTTTATTTTCTCTTATGGTTTTCAGGCTTGCGGAGTTATTTATAAACGGAAAAGCCGTTGTTGTTATGTAATACTCCCTCTGTTGTAAGATATATATTATTTTAGCTTTTAAATTTTATTTATATATATATATTATTCTAGTTGGAATAAGAGTGCCAAAAAGACACGACAGTGCCAGAAATAGGGCAATTTGGGCAATGACTTGTATGCATGCAACAATGACCAAGGTTGAGTACGCGATTCCAAATATTTCACATGTTTGGATCAAACATTATGCATTATTCATGTTCTTGGGCTTGGAAAGGACTCAGAGGCAGGACCTATATATATATATATATATGAAATTCCGGCGGCCTGGCTGACCTCCAGACCTACCGTAGCCGGTGGAGAAACTAGAAAATTCACAAGTACAACTATATAATCATGTACAATAGTTTTATAATATTATAAATTCAACACATATATTTAAAATTTAATAAAAATATAATACAAATAGCTTTAAGGTCTTAAAAAATCATAAACCACAAAAGTCAAAACTAATTCAATCAATAAATTTAATCCATATAAGAGACAATCTTATAGCACTTCTATCATTTTTAAAGTTGCGACAGCTTATCCGGCACCTCTAGTACCACCACTGACAGTAGCGCAGCGCAGTTGCCGTATCTGTTTTCTGTAACTAGGTATTGTCATGCATAGCCTCGTGGCTATTTTGCTCAGCGTTTCCCACTGAGGATAACGTTTTCTACGCTCCCAACAGTTTCGTGCCACCGGTGCTCCCGAAAACGGTTCAAATAGTATGAAAATGGAAAAATATATACCTAGGTAGGGCATAATATAGTTTATCATGACGCAAAATTTCAAATATAAGTTTGATCTACACGTGAAGAAACAAAAAAAAGATAAATCTATTATATATTAAAAGCTTATAGTATATCTTTTATAGTTACTAAGAAAAAAGAGAAATATGCTAAAAATTCTCACAAAAAGCGAAACAACCGGCTCTTAATCTGGGGAACCCTAACTAAGTTGAACTACAGTAGCCATTGAATATTATTATTTAAAAAAATATCTTATCATCTATTTAGTAGACATGAGTTATAATGGCTTAGATTAAAAGAAGAATTGTACACCAAGTATAATAAACAAAAGTAGAAATTTTAAATCAAAATTAAAAAGAAATTAGCCATTTGCTTTCCATACGAACTCCAAATTAAAACCTGCATATAGCTAAAATTAAAAATAAAAAAATATCTAATCATCTATTTAGTAGACATGAGTTATAATGGCTTAGATTAAAAGAAGAATTGTACACCAAGTATAATAAACAATAGTAGAAATTTTAAATCAAAATTAAAAATAAATTAGCCATTTGCTTTCCATACGAACTCCAAATTAAAACCTGCATATAGCTAAAATTAGAAATAAAAATTAGCAATTGGAGTTGTACATGAATTCTGCCTAAAACTAATATTCGAGGTGAAATTAAATAATAACAATACAATTAATGGTTCATATTAGAACAAAGAGTCCATACCAAATATAGTAAAAAAATACAAAAAATCTGAATAAAAAAAGAAAATCAGCCATTTAATTTAGATACGAACTCCAAATTAAAACATGTATATAGCTGAAATTCAAAATAAAAATTAGCAATTGTATTTCTCTACAATTCTAACCTAAAAATGATATGTGAAATTAAATACAAAAAATGAAAATTAACATAAATTTTGGAATAAAAAATAAAGGAAAATTAGCCATTTGATTTTCATCTGAACTCTAAATTGTAAACTGTAGATAGTTGAAATTCAAAATAAATATTAGATAAAAATTAGAAATTAGATTTACATTAAAATTATAAATTAAAACTGAAATTCAAAATTAAATAAAAATAAAAAAATGTTAACATAATAATAAAATAAAAGGAAATTAGGGATTATTTTTTAAGTCCATATTAAGTGAAAAATATAAATTTTTGTTTTATTCATAATTAAAATTTCAGAAATAAATTCATAGAAAAAATAACGTAAGGAATTTGATCTCTCTCTCTCTCTCTCTATATGTATGTATATGTATATATATATATATATATATATATATATATATATATATATATGTGTATATATATATATATGTATATATATATATATATATATGAATTATTAACTATAATATAATAGAAGGTGATGACATGTTTTTTTACAACTGACAGGAAAATATAAAATATGCTCAAACTTCCCAAAAAATTAAAGTATTTTGACTCTTTATTTAGTGGACCTCCATGGAACATAGGAATTAAGAGTGTGATACATTGACAAGTATTCACTTAGCTATTCTAGTATATGCAATATGATGTGCATTAAAAAAGTACTGAAAGAAAGAGACAAGCATTGTAATAATGAAATTAAAATATGATGATACAAATGAAAAATGTTATGTTATGCTATGTTTACTATTTTTTGCTATGCAATTATTTGGATAAGAAAGTTTCGATCATATGTAACAAGTATTGGGAGACGGAGTGAGTATATTCTCTTCTATAATATATAATGTTAAAGTATATTCTCTCTATTTTTTTTAAAAAAAATAAAATCACATATGTATTTCCAAGTCATTTAAACATGTTTTAAGGATAATGCACGCACAAGAGCACCTGCCACCTTGCTAGTTCTACTGAAAAGGAAATCCAAAATAAAAAGGGAAAGGTAAAAAAGCTACTATTTATTTAAATTTGTCTTTTTTTTTTGTTTCTAAACGTGTATGAAGAATTTATATTTTAAAATTTATAAAATGACAGATTACATCATAAACTATCTATTTGATTTTTCAAACAATTTTTTATTACTATTTGCACCGCCTCCTGAGAAGTAAGAGCAATGGTAACACAAAACTTATTAAGAGCACTGGATACGTATATTTTCGCTTATTTGGCCGTTCATCAATGTTTTTTTTTTCCCCGAAATATAGCTTCAGACAATCCGAATTGCAAGATTGGCTCCTTTGACGAGCTTAAACGCTATGACAGGTGATATGTGGCACCTATCGCAGTGGTGATATTTAGAAATACATGGAGCATACGGTAGATCAGCTGATTGTGAAAGCCTGTCAGGTCTAGCAATGTGCCACACACGCGAAGCTCAGAAGGGAGCTACCTCACTAGGCGTGCTCAACAAAATTGCCGTGGCTCATCGACCTGCCACACTGCCGTGGCTTAGTAGGGCCTGCCACAATGCTGTGGCTCGACAGCAGCGCCTACTTAGGAATGGCAACGGGTATCACCACCTCGTACCCGTACCCGTGGTAGCAAAATCCACCCGCTACAATACCCATATCCGCATACGGGTACAAAATTTACCCGTACCCGTACCCGTGTGGGTAACGGGAACCCGCGGGTAACCCGCACCCGAAAGTCAGGACTCAGGTTTCATGACAAAAGTTCTATTTTGTTTGCATATAGTACTCATATTTCGAAGGGTTACACAATATGATTGTATACAATATATAATATGCTGGGCCCGGTAAGATCGTATGCTATCATATTGACTGTACTAAGACAAAGTTGTGCATGCTTTCGTTTATGTCACCTAGCTATTGTATTAATTGATGTTATGTGATCATGTAGAACAAAGGTAGCTAACAGATTTAGCAGCACCAGCCCATTGGTTAACACCAAATGCTTGACAAATGGGTCGTAGAGATCCCAGGCCCCAGAAAAACAATTCGTCGATCTACTATCTAGTTAGACAAACAGTAGCTAGCAACTTTTTCACTCTTGTTCACACCTATATATGTGACACTACGGGATGTCGAGACATCGTAAAAGGTGAAATTGGAGAATGTGACACCACGGAGTGTCGTAACCTTATATAATGTGGATGTTAAGGTTAAAAACATTATAAAATGTGGAATTAAGGTTAAAACCATACGCTATAAGGTTTAATCGCGTTTCCGGGCCGTTTCCAGGGTTTTGGGCCTTTTGGGGGAGTTTGGGCCCAAGAGAAGGGGTTGTGGGCTTTGGTGGGAAGGAGTATGAGTCCATTTAGGACTAGGAAACCTAGTTGGGGCTGGTAAAAGGGGCTCCCCCTGCCCCTTATGCGCCCCACCTCTCCCCTTGGGCGCCCACAAGCACCCCCCTTGCCCTAGCCGCACCCCCTCCCCCTTTGGCCGTGCGCCCCTCCCCTTTGCCCCCTTGCCACCCCACCTCTCCACCACCTCTCATCCACCCCTTGCTGTCCTAGGGTAGCCTCCCCACCCCTGCACCTCGAAGATCCATCCGTTGGAGCGAGGAGCGAGGAGATTTATTGGGTTTTCGTGCGTCGGGCGAAGGTATGGCCATGGGACTTCTTGGGGTTGGGCTAGGTACTGTTCTAAGGATGATTATCAAGTTTTTAGATCAATTGGTGGTGCTGGATTTGATTAGATTAGATGGATTCTTGAGTTGGTCACGTTCTCTGTTTCGGGCAGCATGAGCAGTCGACCTAGGGTTTGGTTTTTCGCCAATTTAGAGTCGAAAGTTGGTCATACAAATGTTGAAGAAGTTGTAGGTAATTTCAATACCTTTCAGTGGGTATAAAGAACTTTAAATTCCGCTCAGCCGTTTGAAAGTTTTGGCTGTTTTACCGAGCGTGTTAAAATATGTGACGTGATTGGAACAGATCTCGGTATTTTGTAGATTAAACAACTTTAGAGTCCGAATCAGTCTTTACTTATACTTAGAAAAAGTTAGGAAATTTCCTAAGCTACGCGAGGATGTACTCGTTTAATTGATTCGAAGTCTGAGAACTTGAGTTATGCCTTTTGGAAGGCTGCTGTCCCGGCGGGACAGAACCTCTGTTTTTGGGTATTGCGAGTAGTTGGCAATGTCGAGGTAGATGAGGGTTTGCGTACTGTTTTGTGGACATGATTGTGAGTGTGTGGTACTTATGTGCAGGTGGTGTGACCCCGGGAGTGCCTTCTACTTTCGGCAAATCCGTTGCCCGTGGTTGAGGCAAGTGTATTGTAATGGATAGCGGTTTGTAGGTTGCTAGTTGAGACTAGATGAACTTGATTATATGATATGATCACTTGCCATGCTTTAATGATTGCCTATGATATGATGAGTATGTTATGATGCCATGTGTTAATGTACAAGTTAATTATGATGTTGGCATATTTGCATACATGGCATGTTACATGGCCCGGGCGGTGAGAAAGTCATAACTAGTCCGGGGAAGGTCGGTGAGAAAGTTATGACTATTCCGGAGACCCAATGAGTAAGTCCTACATCGTGATTCCATCCACCGCGGTGTGGGGAAGCGAGGAGTAGGCACCCTCCATCTTCGGGATGGAATGGGGGAGAGGGTGCACACCGACGGGTGTGTACTCAACCATACCGGTATGAGTTTCCAAGGAGGCATGAGCATAGCATTGCATTGCATACATAATGATGATGATAATGATATGTGATCATGAATGAGATGGTTTACATGATGTGAGATATTATTGCCATATAATTGCTCTTGTTGTACCATTGCAATATGCTTGCTGAGTTTCAAACTCACGCTTGTGTTTTCCTGTTGTTTTAGGTACCATGAGACCGGTATGCGGGGAAGGGAAATAGTCACACTTCCACACGTAGCTTCACTCATTTGATTCCACAAGTCATTCAACTAGTTTTTGATCATAAATTGCGTGTGATGATTATTGCTTTGAGGTTTAGCTTTGCTATATGAGAGTCTTATTGTTTGTTTGACTCTTGGAGACATTAAATGCTTGAAACTAGACTTACATGGTTGTTAAGTCGTTATTTATTGCTGTTTTAATGGTCTCTCATATTGCCTTATATTGCTATGCTGTTGTTGCTCCTTCAAATCATGTTAAAACAAAGGAGATGCTGCCGAAATCTCGGGTTTTAGCATTTACCCCTTTGCTGTAATTTACCTTAATTCTTGGTATTTAGATGTTGTTTAGCTTATGTTTGTTCATAGTAAGGGTGAGGTTTGACGGTGTGGCCGGTTAGCGCCATCACCGAAGAACTATTAACCTCTGTAGGAGAAGAGTGCTTACCCTTTCTGTCGTAGATCGGGTAGTTGACTGGAGTCAAATAGAAGAGTTTGGTGGTGGATTCCTTCGGATGTTCTTTATCGTTCGGTGGTCGGTCTTGGTTGGTTTTCTTGGTTTTAGTTGATGGAAACCAAAAGAAAAGTGTTTGGTATTGGATTTTCGCGGATCGTTCCGTATGCGGTGTGTGGTTTTGTCTTCCTTGGTTGAAGACGAAGAAGAGGAGTCTAGTGTTGCGCTTCTTTTGGGCGCCTTTCTAGTTTTGATGTCTAGTTTGTTGATTGCTTTATGGGGAAGAAGCATTCAAATTATTCCTGTGTTTGTCTTTCTCCGAGGTTAAAGGAGTTATTGCGGAGTTGTGCCAGACCTGGCTGTCAGGGCTGAAGTTCTGTGGCTTTGTAGGAGTAAGTGGTGTTTGATTTCGTTATTTTGTTGGTTTAAGAAATCATCTTTGAAGAACCCTTCTTGTTTCGTGAAAGTTTGGGGTTTGGTGTTAAGGTTTTTAATTGAGCGCTTGGTTCCCTTTCGAGAAAATTGTCTTTCAACCATTTTCCTATATGGGAGTCCTTGAGATTTAAAAGTGTTTTGGAGAATTCCTTTTGCATGACCAAGTTTGGGTTTGTCTCATTTCCATTTTGAGAGTCAAATTTCCTTATGAATTTGGGATGAGCTTTAAAACTAAAATGCTGCAAACAAAGTAAGTAGTCTTTTGACTGAAATCGTTTGTCCCTAGTAAGAATTGTTGTTTAGCATGTTATGTAGCATGTACCAATGTGGTTTTTGGGATGACGTATTGTTAAGTTAATTTGTGAGTTGAAACAGTTCAATGCGGTTGTCATCTCTAGCTTGAGAATAAATAGACTACTAGTGTTGTAGTTTACTCTTAGCGAGAATGAGTAAATGTGTTAATGTGCATGCTTAGAATCTGTTGCTTTGTTATAAAAGTGCTTATGACCCCCGATAATGTTTAAAGTTTTAAACCTTGATGCATAGTTAAAACATTAAGAGTATGTAGACTTTGTTATTATTAAAGAAACTTTGCTGGTTGTTAAAGACGTTCTAATTTAAACATGTTAGTAGAGAAATTTGATCATGCTAGCTTGTGACCTTAACTTGGAAGTTGATTAGAGTTGCTATTCATGTTGTTGCAAAATACTAGTATATTTGGAAGTATGCAGTTGTGTCTCTACAATGCTAGTATTGATATCAATTGAGAAGACATAAGACTTATTCTTAATGATGTTGTTAAAGGCAGTGTTAATGCTAGTATTCAATCTATTTTAAATAGTAGGAGTATGTTGTGTGGTGGTAATTTTGTTATCACCTATGTATAGGGTAGCTAAAAGTAATGTTATTGGTTGATGATTATGCCGTTTGTTGTTATTGATGACTAAGTAGTGGTGGTAACTGTTTAGATTACTCGTTGGAAAACCCTAGTTAAAATAGAGGAAAATTTTAACATGTTGCGATGGAGTGAGCTTTGGATAATTAACATGATAAATGATCTTATCCTTAATGAAAGTATAACTTAGAGTCTCACTTACGAATTCTTCCCTGTGGAGATAATATTTACATGTTGAAGTCGTTGTTTAACTGAATAAGGTTCGGTTGTCGAGACGTGAATATATAGGAGGTATGAAATTTATATGTTGATCTTACTGAAAGATTTGTTGAAGTATTATGTTTCAAATTTAGAATAAGAAGTATTATGATTCGGTGATCCGTGGGGATCATGTCAATATAGTCTTGGTTGGATGCCTTTTTGATAAGCATCATAAACCCTAATTAAAAGTGTTGGGAATGGTAACTAGAGGAAGAATTTGTTGTGAAGCTTTTGGTTGATTTGTGTTGGGGCTCCTCAAGGAGTAAATAGTGATTATTGAAGTCTTTAATGGAAAGCGTAGTAGAGTACTAGAGATGGTTCTTGTTATGCTGAGCATGTGTTTAAAAGCTTTTAGACTGGTTTGTTTGTTTGCCATTTTGGTTGAATGCCTTCGGTCAAGGTATTCCTTGTGTTGTGTTTCCCGAATTTCCCTAGAACCCGTAGCTATTGGTGCCAATCTTTGGTTTTGGCTATTTTGTTTAATTTGTGTTATGAGTATGGATTTACACCCAAAAGATTTTGAGTAGATCGTGCTCCTTCGCGTTCACCCTGAATTATCTTTGGAATAAATTTTAAAAGGAAACAAATGGACATAGAGGGTTATGTTGGAAAACTCACGAGGTTTAATTTGTAATCTTTTATTTGCTAGAGTTGGAGTTATTTGGAAAAATCTGTGTAGAGTTTGCAAGTGCTTCAAAAGGTGGTTTTTGTGGATGTTTCATCGGCGATGCTGTTAGTGAAGTGTTCTCTTTTGAAAATGAGTTTCCCCTTTCTCCTTGAGAAAAATTATGGCGGTTGTTTGTGCAGATGTTTAACTTTGGAGCCAATGTCCTTTTCCAAATGTTGATTTTTGGTTAAAACGCGATGTTTTGCGAGTTTAACTTTCTATCGTTGGTGGGATTCTGGTATGATGTGGTGCCTTACTGGTAACTATACTGCCGTCATAGTTTTTATGAATTAGCGCAAATCTCGATGTTATTCGAGATTTATTCATGAGATACCGAGGAAGAAGTCGTCATGTGAATGACTTTTCGGTAGTGTTGTTAGATGATGAAGGAATGGTGAAAAGTAAGCATGACATCGTTTTTAGATGCTAAATGATTAAAGAGTCGTTGAGCCAGGTCGGTGAGAAAGTCATATATGGAGATATGACTAATCCGGAGTGCTCCTGAAGAGTGTACATTTATGTCATGAAACGAGATTTCCCTTGCTTTCTAGTATGAAAAGAAACAATGAAGAATTTCTGGTATGTTGGTTGTGGTATAGGGGATTTGCGTTTCCTTTGTGTCTTGGCATAGGAAATTAAAATGTGTGCTCTTTGGATGTTGTCGAATCCTTTCCAATGTGGTTTTAGCGCTTTGGGGTTGAGTTGTTGTAGGTGGACCAATTGGGTTCATGATTTTGGTTGAGCTCACTCAATGATTGTACTCTTTATCGTGGTCCATTGAGGGGAAGCTTGTGTTTGACTCAATGCAAACCTTCTTGGAGAATTGTGTCGTTGAGATGTTCCTCGGTAGGGTTGATTAGATTATTAGTGGACCACTTGGTGGTTGCTAGTAATTGTTTTCCTTTTCAGAGTGTATTGGACCTTTCTATTGCTGAGGTTGAACGAGGTTGTGTCAACCGTAGCGATTTTGTTTGGTTGTTACATTTTCTTGCGAGTTTAAGGACCCTGATTGTAAGGTGGGCCTTTTCCTTTAGGCGGTAGTGTTGGTAGTGGTCTTTTGTAAAAGAGCAATCCTTTGCAAGGTCTTAACCTCGTTTGTTCAAATAGTTGGTGGTCTTGGAGTATTTGTCTCACTTGGTTCGTCGTCGTTTTGAATATGGCGAACCACAGTAGAGAGGTTGAGGTGTGAAAACACGTTTGTGCGTGGGAGATGAAGAGGGTTCTAGAGGCTGGTACCGTGCCCTTCTGGAGAGTAGTTTCGATTAAAGGGATCGGGCACGTTAGTGCCAATGGAATGGATGGAGGAGTGTGAGACCGTTTTTCTTTCGTGGTCTATTTGGGAATTGAAGTGAAGATGGAATCGTGAGAGGTTGCACTCTGTTGAGCTAAATCAACACAAGTGTTGGTTTTGGGAGCTCGCTTGTCGTTTGTTCAGGTTTAAGTTTTTGTGCGAATGTTTTATGTTGCGAAGAAGTCCTTTGTCCCTTGGAGACTTTGTTGTTGATTTTGGCGTCCTTCGGATTCGAGGTCGAATCCTGTTTAACGGGGGGAGAATGTGACACTACGGGATGTCGAGACATCGTAAAAGGTGAAATTGGAGAATGTGACACCACGGAGTGTCGTAACCTTATATAATGTGGATGTTAAGGTCTAAAAACATTATAAAATGTGGAATTAAGGTTAAAACCATACACTATGAGGTTTAATCGCGTTTCCGAGCCGTTTCCGGGGTTTTGGGCCTTTCCGGGGGAGTTTGGGCCCAAGAGAAGGGGCTGTGGGCTTTGGTGGGAAGGAGTATGAGTCCATTTAGGACTAGGAAACCTAGTTGGGGCTGGTAAAAGGGGCTCCCCCTGCCCCTTATGCGCCCCACCTCTCCCCTTGGGCGCCCACAAGCACCCCCCTTGCCCTAGCCGCACCCCCTCCCCCTTTGGCCGTGCGCCCCTCCCCTTTGCTCCCTTGCCTTCCCACCTCTCCACCACCTCTCCTCCACCCCTTGCTGCCCTAGGGTAGCCTCCCCACCCCTGCACCTCGAAGATCCATCCGTTGGAGCGAGGAGCGAGGAGATCTATTGGGTATTCGTGCGTCGGGCGAAGGTATGGCCATGGGACTCCTTGGGGTTGGGCTAGGTACTGTTCTAAGGATGATTATCAAGTTTTTAGATCAATTGGTGGTACTGGATTTGATTATATTAGATGGATTCTTGAGTTGGTCACGTTCTCTGTTTCGGGCAGCATGAGCAGTCGACCTAGGGTTTCGTTTTTCGCCAATTTAGAGTCGGAATTTGGTTGTACAGATGTTGAAGAAGTTGTAGGTAATTTCAATAACTTTTAGTGGGTATAAAGAACTTTAAATTCCGCTCAGCCGTTTGAAAGTTATGGCTGTTTTACCGAGCGTGTTAAAATATGTGACGTGATTGGAACAGATCTCGGTATTTTGTAGATTAAACAACTTTAAAGTCCGAATCAGTCTTTCCTTATACTTAGAAAAAGTTAGGGAATTTCCTAAGCTACACGAGGATGTACTCGTTTAATTGATTCGGAGTCTTAGAACTCGAGTTATGCCTTTTGGAAGGCTGCTGTCCCGGCGGGACAGAACCTCTGTTTTTGGGTATTGCGAGTAGTTGGCAATGTCGGGGTAGATGAGGGTTTGCGTACTATTTTGTGGACATGATTGTGAGTGTGTGGTACTTATGTGCAGGTGTTGTGACCCCGGGAGTGCCTTCTACTTCCCGCAAATCCGTTGCCCGTGGTTGAGGCAAGTGTATTGTAATGGATAGCGGTTTGTTGGTTGCTAGTTGAGACTAGATGAACTTGATTATATGATATGATCACTTGCCATGCTTTAATGATTTCCTATTATATGATGAGTATATTATGATGCCATGTGTTAATGTACAAGTTAATTATGATGTTGGCATATTTGCATACATGGCATGTTACATGGCCCGGGCGGTGAGAAAGTCATAACTAGTCCGGGGAAGGTCGGTGAGAAAGTTATGACTATTCCGGAGAGCCAATGAGTAAGTCCTACATCGTGATTCCATCCACCGCGGTGTGGGGAAGCGAGGAGTAGGCACCCTCCATCTTCGGGATGGAAGGGGGGAGAGGGTGCACACCGACGGGTGTGTACTCAACCATATCGGTATGAGTTCCCAAGGAGACATGAGCATAGCATTGCATTGCATACATAATGATGATGATAATGATATGTGATCATGAATGAGATGGTTTACATGATGTGAGATATTATTGCCATATAATTGCTCTTGTTGTACCATTGCAATATGCTTGCTGAGTTTCGAACTCACGCTTGTGTTTTCCTGTTGTTTTAGGTACCATGAGACCGGCATGCGGGGAAGGGAAATAGTCACACTTCCGCACGTAGCTTCACTCATTTGATTCCACAAGTCATTCAACTAGTTTTTGATCATAAATTGCGTGTGATGATTATTGCTTTGAGGTTTAGCTTTGCTATATGAGAGTCTTATTGTTCGTTTGACTCTTGGAGACATTAAATGCTTGAAACTAGACTTACATGGTTGTTAAGTCGTTATTTATTGCTGTTTTAATGGTCTCTTATATTGCCTTATATTGCTATGCTGTTGTTGCTCCTTCAAATCATGTTAAAACAAAGGAGATGCTGCCGACATCTCGGGTTTTAGCTTTTACCCCTTTGCTGTAATTTACCTTAATTCTTGGTATTTAGATGTTGTTTAGCTTTTGTTTGGTAGCATTCAGGCATATTAAATGCCGGGGTGTTACAATATATACATGACATATTCCATATTGGCCACCCATATGTAACGGGGACCCGCGGGTAGCAACATTATTACGGACTTGTACCCGTTCTACCCGCTGGGTAATAGTTTTTACCCGTTAATATACCCGCGGGTATGAAAAACGGTTCATACCCGGCCCCTAATAGAGTAAATACCCATCGGGTTTCGGGTCCCCGTTGCCATCTCTACGCCTGCTGCTCTATCCTACCTCGGCAATGCTCTCCTACTGGTTTTCTCAGCTGCTACCGTGGTCCTACGCACTACCGCACCATCGGAGATCTACTGAACTACACAGACGTAGTAAGGGATACATATCCCTTGCCGCACTCACGAATGAGGCCACTTTTAGGTCTTATTTGGCAGAGCTTCAGCTCCATCAGATTCACGGATCTAGTAGAGCTAGCTATTTCTATCTCCACCAGATTTATAGAGCTGGAGCTATGGGTATATTAAGAGTGTTTAAGTGGGTCGTTTTGTTTACATTTTAGAATAAAAATATAAATTTAATTCACTTTATTTTAGCCTACAAGTTTTAGATCTGATATGGAGCTGGGATCTGGAGCTTTGCCAAACAGGACCTTATAATGTTTTCGCGTTAGAGCTAAAATATTTTTTTTTAAAAAAATGAATGCTAGGAGCTACAACAGGAATTTTTTTAATAATACATTTTGTTATTCAAATTGCAAAAATATTCCTCGAATATTTTTTTTCCAAAATTATACCTCTGTCACCCGAGGAATGGGTGAGGGCAATAAATCGCCTGTTCAAATGGCGACACTTGTCTCTGTCGCCCGAGAAACGGGCGACTGAAGCTCGCGCCATGCCACGTTGGCATCGCGCCCCTCGGCGTCCCTCTGTCGCTGTATGGTTTGGTGACAGATGGAAAATCGACCGTTGGGCGATAGAGGGGTGTGAGGGCCTCTGTCGGTAAACCAATTGGCGACAGAAGAACTATTTAAACCACGAGCGCAACTGTAGTGCATTTGCGCTCGTTCGATCCAGCTGAGAAAGAGAGATGGGAGGGGGTGGGGGAAAAGGAGAAGAGAGGGGGAGAGGGAGAAGAGGGAGATTTTAGATATTTGTGTAGGTAATTTTTTTTGTCTTTTTATATTATTTAGTTGCATTAGTGGTATAATATATAGAAAAACTTTAGATATAGGTTAATTTAGATGTTACTTCTAGATTTTGTATAGTTTTAGTAATTTAGTTTCAGTAATTTACTTATTTAGTTTTAGTAATTTAGTTTCAGTAATTTAGTAATTTAGTTTCAGTAATTTAGTTATTTAGTTTTAGTAATTTAGTTTTAGTTATTTAGTTTTAATAATTTAGTTTCAGTAATTTAGTTGATTTTAGTAATTTAGTTTCAGTAATTTAGTTTCAGTAATTTATTTATTTAGTTTTAGTAATTTAGTTATAGTAATTTACTTTCAGTAATTTAGATATTTAGTTGTAGTAATTTAGTTGGTTCATATAGATAATTGTACGTAGATGTTTCGAGGAATAATTTAGTTGGTTTGTACGTAGATCTAGTTTAATTTAGATATTATGGATATATTTTTTTTAGGAATATAGATGTTTTTTATAGATAGAAATAAGTAGATGTATAGTTTTAACCTTGATCTAAAGTTATGTTGACACAGAAATTGGGGAATATAGATGTTTTTTTAGGAATATAGATATTTTTTTTAGGAATATAGATTTACATTTTTTTTGAAGTATGTAGATATAGATATCTTAGGTGTCATAATATTGTTTTCAAAAATTAATTAATTCGTGGGTTAATGAATTGGTTCGCAGATATGTCAGAACGAGTTCCATTTACAATCTATTATGGAAAAGGGGTTGTCATGCATAGTTTAGAGGGGATTTTTTTTAAAATAATCATATTTTATTCGTGAAATACAAAAATATAGCCTAATTTATTTTTTTTTTTCAAAAGTGGCCGTCTGTCGCGCCACGGTGGCGCGACTGGTGCCTAGTCGCGCCACATGGCTACGACAGGGCACTAATCGTGCCACCATGACGTAACAGAGCGTGACTGCAATTTTTTTTTTGCTCAGTCGCAGGTCAATAGCGCGATTGGTATTTGTTTTTTATTTTATTTTTCCCAGTCGCTCCCTGAACTTGCGATTGGAATTTTTTTTTATTTTTTTCAATTTAATTTAATCTTTTAATACAATATTTTTTATCTTTTGCTAGGAAGATCCAAATGCAACGAAATAAATTTCTAAATTTTTATTGAGCTATAAGGATTCAGATTATATAATAAAAACTAATATGTTCTATGCATATATAAATTGTTTGAATCAAGTTTACTTGAAGACCCTTTTATGAATTATGAATAAACTATGCTAACCATGGCTCCAAATTATGAAATAAATATCACTTATTCCTGGGGTCTTAGATGTCCCATTTTTGCAAAAATATTTAGGAATGAATTCAGTTTAGTAAACTAAATGACTATAAGAATCCTATCTTGCATGCAACATCAAGTAGTCAAAATATGGATAAAATAAAGACAAAATTTGGTAAAACCAGTTTTGTTGTATTCCTGGGGTCACAAGGATCCCAAATATACAAAAAAAAATTAAGTTTAGCCATCGAATGCATTATCACATGTACATGAGTTGTTGTCGACTATAATACTTGCGGTTATTGCACTCGTACAATTTAGATGCAAAGCGAAGTGTAAATTAAATATTTTTCCAGAATATAGTACTCCATATATCAAAGAGCAGATCTAGTCCATTCTTCCTAAAAAATACATTTAAACATGATATTTAACGGGCTGGCGAAAAGGCTTAAGCGTTTCTAGTATTCAAACTTTGACTACAAAAAAAATAATGCATACGATGGCTAAACTTTTTTTTTTTGTATATTTGGGATCCTTGTGACCCCAGGAATACAACAAAACTGGTTTTCTTTACCAAATTTCATCTTCATTTTATACATATTTTAACTACTTCTTGTTGCATGCAAGAGAGGATTCTTATAGTCATTTGGTTTACTAAACTGAGTTCATTCCTAAATATTTTTGCAAAAATGGGACATCTAAGACCTCAGGAATATGTGATATTTATTTCATAATTTTTGGAGCCATGGTTAGCATAGTTTATTCATAATTCATAAAAGGGTCTTCAAGTAAACGTGATTCAAACTATTTATATTTGCATAGAATATAGTAGTTTTTATTATATAATCTAAATCCTTATAGCTTAATACAAATTTAGAAATTTTTTTCGTTGGATTTGGAGCTTCCTAGCAAAAGATATAAAATATTGAATTAAAAGATCAAATTAAATTGAAAGAAATAAAAAAATTCCAATCGCAAGTTCATGCAGCGATTGGGAAAAAAAATACCAGTGCGCTATTGACCTGTGACTGAGCAAAAAAAATAAAAAATTGCAGTCGCGCTCTGTCGCACCACGGTGGCGCGACAGATGGCCACTTTTGAAAAAAATTTAAATCGGGATATATTTTTGTATTTCATGAATAAAATATATGATTAATTTAAAAAAAATCGTTTAGAGGGTGCGGATCTGATTAACGTTTAGTATGTGGACAGAAGTTTGAGTAGGGTCGAATTGTGACACTATGGTTTGGTGTGACGTTATAGAAGGTGAAACTAGAGAATAAAACCTTTCGGCTTAGGGTTTTCTCGCGTTTTTTTGGGCCGGTTGAAGTGTTATGTCACCACGGAGTGTCGTAACCTTATTTAACGTGCATGATAAGGTTAATAACATTATGAGGTGTGGAATTAAGGTTAAAACTATAGGATATGGAGGTTAATAGCTTTTCCGGGCCGTTTTCGGGGTTTTGGGCCTTCCCGGGGGAGTTTTGGGCCTTGGTGGGCTTTGGTGGGATGGATTAGGTCTCCGTAACGGACTAGAATTGGGTGTGGGGGCTGGTAAAAGGGGTTTCCCTGCCCCTTTAGGGCGTCCACCCTGCTGCCTTTGCGCCCCTTGAGGCCTTGGTGCGCCCCCCTCACCTCCCCCCACTTGCCAAGCCCTAGCCGCCCCTTCCCTTTGAGCCTTGCGCCTCCCCCTTGCTCTCCTCCATTGCCCAACCTCTCCACCACCTCTCCTCCACCCCCTTGCTGCCCTAGGGTGGTCTCCACACCTCTGCACCTTGTGGATCCATCCGTTGGAGCGAGGAGCGATCCGCGAGGAGATCTATTGGAGATTCGTTCGTTGGGCAAAGGTATGATCATGGGGATCCTTGGGTTTGATCTAGGTACTGTTCTTAGGGTGTTTATGAAGTTTTTAGATCAATTGGTGGTGCTGGGTTGGAGTTCTTTGGGTTAGATCTAGACGTTGCCACGTTTCTGTTTTCGGGCAGATTGAGCAGTCGGGCTAGGGTTCGAGGTTTCGTCGATTTAGAATCCGAATCTGTCCGTACGGACTTAAAAGAAGTTGTAGATAATTTAATTATATTTCCGTGGACATAAAGCACGTTAACATCCGATCATCCGTTTGAAAGTTATGGCCGTTTTACCGAGCGTGTTAAAATCTGTGACGCGATTGGAACAGATCTCGGTAATCTGTAGATTAGACGACTTTAGAGTCCGAATCAGTCTTTCCTTATACCTAGAGAAAGTTGGGAAATTTCCTAAGCTACGCGAGGGTGTACTCGTTTAATTCATTCGGAGTCCCAGAACTCAAGTTATGCCTTTTGCAAGGCTGCTGTCCCGACGGGACAGAACCTCTGTTTTAGGTTTTGCGAGTAGGGAGCAATGTCGGGTTAGATGGGGGTTTGCGTACTGTTTTGTGGTTATGATTTGTGATGTGTGATACCCCTGTGCAGGAGGTGTGACCCCGGGAGTGCCTTCTACTTCCCGCCAATCCGTTGCACGTGGTTGAGGCAAGTGTGTTGTGATGGATAGCGAGTTGTAGGTTGCATGTTGAGATTAGATGGAATTGTTTACATGATATATGTCCACTTGCCATGTGTTAATGATTGCTATGATATGATGAGCATGTTTAAGATGTTATGACGCCATGTGTTAAAATATGAGTTTTATATGATGTTGGCATGCTTGCATACATGACATGTTACATGGCTCAGGCGGTGAGAAAGTCATTAACTAATCCGGGAAGGTCGGTGAGAAAGTTATGACTAATCCGGAGAGCCAATAGAGTAAGTCCTACATCGTGATTCCATCTACCGTGGGTTGTGGAAGCGAGGAGTAGGCACCCTCCATCTTCGGGATGGAAGGGGAGAGGGTGCACACCGACGGGTGTGTACTCAACCATACCGGTATGAGTTTCCAAGGAGATATGAGCATTGCATTGCATTGCATACACAATGATGATGATTTTGTTAAAGTGTTCATGATTGAGATGATATACATGATGTGAGATGTTATTTTCTATGATATTGTTATTGTTGTCCATTACAATATGCTTGCTGAGTTTCGAACTCACGCTTGTGTTTTATGTTGTTTTTAGGTACTTTGAGATCGGCATGCGGGAAAAAGGGGTTTAGCTACACTTCTACACGTAGCTCCACCATCATAGTCTATGATTAATCACTTGGAGACATGATTTTAAGAGTTGTGCCATAAAGTTAATGTATGGTTTAATCTAGCATGCTTGTGATCCCTTATTTGCTTCGTTATAGTTTATGAAGTGGTTGAGCGTGGTATTATTGGCGTAGTTTGATGATACATCCATTTATGTTGATGTTTTAGATGTCGTGTGCTATGATATATCTTGCCATGATATTGATATTGTGTTAATTCATGAAAAAACAAAGGAGGTGCTGCCGAAATCTCGGTTTTTAGCCTATGCGCCTTTGCTGGAATTTTATGTTAAATATGATATTTGGATGTTGTTTAGCTTATGTTTGGTAGCATTCGGGCATATTAAATGCCGGGGTGTTACACGAATATCATACATATTCTTTTGTGTTGAACTGATTGTATTATACTTTTCGGATGGCACTAGATTAGTGGCAGTTGAAGTTATTTTGCCTTTGTAGTATGCGGAATGATCCTGTTTATTGGGAGTTAGTTGAAGTGAGGGGAACTACATCGTGAAGGTCATATGTGAGTGGGGCGGAGCAGCGTGGATGGCATCGGGTGCTTTTAGTACAAGCATATGAAAGGGGTGTTGCCCCACAGCAGCAGCAGGTTGACACGGGTGAGTGCAGTGGAGGTCAAAATGAGTTCAGTTATGTTGACACAAAAATTGGGGAATGCAGCCATGAGCAATATGTTCAAGAATGCAACGAGGACATCGTTTGGAAGAGTGGTGATCAAGTTGAGGTTGGGGAGGATGATGGCAACATTGGACAAGAAGCGCAGGGACAAATAGACGAAGGTGAGGAAATTGAGGAAATAACAACAAGGATGGAAGAAGAAGACCAAGAATACACCAGAGAAGAAGTGGAAGTCGACGATGAATCGGATGAGGAAGATGAAGGTATGGAGCCTCTAGTGCCAAAAGATTGGAGCACACATCAATTTAATAATATGGTTGTGAATGAAAGCAGCGATACACATTAGCAGTATAGTGAGAATAAGGTTAGGACTAACAGTATGTACCCAACCAAAGAGGCAATGCAGGATGCTATGAAAGATTGGACATTCTCAGTTAGAAGAACTTTTAGGGTTAAGAAGTCCACCCCAACCTGCTACGACGTGGTGTGCGAGATCCATGGATGCCCCTGGAGAGTGCACGTGTACAAGCCCAAATGAGGCAACCACTGGCTATGTTTGAAGGTTGAGCAGCATAGCTGTATAACTGAGGAAACCCATATGGCTCACAAGAACCTATCATCCGGGTATGTTGCTAATATCATGTATGCAGAGATAGTGGAGAACTTTAATTTTGAGCCACGTGCTATTATCCGAGCAATCGAGAATAGATATCAATACACAATTAGCTATGGGAAGGCATGGAAGGCGAAGCAGAAGGCTTTAGAAAATTTGAAGACTCATACCATAATCTGCCCGCACTGCTCAATTGCATTCAGGGAAGAAATTCTGGCACTTATTATGATTATCAGGACTGTCCGTCTAGAAAGTGGCTGAACAAGAGGCATCTGAAGAGAGTTTTCTTTGCATTCGGAGCTTGCATTAGGGTGTTATATCACTGTCGTCCATTGTTATGCGTGGACGACACATTCTTGACCAAGATATACAAGGGGCAAATAATGACAGCTGTGGGCATTGATGCAAACAACCAAATTCTGCCTGTTGCTTTCGCCTTTGTAGAAAGCGAGAACTACGAGAGTTGGTTGTGGTTCCTATGGAACTTGAAGATCGGGGTGGTGAAAGCTCATCAAGATGTGTGCATTTTACATGACAGGCATGCTGGTCTGCTTGGTGCTATCAAACAGTTGCAAACAGGGGAAGATGAGCAAATTCCCTAGCCTAACTTGCAGAGTCGATGGTGCATGAGGCATTTGGGTGTGAACTTCTTTAAGCAATTCAGGAACAAGGAACTAATGAATATGTTTAAGAGACTATGTAGGCAGAACCAAGCGAGTAAGTTCCATACTCTGTGGAAGAATCTTGACGACCTAACAAGAAAACACAAAGAGGATCAGACGAACAATAATGGTAGCAATGCGGAACCTCTATTCCCTCTGCCAATAGAAGATGAGGCGACGACTAGCCGTCGAAGGTAAAGGCCAATCAAATGTTTCTCGGACTGGATAAAGCACGAGCCACTAGGGAAGTGGCCACTGTTACATGACACACATGGTGCCAGATATGGTGTCATGACAACTAACTTGGCGAAGGTGTACAACTGGGTAATGAGAGGGATGAGGTGTCTCCTGTTGGTAGGAATTGTTGAGGGAGTGTTGCGGGGCACAACCAAATACTTCGTGGATAGGCATCAAGCTGTTGAAGTAATGCTGAGACATGAGAATCTATTGTACTCAATCGTGATAACTAAATACATGGATGACAAGTATAAGAAGGCGGCCAAGCATAGAGCTATCAAAGTAGGTGCAAGAACAATGCGCTTCGAGGTGATATGCAGAGATAAAGGATGGTGTGGAACCAACCAGAAGGTCATCACCCAAGAGTGTGTCTTGCAGGCTGACTGCAAGTGCTCGTGTAACAAACCCCACCTTTTGCATAGGCCATGTTCTCATGTCATAGCCGCATGTGCGTTATTTGGAATGCGACCAGGTACATATCTATTAGAATATTTTACGAAGGAAAAGGTGATGGAAACTTGGAGTGAGGAGTTTTATGGTTATGGTGTTGTTGGTTCTTTCACGACAACTCCTGGTGTCAATGAAAGGTTTTGGGTTCCTGATTTTGATGCAAGAAGATGCAACGCAGGACGTTGAAAAACAAGGCGTATCATAAATGACATGGATAAGTCTGAAGCTGGTAAGGCCGTGAAGAAATATTCATTATGCGGCCGAAGAGGACATGTTCAAGGACTGCCATCCACAAAGTGAAGCTGATGAAGGACGACAAGCTATATGAATTATCATAAGCTATATGTCAAATTCATTTATTGTTGATGTAATGTGTGTTGTACGAACTATGTTTTTTACCTAGTTGAATGCAGGTTGCACGTTGGTGTGAGTGTTGTGGCTTATGTGAAATTCAATATATTGCGAGTGTTGTGGCTATATGTCAAATTCAATATATTGTTATGATGATTGTTTAGTTTTTTGTACGCATTTGTTTCAACATATTGTTATGATGCTTGTATAGTTTTTCGTACGCATTTCATTCTATATGCATTTTTATTATAACTTTCATTATTGTAATTTGAAGGTATGGCTCACTAGGGTGGAGATGACGACTGGCCATATGAGTTGCTAGATCCCATCGTTGATCGTTGTCACCGTGCCCACTTCACCACTGCTTTTCCAGAGGAGGGACAGGATCCTGTGCATCTCCCAGTACTACGACCGAGGATACCGCAGAAGCTCTGGACGCTCGATCCTCATTAGATCCCCCGGTAACATATTATTCTTGGAAATTTGTAAATATGTTTGCAGTAGTACCATAAATTATTTTTTAATTATTGCGGTGGAGATATTAATTTCATATTTTTGTTTCGCAGGCTTTGAGTATCACGATTGCTTCCACTCGCTCGGATGGTGGAGGCGGCGCAAGACGATGCGCGGGGACGAGACGTGGGTCGCCGGTTCCCATTCAACAGGTCCCTGCTCACTGCTCTGGTGGATAGGTGGAGGCCAGAGACGCACACCTTCGGGGAGATGGCGATCACTTTGGAGGATGTCTCGTACCTCCTGGGACTCCTGATTGCCGGGACCCTGTGGTCCCCCAGGACATCGACCTGACGTGGTGCAAGGAGCTACATGCAGTTTGAGGGTGTGCTACCAGCTGCGGCGTACCAGTCCTTCACTAGTACGCATGGTCCGACACTTAGGTGGCTTTGACAGTTCGTGGTATGTAACTAACCTTTAAAGCTTAATTGTGCATATACTGGTTAAACTAACATGTAATCTTAAATTTACAGGCGAAGGCGATCGTGGAGCCTGCGAACGACGTGAGGGTGAGCTGCCACCTGGAGGCGTACCTCCTGTGGTTGTTTGGCTGGTGCATGTTCACTAGCTCCCACGGGGATAGCATGGACATACACCTCGTCCAGTTCGTGAGGGCGATTGTGGACACCCCGCTTGACGCCGTGCCGCAGTACTCATAGGGGTCAACTGTGCTGTGTGCCACGTACCGTGCACTCTGCGACGGTTGTGGACGCATCGGCGACAGATCGATCTTCATCGGCTGTCCACTTCTTGTTCAGCTGTGGGCATACAAGAGGTTCCAAATTGGGTGGCCCGACATTGACTTGGAGTCTCTTATACATGCAGGGGATGACAATGTGGACGCTCCTATTATGGGCACCATCTGGTGCCACCGACGGGTAAGATATTGCAATCACGATCTTCAAAATTTCGTTGTAACATTTGCGAGTACTAACGCTAACATTGTGTGTTGTTTTTTCTATCATTGCTACAGCCTAGGTGGGCTCACAGGACGGTGCGTCAGGGCTACCCGCAGTTCGTCGCTGCATTTGACCACCTCACCGACGACCATGTACGCTGGAGGCTGTACACAAACGAGGAGGTGTAGCTATGTGTTACGGGTGGCTTGTCCACCCTATGCACACGGGAATCAACGTATTGGCGCACACAATGCTTCCTCCTGTTCGACGTCCAGATCGAGGCCTACGCTGTCCATCGAGTGATGAGGCAGTTTGGTCTACGACAGGAGTTCCCAATCCAGGTCCTCCTTCTAGTCCCAAACGGCGTCCACATGTAAGTTCCCTTCACCGATGTTCTGTAATTTTTGTCGTTTAATGCAATCTACTAATGCTCTATGTATTTCTTGTCCATAGGCAGACTAGGAAGGGCATGCATGGGGCCACCCCCTGGCACGTACGCATGGCGCCATGGGTTGAGGAGTTGGCAGGATCCCTGGAGGACGTCCATGCTGAGGAGGCGGTGTACGACCCGCAAACGTACCGCGCCTACCGACAGTGGTACACTTCTCGTACCCATCTGCGTTTGGTATGTGTCGACCCCGATCCTCCTAGACATGTTCCCAGGGTGAGGGACACGTACCCTGCACATACCGACTCAGCTCTCCACTTTGCGGTACGTTGCATCCTATCTACAATCTCATGTACGTTCAGTTGGTAACCGTGCTAACTAATTCTTAATATATTTTCCAGACTGACGTGCTGGCTCAGTACCATGACCATCATGGATGAGGTGACCAGAGAGGAGGTGACCGCTTTCTCGTGAGGTTACAGGTGAGCACGAGATGCGCCCTGGACTTGGCAGGATGCCGGCAGGCTCCCGATATGGTCCACGGCGTACCGCTTGGAGGAGGCAGGGGTGTTGCAGGTACTTCTTCACATGCTACAGTCTCCCGTACCACTGTTACACTGCCGCCTGTGAGAGGGAGAGGTGCTGAACACGCTGGTCACGCCGGAGGTGAGTACTTAATCGCACTTTCTATGTTTTGCAATAATTTTTTGAACTCACCCAACAATTCTTCATTTCTTACAGGCTCATAGGCACGGTGGTTCCCATCTACATCTGCACCTGCACATGCACCTGATGATTAAGAGGGCCAACTTTATGATTTAGCCTACACGGACTACGACCTCGACGATGCTGATGTGTCGAGGTACTTCGCTGATAAGCTTGGACCTTCGTAGTTGCACGGAGCACCACCACCGACGCAGCCTACTCAGCAGGAGTATGCTACACCTCCGAGTAGAGCATAGAGGCCCCATCGCACACCGGCTCAGTTGACGTACTCGCGGGACCAGATTCGCAGGAGGCCTGCACAGCCCAAACGGGGCCAGCACTAGTTTCTTTTGTTTAGGATTGTTACTACTTTTGACATTATGTATTTAGTTTTTGCATTCCAGACATGTTGTACAAACTAGTTTATTTTGTTATGTAATACTATTATTTAAAATATCCCTTCCTAATGCCTACGAAATATTTACAGTTAGACAACTCACAGGCGTGAACCTTTATGAGGGCGAGTACACAAGTCACAGGTAGCAGCTTCGTCAGGGCGATTAGCCAACTTAGGTCGCAGCAGCTTCGTCACTATGATTAGACAACACACCTCCGTGCGTGTCATAAAAGAAAGCGATTAGACATCAGCTTTTTCAGCGCGATTAGACAACTCAAGTCGTGCAAGTCGTCAGCTTTTCACAAAGAGTGACAAACGACTAAGCTTGATAAACGGTGACAAGTCATGCAGTTTCATAAAGCGTGACAGGCCATGCAGCTTTGCCAAAGCGTGATAGGTCGTGCAGCTTTGGCTAAGCGTGACAGGCCATGCAGCTTTCATAAAGTGTGATAGGCCATGCAGCTTTCCCAAAGTATGACAGGTCATGCAGCTTTGCCAATATGGGGCGATCACCCTATATAAGGGCGATCCCCTCCTACCTTCATTCTCACCGAATGAATCCAAGAGCAGGGAAGAGGAGAGAAAAGAAAGAGAAGGGAAGGAGAAGAGGGAAAACAGTGGGAGGAAAAAATGCCGAGGTGTGAAAGTGGAAAGGGAAAGGGGAAAGCAAAGGAAGAGGGAGGCGCTTCGGGCTGTCCGCGCAATTTAGCGTACCAGAACCTCTTCCTACCTCCTAGAGCTATCCCACCGATGTGTTTGTGAAGAGATTCTTGCAAGCTTGTTCGCTCTTAGAAAATTACAACTTGGAAGAGGAGATATTGGAAGTGCTGCAACTACACCTTCGACCCGCCGGAGAAGAGCTTAAAGAATCGCCAGATGGTAATAATTATACGTGTTTCGTAATATTTTTACATGACACTTTGCTAATTTATGTATCATGCAGTCACCTTCGCCACTGTGTGAATTTGAGCAGTGGTTTGATATAGACATCAACCCCGAGGACCAAAGGCTTCTTGATCAAGCCAACCAAGATGAGGAGCTTAGGCGACAGCTACAAGAGCAGCGTGATGCCGCACGCTAGGAGGCATGTAGAAAAGAAGCGAAGGAGAAGGAGGCCGAGAGAGAGAGGAAGCGAGCGAGGGCGCGTCATGCCAGAGAAGCCCCACTGGAGGCATGGGTGAAGGGGAAGTGGCCTCGATGCACTCAGTAAACGTCTAGTTGTAACTGTTATTTTCCTTGTTCGTGGTACTCTTTTCAGTTTTAAGCTATAATAAAGAGTGTGGCCTACCTTATTTTCCGCAGTAACATCTGATTTTTGAATCCCTCTCTCGTATCTCCCTCTCCCACCCTCGTTTTGCAATAAAGTTGTTGTCGACTATAATACTTAGGGTTATTGCACTAGAATAATTTAGATGCAAAGCAAGGTGTAAATAAAATATTTTTTTCAGAATATGGTAGTCCATATATCAAAGAGCAAATCTGCTGCATTATTCCTAAAAATTACATTCAAACATGATTTTTTACGAGCTGCCGAAAAGGCTTAAGTGTTTCTGAAAATTACGCGGTGACGTCTCATTTGGTTTATTCAACTATGTTCATTCCTAAATGTTTTTACAAAAATGGGGCATCTAAGACGTCAGGAACAAGTGATATTTATTTCATGATTTTTGGAGTTATGGTTTGTATAGTTTCTTCATAATACATAAAATTCTCTTTAATTAAACCATTCTCAAAAAATTTAAATAACATTGGACATAATAAATTTTATTATATAATCTGAATCCTTGTAGCTTATTTAACTATTTTTAAAAAATTGTAAAAAATAGAGGGATATCTGTCGCCGAACCATTGGGTGACAGAGATATATCGCCAAATGGTTGGGCGACAGAGAGATATGTCGCCAAATGATTGCGCGACAGATCTCTGTGGCCCAATGGTTCGGCGACAAAGACCTATCGCCCAACCATTTTGCGACAGAGAGGCCACCTCAGCGCTGAGTCATTTATTCATGTGGTTTTACGCTTTATCACCCTACCATATGACGACAGAGGTGTAATTTTGAAAAAAAAAATTATTCGAGAAATATTTTTGCAATTTGAATACAAAATATATTAATAAAAAATGTTCTTTCATCCTACACAAGTGACGGCTTCAGTGGCTTTGCCTTTAGTACCAGTGTGGCCATCTAAGCAGCAAAACATATATAAACCCCCATGAGAGAAGATTCTGCATCACAATGCTCGATGCGGGCAACTAATCTAGCGGATTTCACGTGGCTTGTGTCCAAAGGATGCGGTCGACGCCCGGCTAATCAAGGCGGTGGCGCAACTCTACGTACGACCAACGACCACCTTATAACGCGTACAGCTACGCGTACCTACGAAACTACGCGCACGTGGGCCGAGACGTCGACGTCTTACCCACTAGCCAGTAGCAGTAGTCACTGACTGGCAAGCTCATACCAACAAAACAAATGTTGCGGCGCTGCAGGCCCCTTTTGCCTTTTCGTTACCTGCAGGTGAGAGCTGCTGCTGGTAGGCTAATAATCAGTGCAGTAGCCACTTTCTTGCCATATCGTTTTCTTTCTATGTCAGCTATCTCATCCATGTATAATTTGCCCCTAAGGATGGTGAAAAATCGTACAATTTGAGATGTCATCTGTATAGAGTTTCTAACCAATTGTAACACCCATAACCATAGTGTTAGACAACCTCGCTATCAAATAGTCCAGAGTTACCGAACAGATCTAAAGTGGAGAACAGAGAGAGAGGGAGACACAGATATGAGGAGGGAACTGATCTTTATTTCTGATTGCTTGTGTACAATGGGGGAACCCCATGCCTTCTATTTATAACCTACAGCTAGGGTTTCAATAAGAGTCCACATAGACCTTCAAGGGCCTGGTTTCCTAACACTCCCCCTTAGACCCTTTACCGCGAGATGCATATGCCTCATCAAAACTGCAGAAAAACCCAGCGGGAAAAATACTTGAAAAAATAGTACATAGCATACGGTTTTGTTGTGTTGCACGAATTGCCTCATTAAAACCTTATGTAAGAAAACTTCTGTGAAAAACTTACTAAGGAAAAAGAGTACAATTCACCCAAACTTGAAAGTTAATCTTCGAGATTCACGTTGGGTACTCAAACTTCATGTTCGAGATTTATGTAGGAGTATGGAAAAATTCTCCCCCTAAAATATGCACTTCTCTAAGTCTCATCATCTCAATTCCTCTAACGCACATTTCAAAAGAAGATGCTGGGAGTGACTTAGTAAATAAATCTGCAAGATTTTCACACGACTTAGTGTTCAATATCTTGATCTCGTTCATCTTATGCATTTCATAAGCATAAAATAACTTGGGGTTGATATGCTTTGTGAGGTTGCTTTTCACATATCCCATTTGCACTTGAGCAACACAAGCTGCATTATCTTCATAGATGATGGTGGGAGTTTGCTCCATGTTCAAGCCACATGACTTCTGGATGTGGTGAACCATTCTTCGAAGTCATGCACATTCTCGGGAGGCTTCATACAGGGCAATGATTTTCGAGTGGTTTGTCGACGTCGAGACAAGGGTTTGCTTAGAGGATTTCCAAGAAATTGTTGTTCCACCATAAAGGAAAACATACCCGGTTTGTGACTTGCTAGTATGCAGGTCCGAGAGGTACCCAGCATCGGCATAGCCAACCAAATTCAATTCATTATTTCTTCTATAGAACAAGTCAAGATGTTCAAATCATCCGTCCCAATGATGTTCAAGTATGAGCATGCTTCTTCAATTTCTTCATCTGTCCCAATGATGTTCAAATCATCTACATAGACGGAGATTATACAAAATCCATTCGGGGATCTTTGTATAAATACACATGGACAATCTTCGCTGTTTGTGTAGCCTTTCTTGCAGAGAAAGTCACTCAAGCAATTGTACCACATTCTTCCTGACTGCTTTAGCCCATACAATGATTTCTCCAATTTCACACTGTTTAAGTTTTTGTTTGCTCTGTCTTAGTTTGGGATAGGGATACCTTCCGGTACTTTCATGTATATCTCTGAATCCAAGTTTCCATACAGATATGCTATGACAACATTCATTAGCTTCATTTTCAACTTCAAGTTGACTGCCATTGAGATCAGATATCTAAAGGTAATTCCTCCCATGACCGGAGAATAGGTTTCTTCATAATCAACCCTAGGATGTTGAGTAAAACCATGTGCAACAAGCCTTGTGTTATACCATACAACTTCATTGTTTTCATTCATCTTCCGACAAAAACACATTTGTGACCTACAGGGTTTATATGGGGAGGTGTGCAGCACACAGGCCCAAACACCTCTCTTTTGTTTAGAGAGACTAACTCTGCGGTGATTGCCTTATTTTATTCTTTCCAATCTAGCTTTTTCCTGCACTCTGAGAGAGTGCACGCTCGGGATCATAATCAATGATCGTGGCAATTTTCTTTGCAAAGTATGCATCGGCATTGGCTGTTGTTCGATTCATAGATTCTCCTATTGTTACAAAATTTATGGCCATTTCATCATGGGGTGCTTCATGCACTTCTACTTGCTCTTCTCTGTTATTTCCCATCGCAGAAGCAAGTTCCTTCAGTTTTTCATCGCCCATGTGTGCGCACACATCATTTTCGGCGGCTTCTTCCAATGGAAGATTCAGATCTAGAATTGCCTTTTCCGCAGGCTTCTTTCCAGTGCTAGGTCTCAACTGGCTCCCCTTCTTGCTTTGGGGTATTTTCGTGATTGGCCGTGGTAGTTCCTCTTGCCCAATTTTCCCCAAACGTCTCCGAGTACTTTGGGTTTGAGAAGCTAGATTTCCTGTTCTTTTTCTTTAAGGCCTCTGAATAAGATGAGGGATACGTTCTACTTTCTTTGGTATTTCCACCCTCTTTGGTGCATTTCTTGTGGGTACATACAACTTAACCACGCTCTTCATATAACAAAAATAATCAGGCAGTTCATTTGCTAAATTATGCAAATCAATTATTTTCTGGACTTTTTGATTTGCTTCATTAGTGTGAGGGTCATGTAAGGGGATCCCAGTGGAATGCCATATGATTTCCCATTTTTTTTCATTCAATGGTTGATTTGCTCCTCCTAATGATGGGAAAAGGTCCTTGTCAAAGATGCAATCAACGAATCGAGCTGTATGCAAGTCTCCAGTCATGGGTTCCAAATAACTAATTATAGATGCACTCTCATAACCAACGTATATCCCAGACTTGCGGAGAGGGCCTATTGCAGTCCGTTGTGTGGGTGGTATATGCATATATACCATACAACCAAATTTTCTAAGATGGAAAATCTTCAGGATGACCCCTTACACTAAATGCATAGGTGAATGGATGTTGTAAGCCGATGGTCTAAAATTGATGAGTGATGCTGCGTGCAGGACTGCGTGTCCCCAACAAGTGTTGGGCAAGTTACAACTCTGCAAGAGCGGTCGGGCTATAAATTTAATCCACTTTATTAGTGCTTCAGCTAGACCATTTTGCGTATGGACGTGCGGTACAGAGTGCTCAACTGCTATTCCTATTGATGTGCAATAATCATCAAATGCCTTAGAAGTAAATTCGCCAGCATTCTCCATTCGAATGGACTTCACACGATGATCAGGAAATGCATTCTTAATTCTGATGATCTGCGAGATCAGCTTTGCAAATGCATGGTTTCTTGTTGACAGCAAACATACGCATCAATGAGCATTATGAAGTACCGAAATGGCCCTGATAAGGGCTGAATTGGACCACAAATATCCCCTGGATACGTTTCAGGAATGCAGGGATTTCATTTTGCACTTTCATAACAGAGGGTCTAGTTATTAATTTCCCGGTGGCACATGCATGGCACACAAAATCTTCATAATTCGAAAAAAATTTAACATTAATGCCATGACCTTGTGAGTTGTTAACTATATTTCACATCATTCTAAGATCAGGATAACCTGATCTACAATGCCATAAAGAAAATAATTCAGAGCTTCTAAAGATAGTCTTCAAAGAAGTATACACTGCGAGTGCATTGATTCTCGTGTAGTACAACAGAGAGTCATATGAGGGACATTTTTCAAGTACCATTTTGCCACATACCGCGTGCTTCATAGTGCATGTCGGGACCCCGAATTTGCAAATCCGGACCCTCTGTGTATTCAGCACTAGTCCAGGAACGCGCTAGTGCACACAGTCTTAACATCGGTAAATATCACAATCATACCACTCGATACTAGTAAAGTACTTTAATTAAATAGTCAAACTGGTTACTTGACCTTATGGTCAAGTTACAAATCTGCGCCTCATGAGGCAGAAACTTATTAAGAGAGAAATAGTAGCGGCGGAAAATCAAATAACCGTGGCGCCATCCATTATACCACAGTGCAACTGCGGGCTCGCTTCCCTAAGTAGGCGGTTCCTCTTGGAGCTCCTCCTCCAAAGCCGGTGTAGTCTCCTCTTCAACTGGTGTTGTATTGTGGCAAGGGTGAGTACTTGGTACTCGGCAAGTCATCTGCAGAATGCTGAGGCTAATATACTATATGCATGGCTTGGTACAAAGGAATAGCTCAAGGTATATTTGCGATGCTTGACATTTGACATGTAACATAAGTAGATTCGAAAGCAGTAGAAACAAGTATAGCATAGATAACTTTTCAAGGAGTTTAGTAAACATCTTTCCCATCATAATCCACATTTCCATCAACATCATTATTAATCCAACCCAACCTTTCAGATCCAAGTTATTTTTGAGAAAATCTAACCCTTGACTGTAATTCCTGAGCGATGTCCAATACCGCGGACACGGCTATTCGAATAGATTGTATACTCTGCAGAGGTTATGCACTTTACCCACAAGATACAGTCAAACACCACAAAGGCGAGTTCCCGTAACAAAGTCTTTCGGAAACTTCTAACAATACAAGTGGTCCTCCCCGGTTATTGCACACTAACCCTTCCCTTAGCTAAGGCGAAGTTTAGGCCAATCAACCGTTAGATGGGTACCCGGCCTCAGCCCGGTACGCTCCCCCGTACAACTTACACAAAGGGTGTAGTTGACCTCCTGAGGTCCCACAGGTACGTTATTAGCAACTTAGTCAACTAGGTCCGTCCCATTACAGACATGTGGTTGCACGTTAGACCCAGTTCAAAGGCTTGCAAGGTGAAGTCCTTAGGGTGACCAGGGCAAGACTACCCGAAGAACCAAATCAACATCCCCACTGCCACAACTGGCCCACCTGATCATTCTTGCCACATGTCCCAGTCGAAAACTATTTATCAAACCCCAGTTGATTACCATGCACCACGTGCCATCAACATCACATGATACCTTTCCAAAACAGGTTCAATATATCATTAAGTCAATATTAACATTTGATTGTCCAAAATCATGTCATGAGCACGTAGCAGGTCTAAGCAGTATACTACAACGGTCTAAAACCCATGTTGGCAATTTGATAATGTCCAACTAGTAATCCACAACTAGGGTGACAAGGGTCATGGCACATATTTAAATAATCAAGGTGTCATACAGCAAATTGGAATTTATCTAACCCCCAGATTTAAATAAAGTATTTTCTAATTGAACTAGCATGCAATAGGTTAAATCAAAATAGATTTCAAAATAGGATCAACATGGTCAAAGCACAACTTGCCTTCAAAAAGTACTTGTTCTTGGTCTTGAGTTGGATCCTGAGTCAATACTTCTCCTTCAAATCCTTCCGGCACTTCAACGTCTACTCGTAAAGCGTGCAAATAGCAAATACACCAATAAACAATAGGCAAAAAGTATCCAATCATCCAAATAAAATCCATAAACAGAGAGAACATAATTTTATGAATTTTTAGAAACTGGAATCGTCAAATTTGGAGTTAAAATGCAAAAGTTATGATTATTTTAAGTTTAAATAATCAATTAAATAATTTTACAGAGAAAAACTTTAGTCCAAAAATTAAGTAAAATTCATATTTAGGTAGGTCTCAATTTTATACAAATTTAGAAATTTGAATCACTCAAATCGGAGTTGAAACGCAAAAGTTATAAGCGTTTGAAGTTTGAAACAAAATCTGAAATCATTATTTCGAATTAATAAATCATTTTCTTTTTCGGAAATTAATTATTGCGTCAGCCTGGACACGTGTCAGCCTCTGATTGGGCGGCTGACGTCAGCCGGTCCATGGGCTCAGCCCACGATTGGCTCGGTCCACCGTGGACCCGGTCCACGGCTCAAGTCGCTGACACGCAGGTCCCACCCGTCAGTGGGTCACGTGCACGGTGCGACTCTCGGGCGAGACACTGACATGCGGGCCCCGCATGTCAGTGACGCGCAGTCACGCCCAGGCTCGGCCGCTGGCACGCGGGCCCAGCCTGTCAGTGACTCAACGCACGGCGCGGTGGCGGCTACGTAGCATGATCACGGCCGTTGGATCTAGATCCAACGGTCTAGATCTACCCTAGGTTAACTCCGTTATAATCTACACGGTGAACATGGGCCGTTCGATCTAGATCGGACGGTCCCGATCTAACCTAGTTTTACGGTATTAAGGCGCACGAGGTGATCATGGGCCGTTGGATCTTGATCAGCGGTCGGATCCAATCATGTTCGGAAACACGTGAACTCACCGCAGCGGTTTGATCGGAATCGGACGGTCGAGAAGCTTCGCGCGGTGATGGCGTCACGGCGGGGCTTGGGCTGCCGGAGTCAGAGATGATGACGCGTGGAACGGCGCTCCGAGGGTCCTCCGGCGAAGTGAGATGTCCTCGCCGACGCAGCTTGACCTGGGGGTCTCGGATCTGAGCTTAACGGCGACGGAGGGCGACGGATGACGGCGGGGCGCGGCAAAAACCGTGGCGGAGGTAAGATCTAGCTACGGCGAGCGATTGCGGCTAGCTGGCAGCGGCTCAAGCTCGGAGACTAGGGGCGAAAGGTGCGCGCGACGACGGGCAACCCCGGGAGATGTCCCACGCCTTAAATACCCCCGGGATGCGTGCTAGAATCGGAACCCTAGCGGGGGCCAGCGGCTCTGGCGGAGGAGTCCGTCCGGACTTCGAGGCGGAGACGACGACGGACAGCGGCCCGTCCCACGTGGCACGATCAGCGGCCACGATCTTGTACAGATCGGATCCGGCCGGATCCGTCGAAGCTGATGCGGAAATCCTAACCGTTGGATCTTGATCCGACGGTCCACAACGGTTAGGGTTTGGACGCGGTTCGATCAAGTCACGTGGCTCGGGTCGGACTCGGACTCGGGTCCGGTCGGATGAACAGTACTTGACCCAACTCGAATTTCCAGCGATTTAATATTTAAAATAATTCCCAGAAATTCATTTAATTCATTAAAAATATCAAAAGACTCAGAAAAATTCTGGAAAATACTTTGGATCATTTTGGACTCAAATAAAATATTTCCAACAAAATTTTATTTGCAAAGTTTAATTCTTTAATTATTTCAAAATGGAATAAATTCAAATAAATTCCAAATAAATCCAAATAAATTCCAGAAAATTCCAAAAATTCACCAAAGTGCCAATTCACACATGAATTTAAGAAAAGCAAAATTTTGGGGTGTTACAAACCTCCCCCCTTAACAGAATCTCGTCCCCGAGATTCAGGGCTTACTAAAGGAATAGGTTCGGAAACTCTTTCCTCAAATCCTCTTCGCGTTCCCAAGTCGCTTCGCTTTCTTCATGATTGCTCCACTGAACTCTACAGAAACGGGTTGACTTATTTCTGGTCTCTCGATCCATAGTGTCCAAAATCTTCACGGGATGCTCCTTGTAAGTCAAATCTTCTTGCAACTCAATTGACTCTAGCGGTGTCTGTTCCTCAGGTACTCGGAGACACTTTTTCAACTGGGACACATGGAATACGTCATGTACTCACGCTAACTTATCGTGGCAACTCCGGTGATAAGCAACTTCGCCTCTCGGCTCAAAATCTTAAATGGTCCTACATAGCAGGTGCGAGTTTCCCTTTGGCATGGAACCTCTTAACTCCACGAGAGGTGTAACTACGAGGTATACAAAGTCTTACGGTTCAAAACTCAAGTCCGTGACGATTGTCAGCATAACTCTTCTGTCGTGATTGGGCGATCTTCAACCTTTCCCTAATCATGGCAATCTGCTCTTCAGCTTCTTGAAGAATATCAGGCCCGAAGACACGGCGCTCGCCGGTCTCATTCCAATTCAATGGCGTTCGACAGGGTCGACCATACAGTGCCTCAAAAGGTGACATTTGTAAACTAGCCTGGTAACTATTGTTGTAACTGAACTCGGCATACGGCAAACTCTTATCCCAAGAGGTAGCATAAGCCAATGCACATGCTCTTAACATATCCTCCAGAATCTGATTGACTCTTTCGGTCTGTCCATCCGTCTGTGGATGATAGGCTGTACTGAAGTTCAAACGGGTTCCCATGGCTTCATGCAACTTATTCCAAAACCTTGAGGTAAATTGGGTACCTCTGTCCGATACAATCCTCTTTGGCACTCCGCGCAAACAAACGATCCTGATCATGTACAACTCTGCTAACTTATCTCCCGAGTAGGTGGTCTTCACGGGGATAAAATGGGCTACTTTGGTCAAGCGATCCAATATAACCCATATGGAGTCATAACCTCCTTGAGTCTTAGGCAAACCGGTAATGAAATCCATTCTGATTTCCTCCCACTTCCACTCAGGTATTTTCAGCGGCTGTAGCAATCCTGCTGGTCTCTGATGCATTGCCTTGACTCTCTGGCATACGTCGCACAATGCAACATGCTCGGCAACTTCACGCTTCATGCTCGGCCACCAGAATCTTTCCTTCAAATCCTGATACATTTTGGCGCTTCCAGGATGAATTGAGTACTTGGAGTCATGGGCTTCTTCCAAAATCAGTTGCTTTAATTCCTTCTTGTTGGGCACACAAATGCGATCCTTCATCCATAACGTGCCTTGCTCATCCAACTTGAAGTCCTCTGCCTTGCCTTCTTCCTTGATGGACTTAATCCTGCGGATCTTGTCATCATCATACATCCTTCCCGGATCTGATCCTCTAGGGTAGGCTTCACTTCCAATGTGGCCAAGAATCCGCTAGGTACCACCTCAATCTTCATTCTCTGAAAATCCTCACATAACTCACCCTGACTTGTGGCTAGAAACATACTCACGGTATGGCTTTTCCGACTCAAGGCATCGGCAACTACGTTGGCCTTCCCGGGATGGTAATGGATTCCGACATTGTAGTCCTTGATCAACTCTAACCATCTCCTTTGCCTCATATTCAGATCCGATTGGGTGAATATGTACTTAAGGCTCTTATGATCCGTATACACTTCACATCTGTTCCCGATCAGATAGTGACGCCATATCTTCAAGGCATGCACTACGGCAGCTAACTCTAGGTCATGCGTCGGATAATTTTCCTCATGCGGCCTCAACTGCCTTGATGCATAAGCGATGACCTTTCCATTCTGCATCAGCACACATCCAAGTCCTTGGCGCGATGCATCACAATAAATATCAAAGCTTTGATTAACATCCGGTAAAACTAACACCGGTGCTGATGTCAATCGCTTCTTCAGCTCCTGAAATCCTTTCTCACATTCTGACGTCCATGCAAACTTCTTCTCCTTTTTCAGCAATTGCGTAAGAGGTTTCGCAATTGTTGAAAAGCCTTCAATGAAACGGCGGTAGTACCCTGCCATTCCAAGGAAACTCCGGATCTGGGTCACGGTCTTCGGTTGCTCCCAATGTAACACGGCTTCTACTTTGCTTGGATCAACGGCGACTCCTTCTGCGGTAATTATATGTCCAAGAAACTCCACCTTGTCCTTCCAAAAATCACACTTACTGAACTTGGCGAAGAGTTCTTTGTTCCTCGGCTTTTCCAAAACTCGCCTCAAGTGTTCGGCATGTTCATCCTCTGTCTTGGAGTAGATTAGGATATCATCTATGAACACAACAACAAACTTGTCCAAATATTCCATGAACACCTTATTCATCATATTCATGAAATATCTTTGGCGCATTAAATCGATCCAAAGGACATAAGCGTAAACTTCGTAATGTCCATATCTTGGCGAGAATGCGATTCGAATATCTTCGGATCGGATCTTGGTGATGGTATCCCGATCTCAGATCAATCTTGGAGAAAACTCCGGCTCCTCTCGGCTGATCAAACAAATCATCAATCCTGGTAACGGTACTTATTCTTCACGGTGACTTCATTGAGTGCACGGTAGTCAATGCACATCCTGAAACTCCGTCCTTCTTCTTGACAAACAGCCCGGTGCTCCCCACGGCGACGAGCTCGGTCTGATAAATCCTTTCTCCATTAATTCCTCTAGCTGTTTCTTCATCTCTACCAACTCCTCGGTGGACATCCGATAAGGTCTCTTTGCTATCGGCGCTGTACCAGGTACAAGCTCTATCACAAACTCTATGTCCCTGTCTGGCGGCATACCAGGTAGATCTTTGGGAAAAACATCTGGGTACTCATTCACTACTGAGACATCCTCTATGCTGATTGTCTTGGTACTGTTAACCATCATCTGTCCATCTCTAACTGCAGTGGCTTGAAATTCCACTTTCTTTCCACACGGGCTCTCAACTGTGATAGTCCTTCGTCCACAATCCAATACGGCCTTGTGCTTGGATAACTTGATCCATTCCCAAAATAACGTCTAAGGTGCAGGTATCCAAAATTATAAGGTTCGCTAGGAACTCTATTCCATCTATTAGTATTCTCACCCGGAACATCCTACTTTAGTTCGGAGTTCGGAACCAGGGTTTGAACTAAAAGCATGCACTTAAGTCTTGCAATCCCCAAATCGTTTCTAGCGGCAAAGCCTTGTGAAACAAGCGAATGCGAAGCTCGAGTCAAACAAAATTGCAGTCTTGAGTTAACAAGTAACTTACCCAAGATGACGTCCGTAGCATTCTGCAGTGCATCTGCGGTGACATGGTTGACTCGGCCTCTCACCATAGTGCAGGGTGTGGCTCGTGGTCGGGCGTCCTAGCTGGGGTGGTTCCTAGATTGAAGCGAATCGGGGTCACTCCTGCTGTCTTCTTTGGACAAGCTGTTGGCAAAATGTCCTGGCTCGTTGCGATTGTAGCGGCGTCTCACTTGTTCCTTGTTGGCTGCACGAGCGGCGTTTCTAAGCGAAGTGAAGTGCAGTAGTTACGATTGGCGGGTCTTGTGCTTTGGTAGCGGTGTCCTTGTAGCATTCGTGGCTGGAATCTGAAAAATTGATTTGGTGCAACTCTCGGTATTGCGTTCCTGGCGTGATCCCTGTTTGTTGCATCCTGCGCTTCTGTTCTCATCCAGTTCCTTGCGCTTGTCCTCAAGAATAAGCGCCTTATTCACCAATTCTTGGAAATCGGCAAGGTGTGGGTGATCAATCCCACCTGCAATCTGAGTTAAGTCCCTTCATGAAACGAGGTATGCGGCTTTATCTGTCGCTACATCCTCGGTGCGTAGCGTGCTATTGTGTGAACTTGTTCGTAGTCGGCCACCGGCTGATTACCTTGCTTGATGCTGAACTCCTCCTTCTTAAGGTCCATGATTCCTTCAGCACGTGATCTTGTAAACGCTTGTGAACTCTTCCCAAGTGATATCTTGAGGGTTCTCTTGCGTGGCACGAAGTTCTCCCACCATTCGTAATTTGTTCCTTCCAAGCGATGAGACGCGTAGAGTACCTTCTCATTTCCTCTGCATTGAGCTATGTGTCGCGTCCTCTCAGTTGACCGTACCCAATCCGCGGCCTCCACTGGATTGGCATTCCCGAAGAAAGTGGGTGGGTGAGTCCTCATGAACTCGGACAGTCTTGTATTACGGCGTTGTCACGATTGACTTGATTAGGCGTGGCCTGGCGGTGACGTGTTGCATTTGTTGCATCATAGCATGCATCAAGCGAGTCTGAGCAGACAGAAATGCTCCAAAATTCTGCATATCAATGGCGGTCTTTGGTGCTCCATCATTGGGGTTTCTGTGGGCGAGAACCACTTCCATTGCTTCCAAAGTTTCGCGGGTATTCACCATCTGTCGATTTGTTCTAGGTTTTAGAGATGAGGGGGAAACAAGAATAGACAAGTAATATGGAACTTATGCGGGGCGAAAGGTGTAGCTTTAAGGTCCAACTTTATTATTGATATCAATAACTTGGTATGGTTGCTTACAATGCCTAAGGGCCTTGCAACACATACTGCACACTCAGCAAGCAATGAAAATCCAAATCGAACTAACACTGGAGTCTAACGCCTAAAGGGTGACTCTTTATTTTATGACGCGACTCGGCGAAGGAGTCTCTCTATAAAACCTACGCTCACTCATCGAGAAAACCTCCACGGCCTGGGTACGGATGCTGCGGTATAGGCGCGAAACGATTGCCGTGTCCAGCCACTGTGTCATCTGTGGTAATCGAAGAAGCAGTGTCCTCATCGAGATCTGACTCCTCCGGATCTGGCTCGTGTAGCTCAAATCTTGGCTCGTTACGGTCCGTACAAAGCCATCTCCAACTCGTCAATTCTTCGCAGAAGGTGTGACACATACTCTTGAGCTTCCCGCCATCTGTTCTTCTCTGTTGTGATCTCCTTGCGGGCCTTACGTAGCTCCTTGCTTGTATCATCGAGTACATCCTCCTGGCGACAACAAGTCGTGCCAAGCTGTGTAACCATGGCATCCTCATCTGAATCGCCTTCGGTTCAAGAAGGTTATTGCTCTTGTGGTGATAACGGAACACCGTGCTCTCCAACTCTCTGGCGTAGATACGGGTAATGTGCCGCATTGCTCGTCGTGATACTTCTTGGATACCCATCTGCATTGTAGACCTCTGGCGGTGCGGTGTATCGAGGCGATTGCACAGGCCCTTCTTCCTAGCAGTACCTCAATCTTCACGTCACAAGCCTTGATCAATCACAGCTTGTCTGATCACTTCCACTTGGTATTGGGGCTTCTCAAAATCTCCGAGAGTCTGTAGCATATGCCAAAGTTCTGCGGCGTGACCAACCTCCAGATCGACGTAGTTGAACTCTCCCTCCATCTGTCACAAGAGCGCTTACGTAAGAACTCGAAATTTTTAAATCGTGACAAGGTAAGGAAAAATTCAGCAAGAGACAAGAAAGAGAGAAGGGGATAAGTCGAGATGTCATTTCTTATCTTGACAAAATTTTTAGCTTTAGAAAATAGGTTTTATCCTCACTACGACCATTCTAGCTAGGGTTGAGCCTACGGTCAGTATGGCTCTGATACCACCTCTGTCGGGCCCCGAATTTGCAAATCCGGACCCTCTGTGTATTCAGCACTAGTCCAGGAACGCGCTAGTGCACACAGTCTTAACATCGGTAAATATCACAATCATACCACTCGATACTAGTAAAGTACTTTAATTAAATAGTCAAACTGGTTACTTGACCTTATGGTCAAGTTACAAATCTGCGCCTCGCAGGCGAAACTTATTAAGAGAGAAATAGTAGCAACGGAAAATCAAATAACCGTGGCGCCATCCAGTATACCACGTGCAATCGACCGGGCTCGCTTCCCTAAGTAGACGGTTCCTCTTGGAGCTCCTCCTCCAAAGCTGGTGTAGTCTCCTCTTCAACTGGTGTTGTATTGTGGCAAGGGTGAGTACTTGGTACTCAGCAAGTCATGCACAGAATGCAGGCTAATATACTATATGCATGGCTTGGTACAAAGGAATAGCTCAAGGTATATTTGCGATGCTTGACATTTGACATGTAACATAAGTAGATTCAAAAGCAGTAGAAACAAGTATAGCATAGATAACTTTTCAAGGAGTTTAGTAAACATCTTTCCCATTCTAATCCACATTTCCATCAACATCATTATTAATCCAACCCAACCTTTCAGATCCAAGTTATTTTTGAGAAAATCTAACCCTTGACTATAATTCCCGAGCGATGTCCAATACCGCGGACACGGCTATTCGAATAGATTGTATACTCTGCAGAGGTTATGCACTTTACCCACAAGATACAGTCAAACACCACAAAGGCGAGTTCCCGTAACAAAGTCTTTCGGAAACTTCTAACAATACAAGTGGTCATCCCCGGTTATTGCACACTAACCCTTCCCTTAGCTAAGGCGAAGTTTAGGCCAATCAACCGTTAGATGGGTACCCGGCCTCAGCCCCAGTACGCTCCCCCGTACAACTTACACAAAGGGTGTAGTTGACCTCCTGAGGTCCCACAGGTACGTTATTAGCAACTTAGTCAACTAGGTCCGTCCCATTACAGACATGTGGTTGCACGTTAGACCCAGTTCAAAGGCTTGCAAGGTGAAGTCCTTAGGGTGACCAGGGCAAGACTACCCGAAGAACCAAATCAACATCCCCAATGCCACAACTGGCCCACCTGATCATTCTTGCCACATGCCCCGGTCGAAAAACTATTTATCAAACCCCAGTTGATTACCATGCACCACGTGCCATCAACATCACATGATACCTTTCCAAAACAGGTTCAATATATCATTAAGTCAATATTAACATTTGATTGTCCAAAATCATGTCATGAGCACGTAAGTGTGTCTAAGCAAAGATACTACAACGGTCTAAAACCCATGTTGGCAATTTGATAATGTCCAACTAGTAATCCACAACTAGGGTGACAAGGGTCATGGCACATATTTAAATAATCAAGGTGTCATACAGCAAATTGGAATTTATCTAACCCCCAGATTTAAATAAAGTATTTTCTAATTGAACTAGCATGCAATAGGTTAAATCAAAATAGATTTCAAAATAGGATCAACATGGTCAAAGCATAACTTGCCTTCAAAAAGTACTTGTTCTTGGTCTTGAGTTGGATCCTGAGTCAATACTTCTCCTTCAAATCCTTCCGGCACTTCAACGTCTACTCGTAAAGCGTGCAAATAGCAAATACACGAATAAACAATAGGAAAAAAGTATCCAATCATCCAAATAAAATCCATAAACAGAGAGAACATAATTTTATGAATTTTTAGAAACTGGAATCGTCAAATTTGGAGTTAAAATGCAAAAGTTATGATTATTTTATGTTTAAATAATCAATTAAATAATTTTACAGAGAAAAACTTTAGTCCAAAAATTAAATAAAATTCATATTTAGGTAGGTCTCAATTTTATACAAATTTAGAAATTTGAATCACTCAAATCGGAGTTGAAACGCAAAAGTTATAAGCGTTTGAAGTTTGAAACAAAATCTGAAATCATTATTTCGAATTAATAAATCATTTTCTTTTTCGGAAATTAATTATTGCGTCAGCCTGGACACGTGTCAGCCTCTGATTGGGCGGCTGACGTCAGCCGGTCCATGGGCTCAGCCCACGACTTGGCTCGGTCCACCGTGGACCCGGTCCATGGCTCAGGTCGCTGACACGCGGGTCCCACCCGTTAGTGGGTCACGTGCACGGTGCGACTCTCGGGCGAGACACTGACATGCGGGCCCCGCATGTCAGTGACGCCGATCACGCCAGGCTCGGCCGCCGCGCGGGCCCACTGTCGGTGACTCAACGCCGCAGCGGTGGCGGCTACGTGGCATGATCACGGCCGTTGGATCTAGATCCAACGGTCTAGATCTACCCTAGGTTAACTCCGTTATAATCTACACGGTGAACATGGGCCGTTCGATCTAGATCAGACGATCCCGATCTAACCTAGTTTTACGGTATTAAGGCGCACGAGGTGATCGTGGGCCGTTGGATCTTGATCCAACGGTCCAGATCCAATCATGTTCGGAAACACGTGAACTCACCGCAGCGGTTTGATCGGAATCGGACGGTCGAGAAGCTTCGCGCGGTGATGGCGTCACGGCGGGGCTTGGGTTGCCGGAGTCGGAGACGATTACGCGTGGAACGGCACTCCGAGGGTCCTCCGGCGAAGTGAGATGTCCTCGCCGACGCAGCTTGACCTGGGGGTCTCGGATCTGAGCTTAACGGCGACGGAGGGCGACGGATGACGGCGGGGCGCGGCAAAAACCGTGGCGGAGGTAAGATCTAGCTACACGGCGATTGCGGCTAGCTGGCAGCGGCTCAAGCTCGGAGACTAGGGGCGAAAGGTGCGCGCGACGACGGGCAACCCCGGGAGATGTCCCACGCCTTAAATACCCCCGGGATGCGTGCTAGAATCGGAACCCTAAGCGGGGGGCCGCGCTCTGTGGCGGAGGAGTCCGTCCGGACTCGAGGCGGAGACGGCGACAGACGGCCGTCCGCGTGGCACGATCGCGCCACGATCTTGTAGCGAGATCGGATCCGGCGGATCCGGTCGAAGCGATGCGGAAATCCTAACCGTTGGATCTTGATCAAGCGGTCCTAACTGATTAGGGTTTGGGCGCGTTCGATCAAGTCACGTGGTTCGGTCGGACTCGAGTCGGACTTCGGACTCGGTCGATCGGATGAAACGATACTTGACCCAACTCGAATTTCCAGCGATTTAATATTTAAAATAATTCCCGAAATTCATTTAATTCATTAAAAATATCAAAAGACTCAAAAAATTCGGAAAAATTACGGAAAATACTTTGGATCATTTTGGACTCAAATAAAATATTTCCAACAAAATTTTATTTGCAAAGTTTAATTCTTTAATTATTTCAAAATGGAATAAATTCAAATAAATTCCAAATAAATCCAAATAAATTCCAGAATATTCCAAAAATTCACCAAAGTGCCAATTCACACATGAATTTAAGAAAAGCAAAATTTTGGGGTGTTACAGTGCACAAGTGTTCTTTGCCATTTTCTTCATTGGTTTCTACATGAAACCCATTGGTGTGGATGTCTTTAAAACTTAAGAGAGTGTGTTAATTCATGGTATAAGAGGGCTTCTTCAATTACCAAAGTAGTACCCATTGGGAATATAATTGTGGCTCTTTCGGAGCCTATTATATATGAATCGCTTCCTACGATCGTGGTAATCTTTCTAGTGTACTTCGTGGTCGACTAAAAGTATTTAGACTCTTTTAAGATGGTATTTGTTGTGCCACTATCAACAATATATCTCCTCCATTTGGGCGCTACACGGTTTATAGAAAAAAGAAACATAACTCTAATCAGGTAGTGGCAAAACAATTCAAATATTGCTTACAAATATAGAATACTGGAATAAATAATAATTGCAATTCTATTCATGAGAAAAATGTATGCTCTTCTAGAGCTTACAATTCATTATTCAAAATTAACTAATCAACCACAATTTAAAGATAAAGATGCTAATAATGCTATTTATGCATTAAACGAAATCTGTAAAGTATACATTCACTTCTATCTCTATGTCATCGACAGAGGTCTTTTCTTCATTTGCCATGATCTTGGCTGCTACATCAATGTCTTGGCTGGAATGCGAGGATGAAGCAAGTGGGGTGTCTACATCCATAGCATCCACATTGCTTATTTTGGCGAAGTGTGCTTCTGCTAGTGCACTTTCCTTTGCCTTCTTCTTGGCCTTATATGCGTTAATGACATCCTTGGTGTCGGTGTTTCGGGCACCGGCTAGTGAATTTGTATAGGTCGACGGGGGTGCACGCTCCCTCTCCTCGAACGGCTTGACTCGGGTGAGCACAAGATGTATACTGGTTCGGGCTGAACGTCCCTACTCCAGTTCGTGTGAGTTAGATTGTATTGATCTTCTTTTCTCGTTGGGTCCCCCTTTACATGCTCGCCTCTCCCCCCTTTATATAGGCGAGGAGGAAGGTTACACTGTTGGTGGGAAAAAAGAGGAAAAGACTGTGCTCTCGGTCTTAGAAAAGGCGGTGATGGGGCGCCGCCGACTCCCCGCCTCTTCTTTGGTCGCCGTAGTTCTTTGCGTCGCTCGTAGTAAATGCGAGGGTCGGGAACTTGTGCTGCTACGTCATCGTTATTATGGCCGGCATTTAATGCGCTCGATACGCAATAAATGCCGTCGCTTCTCTAGGATATCGAAGACCTGGTCGTGATTTTGGACCTTGCCGTGATCGTGACTTCGGCCTCGGCCGCCTGGGTCGGCCCGTGCGTCTTTTTGGGCCGCTGGGGGTACCCATGGTACGGGTACTCGTCAGTAGCCCCCGAGCCCCCGGGCAGGTCGGAGAGATGTCCGGGGGTTTTGCTTCCGCGCCGCGGTACGCCTGGCTTGATCAGAGTCTTCGACCAAGGCGAGCGCATCTGGGTGTAGCCCCCGAGCTGGTTGGAGAGCAGGTTGGGGGGTTATGCCTTGTTCGGTTCTTTGCAGCCGTCTTCGGACACTGTCTGGTTTGGTCGGAAAGAGTCCTCGGCCGGGTGCAAGGCGAGCGCATCGGTGGAGTGTAACCTCGAGCTGGTTGGAGAGCAGGTCGGGGGTTTACGCCTTGCTCGGTCGTTGCTTTGCGGTGTCGGAGAGGTCCAATCGCAGTATATTTCTGCGCCCGGGCACCCACGCAGGGCGCGGCATCAGGCGCTCGGTGCGGTGGTCGCCTCGGCGGACACGTGGCGCCCAGGACGTGGCGCCGGGCGCGCAGTCGGCTGGTCGCCCTGACGGACACGTGGCGTCCGGGCCGTACCGCCGGGCGCGATTAGCTGGTCGGTCGTCTGGCGGACACGTGGCGTCCGGGCCGTACCGCCGGGCGCGCAGTGGGCTGGTCGCCCCCAGTGGGCACGTGGCGTCGGGCCGCACGCCGGGCGCTTGATGGCTGTCGCCGGCGGCACGTGGCGCCCATGCCCGTCTGGGCGTTTGACTGGGCGGGGCTAGTTGTGGCTCGTTTCACACCGGAGCTGGGCGAGTTTGCTGTCGGGTGGAGGGGTTTTACCGTCTGTCCCACGTTTACGTCCCGTCCGCAGGTGTGGGACCTGGAGGGGGTGAGAGACGCGCGTTTGCCTTCGCTGGCTTGAGCGCCGCTCTCGTGGAGCTACAAGCGAGTGATCCGGGTGGAACCTGGAGGCCCCCCTCGCGAGGGGGGTCCCCTAGCGGATGATCCCGGCGCGGGTGTCCGACCCCACTTGGGGGCGATCCATGAAGAACCTTTCCTTACTCGATCCCGTATCGGACCTTGGATCGTTCGCCGATCCAGGGCGCAGCTGACTACCGCCCGTCGACGGGCTCCGCGGGAGAGCGTGAGGTGTGGTCCCGGACGTGAGTTAAGGCGATTGGGTCGTCCGCCGACCCAACTAGGGGCCCGCTGGGGGCTTGCCTCGTCCTCACCTCTTGCTCGTTTTTTGCTGCGGTGGAGCCGGATTCGTTGTGCGGCTGGTTTTTCGCACCCTTCAGTGCTGGGCCGGGCCTTAGGCGCGGTCTGGCGAGCTCTTAGACGGCCCTGGGGCTTTGGTGTTGTCGATCGCGTCCCCTGTCCGGCCTGGAGGTGGAGACTGAGAGAGCGCTGGGAGCGCCTTTTGAGGTGGCGCCTGTTCTTCCTGCGGTTTTCTGACAGCATTTAACGTTTTGTGGGGGTTTGGTAACTGGCGTACTTAATTTTTTGGGTTGCTTTGCCGTGGCCTCCTGATTCCACTGGTCTTGTTGCAGAGTTGCAGAAGAACCTCGGGAGCACCACGGAGGCGCGGAAGGTGGCGGAGGAGGCGCGTGACGAGGCGTTCGTGGCGCGCGACGAAGCTGTTGCGTCACGCGACGTGGCCCTATCCGCGCGCCAGCTGTCGGAGGAGGATCAGGCCGAGCTGACATCTTTGCGAGCGGTCGGCCGAGAGATCCGTGATCGGGTGCTGGGGCCGGTGGGCTCTCAACCAGGCTCGAGCTCGCTGGGGAGTGCCCTGGCCCGCGTGCCTGACCACGTGGAGGCTTCGGTGGCGACCGGCGCTGTTCTTGGGGCTGCCTCGGCACTGGTTTGTACGCTCTCCTACTACGACGGTATCGACCTTAATACTGTCAGTAGCGGGGTTGCTGCGAACCGGTCTGAGGAGGAAATTGATGCCTTGGAGCTTCGGGTCGAACCGCACGCCAGGGCGATTGCCGACCAGGTTTCTCCGACCGACGCCCTTCATAGATGAACGATAAAGGGAAATTAAACAGTTTTTCTTTGCTTTTTCTAGATTTGTAAGAAACTGGTATGTGTTTTGCCCCGTGCTTGTTTTTCGCACCCTTTGTTTGTGATGGTCACTATTACCATCCATAGCCTTGGGGACCACAGGGGTCGGGCGTAGGTTGGTGTGTGCACTACAAAGTAAGGGAGCGGGGGAAACACGAGAGCGTTCAGGAACGCGCCGATTGGTCAGTGCGACCGTGGGAGGGGGGCTCCCGACCAATCGTGGGTCGCTCCGCTTGGGTACTTCCTTCTTCCGTTAAGTACTATTTCACAACCGTAGCCGCCGGGGCGTAGGCCGTAGTACTTCTGGTCGAAAGTTTAGCGATTTTGGGAGGACCCGTCAATTGGTCGTGTCACCGACCCACGGGACTCTTGTAGCCCCCGAGTGGTGCGAGGCGGTTTGGCTGTTACCGCCGTGCGCCACTTTGAAGGAGTAATAACGAGTGCAGGGAAAGAGGATATTCACTTATCTTTCTTTGCGACTGGCGAGGTTCTCGAGGCGTTTTTTTGTTCAACGCAGAGAATCGGCGGCGCTTCGGTTTCCGCACCGTTAGGTTTGATGCTTCGGCTTCCACGCCATCATCTTGGAAAGGCGCGGTCGTAGTTAATGCTGACGGGTGCCCCCTCAGCGCGTCGCTTCGTCTGGCTGCGGATCGCCTATAAATAGGCGGGCGGTGGGCGCTGGGACTTCATCCAGCGACGTTGAGGCCTGCTACTAACTCGTTTTCATGGCTGCCTCGCCCTCTCAACCTTGCTCCAAGGTCGAGAGCCCACCCATCGACGAGATCGACTGGGATGCCTTTGAACAAGAGGCGGAGGACGAGGAGTTGGAGCGACGAGCCGGTCGCTTTGCAGTGGCGGCCCCGTCGGACGACGGGGTTGATTGGGAGCTGCTGGAGCGGGAGGCGGAGGAGGAGGAGCGAGCAGGAGGCGGCGGCTGCGATCGTCGAGTGAGGAACCGCCGCCCATGGCGCCGGCGATTGGGGGAACAGGACGCCGTTCCCCCCCCCCCCGTGCCCCTTCTCCCTCAGGGAGCCTGGAGTCCACCGCGACATCCAGGCCCGTGCTAGTGAATGCGTGCCGGTTGCCCCAATCACGCTGTCGTACACTTCTCCATCGGTGGACCCCGCTGTGGCGAGCCCCGAGTTCCCCCGGGAACCATAGAGGTCACACAGGGGGGGCGCGGGGGGCTTCCGGCTCTTGGCGTCGCACCCGGGCAGATCGGGGCTCTCCCGTCGCGGATTTCGGCGATCCGACCAGTTTCTGCTGCGTTTTGCGGCAAAAATTGTGCGGGAAGCCGAAGCCGCGCTTGGAGAGGGACGATAAGTCCGGAGATCACCGAGGTGAGGAGGACCCTAGAATAAGATAAAGTTTTTTGGCTTTAGACTTCACGTTTCTTAAAGAATGTAAATGCCGTCGAATCGGAAGAAATAAAGTTGTTCGGATTCTTCAGGGGTTTCGCGTGTGCTTCTTAGTGCGCCGGGATCGCTGTTCTCGGGTCCGAGGGGACCAGCCGAGCAGTGATCGACGTGTTTAAGTGTTTTTCCGAAAAATAGGCAAAGAGGTTTAACGCGAGCGTTCGCACCCCGACCTCGCTCATCGGGTCGGGTAGAAACGCTACGCGTAGGCCCGACCGAGGGTCGGGCTGCTCGGGGTGAGAGTGCGAACGAGGTAAAAGAGAAATGGACTAAGGGTAGAATCGTCTTAGCTTTTCAATATTCCAGGCGTTGGACAAGATGTTGCCATCGGGATCCTTGAGTCGGTAAGTGCCGGGTTGAAGGACTTCTACTACAGTGAAGGGGCCTTCCCAGGGAGAGGAGAGCTTATGCTTGTCTTTGTTGGATTGAATCTGACGCAGAACCAGGTCGCCTACGTTGAACGCTCGCCCTCTAACCTTGCGGTCGTGGTAGCGCCGTAGTGCCTGCTGGTACTTGGCTGAGCGGATGATGGTGATATCCCGCGCTTCGTCGAGCCGGTCGACAGCGTCTTGCTGAGACTTGAGCCCCCAGGTTTCGTCGAAGGCTCGAACCCTTAGGGCGCCGTAGCTTAAGTCGATCAGCAAGACGGCCTCGGCCCCGAACGCCAAGAAAAAAGGCGTGAATCCGGTCGATCGGGTTGGGGTGGTCCGCAGGCTCCAAAGTACGGGAGGCACCTCAGCCGCCCAACGTCCCGCGTATCTCTTCAGTCAATCGAAGATCCACGGTTTGAGCCCCTGGAGGATCATGCCCTTCGCGCGTTCGACTTGGCCGTTGCTCCGTGGGTGGGCAACGGCTGCCCAATCCACGCGAATCATCGGAAGGTATCGCGAGAGCTCGAGAAACTCCTTTCCGTGAATTGCGTTCCGTTGTCGGTGATGATGGAGTTCGGGACTCCAAACCGGTGAAGCGATGTTGCGGATGAAGTCCGCCGCCGCGCCAGTGATGGTCGTGATCGGCTTAGCTTCTATCCACTTGGTAAACTTGTCCATCGCAACCAGTAGGTGGGTGAAGCCCCCGGGCGCTTTCTTGAAAGGCCCGACCAGGTCGAGTCCCCAAACGGCGAAAGGCCAGGTAATAGGGATCGTCTGGAGGGCTTGCGCTGGGAGATGAGTTTGCCGGGCGAAGAATTGGCATCCTTCGCATGCCCGGACGATTTGTTCAGTCACTCTGATGGTTGGCGATGAAGACTTGTCGGAAGGCTTTCCTGACCAAGCTCCGCGACCCAGCGTGGTGCCCGCAAATTCCCCCGTGGATGTCGTGGAGCAGCTCTCTTCCCTGGTCGACCGGGATACACTTCTGGAGGATCCCAGAGGGGCTCCTTCTGTAGAGGTCGTCATGGACCAGTACAAAGGATTTCGCCCGTCAAGCGAGGCGGCGGGCCTCGGTTGGGTCGTCAGGGAGGGATCCGTCGGTCAGCTGATCGATGAAGGGTTTCCTCCAATCGGTGCTGGTCATCAGGGCATTGCAGCTTGGCTTGGTCATCTCAGCTTCCGGTCGCTGGTCGTCTGGCGGAAGTGCTTTCGGCGAGTCGCCCGTCCGATCGTCTGGACGATCGGGTCGGATGGATGCTTGGTGTAGGTCGAGGACGAAAACCCCAGGCGGGACCGGCCCTCTGCCAGAGGCAAGATTGGCTAGGTGGTCGGCCTCACTGTTGTTCCGTCTGTAGCTATGGTGAAGCTCAAATCCCTTGAATTTCTGCTCCAATTTGCGTACCTCTTGACAATAGGCCGCCATCCGACTGTCGCGAGGTTCCGCGGCCTTCATGACTTGGTCGACGACCAGTTTTGAGTCGCCATGCACGTATAGCCGCTGCGCTCCGAGGTCGGCGGCGATGCGGAGACCGGTAACGAGGGCCTCGTACTCGGCGACGTTGTTGGTTGCGTCAAAAAGCAGCCGGATGGCGTACTGGAGCTTGTTTCGGCGGAAACAATAGCGACCCGGCTCGGCTCCGTTTTGGTGAAGGACCCGTCGAAGTACATCGTCCGATGCTCGGGGTCTTGGCGGAGGCGGTGCCTAGGCTTCGGTCCACTCGGCGACGAAGTCGGCTAGAACTTGAGATTTTACGGCGGTCCGAGGGACATACGATATGTCGTGCCCGTTGAGCTCGAGTGCCCACTTGGCAATCCTCCCGGAGGCGTCGCGGTTATGGATGACCTCGCCGAGTGGTAGAGAAGTTACCACGGAGACGCGGTGCCGGTTGAAGTAGTGCACCAGCTTTCTTTTCGTGATTAGAACCGCGTAGATCATCTTCTGCATCTGTGGGTACCGTGTCTTGGACTCGGAGAGTACTTCGCTGACGAAGTAGACCGGTCGTTGGACCTTGAGAACCCGTCCTTCCTCTGCTCGCTCTACGACGAGCGCCGCGCTAACAACCTGGGTCGTGGCGGAAATGTAGAGCAGCAGAGGTTCTTCTGGCGCCGGGGCGACCAGTACTGGAGGAGAGGTCAGAAGAGCCTTTAGCGCATCGAAGCGTCTGAGCTTCGCCGTCGGTGAACCGGTCGGATTTCCTCAGGAGTTTGTAAAGAGGCAAACTGCGCTCGCCAAGGCGGGACGTGAAGCGACTCAAGGCCGTGAGGCATCCTGTCAGCCTTTGGGCCCCTTTGAGGTTGCTGATCGGCCCCATTCTTAAGATTGCGGAGATCTTGTCTTGGCTGGCTTCGATGCCGCGCTCGGAGACGATAAAGCCGAGTAGCTTCCCCTTGGGTACCCAGCGCATTTTTCGGGGTTGAGCTGAATCTTGGAACCGCGAAGGTTCGCAAAAGTCTCTTCCAGGTCGGTGATGATGTCGTGGGCCTTCCTGGTCTTGACAACGATGTCGTCAACGTATGCCTCGACGTTACGGCCGATTTGGTCGGAAAGGCACGTTTGCATACATCGTTGGTATGTAGCTCCCGCGTTTTTCAGGCCAAACGGCATCGTTACGTAGCAGAACGAGCCGTACGGGGTGATGAATGAGGTCGCAAGTTGGTCGCCTTCCTTCATCGCGATCTGGTGATAGCCTGAGTAGGCGTCTAGGAAGGACAGACACTCGCACCCCGCGGTGGAGTCTATCACCTGATCAATGCGAGGCAAGGGGAATGGATCCCTTGGACATGCCTTATTGAGGCTTGTGTAGTCAACACACATTCTCCATTGCCTAGTCTTCTTTTTTACAAGTACAGGGTTGGCTAACCACTCGGGGTGGCGAACTTCTTTGATGAACCCTGCGGCCAAGAGCTTGGCGATCTCTTCTCCTATGGCCGTGCGCTTTTCTTCGTCGAAGCGACGCAGACGCTGGGCGACTGGTCTAGACCCAGACCGGACGTTCAGAGAGTGCTCGGCGACTTCCCTCAGGATTCCTGGCATGTCGGAGGGCCTCCATGCGAAGATATCTCGGTTGGCGCGGAGGAAATCGACGAGCGCGCTTTCCTATTTGGCAGGAAGCATGGTCCCAACCCGAACGGTCTTGATCGGATCTTCGGGGTCGACCTGGATAGCCTTCATGTCCTCGGCGGATTTGAAGGAGCCTGACCCGGACTTCATCGAGCTCGGGAGCATCGTTGGGTCGTGGGCCCTGAGGTCAAGTTCGGCGGACGCGACGACCGCCGAAGCCAACTCGCAGCTGTCCTTCTCGCAGTTGTACGCGAGCTGGAAAGATGCGGTCACGGTGATCACCCCATGCGGCCCGGGCATCTTCAGCTTCAGATAGGTGTAGTTGGGGATCGCCATGAATTTCGCGTAGCATGGTCTTCCCAAAATGGCGTGGTAGGAGCCGGTAAAATCCACGACCTCAAAGGTGAGGGTTTCGGTGCGGAAGTTGGCCGGACTCCCGAACGTGACGGGCAGGTCGATCTGCCCGAGCGGGTGGGCCTCCTGGCCAGGGACGACGCCGTGAAAAGGCGCCCTACTTGGTCGGAGGCTTCGGCGGGGAATCCCCATGGCGTCGAGGGTCTCGACATAAAGAATGTTGAGATTGCTACCGCCGTCCATGAGCACCTTGGTCAGGCGCTTCGTCCCCATAATGGGGTCGATGACAAGCGGGTACCTCCCTGGTTGCGGGATGTGGTCGGGGTGGTCGGTCCGATTGAAGGTTATCGGAGACTCCGACCACCGAAGGTATTTGGGCACGGCGGGGCTTGCCGCGAGCACCTCCCGGTAGGCGAGCTTGAGCTGCCTTTGGTTGGCGTAGCTTGCCGGTCCACCAAAGATCATGAGGCATCCGTCGGTTTCGGGGAAGCCGGCGTCTGCCCCTTTGTCTCCGTCGGTCGGCGCCTGGTCTTGCTTCTTTCCTTTGCTCCGCGGCGTCGTGGGAGCTCCGGAAAGGAAACGCTTTAGGACTTCGCAGTCCCGGTACTTGTGCCTGACGGGGTATCCGTGGTTCGGACACGAACTCTCCATCAACTTCTCGAAATGGTCGGGGGGTTGCCGGTTCTGCGGCTTCCCCGGCTGGTCGGCGGCCGCGACTATGCGGTCCTCGCGGACCTGTTTGCCGTGGCGTTTCCGTTTGTCGGGGCGGTCGGAGGAGGGGATGGGCTCGGCGCCCGTTCCTCGCTTCGACTTCCCTTTGTCGAAGATGACATCTACGGCCTCCTCGCCCGAGGCGTGGTTGGTGGCGATGTCCAAGAGCTCTTTGGTGGTTCTGGGCTTTGCGCATCCCAGCTTGTGGACCAGGGTCTTGGAGGTAGTGCCGTAGATGAACGCCCCCACGACATCGGCGTCACGAATGTCAGGGAGCTCGTTGCACTGTTGGGAGAAATGCCGGATGTAGTCCCGAAGGTTCTCCCCTGGCTGCTGCTTGCAGCTCTTCAGGTCCCAAGAGTTCCCTGGTCGCTTGTAGGTGCCCTGGAAGTTGCCGACGAAGTGGTGTTTGAGGTCGGCCCAGTCCCGGATGATGTTGGCGGGCAGGTACTCGAGCCATGCTCGAGCCGAGTCCGCCAAGTAGATGGGGAAATCTTGGATAGCGAAAAAGATCGTCTGTGGCTCCCCCCGCTCGGCATGCTAACCGGTAATCCTCCAGCCACACGCTGGGGTTTGTGGCCCCCGCGTATTTGGCTATGTTGACCGGCGCTCGGAACCTAGCAGGGAACCTTGCGCTGCGGATCCCTTGACAGAATGCCCGCGGCCCGGGGCCATCGGGGCTCGGGCTGCGGTCACGTCGTGGGGCGCTGTCGGCGACGTACGTCCGGGCCGGGTTGTTCCCTGCCCTTCTTCGTGCTTGGAGGGTGGCGCGAACGTCGCGTTAGTCGCCCAAGCGTTGGCGCACCGGGGTGCGTGATGCCTGGGGTTGTTCGGGGGGTGATACCGCCCTTGTTTTGCTTCGGTGGCCCCGGGAAGCGTTGCGGTGCGGACCGTCTGAAGAGGCGCCCGAACGCTGTGATCCGGAGCCATGCGCGTGTTGGGCTTTGCTCGTTCCACCGGCCTTTCGGAGATTACAGTGGGTTGCCTTGGCTGCGGGATCATCTGGCTCAGGGATGCCGCGGAGCAACATTGCCGCCGCGGCGATGTTTTGGCCGGCGTGTGGAAAGAACGACGAATCGTCGGCCCCTTTGGCCAGTAGGTGGTGAACCTGGCATGCGTGAGCACGCGCACCGCTAGGTGCAGGTAGAGCTGCGGGTGGATGCTGATCCAGATCGGCTTGGAGCTTGTCGAGCTCGGCTTTTTGAACCTCCAGCTCTTCGCGCCGTCGCTGAAGGTCGGCGCGGCGAGTCTGGTGGTCCTCCTCGGTGTGTTGGAGGAGAGTCTTCGGCGTGACTGGGGTAGCGGAGGGGTTATTCGTGCCTGCCGCGGTGTCGGGCTCGCGGTAGCGCGGTCTGTTCTTATCTCTCCCTCCGCTAGAGCCGTGGCCGGAGGAGTTGTCCGAATGGTCATCGTCGGGTGCGTGGCCGACCACCGCTACGAAGCGTGAAGGCGCAGCGGGTGCAACCGCCGCTACTTGACGCCCCCGCGCGTCGTCCGGGGCGAAGGAGCTTTTGGCGTGCTTTGGAGTCGGGGCCCGTGCGGGGGCCTCGAGCCGAAGGTCACCGAGGATGCTGGAGACGGCGCCAAGGTCCACGGGGGGCATTTGGCGCCGGAACACGGCGGGGACGATCACCATCTGTCCCGCCGCGGTGGTGATGAAGTCGAGGGAACCGAAGCGGATCGATGCTATCGGCATGGTGGTGTCGAAGAAAAAGGACCGTCGAGGAAGCTGAGTGGGAAAGCAACGGCGACGGCGTGCGCAGCCCCTACCTGGCGCGCCAACTGTCGGTGTTTCGGGCACTGGCTAGTGAATTTGTATAGGTCGACGGGGGTGCACGCTCCCTCTCCTCGAACGGCTTGACTCGGGTGAGCACAAGATGTATACTGGTTCGGGCTGAACGTCCCTACTCCAGTTCATGTGAGTTAGATTGTATTGATCTTCTTTTCTCGTTGGGTCCCCCTTTACATGCTCGCCTCTCCCCCCTTTATATAGGCGAGGAGGAAGGTTACACTGTTGGTGGGAAAAAAGAGGAAAAGACTGTGCTCTCGGTCTTAGAAAAAGCGGTGATGGGGTGGCCGACTCCCCTGCCACTGCTGGCAGTCGCCGTAGTTCTTTGCGTCGCTCGTAGTAAATGCGAGGGTCGGGAACTTGTGCTGCTACGTCATCGTTATTATGGCCGGCATTTAATGCGCTCGATACGCAATAAATGCCGTCGCTTCTCTGGGATATCGGAGACCTGGTCGTGATTTTGGACCTTGCCCGGCGGTCGTGACTTCGGGCCTCGACTGGCCTGGGTCGGCCCGTGCGTCTTTTTGGGCCGCTGGGGGTACCCATGGTACGGGTACTCGTCACTTGGATTCCCAACATATCTTCGACCAATGTCCCCAAGTGCCACACTTAAAACACGTTTGGTTCTCTTGTCCATACGGCTTAGCGGGTGATTTGCCGTCCTGCTTCTCATGGGCTTTTGACTTTCCTTTGGTTGGAAATCTCTCTTTTCCACCCTTCTTGCCCTTCTTCCTGTGAGTGGGCTTTTTCACCTTGTAGCTATTGGCATTGGCTTAAGGTCCAATGCCCCTTCCAGGTGGCTGTGAGACGAAGTTCTTGCGAAGAACATCATCTTGTGATTTCGCAACTTGTGTAACATCAATCAGTTCGCTATACTCCTTGTATGCATCCTGACGATAGCTGCGGGCACTCTGGATAGCATTAAGGTGAATAGTGGGGAGAGAGTTTTCTCAATGTTCTCCTCATCAGTGATCTTGTTGCCACACAGGGAAAGATTGGTTCAAATTCTGTGCAAGGCAGATCGGAGCTTCTTGCCCCCAAGTACGATCTTCACATCTGATGCTTATGTGAGGTAGCTTCAGCCATGCGGTGCCAGTTCTTCAAACTCACGGTTCACGATGCTAGACATCTGTATGTTTACAAAATTCCGTCATTAGATTATTTCGTGTAATTGTAACACCCCAAAATTTTGCTTTTCTTAAATTCATGTGTGATTTGGCACTTTGGTGAATTTTTGGAATTTTCTGGAATTTATTTGGATTTATTTGGAATTTATTTGAATTTATTCCATTTTGAAATAATTAAAGAATTAAACTTTGCAAATAAAATTTTGTTGGAAATATTTTATTTGAGTCCAAAATGATCCAAAATATTTTCCAGAATTTTTCTGGAATTTTTCTGAGTCTTTTGCTATTTTTAATGAATTAAATGAATTTCTGGGAATTATTTTAAATATTAAATCGCTGGAAAATCGAACCGGGTCTGTTACTGTTCAAGCGACCGAGCCCTATTCAGACTTGAGTTCGAGTCCGACCCGGGCCACGGTCGGTCCGAACCAAGTCCCCCGATCCCTAACCAGACCATTGGATCAAGATCCAACGAGCGAGATCGAGCCACGTCACCCGAGCCGCGGCGCCTCGAGCTCAAGACGCGACCGTTGGATCTCGATCCAACGGTTCGCGTTGCGCCACGTCATCGTCGTCTCCGTCCGAATCGCCGCCGTGTGGGACTAGGGCTCCGTCCCGTGCGCGCATGCTGAGGGCATTTAAGTACCGGGTGTAGGGGTGAAAACGGAACGGAAAGTTCCCGACCATTCCGAAGAAAAACGGAAACGGAAGCTCTTTTTCGGAAACGGAAACGGAAAATATCGGTACGGAAACGGAAATTTTTTGTCGGAAACGGAAGCGAGCGGAGAGCCAATTCCGTGAAACGGAAGCGAAAGCGGAAATTCGTATAAGCGAAACCGAAACTAAAAGCGAAGCGGGCCGGAAAGGAAAATGGGCTTGGCCCAAAAATGATAAGAGAATTTATATTTATTTTCGAATTAAAATAATTTCATAAATACAAATGGTTTTATATAAAATACTAAATAGAGTTCAAAAATTCCACAAAAATTCTCAAAAATACTTTGGAATATTTTGAACCTAGAAAAATTATTTTCAGCATAATTTTTTTATAAATAAATAAATTTTATAAATCTAAAAAATGCAAAATAGTATTTATAAACTCCAGAAAATCCAAGATAAATCTCAAAAAATCATAAATGAACATCGAATAATAATATATAAATGTTAGGGTGCTAAACCTTTGTAATTGGTGGAGCAATAGGATATCAATGATAATTATATGGATGAGGACATGATGACAAACTTAAGAAAATTTTTCTAGTGATATCAGTGAACATAGCACTATTCTTGTGTCCACCTTAGAGGTGGAATGGGCTATATTGTTCTTGTTGTCATATATATTGTAATTCTCTACTATGTTCTTGTGTAATTTTTCGCTTTCGTTTCCATATCCGTTCCGTTCCGTTCTGATTTCGTTTCCGTCACTATCCGTGTCCGTATCCGTTTCCGGGGTTTCCGATTTCGTTTCCGTTACCGGTAAAAAATATGGAAACGGAAACGGAACAGTCATTTACCGACCGTTTCCGTACCGTTTTCATCCCTAACCGGGTGGTACCCCGAGGACCGCCGTGACCCCGCACACTTTTTGCCCTAACCCACCGAGCTCTAGCCGCCGTAGGTTGGCCGGAATCGCTCGCCGTAGTTGCGTGAAGCGCCGCCACGGTTTTTGTCTCGCCTCGCCGCCGTCCGCCGTCCTCCGCCGCGTCTGAGCCCGGTTCCGGAAACGTCCGGCCAAGGCGCACCCGAGGTGGCCTTTCACTTCGCCGGAGCAGCCCCAGAACGCCGTCGCGTTGGTCGCCTTCCCCGACCTCAGTGAACCAGCTCCGCCGCGCCGCCATCGTCGACTTCGAGCTTTCTCCGCTGTCCGATCCGGATCCGACTGCTACGGTGAGCTCCACGTGCGCCCTAACGCTGTTAGAGCTAGGTTAGATCCTAACCGTTAGATCGGGATCGAACGGTGTAGATTAGATCTAGTGTTAGGGGTTGGATCCATTTTGGACCGTTAGATCTGGATCCAACGGCGTGGATTGACCGCGTTAACCCAAACGCGTGATAACCAGATCTAATCTGGGCCGTTGATTTTCAAATCAACGGCCGAGATTGTGCCACGTGTGCCTAGCCGCGCCCACGCGCGTGGGAAGCGTGTCTCTGACACGCGGGACCCGCGTGTCCGAGGGCCCACGCGTCAGCCGCGGCCACGCAGCGTGTGAGACTCCAGCCGACAGTGGGACCCACATGTCGATGACATGGCCGTGAGCCGAGTCCACGGTAGACCCGAGCCAAACCATGGACCACGTCCATGAACCGGCTGACGTCAGCAGACCAATCAGAGGATGCCATGTGTCCAGGCTGACGCAATAAATGAGTTTCCGAAAAAGAAAATGATTTAATAATTCGGTTTAATAATTGATTTGAATTTCAAAACTTCAAACGCTTATAACTTTTGCGTTTCAACTCCGATTTGAGTGATTCAAATTTCTAAATTTGTATAAAATTGAGACCTACCTAAATATGAATTTTATTTAATTTTTGGACTAAAGTTTTCTCTGTAAAATTATTTAATTGATTATTTAAACTTTAAATAATCATAGCTTTTGCGTTTTAACTCCAAATTTGACGATTCCAGTTTCTAAAAATTCATAAAATTATGTTCTCTCTGTTTATGGATTTTATTTGGATGATTGGATACTTTTTGCCTATTGTTTATTTGTGTATTTGCTATTTGCACGCTTTACGAGTAGACGTTGAAGTGCCGGAAGGATTCGAAGGAGAAGTATTGACTCAGGATCCAACTCAAGACCAAGAGCAAGTACTTTTTGAAGGCAAGTTGTGCTTTGACCATGTTGATCCTATTTCGAAATCTATTTTGATTTAACCTATTGCATGCGAGTTCAATTAGAAAATACTTTATTTAAATTTGGGGAATTAGATAAATACCAATTTGCTGTATGACACCTTGATTATTTAAATATGTGCCATGACCCTTGTCACCCTAGTTGTGGATTACTAGTTGGACATTATTAAATCGCCAACATGGGTTTTAGACCGTTGTAGTATCTTGCTTAGACACGCTCGTGCTCATGACATGAATTTGGTCAATCAAATGTTAATATTGACTTAATGATATATTGAACCTGTTTTGGAAAGGTATCATGTGATGTTGATGGCACGTGGTGCATGGTAATCAACTGGGTTTGATAAATATTTTTCGGCCGGGGCATGTGGCAAGAATGATCAGGTGGGCCGGTTGTGGCACTGGGGATGTTGATTTGGTTCTTCGGGTAGTCTTGCCCTGGTCACCCTAAGGACTTCACCTTGCAAGCCTTTGAACTGGGTCTAACGTGCAACCACATGTCTGTAATGGGACGGACCTAGTTGACTAAGTTGCTAATAACGTACCTGTGGGACCTCAGGAGGTCAACTACACCCTTTGTGTAAGTTATGCGGGGAGCGCATCTGGCCGAGGCAGTACCCATCTAACGGTTGATTGGCCTAAACTTCGCCTTAGCTAAGGGAAGGGTTAGTGTGCAATAGCAGGGAGGACCACTTGTATTGTTAGAAGTTTCCAAAGACTTTATTCACGGGAACTCGCCTTTGTGGTGTTTGACTGTATCTTGTGGGTAAAGTGCATAACCTCTGCAGAGTGAAGAATCTATTCGAATAGCCGTGTCCGCGGTATTGGACATCGCTCGGGAATTACAGTCAAGGGTTAGATTTTCTCAAAAATAACTTGGACTTGAAAGGTTGGGTTGGATAAATAATGATGTTGATGGAATTGTGGATTAGGATGGAAAAGATGTTTATGAAACTTCTTGAAAAGTTATCTATGCTATACTTGTTTCTACTGCTTTCGAATCTACTTATGTTACTTGTCAAATGCTGTTTACTGCAAATATACCTTGAGCTATACCTTTGTACTAAGCCATGCATATAGTATATTAGCCTGCATTCTGTGCATGACTTGCTGAGTACCAAGTACTCACCCTTGCCACAATACAACACCAGTTGAAGAGGAGACTACACCAGCTTTGGAGGAGGAGCTCCAAGAGGATCCGTCTACTTAGGGAGCGAGCCCAGTCAGTTGCCTGTGGTATACTGGATGGCGCCACGAAGTTTTCTTATTTTCCGCTGCTACTATTTCTCTCTTAATAAGTTTCGCCCTGCGAGGCATACATTTATAACTTGACCATAAGGTCGAGTAACCAGTTTGGCTATTTAATTAAAGTACTTTATTAGTATCGAGTGGTATGATTGTGATATTTACCGATGTTAAGACTGTGTGCACTAGCGCGTTCCTGGACTAGTGCTGAATACACAGAGGGTCCGGATTTGCAAATTCGGGGTCCCGACAGTAATCTAATAGAAAGTGGCTGCACAATTCATAAAATACGAAAATTAAATTCACATGAATTTCCAGTAAACTAAACAAAGTAATAATTGCAAAAATGCATGCAAATATTCATAAATGCAGAAAATAAGACTAAGGAAAATTAAAACCAGAGCCATAAAATTTTCTGAGAATTTTTTCATAATTTTATGTCAATTTTAATCAATTTTTAGAATTATTAATTGATTTTTTGAAAAATAAATAATAAAAAGGGAAAAGAATTCGTGAGAGGGCAAATGGGTAATTTCCCTTGCCCTCCCCGTGCCTGAGCCGGTTTATTAACCGGATTCAAAATGTGCCTTCGTGCCCGATCAGGGGATAGGCGGAGCCAGCTGAGCTCGCGGCGGTGGGGTGCGGCTGCATGCCAAGCGAATGGGGCATGCAGCGGTGAAGCGTGGCTGCGTCTGGCGCCAGGGCATCTGTGATGGCGCGGCTGCGAGTCTTGTGGCCGACTTCGGCAGCGGGGCGAAGTCGATGGCGCCGGGCGTGGGTAGATGGCGGCTTCGGGCACATCGGCGGGTAGACGGTGGCTTTGGGCACATCGGCGGTGGCTTCAGTCGGCAGCCAGGAAAGCGCACGGGCACGGCTTCGGGCCGGTCTGGCTTCTTGAAGCGCGTGGGCCGTCAGCGGCCAGGGGGGCGAGGCGCCGAGCTGCTTTGGCGCAGCGGCCGGTGGGGCCAGAGAACCGAGGCGTCGGCGGGTCGCTTCATGCGCGGGCAGCGCTGCAATAGTCAGAGCGCCGGGAGGCCAAGCGGTGGGCCAGTGAACTCAGCTTCGAGCCAGGGAAGGCGCGGCGGTTGGCCCGTAGCTGGTGAGCGTTAGCGGCCGGTGTGGCGGGCTCCGGCGGCGGGTATGACTTCAAGCCGATGGGCGGAGACTGGTGATGGCAGCTTCGAGCCGGTCCTTTGAGGGCAGCGCTACTTCGGTTGACGGCTTCGTGCCGCGGCGGCGCTTCACAGCCGGCGTGACGACGTCGAGACTGTAACTTCATGCTACGTGCCAAAAATTCGCCATGTAGTTTTGTGTATAGTAGCTTCTTGTACTATAGATGTATGAGAGGTGCTTCTATGCTCTTCTTTTTAAAAGTTGCACAACTATTAAAGCATGAATGAAAGGTAGATGGTGATTACTTACCCCTTCGTTGGCTGTGAGAGGTGCTTCTATGTGCAACTTGTATTAAGAGAAAGAGCATAGAAGCACCTCTCTAGATGTATTCATACTGTGTACTGTAAATCAAATAAAAATCACCACAATCTCGTAGCTTTGTGCCACGTAGGTGCATGCATAGAAACAAACGAGTGATTTGATTCAATCCCCAGTTTCTCACCTTTTCAATCTGTTCTCCGGTAGAGCTTCGTGTTGGTAATGTGTTGGACAACTCGCTATCAAAGAGTTCGGGGTTACCGAATAGATCTAAAGTGGAGAACAGATAGAGAGGGAGACACAGATATGGGGAGAGAACTGATCTTTATTTATAATTGCTTATGTACAATGGGGGACCCCCTGCCTCCTATTTATAACCTACACTAGGTTTCGGTAAGAGTTCACATGGGCCTGGTTTCCTAACACAGCAATTGCATGATGTCGGCCAGGTGCATGTTTGTGGCTCGCGTATTGGCCACTTGATTAAGCATGAAATCCAGCACCGATAGTTTGAAATGTTAATACAGCAAATTATGTTTACGGTAATGCTATCGTTTGTGCGTCCGGATCCAGACGTCTACCTTCGACGGCACATCCAGCAACTCACGTAGATCCAATGACAGGTAATCTGGGTTCGCAGTATTGTCGATAATTATTCGAATATCATGATTATCGACCGTATCAAAGCCGGTTTAGTTTCTAAAACCGATCGTTAAATCAATTAAATTAAAAAAATAAAATTTGAAAAAATTATGCAATGTAAATATCGCAATAATCGGTGAATATCGCTCGATTTTTTATGAATATCGAACAAAAATCGCTCAAAAATCGGCCTCAAAAAAATTGATTGGTCAGTCGATAATCGGTGAATATCAACCGATAATTGGTGAATATAGAGAGATTATTTATTTATTTTTTCAAAATTTTGATTTTAAAACTTTCTAGTTTTTGACGATTTTAAATCAATTTTTGACTCAATATTGCCGATTTTTGAGCGATTTTTCAATATCGAAATTGTTAACCCTGTTATTAATACAATAGCGCATTCATCCCGGCCATTAGATCTGAACTTGCTGGGAGAATAGGCATTGTGGCTGGCCGTCTCCTCTCCAAGCTTACTTAGGGTGTGTTTGGTTGCCTGTACCAAGTGGTACATGTATGAGATGGTTCAAAAAAAGCCATCCATGTGTTTGATTGCTTGAATGGAACCATTCCATCCTGGACCAAGTAATAAAAATTTGAGAAATATTCCCTCTAGATGCTGAACCATTCCATTCACCCATAATAATGGAACCAAATGGTACAGGATCATTCTATCCCATTCAACATCATTCCATCAACCAAACACACCCTTAATTAGCTCCTCGTCGCCCTCCTCAGCCCCCCTCTAGTATGTTCTTGCATGCATTTTTCGATTTTGTTGTATGATCTGCCCCGGTTTGTTGTAGCGCCACTCCATTATTTGTTTCAAATTTGTTTCGGTTGTTGCATATCTTTATTTACAAAATATTGTAACAATTATTTTCGAATGTCATCACTGTCAAGACCCTCCCTTCTGACGTGGAATACCAAGAAAGTCCTATATGCGCTCTATACTAGTCCCATAATCAGTAGCTAGTACGCGCATTTACAATGTTAACATTACATCTATACACAAGGTTCTCAAATACATTGATAGAATTAAGTTTCATACAATAAGGTCAAAAGGTCGAATAGAGTGCAGCGAAAGATACGAATACTTAATAGTATGCCTTTTACCTAACATATCCCACAGGCAACTAACAAAATGTAAATCCTAGAAAAGCTCATCGTTATATTCCCCGTTTTCTGCGGTAAAGTACTCATCTTTGGGGAGTGTGGCTTCTTCATCAACTGAATGTCAACAATAGTAAGGTTGAGTACACGTGTACTCGTAAGACTTGTAGTGTATCACAAATATATAATAAATGCATGATATGTCAAAGGAGAAGGCTACTAGGTTTATTTGCATAAAGTGAAATTTGAATTGTAAATATTGAATAGTAGATTACAAACAGAATTTGTAAGAGCAATTTGATAAGTATATAAATAACAAGTATGAATAACAAAAATGTAACAACTCACAATCCTCCATGAATGTGAACTTCAAACCATTTCCTGCCAACTCATGGCATAAAATCTAAAACAAAGAATTTTTCAACAAATATTCCCAATTCAACCCATTTTATAAATATATTAAAACTCTAACTAGCATTGGAGCACTAAGTCTCCCATGATCGAGAATGTTTTTTCGAAAATTTTTACACTCTGCAGAGGCGCACATCTTTACCTACAAGACATGATCAATATCCTTTTGCCGTTATTTCATGCTTCCTTTGGCATGTAGCTAGGTCATGACATAACTGTTATATTACCTAGACCTAACTTTGCACCAACCCGATAACGACAAAACCTTGCTATGGTGGAGAAAATCTAGACCCATACACACAGTATTAATGATGGTTTAAGCCCTATCGTGTCCTTCCCCATAGCAAGGTATAGACCATTGTATTGGTAAGTGTTTCACGCACATCACCTGTGGACACCCCTCCAAGCAAACCTACTCGAATTGTCCATACTACTACAACCTTCCAATGTGCAAAGCTAACCTAAGCACTTAATAGGTTAAGACTGTCCCACACTAGCACTTGTTGTTGCACTGATTATCTTAGGTTTAACGAACACTACATTCAGTTCTTAATCCGATCCGAGCGAGAACACTCCCCCCTACACTACGTGCAAGTCTCATGCACATTCGACTATTGCCATATCTCACCTGCATAAAAGGTATTTGGAGCGTCGGTGTCTATACACAATTCAATGCAAGGTATTAGCAATAAGAGGCAAAAAAAAGCCAAATGATACCAAATCTAAAATATCGTTATAGAAATACGTTGCTCTGGATTTACAAAGATTTAGGAATTCATTTAATAGTTTTTGAAGGTCATTTGCAAAAGCTATGGATTTTCAAACTAGAAGTGAGTTACTAGGCATTTTTAAATAGAAGTTGAATTTATAAAAGGTTTAGTCTTAGCTACTATTACAGGACAGAAGGTACATGATTTTATGAGAAGTTAAATTCTGGTCCCATGAATTTTGGAGGCTATTTGTAAAGGCTATTGTTATTCAAAATTTAAATTGAGGAGGAATCATCCTAATATGAATTTATATACAAACAAAGCCTAATCTTATTTGAACAAAGAGATTATGATTCTAATAGAACATAGAAATTGTTTTGATTAAATTTGGAATTTATTTGCACTAGTTATAAGTGTTTGAATTTTGAATGCGTTGAAATTAACTTATTTATGAAATAGATCCAAACTAAGTTCAAGCCTAAATGTTTTTGCATATTTGAAATGCTTATGGTCTCAAGAGAATATATAAATTTGTTCCATCAAATTTGAAGTTTATTTGCACAAATTCTAAATAGGGCGTATTATAGGTTTTTACTTAAATTTGAATTTAAATTTTGGACAGAGGAAAATTTTGAAATATTATTTGCATATCAAGAATTTACATGATTTTACACAAATTTTGAAACTGATTTGACTAAGTTTGGAGATATATTGCAAAAGTTATGGGCATTCCAATAGGGTTGGTGCTGAAAAAAATACTCTAGAAGGGAATATACACTTTCTAATTTAGAAAGCACATTTCTAATTTTTTGGATTTCCTAGATTTTCCCTTAATCTAGCACTGGAGCTGACAAATTGGGCCCATTTTTCAGTGGCATAGAGTAGGGCACGGTGGAGGGGGATTCACCGACGGTGAACGGCGACACTTGGTGATGATTGGATGGCGTGGTTAGCATGAGCAGAGGGGGAGGGACTCAATGGAGGCCTCGGTGGTGGTCAATTGCGAGTGGAGGTGGACGAAGGTGAGGGGATGCAGTGATGGCAACGACGGTCAGTTGCGGAGCAATCTTGAGGATAATCATGCTTGGGAGGGCGAGGGAAAACCATCTAGGGTATTATAGGATTCTATTTTAGTCATTAGCGACGACGGCTGCTTACTGGAGGGAGCTGGCAGCTATGGCTAGAAGCGGAGGAGAAAGGGGGAAGCAGTGGAGACAACGTGGACCAAGAGAGCTACAAACAAGTACGGTAGCAAGCTCAGGGATCCGCTAGGAAGGCTGAGACTCAATGAATTGGGATGACACTTACCAAAACACCCGAATTTGGTTTGGTTGAACCTCGGAACCTAATGTCAATGGTGGTTTGGGCGGCGCTTGAGTCTTGGATGAGGGACAGGGGAGCCTTAGTAGTGTGTGGGGAAGAGAGGGCAACCTCGGCCTCACTTTTACAGCTGCAGAGACGGGCTTTAGCGGTTGGTGGGCTCGGCGGTAAGGGGAAGTGGGGATGTTGGCTTCTTCTCCATGAAACTCACACGCACACGCGAGCGCGGTGGGGGTAGAGGAAGGATTTGATAGAAGTTCAACGCTCGAGCAACATCGGCATATGGGCATGACGGCTCAAGTTCCTGTTAGAATGCTAAGGGCCAAGTCTGAGTCTTTATCTAGCCTAGGTCTTTATCTAAATGGAATTATTACTTATTCTTAACGGGAGTTGGTTTTTCTTCTTATGGTCCTTAGTTTCAAAATCAGAGGCTTTCTAATAAATCCATGCCGGCAACATGCTCTCGAAAGATACTGGGTGTTAAGCCTTTAGTAAGCGGATCCACAAGCATAGACTTAGTGCTTATATGCTTGACATCAATTGTCTGATCCTAGATTCTATCTTTCACAACATGATACTTAATATCAATGTGTTTAGCAGCAACACTTGACTTGTTGTTACTCTAATAGAAAACTACGGCAATATTATCGCAGTATATAGGAAGTGGTTTAGAAATACTGTCTACCACTCTTAATCCCGGGATAAAATTCTTAAGCCATACAGCCTGCCCAGTAGCCTCACAACATGCCACAAACTCAGCCTGCATCGTTGATGGTGCAGTAAGTGATTGTTTGGAGCTTTTCCACGAAATGGCTCCTCCCGCAAGTGTGAAGATATAACCGGATGTGGATTTCTTAGTATCTACACAACCTGCAAAATTAGCGTCTGAATAACCCACAACCTCAAGGTTATCAGACTTCTTATATGTGAGCATGAAATGCTTAGTGCCCTGCACATAACGCAAGACTTTCTTAACAGCTTTCCAGTGGTCCAATCCTGGATTTGATTGATATCTGCCAAGCATCCCAGTTACGAATGCTAAATTAGGGCGACTACAAACTTGATCGTACATAATGCTTCCAACAGCTGAAGCGTAAGGAATATCCTTCATCTGATTAGTTTCTAATTGATTCCTTGGACATTGGAATGTTCCAAACTTATCACCCTTAACAATAGGAGCAGGCATGACAGAGCAGTTATGCATATTATATCTCTTAAGCACTCTGTCAATATATGCCTTTTGGGATAGGCCTAATATCCCTTTGGACTTATCTCGGTGAATCTCAATGCCCAAAACATAAGAGGCATCACCAAGATCCTTCATGTCAAAATTAGCGAAAAGAAATATTTTGGTCTCATACAGCATATCATTGTCGCTACTGGCCAACAAGATATCATCCACATAAAGTACTAAGATAGTAAATTTGCTCCCCTTAATCTTAATGTATATGCAATTGTCCACCTCATTTTCTTTGAAACCAAAATTCCTTATGGTCTCATCAAACTTAAGGTACCATTGACTGGACGCCTGTTTTAGTCCATAGATAGATTTCTTAAGTCTATATCCCATATGTTCCTTGCCTTCCATGAGAAAACCTTCCGGTTGAGCCATGTAAATATTCTCATGCAAGTCACCATTAAGCAACGTAGTTTTAACATCCATCTAATGTAGCTCTAAATCATAATGAGCAACAAGTGCCATGACAATTCTTAGTGAATCTTTCTTTGAGACGGGAGAGAAAGTATCAACATAATCAATCCCCTCTCTTTGTGTAAACCCTTTTGCTACAAGCCTTGACTTGAATCTTTCAACATTTCCCTTAGAGTCATGCTTAGTTTTGTAGACCCATCTACAACCTACTGTTTTGACTCCATCAGGAATTTCTACTAGATCCCAAACGTCATTAATGCTCATATACTTTATTTCATACTGCATGGCCTAAAACCACTTGGATGAATCCTTAGTCATCATAGCCTCCTTAAATGATGTAGGATCATCTACGTTCCCTATGTCATTTACATCTTCATTCATGTATACAAAATAACCATTCGAGATGGCAGATCTTCTTTCCCGCTGTGATCTTCTTTGTGGTTCATTAGTTGTCACAAAAAGCTGTTGAGGCTCATCATCAGGTGTTGTACTGTTGATACCTGAATCCTCATGTGGAGGCCCAAAAACGCAAGCCAAGCCAAAACGCGAGGCCTATCTGGGCAGCGAGGCCCAGCAAAGTCCCAGGCCCAGGCACAACAAATCTCAGCCATCAAAATGATCAGACGGATCAGATTCACCCTGGATAGAGCAAAACCGCGATCAGTCAAGAAACCCTAACCTAACCCATTTTTCTCTCCACCCCGAAAATGACACAATGGCGTCGAGCGAGATTCACAAACGTCGAGGGCCCTATTTAATTCACCGCCGCCACCAGCATGCTCTCTGTTTTCGTGCGCACATGTTACCCTAAGCCACCGAGCTCAAGCCGCCGCCAGTGCGCCGCAATTGCTCGCTGAAGTTGCCCTAGGGTTCGGCCACGGTTCTTGCCTTTTTTCACCGTCGTCGATCCATCTCTACCGTCACCGAGGCCAGATCCGAAATCCCCATGACGAGACACATCGGAGAGGACCACTCACTTCGCTGGACTCGCGCTCAAACGCTGTCGCGTAGGTCGTCATCCCCGTCTCTGGCAACCAAGCACCACCGCGCCATCGTCGAGATCGTCGAGCATTGTGGGCCATCCGATCCAGATTGCACGTTCCAGGTTCGTCCACGTCATCGTGCAAAAATCACGTGTTACAGTTTTAGATCTAATAGCAACCGTTGGATCTAGATCGAACAATCCAGATTAAGCCACGTAGGTCTCTGCCGTCACATGATAGATTTGTTCTTGGATAGATCTTAGCTATTAAATCTAGATCGTACAGTTCAAATTGATTCACGTGGTAAAACGCTAGATGTAATCATAGCCGTAGGATTTAGATCGGACGGTGTAGATTGGGCCACGTTACGATAACACACCAACCAAGCGTAGCATGTGTACGCCGGACCAACTTTTCGGTCCGTCGTGACTGACGCCAGACCAACTTTTCGGTCCGTCGTGAACGATGCCGGACCAAAGTTACTGGTCCGTATTGAACGTGTAGTTTGATGTTGCGCCGGACCAAATTTCCCAAGTAACCGAGATATCGACGTGTACGCCGGACCAACTTTTCGATCCGTCGTGAGTGACGCCGGACCAACTCTTCGGTCCATCGTGAATGATGCCGGACCAAGTTATCGGTTCGGCGTGAACGGATTATTTAAGCCGTTAGATTTAGTTCGTACAGCCCAGATTGCGCCACGTGGCTGGAAGCCGAACCGGAGCGGCCAGCGTGGGCGTCGCTGACATCACGCGTGACGTCAGCATCGGGCCTACGTGTCAGTGACCGTAGAGCCGTGGACCCAGCCCATGATGGACCGAACTGGGCCGGTGCACCGAGTCCACAGCACAGTGTCGGGACACGTGTCACCCCGTGATTGGTCCACGTGTCGACTGACATCATCAGGGGAGCCGGCCATGGGTGACGTCAGCAAGTGCTACGTGTCGGCCCGTGATTGGTCCACGTGTCTTGCTGACATCATAAAACGAATTTCCTTTAAGAAAAATAATTTGGCCGGAATTCAAAATCCACGTTGACGTCAGCTGATGTCATATTTCAGATTTTTCAATAGAAAAATAAATGAATTAATTCGATTTATTCTTTTAATTGATTTTTCAAACTTCAAACGGCTATAACTTTTGTGTTTTAACTCCGATTGAGGTGATTCCAATTTTTAAATTTTTATAAAATTGAGTTCTATTTAGTGGTGAATTTTATTTAATTTTTGGACATGAGTTTTTCTCTGTTTTTATTTATTTGGTGTTTATTTATCCGATTCGCGTAGACGATGAACTGCCCAAAGGCTTCGAAGGAGAAGTTTTGACCGAGGAGCAAGTTCAAGACCAGGAACTAGTACTTTTTGAAGGCAAGTTGTGCTTTGATCATATTGACCCCACTTTTGAAAATTATGTTGATTCAAAGTATTGCATAATAATTTAATTAAAATGGATTTTAATAAATTCTGGGAATTCTATTAATAACCTAATTGTCATATGCCACCTTGTCTATAATAGTTGTATTCCATGAACCAATTGTCACCTTAGAGCATGGGATATTAGTTGGATATTATTAAATTGCCAACATGGGTTGATTAGATCGATGTAGTATGCTTAGCCCTGCCACGTGAATATGACATGATTTTAGAATATCATTTATTAATGTTGACTTAATGAGATACGGAACCTGTTTTGAAAAAATGTCATGTATTATTGATGATGTTGATGGCACGTGGTGCATGGTAATCAACCGAGGGTGATAAAATGATTTAGACTGGGGCAAGTGGCAAGATTGTTCTGGTGGGCCAAGGTGTGGCATCGGAAACGTCATTTTGGTTTTACTGATTAGGTAGTCTTGCCCTGGTTAACCTAAGGACTTAACCTTGCAAGCCTTTGAACTGAGTTCATCATGCAACCACATGTCTGGAATGGGACATACCTAGTTGAGTAGGTTGCTGATATCTTGCATGTGGTACCACGGGGTGTCAGCTATATTTCTGTGTAGTTGTATGTGGGAGCGTATCGGGGCTGCGGCCAGGTACCCGTCCAACGGTTCATTGTCCTAAACTTCGCCTTTGCTAAGGGAAGGGTTAGTGTTCGACAACCGGGGAGGTTCATATGTGGAGTTAGAAGCTTCCAAAAGACTTTATTACAGATACTCACCTTTTTGGTGGTTGACTGTATCTTGTGGGTAAAGTGTATAACCTCTGAAGAGTGTAAAAATCTATTTGAATAGCCGTGTCCGCGGCATTGGACATTACTCGGGGATTACAGTCAAGGGTTAGACTTTATGAAAATGAACTTGGTTTATGGATACTTGGGTTGGAAATGATGAATTTGCTTTAGACTAATAAATGCTTTACTTGTGAAATTGTTTATGAAGTTATTATTGCTATTACTGTTTACTGCTTTCAATCTATTATCGTTATTTATGAATGTGCTTTACTGCAAAAGAACCATTTTAACCTATTCTTTGGAATAAGCCGTGCATATAGAATATCAGACTGCATTTTGTGCATGACTACTGAGTGCTTTAAGTACTCACCCTTGCCACAACACAAACATCAGTTGAAGAAGAATCAACGCCAGCTCTGGAAGAGGAGTTCCAAGAGGAGCCGGCGATCTAGGTGGAGAGCCCAGTCAGTTGCCTGTGGCATATTGGGTGGCGCCACACGTTTCTTTATTTCCGCTGTAAGTTATTTTATTAAGACTTTGCCCTGCTAGGCGTACTTTTGTAACTTGACCATAAGGTCGAGCAACCGGTTATATTTCCCTTTCAATAAAGTACTTTACTATTTCGTTGAGTATGATTATAGTATTTACCGATGTTGAGACTTTGTGCACTAGCGTGATTCTGGGCTAGTGCTGAATACACAGAGGGTCCGGATACGCAAATTTGGGTCCCGACATAACGTACCTCACGTGGCGCCAACGTGGATGACGTGCCAACATCGAAAGTGCGGAAGGCGTGCGGAGTATAGGCCTGGCCGAAGCCAAAATCTTGCGGTAAACGTACCCGCGTGGACGCACTGTAGAAGGATATGACATTACCAAATAAGAAACATTGGGTCAGTAGTTTAAAGTATGACAACTAAATGTACATATCGTACCTGCAAATCCTGAAGACCATGCTGAGAAGAAGACAATCGTGCAAAGCTCGATCGTCTTCCGGCGCTCGAGCGTGACAACCTGGGAGATGGAGGATGAGCGTCTCGCCTAACACCTCGTGTGGCAACATCACTGTGACGATCGCATGCCAATGCCTTAACGATAGCCTTTGCATCGTCCCTAATAGAACGCATAACCCCTGGTACGCTGGACATAGTGTTGGGCCTCCCATGGTCTAGTACAGCAGTAGTCTCTTGGAAGATACGGTTGGCACAATCGTACTTCATGAAAACATGATTAGTGAAAGGAATTTGAATTGAAATATAATGTATGTTCGTACCGCATCATCCTGGTGTGCTGCGTGGTGTACTGGTTGGCCGAGGGCCATCCGCTCGACGTTCGTGACCTCCTCGGGCCTAGAGGGAGGTGTCCCAGTAAGTCGTGCACGTGTACGAGGTACGTACCACTCCAAGTACGCGATGTACGACTCAAGATCATACGGGCGACCCTCCGCTATGACCTGCGTTGTGGCGGACTGCTCCCACGCAGTCGTCCATGGTAACTGTGTATCATGCCACTCATCGTGTCTTTGGCCCTTTCGAGATTGCCTGCAAGAATGAAAGTTGTAAGTTACAAATTATAATTACAAATTACAATTCATATTTACAAATGAAACGTACATATGCACTTTTCGTGGCAAAGGCGGGGCAATTGAAGGTGGGATTTCCTGATGAAGTCCAAATTGGCGCATGACCCTAGCAGGGCAGTACGCTTCCACCATATGATAGAACACGAGGTGGCACATCATCAACCAGTAAGCACCATCCTGAAAGCACTGCTGTGACAATCCATGTGGCGTCGTAGTAACCAACAACTGAGGTGTCCAAGGTTGCCATATTATGTCATCCTCATGTAGAGTCTCAAAGTGGTTGTGAAACTCAGGGTAGTGTAACACCCCGGCATTTAATATGCCTGAATGCTACCAAACATAAGCTAAACAACATCTAAATACCAAGAATTAAGGTAAATTACAGCAAAGGAGTAAATGCTAAAACCCGAGATTTCGGCAGCATCTCCTTTGTTTTAACATGATTTGAAGGAGCAACAACAGCATAGCAATATAAGGCAATATGAGAGACAACTAAAAAAGCAATAATTAACGACTTAACAACCATATAAGTCTAGTTTCAAGCATTTAATGTCTCCAAGAGTCAAACGAACAATAAGACTCTCATATAGCAAAGCTAAACCTTAAAGCAATAATCATCACACGCAATTTATTATCAAAAACTAATTGAATGACTTGTGGAATCAAATTAGTGAAGCTACGTGCGAAAGTGTGACTATTTTCCTTCCCCGCATGCCGGTCTCATGGTACCTAAAACAACAAGAAAACACAAGCGTGAGTTCAAAACTCAGCAAGCATATTGCAATGGTACAACAAGAACAAGTACATGGCAATAATATCTCACATCATGTAAACCATCTCATTCATGATCACATATCATTATCATCATCATTATATATACAATGCAATGTTATGCTCATGTCTCCTTGGAAACTCATACCGGTATGGTTGAGTACACACCCGTCGGTGTGCACCCTCTCCCCCCTTCCATCCCGAAGATGGAGGGTGACTGCTACTCCTCGCTTCCGTTCACCGCGGTGAATGGAATCACGATGTAGGACTTACTCATTGGCTCTCTGGAATAGTCATAACTTTCTCACCGACCTTCCCCGGACTAGTTATGACTTTCTCACCGCCCGGGCCATGTAACATGCCATGTATGCAAATATGCCAACATCATAATTAACTTGTACATTACACATGGAATCATAACATAATAAGCATACTCATCATATCATTGTCAATCATTAAAGCATGGCAAGTGATCATATCATATAAGCAAATTCATCTAGTCTCAACTAGCAACCTACAAATCGCTATCCATTACAATACACTTGCCTCAACCACGGGCAACGGATTGGCGGGAAGTAGAAGGCACTCCCGGGGTCACACCACCTGCACAAAGGTATCACACACTCACAATCATGTCCACAAAACAGTACGCAAACCCTCATCTACCCCGACATTGCCAACTACTCGCAACACCCAAAAACAGAGGTTCTGTCCCGTCGGGACAGCAGCCTTCCAAAAGGCATAACTTGAATTCTGGGACTCCGAATCAATTAAACGAGTACATCCTCGCGTATCTTAGGAAATTTCCCAACTTTTTCTAAGTATAAGGAAAGACTGATTCGGACTCTAAAGTGGTTTAATCTACAGAATACCGTGATCTGTTCCAATCACGTCACAGTTTTTAACACACTCGGTAAAACAGCCATAACTTTCAAACGGCTGATCGGAATTGGACGTTCTTTATACCCAAAGAAAGATATTGAAATTACCTACAACTTCTTTAACCGGCGGATGTCCAAATTCGGAATCTAAATTGGCGAAAAACCGAACCCTAGGTCGACTGCTCATGCTGTCCAAAACAGAGAACGTGGCAACTTCTAGATCTAATCCAATCTACTCAATTCCAGCACCACCATTTGATCTAAAAACATGATAATGATCCTTAGAATAGTACCTAGCCCAACCCCATGGAGTCCCATGGCCATACCTTCGCCCGATGCACGAAAACCCAATAGATCTCCTCCCGAATCGCTCCTCGCTCCTCGCTCCAACGGATGGATCTTCGAGGTGCAGGGGTGGGGAGGCTACCCTAGGGCATCAAGGGGGTGGAGGAGAGGTGGTGGAGAGGTGGGGAGCAAAGGGGGCAAGGGGAGGGGGCGCACGGCCAAAGGGGGAGGGGAGGGGTGTGCGGCTAGGGCAACAAGGGGGAGGTGGGGGCGCACAAGGCTGGTGGGGGCGCAACAAGGGGGCAGGGGGAGCCCCTTAAACCAGCCCATACAGGAATCCTAGTCCTAAATGGACTCATACTCCATCCCACCAAAGCTCACAACCCCTTCTTTTAGGCCCAAACTCCCCCGGAAAGGCCCAAACTCCCGGAAACGGCCCGGAAATGCAAATAAACCTCATACCATATGATTTTAACCTCCAATACCATATTTCTGATGGGTTTCGAAGCATGGAAAACAAAAATTTTCCTACGAATGCAACCAAACACCAAGATCATATCTAGGAGATGCATGCAAACGGTTTCAGAAGGACTCACCCTCGTAGACCGAAAGCGGGAATAACGTTCCCGCAAACAAACGTGGTTGAAGTAGAGGTACACGCCCGACTTCAAAGTCGCGAAGATGAGCGCCACAAACGGCAGCGCCTCCGTACTTGGTCACACGCGTGCGGAACAACGGCGACCTCCAATCCCTCGATCCGGTAGGCGGCGGAAGTAGAGGATCCACGGAAACTCCAACAACACTACGACTTAGTGGTGGTGGTGGAGAAAGCTGTTTCAGCGGCGCTTAAGCCAAGCTGCTTGAAAAGTGGAGCAGCGGGAGGAAGGAGAAAAGACCAACCAAAGGGTCATGGAGATTAGTCATGAGAGAGGAGCTCCACCCTCCCTTTTATAGGAGTGAGTTGACTCTCCATTCTCTCCATGTGAATGGACTCTCCATTCTCTCCATGTGAATGGACTCTCCATGTGAATGGACTTTCCATTCTCTCCATGTGAATGGACTCTCCATGTGAATGGACTCTCCATTCTCTCCATGTGAATGGACTCTCCATGTGAATGTTCTGATATCCCGAAACTATTAGGTGCTGTCCAAACTTTTCTCCGGTGTTCGTATCCACTCAAAGCGTCGATGAACCTTAAGTGTGTCACCCTACGGTTCGTGAATAAAATGGACATGATCAAGACACCTCTCGATCAATAATCATCGGCGGGATACGGAGATCCATAATGACTCCCACTTACTCAACGATGAACTAGTGATCGTGTGAACCAAAACCAACATAACCAATTCCTTTTGTCTCGCGATATATTACTTATCCGAGATCCGATCATTGGTATCAACTATACCTAGTTTGATCCCGTTACCGATAAGTACTCTTTACTCGTTCCGTGATATGACATTCTTGTGACCTAGTCACGTGCTTGCAAGCGATGTCAATGTGATATCACCGAGAGGGCCTGAGTATATCTCTCCGTCATCTGGATGGACAAATCCCACTCTTGATACATGAGCCTCAACTAATACTTTCATAGTACCCAAATCCATCTTTATAGTCACCGTGTTACGGAGTGACGCGTTTGATGTCATCAAAGTACTCTTAGGAGTTAGTGATTGACATCATCTCATGGTCTAAGGAAAAGAGCTATTTTGTATATGTTCAAGACAGCAACAAACTTTAATGACTTGATCGAATTTGCTATACCAACTTGGGTGTGTGTTCATCACATCATTCTTCTAATAATGTGACCCCGTTATTAACAACATCCAATGTTCATGATCAGAAACCTTGATCATCGGTTAATCAACAAGCTAGTTTAAAAGAGAGGCTTTACTAGGAACCTTTTGTTTGTTTATTACACACACATGTATCAACGTTTCCGGTTAATACAATTTTAGCATGAGAAATAAACATCTATTATAAACATGGAATAAGATAATAAACAATTTATTATTGCCTCTCGGGCATATTCCCTTGATCTCCCACTTGCACTAGAGTCAATAATCTAGATTATATTGTGATGAATCTAACACCCATTGAGTTAGTGCTTGATCATGTTTTGCCCTTGGGAGAGCTTTAGTCAACGCGTCTGCCACATTCAGATCCGTGTGCACTTTGCAAATCTTTACATCGCCATCCTTGACATGTTCACGGATGGAGTGAAACCGGCGCTTAATATGCTTGGAATTCTTGTGTGACCTTGGTTCTTTAGCATTGGCTATGGCACCATTGTTGTCACAATAGATAACCATTGGGTCCAACGCACTCGGAACCACACCCGATTCGGATATGAACATCTTCATCCAAAGCGCTTCCTTGGCTACGCTCAAGCGACAACATATTCCGCCTCTGTTGAAGATCCCGCCACCACAGATTGCTTGGAACTCCTCCAGCTCACTTTGCTCCTCCATTCATTTCAAAAATATACCCGGTTTGTGACTTAGAGTCATCAGGATCGATGTCGAAACTAGCGTCGGCGTAACCTTTACTGACGAGCTCTTCTTCACCACCATATATGAGAAACATATCCTTAGTTCTTCTCAAGTACTTAAAGATATTCTTGACCGCTGTCAGTGTTCCAAACCTGGATCGATTGGTACCTGCTAGTCAAACTAATAGCATGTGCCACATCCGGTCTTGTACACAACATAGCATACATGATAGAGCCTATGGCTGAAGCATAGGGAATTTTATTCATTACTTCTCTATCTTCTGCTATAGTTGGACTCTGAGTCTTACTCAACGTCTTGCCTTGCAACATAGGTAAGAACCCTTTCTTACTTTCGTCCATTCTAAACTTCTTTAGAATCTTATCAAGGTATGTACTTTGCGATAACCCAATCAAGCGTCTCGATCTATCTATATAGATTTTGATGCCTAAAATATACGCCGCTTCACCAAGGTCCTTCATTGAAAACTTACTGTTTAAGTAATCTTTTACGCTTTTCAAAAGTTCTATATCATTTCCAATCAACAATATGTCATCCACATATAATATCAGAAATGCTATAGAGCTCCCACTCACTTTCTTGTAAATACAAGCTTCTCCGTAAGTTTGGATAAATCCAAAACCTTTGATTACCTCATCAAAACGGAGATTCCAACTTCGTGATGCTTGCTTCAGTCCATAAATGGATCGCTGAAGTTTGCATACCTTATCAGCGTCCTTAGGATCAACAAAACCTTTGGGTTGTATCATATACAACTCTTCCTCAATGTTTCCATTAAGGAACGCGGTTTTTACATCCATCTGCCAAATTTCATAATCGAAAAATGCAGCAATTGCTAACATAATCCTAACAGACTTTAGCATCGCTCACGGGTGAGAAAGTCTCATCGTAGTCAACTCCTTGCATTTGTCGAAAACCCTTTGCGACAAGTCGAGCTTTATAGACGGTCACATTACCATCAGCGTCTATTTTCTTTTGAAAATCCATTTGTTCTCAACGGCCTTGCGGTCATTGGGTAGGTCCACCAAAGTCCATACTTGGTTTTCATACATGGATCTCATTTCGGATTTCATGGCTTCTAGCCATTTGTCGGAATCTGGGCTCATCATCGCTTCATCATACGTCGCAGGGTCATTATTCTCAACTACCATGACATTCATAGTAGGAACATAAAGTCGGGAGCATTATGCGCTCTTGTTGACTGCGAGGTGCGGTAGTGTTCTCTTTCGGAGTTTCATGATCCTTATCATTAGTTCCCTCTTCATTTGGTGAAGTCAAAACCGAAACAACTTCAGTCTCTGCTGCACTTGCCATTCCATGAAGAGAAGGTTCAATAACCTCGTCGAGTTCTACCTTCCTACTACTCACACCTTTCGAGAGAAACTCTTTTTCCAAAAAGGATCCATTCTTGGCAACGAAAACCTTGCCCTCGGATCTGTGATAGAAGGTGTACCCAATTGTTTCTTTAGGGTATCCTATGAAGACGCATTTTTCCGCTTTGGGTTCGAGTTTATCAGGTTGAAGTTTCTTCACATAAACATCGCATCCCCAAACTTTTAGAAATAATGACTTAGGTTTGTTGCCAAACCATAATTCATACGGTGTCATTTCAACGGATTTAGATGGTGCCCTATTTAAAGTGAATGCAAATTTGTTTCTAGTGCATGACCCCAAAATGAAAGTGGCAAATCTGTAAGGGACATCATAGATCGAACCATATCCAATAAAGTACGATTACGACGCTCGGATACACCATTCTGTTGTGGTGTTCCAGCAGGAGTGAGTTGTGAAACTATTCCACATTGTCTCATGTGTGTGCCAAACTCGTAACTAAGATACTCTCCTCCACGATCGGATCGTAGAAATTTGATCTTTCTATTACGATGATTTTCTTCTTCACTCTGAAATTCTTTGAACTTTTCAAATGTTTCAGACTTGTGTTTCATTAAGTAAATATATCCATATCTACTCAAATCATCCGTGAAAGTAACGAAGTAACGATATCCACCACTTGACACACTCATTGGACCACACACATCGGTATGTATGATTTCCAATAAGTCGGTTGCCCGCTCCATTGTGCGGAAAAGCGGGGTTCTAGTCATCTTGCCCATGAGGCATGGTTCACATGTTTCAAATGATTCATAATCAAGTGATTCTAGTAGTCCATCAGAATGGAGCTTCTTCATGCGTTTAACACCAATATGACATAAGCGGCAATGCCACATATATGCAGCAATATCATCATTCAACTTAATTCTTTTGGCATTCACATTCCCGTCCTTCTTATCAGCCAGATATTTTGGGCAGTTGCGCTTCCAGTGCCCAGTGCCCTTGCAGTAAAAACATTCAATATCTGACTTAGGGCCAGCCTTGGTCTTCTTCTCAGATGTGGCAACAGACTTGCCCTTCTTCTTGAAGTTTCCCTTAGCCTTGCCTTTCTTCTTGAAACTGATAGTCTTTTGGACCATCAACACTTGATGTTCCTTTTTGATCTCCACTTCAGCAGTTTTCAGCATTGTGAAGCTCGGGAGAGACTTCTTTCATGCCTGCATGTTGTAGTTCATCACAAAGCTCTTGTAGCTTGGTGGCGGCCCAGAGAACACGATGAATTCCTAGCTCAATGGGGATCGTTATTCCCAAAGCTATGAGTTTATCGGCGTACCCGGACATTTTGAGTACGTGCTCACTAACGGATTGTTTTCCTCCATCATGCGGCTAAAGAACTTTTCTCAAGCTTCATAACTCTCTCTTGCGGCATGGGTGTCGAAGATCATTTTCAACTCTCTCATTGTATCAAAAGCATTCTTTGTGCTCGAAAGCGTTTTCGCAGCTCAGGCTCAAGGCCGTACAAAATGCCGCATGATGAACTAGACTGTGGTCCTCCTTGCGAGTCAAGAAAACATTTTCTCCTCCTCGGGGCCATCATCGGTAGGCGGGGCACCCGCGGCGCATCAAGCACATAGCTCCTTTGAGCGTGGCGAGGAGAATCCTCGAGGTTAAGGGCCGATTGGTAAAGTTGCTACCGTTGGTGGCTAGTTTCTCTTTCTCCATGAACAGATTGAAATTGAAAATAGGTGGTGCCATCTACAACGTATTTGCAAAGTTAATTAGACTAAGTTCATAATAGATTAAGTTCAAGTTTAATTCAAAATTACTACGAGAACTCCCACTCAAAAACAACATCCCTCTAGTCATCTTTAGTGATTACACGAACCAAATTCACTCTACCGAAACCGATCATCACGTGAGGCGGCATAGTTTCAAAGGCGAACATCAATATGTTCATCATATCATCCATATGACTCATGCTTTACCTTTCGGTTCGTGTTCGAGGCCATGTCTGTACATGCTAGGCTCGCCAAGTAGAACCAAAGTATTTGCGTGTGTAAATCGGCTTACACCCGTTGTATGCGAGCGTAGAGTCTATTACACCCGATCATCACGTGGTGCTTCGAAACGACGAACTTTCTTAACGGTGCATACTATGGAAGAACACATTATTATCTTGATATTAATTTGGAGGGATCATCTTATAGTGCTATCGGCGTGATCATATCCAAGCAAAATAAGATGCATAAAAGGATTAACATCACATGCATGAATAAAGTGATATGATATGGTCCTTTCAGCACTTGATCTCCATCTTGTGCGACATGGTATGATCTCCATCATTCCACCGGCATGGCACCAAGGTCCATGATGCTGCCATCTTGATTGTCTTCCTCCATTACAATATATCACATGGACATATACTTAGCACGCAGGCCATAAAAGAAAAAACAACCAAATGGCTCCTGAAGTTTGTTTAATTTTACAATAATTTTTTTTTCTTAAAACAATCTTTGTATCAATGACCATATCACATCACAAGCCTGCAAAAACAAGTTAGACGCCTCTAATTTATTTTTGCATATTTTACGTGGTTTTGGGCTTTCTAGGAAAAACTGTTCTTACCTACGAACAAGAACCACAGCGGTGATAAAAACATTATTAGCAAACCGTTGTAAATTAGATCATGACTATAGTAGGAGAAATCGACACCCGCAAAGCCACTTATGCAATACTAGTTGCATGTCGGCGTGGAACAAGTCTCATGTGCGAGGACATGTAAGGTTAGTCGGGCCGCTTCAAATCCCACTATGCCACCATGATCCAAAATACACGAAAGTATGCAATAACATGATCATCAACGCCCACATCCACATGTGTTTTAAACCGTACAAAACATCTACGCATAGACACGGCTCGATACCACCGATGGGTTTGAAGCATGGAAAACAAAAATTTTCCTACGAATGCAACCAAACACCAAGATCATATCTAGGAGATGCATGCAAGCGGTTTGAAGGACTCACCCTCGTAGACCGAAAGCGGGAATAACGTTCCCGCAAACAAACGTGGTTGAAGTAGAGGTACACGCCCGACTTCAAAGTCGCGAAGATGAGCGCCACAAGCGGCGGCGCCTCGTACTTGGTCACACGTGCGGAACAACGGCGACCTCCAATCCCTCGATCCAGGGGGCAGCGGAAGTAGAGGATCCACGGGAAACTCCAACAACACTACGACTTAGTGGTGGTGGTGGAGAAAGCTGTTTCAGCGGCGCTTAAGCCAAGCTCTTTGCTTGAAAAGTGGAACAGCAGGAGGAAGGAGAAAAGACCAACCAAAGGGTCATGGAGATTAGTCATGAGAGAGGAGCTCCACCCTCCCTTTTATAGGAGTGAGTTGACTCTCCATTCTCTCCATGTGAATGGACTCTCCATTCTCTCCATGTGAATGGACTCTCCATGTGAATGGACTTTCCATTCTCTCCATGTGAATGGACTCTCCATGTGAATGGACTCTCCATTCTCTCCATGTGAATGGACTCTCCATGTGAATGTTCTGATATCCCGAAACTATTCCGGTGCTGTCCAAACTTTTCTCCGGTGTTCCGTATCCACTCAAAAGCGTCGATGAACCTTAAGTGTGTCACCCTACGGTTCGTGAATAAAATGGACATGATCAAGACACCTCTACGATCAATAATCATCGGCGGGATACGGAGATCCATAATGACTCCCACTTACTCAACGATGAACTAGTGATCGTGTGAACCAAAACCAACATAACCAATTCCTTTTGTCTCGCGATATATTACTTATCCGAGATCCGATCATTGGTATCAACTATACCTAGTTTGATCCCGTTATCGATAAGTACTCTTTACTCGTTCCGTGATATGACATTCTTGTGACCTAGTCACGTGCTTGCAAGCGATGTCAATGTGATATCACCGAGAGGGCCCAGTATATCTCTCCGTCATCACGGATGGACAAATCCCACTCTTGATGCATGAGCCTCAACTAATACTTTCATAGTACCCAAATCCATCTTTATAGTCACCGTGTTACGGAGTGACGTTTGATGTCATCAAAGTACTCTTCCGGAGTTAGTGATTGACATCATCTCATGGTCTAAGGAAAAGAGCTATTTTGTATATGTTCAGTACAGCAACAAACTTTAATGACTTGATCGAATTTGCTATACCAACTTGGGTGTGTGTTCATCACATCATTCTTCTAATAATGTGACCCCGTTATTAACAACATCCAATGTTCATGATCAGGAAACCTTGATCATCAGTTAATCAACAAGCTAGTTTAAAAGAGAGGCTTTACTAGGAACCTTTTGTTTGTTTATTACACACACATGTATCAACGTTTCCGGTTAATACAATTTTAGCATGAGAAATAAACATCTATTATAAACATGGAATAAGATAATAAACAATTTATTATTGCCTCTCGGGCATATTCCCTTCAATTTCATAATGTTTTTAACCTCATTATGCACATTAAATAAGGTTACGACACTCCGTGGTATCACATTCTCCCCTCTTCAACAGGATTCGACCTCGAATCTAAAACGCACCAAAACGCAACCCAGCAAAAACCGAAGATAGCTAGGTTTCACATCACATACCTGAGGTGAAAAGATCGGGATACTTCTCGCGCATGCGAGACTCCATCTCCCAAGTCGCCCCTCTCTCTGTCTGATGTGACCACAAGACTTTGACAAACTTGAGCGTCATGTTCTTCATCACTCGCTCCGAAGTCCCCAGAATTTTCACAGGACGGGACTCGAAGGTGAGGTCCTGCTCAAGCACTAATGGTTCCAATGGAACCACCAACCCCGGATCATGCAAGTATTTCCTCAACATCGAGACATGGAACACATTGTGCACACCTTGCATTGACTCCGGTAGCTCCAGACGATAGGCCAGCTTACCAACTCGGGCGATGATAGGAAATGGCCCAACATACCTCGGACTGAATTTTCCCTTGGTACCAAATCGAACCACACCCTTGGTGGGAGATACTCACAAGAGTATACTATCACCCACCTCAAACTCCAAATCTCGTCTCCTAACATCAGCATAGCTTTTCTGTCTGCTATGCGCTGCAAGAAGGTTCTGTCGTACCTCTGCCACGCGATCGACAGTCTGCTGAACCCAATCCGGTCCAAGAACTGCTCTCTCACCCACAGCATCCCAACAAAGTGGCGATCTGCACTTTCGGCCATACAGTACCTCATAAGGAGCAGCCCGGATGCTGGAATGATAGCTGTTATTATAAGCAAACTCTGCTAGAGGCAAATGATTTTCCCAGCTACCTTTCCAAGCCATCACATAGGCCCTGAGCATGTCCTCCAAAGTCTGAATGGTACGCTCCGACTGCCCATCTGTCTGAGGGTGGAAAGCGGTACTAAGGCGAAGCTGTGTACCCAAAGCACTCTGCAAACTCTCCCAGAATTTTGATACAAATTTCGCATCCCAATCAGAGATAATGGTCTTGGGTACACCATGCAGTCTCACAATCTCCCGCACATAGATGGGAGCCAAATCGCTCGCTGAATTGGTAGCGCGGACTTGCTGAGACGGTCCACCACAACCCAGACAGCATCCTTCCCTCGTGGAGTACGAGGTAGGCCAACCACGAAATCCATGGAGATGTCATCCCAAGGCCACACAGGAATCTCCAATGGCTGCAACAGACCAGCAGGACGCTTATGCTCAGCCTTGATCTTCTGACAAATCCCATAAGACGCCACATACTTGGCAATATCCACTCTCATCCTTTTCCACCAGAAATTCTTTTTCAAATCCCTGTACATCTTGGTCTCCCCAGGATGGACCGTATACGGGGTGTGATGAGCCTCTTTCAGAATATCCTCTTTCACTTGGGATTTACGAAGTGCGCCTGACGACCACGAAACCTCAAAGCTCCCACATCATCAACGGTAAAGTCCCAGATTTGCCATCCTCAAGGCGTTTCCTCACTGCTGGAGCAACCGATCATCTTCTTTGTGCCTCCCGCTGCACGCTCGGGAATCGGTGACTCAAGAATCAATTGAGTTTCAGCTTGCACGGTCCCCGCAGCGATAGGAGACTCCCAATCGCTCAAAATCAGCAACAAGACAATCAATGACAGGGGCATTGTCTTGCGGCGAGGGCGTCGGCCACCACATTTACCGTGCCGGATGGTGCTGGATAGTGAGGTCATAATCCTTTATCAATTCCAGCCACCTCCCTGCCTCAAGTTCAAATCTTTACGAGTAAAGATGTACTTGAGGCTCTTGTGATCAGTGAAGATATCACAAGACTCGCCATCTGAGTAATGCCTCCATATCTTCAATGCAAACACCACAAATGGCTAGCTCAAGATCATGCGTGGGATAGTTACGCTCATGGTTTTCAAGCGCCTTGATGCATAAGCAATCACCTTGCCATCTTGCATGAGCACACAACCAAGTCCCAAGCGAGAAGCATCGGAATAAGCGGTGAAGCGCTTCGGCTCGGGAAGGGTAAGAACGAGGAAGCGATCACTAACTTCTCCTTCAAAGTGCAGAAACTGTGCTCACACTCTGCAGTCCACTGGAATTTCATCCCCTTCTGAGTCAGCTGCGAAAGTGGCTTGGCAATGATAGAGAAATTCTGCACAAAACACCGATAGTAGCTAGCTAACCCAAGGAAACTACGCACCTCTTTGACATTGGAAGGCCTCTTCCAATCCAAAACTGCTGAGACTTTGCTAGGATCTACGGATATGCCCTCTGGATTGATGATGTGGCCAAGAAAACCCACTTCTGAAATCCAGAATTCACACTTTTTCAGCTTAGCAAAGAACTGATTCTCCCTCAAGGTGCTCAGCACAAGCCTCAAATGCCGCTCATGCTCCTCTTCTGATTTAGAGTAAACCAGAATGTCATCGATGAACACTACCACAAACTCATCAAGGTACTGGTGTAGCATGCTGTTCATCGCCTCCATAAAGACAGCAGGAGCATTAGTTAGTCCAAAAGACATAACTTTAAATTCATAATGCCCATACCTAGTGGAGAAAGCAGTCTTCTCAATGTCCTGCTCCCTCACACGGATCTGATTATACCCCGACTGAAGATCAATATTGGAGAACACCTTTGCTCCCTTCAGTTAGTCAAACAGATCCTCAATGCGAGGCAAAAGATACTTGTTCTTGACTGTCACTTGATTAAGAGCACGATAATCAATGCACATACGCCAACTTCCATCTTTGTTCGAAAAGAAGAGGACGGGTGCTCCCCATGGCGAAACGCTATGCCGAATAAAGCCCTTGGCCAACAGATCCTCCAACTGCTTTTTCAACTTGTCTTGAAAAGGACGAGCCAAGCGGTATGGAGAGATAGAAATAGGTCGAGTGCCAGGAACAAGATCGATACGAAACTCCACATTCCTCACGGGAGGTAGACCAGGCAACTCATTAGGGAAAACATCAACAAACTCCTTCACTACAGGAATCTCCTCAATGGAAACTGAAGAGGATGGCTTCTCAGACAAAGTCATGAGGAAACCCAACTGCCTCAAACGGCGACCAGAAAACAGACTAGCCAAAGCAAAGACGGAACTGGAAGGTAAACCACCCTGCAAGGTCAACTCTACCCCTGACGGGGCCTGCAAGGTAACCGTCCTCCAAAAGCAACAGATCTTGGTACGGTACCGATGCAACCAGTCCATGCCCAAAATGACATCAAAAGGAGCCAACTGGATCACCATAAGATTGGCAAAGAAAACCTCATCATCAATGGCAATAGTGCAACCAGGGCAAACCAAAGAACTAGCAATCAAACCCCCAGGAGAACTGACTATCACCGACTCAGAAATCCGCTGAACTCCCAACTTAGCCCTACTAACTCAGATGACACAAAGGAATAGGATGCCCCGGAATCAAACAGAACAAAGGCATCAACGGAATCCACGAGCAGAATACCTGAAACCACCTCTGGATGCCCGGCTGACTCGGCGGTCGACAAGGCGTACACTCCTGGTGGCGCCGGGACGATGAGCCCGACTCTGGTGATGCCCCAACAAGGCTGGGGCGAGGAGGCAAGCGAGTGGGCGGCTGCGGGCACCGATACCTTCTTTGGTGGCGCCCACGCAAAGGGCGGCTGAGGAGCAGGAGCCGCCATCATGTGCACCGATCCTCTGGAAGACGCCGCTGGAGTGGGAGGAGAAGGCATCGTCTCCCACTTGATGATGTTACCGAGATTCATTCGGCAGACTCGTCCCATGTGGCCATACTTGCCACAGTGGTTGCAACTTCCAGTCCAACCACACTCCGAAGCACGGTGCTCGCCACCGCACTTGAAACACATCATGCCCTGCTCGGGCACAGGACGAACAGCCGTTCGCGAGGCAAACGACTGGGGTGGCCTCATCTTAGCCCCTGAGGAGGAGCCCTGTCCTCCCTTGAACTTCTTGAAGGTGGGTCGCTGAGAAGACCCACCTCCTCCACCAAAGGTCCTCTTCTGGCCCTCGCCTGGGGCCGCAGGAACCCCTGAACCACCCGGGTTTTGCCTATCCCGGGAGAGCTCCAACTCGAGCTCCATGCCCTTTGCCTGCTCCACCACGGAGCAGAAGTCACGAGGGACGGTCGCTCCCATGACAACTCTGAACTCCTGGTTGAGGCCTCTACGGAACCTCCTCGCTTCTCCCCTATCGTTTACCGCCACCACGTGCGAAGCGCACCACGCTATTGAACTCTGCCTCATACTCTGCCACCGACCTCTTTCCCTGGGAAAGAGTCGTCAGAGTATGCTCCATCCGCTCAAGGAAAGAATCTGGGTAGAACTTGGCTCGGAAGCGAGCCACAAAGTCCTCCCAAGTGACCGGACCAAGATCAGGGGCTCTAGCAGCCAGAACCCTCTCCCACCAGATATCAGCTTGGCCCTTCAGCTGAAAGGCCACAAAGCGAGCCCTCTGGATCGAGGTCAGCTCTAGGACCTCAAACTGCCGCTCCATGTACCGCAGCCAATCTGCGGACTGGATCGGCGTGCCCGCTCCATCAAAAGTGTCAAGACGGAGGGGCATCCACTCCCGAAGACTCATCCTCGACTCCGGCACAGCAGGGACAGCAACTGGGGCCACTGCAGGGGGTGGCACAACAGCAGGGGCTGCCCGCAACAGCTGGCGCAACTCTTGAACCTCCCTCTGCAGAGCCTAAACTAAGTCCGCATTGGCGGCGGGTACCTCAGCCCCTGACTGTGCCGCCGGTAGCTCCTCCTGCGCTAGTCCATGAGCATTGAGTGAAGCACTACCCTCAGGTACCGACTCAGCAACTCCCTGAGAACCTCGCCCCTGGCCTCCACGGCCACGGCGACCACGGCCTCTACCCCTCGGCATGGCTACTTCAGACAGACAACCATCTAATCACATAAATATAAGCACAACATCATATAATCAAGAACGAATATCAAACATCATCATAGACATAGTCTTTATCAAATAATCAAGTGCAATGCAATGATGAACCAAAAACCCCATCCTACTGTGCAACCAAGTGTGTCAAATTTTAGATTAGTTATACCACTTTTGCAAATTTTAATGTTGCTATCCTATAACAAAATTTTATTTGAAACCTAAGACATGTTTCTAAGTTATTCCACATCACATTTTAGTTATAACCTAAGGTATGACACTAAAAAATACATATTCCAAGGACCTACAGCCCGCTCTGATACCAACTGTAACACCCCGGCATTTAATATGCCTGAATGCTACCAAACATAAGCTAAACAACATCTAAATACCAAGAATTACGGTAAATTACAGCAAAGGAGTAAATGCTAAAACCCGAGATTTCGGCAGCATCTCCTTTGTTTTAACATGATTTGAAGGAGCAACAACAGCATAGCAATATAAGGCAATATGAGAGACAACTAAAACAGCAATAATTAACGACTTAACAACCATATAAGTCTAGTTTCAAGCATTTAATGTCTCCAAGAGTCAAACGAACAATAAGACTCTCATATAGCAAAGCTAAACCTTAAAGCAATAATCATCACACGCAATTTATTATCAAAAACTAATTGAATGACTTGTGGAATCAAATGAGTGAAGCTACGTGCGGAAGTGTGACTATTTCCCTTCCCCGCATGCCGGTCTCATGGTACCTAAAACAACAAGAAAACACAAGCGTAAGTTCAAAACTCAGCAAGCATATTGCAATGGTACAACAAGAACAAGTACATGGCAATAATATCTCACATCATGTAAACCATCTCATTCATGATCACATATCATTATCATCATCATTATGTATATAATGCAATGTTATGCTCATGTCTCCTTGGAAACTCATACCGGTATGGTTGAGTACACACCCGTTGGTGTGCACCCTCTCCCCCCTTCCATTCCGAAGATGGAGGGTGCCTACTCCTCGTTTCCGTTCACCGCGGTGAATGGAATCATGATGTAGGACTTACTCATTGGCTCTCTGGAATAGTCATAACTTTCTCACCGACCTTCCCCGGACTAGTTATGACTTTCTCACCGCCCGGGCCATGTAACATGCCATGTATGCAAATATGCTAACATCATAATTAACTTGTACATTACACATGGCATCATAACATAATAAGCATACTCATCATATCATTGGCAATCATTAAAGCATGGCAAGTGATCATATCATATAAGCAAATTCATCTAGTCTCAACTAGCAACCTACAAATCGCTATACCTTCGCTCGACGAACAACAAACCGACGAACGGCGAGCCTTCTCCTCCCGGTTCTCCCTATCTCCTTCCTCGCTCCGAATCCGACGGCTCTCCTCGTCGCGGACCTTCCCAATGGAGAGGACAGCGGGGTGGAGAGGTGAGGATCTCCCCTAGGCCAGCTAGGGAGGTGGAGTGTGGCACACAATGGAGGGGGAGGTGGCGGCTAGGAGGTGGGAGAAGGTGTGGCGGCTAGGAGGTGGGGAAGTGCGGGAAGCCCCTTAGGGTTTGAGTGTGAGGCGCACAAGGGTGTGGGGGGCGCATGGCAGGGAATTTGCTGCCCTCCTCCCCCACATGGGCTAAAGAACTCCACCTACGGCCCCTGTGGGGTCCCCCCTAAGGGCCAAATCGCCCCGGAAAGGCCCAAATGCCCGAAAACGGCCCAGAAACGCGAATTAACCTCATATCGTAAGGTTTTAATCTCCAATTTCACATTTTATAATGTCACACCATCCCGTAGTGTCACATTCTACCCCCCCCCCCCTTCAATAGGATTCGACCCTGAATCCAAGACACGCCATATCGCAAACAACCAAATCGAAGGGAGCTAAGATTCACTTCTCAGAACCCGCTCACAAACCCCTACGATTTGCACTACCCAGAAATCAAAAGCATGGAGCTTAGGCTCGAAGACTGATGGCTTCTCAAGATAACTCGCAATCAAATCTTGCTAGAAGCTTACTCGACACTGAAACACAAAGCACTACACAAGGACTCAGAACGTCCCAAGCAATAGGATAGATTCCCAAACGGACAACGAGGGGAAACGATCTCACACTCCTCATTCTATGCATTCCTTGGCACTAAAGTGCTCGATCCCTTTAACTAATGCTACTCTCCAGAAGAACACGGTACCAATCTCTCTTCTGTGGTTCATCGTACTCAAGACGACGCGAACCAAGAGAGACACAATACTCCAAGATTACCAACTACTAGAACAATCGGGGTTATAACCTTGAAGAAGATTGATCTTTCACAAGAAGACCAATACCCACCACTACCACTGAAAGGGAAAGCTTACTTTGAAACCAGGGTTCTTAAAACCCGCAAGAACAGTAACAACCGAACAATCCACTTGATTGACACATCTCGCGCATAGCCCAGCGATAAAAAGATCCAATACACTTTGAAAAGGAAAAGCAACTGCTAGCAACCACCAAGTGGTCCACTAATAATTTAATCAACAAGGAAAAGACCCCTACCAAGGGACGCATCAACGAAACAATTCTCCAGAAAAGTTTAAATTGGGTCATACCCAACCTTACTTTACTCTCCACTTCCAAACTAGTTACGATCAACCACTAGCAACGCCTAATATCTTAGGTCATTACCAGCCCACACTAGATTCCTCTTTCTTAGAATGTCTCGCCCTCACATTCTTCCACTCAAAGGATCAGAACAAAGGGTACAATCATTGAGTAAGCTCAACCATAAGCCATGAACCCAAATTGATCCACACACAACAAATCGAACCCCAAAGCGCTAAAAGCCACTTTGGAAAGAATTCGGCAACAACCAAAGAGTACTCATTTTATCTTCCTAAGCCAAATCGCAAAGGAAACACACATCTCCTATACCACAGCCAAAATACCAGAAGTTATTCATTATTTCTCTTTTCATACAAGAAAACAATGGAAATCCTGATTCATGACATGTATGCAGCTTTTCAAGAGCACTCCGGATTAGTCATATATCCATATATGACTTTCTCACCGACCTGGCTCATCAACTCTTTTTATGTTTAATTGTACATAAATGTTGTCATGTTTCCTTTTCACCATTCATTCAACATGTAACAAACGGTACCGAATAGTCAATCACCAAACGACTTCTTCCTCGGTATCACAAGATTGAAACACAAATAACATCAATGGTTATGAAAATTCATATATACTATGATAGCAACACCGTTAACAGGAAAACACCACATCATATCATAACCCACAAACAATTGGAAGCTAAATTTGCAAAACCCCACATTCTAACCAAAATCAACATTTTGGAAAAGAGCAACGACTCCAAAGTCAAACATCTGCACACACAACCGCCACAAATTTTCTCAGAGAAAAGGAAACTCATTTCCAAAAGGGAACACTTCACTAACAAAATCACTTATGAGACATTCCTGAAATCCACCCTTGTGAAGCACACGCAAACACCAGACACATTTTCCAAATAACTCCAACTCTAGCCAAATAGATTTACACATCAAGGGCTTAACTCAAAAGTTTCCAACACAACCCATTATAACCATCTGCTTCCTTTTTAAGCATTTATTCCAAAGGTAATTCTGTGTGAACGCGAAAGAGCGCGATTCACTCAAAGACTTTTGGGTGTAAAACCATACTCATAGCATAAACTAAACAAATAGCCAAAACCAAAGATTAGCACCAATCACTACAAGTTTAGGGAAACTCTGAAATACAACATAAGGAATACCTTGCTCGAAAGCATTCAACCAAACCAGTCCAAAAAGGTTTTAAACACCAGCTTAGCATAAATACAACCATCTCTAGTGTTCCACTACGTTTTCCATTAAAGACTTCAAAAATTCACTACTTACTCATTGAGAAGGTCCAACCGGATTTAACAAAATTTACATAACAAATTTTTTCTCTAGTTACCATTCCCAACACTTTTAATTAAAGTTTATGATGCTTATCAAAAAGACACCCAACCAAGACTACATCGACATGATCCCCACGGATCATCATATCATAATACATCTTATTCTAAATGTGAAACATAGTACTTCAACAAATCTTTCAGCATGATCAACCTACAAATTTCATACCACCTATATGTCAACGTCTCGACAATCGAAACGTATTCAGTTAACAAACGACCTCAACATGTAAATATTATCTCCACAGGGTAGAATTCGTAAGTGAGACTCTAAATTATACATTCATTAAGGATAAATCATTCATCGTGTTACTTATCCAAAGTTCACTCCATCACAACATGTTACATTTTCCTCTATTTTAACCATGGTTTCCAACAAGTAATCTACACAATTACCACCACTACTAAATCATCACTATCAATAAATGGGCATAATCATAAACAACAACATTGTTTTTAGTTACTCTATCCATATATCATAACAAATTGTCACTACACAACATACTTCAGCTATTAGAATAAATTTAATAAGTTAAACCAGCACCATGTTCTTAAAACAACAACAAAACCTATATCTTCCCAATTGACATCGGTATTAGCATTTCAGGAACACAGTTGCGTACTTCCAACTATGCTAATAGTTTGCAACATCATAAATAACAACTCTAATCAACTTCCAAGTTAAGGTCACAAACCAACACGATTAAATTTCTGTACTAACATAAAGGGGGTGTTTGGCAGAGCTCCAGCTCCACCAAATTCTTGTAGTTGGTGGAGCTGGGTATTCCTAGCTTCACCAAATTCGTGGAGCTGGAGCTGTGGGTATATTAAGAGTGTTTAGGTGGGTCATCTTGTTTACATTTTAGAATAAAATTATAAACTTAAGTCACTTTATTTCAGTCTACAAGTTTCAGCTCTGAGGTCGAGCTAGGATTTGGAGCTCTGCCAAACATGGCCTAAATTAGAACATCTTTAAACAATCAACCCAGTTTCTTTAACAACATCAGTAGGCTACATCTCAATATTCTAACTACACATCAAGATTTAGTGCTTTAGACATTGACAAAGGTCATGTGCATTTAAGATAAAACAATAGATTCTAAGCATGTACGTTAACACCTTTAATCATTATCGCTACAGAGTAATCTACAACACTAGAAGTATTTAATCTCAAGCTAAAGATAACAATTACATTTAATTGATTCAACTCACCAATTAACTTAGAAGTACATCATTTCCATAAACCATATTGTTACATACTACATAACATGCAAAACAACAATTTTCACTTTTAACAAATAATTTCAGTCAAAAGACTACTTACTTTGTTTGCAGCATTTTCTGTTTAAAACTCAACCAAAGTTCACAATGAAACTTGACTCTCAAAGTTGCAATGGGACATGACTCACACTGGATCATGCAAAAGATCTCCAAAACACACTTCAATCTTAAAGACTCCCACAGAAGGGAACCAAGCGATCAAGTAAACCTTTACGGACAAAGGCACAAAACATAAATCGACACATCTTAATTTTTTTTTTGCACACAACCTCTGTATCTTCTTTATAGCTCGGGGTAAGACACACAAGAACCAAAACTATACTTTTTTTTGCAAAGCAACCAACCAAAACCGGTGTCAAAGCCAAAAGGCGACCAAAAAGGCGCAACACTAAACTCTCCTTCTTCGTCTTTAACCAAGGAAGACAAATCCACAAACCGTCAAAAGAACAATCAGCGAGTACTCAAAACCAAACACTTTTCCTTGGGTCCTAACCAACCAAATACAAAGAAAACAAACCAAAATCGATCATCAGAACGGTAAAGAAAATCCGAAGGAATCCACCACCAAACTCTTCTATGTGACTCCAATCAACTATCCGATCTACGACAGAAAAGGTAAGCACTCTTCTCCCACAGGGGTTAATAGTTCTTCGGTGATGGCTCTAACTGACCACACCGTCAAACCACACCCTTACTATGAACAAAAAGAGGTGACCGAAACCCTTCGGCACCACAACCCCACTTTATCACAATACCAAGAACAATTTAGTTCAATTCTTTCATAAGTATAGCAACATACATTATGAAAGATAGCATTCAATATCAAGGCTTAAATACAACATTAAAGCATAAAGCAACGATACCCATACGCTTTCCTACTGTGCATCCAAGTGTGTCAAATTTTAAATTAGTTATTCCACTTACACAAATTTTAATGTTGCCATCCTATAGCAAAATTTTAAATATAACCTAAGCCATGTTTCTAAGTTATTCCACATTAAAATTTTAGTTAACCCTATGGTATTTCACTAAATTCATACACCACGGACCTGAAGCCCGCTCTAATACGAACTGTAACACCCCGGCATCTAGTATGCCCTGGATGTCACCATACATAGACTAAACAACATCTAAATACCACAAATAAAGGTAAATTACAGCAAAGGAGTAAATGCTAAAACCGAAAATTTCGGCAGCATCTCCTTTGTTTTTCCATGATTCGGAGCAACAACAAAGTATCACAAGTTATATCATAATGGAAAGCATCTAAAACAGCAATAACAGGTGACATAACAACAATATAAGTCCAGGATAAAGCATTCAACCACTTCATGAGCTAAACGAATCAAATATTATGGCCAAGCCCACAAATAAGCATACTCTAAGTTTTCAGCGCATTAACTTATTATCACAACTACGAGTGGCGAAGTTGTAGATGTCTAAAAGCACCAAACCTCCTCTAGATCAGCACCTAATCCAACCCAAGAGATCTCCCCATAGCCATACCTTCGCTCGACGAACAACGAACTGACGAACGGCGAGCCTTCTCCCGGTTCTCCCGATCTCCTTCCTCGCTCCGAATCCACCGGATCTCCTCGTCGCGGAGCTTCCCAATGGAGAGGACAGTGGGGGTGGAGAGGTGAGGATCTCCCCTAGGCTGGCTAGGGAGGTGGAGCGGGCGCACAAAGGAGGGGGGTGGCGGCTAGGAGGTGGGAGAAGGTGTGGCGGCAAGGAGGTGGGGAAGTGGGGGATGCCCCTTAGGGCTTGAGGGTGGGGCGCACAAGGGTGTGGGGGGAGCATGGCAGGGAATTTGCTGCCCTCCTCCCCCACATGGGCTAAAGAACTCCACCTACGGCCCATGTGGGGTCCCCCCCTAAGGCCCAAATCGCCCCGGAAAGGTCCAAATGCCCGAAAACGGCCCGGAAACGCGAATTAACCTCATACTGTAAGGTTTTAATCTCCAATTTCACATTTTATAATATCACACCATCCCGTAGTGTCACATCTCTGGCCTCCAACTATCAACTAGCGCGGAGAAGAGAGCCCCATCAAAAGTGAAGGATAGCCCGATGTCTATCATCCGGGCTAGTGGCAGTAGCCCAGACTCTCGTAGAGTGGGCACGTACCGCTCGTCGAAGGGTTAGTGCTCGTTCGAGGCCCTGAGAACGAAAGATGGTGGTACAACACCTATAAGCCAGAGCCTGCTACAATGCTTGGCATCGTAATACGGGTCAAGCAAAGTATGCGGGTGTACAGCCATGTCCTGTGAGAAGAAAAATGAAACAAAAATTAATATATGAAAGATAAAGACTAACATGACATAAGATAACAACAAATAAAACGTGACGACAAGACATTACATAATATGACATAACTAGTCCGGCAAGGTCGGTGAGAAAGTTATGACTAATCTTTTTTTGGTAATGTAATATCATGTACCATCCTACCTATGTCATGTTATCTAATGTCATATCGTGAGATGTTATGCATTGTTATATCATTGTTATATCATGTCATGTTATATAACTTCATCACATAACATCATCATATAATGCAATGCAATGCACATGTCTCCTTGAAGCACATACCGGTATTGCCGAGTGCACACCCGTCGGTGTGCACCCTCATTCCCCTTCCATCCCTTAGATGGAGGGTGCCTACTCCTCGCTTCCATTCACAACGGTGGATGGAATCACGAGGTAGGTCTTACTCAATGGCGCTCCGGATTAGTCATAACTTTCTCACCGACCTTGCCGGACTAGTTATGACTTTCTCACCGACCTGGCCAATTCTCATGCCATGTATGCAATTATGCCATAAACATAAACAACTTGCACATAACTCAACTAATCATTGCATAGCACCATAATAAGGCATTTTCATCATATCATGGGCAAACACTAATCATGGCAAGATAGCATATCATGTAATCAATTTGCATCTAATCAAGACTAGCAACATACAACACGCTACTCATTCCAATACATTTGCCTTAACCGTGGCGACGGATTGGCGAGAGGATGAGAGCACTCCCGGGGTCACGCCACCTACACAAAGGTACCACACACTCAAAACGTGCCCTCAAAACAGTACAAGAACGATCCCCTCCTCCGACTTCGCAAACTACCCCTAAAATTCGAAAAACAGAGCTTCTGTCCCGACGGGACAGCGGACTTCCATCTAGCATAACTTTAGTTCTAAGACTCTGAATCGAGTAAACGAGTACATCATCGCGAAGCTTAGGAAATTTCCTAGCTTTTTCTAAGTATTGGGAAGAACTGATTCAGCCTCTTAAATTGCCTAATCTACAGATCAACCCGATATTCCCAATCACGTCGCAGTTTTGAACACGTTCGGTAAAACAGCCATAACTTCCAAACGGCTGATCGGAATTACGCGTTCTTGGTGTCCACTGAAAGGTATTGAAATTATCTACAACTTTCTCAACAGGTGGACGACCAAATTCCGAATCTAAAATTGCAAAATCTCAAACCCTAGGTCGGACGCCCAATCTGCCCGAAACAGAACGCCATGAAATCTCTACTTTCCATCAATTCTATCCAATCGCAGCACCACCTTTCGATCTAAAAGCACCAAACCTCCTCTAGATCAGCACCTAATCCAACCCAAGAGATCTCCCCATAGCCATACCTTCGCTCGACGAACAACGAACTGACGAACGGCGAGCCTTCTCCCGGTTCTCCCGATCTCCTTCCTCGCTCCGAATCCACCGGATCTCCTCGTCGCGGAGCTTCCCAATGGAGAGGACAGCGGGGTGGAGAGGTGAGGATCTCCCCTAGGCCGGCTAGGGAGGTGGAGCGGGCGCACAAAGGAGGGGGGTGGCGGCTAGGAGGTGGGAGAAGGTGTGGCGGCTAGGAGGTGGGGAAGTGGGGGATGCCCCTTAGAGCTTGAGGGTGGGGCGCACAAGGGTGTGGGGGGAGCATGGCAGGGAATTTGCTGCCCTCGTCCCCCACATGGGCTAAAGAACTCCACCTACGGCCCATGTGGGGTCCCCCCCTAAGGCCCAAATCGCCCCGGAAAGGTCCAAATGCCCGAAAACGGCCCGAAAACGCGAATTAACCTCATACTGTAAGGTTTTAATCTCCAATTTCACATTTTATAATATCACACCATCCCGTAGTGTCACATCTCCGGCCTCCAACTATCAACTAGCGCGGAGAAGAGAGCCCCATCAAAAGTGAAGGATAGCCCGATGTCTATCATCCGGGCTAGTGGCAGTAGCCCAGACTCCCGTAGAGTGGGCACGTACCGCTCGTCGAAGGGTCAGTGCTCGTTCGAGGCCCTGAGAACGAAAGACGGTGGTACAACACCTGTAAGCCAGAGCCTGCTACAATGCTTGGCATCGTAGTACGGGTCAAGCAAAGTATGCGGGTGTGCAGCCATGTCCTGTGAGAAGAAAAATGAAACAAAAATTAATATATGAAAGATAAAGACTAACATGACATAAGATAACAACAAATAAAACGTGACGACAAAACATTACATAATATGACATAACAAAATAACAAAATTACATGAAGGTACTAACCGCACACAAAAAAAGAACATTAAATGATATAACAATGCATAACATCTCACGACATGACATTAGATAACATGACATAGGTAGGATGGTGCATGATATTACATTACCAAAAAAAGATTACATAAAGGTACTACTCGCATAGAGAAAGTTACATGAAGGCACATTGTCATGGTTGCTTTGGATGGGTCGACGAGCCGGCCCTATTAGGGTAGTTCTTCATTATATATCCCACTGTCCTGCATACACGGCACTTCCATGCAGCTCGCCCGTCTCCCCGCTGACTTGCGTCCATATCGTTACGGATTCGCCGTGACTGCCACCGTCCATGGCCGATCTGTCGGCCCCCGGAACTTCTTTCCGGAATCCCCTGTGTATTTCTGTACTAGTCCCAGATCAGTAGCTAGTACACACAGTCAAACAGTGATGAATCAAAAACCATATCATGATTACATATAACTAAATAATAATAACACCAAATAAAAGCAAAGACCTTATGGTCGAAGTTTACCATTACTGCCTTTACAGGCTGAACAACTTGAATAACTGCAGCGGAAGATGATAACACCAAGTGGTGACCCATCCATATGCCCACAGGCAATGGAGTGGGGTACGCGTCCTAGTCCTTGGAATCTCTTTTGACGGCTTCCTTCACTTCTGGGACATGTTTAGAATGTAGCATGTGAGTACATAAAGTACTCAGGAAGCCTGGGAAAAATGCATAATGCAGGGCTATCCAAGGATGGCTTTTTATGGTCCTTTTGCGCAAAGCAATACTTTCACAAACTTTACATGTAATATTTTTCACAAAGCCATTTTTACAATTATTTATGCATCTCAAATTATTTATAACTCAAGTGAAGGTTCTAGCCACCAACCACTAGTATATAGGCTCTATCCGCCACATCTCAAAAAGATCAGGGTTCAATCCATCCATATGGCTCTGTCTGCCATGGTTCACAAAAACATGTTCAATCCACCTACCTGGCTCTAGCCGCCAGAAGCACACCCGAGAGTTCTAATCACTCCCGGATCCCAAAAGATTGTTTTAAAAACCAAAAATCAAAGTCTACCAATATGAAAGCATTCTTTGCTTTGCCCATGACCGTAGGCACGGCTATTCGAATAGTTTTAACTCTGTAGAGGTGTACAGCTTTACCCACAAGACATGATATTCTCTTGATGCCAAGCTATTAGCACACGTCCTTAGGTGTGCTGGCAGAGATATCATGACAAGGCCTTTACAATGTATACGCCTAACCCGACCCACCCGCTGAGGTTTCACTGCTGTTAGGGTTCTATCTACCCAGTACAGAAACCCCCTCTTGCGCCGTGTGAGAAAACAGTCTTTCCTCTATCTGGCACCCACATTCCACCAACTGGTGAATCTAAGTTAGGTTTCTACAAATTATTTAGCCAGGTCGTGCCCACTTTAACATGTGGTTGTACAGTTATGCTTGGAATGGACAGTCATAAGCGTCGGTCCTTAATTGACTTGGGGCGGTACTTGCACAATGAAAACTAGTGCTCTATCCGCACTCGCCAGACAAACCATTCCGCCCAAGTCTAAATCATTTTATTTTATTTTTATTTTGTAAACCAACGGCAATACTTGTTGCCTATACACAAGTTTTCAAGAGTTATAAGAAATTCTCACCCATAGGTGCATACTGACCGATTGTGAGTCTAAGCATTTCTACCGAACTATTCTATTCCACCATCAACTTATTTATAATTTTTAATTCTCAGTGTTGATAAAAAATTTATAATCAATTCTGTGACATCCAGAATTCATGAAATCACCAAGATCTCCAGTACTATCATGGTGTTATATAGTCCAGTCCAATTTAGTACTCCAACAAGTAAAGTCTATATCATGTACCATCATGACTCTAAAATCATGCTAAGCTACTAACATTATTGTATATGAAATAGTCTCCTCAAAATATAAGTCACACTATTGTTTATCCATCATTCAAACATCGATTAATCATCTAATCTACTTAATTCACAAAAGATAATTCATAATCTCATCCCCGAGCATTTTTCAAGAAAGATTCCATAAATCCAAGATTTCATTAATTCATTGACTATAATGATTTCCATAAACAATGATTCCAAATTGACTAAACAAATTACACTCACTCGGCATTATTCAGATTTTCACATAAATGGTTATCGCGAGACCATATTTCAATAATCATCCATTTCTTAATCAACCCAAGAATAAGTTCTCCTAACAAGCACTAATAATCCAATTAACTTTTATTCATAATATTTTCTAACTCCAAACCATCTTTGATACTACTTTATCAATCCAATGTATCCAGCTTATACAATTTCCACAAACACTAATGCTCAAAGTAACTCCACTCAAATTTGATTCTATATCAAAATCATCATTCATACGGTGATCAACCTTATCATCTACTAAGAATATTTCACAAAATCATCTACTAAACCACCGAGTATGATTCTTAATATTATTTATTTATCTTACCAAATATTATCCTTATTATCATACATCTTCCAATATTTCCCCAACCATACTATTTATATTGCAAACTGCTATCACTGTCCAACTCCTCAATATTTCAATTATCACCATTCATAGATCAATTTCATATTTGTTCCATCCAAAATGTCTTCCAAATAGTCATTCCCCTAATGAAAGAATATTTTTCCAAAAGTATTTATTATGGTGGATTACTGTACTAGGGCGACAAAGGATCATGGATAACAATATCAAGGAGGCATAAACAACAGGTATAACTAACAGCATAACGTTAACATCATCCTTTTTAGATAAATAGCAATGCAATTTGTAAAACATTTATAAATCATGGGACCAACATGCGTCAAGGAGACTTGCCTGCAACAAGGTTGAATTCTTCTTCTCGCTGTTCTGAAGTCTTCCCAGGGACGTCTACAAACCAACTCGACTATACGCAAAACGAGACTCGAATAAATAACAGAAAAACAAATAAAATCTAAAAAGTACCAAATTAGTACTGGAAGATAGGCATTGAATTTAGATGAATTTACCATTTTGAATGGGTTGATTTGGAGTTCGGATGAAGGAGAACGGGCTCGCTGGAGTTATCGTTGGTCTTGGAGAAGAAGGATGGCCGATGGTGCTACAAAGTGAATCAAGCAAAACTGTTTATATGGGCTGTATAGGATGATGAGAGGATGTTATAGTAAAAATTGGAGGTCCAACGGAGCACCGGATTGGTTGGGAGAGCTCGTCGAAGTTGTAGAATAAAATGGTTGCCGGTAGTACTCCGGTGGGAATTTCCCAAATGTGTTTCACATACGTGTGGAGACCGGTGTGGGGATACTCCACAAAACATTGGAGGACGAACGGAGTTCGGGAGCGCCCAGTGGATCTCGCCGGAGTTTGGAAAGAAGGGTTGCCGAGGGAGCTCCGCTGCGATTTTAATGATGAAATTTGAGTATGATGTGGGTAATGAGGAGAGGAATCTGGAGTTCAATTTATACCGGAAAAGGAGCAACGGTTCAACGGCAAACGCTCACCGGAGTTGTAGAACAAATCAATGGCTGGAGATTGTCCGATGGGAATTTACAAAATCTGATTTTATTGTACGTAGAGGACAGCAAGAGGAAGCTCCAGTAAAAATTTTAGGCCAAACGGAGGTCCGGAGCGACCGGGAGAGCTCACCAAAAGTTCACTGGATTTTAGAAAGAACAGCTTCTACAGGGAGATCCATAGGTTGGATTGGAGAAATTCCAATTTGGTTGTGTGGGGAATGGTGATAGGATTCTGGGGTTCAATTTATAGGACGATCAGACCAGCAGATCGTTGGGACATGCTCGCCGGAGTTATGACCGGAATAGTAACCGAGTTCAATGGAGTAAATGAGTTGAAACGGATACATTAATTTCGGATTTTACTGTAGCGACAGATCCACTGTAGCTAGCGGGTCGCTGGAGAAAGTGGATTGGGTCTAATGAACATTAATCGTTTTATTTAATTCCAAAAATAATTAATTTTCCATTAAAGAAAATTAGAACACTAAAGAAAATCCAAGTTTTGAATTTAATTAATTTAAATTAGCTTTTGACAGAAAATGAAAACAGGGGATGTTACACAATCCACTTCAAAGCATCATTATGAGACCAAGTCACTTTCCCCGGCCACAGCTCCCTGTAATGCATGTCCAACCCGTACGAGTTGAACTCCGAACTCCATGTACCGAACAAATGGTCGGCGTTGAAATACTCATAGATGTACGCCACGGAGGATTGACGTTGAACCGCACACGATGCATACACATGCGAGCATGGCTTGTACAATAGTTGTGGCTTGTTGCATGTGCATGTCGCCACATCACGTATTGTGCACACTTGCTTACGGTAGCCTTTGCAATGGCCATCCACAAACTTCTCCCGCAGACGCACTTCAAACTTCCGCCTTACTCCATCCATGGTGCGGGCGTCGTGGGAACGAACTTTCTCTATTTTCTTCTCCATGTATGTGTGTATACGTTCGAAGAACTGCTTTTCCTCTTCTAGATGCCTCCTTGCATTCTTCCCCCTGTTCACAAAGTATCCAACGGTCATGTTTCAGGTCTCCTCCACGATGGCACTGATTGGGAGGGACCAAACACCTTTCAGAACACCGTTGTAAACCTCCGACATGTTAGTTTTTATTATGCCCCACCTTGCACCGTTGGTGTCATGCAACAAGGACCACTTCTCTAGCTCTGGAGCGTGCAATTACACCCTCTGAGAGAAGTTATTCACCTGCCTCTCTACAGACTGCATCGTATGTTTTGCGGTCTCCTCATCGATCACTCTCCATATGGCCTCGAACTTCCGCCTCTGGTTTTGCTTGCAGAGTCTCTTGAATGTCTTCATGACTTCCTTGCTGCGGAACCTCCTATGTAGGTTCGCGGCAAGATGTCTCATACACCAGCGATTGACGACGTCATTCCACTAGTACGGTGGTTGTGTCCCTCCTTGCATGGTGCTTATAACGGACATTAACCCAGCATGCTTATCTGTGATGAGGCATACGTTCTGGCGGTCTTGGACAACAACTTGCTTCACATTTGCTAGGAACCACAACCAGCTCTCCGTGTTCTCGCTTTCCACGATTGCATAGACCATCAGGAGTAGCTGGTCGTTGGCGTCGGCCATGGCCACCATCAATATGGTGCCCCTGTACTTGCCAGATAGAAAAGTTCCATCCATGGTCAACATAGGCCGGCAGTACTTGAAGCCCTAAATGGTTGGGTCGAATGCCCAAAACACACGGTCGAGGATGAAATAGTTGGGACCCTTCGTGGGGTGCGGCCTATCCATCTTGTTGATGTAGGTCTCAGGATTGGCTTTAGCAATCTGGTAAAGCATGCGAGGAACAAGATTGTACCCATCTTCGTACGTCATGTACATCATCTCTATCACTTTCTTCTTTGCTCGCCACACCTTCCCGTAGCTAACAGGATATCCCACCATGTTAACCACATCAGCCATCAATATCTTAGGTGAAACGGTCACATCCACCGTGACCAAGTGAGAAATCAGGCTGGCCACATATGAGGATGTAACATTGCTGTGCTTCTGTAGTGGCTCAGCAAGCACACAAGTGTGGTCTGTCAGGACGGTTATCCTGAAGCCCGAACTTGTGCCCTTGAACTTTTGGGCACGGATCTCGCCGGGACACTCATGATCCATGCACTTCACAATGTAGATCTCCTGGTTCGACCTGTACACCTGGTATGTGCAGCTGATGTTTACCGCATATCTAGCAATTGCCTAATGGGCGGCACCCTTCGTAGGGAAGCGTTGCCCTACCAGTAGAGTGTCCTGATCGAAGGCCCACTCAATGCTGGCTTCGTCTGGCAGCACAAGAGAGGTCATCGCCAGATCGTCCAACCGAGAAGACACGTACTCCACATCAGTGGACACAATGCCATCGACTAGAGCTACATCGTCATCTCCCCTACTCTCCGTGTCGACTTCCTTGTCTTCATCGGATATTGCTTCATCCGTCATGCCTTCCAGGTGTTCGTGCAGTCAAAGCGAGCGGACGACCACTGTCCGATGTCTTCATTCGCCCGACAGTCATCCGCACCAATGTCCCCACCGATGGCCTCGAAGGATGCTTCGAGGCGACCGCCACCGAGGGGAGTAGAGGTTTCACCTCTGTCCAGGAAGCGCACGTACACCATCGGCCGACGGTGTATTAGCGCTTCAGGGTTCATCACAATTTGCATGTATTCCCCCCACATTGTGCTTCCCACGATCTTGCATAGCTCCCACACGTAGTTGGTGGAACCTCCTACGACTCTGGCGTGCACCGCCTTGATTATGAGCTTCTTTCGGGCAGTCTCCCAGTCTAATGCGCTTCTCACACACGAACGGAGGTCGGCCAGAGGCATCTCTGTTAGACCCTGGAGCCCGGATCACCTTCCTTTTGCAGTTCAAAAGGTCCACCCCATATGGACCCTCTCGAACAACGCCATCATCATAAAACACGGATAAATTTTGAATTTTTGCCATTTAGTACCTAGCTACCATGTGAAAGACGCAAGCAAGTGCATTAAACACCAACGTATGATTTGCTATAATTACTTTAATTTTTCCTAATATTATACTAACATTACCCAATTAATGCACACATCGTAATAATATTCCAGGAATATTGCAATAATTTTACTAATCCCAAAAATGTTGTCGTAATATTATGGTAACATTACTTTAGTTATCCATATATCGCAATAATATTAACCCAATGTTGGCCTACATGAAACTTTTTTCTGGTCAATTAATTGGCATTTCTTGTAAGAAATAATATTGATCGATCAACGATACTGACTACTTATTATTGGTTTTTTTTTAACTCTTGACAAGTCAAAAAATTTGTTGTCAGTTCATGAAGCAATTATATGTCCAGCTAGGTTGCTTTTTTATATAGTGCTCCGAGCTTAGGATTGACAGCAAGGGCTTTGCATGCAGTATTGGAGATATGGAAGGGCACTATAGTCTACATATCCATGGTGATCAATTATTAGTTGTTTTTTGTATGGTCAATACTCCTGTCATTTGGTCGCCTTCATTTGGAATCCGGATGACGATGGGGGTTTAAACAATTTTCTAAATTCTAGAAGAAATGTTTATTACATGGTCCAAATCCAGCAAACGCAGCTCATTGATTGTGTTTTTTTTCCCATGAGGCATACACGATTTATTTATTTTATTAAAGAGGTATATAAAGAGGTATAATATTAACCCAATGTTAAACATCACAAAGAACCACATTATTGTCATTCTAATAAATTCATAATTGTATGACAAAAATATGGCTATCACGCTATTTTACGGCTAATGTACTGTTACCGTTACACTACCAAAGAGCTACAATTGTACCAATTCATATCACTAAACTCGTCTAAAATATGAACAATAAATAAGATCCTCCAACTGCATGCCGAATAACATTACAAGAAATAACATACCATTACAACAATAATAGTACCAACACTACCATTCATACGTACTACTAGTTCTACAATATTATACTAATACTACGCTAAAATTTGAATAGTATGGATCTATTATCTATTATATACCTCAATATTTCATTTACGGCTAATTACTCTCAAGTGTTCATTGCATGCACTTTTACCATTATACTACTAATCGCATTACCGTCACACTAAGTACACAATATTTTTTTACAAATTGTCTCGCCCATTTGTGTACTACTCAGTACGCAATTACCATTATTTTATGTTCATCTGATTGTACTAATACCATCATTTCGTGCACTAAAAATGACATTAATGTTGTGCTAATTATACTACTAACATAATAACAAAATACTAAGCTTCATGAACATACCAAACTAACATTTATGAAGCTCTCCTAAAGATTAAATATCCCGACGAATGTACGAGCTAACCGTTACGAAGAATACCTACAAAACACAGATCCCTCGTCAAATCATCGAAAATACAAACTCCAACCAAATTTCAACAAAATATAAATATCGCAAAAATTCGTCCGAAAATACACTTATAAATTTCCTTCTCCACCTTGTTTTCCTCTTCCTCTCTGTTTTTTCCCTCCTCTCCTCTCTTCTGCCTCTCGGTTACCACCTCTCCTCCTCCCTTGCTCTTGCTCTTCTTTATCTCTCACGAAGAATGCTCAGTGCAGATCATCGCAACATAGGTGGGATATAAAGCCTACGCAAATGCACCAAAGTGTAGCCTTGCTTTCGGCGGATAGACATGACTGAACGACGTGATTTAAATCACGCATGCATGGCATATGGGGCCTCTCCTCCCTGCATGCATACGGAACCTCTCCTCCCTGCGTGACACGCAAGATTCTGCACAGCGAACAATTAAAAATTTTCTCCACACGTCGATTATTCACTTACCTGGCCCCCTTAATATTCTTGGCTGTGTCACGTCTCGTCTTCTTTTAGCATGTGGCCGGTCCTTCGTCGTGCACGCGTGATCTCTCTTTCCATATGGTTAAGCCCAAAAAGTGATAAGCCACGGCTTTTTCTGCGACTCGAAAAAAAAGTCGCCACCACTTCCAACGGTCTGGATCCGCTGGAGGTTCCAGACCGCTGGAGGTTCCTGTAGCACGGTTTTTTTATTTCGTTTTATTCAACGGCCGGTAAAAAAAAAAGATTCAACGGATTGGATCCGTTGGAGGTAATAAATAAATAAATAAAAATTCAGCGGACCGGATCCGCTGGATTCGGTGTTGAAAAATTTTAAAAAAAATTCCCGCGGACGGGAATCGCTGAATGTCATTGTGTAGGGGCTATATCTGTTATTTCGTCCGCTGCGCGGCTATTTTCAGAAAAAAGTCGGCGAACGAGATCAGAACAGTAAAAAATTCACAACTAGTAAGTGCTACGTCGCCGTCATCTCTCTGTCTGCGTGTTACAGTCGTACAGAAACCAGCTTATTAGATGAAGAGAACCATTGCATTGCATCATTGAGTTACATTCTGGCATTTCGCTGGTCAATTCAGTGTTATCTCCAGCGGATTCTCTTCAGTCTCTAAATCCCTTCGCGAATAGATCCCAAGTGCTCCAGTAGATTCCCTTCAGCCTTTCCTTCAGACGGGATTTGGAGAGAGAATCCCTTTAGAAACAGATTCTCTCTCCAATCCCGGAGAGAAATCCCTTCGAGAGAATGAATATAGGGAAGGGAATAAGGAAGGGAATAGAATAAATATAAGGAAGGGAATGGAATGAATGGAAATAAAGGGAATGAATATAGAGAAGGGAATAAGGAAGAGAATAGAATAAAAGGAAATTGCTGAAGATAATCTAGCAAACTTCTGTCATACTTTTCCATTATATATGCTTCATGTACTGGTCATCGGTGTGTTCCGTACACCAAAGAATGAAAGGGACGGTTCTAATCTGGAATGCCAGATGCGGCGCACAAGCTGCCGTTTGTCAAAATTATTTGTAAGGACTAAATTGATTTTTCGAACTATCGAAAAGGCCTAATTAAAGCCTTCAGACTTCAAAATCGGTTATTCTACAGCAGCATCTTCTAAAATCAGGTTTAATGACACCATACGGTGGTTTTGCTCGGCTATTTTGATGAGTTGGGACATTTCTCTGGACTGTCTTGCCACGTTTGCGTACGCACGTGGCACAAGAGGCCACCAGATAGGGTAGGCAAACGAAACATTTGGGCTGAGTCCGTAACCCACGCCCTCCGTGATCCTGCACAGATCGCAAGCCGCGCGCGCACGAGTTCGTTGTCCGCTGCTTCGGGACGCAGATCGCCAAACGCCATGCTCGCAGTTGAGGACGACACGTATGGACCACCTCATGGTTGAGGAAGCAGCTGGGTCCTCCTCCACATTGGCGTTCCATCGCAATGCCGCCGCCGCCGCCGCCGTGACGATTTCCCATCGACGGTGAAACCAAGAAACCCGGACAAACGCCGAATCCAAGAACAAATCCGGAAAGAGCTTCTTGGCCGATCAGTTGTTGAAGGAGAACTCCATCTCAAGAAGGAGAAATTTGGGAGGAAGAGGTGGTAGGAGGGCAAGGAAGTAGGCAGCCATGGGCGCATGGTGTATACAGATATGGGTTTGTTAGTACGCCACGCCTTCTTTCTATAATTCTATTTGGCTTCTCACGTAAACAATATTGGTGTGAAATCTGCACAAGCAAACGTTAGTGTTGCAGGTGATCGATGAGCAGAACGCTTGGTTCAAACGGACGAGGAACCAACCAGAAATGGTTGTCGCGCCCCTTGCGTGCCCGCCGCAGCACGAATGGCGTGGCCATGGGCTGCGGATTTAGGATGCTGCGGCGCGGTAAGAGCAGACGATCGACGCTTGGACGGGATAATCGCTGGCGAGTCCAAAGGAGGCGTTAGCGAGGAGGCCAGGGTGTTGAGAGGGGGGACGACGTGTTGAGCACAGTTGTATAATAGTTATTTATCTACGATTAATCAATAGCCACGTCAACAAAATCACAAGAACAAAACACTATTACAGATCTGACCATCAGTCCCAGTTGACAACGACCATCAGTACCGGTTTTTGAACCAGTACCAGTCATCCGGGACTGATGCCCATTGGGCATCAGTATCGGTTAGTACTAGAAATGTTTCAAAATATGTCGAGAATGTATGGAAGAAGTGGGACTCGAGCCTCACCCTTCTAACCAACCCACCCACCATCGCGTACTGATATACATAGAGTATGCATTCCTTTTCAACTTTCCTGAAACGAGGCATTAGTACCGATTCGTAACACGAACCGGTACTGATGCACTCTTATTAGTACCGGTTCGTGTTACCAACCGGTACTGATGCCCCGTGCCTTCAGTATCGATTCGTATCACGAACTGGTACTAATGTGAGGGCATCAGTACCGATTCGTGTTATCAACAGTACTGAAAGCCCACTACAGCCCTGTAGCCAATGAACTGGTACTGATGTCACTATCAATACCGGTTCAAATCCAATCGGTAGTGATGTGCCGGTAGTAAAGCCTAGTTTTCTAGTAGTGAAAACAAGTAGCACACACAAAATAGGGAGCAAACCTCTCTCTTTATTCGATCAATTCTCTATGTACAAAAGGGTGCCAAATAAATAGCAAAACCAACCGGACATAGATTCGGATTCGCCCACCAATAGATACAATCCTTCTAAACTTACACGGTGATTCTATTTACTTCATAACACTCCCCTTGGACGAATACCGCGTAATGCACATGTCTCATTAAAAACTCCTCCAAAAAACCCAATAAAAAAAAGATCAAGAAAAGAGTACATTGCACTCACATTTCGTATTACACTAATCGCCTAATTAAAAACTTTCGTATTAGAAATTTCAGAAAAACTCACTAAGAGAAAAAGAGCACAACTTATAATCTTCAGGATCATACAAAAAGGGTCGTGATTCAGGAATTTACTCCTCTTGAACTCTGCAAATCTCTAAATCATATCATTCCAGTGCCATTAATACATCTTTGAAAAATATATTTTGGTAAGGACTTAGTTTGCATTATTTTTACCTTACCATTCTTCTGGAGTTCATGAGGATAGAAAAGTTTAAGAGTAATATGATTCGTGATATTGCTCTTTACATAATCTATTTGTAGTTGTGTAACACAAGTAATGTTATCTTCATAGATAATCACAGAGATCTCGACGTTATTAAGACCATTTAACTTCTGGATATGATTAATCACACGTCTTAGCCAAACACACTCTCGTAAGGCTTTATATATAATCTCTGAGTGGTTGGTAAAAGTAGCTACCAAGGTTTGCTTAAAAGACCGTTAAGAAATGGCTAAATCACCTTACAAAAACACAAAACTAGTCTTAGATATAACACTATAGGGATCGTACGGATAGCCAACATCCATATATCCCACCACGGTTAAATTTTGGTTCTTCTGGAAAAACAATACAAGATCTTGAGTACCTTAGAGGTATATGAGTAAAATATTAACACTAGCCCATTATCTTTTGGTTGAGACTACACTGTTTCATGCTAGTAAATTTACTGTGAATGCAATATCAGGCCTTGCGCAATTTGCAAGATATATAAGTATGGGACTTCAGGTCTAAAGACTTTCTCACTTTCCATCCTTGGTTTGAAAAGTCTTTATTCGCTTCAAGGGATCTTACAACTATGGGGTCTTTAAATGATGATATTTATCTAAATTAAATATTTTCAATACCTTCTTATTATAGATAGACTAGTGTATAAAAATTCCTCCAGAGAAATGCTTTAGCTATAGGCTTAAGAAATATTTGGTTTTACCCAAATCTTTCATCTCAAAATTCCGTCGGAAGGTAAGCACTTGCTTTCTTTATTTTCTCTATGGTTCCAATAATATTCAGATCATCGACATATATTGAGATGACACATAATTCATTCTGAAATTTCTTTATGAACACACAAGGACAATATACCTTCTTTAAGAGGAACTCATTAAGTCAGTTGTACCACATTTTCCCTGACTATTTTAATCCGTATAGCGATATCTTCAGTTTGACGCTATACAAGTTCCGAATATTAGGATACGGAATTTTAACTCCTTCAAGTATTCTCATATAAATATCTGTATCCAGTGACCCATATAAGTATACAATCATTACAACCATCAACTGCAATGATAAGTTTAAGCTTGCTGCCATTAATATTAAATTTTAGAATGTTAATTATTTCACTCATTACAGGAGAATACGCTTTATCGTAATCAATGCCGGGTCTCTGCGTGAACTCTTGTGCTACATGTCTCGCTTTATATTTCATTACCTCGATATTTTTATTTCTGTTCCGGGTGAAAAACCCATTTGATTCTACAGGGAACACTTTAGGAGATGTTCGACCAATGTGACCAAAATTTTTTCTCTTATTAAGCAATCATTGCCTCAATTGCTTCTTTTTATTTGACCCTATCTTAGCACTTTTGCACTTTGGCTTTCCTTTTCCCTTACCTTATATGATATTCTTCCATTTATCCTCTTTATGCCTTATTTTTTATCCTTTCTACGGCCGCGGCTATTTCTAGCCTACTGTGCATTTGCATGTGCCTCAGGCATTAATGAACCCCATTAGAAAAGTACGTGATGATTCTTTACCAGGAGTTCATCATGCTTTTTTGCTTATAGTAAAATGCATATAAGCTTAGAGTACTTCTGTTACTTGCATGACGATACTGTTACATCAATATCCTCATATAAGGGTGGAAGGTGTATAATGTATTGTCGATCATTTTAGCATCAGTAACTTTCTGATTACAGAATGTTAGTTTAGCGACAAGCTTGTGCATGACAGAGTGATATGCTGCCACAACCTTTAAAATCATGAAAACGCAGAGGATCCATTCGCATTGTGCTTCTGGCAACAGGATAGATCTATGATGATTATATTTTTCCTTCAGGGAATTCAAAAGTATTAGCTGGTCCTCTTTCATCAAATATTCGACCTTTGGGTCCAAATGATGATGGTGCCTTAGGAAGTACAAAGCCATACACCTGGTGGCTTCAGGAAGAGTAGTGGTACTAGCTTCAAGCTGGGAAAACAGTGGCTTCAAAAGATCGAGCTGTCATATTAATTTTAGTATTTATTGTCCGGGTAAGGTAATTGCTGCCATTTAGGGCAAGCTCAATAAATTCCCGCTATGCCATGTTCAACATATCATATTTCTATTTATGAAAAATGACTTTTACAACTGGTAAAATTATTATATCGCATGCTCACTATTCAATCAGTAAAGTTTGGTCTATCTCTATTCAGTAGATGATTATAAAAAAATTTCAGATTTTTTCTAGCAATTTTCATATTTTTTTTTGCTAATTATTTAAGCAATTTTAGAAATTCAGAGATATGGAGCTTTTAATATCTCTATTCAGCAATTTTCATGATTTTTCATATCTCTATTCAGCAATTTTTCTACTAAATAAACAAAAAAATAAATTTCAATATGGAATTATGTTAGGACAATAAATTCAGAGATATAGAGCATTCAATATGTTATAAAAATTTTCTAGCATTTCTTCTAATTTTCTGTTAATTACAAAGCAATTTTTAGAATTACTTAATAAAAGAAAAAACAAATTTTAACATGAATTAATCATGGAATGATGCTAAGAAAATAAATCCAAAGATATGAAGCTCTTAATATGCTATCTAGAAATTTACGAAATTTTTCTAGCATTTTTCATACTTTTCTGTTAAGTACCAAGAAATTTTTAACATTACCAAATAACAGAAAAATAAATTATAGTACATATTAAACATGGAATAATGCCAAAAAAACTCAGGGGTATGGAACTTTGAATGTGTGCTAAAAATCAAATTTACCAATTTTACGGAAGCCCACATTCAATTTCTAGAATTAATCATCAATTTTTGGGGTTAATTAAAGTAATTTTTTAAAAAAATACTAAAAATCTCAGGGGTCTAACTACCCCCTTATGATTTTATTCTTTTTTTTCTGAAAAATCCGAACGGGCCATTTGACCCATGGGCCCATCCGACCCAAACCAACCACATTAAAACCCTAACCGACACTGCCGTTTTGCCAAGCAAGGCGGCTGAGCACCGTCACCGGCTCCTCCACCGCCGCCGGGGAAGCCGGAGCCACGGGCGGAGTCGACGTTGCCGCCTTGGGGGCTAGAGCCAATACCGCCACTTCGGGGATGGCTACCATCATTGGCATTTGCGCCGCCGCTTTAGAGGCCAGAAGGCCCAGAACCAATGCCGCCTCTTCGGGGGCGGCCATCGCTGCCATCACCACGGTGCCACCATGGCCTCTACGTGGCACGAGGACAGCTGTAGCCAATGCGAAAGCTGAAGCACCTCCGCTGCACACGGGAACCAAGGAGGCGCGGGCATGGTTGCCACCAAAGCGGAAGTTGAGGCACCATGATTGATGCACTTTAGGGCGCCAATGCGGCTTCATCACGTGGGCCCTTTGCGGCATCGATGCACCCTCATTATCGCCAACTCAGCACCACCACCATCGTTTGCGCGTTCTTCGGGACGCGGCAGTGGAATCGAGGTGATGCTCGGTTGTGCCACCTACGCGGCACAAAAGCGATGGGGCAAGCCTGGAAGCCAAAGCGATGCGGGAGCGTGGTGTGGCGACGTGGCCTCACGATGGGCGCATGAGCACGAGGAAAAGGCGAACCGTCGTCGTTGGGCAAGCTGGCATGGTGCCGATGTGTGCGCTTTGGGCGCGGGTTGCGGCGTTACTGCTGCTTTTAGTTTTGTGATGAAAAATCATACTCCACGAATAGCAATTAGTGTGCATTACTAGTTTAGATTAGTCAATTAATCTGTAACTCTTGATGTGATAATCTGCAGGATTAAAACATGTATAGATGTGATTTAACTTACCAGATCAAACTTACGTAGGGCCTAAAGTACATTCAATTGCGAGTAGCATGATGATTTCGACGACGTGTAGATTGATGCAGGTAGATAATCACGATCGACCTTGGTAGAACGTTGTGCTGATAACGTGTTGTAAAATGTAGTCATTCACTCACGATTAATTAACAGCATGCTAACGAAATCACAGGAACAAGAACAAGGAGCACACACAAAGTGGATGGCAAAGCTCTCTTTATTGGATTAATTCTCTCTGTACAAGGAGATGCCCAATATATAGCAAAATCAATAGGAGATAGATTCGGATTCAAGTGGGAGAGAAAAGGGTGACATGGATGTCCATATGTCATGTATGTGGCAATACTAGGGCCCTGTTTGGTACGGTTTCAGATTCTTGGTAGAAACGTTTCAGGTAGGATTCTATGAATCACGTGGAACGGGGTTGAGACCGATTCAACAACAGAGTGGAAAAAGAAGAAATATTCTGATGAGAATCGTTTCGAGCTTTAGCCCTCTTGGTTGGGTTTCTTTCAGAATCTAATAGAAACGGTCCAGTTCTAAATTGCCAAACAGGTGACATCGGTCGCCATGTGGCAAAACCACAGTTAGAAACCAGGGTCAGGGTTATTTGATCCGGTTTTGATTGTTAAGGGTGTTACTGGGATGGTTCCGTAGTTGAGAGTAAAAAATAAATTATTTAATAATTAAAGGAGTAATACGGATTTATTCCTTTTTATAATATCCTATCGACTCCATGTTGTTTGTTGTTGCTGGCTGGATTCTCTCTCTCTTGCTTTTTCCTCTCTTTTATCCTATTTGATATCAGGCTAGTTAGCTTGCTAGCTATTAGCTATGGGAGGTCGACGAGGTTGGTTGCATCGTCACGTCAGGCATAGCAGGTTATACAATGGTATTGGAATTGCTTGCATATCGAAAGATCGATCGATTGAGTAGTGTAATACTAGCTCACCTTTGCCTACTCTTTCCTAAAATCGCGCGCGCGCGCAAGCTCAAGCCATTCCATATATACCGTCTTTCTGATATTACAATTGGTTACTGTTTTTGGGTTGTCTCTTCACTGTGCGCGATGACCCTAGCTAAAATAGGTGAATGGGAACTCGTGATCTTAGCCGTCTGATTGTAGATCGTGACATACATCTCTTCTCTCCTTCCTATTGTCATAGGACGACGGCTTCTCCATGGCTGGAAAGGGATCAATCATGTTCGGGCACAGAGGGAGATATGCCTATGCAAGCATAATATTAATACACGTACACTCGTCAGCACAGAGTGTGTGGCCTAGGGAATAAGGATACAATCTACAACGATATCTATCTTATCCTGGCTATATAGTCTTAGGGATTTGATAAATAACATCCGGATGTTTTTGTTTGGTGAAATCACTCAAATCTAAGAGCATGGATTATTGTTGAAATTTGGGCGTATCAATTACATCTGATCCTATAATTTGATCTAACGGTTGAATTTTTAATCCTACGGTCCAAAATTTAGATGTTATTTAAGACAAAAAATAGCGGGAAGATGGCTATTGCTGACAGCTCGATCAGGATAATCCTGGGGAAAGGAGGAGAATCTCCTCAATCGACCGCCCAGACTGGCAAACACACGTACCCCGAAAGCCTCACGAAAAGCCAGAGCAGCACAGCTAGCTCGGTCGATCGGAAAGCCCCAAAGTTAGCGGAGAAAACAAATCCATGTGACATCTTTCGTTTCGTCCCGTCCAACCTTTCCTTCTTCACCTTCTTCTTCTTCATCATATCTCTCTCTCTCTCTCTCTCTCTCTCTCACGCGCGCGCACATACTTTTCGTTGTGCATATGCTGATATGGGCATCATCTTTTACTTCTTTAATTTCATCTACTAAATTACCCTTAAGCAATCGCTTAACCACACAAAAACTTCATCTCTCTCTCTCTCTCTCTCTCTCTCTCTCTCTCTCTCTCTCTCCTGACTCCTAGTAGCTGGCTAGCTTTCACACACCAACCGTACGTCCATCTTTTGCTCACACTCTTCCAATCATCTCACACTCAGTACGCTCGCTCATATAGCTAGCTGCGAGCTTGCTAGTGTATATATATGTATGTGCACGTCCTTGTAGCAGATAGCTCTGCTAAGCCTCATCATAACATATACAGTATATAATTACACAGGACACATATATAGCATGATGCACTACTACGACTTCTCGTGCAGTAACAATAAGATGCTGATGAGGCTGGTCGTGGCGGCGCTCGCGGTGGTGGCCGTGGCGGCTGCGGCGGCCGAGCGGAGGGAGACGTACATAGTCCACATGGCCAAGTCGGCGATGCCGGCGGAGTACACCGACCGCGGCGAGTGGTACGGCGCGTCTCTGAGCTCGGTGTCCGCGGCCGGCGCCGCCAAGATGCTCTACGCGTACGACACGGTCCTGCATGGCTTTTCCGCGCGGCTCACTGAGCAGGAGGCCAGCGACATGGCATGCATGGAGGGCGTGCTCGCCGTGAACCCCGAGGCGCGGTACGAGCTGCACACCACGCGGACACCCGAGTTCCTGGGGCTCGCCGGGACTGAGGGCATGCTCCCGCAGTCCGGCACCGCGGGCGACGTCGTCGTCGGCGTGCTTGACACCGGCGTCTGGCCCGAAAGCAAGAGCTACGACGACACGGGCATTGGCGAGGTGCCATCGTGGTGGAAGGGCGAGTGCATGGCCGGCACCGGGTTCAACTCCTCCGCCTGCAACCGGAAGCTCGTCGGCGCGCGCTTCTTCAACCGGGGGTACGAGGCGACCATGGGTCCCATGGACACCACCAGGGAGTCGCGCTCCCCACGCGACGACGACGGGCACGGTACGCACACGTCGTCCACGGCAGCCGGCGCTGCCGTCGCCGACGCCAGCCTGTTGGGGTTCGCGTCCGGCACGGCGCGCGGCATGGCGCCCAAGGCGCACGTGGCCGTCTACAAGGTGTGCTGGCTCGGAGGCTGCTTCAGCTCGGACATCCTCGCCGGGATGGACGCCGCCGTCGCCGATGGCTGCGGCGTGCTCTCGCTCTCGCTGGGCGGCGGCGCCGCCGACTACGCGCGCGACAGCGTCTCCATCGGCGCGTTCGCCGCGATGGAGCAGAACGTCCTGGTCTCCTGCTCGGCCGGCAACGCCGGTCCCGGGAGCTCCACTCTCTCCAACGTGGCGCCTTGGATCACTACCGTAGGTGCCGGCACCCTCGACCGCGACTTCCCGGCGTACGTCGTGCTCGGCAACGGCAAGAACTACACGGGCGTCTCCCTCTACGCCGGGAAGGCCCTCCCGGACACCCCACTCCCCATCATCTACGCGGCCAAAGCCTCTAACTCAACCAGCGGCAACCTCTGCATGCCAGGTACCCTCTCGCCAGAGAAGGTGGCCGGAAAGATCGTCGTCTGCGACCGCGGCGTTACCGCTCGAGTCCAGAAGGGCTTCGTCGTGCGCGACGCCGGCGGCGCTGGCATGGTGATCTCCAACACTGCCGCAAATGGCCAGGAGCTCGTCGCCGACGCCCACCTCCTCCCTGCCGCCGGCGTGGGCGCAAAAGAAGGCACTGAGATAAAGTCCTACATAGCGTCCGATCCCAACCCCACCGCGACGATCTTTGTCGCCGGGACGCAGGTGGACGTGCGCCCGTCGCCGGTGGTTGCCGCGTTCTCGTCGCGCGGACCGAACATGGTCACGCCGGAGATACTCAAGCCGGACGTTATCGCCCCGGGGGTCAACATCCTCGCGGCGTGGACCGGCAAGGTGGGGCCCACGGGGCTCGCCGCCGACACGCGGCGCGTCAACTTCAACATAATCTCGGGAACGTCCATGTCGTGCCCGCACGTGAGCGGCCTCGCCGCGCTGCTCAGGAGCGCGCACCCGGAGTGGAGTCCCGCCGCCGTGCGCTCGGCGCTCATGACCACCGCCTACTCCACGTACACAGGCGGTGCCGGGTCACTCCTTGACGCAGCGACCGGCGTGGCCGCCACGCCGTTCGACTACGGCGCCGGCCACGTGGACCCCACCCGCGCGGTAGACCCGGGGCTCGTGTACGATATCGGCACCAACGACTACGTGGACTTCCTATGTGCGCTCAAGTACACGCCCACCATGATCGCCGCCGTGGCGCGCAGCAGGAGCTACGCGTGCGCCGAGAACAAGACCTACGCTGTGGCCAACCTCAACTACCCGTCCTTCTCCGTGGCCTACTCCACGGCGAACGGCGAGGCCGGGGACTCTGGTGTGTCCACCGTGACGCACACGCGCACGCTCACCAACGTCGGCGCGGCGGGCACATACAAGGTGTCCAGTTCCGTCGCCATGTCCGGCGTAATCGTGGCCGTCCAGCCGACCGAGCTGGCGTTCACGTCGACTGGCGAGAAGAAGAGCTACAGTGTGAGCTTCACGGCCAAATCGCAGCCGTCGGGCACCGCCGGCTTCGGCCGGCTCGTCTGGTCGGACGGCAAGCACAGCGTGGCCAGTCCGATAGCGTTTACGTGGATATGATGCGATTGGCGCCTAAACGACGAGATCAAGCGTGCGGTCAAAGGGTTGGAGTGTTAAAACAGGAGACTTGGAGGGGTGAGAAATCGGTGGTATCTTAAGTGTTAATAAGGTCAATCCTAATTTTTAGATGGTGATTTGGGGGGGATGAAATGGTGATGGTAGGATGGATGTTGCTTTCCTGGAATCAAATTATTTAGTTATATGACCAAAAAGAATTATTTAGAGATAGATTGGAATCATGGCTAGCTTAGATTGGGGCCTGGGTTGGAATAGATTGCAACTTTGCAAGGGCAGCTGCACTTCACTGTAACCGGATGGAACTTGTGGGGGCTATCAGCAATGTTCCCTGACAAATGTTCCACCTAAATTATTCTTTCTTGCATGGCACCACCTGGAGTGTCAAAAAAGTGGGAGATGCTTGTTTTGTTTACTGGTCAGTTCTGTGTTATTCTTATCAAAAGAGCAATGTTTTTATACTTTTTCTTGTAATATAAGTTGTATAAATCTCGAAGCAAACGAAACGGTATGTAATCATCATATATAACCTTTAATCATATTTTCATATTTATGCAACTTTTAAAAAGAAAAGCATAAAAACACCTCTCATCATCAGTCCGCGCGCGTATCAATAGTGCAATTCAGTGGTAGCACGATTTTTTTTCCGGTTCTGTTCATATTGAACTGGGAATAGGCTAATGCTGAACGAGACGCTGCTTACGTTTTGTGACATATTTTGTTGGAATAAGTGGGCTTGGCCCAAATGAACTAATTCCTAAAGAAAATCTCAAAGGCCCATGTGGGAGCATGAGGATGGTGGAATCCTTTAGTCCCATATTGCTAGGGGAAAGGGGAGAAACACCTTTGGCTCTCTATATAAACCACCTAAAGGCCACCACTAGGAGTGGAAAAAGTGCTTGGTGCTTGAGGCTTGAGAGGGGTTAGAGTTTTGCCACCTCTCGCTGTTGCGCTACCACCGTAGCTTTCTCCATTCCGAGCGCCGGCGTGCACCAGCGATCGGGAAAGCAGGTCTCCGGAACCCTTCGCCTTCGAGATCCTGCACCGGGAGAGGGCGAATAAGGTTTTTGGGAAGCGCTTCGCGCGACTGCTCAAGATCTTCATCACGGGTCGCCTTCCTCTTCTTGCTGCCAGGCGTCGCAGTGAACGACTCCTGCGTCGTGCCGGCAATAACGTCGTCAACGTCAATGTCGCATTTGCACCAACCGCGACATCTGCATCTTCTTACATTCGATGCGTTCAATCTGTCCTATTCTCGTGGTTAATCATGTTTAGCCAGATGGTCATGTTGTTCGTGCTGTCTAGTATAGTAGAGAAATACATGCTAGTTTCTGTGATGCTGTTCATGATTTATATTCGGGATTAAATATGGAAATTGTCTAATTAATCAACAATCCAAAAACCTTATTATAGACAACTTCCTGAATTAACAATGGCTGGTTTTGCCGACGCACTGAGGCCGTAGATTAAATTCTCTGGTGTGCACTTTAAGAGGTGGCAAGTCAAGGTCACGCTCTGGCTTACGGCTATGGGATGCATTCTTAGTGTTCTTGCCGACCGTCTGTGTGATGTGTACATGCACATAACAGATCTGAAGGTCTTTGTGGGATACATCAACGCCAAATTCGGTGCATCGGATCTGAGCGATGAAGCGTATGTCATGGAAAACTTTCATGACTATAAGATGGCTGATAATCGCTCTGTTGTAGAGCAAGCCCATGAGATACAGTGCATTGTTAAGGAACTTGAACTCCTGGAATGCGTCTTACCTGATCCTTTTGTGGCCGGTTGCATCATTGCAAAACTGCCTCCCTCGTGGAGGAGTTTCGGCACTACTCTAAAACATAAGAGGACAAAGATATCAGTCGAAAATCTGATAGCGTCCCTTGATGTTGAAGAGAAGGCTTGGGCTAAAGACTTCAGTGGTAATGGAGCCAAGGGCTAGTCCAGCACCAATATGGTTCAGAAAAACTACGGCAAGAACAAAGGGAAGAACAAGCCTAATAAGACTACTAATTTCAAGAAGAAGAAGATGAACAAGGCTGAGATGCCCTGCTTCGCATGTGGTGAAGTCGGGCATTTTTCCAAGGAATGCCCAGATCGGGCAGACCGTCGAGGGAAAAAGGCCAACAATGGATAGGCGTCCAAGGCTGTCAACACAGTGACCGCTAGCAACACTGGAGACGGAGGGTATAGTAATTTACCTTCTGTGTTTTCAGTATTTCAGTCTTCTAGTTGGTGGATTGATACGGGTGCTAATGTTCATGTGTTCTGACATTAATATGTTCTCTTCTTATCGGGTCGCTCGGGATTCCTCTGTCTTAATGGGGAATGGGTCACATGCTTCTGTTCATGGCACTGGCACAGTGGATCTGAAGTTTACTTCGGGAAAGATCGTGCAGCTAAAGAACGTGCAGCATGTCCCTTCTATGAACAAGAATCTCGTTAGTGGCTCCCTTCTATGCAGAGATGGGTTTAAGGTAGTGTTAGAGTCCAATAAAGTAGTTGTGTCGAGGCATGGACTATTTAATGGTAAAAGCTATAAGTGCAAAGGCTTGTTCTGCTTTTCCCTTCCAGATTTCAGTAATAAGTCCGTGAACTACATTTGTGGTAGTGTTAATGATGAGGCGAGTATTTGGTACTCTCGTTTATGCCACATTAACTTTGGTCTTATGAATCGGCTTTCCAGCATGAGTTTAATTCCGAATTTCACTATTGCCAAAGGTTCTAAGTGTCGTAGTTGTGTGCAATCAAAGCAACCTTGAAAGCCTCACAAGGCGGCTGAGAAGAGGAACTTGGCACCTCTAGAACTCATACATTCTGATCTGTGCGAGATGAATGGTGTGTTGACAAAGGGTGGAAAGAGATATTTCATGACATTGATTGATGAAGCAACTAGATTTTGCTATGTTTATTTGTTGAAAGCTAAAGACGAGACACTACACTACTTCAAAATCTATAAAGCTGAAGTTGAGAATCAACTGGAGAGAAAGATCAAACGCCTTAGGTCGGATTGTGGTGGCGAATATTTTCCCAAAATCTTTGATGATTTACATGCGGAACATGGTATTATTCATGAGAGGACACCTCCTACTCACCCGAATCAAGCGGGATTGCCGAGAGGAAAAACCGCCTGTTAGTGACTTGGTGAACGCCATATTAGACACAATTTGGTTTATCTAAGGCATGGTGGGGAAAGCTGTGTTGACTTCATGTCATGTCCTGAATAGAGTTCCTAACAGAAACATGGAGAAGACCCCTTACGAGAAGTGGGTTTGGAGAAAACCATCACTTTCTTACTTACGCACGTGGGGATGCTTGGCGAAAGTCAATGTACCAACTAACAAAAAGCGTAAGCTCGGGCCTAAGACAGTGGATTGTGTCTTTCTGGGATATGCTCGTGAGCATCGCTTATATATTTTTAGTAGTTAAATCGATGTGCACGATATGTATGTTGATACTATTACGGAGTCTCGCGATGCTACATTTTTGAGAATATATTTCCGATGAAAGATATGCATAGCACTTCTAGATTTTCTTACGAGATAATTCCTGAAACTATTATACCCTCTTGAGTCTTACGAGCAACCATCTGAGAAAGTCCTAGAGGAGGATGACAATGAAGCTCTTAGAAAGAGCAAGAGACAGAGGATTAAAAATCCTTTGGCAATGATTTCATTGTGTACCTCGTGGATGATACTCCTATGTCCATTGCAGAGACATATGCATCTCCAGATGCAAACAATTGGAAAGAAGATGTCCAATGAGATGGACTCGATTCTCGCCAATGGGACTTGGGAGGTAACTGAACGACCCTATGGTTGTAAACCTGTGGGTTGTAAGTGGGTGTTCAAGAAGAAGCTTAGGCCTGATGGTACTATTGAAAAGTACAAGGCTCGGCTTGTGGCTAAGGGTTACACCCAAAAGGAAGGCGAAGATTTCTTTGATACTTATTCACCTGTTGCTAGAATGACAACCATTCGAGTATTACTTTCCCTGGCTGCCTCGTATGGTCTTCACGTTCATCAGATGGACGTGAAGACAACTTTCCTTAATGGAGAGTTAGATGAGGAAATTTACATGGAACAGCTTGATGGGTTTGTAGTAAAGGGTCATGAGATTGTATGGCTTGAAACAAGCACCTAAGCAATGGCATGAGAAGTTCGACACCACTATCGCTATGGTGGGGGTGTAGGAGTTATTTTGTGCCTTTATGTGGACAATATACTGATCTTTGGCACAAATATTGATGTGATCAATGAGGTCATGTCTTTCCTATCAGAGAAATTTGATATGAAAGATCTGGGAGAAGCTGATGTAATTCTGAACATCAAGCTTATTAAGGATGAGAGTGGGATTACTCTTTCGCAATCCCACTATGTGGAGAAGATCTTGAGCCGGTTTGGCTTTATGGACAACAAGCCCTCTCCCACTCCTTATGATCCCAGTGTGACACTGAGAAAGAATAAGAAAATTGGCTTAAACCAGTTAATATATTCTCAGATTATCGGTTCACTGATGTATCTTACTGATGCAACGAGACCTGATATATCATTTGCTGTGAGCAAATTGAGTAGGTTCATGTCAAACCCGGTTACGATCATTGGCATGCACTTGAAAGGGTAATGCGCTATTTGAAAGGTACTACGAGTTATGGGATTCACTATTCAGGGCACCTGCGGTGCTTGAGGATATAGTGTCTCGATTGGATTTACGATGTTGATGAGCTCTATGCTACCAGTGGATATGTATTTACCATTGGTGGTGGTGCAGTGTCATGGAGGTCTTGCAAACAGACCATTTTGACAAGGTCAACCATGGAGGCAGAGCTCACTGCTTTAGATACAGCCACTGTAGAGGCAGATTGGCTGCGTGAGCTCTTGATGGACTTACTGGTGGTTGAAAGACCAATACCGGCTATCCTTATGTTGTGATAATCAATCTGTGATTGCTAAAGTGAACAATGCTAAGGATAATGCGAAGTCATCAAGACACGTTAAAAGACGATTGAAGTGCAATCAGGAAATTGAGAAACTCAGGAGTTATAAGTGTGACTTATATTCAAGCAGAGACAAAAACACAGCGAGATCCCTTTACAAAGGGACTATCACGAAATGTGATAGAAGGTGCATCTAGGAGATGGGTATGAGACCCATATAAGTTGCCATTGTGGTAACCCGGCCTTTGTGATCGGAGATCCCGTGAATTAGGTCTGGGTAAAACAAACAATTAGCGAACCGAGGAGAGTAATGTCTGTTGCCCTCTCCAAGTGAAGATGCAATACTCTCATAAGAAGTGTAAGGCAGGATGGCGATATGCCTTAATATGTTTCTGTTGGCTTTAACTAAGCGAAGATCTTTGTCCTCTGAGCATTCTTGAAAGAACACACCTATATGAGCCCGACTGTCTAACGTCGCGATCTATGAGACACAGGTGATCTCTAGTAAGCTCATGAAGAGACCATGGAGTACGACGCATATGCTCCACCCGCGGAGGAGGCTCTTGGCGGCCAGTATCGATTATGACTTTGAGTGAAACTGTTCACACAAAACTTGCAATTCAAGGCGTAGTCCATTGTTCAAGTTGTGAATAGGTGTAACTTGGAGCTCTAGGCGAAGTTCAACTTAACGATCTCTGCTAAACGCTTGGTATATCAAACAGTAGTGAGTATTGGCAAATCTCTAAATGGGCATTTGAGATCTGGTGGGGGATTGTTGGAATACGTGGGCTTGGCCCAAATGAACTAACTCCTAAAGAAAATCTCAAAGGCCCATGTGGGAGCATGAGGATGGTGGAATCCTTTAGTCCCATATTGCTAGGGAAAGGGAGGAACACCTTTGGCTCTCTATATAAACCACCTAAAGGCCACCACTAGGAGTGGAAAAAGTGCTTGGTGCTTGAGGCTTGAGAGGGTTAGAGTTTTGCCACCTCTCATTTGTTGCTCTACCACCGTAGCCTTCTCCATTCCGAAGGCGTGCACCAAATGATCGGGAGAAGCGAGGTCTCGGAACCCTTCGCCGAGATCCTGAGACCGGAGAGGGCGAATAAGGTTTTGGGAAGCGCTTCGCGGCTTGCTCAAGATCTTCATCACGGTCGCCTTCCTCTTCTTGTCGCCAGCGTCGCAGTTGAACGGCTCTGCGTCGTCTGCGGCAATAACGTCGTCAACGTCAATGTCGCGATCGCACCAACCGCGACATCGCATCTTCTTCCGCTCAAGACGTTCAATCTGTCCTATTCTCGTGGTTAATCATGTTTAGCCAGATGGTCATGTTGTTCGTGCTGTCTAGTATAGTAGAGAAATACATGCTAGTTTCTGTGATGCTGTTCATGATTTATATTCGGGATTAAATATGGAAATTGTCTAATTAATCAACATATTTTACCCCTATTTGTAGTTCTATACTCATGATACCACTCCATGTGTTCTTAAATAGATGCTATTTTAAATACGTACAATCAAAAAAAAATTCAAATTTTGATCAGTATTACACACAATAGCCGTAGACTTGTCACAGAGAAATTATTCCGTAGATTTGTCGCTGAGAGTACTTTCATACCATTACATTATTGACAGTCTTTACCAGCAAGTCGATGATCAAGGTGTGTGTTTGAACCTGTACCGATGTCTGAATCGAAGACAAAAAGGAAATGAATGTGGTGCCATGCACCAATTAGCACTTAATAGGGGTGTTTGGTGGGAAAAGTTTGATGAACGAACGAACGAATGAATAATTGAAGAGAAGCACCGCAATCAACCTTTGAAAGCATAATTTGCATGAATAGATAACTAAGGGGCTGTTTGGATCATGTAGCTAACAGTTAGCTACTAAAAATTAGCTGGAGTGGATCTAAATATAACCAGTAATAGATCAGCTAACTATTAGCTAGTCATCCAGCTAATGGTTATCTCATTAGCTAGCCAAACCCAGCTAATAGCAGCTAATAAATGGCATTCAACCAAAAGACCCTTAATGTTTGCCACCAATAGCAGCTAATAGCAGAGGTATTCTGGACAATTGATCAACCTAAACATCTATTAGTCACATATTAGCTAGTGGATCCAAATACCCTCTAGCTAATAGTTAGCCAGTTAATAGTTAGCTAGCTAATATTAGCTAGAAACTATTAACCAGCTAACTATTAGCTGCTAATGGATCCAAACAAACCCTAAAGCGACAAAAAAACAAGATGTGCGCTACCAGAACCACTCTGTACGCTTGGAAGTTGGAGCTCGTAGCAAAATAACCGTTCGTTTTTCCTGTCAGATGCATTATGCACGAAGCCCTACCTGACTACATGTAATTTCAACCAACAGATCATGCCATTAAACACGAGTCCACCCAATCTCAATGAACAATCGTGCCCTTCCTCTACTTAAGCGCGCCATTAAACAAGATGTGTAAGCTAAAGAGAGGCAGGAGCAGGACAGGGGGGATATGAAAAAGAAGGTGAATAATTAAAAGCTGGGCCGCTGGTTCTGGTGGCGAGGAAGGATAATGGAAAGTATCAATTAATCTGTGCTGTCGCTTTAATAAAGCCTAAAAGTTGGGGGCGTCCTCGTGACAATTGCCGCCTAACAACAGAGAGAAAAGAAGAGAAAAAATAAAGATGGTTACGAATAAAGCAAAGTGAAAAGAAAAAGAAAAAATTTGTTCTTCACGATCTTGAGATTGGCATCTGTACGGGCCCGAGAATTAACAAATAATATGGGCTTTTCTTGTTCAAGCTGGCCCAATCTTGCGCGCCTTTTGCATCCCTTCTAGAGAGGATTTTTTTTTTTTTTTTTGGTTTTTTTGGGTGGGGACGGGCCGGCGGCCAATTTGTTTTTTAGAAGAACTAGAAGGGTGGAAAAGTTAAAAAAAAATCAAAATCATTTATACGTGTAGTATATGTAACACTTTAGCCCTCTGTGATTTGTGCAGGAACATTACAGTGATTAGGATTTAAGGTGGTGGTCTGAATTTTGAAAGTTTATACCAATCTTGAGGCATACGCTTGATGGTTACAATAGTAGACGCGTATAACTATACAAGCGGGAAAACCATCCTCGAAAACTTATCTGCTCAAAGCTGGTCATCTTGTAACATCATGGAACTTAATTAATGATTCTAACAACACTTTCAAAATAATGTGGGCTTTCATAAAACTATAAAAAAAAGTGTAGTTTTCAAGATGAGAACCCATTTCCCCCAACCGGATGTTTTCTTGATTTTGCGTAAGAACGCTTCCTTTCGAAAAAAACTTTAAAAAAAATTCTTTTAAATACCAGTTTACTATAACCACACACTTACTTCTACGTGACATTTCACAAAATCACCCTTTTAAATAACGCCGTCACATGTAACAGACTTGACATCTACGACCATTCGTCAGATTAACAAGGCCATCTCATGTAGCCTCACACGTAATTTTCAGGGTGGATAACATCGGTCTCGTTACTGTTGTGATATGGATAGAATCCTAGTCTCTTTATGAAAGGACTCTATCTGTTGGTGGGCGAATCCGAATTGTTCTCTATGTATTTTTCTTCTATATTCTGGGCATTGTGTTGTACAGAAAAATCTAATATAATAAAGAGAGAGCATTTTCCCTCACATTGTGTGTGCTTCTAATTTTGATCGTGAGTTCCTGTGGATGTGCTGTTGATTGACACGGGAGAATGACTACGTTTTACCACATATAATCAGCGCGAAGCTCTACAAGGCTAAAGCCAGCGTTTGTCGTTCTATATTATTTGCAAGTAGATCAATCTTGTTTTCTTGATACTAATCTGGATTGATCTATGGTTGTTTTGCATACTGTTCGTACGAGAGATCGATTTTATCAAACAAAGATGATTTACATGCATGGATGAACGCATGATGTTTCTACCAAGGCCGATCATGATCGTCTGTCTGCGTTAATCTACACGGTAAGTAGGGGATCACAGATCCTTACCTTTGACACGTGATAGCAGCGGAAGTTGAGTCAGAGAAGCCAGTTCTCACGTCACACGCGTCAATGAAGTAGTCATACAGGTCATTGAGCAACACTGACCTTCGCCGACCTACGCCGGCCTTGCACCAAAATCTGCCGATCAGCGCCGAGATAGATGCAACGACGCCTCTATGGCATCCTCACGTCTAGGGGATGGAACGCCTTGCGCTGATGTGCTAGCACCACGCGCGCAACGGCTCGCGTTTCGCGAAAGAGGTGGGAGGCGGCGGCTAGGATTTCGTGGTTGGTGCATTCCTCTCATCCTACCGCGCCACGCCACGCCTCCTTTATATAAGCGTGCTAGGACACTTCTCAAGAGGAATCCCAGAACAACCCTTACGCAGGTCGGGATTGAATAGGACACGTGTCCACCTGGCAAGCAGGCGGGCGACCACGGTCCGATCAGCCAGGCAGAGACCGACCAGGACACATGTCCACCTGGCGAGCAGGCAGGCGACCACGGTCCGATACACTGGGTAGAGTCCGACCAGGACACGTGTCCACCTGACGAGCAGGCGGTCGACCACGGTTTGATCCTCACTCGAAACCCTATTCACATGTCCGACCTTTACACGAATCACTATTCACGTATAAACCCTTTATGATAGATCAGATCCGTTAATCATGTTCCAACCCGTTGATAGGATCTAGGCCCCCTCATTTCTTTCTGTTATATTTTAGTTTTGGTGATGATGACTAAGTTAATAATAACTTAGACTTGAAAAGCATGTGCTGAAATCAACATTGAAGAAAGAAGGACTAACAAGATTAATGTATTCTGTCATTAGTCTGTGGCTTGGGAGTTGATTCAAGCCAAGTAGCTATGTCTTTTTATAGTTTTGGCTGTACTATAAAGGGGGACTTTGCACAAGTTGGTAGATTGGATCCTAAGGCAAATCAAAATTAGATTGCTTAGAGTTAAAATCTCTTAGTCATTACTCCTTGAATGAAAATTCCACTCATAAGTCCATACGGACGGACTATCATAAAGTTATATTTTTTTTTAAAAAAAAGTCCGTCACAAGCTTAAACCTTCGACAGACCAAATTTCCCATTCACAACGGACCTAACTACTTGTTCTCCAAAATCTTTATCCAGTTGTTGGTCCACCATACATATACAATCCTCTATTCCTTCAAAATATCAAAAGACAGTCAAAATTGTGTCTATGACAGATCAAATAATTTGGTCTGGCACTCATTCAAAAAGGTCAGTCTTTTTGCCAGACCAAATCTTGAAATCTGTTCATTTGGTCCAAAATCAAAAGTATATTCCTTCACAAGAGATTCCTTCTATGTTAAATTAATTTCTTTTCTAACTCAAGTTTAGTCTGATAACTAAAGAAAATCCTTTGACTGAACTCTTCTTTATGTCAAAAGAGTCTTTGAGTCAAATCTCAGAGAATTCCTTGTATCACGGACCAAACTTTTTGGTCCGTCATATACATATATATTTTCACTCTTCAAACGGACCAAATTCTTTGAAATCCCCGTGTATGACAGACCAAACTTTTTGGTCCGTCATAAACCTGTCAAAATTGGTCGGTGATTCACATAACCAGTATCGCTAAGTATTGTTGCTCAGTCCGTTGTAAACGTATTTTTTATATTTTTAATATCTTGTCACGTTCAACGGCTACTGTGGTAGGTGTAACAGCTATTTTCATGCAAAATGTCTATATAAGCATTCCCTGAGCCATCTACCATAGCACCAATTGAACTCCTTAACATTTTAGCTTTCAAAAGAGCCTTCATTCTTACAAGGAGTTTGTACTTCACTCTCAAACACAAAACCCACATTGTCACTAAGTGTTTTAGCTCCAAGCTTGAGTCTAGCAGTGTGATTTGCAAGTGAGCCTAGAGACAGAACTTGTGCAAAGTTTATTACTCTTGGATATAAGTGATCCTAGATAGCTTGGAGGAAGTTAGAAGTGCGACCTATCCAAAAGCGATTGTGGAAGGCCACTTCAGTTGTGAAAAGGTTTGGAGCTCACCTCACTGGAGTAGTGAAAGAGCTACCCGAGTGATCACCAGAGCTATTGCGACTAGCTTTGGAGAAGCCATACTTCGAAAGAGTGCTTCAACGTGGAGTAGGAGAAGTGCTCCGAACCACGGGATAAATCTTTGTCTCATTTGTGTTTTAGTTCTTATTGAATTGTTTTCGCTGCTACTGTTATTTGTGTTCTACTCTTATTGTAAATTGTGCTAAGTCATTTATTCCTATTGGATACTTTTGTATCTAAAGTACAAAAAAAAAAATCTTGAAGAGTTGCCTATTCACCCCCCCCTCTAGGCCATCTCGTTCCTTCAAGTGGTATCAGAGCTAAGTTTACGTTGTTAAGCTTAACTAGCTTTGGTAATGGCTGAGGGAAATGGATCTGCAACTGTTAGTATAGGTAGAGTACCTGTCTTCGATGGTACAAATTTTGCTTATTGGAAAATTAGAATGAGATGTTATTTAGAAGCTATTGGTTATGATGTGTGGAGAGTTACAGAGAAGCCTCTGCCTCCACATATCTTGGCCGAAGGTCAGACTGCTTATGGTGAACCCACTCCTGGTGAGATTAAGAATATGCAGTATAATGCTCAAGCTAGAAATGCTATATTTTCTTGTCTAAGCTTAGAAGTTTTTGATAGAGTAAGTAATCTCACATCTGCCTATGACATCTGGACAACCCTGCAAGAAATTCATGAGGGAACCTCAGATGTTAAGTGTCGACGATTGGTTTCGCCGGCAATGAGATTTGTGATTCTAGGGGATTCGTGCGGGATCTGAGCTAGATGGTAACACAGGATGCGAGGGCGACCTCTGTTTAGACAGGTTCGGGCTCTCTCGGAGGAGATAATATCCTAGTCCTGTGTTCTTGGATATATGAGCGTCCTCTCTTTCTTGTTTCTCCCCCTCCCCTTATATACTGGGGGAGGGATACATGACAGATGGGCGCCACCGGGCCCTCAACATGGTGGCCTCACTAACACATACTTTGTCTTTATCGGCTATGGCGCACTACGTCTTGGAGAGGTGGTTATGCTTTTCCCCGACCCGCGCCTGCCACTCCGTCAGGTTCCGGCGGCTGCAGGCTCTGCGAATGTCAGGCTGCATGCTTCGCTTTTGACGGATTGTTTGGGCATGGCGCGAAGCTTCCCCGAAGGATCGGGAGCTGCCTTGGGGAACAAGTCGAAACCTCCTCCAGGCCCGTCGTGGCGCTTCCGGGCTCTGGGCCTACTGCTCCGCCCGTCCAGCCCAGTCGGGTATAGGCCCCACTTGCGGGACCCCTATCTCGGACATCCCACAGCAGCCCCCAAGTGCTTTAGGATCGGATTTCCGTCTCTTATCCTGCCATAAAGATTATACGGGAAAAAAGATCGTAAAGAACTTGTAGTGTGAAGCCACTGTGGTTGATTGGCTCGTGGCTGAGTGGTACCCGCGCCCGTCTACGGTGCGCGGCAACCGGCTTGTTGCTCAGCTGACCCTCATGAGGCATACCATGGCATTTTTGGCTCGTGGCCGAGTGGTACCCGCGCCCGTTTACGGGGCGCGGCAACCGGCTTGTTGCTCAGCTGACCCTCATGGGGCATACCATAGTCTTTTTGGCTCATGGCCGAGTGGTACCCGCGCCCGTTTACGGTGCGCGGCAACTGGCTTGTCACTCAGCTGACCCTCATGGGGCTTACCATAGTCTTTTTGGCTCGTGGCCGAGTGGTATCCGCGCCCGTTTACGGTGCGCGGCAACCGGCTTGTTGCTCAGCTGACCCTCATGGGGCATACCATAGTCTTTTTGGCTCGTGGCCGAGTGGTATCCGCGCCCGTTTACAGTGCGCGGCAACCGGCTTGTTGCTCAGCTGACCCTCATGGGGCATACTATAGTCTTTTTGGCTCGTGGCCGAGTGGTACCTGCACCCGTTTGTGGTGTGCGACGATTGGCTTGTGAGGCTCAACCGACCCTCATTGGGCATACCTTGGTCATTCAGAGTAATGCATGTGCCCGCTTGCGGCGCACTGCTTCAGACCCTCATGGGGCGCATTCTCAAGACCGTGTTGGTGAGAAATCCTCCCACGATACCCGATCACGTTATGAGACAGTGACCAGCAATTGACCCCAAATTATGGAGCGTACCGTTGGAGGATGTTCGGAAAGTGCCCAGCCCCAATCTTTCGTGGCGGCCGGCGTTCAGGCCCATCATGGGGCGCACTTTATCCCAAACTTCGAACCAGATTTGACACCTGGCTGCGTTTTGCGCAACACAGCTTTCGGCCCGACATGGGGCGTGCCCTGGATCTGGCCCAGAATTAAACAGGGAGGCCCTTGCTTCTTCCCACCGTATGGCGAACATTGGGGTCTATTTCTTATAAGTGAGAAAAAACCTTGCTGGGGTAAAGACATCCTTGTCTCTCCCCCACCACGGCTGAGAAATCTTCAAATCTCCTTTGGCGATCTTGGCGACCTAGGGTTTCCAGTTTCGCGCCCTAGGCTCGCGGCGGTTCTTCCCACTGGGTTTTCTTCTTCGTGATGTCTTTTCCTTCGGAGTCCTCATCATCATCGGAGGGTAACGCCGACCCGGCGACCGCGGGGTGGGAGACCTCCATCACCACGACGTCCCGCTTGGAGGAGCTGGTCGCTGCCGGCGTTCTTCCTCCGCTGGAGTTGATCTCCGCCCGTCCCGCCGCAGGCGACCCTTATCCCACACCTCAAGAGGATGAGATCGTGGTGTTCGAGTCCTTCTTTTGGCGGGGGTTTAGTGTTCCCGGGAGTGCCTTTTTCCGAGGGTTCCTTCACTTTTACGAGATCGAATTGATCAATTTGAATCCCAACTCCATTCTCCACATTGCTCTCTTCGTTCACCTTTGCGAGGCGTATCTTGGGATACGTCCTCATTTTGACTTGTTCCGCTCCCTCTTCTTGCTCAAGCCTCATCTGAACCGAGCTGCTCCCAGCGTCATTGGGGGCGCTGGACTTCAACTGCGAGAGGGCTTGAAGAAACACTACTTCGCCATTCCCCTCAAGACTTCCCTTAAAGGCTGGAGGTGGGAGTGGTTCTATTGTGCCAATATTGATCCTTTTCTCGCCCCTTTCACTGGTCGCGCTCCTAAAGTTTCTCGATGCTGGAGTGATGCCCCAGATGGCGGCGGATTGGGCCAAGTCGCTGAGCTTCTGGCGTTGGTGAGTGATCTGAAGACTCAGGGGCTGACGGGCCCTGGTATTGCGGTCAGCTTTGTCAAGCGCCGGGTGCAACCCTTGAAGGAGAGAATTCACTTGGGGTTCCAGTACAGCGGGACTCAGGATCCCACCCGGGAGACAAGCACGTCCCTGTCGAGAAATGCATTGGGGGCGCGGGTGGTTGACTTCTTCGTGGCTGGCACTGAAATTACCAACAGGGGCAGCCCTCACAGATTTTCGGCAGTGAACCCTCCTCCTCCTGTGAGTGCACCACTCTCTCGAGAAGCTGTCCCATGATTTTTGCTTGGTGTGCGATTCTGACAGTGTGCGATCGTTCCTTTTTCAGGAACGTGAGTCCTTCTTTTCTGACGCTCCGGTCGTTGGCCTCTCTCGGCTGAGGAATGCTCAGGCCAAGCGAGCGGCTGACACCTCGGCCGATGAGCTGCGCCGGGAATCGGCGGAGGAGGCTGCTGGCCCTTCGTCAGCTGGCCCTTCGAAGCGCAGAGCCACAGCCCTCTGTCTCAGGGGCAGCCCCGACTGCTGGTGCTGGGTCGGGTTCCCCTCCGAGTGGTGCTGGGACTCGGATGAAACCTGTGCTGAGATGTTTTCCCTTTTTTGCCGATTCAGGACTCCTACTATGGACGTCCCAGTGGAGGGGTCTCCTTCTCCTCCCATGATGCTTTATCTGCAAGCTTTGGACAATTTGATCTCATGTGGTTGAGATCACCACACTCATAGCACCTTGGAGGACCACCTCTCTTTCTCATTCTCACATTCTGCAAAGCTTTGTTAAAGCGAGAAGAGAGTAGTGCCAAGTCTTCTTCAGGAAATTCTTCTATTTGATCATCTGTTAAAGAAGACAAGGAGGACAAGGCAAAACTAGAAAAAGAATTTGCATTTGACATGTTAGGGTTAGAGATCAAAGCAATTGATTTAACATTACCCTTTCTGGCAAAAACATCCAACTCATGAGTTTTCAACTTAGAATACAAAACATCTAATGTAAGTGTACTCATGACAGTAGATTCTCTAATGGATGTAACTTTCATCTCCCAAATAGACATGTCTAAAGCACCAAGCAATTGTCTAGCATTAGCAGCATCATCAAAGCTAACTCCAACAGCACGAAAATTACTAAGAATTTTATTGAAACGTGCAAAGAAGTCATCTAGCGACTTACCGGGTTTCATCTCAAATCGCATGTATTCTTTTTTGTAAAGATCCTGACGAACCTCTTTAATAGTGTTAGAACCCTCATGGTAATCACAAAGAGATTTCCATACCTCATATGCAGATTTGAGATGGATCACACGGTCAAAGTCGCTGCGTCCCAAACCTTGGATGATCAAGTTGCGCGCCTTGCTGTTTGCTTCAACATGTGTGCGATTGGTGTCATTGACGTTGTCGTTTGCAGGGACTTCATATGGCTTGTAGACCTTATCCCAAATTGTGAAGCCTTGTGCTTGGATGAACGCCTCCATCTTGGCCTTCCAAAACTGAAAATCAACACCATCGAACACACATGGTTTTGTCGAATAACGATCCATTGATCTAATCACCGGTTAAGATAGATTAGAAAAACCTTGCTGTGATACCACTTGTAGGATTGAAGTATACGAATATAGCAATCAGTGGGGGGGTGAATGATTGTGCGGAAGCTAAAACCAAATTCTTGATCTACTAAAAGTTCACCCCAAAATAGAACCAAATAATTGCCTCGTATTCGACAAAAACAGAATGACAGAGGTTCGGTAAAACGCGAATTCCCGGAGATCCAGCGGTCGCAATGATCTGAAATTTGGACACAAGAAACTAGATTCCAATACGAATCAAACCCAAAAAGAATCAGCTCGATCGGACTTATGGATCAAAAGTTATGAGCTTCGCAAACTTGCTATTCCAGAACTTGACGAAAATTAATCTAATCAAAACTTCAAGATTCAACAAGATCTTCAAAAGATTAATCAACTAGACTTTGAGGAACTCTAAATCAATACCCTAGAAAAGGTTTTTGATGGATCAAATCAAGATGAAACTCAAGGATCAAAAACCAATCTAGATTTAGAGCAAGCATGCAAACAAGAACCAAGATAGAAAACACTGTAGCAACGTGGTTATTGTAGCACGCAAGAATCTTGGAAGAATTGATCTTTATTTTTTTTGTCTAAAGTACTCTCATCAAAAGAGTACAAACCCTAAAACTGAGCTTGAGGCTCTCAATGCGCTCAGCTCCGATTGATGCCCTTCAACAGGAGACACCCGTCCTATTTAAAGGAGCAAAACACAAGGAGTTCTGAATACAATTCCTAATCCCTAGAAGGAGTATGTATTCAACACAACTCCTATTGGCCCAACCTGGCCGAGTACAACTCTTGCACGCGTATGGCAACCCTACCATGCTCACGTGACTAACACTTTGCACGCGTATGGCCACCTGCCATACTCACGTGACTAACACTTTGCACGCGAATGACCTCCTGCCATTCTCACGTGACTAACCATTCTTCATAAGCACCATTCTCTTAGCCCGAACGTCCCGCATGACATCTTTAACCACCAAGACCTCAGTTCCTCCCTGAACCTAGTCCCGAACCTCAGCTCCTCCATGAACCTAGTTCCGGTCCCGTCATCGACCACGTTCGTCTTCGAGCAATACCTGCACATGAACAAACCACAAAACAATTCCGAGCACAAGTCCACGACTTGACTCACATCAATCCATGCAACTACTCACATGAGCATTGCATAAAGTCCACTTCAAAACAAGCATCATGAAATTCTCACCAATTTCATAATCTCAAGGTCAAACCAAAAACTCAATTCCAAGTTTGCTCAAAACCCTAATCGAGCAAAAACGCATTCACGACGGACCAAAAAATTTGGTCCGGCGTACATGTAAAACTTACTGTTTTCACGAACTTGATCCCGCGCAAAAACCTTCAGAAGCACATTTACGACATACCAAAAATTTGGTTTGTCGTACATGGAAAAAACGAGGTTGCCAAAAACATGTGTATGACAGACCAAAAAATTTGGTCCGTCATACATGGGAAAAACAAGGTCGCCAAAAGCATGTGTATGACAGACCAAAAAATTTGGTCCGTCATACATGGGAAAAACAAGGTCGCCAAAAACATGTGTATGACAGACCAAAAAATTTGGTCCGTCATACATGGGAAAAACAAGGTCGCCAAAAACATGTGTATGACAGACCAAAAAATTTGGTCCGTCATACATGCGAAAAGCGCAATTTCTTGAACAAGCGTAAAAGCATCAAAATCACGTTTATGACAGACCAAAAAGTTTGGTCCGTCATACATGCGAAAAACACTGTTTTTGGATGTTTGGTCTGGCGCAAATGCAAAGTCTCTGTTTTTGGATGTTTGAATGTTTGGTCCTTCATGCAAGCAATTTTGCATGATTAATCCTAACCAATTTTTCAGCACATGATCAAACCAATTTTTCATCACATGATTCACACCCCTAGATTCGGTTTGGACACCTTTTTGGACAATTGGAAAGGATGATAGCGCTCTTGTGTTTCAGAGCGCGATTCGACCATCGCTGAGCTGAGAGCTCGACTGGAAGCTTCGGAAAGTTCTGGCCTCGAAGCTCGAGTCGGTTTGGAGAGGATACAACAGGAGCTGAAGGGTAAATTTCTTTGACTTGGATTGAACGTACTTGGCGTCGGGTGTGTTTTCTGATGGCGGTTCGGCTTTGGTGCAGAATGCAAGGAGAAGATGACCACTGCCGAACAGAGCCGCACTGAGCTGCGCGTCGCCTGCGAGCCGGTTCTGCACCTTCTGCGTATCGAAGGAGCTGAGTTGGGCCAGGGAGACGACGCTGTTCCGCTTCTCTCTGGAGGAGCCGATAGGATCAGAGCTTACGCCAAGGAGTCCGCGACCATGAGTGCGAACCAGGCGTTGGCAGTGGTCAAGTCTCATTATCCGAGAGTTGACCTTGAAGCTGTAAGAGAGGGTTTTGCCTGTGATGAAGACAAGGCCAACGCACTCCTCGAAGAGGTCTTCGGTACATCGCAGGCCTTGTTAGAGAATCTTGAATTCTGACTTCGATGTGAACCTTCATGCCGAGTGCTGGCCCTCCCCTCCTTGTTTGAAACGTTGTATTTCTCACTCGAATATAATTTGTCTGTATTGTTCTCTGCTAAGTAGGCTCCAAACCTCTTTCACTCTTTCCCACTTGTCTGAGTTGCTAGAATATAGGCCCACGGCCTTTTGGCCCCCGTTGCGCCTTTCTTGGTGGCCTTCAGCCGACTGGTATGGCTCCCAAGCGCCAGGGCCTTGGCCCGTGGCCTTCTCGCCCAGACACGCTTTTCCGAGTGGCTGGCGTGCAGCTCTCGAGCGTCGGGACTTACGTTGTGGCCACGGCCTTTTGACCCCCATTGCGCCTTTCTGGGTGGCCTTCAGCCGACTGGTATGGCTCCCAAGCGCCAGGGCCTTGGCCCGTGGCCTTCTCGCCCAGACACGCTTTTCCGAGTGGCTGGCGTGCAGCTCTCGAGCATCGGGACTTACGTTGTGGCCACCTGGCTGAGTGGTTCAGCCCCCAAGTTTGCGTCGTCGCCTCCCGGCTCGCAGCCCCCGGACTTCTCGCTTAACTGGGCGAAGTGAGCGGGAAGGTCGAATTGATTTGGGCTGTACCTGACACGTGTCTGGCGAAATATCCCTTAATTCTGTTCAACGTGTTGATCTTCTTTGGTATTCGCGCAGCCGCTTTGTTTTTTGCGCTTCATTGATTGCGAGGTGGCGTGTTTGATTGCCTTTGCAGACGCTTCGATTTCCGGAGCTAGGATGGTTTATAAATAGGGCGTCACCGCTGATGAGCGATCGCCCATTTCCTCTCGTCTTCTCCCTCTTCTTCCACTTCCAACCTCCCTCCATGTCTAATATGAGGAGGTTCGTTGGCCCATACGCGGCGTTCTTTCGCCAGCGGTTCTTTGGGCTGCTCTACAGCTGGGAGGAAGCTGAATTCTGGGAGGAGCACGATTTTGCTATCCTGGAGGCGGAGGAAGAGGAAAGGGCCACGAGGGACGCCGCCGCCATGGCCACCTTGCTGGAGGCTGCGCCGGGGCTCCACGAGGTGGCCGAGATCATCACCGAGATGGTTGGGCGCGAACGCCGCGACGACCTGGCCGCCAGGGCCCTCGTCCGCCTTATACCACCCCTGTGGGTGGTTGAGGACGAGATTCTGGCGGCTTTGGGTCAGCGGTCGCGCGTCGACCTCGACGATCCCGCCCCCGGGCCTCCCAAATGCGTAAGGTGAGGCAACACCAAAGAAAGACCAAAGACCAGGAGCAGGAAGAAGCAGAGTAGCACCAAAGAGGATCGCATAGGGCCGCTTCTTCCTCCTCTTTTTTTTTTCTCTTCTCTCTCTCTCTTTTTTTTAGCGCGAGAAAATGAAAAAAAGTCAGTAATGTAAATTACTAATATTATGGAACAAAATGTGAAATCTTGCCCAGTCTGTGCTATCTTAATTATCCCGAGTTTAAAGTTCCGCCTAATCAACCGTTCTAGTCAGTTGCTCCAGCGCCAGCAACGAGGCGTTGAGGCTCGAGCTTTTGACAGCTAGAAACTCATGACTAGACGAATCTCGGTTAAATTCTGGCGCTGCGAATTGTAGTCCCCGAGTGGTTAGTGCTTTCAGGCTCTGCCCCTCCCGCTTCGCGCGCTGGTATAAACCACCGGAGTTATCCACTTATCGCGGTCTTTATTTCCGTGCGTTTTGTACCGGCGCGACCAGGGTTAGGTGCTACACCAGTCGGGTAATAACCACTCGGGACTAGCATTACACAGTAGAAATTCAGAAAATGAAACGGATCACCATTTTATTGAACATGTGAGAGTCGGGTACATAACTCATGCGTAGAAGCGACGGAGCTGTTCGGTGTTCCAAGTATTCGCCAAAACCTCGCCATCTTCACGTCTGAGTCGATAGGCACCTGGCCGGACCGTCTCCTCCACAATGTACGGACCTTCCCAAGTTGGAGAGAGCTTGTGCTCACTTTTCTGGTTCCTCCTGAGGACCAGATCTCCTTTTGAAAAGGCTCTACTTCTGACATTGCGAGAATGGTAACGCCGAAGTCCTTGGAGGTACTTGGCCGACTGGATGGCTGCAACGTTTCGAGCCTCCTCGAGTTGATCAAGCTCTTCCATTCGCCCCCCCCTCAGACTCGGCCTCCTTGTAATTCCGAACCCTCGTGGATTCGAATTCTAGCTCAGTCGGCAGAACCGCCTCCGAGCCGTAAACTAGGAAAAAGGGGGTTTGCCCAGTTGCTCGGCTGGGGGTGGTTCTGAGTCCCCAGAGTACCGACGGTAACTCCTTCACCCATCGGGCAGCGTATGGTTTGAGGCGATCGAAGATCCTGGCCTTGAGGCCCTGGAGGACCAGGCCATTAGCCCGCTCCACCTGCCCATTGCTTCGTGGATGAGCCACCGAGGCGAAGCAGATCTTGATTCCGATGCCCTCGCACCATTCTTGAAAATCTTCACTCCTGAATTGGGTGCCATTGTCTGTGATGATCCGGTTGAGCACTCCGAATGTAACCACGATATCCTGGAAGAACTCCTTGGCCTTAACCGCAGTGATAGTGGCGATTGGTTTGGCTTCGATCCACTTGGTGAACTTGTCAATGGCTACGAAAAGGTAGGCGAAACCACCTTGCGCCTTCTTGAGTGGGCCCACTAAGTCGAGCCCCCAGACCGCAAAGGGCCAAGAGATGGGGATAGTTTGCAGCTCCTATGCCGGCAAGTGTGTCTGCCTTGCATAGAACTGGCAGCCCTCGCAAGTTCGAACGATCTCCTTAGCATCCGTCACTGCCGTAGGCCAGAAGAAGCCCTGGCGGTAGGCTTTCCCAACCAAGGCGCTTGACGCCGCGTGATGGCCGCACATCCCCGAGTGGATTTCTTTGAGCAGGTCTCTTCCCATTTGTTCCGGAATGCACCGCCTGAGGACTCCTGAGGCGCTCTTCCGAAAGAGCTCCTCGCCAATCACCGCATAGGATTTGGCTTGTCGGGAGACGCGTTCGGCCAGAGCGGTTGCCTCTGGAAGTTTGTCCTTCAGGAGATAATCTAGATACGGGGCCGTCCAGTCGGGGTCAATGAGCAAGACTCCGGTCTCAGGATCCTTAGTTGGCTCTCGTCGTTTTGCAACGGTTGGTTCGTAAAGATCCTGGACGAAGATACCACTCGGGACCTTTGCCCGAGTGGCTCCCATTTTAGCCAACTCTTCGGCTGCCTCATTATTGCGGCGGAGGACATGAACCAGCTCCAGACCGTCAAACTTGCCTTCCAATTCTCGGACTTGCTGGCAATATGCCGTCATAGTCTGATCGATGCACGACCAATCCTTCTGTACTTGGCTTACCACCAACTGGGAGTCACCGCGAACCGCCAGTCGTCGGATTCCGAGCGATGTGGCGATGCGGAGCCCATGGATGAGCGCCTCGTACTCTGCGGTGTTGTTCGAGGCCGGGAAGTGAATTCGGAGGACGTACTTCAACCTGTCGCCTTTCGGCGAGACGAGGAGAATTCCCGCCCTGGCCCCGCCGAGCATGAGAGATCCATCGAATGCATGCTCCAATATTCTAGCTCTTCTTCCATGCAGGGGGCCTGGGATTCGGTCCACTCGGCCGTAAAGTCGGCCAAAGCCTGGGACTTGACGGCGGTGCGCGGCTTGAACGAGACATCGAAAGCTCCAAGCTCGGCTGCCCACTTTGAAATTCTTCCAGTAGCTTCTCGATTATGGAGGACCTCTCCCACGGGGAAAGAAGTCACTACTGAAATCGAGTGCCCTTGGAAATAATGCTTCAGCTTCCGCGACGAGATCAAAATTGCGCATGCAGCCTTACGAACTTGAGGATATCGCGTCTTGGATTCGCCAAGATTACCGACAAAATAAACCGGGCGTTGCACGCCGTAGCGATGTCCAGATTCTTCCCGCTCGACAACTATCACGGCACTGACTACATGAGTTGTTGCCGCTATGTAGAGTAGGAGAGGTTCACCTGGCACCGGTGAGACTAGAATTGGAGGGGTGGAGAGGAACACCTTGAGTTCTTCGAAGGCTTGCTGTGCCTCTGCCGTCCATTCAAAGCGGTCCTGCTTCTTGAGGAGCTTGAAGAAAGGCATCCCCCGAACTCCCAACCGGGAGATAAACCTGTCAAGCGCTACCATGCAGCCAGTAAGCTTTTGGACATCTTTCTGGCTGGCAGGCGGGGCCATCCTCATGATGGCCCCGATTTTCTCCGGGTTTGGCCCGATCCCACGATGAGAGACAATGAACCCGAGTAGTTTCCCGGAAGAAACTCCGAAAACGCACTTCTCAGGGTTTAGCCTCATCTGGAACGCCCTCAGACTTGCGAACGTCTCAACCAGATCGGAGGTGAGGCTGTCCTCTGTCTGGGTTTTAACCACTATATCATCCACATATGCTTCCACATTGCGTCCGAGCTGATGGTGAAAACATCAGTATCGCTACCGATAAGTTGCGCCAGCATTCTTCAGCCCAAACGGCATGGTGATGTAGCAATATGCTCCGAATGGGGTGATAAACGAAGTCTTCTCACAATCCTCCTCTCGAAGCCGGATTTGATGATAGCCTGAGTAGGCGTCCAGAAAACTAAGTAGTTGAGATCCAGCAGTGGAGTCTACCACCTGATCAATGCGGGGGAGACCGAAGGGATCTTTCGGGCACGCCTTGTTGAGGTCGGTGTAATCAACACACATGTGCCAGCTTTTATTCTTCTTTTGAACGAGTACAGGGTTTGCCAACCAGTCGGGATGATACACTTCTTTGATGAAACCTGCGGCTAGCAACTTTGTGATCTCCTCCCTGATGGCTTCTCGACGGTCTTGGGCGAACCGTCGCAACCTTTGCTTGACTGGTCTGGCTGATTGGTTTACATTCAGTGCGTGCTCGATCACCTCCCTGGGGACCCCGGGCATGTCCGACGGCTTCCAGGCAAAGACGTCTCTATTTGCCCGCAGAAAAGTGACGAGCGCGTCCTCCTATTTGTCTCCGAGCCCTGTCCCGATCAAGGCGGTTCGCGCCGGATCGGACGGGTCGAGGAGGATTCTTTTGGTACCTTCCTCGAGGCCGATCCCGGGGTTCCGCGCTTTGCGGGTAGGGACGGTGCCTTCCGGCTTGTCGGAATTCGCCTCTTGACGAATCCTTTCCCGACCCGTTAGCGCCTCCAGCGACTCGGCCATCTCGCAGCTCTCCCTGTCGCAAGAGAAAGACTGCTTGACATCACCGCGTAGCGTGATAATACCACTCGGACCTGGCATTTTCAGCATTAAATACATGTAGTGGGGCACTGCCATGAACTTGGCTAGCGCTGGTCTCCCCAAGATGGCATGATACGCTGTCGCGAAGTCTGCCACCTCGAAGCCAAGGCTCTCCGTCCGGTAGTTGTCTCTCGTGCCGAATGTGACTGGCAGAGTGATTTGTCTGAGTAGTATCGCTGACGTTCCGGGTATCACTCTGTGAAAAGGCGACGACCCGCGTTTAAGCTCCGACCGCGGGATCCTCATGTCGTCGAGTGTTTTCACGAAGAGGACATTGAGCCCACTTCCACCGTCAATCAACACCCTCTTGAGCTTGATGCCGCGGACAACAGGCGCCAAGACCAGCGGATATCTACCGGGGAATGGGACATGATCTGGGTGATCCGAACGGTCGTAAGTTATCGCGACCTCGGACCACCGTACATATTGGGGGGTCTCCGGCTCTACTGCGCAGATGTCCCGGGCGGTGAGCTTTTGCTTCCGCTTGGACTCATATGCAGCCGAACCCCCGAATATATAGTTAAGCTCGTGATTGACTTCCTGATAGTCTTCCTCGGCTTCGGGGGGAGGTGGCTTGCCGGCGGCGTGTCCACTCGGACCTTGTCCAGCCTGCTTCTTGCTCTCGCGGGCGAATCTCTTCAGAGTGAAGCAGTCCTTGGTGGCATGTCTCCCCTTCGGATGGAAGGGGCAAAGCGAGTTCATCACCCTGTCATACCCATCCTCTTTGAGGGCTCGAGGGTGAGTTGGTGCAGCGACTGCCACCAGCTCTTCACCCTTGCGCTTCTTTTCCTTCCGCCGGGGGGGTTCAGCCTGATCCTTCCCCTCATCACGCCGTTCCGCCAAAGCCTCGGAGGCTGAAGCGTAGCGGTCCGCTAGGGCGAACAGCTCACGAACCGACGTTGGTGGCTTCCGAGACATCTTCTTGATGAGATCGGGGTCGCTGACTCCCTTCTGGAAGGCAGCTATCATGATCGCATCCATGACATCCCGAACGGTGCTTTTCCTGTGCATGAAGCGCTTGACGAACTCCCGGAGGGATTCGTTCCTCTTTTGGTGCAGCTGATAGAGGTCCCAGGGGGTGCCTGGGTGCTCGTAAGTGCCTTGGAAATTTGAAATGAACTGCTCACACAGATCTCCCCAGGAATCTATAGAATTCGCTGGGAGTCCAGTGAGCCATGCTTGGGCCAGGGGCGAGAGGGTAACCGGTAAGTAATTTGCCATTACTTTCTGATCCCCCCCGGCGGCCCTGACCGCCAGAGCATATACCTGTAGCCAGGCCTCCGGGTCCCTCTCACCGTCAAACCTAGTGATGCCTTTGGGATTAAAGCCATCAGGCCAAACCACTCGGCGTAGGTGAGGGGTAAACGCGCGAATCCCTTCAATAACCCCGCGACAACCCCCGGGCGGTGATCGACGCGGAGGGGATCGTGCTTGGCGTGCTTCGCGATCTCGTGGGAGGATGCCGTAGCGTTCATACTCGTCGGCATGGCGGCGTTGTTCCTCCCTTTCTCGGTCGCGGCGCCTGGCGTCGAGGTCTGAACGGAGGTCGCGGTTGATGCTGTGCCGCAAGTCGTCTCCGCGGGGTGGAACATGATGTGTCTGGCGGGCTTCCTGACCTGACCAGCTGCTGGCCGTCTGGGTCCTCGCTGGACCACGCGACAGCTCCTTTGCCGGCTGGTCGGTCTGGGCCTGCTGGATAGCTACCGCCGTCACCATGGCCTTTACTTGGGCCACGATCGGGGCGACTGGATCACCCGCCCCTAGCATAGGGCTTAGGGTATCCAGGAGTGTCTTGGAGGCGACGATATTCTGCTGTGGGGTATGGAAAACCGCTTGGTCCCCCATCTTGGCTTGCAGAATGTCTTCATTGACACCCCGGGCGCGGTCCCGCAGAGTGCGCGCCCGCGCGTCCGGTTCAGTCGCTCGGCCACCTTCCAAGTCGGCAGCGGCTGAAGTGTCGAGGCGCTGCTGCGAATCCGCCCGCGAGCCCTCGATTACGCAGACTCTACAGAAATTCCAGCAGCTCTCTAGGCTTTCTTCTGACTCGGCCGCTGAGCTGGGCGAGCCTGAAGAGGATAGCTCCAGGCGCTCGGAGGTGCCGAGTGGTTTGGCGACGAGAACCCCCACCATTCGTACCTCGGCGCTCTTGGGTCCGACTCCCTGGCCGGACCGGGCCTTCGGTCCCCCACTCGGCACTTTAGAGCGCGAGACAGGGGGACCCCCCGATCGGCCGGAAAGTCGCGAAGATGGCTCGCCAGAAACTTGCCGCACTGCAGCGCGGCCTCCTCGGAGAGGGAAAGGTTCCCGAGGCCGTCAGAGATGAAGGTCAGGCTTCCGAAGTGGAAGACATGATCCGGGGCGAAAACTGTGGAGACTCCGCTCGTCACAGCCATCAAGCTCGACGAAGATCTTGACACTCAACCCTACCTGGCGCGCCAACTGTCGACGATTGGTTTCGCCGGCAATGAGATTTGTGATTCTAGGGGATTCGTGCGGGATCTGAGCTAGATGGTAACACAGGATGCGAGGGCGACCTCTGTTTAGACAGGTTCGGGCTCTCTCGGAGGAGATAATACCCTAGTCCTGTGTTCTTGGATATATGAGCGTCCTCTCTTTCTTGTTTCTCCCCCTCCCCTTATATACTGGGGGAGGGATACATGACAGATGGGCGCCACCGGGCCCTCAACATGGTGGCCTCACTAACACATACTTTGTCTTTATCGGCTATGGCGCACTACGTCTTGGAGAGGTGGTTATGCTTTTCCCCGACCCGCGCCTGCCACTCCGTTAGGTTCCGGCGGCTGCAGGCTCTGCGAATGTCAGGCTGCATGCTTCGCTTTTGACGGGTTATTTGGGCATGGCGCGAAGCTTCCCCGAAGGATCGGGGGCTGCCTTGGGGAACAAGTCGAAACCTCCTCCGGGCCCGTCGTGGCGCTTCCGGGCTCTGGGCCTACTGCTCCGCCCGTCCAGCCCAGTCGGGTATAGGCCCCACTTGCGGGACCCCTATCTCGGACATCCCACATTAAGGAACCAAAATACTTTGTCATTAGAGAAAAGTTTGACCAATTTAAAATGCTGCCTCATGAAAATGCAAATGATATGTTCACTAGACTTAATCCAATTGTAAATGAGCTTAAAGGTCTAGGGACTAAAATCTCTGATGTTGAGGTATGCAGGAAAATGATAAGAGTGCTTCCTCAAGCTTATCACAGTCTAATCACCTACCTGTCAAATAGTGGTGATCTTAAGAAGCTCACTCCAACCGAGCTACTTGGAAACATATCAGCACATGAGCTAACCTTGGCTGAAGAGGATGCTCCAAAGAAGAAATCCATTGCTCTAAAAGCCAAGGAGATAGTACAATACTCATCCGATGAAGATGATGATGAGTCAAGTGATGCTGAGGATGAAGATGTGAAAAAGTTGGCTCTACTCATGAGAAGAGCTAACAAAATCATGAGAAGGGTTAATTTCAAAGACAAAGGAAGGTTTAACTCCTACTACTCAAAGAAAAACCCTTTTGCTAATATTATTTGTTTTGAATGTAATGAAAAGGGACATATAGCTGCTTGGTGCCCTAACAAAAGCAAGAAGAAGAACAAGTACAAGGGCAAAGAAGATGAGGATGAGGAGAAAGCCCATGATAAATCCAAGAAGAAACATTTCAAGAAGAACTCCTACTACTCAAAGAAAAACCCTTTTGCTAATATTATTTGTTTTGAATGTAATGAAAAGGGACATATAGCTACTCGGTGCCCTAACAAAAGCAAGAAGAAGAACAAGTACAAGGGCAAAGAAGATGAGGATGAGGAGAAAGCCCATGATAAATCCAAGAAGAAACATTTCAAGAAGGGCTACTCCAAGAAGTTCACAAAGAAAGGAAAAGGAGAAGCTCACATAGGGGAGTGGATCACTGATGAAGAAAGCTCCAGTGAAGAATCCACCTCAGATGATGAAGACTCAAGATCCAAAGGGTTAGCTGAACTTGCCCTGGATGAGTCCACTCCACCCCCACCTACATTTCCTCTATGTCTAATGGCAAGAACAAATGAGGAAAAGGTCAGTGACTCTCATTCGTATGATGAGCTAGTTGAATTAGTTGAAGAACTAAATAATGCCTTACATGCTAAAACTAATTCAACGAAAGCTCTTAAGAAAATTGTTGCTAGCTTAATTGAGAATCAAAAATTGTCACAAGATAAGCATGATGTACTTACTGAAAAATATGAAAAACTTGTGCAGTCTCATGCTGATTTGTCTGATAACTATGCTTCCCTTACTAAGATTCATGAAGATCTACAGAATAAATATTATGAGCTTGAAGTTAATATTGAATTAACTAATAGCAAATCAAATACTATCTCTTCATGTGATGAATCTATTTCTTGTGATTTGCTAATTGATACAAATGTTGCTTTCAGCTCATCTAACACCTGTAGTGGAAATTGTAAATATGCTACATGTGTTAAGGAGCTTAAAAAGCAAAATGAAGAATTGAAAAACAATGTAGCTAACTTTGATAAAGGTCTGAAAAATTGGTTTCTAGGCACTGCTACTCTTGACAAAATATTGGTTCAACAAAGACCCAACTTGGGAAAAAAGGGCTTAGGGTTTAAGCCTAATAATTTGCCCAAGAAAAATGGATCAAACAAGCTTGAACAGACTTTTGTCAAGAAGGGCACACAATGTTACTACTGTCATGAATCAAATCATGAATCCAGAAATTGCTATTTTGCAAATGTTTCTCATTCCAAAAGGGGATGTATAGTGGATGCCCATTATATGCTATTTAAGAATTTCAGAGGCAAAATGAATGTGAAATATGTAGGTCCCTCAAATCTTGACAAGAAACTTAAAGCGATTTGGGTACCCAAGGCCATGCTATTAAATCCTTTCAGACCCAAACTTGCTGTAACTAACGTCAAAGGACCCAAAAGTATTTGGGTACCTAAAGTCAAAAAATGAACTTTCAGGTGAACTATAAAAGTGGAGGCCGGCATTGGGTAATTGACAGTGGATGTACTCAACACATGACCGGGACCTCAAGAATGTTCACCACAATTGAAGGAGAAAGTGATCCAAGTCACAAAATTACTTTTGGTGACAATAACAAAAGAAAGGTAAAAGGTCTTGGTAAGATTGCTATATCAAATGATCATTCCATTGACAATGTTGTTCTTGTTGACTCTTTAAACTTTAACTTGCTATATGTTGCTCAATTGTGTGAACTTGGATTCCATTGTAACTTCTCATTTGATGGGGTAATGGTATTTGATAAAAATGAAAAGCTTGTTTTCAAAGGCTTCAGATTTCAAAATCTTTATTTAGTAGATTTCAAATCTAACTCCTCATGCATTTCAGCCTGCCTGTTAGCTAAAGTCTCCCTTGGATGGCTTTGGCACAGGCGTCTTGGGGCATGTAGGTATGTCTAATCTCAAAAAGCTTTTCAAGAATGAGCTAGTGGTGGGATTGAAAGATGTTAAATTTGAGAAGAATAAGCTATGCAGTGTTTGTCAAGCAGGCAAGCAAGTAGCAAATTCTCATCCAACCAAAAGTATCATGTCCACCACTAGACCACTAGAATATCTACATATGGATGTCTTTGGCCCCACTTCTTATGCCAGCATTGGTGGTAACTCATATTATCTTGTTATAGTTGATGATTTCTCCAGATTCACTTTGGTTTTCTTTCTACCACACAAAAGTGAAGTTGAAAAAATCTTCAAAACTTTTGCAAAAAGGGCTCAAAATGAATTTGACTGCTCCATCAAGAAAATCAGAAGTGACAACGGATCTGAGTTTGTTAATGCAAATATCATTGAATATTGTGATAAATTAGGAATTAAGCACGAATTCTCAGCCACCTACACTCAACAAAATGGCATAGTTGAGAGAAAGAATAGAACTTTAATTGAAATGGCTAGTCCTATGCTAGATGAATATGATACTTCTGTTGCCTTCTGGGCTGAAGCCATTAATACTGCGTGTCATGCTACTAATCGCCTGTATCTTCATAGACTATTAAAGAAAACACCTTATGAGTTATTGGTGGGTAGAAAACCTAACATATCATACTTTCGTATATTTGGTTGCAAAGTGTATATCTACAAAAAGAGAACTCATCTGGGAAAATTTCAAACTAGATGTGACATAGGCATCATGCTAGGTTACTCTTCTAAGTTAAAAGCTTACAGAGTGTTCAACAATTCAACTGGCTTAGTAGAAGAAACTTATAATGTAAAGTTTGATGAATCTAATGGTTCACAAGGTGAGCATGAGAATTTAGATGATGTAGGTGAAGACGGCTTGGTGCAAGCAATGAGGAAAATGGAAGATGGTGATATTAAACCTAAGGAAGACAAAGATGAATTGCCAACAGCATCCATGGAACCACATGATGGAACTCAGGAAGAAGAAGAAGAAAAAGATGAAGACAGACCAATCTTTATAAGAAGCCATCACACAATTGCAAAAGACCATCCCACCGATCAAATCATTGGTGAAATCAGTAAAGGAGTTCAAACACGCTCTAGATATGCTACATTTTGTGAACATTATTTGTTTGTTTCCTGTGTTGAGCCTAAATCAGTGGAAGAAGCCATAGAAGATGCAGACTGGATAATTGCTATGGTGGAAGAGCTCAACAATTTCGAAAGAAACAAAGTCTAGAGTTTAGTGGAACGCCCAAAGGATCATAATGTCATTGGTACAAAATGGGTATTCCGAAATAAACAAGATGAAAATGGAGTGATAATAAGAAATAAAGCTAGATTAGTAGCTCAAGGCTTTACTCAAGTGGAAGGACTTGACTATGGTGAAACATATGCTCCTGTAGCATGCCTTGAAGCTATACGGTTTCTTCTAGCTTTTGCTTCACATTTTAATACCACTCTTTTTCAAATGGATGTAAAAAGTGCATTTCTTAATGGTGTCATTGATGAAACGGTTTATGTTGAACAACCTCCTGGTTTTGAAGACTCAAACTTGCCTAATCATGTTTATAAACTGTCAAAAGCTCTCTATGGCTTGAAAGAAGCTCCTAGAGCTTGGTATGAACGTCTTAGAGACTTTCTAATGAAAAAGAATTTCAAAATTAGGAAGGTTGATCCAACATTGTTTCTAAAAGAAATCAATGGAACATTAATGATATGTCAAATATATGTGGATGATATCATTTTTGGATACTAATGACTATTTGTGCAAGGAGTTTGGTGACATGATGGCCAAGGAATTTGAAATGTCCATGATTGGGGAGCTGTCATTCTTCATTGGATTTCAAGTTAAGCAATTGAAGGAGGGAACATTTATTTCACAAGAAAAGTACACCAAGGATCTCCTCAAGCGCTTCAAAATGGAAGAATGCAAGTCAATCAAGACTCCCATGGCAACAAACACACATCTTGATCAAGATGTGGCAGGTAAGTCTGTTGATCAAAAGCTTTATAGATCTATGATTGGGTCATTACTTTATTTGATAGCATCTAGGCCTGATATCATGTTTAGTGTTTGTATGTGTGCTAGGTTCCAAGCTGCACCTAAAGAAATTCACCTAAGTGCTGTAAAAGGAATATTTAGATATCTTAAGTTTACTCCTAGTATTGGTTTATGGTAACCTAAGGGTGCTCCATTTGAGCTGCTTGGCTATTCAGGTTCTGATTATGCCGGCTGCAAAATTGATCGTAAAAGCACCTCAGGGGGCTGTCATTTGCTTGGAAGATCTTCAATTTCTTGGTGTTCTAAAAAGCAAAATTCTGTATCACTTTCCACTGCCGAAGCCGAATATGTGGCTGTTGGCAGCTGTTGTGCTCAAATTCTATTCATCAAGCAAACATTTCTGGACTTTGGAATTAAATTTGAAAATGTACCTCTTCTATGTGACAATGAAAGTGCAGTGAAAATAGCAAACAATCCGGTTCAACATTCCAGAATTAAGCATATTGAAATTCGACATCACTTTATTCGTGATCATGTTGCTAAAGGAGATATTATGCTTAGTTATGTGAGAACTGAGGACCAATTGGCTGATATCTTCACTAAATCACTAGATGAGGTCAGATTTTCAAAATTGAGAAATGAACTAAACATTATTGACTTCTCAAATGTCGCTTGATGCTATCACATTAAGGGGGAGCAAGTTTGCCTGCTATGTATTTATTGATACCCACTGTGTGAATAAATGAATTTAAAAGTGCCAAATTTAAATAATAAAATTGCTTCTCTTCTAAAATTAATGATCTGCTTAAACTAAAATTGAGAAAATGCTGCTATAAGCCTTTCCTTACTATTCTTCCTTCTCATTCTATCCAAACATAATAGTTAAGTCTTGTCATATTCAAATCTAGTGTAAAGTCTATCAATTTCTTTTGGCACTTGAGTCTTTCAGCTGAGCTTATGTTACAAATACTGCTCATTTGGAAATTGGGCTCAAACATTTCCTGAAATTATAAATCTTCCAAAAGCAAGTGTCTTGCAGTTATCACTTATCTTTAATGGTTTTCTGAGTCTTTCTTTTAAGGAAAATAGTTATACCTCATATTTTAGAAACATACTCATTCTACGGCCAGTGTAAATTAAAGAGAAGTGTCAAGAACCCTTTTGCGATGGAATAAAAGCAAAAACTCAATTCATCACGGACTGAAAATTTTGGTCCGTGACTAATGTGTTTTCTCTGAACACAATTAGTCCGACGCAATAGGAAATATCTTTAGTTTAGCTCTCAAAATTGTCTGGCTTTAATGAAAATGTTTCTAAGTCTTTTCCTTACCCAAGTTCAAATGAATTTGATCTATTTCATAAATTTTGTTTCTTAACTCAAATTTCAAAATCTTGTTCAAAATCTTGCCTGTTGCTTTAGGACTCATCTCTTGCTGATACATCCTTGACTTCTGTACCCCTTGCATTTTGCTCAAGTACCAGTCACCTTAAAAGTTCCCACTACCTCTTTTTCAGGACTCCTTTCTTTTTTACTTCAACCACCTTGCTTTAAATGCGTTAGTCTTCAACCGCAGTTACCTTTTGTACCCTCATTTTACTGTGGTTACTTCCTTCATCAGAAATTCCCCATTGCTTTTCTCTCTTCCTTGCGCAAAATCCCTCAAGGCCAGAAAATCCCCTTTTATTTTCTCTACACCGAAGCAGTCCAAACAAGACCATCGGAACGGTGTTCCTCTGGCTTTTCGGCTCAAGAAAGTTTCTTTTGAGGCCTAGTAAGTATCTTTCTAAACTCTCTCCTGTTTGTGTCTAAACCCTAGACCTAGAGACTTAGTTGTAGTATTTGGTTTACTTAGGTCTGGTCAGTGCGCTTAAAGGGGGTCTGCTCTTGAGTTCGTCTGTTAGAACTGAACATCAGTTTGTGGTCAAAATGAGGTCAAAGAACCCAGACAAAACGGGTCTGATAGAGAAAGTGGTCGACAAGGTTAAAAGCAAGAAACAGAAAACGTCTAGTTCATCTCCTGGAATTTCTATCCCTAGACAACCTCAAGGTCCAGTGCTCATTCAAGACTCTCACAATGCTGGTAAAATCGGAAGAAAACTAGTCACATCTCACCCAAGGAAGGGAAAAGGCAAACAAATTGTAGAGTCAAATACATCATCTCATGATAGTGACTATGCACCTAGTAGTGAATCATCTTTAGAGAACAATGAGTTGCTGGCTGAAGTTAACACCCTTAGAAATGAAGAACTGGCTGTTCTGAGTGGCAAGAAACTAAGGGCCGTAAGATTAGTTAATGAGAAATTATGGTTCCCTGACTCAACACCAGCTTTGGGTGAAAATTTTGTCTCCTTGCTCCATAAGAACATCTACAATGTCTATCTGAATAGGAAAGATGGAAAAGGAAAGTTGATATCAACTCTGTCAAATCATTAGTATGTGGATTGGGATCTGGTAAATTCCATAATAGGGTCAACAAGACTGCTTGACTGCATCAACTCAACTCCTGGTCTAGTGTACTTAATGTCAAACAAGACAATTCCCTGGAGTGTTAAAAGAACCCTAGAGTTCTATGCATCCTTACTGGTAAACAAACAAAAAATATATATCATGTTCTCTATAAATGGAAAAATAAAAAAAATCAGATCTGCTCAGTTTGAATCTGCAATTGGAGCATCAAGTTCATCAATGAACATGATAAAAATATATGAAAAGATGTATCCTTGTCAGAGATGGAGATTGAATGGAGAAATGCCTGACTTGCACTTGTCTACCCATATATACAAGGATGTTACCAATGCAGACTTCAATGCCAACAGAGTTTCATGTTTGACTGAAGAAGCCAAAGTGCTACTACTAATCTTAAGGCATACCATTTTTCCCAAATCTGGATACAAAGAAGGTGTGACCCCAACCTTAGCATGGCTGCTGCATCTTATACTGTCAAGGCAACATGTAGATCTGGTTGATTATATCTTTGGAGAGATGGAAGAAGAAATATACAGAAAGATGGGTAGTCCTCTACCTTTTTCTCAACAAATCACTAAAGTACTGCTGGCCCAAGGCATAATTAGTCAGGATGACCTGAATAGAGAATTCAAGTGTTTCCCAAAGAAATACATCATGCACAAATCTAGTGGACACAACATGAGAATCAGTGGTTTTCTTCAAGGGCTACAAGCCAATCAACCAAATGAAGAAGAACAGCTTCCTCAACCTGGGCAAGAAGAAGAAAAACAGCCTATTATGGAGGAAGTTCATAAGTATAGGTCTGATGAAGACAGTGAATCAAGTGCTGAGCCTGAAAATAAGTTTGACAACAACAGCCACAGTGGATACTCATTGGCTCAAGACCGTGACCATTTTAGTCATCACTCTTTTGATGGCTTCGCTGCTCATATGCCTTCTGACCACAGTTATCACAGTAAAAGTAAGAATGAATCCACAAATGAAAGAGAGCCTAGTGCTCATAGTTTAAGCAAGAATAAAACTGGAAGTGGAAAAGAGGCCAGTGTTCAGAGTGGAAACCAAGGCAAAACCTTCAGTCATCCCTTTCCTGCTTATTCTCCAAGACTTCATACTCAACATCGTCAGATCTCTTTGGATCCCACTGAAGTTCTTGGGGGGAATTCTTTAAGTATTCACAAAGATGATGCTGCAACTCAAATTCTGTCAGGATCAGTGCCATTTTGTGGTGAGGAGTTGCAATTTCATCATATTCAAGAATTGGCAGCAAAATCAAGATTCATGAAAAGCCAAGGTTTAAGGCCTGGAGCAAATGACTATGAAGCAGAAGGGTCTGGTAGGCCACAGGGATATGAGACCTACTATCACTCAGTTGCAGCTCATCCTGATCATGATCAGAGAGACACTTTCCCTGGGTGGCAAAGTCTGTTTGATTATCCACAGCCTCCCTCAGAATGTTTTGAGCAAGCACATGAAGGTGCATTTTATGCAAATGAAGCTGCTTTTGAGTCTCAGCCCTCTTGGTTTAATTATTTTGAACAACATTATTATGCTGATCAAAGAGGATTCCGAGACACATACCTTGAACATCAACAAATGGCTGCACAAAGGCATGAGGAACAGATGAATGCTCTACAATACTACCATGAACAAATACAAAAACAAATGAGAAAGCATTATGAAGAGCAAGCCAGTTTTCGGAATGAAGCCTTCAACAGATTTGAGTACCTTCGTGAGAATCAATTGGAATTGAGAAAGGGGCTTCAACAGCTTGATGAGACACAGAACCTGCTAAAAGACAGATTATATGATATGAAATTAAAAATGGATGAAAATCAAAAGGTTCTGCTCAATCAAATTGAGGCTGGATTCACATCAAATAGAAGCAGTCTACTTTGGGTTAGACATAATCAAGACCATCTCATGGATTACACTAAAGATGTATTTGCTGATTATGGAGAAATTGGAAGACACCATCTTGATAGTATGGGTCAGGTTCTTGTAGAAATAGATTCCATCAATGACTCACTGAACAAAATGCAAAGTGACTTAATCAATCTGACCATCCAACCTTGAGACCTTGGTTATCCAAGCTGGCATGACCAAGCAATGGCCCCAGAGCCAAGTCCACAACCTCAGGAGAAGTCAGAGAAAGATGAGGTGCAGATTGTTTCTCCTCCCCAAAAACGCTCAGTTCTTGGTCAGCTCAAGAGGACCTTCTCTAGGCGCAAGTAGGACCCTTTCTGGAAATTGATGCCAAAGGGGGAGAAATATTCCTAAGTGTTCTGCTGCTTGGTCATTTGTGTTTAATGTATCTGTATTATGGGATATGATGTTTCTACTTGTTAATGCTCTTCTGTCATTATGTTGCTATTCAGTTATTAAGATTAATCTGTCTCTGCTGTATCTATAAGAAACTTGAAAATTAGAAATTAAGGATCTAATATAGTCCAAATTTGTGATAACTTTTAATATTTCAGTTCATGCACTCTTTGAGAGGGAGCTCTCTTATCTTCAAATTCTTTTTTATATCCTGTCATGCTAACTTTGTTTTGCAGAGTGCCTAAGATATTATTAACTTAAAAGGTATGTCGTCATCAATCATCAAAAAGGGGGAGATTGATAGCATCTAGGCCCCCTCATTCCTTTGTCATATTTTAGTTTCGGTGATGATGACTACGTTAATAATACCATAGACTTGAAAAGCATGTGCTGAAATCAACATTGAAGAAAGAAGGGCTAACAAGATTAAGGTATTCTGTCATTAGTCTGTGGCTTGGGAGTTGATTCAAGCCAAGTAGCTATGTCATTTTATAGTTTTGGCTGTACTATAAAGGGGGACTTTGCACAAGTTGGTAGATTAGATCCTAAGGCAAATCAAAATTAGATTGCTTGGAGTTAAAATCTCTTAGTCATTACTCCTTGAATGAAAATTCCATTCAAAAGTCCATTCGGACGGACTATCATAAAGTTATCCTTTTTTTAAAAAAAAAAGTCCGTCACAAGCTTAAACCTTCGACAGACCAAAGTTCCCATTCACAATGGACCTAACTACTTGTTCTCCAAAATCTTTATCCAGTTGTTGGTCCAACATACATATACAATCCTATATTCCTTCAAAAGATCAAAAGACAGTCAAAATTACGTCTATGACAGATCAAATAATTTGGTTCGGCACTCGTTCAAAAAGGTCAGTCTTTTTGCCAGACGAAATCTTGAAATCTGTTCATTTGGTCCAAAATCAAAAGTATATTCCTTCACAAGAGATTCCTTCTATGTCAAATTAATTCCTTTTCTAACTCAAGTTTAGTCTGATAACTAAAGAAAATCCTTTGACTGAACTCTTCTTTATGTCAAAAGAGTCTTTGAGTCAAATCTCAGAGAATTCCTTGTATTACAGACCAAACTTTTTGGTCCGTCATATACCTATATCTTTTCACTCTTCAAACGGACCAAATTCTCTGAAATCCCTGTGTATGACAGACCAAACTTTTTGGTCCGTCATAAACTTATCAAAATTGGTCAGTGATTCACATAACCAGTATCGCTAAGTATTGTAGCTCAGTCCATTGTAAACGTATTTTTTTTATATTTTTAATATCTTGTCACGTTCAACGGCTACTGTGGTAGGTGTAACGGCTATTTTCATGCCAAATGTCTATATAAGCATTCCCTGAGCCATTTACCATAGCACCAATTGAACTCCTTAACATTTTAGCTTTCAAAAGAGCCTTCATTCTTACAAGGAGTCTGTACTTCACTCTCAAACACAAAACCCACATTGTCACTAAGTGTTTTAGCTCCAAGCTTGAGTCTAGCTGTGTGATTTGCAAGTGAGCCAAGAGACAGAACTTGTGCAAAGTTTATTACTCTTGGATCTAAGTGATCGTAGACAGCTTGGAGGAAGTTAGAAGTGCGACCTGTCCAAAAGTGATTGTGGAAGGCCACTTCAGTTGTGAAAAGGTTTGGAGCTCACCTCACTGGAGTAGTGAAAGAGCTACCTGAGTGATCACCAGAGCTACTCCGACTAGCTTTGGAGAAGCCATACTTCGAAAGGTGTGCTTCAACGTGGAGTAGGAGAAGTGCTCCGAACCACGGGATAAATCTTTGTCTCATTTGTGTTTTAGTTCTTATTGAATTGCTTTCGCTGCTATTGTTATTTGTGTTCTACTCTTATTGTAAATTGTGCTAAGTCATTTATTCCTATTGGATACTTCTGTATCTAAAGTACAAAAACAAAATCTTGAAGAGTTGCCTATTCACCCCCCTCTAGGCCATGTCGTTCATTCACCCGTTAAGTGTGTGACCCGTTAGGTTCATGCACAATCGGCCATGGCTCTTGAAACCGTTTTCTAGACGACAAGACAACAGCGGTTCCTAGCAGGACATGTTGATATATTCAGGACATGTTCATATCGGTTGAACCTTGATATATTCATATACCGATCCTTTTGTCACGGGATACCAGTCAAGCTCAAGGCAAGATGCATGCCACCCTTGTGATAGCTCGACCCATTCACTCGTCAATGTAATGGATATAAATGTGATTAACTCTTTAATCACAGTGGCATGGCCATGCACTTTCCCAATCCATCCACACCGAGGGGCCCAGAGATATCTCTCCTATTATCTAGGAGGGGCAAATCCCAGCTTGATCTCTTACACCCCACGTCGTGTTTCATTGCATACCCGTTTGGAAAGGGAAAAGAGTGTTGATTTTGATGCTTTTGTCTGTGATGCTTTTTGTCTGTTTTTGCTTTGGCAAGCTGTTAGCTCAAAATCTGAAAAGAGGAGTTTTTCTGTTGATCTTTGTATTGTGTAATAGCCTTTGATGAACAATTGCTCTTTCTATTGTGGCTATTACTGTTTTTGCTTTCACTTTTCGACAAAACTTATAATTTGTGCGACGATTGTCAATATACTCATCAAGGGGGAGATTGAGTGACCATGTGTGGTGCTCCCAATGGTTTATGATAAGTTATTGACAAAGGAAAGTTTTGTGTTCAGTAAATGTTGATTTGAAACTGAGTTTATAAGTTTTGGTTGCTGAAAATGTGAAGACGGTAGATATGGCGTTGAATTTTAGTGCCGAGGAGCGGTAGTACCGTGTGTGAGAGCGGCTGCTTTTTTCCAGAGAGCAGCAAAAACGTGATGTTTGGAAGTTTGGCTAAGTCCCAGTTGAGCGGCAAGATCGAGTTGAAATCCGGTAGTGGGAGGAGCAGCAAGATCTGGGAGGTTAGAGTCGGTAGTGGATGAGCGTACTACCGCTAGTGAGAGCGGATGTTTTTTCCAGAGAGGTGCAAAAATTTGATGTCTGGAATTTTGGCTAAGTGTCAGTGGCAAGATCGACGGCTAAAATGCGATCTTCTTAGGTGAGCAGCGATCTTTGAGTGATAGTCTTGGATTTGTCGGGTTTTGATGAATTTGTTTGTTTTGATTGTTTGATGCATGCATAATGTTAGGGTATGAACATATGTGATGCATCATGATGTTTTTGAGATGATGTGAGTTAAGTGAGAAAGACTTGTGCTCGGAAAAGTTTTTTCGTTTATTGATGTGCAGGATTAGGTTCGATGTAGGTCAGCGACGACCAGGACTAGGATCAGGGAGGAGGTGAGGTCCATGACGGTGATGATGTCGTGAGGATGCATTGAAGAGGATCAAGGTGCATGATCAATGAATGGAGTTGAGACGATTCAATGCGGGTCGCAAGCTAGGTGGTCCGACAGGAGTTCGGATGCGTAAAGACTTGGACGGTTGAGTCGGGTGTGTGTTGGACTCGAGTCGGATGTGTGTTGGCCTTGTAATGTGGTCAAGGCTGGTGGGGTATGCCACTCTTATATAAAGAAGTTCTAGGGGTTTAGAACCTAAGGGTTTTAGGGTTTTGACAAGAGAGAGTTTTTAGGGTTCTAACTTTTGAGAAGTTAGGGTTTGGTGCTGTCCTCCTTCTAGGAAGGGTTGTGTAATCCATCAAAAGGAGTAAAGGATCAAACTTTGGGCAATCTCCGATGTCAATTCATGTTTGCTCTTGATTTTCTTTCTTGCTTTTGGTTGTTTCTTTCAATCTTGTGATTTGAGTTGTTCTAGCTCAAGTGATTCCTGAATTAGATTGCTAGAACATCAAGGATCATCACGTGATTGATTTGGATCCTTTCTATTGGTCCGTTTGATCGAATTTCCAGTTTTTAGGGTTTTGCTCGGTTCTTACCTCTTAGTAGATCAAACTGAAATTCGTGATCTTTTTGCATCCAATTTATTTAATCTTTGATTGGGATAAAACCTAGATAGTCTAAGTAAACTACATTCAAAATTTGGGATCAATTGGATCAACGGATCAAAAGTTACGCATATTTTTCGTTTTTGAAATCGTGCTGATTTTTATTGTTCACGTGACCTGCGGTAGTACCGCCCCCAGAGCGCGGTAGTGCCGCCCGAGACTGAAATTTTTGGAAAAACTTTGGTTCCTTGATTAAGGCTTTGTGTAGGTTCTTTTTGGTGCTTCTACTAGGTGATTAAAGTCATATTGAACTAGTAGAAGGACTTTCCGCTGCGAAGAGGGTTTGAATTGGTTAATTTGCAAAAGTTGGTTGAATTTTTATTCGGCGTCTATTCACCCCCCCTCTAGTCGCCATATCCGTTCCTACACATACCCGTAAGCTACCTTTATAGCCACCCTATTACGATGTAGCGTTTGTTAGCCCCAAAGTACGCAACTACATACGCTAGGAATCAATAAGGATCTCAGGTTAAAAGATCATATAGAAATATCACTCGAGACTTCAAACTGATGGCACAGTTAAGATAACAATCTAGCTGTGTCTCGGAGTAGGTCTATCCAACCCTATGTTCTCTAACATGTGCCCACATCATTGATTTGATATCTCTACATCAATTGTATGTGAGACCTTACCATCAATCAATACATGTGTTGGTCAAAACATTATTGTTCCATATAATGGTACAAGACTAGGGATCATTTACAATAATATCAAAAGCACTTTGTATCTCACAATCAAGTTGTACTTGATAAACAAAGTAATGACATTTATTCATGAAACTTACAACAAGATGAACATAAACTTGTGATACAATCATCTCACATGATCGCCTCTAGGGCATATCACTAATGCTCAGGCCCCACCATGGTCCACGGCGAGCCGCCGGCCTCCTCTTCCTCTCTCCTCTCCCTTCCTCCCTCTCTTTCTATGCACGCGTGTATGCTTGGTTTGAATTTGAGGGGAGTGAGCATGAAGAAGATGATGGAATGATGGACGAGATTAGATATTTTGGTGATTTTGTTATCTAGTCCCTGTCTTTGTTGACAATTAGAAGGGGAGCTGAAACTTTCAAAGTACCCCCATATTCATGTACAATTAAACAATCAATTTTGTGGTTTAGTCCCTGAATGATTTTATACGCTGTAAAAGGGTGCTGATAAAATTGAATCTAGCCCCATATCTATGTATACGTCACTGAGTTGTTTTGCATATTAGTCCTCAGTCGATGTTACAGGTATGTAATAGGGTGCTCGCTATTTTTCGATCCAACCCCATTTTTTTTTATTGCCGATCAGTTCTATTTGAAATCAGTCCCATATGGTGATACAGGTATGCAAGGGTGTTGGATAATTGATCTAGCCTTGTACTACGCACATGTTAAAGATTTATTTTACAGCGTGATTCCCAGATGATTTACTCATCGCAATAGGGTGCTTTAAAAATTAAACAATCTAGCCCTATCCTAGGTAATCTATTCGACATATTATTTTCCAATCTATTGAACGCTCACCCAGGGAGCGATTTATTTTATATGCCCTAGCAACATTCAAGCGAACTGCACGACGGCTTATCAGGTGCGTTTGTCTAGGTTCAGTATACAGATGCATTTATAGTATAGAATATCTAATAATTTTGTTATTGTCAAAATTAATCTAGCAGATCGTTTATCTATGCATTTGGTTCATCCACTCCCCTCTAATGTTATATCTGTGATAATAAGCTAGGCGCATGGTCCTATTTGACCATGGTTGCTGCCGATGCTCTGGGCTAGGCGCATCGTCCTAATTGACCATGGTTGCTGCCGATGCTCCGAAATAAGACGCGTGGCCCTGTTAGACCATGGTTGCTACCGATGTCCCATTTATATCATTTTTCCTGTGGTGATCACATGCATAGTTTAATAGAAAGTAAAAATTAATCCTGCCAATAGCACAACTTAAACGGAGGTATTCTGTAATATGTTTGCAGATGTAATTAACCGAAAAACCCGGCCTCCGGTGCCCCGAGAACCAGAAGATCTATAGTCGCCACGTCAGATGAAATTTGTATAGAGCGCACATATTCTTGTAAATTGGGAATCTATATTTTATTGTTAATTAATAAAATGTCGTGTTTTCCCATTCATTATTTATTTCCTTATTTGTGTATTGATGTAATAGCCCTAGTCCTACTTGTGTTGTTCTTGATTATATTCTTGGTGGACACTACATTCATCCAACTGAAAGAGAGCCAACCGAAAAAGATCGAACCCCCTCCCCCATACACCCCGGCCCCCTTTTATACTCGGGCTGGGGTGCACGGGGGGGGGGGGCTTACAGTAGTGCAGCGTATTGAATACACTGCTGTGGCGCATTTAATGCACCTGTCACTGTTCTTGCAACACACTTAATGCCCTGACACAGCCATCCTTTCCCCTGCTTCGGGCCCCGCGCCTGCCGACTCCGCCCGCTCTGCTGGGGTGGGAAATTGCATCATGACACCTTTTGTATTGATGGCGCGTGTTGGGAACATGCACCGCCATACTGTAGCCTTCATTACCCCCATTTAATGCGCACGACGCGCATTAAATGTCTCTGACCTTCTGGGTGGCCGCACTGGCCACGAAGTGGCCCGGCGACCACACAGCTGATTGCCGGCGGCGTGGCCTGGTCGCCACCTGCCCGCCGGCGATCACACAGCTCGGGGGGGAGGCGGTTCGTTCCTTTCTTAGTCCTTGCTTCCTGCGTATTCCTCCCTCGCCTTTGCCTCTGGCAAACTGCTTCCTCGCCTTTGCCTTTGGCAAACTGCTTCCTCGCCTCCGCTTTTTGCGAACTGCTCCTTTGCCTACATGGCGCCGCCAGCACCCCTGCTTCCCCCATCGACCGTCGAGGAGACCGACGCCGAGAGGTTCGCCCGATATGTCGCCGGCGGCACCGTCCGCACTCGTGCCAGGACCGTCGCGCCCGGCTGCCGCCCGGGAGAAGTAATCTTCTTCGGATGGGGAATGCTGGCGGGTCTCCTCCCGCCGATCTCCGACTTCTACCTCGCCGTCCTCAACTTCTACTCCATCCACAACATTCACCTTCCTCCCAATTCCATCATCCTTCTTGCTGTCTTTGTCCACTTCTGCGAGATGTTCGTGGGAGTGGCCCCCAATCTTCCCCTCTTCCGCTTCTTCTACTCCTTGCGCGCGGCCAAGGACCTTTCCACCACGGCGGGCTCCTGCCACCTCCGCCTTCGGGACCGCGCGGCTTGCCGCTACATTTCGCTGGACCTCCGCTCCAACTGGAGGTCTTGGCGAAATGAGTGGCTCTACGTCGAGGACGGCAGCGGCGTAGAGGTCTCGGAGTTGCCAACTGGGCCAGCGGTCAGCACCCCTACCTGGGGAGCTCACGTCGACGAGAGGCCTGAGCTCCAGGTGATGCTGTCCCGCGTGGACCAGCTGCGAACAGCGGGCTTGACGGGGACCATGGTTCTTCGGGATTACGTCTTCCGGAGAATCAGTCCTCTGCGCCGCCGCGCCCGCCTCGCCTGGCAGTACACGGGCCCCAGCGACATGACCCGGACAGTTCCCGAAGGTAAGTCCCTTGTTTCGTTGTTGTTTGTTTTTGTTTTTTGTAACCGCCGCTGAACTAACGGCGACTTCACTTCTTTTTCTTTCTCTTCTTTTTTTTTTTAGCTGCAGGGGATTTATCCCTTGCAAAGATCGACGCGTGGATGGTGCAGCTGGGCGTCCTCGGCCCCATCCCGGCTTTTCTGGCGGGCGCGCTCCCGCTCTGCTAGGTGGAGCCCAGGGAGCGCGTGACGATCACCCGCACCATGCCCGTCATGGACGCCATGGGGCTGGTGAACATGCCCCGCCAAGTGGCGTTGACGATCCGGGACCCGATTCGGGACCCTCCTCCAGCTGGTGATTCGAGGAGGGGCAAGCGCCCTGCTGACGACGACACCTTCGATACCAGCCCCAGGAGGGTCCGCGTCGCGCCAGGGGGCGCGGCGACAACGACCGCAGCGGGGAGCTCTACGGCTGCCACTGCTTCCCCTTCGGCTGGCGTCGCGCCGACAACAACTTTGCCTGCCCCGGTTCTGGTTCCGTCGCCGATTGACTCTCCGCCGCCGGTGGCGCAGGTCGATCCTCCGTCGCCGCCGTCAGCACTAGTCCTCCCTCCGCCGCCGCCGGCGCAGGTTGACCCGCCTTCGCCGCGCCGCCGGCGGGTGACTCCGCCCGCTGCCGTCGGCGCAGGGAGACCGCTCCGCCCGCCCGTTGCCGGCAAGACGGTGATCCGCCCGCCGCGGCACGGTTCTACCTCCGCCGCCGCCGGCGCGGGTCGCTCTGCCAGTACAAGCACCGCGCGGGGGAATAACGCTGGCCCCGGCCACGCTTCAGTTCAGGAGGCCCTCTGCTGGGTACGCAAACAGACACGCAACAAACTGTTAAGTTCTTTTAATTTGAGAGACTTACCTCTCTTTCACCTTCAGGGCGTCCACTTCGAGGGGTCCAGCCAGGGGCGACCAGGGCGCCGTGGTTGCCGCGGCAGTGCCGGTTGCGACGGACGAACACCAGGGCGACCACCAGGTGGCCGCCGCAGGGGCGGCTGTCTTACCGCCCGGAGGCAGGATAGGCTTGCTGCCCACTCCGGAGGTCCCCAGCGCCCTGATCCCCTCGACGGATGCAGACGCTTTCTCACCGGTGCCACCGCGGTACGGTAGTGTCGAGTAAAATCCATCCGAAACAATAACCTATAATATGAACACATGATAGTTTGAATAAATTAAATTAGGATTATTGGAATAACATAGCAGCATAATTGGTCATGTCATAAAGAACTGTCATAGAAAAAGTGATGAATAACCATATTCCATATATCATAGGTAGGTTGATTTAAAAATAAGATAATAGAGAGGGAATATAAAGTAGCAATGGCATCAATAACATGTAAACAATACTATACACTATACATATAAGGGAGACGCTAAGGAGGGTAAGGTCACAAGTAGGGATGAAAATAGTATGGATAATTTTCGACCGTCCGACTATCCGAACCAACTCGGATAGTGATTTGGATAATGTTACGGATATCCTAATGTTTTTAGGTGGATAAGTACAGATACAGATAATATCTGATGGATATTATCCGAGCATTTCTTGGATAATATTCGATGGATACTATCCATATAGTGGAAGTCTATCTGTAGACCATCTCTGTTGCACTTCTCCAGTTATGTTGACCTACCTTTCTTGAAGTCTTGCGTGCCACATACTACCCAGCTATATTAGCGGAAGGATCCTGGCCTCCTCACGCTCCCACGTCACCCCACCCTCTCTCTCTCTCCCATTTTTGCAAAAAAAACCTCTGGTTTTTTGAAATTACGGATAGGTCCTTTGTAATTTTCTGTGAGTGTAGAAAATTTTTCCCGTTCGCGTTTAGGTCTTTCGTTCGCCGTTTTACACAAAGAACCTCCCATTAATACGAATTGCGAACTAGCCCTTTCCTACTAATTCGAAATAGCGAACAAGTCCAAAATTATAACAAATTAGTCCCTTGACTTTTCGTTCAGGTCCTTTCTCCGTTTTCCCCGAAAAAAATGTTTTCGTGCTCCGTTTGCTCTCCGGAGCATGGGAAAAATGTTTCCGTGGTCTGTTTTTTCTCCAAAACAAAAAACAAAAAAAAAATTTCGTTCACGCGAACGGCGTTTTTCTCGGAAAAATATTTTCGTGATCCGTTTGCTCTCCGGAGCATGGGAAAAATGTTTCCGTGGTCTGTTTTTTCTCCGGAAAAAAAACAAAAAAAGATCCCCATTCACGCGCGCGACGTTTTTCTCGGAAAAAATATTTTCGTGGTCCGTTTTCTCTCCGGAGCATGAGAAAATTGTTTCCGTGGTCTGTTTTTTCTCCGAGAAAAAAGCAAAAAATATTTTCCGTTCACGCGTGCGGCGCTTTTCCCGGAAAAAATATTTTCGTGATCCGTTTGCTCTCCGGAGCATGGGAAAATTGTTTTCGTGATCTGCTTTTCTCCGAAAAATAAAAATATTTTCGTGATCCGTTTGCTCTCCGGAGCATGGGAAAAATGTTTCCGTGGTCTGTTTTTTCTCCGGAAAAAAAACAAAAAAAGATCCCCATTCACGCGCGCGACGTTTTTCTCGGAAAAAATATTTTCGTGGTCCGTTTTCTCTCCGGAGCATGAGAAAATTGTTTCCGTGGTCTGTTTTTTCTCCGAGAAAAAGCAAAAAATATTTTCCGTTCACGCGTGCGGTGCTTTTCCCGGAAAAAATATTTTCGTGATCCGTTTGCTTTCCGGAGCATGGGAAAAATGTTTTCGTGATCTATTTTTTCTCCGAAAAAAAAACAAAAAATATTTTTCGTTCACGCGCGCGACGATTTTCCCGGAAAAAATATTTTCGTGGTCCGTTTGCTCTCCCGAGCATAGAAAAAATGTTTCCGTGATCTGTTTTTTCTCCGAAAAAAAAAAAATTTCCGTTCACGCGCACGGCGTGCGCCGCGCTAGCGTTTCTAGTATATATTATTACTACACACATATCAATCCCTATGTTAGGATGAATGACTAGTACTTTCTTTGTTAGGCACGATAGGGATTGACATACCACCAATGCCATAACCATGAGTCATAAAGTTGATATGCAGTAAGTGGTAACTATGTATTTTTTATATACTTATTTCTCTAATATATATTGTCACGTATTATCCGAGAGAGTACCCATGTCCGATTCATAGTCATAACCGATATTATTCGTATCCGTATTTATATGCAGTACTATCTGTGCCCTAATCCGTCTCCGACAAAAGATACGGATACAAATACAAGATGGAGTGGGAATGACCATACGAACGCAATGATGCGCTTCGAATTTGAAGAAAACGCCCACGGTGACCGGTGGCACAGCAGGGGCTTGCAGGCCATTGCTTAATTATGAGGTCATGACACAAAGTTATAAAACATCATAAAAAGTATGACTAGGAGGTATGATGAGTACATCTCAGAAAAAATGATTTGCTGCACCACGACAACAGAAGTTTCTAGGGCAGCAATCTTGCATGATATGTACCATATATATTATCAGGTGTATCGATATCATCAGGAGTGCACGCAGAGGAGGCATAGGCCTGGCCTTCGGCTGGGCTAGGGAGAAGCCATAGGCCATGGGGAGAGGAGACCCAACAGAGAAAAGGAGGAGATGGAGTGGGCTAGAAAAAGAAAAGTCCAGGAGGGAATGGGAAGGGGAAGGGGTTGGCCGTCTGGGCCAAGGGAGAGGACAAGTGGTCTGGCCCAAAAACATTTACCCAATTTGCAGTTCTGTTTTGGTCATATAAAACATTTTTTAATGCTCCAAAGGATATGGAAGATAAACATATTGATTCTATGAAGGATCGTTATTTTTGATCCAGTTGATTTTGATGATGAGTATTTGAAAAAGATTTGAAACCAGTTTGATATTTCGACAAGATTTATTTTTTGGTTTCTTTATTTGAAAAGATCTGAAATCAGTTTGATTATTTGAAAAGCTTTTTGATTTTTGCAAAGGTTTTTGTTCGTGTTTTGAAATCGTGTTCTTAGAATATTTAATGCAATGCACTCCTGTGAGTGGTTGCATGGTTTAATGTGAGTCAAGTCGCGGACTTGTGCTCGGAATCGTTTTGTGGTTTGTTCATGTGCAGGTATTGCTCGAGGGCGAATGTGGTCGATGACGGGACTGGAACTAGGTTCATGGAGGAACTGAGGTTCGTGACTAGGTTCAGGGGGAACTGAGGTCTTGGTGGTCAAGGATGTCATGCGGGATGTTCGGGCTAAGAGAATGGTGCACATGAAGAATGGTTAGTCACGTGAGAATGGCATGAGGTCATTCGCGTGCAAAGTGTTAGTCACGTGAGTATGGTAGGGTTGCCATACGCGTGCAAGAGTTGTACTCGGCCAGGTTGGGCCAAGTGGAGTTGTGTTGAATACATGCTCTTTCTAGGATTAGAAGTGGGAATCCTTTTAGGATTAGGAATCCTTCTAGGATTAGGACTCCTTCTAGGATTAGGTGTGTTTGCCTTCTTTAAATAGAGGGGTTGCCTCCTGTTGAAGGCAATCAAACTTTGAGCAAGCTTTAGGGTTGTACTCTTTTGTTTGGAGTATTTTAGACAAAAGAAAGGAGAAATAAAGATCAAGTTCATCAAATCTTTCGGCGAGCTACAATTCTAGTTAGATTTATTCTCGCCATCTTCTGGAACAGTAAGCTTGCGAAGGTCATAACTTTTGATCCGTAAGTCCGATTGAGCTGATTCTTTTTGGGTTTGATTCGTATTGGAATCTAGTTTCTTGTGTCCAAATTTCAGATCGATCGGACGGTTGGATCTCTAGAAATTCTCATTTTACCAAACCTCTATCATTCTGTTTTTTTCGAAAACGAGGCAATTATTTGGTTCTATTTTGGGGTAAACTTTTAATAGATCAAGAATTTGGTTTTAGCTTCCGCACAATCATTCACCCCCCCTCTGATTGCTATATTCGGTCCTACAAGTGGTATCAGAGCTTGGCTCTACTAATCCATCTTAACAGGTGATTAGTAAACGGTAAGTTATGGCAACAGAGATATACTCGAACAAGCCGCCAATCTTCAATGGCACAGACTTTCCCCACTGGCGGATTCGGATGACTGCATACCTTCAAGCTCAAGGTAACGCTATTTGGCGCAAGGTAAAGATTCCATACGAGCTTCCTTCAAATGATGATATTGATAAAATCGAGTTTGAAAAAGATGTTGAAAACAATAATAAAGCTAGAAACATTTTGCTTCAAGGACTTGCTAGAAAAGAATTCGATAGAGTCTGTCATTTACTCACTGCTCATGAAATTTGGAAATCTCTTCAAGATTATCATGAGGGCAATCGACTGTAAAAGAAGCTAGGCAAGATCAATTTAAAAAGGAATACACTAGATTTGAAATGAACTCTGGAGAATCTCTAGATGATTGTTTTGCTCGCTTTAATGTAATCTTAAACAATCTTAGAGCTGTAGATGTAAAGTACATCGACTCTGAAAATGCTAGACATTTTCTATCATCTCTTGATCTTAAAATCTGGCAAATGAAAGTGACTGCTTTTAGGGAAGCTCACAAGATGAGTGAAATGACTTTGGATAAACTATATTCTAGTCTCAAGACTTTTGAGATAGACATTGTTTCAAGAACATCCAATGATAACTCTATAGCTCTTAATGCTAATTCCTCTTCATATGATAATGCTACTAGTTCTTCATCATCATATTCCATTACTGCTTTGAGTGCTCTTAGTGATGAACAGCTAGATCAAATACCAGAAGATACACTTGCTCTTCTTTCCAAGCGTGTCAATGCAGCTTACATGAGATCAAGGGAAAGAAAAGGAGCCTCCATCCACTTTGCTACAAGCTGCGGCAAGGCGGGGCACATCCGTGCTAAATGTTTCAAGAACAAAGATAGAGAGGAGAAGGAGCAAAGCAACTCCTCCAAGTCCTTCCGGCCAAGAGAGAGCAAGGATAAAAATAAGCAACGGACGAAGAAGATGCTCAACAAAGTCTTCGAGGCAATTGGTCGCTTAGACTTAAGCGACATTGATGACTCAACTGAAGATGAGAAGGAAGCGAAGCAAACGAAGCTGAAAGAGAAAGATTTCACCTGATGTGCTTCATGGCAAAAGGGAACACTAGTGATTCTAGTGACAACGACAAAGACCTCCAAATGACGGTGATGAGGTAATGCCTTCGTATGATGAGCTTTGTGAAGTTTTTGTCATATTGAGAAAATCTTTAAGAAAATCTTCACTCAAAAATAAAAACTTAGAAAAAGATCTATCCATGCTAAAATCTGAAAACTTTGATCTTAGAAATTCAAATTCTGAAAATATTTGTGATACTTGCTTAGATCTCAAATTTGAAATTAAGTCTCTAAAAGAGGAACATGTCATTAAACTAGAACAAGTTTATGCCGAACAATTGAAAAATGAAAAACTTGTGAAAAATATTGGTTGCTCTCTTGATAGTTTACATGATCAAATTGCTTGCTCTAAATGTTCAATTCTTGAGTTGAAATTAAAAGATGCAAATTGTAGAGTTACACAATTAACAAATGACATGTTCACTCATGAAATTAACTCGTGTTCAAATTGCCGTAAATGTAAAGCTAAAATTGACACTCCTTGTGATAATTGTTTAACTCTTGCTAAGAAAGTTGATTACTTGCAAAATTCTTTGGAACGTTTCATCGATGGCAAGAAAAACCTAAACATGATTTTGGATCAATCAAAAGTCGACTCGTAACAAAGGTTTAGGTTTTGATTCTTATGCTCATCATAAATCACATGCTCCCACTGTTGTCAAAACACTTGGAAGTGGAAAATTTGAAATTGTCAATGAGCCTAAGAAAAATGTCTTTAAATCTGGTGGTCTTTTATCTTCTACTATGATGAATGCAAAATGTGTTTCTACTGTTAAAGCAAAACATCATGTTAAGTACACTTGCACTCATTGTGGTAGAGATGGACATCTAGTAGACTTTTGCTTTAGACTAGCTAAACAACAAAAGAGAGAAAGGTTTAATGCTAGGTCTAATTTCAGACAAGCACGTTTCATTTCTCATTATTTGCCTAGGGTGATGCAAATACCTCTTGTTGCTAAGAACACGAGAAAAGACAAATCTTCTTTTATGCATAAAAATGCTCGTGTTGTGCCAACTGTTGTGCGTCATGTGTCTCAGTACTGGATTCCTAAACATCTTATTTCTAACCCCAGTACCGAGACCTCGACAATTTCTGCTTCTATGTAGGCTTCTCACGCGAGGAAGGAGAACATGTGGCTAGTGAATTTCGGATGCTCACTTCATATGTTCAGTGATAAGTTTTGGTTCCTCCTTCACTCGTGCATCTCGTGCTAAAAGTGTTATTTTTCAAGATGCTTCTTCCACCTCTGTTTTCGCAAAAGGCACTAGTCCAAATAGTGTAGGTACAGGTGCATATGTTCAGGGGGAGAGTATCTTTGTTGATGAAGATGATGATGATGCTGTTGAGGATGAGATAATTGGAGTTTGCTGTGTGCTTGTGTGCTCGTTTTCAAGCTTCCCCGCGTGCTTCACATCGACAAGCTATCAAGAGGATTTTAAGGTATCTCCGTGGTACTCAAGATTTTGGCATTTGGCTTTCTGCTTCCTCATGCATTAGTTTAAGAGCTTTCTCTGATGCTGAATTTGGAGGATGTAGAATTGATAGAAAAAGTACATCTGGTTCATGCCACTTCTTGAGTAATTCTCTTTCTTGGACACATTGATGTTCGATATCATTTTCTTAGAGATCATGTTGAAAAAGGAGCTATTGAACTGAAATTTGTTGATTCGGATGCTCAATTTGCTGATATTTTCACTAAGCCGCTTGATTCTTCTTGCTTTGCCTTCTTACGCGGCGAACTTGGGATCATTCATCCCCATGGGTTGATTTGAGGGGGAGTCTTGATTTTAACTCTTTCATTTGTGTTACTTGACTTTGGTTATTACAAGGAGCTATTTTGACGTTACACTTAAAAGAAAACTCCCCTGTTTTCATTGCATCATGTAGTACAAAGCTTTGTTGACTATTCTTGTGTATATAGTCAAATTAATGCTACATCGCTTCACTTCTCACTAAATGACTAAAAGACTAAAATTATTCAATTTGAGATGCTTTTCGAGAATATTTTGGCTCTTGCTCATTATGTTATTGCATTTGTGAAATAGGCTTAAAAGTTTCTTGTCATCTGTTGAAAGGCTAGAGCTGATTAGAAACTATGTGTGAGTTTTTTGTTGGACTTCAAATGATCATTATGAGTCTCAAGCAAAATCAGTGTTTTAATGTTAAAAGCAAGTTGAAAAAGATGCAAGCAAAAGCTACTTGACTAAACACAAGTTTAGTACAATGTGCAGCTTCCTTGCCAGGGATTTAAATGCAAAAGATGCAAGAAAAGGCTACTTGTCTAAACAGGTTCGTAACAATGTGAAGCCACTTGCCAATTTAAATCGAGAAAGATACAAGAAAGAACTACCTACTCATACACAAGTATGGGCTAGTGTGCAGTTACTTGTCATCCCTGTTGATCACAAAGCAAAATTGTCAAACTTGCTAAAAGAGAAAAAGGAAATTCAAATGGTTGAAAAAGGCTTGAGACAAATATTAGTGAATTTGAAAGTCTCTCTATGCTCATGATAGATTTCTTTTTCGCTTTGGCAAAATCTGTTTATGACATTTTACTTGTTTGCTCTAATTTGCTTATGCAATAACTATTCTATGTGTTAGAGCCTCCATATTCTCACAATTTGCTTTCCCATTGGATAATTTGATACAAAATAAGAAAGTTCTCCTAAAAACTCTTCAAATGCTTTACTTTGATTATATACCTTGAATATACTTCAAAGCTTGAGATATTGCATTCATTAAGGGGGAGTTTTGAGATCTTGATGACTATTTTGTCAAAAAGGGGGAGAACAAGTCAAGGAGGTTTTTGAATTGGGATTATTTGGTCTTTTGGTTCTTGCTCAATCTCTTGTCAAATCTTATATTGTGTTTTGTCAAATTACTCATCAAGGGGGAGATTGAAGGATCGTTATTTTTGATCCAGTTGATTTTGATGATGAGTATTTGAAAAAGATTTGAAACCAGTTTGATATTTCGACAAGATTTATTTTTTGGTTTCTTTATTTGAAAAGATCTCAAATCGCTTTGATTATTTGAAAAGCTTTTGATTTTTGCAAAGGTTTTTGTTCGTGTTTTGAAATCGTGTTCTTAGAATATTTAATGCAATGCACTCCTGTGAGTGGTTGCATGGTTTAATGTGAGTCAAGTCGCGGACTTGTGCTCGGAATCGTTTTGTGGTTTGTTCATGTGCAGGTATTGCTCGAGGGCGAATGTGGTCGATGACGGGACTGGAACTAGGTTCATGGAGGAACTGAGGTTCGTGACTAGGTTCAGGGGGAACTGAGGTCTTGGTGGTCAAGGATGTCATGCGGGATGTTCGGGCTAAGAGAATGGTGCACATGAAGAATGGTTAGTCACGTGAGAATGGCATGAGGTCATTTGCGTGCAAAGTGTTAGTCACGTGAGTATGGTAGGGTTGCCATACGTGTGCAAGAGTTGTACTCGGCCAGGTTGGGCCAAGTGGAGTTGTGTTGAATACATGCTCTTTCTAGGATTAGGAGTGGGAATCCTTTTAGGATTAGGAATCCTTCTAGGATTAGGACTCCTTCTAGGATTAGGTGTGTTTGCCTTCTTTAAATAGAGGGGTTGCCTCCTGTTGAAGGCAATCAAGCTTTGAGCAAGCTTTAGGGTTGTACTCTTTTGTTTGGAGTATTTTAGACAAAAGAAAGGAGAAATAAAGATCAAGTTCATCAAATCTTTCGGCGAGCTACAATTCTAGTTAGATTTATTCTCGCCATCTTCTGGAACAGTAAGCTTGCGAAGGTCATAACTTTTGATCCGTAAGTCCGATTGAGCTGATTCTTTTTGGGTTTGATTCGTATTGGAATCTAGTTTCTTGTGTCCAAATTTCAGATCGATCGGACGGTTGGATCTCTAGAAATTCTTGTTTTACCAAACCTCTATCATTCTGTTTTTTTCGAAAACGAGGCAATTATTTGGTTCTATTTTGGGGTAAACTTTTAATAGATCAAGAATTTGGTTTTAGCTTCCGCATAATCATTCACCCCCCCTCTGATTGCTATATTCGGTCCTACATTCTAGAAATTTCTAAAAAAAATGTAGAATATATTTTACTGCCATATTTATCAAAATAAATAATTTAGAAATTTTCACTGTTTTATTTTACTCGTATGATTTATTTCAAACTCATCTAAACTATTTTATAGGAAATATCTTTAGGAAAAATCATTGAAAATATGAGTAAAACCTTTTATGTTTCAAATAACTTTTATAAAACTAGATTTATGAATTATAAACCTTGACATCCACAAAATGGTTGCCAAGATTTAAAGAAAATTACAACAAATTTTTTATTGGAAACTGAAAATTAGGATAATTTATAGAAGAATTTTCGAGGAGCTATTTTGATAAAAAAAAATTGTTACATAGCTCAACATCAGGGGACCCGATAGCGATGACGGGACCGAGAGTAGTCTTCAGCGACATCTGCTCTGAGTCCAGGCGCTGGTAGTACCAACTCTGTGGACAACCGGAGTGCCTGCGGTTCCTCGCAGCAGCAACTGGAACCTCGCAGGTGCGCTTACGTTTTACCTGAAAATCAAGCGAAGCAAAGCAGGAAATCGCCCCGTTCCCCATCTTTTTCTTCTGCCAATACGCGTCGTGAAGAGCGGTGACGACCCGTCCCATCAGCTCCATGCCTCTTGAGCGGAGCGCCCACTCAAAAATGGAGATCCGAGCGATGGAGTCCAGTGTAAGCTGGGATAGTTCTGCATCCGGTACACCGACCGGATGCTTCACAAAACTGGAGCCAAAGGAAAATGACGACCAGCATCCAAACACGCAGTGAACACCATGGCTTCGTCTTCACGGGGACTCAGCACAACCTCCTCACCGGGGATGCGTATTGAGTCCGCCGCGACACGGCTCGAACGCGAGATAACGTTGGCGTCTTCGCTTGATAGTTGTCAGCACCGACGCCCCCAGCTCCGGCGTAAGGGCGGCGATAGCCTTATGTTCGCGCAAAAAACGTGAAGGAGGGTTTTCGGCCTCGAACACACAAGACAAACGCCGGGTTTGTAGAGCGTGCCAGTCAATTTGACCTGAAATTGACAAGGTAGAGTTTGTAATTTGATCAAAGCCGATAAACAAGAATCTATCGGCTTTTTGCTAGTCGGCAAGAACCGATTAGGAGATAACTAGATCAATCGGTTACAATCGATCAGGATACAAGGTAAAAATCGGCTTCGGGAAGGCGATGCGCAACAAAACGAAGCAGATCAAACCTGGGTGAAATCGGCAAAAATCAACAATCGGCGATGCGCAACTATGTTGATTCCGTCGACTTGCAGAGAGATCTATGAAACTAAAGCAATGTAAAAGAAAAGCTTGTAAAAAGTAGATGTGTGTTGTTGGATTGATTGATATCTTGCTTGACATCTGCCTCCTTTTATAACACACCTGGCCGATCCGAGTTGTACATGGATACGGTGTTTATATCGGCCTTTAATCTGATTTCTTTTCCTTTCTTTTTTTAGAAACGGATTCCTTCTCCGATTCGTTTACCGATTTCTTTCCATACGTACATTTTTCTTTCCGCTTCAGACCAATTTCAATACGTGCCGAATTTTGGTGCAAACATATGCCCCCCCATTTTTGAAAGGTAGCTTGCTATTTTTCAAAAATCCCTTCGCCTTTTTCCGTGATCGGCTTGTCGTTTAGGATTCACCTTGGTAACTTCCCCATTAATGGCGCCGCAATATCCTCGGTGTGTTTTTAATGCAGCAACTGTTCCCGCCTTTTCATCTTTTTCACCGAGGTATAAATATGAGGTCCCCCCCTGCGGTCATTTTCACCCTGGCGTGCTCTCGTTCATCTTGAAATCGGCTTTTCTCCGCGTCAATCCCCTCTTCCTGTCGTATCGGCTGAAATGGACGCATCCCAGGTACTCATTCCGATCCCAGATAGCGACCATCAGTACTTTCTAGGCCCACTAGGAACCATAGAAACCGATACGGTTGTTGGAGATGAAATCCCTAGACTCCCTCTGTCGGCTCCTGGCTATAATATTAAGGAATGGACAAAAAGCTTTAGGGCTTGGCCGATGACTCTCAAGGGCCGGAGGTCTTGGTATATTAGAGTATCAACCTGCAAAAAGGCCGAGCGGGAAGGAATGGGTATCGCTGAGTGTATTCCCATGTCCTTAGCCGATCCGAACCTAACGAATCCTTGGTAGCCGCTTGCTATTTTTGGTCGATTCTTTTAACGCCTTCTTTTTCCCAATCGGTCCCATCGGCCCAACCCTCTTAGACATGGCCGAATTGTGTTGCCTTAGGCCCGATGGAGACCAAATATCGGCTTTTAGCAGGAAACCTCGATAAATTGACTCAAAAAAGGGAGAAGGCTGGTCCAGATATATACAAAATAATAACAAGTTGATCGCCTCAGTATCGGATGAGGAACATGTAGCTTTCCTCAACCTATGGCTAGACCGATTCCTCTTCTGTGGCGCTTCCTTAGGACCAACCCAGGTTTATCAATTTATGTCGGAGCAGCTAGTCATGGGTCGTCGGCTAGCTCTAGGGAAATCCTTGTTGGGGGGCCGTATACCACATGATGCATATCATCCGAAGTCGGCTTTTTACCGGCAACGGTTCCTATGTCGTGGGCAACATTGGTGGTCCACTTTGGTTCATTCAGATCTGGCTTTACTGTCTTTGGCCGTCTTATTATCCCAGATCCATCGGAGGAATCGGCTTTCCCAACGGAAGATTTTCCCGAGGGTGCAACCCCTAGATTTCAACCTAGCCGATCTCCGGGTGAAAAATTCATGATGTGTTCATCTGATGAACCTAAAATCTCCCCGGCCGGTTTTCATAAGTACTTATCCTTCTTCTTGAATCTCAACCAAGCCTCCTTCAACCGTCGAGACTTCTTTTCGTATAGCCAACTAGCTGATCTCCCATGGCCTTCTTTCCTCCGTCTAAACTCTGATAGCTCTTTAATGCCCCAGTCCACTCTTGATCTGCTTCCTCTGCTGATTTCTCCTTGCATTCTTCACGTCGGCTTGAGTACTCGAAATAGAACATTTCAGCCGACCTATGAGTTCTATCACCCTTCAGTGTATGCTCGCCAGCTGGGTTTTGGACAAACAATTCCTTGCTTTCCTTTGCTCAACATGATCAAGCCACGAAATAAAGTCACTAACATTACTGCGGTGAAGCTTATTATTGAGCTAGCCGATGAGCTCCATGTGGTAGACTTGCCATTCCTCGTGCTAAACACACGTCGATCGGGCCAATTTACCACATGGTGGGCTTCCATAGCTGAGGCGCTCTTGCGGGGGCGCACTATCCATGAGGTCTTGTCCTCTTTTCTCCCTGGCTTCCAAGAGCCGACGGAGACCGCCGCTGGGTCTAGCTCGAGTTCAAGCCACGCTAACTCGTCTTTAGAGGTATTTTCATTTTGACGTTTATTGAAATAAGATTTTCATCGGCTTAATCATATCTTTTGTCCTTTTTCAGACTAGCAAAAGGTCGACTCCAGCGCAAACTGCATCGGCCGACGATCGCTCGAAACGGCAAAGGCCGTCAACCCCTCTTGCCGGTTTATCTTCTGGCACGTTGGGGGTCAATAGCCCATCACTGTCCGATCTTGCCGATCAGCGCACTAAAAGTACGTCCAATTCCATTTTTGCTTAGATTTCTTTTGTAGGCGATTTTTGCTTAGATTTCTTTTGTAGGCGAAGTTTCATGCTTGCTGTCGGCTAACCCCATGTTTGTCATTTTTAGAGAAAAAGAAGAGCCGTAGAGTTGTTATCAAACGATCTCCAAAACCTGCGGGTTGTGATGCAGCATCATCCCCAACTGGATCGGCCACTGCGGTTAGCTTCGACCCTTATCTTGATTTTTGTCTTTGTTTTCCTTATCTTATCGTAAAGTATTCCTCAGGAAACCCCTTCCGTCCAGTTGTTAGAAGCCGATGCAGAGAAGACTCAGACAGATGTGCTTGTCTTGCCGGCTCTGGCTCCTGCTCCGCCATCCGCTTCCTCACCTCCAAAACCTGCTTCTGACCCGGCTCTAGCCGATCTTTTAGGCTTTTCTTTGGACGAGCTCGACGACCCGGAAGTGTTGGCCACTGACGACTACCCGGCCGACATTCAACGCATAATTGCTGCTTCTGCGCCAGCGTCGGCTGCTGTAACCGCGGAGCCGGGCATGCAGGAGCGGCTCAACCGCCTCCTGGACGAAGTGATGCAACCGGAAGCGGCTCTTCTGGCCAACACTCAACCTCTGAGGAATGCGATGGCGGCCGTCCAAGCCGATCTTCCCCCTGCTGCTATGAACGCACTACTAGAGGTATGCCACTTGGACGCTCGTCGGCAGGATGTAGAGTCAGCTAAGCAAAGGGTTGAACAGCGGAAGTCCCAACAAGCCGACCAAGAGATCTTGGACAAGCTCATCGCGGATGCCAAATCTCGAAAGAGTGCATTTGATCAGGGTGCTGCCGTGCTGAAATCGGCTAAGACTAAGGCCCAAGAGCTGGAGTTATCCAAGAAGAAACTTGAAGAACAACTGGCCTTGGTTACAAAAGAACTTTCAGATTGCCAGATCGGCATTACGGATGCGACGTCTTCACTGGCGGCCCAGAGACAGCAAATCGGTGAAGTCTTCACCAAAGTCAAGAATCATTCAGCTAAAATGATCCCAATTCCGGGTGATGCAAAAGCCGATGAGCAACTAATAGATAGTGTTCAAGCTACTATTGGTAGGGCGGCTACAGCACTATCGGCTTTGGGAGCCCATCTGCCCGGTTCCGGACTTCACTGATTTGAAAGCATCGACTTCTAATGAACTGATTTGTAGCACTGGCTGTATAGCCAATTTTTGTAAACTATCTTCGCCTTGAGATGACATCTTTAGAAAACTTGCTTGATCGGTTATGTAACCGATCTTTATAAACTGTTTAATTCGTGGATGTTTGCTTAACTGACTCGGTCGGCTGTATGACCAATTTTATATGCATGTGCTTCTGTAATTGATCCTGTTTTTCTTCCTGTAGTTAGGACCCGACCCATATGCTTGGGTGATACGCCTTTAGATATTTTCCATTGATCGCTTTAGGTAGGACGAACCCGTCTAGGGACTCCAGTATATACGAATTCCCGTCAATTGGCCGATTGATCTTATAAGGCCCTTCCCATGTTGGAGACCATTTGCCGAATCGATTATCCTTAGACCCAATTGGCAACACTGTTTTCCATACCAAATCGGCTCGTTTGAACGATTTTGAAATCACTTTTTTATTGTACAACCTGGCAACCTTCTCTTTATTCCTTTTAAGCCGATCTAGCGTGATCAGCCTTAGTTCAGCCAAATCATCTAGATTATCAAGCATCGCCTGTTTGTATTCATCGGCTGATACCTTATCTTGCTCGCATAGCCTTACAGAGCCGATGTTGATTTCCACGGGCAAAACGGCTTCTTGTCCGTATACCAACTGAAAAGGTGACAATTTAGTTGATCCGTGATGAGATAGCCGATAAGCCCATAAAGCCTCCGATAACGTTGAATGCCATTTCCTCGGCTCTTCCTCAGTCTTTCTTTTTATCAGCTTTATTAGTGTCTTGTTTGACGACTCGGCCTGTCCATTGGCCTGAGCGTAGTAAGGGGAAGAGTTGAGCAATTTTATCCCAAAACTTTCTGCAAAACCTTTGAACTCGTTGGACATGAACACAGTCCCTTGATCAGTAGTAATTGTCTGTGGAATTCCAAATCGATGGATGATGTGTTCATTTACAAAGTCGATCAGCTCTTTGCTAGTAACCTTCTTGAGTGGTACAGCCTCAACCCATTTTGAGAAATAATCTGTGGCTGCAAGGATGAATTTATGCCCTTTGCTGGATGACGGAAATATTTGGCCGATTATGTCTATACCCCATCCTCTAAATGGCCATGGCTTGATAATTGGATGCAAAGCCGATGCCGGTGCTGACTGTATGTTACCAAACTTTTGGCACGTTTGGCATCCTTTATAATATTTGAAGCAGTCTTCCAACATTGTCGGCCAAAAATATCCTGTTCGTCTTAGTATCCACTTCATCTTATGGGCTGATTGATGTGATCCACAGATGCCTTCATGGACCTCACCCATCGCTACTTTGGCTTCCTCGGTTCCCAGGCATCTTAACAACAAACCTTCCATAGTCCGAAAGTATAATACATCTTCTAGTAGAACATATTTGAGTGCTTTGCGCCCGACCTTCTGCTCGGTCGGTTTGGTTGGATCTGACAAATAATCCCTTATCTCTGTTCTCCAGTCGACAGGGTGAACACATAAAATCAGCCAAATGTTTAGCCCGATTGGTCCCTGTCGGCTTTCAATCTTGTACCCTGATGCACATTGTGCTAATCGGTTTGCTTTATCATTAGCTTCTCTGGGGATATGTTTTATAGAAAATGTAGTGAGCATCTCGATGATCTGGAGGCATTGATGTAAGTACTGAGTTAGCGCACCGTCGTTGCATCGGTATTCTCCTTTGACTTGCTGTACAATTAACATCGAGTCTCCAAAAGCTTCGACGTCTTTCACCCCGATGCTATCTAGCAATTGTAGACCTCTTAGCAATGCTTCAGATTCTCGCTTGATTATTCGAACATCGGCTATTTAGCCGATACATGAAGTCATACTCCTGTTTTCTAGGTGAAATCAATATCACGCCGATGCCTTCGCCTTCCTGGCAAACGGATCCATCAAAATACAGTTGCCAAGGAGTTACATCAGCTGTTCCTGCTAATGTTTCACTTCCTGTGATAAAATCGGCCACAGCTTGTCCTTTCACAGATTTAGCCGACTCATAGGTTAACTCGAACTCTGTTAAGGCGTATGCCCATTTACCAAGCCGACCCCGCAGAATTGGCGCTGATAATATGTATTTGACCACATCGGTTTTGCATATTATAACGCATTTGGAAGCCAGCATATAATGTCTTAATTTGGTGCAGGCAAAATACAATGATAAGCATAATTTTTCTACTAGGGGATACCTGGTTTCTGCATCTAAAAGACGTCGGCTTAAGTAAAATATTGCTCGTTCCTTCCTATCGGCTTCTTGTGTTAAAACTACCCCAATCGAATCACCTTCAGCCGATATATATAGTCTAAAAGGTATACCATGTTTTGGTGCGGTCAATCTTGGTGGACTCATCGATAACCCTTTATGTCGCCGAAGGCTTTTTGTTGATCGGCTTCCCATTTGAACTCTTGGTTGTCTTTAATTTTCAGCAGCGGTGTGAAGGCCCGAATACGCCCTGACAAGTTTGAGATAAAACGTCGCAAGTAGTTGATTTTCCCAATCAACACCTGCAACTCCTTTTTGCTTGTCGGCGGTTTAGTATCGGCTATGGCTTTTACTTTGGCTTGGTTTACTTCAATTCCTCCTTCATGCACCGTAAACCCAAGAAATTGTCCAGCCGATACTCCGAAAGCGCATTTGAGAGGGTTCATTTTTAACCCATGTAACCTTGTGCTTTCGAACATCTTTTCCAGATCGGCTAAATGTTGCCAGTCTTCTTTGGATTTTACCACTACGTCGTCAATGTATATCTCCACGGTATTGCCGATCATATCATGGAAAATATGGTTCATAGCACGCTGATAAGTAGCACCGGCATTTTTTAAACCGAAGGTCATAACTTTCCATTCATACAGCCCTAAAGCCCCCGGACATCTGAAAGCCGTTTTGGGTATATCGGCTTCGGCCATGAATATCTGATTGTATCCGGCGTTCCCGTCCAAAAAACTTATGATTTTATTCCCAGATGCAGCATCGATAAGCATATCGGCTATAGGCATCGGGTACTCGTCTTTTGGTGTAGCTTTGTTCAAATCTCTAAAATCGACACATACCCTAAGTTTGCCATTTTTCTTCTTCTGAGGACGATATTTGAGACCCATTCAGCGTATCGGCAGGGCCGGATAAACTTTGCCTCTAGCAATCGTCCTACTTCTTCCTTTATAGCGTCATATAACGTAGGATTAAATCACCTAGGGTACTGTTTGAATGGCCGATACCCTGGTTTTATTGGTAGCCGATGCTCAACTAGCTGTCGGCTTAAGCCTGGCATCTCGTAATACTCCCACGCGAAGCAATCTCTATATTTTTTGAGTATTTCGACCAACTTTGCTTTATAACTGGGTTCTAATTTAGCACTTACAAACGTTGGTCTTTTGCTATCACCTCCCCCAATATCGATTTCTTCGAGTAAATCGGCAGAAGTAAATCCTAACCCTTTTCTTTCTTCTTCAAAATCCTCAACAGCTTCTTCGTATTCTTCTTGCCGATAGCTCCTGGCCTTCTCCTGCAGCTTTGCTAGTGTCTTGTGCTCCATCTTCTAACTACTTCTTCTGTCCGATCAAACGTGTTGGGTTTGACGCTGATCGGCTTAAATCCTGACTTCTCAACGCAGATAAAATCGTAATTGTCCAAGGCTTTTCCTGATATACATTCGGCTTCTTCGTGTGGCCAATTGGTGTCAGGGCTAGCCATGGCGATATGAGCCGATGTGTCGGCCGGTATGACTTCTACCGTATCATCGTTCCACTGCACCAATTTTTGGTGCATAGTCGATGGTATACAGCAATTGGCATGGATCCAGTCCCGCCCAAGGAGCACGCTGTAATTGCCTTTGGCTTCAATCACAAAAAATGCAGTTGGCAGAGTTTTATTACCGATTGTCAATTCTGATACCATTACGCCTTTAGCCTCAGTTGGGTCCCCCGTGAAGTCATTTAGCACCATATTGGTCTTGATCAAATCTTCATCGGCTTTACCCAATTTTCTGAAAGTGCTTAACGGCATTAGATTAACCGTCGCCCCGCCATCGACCAACATGCGAGATATCGGTCGGCCATTAATGTACCCCTTTAGATATAGTGGTTTTAGATGCCGATGCATATCTTATGGTTTTTCGAACACAGCGTCTGGCGCTCCGAGGCACAATTGGGCGAACACCTCTTCAGCCGATTCTTCGGTTTTGAACTCGGCAGGTAGAGTGAATACCATGTTTATATCCATTGGTGGCGTATCATCCCGGATCATCGGAGAACCGGATTCGATCGATTGATCTGAATCACTATTGATCTGTCCCTTCTTTCTCCACTCCTTTTTCAAAACCGGTACCGGTCTTAACTTATTGAACATCCGATCCCTCTCGCTCTCCTTTTCGGCCTCCCTTTCTTCTTGTGTTTTCAATCGCTGAAGCCTTCTGCGTTGTGATTTGCTGAGACCCGAGGGGCACCACCTAGGTTTAGGTTCTATCGGCTTTCTTATTTTTCCAGCTAAATTGCTCATCTCGCCGTCAGATTCTATTCTACTTGTATTAGCCGATAGTTCCTGATTTCGTGAGGACTCGCCTTGCTCTGATGTTGACAACCTCTCATGGACTGGCCTCTTGCTTCTTACTTCTGGATGATTGTATATCGGTCTAGTCAACCTATCTTTTACAGATCGGTTTGGCCGATATGCAGACGAGTGTTGCATAGGACAAGATACAACTGTTGGTAAGGTCATCCCTCTTTCCCAGCAAAACTGCCAAAAGGGACATTGCCGATGTCTCTCTTCTTCAGTAGTTGGCCGACATGGCATATCTGGCTGCCAACGTTCGTCCCTCTTTTGCCCTGGTCGATGAAAACTCTGGTGTTGAGTGTTACACCTTCGACTCATCCTCTCGCATTTCCTCAGAGCTGTAAAAAAGTCGGCTTTGGTTTAAAATCGACTTTCCTTGGAGCCCTCTCAGCCCGATACCATTTTCCGATTTCCAGGTCTCCTCTTGGTTTTACCGTCCTTGAGTTCTGTCCATTTTTATCGGCTTCTATTTGTATGGAGCCGATAGTAATCTGTACCATTTCATCTTTTGATTGTGCTTCAAATCTTTTAGTCGGCTTAACATCTTTGATAGGTCCCTTCCCTTTCTGTGAGCACTGTACCATGTTGACCTGGAAAGGATTCATATCTATTTGCATAGCTGATTCTTCTGCAAACTTTAACCTGCCATCGGCGATGGCCGATTGAATCTGTTGTCGAAAAATATTGCAATCGTTAGTGTTATGTGAGAATGAATGGTGCTTTTTACAATACCTTCGCTTTTTAATTTCCTCGGCCGATGGGATGACGTGTCCTTCTGGTAACTTTATGAGTTTTTCTTGTAGTAATAAATCAAATATCTTGTCGCATTTTGACACATCATATGAGTACTTGACTTCCACCTTATTCTTTGTTGGCTTAAGTAGAGAGCACACGAGTGGTTTTTTAGAACCTTTGGTCCACTCGGCTATGTTTACTTCTGCTTCGTCCTCAGAGGTATCGCTTGAATTGTACTCTATCATGTTTATTTTGGCTTTTTCATTGCTGTTTGGTTTAAATCTATCTTTAAACCCTTTGATCTCTGCATATCGGCTTTCATGTACCGATACGCGATGGAGTAGGTGGCCTAAGTCGGGGAACTCCTGGCCCGATAATTTTTCTTTTAATGGAGGGATTAACCCTTGGAACGCTAGATCGGCTAATTGATCATCGGGTAATGTTACACTGTAGCACCTATTTCGTACGCCCTGAAATCTCCTGATATAATCAGAGACCGATTCGCCGTACTTCTGTCGGACTGAACTAAGGTCAGAAATCCTAAGCTCCATAGTCCCCGAAAAGAAGTATTCATGGAATCGGCTTTCTAAATCGTTCCATATGTGAACTGAATTTGGGGGTAGATTCGTGAACCAAGTGAATGCAGTGCCAGACAATGATAAAGGGAACAATCTAATTTTTAATCCATCGGACTGTGCAGCCTCCCCGCATTGAGCCATAAACCGTCCGATATGTTCAATTGTGGTAACAGAATCATCACCTGAGAATTTAGCAAAGTCCGGTATCCTAAAGTTGTGGGGGTATGGCATTCGGTCTATGTAATCGGGATACGGCTTCCTGTAGCCGATCACTCTCCCTCTGGGCTGTAAGCCGAACTGTTCTCTCAAAACATTGGCAATTTGTTCTGCCCAATTAACATTGTCGGCTTGTGGTCCAGCCGGACATTGCCAATTCTCATTGTTCGTGCCCTGCCCCCCGAGTGCAAACTCGGGTCTTTGTCCAAATCGCACCTCAGGAGGCCTTGTCACTGCGTCATAATCATGATTAAAACCCAATGCATCGGGTATGGGCGCGAAAGGTTCGACGTACGGCACCACCCTATATGGCGCTTGTTTCATGGTTGTGGCTCCCCGCGACTGCGGAACCTGACCCGTTTCGATCGGCTGATAAGCCGATAACCCGATGCTATTGGAGGGCCCATTTGATTGATTTGATGCGTTTACCTTGGCCCCATCCGTGTGCCCATGGTAGTGTGTGAATCCGTTTCTCTGTATGCTTGGTTTCAAAACAGTAGGTTGAGTTGGCATCATAGGTGTTTGAGCCGATACGTTTACTGTATTGGTGTTAGGTGTTATGGAATATACTGGGTACGTAGGGATGGCTTGTGGTGGATCTAGCAGGTTTCCTGACGCAGCTAACTCCTGAGCAATTGTTTTCACACTATTTTCTATCATCGGCTTTAATGTGGATACTAGAGCCGATGACTGATTAATTAATGCGTGATGAACGGATTGCTCTATCATACTTGATAAATCGGCTTGAGCGGGTGCGTATCGGCTTACCGATTCAGATGACGAATCTCCGATAGGATTGATGCTTGGGAGTGCAGTCTTTTGAGTAACGCCACGGCGTGTTTTCTGGAAGCACCGTAGCATTATTTCCTCCAGAGCCGCCTTTCGGTCTTCGATTTCTTTTTGCTGTTCAGGGGTTAAATCGGCCATTTGAGGCGCGATTATAGCATCAGTGTTGATATCGGCGGTGACCGCAGGTTTGTCAGTTGACGACATTCTTTTTGTTGGTCCCACCGGGCGTGCCAAAATATGTTCGCGCAAAAAACGTGAAGGAGGGTTTTCGGCCTCGAACACACAAGAAAAACGCCGGGTTTGTAGAGCGTGCCAGTCAATTTGACCTAAAATTGACAAGGTAGAGTTTGTAATTTGATCAAAGCCGATAAACAAGAATCTATCGGCTTTTCGCTAGTCGGCAAGAACCGATTAGGAGATAACTAGATCAATCGGTTACAATCGATCAGGATACAAGGTAAAAATCGGCTTCGGGAAGGCGATGCGCAACAAAACGAAGCAGATCAAACCTGGGTGAAATCGGCAAAAATCAACAATCGGCGATGCGCAACTATGTTGATTCCGTCGACTTGCAGAGAGATCTATGAAACTAAAGCAATGTAAAAGAAAAGCTTGTAAAAAGTAGATGTGTGTTGTTGGATTGATTGATATCTTGCTTGACATCTGCCTCCTTTTATAACACACCTGGCCGATCCGAGTTGTACATGGATACGGTGTTTATATCGGCCTTTAATCTGATTTCTTTTCCTTTCTTTTTTTAGAAACGGATTCCTTCTCCGATTCGTTTACCGATTTCTTTCCATACGTACATTTTTCTTTCCGCTTCAGACCAATTTCAATACGTGCCGAATTTTGGTGCAAACACCTTCGAGCGAAGGACGGTCTTGCAGTAAGCGGCAGGTGTCGGCCCTTGGATTTTCGGGTTAATCCAAAGCCATTGTGCACACTGCATTAGTTCAGGATCGCACTAATGCGGCACAATTTACAAATAGCTGATTCATTACATACAAATTGAGTTCACATTACAGATCATGGTACTGTTAAATTACAATCTGGCTCCCAGAGTTTATTTAGACCGAGGTGGTCAAATATTACATTACCAAAAGTGAACTCCTAACAGAGCTCACGACAGTTGTTAGCACCCAAATTTGGCCGACCGAGACAGGTTCGGTCGTGGCATGAGCCAGGAAGGTGGCGCGAATCGGATTGGAGACAAGCAACGGAATGGGGATCATATCGAAAAAGGCATGGTCATACAAGGAACAGAAGGGAAGAAGCCGAAGCCAACACAACCCAGATTTGATACGGTTGTGATCAAGATGGAAAGGCAAGATCAAGGCCGATATGATTGAAGAGTCCGTGATGATCACGATCAAGACTACACCAGCTATAAAAGACGACGTGCTGCACAGGACAAGGGGACACAACCAATCAATCAATCTACCAATTACCTTCATTTTCCTGCATTAGGAGTAGTTCTCGTAGCTTTGTAATCTTTCCTCTGTAATTCACGTTGATCAATACAAGTTGTGCATCGCCGGTTATTGATCTCTGCTGCATTACGCCTTATCAAGCCCTCGTTTCTTCCGATCTTGTTGCGCATCGCCTTTTTCGGAGAAGCGGACGTTTACCCTATCTGATCGGCTCGTAAGAGTGGATCAGACCCCGGTTCATGCTAGTTCGTATCGAGCTAGCAATGACCGTATCGACACCAAGACTCGAATCGTTCTCTCTGAGATGATCGCATTTCGAAGACACGTCTCTTGCCGATTGCGTGATCAAATCGGCTAGCACGCTCGCGAACCTTGAACACGGCGTTCTCATGTGTTGGCGATGGACCGACCGACGCTGCATTTTTCGGCGCCACCACACATTTGGCACGCCCGGTGGGACACGAAGAAATCATCATGACATCAAGATCGAACGGTTCAGATCAACCGAGTAGTTTCTAATGCGTGAGGTTGGACCTGATCTGGACCGTTGATTTTCAAATCAACGGCCGCGGCCACCATGCGCCGCCGACATCAAAGACGCGTGACGCCGCTGCGTGGGACCCACGCGTCAGTGACCGCCGAATCGCACCATGACGTCACCCGTGACGTCATGCTGACGTCACGGTGGGGCCCAGCTGTCAGAGCCCTCGGCCGAGCCGTGCGCTGACGTCACCCGAGGGGCCCACCTGTCAGAGGCACACGTGCCATGGACCGGGTCCACGGTGGACCAAGCCGAACCGTGCGTCGGGTCCATGGACCCGAGGCGATGTGGCGGCCTCTGATTGGTCCACGTGTCATGCTGACGCAATAAATCTTTTTCCGGAAAAGAAATTATTTATTTAATTCGGTTTATTGATTTCAAATATAGATTCAAACTTCAAACGCTTATAACTTTTGCGTTTTAACTCCGATTTGGATGATTCAAATTTCTAAATTTTTATAAAATTGAGATCTACCTAATGGTGAATTTTATTTAATTTTTGGACCAAAGTTTTTCTCTGTAATATTATTTAATTGATTATTTAAACTTTAAACGCTTGTAACTTTTGCGTTTCAACTCCAATTTTGTCGATTCAAATTCCTAAAAATTCATAAAATTATGCTCTCTCTGTGTATGGACTTCATTTGGATGTTTGGACACTTTTTTGTCTATTGTTTATTTATTTATTGCTATTTGCACGCTTTACGAGTAGACGTTGAAGTGCCCGAGGGCTTCGAAGGTGAAGTGTTGACCATGGAGCTAGCCCAAGACCAAGAACAAGTACTCTTTGAAGGCAAGTTATGCTTTGACCATATTGATCCCACTTTTGGAATTAATTTGATTTAAATTATTACATGCTAATTTAAATTAGAAAATGCTTTATTTAATTATGGGAAATTAGATAAATGCCAAATTGATGTACATTTGCTTGCACGGAGTGCCAAAGAGGATTGTATCGGACAGGGGTACCCAATTTACCTAAAGGTTTTGGAATAAGTTGCATGAAGCCATGGGAACCCGTTTGAACTTCAGCACAGCTTATCATCCACAGACGGATGGACAGACCGAAAGAGTCAACCAGATTCTGGAGGATATGTTAAGAGCTTGTGCATTGGCTTATGCTACCTCTTGGGATAAGAGTTTGCCGTATGCCGAGTTCAGTTACAACAATAGTTATCAGGCTAGTTTACAGATGTCACCTTTTGAGGCACTGTATGGTCGACCCTGTCGGACGCCATTAAATTGGAATGAAACCGGCGAGCGCCGTGTCTTTGGGCCTGATATTCTTCAAGAGGCTGAAGAGCAGATCGCCATGATTAGGGAAAGGTTGAAGATCGCCCAATCTCGACAGAAGAGTTATCGCGACAATCGTCGCAGGATTTGAGTTTTGAACCTAAGACTTTGTATACCTGAGTTACGCCTCTTAGGGGAGTTAGGAGGTTCCATGCCAAAGGGAAACTTGCACCCTGCTATGTTGGTCCATTTAAGATTTTGAGCCGCAGGGGCGAAGTTGCTTATCACCGGAGTTGCCACAATCGTTAACAGAGTACATGATGTATTCCATGTGTCCCAGCTTGAAGAAGTGTCTCCGAGTTCCCGAGAGCAGACGCCGCTAGAGTCAATTGAGTTGCAAGAGAATTTGACTTATAAGGAGCATCCCGTGAGGATTCTAGACACAATGGATCGAGAAACTAGAAACAAGTCAACCCGTTTCAGAGAGTTCGATGGAGCAACCATGAAGAAAGCGAAGCGACTTGGGAGAGCGAAGAGGATTTGAAGAAAGAGTTTCCAAACCTATTCTCAGTAGTGAGCCACGAATCTCGTGGACGAGATTCTATTAAGGGGAGGTTTGTAACCCCCCAAAATTTTGCTTTCCTTAAATTCATGTGTGATTTGGCACTTTGGTGAATTTTGGAATTTTCGGAATTTATTTGGATTTATTTGGAATTTATTTGAATTTATTCCATTTTGAATTAATTAAAGAATTAAAAATTGCAAATAAAATTTTGTTGGAAATATTTTATTTGAGTCCAAAATGATCCAAAATATTTTCGAATTTTTCTCGAATTTTTCTGAGTCTTTTGCTATTTTTAATGAATTAAATGAATTACTGGGAATTATTTTAATTATTAAATCGCTGGAAAATGCGAGTGGGTTTGTACTGTTCATCCGACCGAGCCTGAGTCAGACTCGAGTTCGAGTCCGACCCGAACCCGACCCGAGCCACGTGACTCGACCGGACCAAGTCCAAACCCTAAGCCTGGTGAATCGTTGGATCGAGATCCAACGGCCAACTCAAGGCCAAGACCGATCCGATCGGATCCGATCCGCACCCGTTCCGCCGTGCGATCCCAGCCGTCGATCGTGCCACGTGGACGGCCGTGCATCGTCGTCCCGCCGAAGTCCGGAAGCCGGACTCCTCCGCTGCCGCCGCCGTGTGGGATTAGGGCTCCGTCCCGTGCGCGCATGCCGAGGGCATTTAAGTACCGGGTGGTACCCCGAGGACCGCCGTGACCCCGCGCACTTTTTGCCCTAACCCACCGAGCTCTAGCCGCCGTAGGTTTGCCGGAATCGCTCGCCGTAGTTGCGTGGAGCGCCGCCACAGTTTTTGTCTCGCCACGCGCCGTCCGTCCTCGCCCGCGTCGAGCGGTTCCGGAACCGTCCGGCCAAGGCGCACCTGAGGTGGTCTTTCACTTCGCCGGAGCAGCCCCAGAACGCCATCGCGTTGGTCGCCTTCCCCGACCTCGGTGAACCAGCTCCGCCGCGCCGCCATCGCCGACTTCGAGCTTTCTCCGCCGTCCGATCCGGATCCGATCGCCGGTGAGTTCCACGTGCGCCCTAACGCCGTTAGAGCTAGGTTAGATCCTAACCGTTAGATCTGGATCCAACGGCGTGGATTGACCGCGTTAACCCAAACGCGTGGTATCCAGATCCAATCTGGACCGTTAATTTTCAAATCAATGGCCGAGATTGTGCCACGTGTGCTTAGCCGCGCCACGCGTGAGGAGCGTGTCTCTCGACACGCGGGACCCGCTGTCGAGGGCCCACGTGTCACCGCAGCCACGCTGCGGCGTGAGACCCAAATACCGGGCGGTGGGGCCCACATGTCAGCGACACGTGGATTCGTGGACCGAGTCCACGGTAGACCCGAGCCGAGCGTGGACCACGACCATGGATCGCCGACGCCAAGAGCCAATCAGAGGCTGACACGTGTCCTTGCTGACGCAATAATTAATTTTCGAAAAAGAAAATGATTTATTAATTCGAAATAATGATTTCAGATTTTGGTTCAAACTTCAAACGCTTATAACTTTTGCGTTTCAACTCCGATTTGAGTGATTCAAATTTCTAAATTTGTATAAAATTGAGATCTACCTAAATATGAATTTTATTTAATTTTTGGACTAAAGTTTTTCTCTGTAAAATTATTTAATTGATTATTTGAATTTTAAATAATCATAACTTTTGCATCTTAACTCCAAATTTGACGATTCCAGTTTCTAAAAATTCATAAAATTATATTCTCTCTATTTATGGATTTTATTTGGATGTTTGGACACTTTTTGCCTATTGTTTATTCGTGTATTTGCTATTTGCACACTTTACGAGTAGAAGTTGAAGTGCCGGAAGGATTCGAAGGAGAAGTATTGACTCAGGATCCAACTCAAGACCAAGAACAAGTGCTTTTTGAAGGCAAGTTGTGCTTTGACCATGTTGATCCTATTTTGAAATCTATTTTGATTTAACCTATTGCATGCTAGTTCAATTAGAAAATACTTTATTTAACTTTGGGGAATTAGATAAATACCAATTTGCTGTATGACACCTTGATTACTTAAGTATGTGCCATGACCCCTTGTCACCCTAGTTATGGTTTACTAGTTGGACATTATTAACTTGCCAACATGGGTTTAGACCGTTGTAGTATACTGCTTAGACCCGCTACGTGCTCATGACATGATTTTGGACAATCAAATGCTAATACTGACTTAATGATATATTGAACCTGTTTTGGAAAAGTATCATGTGATGTTGATGGCACGTGGTGCATGGTAATCAACTGGGGTTTGATAAACGCTTGACGGCGGGCATGTGGCAAGAGTAATCAGGTGGGCCAGTTGTGGCATTGGGGATGTTGATTTGGTTCTTCGGGTAGTCTTGCCCTGGTCACCCTAAGGACTTAACCTTGCAAGCCTTTGAACTGGGTCTAACGTGCAACCACATGTCTGTAATGGGACGGACCTAGTTGACTAAGTTGCTAATAACGCACTGTGGGACCTCAGAGGTCAACTACACCCTTTGTGTAAGTTGTGCGGGGAGCGCATCTGGCCGAGGCCAGGTACCCATCTAACGGTTGATTGGCCTAAACTTCGCCTTAGCGAAGGGAATGGTTAGTGCGCAATAACCGGGGAGGACCACTTGAATTGTTAGAAGTTTCCGAAAGACTTTGTTACGGGAACTCGCCTTTGTGGTGTTTGACTGTATCTTGTGGGTAAAGTGCATAACCTCTGCAGAGTGTAGAATCTATTCGAATAGCCGTTTCCGCGGTATTGGACATCGCTCGGGAATTACAGTCAAGGGTTAGATTTTCTCAAAAATAACTTGAGTTTGAAAAGTTGGGTTGGATTAATAATGATGTTGGTGGAAATGTGGATTAGGATGGGAAAGATGTTTATTAAACTCCTTGAAAAGTTATCTATGCTATACTTGTTTCTACTGCTTTCGAATCTACTTATGCTACTTGTCAAATGCTGTTTACTGCAAATATACCTTGAGCTATTCCTTTGTACCAAGCCATGCATATAGTATATTAGCTTGCATTCTGTGCATGACTTGCTGAGTACCAAGTACTCACCCTTGCCACCCTACAACACCAGTTGAAGAGGAGACTACACCAGCTTTGGAGGAGGAACTCCAAGAGGATCCGTCTACTTAGGAAGCGAGCCCAGTCAGTTGCCTGTGGTATACTGGATGGCGCCACGAAGTTATTTGATTTTCCGCTGCTACTATTTCTCTCTTAATAAGTTTCGCCCTGCGAGGCATATATTTGTAACTTGACCATAAGGTTGAGTAACCAGTTTGACTATTTAATTAAAGTACTTTACTATTATCGAGTGGTATGATTGTGATATTTACCGATGTTAAGACTGTGTGCACTAGCGCGTTCCTGGACTAGTGCTGAATACACAGAGGGTCCGGATTTGCAAATTCGGGGTCCCGACATTTTCCGAAAAAGAAAATATTTATTTAATTCGGTTTATTGATTTCAAATATAGATTCAAACTTCAAACGCTTATAACTTTTGCGTTTTAACTCCGATTTGGGTGATTTAAATTTCTAAATTTTTATAAAATTGAGATCTACCTAATGGTGAATTTTATTTAATTTTTGGACCAAAGTTTTTCTCTGTAATATTATTTAATTGATGATTTAAACTTTAAACGCTTGTAACTTTTGCGTTTCAACTCCAATTTTGCCGATTCAAATTCCTAAAAATTCATAAAATTATGCTCTCTCTGTGTATGGACTTCATTTGGATGTTTGGACACTTTTGTCTATTGTTTATTTATTTATTGCTATTTGCACTCTTTACGAGTAGACGTTGAAGTGCCCGAGGGCTTCGAAGGTGAAGTGTTGACCCAGGAGCCAGCCCAAGACCAAGAACAAGTACTCTTTGAAGGCAAGTTATGCTTTGACCATATTGATCCCACTTCTGGAATTAATTTGTTTTAAATTATTGCATGCTAATTTAAATTAGAAAATGCTTTATTTAATTATGGGAAATTAGATAAATGCCAAATTGCTGTATGACACCTTGATTAATTAAATATGTGCCATGACCCCCCCTGTCACCCTAGTTGTGGATCATTAGTTGGATATTATTAAATTGCCAACATGGGTAGTTAGACCGATGTAGTATGCTTAGCCTTGCCACGTGAAATGCTTTGGACAATCAAATGCTAATATTGACTTAATGAGATATTGAACCTATTTTGAAGAAGTATCATGTGTTGTGATTGTCGATGGCACGTGGTGCATGGTAATCAACTGGGGTTTGATAAATAGTTTTCGACCGGGGCATGTGGCAAGAATGATCGGGTGGGCCTGTTGTGGCACCGGGAACGTTGATTTGGTTATTCGGGTAGTCTTGCCCTGGTCACCCTAAGGACTTAACCTTGCAAGCCTTTGAACTGAGTCAAACGTGCAACCACATGTCTGTAATGGGACGGACCTAGTTGATTAAGTTGCTAATAACGTACCTGTGGGACCTCGCGGTGTCAACTATACCTTTTGTGTAGTTGTACAGGGGAGCGTACCAGGGCTGCGGCCAGGTACCCATCTAACGGTTGATTGGCCTAAAGTTCGCCTTCGCTAAGGGAAGGGTTAGTGTGCAATAACCGGGGAGGCCCACTTGTGCTGTTAAAAGTTTCCGAAAGACTTTGTTATGGACACTCGCCTTTGTGGTGTTTGGTTTTATCTTGTGGGTAAAGTGCATAACCTCTGCAGAGTGTAAAATCTATTCGAATAGCCGTGTCCGCGGCATTGGACATCACTCGGGAATTACAGTCAAGTGTTAGACTTTCTTGAAAATAACTTGGACTTTAAAGGTTTGGTTTGGTTTAATAATGACGTTGATGGAAATGTGGATTAGGAATGAGAAAGATGTTTATTTAACTCCTGGAAAAGTTATTGATCTTATACTTGTTTTTACTGCTTTCGAATCTACTTATGCTACTTGTCAAATCGTTTCTTTTACTGCAATTATACCATGAGCTGCTCCTTTGTACTAAGCCATGCATGTAGTATATTAGTTTGCATTCTGTGCATGACTTGCTGAGTACCAAGTACTCACCCTTGCCACAATACAACATCAGTTGAAGAAGAGTCTACACCAGCTTTGGAGGAGGAACTCCAGGAGGAGCCGTCTAACTAGGGAGCGAGCCCAGTCAGTTGCCTGTGGTATACTGGATGGCGCCACGAAGTTATCTTATTTTTCGCTGCTGTTATTTCTCTTTTATTAAGTTTTCGCCCTGCGTGGCGTATATTTGTAACTTGACCTTAAGGTCGAGGAACCAGCTTGGTTAACTAATTAAGGTACCTTATTATTTCGCTGAGTATGATTGTGATATTTACCAATGTTGAGACTGTGTGCACTAGCGTGTTCCTGGACTAGTGCTGAATACACAGAGGGTCCGGATTTGCAAATTCGGGTCCCGACATACCAGCACATGGCCGATAGTTCCGAGGCTATCGGAGACTTCGAAGACGACGAAAGGCTCGGACAAGGGTTCACTTAGGCCGATCCGCTAGAGGAAGTAGATATAGGAAACAGAGATCGGAAAAGGCCAACCTTCGTTAATGCTAGGTTGTGTGCCGAATATAAGGAGAGTCTTATAAATTTGTTAAAAGAATATAATGATTGCTTTGCTTGGGAATATCATGAGATGCCCGGATTAGATCGTCAGCTTGTCGAACATCAGCTACCAGTAAAACCTGGCTATTGGCCGTTTAAACAACCCCCAAGACGTTTAACCCGCCAATGTACGAGAAAATCAAAGAAGAAATAGAGCGATTATTAGAAGCCAAATTCATCAGACCATGTCGGTATGCTGAATGGGTTTCCAACATCATTCCAGTGACCAAGAAAAACGAGAAGATTAGGGTGTGCGTCGACTTTAGAGATATAAACAAGGCCACCCCCAAAGACATGTACCCGATGCCGATAGCCGATATGCTTATCGATGCTGCATCAGGACACAAGGTCATCAGTTTCCTCGATGGCAATGCAGGCTACAACCAGATACTCATGGCCGAGGTCGAGATCCACAAAACAGCTTTCAGGTGCCCTGGGGCATTAGGTTTATTCGAATGGGTTGTCTTGACGTTCGGATTAAAGAATACTGGAGCCACTTACCAGAGGGCCATGAATATGATTTTTCACGAATTGATCGGATGCACTGTGGAAATCTACATAGATGACGTGGTGGTGAAGTCGGCAGAAGACCAATAGCATTTGGCCAACTTGGAAGAGGTGTTCAAGAAAACGCGAAGACACGGTTTGAAGATGAATCCACTGAAATGCACGTTTGGCGTATCGGCTGGGCAGTTTCTTGGGTTCATGGTGCACGAGAGAGGAATAGAGATAAACCAAGAATGAGTCAGGGCTATAGCCGACACGAAGCCTCCAAAGAACAAGAAAGACCTACAGAAGTTGGTCGGAAAGATCAATTATCTGAGAAGGTTCTTCTCAAAACCTATCAGGAAGAATCAACACGTTTACCCCATTGTTGAGATTAAAAGAGAATCAAGATTTCATATGGGGAGAGGAATAGCAAAAAACTTTTGACGATATCAAAAGATATCTGTCGAGACCTCCAGTATTAATAGCACCGCAAAAAGGAGTGCCTTTTAGGCTGTACATATCGGCAGAAGAGACAACGATCGGAGCAGTCCTTATGCAAGAAGTCAAGGGAAAGGAACAACAGATATTCTACTTTAGTCAATGTTTAATAGACGCGGAAACTAGATACCCGCCAGTCGAGAAACTCTGTTTGTCCCTTTACTTTGCATGCACAAAGCTGAGACATTACATATTGGCGTCGACATGCACGGCCGTGGGCAACACTGACGTCATAAAGTATATGTTGTCAGCCCCTATAATGAAAGGACAACTCAGGAAGTGGGCCTATAAACTCATGGAGTTCGATCTTGTGTTTGAATCGGCTAAAGCAGTAAAAGGACAAGTGATAGGCGACATCATCACGGAACATACCGCTACCTGCGAATTAGTAAGCCTCGCCGCGTGGCGGCTCTACTTTTACGGGTCGGTATGCAAGGAAGGAGATGGCATCGGAGTAGTCCTGGTGTCCCCTAGAGGATATCACTACGAGTTTGCCTTTAGGTTGAACAGCCGATGCTCAAATAATCAATCTGAGTATGAAGCCCTGATTAAAGGGTTAATCATGCTGTAGAATATTAGGGCAGATTTTGTCGAGGCCTTCGGGGATTCCCTGCTTGTGGTTCAACAAGTACGGGGGGAATTCAATTGTTACGACGAGATCCTAACCCAGTATTTGACATGCTGTCATGAATGGATAAAGACGTTCAGTTCCATCACCATCGGCCATATACCTAGAGAAGAAAACGACCGAGCCAACTCCTTGGCCCAACAAGCATCAGGGTACATGCCCCTTGAACAGTCTATCGATTGTGAACCAGCCGAAAAGACGGTGTTGTGCCTAACAACCCCCGATTGGCGCACGAAGATCATGGCTTACCTCGCAGACCCTTCAGCCAGGACGGACGCGAAGACTAAGAGGCAAGCACTGAAATATGTGATGTTCGATAATATCCTATATTATTGACGATGAAAGGATTGCTTCTCCGTTGCCTTGGCGCCGAGGAAGCTAAATCAGCCATGGGAGAAGTCCACGAAGGGATTTGCGGAACACATCAATCGGCTCACAAGATGAAATGGTTGCTTAGGCATACTGGTTACTATTGGGCGACGATGCTGGAAGATTATTTCCGATACTGTAACACCCCAAAATTTTGCTTTTCTTAAATTCATGTGTGATTTGGCACTTTGGTGAATTTTTGGAATTTTCTGGAATTTATTTGGAATTTATTTGAATTTATTCCATTTTGAAATAATTAAAGGAATTAAATTTTCAAATAAAGTTTGGTTGGAAATATTTTATTTGAGTCCCAAATGCCCTAAAATATTTTCCAGAATTTTTCTGGAATTTTTCTAAGTCTTTTGCTATTTTTAATGATTTAATTGAATTTCTGGGAATTTAATTGGATTAATTAAATGCGAGTGGGTTTTACTGTTCCTCCTACCGGACCCGAGTCCGAGTCAGACTCGAGTCCGACCCGCGCCAGTTGGTTCAGCCGAACCCGCTCGGCCGAACCCAAACCCGCGTGACCGTTGGGTCTTGATCCAACGGCCACGATTGAGCCACGTCACCCGAGCCCGAGCCCGACCGAGCCAGCCAGCTCGCCCGAGTCAGACCCGAACCCAAACCCACGCACCGTTGGATCTCGATCCAACGGCTGTGCGCGTGCCACGCCACCCTCTCCGTGTCGCCGTCGGACTCCGCCGCCGCAACGGAGTGGGCCTCGGTTTCACGGACGCCGAGGGCCCTATTTAATGCGCCGCCACCCGTGCCGTGACGCCGACATCCATGCGCACCCGTAGCCCTAGACAACGTCGCCTGAGCCGCCGCCGTCTAGCCGCAATCGCTCGCCGTAGTTGCCGTAGCGTTCCGCCGTAGTTCTTCGCTGATTGCCGCCGTCTCCGTCGTCCTCCGCCGCCGTTGAGGTCGATCGAATCGGAGGTCAAGCGCGTCGGAGGAGACCTCTCACTCGCCGGCGCGCCAAACGCCGTCGGCTAGGTCGTCGTCCCCTCGCGCCGGTGACTCAGCGCGCCGCTTCGCCATCGCCGGACTTCGAGCTCCTCACCGTCCGATCCAGATCCAACGCCCCGAGATCACGCCACGTCATCCTACGGTGAGATCCCGCCCAAAATCTCAGATTCAATCTCGACCGCTGGATCTAGATCCAACGGTTCAGATCAAACGCGTTCACCCCAAACGCGTGAGTCTAGATCCAACCGGGCCGTTGATTTTCAAATCAACGGCCGAGATCTAGCCACGTGTGCGGGAGATCGACCGCGCGGTCGCGCCGCCACGCAGCGTGCGTGTGACGCCGACACGCTGGGCCCGCATGTCGGCCCGGCCCACATCGCACCATGACGCCACGCCGACGTCATGGCGGGCCCGCATGTCGGGCCGTTGTCCCAGCTGCGGCGCCGACGCCAAGAATGACGTCACCAGTGGGTCCCACTCGCAAGACTGCGGCCGAGCCTCGCCGACGCCAAGAATGACGCTACCCGAGGGGACCCACCGTCGGGCCGACACGAGGAGCCGTGGACCGAGTCCACGGTAGACCCGAGCCAAACCATGGACCACGTCCATGAACCGGCTGACGTCAGCCGCCCAATCAGAGGCTGCCACGTGTCCTCGCTGACGCAGTAATTAATTTCCGAAAAAGAAAATGATTATTAATTCGAAATAATGATTTCAGATTTTGTTTCAAACTTCAAACGCTTATAACTTTTGCGTTTCAACTCCGATTTGAGTGATTCAAATTTCTAAATTTGTATAAAATTGAGATCTACCTAATTATGAATTTTATTTAATTTTTTGACTAAAAGTTTTCCTCTATAAAATTATTTAATTGATTATTTAAACTTTAAATAATCATAACTTTTGTATTTTAACTCCGATTTGGGCGATTCCAGTTCCTAAAAATTCATAAAATTATGTTCTCTCTGTTTATGGATTTTATTTGGATGTTTGGACACTTTTTGCCTATTGTTTATTCGTATATTGCTATTTGCACGCTTTACGAGTAGACGTTGAAGTGCCGGAAGGATACGAAGGAGAAGTGTTGACCCAGGAGCCAGCTCAGGACCAAGAACAAGTACTTTTTGAAGGCAAGTTGTGCTTTGACCATGTTGATCCTATTTTGAAACCTATTTTGATTTAACTTATTGCATGCTAGTTCAATTAGAAAATACTTTATTTAAATATGGGAAACTAGATAAATGCCAAATTGCTGTATGACACCTTGATTACTTAAGTATGTGCCATGACCCTTGTCACCCTAGTTGTGGTTTACTAGTTGGACATTACTAAATAGCCAACATGGGATTTTAGACCGTTATAGTTTATTGCTTAGACCTGCTACGTGCTCTTGACATGATTTTTGGACAATCAAATGCGAATATTGACTTAATGATATATTGAACCTGTTTTGGAAAGGTATCATGTGATGTTGATGGCACGTGGTGCATGGTAATCAACTGGGGTTTGATAAATAGTTTTCGACCGGGGCATGTGGCAAGAATGATCAGGTGGGCCAGTTGTGGCACCGGGAATGTTGGTTTGGTTCTTCGGGTAGTCTTGCCCTGGTCACCCTAAGGACTTAACCTTGCAAGCCTTTGAACTGGGTCAAACGTGCAACCACATGTCTGTAATGGGACGGACCTAGTTGAATAAGTTACTAATAACGTACCTGTGGGACCTCAGGATGTCAACTACACCCTTTGTGTAAGTTGTACGGGGGAGCGTACCGGGGCTGAGGCCAGGTACCCATCTAACGGTTGGTTGGCCTAAACTTCGCCTTAGCTAAGGGAAGGGTTAGTGTAGCCAAGTCCTCTTCTATCTTGAGGTGCCCGAGGCTCGCTCAAGATCTTGTCGAGGACGGCTTTGCCCTTGTAGCACTTCTCCAAGTCATTTTCCAATTGAATGACTTGTGCCTTTAGCTCATTGTTTTCCTCTACAAGATTAGCATCTAAACAACTAGAGGAACTAGAAGCAATGTTAGAGCAACAAGGCAAAGCAATGATAGAGGTAGACATATCAATTAAATCACATTGAGTACTAATGTCTACTCTAGGCTTAATGAATTCCTTGACAAGGATACTTTCATGATTTTCCTTAAGAACATCATAATTCTTTTGAAGTGAGTCATACTCAACCTTCAAAATCTCATATCTAGTTTTCTCCTTCTCAAGAGATTCATTTTTCGCTTTTTCTTTAGCAAGAGTACTCTCAAGTTTAAGATTTCTTTCTTTTTCAAAGATTAGCAAATCCTCTTGCTTCTCGAGAGTGTCTTCTTGCTTTTCTACCGTTTCAAGCAATGCTAGCATATTAGGTAGTGATATATCTCTAATATCACCAAACCTACCATCATACTCGGTATCACTATCATCATCACTCTTACCTAAATCATCTATAATTTTAGATTTGGATGAGTGTGATACCTTCTTCTCCTTTACCATGAGGCAAATAGGAGTGTTGTCATTGCTTGTGGTGGAGGAGGAGGTAGACGGTGATGTCGGTTCATCATCACTTGATGTAGAGGTTGAAGAATCATCAACCGACATCCATTCCTCAATGCAATCCTCACTTGATGATGTGGACACATCATATTTGTCATGAAGCATTGTCCACATATCATGAGCGCTCTTGAGATTGCATATTTCATCAAATATATCTTCGCTCACAGCATTAAATAAAGCATTAGTAGCTTGAGCGTCGAGATGTAGGCATTTCATCTCTCCATTAGTTGGATCAACTTCATTCAATGGAGATGAAAAGATGACATCTACGATCCACCAAATTTGGGGGCTCATGGAGTTAAAATGAGAAATCATGATTAATTTCCATGAAGCATAATTAGAGCCATCTAGCATAAGTGGATTATGTGAGTGCACTAAACCTCTAGGCACCATCCCTTACTCTCTAGACGGTTAAGTCTAATAAAATGAGAGACCTTGGCTCTGATACCAATTGAAAGGACCGGGATGTCGGCCTAGAGGGGGGGTGAATAGGCGATTACAAAATTATACCCAATTTAAATTAATCTATCAGAGATAATGCGGAAGCAATTGGGATAATTAAGTTCTGCAAAATAAACAATTCAGCTCGAGATTGTAACCGGACACTCGGATATATTATCCGGATACTCAGTATATCCGGATACTCGGATCAATGTAACGGATACTCGCCGATCGTTCGGCGAGCAGAAGGACAATAATTGAAGCGCTTCTTTGAAACTAGTGATACAAATTACTCTACTGCAATGAATCAAGTATATAAGCAAGAATAGATGCAGTAGATACAATCTAATTGATCTAATCACAAGAATCGAAAACAAGTTAAGAGGATGAGCAAAAGAGGAAACCGAAGTAAGGAAGGAGACACGAAGATTTTATCCCGAAGTTCGGATCCTTGAGGGGACCCTACGTCTCCGTTGAGGCGGCTCGCCACACTTGAGCCGGGTCTCTTTCAACCCTCTTCCTCGGTGTTGCACAATGCACTCGCCGGTCTTCACTTCTTTGATTCCTTTCCTTGCGGAGGCGGAATCGGCCTTCACAAACTTTCGGTGGCCTTCCACACAAAACTTGGAAGCTCACCGGCAACTCCTAGCCGTCTAGGAGACCTCAACCTCCAAGAGCAACAAATGCTCCCGAAGAACTCACTTAGAGTCCACCTCAAGTGCTTAACACACTAATCACACTCAATCCGATCACTACCCACTCTCACACCCAAACCTTCACTCAAAAGGGATCACTAAGATCTAGGGTTAGAGGGGCTTTTGGGAGCTCAAGATCACTAAGAATAACACCTCAAAGCACCAAGAAACCAGCTCCACTCCTCAAATCAATCCACAATCCAAACACCTCTCTCCACTACCCAACCCTTCACAAAAGGGGATCACTAAGATCTAAGGAGTAGGGAGGAGTATTGGGGGCTCAAACACTCACAAAGAACACCTCTAATGCCCAGCAAAACATCCCCAACGGCTCCTTTGAAGTGGGCAAGAAGGGGGCTTTAAATAGAGGAACCCCAAAAACTAGCTGTTGGGACCGAATCAGCAACCCGAGACTCGGATATTTAACCGGACACTCCGGATCATCCGGATACTCGGATAGTCCGATACTCGATCATCCGAGTCTCGGACTAAATGTCCGGATACTCCGGATCTGTAGCACGCACGCGACGAAAACGGGCATAACTTTTGATCCGGACTCCGATTTCGTAATTCGGACTTTTGGAAAGCTAAGAACGAGGGCTACACAACTAACAAGGTCTCACTACCCAAATCCCAAAGGGTCAAATCAGATTTCACAAAGAATCCAAGAGAGACCTAAAACCCTCACTTTCCGGTACCACCAACACTTCTATCCCTCACACCAACCCACCTACACCTAGGTGAACACGGTGTGACTTGGGTTTCTCAACCTTAGACAAGGATAGACCACTTTTGAGCACTTGAGACTTATCTAAGTGATTTCAACGATGCATCCCTCTTAATAGTACGGCAATCCTTAGACTCAAATTTAACACAAAATCTAAGTCTTACACTAAGCTTACATGCCGATTTCTTCCGGATGCATGGTGCATGATGACGCTTCCACAAAGATTGATGACGCCCTTCGTCTTGTCAACCTCGACGCGATTCACCTCATGAGACTCTCGTCCTCTCCGACCTTGACCTTGACCATCACCAAGACGATCATCACGCCAAGTCGTTCTTGACTTAGTCCTCAACTCTTGGTGACACCGCCGTCTTATTTGAGTTTGACTCGCTTGTCATCCTTCAAACCATCTTGGTCATCATACACACCGCTTTGGGACCTAACTCTTATCAAAGCACTCAGCAAACATATTAGTCCCACAAGCTTAAAAGATATATTGAATAAATTGATAATAACAAGTGTTTCATATCAAGAAGCACAATATGAATGGAAACACTTGACAATAGAAATATTCTCTTACAAAGAGGCAACATATACCACTTAGTAGAGAATATTTCTATTGTCAAGTGTTTCCATTCATATTGTGCTTCTTGATATGAAACACTTGTTATTACCAATTTATTCAATATATCTTTTAAGCTTGTGGGACTAATATGTTTGCTGAGTGCTTTGATAAGAGTTAGGTCCCAAAGCTGTGTGTATGATGACCAAGATGGTTTGAAGGATGACAAGCGAGTCAAACTCAAATAAGACGGCGGTGTCAACAAGAGTTGAGGACTAAGTCAAGAACGACTTGGCGTGATGATCGTCTTGGTGATGGTCAAGGTCAAGGTCGGAGAGGACGAGAGTCTCATGAGGTGAATCGCGTCGAGGTTGACAAGACGAAGGGCGTCATCAATCTTTGTGGAAGCGTCATCATGCACCATGCATCCGGAAGAAATCGGCATGTAAGCTTAGTGTAAGACTTAGATTTTGTGTTAAATTTGAGTCTAAGGATTGCCGTACTATTAAGAGGGATGCATCGTTGAAATCACTTAGATAAGTCTCAAGTGCTCAAAAGTGGTCTATCCTTGTCTAAGGTTGAGAAACCCAAGTCACACCGTGTTCACCTAGGTGTAGGTGGGTTGGTGTGAGGGATAGAAGTGTTGGTGGTACCGGAAAGTGAGGGTTGTAGGTCTCTTGGATTCTTTGTGAAATCTGATTTGACCCTTTGGGATTTGGGTAGTGAGACCTTGTTAGTTGTGTAGCCTCGTTCTTAGCTTTCCGAAAAGTCCGAATTGGCCGAAATCGAGTCCGGATCAAAAGTTATGCCCGCTGTCCGATCACAAGGTGCTGCTCGAGATCTGGAGTATCCGGACATTTAGTCCGAGACTCGGATGATCCGAGTATCCGGATGATCCAGAGTGTCCGGTTAAATATCCGAGTCTCCGGTTGCCTGATTCGGTCCCAACGGCTAGTTTTTGGGGTTCCTCTATTTAAAACCCCTTCTTGCCCACTTCAAAGGAGCCGTTGGGATGTTTTGCTGGGCATTAGAGGTGTTCTTTGTGAGTGTTTGAGCTCTCAATACTCCTCCCTACTCCTTAGATCTTAGTGATCCCCTTTGTGAAGGGTTGGGTAGTGGAGAGAGGTGTTTGGATTGTGGATTGATTTGAGGAGTGGAGCTGGTTTCTTGGTGCTTTGAGGTGTTCTTCTTAGTGATCTTGAGTTTCCCAAAAGCCCTCTAACCCTAGATCTTAGTGATCCCTTTGAGTGAAGGTTTGGGTGTGAGAGTGGGTAGTGATCGGATTGAGTGTGATTAGTGTGTTGAGCACTTGAGGTGGACTCTAAGTGAGTTCTTCGGGAGCATTTGTTGCTCTTGGAGGTTGAGGTCTCCTAGACGGCTAGGAGTTGCGGTGAGCTTCCAAGTTTTGTGTGGAAGGCCACCGAAAGTTTGTGAAGGCCGATTCCGCCTCCGCAAGGAAAGGAATCAAAGAAGTGAAGACCGGCGAGTGCATTGTGCAACACCGGAGGAAGAGGGTTGAAAGAGACCTCGGCTCAAGTGTGACCGAGCCGCCAACGGAGACGTAGGGTCCCCTCAAGGATCCGAACTTCGGATAAAATCTTCGTGTCTCCTTCCTTACTTCGGTTTCTCTTTGCTCATCCGCTTAACTTGTTTTCGATTCTTGTGATTAGATCAATTAGATTGTATCTACTGCATCTATTCTTGCTTATATACTTGATTCATTGCAAAGAGAGTAATTTGTATCACTAGTTTCAAAGAAGCGCTTCAATTATTGTCCTTCTCTCTGCTCGCCGAACTACCAACTCGAGTATCCAGACATTGATCCGAGTATCCGGATATATCGGAGTATCCGGATAATATATCCGAGTGTCCGGTTACCTGTCTCGGCTGAATTGTTTATTTTGCGTAACTTAATTATCCCAATTGCTTCCGTGATTATCTCTCGATAGATTAATTTAAATTGGGTATAATTTTGTAATCGCCTATTCACCCCCCCTCTAGGCCGACATCCCGGTCCTTTCAATTGGTATCAGAGCCAAGGTCTCTCATTTTATTAGACTTAACCGTCTAGAGAGTAAGGGATGGCGACTAGAGGTTTAGTGCACTCACATGATCCACTTATGCTAGATGGCTCTAATTATGCTTCATGGAAATTAATCATGATTTCTCATTTTAACTCCATGAGCCCCCAAATTTGGTGGATCGTAGATGTCGGCTTTTCATCTCCATTGAATGAAGTTGATCCAACTAATGGAGAGATGAAATGCCTACATCTCGACGCTCAAGCTATTAATGCTTTATTTAATGTTGTGAGCGAAGATATATTTGATGAAATATGCAATATCAAGAGCGCTCATGATATGTGGACAATGCTTCATGACAAATATGATGTGTCCACATCATCAAGTGAGGATTGCATTGAGGAATGGATGTCGGTTGATGATTCTTCAACCTCTACATCAAGTGATGATGAACCGACATCACCGTCTACCTCCTCCTCCACCACAAGCAATGACAACACTCCTATTTGCCTCATGGTAAAGGAGAAGAAGGTATCACACTCATCCAAATCTAAAATTATAGATGATTTAGGTAAGAGTGATGATGATAGTGATACCAAGTATGATGGTAGGTTTGGTGATATTAGAGATATATCACTACCTAATATGCTAGCATTGCTTGAAACGGTAGAAAAGCAAGAAGACACTCTCGAGAAGCAAGAGGATTTGCTAATCTTTGAAAAAGAAAGAAATCTTAAACTTGAGAGTACTCTTGCTAAAGAAAAAGCGAAAAATGAATCTCTTGAGAAGGAGAAAACTAGATATGAGATTTTGAAGGTTGAGTATGACTCACTTCAAAAGAATTATGATGTTCTTAAGGAAAATCATGAAAGTATCCTTCTCAAGGAATTCATTAAGCCTAGAGTAGACATTAGTACTCAATGTGATTTAATTGATATGTCTACCTCTATCATTGCTTTGCCTTGTTGCTCTAACATTGCTTCTAGTTCCTCTAGTTTTTTAGATGCTAATCTTGTAGAGGAAAACAATGAGCTAAAGGCACAAGTCATTCAATTGGAAAATGACTTGGAGAAGTGCTACAAGGGCAAAGTCGTCCTCGACAAGATCTTGAGCGAGCCTCGGGCACCTCAAGATAGAAGAGGACTTGGATACATCTCCAAGAGGGAGAATAGCAAGAAGAAGCATAATGCAAGAATGAAGACGATTGTGTGCTTCGGATGCAACAAGAAGGGCCACTTCGCCTCCGTGTGCCCCAATAAAGTGGATAACAAGGCCACAACTCCAACCTTGAGGCAAGCCGGCAAGAAGCAAGACAAGAGGAAGAGACGCTCAAAGCCTACTTGCTTCAATTGTCGGGAAAAAGGGCACATTGGTAAGAATTGCCCTAAAGGTTTAATCCCTAAGCCTACTCATCACTCTAATGATTACTTGCTTAGGAAGGACAAGAATGACAATTTATTTGCCAAGCTTGTCAAGTCCCCTATGCCCGTTCAAAATGATGATGCTCATTTGCATAGGAAGAGTAAATCTAGAAATGAATTTGCTAAATTCGTTAGGACTCCTAAGCCTACACAAAGCAATTCAAATAAATTGCTTAGGAGAAATAATGATAGCAAAACATTTGCTAGATATACTAGATCCTCTAAGCCAATGCTTAATTTCAATTATCATATGCTTAGAAGAGATCAAACTAGAAATAGTTTTGCAAAGTATCATTGTCCTCCTAAGCCTTTTAATAAAAATGCCAATCTTTTGCCTAGGAGGAATAATTATTGCAAACCTATTTCCAATTGTATTAGTCAAGTTAATAATGCAAATATCAGGGCCATTTGGGTTCCTAAATCTATGGTGACTAACATTAATGGACCCAACAAAGATTGGGTACCAAAAAGTGCCTAAATGAATTATTAGGTACTAAGAGATGGATTGGACGCTTGGCTTCTCGAGAAGAAAAAGGAACTATCAATTGCAATCGGAGCCAAGCATGAAGATAATCAAGACAATCATGAGCCAATGCCATCTCGGTAACAAGTATTTAAATTGATTATATTATTGCTTCTAGCCTTGTGTAGGTTTAGATGCATTAGTATCATGAAAATCGATTTAATTGCTTGTTAGTAGTACTTGCTCTTGTTTTTAATATTATCCTCTTATTGCAATCTTGAGCAAGTTTAAAGTGGCACATTTAGGGGGAGTGCTAATTCATATTCATGTGTATCACATCCCTACATGTGCCCATATGTATATAAGTGCATAATATAATTTCAAAATCAACCTTTAGCCAAAACTCAAAATTTGTGTACTTACTAGAATTCTTTTTGGAAAACTAGTTGAAATTTGTATACAAATGTCTTTGAAATGTTTTCCAAAGGTTTTGGCTTCCCAAAATTCTATTTTGAAAAGAAAATGAGTTTCAAGCCCAAAATCTAGATAGTAGTATCTTGTTTTGGATTTAAACTTATAATTTTCATAGAATTAAAAGTAAAAGGATTTTGAACATAATCTTAAAGCAAAACTCCTAGAGTTGGTCATTCTTAATATCTTTTGTGTTCAAAAGTTTTTCAAAAGACCAACCAAACAAAAGCTATTTGCTTTCGAAATTCCCCGAAAATCTTAGTTTGACCTATATCGGTCAAAATATTGCACTTAATGAGTATTGCCATTTGGACCGGATCCTTTGCTATATCTAAGTCCAAAATGGTATTTCAAACTCATACATAAAGTTTCAAATCTCTAACTCTTATCCCATTCTCTTAAGATGGATTTGATTCTTTGTGTTAATTGAATTTGACTTTGTTGGTTTTCATTTGGTTCTTCAAAAGGACCTTCTTTGGACAAAAGTCAAAATCTTGTTTAAAAAGGCCTAAATTTGCAAAAAGGTTTGTAAAACTATCCTACTTTGTATTTGAAAGGTTTTACAAGCTTTGAAAATAAAAATTCCTATTCTAGAAAATATTTTGGCCTAAAACAATTTGTGCTTTAACTCAAACATACCTAATATAGAATTTTGGCTTTCAAATTGGATTCTATTGTTTTTATAAGTGGTCATGGCTTCAAAATGTATTTCAAATCCTTCAAGCCATGAGGGTTCAATTGTGGATGAAATCCGAGTTGAAATTGCACTTTGAGGACTTTTCGAGTTTCGATTTCATTTTTATGCCTCAAAGCGCATTTCGCCAAAATTGAGTTAAAAGAAAATTCTTTTAAAGCTAAACTTGTTTCAAAACCTTCAAAATGTCCAAAGTTAGTTCCCTAAAATTTCAAATCTTTTGGACTTCATTTGAATCAAATTTGACAATTTGCAAAAAGTTTCAGTTCAGTCGTGCCAAAGTCGGCACTATCAAGACTGACAAAGCGGTAGTATCGAGGTCGGCACTACCGCACCTGAACGGCGGTAGTACCAGATCTCTGGCACTACCGGCCAGTGGCTTGTGGTAGTGCCGGTCTGGCAGACAAGACTGAAAATTCTGAAAATTTTGGATTTTCGAATTTGGTTTTGGGATATCTTTAATTTGGTACTTCCTTTTTCAAGAATTCTTTTTGGAAAAAGATCCTTGCAATCCCAAAGCATCTTTTTGCACAAATTCAAATGTTTTTGAAAATATTTGAAGGAGTTTACTAGTGGTATCAGTTTTGAGGAGTTATTTGGTTGCAAGGGGATTTGTTCTTTTCAAGTGGTTTCCTTGTACCCCTTTGCTTGTTCTCAAAATTTTTCAGCTCTGATACCTTTCTAAATCTTTGTGATTTAGATTTTCTTGTGTTTGCATTTGCCCTGTTACCTGTCAGTGTTTATTGCTCTGATACCCTTCAAGCTTATCGATTTTCTTTTAAGTGGTATCATTGGCTAGACAAAACTTGAGCAATTCAAATGCAAAATAGCTCCATGATTCTTTTATTGAATATCTTGAGGAGCGTATTTATGTCAAGTTTTGGGCATTTACATGTTTTCAAGTGGTATCCTCATTTGTTTGACTCTAAAGCTTTCAAGTTGCTCTTTGATACCCTTAAATGGTTAATTGCTCTGATACTCATCGATTCAATCGAATATCTTTTTTCTTTTGGTATCAATATCTTTGTGATTTGATCCAATAAGAAGTATCAAAAGAGCGTTATTCATTTATCGTGTTTCCAAGGGGTTTCATCTTATTTGATTTATCCAATTGGTATCAATGAACTTCAAGTTTCCTACAAGTGGTATATGTTGCCTCTTTGTAGCATTACTTTGATACCCAAAGTCTTTTGAGTTGGATTCTCCATAAGCTTAAATTGTAAGTTCAATCGCTTAAGAACTCTCTATGTGAGGTTCTTTATGAATTGAAATGCATAAAGAGGAGAAATTCCATTTGAGCATTGTTCTCTTTGAAAATTTCTTTATGCTCTTTCTCGAAAGAAGTTCTTCAAGCATCTCCCTTGAGATAGTTTTTTCAATTGGTATCTAATTTCTCAAGTGGTATTTGCGTTGGGTTTCTCGCTTAATCCTATTAGACAAGAGTTTGGATTCTGCAAGAGAATCACGATGTTTATCGTAAAGCCTAATAAAATGAAGTGAGTTATTTGAATTAGTTTCAAATAACCTTGAGATACCTTCCTTTGCGTTGAGCTTTAGTTCTTTCATTTGGTATCTTGGCAAGCCTTTTAAGGATGAAAACTAAGTGAGCTTTCTTCATTGCTCCAAGCTTCTAAATGGAGCTTATCTATTTAAGTTTTCATTCCATTGAAAGTGCATCCTTTGGCTAAGTTCTTTTAGAAACTGGACTTAATTGTATCTTAGCATCAAAGTGTTTCCTCTTTTGAATGAATTGAAGTTTTATTGCTAAAAGAGGATTTCAAAATTGAATGTGTTTTAATCCTTCTTGTAAGTTAATCTTACAAGATCTTCCTTTGGGTTCTTAAATTTGAAAAATTGTATGCAAAAGGTACTATCATGCTTATCATCTATATCTTGCATATTGTACCTAGACATTATCAAACTAACTTGGGTCAAGTTGAAAGATACTTGTTCCCGGAAATCGTGTGCTTGTCTGTTGATGTTCAAGGTTTCGGAAAAGGTGTCAACTTCGACGGTGAGATGAAGGAAAGGAGTGTAGCTCCAAAGTCCGAGGGATCCGAGGCCGTGCGACTTGACCATGACCGATTCGAACATGCAATAGACAAGAACCGACAGAAGGGACGTATTTCTTTCTGACCATATTTAATAATGTCTATGTACACCATTATGCTAATTGTCTTAAATTTTAAATGGTGTAATGTTTATCATGTTAAGTCTTCCAATTGATATCAATTCTTTCAATCCCTATGTATTTCAATTGGTAATTAGATTGCTCTGATACTACTTCAATTACTTATCAATTGGTATCCTCTCATTGTAAATTGCATTTTCTCTCTATTTAAGTGTCATCTAACTTTTTACCATATTAGTATGATTGGTATGGATGACACCATGCTTAAGGAGGAGGAAATGTAAGTTGAAGAACACATTAGTAAGAGGTATACCTTACTTTTTAAATTGATCATAAGCATGTAATTCACTTCCATACAGTGGCTATATGATATTGATAGTTATTATGCTCTGACACACATATTTGCTATATGATCTTTGTCATGATTTAAGCATCTTTTACATTTTTGTGAATCATGACTTCATTTTAATTGGTATCATCGATTGGTATCTTATTCATTTGTCATGTTTGAGCTTCACTTTATCTTGTTAATCATGACAACTTTAAATTTGTTCAATTGGAAATATCAATCACCTAAATCTTGGATATAATTGATATCATATCTTGCCTAGATTTAGGGGGAGCTTAATATCATTGATATCATTGTCTTATTACTAGCTCCTTTGTTTTATTTTGTTCTTCCTAATCTTTTTATTGAGTGTTCAATCTAGAGGGAGAAAAGGTTATTCTTTTTGGGATTAATGACAAAGGGGGAGAATTTATGGATTTATCAATTGCCCCCTAATCGATTGACAAAAAGAGGGAGAATATTTGGGGAGAATTTATGGACTTATCAAATGCCTAATAATCGATTGACAAAAGGGGACAATGAAAAAAGGGAGAATATTTGTAAGTATGATCTCTTACTCATTTTTCGGATTCATTTCAATGCTGAATATCTTTATATTGTCCATTGGTGCATTTGTTAAATCGTTTGTCATAAATCACCAAAAAGAGGGAGATTGAAAGTGCATCTAGGCACTTATGTTGTTTTGGTGATTAATGACAAATGATTAATGACAAACGCATGTAATGTCAATAAATGTAATTGTACAAATGCTTAACTTAGTGCTTAACAAATGACAAACCTCTAATATGTTTATATTGTTATGAGACTAACATGTTTATTGCCTAGTTGAATATTAGTCTCATCTATTTTAGAGGAAAATCAATTGGGATGGTTAAGCAAAAATGAGGTATGCAATCTCGGTATTCCTTCCATATTTGTCATTGCATTCCTCTTTAGCAAATGCATATTGAACTCTAAGTAACTTGTTGATTTCATATGTGCACATTGATTCATGTTATAATTGCTTGTGCATATATATATTCATTTGAGTTCATTATGTGCTTTGTTTTTAATATGCTTGTGTTAACTAGAGTTAAACTTCTTTGCTATAGATTGACTTGGTGCATACATGTATTAGTTGTGTATCTTCTAATGCACCTCTCTTAGTGAAGTTTAATCTAGAATTGGATCACATTATTTACTCTCATTCCAAATATTGTTTGCACATGTGTAATTCGTGTATATTCTATCATGTGCTTTATTTAAGCAAGTCTGTGGTCCTTGCCATGTATTAATTGATTCTTTATATTGGCAATTATCTCTCTAGTGCAGTTAGATCAATCATATATTCATCATAATGCACTTAGCAGAGAATATTTCTATTGTCAAGTGTTTCCATTCATATTGTGCTTCTTGATATGAAACACTTGTTATTATCAATTTATTCAATATATCTTTTAAGCTTGTGGGACTAATATGTTTGCTGAGTGCTTTGATAAGAGTTAGGTCCCAAAGCTGTGTGTATGATGACCAAGATGGTTTGAAGGATGACAAGCGAGTCAAACTCAAATAAGACGGCGGTGTCACCAAGAGTTGAGGACTAAGTCAAGAACGACTTGGCGTGATGATCGTCTTGGTGATGGTCAAGGTCAAGGTCGGAGAGGACGAGAGTCTCATGAGGTGAATCGCGTCGAGGTTGACAAGACGAAGGGCGTCATCAATCTTTGTGGAAGCGTCATCATGCACCATGCATCCGGAAGAAATCGGCATGTAAGCTTAGTGTAAGACTTAGATTTTGTGTTAAATTTGAGTCTAAGGATTGCCGTACTATTAAGAGGGATGCATCGTTGAAATCACTTAGATAAGTCTCAAGTGCTCAAAAGTGGTCTATCCTTGTCTAAGGTTGAGAAACCCAAGTCACACCGTGTTCACCTAGGTGTAGGTGGGTTGGTGTGAGGGATAGAAGTGTTGGTGGTACCGGAAAGTGAGGGTTGTAGGTCTCTCTTGGATTCTTTGTGAAATCTGATTTGACCCTTTGGGATTTGGGTAGTGAGACCTTGTTAGTTGTGTAGCCCTCGTTCTTAGCTTTCCGAAAAGTCCGAATTCGTCGAAATCGGAGTCCGGGATCAAAAGTTATGCCCGTTTTCGTCCGATCAGTGCTGCGTTGCTCGGAGATCCGGAGTATCCGGACATTTAGTCCGGAGACTCCGGATGATCCGGAGTATCCGGATGATCCAGAGTGTCCGGGTTAAATATCCGGAGTCTCCGGGTTGCCCAGTTCGGTCCCAACGGCTAGTTTTTGGGGTTCCTCTATTTAAAACCCCCTTCTTGCCCACTTCAAAGGAGCCGTTGGGGGATGTTTTGCTGGGCATTAGAGGTGTTCTTTGTGAGTGTTTGAGCCCCCAATACTCCTCCCTACTCCTTAGATCTTAGTGATCCCCTTTTGTGAAGGGTTGGGTAGTGGAGAGAGGTGTTTGGATTGTGGATTGATTTGAGGAGTGGAGCTGGTTTCTTGGTGCTTTGAGGTGTTCTTCTTAGTGATCTTGAGCTCCCAAAAGCCCCTCTAACCCTAGATCTTAGTGATCCCTTTTGAGTGAAGGTTTGGGTGTGAGAGTGGGTAGTGATCGGATTGAGTGTGATTAGTGTGTTGAGCACTTGAGGTGGACTCTAAGTGAGTTCTTCGGGAGCATTTGTTGCTCTTGGAGGTTGAGGTCTCCTAGACGGCTAGGAGTTGCCGGTGAGCTTCCAAGTTTTGTGTGGAAGGCCACCGAAAGTTTGTGAAGGCCGATTCCGCCTCCGCAAGGAAAGGAATCAAAGAAGTGAAGACCGGCGAGTGCATTGTGCAACACCGGGAGGAAGAGGGTTGAAAGAGACCTCGGCTCAAGTGTGACCGAGCCGCCTCAACGGAGACGTAGGGTCCCCTCAAGGATCCGAACTTCGGGATAAAATCTTCGTGTCTCCTTCCTTACTTCGGTTTCCTCTTTTGCTCATCCGCTTAACTTGTTTTCGATTCTTGTGATTAGATCAATTAGATTGTATCTACTGCATCTATTCTTGCTTATATACTTGATTCATTGCAGTAGAGTAATTTGTATCACTAGTTTCAAAGAAGCGCTTCAATTATTGTCCTTCTCTGTTCTGGCCGAACCAGTCAACCCGGAGTATCCGGTACATTGATCCGGAGTATCCGGATATACTGGAGTATCCGGATAATATATCCGGAGTGTCCGGGTTACCTGTCTCGGGCTGAATTGTTTATTTTGCAGAACTTAATTATCCCAATTGCTTCCGCATTATCTCTGATAGATTAATTTAAATTGGGTATAATTTTGTAATCGCCTATTCACCCCCCCTCTAGGCCGACATCCCGGTCCTTTCAATTGGTATCAGAGCCAAGGTCTCTCATTTTATTAGACTTAACCGTCTAGAGAGTAAGGGATGGCGACTAGAGGTTTAGTGCACTCACATGATCCACTTATGCTAGATGGCTCTAATTATGCTTCATGGAAATTAATCATGATTTCTCATTTTAACTCCATGAGCCCCCAAATTTGGTGGATCGTAGATGTCGGCTTTTCATCTCCATTGAATGAAGTTGATCCAACTAATGGAGAGATGAAATGCCTACATCTCGACGCTCAAGCTACTAATGCTTTATTTAATGTTGTGAGCGAAGATATATTTGATGAAATATGCAATCTCAAGAGCGCTCATGATATGTGGACAATGCTTCATGACAAATATGATGTGTCCACATCATCAAGTGAGGATTGCATTGAGGAATGGATGTCGGTTGATGATTCTTCAACCTCTACATCAAGTGATGATGAACCGACATCACCGTCTACCTCCTCCTCCACCACAAGCAATGACAACACTCCTATTTGCCTCATGGTAAAGGAGAAGAAGGTATCACACTCATCCAAATCTAAAATTATAGATGATTTAGGTAAGAGTGATGATGATAGTGATACCAAGTATGATGGTAGGTTTGGTGATATTAGAGATATATCACTACCTAATATGCTAGCATTGCTTGAAACGGTAGAAAAGCAAGAAGACACTCTCGAGAAGCAAGAGGATTTGCTAATCTTTGAAAAAGAAAGAAATCTTAAACTTGAGAGTACTCTTGCTAAAGAAAAAGCGAAAAATGAATCTCTTGAGAAGGAGAAAACTAGATATGAGATTTTGAAGGTTGAGTATGACTCACTTCAAAAGAATTATGATGTTCTTAAGGAAAATCATGAAAGTATCCTTCTCAAGGAATTCATTAAGCCTAGAGTAGACATTAGTACTCAATGTGATTTAATTGATATGTCTACCTCTATCATTGCTTTGCCTTGTTGCTCTAACATTGCTTCTAGTTCCTCTAGTTTTTTAGATGCTAATCTTGTAGAGGAAAACAATGAGCTAAAGGCACAAGTCATTCAATTGGAAAATGACTTGGAGAAGTGCTACAAGGGCAAAGCCGTCCTCGACAAGATCTTGAGCGAGCCTCGGGCACCTCAAGATAGAAGAGGACTTGGCTACACTAACCCTTCCCTTAGCTAAGGCGAAGTTTAGGCCAACCAACCGTTAGATGGGTACCTGGCCTCAGCCAGACGCTCCCCGTACAACTTACACAAAGGGTGTAGTTGACATCCTGAGGTCCCACAGGTACGTTATTAGAAACTTATTCAACTAGGTCCGTCCCATTACAGACATGTGGTTGCACGTTTGACCCAATTCAAAGGCTTGCAAGGTTAAGTCCTTAGGGTGACCAGGGCAAGACTACCCGAAGAACCAAACCAACATTCCCGGTGCCACAACTGGCCCACCTGATCATTCTTGCCACATGCCCCGGTCGAAAACTATTTATCAAACCCCAGTTGATTACCATGCACCACGTGCCATCAACATCACATGATACCTTTCCAAAACAGGTTCAATATATCATTAAGTCAATATTCGCATTTGATTGTCCAAAAATCATGTCAAGAGCACGTAGCAGGTCTAAGCAATAAACTATAACGGTCTAAAATCCCATGTTGGCAATTTAGTAATGTCCAACTAGTAAACCACAACTAGGGTGACAAGGGTCATGGCACATACTTAAGTAATCAAGGTTTCATACAGCAATTTGGCATTTATCTAGTTTCCCATATTTAAATAAAGTATTTTCTAATTGAACTAGCATGCAATAAGTTAAATCAAAATAGGTTTCAAAATAGGATCAACATGGTCAAAGCACAACTTGCCTTCAAAAAGTACTTGTTCTTGGTCCTGAGCTGGCTCCTGGGTCAACACTTCTCCTTCGTATCCTTCCGGCACTTCAACGTCTACTCGTAAAGCGTGCAAATAACAATATACGAATAAAAAATAGGCAAAAAGTGTCCAAACATCCAAATAAAATCCATAAACAGAGAGAACATAATTTTATGAATTTTTAGGAACTGGAATCGCCCAAATCGGAGTTAAAATACAAAAGTTATGATTATTTAAAGTTTAAATAATCAATTAAATAATTTTACAGAGGAAAACTTTTAGTCAAAAAATTAAATAAAATTCATAATTAGGTAGATCTCAATTTTATACAAATTTAGAAATTTGAATCACTCAAATCGGAGTTGAAACGCAAAAGTTATAAGCGTTTGAAGTTTGAAACAAAATCTGAAATCATTATTTCGAATTAATAATCATTTTCTTTTTTGGAAATTAATTACTGCGTCAGCGAGGACACGTGGCAGCCTCTGATTGGGCGGCTGACGTCAGCCGTTCATGGGACGTGTCCATGGTTTGGCTCCGGGTCTACCGTGGACTCGGTCCACGGCTCCTCGTGTCGCCGGTGGGTCCCCTCGGGTAGCGTCATTCTTGGCGTCGGCGAGGCTCACCACGGTCGGCGGCAGGTGGGACGCGGTGACGTCATTCTTGGCGTCGGCCTACGGCTGGGACGGCACGACATCTTGAGCCCGCCATGGCGTCGGCGTGACGTCATGGTGCAGTGTGGCTGGCACCGACATGCGGGCCCGCGTGTCGGCGTCACACGCGCTGCGCAGCGTGGGCGGCCCGACCACGGCGATCGATCTCCCGCTTTGCGTGGCTAGATCTCGACCGTTGATTTGAAAATCAACGGCCCAGATTGGATCTAGACTCACGCGTTTGGGGTGAACGCGTTTGATCTGGACCGTTGGATCTAGATCCAACGGTCGAGATTGGATCTGGGATTTTGGACGGGATCTCACCGTGGGATGACGTGGCGTGATCTGGGACGTTGGATCTGGATTGGACGGCTGAGGGAGCTCGAAGTCCGGCGATGGCGAGCGGCGGCGCTGGGTCACCGGCGAAGGGGACGACGACCTAGCCGACGGCGTTTCGGGCGCGCTCCGGCGAGGTGAGAGGTCTCCTCCTGAAAGGACCGGGATGTCGGCCTAGAGGGGGGGTGAATAGGCGATTACAAAATTATACCCAATTTAAATTAATCTATCAGAGATAATGCGGAAGCAATTGGGATAATTAAGTTCTGCAAAATAAACAATTCAGCCCGAGACAGGTAACCCGGACACTCCGGATATATTGTTAGAAGTTTCCGAAAGACTGTTACGGGAACTCGCCTTTGTGGTGTTTGACTGTATCTTGTGGGTAAAGTGCATAACCTCTGCAGAGTGTAAAATCTATTCGAATAGCCGTTTCCGCGGTATTGGACATCGCTCGGGAATTACAGTCAAGGGTTAGACTTTCTCAAAAATAACTTGGACTTGAAAGGTTGGGTTGGATTAATAATGATGTTGATAGAAATGTGGATTAGGATGGGAAAGATGTTTACTAAACCCCTTGAAAAGTTATTTATGTTTTACTTGTTACTACTGCTTTCGAATCTACTTATGATACTTGTTAAATGCTCTTACTGCAAATATACCTTGAGCCACTCCTTTGTATTAAGCCATGCATATAGTCTATTAGCTGCATTCTGTGCATGACTTGCTGAGTACCAAGTACTCACCCTTGCCACAATACAACACCAGTTGAAGAAGAGACTACACCAGCTTTGGAGGAGGAGCTCCAAGAGGAACCGTCTACTTAGGGAGCGAGCCCAGTCAGTTGCCTGTGGTATACTGGATGGCGCCACGAAGTTATCTTATTTTCCGCTGCTATTATTTCTCTTTTAATAAGTTTCGCCCTGCGTGGCATATATTTGTAACTTGACCATAAGGTCGAGCAACCAGTTTGACTATTTAATTAAAGTACTCTATTAGTATCGAGTGGTATGATTGTGATATCTACCGATGTTAAGACTGTGTGCACTAGCGCGTTCCTGGACTAGTGTTGAATACACAGAGGGTCCGGATTTGCAAATTCGGGTCCCAACAGATACTACAGAGGATGTCAAGATTGCCAGAAGTTCGAAAACCTGCAGAATGCCCCTGCCGCGACTCTACATCCAGTGGTGAAACCTTGTCCATTCCGCGGGTGGGGTATCGACATCATCGGGCAAATCTACCCGGCTTCGAGCAAAGGCCATAAGTTCATATTGGCCGCAACAGATTACTTTTCCAAGTGGGTTGAGGCCATCCCACTGAAAAAAGTTACTAGCATAGAATCAATAACGTTTGTCCAGGAACATATTGTCTATCGGTTCAGGATCCCACAAACCATTACAACCGATCAAGACACTTTGTTCATGTCATAGGCATTCCAAGGCTTCGCCAGAGGTTTAGGGATCAAGATGTTAAATTCCTCACCATACTACGCTCAGGCCAACGGGCAGGCCGAGTCATCAAACAAGACATTAATAAAGCTGATTAAAATGAAAATAGCCGATAAACCCAAAGGGTGGCATACGACATTGGCCGACACACTGTGGGCGTACAGGGTGTCGGGCCACGACATTACCAAAATGTCGCCATACCAATTGGTGTACGGACAAGAAGCGGTGTTGCCAATAGAAATCGGCATAAGCTCACTCAAGACCACCAAGCAAGATACCTTATCGGCCGAAGACTACAGAAGCGCCCTGGCCAATAATTTGGAGGATCTGACGGAGTTAAGATTGAAGACGTTCGAATATATCCAGAAGAATAAAGCTAGGGTGGCAAGAGCGTACAATAAAAAGGTTGTACCCAAGGCATTCGAGGAAGGCGATCTAGTGTGGAAAACTATCCTGCCAGTCGAAACGAGAGATAGTAGGTACGAAAAATGGTCGCCCACATGGGAAGGGCCATACAAAGTCAATCGGTTGGTACCAGGGAACTCGTACATACTCGAGACCTTGGAAGGGGAAGCATACGCCAAGGCTATCAATGGGAAATAACTAAAAAAGTACTACCCTAGCATATGGGTGGGAGCTTAGAGAACAGTAAGAAGAAACTACCAGAAGCCGAATCAAGTCCAGTATAGGAATAAGTTCGAGTACAAAATCAGAACATTACAAAATGATGTACAATTATTCTGTTCAGATACATCGTCTAGATAAGGTGGATGATGTTATCAGCAGCCTCCTGAGCAGCCCGGCCCACGCTCGAAATTAAAGCTTCATCGTCCGACACGCTGCCTGGGACCGATGCGATAGCCTTGACCTTGGCATCAATCCTCTGAAAAGACGCCACCAAACCGGCTCGACGTACTTACACGTCGGCCTTTGCCAGAGCAGTCTTGCAGTCCATCTCGGAGAGGCGGGTCTCGGCTTCAACTAGGGCTTGCTTCAGGCGAGCTATTTCACCAACCAGCTTCGCCCTTGACGGCATCAAAGCTTGGACCGAAGCAACTGCAGCATCGAATGCGGCCTTCTCTTTCTTCACATCGGCCACCTGAAGAGCAAGTGCTGCGCGCTCCTTCGCAATTGCCTCCCGTTGCCGATGCCGCTCTTGGGCCGACCAAACGGCATCTTTCTCCAAGAAAAGCTCGTGTAGGCAGCGGAACGCGTCTGTGGACGATGATGGGAGACAAGAAACAACTTCGGCAAGCAGAGCAGAAATCGACTGAGCACCATCGACCCTGATCGCACCAACAGCCGATGAAGCTGCTTCAACTTGTCCCGCCGTGACACAGATGAAGGGTCCAGCTCTACTCGGGGCGGCTGATCAGCAGAAAGCGCATCGTTAAAAGAAAAGCCGAGTTCCCCCTGGGTGAATCCAAGAAGTGTGCTCGTCAGCAGCTGGAAAAGCAAACATCAACCGAAGGTTCAGAGCCTTTAAAGCAAGAGACGACAAAAGGAGCAAGCTAAGGAAGTACCTCTTCACCAATGGAGGAGCCCGAAGGAAGAGCGACGCCTGAAGACTCAATGGCGAAAGGTGTATCGGCCGACTCCGTTGGATTAACCACAGGAGATTGTGCCGCCACCACCACAACAACCTCCGCGGTGGTAACCACATCGGCTCCTGTCGCTACGCCCTCCGCAACAATCTCCGCGGGGGCAATGTCAATACTCTTCTTTGCGTCAACCGTTTGGATACCCGCCATAGCAGTGCCCCCTTCAATATCCGCGACGACGGCCGCTATGGTCTCTGAAGTGGTATCCTTAGGAGTGACATCAGCAATAGTTTCTTTCGGGGAGTTAACAGCTGCAGCCTCGGGCGTGCCATGGGCCGTTGTAGAAGCCCCTAACACTATGCCTCCTGCAGGCGACTGTGTGGAAACATAACCCTCAGGAATAGTTAAGCATGGAATCAAAAGCAAAATCTAAGTACCTAAGAAACCAGCGAAGCAGGTGGGGGGGAGTAGAGACCTTCGCAAGTCTCTTCCGGCTAGCGAGCCGCTTGTGCCGTGCTGGAATAGAATGAGGAAACAAAGGCTGTAAGTAAAACGCAACCCCGTAGGTTGACGGAAGAAATAGGTACTTACCACGTTTGACAGAGGCCGTACCAGCCTGAGAAGGCATCGGCTGTACCGCACCAACCATCTCAGTTCTTGGAGGGGATTGGTCTTTAGACACATCGGCCGATTTTCTTTTCTGCCGGGGCTGAGCTAGCACCCATCCACGACCCCTCTTCTTGATGTCCTTCTAAGTGGGGGAAGTAAGGCCGACATTTGTGCGACCGGCAAGGTTGTCATAAAATCCAATGGCCTTGCCACTGGCCGACAGTAGTGGCCGCACATCCACAGCATCCTAAAGATGCCAAGGCGGCAAAAGAAGATCAGCAATGGATGCTCTAAAAAAGGAGAGGAAAGAAGCAGTACTTCAGAAGTACCTTGGGCGAAGGAGGCAACGGGTGGGATTCATCAAATCGATGGAGCATCTCGTCCAATGAAGCAAAGAAAAGCTGATGACTCCATCCTTCCCACCAACGGGTGAAAGCTGCGCAACACCGGGACGCCATGATGACTCTAGCAACAGAATCAATCAACAATTCCCCACTCTGGTCCAACGCAATGTTCACGTCAAGAGGACTCTCCAGCACTTCCCGTTCCCGGAGTCTGTCGAAGAGCACCAGCCGAGGGGGAATTTGTCCAAAACCCAATTGCCTGGCGCAGACAGCCGAGTGATAATACTCATATGATGGCTTCTGAGTGTGGCTTGAGGAATTGAGACCAACCGAGAAAATACCCGGGGAAATGAAGTGCCTAACCCACTCGGTGTCAGGACAGTCCGGTCGGCAGAGGCCGGGGCGCTCATACTCTAAGGAGTCTATGAGCCGATACGGGAGAAAATCCAGACTAGAGAGATGTTCTGTGGAGTAAAAATAAGTGAAGTACCTAACAAAAGCCACCATATCCAGCTTACGGTCGCCCAAGAAAATCTGAGACAAAGCCTCTCCATACAAGCGGTAGCGCCTGAGAGGAGGCTCCGCGGATGCTGTTTCTTCTTCTGACACATCCTCACGCGAAAAGCGAAGATCTGGGGAAGGGGTGAATCCAAAAGGCATATGGAATTAGGCCATCAGCCATAGTTAGATGAACCAGAGAGGGCCTCCCAGATGTCCGATAGTATGAGACTCAGCCGCGCTGTTCAGCTTTGAGGTGATGAGGTGCATTGTCCGGAAAACTGCACCCAGGAGAAGCTTCCCCATGGCTATGTCCTTGCCAGCAACCAGAGCCTCCGCCATACCTTGGAAATTGGTGGTGGGACCCACCGTAGCACCGCATAAGAGAAATTTCTCCAACCACATGGTCAAGAAGGCGACGTGCTCATGAGGCTCCACCGGACCCGATGAGTGGCTAAACTCGTGAAGGTATCGGAACCGGTTGGTCTTGGTTGGCAGTCATGGGCGTGGGTCACTTCAAAGGCATGAAACTGCTGGCTCGTTGGCTTGAGACCGGTCAGTATCGCCACGTCCATCAGGGTCGGACCAAGGAAACCGGGCCGGAAGGAGAAAGCATTGAAGGCATCCGACCAAAAGTAGGAAGCAGCAGCAATCAGGGATTCGTATCGGCACATACCCGATAAGGAAAGGCCGATGCAATCAGCTATCTCCCAAGCTTCCCAATCTGCCTTCTTGCGAACTGCTACTCGGTTGTACCAATCCCTCCATCTCACGGTGTTGGTAGGCCAAGCTCTGAAGCTGTTCGACCACCCCGACAGATTGTGGCCAATGGCGTTCAGAGGGATCCGCATGACCTCTTTTCTGATATAATTCGTCGGATCCTTACTCCCCTCCGGTCCAAGCAGAAAGTGACCATCTAACTCGGACATCGGAATCAAGATCGTGGATCGATAATCGGCCATCTGTGAGGAAGAAAATCAAGCAGAGAAGCAATAGGCCGGTGGTTGAACGCGAAGAAAAGAGAAGAACTACAAGACGAATCAGAAATAGCCGAGCCAAAGAAGGAAGTTTCCCGCTTTAGTTGGTCGGCTCGGAGGGCGTTGTATTCAAAGGAAGAAGACGAGGGTATACCAAGAGAAAGAAAAAGGGATGTATAAAGCAGGGTACGCTCGTTCAGCATGGCACCGTAAATCGCGCCCCCAACTGCGCACCCACTACACAAGGAATGGCAGTACGTGACGTAAAGGTTGCAGAGCAGTTAATGAAGACAGAGAAAATGCAACACGTCCACTAGGCGGCGTATGTTGGAAGGAACAACCCAGTCGCACCTTCTGAAGTCCTATCGGCTGATGGACAAACATGTTCGGCCGATACATTATAAGGATGATATGTTAAGGCCGATACATTACAAGACCGATGCGTTACGGTGCTATCTGTACTAAGGCGTTATGAACCGATGTGAAACAGAAGACATACAGAAGCCGATGAAGACAGAATGCACAGAAGCATTTACACATTCATGTAAGAAGGTCGTTTACATGATCGGCTAAGTCAGTAAAGTAGCGATTACATGGGTCAACAAAAGGATGCACAGAAGTCTCGCAGCAAATGTTGAGAACAAAGACCAAACAGAGAAAGAAGGAAAAAGGACTGGAAGGAGAAGAAGTACCACAACACCTAAGCAAAGTGCTCAGGGATTGTGGCAACGTTAAAAAGAAGAAAAGAAGGGGGAGGGGTGCCATCCCTATATAAGAAATAAAAAAGGGGAAAAGAAAAACTACGCCTAATGAAGGCAGCGACGTTTCCTGTCCGAAGTGCTCCTAATGCTGGAACCATTGCTGGAGCTCGACAATCCTTGGGTGGCTGCATCGGCAGGAGGAACTGGAGGGGGCGCCGGCTCGTCACCAAAACTGACCTCGACGACGGCAGTCATGGCCACCGATGAGATACTGCCACTCGACTCCGCCTCAACGCTGATCGGGAGATGATTGGCAGCTCCGGAGGCCACTTTCGCCAGCGCATCGACTCCGCCATCAAGCTGAGCATCGGCCGCTAGAGCATCGGCGGCATCCGCATCAAATTCCTCTTGAAGTGCGCGAGCGATGGCCTCGTCATCGGCCACCTCTTCCTCAGCCCAGACATCGGCCAATAGCTCCACTTGGAGGGCGGCCACAATCGCAGAATCATCATCCGACAAAAAATAGTCTGAGTCGGAAACGAAAAAGGAGGATGAAGATGAATACATAATGGTTGCGCTAAAAATTTTCGAGAGGTGGTGCAGTGAAAAACTGTGACTTACCAGGGACTTATAAAGCCGAATGCACATCAGGAATCATCACCGCACAGGGAACGAAGTGTTCTTCAGATTTAATGCAAGCGAAAAACGAAGCGATTCGACGTCATCATTGCACGGCGGCTCAAGAAGGAGAACTGCCGAGGAGAGAGGAGTAGTGGAGGCGGCTGTAGACCAAGACACAAGAGGCAATTTTTGGGACATGACGCATATCCCAAAAATGGGGGGCATATGTTAGCACCCAAATTTGGCTGACCGAGACAGGTTCGGTCGTGGCACGAGCCAGGAAGGTGGCGCGAATCGGATTGGAGACAAGCGATGGAACGGGGATCATATCGGAAAAGGCATGGTCATACAAGGAACAGAAGGGAAGAAACCGAAGCCAACTGTTTGCACCAAAATCTGGCGTGAAATTGGTACCAATTTGGAATGGAAGATATCCCGTAACCAACAAGGATTCAGTTGCCAAACAGAGAGATTGGATCAAAGCCGACGCGGGTTCGGTTGCTGTATCCATATGGACGCTAGGACGAATCAACACATCAACCAACAAATATACTTTCGTTTACTTTTTCTAGTTTTCGTAGCAATCTTTCCTCTGTAAGCCATCGAGATCAATAAAGAGTTGTGCATCACCGATTTATTGTTCTTATCGACTTAATCCCAGGTTTGATCTACTTTGCTTGTTGCGCATCGCCTTCCAAAGTCGATCTGCCTTTACCCTCGGATTATCCTTGATCGGCTAGTCTAATTATCCCCTATCGGCCCTTAGCCGATCGGCGTTAAGCCGATAGTTATCGCTATCGGCTGGTTTTTCACGATCTGCATTACCTTGTCAATTTCAGGTCAAATTGACTGGCATGCTCTCAAACCCGGCGTTTGTCTTGTGTGTTTGAAGCAAGAAACCCCACCTCACGTTTTTTGCGCAAACATATTTTGGCACACCCAATGGGACCCAGACCGAAGGAAACTGATCATATCGACATATGGGAAATCTACGATTGCAACAACGACGACCGATATCGATCCAAACGCTATAATCGCGCTTATGTTGGCCGATTTAACCTCCAAACAGCGAAAGGAAGTCGAAGATCGGAAAACAGCACTAGAAGAGATGATGTTGCAATGTTTCCAGAAGACACGACGAGGGGTTACTCAGAAAGTTGCACTTCCGACAATCAACCCTATCGATGATTCTTCTATTGATCCGGTAAGCCAATATACACCTGGCCAAGCCGATTTATCCAGCATGATCGAGCAATCTGTACATCACGCACTGATCAACCAATCATCGGCTTTAGTGTCCACGTTAAAGCCGATGATTGAGAACAATGTCAAAACTATTTCTCAAGAATTGGTTGTATCTGGGAGCCTGTTAGATCCGTTACAAACTCTCCCAACGTACCCCGCATACTCAATACCGTTGCATACGAACACAGTAAATGCATTGGCTCCGACACCTTCAATGATGCCGACCCCGCCCACTGTGTTAAGACCTAGCACTTGCGTAGGAGGAGTTGCGCACTACCATGGGCACACAGATGGGGCAAAGATGAACACCAACGCACCATCGGCCAGTGGACTTGGTCAACCGGCCCCTCGACCGGTTGAAACAGAGAGAGTTTCTCAATACCAAGGGACTACACTCAGGAATCAGGCACCACATAAAGTAGTTTCATACACTGAACCTTTCGTACCTCTACCATAAATATGACCCACTACCCAGTCACCCAGCAATACGGGTTGGTCGACCACCCGAGTTCGCACTCGGGGGGCAGGGCATGAACCATGATGACTGGCAAGGTAATATAGCACCTCAAGCCGATAATGTCAATTGGGCAGAACAAATCACTGCTGTATTAAGGGAGCAATTTGGCTTGCAGCCCAAAAGGAGGGTAATCGGCTATAGAAAGCCATACCATGATTACATAGATCGTATGCTATACCCACATAACTATAAGATCCCAGATTTCGCCAAGTTTTCGGGGGATGATTCTATTACTACCCTCGAACACGTTGGACGGTTCATAGCCTAGTGCGGCGAGGCAGCACAGTCCGACGGGTTGAGAATTAGACTTTTTCCTTTGTCTTTATCTGGGGCAGCCTTCACCTGGTTCACAAACTTACTCCCAAATTCGGTCCAGTTATGGAACGATTTGGAAAGCCGATTTCATGAATACTTCTTTTCTGGGACTATGGAGCTTAGGATCTCTGATCTCAGCTCAGTCCGACAAAAGTACGGTGAATCGGTCTCAGATTACATTAGAAGGTTTAGAGGTATACGGAACAGATGATTTAGTGTTACACTTCCCGATGATCAATTAGCAGATCTGGCGTTTTGTCGGGACCCCGAATTTGCAAATCCGGACCCTCTGTGTATTCAGCACTAGTCCAGGAACGCGCTAGTGCACACAGTCTTAACATCGGTAAATATCACAATCATACCACTTGATACTAATAAAGTACTTTATTTAAATAGTCAAACTGGTTACTTGACCTTATGGTCAAGTTACAAATATACGCCTCGCAAGGCGAAACTTATTAAGAGAGAAATAATAGCAGCGGAAAATCAAATAACTTCGTGGCGCCATCCAGTATACCACAGGCAACAGACTGGGCTCGCTCCCTAAGTAGACGGATCCTCTTGGAGCTCCTCCTCCAAAGCTGGTGTAGTCTCCTCTTCAACTGGTGTTGTATTGTGGCAAGAGTGAGTACTTGGTACTCAGCAAGTCATGCACAGAATGCAGCTAATATACTACATGCATGGCTTAATACAAAGGAGTGGCTCAAGGTATATTTGCAGTAAACAGCATTTAACAAGTAACTTAAGTAGATTCGAAAGCAGTAGAAACAAGTATAGCATAGGTAACTTTTCAAGGAGTTTAATAAACATCTTTCCCATCCTAATCCACATTTCCATCAACATCTTTATTAATCCATCCCAACCTTTCATATTCAAGTTATTTTTGAGAAAATCTAACCCTTGACTGTAATTCCCGAGCGATGTCCAATACCGCGGACACGGCTATTCGAATAGATTCTACACTCTGCAGAGGTTATGCACTTTACCCACAAGATACAGTCAAACACCACAAAGGCGAGTTCCCGTAACAAAGTCTTTCGGAAACTTCTAACAATACAAGTGGTCCTCCCCGGTTATTGCACACTAACCCTTCCCTTAGCTAAGGCGAAGTTTAGGCCAATCAACCGTTAGATGGGTACCTGGCCTCAGCCAGATGCGCTCCCACGTACAACTTACACAAAGGGTGTAGTTGACCTCCTGAGGTCCCACAGGTACGTTATTAGCAACTTAGTCAACTAGGTCCGTCCCATTACAGACATGTGGTTGCACGTTAGACCCAGTTCAAAGGCTTGCAAGGTGAAGTCCTGTCGGGACCCCGAATTTGCAAATCCGGACCCTCTGTGTATTCAGCACTAGTCCAGGAACGCGCTAGTGCACACAGTCTTAACATCGGTATATATCACAATCATACCAAACGATACTATCAAAGTACTTTATTTAAATAATCAAAGGGTTACTCGACCTTATGGCCAAGTTACAAATATATGCCTTGCAGGGCAGAACTTATTAAAAGAGAAATAATAGCAGCGGAAAATCAAATAAACTTCGTGGCGCCATCCAGTATACCACAGTGCAATCGATCCGGGCTCGCTTCCCTAAGTAGACGGGTCCTCTTGGAGTTCCTCCTCCGAAGCTGGCGTAGTCTCCTCTTCAACTGGTATTGTGTTGAGGCAAGGGTGAGTACTTGGTACTCAGCAAGTCATGCACAGAATGCAAGCTAATATACTATATGCATGGCTTGGTACAAAGGAATAGCTTAAGGTATATTTGCGTAAACAAGATTTGACAAGTAATATAAGTAGATTCGAAAGCAGTAAAAACAAGTAAAGCATAAATAACTTTTCAAAAGTTTAAATAACATTTTTCCCCATCCTAAACCATATTTCCATCATCTTCTTTGTTAAACCAACCCAACTTCTCAAATCCAAGTTATTTTGAGAAAATCTAACCCTTGATTGTAATTCCCGAGCATTGTCGATCTAGTGGACTCGGCTATTCAAATAGATTCTACACTCTGCAGAGGTTATGCACTTTACCCACAAGATACAATCCACTCACCACGTCGGTAGTGAATCGCCATACACGATTATCCGAATCAGCGAACATAACAAAGCATTACGGAAGCCTCAAACAACAAAGGATGTCCTCTCAGGTTCGTGCTCTACACAATCCCTTCCCTTAGCCAAGGCGAAGTATGGGACCAACACACCGTTAGATGGGTACCTGGCCCACGACCACGATACGCTCCCGTACAATCACACAAACGGTGTAACTGACACCCTGAGGCTCCACAAGTGAGTCCTTAGCGACTTAGTCAACTAGGGCCGTCCCATTCCAGCCATGTGGTTGCAAGTATGACCCAGTTCAAAGGCTTGCAAGGTTAAGTCCTTAGAGTGACCAGGGCAAGACTACCCGAAAAACCAAATCAACACTCCCAATGCCACAATCGGCCCACTGATTACTCTTGCCACATGCCCCTGGCCGAAAGCGTTTATCAAACCCCAGTTGATTACCATGCACCACGTGCCATCAACATCACATGATACTTTTCCAAAACAGGTTCAATATATCATTAAGTCAATATTAACATTTAATTATCCAAATTCATGTCATGAGCACATAGCAGGTCTAAGCAGTATACTACAACGATCTAAACCCATGTTGGCAATTTAATAATGTCCAACTAGTAAACCACAACTAGGGTGACAAAGGGTCATGGCACATACTTAAGTAATCAAGGTGTCATATATCAAATTGGTATTTATCTAACCCCCAGGTTTAAACAAAGTATCTTTCTAATTGAACTAGCATGCAATAGTTTAAATCAAAATAGATTTCGAAATAGGATCAATATGGTCAAAGCACAACTTGCCTGGCCCTTGCAAACTTTTACTGTCCTTTACTCTTTATCCTTGATCCTTGATCCTCGAGCTTCAACTTCCACTTTCTCGATCCTCAGCTCGTTCGAACGACTTCCGGACGACACGTCTAACGATTAAGGAAGAAGCAAATACAAACCAATTCAAAAGACAAATCAAGTAAACTCCAAATTAAGAACGAACAGCATTGGGCACAGCGGCAGGAGAGATTTGGGAACTCGAACGGATTAGATCGAAGAGTTGACAAAAGAGAACGGGCTTTCGGCAAAACACCGAAAAGGGAAAGATTAATAACTGGGAAAGAAAGAATAATATTCCGAAGAATATTTCTTCCGAAGTTATTATCTTGATTGGACAGATAGCGACATATGGGCTCTCAATCTATAGATCGGGTCCATAAGGATATGTTAGTTCGCAGTGAACTAAACTGATTCTCGAGGTTGACTTTTGTTGACCGAACGGACCTGATCACAAAAGAGAGACGGATAGATCGGGCATAGGGGTATGACAGATGGCCAATGGTCTATCGACCAAGTCCACGAAGGAATTCTCGATTAATGGCAGATTAGGTTTTCAGGGATAAGACAAGACAAGTGTCTTACCACGGTTGAAACAACGGAAAAGATTGCAAAGATAACAACGCGGCTCACGATAAACTTAGTTCATCAAACCGGTCTTAGGTTAGGTTTTGATTTGGCTTGAAGATGATATGACGATGAGACTAGGCTCACGTCATGATGATAGAACAGATAAAGGCATCGCACTAGGGTTTGTGCAAGAATACACGCATGCGATGACAACGAGGCGAAGAGAGCCAATCGTTAACGATGGAACGTTAACGATGGAACGTTAACGACGAAACGTTAACGGTGGAACGTTAACTACAGAGCGTTAACGGCAAAACGTTAACGGAGGAACGTTAACGACGAAACGTTAACGACGGAGCGTTAACGGGGAAACATTAACGGAGGAGCGTTAACGACGAAGCGTTAACGACGAAACGTTAATGGAGGAATATTAACGGAGCGTTAATGACAAAACGTTAACGGCAAGACGTTACCGACGGAGCGTTAACGACAGAGCGTTAACGGTGAAACATTGACGGCAAAACGTTAGCGGAGGAACGTTAGCAGGCGTTAACGGAAGAACGCGTTAGCGAAGCGTTAACGGCGTTAGCGGTGGAAGTCAACAATGATAGGAGACTTCATGAAGCGAAGTAGCGACCGTCGGTGCAACGACATGGCCGCGGTAGAACGCTACCAAGGTCGGCTAACCGGTGCGCGAACGGCGGCGCGAGCTAGGTTGAAAGACGACGGGTTTAGGCCGGAATCGGCTCCGACGGCAAACGGAGACCAAAAGAACCTTAATGATGGACCAAAACAGTACAAGATGATCCTACGGACGCAACAACACGGCCGGAGTGAACCAAAATATGCGGCGTCAAAAGGCGACGGCGGCAACAAGCGGTGGCCTAAATATATAAAAAAAATTCCGGAGGATGGGATGGCAAAGGGAGAATGTCTACTGCGTAGAACGCGGCGAGACGATCTCAACGGTATAGGCGGATTTTGCGGCGCCCTTCCGGATTAATCACAAACTGGCGATTAACGGGTTTTGGATCAAAACTTTGGACGGCTATAACTTCTAGAATAATGATCGGAACTTAACGAAATTTGACCGAGAGCTAGATGGGACCAAGAGGCACACCGTGACGCAGGTGGCTCGAAGAAATACCTTCTGGAACAGCGGGGAACGCGCGAGGAAGTTTGCCGCTGTCTGGAACGCAGTCTAAACGGAGAATTTATTTTTCTGCGCCAAATCCAGAGGGCAAAACCTTGGGGCAAGATGTGCATCCTGTAGAGGACATCCCCAGGAGTCTACACAAAAAATTTCACCGTCAAACTCGAAAAATTGAGGGAGTTATGGCCTCGGCAAGATTCGAGATTGAAACGGCCGTAACTTTTGATCCCGTGGACCAAATTGGCTGAATTTTGGACAGCAAGTAGATGGTACCTTGTGGCACACCACAGAGAAGACGGATCTCGAAAAGAGTCGACGAGTTGCCCGGGACGCGGCTCCAAAGTTCGGCCGGCGTTGGGCGACGTTCGGGCGACATTGGATGGATCTCGGAGTTTTGGAGATGATCCGGAGGTTGTATATCCGTGGGAGGGGTCTGGGGGCACTTATATAGGTTTGGGGAAGAGGCTAGATCAAGAAAAATCAAGTTTGGACGCGTTTGGAGGTGTTTGGGTCGGTTTGGGCATTTTATCGAGCACTTACCGTGCGTGGCTCGGACACGGGGTGACGTGGCAGCACGTGGGGCGTTGGATCGGCTCCGGGCGGCTCAGATCGCGCGGTGGCTTGGCCCAGCGGCTCGGCCTGGTGCGGGCGCACGCGTGGGCGCAGGCCAATGTAGTGCGCGGCCCACGGCGGGCTGGCGAAGCGGCATGACGCCGAGGCGGGCGTCTTTGGCGCAGCGGCAGCGTGAAGCGGCCCAGCTGGCGCGGGCCCGGCTGGAGGAGAGAGGAAGGAGTTCGGCCCAAATTCCAAATTCGAATTTCCAAAGCTTTTTCCAATTAATTTAATTCCAGAAATTCAAATAAATCAATAGAGGCAATAAAAATACCAGAAAAATTCTACAAAAATTCCAGAAAATATTTTGAGACATTTTGAACTCAAATAAAATATTTCCAACAAAACTTTATATAAACTATTTCAAATAATTAATTAATTTCCATAAAAGGGCTTAATACAAATCGATTCCGAATAAATCCAATAAATAGCAAACGAGCTCCGAAAAATCTCAAAATTTTCAGGAAAACTTCTTGAAGCACAAGGAATCCAAATAAAATTAAATAAATTTTATTTGAGATTTAGAATAATCAAATTAAATTATTTTAGCTTTTAGAAAATTCAAATCAAGCTTTATAAATGCGAGAAAATCAACGAAAATTTTCGGGAAGCTAAACTAAACCAAAATTTTTGAAAACCCAAATTTTGGGATGTTACAAATCTACCCCCCTTAACAGAATCTCGTCCCCGAGATTCAGGGCTGACTATAGAATTAGGTTCAGGGGGACTCAACTCTTGAGCTTCTTCAAACTTCCAACAACTGTATACTGGACAGGGTCGCTTCTGAACAAACGCTTGGTAACATCCAAAATTTTGCAGGCTACTCCTTGCTGATGAGGTCCTCTTACAAGTCCACTGACTCCAACTGTGTCTGCTTTTCGGCCACGAGGCACTTCTTCTACGGAAAATCTTGATACTAAATTTGTCGGGAAATCTTGAACATCTTCTGCACTCATGCTGACGTTTCTGGTAACTCCATTGATAGGCTCCTTGCCTCTGTTCCTAAACACTTGATTTTCCGCTTCTTCTAGAAATTGGACAGGCTGTCTCTGACAACAAAGCTTACTTGTGATTACGTGGTCTTCGACAAGACTTGAATAGCATTCCGGTTGGTCTGGCACTATCTTTGTCGGCTTGATTCTTTGGCTGAAACTCTGTATCAACTGAATACTCCTTCACAATTCACTTTCTGACGCAAGTGTCTAGGTAGGGGTAGGACTAGGATTGAAGTGGGCAGGTAAAATATCTTTTCTCCTAGGACAACTATTAGCAAAGTGTCCCGGCTCATTGCATCTGAAGCAACACTTGACTGACATCCGTTGGCTTTCTCCTGACATGGTACTAATCTTGGTAGGGCAGAGCTGAGATCGATGCGATCAATGGTGACCACTTTCTTCTGAGAGTAGTGGTTAGCAAAATTTTCTGGCTGATGACAGGCAAAGCAAATTCTAGGCAGCAGGCTTTTCTTTTGAGAACGTTTCACTAGGTTGATGTTATGGAAACTCTAACCATTGGGGCGAAGCACTGGTGAAAGTGTCTCTAACAAAGTCTAAGCAGTATGGCAACTGAATTGTTGAGGGGTACTCCTCATTCGCTGTTGCGGTGGTCCTTCTTGACCAACTTTCTGACGCTTGCGGTGATCTTCCAATTCCTTGCATTCATCCTTTGGATCAGGGGTCTTAACCAATTCCTCTTGCTTCAACTGGCTCCTTAAGCAAGTTGCTTCCATAGCCTTACCATTCCCTTTCTGAGTTAAAATCTTTACTGATGTAATTTCTGGGATGATCATGGCTTTCGAAATTGCTTGATCTTTCTGTGGCATTCCTTAGCAAATGACCTGACTCACCACAGTTGTAACATGAACGTTTGGGTCATCGTGCTGGGTTGATGAGGCATTCTCTAGGCCAATGACCTCATTTATCACACAAGAAACAATTCCATGGTGACCAAGTATTACTGATTTCTTGAGGTAGATGGATAGGGTTGACATGTTTCCTCTTCTTTTCTTCACGTGGCACAGCTGGTGCGGATGACAATCCTTCTCTTTTCGCTAACTATTGAGCAATGACAGCTCGAAAATCTTCTTGCTGATGCTGAGTCACAGCGGTCACTATTGGATCTAAGGGACATTGAGCTGGGCAATGATCACGACCTTCGCAAAGATAGCAGGTGATATTGCTCATAGGACATCCTCCGGGTAAATGGCTTCCTTCACAGCTGGAACAATTGATTGCACGTTCATCGTGATGGTATCCTATTTCTCCACATCGGATGCATGCACGGTCTTCTGACTTGTTTGGTTGACAACACTTCAAAGAACAACATCTCGGTATGGTATTAGGTGCAGGGGTTGTACTCTTCTCTGAACTCGCGGTAGTCACACTATCTTCTGATGACGCAACAAACTGACAGAGGGCAGTGGCAAATTCCAATCAAGTGATAATATGTCCATCCTCAGAGGTGGCGTAGAAACCTTTCCTCCAAACTAATGCATTTCCTTTTTACTGGCAAGTAGCACAGGGGACCTTCTCTTCATCTTCACATTACACTAAAGCTAGCTTCTCTCCTATGACACGAAGCCATATTTCTGCGTCTTTGAGAGTGGCTGATCCATCAAACGTGGGTGGTTACAAACTGATCCAAGTGTCGAATTGTCACGGTTGGTACGGTGGATGGTTGTTGGTCACAATCTGCTTTAACACTGACTCTACTAGTAGCAACTGAACTGACTTGAACTGCCTCTAAGTAACTGCTGTAGTCGGTCCTTTCCATCTTTTGTCCACTCCAGGTTTTTAGGTAAGAGGGAAAAGCATAGATAAGGTTCAAGAATCCTAGTGCAGGGGAACAGGTTTAACCCAAAAACTTATAAAAACAACTAAAAACTAGGTATGGTTGCTTATCCAAGCCTAAAAGCTTTGCAACACATACTGCACACTCAGCAATCAATGAAGGACCAAGTTCCTAAGCACACAATAATCTAGCGTCTAAAGGGTAACACTCCTATCTTAAGAGACGTGACTCTCACACATGAGTCTCAACTAAACACTGGTTCTTCAAGCTTCTAGAACACTTCATCGATCCACTTCTCTTCGAGCGCGACGATCCCTTACTTCATGATCTTCAGGGTTGACGGCGACATACAGTACTTTCTCCTTAAGTGTGAAACATCGTTAGCTATTCGGAACAACTCAGGTAAGATTTCCATTTAAATCGGTGGGAAGGATAGAAATTTCAGCAAAGGGGAAAGAATAGAAGAATAAGATAAGTCAAGAATGTATTATTCTTTCAAGTTAAATTTTCTCTTTAGAAAATAATTTTGAAGCTCCTAAAGACGGCCAATCTATCTAAGGTCAAGACCTACAAATAAGTATGGCTCGATACCACCTCTGTCGGGACCCGAATTTGCAAATCCGGACCCTCTGTGTATTCAGCACTAGTCCAGGAACGCGCTAGTGCACACAGTCTTAACATCGGTATATATCACAATCATACCAAACGATACTATCAAAGTACTTTATTTAAATAATCAAAGGGTTACTCGACCTTATGGCCAAGTTACAAATATATGCCTTGCAGGGCAGAACTTATTAAAAGAGAAATAATAGCAGCGGAAAATCAAATAAACTTCGTGGCGCCATCCAAAGATACCACAGGCAACTGATCGGGCTCGCATCCCTAAGTAGACGGGTCCTCTTGGAGTTCCTCCTCCGGCTGGCGTAGTCTCCTCTTCAGCGGTATTGTGTTGAGGCAAGGGTGAGTACTTGGTACTCGGCAAGTCATGCACGTAATGCAAGCTAATATACTATATGCATGGCTTGGTACAAAGGAATAGCTTAAGGTATATTTATGTAAAACAGATTTGACAAGTAATATAAGTAGATTCAAGCGGTAAAAACAAGTAAAGCATAAATAACTTTTCAAAAAGTTTAAATAACATTTTTCCCCATCCTAAACCATATTTCCATCATCTTCCTTGTTAAACCAACCCAACTTCTCAAATCCAAGTTATTTTCAGAAAATCTAACCCTTGTGTGTAATTCCCGAGCATTGTCCAGTACCGTGGACTCGGCTATTCAAATAGATTCTACACTCTGCAGAGGTTATGCACTTTACCCACAAGATACAATCCACTCACCACGTCAGCCGTGAATCGCCATACAAGAGTATGCGAATGAGCGATCATAACAAAGCCTTTCGGAAGCCTCAAACAACACAGGTGGTCCTCTCCGGTACGTGCTCTACACCATCCCTTCCCTTAGCCAAGGCGAAGTATGGGACCAACACACCGTTAGATGGGTACCTGGCCACAGCCACGATACGCTCCCCCGTACAATCACACAAACGGTGTAACTGACACCCTGAGGCTCCACAAGTGAGTCCTTAGCGACTTAGTCAACTAGGGCCGTCCCATTCCAGCCATGTGGTTGCAAGTATGACCAGTTCAAAGGCTTGCAAGGTTAAGTCCTTAGAGTGACCAGTGAAAGACTACCCGAAAACCAAATCAACACACCCAATGCCACACAGTCCCAAATGATTACTCTTGCCACATGCCCCGGTCGAAAACTGTTTATCAAACCCCAGTTGATTACCATGCACCACGTGCCATCAACATCACATGATACTTTTCCAAAACAGGTTCAATATATCATTAAGTCAATATTAACATTTAATTATCCAAATTCATGTCATGAGCACATAGCAGGTCTAAGCAGTATACTACAACGATCTAAACCCATGTTGGCAATTTAATAATGTCCAACTAGTAAACCACAACTAGGGTGACAAAGGGTCATGGCACATACTTAAGTAATCAAGGTGTCATATATCAAATTGGTATTTATCTAACCCCCAGGTTTAAACAAAGTATCTTTCTAATTGAACTAGCATGCAATAGTTTAAATCAAAATAGATTTCGAAATAGGATCAATATGGTCAAAGCACAACTTGCCTGGCCCTTGCAAACTTTTACTGTCCTTTACTCTTTATCCTTGATCCTTGATCCTCGAGCTTCAACTTCCACTTTCTCGATCCTCAGCTCGTTCGAACGACTTCCGGACGACACGTCTAACGATTAAGGAAGAAGCAAATACAAACCAATTCAAAAGACAAATCAAGTAAACTCCAAATTAAGAACGAACAGCATTGGGCACAACGGCTTGGGAGAGATTTGGGAACTCGAACGGATTAGATCGAAGAGTTGACAAAAGAGAACGGGCTTTCGGCAAAACACCGAAAAGGGAAAGATTAATAACTGGGAAAGAAAGAATAATATTCCGAAGAATATTTCTTCCGAAGTTATTATCTTGATTGGACAGATAGCGACATATGGGCTCTCAATCTATAGATCGGGTCCATAAGGATATGTTAGTTCGCAGTGAACTAAACTGATTCTCGAGGTTGACTTTTGTTGACCGAACGGACACAGTCACACAAAAGAGAGACGGATAGATCGGGCATAGGGGTATGACAGATGGCCAATGGTCTATCGACCAAGTCCACGAAGGAATTCTCGATTAATGGCAGATTAGGTTTTCAGGGATAAGACAAGACAAGTGTCTTACCACGGTTGAAACAACGGAAAAGATTGCAAAGATAACAACGCGGCTCACGATAAACTTAGTTCATCAAACCGGTCTTAGGTTAGGTTTTGATTTGGCTTGAAGATGATATGACGATGAGACTAGGCTCACGTCATGATGATAGAACAGATAAAGGCATCGCACTAGGGTTTGTGCAAGAATACACGCATGCGATGACAACGAGGCGAAGAGAGCCAATCGTTAACGATGGAACGTTAACGATGGAACGTTAACGACGAAACGTTAACGGTGGAACGTTAACTACAGAGCGTTAACGGCAAAACGTTAACGGAGGAACGTTAACGACGGAGCGTTAACGGGGAAACATTAACGGAGGAGCGTTAACGACGAAGCGTTAACGACGAAACGTTAATGGAGGAATATTAACGGAGCGTTAATGACAAAACGTTAACGGCAAGACGTTACCGACGGAGCGTTAACGACAGAGCGTTAACGGTGAAACATTGACGGCAAAACGTTAGCGGAGGAACGTTAACGGAACGTTAACGGAAGAAGCGTTATCGGGAAACGCACGTTAACGCGGTGGAGGTCAACAATGATAGGAGACTTCATGAAGCGAAGTAGCGACCGTCGGTGCAACGACATGGCCGCGTAGAACGCTACCAAGGTCGGCTAACCGTGCGCGAACCGGCGGTACAAAGCTAGGTTGAAAGACGACGGGTTTAGGCCGAATCGGGCTTCGACGGCAAACGGAGACCAAAAGAACTCTAAAGATGGACCAAAACAGTACAAGATGATCCTACGGACGCAACAACACGGCCGGAGTGAACCAAAATATGCGGCGTCAAAAGGCGACGCGCGGCGACGGCAAACGGTGGCCTAAATATATAAAAAATTCGGAGGATGGGATGGCAAAGGGAGAATGTCTACTGCGTAGAACGCGCGAGACGATCTCAACGGTATAGGCGGATTTTGCGGCGCCCTTCCGGATTAATCACAAACTGGCGATTAACGGGTTTGGATCAAAACTTTGGACGGCTATAACTTCTAGAATAATGATCGGAACTTAACGAAATTTGACCGAGAGCTAGATGGGACCAAGAGGCACACCGTGACGCAGGTGGCTCGAAGAAATACCTTCTGGAACAGCGGGGAACGCGCGAGGAAGTTTGCCGCTGTCTGGAACGCAGTCTAAACGGAGAATTTATTTTTCTGCGCCAAATCCAGAGGGCAAAACCTTGGGGCAAGATGTGCATCCTGTAGAGGACATCCCCAGGAGTCTACACAAAACATTTCACCGTCAAACTCGAAAAATTGAGGGAGTTAGGGCCTCGGCAAGATTCGAGATTGAAACGGCCGTAACTTTTGATCCCGTGGACCAAATTGGCTGAATTTTGGACAGCAAGTAGATGGTACCTTGTGGCACACCACAGAGAAGACGGATCTCGAAAAGAGTCGACGAGTTGCCGGGACGCGGCTCCAAAGTTCGGCCGGCGTTGGGCGACGTTCGGGCGACATTGGATGGATCTCGGAGTTTTGGAGATGATCCGGAGGTTGTATATCCGTGGGAGGGTCTGGGGCACTTATATAGGTTTGGGGAAGAGGCTAGATCAAGAAAAATCAAGTTTGGACGCGCTTTGGAGGTGTTTGGGTCGGTTTGGGCATTTTATCGAGCACTTACCGCGGCGTGGCTCGGACACGGGTGACGTGGCAGCACGTGGGGCGTTGGATCGGCTCGGCGGCTCAGATCGCGGTGGCTTGGCCCAGCGGCTCGGCCTGGTGCGGCGCGACGCGCAGCAGCGTGCTCAATGAGCGCTGGCGGCGGCCAATGAGTCAAGTGGCGAAGCGACGCGGCCAAAGCGGGCTTTGGCGCAGCCAGGGGGCGCGGCCCAGCTGGCGCGGGCCCGGCTGGAGGAGAGAGGAAGGAGTTCGGCCCAAATTCCAAATTCGAATTTCCAAAGCTTTTTCCAATTAATTTAATTCCAGAAATTCAAATAAATCAATAGAGGCAATAAAAATACCAGAAAAATTCTACAAAAATTCCAGAAAATATTTTGAGACATTTTGAACTCAAATAAAATATTTCCAACAAAACTTTATATAAACTATTTCAAATAATTAATTAATTTCCATAAAAGGGCTTAATACAAATCGATTCCGAATAAATCCAATAAATAGCAAACGAGCTCCGAAAAATCTCAAAATTTTCAGGAAAACTTCTTGAAGCACAAGGAATCCAAATAAAATTAAATAAATTTTATTTGAGATTTAGAATAATCAAATTAAATTATTTTAGCTTTTAGAAAATTCAAATCAAGCTTTATAAATGCGAGAAAATCAACGAAAATTTTCGGGAAGCTAAACTAAACCAAAATTTTTGAAAACCCAAATTTTGGGATGTTACAAGTCCTTAGGGTGACCAGGGCAAGACTACCCGAAGAACCAAATCAACATCCCCAATGCCACAACTGGCCCACCTGATCATTCTTGCCACATGCCCCGGTCAAAAACTATTTATCAAACCCCAGTCGATTACCATGCACCACGTGCCATCAACATCACATGATACCTTTCCAAAACAGGTTCAATATATCATTAAGTCAATATTAACATTTGATTGTCCAAAATCATGTCATGAGCACGTAACAGGTCTAAGCAGTATACTACAACGGTCTAAAACCCATGTTGGCAATTTAATAATGTCCAACTAGTAATCCACAACTAGGGTGACAAGGGTCATGGCACATATTTAAATAATCAAGGTGTCATACAGCAAATTGGTATTTATCTAACCCCCATATTTAAATAAAGTATTTTTCTAATTGAACTAGCATGCAATAGGTTAAATCAAAATAGATTTCAAAATAGGATCAACATGGTCAAAGCACAACTTGCCTTCAAAAAGTACTTGTTCTTGGTCTTGAGTTGGATCCTGAGTCAATACTTCTCCTTCGAATCCTTCCGGCACTTCAACGTCTACTCGTAAAGCGTGCAAATAGCAAATACACAAATAAACAATAGGCAAAAAGTGTCCAAACATCCAAATAAAATCCATAAACAGAGAGAACATAATTTTATGAATTTTTAGAAACTGGAATCGTCAAATTCGGAGTTAAAATGCAAAAGTTATAGCATTTTGAAGTTTAAATAATCAATTAAATAATTTTACAGAGAAAAACTTTAGTCTAAAAATTAAATAAAACTCATATTTAGGTAGGTCTGAATTTTATACAAATTTAGAAATTTGAATCACTCAAATCGGAGTTGAAACGCAAAAGTTATAAGCGTTTGAAGTTTGAAACAAAATTTGAAATCATTATTTCGAATTAATAAATCATTTTCTTTTTCGGAAATTAATTATTGCGTCGGCTGGACACGTGTCGACCTACGATTGGGCGGTGGCGTCGGTACCGCCCATGGACTCGATCCCACGCTCGGCTCGATCCACCGTGGACCCGGTCCCACGGCTTGCGTCATCGACGGTGGGGTCCTCGGTGACGCCAAGATCGACGTCATCGTGCTCGGTGATGCTACTGACATGCGGGCCCCACCGTGACGTCATGGTGCGGTTCGGTTGTCCCGCTGACACGCGGGCCCCGCATGTCAGAGACGCGCTCACGCGCGCGTGGCGCGGCTAGGCACACGTGGCACGATCTGTGTCGTTGATTTGAAATCCGACGGCACGGATCGGATCTAGGGTTCACGTTCAAAACTACACGGTGATCGCGGGCCGTTCGATCTAGATCGGACGGTCCAGATCTACCCTAGGCTAACACCGTTATAAAGTACACGGTGATCGTGGGCCGTTGGATCTAGATCCAACGGTCCCGATCTGATCTAGGTTTTTAGGGTTTTGGTTGCACGTGGGCTCACCTGGATCGTTGGATTTCGATCGGACGGTTGACGTGCTTCGAGGGCGACGATGGCGTTGCGGTGGCGCTGCTCCGCCGGAGTTGGGGAAGGCGACCACGGCGACGGCGCCTTGGGGCTTCTCCGACGAGATGAAAGGCACTCTCGGGTGCGTCTCAAAGCGAGGAGTCCGGATCTGCGTTTCGGTGGCGCGGAGACGGCTCGACGACGGCGGGCGCGGGCGAAAACCGAAGCGGAGAGAGGGAAGGAACTACGGCGAGCAATTGCAGCTACACGGCGGCGGCTAGGGCTCTGGAACTTGAGGCGAAAGATGCGCACGGCAAAGGGCTTCAACGGGGTGGCCTCGGGGCTTTAAATAGTGCCTCGGCGTGCGCGCAATCCGTGAAACCCTAACGGACACAGCGACTCTGTGGCGGTGCGATCCGAGCCGGACTCGGGAAGACGACGAAATCGTGGCCGTCCGCGTGGCCCCGATCCACGGCCGAGATCGCGCGGCGCAACGGGTCCGGGCCGGATCCGGTTGGATCGGTGCGGCCAATTTCCGACCGTTGGATTTCGATCCAACGGTTCGGATCGATCAAGGTTCGACCGGATCACGTGGCTCGGGTCGGACTCGAGTCCGACTCGGGTTCGGGTCCGGTCGGATGAACAGTACTTGACCCGACTCGATTTTCCAGCGATTTAATATTTAAAATAATTCACAGTAATTCATTTAATTCATTAAAAATAGCAAAAGACTCAGAAAAATTCCAGAAAAATTCTGGAAAATACTTTGGGGCATTTTGGACTCAAATAAAATATTTCCAACAAAATTTTATTTGCAAAGTTAAATTCTTTAATTATTTCAATATGGAATAAATTCAAATAAATTCCAAATAATTCCAAATAAATTCCAGAAAATTCCAAAAATTCACCAAAGTGCCAAATCACACAATAATTTAAGAAAAGCAAAATTTTGGGGTGTTACAAACCTCCTTAATGTAATCTCGTCCCAGAGATTCGGGGCTTACTAAAGGAATAGGTTCTAAACTCTTTCCTCAAATCCTCTTCGCGTTCCCAAGTCGCTCCGCTTTCTTCATGATTGCTCCACTGAACTCTACAGAAACGGGTTGACTTATTTCTGGTCTCTCGATCCATAGTGTCCAAAATCTTCACGGGATGCTCCTTGTAAGTCAAATCTTCTTGCAACTCAATTGACTCTAGCGGTGTCTGCTCTCAGTACTCAGAGACACTTTTAAATCGGGACACATGGAATACGTCATGTACTCCTCGCTAACGATCGTGGCAACTCCAGCTGATAAGCAACTTCGCCTCTGCGGCTCAAAATCTTAAATGGTCCTACATAACGGGGTGCGAGTTTCCCTTTGGCATGGAACCTCTTAACTCCCCTGAGCGGCGTGACTCTGAGATACACGAAATCTTCTGGTTCAAAACTCAAATCCCGGCGACGATTGTCAGCATAACTCTTCTGTCGTGATTGGGCGATCTTCAACCTTTCCCTAATCATGGCAATCTGCTCTTCAGCCTCTTGAAGAATATCAGGCCCGAAGACACGGCGCTCGCCGGTCTCATTCCAATTCAATGGCGTCCGACAGGGTCGACCATACAAAGGCCTCAAAAGGTGACATCGTAAACTAGCTTGGTAACTATTATTGTAATCGAACTCGGCATACGGCAAACTCTTATCCCAAGAGGTAGCATAAGCCAATGCACATGCTCTTAACATATCCTCGGAATCTGGTTGACTCTTTCGGTCTGTCCATTCGATGTGGATGATAGGTCAGATTAAGTTCAAACGGGTTCCCATGGCCTCATGCAACTTATTCCGAACCTTGAGGTAAATTGGGTACCTGCATGCGATACAATCCTCTTTGGCACTCGTGCAAACAGACGATCTGATCATGTATAACTCGCTAACTTATCTCCCGAGTAGGTGGTCTTCACGGGGATAAAATGGGCTACTTTGGTCAAGCGATCCACTATAACCCATATGGAGTCATAACCTCCTTGAGTCTTAGGCAAACCGGTAATGAAATCCATTCCGATTTCCTCCCACTTCCACTCGTATTTTCAGTAATTGTAGCAATCCTCGCTGGTCTACGATGCATTGCCTTGACTCTCGGCATACGTCGCACAATGCAACATGCTCGGCAACTTCACGCTTCATGCTCGGCCACCAGAATCTTTCCTTCAAATCCTGATACATTTTGGCGCTTCCAGGATGAATTGAGTACTTGGAGTCATGGGCTTCTTCCAAAATCAGTTGCTTTAATTCCTTCTTGTTGGGCACACAAATGCGATCCTTCATCCATAACGTGCCTTGCACATCCAACTTGAAGTCCTCTGCCTTGCCTTATTCCTTGATGGACTTAATCCTGCGGATCTTGTCATCATCCTTCTGTCCTTCCTGGATCTGATCCTCTAGGGTAGGCTTCACTTCCAATGCGGCCAAGAATCCGCTAGGTACCACCTCAATCTTCATTCTCTGAAAATCCTCACATAAGTCACCCTGACTTGTGGCTAGCAACATACTCACGGTATGGCTTTTCCGACTCAAGGCATCGGCAACTACGTTGGCCTTCCCGGGATGGTAATGGATTCCAACATTGTAGTCCTTGATCAACTCTAACCATCTCCTTTGCCTCATATTCAGATCCGACTGGGTGAATATGTATTTAAGGCTCTTATGGTCCGTGTATACTTCACATCTGTTCCCGATCAGATAGTGACGCCATATCTTCAAGGCATGCACTACGGCAGCTAACTCTAGGTCATGCGTCGGATAATTCTCCTCATGCGGCCTCAACTGCCTTGATGCATAGGCAACAACCTTTCTGTTCTGCATCAGCACACATCCAAGTCCTTGGCGCGATGCATCACAATAAATATCAAAGCTTTGATTAACATCCGGTAAAACTAACACCGGTGCTGATGTCAATCGCTTCTTCAGCTCCTGAAATCCTTTCTCACATTCTGGCGTCCATGCAAACTTCTTTTCCTTTTTCAGCAATTGCGTAAGAGGTCTCGCAATTGTCGAAAAGCCTTCAATGAAACGGCGATAGTATCCTACCATTCCAAGGAAATTCCGAATCTGGGTCACGGTCTTCGGTTGCTCCCAATGTAACACGGCTTCTACTTTGCTTGGATCAACGGCGACTCCTTCTGCGGTCATTACATGTCCAAGAAACTCCACCTTGTCCTTCCAAAAATCACACTTACTGAACTTGGCGAAGAGTTGCTGTTCCCTCAGCTTTTCCAAAACTCGCCTCAAGTGTTCGGCATGTTCATCCTCTGTCTTGGAGTAGATTAGGATATCATCTATGAACACGACGACAAACTTGTCCAAATATTCCATGAACACCTTATTCATCATATTCATGAAATATGCTGGCGCATTCGTCAGTCCAAAGGACATAATTGTAAACTCGTAATGTCCATATCTTGACGAGAATGCAGTTTTCGGAATATCTTCTGATCGGATTTTCAGCTGATGGTATCCCGATCTCAGATCAATCTTGGAGAAAATTCCGGCTCCTCTCAGCTGATCAAACAAATCATCAATCCTGGGTAACGGGTACTTATTCTTCACGGTGACTCCATTGAGTGCACGGTAGTCAATGCACATCCTGAAACTCCCGTCCTTCTTCTTGACAAACAAAACTGGTGCTCCCCACGGCGACGAACTCGGTCTGATAAATCCTTTCTCCATTAACTCCTCTAGCTGTTTCTTCATCTCTACCAACTCCTCGGTGGACATCCGATAAGGTCTCTTTGCTATCGGCGCTGTACCAGGTACAAGCTCTATCACAAACTCTATGTCCCTGTCTGGCGGTATACCAGGTAGATCTTCGGGAAAAACATCTGGGTATTCATTCACTACGGAGACATCCTCTATGCTGATTGTCTTGGTACTGTTAACCAACATCTGTCCATCTCTAACTGCAGTGGCTTGAAATTCCACTTTCCTTCCACACGGGCTCTCAACTGAGATAGTCCTTCATCCACAATCCAATACGGCCTTGTGCTTGGATACCCAGTCAATTCCCAAAATAACGTCTAAGGTCTGGGTCTCCAAAATTATAAGGTTCGCTAGGAACTCTATTCCATCTATTAGTATTCTCACCCTGGAACATCCTACTTTCGTTCGGAGTTCGGAACCAGGGGTTTGAACTAAAAGCATGCACTTAAGTCTTGCAATCCCCAAATCGTTTCTAGCAGCAAAGCTGTCGGGACCCCGAATTTGCAAATCCGGACCCTCTGTGTATTCAGCACTAGTCCAGGAACGCGCTAGTGCACACAGTCTTAACATCGGTAAATATCACAATCATACCAAACGATACCAATAAAGTACTTTATTTAAATAACTAAGCGGTTACTCGACCTTATGGCCAAGTTACAAAATGTATGCCTCGCAAGGCGAAACTTATTCAGAGAAAAATAATAGCGGCGGAAAATAAGATAACTCGTGGCGCCATCCAAGATACCACAGGCAACTGATCGGGCTCGCATCCCTAAGTAGACGGATCTTCTTGGAGTTCCTCCTCCAAAGTGGTGTAGTCTCCTCTTCAATCGGTATTGTGTTGAGGCAAGGGTGAGTACTTGGTACTCGACAAGTCATGCAAGTAATGCAAGCTAATATACTATATGCATGGCTTGGTACAAAGGAATAGCTCAAGGTATATTTGCAGTAAACAGCATTTGACAAGTAATATAAGTAGATTCGAAAGCAGTAGAAATAAGTAAAGCGTAAATAACTTTTCAAGAAGTTTTAATAAACATTTTCCCCATCCTAAACCACATTACCATCATCTTTATTCTTAAACCAGACCAACCTTTCAAATCCAAGTTATTTTCAGAAAATCTAACCCTTGACTGTAATTCCCGAGCATTGTCCAGTACCGTGGACTCAGCTATTTAAATAGATTCTACACTCTGCAGAGGTTATGCACTTTACCCACAAGATACAGTCAAACACCACAAAGGCGAGTTCAGTAACAAAGCCTTTCGGAAGCCTCAAACAACACAGTGGTCCTCTCAGGTTCGTGCTCTACACCATCCCTTCCCTTAGCCAAGGCGAAGTATGGGACCAACACACCGTTAGATGGGTATCGGCCCACGGCCACGATACGCTCCCCGCACAATCACACAAACGGTGTAATTGACACCTGAGGCTCCACAAGTGAGTCCTTAGCGACTTAGTCAACTAGGGCCGTCCCATTCCAGCCATGTGGTTGCAAGTATGACCCAGTTCAAAGGCTTGCAAGGTTAAGTCCTTAGAGTGACCAGGGCAAGACTACCCAAGAACCAAATCAACATTCGAACGCCACAATCGGCCCACTGATTACTCTTGCCACATGCCCTGGCCGAAAATCGTTTATCAAACCCCAGCTTGATTACCATGCACCACGTGCCATCAACATCACATGATACTTTTCCAAAACAGGTTCAATATATCATTAAGTCAATATTAACATTTAATTATCCAAAATCATGTTATGAGCACGAAAGGTGTCTAAGCAAAGATACTACTGGTCTAAACCCATGTTGGCAAGTTAATAATGTCCAACTAGTAATCCACAACTAGGGTGACAAGGGATCATGGCACATACTTAGATAATCAAGGTGTCATACAGCAAATTGGTATTTATCTAATCCCCATGTTTAAACAAAGTATTTTTCTAATTGAACTAGCATGCAATAGTTTAAAATCAAAATAGATTTCGAAATAGGATCAACATGGTCAAAGCACAACTTGCCTTCAAAAAGTACTTGCTCTTGGTCTTGAGTTGGATCCTGAGTCAACACTTCTCCTTCGAATCCTTCCGGCACTTCAACGTCTACTCGTAAAGCGTGCAAATAGCAAATACACAAATAAACACTAGGCAAAAACATCCCAAAACTCCAAATAAAATCCATAAACAGAGATAACATAATTTTCTGGATTTTTAGAAACTGGAATCGTCAAATTTGGAGTTAAAACGCAAAAGTTATGATTATTTAAAGTTTAAATAATCAATTAAATAATTTTACAGAGAAAAACTTTAGTCCAAAAATTAAATAAAATTTATATTTAGGTAGATCTTAATTTTATACAAATTTAGAAATTTGAATCACTCAAATCGGAGTTGAAACGCATAAAAGTTATTAGCTTTTGAAGTTTTAATATAAATTTGAATCTATTTTTCGATTTAATAAATCATTTTCTTTTTCGGAAATTAATTATTGCGTCGGCATGGACACGTGGCAGCCTCTGATTGGTCCACAGTGTTTCTTGTCGACGCCAAGACCGAACGGCTCCACGATGACGCCAAAGATGACGTCATCATGCCACGTGGCATCACCGGGTGATAACACGTGTCGTCTTGTCTTTGTGGGTGGCGCCGCGACGCGGCTTGGTCCACGGTGAATCCGGTCCACCGGACCGTGTCACTGACATGCGGACCCCACTTGTCAGCGGCTTGGGCTCATGCTGGCGCGGGCACGGCTGACGCGTGGGCCCCTCGAGACGCGCCCGCGTGTCGAAGACACGCGCCACGCCGCGAGTGTACGCAGCTAGAGTACACGTGGCGCTATCCTGGCCGTTGGTTTGAAATCCGACGGCTCGGATTGGATCTAGGCTCATGTGTTGGAGCGGACGTGGCCGATCGTGGGCCGTTGGATCTTAATCCAACGGTCCAGATCCGATCTGGGTTCCGAGGTTTTGGTTACACGTGGCTCACCTGGATCGTTGGATTTCGATCGGACGGTTGACGTGCTTCGGGGTTGACGATGGTGTTGCGGCGGCGCTGCTCCGTCGGAGTCGGGGAAGGCGACCTCCCACACGGCGTTTGAGGGCGTCTCCGATGAAGTGACTGCTACTCTGTCGGGACCCCGAATTTGCAAATCCGGACCCTCTGTGTATTCAGCACTAGTCCAGGAACGCGCTAGTGCACACAGTCTTAACATCGGTATATATCACAATCATACCAATCGATACTATCAAAGTACTTTATTTAAATAATCAAAGGGTTACTCGACCTTATGGCCAAGTTACAAATATATGCCTTGCAAGGCGAAACTTATTAAAAGAGAAATAACAAAGAAATGAAAATCAAATAAACTTCGTGGCGCCATCCAAAGATACCACAGGCAACCGATCGGGCTCGCATCCCTAAGTAGACGTGTCTTCTTGGAAATACTCATACGAAACTGGCGTTTTCTCCTCTTCAACTGTTATTGTGTTGAGGCAAGGGTGAGTACTTGGTACTCAGCAAGTCATGCTCAGAATGCAAGCTAATATACTATATGCATGGCTTGGTACAAAGGAATAGCTCAGGTATATTTGCAGAAATGTGACTTTTGACAAGTAATAAAAGTAGATTCAAAGCGAGAAATAAGTAAAGCATAAATAACTTTTCAAGAAGTTTAACAAACATTTTTCCCATCCTAAACCATATTTCCATCATCTTCCTTGTTAAACCAACCCATCTTTTCAAAACCAAGTTATTTTAGAAAGTCTACCCCTTGACTGTAATTTGAGCATTGTCGATCTGCAGTGGACTCGGCTATTCAAATAGATTCTACACTCTGCAGAGGTTATGCACTTTACCCACAAGATAGTCAAACACCACAAAGGCGAGTTCAGTAACAAAGCCTTTCGGAAGCCTCAAACAACACAGGTGGTCCTCTCAGACGTGCTCTACACCATCCCTTCCCTTAGCCAAGGCGAAGTATGGGACCAACACACCGTTAGATGGGTACTGGCCACGACCACGATACGCTCCCCGCACAATCACACAAACGGTGTAATCGACACCCGAGGCTCCACAAGTGAGTCCTTAGCGACTTAGTCAACTAGGGCCATCCCATTCCGACCATGTGGTTGCAAGTATGACCCAGTTCAAAGGCTTGCAAGGTTAAGTCCTTAGAGTGACCAGGGCAAGACTACGAAAAACCAAATCATCACTCCCAATGCCACAAGCGGCCCACCTGATTACTCTTGCCACATGCCGGCCGAAAACTGTTTATCAAACCCCAGTTGATTACCATGCACCACGTGCCATCAACATCACATGATACTTTTCCAAAACAGGTTCAATATATCATTAAGTCCATATTAGCATTTGATTGTCCAAAATCATGTCATGAGCACGTAGCAGGTCTAAGCAGCATACTACAACGGTCTAAACCCATGTTGGCAATTTAATAACGTCCAACTAGTAAACCACAACTAGGGTGACAAAGGGTCATGGCACATACTTAGATAATCAAGGTGTCATATAGCAAATTGGTATTTATCTAACCCCCATGTTTAAACAAAGTATTTTTCTAATTGAACTAGCATGCAATAGTTTAAATCAAAATAGATTTCGAAATAGGATCAACATGGTCAAAGCACAACTTGCCTTCAAAAAGTACTTGCTCTTGGTCTTGAGTTGGATCCTGAGTCAACACTTCTCCTCGAATCCTTAGGCACTTCAACGTCTACTCGTAAAGCGTGCAAATAGCAAATACACAAATAAACACTAGGCAAAAGATCCCAAAACTCCAAATAAAATCCATAAACAGAGAGAACATAATTTTCTGGATTTTTAGAAGCTGGAATCAATCAAATTTGGAGTTAAAGCATAAAAGTAATGATTATTTAAAGTTTAAATAATCAATTAAATAATATTACAGAGAAAAACTTTAGTCCAAAAATTAAATAAAATTCATATTTAGGTAGATCTCAATTTTATACAAATTTAGAAATTTGAATCACTCAAATCGGAGTTGAAACGCAAAAGTTATAAGCGTTTGAAGTTTTGAAATTCAAATCAATTATTAAACCGATTTATTAAATCATTTTCTTTTTCGGAAATTAATTATTGCGTCGGCATGGACACGTGTCGGCTCTCGATTGGTGGTGGCGACGCCACCGGTCCATGGACTTGGTCCACGCTTGGCTCGGGTCTCACGGTGGACTCGGTCCACGGCTCCACGTGAGGCCCGACATGTGGGTCCACTCGGGTGACGTCATTCTTGGCGTCGACGCCGGGACAGCTGGCGACAGCGGGCCCCACCGTGACGTCGCGATGACGTCATGGTGCGGTTTATTTGTCCCGACGCGGGCCCGCCGTGTCGGCGTCTCACGCCGGTGCGGCCGCGGCGGTCAAGCTTCCGACAGCGTGGCGCAATCACGGCCGTCGATTTAAAATCCGGCGGTATGGATTGGGTCTCGGTTTCACGTTTTGGATTAACGCGGATCCGAGCCGTTGGATCTTGATCCAGCGGTTGAAATTAACCCTAACTCAACGTTACCCACGTTACAAGCAGCGTGGCGATTATGGGCCGTTGGATCTTGATCCAACGGTCCCGATCTAATCTGGGATCTTAGGGTTGGGATAGAACGTGGCTCACCTCAACCGTCCGATTTGGATCGGACGGTTCACCGAGCTTCGGACGGCGATGGCTTCATGGCGCGGGCTCACTGGCGCGAGGATGACGACCACGCAGCGGCGGCGCTTGGGCGTCTCGGCCAAGTGAGTGCACTCAACAGTGCGCTGGCCGGGGTTCGGATCCGGTCTTGGTTGCGGCGAAACGGCTTGCCGGCGGCGGAATCGTCGAGGAACGCGGTGGAAGAGAGAGGCAACTACTGGCGAGCTTTTGCGGCTAGACGGCGGCGGCTAGGGCTCAAACTTCGAGGAAAAGGTGCGCCGCGATGCAGAGCTTCAACGGGGCGGCCTTGGGGCTTTAAATAGTGCCTCGACGTCGCGCGCAACACACGAAACCCTAACGCACACGGCCCACGGCGAGCGATCCGTCTCCGGTCGGATCGGGAACGATGACGCTGGCCGTTGGATCTCGATCCAACGGCTCGCGTCTTGGCGAACTCGGTCGAGCGGCAACGGCCGGTCGGTCGGACTCGAACTTCGAGTCGACTCGGGCTCGATCGGATGAAACGATACTTGACCCGAGTTTGATTTTCCAGCGATTTAATAATTAAAATAATTCCCGATAATTCATTTAATTCATTAAAAATAGCAAATGACTCGAGAAAAATTCGAAAAATTCTGGAAAATACTTTGGATCATTTTGGACTCAAATAAAATATTTCCAACAAAAATTTATTTGCAAAATTAAATTCTTCAATTATTTCAAAATGGAATAAATTCAAATAAATTCCAAATAAATCCAAATAAATTCCAGAAAATTCCAAAAATTCACCAAAGTGCCAAATCACACATGAATTTAAGAGAAGCAAAATTTTGGGGTGTTACAAACCTCCCCCCTTAATAGAATCTCGTCCCCGAGATTGGGGCTTACTCTGAGCAGGTTTGGAAATTCTTTCTTCAAATCCTCTTCGCGCTCCCAAGTCGCTTCGCTCTCTGCATGGTTGCTCCACTGAACTCTACAGAAACGGGTTGACTTGTTTCTAGTTTCTCGATCCATTGTGTCTAGAATCCTCACGGGATGCTCCTTATAAGTCAAGTCTTCTTGCAACTCAATTGATTCTAGCGGTGTCTGTTCCTCAGGAACTCGAAGACACTTCTTCAACTGGGACACATGGAATACATCATGTACTCCTGCTAACGATCGTGGCAACTCGGTGATAAGCAACCGCCTCATGCGGCTCAAAATCTTAAATGGTCCAACATAGCAGGGTGCAAGTTTCCCTTTGGCATGGAACCTCTTAACTCCCCGAGGCGTAACTCGGAGGTATACAAAGTCTTCGGTTCAAAACTCAAATCTCGGCGACGATTGTCGGCATAACTCTTTTGTCGAGATTGGGCTATCTTCAACCTTTCCCTAATCATAGCGACCGCTTCTTGACCTCTTGAATAATATCAGGCCCAAAGACACGGCGCGCCGGTCTCATTCCAATTCAATGGCGTCCGACAGTGGTCGACCATACAAAGGCCTCAAAAGGTGACATCGTAAACTAGCACGATAACTATTGTTGTAATCGAACTCGGCATACGGCAAACTCTTATCCCAAGAGGTAGCATAAGCCAATGCACAAGCTCTCAACATATCCTCCGAATCTGGTTGACCCTTTCGGTCTCGTCCATCTCGTCTGTGGATGATAAGTCAGATCTTGAAGTTTAAACGGGTTCCCATGGCTTCATGCAACTTATTCCAGAACCTTGAGGTAAATTGGGTACCTCTGTCCGATACAATCCTCTTTGGCACTCCGTGCAAACAAACAATCCTGATCATGTACAACTCTGCTAATTTATCTCCCGAGTAAGTGGTCTTCACGGGGATAAAATGGGCTACTTTAGTCAAGCGATCCACTATAACCCATATGGAGTCATAACCTCCTTGAGTCTTCGGCAAACCGGTAATGAAATCCATTCCGATTTCCTCCCACTTCCACTCAGGTATCTTCAGCGGTTGTAGCAATCCTGCTGGTCTCTGATGCATTGCCTTGACTCTCTGGCATACGTCGCACAATGCAACATGCTCGGCAACTTCTCGTTTCATACTCGGCCACCAGAATCTCTCCTTTAGATCTGATACATCTTGGCGCTTCGGGATGAATCGAGTACTTGGAGTCATGGGCTTCTTCCAAAATCAGTTGCTTTAACTCCTTTTTGTTAGGCACACAAATGCGATCCTTCATCCACAACGTGCCTTGCTCATCCAACTTGAAGTCCTCTGCCTTGCCTTCCTCCTTGACGGACTTAATCCTGCGGATCTTGTCATCATCCTTCTGTCCTTCTCGGATCTGATCCTCTAGGGTAGGCTTTACTTCTAATGCGGCCAAGAATCCGCTAGGTACTACCTCAATCTTCATTTTCTGGAAATCCTCACACAACTCATCCTGACTTGTGGCTAGCAACGCACTCACGGTATGGCTTTCCCGACTCAGAGCATCGGCTACTACGTTGGCCTTCCCGGGATGGTAATGGATTCCAACATTATAGTCCTTGATCAACTCTAACCATCTCCTCTGCCTCATATTCAGATCCATTTGGGTGAATATGTACTTAAAACTCTTATGATCCGTATACACTTCACATCTGTTTCCAATCGAGATAGTGACGCCATATCTTCAAGGCATGCACTACGGCTGACTAACTCTAGGTCATGTGTCGGGTAATTTTCCTCATGCGGCCTCAATCGCCTTGATGCATAAGCGGCGACCTTCCCATTACGCATCGACACATCCAAGTCCTTGGCGCGATGCGTCACAATAAATATCGAAGCTTTGAGCAACATCGGTAGAACTAACACGGTCTTGATGTCAATCGCTTCTTCACTCTGAAATCCTTTCTCACATTCAGCGTCCATGCAAACTTCTTTTCCTTCTTCAAAGAATTGCGTAAGAGGTTTCGCAATTGTCGAGAAGCCTTCAATGAAACGGCGGTAGTATCCTGCCATTCCAAGGAAACTCCGAACTGGGTCACGCCTTCTACGCTCCCAATGTAACACAGCTTCTACTTTGCTTGGATCCACGGCGACTCCTTGCGGTCATTACATGTCCAAGAAACTCCACCTTGTCCTTCCAAAAATCACACTTGCTGAACTTGGCGAAAAGTTCTTTGTTCCTCGACTTTTCCAAAACTCGCCTTAAGTGTTCGGCATGTTCATCCTCTGTCTTGGAGTAGATTAGGATATCGTCTATGAACACGACGACAAACTTGTCCAAATATTCCATGAACACCTTATTCATCATATTCATGAAATAAGCTGGCGCATTCGTCAGCCCAAAGGACATAGCTGTAAACTCGTAATGTCCATATCTTGACGAGAATGCGATCTTGAATATCCTCGATCGGATCTTCAATCGATGGTATCCCGATCTCGAGATCAATCTTGGAGAAAACTCCGGCTCCTCTTAATCGATCAAACAAATCATCAATCCTGGGTAGCGGATACTTATTCTTCACGGTGACTTCGTTGAGTGCACGGTAGTCAATGCACATCCTGAAACTCCCGTCCTTTTTCTTGACAAACAAAGCGGTGCTCCCCACGGCGACTAACTTGGTCTCGATAAATCCTTTTTCCATTAACTCTTCTAGCTGTTTCTTCATCTCTACCAACTCCTCGGTAGACATCCGATAGGGTCTCTTTGCTATCGGTCTTGTGCAGTACAAGCTCTATCACAAACTCTATGTCCCTGTGCGGCATACTGGGTAGATCCTCGGGGAAAACATCGGGTACTCATTCACTCTTTGGGACATCCTCTATGCTGATTGCCTTGGTACTGTTAACCATCAAGCTGTCCATCTCTAGCTGCAGTGGCTTGAAATTCCACTTTCTTCCCACACGGGCTCTCAATCGAGATAGTCCTTCGTCCACAATCCAATCTGACCTTGTGCTTGGATAACCAATCCATTCCCAATATAACATCTAAGGTGCAGGTCTCCAAAATTATAAGGTTTGCTAGGAACTCTATTCCATCTATTAGTATTCTCACCGGAACATCCTACTTCCGTTCGGAGTTCGGAACCAGGGTTTGAACTAAAAGCATGCACTTAAGTCTTGCAATTCTCAAGTCATTTCTAGCAGCAAAGCCTTGCGAAACAAACGAATGCGAAGCTCGAGTCAAACAAAGCGGTTGCAGTCTTGAGTTAACAAGTAACTTACCCAAGACTGACGTCAGTAGCATTTTGCGGTGCATCTGCGGTGACATGGTTGACTCGGCCTCTCACCACGATGCAGGGTGTGGCTCCTGTCTTTGGCGTCCTAGCTGGGTGGTTCCTAGATTGAAGCGACGGGGTCGCTCTCGCTGTCTTCTTCGGACAAGCTGTTGGCAAAGTGTCTGGCTCGTTGCCGATTGTAGGCGCCTCCTTGTTCCTTCTTTGTTTGCTCGAGTAGTGTTTCTAGCGGGGCTGGGGTCCGATAGTTACGATTGGCAGGTCTTGGTCTTTGGGGTGGTGTCCTAGTTGCATTACGTGGTTGGAATCAAGAATTGATTTGGTGCAACTCTCGGGCGTTGTTGCGTTCACTGGCGTGATCCTTCTTTGTTGCATCCTGCGCTTCTGTTCTCATCCAGTTCCTTGCGCTTGTCCTCAAGAATAAGTGCCTTATTCACCAATTCTTGGAAATCTGGAAAGGTGTGGGTGATCAACCCTACTTGCAATCTGAGTTAAGTCCCTTCATAAAACGAGGTATCTGGATTTATCTGTCGCTACATCCTCAGTGCGTAGCGTGCTAGCCGGGTGAACTTGTTCAGGTAGTCGACCGGGTGATTACCTTGCTTGGTGCTCTGAACTCCTCCTTCTTAAGGTCCATGATTCCTTCAGGCACGTGATCTTTGTCGAATGCGTGTGAACTCTTCCCAAGTGATATCTTGAGGGTTCTCTGCGTGGGCACGAAGGTTCTCCCACCATTCTGGTAATTTGTTCCTTCCAACTGATGAGAAGCGTAAAGTACCTTCTCATTCCCTATGCATTGAGCTATGTGTAGCTTCCTCTCGATTGATCTTAACCAATCATCGGCCTCCAATGGATTGGCATTCCCAGAGAAAGTGGGTGGGTGAGTCCTCATGAACTCGATGACCTTGTATTACAGCGTGGTCCCTGATTAACTTGATTAGCAGTGGCCTGAGCAGTGACGTGCTGCATTTGTTGCATCATAGCATGCATCAACTGAGTCTGGGCAGCAAGAAATGCTCCGAAATTCTGCATATCCAGTGGCGGTGCTGGTGCTCCATCATTGGGGTTTTCTGCTGGGCGAGAACCACTCCCATTGCTTCCAAAGTTTCCACGGGTGTTCACCATCTGTCGATTTGCTCTAGGTTTAGAGATGAGAGGGAAACAAGTAATATGGAACTTATGTGGGCGAAAAGGTGTAGCCTTAAGGTCCAACTTTATTATTAATAACTTGGTATGGCTGCTTACAATGCCTAAGGGCCTTGCAACACATACTGCACACTCAGCAAACAAGCAAATCCAAATCGAACTAACTCTTGGAGTCTAACGCCTAAAGGGTGACTCTTTATTCTATGACTCGACTCGGCGAAGGAGTCTCACTATAGAACCTATGCTCACTCATCGAGAAAACCTCCACGGCCTGGGTACGGGTGCTTTACGTAAGAACTCGGAATTTTTAAATTGTGACAAGGTAAGGGAAAATTTCAGCAAGAGACAAGAAAAGAGAGAAGGGGATAAGTCGAGATGTCATTTCTTGTCTTCACAAATTTTTAGCTTTAGAAAATAGGTTTTATCCTCACTACGACCATTCTAGCTTAGGGTTGAGCCTACAGTCAAGTATGGCTCTGATACCACCTACATCGGGACCCGAATTTGCAAATCCGGACCCTCTGTGTATTCAGCACTAGTCCAGAACGCAGCTTAGTGCACACAGTCTTAACATCGGTATATATCACAATCATACCAATCGATACTATCAAAGTACTTTATTTAAATAATCAAAGGGTTACTCGACCTTATGGCCAAGTTACAAATATATGCCTTGCAAGGCGAAACTTATTAAAAGAGAAATAACAAAGCGGAAAATCAAATAAACTTAGTGGCGCCATCCAAAGATACCACAGTAACCGATCGGGCTCGCATCCCTAAGTAGACGGGTCTTCTTGGAAATCCTCCTCCGAACCGGCGTAATCTCCTCTTCAACTGGTATTGTGTTGAGGCAAGGGTGAGTACTTGGTACTCGACAAGTCATGCACCTGAGAATGCAAGCTAATATACTATATGCATGGCTTGGTACAAAGGAATAGCTCAGGGTATATTTGCAGAAATGCTTGACTTTTGACAAGTAATAAAAGTAGATTCAAAGCGGTAGAAATAAGTAAAGCATAAATAACTTTTCAAGAAGTTTAACAAACATTTTTCCCATCCTAAACCATATTTCCATCATCTTCCTTGTTAAACCAACCCATCTTTTCAAAACCAAGTTATTTTGAAAGTCTACCCCTTGATTGTAATTCCGAGCATTGTCGATCACAGTGGACTCGGCTATTCAAATAGATTCTACACTCTGCAGAGGTTATGCACTTTACCCACAAGATACAGTCAAACACCACAAAGGCGAGTTCAGTAACAAAGCCTTCGGAAGCCTCAAACAACACAGGTGGTCCTCTCCGGTACGTGCTCTACACCATCCCTTCCCTTAGCCAAGGCGAAGTATGGGACCAACACACCGTTAGATGGGTACCTGGCCACAACCACGATACGCTCCCCCGTACAATCACACAAACGGTGTAACTGACACCCTGAGGCTCCACAAGTGAGTCCTTAGCGACTTAGTCAACTAGGGCCGTCCCATTCCAGCCATGTGGTTGCAAGTATGACCCAGTTCAAAGGCTTGCAAGGTTAAGTCCTTAGAGTGACCAGGGCAAGACTACCCGAAAAACCAAATCATCACTCCCAATGCCACAACCGGCCCACTGATTACTCTTGCCACATGCCCTGGCCGAAATCAGCTTTATCAAACCCGATTGATTACCATGCACCACGTGCCATCAACATCACATGATACTTTTCCAAAACAGGTTCAATATATCATTAAGTCCATATTAGCATTTGATTGTCCAAAATCATGTCATGAGCACGAAAGGTGTCTAAGCAGCATACTACAACGGTCTAAACCCATGTTGGCAATTTAATAACGTCCAACTAGTAAACCACAACTAGGGTGACAAAGGGTCATGGCACATACTTAGATAATCAAGGTGTCATATAGCAAATTGGTATTTATCTAACCCCCATGTTTAAACAAAGTATTTTTCTAATTGAACTAGCATGCAATAGTTTAAATCAAAATAGATTTCGAAATAGGATCAACATGGTCAAAGCACAACTTGCCTTCAAAAAGTACTTGCTCTTGGTCTTGAGTTGGATCCTGAGTCAACACTTCTCCCTCGAATCCTTAGGCACTTCAACGTCTACTCGTAAAGCGTGCAAATAGCAAATACACAAATAAACACTAGGCAAAAGATCCCAAAACTCCAAATAAAATCCATAAACAGAGAGAACATAATTTTCTGGATTTTTAGAAACTGGAATCAATCAAATTTGGAGTTAAAGCATAAAAGTTATGATTATTTAAAGTTTAAATAATCAATTAAATAATATTACAGAGAAAAACTTTAGTCCAAAAATTAAATAAAATTCATATTTAGGTAGATCTCAATTTTATACAAATTTAGAAATTTGAATCACTCAAATCGGAGTTGAAACGCATAAAAGTTATAAGCGTTTGAAGTTTTGAAATTCAAATCAATTATTAAACCGATTTATTAAATCATTTTCTTTTCGGAAATTAATTATTGCGTCGGCATGGACACGTGTCGGCTCCTGATTGGCTGGTGGCGTCGGCCGGTCCATGGACTTGGTCCACGCTTGGCTCGGGTCTACGGTGGACTCGGTCCCACGGCTCCACGTGAGGCCCGACATGTGGGTCCACTCGGTGAGCGTCATTCTTGGCGTCAAGACACCGGCTTTGGGATACCGCCGACAGCGGGCCCCACCGTGACGTCGGCGATGACGTCATGGTGCGGTTTGTCCGCTGTCCGCTGGCGGCCCCGTGTCGGCGTCTCACGCGAGTCTGGCGCGGCGGTCCAAGCTTCCCGACGCGTGGCGCAATCACGGCCGTCGATTTAAAATCCGGCGGTATGGATTGGGTCTCGGTTTCACGCTTTTGGATTAACGCGGCGGATTCGAGCCGTTGGATCTTGATCCAAGCGGTTGAAATTAACCCTAACGTAGACGTTACCCACGTTATAAGCAACGTGGCCGATTATGGGCGTTGGATCTTGATCCAACGGTCCCGATCTAATCTGGGATCTTAGGGTTGGGATAGAACGTGGGCTCACCTCAACCGTCCGATTTGGATCGGCGGTTCACCGAGCTCGGACGGCAGCGATGGCCGTGGCGGCGCTGGCTCACCGGGCGCCGAGGATGACGACCACGCAGCGGCGGCGCCGGGCGTCTCCGGCCAAGTGAGTGCACTCAACAGTGCGCTGGCCGGGGTTCGGATCCGGTCTTGGTTGCGGCGAAACGGCTTGCCGTGGCGGAATCGTCGAGGAACGCGGTGGAAGAGAGAGGCAACTACGGCGAGCTTTTGCGGCTAGACGGCGGCGGCTAGGGCTCAAACTTCGAGGAAAAGGTGCGCGGTCTGAGCTTCAACGGGCGGCCTTGGGGCTTTAAATAGTGCCTCGGCGTCGCGCGCAACACGAAACCCTAACGCACACTGGCCACGGCGGAGCGATCCGTCTCGGTCGGATCGGGAGCGATGGCCGGCACCGTTGGATCTCGATCCAACGGCTCGCGGCGAGCAGGCTCGGTCGAGCGGCCGACTTGGCCGGTCCGGTCGGACTCGAACTCGAGTCGACTCGGGCTCGATCGGATGAACGATACTTGACCGAGTTTGATTTTCCAAATGATTTAACAATTAAAATAATTCCCAGTAATTCATTTAATTCATTAAAAATAGCAAATGACTCAGAAAAATTCCAGAAAAATTCTGGAAAATACTTTGGATCATTTTGGACTCAAATAAAATATTTCCAACAAAAATTTATTTGCAAAATTAAATTCTTCAATTATTTCAAAATGGAATAAATTCAAATAAATTCCAAATAAATCCAAATAAATTCCAGAAAATTCCAAAAATTCACCAAAGTGCCAAATCACACATGAATTTAAGAGAAGCAAAATTTTGGGGTGTTACATACTCCCAGACGCGCCTCGTCCTTGCGGTCTCGGATCTGGCCACCAACACGACGGAGACCGGTGGACGGCGGCGGAACGACGCCAAAACCCTAAATTAACCCTAATCAACTCCGGCGAGGAATCGTGAGCACGGAGGAGCTCTCCGAGTGGCAGCGGCTAGGGCAAAAGATGCGCACGGTGACGGTGATCCTCGGGCACGCACTCACGCCTTAAATACCGGCTCGGACGTCGAGATGCGCACGGTTTCCATGGCGAGGCCGGTACGGGCGGCGGAGTCCGGCTCGGACACGGCGAGGCGACGCGGCTCAATCCTAGCCGTCCACGCGGCACGACGGACGGCCACGATCGCACGGCACGAACGGGTTCGACTCGGTCTCGACTAGGGGCGACGTGGCGCCAATCAACCGTTGGATCTTGATCCAGCGGTCGCGTAACTAGGGTTGGCGAGCGGGTTCGGCTCGACCACGTGGCTCGGAGTCGGACTCGAACTCGAGTCGACTCGGGCTCGATCGGATGAAACGATAATCGACTCGGATTTTCCAGCGATTTAATATTTAAAATAATCCCCAGTAATTCATTTAATTCATTAAAAATAGCAAATGACTCAGAAAAATTCCAGAAAAATTCTGGAAAATATTTTGGATCATTTTGGACTCAAATAAAATATTTCCAACAAAATTTTATTTGCAAAATCAAATTCTTTAATTATTTCAAAATGGAATAAATTCAAATAAATTCCAAATAAATCCAAATAAATTCCAGAAAATTCCAAAAATTCACCAAAGTGCCAATCACACATGAATTTAAGAAAAGAAAAAATTTGGGGTGTTACAAAAGCCTTGCGAAACAAACGAATGCGAAGCTCCAGAGTCAAACAAAACTGTTGCAGGTACTGAGTTAACAAGTAACTTACCCAGTACGACGTCCGTAACATTCTGCAGTGCATCTGCGGTGACATGGTTGACTCGGCCTCTCACCTGATGCAGGATGTGGCTCCTGGTCGGCGTGGTTCCTAGATTGAAGCGAATCGGGGTCACTCCTGCTTTGTCTTCTTTGGACAAGCTGTTGGCAAAATGTCCTAGCTCGTTGCGATTGTAGCGGCGTCTCACTGTTCCTTCTTTTGCCTAAAGCGGCGTTTCTAGCGAAGTGGGTGCAGTAGTTACGATTGACGGGTCTTGGTGCCGTGACGGTGTCCTTGTAGCATTGTGGCTGGAATCGAAAAATTGATTTGGTGCAACTCTCGAGGCCATTGCGTTCCTGGCGTGATCCTGCTTTGTTGCATCCTGCGCTTCTCGTTCTCATCCAGTTCCTTGCGCTTTGTCCTCAAGAATAAGCGCCTTATTCACCAATTCTTGGAAATGCGGAAAGGTGTGGGTGATCAATCCCACCTGCAATCCTGAGTTAAGTCCCTTCATGAAACGAGGCTATGCGGCTTTATCTGTCGCTACATCCTCGGTGCGTAGCGTGCTAGCTGTGGTGAACTTGTTCGTATTCGACCACCGGCTGATTACCTTGCTTTAGTGCCCTGAACTCCTCCTTCTTAAGGTCCATGATTCCTTCAGGCACGTGATCTTGTGAAACGCAATTGTGAACTCTTCCCAAGTGATATCTTGAGGGTTCTCTTGCGTGCACGAAGTTCTCCCACCATTCGGCGGTTGTTCCTTCCAAGCGATGAGAAGCGAGAGTACCTTCTCATTTCCTATGCATTGAGCTATGTGTAGCTTCCTCTCAATTGACCTTAACCAATCATCGGCCTCCAATGGATTGGCATTCCCGGAGAAAGTGGGTGGGTGAGTCCTCATGAACTCTGACAGTCTTGTATTCTGGCGTTGTCCCTGATTAACTTGATTAGCAGTGGCCTGAGCAGTGACGTGTTGCATTTGTTGCATCATAGCATGCATCAACTGAGTTTGAGCAGCAAGAAATGCTCCAAAATTCTGCATATCAACTGGCGGTGCTGGTACTCTATCATTGGGGTTTTCTGCTGGGCGAGAACCACTTCCATTGCTTCCAAAGTTTCCGCGGGTGTTCACCATCTGTCGATTTGCTCTAGGTTTTAGAGATGAGAGGGAACAAGAATAGACAAGTAATATGGAACTTATGCGGGGCGAACGGTGTAACTTTAAGGTCCAACTTTATTATTGATATCAATAACTTGGTATGGTTGCTTACAATGCCTAAGGGCCTTGCAACACATACTGCACACTCAGCAAACAATGAAAATCCAAATCGAACTAACACTGGAGTCTAACGCCTAAAGGTGACTCTTTATTCTATGACTCGACTCGGCGAAGGAGTCTCTCTATAGAACCTACGCTCACTCATCGAGAAAACCTCCACGGCCTGGGTACGGATGCTGCGGCATAGGCGCGAAACGATTGCCATGTCCATAGCTGTGTCATCTGTGGTAGTCGAAGAAGCGGTGTCCTCATCGAGATCGGCTCGTGTAGCTCGAAATCTTGGCTCGGTTACGTCCGTACAAAGCCATCTCCAACTCGTCAATTCTTCGCAGAAGGTGTGACACATACTCTTGAGCTTCCCGCCATCTGTTCTTCTCTGTTGTGATCTCCTTGCGGGCCTTCTGTAGCTCCTTGCTTGTATCATCGAGTACATCCTCCTGGGCGACAACAAGTCGTGCCAACTGTGTAACCATGGCATCCTCATCCTGAATCGCCTTCGGGTCAAGAAAGTTATTGCTGCGCGGGTGATAACGGAACACCGTGCTCTCCAACTCTCTGGCGTAGATACGGGTAATGTGTCGCATTGCTCGTCGTGATACTTCTTGGATACCCATCTGCATTGTAGACCTCCTGGCAGTGCAGTGTATCGGGCGATTGCCTGGGCCCTTCTTCCTAGCAGGTACCTCAATCTTCACGTCACAAGCCTTGATCAATCCTGCTTGTCTGATCACTTCCACTTGGTATTGCCGCTTCTCAAAGTCTCCGAGAGTCTGTAGCATACGCCAAAGTTCCGCGGCGTGACCAACCTCCAGATCGACGTAGTTGAACTCTTCCTCCATCTGTCACAAGAGTGCTCACGTAAGAACTCGAAATTTTTAAATCGTGACAAGTTAAGGAAAAATTCAGCAAGAGACAAGAAAAGAAAGAATTGGATAAGTCGAGATGTCATTTCTTGTCTTGGCAAATTTTTAGCTTTAGAAAATAGGTTTTATCCTCACTACGACCATTCTAGCTAGGGTTGAGCCTACGGTCAGTATGGCTCTGATACCACCTCTGTCGGGACCCCGAATTTGCAAATCCGGACCCTCTGTGTATTCAGCACTAGTCCAGGAACGCGCTAGTGCACACAGTCTTAACATCGGTAAATATCACAATCATACCACTCGATACTAGTAAAGTACTTTAATTAAATAGTCAAACTGGTTACTTGACCTTATGGTCAAGTTACAAATATACGCCTCGCAAGGCGAAACTTATTAAGAGAGAAATAATAGCAGCGGAAAATCAAATAACTTCGTGGCGCCATCCAGTATACCACAGGCAACTGACTGGGCTCGCTCCCTAAGTAGACGGATCCTCTTGGAGCTCCTCCTCCAAAGCTGGTGTAGTCTCCTCTTCAACTGGTGTTGTATTGTGGCAAGGGTGAGTACTTGGTACTCAGCAAGTCATGCACAGAATGCAGCTAATATACTACATGCATGGCTTAATACAAAGGAGTGGCTCAAGGTATATTTGCAGTAAACAGCATTTAACAAGTAACTTAAGTAGATTCGAAAGCAGTAGAAACAAGTATAGCATAGGTAACTTTTCAAGGAGTTTAATAAACATCTTTCCCATCCTAATCCACATTTCCATCAACATCTTTATTAATCCATCCCAACCTTTCATATTCAAGTTATTTTTGAGAAAATCTAACCCTTGACTGTAATTCCCGAGCAATGTCCAATACCGCGGACACGGCTATTCGAATAGATTCTACACTCTGCAGAGGTTATGCACTTTACCCACAAGATACAGTCAAACACCACAAAGGCGAGTTCCTGTAACAAAGTCTTTCGGAAACTTCTAACAATACAAGTGGTCCTTCCCGGTTATTGCACACTAACCCTTCCCTTAGCTAAGGCGAAGTTTAGGCCAATCAACCGTTAGATGGGTACCTGGCCTCAGCCCGATGCGCTCCGTACAACTTACACAAAGAGTGTAGTTGACCTCCTGAGGTCCCACAGGTACGTTATTAGCAACTTAGTCAACTAGGTCCGTCCCATTACAGACATGTGGTTGCACGTTAGACCCAAGTTCAAAGGCTTGCAAGGTGAAGTCCTTAGGGTGACCAGGGCAAGACTACCCGAAGAACCAAATCAACATCCCCAATGCCACAACTGGCCCACCTGATCATTCTTGCCACATGCCCCGGTCAAAAACTATTTATCAAACCCCAGTCGATTACCATGCACCACGTGCCATCAACATCACATGATACCTTTCCAAAACAGGTTCAATATATCATTAAGTCAATATTAACATTTGATTGTCCAAAATCATGTCATGAGCACGTAATGTGAGTCTAAGCGTTATACTACAACGGTCTAAAACCCATGTTGGCAATTTAATAATGTCCAACTAGTAATCCACAACTAGGGTGACAAGGGTCATGGCACATATTTAAATAATCAAGGTGTCATCTGACAAATTGGTATTTATCTAACCCCCATATTTAAATAAAGTATTTTTCTAATTGAACTAGCATGCAATAGGTTAAATCAAAATAGATTTCAAAATAGGATCAACATGGTCAAAGCACAACTTGCCTTCAAAAAGTACTTGTTCTTGGTCTTGAGTTGGATCCTGAGTCAATACTTCTCCTTCGAATCCTTCCAGCACTTCAACGTCTACTCGTAAAGCGTGCAAATAGCAAATACACAAATAAACAATAGGCAAAAAGTGTCCAAACATCCAAATAAAATCCATAAACAGAGAGAACATAATTTTATGAATTTTTAGAAACTGGAATCGTCAAATTCGGAGTTAAAATGCAAAAGTTATAGCATTTTGAAGTTTAAATAATCAATTAAATAATTTTATAGAGAAAAAATTTAGTCCAAAAATTAAATAAAATTCATATTTAGGTTGGTCTCAATTTTATACAAATTTAGAAATTTGAATCACTCAAATTGGAGTTGAAACGCAAAAGTTATAAGCGTTTGAAGTTTGAAACAAAATTTGAAATCATTATTTCGAATTAATAAATCATTTTCTTTTTCGGAAATTAATTATTGCGTCGGCTGGACACGTGTCGACCTCGATTGGGCGGTGGCGTCGGTAACCATGGACTCGATCCACGCTCGGCTCGGTCCACCGTGGACCGGTCCACGGCTTGCGTCAGCGGCAGGTGGGGTCTCGGGTGGCGTCGGCAGCGGCGTCATCGTGCTCGGTGACGCCATCGACATGCGGGCCACCGTGGCGTCGGCGGTGACGTCATGGTGCGGTTCGGTTGTCCCTACCGACACGCGGGCCCCGGCGTGTCGAGACACGCGCCAGCGCGCGTGTACGGCTAGGCACACGCGGCACGATGCGTGCCGTTGATTTGAAATCCGGCGGCGCGGATCGGATCTAGGGTTGACGTTCAAAACTACACGGTGATCGCGGGCGTTCGATCTAGATCGGACGATCGGATCTACCCTAGGCTAACACCGTTATAAAGTACACGGTGATCGTGGGCGTTGGATCTAGATCCAAGCGGTCCCGACCGATCTAGGTTTTTAGGGTTTTGGTTGCACGTGGGCTCACCTGGATCGTTGGATTTCGATCGGACGGTTGGCGTGCTTCGAGGCGGCGATGGCATTGCGGTGGCGCTGCTCACGGAGTTGGGGAAGGCGACCACGGCGGCGCGCTTGGGGCTTCTCCGACGAGATGAAAGGCACTCTCGGTGCGTCTCAAAGCGAGGAGTCCGGATCTGCGTTTCGGTGACGGCGAGACGGCTCGACGACTGGCGGGCGCGGCTAAAATCGGCGGAGAGAGGGAAGGAACTACGGCGAGCAATTGCAGCTCACGCGCGGCTAGGGCTCAAACTTGAGGCGAAAGATGCGCATGGCAAAGGGCTTCAACGGGTGGCCTCGGGGCTTTAAATAGTGCCTCGGCGTGCGCGCAATCCGTGAAACCCTAACGGACACGGCGACTCTGGCGGCGTGATCGAGCCGGACTCGGGAAGACGACGAAATCGTGGCCGTCAGCGTGGCCCGATCCACGGCCGAGATCGCGGCGCAGCGGTCGGGCGGATCCGGTTGGATCGGTGCGGCCAATTTCCGGCCGTTGGATTTCGATCCAGCGGTTCGGATCGATCAAGGTTCGACCGGATCACGTGGCTCGGTCGGACTCGAGTCCGACTTCGGGTTGGTCGATCGGATGAACGATACTTGACCCGACTCGATTTTCCAGCGATTTAATATTTAAAATAATTCACAGTAATTCATTTAATTCATTAAAAATAGCAAAAGACTCAGAAAAATTCCAGAAAAATTCTGGAAAATACTTTGGGGCATTTTGGACTCAAATAAAATATTTCCAACAAAATTTTATTTGCAAAGTTAAATTCTTTAATTATTTCAATATGGAATAAATTCAAATAAATTCCAAATAATTCCAAATAAATTCCAGAAAATTCCAAAAATTCACCAAAGTGCCAAATCACACAATAATTTAAGAAAAGCAAAATTTTGGGGTGTTACACGTTTCAGGGGCTAATTCCACCACTGAAGGAAAAATTGGCAGGACAGGAGTTCTCCGATCTAGGCCATCTACTCCATTGCGTATCGGCATAGGAAAGCCGATACGCAGAAAACAAGGGGTATAAGGATAAATTTAAACTAAATAGCAATGAAAAGGCTAAAGTAAATATGGTCGAGTATAATTCGAGCGATACCTCCGAAGATGACGAAGCTGATGTGAATATAGTCGAGTGGGCTAAAGGCCCTAAAAAGCCACTCGTTTGCTCTTGGCTTAAGCCAGCGAAGAACAAGACGGAAGTCAAATATTCCTTTGATGTGTCAAAATGCGACAAGATGTTTGACTTACTATTGCAGGAAAAACTTATAAAATTGCCAGAAGGGCATGTCATCTCGTTGGCTAATGAAATCAAAAAGCGAAGATATTGTAAGTGGCATCATTCCTTTTCACACAATACTAACGATTGTAACATTTTTCGGCAACAGATTCAATCGGCTATCACCGATGGACGGTTGAAGTTTGTAGAGGAGTCGGCTATGCAGATAGACGTGAACCCCTTTCAAGTCAACATGGTCCAATGCTCGCAGAAAGGGAAAGAGCCCATGAAGGAGGACGTTAAGCCGACTAAGAAGGTCGAAATTTGGTCAAAGGGGGACGAAACGGTGCAAATCACCATCGGCTCGATACAAATTGAAGCTGATCAGAATGGTCAAAACTCGAGGACAGTAAAACCAAGGGGCAACTTGGAGATCGGTAAATGGTACAAGGCGAAAAAAGTCCTGAAAAAACCTACGCTCAAGCCTAAGCCAACATTCTCACAACTGTTGGAAAAATATGAAAGGATAGGCCGTCACCAGCAATGACCAAGTTACCACTACCGGCCGAGCACCTATCGGCCTAATCAATATTATCAGTGAAACAACTTGTATCGGTCAAACGCCGAAGAAGAGGCCCATTGGCGGTGCCCCTTTTAGCAATTTTGCTGGGAAAAGGGAATGACCTTGCCTACAGTGTTGTCATGTCCCATGCAGCACCTAATTAGGGATCAGCCAAATCGATCGGCTTAAGACATGTTGTCTAGATCTGTGGACGACCGGTTGGTCCTAGAGAATAGAAGGCCGATCTATGAAAGATTATCAATACCAGAACCAGGCCAGCCCTCTAAAATCCCAAAAGCGCCAATTTCCAACGACACTGCCGGGTCGGAATCCAACAGCGAAGTAAGCAATCTGGCTGGGAAAATCAGAAAGCCGATTGAACCCAGGCCAAGGTGGTGTCCGGCTGGCCTGAGCAAGTCACAGCGTAGACGGCTCCAAAGGCTGAAGACACAAGAAGAAAGGGCAGCTGAAGAAGAAAGAGAGAGGGATCGGGTCTTCAACAAACTACGACCAGTGCAAGTGGTGAAACAAGAATGGAGGAAAAAGGAACAAGTCGACAGCGATTCAGACCAGTCGGTTGACTCCGGGTCCCCAATGATCCGAGACGAGACCCCACCCATGGACATCAACATGGTGTTTGCGTTGCCCGCGAAGTTCAAGACCACAGACGAATCGGCTGAAGGGGTATTTGCCCAGTTGTGTCTTGGTGCACAGGATGTCGTGTTCGGTAACCACAGGACCCCCATCGGCATCTAAAACCGTTGTATCTCAAGGGACATATTAATGGCCGACCAATATCAAGGATGTTAGTCGATGGTGGCGCAACAGTGAATCTAATGCCTTTAAGCACCTTCAAGAAGTTTGGTAAAGCCGATAAAGAACTAATCAAAACCAACATGGTATTGAATGATTTCATAGGAGATCCTACCGAAGCGAAAGGGGTAATGATGGTGGAGCTGACAGTCGGCAATAAGACCCTGCCAACTGCGTTCTTTGTCATTGAAGTCAAGGGCAATTACAGCGTACTCCTTGGACGTGATTGGATCCACGCCAACTGCTGCATTCCATCGACTATGCATCAAAAACTAATACAATGGAATGATGATGAAGTGGAAGTTATATCGGCCGATACATCGGCTCATATATCCATGGCAAGCTCTAATGCAAACTGGCCGCACGAAGAAGCCGAATGCTTATCAGGAAGAGTTTTCGACGACTGCGATTTCATCTGCATTGAGCGGTCAGGATTAAGGCCGATCAGCGTCAAACCAAATTCGCTTGATCGGACAAACGAAGTCATCAGGGGATGGTGTCCAAAGCAATAGAACTGCAGGAGAAGGTAAGAAGCTATCGGCAAGAAGAATACGAAGAAGCTATCGAAGACTTTGAGGAAGATAGACGAGGGCAAGGCTTCACCTCTGCTGATTTGCTTGAAGAAGTTGACATCGGAAAAGACAATAGAAAAAGACCAACATTTGTAAGTGCTAGGCTAGACCCAGACTATAAGGCAAAGTTGGTCGAGATACTTAGAAAATACAGAGATTGCTTTGCATGGGAGTATTATGAGATGTCGGGATTAAGCCGACAGTTGGTTGAGCATCGGCTACCCATAAAGGCCGGATATCGGCCATTTAAACAATATCCTAGGTGGTTTAACCCCACTTTATACGATGCTATAAAAGAGGAAGTAGAGCGATTATTAGAGGCCAAGTTTATCAGGCCCTGCCGGTATGCAGAGTGGGTCTCGAATATCGTTCCCGTGAAAAAGAAGAACGGTAAGCTCCGGGTTTGCGTGGATTTTAGGGATTTCAACAAAGCCACACCAAAAGATGAATACCCGATGCCAATAGCCGATATGCTTATCGACGCTGCGTCCAGAAACAAAATCATAAGTTTTCTCGACGGTAACGCTGGTTATAACCAAATATTCATGGCCGAAGCCGATATACCCAAGACAGCTTTTAGATGTCCGGGTGCTCTCGGGCTATACGAATGGACCGTCATGACATTCGGCTTGAAAAACGCAGGAGCTACCTACCAACGCGGTATGAACCACATTTTTCACAATTTGATCGGCCACACTGTAGAAATTTACATTGATGATGTTGTTGTGAAGTCAAAAGAGGATTGGCAGCATCTAGCTGACCTGGAAAAAATGTTTGAGAGCACAAGGGAACATGTGTTAAAGATGAATCCACTCAAATGCGCTTTCGGAGTATCGGCCGGGCAATTTCTCGGGTTTACGGTACATGAAAAAGGATTGAAGTAAACCAAGCCAAAGTTAAGGCTATAGCCGATACTAAACCGCCGACAAATAAGAAAGAGCTACAGATATTGATCAGCAAGATCAATTATCTGCGGCGCTTTATCTCAAATTTGTCCGGATGAATCCGTGCCTTCACCTCACTATTAAAGTTGAAAAATAATCAAGAGTTTGTATGGGGAGCCGATCAGCAGAAAGCTTTTGAAGATATAAAGGGTTATATGATGAAACCCCCGGTGTTGGTCGCGCCAAAGAAAGGTTTACCCTTTAGGCTGTACGTGTCGGCCGAGGAGGAGGCAATAGGGGCAGTTCTGACACAAGAAGTCGATGGCAAGGAGCACACCATATTCTATCTAAGCCGACGACTTCTAGATACTGAAATCAGATACCCCATGGTGGAAAAACTATGTTTATCGTTGTACTTTGCATGCACAAAATTAAGGCATTATATGTTGGCATCAACATGTATCGTGGTGCACAAAAGCGATGTCGTCAAGTACATATTATCGGCGCCAATACTGCGAGGTCGACTCGGAAAATGGGCATATGCCTTGATCGAGTTCGACCTAATTTACGAATTGGCTAATGCTATCAAAGGGCAGGCCGTGGCCGATTTTATCACAGGAAGCAAAACCCTAACCGGGATGGTTGATATTTCCCCTTGGCGCTTGTACTTCGACGGTTCGGTATGCCAAGAGGGTGGGGGCATCGGCTTAGTATTGATATCCCCCAAAGGGCAGATCTTCGAGTTCGCGTATCGGCTTAATAGCCGATGCTCAAATAATCAAGCTGAGTACGAAGCGTTACTCACAGGATTGCAGTTACTGGAAAGCATAGGGGTGGATAATGTTAAAGCCTCCGGAGACTCCTTGCTGGTGGTGCAACAGATTAAAGGAGAGTATCAATGCAACGATGTCGTGCTAAAATAGTATTCGCGGCAATGCCTCCAAGTGGTTGAGTCGTTCACCACATTCTCCATCGACCATATTCCCAGAGAATCGAACGATCAAGCTAACTTGTTGGCGCAGAAGCATCAGGGTACAAAAACGACGACGCGCAATGGGCTGTCGAGTCGATTGATAACGCGGTCATGTGCGTCCATCCCATTGATTGGAGAACAGAAATAAAGGATTATTTACTAGATCCTTCTAAGCCGACTGAACAGAAAGTCCGGCGAAAGGCCTTGAAGTATGTAATTTTGGAAGATACCTTGTATTTTCGAACCATGGAGGGTATATTGCTGAGATGTTTGGGAGCCAAAGAAGCCAAGGTTGCAATGGGGGAGGTTCACGAAGGGATTTGTGGGTCGCATCAATTGGCTCACAAAATGAAATGGATGCTAAGATGAATCGGATACTTTTTGCCGATAATGTTGGAAGATTGCTTCAAGTATTACAGAGGATGCCAGACATGCCAAAAGTTTAGGAATATACAGTCGGTGCCAGCATCGGCTTTACATCCGATTATTAAACCATGGCCGTTTAGGGGATGGGGCATGGATATGATCGGCCAAATATTCCCAGCATCCAGCAAAGGCCACAGGTTTATCCTCGCGGCAACAGACTATTTCTCAAAATGGGTGGAAGCCATACCCCTCAAAAGGGTCACCAACACGGAATTAATCGGCTTTGTTAACGAACACATCGTCCATCGGTTCGGGATTCCCCAGACAATCACAACCGACCAAGGGACGGTATTCATGTCCAAAGAGTTCCAAGAGTTTGCCAAAAACCTAGGAATCAAGTTACTCACTTCCTCGCCTTACTACGCCCAGGCCAATGGATAGGCCAAGTCATCAAACAAGACACTAATAAAATTGATAAAAAGGAAGATCAAAGAAAAGCCGAGAAATTAGCACTCGGTGCTGTCAGAAGCCTTGTGGGCATATCGGCTATCATACCATGGATCGACCAAATTGCCACCATTTCAGCTGGTGTACGGACAGGAAGCCGTTCTGCCTATTGAAATCAATATCGGCTCAAATAGGGTATCCAAACAAGACAGTTTAACAGCCGATGAGTACAAAGAGTCGATGCTTGATAACTTGGACGATCTGGCGGAGATAAGGCTAACCACGCTGGATTGGCTTAAAAGAAATAAGGAAAAAGTCGCTCAAGCATACAACAAGAGAGTCGTAGCTAAAACATTCAACGGGGCCGATTTAGTTTGGAAAACCGTATTGGCGATCAGATCCAAAGATAATCGATTCGGCAAATGGTCACCAACATGGGAAGGACCATATAAAGTGAATCGACCAATCAACGGGAACTCGTATATACTTGAAACCTTAGACGGATTCGTCCTGCCTAAAGCGATCAATGGAAAGTATTTAAAAGCGTACTACCCTAGCGTTTGGATCGGATCCTAATCTCATAATCAATCACATGAAAGAGAATAGTTAAGGATCATATACGCATAGAATTTAAAGATCGGTTAGACAGCCGATCGAGCAAAATAAATATCCTTCGGAAACAGCAAAAACCATGGTTACATCACAACAATCGGTTACATAGCCGATGATCATTCAGGTTTTCACCATAAGTTAGCCAAGAGTTTTACAGCCCAGACCCGGGCAGGTGGGCTCCTAAACCCGACAGCGCCGCCGTCGCTTTGCCAATAGTCGCCTAAACGCTATCCACTAGACGATCATCGGACGCCGCGTCGCCTGGGACAGGGAGTATTTTGGCCGATTGGAGCTTGACCTTTGCGAATACTTCACTGATCTACCGTTTCTTATCTACCAGGGATTGGGTCGATTCAGCAGCTTTAAGTTGGCAGTCGGCGAGCTCACTCGTTCCTTTGCCAGTTGCTCCTCCAATCTTTTATTGGTCGATTCCAGCTCCTGAATCGTGCCTTTGGTCAGCTTAAGTGCAGCAGTACCTTGGTCAAATTCCCTCTTCTTAAGCTTGGCATCGGCAACCATGTCATCCAGAATCTTCTGATCAGCTTGCTGCGCATGTCTCTGAGCGATTCTGGATTTAGTCGCTTTTACCGCTTCCTTACGGTCATCCAAATGGCAGACGTCCAACAAGGCACTCATAGCCGCAGGAGGAAGGTCGGCTTGTACAGCGGCCATGGATTCTCGCAGCGGCTGGGTGTTTTCCAGGAGCTGGGCCTCGGGTTGCATCACTTCATTGAGTAAGCGATCAAGCCACTCCTGCATACCCGGTTCAGAAGTGACAGCGGCCGATGCAGAGTTGGAAGCATCAAGTATCCGTCGGACATCAGCCGGATAATCGTCTGTGGCCTTCACCTCGGGATCGTCTAGCTCGTCAAGAGTAAAGCCCAGAAGGTTGGGGGGTCGGCTGAGTCAGGTGATATTGTCACGACGTCTATCGGTGGCGACGCAACAGGCAGTGCTGGGGATTGCGGCAGAGCCGACAAAGTACCTTGAATATCAGCTAAGATCCCGGCCACCTGTGTCGATGGCGATGGCTGATCCAGGAATCAATCTATTAGGGTAGGAAACAATTTTGGAAACGAATGGGGGCAAGGCGTAACCATACCTCATTAGTCGACCGAGCAGGATAGTGGTGGGCGTTGCGCTCCGTAGGCCGTGGAGATCGCCCTGCGGCCGGCCTTGTTTTCTTCCTCTCTAAAGGATTCCTTTTAGTGATTATCGGCGAAAGTGGTAAGTACAATAGCCGATAATAGAAGATAACTTACTCGGCGGACGCTGTTACCGGGCAAGATCCGATAAGGATGGGCTTTGAATACCCAGATTCCCTGAAGCATACCCAGTCAGGACCGTTGCTTGGCCTGACCTCCTCGACTGGCCGCTGCCTGAAGGGGCCGCGACGCCGGCTGTTGGAGCACCAGTAGTCTGAAAGGAGAAACAAAATTCAATAGGCTCCGATATGTAGAAAACATCATAGCAAAGGAATAAAAAAGTTAGTACCTCTACGGCTACTGAGGAGTTGGTATAACCTGAACTCCCACTCGAACTATCTGCAGGTACTACCGTCGGCTCATGAAAGTTGGGCAAAAACAAAGAAATGATAGCCGACGGAGTCCTATCCAGTAGAAGGACCTCGGATACCAGAGACCACCATTGCGAAAACTGGCTTGACCGAAGAGAATTGAGGAGAAAATGTGGCATTTGGAGAATCTGGAGATCGTCGGCTAATTCAAGCACAAGTTCGGCCGTGGTCTAGTTGGTTACTTTCGTACGAGGTTGGATGCGTTCAAGCAGGAGAAAACTGGGGATAGCTTGCCTGAAGACAAGCTGACGGGCATAAACCGAAGGATGGTAAAACTCGTAGGATGGCTGGAAGGTGCGATTTCTAGTGTTCAAGCCGACATGAAAAATACTGGGCGAAAGGAAGAGTTTGTACAAATCCAGAGTCGACTGAGGCATTTGGGAACTATCAGCGTCCAAATGTAGAAAAGAAGGCCAAGGGTAATCGGCTGCTTTAAGATAGCAGAAGAAGTCTTGCTGACCAAAATTAGGTCGGTCTAACGTCAAGAAAAAATTTAGATACTTGTAAAGACCGACTGGAGTCATTTTTTGATCATCACCAGAGCACATTATGAACCTTTCCCCGTAGGATTGGCTGGCTCTGTATTGAGGGTTTGCGGTTTCCGGGTAATCCTCACGAGGAAAGGCCGATTCACCTTGGGGGTTGAAAAGAATGGATCGGCTAAACATATAGTATAGCCAGATTTGGATAAACCACAAAGGCCCACCTATATTGCCGACAACGAAATTGGCGAAGACGGAGTAAAGCCGACTTCAGATAACATGCATAGTCTGGTACACGGCTCCTAGGAAAATTTTGCCCAACGCCAGTTGGCGACCCTCTACCAGTTGCTCTACCATTAGTTGGTAGGTTTGGGTAGGTCCAAGGGAGGCTCCGCAGAAAAGGTATCGGTCTAGCCAAAGGTTGAGGAAGGTGACGTGCTCTTCGTCTGATACTAACCCATTGACTTTATTATTGTTCTGGATATAATTTCGCCAACCCTCCCCCTTTTTGCGGATAAGTCTATAGTGGGGTTTGCCACTAAAAGCCGATAGCTGGTCACCATCTGGCCTGAGGCAACAGAGCTGAGCAACGTCAAGAAGAGTAGGGCCGATCGGACCAGTTCGGAAAAGGAAGGCATTGAAAGAGTCGGACTAAAAATAACAGGCTGCGGCTATTAGAGGTTCATTCGCCTCTGGGTCGGCTAGACATAAAGGAAGGCACTCAGCTATTCCTAGTTGTTCCCACTCCGCCCTTTTTTGAGACGACACCCTGATATACCATGATCTCCATCCCGTAAGGGCCGTAGGCCAAGCTCTAAAACTTTTCCCCCATTCTGTTATATTATACCCCCCAGCCGATAAAGGGAGCCTAGGGATTTCCTGGTTGATCATAGAATCAGCTTCTACGTTTCCTATCGGTCCAAGGAAAAATTGATCTGCGCTTTGAGGGATCGGAATAAATACCTGGGATGGATCCATTTCAGCAGATTGTGAGGAAGCCAAGGGAAGGTAGAAAAAGCTGATTGTCGAAGGTGCGAGAGCTTGAAGACGTGAAAATGACCGTGGGGGGCCCGCATATTTATACCACGGTGAAGAAGGTGAACATGCGGGAATAGTTTTGGCATTTAAAGCGCACCGAGATTATTACGGCGCAGCTATTGGAACGGTTCTCGAAAAAGATCTCCTCCGAAAGCCGATGTGGTTGAGAAGCCGATAGAATTTTTGGAAGACAACCAAGTTATCTTCCAAAAATGGGGGGCATATGTTTGCACCAAAATCTGGCGTGTAATTGGTACCAATTTGGAATGGAAGATATCCCGTAACCAACAAGGATTCAGTTGCCAAAACAGAGAGATTGGATCAAAGCCGACGCGGGTTCGGTTGCCGTATCCATATGGGACTCGGATCGACTGGAGCATATAAAAGGGGGCAAGCCAGAAGACGCAAGGACGAATCAACGCATCAACCAACAAATATACTTTCGTTTACTTTTTCTAGTTTTCCTAGCAATCTTTCCTCTGTAAGCCGTCGAGATCAATAAAGAGTTGCGCATCGCCGATTTATTGTTCTTATCGACTTAATCCCAGGTTTGATCTACTTTGCTTGTTGCGCATCGCCTTTCAAAGTCGATCTGCCTTTACCCTCGGACTAGCTTTGATCGGCTAGTCTAATTATCCCCTTATCGGCCCTTAGCCGATCGGCGTTAAGACAATAGTTATCGCTATCGGCTGGTTTTTCACGATCTGCATTACCTTGTCAATTTCAGGTCAAATTGACTGGCACGCTCTCAAACCCGACGTTTGTCTTGTGTGTTTGAAGCAAGAAACCCCACCTCACGTTTTTTGCGCAAACACCAGCACAACCCGGATTTGATACGGTTGTGATCAAGATGGAAAGGCAAGATCGAGGCCGATATAATTGAAGAGTCCGTGATGATCACGATCAAGGCTACACCAGCTATAAAAGGTTACGTGCTGCATGGGACAAGGGGACAACCAATCAATCAATCTACCAATTACCTTCATTTTCCTGCATTAGGAGTAGTTCTCGTAGCTTTGTAATCTTTCCTTTGTAATTCACGTTGATCAATACAAGTTGCGCATCGCCGGTTATTGATCTCTGCTGCATTACGCCTTATCAAGCCCTCGTTTCTTCCGATCTTGTTGCGCATCGCCTTTTTTTGGAGAAGCAAGCTTTTACCCTATCTGATCGGCTCGTAAGAGTGGATCAGACCCCGGTTCATGCTAGTTCGTATCGAGCTAGCAAGGACCGTATCAACACTAAGACTCGGATCGTTCTCTCTAAGACGATCGCATTTCGAAGACACGTCTCTTGCCGATTGCGTGATCAAATCGACTGGCACGCTCACGAACCTTGAACCCGGCGTTCTCGTGTGTTGGCGGCGGACCGATCCGACACCGCGTTTTTTGGCGCCAACAACAGTGGAAGAACATTTAATGGAAGTGGACGTCCAAAGCTTTGCCAATCCTCCCAGCAGGGCAAGCGATTGGAGTCCCGCCTAATTCCCGCCATAGCCATCGTCCTCCTGGGGTTCCCGCCATAGCCATCATAACCCTCGTAAGGATTGTTATCCCCTTCATTTCCTTCCCCTAGGATATTGAGTGAGAGCGAGAGTGAGCGCAAGTCCATTGCGCCCGCGAACCAATATCCGGCCTAATGGAATTTTAATGATAACAGGCTTTTTGGTGGAGTTGAGGCTGTTAGCGTGTGAATATCTTGTACATGCATGATATCTTGACCAGTTTAGGAATCCTATATTGAGAATAGTTTGTTTCCATGTAAATAGGATCTTGATCTCCTAAACTGGGCAATATCTTGCTTTCCTTGTAAGCCACGCCAGAGATGTTTCCTGGCTATATTAACATGCAGGTGCGCTGGCAAATGTGCGACACTTCAACCCTGTATTGTTTACATGGTATCAGAGCCTCTCCTCTAACCAAGAGCGCCGAGAGTTAGCGTTCCCATCTGCTATGGTCAGTTCGTCGTCTTCCTTCGTTGCGGTGAGCGCTATCGGCCATCCGGTGACTGAGCGCCTCACCAAGACGAACTACCCGCTGTGGAAGATCCAGGTCCTCCCTACGATCCGCGGCACTCAACTGATGGGTTTCATTGACGGCACGGTCCCAGCTCCGGCCGCCGAAATCAACGATGAAAAAGAAAAGAAAAAAAATACCAAATCCTGCATATGCACAGTGGTTGGCTCAAGATCAGCAAGTCTTCAGTTATCTTGTATCTTCCCTCTCTCGCGAGGTGTTGACGCAAGTTGCGATGTGCACCTCGGCTGCACAACTATGGAAGGTTTTGGAGGATATGTTCTCCTCTCAAATGCGTGCACGGGCTGTCAACACCCGGATCGCATTGGCGACGACCAAGAAGGACAGCATGACGATTGCTGAGTATGTCGGCAAGATGAAGGTGCTCGACGACGAGATGGCGACTGCTGGGAAAGCCATAGATGATGAAGAGCTCGTGGGTTACATCCTCACCGGACTCGACATGGAATATAATCCAATTGTGTCCATTGTACTTGCTCGTGTCGAACCTATCACAGTCGCCGAGCTTTACACACAGTTGATTGCATTCGAGCAACGGGTTAATCTCCTGCAAGGGGGATTCTCTTCCTCATCATCTGTCAACGCCGCGTCGCGTCGTGGTCGCGGTGGCGGATGCGGCACTATAGGCATGCGAGGACGCGGCTCCAACAAGGGTCGCGACAATGGAGGACGACGTGGCGACTTCACCAACAACAAGAACTCGTCTTCCCCAAATAACTCTGGTAATACTAGCAGACCCAAGTGTCAACTGTGCTTCAAGGAAGGACACACTGCTTCTGATTGCTGGCACCGTTTTGACGAGAATTTTGTGCCTGATGAGAGATACGTTAACGCTGCCACTTCGTCATATTATGTGGATACAAACTGGTATGCTGATTCAGGGGCTCTGAGATCACATCACAAAGTAATCGAGAAATTAACAGTTCGTGACAGATATCATGGAGGCGACCAGATCCATACAGCAAGTGGAGCAGGTATGGACATTAGTCATATTGGTCATTCTACTGTTCATACCCCAGTTCGCAATTTGCATTTAAATAATGTCCTTCACGTTCCTAAAGCCAAGAAAAATCTATTATCTGTTCATCGGTTCACCACTGATAATCATGCCTTTATGGAATTTCATCCTGGTTTCTTTCTTGTCAAGGATCAGGAAACGAAGAAAACTCTACTGCAAGGCAGATGTAGAAGTGGTCTTTATCCTCTTCCTTCAACATCCGTTAATTTGAAGAAGCATGCGTTTGGAATTAATAAACCCTCATCCGCCCGTTGGCACAGTCGTTTAGGCCATCCGTCATTTTTCATTATTCAGCATGTCATTAGCAAAAATAATCTTCCTTGTTCTAGTGAGTCCAATAAACAATCTATTTGTGATGCATGTCAAAAGGCTAAAAGTCATCAGCTTCCCTATTCGAAGTCAACTAGTATTTCTTTTGTTCCTTTGGAACTTGTTTTCTCTGTGTCTGGGGGCTTGCGCCCGATTCAGTGGGTAGAAAAAAATACTATGTCAATTTTATTGATGATTTTAGCAAATTTACATGGATTTATTTGCTCAAGAATAAATCTGAGGTGTTCCAGATATTTCATGAGTTTCAGAATTTTGTTGAAAGGCAATTTAATCACAAAGTTATTGCTATACAAACAGATTGGGGTGGCGAGTATGAGAAACTCAATTCTTTTTTTTTTATCAAGATTGGTATTTCGCATCATGTATCCTGTCCCCATACTCACCAATAGAATGGCTCTGCTGAGCGTAAACATCGACATATAGTTGAAGTTAGACTTGCTTTACTTGCTCATGCATCCATGCCTCTCAAATTTTGGGACGAAGCTTTTCTTGCTGCTGTCTATCTCATAAATAGGACTCCTAGTCGAGTTATTCAGTTTTCTACACCTCTTGAACGATTGCTAAATCAAAAACCTGATTACTCTTACCTTCGAGTTTTTGGGTGTGCTTGTTGGCCTAATATTCGACCCTATAATTCCAGAAAATTAGAGTTTCGCTCCAAACGTTGTACTTTTCTTGGCTATAGCAATCTCCATAAAGGCTTCAAATGTCTAGACATCTCCACCGGTCGTATCTATATTTCACGAGATGTTGTTTTTGACGAAGATATCTTTCCATTTTCGGAGTTACATCCGAATGCTGGATCACACCTACGGTCTGACGTTCTTCTGTTGCCATCAATTTCACGTAATGATCAAGGGGGTGAACAGCTAGATGATTCATTGACTAATGTTCCATTAAGTCCTGATATTATATTTGTCCCAAGTACTGATGGTTTACAGGGAATGGAGAATACAAAACGTGAAGTTGGAATGGAGAACATGTACAGGACATGAAGGCGTTAGTAATTCTAACGTCGCTGCTTCTGTGTCCACTCCAGGCGAATTAACCTTGGGCGTTTCTGCTCCTACATCTTGGGAAGGAATTGCTCCGTCAGAGGCCGCCGAGTTGCAGCCACCAACAACCACGGCATGGGACTTGGCTCTCTCCCATCACCGCGTGAACCAGCAGGCGCGGGCTTCGATCCTGTGTAGACAGCCCCTGCACCAGCAAACTCGACGGATAGACCTTCTACTCCGGCATCTGTGTAGTCACAGTACACTCGCCCAGTAACAAGGTTACAGCAAGGCATTCGTAAACCAAAAATTAGGTATGGTTGTTTTACAAGTACCGGTGAACCTCAAAGCCTAGATGAAGCGTTGAATCATGAAAAATGAAAAGTTGCCATGGATAATGAATATCAAGCTCTTATGAAAAATAAAACTTGGCATTTGGTTCCAGCACAAAAGGGTCAAAATATAATTGATTGTAAATGGGTATACAAGATTAAGAGAAAAGCTGATGGGACTATAGATAGATACAAGGCTCGCCTAGTTGCAAAAGGATTTAAACAAAGATATGGTATTGATTATAAGGATACTTTTAGCCCTGTTGTTAAAGCTACAACTATCAGAATTATTTTGTCTATTGCAGTATCAAAAGGTTGGTGTCTTCGGCAGTTGGATGTTAAGAATGCGTTTCTTCATGGCATTCTAGAGGAGGATGTATATATGAGACAACCACCAGGGTATGAAAGGCAGTCTATGTCTCAATTTGTTTGCAAATTGGACAAAGCATTATATGGGCTGAAACAAGCTCCAAGGGCATGGTATTCTCGGTTAAGTCAAAAATTGATACACCTTGGTTTTCAGGCATCCAAGGCTGATACTTCACTATTCTTTTATAGTAAAAGTCAAACAACAATATTCTTGCTTATATATGTTGATGATATCATTGTGGCAAGTTCATCACAAGATGCGGTCGAGGCACTTCTTGGTGATCTCAAGATGGATTTTGCATTAAAAGATCTTGGTAATCTACATTATTTTCTGGGTATTGAGGTAAAGAAGGTACTTGATGGTATAATTTTGTCACAAGATAAATATGCCTCAGATATTCTAAAACGTGTAGGCATGGAACACTGTAAACCTGTTGCTACTCCTTTATCTGTATCTGAAAGGCTTTCAGTTGAAGATGGTGAAAAACTAGAAACTAAAGATGCTACACGATTTAGAAGTATTGTCGGAGCTTTGCAGTATTTAACCTTGACTCGGCTAGATATATCTTTCTCAGTAAACAAAGTTTATCAGTTCTTGCATTCGCCTACCACAGTACATTGGACAGCAGTAAAAAGAATATTGAGATATCTTAAGTTTACTTCAAACATTGGTCTGAAAATAAGAAAAACAACATCTTTGCTTGTCAGTGGTTTTTCTGATGCAGATTGGGCAGGCTGTGTTGATGATCGTCGATCTACTAGTGGAGTTGCTATATTTCTGGGATGCAATCTCATTTCATGGAGTTCACGGAAACAAGCTACAGTATCGAGATCGAGTACAGAAGCTGAGTACAAGGCAATGGCAAATGCAACTGCAGAAATCATATGGGTGCAAACACTCCTAAGAGAGCTGGGCATTCATTGTCCACCGACTGCAAGGATATGGTGTGATAATATTGGTGCAACTTATCTCTCTGCTAATCCAGTTTTTCATGCCAGAACAAAATATATTGAAGTTGATTATCATTTTGTCAGAGAGAGAGTATCACAGAAGTTGCTGGAAGTTCGATCAATTTCAACTGATGATCAGTTGAAATATGGCTTTACTAAGGCACTCACAGTAAAGAAGCTTCAAAATTTTCGACACAATCTTAACTTAGGAAAGTAAAGATTGAGGGGGAATGTTAGCTTGTGAATATCTTGTACATGCATGATATCTTGACCAGTTTAGGATTCCTATATTGAGAATAGTTTGTTTCCATGTAAATATAGGGATGGCAACGGGTTCGGGTACCTCCGGGTCCAACTTCCGTGGACCCGGACCCGAGACCCGAAGTTTGGACCCGGCCCGAACCCGAAATCAATCACGGGTTCAAACCTGGACCCAGACCCGGACCCAATGGGTACCCGGACCCGAAAAAATTAACTAAATCCCAAGTAACACAATTTCCGCTGAAGCAACCGTAGACAGACGATAATAATACAAGAAAGCACGCGACGTTCATCCATTCACATCAGTGTTTCCTAACCAGCAAACTTTGCCAGAATTATAAATGCATCAGATCTCTAAAATCCGCCAAGAGGGGAGTTGAAGCATGGAGCAGGGCAGTGCTTTGCATGCCTGTCTCTACAACAAATCGGCCCCGACATTGCAAAAGTTTGGCTCATGCCAACAAGAACCAAGAATCCAGTGCGGTCAAGCTAAACGCCACCAAGAAATCCTAAAAAGCTACAGAAGCAAAACACAGCTTCACCGGATCTTGGCGTGCAGCATCAAGAACCCATCTACGAACTAGGAGCAAGCAAGGGAGGGAATGGCTCATTGGCTGGATCCAGGACACCAAGTCCTACGTGAACGCCAGCTTCCGCGGCCGCTGCAAAGTCTTGAGGCTCGGGGCAGACTCTCGGGGGGGTTTTCAGTTAGGTTTTGCGATTTATGGGGGCAGTGGGGAATGGAACTGGGGATTCGCCCAACCCACAAGCGTCTTTACAGTTCTACCCGCACTCCACCGACCGAGGATTGAACGCTTCACGCGCCGCAGAAAATACTTTGTGCCAGATTTTAATATTCTACAAACTGTACAAAAGCATTTTGGGTCCGGTATAAGTACCCATGGATCCAAAATCAGACTCGGACCCGGACCCGCCAGGTCGGGTACCCGTGGGTACCCAGACCCACGGGTATTTTTGCCATCCCTATTTACTAATGGTGCGTTTGGTTCATGGAATAAGGTTGAATGGGATGGGATGATCCTGTACCATTTGGTTCCATTATTTTGGGTGAATGAGATGGTTCAGCATCTAGAGGGAATATTCCTTAAATTTGTACCACTTGATCCAGGACGGGATGGTTCCATTCAAGCAACCAAACGCATAGATGGTTTTTTTTCTTGAACCATCTCGTGCATGTACCACTTGGTACAGGCAACCAAACGCACCCTAAGGCACTCACAGTAAAGAAGCTTCAAAATTTTCAACACAATCTTAACTTAGGAAAGTAAAGATTGAGGGGGAATGTTAGCGTGTGAATATCTTGTACATGCATGATATCTTGACCAGTTTAGGAATCCTATATTGAGAATAGTTTGTTTCCATGTAAATAGGATCTTGATCTCCTAAACTGGGCAATATCTTGCTTTCCTTGTAAGCCATGCCAACTAATCTCTCTGCTAATCCAGTTTTTCATGTCAGAACAAAACATATTGAAGTTGATTATCATTTTGTCAGAGAGAGAGAGAGTATCACAGAAGTTGCTGGAAGTTCGATCAATTTCAACTGATGATCAGTTGGCAGATGGCTTTTACTAAGGCACTCACAGTAAAGAAGCTTCAAAATTTTCGACACAATCTTAACTTAGGAAAGTAAAGATTGAGGGGGAATGTTAGCGTGTGAATATCTTGTACATGCATGATATCTTGACCAGTTTAGGAATCCTATATTGAGAATAGTTTGTTTCCATGTAAATAGGATCTTGATCTCCTAAACTGGTCAATATCTTGCTTTCCTTGTAAGCCACGCCAGAGATGTTTACTGGCTATATTAACATGCAGGTGCGCTGGTAAATGTGCGACACTTCAACCCTATGTTGTTTACAGAGGCCATCTTAGTTTTGCGTAAAGCCAATTTCTCAATAATAGATTATAGATTATGAAGATTCCTACTTTTAGCGATTTTATCCAAACCAAAGTCGTACTGTGCTATATACGCGAGTTTTACGCCATGTTTGGATGGGCTAAAACTAATTGTTAGCTGGCTAATAGCTAGAGCTAATTGTTAGCCAGCTAATAATTAGTCCATCTAAAATTAGCCTAGGGCTGTTTGGATACATGACTAATGGTTGGGCTAATTTCTTAGAAAAGTCATGTCTGCCCCCTCATAATAGGTGAGGAAATGAGGATAAGGCAAGCGCGAGGGTATTTCAGACTTTTCCTAGCGTGTTACATGCTATTAGCCCAAATTAGCTCCTCTCCACCAACTAATGGACTAATTGTTAGCTAAGGGGTTGGCTAAAAATTAGCTCACCTATTAGTCTTCCTGTTTGGATAGACTAGAACTAATTTTTAGCCAGCTAACAATTAGTCCAGGGATCCAAACATGGCCTTAATCATCTGGGGTACAACATGGCGACACCGTATCCATAGCCATGGACTATGTGTCCCAGAACATGGCAGATCAATTCCGTAGCCACGGTCATGGTCTCCGAAAACATGGCGGACTAGTACCCATCGCGATGGCATACTATCCCCAACAACAGGTGGCGAAACCGTGCTCATACACCAGCTGGCGCACGTTTCCCACATTGGCGGGGACTCACCCTCCAAGAGGCGTGATCCCCTTGAGCTCAACTATGGCCAGGACCCCTTAGGTCCTTGATTTCATCAAGTAAAGAGAATGTCATTACAACAGTATACTTTCACACTCAGGCAGACCTGTCACCCGAGTGCATGAGTTTTGTCCCGTCTATCTATACCAGTTACGTTGATAGTCAGGATTAGCGACCAGCTATACCATTACACCGTTGATAGCATTGTTATACCGTTGTAATGTTGATAGGATCAATCCATCATGTCTATGCCGTAAGCGTTGATAGGCTAGGATTGACCCATTTTGACCAACTCTGAATTACTAAGCATTTTCAATGACTTAATATTAGTCGGAGAGTTTAATTTTTTTCTAGGCCTTAGGTTACAACGGACAGGGTAAGGAATGATTATTCTAGTTCGGGTGACGGCGGCAGCCCACGCGCGGGCGCTGCGCACTCGTGCCAGGCGCTGCTGATAGGGGAGGAGACGGTGCGCTGGTTCGGAGGGGATCGGAGGAAGAAGAATAGGGGAGGAGACGGGCTCAGGTGCAAGCGGCGCAGGCAATGCGGTCCGGCTGGACCAGCTCGGCGCTGGCTCGGCTGGGCTGCGCGGGCCACAGCAGCTTGGCCGCTAGGGGGAAGAAGGGAAACAAAGCGGGGACGAGATTTTGTTTAGGAGGGTAGGTTTGTAACATCCTCAAAATAAAATAAATGGAATTAAGAATTTAAAATATGAATTATGGTCTTAAATTTACTTTTAATTATTTTGATGGTTCTTTTTAGATTTATGTTACAAGAAATGCTCTTTAGATTAACCTAGAAGAGAAGGGTTGACTTTAAATTCAAAAATTGTATGACATAAAATTTGAGAAAAATTTCAATTAAATCCCAAATCAGTGTTAGGTCATCTTTGTAAAATTTTAGAAAGGTTTTTATTTAGTTTATTTCTTTTAGAAAATCAAAAACAGTTTTGGCTAAATTGGGCCTACTTCAATTAAAGAATTTTATAAAAATATAAGTATCCTTGCTCTGAAATTTTTATCTTAGAGTATAGATAATCTTAGGATAATGCAGTAAAAGTTTCAAAATTTCTTAACTTATTTTATAGCTTCAGAAAAATCATTTTCAGAAAAGGTTTATTTCTAACATAGACATTGTTAGATTTCTCTAGAAATATTGGCACATTATTTTCACTTAAAAATTTTATTGCTGTTCAAAAATATACTCAGAATCCTTCACAAAAATTTACAAAATCTTCCAATGTATTTTGCTGGACCAAATAAATCCTTTTTGTCCTTGCTGTCCAAAACTTAGGAAACTAAGAATTCATTTTTCCTCTTCTTGCCACTGCGACGTGGGCCCACTGCAACCGACCCCATGTGACAGTAGCTCCACTCCACTGCTTCACTCCCTGCCATGTGGACCCTCCTGGCCCACTGTCAGCCGACTTGCTCCCCCTCCATCCTCCTTCCTCTTTCTTCTTCCCCGATCATGTGCCCTGCCGTGGCAGCGCTCCACTCCCGATTTCCCTGCCGTGGTGGAGCTTCTGCAGTCGGTCCTCGCCCATGTTAGCGCCGTAGGAGACCACTGCCACGTTGCGCCGATTCCCTGCCGCGGCACTCCATGCAGCCGATCTCTCTCTCAGCCTCACCGAATCTCCCTGCAGAGCTCCAGCCGCGTCGTTTTCTTCCTGGCCAGGCTCCATCACGCGAACCTTGCCTCATCATTCCCACTGCCTTGACCTTGACTCATCACTATTGAGCCCTTGGAACTTGGTTGCCGCGCTAGACCATTGCCGTGGCCGCCAACCCGCTCCGTTTCCCCCTGCCATGACAGCGCCGAGCTCGGCATCATTGTCTTCTTTCCCTTGGCACCGAATCAACCACCCACGAGCATGCCAGACCCATCTCCTCCTTAGGCAGTCATCAGCCTAGCCCTAGTTCTCCTCACCTCACCCATTTCCTTCCCTGCCCGAGCCGAGCTCCCTTCATTGCCATGGCCGCCAGGGGAAAGCACCAAGGTCGCACAAGCAATTGAGGCTCTCTGGTAAATTACTGATCAATTCATCCACATAGCAGCAACCTGAGATTCTAATGATCAGTACCCCTCACCTGATTGCAGCTCAGAACCCCCGAAGCTCTGTCGCCATCGCCTACTTCTTCTTCCCCCGAAGCCAGTGCACGGTGCCGCGCCGCCCCGGACCTCCTCCCTCGTGGTGAGTCCATGAAATAGGACCTACTCGACTCCCTGGTGCTCGCTGCCCCCCTTGAATTGCAGCCGACCACCGAAGTTCCGCCACCTTGCCCAATTCCGGCCAAATCCCCACATAAACCGAGCTGCCAGCCAGCTCCTTGTTCAAGCCACCATTACCCAATTCATTGCACTTGGAGCTTGATGACCCACCCCTAATCATGTTCCCCATATCAATTGGAGCTCCCCTCTGCTGATGAGCCGCCGCCACGAAGCCCCTGCGCCGCCGCCGCCGAGCCGCCACCTCCAGCCGTCGCAGCCCCAGCCGCCACCTCCCACGACCTTGACGAGGTCCTAGCAGCCCGTTCCAGGCCTTCCTTTCTTCTCCCCGCGCTTGCTCCGTCGTCGGCCAAGTTCGCCCGAGCCACCGCCCAGGGAGCCGGTCGGTGCATTTTCTGCTCTATTCTTCCCAGCGGTGCAAACGGAGCGGATACGGACGGATTTTTTTTCATCCCGTATCCTATTCCAAATTTTTTCTCGGATACATAATCGGATACAGACAGTGACGGATTCGAATACGAATACGAATTACTTCGGTCACGAATACGGAACGAATACAGGCCATTCTGGATACGGTTAGTCTCGGTCACGAATAGTTAGTCGGATAATACATGAAAGCAGAAACCGTATATGTCACATATATTAGGATCAATCAACCATACACAAAAATTTACTAACTTTCAAGACATGTAAGTGTTTCAAATTCAATAATAGTTGCATTCCCTACATAAGAATAATATACAACCAAATACAATTCCAATCAACATATGCACTTATATGATGTAGCACATCCAACTGCAATCAGGTGTTTTGTAGTGCAATTATAAGAGCTTGCTCCAGAAAGTAGTGCAATTATATTACAACTTGCTCACATTATATCACAGGCTCACAACAGCACTATATTTCACATTATATTACAACTTGCCTAATCAGATAGCACATAACCAACACGTAACATCTAAAATACAGCTAGCAAGCACTGTAATTCAAATACACACATTATGAACAATATTGCAAGGGTATCGGGTCGGATATTTACCGGGTATTGGGTCGGATATTTACCGGATATCGGATCGGATATTGCTTTTCCCATATCCTAACCCATATTACATGAGATTTTTCGGATACGGATCGGATATTGCTCTTCCCATATCCTAACCCATATTACATCGGATTTTCCGGATACGAATACGGATAACATCGGTACGGATTTTTTTCGAATACAGTATCGGATCGGTCGGAAAATATCCGCTCCGTTTGCACCCCTAATTCTTCCCCAGCTCGTTCCTTTTTCTATGTAGTGGCCCCAAGTCTTAAGGTGTTTGGTGATTACACATTTTAGTTGGCCCTTATTACTCCTTGATCATTGCAAGGTGAGAATCGTCGATCATCTCAGTATTCAGTCCAAGCATCCTCATAGGCATGCATGTGTATCCATATATCTTGTGAGAATACTCAAGTTAACTGCACTAGTTCAAGATGGCTACGTTGATAGTGTTATGGCTGCAATCACCTCGAGTCAATTGTGTACCAACATATAACATTGGGGTTATAGTATGCTTAGCCAATTTACTAATGTTTTTTCGTACTGTTCTGAATATATAAATGACCATATGAGATCCCTGGAAACCCTCAAACAGTAATTTGTAAATTAGAATAATACTTTAATGGCATACATGACAAAGTAGAGCCATTCATCCATATGAGTAATCCACTGTCCATTAACAGATAAAATATAGGAAAGGAAGACCCTTGAATAGCTTCTACTGATTCAAAGGTCTAATTTAATTAAGCCCAGTTAGTTGTATGGTCAAGCTCAAGGCCTAGCCATGGTTCTGTCACAAGGAACTCAATGCTCTGTTTGTTCTTTTGGTTCTCCTCTCTACTGTATGGTTCCAGCCAAGGTAAAAAGGTGACAGTAGCCTCTGTTAGTCCCTTACCTTCATAGCATGTAGAACCAACTAAGTTGTGCAAACTAGAAATTAAAAGTTACATAGACCCAATTTGATTGAATTCATGTACATATGCATCCTATGAAAACACAATTATGTGTTGCAAGTTAAAGGAGTAATCTAGAAATAGTGGAGTGTATACTAGATGGGCTGAAGCTTAGGGGTTAAAAAGATTAGTTAAGCATGTTCTGACTAAACCTTTTTGCTCTTAATATCATGATCACTAATAAATTCAGGAAATCAAAAGAAAAGATTATTTTAGTTCCACTTACAGATCAAAGCATTCATTCAACTGAATTCTTAAGTTGGGTGTCCAGGGTATTAAATCAATCAGATTAACAGTTAGTAGACTTTCATACTTAAGCGCTCATTTAAAGTCTTCACATAGAAGTTGCTTAGGAAGTAAACAACCTGGCCTGTAGTGCAGTTCGTAGGTTCGTGGTTCCTGAGACTAGAAAGTTGCAGGTTCAAGTTTAGTGTTTAGTAAACTCTAATAAGCTTGAGGCAAGAAGATTATTTGTCCACACACCCAAAGCTGCCCCTATGTGCATGGCGACTGTGGCTGAGAAGCTCTGCTCCTCATTCTCGCCTAAATAGTGGTCCCCAAGTTCTAGCTTCTAATGTACTGGCTTTTTACTTGATCACTAAAAGGACCAATTCAGTAGTGTGAACCAAGGTCAAGCAACAGATGAAACTACAAATTTTTGAACCTAGTTAGCATAATTAGTATCCCTAATTTATTTAGCATCTCCAAATCAAAAGCTAAGTACTCCTAAATCCAATATTAAGACCTTGAATAGTAATTAATAAAGCTCAAATAAGTCTTAAGTATACCTATATGTATGTAAAACATGTCACGCACAAATTTTATGTAAATAAACTCTAAATTAAACAGGATAAGTGATACCCTAGATAATTGTTAGGCACATGATAATGTTGAAATGGGTATACACGCTTATTACATGCATTGCTTAGCCATGCTCTAGAAATGGGGTCACGAATGGACGGTTACACTGTTCGTGATAATCAATGAAATTTGGACATATTTTTGGAAGAAACATGTGTTGTCTTGTAAGTTAAAAATGTTGGATATGACAGTAAAGGATACTGATATTTTGATAAAAATGAAAATAAAACTATGACTTTGACACGGGCGAGATATGGCAATAGCTGGTTGTGCAAGGGTTGGATTTGCACGTAGTGTAGGGGGAGTTTCTCGCCTGGGTCAGTTAAGGACCGAACATAGTGTTGTATAATCCAAGGGATACCTGTACAACCACACGGGCTGGAATGGGACGGCCTTAACTTATTAAGTTACTTAGAACTAGCTTTGCACATTGGCAGGCTGAAGTAGCACAAGCCTTAAGCCCTTTCGAGTTGGTTTGTAAGGGGCTTCCACATGGATTTGTGGGTAATTGCATACCGGTGCAACGGTGTACGCCTCACTATGGGGAGGAACATGTGATGTTTATCTCGCGCAATGAGAATTGATACGTTTATGAAAGTGTTGTTCCTACCATAATGAGGGTTTGTCGGCACCGGGCTGGTGCAAAGTTAGGGCTATGTAATGTAACGGTGATGTATGATCTCTCTGCGGCACACCAAAGAAAGAGTGTTAATTTGCAATGAACAAAGAGCTGATCATTCCTTGTGGGTAAAATTGTACACCTCTACAGAGTGAAAATCTTTTCGAAAAGCCATGCATGCCCGCGATTATAGGAGACTTGGTGAACTTGCACTAGTTAGATGATTTTGATATTTTCATAAAATGGTTTGCAATTGGAAAATTGGGTTGGAAAGTTTATGTTTCAGATAATTCAGATGGTTGTGACATGTGATGACAAAAGGTTGGTTCAGCTATTGTGCCACGCGTTGGCATTGGGTGATTCAAATATTCATGGAGGAACTGTGAGTTATATGTTATGCTTGTTATTTTATATCTGCCTAAATGCTTTTACCAAATTACTGTTTTCAATCTACTATTCAGTATTTACAATTCAGTTGGCTTTATGCAAAATAACTGTAGTAGCATTTCCTCTTGATACAAGCCTGCATTTATTTTAGGTTTGCAAAAGTCTTGCGGAGTACTCTATGTACTCAACCTTGCTATCATTGTTGTTTTTAGGTGAAGGAACAGACAATCCCGATGATACTTTATACACCGCAGATTACGGGGAAAATACTGATGCGCTTTTCTAGGGTTTATACCTTGTCAGTTGCCTGTGGATATTTGGGCAAGGCATATTGCCAAGTATTTGTATCTTCCGCTGCACTCTATTTGGCCCATTGGCTTTATTGTATGAAACTTAATCCTATCAATGTATTTAAGAACCCTTGTATGGATGTGATGACAATGTTGTAAATGTGCGTACTAGCAACTGATAATGGGACTAGTACTGTGTGCACATAGGAATCCCTCTTGATATTCCACGCCATTAAAGGGAGGGTTCCGACAGCGTTGGTATCAGAGCCATACTGACTGTAGGATAAACCCTAGATAGAATGGCCGTTAGTATAGAATAAGAGAAATTCAAAACTTTACTTTTAAAAAGATACATGTATGGAATATGTAGCTAAGTCTATTCTTTTCCCTTCTATAAGACATTCTTTCCTCACCTCTAAATATTCTCGTTCTTTCTACTAGATTTTCTTTCCTTATCCGTGTTCTCATGGAATATTACCAACAAATCTTTTTAAAGATAATTCAGGTAGCCTCCGTTAGCTCCTAAGACTTACAGTCCGTCATTGCTGCCAGCTTTTGGGAATATCCGTAGGGTACCACTAATATATCTTCCAAGAAAGACCGCAATATCTACACCAATAACCACAAACCACCTTTTGAGGTTAGTATAAAAATTTATTCTCATTCGACCTAATAGCTTAAGTACCCTTATTCTTATTCGACCTAATAAATTAAGAATATACTAGTAGTAGAACCCCTAGAACACTTGTATACTAGCTTAAGTACTTGGGTATTTTATGTTTGTTGAACCTTGTTGTACCCTCTTTTGTACTGCTATTCGGGTTACACTCGTGACTACTTAACCCTTAGGTTAAAGTTCTCACGACGAGGCAACCCTTGAATTGTGAAGAATTTTAAAATTAAGGAAATTTTAGCGAATGAAATGTTGCCTTGCAACCAAACCAACTCTCAATCTATATCTTCCTATCATATCACCTGTTGCGATTGGACATCACGTTGCAGGATGCCTGTGCCTAGGTCCATCAATAAACTCATGAGTAAAGGCACCTCCAACTCCCAGCTTCCAAGAACCAATATTTCTGTACCACCTCAGCCCAACCCCGTTCATCCAACTGCAAGGAATCCTCCGCCACAACAGCATAATGATCCACCACCTACTCAGAACCCTTATTCAGCTGTCCCTGAGCATCAGCTTCTGACACCTCCAACCATGGCACAAGTGCTTGCCCTAATTGAGCAAGGTCGTCAAACGTAAACTCTTTTGCTCCAGCAGATGGTACAGAATACTGCCAACCTTGGTGCAGCTATAGCCAGGGTGGTAATGGTGATGTTCCACGTCAGTCCAAGTTGGGCGAGTTTCTGCAGACTCGACCACCTACTTTCTCAACATCATCGGACCCTCTCGATGTCGATGATTGGCTCCACTCCATCGAGGGCAAGTTGGCCATTGCACAATGCGATGATCAAGAGAAAGTGCTATATGCATCATACCAGTTACAAGGAGCTGCTGTAGCTTGGTGGGAGAGTCACCAAGCGATGATTCCTGAGGGCCAAGTCATCACTTGGGCTGCATTCAAGGAAGCATTTCGCAGGGCTCACATTCCAGCAAGCATTGTGGAGATCAAGAAACGTGAATTCTATGATCTTCGCCAAGGAAATATGATAGTGATGGAGTATCTCCACTGTCGGGACCCGAATCTGCAAATCCGGACCCTCTGTGTATTCTGTACTAGTCCAGGATCACGCTAGTACACACAGTTAAACAGGGATGAAGTACCACAATCATACACAGCGGAAATATAAATAAAATACTTCAGCATTAATACAAACTGATTACAAGACCTTAAGGTCAACCTTACAATATTAAGCCACGCAGGCTGAGTTCAGAGTAAACAAATAAAATAGCAGCGGAATGAAAATTATTCGTGGCGCCTCAGTATGCCACAGGCAACTGACTTGGCTTGCCCCTAGTTGTTTGCCTCTCCTTCTGCTCCTCATCATTGGCTTGCAGATCCTCTTCTTCTGGTGTTGTGATTTTTGAAGGGGTGAGTACATTGGTACTCAACAAGCTATACACAGAATGCAACCTAATATACTACATGCCAGGCTTATTCCAATGGAATGGCTTAACAGGTTTATTTTGCAGTAAAGCAGCATTTAACAAGTAGCATAAGTAGATTCAAAAGCGGTAAAACAAATTCTGTAACAATAACTTTTCCAAGAGTTGAGTAAACGCTTATCCTTTCCTAACCCACATTTCCATCGATGTCATCTTTAACCCAACCACATTTTAATAAAGTCTAACCCTTGACTGTAATCCCCGAGCGATGTCCAATACCGTGGACTCGGCTATTCGAATAGTTTGTACACTCCGCAGAGGTTATACACTTTACCCACACGATATAGTTAAACACCACATGGGCGAGTAACCATAACAAAGTCTTTCCGAAACCTCTATCCTCGCATGCGTACCTCCCGATATAGTTCCCGCTATCCCTTCCCTTTTGCGGAGCGGAAGTACAGGGCCAACGTATACCATTGAAGAGATGTAAGACCAATCGGTAAACACTACACCCTTCTTTCCACATTTACAGATACAAAAACCACCTGAGGTCTCACATGCTAAGACTTCGGAATCATACTCAACTAGGTCTGTCCCACTCCAGACATGTGGTTGCATGTTTGGCCCAGTTCAAAGGCTTGCAAGGTTAAGTCCTTAGGGTGACCGTGGCAAGACTACCCAAAGTTCACAAAACCAAATTCAACATCATCTCTCCCATGTGCCACATTGGGCCCCCCATTGATCACTTGCCACTTGCCACAGTCTAAACCATTTTCCCACCCGGTTGGTTACCATGCACCATGTGCCAACAATTTATCAACAACACATGTCACATTCTCTTAAAACAGGTTCCATAGTTCATTAGTCAGTATTCAGCTTATTTCCAAATCGGTGTCATTAGTTCGAATGGCATGGCTAAGCAGAACTACTACGTTCTAACTACCCCAATCTGGTGATTAGTATTAACCAGTATATAATCCAATCTAGGGTGACAAATGGTTTATTGGCATACAAGTATTATGGACAAGGTGATAATATCAAGTGGTATTTATCTAATCCCAAATTACTTGAACACATTGTAATTAAATTAGCATGCATAATTTAAAACAAAATAATATTTAGAAACATGGGAACAAAATGGTCAAAGCATAACTTGCCTTCAAAGATTAGCTGGTGTTGGTCTAGAACCTGATCTTGAGCTTGCTCCTCGAAATCGACACCCTCACACAGTTCGACGTCTACGCGCAACAGATAAATAACCAAATAAACACGCAAATCAACATACGACACATACAGAAAAAACTACAAATCAAACTAGCTTGGAATTTCATGAAATCTTATAGATAATTAGCTCAGCATTTTCTAAGATTTATAAAATTTATTTGAGCATTTTTAGACGTATAGTTTACGAGCTACAAAATTCATAATTTTGGACATTCCGCGAATAATTTAACAGTATAGATTTGATTATAAAATTTCATAAAAATTACTGTAGAAAGGTATTAGTTTTTACAAATTAACAAAATTTGTTGCAAGCGATTTGGACTTAAAACGAATTTGTAGTGAAAAAGACAAATTTTGCAAATTCTAGAAATGTGCATGTACAACTAGCTTTTTCTTGCATGGCACTATTCATTGTACATATGTATATACTTCTGTTCGGCTAAACCACGTGAGGAACCGAAACCAAATTATAATTTGCGTATTTAAACACGTATTCTTCCTAATATAACCTATAAACGCATATAGAAAATTTATACTTGCGAATCGGCCGAATATACCTATGCAGATCCGATGAATATATCCACACGTATACATACTGCTAGCGTTTAATAACAGAGAGTACCGAATCAATATGCTACGATATATATTTTTACATGCGTAGCAACCGAGTATATCTACGCGCGACTATATCCACAGGTAAATCGACCAAGTATACCTACATGTAGACATGTATATGCGCAGGCTACAGAACACATTCGCCTAACCTATACGTATATATACTAACATATATATACACGATTACGCGCTGACAGGATCAATCGATCAATAGAAATAGAACGTGCGCAAAAGAAAGGCGAGAGAGTACCGATCGACGGCAGGCAGTAGCGCGGATCATCGACGCGGAAGAAGGCGAGGCCGGAGAGTCGCTGGCGGCGGCAACGACGACGACGGCGTCAAGGGGGATGGCAACGCAGCGAGGGCGAGGGCGACGGTGACGACGCACGGTTGGCGACAAGGAACCAAGATTTCTGCAGCGTTCCCGGCCGAACGGCTGTGTGGAGGAGATGAAATGGACGTGGTTCACACAGGGAAAAAAATGACATCGGTAGGAAAGGCAAGGTGAAACTTAAAATGCTGATGGTGCAAGATTAGAAACTGATGGGAGGAGAAAAGCAGAAGAAACGGCTGGAGGAAGGAAAGGATTCCTGCGCGTGAGTAACTCAACCGTTTCATTGGAGTGAATGACGGTGCATGCCTTCCGTTTTATTCATTCACGGCACTTCATTGGACCATTGACAGTGCTTTCCATTCCTAGTCATTCAGTTCGTGCACGCCATGGGAGTGAATTACCTCCATGTGATGTATATGTGTATACATGCTAGAATGAAACACATTTAGAATAAAAATAGCAAAAAGTTCTAAAAATCTGAAAAAAATTCCTCTAAAATACTAGGGACTAGTTGGAGCTTAACAAAGTTGGTTTCGCGATTTTTTTGATGTGTAGATTTTCCGCAAAAATTCTTTTCGTGAATCAGACACCTGTACCGATTTTTGTAAAATCCACGACTTACGTTATATAGCATGTTTTTCGAAAAGATTTGAAGAGAACACTCTCGTCTACCAATTATCTTAATTACCAACAAAATTTTAAATTTTACGCTTATTCGAAAATGCCTGATCTTTATTTAATATGATTAGTTCAATAGACTTCCATCCGAATTAACAGCGAGGGCTTTAAATATTTTCTGAAAAATTCAAATAAACCCAGAAACACACTAAATAAATTAAAAGCAAATTTTGGGATGTTACATCCACCGTTTCAATTACTTGTCCCATTATGCTCCTACAGAAGTATCTGATGAGACTAGGAAGATCGAGCGCTTTCGGGAGCTCTTGAATCAAGAAATCAAGTGGACACTTGTTGCTCATGATATTTTTGACTTCCAGTCCCTACTGGACAAGGCTGATCGAATTGAGTACAGCACTCGCACAGTTGTGCAAAGTCGTAAGCGTAAATGGTTGGCGTAGAAATCGACAAATTCCAAGCCTTCCATGGTCATCCACCAGTACTTCAAGGTCCTCAACCTCAGCCAATTCCTATTCGTCCATTTGACAATAATGGTAAAAAACTTCTAGCGCTCAAAACCAAGATGGCCAATGTCACCTGCTATAGATGTGATGAACGTGGACACTATGTTGTCATTTGCCCCGAGAGGAATCAAGCACTGCCTCATTCTCAACCTCTTACAAATTTGGAGTAAGCTGAATACTTACTATTGAACTAGACAGTATAGTGACAGAAAATTGCAATACAGATTTCAATCACAGAAATGCTTACCAGATTCTCTCCACAATCAAACAACCAATTCATTAACAACACAATTAATTAATTCAAAGCATTGCATATTCAAATCAAATAATTAGGCACATATTCACATGAAGTACACATGAGCGGACTCAAGTTTGCAATTCAAATACAAAAGAGTTCATTCTTTATGTCCATCGCTTTTTGTAGCCGAAGTTGAGCCCGTTAACTCACTAGTCCTTATCGTAGGGCACGCTTTGAACGCACGTTCATAAAACTCGCCATTTTTAGATATGACCTCATCAAGAAGGAAGCCGGCGAGTTGTTCTTGGATTGCGTTGACTCGGTGCGGTGGGAGTATGCCTTTCTCACATTTGGCAAGATGTCGTTAGGTGAAGTGAAAGAAATTAATCAATCCGTGAACTTGTGTAGGAAGTGACAATTAGGAATCGATAAGTTTATATGTACACACCTCTTCGGTACTTCTTAGTTGCTTGTGGTTGGTGTTGAAAAGACGCATGAACTCACATACGTAGTATCCGCATAAGTTGTTTCCTGACTCCTGCCTCATACACTGTGGTGAGAAAAATTGAAAAACATTATTGCGTGGAAGTGTAAAAAGCATTATCGGCATGAAACAATGGTACAACACATGAATATTCGCTTCGTACTGGAAAGTCAGTTATAACATCAAATGCCCAAAAGCGTGCGAATGCACTGCGCGTGATTATGGATAGTAATTATTAGAGGTTGACTCACTGCAAGGAAATATTACTAGAATAATAATGAAAAGACAATATTACCTGTTAAGCAACCCTATGATGTGTTCCAAATCTTGTATGGGTTTACTTTGTGAGTCGAAAACAATGATTTTACTAGAGTATAGCCAGATAACAAGAAGGACCCAGTGAAACCTGTACATATGTCAACACATCTAATTAGTCCTAACTTCATGTCGTGGAAAAAATTTAGAACTAGACAGTATGAAAACACGTACCCAAAGTTGTAGGGCAGAAGTATGAAGTTTTTGTAGTGTTGGGTGTTAAGAGCTTTCAGAATATTGTTCTCGGTATCTTTTGGATAGGCCTTAACGGTGCTGCCGTTTACAACTAATGGGTCGATGTAGCCTACATTGTAAACAGACTCCTTTATGCATTTTTGTATCTCCATTCTACATAGGAATAAATTAGTTAGACTTGCAATTTAATTAAGCATGCACACAGTGAATTTTCCTAATAAGACACTTACAGAGTCCAGCAACCCAACATGCTCACGTCGAGGGCGTCTCGTTGGTACAGTTGGTAAATTTCCTCGAATTCAATCCACATAAGGCCGTGGCCGCGAAGGCGAAAGTGCATCTAGGCCCCTCAATTTATTTTGGTGATTAATGATGACACAATTAAAGAGATATAATGCTTTAACTAAGATTGGTGCAGATATCGAGAACATATCAAGCTTGGAATGAGATTGGACGCCCCTACGTACATTAAAATTCAAAAAGACGGCATCAAGACGAGATTTGTAATTTCTATTTTATTTGAGTCTTAAGGATAGCCGTACTATTAAGAGGATACGACGGAAAATCGCTTTTAGGATGTCCATGTGCTCAAGGTCAAGTCTTGCATACAAACTAGCACTCAAATACTTGCATTTCCTAAAAACAGCATTTTCCAACCGAGCCATCCAACCCAGAGTATCCGGACATTCAGTCCGGAGTGTCCGGACTCACGGACAATTTAGTGCGGAGTGTCCGGGTTAACCCCTTCGGCCAAAAGTCATTCCAGTTTATCCGGAGTATCCGGACATTTTGTCCGGATAGTCCGGATCATCCGGAATGTCCGGGTTAATTGTCCGGAGTGTCCAGACAGTTCGAATTTGAGGGTAACGGCTAGTTTTCCAAAAGAGTATTTAAAGCCTCTACTCTCCCCCAACGGCTAGGATCTCTATTGAGCTCATTCATAGCAGCATTCAAGCCATTCCTAACACACTCCAAGCATTCAATAGAGCCCTCACTTCCTCCCACCTCTTGATTTGGTTGTTGATCCATTCTTGGTGAGGAGAGGAAGAAGTAAAGTGCTAGGTGTATTCATTCCAAGTTCTTGAGCACTAGTTCATCCTCCAAGCGATTCTTCGTGGTGTTGTTACTCTTGGAGGTTGAAGGTCTCCTAGATGGCTAGGAGTCACCTGGAGCACCCGAAGCGTGTGGTGTGCCCCGGTCATTTGTGAAGGCGAGTCTCGCCTCCGAAAGGGAAGAGACAAGAAGTGAAGCCGGCGAGTGCATTTGTGCAACACCGGGAGGAAAGCGGGTTGAAAGAGACCCCGGCTCTAGTGCGACCGAGCCACCTCAACGGAGACGTAGGATTCCCTTCAAGAATCCGAACTTCGGTGAAAAATCAAGTCTCCAACTTCCTTTCTTGGTTCTTGCTTTACTTGTGTGGATTGGTTCTCTTAGAGCTTCGATCTAGCTTGTCTTACTACTTTGCTCTAGATCCGCACTTGCTTAAAGTTCTAGGTTGCTTTTGCTATCTGTTGTTAGAGTAACTAGTTGCTAGTTAGAGTAGATCTAGTTTCGTTCCCGAGCCAATTAACCCGGAGTATCCAGATAAAATACCGGACAGTCCGGACAACCCGGAGTATCCGGACAAAATATCCGGAGACTCCGAGTTGACATACTCGGGTAGTTTAATTCCGCTGCGTAATTTTTAATTCGCCTATTCACCCCCCCTCTAGGCGACATCTTCGGTCCTTTCAATTGGTATCAGAGCTAAATCTCTGTAGTTTTGGCTTAAACGCTAGGAGAATATGAGATGTCGGAAATAGAAAAGATTACCGAAACCCATGACCAAGAGAAGGCCACGGATTTCGGTAAAGGGGTTGCAATTCCATTTGATTATTCCTCTTTTGGAGTCTCAAGCTCCTCATCTTATGTCTCCGTCTCCTCCGACCGAGCGCCACATTTCGATGGCACTCGCTATGCGGCATGGAAACATAAGATGAAGATGCATTTGAGATCACTTCATGCTTGCATTTGGAAGATTGTTGAAACAGGTTTCAAGCCCGTCGATCCAAACAATCTTACATCCGAAGAAGACAAAGCTCAACACTTCAACGACTTGGCTGTCAATGCCTTGTTTAATGCCTTAAGTGATTCGGAGTTCAACCGAGTTGATGGTCTTGACAACGCCAAGGCAATTTGGGAAAGGCTTATGGTAACACATGAAGGTGTGTCAAGTGTCCGTGAATCAAAAATAGAGCTCATCATTGGTGAACTAAGCTGATTCACTTTGGAAGAAGGAGAATCCTACACAAAGATGTTTGACCGCTTGATGGTGTTGGTAAATCAAGCTAGGGGACTTGGAAACACCGAGCTCACCGACAAAGCAATAGTCAAGATCATCCTCCAAGTGATCACCCCCACCAACCGCAATCTCGTTCAACTCATTCGCGACCAGCCAAACTTCGACACACTTACTTCTCATGACATGATTGGCCTGTTGATGATGGATGAGATGATGGTCAAAGAAGCGGAAGTGGTAGAGGAGCTCAAGTCCGGCAAGAAGAAGGGCATTGCTTTGAAGGCCGTCAAAATAGCTCAAGAAGTAGAAGAAAGCTCAAGTGATGAAGAAGAGTCAAATGGGCCGCTCACAAATGAAGACATGGCCCTACTAGTAAGAAGATTCAACAAATTCTTGAAGAAGAAAGGTTACAAACCGGGAAGTCATTCTAAGAGCTTCGGCAACAAGTCAAGAGGGAGACACTCGACAAGAAAGTGCTATGAGTGTGGAGAACCCGGCCACTTCATTGCCGAGTGTCCGCACAAAGAGAAGAAGGAAGAAAAGCCATACAAGAAAGACAAGTACCGGAAGAAGGACAAAGACAAGAGCAAGAAGTACAAGGGCAAGGGTCACGCTTACATCGGCAAGGAGTGGAACTCTGACTCCGACTCCGAGTCCAACTCCGACAATGAAGAAGGACTTGCCACCGTCGCCATTGCTACACCACCGACAAAGTCGAAGAGCCTCTTCGACAACTTAAGCGACGGAGATGAAGATGCTCCAATGTGCCTTATGGCAAAGGGGCACAAGGTATCATCCAAAAGTCCAATCCCTTCCATTGTTGATTATAGTTTGGATGATTGCGATGATGTTAGTGATGATGATGACGAAGTAGCATTTAAGTCGATGAATGATTTTGATATTAAGAAATTAGACTTGCTACTTAAGGATATTGAAAAGTTGGAGAAGGTAGTCGAACAAAAGGAGGCTATTCTTGAAGCTCAAGAGGATCTCCTCATTTTTGAAAAGAAGAAAAATCTTGAGCTAGAGAAGAGCCTAGCTTTTGAAAGAAAGAAAAATGAGGACTTGGTCAAAAGCTCAAATTTGACCAAGAATGAAGTGATTAGTCTTGAGATCACCAATGCTTCACTCTTAGAGCAACTTGCTCAAGCAAAGGATGCTTGCAAGGGTCTTGAAGTGAAGCTTGTTGATCTTTCGAATAATGCTTCTATCTCAATTGACAACTCCAAGATTTCAATGCCTTCAACAAGCAACGGATGCGCTAGATGCTATAATATTGATGTTGCTACTTGTGCTACTAACCGTGAGACTTTGAAAGTCTTGGCCCATGAGAATGAGAAGCTTAAGGGGATGCTTGAAGATGGACTTCAAAAGTCCTACAAGGCTAGGAAAGGTTTAGAGGAGTTTCTCAGTAAGCCCCAAGGTAATCCTAAGAGGCAAGGGCTTGGGTATGTTCCGCCAAAGGGCAAAAAGAGCAACATCGTGGTTGCTCCTTTAAGCGAGCCTATCCACTTTGTAAGAAGTGAAGGAACATCCAAGTACAAGGCTCACTCAGAGTTCTTTGCTTCTTATGTTCTTAAAAAGACTAACCTTGGTCGTGTAGTTGCTTATCATATTAGGCGTAAGCCAAGAAATGCTTCTCTTGTTCGCTCCATTTGGGTCCCAAAGTCGCTTGTTGCTAACGTGCGTGGACCTAACCAAGTTTGGGTACCAAAGAGCAAAAACTAAATGTCATTTTGTAGGCCTATATCTCCGGTGGAACAAGTTGGATTTTGGATAGCGGATGCACGCATCATATGACTGGAGAAAAGGCAATGTTCGCACATTTGGACATGAATGGAGCAAATAGCGAAAGCATTGTCTTTGGAGACAATGGAAAAGGAGAAGTAATTGGATTGGGTAAAATTTCTATCTCAAATGAGTTCCATTTAAATAATGTTTTGCTTGTTGAATCATTAAGCTACAATTTGTTGTCCGTTTCACAATTGTGTGAAGCGGGCTACAATTGTTTATTTAATGAAAAGGGTGTGGAGGTCATTAAGAGGGTTGATGGTTCAATAGCCTTTAAAGGGCGTTTGAAGGGTAAGCTCTATCTCGTAGACTTCAATACGGATAGACTTAATCTTGAAATGTGCTTAATGGCTAAATCTAGCATGGGTTGGCTATGGCATCGCCGACTAGCCCATGTTGTTATGAGGAACCTTCACAAACTCGTTAAAGGAAACCATATTCTTGGACTAACCAATGTTGTCTTTGAGAAAGATAGAGTTTGTAGCGCTTGTCAAGTGGGAAAGCAAGTCGGTGCCCCTCATCCCGCCAAGAACGTGATGACGACCGCAAGACCATTGGAGATGCTTCATATGGATCTTTTTGGTCCGGTCGCCTACATAAGCATCGGGGGAAGTAAGTATGGTTTAGTTATTGTCGATGATTTTTCTCGCTTCACTTGGGTGTTTTTCTTGCATGATAAAGGAGAAGTCCAAGTGGCTCTAAAGAAGTTCATAAGAAGAGATCAAAACGAGTTTGAAGTGAAGATCAAGAGAATCCGAAGCGACAACGGCACCGAGTTCAAGAATATTGGTGTTGAAGAGTATCTCGATGAAGAAGGAATCAAGCACGAATTCTCGGCCCCCTACTCCCCTCAACAAAATGGGGTGGCCGAAAGGAAGAATCGAACCCTCATCGAGATGGCGCGGACAATGCTTGACGAGTACAAGGTTTCCGACAGCTTTTGGGCGGAAGCCATCAACACCGCATGCCACAGCACCAACCGCCTCTACCTCCACAAGATCTTGAAGAAGACGGCATACGAATTGCTCACCGGAAAGAAACCCAATGTATCCTATTTTTGAGTCTTTGGGAGTAAATGCTATATCCTCAACAAAAGAGCTAAGTCTTCTAAATTTGATCCTAAAGTAGATGAAGGTTTCTTACTTGGTTATGTGACTAATGCTTATGCGTACCGGGTTTTCAACAACACCACCGGTGTGGTTGAAATCTCGCGTGACGTAACTTTTGATGAGACTAACGGTTCTCAAGTAGAACAAGTTGATCGTGCCATTATTGACAAGGAAGAACCACCATGCGAAGCTATCAAGAAATTGGCGATTGGGGAGGTGAAACCTCAAAATTTGGAATCTCACCCGAGCACCCCAACCCGGAGTCTCCAGACTGAACCCCGGAGTATCCGGACTGGTCCGGAGTCTCCGGGTCCAATACCGGATACTCCGAATGGGGACGGCTCAGGTGATGTTCCCTCTTCATCCAAGCAAGCTCAAGATGGTTCTAATGCTTCTCAAGATGCAGAACCCATTCAAGCTTCAAATTCAACTGTACCTCACCCAAGAGTTCATCAAAGTATTCAACGAGATCATCCGGTCGACAACATACTTGGAGACATTCACAAGGGAGTATCTACTAGATCTCGAGTTGCAAACTTTTGTGAATTTTACTCGTTTGTGTCTTCTCTTGAACCTCTTAAGGTAGATGAAGCACTTGATGATCCGGATTGGGTGATGGCTATGCAAGAGGAGCTCAACAACTTCAAGCGAAATCAAGTCTGGGAGCTTGTCGAAAGACCCAAGCAAAACGTGATAGGTACAAAATGGGTCTTCCAGAACAAGCAAGATGAAAATGGGATCGTGACAAGGAACAAAGCTCGATTGGTTGCTCAAGGGTACACACAAATCGAAAGTTTGGATTTCGATGAAACATATGCTCCAGTAGCTAGGCTTGAATCTATTAGAATATTACTTACCTTTGCTACTCACCATGATTTTAAGTTGTATCAAATGGACGTGAAAAGCGCTTTCCTAAACGGACCACTCTCCGAGATGGTCTACGTCGAGCAACCACCTGGGTTTGAATATCCAAGACATCCGGACCATGCCTACTACCTTCACAAAGCCCTTTATGGACTTAGCAAGCACCAGGGGCATGGTTTGAGTGTCTACGAGATTTTCTTCTAGAACAAGGTTTTGTAGTCGGAAAGGCCGACCCTACTCTCTTTACTAAGCACATTGATAATGATTTATTTGTATGCCAAATATACGTCGATGACATTATATTTGGATCTACTAATGAACATTTGTGTAAAGAGTTTAGCAAAATAATGACTAAAAGATTCGAGATGTCAATGATGGGAGAGCTAAAGTTCTTCCTCGGATTTCAAGTCAAACAACTCAAGGAAGGAACTTTCATCTATCAAACCAAGTACATCAAGGACATGCTCAAGAAGTTTGGAATGGAGGATGCCAAGCCTATAAAGACGCCCATGCAGGCCAACGGGCATCTAGACCTCGACAAAGAAGGTAAACCGGTCATCCAAAAGGTATATCGTTCGATGCTCGGCTCTCTTCTTTATCTTTGTGCATCTAGGCCCGATATCATGCTTAGCGTTTGCATGTGTGCACGTTTTCAAGCTGCTCCTAAAGAGTGCCACATGGTGGCCGTTAAGAGAATCTTAAGATACTTAGTACACACTCCTCATTTTGGACTTTGGTATCCGAAAGGTTCATCCTTTGAACTAGTTGGCTATTCCGATACGGATTACGCCGGTTGTAAAGTGGATAGGAAGAGTACGTCGGGGACTTGCCAATTCTTGGGTAGGTCTCTAGTCTCGTGGTCTTCCAAGAAACAAAATTCCGTAGCCCTATCCACTGCAGAAGCCGAATATATAGCCGCCGGGAGTTATTGTGCCCAACTACTTTGGATGAGACAAATTTTGAGTGATTATGACCTAACCTACAAAAGTGTTCCACTATTGTGTGACAATGAGAGCGCCATAAAAATTGCCAACAATCCTGTCCAACACTCCAATACAAAAGACATCGATATTCGCCATCATTTCCTAAGAGATCACGCAACCAAAGGCGAAATTGATATCTAACATGTGAGCACAAATGATCAATTAGCCGATATATTTACCAAGCCCCTTGACGAGAAAAGGTTTTGTGAATTGAGAAGTGGTCTAAATATTTTAGATTCTCGTAACGTGGCTTGATGAGTGCTCACATATTGTTTGTTGAATGGTAAATGGATTTCAAAATCTTATTTATCTTTTTCTTTGAATTTATCCTGTGTTTTTGGCACTTGATCCTCGGATCCGGTCATTGCTGTGTGACCATGGCTTGTTTGCTTATTTTTTCACTGGTCACATAGCAAGTGGACATCTTAGGGTCTCCTCCTCCTCCCGCTCCGCCAAACTCCTAGGATCCTCGTGCAAATCCCCTTTTCTTACCGAGCTGGGGAACCCGGAGTCTCCGGGGTTTTTATCCGGAGTCTCCGGATTACCCGGAGTATCCGGACTAATTGTCCGAACTCTCTGGGTTGGGGGGTGCGGTTAAACCCCCAAATCTCGCGCGGTTCCACTTCTTTTCCTCATTCACTCCGTGCGCCTCTCCCTCTCCCATGCTCTCCTCGTGGCTAGGGCGGTTTCTCACCTTCATCTTCATCTCCAAGGGACTTTGAACCCCTCCTCTTCCTCAGTTTGGAGATCAAGGTAAGAATCGAGGTGCCCTAATCTTTCTTTTCCGGGTTTGGGTTCAATTCTTCTCATCTTAGGGCTTCTCCCCGTGCTTCATCTCTTCTAGGGTGTGGCTCGTCACGTCGTGGACCTCAAGATCGGAGAATCTCGTTCTCTTCTCACCCGTGTTCTTCATTCAAATTTCTTGAGGTGAGTTCTAGATTGTGCCCTAATCCTGTGAAATCTCTTGCTAGATTGTGCCCTAATCTTCACTTTTTCATCCTTGAGGCAATCTAGATCCATTACTTGTTGTTTTTCGGGTTGGATTCCCCAATCTCTCTCGCGCCGTGCGCGAATCTGGTGCGTCCGGAGTATCCGGACTTTTGGTTCGGACTCTCCGGGTTGGTCCGAAGTATCCAGATAATTTGTCCGGAGTCTCCGGATGCAATCCGGAGTATCCAGATTATTTATCCGGACTCCCCGGGTTGAGTGTCTCGGCCAGATTTCATTTCTTGTTGTATTTCTAGTCGCCTCGCGGCTAATCTATTTCTCTCACTTTGTCTGGTCAGATGGATCCTTCCCAGGGGACGTCGGGTGGTGGTGACCCTCCTCGGGGCTCTCCTCCTCCGGATACCCCTCCCGGCTCTCCTTCTGCTCCTTCGGCGCCCAAGAGGCAGAGACGCGCTGTGATGAAGCGGCCTACTTCAAAAGGTCCGCCGCGTATTGGTCTTCCCTCAACTTCTCAGCCTCAGCATCGGCCGCAGCCTCAGTCTCAGTCTCCTCCTCAGCCTGATCCAAATGAGCATCCTGCGGATACTCATGCTACTCTGTGTGATCAGAAGAGGAGGGAGTTTCGTGACTCAGGGCGCTTCATTGGTCCCTTGGCCAAAGCCAAGCCTGTTTGGAACTATCCCGGGTCAGTAAACCCGATGAGGGTGATTGATTACAGGACAGGCTCAGGAAAGGACAAGGCTATTGTTGAGCACGGAAAGAAGGATCCCCTTGAGTTCCATCAGGACGAGTATGTGGACCGACACTTCTGGAACAGATTTCAGTCAGTCAGATTACTATGAGACGGTCCTCTACCCGCTTGAGCATCCAGTGGTCAGGATGAAGACCATTGATTGGGACTATATGGTAGCAGCTGAGAACCCAGTATTTGATCAAGTCATTCAGATTTGTGAGCTACACCAGATCAAGAACATCATGTTGTTCAAGTATGACTGGAACAATGAGGTGGTCATGCAGTTCTATGCCACTCTCTACTTTGACAAGAAAGAGGAGGCTATCTGGTGGATGACAGATAGAGTGTGGTATGTGGCCAACAAGAAGAGGTTTGCCAGGGTGCTTGGCCTCAGATATGATGGCAGTCCTAAGCTTCATGACAAGAAGGTCATGACTCCTGAGCAGATAGAGGCGTTGTATGACACTTCTCAGCGCTTCACCGTGGGGACCATCAAGGGTCTGAAGGATGTGCCTGCGGTGCTCTACAGGATGCTCAGAGTCACTCTTTGGCCCAAGGAGGGAGACGCTTCTGCCATCAGTTCCTATGGAAGGAACTTGCTATTCCATCTCGTTGAGCGCACCCACACTTTCGATATTATTGATTTCATGTGGGAGACAATGAGGCAGAATGCGCAGAGCAACATGAGCAGTTGCAGCTATGCCCCTTTGTGATGGCTTTGGTTACTCATGTCAGTGGGCTGAAGTTCATCAGAGATGTGGAGCACTTGTCTTACAAGGTTCGACCTCCTCCTGCTCCAGCAGCCCCAGGTCCTGCAGGTAGGACGCGCCGAGGTCGCCCGTCCAGCTCTTCTTCTGCTCCAGTTGTGCCTCCTGCAGTTCCCTCTGAGCCGTCTGAGATCCCAAGCAGCACGCTCTAGAAGATGTTGAAGCACATCTTCTTCCTTTATCGCGACATCTCCACTCAGCAGAAGGAGATGCGCAAGGAGATCAAGAAGAATGGCAAGGGCATTCGAGACATCCGTCACCACAATGGTGAGGCGCTCTCTCCCAGTGATTCCTCCGGATCCTCTGAGGAGAGTAGTGGTGCGACTTCTGCCGATTAGCTCTTTGGCATCGCCTCTTCTACATCGCCTGCTCCTAGAGATGACTCTGGCAGCGAGGGATCGCAGTACTCAGCGTTCGACGACAACGAAGGCGATGACGAGTGATTTCTGTCTCCTCCTCTTTTTGGTGTCTTGATGCCAAAGGGGGAGTGATGCTTCCTTAGTAGCCTTGTCGTAGTTGTCTTGTCGGGTCGTCGCTTTGTGGTTGTGGTTGTGGACTCTGTTTTCTTTTGGTTGTCGCTCTTGTTTTATTTTTGGACTTCTTATCTGTTGCTCGTTATGTTGTCTTGAACTTTTTTATCCTCGTTATCCATGTTATGACATTGTGCCTCGTTATCCATGCATGATTTACATCCTGTTGATTGTGCTATGAGATTCCTCGGATGCAAAGTTTTAGGGGGAGCTCTTGGAAATTTTCTCGCTAAATATTTGCATTTGATTCCACTCAATACCTCTAATGCACACATTTAGGGGGAGCTCCACCTTATATTTGATGTTCAAATATGCTAAGACAATCTTTTGTTATATTCTTTTTGCCTTTAATTGTGTTGTCATCAATTCACCAAAAAGGGGGGAGATTGAAAGTGCATCTAGGCCCCTCAATTTATTTTGGTGATTAATGATGACACAATTAAAGAGATCTAATACTTTAACTAAGATTGATGCAGATATCGAGAACATATCAAGCTTGGAATGAGATTGGACGCCCCTACGTACATTAAAATTCAAAAAGACGGCATCAAGACGAGATTTGTAATTTCTATTTTATTTGAGTCTTAAGGATAGCCGTACTATTAAGAGGATACGATGGAAAATCGCTTTGAGGATGTGCATGTGCTCAAGGTCAAGTCTTGCATACAAACTAGCACTCAAATACTTGCATTTCCCAAAAACAGCATTTTCCAACCGAGCCATCCAACCCGGAGTATCCGGACATTTAGTCCGGAGTGTCCGGACAATTTAGTGCGGAGTGTCCGGGTTAACCCCTTCGGCCAAAAGTCATTCCAGTTTATCCGGAGTATCCGGACATTTTGTCCGGATAGTCCGGATCATCCGGAGTGTCCGGGTTAATTGTCTGGAGTGTCCGGACAGTTCGAATTTGAGGGTAATGGCTAGTTTTCTAAAAGAGTATTTAAAGCCTCTACTCTCCCCCAACGGCTAGGATCTCTATTGAGCTCATTCATAGCAGCATTCAAGCCATTCCTAACACACTCCAAGCATTCAATAGAGCCCTCACTTCCTCCCACCTCTTGATTTGGTTGTTGATCCATTCTTGGTGAGGAGAGGAAGAAGTAAAGTGCTAGGTGCATTCATTCCAAGTTCTTGAGCACTAGTTCATCCTCCAAGCGATTCTTCGTGGTGTTGTTACTCTTGGAGGTTGAAGGTCTCCTAGATGGCTAGGAGTCACCGGGAGCACCCGAAGCGTGTGGTGTGCTCCAGTCGTTTGTGAAGGCGAGTCTCGCCTCCGAAAGGGAAGAGACAAGAAGTGAAGCCGGCGAGTGCATTTGTGCAACACGGGAGGAAAGCGAGTTGAAAGAGACCCCGGCTCAAGTGCGACCGAGCCACCTCAACGGAGACATAGGATTCCCTTCAAGAATCCGAACTTCGGTGAAAAATCAAGTCTCCAACTTCCTTTCTTGGTTCTTACTTTACTTGTGTGGATTGGTTCTCTTAGAGCTTCGATCTAGCTTGTCTTACTACTTTGCTCTAGATCCTCACTTGCTTAAAGTTCTAGGTTGCTTTTGCTATCTGTTGTTAGAGTAACTAGTTGCTAGTTAGAGTAGATCTAGTTTCGTTCCCGAGCCAATTAACCCGGAGTATCCGGATAAAATACCGGATAGTCCGGACAACCCGGAGTATCCAGACAAAATATCCGGAGACTCCGAGTTGACCTTCTCGGGTAGTTTAATTCTGCTGCGTAATTTTGAATTCGCCTATTCACCCCCCCTCTAGGCGACATCTTCGGTCCTTTCAGAAGGAAATCATCTTGTGTGAACTTGGCGGCAAACATTGTTCTGCTATTCCTTGACTCCTCCATATACCTTTCGTGTAATCGCCGCATTTGGGTTGGTAGCAGGGCCACCTCATCTGGCCTAATTAATGGTTCACCAAATTTAAATGGCCATCTAAGAGGTGCCGCTGCAACCTCACCTTGTCCATAAACTTGACCAAGCGTCAGTCCTGCTTCTGCCATGAATTGCTCAAGCTGCAACTGCTCCGCACTAGCCAGCGACTTCTTCGACTTCTTTGTCGCCTTTATTATTGTGCGCTCGTAGTCCGAGGGCAACTTCTTCTTCGGGGAAGTTAGTCTTCTCGAGGAATATTTTTTGACTGCACGGTCAATTGGAACCGTCTTCTCGAGCTCCGAATGTTTGAAGTGTGCAGTTACACTTGTGTTCACTTCCTTTCTGGTCACCTCGGGAGTTAGGTCGTACGGCTTATTATGTGGAGCTGGGGTGGACCTCTCCTTTTGTGGAGCCAACTTCTTAGACAGAGGATTGCATGGTCGTGGAGCTGGAGCCGACTTCATAGCTGGGGCCGACTTCTTAGGTGAAGCCGGCTTCTGTTTAGGCGCTGGGGGTTGTGGAGGACTAGGGCTTTTTATGATCGCCAACTTCTTGCATGGGGGTGATGATGGAGTTGGACTTGGGCCTCTTATAGGAGTGGACACCTCCTCGTTATCTTGAAATATAATGTAGCGCTTGCGCCACAAAATGATACCATGTACAGCCTGTCCAAGCTTGGTAACCCCGTCACCTCCAGGAATGTCGAGGTCAAGCTCTTCATATCCTTCGCATATCTGCTCAACCGCGACCTTAGAGTAGCCCGGCGGTATCTCATTGCAATGAAAGAGCTGGCCCGACTCGACAGGGAATGCCATGGCATAAGCAACCTTGAGGGAGAGGTTACGCGCTTCGATATGCAGCTCATACGAACGGCGCGTCGTGATGTCGTCCATGGGATAATGGCCCAAGTCCGCATCTGGGGGCCCAGTGGAAGAGCAGCTACTCCGCCGCCCGGATGGGTTGATGACGACATCGGGATTACTAGGAGGGGCGGCCTGCATCTCACTAATGGCTAGCTGCACTTGTCGTCTGACTTCTTCCTCCATGCTTGCCTGTTGTGCAGCTACGCGTTCTTCCAATGAGCGGTACCTTTGTTCTTCTTGGGCTTTCCTTCTCTTCCGACTCCTATAACTATCGTCGTGAGGGAAGCCGTACTTCCATGGAACCACGCCCACACCTCGTGTTCGTCCAGGTTGCTCAGGGTTTTGTAGGGCCCTACTTAGCTCGTCTTTCTCCCTATCTGGCTTGAAGGAACCTTGGGAAGACTGCTCGAGGGCTTCTACAAGCCTTATGGTTACTTCTTGCACTTCCCTGGAATACACCAAGATGCCATCATCTCGAAGGCTTCCCCCGTGAGCAAAGTACCAATGCTTCGATCGTTCGGGCCAGTCTTGCTTTACGGGTATGATACCATTCTCTATCAGTTCGTCTTCCCTCTTCAGCCATTTTGGTATCTTCTTCACGTAACCACCAGTGCCAAGGTGGTGGTGGTATTGCTTCTTCCCGGCATTCACCTTGTTCTTTGCATTCGAAGCTTGGCCTTCTTCCAATTGCTTGTAACCCACAAATGCTTCCCAGTGATCTGCCAACTTTTGGAAACAATTGAAGTCAGGCGTGCGGCCCTTCTGCACATAGGTGGAGTTCAAATACTTCTTCCAAGTCTGAAAATGGATTGCCATTTTCTTTAGAGTTTACTTCTTCACGAGCTCTTCGGACCCTTCAGGGAAGGTGAACGTCTCTTTCATATCAGCCCAGAGCATGTTCTTCGTAGCGTCAGAGACCGCGTTGTTGCCACTCCATTTCCTTATGCTAATGGGCACGTGATCCCTGACATGGTACCCGCAGGCGTTGTTATATGGACCCAACACTGACTCCGGTGCAACAGTCATCCCTTCAGTGTTGACTTCAGTGATCACATGTTTTATCGTCGGCTTCTTGTTAGGACCTCGCGTTTGCACTTGCCTGCTCGAACTACCAGGCTTAAAATACGATAAAGAAGAAACGGGTCAGAATGTTCGACAAGCATCAAAGGGTAACCAACATATGTATTCATATGAATTACCTCAGTGCTAACGTGGTCGGCGGCCGTCCCGGCCTCAATGTCAACAGCTTGAGCGGCATCACCGGCCTGAGTGTAAACGGCTTCGACGGCCTCAGTGCTACCTTGCATGATCTGGTCGAATAGAAATTGTTCGTTCTCCTCGAAGGATGCCATCCTTGATAGACTGATATTGCAATGCACAGAAAGAAATGTTCAATTTTCCTGTGCGATCTTGCAATGCCATCCTTGATAGACTAGTTATTTCTGAAATAAGATTCCTATAGTGATAATAAGCTCATATAACCGAGTTCGGTCCTATAGTGACAAAAGGAACTTCCAAGAGGCATTTGCCCTATTTGCAATGATCAAATACCTACAAAAAACAAACTAGACACAGAAGATCAACTCTAAACTTACTCCGAAATTCACTACGAATTTCGACAGCACCTTCCCTAAAAAGTGGACATCCACTCAGCAGGCAAAGAGATATAAGTACAAATCACAAGCACATATCACCAACAAAGGTGCCAACTGAACAAAATAATAATCATAGTCCCAAATATTACATGTTTGAAGCACATATCACCAACAACACTCCATTTTAAACTAACGGCCATTTCTAACTAAGGTTCATCATCATCGCAAACATAGACTCAAGAACTTGACATCATCATCACAAACTGTAACACCCCGGCATTTAATATGCCCGAATGCTACCAAACATAAGCTAAACAACATCTAAATACCACATTTAAACATAAATTCCAGCAAAGGTACATATGCTAAAAACCGATATTTCGGCAGCATCTCCTTTGTTTTTCCATGAATTAACACCATATCAATATCATGGCAAGATATATCATAGCACACGACATCTAAAACATCAACATAAATGGATATATCATCAAATTACGCCAATAATACCACGCTCAACTACTTCATAAACTAAAACGAAGCAAATAAGGAATCACTAGCATGCTAAATTAAACCATACATTAAGTTTAAGGCACAACTCTTAATATCATGTCTCCAAGTGATTAATTATGGACTATGATGGTGGAGCTACGTGTAGAAGTGTAGCTAGACCCCTTTTTCCCGCATGCCGATCTCAAAGTACCTAAAAACAACATAAAACACAAGCGTGAGTTCGAAAACTCAGCAAGCATATTGTAATGGACAACAAGATCATTTACAAGACAATAATACCTTACATCACATATAACATCTCATACTTGAGCACATAACAACATCATCATCATTAAATATGTATTGCAATGCAATGCAATGCAATGTTATGCTCATATCTCCTTGGAAACTCATACTGGTATGGTTGAGTACACACCCGTCGGTGTGCACCCTTTTCCCCCTTCCATCCCGAAGATGGAGGGTGCCTACTCCTCGCTTCCATTCACCACATGGATGGAATCACGATGTAGGTCTTACTCAATGGCGTTCCGGACTAGTCATAACTTTCTCACCGACCTTGCCGGACTAGTTATGACTTTCTCACCGCCCTCGCCCTATCTCATGTCATGCATGCAACTATGCCAATTATCATATTTCACATGTACATAAACATATAGCATCTCATCATGACAAATATTACACATGGCATCGAATCATGATAAGTATAGACACATAGCATCATATCATGATAATCATACTCAATATATCATTGGAAAACAGCAAGCAAGGCAAGTGATCATAGCAAGTATTCAATCTTTCATCCAATATCAACAAGCAACCTACAATCCGCTATACATTACAACACACTTGCCTCAATCAGCGACGGATTTGTGGGAAGTCGAGGGCACTCGGTGTCACACCACCTGCACATAGGCATCACACACTCACAATCATGCCCACAAAACAGTACACAAATCCCCATCTAACCCGACATTGCCCACTACTTGCAAACCTAAAAACAGAGGTTCTGTCCCGGCGGGACAGCAGCCTTGCAAAGGCCATAACTTGAGTTCTGGGACTCCAAATCGATTAAACGAGTACACCATCGCGAAGCTTAGGAAATTTTCCTACATTTTTCTAGTTATACGGAAAGACTGATTCGGACTCTAAAATTGTTTAATCTACAGATTACTACGATCTGTTCCAATCGCGTCACAGATTTTAACACGCTCGGTAAAACGGCCATAACTTTCAAACGGCTGATCGGATTTTAACGTGCTTTATGTCCATGGAAAGATAATTAAATTATCTACAACTTCTTTTAAGTCCGTACGGACATATTCGGATTCTAAATCGACGAAAACTCGAACCCTAGCCCGATTGCTCAATCTGCCCGAAAACAGAAACGTGGCAACGTCTAGATCTAACCCAAAGAACTCCAACCCAGCACCACCAATTGATCTAAAAACTTCATAAACACCCTAAGAACAGTACCTAGATCAAACCCAAGGATCCCCATGATCATACCTTTGCCCAACGAACGAATCTCCAATAGATCTCCTCGCTCCTCGCTCCACGCTCCTCGCTCCTCGCTCCAACGGATGGATCCACAAGGTGCAGAGGTGTGGAGACCACCCTAGGGAAGCAAGGGGGTGGAGGAGAGGTGGTGGAGAGGTGGGGAGCAATGGGGCAAAGGAGGGGGAGGCGCACGGCCAAGGGAGAAGGGAGGCGGCTAGGGCAAGGGCAAGTGGGGGGGAAGGGCGCACAAGGGGCAGGGGTGAACGCCCAAGGGCTGGTGGGGAGCCCTTTTACCAGCCCCCACGCCCAATCCTAGTCCGTTACGGAGACCTACTCCATCCCACCAAAGCCCACTTAAGGCCCAAACTCCCGGGAAGGCCCAAAACCCGAAACGGCCTAAAGCGGTCCGGAAACGTTATTAACCTCCATACCTTATGGTTTTAACCTGCCATACCATATTTCATAAAGTTTTTGACCTTAACATGCACCATTTAAAAGGTTACGACACTCCGTGGTGACACATCAGTTCAAACGGCCCAAAAATGCGAGTAAACCTCAAGCCGAAAGGTTTTATCCTCTAATTTCATATTCTATAATGTCACACCATACCGTAGTGTCACATTCTCCCCCCCTTCAACAGGATTCGACCTCGAATCCGAAGGACGCCAAAATCAATGACAAAATCCCCAAGGGACAAACGGCTTCTCTGCGACACAAAACATTCACACAACGACTAAAACCGAACAAACAACAAACGAGTTCCCAAAACCAACACATAGAGAAAAAGTGTTGATCTAGCTCAACTAAGGGCAACCCCTCACAAATCGACCTTCACTTCAATTCCCCAACAGAATCTGCGTTTCAACCACAAAGGGCTCCATCAACCCAAAACGCTCGAATCCTCACGGCAAACACTTCATACTTCTATCACAACCAACCTGACTACCATACTCCATTAAACTCAACATGACATAATCAAAGGAAGTCACAATTCCTTTAACGACCTTTCTACATTCGAAAATTTCCATCGAGGAAAACTCATTAAGGCACACTTGCCCTTCCGATACACCATCATACTAACATTTTATTCCATCCTTTCCCAGACAAGACTCAACTCCAAGAACAACTAGTGACGACAAATGCTCACGGCAGGACAAATATCACCGAACTACCGTCAACTTCACTTCCACCCATCGCTACACTTAATAATGGTTAGACCCATACATCATCAACCTCCATCACAAACCACCCTTATACCACTAGGGTTCAACACCTAGCCCCAAGCTAGGATCGAAAAACCTTACCAAACCACAATTGGTTCCTTTCTTAAGAGGGTCTCGCCCTCACAAAAACACTTAGGTATCATCCCCAAGTGTACACACGACAACTCAAACCCAAAGCGTTAACAACCATTTTGGAAAGAATTCGGCAACATCCAAGCCAAATCACAAAGGAAGCATAAATCCTTCATTCTTTCTTTTCATACTAGAAAGAAATGGACATCTCGATTCTTGACATGCATGCACACTTTTCAAGAGCACTCGGATTAGTCATATATCCTTATATGACTTTCTCACCGACCTGGCTCGTCGACTCCTTTATGATTAATTATGCATAAACAATGTCTCGTTTTCCTTTTTCACCCTTCATTCATCATGTAACAACGGCAAGAATAGTCATTCACCAAATGACTTCTTCCGGTATCAAATGATGGAAACACAATTAACATCGAAGGTTGCGGAAATTCATATAGAGTATGACGGCAGCATAGTTGTGATAAAACACCACGTCGTAAAAGACCCCACATCAGTTTAAAACAGAACTTGCACAACATTGCATTTCATCCAAATTCAACATTTTGGAAAAGAACATCAAAATTTCAAGTCGAGCATCTGCTCCCACAACCATCACGAACTTCCTCAAGGAGAGGGAAACTCATTCCCAAAAGGGAACACCTCACTAACAAAATCACTTTGTAAAACTTTCATAAAGTCCACCTTTTTGAAGCACTCGCAACATCACACACATTTTCAAAACAACTCCAACTCTAGCCAAAAAGAGTTACACATTAAGGGCTCAACTCAAAAGTTTCCAACACAACCCTTTAAGACCATCTGCTTCCTTTTAAAATTAATTCCAAAGATAATCCAGTGCGAACGCGAAAGGGCGCGATCGACTCAAAACCTTTGGATGTAAATCCAAACTCACAACACGAACTAAACAAATTCGCCAAAACCAAAGGTCGACACCAAACATTACGAGTTTTGGGGAACTCAAACACAAAGATAAGGAACACCTTGACCGAAAACCCTTCAACCAAAATGGCAAACAACCAAACCAGGTCCAAAAGCTTTTAAACACAAGCTCAGCGTAAAAGAACCATCTCTAGAACTCCACTACGCTTTCCATTAAAAGACTTTAATAATCACTTTTTACTCCCTGAGGAGCCCCAACTCAATTCAACCAAAAGCTTCACAACAAATTCTTCCTCTAGTTACCATTCCCAAAACTTTTAATAAGGGTTTATGATGCTTATCAAGAAGGCACCCAACCAAGACTATAATGATATGATCCCCACGGATCACCGAATCATAATACTTCTTATTCTAAATTTGAAACATAGTACTTCAACAAATCTTTCAGCAAGATCAACATATAAATTTCATACCTCCTACTATTCACGTCTCGATAACCGAACCTTATTCAGTTAAACAAAGACTTCAACATGTAAATATTATCTCTACAAGACAAAGTTCATAGCTAGGATTCCAAGGCATACATTCATTAAGGATAAAACTCTACATCAGGTTAATTATCCATGGTTCACTTCATCACTACAGGTTACAACACCCTCCATTTAGTCAATGGTTTCCAACAAGTATTCTACACAACTACCACCACTACTAAGTCATCAATAAAAACAAATGGGCATAATCATCAGCCGATCAACATTACTTTTAGCTACCCTATACATAGGTGATAACAAAATTACAACATACTCCAACTATTTAAAATAGATTGAAAACTGGCATTGAAGGGTCACAACTGCATACTTCCAAATATACTAATAGTTTGCAACAACATAAATAACCACTCCAATCAACTTCCAAATTAAAGTCACTAGTCTCTACTAATCCGTTAGATTAGCACATCTTTAAACACCAAGCAAAGCTTCTTAACAATATCAGCAGTTTACATCATCTTAATGTTTTAACTATGCATCAAGGTTTAAAATTTTAACATTAACGAGGATCATAAGCACTTTTAAAGCAAGGCAACAGATTCTAAGCATGAACATTAACACTTTCAATCATTCTCGCTAAGAGTGAACTACAACACTAGTAGTCTATTTATTCTCAAACTTAGAGATTTTACTCACATCAATCCATAAACCACATTGTTACCTACTACATAACATGCTAAACATCAATTCTTACTAGGGACAAATGATTTCAGTCAAAAGACTACTTACTTTGTTTACAGCATTTTAGTTTTAAAACTCATCCCAAATTCATAAGGAAACTTGACTCCCAAAATTGCAATGAGACAAACCCAAACTTGGTTATGCAAAGGAATTCTCCAAAACACTTTTCAATCTCAAAGACTTCCATAGAGGAAACTGGTTGGAAGACAACTTTTCTCGAAAGAGAACCAAGTGCTCCATTAACCTTTTCAAATAAAACCTTAACACCAAACCCCTAACTTTCACGACTCAAGAGGGGCTCTCAAAGATGATTTCTCAAACCAGTAAAATGATGAAATCAAACACCAGTTACTACTACGAAGCCACAGAACTTCAGCCATGACAGCCAGGTCTGGCACAACTCCGAACAAAACTCCTTTAGCCTTGGAGACAGACAACCACAGGAATAAATCGAATGCTTGTTCTTCATAAAGCAATTAACAGGCATCAAAAACTGGGAAGGCGCCCAAAAGAAGCGCAACACTAGACTCCTCTTGTACGTCTTCACCCAAGGAAGACAAAACCACACACCGCATACGGAACGATCCGCGAAAGCCCATCACCTTTTCATTTGGTTCAAAACAGCTAAAGCCAAGAAAAGCAACAAACACCGACCGTCAGAACGACAAAGAACATCCGAAGGAAACCACCATTAACTCTTCCTTTTCGTCTCCAATCAACTACCCGATTCTGACAGAAAGGGTAAACGCTTTTCTCCTACAGGGGTTAACAGTTCTTCGGTGATGGCGCTAACCGGCCACACCGTCAAACCTCACCCTAACTATAAACAACAAGAGGTGACCGAAACCCTTCGGTACCACAACCCCACTCTTATCACCACAACATATATCATTGACATAGCAACATGCATTGTCAAAAGAAGCATTCAACATCAAAGCTTAAATACAACATTTAAGCGTAAAGAAATGATACCCATACCCTTTTCCTCATTGTGCATCCGTGTGTGTCAAATTTTAGATTAGTTATACCATTTTTTGCAAGTTTTAATGTTGCTATCCTATGACAAAGTTTTAGTTGAAACCTAAGCCATGTTTCTAAGTTATTCCACATCATATTTTAGTTGTACCCTATGGGATGACACTAAAAATACGCATTCCAAGGACCTCTGACCGCTCTGATACCAACTGTAACACCTCGGCATTTAATATGCCCGAATGCTACCAAACATAAGCTAAACAACATCTAAATACCACATTTAAACATAAATTCCAGCAAAGGTACATATGCTAAAAACCGATATTTCGGCAGCATCTCCTTTGTTTTTCCATGAATTAACACCATATCAATATCATGGCAAGATATATCATAGCACACGACATCTAAAACATCAACATAAATGGATATATCATCAAATTACGCCAATAATACCACGCTCAACTACTTCATAAACTAAAACGAAGCAAATAAGGAATCACTAGCATGCTAAATTAAACCATACATTAAGTTTAAGGCACAACTCTTAATATCATGTCTCCAAGTGATTAATTATGGACTATGATGGTGGAGCTACGTGTAGAAGTGTAGCTAGACCCCTTTTTCCCGCATGCCGATCTCAAAGTACCTAAAAACAACATAAAACACAAGCGTGAGTTCGAAAACTCAGCAAGCATATTGTAATGGACAACAAGATCATTTACAAGACAATAATACCTTACATCACATATAACATCTCATACTTGAGCACATAACAACATCATCATCATTAAATATGTATTGCAATGTAATGCAATGCAATGTTATGCTCATATCTCCTTGGAAACTCATACCGGTATGGTTGAGTACACACCCGTCGGTGTGCACCCTTTTCCCCCTTCCATCCCGAAGATGGAGGGTGCCTACTCCTCGCTTCCATTCACCACGTGGATGGAATCACGATGTAGGTCTTACTCAATGGCGTTCCGGACTAGTCATAACTTTCTCACCGACCTTGCCGGACTAGTTATGACTTTCTCACCGCCCTCGCCCTATCTCATGTCATGCATGCAACTATGCCAATTATCATATTTCACATGTACATAAACATATAGCATCTCATCATGACAAATATTACACATGGCATCGAATCATGATAAGTATAGACACATAGCATCATATCATGATAATCATACTCAATATATCATTGGAAAACAGCAAGCAAGGCAAGTGATCATAGCAAGTATTCAATCTTTCATCCAATATCAACAAGCAACCTACAATCCGCTATACATTACAACACACTTGCCTCAACCGCGGGCGACGGATTTGTGGGAAGTCGAGGGCACTCCCGGTGTCACACCACCTGCACATAGGCATCACACACTCACAATCATGCCCACAAAACAGTACACAAATCCCCATCTAACCCGACATTGCCCACTACTTGCAAACCTAAAAACAGAGGTTCTGTCCCGGCGGGACAGCAGCCTTGCAAAGGCCATAACTTGAGTTCTGGAACTCCAAATCGATTAAACGAGTACACCATCGCGAAGCTTAGGAAATTTCCTACATTTTTCTAGTTATACGGAAAGACTGATTCGGACACTAAAATTGTTTAATATACAGATTACTACGATCTGTTCCAATCGCGTCACAGATTTTAACACGCTCGGTAAAACGGCCATAACTTTCAAACGGCTGATCGGATTTTAACGTGCTTTATGTCCACGGAAAGATAATTAAATTATCTACAACTTCTTTTAAGTCCGTACGGACATATTCGGATTCTAAATCGACGAAAACTCGAACCCTAGCCCGATTGCTCAATCTGCCCGAAAACAGAAACGTGGCAACGTCTAGATCTAACCCAAAGAACTCCAACCCAGCACCACCAATTGATCTAAAAACTTCATAAGCACCCTAAGAACAGTACCTAGATCAAACCCAAGGATCCCCATGATCATACCTTTGCCCAACGAACGAATCTCCAATAGATCTCCTCGCGGATCGCTCCTCGCTCCACGCTCCTCGCTCCTCGCTCCTCGCTCCTCGCTCCAACGGATGGATCCACAAGGTGCAGAGGTGTGGAGACCACCCTAGGGCAGCAAGGGGGTGGAGGAGAGGTGGTGGAGAGGTGGGGAGCAATGGGGCAAAGGAGGGGGAGGCGCACGGCCAAGGGAGGAGGGAGGCGGCTAGGGCAAGGGCAAGTGGGGGGGAAGGGCGCACAAGGGGCAGGGGTGAACGCCCAAGGGCTGGTGGGGAGCCCTTTTACCAGCCCCCACACCCAATCCTAGTCTGTTACGGAGACCTACTCCATACCACCAAAGCCCACTTAAGGCCCAAACTCCCCCGGGAAGGCCCAAAACCCCGAAAACGGCCCGGAAACGGTCCGGAAACGTTATTAACCTCCATACCTTATGGTTTTAACCTGCCATACCATATTTCATAAAGTTTTTGACCTTAACATGCACCATTTAAAAGTTTACGACACTCCGTGGTGACACATCACTTCAAACGGCCCAAAAATGCGAGTAAACCTCAAGCCGAAAGGTTTTATCCTCTAATTTCATATTCTATAATGTCACACCATACCGTAGTGTCACACAAACATCCTCTGAATTTTTTCCAACAAGCAACCATGAGAACAAGTCTCCATTTACAATAGAGAGTAATAGATTGCAATAGGTAAATGTAAAAGTATTTGCAATTGATAGACAAATAATAGCAAATCAGAAGTAGCATAATTAAAATAGTGTCTTGATGTCCTAATAACAAAATTTGGAACCCTAAAGCATGAACAACATAGGAAGTTAAAATGGCCTCATCATCAACTGCTTCACCTATCTTGCATTCAAATTTGTATATTGTACTACTTCCATATTTCTGTTTTGTTCTTAAAAAAACTTGTACAGTGCTCGAACCCGATCAAGTGCCAAGGGATATTACATAATGGCCTCAAGAACCAAGAAATGTTACCTCTACTGCTGCAGGGGGTGGGGCCGTGCTTGGGGAAGACAAGGGGGAAGGGGCCGGCGCCGTGCTTGGGGATAGGGATGGCAATCGGGCGGGTACCTCTGGGTACAACTGTTATACACCCAAACCCGAAACCCGAAAGCTTGCTACCCACCTGAACCCATATGACTTCACGGGCACAGATATAAACCCACACCTGAACCCGATGGTTACCCGAACCCGAACTTTGATCTCCAAAATGGGTACATCTGTTGGGTACACGACCCGAACCCGACCCGAACCGAACCCGAACCTTCAGCCCTCAACTAGCATTGTTCCATTATAGCAATACATAGATTCGTACATTGATGATCTTGTTTCATTACAACAATATAGGCAGTACAAACAGCAATACAGGTAGTACCAAGAGTATCAACAATACAGGTAATACAACCATTGTACAATCATAGATAACTCAATTTAATCGATAGAACGTTCTAACTGAAAATAGTGGCATGTGACAAGTTATTGTCTTCCTTCAATAAGAGGTTCTGTAGCCTCTATCCAACCTCACTTGTCCATTGCAACAAGTCAACTGCACAAGAGAGTATATTATCAATCCATGATACATAATTATCAATCCATGATACATACTTATATACATTGTCTAAGAGATCATGAATTATCATCCAGTCCAAGACTATACTCTGATGCAACCCAAAAAAACATACAAGAACTACTGGCAAATAGCATGACTATTGTATTCCTAGTAAAAGTGTTAATGGCAAGAAATTGTAAGTACTGCATGTAAATTTAACTAACAACAAAATAGATTGAAGCTACTATATAGAATATTTTCCCGAACCTTGAAATCAAGCCAATAGTGTATGACTAATATAACATGTAGAATATCAATTCTAACAAAAAAGAAGGATGGTATGTGCAAGATGCATAAGCCTAGTGAAACATGACATAGAATGACACAGAAGAAAATTATCAGTTCACAGACTCGGTGACAATGGATTGATCTTCCGTCATTTCTTCTTCATCCTCAAGAACAGTTTGAATTGCAGAGAGGTTGAAAGCAATATCCCCTAATAGAAAGATTAACCAACAATTAGCTATGAAATGGAGCAAAAGAAATGGAATGCAAGATTGAAACATTAACTAACAATAACCTATCATATCCGCACGAGACCAAGCCTGCATACACATAAGAGCTTCAACCATATTAGGGGCAAGCCGACTTCGATGTGGACTAAGTACCCTACCACTAGTACTAAATGCAGATTCAGATGCAATAGTTGTTACAGGAATAGGCAATATATCATGAGCAATTTTTTGCAAGGTTGGATACTTAATACCACCAAATTTCCACCAAGTGATGATGTCTAGCTCTTGTGTTCTAGGGAGAGGGGCCTCTTCCAAGTATAAGTCCAATTCTGTGCGCACTTGAGAAGCACAAACAGCAGGCTGGGATGACATATATTGATCAAATATATCAAAAACTTCATCTACTCCAACATGGATTGCAGTTGTGCTTGTGCCAGTACCATCTGATGTATCCACAACCTCACAAGAATCTTGATATTCTAACAACAAGTCAACCATAAGTTTCTTTATGTCATCAACTTCCTTAGTTGCATGTTCATAACCATATATAGATCCATATAAAGCCTGCAACATATGAGTCTTATATCTTGGATCAAGAACTGTTGCAATAGACATAAGACTATGTACATCTGTCCAATACTTATCAAACTTTGTTGTCATTTCCTCAGACATCTTTTGCATAAGTTCATTATCACTAGCATGCCATTTCCATATCGCCAAACGAATGCCACATATTTTGGGAAAGAAAAGATTAGCGGTAACATACTTAGTGCCCGATAACAACTCAGTGATATCAAAGAATATCTTCAGCCTATCACATACCTCCTTTGCAAACTTCCAATCTTCTTCAGTTGGACAAGAAGTAAATAGTTTTACTTGTAGCTTTAGACAATGAAAAATCTCTTGGTATTGTAATGCAATGGTAAGCATTAAATAGGTTGAATTCCATCTAGTTTTACAATCAAGAGACAACCTTTTCTTATATGGAATATTCAAAGTGCGTGCCATCTTTTCAAACTTTTCATGCCTTTTAGGTGTTGCTGACCAAAATGCAACACTATCACGAACACTTTCAATACCTTTTTCCATGACACTCATTCCATGTTGCACAATCTAATTTAATATGTGGGTACAACAACGCATATGGATCAATTTGCCTTGCAACATAATAGAGTTAGAATCCAACTTATCTGCCATTTCTCCAATAGCCTTGTCATTTGAAGAACAATTGTCCAAAGTCATTGTGGATATCTTCCTCTCAAGGTGCCATTCAACAAGACAATCATGTAGGGCTTCACATATAACCTCAGCCGTATGTGGGCATGGCACATACATGAACCTAATACATAAGGAAACATGAGTAAGCATTTTAGATTGTCAAGAACTAAATAAGCATTTCAGATTGGCAATAACTAAATAAACATGACCCTAATACCTTAGTAGGAAGCACTTTAGTTTCCAATTCTCATCAATATAATGCGCAGTAACTGCCATGTAGCCTCTCTTTTGATGGCCTGCGGTCCACATGTCCGTAGTGATGGCAACTCGATGTTTAAAATTTGCAAAGTACTTCACCATCAAATTCTTTTGGAGTTTATACAGATCCAATATATCCTTCCTAATAGTATTTCTAGACACCATCTGAAACATTGGTTGTAGGGAAGAACAGAACTTTCAAAAACCTTCATGATCAACCATAGACAAAGGGTACTCATGAACACATATCATCAATGATAGTTTTTTCCTAGCAACCTCTTGGTCAAAAATATAATTCTCTATATTCACTCTCCCTTCCTCTCCTTTTGTCAACCTCAATTTTTGTTGTTTTGGACCTATTGCATTCCTAGCGGGACAAGATTTCAGATAAGTCTTTAAGTGTGAAGTGCCATGACTTGTTTCTCCACTAAGCTTATGGTGACAATACTGACATACAGCTTTCCATTTCCCATCTATCTGTACTTGCTCAAACTCATTCCATACTACAGATCTAAGTTTTCTCTTACAACCAGTTTGAGCATGTGCATCCAAAGTATGAGTATCGGTACCTTGTGATTGTGATACTTGATCTTCAGTGTGAGGTTGACCTATGGCTGAGCTCTGCACTGCCTGTGAAGAACTGTTACTCTGAGACGCCATTCAAAGAATCTACAAACAATCACGAGAAACATACAAGAATCATGAACCCCCCATGACGGAACAAGGACATAGATGCTTTCAAGTTTCAACTAGAGTTTCAATAAATAAATAAAAAGGCAGCCAAGCTTAAGATAACTAATAAGAATGCTCTTTTTGAAGCACAAGAAACAACATATTACAACCTTCATCTAAAAGATAAATAATACAGTTAGTATATTACAAAATCTTGAAAGCAAGATAAACTATTATTAAAGGATAACAGACAGGCTACACCAAGCAAATGCTAGACCAGACATGCCTTTGACAAGCAAAGAACCAAAATAAATAAGTAACTCTAGCTGCAGAACACAAGTAACTAAGATAGCACAGAACAAGTAATATATATTTTAAGACTTCAGAACACAAGTAACTAAGATAGCACAGAACAAGTAATATATATTTTAAGACTTCAGAGCACAAGTAACTGAAAGTAACTCCCAACTGGAAGTCATTAGTATTCACTAGTTGTGGTGTCATAAGCATCCAAAGTGCTTCACTGCATCATCCATAAGCTTAATATATATTTGTAATTAGGTTATTCATGTGCACTGATAAATGAGTTAGATGAAATTCTTTCTTCTAGGATGAGCCATTGAAGGCTTTAGCAATGCCGGCTCAACATTCTTGTAGCTCATAAAAATCCGCTATAGGACTCAATCATGACAGCAGGGCTCAAAGGGCAGATTACATAATCATGGACGAAATCAGATCAAACCAACATTACTAAAAGAATGTCCATAATGAATGTAATTTGCCAGCATAGCCACATTAAAATTGGATTAGTATTTAGGAAGGCCATGGTATTAACAGAACACTTTTAGAACCAACTTTCACTTTTACATCATCTAGGAACAGCTAAGAAAGAATAAGTGTAAATATTGATGAACTTAGAACTGCAATGGTCTTTCCTAAAGGAAATGATGAATTACATGGATACTAGATCTTCAATGCTCTTCTTGATACCAGATCTAGCCTCCGGTGGCGCTACAAGGCTCGAAATGGGGAAGAACGGAAGAAAGAACAGAAGGAACACATGCATACCAGAAGAGCTCGGGGGCGCGGCGGCCGACAGACGCAATAGGAGCGGAGGAGCCTGAGGGGCGCTGACCGGCCGGGGAGTTGGGGATTAGGGTTTGTGCTCGGGGGAGGTGCCGCGGTGACCAATGAGCACAGCAGCAGGAGCTTCGGGGGCGGCGGCCGGCCGGCCGGGGAGGTGGGGAACTAGGAGCAGCAAGAGCTCTAGGGGCTGGCTGGGGGAGATCAGCAAATGGCGGCGGCGAGTGGGGTACTGGGGTTTCTCTCATGTGCGGGAGGGTCGGAGGGAGTCACAGATGCGTGCGGCTGCTAGTCAGGCTCAGTGGACAACAGCTCTCTGTACCGAGACTAGAGGCTAAGTTAGGGTTAAGTGTGTCTAACAGGTGGGACCTACATGTCATAGCATACCCATCGGGTACCCATGGGTACAAACTGGCATCCATACTCATCCTATAACCTTATCGGGTACCCGAACCCGAAAACCCACGGGTCTAAAATGCCACTCGTACCCGTTCTTATCGGGTCGGGTACCCAAATCCATGGGTAAAACTGCCACCCCTACTTGGGGAAGACGAGGGGGAAGGGGGCGACGCCGTGCTTGGGGAAGACCAGGGGAAGGGGGCGGCGCCGTGATTGGGGAAGACCAGGACGACTGCGCGGTGGAGGATGGCCGACGGCGCTGTGGCGGAGAAGGCGGCGACGCACGGGGTCGTCAGGGGTGGAGACGACGGCGGCGCTCAGTGTTTCGGGCGACTGAAGTTTTGGAGAGAATAGGTTTAAGTCCCTAGCCCGCGAGTATTTAGGGGAATTGACCTATCACTACCGGTTCTATACACAAACCGGTAGTAGAGAGTTATATACTACCGGTTATACACACCAACCGGTAGTGGTATTAACCCTTGCCACGCTTTTTTGGGGGGAAATGACGTTGTACTACCAGTTCGATACATGAACTGGTAGTACAAAATATCTATACTACCGGTTGCTCACACCAACCGGTAGTAGAAGTTGTCAAAAATAAAAAGATATAGCGTGCGCGAGTGGGGGCTCGAACCCGCGCGTCTTGGGTGAGCCTGAGCTCAAGCGCACGCTGCTAGCTAGGGAGTCTCTAGGTGTTTACTTGAACGTACAGGGCGCCACATTGTTCTAAACTGTATTTTTCGCGTGAGTTTTGTTCTTTCACTTTTTAAGTTGTTTTTATTGAAGGACCAACTCGAGTTATTAATTTTTTATATTTTTACAGAATGTTTGTACTGAGGTCAGGAGCCTACCATAAAATTTTCATTTTGAAATTTCCATTATTTATTTTCTAAAAATCCTTTTACTCTGTTCCATAAATTATCATAATGGCATGCAATAAATTGTTATAAATGGTAAATCTAATATTTATTTTTTACAAATTTTACCAGGAATGGGTATAGATAAGTGTAACCCATGGTAAAAATAGCAGCTTCATGAGTGGTATATTGAAATCCATATAGATCTTTCATCATGATCAAATACCATTAATGCAATTAATCATTACATTGATTTAACTATTTACATACTTTGTTTTAACAAGTGTTCCCTCCTTATGATCACAGCGTATGTAGGGAGCATCCTCAATATCAACCAGGACACTTATGTCGACCGCCACTGCAAAAGGAGGCAACTCGTCGAATTGATTATACTCTTCTTCGTATGTGACATCTTCAACTCTGACAATCCTTCTTTTACCCGGAAGAACCACGTGGCGCTTTGGCTGATTGCCACCCTTGTCGTTCTGTATCTTGTTACTGGTAGCCTTATCCTTTCGCTTCTTCGGTTTGCTAGACATGTTCATTACATAGAAGACCTGTGTCACATCATTGGCGAGCACGAATGGTTCGTCCCTATAGCTGATTTGTGTTAGGTCCACGGTTGTCACACCATACTTATCGATCATCACGCCGCTCGCTGTCAATTTGACCCATTGGCACCGAAATATAGGGATCTTGAAAGGTCCATAGTCGAGCTCCCAGATCTCCTCTATGAAACCGTAATATGTGTCCCTCTTTCCATTGTTGTCTATGGCATCTATACGGACACCGCTGTTTTGGTTGGTGCTCTTGTTATCCTGGGCTCTAGTGTAAAATGTGTACCCATTTATCTCATACCCTTGGAATGTCAATATTGTACTAGATGATCCTCGGGCCAAGCGTTCCAACTCTTCATCGTTGGTCTCCTTATCCATCATGTGCTTTTGTAACCAATCGCTGAAACGATCCATGTGTTGTCGTGTGATCCAATCCTATGACCTACCAGTGTATTGAGACCGCAGAATCCTCTTGTGCTTATCGACATATGGAGCCACTGTAGCTGATTGTTGCAATAGCGTGTAATGTGCTTGCTTAAATGAAACAAGATTATTGATGAGGATTGCTTTTCTTCCTAGTGTCCCTTTCCCCGGAGCCTCCACTCATGGCGTGATATAGGAACGCCAATCGAATTGAGATCGTCAATGTAATCGACACAAAACTCAACCACCTCCTCTGTCCCAACACCCTGGGCAATGCAGCCTTCTGGACGAGATCGGTTACGAACATACTTTTTTAGGACACCCATGTACCTCTCGAAAGGAAACATATTGTGTAGGAACACGGGTCCGAGCATATCTATCTCTTTGACAATATGAACCATGAGATGGACAATAATATCAAAGAAGGATGGAGGGAAGATCATCTCAAGGCTCACCACGCTTTGGACGACGTCATCCTACATCTTAGCTAGTTTATTTGGATTGATGACCTTTTGTGACAGCGCATTGAAGAATGAACACAACTTCAAGATTGTCCCTCGTACCCTTTCCGGCAGAATACCTCTCACTGCAACTGGAAGCAACTGTGTCATCAACACGAGACAATCATGGGATTTTAGGTGTACGATTTTATTCTCTTTTGTGTTTATGAGTCTCTTTATGTTCGAGGAGTATCCAGACGGAACCTTAATACTGTTCAAGCACTTGATCATGCTTTTTTTTCTCTTCCTTGCTTAGAGTGTACCTGGCGGGATGTAGGTAATGATGTCCTTTCCCTCTCTTTTCCGGATGTAGGTCATTCCTGAGTTCCAATAGTTTCAGGTCCTTTCGTGCTTGAAGTGTATCTTTTGATTTGCCGTACATATCTAGGAAGCCTAACAGGTTGACGTGAACATTCTTCGTGATGTGCATGACATCAATTGAGTGACGCACCTCTAAGACTTCCCAATAAGGTAAGTCCCAAAAAATTGACTTCTTCTTCCACATGGGTGCCTTGCCTTCTTCACTCGGGACAGGTTTGCTACCTGCACCCTTTCCAAAGACTACTTTCAGATCTTTTACCAAAGCGAATAACTGTGCCCCATTACGATGCATAGGTTTAGTACGATGATCTGGTTTCCCGTTAAAATTCTTATCTTTCTTCCGTAACGGGTTATTCGTAAGAAGAAACCTACGGTGTCCCATGCACACAACCTTTCGACAGTTTTTCAGGTACATGCTGTCAGTTTCATCTAAGCAATGGATGCAGGCTCTATATCCTTTGATAGTCAGGCCTGCTAGGTTACCAAGTGCAGGCCAATTGTTGATGGTTACGAATAACATTGCGCGTAGGGTGAAGTGTTCTCGTTTGTACTCATCCCATACCCGTACACCATCAGTCCACATTGTGAGAAGATCTTCAACCAATGGTCTAAGGTACACATCAATGTTGTTTCCAGGTTGCTTCGGGCCTTGGATAAGCAACGGCATCATAATGTACTTCTGCTTCATACATAGCCAATGAGGAATGTTGTAGATACATATAGTCACAGACCAAGTGCTATGTCTGTTGTTCATCTCGCCGAATGGATTCATCCCATCCGTACTCAACCCAAACCTTATGTTCCTCACCTCCTTTGTGAAGTCCGGAAATGTTCTGTCGACTTTCCTCCACTGGGAGCCATCGGCGAGGTGTCTTAGCATTCCGTCATCCTTACGCTCTTCTTTGTGCCAACGCAGCATTTGAGCATGCGCTTTATTCGCAAACAAACGCTTCAACCGGGGTATTATAGGGAAATACCACACCACCTTAGCGGGGGGTCTCTTCTTCTTACGCTCCCCTTCTACCGCACCTGGGTCGTCACGCTTGACCTTGTACCGTGATGCTTTGCACACTGAACAAGCATCCAAATCCTCGTACTCCTTGCGATAAACAATACAGTCATTAGGGCATGCATGTATCTTCTGTACTTCCAATCTGAGGGGGCAGACAACTTGCTTGGCTTCGTAAGCACTTTCAGGCAGTGTGTTATCCTTTGGAAGCAACTTCTTCATGAGACACAACAACTCATCGAATCCCTTATCGGACAAACCATTTGTTGCCTTCCATTGCATCAAATCTAGTGTGGTACACAACTTTTTGTGGCCCTGCTCGCAGTCTGGGTACAAGAGTATTCTGTGGTCCTCTAATAAGCGCTGGAACTTATGGAATTATCTTTCATCGGTGTAGTCTCCCTCACCATCACGCAGCATCTGATCTAGATCATCCTCATCAAACTCCCCCAATGTATCTGCCATTGAACCATATTGGGCAGCGTTCGGGTTTATGTTGTCTCTCTCTTCTTCATCGTCTTCCTGTGTAATCCCCTCTTCACCGTGCTTGGTCCAACAGCTATAGTTAGGCATGAAACCTCTTTGGAGCAAATGGTTGTGAAGGGGTCTTGAGTTTGAATACTCCTTCTCATTCTTGCAGTCTAGACATGGACAACATATGAAACCTAGCGGCTTGTGCGCAATGGCTGCACTGATAAAAGCTTGCACACCCTCAATGAACTCCTTTGAGCGTCGGTCCGTGTTGTACATCCATTGTCGGTCCATCTACAATTAGAACTAAATTACATACACACAATTTAATTGCAATATACTTTCAAAATTATGGCTAAATTACGTACACAACAATTTAATTGCAATGTACTTCCTAAATTAGAGCTAAATTACATACACAACAATTTAATTGCAATATACTTTCAAAATTAGAGCTAAATTATAGCTAAATTACGTACACAATAATTTAATTGCAATGTACTTTCTAAATTAGAGCTAAATTATGTACACAACAATATAATTGCAATATACTTTCAAAATTAGAGATAAATTACATATACAATAATTTAATTGCAATATATTTTGTAAATTAAATCTAAATTACATACACAATAATTTAAGTGCAATATACTTTCAAAATTAGAGCCAAATTAGAGCTAATTACATACACAACAATTTAATTGCAATGTACTTTCTAAACTAGAGCTAAATTTAATTCCAATATACTTTCAAATTTGAGCTAGATCCCACCTTCCATGGGAGCTACAAATGAAGTGAGGATGATGTTACTAACCTTCAAGCACTTGGATTGGAGTAAAATCACCAAAAAAATTTGGGTAGCACCTCCCCTAATTTCTGAAAATCGCCATGGCAGCACCTCTGCAGCTTCCTTCTTTTCTTTGTTTGATCATGGGCGCGAGAGCTCGGGGAGGAAGGGAGTGTTTAAATTGCCCCTACCACTACCGGTTCGTGGCTCCAACCGGTAGTGAATCCCCCCACCAACCCCTGTAGCCGTTGAACTGGTAGTGGATCCAAGGATTTACTACCGGTTGGTTATACCAACCGGTAGTGAAGGTATCACTACCGGTTAGTGGCTCAAACCGGTAGAGAATCCCCCCTTCGACACCACGTCATGGGCCTGTACCCGTTGAACCGGTAGTGCTGCAAATGTCACTACCGGTTCGGTTACAACCGGTAGTGATGGCCAGTTCTCTAGTAGTGTGTTGTCAATGGTATGGGAATGGACGATACTTCACTTACAATCATGGAGGATTGTGGGATTGTTACTACTCTTATTTATACTTGTTATTTACATATTTGTCAACTGCTTTACAAATTACGCTTGCAATCTATTATTCTGTATTTACAATTCAATTTGGCTTTATGCAAAATAACTTAGTAGCTTCTCCATGACATAGCCTGCATTTACTATATACATTTGTGATACACTACAAGTCTTGCAAGTACATACGTGTACTCAACCTTGCTATTGTTGATATTCAGAGCATGAAGAGAATGAGTGTCCCGATCCAGACGCAGAATACGGGGACTTTGCTAACGAGTCTTTCTAAGATTTTACCCTTATCAGTTGCCTGTCGTATTTTGGGTAGAGGCAAACTACCAAGATTTGTGTCTTCCGCTGCAAACTCTTGAATTCTGCCAAAGAGCCATGTTGTAAGACTTTATTTCTATTAATGTAATGTGAACTTGTATGGATGTGATGACAATGTTGTGAATGTGTGTACTAGCCACTGATCATGGGACTAGTATTGTGTGCACATAGGAATCCCTCTTGGTATTCTACGCCATTAAAGGGAGGGTTCCGACACCTTTTCTATTATTTTTTTATTTTTTATTTAGAATTTATTTTATTTTATTTATACCTTTTATTTACGGACTTTTACCTACTATTAATTGTAGTTGATATGGACTCTTCTTTTTAATCTAGGTCGTTATACTTTGGCACCACCGTGATTAAGGGTGTAGATCTTTTCTTTTTCTACAATTATGTGGGAATTTATCTGATTAATGTGTTGGCTCAGTTCGGACCTGTTATATATATTTATATTTATATATATAAAAATATATATAATAGAAGATTTTCTATTTTTTAGAATTTTTCCTATTATTAGTCATAGTTGATACAAACTCTTCTTTTTAATTTAAAGGCTCGTCTCCTATTATTTTTGTCCCATATTTATATTATTTTTATTTATGAAAATTTTCCAATTTGTGAACTCTTTCTTATTGGACTATTTTCCCAATTATTTTTAATTAATATTTTTTAATTGATGGACTTATTTCTATTTATGGATATGGACTCTTTCCTATTATTATTATAATTGATATGACCTCGGTAACACCCCGGCATCTAGTATGCATGAACGTTACCAAACATAGACTAAACAACATCTAAATAACACAAATAAAGATAAATTACAACAAAAGTACAAATGCTAAAACCGAAAATTTCAGCAGCATCTCCTTTGTTTTTCCATGGTACGGAGCAACAACAAAGTATCACAAGTTATAACATAATAGAAAGCATCTAAAATAGCAATAACAGGTGACATAGCAATAATATATGTCCAGGATAAAGCATTCAACCACTTCATAAGCTAAACGAATCAAATAATAAGACCGAGCACACAGTTAAGCAATTCTCCAAGTTTCATGGCATTAACTTTATTACCATGACTCCGAATGATAACACTGTCTAATTTGTGTGGAGCTACGTGTAGATGTGTAGCTAACCCCTTTTTTCCTGCATGCCGGTTTCATGGTACCTAAGAAAAACAACATAAACACAAGCGTGAGTTCATCACTCAGCAAAGTGTATTGCAATGATACAAAAACAATAACAACTCACATACATACTTAATGCCATTCACATATCCTGAGAATCAAATCATGAACTTCATTTATGCTCTCATATGACATCATCATAAACATCTCAAATAACATCTTCATATGCATCTCATAGAACATCATAATCATCTCATAAACCACTTCATTCATGCAACGCAATACAATCCAATGCACATATCTCTTTGAAACACATACTGGTATTGCCAAGTGCACACCCGTCGGCATGCACCCCCTTTCCCCTTCCATCCCGTAGATGGAGGGTGCCTACTCTTACTGACTCGCTCCCATGCACAACCGTGGATGGGACTACGAGGTAGGTCTTTTGTGTTCACTATGTGTGAACACAGAGGCCCGCATCAGCATGGGATGCCTCTTCCATTATGAATGCACATATGACATAAACATGTAAAGATTGGCATAAACATTTAATACAACGAATTCATGATCAATATGAAATCATGTTCATCATGTCATAGACAAACATCAATCATGGCAAGTTAGTATATCATGTAATCACATTGCACCTAAGCAAGTCTAGCAATTCATACAACACACAACCCATTCCAATACACTTGCCTTTAACCCTTCGGAACGGTGTGGCGAGATGATGATGCCACTCCTGGGATCACACCACCTGCAAATACATGTTTTTAACTCAATATCATACCACCCAAGCAAGTACAAAACTCAGAACAGAACGATTCTACCCGAAACCCCGAAAACCTGAAAAACAGACCAATCTGTCCGTCGGGACAGCAGGCTTCCAACAATCATAACTTGAGTTCCAAGACTCCAAATCAAGTAAATGAGTACATCATCGCGAAGATTAGGAAATTTCTTAGCTTTTTCTAAGTATTGTGAAAAACTGATTCGGCCTCTAAAATTGCCTAATCTACAGATCAACCCGATCTGTTCCAATCACGTCACAGTTTTGAACACGTTCGGTAAAACGACCATAACTTTCAAACGGCTGATCGGAATTATGCATTTTTGGTGTCCACTGAAAGGTATTAAAATTATCTACAATTTATGCAAGGCGGACGACCAAATTCCTACTCTAAAATTGCGAAAACTCAAACCCTAGGTCGGGCGTCCAATCTGCCCGAAACAGAACACCATGCAATCTCTAATTTTCATCAATTCTATCTAATGGCAGCACCAATTTTCTATATAAAAGTACAAAAACCCCCATTAGCACAGCACCTAATCCACCCCAAGAGTTTCCCATCTCCATACCTTAGCCCGACGAACGACGAAAACTCCTCCCGGTCGCCCGATCTCCTTCCACACGCCAATCCCGCCGGATCTTCTCGTCGCGGAGCTCCCCAATGGCGAGGAAGACGGGTTGGAAGGGCGTGGCAGCAAGGGGTGGGGGTGGAGCTCGCCTAGGGCCGGCTAGAGGAGGCGGAGAAGAAGGTGGAGGCTAGGGGAGGAAAGGGGGAGGCGCAAGGGGTGGAGGGGAGAGGCGGCTAGGGTTGTGGGGAGATGGGGGGCACATGGGACATAGGGCAGCAGGGGTACCTGTCCTATTCCACCTCCACATGGGCCAAAGATGTCCCACCTTTAGCCCAAATAGATCCCGCAAGGCCCGAACTATTTCCCCCAAGGCCCAAACTCCCCCGGAAGGTCCAATTCCCCTCCGGAAAGGCCGAAATCCCCCTGAAAGGCCCAAACTCCTAGAAACGGCCCAAAAACACGATACAAGAGTCGTATCTTAAGGCCGAGATCGAAAATGACTCACACCGTCATTCCGTAGTGTCACAACCTCTCCTTTTTAAATTAAAGACTCATCTCCAATTATTTTATCCCATATTTATATTATTTTTATTTATGAACTTTTTCCTATTTATGAACTATTTCCTATTGGACTATTTTTCTAATTATTTTTAGTTACAAATTTATTTTTAATTAATGGACTTATTTCTATCTATGGATATGGTCTCTTTCCTATTAAACTATTTTTTCTATTATTTTTTATTTTGAATTTATTTTATTTTATTTATATATTATAGAAATTTTTATTTATGGATTGTTTCATATTATTAATCGTAGTTGATGTGGACTCTTGTTTTTAATCTAGACCGTTATAATCTAGCCCCACTGTTATGGTTGATTTAGATCTTTTCTTTTTCTCTAATTTATCGTAGTTAATATGTACTCTTGTTTTTAATCTATGTCGTTATAATATGGTCCCATTATTGATCGAACGGTTGAAATAATTTGGGTGATGTGGACTAACGTGGCGGCTCTATTTTCCCCTCCTTTATATATATAATAGATAATATAAACGAAGTGTATCAACTTGGAAAAGCATATATTTGGCGCCTCAACCAGCTTATTCATTCAACTAAGTCATTCCGAACATGCCCCAAGTTAGTAGTTTGGGGCATCCCATTTGGAACTACCTAGTGTAACATTCTAAAATTTGGGGTTTCACACTACTAGAGAACTGGCTATTAGTACTGGCTTCAAACCGCCATCACTACCAGTTTTTAGAACCAGTACTACCTTATCGGGAGTGATACTCATGCCGGCTATTAGTAGCGGTTCCAAACCACTATCACTACCGGTTTTAGTACCAGTTCCAAACCCCCATCACTACCCTTTTTAGAACCGATACTACCCTATAGGGAGTGATACTCATGATGGCTATTAGTACCAGTTCCAAACTCCTTTATCGGGAGTGATACTCATGCCGGCTATTAGTACCGGTTCCAAACCACCATCACTACTGGTTTTAGTACCAGTTCCAAACCCCCCATCAATACCGTTTTTAGAACCGGTACTACCCTATTGGGAGTGATACTCATGCTAGCTATTAGTATCGGTTCCAAACCCCCATCACTACCTGTTTTTACTGATGGTACTAAAAAAGTTTTGAAAAAAATGTGGGGTGTGGAACTCAAACCTAGGACCTCGTGTTTCCACCCCCATCCCTCTAGCCAACCCACTGACCCACATGTATTAATATAAATATGATATGCACTCCTTTTAACCTTCTTTTCTGAGGCATCACTATCGGTTTGCCTCAGTATCTCGTGGCCCCTTCCCTTCCTCTAGGTGCTTGTGTTCTCCGCTTCTGATGAGCCTCGTTGCCGGTTTATGGGATACACAGATTGCCCTCCCTATGATCTACCTCATTATGTAACCAAATGCTCGTTGATGCCCTGTAGCTCATCAATGCGTATGAAGAGTGAAGACTGTTGCTCGCCACCATCTATTACCATTTACCAATATGTTTTTCTTCGCTGTCGGTGAGCCCTAGGTTGATTCCTCACGCATAGCTACTCCTTAGCACCATAATGGCACAATCCATTTTAAATACTTTGCAAAGGATCCTCTTTGCAAAGATCATTCGCACTGGTATACAAAAGCCAAGTCTGAGCAGGGCCTTCCTAGACCATAGGCGCCAAATAATTTGTCATGACGGCTTAATCACCACCAGTTGCCAAGATGGTGGTGGCATAGAAATTAAGAGAGAAATTCATCTAGGTTTTGAGTCCTGTTAAATCGCTCTATGTTACCAGGCTTGAACTTGACCGGCCACACCACTCGCGCAAGGTGGTAAAAAAAGCCCTACATCCATAAGCGCCTGTTGGGAGTGTTAAAACATAGCTGTCATGAAAACAAGAAGTAGATCAAAACAATGGATAAGAGACATAAAGTTTAATGTCAAAAAGCCCCTACAATGTGGAAGAGAAAAACCACGTGCACATGCCAGCGAAGAACTTCGCTATTTTCGAGAGTTACAAAACACAAGGGATTACAATGTGTTACATCCCATGCAGTCTACAAGATGCAAAATATATATAGAACGGTGACGACATAGGTCATATGATCTAGCCCAAGCCTTCTAGCGACGGGCCACCACTTCACTTCGTCAGATTTGGTCTTTTTCTTTTCCTGAATTTGGATCATAAATATACAGGGCCACGCTCGCAAGCAAGGTCTCCTCCAGGGGCGGAGCCAGCCCAGGCCCAAGCCCCGGGCTGGACCAACTGATCTTAAATTAAGTCTCTGTTTTTAATTATTTTTCAATAATTTTTTTAAAAAAATTAATGGGCTTTCGGTACTAGGCCCCGGGCTGCAGCACAGGCAGCACGGGGCCTGTATCCGCCCCTGGTCTCCTCCCTGTAGGCCAATCCGTGAAAATATTTGATTTTCCTAAAATTTATTGTGCTATGACAAAAGTAACACATAGTTAAAAAATAATCTCTCTCGAAGGCCTCAGCGTGACCCCGCCGAGTATGGTCTCCCATTCCATGCAAGGAGCACCATGCAGATGCTGTTCAAAATGAGTTATCTTTGGTTGCTGAGTTACTACTTTGGGATTGAGGTGAACCAAACTGGGCAAGGAACAACACTGAGTCAAGGTGCTTATGCCAAAAAGTGTTTGGAAAGAGCAGGCCTCTTGGGGTGTAATCCTTGTCATACACTAATGGAGATCAGATTGAAGCTGAAGAAAGTGTGGAGATCAACCAGAGGTTGCTGCAACACACTACCGCATGCAGTTTGGTTGTGTGAGACCCCTTTCCCGGGACCTCCGTACATCTGCGCTAGCCCAGGATCTGTCTTGCTAGCATGCTGGATCATTTCATACACACAGACTTATCATCCATTGATAATTATTCAAATACATAGTGGCTCAAGTTTGGTTAGGCCATCAGGCCAAATATTAGATATCCGGGTTCCAAGGGCTATGCCATCCACCCGACATGCAAGCGACTGGAGTCCACCTAACACCCGCCATGGTCGTCAAACTCCTGGAATTCCTCGTTCTCGTATCCGGCATACGGATTGTCATCTCCTCCGTCAAATCCTAAAACAGAAAGGTGTGTTTGGTTGCCTGTATGGTGTCTGAATCACATGAGTGGATGTAACTGTATCTGTTAGATACATGTTTGGTTTCCTGTTCATCCTGACCAGGTGGATGCAATTACACCCACTCATATAGGATGGAGAAAACACAGAAATTGGACTTCTAGCTCTCTAATGCAGGCCCGTGAGATGCACAAACAAGCAATCAAACAACTTAACTTGCATCCACTCAGTCAGGCTAAGGCTAGCCTGGATGGTTCATACGAAACAAACTAGGATAGTGCAGGTAACTAAACACACCCTAAGTGAGTGCGAGGGTGAGCGCGAATCAACTGCGCTCGCGAGACAAAACCCTGTGTAACATCCCCAATTTCAATCTTCCGCTAAAAGCTATTTTAAATTAATTAAATTCAAAATTTGGATTTTCCTCGGTGTTATTATTAACCTGGCATCCTTATTCGTCCGAAAGTGGAGTCCAATCTTTCATCGTTCGAAAAATCGAATTTCCAAGCTACGGTCCGTACCCGAAATTTCACCCAAGTTCCAAAATGCTCCAAAAATCCCGAAACCTATTGCATTAGGTTCTAAATATTCCAAAAACATTTTAGGGATTTTCTCAAGATTTTTGGAGACACTCTGGTATTTTATCGCTCGCGGTCTTTCGTTAAATGACCGTTATTCGTCCCGAATATTCTAAATTCCAAATTTCATCCAAATTTCATGAAACCAATTTTATTGAGTTCCAAATATTCCCTAATATTTTTAGGAATTTTTCCGGGATTTTTAGACCATTTTTGCTATTTTTTTCTCTCACGCGTAACTCTTCACTTACTCCGACCAATCAGTTGCTGACATGTGGCGTTACTGTTCATCGTCTTCCACCTTGGCTAGCTGGAAACGAACAGAGAAGCTCTCTCTCTCTCCATTAGGGCATGCAATCTTTAAACACCCATAACTCCCTCATCAAAGCTCCAAATCACGAACGGTCGGATCCATTGTGAAGAGGGAGACGAGGAGATTCCATTCTCCATGACCATTCGTTCCAAATTCCACCGGAAACGGCACAATCAAGCAAAAACCAAAATCCACTAATGTGCTCATAACTTGGCCGTTTCAACTCCAAAGCACGCGATTCCACCTCTCAAACCTTCGTTTTGGAGTCCTCTTCCCGATGCTATCACTCTTCTTTTGCCACTCCTCATCGTTTGCCCGAAAGATTGCGAAAACCGGCGACCACCACCACTATTCTTCGTTCTTGCCATTGTATCTCTCGCTCCAGTGAGTCAATCTCGATTCCGTTTGAACCATTGTGTGCGTATGGATGTCAAGATCGTAACCCCTCAATCAATTTCAGGTTTCCTCAAAGTTTGAATCCGAATTTTGAGTTTGAGTCGCTACGGCCGAACTGCCATTCATCGCCAAATTCGTCGTCTCCGGTAATCCTCTTCAAAATCCGACACCACCATTGGATTCGCATCGTCGAGACCTTTCCGAGGCTTACCTTCTTCCATCTCGCCACCCCTTCCATTGCAAAACTCCCATGCTCAAACCCTAGGTCCAATGAGCTCTGTTCTGGAAGCCAAATTCCGCAAATTACTATAGCTACAGTTATTTTTCTCTTTTTTCTTGATTTTCCATCATTTTCCAACTTCGAACGCTTATATTTTTTGCGTACGAACTCCGATTCACCCCGTTCAAATTCCTAAATTCATCTAAATTCAAGATCTACCTGTCAGTATAATTTTTATAATTTTTGGATTTTATTTATTTTATTGTTATTTATTCGTTGTACCGTTTTATTTTTATAATTCAATATCTAAATTCAAGGTTCCGAGACCTTCGCTACGCATGAAGGCAAGTCTTCTTGATGCATTTTGATCCCATGTTTACAAATGTGTTTACAATGCTTTATAAACATGCATCGCTATCTTTATCATCGTATGTCAAATATAGACTGTTAGTTATTCCGAATTGTGATCACCCCCCTGATTATTGATATCCATGCTTAATTGTAACCCTAAGACCCTTTGCTATGTCATGTATATCTTATATCATGACTTTTGTTGGTTAGAACGGTAGATGTGCTTAGTACCCGAATTGATGAAAATGACCCATATGTGGGATTATACAAAAGTTATGATTTGGAAATTATTACAAAGTATTTGTTACTATTTTTCTAAAATAAAAATAAAAAGAAAAAGGATTTGGACTTGGGCGGAATGGAATGTCGGGTGGGTGCGGATTGAGCACTAGTTTCCAATGTGCAAGTACCGCCCCAAGTCAACTAAGGACCGACGCTTATGACTGTCCATTCTAAGCATTACCGTACTACCACATGTCTATAATGGTACAACCTGGCTAAATAATTTGTAGAAACCTAACTTAGACTCACCAAATAGTGGAATGTGAGTGCCGGATAGAGGCAAGACTGTTTTTCTCACACGGCGCAAGAGGGGGCTTCTGTACTGGGTGGATAGAACCCTAACAGTGGTGAAACCTCAGCGGGTGGGTCGGGTTAGGCGTATACATTGTAAAGGCCTTGTCATGATATCTCTGCTGGCACACCTAAGGAAGTGTGTTAATCGCGTGGCACTAAGAGAATATCATGTCTTGTGGGTAAAGTTGTACACCTCTGCAGAGATAAAACTATTTGAATAGCCGTGCCTGCGGTCAAAGGCAAAGCGAAGAATGCTTTCATACTGGTAGACTTTGGTTTTGGTTTTGAAAATAAATAAGGTTTTGTTTGGAGGGTTCGGGAGTGGTTAGAACTCTCGGATGTTTACTTTGGCGGATTGAGCCAACCAGGTAGATGGAACCTATTTTGATCATGACGGATAGAGTCATGAATTGGATTACCATAATCTTTTAAAATGTGGCGGATAGAACCTTTATACTGGTGAGGTGGATAGAACCTTCCCTAGACTATTAAATAATTCAATTGCTAAAATAATTGTTAAAAATGTGCTTTGTGAAAATCATTATTAAGTATAGTTTGATGAAACTTGGCTTTATGCAAAAGAACCATAATAAGCCTTCCATGGAAAACCCTTCATGTGCATACTTTCCCAGACTTGCTGAGTACTTTTGTACTCACATGCTACATAAACTTTGTCATCAGAAAATTATCAGGATGCAATAGAAGACGGTGAGTTCTACGTCGAGGAGTACAATGAAGGACGCCAGGATAACTGAGCGTGCGTTCCTAGTCGTCACCTGTGGTGTTATTTGGATTTTACTATTTGTTGTTTTATTTCCGCTGCCGTGAACTCTGGTAATGTGACCTTATGTTGTAATAAATAGCCATGTGGCTGGTACTTTATATTTTTGTTGTTATTTCGTTGTGTTCGGTAATGATTCATCATTGTCTGACTGTGTGTATTAGCAACTGATCTGAAATTAGTACAGAAATATACATGAGATTCCGGGTAGCCGATTCAGGGTCTCACACCCTGCCTCATGCAAATGATGATATAGGCCATATAGTGGGGCTAGGGTTTTCTTTATTTGCCAAAATGCCAGTTTTGCAATAAGGTAATAAAAATAGTAGACACTGCCAGTTTTAACTTAAATCAAAGACGTACTATGCTATATATGCAAGTGATATCATCTGGGGATAAAACACGGCGATATCGTATCCATAGCCATGGACTACGTGTCCCGAAAACAAGGTCAACGGACCAGAGTCAACATTCATCACAACTGGAACATGTCCTTCACAGTATCCACGTCCAAAATCAACTAGGCATGTCCTTCACGGTATCCATGCTCAAAATATCTCCTAGTCATGTCCTTCGCGGTATCCATGAGTAGGGTTTACACACAGGCACTACTACGGAAAGGACCTTTAGTACCGGTTTAAAAGAGCCTTTAGTACCGATTTTTGAACCGGTACAGACCATCCGGGACTGATGCTCAAGGGCATCAGTCCCGGTTCCCTCACCCGGTACTGATAGAGTATCAGTACCGGTTGGTAGTCACACGTGGCAGCGCAGCGTGAGACCCTGTGGACCTTATCAGTACCGGTTGGTGTCCCTAACCGGTTCTGATGAGGCCCTCATCAGTACCGGTTGTTTTATCTAACCCGTACTGATGGGTTGTATATAATATATATGTAAATATGTGTGTGTCCAATACTGGCTATTATATATAATATACTACAATATATATATAATCAAATCACGGTGACTTCATGTGTGTGTTAAATCACAACGAATTAAAACACATATAATCAATCATGCACATTTGCCTGATAATAAAATCACTGTACATTCATTAACAAATTTAATTACATATAATGTACTACAACATGTACACAACTTTAATTACAACTCCAGTATTTCTTTTCCTTCTGTTCATTGGGATTTTTTACGTGCATCGCTCTTGCTAGCTGTAGATGTCGAGAATGACAGTTCACCGGTCCTTATCGAAGGGCCCCACCTGTTCAAATTTGGTTCGTGGAACTCGCCTTTTGGATTTACAACCTCATCGTAAATGAAGCCAACGAGTTGTTCTTGAATTGCTCTCACTCGCGCCGGCGAGAGTTCCGAACCTTGTTCCGCCAAATATTGAGGCACCTGCCGTTAAGTCATTAACAAATCAATCCTTGAATTTGTACAAGATGTAAGGAGTAATATACATCGTTAAAGGTAGTAATTATATTTACTCACCCCCTTGTCGCCTTTTAGCATGCGATCAGCGGCTCCGGTTTGGGTGTGCAAGAACTCACATACATAGTAACCGCATAAATTGTTGCCCGCCGACTGACTCAAGATCTGCGGTTGAAAAAGTTGAAAGCGTGAAATGAATGCAAGGAAATTAACTTAAGTAACCAAAAAGCTAGCATTATGATATACGTACTTGAGAGGCTGTTGTAATTTCAAATTTCTCCTTGAATGCGCCCCTATTTTTAGCACGAAACTGTGCGAATGCACTACACATGTGATTACCAATTGTACATGATTAGAATTTGTTTCAAATGGAAGGAAATAGAAGTAATACAATAATGAAAGGAACAAGAATTAATACCGGTCGAGCAAATCGATGAAGGTTTGATACGTTTGAACTGGTTTCCTTCTCGAGTCCATAATTGTCATCTGACTATGATCTAGCTCGATCATAATAAGAATCCAGTGAAAACTGTACACATGTCAACATAGATAACTAATTAGTTCTAACATAGTGTTATGAAAAAGGAGTAGAACAAGGCGGTACGAAAACACATACTCATGTGCGTAGGGTAGATATATCCTTGACTTATATTGATGTCCCATTAGCGCATTGTATACGATATTATGAGTTTCGCTTGGGCTGTATCTAACGGTTGTCTCGTTGATAACTAATGGGTCCATGAATCCTATGTCAAAAATTTGATCCCTTCGGCATCTTTGTATCTCCATGCTACACAAGAAGAAATTAGTTAGGCTTGCAAGGTCCGTACTCTACAAGGGCACGCACGATGGTTTTTTTGTAAATAAGACACTTACAGAGTCCAGCAACCCACCAAGGACGCGCTGAGGGCGTCTGTCTGGTATAGATCATACATGATGTGCCATTCGATAAAAAATTCACCGTCATCGTGAAAAAAATCTTGATCCTTGTACCTGACAGCAAACAACTGTAGACCATGCTTGGTCGCGTCCAAGTACCATTCATGGAATTGCCGCATCTTTGTCGTTAGGTGGAGCAGCTCCTCACGCCTGACCAATGATCCACCCAATGTAAATGGCCATCTTACTTGGGCATACTCAATTTCTGCTGTGCCTAATATTTGAGTTGGGTCAAGGCCAGTTTCATCAAAGAATTGTAGCATCGCCTTAGCCTTCTCCTTCTCCTTCTCCTCAGCTGTCATCTTCTTGTGGCATTCCTTTCGCAATGTGCGCTCATAGTTTGATTGGCGAGGCATTTCTTTTTTATCCTTCAAATTTGTAATAGTCGTCAAGCCTTTGTGAAATTCTTTCGTGCCAGGTTGAACCTTCTTATTTGGTGACTTGGGTCTAAAAAATTCAGTTACCTCACCTTGTACAATCTTATTGGTCTCCTCGTCGGTCATATCGTACGCCGGCTTCGAAAGTGGACGCAACTTCTTGGATTGGGTGGAGGACCTCGTCTTCTTGGGAGCTGCTGGCTGAGCTAGCTTGTTTCCTTTGGTCGGCGCCTTCTTGGGAGGAGACGGTCTTCTTGTGGGGCTTAAGTGCACGGGAGGTGGTGTAGAAGTCGGCGCATTCTTGGGAGGAGATGGGCTTCTCCTAGGGCTTATGTGCGCGGGAGGTGGTGTAGGAGTCGGGCTTCTTCTTGGGCTTGGGTGTGCGGGAAGTGGTGTAGGAATCGGGCTTCTTCGCAGAGAGGACACATCCATGTTATCTCGAAAAATTATGTGCCGTTTGCGCCATAGGATGAAAGTGTGTACCGCCTCTCCTAGCTTCGTACTCCCGTCACCTCCGGGAATTTCGAGCTCAAGGTCCTCGTACCCTGGGCAAACCTCCTCCACTGAGACCTTGGAGTAGTTTGACGGTATCTGTTGGCCATGGATGAGCTGCCCTGGCTCCACTGGGTGAACCATGCCATGCGCCGCCTTCAAGGAGAGGTTTCGCGCCCCGACATGCAGCTCACAAGGTGTCTGCTGCCTGATGTCATCTACGGGATACCTGTCCAAGTCCGCTGGGCAGCCACCGGAAGCGCGGTGCTCCGCCGCCGGTGGGGCTGATGATGTTAGGATTGCTGGGAGGTTCCTGGCACGTCTCCCGCTGTTGGCTCTGTGCTAACTGTTCCTCTATCTGAGTCATGCGTTCTTCAAGCGCACTAAGTTGTTGTGCATGTCGAGCCTTGCTTGTCATCCAACTCCTATAGGTCTCGGCGTCCTGAGCGAAACCAACCTTCCACGGGACGACGCCAACGCCTCGTGTACGTCCAGGGTGCTCCGGGTTTTGTAGAGCCCTTGTTAGCTCATCATTCTCCCTGTTTGGCACGAAGCTACCTTGGGAAGTCTCCTCGATGGACTGCACAAGCCTTACAGCCACATCTCTCAAAGCACCTCCCCAAACACCGCATTGCCGCTATCATCGAGGCCACCACTGTGAGCATAGAACCAATGCTTTGCTCTGTCAGGCCATTCCATTGTTGCGAGTGTGACACCCTTCGCTAGCAGGTCATGCTCCCTCTTCTCCCATTTGGATATTGCTTGGCGGTAACCACCAGGGCCGAGTCGGTGGTGGTAATTCTTCTTCTGTGCATTCAGCTTGTTCTTCTCACTCAAACTTTGACCTTCCTCTGAAGTCTTGTAGTTCACGAACACTTCCCAGTGATCTTGCAACTTCGGGAACTTGTTGAAGTCAGGCGTTCGATTCTCCTTGATATACTCTATGTTCAACTTCTTTTTATAAGTTTGGAATGCGATGGCCATCTTCTTAAGAGTGTAACTCTTCACCTTCTCTTCAGTCCCTTGGGGGCAGGTGAATGTCTCTCTGACATCGTTCCAAAGCATGTTTTTCGTATCTTCAGGAACCTGATCCCATTTTGCTATGCTAATGGGAACGTGGTCCCTAACATGGACGCCGCATGCCGAATTGAACGGCCCAATCACCGTCAAGGGTTTTTGAGGTTGGCCGTTCTCGTTGACTTCGGTGACAACATATCTTGCCTTCGGCTTCTTGGTTGGACCTCGCTGTCGTAATTGCCCGCTTGGTTGATCGATCTGAAAGCATGGTACAATCATGAACGGGTCAAAATGTTGGCTTAGCATGATAGTGAAATCGACAATCATTAACGTGATTGATTGTTACCTCTGCGGCCTCATCGTGCTCTGCAGCCTCATCGTGCTCTGCGGCCTCATAACCACCATCTCCCGCAATCAAATTTTCCATAAATTCTTCTTGATCAAATCCTTCGCCGTCCATCGTTGTTTCTTAGGCTAGAAGAAGGCACTGAAAATTAACGGCGTGGAAGACGGCGACGAACAAATGCTGATTAGACCAACTCTACTTATACATTTCACATTTCACATATACTGACACATCTGACATATACATAACATTTGACATATAATTACTCATCTGACACATCTCACATATACATAACATTTTACATATAATTCGGTAAACAAAAGTTTTTTTCTTTTTGCTTGGATGGTATATTGCTTCGTAGAAATTCGGTAAACAAAAAGAATGTTTTCGGGATTATAATTGCCGGTCTCTAGATCATTTACTGCAACTGGAACTTACATCATTTTGCATACAAGGCCTGACATTGCAAATATATTACGTTTGCAACATATACCAAAAAGTTTCGATTCTATACAGGTGCCAATTCAAATATATTACATTTTGCAGTAATATTCACATGAACAGGTGCCAATTGGGTAAGGTTACTACAGTTTTCACCGTTGGCGGGAACGTTGCAATCTGGCAAAGTGACAATGTAATGGTCTAATTGCTCTAATTGCTGAAACAATACTAGCTAATGTCTAATTGATCAGTACAACATCATGTTAGCATTCATTCAATATTCACATGAACAAGATCACAACCGAAATAGAAATGAAATACTACACATTTTCCTCCAATTAGCAAATCCAACATGAATCTACACCATACATGTACACCAGAGAGAAGGGAGGACAAGGAGCAAGGGCTGCAGCGAGCTATAACCTCCACGGGTCTGAGGCAAGAAGCGGCGAGGGGGAGCGCTCTCCGGGAGGGCGGCGCCGTCGGGGGGGAGGGCGGCACCGTCGGGGCGAGCTCGGAGGGCGGCGCCGTCGAGGGCGAAGCTCGGAGGGCGGCGCCGTCGAAGCGAGCTCGGGAGGGCGGCACCGTCGGGGAGGGAGCTCGAGGCGGCGGTGCGGTCAGGCGAGCTCTGGGGACGGCTGGCCTTGATCGGCGAGCTCCGGGAGGGCGGCACCGTCGGGGGGGTGAGCTCCGGGACGGCGGCGCGGTCGGGCGAGCTCCGGGAGGGCTTCCGACGCCGGCACAAGCTCTGGTGGCGGCGGTGCGCGCGTCAGGAGGAGGAAATGGGAAATCGGGCGAGAGGAGCACCAAAGTGGGGAAGAAATGGCGGCAGGGAAGTTTATAGGGGCACCATCAGTCCCGGTTGGTGGAACCAACCGGATTGATATACACATCAGTACCGGTTGGATACACCAACCGGGACTGATCATTCCACATATGACTCAAGAAGGAAAACCTAGGAGTTACAAGACTTTAGGTTGGTGTGTCCAACCTGCATCGATAGATCACATCGATCTTGGTTAAATACACCAGCAGATCGATTAGAATTAAATTCAAAATCTATTTAGAATAAAATGAAAGAAAAATCAATTATTGCTTCTTTGCTTAATAAAAAATAATAAACTATACTTATTCGGTTATTCCACACTAAAATGATTTTTTTTAAAAAAATAAGATTACTAGTCATTTATAAATTCCTTTTATAGTTTCTACAATTCAACAATAATATTGAAAATCTATATATTCTTTAGAATATTAGTTTATAAATTAAAAATATATAAACAAAATAAGGTTATTAATATAAATTAAAAATATAAAAAATAAAGTAATTTTTGCACTCATATAATTCCAATGCAAATTTTCACCTTGTTACATAAATTCAATTATTGCTTCTTTGCTTCATAAATAATAATAAATCATTATTATTCCACACTAAAATGATTTACAAAAAATAAAATAAGGTTATTAATACACAACTAGTATGTTAGTAGTCTATTACACCAAAAGAAAGCAAAGTGATCCATCACAATAGACAATTTAGTAGCATGGGAACATAGTAGACAAGATTTAACATGAAAAAAGAAAACTAAGCATCCATCAGTGATAGACTATAACTTGTAACAACGGACTATACAACAAGGTTGGACTTATTTGCTAACTACTTTGTTTTTACAAGCGATCCTTCATTATGATCGCGGCGTACGTAAGGAGAGTCCTCTGTATCATTCAGGTCAGTAATGTCTACGTCCACTGTGAAAGGAGGCAGCTCGTCGAATTGATTATACTCTTCTTCGTCCGTGACGCCCTCAACTCCGACAATCCTTCTTTTACCTGAAAGAATCACGTGGCGCCTTGGTTGATCGCTACTGCTAGTCTTCTCATTTTGATTTATGTTTTCGGTAGATTTGTTATGCTGCCTCTTCCTTTTAGTAGGCTTGTCCTTCTGCTTTTCGCTTTCTTTGTCCATGTCCATCACATAGAATACTTGTGTCACATCATTAGCGAGCACGAATGGTTCATCCCTATAGGCCACTTGCTTGAGGTCCACAGTTGTCATACCGTACTCATCGATCTCCACGGCTGCCAGTTTGACCCATTGGCACCGAAACAGAGGGACTTTTAAAGGTCCGTACTCGAGCTCCCAAATCTCTGTATGAAACCATAATAGGTATCCATCTTTCCATTTTTGTCCAAGGCATCTATCTGACGCCTTGTTGTTTTGGTTGGTGCTCTTGCTATCACGGGCTGTTGTGTAAAATGTGTACCCATTTATCTCATACCCTTGGAATGATATGACTGTTGTGGATGGTCCCAGAGCCAAGAGTTTCAACTGTTCATCATCTGTATGGTTGCCCATGATTGCTTTTGTAACCAACCGCGAAATGATCCATTTGCTCGACTGCGATCCACTTATCTGACTTCTCTGGGTATTGGGCACGTAGACTCATCTCGTAATCATACATATATGGAGCCACTACAGTTGCTTGTTTCAATACTGTGAAATGTGCTTGTTTAAATGAAAGTAGATTGTGGCTATAGGATTCTTTTCTCCCTAAAGTCCCTTTTCCCCGTAGCCTCCCCTCATGGCGTGATACAGGAACGCCAATCAGATTCAAATCATCAATGTAATTAACACAAAACTCGATCACCTCCTCTGTGCCGACACCCTGCGCAATGCAGTATGCAGACGAGACCGGTTATGAACATACTTCTTTAGGATGCCCATGTACCTCTCGAAAGGGAACATATTGTGGAGGAACACGGGTCCGAGAATTTGTATCTCTTTAACAATGTGGACCATGAGATGGACCATAATATCAAAGAATGATGGAGGGAAGATCATCTCAAGGCTAACCAGACTATTGACCATGTCGTCATGCAGATTACATAACTTATTCGGCTCGATGACCTTCTGCGACACCGCGTTGAAGAACGAGCACAACTTTATGATTGTCCCTCGTACCCTGTCCGGCAGAATACCTCGCACCGCCACTGGGAGCAACTGTGTCATCAACACGTGACAATCATGGGATTTTATGTGTACGATTTTATTCTCTTTTGTGTTTATGAGTCTCCTTATGTTCGAGGAGTATCCAGAAGGGACCTTCACACTGTTCAACAACTTAATCATTTTTTTTTCTCTTCCTTGCTCAGAGTGTAGCTCGCGGGGTGGAGGTAATGCTGTCCTTCCGCTCTCATTTCCGGATGTAGGTCGTTCCTGATTCCCAGCAGCTGTAGGTCCTTTCGTGCTTGAAGTGTATCTTTTGATTTGCCATACATATCTAGGAAGCCTAGCAGGTTCACGCAGACATTCTTTGTGATATGCATGAAGTCCAGTGAGTGGCGAACCTCTAAGTCTTTCCAGTAAGGTAAGTCCCAAAATATTGACTTCTTCTTCCAAATGGGCTTTGTGTGATCTTGTTTTGTCGGGACAGGTTTGCTACCTGGACCTTTTCTAAATACTACTTTCAGATCGTTTACCAAAGAAAATACAAGAGCCCCACTGCGATGCGGGGGCTTCTTACGTTTCTCTTCCGTCCCATCAAAATTCTCACCCTTCCTCCTTAACGGGTCCTTCGTATGGAGGAATCTACGGTGGCCCATGTACACAACCTTTCGAGAGTTTTTTAGGTACTTGCTGTCCGTTTCCTCTAAGCAGTGGATGCAGGCTTTATATCCTTTGATAGATAGGCCCGACAGGTTACCAAGTGCAGGCCAGTCGTTGATGGTTACAAATAGCAATGCACGTAAAATGAAGTGCTCTCTTTTGTACTCATCCCATACACGTACACCATCGTTCCACAATGTTAGCAGATCTTCAACCAACGGTTTGAGGTACACATCGATGTCGTTTCCAGGTTGCTTCGGGCCTTGGATAAGCAACGGCATCATAATGTACTTCCGCTTCATACACAGCCAAGGAGGAAGGTTGTAGATACACATAGTCACGGGCCAAGTGCTGTGACTGCTGCTCATCTCGCCATACGGGTTCATCCCATCTGTACTCAACCCAAACCTTATGTTCCTCGCATCCTCAGCAAAGTCCGGGTATGTTCTATTGACTTTCCTCCACTGGGAGCCATCAGCAGGGTGTCTTAGCCTTCCGTCCTCCTTACGGTCTTCTTTGTGCTAGCGCATCATCAGGGCATGCGCTTTGTTCGCAAATAAACGCTTCAACCGTGGTATTATAGAGAAATACGACACCACCTTAGCAGGGGGCCTCTTCTTCCTACGCTGCCCCTCTACCTCACCTGGGTCGTCACGCCTGGTCTTATACTGTGAAGTTTTGCACACCGGACAAGCATCCAAATCCTTGTACTCATTGCGATAAAGGATACAATCGTTACGACATGCATGTATCTTCTGTACCTCCAACCCCAAAGGGCAGACAACTTGTTTGGCATTGTACGTAGTTTCGGGCAGTGTGTTCCCCTCTGGAAGTATCTTCTTGATGAGGCATAACAACTCGTCGAATCCCTTATCAGACAATCCATTGGTCGCCTTCCATTGCATCAGTTTTAGTGTAGTACGCAGCTTTTTATGGCCCTGTTGGCAGTTTGGGTACAACAGTGTTTTGTGGTCCTCCCATAGGCGCTGAAACTTTTCGTAATGTCTTTCATCGATGTATTCTCCCTCTCCATCAAGAAGCATCTGGTCTAGGTCATCATTGCCAAACTCCCCAAATGTATCTTCGTAAGAGCCAGGTTGGCCAGCGTCTAAGATATTGTTCGCCTCTTCTTGTTCACCGTCTTCTTGTATAATCTCTTCTTCACCATGCTTGGTCCAACAGGTATAGTTTGTCATGAAACCTCTTGTGAGCAAATGGAAGTGAAGGTGGTTGGAGTTTGCCCACTCCTTCTCATTCTTGCAGTCTATGCATGGACAACATATGTAGCCTGACGTCGTGTATGCATCGGCCGCACGAAGAAAATCTTGCAAACCCTGCAAGAACTCCGGGGAGCGTCGGTCCATGTACATCCATCACCGGTCCATCTACATTATATTACATCAAGGTAACTTTTAGCTCATTTTCCGATAATGAATTGTTCAACATTTCCCAAAATCGAAATCAAGACAACTATATTTTTAAAATGATTTTATTTCATAATATACATTAAAGGACTATATTTCATTACATATTTTTCCATAAAATGATTATTTGCTCCGGTATTCATACTCGACAAGTTTTTGCAACCTACTAAAATAATTAGTCAATGAAAATCTAGATTCAAAATTCTTCATCAATCGATGGAACCAAAACCTAAATATTAATGCAACAATAATTTCACGACAGCTTTGCTAAAATTTTCAAAACTTTTTTTGAAAACTTTTTCACAAAATTTTTTAAAACTTTTCTCGAATCTTGAACTCATTTTATATTTTCTGTAAAGCCATTTATATTTTTTATATTGTTTTAATTCGCAAATGAATTTAAAATTCTTCTTTTTCCCACATAACTATTGCAATTTGAAGATCCTAAACGCTATGATTTTCATGCACCATTCTTAATTTCCCCAACTATATATGCACCATCCTACATCGAACGATGGAACTAAAACGTAAATTTGAGCTAGATCCACACCTTAAATGCGAGCTATATTATAATCCAAGCAAATTTAAGCTTAGTTACATTGGTTGCGAGTAAATTTTTGCATCCTACTTGAAAAGATCGAGCTAGAACTTTACATTTGTAATATTTCATCGATTAATGGAAAAGATCAAATTTTCTTCATAATTCAAGCAAAGAAGAGGCTCCATTTAACACAAATGTAGTGAGGAATGATGTTACTAACCTTAGTTACCTTGGTTGCGAGTAAAATGACCAAAAATTTAAAATTTGGGAAGCACCTCCCCTTCCTTGGAGCTCTTACCCGAACTCTCGTTCTTCTCTTGGTGATCAAATGATCTTGGTGCAGCAGAGAGCGGGAGGAGGAAGAAGTTTAAATTGCGACAGAGTACCGGTTGACAAAGACAAACCGGCATGCGATAGTCACATCGATGCGGTTAGTGCCTTACACCGGTACTAATATCCACCTGCAACTGTAGCCATTGCTACTAGATAGTACCGGTTCGGAATACAAACCGGTACTGATGTGACTATCAGTACCGGTTGGTACCTTTAACCGGTACTGACCACCCCCGAGCTTATGTTCATCCAAACGAATGCCTCCTCGAGTTGAGGCAGAGTACATGCGTCATCCAAACACCCCCGGCCCCGAGGCGTATGTTCAATTGAAAAATCAGAATGCGTATCTCTACAATTCTAAAGCAGCAGTTGGTGGCAGTGGTGAGTTCTTCCCACGTCATTAATTGCCGCTTAATTGCCTTGCTTAATTGCCCTACTTAATTGCCCTGCTTAATTGCCCTACGCAAGAAACGAAGCGTTGCTTTAATTAGCCAGCTTTCGCAAGAAACGAAACGTTAAAGATAGATGTTTGATCTTGTGAAATAATTTTTTTTATTTTTTAATCTTTATTTTTCGTTATTAATTTTGTTTTTCGTAGCAACGCACGGGCATGTAACTAGTGTTCATCAAATAGAACAGCTAATATTTAATATTACACACCGTTAAAAATGTTCAAATATATAATGACATTACATAGTGGATAACATTACATAAATAAAAAGTTTAATTATTTCATGGTCACAGACGAAAATACTCGTAAATGCGTCACTCATGAGCTGCGCTTGTCATCGCTATCATCGCCATCCTTCTTTGCCGCCGTCGTCGTCGGCAGGGTGAACGTCGTCCTCAGAGGAGGAGGATGATGAGCTCCCCCAGCGGATGACGGCCTCCTCCTCCTCGTCGTCGTCCTCCTCCTCCTCGTCCTCGTCCTTCTCCTCCTCCTCGTCGTTGTCGTCGTCCTCCTCGTCGTCGTCGGCGGCGCGCTTTCTTTTTTTGGTGGCGGCGGGAGGTGCCTGGGGTGGAGGCGGCACTGGGGACAATGGCTCAGAGTCGGAGGAGTCAGAGGAGCTGGCGGGAGACACAGGCTCTGCCATGATCGGAAGAGGAAGATCGAGACCGGTCTCTGTCAGTGCAGGTTCTCCATCTCGCTCACTCTGTTTATACTTCGCGCGGGATGAACACGAAGAGGCGACGCGCGGGATCGAGGCATCGCGCGGGAGAATGTGCGTTGAATACACCAACCAGCGCTTATCAGTACCGGTTGGTTACACTAACCGGTGCTGATGTGGTATCATCAGTACCGGTTCGTTACACCAACCCGTACTAAGAAGCCAAGGAGCAGAGCAGGCTGCTTAGTACCGGTTCGTGTAACCAACCGGTACTGAAGATCGAGAATCAGTACCGGTTGGTTACATGAACCGATACTAAGCAGCCTGCTCTGCTCCTTGGCATCTTAGTACGGGTTTGTGTAACCAACCGGTACTGATGATACCACATCAGCACCGGTTAGTGTAACCAACCGGTACTGATGGTCCCTCGGACCAGATTTGTTGAACCGGATCGATGTAAATGTCAGTCCCGGTTCATGCATGACCGGTACTGATGGGCCGGTATGGAAGGTCAGATCTGTAGTAGTGAGGGCAAGTCCTTTATGGTATCCAAGCCCAAAATCCTTTATTCTCAAAATTGTCAAAATCAGGGGATAGTGACACTTCGCACTCAGGTAGACAAGGGCACCAAAGTGCATGAGTTCTGTCCCGTCTATACCGATTACGTTAATAGTCAGGATCAGCGACCAGCTATGCCATTACACAGTTGATAGCATTGCTATACCGTTGTAATGTTGATAAGATCAATCCATCATTTCTATACCGTAAGCGTTGATAGTATTAGAGATTTGATTGTACATATATTTGGAATATTAGGCTTTCCTTATATTGTTATTTCCTGCCTAGTATAGTTCCTCTAATTGAGGCATGTAATCTCTCTTTCCTTATCTCGTTATTACCTGCCTAGTATAGCTCCTCTAATTGAGGCTTGTAATCTCTCTCTAGGTTATATATATAGAACTCCACCCCTGCCTTTGGCTGTGTGGTGTGCGTGCCTACTATTCTACATGGTATCAGATTCTCCTTCCTGAACCTCCTCCGCTGCCTCTTCCCAAACATTCTTCCTCCTCCCTTTTGAGCCACGCCACCTCCATCATGTCGGCCCCTGGTGACGATTCGACCTCAGCAGCTGCCGGTGTTGTCACCAACACCGGGGCACCCGTCGTTCCACCAATTGCCCTCAACCCCTACTGCACAATCGCCGTCAAGTCCCATGTGCCGACCACTCTCGACCAGAAGGCGGCCAACTACTCGCGCTGGTCCAAATTCTTCCGGACCATGTGCATCAAGTTCGGCCTCCTCTCCCACATCGACGGCTTCGACATCGCGCATCCGGACGACTCCGCTTGGATCCTTGCCGACTCTGCCGTCCTCAGCTGGCTGTACGGCTCCGTCGACGACAGCATCCTGGACTCCGCGATGACTGACGACGAAACAGCGCGCGATCTCTGGGTCGCCATCGAAGGCCTCTTCCGCGACAACAAGGAATCACGCGCCATCTTCCTCAGCAGCCAGTTTCACTCTCTTCTGCAGGGCGATCAGTCCATCGCCGACTACAGCCAGTGCGTCAAGACCTTAGCAGATGCCCTCCGCGACGTCGGCCACCCCATCTCCGACTCGCAACTCGTTCTCAATCTGCTGCGCGGTCTCAATCCTCGCTACTCCAACACCGCCGATGACATTGCCAACTCGACGCCATTCCCCTCCTCGAGGGCTCGCTCCATGCTTGCCCTCAAGGAGACGCGTCTCGCCAACGAGACGAAGATCGCCGCCGAGACAGCCCTGCTTACCACCAATTCCTCATGCAGCCAATCCGGCTGCCGCTCCACCCCAGTGTCTGCCTAGACCGTCTCCACCACCTCCAACACCGCCAACACCGCCAATCGCGATGGCCGTCGCAGTGGGCGCAATCGACGCGGCAAGAATGGCACTGGTCATGGAGGTTACCCGGGCAGTCGTGCGCCTTCGCCGGCCGGCCCTTGGTTTTGCTTCAATCCATGGTCTCCTCCCAGCGCCGGCCAGTGGGCCGCTCCTGGTGGCCAGTGGCGTCCATCGCCTGCTCCCGGATTGCTCGGTGCTCCGCCACAGGCGCATACTGCGTATGCCTCACCTCAGCAATCCCCTGCTTCGGCGTGGGATCAACAGGGACTCATCACCGCCCTGAACCAACTCGCCACCCAGGGACACGGTGGCTGGGTGGTGGACAGCGGCGCCACCTCCCACATGACATCCAATAACGGTATGCTACTCTCCTACCATCCTTCCACAAATAAGGCAGTCACTGTGGGAAATGGCTCCCGTCTACCCATCACCTCCAGTGGCCACTCCCTCCTCCATACACCATCCTCAAATTTTTCTCTTCGCGATATTCTTGTCGTTCCTCATTTAGTTCACAATCTTCTCTCTGTCCGCAAGTTCACCCGCGACAATCACTGCTCTCTTGAGTTTGACGCTTTTGGTTTTTCTGTCAAGGAACTCCAGACGAACCGAGTGATGCTTCGCTGCAATAGTGAGGGCGACCTCTACACCATTCCCCCTGCGAGGCCTCCCTCTACTCCCAGCGCCCACCTCACCGTCTCCTCCCAACTTTGGCACCAGCGTCTTGGTCACCCCGGTGTTGCTCCTCTCACCATTTTAACCAAAAATTCACATATCTCATGTAATAATGTAGACCGCTCGCTTTGTCAGTCTTGTCAACTTGGCAAACATGCGCGCCTACCTTTTGCCACTTCAACCTCACGCACTGTTGCGCCTTTTGAACTCATTCACTGTGATGTATGGACCTCTCCTGTGGCTAGCATATCTGGTTCCATATACTATTTGGTTGTTGTTGATGATTTCTCTCATTTCTCTTGGACTTTTCCACTCAAAACTAAGTCTGCCGTTCATCAACATATCACAGATCTTGCCGCCCTTGCCAGCACACAGTTCGGCCTCTCTCTCAAATCTGTTCAGGCTGACAACGGACGCGAATTTGTTAACCACGCCAACACGTCTTTCTTTGCCTCCCGCGGTATCGCTCTGCGCCTCTCTTGCCCTCACACCTCCTCGCAGAATGGCAAAGCAGAGCGGATGCTTCGCACACTTAACAATATGGTTCGCACCCTCCTTATTCATGCCCATATGCCGCCCAAATTCTGGGCTGAGGCCTTAGCCACTGCCACCTATCTCTTAAATCGGTGTCCTTCCTCCTCCATTGCTGGTGCTATTCCCTACACCCTTCTTCACCAAAAGCCTCCACAATACACACACCTTCGGATTTTTGGCTGTCTTTGTTTCCCCAACATATCAGCCACCGCTGCTCACAAACTTGCCCCTCGCTCTACGGTTTGTGCCTTCCTCGGTTACCCTCCTCAGCACAAAGGATATCGCTGCCTTAACCTCGCCACAAACAAAGTCATCATATCTCGCCATGTCATTTTCGATGAGAGCACATTTCCGTTTGCCAACAGTAATGATGCGCATATGTCTCCCTCTGTCACTAATGCCGACTTGGATTTCCTAGTCGATGATCCACTGCAGGTCTTCCCAGCGACCGCTCCACCTACGGGTGTTGAGCAATCGCTGCAACATCACGCCGCACCGGCGTCAGATCTCCTCCCCTCGACCCGACCGCCTGTGCGTCTGGTTTATAGCCGACGCACACATGCGGCCACTGTCCCGGCCGCTACTGTGGCTGCATGCCCAGTCGACCAGGATGTCCTGACGGATGCCCCAAAAGACATCTCCGGTCATCCAGCAGCCACGACATCTCACCCAATGCTAACGCGGTCCCGGGCTGCCGCTGACCCCTCTATGGAGTTCCTCTCCCTGACGGCCCAACATGATCCAGTATCTATCGTCCCGGCAAACTACCGCAGCGCGCTCACCGATGCCAATTGGCGCGCTGCAATGGTCGACGAGTACACGGCCCTCATGGACAACCAGACTTGGCGTCTCGTTCCCCGTCCACCAGGCGCCAACGTCGTCACCGGAAAGTGGATCTTCAAACACAAGTTTCACTCTGATGGACGCTTAGCTCGACACAAAGCACGCTGGGTTGTTCGCGGCTTCTCCCAGCAACATGGCGTCGACTACGATGAGACTTTCAGCCCGGTGGTCAAGCCGGCGACTATCCGCACCGTCCTCGCCATCGCTACGTCACGCTCCTGGCCGATTCACCAACTTGACGTCAAGAATGCCTTCCTCCACGGCACTCTTGACGAGACAGTTTACTGCCAGCAGCCCTCCGGCTTTGTGGATCCAGCCCACCCTAACCATGTGTGTCTTCTTCAGAAATCTCTTTATGGTTTAAAACAGGCACCTCGAGCATGGTACCATCGTTTCGCCGCGTACATCCGCCAGCTCGGCTTCGTCGCGTCCTCCTCCGACACGTCCCTGTTTGTACTCCAACAAGGGACCGACATGGCTTACCTGCTACTATATGTCGACGACATCGTCCTCACCGCCTCCTCTCGACGACTCCTTCAGCGCATCATCAGCCAACTTCAATCAGAGTTCGCAATGACGGACCTCGGCACCCTGCACTTCTTCCTCAGCATCTCCGTCACGCCAGCTTCCGACGGCCTGTTCCTGTCCCAGCGACAATATGCTGTCGATCTTCTACGACGATCAGGGATGGCTGTCACCCCACCACCACACCTGTGGACACTCATGCTAAGATCTCCGGCCTCAACGGTGCTCCTGTCGCGGATGCATCGGAATACCGGAGTCTTGCAGGAGCATTGCAGTACTTGACGCTCACCCGCCCTGATTTGGCTTATGCCGTTCAGCAGGTGTGCCTCTTCATGCACGACCCACGGGAACCCCATCTCGCGCTCATAAAGCGCATCCTGCGATATGTCAAGGGCACCCTACACGCTGGTCTTCACATTGGCTGCTCGCCAGTGACCTCACTCACCGCCTACTCCGACGCTGACTGGGCTGGCTGCCCCGACTCTCGTCGTTCTACGTTAGGCTACTGCATCTTCCTCGGCGACAATCTTGTGTCCTGGTCCTCCAAGCGTCAGACCACGGTGTCCCGATCGAGTTCCGAGGCTGAGTACCGCGTCGTTGCCCATGCCGTCGCCGAATGCTGCTGGCTTCGACAACTCCTTCAGGAACTCCATGTTCCCCTTCCTTCGGCCACTATTGTATACTGCGACAACGTTAGTGCCATTTACATGTCTACAAATCCAGTTCAGCATCGACGGACCAAGCACATAGAAATTGACATTCATTTTGTCCGCGAGAAGGTCTCACTCGGCGAGGTCCGCGTCTTGCACGTGCCATCCTCCCATCAGTTCGCCGATATCATGACTAAGGGTCTGCCGACCCAACTTTTTCAGGAGTTTCGGTCCAGTCTTTGCGTCCGGACTCCTCCCGCTACGACTGCGGGCGGGTATTAGAGATTTGATTGTACATATATTTGGAATATTAGGCTTTCCTTATATTGTTATTTCCTGCCTAGTATAGTTCCTCTAATTGAGGCATGTAATCTCTCTTTCCTTATCTCGTTATTACCTGCCTAGTATAGCTCCTCTAATTGAGGCTTGTAATCTCTCTCTAGGTTATATATATAGAACTCCACCCCTGCCTTTGGCTGTGTGGTGTGCGTGCCTACTATTCTACGATAGGCTAGGATTGACCCATTTGAATCTAGATAGCCATTTCCACTACAGGATGACACATCCTTGCAAGCTGTAGAACCGCTTGGAATAAGGGTATTCCAAGCAGTAGGGCAGCTTGGAATTTTAATATCTACTGCTTTCTGTTCAGCTGCTTCTAAAAGTATTCCAAGCGGTATATATATTAAAAGCAGTCCTACCGCTAGTAAAACCGTTTTTAAAAGCAGTAGTACCGCTTGGAATATTGAAATTTTAAAAGCAGTAGGATAGCTTTAACAAAAATTCCAAGCTGTACAAGTGCTTGCATTTAGCATTTCAAGCAATTAAAAAAATGATTACTAAATAATAGAAATACTGCTTGGAAAAACAATTGCATCAGTTTAATATATGTCCACTTAATAAATGTTCACCAAATTTAAAATAATATCAAGCACCCATAACATAGAATCCAAGCACCATAACATATAATTCCTTGAGAAAGCAACATAACAAAGTTTCATTATCACAAATCATCTACAGGTACAGCATGTGAACATCACCAAAATATATAAATGGCAAAAGTACAAAGTTTACTCCCCTTGCATGCATGTCACATATATACATGGACATATACCAAAATATAACTAGAGTGCAAAATATAGTCTTCCCACAAACATGGACATATCTATTCACATGTCCTATATATTTACACCAAAAGTATACCCATTAACCAAACCACTCAACAATTCATAATTTTGTCTAAAGCCTAAATGTTCTCTTCTAATCTTTAACTCTCTCTCCTTCCCCTTTCTCCTGTGAAAAAAGAAGCATTTTCTTCTTAGAAATATAAGTGACCTAGAAGAACAGTATGCTCAAGCAGTAAAACAAAGTCGTATTAAAACAGATAAATTAAAAGAAAGTATACCACCTTCAGTGACTTCCTTTTGTTGCTGCTCTTGGGCATGCCACACAAAGACCTTTACTTTGCTGCAAGATGGAAAAAATTGAGTTTCATTTACTAAATTCTAGAAATGTTTGAGCACTCCAGTGCCAAACTCCTCAAAGAAAAAAACATTATTTCTAACACAGTAATAATTAATAGATATGTCATAAATATAAACAATTGTTACAATTCTCAAATATAAGAGTAATATTTGCTTATTCAGTATAATTAAAAGCTACCTGCAATGCAAGGTCAAGTATCGCTTGGCTGTATGGGAACTTTGAAAGGAAAAGTGAACTGGCTTTGCCTGGATGTAAAAATACCTCTGTTAGCTGTATGTGACAACTGGAGGGAGTAATTACTATAAAGCAATGGAACTAGCAAATAAACGAAAACTAAAATCAACTAACTACATCTGTAGTCACAACTCACAAAAAGAAGGTCAACATAAAGACTATTCACAGGTCCTATTGCGCAAATTACAGAAAGAAACATGTAACTTAGTAGAAGAAATAACAGAACCGCATTCTAGATTTATAAATAAGTTATTCAAATTACGGTGCAAAAAGCCCACAAGATTTATCAGCTCCATGCCCCTATGAGGACAAAGGACCAGTACCCCATCTCTTAACTAGATTCATTTACAGCACATCACAAAATTCATTTACAACATATCACAAACAAGGCATCAAAAGAACGAAAGAGTAGAATTATTAGCCACTGCATATATAGTACCTTCGATAATACAGACAGCTATCAAATGACTCGGAGATGTCATTAGCATCAATAGTTGCATTTCTCAGATCTTCCTTTAATAGTTGACATCATGCAAATGGTATATTTTCTTCAGCGTTAGAGTGGTATATACTAGAAAGAGTATATTTGCCAAACATTAAAATAACCGTACATCTACATTAATGGTCCAACTGAAACAGTGGTGTAGATTTAAGAAAAACCTCCAAAGAAATCAGCAACAGGATTTAGCCATGATGATCAAGATTTTCGTTTTCCAAGTTTGTAAGTTTCTCCTACAATCTGAGTTCAGAAGCAATTAGCAGTTAGATACTTTTCAATAGAAAGAGCGACCAAAAAACCTTAGAGGCTTAGACTACTCCACTGATCATTCCAGCATCCTACGGTTTTATATATAAAAGGGAAAACATACTTGTCCAGATTTTGCTGGAGATGGGTGCATTTTCCCTCCACATCCTCCAATTTCTCCATTGTATCATCACTACTTTTACGAGCAGCCATAAGTTCATTTTCCAGTAATGAGTTCTTTGACAATGATTCAACCAATTTCTGTGGAGAATAAAAGAGAACTGCTTCAGCTAAAGTACAACAAAGAGATACATCAAAGCACTTCTTTCAACAAGTCCCAAAAGGTAACAATCATTCATGCTAGAAAAAAATGGGATGACAGCATTTTGCTGAATGAAAAATTACATCCGCAAGCATGAAGGACCATACTAATTCAATGAACCTTGTTAAGTCAAAAAACTTATGAGTGACGATCATGAAGAAATTCTAAAGTAAAGAAGAAAAACTCTATTGCCATTTTATCGCAATGCAAAAGGGTACACCAATTAAACAGTAAAAAATTATCTGACTTCAGAAAATTATATGTTTCCTCTGACAAAAGGATGGGTGAAAAAAAGAGCCTAAGAGGACAACTGAAAATGGAGACCAAGCAAGCATACTTATAATCAAATATTATACAGAGAGAGGACTTCAAACCTTTAGATTGGATTATAACGATGTATATTAATCATATATAGATTCTACAACACTTTTATAAAATTTACAAGAACCTTGGAATTATTTATGCCTATGCTTAGTGGGTCCCCAAATTTAAAATGAATGTTACAAGGCCTCATTGGTGCCACAGAATAATAGGAATCTAAAGAGCAAAAAAAAATTACGATGAGAACATGACAATGGTGTCTATTAATAGAAGAGTTGTATCTGGGTATCTTAAGCAAACATATAGGTGTCATAATCATCAATATCTCAGTGAAACTCAATCCGATTACAAGAATGATTTAATTAGCAGCTATGCCGTTACACCGCAAACATATATGAGTTCTGTCCCGTCTATACCGATTACGTTAATAGTCAGGATCAGCGACCAGCTATGCCATTACACCGTTGATAGCATTGCTATACCGTTGTAATGTTGATAAGATCAATACATCATTTCTATACCGTAAGCGTTGATAGGCTAGGATTGACCCATTTGAATCTAGATAGCCATTTCGCCAAGGACTTACTAGTCAGAGATGTCTTAGATTATTACCTTAGGGTTCCAAAGGACAGGGTAAGTAATTCTGTCAAGGATAAGGTTTGTGTTTATTAACACTATTAACCAATCGGGTATTAACTAGACTAGCTCTATTAGAGCATCTCCAAGAGTGCCCTAAATCCATCCCAAAAAACTGATTTAGGGTTTGATTGAATAAAAACAAACTCCAACAGTCCCTCATTCTTCCTCCCCAAATTTCCGCACGCCCTAAACACGAGCCCGGAGGCCTCTTTTTTTCGCGTCGTGACCGCACTCCCAATCTGAATTTCTCGCCCCTATCTCGGCCAAATCGCGTGCGCGGGCTTTCTTCGCGCCATTCCATCTCTTCCCCGCCGCTAGTCCTTCTCCCCTTCGCTGCGAAACGACCTCCCTAGCCCTTGCGTACGCTGTGAAACGGCGGCAGCAGCAGGGACCGCCGCAGTCGAGGAGCTCCAGCACGCGATTTGATCTCTGTTGCCTCCGCAAGAAGCGCCGCCGCCAGCCAGCAGCCTGAGGTCGGCGCCTCCACCCTGCCGCCCTCCGCGGCCGCCGTCAAGCCGTCCCGAGGCTCGCCGCCCGACCAGCCGAAGTCCACGCCTCCACCCTGCCGCCCTCGCGGCGCCGCTAAGCCGTCCGAGGCTCGCCGCGACCGGCCGAAGTCGGCGCCTCCACGCCGCCGCCAAGCCGTGCTGTGCCTGCATCCCCGAACAGCTGCCGGCTCCGCCTTTGAAAGGTAACACTAGTATTTTTGTGATCAAAGGTTTGAGTTGGATCTGTGATTGAAGAGATGAAATATTTGCTAAATTGCTGACATGGATAGCATAAGATTCTTGAAATTATTCAGTAACCAAACTAGATGCTCTGAACTGTTGGATGCTCTGTAGTGCACTTGTGCTTGATGATTAAAATGATATAGGTGGCTCCTCAAGATGTTAATTTGTTATGGTTGTGTAGTGGGAGAGCATAATGTGTGTTTTTCCTTAGTGTGCTGCTTTATGGTACTCGAGGATTCTTCAAGTTATATACCAAGTGCTGCTTCCATTTTTCTCTGTAAGACAGGAACTCCTATTTCTGTTCTTTTTTTAGCTATAGTTCTGCGATGATGAATTTGTGAAAAAGAAGCTCTATTACATGGGTGCAGCTTAGTGTTGCAAATTAGAATTATCCATTTATATGAATGAATGAGGGATCAAAAGTTATGCTCAAAATGCTAAGTGTAATACATTCAAAGATAAAAGTACATTAGGCCTTGATGTTGCAATCAGAACAATTTAACAAGCAATAGCATACAATGTAAACAAAATAAGAAATAGACAGAGCAAACAAACTAGACCTGCTTCCTTGCTCTTGATCGAGCAGCTGATTCCCTATTTTTTATCATCCTCTTCTGCCTCCTTTCCACCAGTTTATTGGTCATCTCCCCTGAGGCACCACGCTTGCGCCAAGGTGTCTGAGGGTAAGAAAGTGCACCGAGCACCTGCAGCGACAGCCAATGGCTGAGGGGCCAACTGACTTGCAATGTAGGAACCTGCCATGCTTGGATGCTGGGGCTCTAAAGCCTGCTGCTGGTACTGCTGTAACCACTGTGACCTGTGGTTCAAATTGGTCTGTCTATTTAATAATTTTTTTACATTGTATGCTCTTGCTTGTTAAAGTGTTCTGATTGCAACATCAAGGCCTAATGAACTCTATTAAAATTGCATTACACAATGTTGTGATGAGTTAGGAACATACTTCTACAGAGTGCACATAGAATCGGATGGAGAAGACATTCAATATAGTCATCATGGAGAAAACATTCAATATAGTCATGGATATATCTATAAGATAAGTATATTCTAAAAGTCGGACGCCAATCCTCTAAAACTCTACTGTTGATTTGTGAAGCCCACGCCAATCACAGGACATTCTGAAATACTGATTTTTTGTCAAAAGACTTCAACTGTTGGTGTATCCATCTATAAGCTCTATTAACTGGCTTGAGTGTTACTACTAATTCACTGTTGATATGTTTTTGTATTGGCTAGGTGCTATTGATAATGGAAGGAGGATACTATAGTAACTTGATGAGTGAGGAGAACAATAACTTTTCTTTGGATGACTTAAGTAGCCCGCCTGCGCAGCAGCCATCGCCCGTTGTTCCTTCATCAAGACCAAGCCAGAAAAGGTCGAAAAATTTCAGTGAAGAGGAGGATGCATTAGTTGTGTCAGCATGGCTGAACATTAGTATGGATCCAGTCAACGGCACTAATCAAACTCGTGGTACTTTTTGGAAAAGAGTTTTTGATTACTACAACACCAACAAGGAATTTGCATCAGATCGTAGCCTGAGTTCAATATCGCATCGATGGTCATCTATTCAGGAGAACGTGAACAAGTTCTGTGGATGTCTAACAAGGATTGAGGATAGAAGGCAAAGTGGGATTACATTTTGATAAATAGATAGAGTAATATTTCACAAATAAGCATGCAAGTTTTATACAGTGAAACAATATAGCAATTTAATAAAAAAAACGTAGGATTGAAATATGAATAAGTGATATTGGCTCGCCTGGACCGTGTGGGATGTAGTCCGGGTCCTGGTCTTCAGCCTGTTCTCCGAGTACAACGGGATCCCGGCGTCGATTGAGGACGGGGATGGCCGGAGCTAGCTGGCGACAGGGTAGCCGAAACAGGGGAGAATGGGATCTCGGCCGTCGATGCTCCTCTCATCGATTGCTTCGGGGGCGAGGTAGACGATGGCGAGGGAGTGCCGCTGACGGAAGGAGGGGCACGGGGAGGCTGCCTGCGACAAGAAATCGAAGGAGGGGCGGAATCCCGTGGCGGCGGTGTGAGGTCTCTCCTGCGAGCACAGTGGCTTGGCGGTAGTGCAGGCTCGCGGCAGAAGCAGAGCAAGGGAGAGGAAGGAAGAAAGGGAGCGGCTCGTCCCTAAATAGGGGGGAGGGAGGTCGAGGAAGGCTCGGCGTGGACTTTTGGGGATTTGGGGAAGGACAGTGACGACGTGCGGCATGGGCATGCCACCAATGGGAAGCAGGGGGAGCACGGTGAAGGGGGTCAACGCGAGGACGGCGGCGACATGCAGTGCGTACGACATGCGTGCCGGCGGAGTAGCGGACCACGAAACCGCGTTCACATGCGGGGAGCGTGCGAGCTCGTGTGCGGCGCGGGGCGGTGCGCGGGCACGGCAAGGCGTGCTCTGTCCGAGCCGGGACAGGGCACGTCGGGGGGACACCGGGTACAAGGGGGACATGCTCTAGGCATGGCGGGGACGCGGGCACGGCGCGGTGCGAGTGCGCACTGGCGCGGTGCGAGTGCGCACTGGCGCGGTGAGGCGCTCTGGCTCGGCCAGAGAAGGGAGGGGAGACCGAGCAGGCGACGTGGCCGATTCCTGGCCACCGGATTAAGATCTAGCGGTGACAGAAGTGGAGGAAGGGGGGTGGCTTCGGCTGGGCCATGATTGGGCCAGAAGTGGAAGGTGGGCTGGACTCTAGCTGGGCCAGGGAAGAGTGAAGCGAAGGCTGGCCGAAGCCCAAAGAGGAGGGGGTCCAAGAATTAAATTTCAAATTTGAAATTTAGCCTAGAATTATATTTCGAAATTACATTTGAGTTTAGGTTTGAATACTCAAAGTAATTAAAGTTTAAATTTGATTTTAACATTGATTAAATATGTATACACATATGCACATATGTATATATATGTAATTATGTATACAAGTATATATATATTTTAGAGTATAAAATAAGTATTTGGAAAAAATAGATATGATTTACTTTTCATGGTAAGATATTACTATTTGAAAACCGAAAATATGAAATATTCATGTATACATGCATGTATACAATACAGTTGTATAAGTATATATATATACATGACTTAGGTTTTATTTCAGAACTGGAAAATACTTGCAATTCACTATTTTTGGTATGAAAATACCATGTAAAATATAATTTGTGTTTGAGATATGAAAGTATAAACTTTGCACAAGTCTATTATTTAGGAGAATAAAACATTGAAATCTAGATTTTTAAATCTAGTACAAAATAGACATGCAAAGTATTGTATTTAAACAATTTGTTTAAATATTTTCAAAATAAATTTTTGTACTTTCCCAAAATGGGATGTTACGGGTTGGCAGTCTGAGATACTTGGTTCAGACTGGTCCGGACCTTTCTTTCCCTGTTGGTTATGTAAGCAGGTTCATGGAGGATCCCCGAGACGATCATCCTGGAGGATGGAGCTGTAAAACCCATACTTTGGTATGTAGCTGGCACCATCAGTATTGGCGGTCACTATGCATATGGTAGCCATGAAGAGGAGTTAACACTAGTAGGCTATTCAGATAGTGATCTAGCTGGTGATACTAGTGATCGCAAGAGCACAAGTGGTGCAGCATTCTTCCTTGGATCAAGTTTGATCAGTTGGCAGTCGCAGAAGTAGAGAATTGTGGTGCTATCTTCATGTGAGGCTGTTGGTTGCGCTGCACTAATCTTGTAACGTCTCAAAAATTTAATAAAAGGTAAAATCAGTTATTAAATTATAATTGTGAATTATTGTTGCATTTTATAACGTTTTATGCATTTTTGTGAAATTCCTGTCTCTGAGCAATGGATTAATCAAGGAATAGAAGTTAAAAATAATAATGGTCATGAGCACGAAAAATCTATTAGTGGGAGCTAGCATCCAAAAGACTTTATAGATGGTTAAAGTGCGTGTCCAGAACTTGTCCATCTGGTTGCATTTGCTCTCTCTCTGTTTCACTTGCTAGTGGGCCCTACGCTTGGTGCCTTCCGGCATAGCCCTCAGCCATGTAATCTCTTTTCCGTCTTCGTTTCTCACTTGCACGCGGGACCGAGGCCCACTCGTCAACTTCATTCATCCTTACTGTGAAATCATGTGCTGAAAAATTGGCTTAAGAATTGAATTTGTAAAATGTGCATATGCATGGATGTCATGCGGGACGTTCAGGCTAGAGGACGGTGCACATGAAGAATGGTTAGTCACGTGAGTATGGCATGGTGGCCGTACGCGTGCAAGAGTTGTTAGTCACGTGAGTATGATGGCTGGTTGCCATACGCGTGCAAGAGCTGTATTTGGCCAGGTTGGGCCAAGTGGAGTTGTGTTGAATACAGACTCCTTCTAGGATTTGGAGTCGGACTCCTTCTAGGATTAGGAGTAGGAATTGTATTCAGGACTGTATGTGTTTGCTATGTATAAATAGGGGGGCGCCTCCTGTTTATGCATCAAGTCTTGGGCAGGTTTTAGAGTTGTACTCTTTAGTTTGGAGTACTTTAGACAAAAAGAAATAAAGATCAATTTTTCCAAATCCTTTCGTGCTACAGTAACCACGTTGCTACAATGTTCTCTGTTTTGTTCTTGTTTGCATGCTTGTTCTGGTTCTAGATTGGTTTTTGTTCCTTGAGTTTCATCTTGATTTGATTCATCAAAAACCTTTATAGGGTATTGATTTAGGGTTCCTCAAAGTTTAGTTGATTAATCTTTTGTCGTTCTTATTTAATCTTGAAGTTTTGGTTAGATTAATTCTCGACATCTTCTGTCATAGCAAGCTTGTGAGGTTCATAACTTTTGATCCGTAAGTCCGATCGAGCTGATTCTTTTTTGTTTCGATTCTTATTGGAATCTAGTTTCTTATGTCCAAATTTCAGATCTATCCGATGGTTGGATCTCCATAATTTGCGTTTTACCGAATGTCTTTCAATCTATTTTTGTCGAATACGACGCAATTGTTTGGTTTTGATTTGGGGTGAACTTTTAATAGATCAAAGATTTGGTTTTAGCTTCCGCACAATCATTCACCCCCCCTCTGATTGCTATATCCGTGTATATCGATCCTACAAGTGGTATCAGAGCAAGGTTTTTCTAATCTATCTTAACCGATGATTAGATTAATGGATCGTTATTCGACAAAACCGTGTGTGTTCGATGGTGTTGATTTTTAGTTTTGGAATGCCAAGATAGAGGCATTCATGCAGGCGTAGGGCTTCACAATTTGGGAGAAGGTCTACAAGCCATACGAACTCCCTGCAAACGACAACGTCAATAACACCAATCGCGCACATGTTGAAGCAAATAGCAAGGCGCGCAACTTGATCATCCAAGGCTTGGGACACAGCGACTTTGATCGAGTGGTTCATCTTCGATCCACATATGAGGTATGGAAAACTCTTTGTGATTACCATGAAGGATCCAACACTGTCAAAGAGGTTCGCCGGGATATACATAAGAAAGAATACATGAGATTTGAGATGAACCCTGGTGAGTCGATAGATGATTTCTTTGCATGCTTTAATAAAATTCTTAGCAATTTGTGTGCTATTGGAGTTAGCTTTGATGCTGCTGCTAATGCTAGATAATTGCTTGGTGCATTAGACATGTCTATTTGGGAGATGAAAGTAACATCTATTAGAGAATCAACTGTCATGAGTACACTTACTTTAGATGTTCTTTATTCTAAGTTGAAAACTCATGAATTGGATGTTCTTGCTAGGAAGAATGATCATAAATCAATTGCATTGACCTCCCAATCTAGCATATCTAATAATAATGCTTCTTCAAGTTTTGCTTTGTCCTTCTTGTCTTCACTAACCAATGAACAGATTGAGGAATATCCGGAAGAAGACTTGGCATCACTTTCTTCTCGTTTTAATAAAGCTTTGCAGAATGTGAGAATGAGAAAGAGAGTTAGTGGTAGTCCTCCAAGATGCTATGAGTGTGGTGATCTCGACCATATTCGTCCAAATTGTCCTAAACTTGCATGTAAAGCATCATGGGAGGAGAAGAACAACGACAGAAGAAAAGAGAAGAAGAATTTCCCTTCAAGAGATAGAAAAAAGAAGAGCTTCATCAACCGCAAAGTGGTCCACCGAGTTCTTTCCGCTCTTGAACAAGTCAATTTGAGCGATGTGGATTCGGAGAGTAGCGAGGACAATGCAACTCCAAGCAAGCATGATTTGACGGGGTTATGTCTCATGGCCAATGAGGTAGATCCTTCTTACAATGAATTGGCTATTGCTGTTGCTCGTCTTGGAAAATTGCTTTACAAATGTGATAGAAAAATTAAGAAACATGATATTCTTGTGGAATCATTGAATGCTGAAATTAATAGACATATGACCTTATTCCTGATGATGATGCTTGTAAATCATGTGACTTAATTTACAATGAGCTTACTTTGCTTAGGAAAGAACATGTTACCTGTTAGTGCAAATTAATGTTGAAAATGAGAAAAATGAGAAACTTGTTAAACATGCTAGCTGTTCTACTATTGATTTACATGATACAACTCCATGTTCCAAATGCTCCACACTAGAATTGAAGTTGAATGATGCAAATGCTAGGGTTTCTCAAATGACAGATGCTTTGCTTACACATGAGGTTCTTTCATGCTCAACTTGTCGCAAACAAAAAGGAAAAGTTGATATTCCTTGCAATAATTGTTTAACTCTTGCTAAGAAAGTTGATTACTTGCAAAATTCTATGGAACGGTTCACTAATGGCAAGAAAAATTTGAACGTGATTTTGGATAAATCAAAGGTTAGCTCAAATAAAAAGGGTTTAGGTTTTGATCTTCATGCTTCATTTAAAACTAAACCTTGCACTGTTGTTCATGCTCCTTGCAATGACAAAAATGAGATTCTTAATGAGCCTAAAAAGATTGCTTTTAAATCTGCTGGTTTTCTTTCTTCTACTATGATGAATGCAAAATGTGCTTCTACTGTTAAAGCCAAACATCATATTAAGTATACTAGCACTCATTGTGGTAGAGATGGACATCTAGTAGATTTTGGCTTTAGGCTAGCCAAACAACAGAAGACAGAAAGGAACAAGGCTAGGTCTAATTTCAAACAGGCACATTTCATTTCTCATTATGTGCCTAGGGTGAAGCAAACACCTTTTGTTGCTAAGAACACGGGAAAAGACAAATCTGTTTTTGTGCATAAGAATACTCAAGTTGTGCCTACTGTTGTGTGTCATGTGTCTCAGTACTGGATTCCTAAACATCTTATTTCTAACCCCAGTACCGAGGCCTCGACATTTTTTGCTTCTATGTAGGTTTCTCACGCAAGGAAGGAGAACATATGGTGTCGACGATCGGTTTCGCCGGCAATGAGATTTGTGATTCTAGGGGATTCGTGCGGGATCAGAGCTAGATGGTAACACAAGATGCGAGGGCGATCTCTTTTTAGACAGGTTCGGGCTCTCTCGGAGGAGATAATACCCTAGTCCTGTGTTCTTGGATATATGAGCGTGTTCCTTTTTCTTCTTCCTTCCCTCTTTTATACTAGGGGAAGGATATACCACAAAACGGGCGCCACCTGGCCCTGAACATGGTGGCTTCATAAGTACATACTTTGTCTCTTATCGGCTGGGCCCTACTACGTCTTGGAGAGGTAGTTGTGCTTTCCCCGACCCACGCCTGCCACTCCGTCAGGTTCCGGTGTCTACAGGCTCTGCGAATGTCAGGTCGCATGCTTCGCTTTCGACGGGTTGTCTGGGCATGGCACGAAACTTCGCTGAAGGATCGACGAGCTGTCTTGGGGAACAAGTCGAGACCTCCCCCGGGCCCATCATGGCGCTTCCGGGCTCTGGGCCTACTGCTCCGCCTTCGGCCCAGTCGGGTATAGGCCCCACTTGCGGGACCCCTATCTCAGGCATCCCACAGCAGCCCCCACGTGCTTTAGGATCGGATTTCCTCCTCTTATCCTGTCATAAAGATTATGCGGGAAAAAAGATCGTAAAGAACTTGTTAAGTAAGGCCGCCGTGGTTGGTTGGCTCATGGCCGAGTGGTACCCGCGCCCATTTACGGTGCGCGACAACTGGCTTGTCGCTCAGCTGACCCTCATGGGGCGAACCATAGTCTTTTTGGCTCGTGGCCGAGTGGTACCCGCGCTTGGATTTACGGTCTTGCGGCGGCAGCTAACGCTTGTCGCTCGGTGACCCTCATGGGGCGTACCATGATCTTTTGGCTCGTGGGTCGAGTGGTACCGCGCCCGTTTACGGTCTTGTGCAAGCTAACTTGTCGCTCAGCTGACCCTCATGGGGCGTACCATGATCTTTTTGGCTCATGGCCTGTAACATCCCAAAATTTTGCTTTTCTTAAATTCATGTGTGATTTGGCACTTTGGTGAATTTTTGGAATCTTCTGGAATTTATTTGGATTTATTTGGAATTTATTTGAATTTATTCCATTTTGAAATAATTAAAGAATTTAATTTTGCAAATAAAATTTTGTTGGAAATATTTTATTTGAGTCCAAAATGATCCAAAATATTTTAGAATTTTTCCGAATTTTTAGTCTTTTGCTATTTTTAATGAATTAAATGAATTACTGGGAATTATTTTAAATAGTAATTCGCTGGAAAAGGACCGACCGGGTCGGTTACTGTTCATCCGACCGAGCCCGAGTCAGACTCGAGTTCGAGTCCGACCCGAGCCACGTGACTCGACCGAACCCACTCCTAACCCTAATCAATCCCAACCGTTGGATCAAGATCCAACGGCTGAGATCCGCCAGATCTTGGTTCGAGCCGGATCCGGCCGGATCCGATCGCGCCCGTGCGATCGTGGCCGTCGATCGTGCCACGTGGACGGCCACGATTTCGTCGTCTTCGCCGAGTCCGAGCCGGACTCCGCCGCCGCGCCCGCCGCCGTAACGAACTAGGTTTCCGTCTAGGGCACGAACGCCGAGGCTATTTAAAGCGTGAGACGTTCCCCGAGGTTGCCCTCATCCTTGCGCACTCGTTTCCCCGAGCCATCTCGCCTGAGCCGCCGCCGTTGAGCCGCAATCGCTCGCCGGAGTTGTCTCTTCCCTCCGCTGCGGTTTGCGCCGTTTTCCGCCGTCGTCCGTCGTCTTCCGCCGAGAAGGAGCCCAGATCCGGAGTCCCCGCGACGAGACGCACCCGAAGGGAGGTTTCATCTCGCCGGAGAAGCCCCGTGGCGCCGCGCCCTTGGTCGTCGTCCCCGTCTCCGGTCAAGCCAGCGCCGCCGTGAAACCATCGCCGTCCGCGAGCTCGGAGGACCGCCGAGATCGGTCGAGCGGTTGAGGTGAGATCACGTGTTCCAAACCCGATTAGATACGGGCCGTTGGATCAAGATCCAACGGTTCACAATCGCCACGTCTTTGTAGCAAAGGCGATTATAGGATTAGATCTGGACCGTCCGATCTAAATCGAACGGCCCACGATCAACGAGTAGTTTCAACGTGTTAACCCTGGATCAAATCCGCGCCGTTGATTTTCAAACCAACGGCCGAGATTGCGCCACGTGTCGGGAAGTTGGACCGACGCGGTCAGCGCCGTCCACGCACGCGTGCGTGTGACGCTGACACGCGGGGCCCGCGTGTCAGAGGGCCCGCATGTCAGTGGCTAACCCAGCCCAGCGCTGACGTCACCCATGACGTCACAGTGGACCCCACCTGTCAGCACCATGGGCTGAGCCCCGCTGACGTCAGCGATGACGTCACCCGAGTGGTCCCACATGTCAGTCTCACGTGGAGTCGTGGACCGAGTCCACGGTAGACCCGAGCCGAGCGTGGACCGAGCCCATGGACCGGCTGACGTCAGCAGGCCAATCAGAGGCTGCCACGTGTCCATGCTGACGCAATAATTAATTTCCGAAAAAGAAAATGATTTATTAATTCGAAATATTGATTCAAATTTAGATTCAAACTTCAAACGCTTATAACTTTTGCGTTTCAACTCCGATTGGAGCGATTCAAATTTCTAAATTTGTATAAAATTGAGATCTACCTAAATATAAATTTTATTTAATTTTTGGACTAAAGTTTTTCTCTGCAAAATTATTTAATTGATTATTTAAACTTTAAATAATCATAACTTTTGCGTTTTAACTCCAAAATTGACGATTCCAGTTTCTAAAAATCCAGAAAATTATGTTCTCTCTGTTTATGGATTTTATTTGGAGTTTTGGGATGTTTTTGCCTATTGTTTATTGGGTATTTGCTATTTGCACGCTTTACGAGTAGACGTTGAAGTGCCGGAAGGATTCGAAGGAGAAGTGTTGACTCAGGATCCAACTCAAGACCCAGAGCAAGTACTTTTTGAAGGCAAGTTGTGCTTTGACCATGTTGATCCTATTTCGAAATCTATTTTGATTTAAACTATTGCATGCTAGTTCAATTAGAAAGATACTTTGTTTAAACATGGGGGTTAGATAAATACCAATTTGTTATATGACACCTTGATTATCTAAGTATGTGCCATGATCCCTTGTCACCCTAGTTGTGGTTTACTAGTTGGACATTATTAAATTGCCAACATGGGTTTAGATCGTTGTAGTATGCTGCTTAGACCTGCTACGTGCTCATGACATGATTTTGGACAATCAAATGCTAATATGGACTTAATGATATATTGAACCTGTTTTGGAAAAGTATCATGTGATGTTGACGGCACGTGGTGCATGGTAATCAACTGGGGATTTGATAAACAGTTTTCGACCGGGGCATGTGGCAAGAGTAATCAGGTGGGCCAGTTGTGGCATTGGGAGTGTTGATTTGGTTTTTCGGGTAGTCTTGCCCTGGTCACTCTAAGGACTTAACCTTGCAAGCCTTTGAACTGGGTCATACTTGCAACCACATGGCTGGAATGGGACGGCCCTAGTTGACTAAGTCGCTAAGGACTCACTTGTGGAGCCTCAGGGTGTCAGTTACACCGTTTGTGTGATTGTACGGGGGAGCGTATCGTGGCTGTGGCCAGGTACCCATCTAACGGTGTGTTGGTCCCATACTTCGCCTTAGCTAAGGGAAGGGATGGTGTAGAGCACGAACCGGAGAGGACCACCTGTGTTGTTTGAGGCTTAGAAAGGCTTTGTTACTGGGAACTCGCCTTTGTGGTGTTTGACTGTATCTTGTGGGTAAAGTGCATAACCTCTGCAGAGTGTAGAATCTATTTGAATAGCCGAGTCCACTGTGATCGGACAATGCTCGGGAATTACAGTCAAGGGGTAGACTTTCTGAAAATAACTTGGATTTGAAAAGTTGGGTTGGTTTAACAATGAAGATGATGGAAATGTGGTTTAGGATGGGAAAAATGTTTGTTAAACTTCTTGAAAAGTTATTTATGCTTTACTTATTTCTACTGCTTTCGAATCTACTTATATTACTTGTCAAAAGTCATTTCGCAAATATACTGAGCTATTCCTTTGTACTAAGCCATGCATATAGTATATTAGCTTGCATTCTGTGCATGACTTGCTGAGTACCAAGTACTCACCCTTGCCTCAACACAATATCAGTTGAAGAGGAGATTACGCCAGCTTTGGAGGAGGAACTCCAAGAGGACCCGACTACTTAGGGATGCGAGCCCAGTCAGTTGCCTGTGGTATACTGGATGGCGCCACGAAGTTTATTTGATTTTCCGCTGCTATTATTTTTCTCTGAATCAGTTTCGCCTTGCGAGGCATACATTTTGTAACTTGGCCATAAGGTCGAGTAACCAGTTTTGGTTATTTAAATAAAGTACTTTATTGGTATCGATTGGTATGATTGTGATATTTACCGATGTTAAGACTGTGTGCACTAGCGCGTTCCTGGACTAGTGCTGAATACACAGAGGGTCCGGATTTGCAAATTCGGGGTCCCGACAGAGGTGGTATCAGAGCCATACTTGACTGTAGGCTCAACCCTAAGCTAGAATGGTCGTAGTGAGGATAAAACCTATTTTCTAAAGCTAAAAGTTTGTCAAGATAAGAAATGACATCTCGACTTATCCCCTTCTCTCTTTTCTTGTCTCTTGCTGAAATTATCCCTTACCTTGTCACAATTTAAAAATTCCGAGTTCTTACGTAAAGCACTCTTGTGACAGATGGAGGTTTTCTCGATGAGTGAGCATGGGTTCTATAGTGAGACTCCTTCGCCGAGTCGAGTCATAGAATAAAGAGTCACCCTTTAGGCGTTAGACTCCAGAGTTAGTTCGATTTGGATTTGCTTTGTTTGCTGAGTGTGCAGTATGTGTTGCAAGGCCCTTAGCATTGTAAGCAGCCATACCAAGTTATTAATAATAAAGATGGACCTTAAAGTTACCCCTTTCACCCCGCATAAGTTCCATATTACTTGTCTATTCTTGTTTCCCTCTCATCTCTAAACCTAGAGCAAATCGACGAGATGGTGAACACCGTGGAAACCTTGGAAGCAATGGGAGTGGATCTCGCCCAGAAAACCCCAATGATGGAGCACCAAAGACCGCCACCGGATATGCAGAATTTGGAGCGTTTCTTGCTGCCCGGACTCGATTGATGCATGCTATGATGCAACAAGTGCAGCACGTCCTTGCTCAGGCCACGCTAATCAAGTTAATCGGGGACCACGCCCGAGAATACAAGGCTGTCAGAGTTCATGAGGACTCACCCACCCACTTTCTCTGGGAATGCCAATCCATTGGAGGCCGATGATTGGTTAAGATCAATTGAGAGGAAGCTACACATAGCTCAATGCATAGGGAATGAGAAGGTACTTTACGCTTCTCATCAGTTGGAAGGAACAGCCGCCGAATGGTGGGAGAACTTCTGTGCCACGCAGGAGAACCCTCAAGATATCACTTGGGAAGAGTTCACAGCTGCATTCCGACAGTATCACGTGCCTGAAGGAATCATGGACCTTAAGAAGGAGGAGTTCAGAGCACTGAAGCAAGGTAATCAGCCAGTGGCCGACTACCTGAACAAGTTCACACAGCTAGCACGCTACGCACCTGAGGATGTAGCGACAGATAAATCCAGACAGTCTCGTTTTATGAAGGGACTTAACTCAGGATTGCAAGTTGGGTTGATCACCCACACCTTTCCAGATTTCCAAGAGTTGGTGAATAAGGCGCTTATTCTTGAGGACAAGCGCAAGGAACTGGATGAGAACAGGAAGCGCAGGATGCAACAAAGAAGGATCACGTCGAGGGCGCAGCGGCGCTTGAGAGTTGCACCAAATCAATTCTTGATTCCAACCACGAGAATGCAACAAGGACACCATCCCCAGCACCAAGACCTGCCAATCGAACTACCAAACCCCACCCCTTCGCTAGAAACGCTACCCCGTGCAACAAGAAGGAACAGTGAGACGCTGCTACAATCGCAACGAGCCAGACACTTTGCCAACAGTTGTCCAAAGAAGACAGCGAGAGCGACCCGATTCGCTTCAATCTAGGAACCACCCAGCTAGGACGCCAAAGACAGTGAGCCACACCCCAGGCCGTGGTGAGAGGCCGAGTCAACCATGTCACCGCAGATGCAACTGCAGAATGCTACTGACGTCGTCTTGGGTAAGTTACTTGTTAACTCGATACACCTGCAGTTTTGTTTGACTCGAGCTTCGCATTCGTTTGTTTCGCAAGGCTTTGCTACTAGAAATGATTTAAGGATTGCAAGACTTAAGTGCATGCTTTTAGTTCAAACCCACAGTTCCGAACTCCGAGCGGAAGTAGGATGTTCCGGGGTGAGAATACTAATAGATGGAATAGAGTTCTGGCAAACCTTATAATTTTGGAGACCCGGACCTTAGATGTTATATTGGGAATGGATTGGTTATCCAAGCACAAGGCTGTATTGGATTGTGGGCGAAGGACTATCTCGATTGAGAGCCCGTGTGGGAAGAAAGTGGAATTTCAAGCCACTGCAGATTAGAGATGGACGATTGATGGTTAACAGTACCAAGGCAATCAGCATAGAGGATGTCCCGGTAGTGAATGAGTACCCGATGTTTTTCCAGAAGATCTACGGTATGCCTTGACGAGGACATAGAGTTTGTGATAGAGCTTGTACTGCACAAAGACCGATAGCAAAGAGACCCTATCGGATGTCCACCGAGGAGTTGGTAGAAATGAAGAAACAACTAGAGGAGTTAATGGAGAAAGGATTTATCGAGACCAAGTTAGTCGCCGTGGGGAGCACAGTTTTGTTTGTCAAGAAGAAGGACGGGAGTTTCAGGATGTGCATTGACTACCGTGCACTCAATGAAGTCACCGTGAAGAATAAGTATCCGCTACCCAGGATTGATGATTTGTTTGATCGATTAAGAGGAGCGGAGTTTTCTCCAAGATTGATCTGAGATCGGGATACCATCGATTGAAGATCCGATCGAGAGGATATTCAAGGCGCATTCTCGTCAAGATATGGACATTACGAGTTCTGATTATGTCCTTTGGGCTGACGAATGCGCCTACTTATTTCATGAATATGATGAATAAGGTGTTCATGGAATATTTGGACAAGTTTGTCGTCGTGTTCATAGACGATATCCTAATCTACTCCAAGGCAGAGGATGAACATGCAGAACACTTAAGGCGAGTTTTGGAAAAGCCGAGGAACAGCAACTTTTCGCCAAGTTCAGCAAGTGTGATTTTTGGAAGGACAGGTGGAGTTTCTTGGACATGTAATGACCGCAGAGGGAGTCATTGTGGATCCAAGCAAAGTAGAAGCGGTGTTACATTGGGAGCGTAGAAGACTGTGACCAGATTCGAGTTTCCTTGGAATGGCAGGATACTACCGCCGTTTCATCGAAGGCTTTTCGACAATTGCGAAACCTCTTACGCAATTGCTGAAGAAGGAAAAGAAGTTTGCATGGACGCAAGAATGTGAGAAAGGATTTCAGAGTGAAGAAGCGATTGACATCGGCTGCCGGTGTTAGTTCTCTAGGATGTTGCTCAAAGCTTCGATATTTATTGTGACGCATCGCGCCAAGGACTTGGATGTGTCTTGTCAGAGAATGGAAAGGTCGCCGCTTATGCATCAAGGCGATTGAGGCCGCATGAGGAAAATTATCCGACACATGACCTAGAGTTAGGCTGCCGTAGTGCATGCTTTGAAGTTATGGCGTCACTATCGATTGGAAACAGATGTGAAGTATATACGGATCATAAGAGCCTTAAGTACATATTCACCCAGTAGGATCTGAAAATGAGGCAGAGGAGATGGTTAGAGTTGATCAAGGACTACAATGTTGGAATCCATTACCATCCCGGGAAGGCCAACGTAGTAGCCGACGCTCTGAGTCGGAAAAGCCATACCGTGAGTACGTTGCTAGCCACAAGTCAGGATGAGTTATGTGAGGATTTTCAAAAGATGAAGATTGAGGTTGTACCTAGCGGATTCTTGGCCGCATTGGAAGTAAAGCCTACTTTAGAGGACCAGATCCGAGAAGGACAGAAGGATGATGACAAGATCCGCAGGATTAAGTCCATCAAGGAGGAAGGCAAGGCAGAGGACTTCAAGTTGGATGAGCAAGGCACGTTGTGGATGAAGGATCGCATTTGTGTGCCTAACAAAAAGGAGTTAAAGCAACTGATTCTGGAAGAAGCCCATGACTCCAAGTACTCAATTCATCCTAGAAGCGCCAAGATGTATCAGGATCTGAAGGAGAGATTCTGGTGGCCGAGTATGAAACGAGAAGTTGCCGAGCATGTTGCATTGTGCGACGTATGCCAGAGAGTCAAGGCAATGCATCAGAGACCAGCAGGATTGCTACAGCCGCTGAAAATACCTGAGTGGAAGTGGGAGGAAATTGGAATGGATTTCATTACCGGTTTGCCGAAGACTCAAGGAGGTTATGACTCCATATGGGTTATAGTGGATCGCTTGACTAAAGTAGCCCATTTTATCCCCGTGAAGACCACTTATTCGGGAGATAAATTAGCAGAGTTGTACATGATCAGGATTGTTTGTTTACACGGAGTGCCAAAGAGGATTGTATCGGACAGAGGTACCCAGTTTACCTCAAGGTTCTGGAATAAGCTGCATGAAGCCATGGGAACCCGTTTAAACTTCAAGATCTGACTTATCATCCATGAGGCGGATGGACAGACCGAAAGAGTCAACCAGATTCTGGAGGATATGTTGAGAGCTTGTGCATTGGCTTATGCTACCTCTTGGGATAAGAGTTTGCCGTATGCCGAGTTTAGTTACAACAATAGTTATCAGGCTAGTTTACAGATGTCACCTTTTGAGGCCTTTGTATGGTCGACCTGTCGGACGCCATTGAATTGGAATGAGACCGTGAGCGCCGTGTCTTTGGACCTGATATTCTTCAAGAGGTGAAGAGCAGATCGCTATGATTAGGGAAAGGTTGAAGATAGCCCAATCTCGACAAAAGAGTTATGCTGACAATCGTCGCCGGGATTTGAGTTTTGAACCAGAAGACTTTGTTTACCTCAGAGTTACGCCTCTCAGGGGAGTTAAGAGGTTCCATGCCAAAGGGAAACTTGCACCCCGTTATGTTGGACCATTTAAGATTTTGAGCCAGAGGCGAAGTTGCTTATCGGCTAGAGTTGCCACAATCGTTAGCAGGAGTACATGATGTATTCCATGTGTCCCGATTGAAGAAGTGTCTCCGAGTTCACGAGGAGCAGACACATTGGAGTCAATTGAGTTGCAAGAGGATTTGACTTATAAGGAGTATCCCGTGGGGATTCTAGACACAATGGATCGAGAAACTAGAAACAAGTCAACCCGTTTCTGTAGAGTTCGATGGAGCAACCATGCAGCGAAGCGACTTAGGAGCCTTGAAGAGGATTTGAAGAAAGAATTTCCAAACCTATTCCTTTAGTAAGCCCTGAATCTCGGGGGCGAGATTCTATTAAGGGGAGGTTTGTAACATCCCAAAATTTTGCTTTTCTTAAATTCATGTGTGATTTGGCACTTTGGTGAATTTTGGAATCTTCTGGAATTTATTTGGATTTATTTGGAATTTATTTGAATTTATTCCATTTTGAAATAATTAAAGAATTTAATTTTGCAAATAAAATTTTGTTGGAAATATTTTATTTGAGTCCAAAATGATCCAAAATATTTTCCGAATTTTTCTCGAATTTTTCGAGTCTTTTGCTATTTTTAATGAATTAAATGAATTCTGGGAATTATTTTAAATAGTAATTATTGGAAAAGGACCGACCGGTCAAGATTCGTTGTTCATCCGACCGAGCCCGAGTCGGACTCGAGTTCGAGTCCGACCGAAACCACGTGACTCGGCCGAACCCACTCCTAACAATAATCAATCACAACCGTTGTATCAAGATCCAACGGCTGAGATCACCAGACGGATTCGGCCGTGATCGGCCGGATCCGATCGCGCCGCGGCGATCGTGGCCGTCCGATCGTGCCACGTGGACGGCCACGATTTCGTCGTCTTCGCCGAGTCCGAGCCGGACTCCGCCGCCGCGCCCGCCGCCGTAACGAACTAGGTTTCCGTCTAGGGCACGAACGCCGAGGCTATTTAAAGCGTGAGACGTCCCCCGAGGTTGCCCTCATCCTTGCGCACCCGTTTCCCCGAGCCATCTCGCCTGAGCCGCCGCCGTTGAGCCGCAATCGCTCGCCGGAGTTGTCTCTTCCCTCCGCTGCGGTTTGCGCCGTTTTCCGCCGTCGTCCGTCGTCTTCCGCCGAGAAGGAGCCCAGATCCGGAGTCCGCGACGAGGCGCACCGAAGGAGGTTTCATCTCGCCGAGAAGCCCCGTGGCGCCGCGCCCTTGGTCGTCGTCCCCGTCTCCGGTCAAGCCAGCGCCGCCGTGAAACCATCGCCGTCCGCGAGCTCGGAGGACCGTCAGATCCAGATCGAACGGTTGAGGTGAGATCACGTGTTCCAAACCCGATTAGATCTGGACCGTTGGATCAAGATCCAGCAGTTCACAATCGCCACGTCTTTGTAGCTTGATGCGATTATAGGATTAGATCCGGACCGTCCGATCTAAATCGAGCGGCCCACGATCAACGAGTAGTTTCAACGTGTTAACCCTGGATCAAATCCGCCGCGTTGATTTTCAAACCAACGGCCGAGATTGCGCCACGTGTCGGGAAGTTGGACCGACGCGGTCGGCGATCACGCCCAGCGTGCGTGTGGCCATTGACTGCGAGGCCCGCGTGTCGAAGGGCCCGCATGTCGCTGGCTAACCCAGCCAGCCGGCGTCACCCATGACGTCACAGTGGACCCACCTGTCAGCACCATGGGCTGAGCCCCGCTGACGTCAGCGATGACGTCACCCGAGGGGTCCCACATGTCAGTCTCACGTGGAGTCGTGGACCGAGTCCACAGTGAGACCCGAGCCGGCGTGGACCGAGCCCATGGACCGGCTGACGCCAGCAGGCCAATCGAGAGGCTGCCACGTGTCCATGCCGACGCAATAATTAATTTCGAAAAAGAAAATGATTTATTAATTCGAAATATTGATTCAAATTTAGATTCAAACTTCAAACGCTTATAACTTTTGCGTTTCAACTCCGATTGAGCGATTCAAATTTCTAAATTTGTATAAAATTGAGATCTACCTAAATATAAATTTTATTTAATTTTTGGACTAAAGTTTTTCTCTGCAAAATTATTTAATTGATTATTTAAACTTTAAATAATATTAAATTATGCTGTTTAACTCCAAAATTTACGATTCAAGTTTCTAAAAATACAGAAAATTATGTTCTCTCTGTTTATGGATTTTATTTGGAGTTTTGGGATGTTTTTGCCTATTGTTTATTGGGTATTTGCTATTTGCACGCTTTACGAGTAGACGTTGAAGTCTGGGAAGGATTCGAAGGAGAAGTGTTGACTCAGGATCCAACTCAAGACCCAGAGCAAGTACTTTTTTGAAGGCAAGTTGTGCTTTGACCATGTTGATCCTATTTCGAAATCTATTTTGATTCAAACTATTGCATGCTAGTTCAATTAGAAAGATACTTTGTTTAAACATGGGGTTAGATAAATACCAATTTGTTATATGACACCTTGATTATCTAAGTATGTGCCATGATCCCTTGTCACCCTAGTTGTGGTTTACTAGTTGGACATTATTAAATTGCCAACATGGGTTTAGATCGTTGTAGTATCTCGCTTAGACACACTTTCGTGCTCATGACATGATTTTGGACAATCAAATGCTAATATGGACTTAATGATATATTGAACCTGTTTTGGAAAAGTATCATGTGATGTTGACGTACGTGGTGCATGGTAATCAAGCGGGGATTTGATAAGCGATTTCGGCCAGGGCATGTGGCAAGAGTAATCAGGTGGGCAGTTGTGGCATTGGGAGTGTTGATTTGGTTTTGGGTAGTCTTGCCCTGGTCACTCTAAGGACTTAACCTTGCAAGCCTTTGAACTGGGTCATACTTGCAACCACATGGGTGGAATGGGACGGCCCTAGTTGACTAAGTCGCTAAGGACTCACTTGTGGAGCCTCAGGGTGTCGATTACACCGTTTGTGTGATTATGCGGGGAGCGTATCGTGGCTGTGGCCAGGTACCCATCTAACGGTGTGTTGGTCCCATACTTCGCCTTAGCTAAGGGAAGGGATGGTGTAGAGCACGAACAGGAGAGGACCACTGTGTTGTTTGAGGCTTAGAAAGGCTTTGTTACTGAGGAACTCGCCTTTGTGGTGTTTGACTGTATCTTGTGGGTAAAGTGCATAACCTCTGCAGAGTGTAGAATCTATTTGAATAGCCGAGTCCACTGATCGGACAATGCTCGGGAATTACAGTCAAGGGGTAGACTTTACGAAAATAACTTGGATTTGAAAAGTTGGGTTGGTTTAACAATGAAGATGATGGAAATGTGGTTTAGGATGGGAAAAATGTTTGTTAAACTTCTTGAAAAGTTATTTATGCTTTACTTATTTCTACCGCTTTGAATCTACTTATATTACTTGTCAAAAGTCACATCGCAAATATACACTGAGCTATTCCTTTGTACTAAGCCATGCATATATTATATTAGCTTGCATTATGTGCATGACTTGCTGAGTACCAAGTACTCACCCTTGCCTCAACAAAATACCAGTTGATGAGGAGATTACGCCACTTTGGAGGAGGAACTCCAAGAGGACCCGACTACTTAGGGATGCGAGCCCGATCATTGCTGTGGTATCTTTGGATGGCGCCACTAAGTTTATTTGATTTTCATTTGCTATTATTTTTCTCTGAATAAGTTTCGCCTTGCGAGGCATACATTTTGTAACTTGGCCATAAGGTCGAGTAACCAGTTTGGTTATTTAAATAAAGTACTTTATTGGTATCGATTGGTATGATTGTGATATTTACCGATGTTAAGACTGCGGTGCACTAAGCTGCGTTCTGGACTAGTGCTGAATACACAGAGGGTCGGATTTGCAAATTCGGGGTCCCGACAGAGGTGGTATCGAGCCATACTTATTTGTAGGCTCAACCCTAAGCTAGAATGGTCGTAGTGAGGATAAAACCTATTTTCTAAAGCTAAAAGTTTGTCAAGATAAGAAATGACATCTCGACTTATCCCCTTCTCTCTTTTCTTGTCTCTTGCTGAAATTATCCCTTACCTTGTCACAATTTAAAAATTCCGAGTTCTTACGTAAAGCACTCTTGTGACAGATGGAGGTTTTCTCGATGAGTGAGCATGGGTTCTATAGTGAGACTCCTTCGCCGAGTCGAGTCATAGAATAAAGAGTCACCCTTTAGGCGTTAGACTCCAGAGTTAGTTCGATTTGGATTTGCTTTGTTTGCTGAGTGTGCAGTATGTGTTGCAAGGCCCTTAGCATTGTAAGCAGCCATACCAAGTTATTAATAATAAAGATGGACCTTAAAGTTACCCCTTTCACCCCGCATAAGTTCCATATTACTTGTCTATTCTTGTTTCCCTCTCATCTCTAAACCTAGAGCAAATCGACAGATGGTGAACACCCGTGGAAACCTTGGAAGCAATGGGAGTGGATCTCGCCCAGCAGAAAACCCCAATGATGGAGCACCAAAGACCGCCATCGGATATGCAGAATTTGGAGCGTTTCTTGCTGCCCAGACTCGATTGATGCATGCTATGATGCAACAAGTGCAGCACGTCCTTGCTCAGGCCACGCTAATCAAGTTAATCGGGGACCACGCTTGAATACAAGGTCGAGAGTTCATGAGGACTCACCCACCCACTTTCTTCGGGAATGCCAATCCATTGGAGGCCGATGATTGGTTAAGATCAATTGAGAGGAAGCTACACATAGCTCAATGCATAGGGAATGAGAAGGTACTTTACGCTTCTCATCGGTTGGAAGGAACGGCCGAATGGTGGGAGAACTCTGTGCCACGCAGAGAACCCTCAAGATATCACTTGGGAAGAGTTCACGGTGCATTCCGACAGTATCACGTGCCTGAAGGAATCATGGACCTTAAGAAGGAGGAGTTCAGAGCATCAAGCAAGGTAATCAGCCCGGTGGCCGACTACGAACAAGTTCACACAGCTAGCACGCTACGCACCGAGGATGTAGCGACAGATAAATCCAGGCAGTCCTCGTTTTATGAAGGGACTTAACTCAGGATTGCAAGTTGGGTTGATCACCCACACCTTTCCAGATTTCCAAGAGTTGGTGAATAAGGCGCTTATTCTTGAGGACAAGCGCAAGGAACTGGATGAGAACAGAAGCGCAGGATGCAACAAAGAAGGATCACGTCGGGAGCGCAACAGCGCTTGAGAGTTGCACCAAATCAATTCTTGATTCCAACCACGAATGCAACAAGGACACCATCCTCAAAGACCAAGACCTGCCAATCAGAACTACCAAACCCCAGCCCCGCTAGAAACGCTACCCAGGCAACAAGAAGGAACAGTGAGACGCTGCTACAATCGCAACGAGCCAGGACACTTTGCCAACAGTTGTCCAAAGAAGACAGCGAGAGCGACCCGATTCGCTTCAATCTAGGAACCACCTCAGCTAGGACGCCCGGCACAGAGCCACACCCAGGCCGTGGTGAGAGGCCGAGTCAACCATGTCACCGCAGATGCACTGCAGAATGCTACGGACGTCGTCTTGGGTAAGTTACTTGTTAACTCAGTACACAGTGATTTTGTTTGACTCGGAGCTTAGCATTCGTTTGTTTCGCAAGGCTTTGCTACTAGAAATGATTTAAGGATTGCAAGACTTAAGTGCATGCTTTTAGTTCAAACCCTGGTTCCGAACTCCGAGCGGAAGTAGGATGTTCCGGGTGAGAATACTAATAGATGGAATAGAGTTCTGGCAAACCTTATAATTTTGGAGACCCGGACCTTAGATGTTATATTGGGAATGGATTGGTTATCCAAGCACAAGGCTGTATTGGATTGTGGACGAAGGACTATCTCGATTGAGAGCCCGTGTGGGAAGAAAGTGGAATTTCAAGCCACTGCAGTTAGAGATGGACAGTTGATGGTTAACAGTACCAAGGCAATCAGCATAGAGGATGTCCCAAAGAGTGAATGAGTACCCGATGTTTTTCCCGAAGATCTACCTGGTATGCCGCTGACAGGGACATAGAGTTTGTGATAGAGCTTGTACTGCACAAAGACCGATAGCAAAGAGACCCTATCGGATGTCCACCGAGGAGTTGGTAGAAATGAAGAAACAACTAGAGGAGTTAATGGAGAAAGGATTTATCGAGACCAAGTTCGTCGCCGTGGGGAGCACCGGTTTTGTTTGTCAAGAAGAAGGACGGGAGTTTCAGGATGTGCATTGACTACCGTGCACTCAATGAAGTCACCGTGAAGAATAAGTATCCGCTACCAGGATTGATGATTTGTTTGATCAGTTAAGAGGAGCCGGAGTTTTCTCCAAGATTGATCTCGAGATCGGGATACCATCGATTGAAGATCCGATCGAGAGGATATTCAAGGCGCATTCTCGTCAAGATATGGACATTACGAGTTCTGATTATGTCCTTTGGGCCGACGAATCGCCGGCTTATTTCATGAATATGATGAATAAGGTGTTCATGGAATATTTGGACAAGTTTGTCGTCGTGTTCATAGACGATATCCTAATCTACTCCAAGACAGAGGATGAACATGCCGAACACTTAAGGCGAGTTTTGGAAAAGCTGAGGGAACAGCAACTTTTCGCCAAGTTCAGCAAGTGTGATTTTTGGAAGGACAGGGTGGAGTTTCTTGGACATGTAATGACCGCAGAGGGAGTCGCTGTGGATCCAAGCAAAGTAGAAGCGGTGTTACATTGGGAGCAGCCGAAGACTGTGACCCAGATTCGGAGTTTCCTTGGAATGGCAGGATACTACCGCCGTTTCATCGAAGGCTTTTCGACAATTGCGAAACCTCTTACGCAATTGCTGAAGAAGGAAAAGAAGTTTGCATGGACGCAAGAATGTGAGAAAGGATTTCAGGAGCTGAAGAAGCGATTGACATCAGCACCGGTGTTAGTTCTACCGGATGTTGCTCAAAGCTTCGATATTTATTGTGACGCATCGCGCCAAGGACTTGGATGTGTCGATGCAGAATGGAAAGGTCGCCGCTATGCATCAAGGCGATTGAGGCCGCATGAGGTAAATTATCCGACTGATTACATGGAGTTAGCTTCCGTAGTGCATTCTTTGAAGATATGGCTTCACTATCGATTGGAAACAGATGTGAAGTATATACGGATCATAAGAGCCTTAAGTACATATTCACCCGATCGGATCTGAATATGAGGCGAGAGGAGATGGTTAGAGTTGATCAAGGACTACAATGTTGGAATCCATTACCATCGGGAAGGCCAACGAGTAGCCGACGCCCGAGTCGGAAAAGCCATACCGTGAGTACGTTGCTAGCCACAAGTCGGGATGAGTTATGTGAGGATTTTCAAAAGATGAAGATTGAGGTTGTACCTAGCGGATTCTTGGCGCATTGGAAGTAAAGCCTACTTTAGAGGACCAGATCCGAGAAGGGACAGAAGGATGATGACAAGATCCGCAGGATTAAGTCCATCAAGGAGGAAGGCAAGGCAGAGGACTTCAAGTTGGATGAGCAAGGCACGTTGTGGATGAAGGATCGCATTTGTGTGCCTAACAAAAGGAGTTAAAGCAATCGATTACGGAAGAAGCCCATGACTCCAAGTACTCAATTCATCCTAGAAGCGCCAAGATGTATCAGGATCTGAAGGAGAGATTCCGGTGGCCGAGTATGAAACGAGAAGTTGCCGAGCATGTTGCATTGTGCGGCGTATGCCGGAGAGTCAAGGCAATGCATCGAGAGACCAGCGAGATTGCTACACCGCTGAAAATACCTGAGTGGAAGTGGGAGGAAATTGGAATGGATTTCATTACGGTTTGTCGAAGACTCAAGGAGGTTATGACTCCATATGGGTTATAGTGGATCGCTTGACTAAAGTAGCCCATTTTATCCCCGTGAAGACCACTTATTCGGAGATAAATTAGCGAGTTGTACATGATCGGGATTGTTTGTTTACACGGAGTGCCAAAGAGGATTGTATCGGACAGAGGTACCCGCTTTACCTCAAGGTTACGGAATAAGCTGCATGAAGCCATGGGAACCCGTTTAAACTTCAAGATCTGACTTATCATCCACAGACGGATGGACAGGCCGAAAGAGTCAACGGTCTGGAGGATATGTTGAGAGCTTGTGCATTGGCTTATGCTACCTCTTGGGATAAGAGTTTGCCGTATGCCGAGTTTAGTTACAACAATAGTTATCGAGGCTAGTTCTGAGATGTCACCTTTTGAGGCCTTTGTATGGTCGACCACTGTCGGACGCCATTGAATTGGAATGAGACCGTGGCGCCGTGTCTTTGGACCTGATATTCTTCAAGAGGTGAAGAGCAGATCGCTATGATTAGGGAAAGGTTGAAGATAGCCCAATCTCGACAAAAGAGTTATCTTGACAATCGTCGCGGGATTTGAGTTTTGAACCGAAGACTTTGTTTACCTCGAGTTACGCCTCTCGGGGAGTTAAGAGGTTCCATGCCAAAGGGAAACTTGCACCCGTTATGTTGGACCATTTAAGATTTTGAGCCGCAGAGGCGGTTGCTTATCGACTAGAGTTGCCACAATCGTTAGCGAGGAGTACATGATGTATTCCATGTGTCCCAGTTGAAGAAGTGTCTCCGAGTTCTCGAGGAAATGCAGACATTGGAGTCAATTGAGTTGCAAGAGGATTTGACTTATAAGGAGTATCCCGTGGGGATTCTAGACACAATGGATCGAGAAACTAGAAACAAGTCAACCCGTTTCAGAGAGTTCGGTGGAGCAACCATGCAGAGAGCGAAGCGACTTGGGAGCCTTGAAGAGGATTTGAAGAAAGAATTTCCAAACCTATTCCTTTAGTAAGCCACTGAATCTCGGGGACGAGATTCTATTAAGGGGAGGTTTGTAACATCCCAAAATTTTGCTTTTCTTAAATTCATGTGTGATTTGGCACTTTGGTGAATTTTGGAATCTTCTGGAATTTATTTGGATTTATTTGGAATTTATTTGAATTTATTCCATTTTGAAATAATTAAAGAATTTAATTTTGCAAATAAAATTTTGTTGGAAATATTTTATTTGAGTCCAAAATGATCCAAAATATTTTCCAATTTTTCTCGAATTTTTCTCGAGTCTTTTGCTATTTTTAATGAATTAAATGAATTCATCGGGAATTATTTTAAATAGTAATTATTTGGAAAAGGACCGATCGGTCGATTCTTGTTCATCCGATCGAGCCCGAAGTCAGGACTCGAGTTCGAGTCCGACCGAGCCACGAGACACGACCGAACCCACTCCTAACCCTAATCAATCCCAACCGTTGGATCAAGATCCAACGGTGAGATCACCAGTCTGGGTTCGAGCCGTATCCGGCCCGGATCCGATCGCGCCCGTGCGATCGTGGTCGTCGATCGTGCCACGTGGACGGCCACGATTTCGTCGTCTTCGCCGAGTCCGAGCCGGACTCCGCCGCCGCGCCCGCGCCAGTAACGAACTAGGTTTCCGTCTAGGGCCTAACGCCGAGGCTATTTAAAGCGTGAGACGCCCCCCGAGGTTGCCCTCATCCTTGCGCACCGCTTTCCCGAGCCATCTCGCCGAGCCGCCGCCGTTGAGCCGCAATCGCTCGCCGGAGTTGTCTCTTCCCTCCGCCGCGTTTGCGCCGTTTTCGCCGTCCGTCGTCTTCCGCCGAGAAGGAGCCCAGATCCGGAGTCCCCGCGACGAGACGCACCCGAAGGGAGGTTTCATCTCGCCGGAGAAGCCCCGTGGCGCCGCGCCCTTGGTCGTCGTCCCCGTCTCCGGTCAAGCCAGCGCCGCCGTGAAACCATCGCCGTCCGCGAGCTCGGAGGACCGTCGAGATCGAATCGAACGGTTGAGGTGAGATCACGTGTTCCAAACCCGATTAGATCTGGACCGTTGGATCAAGATCCAACGGTTCACAATCGCCACGTGCTGTAGCAGTGCGATTATAGGATTAGATCTGGACCGTCCGATCTAAATCGAACGGCCCACGATCAACGAGTAGTTTCAACGTGTTAACCCTGGATCAAATCCGCGCCGTTGATTTTCAAACCAACGGCCGAGATTGCGCCACGTGTCGGGAAGTTGGACCGACGCGGTCAGCGCCGTCCACGCACGCGTGCGTGTGACGCTGACACGCGGGGCCCGCGTGTCAGAGGGCCCGCATGTCAGTGGCTAACCCAGCCAAGCGCTGACGTCACCCATGACGTCACAGTGGACCCCACCTGTCAGCACCATGGGCTGAGCCCCGCTGACGTCAGCGATGACGTCACCCGAGTGGTCCCACATGTCAGTCTCACGTGGAGTCGTGGACCGAGTCCACGGTAGACCCGAGCCGAGCGTGGACCGAGCCCATGGACCGGCTGACGTCAGCAGGCCAATCAGAGGCTGCCACGTGTCCATGCTGACGCAATAATTAATTTCCGAAAAAGAAAATGATTTATTAATTCGAAATATTGATTCAAATTTAGATTCAAACTTCAAACGCTTATAACTTTTGCGTTTCAACTCCGATTGGAGCGATTCAAATTTCTAAATTTGTATAAAATTGAGATCTACCTAAATATAAATTTTATTTAATTTTTGGACTAAAGTTTTTCTCTGCAAAATTATTTAATTGATTATTTAAACTTTAAATAATCATAACTTTTGCGTTTTAACTCCAAAATTGACGATTCCAGTTTCTAAAAATCCAGAAAATTATGTTCTCTCTGTTTATGGATTTTATTTGGAGTTTTGGGATGTTTTTGCCTATTGTTTATTGGGTATTTGCTATTTGCACGCTTTACGAGTAGGCGTTGAAGTCTGGGAAGGATTCGAAGGAGAAGTGTTGACTCAGGATCCAACTCAAGACCCAGAGCAAGTACTTTTTTGAAGGCAAGTTGTGCTTTGACCATGTTGATCCTATTTCGAAATCTATTTTGATTCAAACTATTGCATGCTAGTTCAATTAGAAAGATACTTTGTTTAAACATGGGGTTAGATAAATACCAAGTTGTTATATGACACCTTGATTATCTAAGTATGTGCCATGATCCCTTGTCACCCTAGTTGTGGTTTACTAGTTGGACATTATTAAATTGCCAACATGGGTTTAGATCGATGTAGTATGCTGCTTAGACCTGCCACGTGCTCATGACATGATTTTGGACAATCAAATGCTAATATGGACTTAATGATATATTGAACCTGTTTTGGAAAAGTATCATGTGATGTTGACGACGTGGTGCATGGTAATCAATCGGGATTTGATAAACAGTTTTCGGCCAGGGCATGTGGCAAGAGTAATCAGGTGGGCAGTTGTGGCATTGGGAGTGTTGATTTGGTTTTGGGTAGTCTTGCCCTGGTCACTCTAAGGACTTAACCTTGCAAGCCTTTGAACTGGGTCATACTTGCAACCACATGGCTGGAATGGGACGGCCCTAGTTGACTAAGTCGCTAAGGACTCACTTGTGGAGCCTCAGGGTGTCAATTACACCGTTTGTGTGATTGTACGGGGAGCGTATCGTGGGCGTGGCAGGTACCCATCTAACGGTGTGTTGGTCCCATACTTCGCCTTAGCTAAGGGAAGGGATGGTGTAGAGCACGAACCAGGAGAGGACCACCTGTGTTGTTTGAGGCTTAGAAAGGCTTTGTTACGGAACTCGCCTTTGTGGTGTTTGATTTGTATCTTGTGGGTAAAGTGCATAACCTCTGCAGAGTGTAGAATCTATTTGAATAGCCGAGTCCACGGTCTTTGGACAATGCTCGGGAATTACTGATCAAGGGGTAGACTTTACGAAAATAACTTGGATTTGAAAAGTTGGGTTGGTTTAACAATGAAGATGATGGAAATGTGGTTTAGGATGGGAAAAATGTTTGTTAAACTTCTTGAAAAGTTATTTATGCTTTACTTATTTCTCTTGCTTTGAATCTACTTATATTACTTGTCAAAGCATTTCGCAAATATACCTGAGCTATTCCTTTGTACTAAGCCATGCATATAGTATATTAGCTTGCATTCATGCATGACTTGCTTTGAGTACCAAGTACTCACCCTTGCCTCAACACAATACCAGTTGAAGAGGAGATTACGCCACTTTGGAGGAGGAACTCCAAGAGGACCCGACTACTTAGGGATGCGAGCCCGGATCGGTTACTGTGGTATCTTGGATGGCGCCACTAAGTTTATTTGATTTTCCGCTGCTATTATTTTTCTCTGAATAAGTTTCGCCTTGCGAGGCATACATTTTGTAACTTGGCCATAAGGTCGAGTAACCAGTTTGGTTATTTAAATAAAGTACTTTATTGGTATCGATTGGTATGATTGTGATATTTACCGATGTTAAGACTGTGTGCACTAGCGCGTTCCTGGACTAGTGCTGAATACACAGAGGGTCCGGATTTGCAAATTCGGGGTCCCGACATGGCCGAGTGGTACCCGCGCCCGTTTACGGTGCGCGGCAACTGGCTTGTCGCTCAGCTGGCCCTCATGGGGGCGTACCATGATCTTTTTGGCTCGTGGCCGAGTGGTACCCACGGGTTCTGACGCGCGGCAAGCGCTTGTCGCTCAGCTGACCCTCATGGGGCGTACCATGATCTTTTTGGCTCGTGGCCGAGTGGTACCCGCGCCCGTTTACGGTGCGCGGCAACTGGCTTGTCGCTCAGCTGACCCTCATGGGGCGTACCATAGTTGTTTGGCTCGTGGCCGAGCGGTACCCGCGCCCGTTTGCGGTGTGCGGCGATTGGCTTGTGAGGCCCAACCGACCCTCGTGGGGCATACCTTGGTCATTCAGAGTAATGCCTATACCCGCTTACGGCGCACTGCTTCAGACCCTCATGGGGCGCATTCTCAAGACCGCGTTGGTAAAAATCCTCCCACGATACCCGATCACATTATGAGACAGTGACCAGCAATTGACCCCAAATTATGGAGCGTACCGTTGGAGGATGTTCGAAAAGTGCCCAGCCCCAATCTTCCGTGGCGGCCGGCGTTCAGGCCCATCGTGGGGCGCACTTTATCCCAAACTTCGAACCAGATTTGACACCTGGTCGCGTTTTGCGCAACACAGCTTTCGGCCCGACATGGGGCGTGCCCTAGATCTGGCCTAGAATTAAACAGGGAGGCCCTTGCTTCTTCCCACCGTAAGGCGAAAATTGGGGCCCATTTCTTATAAATGAGAAAAAACCTTGCTGGGGTAAAGACATCCTTGTCTCTCCCCCACCACGGCTGAGGAATCTTCAAATCTCCTTTGGCGATCTTGGCGACCTAGGGTTTCCGGTTTCGCGCCCTAGGCTCGCGGCGGTTCTTCCCGCTGGGTTTTCTTCTTCGTGATGTCTTCTTCTTCGGAATCCTCATCATCGTCGGAGGGTAACGCCGACCCGGCGACCGCGGGGTGGGAGACCTCCGTCACCACGACGTCCCGCTTGGAGGAGCTGGTCGCTGCCGGCGTTCTTCCTCCGCTGGAGTTGATCTCCGCCCGTCCCGCCGCAGGTGACCCTTACCCCACACCTCTAGAGAATGAGATTGTGGTGTTCGAGTCCTTCTTTTGGCGGGGGTTTAATGTTCCCGGGAGTGCCTTTTTCCGAGGGCTCCTTCACTTTTACGAGATCGAATTGATCAATTTGAATCCCAACTCTATTCTCCACATTGCTCTCTTCGTTCAACTTTGCGAGGCGTATCTTGGGATACGTCCTCATTTTGACTTGTTCCGCTCCCTCTTCTTGCTCAAGACTCATCCGAACCGAGCTGCTCCCAGCGTCATTGGGGGCGCCGGACTTCAACTGCGAGAGGGCTTGAAGAAACATTACTTCGCCATCCCCCTCAAGACTTCCCTTAAAGGCTGGAGGCGGGAGTGGTTCTATTGTGCCAATGTTGATCCTTTTCTCGCCCCTTTCACTGGCCGTGCTCCTAAAGCTTCTCGATGCTGGAGTGATGCCCCAGATGGCGGCGGATTGAGCCAAGTCGCCGAGCTTCTGGGGTGGATGAATGATCTGAAGATTCGGGGGCTGACAGGCCCCAGGATTGCGATCAGCTTTGTGAAGCGCCGGGTGCAACCCTTAAGGGAGAGAATCCACTTGGGGTTCCAGTACGGCGGGACTCAGGATCCCACCCGGGAGACAAGCACGTCCCTATCGACAAATGCATTGGCGGCGCGGGTGGTTGACTTCTTCGTGGCTGGAACTAAAATTACCAACAGGGGCTGCCCTCACAAATTTTCAGCGGCGAACCCTCCCCCTCCTGTGAGTGCCCCACTCTCTCGAGAAGCTGTCCCATGATTTTTGCCTGATGTGTGATTCTGACAGCGTGCGATCGTTCCTTTTTCAGGAACGTGAGTCCTTTTTTCTGACGCTCCGGTCGTCGGCCTCTCTCGGCTGAGGAATGCTCAGACCAAGTGAGCGGCTGACACCTCGGCCGATGAGCTGTGCCGGGAATCAGCGGAGGAGGCTGCTGACCCTTCGCCGGCCGGGCCTTCGACCTCCAGTGTCCCCGGGTCACAAGGTGCAGAGCCACAGCCCTATGTCTCAGGGGCAGTCCCGACTGCTGGTGCTGGGTCGGGCTCCCCTCCGAGTGGTGCTGGGACTCGGATGAAGCCTGGGATGAAGTTTAAGAAATCCAGGAGGTATTCTTTCGGGCAATCCTTGTCTTTTTATTATTACCTGTGCTGAGATGTTTTTCCTTTTTGCCGATTCAGGACTCCTACTATGGACGTCCCAGTGGAGGGGTCTCCTGAAAAGGAGCCCCCGGGACCGGCTTCTCCAAGGGGGAACCCCCCTCGTCGGCTAGGTCACCGTCTCCTTCGGCAGCTTGGGCGTTGCCACCTCGTGCTGCTGGCCCGACCGCTGAGCCATCGAGTGGCCCGGCAGTCGAGGAGCTTGACCCGGCTCCGCCTTCCGAAGTGGAGGAGGTGCATCGAGAGCCACCGCCGCTCGGTCCTCTGCCGAAGCCCCCGAATCGGACCGTGTGGAGTGAGGGAGGTTCCAACTGGAAAGGGATGGAGGAGGACGAAGAAGCGGAGATAGCTGCTCGAATGAAGCTTTACGAGCTCACCGTCAGATGTAGCACGCTCGTCAGGGTGAGTTTTCTGTCTTTCTTTGGTCTGTTATCATTAGGGAATGCTGGCCTCCACCTGAGACTCTGCCCTGTCGCCTAGGACATGGGAGAGCGCTCGGAGCAGAGGTCGCAGTTTTTTCGGAAGGTGCTCCCCAAGCTCAAGGAGCACCAGAGGTATCAGGACAAGGTCAACGAGATCAGCGGCGACAGATGGAAAGAGGTCCACGGGCTAGAGGCCCAGTGTATGACGATCCGAGAGGAGAAGGCGAAACTTGAGCATGTGCTCGAAGGTGAGATTCTCCCCTGGGTTCGGTTTAGACACCTTTTTGGACAATTGGAAAGGATGATGGCGCTCTTGTGTTTCAGAGCGCGATTTGACTATCGCTGAGCTGAGAGCTCGACTGGAAGCTTTGGAAAGTTCTGACCTCGAAGCTCGAGTCAGCTTGGAGAGGATACAACGGGAGCTGAAGGGTAAATTTCTTTGACTTGGATTGAATGTACTTGGCGCCGGGTGTGTTTTCTGATGGCAGTTTGGCTTTGGTGCAGAATGCAAGGAGAAGATGACCACTGCCGAACGGAGTCAAGATCGAGCCGCTGCCGTCGTCGCGAGCGATTCTGCACCTTCTGCGTATCGAAGGAGCTGAGCCGGGCCAGGGAGACGACGCTGTTCCGCTTCTCTCGGGAGGAGCCGATAGGATCAGAGCTTATGCCAAGGAGTCCACGACCATGAGTGCGAACCAGGCGTTGGCAGTGGTCAAGTCTCATTATCCGAGAGTTGACCTTGAAGCTGTAAAAGAGGGTTTTGCCTGTGATGAAGACAAGGACAACGCGCTGCTCGAAGAGGTCTCCAGTACGTCGCAGTCCTTGATGGAGAACCTTGAATTCTGAATTTGATGTAATCCTTGTCTGAGGTGTCGCTTGAAGTCTTCATATGGCTAACCCCATTTGCACTTTTGTTGAGTTGAATTGCATTTGTCGTTCGCTTGGCAGAGTGGTTCGGCCCTTGAGCGTCGGGACTTTGAGTAGCACTCGAGCATCGGGACTTAGTTCATGACTTTCTCGCCCCAGACACGCTTCTCCGAGTGGCTGTTGCCCAAAATGTCCTTGCTCTCGAGCGTCGGGAACCACGTTGTGGCTTCCTGGCTGAGTGGTTTAGCCCCCAAGCTCGTGTGGTCACCTTCCGCTTGATTGGGCCCATTCCGCTTAATTGGGCCAACTTGGCGGGAAGGCCAAATTAATTTGAACCGCGCGTGACACGTTTCTGGTGATATATCCTTTCGCTCTGTTTAGATTACGTCGGAACTGTGTCTGTCACGTATTGATCTTCTTTGTGTTTTCGAGGAGGTCAGCGGCGTCGTTGGGTCGTCTCGTCTTCTGAGTCTTTAATTGGTGTTGTCTCGACTCCGGGGCCATGCATGGCCTATAAATGGGACATCACCGCTTTTGAGCGATCGCCCATTTCCTCCCGTCTTCTCCCTCTTCTTCCTCTTCTTCCTCTCCCAGCTTCCCTCCAGGTCTAATATGAGGAGGTTCATTGGCCCATACGCGGCGTTCTTTCGCCAGCGGTGCTTTGGGCTGCTCTACAGCTGGGAGGAAGCTGAATTCTGGGAGGAGCACGATTTTGCTATTTTGGAGGCGGAAGAAGAGGAAGGGGCCGCGAGGGACGCCGCCGCCGTGGCCACCTTGCTGGAGGCTGCGCCGGGGCTCCACGAGGTGGCCGAGATCATCACCGAGATGGTGGGCGCGAACGCCGCGACGACCTAGCCGCCAGGGCCCTCGTCCGCCTTATACCACCCCTGTGGGTGGTTGAGGACGAGATTCTGGCGGCTTTGGGTCGCGCGGGTCGTGTCTGACCTCAACGATCCCGCCCCCGGGCCTCCCAGCGATAGAAGCAGCAGCATCACCACCAACAGCACCACCAGCACCACCGTCAGCACCAGCAGCACTAGCAGCACTGGCAGCAGCAACAAGATCGGCGGCAGTTGCCGCCCCTCTTCTTCCCCCCCCCCTTTTATGCGAGAAAATGAAAAAAAAGGTCAGTAATGTAAATTACTCTCATTATGGAATACAAATCAGTGTCCTTTTCACTCTTCTGAGTTTAATCGTTTTGTCCCCATTCTTTTTGAGTGGTTTACACTAGCCGACAGCCCCAGCCCCCGCAGCAAGGTGCCGGAGGGCCGAGATTTTATCGACTTTAGTCTAGTGACTCCGATCCCTGTTCAATAAAATTCGTGAGGTATCGATCGTTATTCCCGAGTGGTTGGTGCCTTCTAGCTTAGTCTTTTCTATCTCGTGCACTAGTGCAGACGTTCAGATGTTGCCGCTTAATGCGATCTCACCTCGAACGTGAATTTTCGTATATTCTGCATCGGCACGGGTAGGATCAGACGATACGCTAGTAGGGGGGTAACCACTCGGGATTAATCGGGTCACTAGTGAAAACTGATCAAAAAGCCAGATAGTCAGGAGCTTTACTTAATGCATGAGAGCAAGATACATAACTTATGCGTAGAAACGACGCAGCTGTTCGGCGTTCCAAGTATTCGCTAGGACCTCGCCATCTTCCCGTCTGAGTCGATAGGCACCCGGCCGGACCGTCTCCTCCACAATGTAGGGACCTTCCCAAATTGGAGAGAGCTTGTGCTCACTTTTCTGGTTCCTCCTGAGGACCAGATTTCCTTTTGAAAAGGCTCTACTTCTGACATTGCGAGAATGGTAACGCCGAAGTCCCTGGAGGTACTTGGCCGACTGGATGGCTACAACGTTTCGAGCCTCCTCGAGTTGATCAAGCTCTACCATTCGGCCCCCCTCGGACTCGGCCTCCTTGTAATTCCGAACCCTCGTGGATTCGAATTCTAGTTCGGTCGGCAGAACCGCCTCTGCACCGTAAACCAGGAAAAAGGGAGTTTGCCCAGTTGCTCGGCTGGGAGTGGTTCTGAGTCCCTAGAGTACCAACGGTAATTCTTTCACCCATCGGGCAGCGTATGGTTTGAGGCGATCGAAGATCCTGGCCTTGAGGCCCTGGAGGACCAGGACATTAGCCCGCTCCACCTGCCCATTGCTTCGTGGATGAGCCACCGAGGCGAAGCAAATCTTGATTCTGACGCCTTCGCACCATTCTTGAAATTCTTCACTCTTGAATTGGGTGCCATTGTCTGTAATGATCCGGTTGGGAACTCCGAATCTGACCACGATATCCTGGAAGAACTCCTTGGCCTTAACCGCAGTGATTGTGGCGACTGGTTTAGCTTCGATCCACTTGGTGAACTTGTCAATGGCTACGAAAAGGTAGGCGAAACCACCTTACGCCTTCTTGAGTGGGCCCACTAAGTCGAGCCCCCAGACCGCAAAGGGCCAAGAGATGGGGATAGTTTGCAGCTCCTGTGCTGGCAAGTGTGTCTGCCTTGCATAGAACTGGCAGCCCTCGCAAGTTCGAACGATCTCCTTAGCATCCGTCACCGCCGTAGGCCAAAAGAAGCCCTGGCGGTAGGCTTTCCCAACCAAGGCGCTTGACACCGCGTGATGGCCGCACATCCCCGAGTGGATTTCTTTGAGCAGATCTCTTCCCATTTGTTCCGAAATGCACCGCCTGGGGACTCCTGAGGTGCTCTTCCGAAAGAGCTCCTCGCCAATCACCACATAGGATTTGGCTTGTCGGAAGATGCGCTCGGCCAGAGCGGTTGCCACTGGAAGTTTGTCCGTCAGGAAATAATCTAGATATGGGGCCGTCCAGTCGGGGTTAATGAGCAGGACTCCGGTCTCAGGATCCTTACTTGGCTCTCGTCGTTTTGCAACAGTTGGTTCATAAAGATCCTGGACGAAGATACCACTCGGGACCTCTGCCCGAGTGGCTCCCATTTTAGCCAACTCGTCGGCTGCCTCATTATTGCGGCGGAGGACATGGACCAGCCTGCATCACAAACTTGCCTTCCAATTCTCGGACTTGCTGGCAATATGCCGTCATAGTCTGATCAACGCACGACCAGTCCTTCTGTACTTGTCTCACCACCAACTGGGAGTCACCGCGAACCGCCAGTCGTCGGATTCCGAGCGATGTGGCGATGCGGAGCCCGTGGATGAGCGCCTCGTACTCTGCGGCATTGTTCGAGGCCGGGAAGTGAATCTGAAGGATGTACTTCAACCTATCGCCTTTCGGTGAGACGAGGAGAATTTCCGGCCCGGCCCCACCGAGCATGAGAGATCCATCGAAGTGCATGATCCAATACTCCGGCTCTTCTTCCATGCGGGGGGCCTGGGATTCAGTCCACTCGGCCGTAAAGTCGGCCAAAGACTGGGACTTGACGGCGGTGCGCGGCTTGAACAAGACGTCGAAAGATCCAAGCTCGGCTTCCCACTTTGAAATTCTTCCAGTAGCTTCTCGATTATAGAGGACCTCTCCCACGGGGAAAGAAGTCACTACTGAAATCGAGTGCCCTTGGAAATAATGCTTCAGTTTCCGCGACGAGATCAAAATTGCGTACAGCAGCTTTTGAACTTGAGGATATCGCATCTTGGATTCGCCCAGTACTTCGCTGACAAAATAAACCGGGCGTTGTATGCCGTAGCGGTGTCCAGATTCTTCCCGCTCCACAACTATCACGGCACTGACTACATGAGTTGTTGCCGCTATGTAAAGCAGGAGAGGTTCACCTAGCACCGGCGAGACTAGAATTGGAGGGGTGGAGAGGAACACCTCGAGTTCTTCGAAGGCTTGCTGTGCCTCTGCCGTCCATTCAAAACGGTCCTGCTTCTTGAGGAGCTTGAAGAAAGGCATCCCCCGAACTCCCAACCGGGAGATAAACCTGCCAAGCGCTACCATGCAGCCAGTAAGTTTTTGAACATCTTTCTGGCTGGTAGGTGGGGCCATCCTCATGATGGCCCCGATTTTCTCCGGGTTTGGCTCGATCCCATGATGAGAGACAATGAACCCGAGTAGTTTCCCGGAAGAAACTCCGAAAACGCACTTCTCAGGGTTTAGCCTCATCTGGAATGCCCTTAGACTTGCGAACGTCTCGGCCAGATCAGAGGTGAGGCTGTCCTTGGTCTGCGTTTTTGTGACACCTCGGAGTGTCGTATCCTTAATTTTTGAACATGATAAGGTTAAATACAGTATGAGATGTGGAAATAAGGTTAAAATCATAAGGATCGGGGGTTAATAACGTTTCCGGGCCGTTTCCGGGCCGTTTTCGGGGTTTTGGGCCTTCCCGGAGGAGTTTTGGGCCTTGGTGGGCTTTGGTGGGATGGATTAGGACTCCGTAACGGACTAGGATTGGGTTGAGGGCTGTTAAAAGGGGCTTCCCCCAGCCCCCTTGCGCCCCACCTCCCTTATTGCGCCCCACCTCCCTCTTGCGCCTCCCCAAGCCGTCGCGCCTCCCCCAAACCGTGCGCCCCCCCACCACCACTCCACCTCCACACCATCTCCCCTCCACCCCTTGCTGCCCTAGGGTGGCCACCCCACCCCTGCACCTCGTAGATACATCCCGTGGAGCGAGGAGCGAGGAGCGAGGAGCGAGGAGCGAGGAACGTGGAGCGAGGAGCGATTCGCGAGGAGATTCGCAGAGATTGATTGGAGATTTGTGCATCGGGCAAAGGTATGATCTTGGGGATCCTTGGGGATGATCTAGGTACTGTTATTAGGGTGTTTATCAAGTTTTTAGATCAATTGGAGGCGCTGGTTTGAAGTAATTTGGGTTAGATCTAAACTTGTCCACGTTTCTGTTTTCGGGCAGATTGAGCAGTCGAACTAGGGTTCGAGTTTCCGTCGATTTAGAATCCGAATCAGACCGTACGGACTTCTAGGAAGTTGTAGATAATTTAATTATCTTTCCGTGGACGTAAAGCACGTTAATTTCCGATCAGCCGTTTGAAAGTTATGGCTGTTTTACCGAGCGCCTAAAAATCTGTGACGTAACTGGAACAGATGGTGGTAATCTGTAGATTAAACAATTTTAGAGTCCGAATCAGTCTTTCCCTATAACTAGAAAAAGTTGGGAAATTTCCTGAGCTTCGCGACGGTGTACTCGTTTATTCGATTTGGAGTCCCAGAACTCAAGTTATGCCTTTTGCAAGGCTGCTGTCCCGCCGGGACAGAACCTCTGTTTTTAGGTTTTGCGAGTAGTTGGCAATGTCGGGTTAGATGGGGGCGTGTGTACTGTTTTGAGGTTATGATTGTGAGTGTGTGATGCCTATGTGCAGGTGGTGTGACCCGGAGTTCCCTCTTCTTCCCGCCAATCCGTTGCACGTGGTTGAGGCAAGTGTGTTGTGATGGATAGCAAGTTGTAGGTTGCATGTTGAAATTAGATGGAATTGCCTACATGATATATGTCCACTTGCCATGTTTTAATGATTGATATGATATGATGAGCATGTTTAACATATTATGATGCCATGTGTTAATATGTGAATTGAATATGATATTTGGCATGGTTGCATGCATGTCATGAGATAGGGCGAGGGCGGTGAGAAAGTCATAGCTAGTCCGGCAAGGTCGGTGAGAAAGTTATGACTAGTCCGGAACGCCATTGAGTAAGTCCTATGTCGTGATTCCATCCACGTGGTGTTTGGAAGCGAGTAGGCACCCTCCATCTTCGGGATGGAAGGGGGAAAGGGTGCACACCGACGGGTGTGTACTTCCCATACCGGTATGAGGTTCCAGAGGGTCAGGAGCAATGCATTACATCGCATACAAATTGATGATGATATTGATAAGTATTCATGAATGAGATGTTATACATGATGAAAGATGTTATTGACTTGTTGTTATGCTTGTTGTTCATTGCAGTATGCTTGCTGAGTTTTCGAACTCACCCTTGTGTTTTCTTGTTGTTTTAGGTACCATGAGAACGGCATGCGGGAAAGGGGAATAGTCACACGCTCACACGTTGCTTCACCTTAATGTTTCCCCAAGTCAATTCATTTAGTTGGACAATAAATTGCGTGTGATGGCCTTTAAATTAAGTCTTAGCTTGGTTAGTGAGAGTTCTATTGTTTGTTTGACACTTGGAACTTTAAGAGCTTGATGTTAGTCTTTTATTGTCGTTAAGACTCTATTTATTGCTGTTTTAGATGTTTCTCTTATTGCCATATAATGCCATATTATTGCTGCTCCTTAAATTCATGATAAAACAAAGGAGGTGCTGCCGAAATCTCGGTTTTTAGCCTATGCACCTTTGCTGGAATTTTATGTTAAATATGGTATTTAGTTGTTGTTTAGCTTATGTTTGGTAGCATTCGGGCATATTAAATGCCGGGGTGTTACAGTTGGTATCAGAGCGGGCTGTAGGTCCTTGGAATGTGAATTTTCAGTGTCATGCTATAGGGTACAACTAAAATGTGATGTGGAATAACTTAGAAACATGGCTTAGGTTCTAACTAAAACCTTGTTATAGGATAGCAACGTTAAAACTTGTAAAAGTGGTATAACTAATCTAAAATCTGACACACTTGGTTGCACAGTAGGATGGGTTTTGGTTCATCATTGCATCGCGCTTGATTATGTGATAAGGAATATGCTTATGATGATGTTTGATCTATGATCTTGATTGTGTGCTTTGGTGTTTGGGTGGTTGTCTGACTAGCAGCCATGCCGAGGGGTAGAAGCCGTGGACGCCGTGGCCGTGGAGGCCAGGGGCGAGGCTCCCAGGAGTTGAGGAGTGCATTCTTGAGGGTAGCGTTCGCTTAATGCTCGTGGGCGGCTCGGAGGAGCTTCCCAGCTTGGTCGGGCGGGGTGCCCGCCGCCAATGAAGATTTAGTCCAGGCTCTGCAGAGGGAGATTCAGAGCTGCGCGCCAGCTAGCGGGGCAGCCCTCGCTGTTGTGCCTCCCCTGCTGATGGCCCTGTTGTTGCCCCGCTGCCGGAGCCGAGGATGAGTCTCCGGGAGTGGATGTCCCTCCGTCTTGACACTTTCGACGGAGCAGCACGCCGATCGATCCGCAGATTGGCTGCGGTACATGGAGAGGCGTTTGAGGTCCTAGAGTTGACCTCGGTTCAGAGGACTCGCTTTGTGGCTTTTCAATTTGAAGGGCCAAGGCGATATCTGGTGGGAGGGGTTACGGCTGCTAGAACCCCGACCGGGTCGATCACACAGGAGGACTTTGTGGCTCGCTTCGAGCCAAGTTCCACCTGAGTCTTTCCTTGAGAGGATGGAGCTTACTCGACCACTCTTTCCCAGGGAAAGAGGTCGGTGGCAGAGTATGAGAAGGAGTTCAACAGCGTGGTGCGCCAGACTACTGCCGTGGCACCGACGATCGGGAGAAAGCTAGGAGGTTCCGTAGGGGCCTCAACCAGGAGTTCAGAGTTGTCATGGGGCGATCGCCCTCGTGACTTCTGCTCTGTGGTGGAGCAAGCGAAGGGCATGGAGCTCGAGTTGGAGCTCTCCGGGACAAGCGAACCCGGAGGTTCAGGGTTCCTGCGGAAAGGGGGCCGAAGAGGACCTTTGGTGGAGGAGGTGGGTCCTCTCGGCCCACCTTCAAGAAGTTCAAGGGAGGACAGGCTCCCCTCGAGGGCTAAGATGGGGTCGCCTGGGCTGCCGTCTTCGCGAGCGGTTGTTCGCCCTGTGCCGGCAGGCATGAAGTGCTTCAAGTGCGGTGGCGAGCACCGTGCTTGAGTGTGGTTGGACCGGAATTGCAACCACTGCGGGCAAGCCCGGCCATATGGGGCGAAGTCTGCCGGATGAACCCGGTAGCATCATCAAGTGGGAGACGGTGCCTTCTCCTCCCACTCCGGTAGCGTCTTCTAGAGGATCGGTGCACATGATGGCTGCTCTGTTTCTCGGCCACCCTTTGCGTGGCGCCACCACGGCCATCGGTGCCCGCAGCTGCCTGCTTCCTCCTCGATTGCCTCCTCCGCCCCACCTTGTTGGGGCATCACCTGAGTCGGGCTCTTACGTCCCGGCGCCACCAGGAGTGTACGCTTTGCCGACCGCGAGTCACCGGCATCCAGAGGTGGTTTCGGTACTCGCTCGTGGATTCCGTTGATGCCTTTGTTCTATTTGATTCGGAGCATCCTACTCTTTTGTGTCGTCGGAGTTTGCTAGTAGAGCTAAGTTGGGAGTTCATGGATTTACGAGTCCGTGTTAGTCGATTCTCACGGGGTTTGATTGCTAGTTCTTTGGTTTGCCCTGGTTGCACCATTGCCATTGATGATGAGGTTTTCTTTGCCAATCTCATGGTGATCGATTGGCTCCTTTTGATGTCATTTTGGGCATGGGTGGCTGCATCGATGCAGTGCTAAGATCTGTTGTTTACGGAAGACAGCTTTCCTTGCAGGCCCGTCCGTGAAGAGTTGACCTTTCAGGGTGGTATACCCTCGATTCCGTCTTTGCTTTGACTAGTTTGTTTTCCTGGCGTTTGAGGCTATTGGGTTTCCTCATGACTTTGTCCGAGAAACCATCTTCTTCGATTTCCATTGAGGAGATTTACGTAGTGAAGGAGTTCGTTGATGTGTTCCTGACGAGTTGCCTGGTCTACCTCCCGTGAGGAATGTGGAGTTTCGTATTGATCTTGCTCCGGCACTCGACCTATTTCTATCTCTCCATACCGCTTAGCTCGACCTTTTCAAGACGAGTTGAAGAAGCGATTGGAGGATCATTTGGCCAAAGGCTTCATTCGGCGTAGCGTATCGCCATGGGGAGCACCCGTCCTCTTCGTCTCGAAGAAGGATGGAAGTTGGCGTATGTGCATTGATTATCGTGCTCTTAACCAAGTGACAGTCAAAAACAAGTATCCTTTGCCTCGCATCGAGGATCTGTTTGACCAATCAAGGGAGCAAAGGTGTTCTCCAAAATTGATCTTGATCGGGGTATAATCGAGATCCGTGTGAGGGAGCAGGACATTGAGAAGATCGCTTTCTCCACTAGGTATGGGCATTATGAATTTAAAGTTATGTCTTTTGGACTAACTAATGCCCTCTTTGTCTTTATGGAGGCGATGAACAATTATGCTACACAAGTACCTTGATGAGTTTGTGGTAGTGTTCATCGATGACATTCTCGATTTACTCTAAATCAGAAGAGGAGCATGAGCGACACTTGAGGCTTGTCTTTGAGTACCACGAGGAGAATCAATTCTTTGCTAAGCTGAAAAAGTGCGAGTTCGGATTTCGAAGTGGGTTTTCTTGGCCACATCATCAATCCAGAGGGCATATCGGTAGATCCTAGCAAAGTCTCGGATTTTGGATTGGAAGAGGCCTTCCAATGTCAAAGAGGTGCGTAGTTTCCTTGGGTTGGCTGGATACTATCGGCGTTTTGTGCGAGATTTCTCTATCATTGCCAAGCCACTTTCTGGCCCGACTCGAGAAGGGGATGAAGTTCGGTGGGATTGCAGAGTGTGAGCACAGCTTACGCACTTTGAAGGAGAAGTTAGTGGCTGCTCTGTTCTTACCCTTCCCGAACCAGGAAGCGCTTCCTTGTTTATTACGATGCTTCTCGGTTGGGACTTGGTTGTGTGCTCATGCAAAATGGCAAGGTGATTGCTTATGCTTCGAGGCGGTGAAAAAGCATGAGCGTAACTATCCCACCCATGATCTTGAGCTAGCCGCCGTGGTGTTTGCATTGAAGATATGGAGGCATTATTTGTCTGGCGAATCTTGTGATATTTTTACTGATCACAAGAGCCTCAAGTACATCTTTACTCGAAAGATTTGAACTTGAGGCAGAGGAGGTGGCTAGAATTGATAAAGGATTATGACCTCACTATCCAAGTATCATCAGGGAAGGCAAATGTGGTGGCCGACGCTCTCGATCGCAAGACAATGCCCCTGTTGTTGATTGTCTTGTTGCTGATTTTGAGCGGTTGGGAGTCTCCTACCGCTTTGCCGGACCGTGCAAGCTGAAACTCAATTGATTCTTGAGTCGCGATTCCCGAGCGTGCGGGAGGCACAAAGAAGATGATCGTTTGCTCCAGCAGGTGAGAAACGCCTAGAGGATGGCAAGTCGGGAGACTTTACCGTTGATGATGCGGGAGTTTTGAGGTTTCAGGGGGCCGTGCATGCGTGCCCCGAAATCTCAAGTGAAAGAAGACATTACGAGAGAAGCTCATCGCACCCGTACACGGTCCATCTGGAGAGACCAAGATGTCTGAGGACTTGAAGAAGAATTTCTGGTGGAAAAGGATGAGAGTGGATATTGCCAAGTTTGTGGCGTCTTGTGGGATTTGCGGAAGATCAAAGCCGAGCATAAGCGTCCCTGGCCTGTTGCAGCCATTGGAGGTTCTCGTGTGGCCATGGGATGACATCTCCATGGATTTCGTGGTTGGTCTACCTCGTTCTCCACGAGGAAGGATGCTGTTTGGGTTGTGGTGGACCGTCTCGGCAAGTCTGCGCATTTCATTCCCATCCGCACGACCAATTCAATGAGCGAGTTGGCTCCCATCTATGTGCGGGAGATTGTGAGATTGCATGGTGTACCCAAGACCATTATCTCTGATCGGGATGCGAAGTTCGTCTCCAAGTTCAGGAGAGTTTGCAGAGTGCTTTGGAGTACGCAGCTTTGCCTTAGTACCGCTTTTCACCCTCAGACAGATGGGCGATCTGGCGTACCATCCAAACTTTGGAGGACATGCTCGGGGCCTGTGTGATGGCTTGGAAGGGTAGCTGGGAAGACCATTTGCCCCTTGCAGAGTTTGCTTACAATAACAGCTACCATTCCAAAGATCCTGGCTGCTCCTTATGAGGTCTTGTATGGTCGGAAGTGCAGATCGCCACTTTGTTGGGATCTTGTGGGCGAGAGAGCTATTCTTGGGCGGATTGGGCTCAGCAGATCGTTGATCGCGTGTTGGAGGTTCGGCAAAATCTTCTCGCGACCTGAAGCGCAGACAAGAGCTATCTTGATGTGGCGGCGAGACTTGGAGTTTGAGGTGGGTGATAGCGTACTCTTGCGAGTATCTCCCACCAAGGGTGTGGTGCGTTTTGGCACCAAAGGAAAGCTTCACCCAAGGTATGTTGGGCCTTTTCCTATCCTCGCTTGAGTTGGCAGGTTGGCCTATCGCCTAGAGCTGGGAATCCATGCAAGGTGTGCATGATGTGTTCCATGTCTCGATGTTGAAGAAATACTTGCACGATCCGGAGTTGGTGGTTCCATTGGAACCATTAGTGCTTGAGCAAGACCTCACCTTCGAGTCCCGTCTGTGGAAGTGCAGGGGACTTCAGAGCGAGTGATGAAGAACAGGACGCTTAAGTTTGTCAAGGTCTTGTGGTCACATCAGACCGAGAGAGAAGCGACTTGGGAGCTGGAATCTCGCATGCGCGAGAAGTATCCCGAGCTTTTCACCTCAGGTATGTGATGTGAAAATCTGGCTGTCTTTGGTTTTGCTGGGTTTCGTGATTGGTGCGTTTAGATTCGAGGTCGAATCCCGTTGAAGGGGGGAAGAATGTGACACCTCGGAGTGTCGTATCCTTAATTTTTGAACATGATAAGGTTAAATACAGTATGAGATGTGGAAATAAGGTTAAAATCATAAGGATCGGGGGTTAATAACGTTTCCGGGCCGTTTCCGGGCCGTTTTCGGGGTTTTGGGCCTTCCCGGAGGAGTTTTGGGCCTTGGTGGGCTTTGGTGGGATGGATTAGGACTCCGTAACGGACTAGGATTGGGTTGAGGGCTGTTAAAAGGGGCTTCCCCCAGCCCCCTTGCGCCCCCACCTCCCCTTATTGCGCCCCACCTCCCCCTCTTGCGCCCCCTCCCCAAGCCGTGCGCCCCCTCCCCCAAACCGTGCGCCCCCCCTCCACCTCTCCACCTCCACACCATCTCCCCTCCACCCCTTGCTGCCCTAGGGTGGCCACCCCACCCCTGCACCTCGTAGATACATCCCGTGGAGCGAGGAGCGAGGAGCGAGGAGCGAGGAGCGAGGAACGTGGAGCGAGGAGCGATTCGCGAGGAGATTCGCAGAGATTGATTGGAGATTTGTGCATCGGGCAAAGGTATGATCTTGGGGATCCTTGGGGATGATCTAGGTACTGTTATTAGGGTGTTTATCAAGTTTTTAGATCAATTGGAGGCGCTGGTTTGAAGTAATTTGGGTTAGATCTAAACTTGTCCACGTTTCTGTTTTCGGGCAGATTGAGCAGTCGAACTAGGGTTCGAGTTTCCGTCGATTTAGAATCCGAATCAGACCGTACGGACTTCTAGGAAGTTGTAGATAATTTAATTATCTTTCCGTGGACGTAAAGCACGTTAATTTCCGATCAGCCGTTTGAAAGTTATGGCTGTTTTACCGAGCGCCTAAAAATCTGTGACGTAACTGGAACAGATGGTGGTAATCTGTAGATTAAACAATTTTAGAGTCCGAATCAGTCTTTCCTATCACTAGAAAAAGTTGGGAAATTTCCTGAGCTTCGCGACGGTGTACTCGTTTATTCGATTTGGAGTCCCAGAACTCAAGTTATGCCTTTTGCAAGGCTGCTGTCCCGCCGGGACAGAACCTCTGTTTTTAGGTTTTGCGAGTAGTTGGCAATGTCGGGTTAGATGGGGCGTGTGTACTGTTTTGAGGTTATGATTGTGAGTGTGTGATGCCTATGTGCAGGTGGTGTGACCCGGGAGTTCCCTCTTCTTCCCGCCAATCCGTTGCACGTGGTTGAGGCAAGTGTGTTGTGATGGATAGCAAGTTGTAGGTTGCATGTTGAAATTAGATGGAATTGCCTACATGATATATGTCCACTTGCCATGTTTTAATGATTGATATGATATGATGAGCATGTTTAACATATTATGATGCCATGTGTTAATATGTGAATTGAATATGATATTTGGCATGGTTGCATGCATGTCATGAGATAGGGCGAGGGCGGTGAGAAAGTCATAGCTAGTCCGGCAAGGTCGGTGAGAAAGTTATGACTAGTCCGGAACGCCATTGAGTAAGTCCTATGTCGTGATTCCATCCACGTGGTGTTTGGAAGTGAGTAGGCACCCTCCATCTTCGGGATGGAAGGGGGAAAGGGTGCACACCGACGGGTGTGTACTTCCCATACCGGTATGAGGTTCCAGAGGGTCAGGAGCAATGCATTACATCGCATACAAATTGATGATGATATTGATAAGTATTCATGAATGAGATGTTATACATGATGAAAGATGTTATTGACTTGTTGTTATGCTTGTTGTTCATTGCAGTATGCTTGCTGAGTTTTCGAACTCACCCTTGTGTTTTCTTGTTGTTTTAGGTACCATGAGAACGGCATGCGGGAAAGGGAATAGTCACACGCTCACACGTTGCTTCACCTTAATGTTTCCCCAAGTCAATTCATTTAGTTGGACAATAAATTGCGTGTGATGGCCTTTAAATTAAGTCTTAGCTTGGTTAGTGAGAGTTCTATTGTTTGTTTGACACTTGAAACTTTAAGAGCTTGATGTTAGTCTTTTATTGTCGTTAAGACTCTATTTATTGCTGTTTTAGATGTTTCTCTTATTGCCATATAATGCCATATTATTGCTGCTCCTTAAATTCATGATAAAACAAAGGAGGTCTTTGCCGAAATCTCGGTTTTTAGCCTATGCACCTTTGCTGGAATTTTATGTTAAATATGGTATTTAGTTGTTGTTTAGCTTATGTTTGGTAGCATTCGGGCATAGTGAATGCCGGGGTGTTACAGTTGGTATCAGAGCGGGCTGTAGGTCCTTGGAATGTGAATTTTCAGTGTCATGCTATAGGGTACAACTAAAATGTGATGTGGAATAACTTAGAAACATGGCTTAGGTTCTAACTAAAACCTTGTTATAGGATAGCAACGTTAAAACTTGTAAAAGTGGTATAACTAATCTAAAATCGACACACTTGGTTGCACTGATAGGATGGGTTTTGGTTCATCAATGCATCGCGCTTGATTATGTGATAAGGAATATGCTTATGATGATGTTTGATCTATGATCTTGATTGTGTGCTTTGGTGTTTGGGTGGTTGTCTGTCTAGCTGACCATGCCGAGGGTAGAGGCCGTGGACGCCGTGGCGTGGAGGCCAGGGGCGAGGCTCCCAGGAGTTGAGGAGTCTGTTCTTTGAGGGTAGCGTTTCGCTTAATGCTCGTGGGCCAGCTCGGGAGGAGCTTCCAGCTTGTCGGGGCGGGTGCCCGCCGCCAATGAAGATTTAGTCCAGGCTCTGCAGAGGGAGATTCAGAGGCTGCGCCCGGCGGTGCGGGCAGCCCCTGTTGTGCCTCCTCCCTGATGGCCCCTGTTGTTGCCCCCGCTGCACCGGAGCCGAGGATGAGAATCAGGTAGTGGATGTCCCTCCGTCTAGACACTGTCGACGGAGCACGCACGCCGATCCAGTCCGCAGATTGGCTGCGGTACATGGAGAGGCGCTTTGAGGTCCTAGAGTTGACCTCGGTTCGAGGACTCGCTTTGTGGCTTTTCGGTGAAGGGCCAAGCCGATATCTGGTGGGAGGGGTTCTGGCTGCTAGAACCCCGATCTGGTCGATCAGCCACCTGGAGGACTTTGTGGCTCGCTTCCGAGCCAAGTTCCACCTGCAGTCTTTCCTTGAGAGGATGGAGCTTACTCGACCACTCTTTCCCGAGGAAAGAGGTCGGTGGCAGTATGAGAAGGAGTTCAACAGCGTGGTGCGCGTCGTACCGGCTGTGGCAGCCAACGATCGGGAGAAAGCTAGGAGGTTCCGTAGGGGCCTCAACCAGGAGTTCAGAGTTGTCATGGGGCGACTGTCCCTCGTGACTTCTGCTCTGTGGTGGAGCAAGCGAAGGGCATGGAGCTCGAGTTGGAGCTCTCCGGGACAAGCGTAACCCGGGAGGTTCAGGGGTTCCTGCGGCCCCGGGGCCGAAGAGGACCTTTGGTGGAGGAGGTGGGTCCTCTCGGCCCACCTTCAAGAAGTTCAAGGGAGGACAGGGCTCCCCTCGTGGGCTAAGATGGGGTCGCCCGATCGTCGTCTTCGCGAGCCATTTGTTAGTCTGTGCCGGCAGGGCATGAAGTGCTTCAAGTGCGGTGGCGAGCACCGTGCTTCAGAGTGTGGTTGGACCGGAATTGCAACCACCGTGGCAAGCCCGGCCATATGGGGCGAGTCTGCCGGATGAACCCGGTAGCATCATCAAGTGGGAGGCGGTGCCTTCTCCTCCCACTCGGGCGTCTTCTAGAGGATCGGTGCACATGATGGCTGCTCTGTTTCTCAGCCACCCTTTGCGTGGCGCCACCGCTATCGGTGCCCGCGGCCCGTCTGCTCCTCCTCGATTGCCTCCTCCGCCCCAGCCTTGTTGGGGCATCACCGAGTCGGGCTCATACGTCCGGCGCCACCAGTGTGCGCTTTGCCGACCGCCGAGTCGGTAGGGCATCCAGAGGTGGTTTCAGTACTCTGCTCGTGGATTCCGTTGATGCCTTTGTTCTATTTGATTCCGGAGCATCCTACTCTTTTGTGTCGTCGGAGTTTGCTAGTAGAGCTAAGTTGGGAGTTCAAATGGATTTCTCGAGTCCGTGTTAGTCGATTCTCCTGGGGTTTGATTGCTAGTTCTTTGGTTTGCCCTGGTTGCACCATTGCCATTGATGATGAGGTTTTCTTTGCCAATCTCATGGTGATCCAGTTGGCTCCTTTTGATGTCATTTTGGGCATGGGTGGCTGCATCGATGCCGTGCTAAGATCTGTTGTTTCTAGAAGACAGCTTTCCTTGCAGGCCCGTCCGTGAAGAGTTGACCTTTCAGGGTGGTATACCCTCGATTCCGTCTTTGCTTTGACTAGTTTGTTTTCGGTCGGCGTTTGAGGCTATTGGGTTTCCTCATGACTTTGTCTCGAGAAACCATCTTCTTCGATTTCCATTGAGGAGATTTACGTAGTGAAGGAGTTCGTTGATGTGTTCCCCGACGAGTTGCCTGGTCTACCTCCCGTGAGGAATGTGGAGTTTCGTATTGATCTTGCTCAGGGCACTCGACCTATTTCTATCTCTCCATACCGCTTAGCTCGACCTTTTCAAGACGAGTTGAAGAAGCGATTGGAGGATCTGTTGGCCAAAGGCTTCATTCGGCGTAGCGTATCGCCATGGGAGCACCCGTCCTCTTCGTCTCGAAGAAGGATGGAAGTTGGCGTATGTGCATTGATTATCGTGCTCTTAACCAAGTGAGTCAAAAACAAGTATCCTTTGCCTCGCATCGAGGATCTGTTTGACCAAGCGAAGGAGCAAAGGTGTTCTCCAAAATTGATCTTGATCGGGTATAATCAGATCCGTGTGAGGGAGCAGGACATTGAGAAGATCGCTTTCTCCACTAGGTATGGGCATTATGAATTTAAAGTTATGTCTTTTGGACTAACTAATGCCCCTCTTTGTCTTTATGGAGGCGATGAACAGTATGCTACACAAGTACCTTGATGAGTTTGTGGTAGTGTTCATCGATGACATTACGATTTACTCTAAATCGGAAGAGGAGCATGAGCGACACTTGAGGCTTGTCTTTGAGTACCACGAGGAGAATCAATTCTTTGCTAAGCTGAAAAAGTGCGAGTTACGGATTTCGAAGTGGGTTTTCTTGGCCACATCATCAATCCAGAGGGCATATCGGTAGATCCTAGCAAAGTCTCAAAGATTTTGGATTGGAAGAGGCCTTCCAATGTCAAAGAGGTGCGTAGTTTCCTTGGGTTGGCTGGATACTATCGGCGTTTTGCAGGGATTTCTCTATCATTGCCAAGCCACTTTCACAAGCCCGACTGAGAAGGGGATGAAGTTCCAGGTGGATCGCAGAGTGTGAGCACACCACGCACTTTGAAGGAGAAGTTAGTGATCGCTTCCTGTTCTTACCCTTCCCGAACCGGGAAGCGCTTCACTGTTTATTACGATGCTTCTCGGTTGGGACTTGGTTGTGTGCTCATGCAAAGTGGCAAGGTGATTGCTTATGCTTCGAGGCAGCTGAAAAAGCATGAGCAGAACTATCCCACCCATGATCTTGAGCTAGCCGCCGTGGTGTTTGCATTGAAGATATGGAGGCATTATTTGTACTGGCGAATCTTGTGATATTTTTACTGATCACAAGAGCCTCAAGTACATCTTTACTCGTAAAGATTTGAACTTGAGGCAGAGGAGGTGGCTAGAATTGATAAAGGATTATGACCTCACTATCCAAGTATCATCCGGGAAGGCAAATGTGGTGGCCGACGCTCTCGATCGCAAGACAATGCCCCTGTTGTTGATTGTCTTGTTGCTGATTTTGAGCGGTTGGGAGTCTCCTCTTGCTTTGCCGGGACCGTGCAAGCTGAAACTCAATTGATTCTTGAGTCGGGCCGATTCCCGAGCGTGCAAAGGGAGGCACAAAGAAGATGATCGTTTGCTCCAGCGGTGAGAAGCGCCTAGAGGATGGCAAGTCGGGAGACTTTACCGTTGATGATGCGGGAGTTTTGAGGTTTCAGGGCCGTGCATGCGTGCCCCGTAAATCTCAAGTGAAAGAAGACATTCGAGAGAAGCTCATCGCACCTCGTACACGGTCCATCTGGAGAGACCAAGATGTACAGGGACTTGAAGAAGAATTTACGGTGGAAAAGGATGAGAGTGGATATTGCCAAGTTTGTGGCGTCTTGTGGGATTTGCCGGAAGATCAAAGCCGAGCATAAGCGTCCCGCCGGCTGTTGCAGCCATTGGAGGTTCTGTGTGGCCATGGGATGACATCTCCATGGATTTCGTGGTTGGTCTACCTCGTTCTCCACGAGGAAGGATCTGTTTGGGTTGTGGTGGACCGTCTCGGCAAGTCTGCGCATTTCATTCCCATCCGCACGACCAATTCAATGAGCGAGTTGGCTCCCATCTATGTGCGGGAGATTGTGAGATTGCATGGTGTACCCAAGACCATTATCTCTGATCGGGATGCGAAGTTCGTCTCCAAGTTCGGGAGAGTTTGCAGAGTGCTTTGGAGTGCAGCTTTGCCTTAGTACCGCTTTTCACCCTCAGACGGATGGGCGATCTGGCGTACCATCCAAACTTTGGAGGACATGCTCAAGGCCTGTGTGATGGCTTGGAAGGGTAGCTGGGAAGACCATTTGCCCCTTGCAGAGTTTGCTTACAATAACAGCTACCATTCCAAAGATCCGGCTGCTCCTTATGAGGTCTTGTATGGTCGGAAGTGCAGATCGCCACTTTGTTGGGATCTTGTGGGCGAGAGAGCTATTCTTGGGCGGATTGGGCTCGGCAGATCGTTGATCGCGTGTTGGAGGTTCGGCAAAATCTTCTCGCATGACAGAAGCGAGACAAAAGAGCTATCTTGATGTGGCGGCGAGACTTGGAGTTTGAGGTGGGTGATAGCGTACTCTTGCAGTATCTCCCACCAAGGGTGTGGTGCGTTTTGGCACCAAAGGAAAGCTCGATCCAAGGTATGTTGGGCCTTTTCCTATCCTCGCCTCGAGTTGGCAGGTTGGCCTATCGCCTAGAGCTACCGGAATCCATGCAAGGTGTGCATGATGTGTTCCATGTCTCGATGTTGAAGAAATACTTGCACGATCCGGAGTTGGTGGTTCCATTGGAACCATTAGTGCTTGAGCAAGACCTCACCTTCGAGTCCCGTCCTGTGGAAATTCTGGGGACTTCAGAGCGAGTGATGAAGAACAGGACGCTTAAGTTTGTCAAGGTCTTGTGGTCACATCAGACCGAGAGAGAAGCGACTTGGGAGCTGGAATCTCGCATGCGCGAGAAGTATCCCGAGCTTTTCACCTCAGGTATGTGATGTGAAAATCTGGCTGTCTTTGGTTTTGCTGGGTTTCGTGATTGGTGCGTTTAGATTCGAGGTCGAATCCCGTTGAAGGGGGGAAGAATGTGACACCTCGGAGTGTCGTATCCTTAATTTTTGAACATGATAAGGTTAAATACAGTATGAGATGTGGAAATAAGGTTAAAATCATAAGGATCGGGGGTTAATAACGTTTCGGGGCGTTTCGGGCCGTTGGGGTTTTGGGCCTTCGGAGGAGTTTTGGGCCTTGGTGGGCTTTGGTGGGATGGATTAGGACTCCGTGAACGGACTAGGATTGGGTTGAGGGCTGTTAAAGGGCTTCCCCAGCCCCCTTGCGCCCCACCTCCCTTATTGCGCCCCACCTCCCTCTTGCGCCCCTCCCCAAGCCGTCGCCCCTCCCCAAACCGTGCGCCCCCTCCACCTCTCCACCTCCACACCATCTCCTCCACCCCTTGCTGCCCTAGGGTGGCCACCCCACCCCTGCACCTCGTAGATACATCCCGTGGAGCGAGGAGCGAGGAGCGAGGAGCGAGGAGCGAGGAACGTGGAGCGAGGAGCGATTCGCGAGGAGATTCGCAGAGATTGATTGGAGATTTGTGCATCGGGCAAAGGTATGATCTTGGGGATCCTTGGGGATGATCTAGGTACTGTTATTAGGGTGTTTATCAAGTTTTTAGATCAATTGGAGGCGCTGGTTTGAAGTAATTTGGGTTAGATCTAAACTTGTCCACGTTTCTGTTTTCGGGCAGATTGAGCAGTCGAACTAGGGTTCGAGTTTCCATCGATTTAGAATCCGAATCAGACCGTACGGACTTCTAGGAAGTTGTAGATAATTTAATTATCTTTCCGTGGACGTAAAGCACGTTAATTTCCGATCAGCCGTTTGAAAGTTATGGCTGTTTTACCGAGCGCCTAAAAATCTGTGACGTAACTGGAACAGATGGTGGTAATCTGTAGATTAAACAATTTTAGAGTCCGAATCAGTCTTTCCCTATAACTAGAAAAAGTTGGGAAATTTCCTGAGCTTCGCGACGGTGTACTCGTTTATTCGATTTGGAGTCCCAGAACTCAAGTTATGCCTTTTGCAAGGCTGCTGTTCCGCCGGACAGAACCTCTGTTTTTAGGTTTTGCGAGTAGTTGGCAATGTCGGGTTAGATGGGGGCGTGTGTACTGTTTTGAGGTTATGATTGTGAGTGTGTGATGCCTATGTGCAGGTGGTGTGACCCCGGGAGTTCCCTCTTCTTCCCGCCAATCCGTTGCACGTGGTTGAGGCAAGTGTGTTGTGATGGATAGCAAGTTGTAGGTTGCATGTTGAAATTAGATGGAATTGCCTACATGATATATGTCCACTTGCCATGTTTTAATGATTGATATGATATGATGAGCATGTTTAACATATTATGATGCCATGTGTTAATATGTGAATTGAATATGATATTTGGCATGGTTGCATGCATGTCATGAGATAGGGCGAGGGCGGTGAGAAAGTCATAGCTAGTCCGGCAAGGTCGGTGAGAAAGTTATGACTAGTCCGGAACGCCATTGAGTAAGTCCTATGTCGTGATTCCATCCACGTGGTGTTTGGAAGCGAGTAGGCACCCTCCATCTTCGGGATGGAAGGGGAAAGGGTGCACACCGACGGTGTGTACTTCCCATACTGGTATGAGGTTCGGAGGGTCGAGAGCAATGCATTACATCGCATACAAATTGATGATGATATTGATAAGTATTCATGAATGAGATGTTATACATGATGAAAGATGTTATTGACTTGTTGTTATGCTTGTTGTTCATTGCAGTATGCTTGCTGAGTTTTCGAACTCACCCTTGTGTTTTCTTGTTGTTTTAGGTACCATGAGAACGGCATGCGGGAAAGGGGAATAGTCACACGCTCACACGTTGCTTCACCTTAATGTTTCCCCAAGTCAATTCATTTAGTTGGACAATAAATTGCGTGTGATGGCCTTTAAATTAAGTCTTAGCTTGGTTAGTGAGAGTTCTATTGTTTGTTTGACACTTGGAACTTTAAGAGCTTGATGTTAGTCTTTTATTGTCGTTAAGACTCTATTTATTGCTGTTTTAGATGTTTCTCTTATTGCCATATAATGCCATATTATTGCTGCTCCTTAAATTCATGATAAAACAAAGGAGGTGCTGCCGAAATCTCGGTTTTTAGCCTATGCACCTTTGCTGGAATTTTATGTTAAATATGGTATTTAGTTGTTGTTTAGCTTATGTTTGGTAGCATTCGGGCATATTAAATGCCGGGGTGTTACAGTTTTAACCACTACATCATCCACATATGCTTCTACATTGCGTCCGAGCTGATGGTGAAAACACCCAGATCGCTACCGATAAGTTGCGCCAAAGATTCTTCAGCCCAAACGGCATGGTGACGTAGCAATATGCTCCGAATGGGGTGATAAACGAAGTCTTCTCACAATCCTCCTCTCGAAGCCGGATTTGGTGATAGCCTGAGTAGGCGTCCAGAAAACTGAGTAGTTGAGATCCAGCAGTGGAGTCCACCACCTGATCAATGCGGGGGGGACCAAAGGGATCTTTCGGGCAAGCCTTGTTGAGGTCGGTGTAATCAACACACATGCGCCAACTTTTATTCTTCTTTTGAACGAGTACAGGGTTTGCCAACCAGTCGGGATGATACACTTCTTTGATGAAACCTGCGGCTAGCAGCTTTGTGATCTCCTCCCTGATGGCTTCTCGGCGGTCTTGGGCAAACCATCGCAACCTTTGCTTGACTGGCCTGGCTGATTGGTTTACATTCAGCGCATGCTCGATCACCTCCCTGGGGACTCCGGGCATGTCCGACGGCTTCCAGGCAAAGACGTCTTTGTTTGCCCGCAGAAAGGTGACGAGCGCATCCTCCTATTTATCTCCGAGCCCTGTCCCGATCAAGGCGGTTCGCGCCGGATCGGACGGGTCGAGGATGATTCTCTTGGTACCTTCCTCGGGGCCGATCCCGGGGTTCCGCGCCTTGTGGGTAGGGACGCTGCCTTCCGGCTTGTCGGAATTCGCCTCTTGACGAATCCTTTCCCGACCCGCTAGCGCCTCCAGCGACTCGGCCATCTCGCAGCTCTCCCTGTCGCAAGAAAAAGACTGCTTGATATCACCGCACAGCGTGATAATACCACTCGGCCCTGGCATTTTCAGCGTTAAATACGCGTAGTGGGGCACTGCCATGAACTTGGCTAGCGCTGGTCTCCCCAAGATGGCATGATACGCTGTCGGGAAGTCTGCCACCTCGAAGCCAAGGCTCTCCGTCCGGTAGTTGTCTCTCGTGCCGAATGTGACCGGCAGAATGATTTGTCCGAGTGGTGTCGCCGACGTTCCGAGTATCACTCCGTGAAAAGGCGACGACCCGCGTTTAAGCTCCGACCGCGGGATCCCCATGTCGTCGAGTGTTTTCATGAAGAGGACATTGAGCCCACTTCCACCGTCAATCAACACCCTCTTGAGCTTGATGCCGCGGACAACGGGCGCCAAGACCAGCGGATATCTATCGGGGAATGGGACTTGATCTGGGTGATCCGAGCGGTCGTAAGTTATCGCGACCTCGGACCACCGTACGTATTGGGGGGTCTCCGGCTCTACTGCGTAGATGTCTCGGGCGGTGAGATTTTGCTTCCGCTTGGACTCATATGCAGCCGAACCCCCGAATATATAGTTAAGCTCAAGATTGACTTCCTGATAGTCTTCCTCGGCTTCGGGGGGAGGTGGCTTGCCGGCGGCGTGTCCACTCGGACCTTGTCCAGCCTGCTTCTTGCTCTCCCGGGCGAATCTCTTCAAAGTGAAGCAGTCCTTGGCGGCATGTCTCCCCTTTGGATGGAAGGGGCAAAGCGAGTTCATCACCCTGTCATACCCATCCTCTTTGAGGGCGCAAGGGTGAGTTGGTTCAGCGACTGCCACCAGCTCTTCACCCTTGCGCTTCTTTTCCTTCCGCCGGGGGGGTTCAGCTTGATCCTTCCCCTCGTCACGCCATTCCGCCAAGGCCTTGGAGGCTGAAGCGTAGCGGTCCGCTAGGGCGAACAGCTCACGAACCGACGTTGGTGGCTTCCGAGACATCTTCTTGATGAGATCAGGGTCGCTGACTCCCTTCTGGAAGGTAGCTATCACAACCGCATCCGTGACATCCCGAACGGTGCTTTTCCTGTGCATGAAGCGCTTGACGAACTCCCGGAGGGACTCGTTCCTCTTTTGGTGCTGCTGATAGAGGTCCCAGGGGGTGCCTGGGCGCTCGTAAGTGCCTTGGAAGTTTGAAATGAACTGCTCACATAGATCTCCCCAGGAATCTATAGAGTTCGCTGGGAGTCCAGTGAGCCACGCTTGGGCCAGGGGCGAGAGGGTAACCGGTAAGTAGTTTGCCATTACTTTCTGATCCCCCACGGCAGCCCTGACTGCCAGAGCATATACCTGTAGCCAAGCCTCCGGGTCCCTCTCACCGTCAAACCTAGTGATGCCTTTGGGATTAAACCCATCAGGCCAAACCACTCGGCGTAGGTGAGGGGTAAACGCGCGAACCCCTTCAATGACCCCGCGACAACCCCTGGGCGGTGATCGACGTGGAGGGGATCGCGCTTGGCGTGCTTCGCGATCTCGTGGAATGATGCCGTAACGTTCATACTCGTCGGCATGGCGGCGTTGCTCCTCCCTTTCTCGGTCGCAGCGCCTGGCGTCGAGGTCGGAACGGAGGTCACGGTTGATGCTGTGTCGCAAGTCGTCTCCGTGGGGTGGAACATGATGTGTCTGGCGGGGGGCTTCCCGACCTGACCGGCTGCTGGCCGTCTGGGTCCTCGTCGGACCACGCGACGGCTCCTTTGTCGGCTGGTCGGTCTGGGCCTGCTGGATAGCAGCCGCCGTCACCATGGCCTTTACTTGGGCCACGATCGGGGCTACTGGATCACCCACCCCCAGCATAGGGCTCAAGGTATCCAAGAGTGTCTTGGAGGCGACGATATTCTGCTGTGGGGTACGGAAAACCGCTTGGTCCCCCATCTTGGCTTGCAGAATATCTTCATTGACACCACGGGCGCGGTCCCGCAGAGTACGCGCCCGCGCGTTCGGTTCAGTTGCTCGGCCACCTTCCAAGTCGGCGGCGACCGAAGTGTCGAGGCGCTGCTGCGAATCCGCCCGCGAGCCCTCGATTACGCAGACTCTACGGAAATTCCAGCAACTCTCTAGGCTTTCTTCTGACTCGGCCGGTGAGCTGGGCGAGCCTGAACAGGATAGCTCCAGGCGCTCGGAGGTGCCGAGTGGTTTGGCGGCGAGAAACCCCACCATTCGCGCCTCGGCGCTCATGGGTCCCCTACTCGGCACTTTAGAGCGCGAGACAGGGGGACCCCCCGATCGGCGCGGAAGTCGTGACTATGGCTCGCCGAAAAACTCACCGCACTGTAGCGCGGCCTCCTCAGAGAGGGAAAGGTTCCCAAGGCTGTCGGAGATGAAGGTCAGGCTTCCAAAGCGGAAGACCTGATCCAGGGAGAAAACTGTGGAGACTCCGCTCGTCGCAGCCATCAAGCTCGACGAAGATCTTGACACTGTCCCCTACCTGACGCACCAACTGTCGACGATCGGTTTCGCCGGCAATGAGATTTGTGATTCTAGGGGATTCGTGCGGGATCAGAGCTAGATGGTAACACAGGATGCGAGGGCGATCTCTTTTTAGACAGGTTCGGGCTCTCTCGGAGGAGATAATACCCTAGTCCTGTGTTCTTGGATATATGAGCATGTTCCTTTTTCTTCTTCCTTCCCTCTTTTATACTAGGGGAAGGATATACCACAAAATGGGCGCCACCTGGCCCTGAACATGGTGGCTTCATAAGTACATACTTTGTCTCTTATCGGCTGGGCCCTACTACGTCTTGGAGAGGTAGTTGTGCTTTCCCCGACCCGCGCCTGCCACTCCGTCAGGTTCCGGCGTCTGCAGGCTCTGCAAATGTCAGGCCGCATGCTTCGCTTTCGACGGGTTGTCTGGGCATGGCACGAAGCTTCGCAGAAGGATCGACGAGCTGTCTTGGTGAACAAGTCGAGACCTCCCCCGGGCCCATCATGGCGCTTCCGGGCTCTGGGCCTACTGCTCCGCCTTTGGCCCAGTCGGGTATAGGCCCCACTTGCGGGACCCCTATCTCAGGCATCCCACATATGGCTAGTGGATTCTGGATGCTCACGCCACATGTTCGGTGATAAGTTTTGGTTCTCCTTCACTCATGCATCTCGTGCTGAAAGTGTTACTTTTGGAGATGCTTCTTCCAGTTCTGTTATGGCCAAAGGTACAGTGAGGATACAGATGCATATGTTTAGGGGGAGAGTATCCTTGTTCATGAAGACGACGATGATGATGATGTTAAGAATGATGAAGGCCGGATATACAATTTGTTGTGTGCTCGTTTTCAAGCTTCCCCACGTGCTTCATATCAACAAACCATCAAGCGAATTTTCAGGTATCTCCATGGTACTCAAAATTTTGGTATTTGGCTTTCTGCTTCCTCATGCATTAGTTTAAGAGCTTTCTCTGATACTGATTTTGGAGGATATAGAATTGATAGAAAAAGTACATCTGGTACATGTCATTTCTTGGGCAATTCTCTTATTGCATGGTCATCTAGAAAACAATCTTCTGTTGCACAATCAACTGCTGAATCTTAATATGTGGCTGCTGCTAGTTGTTGTTCTGAAATTCTTTGGAAAGTAGCTACACTTAAAGATTATGGGGTTATTTTGGATAGTGTTCCTCTTTTGTGTGATAACACTAGTGCAATTTGCATTGCTAAGAACCCTTTGCAACATTCTAGAACAAAACACATTGATATCAGATTTCACTTTCTTAGAGATCATGTAGAAAAAGGAAATATTGTGCTTCACCATGTGGATACTAAACATCAATTGGCAGACATTTTCACAAAACCTTTGTCTTCTTCTCGTTTTGTTTTTATTCGAGGAAAACTTGGGATTGTTCATCCAATGGGTTTGTTTTGAGGGGGAGTTTCCTTGCCAAGTTGTTCCACTTGATGACATTACTTTATCATATTTCTTTATATATTATGTAATTGAGCTAATATATGAAAATATAAATTGTCTCACTTGAACTAAAAATGACATTGCGGAATTCCTTGATCTGATTGCCTATAGCTAAATACTCTGTGATATCTTACTCTTCTAGGCTTCATACTGAATCTTCTTGACAAATTTGGGCTATGGAGCAAGTGTGTTTTCAGCTTTACTCTTTCATAAGACCTTTTAATTGCATGTTTACAATCAAATAAAAGGTAAAGAAAAGGGAATCAACAAAAAAAAATGTTGTTAAAAGCAAAGGCCTCAAGTTATATGCTTCTGGCATGTTTTCCCTAAAAAGATAAGATGTATGCTTCAAGCATGCCATTCTCTCAAGATAAGATGTATGCTTCAAGCATGCCACTACAAGGAAATAAAAGAAGTATGCTTCAAGCATGCCACATGCAGTTTATTGTTTAAAAATTAAATTGGTTTACTAGATTGGAGTTGAAACTACTTGCTCGCCCAGAGTTGTTAGTTGCTTCAAGTTTGGGCCTTGCTTTTCTGCTGAGATCTTGCTCAGTACTTGGCTATAGTTGACTGAATTGAGGTTGAGATGCTTGTCATTCCCTATCTTGTTAAAATCACATCATGTTCATGTATTTTGCATATTATGTGATATATAAGGTTATATGATCGAATGAGCTCATCTTTTCACTCTTGGCACTCTTTTGTTTCTCTTTTGTGAAATCATTGCTATAGAGAAAATTTTGAACAAGTTGTTCTCTCTTTTGAATTCTTGATGAATCCATTGTCAAAGGGGGAGAAGTTTTGGGGAAGAAGTTTGGAGAATTGAATTTTGGGAGAAGTTTTTGAGAAGTTTGGGGAGAAGTTTGAAGAAGCTGGGAGAATTTTGGAATTTTGGCACATTGCACAATCACACACTTTTTTTTTTGGGTGAGACTTTTCACTTTGCATATTGGTCAAATGGGGAGTTTTTGTGTTTTTCACTATGGTCTATTCAAAAACCTTCTTGTGAAGTGAATGCCAATGTTCAATTCTAAGTGGTGTTGCCAATGTTTTCATCAAGGGGGAGATTGTGAAATCATGTGCTGAAAAATTGGCTTAAGAATTGAATTTGCAAAATGTGCATGTGCATGTGTTTCTCTTTTGTATCGGACCAAATCTTTCAAAAACAGTAAGTTTTGCATGTACGCCGGACCAATTTCTTTGGTTCGTCGCGAACGGCATTTTGAGGTTTGATTTTACATGTACGCCGGACCGATTTTTTGGTCCGCCGTGAATTGCGCCGGATCGGAGTTTGGTCTGGCGTGAATGGATTTTCTAGGGTTTTGCTCTCTGTTTGCGCCGGACCAATGTTTGGTCTGTCGTGAACATGTTTTTTCTCAGGTTGAGTTGTTTTGTATGCAATGCTTGTGTGAGTGATTGCATGGATTGACTTTGAGTCAAGTCGTGGACTTGTGCTTGGAAGTGTGTTTTGTTTGTTCATGTGCAGGTGTTGCTCGAGGGCAGACGTGGTCGATGACGGGACCGGAACTAGGTTCATGAAGGAACTGAGGTTCGGGACTAGGTTCAGGGAGGAATGGAGGTCTTAGTGGTCATGATGTCATGCGAGATGTTTGGGCTAGAGGACGATGCACATGAAGAATGGTTAGTCACGTGAGTATGGCATGGTGGCCGTACGCGTGCAAGAGTTGTTAGTCACGTGAGTATGGCTGGGTTGCCATACGCGTGCAAGAGCTGTATTTGGCTAGGTTGGGCCAAGTGGAGTTGTGTTGAATACAGACTCCTTCTAGGATTAGGAGTGGGACTCCTTCTAGGATTAGGAGTAGGAATTGTATTCAGGACTCTATGTGTTTGCTATGTATAAATAGGGGGAGGCGCCTCCTGTTTATGCATCAAGTCTTGGGCAGGTTTTACGGTTGTACTCTTTTGTTTGGACTACTTTAGACAAAAAGAAATAAAAATCAATTCTTCCAGATCCTTTCGTGCTACAGTAACCACGTTGCTACAGTGTTCTCTGTTTTGTTCTTGTTTGCATGCTTGTTCTGGTTCTAGATTGGTGTTTGTTCCTTGAGTTTCATCTTGATTTGATTCATCAAAAACCTTTATAGGGTATTGATTTTAGGGTTCCTCAAAGTTTAGTTGATTAATCTTTTGTCGTTCTTGTTTAATCTTGAAGTTTTGGTTAGATTAATTCTCGTCATCTTCTCTCACAGCAAGCTTGCGAGGTTCATAACTTTTGATCCGTAAGTCCGATCGAGCTGATTCTTTTTGGGTTCGATTCGTATTGGAATCTAGTTTCGTGTTTCCAAATTTTAGATCTATCCGATGGTTGGATCTCCAAAAATTCGCGTTTTACCAAACGTCTTTCAATCTATTTTTGTCGAATACGAGGCAATTATTTGGTTTTGGTTTGGGGTGAACTTTTAATAGATCAAAGATTTGGTTTTAGCTTTCACACAATCATTTACCCCCCTCTTATTGCTATATCCGTGTATATCGATCCTACACTTACCTCCCACAGTTCTTCTTCCTTCTCTCTTCTCTGCTCCCTTCTTTCTCGTACAATGCCGCCGGAGGAGGAGCACAACGATCAGACGCCCTATCTACTTCTGCCAAAGCTGGGCGCACGGCTGGACTGTAGTGCCGCCCTCCGTACACTTGCCCTCCAGCTCTCGCCGAGCCTTTGCCATGGACAGAGGAGACCCCAAGATGATCGCTCTCCACTGCCCCCTCTCTGTTTGCTCCAATCTTCATCCCTTGATCTTTTTCTTCTCTAGATAAGTGCAGCCGAGAGCATCATTCTTTATCCAACATTCCGCATGCAACCATTCCTCACCCAAGTCCCTAAATCGCCCGTTCCTATCCTTTCTTCTTCAACTCCGGCGACTACCGATTTGGGGGAAACAGGCAATTAGTCGCACGCGGTGAGTTTTCAATCTAATTGGTCATTCGGGAAGTACCTATGAGTGCTAATAAACCGTTCTTGCTCCTTCTTTCGGTCCGAAGCCAATCGGAAGATCTCCCGCACCGAGACGCCTTCTTCCACGGTTCCGGTGACCCGTCACGAGTACGCCCCGGAGCTTTCCTCATCCAGTGAGTCTTTTCTTCGTGATCTTCAAACCTCACCGCTGCTCATCCCATATTTCATTTCATTGTTTCGGTCCTTCCCCGCTGACGCGCCAAACCTCACCTTAGCCGTCGCCTCCGCACGACGCCAGCCTTTACCGGTGCCGTCGAAGCCTCTGCGACCACGCCCCTCAAACCACCTTGGACTGGTGAAGCTCACCCAGAGGTTGCCCGCAACTCTCTGGCCACTTCCTGTCTCCGCGGCTACCGCAGCCGCCGAGTGCCGCTTGCGCCAGTCGCGGGCTCCCATGGCCGGCGTCGTAGCCCTTTTGAGGCCACCTACTGCATGCTCTCGTCCTCCCCTTGCTCATCCCCCCAACTCCCGGAGTTGATCGGTCCTCCCTCGTCGCCGGCGAGATCCATGGACGAGATCCGCTGTTCGGTGTCACTGTGGGAAGGGACCCATTGGTCAGCTACCTTGGCTCGGTGGGGAAATTGACTGAGCCAGAGCATGGAATACGCTTTCTAGAAAGGAGAATGTATTTCCGTTTTACTGATTTTTAGAAACCGAGCCACTTCATTTTGCAATGTATTTCGAACCACAGCTCCAGATAAAGTGTAATGAGTTTCTAAATTCATGAAAAATTGAGTAGTTTCAGAATATGTCAAAATGTCGAATAGGTGTTTAGAAATTTAAATTTACATTTATTTGGAAGCTGTATGTTGAATGTATATGTGGTGCAAAATGGATGCAAAATTTTGTAAAATGGATGCTACTGGACCCTATATCTCGTCAGATTTTCTTTGTTGTGCAAATGAATTCGAGCAAAGAGATTGTGTACTTGAAATTTTAGTCACGTAGGTTTTCAATCTGGGGATGGATAAAATAGCCATAACTAATGTGTTACATGTCCAAAAATTGTAAGACTTCTTCTGTTTAATTTGTGAAACAATGTAGAACATAATTTCAGATTAAAATCCAAGGTGTACAATGCTATTTTATTTAATTCCTTTCTGTGCTACGAGGTAGATCATATTATGACCCTAGTACACTTGATGATGATGAATGTAATCTGTTATTTGACTGTTGTGAAGTGCTATTCCACATGTATATGTTTATCGATGTTCATTTGATTCTTCATTTACGTTTTCTCGTTTCGTTGCTTTTTATTGTGTCCTGTCGGAACGACGAGTAGAATCGTACGATACCAGTCTTGTCGCCGACGACATTGGAACTGAGCTAGCTACCAACGAGCAAGGCAAGCACCCCCTCTCGATCATATTGATCCTAAATTTTTACATCATTTAAAATTTGATCAATAATTTGCATGCATACTTTACTTTTTACAATTTACGTGATTTGTGGGTATCGGTAGATATAAACCAAAGTGGTAGGATCTCCTATTCATTGATTATGTGATCATTGTTAACCCTAGATACTGGTTACGTTCATACTACTGAACGAGGGTTTAATCGTTATCAACCTGCAATAGCTGAGCTTCGCTCGAAAAGTATTGTTGGGAACTTGACACTCTGATCCTCTTTTCTCGATGAATTTCTTAATGATTAATCTGAATAATAGAAGAAAACGGATAGTTTATTAAAAACAAAAAAAAAACTATTGAATTTGACGCGGATGATTATTGGCAATAGCCGGAAGTGCTAGTCTTAACTGGCACGTAGATTGGGGGAGACCCGCTCCCGTGTCATATAAGAACCGAGCTGATGTGTTGTTTTCAGGCCAAGATAACTGTATATCCACAAGTACTGGAATGGGACAGTCTTAACTCATTAAATTGTCTGAGACTAGCTTTGCACATGGGTTGGCAGTAGATGTACGGGCAATCCGGTTAGGTTTGCTCGAAGGGGCGTCCACACCGAGGTGATTTGGAACCAACGTTTACCGATACAAGGGTGTATGCCTGGTTATGATTTGGGGCCGTTAGTGTTCTAGGTAGGCCACCGGCTCCGAAATACCGTTACCTTACTACTTTTCTTGGCGCTAGTGCAAAGTTAGGTTCAGACAATCGAACGGTTTCGTTATGAACTCCCCGGCGGCACACCAAAGGAAGTGTGCTATTGATCTGCAAAAAGGGAGGACATATCTTGTGGGTAAAGCTGTAAACTCTGCATAGTATAAAACTAATTGATTAGCTGCGCTCGTGGTCATGGGCACTTGGTAAAGTCATCACATAGCTAGACCTCTTTAGTAATTTTTATAGAACTTGACCAGATAATTTAATGATTAATTAAAATTTCCCGGGGTTGAAAATAGGAAAATTTTGTTACTCACAAAGGGTCATGAGTATCTTCGTTACTTTTTCGCTCACAAAGGAGTGTGGGTGAAATGTTAGTTCTGATTATTCAATACTTGTTATTTCACATAATCGGTAAACTGCTTTAAATTTTACTTCTGCTTTTGTTAACATTCAGTGCTTACAGTTCAACTGTGGCTTTATGCAAATCAACCGTAACAACCCACTTATTCATTCAGCCTGCATGTATTTAGGACTTGTAAAAGTCTTGCGAGTACGATTTGTACTCAGCTTGCATCGTTGATATTTTTCTAGGTGATGAATCAGAAATAGCAAAAGAAGGCAGTTTTGACATAGATTACGGGTTTTCTGGCGATGGTTCTTTCTAAGGTTATCCTTGTCAACTGCCTGTGGTTTTCAGCTTAGCACGGCAGGTTGCAAGACGAAGTTTTTGATAATGTTCTGTTTTTAATTACTCTGTACAATGTTATGTAAATTATACACATCCGCTGTAATAAAAGAACTTGCGGACTTTTGTATGGCTGTGTATTAAAATTGTGTTGTGCGTGTTAGCTACTGATCACGGGACTAGCACTGAATGCACTTTAGAACCTTGCTTTTATGTTACCGTGTAGCATAAAAGGGAGGGTCTCACAGATCTCTCTGTTTGTTGATGGTTGTTTACCATGTTGCTGGACGAGCAACAGTGAGAAGAGAGCGAGCGAATTCAGAGCGAGCTATAGAGAGATTGTGAGGGAGAGCGCTGACACGTGTGTTAGCAGAAACTTCTCTCGACCGTGGTAAAGAAACAGTCGAGAGGAATTCAGGGTGGAGGATAGTCGACTTAGTGGCGAAGCCAGGACTAAATTAGAGAGGGGGGCTAAACTAAACATTCCAACTACTAGTAAAAGCCAAGTTCATACATAAATAACCATTTAACAAGTGAAATAAAGTAGAAGTTTATAAGATACTCACATAAATGAAGTTGCTAGGCACACTAGCTACGAGTTGGATTTGAAGGCAACATGCAAGCATTTAAATGTAAGTAAAGAAAGAAAATTACAACAAAGAAATAGTAAAGAGGAAGAAAAAACTATCCAAGCATTAGTAAGGTCACGAAAGGAAATGATCGTTTTGTTTTCTTCAAAGAAAGGCAAATGTCTGCTATCCAACAGATTTTGCGTTGACAAATTTGAAACTAAACAGTGCCTTGATCCATGCGCTCAATGGTTTTTCAGCAGAACACAGATCATAAAAACCCAAACAACTGATACAATGCAGAAATATGAGGCAAATATTGGTTGAGGTACTCTTTAAGCATTAAGCGTTATTACTAGCTCATACATTGCATTCTTTTAGGACTTCCATTTGCAGACTATTTAAATCATTGATAGGAGTGGGTGGAGTGAAATCTTATCCCTTATAAGTTTTTCCTCACCCCATTTAATCTCCCTCCCTCTCTCTTCTCTCCCACCCTCAGCCCAAACGTTCGGCTGTTCCTTTCCCAAAGAAACCCGACGCCCCCAAAGGCCCCAAGCCGAACGCTCCCCATTGCAGTCATCCCAGCTGGCGCCCTTCTCCCCACGCCGGCGCTCCTCCCTGGCTCTCCCTCCGGCGCGCCTCCCCCAGCCGGACTCGCCCTCTCTTGGCTTCCCCTGCTCCGGCTGAGCTCGCCCCTCACCTCCCTCCTCTGCCGAGCGCAGCGGCAGCTCCTCCTGGCCTTCCCTAAGCCGAGCGCTGCTGCCCTGCTGTCCCCTGTGGCCGGCGACGCCCTGGAGAGCCCCGGCCGGCGCGCCGCCTTGGAGCAGGGGCGCACGCCCCAGTGCGCCCCACTGCTGGCTTCGCCTCTGCGTCGACTGTATGAGATGCATCTTGATGGTCTGGGCTAGCTGTCTAAAGAAGTGCTTCTCTTGACGGTTGATTCATGATTGTCTAGAGAGTTCGGTGGCGGTTGAAATTTTGCATGTTTCTGTAGTATATGAATATTATCATCTACTACTCTCAATCTAACGACACAACTTGGTTGTTTTTTATGTTTTAATTTTATGGTTGCTTGCTTTTGTTCTACAAGAATAGTATATTACTCCCTCTAGTTTTAAAATAGTAGTTGCTTTAGACTTGTTCTTGTCAATCTTTTGAAACTTTATACATAAAAAACTTTTAAACTATATGTAGATTGAGCACATAATAATCATATACATAGATTTGTCTTGAAAAGAACTTCTTTAATATTATAATTTCAATGCATTTTATAAATAAATTGTAATAGCTTTTAATGGTCAAAGTTATATTTAGAGACTGTCAATGTCCAAAACAACTATTATTTGGAAACCGGATGCGTGGGACGTCATTCCATATAAACAAACAGCTAGACCCTAAAATCCTACCGGATATAAGGATCGGAGAAAGCGCACGCAGAGAGCATGGCCACGCGTCCCACCCTCTCTCTCTCTTCTTTTTGCGAAAAAACCCCTCTGGTTCTTGAAATTACGGATAGGTCCTTTTGCAATTTTTTGTGAGAGGGAGATTTTTTCCCCGGTTCGCGTTTAGGTCCCTCCTTCGCCATTTTACATAAAGAACCTCCCGTTAAATACGAATCGTAAACGAGCCCTTTTATATTTTTTCAAAATAGCGAACAGGTCCAAAATCATAACAAATAGGTCCGTGCACTTTTCATTCAGGTCCTTTCTCCGTTTTGCCTCAAAAAAATGTTTTTGTGATCCGTTTTTCCCTCCGGAGCATTGAAAAAATGTTTTCATTTCTCCGTTTTGCCCGGAAAAAATGTTTTTGTGGTCCGTTTTCCCTTCGGAGCATGGAAAAAATATTTTCGTTAGCCGTTTTTCCTATAAAAAACCGAAAAAAGTTTTTGTGGTCGTTTTCCTCGGAGCATGGAAAAAATGTTTTCGTTTCTCCGTTTGCGGAAAAAATGTTTTTGTGGTTCGTTTTTCCTACGGAGCATGCAAAAAATGTTTTCGTTTCTCCGTTTTTCCTAAAAAAAACGAAAAAAGTTTTGTGGTCCGTTTTTCCTCCGGAGTATGGAAAAAATATTTTCGTTTCTCCGTTTTTCCTAAAAAAAACAAAAAATGTTTTCGTGGTCCGTTTTTCCTTCGGAGCATGGAAAAAATGTTTTCGTTTCTCCGTTTTACCCGAAAAAAATGTTTTTGTAGTCCGTTTTTCTTTCGGAGCATGGAAAAAATGTTTTAAAGTGTTCTCGTGGTCCGCTTTTTCTACGAAAACATTTTCTCGGTTTTTTTTGTATTAAAAATATTTTTTTTTTCGTTCACGTGCGCGGCGTGCCGCCGCGCTCAATTTCCTAGTACACTATATCTCCGGTGTGGCGGTGTGCACAACATGGTCTGTAGTTTTGATGCCACTTGGGCGACTAGTATTCTCACGCTTCCCAATTTGGAGCAACAAGGGGTACCCCGTACCCGACCACTATATATACATCGCATTGTTCGCTGGTTTTGGTACAGCACTTTTTTGGCCTGCTGATCACATATGGAGTATCGTGTTGTAACTTTTTGTCTTCCATTTAATAGTGGACATCTACCTTCTTTTTTTTCCGAAACTTAGGATAGGACCACTGTCATTTCATTAAGAAAAAGGAAACCCTCAGAAGAGGGCAAAACAAAGAATACCGTCGCAGAAAGCAGCAACAAACGCAACTCTGGCCAACGCTACCGAGCTCACCCGCAAACGCGGAAAACAGCCTGAACACAACGCTGTGCCGCCCTTGGCCGTAGCAACCACCCCACCGCCCTAGCGCTGCCAGCACCGGCGCCACGAGCACACCAACACTACCGCGGAGAAACTCGAAGGGCTACTGTTCCCCCTCCAACCTAGTCTCCTTACCCCCCCCCCCGGTCGAGCACGCCTTGTGGAGTTCCCCGGCAATCATCAACACCTGGCCCTCGCCTCCTGAACCTCTCGGACGACCTCCAAGCTGGAGCTTCAGCATCCAACTCCGACGCCCTCGCCTCCTTCTCCTGCTCCTCCTGCACCTCCTGCTCCTGCTCCTCCTGCACCTCCTGCCAACACCGAAAGCCGCCGCCGCTCCACCGCCTGAAGAACAGCCGACGGCTTCCCTCCTTTTCTTCCTGCTCTTCCTGCACAGCTCACCAACGGCCCTAGCCTCCTCTTCCTACTCCTCCTGCACAGCTCACCAAATCGCTGAAGCCCGCCGCAGCTCCACCACATGAAGCTCAGCCAGCGGCATCCTTCAAGGCTGCAATCACCGGTCACAGATCCAACCAAACAAAGCTTCCTACATGGCTCCACACCCGCCTCGGCCGCCACTCGTGGGGTCTGCCGCGGCTGTGTCCGCCTCACCAGCAGCGCAGAGGAGCCTCACCGTCGGAGTCGCAAAGCCACGCTGTGGCCTGTATCGCCCTCGGAGCAGAGGGGTCGCCGTCGCACAAGCCGCACACATCGCTGGGAAACCCACCTCCCGGTCGCCCGACCGCATCACGCCCAAAACAGCGGATCTTGAGGGAACAAGCACCTAGATCTGGAAAGGAGAACAACAATCCTCGTCACTGAGCCCTAGCTAAGGGGAGGAGGAGAAGGATCGGAGGGGAAGAAGAAGAAGTGGGGGAGGATGCCCCGCCGCCGCCGCCGGGGAAGGAAGCCCCGGCGGCCAGCCGGCGGCCAGGGCCGGCCCTGAGGGGGGGCAGGGTGGGCGACCGCCCAGGGCCCCCCAAAAGTCAAGGGCCTCCAAACTAATTAAGCAAAGTGTCGGCCCAAATATATATATTTGGCAATTTGGCATTGGACTAGCTGTGCTTGTGTAGGACGTGAGCGACTAGAAGTCTTTTTGAGGAAAAAGGGTTTCCACTAAAAGAATTCTTCCTGGCGGTTGGCGGCTAGGGGCTTCATCTAGGGAAAAAGTAAAAATAGGAGGGGCGGCGGGCGGCCGATCGCCCGGACGTGGCGACGCGTAGAGAGAAAAAAAAGTGGCGATCGCCTGGACATGGTGCACTGGTGCTGTCTGGGCAATTCGCTGATGCGCCGTGATCGTCCCTAATCCGAGGTATAGAATATTAATCTTCCCTATTCTCTTTCCCTATTAGTCTTACACTATTTAACCTTTGATACATTTACTATTATTTTTAGCGCCGTGCGTTATCAACTTATCATGTCATCCAGAAGGTATCCATCCGGTAGCGAAAAATGAAAAAGAAAAAAACGTGCGGATGACTTCATAGAAAAGCAGAGAGGAGCTATGGACAAATTTTTAAAGAGTAATTGGACGAGATTGATATCAATAGTATAATTGATGACTTTGTATCACAAAATGTTAGAAGAAAATTTTTAAAATGATGCCAAGTGCCAAGTTTATATATATATATATATATATATATATATATATATATATATATATATAATATAGAGGATTGCTAGTGTACTATCGATAGCACAGATCCTACGTACTATGGTGTCGTGTTTGCAAAATTCGAAGACGAAACTGTTGATCCAAACCGTGCATTATGTTTATCTCATTGAAATCTCACTATCCACCAAATTTTATGTTTCTTGAAATTTTTCTCCTATTTATTTTGTATTTTTTAAAATCCACGATCTAATTAGTTGTGAGGCGTCCAATTAAGCTGGTTTTGAAAAATACAAAATAAATAGGAGAAAAATTTCAAAAAATATAAAATTTGGTGGGTAGTGAGATTTCAATGAGATGAACATAATGCACGGTTTGGATCAACAGTTTCGTCTTTGAATTTTGCAAACACGGCGCTATAGCACGGATGATCTGTGCTATCGATAGCACACTAGCAATCCTCTATATATATAAGTTTCCATATAAGTTTTCACCCCGGACCCCCAAAATGCCAGGACCGGCCCTGCCGGCGACTACTAGCGGCGGCGGCGTGGTAGGTGGTGGAGTTGGGGAGGCGCTCGGCTAGAGATTTGAAATCGCCTCTACAGGACATCTACTTTTGAAAAACAGCCATGCACATGTATGCCTATTTATATCATATGTAATGTACCTGCGTGAGATCCATTCCAAACACCACGGGACTTGAACTAGCGATGATAAGTAGCGCTAGCCTAGCAATGCCGGCCATTCTAAAGCCCCGTTTGGCAACTTGGAACCGGGCTGTTTCTACTAAAATCTAAGAGAAACACAACCAAACGGGCTAAAACTCGGAACGATTCTCCTTGGAACGTTTCTTCTTTTTCCACACCGTGGTTGAATCACCCTCAAGGCCTTAACCCCGTTTCTACTAGTTTCTACTAGAATCTGGAACCGTACCAAACGGTTTGCAGATAGCGATTTTGATTCTACCTGAAACGTTTTTACAAAGAATCTGGAACCGTTTCTATTTCTATTAGAATCTGGAACCGTACCAAACGGGGTCTAACTCTTTGCATTCGCCTCATACAAATGGCGGTCACTTATTGGTAGCCTTTGGAATATCCCAGAATCATTACGGACGTTCGCTGTCGTCTCCGATCTTCGGCCAAAGGTTATCAGCGCTAGCGATCCGATCTGCACCGTGCCGATCATTAGCGAAACGTGATCAACGCTGGCGGAGATTAATTCGCCGAATGTGATCAGCGTCGCCGGCCAATAGCTGTGTACGCCTGGTGGTTGCTAGAGTATATATCGAGAAAGAAAAACGCAAGCAGAAAAAGAACTTCACGCAAATATTTTTTCATTGACACAATTCAATCTGGTGCAGCACCTCGCTGCCCTTTATACATGACGCATACCGTGTCCAATACGAAAAACGGACTCAAAACGAAAACGGTTTCTGCCCACCTTGGTCACCCTTTCTGTTTGCACCAAAAATCGATCGGCACGATTGGAAAGACCAAAGAGTATGGAAATATCGGCAAATTAGGGGGAAATGAGATAACGCCGTTTGGTAACAAAGACCGGTTTGGAAAGACCGAGTCAACCCGGATTCTTTGCTGTATCCAAGCAAGACTCGGGTCGGCCAACGCTGCGAGCTGGTTGAAAATAGGAGTCGTTTAGGAAACTTAAATGAATATTTTGTTGTATCGAACTAGGACTCGGATCGGCCAATGCAGGGGCGGATACAGGCTCTGGGCTGCCCGTGCTGTAGCCTGGGGCCTAGTACCGAAAGCCCATTAATTTTTTTTAAAATACTTGTTCTCGCTAAAAACGTGAAGCAGGGTTTTTAGCCTCAAACATACAAGACAAACACCGAGTTTGCAAGGCGTGCCAGTCAATTTGACCTGGAATTGACAAGGTGGAAATAGTAAGTAATAAAAGCCGATAGAGCAACGTTTATCGGCTTTTCGCTAGTCGGCCAAAAACCGATTAGGGGATAACTAGATCAACCAGTTACGATTAATCCGGATACAAGGTGAAATCAGCTTTGAGAAGGCGATGCGCAGCAAAACAAAGCAGATCGAACCTGGTGAAATCGGCTAAAATCAACAATCGGCGATGCGCAACTATGTTGATTCCGTCGACTTGCAGAGAGATCTATGAGGCTAAAAAAGGATGTAAAAAAGGCTTGTAAAAAGTAGAGGTTGTATGTTGGATTGATTGATTGTCGTACTCCCCTTATCTGTCTCTTTTATATCGCTGGAGTCGATCCGAGTCCTTTTCACATACGGCAACTGGAATTGTTTCCGGCTTGCTCTTCTTTTGGCAACTGGATATCCTGCGTATCGGATAAACCCAAATTCTATTGCTTATTTCGTTTTTGAACCGATATCTTCTGACTGCCGAATTTTGGTGCAAACATATGCCCCCCGTTTTTGGAAGACGAGGTCGTCTTTCAAAAACTGTCGGCTTTTCAATATTATCGGCTTTTGGAGAGGATCTTTTTCGGGAACTGTCCCATTAACTGCGCCGTGGTGATCTCGATGCGTTTTTAATGAAATAACTGCTCCCGCCTGTTCACCCTTTTTCACCGGGGTATAAATATGGGGGTCCCCCCACGGTCATTTTCACGCTTTCGTGTTCTCGGTCATCTTGCAATCGTCTTCTTCTCACGCCAACAACCTTCTCCTCGTTGCGTCGGCTGAAATGGACGCCTCCCAGGTACTCATTCCCATTCCGAATAGTGACCAACAGTATTTTCTAGGACCCATAGGAACCGTAGAGGCCGATACTGTTATTAGCGACGAGATCCCTAGGCTTCCCTTATCGGCTCCTGGCTATAACATAAAGGAGTGGAGTAAGAGCTTTAGGGCTTGGCCGACTGCTCTCAAGGGCTGGAGGTCTTGGTATATTAGAGTATCGGCCCAAAAAAGGATGGAGTGGGAGAGAATGGGCATTGCTGAGAGTCTTCCTATGTCTTTGGCCGCCCTAGAACCTAATGAACCCTTGGTGACTGCTGCTTGCTATTTTTGGTCAGACTCTTTTAATGCCTTCTTTTTTCCAACTGGTCCTATCGGCCCAACCCTCCTGGATATGGCAGAGTTGTGCTGCCTTAGGCCTGACGGAGACCAAATATCGGCTTTTAGTGGGAAACCTCAATACAAATTGGTCCGGAAGAAGGGAGAAGGTTGGTCCAAATACATCCAAAATAACAATAAGGTAACCGGCCCCATATCGGACGAGGAACACACTGCTTTCCTCAACCTCTGGTTAGACCGATTCCTCTTTTGTGGCGCCTCCTTAGGGCCAACCCAAGTGTACCAGTTCATGGCGGAGCAATTAGTGATAGGTCGTCGGCTGGCCTTAGGGAAATCTTTACTAGGTGCTGTCTACCATATGATGTATGTTATCCGAAGTCGGCTTTTCACCGGCAACGGTTCTTATGTTGTTGGTAATATTGGAGGTCCGCTGTGGTTTATCCAAATTTGGCTCTACTGCGTCTTTGGTCGCCTTATCATCCCAGACCCTTCGGAAGAATCGGCTTTTCCAACAGAGGACTATCCCGAGGGCGCAACCCCTAGATTTCAGCATAGCCGATCTTCAGGCGAGAAATTCATCATGTGTCCATCTGATGAACCTAAAATCTCTCCGGCTGGTTTTCATAAGTATTTATCCTTCTTTTTGAATCTGAGCCAAGCTTCTTTCAACCATCGAGACTTCTTCTCGTATAGCCAATTAGCCGACCTCCCTTGGCCTTCTTTCCTTCGTTTAAACTCCGATAGCTCTTTGATGCCACAATCTACCCTCGATCTTCTTCCTTTGTTGATCTCTCCTTGCATTCTCCATGTCGGCCTGAGTACCCGTAATAGAACCTTTCAGCCGACCTATGAATTCTACCATCCCTCCGTGTATGCACGCCAACTGGGTTTTGGACAAATGATCCCCTGCTTCCCTTTACTTTCCATGATCAAGCCACGAAACAAAGTCACTAATGCCATTGCCGCGGAGCTTATTACTGAATTGACCGATGAGCTTCATGTGGTGGGTTTGCCTTTCCTCGTGTTGAACACACGACGGTCGGGCCAGTTTACTTCGTGGTGGGCTATCATAGCTGAATCGCTCTTGCGGGGGCGGGCTATTCAGGATATCTTGTCTTCCTTTCTCCCTGACTTTCAAGAGCCGATGGAGGCCACCGCTGGGTCTAACTCGAGTTCAGACTACGCTAACTCGTCTTTAGAGGTATTCTATCCTTTATGCCTTAAAAATACACTTTTCATCGGCTTAAACTTATCTTTTGTTCTGCAGACTAGCAAGAGGTCGGCTCCAGCACAAACTGTATCAGTCGATGATAGCTCAAAACGGCAAAGGCAGTCAGCCCCACTCGCTGGTCTATCCTCCGGCACACTGGGAGTCGATAGTCCATCATTATCAGATCTTGCCGAGCGACGTGCTGAGAGTATGTCTGACCCTTAGTACCATTAAAATTCTTCCTCTATCGGCTAACCTCGATATTTGCCTTCTGCAGAAAAGAAAAAGAAGAGCCGCAGAGTTGTCATCAAACGGTCTCCTAGGTCTGCTGGGCGTGGTGCGGCATCATCTCCAACTGGATCGGCTACCGCGGTTAGTTTTCCTTACTTGATATCGGCTTTTGTTAGGATGTACTTATTTAATATGAGGACTTTTATTTATCCCAGGAGACTCCTCCTTCGCCGATGGCTGGTGTCGATACTCAAGGGGCTACAGCAGTCGCACTTCCTCCATCGGCTTCCGACCCTATTCTACCGTCCTGCCCCTTGGCCGCCCCTACGCAACCTCTGTCAACCGCTGTTCCAACTGTCCCTCTAACTCCAGCTGCTGAGACCACCATCTCTCCGATGTCCGCAGCGGATCCTGTTGATCTTCTGGGTTTCAGCCTGGACGAGTTGGGTGATCCTGAAGTCCTTGCTACGGATGATTATCCAGCCGACGTTCAGCGAATCATCAGTGCTGCTGCGGAAGTATCGGCTGTTGTGACTTCCGAGCCTGGAATGCAAGAGAGGCTTGATCGTCTTTTCAACGAAGTCATGCAGCCTGAAGCCCAGCTTCTGGCCAATACGCAGCCATTGAGGACAGCCATGGCAGCCGTAGAAGCTGATCTCCCTCCAGAGGTAACACAAGCCCTTTTGGATGTTTGCCACCTGGATTCTCAGAGGGAGGCGATTGAGGCTGTTAAAACCAGGTTAGCCCAGCGGCAAGCACAGAAAGCAGAGCAGGATGTCTTGGACAGGATGGTAGCCGATACCAAAGCCCAAAAACAACAATATGATGAAGGTATTTCCAGCTTTAAGTTGGCTAGGACAACACGGAGCGAGTTGATTTCAGCCAAGAAATGTCTTGAGGAGCAACTGGCTAAAGTGACTCAGCAATTAGCCGATATTGAGATTTCCATAACTGCATCGGCTTCATCGTTGTCTTCTCAGAAGCGTACCCTCGGTGATATGGTGGCTGCGGTGAAGAATCAATCAGCCAAGATTCAAGTCATTCCAGGAAGCGCAATTGAAGACCAGCCGGTGGTCGACAACGTGCAGAAAACCATTGCTAAGGCTGCTGGGGCACTTTCGGGCTTAAAGGCTCATCTGCCCGGTTCAGGGCTGTAATTTTATAACATGTCTTAAACTTGTTTTGCATCGGCTATGTAGCCGATCTTGGTTTCAATGGGCTTACTTGAATGTATATGGATCGGCTGTGTGACCGATCCTTTTCTAATTTAAGTCGTGATCCTATCAGCTTCCTTAGATCGTTCATTAGGATCCGATCCAAACACTAGGGTAGTACATTTTCAAGTATTTACCGTTAATTGCTTTAGGCAAGACAAATCCATCTAAGGTCTCGATTAAGTATGAATTTCCGCCAATCGGCCGATTTATTTTATAGGGTCCTTCCCATGTCGGTGACCATTTACCGAATCGATTATCCTTGGATCCGATTGGTAATATGGTTTTCCAAACCAAATCGGCTTCTCTAAATTCTTTAGCTATGACCCTTTTGTTGTATGCTCGAGCGACTTTTTCCTTGTTTCTTTTAAGATGGTCCACAGTATACAACCTTATTTCGGCTAAATCATCCAGGTTATCGAGCATTATGTTTTTGTATTCATCGGCTATTAAGTTGTCTTGATGTGTTATTCTTATCGAGCCGATATTGGTTTTCACAGGCAAAACGGCTTCGTGCCCATATACTAATTGGAAAGGGGTTAGCTTGGTCGACCCATGGTACGCAAGCCGATAAGACCACAAGGCCTCTGATAATATTAAGTGCCATTTTCTTGGTCTTTCCTCGACCTTTCTTTTGATTAATTTTATTAGCGTTTTGTTTGACGACTCGGCCTGCCCGTTGGCCTGAGCATAGTATGGCGAGGAATTCAACAGTTTGATACCGAGGCTTTTCGCAAAACTTTTAAATTCTCCGGACATAAATACCGTTCCCTGATCGGTTGTTATTGTCTGCAGAATTCCAAACCGATGGACGATGTGTTCATTGACAAAGCCGATTAATTCCGTACTAGTGACCTTTCTGAGTGGTATTGCCTCTACCCATTTCGAGAAGTAATCAGTTGCCGCAAGAATAAACTTGTGTCCTTTGCTAGAAGTAGGAAAAATCTGGCCGATTATATCTATGCCCCATCCTCTGAAAGGCCAAGGTTTGATAATCGGGTGCAAGGCCGATGCTGGTACCGACTGTATGTTGCCAAATTGTTGACACGTTTGGCATCCCTTGTGATACCTGAAAGCAATCTTCCAACATTGTCGGCCAAAAATAGCCTGTTCGCCTTAATATCCATTTCATTTTGTGAGACGATTGATGGGACCCGCAAATCCCTTCATGGACTTCTCCCATCGCTACCTTAGCTTCTTCGTCTCCCAAACATCTAAGCAATAGGCCTTCCATCGTTCGAAAGTATAAAGTTCCTTCTATCATTACATATTTTAAAGCTTTCAACCTGACCTTTCGCTCGGTCGGTTTGAAGGGATCCGCCAAATAATCTTTTATTTCTGTTCTCCAGTCGACGGCATGGACGCACATAATGGAGTTATTAATTGTTTCGCATACCCATTGAGTACCGTCGGCTTTATACCCTGAGGCCCTTTGTGCTAATAAATTGGCTCGATCGTTCGAACCTCTGGGTATGTGATTGATGGAGAAGGTAGTAAACGATTCGATGATATCTAAACACTGACGCAGATATCCCTTCAGCACGTCATCTTTGCACTGAAATTCTTCTTTAAGCTGTTGTACTGTAACACCCCAAAATTTTGCTTTTCTTAAATTCATGTGTGATTTGGCACTTTGGTGAATTTTTGGAATTTTCTGGAATTTATTTGGATTTATTTGGAATTTATTTGAATTTATTCCATTTTGAAATAATTAAAGAATTAAACTTTGCAAATAAAATTTTGTTGGAAATATTTTATTTGAGTCCAAAATGATCCAAAGTATTTTCCAGAATTTTTCTGGAATTTTTCCGAGTCTTTTGATATTTTTAATGAATTAAATGAATTTCTGGGAATTATTTTAAATATTAAATCGCTGGAAAATCAAGTCGGGTCAAGTACTGTTCATCCGACCGGACCGAGTCCGAGTCCGACTTCGAGTCCGACCGAGCCACGTGACTCGAAGAACCAGCTCTAAACCTAATCGATCCCAACCGTTGGATCGAGATCCAACGGCCAGGATTGGGCCGCATCGATTCGGCCGTCCGGCTCGACCGCGCGCGCCGCAATCGTGGCCGCGGATCGACACGCACGGCCGCAGGTCGTCGTCTCCGCCCGAGTCCGGATCGGACTGCGCCGCCGCGTCCTCCGCCGCATCCGTTAGGGTTACGGATTGAGCGCGGAAGCCGAGGCTATTTAAAGCCCGGGTCCTGCCCCGAGGACCGCCGTGACCCCGCACTACTTTTGCCCTAGCTCGCTAAACCCTAGCAGCCGCCGCTTGCCCGGGATTGCTCGCCGTAGTAGCTTAGGGCCTTGTGTTGGTTTTTCTCACCTTCCGCCGCCGTCCGCCGTCGCCCGAGAAGAAGAAGGCCAGATACGGGATCCCCGAGCCAGGGCGATTCGAACGTGACCACGCGACGCCGCCGGGAGGAGCTCAGAGCGCCGCCCTTGGTCGCTGCCCCTGCCTCTCGGCAGACACCCGCTTCCACCGCGCGCCATCGCCGCTTCATGAAGCCTGGGTGGAACTCCCGATCAAGATCCGACGTCCCGGATTGCGCCACGTCATCCCACGGTAAGAACCACGTGTGATTCCCAGATCCAATCTCAACCGTTGGATCTAGATCCAACGGCCCGGATTGACCACGTTCGCCCCAAACGTGTGCCATTAGGTCCGATCAGGACCGTTGATTTCCAAATCAACGGCCCGGATCATGCCACGTAGCTCTAGCCGTCGCACCGTGCGCGTGGGAGCACGTCACTGACGTGTGGGGCTCCCATGTCAGCCGCGTCGCGCCGGTGTGAGCCCAAGCCATCGGCTGCGGGCGCTGTCGGCGGCAGTGAGCCGTGGACCGTTTCCACGGTAGACCCGAGCCGAGCGTGGACCAAGTCCATGGACCGGCTGACGTCAGCCAACCAATCAGCGGTTGCCACGTGTCCAGGCTGACGCAATAATTAATTTCCGAAAAAGAAAATGATTTATTAATTCGAAATAATGATTTCAAATTTTGTTTCAAACTTCAAACGCTTATAACTTTTGCGTTTCAACTCCGATTTGAGTGATTCAAATTTCTAAATTTGTATAAAATTGAGACCTACCTAAATATGAATTTTATTTAATTTTTGGACTAAAGTTTTTCTCTGTAAAATTATTTAATTGATTATTTAAACTTTAAATAATCATAACTTTTGCATTTTAACTCCAAATTTGACGATTCCAGTTTCTAAAAATTCATAAAATTATGTTCTCTCTGTTTATGGATTTTATTTGGATGTTTGGACACTTTTTGCCTATTGTTTATTCGTGTATTTGCTATTTGCACGCTTTACGAGTAGACGTTGAAGTGCCGGAAGGATTCGAAGGAGAAGTATTGACTCAGGATCCAACTCAAGACCAAGAGCAAGTACTTTTTGAAGGCAAGTTGTGCTTTGACCATGTTGATCCTATTTTGAAACTTATTTTGATTTAACCTATTGCATGCTAGTTCAACTAGAAAATACTTTATTTAAATATGGGGGATTAGATAAATACCAATTTGCTGTATGACACCTTGATTATTTAAGTATGTGCCATGACCCCTTGTCACCCTAGTTGTGGTTTACTAGTTGGACATTATTAAATTGCCAACATGGGTTTTAGACCGTTGTAGTATCGCTTAGACACACTTTCGTGCTCATGACATGATTTTGGACAATCAAATGTTAATATTGACTTAATGATATATTGAACCTGTTTTGGAAAGGTATCATGTGATGTTGATGGCACGTGGTGCATGGTAATCAACTGGGGTTTGATAAATAGTTTTTCGACCGGGGCATGTGGCAAGAATGATCAGGTGGGCCAGTTGTGGCACTGGGGATGTTGATTTGGTTCTTCGGGTAGTCTTGCCCTGGTCACCCTAAGGACTTAACCTTGCAAGCCTTTGAACTGGGTCTAACGTGCAACCACATGTCTGTAATGGGACGGACCTAGTTGACTAAGTTGCTAATAACATACCTGTGGGACCTCAGGAGGTCAACTACACCCTTTGTGTAAGTTGTACGGGGGAGCGTACCGGGGCTGAGGCCAGGTACCCATCTAACGGTTGATTGGCCTAAACTTTGCCTTAGCTAAGGGAAGGGTTAGTGTGCAATAACCGGGGAGGACCACTTGTATTGTTAGAAGTTTCCGAAATACTTTGTTACGGGAACTCGCCTTTGTGGTGTTTGACTGTATCTTGTGTGTAAAGTGCATAACCTCTGCAGAGTGTAGAATCTATTCGAATAGCCGTGTCCGCGGTATTGGACATCGCTTGGGAATTACAGTCAAGGGTTAGATTTTCTCAAAAATAACTTGGATTTGAAAGGTTGGGTTAATAATGATGTTGATGGAAATGTGGATTAGGATGGGAAAGATGTTTACTAAACTCCTTGAAAAGTTATCTATGCTATACTTGTTTCTACTGCTTTCGAATCTACTTATGTTACTTGTCAAATGCTGTTTACTGCAAATATACCTTGAGCTATTCCTTTGTACCAAGCCATGCATATAGTATATTAGCCTGCATTCTGTGCATGACTTGCTGAGTACCAAGTACTCACTCTTGCCACAATACAACACCAGTTGAAGAGAAGACTACACCAGCTTTGGAGGAGGAGCTCCAAGAGGATCCGTCTACTTAGGGAGCGAGCCCAGTCAGTTGCCTGTGGTATACTGGATGGTGCCACGAAGTTATTTGATTTTCTGCTGCTACTATTTCTCTCTTAATAAGTTTCGCCCTGCGAGGCGTATATTGTAACTTGACCATAAGGTCGAGTAACCAGTTTGGGTATTTAAATAAAAGTACTTTACTAGTATCGAGTGGTATGATTGTGATATTTACCGATGTTAAGACTGTGTGCACTAGCGCGTTCCTGGACTAGTGCTGAATACACAGAGGGTCCGGATTTGCAAATTCGGGGTCCCGACAGAGGTGGTATCAGAGCCATATTGACCGTAGGCTCAACCCTAGCTAGAAAGGTCGTAGTGAGGATAAAACCTATTTTCTAAAAAGAATAAAATTTGTCAAGATAAGAAATGACATCTCGACTTATCCCCTTCTCTCTTTTCTTGTCTCTTGCTGAATTTTTCCTTACCTTGTCACGATTTAAAAAAAAATTCGAGTTCTTACGTGAGCACTCTTGTGACAGATGGAGGGAGAGTTCAACTACGTCGATCTGGAGGTTGGTCACGCCGCAGAGCTTTGGCATATGCTTCAGACTCTCGGAGATTTTGGGAAGCCGCAATACCAAGTGGAAATAATCAGACAAGCAGGATTGATCAAGGCTTGTGACGTAAAGATTGAGGTACCTGCTAGGAAGAAGGGCCCAGGCAATCGCCCGATACACTGCACTGCCAGGAGGTCTACAATGCAGATGGGTATCCAAGAAGTATCGCGACGAGCAATGCGGCACATTACCCGTATCTACGCCAGAGAGTTGGAGAGCACGGTGTTCCGTTATCACCCGCGCAGCAATAACCTTCTTGACCCGAAGGCGATTCAGGATGAGGATGCCATGGTTACACAGTTGGCACGACTTGTTGTCGCCCAGGAGGATGTACTCGATGATACAAGCAAGGAGCTACAGAAGGCCCGCAAGGAGATCACGACAGAGAAGAATAGATGGCGGGAAGCTCCAGAGTATGTGTCCCACCTTACGCAAAGGATTGGAGAGTTAGAGACGGCATTGTACGGACCAGAACGAGCCAAGACTCGAGCTACACGAGCCGATCCGGAAGGGTCGGATCTCGATGAGGACATCGCTTCTTCGACTACCACAGATGACACGATTGCTTTGGACATGGCAATCGCTTTACGCCTATGCCGCGACATCCGTACCCAGGCCGTGGAGGTTTTCTCTATGAGTGAACGTATGTTTTATAGTGAGACTCCTTCGCCGAGTCGCGTCATAGAATAAAGAGTCACCCTTTAGGCGTTAGACTCAAGTGTTAGTTCGAATTGGATTTTCATTGTTTCTCGAGTGTGCAAGATGTGTTGCAATGCCCTTAGGCATTGTAAGCAACCATACCAAGTTACTATTGATTAGTTAATAAAGTTGGACCTTAAAGATACACCTTTCTCCCCGCATAAGTTCCATATTACTTGTCTATTCTTGTTTCCCTCTCATCTCTAAAACCTAGATCAAATCGACAGATGGTGAACACCCGCGGAAACTTTGAAAGCAATGGAAGTGGTTCTCGCCAAAGAAAACCCCAATGATGGAGCACCGGCACCGCCACTTTGGATATGCAGAATTTTGGAGCATTTCTTCTTTGCTCAGACTCGGTTGATGCATGCTATGATGCAACAAATGCAACACGTCCTTTGCTCAGGCCACGCAAATCAAGTTAATCGGGGACAACGCTGAGAATACAAGACTGCCGAGTTCATGAGGACTCATCCACCCACTTTCTTCGGGAATGCCAATCCATTGGAGGCCGATGATTGGTTAAGGTCAATTGAGAGGAAGCTACACATAGCTCAATGCATAGGAAATGAGAAGGTACTCACGCTTCTCATCGGTTGGAAGGAACAGCCGAATGGTGGGAGAACCTGCGCCACGCAAGAGAACCCTCAAGATATCACTTGGGAAGAGTTCACAGTGCGTTAAAGTCGATTATCACGTGCTGAAGGAATCATGGATCTTAAGAAGGAGGAGTTGAGCATCAAGCAAGGTAATCAGCCCGGTGGCCGACTACGAACAAGTTCACACAGCCTAGCACGCTACGCACTGAGGATTTAGCAATGAGATAAAGCCAGGCAGTCTCGCTTCATGAAGGGACTTAACTCAGGACTACAAGTAGGACTGATCACCCACACCTTTCCAGATTTCCAAGAGTTGGTGAATAAGGCGCTTATTCTTGAGGACAAAGCGCAAGGAACTGGATGAGAACAGAGCGCGAGGATGCAACGGCGAGGATCACGCCAGGAACGCATATGGCGCTGAGAGTTGCACCAAATCAATTTTGATTCCAGCCACGAATGCTACAAGGACACCGTCACCAGCACCAAGACCCGTCAATCGAACTACGGACCCACCCCGCTAGAAATGCTGCTCGAGCGATCGGCAAGGAAACAGTGAGACGCTGCTACAAGCGCAACGAGCCAGGACACTTTGCCAACAGCTGCCCAAAGAAGACAGCAGGAGTGACCCCGATTCGCTTCAATCTAGGAACCACCCGGCTAGAACGCCAAAGACCAGAGCCACACCCTGCATCGTGGTGAGAGGCCGAGTCAACCATGTCACCGCAGATGCACCTGCAGAATGCTACGGACGTCGTCTTGGGTAAGTTGCTAGTTAACTTCGATACACCTGTGCTTTTGTTTGACTCTGGAGCTTCGCATTCGTTTGTTTCACAAGGCTTTGCTGCTAGAAATGATTTGGGGATTGCAAGGCTTAAATGCATGCTTTTAGTTCAAACCCCTGGTTCCGAACTCCGAACGAAAGTAGGATGTTCCGGGGTGAGAATACTAATAGATGGAATAGAGTTCCTAGCGAACCTTATCATTTTGGAAACCCAGACCTTAGATGTTATTTTGGGAATGGATTGGTTATCCAAACACAAGGCCGTATTGGATTGTGGACAAAGGACTATCTCAGTTGAGAGCCCGTGTGGAAAGAAAGTGGAATTTCAAGCCACTACAGTTAGAGATGGACAGATGATGGTTAACAGTACCAAGACAATCAGCATAGAGGATGTCTCCGTAGTGAATGAGTACCCAGATGTTTTTCCCGAAAATCTACGGTATGCTTGAGATAGGGACATAGAGTTTGTGATAGAGCTTGTACTGCAGTGCCGATAGCAAAGAGACCTTATCGGATGTCCACCGAGGAGTTGGTAGAGATGAAGAAACAGCTAGAGGAGTTAATGGAGAAAGGATTTATCAGACCGAGTTCGTCGCCGTGGGGAGCACCAGTTTTGTTTGTCAAGAAGAAGGACGGTAGTTTCAGGATGTGCATTGACTACCGTGCACTCAATGAAGTCACCGTGAAGAATAAGTACCCGTTACCCCGGATTGATGATTTGTTTGATCAGCTGAGAGGAGCCGGAGTTTTCTCCAAGATTGATCTAAGATCGGGATACCATCAGCTGAAGATCCGATCAGAAGATATTCAAAGCGCATTCTCGTCAAGATATGGACATTACGAGTTCTGATTATGTCCTTTGGATCGACGAATGCGCCAAAGATATTTCATGAATATGATGAATAAGGTGTTCATGGAATATTTGGACAAGTTTGTCGTCGTGTTCATAGATGATATCCTAATCTACTCCAAGACAGGAGGATGAACATGCCGAACACTTGAGGCGAGTTTTGGAAAAGCCGAGGAACGACAACTCTTCGACAAGTTCCGTACGTGTGATTTTTGGAAGGACAAGGTGGAGTTTCTTGGACATGTAATGACCGCAGAAGGAGTCGCCGTTGATCCAAGCAAAGTAGAAGCCGTGTTACATTGGGAGCAACCGAAGACTGTGACCCAGATCCGAAGTTTCCTTGGAATGGCAGGATACTACCGCCGTTTCATTGAAGGCTTTTCGACAATTGCGAAACCTCTTACACAATTGCTGAAAAAGGAGAAGAAGTTTGCATGGACGACAGAATGTGAGAAAGGATTTCAGGAGCTGAAGAAGCGATTGACATCAGCACCGGTGTTAGTTCTACCGGATGTTAATCAAAGCTTTGATATTTATTGTGATGCATCGCGCCAAGGACTTGGATGTGTGCTGATGCAGAATGGAAAGGTCGTCGCTTATGCATCAAGGCAGTTGAGGCCGCATGAGGAAAATTATCCGACGCATGACCTAGAGTTAGCTGCCGTAGTGCATGCCTTGAAGATATGGCGTCACTATCTGATCGGGAACAGATGTGAAGTGTATACGGATCATAAGAGCCTTAAATACATATTCACCCAGTCGGATCTGAACATGAGGCAGAGGAGATGGTTAGAGTTGCTCAAGGACTACAATGTTGGAATCCATTATCATCCCGGGAAGGCCAACGTAGTTGCCGATGCCTTGAGTCGGAAAAGCCATACCGTGAGTATGTTTCTAGCCACAAGTCAGGATGAGTTATGTGAGGATTTTCAGAGAATGAAGATTGAGGTGGTACCTAGCGGATTCTTGGCCGCATTAGAAGTAAAGCCTACCCTAGAGGATCAGATCCGAGAAGGACAGAAGGATGATGACAAGATCCGCAGGATTAAGTCCATCAAGGAAGAAGGCAAGGCAGAGGACTTCAAGTTGGATGAGCAAGGCACGTTATGGATGAGGGATCGCATTTGTGTGCCCAACAAGAAGGAATTAAAGCAACTGATTTTGGAAGAAGCCCATGACTCCAAGTACTCAATTCATCCTGGAAGCGCCAAAATGTATCAGGATCTGAAGGAAAGATTCTGGTGGCCGAGCATGAAGCGTGAAGTTGCCGAGCATGTTGCATTGTGCGACGTATGCCAGAGAGTCAAGGCAATGCATCAGAGACCAGCAGGATTACTACAGCCGCTGAAAATACCTGAGTGGAAGTGGGAGGAAATCGGAATGGATTTCATTACCGGTTTGCCTAAAACTCAAGGAGGTTATGACTCCATATGGGTTATAGTGGATCGCTTGACCAAAGTAGCCCATTTTATCCCCGTGAAGACCACCTACTCGGGAGATAAATTAGCAGAGTTGTACATGATCAGGATCGTCTGTTTGCACGGAGTGCCAAAGAGGATTATATCGGACAGAGGTACCCAATTTACCTCAAGGTTTTGGAATAAGTTGCATGAAGCCATGGGAACCCGTTTGAACTTCAGTACAGCCTATCATCCACAGACGGATGGACAGACCGAAAGAGTCAATCAGATTCTGGAGGATATGTTAAGAGCATGTGCATTGGCTTATGCTACCTCTTGGGATAAGAGTTTGCCGTATGCCGAGTTCAGTTACAACAATAGTTACCAAGCTAGTTTACAGATGTCACCTTTTGAGGCACTGTATGGTCGACCCTGTTGGACGCCATTGAATTGGAATGAGACCGGCGAGCGCCGTGTCTTCGGGCCCGATATTCTTCAAGAGGCTGAAGAGCAGATTGCCATGATTAGGGAAAGGTTGAAGATCGCCCAATCACGATAGAAGAGTTATGCTGACAATCGTCGCCGGGATTTGAGTTTTGAACCAGAAGACTTTGTATACCTCAGAGTTACGCCGCTCAGAGGAGTTAAGAGGTTCCATACCAAAGGGAAACTCGCACCCCGTTATGTTGGACCATTTAAGATTTTGAGCCGCAGAGGCGAAGTTGCTTATCAGCTGGAGTTGCCACAGTCGTTAGCAGGAGTACATGACGTATTCCATGTGTCCCAGTTGAAGAAGTGTCTCCGAGTACCTGAGGAACAGACACCGCTAGAGTCAATTGAGTTGCAAGAAGACTTGACTTACAAGGAGCATCCCGTAAAGATTTTGGACACTATGGATCGAGAGACCAGAAATAAGTCAACCCGTTTCTGTAGAGTTCAGTGGAGCAATCATGAAGAAAGCGAAGCGACTTGGGAACGCGAAGAGGATTTGAGGAAAGAGTTTCCGAACCTATTCCTTTAGTAAGCCCTGAATCTCGGGGACGAGATTCTATTAAGGGGGGGAGGTTTGTAACACCCCAAAATTTTGCTTTTCTTAAATTCATGTGTGATTTGGCACTTTGGTGAATTTTTGGAATTTTCTGGAATTTATTTGGATTTATTTGGAATTTATTTGAATTTATTCCATTTTGAAATAATTAAAGAATTAAACTTTGCAAATAAAATTTTGTTGGAACTATTTTATTTGAGTCCAAAATGATCCAAAGTATTTTCCAGAATTTTTCTGGAATTTTTCCGAGTCTTTTGATATTTTTAATGAATTAAATGAATTTCTGGGAATTATTTTAAATATTAAATCGCTGGAAAATCAAGTCGGGTCAAATCTTGTTCATCCGATCGACCGAGTCCGAAGTCCGACTCGAGTCCGACCCGAGCCACGTGACTCGACCGAACCAGCTCTAAACCTAATCGATCCCAACCGTTGGATCGAGATCCAACGGTCAGGATTGGGCCGCACCGATTCGACCGGGTCCGGCTCGGACCCGTGCGCGCCTGGCAATCGTGGCCGTTGATCGGACACGTGTACGGCCGCATGGTCGTCGTCTCCGCCGAAGTCCGGATCGGATCAGGCCGCTGGCTCCTCCGCCGCATCCGTTAGGGTTACGGATTGAGCGCGGAAGCCGAGGCTATTTAAAGCCCGGGTCCTGCCCCGAGGACCGCCGTGACCCCGCGCTACTTTTGCCCTAGCTCGCTAAACCCTAGCAGCCGCCGCTTGCCCGGGATTGCTCGCCGTAGTAGCTTAGGGCCTTGTGTTGGTTTTTCTCACCTTCCGCCGCCGTCCGCCGTCGCCCGAGAAGAAGAAGGCCAGATCCGGGATCCCCGAGCCAGGGCGATTCGAACGTGACCACGCACGTCGCCGGAGGAGCCCCGTAGCGCAGTGCCCTTGGTCGTCGTCCCCGTCTCCGGTACACCCCGCTCCACCGCGCGCCATCGCCGCCCCGCGAGCTCCGTGAACCGTCCGATCAAGATCCGACGTCCCGGATTGCGCCACGTCATCCCACGGTAAGAACCACGTGTGATTCCCAGATCCAATCTCAACCGTTGGATCTAGATCCAACGGCCCGGATTGACCACGTTCGCCCCAAACGTGTGCCATTAGGTCCGATCAGGACCGTTGATTTCCAAATCAACGGCCCGGATCATGCCACATAGCTCTAGCCGTCGTGACCGCGTGCGGCGTGGGAGCACGTCAGCGGCGTGTGGGGCTCCGTGTCGGTCACCGCGCCAGGCGGTGTGAGCCCAAGCCATCGGCAGGCGGGCCCGCTGTCGATCAGTGAGCCGTGGACCGTTTCCACGGTAGACCCGAGCCGAGCGTGGACCAAGTCCATGGACCGGCTGACGTCAGCCAACCAATCAGCGGTTGCCACGTGTCCAGGCTGACGCAATAATTAATTTCCGAAAAAGAAAATGATTTATTAATTCGAAATAATGATTTCAAATTTTGTTTCAAACTTCAAACGCTTATAACTTTTGCGTTTCAACTCCGATTTGAGTGATTCAAATTTCTAAATTTGTATAAAATTGAGACCTACCTAAATATGAATTTTATTTAATTTTTGGACTAAAGTTTTTCTCTGTAAAATTATTTAATTGATTATTTAAACTTTAAATAATCATAACTTTTGCATTTTAACTCCAAATTTGACGATTCCAGTTTCTAAAAATTCATAAAATTATGTTCTCTCTGTTTATAGATTTTATTTGGATGTTTGGACACTTTTTTCCTATTGTTTATTCGTGTATTTGCTATTTGCACGCTTTACGAGTAGACGTTGAAGTCTGGGAAGGATTCGAAGGAGAAGTATTGACTCAGGATCCAACTCAAGACCAAGAGCAAGTACTTTTTGAAGGCAAGTTGTGCTTTGACCATGTTGATCCTATTTTGAAACTTATTTTGATTTAACCTATTGCATGCTAGTTCAACTAGAAAATACTTTATTTAAATATGGGGGATTAGATAAATACCAATTTCTTTGTATGACACCTTGATTATTTAAGTATGTGCCATGACCCCTTGTCACCCTAGTTGTGGTTTACTAGTTGGACATTATTAAATTGCCAACATGGGTTTTAGACCGTTGTAGTATAACGCTTAGACACGCTTATGTGCTCATGACATGATTTTGGACAATCAAATGTTAATATTGACTTAATGATATATTGAACCTGTTTTGGAAAGGTGTCATGTGATGTTGATGGCACGTGGTGCATGGTAATCAACTGGGTTTGATAAATAGTTTTTCGACCGGGGCATGTGGCAAGAATGATCAGGTGGGCAGCTTGTGGTAATCGGGATGTTGATTTGGTTCTTCGGGTAGTCTTGCCCTGGTCACCCTAAGGACTTAACCTTGCAAGCCTTTGAACTGGGTCTAACGTGCAACCACATGTCTGTAATGGGACGGACCTAGTTGAGTAAGTTGCTAATAACATACCTGTGGGACCTCAGGAGGTCAACTACACCCTTTGTGTAAGTTGTACGGGGGAGCGTACCGGGGCTGAGGCCAGGTACCCATCTAACGGTTGATTGGCCTAAACTTCGCCTTAGCTAAGGGAAGGCTTAGTGTGCAATAACCGGGGAGGACCACTTGTATTGTTAGAAGTTTCCGAAAGACTTTGTTATGGGAACTCGCCTTTGTGGTGTTTGACTGTATCTTGTGGGTAAAGTGCATAACCTCTGCAGAGTGTAGAATCTATTCGAATAGCCGTGTCCGCGGTATTGGACATCGCTCGGGAATTACAGTCAAGGGTTAGATTTTCTCAAAAATAACTTGGATTTGAAAGGTTGGGTTAATAATGATGTTGATGGAAATGTGGATTAGGATGGGAAAGATGTTTACTAAACTCCTTGAAAAGTTATCTATGCTATACTTGTTTCTACTGCTTTCGAATCTACTTATGTTACTTGTCAAATGTCACATCGCAAATATACCTTGAGCTATTCCTTTGTACCAAGCCATGCATATAGTATATTAGCTTTGCATTCTGCATGACTTGCTGAGTACCAAGTACTCACCCTTGCCACAATACAACACCAGTTGAAGAGGAGACTACACCAGCTTTGGAGGAGGAGCTCCAAGAGGATCCGTCTACTTAGGGAGCGAGCCCAGTCAGTTGCCTGTGGTATACTGGATGGTGCCACGAAGTTATTTGATTTTCCGCTGCTACTATTTCTCTCTTAATAAGTTTCGCCCTGCGAGGCGTATATTGTAACTTGACCATAAGGTCGAGTAACCAGTTTGGGTATTTAAATAAAAGTACTTTACTAGTATCGAGTGGTATGATTGTGATATTTACCGATGTTAAGACTGTGTGCACTAGCGCGTTCCTGGACTAGTGCTGAATACACAGAGGGTCCGGATTTGCAAATTCGGGGTCCCGACATGTACTATTAATAATGAATCTCCGTAGGCGTGGACATCACACACCCCTATGCTTTCAACTAGCTGCAGACCCTTGAGAAGTGCCTCGTACTCAGCCTGATTGTTGGTACATCGGCTATTTAACCGATACGCAAATTCGAAAAAGGCCTTTTGTTGGTCGATTCCCCATTTGAGTTCTTGGTCGTTTTTAACTTTTAACAGCGGCGTGAAGACCCGAATTCGCCCAGACAAATTTGAAATGAAGCGTCGCAAGTAATTGATTTTGCCTATCAATACTTGCAACTCCTTTTTATTTGTCGGTGGTTTAGTATCGGCTATAGCTTTCGCTTTGGCTTGGTTTACTTCAATCCCTTCCTCATGTACTGTAAATCCAAGGAATTGTCCAGCCGATACTCCAAAGGCGCACTTGAGCGGGTTCATTTTTAATCCGTGCGCCCTTGTATTTTCGAACATTTTTTCCAAATCGGCCAAATGTTGCCAATTTTCTTTGGATTTTACTATCACATCATCGATGTAGATTTCCACAGTATTGCCGATTAAATTATGAAAAATGTGGTTCATAGCACGTTGATAAGTAGCACCAGCATTTTTCAAACAGAATGTCATAACGGTCCATTCGTATAGACCTAAAGCCCCTGGGCATCTGAAGGCCGTTTTGGGTATATCGGCTTCTGCCATGAATATTTGATTATATCCGGCATTTCCATCCAAAAAACTAATGATTTTGTTCCCAGATGCAGCATCGATAAGCATATCGGCTATGGGCATCGGGTATTCGTCTTTTGGTGTGGCTTTATTCAAATCTCTAAAATCAACGCATACCCTAAGTTTGCCGTTTTTCTTTTTTACAGGGACGATATTCGAGACCCATTCAGCATATCGGCAAGGCCGGATAAACTTTGCTTCTAGTAATCGTCCCACTTCTTCTTTTATAGCGTCATACAACGTAGGATTAAACTGTCTAGGATATTGTTTGAACGGCCGATATCCAGGTTTTATGGGTAGCCGATGTTCAACTAGTTGTCGGCTTAAACCTGGCATCTCATAATACTCCCATGCAAAGCAATCTCTGTATTTCTTGAGTATTTCGACCAACTTTGCTTTATAATTGGGATCTAATTTAGCACTTACAAATGTTGGTCTTTTACCATCGCCTCCTCCAATGTCGATCTCTTCGAGCAAATCGGTAGAGGTAAACCCTAAACCTCTTCTTTCTTCTTCAAAATCCTCAACAGCCTCTTCGTATCCTTCTTGCCGATAGCTTCTTACCTTTTCTTGTAGCTTCGCTAGTGTCTTGGATTCCATCTTCTTACTACTTCGTCTGTCCGATCAAACGTATTAGGTTTGACGCTGATCGGCCTGAATCCTGATTTCTCGATGCAGATAAAGTCGCAATCGTCAAAGACCTTCCCTGATATACATTCGGCTTCTTCGTGTGGCCAATTGGTATTAGGATTGGCCATGGCGATATGAGCCGATGTGTCGGCTGGTACAACTTCAACTGTATCATCGTTCCATTGTACCAATTTCTGATGCATAGTTGACGGTATACAGCAATTGGCGTGGATCCAGTCCCGTCCAAGGAGCACACTATAATTGCCTTTGGCTTCTATCATGAAAAACGCAGTCGGCAAAGTCTTATTGCCGACTGTTAGTTCTGACATCATTACGCCTTTAGCCTTAGTAGGATCTCCCATGAAGTCATTTAGCACCATATTGGTTTTGATCAAGTCTTCATCGGCTTTAACCAATTTTCTGAAAGTACTTAATGGCATCAGATTAACTGTTGCCCCACCATCGACCAACATACGAGATATCGGTCGGCCATTAATATACCCCCTTAGGTATAATGGTTTTAGATGCCGATGCATATCTTGTGGTTTTTCAAACACAGCGTCTGGTGCACCGAGGCATAGTTGGGCAAACACTTCTTCAGCCGACTCTTCGGTCTTGAACTCAGCAGGTAAAGTGAATACCATGTTTATATCCATTGGTGGTGTATCATCTCGGATCATTGGAGACCCGGATTCGACCGATTGATCTGAGTCACTATCGGTCTGTTCCTTCTTTCTCCATTCCTTTTTCAAAACTGGTATAGGCCTTAGCCTGTTGAACATCCGATCCCTCTCTCTCTCGTTCTTGGCTTCCCTTTCCTCTTGTGTCTTCATTCGCTGAAGCCGCCTGCGCTGTGACTTGCTAAGGCCCGAAGGGCACCATCTTGGTTTAGGTTCTATCGGCTTCCTGATTTTTCCAGCTAAGTTGCTCATTTCACCGTCAGATTCCATTCTGAGTGTGTTACGAGAAGCCGATATCTCTTGGGTTCGAGAATCACCTTGTTCTGTTGACAATCTTTCGTGGATCGGCCTCCTGTTTCTTATTTCTAACCGATCGTGTACCGGTCTAGACAACCTGTCTTTTACCGATTGGTTTGGTCGATATGCGGTCGAGTGTTGCATAGGACAGGACATGACTGTCGGTAATGTTATCCCCTTCTCCCAGCAAAATTGCCAAAAGGGACATTGCCGATGTCGTTCCTCTTCAGTAGTCGGCCGACGTGGCATATCTGGCCGCCAATATTCGTCTCTCTTGATCCGGTTGTCGAAAACTTTGGGTTTGCCTGGCATTATATTTTTGGCTTATCCTTTCATATTTTCCCAGGAGTTGTGAGAAAGTTGGCTTTGGTTTGAAGTTAACTTTTCTTGGAGCCCTTTCAGCCCTGTACCATTTTCCGACTTCCAAATCTCCTTTTGGTTTTACTGTTTTTGAATTATGTCCGTTTCTATCGGCTTCTATTTGTATAGAGCCGATAGTGATTTGCACTGTTTCGTCCCCCTTTGACCGTGCCTTGATTCTTTCAGTCGGCTTGATATCTTCAACAGGTCCTTTCCCTTTCCGTGAACATTGAACCATGTTGACTTGAAAAGGTTCATATCTATCTGCATAGCCGATTCTTCCGCAAACTTTAATCTGCCATCGGTGATGGCCGATTGAATCTGTTGTCAAAAAATATTGCAATCGTTAGTGTTATGTGAAAATGAATGGTGCCATTTACAGTACCTTCGCTTTTTAATTTCTTCGGTCGATGGTATGACGTGTCCTTCTGGCAACCTTATGAGTTTTTCTTGCAATAATAAATCAAATATCTTGTCACACTTTGACACATCATATGAATACTTGACTTCCGCTTTATTTTTCGTTGGCTTGAGTAGAGAGCATACAAGTGGCCTTTTGGAACCCTTGGTCCACTCGGCTATGTTTACTTCCGCTTCGTCGTCAGAGGTGTCGCTCGAATTATACTCTACCATGCTTACTTTGGCCTTTTCATTACCGTTTGATTTAAATCTATCTTTAAACCCTTTGCTCTCTGCATATTGGCTTTCATGTGCCGATACGCGATGGAGTAAGTGGCCTAAATCGGGGAACTCTTGGCCAGATAGCTTCTCTTTTAATGGCGGGATTAGCCCTTGGAATGCTAAATCGGCCAACTGATCATCGGGTAATGTTACACTGAAGCATCTATTTCGTATGCCCCTAAATCTCCTGATATAGTCGGAAACCGATTCACCGTACTTCTGTCGGACTGAACTTAGATCAGAAATCCTAAGCTCCATAGTCCCCGAAAAGAAGTATTCATGAAATCGGCTTTCTAAATCGTTCCACACATGAACTGAATTTGGGGGTAGATTGGTAAACCAAGTGAATGCAGCGCCAGACAATGATAAAGGAAACAACCTAATTTTTAATCCATCGGATTGTGCGGCTTCCCCACACTGAGCCATAAACCGCCCGATATGCTCAATGGTGGTAACAGAATCATCGCCCGAAAATTTAGCGAAGTCTGGTATCCTAAAGTTGTGTGGGTACGACATACGATCTATGTAATCGGGATACGGCTTCTTATAGCCGATTACCCTTCCTCTGGGCTGTATACCAAACTGCTCTCTTAAAACGTTTGCAATTTGTTCTGCCCAATTGACATTGTCGGCTTGTGGTGCAACCGGACATTGCCAATTCTCATTGTTCACGCCCTGCCCCCCGAGTGCAAACTCGGGTCTTTGTCCAAATCGTGCCACAGGAGGTCTTGGCACTTGATCATAATCGTGATTAAAAACCAATGTATCGGGTAGAGGTTCAACGTACGGCACTACCCTATACGGCGCCTGTCTCATAGTCACGGCTCCCAGTGATTGTGGTCCCTGATCTGTTTCAATCGGCTGATAAGCCGATAAACCGATGCTGCTGGAGGGTCCGTTTGATGGGTTTGGTGCGTTTATTTTAGCCCCATCCGTGTGCCCATGGTAGTGCGTAATCCCATCTCTCTGTGTGCTTGGTTTCAGAACAGTAGGTTGAGTCGGCATCATGACATGTGTTTGAGCCGACACCTCTACGGTATTGGTGTTTGGTGTTATTAAGTACACTGGGTACGTAGGGATGGTTTGTGGGGGGATCTAGCAGGTTTCCAGATGCAGCCAATTCCTGAGCAATTGTCTTCACACTATTTTCTATCATTGGATTTAATGTAGATACTAGAGCCGATGACTGGTTAATTAGTGCGTGATGAACAGATTGTTCAATCATACTTGACAAATCGGCTTGAGCGGGTACGTATCGGCTTACCGGTTCGGATGATGAATTTCCGATAGGGTCAATGCTTGGGAGTGCAGTCTTTTGAGTAACGCCACGGCGTGTTTTCTGGAAACACCGTAGCATCATCTCTTCCAAAGCCGCCTTACGGTCCTCGATCTCTTTCCGCTGTTCGGGGGTTAGATCGGCCAGTTGAGGCGTGATTATGGCATCCGCGTTGATATCGGCGGTGACCGCAGGCTTATCGGTTGATGACATTCTGATTTTCTTTGTCCCACCGGGCGTGCCAAAATATGTTCTCGCTAAAAACGTGAAGCAGGGTTTTTAGCCTCAAACATACAAGACAAACACCGAGTTTGCAAGGCGTGCCAGTCAATTTGACCTAGAATTGACAAGGTGGAAATAGTAAGTAATAAAAGCCGATAGAGCAACGTTTATCGGCTTTTCGCTAGTCGGCCAAAAACCGATTAGGGGATAACTAGATCAACCAGTTACGATTAATCCGGATACAAGGTGAAATCAGCTTTGAGAAGGCGTCTGCTGACAAAACAAAGCAGATCGAACCTGGTGAAATCGGCTAAAATCAACAATCGGCGATGCGCAACTATGTTGATTCCGTCGACTTGCAGAGAGATCTATGAGGCTAAAAAAGGATGTAAAAAAGGCTTGTAAAAAGTAGAGGTTGTATGTTGGATTGATTGATTGTCGTACTCCCCTTATCTGTCTCTTTTATATCGCTGGAGTCGATCCGAGTCCTTTTCACATACGGCAACTGGAATTGTTTCCGGCTTGCTCTTCTTTTGGCAACTGGATATCCTGCGTATCGGATAAACCCAAATTCTATTGCTTATTCCGTTTTTGAACCGATATCTTCTGACTGCCGAATTTTGGTGCAAACAATACTATTGAAAAATAATTAAAATCAGAGACTTAATTTAAGATCAGTTGGTCCAGCCCGGGGCTTGGGTCTGGGCTGGCTCCGCCCCTGGGCCAATGGGTATAAATATAAGCCCAAGCCGGCGTAGAAAACAGACGAACCAATCACAAACATCTCTATTTACATTTTCCTGTTTTTCTAATTTCATAGCAATCTTCCCTCTATAAGCCATCGAGATCAATAAAGAGTTGCGCATCGCTAATTTGTTGTTCTCATCGACTTTTCCTCAGGTTTGATCTATTTTGTTTGTTGCGCATCGCCTTTCAAAGCCGATCTACTTTTACCCCCGGATTAGTCTTATCGACTAATCTAGTTATTCCCTTATCGGCCTATAGCCGATCAGAGTTACGCCGATATCTTCACGGTATCGGCCTAGATCGATCTCATTACTTTACCTTATCGATTGCAGGTCAAATTGATTGGCACGCTCTGCAAACCCGGCGTTTTGCTTATGTGTTTGAGGAGAAAAACCCCACTCCAAGTTTTTTGCGCAAACATATTTTGGCACGCCCGGTGGGACGAAAGGTCAACATGACATCAACTGGAAAATCCACAGCGACCACCGATATCAATCCAGATGCAATAATCGCGCCTACATTGGCCGATCTAACTCCCGAACAGCGAAAAGAGATTGAAGATCAGAAAGCTGCGCTGGAGGAGATGATGTTAAAGTGCTACCAAAAGACCCAGCGGGGGGTCACCCAAAAGAAAGCGCTCCCGATGATCAATCCTATCGGTGACACCCCCACTGATTCGGTAAGCCGATACATGCCGGCTCAAGCTGAATTGTCTAATATTATCGAACAATCGGTACATCATGCGCTAATCAATTAATCATCGGCTTTAGTCACCACATTAAAGCCGATGATCGAGAATAGCGTAAAAACGATTGCTCAAGAGTTGGCTGTATCTGGAAGCCTGCTAGAACTAGTAAAACCTCTCCCATCGTACCCTGTCTACACCATACCACAAAACACTGGCACGATAAAAGCATCAGCTCCAGCCCTATCGGCGATGCCGGTCCAACCTACTGTATTAGCACCAAATGGTCGATCGGGTGGAATTACACATTACCACTCGCATACCGATGCGGCAAAAATAAACATAGCCATTCTACCCCGTCGACCAGTGCTTTTGTTCCATCGGTTCCCAAGCCGACTGAAATAGATAGAAACCTTCAAACCCAAGGGGAAATCCCTCCAAGAGATTTAGCCCCACATAAAGTAGTATCGTATGCCGATCCGTTTGTGCCCATGTGTGAGACCCTCCCCTTTATGTCACGTGGACAACATAAAAGAGAAGTTCTAAAGTGCATTCTGTGCTAGTCCTGTGATCAGTAGCTAGCACGCATCAACACAATTTGAGTATATAGCCATACAAAAGTGCAGATTTATTACATCAAAAGTTCATAATTTACATAACATTATACAAGGTAAGTAAAGACAGAACAGTAGTAAAAACTTTGTCTTGCAGCCTGCCGTGCTAAGCCCAAAACCACAGGCAGTTGACAGGGATAACCTTGGAAAGATGCATCGCCAGAAAACCCGTAATCTACGTCAACACAGTCATCTTCTGCCATTTCTGACTCATCACCTAGAAAAGAATCAACGATGCAAGCTGAGTACAAAAAATTGTACTCGCAACACTTTTACAAGTCCTAAATACATGCAGGCCAAATGAAAGAGTGGGTTTTCTACAGTTGAGTTGCATAAAGCAATAATTTGAACTGTGAATACTGCATTGTAATTGGAAGCATAAATAAACCTAAAGCAGTTTGCAGAATAGTTAAATTAACAAGTATTTAAGTGAAAGAATTCCTTCCCACTCACGCTCCGTCGTGAGCAAGAAGTAAATAATTACTCACAGCCCGTCGTGAGTAAGATAACCCATTATACCAAGTTCCTTTAGAATTTTTTTTATAAATAATCATTTTTTAATTGTGTATTACAAAAATATACTGCTATAATTTTTTTTTGCAGAAGTAGTCTCAATTCGCGCCACGTCACTGCGAAAAGGAGAACTTCGCGCCACGTCATCGCGAACTGGAGTATTTCGCGCCACGTCATCGCGAAATGCCCACGTCGTCACGTGGACAATGGAGCGCGTGTCACGGCTAGCCGACGTGGACGGGCGCAGCCGACGTGGACGGGCTGGCGCTTATCGCGCCAACATGGCGCGAGGAGTTTTGCGCAATTCGCGCCAACGTGGCGCGACGTGGGGCCCGGGCAGCGCGGGCAGCTGGTCACGTGCGTCCAGCTTCGAGGAAAGGAAGAAAACAGGAAGAAAGAAAGGAAAGAGGAAAGGAAAAGAAAAATAGGAGGAAAGGAAAAAAAAAAGAAGGAAAGAAATAAAGAGAGGGAAAGAAAAAAGAATAAGATTTAATTTCTGGAATTTTTTGTTAGTATTTTTTCTTCAAAATTTGCAGAAAAGAATATATTAATGTTAAATAAAGATTAGTGTTAAATAATGAAATGATTTTATAAATTTGTATGAAGATGTAAGGATTAAGATTATATGATAAAAACAACTACATATTTAGGGTTTGCGGGTTTTGTTATTTTGGAACCTCCGAATGAAACGAAATAAATTTTAAAATTTTTATTAAGCTAAAAGTATTCGTAATATCTCACAGAAAGTATTAGCGGTAAATATTTGTAAGAATTGATGAGATTTACTATTTGATATCTGGGCAAGCATATTATGAAAAAATATTTTATCTATACCGTTGTTTGTATGTAAAATGCACTAGCGCAATAACCCTAAGTCTTATCGAGTAGTCCCATATTAGAACGCTTAAGCTATTTCGGCAGGCCGTAAGATATCGTGTTTGGGGGTAAATTTTGGTAACAATGGATGAGATTTGAGATTTGATATATGGAAAAATTATGGGAAAATCTTCGATTTACACCATTGTTTTGGGGAAATTTTTTGTATCAATGGATGTGATTTGATATTTGATATTTGGACTGACATATTATGGGAAAAAATTTGATCTACACTTTTGCTTTCATCTAAAACGCACCAACGCAATAACCGTAAGTATTATCGAGTACTCTAGAACTATAGCGCTTAAGCCTTTTCGGCAGGCCGTAAGATATCGTGTTTGGGGTTATTTTTTAGTAATAATGGATGAGATTTGATGTTTGATATATGGACTGGCATATTATGGGAAAATCTTTGATTTACGCCATTGTTTGCATCTAAAACGCACAAGCTCAATAACCCTAAGTATTATCGAGTACTCCGATAAGAAATTAAAAAATGCAAAAATACAATACGTAAGTACGTAAGCAACAACATAACATAACAACACAGAGCCCTTCTGGTAAATGAAATAACGGTAACAACGTAACATTACAATATAGGAAATGCAGAAATAATGGCTTAAAGTTAACATGCCTTAGGTAAACGAAACAATAAGGGTCCTTCTGCTACACTACTGAGTGCACCGGGGATATTTCCCCTTGCGCAAACCATCGGGGCCTGCCGCCCTGGCCCTAGCCGCCCTCTCACGCTCAGCCTCCAGTTGGCCCGCTAGGCGCAGCCGTTCGGCCTCCCTCTGTGCACGCATTTCTTCGGCAGCCTTCATGCGCTTCTCCTCCTCCTCCTGCTCACGCCACTGCTGCTCTACCATAGCTCTACGATGCGAGTACTCCCGATCCCGCATCCTCTCCATGTCAGGCGTCTGCTCCGCGTCGTAGAATTCGACGAACTCGCACAACGGAGGCTGCAATTGCATATAGTATTACCGTATGAAGGTTTGCACGGTTTGATGTAACATGAAATGCGAGTACGCACATACCGGGCTTCTCCGCCGCATTCGCATCCCCATCGTTGGCTCGGAGTCGCGGTTGCGGCAGCTCCAGTATCTCATACCGTATGTGTATGAGTTGTCTACAGATTGCCGAAAGCGGCATGGATCCCCGCATAGGCACATGCGGACCTGCGTTCCTTCTGGGATGGCTACGGCAACGCTGTGGCGTGGGGGCGAGGGAAACTCCATTGGCACCGGTTGGTTGGTTGGCGAACTTGGTTGGGGGCGAGGGGAAAGCTTGCTGTGATTATTGGGAGGCGACCACTCGGCCTTAAATAGCCAGCCATAGGGTAGAGTGGCGGACTTAAGAGAAGATCAGATCCGCGAGCATCGGATTCTTCTGACGCTTTGCATGCGATGGGACAAAAGCAATAATGACACGAGTTTGATTTGATAAAAGCTGACAGAAATGTACAATAAACAACAAACATTACAACGCAGAAATACAACGTAGCAATACAATACTCAATCATCGACATCGTCGTAGTCCTCTCCCTGGTCACCTCCCTCTCCCTGGTCACCTCCTTGCTTTTTGTGCACGGTGCAGTACGCCTCTCTGTCGGCGTTCATCTGCGGTCGACGCACTGGGCCCTGAAGGGGTCCACCGGTCTGGTGGTTTCCTGATCCGGGCGCCAAGCACGGGTGGTACAGGAGTGCGGCTCGAAGAACTCGGGTCTGTAGGGTGTGTAGGCGTGGGGGCGCTCGGGTGCGACCCCAACAGGACGTCCGGATGCGTCGGACCAGCATACTCGCCTCGGTCGTCCGCCCGCGTGTGCGGCGTAGTCTGGCCCTCCGGACGGTAACCTGGAACTACTACAGTCAGTTCGAGTGACGAATATATTTGAAAGTAAAATGCCTTGCAATGTCAGTTTACGAAGCATATTGAACACACCTGGGGTCGGAACGAAGAAATGAGTAGGCATCCATGTCGCGCCGCCAGGGTATCCTAACGGGAGTCCTGTCATACACGACTATTAGTTACCATGGAATGCAATGCATGTTTAAGTGAGAATATTACCTGCCCCGAAGAGCGGGGCCTGCTGCTGCCACGACGAGCTCCCAGGCTGCCCCTGTGGCGGCGGCGAATGACGGCCCGAGGTCCGAAGCGGTCTTTGTCGGGGCCGCGGTGGGTACAGCGTGGGAGGTGTCGGCGGCGGTGGTGTCGGGCGGCCGTGTGTACTTATCCGGACCTGTCTTACGACGACGTATGCGACCCACAAAGAACGGGCGTCAAAACTATGCCCGACGCAACGGCCCGCACAATCCTCGCCGTCTTCGCGATCATTCGATCCATGAACGCCGTGATGTCCTCCCGGAGGTCTCAAACCCCGCACAAACGGCCTCTCATGGACCTCAAGTCTTGCTCCATCTCTGTCCCCATGTCGCTTCGAAAGTGATGACATGACGTAAGATATATGTATGCTTGCATGTCGTTAAAAATTTGAGTAGATTGCCTAGTTTACGTACCACAAAGTGCATCGCCGATGCAACATGGGTGGGATATGTGTCGTGAGCACGAGCCGGCACAATATCCTCCGGGTCAGCAGGGGGCAAGAGGCGTACTCGCGTAAGTGGGGAGTACCCTTGCAGGTACTCTGGTATCCTCAATATATCGTATACGTCATAATCGCAACCCGGTCTTGTAGTGCACGAGTCCTTGCTCCACCCAAGGGGCCATCTTCACGGCCCAGTTAGTCCGGCGGCCACCTCTCCTCGAATGCCTACGGAAGTTGTAAACTCGTTAGCATGTGCAATGAGTTGCATTCGAAATGTAAAGGGGAGTGATGTTACCGACATGTGTGTCTCTGTGGGGATCGGCACGCGCGTGGAATGTGGGACCTCTCCCGCCGAGTCCCAGCTGCCTCATGACCTGGTGAACCGAGTAATCCTCAACGTACACATCGTACACAAGCTTCCGTCGTGTGTGCAAGTACACCAGATCTCGCGCGCACAGGATGGATAAACCGTGCGGTGCGCGCTTCCTAACCTCCGATAAGGTGTAAGGCTCCCACCGGACACGCTCCGGCCGCAAAAGGTCGAAAGCCTCAGTGAAGTGGGCGTAGACACTCCGTACCTGCAGACCAGCCCATTGTGGCTACAGAAGGTACCGATACAAAGTTAATACGAAAGAGGTCAGAAGCGAGATTGCGTGAGCACAAAAACATGTTTGTACCGTCTGCGGCACCAAAGAGAGCCCATCGTAGGGCGGTCCACCTCCGTGTCCCCGTAGAACTCCGGGCCATACACCCGGTCGTCAACCCATGGTCGTCCAATCTGGAAGCGCTCGAACGACCATAGCATGAGCAGGAGTGGGCACCCGGAGAGGATCGAACCAAGGCGCGCCCTGAGGCACGACGCATAGACCCGGTAGGGTGGCACAAAGTCTGGTGACCCCGGTGTGCTCGGGAACCTCATGGGGGGCAGCATCCGCTATGGCCCGTGCGATCGGGACAAGCCTAGCATCGACGCTGTCTCCATGGGTCGTGGTGAACATCACCCACCCAAACAACCACAACAGGTAAGCCTCCAGGTGCCGGCTCACCTGGTACTCTGTGGCGTCCCCAGCCATCCTAGTTACCTGCAAGAAGAAAATGTTTTTGGTTACACAGATAAAATAAATCGGACCAATTTTGAACCGTGCCGACACATACCTCGGGTGGCGAAGCCACGTGAGAGTGGGACCGTGCAGCCATTGCCGTGGGTGTAGCGGGCGTCGCGGGCCGGCCTCCTGCGGCAGGCGGGAGGACTCCTGCAAACCGAGCAAAAAGGTCGTCACGCCAGTCGTCATCCACCTCCGGTGGCACAACCGCCTGGCCAGCGATTGGGAGGCCGGTCAGCATCAAAACATCCTGCAGAGTCGGCGTCATCTCTCCGCAGGGCAGATGGAAGGTATGCGTCTCAGGCCGCCAGCGATCCACGAGGCGATGGGAGGATCGGTCGAAGGGGAAGCGTCGGGATCGCTCGACGACGATGACCTCACCATCCAGACCTTCGACGTGGTCCTCCTGTGTGGCCTCCACCATCCGTGCAAGCGGAAGTAGTCCCGCCGCCTCCAATCTGCAACAATGAATTACAAGTTAGACCACAACATGTTTAAACCCATTTAGTACCACAAAACTTAGTACGCTTACAAACCTGGGTATCCAGCGGTCGTCAAGGCCCCATGCACGCATCGAGTCCGTGTGGACAAGACACCAGGATCCGTGCCCGCTCTGGTAGTAGCGTGCAACCGTGCCCGGTGGCGTGCGTCCAAGTGACGGTCAAGGAGGCCGTACGGCCAATCGCAACCCTCGCCCACAGCCGCCATACCTGCGCACAACAAACAAAATAATAATTTATGTTGACGAGATCAAAGATAGACATTATGTCAAAAGGATAAACAAGCAACACCAAACGTACACGAGATAGATAAAAACATACTAGTTTGCTGGAATTAAACTAAGAAATTTTCACATAACTAGCGATGATGACAATCTTAGCTAGCAGATGCAACGAGCACAAGATTTTCCGTGCCCCAGAACAAACACATGTAGTTTTCTTCAATACATAACCAGACGCAATTCTTTTCATATTACAAGTAGTAACTCCTCGAAGCATGACATAAGGAAGGAACACAATAGTTCTCAGGAGTCATAGCCATAAGAATTTAACGTACACATGTACGATTATTACATTCCGTACAAACGGGGGGAACCCTCGAACAAGGCAAACGCCTCACAGGCATATACGTCAAGACCCTCCATCTGAAACGCTCTTCGCAGGACATTTGTTCTTCCTATGGCCGTACTCTCCACACAGGACACACCTCCGGACAGGGCCTCCAGCCTCGGACTCATCCATGTCGTTGCGGATGCGGCGCGTTTGGCGACGACCTTTCCCGCCTTCACTGTTAATGTCAGGGACCCATCTGCGCGTGGTATTGTCAATTTCAGTGAAGTTTCCGGCAACACGAAACCCATGTAGTTCACCGGACCACGTTTGAACGACCGTATCCGCCATGTAGTACGGAGAAACAAATTGTACACTACTCATTTGAATCTGCCCACAGGCCGCCAAGACATGCGAACAAGGTTTATGCAGAAGGTACGGCTTTCGGCAAGTGCAGGTGCACATGCCATCCACACCACCACCCAAGCTCACTTCGTGGGTGATTCTCCCACTTGACATTCCCAACCCCTCCATATTCCTCAGTGTGATCTCAAATCGTAACTCCGTCGTACCCATGACGATGACTGAATGTAGGAGGGCCTTCTGAACCTTCTCTGCCATCCAAGCTGTAACGACGCTGCAGTACGGACTCTGAATGGTACTTGCATGCAGCACTGCCGCGGCGTGCCGTTCCCAGAAATATCTCACTGTACCGTACAACATACCTTCGACGATAGCAATAAGGGGCGTGCCACGAAGACCCCTTATTACCCAGTTGTATACCTCGGCAAGGTTGGTTGTCATAACCCCATACCTTGCCCCAAGTGTGTCGTACAACAGTGCCCACTTCTCAACCGGTTCAGACTCGATCCAGTGCGAGAAACACTTGATGTTTCTCGAAAGCCTCCTTCTGATGTTTGGCGGGTCAATGTCCGGTAAGGGCTGCAAACGCTGTGGTGCCTCCGAAGTACTGCCCCCCGCTTGTCTCTCTCCGTCACGTATCTGCTTGCTAGTGAGCTCGTCAAGCTTCTCCCAGATGGCATCAAACTTTCTCTGCTGATTTTGCTTGCACAACCTCTTGAATAGGTTCATCAACTTCTTACTTTTGAAATATTTGAACAGGTTAGCCGCCATATGTCGCATGCACCACCGGTTCTGCAAATCGGGCCACGGAAAAGGCTCTTGCACATCTTCCTGCATCTTCTTTATCGCTTTCATCAGCCCAGCGTGGCGGTCGTGAATTATGCACACATTGGGCCTATCCTTCACAACCCCGATCTTCAGATTTCTGAAGAACCAGAGCCAACTCTCGTAATTTTCACCTTCCACGAAAGCAAAGGCTATAGGAAGTATCTGGTTGTTTCCATCCACACCGATGGCCGTCGACTTGGCCCTTGTACTTGCCGGTGAGGAAAGTCCCGTCCACGCACATAATCGGCCGGCAATGCCTGAAAGCCTCCACACAAGGTCCAAGTGCGATGAAAGCACGCTCCATAACCATATAGCCAGGCGGGTTCTGAGATTCTCTATCATGTATTGCAGTATATGTCCCGGGGTTTCTTTCCTTCAGGACATCTAAAAGTCGGGGAAGATTATCATAGGATGCCTCGAATGTACCGAAGCGTTTCTCCAATGCCTTCTGCTTCGCCCTCCACGCTTTGGCGTAGCTGATTTGGTATTTATATCTGTTCCTCATGGCAAGTACTATGTGCTGTGCCTCCATGTCAAACTTCTCGACAATCTCTCCATACATCACGTTCGCGATGAAAGTTGATGTGAGGTTACGATGTCTCGATGTTACATTGCTTAGAACACAACTGTGCTGCACCACCTTCGTGACTACCCAGTTCAACTCATACTTGGGCCTGTGGGCATGAACACGCCAACCACATTCGGCGTTTTCACACTTCACCGTGTAGCAATCTTTACTGGACTTCACAACCCTCGCCGGCCGCTGCAAGCTCATCGCCCAGACCCTTATAGCATCCTGCAAAGCGGACTTCTCCGCGTACATTGAGTGCACACGAACCTCGGTTGGTCGGTACTCACATGTCGAGTCAAGGGCATCGTCGACTGCTAGGTCTTTCGCTTCGCCCCTATTCCAGGCAGCAAGAACATGTGCGGACGCATCGCCATCATCGCCGAGGATGATGATTCGTGTTAAATCCATCACAAGTGCCTCTTCTTCCCCCGCCGCCTGCAGATTGTCTTGCTCTAGCACATCCACTAACCCTTCCAACTCCTCCCCTTCATCTGCTTGTCCCGTCGCGGCAGCCCTAGATCGAATATTCTCATCAACTTCCGCCGGACTTTACGCTTGCACCGCGGCCAGGGGTTTCGTTACTTGCCAAGTCTGTTTTGGACCGTCGCTTTGCACAAAGAGGACAAAACCCGACCACGCCGTCTCGATGAATTGACGTAGTTCCTCCAAGACTGAGCCCGCTCCAACGGTCTAAGCACCCATACCGAGTCGTGTGTACCTCTCGGCCACAAGCATTTAATGCTCACATCGTGCACTATAGGATTCAATGAAAGACTGTGACAAAGCCACCCGCACAGATCTTCGAAACTCATTTCATCCGGATTCTGATGGTACAAAATACACTGTTGAAAGCTACTCAGATCTACCCCGTATTGCCCCTCCTGAACCACTCCGTCACCGTAAAACACTTTGAATGCATCCATAGCAGACGTAGCTACTGCATATTAAAAATTGTTTATGATATGCACAAGTAATATTTGATATACCTACTGCATAATTTGAACTGCAATAGAGTTGTGAAACAAAATAATTTCAGCTACACCCTACCACACTACACATATTACAACGATACAGAACTACAGTTTTTTGCATTTTTCCATGATTTTACAAAAATACATGATTTAACATGAATTTAGAAACTTGTTTCACTCAATTTGAACTTATGGATTAAAAGTTATCACCATTTCAACATATTCGTTTTAAATAATTGAGGAGAAAATTGAAATTACGTTTTAGTTCATACCCTAACAATTTTCTGGTGTGTGCTGCAATATTTGCTTCATACCATAACAATATTTGCATAATAACTTTCAAATAGTATACTACATTTTACTGAAAAATTTATGGTTCTAAAGTCGCGGTGACGTGGCGCAAAAATAGGACACTTTTGCAAAAAAAAATATGGATCAAAATGTATGACCACTTCACTTAGTATGACCACTTCAATATATTCGATTTAAAAAATTGAGGACAAAATTGAAATTACGTTTTAGTTGATACCCTAACAATTTTTGCGTGTGTGCTGCAGTATTTAGTTCATACCATAACAATATTCGCATAATAACTTTCAAATAGGATACGACATTTCACTTAACAATTTTCCTGTGCAAGCATCAATTTTTCCTATCCGTTTCTACTTTTTCTGTACATACCATCTTTCTTTCTGTCTAAACCTACCTTTTTAAGTCTCATGAAAAATTACTAACTACTATGTTAATTTTCCTCTAATAATCAAATATTCCAACTAATATATTTCTGGACCAATATTATATTCCGTACCAACATTATTTGCACAAATACAACATTATTCACACATAATTTCATAACTTATGTATAAAAAAAATTATTTACATAATACATTGTTTTAGATTACTACAATTGTTTTTTAAGACTACCTATAATTTTCCTACATATACATAAATTACATGACGAAAAAATAATTAAAAAATTTACTAACCGAAGAACGACGAACGAACGACGAACGAACGATGAACGAACGACGAACTAGCACAAAAATGCCATTGGCTTGGCTCCTTCTCCTCCTCCTCCTTCTTCTCTTTTCTTCTTCTCTTTTCTTCTTCTTCCTTTTCTTTTCTTCTTCTTTCTTTCCTCTTCTTCTTCTCTCTGGTTGCCTTGGTCTTCTTCTCTGTGGTTGGCTTGGCTCCTTCTGGCTTGGACCGATCGCTGCTCGGCAAAGAATAATGCAGCCGCCGCCTGCCACCGGCCGCTTCGCCGCCTTGCCGCCGCTCGGCCACCGCCGCTCGCCGCCGCTTTGCCGGGGAGCATGCGCCCGTCGCGCCAATGTGGCGCGACATGCCGCCCCATTTCGCAGTGACCTGGCGCGATATGCCGCCGTGGCGCCACGTGGACCAGTTCGCGATGAGGTGGCGCGAAATACTCCAGGTCGCGATGACGTGGCGCGAAACACTCCATTTCGCAGTGACTTGGCGCGAATTGAGACTACTTCTGCAAAAAAAAATTATAGCAGTATATTTTTGTAATACACAATTAAAATATGATTATTTATAAAAAAAAATCAGTTCCTTTATGGCACCAAAATGAGTTAAATCAAAATTTGACTGTCAAATTCCCTTTTGTCAAAATTAAATCACCTAACTAGTGTCAGTTCTCCAAGTTATTCATAACCGTGGATACGGCTAATCGATTAGTTTTGACTCTATAGAGTTGTACAGCTTTACACACAAGAAATATCCTCCCTTTGTGGCAAACATTATTAGACACACTTCCTTTGGTGTGCCGCCAGAGAGTTCATAACATAACCGTTCGATTATCTGAACCTAACTTTGCACTAGCCCGATGACGTTTGACCCTGACTATGATGGAAGCCAACAAATAGTAAGTTAATAATAATTCGAAGCTAGTGGCCCACCTGGAATAATAACGCCCCCAATTCATACCTAGGCGTACATCATTGCACAGGAATGCATTTACCCACAAAGAACATGTGGCAGCCCCGAGCAAGCCAACCTACTTGGATTCACGGCTTGTGCTACTTCTGCCTACCAACGTGCAAAGCTAGTCCCAAATAATTTAATAAGTTAAGGCTATCCCATTCCAGCACTTGTGGTTGTACGGTCATACTTGGATCATGCAACACTACGTTCGGTCCTTAAAGTGACATGGGCGTCAGTCTCCCCCTAACTACGTGCAAGTATACTCTCGCACTACTAGCTACTTGCCAACTCACGCCCACGTCAAAACCATAGTTTTATTTCCATTTTTAACAAGCTACCAATTTTTGCCATAGCTTTGATCAATCATTTGCAAGTCCATAAAGAAAATCATGTACGAAAGTGTTACCCAGGCGTTCTACAGCAGTGCTAAGCATATGCAATTTTTAAACGTTTATACCCAGTTCATTAAAATGAACTTCACCATGTTCTAGGGTTATCATGGATTGCATTTCAACAGGAATTCAAGAAATCTACAAATAAAGGGATTATCTACCAGAAAATGTAAATACGTAGTTTTATTGAACGTAAAGCATGTTACAATGTATTACGTTGCAAATCTGTCTAAGTACACATTAATTCAAATACATCCTAAATTCAAATTTAAATTTAAATTTCTAAACAAATATTCACTATTTTGCATAATATGGTTTTCCACGAATTTACATGAATTTAGAAACTTATTGCGCCACATTTGGATTTACAGTTCAAAATATATTGCAAAAAGAGATGGCTCGGCTCTAATAAATCAGCAAAATTAAGAAATACGCTTTCCTAGTTGGAAAGCGCACTCCGGTTCCAGTGCTGGTGACATCCCTAATTTCGGCCTTCTGTTAAAATCTACTTTGAACTAATTAAATTCAAAATTTGGATTTTTCCTTGGTGTTCTAATTAACCTGGCATCCTTATCCGTTCGAAATTGGAGTTCCATCTTCCTCTGTCCGAAAAAAAATAGTATTTCCAGATTCCAGTCCCTATTCGAAATTTCACCCGAGTTCTAAAATCTTCCAAAAATCACGTAACCTATTGCATTAGGTTCCAAATATTCTAAAATGATTTTGGGAATTTTCCCAAAATTTTTGGAGACCCTCTGGTATTTTATCGCGCTGGCTTTTCGTTAAATGCCTTTAATCGTCCCGGAATATTTCAAATTCCAAATTTCATCCAAATTCCGCGAAACAAATTTTATTGGGTTCCAAATATGCCCTAATGGTTCTAGGAATTTTTTCCGGTATTTCTAGCCCATTTTTCCTAATTTTTCTCGCGCACCTAAACTTCCACTTAACTTCGGCCAATCGGGAAGCGCCACCTGGCGTTACTATTCATGTGGCTTCAACCTCACGTTGGAAACGTATAGAGGAAAGAACAGCAATCTCCTCTAATGGCTCTCTCCCTTCCAATGCTCATAACTCCTTCCATAAACCACCAAATGCATCATGGCCGGATCCGTTGCGAAGAGGGAGACGAGGGGTTCCCATTCTCGGGGTTCATTAGCCCTTAACCTCGTCGGAAACGGCGCCATTAACCAAAAAAAGAAAATCGCATTAACGTTCATAACTCGGCCGTTTCAACTCCAAATCATGCACTTCCAATTCTCATCTCTTCGTAATGGAGTCCTCTTCCCGGTGGTATCACTCTCCCATTGCCTTCCCTCACCAATCGTCAACGAGATCGAGAAAACCGACGCATAACCATGTTCTTCGTTCTCGCCAGCGTATTTTCCATTCCGGTGAGTCAAATTCAACTCCGCTTGATCCATTGTGTGCGTATGGACGCTGTGCTCATAACCCCTCAATCAATTTCAGTTTTCATCAAATTTTGAATCCGAATTTTGGAGTTGAACTTCGTCGGCCGAACCGTCGCTCGTCGTCAAATTCATGGTCTCCGGTGAGCTATTGTTCAATTCCTTGCAACCCTAAGCCCCTCTAGATGTCCTCTAGCTTATCTATCATTTAATTTGCAATTTTATTTCAATTTTCCTTGGAATTTTCGGATTCTTTGGAATTTTTGGCACTCTCTGTTTAGCTCGCCCCTGCCCGTGCCCGTGCGCACGCCGATCGGCGTGCTCGTCGCCGTCGGTGCCCCTCCGGCCGGCCGGCCGCTTCGCCGCTGCCGTGCCGAGTCGCTACCGCCGCCGGGCGAAGCTCTCTCGCGCCGCGCAGAAGCGCCGCCGCCGCTGGCTTCGCTCATGCGGCGTCTGGCCGATCCGCTCGCCACAGCGTGCCTCACTGAGCGCCTTCGCCGGCCTCGCCATGCTCTACGCTGCCGTGCGCCAGGCGCCTGACCGCTGGCCATGGCTGCCTTTGCCGCCGCCTCCGGCCGTCTCTGGCCATGCCGCTGGCCGCCGCCAGTCCGCCGCCCCTCCCCCTTCATTTTGCCCCACGTGCCAGCCCCCGCCTTGCCCTCCATGGCCGGTGCCATATGGAGCTTTGCCTCCTCTGTTTTCCATGGCTAGAGCTTGGGGAAGAAGCCCTTAGAGGATGACAAGGGGGTCCCACATGTAGTACAGCCAACCAATTCCAAAAATTCAGCCAAAAAGAAGATTTCGAGGAATATTCCTCGATTTTCCTTTTTCCAGATTTTCCAAAGTTCGAACGCACATAACTTTTCCGTCCGAACTCCGATTGACTCCGTTCAAATTCCTAAATTCATCTAAAAGCAAGATCTTCCTGCCAGTATAAATTTTATAATTTTTGGATTTTATTTTATTTTCTTGTATTTATTTGTTGTACCGTTTCGCGCATAGCCGAGGATGCCGCAGAGTCCGCCGACCCCACCGCCGGACTTCAAGACTTCGAGTCTTCCGCTGCGCATGAAGGCAAGTCCATTGAGGCATTTTGATCCCACGATTGCAAATGCTTTTACAACGTTTTATCGCATGCATAACTATTTTTATCATCGTATGTCAAATATAGATGATTAGTTAATCCGAATTGTTGTCCACTCCTTGATTATTGTTATCCATGTTTAATTGTAACCCTAGGACTCATTGTTATGTCATACTTATGTTATTGTGACAATTGTTGGTTAGAACAGTAGAAATGCTTAGTGTGCAAATTGATGAAAATGACCCATGGGTGGGAATATGTCAAAGTTGTGATTTAAAAATGTGATTTAAGGATTATTACAAAGTTTTTTATACTGTTTTTCTAAAAAAAAAGGAAAATAAAAAGGATTTGGACTTGGGCGGAGTGGAATGTTGGGTGGGTGCAGAAAGAGCATTAGTTTTTATTGTGCAAGTACCGCCCCAAGTCAATTAAGGACCGACGCTTATGACTGTTCTCATTCTAAGCATTACCGTACAACCACATGTCTATTATGGGTATGACCTGGCTGAATAATTTGTAGAAACCTAACTTAGACTCGGCAGTTGGTGGAATGTGGTTGCCGGATAGAGGCAAGTTGTACTCCCCACACGGCGCAATAGGGGGCTTCTGTACTTGGTAGATAGAACCCTAACAACGGTGAAACCTCAGCGGGTGAGTCGGGTTAGGCGTATACGTTGTAAAGGCCTTGTCATGATCTCTCTGCCGACACACCAAAGGAAGTGTGTTAATTGCATGGCATTAAAGAGATGATCATGTCTTGTGGGTAAAGTTGTACGCCTCTGTAGAGTTAAAACTATTCGAATAGCCGTGCCTACGGTCAAGGGAAAAGTGAAGAATGCTTTCATATTGGTAGACTTTGGTTTTGGTTTTGGGTTTTGAAAATAAATGATGTTTTGGGATTCGGGAGTGGATAGAACTCTTGGATGTTTTGTTGGCTGATTGAGCCAACCAGGTAGATGGAACCTGTTTTATTTCATGACGGATAGAGTCATGTGTGGATAACCTTGATCTTTTAAAAATGTGGCGGTTAGAGCCTTTATACTGGTGATGGTGGATAGAACCCTCACTAAAATATTAAATAATTCAATTGTTAAAAGAATTGTAAAAATATGCTTTGTGAAACTTACTATTAAATATGGTTTGATGAAACTCAGCTTTATGCAAACAAACCATATTAAGCCTTCCTTGGAAAGCCCTACATGTGCATACTTTCCCAGACTTGCTGAGTACCTTTGTACTCACATACTACACAAATATTGTCATCAGAAAATTATTAGGATGCCGTTGAAGACGGTGAGTTCTACGCCGAGGAGTTTGAAGAAGATCGCCAGGACAACTAAGCGCGTTTCTAGTCGTCGCCTGTGGATTTGTTTGGGCTTTACTACTTGTCGTTGTTATTCCGCTGCCGTGACTTTGGTCATGTGACCATTTGATGTAATAAGTAGCCATGTGGCTAATACTTTATATTTATGTTACAATTTCGTTATGTTCGGCAATGATACTTCACTGTTGACTGTGTGTACTAGCTACTGATCTGGGACTAGTACAAAAACACACAAGAGATTTCGGATAGCCGACCCGGGGTCTCACAGTGGTGGTATCAGAGCCTAGACGATTGTAGGGCGTGACCTAGTTAGAATGGCAAAGCCTTAAGGACTAGTATATTTATAAAAACCTACTTATAAAATTTTAAGTTCCTTTGCTTCTATCTCTCCTATCTTAGTGTCTTGAGTTTACCTTATCCTTTATTTAAAACTGGTTACTAATCTTGTCTTGTTTCAAAATTTGTAGATGTCGGTATACACCACCTTTGCGTCGATGGCTGGAGGGTTTTGTGAGGAATTGTCTTTGATGCTCCAGGAGCTGGGGTTTCCCCATCGCCCGAAGTACCGCTGTACCTCCGTGCCCAACATTGGCTACAGCACGTGGAAGGTCAGGCTGTTGGTGTACGCCAGGAGTTAGAGTCTGGCCGAAGATCGTCCGTTCTACTTCACCTCGGAGCGATTGAGGATGCGAGATGCGCTGCAGGATGCTGCGAGGCAGGCCCTTATCCACCTGGGCAGTAGTTACAATGATAAGCTGGAAGATACGCCGTATCGCCTTTTTCCTTGCCACGAGGAAGGAAGGTGCCATAGCAGGTTTCAGAGTTTGGATCGCGAGGCGGATCCGACGATTGTGCACATGGGTTCGCTCATCCGGGCGCAGGATGAGGCCTACGTCAGCACCACTCACGAGCTCCAGGATGCATACCAGAGCTTGGCTGCAGCTCGAGAAGAGATTCGCCAGATGAAGGAGGCTCAGCAGGCAGGCGTTCCCCCTCCACCAGTCCCTATGCAAGCGGCACAGCCAGTAGCACCACCGCCACCTGCGCCAGTCCCGGAGGATCTGCCCATGAGAGGGGTGACTCCTGACGCCCCGCCAGCCAAGCGTCATCAAGGCCCGAAGCTTCGTGTGACCACGCACAAGTCTGTACGTCGCCAGCCGCCTCTGGGGATCTCCCTTAGTTTCTAGGCTGCCCCTAGAGAGACAGGACCTTCTTCGGCGGCTACCCCTTCTCGCAGCAGAAGCGAGGAGGATCCATCTCCGTGTGTCTTTGAGGAGAGCGACGCGAGTACGTAGATGCTTTAGCCTGGAGTGCCCTAATTTTGTTTCGCTAGCATGATGAATAAATGCTTGTGGTGGTCTGTATCGTGCCATGTGCATTTGTGATCCAGCCATCTTTATCAAACTATTTTGATTTGAATAAAGAGTTTTGATGGTTTTCTTTCTGTTGTGTGCCTTTGTCTTTGTGGATGTTGTTTAGTCCCCTGTTTCTTATCCTTGCTTTTCCCTCTTTCCTGGTGCGTTGTCCGTCCTTGTTTCAGATGGAGAACCCAGGCAGAGGTCGTGGCAGAGGAAGAGGCCGCGGTAGAGGTCGTGGTCGTGGTCAGGGAGGAGTTCAGTTCCAGGAGGAAGGACCAATGGAACAGCAGCAGCAACCTCCAGTTGATGGTCAAATGCCGTCGCCGAATCAGCCGCCAAATCTGGAGCAGATGATGGCGATGCAGCTTCAGCTCTTGCAAGCGTTGGCGCAGAACGCTCTCAACCCGCCTCAGGCTGCACCAGCCCAAGCCATAGCTAAGCCGTCCCAGTCCAAATTTGGGGAGTTCATGAGGACTAGACCTCCAACTTTTGCTGGATCAGTTGATGCTCTGGAAGCTAATGACTGGTGAAAGGAAGTCGAAAGAAAGCTTTACTTGGCCCAGTGTGATGAAGTGGAGAGTGTGCGGTTCGCCTCGCACCAACTGAAGGGTACAACAGCTAGTTGGTGGGAGAATTATTGCGCCGCTCATGAGGATGCTCAGAACATAGCTTGGAATGAGTTTGCCGAAGCTTTTCGGGCTACCCATATTCCTAAGGGGATTATGGAGATGAAAAGGAGAGAGTTCCACAAGCTGCAGCAAGGAAATTTATCTGTGTCGGAATACCTGAATCAGTTTACTCAACTATCACGCTACGCTACTGCAGATGTCGCTACGGTTGAGGCTATGATCTGGCGTTTCATGGAGGGCCTGGACCCTAACCTTAAAGTGCAGTTGGTGTCGAATGACTTCCCTTCCTTCCAGCATATGGTCAATAAGGCATTAATTCAAGAAGATGACTAGCGTCAGCTGTTCGAGTCAAGGAAAAGGAAGATGATGTGTCAGAATCAGCGTGGTGCCAGCAGCTCAAGGCCTCGTACTTTTCAGCAACAGCCCAACAGGCATGCAGTCCTTAATGTTGCTAGGACCCCAATGTCCACTCCTCGTCCGGTTGGTCTAGTTCCTGCCGGCAATGCAGGAAATCAAGCCCCGAAGAGCAACACAGCAGCTGCAGGAGTTCAGTGCTTCAATTGCAGGGAGATGGGACATTATGCCAGCAATTGTCCTCAGAAGCGTCAGCCTGTCACCCCGGTTCGGTTCAATCTGGGGTCTACACCAGCTCGTGCCCCAGCACCAGCTCAAGGGATAGGTACACCGCAGACTTCGCGTACCCCTCGGACCATTGGAAGAGGACGTGTGAACCACGTCACAGCTGAGGAAGTTCAGGACGCACCAGATGTGGTCTATGGTAAGTTCTTCGTCAACTCGGTGCATACTTCAGTATTGTTCGATTCTGGTGCAACACATTCCTTCATATCAGAATACTTGGTTAGAAAGCATGGATGGGATACAGTTCAGTTAAGAAACCCTTTATTAGTTCAATCCCTTGGTAAAGAATTAAGAACAACTGCTATTTGCCCAAAATTGGATATAATTATAAAAGGGGTAAAGTTCCTAGCGAACTTAATATTATTGGATACTAAGGGTATAGAGGTAATCCTTGGAATGGATTGGTTAACCAAGTACAAGGGTCAGATAGATTATGCTAGTAGGGCTATCTCTCTTACCAGTCCTGAGGGAATTCGAGTGGAATTCTTGTCTAATGTTTCCTCTAAGGGGGGTAGTACACTGAATTGTCTAAAAGGTACATCGTTGGAGAAAGTGCCTGTAGTGAATGAGTATCCAAACGTGTTCCCCGAGGATCGCCTGGTATGCCGCCAGATCGGGATATCGAGTTCGTAATCGAGCTGGAACCTGGTACGGCTCTGATTTCGAAAAGGCCTTACCGGCTACCTGCCAATGAGTTAGTAGAAATGAAGAAACAGATTGCAGAATTGCAGGAGAAAGGGTTTATTCGACCAAGTTCTTCACCCTGGGGATCCCCCGTAATCTTAGTCACTAAAAAGGATGGTAGTCTAACGATGTGCATAGATTACCGCTCCTTGAACGAGGTGACAATCAAGAATAAGTATCTGTTGCCTCGGATAGATGATCTGTTTGACCAATTGAAAGGAGCCCAAGTTTTCTCAAAAATAGACTTGAGATCGGGATATCATCATCTTAAGATAAGGAAAGAGGATATTCCGAAGACAGCCTTCACTACCAGATATGGACTGTACGAGTTTACAGTGATGTCATTTGGATTAACAAATGCCCCTTCCTATTTCATGAATTTGATGAATAAGGTGTTCATGGAGTATTTGGACCAGTTCGTTGTAGTCTTCATTGATGACATTCTTGTCTATTCCAAGAGCAGAAAAGAACACGAAGATCATCTGAGGATCGTTCTGGAAAGGTTAAGAGAGCATCAGCTTTATGCCAAGTTCAGCAAGTGTGACTTTTGGTTAAAGGAAGTTTCTTTCTTGGGTCATGTTATTTCTGCTAGAGGAGTAGCAGTAGACCCTGCAAAAGTAAAGGATGTCTTGGATTGGAAGCAACCCAAGTCAGTCCCGGATATCAGAAGTTTCCTAGGATTAGCTGGTTACTATCGGCGATTCATTGAAGGATTCTCAAGGATAGCAAGACCTCTCACTCAGCTTCTAAAGAAGGAGAAGAAGTTTAAATGGACTAAGTCCGGTTATGATTCCATTTGGGTCATTGTGGATAGGTTAACTAAAGTTGCACACTTTATTCGCAAAGCTGTATATGGCCAAAATTGTGTGTTTGCATGGTGTGCCAAAGAAGATCGTGTCCGATCGAGGTTCTCAGTTTACCTCGCGGTTTTGGCAGAAGTTGCATGCGGTTTTGGGCACGAATCTGAATTTCAGTACTGCTTACCATCCTCAGACGGAAAGGATAAACCAAAATATTGGAAGATAGGTTGAGAGCTTGTGCTTTGACGTACAAAGGTTCTTGGGATCAGAATTCGCCCTATGCAGAGTTCTCCTACAACAATAGTTACCAGTCCAGTTTGAAAATGGCAGCTTTTGAAGCTCTGTACGGGAGAAAATGCAGAACACCATTGTATTGGAAAGAGACAGAAGGTGGACAAATCGTTGGACCTGATATTCTGAAGGAAGCCGAAGAGCAAGTCAGAGTGATCCGTGAGAATTTGAGGACAGCACAGTCAAGGCAGAAAAGTTATGCTGACAATCATCGCCGAGATTTAAGTTTTGCACCTGGTGATCATGTGTACCTGAAGGTTTCACCGCTGAAGGGAATGCGTCGGTTCAAAGTTAGTGGGAAGTTAGCGCCTCGCTACATTGGTCCATTTCCAGTGGTTGCCAGAAGAGGAGAAGTCGCATACAAGTTGGAACTGCCTCCACAGCTGTCAGGAGTACATGATGTCTTTCATGTTTCTCAGTTGAAGAAGTGTCTCAGAGTACCCGAGCATCAGATGCCGTATGAAGAGATGGAGTTAAAAGAAGACCTATCGTATCCCCGAGTACCCACTCAAAATTTTGGATGAAGCTGAGCGTCGAACCCGAAGACGAGTAATCAAGTTCTGCAAGGTTCAGTGGAGTAATCATTCCGAGAAGGAAGCTACCTGGGAGCGAGAAGAGGATCTTCGAGCAGAGTTCCCCGATCTTTTCCTTTCTCCGTCCGAATCTCGGGGACGAGATTCTCTCTAAGGGGGGTAGGTTTGTAACATCCCTAATTTTAGCCTTCTGTTAAAATCTACTTTGAACTAATTAAATTCAAAATTTGGATTTTTCCTTGGTGTTCTAATTAACATGGCATCCTTATCCGTCCGAAATTGGAGTTCCATCTTCCACTGTCCGAAAAAAATTGAATTTCCAGATTCCAGTCCCTATTCGAAATTTCACCCGAGTTCTAAAATGTTCCAAAAATCTCGTAACCTATTGCATTAGGTTCCAAATATTCTAAAATGATTTTGGGAATTTTCCCAAGATTTTTGGAGACCCTCTTGTATTTTATCGCGCGCGGCTTTTCGTTGAATGCCTTTAATCGTCCTGGAATATTTCAAATTCCAAATTTCATCCAAATTCCGCGAAACCAATTTTATTGGGTTCCAAATATGCCCTAATGGTTCTAGGAATTTTTAGCCCATTCTTCCTAATTTTTCTCGCGCACCTAAATTTCCACTTAACTTCGGCCAATTAGGAAGCACCACGTGGCGTTAATATTCATATGGCTTAAACCTCACGTTGGAAATGTACAGAAGAAAGAACAGCAAGCTCCTCTAATGTCTCTCTCCCTTCCAATGCTCATAACTCCTTCCATAAACCCCCAAATCCATCATAGCTGGATCCGTTGCGAAGAGGGAGACGAGGGGTTTCCATTCCCGGGGTTCATTAGCCCTTAACCTCGCCGGAAACGGCGCCATTAACCAAAAACCGAAAATCGCATTAACGTTCATAACTCGGCCATTTCAAGTCCAAATCACGCACTTCCACTTCTAATCTCATCGTATTGGAGTCCTCTTCCCGGTGGTATCACTCTCCCATTGCCTTCCCTCACCAATTGTCCGCGAGATCGAGTAAACCAACGCTGAACCACGTTCTTCGTTCTCGCCAGCGTATTTTCCAATCCGGTGAGTCAAATTCAACTTCGCTTGATCCATTGTGTGCGTATGGACGCCGTGCTCATAACCCCTCAATCAATTTCAGTTTTCATCAAAGTTTGAATCCAAATTTTGGAGTTGAACTTTGTCGGCCGAATCGTCGCTCGTCGTCAAATTCATCGTCTCTGTGAGCTATTGTTCAATTCCTTGCAACCCTAAGCCCCTCTAGATGTCCTCTAGCTTATCTATAATTTAATTCGCAATTTTATTTTAATTTTCCTTGGAATTTTTGGATTCTTTGGAATTTTTGGCACTCTCTATTTGGGTTGCCCCTGCCCGTGCCCATGCGCACGCCGGTCGGCATGCTCGTCCCCGTCGCTGCCCCTCCGACCGGCCTATCGCCGCCACTTCGCCGGCCGGTGCCGTGCCCACTGCCGAAGCTCTCCTGCGCTTCGCTGGCTGAAGCGCCGCCGCTGCTCGCTGGCCGTGCCAGCCACGGTTCCTCTCGGGCCGACCGACCGGCCGGGTTCATCAGCGCCGGCCTCCTGAGCCTTCACTCCGACTCGCCGTGGCCCATCGTGGCCGCTGGCTGGCCCACACCGGCCGCTATCTGGCCGTGCCGCCGCCTCCGACCGACTCCGGCCATGCTGCCGGCCACCGCCAATCCGCCGCCACTCCCCCTTCATTTTCCCCCACGTGCCGGCCCCCGCCTTGCCCTCCATGGCTGGCGCCATATGGAGCTTTGCCTCCTCTGTTTTCCATGGCTAGAGCTTGGGGAAGAAGCCCTTTGAGGATGACAAGGGGGTCCCACATGTAGTACAGCCAACCAATTCCAAAAATTCAGCCAAAAAGAAAATTTCGAGGAATATTCCTCGATTTTCCTTTTTCCAGATTTTCCGAACTTCGGACGCTCATAACTTTTCCGTCCGAACTCCGATTGACTCCGTTCAAATTCCTAAATTCATCTCAAATCAAGATCTTCCTGCCAGTATAACTTTTATAAGTTTTGGCTTTTATTTTATCTTTTTGTTGTACCGTTTCGCGCGTAGCCGAGGATCCCGCCGAGTCCGTCGACCCCGCCGCCGGACTTCAAGACTTCGGGTCTTCCGCCGCGCATGAAGGCAAGTCCCTTGACGCATTTTTATCCCACGATTGCAAATGCTTTTACAATGTTTTATCGCATGCATAGCTATTTTTATCATCGTATGTCAAATATACACGATTAGTTAATCCGAATTGCTGTCCACTCCTTAATTATTGTTATCCATGTTTAATTGTAACCCTATGACTCATTGTTATGTCATACTTATGTTATTGTGACAATTGTTGGTTAGAACGGTAGAAATGCTTAGTGTGCAAATTGATGAAAATGACCCATGGGTGGGAATATGTCAAAGTTGTGATTTAAAATGTGATTTAAGGATTATTACAAAGTTTTTGGTACTGTTTTTCTAAAATAAAAAGGAAAAGAAAAAGGATTTGGACTTGGGCGGAGTGGAATGTCGGGTGGGTGCTGAAAGAGCACTAGTTTTTATTGTGCAAGTACCGCCCCAAGTCAATTAAGGACCGACGCTTACGACTGTTCTCATTCTAAGCATTACCGTACAACCACATGTCTATTATGGGTACAACCTGGCTAAATAATTTGTAGAAACCTAACTTAGACTCGGCAGTTGGTGGAATGTGGGTGCCGGATAGAGGCAAGTTGTACTCCCCACACAGCGCAAGAGGGGGCTTCTATACTGGGTAGATAGAACCCTAACAGTGGTGAAACCTCAGCGGGTGAGTCGGGTTAGGCGTATACATTGTTAAGGCCTTGTCATGATCTCTCTGCCGATACACCAAAGGAAGTGTGTTAATTGCATGGCATTAAAGAGATGATCATTTCTTGTGGGTAAAGTTGTACACCTCTGCAGAGTTAAAACTATTCGAATAGCCGTGCCTACGGTCATGGACAAAGTGAAGAATGCTTTCATATTGGTCAACTTTGGTTTTGGTTTTGGGTTTTGAAAATAAATAATGTTTTGTGATTCGGGAGTGGTTAGAACTCTCGGATGTTTTGTTGGCGGATTGAGCCAACCAGGTAGATGGAACCTGTTTTATTTCATGACGGATAGAGTCATGTGTGGATAACCTTGATCTTTTAAAAATGTGGCGTTTATAGCCTTTATACTGGTGATGGTGGATAGAACCCTCACTAAAATATTAAATAATTCAATTGTTAAAATAATTGCGAAAATATGTTTTGTGAAACTTATTGTTAAGTATGGTTTGATGAAACTCAGCTTTATGCAAACAAACCATATTAAGCCTTCCTTGGAAAGCCCTACATGTATATACTTTCCCAGACTTGCTGAGTACTTTTGTACTCACATACTACACAAATATTGTCATCAGAAAATTATCAGGATGCCGTTTAAGACGGTGAGTTCTACGCCGAAGAGTTTGAAGAAGATCGCCAGGACAACTAAGCGCGTTTCTAGTCGTCGCCTGTGGATTTGTTTGGGCTTTACTACTTGTCGTTGTTATTCCGCTGCCGTGACTTTGATCATGTGACCATTTGATGTAATAAGTAGCCATGTGGCTAATACTTTATATTTATGTTACAATTTCGTTATGTTCGGCAATGATACTTTACTGTTGACTGTGTGTACTAGCTACTGATCTGGGACTTGTACAGAAATACACAGGAGATTTCGGATAGCTTATCCGGGGTCTCACAGCTGGTCTCCAAACGAATCGCTGTCACTGACAGCAGGTCCACGAGGTCGGCGACTCAGAAGGAGAGAAAGGTATGGGTGTGGGTGGCTTCGAAGTGGAGCCCAGTCGCCAGAGAGCCGGAGCAGGGGATCCGGCCAGAGGAGGCGGCGCCGGTGAGTGGAGACCGGCCAGCTCCGGGCGATGGTGGGACGAGCGAGAGGGGGTCGAAAGCATCTGGAAGTGGGCCCAAAAGGGCTTCGACATCGGCCATCGGGGCCCACGATGAGCAGCGGTGGCGGCCACAGGAGCGGGATGCCGGGCCGGCGAGCGAGGTCGCACGGGGAGGTTCAACGGGTGTGCTGGTTCTAGGAGTGAGGTCGGAGGAGCTTCGATGCCCACCGAGCGGCGAGCGCCCATGGTGGCACCCATGCCGGAAAAAGGATGATCGGCGGTCCGAAGTGGAAGGTACGGTGAGCATCAAGAGGGCATAGGGAAACTTACGCATGGTTCAATCGAGAAAATAGGTGGAGAGATTGAGCTCTCACCGTGCACAGTGGCAGCGGTAATGGAGTCTCGGTGGGGGCGGTCTTCCGATGAGCTTCGTGCTGAAAGAAGGAGCAAGGAGGATTAAATGATGCTTGGGGATGCCTCATGAGCGTTGTTTTCGGATGATTCCTCACCGGTGATGGCAGATTTGAAATTTTCCCCAAATCGGTGTTCGCCGGACTTGAAGAAAAGAGTCTCGCGGAAGTGCAGTGGCATTTTTCCGGTTTGATTGACCAAGGGCAAAAGTTCACGGGGGGTAGTGATGCTATGGCTAGAAGGAATCCGTGTATAGTGTGTATGATGGGAGTATTTGGTGATCAGAGACATAGCGATGAAGAAACCGAATGTGAGGAAGAAGAAGGGTGAATACGGCTCAGGGATAATATAGTTCGTTCCAGACTCAACCACGGCAGAGCGAGTTGATAAGGGAGCAAATGCTGAACTGAAAGAACCCAAAATGCGGCTTGGTTCAGTTCTGCTGAATGAGGACAACAACGTTTCTCGGTTGCTCTCTCCTTTCCCGACCACGGTAGAGCATCCAGGGTGAGCTGGGGGCACAGGAGTCCTGTGGGCCGGTACATTTTGGCCGACAGCCCGAGTTTACACTCGGGGGGCAGGATGTAAATTACGGTAACTGGCAGGGCCCAGGGATCACACATGCCGATAACATTAATTGGGCCGAGCAGATCTCTGATGTGTTAAGAGAACATTTTGGTCTGCAACCCAAAGGAAGAGTAATCGGCTACAGAAAGCCGTACCCTGATTACATAGATCGCATGCCTTATCCACATAATTATATAATCCCAGATTTCGCAAAATTCTCGTGAGATGATTTTGTCACTACCCTTGAACACATCGGACGATTCATTGTCCAGTGTGGCAGTCTGACGGATTGAGAATTAGACTTTTTCCTCTGCCTTTGTCAGGGGCAACCTGACGGATTGTGAATTAAGTTCTCGAAAAAAAGGTATTTATGGTTTCCCACTAAATATATACTAGTGGACCGGAAATGATTAATTTTGTTGTCTGATTAGGTGGTGCACCATTTGTTTTTTGAGCCGATCGTGTTGCACATTTGTCTCTTCCGTTTATCCTACTAGAACAAATTCGCCTTCTAAACGTAGGGTCATCAGTACTATAAATACATCCATCATAGTGTTAGGTCAAAAGGATCGATGTAACTTGATGTGCACACTGCGTGGTGTGACTTGGACTCGCATTTCTTCAAAGGGTTTTGATAGGGCCATCAGTACTATACATCCATCATAGTGTTAGGCCAAAAGGATCGATGTAACTTGATGTGCACATTGCGTGGTGTGACTTGGACTCGAATTCTTCAAAGGGTTTTGAACATCCGGATGATGCCTATACACTCCCTCATTTAAATGTGTGTAAACGCATCTGTATATATGTCGTTGATGGAGCTACCATGTTTTTGCCCGATCGAGATCCCAAATTAACGAAATCCAACTCGAAATCCCGATTGATTTTTTTTTCTTAATAAACCAAAAACAGTCATACATAATGAAAACACACACTAACAGCCCACGTGCTCCCAATACAAGTGTTCACCACCATTCATTAGTGTGCAGTAATACATCAGTAAGTTGAATTACATGAAGTAGAAAAGAGATGTCTTGAAGATAGTAAAGATAATCTGTAATATTAATTTGTCCCATAGTCCACGCACGGGCGTCAAACATTTCAGTTTTTTTTTTGTTTTTTCGTTATATTTTTTCACTGGTAGCTCCGATATACAAGATGTGCAGTTCGGATCGAAAAAGTTTATCACAGATTTTTTAAAACACAATCCAACTGACGGAGGGCTCCGTCAGTTGCAACTGACGGGTCCCGTCAGTTGCAAACACTACTATAGAAATGCTTATATTAGACGGACCATCACAGACGGTTTTGAAAAACCGTCTGTAATATAGAACATCACAGACGATTCTATAAACCAACCGTCAGCGAAATATTCACAGACCATTCTTCGTCTGCTATCACGGACGGTTTGAATACAAAACCGTCTGTAAAATTATCACAGACGGTATTATGCAATAACCGTCTGAGATATATATGGCTATCACCGACGGTTTCGTGAACAGAACCGTCTGTAATATATCACAGACGGTTTGTACACATCACCGTCTGTGATTATCTATATATTACAGACGGTTATTTGAAAGAACCGTCGGCGATAAAGTTTGCCTATATATAGGCCCGAGCGCAAGTTCGATTTGTGGTCATGAGCCGGGATTGAATGTTAAGAGCGTTATATCACAGACGGTTTGGCCATAGAATCGTCTGTAAGAAAGGCAGCCTAAATAATAGGTGATTCTTGTGATCTAAGGTTAGTAATGGATAATTGCATTATATATGTTAATTCAGATCTAAGGTTAGTAATGGATATAAAATTGCCTTATATATATTAATTCAATATCTAGCTTGGTTATGTAAGAAGTTTAAGATCGTTTAGATCTAGCTTGTAGATCTATGTTTTGGTGGTGATCTAAGCTAGCTAGTAATTGGACGTTATAATTGCAATATTATTTTCAAGCTCTAACATGTTAAGGAAAGTCTACTTAATCAGTTCAAAGGAGGGTTCTAATTGGATCGAATATTACATGTGTAGCGTAGATGGATCGAAGTTTGGATGTACGCCGAGAACCGCATTTGAGTGTGGAGTACATTAATGGCGTCTCCACTTTTAGAAGAACTGCAGAGGAGGACATGTTTAATAAGGGAGTGCAATATATGTCTTGTCCATGCATCGATTGCGAGAATCTGATGATGTTTCGAAACTCAGCGCAGATCGAAGCACACTTGATTATGCGAGGTTTCAAAAAGGGGTATACATGTTGGACCAGTCACGGCGAAGAGCAGAATATACAAGAAGCAGGTGGTACTGTTAACATCTTCGACGAAGTCAACGATATGCCAGATGATCACATCGATTTTGCTTCCGACGAGAATATGTTGCATGATGACAATCTGGACCAGATGCTGCGCGACGCAGAAGGGAACCGTGATGAAAGGGAATATGAAAAATTTGTGGGTTTGATGGAGGACTCGAAGAAACCTTTGTTTGCTGGTTGCAAGGTGAAATACAGAAGGTTGTCGTCCGTACTTGAACTGTTGAAATTGAAGGCAAGCAATGGTTGGTCAGACAAGAGTTTCACAGCGCTGTTACGTCTATTGGCAGACATGCTTCCAGAGGGAAACGAGTTGCCGACAACAACCTACAAAGCCAAGAAGGTTCTATGTCCCTTGGGAATGGAGGTAGAAAGAATACATGCATGTCCGAACGATTGTATCCTATACCGCAAAGAGTACGCAAACTTGCATGTATGTCTAGTGTGCAACGCATCCCGGTACAAGCGTAAGAGTCATTCAGATGAGGAGGTGAAGAAAGGAACTCCTGCTAAGATGGCATGGTATCTGCCTCTAATTCCCCGATTGAAGCGTTTGTTCGCTAACCCAAAGGAGGCAAAACTGCTGTGTTGGCATTCCGAGAAGCGTAAGAACGATGGAATGCTAAGACACCCTGCTGACTCCACCCAGTGGACAAACATCGATAGGAGGTATGAAGAATTCGCTGCGGAGATGAGGAATATAAGGTTTGGACTGTGTAAAGATGGAATGAATCCTTTCGGTAACATGAGCAGCCGGCATAGCACTTGGCCCGTGAATCTCTGTATCTACAACCTTCCTCCTTGGTTGTGTATGAAGCGAAAGTACATTTTATTGTCCGTGCTTATCCAAGGACTGAAACAACCTGGGAACGATATTGATGTGTACCTAGCTCCATTGGTGGAAGATCTAAAAACATTGTGGGTTCCTGGGGTACAGGTTTGGGATGCATACAAACGAGAGAACTTCACTTTGCACTGCTTGTTGTTCTGCACCATAAATGATTACCCTGCACTTGCTAACCTATCGGGCCAGAGTACAAAAGGTTCCAAGGCTTGCACTCACTGCCTAGATGATACTGAGAGTGTGTGGCTGAATCACTCCCGTAAAACCGTGTACATGCGTCACCGTAGGTTCCTTGGGAGGAAACACCCATACCGCAAGATGAAGAAACTATTCGACGGGACGAACGAAAATGGTTCAGCTCCAAGGACTTTTAGCGGGAGAGATGTTCATGACTTTGTTAAGGACTTGGATGTTACACATGGAAAGGGACGTAAAGCAAGGTCGACCCGTGAGAAGAGCTTGTGGAAGAAGAGATCAATCTTTTGGGACCTACCTTACTGGGAACACCTAGAAGTTCGCCACTGCATCGATGTCATGCACGTTGAGAAGAATGTCTGTGATAGCCTGATTGGTCTCCTACTAAACATTAAGGGCAAAACAAAGGATGGTATCAACGCACGACTTGACTTAGTCGATATGGGCATAAGACCTGAGTTAGCACCAAAAGAGACCGTTAAAGGTGGTACGTATTGCGAACCAGCTTGTTACACTCTGTCAAAGGCCGAAAGAATCGAATCGGTCGTTGCTTGCACGGTGTGAAAGTTCCGTCCGGCTACTCGTCGAACATGAAGAGACTTGTTTCAATGCAAGATTTAAAATTAATTGGCATGAAGTCTCATGATTATCATGTGTTGATGACACAAATGCTCCCTATTGCAATTAGAAGTATTTTGCCAGTCAAGGTCCGAGAGACAATCACGAGGTTGTGTTATTTATTTAACATAATCGCTCAGAAGGTCATCGATCCCGAAGGACTAGATGCTCTGCAGGCTGAGGTGGTGATGACTCTATGTAATCTTGAGATTTATTTCCCTCTGTCATTTTTCGATATCATGGTCCATCTCATTGTTCACCTTGTGATAGAGATAAAGATGTGCGGGCCTGTGTTCCTACGTAGCATGTACCCGCTCGAGAGGTACATGGGAATTATTAAGTCTTACGTACGGAATCGATCTCGTCCGGAGGGTAGCATTGTCGAAGGTTATGCAACCAAAGAGGTCGTCAAGTTCTGCGTCGATTACATGGCTCAGGTCCAACCAATAGGTGTGCCTCGATCTCTTCATGAGGGGAGGCTCCAGGGTATCGGGACCATCGGAAGGAAAGCAATCACGCCTGATCCAGTTCCTTGTGCACAAGCCCATTTCACGGTTCTACAACACATGGCTGTAGTGTCCACGTATATCATCGAGCACAAGCAATGGCTAAGGCAAGAGAATCCAGCACGACAGGAGTCTTGGATCACGAGACAACATAACCTTCAGTTCAACAATTGGTTCAAAGAGCGGCCCATCACTGGGAGCTCATCATATGACACCCTGAAATGGTTGGCAAAAGGCCCAGCTTTTACAGTTGTCACATGGAAAGGATACGACTTAAATGGATACACATTTTACATCATAGATCAGGATTTGAAGAGCACAAACCAGAACAGCGGGGTCCTCATAGATGCGTTCAGTACCGCTGGGTCAACGAGGAGCACCTACAGGAGCCTGGATACCGTCGCCAACATCCTCGGCAACCTCTGGCTCGGGGTCCCCCGCCGACCCCGACGCTGGAGCCCATCAAAGGCCGCGCCGTCCCTGGTGGCATCACGCGTGTTTTCGAGCGGGCGGTGACGCCACCCCCCCGGACTCGCGATTCGTGGCAATGACCGGCTACATACCGGCCTCCATCCACGACCTCCTGGAGGACTCCTCCAGCCACGGCTCAAGCTCCAACCTGGAGCGCATTGCGGATGGACCGCACTCCCGCGAGTGCAATATGGCGGGCGTGACTGACCTGGCCGCAACCCCCGCAAGTCCAGAAGCTCACCCCCGGCACGCCAAGGCACTGGAAGCAGAGCACCAGCACGAAGGCGCTGAGAGCCTCCAGACTCACCGCGCTGAGCTCCAATGGCAGTGTGACGAGCTGGAAGCTCATAGGGCCGAGCTTGACAAACTCCAGGCCGACCTGGAGCAGCGTCAGCCCAGGCCCCTACTCGCAACTAGCGGCGCACGAGTGCACGCATGCTAGGTTCATCATCAGCTGGCCGAGGGGTCTGATGGACTTCCATTCTTCCCCCACGCGAGCCAGAACGTCGCAGCGGCCGCTATGCTGCTCCGTGGCATCCCCGAGCCGGATGACCCGGAGGCCAGGACCACCTACCAGAACCTCCGGGGGCTGGTAGAACATGCTGTCGTGCAGCATATGCAGGGCTCTGGCCCCCACCACTCGGGCGCCTCTTCGAGCCGTCCGAGCCGCACAACCACTTGGGGTCGACGGAGTCTGACGAGGATGGCGCCGCACCCCGAGCGGCCCCAGGCTTCGCGCACCCCGGCGCACCATCGCCTGGGCAACAACCATGACTTCCGCGCCACTCTCGAGGTGCGGAGAAAAGCGATAGACGAGGCGGCCCGGTCACGGGTCATGGACAGCGGTCAACGTGACGACCGCAGCCCGAGCCTCGATGGTCCAGGGCCGCGGGCATTCGGTCGTGCGATCCGCAACGCGGACTTCCCCGCCTGGTTCCGAGCACCAGTCAACATAGCCATGTACACAGGGGCAACAAACCCCAGCGTTTGGCTAGAGGACTACAGGCTCGCATGCCGGGCGGGCGGAGCTACTGATGATCTCTTCATTATCCAGTACCTCCCCATCTACCTCACGGACTCGGCTCGAGCCTAGCTCGAGTACCTGCCCGTGAGCACCATCAGGAGCTGGGCTGACCTGACGAACCTGTTCGTCAGTAACTTCCAGGGCACATAGAAGCGCCATGGGAACTCCTGGGACCTAAAGAACTGCAAACAGCAGCTAGGGGAGACGCTCCAGGACTACATCTGGTGCTTCTCCCAACAATGCAACGAGCTCCGTGACATCCGCGATGCCAACGTTGTCGAGGCGTTCATCTACGGCACCACGTCCAAAACCTTGGTGCACAAACTGGGCTGCGCCAAACCCAGAACCGCTAACGAGCTCCCGGACATCGCCACCAACCACGCCTCTGGTGAAGAGGCTGTGGGGGCCATCTTCGAGAAGGGGAAGGCTAAACAAGAGTCCGGCGCCGAAGCCGGTACCCCCTCCGACCGCTCCGATAAGCGGAAGCGGTGAGGGAAACCAGGCCGCGAAGGCCACCTGGTCACTGCCGCCGACCGCCTTGCCAAGCAGCAGGCGCGACAGGGGCCCAACCACTTCGAGAAACTGATTGACAGCCCGTGTCCGAACCACGGGTACCCCGTTAAGCACAAGTACCGGGACTACGAAGTCCTGAAGCGCTTCCTCTCCGGAAACCCCCCGTCTTCGCAGGGCAAGGGGAAGAAGCGAGAGTCGACACCAGACGCCGAAGAAGTGTGGATGGACGCCAGGTTCCCGTAACCCAACGGCTTCCTCATGATCTTCGGCGACCCGCGTGCTACGCCGACAAACGGCACCTCAAGCTCGCCTACCGCGAGGTCCACACGGTGGTTCCCACAGTGCCCAAGTACCTCCGATGGTCGGAATATGTTGGGACCCGAATATGCAAATCCGGACCCTCTGTGTATTCAACACTAGTCCAGGATCATGCTAGTGCACACAATCTCAACATCGGTAAATATCACAATCATACTTAGCGAAATAATAAGTACTTTAATTAATTAACCAAACTGGTTGCTCGACCTTATGGTCAAGTTACAAAGATACGCCGCGCAGGGTGAAAACTTATTAAAAGAGAAATAACTGCAGCGGAATAAAGTAAATTTCGTGGCGCCATCCAGTATACCACAGGCAACCGACTGGGCTTGCTCCCTAGTTAGACGGTTCCTCCTGGTATTCTTCCTCCAAAGCTGGTGTCGCTTCTTCTTCAGCTGGTGTTGTATTGTTGCAAGGGGTGAGTACTTGGTACTCAGCAAGTCATGCACATAATGCAAACTAATATTCTACATGCATGGCTTAGTTCAAAGGGTAGGCTAACAGTTACATTTGTAGTAGAACAGCATTTAACAAGTAGCGTAAGTAGATTTGAAAGCAGTAATTGTAACGATAATATCAATAACTTTTCCAGGCGTTAAGTATACATTCTTCCCTTTCCTAATCCACATTTCCATCAACGTCATCAATAAACCCAACCAAACTTTTCAAATCCAAGTTGTTTTCATGAAAGTCTAACCCTTGACTGTAATCCCCGAGAAGTGTCCAATACCGTGGACTCGGCTATTCGAATAGGTTGTACACTCTGCACAGGTTATGCACTTATCCACAAGATACAGTCAAACACCAGAAAGGCGAGTGATCGTAACAAAGCCTTTCAGAGACCGCAAACTAAACAAGTGAACCTCTTCAGCTTTTGTCGTACACCATCCCTTCCCTTAACAGAGGCGAAGTATGGGACCGACATACCGTTGGACGGGTACCATGCCATAGCACTGGTACGCTCCCCTTTCAAGCTACACAAAAGGTGTAGTTGACACCCCCGAGGTACCACATGCAAGTTATTAGTAACTTACTCAACTAGGTCCGTCCCATTACGGACATGTGGTTGCACGTTTGACTCAGATCAAAGGCTTGCAAGGTTAAGTCCTTAAGATGACCAGGGCAAGACTACCCGAAGAACCAAAATGACATCCCCGATGCCACTCATGGCCCACCGCATCATTCTTGCCAATTGCCCCGGTCTAAATCTATTTATTAAACCCAGTTGATTACCATGCACCATGTGCCATCGACAATCACAACACATGATACTTCTCCAAAACAGGTTCAATATCTCATTAAGTCAATATTAACATTTGATTGTCCAAAATCATGTGTAACACCCCATAAATCTAAACTGTTGTACAAGAAAAAAAATTCGACAGCATTTCCCCTAAAACAGGATAATACGGAAGCAATTCATAAAAACAAGGTCCATGATAAGCAATTCAAATAGGAATAATATCACGACATCAATACTAGAGACAACAAGTCTAAATCAACCATAAACATAACACATCTCTAAAGGGACAACCATAAACGAGAACAAGTTTAAAGGGAACAATAATGGGTCTATTTGTAATAAAATTTCATCCAACTAATGAATTATTTAAAGCACTAGATCATGTGAGTCGTGATGACATCATAAAATTTATTGTGTTGCTAGCCCACCCTTCATGCTTACGACTCACGTGCGCTACCTGAAAACATCAAAAGCGACAAGTAGTGAGATTGGGTAATCTCAGCAAGCGGAACAACTAATACAAATAACACATCCACCATATATCTAGCATTCCGCATTCCTCATATACAATACCACATCAAAGAGTCCACACCACTTCAGTAAAATGCATATGATTGATGCACATGCTTATGCCATGTTCCTCCTCACCATGCCCTTTCTCAGGAACACACGGTGTTGTACCGGTACGGTCGCGTACGCTGGCGTCGACAAACTTCCAATGCATGATTATGCAGTTAATGCTTCATGCATGAATTCATTCATAACCCCTCCCACTGAGTCCACATGTTTGCATATCATCATATAGCATGGATAGAAAGCAAATATCATAGAGATGAAATGTTTAGACAATTCATCCGGTAAACAACATCATTCTTCACCTTACTCATGATTCATAGCTAAACCACAACATCACACTGCCAGTCAAGATATTGCAATCCTCAAAGCAAGTGATTAAACCATGTATGATTGCTGTAATTGGAGTTTATAGTGAAGGTGAAGCAAACAACAATGTATAGATTAACAATACAACTGCTTCCACTTGCCTTTACCGACGTGGGCGAAGAACCTAGTTACGCCCAGCAGTGGCACCACCTGAACAAACATTATTTCAGTACATAGCGACATCACAATTCATCACACAATTCAAACACACGCTTCCTACTCCCCGATCCCATTTAAACGCCAAAAACCCCGATCTGTCCGGATCGAACAGCAGCACCCTCTCTTCCCAATTTCGTATCTTTTTTTCTACTGTTCATAAAAATACATAAAAATTACAGTAGCTAGATATTGACGAGATCTACAACTTTCATGAAGGTCAAAAATTTCAATTCTGCTGTTAAATATTCCTAAACAACTGTCCAACACAGTGGACGAAATCTGTTTCCAGATTCTGTTTGTCATCTTCCAACAGAGATAACTCTCAGAACGACGGCCCAAAAATTCTGAAAAAATTACAGAAGCTAGGTCTCTACGTTGTCTACAACTTTCTAGTTATAGGTTTTTGCAGGAAAAATAATCTATGCCACTTAAACCACGAAACAATCCGCGCTGCACAATCTCCCCTCTCAGAAACAGCACCACGTGAACAACTACCCTTCTCCCCCATCAAATTCCATCCAAACCAAACACCACCAGATCTAAAACACTCCTAATCTTAGGTAGAACAGGGGGTAAAATTCTGAAAATTTGCCTAGAGTCCTTCCTCGAGAATCCACGGAAAGCACGCGATGAACCCCGAATCTGAAATCCGCTCGTCCTCCACGCCTCTACAGATCCCTTCTCGCTTTCTCCTTCGCGTTTCGTGGTGGATTTTGAGCCACCACGCAGGGGAGGAAGAGGAGAGGGTGGCGGCTGCTAGGGGGAGGAAGGGGAGGCGCCCTAGGGCAAAGGGGGAAGGTGGCCGGCCAAAGGGGAGGGGCGCCACTTAAAGGGGGTGGTGGGCCGGCCCACCAAGGCACGGGGAGGAGAGGGGGGAAAAAGAAATTCCCGGCCCAGGCCCAGGTTGCCTCAGCCCAGCGGAAACTAGCCCAAAACTCCAATTTTTAATATTAAATTGCTGCATATTCTTTAATTATTTCATCTCCCAACATTTCCTTCATTCCTTCCGAAATCGAAACAAGGGAGAAAAACCCCCTACGGTAACAGGTCATGTGCACGTAGCAGGTCTAAGCAATATACTACAGCAAACTAAATACCCAATGTTGGCAATTCACTAATGTCCAATTATATAATCCACAACTAGGGTGACAAGGGTTCATGGCACATAATTAAATAGTCATGGTGTAATATTGCAATTTGGCATTTATCTAATTCCCAGAAATAATTTAAACAATTTCTAATTAAATTAGCATGCAATAATTTAAATTAAATTAATGGTCAAAGCATAACCTGCCTTCAAAAAGTACTTGTTCTTGGTCTTGAGCTGGCTCCTGAGTCAAAACTTCACCTTCGAAGCCTTCGGGCACTTCAACGTCTACTCGTAACGCATGCAAATAGCAATAACATAAATAAATAGTAGGCAAAAAGTGTCCAAAATTCCAATTAAACTTCATAAACAGAGAGAGCACATTTTTATAAATTTTTAGAAATTTGAATCGCCCACATCGGAATTAAAACGCAAAAGTTATACTCGTTTAAAGTTTGAAAAATCAATTAAATAAATAATAACAGAGAAAAATCATGTCCAAAAATTAAATAAAATTCACCATTATGTAGATCTCAATTTTATACAAATTTAGAAATTGGAATCACCCAAATCGGAGTTAAAATGCAAAAGTTATAAGCGTTTCAAGTTTGAAAATTGAAATAAAAGAATAAACCGAATTAATTCATTTATTTTTCTATTGAAAAACCCGATTTATGACATCAGCGTGGATTTTGAATTTCCACCGAATTATTTTTCTATTGAAAAATCGAATTATGATGTCAGCATGACGTCAGCAGGTCCATGGACTTGGTCTACGGCTCGGGCGCGGTCTACCGTGGACCCGGTCCACGGGTTCACGTTTCACTAACACGTGGGACCCACTGCTGACATCATTGCTGACGTCAGCACGGCTCGGCCGAAGGACGGCTGACACGCGGGCCCCACCGTGACGTCAGCATGACGTCACGGATGACGTCATGGTGTCGTTGGGCCAGTCGCTAACACGCAGGCCCCACGCTGACGTCACGCGTGACGTCAGCGACGACTGGGCGCGTCCGCGTGGACCGCGCCAGTTCGGCTCCCGTGCACGTGGCATGATCTGGGCCGTTGGTTTGAAATCCAACGGTCCAGATTGGATCTGGGTCGCGCACGTTGTGGACAACGTGGCTGATCTGGACCGTTCGATTTAGATCGAACGGTCAAGATCCGACCGGGTTTCACCGCATCAAGGGGGCGACGTGGCATGTCCTGAGCGGCGACGCGTGGCTCAATCTACACCGTTAGATTTCGATCGAACGGCTGAGATCACATATAATGCTACAACGTGGGTTAACGCTAACCGTACGATCTAGATCTAACGTCTAAGATCTAATCTTGGTACGATGCAGTTTACGGCTATGTGGTTCAATCTAGAGCGTTGGATCTAGATCTAACGGCTGGAAATAGATCTAGAAACCGCAACGTGGATCTCGTTACGGGGTGACGTGGACTCACCGTGGCCGTTGGATCTGGATCGGACGGCTGATGGAGCTCGGGGACGGCGATGGCGATGTGGTGGCTTGCGGCTGCCGGAGACGAAGACGATGACGAGCCCCGCGGCGCTTCAGGGACGTTCCAGCGAGGTGAGTAGTTCTCCCTGACGCGGCTCGATGAGAGGGTTCCGGATCTGGGTACCACCACGGCGGACGACGGCGGAAAACGGCAAAAACCGCGGCGGACCTCTCCTCCAACTTCGGTGAGCTCTTGCAGCACGGCTACGGCGGCTCAAGCTCGGTGACCTAGGGCTATGGGTGCGCACGGAAGAGGAGAGCATGTTGGCGGCGGCGGTGCATTAAATAGGGGCCTCGGCTTCCGTGAAATCCGCGGAAACCGAGGTCCACTTGGGCACAACGGCGGAATCCGACGAGCGCTCGGAGAGGTGACGTGGCTGCATCCTAGCTGTCCGCGTGGCACGATCGACGGTTGGGATCGCACGGGGGCGAACGGATCCGATCCGATCCCCATGTGGGTGACGTGGCTTGATGCTGGCTGTTGGATCTCGATCCAACGGTCGCACTGGTTAGGGTTTGGTTGGGCTCGGTCCGGCTCAACCGTGGGGGGTCCAACTCGGGCTCAGTCTGACTCGGGCTCGGTCGCTTGAACAGTGAAACCCATTAGGGTTTTTCCAGCGATTTAATATTTGAAAATAATTCTAGTAATTCAAATAATTCGAGAAAAATACTAAAATAATCAGAAAAATTCCAGAAACATTCTGGAAAATACTTTGAGACATTTTGGACTCAAATAAAATATTTCTAACAAAATTTTATTTATAACTTTTGATTTTTAATTATTTCAAAAGGGAATAAATTCAAATTAAATCCAAATAAATTACAGAAAATTCCAAAAATTCTCAAAAGTGCAAAATTTTATTTAAATTCATGAAAAGCAAAAATTGGGGTGTTACAGAATCACCGATCACCCCGACCACGTCCCCCAGCTGGGGAGATTCCCGCTCGACATCGACCCCATCGTGGGGCCGAAGCGCCTGACCAAGGTGCTCATGGACGGCGGCAGCGGCCTCAACATCATGTATGTTGAGACGCTCGATGCCATGGGGGTCCCTCGCTCGACCCTCCGGCCGAGCAAGGCACCTTTCCACGACGTCATCCCGGGCCAATAGGCCCATCCACTCGGGCAGGTCGACTTGCCCATCACGTTTGGGGGCCCGGACAACTTTCGCACCGAAACCCTCACCTTCGAGGTTGTGGACTTTCCCAGCTCCTACCATGCCATCTTGGGGAGGCCATGCTACGCCAAGTTCATGGCGATCCACAACTACACCTACCTCAAGCTGAAGATGTCGGGCTCGCGGGGAGTAATAACCGTGGCCTTGTCCTTCCAGCTTGCATACAACTGCGAGCAAAGCAGTTGCGAGTTGGCGTTGGGGGTCATCGCCTCTGCCGAGCTCGCTGACCTCCAGGGAAAGGCCCCTGGGTCCGCCCCCAACTCCGGCAAGTCGGGGCCAAGCTCCTTCAAATCCGCCGAGGATACGAAGGAGATCACGGTCGATCCCGAGGATCCCGCTGACAAGTACACATTCCATGGGTACCCCCAGTGGCCCAGGACCCCAGGTGGGCAGATCCAGGCCCGATAATGGCCGAACGCCAAGTGGGCCATCAAGTGCGATTTGGCCCCAATCGAAAGCGATCGGGGGGATCCCTCCAGCAGGTCGGACGCCCCGCAACGTCCGACCTGATCGAGGTGCCCTCCGCCTGTGACACTACGGAATGACGATATGAGTCATTTTCGATATTCAGGAATACGGTATGTCTTGTGTATCGTGTTTTTGGCCCTTTCCGGGGGAGTTTGGGCCTTAGGGGGAATTAGTTTGGGCTTTGGGGACTTGTGTGGGACGAAGGTGGGGGACCTTTGGCCCATGTGGAGGTGGATTTGGGGGCAGCAGGGCTGCTGCCCCTGCGCCAGCCCTTGGTGCGCCCCCACTCCCTCTCAACACTAGCTACCTCCCCCTAGGCCCCTCATTGCGCCTCCACCTCTCCCCCTTGCTCCTCCACCTCCCCACCTTCCCTAGCCGGCCCTAGGAGAGATCCATCTCCCCCCCTTGCTGCCACACCCCTCCATTCCATTGCCCTCACCGTTGGGAAGCTCTGCGATGAGAGGATCCAGTGGATTTGGCGCGAGGAAGGAGATCGGGGGACCGGGAGGAGAGGATTTCGTCGTTCGAACGGTTCTTCGAGGGAGGTAAGAATTGGTAGATCCTTTGGTAGGGTTTTGATGATGGTTAGAATGGGGATTTCATGCCTTAGATCCAAGTTTAGGTGTTGTTCCTAGATGAGAATAGGAAATTTGCAATGTTGTCCCACGTTCTGTCCTCGGGCAGATTTGCACCTTGACATAGGGCTTGAGTTTTGGCAATTTAAGAAGTGTTTTCTGATTGACCAGTTGTTGCGAAAGTTGTATATAATTTCATTACCTTTCAGTGGACACCAAGAACCCAAATTTCCTATCAGCCGTTTAAAAGTTATGGCTGTTTTACCGAACGTTGCCAAATCTGTGACGTGATTGGGATAGATCATGTTCATCTGTAGATTAGACAACTTTAGAGGCCGATCCAGTCTTCGTGAATACTTAGAAAAAGCTAGGAAATTTCCTAATCTTAGAGAAAATGTACTCGCTTTCTTGATTTGGATTCTTAGAACTCAAGTTATGCTAGTTGGAAGCCCGTTGTCCCGACGGGACAGATTCTCTATTTTCGGGTTTTAGGAGTAGTTTGCGAAGTCGGGGTAGATGTTCATTCTTGTACTATTTTGTGGGCAAGTTTTGAGTGTGTTGAACCTATGTGCAGGTGGTGTGACCCTGGGAGTGCCCTCAACCTCTCGCCACTCCGTCGCTCACGGTTGAAGGCAAGTGTATTGGGATGGTTGTGTCCATGTGCTATGTTGAATTGCCATGTTTGATTCTTGCATGTTATATGATGGATAGATGTTGAATTGCCATGTTTGATTCTTGCATGTTATAAGATGGATAGATGTTGGATTGTCATGTTTGACTTAGGCAAGCGATATGATGATTATGAATGATTAAATGGCTATGCAGTTGTTAAATTGAGTATGTATGCAAGCGTATCCACTAGTATGACTGATAGGATGTCGATTTCTTGTTAACCTTTACAATTAGGTTTATGTTAATCGTAATGGTAAATTGTGAGTATGTCGTGACGATGAAAATGATATTGTGAATGTGTTTTATGTTCATGATTGGTGGAGAGGTGCATGTCGGAAAATAGTGCATTGTGTAATTTATTCATGTTAAATTTGCATATGTGCATTCCAAATGGAAGAGGCAACCCATTCTGATGCGGGCCTCTGTGTTCACATGTAGTGAACATGAAAGACCTACCTCGTAGTCCCATCCACGGTTGTGTATGGGAGCGAGTCAGTAAGAGTAGGCACCCTCTATCTACGGGAAGGAAGGGGAAAGAAGGTGCACACCGACGGGTGTGCACTCGGCAATACCGGTATGTGCTAAACAAAGAGACATGGTGCATTGCATTGCATTGCATGAATGAGAATGTGAATGAGGAATATGAGAATGTGAATGAGAAAGCATATGAAATTGTGAATCAGAAAGTATATGAGATTGTGAACAAAGAAGTCTTCAAGAATTATTTGCCATAATTGGTGATCGGTATGACGTATAAATGTGAATTGTTATTGTTTTGTTCCATTGCAATTCACTTTGCTGAGTGATGAACTCATGCTAGTTGTTTAATGTGTTTTTAGGTACATTGAATGCGACTTATGGGAAAGGGAGTTAGATACACGCCTTCACTTGGCATCACTCGAATAGACAATTCATACCGTTCTTTAGTTGTATGGTTTACTTTACTAATCTAGACTTGGTTTATGTCGTATTGTTGGCTTTGATTAATTGTTCACCCCTATTGGTTCATGAGATGCTTAAGTTTATACTCTTGGCTTGAACTATTGTTGAATACCTGTTTTAGATGCCCTCTATCATGCTATCGTGTTATACTGATATTGTTGTTGCTTCAAATCATGGAAAAACAAAGGTTATGCTACCGAATTTTCCTTTAAGTTACTAGCGTAGTTGCTGTAATTTAATGTTAACTATGGGATTTGGTCGTTGCTAGTATCGTTTGTGGTGACATTTGCGGCATACTAAGTGCTGGGGTGTTACACCGCCGAGCGCCGGCTCCGAGCTGTCACCAGCCGTCGGTCGCCTACCCCACGGACGGGACGACTCAGACCGACCGTGCGAGGGTAGGTGGCCCCTTCCCCAGGTAGCAAGAGGACCACAAAAGTCAAGACACCGGTCTCGTCACCCAGACGTGCACAACAGAAGAGTGCGCTCCCTCTCGAGGCCACACCAGAGTCAAAGTGCTACGTCAGCGCCTGGCAGATGCATAGAGGGTAGGTGCGCCACTCCCCGTCGCAGTGGAGAGCCTTGTCGCTCGGCATGTCTACCAACCCGGCGCAATGCAAATGGGCATCGATCAATCACCGAAGACCAGGACTCCCAGGCACGGGACGTACCACTCTTTTTTCCTCTTTTAGGACTCCCATGTAACCTGCCCCCTCCGACGGTATAAGGGGAGGCAGGGCCCCCAAGGGGGGGGCGACGAACAGCACGAAAAACACAACACAGAGCCTCACTTTCACTCCATCTCCAACGAGGCGCTCAAGGCCAGCCCTAGCCCTCGCCTGTAATACTGTGCCTGAAAGCAACACGAATCCATCGCACGAACTGGAGTAGGGACGTTCAGCCCGAACCAGTATACTTCTTGGGCTCCCTGAGTTGACCATTCAAGGAGAGGGAGAGCATGGACCCTTAGACTAAAAATCGTATTGCCGATGCCCGAAACACTGACAGTTGGCACGCCAGGTAGGGGCTTTCGCACATCATCATCGCCGTCGTCTCCGGATTCCCATTCTTCTCATTGATGGCTTCCTCCACCCGTGACGGCGTACCTATATCGAGGGACCGGATCCGTTTTGGTGCCCTCGACTTCGTCGCCCCTTCGGCGGGTGAGCTCGTGCTCATCCCTGCCGCCTCACAAGACCAGGCGTCCACCAGGAGCCTAGAAACCGTTGCCGACATCCTCGATAGCCTCCGGCTCGAGGCCCCCGTGCAGACCACGATGCTGGAGCCCATCAAGGGTCGCGTCGTCGCCGGCGGCATCACACGTGTCTTCTAGCGGGCGGTGACATCACCCCCGCGGACTCGCGATTCGTGGTGATAACTGGCTACGTACTGGCCTCCATCCACGATCTCCTGGAGGACTCCTCCAGCCACGGTTCCAGCTCCAACCTGGAGCGCGTTGCGGACAGACCGCACTCCTGCAAGTGCAACATGGTGGGCGTGACTGATACGCCCACAACCCCCGCAAGCCCACAATCTCACTCCCGCCGCACCGAAGTGCGGGAAACTAAGCACCAGCATGAAAGCGCTGAGAGCATCCCGGCTCGCCGCGCTGAGCTCTAGCGACAGCGCGATGAACTAGAAGCTCGTAGGGCCGAGCTCGACAAACTCCAGGCCGACCTGGAGCAGCGTCAGCCCGGGCCCCCACCCAAAACCGGCGGTGCGTGAGCGCGGGCATGCCAGGTTCATCACCAGCTGGCCGAGGGGTCGGACGGTCTTCCGTTCTCCCCCCACGCGAGCCAGAACATTGCCACGGCTGCAATGCTCCTCCGTGGCATCCCCGAGCCCGAAGACCCAGAGGCCAAGGCCACGTACCAGAACCTCCGGGAGTTGGTGGAACGTGCTGCCGTACAACACATGCAGGGTTCTGGATCCCACCACTCGGGCGCCTCCTCGAGTCGCCCGAGCCACGCCACCGCCCGGGTTCAGCGGAGCCCGGCCGGGACAGCGTCACAACCTGACCAGCCCTAGGCTTTGCGCACTCCGGTGCGCCGTCGCCTGGGAAGCAACCGCGACGTCTGCGCCACCCTCGAGGTGCGGAGGAGAGCGATAGGCAAAGCAGCCCGCTTCCGGGTCGCGGAAAGTGGTCGACGCGATGACCGCAGTCCGAGCCCCGATGGCCCAGGGCCACGGGGGTTCGGCAGCGCAGTCCGCAATGCGGATTTCTCCGCCCGGTTCTGGGCACATGTCAACATAGCCAAATACACGGGGGCAACGAACCCCAGTGTCTGGCTGGAGGACTATCGGCTCGCCTACCGGGCGGGGGGAGCTACTGACGACCTCTTCATTATTCAGTACCTCCCCATCTAACCTCGCGGACTCGGCTCGAGCCTGGCTCGAGTACCTGCCCACGGACACCATCAGGAGTTGGGCTGACCTGACGAACCTCTTCGTTGGCAACTTCCAGGGCACGCACAAGTGTCTTGGGAACTCCTGGGACTTGAAGAGCTGCAAACAGCAGCCAGGGGAGACACACCGGGACAACATCCGGTGCTTCTCCCAGCACTACAACGAGCTCCACGACATCCGCGACGCCGACATCGTCGGGGCGTTTGTGGGATGTCCGAGACGGGGGTCCCGCAAGAGAAGCCTATGTCCAACTGGGCTTAGGACGGTGCAGTAGGCCCAGAGTTCGGAAGCACTACGAAGAGCCCATGGCCACGGCCCAACTTCTTCTCCAAGGCAACTAGCCGCCTCCACGACGAAGCTTCGTGGTGCATCAGGACAACCCCGCCTAAAGTAAAGCCTGCGACCTGGCGCCTGCAGAGCCTGTAGCCACCAGATCCAGGCGAATCGGCAGGCGCGGGTCGGTAAAGGGATGACAAAATCCTATGGACGCAGTTGAGCTTGGCAGGCAGAGATAAACAACATACTCATAAGTCCACCTGACCCAGCGCCAGGTGGCGCCCTCTTGTAACGTCCCCTTCTCCCAGTATATAAGGGGGAGGGAACAACCCCGGAAGGGAGAGGAGAAAAACAAAAGAAAAAAAGGAGACCAGATCCATATATCCAAGAACACAGGACTAGCGTATTATCTCCTCCGCGAGAGCCCGAACCTGTCTAAAAAGATCACCCTCGCATCCTGTGTTACCATCTTGCTCCGATCTCGCACGAATCCCCTAGAATCACAAATCTCATTGCCGGCGGAACCGATCGTCGACAGTTGGCGCGCCAGGCAGGGGTTCGTGTCAAGACTTCCGTTGAGCTCGATGGTTGCAACAAGCGGAGTCTCCCCAGTTTTCTCCTCAGGTCAGGTTTTTTGCTTCGGAAGCCTGGTCTTTATCGCCAACAGCCTTGGGAATCTTTCCCTCTCGGAGGAGGCCGCGTTCTAGCATGGCGAGGTCTTCGGGGAGCCATCGTCGTGACTTTCGTGCGGATCGGGAGGTCCCCCTGTCTCGTGCTCAAAAGCACTGAGTAGGGGATTGAAGACCCGGTCCTGCCAGGGAGTTGGATCGACGGGTGCTGAGTCGCGAATGGTAGGTGTTCTCACTCCCAAACCACTCGGCACCTCCGAGCGCCTGGAGTTATCTCCTTTGGGCTCCCCCAGCTCACCGGCCGAGTCAGAAGAGAGCCTGGAGAGTTGCTGGAATTTCCGCAGAGTCTGCGTGATCGAAGGCTCGCGGGCGGATTCACAACAACGCCTCGACACATCGGCCGCCGCCGACTTGGATGGCGACCGAAGGATAGAGCTGGACGCACGGGCGCGTGCCCTACGAGACCGCGCCTGCGGCGTCAACGAAGACATTCTGCAAGCCAAGATGGGGGACCATGCGGTCTTCCATACTCCATAGCAGAATATCGTCGCCTCTAAGACACTCCTAGATACCTTGAGCCCCATGCTGGAGGCTGGCAATCCAGCCGCCCCGATCGTGGCCCAAGTAAAGGCCATGGTGACGGCGGCAGCGATCCAGCAGGCTCAGACCGACCAGCCGGCAAAGGTGCAATCGCGCACTCCAGTTAGGACCCAGACGGCCAGCAGTCGGCCGGGCCGTGAAGCCCCCCATCGGGGACGTTATATTCCTCCGCGCGGGGACGACTTGCACCACAGCCTCAACCGCGATCTCCGCTCCGACCTCGACGCCAGGCACCGCGACCGAGAGAGGGAGGAGCAGCGCCGTCATGCCGATGAGTACGAACGTTACGACATCCTTCCAGGAGATCGCGAAGCACGCCAAGCCCGATCCCCTCCACGTCGGTCACCGCCCGGGGGTTGTCGCGGGATCATTGAAGGGGTTCGTGCGTTTACCCCTCACCTGCGCCGAGTGGTCTAGCCTGAGGGGTTTAACCCCAAGGGCATCACTAGGTTTGATGGTGAGCCGGGACCCAGAGGCTTGGTTACAGGTGTACGCTCTAGCGGTAAGGGCTGTCGGGGGGATCAAAAAGTAATGGCAAATTACTTGCCGGTTACTCTCTCGCCCCTGGGCCAAGCATGGCTCACCGGACTCCCAGCGAACTCTATAGATTCCTGGGGAGACCTGTGTGAGCAGTTTATTTCAAATTTCCAAGGCACGTACAAGCGCCCTGGCACCCCCTGGGACCTGTATCAGCTGCACCAAAAGAGGAACGAGTCCCTGCGGGAGTTCGTCAAGCGCTTCATGCACAGGAAAAGCACTGTTCGGGATGTCACGGATGTGGTTGTGACAGCTGCCTTCCAGAAGGGAGTCAGCGACCCTGATCTCATCAAGAAGATGTCCCGGAAGCCACCAACGTCTGTTCGTGAGCTGTTCGCCCTAGCAGACCGCTACGCTTCCGCCTCCGAGGCCTTGGCGGAACGGCACGACAAGAAGAAGGATCAGGCCGAGCCCTCCAGACGGAAGGAGAAGAAGCGCAAAGGTGAAGAGCTAGTGGCAGTCGCGGAACATGCCCGCCCTCGTGCGCTCAAAGAGGATGGGTATGACAAGGTGATGAACTCGCTTTGCCCCTTCCATCCGAAGGGAAGACATGCCGCCAAGGACTGCTTCACTTTGAAGAGATTCGCCCGGGAGAGCAAGAAGCAGGCCGGACAAGGTCCGAGTGGACCCGCCGCCAAGCAGCCTCCTCCCGAAGCTCAGGAAGACTATCAGGAAGCCGATCTCGAGCTCAATTACATATTCGGGGGTTCGGCCGCGTATGAGTCTAAGCGGAAGCAAAAGCTTACCGCCCGAGACATCAACGCAATAGAGCCGGAGACCCCCCAGTATGTACGGTGGTCCGAGGTCGCGATAACTTACGACCGCTCGGATCACCCGGATCGAATCCCCTTCCCTGGTAGATATCCGCTTGTCTTGGCGCCGGTTGTCTGCGGCATCAAGCTCAAGAGGGTGTTGGTTGACGGCGGAAGTGGGCTCAACGTCCTCTTTGTGAAAACTCTCGACGACATGCGGATTCCCCGGTCGGAACTTAAGCGTGGGTCGTCGCCTTTTCACGTCGTGATACCCGGAACATCAGCGACACCACTCGGGCAAATCACTCTGCCGGTCACTTTCGGCGCAAGAGATAACTACCGAACAGAGAACCTCAGTTTCGAGGTGGCTGATTTCGCGACGGCGTATCATGCCATCTTGGGAAGGCCAGTGCTAGCCAAATTCATGGCAGTGCCCCACTATGCGTACCTGACACTGAAAATGCCAGGGCTGAGTGATATTATCTCTTTACGCGGTGATATCAAGCAGTCTTTTTCTTGCGACAGGGAGAGCTGCGAGATGGCCGAGTCGCTGGAGGCGCAAGCGGGTCGGGAGAGGGTTCGGCAAGAAGCGGATTCCGACAAGCTGGAAGGTAGCGTCCCTACCCGCAGGGCGCCGAACTCCGGAATTGGCCCCGAAGAAGGTACCAAGAGAATTATCCTCGACCCGTCCGATTCGGCTCTAACGGCCTTGATCGGGACAGGGCTCGGAGAGAAATAGGAAGACGCGCTCGTCACCTTTCTGCGGGCAAACAAAGACGTCTTTGCCTGGAAGCCGTCGGACATGCCCGGAGTCCCCATGGAGGTGATCGAGCATGCGCTGAACGTAAATGAAGTGGCCAGGACGATCAAACAAAGGTTGCGACGGTTCGCTCAAGACCGCCGGGAAGCCATCAGGGAGGAGATCACAAAGCGGTTAGCCGCAGGTTTTATCAAAGAAGTGTATCATCCCGACTGGTTGGCAAACCCTGTACTCGTTCAAAAGAAGAATAAAAGTTGGCGCATGTGTGTTGACTACACCAACCTCAACAAGGCATGCCCAAAAGATCCCTTTGGTTTACCCCGCATCGATCAAGTGGTGGACTCCACTGCTGGATGTCAACTCCTCAGTTTTCTGGACGCCTACTCAGGCTACCACCAAATCCGGCTTCGAGAGGAGGATTGCGAGAAGACTTCGTTCATCACTCCGTTTGGAGCATATTGCTATGTCACGATGTCGTTTGGGCTGAAAAACGCTGGCGCGACTTATCAGCGCGCGATACAGCGGTGCTTTCACCATCATCTCGGACGCAACGTGGAGGCATATGTAGATGATGTAGTGGTTAAAACGCAATCGAAGGACAGTCTCACCTCTGATCTGGCCGAGACGTTCGAAAGTCTAAGGGCGTTCCGGATGAGGTTGAATCCTAAGAAGTGTGTTTTCGGAGTTTCTTCCAGGAAACTACTCGGATTCATTATCTCTTATCGTGGGATCGAGCCAAATCCAGAGAAGATCGAGGCCATCATGAGGATGGCGCCACCTACCAGCCAGAAAGATGTTCAAAAGCTTACTGGCTGCATGGTAGCGCTTGGCAGGTTCATCTCCCGGTTGGGGATTCGGGGGATGCCTTTCTTCAAGCTCCTCAAGAAGCAGGACCGTTTTGAGTGGACAGCTGAGGCACAACAAGCCTTCGAAGAACTCAAGGTGTTCCTCTCCACCCCTCCAATCCTAGTCTCACCGGTGCCAGGTGAACTTCTCCTGCTTTACATAGCGGCAACAACTCATGTAGTCAGCGCCGCAATAGTTGTGGAGCGGGAGGAGTCAGGACACCACTACGGTGTACAGCGCCCGGTCTACTTTGTCAGCGAAGTACTGGGCGAATCTAAGGTGCGATATCCTCAAGTTCAGAAGCTGCTGTACGCAGTATTGATCTCGTCGCGGAAGCTGAAGCATTATTTCCAAGGACACTAAATTTCAGTAGTGAATTCTTTCCTGGTAGGAGAGGTCCTCCATAATCGGGAAGCTGCTGGGAGAATCTCAAAATGGGCGGCCGAGCTTGGAGCCTTCGATATCTCGTTCAAGCCGCGCACCGCCATCAAGTCCCAGGCCTTGGCCGACTTCACGGCCGAGTGGACTGAATTCCAGGCTCCCCGTGTCGAAAAGGAGCTGGAGTATTGGACCATGCATTTCGACGGATCTCTCATACTCGGCGGAGCTGGGGCTGGAATTCTCCTCATCTCGCCAAAGGGCGATCGACTCAAGTACGTCCTTCGGATTCAGTTTCCAACCTCAAACAACGCCGCAGAGTACGAGGCACTCATCCACAGGCTTCGCATCACCATATCACTCGGGATCCGACGGTTGACGGTCCGCGGAGACTCACAGTTGGTGGTGAGCCAGGTACAGAAGGACTGGTCGTGTGTCGATCAGACTATGACGGCGTATTGTCAACAGGTCCGAGAATTGGAGGGCAAGTTTGATGGACTGGAGCTGGTCCATGTCCTGCGCCGCAATAATGAAACAGCGGACGAATGGCTAAGATGGGAGCCGCTCGGGCAGAGGTCCCGAGTGGAATCTTCGTCCAGGACCTTACTAGCCAACAGTTACTAAACGAGGAGAGCCAAGTAAGAATCCTGAGACTGAAGTCCTGTCCATTAACCCCGACTGGACGGCTCCATATCTAGATTATCTCTTGAAGGACAAGCTTCCTGAAACTCCCACCATGGCCGAGCGCATTTCGCGACAGGCCAAGTCCTATGTGGTGATTGGGGGAGAGCTCTTTCGAAAGAGCGCCTCCAGCATTCTTAGGCGGTGCGTTCCGCAACAAGTGGGAAAGGACCTGCTCAAAGAAATCCACTCGGGAATGTGCGGCCATCACGTTGCATCAAGCGCCTTGGTTGGGAAAGCCTACCGGCAGGGCTTCTTTTGGCCTACAGCGGTGATGGATGCAAAAGAGATCGTTCGAACTTGCGAGGGCTGCCAGTTCTATGCAAGGCAGACACATTTGCCGGCACAGGAGCTGCAAACCATCCCCATCTCTTAGCCCTTTGCGGTATGGGGGCTCGACCTAGTCGGGCCCCTCAAGAAGGCACAAGGCGGTTTCGCCTACCTCTTCGTAGCCATTGACAAGTTCACCAAGTGGATCGAAGCTAAACCAGTCGCCACGATCACTGCGGTCAAGGCCAACGAGTTCTTCCATGATATCGTGGTCAGATTTGGAGTTCCCAACCGGATCATTACAGACAATGGTACCCAATTCAGGAGTGAAGAATTTCAAGAGTGGTGCGAAAGCGTTGGAATCAAGATTTGCTTCGCCTTGGTAGGTCATCCACGGAGCAATGGGCAGGTTGAGCGGGCTAATGGCTTGGTCCTTCAGGGCCTCAAGGCAAGAATTTTCGATCGCCTCAAACCACATGCTGCCCGATGGGTGAAAGAGTTACCGTCAGTACTTTGGGGACTCAGAACCACTCCTAGCCGAGCAACTGGGCAAACTCCCTTTTTCCTAGTGTACGGTGCAGAGGCGGTTTTGCCAACCGAGCTAGAATTTGAATCCTCGAGGGTTCGGAATTACAAGGAAACTGAGTCCGAGGAGAGCCGAGTGGTAGAGCTTGATCAACTCGAGGAGGCTCGAAATGTTGCAGCCATTCAGTCGGCTAAGTACCTCCAAGGACTTCGGCGCTACCATTCTCGCAATGTCCGAAGTCGAGCCTTCTCAAAAGGAGATCTGGTCCTCAGAAGGAACCAGAGAAGTGAGAACAAGCTCTCTCCGATTTGGGAAGGCCCGTACATTGTAGAGGAGACAGTTCGACCGGGTGCCTATCGACTCAGACGTGGAGATGGCACGGTTTTGGCGAATACTTGGAACGCCGAACAGCTGCGTCGCTTCTACGCATAAGTTATGTACCAGACTCTCATGCGTTAAATAAAATTATGAACTGTTTCATTTTCTGAATTCCTACTGTGTAATGCTAGTCCCGAGTGGTTATTATCCGACTAGTTTAGCGCTTAATCCCAGTCGCGCCGGTACAAAACGCATGGAAATAAAGACCGCGATGAGCGGATAAATCCGACAGTTTATGCCAGTGCGCGAAGCGGGAAAAATAAAGCCAGAAAATACTAACCACTCGTGGACTACAATTCGCAGCGCCAGAATTTTTCCGAGAAGGCACCTAGTCACGAGTTTCTAATTGTCAAAAGTTCGAGCCTCAACGCCTCGCTGCTGGCGCTGGAGCAGCTGACTAGGACGGTTGATTAGGCAAAACCTTAAGCTCGGAAAAATTAAAATGGCAAAGACTGGGCAAAAGTTCACATTTTGTTCCATAATATCAGTAATTTACATTACTAACTTTTTTCATTTTCTCGCATTTAAAAAAAGGGGCGCTGCTGGGTGCTGCCGGTGCTGCTGCTGGTGGGCCGCTGGGATGGCCGGTGTCGTGGTCGCCGAGGTCAGGCGCGGTGCACGCGGCCCAGAGCCGCGAGGATCTCATCCTCGACCACCCAAAGGGGTGGTACAAGGCGGACGAGAGCCACCACGGCTAGGGCGTCGCGACATTCGCGCCCTACCATCTCTAGGATGACTTCTGCCACCTCAGAGAGCCCCGGCGCCACCTCCAATAAGGCGGCCACGGTGGCGGCGTCCCTGGCGGCTCCAGCCTCCTCCTCCGCCTCCAGTGCAGCGAAGTCATGGTCTTCCCAGAACTCCGCCCCCTCCAAGCTATAAAGCAGGCCAAAGAAGCGGTGGCGGAAGAACGCCGCGTAAGGGCCGAACAACCTCCTCATGTTAGACATGGCGGGAAGCTTGGAGAAAGGAGAAGAAGACTCGAAAAAGAGGGCGATCGCTCAACAGCGGTAACGCCCCATTTATAGATCATGCATAGTCCGAAAATCGAAGCGTCTCCAAGGACATTCAAACGCGCCGCCCTATAATCAATAAAGCACAGAAAACAAAGCGACTGTGCAAATACCAAAGAAGATCAGCATGATCGAACAAAATCAAGAGATATTTTGCCAGACACATGTCAAGTTTAATTCAGACTTCCCGCTCATTTGGTCTAAATCAACGAGAAGTCGGGGGCTGGACACCAATCACTCAGCTAGGAGAGCGACAAGTGCTATCCCGAGCGCTATTCAACCCAACGAAGCGCCGGGCACTAGCCACTCAGAAGAGCGTGCCTGGGATGAGAAGGCTACGAGCTAAGTCCCGACGCTCGGGGGCTGGACACCAGCCATTCGGAAGAGCATGCCTAGGGCGAGAAGGATACGAGCTAGGTCCCGGTGCTTCGGGAGCCATACCAGTCGGCTGAAGGCCACCTAGAAAGGCGTAACAGGGGCCAAAAGGCCGTGGGCCTATGTGTTAGAATCTCAGACAAACGGGAAAGAGCGAAAGAGGTTGTGAGCTCACTTAGCGGAGAACAAAGCAGACAAGTTATATTCGAGTGAGAAATACAACGCTTCAAACAAAGAGGGTCAGCATTCGGCATAAAGATTCATATCAAATTCAGAATTCAAGATTCTCCAACAAGGCCTGTGATGTACCGGAAACCTCTTCAAGGAGTGCATTGGCCTTGTCTTCTTCACAGGCAAAACCCTCTTTAACAGCTTCAAGGTCAACTCTCGGATAGTGAGATTTGACCACTGCCAACGCCTGATTAGCACTCATGGTCGCTGACTCCATTGCGTAAGCCTTGATCCTGTCAGCTCCTCCTGAGAGAAGCGGAACGACATCGTCTCCCTGGCTTGGCTCGGCTCCCTCGATACGCAGAAGGTGCAGGACTAGCTCGCAGGCGACGCGGAGCTCGGTGCGACTTCGTTCGGCAACGGTCATCTTTTCCTTGCATTCTGCACCAAAGCCAAGCTATCATCAGAAAGCGCACCCAGCGCGAAGCAAGTCTAGTTCGATTCAAGAAGTCTACCCTCCAGCTCTCGCTGTGCCTTCTCCAAGCTAGACCGAGTTTCGAGGTTAGAACTTTTTGAAGCCTCCAGCTGTGTCCTTAGCTCAGCGATTGTCAAATCGTGCTCTGAAAACATGGGAAGTCAGACTCATCTCTGGCCACTCAAGAGGAAGGCACCCGCCCCAGGCCTGTGGAGGTTCATACCTTGCAGTGACCACTCAAGTTCCGCCCTTTCCTCGCGGAGGGCCATGCATTGAGCCTCAAGCGCATGGACTTCCTTCCATCGCGTCTGACTGAGCTCCTTTAGCTCGTCTTCGTACTTTTGGTGGTCTTTGAGCTTGGGCAACGCCTTCCGGAAGAATTCAGACCTCTTTTCGGAGCGGGTTCCCATATCCTGGGCATCACAAAGAACAACAAAGAAGGGGTCAGCGCTTCAAAGATATACTGAGGAAGGGAAGATTGAAGGACTCACCCGGACCAGTCGGCTACACTTCACCGTGAGCTCATACAGCTCCATCCGGGCTGCTATCTCCGCTTTTTCGTCCTCCTCCATCCCATCCCAGTCGGAATCCCCCTACGACATTGTCTGAGTCGGTGGCTCCGGGAGAGAACCGAGCGGTGGGGGTTCTCGATGAATCTCCTCCACTTCGGGGGCTAACGGACTGGCAACATCTTCGCGATCAGGACCTCCGAACGGCCCAGCAGTTGAACGCGTCTCCTCCGCCGGCACATCCTCTGCCGGTAAGGCAGCGCGCGAAGCAGCCCTCCCGGCAGAAGCCGACATTGGAGCCTCCCTCTCAGAAGAGAAGCCTATGTCCGACTGGGCTTAGGACGGTGCAGTAGGCCCAGAGTTCGGAAGCACTACGAAGAGCCCATGGCCACGACCCAACTTCTTCTCCAAGGCAGCTGGCCGCCTCCACGACGAAGCTTCGTGGTGCATCAGGACAACCCCGCCTAAAGTAAAGCCTGCGACCTGGCGCCTGCAGAGCCTGTAGCCACCAGATCCTGGCGAATCGGCAGGCGCGGGTCGGTAAAGGGATGACAAAATCCTATGGACGCAGTTGAGCTTGGCAGGCAGAGATAAACAACATACTCATAAGTCCACCTGACCCAGCGCCAGGTGGCGCCCTCTTGTAACGTCCCCTTCTCCCAGTATATAAGGGGGGAGGGAACAACCCCGGAAGGGAGAGGAGAAAAACAGAAGAAAAAAAGGAGACCAGATCCATATATCCAAGAACACAGGACTAGGTTATTATCTCCTCCGCGAGAGCCTGAACCTGTCTAAAAAGATCACCCTCGCATCCTGTGTTACCATCTTGCTCCGATCTCGCACGAATCCCCTAGAATCACAAATCTCATTGCCGGCGGAACCGATCGTCGACAGCGTTCATCTACGGCACCACATCCAAAACATTGGTGCACAAACTGGGCTGCACCAAGCCTAGAACTACCAAGGAGCTCTTGGACATTGCCGCCAACCACGCCTCTGGCGAAGAGGCTGTGGGGACCATCTTCGAGAAGGGGAAGGCCAAGCGAGGGTCCAGCACCGAAGCCGGCACCCCCTCCGACCGCTTCGACAAAAAGAAGCGACGGGGGAAGCAACACCGCGAAGGCAATTTTGTCGCGGCCACCGACCACCCAGCGAAGCAGCAAGCACGGCAGGCGCCCCGACCATTTCGAGAAGCTGATGGATAGCCCGTGTCCAAACCACGGGTACCCCGTCAAGCTCAAGTACCGGGACTGCGAGGTCCTGAAGCGCTTCCTCTCCGGGAATCCCCCGCCATCGCGGGGCAAGGGGAAGAAGTGAGATTCGACACCTGACGCCGAAGACCCGTGGGCGGATGCCAAGTTTCCAGAACCCGACGGCTGCCTCATGATCTTCGGCGGGCTGGCTTGTTATGCCGACAAGCGGCACCTCAAGTTCGCCTACCGCGAGGTCCACACGGTGGCTCCCGCCGTGCCCAAATACCTCCGGTGGTTGAAATCCCCGATCACCTTCGATCGAACCGACCATCTCGACCACATTCCCTAGCCAGGGAGATACCGTGGCCTCGTCCTTCCAGCTTGCCTTCATCTGCGAGCAAAGCAGTTGTGAGTTGGCGTCGGCAGTCATCGCCTCCGTCGAGCTTGCCGACCTCAAGGGAAGGGCCCCTGGCCCCCCCGACTCCAGCACGTCGGGGCCAAGCTCCTTCAAATCCGCCGAGGACACGAAGGAGATCGCGGTCGATCCCAAGGATCCCGCCAAGACCGTGCGGGTCGGATCCACGCTCCCCGCCAAATAGGAAAGCGCGCTCGTCGACTTCCTCTGCGCCAATCGAGACATCTTCGCATGGGGATCCTCCGACATGCCAGGAATCCCGAGGGAAGTCACCGAGCACTCCTTGAATATCCGACCAGGCTCGAGGCCGGTCGCCCAACGCCTGTGCCTCTTCGACGAGGAAAAGCGCAGGGCCATAGGGGAGGAGATCGCCAAACTTTTGGCCATAGGGTTTGTAAAAGAGGTGCGCCACCCCGAGTGGCTGACCAACCCTGTTCTTGTAAAAAAGAAAACCGGGCAATGGAGAATGTGCGTAGACTACATGAGCCTGAACAAGGTGCATCCCAAAGACCCGTTCCCATTGTTGCGCATCGACCAAGTCATCGACTCCACCGCAGGGTGCGAATCCCTGTCTTTTCTGGATGCCTACTCAGTCTACCACCAGATAGTGATGAAAGAGTCCGACCAGCTCGCGACTTCTTTCATCACTCCTTTCAGCTCGTTCTGTTATGTGACGTTGCCGTTTGGTCTGAAAAATGTGGGCGCTACATACCAACGATGTATGCAAACGTGTTTTAACGACCAAATTGGCCGTAAAGTCGAGGCGTACGTCGACGACATCGTCGTCAAGACCAGGAAGGCTGACGATCTCATCGCCGACCTAGAGGAGACTTTTGTGAACCTCCGGCGGTTTCGCATATAGCTCAACTTCGAGAAGTGTGTCTTCGGGGTCCCTAAGGGGAAGCTACTCGGCTTCATCGTCTCCGAGCGCTGCATTGAAGCCAATCAGGAAAAGATCTCTGCGATCATGAGGATGGGCCCAGTCAGCAACTTGAAGGGAGTCCAGAGGCTGACGGGGTGCCTCGCGGCCCTGAGCCATTTCGTCTCCCGCCTCGTCGAACGCGGGATACCACTCTACAAGCTGCTCAAGAAATTCGACCGGTTCAGCTGGACGCAGGAAGCCCTCAGTCGACTGAAGGCATTCCTGACCTCGCCCCCGGTGTTGGTTGCCCCAGCGCCAGGGGAACCGCTCCTCCTCTACATCGCCGCCACGACCCAGGTAGTCAGCGCAGCGCTAGTCGTGGAGTGAACGAAAGAAGGCCGCGTGCTCAAAGTACAACGGGCGGTCTACTTCATCAGCGAAGTACTCTCTGAAACCAAGGCCCGCTATCCATAGATACAGAAGTTGCTGTACGCGGTCCTCATCGCGAAAAGGAAGATGATCCACTATTTCGATCGGCACCCTGTTTCTGTGGTAACTCCTCACCGCTCGACGTGGTCGTCCACAACCGCGATGCCTCGGGAAGGATAGCCAAGTGGGCGCTCGAGCTCAACGGCCATGACATATCGTACCTGTCCAGAACAGCGATCAAGTCACAGGTCTTGGCCGACTTCGTCACCGAGTGGACCGAGGCGCAGGAGCCACCTGCCCTCGAAGACCCCGAATACTGGACGATGTACTTCGATGGGTCCTTCACCAAGAACGGAGTGGGCGCTGGGGTTCTCATCATCTCCCCGCTCGGGAACAAGCTCCAGTATGCCATCCGACTACTCTTTGATGCGACCAACAACGTCTCCGAGTACGAAGCCCTCGTCAACGGTCTCCGAATCGCTGCCGACCTCAGAGCGCGCCGACTCTACGTACACGGTGACTCCTAGCTCGTCGTCGACCAAGTCATGAAGGCCACGGAGCCCCATGACGCCCGCATGGCGGCCTACTGCTGGGAGGTGCGTAAGCTCGAAGAAAGGTTCAAGGGCTTCGAGCTTCATAATAGCTGCAAACGCTACAACGGTGAGGCTGATTCCCTAGCCAACCTCGCCTCCAGCAAAGGATCGGTCCCACCGGGAATCTTCATCTGCGACCTCCATAAACCCTCTGTCCAGCTGGACTCGGCGATCGAGAGCACGCACGACCCGCCGGGAACGTCCCCTTCGACCGCCGGTCGGTCGAACGCGGAACCGCCCGGGTCGGACCACAACGTGCTCACATCCGACTCTGACTGGAAGCAGCCCTACATCGACTGACTAACTAACGGGTCGCTCCCTACCGACCCAACCGAGGCCCGTCGCCTCGCCGTCCTTCACCCTGGTCGACGAGGACCTCTACAAGAGGAGCCCCTCCAGAATCCTCTAGAAGTGCATCCCGGCCGACCGAGGAAGGGAGTTGTTGCTCGACATCCATGGCGGCATCTGCGGCCACCACGCCTCACCATGGACCCTCATAGGGAAAGCATTCCGGCAAGGCTTCTATTGGCCCACCGCCGTGGCGGCCGCCGAGCAGATAGTCTGCACCTGCGAAGGATGCCAATTCTTTGCCCTACAGATGCATCTTCCGGCGCAAGCCCTACAGACGATCCCCATCACGTGGTTGTTTGCGATCTGGGGGCTCGATCTGGTCGGGTCCTTCAAGAAGGCGCCCGGGGGCTTGACCCACCTACTTGTCGCGGTTGACAAGTTCACCAAGTGGATAGAAACCAAGCCGGTCGCCACCATCACTTCGGCACAGGCGGCCAGCTTCTTCCGCGACATCGTCTATTGGTTCGGAGTCCCGAACTCCATCATCACCGACAACGGGACACAGTTCACGGGGAAGGAGTTCCTTGAGTTCTACGATGACTTCAGTATCCGCGTCGACTGGGAGGCCGTGGCCCATCCGCGGGCCAATGGTCAAGCCGAGCGAGCGAACGACATGATCCTCCAGGGGCTCAAGCCGCGAATCTTCAGCCATCTGAAGAAATTAGCGGGATGATAGGCAGCCGAACTACCCTCCGTTCTCTAGAGCCTGCGGACCACACTGACCCGATCAACCGGGTTTTTGCCATTTTTCATGGTGTTCGGTGCCAAAGCGGTTTTGCCAACCGACCTAGAGTATGAAGGCCCAAGACTTCAAGCCTTCAACGAGACACGGGGGCTCGAGTCACAGCAGGACGCCATCGACCAGCTCAACGAGGAGCGTGATGTGGCCATCCTCCGATAGGCCAAATACCAGCAAGCGCTACGGCGGTACCACAGTTGTCAGGTCCGTGGACGGTCCTTCAACATCGGCGACCTGGTCCTGCGCCAGGTTCAGTCCAACAAAGATAGGCACAAGCTTTCCTCTCCGTGGGAAGGCCCGTTCACTGTTGTGGAGATCATCCGACCTGGCACTTTCCGACTCAAAGACGCAGGCGACAACATCGTCCCCAACATGTGGAATGTAGAAAACTTAAGGCGATTCTACCCCTAAGGATTTTTCTTGCCCACGTGCTACTTGGAGACCGTAAAGTTTACAACCTCATGCGGGCCGGTGACCTGACACCATTCCCTCCTCGCGTGAACGCAAGTGAATGTCTTTGTAATTAAAGTTCGCGCTCTTTTTCGCGCTTTGCCTAAAAATGCTAACGCTCCGATTCACGCCCGACCCTCGCGGTTCCTATAGGCTACAATCGTCGAGTGCACAGCACAGCAAGCAAGCAGGCATAAGAAGAAACAACTACCGACTTTCGATAAGATAAACTTTATTCCTTCAAAATTATTTACATTGTGGGAGGAGGAGGCCTGCATGCCCTCACTCCCCCCGTTCCAGCCATCCACCTCGTGGCGCCTCCGCACAACCGCCTCGATAAGGGCCGCCCTCGCCTCGTAAAGGCGGGGGATGGCTTGGAGAAGTGCGTCGACCCGCACGATGTCTCGCCTCACCCGGGCGGCCTCCACCTAATCCACGATCATCCTCCACTCCTCCTCCTGCCAGTACAATGGCTCCCAGTAGAAGGGCGGGGGGTCCGCCATCAAAACAAAAGTGAAGAGTAGGCTAAGGCTTAGAAGAAGAGGGAAGAAAGGGAGAGGAAGGCAGCTGCATTCCTAACGCCCTCCGCGGCTCCCCTTTTATACCCCAAGGCGCGGAAGACGAAGAGGATCACAGTAAATACGGGGACGAGGAGGCGAAGCGACTCCGCACCAGTTCCATCCAAGGCTTAACTACCCGAAAGTTAAGGCAACTCTATCCCCGAAACTCTCCTCTTATCCATTCGTTGTCTTTATATTCCGCCTCCAAGCTCAAGCGGGGCATCGTGACCATGGCATGGTCGCGATGTCCCTCTCGGGGGCTAACCGGCACGTATGCACTCGCACGGGTCAGTGACTCGGCTGGCTATCGGATTTCCCCCTAGCGGTAACCCTCTCGACTCGAGTGCTTCGGCCTACACCCCAGCGGCTATGGTTGTTAAGTAGCGCTTCGCAGAAGAAGGAAGCGCCCGTGTGGAGTGATCCGTTGCCGGTCAGGAGCACCCCTTTCTCGCGTGAGCACAAATGAATGCTTCGCGTCTAAATTCCTGCTCTCTTTGCCCTTTGCTCAAAGGTGTTAACACCACAACCTACGCCCGAGCCCCGCGGTCTATAAGACTATGGTTGCCGAGTGTTCATCACAGCAAGCAAGCACAAAGAGACAAGTCGAACCCGTGGTCGGCCTGTCTGGCCAAAATTGATAAAACAAATTTTAGTTCATTACGCACTAAAGTCGCCACATCAAAAAATCAAAAACACATCTAACTCTTTCTCTATTCTCGATGGAGGATGTCCTGCGGCGATGTCCTGTTGGCGATCATCCAGGCATGCGGCTCAACTTGGCTTTCGAACCCATCGACCTTCTCGTCCATCCGGTTCTTGGCAATCCCACTACTGACGGTGTCGAGGTCGATGCCATCATAGTGGGAAAGTGTGCAGACGAGCGCCGAAGAAGCCCCAAGCGCGACGCCTTCACTCACCACACGCTCAACATGCTTGGGCAAGTTGGCCAGCACGGTGGCGAGCGAACTCGCGCCCGCCACGAGCCTGAGCAGCTGGTCGCAGACGTTCTGGCTGACCTCCCGAAAGGTCACCAGTTCGGCGGCCTGCTCGGATCGCTCCCCCTCCGCCTATCGCTGCGCCGCCAGGGCCACGTCCCGTGACATGACCGCCTGGTCACACTCCTCCACCGCCAGCCTCCGCGCTTTCGCAGCCTCGCTGAAGTTCTTCTGCAGCTCTGCGGAAGGGAACACTGTTGAAGCAACGACCCCGCCAAGCCACGATCGCAAGATCGACCGAGGGGGTAGCTCACTTACCACTCGTAGACGCCCCCAGGGCACGAAGCTCCTCATCGACCTTGGCCTAGGCCTCGCAGTCGTTCGCACCGTCATCGACAAGTTTCCTCTCTGAGGCTAGCTCCTCCCGAAGGTGGGTCGCCTCCGATCGAGCGGCCCCTTCCGCAGCGGCGGCGGCCTCCTTGGCTCTGTTGGCCTCCTCCGCGGAAGACCTGAGCTCGGATGCCTCCGCTCTCAGGTCCCGGATCATCAAACGCGTGTCCGACAATGTCTGGTCAATCCACTCCAGCTCTCGACGGTTTTTCTCCCCCTCCGCCCGCTCGTGGTCCAAGGCCTCCTGGGCGTTGTGCAACGAGGTACCCAGCCGGCCGCACACCACTTCGGCGGTCATCCTTTGGCCGTACAAACTGCGTAGGAACTCGGATTTGCCCTCCGATCGGGTTCGCAAGCGCTGCAAGTTGCGATCATCCCATCAGCCTACCGCAAGCCTGCCGCGAAAGCCGCAGGGACGAAGTTCGTTTGACTCACCTCACCGATTGGGTGAATCCTCTCGATAATGACACCCAGCGCCCTGCCGAAAGACGTGACGACAACATCCAGGTCCGTCCGGATCCTGCTCATCTCGGCCTCGGCTTCCCGCAAGCTCTCCGCTAGGTCCTCCCAATCCTCGAGCTCCGTCGCATCGTCCTGCACAAGGCGCGGCCTCCCAGACAGATCCACGCCTGGCCAGGTCAGCGTGGGCAAATGCCCCCGGGCTGGCTCCCTTGGGCCCGTGCCGACGATCTGCGCTTCCAACAGGGGGACCGCCCCCACCGGTGGGATCCCGGGCAACAGCGGGATCGCCTTGGACGCCCGGATCGCATGGGCCGGTGGGATCCCCAGAGGCGGCGGCGGGACCCACTCCTCACTCTCCGCAGTCTCTGATCGAATCCCCGACTCGACAGGGGCCGCCGGGAGTTCTTCGCACTCGGGCTCCAACGGTGGCACCTGTCCCGCTGAGGGCCTCGTCGGCAGCACCTCCACCACCCGCGGCGCCTCGGTGCCCACCGTCGGCACTGGCTCCGTCTGCTGCTCTGGATCAACCGGTGGTTCCTCCGCGCCCACCGGTGGCGCCTTCGCACCCACCGGCGGCGAGGATGGCCCCGGACCTTGCATAGCCGTTACAGGGCGAGCCACCGGCACCGCGGCTACCCCCGTGTAGTCCCTACAGGCAGCACTTAGTCAGAAACCGCTCGAGCAACTCTGCACGGTGCAACTCAGCGTCGCAGAGGACACTTACCACGATGAGCGGGAGCACGACACCCGCGCCCTCTTCGGCGCTCCACCTCCTTGAGGACAACCCCGCCGAGGGCGTCCCCACCTAGGGCCGAGCGGCGGTGGCACTCATAGAGGCGCCTTCGCCCGGGCTGCTGTCGGTCGGCAGCCCGAGGTCATATAGGCGACACGGTTCGGCCCCGTCATCCCCGCTACTATCGCTCGAGCTCGACCGTTGGCCACCCAACTCGATAGTGGTCATGTCGGTAACCTCTTCGCCATGCGCGGCCCTTGCCGCACGCTCTTGCTTCTTCTCCTCTCTCCTTTTCCTCCTCCTCTCTTCCTTTCGCCTCCTACGGTCGGAATTGCGCTTTGCGGCCCCCGCGCGGGCCGCAGCCCTCAACTCCTTCTCCCCCGGCAGCAGGGCCCGGGACACCATCCCGGTAAGCCCCTGGGGAACACAGAAGCGCTAATCGGACCAAAACCCTGAGGGCTCAAGGAAAGGAAAGAGGGAAGGGAAAAAAAGTTGCTCATATTACCAGATCCGGGGGGTGTTGCGCCGAGAACGGCTCAGGGTGGCCAGCCGCCGCGACGGTGGCATCTCCGGCGATGACGGCAGAAACCCAGGCCTCGAGCTCCATCACGGGGAGCTCCATCTCCGCGGTCCTCATGGGGTCGGACGCCCCCGCGTACTGGAACATGGGGCGCACCCGATCCATTAGGGGCTGGACGCGCATCCTCATGAACGCGCGCACGACGACGTCATTGGTCAGGCCCCGCTCCCTCTGGATCTTGATCCGGTCGATGATCGCGCCCACCTTCTTCTTCTCCCTTTGGTCAGCGCCCCAGTTCCACTCGAGCACCATCACGGGAAGATGGCCGATGAAGGTCAGGGCACTACCTCTGAGGTTCCTAGCGTAAAGCCACTCGGAGTGCCAATCCCGGTTCAACGATGGTAGCCTCATCTCGATGTAGTCCATCGCTTGGCCACCACGTAGATGGAAGGCCACACCGCTGATGGGTATAGAAGCATCTGCCGGCTTGTCCCTCCTCAGCTGCGCCTGGAAGAAATGCCTCAAGAGTGCACAATAAGGATCGATCCCCAAGAATGCCTCGCACAGCCCAAAATGTTCCAAAATATTTTCCAGAATTTTTCTGGAATTTTTCTGAGTCTTTTGCTATTTTTAATGATTTATTTGAATTTCTGGGAATTTAATTGGATTAATTAAATGCGAGTGGGTTTTACTGTTCCTCCGACCGGACCCGAGTCCGAGTCAGACTGGAGTCCGATCCGTGCCAGTTGGTCCAGCCGAACCCAAACCCGCGTGACCGTTGGATCTTGATCCAACGGCCACGATTGAGCCACGTCACCCGAGCCCGAGCCCGAGCCCGGGCGAGCCAGCCAGCTCGCCCGAGTCAGACCCGAACCCAAACCCACGCACCGTTGGATCTCGATCCAACGGCTGTGCGCGTGCCACGTCACCCTCTCCGTGTCGCCGTCGGACTCCGCCGCCGCAACGGAGTGGGCCTCGGTTTCCGCGCGTTTCACGGACGCCGAGGGCCCTATTTAATGCGCCGCCACCCGTGCCGTGACGCCGACTTCCGTGCGCACCCGTAGCCCTAGACAACGTCGCCTGAGCCGCCGCCGTTTAGCCGCAATCGCTCGCCGTAGTTGCCGTAGCGCTCCGCCGCGGTTAAGTGCTGTTTCCGCCGCCGTCCGCCGTCCTCCGCCGCCGTTGAGGTCAGATCCGGAACCGGGAGGTCAAGCCGCGTCGGAGGAGACCTCTCACTTCGCCGGAGCACGCCCGTAGCGCCGTTGCCGTGGTCGTCGTCCTCAACTCCGGCCAGCCAGCGCCGCCGCAAGCCATCGCCGGGCCTCGAAGCTTCTCCACCGTCCGATCCAGATCCAACGCCCCAGATCACGCCACGTCACCCGCCGGTGAGATCCACGTGCTAAACCCTTATCCAATCTCAACCGTTGGATCTAGATCCAACGGTCCAGATTGACCACGTTCACCCCAAACGTGCGTCACCAGATCTGATCTGGGCCGTTGATTTTCAAATCAACGGCCGAGATCATGCCACGCGTCCAGGAAGGCTGACTGTGATGCCCTAGAATTTGAGAGCGATCCTAGGGTTTTCTTTCTTGGTTGTTCCGGAAAGAAAGAGGGTTTTGTCGGGGAATGAAATAATTGAAGAATATGCGGCAATTTAATATTAAAAATTGGAGTTTTGGGCTAGTTTCCGCTGGGCTGAGGCAACCTGGGCCTGGGCCGGGAATTTCTTTTTCCCCCTCTCCTCCCCATGCCTTGGTGGGCCGGCCCACCCACCCCCCTTTAAGTGGCACCCCCTCCCCCCAAACCCTAAGGCGCCTCCCTTCCTCCCCCTAGTAGCCGCCACCCTCTCCTCTTCCTCCCCTGCGTGGTGGCTCAAGATCCACCACGAAACGCGAAGGAGAAAGCGAGAAGGGATCCGTGGAGGCGTGGAGGACGAGCAGATTTCAGATTCGGGGTTCATCGCGTGCTTTCCGTGGATTCTCGAGGAAGGACTCTAGGTAAATTTCCAGAATTTTACCCCCTGTTCTACCTAAGATTAGGAGTGTTTTAGATCTGGTGGTGTTTTTTTTGGATGGAATTTGATGGGGGAGAAGGGTAGTTGTTCACGTGGTGCTGTTTCTGAGAGGGGAGATTGTGCAGCGCGGATTGTTTCGCGGTTTAAGTGGAATAGATTATTTTTTCTGCAAAACCCTATAACTAGAAAGTTGTAGACAACGTCGAGACCTAGCTTCTGTATTTTTTTCAGAATTTTTGGGCCGTCGGTCTGAGAGTTATCTCTGTTGGAAGATGACGAACAGAATCTGGAAATAGATTTCGTCCACTGTGTTGGACGGTTGTTTAGGCATATTTAACAGCAGAATTGAAATTTTTGACCTTCATGAAAGTTGTATATCTCGTCAATATCTAGCTACTGTAATTTTTCTGTATTTTTATGAACAGTAGAAAAAAAGATACGAAATTGGGAAGAGAGGGTGCTGCTGTTCGATCCGGACAGATCGGGGTTTTTGGCGTTTAAATGGGATCGGGGAGTAGGAAGCGTGTGTTTGAATTGTGTGATGAATTGTGATGTCGCTATGTACTGAAATAATGTTTGTTCAGGTGGTGCCACTGCTGGGCGTAACTAGGTTCTTCGCCCACGTCGGTAAAGGCAAGTGGAAGCAGTTGTATTGGTAATCGATACATTGTTGTTTGATTCGCCTTCACTATAAACTCCAATTACAGCAATCATACATGGTTTAATCACTTGCTTTCAAGATTTGCAATATCTTGACTGGTATTGTGATGTTGTGGTTTAGCTATGAATCAAGAGTAAGGTGAAGAATGATGTTGTTTACCGGATGAATTGTCTAAACATTTCATCTCTATGATATTTGTTTTCTATCCATGCTATATGATGATATGAAAACGTGTGGACTCAGTGGGAGAGGTTATGAATGAATTCATGCATGAAGCATTAACTGCATAATCATGCATTGGAAGTTTGTCGACGCCACAGGCGCGATCAGACCGTACAACACCGTGTGTTCCCGAGAAAGGGCACGGTGAGGAACATGGCATAAGCATGTGCATCAATCATATGCATTTCTTGAAGTGGTGTGGACTCTTTCATGTGTTATTGTATATGAGTAATGTGGAATGATAAATATATGGTGGATGTTTTATTTGAATTAGTTGTTCCTCTAGCTGAGATAACCCAATCTCACTACTTGTCGCTTTTGATGTTTTCGGGTAGCGCACGTGAGTCGTAAGCATGAAGGGTGGGCTAGCAACACAATAAATTTTCTGATGTCGTCACGACTCACATGAACTAGTGTTTTATATAATTCTTTAGCTGGCTGAAATTTTATTACACCTAGACTCATTGTTGTCCCCTTTAAACTTGTTTTCCTTTATGGTTGTCCCTTTAGAGATGTGTTATGTTTATGGTTGATTCCTGGTTGATTTAGACTTGTTGTCTCTAGTATTGATGTCGTGATATTATTCCTATTTGAATTGCTTATCATGGACCTTGTTTTTATGAATTGCTTCCGTATTATCCTATTTTAGGGGAAATGCTGTCGAATTTTTCTTGTACAATAGTTTAGATTTATGGGGTGTTACATCGACCGTTGTCGCAGCAAACAAGACTCCACGCGTGACGCTGACACGCCGGGCCCGCGTGTCAGCGGCTTAGCCGCAACCGCACCGTGACGTCAGCACGGGCCCACCTGTCAGCGGCCACCCCAGCCGTGCGGTGACGTCAGCGATGACGTCACCAGTGGGTCCCACCTGTCCGTATAGCTGGCCGAGACTTCGCCGACGCCAACAATGACGTCACCCAGTGGGTCCAACTCGTCACCAGACGTGAGCCGTGGACCGGGTCCACGGTAGACCCGAGCCAAACCATGGACCACGTCCATGAACCGGCTGATGTCATCAGACCAATCAGAGGCTGCCACGTGTCCTCGCTGACGCAATAATTAATTTCCGAAAAAGAAAATGATTTATTAATTCGAAATAATGATTTCAGATTTTGTTTCAAACTTCAAACGCTTATAACTTTTGCATTTCAACTCCGATTTGAGTGTTTCAAATTTCTAAATTTGTATAAAATTGAGATTTACCTAATGATGAATTTTATTTAATTTTTGGACTAAAGTTTTCCTCTGTAATATTATTTAATTGATTATTTAAACTTCAAAATGCTATAACTTTTGCATTTAAACTCCGAATTTGACGATTCCAGTTTCTAAAAATTCATAAAATTATGTTCTCTGTTTATGAACTTTATTTGGATGTTTGGACACTTTTTGTCTACTGTTTTATTCATTTGTTGCTATTTGCACGCGTTACGAGTAGACGTTGAAGTGCCGGAAGGATTCGAAGGAGAAGTATTGACTCAGAGCCATTTCGGGACCAAGAGCAAGTACTTTTTGAAGGCAAGTTATGCTTTGACCATATTGACCCTATTTTGAAACCTATTTTGATTTAACTTATTGCATGCTAGTTCAATCAGAAAATACCTTATTTAAGTATGGGAAATTAGATAAATGCCGATTCTTTGTATGACACCTTGATTAATTAAATATGTGCCATGACCCTTGTCACCCTAGTTGTGGTTTACTAGTTGGACATTACTAAAATGCCAACATGGGAAATTAGATCGTTGTAGTATATTGCTTAGACACACTCGTGCTCATGACATGATTTTGGACAATCAAATGTTAATATTGACTTAATGATATATTGAACCTGTTTTGGAAAGGTATCATGTGATGTTGATAGCACGTGGTGCATGGTAATCAACTAGGGTTTGATAAATAGTTTTCGACCGGGCATGTGGCAAGATTGATCGGGTGGGCCGCTTGTGGCACCGGAATGTTGGTTTGGTTCTTCGGGTAGTCTTGCCCTGGTCACCCTAAGGACTTCACCTTGCAAGCCTTTGAACTGGGTCAAACATGCAACCACATGTCCGTAATGGGACGGACCTAGTTGATTAAGTTGCTAATAACGTACCTGTGGGACCTCAGGAGGTCAACTACACCCTTTGTGTAAGTTATGCGGGAGCGTCACGGGCTGCGGCCAGGTACCCATCTAACGGTTGGTTGGCCTAAACTTCGCCTTAGCTAAGGGAAGGGTTAGTGTGCAACAATCGGGGAGGACCACTTGTGCTGTTAGAAGTTTCCAAAAGACTTTGTTGCGGGAACTCGCCTTTGTGGTGTTTGACTGTATCTTGTGGGTAAAGTGCATAACCTCTGCAGAGTGTAAAATCTATTCGAATAGCCGTGTCTGCGGTATTGGACATCGCTCGGGAATTACAGTCAAGGGTTAGACTCTGTCAAAAATAACTTGGACTTGAAAGGTTGGGTTGGATTAATAATGATGTTGATAGAAATGTGGATTAGGATGGGAAAGATGTTTACTAAACCCCTTGAAAAGTTATTTATGCTTTACTTGTTACTACTGCTTTCGAATCTACTTATGATACTTGTTAAATGCTCTTACTGCAAATATACCTTGAGCCACTCCTTTGTATTAAGCCATGCATGTAGTATATTAGCTGCATTCATGCATGACTTGTCGAGTACCAAGTACTCACCCTTGCCACAATACAACACCAGTTGAAGAGGAGACTACACCACTTTGGAGGAGGAGCTCCAAGAGGAACCGTCTACTTAGGAGCGAGCCGGTCGGTTGCCTGTGGTATCTTGGATGGCGCCACGGTTATCTTATTTTCCGCTGCTATTATTTCTCTTTTAATAAGTTTCGCCTGCGTGTATGATATTTGTAACTTGACCATAAGGTCGAGCAACCAGTTTGACTATTTAATTAAAGTACTCTATTAGTATCGAGTGGTATGATTGTGATATCTACCGATGTTAAGACTGTGTGCACTAGCGTGTTCCTGGACTAGTGTTGAATACACAGAGGGTCCGGATTTGCAAATTCGGGTCCCGACAGAGGTGGTATCAGAGCCATACTGACCGTAGGCTCAACCCTAGCTAGAATGGTCGTAGAGAGGATAAAACCTATTTTCTAAAGGTTAAAAGTTCGTCAAGATAAGAAATGACATCTCGACTTATTCCCTTCTCTCTTTTCTTATCTCTTGCTGAATTTTTCCTTACCTTGTCACGATTTAAAAATTTCGAGTTCTTACGTGAGCACTCTTGTGACAGATGGAGGGAGAGTTCAACTACGTAGATCTGGAGGTTGGTCACGCCGCGGAACTTTTGCGTATGCTCTGAGACTCTCGGAGATTTTTAGAAGCCGCAATACCAAGTGGACGTGATCGCACAAGCAGGATTGATCAAGGCTTGTGACGTGAAGATTGTGGTACCGCTAGGAAGAAGGGCCTGTGCAATCGCTCGATACACCTTGACCGCCAGGAGGTCTACAATGCAGATGGGTATCCAAGAGGCGCCACGACGAGCAATGCGGCACATTACCCGTATCTACGCCAGAGAATTGAGAGCACAGTGTTCCAGATCATCCGCGCAAGAAGAATAACCTTCTTGACCCGAAGGCGATTCAGGATGAGAATGCCATGGTTACACAGTTGGCACAACTTGTTGTCGCCCAGGAGGATGTACTCGATGATACAAGCAAGGAGCTACAGAAGGCCCGCAAAGAAATCACGACAGAGAAGAACAGATGGCGGGAAGCTCAAGAGTATGTGTCTCACCTTCTGCAAAGGATTGGAGAGTTAGAGACGGCATTGTACGCACCAGAGCCGGAGCCAATGCTCGAGCTACACGAGCCAGACCCGGAGGAGCCGGAGCTTGAGGAGGACACTGCTTCTTCGACTACCACAGATGACACAGTTGCTGGACATGGCGATCGTTTTGCGCCTATGCCGCAGCATCCGTACCCAGGCCGTGGAGGTTTTCTCGATGAGTGAGCGTAGGTTCTATAGTGAGACTCCTTCGCCGAGTCGCGTCATAGAATAAAGAGTCACCCTTTAGGCGTTAGACTCCAGTGTTAGTTCGATTTGGATTTTCATTGCTTGCTGAGTGTGCAGTATGTGTTGCAAGGCCCCTAAGCATTGTAAGCAATCATACCAAGTTATTATTGATTAAAATAATAAAGCTGGACTTTAAGATACACCTTTCGCCCCGCATAAGCTCCATATTACTTATCTATTCCTGTTTCCCGCTCATCTCTGAAACCTTGGAGCAATCGACAGATGGTGAACACCCGCGGAAACCTTGGAGGCAATGGAAGTGGTTCTCGCCCAGCAGAAAACCCCAATGATGGAGCACCGACCGCCATCGACATGCAGAATTTTGGAGCATTTCTTGCTGCTGCATACGCTTGATGCATGCTATGATGCAACAGATGCAACACGTCACTGCTCAGGCCACCGCTAATCAAGTCAATCAGGGACAACGCCAGAACACAAGACTGTCAGAGTTTATGAGGACTCATCCACCCACTTTCTCCGGGAATGCTAACCCGTTGGAAGCCGATGACTGGTTAAGGTCAATTGAGAGGAAGCTACACATTGCTCAATGCATAGGAAATGAGAAGGTACTCTACGCTTCTCATCAGTTGGAAGGAACAGCCGCCGAATGGTGGGAGAACTTCTGCGCCACGCAAGAGAACCCTCAGGACATCACTTGGGAGGAGTTCACAGCTGCATTTCGTTAGTATCACGTGCCTGAAGGAATCATGGATCTCAAGAAAGAGGAGTTCAGGGCACTGAAGCAAGGTAATTAGCCAGTGGCCGAATACCTGAACAAGTTCACACAGCTTGCTCGCTACGCACCTGAGGATGTAGCGACAGATAAAGCCAGACAGTCTCGTTTCATGAAGGGACTTAACTCAGGACTGCAGGTGGGATTGATCACCCACACCTTTCCAGATTTCCAAGAGTTGGTGAATAAGGCGCTTATTCTTGAGGACAAGCGCAAGGAACTGGATGAGAACAGGAAGCGCAGGATGCAGCATCAGGGATCGCGTCAGGGAGCGCAGCAACGTTTGAGGGTTGCGCCAAATCAGCTTTTCAGATTCCAGCCGCAGAATACAACAAGGACACCGTCACCAGCACCAAGACCCATCAATCAGAACTATCGGACTCAAAGACCACCGTAAACGCCGCTCGTAGTCAACAGGATGTTGAGACGCCGCTACAATTGTAACGAGCCGTGACACTTTGCCAACAGTTGTTCTAAGAAGACAGCAGGAGTGACCCCAGTTCGCTTCAATCTGGGATCCACACCAGCTAGGACGCCAGCACCAGGAGCAGCACCCCAGACCGTGGTGAGAGGCCGAGTCAATCATGTCACTGCAGATGCACTGCAGAATGCCACGGACGTCAGATCGGGTAAGTTACATGTTAACTCGACTGCACCTGCTTGATTTTGTTTGATTCTGGAGCTTCACATTCGTTTGTTTCACAAGGCTTTGCTGCTAAAAATGATTTGGAGATTGCAAGACTTAAGTGCATGCTTTTGGTTCAAACCCCTGGTTCCGAACTCTGAACTAAAGTAGGATGTTCTGGGGTGAGAATACTAATAGATGGGATAGAGTTCCTAGCGAACCTTATTATTTTGGAGACCCAGACCTTAGATGTTATTTTGGGAATGGATTGGTTATCCAAGCACAAGGCCGTATTGGATTGTGGACGGAGGACTATCTCAGTTGAGAGCCCGTGTGGAAAGAAAGTGGAATTTCAAGCTACCGCCGTTAGAGATGGACAGTTGATGGTTAACAGCACCAAGGCACTCAGCATAGAAGATGTCTCAGTAGTGAATGAGTACCCAGATGTTTTTCCTGAAGATCTACCTGGTATGCCGCCAAACAGGGACATAGAGTTTGTGATAGAGCTTGTACCTGGTACAGCACCGATAGCAAAGAGACCTTATCGGATGTCCACCGAGGAATTAGTAGAGATGAAGAAACAGCTTGAAAAGCTGATGGAGAAAGGATTTATCAGACCGAGTTCGTCGCCGTGGGGAGCGCCAGTTTTGTTCGTCAAGAAGAAAGATGGGAGTTTCAGGATGTGCATTGACTACCGTGCACTCAATGAAGTCACCGTGAAGAATAAGTACCGCTACCCAGGATCGATGATCTGTTTGATCAGCTGAGAGGAGCCGGAGTTTTCTCCAAGATTGATCTGAGATCGGGATACCATCAGTTGAAGATCCGATCGGAGGATATTCCGAAGACCGCATTCTCGTCAAGATATGGACATTACGAGTTTACTGTTATGTCCTTTGGTCTGACGAATGCACCAGCATATTTCATGAATATGATGAATAAGGTGTTCATGGAATATTTGGACCAGTTTGTTGTTGTGTTCATTGATGATATTTTAATCTACTCCAAGACAGAGGATGAACATGCCGAACACTTGAGGCGAGTTTTGGAAAAGCTGAGGGAACAGCAACTCTTCGCCAAGTTCAGTAAGTGTGATTTCTGGAAGGACAAGGTGGAATTCCTCGGACATGTAATGACCGCAGAAGGAGTCGCCGTAGATCCAAGCAAGGTAGAAGCTGTGTTACATTGGGAACAGCCGAAGACCGTGACCAAGATCCGGAGTTTCCTTGGAATGACAGGTTACTATCGCCGTTTCATTGAAGGCTTTTCGACAATTGCGAAACCTCTTACGCAATTGCTGAAAAAGGAGAAGAAGTTTGCATGGACGCCGGAGTGTGAGAAAGGTTTTCAGGAGCTGAAGAAACGATTGACATCAGCGCCAGTGTTAGTCCTACCGGACGTCAATCAAAGCTTTGATAATTATTGTGACGCATCGCGCCAAGGACTTGGATGTGTGCTGATGCAGAATGGAAAGGTCGTCGTTTATGCATCAAGATAGTTGAGGCCACATGAGGAGAATTATCCGACGCATGACCTGGAGCTAGCTGCCGTAGTGCATGCCTTGAAATTATGGCGTCACTACTTAATTGGAAACAGATGTGAAGTATACACGGACCATAAGAGTCTTAAGTACATCTTCACCCAATAAGACTTGAACATGAGGCAGAGAAGATGGTTAGAGTTGATCAAGGACTACAATGTTGGAATCCATTACCATCCCGGGAAGGCCAACGTAGTTGCCGATGCTCTGAGTCGGAAAAGCCATACCGTGAGTATGTTGCTAGCCGCAAGTCAGGATGAGCTATGTGAGGATTTCCAGAGAATGCAGATTGAAGTGGTACCAGAAGGATTCATGGCCGCATTGGAAGTGAAGCCTACCCTAGAAGATCAGATCCGAGAAGGACAGAAGGATGATGACAAGATCCGCAGGATTAAGTCCATCATGGATGAAGGCAAGGCAGAGGACTTCAAGTTGGATGAGCAAGGCACGTTATGGATGAAGGATCGCATTTGTGTGCCGAACAAAAATGAGCTGAAGCAGTTGATTCTAGAAGAAGCCCATGACTCCAAGTATTCAATTCAATTCACCCAGGAAGTGCCAAGATGTATCAGGATTTGAAGGAGAGATTCTGGTGGCCGAGCATGAAGCGTGAAGTTGCCGAGCATGTTGCATTGTGCGACGTATGCCAGAGAGTCAAGGCAATGCATCAGAGACCAGCAGGATTGTTGCAGCCGCTGAAAATACCTGAGTGGAAGTGGGAGGAAATCGGAATGGATTTCATTACCGGTTTGCCTAAGACTCAAGGAGGTTATGACTCCATATGGGTTATAGTGGATCGCTTGACCAAGGTCGCCCATTTTATCCCTGTGAAGACCACTTGGGAGATAAGTTAGCAGAGTTGTATATGAACAGGATCGTCTGTTTGCACGGAGTGCCAAAGAAGATCGTATCGGATAGAGGTACCTAGTTTACCTCGAGGTTCTGGAATAAGCTACATGAAGCCATGGGAACCCGTTTGAACTTCAGTACAGCTTATCATCCACAGACGGATGGCCAGACTGAAAGAGTCAATCAGATTCTGGAGGATATGTTAAGAGCGTGTGCATTGGCTTATGCTACCTCTTGGGATAAGAGTCTGCCGTATGCGGAGTTCAGTTACAACAACAGTTACCAAGCAAGTTTGCAAATGTCACCATTCGAAGCACTATATGGTCGACCCTGTCGGACGCCATTGAACTGGAATGAGACAGGTGAACGCCGTGTCTTTGGGCCAAATATTCTTCAAGAAGCTGAAGAACAGATTGCCATGATCAGGGAGAGATTGAAGATAGCCCAATCACGACAGAAGAGTTATGCTGACAACCGTTGCCGAGACTTGAGTTTTGAACCAGAAGATTTCGTGTATCTCAGAGTCACACTGCTCAGAGGAGTTAAGAGATTCCATGCCAAAGGAAAACTCGCGCCGAGATTTGTTGGACCATTTAAGGTTCTCAGATGCCGAGGTGAAGTTGCTTATCAGCTAGAGTTACCGCAATCACTAGCAGGAGTGCATGACGTGTTCCACGTGTCCCAGCTGAAGAAGTGTCTCCGAGTGCCTGAGGAGCAGACACCGCTAGAGTCAATTGAGTTGCAAGAAGATCTGACTTACAAAGAGCATCCCGTGAAGATTCTGGACACCATGGATCGAGAGACGAGGAACAAGTCAACCCGTTTCTGCAGAGTTCAATGGAGCAACCATGCGGAGAGTGAATCAACTTGGGAGCGCGAAGAGGATTTGAAGAAAGAGTTTCCGAACATATTTCTTTAGTAAGCCCTGAATCTCAGGGACGAGATTCTGTTAAGGGGGAGAGGTTTGTAACACCCCAAAATTTTACTTTTCTTAAATTCATGTGTGATTTGGCACTTTGGTGAATTTTTGGAATTTTCTGGAATTTATTTGGATTTATTTGGAATTTATTTGAATTTATTCCATTTTGAAATAATTAAAGAATTAAACTTTGCAAATAAAAATTTGTTGGAAATATTTTATTTGAGTCCAAAATGTTCCAAAATATTTTCAGAATTTTTTTGGAATTTTTCTGAGTCTTTTGCTATTTTTTAATGATTTAATTGAATTTCTGGGAATTTAATTGGATTAATTAAATGCGAGTGGGTTTTACTGTTCCTCCGACCGGACCCGAGTCCGAGTCAGACTCGAGTCCTACCCGCGCTGATTGGTCCAAATTAACCCGCTTACCGAACCCAAACTCCGCGTGCGGACCGTTGGATCTTGATCCAACGGCCACGATTGAGCCACGTCACCCGAGCCTGAGCCCGACCGAGCCAGCCAGCTCGCCCGAGTCAGACCCGAACCCAAACCCACGCACCGTTGGATCTCGATCCAACGGCTATGCGCGTGCCACGTCACCCTCTCTCGTCGCCGCTTCGGACTCGCCGCCAGAACGGAGCGGCCTCGATTTCTGCGCTGCTTACCTGACGCCGAGGGCCCTATTTAATACGCCGCCACCCGTGCCGTGACGCCGACTTTCGTGCACACCCGTAGCCCTAGACAACATCGCCTGAGCCGCCGCCGTTTAGCTGCAATCGCTCGCCGTAGTTGCCCAGCGCCCGCCATGATTAAATCTTTATTTCGCCGCCGTCCGCCGTCCTCCGCCGCCTTTGAGGTCAGATCTGGAACCGGGAGGTCAAGCCGCGTCGGAGGAGACCTCTCACTTCGCCGGAGCACGCCCGTAGCGCCGTTACCGTGGTCGTCGTCCTCAACTCCGGCCAGCCAGCGCCGCCGCAAGACATCGCCGGGCCTCGAAGCACTCCACCGTCCGATCCAGATCCAACGCCCCAGATCACGCCACGTCACCCGCCGGTGAGATCCACGTGCTAAACCCTTTTCCAATCTCAACCGTTGGATCTAGATCCAACGGTCCAGATTGACCACGTTCACCCTAAACGTGCGTCACCAGATCTGATCTGGGCCGTTGATTTTCAAATCAACGGCCGAGATCGTGCCACGCGTCCAGGAAGGCTGACCGCCGCGTCAGCGCGGCCGCGACTCCACGCTGCGTGACGCCGACACGCCGCTCAGCGTGTTAAGCGGCTTAGCCGCAACCGCCGCCGTGATGTCGGCCACGAGCCCGCTGTCGGCCGCCACGGCCATGCGGTGGCGTTAGCGATGACGCGTCACCGTGGGTCCCACTCACCGGTAATGGCCGAGTCCGGCTGACGTCAACAATGACGTCACCCCAGTGGGTCCCACCTGTCAACCGCATGTGAGCCGTGGACCGGGTCCACGGTAGACCCGACCCAAACCATGGACCACGTCCATGAACCGGCTGACGTCAGCAGACCAATCAGAGGCTGCCACGTGTCCTCGCTGACACAATAATTAATTTCCGAAAAAGAAAATGATTTATTAATTCGAAATAATGATTTCAGATTTTGTTTCAAACTTCAAACGCTTATAACTTTTGCGTTTCAACTCCGATTTGAGTGTTTCAAATTTCTAAATTTGTGTAAAATCGAGATCTACCTAATGATGAATTTTATTTAATTTTTGGACTAAAGTTTTCCTCTGTAATATTATTTAATTGATTATTTAAACTTCAAAATGCTATAACTTTTGCATTTAAACTCCGAATTTGACGATTCTAGTTTCGAAAAATTCATAAAATTAAGTTCTCTCTGTTTATGAACTTTATTTGGATGTTTGGACACTTTTTGTCTACTGTTTTATTCATTTGTTGCTATTTGCACGCGTTACGAGTAGACGTTGAAGTGCCGGAAGGATTCGAAGGAGAAGTATTGACCCAGGAGCCAGCTCAGGACCAAGAGCAAGTACTTTTTGAAGGCAAGTTATGCTTTGACCATATTGACCCTATTTTGAAACCTATTTTGATTTAACTTATTGCATGCTTGTTCAATCAGAAAATACCTTATTTAAGTATGGGAAATTAGATAAATGCCAGATTGCTGTATGACACCTTGATTAATTAAATATGTGCCATGACCCCTTGTCACCCTAGTTGTGGTTTACTAGTTGGACATTACTAAAATGCCAACATGGGAAATTAGATCGTTGTAGTATATTGCTTAGACCTGCTACGTGCTCATGACATGATTTTGGACAATCAAATGTTAATATTGACTTAATGATATATTGAACCTGTTTTGGAAAGGTATCATGTGATGTTGATAGCACGTGGTGCATGGTAATCAACTAGGGTTTGATAAATAGTTTTCGACCGGGGCATGTGGCAAGATTGATCGGGTGGGCCAGTTGTGGCACCAGGAATGTTGGTTTGGTTATTCGGGTAGTCTTGCCCTGGTCACCCTAAGGACTTCACCTTGCAAGCCTTTGAACTGGGTCAAACATGCAACCACATGTCCGTAATGGGACGGACCTAGTTGATTAAGTTGCTAATAACGTACCTGTGGGACCTCAGGAGGTCAACTACACCCTTTGTGTAAGTTGTACGGGGGAGCGTACCGGGGCTGCGGCCAGGTACCCATCTAACGGTTGGTTGGCCTAAACTTCGCCTTAGCTAAGGGAAGGGTTAGTGTGCAACAACCGGGGAGGACCACTTGTGCTGTTAGAAGTTTCCAAAAGACTTTGTTGCGGGAACTCGCCTTTGTGGTGTTTGACTGTATCTTGTGGGTAAAGTGCATAACCTCTGCAGAGTGTAAAATCTATTCGAATAGCCGTGTCCGCGGTATTGGACATCGCTCGGGAATTACAGTCAAGGGTTAGACTCTCTCAAAAATAACTTGGACTTGAAAGGTTGGGTTGGATTAATAATGATGTTGATAGAAATGTGGATTAGGATGGGAAAGATGTTTACTAAACCCCTTGAAAAGTTATTTATGCTTTACTTGTTACTACTGCTTTCGAATCTACTTATGATACTTGTTAAATGCTCTTACTGCAAATATACCTTGAGCCACTCCTTTGTATTAAGCCATGCATGTAGTATATTAGCTGCATTCTGTGCATGACTTGCTGAGTACCAAGTACTCACCCTTGCCACAATACAACACCAGTTGAAGAGGAGACTACACCAGCTTTGGAGGAGGAGCTCCAAGAGGAACCGTCTACTTAGGGAGCGAGCCCGGTTGCCTGTGGTATACTGGATGGCGCCACGAAGTTATCTTATTTTCCGCTGCTATTATTTCTCTTTTAATAAGTTTCGCCCTGCGTGGCGTATATTTGTAACTTGACCATAAGGTCGAGCAACCAGTTTGACTATTTAATTAAAGTACTCTATTAGTATCGAGTGGTATGATTGTGATATCTACCGATGTTAAGACTGTGTGCACTAGCGCGTTCCTGGACTAGTGTTGAATACACAGAGGGTCCGGATTTGCAAATTTGGGTCCCGACACGCCCAGACCATCCTATGGTTATTTGATGGTTTAGTCATCCTAATCGGATTTCGAGGCTAACAACGGATCGCCGAAAGCGCTCGCAGTGTCAGCACCCAAGCCCGAGTGAGACAACACTGGACCCCTTCGAATAACTCGACAACAATCCCGGTATTCTCCCGGTATGCGAACCAAAACTCGCCTAGGATCCCCGCATACCGGTTTCACTATGATATCAACCCAATTTGCATAAAGGGGGCAACGAACTCGAAACCCCCACAACCAGACACGTAGCGCGGAAGCAAAACCAACCAAACAACTACGGCACGAAGACAAAACCCCAACAACCACACCACTACCACGAAGGAACAAAGCTACCAAAGATAGGAGGATACATAAACATGAGATGAGTACCAAAGTACACCAAGTTCAACCATAAAGGAAACAAGTTTCGAGCCTAGAACACCACATAACTTACGACTAACTATACAACAAAAGAATATGCGACTACCAAAATGAATCAAAAGTAAAACATCTCCGGAAGTGTCCTGCCTCTGAACACTTTCGGACGTGCACGACGACGTAGGTAGCCTCTACTCGGTGCCCCGCCTGGTCACCAAGAGGCAGTACGGACAGAACTTACATCCGTCCGGATCCTCACCTGAAAACCACAAAGCAAAAGCATGAGTACAGAAGGTACTCGCAATACTTACCCGTGGTCCACATATGACCGACTCGAAAGAATATGCATTTGGATGTAGCAAGGAATCAAGCTTAAGGTAAAAGCGCGAAAAAGCTTAACTTTGTTGTTTAATTACATTTCACTACTCAACTTCACAGGTTTAATAGCACTTGTGAACAACACCTATTACTAGAGAGAAATCTGGAACTTTACAATTAAAGTAAAGCAAGTGTCAATATAAACAGATATGTAGGACCGAGTAGGCAACTAGAGGGGGGGTGAATAGATGCCGAATAAAATTTAACATTTTCTTTCGAAAAATTAATTACCCCTAAACAACGGAAGAATATCTAATATCTTTGTGACACTACGGTATGGTGTGACATTATAGAATGTGAAATTAGAGAATAAAACCTTTCGGCTTGAGGTTTACTCGCGTTTTTGGGCCGTTTGAAGTGATGTGTCACCACGGAGTGTCGTAACCTTTTAAATGGTGCATGTTAAGGTCAAAAACTTTATGTAATATGGTATGGCAGGTTAAAACCATAAGGTATGGAGGTTAATAACGTTTCCAGGCCGTTTTCGGGGTTTTGGGCCTTCCCGGGGGAGTTTGGGCCTTAAGTGGGCTTTGGTGGGATGGAGTAGGTCTCCGTAACGGACTAGGATTGGGTGTGGGGGCTGGTAAAAGGGCTCCCCACCAGCCCTTGGACGTTCACCCCTGCCCCTTGTGCGCCCTTACCCCACATGCCCTTTTCCTAGCCGCCTCCCTCCTCCCTTGGCCGTGCGCCTCCTCCCTTTGCCCCATTGCTCCCCAACTCTCCACCACCTCTCCTCCACCCCCTTGCTGCCCTAGGGTGGTCTCCACACCTCTGCACCTTGTGGATCCATCCGTTGGAGCGAGGAGCGAGGAGCGTGGAGCGAGGAGCGATCCGCGAGGAGATCTATTGGAGATTCGTTCGTTGGGCAAAGGTATGATCATGGGGATCCTTGGGTTTGATCTAGGTACTGTTCTTAGGGTGTTTATGAAGTTTTTAGATCAATTGGTGGTGCTGGGTTGGAGTTCTTTGGGTTAGATCTAGACGTTGCCACGTTTCTGTTTTCGGGCAGATTGAGCAATCGGGCTAGGGTTCGAGTTTTCGTCGATTTAGAATCCGAATCTGTCCGTACGGACTTAAAATAAGTTGTAGATAATTTAATTATATTTCCGTGGACATAAATCACGTTAAAATCCGATCAGCCGTTTGAAAGTTATGGCCGTTTTACCGAGCGTGTTAAAATCTGTGACGCGATTGGAACAGATCGTAGTAATCTGTAGATTAAACAATTTTAGAGTCCGAATCAGTCTTTCCGTATAACTAGAAAAAGGTAGGAAATTTCCTAAGCTTCGCGATGGTGTACTCGTTTAATCGATTTGGAGTCTCAGAACTCAAGTTATGGCCTTTGCAAGGCTGCTGTCCCGCCGGGACAGAACCTCTGTTTTTAGGTTTGCAAGTAGTGGGCAATGTCGGGTTAGATAGGGATTTGTGTACTGTTTTGTGGGCATGATTGTGAGTGTGTGATGCCTATGTGCAGGTGGTGTGACACCGGGAGTGCCCTCGACTTCCCACAAATCCGTCGCCCGCAGTTGAGGCAAGTGTGTTGTAATGTATAGCGGATTGTAGGTTGCTTGTTGATATTGGATGAAAGATTGAATACTTGCTATGATCACTTGCCTTGCTTGCTGTTTTCCAATGATATATTGAGTATGATTATCATGATATGATGCTATGTGTCTATACTTATCATGATTCGATGCCATGTGTAATATTTGTCATGATGAGATGCCATATGTTTATGTACATGTGAAATATGATAATTGGCATAGTTGCATGCATGACATGAGATAGGGCGAGGGCGGTGAGAAAGTCATAACTAGTCCGGCAAGGTCGGTGAGAAAGTTATGACTAGTCCGGAACGCCATTGAGTAAGACCTACATCGTGATTCCATCCACGTGGTGAATGGAAGCGAGGAGTAGGCACCCTCCATCTTCGGGATGGAAGGGGGGAAAAGGGTGCACACCGACGGGTGTGTACTCAACCATACCGGTATGAGTTTCCATGGAGATATGAGCATAACATTGCATTGCATTGCATTGCAACACATTTTTTTTAATGATGATGATGTTGTTATGTGCTCAAGTATGAGATGTTATATGTGATGTGAGGTATTATTGTCTTGTAAATGATCTTGTTGTCCATTACAATATGCTTGCTGAGTTTTCGAACTCACGCTTGTGTTTTATGTTGTTTTTAGGTACTTTGAGATCGGCATGCGGGAAAAAAAGGGATCTAGCTACACTTCTACACGTAGCTCCACCATCATAGTCCATAATTAATCACTTGGAGACATGATATTAAGAGTTGTGCCCTAAACTTAATGTATGGTTTAATCTAGCATGCTTGTGAATCCTTATTTGCTTCGTTATAGTTTATGAAGTGGTTAAGCGTGGTATTTTTGGCGTAACTTGATGTTATGTCCATTTATGTTGTTGTTTTAGATGTCGTGTGCTATGATATATATATATCTTGCCATGATATTGAGTTTGTGTTAATTCATGGAAAAACAAAGGAGATGCTGCCGAAATATCGGTTTTTAGCATATGAACCTTTGCTGGAATTTATGTTTAATTGTGGTACTTAGATGTTGCTTAGCTTATGTTTGGTAGCATTCGGGCATATTAAATGCCGGGGTGTTACAGTTGGTATCAGAGCCAGGTTGTAGGTCCTTGGAATGCGTATTTTTAGTGTCATGCCATAGGGTACAACTAAAATATGATGTGGAATAACTTAGAAACATGGCTTAGGTTTCAACTAAAACTTTGTCATAGGATAGCAACATTAAAACTTGCAAAAAATGGTATAACTAATCTAAAATTTGACACACACTGGATGCACAGTAGGAAAGGGTATGGGTATCGTTTCTTTATGCTTAAATGTTGTATTTAAGCTTTGATGTTGAATGCTTCTTTTGACAATGCATGTTGCTATGTCAATGATATATGTTGTGGTGATAAGAGTGGGGTTGTGGTACCGAAGGGTTTCGGTCACCTCTTGTTGTTTATAGTTAGGGTGAGGTTTGTGGTGTGGCGGTTAGCGCCATCACCGAAGAACTCGTTAACCCTGTAGGAGAAAAGCGCTTACCCTTTCGTCGTCAAATCGGGTAGTTGATTGGAGGCGAAAAGGAAGAGTTAATGGTGGTTTCCTTCGGATGTTCTTTGTCGTTCTGACGGTCGGTGTTTGTTGCTTTTCTTGGCTTTAGCTGTTTTGAACCAAATGAAAAGGTGATGGGCTTTCGCGGATCGTTCCGTATGCGGTGTGTGGTTTTGTCTTCCTTGGGTGAAGACGTAGAAGAGGAGTCTAGTGTTGCGCTTCTTTTGGGCGCCTTTCCAGTTTTTGATGCCTGTTAATTGCTTTATGAAGAACAAGCATTCGATTTATTCTGTGGTTGTCTGTCTCCAAGGCTAAAGGAGTTTTGTTCGGAGTTGTGCTGACACTGGCCGTCGGGCTGAAGTTCTGTGGCTTCGTAGTAGTAACTGGTGTTTGATTTCATCATTTTACTAGTTTGAGAAATCATCTTTGAAAGCCCCTCTTGAGTCGTGAAAGTTAGGGGTTTGGTGTTAAGGTTTTATTTGAAAAGGTTAATGGAGCACTTGGTTCCCTTTCGAGAAAAGTTGTCTTCCAACCAGTTTCCTCTATGGAAGTCTTTGAGATTGAAAAGTGTTTTGGAGAATTCCTTTGCATAACCAAGTTTGGGTTTGTCTCATTGCAATTTTGAGAGTCAATTTTCCTTATGAATTTGGGATGAGTTTTAAAACTAAAATGTTGTAAACAAAGTAAGTAGTCTTTTGACTGAAATCGTTTGTCCCTAGTAAGAATTGATGTTTAGCATGTTATGTAGTAGGTAACAATGTGGTTTATGGATTGATGTGTTGCTAAGTGAAATTTTGAGTTGAATCAATTCAATGTGAGTAAAATCTCTAAGTTTGAGAATAAATAGACTACTAGTGTTGTAGTCCACTCTTAGCGAGAATGATTGAAAGTGTTAATGTTTATGCTTAGAATCTGTTGCCTTGCTTTAAAAGTGCTTATGATCCTCGTTAATGTTAAAAGTTTAAACCTTGATGCATAGTTAAAACATTAAGATGATGTAAACTGCTGATATTGTTAAGAAGCTTTGCTTGGTGTTTAAAGATGTGCTAATCTAACGGATTAGTAGAGACTAGTGACTTTAATTTGGAAGTTGATTGGAGTGGTTATTTATGTTGTTGCAAACTATTAGTATATTTGGAAGTATGCAGTTGTGACCCTTCAATGCTAGTTTTCAATCTATTTTAAATAGTTGGAGTATGTTGTAATTTTGTTATCGCCTATGTATAGGGTAGCTAAAAGTAATGTTGATTGGTTGATGATTATGCCCATTTGTTTTTATTGATGACTTAGTAGTGGTGGTAGTTGTGTAGAATACTTGTTGGAAACCATTGACTAAATGGAGGGTGTTGTAACCTGTGGTGATGGAGTGAACCATGGATAATTAACCTGATGTAGAGTTTTATCCTTAATGAATGTATGCCTTGGAATCCTAGCTATGAACTTTGTCTTGTAGAGATAATATTTACATGTTGAAGTCGTTGTTTAACTGAATAAGGTTCGGTTATCGAGACGTGAATAGATAGGAGGTATGAAATTTATATGTTGATCTTGCTGAAAGATTTGTGGAAGTATTATGTTTAAAATTTAGAATAAGAAGTATTATGATTCGGTGATCCGTGGGGATCATATCATTATAATCTTGGTTGGGTGCCTTCTTGATAAGCATCATAAACCCTTATTAAAAGTTTTGGGAATGGTAACTAGAGGAAGAATTTGTTGTGAAGCTTTTGGTTGAAATGAGTTGGGGCTCCTCAGGGAGTAAAAAGTGATTATTAAAGTCTTTTAATGGAAAGCGTAGTGGAGTTCTAGAGATGGTTCTTTTTACGCTGAGCTTGTGTTTAAAAGCTTTTGGACTGGTTTGGTTGTTTGCCATTTTGGTTGAAGGGTTTTCGGTCAAGGTGTTCCTTATGCTGTGTTTCAGAGTTTCCCCAAAACTCGTAATGTTTGGTGTCGACCTTTGGTTTTGGCGAATTTATTTAGTTCGTGTTGTGAGTTTGGATTTACATCCAAAAGTTTTGAGTCGATCGCGCCCTTTCGCGTTCGCACTGGATTATCTTTGGAATTAATTTTAAAAGGAAGCAGATGGTCTTAAAGGGTTGTGTTGGAAACTTTTGAGTTGAGCCCTTAATGTGTAACTCTTTTTGGCTAGAGTTGGAGTTGTTTTGAAAATGTGTGTGATGTTGCGAGTGCTTCAAAAAGGTGGACTTTATGAAAGTTTTACAAAGTGATTTTGTTAGTGAGGTGTTCCCCTTTTGGGAATGAGTTTCCCTCTCCTTGAGGAAGTTCGTGATGGTTGTGGGAGCAGATGCTCGACTTGAAATTTTGATGTTCTTTTCCAAAATGTTGAATTTGGATGAAATGCAATGTTGTGCAAGTTCAGTTTTCAACTGATGTGGGGTCTTTACGACGTGGTGTTTTATCACAACTATGCTGCCATCATAGTCTATATGAATTTCCGCAACCTTCGATGTTAATTGTGTTTTCATCATTTGATACCGAGGAAGAAGTCATTTGGTGAATGACTATTCGGTGCCGTTGTTACATGATGAATGAAGGGTGAAAAAGGAAAACGAGACATTGTTTATGCATAATTAATCATAAAGGAGTCGACGAGCCAGGTCGGTGAGAAAGTCATATAAGGATATATGACTAATCCGGAGTGCTCTTGAAAAGTGTGCATGCATGTCAAGAATCGAGATGTCCATTTCTTTCTAGTATGAAAAGAAAGAATGAAGGATTTATGCTTCCTTTGTGATTTGGCTTGGATGTTGCCGAATTCTTTCCAAAATGGTTGTTAACGCTTTGGGTTTGAGTTGTCGTGTGTACACTTGGGGATGATACCTAAGTGTTTTTGTGTGAGGGCGAGACCCTCTTAAGAAAGGAACCAATTGTGGTTTGGTAAGGTTTTTCGATCCTAGCTTGGGGCTAGGTGTTGAACCCTAGTGGTATAAGGGTGGTTTGTGATGGAGGTTGATGATGTATGGGTTTAACCATTATTAAGTGTAGCGATGGGTGGAAGTGAAGTTGACGGTAGTTCGGTGATATTTGTCTGCCGTGAGAATTTGTCGTCACTAGTTGTTCTTGGATTTGAGTCTTGTCTGGGAAAGGATGGAATAAAATGTTAGTATGATGGTGTATCGGAAGGGCAAGTGTGCCTTAATGAGTTTTCCCCTCGATGGAAATTTTCGGGAATGTAGAAAGGTTGTTAAAGGAATTGTGACTTCCTTTGATTATGTCATGTTGAGTTTAATGGAGTATGGTAGTCAGGTTGGTTGTGATAGAAGTATGAAGTGTTTGCCGTGAGGATTCGAGCGTTTTGGGTTGATGGAGCCCTTTGTGGTTGAAACGCAGATTCGTTTGGGGAATTGAAGTGAAGGTCGATTTGTGAGGGGTTGCCCTTAGTTGAGCTAGATCAACACTTTTTCTCTATGTGTTGGTTTTGGGAACTCGTTTGTTGTTTGTTCCGGTTTTAGTCGTTGTGTGAATGTTTTGTGCTGCAGAGAAGCCGTTTGTCCCTTGGGGATTTTGTCATTGATTTTGGCGTCCTTCGGATTCGAGGTCGAATCCTGTTGAAGGGGGGAAGAATGTGACACTACGGTATGGTGTGACATTATAGAATGTGAAATTAGAGAATAAAACCTTTCGGCTTGAGGTTTACTCGTGTTTTTGGGCCGTTTGAAGTGATGTGTCACCACGGAGTGTCGTAACCTTTTAAATGGTGCATGTTAAGGTCAAAAAATTTATGAAATATGGTATGGCAGGTTAAAACCATAAGGTATGGAGGTTAATAACGTTTCCGGGCCGTTTTCGGGGTTTTGGGCCTTCCCAGGGGAGTTTGGGCCTTAAGTGGGCTTTGGTGGGATGGAGTAGGTCTCCGTAGGGTGTGGGGGCTGGTAAAAGGGCTCCCCACCAGCCCTTGGACGTTCACTCCTGCCCCTTGTGTGCCCTTCCCCCCACTTGCCCTTTTCCTAGCCGCCTCCCTCCTCCCTTGGCCGTGCGCCTCCCCCTCCCTTTGCCCCATTGCTCCCCAACTCTCCACCACCTCTCCTCCACCCCCTTGCTGCCCTAGGGTGGTCTCCACACCTCTGCACCTTGTGGATCCATCCGTTGGAGCGAGGAGCGAGGAGCGAGGAGCGTGGAGCGAGGAGCGATCCGCGAGGAGATCTATTGGAGATTCGTTCGTTGGGCAAAGGTATGATCATGGGGATCCTTGGGTTTGATCTAGGTACTGTTCTTAGGGTGTTTATGAAGTTTTTAGATCAATTGGTGGTGCTGGGTTGGAGTTCTTTGGGTTAGATCTAGACGTTGCCACGTTTCTGTTTTCGGGCAGATTGAGCAATCGGGCTAGGGTTCGAGTTTTCGTCGATTTAGAATCCGAATCTGTCCGTACGGACTTAAAATAAGTTGTAGATAATTTAATTATCTTTCCGTGGACATAAATCATGTTAAAATCCGATCAGCCGTTTGAAAGTTATGGCCGTTTTACCGAGCGTGTTAAAATCTGTGACGCGATTGGAACAGATCGTAGTAATCTGTAGATTAAACAATTTTAGAGTCCGAATCAGTCTTTCCGTATAACTAGAAAAAGGTAGGAAATTTCCTAAGCTTCGCGATGGTGTACTCGTTTAATCGATTTGGAGTCCCAGAACTCAAGTTATGGCCTTTGCAAGGCTGCTGTCCCGCCGGGACAGAACCTCTGTTTTTAGGTTTGCAAGTAGTGGGCAATGTCGGGTTAGATGGGGATTTGTGTACTGTTTTGTGGGCATGATTGTGAGTGTGTGATGCCTATGTGCAGGTGGTGTGACACCGGGAGTGCCCTGGACTTCCCACAAATCCGTCGCCCGCGGTTGAGGCAAGTGTGTTGTAATGTATAGCAGATTGTAGGTTGCTTGTTGATATTGGATGAAAGATTGAATACTTGCTATGATCACTTGCCTTGCTTGCTGTTTTCCAATGATATATTGAGTATGATTATCATGATATGATGCTATGTGTCTATACTTATCATGATTCGATGCCATGTGTAATATTTGTCATGATGAGATGCCATATGTTTATGTACATGTGAAATATGATAATTGGCATAGTTGCATGCATGACATGAGATAGGGCGAGGGCGGTGAGAAAGTCATAACTAGTCCGGCAAGGTCGGTGAGAAAGTTATGACTAGTCCGGAACGCCATTGAGTAAGACCTACATCGTGATTCCATCCACGTGGTGAATGGAAGCGAGGAGTAGGCACCCTCCATCTTCGGGATGGAAGGGGGGAAAAGGGTGCACACCGACGGGTGTGTACTCAACCATACCGGTATGAGTTTCCATGGAGATATGAGCATAACATTGCATTGCATTGCATTGCAACATGTAACACCCCAAAAATTTGCTTTCCTTAAATTCATGTGTGACTTGGCACTTTGGTGAATTTTTGGAATTTTCTGGAATTTATTTGGATTTATTTGGAATTTATTTGAATTTATTCCATTTTGAAATAATTAAAGAATTAAACTTTGCAAATAAATTTTGTTGGAAATATTTTATTTGAGTCCAAAATGATCCAAAGTATTTTCCAGAATTTTTCTGGAATTTTTCTGAGTCTTTTGCTATTTTTAATGAATTAAATGAATTACTAGGAATTATTTTAATTATTAAATCGCTGGAAAATGCGAGTGGGTTTGCACTGTTCATCCGACCGAGCCCGAGTCAGACTCGAGTTCGAGTCCGACCCGAGCCCGACCGCGCCCGTTGTCAAGCCGAACCCGTTCGCCCGGAACCCTAACCGCGTGACCGTTGGATCCAGATTCAACGGCCACGATTGAGCCACGTCACCGAGCCCGAGCCCGACCGAGCCAGCCAGCTCGCCCGAGTCCGACCCGGACCCAAACTCGCGCACCGTTGGATCTCGATCCAACGGCTGTGCGTGTGCCACGTCACCCTGCCCGTGTCGCCGCCGGACTCCGCCGCCGCCACGGAGAGGACCTCGGATTCCGCGCGTTTCACGGACGCCGAGGGCCCTATTTATTGCGCCGCCACCCGTGTCGGGATCGCCGTTTCATTGCGCACCCGTAGCTCCAACTCACGCCGCTCAAGCCGCCGCCGTCAGCCCGCGCGAACTCGCCGTAGTTGGAGGAGGTGTTCGCCGCGGTTTGCGCCGTTTTCCGCCGCCGTCCGTCGTCTTCCGCCGAGAAGGAGCCCAGATCCGGAATCCCCGCTTCTAGACGCACCCGAAGAGACCACCCACTTCGGCGGGCGTGCGAACGCCGTCGGTGTGGTCTTCGTTCTCAACGCCGGCGCCGGAGCTCCGCGTGAGACATCGCAGACGCGAAGCTTCTCCACCGTCGGATCTTCACCGCACGGTCCAGATTCGTCCACGTCACCCACGGTAAAGACTCACGAGTTAATCTCCAGATCGAATCTCAACCGTTAGATCTAGATCCAACGGCTTAGATTGAACCACGTTCATAGCGATAGATGGATCTTGACCGTCCGATCAAGATCGAGCGGTCGAATCGATGGAGTTGTTTTCCAAAGCGCGTTAGCGAGATCTAATCTGGGCCGTTGATTTCCAAATCAGCGGCGAGGTTGAGCCACGTGTCCGGGAAGGCGGACCGTCGCGGTCAGTGCCATCCACGCGCGCGTGCGTGTGACGCTGACACGCGGGGCCCGCGTGTCAGAGGGCCCACCTGTTAGCGACCGTGAGCCGTGGGCCGAGCCCGCGTGGACCGAGCCGAGACCGTCGCGGGTCCGTGGACCCGAGGCCACGCGTCGTCACCCGATTGGTCCACGTGTCCTCGCTGACGCAATAAATGTTTTTCGAAAAGAAAATGATTTAATAATTCGGTTTAATAATTGATTTGAATTTCAAAACTTCAAACGCTTATAACTTTTATGCGTTTCAACTCCGATTTGAGTGATTCAAATTTCTAAATTTGTATAAAATTGAGATCTACCTAAATATGAATTTTATTTAATTTTTGGACTAAAGTTTTTCTCTGTAAAATTATTTAATTGATTATTTAAACTTTAAATAATCATAACTTTTGCATTTTAACTTCAAATTTGACGATTCCAGTTTCTAAAAACTCATAAAATTATGTTCTCTCTGTTTATGGATTTTATTTGGATGTTTGGACACTTTTTGCCTATTGTTTATTCGTGTATTTGCTATTTGCACGCTTTACGAGTAGACGTTGAAGTCTAAGGATTCGAAGGAGAAGTATTAACTCAGGATCCAACTCAAGACCAAGAACAAGTACTTTTTGAAGGCAAGTTGTGCTTTGACCATGTTGATCCTATTTCGAAATCTATTTTGATTTAACCTATTGCATGCTAGTTCAATTAGAAAATACTTTATTTAAATTTGGGGAATTAGATAAATACCAATTTGCTGTATGACACCTTGATTACTTAAGTATGTGCCATGACCCCTTGTCACCCTAGTTGTGGTTTACTAGTTGGACATTATTAACTTGCCAACATGGGTTTAGACCGTTGTAGTAAACTGCTTAGACCTGCTACGTGCTCATGACATGATTTTGGACAATCAAATGTTAATATTGACTTAATGATATATTGAACCTGTTCTGGAAAAGTATCATGTGATGTTGATGGCACGTGGTGCATGGTAATCAACTGGGATTTGATAAACAGTTTTCGACCGGGGCATGTGGCAAGAGTAATCAGGTGGGCCAGTTGTGGCATTGGGGATGATGATTTGGTTCTTCGGGTAGTCTTGCCCTGGTCACCCTAAGGACTTAACCTTGCAAGCCTTTGAACTGGGTCTAACGTGCAACCACATGTCTTCAATGGGACGGACCTAGTTGATTAAGTTGCTAATAACGTACCTGTGGGACCTCAGGAGGTCAACTACACCCTTTGTGTAAGTTGTACGGGGGAGCGTCTCGGGTGAGGCCAGGTACCCATCTAACGGTTGATTGGCCTAGACTTCGCCTTAGCTAAGGGAAGGGTTAGCGTGCAATAACCGGGGAGGACCACTTGTATTGTTAGAAGTTTCCGAAAGACTTTGTTACGGGAACTCGCCTTTGTGGTGTTTAACTGTATCTTGTGGGTAAAGTGCATAACCTCTGCAGAGTATAGAATCTATTCGAATAGCCGTGTCCGCGGTATTGGACATCGCTCGGGAATTACAGTCAAGGGTTAGATTTTCTCAAAAATAACTTGGTTCGAAAAGTTGGGTTGGATCAATAATGATGTTAATGGAAATGTGGTTTAGGATGGGAAGATGGTTGTTAAACTTCTTGAAAGTTATTTATGCTTTACTTGTTTCTACTGCTTTCGAATCTACTTATATTACTTGTCAACTGCTGTTTACTGCAAATATACCTTGAGCTATTCCTTTGTACCAAGCCATGCATGTAGTATATTAGCTTGCATTCTGTGCATGACTTGCTGAGTACCAAGTACTCACCCATGCCACAATATAACACCAGTTGAAGAGGAGACTACACCAACTTTGGAGGAGGAACTCCAAGAGGAACCGTCTACTTAGGGAGCGAGCCCAGTCAGTTGCCTGTGGTATACTGGATGGCGCCACGAAGTTATTTGATTTTTCCGCTGCTACTATTTTCTCTCTTAATAAGTTTCGCCCTGCGAGGCATACATTTGTGACTCGACCATAAGGTCGAGTAACCAGTTGGTTATTTAAATAAAGTACTTTATTAGTATCGGATGGTATGATTGTGATATTTACCGATGTTAAGACTGTGTGCACTAGCGCGTTCCTGGACTAGTGTTGAATACACAGAGGGTCCGGATTTGCAAATTCGGGGTCCCGACAGAGGTGGTATCAGAGCCATACTTGACCGTAGGCTCAACCCTAAGTTAGAATGGTCGTAGTGAGGATAAAACTTATTTTCTAAAGCTAAAAATTTGTCAAGATAAGAAATGACATCTCGACTTATCCCCTTCTCTCTTTTCTTGTCTCTTGCTGAATTTTTCCTTACCTTGTCACGATTTAAAATTTCGAGTTCTTACGTAAGCACTCTTGTGACAGATGGAGGAAGAGTTCAACTACGTTGATCTGGGAGTTGGTCACGCCGCGGAACTTTGGCATATGCTACAAACTCTCGGAGATTTTGAGAAGCCGCAATACCAAGTGGAAGTGATCAGACAAGCGGGATTGATCAAGGCTTGTGACGTGAAGATTGAGGTACCTGCTAGGAAGAAGGGCCCAGGCAATCGCCCGATACACTGCACTGCCAGGAGGTCTACAATGCAGATGGGTATCCAAGAAGTATCACGACGAGCAATGCGGCACATTACCCGTATCTACGCCAGAGAGTTAGAGAGCACGGTGTTCCGTTATCACCCCCGCAGCAATAATCTTCTTGACCCGAAGGCGATTCAGGATGAGGATGCCATGGTTACACAGTTTGCACGATTTGTTGTCGCCCAGGAGGATGTACTCGATGATACAAGCAAGGAGCTACAGAAGGCCCGCAAGGAGATCACGACAGAGAAGAACAGATGGCGGGAAGCTCAAGAGTATGTGTCACACCTTCTGCGAAGAATTGACGAGTTGGAGATGACTTTATGCGGACGGAGCGAGCGATGACTCGAGCTACGAACCAGATCCGAAGGAGTCGGATCTCGATGAGGACACCGCTTCTTCGACTACCACAGATGACACGATTCTTTGGACATGGCAATCGCTTTCGGCGCCTATGCCGCCGCATCCGTACCAGGCCGTGGAGGTTTTCTCGATGAGTGAACGTAGGTTCTATAGTGAGACTCCTTCGCCGAGTCGCGTCATAGAATAAAGAGTCACCTTTAGGCGTTAGACTCGGTGTTAGTTCGATTTGGATTTTCATTGTTTGCCGAGTGTGCGTTATGTGTTGCAAGGCCCTTAGGCATTGTAAGCAGCCATACCAAGTTATTGATATCAATAATAAAGTTGGACCTTAAAGTTACACCTTTCGCCCGCATAAGTTCCATATTACTTGTCTATTCTTGTTTCCTCATCTCTAAAACCTAGAACAAATCGACAGATGGTGAACACCAGCGGAAACTTTGGAAGCAATGGAAGTGGTTCTCGCCAAATGAAAACCCCAATGATGGAGCACCGGCACCACCACCGGATATCTGAATTTTGGAGCATTTCTTGCTTTGCTCAGACTCGATTGATGCATGCTATGATGCAACAAATGCAAACGTCACCGCTCAGGCCACGACTAATCAAGTCAATCGGGGACAACGCCAGAATACAAGACTGTCGAGTTCATGAGAACTCACCCACCCACTTTCTCTCGGGAATTCCAACCCATTGGAGGCCGATGATTGGTTAAGGTCAATTGAGAGGAAGCTACACATAGCTCAATGCATAGGAAATGAGAAGGTACTCTACGCTTCTCATCGGTTGGAAGGAACACCACGAATGGTGGGAGAACTTACATGCCACGCAAGAGAACCCTCAAGATATCACTTGGGAGGAGTTCACGATTGCGTTTAAATCGATATCACGTGCCTGAAGGAATCATGGATCTTAAGAAGGAGGAGTTGAGCATCAAGCAAGGTAATCAGCCGGTGGCCGACTACCGAACAAGTTCACACAGCTAGCACGCTACGCTTTGAGGATGTAGCGACAGATAAAGCCGCAGTCCTCGTTTTATGAAGGGACTTAACTCGGGATTGCAAGTAGGATTGATCACCCACACCTTTCCAGATTTCCAAGAGTTGGTGAATAAGGCGCTTATTCTTGAGGACAAGCGCAAGGAACTGGATGAGAACAGAAGCGCAGAATGCAACAAATAGGATCACGCCAGGAACACAACGGCGTCGAGAGTTGCACCAAATCAATTTTTCAGATTCCACCCACAGAATGCTACAAGGACACCGTCACGGCACCAAGACACATCGATCGAACTACGGACCCAGCCCCGCTAGAAACACTACTCCAGGCAGTCAAAGAAGGAACGTGAGACGCTGCTACAAGCGCAACGAGCCAGGACACTTTGCCAACGATTGTCCGAAGAAGACAGCGAGAGTGACCCGATTCGCTTCAACCTAGGAACCACCCCGCTAGGACGCCAAAGACCAGGAGCCACACCCCAGACCGTGGTGAGAGGCCGAGTCAACCATGTCACCGCAGATGCACTGCAGAATGCTACGGACGTCGTACTGGGTAAGTTACTTGTTAACTCAGTACCTGCAACAGTTTTGTTTGACTCTGGAGCTTCGCATTCGTTTGTCTCGCAAGGCTTTGCTACTAGAAATGATTTGAGGATTGCAAGACTTAAGTGCATGCTTTTAGTTCAAACCCCTGGTTCCGAACTCCGAACGAAAGTAGGATGTTCCGGGGTGAGAATACTAATAGATGGAATAGAGTTCCTAGCAAACCTTATAATTTTGGAGACCCAGACCTTAGATGTTATTTTGGGAATGGATTGGTTATCCAAGCACAAGGCCGTATTGGATTGTGGACGAAGGACTATCTCAGTTGAGGGCCCGTGTGGGAAGAAAGTGGAATTTCAAGCCACTGCAATTAGAGATGGACAGTTGATGGTTAACAGTACCAAGGCAATCTGCATAGAGGATGTCTTAGTAGTAAACGAGTACCTAGATGTTTTTCCTGAAGATCTACCTGGTATGCCGCCAGACAAGGACATAGAGTTTGTGATAGAGCTTGTACCTGGTACAGCACCGATAGCAAAGAGACCCTATCGGATGTCTACCGAGGAGTTGGTAGAGATGAAGAAACAGTTAGAAGAGTTAATGGAGAAAGGATTTATCAGACCGAGCTCATCGCCATGGGGAGCACCAGTTTTGTTTGTCAAGAAGAAGGACGGGAGTTTCAGGTTGTGCATCGACTACCGTGCACTCAATGAAGTCACCGTGAAGAATAAGGATCCGCTACCCAGGATTGATGATTTGTTTGATCAGCTGAGAGGAGCCGGAGTTTTCTCCAAGATTGATCTGAGATCGGGATACCATCAGTTGAAGATCCGATCGGAAGATATCCCGAAGACTGCATTCTCGTCAAGATATGGACATTACGAGTTTACAGTTATGTCCTTTGGACTGACAAATGCGCCAGCATATTTCATGAATATGATGAATAAGGTGTTCATGGAGTATTTGGACAATTTTGTCGTCGTGTTCATAGATGACATCCTAATCTACTCCAAGACGGAGGATGAACATGCCGAACACTTAAGGCGAGTTTTAGAAAAGCTGAGGGAACAGCAACTTTTCGCCAAGTTCAGTAAGTGTGATTTTTGGAAGGACAAGGTGGAGTTTCTTGGACATGTAATGACCACAGAAGGAGTCGCCGTAGATCCAAGCAAAGTAGAAGCCGTGTTACATTGGGAGCAGCCGAAGACTGTGACCCAGATTCGGAGTTTCCTTGGAATGGCAGGATACTAACGCCGTTTCATTGAAGGCTTTTCGACAATTGCGAAACCTCTTACGCAATTGCTGAAAAAGGAGAAGAAGTTTGCATGGACGTCAGAATGTGAGAAAGGATTTCAGGAGCTGAAGAAACGATTGACATCAGCGCTGATGTTAGTTCTACCGGATGTTGCTCAAAGCTTTGACATTTATTGTGACGCATCACGCCAAGGACTTGGATGTGTGCTGATGTAGAATGGAAAGGTCGTCGCTTATGCATCAAGGCAGTTGAGGCCGCATGAGGAAAATTATCCGACGCATGACCTAGAGTTAGCTGCCGTAGTGCATGCCTTGAAGATATGGCGTCACTATCTGATTGGAAACAGATGTGAAGTATATACGGATCATAAGAGCCTTAAGTACATATTCACCCAGTCAGATCTGAACATGAGGCAGAGGAGATGGTTAGAGTTAATCAAGGATTACAATGTGGGAATCCATTACCATCCCGGGAAGGCCAACGTAGTAGCCGATGCGCTGAGTCGGAAAAGCCATACCGTGAGTACGTTGCTAGCCACAAGTCAGGATGAGTTATGTGAGGATTTTCAAAAGATGAAGATTGAGGTTGTACCTAGCGGATTCTTGGCCGCATTAGAAGTAAAGCCTACTCTAGAGGACCAGATCCGAGAAGGACAGAAGGATGATGACAAGATCCGCAGGATTAAGACCATCAAGGAAGAAGGCAAGGCAGAGGATTTCAAGTTGGATGAGCAAGGCACGTTATGGATGAAGGATCGGATTTGTGTGCCTAACAGGAAGGAGTTAAAGCAACTGATTTTGGAAGAAGCCCATGACTCCAAGTACTCAATTCATCCTGGAAGCGCCAAAATGTACCAGGATTTGAAGGAAAGGTTCTGGTGGCCGAGCATGAAGCGTGAAGTTGCCGAGCATGTTGCATTGTGCGACGTATGCCAAAGAGTCAAGGCAATGCATCAGAGACCAGCAGGATTGCTACAGCCACTGAAAATACCTGAGTGGAAGTGGGAGGAAATCGGGATGGATTTCATTACCGGTTTGCCTAAGACTCAAGGAGGTTATGACTCCATATGGGTTATAGTGGATCGCTTGACCAAAGTAGCCCATTTTATCCCCGTAAAGACCACTTACTCGGGGGATAAATTGGCAGAATTGTACATGATCAGGATCGTCTGTTTGCACGGTGTGCCAAAGAGGATCGTATCGGACAGAGGTACCCAATTTACCTCAAGGTTCTGGAATAAGTTGCATGAAGCCATGGGAACCCGTTTAAACTTCAAGATCTGACTTATCATCCGCAGACGGATGGACAGACCGAAAGAGTCAACCAGATTCTGGAGGATATGTTAAGAGCTTGTGCATTGGCTTATGCTACCTCTTGGGATAAGAGTTTGCCGTATGCCGAGTTCAGTTACAACAATAGTTATCAGGCTAGTTTACAGATGTCACCTTTTGAGGCACTATATGGTCGACCCTGTCGGACGCCGTTGAATTGGAATGAGACCGGCGAGCGCCGTGTCTTCGGGCCTGATATTCTTCAAGAGGCTGAAGAGCAGATTGCCGTGATCAGGGAAAGGTTGAAGATAGCCCAATCACAACAGAAGAGTTATGCCGACAACCGTCGCCGAGACTTGAGTTTTGAACCAGAAGACTTTGTATACCTCAGAGTTACGCCTCTCAGGGGAGTTAAGAGGTTCCAGGCCAAAGGGAAACTCGCACCCCGTTATGTTGGACCATTTAAGATTTTGAGCCGCAAAGGCGAAGTTGCTTACCAGCTAGAGTTACCGCAGTCATTAGCCGGAGTGCATGACGTATTCCATGTGTCCCAGTTGAAGAAGTGTCTCCGAGTACCTGAGGAACAGACACCGCTAGAGTCAATTGAGTTGCAAGAAGATTTGACTTACAAGGAGCATCCCGTGAGGATTCTAGACACAATGGATCGAGAGACCAGAAATAAGTCAACCCGTTTCTGTAGAGTTCAGTGGAGCAATCATGAAGAAAGCGAAGCGACTTGGGAGCGCGAAGAGGATTTGAAGAAAGAGTTTCCAAGCCTATTCTGTAGTAAGCCCTGAATCTCGGGGACGAGATTCTATTAAGGGGGGGAGGTTTGTAACACCCCAAAAAATTGCTTTCCTTAAATTCATGTGTGACTTGGCACTTTGGTGAATTTTTGGAATTTTCTGGAATTTATTTGGATTTATTTGGAATTTATTTGAATTTATTCCATTTTGAAATAATTAAAGAATTAAACTTTGCAAATAAAATTTTGTTGGAAATATTTTATTTGAGTCCAAAATGATCCAAAGTATTTTCCAGAATTTTTCTGAGTCTTTTGCTATTTTTAACGAATTAAATGAATTACTGGGAATTATTTTAATTATTAAATCGCTGGAAAATGCGAGTGGGTTTGCACTGTTCATCCGACCGAGCCCGAGTCAGACTCGAGTTCGAGTCCGACCTGAGCCCGACCGCGCCCGTGGTCAAGCCGAACCCGTTCGCCCGGAACCCTAACCGCGTGACCGTTGGATCCAGATCCAACGGCCATGATTGAGCCACGTTACCGAGCCCGAGCCCGACCGAGCCAGCCAGCTCGCCCGAGTCCGACCCGGACCCAAACTCGCGCACCGTTGGATCTCGATCCAACGGCTGTGCCGTACACGCCACCCCGCCGTGTCGCCACGGACTCCGCCGCCGCCACGGAGAGGACCTCGAATTCCGCGCGTTTCACGGACGCCGAGGGCCCTATTTATTGCGCCGCCACCCGTGTCGGGATCGCCGTTTCATTACGCACCCGTAGCTCCAACTCACGCCGCTCAAGCCGCCGCCGTCAGCCCTCGCGAGCTCGCCGTAGTTGGAGGAGGTGTCCGCCGCGGTTTGCGCCGTTTTCCGCCGCCGTCCGTCGTCTTCCGCCGAGAAGGAGCCCAGATCCGGAATCCCCGCTTCTAGACGCACCCGAAGAGACCACCCACTTCGCCGGAGCGTGCCCGAAACGCCGTCGGTGTGGTCTTCGTTCTCAACGCCGGCCGCCGGAGTTCGCCAGAGACATCGCAGACCGCGAAGCTTCTCCACCGTCGGATCTTCATCGCACGGTCCAGATTCGTCCACGTCACCCACGGTAAAGAATCACGTGTTAATCTCCAGATCTAATCTCAACCGTTAGATCTAGATCCAACGGCTTAGATTGAACCACGTTCATAGCGATAGATTGGATCTTGACCGTCCGATCAAGATCGAACGGTCCGCATCGATGGAGTTGTTTTCCAAGCGCGTTAGCCAGATCTATCTGGGCCGTTGATTTCCAAATCAACGGCCGAGATTGAGCCACGTGTCGGGAAGGCTGACCGTCGCGGTCGATGCCATCCACGCGGCGTAGGCAGACGCCGACACGCGGGGCCCGCGCGTGTCGAGGGGGCCCACTTGTCATCGCGGCAAGTGGGGCCGAGCCCACTGCGGACCGAGCCGAGATCGCGGCGCCGGTCCGTGGACCCGAGGCCACGCGTCGTCACCCGATTGGTCCACGTGTCCCTGCTGACGCAATAAATGTTTTTCCGAAAAAGAAAATGATTTAATAATTCGGTTTAATAATTGATTTGAATTTCAAAACTTCAAACGCTTATAACTTTTGCGTTTCAACTCCGATTTGAGTGATTCAAATTTCTAAATTTGTATAAAATTGAGATCTACCTAAATATGAATTTTATTTAATTTTTGGACTAAAGTTTTTCTCTGTAAAATTATTTAATTGATTATTTAAACTTTAAATAATCATAACTTTTGCATTTTAACTTCAAATTTGACGATTCCAGTTTCTAAAAACTCATAAAATTATGTTCTCTCTGTTTATGGATTTTATTTGGATGTTTGGACACTTTTTGCCTATTGTTTATTCGTGTATTTGCTATTTGCACGCTTTACGAGTAGACGTTGAAGTGCCGGAAGGATTCGAAGGAGAAGTATTAACTCAGGATCCAACTCAAGACCAAGAACAAGTACTTTTTGAAGGCAAGTTGTGCTTTGACCATGTTGATCCTATTTCGAAATCTATTTTGATTTAACCTATTGCATGCTAGTTCAATTAGAAAATACTTTATTTAAATTTGGGGAATTAGATAAATACCAATTTGTTGTATGACACCTTGATTACTTAAGTATGTGCCATGACCCTTGTCACCCTAGTTGTGGTTTACTAGTTGGACATTATTAACTTGCCAACATGGGTTTAGACCGTTGTAGTAAACTGCTTAGACCTGCTACGTGCTCATGACATGATTTTGGACAATCAAATGTTAATATTGACTTAATGATATATTGAACCTGTTCTGGAAAAGTATCATGTGATGTTGATGGCACGTGGTGCATGGTAATCAACTGGGATTTGATAAACGATTTCGGCCAGGGCATGTGGCAAGAGTAATCAGGTGGGCCAGTTGTGGCATTGGGGATGATGATTTGGTTCTTCGGGTAGTCTTGCCCTGGTCACCCTAAGGACTTAACCTTGCAAGCCTTTGAACTGGGTCTAACGTGCAACCACATGTCTTCAATGGGACGGACCTAGTTGATTAAGTTGCTAATAACGTACCTGTGGGACCTCAGGAGGTCAACTACACCCTTTGTGTAAGTTGTACGGGGGAGCGTACCGGGGCTGAGGCCAGGTACCCATCTAACGGTTGATTGGCCTAGACTTCGCCTTAGCTAAGGGAAGGGTTAGCGTGCAATAACCGGGGAGGACCACTTGTATTGTTAGAAGTTTCCGAAAGACTTTGTTACGGGAACTCGCCTTTGTGGTGTTTAACTGTATCTTGTGGGTAAAGTGCATAACCTCTACAGAGTATAGAATCTATTCGAATAGCCGTGTCCGCGGTATTGGACATCGCTCGGGAATTACAGTCAAGGGTTAGATTTTCTCAAAAATAACTTGGTTCGAAAAGTTGGGTTGGATCAATAATGATGTTAATGGAAATGTGGTTTAGGATGGGAAGATGGTTGTTAAACTTCTTGAAAGTTATTTATGCTTTACTTGTTTCTACTGCTTTCGAATCTACTTATATTACTTGTCAACTGCTGTTTACTGCAAATATACCTTGAGCTATTCCTTTGTACCAAGCCATGCATGTAGTATATTAGCTTGCATTCTGTGCATGACTTGCTGAGTACCAAGTACTCACCCTTGCCACAATATAACACCAGTTGAAGAGGAGACTACACCAACTTTGGAGGAGGAACTCCAAGAGGAACCGTCTACTTAGGGAGCGAGCCCGATCGATTGCCTGTGGTATACTGGATGGCGCCACGAAGTTATTTGATTTTTCCGCTGCTACTATTTTCTCTCTTAATAAGTTTCGCCCTGCGAGGCATACATTTGTGACTCGACCATAAGGTCGAGTAACCAGTTGGTTATTTAAATAAAGTACTTTATTAGTATCGGATGGTATGATTGTGATATTTACCGATGTTAAGACTGTGTGCACTAGCGCGTTCCTGGACTAGTGTTGAATACACAGAGGGTCCGGATTTGCAAATTCGGGGTCCCGACACAACACATTTTTTTTTAATGATGATGATGTTGTTATGTGCTCAAGTATGAGATGTTATATGTGATGTGAGGTATTATTGTCTTGTAAATGATCTTGTTGTCCATTACAATATGCTTGCTGAGTTTTCGAACTCACGCTTGTGTTTTATGTTGTTTTTAGGTACTTTGAGATCGGCATGCGGGAAAAAAAGGGATCTAGCTACACTTCTACACGTAGCTCCACCATCATAGTCCATAATTAATCACTTGGAGACATGATATTAAGAGTTGTGCCCTAAACTTAATGTATGGTTTAATCTAGCATGCTTGTGAATCCTTATTTGCTTCGTTATAGTTTATGAAGTGGTTAAGCGTGGTATTTTTGGCGTAACTTGATGTTATGTCCATTTATGTTGTTGTTTTAGATGTCGTGTGCTATGATATATATATATCTTGCCATGATATTGAGATTGTGTTAATTCATGGAAAAACAAAGGAGATGCTGCCGAAATATCGGTTTTTAGCATATGAACCTTTGCTTGAATTTATGTTTAATTGTGGTACTTAGATGTTGCTTAGCTTATGTTTGGTAGCATTCGGGCATATTAAATGCCGGGGTGTTACAATCTTATAGATCAAAACCCTAGACTAATTAGCGAAACAAATCGAACAAGAACAAGAACTAGTTCTAATAAAACGAAGAACAAATCTTCTAATCAAGAATCAAAGCGAAAAGAATTTTGCATAAACTTATCTCTTTTATTCCAAAGCCATCTTCAACAAGATGACACAAAAAATCTTCTAATCTTCAACGATTAGAAAACCCTAAACAAACTAATAGAGCATACAAGCTCTTCTTTGCACCTTGTGCTTGATTGAACAATTGTTTGCTTGATCAATTGCTTGAATTTCTAAGCCCTTACAACCTCTATTTAAAGGACTCCACAGCCACCTATTCCATCTTGTATTCGGATCAAACAATCAGTCTCCATGCCATAATCGGACAGCAACCGGCCGATCCAAACTCCTCTCGGACAGCATCGGATAGCAACCGGCCGAGCTTCTCTCGGACAAACTACCGATGCACTCACGCACACATGCGACCAGCACGCCACACACACCATGCACACATGCATTAAATGCACATGCATGCAGACACACACACACACAATACTCGTATGCACACACACATGCAGCATGCACACACATGCATGCATATTCACACACAAAAAATTCGTATACACGCGTACGACCACCTGCCGCTACGCTGCAACGAACTCGATCTCACGTGCACTGTTCTCTAGTACGAACGTCTCGTATGACACCCTCGACCCTCACGACCTCAGTTCCTCCCTTGAACCTAGTCTCGGTCCCGTCACCGACCACGTTCGACCTCAAGCAACACCTGCACGTGAACAAAAACGCACAAACAATTTTCGAGCCCAAGTCCGCGACTTGACTCAAGTTAATCCATGCAACCACTCACACGAGCGCATTGCATCAAATAAAATCAACCAAAAACATAATTAAAAATCAGACCAAATTCTTTTGCAAAATCTGAATCTTTTCAAATAAACAAACTGGTTTCAGATCATTTTCAAATAAAGAAACCAAAAAAATAAATCGTTTCAAATTGGTTTCAAATCTTTTTCAAATACTGAACCAAAATCAAATCAACTCAAATCTTTTCAAATCTCTTCGAATATTCAAATACTCATCATCAAAAACACATGGATCAAAAAACAATGATCCTTCAATCTCCCCCTTGATGAGTAATTTGACAAAACACAATATAAGATTTGACAAAGGTATAGAAAAATACCAAATGAGAGTTTGAGAGAGTTTGAGACCAAAAAGATTCCAAGACCAAGTAAAGACCAAGTAAATCCAATTCTCAAACAGTTTGAATTTCTCCTTTCTTTTTTTTTATTTTTCTTCTTCTTGACTTGCTCTCCCCCTTTTTGACAAAATAGTCATCAAGATCTCAAAACTCCCCCTTAATGAATGCAGTATCTCAAGCTTTGAAGTATATTCAAGGTATATAATCAAAGTAAAGCATTTGGAGAGTTTTTACGAGAGTTTTCACATTTTGTATCAATTTATCCAATGAGAAAGCAAATTGTGAGAATATGGAGGCTCTAACACATAGAATAGTTGTTGCATAAGCAAATTAGAGCAAACAAGTAAAATGTCATAAACTGATTTTGCCAAAGCCAAAAAGAAATCTATCATGAGCAAAGAGAGACTTTCAAATTCACTAATGTTTGTCTCAAGCCTTTTCAAAAATATTTGAATTTCCATTTTCTCTTTTAGCAAGTTTGACAATTTTTCTTTGTTGATCAAAAGGGATGACAAGTAACTGCACACTAGCCCATACTTGTGTATGAGTAGGTAGTTCTTTCTTGTATCTTTCTCAGTTTAAATTGGCAAGTGGCTTCACATTGTTCTGAACTTTTGTTTTAACAAGTAGCCTTTTCTTGCATCTTTTGAATTGAAATCCCTGGCAAGGAAGCTGCACATTGTACTAAACTTGTGTTTAGCCAAGCAGCTTTTGCTTCAATCTTTTTCAACTTGCTTTTAATATTAAAACACTGATTTTGCTTGAGACTCATAATGATCATTTGAAGTCCAACAAAAAGCTCACACATAGTTTCTAATCAGCTCTAGCCTTTCAACAGATGACAAGAAACTTTTAAGCCTATTTCACAAATGCAATACCATAATGAACAAGAGCCAAAATATTCTCGAAAAGCATCTCAAATTGAATTATTTTAGTCTTTTAGTCTTTTAGTGAGAAGTGAAGCAATGTAGCATTAATTTGACTATATACACAAGAATAGTCAACAAAGCTTTGTACTACATGATGCAATGAAAACAGGGGAGTTTTCTTTAAGTGTAACGTGAAAATAGCTCCTTGTAGTAACCAAAGTCAAGTAACACAAATGAAAGAGTTAAAATCAAGACTCCCCCTCGAATCAACCCATGGGGATGAATGATCCCAAGTTCGCCGCGTAAGAAAGCAAAGCGAGAAGAATCAAGCGGCTTAGTGAAAATATCAGCAATTTGAGCATCCGAATCAACAAATTTCAGTTCAATAGCTCCTTTTTCAACATGATCTCTGAGAAAATGATATCGAACATCAATGTGTTTAGTCCTTGAATGTTGAACAGGATTTTTAGCGATGTGAATTGCACTAGTATTATCACAAAGAAGTGGAACACTATTAAAGTTAATGCCGTAATCTTTAAGAGTTGAAGTGATCCAAAGAATTTGTGAACAACAACTAGCGGCTGCAACAAATTCAGCTTCAGCTGTAGATTGAGCAACTGAGGACTGTTTCTTAGAAGACCAAGAAACAAGTGAAGTGCCAAGAAAATGACATGTGCCAGAAGTACTCTTTCTATCTAATCTACACCCCGCAAAATCAGCATCAGAATATCCTAGGAGTGTAAGCGAAGAAGAACAAGAATACCAAATGCCAAATTCAGAAGTGGAGTGAAGATACCTGAAAATTCTTTTAATTGCTTGTCGATGTGATTCTCGAGGAGAAGCTTGAAATCGAGCGCACAAACATACTGCAAAATGTATGTCAGGCCTCGAAGCAGTCAAGTACTGTATGATCCAATCATGCTTCTGTATTCCTTTTGGTCCATCTCGACACCATTTTCGTCAGGATCCAAAATTGTTGTTGTGCTCATTGGAGTAGATACTGACTTTCCTTCTCCCATATCGAATTTCTTTAGTAGCTCCTTTGTATACTTGGATTGGTGCAGGAAGATCCCGTCTTTCGCTTGCTTGATTTGAAATCCAAGAAAGTATGTCAACTCTCCCATCATACTCATCTCGAATTCCCTGGACATTAGCTCAGAAAAATGCAACACAAGAGAGTGGGAGGATCCTCCAAAGATAATATCATCCACATAAATTTGCACCACAAGAAATTGATCATTTGAATTTTGAGTAAATAGAGTTTTATCAACTTTTCCCATCTCAAAATTATGTTGAAGCAAGAAGCCTTTTAATCTATCATACCAAGCACGAGGGGCTTGTTTTAATCCATAAAGAGCTTTTGACAAACGATATACATGATTAGGAAATTTTTCATTTTCAAAGCCAGGTGGTTGTTTCATAAAAACTTCTTCTTCTATAAAACCGTTTAGAAAAGCACTTTTCACATCCATTTGAAATAACTTAAAACCTTTTGATGCTGCAAAAGCCAAGAGAATGCGAATAGCTTATAAACGAGCAACAGGAGCAAATATTTCATCAAAATCAATTCCTTCAAGTTGGGAATAACCTTGAGCTACAAGTCTCGCTTTGTTTCTAACAATTATTCCATCTTCATTTAACTTGTTCTTAAAAACCCATTTTGTTCCAATAATGTTTTGATTTTTAGGAGGTTCCACTAAAGACCAAACTTTATTCCGTTCAAAGTTTTCTAACTCTTCATGCATCGCATCTACCCAAGAACTATTAGTTAAAGCATGAGTAATGTTCTTAGGTTCAAAATTTGCAACAAAAGCAGAATGCATGCATAAAAAAGTTTGAGATGAATTAGAACGTGTCACCCTTTCATGAAGACTTCCAATAATTTGTTCAAAAGGATGGTTCTTCAAAACAGCAAGGGGAGGTCCAGTTGATTCAGTCGTCGTGGGAGGTGCAGGAAGGTCTGAAGTAGTAGTCACATCAATTGGTTCAGGAACATCTTCTCGTTCTGTAGGTATGACCTCATCATCATCGTTATCTTCAATATCTTCTTCGAATCTTTTGTCCAAAAAGATTGGCTCTAGATCTTCTCGTGAACCTGAAATGTCGGGTCTAACTCCAGGGCTAGCCTCATCAAAAGTAACATCGCATGTCTCCAACATTTTGTTAGTTGATAAATCAAGTACACGATATCCACGAGAGTGCAACGAGTAACCAAGGAAGATGCCATCTATACTACGAGGTTCGAATTTATCAAGATTTCCATGTTTAAGAATAAAGCATTTGCAACCAAACACTCGTAAGTGAGAAACAGATGGTTTACGATCAAATCTTAGTTCATAAGATGTTTTACCAAGTAAAGCTCTGAGATAGACCCTATTTGATATATAGCAAGCAGAAGAAATTGCCTCAGCCCAAAATTTTCTTGAAGTGTTGTATTCATCTAGCATAGTTCTAGCCATTTGAATCAAAGTTCTATTTTTCCTTTCTACAACACCATTCTGTGAGGGAGAATATGGCGAAGAAAATTGATGTTCAATTCCATTAGTTTCACAAAAAGATTTGAACAAAGCATTTTTGAATTCCGTACCATTATCAGTTCTTATGGCTTTCAATGTGTTAGGCAATTCATTTATCAATCTCTTAATGAAGACATGAAAAAGTCCAAAAATCTCATCTTTTAAAGACAGAAAATGCACCCAAGAGTATCTCGAATAATCAACAACTATCACTAGAAAGTACCACTTACCTCCGGCCGATTGTACTCGAGATGGTCCTACTGTATCCATGTGAAGAAGTTGACCGGGGCCAGTGGTCATTACAGTAGAGACAGGAGCATGAGGGGCTCCAACCATCTTACCATGTCGACAGGAAGCACAAACAATATCTTTGCAAGATTTTAATTTCGGCAAGCCACTAATTAAGTCTAGACCACTCAATCTAGATAACAGATCAAAGCCCATGTGACCTAACCGACGATGCCAAAAATTGAGATTTCTAGATTCTGAAGCAACAAAACAATGTGAACTTGAAGCATTGCTAAAATTTGCTATGAAATTTTTTCCAAGTCTAGATATCTCAAGAATCAAGTTTCCAGAAGCATCGAGTACTCTACAAGCATTCGGTTTAAAACTTACTTCAAAGTTTTCATCCAACAATTAAGATACAGACAGAAGGTTGAATTTCAGTTTAGACACCAAAGAGACATTCTTTAAAGTAAAGTGCTCATTTACCTTCACTGTAACTTTTGCAATGACGCGTCCAGTAGTAGCATCTCCAAAAGTGATCGTTTCGTTCCCAGATGCTTTTGTTAGGGAGGAGAACCAACTTGGGTTGCCTGTCATGTGTTGGCAGCATCCTGAATCAACAACCCAGATGTTCTCCTTCCCTTCTCGTACCATCTACATGTTATGAACAGAAGATGCCGAGGATTCAGCGCTGGGGTTAGAGAAATAAGATTTAGGTATCCAGCACTGAATCACTTGACGAGGAGGTGATCGTACAAAAGCTTGTGAATGCAAAGTAGATGAATTTCGAGGAATTTTGTTTGTTTTCACTAGCGGAACATGTTGAGAAATGATACATGTTTGTCTAAAGTTAGACTTAGCCTTTGAATTTTCCTTTCTCTGTTGTTTGGCTAGTCTAAAACAAAAATTCACCAAATGACCATCTTTTCCACAATGAGTGCAATTGTACTTAACAAATGGTTTGACTTTAGAAGCAGAAACAACATTTGCATTCATCATAGTAGAAGATAAAATTCCAGCAGATTTGAAGACAGTTTTCTCAGGCTTTTTGACAATTTCAAACTTTCCACTTTCAAGAGTTTTAACAATAGTAGGAGCATATGATTTGTGATGAGCATAAGGATCAAAGCCTAAACCTTTGTGATGAGTGCTGACTTTTGATTGATCCAAAATCATATTTAGATTTTTCTTTCCTTTAGTAAAACATTCTAAAGACTTTTCCAAGTAATCAATTTTTCGAGAGAGTGTTAAACAATTATTACAGGGAACATCTACTTTTCCTTTTTGCTTGCGACAAGTTGAGCATGAAAGAACTTCATGTGTAAGCAAATCATTAAACAATTGAGTAATCTTAGCATCTGCATCATGCAACTTCAATTCTAGTATGGAACATTTAGAACAAGAAGTTTGATCATGTAAACCATCAGTAGAGCAACCAACATTTTTCACAAGTTTTTCATTTTTCAATTGTTTGGCATAAACTTGTTCATCATACGAAGGCATTACCTCATCACCGTCGCTGGAGGTGCTGTCGTTGTCACTAGAATCACTAGTGTTTCCTTTCGCCATGAAGCACAGTCCGGTGAAATCTTTCTCGTTCAGCTTCGTTTGCTTCGTTTCCTTCTCATCGTCAGTTGAGTCATCAATGTCGCTTAAGTCTAAGCGACCAATTGCAGCGAAGACTTTGTTGAGCATCTTCTTCGTCCGTTGCTTATTTTTGTCCTTGCTCTCTTTTGGCCGGAAGGACTTGGATGAGTTGTTTTGGTCTTTGTCCTCTCTATCTCTGTTTTTTAAGCAGTTAGCACGGATGTGTCCTGCCTTGCCGCAGTTGTAGCAGTGAATGGAGGCACCTCTTCTTTCCCTTGATCTCATGTAAGCTGCATTGACACTCTTGGAAAGAAGAGCAAGTGTATCTTCTGGTATTTGATCCAGTTGTTCATCACTAAGAGCACTCAAAGCAGTAATGGAATATGATGATGAAGAACTAGTAGTGTTATCACATGAAGAATTAGCATTAAGAGCCATAGAGTTATCATTGGATGTTCTTGAAACAATGTCTATTTCAAAAGTCTTGAGACTAGAATATAGTTTATCCAATGTCATTTCACTCATCTTGTGAGCCTCCCTAAATGCAGTTACTTTCATTTGGCAGATTTTAAGATCAAGAGATGATAAGAAATGTCTAGCATTTTCAGAGTCAGTGTATTGTACATCAACAGCTCTAAGATTGTTTAAGATTCTATTAAAGCGAGCAAAACAATCATCTAATGATTCTCCAGAGTTCATTTCAAATCTAGTGTATTCCTTTTTAAATTGATCTTGCCTAGCCTCTTTGACAGAGTCAGTGCCTTCATGATAATCTTGAAGAGATTTCCAAATTTCATGAGCAGTGAGTAAATGACAGACTCTATCGAATTCTTTTCTAGCAAGTCCTTGAAGCAATATGTTTCTAGCTCTATTATTATTTTCAACATCCTTTTCAAACTCGTTTTTATCAATATCATCATTTGAAGGAAGCTTGTATGGAATCTTTACCTTGCGCCAAATAGCGTTACCTTGAAGATATGCAGTCATCCGGATCCGCCAGTGGGGGAAGTCTGTGCCATCGAAGATCGGTGGTTTGTTCGAGTATTTCTCTGTTGCCATAACTTACCGTTTTACTAATCACCTGTTAAGATGGATTAGTAGAGCCAAGCTCTGATACCACTTGTAGGACCGAGTAGGCAACCAGAGGGGGGGTGAATAGATGCCGAATAAAATTTAACGTTTTATTTTGAAAAATTAATTACCCGTAAACAACGGAAGAATATCTAATATCTTAGAGATCAAAACCCTAGACTAATTAGCGAAACAAATCGAACAAGAACAAGAACTAGTTCTAATAAAACGAAGAACAAATCTTCTAATCAAGAATCAAAGCGAAAAGAATTTTGCATAAACTTATCTCTTTTATTCCAAAGCCATCTTCAACAAGATGACACAAAAAATCTTCTAATCTTCAACGATTAGAAAACCCTAAACAAATTAATAGAGCATACAAGCTCTTCTTTGCACCTTGTGCTTGATTGAACAATTGTTTGCTTGATCAATTGCTTGAATTTCTAAGCCCTTACAACCTCTATTTAAAGGACTCCACAGCCACCTATTCCATCTTGTATTCGGATCAAACAATCAGTCTCCATGCCATAATCGGACAGCAACCGGCCGAGCCAAACTCCTCTCGGACAGCATCGGACAGCAACTGGCCGAGCTTCTCTCGGACAAACTACCGATGCACTCACGCACACATGCGACCAGCACGCCACACACACCACGCACACATGCATTAAATGCACATGCATGCAGACACACACAGACAATACTCGTATGCACACACACATGCATGCATATTCACACACAAAAAATTCGTATACACGCGTACGACCACCTGCCGCTACGCTGCAACGAACTCGATCTCACGTGCACTGTTCTCTAGTACGAACGTCTCGCATGACACCCTCGACCCTCACGACCTCAGTTCCTCCCTTGAACCTAGTCTCGGTCCCGTCACCGACCAAGTTCGACCTCAAGCAACACCTGCACGTGAACAAAAACACACAAACAATTTCCAAGCCCAAGTCCGCGACTTGACTCAAGTTAATCCATGCAACCACTCACACGAGCGCATTGCATCAAATAAAATCAACCAAAAACATAATTAAAAATAAGACCAAATTCTTTTGCAAAATCTGAATCTTTTCAAATAAACAAACTGGTTTCAGATCTTTTTCAAATTAAGAAACCAAAAAAATAAATCGTTTCAAATTGGTTTCAAATCTTTTTCAAATACTGAACCAAAATCAAATCAACTCAAATCTTTTCAAATCTCTTCGAATATTCAAATACTCATCGTAAAAAACACATGGATCAAAAAACAATGATCCTTCAAGATACCACCACCATATCCAACTATTATCAAGTTCAAGTTATTACTACGTTGAAATGTCGGATGATGCGAGCGTGCTCATATCCGAGAGCGCGGCAATTCGAATCGCTTATTCACCCTGCAGAGGATCATCAATCGCACGAGATGTGCCACAAAGAACCTCATGTCAACCCTCCTCTTATCCATACACACTCGTTGTGACATCTTCATGCGGTCCGAGCACCTAGCACCCCCTCGAGCGGCCCAAGCGCGGCTTGGCCCTCGAGAGTCGGCCTAAGCCTCGCACTCAACCACGCCCAACCGCATGAGGGCATGCCCCATCGAAATGGCATGCGATGAAAGAGTGGCTTTACCGTCCCATTCCGGCATGCGACTGACAAGATGTGCTCGATCAACATGGCAAACAACGGCTCGGTCCTCAACTGACACAGGCGAGACTACCACACTTGAGTCTCCACACCCAATTGATCCAACTCTCTCGCCCAGTCCCATTTCATATTCCATTTCTACTCAAAACCATAACCACAGCAACTAGATCATTATATAGTGAAACAGTCTCAAGCGATGGATCCATCCATCACTTGGCCCATACCCGACATCTAAGCAAAACTAAGCATGGACACATTATATTACCCATATACTAGCTCCAAAGGAGGTGTTTAAAAATCACAAAGGAGTATATGTGCAACAAATGGGATCTAGTACCTTTCCCACAAGCAACTCCTAATGCATAACTTAACCAACCAATAAACAATTGATTCACAAAAATAAATTACGCATAGGGTTGAACATGCTTAGGTGCTTCCCTTGTGCTTCTTCTTGCGTATCGACGGCGACTTGCTCTTTGGCAATCCCCTCGACCACGGCCACGTCAGTCACCGCGGTCTCGTTCTCTACACGAACACAATGCATGAATGAGATGCATGAAATGCAAAAGAAATGAAACACAATGCATTCCCCACCGAGACAGACAAGCCAAACCCGGATAGTCCGGATAGTCTGGATAAGCCAGATATTCCGGACCATTTGTCCGGACCCTCCGAGCGTGCTCATATCCGAGAGTGCGGCAATTCGAATCGCTTATTCACCCTTTAGGGGATCATCAATCGCACGATATGTGCCACAAAGAACCTCATGTCAACCCTCCTCTCATCCATACACACTCGTTGGGGACATCTTCATGCGGTCCGAGCACCTAGCACCCCCTCGAGCGGCCCAAGCCCGGCTTGGCCCTTGAGAGTCGGCCTAAGCCTCGCCCTCAACCATGCCCAACCGCATGAGGGCATGCCCCATCGAAATGGCATGTGATGAAAGAGTGGGTTTACCGTCCCATTCCGGCATGGGACTGACAAGATGTGCTCGATCAACATGGCAAACAACGGCTCGGTCCTCAACTGACACAGGCGAGACTACCACACTTGAGTCTCCACACCCAAGTGATCCAACTCTCTCGACCGGTCCCATTTCATATTCCATTTCTACTCAAAACCATAACCACAACAACTAGATCATTATATAGTGAAACAGTCTCAAGCGATGGATCCATCCATCACTTGGCCCATACCCGTCATCTAAGCAAAACTAAGCATGGACACATTATATTACCCATATACTAGCTCCAAAGGAGGTGTTTGAAAATCACAAAGGACTATATGTGCAACAAATGGGATCTAGTACCTTTCCCACAAGCAACTCCTAATGCATAACATAACCAACCAATAAACAATTGATTCACAAAAATAAATTACGCATAGGGTTGAACATGCTTAGGTGCTTGCCTTGTGCTTCTTCTTGCGTATCGACGGCGACTTACTCTTCGGCAATCCCCTCGACCACGGCCGCGTCAGTCACCGCGGTCTCCTTCTTTACACGAACACAATGCATGAATGAGATGCATGAAATGCTAAAGAAATGAAACACAATGCATTCCCCACCGAGACTGACCAGCCAAACCCGGACAGTCCGGATATTTAATCCAGATAGTCCGGATAAGCCGGACATTCCGGACCATTTGTCTAGACCCTCCGGACATGGCGCATTTCGCCCAACTAACACAAGGGATCGGAGCACTACCAAGCTCTACGGCACCGCGAGAACCCAATCTACAACTTTCCTACACGCGGCTAAGCCGGAGAAGCACCGAGCTAGCTCAAACCACGACGAACGGGGCTCATTTCTACGAACTCAACCAAAACTAAATCTAGCCCTAGGAATGACATCATCTACCCCCGATCTCTCACCCTATACCCAACATTGCCTAATCCAACCCCAAATCCAACCATCCACCAAAACCCTAACACCCCCAAAGGTTACCCCAACTCCCAATCTACACACAAAACCCCAAATCCAACCCCATGGACGCCCTAGAGCCCAAAAATCCATGAATCAACTCCAAGAAGAAACCTTACCTTCAAGGAGGATGAAGGGAAGGAGAGGAAACCGCATAGGGGAAGTAGGACACCGGCTTGGGGAGGATCTTATAGACACCGGGATGGGGAAGTCACCGGGGAGAGGAGCACGGGATGACGCCGGAGTGGGGAGCTCGCCGGTGATGAGCTTGGGGTGGAGGAGAGACGCACCAAGGAGTGGAGAGCAAGTGGGGAAGAGAAGAAATGAGTGAGGAGCCAAGAAATGGGACTTTTATACTCCACCCCCGCAAAGTCCGGACTCTCCGAATGTTTAACCCGGAGACTCCGGGTTGGGGTCTTCGGTAGAATTAACCCAGACACTCCGGACAATTAGTCCGGATACTCCGACAGCTTCGACCATAAAGTGCTTCGAAAGGGGACATTTTGATGCTGGTTTGGTAGCTGTTGTTGTAAGCGAACTCAGCATAGGGAAGACATTCATCCCATTTCTTCCCATAGGACAAAACATAAGCCCTCAACATATCCTCGAGGATCTGATTGACCCTCTCGGTTTGGCCATCAGTTTGCGGATGATATGCTGAGCTGTGAAGTAGCTTAGTGCCCAAAGCCTCATGCAGACTTCTCCAGAATCGAGAAACAAACTGAGAGCCTCGATCTGAAACTATGCGCTTTGGCACTCCATGAAGGCACACGATTCGAGCGAGGTACAACTCCGCATACCTCTTGGCTGGATAGGTGGTGCGAACGGCTAGGAAATGTGCGGACTTCGTCAACCGGTCGACTATAACCCAAATTGAGTCATGACCCGAAGAAGTCGTTGGCAGCCCGGTGATGAAATCCATACCCACATCTTCCCACTTCCAATTTGAGATGGGCAGCAGCTAAAGAGTGCCAGCTGGCTTAGGATGTTCAGCCTTCACCCTTTTGCAGACATCGCACTCAGACACATAGCGAGCAATATCATGCCTCATGCGAGTCCACCAAAACCGTTGCTTCAGGTCTTGGTACATTTTGTTGCTACCCGGGTGAATTGTTAGCAAGGAGTTGTGGGCTTCATCGAGAATCTCTCTTCTCAACTCTTGGTTGTCGGGGACGACCAAGCGCTCACCGAACCATAAAGTTCCACGGTCATCAAGATGGAAGTCAGTGGCTAGGCCGGAACTCAGCTTGCTGGATATTTGGGCAACGTCACTGTCCCCCTTTTGAGCCTCTCGAACCTGATCCAACAGCGTGGAATTCAACTCCAGATTTGCTAAGGACCCTTCTTCGACCATCCCTAAGCCGAGTTTCTGGAATTCGGCACAAAGGGTGGCACTCCGGGGTTGAAGAGTAAGGCAATTGCATCGAGCCTTGCGACTCAAGGCATCCACCACCACATTGGCTTTTCCCGGGTGGTAATGGACTTCCAAATTGTAGTCCTTGATCAGCTCAAGCCACCTTCTTTGACTCATATTCATGTCCGCCTGAGTGAAGATGTACTTGAGACTTTTGTGATCGGTATAGATGTTGCACTTGTTCCCCAAGAGATAGTGGCGCCAAATTTTTAAGGCATGGACCACTGTAGCAAGCTCCAAGTCATGAGTCGGGTAGTGCTCTTCATGGCGTTTCCATTGTCGAGATGCATAGGCAACAACCGGCTTTCTTGCATAAGCACACAGCCAAGGCCGACAATTGATGCATCGCAATGCACATCGAACGGCTTGTGGATATCAAGTTGGGTAAGGACATGAGCTGTAGTTAGGCGTTGTTTCAGAGTTTGGAATGCTCGCTCACAGCCCACTGACCACTTGAATTCAGTACCCTTCTTCAGTAGCTCCGTCATAGGTTTGGCAATCTTGGAGAAGTCCTGAATGAAACGGCGATAATAGCCGGCAAGCCCAAGAAAACTACGGACCTCTGTGACAGTGCTGGGTTGCTCCCACTTGAGGACATCCTGTACTTTGCTTGGGTCGACAGCGACGCCTCGCTCAGAGAGAACATGTCCCAAGAAAGATACCTCCTTTAGCCAAAACTCGCACTTGCTGAATTTGGCATAAAGGCGGTGTTCCCGAAGTCTCCCGAGAACGATGTGAAGATGCTTTGCATGGTCTTCTTTGTTTTTCAAGTAGACGAGGATGTCATCAATGAATATAACCACAAAAGAATCTAGATCCTCCATGAAGATGGAGTTCATGAGGTACATGAAGTACGCCGGTGCATTCGTCAAACCGAACGATATGACGGTGTACTCATACAGGCCATATCGGGTAGAGAAGGCTGTCTTCGGGATATCCTCGGTGCGTGTAAGACCCTCACTTTTATGCTAAAGTGCAAACATAAAAGCAAGGTTCTAATGTGCATACTGTACTAGTCCCATGATCAGTAGCTAGCACGCAAAAACACAATTTGAGATCACAACCATGCAAAAGTTTCATATTTTATTACAGCGGAAGAATTGATACAATAGGACCGACAAGGTCGACTAAAGTAAAGTAGAAGAACCAGATGACTTGCAGTGTGCCACATAATCCATAGGCAACTGACAAGGTAAAGCCTTAGAAAGAACTGTCGTTAATAATCCCGTAATCCTGCGTCAAAGTAAAGTTCATCGGACATACCTGCATCTTCACCTAAAAACAATAATGATAGCAAGGGTGAGTACATTTCGTACTCAGCAAGACTTGAGTTGTGTGTTTGAAATGCAGACTGAACCTAAAGTAAAGCTTCTACGGTTATTCTTTGCTTGGAGCCAAATTGAAATATAGATACTGAATAGTAGAGCGAAAATGAAAATTTGTAAAAGTAAATAAATGAGTAAAGTAAGAAGTATGTATTTAAAAGTAATAAGAAGAGATAGATAACTCAAAGCCCTTCGTGAATAAAATGTAACAAAATACCCACATTCCTTCGTGAGTAGAATGTAACAAAATACCCACATTCCTTCGTGAGTGATAAAACGTCCAATCCCATCATATGAAATATTATCTGAAGATTAAATTTTTGTCCACACAGGGCACAACAGCTGAATTCAACCTTGCCAACGTAATGTCAAGTATTGAATCATCTGTAAGGGTAAGCTCACCAAATCTTTTTATAAAACAGCTAACTAATGTTGGTTCACCAAATCGTCCATGACCATGGACACGGCTAATCGATTAGTTTTAGACTCTGCAGAGTTGTACAGCTTTACCCACAAGAAATGTTCTCCCTTTTTGCTAGGCCATTAACACACTTCCTTTGGTATGCCGCCAGAGAGTTCATTACGAAACTGTTCGATTACTTGAACCTTAACTTTGCACTAGCCCAATGACGTTACTCCTGACTATGATGGAAGCTAAAAGGTAAAAATCATTCCGGAGTAAAAGACCCACCAGGATAACAATAGCCCCAAATCGTAGCCAGGCGTACACCGTTACAACGGCAGATGCCAACACCTCAGTGATGACACCTCCCTCGAGCAAACCTATATCCGGAATGCCCGTGCTACAACTGCCTACCATTGTGCAAAGCTAATTCCCAAATAATTTAATAAGTTAAGACTGTCCCAGTCCAGTACTTGTGGATGTACGGTTATACTTGGATCATGCAACACTATGTTCGGTCCTTAAAGTGACATGGGCGATAACTCCACCCTAGCTACGTACACGTTAAAACATGTACATCCGGCTATTGCCTATAATCACCTACGTCGAAACCGTAGTTTTATTTTCAGAAAAAGAAAGTGTCAATAACCATGTTATTCCAACAGGTTCAAGATCAATGTTCATCATGTCCAACAAATTTTAGTTCCTCACGAACAGTATAACCATCCGTTCGTGTTCCCAGTATAAAGCAGGGCTAAGCATATGCAAGTAATAATCGGATATACCCATTTTGTGTATCCATCATCAATCTAGGGTTTCATCTATCACTACTGATTAAGGAAAGCCATCAATGAAGGTTATATCTACCATTCTTCCCATAATATAGCATTGTATACAAAGTATAGCATATGCATGCAAATTTTATTTTAATTCTTCTTGTTAAAGGAAAAATAGGATCTACATGAGTGCTTGCCTTGCTATCCTTTGTTTTCAGTGATGAAGCCGAAGTTGGATTCTTGAAGTTGTTAACGACGAAGTCCGAGACGTCGGATTCTACACGTCGCATAACGAAAAAGATAGCAAATAGCAAATAACACTTTCAATAGGGGCAAAAGGAAATCAGATGGAAAATCAAATAAGCAATCATTACATAATACAAGCATGGATCACGGTTTAGGGTTTCGGGGCCGTATGATAGAATGTATTATTTTTACGTCGTAGTCTTACTACCGATTAATGGTTTGAAGGTCGCATCGCACACCACATCTATTCCTTATGATTCATTCTATTTTATTTTACGACTTCAGGAAGCTAAGATTGTAAGATTTAATATACTATAATTCATTTTCAGGGTGTGAAATTGTTTGTACTAATACCAATTAGTGCATAAAGTAGTTTGACTATTTTTAATAGAAGGTGCACGGTTAAACTTAAGCATATGCATCGGTACGACGGATCTGAGGATTTATATCTCGCAGGGTCACATTTTTAATAGGATTCAGATGCAAAGCATATTTATAAAAAAAATGCTTATGTAGATTAAGTCAGTCATGCCTTAGGGAATACTTCAAGGTTAATTTTAATAGGTATTGGAGTCTATTGCTAATGTTCCATTTATTAAATAGAAGTTTATGTTAATTAAGGGTTAGAGGAATAATAGGCATAAGGTTTAACTTACATATGAGAATAATAGACTAATTTTGAGTGTAATCATCTTTGTAGTATGGAATCATCATGTTTTATGGTTCGTATAAGAAATAAGTTGAATATGTATGTTTACTCATATATATATATATTGTGACTATATTCTAAATGGGTATATATAGCGAAAATATGAGTATTCACTAACTTAATTCATCCTTACTCAATTTTTGCATGTTAGGAATACTCATTTTCCTAGAAACATATATCATTATTATTATTCCTATTGTCCCTTTTTATTTTCTCCTTTTTATTTATTTATTTATTTATTTCTTATTCTTTTCCTTTCTCTATTATTTCTCCCTCTCTCTCCTCCAAATCCATTCCCCACTTTTCCTTTTCTTTTCTTATCCATTCAGCCGAACCCTTTCTAGCGTCTTCCAATCGGTTCTACTCCTCTTCCTCTTTCCCCTTCCCCTTACCTGGTCGGTGGCCTGGATCCTCCGGTTCGCCGTTTGCACCGATTCACGGCGGTGCCTCTCTCCCCTGACCTCTTCGGCCTGCTTCGGTTCGGCCCTACGCTGACTTCAGTGTCAACCGCATCCCTTCCGCTCGGTTCTTGGTGCTACGCCGCTGGTCGTCTTCGCCAGGGAATTCACCATTGCCCGGGTCCTCCGCCGGCTATTAGCTCGCTCAGCCTTCTGCTGCGCGCACCCATGGTTCGCACCCTCGATCCCGCAGGTTCGCCCTCGGGCCCGGCCATGGCCGCCGCCCTACAAAATCTACCCTAGCCTCCCTCACCTGGGCCGATTCGGTTACTTCCCTAATCCCTTCTCCTTAATTTTACTTTCTTATATTGAAATAGAAGTAATTTAATCTTGTTTTGGTTGCAAACTTCCGGTTTTGATTGGCCCTAACGGTTGAAGAGTTAGGGACAGTGCTCTAGTTTATTACCTAACCTATGGGAACAAATCGATCATTTCTTGGTCTAATATGATTCATGGATTAGGGTGAGGTAATTGTGTGATTGATGGTGCAGGGGACTTGAATCCTTATTTAGGTATAGGCTGCCGTGCTGTTTGATTTTGCCTGATCTAGTGATTTTACATGTATGAGTTGCTAATGGTTTCTATTCATTTGTACCTGCTATTATCATGCTCAAGTCTAGCACTATCTTTACTGAATATCTGGCCATGCTATGCATTGAAGGTTAGAATATTTTTCTTAAATGTCGTAATAGTTGCTATGCACTGATGCGCCATAAATTTGTTATAAGCATAGTTTGGCTTACATGGATTAAATACTTGCCAGGGTTGGTGATGATTCTCGATTATGGGTTTAGAACATGTCGACAGAGGCTTCAATTAGTTTAAAAGGGTAGATGATGCTCTTGATGTCATTGATTGCTTAGTAGCTATGATGATGAACTGATGGATCACAATCTGAAAGTATTTGTGGGGGGGGTTTCAGGACTTCATTCATGAAAGGATTGGCTCAGTAAATGATAAATCGATACTAGGCCGAACAGTAGGATTGTGTTGGTTAGGATTAGTTTAACGGCGAATAGCGGTATCATGGCGATACCTATGGTTATTGTCGCCCGTTAGGGGGTGAAACAATATCATGGGGACGAACGATATCGCTAAACCGCAACCACTAATCGAGACTATCCGGGATTTCCTTATGGTCGATGATGAAAACAGTGAGGGTTGAATAAAAGATGAAAACTGGGTTGGATGGCATCGCGACGATGCCCTAGGCTTGCTTGTGCGCCGGGGGAGCACGAATAAGTTATTAGGGAACGCACGATGCAACCCCTACGACATCTAAATAATCTGAGACCAATCTTTATTTGCGCAATGTTTCGTCTGTAGTTGGTTTCGCTATTGCTATAACCATGCTTCGATATAAATGATTCAAAAGATTAAATCATTACCTCTGATGGCAAATGAAATGATATGGAATGGAGAAAGATTGCTTCTAGTAATTGGATGGATCTCCTGTCTTGTTGTTTTGATTCTTGATCTAAAATTGGCTTTGTGAGAGGGCTTTGCTTCTAAGCTTTGCTTTGGGGTCTTGCCTCTGGATGAATGCGGCTATGACCTCCTGGGGACTTATTTCCGCATGGGAGTGTTGCCGCTGGGATGGTTGGATTTGTGATTTCCCTAGATGAGTCTTGGCTAGTTTACATATATAGCATGATACTAGAGTCTCAACAGTGTTTGAAAGCTGAGCCTAAAGGCTTGGTCTTTGCGGCTGGATTGGTTGCTCATTTACTCATCTTGTCAGTGCATTGATCTTGGTTTGTGACTCAAGTGGCCGGTTGTCTTTTCTGGAGATTTTGGTTTGTGTGGCTTATATGGCCGGCTGCTTGGTTGGGGGTTCAATAGTGTTGGAAAGGAGGCTTATCTTTGCGGCTAGGCTGTTTGTTCATTGAATAATTTGGTGAGTGCCTTGGTTCTAGTTTTAAGACCTTTCTTATGTGGCCTGACTCCTACTTAGTCGGTTGGTTCTTTGCCCTAAGTTCGGTTGTAACACCCCAAAATTTTGCTTTCTTAAATTTCATGTGTGATTTGGCACTTTGGTGAATTTTTGGAATTTTCTGGGATTTATTTGGATTTATTTGGAATTTATTTGAATTTATTCCATTTTGAAATAATTAAAGAATTAAACTTTGCAAATAAAAATTTGTTGGAAATATTTTATTTGAGTCCAAAATGTTCCAAAATATTTTCCAGAATTTTTCTGGAATTTTTCTGAGTCTTTTGCTATTTTTAAAGATTTAATTGAATTTCTGAGAATTTAATTGGATTAATTAAATCAAGTCGGGTCGAGTACTGTTCATCCGACCGGACCCGAGTCCGAGTCAGACTCGAGTCCGACCCGAGCCACGTGACTCGACCGAACCCACTCGGCCGAGCCCTAACCGCGTGACCGTTGGATTCAGATCCAACGGCCACGATTGAGCCACGTCACCGAGCCCGAGTCCGACCGAGCCAGCCAGCTCGCCGAGCCGGACCCGAGTCCAACTCACGCGACCGTTGGATCGAGATCCAACTGTCATGGTCCTAGTTTTCCATGTGGGAGGGCAAATAGGTAAATATGCTAGATCAATTTTCTCCCAACCTTTCTCCTCTTTTTTCTCTCCACCTGGTTCCTTCCCCCCCACACGCCCCTTTCTTTTTTCCTCCGCCCGACGCCTCCACCTGGGACAACGCCGGCGCCTCCCCCTGCTTCCTCGGCCAGCCGGCCCCGCCCCTCGACGCCGCCTCCACCGGCTGCCGTCCCCTGCGCCTCCTCGAAGCCAGCCACGCCCTGGCCAGCTGCCTCAAGGCCTTGCGCCGCCTGGAGTGTCTTGCCCGCTGCGTCGCCGGTTTCCCGGCCGTCGTTCCCAGCGTCTCTGGCCGCGCCTCCCTCCCCTTGCTCGGCTCCGGCGCCGCCGCCAGTACAGCCCCCCCTTTCCAGTACTCTCTCTCTCCCACACTCTCTCTAGCTCGTAGGCCATGGCTACCATGGCTAGGGATTGGAATGCAATTGGGGATTTTGCCCCCAAGTGATGCTTGTGTGTTTTTGAAGTGTGCATGAGAATTTGTGATGTAAGGTTGTTGTATATAGGTTGCACTGAGATTTTATCTTCGTTATGTTGTATGCTTGTGTTTTCAGTAGAACTCCTTTGCGCTAAATTGTCGATATGGTTGGGCGTGGTAATCTGGTGATGGGGTTTGCTACTAGGCTTCGGTGAATAATCTGTAGATGCGTGAGATGAGCATGCTGGCAATGGCATTGTCAAGGTTCAGTGCATGGTAGATAGTTTTTGGTTGATGCTAAGCGATATCGATGATTCGGAATAATTGCGAATTAGTACCCTGCTAGTTGTGGCCAATGAGTTCCTTACATAGAAAATGTGAAGTTTGATACTATGATATAAGGGTGAGCTATTGTCCTTGGGTCTGTGAATGCTTATGTACAATAGGGTGATAATGGCAAATGACAAAATTGATACTATACTAGGTTTTGGTGTTCTTAAATGCTTAGTCATGGCGTGATGATCGTGGTTAATGTTTTGGGTTACATGGTATATGATAATGATTTGATGCCATGCTCAGGAATTTTATTTCCTCCTTTGGTTCGCGATGTAAAGACTATTAACATGACTTGCAAGTCGGGTGGTGTTATGTGTTCCCAATTCTAATACTTTGAGAACCTATGCGGCTAACTGAATACATAATGCAATCCTTGCATAATTTCCCCAAATACTGAGACTAAGAATTCCATTCTTAGTATTTAAGTCTTTACTACTCCTTCTCGTCCTATATCATTTGCCCCTATTAAGAGTAGGTATTGTTCGTATGTTTAGTTATAAATTGGAATCGCCCAAGTTGGTTGAGTAGATGGAAAGATACGTTCATTGAGTTTATGCCGTCCTAAGCGGTAATCCAGAGTAAGGATGTCGGTTGGGGTATGGTTAAGTGATTCCAAAGGTTGCTGGGTTATTATTGTGAATTTCGCCTTGTATTTCGTTTTGGCTCGATGAATGTTTGCATTATGGTCTTTAATTGTCATTTCATTTCATATGCATAGCATGCATCTCATTTCATATACATGTGTCGTGTAGAGAACGATCACGCGGAGGGTGGCGTGGCTGTGGTCGAGGGTGATCACGGTGAGCAAGTTGTTGTTGAGGATCCGGCAGAAGAACAAGGCAAGCACCTAAGCATGTTCAACCCTCTATATATGTTTATTTTGGTGAATAAAATGCTTATTGAATGATTAGGTTTTGCATTAGGAGTCAAATGGTGGAAAGGGTAGTAGAACCTAATTGCTGCACCCTCACTTCTTGACACTTGTTGAACTTTTCCTTTGGAGCTAGCTTATGGGTAAATACAATGTGTCCATGCTTAGTTTGCTTAGAGGTCGGGTTTGGGCCAAGTGGTGGACGGTTCCATCACTTGAGAGTACTAAATACTACACATGTGAACTATGTTGGAAATGGGTTCGGTCATGTTACTTGGATTGATATTAATAATTGGCGACCGGGCGGGAGAGTAGGACCATTTGGGTATGGAGACTCAAATGGCGTAGTCCCGCCTGTGTCAATTAAGGACCGATCCGTTTGTGTGCCATGTTGATCGAGCACCATTAGGTTGATCGCATGCCTGATTATGGAGGGTAAGCCACTCTTTCATCACATGCCGTTCGATGGATCATGCCCTCATGCGGTTGGACGTGGTTGAGGGTGAGGCTTAGGCCGACCCTCGAGGGCCAAGCCGGGCTTGGGCCGCTCGAGGGGGTGCTAGGTGCTCGGACCGCATGAAGATGGTTCAACGAATGGGTATGGATGGGAGGGGGGTTGACATGAGGTACTTTGTGGCACATGTCGTGCGATCAATGCTTCCCTGCAGGGTTAATTAAGCGATTCGAATTGCCGCGCTCTCGGATATGAGCATGCTCGTGTCATCCGACACTCAACGTAGTAATAACTTAAATTCCGGGCTCGTCGTTGTACTTGAGCTTTAAAATGGTTGTAATTGCTTTACTTTAGTGTTGTTACCTTTCAACTTCATGTTAGAAGTAGGTGCGGTCAATAATCTGCTTTAAATTTGTAATTGGTTTAGCTGTCATACTCATACTACAAACGTTAATGCTTTTCCGCACTATTACCTTCAGCTTTATTCCTTTCTGTACCCAAATGCATAACCCTTTGGAGTCGGTCATATATGGACCACGGGTAAGTCTTGCGAGTACATTCGTACTCATGCTTCTGCTTTGTGGTTTTCAGGTGAGGATCAGGAGGGTGAAGTTCTGTCCCTTATCGCTTCCTGGTTCAAGTGACACCGAGTAGAGGTTCTTGCGATGCCACACACGCCCGGAAGTGTTCAGGGGCAGAACACTTCCGGAGATGCCATATTTTGCTAGTGTGTCAATTGAACTCACTTTTGTTGTATAGTTAGCTTTTTATCCCCTGTCCTGTGGGGCTTGAAGACTTGGTATTCCTCTTGTTGATCGTGGTTGTGTCGTGATGTCTTTATCATGCTTGTATGTTGCTTTTATCCATGCCATATTATCATGCTATATCAACTGCTTTTTCTTGTCTGCTGAGTGGATGTCCTAGAATCTAGAAAGGTCATGCCGAAATTTCGAGTTTTTGTGCTATCTTGGTTTAGGTTGCATCGTCTTAATTATCTAGCATGTTAGTTGAGTTGTTTTTAGTTGTGTGGTTGTCGGGTTCGTCTTGTGCTCGGTTTGGTCTTCTTGTTGTGCTTCCGCGTTGCGTGTCCGGTTGTGGGGTTTGAGTTCGTTGTCCCCTTTATGCAAATTGAATTGATGTGGCAGTGGAAACCGGTATGCGGGGTGATCTTGGGCGAGTTCGGGTCGCATACCGGGGGAATACCGGGGCTGTGGTCGAGTTATTTGAATGGTTCCACTGTTATCTCATTTGGGCTTGGATACTAGCATCGCGAGCGCCATCGGCGAATCGTTGCTAGCCTCCAAATCCAATGAGGTTAACGGGGTGTTCCAATAGCTCGAGGACAGTCTGGACGGCTCCTCACAAGGCTGGTATCAGAGCAAGGTGCATAAAGACGAACTCTAAACTTGACAACCACTTAGGTGATTAACTAGGACTTGCTTAAATTCTAGGTAGCAGATAGCACTGTATTACCCGCCCTATGTCTATAATTAGGTTGAATGGTGAGTGAGGGAGAAGCGATCACGTTGGAATCGTGCATTTCATGTCATACCATGCATGCATATGCCTTGCCATGTCATTTTGCATCTTGATCTATGCTTTTATGTATGTTAGATTGTGCTACTGTCTAGCTCATGTTTAATTTAGATTTTTGGCCTAGTGTAAGAGCTTATTCCTTCCTTGTGGTGTCTAACTCGTGTCGTCTACTTTTGGTTGACGACAGAATGAGGACCCACGGGGATATGGGAGGTGATGAGGGTGCGGGGCGATCGCAGCCTCACGATGGCGATCCGCCTCCTCCTCCCAACCTCTTGGATGTGCTGCTGAGGTCGGAACAAAATCAGCAGACAACCAACCGAATTCTGGAGATGCTTGTCCAGAATCAAGATCCTCGAGGTGGCCGTGATGGGCGAGACCGTCCCAATGGCTATCTGGATTTCTTGCATACACAGCCACCCACCTTCTCTCGCGCCAGCGAGCCGCTTGAGGCAGATGATTGGTTGCGCACAATTGAGCAGAAGATTGCTCTCATTCGATGCGAAGATCATGAAAAGGCACTGTTTGCTGCTCAGCAATGACGTCACCAGTGGGTCCCACCTGTCAGCACCGTGGGCTGAGCCCCGCTGACGTCAGCAATGACGTCACCCGAGGGGACCCACCTGTCAGCGACACATGGAGCCGTGGACCGAGTCCACCGTGGACCGAGCCAAGCCGTGGGCTGAGCCCATGGACCTACCGACGCCGCCTCCCAATCAGAAGCTGCCACGTGTCCTCGCTGACGAAATAATTAATTTCCGAAAAAGAAAATGATTTATTAATTCGAAATAATGATTTCAGATTTTGATTCAAACTTCAAACGCTTATAACTTTTGCGTTTCAACTCCGATTTGAGTGATTCAAATTTCTAAATTTGTATAAAATTGAGATATACCTAATTATGAATTTTCTTTAATTTTTGGACTAAAGTTTTCCTCTGTAATATTATTTAATTGATTATTTAAACTTCGAAATGTTATAACTTTTGCATTTAAACTCCAAATTTGACGATTCCAGTTTCTAAAAATTCATAAAATTATGTTCTCTCTGTTTATGGATTTTATTTGGATGTTTGGACACTTTTTGCCTATTGTTTATTCGTGTATTGCTATTTGCACGCATTACGAGTAGACATTGAAGTGCCGGAAGGATTCGAAGGAGAAGTATTGACTCAGGATCCAACTCAAGACCAAGAACAAGTACTTTTTGAAGGCAAGTTATGCTTTGACCATGTTGATCCCATTTTGAAACCTATTTTGGTTCAAATTATTGCATGCTAGTTCAATTAGAAAATACTTTATTTAAATATGGGAAATTAGATAAATGCCAAATTGCTGTATGACACCTTGATTACTTAAGTATGTGCCATGACCCCTTGTCACCCTAATGTGGATTACTAGTTGGACATTACTAAACTGCCAACATGGGTTTGTAGATCGTTGTAGTATACTGCCTAGACCTGCTACGTGCTCATGGCATGATTTTGGACAATCAAATGTTAATATTGACTTAATGATATATTGAACCTGTTTGGAAAGGTATCATGTGATGTTGATGGCACATGGTGCATGGTAATCAACTGGGGTTTGATAAATAGTTTTTGACCGGGGCATGTGGCAAGAATGATCAGGTGGGCCAGTTGTGGCACTGGGAATGTTGTTTTGGTTCTTCGGGTAGTCTTGCCCTGGTCACCTTAAGGACTTCACCTTGCAAGCCTTTGAACTGAGTCAATCTTGCAACCACATGTCTGTAATGGGACGGACCTAGTTGATTAAGTTGCTAATAACGTACCTGTGGGACCTCAGGAGGTCAACTACACCATTTGTGTAAGTTGTACGGGGGAGCGTACTGGGGCTGAGGCCAGGTACCCATCTAACGGTTGATTGGCCTAAACTTCGCCTTAGCTAAGGGAAGGGTTAGTGTGCAATAACCGGGGAGGACCACCAGTATTGTTAGAAGTTTCCGAAAGACTTTGTTACGGGAACTCGCCTTTGTGGTGTTTGACTGTATTTTGTGGGTAAAGTGCATAACCTCTGCAGAGTATAAAATCTATTCGAATAGCCGTGTCCGCGGTATTGGACATCGCTCGGGAATTATAGTCAAGGGTTAGACTTTCATGAAAATATCTTGGACTTGAAAGGTTGGGTTTGGTTTAATAATGATGTTGATGGAAATGTTGATTAGGATGGGAAAGAAGTTTACTAAACTCCTTGAAAAGTTATTTATGCTTTACTTGTTACTACTGCTTTCGAATCTACTTATGATACTTGTTAAATGCTCTTACTGCAAATATACCTTGAGCCACTCCTTTGTATTAAGCCATGCATGTAGTATATTAGCTGCATTCTGTGCATGACTTGCTGAGTTGTGATGCCTTAGAGCGTCAGAGCGATTCTAGGGTTCCTTTTTCCTGGTTTTGTTTCGGGAGGAATGAGGGAAATTTTTGGGGAATTAAATAATTGAAGTTTATGCGGCGTATTAATATTAAATTTGGAGTATTCGGGCTAGAAACAGTGGGCCGAGGAAAACTTGGGCCTGGGCCGGGAATTCTTTTCCCACCTCCACCTCCCCACCCCCCTAGTGGGCCGGCCCACTTGGGTGCGCCCCCCCCACCATGTGGCCGGCAACCCCCCCAACCCTAGGGCGCCTCCCACATTCCCCCTAGCAGCCGCCACCCCCTGTTCTTCCTCCCTTGCATGATGGCTCAAGATCCACCACGAAAACGCGAAGGAGAGAGAGCGAGAAGGGGATCCGTGGAGGCGAGGAGTTCGATCAGATTTCCGTTTCGGGGATCGTCGCGTGTTCTTCGTGGGATCTCAAGGGAGAACTCAAGGTAAAATTCCCAATCTTTTACCCCTGTTCTACCTAGGGATTAGGAGTGTATTAGATCTGGTGGTGAGTGATTTAGATGGATCTTGATGGGGGAGAAGGGTAGATGTTCACGTGGTGCTGTTTTTGGAAGGGGAGATTGTGCAGCGCGGATTGTTTCGCGTTTTACGTGGCATAGACGATTTTTTCTGCAAAAACCTATAACTAGAAAGTTGTAGATAACGTCGAGATCTAGCTTCTGTATTTTTTTCAGAATTTTTGGGGCGTGGGTCTGAGAGTTATCTCTGTTGCAAGATGACGGACAGAATCTGGAAACAGATTTTGTCCACTGTGTTGGACGTTAGTTTAGGCATATTTAACAGAGGAATTAGAATTTGTGATCTTCATGAAAGTTGTAGGTCTCGTCAATATATAGCTCCTGTAATTTTTTCATATTTTTATGTTCTGTGGAAAAAAAGATCCGAAAAAGAGAATGGGGGTTGCTGCTGTTCGATCCGAACAGATCGGGGTTTCGGTGTTGGAAAAGGGGAACGGGTTGTAGGAATCGCGTGTTTGAGTTGTGTGATCAATTGTGGTGTTATTGCATACTGAAAATATGCTTGTACAGGTGGTGCCCCTTCTGGACGCAACTAGATCCATCGTCTACGTCGGTAAAGGCAAGTGGAAGTAGTGTTATGGTTGAGCTATACATCGTTGTTTGCATTGCCTTTGTTATATTTCCCGATGACATTAATCATACATGGTTTGATCATTTGCTGGGAAGATTGCAATAATTAGATTAGCAATGTGATGATGTGCTTTGGCTTTGAACCATGAGTAAAGAGAAGAATGATGTTGCCTATTGGTTGAATTGTCTAAATAGTTCATCTCAATGTTATTTGTTTTCTATCCATGTTATATGATGGCATGCAAATATGTGGACTCAATGTGGAAAATTATGAATCAATTCATGCATGAAGCATTAACTGCACAATCATGCATTGGAAGTTTGTCGACGCCAGCGTCATGATCAGAGCAGTACAACACCGTGTGTTCTGAGAAAGGGCACGGTGAGGAGGATCATGGCATAAGCATGTGCACAATCATATGCATTTTACTGAGGTTGTGTGGACTCCGTAATGTGGTATTGGATATGAGGAATGTGGACTCTTTGTTGTGGTATTGTATATGAGGAATGTGGACTCTTTGATGTGGTATTGTATATGAGGAATTTGGTATGCTAGTTTTACTGTGGCTGTGTTATTTGTTAGAAGTTGTTCCGCTTGCTGAGATTACCCAATCTCACCCCTTGTTATTTTGTTGTTTTCAGGTAGTTCTCGCGAGTCGTAAGCTTGAAGGGTGGGCTTAGTAGCACATTCAACCCTCCGGGGTCACCACGAATCACATGGACTAGTGCATTTAATAATTCATTAGCTTGCTGAAATTTTATTAATCATAGACCTATTGATGTCCTCTTTGGAGCTGTTTTACGTTTATGTTTGTTTTCTGGTTGATTTAGACTTGTTATCTCTAGTATTGATGCTTTTATGTTATTCCTGTTTATAATGGTTGTTATGAATCTTGTTGTCGCTTCCGTTTTGTCCTAATTTTAGGAGAGATGCTGTCGAAATTTTCTTGTACAACAGTTTAGATTTGTAGGGTGTTACAGTTGGTATCAGAGCGGGCTGTAGGTCCTTGGAATGTCTATTTTTAGTGTCATACTATTGGATACAACTAAAATGTGATGTGGAATAACTTAGAAACATGGCCTAGGTTTTAACTAAAATTTTGTCATAGGATAGCAACATTAAAACTTGTGTAAGTGGAATCACTAATTTAAAATTTGACACACATGGATGCACAGTAGGAAAGGGTATGGGTATCGTTGCCTTATGCTTAAAGGTTGAATTTAAGCTTTGTTGTTGAATGCTACTTTTGATGATGTATAATGCTATATTTATGATAGATTTGATTGAGTTGCTTCATTTGTGATAAAGTGTGGTTGTGATGCCGAAGGGTTTCGGTCACCTTTTGTTTATAGTGAGGCTGTGGTTTGACGGTGTGACCGGGTAGAGTCACCACCGAAGAACTATTAAACCCCTGTAGGGAAAGAGTACTTATCCGTGTCTGTTGTAGATCGGGTAGTGACTGGAGTCAAATAGAAGAGGTTGGTGATGGATTCCTTCGGATGTTCTTTACCGTGCTGACGGTCGGTTTTGGTTGGTTTTCTGGGTATGTGGTTGGTTCGAAACCGAGGAAAATGCTTAGTTTTGAGCACTCGCTGATTTGTCCTTTTGGCGGTTTGTGGTTTTGTCTACTTTGAGTGAAGACACAGAAGAAGAGTTCTACGTTGCGCGTCTTTTGGTCACAATTTTGCTTTGGCACCTGATTTATTGTTATGGACTGTCGTTGGGAGGAAATTTCTGTGGTTGTTGTTTCCCCGTTTCTTTTTTTTAAGAAGGGGGTTGGAGTTTCTCCTGTTGCAGTTTAAGCTGGATGGAGCTAAGTTTGAATCTTTATCGGAAAATTTTGGTTGGACATTTGGTCTTCCCTTATGCATCCGTCTTTCTTTGTGGAAAGTGTAGGTTTTGGATTTCTTGAAGAGTTTTGGCTACTAGGATTGAACATTTGAGGGTCGAACTCTCTTGCATTTATGTTTGGATTTTGCTTTTCTTCCTTGCCTGAAAAGAAGAATTTTTTATCGGTGTTTGTTCTTAATCTAGAACTGTGTTTGTTTTTTTTTAATGTTTGGGATTGCCTCCTGTTTGTCAAGGGTAGGTGACCCATGACGGTGTTTAGAAATTTTATGTCTGTGTTACGTAGTATGTATCAATGTGGTTTATGGAATGATGTACTTCTAAGTTAATTTGTGAGTTGAATCAATTAAGATGTAATTGTTATCTTTAGCTTGAGATTAAATAAACTTCTAGTATTGTAGATTGCTCTATAGCGATAATGATTGAATGTGTTAATGTGCATGCTTAGGATTTATTGCATTATTTTTAATGTGCCCTTGACCATGGACAATGTTTAAAGCTTTAAATCTTGATGCGTAGTTAGAACATTAAGATGATGTAAACTACTGTGAAGGTAATAGAAAATTGGTGGGTTATTTAGAGACATTTTAATATAAGGTCGGTAGAACAATTTAATTGTAATGGTGGACTACCGATATTGTTAAAGAAACCATGCTGGTTGTTTAAAGATGTTCTAATTTAACGTGTTAGTAGAGAAATTTAATCGTGTTGGCTAGTGACTTTAACTTGGAAATTGATTAGAGTTGATATTTATGACGTTGCAAACTATTAGTAGATTCGAAAGTATGCAGTTGTGTTCCAATAATGCTAGTATCGATATCAATTGGGAAGACATAAGTTTTTGCCATTGCCGTAAGAGCTTTGTGATGATTTAACCTATTCAGTTCACTTTAAAAAAAGGCTGGAGTATGTCTTGGAGTGGCAATTTTGCTATAACCCGTGTATAGGGTAGCTAAAAAAAAAATTTAAATTTAATTTAACGTTGTTGTTTTAAGAGCTTTTGATGGCTTAAATTATTCAATCTATTTTACATAGTTGGAGTATGTTGTGTAGTGACAGTTTGTCATAGTCTATGGATAGGGTAACTAAAAGCAATGTTGTTGTTTTACAATTATGCCAATTATTGATATTGATGACTTAGTAGTGGTGGTAACTGTTTAGATTAATTGTTGAAAACCTTTGTTAAAATGGGGGAAATTGTAACATGTTGTGATGGAGTGAACCATGGATAGTTAGCATGACGCGTGATTTTGTCCTTAATAAATGTATGTTTTAAAGTTCTATTTACGATTCGTGCCTTGTTGAGATAATATTTACTTGTTGAGTCATCTTTTAGGTGAATAAATTTCCATTGTCGAGATGTTGACGCGTATGTGGTATGGAATTTATAGGTGCATCATCTTTGAAAGACTTGTTGAAGCAATCGCCTTTCAAATTTAGAATATGATGTGATAGGTTAGGCTGCTCCGTGGGGATCTTGATGAGGTAGTGTTGGTTGGATGTGTTTTTGATAAGCACTGTGAACTTTATTTATAATTGTGGAAAAGGTAATAAGAGTAAGAATTTGTTGTGTAGTTGTTGTTAAATCCTGATGGGCCTTCTCAATGAGTAAATAGGGAATATTGAAATCTAAATGGTAAGGGTAGTGGAATACTATAGATGGCGGGAGTTATGCTGAACTTATGATTAAAAATTCATATGGATTGGTTTGTCTGTTTGATATTTGGGTTGAATACTTTCGGTCAAAGTATTCTTTGTGCTGTGTTTCAGAGTTTCCCTAAACTTAGAATGATTCTGACAAATGTGGGTTAATTTCGAGGCTTAAAACAAGGACAAAAGAATGATTAACCTTGAAGTAATTTGTGGAGATTTTGGAATGTTATTCTGTTAAATATCGTCATTCATTCGTCTTTGATAAGAAAACTAGCTTAAGTTATGAATGCGAAATTTATGCTCAAGGATGTATGCTTTGACTGTGTCCGTAGTTTTCAAGGTCGAGTTATCGGTTGCATTGTTGATTAAGAGAAGTAGCTAATCCAATGTAAGTTTTGGAACTTCATGATCTGGAAATATTTGTATTTCTATTTTGGGCTAGCGTTGTGTTGTGGTGTGAGGTGTTTGACAATTTTCATTTAAGAGACGATTCTTCTGGTTGTGACATGAATGATATTCGTGGTTGAAACAATTTTTCTGTTGGGAAGTGAGTTTGGTTCCTTTTAAGGGAAAAGAGATGGTGGTTGTGTGGAAGCATTTAATTCCTTGATCGGTTTCTTTTTTCTGAATGGCTCGGCCTTGGATAAAAGTGAGATGATTTGTTTTGGTAAAAGTGAAATGCATTTGCAGAAGACTTTCGCGGTGTTTCTCTTTTGAATAGAGCTTCTCCCCGAAGAAAATTTTTTGGTGGTTTTGGTTCTATGGAGTTCCTCTTCCAAGTTGAGTTCAGTGTATGTGAATTTCAGCCCTTTGGTTTAAAGGTGGTGATTGTCGTCGTTGTGTTAGTGAGAATTAAGATTTCTTTTACGTTCAAGCTTGGGGTAAGAAAATGAATGTTTATGTTATGGTTGAGTTTATTCAAGGATTGTACTCCTTGCCCTGGTCCTTGGGTGGAAGAATGTGAAAGCGAAACCTTCTTACAAGGGAAAACTAGTGTGGTCACTGATCGTAAGTAGTTTAAAAGTGAAGAGTAAAGGAAGGTTGTGTATGACTCAATTCAAACCTTTTTTGGAGAATTGTTTTCATTGTTGTGTTCCTCGGTGGGGTTGCTTAATTTAGTAGTGGACAACTTGGAAGTTGCAGGTAATTACATTAATTTTTTTGGAACTTTTGTCGCTGGGTTCGAGCGAGTTTGTGTCAACCGTAGTGATTGTGTTCGGTTGTTATTGTTTCTGCGGATTTACGGACCCTGGTTGTAAAGTAGGCTATCTCTGTCGTTGGTAGGGTGGATATTGGTTCTTTTTGTAAAAGATCAATCACTTGTAGGAGATAGGAGTTTGTGTTTGGGTTGATGTAGAGACTTACCTAGAGCGTTGTGTCTCACATGGTTCGCGTCGTCCAGAATGCGACGAACTGTGGTAGAGGAGTTGAGATTGGAATGCGGAGTTTCGCGATCGGGTTGAAGAGAGAAGTGGGAGTTGAGATTCCAGATCGATACCAGATTCACCTAATAGGTGTCCTTTATTTAATAGGGGAATAGTTCGTGTTAGTGTCCAATGAAAGATTTGTGGACCAATTAGTATGAGCGGGATGCAACTTGGGAACTTGAGGACCAGATGCGGAAGAAGTATCCTACACTCTTTGAGGATGCTGAAGGTAAAGTGTTGATTACCATTTTGCCTTCCTTTTTTTTTAAGGTTCCGTAGCAAAGAGGAGTAGATTCCGGGACGAATCCTTTTAAGGAGGGGAGAATGTGATGCCTTAGAGCGTTAGAGCGATTCTAGGGTTCCTTTTCCTGGTTTTGTTTGGGAGGAATGAGGGAAATTTTTTGGGGAATTAAATAATTGAAGTTTATGCGGCGTATTAATATTAAATTTGGAGTATTCGGGCTAGAAACAGTGGGCCGAGGAAAACTTGGGCCTGGGCCGGGAATTCTTTTCCCACCTCCACCTGCCCACCCCTAGTGGGCCGGCCCACTTGGGTGCCCCACCATGTGGCCGGCCACCCCCCAACCCTAGGGCGCCTCCCCCAATACCCCTAGCAGCCGCCACCCCCTGTTCTTCCTCCCTTGCATGGTGGCTCAAGATCCACCACGAAAACGCGAAGGAGAGAGAGCGAGAAGGGGATCCGTGGAGGCGAGGAGTTCGATCAGATTTCCGTTTCGGGGATCGTCGCGTGTTCTTCGTGGGATCTCAAGGGAGAACTCAAGGTAAAATTCCCAATCTTTTACCCCTGTTCTACCTAGGGATTAGGAGTGTATTAGATCTGGTGGTGAGTGATTTAGATGGATCTTGATGGGGGAGAAGGGTAGATGTTCACGTGGTGCTGTTTTTGGAAGGGGAGATTGTGCAGCGCGGATTGTTTCGCGTTTTACGTGGCATAGACGATTTTTTCTGCAAAAACCTATAACTAGAAAGTTGTAGATAACGTCGAGATCTAGCTTCTGTATTTTTTTTCAGAATTTTTGGGGCGTGGGTCTGAGAGTTATCTCTGTTGCAAGATGACGGACAGAATCTGGAAACAGATTTTGTCCACTGTGTTGGACGTTAGTTTAGGCATATTTAACAGAGGAATTAGAATTTGTGATCTTCATGAAAGTTGTAGGTATCGTCAATATCTAGCTCCTGTAATTTTTTCATATTTTTATGTTCTGTGGAAAAAAAGATCCGAAAAAGAGAATGGGGGTTGCTGCTGTTCGATCCGAACAGATCGGGGTTTCGGTGTTGGAAAAGGGGAACGGGTTGTAGGAATCGCGTGTTTGAGTTGTGTGATCAATTGTGGTGTTATTGCATACTGAAAATATGCTTGTACAGGTGGTGCCCCTTCTGGACGCAACTAGATCCGTCGTCTACGTCGGTAAAGGCAAGTGGAAGTAGTGTTATGGTTGAGCTATACATCGTTGTTTGCATTGCCTTTGTTATATTTCCCGATGACATTAATCATACATGGTTTGATCATTTGCTGGGAAGATTGCAATAATTAGATTAGCAATGTGATGATGTGCTTTGGCTTTGAACCATGAGTAAAGAGAAGAATGATGTTGCCTATTGGTTGAATTGTCTAAATAGTTCATCTCAATGTTATTTGTTTTCTATCCATGTTATATGATGGCATGCAAATATGTGGACTCAATGTGGAAAATTATGAATCAATTCATGCATGAAGCATTAACTGCACAATCATGCATTGGAAGTTTGTCGACGCCGCGGCGCGATCAGTGCCGTACAACACCGTGTGTTCACGAGAAAGGGCACGGTGAGGAGGATCATGGCATAAGCATGTGCACAATCATATGCATTTCTTGAGGTTGTGTGGACTCCGTAATGTGGTATTGGATATGAGGAATGTGGACTCTTTGTTGTGGTATTGTATATGAGGAATGTGGACTCTTTGATGTGGTATTGTATATGAGGAATTTGGTATGCTAGTTTTTTGTGGCTGTGTTATTTGTTAGAAGTTGTTCCGCTTGCTGAGATTACCCAATCTCACCCCTTGTTATTTTGTTGTTTTCAGGTAGTCCTCGCGAGTCGTAAGCTTGAAGGGTGGGCTTAGTAGCACATTCAACCCTCCGGGGTCACCACGAATCACATGGACTAGTGCATTTAATAATTCATTAGCTTGCTGAAATTTTATTAATCATAGACCTATTGATGTCCTCTTTGGAGCTGTTTTACGTTTATGTTTGTTTTCTGGTTGATTTAGACTTGTTATCTCTAGTATTGATGCTTTTATGTTATTCCTGTTTATAATGGTTGTTATGAATCTTGTTGTCGCTTCCGTTTTGTCCTAATTTTAGGAGAGATGCTGTCGAAATTTTCTTGTACGACAGTTTAGATTTGTAGGGTGTTACATGAGTACCAAGTACTCACCCTTGCCACAATACAACACCAATTGAAGAGGAGACTACACCAGCTTTGGAGGAGGAGCTCCAAGAGGAACCGTCTACTTAGGGAGCGAGCCCAGTCAGTTGCCTGTGGTATACTGGATGGCGCCACGAAGTTATCTTATTTTCCGCTGCTACTATTTCTCTCTTAATAAGTTTCGCCCTGCGAGGCGTATATTTGTAACTTGACCATAAGGTCGAGCAACCAGTTTGACTATTTAGTTAAAGTACTTTATTAAGTATCGAGTGGTATGATTGTGATATTTACCAATGTTAAGACTGTGTGCACTAGCGCGTTCCTGGACTAGTGCTGAATACACAGAGGGTCCGAATTTGCAAATTCGGGTCCCGACATCGGTTGAGGTTTATCCTGAAGAGATTGGCTGAGGGGGAAATGTCTTGGTAACTTGCTTTGCTCTCTGATTTTCTGGAGTTTTTGGTTGGCCTTGTCGTGGCTGGTTTTGGAGCACTCGGTTGGGCTTTACCCTATCTCATCCTCAAGGTCCTGGAGGTTTCGGTGGGTTCTGGAATGGACTGATTTGCGTCGCGTCCGCTACGGCGGTCGGCCAGTAGAAACCTTGTCGGAAGGCCTTCCCTACCAGGGACCGCGGTGCGGCATGGTGCCCGCAGACCCCGTGGTGGATGTCGAGCAGAAGGTGCTTCCCTTGGTCGGCCGGGATGCACCTCTGCAGGATTCCGGACGGGCTCCTTTTGTAGAGGGTGTCGTCGACCAGGACAAAAGACTTGGCCCGCCGAGCGAGGCGCCGAGCCTCGGTGGTATCGGCGGGGAGCGACCCGTCTGTCAACCGATCGACGAAGGGTTGTCTCCAGTCGGTCTCGACGTTCAGGACGCTCTGATCCGACCCGGGCGGGTGAGAATCTGACCGAAAGTCGGCCGGAGCATCCGCCTTCGGGGGGTCGGTGGCGCCCTCGGTACTCGGGTCCAACTGGATTGATGGTCTGCTGAGGTCGGAGACGAAGATTCCGAGGGGAACTGGCCCTTTTCTGGAGGCGAGGTTGGCGAGGGAGTCGGCTTCACTGTTATAGCGCCGATAACTGTGATGGAGCTCGAAACCCTTAAACTTTTCCTCGAGCTTGCGGACCTCCAAGCAGTAGGCGGCCATCCGAGCGTCGCGGGGCTCGGTGGCTTTCATCACTTGATCGACAACCAACTTAGAGTTGCCGTGCACGTAGAGCCGTCGTGCGCCCAGGTTGGCGGCGATCCGAAGGCCGTTGACGAGGGCTTCGTACTCGATGACATTGTTGGTGGCGTCGAAGAGCAGACGGATGGCGTACTGGAGCTTGTTGCCGAGTGGGGAGATGATAACGACCCCGCGCCGGCTCCGTTCTTGGTGTAGGATCCGTCGAAGTACATCGTCCAGTACTCTGGGTCCTCGACCACAATGGGGACTTGCGCCTCAGTCCACTCGGCAACCAAGTCAGCCAAGACCTGCGATTTGATCGCCGTCCGGGGGACGTACGATACGTCGAGGCCGTTGAGCTCGAGAGCCCACTTGGCGATTCTTCCGGTGGCGTCGCGGTTGTGGACGACTTCTCCGAGCGGTGAGGAGGTTACCATGGAGATGGGGTGTCGATCGAAGTAATGGGCGAGCTTCCTCTTGGTAATGAGCACTGAGTATAGCAACTTCTGTATTTGGGGGTATCGGACCTTTGTTTCGGAGAGTACCTCGCTGATGAAGTAGACCGGTCTCTGCACCTTGAAGACGTGGCCTTCCTCCGCTCGCTCCACAACGAGCGCCGCGCTGACGACCTGAGTCGTGGCGGCGATGTAGAGGAGCAAGGGCTCCTGCAGCTCCAGGGCGACCAGGACCGATGGTGAGGTCAGGAAAGCTTTTAGTCGACTGAGGGCTTCCTGAGCTTCGTGGGTCCAGCAGAAGCGATCGGACTTCTTCATCAGCTTGTAGAGTGGCATCCCGCGCTCACCGAGGCGGGATACGAAGTGGCTTAGTGCCGCGAGGCACCCTATCAGCCTCTGGACCCCCTTCAGATCGTTGATTGGCCCCATCCTTGTGATGGCGGAGATCTTCTCGCGGTTGGCTTCGATGCCGCGCTCGGAGACGATGAAGCCCAGCAGCTTGCCCTTGGGGACCCCAAAGACGCACTTCTCGAGGTTGAGCTTTATGCGAAAACATCGGAGGTTCGCAAAAGTCTCCTCCAGGTCGGTGATGAGGGCATCGGCCTTCCTGGTTTTGACAACGACGTCGTCGACGTAGGCTTCGATGTTACGGCCAATTTGGTCTGAAAAGCACGCCTGCATACACCGCTGGTATGTGGTGCCTGCGTTTTTCAGACCAAAAGGCATCGTGACGTAACAGTACGAGCCGTACAGGGTGATGAAGGAGGTCGCAAGCTGGTCGGATTCCTTCATCGCAATCTGGTGATAGCCCGAATAGGCATCCAAAAAAGAAAGGGACTCGCACCCGGCGGTGGAGTCCACGACCTGATCGATGCGAGGTAATGGGAATGGGTCTTTTGGACAGGCCTTGTTGAGGCTCGTGTAGTCAACACACATTCTCCATTGCCCCTACTTTTTCTTTACAAGGACGGGATTGGCGAGCCACTCGGGGTGACGCACCTCCCTTACAAAGCCGGCGGCCAGAAGTTTGGCGATCTCTTCTCCGATAGCCCGACGCTTCTCTTCGTCGAAGCGGCGCAGGCGTTGGGCGACCGGTCTGGAGCCCGGTCGGATGTTGAGGGAGTGCTCGGCGACCTCCTTTGGAACTCCCGGCATGTCCGAGGGTCTCGACGCGAAGACGTCTCGGTTTGCCCGGAGGAAGTCGACGAGCGCGCTTTCCTATTTGGCAGCGAGGGCGGCCCCGATCCGTACGATCTTGGCGGGGTCTTCAGGGTCCACCACGACCTCCTTCGTGTCCTCTGCGGATTTGAAGGAGCTCGGCCCCGACTTTCCAGAGTCGGGGGCGGATTCGGGGGCCTTCTCCTGGAGCTGGGTGAGCTCGGCGGAAGCGACGACCGCCGAGGCCAGCTCACAACTGCTTCGCTCGCAGTTATAAGCGAGCTGAAAAGATGCGGCCACGGTGATGACACCCTGCGGCCCTGGCATCTTCAGCTTGAGATAGGTGTAGTTGGGGACCGCCATGAATTTCGCGTAACATGGCCGTCCCAAGATAGCGTGGTAGGAGCCGGGAAAGTCCACAACCTCAAAAGTGAGGCTCTCGGTGTGGAAATTGTCCGGGCTCCCAAAAGTGACGGGCAAGCTGACTTGCCCGAGAGGATGGGCCTGTTGGCCGGGGACGACGCCGTGGAAGGGCGCCTTGCTCGGCCGGAGGGCGGAGCGAGGGACCCCTAGGGCGTCCATGGTCTCAACGTACATGATGTTGAGACTGCTGCCGCCGTCCATGAGCACCTTGGTCAGGCGCTTCGTCCCCACGATGGGGTCGACAACGAGCGGGTAGTGTCCCGGGTGCGGGACGTGATCGGGGTGGTCGGTCCGATCGAAGGCGATCGGGCACTCCGACCACCTTAGGTAGCAGGGCACGACGGGGGCCGCCGTGTGGACCTCTCGGTGGGCGAGTTTCAACCGTCGCTTGTCGGCGTAGCACTCTGCCCCTCCGAAGATCATGAGGCAACCGTCGAGTTGCGGGAACTCGTCGGCTGGCTCATCGCCCTTCGCCCCGGCGTCAGGCGCCGGGTCGCGCTTCTTCCCCTTACCCCGCGACGTCGTGGGGTTCCCGGAGAGAAACCGTTTCAGGACTTCGCAGTCCCGATACTTGTGCTTGACGGGGTAGTCGTGGTTCGGGCACGGACTATCCATCAATCTTTCGAACTGGTCGGGCGTCTCTGCGCTTGCTGCTTGGCAGGGCGGTCGGTGGCGGCGACCATACGGTCTTCGCTGCCTTGCTTCCCCTTTCGTTTCTTCTTGCCGGAGCGGTCGGAAGGGGCGGCAGCCTCGAACCCGGACGCCTTGCGGGCTATTCTTCTTTCGAAGATGGCCCCCACGGCTTCCTCGCCGGAAGCATGGTTGGTGGCGATGTCGAGAAGCTCCTTGATAGTTCGGGGCTTCGCGCAGCCCAACTTGTGGACCAGGGCCTCACATGTGGTGCCGTAAATGAACGCCCCGACGACGTCGGCGTCACGGATGTCGGGGAGCTCATTGCACTGCTGGGAGAAGCGGTGGATGTAGTCTCGGAGGGTCTCCCCCGGCTGCTGCTTGTAGCTCTTCAGGTCCCAGGAGTTGCCAGGGCGTTTATAGGTGCCCTGGAAGTTCCCGACGAAGAGATTCGTCAGGTCGGCCCAGCTGCCGATGGTGTCGGCAGACAAGTACTCGAGCCAGGCCCGGGCGGAGTCCGCGAGATAGATGGGGAGATACTGGATGACGAAGAGGTCGTCAGTCGCTCCCCCGGCCCGACAGGCGAGTCGGTAGTCTTCTATCCACACACTGGGGTTTGTTGCCCCTGTGTACTTGGCTATGTTGGTCGGAGCCCGGAATCTGGCTGGGAAGTCGGCGTTGCGGATGAGGCGGGTGAACGCACGCGGCCCGGGGCCGTCGAATCCCGGGTCGGAGTGATTGCGTCGCCCGCTATCGGTGACCTGCGAGGGTGCTGCTGCATCGGTAGCTCTCCTTCGCGCCTCGAGGGTGGTGCGAAGATCATACTTGCCCCCCAGGCGGTGGCGCACCGGGGTGTATGATGCCTGGGGGAGCTCGTGGAGCGGGGCCGTCTTGGCTGGGCTCTGTCGACCCTGCGAGGGGGAGTGGCCCAGGCGGCCCGATGTGGCGCCTGACCGCCGGGAGCCGGAGCCTTGGGCGTGCTGAATGACGGTGCGTTCTACCAGTCCCCGGAGGTTCTGGTAGGTAGCCTTGGCTTCTGGCTCTGTTGGCTCAGGCAGTCCACGGAGCAGCATTGCCGCCACAGCAATATTCTGGTTGGCGTGAGGAAAGAACGGAAGGTTGTTCGTCTCCTCAGCCAGCTGCTGATGTACCCGACGCGCGCGGGCGCGCGCGCCAGAGACGGGTGGTAGGTCAGGTTGACGGCGCTCCAGCTCGGCCTGGAGCTTGTCGAGCTCGGCCTTTCGGGCCTCCAGCTCCTCGCGCTGTTGCCGGAGGTCAGCAAGGCGTTGGTGGTGCTGTGCGTTGTCTTCTCGTCGGGATTCCTCCCGCCGCGCTTCGTCGCGCGGGAGGAGGGTCCCGAGGGTAGCGGGGGTGGAGGACGGTTCCGCCGCACCCATCATGTTGCACTCTCGAGAGTTCATCCTGCGCGGGGGATGCTCCTTGTCGGAGCTGGAGCTGTGGCTGGAGGAGTCCCCCAGCAGGTCGTGGAGGGAGGTAGGCGCGTAGCCAGCCATGGCCACAAGCTGGGAGCTCGCGGAGGGCGAGATCGTTGCTCGTCGTGGATCGCGCGTGGCGTCGTCGAAGGTGATGCTGCCGCGCGATGAGGCCGCCGGGGAGGCCCGTGCCGGGGTCTCGAGGCGGAGGTTGCCGAGAACATCGGCGACCACATCCAAGCTCGTGGAGGGCGCCTGATCTCGGAGGGCAGCGGGGACGAGGACTAGCTCCCCTGCCGCGGTGACGATGAAGTCGAGGGCTCCGAAGCGGATCCAGCCCCTCGACGCCGGCGAGCCGTCAGAGAAAAAGAAGCCATCGGGGAAGAAGATGGGAATCCGAGAGAGGGTGCGGTGATGACGCGCAATAGGCCCCTACCTGGCGCGCCAACTGTCGGTGTTTCGTGCACCGGCAATGTGAATTTATGGTCGGAGGGGGTCGCGCGCTCCCGCTCCCCGAATGGTCGACTCAGGAAGTCAGAGATCTATACTGGTTCGGGCCGAACGTCCCTACTCCAGTTTGCTTGGTCAAGGTGTATTGCCCTTAGCGTCGAACAATCACTATGGGAATACAACGAGAGCTGGTCTCGACGGGAATGAATGTATCGGTGGTTTTCTACTTGGCCCTCCTCCCTCCCGGGGTCCTGCCTCCCCTTATATATCCGGAGATAGCAGGTTACAGATGGGAGTTGGAAAAAAAAGAGGAAGGAGCCCTGTACGTCTCGGAGTCTGGTCTTCTTGTCTTGTCGTCCGACCGGGCCCTGACCAGTCGCTATGCCGGGTTGGTAGCCCTGTGGTCGGGAAGTCTTCAGCCGTGCTGTTGAGGCGACGCATCACACCAGGCGGACGTCAGCCCGGCATTTAATGGTTCTTGACCTCAGCTTGGTCTCGGGAGGGGGCGCTTCTCTGCAGTGTGTCAGCGGCGACGGGACCGGGGCTTGACTTCTTGGCGAACCCTCTGACATCCTCGGGAAGGAGCCGCCTACCCTGGTACGGATATCATAGGGCGTCACGTACACGGAGCAGTGGGCCCTTCGAGTGTTAGTGGAGCCGGCCGGCCATGCGCCTTGACTCGGGAGGTGGGGGTCGGTCCGGCCGCCTGGGACCGGTTCCGATCGGTGGCAGGCCGAACCCTTGCGGCCCATGAACCTTTTGCCAGAACTTGGGCTTTTGAGGCACGTCAGCCCGCTCGCAGTCTCGGGCTGATGGAGGTACCCATGGTATGGGTATTCGTCATCTACTTTCTTGATGCTTAAGGAACTCGTACCCTATAAGGACACATTTTCTATTTTTATTAATACGAACTATCGTACCCGGGATGGTCAACCGCTACTCACAGAGCAACATTGGTATGTTGCTAATTACTTGTTGTCATTTTTGGAAAAAAAATTTATGCGACTAATTCTTTATCTGGAGTTTATTACTCAACATCTCCTTTAATTGTACATAATATTCTAGAAATTGCTACTCACTTAAAGAACTATGAAAATGATAGTCTTTTAAGTGAAATTGTTTTTCATATGAAAACTAAATTTTTGAAATATTGGAAAGAAATTCCTATGTTATATGCATTCGCATTTATTTTAGATCCTAGAGCTAAAATTCGAGGATTTGGTAATGTTCTCTCACTTCTAAGTGATGCAATAGGCACTGATTATTCTAGTTATTTTTCACATGTTCGTGCTAACTTATCTGAAGTTTATGCTAAGTACGATCAGAAGTTTAGTGGAGTTCGCCTACAGCGACCTCCACCACCACCCACAACAGGTAAGAAGAAAACTGCGTGGGGAAAGATATGGGGTGCAGGTGGCTCTACCTCAAGAAGTTCGAGTACAACAACGTCAAGTTCAGACATAATAACAGGTGGTGGGGAGCTGGCAGCCTATCTCAATAGCGACACTGTTAACTACCAAGAGCAGCAAGAGGAGGATTTCAGCATTTTACAGTGGTGGCATGAGCACAAGATAACATATCCGGTGCTTTCCATATTAGCACGGGATGTGTTAACAGTTCATGTCTCTACAATTTCTTCGGAGTCTGCTTTTAGTCTATCTGGAAGAATAATCGAGGAGAGAAGAACAAATCTGACAAGTGAGATGGTGGAAATACTTCTCACTGTGAAAGATTGGGAACTAGCTGAACAACGAGCTCAACACACTACGAAAAATGTTGAGCTGGCGGCAACGTTTCAAAACCTTTACCTTGATCAGGAAGAATAATTGTAATCTTCACTTTTTCCCTATACCACTAAGCTAGGTTATACTCTTTTTTCTTTGCCAAGGTTTTCTCGTGTTGAGTTTTTACTTGGCAAAGTTTTTAACGAGGTAGCCAAACATCAATAAAGCTCATTATTTAATTCTAATTATTTAGCTCATTTTAGAATTTATTTTATATTTTTAGCTTTTCCTTAATTTATATATATTTTTAAAAGTTTTCCTACATTCTTGAGTTTTTCTAATTATTCTAACTTTTATCATTTATTCTGATTTTTTTTGGAATTTTTCCAATTTTTTTTGGATAGTTTTCAATTTTTTCTGATTTTTTTTTCAAAATTTCAATTTTTATGCACTAACGGGCCGATCCGGCCGTTTAGTCCCGCTTGGCCAGCGTAAGCATGGTCAAGACAAAGACGGCCCGCTTGGCAACCGGCCGTTTGGGCTTCTGCGACTCAAGACGCTGCGACAAGACGGCCGCTTATTAGCCGGGCCTAAACGGGCCATGCCGGCCGTTAAACGGGCCGGGCCGGGCCGGGCCGCTCGTTTGGCCATCTCTAGTTCCCAACGTGCGCCATAATGGCGAGTGAGCGAAGCCGGCAGGAGCGGCGCTCAAAGGCAGGGGGAGAGGATGTCCATGTCAGGGCATTTAATGCAAAGGAGTAGAGTAGTGAGATGGCTGGTGGTGTAAGCCTCCCATGCGCCCCCGCCAGCCCGAGTATAAAAGGGAGTCAGGGTGCATGGGAGGAAGGGTGGTTGGTTCTTTCTTTCTCAGGCTAGACTTTCCGTTCCAGGCGGGCTGGTCTGAGCCCCTTTGGGTTTACTGTTCGTCTTCCAGCTCTCTCCAAAGGCACCGAAATCACAAGAAGACAGGAGTAGGGCTATTACTCTCAGGAGGGCCCGAACCTGACGAAACCCCTATGTATCCTTGCATACTTCACCCCCAATTCTTGTAACACCCCAAAATTTTGCTTTTCTTAAATTCATGTGTGAATTGGCACTTTGGTGAATTTTTGGAATTTTCTGGAATTTATTTGGATTTATTTGGAATTTATTTGAATTTATTCCATTTTGAAATAATTAAAGAATTAAACTTTGCAAATAAAATTTTGTTGGAAATATTTTATTTGAGTCCAAAATGATCCAAAGTATTTTCCAGAATTTTTCTGGAATTTTTCTGAGTCTTTTGATATTTTTAATGAATTAAATGAATTTCTGGGAATTATTTTAAATATTAAATCGCTGGAAAATCAAGTCGGGTCAAGTACTGTTCATCCGACCGGACCCGAGTCCGAGTCCGACTCGAGTCCGACCCGAGCAATGTGATCCGGTCGAACCTTGATCGATCCGAACCGTTGGATCGAAATCCAACGGTCGGAAATTGGCCGCACCGATCCAACCGGATCCGGCCCGGACCCGTTGCGCCGCGCGATCTCGGCCGTGGATCGGGGCCACGCGGATGGCCACGATTTCGTCGTCTTCCCGAGTCCGGCTCGGACTGCGCCGCCGCGTAGCCGCCGTGTCCGTTAGGGTTTCACGGATTGCGCGCACGCCGAGGCACTATTTAAAGCCCCGAGGCCACCCCGTTGAAGCCCTTTGCCGTGCGCATCTTTCGCCTCAAGTTTCAGAGCCCTAGCCGCCGCAGAGCTGCAATTGCTCGCCGTAGTTCCTTCCCTCTCTCGCCGGTTTCGCCCGCGCCCGCCGTCGTCGAGCCGTCTCCGCCGTCACCGAGCACAGATCCGGACTCCTCGCTTTGAGACGCACCCGAGAGTGCCTTTCATCTCGTCGGAGAAGCCCCAAGGCGCCGTCGCCGTGGTCGCCTTCCCCAACTCCGGCGGAGCAGCGCCACCACAACGCCATCGTCGCCCTCGAAGCACGTCAACCGTCCGATCGAAATCCAACGATCCAGGTGAGCCCACGTGCAACCAAAACCCTAAAACCTAGATCAGATCGGGACCGTTGGATCTAGATCCAACGGCCCACGATCACCGTGTACTTTATAACGGTGTTAGCCTAGGGTAGATCTCGGTGTCCGATCTAGATCGAACGGCCCGCGATCACCGTGTAGTTTTGAACGTGAACCCTAGATCCAATCCGTGCGTCGGATTTCAAATCAACGCGCATGCATCGTGCCACGCGTGTGCCTAGCCGCGCCACGCCGCAGCGTGGCGCGTGTCTCGACACGCGGGGCCCGCGTGTCGGCGGGACAACCGAACCGCACCATGACGTCACCGGCCGACGCCACGGTGGGGCCCGCATGTCGATGGCGTCCAGCACGATGACGCCGATAGCGTCGACGCCACCCGAGACCCCACTGCCGATGACGCAAGCCGTGGACCGGGTCCACGGTGGACCGAGCCAAGCCGTGGGCTGAGCCCATGGACCGGCTGACGTCAGCCGCCCAATCAGAGGCTGACACGTGTCCAGGCGACGCAATAATTAATTTCCGAAAAAGAAAATGATTTATTAATTCGAAATAAAGATTTCAGATTTTGTTTCAAACTTCAAACGCTTATAACTTTTGCGTTTCAACTCCGATTTGAGTGATTCAAATTTCTAAATTTTTATAAAATTGAGATCTACATAAATATAAATTTTATTTAATTTTTGGACTAAAGTTTTTCTCTGTAAAATTTTTTAATTGATTATTTAAACTTTAAATAATCATAACTTTTGCGCTTTAACTCCAAATTTGACGATTCCAGTTTCTAAAAATTCATAAAATTATGTTCTCTCTGTTTATGGATTTTATTTGGATGATTGGATACTTTTTGCCTATTGTTTATTCGTGTATTTGCTATTTGCACGCTTTACGAGTAGACGTTGAAGTGCTGGAAGGATTTGAAGGAGAAGTATTAACTCAGGATCCAACTCAAGACCAAGAACAAGTACTTTTTGAAGGCAAGTTGTGCTTTGACCATGTTGATCCTATTTTGAAATCTATTTTGATTTAACCTATTGCATGCTAGTTCAATTAGAAAATACTTTATTTAAATATGGGAATTAGATAAATGCCAATATGTTGTATGACACCTTGATTATTTAAATATGTGCCATGACCTTTGTCACCCTAGTTGTGGATTACTAGTTGGACATTATCAAATTGCCAACATGGGTTTTAGACCGTTGTAGTATACTGCTTAGACCTGCTACGTGCTCATGACATGATTTTGGACAATCAAATGTTAATATTGACTTAATGATATATTGAACCTGTTTTGGAAAGGTATCATGTGATGTTGATGGCACGTGGTGCATGGTAATCAACTGGGGTTTGATAAATAGTTTTTCGACCGGGCCATGTGGCAAGAATGATCAGGTGGGCCAGTTGTGGCATTGGGGATGTTGATTTGGTTCTTCGGGTAGTCTTGCCCTGGTCACCCTAAGGACTTCACCTTGCAAGCCTTTGAACTGGGTCTAATGTGCAACCACATGTCTGTAATGGGACGGACCTAGTTGACTAAGTTGCTAATAACGTACCTGTGGGACCTCAGGAGGTCAACTACACCCTTTGTGTAAGTTGTACGGGGGAGCGTACCGGGGCTGAGGCCAGGTACCCATCTAACGGTTGATTGGCCTAAACTTCGCCTTAGCTAAGGGAAGGGTTAGAGTGCAATAACCGGGGAGGACCACTTGTATTGTTAGAAGTTTCCGAAAGACTTTGTTACGGGATCTCGCCTTTGTGGTGTTTGACTGTATCTTGTGGGTAAAGTGCATAACCTCTGTAGAGTGTAGAATCTATTCGAATAGCCGTGTCCGCGGTATTGGACATCGCTCGGGAATTACAGTCAAGGGTTAGATTTTCTCAAAAATAACTTGGATCTGAAAGGTTGGGTTGGATTAATAATGATGTTGATGGAAATGTGGATTAGGATGGGAAAGATGTTTACTAAACTCCTTGGAAAGTTATCTATGCTATACTTGTTTCTACTGCTTTCGAATCTACTTATGCTACTTGTCATATGCTGTTTACTGCAAATATACCTTGAGCTATTCCTTTGTACCAAGCCATGCATATAGTATATTAGCCTGAATTCTGTGCATGACTTGCTGAGTACCAAGTACTCACCCTTGCCACAATACAACACCAGTTGAAGAGGAGACTACACCAGCTTTGGAGGAGGAGCTCCAAGAGGAACCGTCTACTTAGGGAGCGAGCCCGGGCCGGTTGCCTGTGGTATACTGGATGGCGCCACGAAGTTATTTGATTTTCCGCTGCTACTATTTCTCTCTTAATAAGTTTCGCCCTGCGAGGCGTGCATTTGTAACTTGACCATAAGGTCAAGTAACCAGTTTGACTATTTAATTAAAGTACTTTACTAGTATCGAGTGGTATGACTGTGATATTTACCGATGTTAAGACTGTGTGCACTAGCGCGTTCCTGGACTAGTGCTGAATACACAGAGGGTCCGGATTTGCAAATTCGGGGTCCCGACAGAGGTGGTATCAGAGCCATATTGACCGTAGGCTCAACCCTAGCTAGAATGGTCGTAGAAAGGTTAAAACCTATTTTCTAAAGCTAAAAATTTGTCAAGACAAGAAGTGACATCTCGACTTATCCCATTCTTTCTTTTCTTGTCTCTTGCTGAATTTTTCCTTACCTTGTCACGATTTAAAAATTTCGAGTTCTTACGTGAGCACTCTTGTGACAGATGGAGGGAGAGTTCAACTACGTCGATCTGGAGGTTGGTCACGCCGCAGAACTTTGGCATATGCTACAGACTCTCGGAGATTTTGAGAAGCCGCAATACCAAGTGGAAGTGATCAGACAAGCAGGATTGATCAAGGCTTGTGACGTGAAGATTGAGGTACTGCTAGGAAGAAGGGCCAGGCAATCGCTCGATACACCGCACCTTTGCCAGGAGGTCTACAATGCAGATGGGTATCCAAGAAGTATCACGACGAGCAATGCGACACATTACCCGTATCTACGCCAGAGAGTTGGAGAGCACGGTGTTCCGTTATCACCCGCGCAGCAATAACCTTCTTGACCCGAAGGCGATTCAGGATGAGGATGCCATGGTTACACAGTTGGCACGACTTGTTGTCGCCCAGGAGGATGTACTCGACGATACAAGCAAGGAGCTACAGAAGGACCGCAAGGAGATCACGACAGAGAAGAATAGATGGCGGGAAGCTCAAGAGTATGTGTCCCACCTTCTGCAAAGGATTGGAGAGTTAGAGACGGCATTGTACGGACCAGAACCAGAGCCAGTACTCGAGCTACACGAGCCAGATCCGGAGGAGTCAGATCTCGATGAGGACACTACTTCTTCGATTACCACAGATGACACAGTGGCTAGACACGGCAATCGTTTCGCGCCTATGCCGCAGCATCCGTACCCAGGCCGTGGAGGTTTTCTCGATGAGTGAGCGTAGGTTTTTTAGAGAGACTCCTTCGCCGAGTCGCGTCATAGAATAATGTCGGGACCCCGAATTTGCAAATCCGGACCCTCTGTGTATTCAGCACTAGTCCAGGAACGCGCTAGTGCACACAGTCTTAACATCGGTAAATATCACAATCATACCATTCGATACCAATAAAGTACTTTATTTAAATAACCAAACTGGTTGCTTGACCTTATGGCCAAGTTACAAATATACGCCTCGCAAGGCGAAACTTATTAAGAGAGAAATAATAGCAGCGGAAAATCAAATAACTTCGTGGCGCCATCCACTATACCACAGGCAACTGACTGGGCTCGCTCCCTAAGTAGACGGATCCTATTGGAGCTCCTCCTCCAAAGCTGGTGTAGTCTCCTCTTCAACTGGTGTTGTATTGTGGCAAGGGTGAGTACTTGGTACTCAGCAAGTCATGCACAGAATGCAGGCTAATATACTATATGCATGGCTTGGTACAAAGGAATAGCTCAAGGTATATTTGCAAAGAAACAACATTTGACAAGTAACATAAGTAGATTCAAAGCGAGAAACAAGTATAGCATAGGTAACTTTTCAAGGAGTTTAATAAACATCTTTCCCATCCTAATCCACATTTCCATCAACATCATTATTAATCCAACCCAACCTTTCAAATCCAAGTTATTTTTGAGAAAATCTAACCCTTGACTGTAATTCCCGAGCGATGTCCAATACCGCGGACACGGCTATTTGAATAGATTCTACACTCTGCAGAGGTTATGCACTTTACCCACAAGATACAGTCAAACACCACAAAGGCGAGTTCCCATAACAAAGTCTTTCGGAAACTTCTAACAATACAAGTGGTCCTCCCCGGTTATTGCACATTAACCCTTCCCTTAGCTAAGGCGAAGTTTAGGCCAATCAACCGTTAGATGGGTACCTGGCCTCAGCCCCAGTACGCTCCCCCGTACAACTTACACAATGGGTGTAGTTGACCTCCTGAGGTCCCACAGGTACGTTATTAGCAACTTAGTCAACTAGGTCCGTCCCATTACAGACATGTGGTTGCACGTTAGACCCAGTTCAAAGGCTTGCAAGGTTAAGTCCTTAGGGTGACCAGGGCAAGACTACCCGAAGAACCAAATCAACATCCCCAATGCCACAACCGCCCACTGATTATTCTTGCCACATGCCCCGGTCGAAAAACTATTTATCAAACCCCAGTTGATTACCATGCACCACGTGCCATCAACATCACATGATACCTTTCCAAAACAGGTTCAATATATCATTAAGTCAATATTAACATTTGATTGTCCAAAATCATGTCATGACCACGTATGTGTCTAAGCAGTTTACTACAACGGTCTAGAACCCATGTTGGCAAGTTAATAATGTCCAACTAGTAAACCACAACTAGGGTGACAAGGGGGCCATGGCACATATTTAAGTAATCAAGGTGTCATACAAAGAAATTGGTATTTATCTAATTCCCCAAATTTAAATAAAGTATTTTCTAATTGAACTAGCATGCAATAGGTTAAATCAAAATAGATTTCGAAATAGGATCAACATGGTCAAAGCACAACTTGCCTTCAAAAAGTACTTGTTCTTGGTCTTGAGTTGGATCCTGAGTCAATACTTCTCCTTCAAATCCTTCCGGCACTTCAACGTCTACTCGTAAAGCGTGCAAATAGAAAATACACGAATAAACAATAGGCAAAAAGTATCCAATCATCCAAATAAAATCCATAAACAGAGAGAACATAATTTTATGAATTTTTAGAAACTGGAATCGTCAAATTTGGAGTAAAAACGCAAAAGTTATGATTATTTAAAGTTTAAATAATCAATTAAATAATTTTACAGAGAAAAATTTAGTCCAAAAATTAAATAAAATTCATATTTTGGTAGGTCTCAATTTTATACAAATTTAGAAATTTGAATCACTCAAATCGGAGTTGAAACGCAAAAGTTATAAGCGTTTGAAGTTTGAAACAAAATCTGAAATCATTATTTCGAATTAATAAATCATTTTCTTTTTCGGAAATTAATTATTGCGTCAGTCTGGACACGTGGCAACCGCTGATTGGTTGGCTGACGTCAGTCGGTCCATAGACTTGGTCCACGCTCGGCTCGGGTCTACCGTGGACTCGGTCCATGGCTCCTTGTGTCAGCGGACAGTGGGTCCCTCGGGTAGCGTCGCTGCGGCGTCGGCGAGGCTCGGCCACGGCCAGCGGCAGTGGGACCCGGCTGTGGCGTCATCGGCGTCGGCGCTCGGCTGGGACGGCCCGTGACATCTTGAGCCCGCCATGGCGTCGATCGGCGTCATGGTGCGATGTGGGCGGCCCGACATGCGGGCCCAGCGTGTCGGCGTCACGCACGCTGGCGTGGGCTGGCCGATGGCGGTCGGCCTTCCCGACGCGTGGCGCCAATCTCGGCCGTTGATTTGAAAATCAACGGCCCCGACAGATCTGGCTCTCACGCGTTTGGGTTAACGCGTTTGATCTGGACCGTTGGATCTAGATCCTACGGCCGAGATTGGATCTGGGATTTGGATTGGGATCTCACCGTGAGATGACGTGGGCGTGATCTCGGGACGTTGGATCTTGATCGGACGGCCGAGAAGCTTCGAGCGGCAGCGATGGCGTGCGGCGGAGCTGGTGGCGGGCTGAGCCGGGACGGCGACACGCAACGGCGTATGCGGCTCCTCGAGGTGAGTGGTCCTTCGGTGCGTCTCGTCACGGTGAGTCCGGTCTGGGGTCAACGGCGAGGGGGACGGCGACGGCGAGCGAAGCAAAAACCGCGGCGGAGAAGTGCTACAACTCCGGCGAGCGATTGCAAGCGTCGAGCGCTGCTGCGGCGGCGACGGCTAGGGCAATGGCTGCGCAAGGTCAAGGTGGTCTCGGTGTGATCCGGGCATTAAAAGCCTCGGCTCGCGCGGAAAGCGAAACCTAATCCTCACGGCGGCGGCGCGGCGTGAGTCCGGCTTGACTCGGGCGAGACGACGACGGAGGACCGCCCACGTGGCGCGATCAACGGCCACGATTGGCTCGGCGCCAAGACGATCCGGATCGGATCCGATCGAACAAGGCGCTGGCGGATCTCGACCGTTGGATCTTGATCCGACGGTCCCACAATGGCTAGGAGTTTGACGCAGTTCGACCGAATCACGTGGCTCGGTCGGACTCGAGTCCGACTCGGTTCGACTTCGGTCGGATGAACGATTTAACCCGACTCGATTTTCCAAATAATTAATATTTAAAATAATTTCCAGAATTCATTTAATTCATTAAAAATAGCAAAATACTTTAAAAATTCGAGAAAAATTCGAAAATATTTTAGGTATTTGGGACTCAAATAAAATATTTCCAACAAAATTTTATTTGCAAAATTAAATTCTTTAATTATTTTAAAATGGAATAAATTCCAATAAATTCCAAATAAATCCAAATAAATTCCAGAAAATTCCAAAAATTCACCAAAGTACCAAATCACACATGGATTTAAGAAAAGCAAAATTTTGGGGTGTTACAAACCTCCCCCCCTTAACAGAATCTCGTCCCCGAGATTCAGGGCTTACTAAAGGAATAGGTTTGGAAACTCTTTCCTCAAATCCTCTTCGCGTTCCCAAGTTGCTTCACTCTCCGTGTGGTTGCTCCACTGAACTCTACAGAAACGGGTTGACTTATTTCTGGTCTCTCGATCCATAGTGTCCAAAATCTTCACGGGATGCTCCTTGTAAGTCAAATCTTCTTGCAACTCAATTGACTCTAGCGGTGTCTGTTCCTCAGGTACTCGGAGACACTTCTTCAATCGGGACACATGGAATACGTCATGTACTCCTCGCTAACGCATCGTGGCAACTCCGGTGATAAGCAACTTCGCCTCATGCTCAAAATCTTAAATGGTCCAACATAACGGGTGCGAGTTTCCCTTTGGCATGGAACCTCTTAACTCCCCGAGAGGCGTAACTCGAGGTATACAAAGTCTTCGGTTCAAAACTCAAATCCCGGCGACGATTGTCAAGATAACTCTTCTGTCGTGATTGGGCGATCTTCAACCTTTCCTAATCATGGCACCGCTTCTTCACCTCTTGAAGAATATCAGGCCCGAAGACACGGGCGCCGGCCTCATTGCAATTCAATGGCGTCCGACAGGTCGACCATACAAAGGCCTCAAAAGGTGACATCGTAAACTAGCTTGGTAACTATTATTGTAATCGAACTCGGCATACGGCAAACTCTTATCCCAAGAGGTAGCATAAGCCAATGCACACGCTCTTAACATATCCTCCAGAATCTGATTGACTCTTTCGATCTGTCCATCCGTCTGTGGATGATAGGTCACATCTTGAAGTTCAAACGGGTTCCCATGGCCTCATGCAACTTATTCCGTAACCTTGAGGTAAATTGGGTACCTGCCTGCGATACAATCCTCTTTGGCACTCCGTGCAAACAGACGATCTGATCATGTACAGTGCGCTAATTTATCTCCCGAGTAAGTGGTCTTCACGGGGATAAAATGGGCTACTTTGGTCAAGCGATCCACTATAACCCATATGGAGTCATAACCTCCTTGAGTGTTAGGCAAACCGGTAATGAAATCCATTCCGATTTCCTCCCACTTCCACTCTGGTATTTTCAGCGGCTGTAGCAATCCTGCTGGTCTTTGATGCATTGCCTTGACTCTCTGGCATACGTCGCACAATGCAACATGCTCGGCAACTTCACGTTTCATGCTCGGCCACCAGAATCTTTCCTTCAAATCCTGATACATTTTGGCGCTTCCAAGATGAATTGAATACTTGGAGTCATGGGCTTCCTCCAAAATCAGTTGCTTTAATTCCTTCTCGTTGGGCACACAAATCCGATCCTTCATCCATAACGTGCCTTGCTCATCCAACTTGAAGTCCTCTGCCTTGCCTTCCTCCTTGATGGTCTTAATCCTGCGGATCTTGTCATCATCCTTCTGTCCTTCCCGGATCTGGTCCTCTAGGGTAGGCTTTACTTCCAATGCGGCCAAGAATCCGCTAGGTACCACCTCAATCTTCATTCTCTGGAAATCCTCACATAGCTCATCCTGACTTGTGGCTAGCAACATGCTCACAGTATGGCTTTTCCGACTCAGAGCATCGGCTACTACGTTGGCCTTTCCAGGATGGTAATGGATTCCAACATTGTAGTCCTTGATCAACTCTAACCATCTCCTCTGCCTCATGTTCAGATCCGACTGGGTGAATATGTACTTAAGGCTCTTATGATCCGTGTATACTTCACATCTGTTTCCAATCAGATAGTGACGCCATATCTTCAAGGCATGCACTACGGCAGCTAACTCTAGGTCATGTGTCGGATAATTTTCCTCATGCGGCCTCAACTGCCTTGATGCATAAGCGACGACCTTTCCATTCTGCATCAGCACACATCCAAGTCCTTGGCGCGATGCGTCACAATAAATATCAAAGTTTGGGCAACATCCGGTAGAACTAACACCGGTGCTGATGTCAATCGCTTCTTCAGCTCCTGAAATCCTTTCTCACATTCTGGTGTCCATGCAAACTTCTTCTCCTTTTTCAGCAATTGCGTAAGAGGTTTCGCAATTGTCGAAAAGCCTTCAATGAAACGGCGGTAGTATCCTGCCATTCCAAGGAAACTCCAGATCTGGGTCACGCCTTCTACGCTCCCAATGTAACACGGCTTCTACTTTGCTTGGATCTACGGCGACTCCTTCTGCGGTCATTACATGTCCAAGAAACTCCACCTTGTCCTTCCAAAAATCACACTTACTAAACTTGGCGAAGAGTTGTTGTTCCCTCAGCTTTTCCAAAACTCGCCTCAAGTGTTCGGCATGTTCATCCTCTGTCTTGGAGTAGATTAGGATATCATCTATGAACACGACAACAAACTTGTCCAAATATTCCATGAACACCTTATTCATCATATTCATGAAATATCTTTGGCGCATTAAATCGATCCAAAAGACATAATTGTAAACTCGTAATGTCCATATCTTGACGAGAATACAGTCTTCGGGATATCTTCTGGTCGGATCTTCAACTGATGGTATCCCGATCTCAGATCAATCTTGGAGAAAACTCCGGCTCCTCTCAGCTGATCGAACAAATCATCAATCCTAGGTAGCGGATACTTATTCTTCACGGTGACTTCATTGAGTGCACGGTAGTCGATGCACATCCTGAAACTCCCGTCCTTCTTCTTGACAAACAAAACTGGTGCTCCCCACGGCGACGAACTCGGTCTGATAAATCCTTTCTCCATTAACCCTTCCAACTGTTTCTTCATCTCTACCAACTCCTCGGTGGACATCCGATAGGGTCTCTTTGCTATCGGTCTTTGTGCAGTACAAGCTCTATCACAAACTCTATGTCCCTGTCTGGCGGCATACCAGGTAGATCTTCGGGAAAAACATCTGGGTACTCATTTACTACTAAGACATCCTCTATGCTGATTGCCTTGGTGCTGTTAACCATCATCTGTCCATCTCTAACTGCAGTGGCTTGAAATTCCACTTTCTTTCCACAAGGGCTCTCAACTGAGATAGTCCTTCGTCCACAATCCAATACGGCCTTGTGCTTGGATAACCAGTCCATTCCCAAAATAACGTCTAAGGTCTGGGTCTCCAAAATTATAAGGTTCGCTAGGAACTCTATTCCATCTATTAGTATTCTCACCCCGGAACATCCTACTTTCGTTCGGAGTTCGGAACCAGGGGTTTGAACTAAAAGCATGCACTTAAGTCTTGCAATCCCCAAATCATTTCTAGCAGCAAAGCCTTGCGAAACAAACGAATGCGAAGCTCCAGAGTCAAACAAAGCTGTAGGTCTTGAGTTAACAAGTAACTTACCCAAGACGACGTCCGTAGCATTCTGCGGTGCATCTGCGGTGACATGGTTGACTCGGCCTCTCACCACGATGCAGGATGTGGTTCCTGGTCGGGCGTCCTAGCTGGGTGGTTCCCAAGTTAAAGCGAACGGGGTCACTCTGCTGTCTTCTTGGGATAATTGTTGGCAAAATGTCACGGCTCGTTGCGCTTGTAGCAGCGTCTCACTGTTTCTTGCCGATCGCTCGAGCGGCGTTTCTAAGCGGGTGGGGTGCAGTAGTTACGATTGACGGGTCTTGGTGCCGGTGACGGTGTCCTTGTAGCATTGTGGCTGGAATCTGAAAAATTGATTTGGTGCAACTCTCGAGGCCATTGCGTTCCTGGCGTGATCCTGTTTGTTGCATTCTACGCTTCTGTTCTCATCCAGTTCCTTGCGCTTGTCCTCAAGAATAAGCGCCTTATTCACCAACTCTTGAAAATGCCGAAAGGTGTGGGTGATCAGTCCTACTTGTAGTCTGAGTTAAGTCCCTTCATGAAGCGAGACTATGCGGCTTTATCTGTCGCTACATCCTCAGTGCGTAGCGTGCTAGCTGTGTGAACTTGTTCAGGTAGTCGACCACCGGTGATTACCTTGCTTGATGCTCTGAACTCCTCCTTCTTAAGGTCCATGATTCCTTCGGCACGTGATCTTGACGGAATGCGGTGTGAACTCTTCCCAAGTGATATCTTGAGGGTTCTCTTGCGTGGCACGAAGTTCTCCCACCATTCGGTAATTTGTTCCTTCCAACTGATGAGAAGCGTAGAGTACCTTCTCATTTCCTATGCATTGAGCTATGTGTAGCTTCCTCTCAATTGACCTTAACCAATCATCGGCCTCCAATGGATTGGCATTCCCAGAGAAAGTGGGTGGGTGAGTTCTCATAAACTCTGACAGTCTTGTATTCTGGCGTTGTCCTTGATTGACTTGATTAGCTGTGGCCTGAGCAGTGACGTTTTGCATCTGTTGCATCATAGCATGCATCAACTGAGTCTGAGCAGCGAGAAATGCTCCAAAATTCTGCATATCAACTGGCGGTGCTGGTGCTCCATCATTGGGGTTTTCTGCTGGGCGAGAACCACTTCCATTACTTCCAAAGTTTCCGCGGGTGTTCACCATCTGTCGATTTGCTCTAAGTTTTAGAGATGAGGGGGAATCAAGAATAGACAAGTAATATGGAACTTATGCGAGGCGAAAGGTGTAACTTTAATGTCCAACTTTATTATTGATATTAATAACTTGGTATGGTTGCTTACAATGCCTAAGGGCCTTGCAACACATACTGCACACTCAGCAAACAATGAAAATCCAAATCGAACTAACACTGGAGTCTAACGCCTAAAGGGTGACTCTTTATTCTATGACGCGACTCGGCGAAGGAGTCTCTCTATAAAACCTACGCTCACTCATCGAGAAAACCTCCACGGCCTGGGTACGGATGCTGCGGCATAGGCGCAAAACGATTGCCGTGTCCAGCCACTGTGTCATCTGTGGTAGTCAAAGAAGCAGTGTCCTCATCGAGATCTGACTCCTCCGGATCTGGCTCGTGTAGCTCGAGTACTGGCTCTGGTTCTGGTCCGTATAATGCCGTCTCTAACTCGTCAATCCTTCGCAGAAGGTGTGACACATACTCTTGAGCTTCCCGCCATCTATTCTTCTCTGTCGTGATCTCCTTGCGGGCCTTCTGTAGCTCTTTGCTTGTATCATCGAGTACATCCTCCTGGGCGACAACAAGTCGTGCCAACTGTGTAACCATGGCATCCTCATCCTGAATCGCCTTCGGTTCAAGAAGGTTATTGCTGCGCGGGTGATAACGGAACACCGTGCTCTCCAACTCTCTGGCGTAGATACGGGTAATGTGCCGCATTGCTCGTCGTGATACTTCTTGGATACCCATCTGCATTGTAGACCTCCTGGCGGCAAAGGTGTATCGGGCGATTGCCTGGGCCCTTCTTCCTAGCAGGTACCTCAATCTTCACGTCACAAGCCTTGATCAATCCTGCTTGTCTGATCACTTCCACTTGGTATTGCGGCTTCTCAAAATCTCCGAGAGTCTGTAGCATATGCCAAAGTTCCGCGGCGTGACCAACCTCCAGATCGACGTAGTTGAACTCTCCCTCCATCTGTCACAAGAGTGCTCTCGTAAGAACTCGAAATTTTAAATCGTGACAAGGTAAGGGAATATTCAGCAAGAGACAAGGAAAGAGAGAAGGGGGTAAGTCGAGATGTCATTTCTTATCTTGACAAATTTTTTAGCTTTAGAAAATAGGTTTTATCCTCACTACGACCATTTTAGTTAGGGTTGAGCTTACGGTCAGCCTGGCTCTGATACCACCTCTGTCGGGACCCCGAATTTGCAAATCCGGACCCTCTGTGTATTCAGCACTAGTCCAGGAACGCGCTAGTGCACACAGTCTTAACATCGGTAAATATCACAATCATACCATTCGATACCAATAAAGTACTTTATTTAAATAACCAAACTGGTTGCTTGACCTTATGGCCAAGTTACAAATATACGCCTCGCAAGGCGAAACTTATTAAGAGAGAAATAATAGCAGCGGAAAATCAAATAACTTCGTGGCGCCATCCAGTATAACACAGGCAACTGACTGGGCTCGCTCCCTAAGTAGACGGATCCTCTTGGAGCTCCTCCTCCAAAGCTGGTGTAGTCTCCTCTTCAACTGGTGTTGTATTGTGGCAAGGGTGAGTACTTGGTACTCAGCAAGTCATGCAGAATGCAAAGCTAATATACTATATGCATGGCTTGGTACAAAGGAATAGCTCAAGGTATATTTGCGAAATGACATTTGACAAGTAACATAAGTAGATTCGAAAGCAAGAGAAACTATTATAGCATATGTAACTTTTCAAGGAGTTTAATAAACATCTTTCCCATCCTAATACACATTTCCATCAACCTCATTATTAATCCAATACAACCTTTCAAATCCAAGTTATTTTTGAGAAAATATAACCCTTATTTGTAATTCCCGAGCGATGTCCAATACCGCGGACACGGCTATTCGAATAGATTCTACACTCTGCAGAGGTTATGCACTTTACCCACAAGATACTGATCAAACACCACAAAGGCGAAGTTCCTCAGAACAAAGTCTTTCGGAAACTTCTAACAATACAAGTGGTCCTCCTCGGTTATTGCACATTAACCCTTCCCTTAGCTAAGGCGAAGTTTAGGCCAATCAACCGTTAGATGGGTACCTGGCCTCACCCAAAGACGCCCCCCGCATACAACTTACACAAAGGGTGTAGTTGACCTCACGAGGTCCCACAGTGCGTTATTAGCAACTTAGTCAACTAGGTCCGTCCCATTACAGACATGTGGTTGCACGTTAGACCCAGTTCAAAGGCTTGCAAGGTTAAGTCCTTAGGGTGACCAGGGCAAGACTACCCGAAGAACCAAATCAACATCCCCAATGCCACAACTGGCCCACCTGATTATTCTTGCCACATGCCCCGGTCGAAAAACTATTTATCAAACCCTAGTTGATTACCATGCACCACGTGCCATCAACATCACATGATACCTTTCCAAAACAGGTTCAATATATCATTAAGTCAATATTAACATTTGATTGTCCAAAATCATGTCATGAGCACGTAGCAGGTCTAAGCAGTTTACTACAACGGTCTAGAACCCATGTTGGCAAGTTAATAATGTCCAACTAGTAAACCACAACTAGGGTGACAAGGGGGCCATGGCACATATTTAAGTAATCAAGGTGTCATACAGCAAATTGGTATTTATCTAATTCCCCAAATTTAAATAAAGTATTTTCTAATTGAACTAGCATGCAATAGGTTAAATCAAAATAGATTTCGAAATAGGATCAACATGGTCAAAGCACAACTTGCCTTCAAAAAGTACTTGTTCTTGGTCTTGAGTTGGATCCTGAGTCAATACTTCTCCTTCAAATCCTTCCCAAGCACTTCAATGTCTACTCGTAAAAGCGTGCAAATAGCAAATACACGAATAAACAATAGGAAAAAGTATCCAATCATCCAAATAAAATCCATAAATAGAGAGAACATAATTTTATGAATTTTTAGAAACTGGAATCGTCAAATTTGGAGTTAAAACGCAAAAGTTATGATTATTTAAAGTTTAAATAATCAATTAAATAATTTTACAGAGAAAAACTTTAGTCCAAAAATTAAATAAAATTCATATTTAGGTAGGTCTCAATTTTATACAAATTTAGAAATTTGAATCACTCAAATCGGAGTTGAAACGCAAAAGTTATAAGCGTTTGAAGTTTGAAACAAAATCTGAAATCATTATTTCGAATTAATAAATCATTTTCTTTTTCGGAAATTAATTATTGCGTCAGCCTGGACACGTGGCAACCGCTGATTGGTTGGCTGACGTCAGCCGGTCCATAGACTTGGTCCACGCTCGGCTCGGGTCTACCGTGGACTCGGTCCATGGCTCCTTGTGTCACTGACAGGTCGGTCCCCCTCGGGTGACGTCCGCCGACGTCGTGAGGCTCGACCAATGAGCGGTGGGACCAGCTGTGGACGTCATTGTCGACATCGGCGCTTCGGTTGGGAACGGCCCGTGACATGCGAGCGCCATGGCGTCGGCGTGGCGTCATGGTGCGATGTGGCTGGGCGCCGACATGCGGGCCCAGCGTGTCGGCGTCACACGCGACGCGTGGGCCGGCCCGACCGCGGTCGCCTTCCCGACGCGTGGCGCAATCTCGGCCGTTGATTTGAAAATCAACGGCCCGATTAGATTCGGCTCTCACGCGTTTGGGTTAACGCGTTTGATCTCGACCGTTGGATCTAGATCCTACGGCCGAGATTGGATCTGGGATTTGGATTGGGATCTCACCGTGAGATGACGTGGCGTGATCTGGGGCGTTGGATCTTGATCGGACGGTGAGAAGCTTCGGCGGCAGCGATGGCGTCTGTGGCGTGGTGGCCGAGGCGGGGACGGCGACACGAACGCGGCGTTCTGCGGGCTCCTCGGCGAGGTGAGTGCTCCTTCGGTGCGTCTCGTCGCGGTGAGTCCGATGCAGGGGTCAACGGCGGGGGCGGACGGCGGCGAGCAAGCAAAAGCTGCGGCGGAGAAGTGCTACAACTCCGGCGGCGATTGCGGCGCGTCGAAACGCTGCGGCGGCGGCGGCTAGAACAACGGCTGCGCAAGGTCAAGGTGGTCCTCGGTGTGATCCGGGCATTAAATAGCCTCGGCTTCGCGAAAAGCGAAACCTAATCCCTCACGGCGGCGGCGCGGCGGAGTCCGGCTTCGGACTTCGGGCGGAGACGACGGCGGAGGACCGTCCCACGTAAGGCGCGATCAACGGCCACGATTGGCTCGGCGCGCCGCGGATCCGGATCGGATCCGATCGAGCGGTAATGGCGCGGATCCTGGCCGTTGGATCTTGATCCGACGGTCCCACAATGGCTAGGAGTTTGGATGCGGTTCGGCCGAATCACGTGGCTCGGTCGGACTCGAGTCCGACTCGGGTTCCGACTTCGATCGGATGAACGATACTTGACCCGACTCGATTTTCCAAATAATTAATATTTAAAATAACTTCGATAATTCATTTAATTCATTAAAAATAGCAAAATACTGAGAAAAATTCGGAAAAATTGCGGAAAATATTTTAGGGTATTTGGGACTCAAATAAAATATTTCCAACAAAATTTTATTTGCAAAATTAAATTCTTTAATTATTTTAAAATGGAATAAATTCCAATAAATTCCAAATAAATCCAAATAAATTCCAGAAAATTCCAAAAATTCACCAAAGTACCAAATCACACATGGATTTAAGAAAAGCAAAATTTTGGGGTGTTACAAATAAAGAGTCACCCTTTAGGCGTTAGACTCCAGTGTTAGTTCGATTCGGGTTTTCATTGCTTGCTGAGTGTGCAGTATGTGTTGCAAGGCCCTTAGGCATTGTAAGCAACCATACCAAGTTATTGATATCAATAATAAAGTTGGACCTTAAAGTTACACCTTTCGCCCCGCATAAGTTCCATACTACTTGTCTATTCTTGTTTCCCCCTCATCTCTAAAACCTAGAACAAATCGACAGATGGTGAATACCCGCGGAAACTTTGGAAGCAATGGAAGTGGTTCTCGCCCAGCAGAAAACCCCAATGATGGAGCACCAAAGACCGCTTGATTGATATGCGAGAATTTTGGAGCATTTCTTGTCGCTCAGACTCGATTGATGCATGCTATGATGCAACAAATGCAACACGTCCTTTGCCAGGCCACGGCTAATCAAGTCAATCGGGGACAACGCCGAGAATACAAGACTGCCGAGTTCATGAGGACTCACCCACCCACTTTCTTCGGGAATGCCAATCCATTGGAGGCCGATGATTGGTTAAGGACAATTGAGAGGAAGCTACACATAGCTCAATGCATAGGAAATGAGAAGGTACTCTACGCTTCTCATCGGTTGGAGGAACATTGTGAATGGTGGGAGAACTTCGTGCCACGCAAGAGAACCCTCAAGATATCGCGTGGGAAGAGTTCACGGTGCATTTCGTCAAGATATCACGTGCCTGAAGGAATCATGGACCTTAAGAAGGAGGAGTTGAGCATCAAGCAAGGTAATCACCCGGTGGCCGACTACGAACAAGTTCACACAGCTAGCACGCTACGCACCTGAGGATGTAGCGACAGATAAAGCCAGACAGTCTCGTTTCATGAAGGGACTTAACTCGGGATTGCAGGTGGGATTGATCACCCACACCTTTCCAGATTTCCAAGAATTGGTGAATAAGGCGCTTATTCTTGAGGACAAGCGCAAGGAACTGGATGAGAACAGGAAGCGCAGAATGCAACAGCAGGGATCACGCCAGGGAACGCAATGCGTCGAGAGTTGCACCAAATCAATTTTGATTCCAGCCACATAATGCTACAAGGACACCGTCACCAGCACCAAGACCCGTCAATCGAACTACTGGACCCAGCCCGCTAGAAACGCCGCTCCAGTGCAACAAGAAGGAACAGTGAGACGCTGCTACAAGCGCAACGAGCCAGGACATTTTGCCAACAGCTTGTCCAAAGAAGACAAAGCAGGAGTGACCCCAGCCGCTTTAACTTGGGAACCACCCAGCTAGGACGCTTGACACCAGGAACCACATCCAGGCCGTGGTGAGAGGCCGAGTCAACCATGTCACCGCAGATGCAACTGCAGAATGCTACTGACGTCGTCTTGGGTAAGTTACTTGTTAACTCGGTACACCTGCTTGATTTTGTTTGACTCTGTAGCTTTGCATTCGTTTGTTTCGCAAGGCTTTGCTGCTAGAAACGATTTGGGGATTGCAAGACTTAAGTGCATGCTTTTAGTTCAAACCCCTGGTTCCGAACTCCGAACGAAAGTAGGATGTTCCGGGGTGAGAATACTAATAGATGGAATAGAGTTCCTAGCGAACCTTATAATTTTGGAGACCCAGACCTTAGACGTTATTTTGGGAATGGACTGGTTATCCAAGCACAAGGCCGTATTGGATTGTGGACGAAGGACTATCTCAGTTGAGAGCCCGTGTGGAAAGAAAGTGGAATTTCAAGCCACTGCAGTTAGAGATGGACAGATGTTGGTTAACAGTACCAAGACAATCAGCATAGAGGATGTCTCCGTAGTGAATGAGTACCCAGATGTTTTTCCCGAAGATCTACCTGGTATGCCGCCAGACAGGGACATAGAGTTTGTGATAGAGCTTGTACCTGGTACAGCGCCGATAGCAAAGAAACCTTATCGGATGTCCACCGAGGAGTTGGTAGAGATGAAGAAACAGCTAGAGGAGTTAATGGAGAAAGGATTTATCAGACCGAGCTCGTCGCCGTGGGGAGCACCAGTTTTGTTTGTCAAGAAGAAGGACGGGAGTTTCAGGATGTGCATTGACTACCGTGCACTCAATGAAGTCACCGTGAAGAATAAGTACCCGTTACCCAGGATTGATGATTTGTTTGATCGGTGAGAGGAGCCGGAGTTTTCTCCAAGATTGATCTGAGATCGGGATACCATCAGCTGAAGATCCGATCAGAAGATATTCCGAAAACTGCATTCTCGTCAAGATATGGACATTACGAGTTTACAGTTATGTCCTTTGGACTGACGAATGCGCCAGCATATTTCATGAATATGATGAATAATGTGTTCATGGAATATTTGGACAAGTTTGTTGTTGTGTTCATAGATGATATCCTAATCTACTCCAAGACAGAGGATGAACATGCCGAACACTTGAGGCGAGTTTTGGAAAAGCTGAGAGAACATCAACTCTTCGCCAAGTTCAGTAAGTGTGATTTTTGGAAGGACAAGGTGGAGTTTCTTGGACATGTAATGACCGCAGAAGGAGTCGCCGTTGATCCAAGCAAAGTAGAAGCCGTGTTACATTGGGAGCAACCAAAGACCGTGACCCAGATCCGGAGTTTCCTTGGAATGGCAGGATACTACCGCCGTTTCATTGAAGGCTTTTCGACAATTGCGAAACCTCTTACGCAATTGCTGAAAAAGGAGAAGAAGTTTGCATGGACGTCAGAATGTGAGAAAGGATTTCAGAGTGAAGAAGCGATTGACATCGGCACGGTGTTAGTCCCATCGGATGTTAATCAAAGCTTTGATATTTATTGTGATGCATCGCGCCAAGGACTTGGATGTGTGTCTGAGAATGGAAAGGTCGTCGCTTATGCATCAAGGCAGTTGAGGCCGCATGAGGAAAATTATCCGACGCATGACCTAGAGTTAGCTGCCGTAGTGCATGCCTTGAAGATATGGCGTCACTATCTGATCGGGAACAGATGTGAAGTGTATACGGATCATAAGAGCCTTAAATACATATTCACCCAGTCGGATCTGAATATGAGGCAAAGGAGATGGTTAGAGTTGATCAAGGACTACAATGTTGGAATCCATTACCATCCCGGGAAGGCCAACGTAGTTGCCGATGCCTTGAGTCGGAAAAGCCATACCATGAGTATGTTGCTAGCCACAAGTCAGGGTGAGTTATGTGAGGATTTTCAGAGAATGAAGATTGAGGTGGTACCTAGCGGATTCTTGGCCGCATTGGAAGGGAAGCCTACCCTAGAGGATCAGATCCGGAAAGGACAGAAGGATGATGACAAGATCCGCAGGATTGAGTCCATCAAGGAAGAAGGCAAGGCAGAGGACTTCAAGTTGGATGAGCAAGGCACGTTATGGATGAAGGATCGCATTTGTGTGCCCAACAAGAAGGAACTAAAGCAACTGATTTTGGAAGAAGCCCATGACTCCAAGTACTCAATTCATCCTGGAAGCGCCAAAATGTATCAGGATTTGAAGGAAAGATTCTGGTGGCCGAGCATGAAGCGTGAAGTTGCCGAGCATGTTGCATTGTGCGACGTATGCCAGAGAGTCAAGGCAATGCATCAGAGACCAGCAGGATTGCTACAGTCGCTGAAAATACCTGAGTGGAAGAGGGAGGAAATCGGAATGGATTTCATTACCGGTTTGCCTAAGACTCAAGGAGGTTATGACTCCATATGGGTTATAGTGGATCGCTTGACCAAAGTAGCCCATTTTATCCCCGGAAGACCACCTACTCGGGAGATAAGTTAGCAGAGTTGTACATGATCAGGATCGTCTGTTTGCACGGAGTGCCAAAAAGGATTGTATCGGACAGAGGTACCCAATTTACCTCAAGGTTTTGGAATAAGTTGCATGAAGCCATGGGAACCCGTTTGAACTTCAAGATCTGACCTATCATCCACAGACGGATGGACAGACCGAAAGAGTCAATCAGATTCTGGAGGATATGTTAAGAGCATGTGCATTGGCTTATGCTACCTCTTGGGATAAGAGTTTGCCGTATGCCGAGTTCAGTTACAACAATAGTTACCAGGCTAGTTTACAAATGTCACCTTTTGAGGCACTGTATGGTCGACCCTGTCGAACGCCATTGAATTGGAATGAGACCGGCGAGCGCCGTGTCTTCGGGCCTGATATTCTTCAAGAGGCTGAAGAGCAGATTGCCATGATTAGGGAAAGGTTGAAGATCGCCCAATCACGACAGAAGAGTTATGCTGACAATCGTCGCCGGGACTTGAGTTTTGAACCAGAAGACTTTGTATACCTCAGAGTTACACCTCTCAGGGGAGTTAAGAGGTTCCATGCCAAAGGGAAACTCGCACCCCGTTATGTAGGACCATTTAAGATTTTGAGCCGCAGAGGCGAAGTTGCTTATCAGCTGGAGTTGCCACAGTCGTTAGCAGGAGTACATGACGTATTCCATGTGTCCCAGTTGAAAAAGTGTCTCCGAGTACCTGAGGAACAGACACCGCTAGAGTCAATTGAGTTGCAAGAAGATTTGACTTACAAAGAGCATCCCGTAAAGATTTTGGACACCATGGATCGAGAGACCAGAAATAAGTCAACCCGTTTCTGTAGAGTTCAGTGGATCAATCATGAAGAAAGCGAAGCGACTTGGGAACGCGAAGAGGATTTGAGGAAAGAGTTTCCGAACCTATTCCTTTAGTAAGACCTAAATCTCGGGGACGAGATTCTGTTAAGGGGGAAGGTTTGTAACACCCCAAAATTTTGCTTTTCTTAAATTCATGTGTGAATTGGCACTTTGGTCAATTTTTGGAATTTTCTGGAATTTATTTGGATTTATTTGGAATTTATTTGAATTTATTCCATTTTGAAATAATTAAAGAATTAAACTTTGCAAATAAAATTTTGTTAGAAATATTTTATTTGAGTCCAAAATGATCCAAAGTATTTTCCAGAATTTTTCTGGAATTTTTCTGAGTCTTTTGATATTTTTAATGAATTAAATGAATTTCTGGGAATTATTTTAAATATTAAATCGCTGGAAAATCAAGTCGGGTCAAGTACTGTTCATCCGACCGGACCCGAGTCCGAGTCCGACTCGAGTCCGACCCGAGCCACGTGATCCGGTCGAACCTTGATCGATCCGAACCGTTGGATCGAAATCCAACGGTCGGAAATTGGCCGCACCGATCCAACCGGATCCGGCCCGGACCCGTTGCGCCGCGCGATCTTGGCCGTGGATCGGGGCCACGCGGACGGCCACGATTTCATCGTCTTCCCGAGTCCGGCTCAGACTGCGCCGCCGCGTAGCCGCCGTGTCCGTTAGGGTTTCACGGATTGCGCGCACTCTGAGGCACTATTTAAAGCCCCGAGGCCACCCCGTTGAAGCCCTTTGCCGTGCGCATCTTTCGCCTCAAGTTTCAGAGCCCTAGCCGCCGCCGCGTAGCTGCCATTGCTCGCCGTAGTTCCTTCCCTCTCTCCGCTTCGGTTTTCGCCCGCGCCCGCCGTCGTCGAGCCGTCTCCGCCGTCACCGAGCACAGATCCGGACTCCTCGCTTTGAGACGCACCCGAGAGTGCCTTTCATCTCGTCGGAGAAGCCCCAAGGCGCCGTCGCCGTGGTCGCCTTCCCCAACTCCGGCGGAGCAGTGCCACCACAACGCCATCGTCGCCCTCGAAGCACGTCAACCGTCCGATCGAAATCCAACGATCCAGGTGAGCCCACGTGCAACCAAAACCCTAAAACCTAGATCAGATTGGGACCGTTGGATCTAGATCCAACGGCCCACGATCACCGTGTACTTTATAACGGTGTTAGCCTAGGGTAGATCTGGACCGTCCGATCTAGATCGAACGGCCCGCGATCACCATGTAGTTTTGAACGTGAACCCTAGATCCAATCCGTGCCGTCGAATTTCAAATCAACAGCACAGATCGTGCCACGTGTGCCTAGCCGCGCCACGCAGCGTGGCGGCGTGTCTCGACACGCGGGGCCAGCGTGTCGGGACAACCGAACCGCACCATGGCGTCACCGGCGGCGTCACGGTGAACCCGCATGTCGATGGCGTCACCGAGCACGATGACGTCAGTGCTGACGTCACCCGAGGACCCCACCTGTCAGTGACGCAAGCCGTGGACCGGGTCCACGGTGGACCGAGCCAAGCCGTGGGCTGAGCCCATGGACCGGCTGACGTCAGCCGCCCAATCAGAGGCTGACATGTGTCCAGGCTGACGCAATAATTAATTTCCGAAAAAGAAAATGATTTATTAATTCGAAATAAAGATTTCAGATTTTGTTTCAAACTTCAAACGCTTATAACTTTTGCGTTTCAACTCCGATTTGAGTGATTCAAATTTCTAAATTTGTATAAAATTGAGATCTACCTAAATATGAATTTTATTTAATTTTTGGACTAAAGTTTTTCTCTATAAAATTTTTTAATTGATTATTTAAACTTTAAATAATCATAACTTTTGCGCTTTAACTCCAAATTTGACGATTCCAGTTTCTAAAAATTCATAAAATTATGTTCTCTCTGTTTATGGATTTTATTTGGATGATTGGATACTTTTTGCCTATTGTTTATTCGTGTATTTGCTATTTGCACGCTTTACGAGTAGACGTTGAAGTGCCGGAAGGATTTGAAGGAGAAGTATTGACTCAGGATCCAACTCAAGACCAAGAACAAGTACTTTTTGAAGGCAAGTTGTGCTTTGACCATGTTGATCCTATTTTGAAATCTATTTTGATTTAACCTATTGCATGCTAGTTCAATTAGAAAATACTTTATTTAAATATGGGAATTAGATAAATGCCAATATGTTGTATGACACCTTGATTATTTAAATATGTGCCATGACCCTTGTCACCCTAGTTGTGGATTACTAGTTGGACATTATCAAATTGCCAACATGGGTTTTAGACCGTTGTAGTATACTGCTTAGACCTGCTACGTGCTCATGACATGATTTTGGACAATCAAATGTTAATATTGACTTAATGATATATTGAACCTGTTTTGGAAAGGTATCATGTGATGTTGATGGCACGTGGTGCATGGTAATCAACTGGGGTTTGATAAATAGTTTTTCGACCGGGGCATGTGGCAAGAATGATCAGTGGGCGGTTGTGGCATTGGGGATGTTGATTTGGTTCTTCGGGTAGTCTTGCCCTGGTCACCCTAAGGACTTCACCTTGCAAGCCTTTGAACTGGGTCTAACGTGCAACCACATGTCTGTAATGGGATGGACCTAGTTGACTAAGTTGCTAATAACGTACCTGTGGGACCTCAGGAGGTCAACTACACCCTTTGTGTAAGTTGTACGGGAGCGTCTGGGGTGAGGCCAGGTACCCATCTAACGGTTGATTGGCCTAAACTTCGCCTTATCTAAGGGAAGGGTTAGAGTGCAATAACCGGGGAGGACCACTTGTATTGTTAGAAGCTTCCGAAAGACTTTGTTACGGGATCTCGCCTTTGTGGTGTTTGACTGTATCTTGTGGGTAAAGTGCATAACCTCTGCAGAGTGTAGAATCTATTCGAATAGCCGTGTCCGCGGTATTGGACATCGCTCGGGAATTACAGTCAAGGGTTAGATTTTCTCAAAAATAACTTGGATCTGAAAGGTTGGGTTGGATTAATAATGATGTTGATGGAAATGTGGATTAGGATGGGAAAGATGTTTACTAAACTCCTTGAAAAGTTATCTATGCTATACTTGTTTCTCTTTGCTTCGAATCTACTTATGCTACTTGTCAAATGTTGTTTCTTGCAAATATACCTTGAGCTATTCCTTTGTACCAAGCCATGCATATAGTATATTAGCCTTGCATTGCATGTGCATGACTTGCTGAGTACCAAGTACTCACCCTTGCCACAATACAACACTAGTTGAAGAGGAGACTACACCAGCTTTGGAGGAGGAGCTCCAAGAGGAACCGTCTACTTAGGGAGCGAGCCCAGTCAGTTGCCTGTGGTATACTGGATGGCGCCACGAAGTTATTTGATTTTCCGCTGCTACTATTTCTCTCTTAATAAGTTTCGCCCTGCGAGGCGTGCATTTGTAACTTAACCATAAGGTCAAGTAACCAGTTTGACTATTTAATTAAAGTATTTTACTAGTATCGAGTGGTATGATTGTGATATTTACCGATGTTAAGACTGTGTGCACTAGCGCGTTCCTGGACTAGTGCTGAATACACAGAGGGTCCGGATTTGCAAATTCGGGGTCCCGACAATTCTCTCTTTCCTGAACAGTCACCACGAAAGTCCTAGTTAGAACTTAGTATACCTCTCGTCGGAAGGGGTCTGTTGGCTAATACGCCGACAGTGGCGCGCCAGGTAGGGGCTCAGTGGTTAGATTGTTCTCCTTTCTTCCATCTTCTCGCGAAGTTTGCAAGAAGCTTCGACGGTTGCAAGTATGGTGACTTCGGGCTCCAAGCATGACGGTCTGCTCGAGGGGAGCAGCGCTCGCGGCCGATCCCGACGCTCGCCCGGGGTGGCGGATGTAACACCCCAAAATTTTACTTTTCCTAAATTCATGTGTGATTTGGCACTTTGGTGAATTTTTGGAATTTTCTGGAATTTATTTGGATTCATTTGGAATTTATTTGAATTTATTCCATTTTGAAATAATTAAAGAATTTAATTTTGCAAATAAATTTTTGTTGGAAATATTTTATTTGAGTCCAAAATGATCCAAAGTATTTTCCAGAATTTTTCTGGAATTTTTAAAGTCATTTGCTATTTTTAATGAATTAAATGAATTACTAGGAATTATTTTAAATATTAAATCATTGGAAAATCAAACTCGGGTCAAGTAATCTTGTTCATCCGATCGAGCCCGAGTCGACTTCGTGTTCGAGTCCGACCGAGCCACGTGACTCGACCGAACCCACTCCTAACCCTAATCAATCCCAACCGTTGGATCAAAATCCAACGGCCGAGATCCGCCGACTCGACCCGAGCCGTGTCGGACCGGACCGGTCGCGCCGCGGCGATCGGGGCCGTTGATCGCGCCACGTGGGCGGCTGCGATTGCGTCGTCTCCGCCGAGTCCGAGCCGGACTCGCCCGGTGAGCGCGCCGTGGCCGAACTAGGGTTCCGCCGAGCACGCCTCCGGGGCTATTTAATGCCGGATCGCACCGAGGATCGCCATCCCACGCCGGTCCGAAACCTAGCTCACGCCGCTAGGATCCCCACCGTCTCGCTGCTATTGCTCGCCGGAGTTGGTAAAGCACTCCGCCGCGGTTTCGCGCCGTTTCCGCCACCGTCCGCCATCCTCCGCCGACGTTGACCCCAGATCCAGATCCCTTGCATCAAAGCGCGCACCGTGCCTACCATCCACTTTCGCCGGAGGGGCCCTGCAGCGCCGTCGGGCGTGTCATCGTCATCAGCTCCGGCCGCCGCAAGCCGCCGCACGCCATTGCCGTCGCCCGAGCTATCTCAGTAGTCCGATCAAGATCGCACGATCCAGATCTTGCCACGTCATCGCCGCGGTGAGGTTTTAAATTCACGATCTCTAGATTCAATCTCAACCATTGGATCTAAATCCAACGGTCCAGATTAACGCGTTCACCCCAAACGCGTAACACCAGATCAATGGGCCGTTGATTTTCAAATCAACGGCCTAGATCTAGCCACGTGGCGAAGGCCAACCGCCTGATCGGCCAGCGGTCGGCGCCAGCGCATGAGAACGTGTCTCGACACTGGCCGGCCGCATGTCGGCCCGGCCAAAGCGCACCATGACGTCACGATGACGTCATGGCGGGCCCGCTGTCGCCAGCCCCAAAGGTCAGGCCGACGCCAAGAATGACGTCACCCGAGTGGACCCACATGTCGATCTCACGTGGAAGCCGTGGGCCGAGTCCACCGTAGACCCGAGCCGGCGTGGACCAAGTCCATGGACCGGTGGCGTCGGCCAGCCAATCAGAGCCGACACGTGTCCATCTTTGACGCAATAATTAATGTCCGAAAAAAGAAAATGATTTAATAAATCGTTTAATAATTGATTTGAATTTCAAAACTTCAAACGCTTATAACTTTTGCGTTTCAACTCCGATTTGAGCGATTCAAATTTCTAAATTTGTATAAAATTGAGATCTACCTAAATATGAATTTTATTTAATTTTTGGACTAAAGTTTTTCTCTGTAATATTATTTAATTGATTATTTAAACTTTAAATAATCATAACTTTTGCGTTTTAACTCCAAATTTGTGATTCAGTTTCTAAAAATCCAGAAAATTATGTTCTCTCTGTTTATGGATTTTATTTGGAGTTTTGGGATCTTTTTGCCTAGTGTTTATTTGTGTATTTGCTATTTGCACGCTTTACGAGTAGACGTTGAAGTGCCGGAAGGATTCGAAGGAGAAGTATTGACTCAGGATCCAACTCAAGACCAAGAGCAAGTACTTTTTGAAGGCAAGTTGTGCTTTGACCATGTTGATCCTATTTCGAAATCTATTTTGATTTAAACTATCGCATGCTAGTTCAATTAGAAAGATACTTTGTTTAAACATGGGGGTTAGATAAACACCAATTTGCTATATGACACCTTGATTATCTAAGTATGTGCCATGACCCTTTGTCACCCTAGTTGTGGTTTACTAGTTGGACATTATTAAATTGCCAACATGGGTTTAGACCGTTGTAGTATACTGCTTAGACCTGCTACGTGCTCATGACATGATTTTGGACAATCAAATGCTAATATGGACTTAATGATATATTGAACCTGTTTTGGAAAAGTATCATGTGATGTTGACGGCACGTGGTGCATGGTAATCAACTGGGGTTTGATAAACGATTTCGGCCAGGGCATGTGGCAAGAGTAATCAGGTGGGCAGTTGTGGCATTGGGAGTGTTGATTTGGTTTTGGGTAGTCTTGCCCTGGTCACTCTAAGGACTTAACCTTGCAAGCCTTTGAACTGGGTCATACTTGCAACCACATGGCTGGAATGGGGCGGCCCTAGTTGACTAAGTCGCTAAGGACTCACTTGTGGAGCCTCAGGGTGTCGATTACACCGTTTGTGTGATTATGCGGGGAGCGTATCGTGGCTGTGGCCAGTACCCATCTAACGGTGTGTTGGTCCCATACTTCGCCTTGGCTAAGGGAAGGGATGGTGTAGAGCACGAACAGGAGAGGACCACTGTGTTGTTTGAGGCTTAGAAAGGCTTTGTTACTGGGAACTCGCCTTTGTGGTGTTTGATTTGTATCTTGTGGGTAAAGTGCATAACCTCTGCAGAGTGTAGAATCTATTTGAATAGCCGAGTCCACGATCTTGGACAATGCTCGGAATTACAGTCAAGGGTTAGACTTTACGAAAATAACTTGGATTTGAAAAGTTGGGTTGGTTTAACAAAGAAGATGATGGAAATATGGTTTAGGATGGGAAAAATGTTTGTTAAACTTCTTGAAAAAGTTATTTATGCTTTACTTATTTCTACTGCTTTCGAATCTACTTTTATTACTTGTCAAAAGTCATTTCTGCAAATATACCCTGAGCTATTCCTTTGTACCAAGCCATGCATATAGTATATTAGCTTGCATTACGTGCATGACTTGTCGAGTACCAAGTACTCACCCTTGCCTCAACACAATACCAGTTGAAGAGGAGATTACGCTTGATGGGAAGGATTTCCAAGAAGACCCGTCTACTTAGGGATGCGAGCCCGATCGGTTACTGTGGTATCTTGGATGGCGCCACGAAGTTTATTTGATTTTCATTCTTTGTTATTTCTCTTTTTAAAGTTTCGCCTTGCAAGGCATATATTTGTAACTCGGCCATAAGGTCGAGTAACCCTTTGATTATTTAAATAAAGTACTTTGATAGTATCGTTTGGTATGATTGTGATATATACCGATGTTAAGACTGTGTGCACTAGCGCGTTCTGGACTAGTGCCGAATACCTGAGAGGGTCGGATTTGCAAATTCGGGGTCCCGACAGAGGTGGTATCAGTGAGCCATACTTGATTTGTAGGCTCAACCCTAGCTAGAATGGTCGTAGTGAGGATAAAACCTATTTTCTAAAGCTAAAAATTAGTGAAGACAAGAAGTGACATCTCGACTTATCCCCTTCTCTCTTTTCTTGTCTCTTGCTGAAATTTTCCCTTACCTTGTCACAATTTAAAAAATTCCGAGTTCTTACGTAAAGCACTCTTGTGACAGATGGAGGAAGAGTTCAACTACGTTGATCTGGGAGTTGGTCACGCCGCGGAACTTTGGCATATGCTCTGAGACTGGGAGATTTTGAGAAGCCCCAATACCAAGTAGAAGTGATCGGACAAGCGGGATTGATCAAGGCTTGTGACGTGAGGATTGAGGTACTGCTAGGAAAAAGGGCCAGGCAATCGCCCGATACAACTGACCTTTGCCAGGAGATCTACAATGCAGATGGGTATCCAAGAAGTATCACGACGAGCAATGCGGCACATTACCCGTATCACGCCAGAGAATTGAGAGTACGGTGTTCCGCTACCATCCACAAGAAGTTGATAACCTTCTCGACCGAAGGAGATTCAGGATGAGGATGCCACGGTTACACGATTGGCACGATTTATTGTCGCCAGGAGGATGTACTAGATAATACAAGCAAGGAGCTACGAAGGCCCGCAAGGAGATCACGACAGAGAAGAACAGATGGCGGGAAGCTCAAGAGTATGTGGCACATCTTCTGCGAAGGATTGACGAGTTGGAGATGACTTTGTACGGACTGCACCAGAGCCAAGCGATACGAGCTACACGAGCCAGATCCAGAGGAGTCGATCTCGATGAGGACACCGCTTCTTCGACTACCACAGAGGACACGATTCTTTGGACATGGCGATCGTTACGGCGCCTATGCCACAAAGACCCGCATCTGTGCCGTGGAGGTTTTCTCGATGAGTGAGCATAGGTTCTATAGTGAGACTCCTTCGCGAGTCGCGTCATAGAAGAAAGAGTCACCCTTTAGGCGTTAGACTCAGAGTTAGTTCGATTTGGATTTTCATTGTTTGTCGAGTGTGCATTATGTGTTGCAAGGCCCTTAGGCATTGTAAGCAGCCATACCAAGTTATTAATAATAAAGTTGGACCTTAAGTTACCCCTTTCGCCGCATAAGTTCCATATTACTTGTCTATTCTTGTTTCCCTCTCATCTCTAAACCTAGAGCAAATCGACAGATGGTGAACACACGTGGAAACTTTGGAAGCAATGGGAGTGGATCTCGCCCAGCAGAAAACCCCAATGATTGATCACCAGCACCGCCAGTTGATATGCAGAGTTTTGGAGCCTTTCTTGCTGCCCAGACTCGGTTGATGCATGCTATGATGCAACAAATGCAGCACGTCCTTTGCTCAGGCCCGCTAATCAAGTTAATCAGGGCCACGCTTGAGAATACAAAGTGTCGAGTTCATGAGAACTCACCCACCCACTTTCTTCGGGAATGCCAATCCATTGGAGGCCGATGATTGGTTAAGATCAATTTAGAGGAATCTACACATAGCTCAATGAATAGGGAATGAGAAGGTACTTTACGCTTCTCATCTGTTGGAAGGAACAAATTACGAATGGTGGGAGAACTTGTGCCACGCAGGAGAACCCCAAGATATCACTTGGGAAGAGTTCACAGTTGCATTCCGACAGTATCACGTGCCTGAAGGAATCATGGACCTTAAGAAGGAGGAGTTCAGAGCATCAAGCAAGGTAATCACCGGGCCGACTACGAACAAGTTCACCCGGCTAGCATGCTACGCACCTGAGGATGTAGCGACAGATAAATCCGCATAGCCTCGCTTTTATGAAGGGACTTAACTCAGGATTGCAAGTAGGGTTGATCACCCACACCTTTCCAGATTTCCAAGAGTTGGTGAATAAGGCGCTTATTCTTGAGGACAAAGCGCAAGGAACTGGATGAGAACAGAAGCGCAGGATGCAACAAAGCAAGGATCACGTCGAGGCGCATAGCGGCGCTTGAGAGTTGCACCAAATCAATTCTTGATTCCAACCACGAGAATGCAACAAGGACACCCTCCCAGCACCAAGACACGCCAATCGTAACTATCGACCCACTTCGCTAGAAACGCTACTCGTGCAAGCAAGGAACAGTGAGACGCTGCTACAACCGCAACGAGCCAGGACACTTTGCCAACAGCTTGCCCAAAGAAGACAGCAGGAGCGACCCGATTCGCTTCAATCTAGGAACCACCCCAGCTAGGACGCCAAAGACCAGGAGCCACACCCTGCCGTGGTGAGAGGCCGAGTCAACCATGTCACCGCAGATGCACCGCAGAATGCTACGGACGTCAGATCGGGTAAGTTACTTGTTAACTCAAGACTGCACAGCTTTGTTTGACTCGAGCTTCGCATTCGCTTGTTTCGCAAGGCTTTGCTACTAGAAATGACTTGAGAATTGCAAGACTTAAGTGCATGCTTTTAGTTCAAACCCTGGTTCCGAACTCCGAACGGAAGTAGGATGTTCCGGTGAGAATACTAATAGATGGAATAGAGTTCCTAGCAAACCTTATAATTTTGGAGACCCGGACCTTAGATGTTATATTGGGAATGGATTGGTTATCCAAGCACAAGGTGTATTGGATTGTGGACGAAGGACTATCTCGATTGAGAGCCCGTGTGGGAAGAAAGTGGAATTTCAAGCCACTTGCAGATTAGAGATGGACGATTGATGGTTAACAGTACCAAGGCAATCAGCATAGAGGATGTCTCAAGAGTGAATGAGTACCCGATGTTTTCCCGAGGATCTACGGTATGCCGCGACAGGGGACATAGAGTTTGTGATAGAGCTTGTAAGATGCAGCACCGATAGCAAAGAGACCCTATCGGATGTCTACCGAGGAGTTGGTAGAGATGAAGAAAGCAATTGGAAGAGTTAATGGATAAAGGATTTATCGAGACCAAGTTAGTCGCCGTGGGGAGCACCGGTTTTGTTTGTCAAGAAGAAGGACGGGAGTTTCAGGATGTGCATTGACTACCGTGCACTCAACGAAGTCACCGTGGAAGAATAAGTATCCGCTACCCAGGATTGATGATTTGTTTGATCAGTTAAGAGGAGCCGGAGTTTTCTCCAAGATTGATCTCGAGATCGGGATACCATCGATTGAAGATCCGATCGAGAAGATATTCAAGATCGCATTCTCGTCAAGATATGGACATTACGAGTTCTGATTATGTCCTTTGGATTGACAAATGCGCCACTTATTTCATGAATATGATGAATAAGGTGTTCATGGAATATTTGGACAAGTTTGTCGTTGTGTTCATAGACAATATCCTAATCTACTCCAAGACAGGAGGATGAACATGCCGAACACTTAAGGCGAGTTTTGGAAAAGTCGAGGAACAGCAACTTTTCGCCAAGTTCAGCAAGTGTGATTTTTGGAAGGACAAGGTGGAGTTTCTTGGACATGTAATGACCGCAGAGGGAGTCGCCGTGGATCCAAGCAAAGTAGAAGCTGTGTTACATTGGGAACAACCAAAGACGGTGACCCAGATTCGGAGTTTCCTTGGAATGGCAGGATACTACCGCCGTTTCATCGAAAGCTTTTCGACAATTGCGAAACCTCTTACGCAATTGCTGAAGAAGGAAAAGAAGTTTGCATGGACGCCGGAATGTGAGAAAGGATTTCAGGAGCTGAAAAAGCGATTGACGTCAGCACCGGTGTTAGTTCTACCGGATGTTGCTCAAAGCTTCGATATTTATTGTGACGCATCGCGCCAAGGACTTGGATGTGTGCTGATGCAGAATGGAAAGGTCGTCGCCTATGCATCAAGGCAGTTGAGGCCGCATGAGGAAAATTATCCGACACATGACCTAGAGTTAGCCGCCGTAGTGCATGCTTTGAAGATATGGCGTCACTATCTGATTGGAAACAGATGTGAAGTATATACGGATCATAAGAGCCTTAAGTACATATTCACCCAGTCGGGTCTGAATATGAGGCAAAGGAGATGGCTAGAGTTGATCAAGGACTATAATGTTGGAATCCATTACCATCCCGGGAAGGCCAACGTAGTAGCCGATGCTCGAGTCGGAAAAGCCATACCGTGAGTGCGTTGCTAGCCACAAGTCGAGGATGAGTTATGTAAGGATTTTCAGAAAATGAGGATTGAGGTAGTACCTAGCGGATTCTTGGCCGCATTGGAAGTAAAGCCTACTTTAGAGGACCAGATCCGAGAAGGACAGAAGGATGATGACGGGATCCGTGAGGATTAAGTCCAAAAGGAGGAAGGCAAGGCGAGAGGACTTCAAGTTGGATGAGCAAGGCACGTTGTGGATGAAGGATCGCATTTGTGTGCCTAACAAAAGGAGTTGAAGCAACTGATTACGGAAGAAGCCCATGACTCAAGTACTCGATTCATCCCGAAGCGCCAAGATGTATCAGGATCTCAAGGAGAGATTACGGTGGCCGAGTATGAAACGTGAAGTTGCCGAGCATGTTGCATTGTGCGACGTATGCCAGAGAGTCAAGGCACTGCATCGAGAGACCAGCAGGATTGCTACATTACCGAAGATACCTGAGTGGAAGTGGGAGGAAATCGGAATGGATTTCATTACCGGTTTGCCGAAGACTCAAGGAGGTTGTGACTCCATATGGGTTATAGTGGATCGCTTGACTAAAGTAGCCCATTTTATCCCCGTGAAGACCACTTACTCGGGAGATAAATTAGCGAGTTGTACATGATCGGGATTGTTTGTTTTGCACGGAGTGCCAAAGAGGATTGTATCGGACAGAGGTACCCAATTTACCTCAAGGTTCTGGAATAAGTTGCATGAAGCCATGGGAACCCGTTTAAACTTCAGTACAGCTTATCATCCACAGACGGATGGACAGACCGAAAGGGTCAACCAGATTCTGGAGGATATGTTGAGAGCTTGTGCATTGGCTTATGCTACCTCTTGGGATAAGAGTTTGCCGTATGCCGAGTTCAGTTACAACAATAGTTATCAGGCTAGTTACAGATGTCACCTTTTGAGGCACTGTATGGTCGACCCTGTCGGACGCCATTGAATTGGAATGAGACCGGCGCCGTGTCTTTGGGCCTGATATTCTTCAAGAGGTTGAAGAAACGGATCGCCATGATTAGGGAAAGGTTGAAGATAGCCCAATCTCGACAAAAGAGTTATCTTGACAATCGTCGCCGAGATTTGAGTTTTGAACCAGAAGACTTTGTTTACCTCAGAGTTACGCCTCTCAGGGGAGTTAAGAGGTTCCATGCCAAAGGGAAACTTGCACCCCGTTATGTTGGACCATTTAAGATTTTGAGCCACAGAGGCGAAGTTGCTTATCAGTTGGAGTTGCCACAGTCGTTAGCTGGAGTACATGATGTATTCCATGTGTCCCAGTTAAAGAAGTGTCTCCGAGTTCTGAGAGCAGACACCGCTAGAGTCAATTGAGTTGCAAGAGGATTTGACCTATAAGGAGTATCCCGTGAGGATTCTAGACACAATGGATCGAGAAACTAGAAACAAGTCAACCCATTTCTGTAGAGTTCAGTGGAGCAACCATGCAGAGAGCGACTTGGGAGCGCGAAGAGGATTTGAAGAAAGAATTTCCAAACCTATTCCTTTAGTAAGCCCTGAATCTCGGGGACGAGATTCTATTAAGGGGGGGAGGTTTGTAACACCCCAAAATTTTACTTTTCCTAAATTCATGTGTGATTTGGCACTTTGGTGAATTTTTGGAATTTTCTGGAATTTATTTGGATTCATTTGGAATTTATTTGAATTTATTCCATTTTGAAATAATTAAAGAATTTAATTTTGCAAATAAATTTTTGTTGGAAATATTTTATTTGAGTCCAAAATGATCCAAAGTATTTTCCAGAATTTTTCTGGAATTTTTCTGAGTCATTTGCTATTTTTAATGAATTAAATGAATTACTAGGAATTATTTTAAATATTAAATCGCTGGAAAATCAAACTCGGGTCAAGTACTGTTCATCCGACCGAGCCCGAGTCAGACTCGTGTTCGAGTCCGACCGAGCCACGTGACTCGACCGAACCCACTCCTAACCTAATCAATCCCAACCGTTGGATCAAGATCCAACGGTGAGATCCGCCGACCCGACCCGAAAGCCGTGTCGGACGGACCGGTCGCGCCCGGCGATCGGGGCCGTTGATCGCGCCACGTGGGCCGGCTGCGATTGCGTCGTCTCCGCCGAGTCCGAGCCGGACTCGCCGGTGAGAGCGCGCCGTGGCCCGACTAGGGTTCCGCGAGCACGCCTCCGGGGCTATTTAATGCCGGATCGCACTTCGAGGATCGCCATCCCACGCCGGTCGAAACCTAGCTCACGCCGCTAGGATCCCCACCGTCTCGCCGCTATTGCTCGCCGGAGTTGGTAAAGCACTCCGCCGTTTTCGCGCCGTTTCCGCCACCGTCCGCCATCCTCCGCCGACGTTGACCCCAGATCCAGATCCCTTGCGTCAAGGCGCACCCGTGCCTACCATCCACTTCGCCGGAGGGGCCCTGCAGCGCCGTCGGGCGTGTCATCGTCATCAGCTCCGGCCGCCGCAAGCCGCCGCACGCCATTGCCGTCGCCCGAGCTATCTCAGTCGTCCGATCAAGATCGCACGATCCAGATCTTGCCACGTCATCGCACGGTGAGGTTTCGTTACGATCTCTAGATCCAATCTCAACCATTAGATCTAAATCCAACGGTCCAGATTAACCGCGTTCACCCCAAACGCGTAACACCAGATCCAATCTGGGCCGTTGATTTTCAAATCAACGGCCTAGATCTAGCCACGTGGCCAGAAGGCCAACCGCCGCGGTCAGCGCGGTCAGCGCCGCGCAGGAGAACGTGTCTCTGACACGCTGGGCCCGCATGTCAGCGGCCCAGCCAAACTGCACCATGACGTCACGATGACGTCATGGCGGGCCCGCATGTCAGTGGCTGTCCCAAAGAAGGCCGACGCCAAGAATGACGTCACCCGAGTGGACCCACATGTCAGTCTCACGTGGAGCCGTGGACCGAGTCCACCGTAGACCCGAGCCAAGCGTGGACCAAGTCCATGGACCGGCTGACGTCAGCCAGCCAATCAGGAGCTGACACGTGTCCATGCTGACGCAATAATTAATTTCCGAAAAAAGAAAATGATTTAATAAATCGTTTAATAATTGATTTGAATTTCAAAACTTCAAACGCTTATAACTTTTGCGTTTCAACTCCGATTTGAGCGATTCAAATTTCTAAATTTGTATAAAATTGAGATCTACCTAAATATGAATTTTATTTAATTTTTGGACTAAAGTTTTTCTCTGTAATATTATTTAATTGATTATTTAAACTTTAAATAATCATAACTTTTATGCTTTAACTCCAAATTTGTGATTCCAGTTTCTAAAAATCCAGAAAATTATGTTCTCTCTGTTTATGGATTTTATTTGGAGTTTTGGGATCTTTTTGCCTAGTGTTTATTTGTGTATTTGCTATTTGCACGCTTTACGAGTAGACGTTGAAGTGCCGGAAGGATTCGAAGGAGAAGTATTGACTCAGGATCCAACTCAAGACCAAGAGCAAGTACTTTTTGAAGGCAAGTTGTGCTTTGACCATGTTGATCCTATTTCGAAATCTATTTTGATTTAAACTATCGCATGCTAGTTCAATTAGAAAGATACTTTGTTTAAACATGGGGGTTAGATAAACACCAATTTGCTATATGACACCTTGATTATCTAAGTATGTGCCATGACCCTTTGTCACCCTAGTTGTGGTTTACTAGTTGGACATTATTAAATTGCCAACATGGGTTTAGACCGTTGTAGTATCGCTTAGACACCTTTCGTGCTCATGACATGATTTTGGACAATCAAATGCTAATATGGACTTAATGATATATTGAACCTGTTTTGGAAAAGTATCATGTGATGTTGACGACGTGGTGCATGGTAATCAAGCGGGGTTTGATAAACGATTTCGGCCAGGGCATGTGGCAAGAGTAATCAGGTGGGCCAGTTGTGGCATTGGGAGTGTTGATTTGGTGTTTCGGGTAGTCTTGCCCTGGTCACTCTAAGGACTTAACCTTGCAAGCCTTTGAACTGGGTCATACTAGCAACCACATGGCTGGAATGGGACGGCCCTAGTTGACTAAGTCGCTAAGGACTCACTTGTGGAGCCTCAGGGTGTCGATTACACCGTTTGTGTGATTATGCGGGGAGCGTATCGTGGCTGTGGCCAGGTACCCATCTAACGGTGTGTTGGTCCCATACTTCGCCTTGGCTAAGGGAAGGGATGGTGTAGAGCACGAACCGGAGAGGACCACTGTGTTGTTTGAGGCTTAGAAAGGCTTTGTTACTGAACTCGCCTTTGTGGTGTTTGACTGTATCTTGTGGGTAAAGTGCATAACCTCTGCAGAGTGTAGAATCTATTTGAATAGCCGAGTCCACGATCGACAATGCTCGGGAATTACAGTCAAGGGTTAGACTTTACGAAAATAACTTGGATTTGAAAAGTTGGGTTGGTTTAACAAAGAAGATGATGGAAATATGGTTTAGGATGGGAAAAATGTTTGTTAAACTTCTTGAAAAGTTATTTATGCTTTACTTATTTCTCTTGCTTCGAATCTACTTTTATTACTTGTCAAAAGTCATTTCATCGCAAATATACTGAGCTATTCCTTTGTACCAAGCCATGCATATAGTATATTAGCTTGCATTACGTGCATGACTTGTCGAGTACCAAGTACTCACCCTTGCCTCAACACAATACCAGTTGAAGAGGAGATTACGCCAGCTGGGAAGGATTTCCAAGAAGACCCGTCTACTTAGGGATGCGAGCCCGGTCGATTTACTGTGGTATCTTTGGATGGCGCCACGAAGTTTATTTGATTTTCATTCTTTGTTATTTCTCTTTTTAAAGTTTCGCCTTGCAAGGCATATATTTGTAACTCGGCCATAAGGTCGAGTAACCCTTTGATTATTTAAATAAAGTACTTTGATAGTATCGTTTGGTATGATTGTGATATATACCGATGTTAAGACTGTGTGCACTAGCGCGTTCCTGGACTAGTGCTGAATACACAGAGGGTCCGGATTTGCAAATTCGGGGTCCCGACAGCGGACCCTCCGCGTCCCTCTGCCCAGGGAGGGGCGCGTGGTGTTTCCGTGCCGGGGGCCCAGCCCATCCGACGGCGTCTCCTCATGGGAGACGACACCCCGGCGCGGAATCTTCATGCGGCCTGGCTGCTTCTCGATCATCCCCCGGTTGCGCTAGAGGGTGAAACCCCGGCCGTTCCATGGCTGCGAGACATCGCCTGCCTAGTGGATGCCGCCCAACAGCAGGTAGAGGCGGCAAGTCGGCCGGGGGCTTCCGATGTCAGGCGACAGAGCGTGCGCGTGGCTGACGCACAAGGCTCTAGCCGCACGGCTACAGCTTGTTCCGGTCGTAAGGGCCGGGACAAAGGAAAGGGTGCACTGGTTGCAGCCCCCTCAAGCACAGGGGGACGTGCATGCGCCCCCACCTCTTCCCATGGTTCCCCCAAGGCGACGGGGGGCCATGGGGATATGAGGGCCCGCCTAGACGAAAGGAGGTCCCATCGCAGTGGTGACTTGCACGACATCCTCGAAGGGTGCCGTGCGTGTGTGCAGCGCCGTAGGGACCGCCCGATGTCTAGTGCCCGGGGAGAGACCTCGCCCCCTGGTTTCAAGGAGAGCATAGACTCGCACTCCTCGACCCCATCTCGGGGCTGAGGGGCGGGCGAGCGGCGCTGCTCCCCCTTTAATGTTGGATGCCAGGCGTTCTCCCTTCGCTTGCGCCAAGCTGCGTGGCCGGAGAGGTTTCGCCCCGCGTCCATCGAGAAGTACGACAGCACCACCAACCCGGAGGAGTTCCTGCAGATCTACACCACGGTGGTGCGCGCCGCGGGAGGATTTGAGAAGATCATGGCAAACTACCTCCCGACGTCGCTGATGGGCTCCGCCCGCTCTTGGCTGCTGAACCTCCCTTGAGGGTCCGTGCACTCGTGGGAGGAATTGTGCAACATCTTCGTCGCCAACTTTCAGGGATCCTACGCTCAGCCAGGCGTGGAGGATGACCTTCACGCCCTGGAACAGACGAAGGGGGAGTCCCTGAGGGAATTTATTCGGCGGTTTAGCCACTACCGGAATATGATCCCCCGAATCTCCGAGCAATCGGTGATTATCGCCTTTCGGAGGGGGGTTAGAGACCAAAAGATGCGGGAGAAGATGGCCACCTGCACCATTTCTACTACCTCCGAGCTGTTCTCCCTGGCCCATAAGTGCGCCAGGGCAGCGGAGGCCCGAGAGCGCCCGGCGGGACCGTCCGGCCACAGCGAGGCGGGAACCTCAAAGGCTTCCGACCGCAAGAAGAAGAAGAAGCGCAAGGAGGTCGGCTCCGGAGAGGTTCTTGCCGCTGAACTGGAGGACAAGCCCCAGAAGCATGACCGCCGAGGCAGGAGGGGTGATCGCCAGGCACCGCGAGGTGATCGCGGGGATCGCCGGTCCCCTCGCCAAGAAGATGATGGGGGCAGACCTTACTGCCCCATCCACAGGACCAATGGACATGACTTGGCGGATTGTCAAGTCGTGTCCAAGCTGGTGGAGCAGCGGCTTAAGAAGCGCCGTGAAAACGACTGCGATGATGCGGGTGAGGACCCCGCTCCGCTGGCCTTCCAGCAAGCGGAGCACACAGTGGCGTTCATCCACGGGGGCTCCGCCACCTACTCATCAAACTCACAGTACAAGCGAGAGGTGAGAGAGGTGTGCGCTACCGTGCCAACTATCGGGGCGAACATGCTACTGAAATGGTCGGAGGAGCCGATCACTTTCAGTCAGGCCGATCACCCAGAGAGCACCTCAGGCCCGGGCCATCTCCCGATCGTGGTTTCTCCCACGGTCCGGAATGCGAGACTCGGGCGGGTGCTTGTCGATGGAGGGAGCTCCATCAACCTCATGTCCGTAGGGGCATTCAAGACGCTCCAGATCCCTTATGAGGAGCTGCGCCTAGCCCCTCTGTTCTACGGAGTCGCCCCGGGAGTGGGCTTGACACCTCTGGGTCAGGTCCGACTGCATGTCACGTTCGGAAGTGTGGAGAACTTCCAGACAGAAAAGATCAACTTCGAGATCGTGCACTTTGACCTCCCCTACAACGCATTGCTTGGCCAGCCAGCTCTGGTCAAGTTCATGGCGGCCACGCATTACGCCTACATGATGATGAAGATCCCCAGGCCCGGGGGCCCGATCACCGTGAAGGTGGACCGGCTGGAAGCCCTGCGCCTCAGTAAGCAGGTGCAGGACCTGGCCGGCACCACTTGCACAGCTCGAGGTGAGGAAGACTATCCGGGTGCCCCCCGGTCAAGGCCCGCGCCTCACCCGGTTCCTCGGGTGAGGTGAAGGCGGCCCCCGTGGGCGAGGATGGTTACGGGAAGGTCGTGAAGATCGATGCCAACCTCAGCACCAAATAGGAAGACGCGCTCGTCACCTTCCTCCGGTCTAACCTGGATGTGTTGCCTGGGAACCATCAGAAATGACCGGGGTCCCTAGGGAGGTGATCGAGCACCGATTGGCAACGCTCCCTGGAGTGCACCCAGTCCGGCAGAAGGTCCAGAGGCAGGCACCAGAGCGGCATAACGAAGATTGTGCGGGAGGCCGCCTATCCGGAGTGGCTGGCCAACCCTGTGCTTGTCAAGAAGTCGAACGGAACATGGAGGATGTGCGTCGACTTCACCGACCTCAACAAAGCCTGCCCCAAGGATCTGTATCCCCTGCCGCGGATAGACCTTGTTGTCGACTCCACCGCAGGGTGCGAGACCTTGTGCTTCCTGGATGCCTACTCCGGTTACCACCAGATCAGCATGGCGCAGGAAGACGAAGAGAAGACCGCCTTTGTGACACCCTTGGGCATATACTGCTATGTCCGTATGCCTTTCGGGTTGAAGAATGCGGGCTCGACCTACCAGCGCGCCATGCATGCTGTATTCCGATCGCAGATTGGGAGAAATCTCGAGGTATATGTTGATGATCTGGTCGTATGTAATATCCTGGGTATTTCTATACTCGAATCACTGTACATTTGTACTCAAGCATTGTTTAATAATACACTGCTCTTATGTATTTCTGTATTTTGAGATGAGTATACTTGATTGGCATCAAAAAGAGCCCTACAACTTATTTAACTTCGCTCAAAATCAATTTCCCATTTGATCGCGGTCATTAGACTACCCAACTAAATTAATTGCACTCTCATGAGTAATTGCAAATTGAGTTGTAAAGGTGTTAAATTGACCTAAAAACCTTCCTAAATATCTTAGAATCAATAAAAATCAACTTTGGAAGTTTAATTCTTCAAGATTTGTCACTTGACCATAATGCCCCTTGTAAGTGCATAGTGTCTTTATACCCTTTTATTGCCTCCTTGCCCCCAAAACCAACAGCCACTCCCTTTGCTCACCTCCCTCACGTGCTAAGCAAAGAAGGAGAAGGAGAAAGAGAGGAAGAAGAAGGCAAGGAGCACCCAAATCCGGAGTTTGAGGGCGAATCGACCGACGAAACTTGATTCGGAGGCGGGAATCGACACCACCATCGCGTTCCCCACCTTCTGAACCCTCTCAAGTGAGTATTCCAACATCTCCCATGGATGTTTCCTTGAGCTTGCATGGGGTTTTTGAGTTCTAGGTTGATTTCTAAACTTCTGGGACTTCCCTCTAGCCATTGCTACGACTATCCCCATCGTAGCATCGCATTTCATCAAGTTCTTCTAAACCCTAGCCTAGGTCAAGTCTAGGTACCATGTGTTAGGAACATCGCATGGCAATTGTGCTTCAGAAACAAGACTCAGGTCATCGTTAGGTCCATTTAACTCTACTATCGACCTAGCATTTGACCACCTTCGAAATCTAGCAACCTAATGCTAGGTTTTCGATTTGTCGGAGTTCTAGTGGAGCAAAGCATGGATAGTAATTTTTGTGGGCACTACGGTAGCTAGAGCCGCTATCGGAAGAATCGAATTCAATTACGATAAGCCGGATTTTATTTTATTTAATTAGGTGTTAAGTGTTTTCACAAAATACTAGGAGTCCGTAGCTTGAATCGACGATTCTATTAGCTCTTCGATAGCCGTAGTCGCGATCGGAAGAGTCGAATTCAATTTGTCGCATCCTACACAAAGTTGTCGGCTCTAGGTCACTCTATTTGCGAAAAATCCTAGAGGTCCGATGACCGAATGGATAACCCCTATAGCTTTCTAGCTAGTAGAAACCCCGATAAAAAATACGGAGTTTAGTTTTGACCATTTTGCAGCATACTTTGCCGCTCTAGGTCTCAATTGGTTGAATAAAATCCTAGAACTCCGAGCACGAATTGACTTCACCATTAGTCTTCTTAGAGGCTAAAAGCGGTGGCTAAAAATGCTAGATTTGCATTTTAGCACTTCGCATTTTATTTTAATAATTAGAGGGCCCAAAGCCGTTCTTGGCTTTTCGCTTGATTCGCCTCGTTTAAGGTCCTAAGGATTGAAAGCATGCTTCACGTGTGCTTTAGATCCCATTTTGGCCCTTTTAGGACTTTTGTCGTGCCGGGTAAATACCGGAGTTACGCGGACGTTTGATCAAAAGTCCGAGTAGGTTAAGTCAATTTTTGGCGGTGATTGGCTCCGATAAGTCATTATTACCTCCAAGTGTCTAGCTGCGGGTCCAGAACGAAGTTTCACGACATTTTCGATCAAAACGACCTTTTGTCGGTTTTGATCGTTTTTGGTCGTTAACGGTCGTTTTGATCGTTTTGGCCGTTTTTGCGAATTCGATGCAAATTGCTAATCTACTGAGCGTTTTAGTTAGGTGTTGAGTGTTCGAACCCGTATCGGAAACCCACACGTGGATTCGATCGCGTTTGGACTCAATACGGACTCAAAACGGTTTTGTCGGTAATTACTCCGCGGTTTTTCATTTTGATTCAATTTTGGTCAATTTCATTAGGAATTGCTTTGCAACCAATCCAACTAAGTCCTAAATATCTTGCTTTAGCTTTTTGCGTTGTCGGAAACCTGTTTTGCGCAAAAATCCGCAAAATTGGCCGTTTAACGGATTTCCGACAAAACGATCGTTTTCGGCCGTTTCGGCAAATTTGTCGCTTTTAGGGCCGAAAGGTTTTTTTTCGATCTTTCGAGCGTTTTAGCACCTAGTTATGTACCTAAGGCCATATTGAGGCTCCACATGCAAATTTAATTGCATTTGTCTTCAATTTACGTATTTTTATTCACGTAGGTAAAGAATACGCCGTTTTAAATCGTTTTAGCTCGGTTGATCATTTCAACTTCAAACAAGTTCCAATAAGTCCCATTAGGTATGTTATACCTATTTTTAGGTATTTCACTAAGTTTAGTTGGGTTTTACTTCATTTTGCACGTTTTAATCCATTTTGGCACTTGTTCGGCCGAAATGGACATAATAGGTCATAGTTTCACATTTTCTTCGTTTTCTTCATTTCTTTCTCCTTTAAATATTTAAGTGGGTCTTATTTGATGTTTAGTTGGCATTTGTGCATTTAAATCTTTCTTTTGCTAAGTTGTATTTCTTTTTGTCGTTTTTGTTGCTTTGACCGATTAGAGGCTAGCGAGTCGGGCTTCGCCTTGAACGACCCGAACATCATCCCGGACATCACCGAAGTGCAACAACAAGGCAAGCACCTCATTTGACCATCTTGAATCCTATATTTCACAATGTTTACTTTGATTTCTCAAACTAATATGCATCGTTTAAATTCAATAAAGCGCTAGTTTGTGGGATTGGTAGATATAATCCAAATTGGTGGTTTTCCTTAATCTAATTTCCCTTCCACACATTGATAACCCTAGTAGAGGTTAGACAACTTAATAAATGTCACTTGGGTATAAACGAACTAGTAACTGCATATGCTTAGACATTGCAATAGAAGTGATTACAATGGCAGTCTTGTACCATACATTTTCAACTATGACATTTTTAAGTGGTTTTAGAAATGTGACATGAGAAAGTAATTTGGTAAAAATGTGAAGTGTCTAGTTGGTAATTAGACCGAGCGGGAGGTATAATATGTGCTAGTTAAACTGGTGGCGATTGGTTGACGAGTTAAGTGGAGTACCCCGCTTGAGTCACTAGGAGAAAACTATAAGGACCGAAGCCTTGAAACCATAATTGATCGACATTACGTGCAACCGCGCATCTTTGGGATGGGGCAGCCGCAATTGAGTACTTGAAGTGTGAGGGTTTAGCTGTGCTGTTGGTAGGCCATTGTGTGGACCTTTTTCCGTGATGAGCAAGTCAAGCGCGGTGCGAGTGTCCCCACGACCGCCCGTTTGCACCTTCGTGAGTGCGCTTGGTCTTAGCGGCGAAATCGCTTCGATATCACATCGGGTGATACAACGGTGCACGCCTTGCTATGGGATAAGGGCCGCGCACGACTTACAGATTACCGCCCGTCACGAGAAGGTGGCCGCCTATGTGTGCGGTTGGCTCCTTATCGCCATAGTGGTGGATATCGTCACCGGTCTTTGGGTGTGGCTAAAACCTCAACGATGGGAAAGAATGTGTTCGGGCTTGTACAACGGGTACCTTTGGTATCGCGTGTTCCCTGGATGACAGGGTGCAAGTCCGGTTTGCGGGGATAAAGTGTACATACTCTGCAGAGTCTTAAAATAAATCTGATCGATTAGCCGTGCTCACGGACATGAGCAATTAACTCGATTTTTGTTTCAAGTATAGACGTTTGGTTTGGTTTTGAAAATGAAAATCTATTTGAGTCTAACTAAAGTATATGAATCGATATGAAACTTGGTGGATTTACATGTGGTTTGATATGGTACTTGATGGAACTATGGATGTGTGGATATAACACTTGGTGGATTTACGCATATATGGATGTCAATCTTATCTCAAGCTGCGATCATGTATGGCGGCGGTTGAGAAGCTCAAATGTTATATATATACTGTAAATATGTTTTAGTCAAGCTGCCGTCTTTCAAATTATGTATTACTTTTCGATGAATTGATTCAACTCTTGCTTTTCGCAATAGACTTAGTGTAGCGACCTTTCATTGAATCAGCCTGCATTAAATTTATATTTGCATACACTAAAGTCTTGCGAGTACATATGTGTACTCACCGTTCTTGCTAACCTTTTCCAACAGAGGAAGGTACAGGTGATGATGTCCTTGGTGATGCTGAGCTTGATTCTGCAGTGATGTGGCTTCAGAGGGTCCTCCCTCCACCACCGCCTCAGGGTGTGTTCGGGCTCACAGACCGGGTTTTGAGTGTCACTTTTGGTTTCCGTTGTCGTTCTTTCTTTTGTAATCTACTTCGTAGGATATTGTAAGATTTACGCCTAGTTATGTAAATTAAGTTAACTTAGTTCGTTTGTGAGTTGATACTTGTGTTGTTGGTGCAGCGATCTTGGGCTATTGATCCAGTGGAACGAGATCGGATGCGCATGTGCACCGGTGCGAAGCTAAGGGTTCGATTCCGTCGATCGAATTTTTGGGTTCAGATTTTTGGTATCGAGGCTTCATGTTGCTATACGGTGCTATAGGCTACAGTAGACGGCGTACAGTACGGTATAGGACAAGGGGCCCTCACATCGTAAAAATGAAAAAGTCTGTTGGGCTCATCGAAGATCTGGAAGAAACCTTCTCCCACCTCTGGCAGTATTGTCTGAAGCTGAATCTAGAGAAATGTGTGTTTGGTGTGTCATCCGGAAAGCTGGTCGGGTTCCTTGTTTCCCATTGCGGGATCGAGGCCAACCCGGAAAAAATTACGGCCATCGAGCGCATGCAACCTCCCGCAAGGCTCAAGCAAGTCCAGTGCCTGGCTGGTCGCCTGGCCTCTCTCGGTCGGTTCATTGCCAGGCTAGGAGAAAAGAGTCTCCCCTTCTTCAAGCTGCTGAAGAAGACCAACTCCTTCGAATGGACTGCGGAAGCGCAGCAAGCATTCGAAGAACTGAAGCAATACCTCTCCTCCCCTCCGGTTTTGGTCGCCCCCGAGCCGGGTGAGCCGCTACTGCTTTATGTAGCGGCCAGCCCGGCGGTCGTGAGCGCAGCACTGGTAGCGGAGCGTGAAGGGGTCCAACGGCCAGTTTACTATGTCAGCAAGGTACTGCACGACGCCAAAATTAGATACCCGCAGGTTCAGAAGATGGTGTATGCTGTACTTGTGGCGTCCAGGAAGCTGAGGCATTATTTCCAAGGAAGAGAGATCACGGTGGTGTCCTCCTACCCCTTTCGCGAGGTTCTCCACAACCGCGAAGCCGAGGGCCGCATCGCCAAGTGGTCTGTGGAGTTGGGGGAATTTGGTCTTAAGTTTGCCCCCCGCACAGCGATTAAAAGTCAAAGGCTGGCGGAGTTCGTTGTCGAGTGGACTCCTGCCGAGCCGGAGGTCGAAGAAACCCCCGCGCCCTCCCCCTGGACACTCTACTTCGATGGCTCCTTTAGGTACGAGGGCGCCGGGGCTGGGGTCCTCTTGGTTTCCCCAACCGGGGACCTCCTCAAGTACGTGGTCGTCCTGGACTTCAAGGCCACCAACAACGTTGCTGAATACGAAGTCTTGCTGGCGGGACTTCACGCCGCCGCGGCCATCGGGGTCCGGCGCCCACAAGTCAAAGGTGACTCTTTGCTAGTCGTCAACCAGGCAAGGAAGGAGTTCTCCTGTTATGATCCCGTAATGGCCGAGTACTTGGCAGGGGTCAGAAAAATGGAGCGACACTTCGATGGGCTGGGGTATACCCATATCCCCCGGCGCGACAACTACTTGGCGGACGAGCTGGCTCAGCTAGCTTCGACAAGATCTCCCGTTCCGGTCGGAGTCTTTGAAGAAAGGCTTCCGCGACCGTCCATCGCAGCTCCCGAATCCGGTGGGAACGATGGTGATGCTGCCCCAGCCCTCGCTCCAGGAGGGGAAGCAGCACCGGTGGAAACGCCCGGCCAGGCGGAGTACCCGGGCGACCACCCCGTGGTCGCTACATTTGACCGGGAAGGCACATGGATGGACCCGATCCTGGCCTACCTGCGGGATCAAGTGTGCCCCGACGATGATACGTCAGCAGAGAAGATAGCGCGAAAGGCCAAGTGCTACACCCTGGTGGGCGGGGACCTTTACCGCTGGGGTAAAAACGGAATTCTTCTGAAGTGCATCACTCGGGAAGAGGGGAGCACTTTGCTCTCTGATATCCATGGAGGCATGTGCGGGAGCCATGTTTCAAGTCGAACGATGGTCGGGAAAGCTTTCCGCCAAGGGTTCTATTGGCCAACCGCCCTCCAGGATGCTTGCGAGCTGGTGAGGAAGTGCGAGACGTGCCAATTCCACGCCAAGCAAACCCACCGACCAGCCCAAGCTTTGCAAACCATCCCGCTCTCATGGCCCTTCGCGGTCTGGGGGCTGGATATCCTGGGCCCGTTCCCGCGGGCCACAGGGGGCTACACCCACCTTTTTGTCGCCATTGACAAGTTTACTAAGTGGGTAGAAGCCGAGGCGGTAAGAACGATCACCGCCGCCTCTGCGATCAAGTTCATACAAGGTATCTTCGCCCGCTTTGGGGTCGCCAACCACATCATCACCGACAATGGCCCACAGTTCGCCAGCGCCGCCTTCTTGGGATTCTGTGAAGAGATGGGCACCAAAGTTTGTTTTTCTTCGGTGGCTCACCCAAGAAGCAATGGCCAAGTTGAGTGGGCCAATGCGATGGTGCTGAAGGGCCTCAAAACCAGAGCGTTTGATCGACTCCACAAGCGTGGAGCCTGTTGGACCGAAGAGCTTCTTGCAGTGCTGTGGTCGCTTCGTACCACTCCCAGCCGGGCCACGGGAGAGACCCCTTTCTTCCTGGTCTACGGTGCAGAGGCAGTTCTACCTTCAGAGTTGGCCTTGGGGTCACCGCGCGTGGCGGCGTTTACCGAAGAAGCCCAGGAAGAACAGCGTCGAGAAGATGTCAACCTCCTGGAAGAAGTGCGGGACCGCGCAGCTGTGCGCGCCGCCCAATACCAGCAAAGTCTCAGGCGGTACCACGCCACCCGGGTCAGCGAGAGGACGCTGGCAGTGGGCGACCTAGTCTTGCGAAGAGTCCAGACGCATGCTGGGTTGCATAAACTGTCTCCCCAGTGGGAGGGCCCCTTTAAGGTGGTCTCAGTCTCTCGTCCCGGGGCGGTCAGGCTGACCACTGAGGACGGAGAGGAGTTGGCGAACTCCCAGAACATAGAACTTTTGCGCAAGTTCTACCCCTGAACAGGCTGTAAGTACAGAGTTACATCCCCCGACCAGCTACGTTGAGCCCTCCTCTCCGCAGTCCGGTCGCGGGATGTCCCTGGTTTGTTCAAAAGTGTAGTCTTCATTTAACGCAGTTGTCACTTTCGCTCTCGCTTTTTGGTTTGCGCCCCGTTGGGCTGTGGCCGCGTGCTCGCCCTCAAAACATTAAGGCCCTCCGAGTGCTCAACGGCTAAAGTTGGCTCGCTGGGTGAACATGGCGTGCAGGGAGAGGTAATCGGGTGGTTGATTTGGCACGGTTCTCAATACGGTCATGACGCTCAGGGTGTCCCCGTGAGAACTGGCGACTCAAACACCATCACCGAAGGCCTACTGACCTGCCCCACTTCACCAAGTGTTCAGCCCAAGAGGGCCGCGAGGATAGTTAATCTCGTAGGGCCTAGAACCCTGAGGTCACGACTTTCCGGCGCGAGGGATCCAGACCCTGCATTCCAACTAACTCCTAACGTGCGCCGTCGCCTTTTTTCGTTTGCTAAGAACTAGCATGGCGGAGGCACGAGCAGGAATCCAAGTGTGAGGCGTACGAAAGGGAGGTGCATATTTTTATAAAAATATATTCTAAATGTGCAATAGTCCGCTACAAGGGAAAGCAAGTTGACGGCAAAAAGAAGAAGAAGAAGAAGTCCTTCAGTCTTCGTCTGCCACGGCCTCCGCTGCCTCCTGGTCCTCCGCCGGGGGAACGTCCAGCTCAAGGGCCATGTCTTCGGCCATCGCTTCCAGCGATGGATTGACCATCTCCAGCTGATCAGCCACCCTTTCGGCGGCGCTGCCGACCTGCGCCTCTGCGCGGGCCCATTCTCCTTCCACCCCCTGGATGGCGACCAGGGGGTCGAAGTTAGGATCCCGGCTGGCGCAGCAGGCAAGCACGTATAACGCCGTGGCCGCCGCGACTGCCCGCCCTTCTTGGCTGGACCGGGCTGCTAGGACGCCAGGAAGGAAGGTGAGGAAGTCGGCGATCCGGCCCATGCAGAAGGCGTAGTGCCGGGTCGTCTGCTCCACCGGGTTCGGCTGCTCCAACCCTAGCGGCGCCAAACTGGCCACCATCCGGTCGAAGGCTGGGCGCAGCATGGAGGTGGCATCGGCTTTCGCGCGGAGCCGCTCTCCCTTCTCCTCGTCGCGCTCCCGGGTAACCGCCTCAACGCGGAGGGCACCTTGCTCCCTCTCCTGCTGCAGGTCTAGCTCCAGCCTCTCCGACCGGTTGCGCCAGTCCTGCACCTCTGCCCAGAGGCGGGCGATCTCCGCGACAGCCTCCCTCAACCTCTCCCTGCTCGCCGCAAGCCGGCCACTAACATTGGAGTGTAGCTCTCCAAGGGCGGCCAGCAAAGCGTCCGCGTCCGCCGAGGGGATCGGGGCGCCGGGGGCCTCCGGAGTGGTTGGCAGGCCCAGCCCGCTGCCGGGCGGTAAGTCGTCTAGCCCAGTGGTGGGCACCGGGTGGACGCCAGGGCCGCCTTGGTGTTCGACCATCGCCGCCGGCGCGGCTGCAGCAGCGCCCTGGTCGACCCCTGCAGGAGCCCTCGAAGAAGATGCCCTGAGGAAACAAGAAGGAAGGGGTAAGTCTTTCGAAATTGAATAAACCTGATAAGCTTGCTGCGTGTCTTTTGTGTGTACCCAGTAGAAGGCCCCCTGAATCGGGGCAACGCCCGAGGCCAGAGTTATTCCCCCGCGCGGCGTCGGCCCCGGCGAAGCGACCCTCACCGGTGGCGGCGGGGGAAGAATCGGTGCCGGCTGTAGTGGTGGATCATCTGCTTGGCGTGCCGGCGGCGATGGTGGATCATCTCGCTTGGCCCGTGCCGTGGCGAGGAAGCGAGTCTGGCCGGTGCGGCAGTGGTGGATCACCCTGCGCCATTGCCGGCGGTAGGGGTGGATCTGCCTGCGCCGGCGGTGAGGGAAGATCGCCCTGCGCCGGTGGCGGCTGCAGGGGCGGATCGGTCTGCACCAGCGGCGGCGGAGATGGAACAGGGGCTGGCGGAGCTGCTGGCGGGGCGACACCGGTTGAGGTGTAAGCGGCGGCCGCCGAAGAGCTACCCGCTCCGGTTGTGGTTGCCGCGCCCCCAGAGCGGCGCGGACCCGCCTGGGGCTGTCGCCAGGGGCGTTGGCGGCGGCGGGGCACTTGTCCCTCCCCCCACTGACTGGAGGAGGGCCCCGAATGGTTAGCGCAGTCTGGCGAGGCGTGGTCACCGGGCCCATGGCATCCATGACGGGCATGGCACAGGTGATCGCCACACGCTCCCGGGGCTCTACCTGGCAGAGTGGGAGTGCACTCGCTGGAAAGGGCGGGATGGGGCCGAAGACGCCCAGCTGCGCCTGCGACGCGTCAATCTTGGCAAGGGATAAATTCCCCGCGGCTGAAAAATAAGAAATAATAAGAAAGAGAAGTGAAGGCGCCGTCAGTCTGATGGCAGTCGAGAAAAAAAAAGAGGCAACCCACCTCCGGGAGATGTCCGGGTCATGTCATCGGGGCCCGTGTACTGCCAGGCGAGGCGATCACGACGGCGCAGGGGACTGATTCTCCGGGTGATGTAGTCCCGAAGAACCATGGCCCCCGTCAGGCCTGCCGCTCGCAACTGGTCCACGCGGGCCAACATCACCTGGAGCTCGGGCATCTCGTCGACGTGAGCCCCCCAGGCAGGGATGCCGACCGCTGGCCTAGTCGGCATCTCTAGGACCTCCAAGCCACTGTCTTCTTCGACGTAGAGCCAACCATTGCGCCAATCCCTCCAATTGGAGCGGAGGTCAAGCGGAATGTAGCGAGAAGCTGCGCCATCGCGAAGGCGGAAGTGGCAGGAGCCGGTCACGCTGGAAAGGTCCTTGGCCGCACGCAAGGAATAGAAGAAGCGAAAGAGGGGGAGGTTAGGTGCTACTCCCACGAACATCTCGCAGAAATGAGCAAAGACAGCGAGGAGAACGATGGAGTTAGGAGGAAGATGAAGATTGTGGATGGAGTAGAAATTGAGGACGGCGAGGTAGAAGTCGGAAATGGGCGGTACAAGGCCCGCCAAAGATCGCTGACCAAAGAAAACGATTCGCCGGGCGGCCGGGCGCGGTAGTCCCAGCGCGAGTACGGATAGTACCGCCAGCAACGTACTGAGCACATCTCTCGGCGTCGACATCCTCGACGGTTGAGGGGGGAAGCAGAGGTGTTGGCGGTGCCATGCGAGCCAAGGAGCAATGAGCCAAGAGGGGAGGCAAAGAGGTGGTTCGCAAGAAGCTAGGGTGAAGAAGAAGCACACAGTAAGTGCCTTCGTTTATACGTGCGCAGGAGCGCCTTAACGAGAAACCCGAGGAGGCGTGGCAGTTGGAAAGGCGGGATATTTGAGGGGGCGTGGCGGTTCGCTGGCGGGAAACCCAGAGGAATCGGAAAAGGCCCCCCAGACCCGCGCCGGTTACGAGATAAAAATGACTGCACGATCCGCCTCGGGCCCAGAAACGGCGGCGACTTTTAAAAAGCCACAACGTTTTGTGGCCACTTTTTTTGGACCCACCCAGGAGGCGGAGGAAGATGAAAAGAACGCTCCGAGGTGGGTCCCGGGGGCTACTGTCGGTGTATTCCACACCAGGGTGCCCACTACACTTTAGTAAAAGCAGCCGCCGGACACGTGGCATCCAGGCCACGCCCCCAGCGGTCATCTGAGCGGTCGCCAGGGGAGGGTGGCGACCAGGCCACGCCCCGGCAATCAGCTGAACGGTCGCCAGGGGAGGGTGGCGACCAGGCCACGCCCCCGGCGATCAGCTAAGTGATCGCCCGGTAGTGGTGGCGAGCCATGCCCCGTGATCGGTGAGTGATCGCCAGCGGGAGGGTGGCGGCCAGGCCACGCCCCCAGCGATCAGCTGAGTGATCGCCAGCGGGAGGATGGCGACCAGGCCATGCCGCTGGCAACCAGTTCCCGAGGACATTTAATGGCCCGTGCGGCCGTTCGAGAGGTCAAAGACATTTAATTCGTGTCGTGCGCATTAAATGGGGCTGATGAAGGCCACAGTATGGCGGCGCGTGTTCCCAACGTGCGCCATAATGGCGAGTGACATCAGGGTGCGGTTTCCCGCCCCGGTGGAGTGGGCGAAGCCGGCAGGCGCGGCGCTCAAAGGCAAGGGGAGAGGATGTCCATGTCAAGGCATTTAATGTGTTGCAGGGGCATTTAATGCAAAGGAGTAGAGTAGTGAGATGGCTGGTGGTGTAAGCTTCCCATGCGCCCCCGCCAGCCCGAGTATAAAAGGGAGTCGGGATGCATGGGAGGAAGGGTGGTTGGTTCTTTCTTTCTCAAGCTAGACTTTCCGTTCCAGGCGGGCTGGTCTAAGCCCCTTTGGGTTTACTGTTCGTCTTCCAGCTCTCTCCAAAGGCACCGAAATCACAAGAAGACAGGAGTAGGGCTATTACTCTCAGGAGGGCCCGAACCTGATGAAACCCCTATGTCTCCTTGCATACTTCACCCCCGATTCTCTCTTTCCTGAACAGTCACCACGAAAGTCCCGGTTAGAACTTAGTATACCTCTCGTCGGATGGGGTCTGTTGGCTAATACGCCGACACGTACCTCCCGGTATAATTCCCACTGTCCCTTCCCTTTTGCGGAGCGGAAGTACAGGGCCAACGGATACCGTTGAAGAGATGTAAGACCATTTCGGTAAACACTACACCCTTCTCTCCACATTTACAGCTACAAAAACCACCTGAGGTCTCACATGCTAAGACTTCAGAATCGTACTCAACTAGGTCTGTCCCACTCCAGACATGTGGTTGTATGTTAGGCCCAGTTCAAAGGCTTGCAAGGTTAAGTCCTTAGTTTGACCGTGGCAAGAATACCCAAAGTTCACAAAACCAAATTCAAAAACATCTCTCCCATGTGCCACATCGGGCCCCCCCCATTGATCACTTGCCACTTGCCACTTGCCACAGTCTAAACCATTTTCCCACCCAGTTGGTTATCATGCACCATGTGCCAACAATTTACCAACAACACATGTCACATTCTTTCAAAACAAGTTCCATAGTTCAATAGTCAGTATTCAGCATATTTCCAAATCGGGGTCATTAGTTCGAATGGCATGGCTAAGCAGAACTACCACGTTCTAATTACCCCATTCTGGTGATTAGTATTAACCAGTATATAATCCAATCTAGGGTGACAAATGGTTTTTTTGGCATACAAGTATTATGGACAAGGTGGTAATATCAAGTGGTATTTATCTAATCCCAAATTACTTAACACATTATAATTAAATTAGCATGCATAATTTAAAACAAAGTAATATTTAGAAACATGGGAACAAAATGGTCAAAGCATAACTTGCCTTCAAATATCAACTGGTCTTGGTCTAGATCTTGATCTTGAGTTTGCTCCTCGAAATTAACTCCCTCACACAGTTCGACGTCTACGCGCAACAATTAAAGAACCAAATAAACACGCAATCAACATACAACACATATTTAGAAAATGCTACAAATCAAACTAGTTTGGAATTTCATGAAAACTTCCAGATAATTAGTTTAGCATTTTCTAAGATTTATAAAATTTATTTTAACATTTTTGTACGTGTAGTTTGCGAGTTACAAAGTTCGTAAGTTTGGACTTTCCGCGAATAATTTAACAGTATAAATCCAATTATAAAATTTCAGAAAAATTAGCGTAGCTAGGTATTAATATTTACTAATTAACAAAATTTGTTGCAAGCAATTCGGACTTAGAACGAATTTGTACTGAAAAAGACAAAATTCACAATTTCCTGAAAAGAACATGTACAAACTAACTTCTTGTTTTCTTTGTGCATGGCACTGTTCATGTTGTAGGTGTATACACTTCAGTTCGGCTAGTTCACGTGAGAAACGAAACAACTAATACAATGTGTATTTAAACACGTATTCTTCCTAATATAACCGTATAAACACATATAGAAAATTTATACTTGCGAATCAGCCGAATATACCTATGCAGATCCGACGAATATATCCACACGTATACATACTGCTAGCGTTTAATAACAGAGAGTACCGAATCAATATGCTACGATATATATTTTTACATGCATAGCAACCGAATATATCTAAGCGCGACTATATCTACACGAGAATCGACCAAGTATACCTACACGTAGACATGTATAGGCGTAGGCTACAGAATACATCCTGTCGGGACCCGAATGTGCAAATTCGGACCGTCTGTGTATTCAGCACTAGTTCAGGATCACGCTAGTGCACACAGTCTCAAGATAGATGAATATCACAATCATACACAGCGAAAAAGAGAAATAACACAAATATAGAATATAAACTATTGAACGACCTTAAGGTCAACCTTACATTTGTGAGGCCTTGACGGCTTCAACTCCAAATAAGCAGCAGTGGAACGAAGAACATCGGTGAATCCCATCAATACGCCACAGGCAACTGACAGGGTTCGACTCCTAGATAATCGCCTTCTCACGGAACTTCTTCTTCTTCGATGATGTAGACTTTTGCTCACTGGTGATTGTTTGTTTGCAAGGGGTGAGTACATAAAGCACTCAGCAAGTCATGCACAGAATGCAAGTCTAATACCTATATGCATGGCTTATTCCAAATGACAGGCTGAAGGGGTTATTTTGCAATAAACAGCATTCACAAATATTCATAATAGATTGTAAAGCGGTAAAACAGATAACAATTGTAATAATTTCACAGTTGTTTCACAAGTAAACCATTTCACATCCTTAAACAATTATCACTTTTCCACAGGCAAACTGCCTCCAATCCCAAGTTCATTTTCATGAAAAGCTAACCCTTGACTGTAATCCCCGAGCATTGTCCATTACCGCGGACTCGGCTATTCGAATAGATTTTACACTCTGCAGAGGTTATACACTTTACCCACAAGATACAATCCGCTCACCACGTCAGCCGTAAATCGCCATACAAGAGTATGCGAATGAGTGATCATAACAAAGTCTTTCGGAAGCCTCTAACTACACAAGTGGACCTCTCCGGTTTTTGCCCTGCACCATCCCTTCCCTTAGCTAAGGCGAAGTATGGGACCGACATACCGTTGGATGGGTACCATCGCGACCACAATGCGCTCCCCTTCAAGCTACACAAACGGTGTAGTTGACACCCCGAGGTACCACAAGCAAGTTATTAGCGACTTAATCAACTAGGTCCGTCCCATTACAGACATATATTTGTACGATTGACTCAGTTCAAAGGCTTGCAAGGTTAAGTCCTTAGAGTGACTAGGGCAAGACTACCCAAAGCACCAAAACGATTTCCCCGGTGCCAACCATGGCCCACCAGCTCATTCTTGCCACTTGCCCCAGTCTAAATCATTTTATCACCCTAGTTGATTATTACGCAACACAATGCCAACAACTCAACATCCTTGAAGAAGTACGAATACCTCCACATATCAACTTCATCGTGTCGGCAACACATCACACCATTCCAAAATACATTGCATATTCCATTAGTCAATATTGAGCTTTTGTATTTCCAAAACGATGTCAAAGGTTCGTTGCATGGCTAAGCAAACTACTGACGGTCTAAATAACCCATGTCGGCAAAGTATTTAGCTACCAACTATTAATCAACAAACCTAGGGTGACAAATGAATCATGGCGTACAACTATTATAGACAAGGTGGCAATAACAAGTAGGTTGATTATCTAATCCCAAAATAATTGAAAACAATTTAACTCAAACTAGCATGCAATAATTTGAAACAACATAAGTTTCGAAAATGGGATCAACATGGTCAAAGCACAACTTGCCTGGCCCTTGCAAACTTTTACTGTCTTTTACTCTTTATCCTTGATCCTTGATCCTCGAGCTTCAACTTCCACTTTCTCGATCCTCAGCTCGTTCGAATGACTTCCGGACGACACGTCTAATGATTAAAGAAGAAGCAAATACAACACATTCAAACGACAAATCAAGTAAAACTCCAAATAAGAACAAGCGACATTGGGCTGTAATTTGGGATAAAATTAGGAACCTGAAAGGATTGGATCGAAGATTGGACAAGAGGGGACGGGCTTTCAGAAGAACACCGAAAAGAGAAAGATTAATAACTGGGAAAGAAAGAATAATATTCCGAAGAATATTTCTTCCGAAGTTATTATCTTGATTGGACAGATAGCGACTTATGGGCACTCGATCTATAGACCGGGTCCATAAAGATAAGTTAGTTCACAATGAACTAAACTGATTCTCGAAGTTGACTTTTGTTGACCGAACGGACACAGTCAAACTAAAGAGAGACGGATAGATTAGATCGGGCACAAGGTTATGGCACATGGCCAATGGTCTATCGACCAAGTCCGCGAAGGAATTCTCGATTAATGGCAGATTAGGTTTTCAGGGATAAGACAAGACAAGTGTCTTACCACGATTGAAACAACGGAAAAGATTGTAAAGATAACAACGCGGCTCACGATAAACTTAGTTCATCGAACCGGTCTTAGGTTAGGGTTTTGATTCGGCTTTGAAGATGATATGACGATGAGGCTAGGCTCACATCACGATGATAGAGAAGATGAGGACATCGCACTAGGGCTCTTGCATGAATGCACGCATACGATGATAGCGAAGCGGTGAAAGCCAAGCGTTAACGATGAAGCGTTAACGGTGGAACGTTAACGACGGAACGTTAACGGTGGAACGTTAACGGCGAAACGTTAACGACGGAGCGTTAACGATGAAACGTTAACGGCAAAACGTTAACGGAGGAACGTTAACGGCGAAACGTTAACGGCGGAGCGTTAACGACGGAGCGTTAACGGAGGAACGTTAACGACGGAGTGTTAACGGAGGAACGTTAACGACGAAACGTTAACGGCGAAACGTTAACGACGGGCGCAAAACGTTAACCCGAGCGTTAACGGGAAACATTGCGTGTGGAATGTTAACAGCGAAAGTTAACGGTGGAGCGTTAACGGGGAAACTTTAACGGCGAACGTTAACAGCAAAACGTTAACGGTGGATCGTTAACGGCGAACGTTAACGGTGGAGGTGAAGCGATGATGGGATACTCATGAAGCGAAGTAGCGACCGTCGGTGCAACGATATGGCCGCGGTAGAACGCTACCAAGGACGGTTAACCGGTGCGCGAACCGGCGGCACGGGCTAGGTTGAAAGATAACGATTTAAGGCCGGCATCGGGCTTCTCGGCAAACGGAGACCAAAAGAACTCTAAAGATGGACCAAAACAGTAGATGATGATCCACCGGACGCGACAACACGGCCGGAGCGAACCAAAATATGCGGCGTCAAAAGGCGACGCGCGGCGACGGCGAAACCGCGGCCTAAATATATATAAACAATTCCGGAGGATGGGATGGCAAAGGGAGAATGTCTATGTAACACCCCAAAATTTTGCTTTTCTTGAATTCATGTGTGATTTGGCACTTTGGTGAATTTTTGGAATTTTCTGGAATTTATTTGGATTTATTTGGGATTTATTTGAATTTATTCCATTTTGAAATAATTAAAGAATTTAATTTTGCAAATAAAATTTTGTTGGAAATATTTTATTTGAGTCCAAAATGATCCAAAGTATTTTCCAGAATTTTTTTGGAATTTTTCTGAGTCATTTGCTATTTTTAATGAATTAAATGAATTACTGGGAATTATTTTAAATATTAAATCGCTGGAAAATCAAACCGAGTCGGTTACTGTTCATCCGACCGAGCCCGAGTCAGACTCGAGTTCGAGTCCGACCCGAGCCAGTTGACTCGACCAAACCAGCTCCCAACCCTAATCGATCCCGACCGTTGGATCGGGATCCAACGGCCGAGATCCGCCGTCTGCGAGTTCGAGCCGCGTCCGACCCGAACCGGTTACGCCCCGCGATCGTGGCTGTTGGTCGTGCCACGTGTGCGGCTCCACGTCTTCGTCTCGGCCCGGATTCGCGCGGACTCCGTCGCCGTCTCGGACCACGGACTCCAGGGCTATTTAATGCATGGAGCGCCCCGAGGTTCGCCTTTCCATGCCGAGCTCGTTGCCTAGTCCACGCCTCTGAGGAAACCCTAGAGCCGCCGCAATTTCTCGCCGGAGCCAAAGAGCGCCGCCACGAGTTCTTCAACCTTCGCCGCAAACCCGGTAGTGCTCTGCCACGTGGCGGTCGGAACCCGCGGGCGAGGCGAACTGGGCTCATACTTCATCTCGCCGGAGGCTGCGTCGAACGCCCGGCGGGGCGTCGTCTTCCGATTCCGCCGCGACAAGCCGCCGACGCCATCGCCGTCCTCGCGAGCTCCGTGGACCGTCGGTCAAGATCCGGCGTCGGATTGCGCCACGTCGTTCCACGGTAAGAACCACGTGCGATTTCCGAGATCAATCCTAGCCGTTGGATCTAGATCCAACGGTTTAGATTGACCACGTTCACCCCAAGCGTCGTCATCGAGATCCGATCGGGACCGTTGATTTTCAAATCGGCGGCCGGATCCTGGCGTGTCGAGGAAGTTGGACCGTCGGCGTCCACGTGGGCGAAGCGCGATTCAGCGACACGCAGGCGCGTGTCGGCGGCGCCACCGCGCACCATGGCGTCACGCCGGCGTCATGGCGGGCCCGCATGTCGGCCGGCTGTCTCGGCCAGCGGCGTCGGCAATGACGTCTGGCCGGGTCCCACTGTCGACCGTGGTGAGTCCCCGACGTCGGCAATGGCGTCACCCGAGTGGGCCCACATGTCGGCGACACGTGAGTCGTGGGCCGAGTCCGCAGTGGACCCAAGCGGCGTGGACCGAGTCCATGGACCGGCTGACGTCGACCAACCAATCGAGAGGCTGCCACGTGTCTATCTTGACGCAATAATTAATTTCGAAAAGAAAATGATTTATTAATTCGAAATATTGATTCAAATTTAGATTCAAACTTCAAACGCTTATAACTTTTGCGTTTCAACTCCGATTTGAGTGATTCAAATTTCTAAATTTGTATAAAATTGAGATCTACTTAAATATAAATTTTATTTAATTTTTGGACTAAAGTTTTTCTCTGTAATATTATTTAATTGATTATTTAAACTTTAATAAATCATAACTTTTGCGTTTTAACTCCAAATTTGACGATTCCAGTTTCTAAAAATCCAGAAAATTATGTTCTCTCTGTTTATGGATTTTATTTGGAGTTTTGGGATGTTTTTGCCTATTGTTTATTTGTGTATTTGCTATTTGCACGCTTTACGAGTAGACGTTGAAGTGCCGGAAGGATTCGAAGGAGAAGTATTGACTCAGGATCCAACTCAAGACCAAGAACAAGTACTCTTTGAAGGCAAGTTGTGCTTTGACCATGTTGATCCTATTTCGAAATCTATTTTGATTTAACCTACTGCATGCTAAGTTCAATTAGAGAAATATTTTGTTTAAACATGGGGGTTAGATAAATACTAATTTCTTTGTATGACACCTTGATTATTTAAATATGTGCCATGATCCCTTGTCACCCTAGTTGTGGTTTACTAGTTGGACATTATTAAATTGCCAACATGGGTTTAGACCGATGTAGTACACTGCTTAGACCTGCTACGTGCTCATGACATGATTTTGGACAATCAAATGCTAATATTGACTTAATGATATATTGAACCTGTTTTGGAAAGGTATCATGTGATGTTGATGGCACGTGGTGCATGGTAATTAACTGGGGTTTGATAAATGATTTCGGCCAGGGGCATGTGGCAAAGAGTAATCAGTGGGCGGTTGTGGCATTGGGAGTGTTGATTTGGTTCTTGGGTAGTCTTGCCTGGTCACTCTAAGGACTTAACCTTGCAAGCCTTTGAACTGGGTCATACTTGCAACCACATGGCTGGAATGGGACGGCCCTAGTTGACTAAGTCGCTAAGGACTCACTTGTGGAGCCTCAGGGTGTCAATTACACCGTTTGTGTGATTGTACGGGGGAGCGTATCGTGGCTGTGGCCGAGATACCCATCTAACGGTGTGTTGGTCCCATACTTCGCCTTGGCTAAGGGAAGGGATGGTGTAGAGCACGGACCGGAGAGGACCACTGTGTTGTTTAAGGCTTAGAAAGGCTTTGTTCACGGAACTCGCCTTTGTGGTGTTTGATTTGTATCTTGTGGGTAAAGTGCATAACCTCTGCAGAGTTTAGAATCTATTCGAATAGCCGTGTCCACTGATCTTGGACATCGCTCGGGAATTACGATCAAGGGTTAGACTTTACGAAAATAACTTGGATTTGAAAGGTTGGTTTGGTTTAACAATGAAGATGATGGAAATGTGGTTTAGGATGGGAAAAAGTTCATTAAACTTCTTGAAAAGTTATTTACGCTTTACTTATTTCTCTTTGCTTTGAATCTACTTATATTACTTGTCAAAAGCTGTTTCTGCAAATATACCTTGAGCTATTCCTTTGTACCAAGCCATGCATATAGTATATTAGCTTGCATTACATGCATGACTTCTGAGTACCAAGTACTCACCCTTGCCTCAACACAATATCAGTTGAAGAGGAGATTACGCCACTTTGGAGGAGGAACTCCAAGAGGATCCGTCTACTTAGGGATGCGAGCCCGATCGATTTACTGTGGTATCTTTGGATGGCGCCACGAGTTATTTGATTTTCATTTGCTATTATTTTTCTCTGAATAAGTTTCGCCTTGCGAGGCATACATTTGTAACTTGACCCTAAGGTCGAGTAACGATTTAGTTATTTAAATAAAGTACTTTATTGGTATCGAGTGGTATGATTGTGATATTTACCAATGTTAAGACTGTGTGCACTAAGCGCGTTCCTGGACTAGTGCTGAATACACTGAGGGTCGGATTTGCAAATTCGGGGTCCCGACAGAGGTGGTATCAGAGCCATACTTGACTGTAGGCTCAACCCTAGCTAGAATGGTCGTAGTGAGGATAAAACCTATTTTCTAAAAGCTAAAAGTTTGTCAAGACAAGAAATGACATCTCGACTTATCCCCTTCTCTCTTTTCTTGTCTCTTGCTGAAATTTTCCCTTACTTTGTCACAATTTAAAAATTCCGAGTTCTTACGTAAAGCACTCTTGTGACAGATGGAGGAAGAGTTCAACTACGTTGATCTAGGAGTTGGTCACGCCGCAGAACTTTGGCATATGCTACAGACTCTCGGAGATTTTGAGAAGCCCCAATACCAAGTGGAAGTGATCAGACAAGCAGGATTGATCAAGGCTTGTGACGTGAGGATTGAGGTACCTGCTAGGAAAAAGGGCCCAGGCAATCGCCCGATACACTGCACTGCCAGGAGATCTACAATGCAGATGGGTATCCAAGAAGTATCACGACGAGCAATGCGGCACATTACCCGTATCTACGCCAGAGAATTGGAGAGCACGGTGTTCCGTTATCATCCGCGCAGCGATAACCTTCTTGACCCGAAGGCGATTCAGGATGAGGATGCCACGGTTACACAGTTGGCACGATTTGTCGTCGCCCAGGAGGATGTACTAGATAATACAAGCAAGGAGCTACAGAAGGCCCGCAAGGAGATCACGACAGAGAAGAACAGATGGCGGGAAGCTCAAGAGTATGTGGCACACCTTCTACGAAGGATTGACGAGTTGGAGATGACCTTGTACGGACTGCACCCGAGCCGATGACTCGAGTTACACGAGCCGATCGGAGGAGTCAGATCTCGATGAGGACACTGCTTCTTCGACTACCACAGAGGACACAGTCGCTGGACATGGCGATCGTTTCGCGCCTATGCCACAGCACCCGTACCCAGGCCGTGGAGGTTTTCTCGATGAGTGAGCATAGGTTCTATAGTGAGACTCCTTCGCCGAGTCGCGTCATAGAAGAAAGAGTCACCCTTTAGGCGTTAGACTCCAGAGTTAATTCGATTTGGATTTGCTTTGTTTGCTGAGTGTGCAGTATGTGTTGCAAGGCCCTTAGGCATTGTAAGCAGCCATACCAAGTTATTAAATAATAAAGTTGGACCTTAAAGTTACACCTTTACTTGAATAAGTTCCATATTACTTGTCTATTCTTGTTTCCCTCTCATCTCTAAACCTAGAGCAAATCGACAGATGGTGAATACCCGTGGAAACTTTGGAAGCAATGGGAGCGGTTCTCGCCCAGCAGAAAACCCCAATGATGGAGCACCAAAGACCGCCAATGGATATGCAGAATTTGGAGCTTTTCTTGCTGCCAGACTCGATTGATGCATGCTATGATGCAACAAATGCAGCACGTCCTTTGCTCAGGCCACTTTGCTAATCAAGTTAATCGAGGACCACGCGAGAATACAAGGCTATCGAGTTCATGAGAACTCACCCACCCACTTTCTCTCGGGAATGCCAATCCATTGGAGGCCGATGATTGGTTAAGATCAATCGAGAGGAAGCTACACATAGCTCAATGCATAGGGAATGAGAAGGTACTCTACGCTTCTCATCACTGGAAGGAACAATGCCGAATGGTGGGAGAACTTCGTGCCACGCAAGAGAACCCTCAAGATATCACTTGGGAAGAGTTCATTTGCATTCCGACAAAGATCACGTGCCTGAAGGAATCATGGACCTTAAGAAGGAAGAGTTGAGCATCAAGCAAGGGAATCAGCCAGTGGTCGACTACTGAACAAGTTCACACGGCTAGCACGCCACGCACTGAGGATGTAGCGACGGATAAATCCAGGCAGTCTCGTTTTATGAAGGGACTTAACTCAGGATTGCAAGTAGGGTTGATCACCCACACCTTTCCAGATTTCCAAGAGTTGGTGAATAAGGCGCTTATTCTTGAGGACAAAGCGCAAGGAACTGGATGAGAACAGAAGCGCAGGATGCAACAGCAAGGATCACGCCAGGAACGCATAGCGCTGAGAGTTGCACCAAATCAATTCTTGATTCCAACCACGAGAATGCAACAAGGACACCATCCCGGCACCAAGACACATCAATCGAACTACTGCACCCAGCCCCGCTAGAAACACTACTCGAGCGAACAGGAACAATGAGACGCCGCTACAATCGCAACGAGCCAGACACTTTGCCATGATTGTCCAAAGAAGACAGCAGAGTGACCCGATTCGCTTCAATCTAGGAACCACCCAGCTAGGGCGCCAAAGACCAGAGCCACACCCCAGGCCGTGGTGAGAGGCCGAGTCAACCATGTCACCGCAGATGCACTGCAAAATGCTACTGACGTCGTATTGGGTAAGTTACTTGTTAACTCAAGACTGCAACAGCTTTTGTTTGACTCACGGAGCTTCGCATTCGTTTGTTTCGCAAGGCTTTGCTACTAGAAATGATTTGAGGATTGCAAGACTTAGATGCATACTTTTAGTTCAAACCCTGGTTCCGAACTCCGAACGAAAGTAGGATGTTCCGGGTGAGAATACTAATAGATGGAATAGAGTTCCTAGTAAACCTTATAATTTTGGAAACCTGCACCTAGACGTTATATTGGGAATGGATTGGTTATCCAAGCACAAGGCCGTATTGGATTGTGGACGAAGGACTATCTCGATTGAGAGCCCGTGTGGGAAGAAAGTAGAATTTCAAGCCACTGCATTAGAGATGGACAGTTGATGGTTAACAGTACCAAGGCAATCAGCCTAGAGGATGTCCCAAGAGTGAATGAGTACCCGATGTTTTTCCGAAGATCTACGGTATGCCGCAGACGAGGGACATAGAGTTTGTGATAGAGCTTGTACCGGGTACATCACAGATATCAAAGAGACCCTGTCGGATGTCCACCGAGGAGTTGGTAGAAATGAAGAAACAGATAGAAGAGGGAATGGAGAAAGGATTTATCAGGCCGAGTTCGCCGTAGTGGGGAGCACCAGTTTTGTTTGTCAAGAAGAAGGGCGGGAGTTTCGGGATGTGCATCGACTACCGTGCACTCAATGAAGTCACCGTGAAGAATAAGTTTCCGATACCCTGGATTGATGTTTTGTTCGTTCAGGTGAGAGGAGCGGAGTTTTCTCCAAGATTGATCTCGAGATCGGGATACCATCGATTGAAGATCCGATCGAGAAGATATTCAAGATCGCATTCTTGTCAAGATATGGACATTACGAGTTCTGATTATGTCCTTTGAAATTTAACGAATGCGCCAGCTTATTTCATGAATATGATGAATAAGGTGTTCATGGAATACTTGGACAAGTTTGTCGTCGTATTCATAGACGATATCCTAATCTACTCCAAGACAGAGAGTGAACATGCCGAACACTTAAGGCGAGTTTTGGAAAAGCTGAGGAACGACAACTTTTCGCCAAGTTCAGCAAGTGTGAGTTTTGGAAGGACAAGGTGGAGTTTCTTGGACATGTAATGACCGCATGAAGGAGTCGCCAGTAGATCCAAGCAAAGTAGAAGCTGTGTTACATTGGGAGCGTAGAAGGCTGTGACTCCGTTCGGAGTTTCCTTGGAATGGCAGGATACTACCGCCGTTTCATCGAAGGCTTCTCGACAATTGCGAAACCTCTTACGCAAGCTGAAGAAGGAAAAGAAGTTTGCATGGACGCCAGAATGTGAGAAAGGATTTCAGAGCTGAAGAAGCGATTGACATCAAGACCGGTGTTAGTTCTACGGATGTTGCTCAAAGCTTCGATATTTATTGTGACGCATCGCGCCAAGGACTTGGATGTGTTCGATGCGAGAATGGAAAGGTCGTCGCTTATGCATCAAGGCAGTTGAGGCCGCATGAGGAAAATTATCCGACACATGACCTAGAGTTAGCTGCCGTAGTGCATGCCTTGAAGATATGGCGTCACTATCTGATTGGAAACAGATGTGAAGTATATACGGATCATAAGAGCCTTAAGTACATATTCACCCAGTCGGATCTGAATATGAGGCAGAGGAGATGGTTAGAGTTAATCAAGGACTACAATGTTGGAATCCATTACCATCCCGGGAAGGCCAACGTAGTAGCTGATGCTTTGAGTCGGAAAAGCCATACCGTGAGTACGTTGCTAGCCACAAGTCAGGACGAGTTATGTGAGGATTTTCAGAAAATGAAGATTGAGGTAGTACCTAGGGGATTCTTGGCCGCATTAGAAGTAAAGCCTACCCTAGAGGATCAGATCCGAGAAGGACAGAAGGATGATGACAAGATCCGCAGGATTAAGTCCATCAAGGAGGAAGGCAAGGCAGAGGACTTCAAGTTGGATGAGCAAGGCACGTTGTGGATGAAGGATCGCATTTGTGTGCCTAACAAAAAGGAGTTAAGGCAACTGATTCTGGAAGAAGCCCATGACTCCAAGTACTCAATTCATCCTGGAAGCGCCAAGATGTATCAGGATCTGAAGGAGAGATTCTGGTGGCCGAGTATGAAACGTGAAGTTGCCGAGCATGTTGCATTGTGCGACGTATGCCAGAGAGTCAAGGCAATGCATCAGAGACCAGCAGGATTGCTACAACCGCTGAAAATACCCGAGTGGAAGTGGGAGGAAATCGGAATGGATTTCATTACCGGTTTGTCAAGACTCAAGGAGGTTATGACTCCATATGGGTTATAGTGGATCGCTTGACTAAAGTAGCCCATTTTATCCCCGTGAAGACCACTTACTCGGGAGATAAATTAGCAGAATTATACATGATCAGGATTGTCTGTTTGCACGGAGTGCCAAAGAGGATTGTATCGGACAGAGGTACCCAATTTACCTCAAGGTTCTGGAATAAGTTGCATGAAGCCATGGGAACCCGTTTGAACTTCAGTACAGCTTATCATCCACAGACGGACGGACAGACCGAAAGAGTCAACCAGATTCTGGAGGATATGTTGAGAGCTTGTGCATTAGCTTATGCTACTTCTTGGGATAAGGGTTTGCCGTATGCCGAGTTTAGTTACAACAATAGTTATCAGGCTAGTTTACAGATGTCACCTTTTGAGGCACTGTATGGTCGACCCTGTCAGACGCCATTGAATTGGAATGAGACCGGCGAGCGCCGTGTCTTTGGGCCTGATATTCTTCAAGAGGTCAAGAAGCGGATCGCCATGATTAGGGAAAGGATGAAGATAGCCCAATCTCGACAGAAGAGTTATGCTGACAATCGTCGCCGAGACTTGAGTTTTGAACCAGAAGACTTTGTATACCTCAGAGTTACGCCTCTCAGGGGAGTTAAGAGGTTCCATGCCAAAGGGAAACTCGCACCCCGTTATGTTGGACCATTTAAGATTTTGAGTCGCAGAGGCGAAGTTGCTTATCAGCTGGAGTTGCCACAGTCGTTGGCAGGAGTGCATGATGTATTCCATGTGTCCCAGTTAAAGAAGTGTCTCCGAGTTCCTGAGGAACAGACACCGCTAGAGTCAATTGAGTTGCAAGAGGATTTGACTTATAAGGAGTATCCCGTAAGGATTCTAGACACAATGGATCGAGAAACTAGAAACAAGTCAACCCGTTTTTGTAGAGTTCAGTGGAGCAACCATGAAGAAAGCGAAGCGACTTGGGAGCGCGAAGAGGATTTGAAGAAAGAGTTTCCAAACCTATTCTGTAGTGAGCCCTGAATCTCGGGGACGAGATTCTATTAAGGGGGGGAGGTTTGTAACACCCCAAAATTTTGCTTTTCTTGAATTCATGTGTGATTTGGCACTTTGGTGAATTTTTGGAATTTTCTGGAATTTATTTGGATTTATTTGGGATTTATTTGAATTTATTCCATTTTGAAATAATTAAAGAATTTAATTTTGCAAATAAAATTTTGTTGGAAATATTTTATTTGAGTCCAAAATGATCCAAAGTATTTTCCAGAATTTTTTTTGGAATTTTTCTGAGTCATTTGCTATTTTTAATGAATTAAATGAATTACTGGGAATTATTTTAAATATTAAATCGCTGGAAAATCAAACCGAGTCGGTTACTGTTCATCCGACCGAGCCCGAGTCAGACTCGAGTTCGAGTCCGACCCGAGCCAGTTGACTCGACCAAACCAGCTCCCAACCCTAATCGATCCCGACCGTTGGATCGGGATCCAACGGCCGAGATCCGCCCGTACCGGTTCGAGCCGCGTCCGACCCGAACCGATTACGCCCGCGATCGTGGCTGTTGGTCGTGCCACGTGTACGGCTCCACGTCTTCGTCTCCACCGGATTCGCGCGGACTCGCCGTCGCCGCCGTCTCGGACACGGACTCGAGGCTATTTAATGCATGGAGTCGCCCCAGGGTTCGCCTTTCCATGCCGAGCTCGTTGCCCTAGTCCACGCCTCTGAGGAAACCCTAGAGCCGCGCAATTTCGCCGGAGCCAAAGAGCGCCGCGCGAGTTCTTCAACCTTCGCCGAAACCAGTAGTGCTCCGCTTCCGTGGCGGATTCGGAACCCCGCGGCGAGACGAACACAGGCTCATACTTCATCTCGCCGGAGGCTGCGTCGGGCGCGCCGTGCGGGGCGTCGTCTTCCCGGTTCCGCCGCGACAAGCCGCCGCGACGCCATCGCCGTCCTCGCGAAGCTCCGTGGACCGTCCGATCAAGATCCGACGTCCGGATTGCGCCACGTCGTTCCACGGTAAGAACCACGTGCGATTTCCAGATCAATCCTAGCCGTTGGATCTAGATCCAACGGTTTAGATTGACCACGTTCACCCCAAGCGTGCGTCATCAGATCCGATCGGACCGTTGATTTTCAAATCGACGGCCGGATCCCGGCGTGTCGTGAAGTTGGACTGCCGCGTCCCACGTGGTGGCGCGGTTCATCGACAGCGGGCCCGATGTCGGGCCGACGCGCCACACCGCACCATGGCGTCACGCCGACGCCATGGCGGGCTCGCATGTCGGGCCGTCTCGGCCGAGCGCCGACGCCAAGAATGACGTCCTGGCTGGTCCCACTGCCGCAAGACTGCGGCCGAGTCCCGCCGACGCCAAGAATGACGCTACCCGAGTGGGCCCACATGTCGCCGACACGTGAGTCGTGGACCGAGTCCTGAGTGGACCCAAGCCGAGCGTGGACCGAGTCCATGGACGGCCGACGCCACCAACCAATCGAGAGGCTGCCACGCGTGTCTATGCCGACGCAATAATTAATTTCGAAAAGAAAATGATTTATTAATTCGAAATATTGATTCAAATTTAGATTCAAACTTCAAACGCTTATAACTTTTGCGTTTCAACTCCGATTTGAGTGATTCAAATTTCTAAATTTGTATAAAATTGAGATCTACTTAAATATAAATTTTATTTAATTTTTGGACTAAAGTTTTTCTCTGTAATATTATTTAATTGATTATTTAAACTTTAATAAATCATAACTTTTGCGTTTTAACTCCAAATTTGATGATTCCAGTTTCTAAAAATCCAGAAAATTATGTTCTCTCTGTTTATGGATTTTATTTGGAGTTTTGGGATGTTTTTGCCTATTGTTTATTTGTGTATTTGCTATTTGCACGCTTTACGAGTAGACGTTGAAGTGCTGGAAGGATTCGAAGGAGAAGTATTAACTCAGGATCCAACTCAAGACCAAGAACAAGTACTTTTTGAAGGCAAGTTGTGCTTTGACCATGTTGATCCTATTTCGAAATCTATTTTGATTTAAACTATTGCATGCTAAGTTAAATTAGAGAAATATTTTGTTTAAACATGGTTGATATATAAATAATAATTTGATGTATGAAACATAGATTATATAAATATGTGCAATTATCCCTTGTAACCAAATTTGTGTTTTACTAGTTGGACATTAATAAATTGCCAACATGGGTTTAGACCGATGTAGTACATCGCTTAGACACACTACGTGCTCATGACATGATTTTGGACAATCAAATGCTAATATTGACTTAATGATATATTGAACCTGTTTTGGAAAGGTATCATGTGATGTTGATGGCACGTGGTGCATGGTAATTAACTGGGGTTTGATAAACGATTTCGGCCAAGGGCATGTGGCAAAGAGTAATCAGTGGGCCGATTGTGGCATTGGGAGTGTTGATTTGGTTCTTCGGGTAGTCTTGCCCTGGTCACTCTAAGGACTTAACCTTGCAAGCCTTTGAACTGGGTCATACTTGCAACCACATGGCTGGAATGGGACGGCCCTAGTTGACTAAGTCGCTAAGGACTCACTTGTGGAGCCTCAGGGTGTCAATTACACCGCTTGTGTGATTGTGCGGGGAGCGTATCGTGGGCGTGGCCGAGATACCCATCTAACGGTGTGTTGGTCCCATACTTCGCCTTGGCTAAGGGAAGGGATGGTGTAGAGCACGGACCGGAGAGGACCACTGTGTTGTTTAAGGCTTAGAAAGGCTTTGTTACGGAACTTCGCCTTTGTGGTGTTTGATTTGTATCTTGTGGGTAAAGTGCATAACCTCTGCAGAGTTTAGAATCTATTCGAATAGCCGTGTCCACAGATCTTGGACATCGCCGGGAATTACTGATCAAGGGTTAGACTTTACGAAAATAACTTGGATTTGAAAGGTTGGTTTGGTTTAACAATGAAGATGATGGAAATGTGGTTTAGGATGGGAAAAAGTTCATTAAACTTCTTGAAAAGTTATTTACGCTTTACTTATTTCTCGCTTTCGAATCTACTTATATTACTTGTCAAAAGTCTTTATCGCAAATATACCTTGAGCTATTCCTTTGTACCAAGCCATGCATATAGTATATTAGCTTGCATTACGTGCATGACTTGCCGAGTACCAAGTACTCACCCTTGCCTCAACACAATATCGCTTGAAGAGGAGATTACGCGACTTTGGAGGAGGAACTCCAAGAGGATCCGTCTACTTAGGGATGCGAGCCCGGTCGATTGCCTGTGGTATCTTGGATGGCGCCACTGGGTTATTTGATTTTCATTGCTATTATTTTTCTCTGAATAAGTTTCGCCTTGCAGGCATACATTTGTAACTTGACCCTAAGGTCGAGTAACGATTTGGTTATTTAAATAAAGTACTTTATTGGTATCGAGTGGTATGTGTCAACAGATAAACGCTGGGGTACCCACGCAAGCATTAAGTACTCGCGCCAGAGGACAGTGGCGTCAGGCCACTCCTGGCGACAGCAAAGGTGCTCGCCAAGAGGACAGTGGCGTTCGAGCCACTCCTCGAGGCGATCGGCGAAGGTGCTCGCCAAGAGGACAGTGGCGTTGAGCCACTCCTCGAGGCGACAGCGAAGGTGCCCGCCAAGAGGGCAGTGGCGTTCGAGCCACTCCTCCGGGCGACCAGCAAAGGTGCTCGCCAGGGGACAGGTGGCGTTCAGGCCACTCCTCGAGGCGACCAGCGAAGGTGCTCGCCCAGGGGACAGGTGGTGTTCAGGCCACTCCTCGAGGCGACCAGCGAAGGTGCTCGCCCAGGGGACAGGTGGCGTTCAGGCCACTCCTCAGGGCAACCAGCCAAGGTGCTCGCCAAAAGGACAGGTGGCGTTCAGGCCACTCCTCGGGGCGTAGTTCCCAAGAACCAACCCCGTAGTTTGTGCTACAGGGCAAAGGGTCAAGGATATTTAATGCGAGACGTGCGCATTAATTGCAGGATATGTAGGCAGTGGTATGGCGGCGCGTCTTCCCCAGGCGCGCATTAATGATGGGTGGCCCCGAATCGACATCCCCTCTCTCCTGGCGGAGCCTGCAGGGGTGACAGATAGGCGGGACCCAAGGCGAAGTCTAAGTCGGCTAGGACAGGCATTAAATGTGATGTAAGAGAGTGTGACGGGTGCATTAAATGCACTGTGGTAGTGTGTCAGACGCTTGCTTTACGCAAGCTTGTAAGCCCCATGCGCCTCAGCCAGCCCGAGTATAAAAGGGAGCTAGGGTGCATGGGAGAAGGGTTGTTGATTATTGGGTTGGCAGAACCGGAGAAGGTCGTCTTCCCCAGCCTTGTAAGAACCTTGAACTCAGAAGAAGCCACCAAGCAGGACTAGGGTTATTACTCCTTAGGAGGGCCCGAACCTAGGTAAACTCGACTGTCTTCTTGCTTGCTCCCAACATCCCGTTCTTCCTGTCTTTGGAGCGGTCGCCACAAAAGCCCCCAGTCCGAATCTCTCAAGCACCCAGTCTTAGGGTGCCTGTTGGCCAGTAAGCCGACAGTGGCGCGCCAGGTAGGGGCTTAGTGGTTAGATCGTTCCTTTCTTCCATTCCTTTTTGAGGAGTTTGCAAGAATCCGAAGATCATCCGGTATGGCGGAATCTCATCGCCAGCGTAGCGCCCTCCCTGAGGAAAGCAGCGCCCGAAGCCGGTCTCGGCTCCCGGTAAGGGAGTCGGGTCAGCCGGTCCTTCAAGGGCGGGAGGGGCGCGAAGTCGCATCCAAGCCCGGAGTTCACCGGTCCAACGGCGCTTGCTGTTGGGGAAGATACCCCAATGCAAAGCCTTCATGCGGCCGGTTACTCTGGATCATCCTCGGTCCAAGCGACGGCGACACCCAGCCACCCCTTGGCTCCAGGACATTGCCCGTCTAGTGGACTCGGCCAAGAAGCGAGTTCTTTGTGGCAATTCAGCCGGGGCTTCCGGCCCTCCGCCAAGGAGTTCGTATGGTGGATGCACAAGCTTCGATCCGCTCTTTGGCGACCTCTCCCGGCCGCAGAGCCGGGATAAAGGGAAGAATCTTGGCCGCAGCCCCTCTCGCAATGGGGACGTGCACAAGCTTCCGCATCTTCCTTGGTACTCCCATGCCGGAGGAGAACCGCTGGGATCTAAGGGCACGCCTCAATGAGGGGCGGCTCCGGGGAGACGATCTGCGTCAAGTTCTTCGGCGTCATCCGCAAAGAACGCGCGAACCCTCGGCTGATCGGTCGAAGGGGCTTCTTCCGACTGGGAGAGTGTAGACTCACACTCCTCGACCCCATCTCAAGGTCGTGGGCTGGTGGGCGACACTACTCCCCATATAATGTTGGGTGCCAGCGTTTTCCCTCCGTCTACGCCAATCGGGCGTGGCGAGAGATTTCGTCCCCGCGCCCATCGAGAAGTATGACGGCACCACCAACCCTGAAGAATTCCTGCAGATTTATACGACGGTGGTGCGTCTTTGCGAGGGGATCGAGATAGAGTTATGGCCAACTACTTTCCCGATGTCGCCGACAGTTCGCCCGCTTCCTCGGCCGAACCTTCCTCGAGGTTCGATGCGCTCGTGGGAGGAATCAGGCGACATTTTTGTAGCCAACTTTCAGGGCTCCTACGCTCAACCGGTGTGGAGGGCGACCTCCACGCTTTGGAGCAGAAGGAGGGGAGTCCTCGAGGGGTTTATTCGGCGGTTTAGCCATTGCCGCAACACGATCCCCGGATCTCTCGAGCAATCGGTTATTATTGCGTCCGAGGGGGGGTTAGGGATCGAAGATGCGGGAGAAGATGGCTACCCAGACTGCCGCTACCACTTCCGAGCTCTTCTCTCCGCTCACAAGTGTGCCCGGCAATGAGGCTCGGAAGGGTGCAGCAGGCCTCAAACCCCGACGGCCGAGCGTCGAAGTCCTCCAACCGTAAAAAGAAGAAGCGCAAGGAGGCCGTCGCCCGAGAGGTTTTGGTGGCCGATCCAGAAGCCAAGCCTCCGCGGCGCGACGATCAGGAGCGAAGGAGAGATCGCCGGGACCAGCGAGACAATCGCAGGGACCGTCGTTCTCCCCGCCGTGAAGACGACAGGGGCAAGCCATACTGCCCCATCCACCGCACAAATGGGCACGACCTGGAAGATTGCCAGGTTGTGTCCAAGTTGGTGGAAAAGCGGCTCAAGAAGCGCCGCGAAAAGGATCGCGAGGATGATGACGACGAAGATGACACCCCACTGGCTTTCCAACAAGCCGAGCACACGGTGGCATACATTCATGGGGGTTCGGCCACCTACTCTTCCAACTCGCAGTACAAGCGAGAGCTGAGACAGGTGTGTGCCACCATGCCAGAGCCCGGGACGAGTCGGCTGCTGAAGTGGTCGGATCAATCGATCACTTTCAGTCGGGCCGACCACCCGGCGAACACTTCAGGCCCAAACCATCTCCCGATCGTGGTCGCCCCTACGGTCAGGAATGCGAAGCTTGGGCGAGTACTCGTTGATGGAGGAAGTGCCATCAACCTGCTGTCGGTCGGGGCGTATCAAGCACTCCAAATACCTTATGAAGAACTGCGCCCCGCACCGCTTTTTTATGGAATTGCCCCCGGGATGGGCCTAATGCCCCTGGGACAAGTCCAGCTGCCCGTCACGTTCGGAAGCGCTGAAAACTTCCGGACGGAACTCATCAACTTCGAGGTCGCCGACTTCGACCTCCCTTACAATGCCCTGCTTGGCCGGCCAGCGCTAGTCAAATTCATGGCAGTTACGCATCATGCTTATTTGCTGATGAAGATCCCTGGGCCAGAGGGCCCAATTGTGGTAAAGGTGGACAAGCTCGAAGCCTTGCGCCTCAGTAAGCAAGTGCAAGACTTCGCTGAGCCGCTGTTCGGCGCGTGGCCTGAAGACCCCTCAGCGCTCTCGGCCAAGGCCCGCGCTTCACCCAGTCCCTTGGGTGAGGTGAAGGTGGTCCCCGTGGGTGAGGAAGGCTCGGGCAAGGCTGTGAGAATCGGCGCTGATCTCAGCGCCAAATAGGAAGACGCGCTCGTCACCTTCCTCCGGTCTAATCTAGATGTGTTCGCCTGGGAACCATCTGAAATGACCGGGGTCCCTAGGGAGGTGATCGAGCACCGATTGGCAACGCTGCCTGGAGCGCACCCAGTCCGGCAGAAGGTCCGGAGGCAGGCGCCAGAGCGACAAGAGGCCATTCGGGAAGAAGTGGAGAAGCTATTGCAAGCCGGAGTTGTGCGGGAAGCCGCCTACCCTGAGTGGCTGGCTAACCCGTACTCGTGAAGAAGTCCAATGGGAAGTGGCGAATGTGTATAGACTTTACCGACCTCAATAAAGCCTGCCCTAAGGACCCTTACCCTCTGCCAAGGATTGACCTCGTTGTCGATTCTACGGCAGGATGTGAAGCTCTATGTTTCCTAGACGCCTACTCAGGATATCATCAGATTAGAATGGCGCAGGAAGACGAAGAAAAGACGGCCTTTGTGACCTCTTTTGGTGTGTGCTGTTATGTTCGAATGCCCTTTGGGTTGAAGAATGCCGGATCTACCTACCAAATGAGCCATGCATATTGTATTCAAGTCACAAATTGGGAAGAACACGGAGGTATATGTTGATGACTTGGTGATAAAAGCTAAGGCGATGGGTTGGTTGAAGATCTGAAGGAAACTTTCTCCCATCTCCCAGACTACCGCTTAAAGTGAATCTCGAGAAGTGCGTGTTCGGGTGTCGCCTGGGAAGTTGCTTGGCTTCCTGGTCTCCACCGCGGGATCGAAGCCAATCCAGACAAGATTGAAGCAATTGAACGAATGAAGCCACTGTCCGGCTCAAGCGGCTTGATTAGCTTAGTCGCCTGGCCTCCTCGGCGGTTCATAGCCCTACTGGGAGAAAAGTCTCCCATTGTTCAAGCCGATGAAGAAGACTAATTCCTTCGAGTGGACCGGAAGCCCACAGCATTTGAAGATCTCAAGAAGTATCTCTCCTCGCCTCTGTGCTGGTCGCCCTGAGCACAGTGAGCCGCTTCTCCTTTATGTAGCGGCAAGCCCTCGGCGGTGAAGTGCAGCGCTAGTAGTGAGCGAGAGAGGCGTCTGTGGCCGGTCTATTATGTGAGCAAGGTCTTTGCATGATGCTGAAACTAGGTATCCCAGGCCCGTAAAATGGTGTACGCTGTCTTTGGTGGCATCAAGAAAGGCTGCGACACTATTTCCAAGGAAGGGAGATCACTGTGGTCTCCTCGTATCCTCTGCGGGGAGATCCTTCACAATCGTGAAGTCGAAGGTCGACGCCAAGTGGTCTGCCGAGCTGGGAATTTGGCTTCAAGTTTGCCCCTGACCGCTATCAAGAGTCAAAGATCGGCGGACTTCATTGTTGAATGGACTCGGCAGATGGGGAAGATAAGGAAGTCCGTGCCCACGCCTTGGACGCTCTTCTTCGATGGATCCTTCAGGCTCGGCGCGGGGTGGGTTCCTCCTGGTCTCCCGACCGGGACCCTCAAATATATAGTCGTCTGGACTTTAAAGCTACCAACAATGTTGCGGAATACGAAGGATTGCTTGGCTGGGCTCGATTGCCGCAGACCATCGGCATCTGGCGCCCTCTGATTAAAGGCGATTCTTTCTTGGTCATCAACCAGGCAAGGAAGGACTTCACCGCTCTGATCCGTCATGGCAGCTTACAGCGGAGGTTAGAAAGATGGAGAGACACTTGAAGGGCTAGGGTATACACACATACCCGGCGCGACAATTATTTAGCTGACGAGCTCGCTCACCGCCTCGACAAGAGCCCCTGTTCGGTCGGAGTCTTTGAAGAAAGGCTTGGCGACCAGTCCATCTCGGCCCGTCTCTGGTGGGGAGGATGGTGATGCCGCTTCAGCCCTCACCGGATGGGAAAGCGGCGACGCCTATCGCAACCCCGCTTCGGCGGGACGATGGTGGCGCCGCCACCACGCTGCGAGGAGGAAAAGTGGCACCGGCGGAAACGCTTGGCCAGCGAGTACCCTGACGATCACTCTGTGGTCGCCGTGCTTGACCGGGAAGGCACATGGATGGACCCGATCCTGGCCTACTGCGGGATCAAGTATGCCCCGACGATGATGCGCCACCGAGAAGATAGCGCGAAAGGCCAAGCGCTACACCCTGGTAGATGGGGACTGTCTGGCCGGGGTGGAAACGGAGTTCTTCCGAAGTGCATCACTCGGGAAGAGGAAGCATTTTGCTTTCGATATCCATGGAGGCGTGTCGGGAGCCATTTTTCGATCGGAACCTGGTGGGAAAAGCTTTCCGCCACGGGTTCTATTGGCCAACCGCCCTCGGGATGCTTGCGGTGGTGAGGAGATGCGAGGCGTGCGATTCCACGCCAAGCAAATCCACCAACCAGCCCAAGCTCGCAAACCATCCCGCTCTCATGGCCCTTCGCGCCTGGGGCTGGATATCCTGGTCCGCTCTCGCTGGCCATAGGAGGCTACACTCATCTGCTCGTCGCCATTGACAAGTTCACCAAGTGGGTGGAAGCTGGGCCGTGAGAACCATTACCGCGCCGCCGCGATCAAGTTCATGCGAGGATCTTCGCCGCCGGGTCGCCAACCGTATCATCACCGACAATGGCGCCCGATTCACCAGCGCCGCTTTTACGGACTTTGCGAAGAAATGGGCGCGAAGGTCTGCTTTGCCTCCGCTGCCCATCCGAGAAGCAACGGCCAAGTTGAGCGAGCCAATGCCTTTGGCCGAAGGGCCTCAAGACTCGGGCGTTTGATCGACTTCACCAACGCGCTCGCGGTGGGTTGAAGAACTCCCGGCGATCTTTGTGGTCACTCGGACCACTCCCACCAAGACTCTGGAGAGACTCCATTCTTTACAGTTTACGGGCGTAGGCTGTCCTCCCTTCGGAATTGACATTTGGGTCGCCGGCGTTGCTGCGTTCGCGGAAGAAGATCAGGAAGAGATGCGCCAAGACGACGTCAATCTCTGGAAGAAGCCGGGATCGTGCGGCCCTGCGCGCCGCTTCGGTATCAGCAAAGCCTCGGGAGGTACCACGCCACCCGGTCGGTGAGAGAACATCGGCGTGGGCGACCTGGTCTTGCGAAAGATTCGATCGCAGTCGGGTTGCACAAACTGTCTCCCAGTGGGAGGGCCCCTTTAAGGTGGTCTCGATCTCGACCGGGCGGTCAGGTTGGCCACCGAGGGCGGAGGAATTGGCGAACTCGCAGAATATAGAGAACTGCGCAAGTTCTACCCTTGAACGGTTGTAAGTTTCGTGTTTTGTTCCTCGTCTGGCCGAATCATGCCTTTGCCGCTCGACTAGCCGGGAATAGCCTGTTGTTGAAATTAAGTATTAAGTTCCGTTATTTTTAGCGATTACTTCATGCCTTTACGGTTCTGTGTTTTATGGCAAAGTGTTCGGCGATCACTCTAGTCCGCTTTCAGTCTGTGGCGCCCGATGGCAAAGCGGGACCACTATGTAAGTGCGGCGAACAGATTGGGCAATTGGGCGGTGGTTTGAACTCGGCTCGACACGGTCATGACACTCCGGGTGTCCCCGTGGGGGCTGGCGATTTAAACACTGCTATCAAAAGCCTACGTCCTGTCACGTCTTACACTGTGTCCGCCCCGCGGAGGCCACAAGGGTACGTGTTGTTTGCAGGATCAGAAGGCAACGAAAAGAATCGCCGGACACAAGGGATACTTTACTCCCTTCTTTTTCCTTCTAAGCCTTAAGCCAGGCGGTAGCACTCAAGTTAATCTTGGCGGTCAGTAAGGTGGAAGGCTAAGAAGACAAGTTAAACATTGCTGAATAAGTCTAAAAAGTGTCATGTCTATTCCATGAAAGTGCTTTACAAAAGTTGTTGCAGGACAGCCAGTTAAAAGGAAAAAGAAGGCAAAAAGGGGGGAAGGGTTTAGGTTATCCTATCCTTCTTCCTCCTCGTCCGCCATCGCGCTGCATCGCAGTGGTCTTCCGCGAGGGGCCCGACGTCCAGCCTTGGCGCCACCTCTTCTGCTGCGTCCTCCGGCGAGGTTGGCCATCTCGGTGAGCAAATGACGTGGTCGCAGCACTCGCACCCGCGCCTCCGCCCGCCGCCTCCTTCAATCCCTTGGACGGCAGCCGAGGATCAAAGTTGGCGCCCTTGACGCGCAAAGACGCCAAAACGAACGCCGCAGCAGAGCGCCGCCATCGCGCGTCCCTCCTGGGTGGACCGGTCGGCCAGGGCGGCGGGAAGCCGGGCGGTGAAGTCCGCAATCCGACTGAGGCAGAAGGCGTAGTGCGACGGCTTCTGTTCCAGTGGCGCTTGCTGCACCAACCCCAGCGGAGCGAGGCTGTCCTCCATCCGGTCAAAGGCGTACCTCAGCATCTGCAGAGTGTCTGCCTCGGACTGGATGCGGTGTGTCCGCTGCGCCTCGAGCTCTTCCATGAGCTCGGCGTAGCGGCCCCCGCTTCCCGCTCCCCACGGCTCCGCTCCTGCCTTTCCATCCGGTCATGTAAATCAGCCACCTCCTGCCGGAGGCGGCTGATCTCGATGGGCGTCGGCGGCCGTTGCTGCTCGGCCGTAAAGGCGGTGGCTGGTGGGAGTAGAGCTGTCAAGGGCGGCCGGTGCATCTGCGTCCGCCGAAGGAACGAGTCCGGGAGGATCCGGAGTGGTGGCCCAGCGCCTCTGAGCTGCAGCTGGCTGGCCGGTCGGTCGCATCTTGATCGCCGGCTTCTTCTTGTCTGGCGGATCAGGCCGCTCGTCGCTACCTCACCCTGGTCGCACCACAGGAGCGGTAGAAGTGGGCCAGTGCCCTGGAACAAGCAAAAGCAAGCAAAGGTAAGGCTCCATTCGAAGGTTAAAAAGTTTTACCATCTTCTTTTGTGTGTTTCAAGGATTCAGTACAGAGTGAGGCCTCGAAACCGAGGCACTCCGGAGTGAGAACCAGCCCCTCGAGGCACCGGCGGCCTCGGGGCGGCGTGAGGTCGCTTGGCCGGTGGAGTCCACCATCGCGCTGGCGGGCGGTCAACGGCGGTGGCGGTGGCGAGAGGCCGCGCCGGTGGGTCACCATCGCACCGCCGGCGGATCGGCCGCGGCGGTGGCGGTGGCGGCGACGAGGCTCGCCGGTGGGTCCCTGCCATCGGCACCGCCGGCGGATCGGCCGCCGGCGGTGGCGATGGCGACGAGGCTAACGCGCCGGTGGAGTCCACCAGCGCTGGCGGGTCGGCGCGGCGACGGTGGCGGCGAGGCTGCGCGGTGGAGTCCGCCATCGCGGCGCCGGCGGGTCGGCCGCCGGCGGTGGCGGTGGCGACGAGGGTCGCTGCGCCGATCGGTCCGCCATCGTAGCTCGGCGGTCGGCCGCCCGGCGTGGCGGTGGTGATGAAGGAAAAGCGCGTGGGGCGGCCCATTACCGTGGCGCCAAATAACCGTATGCAAAGCGGTGATGGCGAGGCGAAGCGCCGCGACCGTTGATGAAGAGCCCCCGCGGTGAGGAAGTCCCGATGGCGGGGCTGTGAAGATCCAGCGGCCGTAGCGAAGATGGCCCCGATAGCCGTGGTCGGTGGGCGTTCGATGAAGCGATGTCGTCGGCAGGGCGCTTGTTCCTCCCTGGCCGCCGGTGAAGGAGTGCCGCGGATTATTAGGGGCCTCGATGGACGATGATGGGCGTCCCCATGGCGTCCATCTTGGGCACGCTCGACGATCCCCGCCCGATCTGCAGGCTGCATGTCGCAGAGTGGAAGCGCAGCCTCGGGAAAGGTGGAACGTCGCTCGACCGCCCGATCGCCCCATCCAGAAGCGATCTACAAGCGGCGTCCAGCTCTCCCACTACCGGGCACAAAGAAAAAGAAGAAGAAGGCGATGTTAAAAAAGAAGAAAAAAATGATGAAGAAGGAAGGCGTAGAGCTTACCTCCTGGAACCGTCCGAGTCCCGTCGCCCACGCCAGGTAGTGCCAGGTGGGGCGGCGGCGCGCAAAGGGTTAATCCTCCGGACACGGTCCCGAGAACCATGCCTCCAGCCACTGCTATCCGTAGCGATCAACCCGAGCCAACATTGCAAGTAGCTCGGGCGTGTCGGCGACCTGAGATACAAATTCAGATTTGCTGCCCACCGCTCCTGTGGGAATCACCAGGGCTTCAATTCAGATGTCATCTACAACGAACAACCATTCGTGGCGCCACATTTTCCAGTGGATCGGTTCTCCATTGGAATGTAGCGCGCGCAACGGCCCCGTCTCTAAGTCGCAGATGGCAGCACCCGGAGATGCTGGAGCCCTGGCTGACGCGGAGCGAGAAGAAGTAGCGGAAAAGGAGAAGATTGGGCATTACCCCTATAAACATCTCACAGAAGTGGGCGAAGACGGAGAGGAGCACAATGGAGTTAGGGGGAAGGTGGATGTTGTGAATGTCGTAGAAGTTGAGGACGGCGATGTAGAAGTCCGAGATGGGCGGGACCAAGCCCGCCATCATCGCCCAGACAAAGAAGATGACTTCCCCGGGCTGGCCGTGGGGAGCGGCGATCCGGCCCGCATGCGGAGAGCGCCGCGGGCGATCACCTTGGAGCATTTAGCGGCGGCGTTCTCTTCCACGGTTGAAGGAGGGAGGACAGGAGTCGGAGAGGCCATCAGAATCAGCTGAGGCAGAAGGGAAGCTAAGGCAGGAAGGAGCAGAGGCGAAAAGCGAAAACGGGAACATCCCCCCCGTCGCCTGCTTATTTATAAGAATTCAAGGAAGAGCCTGGCGGGAAAAAGTCGAAGAGACGCGGCAGTTCGGATGCGGGGAAAACCAAAGCATTTTTCAAGGAAGTGGGCACGTCCCACGAAGCCACGGAAACGGCTGCAGTATCCACCTCGGGACCGGAAAAAGAGGCAAGTTTTTAAAGACCGCGGCGTGCGTGGGCATTTATGGGCCCCACCCGGGAGATTGAACCGTTCGACGAAGAAAAGAAAAGAATAAAGACACTCCTGGGTGGGCCCGGCTCACAACAGATAAACGCTGGGGTACCCACGCAGCCGCATTAAGTACTCGCGCCAGAGGGCGGTGGCGTTCAGCCACTCCTGGGCGACCAAAGAAAGGTGCTCGCCAAGAGGACAGGTGGCGTTCAGGCCACTCCTCGAGGCGATCAGCGAAGGTGCTCGCCAAGAGGACAGGTGGCGTTCAGGCCACTCCTCGAGGCGACCAGCGAAGGTGCCCGCCAAGAGGACAGGTGGCGCTCGAGCCACTCCTCCGGCGACCAAAGCAAAGGTGCTCGCCAGGACAGTGGCGTTGAGCCACTCCTCGAGGCGACAGCGAAGGTGCTCGCCAGGGGCAGTGGTGTTGAGCCACTCCTCGGCGACAGCGAAGGTGCTCGCCAGGGGACAGTGGCGTTCGAGCCACTCCTCAGGCAACCAGCCAAGGTGCCCGCCAAAAGGACAGGTGGCGTTCAGGCCACTCCTCGGGGCGTAGTTCCCAAGAACCAACCCCGTAGTTTGTGCTACAGGGCAAAGGGTCAAGGATATTTAATGCGAGACGTGCGCATTAATTGCAGGATATGTAGGCAGTGGTATGGCGGCGCGTCTTCCCAGCGCGCATTATCGATGGTGGCCCGAATCGACATCCCCTCTCTCCTGGCGGAGCCTGCAGGGGTGACAGATAGGCGGGACCCAAGGCGAAGTCTAAGTCGGCTAGGACAGGCATTAAATGTGATGTAAGAGAGTGTGACGGGTGCATTAAATGCACTGTGGTAGTGTGTCAGACGCTTGCTTTACGCAAGCTTGTAAGCCCCATGCGCCTCAGCCCGGCCAGTATAAAAGGGAGCTAGGGTGCATGGGAGAAGGGTTGTTGATTATTGGGTTGGCGAGGCAGGAGAAGGTCGTCTTCCCACCTTGTAAGAACCTTGAACTCGAAGAAGCCACCAAGCAGGACTAGGGTTATTACTCCTTAGGAGGGCCCGAACACAGGTAAACTCATTTATCTTCTTGCTTGCTCCCAACATCCCGTTCTTCCTGTCTTTGGAGCGGTCGCCACAAAAGCCCCCAGTCCGAATCTCTCAAGCACCCAGTCTTAGGGTGCCTGTTGGCCAGTAAGCCGACAGTATGATTGTGATATTTACCAATGTTAAGACTGTGTGCACTAGCGCGTTCCTGGACTAGTGCTGAATACACAGAGGGTCCGGATTTGCAAATTCGGGGTCCCGACAGAGGTGGTATCAGAGCCATACTTGACTGTAGGCTCAACCCTAGCTAGAATGGTCGTAGTGAGGATAAAACCTATTTTCTAAAAGCTAAAAGTTTATCAAGACAAGAAATGACATCTCGACTTATCCCCTTCTCTCTTTTCTTGTCTCTTGCTGAAATTTTCCCTTACTTTGTCACAATTTAAAAATTCCGAGTTCTTACGTAAAGCACTCTTGTGACAGATGGAGGAAGAGTTCAACTACGTTGATCTAGGAGTTGGTCACGCCGCAGAACTTTGGCATATGCTACAGACTCTCGGAGATTTTGAGAAGCCCCAATACCAAGTGGAAGTGATCAGACAAGCAGGATTGATCAAGGCTTGTGACGTGAGGATTGAGGTACCTGCTAGGAAAAAGGGCCCAGGCAATCGCTCGATACTTTGACCGCCGGAGATCTACAATGCGGATGGGTATCCAAGAAGTATCACGACGAGCAATGCGGCACATTACCCGTATCTACGCCAGAGAATTGGAGAGCACGGTGTTCCGTTATCATCCGCGCAGCGATAACCTTCTTGACCCGAAGGCGATTCAGGATGAGGATGCCACGATTACACGGTTGGCACGATTTGTCGCCGCCAGGAGGATGTACTAGATAATACAAGCAAGGAGCTACGAAGGCCCGCAAGGAGATCACGACAGAGAAGAACAGATGGCGGGAAGCTCAAGAGTATGTGGCACACCTTCTACGAAGGATTGACGAGTTGGAGATGACCTTATGCGGACCAGACCCGTGAGCCAAGATTGAGTTACACGAGCGAGATCCAGAGGAGTCGATCTCGATGAGGACATCGCTTCTTTGACTACCACAGAGGACACGATCGCTGGACATGGCGATCAAGTTACGCCTATGCCACAAAGACCCGTGCCGTGCCGTGGAGGTTTTCTCGATGAGTGAGCATAGGTTCTATAGTGAGACTCCTTCACCGAGTCGCGTCATAGAAGAAAGAGTCACCCTTTAGGCGTTAGACTCCAGAGTTAATTCGATTTGGATTTGCTTTGTTTGCTGAGTGTGCAGTATGTGTTGCAAGGCCCTTAGGCATTGTAAGCAGCCATACCAAGTTATTAAATAATAAAGTTGGACCTTAAAGTTACACCTTTCGCCCCGAATAAGTTCCATATTACTTGTCTATTCTTGTTTCCCTCTCATCTCTAAACCTAGAGCAAATCGACAGATGGTGAATACCCGTGGAAACTTTGGAAGCAATGGGAGCGGTTCTCGCCCAGCAGAAAACCCCAATGATGGAGCACCAGCACCGCCACTGGATATGCAGAATTTCGGAGCTTTTCTTGCTGCCCAGACTCAGTTGATGCATGCTATGATGCAACAAATGCAGCACGTCACTGCTCAGGCCACTGCTAATCAAGTTAATCAGGGACCACGCCAGAATACAAGGCTATCAGAGTTCATGAGAACTCACCCACCCACTTTCTCTGGGAATGCCAATCCATTGGAGGCCGATGATTGGTTAAGATCAATCGAGAGGAAGCTACACATAGCTCAATGCATAGGGAATGAGAAGGTACTCTACGCTTCTCATCACCGGAAGGAACAAATTACCGAATGGTGGGAGAACTTCATGCCACGCAAGAGAACCCTCAAGATATCACTTGGGAAGAGTTCACAGTGCATTCCGACAAGATCACGTGGCCTGAAGGAATCATGGACCTTAAGAAGGAAGAGTTCAGAGCATCGAAGCAAGGGAATCACCGCTGGGTCGACTACGAACAAGTTCACACAGCTAGCACGCCACGCACTGAGGATGTAGCGACGGATAAATCCGCATACCTCGTTTTATGAAGGGACTTAACTCAGGATTGCAAGTAGGGTTGATCACCCACACCTTTCCAGATTTCCAAGAGTTGGTGAATAAGGCGCTTATTCTTGAGGACAAGCGCAAGGAACTGGATGAGAACAGAAGCGCAGGATGCAACAAAGAAGGATCACGCCAGGGAACGCAATACCGAGAGTTGCACCAAATCAATTCTTGATTCCAACCACGCAGAATGCAACAAGGACACCATCCTCAGCACCAAGACTCCAATCGTAACTACTGCACCCACCCGCTAGAAACACTACTCCAGTGCAACAGGAACAAATGAGACGCTGCTACAATCAAGAACGAGCCGTGACACTTTGCCAACAGCTTGTCCAAAGAAGACAGCAGGAGTGACCCTGGTTCGCTTCAATCTAGGAACCACCTCAGCTAGGACGCCAAAGACCAGAGCCACACCCTGCACCGTGGTGAGAGGCCGAGTCAACCATGTCACCGCAGATGCACCGCAAAATGCTACTGACGTCGTATTGGGTAAGTTACTTGTTAACTCAGTACACTGCTTGATTTTGTTTGACTCGAGCTTCGCATTCGCTTGTTTCGCAAGGCTTTGCTACTAGAAATGATTTGAGGATTGCAAGACTTAGATGCATACTTTTAGTTCAAACCCTGGTTCCGAACTCCGAACGAAAGTAGGATGTTCCGGGTGAGAATACTAATAGATGGAATAGAGTTCCTAGTAAACCTTATAATTTTGGAAACCTGGACCTAGACGTTATATTGGGAATGGATTGGTTATCCAAGCACAAGGCCGTATTGGATTGTGGACGAAGGACTATCTCGCTTGAGAGCAGTGTGGGAAGAAAGTAGAATTTCAAGCCACTGCTGATTAGAGATGGACAGCTTGATGGTTAACAGTACCAAGGCAATCAGCCTAGAGGATGTCCCAGAGTGAATGAGTACCCGATGTTTTTCCCGAAGATCTACGGTATGCCGAGACAGGGACATAGAGTTTGTGATAGAGCTTGTACTGCACAAAGATCGATAGCAAAGAGACCCTATCGGATGTCCACCGAGGAGTTGGTAGAAATGAAGAAACAGCTAGAAGAGTTAATGGAGAAAGGATTTATCAGACCGAGTTCGTCGCCGTGGGGAGCACCAGTTTTGTTTGTCAAGAAGAAGGACGGGAGTTTCAGGATGTGCATCGACTACCGTGCACTCAATGAAGTCACCGTGAAGAATAAGTATCCGCTACCCAGGATTGATGATTTGTTTGATCAGTTGAGAGGAGCCGGAGTTTTCTCCAAGATTGATCTGAGATCGGGATACCATCAGTTGAAGATCCGATCAGAAGATATTCCGAAGACTGCATTCTCGTCAAGATATGGACATTACGAGTTTACAGTTATGTCCTTTGGGTCGATTTAATGCGCCAGCTTATTTCATGAATATGATGAATAAGGTGTTCATGGAATACTTGGACAAGTTTGTCGTCGTATTCATAGACGATATCCTAATCTACTCCAAGACAGAGAGTGAACATGCCGAACACTTAAGGCGAGTTTTGGAAAAGCTGAGGAACGACAACTTTTCGCCAAGTTCAGCAAGTGTGAGTTTTGGAAGGACAAGGTGGAGTTTCTTGGACATGTAATGACCGCAGAAGGAGTCGCCAGTAGATCCAAGCAAAGTAGAAGCTGTGTTACATTGGGAGCGGCCAAGGCGTGACCCAGATTCGAGTTTCCTTGGAATGGCAGGATACTACCGCCCGTTTCATCGAAGGCTTCTCGACAATTGCGAAACCTCTTACGCAAGCTGAAGAAGGAAAAGAAGTTTGCATGGACGCTTGAGAATGTGAGAAAGGATTTTAGGAGCTGAAGAAGCGATTGACATCAAGACCGGTGTTAGTTCTACGGATGTTGCTCAAAGCTTCGATATTTATTGTGACGCATCGCGCCAAGGACTTGGATGTGTCTTGATGCAGAATGGAAAGGTCGCCGCTTATGCATCAAGGCGCTTGAGGCCGCATGAGGAAAATTATCCGACACATGACCTAGAGTTAGCCGTAGTGCATGCCTTGAAGATATGGCGTCACTATCGATTGGAAACAGATGTGAAGTATATACGGATCATAAGAGCCTTAAGTACATATTCACCCGATCGGATCTGAATATGAGGCGAGAGAGATGGTTAGAGTTAATCAAGGACTACAATGTTGGAATCCATTACCATCCGGGAAGGCCAACGTAGTAGCCGATGCTTTGAGTCGGAAAAGCCATACCGTGAGTACGTTGCTAGCCACAAGTCGGGGCCGAGTTATGTGAGGATTTTGAAAATGAAGATTGAGGTAGTACCTAGGGGATTCTTGGCCGCATTAGAAGTAAAGCCTACCCTAGAGGATCAGATCCGAGAAGGACAGAAGGATGATGACAAGATCCGCAGGATTAAGTCCATCAAGGAGGAAGGCAAGGCAGAGGACTTCAAGTTGGATGAGCAAGGCACGTTGTGGATGAAGGATCGCATTTGTGTGCCTAACAAAAAGGAGTTAAGGCAACTGATTCTGGAAGAAGCCCATGACTCCAAGTACTCAATTCATCCTGGAAGCGCCAAGATGTATCAGGATCTGAAGGAGAGATTCTGGTGGCCGAGTATGAAACATGAAGTTGCCGAGCATGTTGCATTGTGCGACGTATGCCAGAGAGTCAAGGCAATGCATCAGAGACCAGCAGGATTGCTACAACCGCTGAAAGTACCTGAGTGGAAGTGGGAGGAAATCGGAATGGATTTCATTACCGGTTTGCCGAAGACTCAAGGAGGTTATGACTCCATATGGGTTATAGTGGATCGCTTGACTAAAGTAGCCCATTTTATCCCCGTGAAGGCCACTTACTCGGGAGATAAATTAGCAGAATTATACATGATCAGGATTGTCTGTTTGCACGGAGTGCCAAAGAGGATTGTATCGGACAGAGGTACCCAATTTACCTCAAGGTTCTAGAATAAGTTGCATGAAGCCATGGGAACCCGTTTGAACTTCAAGATCTGACTTATCATCCACGCAGACGGACAGACCGAAAGAGTCAACCAGATTCTGGAGGATATGTTGAGAGCTTGTGCATTAGCTTATGCTACTTCTTGGGATAAGGGTTTGCCGTATGCCGAGTTTAGTTACAACAATAGTTATCAGGCTAGTTTACAGATGTCACCTTTTGAGGCACTGTATGGTCGACCCTGTCAGACGCCATTGAATTGGAATGAGACCGGCGAGCGCCGTGTCTTTGGGCCTGATATTCTTCAAGAGGCTGAAGAGCAGATCGCCATGATTAGGGAAAGGATGAAGATAGCCCAATCTCGATGTAAGAGTTATCTTGACAATCGTCGCCGAGACTTGAGTTTTGAACGAGAAGACTTTGTATACCTCGAGTTACGCCTCTCGGGGAGTTAAGAGGTTCCATGCCAAAGGGAAACTCGCACCCGTTATGTTGGACCATTTAAGATTTTGAGTCGCAGAGGCGAAGTTGCTTATCAAGCGGAGTTGCCACGATCGTTGGCAGGAGTGCATGATGTATTCCATGTGTCCCAGTTAAAGAAGTGTCTCCGAGTTCCTGAGGAACAGACACCGCTAGAGTCAATTGAGTTGCAAGAGGATTTGACTTATAAGGAGTATCCCGTAAGGATTCTAGACACAATGGATCGAGAAACTAGAAACAAGTCAACCCGTTTTTGTAGAGTTCGATTGGAGCAACCATGAAGAAAGCGGCGACTTGGGAGCGAAGAGGATTTGAAGAAAGAGTTTCCAAACCTATTCTCAGTAGTGAGCCACGAATCTCGGGGACGAGATTCTATTAAGGGAGGTTTGTAACACCCCAAAATTTTGCTTTTCTTGAATTCATGTGTGATTTGGCACTTTGGTGAATTTTGGAATTTTCTGGAATTTATTTGGATTTATTTGGGATTTATTTGAATTTATTCCATTTTGAAATAATTAAAGAATTTAATTTTGCAAATAAAATTTTGTTGGAAATATTTTATTTGAGTCCAAAATGATCCAAAGTATTTTCCAGAATTTTTGGAATTTTTCTGAGTCATTTGCTATTTTAATGAATTAAATGAATTATCGGGAATTATTTTAAATATTAAATCATTGGAAAATCAAACCGAGTCGATTCTTGTTCATCCGATCGAAGCTCGAAGTCGACTCGAGTTCGAGTCCGACCGAGCCGATTGACTCGACCAAACCACTCCCAACCTAATCGATCCCGACCGTTGGATCGGGATCCAACGGCCGAGATCCGCCGTCCGGTTCGAGCGCGTCGACCCGAACCGATTACGCCCGCGATCGTGGCTGTTGGTCGCGTGCCACGTGTACGGCTCCACGTCTTCGTCTCGGCCGGATTCGCGCGGACTCCGTCGCCGCCGCCGCCTCTGACACGGACTCAGGGCTATTTAATGCATGGAGTCGCCCGAGGTTCGCCTTTCCATGCCGAGCTCGTTGCCTAGTCCACGCCACAGGGAAACCCTAGAGCCGCCGCAATTTCTCGCCGGAGCCAAAGAGCGCCGCGAGTTCTTCAACCTTCGCCGCAAACCAGCCGTGCTCCGCCGCTTCCGTGGCCAGATTCGGAACCCCCGCGGCGAGACGAACCTGGGTTCATACTTCATCTCGCCGGGACTGCGTCGGAACGCCGTGCGGGACGTCGTCTTCCCGGTTCCGCCGCAAAGAAGCCGCCGACGCCATCGCTGCCGTCCTCGCGAGCTCCGTGGACCGTCCGATCAAGATCCGACGCCCCGGATTGCGCCACGCGTCGTTCCACGGTAAGAACCACGCGGCGATTTCCAGATCAATCCTAGCCGTTGGATCTAGATCCAACGGTTTAGATTGACCACGTTCACCCCAAGCGTCGCCATCGATCCGTCGGACCGTTGATTTTCAAATCGACGGCCCGGATCCTGCCGCGTGTCAGGAAGTTGGACCGTCGCGTCCACGTGGACAGGGCGCGGTTCACTGACACGCTGGGCCCGCGTGTCAGCGACGCGGCCACACCGCACCATGGCGTCACGCTGACGTCATGGCGGGCCCGCATGTCAGCCGCCGTATCTCGGGCCGGCGCCGACAAGAATGACGCTGGCCGGGTCCCACTGCGGCAAGACCGTGGCCGAGTCCCGCCGACGCCAAGAATGACGCTACCCGAGTGGGCCCACATGTCGGGCCGACACGTGAGTCGCGGGACCGAGTCCACGCAGTGGACCCAAGCCGAGCGTGGACCGAGTCCATGGACCGGCTGACGTCAGCCAACCAATCAGAGGCTGCCACGTGTCTATGCTGACGCAATAATTAATTTCCGAAAAAGAAAATGATTTATTAATTCGAAATATTGATTCAAATTTAGATTCAAACTTCAAACGCTTATAACTTTTGCGTTTCAACTCCGATTTGAGTGATTCAAATTTCTAAATTTGTATAAAATTGAGATCTACTTAAATATAAATTTTATTTAATTTTTGGACTAAAGTTTTTCTCTGTAATATTATTTAATTGATTATTTAAACTTTAATAAATCATAACTTTTGCGTTTTAACTCCAAATTTGACGATTCCAGTTTCTAAAAATCCAGAAAATTATGTTCTCTCTGTTTATGGATTTTATTTGGAGTTTTGGGATGTTTTGCCTATTGTTTATTTGTGTATTTGCTATTTGCACGCTTTACGAGTAGACGTTGAAGTGCCGGAAGGATTCGAAGGAGAAGTATTGACTCAGGATCCAACTCAAGACCAAGAACAAGTACTCTTTGAAGGCAAGTTGTGCTTTGACCATGTTGATCCTATTTCGAAATCTATTTTGATTTAACCTACTGCATGCTAAGTTCAATTAGAGAAATATTTTGTTTAAACATGGGGGTTAGATAAATACTAATTTCTTTGTATGACACCTTGATTATTTAAATATGTGCCATGATCCCTTGTCACCCTAGTTGTGGTTTACTAGTTGGACATTATTAAATTGCCAACATGGGTTTAGACCGATGTAGTACACTGCTTAGACCTGCTACGTGCTCATGACATGATTTTGGACAATCAAATGCTAATATTGACTTAATGATATATTGAACCTGTTTTGGAAAGGTATCATGTGATGTTGATGGCACGTGGTGCATGGTAATTAATCGGGGTTTGATAAGCGATTTCGGCCGGGCATGTGGCAAAGAGTAATCAGGTGGGCCAGTTGTGGCATTGGGAGTGTTGATTTGGTTCTTCGGGTAGTCTTGCCCTGGTCACTCTAAGGACTTAACCTTGCAAGCCTTTGAACTGGGTCATACTTGCAACCACATGGCTGGAATGGGACGGCCCTAGTTGACTAAGTCGCTAAGGACTCACTTGTGGAGCCTCAGGGTGTCAATTACACCGTTTGTGTGATTGTACGGGGGAGCGTATCGTGGCTGTGGCCAGATACCCATCTAACGGTGTGTTGGTCCCATACTTCGCCTTGGCTAAGGGAAGGGATGGTGTAGAGCACGGACCGGAGAGGACCACCTGTGTTGTTTAAGGCTTCCGAAAGGCTTTGTTACGGGAACTCGCCTTTGTGGTGTTTGACTGTATCTTGTGGGTAAAGTGCATAACCTCTGCAGAGTTTAGAATCTATTCGAATAGCCGTGTCCACGGTACTGGACATCGCTCGGGAATTACAGTCAAGGGTTAGACTTTCTGAAAATAACTTGGATTTGAAAGGTTGGTTTGGTTTAACAATGAAGATGATGGAAATGTGGTTTAGGATGGGAAAAAGTTCATTAAACTTCTTGAAAAGTTATTTACGCTTTACTTATTTCTACTGCTTTCGAATCTACTTATATTACTTGTTAAAAGTCATTTCTTGCAAATATACCTTGAGCTATTCCTTTGTACCAAGCCATGCATATAGTATATTAGCTTGCATTACATGCATGACTTCTCGAGTACCAAGTACTCACCCTTGCCTCAACACAATATCGGTTGAAGAGGAGATTACGCCACTTTGGAGGAGGAACTCCAAGAGGATCCGTCTACTTAGGGATGCGAGCCCGGTCGATTTACTGTGGTATCTTGGATGGCGCCACGAAGTTATTTGATTTTCCGCTGCTATTATTTTTCTCTGAATAAGTTTCGCCTTGCGAGGCATACATTTGTAACTTGACCCTAAGGTCGAGTAACCAGTTTGGTTATTTAAATAAAGTACTTTATTGGTATCGAGTGGTATGTGTCAGCGTATTAAACGCTGGGGTACCCACGCAGCCGCATTAAGTACTCGCGCCCAGAGGACAGGTGGCGTTCAGGCCACTCCTCGGGGCGACCAGCAAAGGTGCTCGCCAAGAGGACAGGTGGCGTTCAGGCCACTCCTCGAGGCGATCAGCGAAGGTGCTCGCCAAGAGGACAGGTGGCGTTCAGGCCACTCCTCGAGGCGACCAGCGAAGGTGCCCGCCAAGAGGACAGGTGGCGTTCAGGCCACTCCTCCGGGCGACCAGCAAAGGTGCTCGCCAGGGGACAGGTGGCGTTCAGGCCACTCCTCGAGGCGACCAGCGAAGGTGCTCGCCCAGGGGACAGGTGGTGTTCAGGCCACTCCTCGAGGCGACCAGCGAAGGTGCTCGCCCAGGGGACAGGTGGCGTTCAGGCCACTCCTCAGGGCAACCAGCCAAGGTGCTCGCCAAAAGGACAGGTGGCGTTCAGGCCACTCCTCGGGGCGTAGTTCCCAAGAACCAACCCCGTAGTTTGTGCTACAGGGCAAAGGGTCAAGGATATTTAATGCGAGACGTGCGCATTAATTGCAGGATATGTAGGCAGTGGTATGGCGGCGCGTCTTCCCCAGGCGCGCATTAATGATGGGTGGCCCCGAATCGACATCCCCTCTCTCCTGGCGGAGCCTGCAGGGGTGACAGATAGGCGGGACCCAAGGCGAAGTCTAAGTCGGCTAGGACAGGCATTAAATGTGATGTAAGAGAGTGTGACGGGTGCATTAAATGCACTGTGGTAGTGTGTCAGACGCTTGCTTTACGCAAGCTTGTAAGCCCCATGCGCCTCAGCCAGCCCGAGTATAAAAGGGAGCTAGGGTGCATGGGAGAAGGGTTGTTGATTATTGGGTTGGCAGAACCGGAGAAGGTCGTCTTCCCCAGCCTTGTAAGAACCTTGAACTCAGAAGAAGCCACCAAGCAGGACTAGGGTTATTACTCCTTAGGAGGGCCCGAACCTGGGTAAACTCGACTGTCTTCTTGCTTGCTCCCAACATCCCGTTCTTCCTGTCTTTGGAGCGGTCGCCACAAAAGCCCCCAGTCCGAATCTCTCAAGCACCCAGTCTTAGGGTGCCTGTTGGCCAGTAAGCCGACAGGTGGCGCCGCTGTAGGGGCTTAGTGGTTAGATCGTTCCTTTCTTCCATTCCTTTTGAGGAGTTTGCAAGAATCAAGATCATCCGGTATGGCGGAATCTCATCGCCAGAGCGCCCTCGAGGAAAGCGGCGCGGCCGGTCTCGGCTCCGTAAGGGAGTCGGGTCACCGGAGTCCTTCATGCGGCGGGAGGGGCGCGAGTCGCATCCAAGCCCGAGTTCACCGGTCCAACGGCGCTTGCTTTGTTGGGGAAGATACCCCAATGCAAAGCCTTCATGCGGCCAGTTACTCTGGATCATCCTCGGTCCAAGCGACGGGCGACACCTCAGCCACCCCTTGGCTCCAGGACATTGCCGTCTAGTGGACTCGGCCAAAGGCGAGTTCTTGTGGCAATTCAGCCGAGGGCTTCGGCGTCCTCCGCTAAGGAGTTCGTATGGTGGATGCACAAGCTTCCAGTCGCTCTTTGGCGACCTCTCCCGGCCGCAGGAGCCGGGATAAAGGGAAGGGAGTACTGGCTGCAGCCCCCTCTGCAACAGGGGGACGTGCACAAGCTTCCGCATCTTCCCGCGGTACTCCCATGCCGGAGGAGAACCGCGGGGATCTAAGGGCACGCCTCAATGAGGGGCGGCTCGGCGAGACGATCCGCTGCGTCAAGTTCTTCGGCGTCATCCGCAAAGAACGCGCCGAACCCCCGCTGCCGGCCACCGAAGGGGCTTCTTCCGACTCTGGGGAGAGTGTAGACTCACACTCCTCGACCCCATCTCAAGGTCAGGGGGCTGGTGGGCGACACTACTCCCCATATAATGATGGGTGCCAGGCGTTTTCCCACCGTCTACGCCAATCGGGCGTGGCAGAGATTTCGCCCCGCGCCCATCGAGAACTATGACGGCACCACCAACCCTGAAGAAGTCCGGCAGATTTATACGCCGGTGGTGCGTCTTTGCCGGGGATCGAGATAGAGTTATGGCCAACTACTTCCCGATGTCGCCGACAGTTCGCCCGCCTCTGGCCGAACCTTCCTCGAGGTTCGATGCGCTCGTGGGAGGAAGCGTGCGACATTTTTGTAGCCAACTTTCAGGGCTCCTACGCTCAACCGGTGTGGAGGACGACCTCCACGCTTTGGAGCAGAAGGAGGAGTCACGAGGGGTTTATTCGGCGGTTTAGCCATTGCCGCAACACGATCCCCCGGATCTCTGAGCAGTCGGTTATTATTGCGTTCCGGAGGGGGGTTAGGGATCAGAAGATGCGGGAGAAGATGGCTACCCGCACTGTCGCTACCACTTCCGAGCTCTTCTCTCTGGCTCACAAGTGTGCCCGGGCAGCGGAGGCTCGGAAGGGTGCAGCAGGGCCCTCAAACCCTGACGAAGCCGGATCTCGAAAAGAGTCGACGAACGACCCGGGACACGGCTCCAAAGTTCGGCCGGCGTTGGGCGACGTTCGGGCGACATGGGATGGATCTCGGAGTTTTGGAGATGATCCGGAGGTTGAAGATCCATGGGAGAGGTCATGGGAGGTCTACATGAGGTTGGGGTGGCGGCTAGGTCAAGAAAAATCAAGTTTGGACGCGTTTGGAGCAAAAACGGGTCTTATAGGCATTTTGTCGAGCAGCCTCCGTGCATGAATCGGATCCGGCGACGTGGGCCAACGGGAGGCCAAGACGTGGCGGGGCTGGGGGCGCTGGTCTGGCTGGCGCGGGCGTTGGCGCGGGTGGGCCGGCGGGAGGGGCGCGCCCGGTCGAGGCGGCTGGCGCGGCCCAGGCGAGGGCGCGGGAGCGGGCCGGGGGTGAGGCGCGGGAGGCGAGCGGGGGCTGGGCTGCGGGAGGAGAGAGAGGCAGATTTCAGCCCACGCTATTTTCGGAATTTGCAGCATTTTCCAAATAAAAACAATTCGAATAAATCAATTAATTCATTTGAGGCAACAAAAATACCAGAAAAATTCTAGAAAAATTCCAGAAAATATTTCGAGATATTTTGAACTCAAATAAAATATTTTCAGCAAAAATTTATATAAACTTTTTCAAATAATTAATTAATTTTAACAAAAGGGCTTAATACAAAATGATTCCGAATAAATCCAATAAATAGCAAACGAGCTCCGAAAAATCTCTAAAATTACAGGAAAATTTCTTGAAGCACAAGGAATCCAAATAAAATTAAATAAATTTTATTTGAGGTATAAAATAATCAAATTAAATTGTTTTAGCTTTTAGAAAATTCAAATCAAGTTTTATAAACGCGAGAAAATCAACAAAAAATTTTGGGAAGCTAAACAAAACCAAAATTTTTTTGAAAACCCAAATTTTGGGATGTTACAAATCTCCCCGCCTTAACAGAATCTCGTCCCCGAGATTCAGGGCTGACTATAGAATTAGGTTCAGGGGGACTCAACTCTTGAGCTTCCTCGAACTTCCAAGCAACTGCACACTGGACAGGGGTCGCTTCTAAACAAACACTTGGTAACATCCAAAATTTTGCAGGCTGCTCCTTGCGGATGAGATCCTCTTACAAGTCCACTGACTCCAACTGTGTCTGCTTTTCGGGCACAAGGCACTTCTTCTACGGAAAATCTTGATACTACCTTTGTCGGGGAATCTTGAACATCTCATGCACTCATGCTGATGTTTCTGGTAACTCCATTGATAGGCACACTTGCTTCTGTTCCTGAGCACTTGATTTTCGGCTTCTCGTAGAAATTGGACAAGCTGTATCTGACAACAAAGCTTACTTGCAATTATGCGGTCTTCATCAAGACTTGGATAGCATTCCGGTTGGTCTAGCACTATCTTTGTCGGCTTGATTCTTCAGCATTGACTGAAACTCTGTATCAACTGAATACTCCTTCACAATTCACTTTCTGACGCACGTGTCTCGGTAGGCGAGGGACTAGGGTTGAAGTGAACAAGTATAACACCTTTTCTCCTAGGACAAGTATTAGCAAAGTGTCCCGGCTCATTGCATCTGAAGCAACGCTTGACTGATGTCTGTTGGCTTCTTCCGTGAGGACTTTTCACTGGGTGGTGTTATGGAAACTCTGACCATCAGGGCGAAGCATAGGTGAAAGTGTCTCGAACATAGTCTAAGCAGTACGGCAACTGAGTTGTTGAGGGGCACTCCTCATTCGCTGTTGCGGTGGTCCTTCTTGACAAACTTTCCGACGCTTGCGGTGGTCTCCCAATTCCTTGCACTCATCTTTTAGGTTAAGGCCTTTGTTAACCAACTCCTCTTGCTTCAACTGACTCCTTAAGAAAGTTTCTTCCATAGTCTTACCACTCACTTTCGGTATTATACTCTTCACTGAAGTAATTTCTGGAATGATCATGTCTTCCGAAATTGCTTGATCTTTCTGTGGGCATTCCTTAATTGACTTAACTCACCACAGTTGTAGCATGACTGTTTGGGTCGTTGTGATGGGTTGAGGGGCATTCTCTAGGCCAATGACCTCATTTATCACACAAGAAACAATTCCATGGTGACCAAGTATTACTGATTTCCTGAGGTAGATGGATAGGGTTGACATGCTTCTTCTTCATTTCTTCACGTGGCACGGCAAGTGCGGATGATAATCCTTCTCTTTTCGCTAACTCTTGAGCAATGACAGCTCGAAAATTCTCTTGCTGATGCCGAGTCACAGCGGTCACTACTGAATCCAGGGAACATTGAGATGGGCAGTGATCCTGACCTTCACAAACATAGCAGGTGATATTGCGCATAGGACATTCTTCGGGGTAAATGGCTTCCTTCACAGCTGGAACAATTGATTACCTGTTCATCTGCAGTGTGTCCTATTTCTCCACATCGGATGCATGCACGGTCTTCTGATTTGTTTGGTTGATAACACTTCAAAGAACAACATCTCAGTATGGTATTGGGGGCAGGGGTTGTACACATCTCTGAACTTGCGGTAGTCACACTGTCATTTGATGACGAAACAAACTGATGAAGGGCGGTGGCAACTCCGACCAAGTGATAGTATGTCCATCTTCAGAGGTGGCGTAGAAACCTTTCCTCCAGACTAATACATCTCCTTTTAACTGGCAAGTAGCATAGGGGACCTCTTCATCTTCACATTACACCAAAGCTAGCTTCTCTTCTATGACACGAAGCCATATTTCTGCGTCTTTGAGAGTGGCTGATCCATCAAACGTGGGTGGTCACTAGCTGATCCAAGTGTCAAATTGTCACGGTTGGTGCAGGGGACAACTGTTGGTCACAGTCTGCTTTAACACTGACATAGGTAGTAGCAACTGAACTGACTTGAACTGCCTCAAAGTTATTGCTGTAGTTGGTCCTTTCCATTTGTTGACCACTCCAAGGTTTAGGTAAGAGGGAAAAAAGCATAGATGAAGTTCAAGAATCCTAGTGCAGGGGAACAGGTTTAACCCAAAAACTTATACAAACATTAATAAGGACTTGGTATGGTTGCTTATCCAAGCCTAAAAGCTTTGCAACACATACTGCACACTCAGCAATCAATGAAGAACCAAATTCCTAAACACACAATAATCTAGCGTCTAAAAGGGTAACACTCCTATCTTAAGAGACGCGACTCTCACACATGAGTCTCAACTTACTACTAAGCACTGGTTCTTAAAACTTCTGGAACACTTCATCGATCCACTTCTCTTCGAGCTCGATGATTCCTTACTTCGCGATCTTCAGGGTTGACGGCGACATCGAGTACTTTCCCCTTAAGTGTGAAACAACGTTAACTATACGGAACGACTCAAGCAAGATTTCCGTTTAAATCGAAGGGAAGGATAGAACTTTCAGCAAAGAGGAAAGAATAGAAGAATAAGATAAGTCAAGAATGTATTATTCTTTCAAGTTAAATTTTCTCTTTAGAAAATAATTTTGAAACTCCTAAAGACGGCCAATCTATCTAGGGTCAAGACCTACAGTCAGTATGGCTCTGATACCACCTCTGTCGGGACCCGAATGTGCAAATCCGGACCCTCTGTGTATTCAGCACTAGTCTAGGATTACGCTAGTGCACACAGTCTCAAGATAGATGAATATCACAATCATACACAGCGAAAAAGAGAAATAACACAAATATAGAATATAAACTATTGAACGACCTTAAGGTCAACCTTACATTTGTGACGCCTTGACGGCTTCAACTCCAAATAAGCAGCAGCGGAACGAAGAACATCGGTGAATCCCATCAATACGCCACAGGCAACTGACAGGGTTCGACTCCTAGATAATCGCATTCTCACGGAACTTCTTCTTCTTCGACGATGTAGACTTTTGCTCACTGGTGATTGTTTGTTTGCAAGGGGTGAGTACATAAAGCACTCAGCAAATCATGCACAGAATGCAAGTCTAATAACTATATGCATGGCTTATTACAAATGACAGGCTGAAGGGGTTATTTTGCAATAAACAGCATTCACAAATATTCATAATAGATTGTAAAGCGGTAAAACAGATAACAATTGTAATAATTTCACAGTTGTTTCACAAGTAAACCATTTCACATCCTTAAACAATTATCACTTTTCCACAGGCAAACTGCCTCCAATCCCAAGTTCATTTTCATGAAAAGCTAACCCTTGACTGTAATCCCCGAGCATTGTCCATTACCGCGGACTCGGCTATTCGAATAGATTTTACACTCTGCAGAGGTTATACACTTTACCCACAAGATACAATCCGCTCACCACGTCAGCCGTGAATCGCCATACAAGAGTATGCGAATGAGTGATCATAACAAAGTCTTTTGGAAGCCTCTAACTACACAAGTGGACCTCTCCGGTTTTTGCCCTACACCATCCCTTCCCTTAGCTAAGGCGAAGTATGGGACCGACATACCGTTGGATGGGTACCATGCCGCAGCCCTGGTACGCTCCCCCTTCAAGCTACACAAACGGTGTAGTTGACACCCTGAGGTACCACAAGCAAGTTATTAGCGACTTAATCAACTAGGTCCGTCCCATTACAGACATGTGGTTGTACGATTGACTCAGTTCAAAGGCTTGCAAGGTTAAGTCCTTAGAGTGACTAGGGCAAGACTACCCAAAGCACCAAAACGATTTCCCCGGTGCCAACCCTGGCCCACCAGCTCATTCTTGCCACTTGCCCCAGTCTAAATCATTTTATCACCCCAGTTGATTATTACGCAACACAATGCCAACAACTCAACATCCTTGAAGAAGTACGAATACCTCCACATATCAACTTCATCGTGTCGGCAACACGTCACACCATTCCAAAATACATTGCATATTCCATTAGTCAATATTGAGCTTTTGTATTTCCAAAACGATGTCAAAAGTTCGTTGCATGGCTAAGCAAACTACTGACGGTCTAAATAACCCATGTCGGCAAAGTATTTAGCTACCAACTATTAATCAACAAACCTAGGGTGACAAATGAATCATGGCGTACAACTATTATAGACAAGGTGGCAATAACAAGTAGGTTGATTATCTAATCCCAAAATAATAGAAAACAATTTAACTCAAACTAGCATGCAATAATTTGAAACAACATAAGTTTCGAAAATGGGATCAACATGGTCAAAGCACAACTTGCCTGGCCCTTGCAAACTTTTACTGTCTTTTACTCTTTATCCTTGATCCTTGATCCTCGAGCTTCAACTTCCACTTTCTCGATCCTCAGCTCGTTCGAATGACTTCCGGACGACACGTCTAACGATTAAAGAAGAAGCAAATACAACACATTCAAACGACAAATCAAGTAAAACTCCAAATAAGAACAAACAGCATTGGGCACAACGGCTGGGATAAAATTAGGAACCTGAAAGGATTGGATCGAAGATTGGACAAGAGGGGACGGGCTTTCGGAAGAACACCGAAAAGAGAAAGATTAATAACTGGGAAAGAAAGAATAATATTCCGAAGAATATTTCTTCCGAAGTTATTATCTTGATTGGACAGACAGCGACATATGGGCACTCGATCTATAGACCGGGTCCATAAAGATAAGTTAGTTCACAATGAACTAAACTGATTCTCGAAGTTGACTTTTGTTGACCGAACGGACACAGTCAAACTAAAGAGAGACGGATAGATTAGATCGGGCACAAGGTTATGGCACATGGCCAATGGTCTATCGACCAAGTCCGCGAAGGAATTCTCGATTAATGGTAGATTAGGTTTTCAGGGATAAGACAAGACAAGTGTCTTACCACGATTGAAACAACGGAAAAGATTGTAAAGATAACAACGCGGCTCACGATAAACTTAGTTCATCGAACCGGTCTTAGGTTAGGGTTTTGATTCGGCTTTGAAGATGATATGACGATGAGGCTAGGCTCACATCACGATGATAGATAAGACGCGGACATCGCACTAGGGCTCTTGCATGAATGCACGCATACGATGACAGCGAAGCGGTGAAAGCCAAGCGTTAACAATGAAGCGTTAACGGTGGAACGTTAACGACGGAACGTTAACGACGGAGCGTTAACGGTGAAACGTTAACGGCGAAACGTTAACGACGGAGCGTTAACGATGAAACGTTAACGGCAAAACGTTAATGGAGGAACGTTAACGGCGAAACGTTAACGACAGAGCGTTAACGGTGAAACGTTAACGGCAAAACGTTAACGGAGGAACGTTAACAACGAAACGTTAACGGCGAAATGTTAACGACGGGGCGTTAACGGCGAAACGTTAACGGAGCGTTAACGGGGAAACATTAACGGTGGAATGTTAACGACAGAAAGTTAACGGTGGAGCGTTAACGGGGAAACTTTAACGGCGAACGTTAACAGCAAAACGTTAACGGTGGATCGTTAACGGCGAAAGTTAACGGTGGAGGTGAAGCGATGATAGGATACTCATGAAGCGAAGTAGCGACCGTCGGTGCAACGACATGGCCGCGGTAGAACGCTACCAAGGACGGTTAACCGGTGCGCGAACCGGCGGCACGGGTTAGGTTGAAAGATAACGATTTAAGGCTGGCATCGGGCTTCTCGGCAAACGGAGACCAAAAGAACTCTAAAGATGGACCAAAACAGTACATGATGATCCACCGGACGCGACAACACGGCCGGAGCGAACCAAAATATGCGGCGTCAAAAGGCGACGCGCGGCGACGGCGAAACCGTGGCCTAAATATATAAAAAAAATTCCGGAGGATGGGATGGCAAAGGGAGAATGTCTACTACGTAGAACGCGGCGAGACGAACTCAACGGTATAGGCAGATTTTGCGGCGCCCCATCGGATTAATCACAAACTGCCGATCAACGGGTTTCGGATCAAAACTTTGGATGGCCATAACTTCTAGAATAATGATCGGAACTTAACGAAATTTGACTGAGAGCTAGATGGGACCAAGAGGCACACCGTGATGCAGGTGGATTGAAGAAATACCTTCTGGAACAGCGGGGGACGCGCGAGGAAGTTTGCCACTGTTTGGAACGCAGTCTGAACGGAGAGATTATTTTTCTGCGCCAAATCTAGAGGGCAAAATCGGGGGGCAAGATGTGGATCACGTAGAGGACATCTCCAGAAGTCTACACAAAAAATTTCACCATCAAACTCGAAAAATTGAGGGAGTTATGGACTCGGCAAGATTCGAGATTGAAACGGCCATAAATTTTGATCCCGTGGGCCAAATTGGCTGAATTTTGGAAAGCAAGCAGATGGTACCTTGTGGTACACCATGGAGAAGACGGATCTCGAAAAGAGTCGACGAGCGGCCCGGGACACGGCTCCAAAGTTCGGTTGGCGTTGGGCGACGTTCGGGCGACATGGGATGGATCTCGGAGTTTTGGAGATGATCCGGAGGTTGAAGATCCGTGGGAGAGGTCATGGGAGGTCTACATGAGGTTGGGGTGGCGGCTAGGTTAAGAAAAATCAAGTTTGGACGCGTTTGGAGCAAAAACGGGTCTTATAGGCATTTTGTCGAGCAGCCTCCGTGCATGAATCGGATCCGGCGACGTGGGCCAACGGGAGGCCAAGATGTGGCGGGGCTGGGGGCGCTGGCCTGGCTGGCGCGGGCGTTGGCGCGGGTGGGCCGGCGGGAGGGGCGCGCCCACGGCGAAGCGGGCGCGCCAAGCGAGGGCGCTGAGCGGGCCGGCGAGGCGCGGAGGCGAAGCGGGGCCGGCTGGCGGGGTGGGCTGCGGGAGGAGAGAGAGGGAGATTTCAGCCCACGTTATTTTCGGAATTTGCAGCATTTTCCAAATAAAAACAATTCGAATAAATCAATTAATTCATTTGATGTAACAAAAATACCAGAAAAATTCTAGAAAAATTCCAGAAAATATTTTGAGATATTTTGAACTCAAATAAAATATTTTCAGCAAAAATTTATATAAACTTTTCCAAATAATTAATTAATTTTAACAAAAGAGCTTAATAAAAAATGATTCCGAATAAATCCAATAAATAGCAAACGAGCTCCGAAAAATCTCAAAAATTACAGGAAAATTTCTTGAAGCACAAGGAATCCAAATAAAATTAAATAAATTTTATTTGAGTTTTTAAATAATCAAATTAAATTGTTTTAGTTTTTAGAAAATTCAAATCAAGTTTTATAAACGCGAGAAAATCAACGAAAATTTTTGGGAAGCTAAACAAAACCAAAATTTTTTTGAAAACCCAAATTTTGGGATGTTACACATCCGCCTAACCTATACGTATATATACTAACATATATATACACGTCGACAGGATCAATCGATCAATAGAGGTAGAGTGCGCGCCAAAGAAATAAAAGGTACCGATCGACGACGAGCAGTAGCGCGGATCGTCGACGCGGAAGAAGGCGAGGCTGGAGAGTGCGCCAGCGGCGACGTAAATGGCGGCAACAGCGGCAGTGGCGACGTCGACGATGACGGCGGCAACGGCGGCGACGACGACGACGGCGACAGCAAGGAAAATGGCAGAGAGGCGTGGATGCAGTGGAGAAGGTGCTGGAGCTTTGGATGGTGCAAAAGAAAATGATGTGAAGGCTAATGACGTGAAGACTATGTGAGAGATGAAGCAATGGAGGGAGGTAATGTCTAGTAACGGCTTGAAGTGAAACCGGCTGGAAGAAAAAAAATGCCATGTGCAAGTTGTTCACACGATATATACTAATTCATACATTACTACTAATTCACACGTTACTACTCACACTACTAATTCACGCATGAGGTATTAATGACCACATGCATTCGGCTGGAACACTTGCCGTTACTAGCATGCATGGGAAAGAAAGAAATAAAAGGGTGACCACATGCATTCGGCTGGAAGCGACTTGCCGTTACTATAGGCATGCATGCACTGGAAGCAGCTAGTAACTGATGGGAAAGCTTGCATGCACATGGTGTACGATGTTCCCATGCCTCCACACCATATACGCATATACATGACAAGAAGGCTACGTGGATGAGTCCTCCACGTGATACACATGTGTGTGCATGCTAACACGTTTAGAATAAAATAGCAGAAAGGTTCCAGGAATTCTGAAAAATTCCTCTAAAATACTAGGAACTGAGTGGAGCTTAACAAAGTTGGTTTCGCGATTTTTTGACGTGTAGATTTTTTGCAAAAATTCTTTTAGTGAATCAGACACATGTACAAATTTTCGTAAAATCAACGACTTAAGTTATATAGCATATTTTTCGAAAATATTCGAAGAGAACACTCTCGTCTACCCGTTATCTAAATTTTAAATAAAATTTTAGATTTTACGCATATTCAAAAATGCCTGATCTTTATTTAATACGATTAGGTCAATAAACGTGAATCCGATTTACTCGCGAGGCTTCCAAGTAGATTCCGAAAAATTACAAATAATCCCAGAAACACACTGAAAGTATTAAAAGAAATTTTTGAGACGTTACAAACCTCCCCCTTAACAGAATCTCGTCCCCGAGATTCAGGGCTGACTAAAGAATAGGTCGGGAAACTCCTTCTTCAAATCTTTTTCGCGCTCCCAAGTCGCTTCACTTTCTGAGTGATTACTCCACTGAACTTTGCAGAAACGAATCGTCTTGTTCCTGGTTTCTCGTTCAGATGTGTCTAGGATCTTGACTGGATACTCTCTGTAGGTCAGATCTTCTTGCAACTCGACCTCTTCCAGAGATGTCTGCTCTGTTGGTACTCGAAGGCACTTCTTAAGTTGAGATACATGGAACACGTCATGTACTCCTGCAAGTGATTGCGGCAACTCCAACTGGTATGCGACTTCGCCTCTGCGGCTCAAATTCTTAAAGGGACCCACGTATCTTGGGGCTAGTTTTCCTTTAGTGTGGAACCTTTTAACTCCCTTGAGTGGAGTGACTCTAAGATACACATAATCCTCTGGCTCAAAGCTTAGCTCGCGGCGTCGGTTGTCAGCGTAACTCTTTTGCCTCCATTGTGCAGTCTTCAGTCTTTCTTTAATCAAAGCAATCTTTTTCTCGGCATCTGAGAGTATGTCTGGCCCAAACAGTAATTTTCCCATATACGACGGACCAAATTTTTTGGTCCTACGTGAACATGTTTTTGGCAACCTCATTTTCCCATGTACGACAAACCAAATTTTTTGGTCCTACGTGAACATGTTTTTGACAACCTCATTTTCCCATGTACGACAAACCAAATTTCTTTGGTCAGTCGTGAACGGTTTTTTGAGGATTGATTTCGCATGTACGACGGACTGATTTCTTTTAGTCCGTCGTGAACGTGTTTTCGCCGGAATGATTTCTTCTTGAAACCGAGACTTTCACTTGTACATCGGACCGATTTTGTTGGTCCGTCGTGAATGGACTGTTTCTATGGTTTTTATTTTTGGTCCGTTGTGAACGTGTTTTGCTCGGTTTAGATGTTTTGCAAGAATTGGAATTGATTTTTTAGATTTGAATTTGAGATTATGAAATTTGTGAGAATTTCATGATGCTTGTTTGAAATGGAATTTATGCAATGCTCGTGTGAGTATTTGAATGGACTAATGTTGAGTCAAGTTGCGGACTTGTGCTCGAAATCGTTTTGTGGTTTGTTCATGTGCAGGTATTGCTCGAGGACGAATGTGGTCGATGACGGGACTGAAACTAGGTTCATGGAGGAACTGAGGTTCGGGACTAGGTTCAGGGAGGAACCGAGGTCTTGGTGGTCAAGGATGTCATGCGGGACGTTCGGGCTAAGAGAATGGTGCATATGAAGAATGGTTAGTCACGTGAGAATGGCAGGAGGTCATTCGCGTGCAAAGTGTTAGTCACGTGAGTATGGCAGGTGGGCATACGCGTGCAAAGTGTTAGTCACGTGAGTATGGTAGGGTTGCCACACGCGTGCAAGAGTTGTACTCGGCCAGGTTGGGCCAAGAGGAGTTGTGTTGAATACATACTCCTTCTAGGATTAGGAGTGGGACTCCTAGGATTAGGAATTGTATTCAGAACTCCTTGTGTTTTGCTCCTTTAAATAGGAGGGGTGTCTCCTGTTGAAGGGCATCAATCGGAGCTGAGAGCATTGAGAGCCTCAAGCACAGTTTTAGGGTTTGTACTCTTTTGATGAGAGTACTTTAGACAAAAGAAATAAAGATCAATTCTTCCAAGATTCTTGCGTGCTACAGTAACCACGTTGCTACAGTGTTTTCTGTTTTGGTTCTTGTTTGCATGCTTGTTCTAATTGTAGATTAGTTTTTGATCTTTGAGGTTCATCTTGATTTGATCCATCAAAAACCTTTGTAGGGTATTGATTTAGAGTTTCTCAAAGTCTAATTGATTAATCTTTTGAAGATCTTGTTTAATCTTGAAGTTTTGATTAGATTGATTTTCGTCAAGTTCTGGAACAGCAAGCTTGCGAAACTCATAACTTTTGATCCGTAAGTCCGATCGAGCTGATTCTTTTTGTTTTCGATTCGTATTGGAATATAGTTTCTTGTGTACAAATTTCAGATCGATCTAACGGCTGGATCTCCGAGAATTATCCTTTTACCAAACCTCTGTCATTCTGTTTTTGTCGAATACGAGGCAATTATTTGGTTCTATTTTGGGGTGAACTTTTAGTAGATCAAGAATTTGGTTTAGCTTCCGCACAATCATTCACCCCCCCTCTGATTGCTATATTCGTATACTTCGATCCTACAAGTGGTATTAGAGCAAGGTTTTTCTAATCTATCTTAACCGGTGATTAGATTAATGGATCGCTATTCGACAAAACCGTGTGTGTTCGATGGTGTTGATTTTCAGTTTTGGAAGGCCAAGATGGAGGCATTCATCCAAGCACAAGGCTTCACAATTTGGGAGAAGGTGTACAAGCCATACCAAGTCCCTGCAAACGACAACGTCAACGACACCAATCGCACACATGTTGAAGCAAACAGCAAGGCGCGCAACTTGATCATCCAAGGCTTGGGACGCAACGACTTTGATCGTGTGGTTCATGTTCGATCCGCATATGAGGTATGGAAATCTCTTTGTGATTACCATGAAGATTCTAATACTGTGAAAGAGGTTCGCCAAGACATCTACAAAAAGGAGTACATGCGATTCGAGATGAAACCGGGTGAGTCGGTAGATGACTTCTTTGCACGCTTTAATAAGATTCTTAGCAATTTGCGTGCTGTTGGAGTTAGCTTTGATGCTGCTGCTAATGCTAGACAATTGCTTAGTGCATTAGACATGTCTATTTGGGAGATGAAAGTTACATCCATTAGAGAATCTACTGTCATGAGTACACTTACATTAGATGTTTTGTATTCTAAGTTGAAAACTCATGAGTTGGATGTTTTTGCCAGAAAGGGTAATGTTAAATCAATTGCTTTGATCTCTAACCCTAACATGTCAAATGCAAATTCTTCTTCTAGTTTTGCCTTGTCCCCCTTGTCTTCTTTAACAGATGAGCAAATAGAAGAATTTCCTGAAGAAGACTTGGCACTACTCTCTTCTCGCTTTAACAAAGCTTTGCAGAATATAAGAATGAGAATGAGAGGTGGTCCTCCAAGGTGCTATGAGTGTGGTGATCTCAACCACATGAGATCAAATTGTCCAAAGCTTGCAGGTAAATCATCATGGGAGGAGAAGGACAACGACAGAAGAAAAGAGAAGAAGAAGTTCCCTTCAAGTGATAGAAAGAAGAAGAGCTTCATTAATCGCAAAGTGGTCCACCGAGTTCTTTCCGCTCTTGAACAAGTCAATTTGAGCGATGTGGATTCGGAGAGCAGCGAGGACGATGCAACTCCAAGCAAGCATGACTTGACGGGGTTGTGTCTCATGGCAAGCAGCAAGGATAGCTTCACCGAGGATGATCACGACAGCGACTTCAATGAGGTAGATCCTTCTTATGATGAATTAGCTATTGCTGTTGCTCGTCTTGGAAAATTGCTTGACAAACGTGACAAGAAAATTAAGAAACATGATTTCATTGTTGAATCATTGAAAGCTGAAATTGCTAGACTTAAGACCTTGATACCTAGTGATGATACTTGCAAATCATGTGACTTAATTTACAATGAGCTCACATTGCTTAGGAAAGAACATGCTCTTCTGTTGCATCTAAATGAGAAAAATGAGAAACACGTTAAACATGCTAGCTGTTCCACTGATGATTTGCATAGTTCAGATTCTTGTTCTAAATGCTCAACTCTTGAATTAAAATTGAAAGATGCAAATACTAGGGTTTCTCAATTGACTGATAATCTGCTTACACATGAGGTTCTTTCATGCTCAACTTGTCGCAAGCAAAAAGTAAAAGTGGATGCTTCCTGCAATAATTGTTTAACTCTTGCTAAGAAAGTTGATTACTTGCAAAATTCTTTGGAACGGTTCACTAATGGCAAGAAAAATTTGAACATGATTTTGGATAAATCAAAGGTTAGCTCAAATAAGAAGGGTTTAGGATTTGATCTTCATGCTTCATTTGAAACTAAACCTTGCACTGTTGTTCATGCTCCTTGCAATGACAAAATTGAAATTCTTAATGAGCCTAAAAAGATTGCTTTTAAATCTGCTGGTTTTCTTTCTTCTACTATGATGAATGCAAAATATGTTTCTACTATTAAAACAAAAACTCATGCTAAGTACACTTGCACTCATTGTGGTAGAGATGGACATCTAGTAGATTTTTTCTTTAGACTAGCTAAACAACAAAAGAGAGAAAGGTTTAATGCTAGGTCTAATTTCAGAAAGGCACACTCTAGTTCTCATTATGTGGCTAGGGTGAAACTAACACCTTTTGTTGCTAAAAATACGAGAAAAGGCAAATCTGATTTTGTGCATAAAAATTCTTGTGTTGTGCCTACTGTTGTGCGTCGTGTGTCTCAGTACTGGATTCCCAAAAGTCTCATTTCTAACCCCAGTACTGAGACCTCGACATGTTTTTCTATGTAGGCCTCTCGCGCGAGGAAGGAGAACATATGGCTAGTGGATTCCGGATGCTCACGCCACATGTCCGGTGAAAAGAATTGGTTCTCCTCCCTCACTCGTGCATCTCGTGCTGAAAGTTTTACTTTTGGAGATGCTTCTTCCTCTTCTGTTGTGGCAAAAGGTACAATAAAGGTAAGTGACAAGCTTATGTTCAAAGATGTGGCTTTTGTTGAAAATTTGAAATATAACTTGCTTTCTATCTCACAAATGCTTGATGAAGATCTTGAGATAAGCTTTAAGAAAAATGAATGCAAAGTACTAGATGCTTCAGGTGATCTTGTGTTCAAAATTTCTCGTTTTGGAAGAGTATTTAAAGCTGATTTTGATGCATCACCTTCTTCTAAGCATAGGTGTCTAATTGCCAATGTTTCTAAAGATTTATTCTTTTGGCATCGTAGACTTGGTCATGTTGGTTTTGATCATCTTACTCGTGTAAGTGGTTTAGATCTCATACGTGGCTTGCCTAAGCTTAAGGGTGATAGCAATCTAGTATGTTCTTCTTATAGACATGGTAAGATGATTGCAGGTTCACATCCACCTCTTACCATGGTCATGACAAACGCTCCAGGACAGCTTCTACATCTTGATACAGTTGGACCATCTCGAGTTCAATCCTTTGGAGGCAAACGGTATGTGCTTGTGATTGTTGATGATTTTTCTAGATACTCTTGGGTGTATTTTATGGCATCTAAGGATGAGGCTTTTAGTCATTTTAGAAGTCTTGTTCTTAGGCTTTCTGTTGACCATCCAGGATCTCTCAAAGCTATTAGAAGTGATAATGGAACTGAATTCAAAAATGCTTCTTTTGATATCTTTTGTGCTGAAAAAGGAATTAATCATCAATTTTCATCTCCTAGAGTGCCTCAACAAAATGGTGTAGTTGAAAGGAAAAATAGAACGTTAGTTGAAATGGCTAGAACTATGCTAGATGAGCATCACACTCCTAGAATTTTTTGGGCTGAAGCGATTTCAACTGCTTGTTATGTTTCAAACCGTGTGTTTTTGAGACCAAAATTGGGTAAGACTCCATATGAGCTTCGGTTTGGACATAGACCTTCTGTTTCTCACTTTCGAGTTTTTGGATGCAAATGTTTTGTCTTGAAATCTGGAAATCTTGATAAATTTGAAGCTAGATCAACTGATGGCATTTTTTTTGGATATCCTGCTCATACTCGAGGCTATCGTGTGCTTGTTTCGGAGACTAACAAAATTGTGTAAACCTATGAAGTTACTTTTGATGAGTCTAGTCCAGGCACTAGTCTAAGTGATGCAGGTACAGGCGCATATGTTCAGGGGGAGAAAATCTTTGAAGATAATGATGATGTTGAAGATGAGGTCTTGACTCTTCCTAATGCACAACAAGCTGTAGCACCTTTGGCACCTACTACTACATCACCTACAGCTAACCATCCTCAAGCTACAACATCATCTGTACATGCTGAAAATGAAGGAGAAGGAGAAGTCTCAAATGCCAATGCTCCCTTGCACATTCAGAAAATGCATCCATCTGAACAAATGATTGGAGACCTAAATGAGAGAATCACCCGGTCTAGGTTTATTCATTCTGACACTCATGCTCATTCTGTTTTAGTTGCTTCTTTTGAACCCAAAGATATATCTCATGCATTATCTGACGAATCTTGGATCAATGCCATGCATGAAGAATTAGAGAATTTTGAAAGAAATAAAGTTTGGAAACTTGTCTCACCTCCTCCAGATTTTAATGTTATTGGAACTAGATTGGTTTTCAAAAATAAACAAAGTGAGGATGGTGTTGTTGTTAGAAACAAGGCTAGATTGGTTGCTCAAGGTTACACTCAAATTGAAGGCTTAGATTTTGATGAAACCTTTGCTCCTGTTGCTAGAATTGAAGCCATTAGAATCCTTTTAGCCTTTGCTGCATCCAAAAGTTTCAAATTGTATCAAATGGATGTGAAAAGTGCTTTTCTTAATGGCTACATAAATGAGGAGGTTTATATCAAGCAACCACCTGGTTTTGAAAATCCAAAGTTTCCAAATCATGTGTTCAAACTATCAAAAGCTTTGTATGGTTTGAAACAAGCCCCTAGAGCATGATATGATAGGCTAAAAACCTTTTTACTTGAAAGGGGGTTTTCAATGGGAAAGGTTGACAAAACTCTCTTTTTACTCAAGCAAGGCAATGATCAACTATTCATTCAGATTTATGTTGATGATATTATCTTTGGTGGTTCCTCTAATGTTTTAGTGTCTGAGTTTTCAGAAACAATGAGGAAGGAGTTTGAGATGAGTATGATGGATGAGTTGACATACTTTTTGGGATTTCAAATCAAGCAAACAAAGGATGGTACTTTTGTGCATCAAAGCAAATACACAAAAGACTTGTTGCATAGATTTGGGATGGAAAACAGCAAACCAATCATGACACCCATGGAGAGCGCTTGCACACTTGATCCGGATGAAGATGGTGAGCCGGTTGATCAAAAGGAATATAGAAGCATGATAGGTTCACTTTTGTACCCCACTGCATCAAGGCCGGATATACAATTTGCTGTGTGCTTGCGTGCTCGTTTTCAAGCTTCCCCACGTGCTTCACATCGACAAGCTGTCAAAAGAATTTTCAGGTATCTTCATGGAACTCAAGATTTTGGCATTTGGCTTTCTGCTTCTTCATGCATTAGTTTAAGAGCTTTTTCTGATGCTGATTTTGGAGGATGTAGAATTGATAGAAAAAGTACTTCTGGTACATGTCACTTCTTGGGAAATTCTCTCATTGCTTGGTGTTCTAGAAAACAATCTTCTGTTGCTCAATCAACTGCTGAATCTGAATATGTAGCTGCTGCTAGTGGTTGCTCTCAAATTCTTTGGATAGTAGCTACACTTAAAGATTATGGGGTTAATTTTGATAATGTTCCTCTTCTATGTGATAACACTAGTGCAATTTGCATTTCTAAGAACCCTGTGCAACATTCTAGAACAAAATACATTGATATCAGATTTCACTTTCTTAGAGATCATGTTGAAAAAGGCAACATTGTGCTTCACCAGGTGGATACTGAACATCAATTGGCAGACATTTTTACAAAACCTTTGTCTTCTTCTCGTTTTGCTTTTATTCGGGGAGAACTTGGGATTGTTCATCCAATGGGTTTGTTTAGAGGGGGAGTTTCCTTGCCAAGTTTTTACTTGATGAGCTTACTTTATCATATTTCTTTATATATTATGTAATTGAGCTAATATATGATAATCTAAATTGTCTCACTTGAACTAAAAAATGACATTGCGAAATTCCTTGGTCTGACTGCCTATAGCTAAATACTCTGTGATATCTTACTCTTCTAGGCTTGATATTTAATCTTCTTGACAAATTTGGGCTATGAAGCAAGTATGTTTTCAACTTTACTTTTTCATAAGACCTTTTAATCATTTTTGCATGTTTACAATCAAAGAAAAAGGAAAACAAAAGGGAATCAATATAAAAAAGGGGTTGTTAAAAGCAAAAGTTTCAAGTTATGTGCTTCGGGCTTGCTTTCCCTAAAAAGATAAGATGTATGCTTCAAGCATGCCATTCCCTCAAAATAAGATGTATGCTTCAAGCATGCCACTCCTAGAAAATAAAAGAAGTATGCTTCAAGCATGCCACATGCAGTTTATTGTTCAAAGATTAAAATGGTCTACTAGATTGGAGTTGAAACTACTTGCTCGCCCTGATTTGTTAGTTGCTTCAATTTTGAGTCTTTGTTTTTCTACTAAAGGTTTTGCTTAGTACTTGGCTATAGTTGACTGAATTGAGGTTGAGATGCATGTCATTCCATAACTTGTTAAAATCACATCAAGATCATGTATTTTGCATATTATGTGATATATAAGGTTATATGATCGAATGAGCTCATCTTTTCTTATCTTGGCACTCCCTTGTTTCTTCTTGTGAAATCATTGCTACAAGAAAAATTTTAAACAAATTCTCTCTTTTGCACTCTTGATGAATCCATTGTCAAAGGGGGAGAAATTTGGGAATCGTTGAAAAGTTAAGAAAAAGGGGGAGAAGAAAAATGGGGATTTGTTTTTGGAAATTTGAGAATTTTGGGAGAAGTTTGGAGAATTTTGAAATTTTTGGGCACATTGCACATTCACACACATTTTCCTTCTCAGGGGGAGATTTTTGTTTTGCATTTTGGTCAAAGGGGGAATTCTGTGTTTTCTCTTTTTGGTCCTTGATCCTTTGGATTTCAAAATCTTTTGTAAAGTGAATGCCAAATGTTCAATTCTAAGTGGTGTTGCCAATGTTTTCATCAAGGGGGAGATTGTGAAATCATGTGCTGAAAAATTGGCTTAGAATTGAATTTTCAAAATGTGTTTGTTCATGTGTTTTGACAATTTCACAAGAAACAGTAAGTTTCGCTTTGGCGCCGGACCAAACTTAAAGAAAACAGTAATTTTCCCATATACGACGGACCAAATTTTTTGGTCCTACGTGAACATGTTTTTGGCAACCTCATTTTCCCATCTACGACGGACCAAATTTTTTGGTCCTACGTGAACATGTTTTTGGCAACCTCATTTTCCCATGTACGACAAACCAAATTTTTTGGTCCTATGTGAACATGTTTTTGACAACCTCATTTTCCCATGTACGACAAACCAAATTTCTTTGGTCAGTTGTGAACGGCTTTTTGAGGATTGATTTCGCATGTACGACGGATTGATTTCTTTTAGTCCGTCGTGAACGTGTTTTCGCCGGAATGATTTCTTCTTGAAACCGAGACTTTCACTTGTACATCGGACCGATTTTGTTGGTCCGTCGTGAATGGACTTTTTCTATGGTTTTTATTTTTGGTCCGTTGTGAACGTGTTTTGCTCGGTTTAGATGTTTTGCAAGAATTGGAATTGATTTTTTAGATTTGAATTTGAGATTATGAAATTTGTGAGAATTTCATGATGCTTGTTTGAAATGGAATTTATGCAATGCTCGTGTGAGTATTTGCATGGACTAATGTTGAGTCAAGTCGCGGACTCGTGCTCGAAATCGTTTTGTGGTTTGTTCATGTGCAGGTATTGCTCGAGGACGAATGTGGTCGATGACGGGACCGGAACTAGGTTCAAGGAGGAACCGAGGTCTTGGTGGTCAAGGATGTCATGCGGGACGTTCGGGCTAAGAGAATGGTGCACATGAAGAATGGTTAGTCACGTGAGAATGGCAGGAGGTCATTCGCGTGCAAAGTGTTAGTCACGTGAGTATGGCAGGTGGTCATACGCGTGCAAAGTGTTAGTCACGTGAGTATGGTAGGGTTGCCATACGCGTGCAAGAGTTGTACTTGGCTAGGTTGGGCCAAGAGGAGTTGTGTTGAATACATACTCCTTCTAGGATTAGGAGTGGGACTCCTAGGATTAGGAATTGTATTCAGAACTCCTTGTGTTTTGCTCCTTTAAATATGAGGGGTGCCTCCTGTTGAAGGGCATCAATCGGAGCTGAGCGCATTGAGAGGCTCAAGCTCAGTTTTAGGGTTTGTACTCTTTTGATGACAGTACTTTAGACAAAAGAAATAAAGATCAATTCTTCCAAGATTCTTGCGTGCTACAGTAACCACGTTGCTACAGTGTTTCCTGTTTTGGTTCTTGTTTGCATGCTTGTTCTAATTGTAGATTGGTTTTTGATCTTTGAGGTTCATCTTGATTTGATCCATCAAAAACCTTTCTAGGGTATTGATTTAGAGTTTCTCAAAGTCTAGTTGATTAATCTTTTGAAGATCTTGTTTAATCTTGAAGTTTTGATTAGATTGATTTTTGTCAAGTTCTGGAATAGCAGTCTTGCGAAACTCATAACTTTTGATCCGTAAGTCCGATCGAGCTGATTCTTTTTGTGTTCGATTCGTATTGGAATATAGTTTCTTGTGTCCAAATGTCAGATCGATCTAACGGCTGGATCTCCAGGAATTCGCCTTTTACCAAACCTCTGTCATTCTGTTTTTGTCGAATACGAGGCAATTATTTGGTTCTATTTTGGGGTGAACTTTTAGTAGATGAAGAATTTGGTTTTAGCTTCCGCACAATCATTCACCCCCCTCTGATTGCTATATTCGTATACTTCGATCCCACAAGCTGTGGCTTTTCCGACTCAAAACATCAGCCACCACATTTGCTTTTCCTGGATGGTAGTGGATTCCAATGTTATAATCCTTGATTAATTCCAACCTTCTTGTTTGCCTCATGTTGAGGTCCGATTGAGTGAATATATACTTTAAACTTTTGTGGTCAGTATATATTTCACATCGGTTTCCGATGAGATAGTGGCACCATATTTTAAGGGCGTGCACTACAACAGCTAATTCCAAATCATGAGTTGGGTAATTCTGCTCATGTGGTCTTAACTGTCTCGAAGCGTAAGCCACTACTTTTCCATTTTGCATCAGAACACACCCAAGACCCTGACACGAAGCATCACAGTAAATGTCAAAGCTATTCCTAACATCCGGCAACACTAAGACAGGTGCCGAGGTTAGACGCTTCTTCAGTTCCTGAAAACTCTTTTCGCACTCTGGCGACCATACAAACTTTCTCTCCTTTTTCAACAATTGCGTAAGAGGTCTTGCAATTGAGGAAAAACCCTTAATCAACCGACGGTAATATCCCACCATTCCGAGAAAACTCCTTATCTGGGTAACTGACTTTGGTTGCTCCCAATGTAACACTGCCTCCACTTTCTTCGGATCGATAGCTACTCCTTCGGCAGTCACTACATGACCCAGAAACTCTACCTTCTTTTTCCAGAAGTCACATTTACTAAATTTTGCATATAGTTGGTTTTCTCTTAACTTTTCCAAAACCATCCTTAGGTGTTCTGTAACACCCCAAAATTTTGCTTTTCTTAAAATCCTGTGTGATTTGGCACTTTGGTGAATTTTTCGAATTTTCTGGAATTTATTTGGATTTATTTAGAATTTATTTCAATTTATTCCCTTTTGAAATAATTAAAGAATTTAACTTTGCAAATAAAATTTTGTTGGAAATATTTTATTTGAATCCAAAATGCTCCAAAATATTTTCTAGAATTTATCTGGAATTTTTCTGAGTCTTTTGCTATTTTTAATGAATTAAATGAATTTCTGGGAATTAATTGGATTATTTAATCGCTGAAAATCGAGTTGGTTTGTACTGTTCCTCCGACCGAGCCCGAGTCAGACTCGAACCCAACCGAACCCTAACCCTCTCGACCGTCCGATCAAGGTAGAACGGCCGAGATTGAGCCACATCACCCGGACCCAAGCCTGACCGAGCCAGCTAGCTCGCTGAGTCGGACCCAAGTCCAACTCACGTGACCGTTGGATCTTGATCCAATGGCTCACGTTGAGCCACGTCGCCCTATCCGTGTCGCCGCCGGACTCCGCCGCCGCCCGTGCGTGGGCCCTCGTTTCCCGCGCGTTTCGCGGACGTCGAGGGGGTATTTAATGCACCGCCACCCGTGCCGTGACTCCGACTTCCGTGCGCACCCGTAGCCCTAGCTCACGCCGCCTGAGCCGTCGCCATCTAGCCGCAATCGCTCGCCGTAGTTGCCGTAGCACTCCACCGCGGTTAATTGCTATTTCCGCCGCCGTCCGTCGTCCTCCGCCGCCGTTGTGCCCAGATCCGGACTCCTCACGTCGAGGCGCACCCGGAGCTACCACTCACCTCGCCGGAGGGGCCCCGCACCGCCGCTGCCGTGGTCGTCGTCTTCATCTCCGGCCAACCAGCTCCGCCGCACGCCATCGCTGGATCACGAAGCATCTCCACCATCCGATCACCATCCAATGGTCCAGATCACGCCACGTCACCCCGGTGAGTTTCCGCGTTGAAAATCCTAGATCCATTCTAGTCACGTTGAAATCTCCAGATTGGATCTTGACCGTCCGATCAAGATCGAACGGTCCAGGTCAGCCGAGTTGTTTTCCAAAACGCGTTAACCAGATCTGATCTGGGCCGTTGATTTTCAAATCAACGGCCGAGATCCAGCCACGTGGCCGGGAGGCCGACCGTCGCGGTCAGCGCGGTCAGCGCCCGCGCGTGGAGCGTGTCTCTGACACGCGGGGCCCGCGTGTCAGTGGGGCCCAGCCGTCAGCGTCCCAGCAAACCGCACCATGACGTCACGCTGACGTCACGGTGGGGCCCGCCTGTCAGCCCACTCGGCTGAGCCATGTGCTGACGTCATGCTGACGTCACCGGCAGGGTCCACCTGTCAGCGACACAAGCCGTGGACCGAGTCCACGGTGGACCGAGCCGCGCCCGTGCGCCGGGTCCATGGACCCGAGGCGACGTGGCGGCTCCTGGTTGGTCCACGTGTCATGCTGACGCAATAAAAGAATTTCCGAAAAAGAAAATGATTTATTAATTCGAAATATTGATTCAAATTTAGATTCAAATTTCAAACGTTTATAACTTTTGCATTTTAACTCCGATTTGGGTGATTCAAATTTCTAAATTTGTATAAAATTGAGTTGTACCTAATGATGAATTTTATTTTTTTTGGGATCAAAGTTTTTCTCTGTAATATTATTTAATTGATTATTTTAAACTTTAAATGCTTGTAACTTTTGCATTTAAACTCCGAATTCGACGATTCCAGTTTCTAAAAATTCATAAAATTATGCTCTCTCTGTTTGTGAACTTTATTTGGAAGTTTGGACACTTTTTGTCTACTGTTTATTTATTTATTGCTATTTGCACGCTTTACGAGTAGACGTTGAAGTGCCCGAAGGCTTCGAAGGTGAAGTGTTGACCCAGGAGCCAGCTCAGGACCAAGAACAAGTACTCTTTGAAGGCAAGTTATGCTTTGACCATGTTGATCCCATTTTCAAACCTATTTTGATTTAATGTATTGCATGCTAGTTTAAATAGAAAATGCTTTACTTAATTATGGGGAAATTAGATAAATGCCAAATTGCTGTATGACACCTTGATTAACTAAATATGTGCCATGACCCCTTGTCACCCTAGTTGTGGATTACTAGTTGGACATTATTGAATTGCCACCTTGGGAATGTAGATCGTTGTAGTATATTGCTTAGACCTGCTACGTGCTCTTGACATGATTTTGGACAATCAAATGTTAATATTGACGTAATGATATATTGAACCTGTTTTCGAAAGGTATCATGTGTTATGATGTTGATGGCACGTGGTGCATGGTAATCAACTGGGGTTTGATAAATAGCTTTCGACCGGGGCATGTGTCAAGAATGATCAGGTGGGCCAGTTGTGGCACCGGGAATGTTGGTTTGGTTCTTTGGGTAGTCTTGCCCTGGTCACCCTAAGGACTTAACCTTGCAAGCCTTTGAACTGAGTCAAGCGTGTAGCCACATGTCTGTAATGGGACGGACCTAGTTGATTAAGTTGCTAATAACGTACCTGTGGGATCTCTGGGTGTCAACTATACCTTTTGTGTAGTTGTACGGGGGAGCGTACCGGGGCTGCGGCCAGGTACCCATCTAACGGTGGATTGACCTAAACTTTGCCTTCGCTAAGGGAAGGGTTAGTGTGCAATCACCGGAGAGGACCACTTGTACTGTTAGAAGTTTCCGAAAGACTTTGTTACGGACACTCGCCTTTGTGGTGTTTGACTGTATCTTGTGGGTAAAGTGCATAACCTCTGCAGAGTGTAAAATCTATTCGAATAGCCGTGTCCGCGGCATTGGACATCGCTTGGGAATTACAGTCAAGGGTTAGACTTTCTTGAAAATAACTTGGACTTAAAAAGGTTTGGTTTGATTTAATAATGATGTTGATGGAAATGTGGATTAGGATTGGGAAAGATGTTTATTAAACTCCTGGAAAAGTTATTGATCTTATACCTGTTTATACTGCTTTCAAATCTACTTATGATACTTGTCAAAATGCTGTATTACTGCAAATATACCCTGAGCTATTCCTTTGTATCAAGCCATGCATGTAGTATATTAGCTTGCATTCTGTGCATGACTTGCTGAGTACCAAGTACTCACCCTTGCCTCAATACAACACCAGTCGAAGAGGAGTCTACACCAGCTTTGGAGGAGGAGCTCCCAGAGGAACCGTCTAACTAGGAAGCGAGCCTAGTCAGTTGCCTGTGGTATACTGGATGGCGCCACGATGTTATCTTACTTTTTCCGCTGCTATTATTTCTCTTTTAATAAGTTTCGCCCTGCATGGCGTATATTTGTAACTTGACCCTAAGGTCGAGCAACCAGTTTGGTCAACTATTTAAAGTACTTTATTAGTATCGAGTGGTATGATTGTGATATTTACCAATGTTGAGACTGTGTGCACTAGCGCGTTCTTGGACTAGTGCTGAACACACAGAGGATCCGGATTTGCAGATTCGGGTCCCGACATGTTCTGCATGCTCTTCTTCTGTTTTAGAGTAAACTAGGATGTCATTAATGAAAATGACGACAAACCTGTCCAAATATTCCATAAATACTTTGTTCATCATATTCATGAAATATGCTGGGGCATTGGTTAATCCAAAGGACATGACTGTGAACTCATAGTGCCCATACCTTGAAGAAAAAGCTGTCTTTGGTATGTCCTCGGTCCGAATTTTCAATTGATGGTATCCGGATCGAAGGTCTATCTTAGAGAAGACTCCTACTCCTCTTAACTGATCAAAAAGATCATCTATCCTGGGCAAATGATATTTATTCTTTATCGTCACCTCGTTGAGTGCACGATAATCTATACACATTCTAAAACTTCCGTCTTTCTTCGTGACAAACAACACCGGTGCTCCCCATGGGGATGAGCTAGGTTTGATGAAACCTTTTTCCATGAGCTCTTCAATTTGCTTCTTCATTTCCACTAGCTCCTCTGTGGACATCCTATAAGGTCTTTTCGCGATCGGAGCTGTGCTAGGCACCAGCTCGATAACGAACTCAATTTCTCTGTCCGGTGGCATACCAGGCAGGTCTTTGGGAAAAACATCTGAAAACTCTTTTACCACTGGCACATCTTCTAGACTGACAATCTTCATGCTGTTGACCAGTAGTTTTCCATCTCGGACTGAGGTTGCTTGAAATTCCACTTTTTCTCCGTCTTGGTTCTCTACAGACACTACTCTGCGGCCACAATCCAATACGGCTTTGTGCTTGGTCAGCCAATCCATCCCAAGGATTACGTCCAAGGTTTGGGTATCTAGCACAATTAGGTTTGCTAGAAACTCTACCTCGTTTATGACCAACTTAACTCCTGAACAGCCTAGGTTAGATTGAAGTTCCGACCCAGGTGATTGCACTACTAGTGTGCACTTAAGTTTTCTCAATTCCAACCCATTTCCCACAGCAAAGTCTTGAGAAATGAATGAATGTGAAGCGCTAGAATCAAATTAAACGGTGGCAGGTACTGAGTTAACCGAGAACATACCCAGTACAACATCCGTGGCATCTTGAGCTTCAGCAGTTGTGATATGATTCACGCGACCTCGGACGACTGTAGAAGGTGCAGCTCCTGATTGATTGTTTCCATGGCTCGATGCTGGTGTTGGTGTCTTCGTTGGCGTGGGCCCAAATTAAAGCGAACTGGGGTCACATTGCCTCTCTTCGGGCATTGATTAGCAAAGTGTCCCGGTTCGTTGCAGCTGTAGCAGCGCTTCACTGTGCCTTGCTGGTTCGAACCAGGTGTGTTGTTTCCCTGAGCTGGCGTTCTGAAACCTTGGCTCGAAGATCCTAGTGTAGCAGTTGTCTTCTGGCCGGTCAGTTGTGGTAGGCGTAGGCGTAGGCTAGCTACACGTCGACATGTATAGGCGTAGGCTAGCTACAAAATACATCCGCCTAACCTATACGTATATATACTAACATATATATACACGTCGACAGGATCAATCGATCAATAGAGGTAGAGTGCGCGCCAAAGAAATAAAAAGGTACCGATCGACGACGGGCAGTAGCGCGGATCGTCGACGCGGAAGAAGGCGAGGCCGGAGAGTGCGCCGGCGGTGACGTAAATGGCGGCAACAGCGGCAGTGGCGACGTCGACGATGACGGCGGCAACAGCGGCAATGGCGACGGCGGCAGCGACGACGACGGCGACGGCAAGGAAAATGGCACAGAGGCGTGGATGCAGTGGAGAAGGTGCTGGAGCTTTGGAGGGTGCAAAAGAAAATGATGTGAAGGCTAATGACGTGAAGACTATGTGAAAGAGATGAAGCAATGGAGGGAGGTAATGTCTGGTAACGGCTTGAAGTGAAACCGGCTGGAAGAAAAAAATGCCACGTGCAAGTTGTTCACACTTTACTAATTCATACGTTACTACTAATTCACACGTTACTACTCACACTACTAATTCACGCATGAGGTATTAATGACCACATGCATTCGGCTGGAAGACTTGCCGTTACTAGCATGCTTGGGAAAGAAAGAAATAAAAGGGTGACCACATGCATTCGGCTGGAAGCGACTTGCCGTTACTATAGGCATGCATGCACTGGAAGCAGCTAGTAACTGATGGGAAAGCTTGCTTGCGCATGGTGTACGATGTTCCCATGCCTCCACACCATATACTCATATACATGCCAAGAAGGCTACGTGGATGAGTCCTCGACGTGATACACATGTGTGTGCATGCTAACACGTTTAGAATAAAATAGCGGAAAGGTTCCAGGAATTCTGAAAAATTCCTCTAAAATATTAGGAACTGAGTGAAGCTTAACAAAGTTGGTTTCGCGATTTTTCGACGTGTAGATTTTTTGCAAAAATTCTTTTAGTGAATCAGGCACATGTACTGATTTTCGTAAAATCAACGACTTAAGTTATATAGCATATTTTTCAAAAATATTCGAAAAGAACACTCTCGTCTACCCGTTATCTAAATTTTAAACAAAATTTTAGATTTTACGCATATTCGAAAATGCCTGATCTTTTTTTAATACGATTAGGTCAATAAACGTGAATCCGATTTACTCGCGAGGCTTCCAAGTAGATTCCGAAAAATTACAAATAATCCCAGAAACACACTGAAAGTATTAAAAGAAATTTTTGGGACGTTACACCTATGCTTCTCCCGTTCGAGGGTGCTTGTTTATAAGTATGCTAAAATGGCATATTTATAAATAAGCAGTCTCGAATTGTCCACGTATTTTGGACAGTTCGAGGATATGTGGCTCGGGAAGGTTCTTAAGCTGTTGTACAAACTCTAGAGAAAGTTTCGGCCGCATCTCCCTAGTGTTCTCTGAATACACACCCTCTTGATCTGTTGTCGAGACGTGTATTTGGAGAACAGTGGGGAGATGCTGCCGAAATTTTCTCTAGAGTTGTACAACAACTTAGGAACTTGCCCGAGCCACATATCCTCGAATGGGATTAGGACCTAACCTAATTAGAGATAAGGAGTCATCATTGGTACGTACGTACTTAGATGGTCTACAGATAGACATTTGAATTGCTTTCTCTTATGTGAAATATAATCATGTCAGAAATTTGAATTGCTTTCTCTCATGAAGTTTAGGTTTGACCTATACGTACTTAGTTCGGAATGTCACAAAGAGAGAGCACCGGCTCAATGCCAGAGAGAGAAGAAGGTGCTGCTACCCCATCGAGGAAGGTCAGAAAGGGCAGAGGACCGAATAAAGGAGCCATAGGGAGAACGCCGCAAGTCCTCCACTTCAATGCCACGGGGGTTTGAAAGGGTCCTAGCAAGTTTAAGGGGTGCTACTCCTCTTTTCTCGGCCAATTGGTGAGGGAGAGAGTGCCGATCACAGTTAAGGACTGGAGGAAGGAAGTGTTTGAGCGTAAGAACCGACTGTGGGACGAAGTTAAGGGGAAATGGATTATACCAGAGGAAGATGAAATCAATGCGAGACGGTACGCCTTGAAGAGAATGTGTGTGGCTTTGAGGCATTTCAGGGTTACCATGCATGCCGAGTTCGTGTTGAAAAACTGTACTCCCGTCGAAAGGTATCCATTTGTTACTCCCGAGGTTTGGGAGGAGTTCACAAGGATGAGGAATACGCCCGAGGCGGAGGAGCTGAGAGAGAAGAATATCGCTATACAGAGGCGTAACACACACACGCACCACCTCGGTTCTGGTGGGTATGTAGGGAAGATTGCAGAGTGGGCACGACTAGCCGAGGAGTGTGCAACCTCTAGGACAACGATGCCTTACTCCCACATATGCGAGGAGCGGGCACGCGACTGGGTATTAGCAAGGACGAAGAAAACCTCTGACGGTCAGATTGTCGTTCCAAACCCCACGACGGCACAGATCGTCACGACCATCGTAAGATCTCTAACATAGTACATTGCATCTGACCCTTCCCATTGTATTTTAGCAATAATTTATATTTGCGACCTGCAGGAGGAGGTAAGCCAACAGAAAGAGCAAGGAGCATTTCAAAGCCAAGGGTCAAGGGACATCCTGTGTTCGGCAATCGGGAAGCCCGATCATAAGGGTCGGGTTCTTGCCGCAGGTGCGGGGCATACGAAGAGGTCCTTCTTTGTAGAGGAGAGCGTTTCCAGTGCTAGGGCAAGATCATGGGAAGCACGTGAGGCGCGGATTAGGGCGCAGATGAAGGAGGAGTTGAAGGAGGAGTTAAAGGCTGAGATGATGGTGATGTTCTCCCAGAATCAGAGTCCTGAACCATCGCCTATGCTACGCCCTAGCAGTTGCGCTTCCAATAAGGAACAACGCATTCCACACCTCAAGGTAATAACTGTTTCGGACCGAAAGGTACATGAGTAAGCTTAAAAAAGATTATGATGAAGATGCTGATCACTTCTTGCAGGGTCCTGCCAAGTGCCAGCTAGTCCTGATCGACGACAGAATACAAACTGAGGCTGCGCGCGGGGTTGCATTTCCCAGCAAGGAGGATGACACGGTGCATGGTATACCTTTGGGGAAGGGCTACATGAGGGTGCAGGTGGACTATGTCCACGATGTTTACCTGTCTCATGCCCTGGAGTTCCCCCCGAACGAAGATATCACCACTCTCTGGCAAGCACGGATGTCGTTCATCAAGTGGCCCGCGACGGGTGTCGTAGTGCAAGCACCTCCTCCTGCTGCTGCATGCTGCTCAAGCATCGGGTACTACTTGCTACTCTGCTGCTCGCACACTCGCTCCTGCTTCTCCTGCTCTTCATCGCTCTCGCTACACCCATCGCTCCTGCTTCCTGCTTCTCCTCTTCTTTGTTATGCTACTATTGGTGCAAAGACTGCCTCATATCGCTACTCCTCCTACTACTGCTGCTGCTGCACCTGCTCCTACTACTACTACTGCTCCTGCTCCTGCTACTACTGCTGCACCTGCTCTTGCTGCACATGCTCCTGCCCCTGCTACACAACCTGCACCTAGGCCTGCAGCTGCACCTCCTGCACCTACGACTGCAGCTACAAATGCTGGTGCGCAGGTGGTGCGCAAAAGGACTTCTACCACGCTGACTAAAGACACAAAGCAGAGTTCAGAGAGTCCCTCCGTGAAGAAGGCAAAGTTGTCAGAGGACACAGAGCACCCTGATGATCACAAGCGGTACATACATGGAAAGCCCTTTATCGCAAGCCATGAATTGAATACTTTAGGCTTGTTCACTCGCCACCTACATGGATGGTACATCGATAAGTCACATGAGGCCGAGCCTCGCCACGATTTCATAGTGAAGTATCGAGGGGGACAATTCCACCGCAAAGAGGATGGGACCTTCCCAATCGATTTTGAGGATCTGTACTTTATGTACAGCTTGAAAGCCGTCGATATTTCTACCATACGATCCTGGACACTGTGAGTATCGCACCATACTCATTCATATGACTTTTTACTGATTTTGTATTATATTTTTTAACAATTGACATGAAATGCAGGATCATGAGGCAGCGAGCCATGATGGGTCGACACCCTATCGGGTTTGTCGACCCCGAGATGGTGTCTGCGACCATGGCTAGGCTTCAATCGGAGTTCCTTGCAGGATACATCAAGCAGTCATTGCATGACGAGGTGAAAAAGGACTTCATTCTCTTCCCGTACCACCAGGAGTATGTACTACTATACAATTCAATTACATGTACACACTTCAACCGTATATGAACTTATTCTCTTGCACTGTGTACCGTGTAATAAGCAACCATTAGGTTCTACTTGTGGTTGTTCCGAGTCAAAACAAGGTCTACACGTTGAACTCACTCGAAAATAGACCGATGGACTATGCGATCGAGCCTGTTTTGCAGAAGTAAGTACATTCCTCTAACCTAACACTTTACATATTGAACTACGTTAGATATTTTTTACCTCAATGGCATCTCTCCAATGTATAGGGCTTTCTTGTCTTACGTTGCTGAACATGGCCGACACAATGATAAACAAGGCACCAAACTGGAGTGGAAGCGCTTCAAGGTACAAGTGTCTATCATAGGATTTATTTCTGACACCTAATTTTAATTCGTGTCCTAATTTAAGTTTCTTTGTTCACAGTGTCATCAACAAGGGTGCGATGATCTGTGTGGCTTTTACGTTATGCATCACATGCTCATTTTGGTTGGCCGCGCAGATCGTTTTCCTAAGGTATAGAGCTGATTATTTGCACTACTGTCAATGTGATATTTGTTTACAAGCATAATACTATCAGCCTTTTACAATCAAAATTTAAGACTTAAATATATTAATGCACTACTATCTATTTTGCAGGACCTTGATATCCTCCGGAAGAGCCTAACCAACACTGATCTCAAGAAATTACGAGACCATTTATGCGGTGATGCTGAGCGAAGTTATAACGGAGGATGGTAGATATAGAGACCATTCAAGCAAATACTAGTCCATAAAGTGTAAACAAAATTTATGTGAATGTGATCTGTTACAGATTGTAAACAATATTAATATGAATGTAATGTGTGTAGATTGTGATGTATATATGTTCTGTGATATTGTGGATTGTGATGAATGTGTCATATTGTGAATGCGAGGCTATTTTCGGACAGTGGACAGTAACATCATCACAATCGGTTCATCTTGAAACCGATTGGGATAGGTACAGTATCACAATCGGTTCTCACTGGAACCGATTGGGATATTTGGAGTATCACAATCGGTTCTAATAAAGAACCGATTGTGATAATATACTTATCCCCATCGGTTCCAATAAAAAACCGATTGTGATAATGTAATCATTTGAATCGGTTCTGAAAAAGAACCGATTGTAATATTATACTTATCTCAATCGGTTCTACGATAAAACCGATTGTGATAAGTTTATTATCACAGTCAGTTCCGAAAAAGAATCGACAGTGATAAGATATTATTAGTGTCGGTTAAAAACCGACTGTGATATATCTACCTTATCACTGTCGTTGGACTTTCTATCGCCTTCAAAACCGACTGTGATGACCAAAAAGAACCGATTGTGATGTACGAATCTGTAGTAGTGTGTGTATGATGGGAATATTTGGTGATCAGAGACATGGCGATGAAGAAACCGAATATGAGGAAGAAGAAGGGTGAATACGGCTCAGGGATAATATGGTTCGTTCCAGACGCAACCACGACAGAGCGAGTTGATAAGGGACCAAATGCCGAACTGAATGAACCCAAAATGCGGCTTTGTTCAGTTCTGCTGAATGAGGACAACAACGTTTCTCGATTGTTCTCGCCTTTCCCGACCACGGTAGAGCATCCAGGGTGAGCTGGGGGCACAGGTGTCCTGTGGGCGATGCTACAATCCAGTGCCGCACCAGGCTTTGGCAGGGAAAATGGAGGTGCTGTGGCGCTCGACGTCTCCCCCGGCGACTTGGTACGGGAAAGAGCAGGGACATAGAGACAGAAGGAAGAAAGAAAGAAAGAAAGAAAGGAGGAAGGGTGAGAGAAAGAAGACAATGACCAGTGGATCCTGGACCCACAGGTAAGTGAGAAAAACTCTAATACTCCAAAATTCTCAAGTCAGCATTTGGATAAACATCCTACTAACCGTAAAATGTGAGTACTATCTTACAGTAAATAATTATTTTTTTTTTACTCATATCCTTAATTAAACAATTTTCTCAATTACAGGAAATTACCAAAAGGCACAAAATTTGGTAAAATTCAACAACAATTCACCCTTATAATTTAATAAAAAGCAATTTTAATTCTCTACTATAAGCTATACTGGATTTTACCTTTTATTAAATTTTGAGGACGTTACACCATGCCAGAGGTATTGGCTGTGAGAAACGATGGTTACGATCAGTTGCCTCGTCACCAGCCGATACGTTTTGGTCGACAGCCCGAGTTTACACTCGGGGGGCAGGATGTAAACTATGGTAACTGGGCCCAGGGATTGCACAGGCCGATAACATTAATTGGGCCGAGCAGATCTCTACTGTGTTAAGAGAACATTTTGGTCTGCAACCCAAAGGAAGAGTAATCGGCTACAGAAAGCCGTACCCTGATTACATAGATCGCATGCCTTATCCACATAATTATAGAATCCCAGATTTCGCAAAATTCTCGGGAGATGATTCTATCACTACCCTTGAACACGTCGGACGATTCATTGCCCAGTGTGGTGAAGCAGCACAGTCTGACGGATTGAGAATTACACTTTTTCCTCTGTCTTTGTCAGGGGCACTACTACAAAATCGGGCATCACAACCGGTCTATTAGAAACGGTTTGGTGCAAACCAGTTGTAATGCTCGCACCAGAAGTGGTTCGTGGCAACAGGCTGGAGGGGATCTCTAGAAGTGGTTCGTGGCACGAACCCCTTCTAAAGCCCCACCTTTAGAAGCGGTTCGTGACACGAACCCTTCTAAAGATCTTTACAAGCGGTTCGTGTCCCCAACCGCTTCTAAAGCTTTAGAAGGGGTTCATGTCACGAACCGCTTCTAAAGCTAGGGCTTTAGAAGGGGTTCGTGCCACGAACCGCTTCTAAAGACCCCCTTCAGAAGGGGTTCGTGTCACGAACCGCTTGTAGAACCCAATTTTAGAAATAATAAAAGGAATGCGTGCCCTATTCTATCAGAGAGCACGCGTGGGTGGGTTGGCTAGATGGATGAGGCGGGTCACGAGGATTGAGTGCTGGTCGTGGGTTCGAATCCATTCCCATGATATTATTACCGCATTTTACCGTTTGGTGTCGCACCACCACAAGCGGTTCCTAGAACCGCTTGTGATACCCCTCGGGGTATCACTCGCGGTTGCTTAGAAGCGGTTGTAAAACCGTTTCTGGAGGTGGTTTTCAACCGCTTGTGAAGCGCGGTTCTGTAGTAGTGGGCAGCCTGACGGATTGCGAATTAAGTTCTCGAAAAAAAGGTATTTATGGTTTCCCACTAAATATATACTAGTGGACCGGAAATGATTAATTTTGTTGTCTGATTAGGTGGTGCACCAATTTTTTTTTTTTTTTTTTGAGCCGATCGTGTTGCACATTTGTCTCTTCCGTTTATCCTACTAGAACAAATTCGCCTTCTAAACGTAGGGCCATCAGTACTATACATCCATCATCATAGTGTTAATTAGGCCAAAAGGATCGATGTAACTTGATGTGCACACTGCGTGGTGTGACTTGGACTCGCATTTCTTCAAAGGGTTTTAATAAGTTTCATCTGAATGTTTTCTTTAGCAATCATCATTCAAATTTTTAGCTATTGAATTTACTTTCAGATCAATGCATGCCCCCTCTGAATTCGAGGTGAATTGATCTTGCGAATATGTGTTTTGATGGTATGGTCCAAAGTTTGAATGTTTTTTAAGATAAAAACATCCAGATAATATCTATACACTCCCTCATTCAAATGTGTGTAAACGCATCTGTATATATATCGTTGATCGAGCTACCATGTTTTTGCCCGATCGAGATCCCAAATTAACGAAATCCTACTCGAAATCCCGATTGATTTTTTTTTTCTTAATAAACCAAAAACAGTCGTACATATATAAAAATATACACTAACAGCCCACGTGCTCCCGTACAAGTGCTCACCACCATTCATTAGTGTGCAGTAATACATCAGTAAATTGAATTACATGAAGTAGAAAAGAGATGTCTTGAAGATAGTAAAGATAATCTGTAATATTAATTTGTCCCATAGTCCATGCACGGGCGTCAAACATTTCAGTTTTTTAGATCAACAGGGCAAACAATGCCCCAGTTCCATTTAAATGAAACCAAGAAAGTTCAACAGCACCAAAGTTTTTGTGAGAACCTCCGTTCACACAATTCCCCTTCAGGGAACAAAAACAGAAACCATCACAGACCAAACATCTAAAAGCTGCAACAACGCAGCAAACATGACCACCTCTTAGTTTGCCACAACATCCATACAAACAAAACCAAACTGTAACAAAAAAACACTCCAGAAGTATGCTATAATCTTGCTTCAGCAAAGTCTTTTTCCAAATCTTCAATGTATCCAATCACTTCTCATGTCCAGCATGAAAGGACTTTGGATTCTGGCATCTAGCCAATCGCAGAACTGCCCCATGCGTGATATCATCACCTCTTTGAAGATCGGATTCCAATACCTTAGAGTGATTAGAATCTTCCTCCAGATCGTTTTCATGTGTTAGCCATTTCTGAGAATAGAAAATCAAGTTATTTCTAGTATACCACAAGCTCCAAAGAGTAGCTGAACAAACAGTATTCAGAACCATATTTTTTTATTACTCAGCCAATATCGAGCTATCGATTCATAGTCGAAACCAATTGTGATATCAAAGAACTCACCAATTAATTTCCAAGTATTTCTAGCCACAATACAGTCAAAGAAAAGATGATTAACAGTTTCGCAATCATTACAAAAGCTACATTCCATCCCTTTGTCCAAACCTCGATTCCGCAGATTATCCTTTGTCATGATTTTGTTGTGAGCAATAAGCCAAAGAAAAAAATGAATTCTAGGAGGAACAATAATACTCCAAAGCGCAGGAACATAGACCGGGCAAACCCCCATGAAGTTTATAATGGCATAAAGAGAATTAACAGAATACACACCATTACTATTATATTGCCAGATTAAAGCATCTTCATCTTCAACAAGTTTTATGCTCTTAGCAACCTCTAGCAATTCAAGCCATCTTATCATCATTTTTTCTGAGAAAGTTCTTCTAAAAGTACATTTGAGAATATTACCATCCCAGATTTCCGCAATAGTAGCTACCTTCTCATTGACTAATTTATAAAGGTCCCAAAATTGAGTAGCTAAACAGGAATTACGTACCAAACCAAATGTCCTCCCAAAATCTGATTTTCTTACCATTACCCACACTCCATTTATACCCAAACTTGGTGGCTTGCATAGCCCATAAAATGCCTTTCCAAAAAACCGAAGCATGACTATTATCACAAAGAAAAATGTTCGGATCATCAGTTTTATATTTAAACTTTATCAAGTCTTTCCATTGATTGTTCTCTTTGTTACAGAATCTTTTTATCCAGGAGGCCAACAAGCACATATTTAAATCTCTTATATTCGGCAAACCGAGTCCACCATAACGTTTTTCCATGCAAACTATATTCCAATTAGCCAAATGAATCTTATTATGGCCTTCAAAATCATTCCATAAGCAATTAGCCATGTGAGAATTAATCAGGTTTAAGGCCCACTTTGGAAATTTAAAAAAGGAAAGAAGGTAGAGAGGGAAACTGGCTAAACAAGATTTGATCAGAATCAAACGACCACTATAAGAGAGAAGTTTACCCCTCCAACCCGCAATTCTTTTCAACATCTTATCAACAAGAGGTTGGAAATCATTCCTTTTAATCTTATCCCAATGGAGAAGGATGCCAAGATATTTAATAGGAAAAGATCCAATTTTACAATAAAGGATATTCGCATAACTAACTATTTCATCTCTTTCGCAGTTAATAGAAATCAATTCACTTTTGTGAAAGTTAATCCTCATACCAGACATTTGCTCAAAACATGTAAGATACCACTTAAGATGCAAAATAGAGCTCTTATTATTTTTAATAAAAAGAAGAGTATCATCCGCATATTGTAAACTAACAATCCCCCCAGGACAAAAATCATCACAAAGGCCACAAATCAAACCGACTTTAGCAGCTTTGTACAAGATCCTGGTAAAAACATCTGCCACTATGTTGAACAGGAGCGGAGACAGAGGATCACCCTGTCTCAAACCTTTACCGGTGTGGAAAAAGTCACTTTCAACATCATTGATTTTAACTCCAACCGAGCCTCTATCCAAAACCGAGAAAATCCAAGCCTGCCATTTACTTCCAAAACCTCTTTTCCTCATAATGTCCATTAGAAAACTCCAATTCACCTTATCATAGGCTTTTTCATAATCAAGCTTAAGCACTAAACCTTTATTATTCTCACGGTGAACTTTATGAATAACTTCATGAGTAGTAACCACACTCTCCAAGATAAAACGATTCTTAATGAAAGCGGTTTGGTTCATAAGAACGATTCTATTGCAAATCACACTAAACCTATTGGTTAGGACTTTAGTAATGATTTTGTAACTACAATTTAACAGACTAATAGGTCTGAATTGCTTAATATTGCTAGCATTGTTTTCTTTCGGGATCAACGAGATCACAGCAAAATTCAATCTAAACAGATCTAAATCACCATTCTCCAAATCTTTAAACAAATCCATAAGATCATCTTTAATAGTATTCCAAAACATTTCAGTTTATTTTGTTTTTTTGTTATATTTTTTCACTGGTAGCTCCGATAAACAAGATGTGCAGTTCGGATCGAAAAAGTTCATCACAGATTTTTTTAAAACACGATCCAACCGACGGAGGGTTCCGTCAGTTGCAACTGACGGGAGCCTAACTAACTTTATATATATATCCCTTTGTCAGTTGGATTGTTCTTGAAAAATCCGTAATGAAATTCTTTCATCCGAACAGTACATCTTTTTCATCTCGATAAAGTGTCACTATCCACTGAATTTTACATTTTTTTATTTTTTACTATTTATTTCATATTTTCGATAAATGGAGGCTCAGAACTGTTTAGATCGTGGATTTTGAAAAATATGAAACAAATAGTAAAAAATTCAAAGAAATATAAAATTTTGCAGATTAAGAGACTTTAATATATTAAAACAAGATGTGCGGTTCGGATTGAAGACGTGTATGTATATATATACACACACACAACGTTGATGTATCTTATTGGGTTTTGATAAGTTTCATCCGGATGTTTTCTTTAGCAACCATCATCCAAATTCCTGCCCATTAGATTTGCTTTCACATCAATGCACGGCCCCCCTGAATTCGAGATGGATTGATGCTACGGATGTGTGTTTTGATCGTACGGTCCAAAGGTTGGATGTTTTTTAGGACAAAAACACGTGGATGCCTATACACTCCCTGTCTTATTTGTGTTCATCTACTTTTGAAAAGCAGCCATGCACAGCCATGCTTATTTATATCGTATGTAATGTATGTACCTACATGATCCATCCCAAACACCACCCACTTGAGCTGGTGTTGACAGTAGCAAGCAATGCTGACTCTTCCTTGCATTCGCTTCATACAACTGGCGGCCATTTGTTTCCTAATGACGGCGATCGCCGCCGGCGCTGCTCCCTCCGTGCCACCGAGGCGGCGGAGCAGCGACACCGACCTCGCCGCGCTGCGGGCTTTCAAAGACCAGCTCTCCGATCCTCACGGCATCCTCCGCGACAGCTGGACCAGTAACCAATCCTTCTGCAGCTGGGTCGGCGTGTCGTGCGATGGGCGACGTCGACGTGTCACCGCTCTACTGTTGCCGTACATCCTTCTCGAAGGAGAACTCAGCCCTTACCTGGGCAACCTCTCTTTCCTCCGTGTTCTTGGCCTCGCCAACACAAACCTCTCGGGCTCCATCCCAGCCGAGCTTGGAAGGCTGCCTCGTCTTCGAGCTGTTGATCTCGGCTTAAACAATCTATCAGGTTCTGTCCCCTCAACCCTTGGGAACCTCACAAGGCTTCAGGTTCTTTACCTAGATCACAACCAGCTCTCAGGACATATTCCATCGGAGCTGCTGAATCTGCATGACCTTAGGAACATTTCTCTTCAACAAAACCTCATGTCCGGTCTGCTGCCAAAGTTTTCATTCAACGTCACGCCTTGGCTGAGCTTGGTAGCCTTTGGGAATAACATCCAAATATCCGGTTCGATACCTGATGGTTTTGGCTCCTTGCCCAATCTTCAAATCCTTGACCTCAGGCACTGCCAGCTCTCTGGTCCGGTTCCTCCTGCCATCTTCAATAAGTCTGGCCTTGAATTGCTCTTTCTTGAAGGAAACCAGCTCACTGGGCCCATACCTGGCAATGAAAGCTTCATTCTCCCCAAGCTGCAAAAAATAGAACTCTTCAACAACAATTTCACGGGCGAAATCCCATCGGGCCTTGCAGCATGCCAGCACCTTGAGAAGCTTTCTTTAGGGAACAATCTCTTCGAGGGTGTGGTGCCGACCTGGCTGGGGAGGTTGTCGCAGCTCACTTCCATTTCGATAGGGAACTACGGAATGTCTGGACCCATCCCGAGTGAGCTCGGCAATCTCACCGTGCTCGACCTCCTCGACCTCTCATTCTCCAGCCTTAGCGGACCCATCCCGGAGGAACTAGGAAAACTGAAGCAACTCGATTACCTCAGCCTTTCACTTAACCAGCTAAACGGTTCAATTCCCGCATCATTCGGAAACCTATCTGAACTGTCTACCTTGGATTTGGATGTCAACTTTCTGACTGGACCAGTGCCATCGGCGTTTGGAAACATGAGATCTCTTAGAGTTTTTCACATTCAACAGAATTACCTCCAAGGTGGTCTTGAATTTTTGGCCAGCCTTTGCAGCTCCCGGCAACTCTGGGACCTTGAAATATCGAATAACTCTTTCACCGGGAATATCCCAAGTTATGTGGGGAACCTCTCTAAAAGCCTCCTAGTCTTTGGAGCAGCATATAACCAGTTGACTGGCGGCCTTCCAGCAGCACTATCAAATCTATCCAATCTCCAGGTGTTGACACTTGCACACAACCATTTGAGCGATGCGATCCCAAAATCCATCATGATGATGCATAGTCTCTGCTTCATTGAACTTTTTCAGAATAGCATTGCTGGCCAGCTCCCGACAGAAATTGGCGCGCTAACAAGTCTTCAACACCTGGACCTTGGAGACAATCAACTCTCTGGTCCCATACCAGATGCCCTGGCTAACCTCACCATGTTAGAGCGCATGTCGCTAAATGGTAACAAGTTATCTTCACATATACCAGCAGGGTTATTTCGTCTTGGCAAGCTTGTCTATTTAAATCTCTCCTGTAACTCCTTCACCGGTGCAATGCCTTCTGATCTCAGCTACATGCAAGTAATAGACCAAATTGATATTTCTAACAACCGCTTGGTTGGTAGCCTCCCAAATTCGTTTGAACAACATCAAATGTTAACCTTCCTAGACCTGTCACGAAACACATTTGAGGGTTCAATTCCAGATAATTTTCGCCATCTGACCAACTTAAAGACATTGGACCTATCTTCTAACGATCTCTCTGGTACCATACCGGACTACCTTGCCAATTTAACCTACCTCACATATCTGAACCTCTCCTTTAATAATCTGGAAGGTCAGATACCGGATGGAGGGGTTTTCTCAAACCTCACATCTCAATCTTTGATGGGGAATGTTGGGCTGTGTGGTGCTCCACGTCTAGGATTTTTGCCATGTCTAGACAAGTATCACTCAGCTAAACACAACAGGGAGTACAAGCTTGTAATCCCTGTTGTCACTATAGTAGTCGGTGCAATCGCTGTTTGCTTATTCCTAATTATTAGAAAGAAGATTAAGAGGAAGCAAGATGCCACGTCGTCCATTGATATGACTGACGTGATCAGCCACAGGCTAGTACCCTACCACGAGATTGTTCGTGCCACGGACAACTTCAGCGAGGATAACATGTTGGGAGCAGGAAGTTTTGGCAGAGTTTTCAAGGGCCAACTAAGTGATGGTTTAGTTGTAGCGATAAAAGTGATCAACATGCAAGTTGTGCAGGCTGTGAAGAGTTTCGATGCCGAATGTCAGGTGCTGCGGATGGCTAGGCATCGCAACTTGATAAAGATACTTAGCACTTGTTCCAACTTGGACTTTAGAGCATTGCTGCTTCAGTACATGCCCAATGGTAGCTTGGAGGCATACCTGCACACTAGGAGAAGGCCTTGCTTGGGATCACTCCGCGAAAGGCTGGACATAATGCTTGACGTGTCAATGGCAATGGAGTATTTACACTATGGCCATCATGATGTTGTCCTGCACTGTGACTTGAAACCTAGCAATGTGCTATTCGATGAGGAGATGACCGCGCATGTGGCAGACTTTGGCATTGCAAAATTACTATTAGGTGATGATAATTCTATGGTTTCAGCGAGCATGCCAGGGACAATCGGATACATGGCACCAGGTAATTAGTCTCATCATTCTTGAGAAACTTCTTTTATAATATGCTATGTGGAGAGACAAAAATTGACTAACAAACATCTATTAATTCTTTAAAATTTACGTAACAGAATATGCAATCATGGGGAAGGCAACACGGAAAAGTGACGTGTTTAGCTTTGGAATCATGCTGCTAGAAGTCTTCACTGGGAAGAGGCCCACGGATCCCATGTTCGGTGGAGAATTGAGTCTTAGGCGATGGGTTTGCCAAGCATTTCCAACGAAGCTTTCCGATGTTGTGGACGAAAAAATACTGCAAAGCGAAGAAAATGGTTGTGGCCTTGATCATCATCACAATTGCAATTTTCTGGTTAAAATGTTCGAGCTAGGACTGCAGTGTTCGAGCGACTCACCTGAGGAAAGAAGGGGCATGATTGACGTGGTTGCAAAGCTAAAGAACATCAAGAAGGATTGCTTTGAGAGTTAATTTTTCTTTCATCCTTTTGCATGTATTTTTCATTTTGACAACTTCTGTATTAGGATTGTCAGAGTTTGTATTGGCTGTGTATGTCTCTAGAAAGATTTTATAGTACATGTTACTCAAGATACCTCTAATCACAACCATCAATCAATTTATGTTGGAACTAATCTTGTTGCTAAGTTGAGTCCGTATCAGTCTCCGTTTCGTATGCATGTCCGTATGGACGCTAGCCAAACTTGCAGCCGTACGTGTCCTATATGGTCTGTTGTCTGTGTGCATGTGTAAATTTTTACTATATAAACTGAGAGTTTCTTCCCACGTCATTTCATCAAAATTACCAGTTCTGCTATTCTTTAATTACCCACCTCTTTAATTAACCACTCCAGGTGTGAATGGAAAACAGCACACAAGACCATTCTTTAATTACCCATCTCTTTAATTAATTAACCACTCCAGGCGCAAGAAACGAAGCGTCAGAACGCTTCATTTGCATAGAAATATAGAAATACTGCTTCAATAGTGTCCTACTGTATAAGGTATTATTTGCACAACATATTTTCTTGTTTCATGTTATCGTAATAGCAGGACAGCCGTTCAAAATATAGATACCGTTGCAACCACTACTATGGAGAGGGACATCAGTGGCGGTTCGCAAGAGACATCAGTGGCGGTTTTTGAACCGCCACAGATTAAGCGTCACTGATAATCGGAGATTTTCAGTGGCGGTTTGAAAACCGCCACTGATAATACTCATTAGCGGCGGTTGGAGAGAAAAACCGCCACTGATAATGATAATAACAGTGGCGGTTCCAACCAAAAACAGCCACTGATAATTCCATATCAGTGACGGTTCCAATTAAAAACCGCCACTGATAATTATAATATCCGTGGCGGTTTTTAATTGCAACCGCCACTAATATGGTATTATCAGTGGCTGTTTTTGGTTGGAACCGCCACTAATAACCCCGTCCGGCAATAAAAAAATCCAGCATTTCTGGCTAGCCTCAGGAAAGTGCTAGCCATGCCCTCTGAAACAGCACACAAATAACGACCTCAGAAAGTGATAGATATACCAACATACATGATTCTAAACTATTTGGAATATATCGATTTTCTTTCACACATGAAACGAAATGTATCTTTATTTGCAAGCATCAAATGATTTATTTGGTCATGGCAGAGCATGATATCATGCAACAGCAGGTGTAGCTAAACATTCAACGCGAGAAGTCCATGGAACAAGAATGATCAAATGGACAATGAAAGAATGTCATAATGAGAAACCATAAATCGTGAAGTTACGTAGCTCTACATGTCATTACGAAATAAGATTTTTCAAGATAAATCTCAGACTATACAAATTAGACAATTGGTATTCTGAAAAAAATCAAGAACTACAAGTCCTTATTCTTGATAAGTAAAACGAGGAGAACTCCAATTAAAATCCAAATGTTACATAATAATCAAGTGTAAGGTCAATAATACATCTTTTGATTACAATTTTGGACATATGCATTAAGTTATCTTGCCTAACATGGAACATCACGATGAACAGCATTTATCAGCACCTTTTCAATGTACTTGAAACTCTACTCATGTATGCCTTGGACAGCAAGATAATGAGTTGAGAAAATACGTACACTTTTGCTCCAAAGTTACAAAGTGGCAACCTGCGTTTGCATTCCAAGAACATGACTGCACCTCTATAATCATTGGAATCGGCCTTGCAGTAAGAAATAATAAAATCTTGATCACTGGTTATGTATATGTTGTTGGTATTGCAATCAGGGTGCCACAATAGGTGATCTTCAAATGATGTGACTAGTTCACCTCGGAAATTCCAAACTGCTACAGATTGATTCCGGAAAGTCAGGAACAACTGCAGCTCGTAGAGAAAGATAAAGGCAGCATTATACCAGGACTGGCACAAGTTAACAAGTAATTAGACAAGAGATAAATACAACCATGCACCCTAATGAAATAGAAAATCAAATCAAATATTTTAAACTGGATGTAGACAGAACAAAAAAATACAGCTTTGATAAGCTGCATAGCAACACCACAGGTATAAGATTCTTGTCATCCATATGTGCATTAGATAGCAACACCACAGTTTCAGAATAAGTGCATTTTACAGCCATTAGAGAAGTTAGTGTACCTATCTTGAGCAGAATAGGTGAAAACCTTTCCATTAACATCATCAAACTCCACGAATCCAGATGACAGAATCAGATAGTCACTACATTGACAAAACATATGGAACAACTGCAGAAGTTTGATAAAGTCCATGTGGCATTCCTTAGCATGGAAAGTTTAGCATGCTCATTCAACTGTGCGAGAAGGGGCATCAATGCGCCATTGGCGAGAACAAGGTCACTTCACTTCGGGGAATCACCAGCTACATTGCCCAATGCCCACACAGCCTTCGAATTGTTTTCAAGAAGTACAATGAACCACAGTTCTATGAGCATAAATTAGAAACACTACTCTATGAACCAGACCTAAGTTAGTTTCCAGATTCGTCAAAAAAGCATTGAAAGAACTATTTAGTGATGACTGATGACAACTAATGTCAATTGCCAAGTGGGAACAACACATTGTGTGAAAAAACTAATTAGTCCAAGTTAGATAAAGTAAATGGCGTACATCATTAAAATAAAGATAGTTCCATCATATATTGTTAAACAACGATAATTCCACTAACATGTTAGATTGTGCTTCTACAATCGCAAGTAACGTGATGCAAGCACCAGGCTGCATAAGCACTATTGAAACTTAGTCAGATCAGCAAGACAAGTGGGTCCAGGAATCCAAAGCCCTTCAGTTTAACTTTTACTCCATTGGTCATCATTTGGCATGGACACATTAGATCCGTAATGTCAGCTCATTACAAATAAATAGCTATTCAAATGATGCACACAAGCATACAGATTAGTCAATAGAACAGAACATTTACAGTAACATATAAAAACATTTACCTTCCTGCTACAAAAATCAAAAGTCAAAACATGAAACCACAAACTGAAAAATCTACTAAACACCATTCATAAGATGGAAAAGTTGAACCCAGAGATTTGGTGTTGGATAGGAGTGAATGGAAGTTAGTGATCTATCGGAACCATGACCTAAAATCGAAGGTTTATGGGGTTTTATTGACTTTGAGTTGGTTTCTTTCCTAGACTACCCTAACTTGTTTAGAACATAAGGCATACTGATTTTTGGGAAACAAATACCTCAGTCATTGTAGGAGAGAGCGATGGCATCCCAACTTCCCGATGAGGTGGCAGATCTGGAAAAGACACATTACATACCAAAACAATGGTGGAGATGTGGGGCCCAAAATTCAAACATACTAAAACTTTTGTAGCAACATAATGCAAACAGGAATTGCTAGCCATGGCCACCCACATAACGCTCTCATATCCATTTTGGAAAGTTTTCGAAGTGGACTATAAGTGGCAACCCATTCAACACATTACAAATGATAAACCAACAATCATGGTCATCTTCGGGGAATACAAACATGAGCACCATCATCACTACATCCTGACCACATTTATAGACTTCAGATCTACTAACGAAGCAACTACTTCCTAAGCTACAAGCCTACGAGCCTTCAGAGTTATTTGGAGGCGAAGGACGTGTAAGAAGAGTATGGATCAATGGATCGTTGTTGTCTTCATCATAAAACTCGCCCTTTTTGTTGATGACTTCCTTCATGATGAAGTAGGCGAGCTGTCCCTGAATGGCTTGGATTTCAACAGGAAGCATTCCTGTCGTAGGCAATTTAAGGCGCTACACGTAGGAAAAATAAATCTCAGAGTTTATATATAGAAATTGAATGGTGTGAATAAGTTCGTGAAGTTAACATGACAAACCTCTACGTCATTGTCTATTATTGTAGAACCTAAGATTTCGCGCATGTATTGGCACACAAAGTACCCACACAAATTTGTGCCTTGCGGCTGCTTGTGGCACTGCGATATAAGAATATTGCTTGCGATATCAGAATATTGAAGGAATTATTTACTATGAAATGCAATATCAGAATATTGCTTGCGTGCGTACCGGAAATTTAGTAGGATTGTAAAGGATTTCTGGAATGGGCGGTATCTCAAGCTTTTTGTACAATATCTTTTGAACGCCTCATTCATTACTCTTAACAGCTCTTCGTAGTCTTTTCTATCTTTGTCCAGTGGGTCCATAATCAGCATCTTGCTCTTTTCTGGAGTAATTACTACGAGAATCCAGTGGAACCTACATACGCATGTATGATGCTATAGTCATTACTCCTAGGATAAGAGTAATGAATGAATTCATCAAATAATTTAACTAGCCAGCGAGAAACTTACTTAAAATTGTATGGAAGAAGTATGAAGTCCTTATCTTGTAGTTTTAGCAACGCCATGTATACGTATTCCTCGACCTCCTTTGGTGCTCTATTGATTTCGGTCTGGCAGACCGTTCCCGGGTCGAGGAATCCCACTGGCCCCTTGGTTCTTCTCAGTTCAATCAACTCGTATCTAGATAAGGAAAAAGTTAGACATGACATCTATCGGTATTACATGAATGTAAACCATGATTTATATATTAGCCACTTACGATTGCTCAAAGATCTCAAATAACACACGTCGAGGGCGTCGTGATAGAACAGGTTGTGCAAGTTATCGAATTCTATCAGGAAGTAGCCAAGAGCCTCATGGTGAAAATGTTCTGGCTGGAAAATGGCAGTTATCACCTTCGGGAGTACATCTTGGTTGGATCGCTCCATGTACCAGTTATGTAATCGCTGCATCATGAGTGTTAGGCTATTAAACTTTGATTCGGTGACTAATGGCTTTCCCATCTCAAATCTCAGCCTTTCTTGATTATCTTGTACTTTAGATTTCGCCTTGCCCTTTCTTTTTCCTAAGATAACATCATACTCTGTTCTGGCTTCGCCTGATCTAACTGATATGGCTTGTCTAATGTGCCATTTATTTGGATTAGGTGTTGTAAGTTCATGAGCAGAAGTGGTCACACTAAGCATTTCATGTTGAGGTGCTGGTGACGTATGGGCTCCTGGTATAGGCTCCTTTGAAGTGGGTGCACTAGCAATTTGACGCTCAGGTGTTGGTGATGAATGGGCGGGTTCTACTGCATGAGAGTCCGGGGCGAGTTCTATTGCATGAGAGTCTGGCACTACATGGTCCAAGATGATGTCACGCTTACGCCACTGGATGAATGTGTGAACGGCACTTCCTAGAGTTGTAACCTCATCATTATAGGGCATTTCCAGCCCGATGTTAGCAAATTGCGGAAGCACCGTGTCCACCTGGACCTTTGCATAACCCGGAGCTATCGGAGAGTTGTGCAAAACAGCCCCTTGTTGGTATGGATAAGCTATCCCTGTAGCGACCTGTAAAAATATGTTCATCACAGGTACATTGAGCTGGCAGGGTGTGGGGTCTTGTATGTCATCCACAGGATAATGGGTGTTATCCGGTTGTTCCAATGGTGTGGACGCGCAAATGCTACGGCGATTCGTAGGGCTGGCGAGAACAGTGTTCTGTCCTTGCGACTGGCTCATAGCTTCTTCTACTTTTTGCTGAACTTGTTGTGCTATGGTGCCTTGTAATTCTCGAAGCACATTTTCCTTCATCAGTTCCAAATCCCGTTCCGCACGCTCTTCTTTGACTCTCTTGCGACTCCTGTAAGAGTCTTCATGCTCTGGGAAACCTATCTTCCAGGGAACCTTAACCCCAACGCCTCGTGTCCGACCAGGGTGCTCCTTGTTTCCCAAGGCCGCTGTTAGTTCATCCTTCTCCCTATCCGCGTGAAAATTTCCTTGGGTGGACTCGACGTGCAGCTCCTGAATTCGTTGGGAGATTGCCTCATCATTGCTGCTTTTGAATGATAAGCCCCCATCAGACATGATAGATTCCCTTGCTAGCACATAATGCTTAACTCGATCCGGTAATCCGGCCAAGGGACTTGTGCCAGTCGATCGGACTGCATCTAATTCTTGCCTCTCCCACTGAGGAATTTTACCCGCGTACCCGCTCGTGCCTAGTCTATGGGGGTGAGTGTTCCTCCTTGCGATCTGTCGGTGGTCTTCAATGGATTTCATTGCTATTTCATCTTGCTTTATCGCAACAAATTCATCCCAGTATGGCTCTACTTTAGGATAATCTCCAATGGCTGACCGATTTTTCATCACATAGTTTGTATTCAGCCTGGACTTGAAGTTCCTCCATGCGACATCCATGGTTATCAACGCATTTCGACGCACGAGCTCTTCGGCATCTTCAGGGAATTCAAAAGATTCTTTCAGCTCTGTCCATAGATCCATTTTTGTGGCACCGGGCACTTTGTGCCAATCCAAATAGGTGATTGGAACTTTATCCCTTACGATATACCCGCATGTTGACCTATATTTTGCTGCTATTTTTTTTTGTGAAAGAGGGACTCCAGCATCTGAGACCCTCGTTATGGTATGCTGGCCTTCAGGCTTCTTAGTTTTCCCTCGGCCTCGACGTCTTGCAACAGGAGCATCAGCGGGGGAGGCCTCAGCATCTGAGGTGGTTCGATGGATATTAAGGTATCTGCTTGGGCTTGAGTTCGGCAAAGGGTTGGAAGCATCCTCTAACCCAGGCTGTGGCTCAGACTCCATAAGAACTACATATATACAGATTGTAGGTTATTATGGAGGACGGGTTGACGAGGACATTAAAGGTAGCAAAATCTAGTTCATACATACCATTGGCACTACTAATTAATTACACATCAAACAGATTGAGCATATTAAATTTAAGAGAATGTATGTTAATTTATTGATAGTGCTCTCAGGCACTTGGTGTAGGAATGCTAGAGACTAGCTCTCAGGCACTTTGCCTATCACTGATAGTAACTCTACAGCATCAGCAGAAAACAAGGCACAACCTAGGTTATGCAACCAAAACTACCATGAATAGCACTATCGGGATTAACATTTGGCCAACCAAAATACAAGCATTGCTTACACCTTTTTCAGAATCTAGACATACTAAGAATTGGTTATTCTTTCACTCTCTTGATATGCAATTAGATAGTTAAAAAATGCTAGCAAGGTTAATTGACAAACTACGACAAGAACCTACACATGCTAGTAATTGGCTCAATCTCCATCTAAACATGGCAATTAGGAGAATATAAACATGGCTCAATCTCAGTGTAAACTACCATACAATGAGACGTAAGTTGCATAGTTCACAAACCAAAACTAAAAGATAACATAAAACCAAAAAAGATGATGGTTCAATTACTCCATTCTTGAATGGCAGAGTCAAGTAACATCAAAAGCCCAAGTATTTGCAGCAAGCTATCAAGCTTAAGCTCCATTCTGGATTTCTGTGCAGCAAGCTTAAGCTCCATCCTAGTATAGTAGTACGATTGATTCGGCTCTAACGTTGATCTGACTGAACTGAATAAAACATTCCAATTTTCTCTAAGTCATGCCTGAGAAGCATATTAGGTACTCTTTGTTATTTAATTAGGTAGGTTCAACTTGTTGGTTTCCACACAAAAAATCAATTTTAACATAGTTTCAAATTAAGTTCATGATTTCAGTGTGCTGCACAAACAAACATAATACATCCAAAAATGATTTTGTGAACCTACTTGCAATAGCTCACCAACCCTTGGAGACCTTGTGGCCGGCGGGGATGGCGCGTGGGGACGAGCTTGACGGGGCCGGAGCAGGGAAGGGCGGAGGTGGCCGACGGGGGCTCCGGGCGGGGCCGGGCCGGACGAGGGCGCCGGGCGTGGACGGGTCGAACGGGGGCGCTGGGAGACCTTGCGGGAGACCTTGCGGGCGACGGGGACGGGAGGCGGCGATGGGAGGAGAAGCTGTACCGTGGTTAGGGACTTAGGGTTAATGAGAAGCACCGTGAGGAAAACCAGCACTGTGGGGTGTATATATATGGGGGACGTATCAGTGGCGGTTCTTAATAAAAACCGCCACAGATACCCATTATCAGTGGCGGTTCTTAATAAAAACCGCCACAGATACCAATTATCAGTGGCGGTTATTAATAAAAACCGCCACAGATACCCATTATCAGTGGCGGTTATTAATATAAACCGCCACAGATACTATTTTCAAGATTTCCTTTTAATATGAAGCTATGACTTGATGTATTAATGTACCTATCATATATATTAACTACTAAATATTCATAATTAATTTATCTATCATGAATAAATATATATTCTTACTAAATTTACTAATTGCTATTGGATGTATGTGTTTACTTATTTCACATGTGAAAATAAAAGAGTATTACAGATACCAAATATTGCCATTACACCACATAATACATATTTTTGACATTAAATTTCTATTACCCCACATAAATACACACATTTTGCCATTACTCCTAGCTAATTATTTTCTTTCACAATTTGGCCTTTGTCATGATCATCGCGATGATAGGTGGCTTCCGGAGTGGTTTCTTCCTCGACCCTGATGCTGCCATCTATGAAAGGAGGCAACTCATCAAACTGGTTGTACTCTTCCTCATCCACGACATTCTCAACTCCGACGATCCTTCGTTTTCCTTGAAGAACTACATGACGCTTCTTATCTGCTAGGTCGATTACATAGAAGACTTGTGCTACTTGCTTCGCAAGAACGAATGGTTCATCTCTATATCCGACTTGCTCGATGTCCACAGTAGTGAAGCCGTATTTGTCCACCTTGACACCCTTTGGGAGTTGGACCCAACGACACCGAAACACCGGGATCTTAAATATGCAGTAGTCGAGCTCCCAAATATCCTCTATAACCCCATAGAAGCTGCTCTTCTTGCTACCTGCGTTGTCGTAGGCATCTATACGGACACCACTGTTTTGGTAAGTACTTTTACTATCCTGAACTCTCGTGTAAAATGTATGTCCATTTATATCGTATCCTTGCCATGTCACGATTGTACCTGATGGCCTTTTTGCCAACCACCTCAACGTAACACTCGTTTCTTCACCAGACATGTGCTCCTTGAACCAATGATTGGACACACGATTGTGCTCTTTTGTTATCCAAACCTCTGATCGTCCATGATTTTCCCTCCGCAGCTTATCCTTGTGCATGTCCATATACGGGGACACCTCGACTGATCAAGGTAAGACTGTGAAATGAGCTTGTTCGAACAAAAAATGATCATAAGAATTTGTGGATTTCTTTCCTATTACTCCTTTCCCAGCTAGCCTCCCCTCATGGCGTGATATAGGCACTCCTACCGGTTCTAACTCGTGCATGTAATCGATGCAGAACTCAACAACCTCCTCAGTTGCATAACCTTCTACAATGGAACCTTCCGGCCGCGATCGATTACGCACATATTTCTTCAGAACACCCATGTACCTTTCAAACGGGTACATCTGATGCAGGAATACTGGGCCACAAATATTTATCTCATTCACAACATGAACAATGAGATGGACCATGATATCGAAAAATGATGGAGGAAAATACATCTCTAGCTGACACAGAGTCTTGACCACATCAGCCTGTAGTTCATAAAGTCCAACGGGATTGATGACCTTCTGTGAAATCGTGTTAAAGAAGAAACACAACCTCATGATTGCCTCTCGAACCTTGTCAGGCAAAATACCTCTAATTGCAATAGGGAGCATCTGTGTCATCATCACATGACAATCATGAGACTTCATGCCAGTTAACTTCAAATCTTTCATCGATACCAGTTTCTTGATGTTTGCGGAGTAACCGGACGGAACTTTCACACCGTGCAAGCACTTGCAGAGGTCTGTTTTTTCTTTCTTGGACAGAGTGTAGCATGCTGGGGGAAGGTAAAGTCGGCCTTTCTCGGTGTCTTGAGGATGTAGCTCGGCTCTGATCTTCATATCTTCCAGATCTCGACGGGCCTTCAGTCCATCCTTTGTTTTGCTAGGAATATTCAGTAAAAGGCCAAGCACGTTGTCACATACATTCTTCTCTACATGGACTTTTATTAATTAAATTTAATGTTCACAAATACTATTCTCTATATGATATGGTTAAGGATATCAATGTTGTTCTTGGAAAGAGGGGTACATCGAGGCCCCATACTGAGAAAACCACGTGGAAGAAGAGATCCATATTTTGGGACTTGCCCTATTGGAAGGACTTAGAGGTTCGACATTGCTGAAATATTAATTAAATTTAATGTTTATTAATATCCAACAATCTTAATTGAATAAATGTAATTTATGCTTGCCATAATTTGTCATCCAAAAAAGGTAGACAACAATTAATCTAATGGAGCAATGTAATAAATTCATCATCTAGATATAAATTAATCTACAAAATGCTAGGTAAATTAAAAAAATTTGAATCTAAGCTTTGCAATTGAAGAGAGGACAATCTTAAATAAACTAGATATAAACAATAAATTGCAACTACATATAAATTAAATATTAACTTTGCATCTGAAGAGAGTAGAACCTTAATTAAACCATCATTGACAAAAATGAGCTAACAATAGCCACTAATGGAGCAAGATGTACACGCACGCACTAACGGTAAGAAAATTAATGGTAATAAGAAACAAATCTTAAGTACTATGCATAGCCAAAATGCTAGGTAAATAAAATAAATTGAATCTAAGCTTTGCAATTGAAGAGAGGATAATCTTAAATAAACTAGATCTAAACATTAAATTGCAACTAAATCACCACAAATGAAGAGAGGAGAACAAATTACTCACCTTGGAACAACCCTAGGAAGTAAAAGCTCAAGATTCCTTGCAAACAAAATCTCAAATCTGAAACTTTGCTCTTTTTTTCGGGGAGGAAGATGACCAGGAGCTCCTGTACAGTGCTGTAGCGAGCAGTATTTATAGGGGATGTTATTTGTGGCGATTCTAAACTCAAACCGCCACAGATAATAGTATTTGTGGCGGTTCTAACGACAAACCGCCACTGATACTCTAATTATCAGCGACGGTTTTATCCTTCAACCGCCACTGATAGTACCCAAGTATTAGTGGCGGTTTTTCTTCTGAACCGCCACAGATAGTTTAGTATCTGTGGCGGTTTAAGGTTATAACCGCCACTGAAGTATCTGTGGCGGTTATAACTGCAAACCGCCACAGATACTAAACTATCTGTGGCGGTTCGGAAGAAAAACCGCCACTGATGACCATGGCACCGGTTTGAACTCACAAACCGCCACTGATAGTCCTATTAGTGGCGGTTCCAACCAAACCGTCACTGATAGGGCGTCTCCTATTTGCAGTTTTGTAGTAGTGAACGCACGGGCACCTTACTAGTCGGAGTAAAGCCAGGCTTTATAAGCTGGTAGGGTCTTGTAACCAGAGCAATGCATGCAACGTGTGGCAAAACAAAGAGCAATAAGAGAGATACAGCAATGAAAGAAGTTACAAAATGGCTAAGTAACACTCGAGTGTTTTTTTGGTTTGTAAGCACTCAACTTGTGGGCCTATAAAGAGAAGGGTGGTGGGGAGAGATGGCAAATTGATTGTATCAATAGATCTAGATCCAAAGGCTACAAATTTAAGTGCTCACAAACCAAAAAACACTCAGGTGCTCCCTAGACACCCCCTAGAAGTTAAACTTGGTTTCGTCCGTGTGCTGCCTTCGTACAGGCCGCAAGATCGAGTTGTCTCGCCGACGTTTTTTGGCGACTCGACAATTGTTTGTGCATGCAATTGAAGTCCAGATGAGCACTGTCTCACGTATTTGATTCTTGAGCCGATCCAACAATTTAAATCCAATGGCTGTGATTAAATTTACCTCCAAGTACCAAGTATCTCAAGGTACCTCTAATAACAACCATTAATCAATCTAAATCCAATGATTGCGAGTAAGTGGTACCTCCATGTACCAAGTACCTCTAGATACTTCTTAGTGTACCGTAAAAACGCTCATGTCTCTAACGTAGAGGCCAAAACTTTGCTCTCTTCGTATGTAAAGTGCTTGCTATAATTAGTGTATCTGCATTTTCAAAATAACACATACATTTCATCCGATTTTGTCAGATCATGTGATGAGTATTTGTCAACTTTTCTCCTATTTTTTAACTTTGTGTTCGAATGATGTTTGGGAAATGCAAAAATGATCTTATACATGACAATCGCAGTTTCGGCTAGATGGTCTTAGGCTATTGTATCCACAAACATTGCAGGGACTGATTTGGTCAGACTATATGTCGTGAATGTCTTCGTCGTCTTTAAAGGTAAGAGAGATAAGTAATGGTTGCAATGGGTTCCTGATGTGGTGCCAATGTTTTGGTTTTGGTTTTTTATGGTAATTGGATTGGTTATACCGTGGAGATTATGATTATTTGCACTATCTTTGTTGTGTGGATTTAGAAAAAAAAAAAAAGTGAGATGCTATCAAAATTTTGTAGTTTTTAAAGTGTTAATAGCATTCCCCCTAGCTAGGTTGGGGTGTAACAAAGAGGCCTTGTGTTGAGAGCTGTTTGGCTATGTCGAAATGATGTTTCTTTTTGACAAACACCCTGTCAGGTTCGATGGGGCCCACTATGTGCGGCGCCCCAGAACCTGACAATGCCGGCGTGTTGGCTGGCACAGCCTGGATGGCAGATTTATTCTTTCCTAGATTAAGTTTTGGTAATTGGGTTGCCTAATTGATTGGCTTCCATCTATAACGTCAATTGCTATTTTATTAAGGATTGCCATGTTTAGCTTTGGGCTATATATAGCCAAGTCAGGAATAAAAGAAAGCAAGCAACAGGTATTCTGTTGCCTCCCGCATCTTCTTCTCCCTTCCCTGTTGCATGCGGCAGCTCCCTTGCTGTCGTGAGCATCTTCTCCGACGGCGCCGGAACGTCGCCGTTTAAGGCCTCCACTCTGCCGTCTTAACCACCACTACAATCTACGAAACCGCGCACACAACATCTTGGTATTAGAGCCCGTCATTGCTGGCGTCATGTCCACCGATGACGGTACACGATCCGACGACGACAAACTCCAGGAGATCCTGCGGAAGCTCGAAGACATGTCGATGGTCCAGGACGGGCAGTCGGCACATCTTGCCACCATCACCAAGCGCCTGGACCGACATGACAGCCGTATCGCCAAGGTCGATGACATCATCAGCACGGCGATGGGAACGGGCGACAAAGGCAGGGACACCGACGAACACGTCTATGTTCCCCCCAGCCGTCGCGATGGCGGGAATACAAGTGGCAGCAACATAACAGCCACCGAAGGGCGATCGCCCAAACCGCAGCGATGGGAGTTCACCCTATACGACGGCACCGACGACCCGCTGCCTTGGCTCAACTCATGCGAACTATTTTTTCGGGGGCAGCACACGGCCGACGTGGAACGGGTTCCCACAGCAGCGTACCACATGCGCGGCGAGGCCCAGCAGTGGTACATGCTGCTGGAAGAAGAAGGAGAGGAGCCGACTTGGATGCGCTTCAAGGACCTCGTCAATCTTCGTTTCGGGCCACCGACTCGTCGCAACCATCTCTCGGAGATCAAACAACTTTGTCAAACAGGAACAGTGGCACAGTATCAGAAGGACTTTGAAGCCTTACTGCCTCGAGCCAATCTTCGCCAAGATCAGAAAATTGCTATGTTCACCGCCGGTTTAAAGGAACGCCTCGCCATTGCAGTGGATCTGGCCGCACCTCAGTCCCTCGCCATGGCCATGAGTTTGGCTCGGGCTCATGAAAAGATGCAACAACCGGAAGTGGAGGAAGGAAAGATTTCAATGAAGTCAACCACCAAAGGGGGCAGCTTCAAGACCACTGCTACCGCTGTTCCTGGGCTAACCACCGCAGCATCCTTTGGGGCGTCGACCGCACCACCCAAGGGCAAGGACAGCAACACATCTGATGCTCGATTCATCAAGAAATTAACCCGCGCCCAGATGGAAGAACGTCGCCGTCTCGGACTTTGCTACAACTGTGATGAGAAATATAGTCCTGGACATTCTTGTCAACACATCTTCAGTTTGGAGGTAATTCCAGATAGAGCGACGGAGCACGCAATCAGGGACGGCAAGGACAATCCATCCATTTCTATCATGGCTCTCACCGGCATCAATACAAGCCGCACCATGCGACTCCCGGTTTGCATTGGCGGGCAGCAAGTTATTGCATTGGTCGACTCCGGTTCTACGCACAACTTCATCTCCGAGGTTATGGCGAGCCGGGCAGGCCTCAAGGTGGTGCCACCGGCGCGACCCATCCGTGTGGCGGTCGCGAACGGTGATCGGATCAGCAGCGGCGGTGCGTGTCGTGAAGTGCCAATCAGCATTGGGGACGCTAACTTCACTCTTGATTGTTATACTCTTCCCATGCCCAGAGTCCATTTTGTGTTGGGTATACACTGGTTGTTGACTTTAGGACCTATTACGTGGGACTTTCAGCACCTCACGATGAGGTTCCAGCATGGGGATCGCCAGGTCCTTCTTCGGGGCACCACGGTTTGCCATCCAGCTTTAGCAGCATGGTTGGCCGAGTCTCCTGACTTGATGGCAGCACTGTTAGCAGAACATCCAGGGGTCTTTGACCAACCGCACGGGCTTCCGCCATCTCATGCCTATGACCATCGCATACACTTAACTCAGGGGACTGACGCGGTGGCCGTGAGACCTTACCGTTATCCCCAGCTACAGAAGGATGAGCTTGAGGTCCAATGCCGCGAGATGCTTAATCAGGGGATTATTCGAATAAGTACCTCGGCCTTTTCATCGCCGGTGTTACTAGTTCGCAAGAAGGATGATTCATGGCGTTTTTGTGTTGATTATCGTGCTCTCAACGACAAGACGATCAAGGATAAATTTCCTATTCCTGTGGTGGAAGAACTATTGGATGAATTGAAGGGTGCTCGCTTCTTTACTAAAATGGACCTCCGTTCTGGGTATCATCAAGTGCGCATGCATCCTGATGACGTGCACAAGACGGTGTTCCGTACACATCATGGGCATTTTGAATTCCTTGTCATGCCGTTTGGGCTCTCCAATGCACCTGCAACGTTTCAGGCACTCATGAATGATGTTTTGGGGCCCTTCCTTCACAGATTTGTGCTTGTGTTCTTTGATGACATACTGATATATAGCCCGTCTTGGGCTGAACATCTCTGTCATGTGAGATTGGTGTTACAGGAACTAGCCAAGCATGGGCTCGTTTTGAAGCGCTCTAAGTGTTCCTTTGGAACAACATCCGTGGCATACCTCGGCCATGTCATCTCAGCCCAAGGGGTTGCCATGGATAGACAGAAGGTGTCAGCAGTGGAAGATTGGCCCGTCCCTACTACAGTCCGAGCTGTCCGTGCCTTCCTCGGCCTGGCCGGCTACTACCGCCGTTTCATCCAGCACTACGGTGCTATTGCAGCACCATTGACTCGTCTTTTGCGCAAGCAATCTTTCATCTGGGGGGACGAGGCCGCTCAGGCCTTTGCTACCCTCAAGCAAGCTCTTGCGTCGGCACCGGTACTGCAACTACCGGATTTTGCTTGCCCGTTCATTATTGAGTGTGACGCCTCCGGCTCGGGTTTTGGTGCTGTTCTTCACCAAGGAGCAGGACCGATCGCTTTTTACAGCCGACCCATTGCAGCTCGCCATGCCAAACTGGCGGCATACGAGCGGGAGCTCATCGGTCTGGTTCAAGCAGTCCGGCATTGGCGGCCTTATGTTTGGGGGCGAGCATTTGTCATCCGCACCGACCACTACAGCTTGAAGTTTCTTTTGGATCAACGTCTCTCTACAATTCCGCAGCACCAATGGGCTAGTAAGTTGCTCGGGTTTGACTTCTCCGTGGAATACCGTCCGGGCCGTCTGAACACCGTGGCCGATGCTCTTTCTCGGCGCAACGGCGATGAACCAGATTCATTTATCCATGCCATCTCAGTTCCAACATTGCACTTCTATGAGGAGTTACGGCGTGATTTACCGGCTGAAGCTGACTGGGTCACAGTTCGTGAGGGTATACAGGAAGGGCGCCTAGTGGCTCCTTGGTCTTTTTGTGATGGCCTGGTTCTTTATAAAGGGCGTATTTTCGTTCCAGCATCTTCATCCTTTGTTCTCACCATTGTGGCGGCTTATCATTCCATGGGGCATGAAGGTGTTCAAAAGACACTTCATCGTCTCAGTGCTGATTTTCATATTTCACGGGCTCGTAGCCTAATTCAGTCCTATATCCGCGAGTGTGCTATTTGTCAGCGCAATAAGACCGAGCATCTCCATCCCGGCGGCTTATTACAGCCCTTGGAAGTTCCTAGCACAGTTTGGAGTGATATTGCTATGGATTTTGTTGAAAGATTGCCAAAGTCTGGAGGGAAGACGATCATCCTTACAGTGGTGGACCGTTTTTCAAAGGCGGCTCATTTTATTCCATTGGCTCATCCATACACAGCAGCATCAGTGAGCCGGGTGTTCTTTGATACAGTGGTTCGCCTTCATGGGATACCGACTTCTATTGTCACTGATAGAGACGTAATTTTCACTAGTACCTTTTGGCAAGAACTCCTTCATTTGGCGGGTGTACGCTTACACATGAGCTCGGCATATCATCCCCAATCAGATGGTCAATCAAAAGTTACCAATAAAATTATTGCTATGTATCTGCGGTGTTTTTTGGGGGATTGGCAAAAGCAATGGATCCGCTGGCTACCTTGGGCGGAATATTGTTATAATACTTCTTTTTAGTCCTCCCTCAAAACCACTCCGTTCCGGGTGGTGTATGGTCGTGATCCTCCCTGTTTGCGCTCTTATATAAAGGGTGAGGCTCGCGCCCCGGCTGTGGAGGCTCAGATGATGGAACGTGATGAATTTTTGGTTGAAGTTCGGGATCGTCTACTTCAAGCGCAGTCTCATGCGGCGGCATACTACAATTGTTCTCATCGGGAGGTGTCCTTTGCGGTGGATGATTGGGTTTGGTTGCGTATTTCCCAGCATCCGGCTAAATCCCTATCATCTGTTACTTCAAGCAAGCTCAGTCCTCGCTTCTATGGACCATACCAGGTGATGGAACGCATCGGCGAGGTGGCATATCGTCTTCATCTACCGCCGGGCTCGCGTATTCATGATGTATTTCATGTCAGCCTACTGAAGAAATTCCATGGCACACCTCCTTCAGCTCCAGTACCTTTGCCTCAGCTAGTCCATGGTCGCACTGTCCCTGTTCCAGAACAAGCCATCCGCGGTCGTGTGGTGCGTGGCAAGCGCCAGGTTCTCATCCAATGGAAGGATGTACCGGCCTCTCATGCAACCTGGGAGCACATGGATACTTTCCAGCAGCTCTACCCCGATTTTCCGCTCGCGGACGAGCTGTTTGTGGAGGAGGGGGGAAATGTCAGGTTCGATGGGGCCCACTATGTGCGGCGCCCCAGAACCTGACAATGCCGGCGTGTTGGCTGGCACAGCGTGGATGGCAGATTTATTCTTTCCTAGATTAAGTTTTGGTAATTGGGTTGCCTAATTGATTGGCTTCCATCTATAACGTCAATTGCTATTTTATTAAGGATTGCCATGTTTAGCTTTGGGCTATATATAGCCAAGTCAGGAATAAAAGAAAGCAAGCAACAAGTATTCTGTTGCCTCCCGCATCTTCTTCTCCCTTCCCTGTTGCATGCGGCAGCTCCCTTGCTACCGTGAGCATCTTCTCCGACGGCGCCGGAACGTCGCCGTTTAAGGCCTCCGCTCCGTCGTCTTAACCACCACTACAATCTACGAAACCGCGCACACAACACACCCAAATACAATTTTTCTATATATTATTTTTAAGAGCATACAAGTTACACTATTGGACATTAATGATAATGAAGAAATCAGCAATATATGCTAATATATCGATGTCTAGCTACACCATGATCATTGATTTTTTTAGTAATCATAGATGTATATTTAATAAAATCGGCTTAGACTAGGCTAACTTTTTTTTGTTTTGTTGATGTGTCTACATCGATATATAGTGAATATTGCAATAGTGCTTCGGCCGTATACACTACAAGATGTAGGCTTGATTGTATCCATTATTTAAAAAGTATTCTATAGAATTGACCAGTTAAATATTGATGACCTACCAACAAAGGTCTCCTCTCACTACTACAGAACCGCGCATCACAAGCGGTTCGAAACCGCTTTCAGAAGCGGTTCGAAACCGCTTTCAGAAGCGATTTTAGAACCGCTTGTAAGCAATCGGGAGTGATACCCTTCGGGGTATCACAAGCGGTTCGATCAACCGCTTGTGGTGAGACACCACAAGCGATTCGAAAGGTGTCCAGGCAGGCTCGGGGGGCCGCCACGTGGGAGATCTTCACAAGCGGTTCGTGTTATAAACCGCTTGTGAAGACGCTATCTCCACAAGCGGTTCGTGTTATAAACCACGTGTGAAGACGCTCTCTCCACAAGTAGTTCGTGTTAAAAACCGCTTGTGGAGGTGCTGTCAGCCCGCCACGTGTGCTCTCTCCACAAGCGGTTGGAGATAATAACCGCTTGTGGAGAGGCATTGTGTTCGCGCTAAAAACGTGAAGCGGGGTTTCTAGCCTCATACACACAAGACAAACACCGAGTTTGCAAGGCGTGCCAGTCAATTTGACCTGGAATTGACAAGGTAGAAATAATAAGCAATCAAAGCCGATAAAAACGGAGGTTATCGGCTTGACACTAGTCGGCTAAAAGCCGATCAGGGGGATAACTAGATTAACCCAGTGGTTAACCCGGATATAAGGCAAAATCGGCTTTGAAAAGGCGATGCGCGACAAAATAAAGCAGATCGAACCTGGAGTGAAACCGGCCAAAACCAACAATCGGCGATGCGCAACTCTGTTGATTCCGTCGACTTGCAAAGAGATTTGTAATTCTAAAACGATGTAAAAAGGCTTGTAAAAAGAATAGATGTTGTTGTTGTGATTGATCCCCTCATTGCCCAATGTTTACCCCCTTTTATAATATTCCGGCCGATCCGAGTAGTACATGGACACGGCGTCTTTACCCACATCGGTCTCTGATCCGATTTCCTTTCCTTGTTAGAAACGGATTCTCTTTCCGATTCGTTCACCAGTTTCTTTCCATACGAACGCTTCTATCCGATCTGAACCGATTTTACTATATGCCGAATTTTGGTGCAAACATATGCCCCCCGTTTTTGGAAGATAACTTGTTATTTTCCAAAAATTCTATCGGCTTTTACATCCGCACCGGCTTTATAGAGGAATCTTCCTCGGGAACCACCCCATTAACTGTGCCGTAAAAATCTCGGTGCGTTTTAAATGCACAACCGTTCCCGCCTGTTCACCTCTTTTTCACCGCGGTATAAATATGAGGTACCCTCATGGTCATTTTCATCCCTTGAAGCTCCTGCCTTCTCAACGATCGGCTGTCCCTGCATCCTTGGTCCTTCTGATCGGCCTTCTTCCGTACTCTCATCGTCTTCCTTCTCCCGAGTCGGCTGAAATGGACGCCTCGCAGGTACTCATTCCAATCCCCAATAGCGATAACCAGTACTTCCTAGGGCCGATAGGGACGATAGAGACCGACACCGTTGTTAACAATGAAATCCCTAGGCTTCCTCTTTCGTCCCCAGGTTATAACATAAAAGAATGGGGCAAGAGTTTTAGGGCTTGGCCAACAGCTCTTAGGGGTTGGAGATCTTGATATATCAGAATATCGGCTCAAAAGAGGGCAGAGTGGGAAAGGATGGGTATATCCGAAAGCCTTCCTTTGTCTTTAGCTGGTCCTGAACCTAACGAACCTTTAGTGGCTGCCACCTGCTACTTCTAGTCGGATACTTTCAATGCTTTCTTCTTTCCGACCAGTCCCATCGGCCCAACTCTCCTAGATGTAGCCGAATTGTGCTGTCTCAGGCCCGATGGTGACCAAGTATCGGCTTTTAGTGGAAAACCTAGGTTCAAGTTGATCCATACCAAAGGGGAGGGTTGGTTCAAGTATATCCAAAATAACAATAAGGTAACTGGCCCGGTATCAGACGCAAAACACATTGCTTTTTTTAACCTGTGGCTGGACCGATTCCTCTTTTGTGGTGCTTCTTTAGGGCCAACCCAAGTTTATCAATTTATAGCTGAACAGTTGGTGGAGGGACGTCGGCTAGCCTTAGGAAAGACATTGCTAGGAGCCGTTTACCAAATGATGCACATCATCCGGAGTCGGCTTTATACCGGAAATGGCCGTTACGTTGTTGGTAACATCAGCGGTCCCTTATGGTTTGTTCAGGTTTGGCTTTACTGTGTTTTTTGCCATGTTATCACTTCCGATCCTTCAGACGAATCGGCTTTTCCCACAGAAGACTATCCTGAGGATGCCGCCCCTAGATTTCATCCTAGCCGATCCCCTGGCGAGAAATTCATTCTGTACTCCGGTGATCAAAAAATGTCTCCTGCCGGTTTCCACAAACACATCTCTTTTTTCTTAAACTTGAATCACACCAACTTCAGCCGACGAGATTATTTTACATATAGTCAAACATCCGACTTTCCCTGGCCTTCCTTTTTCCGATTAAATTCTGACAGCTCCTTAATGCCTCAGTCTACACTCGACCTTTTTCCTCTATTGATCTCCCCTTGAATTCTTCATGTCGGCTTGAGTACCCGAAATAGGACTTTTCAGCCGACTTATGAATTCTACCACCCTTCTGTTTATGCACGCCAACTGGGTTTTGGGCAAGTGATCCCGTGTTTTCCACTATTTGATCGGATTGAGCCACGAAACAAAGTCACCAACGCCACCGCTGCAGAGCTTATTATTGAATTGGCCGACGATCTTCATGTTGTAGATCTGCCTTTTCTCGTGTTAAACACGTGTCGGGTAGGTCAATTTACCTCGTGGTGGGCTACTGTGGCGGAATCACTTTTGTCGAAGCGAACCTTGCAGGATGTTATTTCCTCATTCCTTCCCGATTTTCGTGAACCGACAGAGGCGGCTTTTGGGTCTAGCTCGAGTTCTGGTTATACTAACTCGTCTTTAGAGGTATTTTGTCCTTGATATGCCTTTATCAATAGGTATTTTCTGTCGGCTAATCGTATTTTATTTTTTTATAGTCTAGTAAAAGGTCAAATCCGCCACACGCATTATCGGCCGACGAGAGGCCCAAGCGACAAAGACCGTCGTCCGCTCTAGCGGGTCTCTCCTCCGGGACCTTAGGCACTAATAGCCCGTCGCTGTCAACCCTTGCCAAGCAGCATGCAGAGAGTAAGTTTTTCCGATCAAGATACCCATTTTAACAACCGAACCTAAAAACAAATACCTGCCTTAGCGGCTAATCTTTGATGTCCGTTATTTCCAAAGAAAAAGAAAAAGGGGAGCTGCAGGGTTGTTATAAAGCGGTCTCCCAATCCTGCCGGTCATGACGTGGCATCTTCCCCTGCCGGATCGGCTACTGCGGTTTAGCTTTATTCCTCAAAATTCTTTCTTTGCGTCGGCTATCATTTACATCCTGATGTTGAACCTTGTCTTTTCAGGAAACCCATTCTATTCAGCTAATTGATGCTTTAGCCGATACCCAAGGAGCTCCGACCGTCATGCTTCCCTTATCGGCTCCTGCTCCTGTACTATCCCTCGCTTCCCCGACTCCAAACCCTCCTGCTGCTTCACCGGTACCATCGACCGTTGCCCCAGCTGCTCCGGTGGTTCCTCATGCTGAAACCCCGATGCTTGAAGCAGATCCCGCCGATCTTCTGGGCTTTTCCTTGGATGATCTGGGCGACCCAGAGATCATAGCCACTACCGATTATCCGGCTGACGTTCAGCAGATCATTGATGCCGCTACAGAGGCATCGGCTGCCGTGACCTCCGCGCCAGGAATGCAGGAGAGACTCAATCGCCTTTTTAATGAAGTCATGCAGCCTGAAGCCCTTCTTTTAGCTGATACGCAGCCTTTGAGGGCAGCTATGGCCGCGATGGAGACCGACTTGCCTCCAGAAGTCACGAGGGCCCTTTTGAATGTTTGTCACTTGGACGCCCAGAGGGACACGGTTGCAGTCACCAAAGAAAGAATCGCCCAACGTGCTGCGCAGCAAGCCGATCAAGATACCTTGGATAGATTGGTGGCTGATGCGAAGGCCAAGAAACAACAGTACGACCAAGGTATTTCTGACTTCAAATCGGCTAAGATGAAGAAAAAAGATTTGGAATCTACAAAGAAGTCTCTGGAAGAGCAGTTGGCCAAAGTGACTCAGCAACTGGCTGATCTCCAGATGTCCCTCTCTACGTCGGCTTCATCTTTGTCAGCGCAGAAACACACCCTAGGTGACATGGTGGCAGTGGTGAAGAATCAATCGGCTAAGATAAAGGTAATACTTGGGAGCGCGATTGACGATAGGCGCATTGTCGATAATGTTCAGGACATCATCGCCAAAGCTACGGGGGCCTTATCAGGTTTAGGAGCTCATCTGCCCGGATCTGGGCTGTAATGTTTTAAACGACGTTTTGTCGTTCATGTCTTATGACTTGTCTTTGGGATGTTTGGGTGCAACAATCTCACTATCGGCTTAGTAAGCCGATTGTTTTAATGTTTTTGTTTCTTCGGTGATGCGATTGGCTGTCTATGTTCCGACCTAAACGCTGGGGTAGTATGTTTTCAGATATTTTCCATTGATTGCTTTAGGTAGGACGAGCCCTTCTAATGTCTCCAGAATATACGCGTTCCCGTCGACTAATCGGTTTATTTTATAAGGTCCTTCCCACGTTGGAGACCACTTGCCGAATCGATTATCTTTAGAACCGATTGGCAACACAGTTTTCCATACTAAATCGGCTTGGTTAAAAAACTTTGGCACCACTTTTTTATTATATGACCTGTGTCGGGACCCCGAATTTGCAAATCCGGACCCTCTGTGTATTCAGCACTAGTCCAGGAACGCGCTAGTGCACACAGTCTTAACATCGGTAAATATCACAATCATACCACTCGATACCGATAAAGTACTTTATTTAAATAACCAAACTGGTTACTTGACCTTATGGTCAAGTTACAAATGTATGCCTCGCAAGGCGAAACTTATTAAAAGAGAAATAATAGCAGCGGAAAATCAAATAAACTTCGTGGCGCCATCCAGTATACCACAGGCAACTGACTGGGCTCGCTTCCCTAAGTAGACGGATCTTCTTGGAGTTCCTCCTCCAAAGCTGGCGTAATCTCCTCTTCAACTGATATTGTGTTGAGGCAAGGGTGAGTACTTGGTACTCGACAAGTCATGCACTAGAATGCGAGGCTAATATACTATATGCATGGCTTGGTACAAAGGAATAGCACAAGGTATTTTTGCGATGCTTGACATTTGAAAAGTAATATAAGTAGATTCGAAAGCGGAGAAATAAGTAAAGCATAAATAACTTTTCAAGAAGTTTAATAAACATTTTCCCCATCCTAAACCATATTTCCATCATCTTCATTATTAAGCCAACCCAACTTTCAAACCAAAGTTATTTTTGAGAAAATCTAACCTTGACTGTAATTCCCGAGCATTGTCCAGTACCGTGGACTCGGCTATTTAAATAGATTCTAAACTCTGCAGAGGTTATGCACTTTACCCACAAGATACAGTCAAACACCACAAAGGCGAGTTCCCGTAACAAAGCCTATCGGAAGCCTCAAACAACACAGGTGGTCCTCTCCGGTTCGTGCTCTACACCATCAATTCCCTTAGCAAAGGCGAAGTATGGGACCAACACACCGTTAGATGGGTATCGGCCACAGCCACGATACGCTCCCCCGTACAATCACACAAACGGTGTAATTGACACCCTGAGGCTCCACAAGTGAGTCCTTAGCGACTTAGTCAACTAGGGCCGTCCCATTCCAGCCATGTGGTTGCAAGTATGACCCAGTTCAAAGGCTTGCAAGGTTAAGTCCTTAGAGTGACCAGGGCAAGACAAACCGAAGAACCAAATCAACACTCCCAAGGCCACAACTGGCCCACCTGATTACTCTTGCCACATGCCAATGTAGAAAACTATTTATCAAACACCATTTGATTACCATGCACCACTTGCAATCAACATCACATGATACTTTTCCAAAAAGAGGTTCAATATATCATTAAGTCAATATTAACATTTGATTATCCACAATCATGTCATGAGCACGTAGTGTGTCTAAGCAAAGATACTACAACGGTCTAAACCCATGTTGGCAATTTAATAATGTCCAACTAGTAAACCACAACTAGGGTGACAAAGGGTCATGGCACATACTTAAGTAATCAAGGTGTCATATAGCAAATTGGTATTTATCTAACCCTGTGTTTAAACAAAGTATTTTTCTAATTGAACTAGCATGCAATAGTTTAAATCAAAATAGATTTCGAAATAGGATCAACATGGTCAAAGCACAACTTGCCTTCAAAAAGTACTTGCTCTTGGTCTTGAGTTGGATCCTGAGTTAATACTTCTCCTTCGAATCCTTCCGGCACTTCAACGTCTACTCGTAAAGCGTGCAAATAGCAAATACACAAATAAACACTAGGCAAAAACATCCCAAAACTCCAAATAAAATCCATAAACAGAGAGAACATAATTTTCTGGATTTTTAGGAACTGGAATCGTTCAAATCGGAGTTAAAATGCAAAAGTTATGATTTATTAAAGTTTAAATAATCAATTAAATAATATTACAGAGAAAAACTTTAGTCCAAAAATTAAATAAAATTTATATTTAAGTAGATCTTGATTTTATACAAATTTAGAAATTTGAATCACTCAAATCGGAGTTGAAACGCAAAAGTTATAATCGTTTGAAGTTTGAAACAAAATCTGAAATCATTATTCGAATTAATAAATCATTTTCTTTTTCGGAAATTAATTATTGCGTCATCATGGACACGTGTCAGCTCCTGATTGGCTGGCTGACGTCACCGCTCATGGACTTGGTTCACGGCGGCAGTTCGGTCCACAGTGGACCCGGTCCACGGCTTCGGGTGAGGTGACATGTGGGACCACTTTCGGGTAGCGTCATCGCCGACGTCACGAGGACTCACCACGGTGGCGACATGTGGGTCCCACCGATGACGTCATGGGTGACGTCCGCGATGCTGTCGGCCGACACGCGGGCCCCGCGTGTCGGTGATACGCACGCCAGCGCGTGGCGCGGCGGCTACGGCTTCCTGGACGCGTGGCACAATCGTGGCCGTTGGTTTGAAATCCGGCGGTGGGATTGAGTTTGGCCTCATGTGCTTGGGGCGACGCGTGGATCGATCGTGGGCCGTTGGATCTTGATCCAACGGTCCAGATCCAATCTAACCTGGTGCGATTCTTGATACGCGGCGCAACCTAAGCCGTTGGATCTAGATCCAACGGTTGGGATTAGATCTAGGATTTTCAACGGAAAACTCACCGAGGTGGCGTGGCACGATCTGGGCCTTTGGATCTTGATCGGACGGTTGGTGGAGCTCGGTCGGCGATGGCTTCACGGCGGAGTTGCGTGCCGTGGCCGAGGACGGCGACCACCCAAACGGCGGTTGGGGCGTGCTCGGCGAGATGGATGGTGTCTTCGGTGCGCCTGGCCGGGTTTGAATCTGGGGTCAATGGCGGCGGAGGACGGCGGACGGCGGCGAGGCGAGGCAAGGACCGTGGCGGCGCTTCACGCAACTACGGCGAGAGATTCCGGCGAACCTACGGCGGCTAGAGCTCGGCGGGCGAGGGCAAGAAGTGCGCGGTGTCACGGCGGTCCTCGGTGCGATCCGGGCATTAAATAGCCGGGATGCGTGCTCGGGCGAGCCCTAGTCGATTCTGGCCAAGCTCGGCGGCGGAGTCCGGCTCGGACTCGGCGGGAAGACGGCACGAGAACCGTCCCACGTGTCCAGATCAGCGGCCCCGATCGGACCGGGCGCGAACGGGTTCGGTCGGACACGGCTCAACCCAGACGGGCGGATCTCGGTAGTTGGATCTTGATCCAACGGTTGGAATTGATTAGGTTTAGGAGTTGGTTCGGTCGAGTCACGTGGATCGGCTCGCACTCGAACTCGAGTCTGACTCGGGCTCGGTCGGATGAACAGTACTTGACCCGAGTTGATTTTCCAGCGATTTAATATTTAAAATAATTCCCAGTAATTCATTTAATTCATTAAAAATAGCAAATGACTCAGAAAAATTCCAGAAAAATTCTGGAAAATATTTTGGATCATTTTGGACTCAAATAAAATATTTCCAACAAAATTTTATTTGCAAAATTAAATTCTTTAATTATTTCAAAATGGAATAAATTCAAATAAATTCCAAATAAATCCAAATAAATTCCAGAAAATTCCAAAAATTCACCAAAGTGCCAAATCACACATGAATTCAAGGAAAGCAAAATTTTGGGGTGTTACAACCTGGCAACCCTTTCTTTGTTCCTTTTGAGCCGATCTAATGTAATCAGCCTCAGCTCGGCTAAGTCATCTAGATTGTCTAGCATTGCCTGTTTGTATTCATCGATTGGTAATCCATTTTGCTCAAATAGCCTTGCTGAGCCGATGTTGACTTCCACGGGCAAAACGGCTTCTTGTCCATATACTAACTGAAAAGGTGACAATTTAGTCGACTCATGGTAAGATAGCCGATAAGCCCATAAAGCTTCTGATAGTGTTGAATGCCATTTTCTTGGTTCTTCCTCGATTTTCCTTTTTATTAGTTTTATCAATGTCTTGTTTGATGACTCGGCCTGTCCATTGGCCTGAGCATAATAAGGGGAGGAATTGAGTAACTTTATCCCAAGACTTTCTGCGAAATCCTTGAATTCCTTAGACATGAATACAGTCCCTTGATCAGTAGTAATAGTCTGTGGAATCCCAAACCGATGGACGACGTGTTCATTTACAAAGTCGATCAGCTCTTTGCTAGTAACTTTCCTGAGTGGCACGGCCTCAACCCATTTTGAAAAATAATCTGTGGCTGCAAGGATGAACATATGACCTTTACTAGACGCTGGAAATATCTAGCCGATGATATCCATACCCCATCCTCTAAACGGCCATGTGACACCACGGAGTGTCGTAATCATATAAAATGTGGATGTTGAGGTCAAAACATTATAAAATATGTAAATGGAGGTTAAAACTTTACGTTATGCCGTTTATAGCGTGTTTTTGGGCCGTTTTCGGGTGTTTGGGCCTCTTCGGGGACTTTGAGCCTTGGGGGTTGAGTTGGGCCTCCGGTGGAAGGGTTTGGGCCCAAGGGGGGGGACTTTTGGGCAGCCAAATCTGGCCCCCACCCCTTGGTGCGCCCCAAACTCCCTCTCCCAACCCTAGCCGCCACCCCCTAGCCCCCCATGCGCCTCCACCCTTCTCCTTCCTCTCCATCTTCCCCCATGGCGCCACCACCCCTCTCCTCCCCTCTCCACCTCCCTTGCTGCCCCTAGGGGAGTTCTCCACCTCAACACCTCGAAGATCCGTCCATTGGAGCGCTCCGCGACGAGGAGATCCGGTGGATTTGGAGCGAGGAAGGAGATCGCGCGAATCGGGAGGAGATCCGTTGGGTTTTCGGTCGTCGGGCGAATGTATGGCCATGGGAATCCTTGGGGTTGGTCTAGGATCTGTTCTAAGGGTGATTATCATGTTTTTAGATCAATTGGTGGTGCTGGAATTGAGTAGATTAGATGGAATCTTGAGTTTGCCACGTTCTCTGTTTCGGACAGCATGAGCAGCCGACCAAGGGCTTGGGTTTTCGTCAATTTAGAATCAGAATTTGGTCGTACGGCTGTTGAAGAAGTTGTAGGTAATTTCAATATCTTTCCGTGGGTATAAAGAACGTCCAATTCCGCCTAGACGTTTTAAATTTATGGTTGTTTTACCGAGCGTGTTAAAATCTGTGACGTGATTGGAACAGATCACGGTATTTTGTATATTAAACAACTTTAGAGTACGAATCAGCTTTTCCATATACTTAGAAAAAGTTAGGAAATTTCCTAAGCTACGCGAGGATGTACTCGTTTAATTGATTTGGAGTCTTAGAACCTGAGTTATGCCTTTTGGAAGGCTGCTGTCCCGACGGGACAGAACCTTTGTTTTTGGGTTTAGCGAGTAGTTTGCGATGTCGGGGTAGAAGAGGGATTGCTTACTGTATTGTGGACATGATTGTGAGTGTGTGGTACTCATGTGCAGGTGGTGTGACCCCGGGAGTGCCTTCTACTTCTCGCCAATCCATTGCCCGTGGTTGAGGCAAGTGTATTGTAATGGATAGCGGTTTGTAGGTTGCTAGTTGAGACTAGATGAAATTGATTACATGATATGATCACTTGCCATGCTTTAATGATTGCCAATGATATGATGAGTATGCTTATTATGTTATGATGCCATGTGTTAATGCACAAGTTAATTATGATGTTGGCATATTTGCATACATGGCATGTTACATTGCCCGGGCGGTGAGAAAGTCATAACTAGTCCGGGGAAGGTCGGTGAGAAAGTTATGACTATTCCGGAGAGCCAATGAGTAAGTCCTACATCGTGATTCCATTCACCGCGGTGAACGGAAGCGAGGAGTAGGCACCCTCCATCTTCGGGATGGAAGGGGGGAGAGGGTGCACACCGACGGGTGTGTACTCAACCATACCGGTACGAGTTTCCAAGGAGACATGAGCATCGCATCGCATTGCATACATAATGGTGATGATATTGATATGTGATCATGAATGAGATGAAAGACATGATATGAGTTGTTATAGCCATGTAATTATTTTTGTGTACCATTGCAATATGTTTGCTGAGTGTTAAACTCACGCTTGCACTTTCTTGTTGTTTTAGGTACCATGAGATCAGCATGCGGGGAAGGGAATTAGTCACACTTCTACACGTAGCGTCACTCAATTGTTCCCACAGTCACTCAATTGGGTCTTGATAATACATTAAGTGTGATGCATATTGATTTATGGTTTAGTTTTGCGATATGAGAGTCTTATTGTTCGTTTGGCTCATGGAGACATTGAATGCTTGGGATTAGACTTATATTGCTATCATGCCTTTAATTATTGCTGTTTTAGATGCCTCTTATATTGCCATATATTGCTATGCTGTTGATGTTCCTTCAATTCATGTTAAAACAAAGGAGATGCTGCCGAAATTTCGGTTTTTAGCATTTGCTCCTTTGCTGTAATTTACCTTAATTTATGGTATTTAGATGTTGTTTAGCCTATGTTTGGTAGCATTCAGGCATGCTAGATGCCGGGGTGTTACAGGCCATGGTTTGATAATCGGGTATAAAGCCGATGCCGACACTGTTTGTACGTTGCCAAACCTTTGACAAGTTTGGCATCCCTTGTAGTATTTGAATCAGTCTTCCAACATCGTCGGCCAAAAATATCCCGTGCGTCTCAGCATCCATTTCATTTTGTGAGCCGACTGGTGTGATCCACAGATTCCTTCGTGGACTTCTCCCATTGCCACTTTGGCTTCTTCTGTTCCCAAGCATCTTAATAACAACCTTCCATGGTTCGAAAATATAACATATCATCCAAAAGCACATACTTGAGAGCCCTATGTTTTATTTTCCGCTCGGTCGGCTTAGAAGGATTGAGCAAATACTCCCTTATATCGGCTCTCCAGTCGACTGTAACATCCCAAAAATGGGCCTAATCGAAAATGTGCATTTCAAGATTGTGTTTGAACCAAAAATCTAAAATTTTAATTTTCACTCTTTACTTTGGAATTTATTCAAAAGGAGAAATCAATTTGTAAATTGTTAAAAAGGTAAAAAGGTGAAAGTGTAAAAGTAAAATAGTAATAAAATATTTACACTAAGGTAAACTTGGTCAATATCACCTTTTTCTAAAGTCAAAAGTAAAGTTGAAACATTAAATGGAGTGAAATGATTTAATATGCATTGATTTAACAAGCCATGTTTGATTTAATTTAATTTTGTAAAATGATTGGAAGGAAGTTTTTACCTGAAAATTTTACCGTAGGGAAATAACATCCTCGTAACTTCACCTCAAAAATCTCTTCAAGGCTTGAGTTGAATTGTTATGTCAAATAAATGCACCTTGCACTGTAGCTAGTCATGGCCACCGTAATGCACAGTAAAAAGCCTCCAAACCCTTCAGCACCGACCTCCCAATTGAACTGTCGCCATGCAGACCTTTCGCTCAGCTGCCGCTTCACCCAGTCGAAGCCCCTGGACTCTCCTTGCTAGCTGCACGTTGGGACAGCCCTTCTCCTCCTATTTCTCTATTGTTCGCTTGGCAAAACACAAAGCCAGCCATCTTCTCTTCACTTTCCTCCCTGTCTCCCGAAACTAGTAAAGCAACCAGAAGCTTCCACCGCTTTTGCTTTCCCTTGCTTCCTTGTTCTACTTCGCTCCAGCCAGGACCATGCGCCCTGCCGCTCCCGAGCGGCTGCCTCTCCTCTCCATCGCCGGCCAGCCCACGCACCAGCCCCAGGCGCTGTGCCCCTCTCTCTCCCCTCACTCACAGCCCACGGGCCCCGGACCCACCTGTCATTCGCCTCCTCTCTTCCCATCCTCTCTCATCTCTCTCTCGCTGCGCAGTCAGCCGGAGAGCTTCAACTCGTCATTTCGATGGTCGGCGTCACCTGTGCTGAGGAATAGGACCACTCACTCCACGCCATGCCCTGCACCACCATGTCGCCCTTACTGTGTTGGTCACTCTCCTCCATACCCTGCCACAGCCAGAGCTTCCCGAGCCACCGCCGGAGCTCTGTCCTCTCAGCCGAACCGCCTACTGCCGCCCATAAGAATCACCGAGACACCACAAGAAAGTACAGTCACTCTGGAAACACACCACTACATCCCTTACTTCTTTGATCAGAACCTCAAATTGCCAAATCCATTCTTCAGCTGCCGGCGAGGGGACTGCTTATTGAATATTGAATCATCACTCGGTGAACTCATGTTTCATTTATCATGGCCATGAAGTCCCTCTGTGAACTAACCCTTCCGTTCTCTTCTGGTTGTTAGCATCGTTCAACCACTCGATCGCCTGCTCATCTTCAGCTCCGACCGGCTGCTCGTTGATCAATACTGGAGAAACCGAGAGCAAACAGCTGGTCTGTTCTTACCACGCCGTCAAGCACACACTGCTAGCTACTGCTGTTCTTCCACCTGGGTGAGCTCTTGATCAATCGATCCTCACCCTGGTACCTTCCTCAGTCATCTGAGATGTTCCCCCTGCTCTTTGCATGCAGCTATTGCCGTCCAGATCACCTCAACAGCCGTCGTCTTCAACCTCCAGCCGTAACGCACACTACATGCAAAAGGAAGCAGGAGAGGTGAGCTCAAATACTTGGAGACGCATATATCCTTGTCACAAGTAAAAATCTAGCCTAGTGGTGGGAACCCTTGTGCGTTGCTCAGCAAACCCGGGTTAGAATCCCCTCCAACCCGACCTTGTAGCAATTTTTGCTTCATTTACGTATAAACCTTTGGATGTTACCTCAAATGTGGCTGCTAGCCTTTGATACATGACAACCAATGTAGTCTGGTGGCAACTGCACGACGGCTGATTCAATTGGTCCCCTGTTCTCGAGTCCTACTGAAGCCATTTCTTTTTATCTTTGCCCTATTGGATTCAATCCTTCATGTCTTGTGCTAGCAAGCTCCAAACTCAACCAAATAAATTCCTAAATTCATATTTTAATCTCTAGTATTTAGTTGCGCAAAAATATTGAATTGTTGCTCACTGTTTAGAATTTAAATTCAAATTTAAACTATAGATTGAAGATGTGCTTTAAATGGAATTTGAGAAAATGAACTCCGATTCGCGTGAAACAAATTTGATAGCTCCCATGTACTGTAAATAACCCAAATATGTGAAAATATTTAGGTTTCTACTTGCTTTAGATCATTTCATAAATTGGAACTTGTTCCTAGGTATTAATATTCATGCATATGTAAAATAGAAATGTAAACTTTAAAATTTGTTGCATCCACTTCATGAATCACCTAAAAACAGAAGGATATTTAATGAAATGAAAATGCTTAGGGTATTGTAATGTTTTTGGGGGCTGTTCCATTTAATAGTTAACACATGTACTTAAGTAACCTTGCTTTTAATACATAGATGAGTAGTATATGAGTTGAGGTGTAGAAGTAAGCATTAGTATTAACTTGTAAAATCTGCATTAAATACCTCTTGTTCAGTACTAGTTAATCTTGTAAAAATAATTCATTTGCATGCAATGTAGGATTAAATTTGCATAAGACGCATTGCTCCTTTAGTTGAAAAACGTCTCGGATAAAAGTAAAATGTCGCGGAACCAGCTTTAAAACACTCTTAGCGATACCCCTAGCTAGTTCATGAAAAATGGTTAAATGATCTTTTAAGGTGCAGCCGCAATTATAAAATGAAAATTGAATAGTTATCGCGTAGATTTTTAATAACTCTTAAGATTTTTCGGTAGCCCGTAGAATAACTCGTCTAAATGAGAATGTTAAGAAGAATGGCCTAGAATCACTCCCTAGTATATAGACTACCATAATCTGGAAAAATATTTAATTTATGTCTTGCTTTGTGTCTGAATCCTATTAGCGCAAAAACCCTAAGTGTTATGTTTGTCGATAGTGTATATTGCAAATAGTTAAGCGTGACAAGTACTTAGCTAAAGAACTAATGTCATAATAATCATTCTAAAAACCTTTTAGGTTCAGCCGGTAGCTTTAATCTAATTAGTGCCCCTTTTATACCTAAGGTCGGTACTACCGAAGCTCGAGAGCAGTACTACTATGAGTCAGTAGTATCGCAGACTGAGAGTCGGTATTACCGGGAAAGCGATAGCGCCTTAACTAATGCCTTAATTCCATTAATCCAAACAATCTTAGCTTCTTGAATTCGTAAAGTAAGAATAAGCAATTCGTAGGAAGTGAGTAACGGTGTAGCTTAAACCGTTAGTAAGGGAAATGAGTGGAAAGACAATATAAAACACGTATACTTGAAATCATATAACCTAAGCCCATAAATCATGTTTGTTATGTGTGATGATTTATTATTTGGATTTCCATTTGATTTATCTATCTGTATTCTTTTTGCCTCTTTGGAATTTATCTTATTGGAGTTTATTATTATTTGCTATGTTCTCGCGGTATGACGAGTAGAATCCGACATAGCCGACGCTTCCGATAGCGAGTCCGAGTTGGTACTCGACGACGACAACTCCGATCTCGACAACAACACGGCTCCGACTACTTCAAGCTGCGACTTCGATTTCGTTGTAAACAACGTATAGCAAGGCAAGCCCCTTTGATCATATTGAACCCAAATGTTCAGATATTCCTTTCTCAAATTTTCATGCATGCTTTATGTTTTATAAAATGTTATTTTGGGTTATGGTAGATATCACCTTCATTATAGGATTTCCATAATCAATGTTGCCATGTCAACCTTGATAACCCTAGACAATGGATAGACAATGTAGGATGGGTATAATCGTTTACTACATGCATACGCTTAGCCATGCTTAGATTGGGATGCGAACAGATGGTTTACTGTTCGTAATGAACTTAAAATTTGACATATTCAAATGTTGAACATGATGAACTATATTGATGAATATGTTGGAATATTGATGTTTCTTTTTCTGAAAATAAAACTATGGTTTGGACGCGAGCGACTTATTGGCAATAGCCGGTTGTGTGAGGGTGTGCTCACACGTAGTTAGGTGGAGATTGTCGCCTGGGTCGGATTAAGGACCGAACTCAGTGTTGTATGATCCAAGATTACCCGTACAACCACAATGCCGGTATGGGACGGCTATAACCAATTAAGTTGCTTAAAACTGGTTTTGCATGTTGGAAGGCCGTAGTAGCACGGGCTTCTGGATTTAGGTTGCTCGAAGGGGTGCCCTCACCGAGGTGTTGGGAATAACGCCTGCCGATGCAACGGTGTACGCTTTGCTATGGGGAGAAATGGATGGCAGGGATGGACTGCCGTGTGAATGATTTGTGTTGTGACTTGGGTGCGTTGTTTCTTCTGCCATAGCAAAGGTTCACGTCACCAGGCTGGTGCAAAATCTGGGTTAAGCAATGTAAAGGTTATATATGATTTTTCCCTGGCGACACACCAAAGGAAGTGTGTTAATAACGTTTGCAAAAAGGGAAATCATTATTTGTGGGTAAAGCTGTACCACTCTACAGAGTTAAAACTAATCGATTAGCCGCGCTCTCGGTTATGAGCACTTGGTGAACTTGCACTAGTTAGAAAGCTTCTTGTCTTTTTATAAAATTAATTGAGAAGATAAAATTTGGAATTGGTGAGCTTACCCTTACAGATGATTCAATTCTTGACATTCGTTGGCAAGGTTGGATTCACCTGTTGTGCCCTGTGTGGACAAAATAAATTGAATCTAGATATTGTTGGGAATGGACGATTCGATACTCACGGTGAACTGTGAGTTGTTTACTATTGTTATGTGATCCTTACTTGTTATATTTACACAGCTGTTATTTTAATTATCTGTCTAGCTTCCTTTATTCAAATTTTCGCTTTCAATCTATTATTCAGTATTTACAATTCAATTTGGCTCCACGCAAAATAACCCTGTTAGCCATCCTGTTGAATCAGCTTGCATATATCATAGGTTTTGCAAACACTTCAAGTCTTGCTGAGTACGCAATGTACTCACCCTTGCTATCGTTGTTGTTTTTAGGTGAATATCTCGAAGGATCGTATTTTGTCGCAGGTTACGGGTTAATGACGATGATTTTATCTAGAGTTTATACCTTGTCAGTTGCCTAAGGGATTGGATGGGCACACTACAAGACTTCTGTTTCTTTCCGCTGCAATATTATTCTAAGCTGTAAGACTATCCTGTAAAATAGCCTTCGCAATAGTAATGACAATATTTTGCATGGTTGTGATTTCCATTTGTATGTGCATGCTAGTTACTGATCCAGGGACTAGCACAGGAAGCGCATTAGAACCTGTCTTTTACGGTGCATTGTACTGTAAAAGGGAGGCTCCTCACATCGACAGGATGAACGCACATAATCGTCCATTCACCAAGCTCGATTATTTCCTGTCGGCTTTTATTCCTATAGCCCGATGCACATTGTGCTAGCAAGTTTGCCTTGTCATTGGCTACTCTAGGGATATGTTTTATGGAAAACGTTGTAAACGTCTCAATAATTTCGAGGCATTGATGCAGGTATTGAGCTAACGTATTGTCGTTGCATCGGTATTCCCCCTTGACTTGTTGCACAACCAACAATGAATCTCCGAAGGCTTCGACGTCTTTTACCCCGATGCCGTCTAGCAATTGCAGTCCTTTTAACAGAGCTTCATATTCTGCTTGATTATTAGAGCATCGGCCATTTAGCCGATACATAAATTCAAAGTTTCGCTTATTTGGCGAAATCAAAATTACGCCGATGCCTTCTCCCTCCTGACAAACAGATCCGTCAAAGTATAATTGCCAAGGAGTCACATCGACTGTTCCGGCTAATGTAGCGTTCCCTGTAATAAAATCGGATATGACTTGCCCTTTCACAGATTTAGCCGATTCGTATGCCAAGTCGAACTCGGTTAAAGCATACGCCCATTTACCAAGTCGACCTTGTAAAATTGGTGCGGATAAAATATACTTGACTACATCGGTTTTGCAGACTATAATGCATCTTGATGCCAAAATGTAATGTCTTAACTTAGTGCAAGCAAAATATAAAGACAAGCATGATTTTTCCACCTGGGGATACCTGGTTTCTGCGTCTAAGAGACGTCGGCTCAAATAGAATATAGCTCGTTCCTTCCCATCGGTTTCCTGTGTTAGAACCGCCCCTACTATATCTCCTTCAGCTGATATGTATAATTTAAAAGGTATACCATGCTTAGGTGCGGCTAATACTGGCGGACACATCAAATAACTTTTCACATCATCGAAGGCCTTCTACTGATCGACTCCCCATTTGAACTCTTGGTTGTCTTTAATTTTCAATAGTGGTGTGAAGGCCCGAATACGCCCTGACAAATTTGAAATGAAACGTTGCAAGTAATTGATTTTTCCTATCAATACTTGTAACTCCTTCTTGTTTGTCGGCGGCCTAGTATCGGCTATAGCTTTCACTTTGGCCTGATTTATTTCAATCCCTTTTTCATGTACTGTAAACCCAAGGAACTGTCCAGCCGACACTCCAAAAGCGCATTTAAGCGGGTTCATTTTCAATCCGTGCACTCGTGTACTCTCGAACATCCTTTCCAAATCGGCTAAATGTTGCCAGTCCTCTTTAGATTTTACTACTACATCGTCAATGTATATTTCCACGGTATTGCCGATTAAATTATGAAAAATATGGTTCATAGCACGCTGATAAGTGGCGCCGGCATTTTTTAAACCGAATGTCATCACGGTCCATTCGTATAGCCCCAAGACCCCTGGGCATCTGAAGGTTGTTTTAGGTATATCGGCTTCTGCCATGAATATCTGATTGTATCCAGCATTTCCATCCAAAAAACTTATGATTTTATTCCCAGATGCAGCATCGATAAGCATATCGGCTATAGGCATCGGGTATTCGTCTTTTGGTGTGGCTTTATTTAAATCCCTAAAATCAACACATACCCTAAGTTTGCCGTTTTTCTTTCTTACAGGAACGATATTTGAGACCCATTCAGCATATCGGCAAGGCCGGATAAACTTGGCCTCTAGTAATCGTCCTACCTCTTATTTTATAGCGTCATACAACGTAGGATTAAATCGTCTAGGATACTGTTTGAATGGCCGATACCCAGGTTTTATGGGTAGCCGATGTTCAACTAACTGTCGGCTTAAACCTGGCATCTCATAATATTCCCATGCAAAGCAATCTCTGTATCTTTTGAGTATTTCGACCAACTTTGCTTTATAATTGGGTTCTAATTTAGCACTTACAAACGTTGGTCTTTTCCTGTTGTCTTCTCCAATGTTAATTTCCTCAAGCAAATCGGCAGAGGTAAATCCTAACCCTTTCCTTTCTTCTTCAAAGTTCTCGACAGCTTCTTCGTATTCTTCTTGCCGATAGCTTCTTACCCTTTCTTGTAATCTTGCTATTGTCTTGGACTCCATCTTCTTATTACTTCGTCTGTCTGATCAAACGTATTAGGTTTAACGCTGATCGGCTTGAATCCTGACTTCTCGATGCAGATGAAATCGCAATCGTCTAAGACTTTTCCTGATATACATTCGGCTTCTTCATGTGGCCAATTGGTATCCGGGCTGGCCATGGCGATATGAGCCGATGTGTCGGCAAGCACAACTTCAACTGCATCATCGTTCCATTGCATCAACTTCTGATGCATAGTTGATGGTATGCAGCAATTAGCGTGGATCCAATCCCGCCCAAGGAACACACTATAATTGCCTTTGGCTTCTATCACGAAAAACGCAGTCGGCAAGGTTTTACTACCGACTGTTAATTCTGACATCATCACGCCCTTAGCTTCAGTAGGATCTCCCGTGAAGTCATTTAACACCATATTCGTTTTGATCAAGTCTTCATCGGTTTTACCCAATTTTTTAAAAGTACTTAGCGGCATCAGATTAACTGTTGCCCCACCATCGACCAACATTTGAGATATTGGTCGGCCATTAATATACCCTTTTAGGTATAATGGTTTTAGATGCCGATGCATGTCTTGTGGTTTTTCAAACACGGCATCTGGTGCACCGAGGCATAGTTGGGCAAACACCTCTTCAGCCGATTCTTCGGTTTTGAACTCAGCGGGCAGAGTGAATACCATGTTTATATCCATCGGCGGCGTATCATCTCGGATCATTGGAGACCCGGATTCGACCGATTGATCCGAGTCACTATCGGTCTATTCTTTCCTCCTCCATTCTTTTTTTGCAACTGGTATGGGCCTTAGCTTATGGAATACCTGATCCCTTTCTTTCTCCTTTTCGGCTTCCCTTTCTTCTTGTGTCTTGAGTCGCTGAAGCCGCCTGCGCTGTGATTTGCTAAGACCTGAGGGGCACCACATAGGTTTAGGTTCTATCGGCTTTCTGATTTTTCCAGCCAAGTTACTCATCTCACTGTCAGATTCCATCCTGATCACGTTGTGAGAAGCCGACATTTCTTGAGTTCGGGAGGACTCGCCTTGTTCTGACGTCGACAATCTTTCATGGATCGGCCTTCTGTTTCTTATTTCTAATCGATCATGTACTGGTCTGGACAACCTGTCTTTTACCGACAGGTGATACATAGATGAGTGTTGCATAGGATATGATAGTACTGTTGGTAAGATCATCCCCTTCTCCCAGCAAAATTTCCAAAAGGGACATTGCCGATGCTTTTCTTCTTCAGTAGTTGGCCGATGTGGCTCCTCTGGCTGCCAGTACTTATCCGTCCTTTGATCCGGCCAATGGAAATTATTGAATTGTCGGGCATTGCATTTTTGACTTATCCTTTCATATTTCCCTAGGAGTTGCGAGAAAGTCGGTTTTGGCTTGAAGTTGGCTTTTCTTGGAGCCCTCTCAGCCCTATACCATTTTCTGACTTCCAAATCTCCTTTTGGTTTCACCGTTCTCGAGTTCTGCCCGTTCTTATCGGCCTCTATTTGTATAGAGCCGATTGTAATTTGCACTGTTTCATCTCCTTTTGACCGCATCTCAACTTTTTTAATCGGCTTGATATCTTCTTCCGCAGGTCCCTTTCCTTTCCGTGAGCATTGAACCATGTTGATTTGAAAAGGATTCACATCTATTTGCATAGCCGATTCTTCTGCGAATTTCAATCTGCCATCGGCGATAGCAGATTGAATCTGTTGTCGAAAAATATTGCAATCGTTAGTATTATGTGAAAACGAATGGTGCCATTTACAGTACCTTCGCTTTTTAATTTCTTCGGCCGATGGGATGACATGTCCTTCTGGTAGCCTTATGAGTTTTTCTTGTAGTAGTAAATCAAATATCTTGTCACACTTCGATACGTCATATGAATACTTAACTTCTGCCTTATTTTTTGTCGGCTTGAGTAAAGAGCACACGAGTGACTTTTTGGAACCCTTAGTCCACTCGGCTATATTCACTTCTACTTCGTCGTCTTCAGGAGTGTCGCTTGCATTATACTCTACCATGTTTACCTTAGCCCTTTCGTTGCCATTTGGTCTAAATTTATCCTTGAATCCCTTGTTCTCTGCATATCGGCTTTCATGTGCCGATACGCGATGGAGCAAGCATCCTAGGTCAGGGAATTCCTGTCCTGCCAGTTTCTCCTTTAATGGCGGAATTAGCCCTTGAAACGCTAGATCGGCTAATTGATCATCGGGCAGCGTTACGCTAAAGCATCTGTTCCGTACACCTCAAAATCTCCTAATGTAGTCGGAAACCGATTCGCCATACTTCTGTCGGACTGAGCTAAGATCAGAGATTCTAAGCTCCATAGTTCCTGAAAAGAAGTATTCATGAAATCGGCTCTCCAAATCGTTCCAGATATGGACCGAATTCGGTGATAAATTGGTAAACCAAGTGTCGGCGTTTCGGGCACCGGCTAGTGAATTTGTATAGGTAGAAGGGGGGTGCACGCTCCCTCTCCTCGAACGGCTTACTCAGGTGAGCGCAAGATGTATACTGGTTCGGGCTGAACGTCCCTACTCCAGTTCGTGTGAGATGGATCGTATTGATTCTTGATTGTTCGTCCCCCTTACATGCTCGCCCCTCCCCCCTTTATATAGGCGAGGAGGAAGGTTACACTGTTGGTTTAGAAAAAAAAGAGGAAAAGACTGTGCTCTCGGTCGTCCGAAAGTAGCGGGCTGATGGGACTGGCCGCCGACTCCCCCTGCCCTGCTGCTGGTCGCCGCAGTTGCTGCATCGCTCGTAGTAAATGCGAGGGTCGGGAACTTGTGCCGCTACGTCATCGTTATTATGGCCGGCATTTAATGCGCTCGATACGCAATAAATGCCGTCGCTTCTCTGGGATATCGGAGACCTGGTTGTGATTTCGGACCTTGCCCGGCGGTCGTGACTTCGGTCCTCGATCGCCTGGTCGCCCGCGGCGCTTCTTCGGCTGGGGGTACCCATGGAATGGGTACTCGTCAGTAGCCCCCGAGCCCCCGGGCAGGTCGGAGAGATGCCCGGGGGTTTTGCTTTCGTGCCGTGGTACGCCTGACTTGATCAGAGTCTTCGACCGGGTGCGCGCGAGCGCACCCGGTGGGTGTAGCCCCCGAGCCCCCGAGCTGGTTGGAGAGCCGGTCGAGGGGTTACGCCTTGTTCGGTTGCTGCTTCAACGTGCCGGGACACCTGGTTGGGTTTGGTCGGGAAGAGTCTTCGACTGGGTGCGCGCGAGCGCACCCGGTGGGTGTAGCCACCGAGCCCCCGAGCTAGTTGGAGAGCAGGTCGGGGGGTTACGCCTTGTTCGGTCGCTGCTTCGCCGTGCTGGGACACCTGGTTGGGTTTGGTCGGGAAGAGTCTTCGACCGGGTGCGCGCGAGCGCACCCGGTGGGTGTAGCCCCCGAGCCCCCGAGCTGGTTGGAGAGTAGGTCGGGAGGTTACGCCTTGCTCGGTTGTTGCTTTGCGGTGTCGGAGAGGTCCGATCGTAATATATTTCTGCACCCGGACGCCCACGTTGCCGTGTTAAAGGTAGTCGCCGGGTGGACAAGTGGCACGTAGGCCGCGGCGCCAGGCGCCTAGTGCGGTGGTCGCCCCGGCGGACACGTGGCGCCCTGGCGTCGGGGCGCAGCTGGCCGGTCGCGGCAGACACGCTGGCGCCGGCCGTGCACGGGCGCATGGGCTGGTCGCCCGCGACACGCTGGCGCCGGCCGTGCTGGCGCGCAATGGGCTGGTCGCCGGCGGCACGTGGCGCCGGATCGCCCAGCCGGGCGCAGCCGGTCGCTTCGACGGACACGTGATGCCCGCCGCGGCGCCGGGCGCGCAGATGGGCTGGTCGCCGGGCGGATACATGGCGCCGGTCGTGGCGGCCGGGCGCGATTAGCAGGTCGCCGGCTGGTACGTGGCGCCGCCGTACGGGCGCGTTAGCTATTGGTCGCCCTGGCGGGCACGTGGCGTCCGTACCTCGTATGCTTGCGCTTGATCCGGGGCGGGGCTAGTTGTGGCTCGTTTCACGCCGGAGCTGGGCGAGTTTGCTATCAGGTGGAGGGGTTTACCGTCTGTCCCACTTTTACGCCCCGTCCGCAGGTGTGGGACCTGGAGGGGGTGAGAGACGCGCGCTTGCCTTCGCTGGCTCGAGCGCCGCTCTCGTGGAGCTGCAAGCGAGTGATCCGGGTGGAACCTGGAGGCCCCCCTCGCGAGGGGGGTCCCCTAGCGGACGATCCCGGCGCGGGTGTCCGACCCCACTTGGGGGCGATCCATAAAGAACCTTTCCTTACTCGATCCCGTATCGGACCTTGGATCGTTCGCCGACCCAGGGTGCAGCTGACTGCCGCCCGTCGACGGGCTCCGCGGGAGAGCGTGAGGTATGGTCCCGGACGTGAGTTAAGGCGATTGGGTCGTCCGCCGACCCAACTAGGGGCCCGCTGGGGGCTCGCCTCGTCCTCACCTCTTGCTCGTTTTTTGCTGTGGTGGAGCCGGATTCGCTTGGCGGCCGGTTTTTTGCATCCCTCAGCGTTGGGCCGGGCCTCTGGTGCGGTCTGTCGAGGTCTGGGAGGCCCTGGGGCCTCCGTGGCTCAGTGGGCCCTTGGTGTTGTCGATCGCGTCTCTGGGCCGACCCGGAGGTAGAGACCGAGAGGACGCCGGGAGCGCCTTTCGAGGTGGCGCCTGTTCTTCCCGCGGTTTTCTGACAGCATTTAATGCGTAGTGGGGTTTTGGTAGCCGGCGTACTTACAGCGACGTGGCTGGGTGGCGGGACGTGCCGCTTTTCGTGGTGTGGGGCGGTTGCCTTGACCTGCGTCCGCTCGACTCCCGCCGGTCCGCTTCCCATATATAAGGGAGGATGGGAGGAGTTGTGGTCGCCCCTGCTTATTTCCTGCGACGGGAGAGAGATCGAGGGAGGCAGAGAGACGGGAGAGAGGTGTCTCACCAGCTTCCTGCTGCCGCCGTTGTTTTAGCGTTTCGAAGATGTGGCATGAGTGCTCCACTCGCCCCTCTCGTGCGGTCGGCCTGGAGAAGAAAGGCTTTCTTGCGCCGCGCGATGTCTCCGGGTGGCGGGTTCCGACGACGGGGGCGGTTCTCGAGCCACACGCCGACGAGATCGTGGCGCATGCCTGGTTTTTTGAGCGTGGGCTCGGGTTTCCCCTCCACGGGTTCGTCCGGGGACTCCTCTTCTACTACGGGGTGGAGGTGCATCAACTCAACCCGAACGGCGTGCTTCATGTCGCGGTGTTCATGACGTTGTGCGAGGCGTTTCTCGGCATCGAGCTGCACTGGGCGTTGTGGAAGTACTTCTTCTCCTGTCGTCTGGTGAAGGACAGGGGGTCGAGTTGGGGGGCGCCTTTTGGAGGCGCGGTGCTGTACCTGCGCTCTAATCGGGCGTTGGAGTACATTGACCTGGAGCTCCCTAAGTCCAATCGGGGCTGGCATTCCGAGTGGCTCTATGTCCGGAACACGGAAAACAGTGCTCCACGTTTCTCCGGCCTGCTTCCTGAGGGCAGAGAGTGCTGGACTTGGGGGCCTGATCGGAGAGAGCGGCGGAAGGTGCAACTGATCGTTGATCAGATCCGGGTCCTGAAGGCGCGCGGCTTGAACGGCGAAGCTGTCGTGCGCGTGTTTATGGAGAGGCGCGTACAGCCCCTTGCGGAGAGGGCGCGCCCCATGTTTGAGTACACGGGGGCATCCGATCCCATGAGGATGCTGGAATCCGAGCTCCCTTTGACAGAGGTCGACGCTCGGGTCCTCTCCGTCCTGGGTGGCGGTGCGTCCGTGGCGGTGTCTCGAGCTCCCGCCCCTTTAATGGCGGGTCGTGGCTCCGACTTGGTATGCCAATGGGCTTCTTCGCCTGTTTTCTTTTTTCCGGCCGGCTTGACCGACTCTGGTTTCTTCGCAGGGGCTTGGATGGATGATTTCCCGGCCGGACTTGCCGGGGGAAAAAGACGCGAGGGCCCAGGCTCGGGAGGCCGAGGAGGCGCGAGAGGCCGTCCGCAAAGAGGAGAGAGAGAGAGAGAGACGAAGCGGAAAAAGGAGCAGCGGGAGGCGAGGCGGTCCCGTGGTGAGGACGTCTCCGATACGACCGACGCGGAATCGGGCGATTCGGGGTCGTCCCCAAGCTCTGGAGGCGGAGGTGGCGACGGTGGGCTCCTTTCGTCTGACACGGATGCCGGAGGTGGAGCGGTTGGGGGCAACGGCACTGCGATTGTTGTCGAGCCCGCCGTGGGGGCGGCGCCGGACGTTCAGGGAAAACGAAGGGCCGACGCACCCCCACCGGGGGAGCTGACGCGAAGGGGGAAAGTACCGCGCAGGCGCTCGACGCGGTAAGCGCCTCTTCCCCGCCTGCCGGTGAGTCTGCAAGTTTTAGGACTATCTTTGCCATTTCTTGACTTGTCGTCGCGTGCAGGGTCTACACAGGGGCGGTCGCGGTGGCCGGTGCGCATATGGTGGCCACTGCGCAGGGGTCGGAGCCGCCGCCGCCGGCGGGCACCTCGTCAATCGAGGCAGACCAGTCGGAGGCCACGGTGCTCCATCAAGCGGGGGCACCGGCCGCCGGCGATGGAGGCGGTAGTTGCCGCGGGGTCCGGGTCGTCGGCCGAGCGACCGGCGGAGCTGTCGGCCGTTCCGGCGACCGAGACGGAGGTGGGGCCGCTGGCCACGCCGGAGCCCGAGGAGGACCCCTGCGCTCGAGCCGAGCCGAACCTGCTTTCGGAGGGCGAAGCGGGTGGGGAGGAGCTCCCACCGCCTCCAGCGGGGTCCCCCCCGTTAGGCGCAATCCTGGCGCCAGGGTTCGTTACGCCATCGATCCCGGGATCCTCCCTTCCAGTCGAAGCTGCGGAGGAGACGACGATGGAGACGGTCGCCGGGGCGGTGCAGGGGGACACGGTTGTCGAACCCCCGCGGGTAGCCGGGGCGCCCGCTCGCGTTCCCATCCCACCGCTGGTCCTACCAGGCTCGTCGCCGGTGGTTCTGGATGATGAGGCGGAGGCGGACGAGTGGACCGCGGTCGAAGAGATCTGTCAGCAGGTTACGGCCGAAGCAGATCAGGTCCGCGAGGTGCTGTCCGCTACGCTCCAGTCCTTCAACGCAAGGCTGGGGGTTGTCTCTGGGGAGGCCCTTCGGAGAGTTGAGGTAATCTGCCTGTACCGTCGCGTGCTTGCCTTTTTTGCCGGTTGGGTTGAGGGCTGACAGGTGTCTTTTGTCCTTAGAACCTGAAGACCCGGTCGGCGTTCAAGTCCGGGTACATCCGGGTTCAGAGCCAGCGGGGGTCGTCTGCCGAGTTGGAGTGTGACCGGCTGCGCTCCGAACTATCGGAGGCTCGGAGTGCCTTGGACCGCGAGCGGGTCGAAGCGGCGCGTGCCCGCCAAGAGAGTGTGGTCGCGAGAGACGCTCTGCTCGGGGAGCGCCAGGCGAAGTGGGCTTCGGATGAGAAGGTGTCTGATCTTGAGTCTCTCTTGGCGGAGGCAAACCGGGCGAAGGGGGATGCTGAGTCGAATGCCTCTCGTCTTAGCAGGGAGCTTGAGGCGGCTGGGAAGCTTGCCCAGGACGCGGCTATCGGGTGCGACGCTGCTTTGGGGCAGGTCGAGCGCGATCGGGCGATTCGGGTACAGGCCGAGGAGGACCTCCGCAGCATGGCTGACTCTGTGTCGGGTAAGCGTCTTAGCTCTAGCGTCCTCAATCTTTGAGTTGCTTTGCCGTGGCTTCCCGATTCCACTGGCCTTGTTGCAGAGTTGCAGAAGAACCTCGGGAGCGCCACGGAGGCGCGGAAGGTGGCGGAGGAGGCGCGTGACGAGGCGGTCGCGGCGCGTGACGAAGCTGTTGCGTCGCGTGACGTGGCCCTATCTGCGCAGCAGCTGTCGGAGGATGATCAGGTCGAGCTGACGTCCTTGCGATCGGTCGGCCGGGAGATCCGTGATCGGGTGCTGGGGCCGGTGGGCTCTCACCCAGGCTCGAGCTCGCTGGAGAGTGCCCTGGCCCGCGTGCCCGACCACGTGGAGGCTTCGGTGGCGACCGGCGCTGTTCTTGGGGCTGCCTCGGCACTGGTTTGTACGCTCTCCTACTACGACGGTATCGACCTGGATACCGTCAGTAGCGGGGTTGCCGCAAACCGGTCTGAGGAGGAAATCGATGTCTTGGAGCTTCGAGTCGAACCGCACGCCAGGGCGATTGCCGACCAGGTTTCCCCGACCGACGTCCTCCACAGATAAGCGATAGAGAGAGAGATTAAATAGTTTTTTATTGCTCTTTCTAGGTTTGTAAGGAACTGGCATATGTTTTGCTTCGTGCTTGTTTTCCGCGCTCTTTGTTTGTGATGGACATTATCACCGTCCATTGCCTTAGGGACCGCAGGGGTCGGGCGTTGGTTGGTGTGCGCATCACAAAAGTTAGGGAGTCGGGAAAACAAGAGAACGCTCAAGAACATGTCGATCAGTTTAGTGCGACCGTGGGAGGGCTGTTCCTGACCGATCGTGGGTCGCTCCGCTTGGGCACTTCCTTTCTCCGTTAAGTACTATTTCGTAACCGTAGCCACCGGGGCGTAGGCCGTAGTACTTCTGGTCGAAAGTTTGGCCGTCTCGGGAGGACCCGGCGATTGGTCGTGTCACCGACCAACGGGACTCTTGTAGCCCCTGAGTGGTGCGAGGCGGTTTGGTTGTTACCGCCGCGCGCCACTTGAAGGAGTAACCACGAGTGCGGGAAAAAAAGATATTCACTTATCTTTCTTTACGACTGGCGAGGTTCTCGAGACGTTTTTGTTCAACGCGGAGAATTGGCGGTGCTTCGGTTTCCGCACCATCGGCTTTGATGCTTCGGCTTCCACGCCATTAGCTTCGAAAAGGTGCGATCGCAGTGAGTGCTGGCGGGTTCCCCCAGAGCGTCGCTTCGTCTGGCTACGGATCGCCTATAAATAGGCGGACGGTGGGCGCTGGGACTTCATCCAGCGACGTTGAGACCTGCTACCGACTCGCTTTCATGGCTGCCTCGCCCTCCCAACCCCACTCTAAGGACGAGAACCTTCCGATCGACGAGATCGACTGGGACGCCCTCGAACGAGAGGCTGAGGACGAAGAGGAGTTGGAGCGACGAGCCAGCCGTCTTGTAGTGGCGGCCCATTAGACGACGGGGTCGATTGGGAGCTGCTGGAGCGGGAGGCAGAAGAGGAGGAGCGGGAGCGGGTGCGGCAGGCTGCGGTCGTCGAGCTGAGGGAGCTGCCGCCGTGAGCTCCCGAGCGGCTGGGGGAACAGGACGCCGTTCCCCCCCGTGCCCCTTCTCCTTCCGGGAGCCTGGAGTCCACCGCGACATCCAGGCCTGCGCCGATGAACGCGCTGCCGATCGCCCCGATCGTGCTGCCGTATACTTCTCCGACGGCGGTCCCCTTTGTGAGGGACCCCAAGCTCCCTCGGGAACCATAGAGGTCACACAGGGGGCGCAGGGGGCCGTCGGTTCTTGCCGGCGCATCCGGGCAGATCGGGGTTCTCCCGTTGCGGATTTCGGCGACCCGACCGGTTTCTGCTGTGCTTTGCGGCAAAAATTGTGCGGGAAGCCGAAGCCGCGCTTGGAGAGGGACGATAAGTCCGGAGATCCACCGAGGCGGGGAAGACCCTTAAATGAGATAAACTTTTAGATTTTAGATTTTCTCGTTTCTAAAAAATGTAAATGCCGTCGAATCGGAAGAAATAAAGGTGTTCGGATTTTTGCATGTGCTTTTCGCTATTTTTCAGTTTTTTGCTGGTAAAACGCGCCGGAATCATTGTTCTTGGGTTTGCGAGGACCATCCGACCAGTGATCGACGCGCTCCAGCGTTTTCCAAAAAGTAGGCGAAAAGGCTTAACACGAGCGTTCGTACCCCGACCTTGTTCGTCGGATTGACCCCCGAGCAACCGTGCATTATCCTGCTCGGTTTCTTTTCTCCTTAGCGAGATACCATTTCGCAACCGTAGCCGCCGGGGCGTAGGCCGTGGCACTCGGGTCGGGAGAGAAAGATCGAACGATCAGGTGAATGACAGCGGTTAGACGGGATGCCGACCCGAGTGGGCAAAAAACGCTACGCGTAGACCCGACCGAGGGTTGGTCCGCTCGGGATGAGAAAATGCGAACACGGTAATAAACAAGGTAAAAAACGGACTAAGGGTAGAATCGTCTTAGCTTTTCGATGTTCCAGGCGTTGGACAAGATGTTGCCATTGGGATCCTTGAGCCGGTAAGTGCCGGGTCGAAGGACTTCTACTACAGTGAAGGGGCCCTCCCAAGGAGGGGAGAGCTTATGCTTGTCTTTGTTGGACTGAACCTGGCGCAGAACCAGGTCGCCTGCGTTGAACGCTCGCCCTCTAATCTTGCGGTCGTGGTAGCGTCGCAGTGCCTGCTGGTATTTGGCTGAGCGGACGATGGCGACATCTCGCGCTTCATCGAGCCGGTCGACAGCGTCTTGCTTAGACTCGAGCCTCCGAGTTTCGTTGAAGGCTTGAACCCTTGGGGCGCCGTAGTCCAAGTCGATTGGTAAGATGGCCTCTGCTCCGAATGCTAAGAAGAACGGCGTGAATCCGGTCGATCGGGTTGGGGTGGTCCGCAGGCTCCAAAGTACGGGAGGCACCTCGGCCGCCCAACGTCCCGCGTACCTCTTCAATCGGTCGAAGATCCGCGGTTTGAGCCCTTGGAGGATCATGCCGTTCGCGCGTTCGACTTGGCCGTTGCTCCGTAGGTGGGCAACGGCTGCCCAATCCGCGCGATTGTTGAAGCTGTCGCAGAGCTCGAGAAACTCCTTTCCCGTGAATTGCGTTCCGTTGTCGGTGATGATGGAGTTCGGGACTCCAAACCGGTAGACGATATTGCGGATGAAGTCCGCCGCCTGCGCTGAAGTGATGGTCGTGATCGGCTTAGCTTCTATCCACTTGGTGAACTTGTCCATCGCAACCAGTAGGTGGGTGAAGCCCCCGGGCGCTTTCTTGAAGGGCCCGACCAGGTCAAGTCCCCAAACGGCGAAGGGCCAGGTAATAGGGATCGTCTGGAGGGCTTGCGCCGGGAGATGAGTTTGCCGAGCGAAGAATTGGCACCCTTCGCATGTCCGGACGATTCGTTCGGAGTCAGCCACGGCAGTTAGCCAGTAGAAGCCTTATCGGAAGGCTTTCCCGACCAGGCTCCGCGACCCAGCGTGGTGTCCGCAAATTCCGCCGTGGATGTCGTGGAGCAGTTCTCTTCCCTGGTCGGTCGGAATACACTTCTGGAGGATCCCGGAGGGGCTCCTTCTGTAGAGGTCATCGCCGACCAGTACAAAGGACTTTGCCCGTCGAGCGAGGCGGTGGGCCTCGGTTGGATTGTCGGGGAGGGAACCGTCGGTCAGCCGATCAATGAGGGGCTTCCTCCAATCGGTGCTGGTCATTAGGACGTTGCAGGCCGGCTCGACCAGCTCAGCATCTGGTTGCTGGCCGATCGGCGGGGGTGCTTTCGGCGGGTCGTCCGCCCGATCGTTTGGACGATCGGGTCGGATGGATGCTCGGTGTAGGTCGAGGACGAAAATCCCCGGCGGGACCGGCCCTCTGCCGGAGGCAAGATTGGCCAGATGGTCGGCCTCACCGTTGTTCCGTCTGTAGCTATGATGAAGCTCAAATCCCTTGAATTTCTGCTCCAGTTTGCGTACCTCTCGACAATAGGCCGCCATTCGACTGTCGCGAGGTTTCGTGGCCTTCATGACTTGGTCGACGACCAGTTTTGAGTCGCCATGCACGTATAGCCGCAGAGCTCCGAGGTCGACGGCGATGCGGAGACCGGTAACGAGGGCCTCGTACTCGGCGATGTTGTTGGTTGCGTCGAAAAGCAGCCGGATGGCGTACTGGAGCTTGTTCCCGAGCGGGAAAATAATGACGACCCCGGCCCCGGCTCCGTTTTTGGTGAAGGACCCGTCGAAGTACATCGTCCAGTACTCAGGGTCTTCGAGCGGAGGCGGTGCCTGGGCTTCGGTCCACTCGGCGACGAAGTCGGCTAGAACTTGAGATTTTACGGCGGTCCGAGGGACGTATGATATGTCGTGCCCGTTGAGCTCAAGTGCCCACTTGGCAATCCTCCCGGAGGCGTCGCGGTTGTGGATGACCTCGCCGAGTGGTAGGGAAGTTACCACGGAGACGCGGTGCTGGTTGAAGTAGTGTACCAGCTTTCTTTTTGTGATTAGAACCGCGTAGAGCATCTTCTGCATCTGTGGATACCGTGCCTTGGTCTCGGAGAGTACTTCGCTGACGAAGTAGACCGGTCGTTGGACCTTGAGGACCCGCCCCTCCTCCGCTCGCTCTACGATGAGTGCCGCGCTAACGACCTGGGTCGTGGCGGCAATGTAGAGCAGCAGAGGTTCTTCTGGTGCCGGGGCGACCAGTACTGGAGGGGAGGTCAGGAGAGCTTTTAGCGCGTCGAAGGCGTCCTGAGCTTCCTTCGTCCAGCTGAAGTGGTCGGATTTCCTCAAGAGCTTGTAGAGAGGCAAACTGCGCTCGCCGAGGCGGGACGTGAAGCGACTTAAGGCCGCTAGGCATCCTATCAGCCTCTGGGCCCCTTTGAGGTTGTTGATCGGCCCCATCCTTAAGATCGCGGAGATCTTGTCTTGGCTGGCTTCGATGCCGCGCTTGGAGACGATAAAGCCGAGTAGCTTCCCCTTGGGTACCCCAAAAACGCATTTTTCGGGGTTGAGCTTGATGCGGAACCGTCGAAGGTTCGCAAAAGTCTCCTCCAGGTCGGTGATGATGTCGTGGGCCTTCCTGGTCTTGACAACGATGTCGTCGACGTACGCCTCGACGTTGCGACCGATTTGGTCGCAAAGGCAGGTCTGCATACATCGCTGGTATATAGCTCCCGCGTTTTTCAGACCAAATGGCATTGTCACGTAACAGAACGAGTCGTACGGAGTAATGAAGGAGGTCGCGAGCTGGTCGTCTTCCTTCATCGCGATCTGGTGATAGCCTGAGTAGGCGTCCAGGAAGGACAGGGTTTCGCACCCTACGGTGGAGTCCACCATTTGATCGATGCGGGGCAGAGGGAATGGATCTTTCGGACATGCCTTGTTGAGGCTTGTGTAGTCGACACACATTCTCCATTTCCCAGTTTTCTTTTTCACAAGTACAGGGTTTGCTAACCACTCGGGGTGGCGAACTTCTTTGATGAACCCTGCGGCCAAGAGCTTGGCGATTTCCTCCCCTATGGCCGTGCGCTTTTCTTCGTCGAAGCGGCGCAGACGCTGGGCGACTGGTCTGGACCCGGGCCGGACGTTCAGAGAGTGCTCGGCGACTTCCCTCGGGATTCCTGGCATGTCGGAGGGCCTCCATGCGAAGATGTCCCGGTTGGCGAGGAGGAAATCGACGAGCGCGCTTTCCTATTTGGCGGGAAGCGTGGTCCCGACCCGAACGGTCTTGGTCGGGTCCTCGGGGTCGACATCGATTGCCTTCGTGTCTTCGGCGGACTTGAAGGAGCACAGTCGGACTTGCTTGGAGTCGGAGGCGGGTGGGAGGTGTTGGCCGGAGGCCGGCGAGCTCGGCGGATGCGACGATCCGCCGAGGCCAACTTCATATCGTCTTTCTCGCAGTTGTAAGCGAGCTGGAAAGACGCGATTACGGTGATCACCCCATGCAGCCCGGGCATCTTCAGCTTCAGGTAGGTGTAGTTGGGGATCGCCATGAATTTCGCGTAGCATGGTCTTCCCAAGATGGTGTGGTAGGAGCCGGGAAAATCCACAACCTCGAAGGTGAGGGTTTCGGTGCGGAAGTTGGTCGGGCTCCCGAACGTGACGGGCAGGTCGACCTACCCGAGCGGGTGGGCCTGCTGGCCAGGGACGACACCGTGAAAAGGCGCCCTACTCGGTCGGAGACTCGAGCGGGGGATCCCCATGGCGTCGAGGGTCTCGATGTAAAGGATGTTGAGGCTGCTACCACCGTCCATGAGCACCTTGGTCAGGCGCTTCGTCCCCACGATGGGGTCGATGACGAGCGGGTACCTCCCTGGTTGCGGGATGTGGTCGGGATGGTCGGCCCGGTCAAAGGTGATCGGGGACTCTGACCATCGAAGGTATTTGGGTACGGCTGGGTTCGCCGCGAACACTTCTCGGCAGGTGAGCTTGAGCTGCCTCCGGTCGGCGTAGCTTGCCGGCCCGCCGAAGATCATGAGGCACCCGTCGGTTTCGGGGAAACCGGCGTCTGCCCCTTTATTCTCGGTGGTCGGCGCCGAGTCTTGCTTCTTTCCTTTGCCCCACGGTGTCGTGGGGGTTCCGAAAAGAAAGCGCTTTAGGACTTCGCAGTGCCGATACTTGTGCCTGATGGGGTATCCGTGGTTGGAACACGGGCTCTCCATCAACTTCTCGAAATGGTCGGGGGGTTGCTGGTTTTGCGGCTTCCCCGGCTGGTTGGCGGCCGCGACTAGGCGGTCCTCGCGAACCTGTTTACCGTGGCGCTTCCGCTTGTCGGGGCGGTCGGAGGAGGGGCTGGGCTCGGCGCCAGTCCCTCGCTTCGACTTCCCTTTGTCGAAAATGACATCTACGGCCTCCTCGCCCGAGGCGTGGTTGGTGGTCCTGGGCTTCGCGCATCCCAGCTTGTGGACCAGGGTTTTGGAGGTGGTGCCATAGATGAATGCCCCTACGACATCGGCGTCGCGGATGTCAGGAAGCTCGTTGCACTGTTGGGAGAAACGTCGGATGTAGTCCCGGAGGTTCTCCCCTGGCTGCTGTTTGCAGCCCTTCAGATCCCAGGAGTTCCCTGGTCGCTTGTAGGTGCCCTGGAAGTTGCCGACGAAGTGGTGCTTGAGGTCGGCCCAGTCCCTGATGATGTTGTCGGGCAGGTACTCGAGCCATGCTCGAGCTGAGTCCGCCAAGTAGATGGGGAGGTACTGGATGACGAAAAGGTCGTCTGTTGCCCCCCCCCGCCCGGCATGCGAGCCGGTAATCTTCCAGCCACACACTGGGGTTTGTGGCCCCTGCGTACTTGGCTATGTTCACCGGCGCTCGGAACCTGGCAGGGAACCTCGCGCTGCGAATCCCTTGACAGAATGCCCGCGGCCCGGGGCCATCGGGGCTCGGGCTGCGGTCACGTCGCGGAGCGCTGTCGGCGACGTACGATCGGGCCGGGTCGTTCCCCGCCCTTCTTCGTGCTTGGAGGGTGGCACGAGCGTCGCGTCCGTCTCCCAAGCGTTGGTGCACCGGGGTGCGCGATGCCTAGAGTTGTCCGGAAGGCGACGCTGCCCTTGTTTCGCTCCGGTGGCCTCGGACGGCGTCGCGGCGCGGGCCATCTGAAGAGGCGCCCAAACGCTGCGATCCGGAGCCATGCGCGTGCTGTGCGGCCGCTTGCTCCACCAGGCCCCGGAGGTTCTGGTGGGTAGCCTTGGCCGCAGGATCGTCTGGCTCGGGAATGCCGCGGAGCAGCATTGCCGCTGCGGCGATGTTTTGGCCAGCGTGGGGGAAAAACGATGAATCGTCCGTCCCCTTAGCCAGCTGGTGGTGGAATAACTAAAATGTGATGTGGAATAACTTAGAAACATGGCTTAGGTCTTAACTAAAACTTTGTTATAGGGTGGCGCGCGCTTGTGTTTTATGTTGTTTTTAGGTACTTTGAGATCGGCATGCGGGAAAAAGGGGTTTAGCTACACTTCTACACGTAGCTCCACCATCATAGTCTATGATTAATCACTTGGAGACATGATTTTAAGAGTTGTGCCATAAAGTTAATGTATGGTTTAATCTAGCATGCTTGTGATCCCTTATTTGCTTCGTTATAGTTTATGAAGTGGTTGAGCGTGGTATTGTTGGCGTAATTTGATGATACATCCATTTATGTTGATGTTTTAGATGTCGTGTGCTATGATATATCTTGCCATGATATTGATATTGTGTTAATTCATGGAAAAACAAAGGAGATGCTGCCGAAATATCGGTTTTTAGCATATGTACCTTTGCTGGAATTTATGTTTAAATGTGATATTTAGTTGTTGTTTAGGTTATGTTTGGTAGCATTCGGGTATATTAAATGCCGGGGTGTTACAGAAGTCCTGCTGAAAGAAGGTCTAGAAACGGGAATCAGTGGAGAAGCGATCTGCTCTCTTGGGATTCTTCTCTCTTGCCTTCCGGACCTGAGCAGCTATGCCTTTGTAATTCACGGGCTTCCTTTGCAATTTGGGATTCTTGTCAGATATCCTTAGCCTAGGCATGCCTCTAGCTTGAGAAGATTGAGATTGGGAAGCACCTGCAATCCCTTTACCTTTCCTGGAGGGCAAGGGTGCTCCACGAGGAACATTGACAGTCTGTGCGGCTTGAGAGGGTTCGTTGATTGAGATACCGCCAGTCGGACGTCCTCGGGAAGCAAGTCTCTTAGTTCTCGTCCCGGTTGGTGTTTTCCATTTGCAACTGAAGGAGACATCAGACGAGCCCTTTGGGGGCTGATCACCCTGCACTACAACAAAACATATCTTCTGTAACACATTTCTGTAACATATTGAACAATGTGTTACAAAGAGATATTGCAGTAACATATAATTTGTGTTACAAAGGCATGTTGTAACACATACTTAATGAGATGCTAAAAGTGTTACTGGAAACTACATCTGCAACACATAATATATGTTACAGAGGAACATTGTAACACATGGTAGTAAGATGTGAATAATAATACTACAGTAACACATTTAGAGGCAGATTGTAGCACATGACTTAATTGTAATACTCGCGAGTGGTTATCCTAGATTTAGGGCTTCCTAGTCCGGACGTTTGGTTTTCGTGCTTGTGTTTGTGGGAGGTCAAAGAGCAGGTGGAGTGAATCCCAAAATATAGGCATCATCCGGATGTTTTTGTCCCAAAAACATCCAAACTTTGGACCGCACGATCAAAACATACATCTGTAGGATCAACCCACCTCGAATTCAGGGGGGACGTGCATTGATCTGAAAGCAAATCCAATAATCAGGAATTTGGATGATAGTTATTAAAGAAAACATCCGGATAAAACTTATCAAAACCCTTCCTTTTTTCCTCATAAAATTTTCTTCCTCCCACTAATCTAATCTGTCTCTCCTCACTCCCTCTCCATCTTTTTTGCAGACTGGCTTCTCCAGCCCCAGCAAAACACGACGCCTCCCTTCTCCCCAAACCAGTTGAGCTGCTGCTCTCTTCCCCACCATGCCCGACGCCTCCCCCTGGCTCGCCCCGCTCCTCCTCGGCCGAGCAAGCGCCGCCGCCCCTGGTTTCTTCCTCTCCTGGCCCTTGCGCCTCCTCCCTGCCAACCCTAGCCGATGCCCTCCAGCAGTAACAGATCTGTGGCTGCGCCGCCGCCTCTCCCGGCTCCCCCTTCTCCGGCCGAGCGCCGCCCTGGCTCCCTCCCTCCGGCGCGACGCCCCTGGCCGAGCTCGCCCTCCCAGGCTCCTCCATGGCCGCGCCCCTCCCTGCAGTTGCTGGTGGCGCCCTGCTCCCGGTCGGCCTCCCCAGCGACGGCACCGCCACCAGCATCGGCGGCCTCCCCTCGTCGGCGCCCGATCCGAGGTATCGAAACTCGCATGCCCTATCCTAGTAGTAATACTATTGACAGTGCTATTATTGTTGTTGATGTGTACTTGAACTTGATGGCTAAACATTGTTACTATTGCTGCTAGTTAAGTATATTGTTTCTTCATTGGGATTTAAGTTTTGGGCTGCACTTGCATCTCCTACAAGTGTACATCAATATAAGCTACTGTGATTACTTTTAGATGATGACGCATAAAATGAATTTGATAAGTACTTCCCTATTCACAGCCACCGATATATTTATAGAGAACACTGATGTGTTTGCGGGAGCCTTAGGGTGTAACATTCGGGGCACGAGGGTGCCGGGGTGTTACACCCATTGTCGCTGCAGCTGCACCCATCCCCTTCTAGCCTTGAGAAGGCTATGCTCCGCGGCGCGTGCTACTGCTCCACTGATGTATCTGATTCAACCCTCTCTTTTTGTGTGTGATTCGACAAGTGAAGGACTAAGGACTCTGTGTTAGTTTTGTTTTGGGTCTATGATGCATGATGCTGAGGTTGGATTTGTGGTCCATTGTATGTTTTGTAGCCTATGTAGGGGATATCATATTCTAGATGGCAGACATTCCTAAAGACATTTTTGGATGGCAGACATCCTGTTAAGGTGAGTAATTTACTATTTATTGCAATTTTTTGTGAACCTAAAACTGATTGCAAAAAATTATGCATGTAAGTAACTCCTAAAACTGATTGCAAAATTTTTTTGTTCTTCAGAGTATGATGATACTTCAATTGGATGCTACATGCAGGTAGCATTTCATTGATAGATACGTTATTATGTTGTTTTCTATGATATGGAGAATCATTCCCTGTTTCTGCTGCAGTGCTTGATTCTAGTTTCTGTCTGCTGATTGGCAAAGCTAAGGTATGTTTTTATGTGCATGTGTTGGAAGGAAAGTAGTTATACATTGTTGCATACAAATATGATGGTTTGACAGGAAGACTTTTCTTTCGATGAATACACGGTTTTCTAGAGACTAGATGCATAATCTTATATATTTATTTTTGGAATATACTTTCTGAAATTCTATGCACTTACTAGTGGATATCTTCTTTCTGTAGATAGAACGTGAGGGAAAAGATGTTACAATTACTGCATTCTCCAAGATGGTCGGTTATGCTCTTCAGGTGTGTCATGCTATATTTGGTAAACAATGTGGAGGAGGACTGAGGATTTTAAATCATTAACTCTGTAGGATTTGACACATCAGTAACTTCCAATTATGTATGATGTCATATATCTTGTTTGTCTAAGGAGTGTAATTTAGTGCATCAATACCCCTTTGCTGCTAAGTCAGAAGCTGCCCCTATTGAAACTTGTATTTTCTTTTCCATTTTGTTCTAAGAGAGGGATGGTTTGTTGAACAGATGGGTTTAAGTAGTCTTTCAGCTTGTGTGATATTACACTATTGTTTTGTTGTATTCTCATGCTTAGCTTGTTTTCAGGCTGCTCAGATATTGTCCAAGGAAGGAATCAGTGCGGAGGTAATTTCTTTTGTACAATATATGTTCATTATAACTAATCAACATGATATCTTCTTTCCTTTAAATGGTACATGCCATCAATATTTCCTTATTTTCTACTGATATTTGTCAACAGATGATCAACCTTCGGTCAATTAGACCACTTGATAGAGCTTCTATAAATGCATCTGTTAGGAAAACCAATAGATTGGTTTTGTCTATCTTCATAGTTTCATGGTCTCATTTTTGTCTATCCCTTGATTTTTGAGGTTGGTTGATTTCTTTTTTAGCTTCACAATCCTAGAATTATGATAGATGGAGGATTGAAGGATTTGTGTATGTTAATTGTTTCTTTCTTCAATTGTAATGAAGTGCATATATTATATTTTGTAATTGCAACCATAAAGGTTTATACTTTCTTTTGTGCAGGTTGAAAAAATTAATGGTTGAAATTCAAACATTTGGTTGCTTACCACATGAAGGGATCTAGAAGCAAAGAATTTCATGAAGATTAGGCAACACTAGATATATTTTATATTCTTTTTATTTAGAACAATGTATTTTAGATTCATAGACTAAAGATTTGTCTTCTCTGGAAATCAAATCGTTATGTATTCTATCGAATGGTGTGAAGTACTTGATATTTTATTTGTTTGATGCAATGCAATATGTTATGATTGTTCCATTTATGGTCATTTGTGTTTTGTATTGATGTCCCGTGTGTTATATATGCTTATCAAAGGATATTCTATGAATCAATTTTAATTTGTACATCACAAAAAAATAAGAAAATAATAAAGATATTTAAATTTATTTTAGGAGCTCAACATTGTGTTGTTGTTGTTCAAAAAAGGTGTTACTAAGTTCAATTATTGTATCTAAAAATGTGTTACTAGGGTCTATGGAAACACATGCTACTATGTTGCTTTAGCAAAAATAAGGTGTTACTAGGGTCTATGGCAACACACACTAATATGTTGCTCTTGCTAGAAAAGGTGTTATCGGTCTATAGCAACACATTTGATGCATGTTGCTGTAGCATAGTTGCAACATCTTTTTTTATATACAAGAACACTTGTTACATGTTACAGTAGACCCTTCTATAGCAACGTAGGCTATAGTAACACTAAACAAATATGTTGCAATAGGACTCAGTAACACTTTTTTCGAGCTACAGTAGCATATATGCGTGTTACTATAGGCCCATCCTGACGTAGTGCTGTCTGGGATCCATTGAGATGATCTGACAGGAAGAGAACTCGATGAGACGATTGGAATGAGAAGGAAAACTGATTTTGGTGCTGTACTGTCAACATCGGATATTCTGATTTATGACCGAAAGTTTCGATACTATATCGGAAGTTCCGAACTAAGATATCGAATGTTTCGAAATTTTGGTATAGCTCTAAAACTAAGATTTCTTTAAGATCGACCAATGGAAAAAGATGAAATTTAAGATCGAGAGCATTAAAGGGTAGACCAACAATTCTACCGAAGGAAATTTGAGAAACGAATGCGAAAGGACAAGAGATTTGATTCTAGGGTTCTAGGGTTACCTGAGAACGAAGAGAATCAAGATATCGCAAGGAAGAAGATGTCCTTTCCGAGGAGGAACTCTCCTTGGAGAAGATTGGAGATTTCAAATGGTCAGAGACTCCAGAAGATCGAAGGTTTGAGGGCAAAGAGAATAAAGAAAAAGGGGCCAACCGAACCGGTCCTTTTCAACGGTTACGTACATATCGAAAGTTCAGAAATTCAGTTCGGATATTCCGAACAGGCAGAAGCTCCAGAATATCGGATGTTCCGATGATCCAATTGAATATTCCGATGAGTTCAAGTTTCCAGCGAAATGAAGACTGAATAGGTATCGGATATTCCGATAATAGATTTCGGATGTTCCAAAGCATTGAAATCCTCAGAATTCGGAAGTTCCGATACGTTGATTTTTCCAGCTGAATGAGAGGAAAGATTGAATCTCTGAGAGAGAGAGAGAGGACTGAGACTTTAGGTCATGTGAACTTGGGAGTCACTCCACTTGTGATCAGCAAGCATTCAACAATCAAAACAATGATCATGAGTAGAATGACTCACGAGTAAGATCAACAATAAAACATTTTCAAAGGTCAATCAAGAGATTTTGCAAACATTTTATTTCGAAACCAATAAGATAAACAACAATTGATGCGTGCAAGGCATCAAGTCACTTTTCGATAGTCTAAGATATTTAGCTCACTTCTTAGTTCGCAAAAGCGACTCTCGTCTAGAGGTTTGATGAAGATATCAGCTAATTGTTTCTCGGTTCTCACATAGGTAATGTCAATGTCCCCTTTTAGTGAGTGATCTCTAAGAAAGTGATGACGAATGTCTATGTGATTGGTGCGGGAGTGTTGGACGGGATTGTTGGCTATCTTAATGACACTCTCATTGTCACATAAGAGTGGAACTCTATCAAAATCAAGTCCAACATCCCTCAAAGTTTGCCTCATCCATAATAATTGCGCACAACAACTTCCCGCGGCAATGTGTTCTGCTTCGGCGGTGGATAGAGCTACCGAGTTTTGTTTATTTGAGGACCAAGATACTAGTGATCTACCTAAGAATTAACATATCCCCGAAGTGCTTTTTCTATCCACTTTGCAACCCGCATAATTGTAACACCCCAAAATTTTGCTTTTCTTAAATTCATGTGTGATTTGGCACTTTGGTGAATTTTTGGAATTTTCTGGAATTTATTTGGATTTAATTGGAATTTATTTGAATTTATTCCATTTTGAAATAATTGAAGAATTTAATTTTGCAAATAAATTTTTGTTGGAAATATTTTATTTGAGTCCAAAATGATCCAAAGTATTTTCCAGAATTTTTCTGGAATTTTTCTGAGTCATTTGCTATTTTTAATGAATTAAATGAATTACTGGGAATTATTTTAAATATTAAATCGCTGGAAATCGAGTCGGGTCAAGTACTGTTCATCCGACCGGACCCGAGTCCGAGTCCGACTCGAGTCCGACCCGAACCAGCTGCGCTCCTTGACTTGACTCAACCGCGTCCGAATCCTAACCCTAGACCCCGACCGTTGGATCTAGATCCAACGGCCGTGCTTGAGCCGCGTCGCGCTCGCGTGGGGACCGTCTGATTGGGACGCGTGGACGGCAGGGACTTCGTCCCCTACCCCGAGTCATACTCGGATAGCGCCGCCGCGCCGTAGCCGAACTCGATTAGGGTTCGCGAATTTTCCGCACGCCGAGGTAGCATTTAAAGGAGGGACCCCACCCCGAGGACCACCGTTTGACATCGCACCTTTCGCCCTAGCTTTCGTCGCCCGAGCCGCTGCCTCCAGCCGCCAATTGCTCGCCGGAGTAGCACGCGATAGACGTCGCGGGTTTTGGTCCCTATCGCCGCCGACAAGCCGTTCCGGTTGCCTCCGAGCCCGGATTCGGGTGCGCAAGCTCAAGCCGCGTCGGGTGGGACGTCTCACCTCGCCTGGGCGGCCTCAGAACGTCGGTTGGAGTGTCGTCGTCCTCGTTTCCGGTACCGCAAACCCGCCGCACTGCCATTGCCGCTCCGAGCTCTGAGGGCCGTGGGATTTCCATCGAACGGTTGAGGTGAGTTCGCGTGATCCGCAACAGCAGTGACCTAGATCTATTTCTCACCGTTAGATTTAGATCGGGTGGCCTGGATTTAGCCACGTAGCCCTTACTATTTTGCACCTAGATCTATTCAGGACCGTAGGATTTCAATCGAGCGTCTTAGATCTTGCCACGTCGCTTAGGTCGCACCGTGCGGGCGTGAACGTAGGTCGCTGACCGGCTGGGCCCGCATGTCAGCGACCGGGTCAAACCGCACGCGACCCACTGACGTGTGGGACCCGCGTGTCAGCCGCACCGGTCCGGTGGACCAGATCCACCGTGGACCCGAACCGAGTCCGTGGACCGGCTGACGTCAGCCAGCCAATCAGGAGCTGACACGTGTCCATGCTGACGCAATAATTAATTTCCGAAAAAGAAAATGATTTATTAATTCGAAATATTGATTCAAAATTTAGATTCAAACTTCAAACACTTATAACTTTTGCGTTTCAACTCCGATTTGAGTGATTCAAATTTCTAAATTTGTAGAAAAATGAGCTCTACTCAAATATGAATTTTATTTAATTTTTGGACTAAAGTTTTTCTCTGTAATATTATTTAATTGATTATTTAAACTTTAATAAATCATAACTTTTGCGTTTTAACTCCAAATTTGACGATTCCAGTTTCTAAAAATCCAGAAAATTATGTTCTCTCTGTTTATGGATTTTATTTGGAGTTTTGGGATCTTTTTGCCTAGTGTTTATTTGTGTATTTGCTATTTGCACGCTTTACGAGTAGACGTTGAAGTGCCGGAAGGATTCGAGGGAGAAGTGTTGACTCAGGATCCAACTCAAGACCAAGAGCAAGTACTTTTTGAAGGCAAGTTGTGCTTTGACCATGTTGATCCTATTTCGAAATCTATTTTGATTTAAACTATTGCATGCTAGTTCAATTAGAAAGATACTTTGTTTAAACATGGGGGTTAGATAAATACCAATTTGCTATATGACACCTTGATTACTTAAGTATGTGCCATGACCCTTTGTCACCCTAGTTGTGGTTTACTAGTTGGACATTATTAAATTGCCAACATGGGTTTAGACCGTTGTAGTATGTCGCTTAGACACCTACGTGCTCATGACATGATTTTGGATAATCAAATGCTAATATTGACTTAATGATATATTGAACCTGTTTTGGAAAAGTATCATGTGATGTTGATGGCACGTGGTGCATGGTAATCAAGCGGGGTTTGATAAACGATTTCGGCCAGGGCATGTGGCAAGAGTAATCAGTGGGCAGTTGTGGCATTGGGAGTGTTGATTTGGTTTTTCGGGTAGTCTTGCCCTGGTCACTCTAAGGACTTAACCTTGCAAGCCTTTGAACTGGGTCATACTTGCAACCACATGGCTGGAATGGGACGGCCCTAGTTGACTAAGTCGCTAAGGACTCACTAGTGGAGCCTCAGGTGTCGATTACACCGTTTGTGTGATTGTGCGGGGAGCGTATCGTGGTCGTGTGTGGCCAGGTACACTTCTTACGGTGTGTTGGTCCCATACTTAGCCTTGGCTAAGGGAAGGGATGGTGTTGAGCACGAACCGGAGAGGACCACGTGTGTTGTTTGAGGCTTACGATAGGCTTTGTTATGATCGCTAATTCGCATTCTTTTGTATGGCGATTCACTACCGACGTGGTGAGTGGATTGTATCTTGTGGGTAAAGTGCATAACCTCTGCAGAGTGTAGAATCTATTTGAATAGCCGAGTCCACAGTGATCGACAATGCTCGGAATTACTGATCAAGGGTTAGACTTTCTGAAAATAACTTGGATTTGAAAAGTTGGGTTGGTTTAATAATGAAGATGATGGAAATGTGGTTTAGGATGGGGAAAATGTTTATTAAATTTCCTGAAAAGTTATTTATGCTTTACTTATTTCTACTGCTTTCGAATCTACTTTTATTACTTGTCAAAAGTCATTTCGCAAATATACCCTGAGCTATTCCTTTGTACCAAGCCATGCATATAGTATATTAGCTTGCATTCTGTGCATGACTTGCTGAGTACCAAGTACTCACCCTTGCCTCAACACAATACCAGTTGAAGAGGAGACTACGCCAGTTTCGGAAGAGGAGTTCCAAGAGGACCCGTCTACTTAGGGATGCGAGCCCAGTCAGTTGCCTGTGGTATACTGGATGGCGCCACGAAGTTTATTTGATTTTCCGCTGCTATTGTTTCTCTCTGAATAAGTTTCGCCCTACGAGGCATACATTTGTAACTTGACCATAAGGTCAAGTAACCAGTTTGGTTATTTAAATAAAGTACTTTGATAATATCGATTGGTATGATTGTGATATTTACCGATGTTAAGACTGTGTGCACTAGCGCGTTCCTGGACTAGTGCTGAATACACAGAGGGTCCGGATTTGCAAATTCGGGGTCCCGACAGAGGTGGTATCAGAGCCATATTTGACTGTAGGCTCAACCCTAAGCTAGAATGGTCGTAGTGAGGATAAAACCTATTTTCTAAAGCTAAAAATTTGTGAAGACAAGAAATGACATCTCGACTTATCCCCTTCTCTCTTTTCTTGTCTCTTGCTGAAATTTTCCCTTACCTTGTCACAATTTAAAAATTCCGGGTTCTTACGTAAAGCACTCTTGTGACAGATGGAGGAAGAGTTCAACTACGTTGATCTGGGAGTTGGTCACGCCATGAACTTTGGCATATGCTACAGACTCGGAGATTTTGAGAAGCCCCAATACCAAGTGGAAGTGATCAGGCAAGCGGGATTGATCAAGGCTTGTGACGTGAGGATTGAGGTACTGCTAGGAAAAGGGCCCAGGCAATCGCTCGATACTGCGACCGCCAGGAGATCTACAATGCAGATGGGTATCCAAGAAGTATCACGACGAGCAATGCGGCACATTACCCGTATCTACGCCCGAGAGTTGGAGAGTACGGTGTTCCGTTACCATCCGCGCAGCGATAACCTTCGACCGAAGGAGATTCAGGATGAGGATGCCACGGTTACACAGCTTGGCACGATTTGTCGTCGCCAGGAGGATGTACTAGATAATACAGGCAAGGAGCTACAGAAGGCCGCAAGGAGATCACGACAGAGAAGAACAGATGGCGGGAAGCTCAAGAGTATGTGGCACATCTTCTGCGAAGGATTGACGAGTTGGAGATGACTTTGTACGGACTGACCCGAGCGATTACTCGAGCTACACGAGCCAGATCCAGAGGAGTCGATCTCGATGAGGACACCGCTTCTTCGACTACCACAGAGGACACGATTCTTTGGACATGGCGATCGTTACGGCGCCTATGCCACAAAGACCGTGCACTGTGCCGTGGAGGTTTTCTCGATGAGTGAGCATAGGTTCTATAGTGAGACTCCTTCGCCGAGTCGAGTCATAGAATAAAGAGTCACCCTTTAGGCGTTAGACTCCAAGAGTTAGTTCGATTTGGATTTGCTTGTTTGCTGAGTGTGCAGTATGTGTTGCAAGGCCCTTAGGCATTGTGTGCACCATACCAAGTTATTAATAATAAAGTTGGACCTTAAGGCTACACCTTTCGCCCACATAAGTTCCATATTACTTGTCTATTCTTGTTTCCCTCTCATCTCTAAACCTAGAGCAAATCGGCAGGATGGTGAACACCGTGGAAACTTTGGAAGCAATGGGAGTGGATCTCGCCACAGAAAACCCCAATGATGGAGCACCAAAGACCGCCACTTTGGATATGCAGAATTTGAGCATTTCTTGCTGCCCAGACTCGATTGATGCATGCTATGATGCAACAAATGCAGCACGTCCTTTGCTCAGGCCACTTTGCTAATCAAGTTAATCGGGGACCACGCCAGAATACAAGGCTGTCAGAGTTCATGAGGACTCACCCACCCACTTTCTCTGGGAATGCCAATCCATTAGAGGCCGATGATTGGTTAAGATCAATCGAGAGAAAGCTACACATAGCTCAATGCATAGGAAATGAGAAGGTACTTTACGCTTCTCATCAGTTGGAAGGAACATTGGCCGAATGGTGGGAGAACTGTACACGCAGAGAACCCTCAAGATATCACTTGGGAAGAGTTCACGGTGCATTCGACAAGATCACGTGCCTGAAGGAATCATGGACCTTAAGAAGGAGGAGTTGAGCATCAAGCAAGGTAATCAGCCGTGGCGACTACGAACAAGTTCACCCAGCTAGCACGCCACGCTTTGAGGATGTAGCGACGGATAAATCCGCATACCTCGTTTTATGAAGGGACTTAACTCGGGATTGCAAGTAGGGTTGATCACCCACACCTTTCAGATTTCCAAGAATTGGTGAATAAGGCGCTTATTCTTGAGGACAAGCGCAAGGAGCTGGATGAGAACAGGAAGCGCAGGATGCAACAGCAAGGATCACGCCAGGGAACGCCACAGCGCCTGAAAGTTGCACCAAATCAATTCTTCAGATTCCAACCACAGAATGCAACAAGGACACCATCCCAAAGACCAAGACCTGCCAATCGTAACTATCGGACCCACCCCCGCTAGAAACGCCATCTGCAGGCAAAGAAGGAACAAAGGAGGCGCTGTTACAAGCAACGAGCCAGGACACTTTGCCAACAGCTTGTCCGAAGAAGACAGCAGGAGCGACCCCGATTCGCTTCAACCTAGGAACCACCCAGCTAGGACGCCAAAGACCAGGAGCCACACCCTGCACCGTGGTGAGAGGCCGAGTCAACCATGTCACCGTAGATGCACCTTTGCAAAATGCTACGGACGTCGTCCGGGTAAGTCACTTGTTAACTCGGTACCATATGATTTTGTTTGACTCTGGAGCTTCGCATTCGTTTGTTTCGCAAGGCTTTGCTGCTAGAAATGACTTGAGAATTGCAAGACTTAAGTGCATGCTTTTAGTTCAAACCCCTGGTTCCGAACTCCGAACGGAAGTAGGATGTTCCGGGGTGAGAATACTAATAGATGGAATAGAGTTCCTAGCAAACCTTATAATTTTGGAGACCCAGGCCTTAGATGTTATATTGGGAATGGATTGGTTATCCAAGCACAAGGCCGTATTGGATTGTGGACGAAGGACTATCTCAGTCGAGAGCCCGTGTGGGAAGAAAGTGGAATTTCAAGCCACTGCAGTTAGAGATGGACAGTTGATGGTTAACAGATACCAAGGCAATCGGCATAGAGGATGTCCCAAAGAGTGAATGAGTACCCGATGTTTTCCCCGAGGATCTACGGTATGCCGAGACAGGGACATAGAGTTTGTGATAGAGCTTGTACTGCACAAAGACCGATAGCAAAGAGACCCTATCGGATGTCTACCGAGGAGTTGGTAGAGATGAAGAAACAGTGGAAGAGTTAATGGATAAAGGATTTATCGAGACCAAGTTAAATCGCCGTGGGGAGCACCGGTTTTGTTTGTCAAGAAGAAGGACGGGAGTTTCAGGATGTGCATTGACTACCGTGCACTCAATGAAGTCACCGTGAAGAATAAGTATCCGCTACCCAGGATTGATGATTTGTTTGATCGATTAAGAGGAGCCGAGTTTTCTCCAAGATTGATGCGAGATCGGGATACCATCGATTGAAGATCCGATCGAGGATATTCAAGGCGCATTCGTCCAAGATATGGACATCACGAGTTCTGATTATGTCCTTTGGGCCGATTTAATGCGCCAAATTTATTTCATGAATATGATGAATAAGGTGTTCATGGAATATTTGGACAAGTTTGTCGTCGTGTTCATAGACGATATCCTAATCTACTCCAAGACAGAGGATGAACATGCCGAACACTTAAGGCGAGTTTTGGAAAAGGCGAGGAACAGCAACTTTTCGCCAAGTTCGACAAGTGTGATTTTTGGAAGGACAAGGTGGAGTTTCTTGGACATGTAATGACCGCAGAAGGAGTCGCCGTGGATCCAAGCAAAGTAGAAGCTGTGTTACATTGGGAGCGTACCAAGACTGTGACCAGATTCGGAGTTTCCTTGGAATGGCAGGATACTACCGCCCGTTTCATTGAAGGCTTCTCGACAATTGCGAAACCTCTTACGCAATTCTTTGAAGAAGGAAAAGAAGTTTGCATGGACGCCTTGAGAATGTGAGAAAGGATTTCAGAGCTGAAGAAGCGATTGACATCAAGACCGGTGTTAGTTCTACCGGATGTTGCTCAAAGCTTCGATATTTATTGTGACGCATCGCGCCAAGGACTTGGATGTGTCTTGTCTGAGAATGGAAAGGTCGTCGCGTATGCATCAAGGCGATTGAGGCCGCATGAGGAAAATTATCCGACACATGACCTAGAGTTAGGCTGCCGTAGTGCATGCCTTGAAGATATGGCGTCACTATCGATTGGAAAGCAGATGTGAAGTGTATACGGATCATAAGAGCCTTAAGTACATATTCACCCGATCGGATCTGAATATGAGGCAGAGGAGATGGTTAGAGTTGATCAAGGACTACAATGTTGGAATCCATTACCATCCGGGAAGGCCAACGTAGTAGCCGACGCCTGAGTCGGAAAAGCCATACCGTGAGTACGTTGCTAGCCACAAGTCGGGATGAGTTATGTGAGGATTTTCGAGAAGATGAAGATTGAGGTAGTACCTAGCGGATTCTTGGCCGCATTAGAAGTAAAGCCTACCCTAGAGAATCAGATCCGAGAAGGGCAGAAGGATGATGACAAGATCCGCAGGATTAAGTCCGTCAAGGAGGAAGGCAAGGCGAGAGGACTTCAAGTTGGATGAGCAAGGCACGTTGTGGATGAAGGATCGTATTTGTGTGCCTAACAAAAAGGAGTTAAAGCAACTGATTTTGGAAGAAGCCCATGACTCCAAGTACTCAATTCACCACAGAAGCGCCAAGATGTATCAGGATCTAAAGGAGAGATTACGGTGGCCGAGTATGAAACGAGAAGTTGCCGAGCATGTTGCATTGTGCGGCGTATGCCGAGAGTCAAGGCAATGCATCGAGACCAGCAGGATTGCTACAACCGTGAAGATACGAGTGGAAGTGGGAGGAAATCGGAATGGATTTCATTACCGGTTTGCCGAAGACTCAAGGAGGTTATGACTCCATATGGGTTATAGTGGATCGCTTGACTAAAGTAGCCCATTTTATCCCGTGAAGACCACTTACTCGGAGATAAATTAGCAGAGTTGTACATGATCAGGATTGTTTGTTTGCACGGAGTGCCAAAGAGGATTGTATCGGACAGAGGTAACCAATTTACATCAAGATTATGGAATAAGTTGCATGAAGACATGGGAACCCGTTTAAACTTCAAGATCTGACTTATCATCCACAGACGGATGGACAGACCGAAAGAGTCAACCAGATTCGGAGGATATGTTAAGAGCTTGTGCATTGGCTTATGCTACCTCTTGGGATAAAAGTTTGCCGTATGCCGAGTTCGATTACAACAATAGTTATCGAGGCTAGTTCTGATGTCACCTTCGAGGCCTTTGTATGGTCGACTGTCGGACGCCATTGAATTGGAATGAGACCGTGAGCGCCGTGTCTTTGGGCCTGATATTATTCAAGAGGTGAAGAGCAGATCGCTATGATTAGGGAAAGGTTGAAGATAGCCCAATCTCGACAAAAGAGTTATCTTGACAATCGTCGCGAGATTTGAGTTTTGAACGAGAAGACTTTGTATACCTCCGAGTTACGCCTCTCGGGGAGTTAAGAGGTTCCATGCCAAAGGAAAACTTGCACCCGTTATGTTGGACCATTTAAGATTTTGAGCCGCAGAGGCGAAGTTGCTTATCACCGGAGTTGCCACGATCGTTGGCGGGGTACATGATGTATTCCATGTGTCCCATTAAAGAAGTGTCTCCGAGTTCACGAGAGCAGACATCGCTAGAGTCAATTGAGTTGCAAGAGGATTTGACTTATAAGGAGCATCCCGTGAAGATTTTAGACACAATGGATCGAGAAACTAGAAACAAGTCAACCCGTTTCAGAGAGTTCATTGGAGCAACCATGCGAGCGAAGCGACTTAGGAGCCTTGAAGAGGATTTGAAGAAAGAATTTCCAAACCTATTCCTTTAGTAAGCCACGAATCTCGGGACGAGATTCTATTAAGGGAGGTTTGTAACACCCCAAAATTTTGCTTTTCTTAAATTCATGTGTGATTTGGCACTTTGGTGAATTTTTGGAATTTTCTGAATTTATTTGGATTTAATTGGAATTTATTTTAATTTATTCCATTTTGAAATAATTGAAGAATTTAATTTTGCAAATAAATTTTTGTTGGAAATATTTTATTTGAGTCCAAAATGATCCAAAGTATTTTCCAGAATTTTTCTGGAATTTTTCTGAGTCATTTGCTATTTTTAATGAATTAAATGAATTACTGGAAATTATTTTAAATATTAAATCGCTGGAAAATCGAGTCGGGTCAAGTACTGTTCATCCGACCGGACCCGAGTCCGAGTCCGACTCGAGTCCGACCCGAACCAGCTGCGCTCCTTGACTTGACTCAACCGCGTCCGAATCCTAACCCTAGACCCCGACCGTTGGATCTAGATCCAACGGCCGTGCTGGCCAGCGTCGCTCGCGTGGGGACCGTCTGATTGGGACGCGTGGGCGGCAGGGACCGTCCCCTACCCCGAGTCATACTCGGATAGCGCCGCCAGCGCCGTGGCCGAACTTCGATTAGGGTTCGCGAATTTTCACGCCGAGGTAGCATTTAAAGGAGGGACCCCACCGAGGACCACCGTTTGACATCGCACCTTCGCCCTAGCTTTACGTCGCCGAGCCGCTGCCTCGGCCGCCAATTGCTCGCCGGAGTAGCACGCGAGAGACGTCGCGGGTTTTGGTCCCTATCGCCGCCAAACAAGCCGTTCGGTTGCCTCCGAGCCGGATTCGGTGCGCAAGCTCAAGCCGCGTCGGGTGGGGCGTCTCACCTCGCTGGGCGGCCTCGTAACGTCGGTTGGAGTGTCGCCGTCCCTCGTTTCCGCATCGCAAACCCGCCAGACCGCCATTGCCGCCCGAGCTCGAGGGCCGTGGGATTTCCATCGAGCGGTTGAGGTGAGTTCGCGTGATCCGCAGCAGCAGTGACCTAGATCTATTTCTCACCGTTAGATTTAGATCGGGTGGCCTGGATTTAGCCACGTAGCCCTTACTATTTTGCACCTAGATCTATTCAGGACCGTAGGATTTCAATCGAGCGTCTTAGATCTTGCCACGTCGCTTCGGTCGCACCGTGCGGGCGTGACCGTAGGTCGGCCCGACCGGTGGGCCGCATGTCGGGCCGGGTCAAACCAGACGCGACCCATCGGCGTGTGGGACCCGCGTGTCAGCCGCACCGGTCCGGTGGACCAGATCCACCGTGGACCCGAACCGAGTCCGTGGACCGGCTGACGTCAGCCAGCCAATCAGGAGCTGACACGTGTCCATGCTGACGCAATAATTAATTTCCGAAAAAGAAAATGATTTATTAATTCGAAATATTGATTCAAAATTTAGATTCAAACTTCAAACACTTATAACTTTTGCGTTTCAACTCCGATTTGAGTGATTCAAATTTCTAAATTTGTAGAAAAATGAGCTCTACTCAAATATGAATTTTATTTAATTTTTGGACTAAAGTTTTTCTCTGTAATATTATTTAATTGATTATTTAAACTTTAATAAATCATAACTTTTGCGTTTTAACTCCAAATTTGATTGATTCCAGTTTCTAAAAATCCAGAAAATTATGTTCTCTCTGTTTATGGATTTTATTTGGAGTTTTGGGATGTTTTTGCCTAGTGTTTATTTGTGTATTTGCTATTTGCACGCTTTTACGAGTAGGCGTTGAAGTGCCGGGAAGGATTCGAGGAGAAGTGTTGACTCAGGATCCAACTCAAGACCAAGAGCAAGTACTTTTTGAAGGCAAGTTGTGCTTTGACCATGTTGATCCTATTTGAAATCTATTTTGATTTAAACTATTGCATGCTAGTTCAATTAGAAAGATACTTTGTTTAAACATGGGGTTAGATAAATACCAATTTGCTATATGACACCTTGATTACTTAAGTATGTGCCATGACCCTTTGTCACCCTAGTTGTGGTTTACTAGTTGGACATTATTAAATTGCCAACATGGGTTTAGACCGTTGTAGTATGTCGCTTAGACACACTACGTGCTCATGACATGATTTTGGATAATCAAATGCTAATATTGACTTAATGATATATTGAACCTGTTTTGGAAAAGTATCATGTGATGTTGATGGCACGTGGTGCATGGTAATCAAGCGGGGTTTGATAAACGATTTCGGCCGGGCATGTGGCAAGAGTAATCAGTGGGCAGTTGTGGCATTGGGAGTGTTGATTTGGTTTTCGGGTAGTCTTGCCCTGGTCACTCTAAGGACTTAACCTTGCAAGCCTTTGAACTGGGTCATACTTGCAACCACATGGCTGGAATGGGGCGGCCCTAGTTGACTAAGTCGCTAAGGACTCACTTGTGGAGCCTCAGGGTGTCGATTACACCGTTTGTGTGATTGTGCGGGGAGCGTATCGTGGTCGTGGCCAGGTACCCATCTAACGGTGTGTTGGTCCCATACTTCGCCTTGGCTAAGGAAGGGATGGTGTAGAGCCTGAGCAGGAGAGGACCACCTGTGTTGTTTGAGGCTTACGAAAGGCTTTGTTATGATCGCTCATTCGCATACTTTTGTATGGCGATTCACTACCGACGTGGTGAGTGGATTGTATCTTGTGGGTAAAGTGCATAACCTCTGCAGAGTGTAGAATCTATTTGAATAGCCGAGTCCACTGTGATCGGACAATGCTCGGAATTACAGTCAAGGGTTAGACTTTACGAAAATAACTTGGATTTGAAAAGTTGGGTTGGTTTAATAATGAAGATGATGGAAATGTGGTTTAGGATGGGGAAAATGTTTATTAAATTTCCTGAAAAGTTATTTATGCTTTACTTATTTCTCTTTGCTTTCGAATCTACTTTTATTACTTGTCAAAAGTCATTTCTGCAAATATACCCTGAGCTATTCCTTTGTACCAAGCCATGCATATAGTATATTAGCTTGCATTACATGCATGACTTGCTGAGTACCAAGTACTCACCCTTGCCTCAACACAATACCGATTGAAGAGGAGACTACGCCATTTCGGAAGAGGAGTTCCAAGAGGACCCGTCTACTTAGGGATGCGAGCCCGCCATTGCCTGTGGTATCTTGGATGGCGCCACAGTTTATTTGATTTTCCGCTGCTATTGTTTCTCTCTGAATAAGTTTCGCCCTACGAGGCATACATTTGTAACTTGACCATAAGGTCAAGTAACCAGTTTGGTTATTTAAATAAAGTACTTTGATAATATCGATTGGTATGATTGTGATATTTACCGATGTTAAGACTGTGTGCACTAGCGCGTTCCTGGACTAGTGCTGAATACACAGAGGGTCCGGATTTGCAAATTCGGGGTCCCGACAATAATCTACATCCGAATATCCAATCAAATCGAACTTTGATCCTTTAGGATACCAAAGCCTTAGACTTGGTGTGTAAACTAGATACCTAAGGATTCTTTTCATGGCTACTAGGTGACACTCTTTCGGAGCGGCTTGAAATCTTGCACACATGCACACACTTAGCATAATGAGACAATCATGGACCGATAGAGCAATGAGACAATCATGGACCGATATACCTTTTGATCTACCGGATTACCTTCCTCATTTAGGCCGAGATGTCCATTTGTAGCCATGAGGGTATGAATTGGCTTGGCATTCTCCATGTCAAACTTCTTGAGCATGTCTTTGATGTACTTCGTTTGGCACAAGAACGTCCCTTCCTTGAGTTGTTTGATTTGAAATCCGAAGAAGAATTTCAATTCACCCATCATTGACATCTCGAACCTCTTTGTCATCAACTTACTAAACTCTTCACAAAAGTTTTTATTAGTAGAACCAAATATAATGTCATCGACCTATATTTAGCACACAAATAAATCATTATCAACAATTTTAGTGAAGAGAGTAGGGTCGACTTTACTGATAGCAAAACCCTTTTTAATTAGAAATTCTTTAAGGCATTCATACCATGCTCTAGGTGCTTGCTTAAGACCGTAGAGCGCCTTATGGAGTTTAAATACGTGTGAAGGGTTCTTGTGGTCCTCCATTCCCGGCGGTTGCTCAACATAAACTAATTCGGCGATTAGACCGTTTAGGAATGCACTCTTGATGTCCATTTGAAAAAGCTTGAAATCTTGGTGAGTAGCAAATGCAACCAATATACGAATTGACTCTAATCTAGCAACAGGTGCATAAGTCTCACCAAAATTCAAACCTTCGATTTGAGTGTATCCATGAGCTACCAACCTTGCTTTATTTCTTGTAACAATTTCGTTTTCATCTTGCTTGTTGCAGAAGACCCATTTGGTTCCAATTACGTTTTGATTTGGTCTTTCCACCAACGACCATACCTTGTTTCTTACGAAATTGTTTAGCTCTTCATGCATGGCCATCACCCAATCCGGATCCTTTAGTGCATCTTCCACCTTCAAAGGTTCCAAAGAGGATACAAAAGAGTAAAATTCACAAAAATTTGATACTCGAGAGCGTGTCGTTACCCCCTTTTGGATGTCACCAAGTATGTTGTTGACGGTATGATCTCGTTGTATGCTTTCATGCACTCTTGGATGCGGCGTTTGTGATGTTTGCTAAATTTGTTCAACATCTTTGACTTGATCATCCTCCATAAGTTTACTTGAACCATCTTGAGATTTGTCTTGACTTCGAGTGGAAGTTGGCGATTCCACTTGAGTTGACGTAACATCTTTATGTTCCACCTCTTGAGGCCTTACATCTCCAATTGCCATTCTTTTAATCGTAATGCTTGGAACTTCTTCATTTTCTAGCACATTTAAATTAACTTGCTCTACTTGAGAGCCATTAGATTCATCAAATGTCACATCTCTCGCTATTTTAACACAACCGGTGGTTTTGTTGAAAATGTGATAGGCGTAGGCATTTGATCCATACCCAAGCAAGAAGCCCTCATCGATTTTTGGGGCAAATTTGGAGTTCTTTGGCTTCTTGTTGAGAATAAAACATTTACTATCAAAGACTCTAAGGTAAGAAATATTAGGCTTGTTACCGGTGAGAAGTACGTATGCCATTTTCTTTAAGATCTTGTAAAGATACAATCGGTTGATCGCGTGGCAAGCAGTATTGACGGCTTCCGCCCAAAATTGGTCGGAGACCTTGTACTCATCAAGCATCGTCCTTGCCATCGCTATCAACGTCTGATTCTTCCTTTCCACAACTCTGTTTTGTTGAGGGGAGTATGGAGTGGAGAATTCGTTCTTTATCCCTTCTTCATCAAGAAATTCTTCGACTTGAGTATTCTTGAATTCACTTCCATTGTCGCTCCGAATCTTCTTTATCTTCAACTCAAACTCATTTTGGGCCCTTCTCCAAACTTCTTGATTATTCCTTGGATCTCACTTTTCTCTTGCAAAAAGAAGACCCACGTGAATCGAGAAAAATCATCGATAATGACTAAATCATACTTTTTACCTCAGATGCTTATATAAGCAACGGGTCCGAAGAGATCCATGTGTAGAAGAACTAATGGTCTTGTCGTTGTCATGATGTTCTTGGCGGGATGACGCGCTCCAACTTGTTGTCCGTCTTGACAAGCGCTACAAATCCTATTCTTTTCAAATTCAACATTTGTTAGTCCAATAATGTGATCTCCCTTTAGAAGCTTATTGAGATTCCTCATGCCAACATGGGCTAGTCGGCGATGCCATAGCCAACCCATGCTAGACTTTGCCATCAAACATGTTTGAAGTTTAGCGCTATTTGAGCTGAAGTCAACCAAATAGAGCTTACCCTTCAAATATCCTTTGAAGGCAATTGATGAATCTCCTCTTCTAAAGACAGTCACATCCACATCGGTGAATAAGCAATTGTAACCCATTTTGCAAAGTTGCGATACGGATAATAGATTGTAATTCAATGATCTAACTAGCAAGACATTAGAGATAGAATGATCATTCGAGATTGCAATTTTACCTAATCCCATGACCTCACCTTTACCATTATCACCAAACACAATATTTTCATATTGTGACCCTCTCTCATCAAAAGATGAGAACATACTCTACTCTCCGGTCATGTGGTTTGTGCAACCACTATCAAGCACCCAACTTGATCCACCAGAGGTATAGTCCTACAAAAGCACATTATGTCTTGTTTTTAGGTACCCAAATTTTTTTGGGTCCTTGCATGTTAGTGATTAAAACCTTCGGTACCCACACCTTTATCTTAGCCATCTCATTGGAGTTATGGGCACTGACAAAGAGAGCAACCACTGTACCACGATGGTTCCTCTTCAAAATATAAGAAGCATAATGAATAGAATGAGATGCATGATGTTGAGGATGCTTCTTTGGTTCTTGCACGGCTTTGTTGACTTGTGTGGTGATCAATGGTAGCTTGCCATTTTCTTTGACAAACTTGATACATTCCTTACCTTTCACCACCACACAGTCATTTTCCTTGCTCTCAAACTTATCAAATCCTAGCCCTTCTTTTTTTTGTTTCCTCGACCATTGATAGTCTTATATAGGGCATCCTTGGATTCATAGGTCTTGATGCAACCATATCTTACCAAGGCGTTTAGTCTCTCGTTTTCACTATTTAATACTTGCACAAGTTGAGAGTTAGTGGCACAAGCATTAAGATCAATATTATAGCAACGAGAGCACCCATTACTAGTGGAAGGAATAGAAGCTATGGATATATCATTTTGAGAAGGATTGATGTCATTAAGAGACTTAAATTGCACTTCAAGAGATTTAAGATTATTTTCTAGACTGAAGACATTTTCTTGAAGTGACTCATTTGTACTCTTAAGCAATGTGATTGACTTGTTAGCCAAATCAAGATTTTTGGTTAATAATTCGATTTTCTCCTTCTCTTTAGCAAGAAGCTTCTCGAGAGCAAGATTTTTCTTCTTTTCGAGTATTAGCAAGTCTTCTGGCTTCTCAATAGTTTCCTCTTGGCTATCTATTCTTTTCATTAGCTTGTTTATTTTGGTAATGATTAACTTGTTCAAGTCACTAAACAGAGCATCATCTTCATCATCACTACTCTCTATTTCACTATCACTACTTGGATATTTTGGTTTAGTCATTACCTTGCGCCCTTTTGCCATGAGACAAACGGGTGTGTCGTTGTCGGTGTCGATGTCACTCACGTTACTGAAGAGTGACTTGGTTGGAGGAGCGGCTTCAATGGCGACGGTGGCAACTCCTTCATCGTCAGAATCAGAGTCGGAGTCATTGGAGTGCCATTCTTCGCCAATGTGGGCTCGCCCCGAGTACTTCTTCTTCTGAGCCTTATTCTTCTTGTAGGGCTCACTCTTTTTGTGCTCATTTAGATTGCTCTTTTTCTTTGGACAATCAGCGATGAAGTGTCCAACTTCACCGTACTCATAGCAAGCCCTCTTCACATTTCTTCTTCTTCTTGATTTGTCGTTGTAGTTCTTGTATTTGCTTGACCCATCGTATTTGAGGAATTTCTTGAATTTCCTTACAAATAGAGCCAAGTCCTCTTCATCTTCGCTCTCATCCTCATCTTCATCTCCTTTGATTTGGAGCTTGAACTTTGCTTGGTGAGGTTTTTCACTTCTTTTGCCTCCTCTTCTATGAGCTCATGTGAGAGGATTCTTCCAAGCACATCATTAGGAGTGAGTCTTTTGAAGTCTTTTCGCTCTCGAATGAGTGTTACGAGAGTCGAGTTCCTTAGAGCGAAAGCTCTCAACATCCTCTTTACTACCACATGATCTGTCATGTCTTTGCTTCCAAGTCCTCAGATCTTGTTGACTAGGATCATCAAGCGGTCATACATTTGTTGTGGAGTCTTGTCATCATTCATGACGAACCTCCCCAACTTTCCTTCAAGCAACTCGATCTTTGACTCTCTCACGCTTGATGTCCCTTCATGAGCAACTTGGAGTGTCCCATATTTCTTTAGCCTCTTCAAGACCATCAACCTTGTTGAATTCCTCAGGACTCAAGTCTCCAAGCAACACACTTGCGGCTTGTGCATTCCGGTGAATATTTTTCTCTTGTTCTGGTGTAAGCTCCATGTCTTCATCCGGCAAATCTAAACCTGTACTAAGAATCTTCCACACACTAGGATGAAGAGACATTAGATGCATTTTCATTTTCTGCCTCCAAACGGAGTAGTGTGTACCATCGAAGAATGGTGCACACCCGGATGACACAGTAATATAAGAATGCGAAGAAGATGTGTTCAATTTATCATAGTTGAAAGGAACTTCAACTCCCTGATTTGATGTAGAGGTTCTACCTTCTTTCTTCTTCCCAGAACCACCATCTCCGGACTTTGGGCTTTCTGGGTCACCCGGGAAAACAACCTTCAACCCCGTGCCGGCCATCTCGTTTCCTTCAAGCGGTTAAGCCTTCAAGAAGGTTTAGTTCTGATACCAATTGAAAAGATGTGATAATTGCCTAGAGGGGGGTGAATAGGCTATTTAAAATTCCAAATGAAATTGGTTGCAGTGGAAAAGGTATCAGAATTTCTGATGTAATATCGGAGATTTCGATTTTATTAGAACTTCCGGTATAGTATCGGAATGTCCGATCTGTACTGGAATTCGAGAACAAGCAATAAAGTCTAGCAATCCACAAGGTACTTTTACTCTAGACTTGAGTAACAACAATAAAGAAGCTCAAACAATGGATTGCACACAATTAAATAAAGAGAGACAAGAGATTGTTTCCCGGTTCGGATCCTTGAGGGGATCTTACGTCTCCGTTGAGGAGGCTCACAAAGAGCCGGGTCTTTTTCAACCCTTTCCTCCCAAACCTCGGTCACACTTGAGATTTGGTTTCACTCTTGGTTTCTTTCCTTTCGGAGGCGAAACTGGCCTTCACAAACTACTCACGGATTCCCACAATCGTCGGGAGCTTGCAAGCGACGCCTAGCCATCTAGGAGTCCTTCAATGTAACATCCCTAATTTCGGCCTTCTGTTAAAATCTAATTTGAACTAATTAAATTCAAAATTTGATTCTTCCTTTATGTTTAGAGTAACCTGGCATCCTTATCCATCCAAAATTGGAGTTCAATCCTCCTCCGTCCGAAAAATCGAATTTCCAGATTCCAGTCCGTACCCGAAATTCCACCCGAGTTCGAAACTGCCCCAAAAATTCAAAAACCTATTGCATTAGGTTCCAAATATTCCAAAAACATTTTGGGAATTTTCCTAAGATTCTTGGAGATCCACTAGTATTTTATCGCTCGCGGACTTTCGTTAAATGACCGTTATTCGTCCTGGAATATTCTAAATCCCAAATTTCATCCAAATTTCATGAAACCAATTTTATTGGGTTCCAAATATTCCCTAATGGTTCTAGAAATTTTTCCGGGATTTTTAGACTATTTTTGCTAATTTTTCTCTCGCGTGTAACCTTTTACGTAACTCCGGCCAATCAGGAGGTGCCACGTGGCGGCTACTGTTCATCTTCCTTGCTCATACGATTGGAATCGTTCCAGGAAATCAACAGGAAGCTCCTCTAATGGCTCTTTCCATTCAAACACCCATAACTCCTTCCATAAACCCCCAAATCACTCCCGATCGAATCCGTTGGAAAGGTATCGTCGAGGAGTTACCATCCCCCATGATCTTCAACCCTAAATCTCGCCGGAATTTGAATAGTAACACAAAAACCAAAATCGGCTTAAATGGTCATAACTCGGCCGTTTCAACCCCAAATCACGCACTTCCACTTCTCATCTCTTCGTATTGGAGTCCTCTTCTCGGTGGTATCACCCTCCCATTGCCTCCCCTCACCAATCATTTGAGAGATCGCGAAAACCGGCGACGAACGTCGTTCTTCGTGCTCGCCGCCATATCTTCCATTCCGGTGAGTCAATCTCGACTCCGCTTGTTCCATTGTGTGCGTATGGATGTCAAGATGATAACCCCTCAATCAATTTCAGATTTCGTCAAGTTTTTACGTCGAATTTTGGAGTTGAACCCCGCCGGCCGAACCGTCGTTCTTTGCCGAATTCGTCATCTCCGGTAATACATTCTTCAATTCCTTGCAATCCTAAGCCCCTCTAAACGTCCTCTAGCTAGTGCTACAATCAATTTTGGAAGTCATGTTTTAATTTTCCACAAATTTTCGAATTTTTGGAATTTCTGGGCATGCTCTGTTCTTGCCCGACCGCCCGCATGGCCGCCGGCAGGCCATTGTCGTCGCCGCCCCTCCGGCCGGCTCCGCCGCGCCACCGCGATCCTGCACCGCCCGCTCTCCGACACCGGCGACGTTGCCTGGCGCCCTGCGCCGCGCCGCCATGACCGTCGCCCGAGCTCCACTGCCCGCCGCCTCGGCCTTCCTCGGCCGGTGAGCCTGGCTGCCGCTTCCCAGCTTATTTGCCGCCCACGGCCGCCGTGCGCCATCACCCTATACGCTGTGCGCGCGCCGCCAGACGCCCGGCCGTCGCGCCGCGTCTCCGCGCCGCCCCAATGTCTCCGCTCGCCGCCACCGCCCCACCCGCCGCCGTTCGCCATCGCCTCCATGGCCAGCGCGCAGGGAGCCCCATGCTCCTCTGTTTCTTGGCATTGGAAGCCAATGGGGAAGAACCCCATGTCAATGACATGGAGGGCCCACCGTCATTGACTCCAACGATTGGAAATTCAGCCAAAAATGAAGATGCCAAGGAATATTCTCGGGTTTCTTATTTTCCAGATTTTCCAAACTTCGGACGCTCATAACTTTTCCATCCGAACTCCGATTGACTCCGTTCAAATTCCAAAATTCATATAAATTAAAGATCTACCTGCCAGTATAACTTTTATAATTTTTGGATTTTATTTATTTTATTGTTATTTATTTATTGTACCGTATTGCACGTAGCCGAGGACCCCGCCGAGTTCGCCGACCCCGCCGCCAGACTTCAAGACTTTGAGACTTCCGCCGCACACGAAGGCAAGTCCCTTGATGCATCTTGATCCCATGTTTGCAAATGTTTTACCATGTTTTGAACTTGCATTGCTATGTTTATAATCACATGTCAAATATAGATGATTAGTTAATCCGAATTGCCGTCCACTCCTTGATTATTGTTATCCATGTTTATTTGTAACCCTAGGACTCATTGTTATGTCATACCTATTTTATATTGTGACATTCGTTGACTAGAACGGTAGAAATGCTTAAGGCATAAAGTGATTAAAATGACTCATGGGTGGGATTATGTCAAAGATGTGATTTAAGAATTATTGTAAAGTATTTGGTACTGTTTTTATAAAATAAAAATAAAATGGAAAAGGATTTGGACTTGGGCGGGGTGGAATGTTGGGCTGGTGCGGGTAGAGCACTAGTTTCATGGTGCAAGTACCGCCTGTAACACCCCGGCATCTAGTTTGCCTGAATGCTACCAAACATAGACTAACCAACATCTAAATACCACATCTAAAAGTAAATTACAGCAAAGGAGTAAATGCTAAAACCGAAAATTTCGGCAGCATCTCCTTTGTTTTACCATGAATTGGGGCAATAGCAATAACATGGCAAGTTATATCATAGCATTAGACATCTAAAACAGCAATATCAATGAATAAAGCATCACTTATGTCTAAAATAAGGAATTCAACCATTCCACCAAATACAACAAACCAAACGATGAACTCAAGCCCATACACCAAAATTCCATGGCACTAATCATTATTATCATGGCTCCCACTGATTAAACTGTATAATAATGTGAAGCTACGTGTAGAAGTGTAGCTAATGCCCTTTTCCCGCATGCCGGTTTCATGGTACCTAAAAACAACATAAACACAAGCGTGAGTTCATCACTCAGCAAGCATATTGCAATGGACCATAAAGAACAACTCAATGTTATCATCACTACATACCATGATCAACATCATGAACAAGTCATAATTTCATATTCCACATCTTACTCATGTCTCAACATCATTGTACTCATTTCATCATCATCATGTATGCAATGCAAATGCTCATATCTCCTCGAAGCACATACCGGTATTGTCGAGTGCACACCCGTCGGCGTGCACCCCTTCCCCTTCCATCCCGTAGATGGAGGGTGCCTACTCTTACTGACTCGCTCCCATACACACCCGTGGATGGGACTACGAGGTAGGTCTTTCGTGTTCACTACGTGAAGGATCGTTATTTTTGATCCAATTGATTTTGATGATGAGTATTTGAAAAAGATTTGAAACTAGTTTGATATTTCGACAAGATTTATTTTTTGGTTTCTTTATTTGAAAAGATCTGAAATCAGTTTGATTATTTGAAAAGCTTTTTGATTTTTGCAAAGGTTTTTGTTCGTGTTTTGAAATCGTGTTCTTAGAATATTTAATGCAATGCACTCCTGTGAGTGGTTGCATGGTTTAATGTGAGTCAAGTCGCGGACTTGTGCTCGGAATCGTTTTGTGGTTTGTTCATGTGCAGGTATTGCTCGAGGGCGAATGTGGTCGATGACGGGACTAGAACTAGGTTCATGGAGGAACTGAGGTTCGGGACTAGGTTCAGGGGGAACTGAGGTCTTGGTGGTCAAGGATGTCATGCGGGACGTTCGGGCTAAGAGAATGGTGCACATGAAGAATGGTTAGTCACGTGAGAATGGCATGAGGTCATTCGCGTGCAAAGTGTTAGTCACGTGAGTATGGTAGGGTTGCCATACGCGTGCAAGAGTTGTACTCGGCCAGGTTGGGCCAAGTGGAGTTGTGTTGAATACATACTCTTTCTAGGATTAGGAGTGGGAATCCTTCTAGGATTAGGACTCCTTCTAGGATTAGGTGTGTTTGCCTTCTTTAAATAGAGGGGTTGCCTCCTGTTGAAGGCAATCAAGCTTTGAGCAAGCTTTAGGGTTGTACTCTTTTGTTTGGAGTATTTTAGACAAAAGAAAGGAGAAATAAAGATCAAGTTCATCAAATCTTTCGGCGAGCTACAATTCTAGTTAGATTTATTCTCGCCATTTTCTGGAACAGTAAGCTTGCAAAGGTCATAACTTTTGATCCGTACGTCCGATTGAGCTGATTCTTTTTGGGTTTGATTCATATTGGAATCTAGTTTCTTGTGTCCAAATTTCAGATCGATCGGACGGTTGGATCTCCGGGAATTCGCGTTTTATCAAACCTCTATCATTCTGTTTTTTTCGAAAACGAGGCAATTATTTGGTTCTATTTTGGGGTAAACTTTTAATAGATCAAGAATTTGGTTTTAGCTTCCACACAATCATTCACCCCCCCTCTGATTGCTATATTCGGTCCTACAAGTGGTATCAGAGCAAGGCTCTACTAATCCATCTTAACAGGTGATTAGTAAACGGTAAGTTATGGCAACAGAGAAATACTCAAACAAGCTGCCAATCTTCGATGGCACAGACTTCCCCCACTGGCGGATCCGGATGACTTCATATCTTCAAGCTCAAGGTAACGCGATTTGGCGCAAGGTAAAAATTTCGTACGAGCTTCCTTCTAATGATGATATTGATAAAATCGAGTTTGAAAAAGATGTTGAAAACAATAATAGAGCTAGAAACATATTGCTTCAAGGACTTGCTAGAAAAGAATTCGATAGAGTCTGTCATTTACTCACTGCTCATGAAATTTGGAAATCTCTTCAAGATTATCATGAGGGCACTGACTCTGTAAAAGAAGCTAGGCAAGATCAATTTAAAAAGGAATACACTAGATTTGAAATGAACTCTAGAAAATCTCTAGATGATTGTTTTGCTCGCTTTAACAGAATCTTAAACAATCTTAGAGTTGTAGATGTAAAGTACACTGACTCTGAAAATGCTAGACATTTCCTATCTTCTCTTGATCTTAAAATCTGGCAAATGAAAGTGACTGCTTTTAGGGAAGCTCACAAGATGAGTGAAATGACTTTGGATAAACTATATTCTAGTCTCAAGACTTTTGAGATAGACATTGTTTCAAGAACATCCAATGATAACTCTATGGCTCTTAATGCTAATTCCTCTTCATATGATAATGCTACTAGTTCTTCATCATCATATTCCATTCTTGCTTTGAGTGCTCTTAGTGATGAACAGCTAGATCAAATACCGGAAGATACACTTGCTCTTCTTTCCAAGCGTGTCAATGCAGCTTACATGAGATCAAGGGAAAGAAAAGGAGCCTCCATCCTTTGCTACAATCAAGCGGCAAGGCAGGGCACATCCGTGCTAAATGTTTCAAGAACAAAGATAGAGAGGAGAAGGAGCAAAGCAACTCCTCCAAGTCCTTCCGGCCAAGAGAGAGCAAGGATAAAAATAAGCAACGGACGAAGAAGATGCTCAACAAAGTCTTGAGGCAATTGGTCGCTTAGACTTAAGCGACATTGATGACTCAGCGAAGATGAGAAGGAAGCGAAGCAAACGAAGCTGAAAGAGAAGGATTTCAGGGACTGTGCTTCATGGCAAAAGGGAACACTAGTGATTCTAGTGACAACGACAAAGACCTCCAAATGACGGTGATGAGGTAATGCCTTCGTATGATGAGCTTTGTGAAGTTTTAGTCATATTGAGAAAATCTTTAAGAAAATCTTCACTCAAAAATAAAAACTTAGAAAAAGATCTATCCATGCTAAAATCTGAAAACTTTGATCTTAGAAATTCAAATTCTGAAAATATTTGTGATACTTGCTTAGATCTCAAATTTGAAATTAAGTCTCTAAAAGAGGAACATGTCATTAAACTAGAACAAGTTTATGCCGAACAATTGAAAAATGAAAAACTTGTGAAAAATATTGGTTGCTCTACGGATAGTTTACATGATCAAATTGCTTGCTCTAAATGTTCAATTCTTGAGTTGAAATTAAAAGATGCAAATTGTAGAGTTACACAATTAACAAATGACATGTTCACTCATGAAATTAACTCGTGTTCAAATTGCCGTAAAGCAAAGCTAAAATTGACACTCCTTGTGATAATTGTTTAACTCTTGCTAAGAAAGTTGATTACTTGCAAAATTCTTTGGAGCGTTTCATCGATGGCAAGAAAAACCTAAACATGATTTTGGATCAATCAAAAGTCAGCACTCGAACAAAGGTTTAGGTTTTGATTCTTATGCTCATCATAAATCACATGCTCCCACTTGTTGTCAAAACACTTGGAATTGGAAAATTTGAAATAGTCAATGAGCCTAAGAAAAATGTCTTTAAATATGGTGGTCTTATATCTTCTACTATGATTAATGCAAAAGGTGATTCTATAGTTAAAGCAAAACATCATGTTAAGTACACTTGCACTCATTGTGGTAGAGATGGACATCTAGTAGACTTTTGCTTTAGACTAGCTAAACAACAAAAGAGAGAAAGGTTTAATGCTAGGTCTAATTTCAGACAGGCACGTTTCATTTCTCATTATGTGCCTAGGGTGATGCAAATACCTCTTGTTGCTAAGAACACGAGAAAAGACAAATCTTCTTTTATGCATAAGAATGCTCGTGTTGTGCCAACTGTTGTGCGTCGTGTGTCTCAAGATCTTGGATTCCTAAACATCTTATTTCTAACTTGATGCCGAGACATCGACACTTTCTGCTTCTATGTAGGCTTCTCACGCGAGGAAGGAGAACATATGGCTAGTGGATTAGGATGCTCACGCCACATGTCCGATGATAAGAATTGGTTCTCCTCCTTCACTTGTGCATCTCGTGCTAAAAGTGTTATTTTTCAAGATGCTTCCTCCACCTCTATTTTCGCAAAAGGCACTAGTCCAAATAGTGCAGGTACAGGTGCATATGTTCAGGGGGAGAGTATCTTTGTTGATGAAGATGATGATGATCTTTGTTGAGGATGAGATAATTGGAGTTTCTTGTGTGCTTGTGTGCTCGTTTTCAAGCTTCCCGCGTGCTTCACATCGACAAGCTATCAAGAGGATTTTAAGGTATCTCCGTGGTACTCAAGATTTTGGCATTTGGCTTTCGCTTCTTCACGCATTAGTTTAAGACCTTTCTCGATGCTGAATTTGGAGGATGTGGAATTGATAGAAAAAGTACATCCGGTTCATGCCACTTCTTGAGTAATTCTCTTTCTTGGACACATTGACATCAGATTTCATTTTCTTAGAGATCATGTTGAAAAAGAGCTATTGAACTGAAATTTGTTGATTCGGTGCTCGACTGGCGATATTTTCACTAAACCGCTTGATTTTTCTCGTTTTGCTTTCTTACGCGGTGAACTTGGGATCATTCATCCCCATGGGTTGATTTGAGAGTCTTGAGTTTATCTCTTTTTGGGTTACTTGACTTTGGTTCCTAGAAGTGATTTTTATAAGTGGTATTTTGACTTTACACCTCAAGTAAAAACCCCTGTTTACATTGCATCATGTAGTACAAAGCTTTGGTGATTATTCTTGTGTATATAGCCAAGTTAATGCTCAATGCTTTACTTATCACTAAAAGGCTAAAATAATTCAATTTGAGATGCTTTTCGAGAATATTTTGGCTCTTGCTCATTATGGTATTGCATTTGTGAAATAGGCTTAAAAGTTTCTTGTCATCTGTTGAAAGGCTAGAGCTGATTAGAAACTGTGTGAGTTTTTTTTTTGTTGGACTTCAAATGATCATTATGAGTCTCAAGCAAAATCAGTGTTTTAATGTTAAAAGCAAGTTAAAAAAGATGCAAGCAAAAGCTACTTGGCTAAACACAAGTTTAGTACAATGTGCAGCTTCCTTGCCAGGGATTTAAATGCAAAAGATGCAAGAAAAGGCTACTTGTCTAAACAAAAGTTCAGAACAATGTGAAGCCACTTGCCAATTTAAACTGAGAAAGATACAAGAAAGAACTACCTACTCATACACAAGTATGGGCTAGTGTGCAGTTACTTGTCATCCCTGTTGATCACAAAGCAAAATTGTCAAACTTGCTAAAAGAGAAAAAGGAAATTCAAATGGTTGAAAAGGCTTGAGACAAATATTAGTGAATTTGAAAGTCTCTCTATGCTCATGATAGATTTCTTTTTCGCTTTGGCAAAATCTGTTTATGACATTTTACTTGTTTGCTCTAATTTGCTTATGCAATAACTATTCTATGTGTTAGAGCCTCCATATTCTCACAATTTGCTTTCTCATTGGATAATTTGATACAAAATGAGAAAGTTCTCCTAAAAACTCTTCAAATGCTTTACTTTGATTATATACCTTGAATATACTTCAAAGCTTGAGATACTGCATTCATTAAGGGGGAGTTTTCATCTTGATGACTATTTTGTCAAAAAGGGGGAGAACAAGTCAAGGAGGTTTTTGAATTGGGATTATTTGGTCTTTTGGTTCTTGCTCAATCTCTTGTCAAATCTTATATTGTGTTTTGTCAAATTAAAAATCAATGGGGAGATTTAAGGATCGTTATTTTTGATCCATTGATTTTGATGATGAGTATTTGAAAAAGATTTGAAACTAGTTTGATATTTCGACAAGATTTATTTTTTGGTTTCTTTATTTGAAAAGATCTGAAATCAGTTTGATTATTTGAAAAGCTTTTTTATTTTTGCAAAGGTTTTTGTTCGTGTTTTGAAATCGTGTTCTTAGAATATTTAATGCAATGCACTCCTGTGAGTGGTTGCATGGTTTAATGTGAGTCAAGTCGCGGACTTGTGCTCGGAATCGTTTTGTGGTTTGTTCATGTGCAGGTATTGCTCGAGGGCGAATGTGGTCGATGACGGGACTGGAACTAGGTTCATGGAGGAACTGAGGTTCGGGACAAGGTTCAGGGGGAACTGAGGTCTTGGTGGTCAAGGATGTCATGCGGGACGTTCGGGCTAAGAGAATGGTGCACATGAAGAATGGTTAGTCACGTGAGAATGGCATGAGGTCATTCGCGTGCAAAGTGTTAGTTACGTGAGTATGGTAGGGTTGCCATACGCGTGCAAGAGTTGTACTCGGCCAGGTTGGGCCAAGTGGAGTTGTGTTGAATACATGCTCTTTCTAGGATTAGGAGTGGGAATCCTTCTAGGATTAGGAATCCTTCTAGGATTAGGACTCCTTCTAAGATTAGGTGTGTTTGCCTTCTTTAAATAGAGGGGTTGCCTCCTGTTGAAGGCAATCAAGCTTTGAGCAAGCTTTAGGGTTGTACTCTTTTGTTTGGAGTATTTTAGACAAAAAAAAAGGAGAAATAAAGATCAAGTTCATCAAATCTTTCGGCGAGCTACAATTCTAGTTAGATTTATTCTCGCCATTTTCTGGAACAGTAAGCTTGCGAAGGTCATAACTTTTGATCCGTAAGTCGGATTGAGATGATTCTTTTTGGGTTTGATTCGTATTGGAATCTAGTTTCTTGTGTCCAAATTTCAGATCGATCGGACGGTTGGATCTCCGGGAATTCGCGTTTTACCAAACCTCTATCATTCTGTTTTTTTCGAAAACGAGGCAATTATTTGGTTCTATTTTGGGGTAAACTTTTAATAGATCAAGAATTTGGTTTTAGCTTCCGCACAATCATTCACCCCCCCTCTGATTGCTATATTCGGTCCTACACTACGTGTGAACACAGAGGCCCGCATCAGCATGGGACACCTCTTCCATTATGAATGCACATATGACATAAACATGTAAAGATTGGCATAAACATTAAATACAACGCAATCATGATCAATATGAAATCATGTTCATCATGTTATAGGCAAACATCAATCTTAGCATCATATCATAAAGCAAGTTGCATCTAATCAAGTCTAGAAACAATCAAAACGATACCCATTCCAATACACTTGCCTAACCTCGGGTGACGGATTGGCAAGAGGATGAGGGCACTCCCGGGGTCACACCACCTACACATACATGCCACACAATCACAACGTGCCCACAAAACAGTACGCCATTGCCCATCTACCCCGATATCGCAAACTACTCCCGAAAACGAAAAATAGAGAACGTGTCCCCCGGGACAACATACTTCAAACTATCATAACTTTAGATCTAGAACTCTGAATCGATTAAACGAGTACATCCTCGCGTAGCTTAGGAAATTTCCTAACTTTTTCTAAGTATATGTAAAAACTGATTCGGACTCTAAAGTGGTTTAATCTACAGAATACCGTGATCTGTTCCAATCTCATCACAGATTTGAACACGTTCGGTAAATCGAGCATAACTTTCAAACGGCTGGGCGGAATTGGACGTTCTTTATACCCACTGAAAGGTATTGAAGTTACCTACAACTTCTTAAACAGGAGGCCAACCAAATTTCGACTCTAAAATCGCGAAAAATCAAACCCTAGGTTGACTGCATAATCTGCCCGAAATAGAGAATGTGACAAACTCTAGTTTTCATCTAATCTACCCAATCACAGCACCACCACTTGATCTAAAAGCATCCAAATACCCTCTAGCACAGCACCTAGACCAGCCCCAAGGACTATCCATGCCATACCTCAGCCCGAAGAACGACGAACGCCGAATTCCTTCCTCCTGGGCTCACCGATCGTCTTCCTCGCGCTGGAACCACCGGATCTCGTCGCGGGGCTTCCCGATGGAGAGATCAACAGGATGGCGAGGTGGGGATCTCCTCTAGGGCAGCAAGGGGGTGGAGAGGGGAAGGGAGAGGTGGTGGCGCCATGGGGGAAGATGGAAAGGAAGGGGGAGGGTGGAGGCGCATGGGGGCTAGGGGGTGGCGGCTAGGGTTGGGAAAGGGGAGTAGGGGGCGCACAAGCAAGGGTGGGGGCGCCCCCAAGGCAGAAATTTCAGGTTCTCCCTCCATGGGCCCAAAACTCCCCCACCAACGGCCCACTTCATCCCCTTAAGGCCCAAACTAGCTCCCGCTAGGCCCGAACTTCCCGGGAAGGCCCAAATTCTCCCCCGGAAAGGCCCAAACTCACGGGGAAGGCCCAAAAACATGATACTAAAGTCGTACCGTCATGCCGACATCGGAAATGACTCACACTGTCGATCCGTAGTGTCACACCGCCCCAAGTCAAATAAGGACCGACGCTTATGATTGTCCATTCTAAGCATTACCGTACAACCACATGTCAAAGTGGGCACGACCTGGCTGAATAATTTGTAGAAACCTAACTTTAACTCGCTAGTTGGTGGAATGTGGGTGCCAGATAGAGGCAAGTTGTACTCCTCACACGGCACAAGAGGGAGCTTCTGTACTGGGTAGATAGAACCCTAACAGCGGTGAAACCTCAACGGGTGGGTCGGGTTAGGCGTATACATTGTAAAGGCCTTGTCATGATCTCTCTGCCGACACACCATAGGAAGTGTGTTAATCCGGGGGCATTAAGAGAAGATCATGTCTTGTGAGTAAAGTTGTACACCTCTGCAGAGTTAAAACTATTCGAATAGCCGTGCCTACGGTCAAGGGAAAAGAGAAGAATGCTTTCATACTGGTAAACTTTGGTTTTGGTTTTAAACATAAATGATGCTTTGGGATTTGGGAGTGGTTAGAACTCTCGGATGTTTAATTGGCGGAATGAGCCAACCAGGTAGATGGAACCTGTTTCATTTCATGACGGATAGAGTCATGTGTGGATAACCTTAATCTTTTAAAATGTGGCGGATAGAGCCTTTATACTAGTGATGGTGGATAGAACCCTCACTGAAATATTAAATAATTCAATTGTTAAAATAATTGCTAAAATATGCTTTGTGAAACTTATTATTAAGTATGGTTTGATGAAACTCAGCTTTATGCAAATGAACCGTATTAAACCTTCCTTGGAAAGCCCTACATGTGCATACTTTCCCAGACTTGCTGAGTACCTTTGTACTCACATACTACACAAAATGTTGTCATCAGAAAACTATCAGGACGCCGTTGAAGTCGGTGAGTTCTACGCCGAAGAGTTCGATGAGGACTGCCAGGACAACTAAGCGTGTTTCTAGTCGTCGCCTGTGGTGTTATTCGGGTTTCACTACTTGTCGTTTTGTTTCCGCTGTCGTGAACTCTGGTCGTGTGACCATGTGATGTAATAAATAGCCATGTGGCTAATACTTTATGTTTAAGTTACAACTTCGTTATGTTCGGCAATGATTCATCACTGTTGACTGTGTGTACTAGCTACTGATCTGGGACTAGTACAGAAATACACAGGAGATTTCGAATAGCCGATCTGGGGTCTCACAATGGTGGTATCAGAGCCTGGACGACTGTAGGACGTGACTTAGTTAGAATGGCAAGCCTTAAGGATTATTATTTTTATAAAAATCTAATTATAAAACTTTAGGTTCCTTTGCTTCTATCTTTCTTATCTTAGCATCTTGCTCTTGTCTCGTCTTCTATTTAAAATATTTTTTCAACCTTGTCTCATCTCAAAATTTCTAGATGCGTTCCTTCACTTAGATTGTCGGGAAGGAGGAGTCTACTTCAGCAGCGATGAGCCCAGCAAGGAGGATCCGTTCTCTCGTATCCCTGAGGAAGGTGAAGGGAGTAGTTAGTTTAGTATTTGCCTGTAGCACCTATCTTTTGTCCACGCTAGAACGGTTAAATTTGTGTGTGATGGCTCGTATCGTGCTTTTAAGCCTTTGTGATACAGCCATCTTATCAAAACTATTTTGTTTTTATTAAGACTTAGAAAATTTTTAGTTGGAATTCACAAAGGTGCTTCTCTGGACACATCGAAAGTTCCGATCCGACATCGGAAGTTCCGATCCAGACTTGGAAAAATTTTCCCGTTGGAATACATGAAAGGTGCTTCTTTGGAAACTTCGGAAGTTCCGATGTGAACATCAGATGTTCCAATATGTGTAAATTTCCAGCGTAGATAGGGTTAGGATTGAAACATTTTCTGGAGTTTTAGCCACATCGGATGTTCTGATTTGGGGCCGGAAGTTCCGATGTGTGCCGAACCGTGCAGTAAAACATGTTCTTCGTTTAGGTCTTTGGATGACTACTACACATTGCTCCCACACTTCAAGAAAATGAAGTAGGATAGAACTTTACCACTACAAAGATGTCCTTGCACTCGGTGGAAGGTTGGTTTGATGAAGAGATCAAGAATGATGCCGTGAAGGGGATCTTCGGTGTTCTTCCCGGTATCAACTCCTCCTCCTAGCTCTTGGAGATGACACCTTCTCCTCCTAGAGCTTGCAATGGCTTCTCCTTCTCCTCCTTAAGGTAGCAACATGACATGCACAACCCGATTCAATGTTTGATGATGTAACCCATGGAGAAGAAATGAAATGAGTCTTAAGTGACAAAAATTTCAGAACATGGAGAGAAGGAAATCGATTAGAACTCACCTAATACTTGGTGCATCAAGAATCCATTTGGATGGAATTGAAACTTGGGATGAGGGGAATACAATGGTATATCATGCACAAGCTTGATCTTGATTTTTGGAGGAATGGTGTGGAGGAAAATGGAGGATGGGGAGGTGTTCTTGCAATGCTCTCCTTGCTGTTTTTCTGGTTGTGGGAGCAGGAAATGAGGTGATGGGAGGAGAAAAAGAGGTGAAGAACTCTTATATATGGCTACCACTTCATCCCTTACATGTGGGGCAAGGTCCCACATGTCATAGAGTGGGTGGGAGAGTGGGTAGAGGTGGATAAGGTGAGAAATGACAGATTAGGTGTGTGCAGTCCACTCTCTCTCATTTACATGTAGGGTCCACATGTCATTGACTAATGTTGAATAAAGCATGGGTATAAATGAGTAGCAGTTTTTAAGGTGTCATGAATGTTATAGATTCATACTCATCTTACTAAAATGATGCTAGCATTTATAAGGTCTTAATTAAGCGTTGATTATGCCACTAATATGAATGGTATGATAATGCAATGCACAAATTGTCTATCAAACAATTTTGGGATGTTACAATGGACCTCTGAAGGTCCCTCTATTTAAGTGCCAATGGGTCAAGATGACTTCAAATGGTGTGAAGGTCGACAAATACGGCATGACAACCGTGGATCTCACAGAAGTCGGCTATAGGCGTGAATCGTTTGTTCTCGCGAACGATGTGATCCAGGTCTTCTATGTAATGGACATGTCAAGCAAACCTAAAGAGCAGAAGGACAAGCATAAAGAAAATCGAAAGGACAAGCAAAAGGTAATGCCAAAGCGACATGTGGTTCTCCAAGGCAAACGAAGGATTGTAGGAGTTGAGAACGTTACCGACGAGGAAGAGTATGGTCAGTTCGACGAGCTCCCTCCTTTTACAGTTGATGTCAACATAAACGTCCTGCGTGACAGTGATGTCGATGCTCCTTACGTATGTCACGATCATAATGAAGGAACAATTGTAAAGACGAAGACTTAAGATGTACTACTTGCATACAAATTATTCCATATGATCATGTTGTTATGTTGATGTTTAACATTTCTTGTACATAATTTCTACAAAATTATTTCTACAAGTTCTTTAATGAAACAATAGAATACAAACACTTAAAAAAAAGAAAATAGAAACACTTTAAAAAAAAGAATATTCCATATGATCATGTTGTTATGTTGATGTTTAACATTGCTTGTACATAAATTCTACAAAATTATTTCTACAAATTCTTTAATGAAACAATAGAATACAAACACTTTAAAAAAAAAAAATACAAACACTTTAAAAAAAAGAATATTCCATATGATCATGTTGTTATGTTGATGTTTAACATTGCTTGTACATAAATTCTACAAAATTATTTCTACAAATTCTTTAATGAAACAATAGAATACAAACACTTTTTTTTAAAAAAAGAAAATACAAACACTTAAAAAAAAGGCCCGCGGGGCGCGAGTGGGTAGAGCTTTAAATTTTCAAGTCCCCACACTCTCCCACATCTTCAAATTTTCTAAGTCCCCGACCGCCTCCTCTCTGTCGTGCTCGCCACAGCCACCTCCGTCGACCGCCACCGCGCCACCGCCCCCAGCCACCGCGCCGACGCCCCCAGCCAATCCACCCCGGAGGACCTAGGTAGCCGGCAAAACGCCCCCTCCTGCTCTCTGTTTTCATGCCCGCAAGGTGTTCGGTGAAATGCCCACAAGGAGTTTTGTTGATCTGTTGATATATAAATATGTTTTCATGCACCTAATATTGTATATATGTTTGTATATGTAAATATTTTAGATATGTTTGTATATATAAATATTGTATATATGTTTGTATATATAAATATTGTATATCTGTTTTCATGCCCACATTGTATATATGTTTGTATATATAAATATTGTATATATGTTTGTACTATAGATGGCGACACCAAGACGTGGTGACCCGGATTTCGATGATGCGGAAAATCTGATGTTCGAGACCATTGCGCTGGGTAGCATCTTAGGCGTTAACACTGGTGCTGCTAACGTTGTCAATGAGGCTGTTAACACTGGTACCGGCGAGGATACTACCGGCTACACCGAGGTATACTCTTAACCATTATAAAATCATCGTAAACATGTTAATTATTCTAAAATCATTCATATTATATGTGTTTGTGTCTCCAGCCAGGTACATCATCGGCAACCCAGTCTGGAATTAACCGAGGACCTAACAAGAAGCCTTCGACAAAGTATGCGATAACTGAAGTCGGCAACGACGGGAGTCTGCTAGCACCAGAATCAGCAATTGGCCCTTTCAACAACGCTTGCGGCTACCACGTGAGGGATCACGTCCCAATCAGCATCCAGAAATGGGCCGAAGTCCTTGCAGCTACCAAGGAACTGCTCTGGAATGATATGAAGGAAAAATTCACTTTTCCAGAAGGGTACGAACAGAAGGCCAAGGGATGGCCTTTGAAGAAGATGGCAACTTCCTTTCAGCAGTGGAAGTCGTCCCTCAACCGCAAGTCATCGATAAAGGAGAAAGGCCAGACTTCAATCAATTTCCTAAGCTGGCGGATCATTGGGATGCTTTCGAGGAGTACAAGCTGTCCGATGCAGGACAGACCGCGAGAGAGAAAAACAAGGTGAATGCCTAGAAGAAGAAATACCACCACCATCTCGGCACCGGTGGTTACATCAAAGCTGCAAAGAAATGGGACAAGCGGGAAGAGGAACTTCGGCAACAGGATATTGTACCTGAAACTGAGAATTAGGAGCCCCGCCTGCGCAATTGGTTCTTGGGTCACGGGGGCAAACTTACAAATGACGGTAGCTTGGTGATGGCACCGACAGTCCAAGAAGTTGGTGAAAGGATTGTACAAGCCATCGAACAATCTCGGTCAGGATCCTTGGTGACGAACAGGGAGAATGCAGAGCTAACATATGCCCTTCAAAACCCTGAGCACCCAGGACGGACATGAGGTTTCGGGAAGATGCCATGGAGGCATGGCTTTGCCAAAGACTCAAGCAGTTACAGGAGCCGGGACAGAAGCAAGAGGAGAGATCAGGGTAGAGTGTGCCGATTGGAGGAAGAGCTTAGAGCTACGAAGGCTTCCATCGAAGATATGGTCACGCAAAAAGTGTCCGAAGCAATAAGCCAACTTCAGGGAGCACTACGTTCGACCAATGTTCAGGCGGCGCCGGAATCCGTGATCAGTCCGACCGCGCAAAAGAGCAGTTGCGCGTCCGCCGTGGCCCCTGTAGAAGATGACCCACAGGCCCATCATCCCGTAGACAGCATCAAGGTTCGCCGCCAGTGCGAGCTACACATTGATATGCGTAACCTCTCCTACAAGGTGGCTTATGGCATGGCTTATCCGGTGGAGGCGGGCCAGACGTTCCACTTCAACCAGATACCCTCCGGATACTCGAAGGTCACGGTGGAAGAGGTGGGGAGCTTCGAAGATCTCATGCTCGAGATTGCTGGGGGCGACGACGTGACCAAGCTTGGTCAGGCCCTCCATGGCACATTCATACTCTGGCGCAAAAAGTACATCATATTTCCAGATGGTGTGGAGGTTACATCTCCAGCAAGAGAGGCCCCACAGTTTGAGCCAGCTGCAGGAGCAAGCACGCCTCCTCCACATCGACAACCCATGACATCTCCAGCGTCGCCTGCACGCAATGCTTCCCCAGTGGTCCAGGCCACGCCTCCTCCACCTCCCGCTCCACAAAGAAGCCCGACCCCGCCGCCACCGCCACCGCCTGAAGGTAAGAAGCACCCAACATATCCAGTCACCACGCCTCCAGCATCTCCCCGAGGAAGAAGCTCGATGTCAGAAGGAGGGATCCCGCACCGGCACCTCTTCCCACGAAGTCGGCATCCGACAGACAGAGAGTGTCAAAGGAACTGCCAAAGAGGCCATATGATCTAACAGCGGAGGAGCTAGCTGCATCCGTGAAGACAGATGTGGCCAGGTAGCTTGCGCTAAAGAAGCCAGAGCCCAAGGTTAAAATACATAAAAAACTGTGAAGCACTTTCAGTCATGCGGAATGGCGCCACCGCTTGTGACGACCGACTACAAAAGGACAATAAGAAAGGCTACAGTGAAAAATAGACGGGCTCTGTTGGCGGGAAAGAAGAAGAAAGCGGAAGATGAGCAGAGTGCTCAACAGTTGAGGGTCCTGACATTCATGAAGGAGGCGGGACTCGAATCAATAGACCAGGATCTTCTAGTGGCACCAACCAGATGGAAGTATGAGTTGGGCAAACCGCTATTGATCCAAAAGATATAAATGATCTCCCAACCAAGATGCATCAAATGCATGAATGTTACATGAAAAGGACATCTAAAGGAGAGAAAATGTTCCTCCTCATTTCTCAAGATGAGCATTTCTTCCGCGGAAACAACACAGAAATATGGCTGGAATTCGAGGACTTGTACCATGTGTACCAATCAAACACCGTCGACGTGTCCTTCATGTGCTGCTGGTGTCTATAAGTGTCGATCTACTAAGTTTACCGTTTGCTTCCTCTAGCACCACAATATTGAAAATCTAATTAACTTAGTTATCCCTTCTTATGTAGAATGGAGATACAACGATGTAGAAGACTGGGCAAACAGAACGTTGGCTTCATCGACCCAGAGGTTGTTAACGAGAAAGTCTGGTCATACGACCAGCAAAAACCGCAAGTTGAGGCATACATTTTGCATGCATTATTGAAACAGCACTACAAACCGTACATACTTCTGCCCTTCAACTTCAAGTACGTGTTCTTACAAACCTCTTGTTCTTGTATTTCTTAAGCCATTGATAGTACGACTAGCTACTTACGCATATGTTGGAATATACGAATAGGTTTCACTAGATCCTTCTAATCATCGAGCTTGACAACAGCAGGATTATAGTTCATGACTCAAGAAGGAATCCAGTCAACAAGTACCAATGGTTCATTGACGTCCTGAACATGACATTTGCAAAGTTCCAGAAGAAGAAAAAAATGAGAATTCAAGAAAGAATTCGAAGTCATAATAAGCACTCAGGTACGTACTACAAAAACTATTATTAATATACATGCGACATATCAGTTCTTCATCTGATATTCTGAAATTTATCCCCGTGAAGGTTAAATGCCAGACGGCTGGAAACAACTTATGTGGCTACTACGTGTTCCACTATATTCAAAGTTTTATCCATGGCGATGAGCTGGAACATTATGCCGATGTTCGTATATGCATGTCAATTTGTTAGCTACAACTTACATTTTAGTTAATTGCATGTGATCGGATATTTATATACTTCCCGCTTAATCAATTGTCAGCCCAACATCGATGAGCACGTTAACGTGCTCCCGCCTCACCGGGTGCACGCACTCCAACGACAACTCATCTGCTTCATTGTCGACGAGGTTGTATCTCCAAATGGCGAGTTCCACGTACGGCTTCGTCCTTCGTTGAACACCGCTGAACTGATGACGACATCCACGTCGATCAAGGACTTAAAGACTGACGCATGCAAGAAATGAGTTCGATAATCATTTTTTTAATCATTCAAACTTGTAAACGTTGGTTGCATATATGTACTTGTCCATTTTTTACACTAATAAGTTCATTTTTTGTGTAGTGAGCTAGCTTGTGAACATGTGTATGAGTAAGCATATGTAATATATATTTAATTGCGCAAAAAACTCCTCCACTCATATTTAATTTTATGGTCAAAAACGATATACAAAAACACCGTAAGACATATTTTATAATACATATAATCGAAAACTCTCTCCACAAGCGGTTGGTGACTCCGACCGCTTCTGGAGTGCTGCTCTCCACAAGCGGTTGGTAATTCTAACCGCTTCTGGATCTCCTTCTTCACAAGCGGTTTGTAACACGAACCGCTTGTGGAGTCCCCCACGTGGTAGTTCCACTGGCCTTCCTGGACACCTTTCCAACCGCTTCTGGTGCCACAGCACAAGCGGTTTGAGCAACCGCTTGTGATACTGGACGGGTATCACACGTGGTTGCTTAGAAGCGGTTATTAAACCGCTTCTAAAGGGGGTTACGAGCCGCTTGTGGTAGCCGATTTTGTAGTAGTGTACCCAGGGGTGACTACCCAAGGCAGTGCGGCGAGCTCCCAATTAGGGGTGCTCTAAATGTACTCAGGCTCAATATAACTGGAAGGGTAGTTTTTTTTTTAGAAAAAAGCATTATATTAAATCAAGGAGATAAAACATTTAGGTTCTATAGCAACGACCTCAATACATCAAGCAATGACAGAGCAAGCCCCTAGAGGCCTAGCTGCACAACACACATCACCACCCCTAACTGAGTGTCGGCCCCCTGATCGGCTATCCGGAATCTTCTGTGTATTTCTGTACTAGTCCCAGATCAGTAGCTAGTACACACAGTCAAACAGTGATAAATCAACAACCATATCACGATTACATATAACCAAATAATAATAACACCAAATAAAAACAAAAACCTTATGGTCGAGGTTTACCATTACTGCCTTTACAGGCTTAACAACTTGAATAACTGCAGTGGAAGACGATAACACCAAGTGGTGACCCATCCATATGCCCACAGGCAATCGAGTGGGGAGCGCATCCTAGTCCTTGGAATCTCCTTTGACAGCTTCAATCACTTCTGAGATATGTTTAGAATGTAGCATGTGAGTACATAAAGTACTTAGCAAGTCTGGGAAAAATGCATAATACAGGCTATCCAAAGATGGCATATAATGGTTATTTTGCACAAAGCAACACTTTCAAAAACTTTACATGTAATATTTTCACAAAGCCATTTTTACAATTATTTGTACAATTGAAATTATTAATAACTCTAGTGAAGATTCTAACCACCAATCACTAGTATACAGGCTCTATTCGCCACATCTCAAAAAGATCAGGGTTTAATCCATCCACATGGCTCTATTTGCCATGGTTCACAAAATCAGGTTCAATCCACCTACCTGGCTCTAGCTACCAGAAGCACATCTGAGAGTTCTAACCACTCCCAGATCCCAAATCATCAGTTTTTAAAACAAATAAATAAAGTCTACCAATATGAAAGCATTCTTCACTTTGCCCTTGACCATAGGCAAGACTATTCGAATAGTTTTAACTCTACAGAGGTGTACAGCTTTACCCACAAGACATGATATTCTCCTGATGCCAAGCTATTAGCACACTTCCTTAGGTGTGCCGACAGAGATATCATGACAAGGCCTTTACAATGTATATGCCTAACCTGACCCACCCGCTGAGGTTTCACCGCTGTTAGGTTTCTATCCACCCAGTACAGAAGCCCCCTCTTGTGCCGTGTGAGAAAAACAGTCTTGCCTCTATCCGGCATTCACATTCCACCATCTGGTGAGTCTAAGTCAGGTTTCTACAAATTATTCAGCCAGCTCGTACCCATAATGGACATGTGGTTGTACGGTAATGCTTAGAATGGAGACAGTCATAAGCATTGGTCCTTAATTGACTTGGGGCGGTACTTGCACAAATCAGGACCAGTGCTCTATCCGCACCCGCCAGACCAACCATTCAGCCCAAGTCTAAACCATTTTTCATTTTATTTTTATTTTGTAAACCAACGGCAATACTCTTTGCCTATAACTTCCAACACAAGTTTTCAAGAGTTATAAGAAATTCCCATCCATAGGTGCATACTGACCGATTGCGAGTCTAAGCATTTCTATCGGACTATTCTATTCCACCAATAACTTATTTATAATTTTCAATTCGCAGCGTTGATAAAATTGTTGTAATTAAATATGTACCCTACAAAATTTATAAAATCACCAAGATCCCCAGTACTATCATGGCATTATATAATCCAGTCCAATTTAGTACTCCAACAAGTAAAGTCTATATCATGTACCATCATAACTCCAAAATCATGCTAAGCTACTAAGTCCAAAATCATGCTAAGCTACTAACATTATTGTATACGAAATAGTCTCCTCAAAATATAAGTCACACTATTATTTATCCATCATCCAAACATCGATTAATCTTCTAATCTACTTAATTCACAAAGGATAATTCATAATCTCATCCCCGAGCATTTTTCAAGAAAGATTCCATAAATCCAAGATTTCATTAATTTATTGACTATAATGATTTCCATAAACAATGATACCACATTGACTGAACAAATCACACATAATCCATATTATTCATAATTCCACATAAATGGATATCGCGAGACTATATTTCAATAATCGCCCATTTCTTAATCAACCCCTGAATAAATTTTCCTAACAAGCACTAATAATCCAATTAACTTTACTCACAATATTTTCTTACTTCAAACCATCTTTGATACTACTTTATCAATCCAATGTATCCAGCTTATACAATTTCCTCGAGCACTAATGCTTAAAGTAACTCCACTCAAATTTGATTCTATATCAAAATAATCATTCACACGGCGATCAATCTTATCATCTACTAAAGAATGTTTCACAAAATCATCTGCTAAACCATCGAGTATGATTTCTTAATATTATTTATTTAATGTACCAAATATTATCCTTATTGCCATACATCTTCCAATTTTCCCCCAATCCATACTAACTTTATTGTGAACTACTATCACTATCCAACGCCTCAATATTTCAATGATCACCCTTCATAGATCAATTTCATAATAACAACCCCCACATCATCACTAATATTCATCTAACTCCAATTTACATTCCATACTATTTGTTCCATTCAAAATGTCTTCCAAAGTCATTCCCCTAATCAAAGAATATTTTTCCAATTAGGAGTGCGAGTCCTGGGAAAAGGTAGAGAGGGGGTCACGCTACCGATTGGGAGTGGTTGGGGGTGCTAGGGTGGACAAGAGGTCGTCGGCGATGAGATCTAGCGGCGGTGCAGATCGGTCTCCGGTGAGAGTGGTGCTCCGGTGGCCGGGGAGAGAATAGAGGGGTGGAGGGGGTTCACGATCTCGTTGCGATGCCGAGGGTGGCCTCACATAGACAAGAGTGGCACTTCCGTGCACAAGAAGGCAGCCATGGCGCTGGCGGCGTGGCCAAACGCGATTCGGCTGTCTCGGGGCCGGATAAGGACGGTGACGGGGATGATAGGGATTGCGGCGACGAGAGGGTTCCAGAGAGGGGGTCGGCGTGGACGGCAGCGAAAGATTCCGTCGAGAACACGGCTCTCTGGCAAAACCGCGGCGGCAAAACCGGGTTCTAGGGCAAAACCGGGGCGGCGCTGTTGCTGCGAGGGAAACGATGATCAGGATCTGTCCGATCGGGCAAGGACGGCTGAGATTAGATCGCCGGTAGGGTTTCGCTAAGAGGGGCGACGTGGCCATGTGAACGCACGTCGGATCAAAATTGTATGGCCGAGAATGGATCGCTGAACCGGTATAGAAAAGGGCGATGTGGCTCACGGGATGACCGCTGGATTGGGAGGAAATGGATCCTGGTTGTCCATTGCCGCTGGATTCCCTCGCTGGGCTGGTCGGGCCGAAACAAGACTGGGCCTTAGGCCCAAGCTGTAATTGGGGCGGGGGAAAGGGGTGGCGCCCAAGGCGCATCCCGGAAAAGGAAAGCGGGGTTTCGGAGATTTCCCGAAAAGGAAAGATCTTTATATAATCCGAATAAAATTCCAGAAATGAGTGTTAGGCTTTAAAAAATCATAGGAAATTGTATAGGGCTTAGAAAAATATGAGGTTGGGCTCTAAAAATCCAAAAAAAAATATAGGGAGTTCAAATATGGGGTTCAATTTAATATTTGATGGGATTTTGGCTTAGGGAAAATGAGAAAGGCTTCTTTCTGGAATAGGGAAAAAATGGTAGAGTTGTTTCGAAAATATTCAGAAAATTAAAGAAGGTTAGGAAGGGTTTTAAAAGTGTTTTGGGAAAGTTTGTTTTAAGAAATTGCAAAAAAAATTTATACAGAATTAGGAAATTCGGGGATGTTACAATGAGGCACCAAATCTTGGACAAAAACGTTAGATATAGCACCATGAATTTTTCTAATTAAGGTATTGGATCAAAACAACTGTAAAATGTCTATAAAAAATACTTCCTCCGTTTCGTAATGTTTGTTCATAGCCTTTTAAATGTCCATTATGGTAACCAAGGATATTTTATGATCCATTTTCGTGTTATACCCCTAATAAAATTGGTCAAACTATTACTAATTCAAACGAAGATTAAATGCACAATGTGTTTTGAGGCACTCAATGCATGCAGCCAACTAAATCAATTAATTAGGGGTAGCATGATCATCTCAATGTACTTTTCCACTTGAATTTGTGTTTCCTTAGTCCGTGCGTAATGGTGAGACAGAGGGAGTTGAGTAAATAATAAAGTAAAAATGAGCCATGCATTAGTTGTACTCAGGGTTCGCAAAACCGTCGAAAACCGATCGAAAATCACGGTTTTCGACCGTATCGAGCCGGTTCGAAATCATAAACCGGTCGGTAAACCAATTCAATTCAAAAAAAAATTGAAAATTTGAAAAAATTTATGCGATGAAAACCGATGAAAACGCCTCAAGAAACCGATCGCCCAAAAGGTTCAACTCGTCGAGCGGTTTTTTGAGAAAACCGATCGGTTTTCGAGAAAACCGACCGGTTTTTGTTTTTTTTTTAAATCTGATTTGAATTTTTTTGTTCAAACACTCGGTTTCGAACATCTTCGGTTTTTGACGATTATCGACCGATTTTTGCGAAAAAACGAAGCCGAGCTGGATTCGATTTTTCACCTCGAAACGGTTTTGTCAACCCTGGTTGTACTTGCGTGTGAGATGCCGCTGGATCTGAATACTTGACCAGTTAAGTCATTTGAGAGACACGGGGAGAAAGTGAAAAAAGGCAGGACCGATCGCCGAGCTGAGCACATAGCTCTAGGTATTGCACAACCTACAACAGGCTAGCTAGGACACGTGCAAGAGGTGTGTTGATGCGAGCAAGCAGGGCGCAAGATGAGAGATGCCAACCCGGTGCGCCCACGGGACAAATGGCCTGTTTGTTTCAGCTAGGGCCTAGGAAATAAAGAAAAGCACACACTAGAAAACTGGAAAAGGGGCAAAGTGAAAGCTGTTTCTCGGCGGGATTCGTCTAGGCCCAACTTGTACATCTTGTCCAGATATGTAACCTCAAATGTGTGATCCGATTACAAATGACAGGTCTCATCTTTCATTGAATTTGAATGACACTTTGCGGGCTCATATTAACAATTCGGTTTTGCTCAAAAAAATATTAACAATTCGTAAGTTAGGTCTCTCAAATGCACCTGTGGTCTGTCGTATAATTCAAGAAATGGATCATGCAGCATTTGTTGTATTCAGTTAATCAGTTAACTAAACTTTACTTATTTCCCAATTTACTTCCAATTACGTTGATCTTAAATATAGCTGACCATACAGTGAAAATAGGATTATGAGTAAAATATAAAAGAGAGAGATGTAGAGATTGGAAAGTAATGCCAGGGTTGTAGATGGGATAAAAGAAGGGAGTTGTAGGAGGTGAATAGTAAAACAGGAATGGTGTTAAAGATACTCAGCCATCGGTGTTCTATTTGCAAGGATATACTGTATAGACAAAACCCGTTCATATGTCGACATCACGCGTACGACCCAATTTTGAGGAAAAGCTACACCCCTGTCCTCCGCGACTTTAATCCAGATTATAATCTAATCTATGACTGGACATTTATTTTTTTATAAGCCAAGCACATTGTCACTTTGTAGCTATTTTTTAAGTTCTTATTATTTTTCTCGAAACTTTCAAAACCAATTTTCAATAGTTCTTTAACCTACAATATTGTTACATTATAATACACAACCCTTGTGAGAACTCATAGAACAAAAATCGCCTATTGGTCTCCCCACATTTTCCTTTTTCTTTTTGTTTTTTGAGGTGGTTAACGGGGAAAAACTATAAACAATCGGGTAAGCGGTTTTGTGGGGCCCACCTTGTTAGAAACCATCGATGAGACTGCTGTTCCAGCAGGTGCCGCAGTAGCACTACCGCAGGTTGAGGGAAGGAAATGTTCTTCAGCAGTGCTGTAAAACAAGGAAGTACAGCACCGTTTAGATTCTTGCCATCTGTACAAGCGTGCCAATCTCAACACAACGCAATAGCTGCCAACGTTTCCTTCCCCAGCCAAGTCGCTTCCCCAACAAGCTTCGTGAACAGCCCGACGTTTGGTTTCCAGCGGCAATGCTTCGGTCAGCTCGTCCCCGCGTCATCGGCAGCGGCTGCAGCGACCATCGGTAGCGGCGGTGGTGTCCGCAGCAGTCAATGGGGTTCCCCAACAAGCATTTCTACTTCAAGCCTTCCGGTGCTTCGTCGCCGTCGCCGCCTTGCTGCTCCAAGCCATCGTCGAGTGATTCCTCAGCGTCGTTGCCTAGTTGGTCCAAGCCGCCGTCGAGTTCTTCCTCGCCGTCGTTGCCTTGTTGCTCCAAGCCGCCATCGAGTTCTTCCTCGCCGTCGTCGATGCCGCCATCGACGTTTGGTTTCCAGCGGCAATCCATAGCCGTTGTGTTAGCAGATACATTATCAAGAGTGATAGAAATAATTTTACCTTCTATTTTAAAGTCGGTAATAACCTCAAGTATATGGTCAGCGATAGCCTCTCCGGTGTGTGACTTGGAATTGGCTTAAACCCTATGACTCTTTTGTTTATAAGTAGTTCTCGTCTAAGTAATGCGCAACAACACTAATATAAGCTGTTCTTTGATGTTGAGAAGTCCATATATCCGATGTTAAGGCAAAAGAATAACTAGTTACCAAGAAAGTTTGTTTTAACATTTCTAATTTTTTTGTAAACATTTTATAAATATCATGTGTAGTTGTTCTTCTACTAACATGTTGGTATTGTGGATAAAAATCACGTTGCACCATTCTTTCAAAACTAGAGCTCTCGCCCATTCTAAGTGGAAGATCCTCTGTAACTATATACCGTGCAATTTCATCTCTAGCTACATCGGCGTTGTATACCCACGTACTTACCGAACCGTCGGTGTTGAAGTTGAGCTGCGTCTGCACGCCCTCGCTCGGTTTTCGTCCTGCCGATATCTTCTTCAAACATGCCTCCGCGTGTCTCTTTCAGATGACCTGTTCTAGCAGATGCATGTGAAGATAATTTAGTTTGACAGTATTTGCAAACAGCATACACTACCTCACTTCCATCTACAATTTTGACGGTTCTGTCCATGTGTTGCCAGCACCACGCCCGTCGAGTGCTGGATATGGACGCCCGTCCCGATTGCGATTGCGTCGATGTTGCGACATCCGAGCTCGGTGCCGATACCGACGCCCGTCCCGGATACACCGATGCGGCGCCGTCGGAGCTCGGTGCACCCGGAATGTACGAGGCATCCTCAATGCCGTGCGTACCATCCAGATGACGGTCATCCATGCCGTAGTCTCCCATGCTGGGGGAGAGTTGGCGCGGATCGATCTCGTCATCCCTACGAGAGGGACTTGGAGAGCGAGGGCGTGCTCTCCTGCTCTTGCGAAACATTTTGTTTCGTGGAGGAAGAACAAAAGTAGAGAATGAGCGGGATGTTTTGATAGCGTGAGCGGGATGTTTTGAGAAAAACAGAAAGCGAGTTGGATGTTGAAATGAGAGCATGTGTGCAAAATTTATAGTGATTAAGAAGCTGCACACTCAAAATTTGAAATGCAGACGCGACATGGGAATTGCTTTTCTTTACATCGTGTCGAGTCGTTTTTTTGTCAAATTATGTCACTTTATATCACATCCAGTCATTTTATATCAAATCGTATTGTTTTATGTCACTTTACATTGCGCGATGTGACTGCATGAGCGGGAGACTGAAATTGGAATTGGAACTTAAAACTTGGAAGTTGAAGGACACGGTCTCCTAGCCTTTCATCGGTTCCCACGCCGGGCCCTATCTCCGTCTGCTTTTCCCTATCTCTCCCACTCTCGGACGCACCATGTCCCCCCTGCCCCCTCGTGGGAGCCGACGAACAGGGCAGGCGCCCAGTCCCTCACTCCCTCCGTCGTCTCCCCTGCCCCCTCATGGGAACCGCCCGTCTCCCTCCTCCCCTCCGATGCCCCGCCGCCTCCCTCCCCGCGCGCCGTCTCGCCTCCCCACGCGTCACCCCGCCTCCCTCCTCCCCTCTGGCCCCGCCGTCACCCCACGCCCGCGCCGCCTCATCTTCTCCGCCCCCGACGGGCGCATGGCCTCCGCCTCCCCGCTTCAGCCTCCTCCGCCCCCCTGCGTCCCTCTCCTCCCTGGCGTCCCTCTGCCTCGCCCGCGTCCCTCTCATCCCCGGCTTCGGCGGTCCGGCCTCCACCACCCCGTGCCCCACCGCCTCCCCGCGCCCGTGCCCGCCGCCTCCCAGCGCCTCCCTCATAAGTCTGCCGCCTTGCGCCCCGCTGCCCTCCTCCTCCATGCCTCGAGCGCGCTGCCGCGGCGCCGCCTCCATGCCTCGGCGCGCCGTCGCCTCCATCCCTCCAGTCGTGTGCCGCCGCCGGGTCGCCCGTGCCACCGTGCTGCCGTGCCGGGCCAAGGTCGCTCGTGCTACCGTCGGGCCGTGCCGGCCTGGGCACAGCCCAATCCATCGTGCCATGCCGGGCCACCCACCGTGCCCGATTTTCCGGCCCGGCACTACCCATGAACAGTAGCATGCCGGCCCACCTCATGCCGGCCCACCCACCGTGCCTGATTTTCCGGCCCGGCACTACCCGATGAACAGTAGCATGCCGGCCCACCTCATGCCGGGCCGGGCTTCGGACCGGGCTGGGCTGGCGTGCTTTGGGCCAGCCCACGTGGGCACGGCCCAGATGCCCACCTCTAAGGACTACCTCCAGTCCACATGTCATGCTATCCACAGGTGATTAGTAGGCATGTGAATACGAGAACAAATTCTGCACTTATACAAGCGATTTCTTATATCTATATGTACCGTTGGATCTGTTCTGAGCACGTATCTCAGAAGAGATCTAACGGTATAGACAGGTACAAGCAATTCCTTGTACAAACGCAGAGTATTTTCCCGTGTGAATACAGAACAGAGATTTGTATATACGCTAATTGGATGGTCAAGATTCATCTATCTTTGTATATGAAGGTAGTAATATCATTTGCTATTATTTGTTGTTCTTTATCTAGATTAGCACTACTGTATCAACTTCGGCTGGTCGTGGTGGAACAGAGCATTCTCTGTGTTTTGGGTCGTGACTCCTCGGTTTGTGACTGCCATGCTTTTGCTCTTTCCTCTCCGACTCTCTGCTTCCCCCTCTCTGTTGAATGACATATGGGATTATCTGTGTATACGATAGTGGACCAGAGTGTCAAATTCTAAAATACGAATTCAAAAATGTGTCAAATTTTGAAAACTCTCCTCTCTATTGGACTACACAAATGCTTACCCGAATAGCCATCACCGTCAGAGATAGCAATTGCAATTAGTAAAGAAAGTGATGTATGGAGCAGATAAGGGAAAGAGAAGTCACAGTCACAAATTAAAATTAATGAAGATGATCATGACATAAGCAGCTCATCAACTGTTTATTACTTATTGCACACATGCACGAGGCACTGCACCTCATTTATTATTGCAAGCACACTGCTGCTCTGACATGCCAGCAAGCTTAATCATGTACTACTGTAATTAATACAAGCCATTACCATACGTAAATAGTACTGATCACACAGAAAATTATTCAGTTAGGGCATTCCCAACCCTCCATCTCAGCTAGTGTCCATAGAATAAATTACGTTGCCAACTAAGCAAAAATCTGATGTGGCATAGGAATTAAGGAAATGAGAGAAGGAAAAACAAAGAAACCATGTCTCATGCAAGAAACTTGGTTGACACGGGCACCAAAGCGCAAGAAACAAGCAAAATCTGCATCGAAGGTTTCTGCGCGCTGATCAAGGTGCGTTTGTAGTGCATGCATTGGTTTATTGCTCATGCATTAGTTTATTGCGCTCTCTCTCTTCTCTAGACACTGTTTGTCATGGAAACTATGGGTTGGAACTGCTCTTATTAACCCACATTGAATCAAGCAGACAGGTAGGTGGTGAGGTGATGACCAAGATTCAAGCCCAGCCCTTGACGAAGCTGCTGTAGTTGCTCTTCTTGTCGAAGTAGCGGTCCCAGAGCATGAAGCCGCCGTAGTTGTCCGCCTTCTCCACCACCGGCACGACACCGTAGTAGAGGTCCTTGGGGAACACGTACCCCTCCGCCATCTCCGACACCGGCAAGCCGAAGTAGATCCGGCTGGCCGGGTACGCCGCCGTGTACTTGTCCCACGCCTGCTGCCACCTGAGGTTCACGTTGCAGTCGGCGTCGTCGAAGAAGCGCACGTGGATGCGCTCGAAGATGCCCGTCGCGAGCGCGCCGGTGACGTGCGTGTCCGGGAACGTGCACCGCGGCGTCGCCGTCAGGTGCAGCGGCTTCCCCGGGCCGCCGCGGATGTTGTGCTTGGCGAGCTCCCTGGCCAGCACGTCGTAGTGCTCAGCGGGGGTGCCGCGCTCGAGGAAGAAGTCGACGCCGTCGAGCCAGGCGTCGCCGAACGGGCGGCGCACGCCCTTGCGGGAGCCGCCGAAGTAGGAGTTCCAGAGGTAGTCGAAGAGGTCAAGCGCCGACTGGTTGGTGGGGAGGCCGTATTCGCCGGTGTAGCCGCCGATGGAGAGGGAGACGGGGACGCCCTTGCACTGGCAGTGCTTGATGTCGTCGCCGATGCCGGAGAGCGAGTGGCCAGACAGGTCGAGCTGGTACCTGCCGTGACCGTAGACGTTGAGGAAGGACATGATGACCATGGTGTACATCCCGGAGTCGCAGGCCTCCCTGAGCGAACCCTCGTCCTTGTGCCGCCCCCAGAACACGGTCACCTGCTGCGTCTTCCCCGCCGCCGCCGCCGGCCCGGCGAGCATGCCGCCGCTGCCGCCATCCGCCGTGCGAGCGCCATTGCTGGCGTCTCTCGATCACTTTCTTGCACGGCTATCTATACAAATGCAAGTGCGTTGCAGCTTGCGAGCAAGCTCTTGTGTGTGCAATGCAATGGTGTCAAGTATTGGAGACCATATATAGATTTCAGAGAGAGAAAAGTGCAGATGCTGAGACGGAAGGCAGCCATAGTTGACCGGAGGTACACGTTTTTCAGGCTCGATGCTTCTTGCTGCTGCGCACAAGCAGTGGAGCAAAGACAGCAGAACATATTTTCCATGGAGTTGGCTGGCTCGATGGCGTGCAAATCTGTCAGGAATCAGGATAGACATGGAGGACAGCTCACGAGGCATATATAAGTCGAAAGGGACACATGGTCCACATGGAGGGAGCAAGGAAGAAGACGAATGCAATCTCGTCGACATTGTTAAATTGAGAATAGTTTGTTTCCGTGTAAATAGGATCTTGATCTCCTAAACTGGCCAATATCGTTGCTTTTCTTGTAGGCCTCCAGAGATGTTTTTCTGGACTATATTAACACGCAGGTGCACACGGAAAAGGTGTCACTACTACAGAAATGCTTATATTAGACTCATCATTACAGACGGTTTTAAAAAACTGTCTGTAATATAGAACATCACAGACGATTCTATAAATCAATCGTCAGTGAAACTATCACAGACCATTCCTCGTCTGCCATCCCAGACGGTTTGAATACAAAACCGTCTGTGAATTTATCATAGACGGTTTTATGAAATAACCGTCTGTGATATACTTAACTATCACAGATGGTTTAGTGTATATAACCGTCTGTAATGCATCACCGACGGTTTGTACACATCACCGTCTGTAATCTTCCCTATATCACAGACGGTTATTTTATAGAACTGTCTGCAATAAAGTTTGCCTATATATAGGCCCGAGCGCAAGTTCGAGTTTGTGGTCCCTGGCTGGGATGAAATGCTAAGACCGTTATGTCACCGACAGTTTGGCAATAGAACCGTCTGTAAGCTTATATAATAAGTGATTCTTGTGATCTAATTAAAGTTAGTAATGGATAATTGTATTATATATATTAATTCAGATCTAAGGTTAGTAATGGATATAAAATTGCCTTATATATATTAATTCAATATCTAGCTTGGTTATGTAAGAAATTTAAAATTGTTTAGATCTAGCTTGTAGATCCATGTTTTGGTGGTGATCTAAGCTAGCTAGTAATTGGATGTTATAATTGCAATATTATTTTCAAGCTTTAACTTGTTAAGGGAATTGTACTTAATCAGTTCAAAAGAGGGTTCTAATTGGATCGAATATTACATGTGTAGCATAGATGGATCGAAGCTGGATGTACGCTGAGAACCGTACGAGTGTGGAGTACATTAATAGCGTCTCCACTTTTAGAAGAGCTGCAGAGGAGGACATGTTTAATAAGGGAGTGCAGTATATGCCTTTTCCATGCATCGAATGCGAGAATATGATGATGTTTCGAAACTCAGCGCAGATCGAAGCACACTTGATTATGCGAGGTTTCAAAAAGGGGTATACATGTTGGACCAGTCACGGTGAAGAGCAGAATATACAAGAAGCAGGTGGTACTGTTAACATCTTCGACGAAGTCAACGATATGCCGGATGATCACATTGATTCTGCTTCTGACGAGGATATGTTGCATGATGACAATCTGGACCAGATCTTTGCTTGACGCAGAAGGGAACCGTGATGAAAGGGAATATGAAAAATTCGTGGGTTTGATGGAGGACTCGAAGAAACCTTTGTTTGCTGGTTGCAAGGTGAAATACACAAGGTTGTCGTCCGTGCTTGAACTACTGAAATTGAAGGTAAGCAATGGTTGGTCAGACAAGAGTTTCACAGCGTTGTTACGTCTATTGGCAGACATGCTTCCAGAGGGAAATGAGTTGCCGACAACAACCTACAAAGCCAAGAAGGTTCTTTGTCCCTTGGGAATGGAGGTAGAAAGAATACATGCATGTCCGAACGATTGTATCCTATACCGCAAAGAGTATGCAAACTTGCATGTATGTCCGGTGTGCAACGCATCCCGGTACAAGCGTAAGAGTCATTCAGATGAGGAGGTGAAGAAAGGAACTCCTGCTAAGATGGCATGGTATCTGCCTCTAATTCCCCGATTGAAGCGTTTGTTCGCTAACCCAAAGGAGGCAAAACTGCTGTGTTGGCATTCCGAGAAGCGTAAGAACGATGGAATGCTAAGACACCCTGCTGACTCCACCCAGTGGAGAAACATTGATAGGAGGTATGAAGAATTCGCTGCGGAGATGAGGAATATAAGGTTTGGACTGAGTACAGATGGAATGAATCCTTTCGGTAACATGAGCAGCCGGCATAGCACTTGGCCCGTGAATCTCTGTATCTACAACCTTCCTCCTTGGTTGTGTATGAAGCGAAAGTACATTTTATTGTCTGTGCTTATCCAAGGACCGAAACAACCTGGGAACGATATTGATGTGTACCTAGCTCCATTGGTGGAAGATCTAAAAACATTGTGGGTTCCTGGGGTACAGGTTTGGGATGCATACAAACGAGAGAACTTCACTTTACACTGCTTGTTGTTCTGCACCATAAATGATTACCCTGCACTTGCTAACCTGTCGGGCCAGAGTACAAAAGGTGCCAAGGCTTGCACTCACTGCCTAGACGATACTGAGAGTGTGTGGCTACATCACTCGCGTAAAACCGTGTACATGCGTCACCGTAGGTTCCTTGGGAGGAAACACCCATACCTCAAGATGAAGAAACTATTCGACGGGACGAACGAAAACGGTTCAGCTCTAAGGCCTTTTAGAGGGAGAGATGTTCATGACTTTGTAAAGGATTTAGATGTTACGTATGGAAAGGGACGTAAAGCAAGGTCGACCCGTGAGAAGAGCTTGTGGAAGAAGAGATCAATCTTTTGGGATCTACCTTACTGGGAGCACCTAGAAGTTCGCCACTGCATCGATGTCATGCACGTGGAGAAGAATGTCTGTGATAGCCTGATTGGTCTCCTACTAAACATTAAGGGCAAAACAAAGGATGGTATCAACGCACGACTTGACTTAGTCGATATGGGCATAAGACCTGAGTTAGCACCAAAAGAGACCGTTAAAGGTGGTACGTATTGCGAACCAGCTTGTTACACTCTGTCAAAGGCCGAAAGAACTGAACTTTGCCAGTGCTTGCATGGTGTGAAAGTTCCGTCCGGCTACTCGTCCAACATGAAGAGACTTGTTTCAATGCAAGATTTAAAATTAATTGGCATGAAGTCTCATGATTGTCATGTGTTGATGACACAAATGCTCCCTATTGCAATTAGAAGTATTTTGCCAGTCAAGGTCCGAGATTCAATCACGAGGCTGTGTTATTTATTTAACACAATCACTCAGAAGGTCATCGATCCCGAAGGACTAGATGCTCTGCAGGCTGAGGTGGTGATGACTCTATGTAATCTTGAGATGTATTTCCCTCCGTCATTTTTCGATATCATGATCCATCTCATTGTTCACCTTGTGATAGAGATAAAGATGTGCGGGCCTGTGTTCCTACGTAGCATATACCCGTTCGAGAGGTACATGGGAATTCGTAAGTCTTACGTATGAAATCGATCTCGTCCGGAGGGTAGCATTGTCGAAGGTTATGCAACCGAAGAGGTCGTCGAGTTCAGCGTCGATTACATGGCTCAGGCCCAACCAATTGGTGTGCCTCGATCTCGCCATGAGGAGAGGCTCCAGGGTATCGAGACCATCGGAAGGAAAGCAATCACGCCTGATCCAGTTGCGTGTGCTCAAGGCCATTTCACGGTTCTACAACACATGGCTGTAGTGTCCCCGTATATCGTCGAGCACAAGCAATGGCTAAGGCAAGAGAATCCAAAGACGACAGGAGTCTTGGATCACAAGACAACATAACCTTCAGTTCAACAATTGGTTCAAAGAGCGACCCATCACTGGGAGCTCGTCATATGACACCCTGAAATGGCTGGCAAAAGGCCCAGCTTTTACAGTTGTCACATGGAAAGGATACGACTTAAATGGATACACATTTTACACGATAGATCAGGATTTGAAGAGCACAAACCAGAATAGCGGGGTCTGCATAGATGCGTTCAATACCGCTGGGTCAACAAGGAGCTCCTACTATGGGTTCATAGAGGAGATTTGGGAGCTTGACTACGTACTTTTCAAGATCCCACTATTTCGGTGTTGTTGGGTCCACCTCCAACACGTGAAGGTTGACAAGTACGGCATCACTACTGTGGACCTCGAACGTGTCGGATACCAAGATGAACCATTCGTGCTCGCAAACCAAGTTGTTCAAGTCTTCTATGTTACCGATCCGTCCAACAAGAAGCGCCACGTAGTTGTTCAGGGAAAAAGGAGGATTGTCGGAGTTGAGAATGTAGTAGATGAGGAAGAGTACAATCAATTTGATGATTTGCCTCCTATCGGAAATGCCAGCATGGTCCAAGAAGAACAAATTGAGGAAGTCAGCTACACATGCGTCGATCATCGTGAAGGGATAATTTTCACTGTATAATTACAATGTTAACTTGTAAGCAAGTGCATGCATGTATGCATAATAAAGTAATATTTTCTGTACTTCTGTGTACTCATTACAAGTACTTCTGTATTTATCTCAATTATTTTTTGTGCTTTGAAAAAACATTAATCTGCAATATATAATAACAAGTAACATTATTTTTTTGTGCTTTGAAAAAATATGACCCTATATCACAGACGATTGTTAAAGAGCACCGTCTGTGATATATACAATCACAGACGGTTCTAAACTAGAACCGTCTGTAATGTAGAATATCACAGACGGTTCTATACCGTCTGTGATATTCTACATTACAGACGGTTCTAGTTTAGAACCGTCTGTGATTGTATATATCACAGATGGTGCTCTTTAACAACCGTCTGTGAGATCCAGCTCTATATAACTTCTACAGACCGTTCCACACTTCGCCTCCCCGCACACTTCAAACCCTAACTAGCACCGCCGCCTCCCCGAGCCCCGCCGCCTCCCCGAGCACGCTGATGGAGACCGGCGCCGCCTCCCCGAGCCCCGCCGCGGCTGTGCCTCCTCCTCCCCCGACGGCTGCGCCTCCTCCTCCCCCAGCGACGTCTCCTCCTCCCCCGGCGACGTCTCCTGCAGCCGGTACTCCCTCCTCCTTCCTCCCCCGGTGATTTTTCTAGGGTTAAAAAATGTGTGCCTTATCAGTACAAGTAGAATCAAATTGAAACAAAAGCAGCGAGTAAGAACAGAATCAACAGCTTCTGCACATTCTAAGAATTACACCTATCAAGAGGTGGTTGAGTTCAGACCTTTTTTAACCTTTTTTTGCCATAATGTTTCTTAGAGGAACAGGAAATGGATGTAATGTCTCTGTACAGATAGTGCTTGTGATGATCTGTGATCACTGAAATGGATGTAATGTCTATGTGTATCTGATGATCTGTGAAATGGATGTAATGATGCTTGTAATGTCTCTATGATCGATGAAATGGATGTAATAATGCTTCTGTGTTGATCTTCAGTTGATGGGCATGAAGGGAGTCAACATATCTCATATCAAGAGCCATCTTTAGGTACTATATAGGATTTTCCAAGTATACATATGACATACTATATCTTACCACTAGTGCGGACATATATCCTTAAAGAAAACCTACTTTCAGTAAAAATGGATTTTGAGAGAAGGTGATCATTAGGTAGACTTGGATTGGATTGAGAGAAATTCATCTATTGCATTTTTTCTAATAATGCTTGCTGAGTACTCATGTACTCACTCTTGCTTAAATCCCCCTCGGCGGGGTTGATATGTTCCCTGCTAGCTTGTTTTATTCTTTGTACGAGTTGTCTATGTTTGGTGGCCATTGTATACAAATACATATCCCTAATAGGTCACTAGTGTGCAACCTTCTTTTTTTTTCTAAAAAATGTTGAAGTCTATGCTTTTCTTCTAGTGCCTAATCCCTGCTCTTGCACGATCAAATACAGGCTGAAATAGGGAAGGTTAAGAAAAGAAGAGAGGAAAGAGCAATTGAAAAAGCACAGCATGAGGAGGAAATGGTATGTATATATCCCTGGTTATCATAAATCATATCTTAGTTTCAAGTAATATTGCTTGTGGAACTAAATGTCTAATTTTGTATTTTGTAGGCATTGTTAGCCAGAGAAAGAGAGCACGTGCTGAATTTCAAGATTGGAAGAAGAAAGAGGAAGAGGTTTGTATTGTACAACCTGACAAACGACATGTAATTATCATTGCATTAACATGGATCCATTGTTAATCTAACAGTTTTCATGTTGGAATGCAGTTTCATTTTGATCAAAGCAAAGTTAGGTCTGAGATCAGGTTACGGGAGGGACGTATAAAACCTATTGATGTTCTCCTGAAGAATCTTAATTTCACAGAAGAATTTGATGTTGAGTTAAATGAGCCCTACTTAGTGTTCAAGGTATATGGCTTTCATATATGTCTTGTTTCTCCTTATTCTCACCCACGTAATCTTCATTCATTCATAAGTTAATTTTCAGGCCAGACTTGTTCTCATACAAGTGCATTCCACGTTTGCACCCTTAACATTCTATGTGAGACGGATGGGTCCATAGCGACATGTCACATATTTAGAACCTCCTTTGTCACAAGTGTGGGTTTGTCCTTATACAAATTTCAACTTCATTTGCCTTAAGTATTACTAGCAACCCATCAATAATTGGCTTGGAAATGAGAGAGGGGATCCTATTTGGTTCTCTCAATGGATTTTAAAAATAACCATAGCATATGTTCCCATTACCTCCAACGACAATCCCACATTTGAACGAGACTGTTTTCCTTTAACACTTGCTTTGAAGCATATGTAATATGCTAAATTGAAGGGATTAGCAGTGAAGGAGATGGAAGAGCTACGTGATGACATTAAGATGCATCTTGATGCAGACAGGGAAAGCCAAATAAATGTCAAGTATTGGGAGGTACATGTCTTATATCTTACCCTCCTTTAATATGCCCTTTTCTGAATAATTATGAGCGTGATGCGCATGACGGTGATACTCACCGTATTGATCTTTGATGAGCTTAATACCGAAACTGTACAATCCTAAGTAGTAGCGGGCAGGATCTTCAGCTGACACTATTTTGATATTTGATATGTTAGATTCTATTTGGCAAAAATATTGCATGGTGTAGTATTCCGGACATATTCTTAATCTAAATAAAGTTTGAGAGCAAGTTCTTGATATGACAGGAGGCACCAATATGTTATTGTTAAGTTTATTTGATTTCATGCTGCTCTGTTCATCTACTTAGCAAGATTCAAGAATGTTCATACTTGTTGACTCAATTTAATTTGAAACCCATCAGGCGCTCATGGTTGTATGTGACTGGGAGCTAGGTGAGGCTCGGAAAAGAGATGCCTTGGACCGGGCTAGGGTGCGTGGCGAGGAACCACCCCCTGAGGTTCTTGCGGAAGAGAGAGGCTTACATACAAGTATCGAGGGGGATGTAAAAGATCTCTTGGATGCAGTTTGCGTAGTATATATAGCTACATTGCAGTTTGCGTGGATATTTTTTCAGTTTATTTGCTGAAATGGATGTAATGATAGTGATATAATCAGCTTGGAACAATTGCTAAATGAATCCCAAATCTGTGATCGCTGAAATAATGCTTCTGTCTAATAACTACAATGTAGCTTCTGTGTTATGTCTGTTTCAGAGGGCATGGCTAGCATTTCCTGAGGCTAGCCAATAAACAGAAAAAGGTGTATGTATGAAAACCATATCACAGACGGTTCACAACTAAGCACCGTCTGTGATATTTATATCACAGACGGTTCATACATGTGGACCTTCTGTGATAGTTTGTATAACACAGACGGTTGGTATAAGGAACCGTTAGTGATAGGATTTATATCACAGACGGTTCATATTACAAACCGTCAGTAGATTTAATATATCACTGACGGTTCTAAATAAGAACCGTCTGTAAGATTATTATCACAGACGGTTAATAAAACCGTCTGTGAAGTGGCTCTATTATCACTGACCCATTGTTAGAGACGGTTCACAAAGCCGTCTCTGATGATATTTGTGAACCGTCTCTGATGGGCAATTCTGTAGTAGTGTGTGACACTTCAACCCTGAGTTTATCTCATGGTATCAGAGCCACTCCTCTAAAACAACAAGAGTTAGCGTTCCCAGCTGCTATGGCGAGTTCGTTGTCTTCCTCTGTTGCGGTGGGCGCTATCGGCCATCCAGTGACCGAGCGCCTCACTAAGACGAACTACCCGCTGTGGAAGATTCAGGTCCTCCCTACGATTCGTGGTGCTCAACTAGTGGGTTTCATTGACGGCACGGTCCCAGCTCCGGCAGCTGAAATCAACGATGAAAAAAGGAGAGAAGAAAGTGTCAAATCCTGCATACGTGCAGTGGCTGGCTCAAGATCAGCAAGTCTTCAGTTATCTCGTGTCTTCCCTCTCTCGCGAGGTGTTGACGCAGGTTGCGATGTACACCTCGGCTGCACAATTACGGAAGGCTTTGGAGGACATGTTCTCCTCCCAAACGCATGCACGGGCTGTCAACACCCGGATCGCATTGGCAACAACCAAGAAGGACAGCATGACGGTTGCCGAGTATGTCGGCAAGATGAAGGCGCTCGGCGACGAGATGGCGACCGCCGGCAAGCCCATAGATGATGAAGAGCTCATGGGCTACATCCTCACCGGACTCGACATGGAATATAATCCAATTGTGTCTGCTGTTCTCGCTTGTGTCGAACCAATCACGGTCGCTGAGCTTTACACACAGTTGCTTGCTTTTGAGCAGCGTGTTGATCTCCTGCAAGGGGGATCCGTTTTCTCATCATCCGCCAACGCCGCCTCGTGCCGTGGTCACGGTTGAGGACGCCAGGGTGCCCACTTCACTTTTGTAAGAGCCACCAGCGGACACATGGCGTCCAGGCCACGCCGCTGGCGGTCAGCAGAGTGATCGCCCAGCGGGCAAGTGGCGACCAGGCCGCGCCGCTGGCGGTCAGCAGAGTGATCGCCCAGCGGACAGGTGGCGACCAGGCCACACCGCTGGCGCTCAAGTTCTCGAGGCCACCTAGTAACCTGTGCAGCCGCACAGAATGTTAAGGATATTTAATGCGTGTCGTGCGCATTAAATAGAGGTAATAAAGGCTACAGTGTGGCGGCGTGTGTTCCCAACGCGCGCCATAAATGGCGAATGATGTCACGATGCAATTTCCCACCCCGGCAGAGCGGGCGGAGCCGGCAGGCGCAGGGCCCGAGGCGGGGGAGAGGATGGCCGTGCCAGTGCATTAAGTGTGTTGCAAGAACAGTGACAGGCGCATTAAATGCAGCGTGACAGTGTGATGAGCGTGCTGCGCTGTTGTAAGCCCCCATGCGCCCCAGCCTGCCCGAGGATAAAAGGGTGCTGGGGGGCATGGGAGTGGGGGTTGGACTCTGAGTTCTGGTTCGGTTCGGGAGAGGTTGATCCATTCTTCTTTGGGTTGCTGTTCATCTTCCAGCTCTCCCCCAAAATACAAGTAAGCAGGACTAGGGCTGTTACTCCTCTGGAGGGCCTGAACCTGGGTAAACCATAGTGTCTTCTCTTTCTTGCGAGCTTCGTCCGTTTCCTCTCCACCGCGTTCCGAGCAATCACCACGAAAGCCCCTCAATCGGACTTCTTACACCCCATCTAGGAAGGGGACTGTTAGCTTGTACGCTGACACATCGTGTGTCCTGTCCCCACGCCCACCAACAGAATGGTTCTGTTGAACGCAAACATCGACATATAGTTGAGGTTGGACTTGCTTTACTTGCTCATGCATCCATGCCTCTCAAATTTTGGGACGAAGCTTTTCTTGTTGCCGTCTATATCATAAATAGGACTCCTAGTCAAGTTATGCAGTTTTCTACACCTCTTGAACGACCGCTGAATCAAAAACATGATTACTCTTCCCTTCGAGTTTTTGGGTGTGCTTGTTGGCCTAATCTTCGACCTTATAACTCCAGAAAATTAGAGTTTCGTTCCAAACGTTGTGCTTTTCTTGGTTATAGCAATCTCCATAAAGGTTTTAAATGTCTAGATATATCCATTGGTCGTATGTATATTTCACGGGATGTTGTCTTTGATGAAGATATCTTTCCGTTTTCTGAGTTACATCCGAATGCTGGATCATAACTACGGTCCGATGTTCTACTATTGCCATCCTTTTTGCGCCCTGATCAAGGGGGTGAACAGCTAGATGATTCATTGGCTAATGTTCCATTAAATCCTGATCAGAATAATATTAATTTTGTCTCAAGTAATGATGTTTTACAGGGTATGGAGAACACAGAACATGAAGTTAGTCCTTTCATAGGTGCTGGTGTTTCTGTGACCACTCCAGGCGAATTAGCCTCGGGCGTTCCTGCTCCTCCACCTGGGGACGAAACTGCTCAGCTGCAGAGCGCCGTGCTACAGTCACCAACAGTTGCGGCATAGGACTTCACTCTCCCATCACTGCGTGAACCGGCAGGCACGGGCTTGGGTTCTGAGTTGGCAGTGCCTGCACCAACAAACTCGACGGATAGATCTCCTACTCCGGCACCTATGCAGTCACCGTACACTCGCCTTACAACAAGGTATTCGTAAACAAAAAATTATCACTAATAGGAGAATCAGGTATGGATGTTTTACAAGTACCGGTGAACCTCAAAGCCTAGATGAAGCGTTGAATCATGAAAAATGGAAAGTTTCCATGGATGATGAATATCAAGCTCTTATGAAAAATAAAACTTGGCATTTGGTTTCAGCACAAAAAGGTCAAAATATAATTGATTGTAAATGGGTATACAAGATTAAGAGAAAAGTTGATGGGACTAGAGATAGATACAAGGCTCGCCTAGATCCAAAAGGATTTAAACAAAGATATACACTACTACAGAAAACCCTATCAGAGACGGTTCACAAATATCATCAGAGACGGCTTTGTGAACCGTCTCTAACAATGGGTCAGTGATAATAGAGCCACATCACATACGGTTTCAACAACCGTCTGTGATAATAATATTACAGACGGTTCTTATTCAGAACCGTTAGTGATATATTTCTTCCACAGACGGTTTGTCACAAGACCCGTCTGTGATATAATTCCTATCACTAACGGTTCTTTATACCAACCGTCTGTGATAGTATGGATATCACAGACGGTTTATTGTACGAACCGTTTGTGTTATATAACCTATCACAGACGGTTCACACATAACACCGTCTGTGATGTATTGTATCACAGACGGTTATTATTTTGTGAACCGTCTGTGATAAATTATCACAGACGGTTCACAAATAAGAACCGTCTGTGATGTGGTTTTCATACATCGACATTTTTCTGTTTATTGGCTAGCCTCAGGAAATGCTAGCCATGCCCTCTGAAACAGACATAACACAGACATAAGATCACAAACAAGTGATCTCACAGACATAACACACACAGATCACATAACACAGACATATCAGATCGCAAACAATATATCATTAGCTTCCGAAAAAAAACTCCGCTATGAACGTAATGAAACATAATTGCTTTGAGATTCCATTGATGGACATGCGGTATTCACGTACAAGGCATTCATCAAGTGTCTGATATCTACCTTCACGTATGTAATGGATGGCCACACGCTATATGAGCCAACACCCAACAGCTGAAGCACAAATAAGCGAGGTTTTTCAACTTTCAGCTTACTGATCGTAGTGAGACTTTCAAAGCGAGTGGAGAGGCCTCTTTCAATCGTTTCAGTGCCAAGTTACACCATTCTTCATTCAACCTAGCTGCTTCACTTTCTTGATTACAAGCATCGAGACCATAAGTTCTAAAGCATAAGCATACTAAACAAACTTTCTGTCATTGGAACCAAATCCTTGAACTCAAACTAAAAGGTAACACTATTAGTAGACTGAAATTACCAATGAAGAAAAATCCATGCCAAAATGGCAACAATAAGTTCGTTAAAAAATTTGAGAACTCCAAAATATTCACGGATTTTTGCTTGAGTAATTAAACAGGTGTGAACAAAAAACAGGCGTCAAAAGAGATGTATCAATCAGTAAAAAGGGCAGCGATCAGTGTTGATAAATTGACATGGCAAATTATTAGGTGCTTGCAGAATGATGACATTATACATGAAATAGGATCATGGTCTAAAACACAATTAGAAATACTCTGTCAACCATAGCAAGAGGAAAGCATTTTGAGCAATGCCTGTCTTATCTGGATAAACAAGGTCTCCATACTGTGCAAGGGAAGAATCAATAACTGACGGATCATCAGTTACCAATTTTGCAAGTCGGTCATCAATCAAATCCAAATGTTGTCAAAAGAAACAGAACATAGAAGATTGACCCATTAACTTGCTAAAAAGAGTAGCAGGGTAGAACTACAAGAAATGCAAAATACATAGTTTAATGAACAGGATCTTACACCACTCATGGAATAGTGTGTGGCAAGGCCAAGTTGGTGCAATTTAATATATATACTCTATTTGGCACAAAAGCCTATTGGCATTGTTTTTGCCAACCTTTCTATAACTAAGTGAAGGATGTCATGAAAGAATTGAAGATGAACGTTGTTCTAAGTTGCACTATGATAATCACTCCTTATCCTTCTAAATGCAAACACCACCCTCTTTAATATAATGGAAGCAAAACTATAATGCAAACACCACCCTCTTTATATGCTACACAGGTCCTAACCACTCACCTTCACTGATAAGTTGGTGCAATTTAACAACGTCCCCACCAGCACAGAATGATCGGCCGCTGCCCTTCATATAATATGCATCTCAACTTAAATTTGTCTAGTGACATTAAGATCATGCAATGATGAAGCACCATACCTTCATCATGACGAAGCCAATGTCTGGATTGTCTTCCCATGACTCGTAAAACTTATTGAGCCTAGCTCCCTATCAAGACAATCATTTTACGCCAAGATATATGTCCACAAGATATATATGCGATCAACACAGAAGCATTATTACATCCATTTCAGCGGTCACAGAGACATTACAAGCATCATTACATCCATTTCACAGATCAGCAATACAGAGAAAAACTGCGTCCACAAGTTTCACAAATTACAGCACAAGTTTCATAAATTAAAACAGTACAAGTGGCAATACAGAGAAAAACCTAACTCTTGCAGTTAGGCACCTGCGTAGAACTCGCCTTTTTTACTAATGACTTCAGTGACTAGGAAAAAAGAAAGTTTTCCTCGAATGGACTCCAGATCCTTGTCTTGCAACGAAGTTTTATCCTTACTCATTTGTGTTGCATTGACGAGGAGATGCATGTTATGGCAAACGTAAAATCCACATCGGTTATTGCCCTGTCCCTGTTGGTGGCACTGCAAAAATAGAATTGCTTAGTTCCAGAATCATTATTACGGAGTTTGATATAGGATTATACTGTATAGAGGATACCGAAAACTTGAAATCGTGCTGCAACGCCTTATCCCCGCCTTGAACAGAAGGATCTCGCAAAGCTTTGATCGACCTACGTGATTTCGAAAGGTTAGCCTCAGCTATTCTAGGAGCAACAAGCACCTTAAACAACATGGTTACCTGGTGATTAACAGTGTGATAGGTTTCAAGTCGTGGTTGCCAGTATGTGAGGAATCAACGTAAATAACCCGGTTCTTGGCCAGATGAATTACAATTAGAACCCAGTGAAACCTGCATAGGTATGTTGCCATGGTCAATTAGCACCAAAGTATTGTGTGCACATTACAAATGAGAGTATAGCAAGTCGAGCAGCACTTACCCAGGGTAAAGGGTAAAAGTATGAAACTTTTATCTTTCTGAGCATCCAAGGCATGTCGTACGTATTCCTATACTGCTTTTGCATCTTGGTTTATTATTTGCTGTGAGACTAAGAGTGGGTCGAGGAAACCCACCGATCTATTGTTCTTTCTCACTTCGCGTATCATGAATCTATATATACAAAAGTTAGGCAAAGGGGTCACTTCATATGTATATATATGACATTTATCGGTATTACAGGGAAGACACACTCACAATGTCCAGCATCTTAAGAGCGAGGCGTCGAGGGCGTCGAGGTTGAAGAGATCGAACAGGTCCTGGAAGCCGACCGCGAAGAAGCCCCCCGATGACTCGTTGAACAGATGCTTAGGCTTGTAGCGGACCATGATACTTGTTGTACGTTCGTTCTCTGGCTTGTTAGCTTGTCTCATGTAGTATGTATGCAGGCTTTTACAACAGTAAGTCAATGTCTTCATGCGATCTTCCGTTATTAAAGGCTCTCCTAGCTTGAATAATCGGGCCAACGGGGCAATCGGATAGTACTCCAAGGCCTTCGCTATCTTTTTCGATTTGCCCTTCCCTTTCTTTGTTGGATAGGAAATCTTCACGGGAGACGAGGGGAGTAGAGAGCAATCAAAGTCAAAGTCAAATTCAAACTCACTGTCAATGTTTTTGGGTGGGGAGGGCATGATAACCGATTTGGGGGGAATCGGATCAACTTCTGGCGGAGGAAGTAGAGGTACTTCTGGTGGAGGATGGATGTCTAGAGATATGTCATTTCTTTGGGCCTTTGGATGAATATGCCAATGACATCCCGATGTCTCAAGGCTCGTCATTTGGAGGCAATTGTAGCGTGACGATCTTGAAAATGTCATGAACGCCGTCCACATTGACCTTCGTGAAACCCGGCGCTAGCAGGGTACCGTGCACCATCGCCCCTTCAATGGATGGATACGCGAGGCCCCAAGCAGCCTGTATAGGAAGGGAGCAATTGGCAACTCTCACCTGGAGATTGCACCGCGTGGGCTCCTACACAACGGTACCCAATTAGCTAATGTGCCAAAAAGATATATCTATGGAGCATTCAAGAGATCTAAATTAGTATACCTTGATGTCACAGACAGGGAATTTGCCAGCGTGTTTACCCTGGTCAGGGGCGGACGCACAGCTGCTCTTACGTGTAGTGTGGCTAAACCCTAGGCCTTCCACAGGCTGTGTGTTTTGAGCATTGAGCCTTTCCTCGAGGCTTCTTATCCTATCATTGAATTCTCCTCTCAGCCTGTCCTCAAGATCCTTCACAATCTTTTTCTCGCGCTCGTCTCTACCTCTCTTCTTACTCCGGTACATGTCAGTGTCTTCGAAGCCCGTTTTCCAGGGAACGAAAACCCCTTTGCCTCGCGTGCGACTAGGGTGTTCCTTGTTTCCCAATGCCGTGGAGAGTGCATCTCTCTCCCTGTTTGGGACAAAAGATCCACCGGAAGATTGTGCACTCAACTCTACCTGCAAGATCCCAGCAAGTTATTTCACTTATGAAGTTAGGAACTAAATACGTACCAAAATGGTGGTTCGATATCTTACCAAACGTTGGCAGACTTCCTCGTCCGCAGGGTTTGTAAAGGAGATGGTGCCAGATGGTGTGGCACATGACCTCGCTCTTAGCCAGTCTCTGGCGCGCTGGTCAACAATCGATGAAAATGGCGCGGAGTCCCCCTCTTCCTCCTTGTCCCATTGCATCCTCTTCCCCGCGTAGCCAGCGGTGCCGAGTCTGTGGGGGTGGGTGTTCCTTGCCTGCAGGGCCTTGTGTGCTTCGCTTTCAATCAAGAATTGATCTATCATCTTCAACTGAACAAAGCGTCGCCATGAGTCCTCACTAATGAACCCGTACTTAGAGTAGGGAGTCCTATCCTTCTTGACGTATTCCTTGACAAGTGTGCTCTTAAAGGTCTTCCACGCATTTCCTGCCACTAGCAGTGCATACCGTCGCACAGGGGCCTCGAGTTATTCTGGGATATCGAAGGAGGAAAGGATTTCTGTAAGCAGGTCGTTGCGGCCCTCGTCAGTCAGCGACATCCAGGATGTAAATGTGATGGGGACCCGTTCGCGTGCAACTATCCCGCACATTGTTCGTAATGCATTCACCACCTTTTTACATCCAGTAGGGGACCCATCTTTCGGATCGATCGCCGTGATGCTATATCGGCCTGTTGGCCTTGTGTTTGCTTTTCTTGGAGTGCGAGTTGGTTTGACTTTACTCGGCTCATCAGTTGGGCCTAAGGTGGACAGAAAATATTCAAATAATGTTATTCACCAAACGTACAGAGGTTGCAATTAATTTTAAAATTCACCAAATGGACATAAGAAAATAACACATTAATTTGAAATAATGTTATTCACCAAACTTAAACATTTTTATGTTATAGAGGAAGGAACGGAGGTAGAGGAAGTTTTAGCTGTTGGTGTCTTTTGTTTCTTCGGTAACCTGTAATACAATAAAAAAAATAAAATTGGGAGTTATCTGGCTCAAGGAAGTTGGCTTGAGCTTACAAGTTATTGTCTCTAAAAATGGTTCTTAATCATAAAGTTTTTCCTGGGCCATATTTTTTGGTCCTGAATTTTTCGGTTCTATGGATGAAAATAGTCCATTATACAAGAAATATTAAGGATTTACATAGAGCAATCCTGCTATTATATACTTCATTTTGCACATAGGAACCAAGGACATGAAAGTACAAAAAGAAGAGAAAAACTCAATGCTGACGCCGCAAAAGCTTGGTTGACAGATAGGAACCAAGGACGTGATACTAGTTTGTATATGGCTATTTCGGTTTTATCAAACACAGATAAGTTGTTGTATACGGCCTGCATCCATCGGTTGTGATTTAGAGAGAGAGAGAGAGAGAGAGAGAGAGAGAGAGAGAGAGAGAGAGAGAGAGTTGTATACTAGCTTTTCAGTTTTATCATTATAGATAGAGTTGTATGCCTTTTCAGTTTTTAGTTATGGATGAGTTGTTGTATTGTATACGGCCATCTCAGTTCATTAGAGAATTGAATACGGCCGACAACCATCGGTTGTGATATGTTATAATCAATGGCCAGATGTTTTGTTTGTTTTTGAAATTTCTATAATATTCCTATATAGAGTTGTATACGGGCTTTTCGGTTTAATCATTACAGATAGAGTTGTATGTCTTTTTAGTTTTGAAACATGGATGAGTTGTTGTATTGTATATGGCCTTTTCAGTTCATTTGATAATACAATACGACCAGCATGAGATAGAGTTGTATACGGGCTTTTCAGTTTAATCATTACAGATAGAGGTTTATTGCTCCAAAATCCGAACATGTTAGCATTTGGCAAAATAATCCAGAAATTGCTTCTCATGAAGTAATTTTGTCGATGTTTCAGTTTTGAGACGACTGCTGAGCAACTGATGAAACATGTCCTTGTGTAAGTTTTGGAGAATATATGTAGCTGTGGATGTTTGCTGCATAATACGATTCTTATGCTTTCCATTTCAGCTTTGCTGAAATATGAGTTAGTGTCACTGCATTGACCTGAATTAGTGGTTGGAAGTGCTTTAGGAGATGCTAGGTAGAAATGATTACTTCGTGGTCCATGATGACCACCACATTGAGGATGGATGCGGCCAATTAGTTTTTATTGTTGCTAAAACTTGACATTAGTTCTGCTGCACTGCATTATATAAATTCGTTGTTAGAAATACCTTATTATGGTCTCATTTGAAATGCCTATTATCTGTTCATTTGAATATGCCTAAATTTAATTATTCATCAGGTTGGAGCTTTATGCAAAAATGGCTTCTCAAGTTGAAAACAACCACTTGTTAATTCACCTTCAAACATAGATGATATACATTATAAATAGACAGACAGAGATTAAGTATATCCTTGTGCAGTTCACAAGATTAGGTTGCAGTATCCCTCAATTGGTGAATGCTCTTTCAACTCGTAAAATCCAAGCTGGAAAAGACAATATTGTTCAAAAGCTGACATTAACGCAGGTAGGTAATTACCTGGGAGATTTATTTGAATGGGTCGCTTGTTATTTGTTGTCTTTTCCCCTTGGGTTTTAACTTAAGTTTTCTACTTTGTCCAGGCCATTGATGCAAGGGATGCTCTAGCAAAATCAATTTATGCCCATTTATTTGACTGGACCGTTGAGAAAATTAACCACACCCTTGGAATGGGAAGAAAACGTACATGGAGATCCATAAGTATTTTAGATATTTATGGCTTTGAGTCTTTCAATGTATGGGGTTGATTGCATTTTATTCGATACCGATTCTACTTAGGCAATTCCTCATTTGTAACATTTAATTAGACCATTACAGAAGAATGGTTCGAGCAGTTTTGTATAAATTATGCCAACGAAAGGCTACAGCAGCACTTCAACCGACATCGGCCAAATCAGTCGGCTAAAGATAGGTTGTCTAGGCCGGTGCACGATCGACTAGGGGCAGAGAGCAGGAGGCCGTTCCATGAGAGGTTGTCAATACCAGAATGAAGCGAATCTTCCCGGGCTCGAGAAACATCGGCTTCCAACGACACAGTCAGGACAGAGTCCGACAGTGAAATGAGCAATCTGGCTGGGAAGATCAGAAGGCCGATAGAACCCAAACCCAGGTGGTGTCCTTCAGGTCTTAGCAAATCACAACGCAGGAGGCTTCAACGGTTAAAAACACAAGAGAAAAGGGAGACCAAACGGGAGAAAGAGAGAGATCGGGTGTTCAATAAGCTGAGGCCTATACCAGTTGGAAAACAAGAGTGGAGAAAAAAAGAGCAAACCGATAGTGATTCAGATCAATCGGTTGAATCTGGATCTCCAGTAATCCGAGATGATACACCATCGATGGACATAAACATGGTGTTCACTTTACTTGCAGAATTTAGTACTGGGGTAGAATCGACCGAGGAAGTAATCGCCCAACTGTGCCTTGGTGCATCAGACGCCGTATTCGAAAAACCTCAAGACACGCATCGACATCTAAAGCCATTGTATCTCAAAGGTTATATAAATGGCCGACCGATATCACGGATATTGGTCGATGGCGGAGCAACAATTAATCTTATGCCTTTAAGTACCTTTAAAAAATTGGGTAAAGCCGATGAAGACCTGATCAAAACCAATATGGTATTGAACGACTTCACGGGGGATCCCACCGAAGCTAAAGGCGTGATGATGTCGGAATTAACAGTTGGCAGTAAGACTTTGCCAACTGCATTTTTTGTGATAGAAGCAAAAGGCAATTATAGTGTGCTCCTCGGACGGGACTGGATCCATGCTAATTGTTGCATACCATCGACTATGCATCAGAAATTAGTGCAATGGAATGGCGATGCGGTCGAGGTTGTAACTGCTGATACATCGGCTCACATTGCCATGGCCAGCCCTTATACTAGCTGGCCACATGAAGAAGCCGAGTGTATATCGGGAAAAGTCTTGGACGATTGTGATTTCATCTGCATCGAGAAATCATGATTCAAGCCGATCAGTGTTAAACCCAACACGTTTGATCGGACAAGCGAAGTAGTAAGATGGAGTCCAAGACAATAGCAAGATTATGAGAGAAAGCAAAGAGCTATTGGCAAGAAGAATACGAGGAAGCTATCGAAGATTTTGAAGAAGAAAGACGAGGGCAAGGATTTACCTCTGCCGATCTGCATGAAGAGGTCGATATCGGAGAAGGCGATAGGAAAAGACCAACGTTTGTAAGTGCTAAACTAGAGCCCAGCTACAAAACGAAGTTGGTCGAGATACTCAGAAAATATAGAGATTGCTTTGCATGGGAATACTATGAAATGCCAGGATTAAGCCGACAGTTGGTTGAACATCGGCTACCCATAAAACCCGGGTTTCGGCCATTTAAACAGTATCCAAGACGATTTAATCCCACATTGTACGATGCTATAAAGGAAGAGGTAGGGCGATTACTAGAGGCCAAGTTTATCAGGCCTTGCCGATACGCTGAGTGGGTCTCAAATATCGTCTCTGTAAAGAAGAAAAACGGCAAACTTCGGGTGTGTGTCGATTTTAGAGATCTGAACAAGGCCATGCCAAAAGATGAATACCCAATGCCTATAGCCGATATGCTCATCGATGCTGCATCTAGAAATAAAATCATAAGTTTTCTTGATGGTAATGCCGGATATAATCAAATATTCATGGCAGAAGCCGATATACCCAAAACAGCCTTCAGATGCCCAGGGGTTTTAGGTCTTTACGAATGGACTGTCATGACGTTCATCTTAAAAAATGCTGGCGCCACTTATCAACTTGCTATGAACCACATCTTCCATAATTTAATCGGCCATACCGTGGAAATCTATATCGATGATGTCGTTGTGAAATCCAAAGAGGATTGGCAACACTTTGCCGATTTGGAAAAGATGTTCGAAAGCACAAGGGCACACGGGTTAAAAATGAATCCGCTCAAATGCGCCTTCGGCGTATCGGCTGGACAATTCCTTGGATTTATAGTGCATGAAAAGGGGATTGAAGTAAACCAAGCAAAAGTAAAGGCTATAGCCGATACCAAGCCTCCGACAAATAAAAGAGAGTTACAAGTATTGATCGGCAAAATTAATTACTTGCGACGCTTTATTTCAAATTTGCCGGACGAATTTGTGCTTTCACCCCACTACTAAAGGCAAAAGATGACCAAGAGTTTGAATGGGGAGACGATCAACAGAAGGCCTTCGACGACGTAAAGAGTTATCTGATGAATCCACCGGTATTGATCGCACCAAAGAATGGCGTACCTTACAAATTGTATATATCGGCTGAAGGGGATACGATAGGGGCAGTTTTAACACAAGAAGCCGATGAAAAGGAACAAGCCATATTTTACTTAAGCCGACGACTTTTGGACACAGAAATCAGGTACCCCCCCCTTGGAAAAATTGTGTTTATCGTTATACTTTGCTTGCACCAAGTTAAGGCATTACATCCTGGCATCAAAATGCGTCATAGCATGCAAGACCGACGTGGTCAAATACATACTATCCGCACCAATTCTACGGGGCCGACTCGGTAAATGGGCGTACGCTTTGACTGAGTTTGACCTAACGTATGAATCGGCTAAATCTGTGAAAGGACAGGTTATAGCCGATTTTATTACAGGAAGTGCCACGTTAACTGGAGCGGCCGATGTGACTCCTTGGCAATTGTACTTTGATGGATCGGTTTGCTAAGAGGGTGAAGGCATCGGCATAGTGTTAATTTTGCCTAGAAAACGAGATTTCGAGTTCATGTATCGGTTAAACAGCCGATGCTCTAACAATCAGGCAGAATATGAGGCATTGCTGAGAGGGCTACAGTTGCTAGATAGTATTGGAGTAAAAAACGTCGAGGCCTTCGGTGATTCGATGTTAATTGTTTAGCAGATCAAGGGAGAATACCGATGCAATGATGAGACGCTAGCTCGATATTTACATCAATGCCTCCAAATTATTGAGACATTCACGGCATTCTCCATAGGACATATCCCCAGAAAAGACAATAACAAGGCAAACTTGTTAGCGCAATGGGCATCGGGTTATAGAAGAAAAGGCCGACAGGAACCAATCGAGCTTAACGATTGGCCGATCATGTGTGTCCATCGTGTCTACTGGAGGACAGAAATAAAAGATTATTTGTTAGATCCATCTAAGCCGACTGAGCGAAAAGTCAGGCGGAAAGCGCTCAAGTACGTTCTACTGGAAGACGTATTATATTTTCGAACCATGGAAGGCTTGTTGCTAAGATGCTTGGGGACAGAGGAAGCCAAAGTAGCAATGGGGGAAGTCCATGAAGGGATCTGTGGGTCACACTAATCGGCTCACAAGATGAAATGGATGTTGAGGCGAACAGGGTATTTTTGGCCGACAATGTTGGAGGATTGCTTCAGGTATTATAAGGGATGCCAAACATGCCAAAAATTCGGTAACGTACAATCAGTACCAGCATCGGCTTTACACCCAATCGTCAAACCTTGGCCGTTTAGAGGATGGGGTATAGACATAATCGATCAGATTTTTCCAGCATCCACCAAAGGACATAAATTTATTCTCGCAGCAACCGATTACTTCTCAAAATGGGTAGAAGCCATACCACTCAAAAGGGTCACCAGTACGGAATTAATCGGCTTCGTCAACGAACACATCGTCCATAGGTTTGGGATTCCCCAGACAATCACAACCGATCAAGGGGCGGTGTTCATGTCTAAAGAATTCAGAGACTTTGCAGAGAATCTTGGGATAAAACTACTTAACTCCTCCCCTTATTATGCTCAGGCCAATGGGCAGGCCAAGTCATCGAACAAGACATTGATAAAGCTGATAAAAAGAAAAATCGAGGAGAAACCAAGGAACTGGCATTCGACGTTATCGGAGGCTTTATGGGCCTATCGGCTTTCATATCACGGGTCGACCAAGCTATCACCATTCCAGTTGGTATATGGACACGAAGCCGTTTTGCCCGTGGAAATCAATATCGGCTCAGTATGAGTAACTAAACAAAACGAACTAACAGCCGATGAGTATAAAGAAGCAATGCTAGGGGATATAGACGATCTGGCAGAGGTAAGACTGACCACGTTGGATCGACTTAAAAGGAACAAGGAAAGAGTTGCCAGATCATACAATAAAAAGGTTGTGCCAAAGTCTTTTAATCAAGCTGACTTAGTATGGAAGGCTATATTGCCGATCGGATCCAAGGATAATCGATTTGGCAAATGGTCCCCAACATGGGAAGGGCCTTATAAAATAAATCGACCAGTCAGCGGAAACTCGTATATACTCGAGACTTTAGAAGGGTTTGTTCTGCCTAAAGCGATCAATGGAAAGTATTTGAAAAAGTATTATCCTAGCGTCTGGATTGGGTCCTAAATAAGCAGAATCAATTACAAGGCCGATTACATACACGAACATACTAATTAACTGAACGATTAAAAAAGCCGGTCAACAACCGGTCTGGTCATAGCACATTGTTTACACCACATCACGATAAGTTAAAACATTGTTTTACATCACAAAAGATCGGCTACATAACCGATGCCATCAAACAGTTATCAAAAAGTTTAAGTCAACACCCGATGCCTGTCCAAATCAGTGCAGTCCAGATCCAGGCAAATGAGTTCCAAAGCCGATAACGCCGTGGCGGCCCTGCCAATGGTGGCTTGAACGCTGTCTATCAACTGTTGATCTGCCACTGCATTGCCAGGGACTGGGACTATCTTGGCCGATTGACTCTTGACTTGGGCGAAGACTTCACGTATCTGTCGCCTCTGAATTGCCAGCGAAGACGTCGAGTCAGTGATCTTGATCTGGCATTCTGCAAGCTCTTTTGTGACTAAGGCCAACTGCTCTTCAAGCTGTTTCTTGGCCGACTCCAGCTCTTGAGCCCTGCCTTTAGCCAACTTGAGGGCGGTAGTACCCTGGTCGAATGCATTCTTCTGGAGCTTGGCGTCAGCTATGAGCTTATCCAAGATCTGTTGATCGGCTTGTTGAGCCTTCCTCTGATCAATCCTCAGTTTAGCCGCTTCCACGTCCAACCGGCGAGCGTCCAAGTGGCAAACGTCTAGCAGCGCACTCATGGCCGCGGGGGGAAGATCGGCTTGGACGGCTGCCATTGCATTCCTTAAAGGCTGAGTGTCGGCCAGAAGGGCTGCCTCCGACTGCATTACCTCGTGAAATAATCGATTAAGGCGCTCTTGCATGCCTGGCTCAGCAATTACAGTGGCCGACGCAGGGGCGGAAGCAGTGATTATGCGTTGAATGTCTGCCGGGTAATCGTCGGTAGCCAGTACCTCTGGGTCGTCAAGGTCATCCAAAGTAAAGCCCAAGAGATCGGTCGGGTTCGTCAACAGCGCCGGAGAGTCAGATACGTCGATTGGCGGAGGCGGCACAATAGGGAGCGTCGGAGAGATCACAGGCGAAAGAGCCGACGAGGTGCCTTGAAGATCGGCTAAAACCCCTGCCACCTGCACTGATGGCGATTGCTGGAAAAAGAAGCAGAAGACAATGATCAACACCATGAAACCATTCAAAGGACAAAACTAGACAAGACTTACATTAGTAGCCGAGTGCTCCGAGGAGCGATCGGCTGAACGCCTCACAGGCCTTGGCGATCGCCTGGTCGACTTCTTCTTTCTCTCTGAAAAAACATTGATTAATATCGGCAAGACAAGGAGTATAGAAGCCGATGCAAGGAAAGCAACTTACTTGCAGGACGTTGACGAGCAAGGTCCGACAGAGAGGGGCTCCGGATGCCCAAAGTACCCGAAGTGTACCCCGTAGTACCAACCGCTTGGCCAGGCCGTCGTTGTCGGCTACTGTTGGCAGAGATAGGGGGGTTGACTGCTTGCTCACCAGTAGTTGCCGCAGTCCCACCCTGGGAAAGATCGAAAATTTTTCAGTAAAGAAAAACCAGCTACCAACGGAACTCGTGAGGAAATATCAGCGCCAGTACCTCTACAGCTATTGAAGAGTTGGTATAACCAGAGCTCTCGCTGGAATCAGAGACTACCGTCGGCTCATGGAAATCAGGTAAAAATAAAAGGATTATAGCCGACAGAGTTCTGTCCAAAAGTAGCGCTCCTGATATTTTAGACCACCACTGCGAGAAAGTAGCCGACCGACGGGAGTTGAGGATAAAACGTGGCGTCGAGAGAACCTGTTGTCCGTCGGCTACTTCAAGCACAATTTTCGCAGCAATACTGTTGGTCACCCGAGATCGGGGCTCAACGCAGGATAACAAAGGAAAAGAAGGGATGATATGCCCAAAACCCAGTTGTTGGGCATAAACCGAAGGGTGATAGAATTCATAGGATGGCTGAAATGTTCGATTACGGGTATTCAAGCCGACATGAATGATGCAAGGAGAAATGATAATTCTATACAAGTCCAAGGTGGACTGGGACATCGAAGAACTGTCGGCATCTAAGTGGAGAAATGAAGGGTATGGACAGTCGGCTACATTGGTGTAGCGAAAGAAGTCCTGCTGACTAAAAGAAGTTCTATCTAAGGTTAGAAAGAAATTGAGGTATTTGTGCAAGCCGGCTGGTTCCATTTTCAACTCGCCCGCAGAGGACATGATAAATCTCTCCCCGTAAGATCGGATATCTCTATATTGGGGAACTACGTGCTCTGGGTAATCTTCTCTGGGGAAGGTTAGGCTCCCCGAGGGCTCAGACAGAATAGATCGGCTAAACATACAATAGATCCATGTCTGGACAAATTTGGCAAAGCCAGAAGAGAGTCGGCTACGGATTACATACATCATCTGGTACACCGCCCCTAGAAACATCTTGCCAAGAGCAAGCCGATGACCCTCCACTAAGTGCTCTGCTATCAGCTGAAAAGATTGGGTAGGGCCAAGGGAAGCTCCACAAAATAGGTATCGGTCCAACCAAAGGTTGAGAAAAGCGACACGCTCTTCAGCCGATACCGAACCGTTAACCTTGTTGTTATTCTGGATATACTTATGCCAACCCTCACCCTTCTTCTGGATTAACTTAAAGCTGGGTTTACCATTAAAAGCCGATAGCTGATCCCCATCTGGTCTAAGACAGCATAGTTGGGCCACGTCAAGCAAAGTAGGGCCTATCGGGCCGGACGGGAAAAGGAAGGCATTAAAAGAATCCGACCAAAAGTAATAGGCCGCGGCAACAAGGGGTTCATTGGCCTCGGGATCGGCTACTCAAAGAAAGGGACTCGGCTATTCCCATCCTCTCCCACTCTACCCTTTTTTGAGCCGATACCCTAATAAACTAAGACCTCCATCCTTTCAAATGCGTAGGCCAGGATTTAAAGCTTTTCCCCCATTCAAAATGTTATATCCAGCAGCCGAAAATGGGAGCCTAGGGATCTCATCATTGATTACCGTATCGGCTTGCATGGTACCTACCGGTCCAAGATAAAATTGATCGGTACTGTGAGGAATCGGGATGAATACCTGCGAAGGGTCCTGTAGGATCGAAGTATACGAATATAGCAATCAGAGGGGGGTGAATGATTGTGCGGAAGCTAAAACCAAATTCTTGATCTACTAAAAGTTCACCCCAAAACAGAAGCAAATAATTGTCTCGTATTCGACAAAAACAGAATGATAGTGGTTTGGTAAAACGCGAATTCCCAAAGCTCTAACCGTCGAAACGATCTGAATTTTGGACACAAGGAACTAGATTCCAATATGAATCGAACTCAAAAAGAATCTTCTCGATCGGACTTACGGATCAAAAGTTATGAGCTTCGTAAGATTGCTGTTCCAAAACTTGACGAAAACTAATCTAATCAAAACTTCAAGATTAAACAAGATCTTCAAAAGATTAATCAACTAGACTTTGAGGAACTCTAAATCAATACCCTAGAAAGGTTTTTGATGGATCAAATCAAGATGAAACTCAAGAATCAAAAACCAATCTAGAATAAGAACAAGCATGCAAACAAGAACCAAAACAGAAAACACTGTAGCAACGCGGTTACTGTAGCACGCAAGAATCTTGGAAGAATTGATCTTTATTTCTTTTGTCTAAAGTACTCTCATCAAAAGAGTACAAACCCTAAAACAAAGCTCTAAGCTTTCAATGCGCTCAGCTCTGTTTTGTTGCCCTTCAACAGGAGACACCCCTCCTATTTAAGGGAGCAAAACATAGAGAGTCCTGGATACAATTCCTACTCCTAGAAGGATTCCCACTCCTAATCCTAGAAGGAGTATGTATCCAACATGACTCCACTTGGCCTAACCTGGCCAAGTACAGCACTTGCACACGTATGGCAACTCTATCATACTCACGTGACTAACACTTTGCACGCGAATGACCTCCTGCCATTCTCACGTGACTAACCATTCTTCATGTGCACCATTCTCTTAGCCCGAACGTCCCGCATGACATCCTTGACCACCAAGACCTCAGTTCTTCCTGAACCTAGTCCCGAACCTCATTTCCTCCATGAACCTAGTTCCGGTCCCGTCATCGACCACGTTCGCCCTCGAGAAATACCTGCACATGAACAAACCACAAAACAAATCCGAGCATAAGTCCACGACTTGACTCAACATTAGTCCATGCAAATACTCACACGAGCATTGCATAAAGTCCACTTCAAAACAAGCATCATGAAATTCTCACCAATTTCATAATCTCAAGGTCAAACCAAAAACTCAATTCAATTCTTGCAAAATATCCAAACCGAGCAAAACACGTTCACAACGGACCAAAAATAAAAACCTTAGAAAAAAGGCCATTCACGACGGACCAACAAAATCAGTCCGTTGTACAAATGAAAGTCTCGGTTCCAAGAAGAAATCATTCCGGCGAAAACACGTTCACGACGGACTAAAAGAAATCAGTCCGTCGTACATGCAAAATCAATCCTCAAAAAGCCGTTCACGACTGACCAAAGAAATTGGTCTGTCGTACATGCAAAACTTACTGGTTTCTTGGAAAATTGAGTTCGGCTCATAAGCTCAAAAACACGTCCACGATAGACCCAAAAACTTGGTCTGTCGTACATGCAAAACTTACTGGTTTCTTGGAAAATTGAATTCGGCTCATGAGCTCAAAAGCACGTCCACGACAGACCCAAAAACTTGGTCTGTCGTACATGCAAAACTTACTGGTTTTGAGAGTTTGGTCCGGCACAAAAGAGAACTTCACTATTTCTTGTCAAATTGTCGGACTCATGCACAAAACACATTTTTCAAGTTCAAATCTTAGCCAATTTTTCAGCACATGATTTCACAGGTCCATTTCAGCCAGTTTCAAATGAGGACAAGGGAAGACGAAGGAAGCCGATGATCGATGATTCGAGAGCTTGAAAGCGTGCGAATAACCGTGGGGGACCCCCATATTTATACTGCGGTGAAAAGAGGTGAACAGGCGGGAACAGTTTCTGCATTTAAAGCGCACCGAGGTTATTACGGCGCAGTTAATGGGGTGGTTTTCAAGAAAGATCCTCTCATAAGCCGATATGGAAGTAAAACCGATAGAATTTTTGGAAGACAACAAGTTATCTTCCAAAAACGGGGGGCATATGTTTGCACCAAAATTTGGTATGTATAGATAATATCGGCCTAATTTGGGATAGAAGGAGCTTGCGGTTAAATTTTAAGTATATCCCGTGTCCAACATGGATTCGGTTACCAAAAACGTGAAAGGTTGAAAGTCTAAAACCGATACGGGCTCAGTTACCGTATCCAGGAGGGACTCGGATTGGCTCAAGCAATATATAAAGGACATACCAGGAGGCAAAAGGGAATCAATCAATCGACACATCAACCAACCAATACGCTTTGTTTTACGCTTTTCCTAGTTTCGTAGCAATCTTTCCTCTGTAAGCCGTCGAGATCAATAAAGAGTTGCGCATCGCCAATTTGTTGTTCTCATCGACTTGATTCCAGGTTCAATCTACTTTGCTTGTTGCGCATCGCCTTTCAAAGTCGATCTGCCTTCGCCTCGGATTAGCCTTAATCGACTAGTCTAGTTATCTCTTTATCGGCTCTTAGCCGATCGGCGACAAGCCGATAGTTGTCGCTATCGGCTGCTTAGATTCACGTTTTCGCTACCTTGTCAATTTCAGGTCAAATTGACTGGCACGCTCTTAAACTCGGCGTTTGTCTTGTGTGTTTGAGGCAATAAACCATACTTCATGTTTTTGGCGCAAACAAGTATATCATTATCCTGTGTGTGTGTGTTTACTGCTTGCTGTTTGACCAGCAGTACAGTTTCAGTACTTCAGTGCATAGCTAGGTAGGTTGTTCGGTCAACATCTTCATATTATATATATGTGTTTAATTTGATAGTGTTCGCTACTAAAACTTCTATTTTTTGCCAATTGTTTTTTCCCTTAAACATTTCTTGTTGGTCCCATCAAAACGACTTTGCCTCTAGGATCAGCACTGTGGGCTGTGGCTGTGGCAGAATGGCTGGGCTTGAAGAGTGGTAAAAAATTTCACTTTTGTGACTTTTCAGAAATGACATTCAAAAGTTAAAAGGTTTGGTTTCTATTTAAGGCTTTTTAAGTACTGCACAAAAGCCAAAAATAAAGTGGCTGATATTAAACATTTCAAACGCCAAACAAGGCTATTTTCCATGAAAATAAGTTTAATAATTTTTTATTTCGATTTGTTTCGCACATATGTTGATGCACAAACGTTTTTTTTAGCAAAACTAGCTAATTAAACATCGCGACAACGTATGATTTGCAATCTTTAAAAAAAGCTATGAGTTCTCACTCGTGTCTATGACATCGGGATCCAAAACCCTCGTAATATATAGTGGCAGAGGGGAAAGTAAAATTATGGCATGGCATACGATATTTGATAGTATCGCAATATCAAAGCAATTCATATACTAACAAGAGTATATAACACTAATAGAATGAACATACTATCATAAAGCATAAAACATATGAAGAAGACAAAAATACCTAGCACTAAAGTACTAATCATGTCTAAGAGATCGAGCTAATTGTATTCACCGAATTTTCATCTTTAAACAAAACATGAAGCCACCACATAAAATGACCAGTGTCCGCTGCATCCTGCGTGAGTGGAGGACCGCTGAATGCTCACGTTCACTTAGCAGTACTGGACAACCAAGTCCATCCTCTGTAGGCTTGCCAATACTACACCTCTTATAAGGCCTAGACTTCCAGAGGCTCTTCATTTTTAGACTTTGTTTCCAGAGGCCTGGACCAGAGCCCTCAGCCCATCCACGTCAGCTCCTGCCAATTTGCGAAAAAGTCTCTTCATTTTTATCAAATTACAACAGAAATATTTGTACGGCTCTATCTCTAGACTTTTTTTCTCCAACTTGATCTCTAATCTTTAGACTTTGTTTCCGAAACATATATTATTACTCGGTGAACGCATAGTATTAGACTCGACAAAAGAAGGTTCGCATCTCTAATAATTTATGGAACATGGTCCTTTCTCTGTTTTTCCCGAAATTTTTTTTCCGTCAACAGAAATTTGTGTACAGCTCTATCTGACAAAAGAAGGTTCACATCTCTAATAATTTCCAGAACATGATCATTTCTCCGTTTTTCCCGAAAAAAATATTTTTGTCAACATAAATTTATGTACAACTCTATTTGTATACTTTTGACAAAAGAAGGTTCGCATCTTTAATAATTTCCGGAGCATGGTCCTTCGTTTTTCTCGAAAAAAATATTTTCGTTAATAGAAATTTCTGTACAGCTCTATCTCTAGACTTTTTTCCCCAAAAAAAATTGTTAAAAAAAACGCTCCGAAAGACCCTCCAAAAATTTAAAAAATATATCTCGGTCCATTTTTTTCTCCGAAAAAAAGCACAAATTCGTTTTTCTTTCACGCGCACGGTGTGCCTGTGCTTATCTTCCTAGTTGGCCCAATCACTACTCAGCTTGGCAGTCTGCCCATGCTCTAGCACAATAGACTCCAGATGGTGGATCTTTAAGGGTGTGTTTGATTGTCTGTATCAAGTTGAACATGTACGAGATGATATAAGATGAATGGGATGATCTCGTATAGAATGGTTCAGGTAGGTAGATATAAGATTTTGTTTGGTTACTTGAATGGTTCTGGTACCATGCATGTGGTTTGACCAAATTAGCCGAATGGGATGATACAACATATGAGAGGAATATTTCCATTTGTTGTATCCCATCATCTAGGATGAAATGATCACTACTACAGAAACGTACATCACAATCGGTTCTTTTTGGTCATCACAGTCGGTTTTGGTGGCGATACAAAGTCCAACGACAGTGATAAGGTAGATATATCACAGTCGGTTTTTAACCGACACTAATAATACATTATCACTGTCGGTTCTCAACAGGAACCGACTGTGATATTACACTTATCACCATCGGTTTTATCTTGGAACCGATTGCGATAAGTATAATATCTGTCGGTTCTTTTAGAACCGATACAAATGATTACATTATCGCAATCGGTTCATTTGTAGAACCGATGGGGATAATAATAATATCACAATCGGTTCATTTGTAGACCCGATTCAAATTATTACATTATCACCATCGGGTCATTTGTAGAACCGATGGGGATAAGAATAATATCACAATCGGTTTATTTGTAGAACCGATTCAAATTATTACATTATCACAATCGGTTCTTTATGCAAACCGATTGCGATCTGAAACATATCCCAATCGGTTCGGTAAGAACCGATTGTGATGATGTTGCGCACATCGTCAGAAAATGGCCTCGCATTGACAATATGACACATTCATGACAATCCACGAATCACAGAACATATACATCACAATCTACACACATTACATTCAAATTAATATTGTTTTCGATCGTGCAGATCACATTCACATTCGAGATAAATTTTGTTTACACTTTATGGACTAGTATTTGCTTGAATTGTCTCTATATCTACCATCATCTGCTATAACTTCTGTCGGTACCATCGGCATAAATAGTCTCGTAATTTCTTGAGATCGGTGTTGGTTAGGCTCTTAGGTGATATCAAGGACCTGCAAAATAGATAGTAGTGCACTAATATATTTAAGGCTTAAATTGGTATTGTAACATCTTGATAGTATTATGCTTGTAAACAAATATCAAATAGACAGATGTGCAAATAATCTGCTTTATACCTTAGGGAAAACATGTGGCGACCAATCAAATTCAGCATGTGATGCATCACGTAAAAGCCACATGAGATCATCGCACCCTTGTTGATGACACTTTGTGAACAAAGAAACTTAAATTAGGAGGCGAATTAAAAATAGGTGCAAGAAAAAAATCCTATGATAGACACTTGTACCTTGAAGCGCTTCCACTCGAGTTTGGTGCCTTGTTTATCATTGTATGGGCCACGTTCAGCAACGTAAGACATGAAAGCCCTATACATTGGAGAGATGCCATGCATTGAGGTTAAAAATACCTAACGTAGTTCAATATGTAAAGTGTTAGGTTAGAGGAATGTACTTACTTCTGCAAAACAGGCTCGATCGCATAGTCCATCGGTCTATTTTCGAGTGAGTTCAACGTGTAGACCTTGTTTTGACTCGGAACAACCACAAGTAGAACCCAATGGTTGCTTATTAAACGGTACACAATGCAAGAGAATAAGTTAATACAAGGTTGAAGTGTGTACATGTAATTGAATTGTATAGTAGTACATACTCCTGGTGGTATGGGAAGAGAATGAAGTCCTTTTTTGCCTCCTCATGCAATGCCTGCTTGATGTATCTGCAAGGAACTCCGATTGATACTTAGCCATGGTCGCGAGACACCATCTCGGGTCGACAAACCCAACAGGGTGTTGACCCGTCACGGCTCATTGCCTCATGAACTGCAATTCATGTCAATTGTTAAAAAATATAATACAAAATCAATAAATAGTCATCTGATTGAGTATGGTGCGAGACTCACAGCGTCGAGGATCGTATGGTAGAAATATCGACGGCTTTCAAGCTATACATAAAGTCTGAGATCCTCAAAAGCGGTGGAAAGGTCCCATCCTCCTTGCGGTGGAATTGGCCCGCTCGATACTTCACTATGAAATCGTGGCGAGACTCGGCCTCATGTGACCTATCGATGTACCATCCATGTAGGTGTCATTGAACAAGCCCAAAGAATTCAATTCTTGGCTTGGGAGAAAGGGCTTTCCATGTATGTACCGCTTGTGATCATCGGGTGCTCTGTGCCCTCGACAACTTTGCCTTCTTCACGGAGGGACTCTACGAACTCTGCTTTGTATCTTTCGTCATCGTGGTAGAAGTCCTTTGCGCCCCTGCGCACCAACATTTGTAGGCTGCGGCGTAGGTGCGAGGAGAGTGCAGTGCGGCGTAGAGTGCGAGTTGTGTAGCGAGGCGAGGAGCATGTGCAGCGAGAGCGAGAGCATGTGCGGCGAGAGCGAGGAAGCGGCGATAGTTGGAGGAAGCGAGGCGGCGATAGTAGGAGGAGCAGGAGCAGCAGCGGCAGAAGGAGTAGTACCAGGAGCAGCAGCAGTAGTACCAGCGATAGCGATATGAGCGACATCGATGAGTACGAGGAAGCGATGAGGAGCGATAGCGATATGAGCAGCGACACGATAGCGATACCAGTACTAGCGATAGCGATAGTAGTAGCGGCAATAGCGATGCTTGATAGCAATGATACGATAGCGATGGCAGCGATAGCGATAGCGATACCGGTAGTAGCGATGGCAGCGATAGCAGCGGTTGTACCAGCGATAGCGAAGTGGCGGCAGGAGGAGGTGCTTGCACTACGACACCGTCGCGGGCCACTTGATGAGCGACATCCGTGCTTGCCGAGAGTGGTGATATCTTCGTTCGGGGAACTCCAGGGCATGAGACATGTAAACATCGTGGACATAGTCCACTGCACCCTCATGTAGCCCATCCCCAAAGGTATACCATGCACCGTGTCATCCTCCTTGCTTGGAAATGCAACCCGCGCGCAGCCTCAATTTGTATTCCGTCGTCGACCAGGACTAGCCCGGCACTTGGTAGGACCACGCAAGAAGTGATCAGCATCTTCATCATAATCTGTGTTAAGCTTACTCATGTACCTTTTGGTGCAAGCAGTTATTACCTTGAGGTGTGGAATGCCTGATTCCTTATTGGAAGCGCAGCTGCTAGGGCGTAGCATAGGCGATGGTTGAGGAATTTGATTCTGCGAGAACATCGCCATCATCTCAGCCATCATCTCAGCCTTTAACTCCTCCTTCAACTCCTCCTTCATCTGCAAACGGATCCGCGCCTCACGTGCTTCCCATGATCTTGCCGAAGACCTTTGGGCGCTCTCCTCTACAAAGAAGGACCTCTTCGTATACCCCGCACTGCGGCAAGCACCGCCCCTTATGATCGGGCTTCCGATTGCGAAGACAGGATGTCCGTGACCCTTGGCTTTCAAATGCTCCTTGCTCTTTCATGAGCTTACCTCCTCCTGCAAAGCGCAAATATAAATTATTACTAAAATACAATGGGAATATAATATGCAATGTACTATGTTAGATATCTTACGATGGTCGTGACGATCTGTGCGGTCGCGGGGTTTGGAATGACAATCTGACCGTCAGATGTTTTCTTCGTCCTCGCTAATACCCAGTCGCGTGCCCGCTCCTCGCATATGTGGGAGTAAGGCATCGTTGTCCCAGAGGTGGCACACTCAGAGGCTAGTCGCACCCACTCTGCCTTCTTCCCTACGTACCCACCGGAACCGAGGTGGTGCGCGTGTGTGTTACGCCTCTGTATAGCGATATTCTTCTCTCTCAGCTCCTCCGCCTCGGGCGTACTCCTCATCCTTGCGAACTCCTCCCAAACCTCGGGTGTAACAAAAGGATACCTTTGGAAGGGAGTACGGTCTTTCAACACGAACTCGGCATGCATGGTCACCCTGAAATGCCTCAAAGCCACACCCATTCTCTTCAAGGCGTACCGTCTCGCATTGATTTCATCTTCCTCTGGTATAATCCATTTTCCCTTAACTTCGTCCCACAGTCGGTTCTTCTGCTCGTCGCTTACTTCCTTCCTCCAGTCCTTAATTGTGATCGGCACTCGCTCCCTCACCAATTGGCCGATAAAGAGGAGTAAGCGCCCCTTAAGCAGGCCAGGACCGTGCAAACCCCCTGGCATTGAATTGGAGCACTTGCGGCGTTCTCCCTGTGGCTCCTTTATTCGGTCCTCTGGCCTTTCTAACATTCCTCGAAGGGGTAGCAGGACCTTCTTCTCTCTCTGGCGTTGAGCCGGTGCTCTCTCTTTGCGACATTTGAAGTAAATGCATTATATTGTCAAACCTAAACTTCATGAGAGGAAGCAATTCAAATTTCACATAATAGAAAGCATTTCACATGTCTATCTGTAGACCGACTAAATGCGTGCATTACCAACGATGACTCCTAATCTCTAATTAGGTTAGGTCCTAATCCCATTCGAGGATATGTGGTTCGAGCAAGTTCCTAATTTGTTGTACAACTCTAGAAAATTTGGCGACATCTCATTTGTTCTCCAAATACACGTCTCGACAACAGGTCAAGAGGGTGTGTATTCGAAGAACACCAGGAGATCTTTGCCGAAACTTTCTCTAGAGTTTGTACAACGACTAAGGAACTTGCGAGCCACATATCCTCGAACTAATCAAAAGCGTGGACAATTCGAGGCTGCTTATTTATTAATATGCCATTTTAGCATACTTATAAACAAGCACCCTCGAGCAAGGAGGCGCATAGGTTACGCATAACTAAACTCGATAATAAAGTGCGATAATATAGCATGTGTTACAAGTTTCAAATTGCAATGATGGATTGCTCTCAGATTGCTATAGAAGGGTTGCTAAATTAATTAGCCGTCCAACTTCTAGATGGCCAATATATCACCGGCTATTACATCTTAAAATTCAAGGATTACACAACCCTAGAACAGCACTGCTCTAGCACAGAAAACAACAAGTACAGCATAATATCAGAATGAATATAGCACTAATCTAACCCTACCACAATGCATTAAGAGCAAGTGCCACCAAATTGTCAGCTAAGAGCATAAAGGAATAAGCACAGCACTGCTCTGACCCTAGAACAATGCATTAAGAGCAAGTGCCACCAAATTGTCAGCTAAGAGCAGTGTTGTTCTAGGTCTAGCAAGTTCCTTTAATGATCAGATTAATCAAGCCTCATTCAAAAGCAATCATCATCGAGCTATTTACAACCAATTACAGCCTGATCCGAAATGCATCTTACGGTCGTCGAACCAGTCGGCAATGGGGAGGAGCCGATGGGGACGCGCGATGGGGGGACGAGCCGAGGGGGAGGCGCCGGGGAGGACCCAGGAGGAGGAGCCGGAGGGGGAGGCGCCCACGGGGTACCCGCCACTGGGAGAGGAGCCGGGGGGAGGCGCCCCCGGGGTACGCGCCGGGGCGGGAGGTGGGCGAGCTAGGGTGTGGGAGGAGCCGGGGGGGAGGCGCCCACGGGTACCCGCCATCGAGAGGAGAGGCCAGGGGCGCCCACGAGGTGGCGCCCGGTCGTGGAGGTGGTCGAGCTAGGGTGTGGGAGGAGCGGAGGGAGGCGCCCACGGGTACCCGCCAGCGGGAGAGGCCAGGGGGCGCCCACGGGGTAGGCGCCCGGTCGGGAGGTGGTCGAGCTAGGGTGTGGGAGGAGCCGAGGGGAGGCGCCACGGGTACCCGCCGATGGGGAGGCGCGGGGAGGAGGCGGAGGGGAGGCGCGGTGCGGGAGGTGGTGGAGCTAGGGTTGTGGAATGAATTGAAAGCGAAATCGGTCTTGGCGCCCGAAATGAACCGAGTGTCTTGGCGCGAAATGAAAATGCTCTGGGTTTTATCACGGTCGTTTCTATAGAAAAACCGATCGCAATTATCTTGAGTATACGTGTCGGGTTATATAGAAAAACCGATCGCAATTATCTTGAGTATACGTGTCGGTTCTATAGAAAAACCGATTGCAATATGTGTAGTATCTGTGTCGGTTCTTTAAAAGAACCGATCGCAATTATACTATACGTGCCGGTTTCCTAAAGAACCGATTGTGATAACTATGATCCAATTTCTAATTTTTTTAAAAGCAGAATCTTCATTCAAATTTGCTATACTATAAGATCCATTTGACATATATATTCTACAAAATGCCACATTATACAGGAATTCTTACAACATAATTTATTTAAAATACAACCCTTCTTGATGATCTACACGCATGTAATGTGTTCCATGTGTGCCGTCGTCACCGCGTAGACATGCCCCATCACATAAGCGGAGGTGTTTCATCAAATTGGTTGTACTCTTCTTCATCTACGACATTTTCAACTCCAACAATCCTCCTCTTGCCATGAAGTCTGACGTGCAACCTCGGATTGGCCGGGTCACGACGTAGAAAACTTGAGTTGCTTGCTTTGCGAGGACGAACGGTTCATCTCTGTAGGCGATCTATTCAGATCAACAAGTGTAAAACCTGTCTTGTCGACCTTAACTCCGTGAGGAAGTCTCACCCACTTACATCGGAACAATGGAACTTGGTATATTCCGTAGTCGAGCTCCCATATTTCTTGATCATCCCGTAATGTGATTCATTGCAGTTGGCGATCCTCTAATTGAGTGATCATCGGACAAAGCATCTATGCTCACACCTTTGTTTTTACCTTTGTACTCTTTGCATCTTGATTTTCAGTATAAAATGTGTAGCCATTAATATCGTAACCTTGCCATGTATACGTATATTAAATCTTGGTCCATCGACCAACCATTTGACATCCTCGGTACTAACGGAGACCTTCACCTTTTCTTTGAACCATGTGAGGAATCGATCGTTGTGTTCTCGTGTGATGGAAAGCTCATCCATAAGTGGATTCTCTTCCGTAATATCAACTTGTCTTTGTTCGATGTATGGATGAACTTCTCTGTTGTGTTGCAAGGCTGTGAAATGCGCTTTACAGTACATATCAAATTGTGGGCTCATTAGATTTGACCCAATGGTTCCTTTGCCACCAAGTCTGCCCTCATGACGAGATATAGGAACACCAATCGGTTGTCTTTTACCTAGGTAGTCCACGCGAGAACTCAATAACCTCTTGATCCCATAACCTTCAATAATACTACCCTCGAGGCTTCGACCTATTCCTGACGTATGACTTTAATATACCCATGTACCTCTCGAGCGGATACATGTAGCGCAGAATGCGGGTCCACAAATCTTAATCTCTCTAACAAGGTGAACAACGAGGTGGACCATGGCGTCGAAGAGACGGCGGAAATGCATCTCAAGGTGACAAAGTGCGCACCACCTCACTCTGTAAGTTGTCCGATTACATCGGGATCAATAACCTTGCATGAAATCGCATTGAAGAAATAGCATAACCGTGATTGCCAACCTGGCGTCATCTGGTAGGATATTTACGATTGCAACGAGGAGCATTTGGGTCATCAAGACATGGCGATCGTGGGACTTCATACCGATCAACTTCAAATCATCCATAGACACAAGCTTCTTATTGTTTGCGGAGTAGCCCGATGGAACTTTAATATCGTGGAGACACTTGCAGAGGTCTTCTTTCTCTTTCTTGGATAAGGTGTAGCATGCGGCGAGGATGTACGGCCCTTTTCCATCCTCCTCCATCACTTTGCAAGCTTGGGCCTGATCCCCATGTAGGTCATATCGCGGCGAGCATTCACACCATCCTTGGTCTTCCCGGGTATGTTCAGCGGGATGCCTACCAAATTATCACAAACATTTTTCTCAACGTGCATGACATCAATACATTGACGGACATCTAACTCCTTCCAATATGGTAAGTCCCAAAATATCGACCTCTTTTTCCAAATGGTCCTAGGGCGAACAGATTCTGGCTCTTACCATCTTGAACATCGATATCCTCTGGCGTGAATATACTTGCCTTCCAGGTCATAGGCTGCGGGGCTGCCACGAACTTCCCTCTTTCCATCAAATTTGTCATCCATCTTACGATATCGATGAGTTCGGGTAGAAACCTCACGGTGACCCATGTACACCGTTTTCCTCGGTCGGCAACCACAAGCTATCGGTGTCCTCTTCACAAATTGGACAAGCTTTGGCTCCTTCGTGCTATAGCCCGCCAAATTACCAAAGGCTGGGAAATCATTTATGGTGCAAAATATCATGGCAGTAGGGTGAAGTTCTCTCTTTTGTATGCATCCCACACCTCAACCCCACACATTCCACAATTTGACCAAATCCTCAATTAGTGGTGATAGGTACACATCAATATCATTACCCGGCTGTTTGGGTCTGAGATTAACAACGACATCATGATATACTTCCGCTTCATGCATAACCAAGGAGGCAAATTGTAGATACACAACAAAGCGGCCAAATCTTGTGTCATTGCTCATATTACCAAGCGGATTCATACCATCCGTACTCAATCCAAATCTTATGTTCCTCATCTCGGCACCAAACTCCTCATGTTCCCAATTAATGTTTCTCCATTGAGCCGAATCAGCGGGATGTCTCAACTTGCCATCTTCCTTTCGAGATTCATAATGCCAACGCAACAATTTTGCCTCTTTAGGATTTGCAAATAACCGCTCTAAGCGGGAATGATGGGCAAATACCACAACACCTTGGTGGTGCCCCTTTTTCACATCTTCACCGTGGTCAATTCGGTTCTTACGCTTCTTGTCATTACGCTTCTCATTTTGTTTGTATCGGGTACACCACAAAGCGGGACAAATCTTGTGATTCCTTATGGACGTTGCGGTATAGTATGCAATCATTTGGACATGCATGTATCCTTTCTATTTCCATTCCCATGGGACATAATAGCTTCTTCGCTTCATAAATACTTGTTGGCAACTCGTTTCCCTCTGGAAGCATATCAGAAAGAAGTATTAAAAGTGCATTGAAACTTGTATCTGTCCAGCGGTGTTTTGCCTTCAGTTCAAACAATGCAAGGACCGAACCCAACTTGGTGTATTCCCCTTTGCAACCTGAAAACAATGGTTTGGCATCGTCATCCATCAAGCTTTTAAATTTTGAACTCTCTTTCCGTGTAATTTCCCTCCACATCCCGCAACATTTGATCTAAATTATCCTCATCAAACATATCACGCTCCAACTCTGATCGGCTTCCAGCATATCTTCGTTGCATATCACAGGGGTACTACCTGTCTCCCCATGATGGATCCAACACGTGTAATTCCTCACGAAGCCACGTCGAATCAAATGGCCTTCAATTTGAGATGAGTTGTTAAATCTCCTGAGATTGGTGCAATCAATACAAGGACAATATATGAACTTTACACCCCTCATAACCATATCTTCTTACGCAATTCTTATGAACTCCTTAACTCCCCTCTGAAATTCAGCACTCACACGGCTTTTGTGATACATCCATTCTTCACGGTCCATCTACAAGTAAACCGCAAACAATAAATTAATAATGCCCTAATCAATGAATGATCTTAAAGAAGCGTATATCATGTAGGCCGACTAAATGCGTGCGTACCAGCGATGACTCTAATATCTAAGTAGGTTAGGTCCTAATCCCATTCGAGGATATGTGGTTCGAGCAAGTTCCTAATTAAGATGTTGTACAAACTTTAGAAAATTTGGCGACATCTCATTGTTCTCCAAATACACGTATCGACAACATGTCAAGAGGATGTGTATTCGGAGAACAGCGTGAGGAGATCTTGCCGAAACTTTCACTACAGTTTGTACAGCGACAAGAACTTGCCGAGCCACATATCCTCAGCTAATCAAAACGTGGACAATTGAGGCGCTTATTTATAAATATGCCATTTTAGCATACTTATAAACAAGCACCCTCGAGCAGGAGGCGCATAGATTCTGTGACCTAATTAACTATTATATATAATTGATCATATTAATAATATTAAAACAATTAATTTAAGTCCCTCTTGCAATATTGAAGAGATTTCTAAGAATTAATGCTGGTCACCTTTCGATCGAGGAAAACCACAAGCGAGGAAATCTAGCTCTGATCAAGCTAGCACGGCCATCAAATTAACGGAGACCTTCAACGCACCGATCTCCTCCACTACCATACACTCTGCTAATGAGACCAAATCAAAATCGAATGATGTACATTAATACAACATTGAAGGGATTGAAGGAATCGGGCCCACTGTTGAATAAAGCCACGCAGGTAAGATAAATTGGAAAATAGAGAAATCGCCAAGCGAACTAACTCGGCGAGAGTTAATAAGTTCATTCGAGTCCAGGCGGTACATATAAAACCTAGCGAGCCTCATCACAATCGGTTCTATAGAAGAACCGTTTGTGATTAATTAATTATCACCGTCGCTTAAACATATGTAAAACCATTGTGATAATTTGATTCTCAACAGCATCGGTTTCTTTATAGAACCGAAACGGATAATATATCGGTGTCGGTTCTCAAAAGGAACCGACTGTAAATCAAGTCAACATCACAGTCGGTTGTTGATAAGAACCGACACGGATATACATTCGCCCCCACGTCGTCCCCGCCCTTTTGACGTTCAAACAATACTAGCATTGATAACACCATATAACTCCTTTCGTTCTCTGCATCCTGGTCACATCGGTACAAGTCTTCCTCCTTTCGTTCTCTGCATCTTCGACCGGCAATGGCAGCGCCACCACCATCTCCCGCAAGTTCCGACGACTCCGTGGAGTCGCCTCTCTTCCATCCTCCTCCACCGTCCTCACCGCCGCCGGTAGCGCCGCCTCAGCCTCCGGCGCCTCACTCCGACGTGGCGCTAGCGCCCCACCTGTATCCCGTCGTCCCTCCCGGCTTCTCACCCCATCCGGGCGCCTCCAAAGGCAGCAAGCGCCCAGAGATAGCGGCGGCGGCGAGGAGGAGGAGGAGGATAGCGACTACAAGGGGACGGCGAGGAGGGCGGCGGCGGCGGCGAGGAGGATAGCGAGGGACGGCGGCGGCGGCGGCGGCGAGGAGGAGGAGGAGGAGGAGAAGGAGGAGGAGGAGAAGGTGGAGGAGTACTACGCGCCCGATCACCATAGGGACCGTGGCGTCGTCTAGATCGGGTTCATCATCGGAGGATGAACCATCACTAGTCCGCGTAGTCTCCGACTCTGGCGACTCGGGTGACTCGGAGTCACTCGGATGACTTCGGTTGACTCGGGTTACTCGGGCTAGAGCATGAGTAGTAAATTTAATATATTAGGTGTAATGCAGTCCCCCTTTATATGTTTACTAATTATAAACAATGGATGTGGTGATATATTGTAATGAAATACAGCTTGTTTAATATATTAGGGTTGTTGGCCTAGTGCGAGATGAAATCTATTAATTTGCCTTTACACTATTTTGAATCTCTTTTATATTTTTGTGCATTGTATCTTTCTAATGTTCTGTTGTTCCAAGTCAAAATGTTTCATGTCCCTCTTGATAAAAAAAACAAGTATAATGTGTGGAATGGTATATATATTATTATTATCTGCTGCATGCATGCTACTATAATGTTATATATAATTTGCATCACTACATGTGTCTATATAAATTGTCTGAGAGTTGAACCGCGAGTTGGGATTCTAGCAGACAGTCGTTTCATCGTCAGAAAATACAAGTTTTGCACAAATATTAAAGCATGAATGAAGGGCACAAGAAGTGCGTGTTGGGATTCAAGCGAGCGGGCTGTGTTGGAGTTTGTTTTTCTTCTTCCCTGAAGGAAATGTGTGAGTGGAGGATCTCACAAAAACTATGTTTCTAATGAAGTATGCGTTCTTGGTTGCACGTGGTGTTGCCAAAAAATCATCTGTCGGTTACGAAAAGGCCGATTGTGATAACCTGTGCTCATCACAATCGGTTTCTTCCCAAAACCGATTATGATAATACATTCTCATTACAATCGGTACATGAAAAGAACTGATTGTGATAACCCCTGTGCTCATCACAATCGGTTTCTTCCCAAAACCGATTGTGATAATACCTACTTATTACAATCGGTTTTAGATAAAAACCGATTGTGATAACAAAATTATTATCACAATCGGTTCTTATCTAGAACCGATTGGGCTTATTATCGTATCACAATCGGTTCTCTCTCAGAACTGATTGTGATAACCTGTTACCAAGATTTCCAAATGGAATATGCTTATCACAATCGGTTCTGAAGTCAAAAGTTTAGAACCGACACAGATGAAGCGATAGTAATGTGTCATTCTGTAGTAGTGGATACAGTTCACGCAACCAAATATATGGATGCAGCCATATGTATGATGTATCATCCCATACATGTTTAACTTAGTTCAAGGAACCAAAGCTACTTACTGTCTCACCATTAATCAAGCCACCGAGGGGAGACAGACTCGAGAAGGAGCCAATAGGCTATATCCAACGGATTCACTTCGCGAATTTCATTCCCGTCGTGAAGGGAATCTTGTTCCCTTCAGTGTTCCAATAGATTTCCTTCACCGCTCTCTTTGGAAAGGGATTCTCTTTTCCATTTTCTTTTGAAAGGGATGATCTCTCCATTCCCTATATCATTCCTTTGGAATGGATTTTGTTGGAAATGGTAGGAAATAAAGGGAATGAGTGTAAGGAAGAGAACATGATGGGAATGAAACAAAGGGAAAATGGTTGGAGATAGTTGAAGGGGTGTCTAGCTAGTAGATTTAGGTATGGCGACTATCGTACCTCGCCATAATAGGCGCTCCGCCCCTTGTAATATAGACATAGGGACTGATAAATCCTCAATTGACCATGTCAGTACCATCGGCCGAGCCGGGCTGATGTCAACAATGACGTCATCCGAGGGGCCCACCTGTCAGCGGCACATGAAGCCGTGGACTAGGTCCACGGTGGACCCGAGCCGAGCCGTGGACCGAGTCCATGGACCGGCTAACGCAATAAATCGATTTTTCAATAGAAAAATAATTCGGTGGAAAATCAAAATCCACGCTGACGTCATGCTGACGTCATTATTCAGTTTTTCAGTATAAAAATAAATTGATTAATTCGGTTTATTGATTTTAAATTTAGATTCAAACTTCAAATGCTTATAACTTTTGCATTTCAACTCCGATTTGGGTGATTCAAATTTCTAAATTTGTATAAAATTTAGATCTACCTAATGGTGAATTTTATTGAATTTTTAGACCAAAGTTTTTCTCTGTAATATTATTTAATTGATTATTTAAACTTTAAACGCTTATAACTTTTACGTTTTAACTCCGATTTGGACGATTCCAATTTCTAAAAATTCATAAAATTATGCTCTCTCTGTTTATGGACTTTATTTGGATGTTTGTAAACTTTTTGTCTACTGTTTATTTATTTCTTGCTATTTGCACGCATTACGAGTAGACGTTGAAGTGCCCGAAGGCTTCGAAGGAGAAGTGTTGACCCAGGAGCCAGCTCAGGAGCCTGAACAAGTGCTATTTGAAGGCAAGTTGTGCTTTGACCATGTTGATCCCATTTTGAAATTAATTTGATTTAAATTATTGCATGCTAGTTCAATCATAAAGTACTTTAATTAATTTTGGGAGATTAGTTAATTACCTAGTTGCTGTATGCCACCTTGACATAGATAATTGAATGCCATGAACCCCTTGTCACCCTAGTTGAGGATTAAATAGTTGGACATTATTAAATTGCCAACATGGGAATTTAGATCGTTGTAGTATATTGCTTAGACACACTCGTGCTCATGACATGATTTTGGACAATCAAATGTTAATATTGACTTAATGATATATTGAACCTATTTTGGAAAGGTATCATGTGTTGTGATGTCGATGGCACGTGGTGCATGGTAATCAAATGGGGGTTTGATAAATAGTTTTCGACCGGGGCATGTGGCAAGAATGATCGGGTGGGCCAGTGGTGGCATCGGGAGTGATGGTTTGGTTCTTCGGGTAGTCTTGCCCTGGTCAACATAAGGACTTAACCTTGCAAGACTTTGAACTGAGTTAATCGTGCAACCACATGTCCGTAATGGGACGGACCTAGTTGAGTACTTTACTAATAACTTGCATGTGATACCTCGGGTGTCAACTACACCCTTTGTGTAGCTTGAAAGGGGAGCGTACCAGTGTGATGGCATGGTACCCGTCCAACGGTATGTCGGTCCCATACTTCGCCTTTGTTAAGGGAAGGGATGGTGTATGGCAAAAAAACCGGAAAGGTTCACTTGTATAGTTAGCCGTTTTCGAAAGGCTTTGTTACGATCACTCGCCTTTGTGGTGTTTGGCTGTATCTTGTGGGTAAAGTGCATAACCTCTGCAGAGTGTAAAATCTATTCGAATAGCCGTGTCCACGATATTGGACATTGCTCGGGGATTACAGTCAAGGGTTAGATTTTCTTGGAAATAACTTGAACTTGGGAGATTTGGTTTGGTTAAATGATGATGTTGATGGAAATGTGGATTAGAAATGGGAAAGATGTTTATTCAACTCCTGGAAAAGTTATTGATATTACGCTGTTTCTATCGCTTTCGAATCTACTTATGTTATTTGTTAAATGCTGTTAATGCAAATGAACCATGAGCTATTCCTTTGTACTAAGCCATGCATATAGTATATTAGTTTGCATTCTGTGCATGACTTGCTGAGTACCAAGTACTCACCCTTGCCACAATACAACATCAGTTGAAGAAGAGTCTACACCAGCTTTGGAGGAGGAGTTTCAAGAGGTGCCGTCTAACTAGGGATCGAGTCTAGTCAGTTGCCTGTGGCATATTGGTTGGCACCACGCGTCTTTCTTTATATATTCCGCTGCAGATTTTATTTGAATAAGTTTTTAGCCCTGCGAGGCGTACTTTTGTAACTTGACCATAAGGTCGAGCAACCAGTTTGGTTATCTTAATTAAAGTACTTTATTATTATCGATGTGTATGATTGTGATATTTACCAATGTTGAGACTGTGTGCACTAGCGTGATCCTGGACTAGTGCTGAATACACAGAGGGTCCGGATTCGCAAATTCGGGTCCAGACAGAGGTGGTATCAGAGCCATACTGACAGTAGGCTCAACCCGTAGTTAGAATGGCTGTAGTAAGGATAAAACCTATTTTCTAAAGCTAAAAGTTTGTCAAGATAATGAATGAATTCTCGACTTATCCCTTTCTCTCTTTTCTTACCCCCTTGCTGAATTTTTTTTCCCTTACCCTCATCACAATTTGAAATCTGTTCTCACGTGAGCATTTTGTGACAGATGGAGGGAGAGATCAACTACATCGATCTTGAGGTTGGCCACGCCGCGAAACTTTGGCGTATGCTGCAGTTTCTTGAAGGTTTTGAGAAGCCGCAATACCAAGTGAACATCATCAGACAAGCGGGACTGATTAAGGCTTGTGATGTGAAGATCACGTTACATGCCAGGAAGAAGGGCAAGGGCAACCGTCCGATATACTGCACCGCCAGGAGGTCGACAATGCAGATGGGAATTCAGGAGGTGTCACGACAAGCGATGCGACACATTGCCCGCATCTACGCCAGCGAGCTGGAGGGCGCGGTGTACCGCTACCATCCACACAACAACAACCTTCTTGACCCGAAGCTGATTCAGGATGAGAATGCCACGGTCACACAGCTGGCACGACTTGTCATCGCTCAGGAGGATGTGCTCGATGATACGAACCGAGAGCTACAGAAGGCTCGTGAGGAGGTTACGATAGAGAAGAACCGATGGCGGGAGGCTCAGGAGCATGTGCCCCACCTTCTGCAAAGGATTGACGAGTTGGAGATGGCATTGTACGGACCGGGACCAGAGCCAGTACTTGAGTTACATGAGCCGAACCCGGAGGAGTCAGATCTCGAGGAGGACACCGCTTCTTCGACTACCACAGTTGCAGGGCATGGTGATTGTTTCGCGCCGATGCCACCGCACCCGCACCCAGGCAGAGGAGGTTTTCTTGACGAGTGAGCCTAGGTCTTGTAGTTGGGACTCCTTCGTCGAGTCGCGTTATAGAATAAAGAGTCACCCTTAGAGGCGTTGGATCTTCATTGCTTGCTGAGTGTGCAGTATGTGTTGCAAGCCCTTAGGCGTTGTAAGCAACCATACCGAGTTATTATTGTTTAGTTAATAAAGTTGAATTTTGAGTTACACTTTCCTCCCCGCATAAGTTACTCTACTACTTGTCTATGCTTGCTTCCCTCTTGTCTTTAAACCCTGGAGCAATCAACAGATGGTGAACACCCGCGGAAACCTTGGAGGCAACGGGAGTGGTTCTCGCCCAGCTGGGAACCCTAATGATGGAGCACCTGCACCCCACGACCGCTTGATTGACATGCAGAACTTTGGAGCTTTTCTTGCTGCACAAACCCAGCTGATGCATGCCATGATGCAACAGATGCAGCAGGTCACTGCTCAGGCCACCGCTAACCAAGCAAATCAGGGGCAACGACAGGGAGCAAGGTTGTCGGAGTTCATGAGGACTCATCCACCCACATTCTCTGGGAATGCCAATCCACTGGAGGCGGATGATTGGCTAAGGTCAATAGAAAGGAAGTTACACATAGCCCAATGCATGGGAAATGAGAAGGTGCTTTACGCATCTCATCAGTTGGAAGGGACCGCCGCTGAATGGTGGAAAAACTTCTGCGCCACGTGGGAGAACCCACAGGACATCACGTGGGAGGAGTTTACGGCTGCGTTCCGTCAGTACCACGTGCCTGAAGGAATAATGGACCTTAAGAAGGAAGAGTTCAGGCCATTGAAGCAAGGTAATCAACCGGTGTCAGAATATCTGAACAAGTTCACACAGCTTGCACGCTACGCACCTGAAGACGTAGCGACAGATAAAGCCAAACAGTCTCGCTTTATGAAGGGACTTAACTCAGGACTGTAGGTGGGATTGATCACCCACACCTTTCCAGATTTCCAGGAGCTTGTGAACAAGGCGCTCATTCTTGACGACAAGCGCAAGGAACTGGATGAAAACTGAAAGCGCAAGATGCAACAGCAGGGATCGCGTCAGGGAGCGCAGCAACGCTTGAGGGTTGCGCCAAATCAGTTTTTCAGATTCCAGCCACAGAATGCAACAAGGACACCATCACCGGTATCAAGACCCGTCAACCAGAATTATCAAACCCCAGCTCCAGCCAGAAACGCCGCTTCAGGCAGTCAACAGGGAATAGTGAGACGCTGCTACACATGCAACGAGCCAGGGCATTTCTCCAACAACTGCCCCAAGAAGACAGCCGGAGTGACCCCAATTCGCTTCAACTTGGGTTCCACACCAGCCAGGACCCCAGTCCCAGGAGCGAACCACAGAGCAGCACAGCCAGGAGCCGCACCCCAGACCGTGGTGAGAGGCAGAGTCAATCACGTGACCGCAGATGCACTCCAGAATGCCACGGACGTGATACTGGGTAAGATACTTATCAACTCAGTACCTGCAACAGTTTTGTTTGACTCTGGAGCTTCGCATTCGTTTGTTTCCCGAGATTTTGTTTCTAAGAATGATTTGGAGTTAGTGGATCTTAAGTGCATGCTTATAGTTCAAACCCTTGGGTCAGAACTCCGATCTCAAGTAGGATGTTCTGGGGTGAGAATATTAATAGATGGGGTAGAGTTCTTAGCGAACCTTATTATATTGGGATCCCAGACCCTAGATGTTATTTTGGGAATGGACTGGTTACCTAAGCACAAGGCCGTGCTAGACTGTGGACGAAGAGTCATATCAGTTGAGAGCCCGTGTGAAAGAAAAGTGGAATTTCAAGCGACTGCCGTTAGAGATGGACAGCTGATGGTTAACAGCGCAAAGGCAATCAGCATAGAGGATGTCTCGGTGGTGAACGAGTATCCAGATGTTTTTCCTAAAGATCTACCTGGAATGCCGCCCGACAGAGACATAGAGTTTGTGATAGAGCTTGTACCTGGTACAGCGCCGATAGCAAAGAGACCATATCGGATGTCCACTGAAGAATTGGTGGAGATGAAGAAACAGCTTGAAGAGTTAATGGAGAAAAGATTCATCAGACCAACTTCGTCGCCGTGGGGAGCGCCAGTTCTGTTCGTCGAGAAGAAGGACGGGAGTTTCAGGATGTGCATTGACTACCGTGCACTCAATGAAGTCACCGTGAAGAATAAGTACCCGCTACCCAGGATCGATGATCTGTTTGACCAGCTAAGAGGAGCCGAAGTCTTCTCCAAGATTGATCTAAGATCGGGATACCACCAGTTGAAGATCCGATCGGAAGATGTTCCAAAGACCACATTCTCATCTAGATACGGACATTATGAGTTTACTGTTATGTCCTTCGGTCTGACGAATGCGCCAGCCTATTTCATGAATATGATGAATAAGGTTGTCATGGAGTACTTGGATAAGTTTGTCATCGTGTTCATAGATGACATTCTCATCTACTCCAAGACAAAGGAAGAATATGCAGAGCACCTGAGGCGAGTTTTGGAGAAGCTGAGGGAACAACAATTCTTCGCCAAGTTCAGCAAGTGCTATTTCTGGAAAGACAAGGTAGAATTCCTTGGACATGTGATGACCGCAGAAGGAGTTGCGGTAGATCCAAGCAAGGTAGAAGCTGTGTTACATTGGGAATAGCTGAAGACCGTGTAACACCCCAAAATTTTGATTTTCTTAAATTCAGGTGTGATTTGGCACTTTGGTGAATTTTTGGAATTTTCTGGAATTTATTTGGATTTATTTGGAATTTATTTGAATTTATTTCATTTTGAAATAATTAAAGAATTTAACTTTGCAAATAAAATTTTGTTGGAAATATTTTATTTGAGTCCAAAATGTCCCAAAATATTTTCCAGAATTTTTCTGGAATTTTTCTGAGTGTTTTGCTATTTTTAATGGATTAAATGAATTTTTGAGAATTAATTTGATTATTTAATCGCTGGGAAAATAGCGAGTGGGTTTGTACTGTTCCACCGACCGAGCCCGAGTCAGACTCGAGTCCGAGTCCGACTCGAACCCAACCGAGCCCTAACCCTCTCGACCGTCCGATCAAGATCGAACGGCCGAGATTGAGCCACGTCACCGAGCCCGAGTCCGACCGAGGCGGCACCGGCTCGCGAGCGGACCGAGCCCAAACCCGCGCACCGCTGGATCTTGATCCAACGGGTGAGCGCGTGCCACGTCGCCTTCTCTGTGTCGCCGTCGGAGTCCGCCGCCGCAACGGAGTGGGCCTTGGTTTCCGCGCGTTTCACGGAAGCTGAGGGCACTATTTAATGCGCCGCCGCCACCGCCGGGTTCCTCTCTCCCGTGCGCACCCGTGCCCCCAGGCCATCTCGCCTGAGCCACCGCCGTTTGCCCGTACGAGCTCGCCGTAGTTGCCCGTGCGTTCCGTCGCGGTTAATAGCAGATTCCGCCACCGTCCGCCGTCCTCCGCCGCCGTTGAGCCCAAATCCGGAACCGCAAGGTCAAGCCGCGCCAGTGGAGACCCTTCACTTCACCGGAGGTGCCCCGCAACACCGTCGCCGTGGTCGCCGTCTCCGGTGAACCAGCGCCGCCGTAAGCCATCGCCGGACCTCGAGCTCCACCAGCCGTCCGATCCAAATCCAAGGGTCCAGATCGCGCCACGTCATCCACGGTGAGATCCACGTTCTAATCCTCAGATCTAATCCCAACCGTTGGATCTAGATCAAACGGCTGCGATGAGTCACGTGTTTCCCAATCCCGTGTGAACTAGACTGGATCTGGACCGTTAGATCAAGATCCAACGGCCCAGATCAACCACGTGCGCCCCAAACGCGTGTGGCCCAGATCCAATCCTAGCCGTCAGATTTCGAACCAACGGCCACGATCGTGCCACGTGTCCGGGAAGCCGAACCACCGCGCCACGCGGGCGTGAGCATGGGTCACTGACACGCCGGGCCTGCGTGTCAGCGACCGCACCATGATGTCACCCATGACATCATCAGTGGGTCCCACCTGTCAGAAGCCTCAGCCGAGCGCGGTGGCGTCAGCGCTGACGTCACCAAGGGGTCCCACCTGTCAGCGTCTGCGAGCCGTGGACCGAGTTCACGGTGGACCGAGACGAGGTCGTGCGCCGGGTTCGTGGACCCAAGGCCACATGTCGTCACCCGATTGGTCCACGTGTCATGCTGACGCAATAAATGAATTTCCAAAAAAAGAAAATGATTTATTAATTCGAAATATTGATTTCAGAATTTGTTTCAACTCCGATTTGAGTGATTCAAATTTCTAAATTTGTATAAAATTGAGATCTACCTAGCGATGAATTTTATTTAATTTTTGGACTAAAGTTTTTCTCTGTAATATTATTTAATTGATTATTTTAAACTTTAAATGCTTGTAACTTTTGCGTTTCAACTCCGAATTTGACGATTCCAATTTCTAAAAATTCATAAAATTATGCTCTCTCTGTTTATGAACTTTATTTGGGTGTTTGGACACTTTTTGTCTACTGTTTATTTATTATTTGCTATTTGCACGCGTTACGAGTAGACGTTGAAGTGCCGGAAGGATTCGAAGGAGAAGTGTTGACCCAGGAGCTAGCTCAGGACCAAGAACAAGTACTCTTTGAAGGCAAGTTATGCTTTGACCATATTGATCCTATTTTGAAACCTATTTTGATTTAATTTATTGCATGCTAGTTCAATTAGAAAATACTTTATTTAAATATGGGAAATTAGATAAATGCCAATTTGTTGTATGACATCTTGATTACTTAAATATGTGCCATGACCCCTTGTCACCCTAGTTGTGGATTACTAGTTGGACACTATTAAATTGCCAACATGGGTTTTTAGACCGTTGTAGTATATGGCTTAGACCTGCTACGTGCTCATGACATGATTTTGGACAATCAAATGTTAATATTGACTTAATGATATATTGAACCTGTTTTGGAAAGGTATCATGTGTTGTGATGTTGATGGCACGTGGTGCATGGTAATTAACTGGGGTTTGATAAATAGCTTTTGACCGGGGCATGTGGCAAGAATGATCAGGTGGGCCAGTTGTGGCACCGGGAGCGTTGGTTTGGTTCTTCGGGTAGTCTTGCCCTGGTCATCCTAAGGACTTAACCTTGCAAGCCTTTGAACTGAGTCAAGCGTGCAACCACTTGTCTGCAATGGGACAGACCTAGTTGATTAAGTTGCTAATAACGTACCTGTGGGACCTCTGGGTGTCAACTACACCCTTTGTGTATGTTGTACGGGGGGAGCGTACCGGGGCTGCGGCCAGGTACCGATCTAACGGTGGATTGACCTAAACTTCGCCTTCGCTAAGGGAAAGGTTAGTGTGCAACACCGGAGAGGACCACATGTACTGTTAGAAATTTCCGAAAGACTTTGTTACGGGAACTCGCCTTTGTGGTGTTTGACTGTATCTTGTGGGTAAAGTGCATAACCTCTGCAGAGTGTAAAATCTATTCGAATAGCCGTGTCCGCGGTATTGGACATTGCTCGGGGATTACAGTTAAGGGTTAGACTTTCATGAAAACAACTTGGACTTGGAAAAAGGGTTTGGTTTAAAGAATGATGTTGATGGAAATGTGGATTAGGATTGGGAAAGATGTTTATTAAACTCCTGGAAAAGTTATTGATCTTATACTTGTTTCTCGGCTTTGAATCTACTTATGATACTTGTCAAATCTTTGTTTCTGCAAATAAACCTTGAGCTATTCCTTTGTGCTAAGCCATGCATGTAGTATATTAGTTTGCATTCTGTGCATGACTTGCTGAGTACCAAGTACTCACCCTTGCCTCAATACAACACCAGTCGAAGAGGAGTCTACACCAGCTTTGGAGGAGGAGCTCCCAGAGGAACCGTCTAACTAGGGAGCGAGCCCAGTCAGTTGCCTGTGGTATACTGGATGGCGCCACGAAGTTATCTTATTTTCCGCTGCTATTATTACTCTTTATTAAGTTTCGCCCTGCGTGGCGTATATTTGTAACTTGACCCTAAGGTCGAGCAACCAGTTTGATTAACTATTTAAAGTACTTTATTAGTATCGTTTGGTATGATTGTGATATTTACCAATGTTGAGACTGTGTGCACTAGCGCGTTCCTGGACTAGTGCTGAATACACAGAGGGTCCGGATTTGCAGATTCGGGTCCCGACAGACCGTGACCCAGATTCGTAGTTTCCTTGGGATGGCAGGTTACTAGCGCCATTTCATTGAAGGCTTTTCGACGATTGCGATGCCCCTTACGCAATTGTTGAAAAAGGAGAAGAAGTTTGCCTGGACGCCAGAGTGCGAGAAGGGTTTTCAAGAGTTGAAGAAGCGATTGACATCAGCACCGGTGTTAGTTCTACCGGATGTTAATCAAAGCTTTGACATCTATTGTGACGCGTCGCGCCAGGGGCTCGGATGTGTGCTGATGCAGAACAGGAAGGTCGTCGCTTATGCATCGAGGTAGCTGAGGCCGCGTGAGGAGAATTATCCGACGCATGACCTAGAGTTAGCTGCCGTAGTGCATGCTTTGAAGTTGTGGCATCATTATTTGATTGGGAACAGATGTGAAGTGTATACGGATCATAAGAGTCTTAAGTACATATTCATCCAATCAGACTCGAACATGAGGCAGAGGAGATGGTTGGAACTGATCAAGGGTTACAATGTCGGAATCCATTACCATCCCGGAAAGGCCAACGTGGTGGCCGATGCTCTGAGTCGGAAGAGCCATACTGTGAACATGTTGATAGCCGCGAGTCAGGAAGAGCTATGCAGGGATTTTCAGAGGATGCAGATTGAAGTAGTGCCGGAAGGAGTCTTGGCAGCATTAGAAGTAAGGCCTACTCTGGAGGACCAGATCAGGGAAGGACAGAAGGATGATGACAAGATCTGCTGGATTAAGTCCAAGATGGATGAAGGCAAGGCAAAAGACTTCAAGCTGGATGAGTAGGGCACGTTGTGGATGGAGGATCGTATCTGTGTGCCGAACCAGAAGGAGTTGAAGCAGCTGATTCTGGAGGAGGCCCATGACTCCAAGTATTCAATTCATCCGGGAAGTGCCAAGATGTACTAGGATTTGAAGGAAAGATTCTGGTGGCCGAGCATGAAACGGGAAGTTGCTGAGCACGTTGCATTGTGCGATATATGCCAGAGGGTCAAGGCAATGCATCAGAGGCCAGCGGGACTGCTACAGCCGTTAAGGATACCTGAGTGGAAGTGGGAAGAAATCGGAATGGATTTCATTACCGGGTTGCCGAAGACTCAGGGTGGATATGACTCCATATGGGTTATAGTGGACCGCTTGACTAAGGTAGCTCATTTTATCCACGTAAAGACCACCTATTCGGGGGATAAATTAGCAGAGTTGTAAATGACTAGGATCGTCTGTTTTCACGGAGTGCTGAAGAAGATTGTTTCGGACAGAGGTACCCAGTTTACCTCGAGGTTCTGGAATAAGCTGCATGAAGCCATGGGAACCCGTTTGAATTTCAGTACAGCTTATCATCCGCAGACGGACGGACAAACTGAAAGAGTTAATCAGATACTAGAAGATATGTTAAGAGCGTGTGCATTGGCTTATGCTACCTCTTGGGATAAGAGTTTGCCGTACGCAGAGTTCAGCTACAATAATAGTTATCAAGTAAGTTTACAAATGTCACCTTTTGAGGCACTATACGGTCGACCGTGTCGAACATCGTTGAACTGGAATGAGACAGGTGAACGCCGTGTCTTTGGGCCGGACATTCTTCAAGAAGCCGAAGAGCAGATTGCCATGATCCGAGAAAGACTGAAGATAGCACAGTCAAGACAGAAGAGCTACGCCGATAACCACCGTCGAGACTTGAGCTTCGAACCAGAGGAATTCGTGTACCTTAGGGTTACACCTCTCAAGGGGGTCAAGAGATTCCACGCCAAAGGAAAACTCGCGCCCCGTTATGTCGGACCATTTAAGATTTTGAACCGCAGAGGCGAAGTTGCTTATCAGTTGGAGTTGCCGCAGTCATTGGCAGGAGTACATGACGTGTTCCACGTGTCTCAGCTGTAGAAGTGTCTTCGAGTACCAGATGAGCAGACACCGCTAGAGTCAATTGAGCTGCAAGAGGATCTGATTTACAAGGAGCACCCCGTGAGGATTCTGGACACCATGGATCGAGAAACAAGGAATAAGTCAACCCGTTTCTGCAGGGTTCAATGGAGCAACCATGCAGAGAGTGAAGCAACTTGGGAGCGCGAGGAGGAGTTGAAGAAAGAGTTTCCAAACCTATTCTTTAGTAAGCCCTGAATCTCGGGGACGAGATTCTGTTAAGGGGGGAGGTTTGTAACACCCCAAAGTTTTGCTTTTCATGAATTTAAATGAAATTTGGCACTTTTGTGAATTTTTGGAATTTTCTGGAATTTATTTGGATTTAATTTGAATTTATTCCCTTTTGAAATAAATAAAGAATTAAAAGTTGCAAATAAATTTTTGTTGCAAATATTTTATTTGAGTCCCAAATGTCCTAAAATATTTTCTAGAATTTTTCTGGAATTTTTCTGAGTATTTTGCTATTTTTCTTGAATTAAATGAATTTCTGGAAATTGATTTGAATATTTAATCGCTGGAAAATCAACTCGGGTCGAGTACTATTCATCCGACCGAGTCGGAACCCGAGTCGGACTCGAGTCCAACCCGAGCCACGTGATTCGATCGAACCGAGCCGCCGAGCCAGCCCTAACCCTAAACGTTGAGCCGTCCGATCTCGATCGGACGGCTGTGTTTCACCCGCGTCGCCCACGTGGGAGCGGATTGGGCCGTTTGCGTCGATCCAATCCGGGCCGCAGATCCGGACATGTGGACGGCTCACGTGTCATCTTCCCCGTCCGAATCCGAGCCGGAGAGCGCCGCCGCACCGTCCGAGTTCGTTAGGGTTTCGCGAGAATCCCTCAATCCGAGGCTCCATTTAAGGAATCGACCCCGGCGCTGTTCTCCCCTTTGCCGTGCGCACCTTTCTCCCCTAGTCTCCAAACCCTAGCCGCCGCCAGTTGCGCTCGATTGCTCGCCGGAGTCGGGTGGGTCTCCGCTGTGGTTTTTGCCATATCCCGCCGTCTCCAGAGCCGCTCCGCCGACACCGAGCCCGGATCCGAAACCCCCTCGCTGAGACGCGCCCGGGCCGTGAACCCACCTCGCCGGAGGAGCGCCGCAGCGCCGTTTCGAAGGTCGCCGTCCCCAGCTCCGGTCAGCCTGCGCCACCGCGTCACCATCGCAGCTCGCAAGCTCCGTCCACCGTCCGATCGAGATCTGACGCTCCAGGTTTGTCCGCGTTGAGTTGCCTTTGGAACCCCAGATGGGATCTCGTCCGTTGATTTGAAATCATGCGGTCCTAATTAGATCAAGCGTTGCCGTGTAGAGCCGTTAGCCACCGTTAGATCTGAATCCGACAGTGCAGATCCATGCACGCGTCGCGCACCAGGTGATGCCACATCACTTTAGTCGCTCCATGCACGCGCGTGCGTGCGTGTCACTGACACGCCGGGCCCGCATGTCAGCGGGACAACCGAACCGCACCATGACGTCACCGCTGATGTCATGGTGGGGCCCGCATGTCAGTACCATCGGCCGAGCCGGGCTGACGTCAGCAATGACGTCATCCGAGAGGCCCACCTATCAGCGGCACATGAAGCCGTGGACCGGGTCCACGGTGGACCCGAGCCGAGCCGTGGACCGAGTCCATGGACCGGCTGACGCAATAAATCGATTTTTCAATAGAAAAATAATTCGGTGGAAAATCAAAATCCACGCTGACGTCATTATTCGGTTTTTCAGTATAAAAATAAATTGATTAATTCGGTTTATTGATTTTAAATTTAGATTCAAACTTCAAATGCTTATAACTTTTGCATTTCAACTCCGATTTGGGTGATTCAAATTTCTAAATTTGTATAAAATTGAGATCTACCTAATGGTGAATTTTATTGAATTTTTAGACCAAAGTTTTTCTCTGTAATATTATTTAATTGATTATTGAAACTTTAAACACTTATAACTTTTACGTTTTAACTTCGATTTAGACGATTCCAATTTCTAAAAATTCATAAAATTATGCTCTCTCTGTTTATGGACTTTATTTGGATGTTTGTACACTTTTTGTCTACTGTTTATTTATTTCTTGCTATTTGCATGCATTACGAGTAGACGTTGAAGTGCCCGAAGGCTTCGAATGAGAAGTGTTGACCCAGGAGCCAGCTCAGGAGCCTGAACAAGTGCTATTTGAAGGCAAGTTGTGCTTTGACCATGTTGATCCCATTTTGAAATTAATTTGATTTAAATTATTGCATGCTAGTTCAATCATAAAGTGCTTTAATTAATTTTGGGAGATTAGTTAATTACCTAGTTGCTGTATGCCACCTTGACATAGATAATTGAATGCCATGAACCCCTTGTCACCCTAGTTGAGGATTAAATAGTTGGACATTATTAAATTGCCAACATGGGAATTTAGATCGTTGTAGTATATTGCTTAGTCCTGCTACGTGCTCATGACATGATTTTGGACAATCAAATGTTAATATTGACTTAATGATATATTGAACCTATTTTGGAAAGGTATCATGTGTTGTGATGTCGATGGCACGTGGTGCATGGTAATCAAATGGGGGTTTGATAAATAGTTTTCGACCGGGGCATGTGACAAGAATGATCGGGTGGGCCAGTTGTGGCATCGGGAGTGATGGTTTGGTTCTTCGGGTAGTCTTGCCCTAGTCAACCTAAGGACTTAACCTTGCAAGCCTTTGAACTGAGTTAATCGTGCAACCACATGTCCGTAATGGGACGGACCTAGTTGAGTAAGTTACTAATAACTTGCATGTGATACCTCGGGTGTCAACTACACCCTTTGTGTAGCTTGAAAGGGGAGCGTACCAGTGCGATGGCATGGTGCCCATCCAACGGTATGTCGGTCCCATACTTAGCCGTTTCCAAAAGGGGAGCGTACTAGAGAAAAACTTTGGTCTAAAAATTAAATAAAATTCACCATTAGGTAGATCTCAATTTTATACAAATTTAGAAATTTGAATCACTCAAATTGGAGTTGAAACGCAAAAGTTATAAGCGTTAGAAGTTTGAATCTAAATTTGAAATCAATAAACCGAATTAAATAAATAATTTCTTTTTCGGAAAATGATTTATTGCGTCAGCATGACACGTGGACCAATCAGAGGCCGCCACGTCGCCTCGGGTCCATGGACCCGGCGCACGGTTTGGCTCGATCCACCGTGGACCCGGTCCACGGCGCACGTGTCTCACTGACAGGTGGGCCCTTTGGATGACGTTAGCAGTGACGTCATCACGCACGGCTGAGGTGTATTGCGCGGAGACCGAGGTCCACCCGGTTACGACGGCGGAATCCGAATCCAATTCGGATTCGATGACGTGGCTCAACGTGGATCGTCGGATCATGATCCGACGGTTGCGGGGTTTGGGCTCGGGTCTGGCTCGGCGACTTGGCTGGCTCGGTCGGAGTCGGGCTCGGGTGACGTGGCGCGATCGTGGCCGTTGGATCTTGATCCAACGGTCACGCGGTTTAGGTTAGGTTGGAACCGGGTTCGGCTCGAACGCGGCTCGGGTCGGACTCGAGTCTGACTCGGGTTTGGGCTCGGTCGGATGAAAAGTAAAACCCGGTTTGGGTTTTTTCCAGCGATTAAATAATCAATTTAATTCCCAGAAATTCATTTAATTCATTACAAATAGCAAAACACTCAAAAAAAATTCCTGGAAATTCTAGAAAATATTTTGGAACATTTTGGACTCAAATAAATTATTTCCAACAAAATTTTATTTGCAAAATTAATTTCTTTAATTATTTCAAAAGGGAATAAATTCAAATAAATTCCAAATAAATCCAAATAAATCCCAAAAAATTCCAAAAAATCGCAAAAGTGCCAAATATTATTTAAATTCATAAAAGGCAAAAATTGGGGTGTTACAAATTGACCATGTTTGATGTGGAAAATCATCAAGTAATCAATAAACTTTGGAATATTTAAAGCATGGATTTTTTTGAATAGGACATCGCAACACCACTAAAGCTGATGTCACCAACTCCAACAAGGACGAAGACATCACCATCATCCAGATTAGCAGCATAGGAAGAAGTAACAGAGAAACTGACGACTCCACCCATCACAAGGAAATACAGAACACCTCCAAATCCACCCTTACTACAGTTATCTTCAGGGACAAAACCACCTGATACCAGCACACCCACCGAACTCACATCCACAAACCTTAACCACTAGAGACCAACCACCTAATCCACAAAGGCGTCACAAAAAGGAGCCAGCTACCTTGTGACCTCAAATCTTCCCCTGTCTCTACTCAACACCTCTCGGTACATAAATTAAACTCTAAATGGAAGACCCAAAATAACTCCAAAAGCAAGGTTCATGGATAGTGCTCCTAGACATTGGGAAAACTCTATCTTGAACTTCGGCGACAAGTTCATTATCTTGAACGATATTTTGCGAACTCTTCTCACTAGTTCATCTCCTCTTCAGGGTAGGGATTCTGCAACTCCTGAACGGCTCGTTGGAATGAGCAGCCCTGCATGAAAAGCGAGGGTGAGTATGCGACATACGCAACAAGCAAGGTTGACTGGATGCAAATGCAATGCTTAACAAAAGAAGGGAAAGGGGTTCTTTTGCAAAAAGCCAGTTTTGAAAAGTTTCCCTAGTCTTTTGGGAAAACAATTAAAAGAGTGAAGAGAAATCAAACATTTGAATTATTTTCTTTTGATGCCTAGCAGCATCCAGTTTTAACCCAACCTAGTTACATCATGGCACCCACCATGATAGTTCCCTCACCACTCACAGCACCAACTGTGAAGGGAAAAGCTAATTCACCATTTTGAAAACAAATAGGAAAGAAGTACCAATGAGGTAGCTCCCCGTCGTCCGCCCTTGACCGTGGGCATAGCTATCATGATAGTTGTACACTCTGCATAGGTTTCACGATTTACCCACAAGACATGACCCCCTCCTATGGAGTTCCTCATCATGACAAGGCTTTTAACCAACATCCTCCTAGCTAAGGCATCCCTTTAAGGATTCTACTGCAACGCTAGTTTCTCTAGTTGGATAAAGCCCTCACTTGAGCCTCTAGAATCTGCAGCAACTGTCTACTCCACCTAATGGAATCTGCAGCAAGTAATGGGGCGGACACGTGGAGGAAGTGGAACAAGATCCCACGTGCCAGTGCGCTCAAGGGCAGCAATCTCCTCCGCCATCGCATGCTGCCATTCCTGATGAATAACAGCATCACGGTAAGAAGTCGGCTCGGCAAAAGCGGCACCAACAAAGGCAAAGCGCTCAGGAGGCCGAATAGACTGTCGATCGCGAAGAGCATAACGAGGAGAAGACACTGAAGAAGATGGCTCATCAGAAGAGTCCTCAGGTGGCGGACGACGAGTGTAGTGGAGAGGATAGGGAGAAACAACATCTGAAGAGACTTGTGTAGGAGAGGACGGTGGTGGAGGAACCGGCGATAAAGGAGACGTCGATTGTGAAGGAAAAGTGACAACTGGAGTATCAGGAAAAGTCAGAAAAGACAGTGGCTCAACAAGGGATGTAGGAGAGGAAGAAGAGCGAGGGTAGAAGGGACGAGACTCATCAAAAGTGACATCTCGTGAGATTCGTATCCGTCGGCCAACAGGATCCCAACAACGATATCCCTTATGCTCAGCACTGTATCACAGAAAAACACACTCAACAGACTGAGCAGTCAGCTTGGTGCGTTCACGAGGTGCAAGAAGAACATAGCACACACCCAAAAAGGCGAAGTTCAGAATAATCAGGAGGCATGCCACAAAGACGCTCAACTGGAATTCCACCCTTCAGAGCAGAAGAAGGTTGGATATTGGTCAAGTAGGTAGCAGTGGAAACGGCCTCAGCCCAGAAGTGAGGTGGAACAGCGGCAGTAAGCATAAGAGCGCGAGCTGTCTCAAGAAGATGACGATGCTTACGCTCAGCCACACCATTCTGAGCGTGAGTACCAGGACAAGAAAACTGAGAAAGAGTGCCCTGTGTAGCAAGAAAAGCTCGAAGAGCTCCTGACAGATACTCCCCTACCGAGTCAGCACGAAGAACACGAATAGGAGAGTCAAACTGAGTGTGAATCATGGTGGCAAAAGTTTTATAGATGGATAAAACCTCACTACGAGAAGACATAAAATATATCCAAGTGTGGCGAGAGAAATCATCTATAAAAAGAATATAATATCGATGACCCCCTTTTGAAACAAAAGGAGCCGGACCCCAAACATCAGAATGAACAAGATCAAAAGGACGCTGTGATATAGAATCACTAGAATGGTAGGGGAGTTGTAGCTGTTTGCCAAGCTTACAACCCATATAATGTAAAGAGGCATCACCAGACATAGAGCCTAGAAGCCCACAACGAACTAAAGAAGAAAGACGCGAACCACAAAGATGGCCCAAACGGTGATGCCACTGAGCAAAAGTCCCAGTAGAAGAAGCAACAGATGCTAAAGCGGTAGAGGAAACAGAAAGACTGGCAGAGGCAACAGAAGGTAGATGAAGCCAGTCAAGCTCCCAAAGACGCTGAGAGTCATGGTGACGAGGGCCAGTCCCAACTATAGCCCCCGTGCGGCGATCCTGAACGCAACAAGAGTCGGAATCAAGAATAACCCGACAACCATGATCAGTAAGTTGGCCAGCGGATATGAGTTGCATGGTCAGTTTGGGAACATAAGAAACAACAGGAACATGAAAAGAGGACGAAAAAAAGATTGCCTCGTCCTACAACAGAAAGAGAAGTACCATCTGCAGTCTGCACAGTGGTAGGAGCAACAAGAGGACTAATGGAATGTAGACTCGTGGGATCTGATGTCATATGAAAAGAAGCTCCAGAATCAAGAATCCATGGTGTGATACCTGATGAGGAAGGTGGTCTCTCACTGGAAGACTGAGTAGCAGAACCAGCTGAACCTATTTGTGTAGAGGCAGCCATGCGACGTAGTAGCATAAGGATCTCCTGAGTGGAGTCAGAACCAACAAGAGTCTACTGTGGAGGAGTCCGTTGAGGAGAAATGCCTGAACCTCTATTCTTCTTCCGGTAGCAGAAGTGCTTCACATGGCCATTTTTGTCGCAGTAGGTGCAGTGAAGACCTCCGTCCCCAGTAGCCAAAACTGGAGTAGGCACCACCGGAAGAGTAGAACGAGGTGCCGCCAAGACTAAGGGAGACACCAGCAGACCCACATCATAAAGGCGGGTCTCCTCAGATGAGTCTCCATTGAAGATAACCGGGCATCGAGGAACAAGAACAGTCCCCAAAGACGAGCCTGCAAACGAAGACATCATCATTTTTTTTTTGACCGGACTTGAAAACCAAAACTTCACGGACGTTTCACGGGATGGAGGACGTGCACTAGTAAGCTTGGAGTCATGAGCCAAAAAAAAACAATCAGTGACTTCACGAGAGAAAACAGAGAGCAATTCCTTGAAGCCAGATGCGGAAGAGCAGTAGTATGACGACCGGACTGGAGACGCTACTCGCTGGCCGGCCGGCGAGTGCAGCCGGGCGGTTGACTGGCCGGAGAGCGACGCGGCAGCTTCATTTTCGGCTTCAAGGCGGCGGGAAGCGGCGACGGTCAAGTTGGCAGCGGTGACTGCCGGTCGCGCGGAGTGGCAGCGGGGCTTCAAGCCGCGGGGCCAACGGCGGCGGCAGGGCAACCGGCGTCGTCGCGGCAGATGGCAACAGCAGCAGATGGCAAGAGCCGGCAAGGATCGACGCGATACACCAGTACAAGGCGACGGGATCCAGTGGGCCAAGGCGGCCGCGGCTAGGCGAGGAAGCCGAGGCAGGACGCGAGCTGGTTCTGAAGGCGCCGGTCAGATCGGCAAGGCGGTAGATCTGGGCCGGCCGAGACAGAGCACGCTGGAAAACGAGCCAGCAACAGACGCACGGAGGAGTCCACGCGCGGCAGCGGCGCGGCTTCAGGCCTCCCTGCGCTCACGTGGGGTCGGAGGGGCGTCGTCGTCAGTAGCCGAGCAGGGGAGCCAGCGTCTCGGTCGGTAGAGCTCGAAGGCCAAGCGCCAGAGCGAGGCAACGTCGGCCAGAGACGCAGCGAGATGCAGCGGGAAGGCGACCCGAGGCAAGGTCCCTCTAGCCGGAACCCACGCGAGAGGCTACGGTCGTGCCGTCGCTGCACGAAGACAGAAGTGCAACGCCAGGAAGAGGTGATGGGAAGTGGAGGCAAAGAGAAGAGGCGCAAGTGCAACGCCAGGAAGAGAAGAACCCTAGATTGGCTCTGATGCCATGTTATGAATAGCACTTGTATTCATTATGAGGCCAATGGGCCAGTATATATACACGTACAGAGAGAGGATAACAGGACTCTATCTATAGCAGAATACCTATACAGATATACTAGGACTCTATCTCTAACAGCCCGAACTAAGAGTCCGAAGGGTACTCAAGCAGGGCCTTCCCATACAAGCACTCAATGGTCGCGCTGTTGTACTTAGCTTGACTATCTTAAGGAATCGGTCCTTAGAGATCAGGGTAGTTCCCACACTAGTCCCGAGTCTGATGCTTATTGCACCAAACCTTGCAAATAGCCACCCCAATCAGGTTTTGCAAAAACAGTTTTACCCAACAGCACCCACTATCAAACTAACCATGAGACAATACCCACTGATCCAAATAAACTACAAGTGTCAAACACAGGGCAATAACAATATTCAACAAGTAAACAGCTTTACATATCTATGAAATTCTAAGCATGAGCAAAACCTAGATAAGGAAGTGGCAATATTACACAATTTTATTAATCCTAGAGTAGCAAGGAATGGTTTAACAATTTAAATACTAATTAGGTTTAGCTATACTAAGTAATTTTAAAATTTAAATTTAATATAACATGCAAATTGATAAACATCTAGAAAATTGCATTTAAAATGAAAGGTTCAACAGGTTCGGCACTTGCCTTGGCCAACACATCTTGGAAGCTCATCCGATGCACCGGCAACAAAATCCTCATCACTCCAATTAAACGATGAAAAACACAACAATAAATACAACGTAGAAAAGTACCAGAAAATATAATTCGTACATATGCATATTTAAAATTATTGCACAACTAATTTCATTTTTATAAACATTTTAAAATTTGTTTCACAATTTTTGGAGCAGTACTTTTAAAGATATGAAATTAACAAGTTGCATTGTTCATATAAATTAAAATAAGGACTCGGCCCGTCCTATTCGGCATTGTGTGGCCCCACCAGCTTTCCACACAGGGTGCACACGCGAGGGCTGGTTGGCCCAGCGCAGCGACACGGTTGGCAGGACAGCCTCGCTTAGCACAGTGGTGCGGCCCAGTGTAAGGAATCCAGATGCCCAAGAGGGGATGAATTGGGCTTTTCAAATTTTACTTTCTAACAAATTTTACACTTGTGTTCAAAGCTTATAAAAAATGCAGAAACGAGAGATTAAATATTTGAACACAAGTAATATAGCAAGGTGATAGCAATCCTATGATTCGATGAAATGAATATACTACGTATACTACTAACAATCAATACATGACAAGACAAATAATTATCCTTGTAAACATCTCAAGATAAAGCAATGAATATGAGAACAAGAAATGCAAATCACAAGAGACACAATAATTTTTTCCCGTGGATCGGAGGCACCACCCTCCTACGTCCACATTGAGGCAAGCCCTTGCTTCTTGGCTCTTGCAAAAACCAGCTCCCACTTAAGCTTCGCTCCTCGCTTCCACTCGTGGTTGCTAATTCCTCCACTCCGGAGATGGCAAGCACCAACGCGACTTCATAATATTTGCTCAAGCATTCTCACAACCTCTGTCGAGATGATCACCGGCACATGACGCCACTATGCTGTCTAGGGATCGCAATCCCAAGAGTAAGCACGACGTAGAACCTCCCGCCGTATCACCGTAGACCTTGAAGCACAACCGACGTAGATCTCCATGTCCCCAACCATGGATGGGATCAAAGGAGTTCTTCTCAAGAGCACAACGGTTTGAAGAGGTGTTTAGATTTGAATCTAGGTTAAAAAGAACATTAGAATCATGAATGAAATCATTGCCCACGAGATCCAGGCCAAAAGGGTATAAATACCCTCATGACAAAGCTGTCGCAGGCTTGGCCGGACCGTCTGGGCAACACAATTCCCGCTTTGTCCCAAAAACAGGGAGAAAATAGAAGTTTTACAGTGTTTCCCGGACCGTCCAGGCCTCAGCCCTTACCGTCCGGGCCACCAAGACCACCTGAACCACTTTAAAAAATAGAGAAATTAAAGGCTTGCCTAGACAATTCGAGCTATATCCCGGACTGTCTGGATAAGCCTGTCAGCTCTCGGGCTCCGTAGTAAAAAGCGTGTAACTTTTAGTTCCGGACTCGGAATTCGATGATCTTGGACTCCATAAAGAGCTTAGAATGAGGGCTGTCTAATCCACAAGGTCTCACTGCCTCAAAAGCCAGATGAGATGAGCAGAAAACCTAGGTAAAAAATGATACACTCTTCGACATCTGCAATAGCGAGAACATGACTTTTGCCCTAGTTCGTTGGCTTCCCGGCTACTCCCAACACTTCATCGGGATAGAAATAACAAGGATATGTATGAAAGAGATTGAGTTGTGCTTCCGGTCAAAAATTTATCCAATGGGAGTTGAATTGTTGAACCCTCTTAATAATACGTCAATCTATCCTATCAATCTGGTCTCCCAACCAGCTCCGAGACTGATAAAAGACTAGTGTTTGCACCAGAATTCGGCATGTATTGAAATCGGTCTGAAAATAGAAAAGTATCCGTACAGAAAAGAATCGGTAAACGACTCGGAAAAGGAATCCGTTTCTATAAAAGGAAAGGAAATCGGATAAGAGGCCAATACGGGTAAACACACCGTATCCATATGCGACTCGGATCGGCCAGGCGTGTTATAAAAGGGGTGGACGCCAAGCAAAGAAAAAAAGAAATCAATTCCAACAACACCTACTTTTTACAGCCTTTTCTTTTACATTGCTTTAGCTTCATAGATTTCTTTGCAAGTCGACGGAATCAACATAGCTGCGCATCGCCGATTGTTGATTTTAGCCGATTTTACCCAGGTTTGATTTGCTTCGTTTTGTTGCGCATCGCCTTCCCGAAGCCGATTTTACCTTATATCCGGATCAACTGTAACTGGTTGATCTAGTTATCTCCTAATCGGTTTTTGCCGACTAGCGAAAAGCCGATAGATCTTTGTTTATCGGCTTTGATCGAATTACAAATTTTACCTTATCGATTTCAAGTCAAATCGACTGGCACGCTCTGCAAACCCGGTGTTTGTCTTGTGTGTTCGAGGCCTAAAACCCCCTTCACGTTTTTCGCGCGAACATATTTTGGCACGCCCGGTGGGACCAACAAAAAGAATGTCGTCAACCGACAAGCCCGCGGTCACCGCCGATATCAACACTGATGCTATAATCGCGCCTCAGATGGCCGATTTAACCCCTGAGCAACGGAAAGAAATCGAAGACCGAAAGGCGGCTCTGGAGGAAATGATGCTACGGTGCTTCCAGAAAACGCGCCGTGGCGTTACTCAAAAGAGTGCACTCCCAAGCATCAATCCTATCGGAGATTCGTCATCTGAATCGGTAAGCCGATACGCACCCGCTCAAGCCGATTTATCAAGTATGATCGAGCAATCTGTCCATCACGCATTGATTAACCAGTCATCGGCTCTAGTATCCACATTAAAGCCAATGATAGAAAATAGTGTGAAAACAATTGCTCAGGAATTAGCTGCGTCTGGAAACCTGCTAGATCCACCACAAACCATCCCTACGTACCCAGTATATTCCATAACGCCCAACACCAACACAGTAAACGTGTCGGCTCATGCACCTATTATGATGCCGACTCAACCTACTGTTTTGAAACCAAGCATACAGAGAGATGGATTCACACACTACCATGGGCACACGGATGGGGCCAAAATAAGCGCATCAAATCGATCAGATGGACCCTCCAATAGCATCGGGATATCGGCCTATCAGCCGATCGAAACAGGACAGGTTCCGCTGTCACGGGGAGCCACAACCATGAAACAAGCGCCATATAGAGTAGTGCCATACGCACCCATACCCGATGCATTAGGTTTTAATCGTGATTATGACACAGTGCCAAGACCTCCTGAGGTGCGATTCGGACAAAGACCCGAGTTTGCACTCGGGGCAGGCACGAATGAGAATTGGCAATGTCGGCCGCACCACAAGCCGACAATGTTAATTGGGCGTAACAAATCGCCAATGTTTTGAGAGAACAGTTTGGCTTACGACCAGAGGAAGGGTAATCGGCTATAGGAAGCCGTATCCCGATTACATAGACCGAATGCCATACCCCCACAACTTTAGGATACGGACTTTGCTAAATTCTCGGTGATGATTACATTACCACAATTGAGCATATCGGACGGTTCATGGCTCAATGTGGGGAGGCGGCCTGATCCGATGGGTTAAAAATTAGATTGTTTCCTTTATTATTATACGGCCTTTGCATTCACTTGGTTCACAAATCTACCACCTAATTCAGTTCATATATGGAGCGATTTAGAAAGCCGATTCCATGAGTACTTCTTTTCGAACTATGGAGCTTAGGATTTACGATCTTAGTTCGATCCGCCAATGCGGCGAATCGGTCTCTGATTATATCAAGAGATTTGGGCGTCTGAATAGGTGCTCTGATGTAACATTACCCGACGATCAATTGGCCGACCTAGCGTTCCAAGGGTTAATCCCTCCATTAAAAGAAAAGTTGTCAGGCCAAGAATTCCCCGACCTAGGCCACCTACTCCATCGCGTATCGGAACATGAGAGCCGGTATGCAGAGAAATCAAAGGGTTTAAAGATAGATTTAAACCAAACAAAGAACGAAAAGGCCAAAATAAACATGATAGAATACTGATTCGAGCGATACCTCGAGGGCGAAGCAGAGGTGAACATAGCCGAGTGGGCCAAAGGTTCTAAAAGCCACTCGTGATGCTCTCTACTTAAGTGACAAAGAATAAGGCGGAAGTCAAGTACTCGTATGATGTGTCAAAGTGTGACAAGATATTTGATTTATTACTACAAGAAAAACTCATAAGGTTACCAGAAGGGCACATCATACCATCGGCCGAGGAGATTAAAAAGCGAAGGTATTGCAAATGGCATCATTCATTCTCCCATAACACTAACGATTGCAATATTTTTCGACAACAGATTCAATCGGCCATCGCCGATGGTAGGCTAAAATTTGCGGAAGAATCGGCTATGCAGATAGATATGAGCCCTTTTCAAGTCAACATGGTTCAATGTTCACGAAAAGAGAGGCCTGCGGAAGAAGATAAGCCGGTTAAGGGAGTTGTATCGCGAGACGAGACAGTGCAGATCACTATCGGTTCTATACAAATAGAAGCCGATAGGAATGGACAGAACTCGAGAACGGTAAAACCAAGAGGGGACTTGGAGGTCGGTAAATGGTATCGGGCTGAGAGGGCTCCAAGGAAAACCGATTTCAAACCAAAGCCGACCTTCTCACAACTCCTGGGGAAGTATGAAAGGGTAAGTCGAAGGTGTGACCCTCAACGCCACCAGAACTTGCATCAACTAAGGCAAAAGAGGGACGAGCGTTGGCGGCCAGATATGTCATATCGGCCAGCTACTGAGGAAGAGAAACATCGACAATGTCCCTTTTGGCAGTTTTGCTGGGAGAAAGGGATGACCTTACCAACAGTAGTGTCTTGTCCTATGCAACACTCAGCTGCATATCGGCCAAACCGGTCTCAGAAAAGATAGGTTGTCTAGACCGATATACAGTCATCCAGATATGAGCAGTAGGCCGATCCATAGAAGGTTGTCAACATCAGAGCAAGGCGAGTCCTCCCAAAATCAAGAACTATCGGATAACACGGGTAGAATGGAATCCGACAGCGAGATGAGCAATTTAGCTGGAAAGATACGGCCAGATAGAACCTAAACCTAGGTGGTGCCCTCAGGTCTTAGCAAATCACAACGCGAAGGCTTCAGCGATTGAAAACACAAGAAGAAAGGGAGGCCGAAAAGGAGAGCGAGAGGATCGGATGTTCAACAAATTAAGACCGGTACCAATTTTGAAAAAGGAGTGGAGAAAAAGGAACAAATCGATAGTGATTCAGACCAATCGCTTGAATCCGGTTCTCCGATGATCCGGGATGATACACCACCGATGGACATAAACATGGTATTCGCTCTACCTGCCGAGTTCAAAACCGAGGAATCGGCTGAGGAAGTGGTCGCCAGCGATTATGTCTCGGAGCACCAGGTATTTGTGTTCGAAAAGCCACAAGACATGCATCGGCATCGGAAACCATTATATCTAAAAGGGTATATTAATGGCCGACCGATATCTCGTATGTTGGTCGATGGCGGGGCGACAGTCAATCTGATGCCGTTAAGTACTTTCAGAAAGTTGGGTAAAGCCGATGAAGACTTGATCAAGACCAATATGGTGCCAAATGACTTCACGGGAGATCCAACCGAAGCTAAAGGCGTGATGGTGTCGAAGCGGCGATCGGTAATAAAACTTTGCCGATTGCATTTTTTGTGATTGAAGCCAAAGGCAATTCTGACATGCTCCTTGGGCGGGACTGGATCCATGCCAATTGCTGTATACCATCAACTATGCACCAAAAATTGGTGCAGTGGAACGATGATACAGTAGAAGTCGTACCGGCCGACACATCGGCTCACATCGCCATGGCTAGCCCTGATACCAATTGGCCACACGAAGAAGCCGAGTGTATATCAGGAAAAGCCTTGGACAATTGCGATTTTATCTGCGTAGAGAAGTCAGGATTCAAGCCGATCGTCAAACCCAACACGTTTGATCGGACAGACGAAGTAGTAAGAAGATGGAGTACAAGACACTAGCAAAGCTACAGGAAAAGGGCAGGAGCTATCGGCAAACAGAATACGAAGAAGCTGTTGAGGATTTTGAAGAAGAAAGAAAAGGGTTAGGATTTACTTCTGCCGATTTGCTCGAAGAGATTGATATTGGGGAAGGTAATAGCAAAAGACCAACGTTTGTAAGTGCTAAACTAGAACCCAGTTATAAAGCAAAGTTGGTCGAAATACTCAAGAAGTATAAGGATTGCTTTGCATGGGAGTATTATGAAATGCCAGGTTTAAGCCGACAGCTAGTCGAACATCGGCTGCCTATAAAGCCTGGATATCGGCCGTTCAAACAGTACCCTAGGCGGTTCAATCCTACATTGTATGACGCTATAAAGGAAGAAGTAGGACGATTGCTAGAGGCAAAGTTTATCCGGCCTTGCCGATACGCTGAGTGGGTCTCAAACATCGTCCCTGTAAAGAAGAAAAATGGCAAACTTAGGGTATGTGTCGATTTTAGAGATTTAAACAAAGCTACACCAAAGACGAGTACCCAATGCCTATAGCCGATATGCTTATCGATCTGCATCTGGGAATAAAATCATAAGCTTTTTGGACGGAACGCAGGATACAATCAGATATTTATGGCGAAGCCGATATATCCAAGACGGCTTTCAGATGTCCAGGAGCTTTAGGGCTATATGAATGGAAAGTTATGACCTTCGGTTTAAAAAATGCGGTGCTACTTATCAACGTGCTATGAACCATATTTTCCATGATTTGATCGGCAATCTTGTGGAAATTTACATTGATGATGTAGTAGTAAAGTCCAAAGAAGGCGGCAATATTTAGCCGATTTGGAAAAGATGTTCGAAAGCACAAGGGTGCATGGGTTAAAAATGAACCCTCTCAAATGTGCTTTCGGGTATCGGCCGGGCAATTTCTTGGGTTTACGGTGCATGAAGGAGGAATTGAAGTAAACGAAGCCAAAGTAAAAGCCATAGCCGATACTAAACCGCCAACAAGCAAAAAGGAGTTGCAGGTATTGATTGGAAAAATCAACTACTTGCGACGTTTCATCTCAAACTTGTCGTATGTATTCGTGCTTTCACACCGCTGCTGAAAATTAAAGACAACCTAGAGTTCAAATGGGGAGCCGATCAGCAAAGAGCCTTCGGCGACATAAAAGGTTATCGATGAGTCCACGGTATTGACCGCGCCAAAACACGGTATACCTTTTAGACTATATATATCGGCTGAAGGTGATTCGATTGGAGCAGTTTTAACACAAGAAGCCGATAGGAAGGAACGAGCAATATTTTACTTAAGCCGACGTCTTCTGGATGCAGAAACCAGGTATCCCCTAATAGAAAAATTATGCTTATCATTGTATTTTGCTTGCACCAAGTTAAGACATTATATGCTAGCTTCCAAATGCGTCATAATATGCAAAACCGATGTAGTTAAATACATATTATCAGCGCCAATCATGCGGGGTCGGCTTGGTAAGTGGGCATATGCCTTAACAGAGTTCGAGTTATCCTATGAGTCGGCTAAATCTGTGAAAGGACAAGCTGTGGCCGATTTTATCACAGGAAGTGAAACATTAGTGGGAACAACTAGTGTAACTCCTTGGCAGCTGTATTTTGATGGATCTGTGTGCCAAGAAGGCGAAGGCATCGGTGTGATATTAGTTTCACCTAGGAAACAAGAGTATGGCTTCATGTATCGGCTAAATAGCCGATGTTCAAATAATCAAGCAGAATACGAAGCATTACTAAGGGGTCTACAACTGTTAGATAGCATCGGAGTGAGAGACGTCGAAGCTTTTGGAGATTCGATGTTAATTGTACAGCAAGTCAGAAGAGAATACCGATGCAATGATGATGCACTAACCCAGTACTTGCATCAATGCCTCCAGATCATCGAGATGTTCACTACATTTTCCATAGAACATATCCCCAGAGAAGCTAATGATAAAGCAAACCGATTGGCACAATGTGCATCAGGGTACAAGATTGAAAGCCGACATGGACCAATCGAGCTAAACGTTTGGCCGATTTTATGTGTTCACCCTGTCGACTGGAGAACAGAGATAAGGGATTATTTGTCAGATCCAGCCAAGCCGACCGAGCAAAAGGTCAGGCGCAAAGCACTCAAATATGTTCTACTAGAAGATGTATTGTACTTTCGGACTATGGAAGGTCTGTTGTTAAGATGTCTGGGAACCGAAGAAGCCAAAGTGGCGATGGGTGAAGTCCATGAAGGCATTTGTGGATCACATCAATCGGCCCATAAGATGAAATGGATACTAAGGCGAACAGGGTATTTTTGGCGGCGATGTTAGAAAGCGCTTCAAATATTATAAAGGATGCCAAACGTGCCAAAAATTTGGTAACATCTGATCGGCACCAGCATCGGCTTTGCATCCGATCGTCAAACCATGGCCATTTAGAGGATGGGGTATAGACATAATCGGACAAATATTTCCGTCATCTAGCAAAGGACATAAATTCATCCTTGCAGCCACGGATTATTTCTCAAAATGGGTTGAGGCTGTACCACTCAAGAAGGTTACTAGTAAAGAGCTAATCGACTTTGTAAATGAACACATCGTCCATCGGTTTGGGATTCCACAAACAATCACTCTTGATCAGTCTTGTGTTCATGTCCAACGATTTCAAAGGTTTTGCGAAAAGTCTTGGGATAAAATTACTCAACTCTTCCCCTTACTACGCTCAGGCCAGCGGTCGGGCCGAGTCGTCAAACAAGACATTGATAAAGTGATAAAAGAAAAATTGAGGAGGAACCAAGGAGATGGCATTCAACGCTATCGGAGGCTTTATGGGCTTATCGGCTATCTCATCACGGATCAACTAAATTGTCACCCTTTCAATTGGTATATGGACAAGAAGCCGTTTTGCCGTTGAAATCAACATCGGCTCAATAAGGCTACACGAGCAAGATAAGATATCGGTACCGATGAATACAAACAGCGATCTTTGGACAATCTAGATGATTTGGTGAACTAAAGTGATCACGCTAGATCGGCTTAAAAGAATAAAGAGATGGTTGCCGGTCGTACAATAAAAAGTAATTTTAAAATCATTCAATCAAGCCGATTTAGTATGGAAAACCATATTGCCGATTGGGTCTAAAGATAATCGATTCGGCAAATGGTCTCCAACGTGGGAAGGACCTTATAAGATCAATCGTAGGTTGACGGGAATTCATATATACTGGAATCCTTAGAAGGGTTCGTCCTACCTAAAGCGATCAATGGAAAATATCTGAAGGCATATCACCCAAGCATATGGGTCGGGTCCTAACTACGGGGAGAGACATCAGGATCAATGACAAGCACATATGCATAAAATCGGTCATCTGACCGACCGAGGCAGTTTAAACCCATCCACATCAAAGTTTACAAAATCGGACGCGACGGTAGATTAAGCAAGAGTTCAAAAGACCTCGAGGTTTAAAGCAATATTACAAGGATCGGCCATAAATCAAAGTCTAGTGTAGTCCCAACCCGGGCAAATGGGCTCCCAAAGCCGATAGTGCCGCTGCCGGCCTACCAATGGTAGCTTGAATGCTGTCTATCAATTGTTGGTCATTTCTTTGCATCACCCGGATGAAACTATCTTGGCCGATTGGTTCTTGACTTGGGCAAAAACCTCGCCGATTTGCCGCCTCGACGGCTAGTGAAGACGTGGAGTTGGTGATGCTGTGACATTCCACAAGTTCTTTTGTAACAAGAGCCATTTGTTCTTCAAGTTTGGCCTTGGTCGACTCAACTCTTGAGCCTTGCTCTTAGTCATTTTAAGTGTAGCTGTGCCTTGGTCAAATGTGCTCTTTCGGGATTTGGCATCGGCTATGAGCTTGTCCAAGATCTCTTGGTCGGCTTGTTGGGCCTTCCTCTGTTCAACTCTTTGCTTGGTCGACTCCACGTCTAGCCGAAGCGGCGTCAAGTGGCGAGACCTCGGCGGTGCATTCATTGCGGCGGAAGGGAGATCGGCTTGCATGGCTGCCATGGCATCCTCGGTGGTTGCGTGTTAGCGAAGAGAGCCGCTCGGTTGCATCACCTCGTCGAAGGCGATTAAGTCGCTCCCGCATACCCGGCAAGAGCGATAACGGCGGCCGATCTTTGGAAGCGAGGCCGCTATTATACGTTGGATGTCGGCCGGGTAGTCGTCAGTGGCCACAATCTCCGGGTCGTCGAGCTCGTCCAAGGAAAAGCCTAAAAGGTCGGCTAAGTCCATCGACGGAGTCAGGCCGGGAGCAGGTTTTGGAGGTGACGAAGCAGATGGCGGAGCAGGAGCCACAGCCGGCAAGATAAGCACGTCGGTTTGAGTCTTCTCTGCATCGGCTTCTAGCAATTGAACGGAGGGGGTTTCCTGAAAAATATTTTCACGATAAGATCAAGGAAGACAAATTTAAGTCAAGAACGAGGGTCGAAGCTAACCGCGAGAGCCGATCCGGTTGGAGATCTTCTTTGCATCACGGCTGCGAGCTTTGGGGATCGCTTAATGACAACTCTACGGCTTTTCTTCTCTGAAAAAACGAACATGGGTTTAGCCGACAAAGAAGCATGAAACTTCATTTGGTGGAAAATGGAATCTGGGCGATACAGTGCGGCTGGGCGGCAAGATCCAGGCAGTGATGGGCTATTGACCCCAACGTGCGGAGGATAAACCGGCAAGAGGGTCGATGACCTTGGCCGTTTGGAGCGATCGTCGGCCGTCACGGCTTCTTGGGGTTGATCTTTTGCTAGTCTGAAAAGGGTAGAAGATATGGTTAAGCCGATGAAAATCTTATTCCAATAAAACAACAAAATGAAAATACCTCTAAAGATGAGTTAGCGTCGCTCGAACTCGAGCTAGACCCAGCAACGGTCTCTGTCGGCTCTCGAAAACCAGGAAGAAAAGAGGACAGGACCTCGGGAATAGTGCGCCTCCGCAAGAGTGCCTCAGCTATAGAAGCCCACCATGTGGTAAATTGGCCCGATCGACGCGTGTTTAACACAAGGAAGGGCAAGTCTACCACATGGAGTTCATCGGCTAGCTCAATAATAAGATCCGCCGCAGTAGAGTTAGTTACTTTGTTTCGTGGTTTAATCATCCTAAGCAAAGGAAAGCAAGGAATGGTTTGTCCGAAACCCAGCTGGCGTGCATAAACTGAAGGATGATAGAATTCATAGGTCGGCTGAAATGTTCTGCTTTGAGTACTTAAGCCGACGTGAAGGATGCAAGGAGAAATCAACAGGGGAAGCAGATCGAGAGTGGATTGGGGCATTAGGGAGCTATCGGAGTTTAAACGAAGAAAAGAAGGCCACGGGAGATCGGCTAATTGGCTATACGAAAAGAAATCTCTACGGTTGAAAGAGGCTTGGTTAAGATGCAGGAAAAAGGACAAGTATTTATGGAAGCCGGCAGGAGAGATTTTTGTTCATCGGATGAACACATGGTGAATTTTTCCCCTGGGGATCGGCTAGGTTGGAATACAGGGACGGCACCCTCAGGAAAATCTTCCGTTGGGAAAGCCGATTCTTCTGAAGGGTCCGGGATAATGAGGCGGCCAAAAACGCAGTAAAGCCAAATCTGAATAAACCAAAGAGGGCCGCCAACATTACCAACGACATAGGAACCATTGCCAGTGAAAAGCCGACTCCTGATGATATGCATCATATGGTATACGGCGCCCAGCAAAGATTTCCCTAAAGCTAGCCGATGACCCATAACTAGTTGCTCTGACATAAATTGATAGACACAGGTTGGTCCTAGGAAGCGCCACGAAGAGGAATCGGTCTAACCATAAGTTGATAAAGGCTACGTGTTCTTCATCCGATCTGAGGGCGGTTACTTTGTTGTTATTTTGGATGTATCTGGACCAACCTTCTCCCTTTTTCTGGTCAATTTGTACCGAGGTTTCCCACTAAAAGCCGATATTTGTTCTCCATCAGGCCTAAGACAAAGCATAATTCAGCCATATCTAAAAGGGTTGGGCCGATGGGACCGGTTGGGAAAAAGAAGGCGTTAAAAGAGTCCGACCAAAAATAGCAGGCAAGACTACTAAAGATTCGTTGGGCTCGGGGCAGCTAAGGACAGGGGATACACTCGGCAATGCCCATACCTTCCCACTCTGCTTTCTTTTGGGCCGATACTCTAATGTACGGGACCTCCAGCCCTTGAGAGGCTGTCGGCCAAGCCCTAAAACTTTTGGACCACTCGTTGATGTTGTAACCAGGAGCCGATAAAGGGAGTCTAGGATTTCATCTCCAATGACAAGATCGGGTTCTATGGTTCCTATAGGACCTAGGAAATCTTGATGATCGCTATCTGGGATCGGAACAAGTACCGAGATGCGTCCATTTCAGCCGATGCTATGAGAAGAAGGGTTGAAGCGGAGGAAAGCCGATTTCAGGATTAACGAGAGCACGCCAGGGTGAAAATGACTGCAGGGGGGAGCCTCATATTTATACCTCGGTGAAAAGGTGAAAAGGCGGGAGCGATTCTTGCATTGAAAACGCACCGAGAGCATTGCGGCGCCATTAATGGGGAAGTTACCGAGGTGAATCCTAAACGACAAGCCGATCACAGAAAAGACGAAGGGATTTTTGAAAGATAACAAGTTACCTTTCAAAAATGGGGGGCATATGTTTGCACCAGAATTCGGCATGTATTGAAATCGGTCTGAAAATAGAAAAGTATCCGTACAGAAAAGAATCGGTAAACGACTCGGAAAAGGAATCCGTTTCTATAAAAGGAAAGGAAATCGGATAAGAGGCCAATACGGGTAAACACACCGTATCCATATGCGACTCGGATCGGCCAGGCGTGTTATAAAAGGGGTGGACGCCAAGCAAAGAAAAAAAGAAATCAATTCCAACAACACCTACTTTTTACAGCCTTTTCTTTTACATTGCTTTAGCTTCATAGATTTCTTTGCAAGTCGACGGAATCAACATAGCTGCGCATCGCCGATTGTTGATTTTAGCCGATTTTACCCAGGTTTGATTTGCTTCGTTTTGTTGCGCATCGCCTTCCCGAAGCCGATTTTACCTTATATCCGGATCAACTGTAACTGGTTGATCTAGTTATCTCCTAATCGGTTTTTGCCGACTAGCGAAAAGCCGATAGATCTTTGTTTATCGGCTTTGATCGAATTACAAATTTTACCTTGTCGATTTCAGGTCAAATCGACTGGCACGCTCTGCAAACCCGGTGTTTGTCTTGTGTGTTCGAGGCCTAAAACCCCCTTCACGTTTTTCGCGCGAACAACTAGGAAAAACCTTAGCCCTACACTACCCATACCTTTGCCTTGCGATTCTAATCATCTGCCTTCAAAGCCTTGTACATGACCACCTTTTACTCATGATGATGCCTTCGTCTCGTCAACCTCGACTTGATCACCTCATGAGACTCTTCCATCTTATCGACTTTGACCCGATCATCCTACTAACGATCCTCTTGCCAAAACGATCTTGACTCATCCTCAACTCTTGGTGAATCCCCATCTAGTTGACTTCGATTTAGACATCAACCTTTGGCATGTCCTTGGTTGTCATGTACCTTCATAGGACCTAATTTTCCTTCCAACACTTAATAGAAACTTAGTCCCTAACACTCTAGAAAGATATATGGATATGATTGAGAATCAACAAGATTTAATCTCAACAATTGTTTAGCAATGAATTGCAATATTAATAAAACACTTGCTATATGAAATGAGTTAACTTGATATAACAAACAACATTTAAGCACTACAAGTGTTTCATAGATAAATGACAATAGGAATAGGAACACTTGTCATATGATCATTCCCTAAATGCATACGCACATGAGAGAACAATGCACTTTGATATAAACAATAACTCCATGGCACATGATAAATAATTAGTGCAAAATATAAACTATGATTTCATGAAGGATGTGCGTATGAGATAAACATGGATATCATATACGCATGAAGCCAATCGAACATGGTGAAGTCTATCCAGTGAATTAACAAATGAACCAACTAGGGGATCACTAATGCATGGCATATACAAGAGCAAAGACCCCCTAGATCAATTAATTACTAAATACATGGCATATATCAAATGAGATGAAACTATATCTTGCACTAGTCTAAAAAGGTGCACTTATGGATAGGAGTGGAATACCGAACACATACCTCAATGTCGCATATCCATTCTATTTGTAATCGAGACTTAACCTCAATGTCACCTATCTACATTCCCTCTAAATGTGATGAGACACCTCAGTGTCGCTTATCCACATTCCCTCTAAAAGTAGTGAGACTCGAACCATCTTATCAATAAATACATTAGTCTCATAGCAAGAATCATATTAGAGGGAACACTAAATTAAGCATTATCATTGTCATTAAATGTGTTTGCCATTATATCACCAAAACCACACGAGGGTTACCTTGAACTTACACCCAGCCGAGGAGGCGACTTGGCGCAGGGGCATGGACTAGCCTGACTACGGCCAGGAGCAGGGGAGGCAGTGTGGCGGCCGCGAATCTGGCAGCGGCGATAGCGCTCCGACGAGGGGAAGGAGGGAGAAAGGAGGAGGAGGAGCGGGGAATCCTCTGGTGGGGTCGCCCCACTAGATTGGCGATGGTAGCAGCAGTGGCGGCGCCACGGCGGAGCAGATCACTAGCTACTAGATGGCGGCGAGAGGAGGTCGACGAGCTGTACAGGGGCACGGTGAAGCTCGTATTATGGCGCGACGCGACGTCACCGGAAAAATGGATAGTTTTTTAGTTTCGAGAGCTAAGTGACTGTAGCGATGTATTTCAAGAGGCGTAAAATAGACTTCTTCCCTAGATATAATATAACAAGAATTAAAAAGCCATGATCAATTATGATTAAAAAAAGAGGTGATGAGACGAGTTTTAGCCATGATCAATTATGATTAAAAAACAAGTTGATGGGACGAGTTTTTTAATGGGGCAGTCTGCCCCTACTCCTGTAGGGAATACCTCGGATCCAGAGGCCTAGTACACCCTTTTATGATATGTTGGAGATGCTCTAAACAAGACAAAATACGGGAGCAAATTAATACGATATACTGAACAGCGAGATCTTTTCAGATTTTTATTTTTGTCAAGGGAGCAGGAAATTGAATATGGCTAGATGGGCTTTTCTAGCGTTTTAGCCCAAGTGCTGTAGTACGGGGTTGCCCGACAGCACGTGCTTCGCCGGCATGCATGTCTCTATCATCTGAATTCTGATTTCTGAACGCGCGGCTCTCTCTACGATCACGAGTCACAGCTCACAGTAACAAGCATGAGTGAAGCATAATTTTGGATCAGAGAACGGTTCGCTGGATAACAGCAGTAACAAGCAGGAACGAAATGTAATTCACTGAGGGCTTGTTTGGGAGACCCGCCGGCCCATTCCTAGGATCAAGCATCCCATGGAAAGTTTTTCTGGCCAAGACTGTGAGTGTTTAGAAAACCACCTCACAGTAGGGGTGGATTCGAGCCGATCCTAAGCGAGGTTAGCCTGTCAAAGCTCGAGCTCAGCTCCGGTTTGACTCGATTCAACATCAAGCTTAGTGTCAAGCTCGAGATCGACCCCGATAAAAGCTCGGTTAGACTCGAGCTTGACTCGGTTGAGCTCGAATAAAGAGAATATTCCTGTTTTAAAGGAAAGATAAGGTTTTATAAGCTTGGTTGGATTCGATTTCAAACTCGAGCTCGGCTCGAATTAGTTGGACAAATAGATTTAGAGAGGGAAACATGTACAATGATGATTATTTAGGCTCGATGGAGACTCAGGATCAAGCTCAAGCTTTGACTTGACTTAGACTCGAGCTCGGGACCAGACTCAAGATCGGCTCGTTTAGCTTTCGAGCTTGATCTAAGCTCGAACCACACTCGATCTAATTTCGAGTAGCTCGTCAAGCCCGGACCATTGAGCCAGCCCTACCGCACAGGTTTTATTTTACCCTCTTCGCTCGGCTTCCCCGTGGAAACAACCCCCAGCTAGTCACCTCACCTGTTCCCTACTCTGTCCACGTAGCACAGGCCGAACCACTTGTCTGCTCCCTCGCCGCCCTGCTGCCAATAAAAGCCAGAGTAGTAGCGTACGAAAAAATTCTGAAAATTAAGAAAATCAAGAAGAATTTAAGTATGAAACAAAATCAGGTTCTGGATAATTTATTTATTTTTAAAATCATATCAAGAGAATTATTTTTATATTAAATAAATCAATTAATCAAAAACTTTTAAATTTCTTGCACACTTGAATTCTTCTTGTTTAATTTCATAATTTTTAGAAGTTTTTCTCATATTGTTTTGAGTTCTCTACATTTTTTAGATTTATTTTCTACTAGTCAAACCAATGTTGAAAGGGGCATTTCATGGTCAACTAACGGTCAAAGGGGTCAAAACTAACGGCACGGGCAAAAAATGAAATGACATGTGAAAAAGTGATGGCAAATTCAAGAAGTCCAATTATATGGTGGCAAATGTGATATTGCCCAAGTTTCTAGCTAGTGGCATAAACAAAATTTTCCAAAAAAAACCCCGTGGATTAATGGATTATATGGCCCGGGATTGTTTCCACGTGCACCCAAAAAAAGCCTAATTTGGATGAGAACGGTTCTTTGGAGTGTAGTGTCAGGGTGAATTGCGTACATGAAACAACATCGTCTAATCGCCATGTCTATTGTGCGGTGCTTGCAATTGCTACCCTATAACGACGTACAAAATCACCTTGTTCGCAGCTATTAAATAGAAATTCACATCGTAATACTTACAACCAATCAGCCTTTTGCGAGGGTTCATTTGATTGAGGTACTAAGCTCGCTAACAAATGTCATATTTTAATAACTCTTAAGGGGGTGCTTGGATTAGGGGTATTTCATTGGAGTGTTTTAGGATTTAGTTCAAATTTGAACTAAATCTCAAAACCTCCCAAGAAATTACCACTCATCCAAGCAGGGCCTAAGTTTGAAAAGAAAGGTGGTTATCCCTCGTATTTGCACGACTAATTTTGTAATTGATATGGACTTTTTTATTTTAAATTTGCGTTTTTTTATTGTAGTTGATATGAACTCTTTAATATAATTTGTAGTTGCTCATTCTTTGATTAATTGATGATGGAGATTTTTTTTTCTATAATTTACATGAGAATTTCCCTAATAATAGATTTAATCTAAGCCATTATAATCTAACCCTACTTTAATCGATAGTGGAGATTTTTTTTTTACTCTAATTTACATGTGAATTTCTCTGATAATAGATTCAATCTGAGCCATTGTAACCTAGCCCACTATAATCAATGGTGGAGATCTTTTCTTTTTGTTTGATCTATATGTGTCTTGATCAGGGTTCAAATTCTCGCCGAAATCCCGTGAAATTTCGGCGAAATTTCGGTTTTCGGACCCCCCCGAGTTCCATAATCTCGGCGAAATTAAAAAAACCCTAACAAAATTTAAAAGTGCTACAGTACCTTATAATCTCAGCGAAATTTCGGTGAAATGGACCGAAATCTCGGTTTTTTGACCGAAATTTGTCCAAAATTTGACCGGATTTAACCGGATTTGACCGGAGTTTGACCGGATTGGATTCCTCAAGTCATTTTCCAGATCTGACCAAAATTTCAAAAAAATTTGACATCGTTTGAACCATTTTTCGTTCAATTGAATTTTACCGAGATCTCGGATATTTGGGACGAAATTTCGGTATTTGGAACGAAATCCCAGAAATTTCGGTTCAAAAAAAACCGGATTTAAATTTTGGTTTTTGAATTTCGTCCGGATTTCGTCCGAAATAACGAGATCTCGCCGAAAAATCGGATTTCGGTCGACGCCGGGATTTGATCAAAAACGAAAATTTGAACCCTGGTCTTGATAAAAGATTCAATCTGTAACATCTCCAATTTTGGTCTTCTGTCAAAATCAAATTTAAACTAATTAACTTCAAAATTCGGTTCTTCCTCGGTGTTTAAATTAACCAGGCATCCTTATCCTTCCAAAATTAGAGTTCAACCATTTCTCGTCCGGAAAATCGAATTTTCGAATTCCGGTCCATACCCGAAATTCCACCTGAGTTCCAAAATGCTCCAAAAATCCCGAAACATGTTGCACTAGGTTCCAAATATTCCAAAACCATTTATTCGCTCGCGGCCTTTCGTCAAAAGCCATTTATTCGTCCCGGAATTTTCTAAATTCCAAATTTCATCCACATTTTATGAAACCAATTTTATTGGGTTTCAAATATTCCCTAATATTTTTAGGATTTTTTTCGGGATTTTTAGACCATTTTTGTTATTTTTCTTGCGCGTGATTGTCTTTCACTTACTCCGACCAACTGGAAGGCGACACATGTGCGTGCACTGTTCATCTTCAACCTCCTCACGATGGAAGAAACCAGAGAAGGTCTCTCTCCTTCCATACATGGTATTCAAGCTTTAAACAATCATAACTCCCGCAATAATGCATCAAATCTTGCATGTCCGGATCCGTTGAAAAGGTAACGGCGAGGAGTTTCCATTCCCTACATTCATTAGCCCTAAATCTCGCCGGAATTTGAACAATTAAGCAAAAAACGAAAATGTCTTCAATAGCAATAACTCGGCCGTTTCAACTCCAATTCGCATGGTTCCACCTCTCAAAGCTTCGTGGTGGAGTCCTCTTCTCGGTGCTATCACTCTTCTTTTGCCTCTCCTCATCGTTTGCCCGGGAGATTACGAAAATCGGTGACCTCCACCGTCGGTCTTCGCGTTTGCCATCCTATCTCTCGCTCCGGTGAGTCAAACTCGATTCCGTTTGATCCATTGTGTGCGTATGGATGACAAGATCATAACCCCTCAATCAATTTTAGGTTTCCTCAAAGTTTGAATCCGAATTTCGAGCTTGAATCGCTATGGACGAACCGCCGTTCGTCATCAAATTCGTTGTCTCCGGTAATCCTCTTCAAGATCCGACATCACCATTGGATTCGCATCGTCGAGATCTTTCCGAGGTTTACCTTCTTCCATCCCGCCACCCCTTCCATTGCAAGTTCCCCATGTTCAAACCCTAGGTTCAGTGAGCTCTGTTATGGATGCCAAATTCGCGATTTACTGTAGCTACAGTAACTTTTCTTTTTCCTAGGATTTTCTTTCCAATTCGACTTCGAACGCTCATATCTTTTCTGTCCTAACTCAGATTCACTCCGTTCAAATTCCTAAATTCATCTAAATTCAAGATCTACCTGCCAGTATAATTTTTATAATTTTTGAATTTTATTTATTTTATTGTTATTTATTCGTTGTACCGTTTTGCGTGTAGCCGAGGATCCCGCCGAGTCCGCCGACCCCGCCGCCGATCTTCAAGGTTCCAAGACCTTCGCTGCGCACGAAGGCAAGTCTCCTTGACGCATTTCGATCCCATGTTTGCAAAAGCTTTACAATGTTTTATAACTTGCATTGCTATCTTTATAACCGTATGTCAAATATAGACTGTTAGTTATTCCGAATTGCTGTCATCTCTGTCGGCGTACTAGCCAACAGGCACCTCTGAGACGGGTGCTTATGAGGTTTCGACGGGGGCTTTCGGGGCAATCGCCTCGGAATGGAAGACGGTGACGATCGGGGCACCGGGAGGCTCAGGCTAACGGGGGGACGCAAAGAGTTTTTACCCAGGTTCAGGCCCTCCGAAGAGTAATAGCCCTAGTCCTGCCTTTCTTCGTGTTGCCTGCGTTCTTGCTGGAAAGGATGAAAACCTACTAACAATGAGTCGAACCCCCTCTCCCATGCACCCCGGCTCCCTTTTATACTCGGGCTGACGGGGGCGCATGGGAGGCTTGCACCGCCCCCATCATTACATCGCTCTGCGGCGTATTTAATCGCGCCGTCACTATTCTTATGTCACATTAATGTTCGCGCATCTGTCACAATCCCGCTTGGGCCCCACGCCCACCAACGCCGCCTGCTCGTCACGGGGTGAGGTGTAGTCTTGACGTCTCCCAAAGCCATGATGCGCCTGGGAAGGTGCGCCGCCACACCGCAGCTTTCCATGCTTCCACATTCAATGCGCACGATTCGCATTTAATGTCACGATCTCGACAGGACTATCTCGATGGTGCGCCAAAGATGGCCAGGATCAGACGCCACATGCCCACTGGCGACCACCGCTACTGGGCGCCCGCGCCTGGCTCAGACGCCACGAGTCCGCTGGGCGATCTTCTTGCCGTCGCCTGCCGCCTGGCTCAGGCGCCACGTGTCCGGGCGACCACCTTATCGTCGCCAGCCTGGCCTGCGGCGCCACGTGTCCGCTGGGCGACCACCTTATCGACGCCAGCCTGGCCTCTACGCCACGTGTCCTCTGGCTATCACCTTGCCAGTCGCCCGCCTGGCTCAGACGCCACGTGTCCGGGGCGACCACCTTCTCGACGCTTGCAGGCCTGGCCTATACGCCACGTGTCCGCTGGGCTATCACCTTGCTGGTCGCCCAGCGGCCTGGCCTGTACGCCACGTGTCCGCTGGGGCGACCACCGTATGGGTTTTTCTCTTGCCGTGGCAGTGGGCCCAAGCACGCCCTGGCTGCCACTTGATTCCTTTTTTAGGGCGGGGGAGCGGGTACCTTGGTGTAGAATACGCCGACAGTAGCCCCCGGGCCCACCTAGGAGCGCTTTTTGGTCTTCTGCCCTTCTTCTTCTTTAATTGGCGGCTTGAGAACTGCTCCGGCTCCTGGGTGGGACCCTTCAAAGGTCCGCGTGCCTCGCAAAAAAAAGATCTTCCGGCTTCCCCGATTCCCAAGCGGTTTGCGCGGTTACTTCCTCCTTGTAACCGCCGCACGTTCCTTGGGATGCGCCCCATTTACGAGGCTCTTAAACTTCCTCTTTTTCGAATCGCCGCACCTTTTCGGTTTTCCCGCCGGTTCGCCTCCCGCGGCCTTATAAAAAGCTGATCGAAGAGGGAGTAGTTCTTCCCCCTTTCAACTCTCTGCGCTCCACCTCTTTCAGACGTTTCAGGCTTTCTTGCTTCATCCCCTTTGCGGTTGCGCTTCGAAATCCCTACCTTCCCGATGGCTCCGATGCTTCCTTCTTCGATCATTGAGGAGGAGAGGGCCGCTAGGTTCTCCCAGAACATCACTGGGGGCGCCCTTCGCCTCCGCGCCGGGACTGTCGAGCCCCACTGTCGGCCTGGAGAAGTGGTTTTCTTCGGGTGGCAGCTCCTTGCCGGCCTACTACCGCCGGTCTCTGACTTTTATCTTTCTGTTCTCAACTTCTATGCCATTCATCACATTCACCTTCCTCCCAACTCTGTTATCCTCCTTTCCGCCTTTGCTCACTTCTGCGAGATGTTCGTGGGAGTGCTGCCCAACCTTCTTCTTTTTCGCTTCTTCTACACCCTTCGTGCCGCGGGCGGTACCCCGCCGGTTTCCGGAAGCTGTCACCTGCGGCTCCGTGACGGGAGCGTTGCGCGCTATATCCCATTGGACTGCCGGTCCAACTGGAGGGATTGGCGCGCAGAGTGCCTGTACGCCACGTGTCCGCTGGGGCGACCACCGTATGGGTTTTTCTCTTGCCGTGGCAGTGGGCCCAAGCACGCCCTGGCTGCCACTTGATTCCTTTTTTAGGGCGGGGGAGCGGGTACCTTGGTGTAGAATACGCCGACAATCTCCTTGATTGTTGATATCCATGTTTACTTGTAACCCTAAGGCACTTTGCTATGTCATGCCTAATTTATATTGTGACATTTGTTGATTAGAACGGTAGATATGCTCGGTGCAAAATTGATTAAAGTGACCCACGGGTGGGATTATATCAAAATGATGATTTAAATTGTGATTTGAGAATTATTTTAAAGTATTTGCTACTGTTTTTGAAAAATAAAAATAAAAATGAAAATGGTTTGGACTTGAGCGGCATGGGTTGTCTGGCAGGTGCATATAGAGCACTGGTCCTGGTTTGTGCAAATACCGCGCCAAGTCAATTAAGGACCGACGCTTATGACTGTTCTCATTCTAGACATTACCGTACAACCACATGTCAAAGTGGGCACGACCTGGCTGAATAATTTGTATAAACCTAACTTTGACTCACTAGTTGGTGGAATGTGAGTGCCAGATAGAGGCAAGACTGTTTTTCTCACACGGCGTATGAGGGGGCTTCTGTACTAGGTAGATAGAACCCTAACAGCGGTGAAACCTCAGCGGGTGGATCAGGTTAGGCGTATACATTGTAAATATCTTGTCATGATATCTCTGCCGACACACCTAAACAAGTGTGTTAATAGCTTGGCATCAAGATAATATCATGTCTTGTGGGTAAAGCTGTACACCTCTGCAGAGTTAAAACTATTCGAATAGCCGTGCCTACGGTCAAGGGCAAAGCGAAGAATGCTTTCATACTGGTAGACTTTGGTTTTGATTTTAAAAATAACTGATGTTTTGTTTTGGGGTTCGGGAGTGGTTAGAACTCTCGGATATTTTATTGGCGCATTGAGCCAATCAGGTAGACAGAACCTGTTTTGATCATGACGGATAGAGTCATGAGTTGGTTTACCTTAATCTTTTAAATGTGACGGATAGAGTCTTTATATTAGTGATGGTGGATAGAACCTTCATTAGACTATTAAATAATTCAATTGCTAAAATAATTGTTACAAATGTGCTTTGTGAAAATTATTATTAAGTATGGATTGATGAAACTTAGCTTTATGCAAAAGAACCATAATAAGCCTTCCTTGGAAAACCCTTCATGTGCATACTTTCCCATACTTGCTGAGTACTTTGTACTCACATACTACAAAATTGTTGTCATCAGAAAATTATCAGGACGCAAATGAAGACGGTGAAGAGTTCTACACCGAAGAGTTTGATGAAGATCGCCAAGATAACTGAGCGCGCGTTCCTAGTCGTCGCCTGTAGAGTTATTTGGGTTTTATCTCTTATTGCTTTTATTTCCGCTGCCGTGAACTTTGGTCATGTGACCATATGATGTAATAAAGAGCCATGCGGCTGATACTTTATATTTATATTACAATTTCGTTTTGTTCGGCAATGATTCATCACTGTTGACTGTGTGTACTAGCTACTGATCTGGGACTAGTACAGAAATACACAGGAGATTTCGGATAGCTGATTCAGGGTCTCACACAATCTGAGCCGTTATAATCTGGACCCACCTTATCGATGATGGATTTCTTTTCTTTTTCTCTTATTTACATGGAATTTCTCTGATAATAGATTCAATCTGAGCCGTTATAATATAGCTCCACCATAATTGACGGTGGAGATCTTTTTTCCTTTAATTTATGTGGTAACTTCTTCGATTAACATGGTGGCTCTGTTTCTTCCTGCTTATATATATAACGAACATGGTGTCTCACGCATTTGCGCGGCTAGTTTTGTAATTGATATAGACTCTTTTTATTTTGAATTTGTGTTTCTTATTATCCAAACCCTAACACAACTCGTTTTAGCTATAAAATCATGAGCACTTCCTTCTAATTTATCAGTTTTTGCAATTTTTCATCTTACCTCACCACGTTTTTCATCTGTACAGTGCTATGTTTCATACTCTATTTTTAGATGTTTCGCATGCTATCTGTACATGTTTCAATAGTTCAAACATCTTGTTTCGGTATGAGATCGGGGGAGCGTCTGAATTTTGGTCTCGATACAACGTCTCATCCGAACCGCGACCCATAGTAGATAGTTGGATGGATCGATCGATCGATGGCTAAAATCGTATTTAGTACAAGTTTGAACTCATATTTACAAAATGATATAACAATTTTATGTATTTACAAAAAAATCAGTCATCTCCGGTTCCTGGTGTACCAGAGATGCATCTACCGTGCACCAGGAACCGGCGAAGCCTTCGTCGGCGCACCAGGAACCGGCCAAGCCATTCTACGGCAGACCAGAAACCGGCCAAGGCTTCTACGGCACACCAGAAACCGGCCAAGCTTCAGGCGCTCGCCATCCATGTATTAATTTGCAGTACGTTCTTAAATGTTTGCCTGCAAGGGGACAGACTGCGCTTATGCCATCCCACCGACAAAATGTTTGCCTGCAACGGAATGGATTAAATCATTCAGGAATCAGGATGGGTCGCCCATCGTTTTCGGACTGACCTTCCGGACATACACAGAGACAAGGCATCCATATTCATAATAGTCATCAGACATCACTACCGACAGTTTCAGTCAGAACGGATAAACTATATAGGCGCATCGAATTGTACGTACGTACATACATATACACTTGATTCGATTTTACTGCATCATCTACTACAAATCTGTTTTACTGCACAACAGCAAGTAGTGCCTCCCCAGTATGTTTTACTGGAGCTGGTCCATTCTTGTATGGCACACCACGACAGTACCATCCAGAGTCTTCCCCAGGGCTGGCGAGTGCTCGGAGCTTGGCCGGCGTGTGGTGTGCCGTAGAAGCCTTGGTCGGTTCCTGGTGAGTCGGTCAAGGGCTTGGCCGGTTCTTGGTGCGCCAGCCAAGGCTTGGCCGGTTCCTGGTGCGCCGGAGATGCATCTCTGGTACACCAGGAACCGGAGATAACTGATTTTTTTGTAAATATATGAAACTATTGTATCATATTGTAAATACTAGTTCAAACTTGTACTAAATACGATTTTTTTCATCGATCGATAGATAGATAGACAGAATGAAAGATATTGTACATGCACGCACGTACTTATATAATGGGTTAAACAGCATCCATAGTGGATCAACCACTAAGATAGCTCTAAAAGCACATTAAGTTTCTCTCCAATCACTGTGTGAGGATGCCTCTAAGCAAAAAAAAAAAATGGTTGTGTGACCTCAATAATAAATTTAACCCTTTTTTTTCATCCAAGTTGTGGGGTCCCAATCTCATATCTTAGAGGATATAGCAGCCTCTACGTCTGTGAAATACTAACTCTATTATGTGGGGGAGAATTGGAGCCCTCTCATGCATCCACCTCACCCCATGCCATTTTGCAAAAAGGTCCCCCCTTTTCTCTAAATTACGGATAGGTCACTGTAAATTACAAAGATGTCCTTTTACGTTTTTTTGTGAGTATAAGAAAAACGTTTCTAAATTGCTTTACGGAAAAACCACCCGCTAAATGCAAATCTTGAACGAGCCCTTTTCTAATTTTTCATAATAGCGATTAGGTCCAAAAATATATCAAACAGATCCCCGGCCCTTACGTCCAGGTTCTTTCTCCATTTTTCCAAAAAAAAAAAAATATTTTCGTCAACAGAAATGTGTACAGCTCTAATTCTAGATTTTTTTTCAGCTCGATCTCTAATCTCTAGATTTTTTTTTCCTAGCTCGATCTCTAATATTTTTCGAAACGTGTATTATTACTCGATGAACGCATAGAGTGCTAAACTCAATAAAAGAATGTTGACATCTCTAATATTTTTCGGAGAATGTATTATTATTACCCGGTTAACATATAGAGTATTAAACTCGACAGAAGGAGGTTAGCCGGATGATGATAACGTGTTAAGCAAATTCGTCAAAAGACATGGCCAGATTTGATACACACGTAAATAAAAAGCATACACCAATCTGTTCTCTTAGCAATCTTCGTTTACTTTCGGAAACCACCTAACAGAACGGCGCGGCGAAGCGCGCCATATTCCCTACTTTTATTCATTTATTAACCCACAGCCAAACAAGCAGGTATGTGACGATCGAAGCATTCAAGCCCAGGCCTTGACGTAGCTACTGTAGTTGCTCTTCTTGTCGTAGTATCTGTCCCAGAGCATGAAGCCGCCGTAGTTGTCCGTCTTCTCCACCACTGGCACGACGCCGTAGTAGAGGTCCTTGGGGAACACGTACCCCTCCGCCATCTCCGACACCGGCAAGCCGAAGTAGATCCGGCTGGCCGGGTACGCCGCCGTGTACTTGTCCCACGCCTGCTGCCACCTGAGGTTCACGTTGCAGTCGGCGTCGTCGAAGAAGCGCACGTGGATGCGCTCGAAGATGCCCGTCGCGAGCGCGCCGGTGACGTGCGTGTCCGGGAACGTGCACCGAGGCGTTGCCGTCAGGTGCAGCGGCTTCCCGGTGTTTAGTCCACGGATATTGTGCTTGGCGAGCTCCCTTGCGAGCACGTCGTAGTGCTCGGCAGGGGTGCCGCGGTCGAGGAAGAAGTCGACGCCGTCGAGCCAGGCGTCGCCGAACGGGCGGCGCACGCCCTTGCGGGAGCCGCCGAAGTAGGAGTTCCAGAGGTGGTCGAAGAGGTCGAGCGCCGACTGGTTGGTTGGGAGGCCGTAGTCGCCGGTGTAGCCGCCGATGGAGAGGGAGACGGGGACGCCCTTGAACTGGCAGTGCTTGATGTCGTCGCCGATGCCGGAGAGCGAGTGGCCGGACAGGTCGAGCTGGTACCTGCCGTGGCCGTAGACGTTGAGGAAGGACATGATGACCATGGTGTACGTCCCGGAGTCGCAGGCCTCCCTGAGCGAGCCCTCGTCCTTGTGCCGCCCCCAGAACACGGTCACCTGCTCCGTCTTCCCCGCCGCCGCCGCCGGCCCGGCGAGCATGCCAAGAACCGCGAGAAGCGCCGCTGCCGCCATCCGCCGTGCGAGCGCCATTGCTGGCGTCACTTTCTTGCACGGCTAGCTATACAAATGCAAGTGCGTTTCAGCTTGCGAGCAAGCTCTTGTGTGTGCATTGCAATGGTGTCAAGTATTGGAGACCATATATAGATTTCAGAGAGAGAAATGTGCAGATGCTGAGAAGGAAGGCAGCCATAGTTGACCGGAGGTACACGTTTTCCGGCTGAGCAGAGGCAGAAGAACATGTTTGTTTTCCATGGAGTTGGCTGACTAGGTTTCGTGCAAATATGTCAGGATAGATCACTGTTCTCCATGGAGGACAGCTCACAAGGCATAAATCGAAAGGGACATGTCCACATGGAGGGAGGGAGAAGAAAGAAGACGACGACGAATGCAATCTTGTCGGCATCACTAACTTATTGACCTTTGAATGGAAGGTACTTCCGGTGTAGTACTAGTTAATCATATCTAGACTCCAGTGCAGAGTTATGCTACTGTTGTTTTAGAAAAATCGGTAGTGTCCGAGTTAACCGATTTTCAAAAAAATTCAGTGGTTTTCGGTCCCGTTCCTGTGTGCACGTGCCAGCTGATATATAAAGTTTATTGCCTAGCTAGCTAGTACTCCCTTCAATTCTTAAAACATGTCATTTTAGTAATGTCATAAATCAAAGTTCTAAAATCTAGATCCATAAAAATTTAAACAATTTTCGACTGGAACATGAAAATCATATGTATAAACTTGTCTTATAAAGCACTTTAATGATATCATAATTTTTATAGATTTTTAAAATAAATGTTATTGGTAAATAGTGGTCAAAGTTAGATTTAAAGACCGTGTCAATATCTAAAATAATATGTATCAGAAAACGGGAGGATATGCTTAATTCGATAGCGCATTGACCAGTAAAACTATAGACCTTTTGCCAATGGTTTTTTTCATAAACATTTTTTATTGGGCCCATCAAAACTACTTTGCTTCTTTGGGAACACTCGTTTCTTTTGGCGTTTAATCCGCCACAGATTAAAAGCTGGATATTTCTTATTTTTATACAAGACATACGATGTAACATTTTGTAGTAATTTTTACGGGACTTTTAGTGGTATTTCTCAAAGATCCTAAAACTATTTTCTAATGATTTTTTGAGCCCTCGCGCTACCTAATTCAAGACACACAACTTCTCAGATTTTAATCTGTCGCCGAAAGAAACAGCCTCTGTGGTCTGTGACTGCCGCGGAATGGCTGGGCTTAAAGATTTGGTTTAGTTTTGACTTTTGTGAGAGTTTTGAGAAATGACTTTCAAAAGTTAAAAGGTTTGTTTTCAACGTAAGGCTTTGTAAGTACTGCACAAAAGTCAAAAATAAAGTGGCTCGTAGTAAACATTCCAAACGCCAAAGAAAGCTATTTTCCATGAAAATAAGTTCAATGATTTTTTATTTTGATTTGTTTCACAGATCTGTTGCTGCTATATACTCCATCCAATCACAAATAATTATCGTTTTGGACATTGACACGGTCTCTAAAATACATCTTTGACCATTGATTACTAGTACAATTAATTTGTAAAACCCATTACAAATATAATATTGTGAAAATACTTTTCAAAACGAATCTACACATAGTTTTCACTGCTTAATCTAAATATTTAAAAATATATCTAAGGCTAAAGTTTTAAAACTTTGACTTACACGTACTTCAAACGATAAATATTTATGACCAGAGGGAGTGTGTGCTAATGTGCACAAACGTTTATAGAGTAGTAAAACTAGCTAATTAAACACTAGGGTAACATATGATTTGCCAATCTTTCTTCTGTCTATAACACGTGGATCCATCATAATATAGACATATGGAGTGATTAATTAATTCTCAATCGCCCATACACGTCGACGATGAGAAAGACACATTTATCGATCGGTTATCGTTTGCTAGAGCAGCACCATCGCCACTACAGACTAGCTAGATCGTCACTAAGAAATAAAAGGGCCACCAGATCCAGATCTGGTGTCAACACTTCCACACCTCACGTGATCTCCATTGTCAGGCCATAGCCCTCGCTAAAGGACATGAAGAGGAACCACACAAGCCACCACCGAGCACCGGCAATGGAATAGTCTCCATGGGGATGCCGATAATGCAGCGCAACCCTACGCTCCTACCATACTACGTGCAACTGCCCAGAGGCCACCAACAACATATATAGGAGAAGAACATATCTCTAGCGAGGGTTGGAGTCACTTTTGTTAGCTAAACTTGTTCCTACGGTGTTCGGTTATTTAGTTTGTTCAGGTATTAGTCCGTATCGTATTAGTTACAGAAAGCCGAGTCTAACTTCAGAACGTAGTTTCGAGTCCGTTTTGCTGTTGAGTCTGTAATTGAGTCAGTTTGCTATCTTTATATACCAGCAATAAGATACAGAAAAGCTGTGTGGAAGAGCAGCACCAAAATCTTGTTTGTCGTCCTTTTCTAAACATCAAGCTGATTGCTGCTCTAGACTTCTGTAGTTCTGAAGTTTAGAAGATCAGAGTTACGGCAACAGGGTTCAGACAGAGATTGAAGATCTTGGGTGCGGTTTGTTTCCAACATTTGGTATCAGAGCCAGTTAGTGTTCAAGGAAAATCTGTGTGGTTTTTTCCTTGATCTACTTTGTGAGTTTGCTTGTTACTCTGTGTGAGTTTCAATCAATCGTGTTTATACTCTGTGTGAGTATATATTCTGCGTGTTTATACTCTGTGTGAGTATTTGGGCTTATACTCTGTGTGAGTATTTGTTGATTTGGGAAGATGTCTTCGTTATCAGCATGCAAGACTCCTGGATCTAGTGGGAGCACTGTGAAGAAGCCGGATGCATTGACAACACAAGTGAAGGAGGGGGCAGTGGCTTTACCTTACCCTATCCTATCACGCACCAACTATCCTTCGTGGGTCGTGAAGATGAAGGCAAACATGCGCGCCCAAAAGGTGTGGAGCGCAGTTGAGCCAAAGGAGGGTGAGCTGGTAGAGGAGTCCAAGGATCAAACCACCCTGGCAATCATCTTCGGTGCTGTAGATGAGGATATTTTGATGCAGATTGCTGATAAGGAGTGCGCGAAAGATGCGTGGGACACCTTGCGCATGATATTTCTTGGTGATGATCGTGTGCAGGAAGTCAAACTCAATTCTTTGCGATGGGAGTTTGAAAACCTACGCATGGGGGAGAATGACACCGTTGGCGACAAATTGGAGGAGCCATATGTCGTTAAGAAGGTGCTACGATCCGTCCCTGAGAAATACGCACAACTCGCCACAACGATTGAGGAGTTTGGTGACTTGAAGACCAAGAAGTTACAGCAAGTGCTCAATTCATTGAAGGCTCATGAGGAGCGCCTTCGCATGTACGCACCTCGCCGAGACGAGGAACAACTACTGCAGGTGAAGGTCCGAGGAGCATCAAGTTGGCCACATGGAAGAGGCCGTGGTCGTTTTCAAGGACATGACGAACAAAGCAAACAATGGGCATAGAATAAGAAGAATGTTCGTTGCTACAACTGCCGCGGTTATGGACATTTTGCAAAAGAATGTCCGTCAGAAGCCATAAAAGATGACGACGAGGTGAACTTGTCCAAGGTGGAGAAGGCTGAGTTCTCAGATGAGGAACTGATAATGTGTTGAAGGTGTGTCACCGGTGGTATGGCTAGCAAGGAAAAAGCGGAACTCCTAGGAGATATGTTCATCGTTATGTGTCAAGTAAAAGGTCGGTAACAAGTTTAGGGGGTGATTGTTAGCTAAACTTGTTCCTATGGTGTTCGGTTATTTAGTTTGTTCAGGTATTAGTCCGTATCGTATTAGTTACAGAAAGCCGAGTCTAACTTCAAAACGTAGTTCCGAGTCCGTTTTGCTGTTGAGTCTGTAATTGAGTCAGTTTGCTATCTTTATATACCAGCAATAAGATACAGAAAAGCTGTGTGGAAGAGCAGCACCAAAATCTTGTTTGTCGTCCTTTTCTAAACATCAAGCTGATTGCTGCTTTAGACTTCAGTAGTTCTGAAGTTTAGAAGATCAGAGTTACGGCAACAGGGTTTAGACAGAGATTGAAGATCTTGGGTGCGGTTTGTTTCCAACAACTTTCAGGTTCACTCTGGGATGAATAGTAACAAGGGAAGGGGAAGTGGCTATTCTAATTAAAACATGGTTTTACTATTGTTTGCACTAAAATTTGGCGTACATGGTAAAATCGGCCCAGTTCAAATATGGAGGGTTTATGGAAAGGATAAATCGGTACCAATAAGGAATCCGTCGCCAAAAAGGAAAGGAAATTGGATCAAAACCGATACGAATATGGTTGCCGTGTCCACGCATGACTCGGATCGGCAGGAGCATATAAAAGGGGCAGACCAGGAGGAGAAGCGGATCATAAAACCAACCAATCAACACAATCCTATTTACAATTTTCTATTTCATCTAGTTTTCGTAGCAATTTTTCCTCTGTAAGTCATCGAGATCAATAAAAGTTGCGCATCGCCGATTTGTTGCTCTCGTCGACTTGTTTTTCAGGTTCGATCTGCTTTGCTTGTTGCGCATCGCCTTTCAAAGTCGATCTACCTTTACCTTGGATTAGCCCTAATCGGCTGGTCTAGTTATCCCCCTTATCGGCTCAAAGCCGATTAGCGTTAAGCCGATAGCTTTGATTATCGGCTGGTTGTATTCACGATCATTACCTTGTCAATTTCATGTCAAATTGACTGGCAAGCTTTCAAACCCGGTGTTTGCCTTGTGTGTTCGAGGCTAAGAATCCTTCGTCACGTTTTTAGTGCGAACATATTTTGGCACGCCTGGTGGGACAGGAGGAAGTCGATCATGTCGTCGACTGGAAAATCCACAGTTACCACCGACATCAATGCAGATGCAGTAATCGCGCTTACATAGCCGATTTAACTCCTGAGCAGCAAAAAGAAATTGAAGATCGGAAGGCAGCAATGGAAGAGATGATGTTGAAGTGCTTCCAAAAAACACGGCGAGGAGTCACTCAAAAGTTTGCACTTCCAACTATCAATTCTATCGGTGATTCCCCTGCTGACACGGTAAGCCGATATATACCTGGCCAGGCTGATTTATCCAGTATGATTGAGTAGTCTATACATCATGTGCTGATCAATCAATCATCGGCTCTAGTCTCCACGCGAAAGTCGATGATCGAAAATAGCGTCAAAACAATTGCTCAGGAGTTGGCCATATCTGGGAGTCTATTAGACCCGTTACAATTCCTACCAACGTACCCAGTGTACTCGATACCACCAAATACAAACACAGTAAACACGTCAGCTCCAATACCCCTAATGATGCCGACCCAACCTACTGTGTTAAAACCTAGCACTCATGTAGACAGAGTTGCATATTATCACGGGCACACAGTGTTGGGGAACGCGGTATGCTACACTAGCACAAATTAAAATTTCTACCGCAAACCAGAAAAGCTACTCGCAAGAAGGGGATCATAGATCTATTACCACTAGGCGCGCAGTTGCGGAATCCTTCGCACGTCGTTGTAGTGGATCGTTCTTGGCGTGGATCGTCCTCGCCACGGATTGTCCTCGCCGTGAATCGTCCTCGCCACGGATCGTCCTCTCCACGCCGCAGTAGCAGCAGCGTCACCACAGCAGTCCACACGTCCGGGGATGGAACGCCGTGCGTCGGTGTGCAAGCACCGGGTCACTCGGCAGGGGCAATGAGAGGAGGTGGCTAGGGTTTCTGGCGAAACACCTCTAAACCGCATGAAAGTGTGTTCTTCGTCCAGCCTCCTCTCCTCCATATATAGCCACGAGGTGAAACCCTAGGCAGTCAGGGCCCATCTACGCGCTAAGTCCACGAGGTCCATTAATTACGGATCCAATCCGAATTAATGCGTCCCAGCCTGTTAAGTGTGTGACCCTGTAGGTTCATGCGCATTTGGACATGGATTCAGAAAACCCTTTTCTAATCCAATAGTCGCGCGGTAGCGGCTCCTTGCAGAGCATGCCAACTCCCAAATGCATATGATTAAAGTACTGATGTAATAATCCCTTTGCCAAACTATATGAAGATCAAACTCAAGGCGAGAAGCATGTCATCCTTTGACAGTTCAATCCATCTCTCGTATCCGTGATATATTAATAAGTTGTGATTGACTTCTCAATCACGGCATGGCCATGCACTTCCTTAATCATATCACACGAGTGGCCTAGACATATATCTCCGTTACATTGGAGTGGCAAATTCCATCTTGACTGCTCACTTCCCTCTGCATGTTTCATAGTAAACATGAAAGCTACCTTTATAACTATCCGGTTAGGAAATAGTGTTTGGTAACCCCAAGGTAAACTATTACACATGTAGGGAATATGACAATCTCAGGTCTAAGGATCATACATCTACTATGTATGAGATACACTGATGACACAAAAGAATGTAACATTCTCGTAGTGTCCCATTGTGGGTCTATCTAACCCATGTTCTTCAACATGCGTCCATAATGTATTGATGATATCTCCATATCCCATGATCTATGAAACATGATCATCGAACAATACATGTGCCGATCTATTCATCGTTTTCCTATACGATGATATCCGATCAGAGATATTTATCGAATTATATCAATAAGTAAAGAGCTTCATAAACAAGTCACACACTTGTTGATCAAAACAATGATATACATTTATTGGACCAATAATCATATTATTATTCATAAACATAGTCATGTTACAATCATCCATATGATTGCCTCAAGGGCATAACACTAACAATCTCCCACTTGCACTTGAGTCAATCAATTAAGTATCTAATACCAATAGACCTCGTGTGCGCCTCATGCTTAGGCTGTGGCAGTGGCTTTGTCAACGGATCAGCCACATTGGCTTCCGTATGTACTTTGCATATCTTCACGTCACCTCTATCCACAATCTCGCGAATAAGGTGAAAACGTCGGAGTCTATGTTTGGACTTCTGATGTGATCTAGGCTCTTTTGCTTGTGCAATGGCACCACTACTATCGCAATAGATGTCCATTGGACTAGAGGCACTAGCGACCACACCAAACTCTGAGATAAACTTCTTTATCCATACAACTTCTTTTGCGGCATCCGAAGCTGCAATGTACTCCGCTTCTGTCATAGAGTCAGCCACCGTGCTTTGCTTGGAACTCTTCCAGCTTACTGCTCCTCCATTTAGTGTAAACACGAAACCGGATTGTGATCGAAAATCATCTTTGTCAGTTTGGAAGCTTGCATCGGTGTAACCTTTTACAACCAGTTCTTCCTCACCTCCAAAGACTAGGAACATACCCTTAGTTCTTCTCAAGTACTTTAGGATGTTTTTCACGGCTATCCAATGACCATCACCGGGATCCGCTTGGTATCTACTTGTGACACTTAGAGCATATGAGACATCTGGGCGCGTACAAATCATGGCATACATGATAGATCCTGTCGGGACCCCGAATTTGCAAATCCGGACCCTCTGTGTATTCAGCACTAGTCCAGGAACGCGCTAGTGCACACAGTCTTAACAACGGTAAATATCACAATCATACCAATCGATATTATCAAAGTACTTTATTTAAATAACCAAACTGGTTACTTGACCTCATGGTCAAGTTACAAATGTATGCCTCGTAGGGCGAAACTTATTCAGAGAGAAACAATAGCAGCGGAAAATCAAATAAACTTCGTGGCGCCATCCAAAGATACCACGAGCAACCGACCGGCTCGCATCCCTAAGTAGTCGGGTCCTCTTGGAGTTCCTCCTCCAAAGTGGCGTAATCTCCTCTTCAACTGATGCTGTGTTGAGGCAAGGGTGAGTACTTGGTACTCGGCAAGTCATGCACAGAATGCAAGCTAATATACTATATGCATGGCTTAGTACAAAGGAATAGCTCAGGGTATATTTGCGATGTGACTTTTGACAAGTAATATAAGTAGATTCAAAGCGTAGAAATAAGTAAAGCATAAATAACTTTTCAGGAAATTTAATAAACATTTTTCCCCATCCTAAACCACATTTCCATCATCTTCATTGTTAAACCAACCCAACTTTTCAAATCCAAGTTATTTTCAGAAAGTCTACCCCTTGACTGTAATTCCCGAGCATTGTCGATCACAGTGGACTCGGCTATTCAAATAGATTCTACACTCTGCAGAGGTTATGCACTTTACCCACAAGATACAGTCAAACACCACAAAGGCGAAGTTCAGTAACAAAGCCTTTGGAAGCCTCAAACAACACAGGTGGTCCTCTCAGACGTGCTCTACACCATCCCTTCCCTTAGCCAAGGCGAAGTATGGGACCAACACACCGTTAGATGGGTACCTGGCCACGACCACGATATGCTCCCGTACAATCACACAAACGGTGTAATCGACACCACGAGGCTCCACAAGTGAGTCCTTAGCGACTTAGTCAACTAGGGCCGTCCCATTCCAGCCATGTGGTTGCAAGTATGACCAGTTCAAAGGCTTGCAAGGTTAAGTCCTTAGAGTGACCAGGGCAAGACTACCCGAAAAACCAAATCATCACTCCCAATGCCACAACCGGCCCACTGATTACTCTTGCCACATGCCCTGGTCGAAAAGCGTTTATCAAATCCCGATTGATTACCATGCACCACGTGCCGTCAACATCACATGATACTTTTCCAAAACAGGTTCAATATATCATTAAGTCCATATTAGCATTTGATTGTCCAAAATCATGTCATGAGCACGAGTGTGTCTAAGCAGCATACTACAACGATCTAAACCCATGTTGGCAATTTAATAATGTCCAACTAGTAAACCACAACTAGGGTGACAAGGGATCATGGCACATACTTAGATAATCAAGGTGTCATACAGCAAATTGGTATTTATCTAACCCCCATGTTTAAACAAAATATCTTTCTAATTGAACTAGCATGCAATAGTTTAAATCAAAATAGATTTCGAAATAGGATCAACATGGTCAAAGCACAACTTGCCTTCAAAAAGTACTTGCTCTGGGTCTTGAGTTGGATCCTGAGTCAACACTTCTCCTTCGAATCCTTCCGGCACTTCAACGTCTACTCGTAAAGCGTGCAAATAGCAAATACCCAATAAACAATAGGCAAAAACATCCCAAAACTCCAAATAAAATCCATAAACAGAGAGAACATAATTTTCTGGATTTTTAGAAACTGGAATCGTCAATTTTGGAGTTAAAACGCAAAAGTTATGATTATTTAAAGTTTAAATAATCAATTAAATAATTTTGCAGAGAAAAACTTTAGTCCAAAAATTAAATAAAATTTATATTTAGGTAGATCTCAATTTTATACAAATTTAGAAATTTGAATCGCTTAATCGGAGTTGAAACGCAAAAGTTATAAGCGTTTGAAGTTTGAATCTAAATTTGAATCAATATTTCGAATTAATAAATCATTTTCTTTTCGGAAATTAATTATTGCGTCGGCATGGACACGTGGCAGCCTCTCGATTGGCCTCATCGACGTCACCGGTCCATGGGCTCGGTCCACGCCGGCTCGGTCTACCGTGGACTCGGTCCACGACTCCACGTGAGATCGACATGTGGGACCACTCGGGTAGCGTCATCGGCCCGGCGTCGGCGAGGCTCGGCCCATGGTGGCGGCAGGTGGGGTCCTTTGTGCCGTCATGGGTGACGTCAGCGCTTGGCTGGGTTAGCCACTGACATGCGGGCCCTCTGACACGCGGGCCCCGCGTGTCAGCGTCACACGCACGCGTGCGTGGACGGCGCTGACCGCGTCGGTCCAACTTCCCGACACGTGGCGCAATCTCGGCCGTTGGTTTGAAAATCAACGGCGCGGATTTGATCCAGGGTTAACACGTTGAAACTACTCGTTGATCGTGGGCCGTTCGATTTAGATCGGACGGTCCAGATCTAATCCTATAATCGCACTGCTACAGCACGTGGCGATTGTGAACCGTTGGATCTTGATCCAACGGTCCAGATCTAATCGGGTTTGGAACACGTGATCTCACCTCAACCGTTCGATCTGGATCTGACGGTCCTCCGAGCTCGCGGACGGCGATGGTTTCACGGCGGCGCTGGCTTGACCGGAGACGGGGACGACGACCAAGGGCGCGGCGCCACGGGGCTTCTCCGGCGAGATGAAACCTCCCTTCGGGTGCGTCTCGTCGCGGGGACTCCGGATCTGGGCTCCTTCTCGGCGGAAGACGACGGACGACGGATGAAGCGGCGCAAACGCGGCGGAGGGAAGAGACAACTCCGGCGAGCGATTGCGGCTCAACGGCGGCGGCTCAGGCGAGATGGCTCGGGGAAACGGGTGCGCAAGGATGAGGGCAACCTCGGGGGACGTCTCACGCTTTAAATAGCCTCGGCGTTCGTGCCCTAGACGGAAACCTAGTTCGTTACGGCGGCGGGCGCGGCGGCGGAGTCCGGCTCGGACTCGGCGAAGACGACGAAATCGTGGCCGTCCACGTGGCACGATCGACGGCCACGATCGCACGGGCGCGATCGGATCCGGGCCGGATCTGGCTCGAGCCGTCTGGTGATCTCACCGTTGGATCTTGATCCAGCGGTTGGGATTGATTAGGGTTAGGAGTGGGTTTGGCCGAGTCACGTGGCTCGGTCGGACTCGAACTCGAGTCCGACTCGGGCTCGATCGGATGAACAAGAACCGACCGGTCGGTCCTTTTCCAAATAATTACTATTTAAAATAATTCCCGATAATTCATTTAATTCATTAAAAATAGCAAAAGACTCGTAAAAATTCGAGAAAAATTGGAAAATATTTTGGATCATTGTGGACTCAAATAAAATATTTCCAACAAAATTTTATTTGCAAAATTAAATTCCTTAATTATTTCAAAATGGAATAAATTCAAATAAATTGCGAATAAATCCAAATAAATTCCAGATGATTCCAAAAATTCACCAAAGTGCCAAATCACACATGAATTTAAGAAAAGCAAAATTTTGGGATGTTACAAACCTCCCCTTAATAGAATCTCGTCCCAGAGATTCGGGGCTTACTAAAGGAATAGGTTTGGAAATTCTTTCTTCAAATCCTCTTCGCTCCCAAGTCGCTTCGCTCTGCATGGTTGCTCCTTTGAACTCTCTGAAACGGGTTGACTTGTTTCTATATTATCGATCCATTGAGTCTAGAATACTCACCTGATACACCTAATAGGTCAAATCAACTTGCAACTAAATTGACTCCAATGTGTCTGCTCTCAGGAACTTCGGAGACACTTCTTCAATCGGGACACATGGAATACATCATGTACTCACGCTAACGATTGTGGCAACTCTAGCCGATAAGCAACTTCGCCTCTGCGGCTCAAAATCTTAAATGGTCCAACATAACGGGGTGCAAGTTTCCCTTTGGCATGGAACCTCTTAACTCCCCTGAGAGGCGTAACTCTGAGGTAAACAAAGTCTTCTGGTTCAAAACTCAAATCCCGGCGACGATTGTCAGCATAACTCTTTTGTCGAGATTGGGCTATCTTCAACCTTTCCCTAATCATAGCGACCGCTTCTTGACCTCTTGAAGAATATCAGGTCCAAAGACACGCGCGCCGGTCTCATTCCAAGTCAATGGCGTCCGACAGGGTCGACCATATAGTGCCTCAAAAGGTGACATCTGTAAACTAGCCGGATAACTATTGTTGTAACTAAACTCGGCATACGGCAAACTCTTATCCCAAGAGGTAGCATAAGCCAATGCACAAGCTCTCAACATATCCTCCAGAATCTGGTTGACTCTTTCGGTCTGTCCATCCGTCTGTGGATGATAAGCTGATCTTGAAGTTTAAACGGGTTCCCATGGCTTCATGCAACTTATTCCGAACCTTGAGGTAAGCGGGTACCTCTCGTCCGATACAATCCTCTTTGGCACTCCGTGTAAACAAACAATCCTCGATCATGTACAACTCGCTAATTTATCTCCGAATAAGTGGTCTTCACGGGATAAAATGGGCTACTTTAGTCAAGCGATCCACTATAACCCATATGGAGTCATAACCTCCTTGAGTCTTGACAAACCGGTAATGAAATCCATTCCGATTTCCTCCCACTTCCACTCAGGTATTTTCAGCGTGTAGCAATCCCGCTGGTCTCGATGCATTGCCTTGACTCTACGGCATACGCCGCACAATGCAACATGCTCGGCAACTTCTCGTTTCATACTCGGCCACCGTGAGTCTCTCCTTGAGATCCTGATACATCTTGGCGCTTCGAGGATGAATTGAGTACTTGGAGTCATGGGCTTCTTCCGAATCGCTTGCTTTAACTCCTTTTTGTTAGGCACACAAATGCGATCCTTCATCCACAACGTGCCTTGCTCATCCAACTTGAAGTCCTCTGCCTTGCCTTCCTCCTTGATGGACTTAATCCTGCGGATCTTGTCATCATCCTTCTGTCCTTCTCGGATCTGGTCCTCTAAAGTAGGCTTTACTTCCAATGCGGCCAAGAATCCGCTAGGTACAACCTCAATCTTCATCTTTTGAAAATCCTCACATAACTCATCCTGACTTGTGGCTAGCAACGTACTCACGGTATGGCTTTTCCGACTCCGAGCGTCGGCTACTACGTTGGCCTTCCCGGGATGGTAATGGATTCCAACATTGTAGTCCTTGATCAACTCTAACCATCTCCTCTGCCTCATATTCAGATCCGACTGGGTGAATATGTACTTAAGGCTCTTATGATCCGTATATACTTCACATCTGTTTCCAATCAGATAGTGACGCCATAACTTCAAAGCATGCACTACGGCAGCTAACTCTAGGTCATGTGTCGGATAATTTTCCTCATGCGGCCTCAATCGCCTTGATGCATAAGCGGCGACCTTTCCATTCTGCATCGACACATCCAAGTCCTTGGCGCGATGCGTCACAATAAATATCGAAGCTTTGAGCAACATCCGGTAGAACTAACACGGTCTTGATGTCAATCGCTTCTTGACTCTGAAATCCTTTCTCACATTAAGCGTCCATGCAAACTTCTTTTCCTTCTTGACAATTGCGTAAGAGGTTTCGCAATTGTCGAAAAGCCTTCGATGAAACGGCGGTAGTATCCTGCCATTCCAAGGAAACTCCGAACTGGGTCACAGATCTTGGTGCTCCCAATGTAACACCGCTTCTACTTTGCTTGGATCCACAATGACTCCTTCATGCGGTCATTACATGTCCAAGAAACTCCACCTTGTCCTTCCAAAAATCACACTTGCTGAACTTGGCGAAAAGTTCTTTGTTCCTCGGCTTTTCCAAAACTCGCCTTAAGTGTTCGGCATGTTCATCCTCTGTCTTGGAGTAGATTAGGATATCGTCTATGAACACGACGACAAACTTGTCCAAATATTCCATGAACACCTTATTCATCATATTCATGAAATAAGCCGGGCGCATTCGTCACCCCAAAGGACATAATCAGAACTCGTAATGTCCATATCTTGACGAGAATGCAGTCTTGAATATCCTCCGATCGGATCTTCAATCGATGGTATCCCGATCTCAGATCAATCTTGGAGAAAACTCCGGCTCCTCTTAACTGATCAAACAAATCATCAATCCTGGGTAGCGGATACTTATTCTTCACGGTGACTTCATTGAGTGCACGGTAGTCAATGCACATCCTGAAACTCCCGTCCTTCTTCTTGACAAACAAAACTGGTGCTCCCCACGGCGACGAACTTGGTCTGATAAATCCTTTCTCCATTAACTCCTCTAGTTGTTTCTTCATTTCTACCAACTCCTCGGTGGACATCCGATAGGGTCTCTTTGCTATCGGTGCTGTACCAGGTACAAGCTCTATCACAAACTCTATGTCCCTGTCTGGCGGCATACCAGTGTCGGGACCCGAATTTGCAAATCCGGACCCTCTGTGTATTCAGCACTAGTCCAGGATCACGCTAGTGCACACAGTCTCAACATAGATGAATATCACAATCATACACAGCGGAATAATAAAAGTAACTCAATAATAGAATATAAACTATTGAACGACCTTAAGGTCAACCTTACATTTGTAAAGCCTTGACGGCTTTAACTCCAAATAAGCAGCAGCGGAACGAAGAACGTCGGTGAATCCCATCAATACGCCACAGGCAACTGACAGGGTTCGACTCCTAGATAATCGCCTTCTCACGGAACTTCTTCTTCTTCGACAATGTAGACTTTTGCTCACTGGTGATTGTTTGTTTGCAAGGGGTGAGTACATAAAGCACTCAGCAAGTCATGCACAGAATGCAAGTCTAATAGCTATATGCATGGCTTATTCCAAATGACAGGCTGAAGGGGTTATTTTGCATAAAACAGCATTTCACAAATATTCATAATAGATTGTAAAGCGGTAAAAACAGATAATAATAGTAATAATTTCACAGTTGTTTCAAAAGTAAATCATTCCACATCCTTAACCAATTATCACTTTTCCATAGGCAACCGCCTCCAAACCCAAGTTTACTTTTAAGAAAATCTAACCCTTGACTGTAATCCCGAGCATTGTCGATCACAGTGGACTCGGCTATTCGAACAGGTTTTACACTCTGCAGAGGTTATACACTTTACCCACAAGATACAATCCACTCACCACGTCACCGTGAATCGCCATACAAGAGTATGCGAATGAGCGATCATAACAAAGCCTTTGGAAGCCTCAAACAACACAGGTGGTCCTCTCAGGTTCGTGCTCTACACCATCCCTTCCCTTAGCCAAGGCGAAGTATGGGACCAACACACCGTTAGATGGGTATCTGGCCACGACCACGATACGCTCCCCGCACAATCACACAAGCGGTGTAATCGACACCTCGAGGCTCCACAAGTGAGTCCTTAGCGACTTAGTCAACTAGGGCCGTCCCATTCCAGCCATGTGGTTGTACGATTGACTCAGTTCAAAGGCTTGCAAGGTTAAGTCCTTAGAGTGACCAGGGCAAGACTACCCGAAAACCAAATCAACATCCCCAATGCCACAACCGCCCACCTGATTACTCTTGCCACATGCCCCGATCGAAATCTGTTTATCAAACCCCAGTTGATTACCATGCACCACGTGCCATCAACGTCACATGATACTTTTCCAAAACAGGTTCAATATATCATTAAGTCAATATTAACATTTGATTGTCCAAAATCATGCCGTGAGCACGTAGCAGGTCTAAGCAGTATACTACAACGATCTAAACCCATGTTGGCGATTTAATAATGTCCAACTAGTAATCCACAACTAGGGTGACAAGGGATCATGGCACATATTTAGATAATTAAGGTGTCGTACAGCAAATTGGTATTTATCTAAGCCCAAGTTTAAACAAAGTATTTTTCTACTTGAACTAGCATGCAATAGTTTAAATCAAAATAGATTTTCGAAATAGGATCAACATGGTCAAAGCACAACTTGCCTGGCCCTTGCAAACTTTACTGTCTTTTACTCTTTATCCTTGATCCTTGGTCCTCGATCTTCAACTTCCACTTTCTCGATCCTCAGCTCGCTCGAACGACTTCCGGACAACACGTCTAACGATTAAAGAAGAAGCAAATACAAACCAATTCAAAAGACAAATCAAGTAAACTCCAAATTAAGAACGAACAGCATTGGGCACAACGGCTTGGGAGAGATTTGGGAACTCGAACGGATTAGATCGAAGAGTTGACAAAAGAGAATGTGCTTTCAAGAAACACAAAAGGGAAAGATTAATAACTGGGAAAGAAAGAATAATATTCCGAAGAATATTTCTTCCAAAGTTATTATCTTGATTGAACAGATAGCGACATATGGGCTCTCGATCTATAGATCGGGTCCATACGGATATGTTAGTTCGCAGTGAACTAAACTGATTCTCGAAGTTGACTTTTGTTGACCGAACGGACACAGTCAAACAAAAGAGAGACGGATAGATCGGTCACAGGGGTATGACAGATGGCCAATGGCCTATCGACCAAGTCCACGAAGGAATTCTCGATTAATGGCAGATTAGGTTTTCAGGGATAAGACAAGACAAGTGTCTTACCACGGTTGAGACAACGGGAAAGATTGCAAAGATAACAACGCGGCTCATGATAAACTTAGTTCATCAAACCGGTCTTCGGTTAGGGTTTTGATTCGGCTTGAAGATGATATGACGATGAGACTAGGCTCACGTCATGATAATAGAACAGGTGAAGGCATCGCACTAGGGTTTGTGCAAGAATACACACATGCGATGACAACGAGGCGAAGAGAGCCAATCGTTAACGATGAAACGTTAACGATGGAACGTTAACGATGAAACGTTAACGGAGGAACGTTAACGACGAAACGTTAACGACGAAACGTTAACGACGGAGCGTTAACGGCAAAACGTTAACGGAGAAACGTTTAACGACGAAACGTTAACGACGGAGCGTTAACGGGGAAACATTAACGGAGGAGCGTTAACGACGAAGCGTTAACGACGAAACGTTAATGGAGGAACATTAACGGAGCGTTAATGACAAAACGTTAACGGCAAGACGTTACCGACGGAGCGTTAACAACAGAGCGTTAACGGTGAAACATTGACGGCAAAACGTTAGCGGAGGAACGTTAACGGGGAAACGTTAACGGCGAACGTTAACGGTGGAGGTCAACAATGATAGGAGACTTCATGAAGCGAAGTAGCGACCGTCGGTGCAACGACATGGCCGCGGTAGAACGCTACCAAGGACGGCTAACCGGTGCGCGAACCGGCGGCACAGGCTAGGTTGAAAGACGACGGGTTTAGGCCGGAATCGGCTTCTCGGCAAACAGAGGCCAAAAGAACTCTAAAGATGGACCAAAACAGTACAAGATGATCCTACGGACGCGACAACACGGCCGGAGCGAACCAAAATAACCGGCGTCAAAGCGCGGCGGCGGCGACAAGCGGTGGCCTAAATATATAAAAAAAATTCCGGAGGATAGGATGGCAAAGGGAGAATGTCTACTGCGTAGAACGCGGCGAGACGATCTCAACGGTATAGGCGGATTTTGCGGCGCCCTTCCGGATTAATCACAAACTGGCGATTAACGGGTTTCGGATCAAAACTTTGGACGGCCATAACTTCTAGAATAATGATCGGAACTTAACGAAATTTAACCGAGAGCTAGATGGGACCAAGAGGCACACCGTGACGCAGGTGGCTCAAAGAAATACCTTCTGGAACAGCGGGGGACGCGCGAGGAAGTTTGCCGCTGTCTGGAACGCAGTCTAAACGGAGAATTTATTTTTCTGCGCCAAATCCAGAGGGCAAAACCTTGGGGCAAGATGTGCATCCTGTAGAGGACATCCCCAGGAGTCTACACAAAAAATTTCACCGTCAAACTCGAAAAATTGAGGGAGTTATGGCCTCGGCAAGATTCGAGACTGAAACGGCCGTAACTTTTGATCCCGTGGACCAAATTGGCTGAATTTTGGACAGCAAGTAGATGGTACCTTGTGGCACACCACGGAGAAGACGGATCTCGAAAAGAGTCGACGAGTTGCCCGGGACGCGGCTCCAAAGTTCGGCCGACGTTGGGCGACGTTCGGGCGACATTGGATGGATCTCGGAGTTTTGGAGATGATCCGGAGGTTGTATATCCGTGGGAGAGGTCTAGGGGCACTTATATAGGTTTGGGGAAGAGGCTAGATCAAGAAAAATCAAGTTTGGACGCGTTTGGAGGTGTTTGGGTCGGTTTGGGCATTTTATCGAGCACTCTCCGTGCTGGAATCGGATCCGGGCGACGTGGCCTCGCCTGGGGGCGACACGTGGCGTGGGGGGTGCTGGGCTGGTGCGGCTGGGCTGGCCCAGGCGTGGCGGCCAGCGCGTGGTGGCGAGTGAGCGACGCCCAGAGATGGCGTGGCCCAGCGAGGCGGGCCGGCCTGGTGCGGTGGGGCGCGGGGATGGAGGCGGCTGGGCCGGTTGGCGGTGTGGGCCGAGCGGGAGGAGAGAGAGAGAATGAGCCCACAGCCATTTTCGAAATTCCAGCAATTTCCGAATAAAATTAATTCCACAAAATCAAATAAATCGATAGAGGCACTAAAAATACCAGAAAAATTCTAGAAAAATTCCAGAAAATATTTTGAGACATTTTAAACTCAAATAAAATATTTTCAACAAAAATTTATATAAACTTTTCTAAATAATTAATTAATTTCAATAGAAGGGCTTTAAACAAATCGATTCCGAATAAATTCGATAAATAGCAAACGAGCTCCGAAAAATCTCAAAAATTACAGAAGAACTTCTTGAAGCACATGGAATCCAAATAAAATAAAATAAATTTTATTTGGGGTTTAGAATAATCAAATTAAATTGTTTTAGCTTTTAGAAAATTCAAATCAAGTTTTATAAACGCGAGAAAATCAACGAAAATTTTTGGGAAGCTAAACAAAACCAAAATTTTTGAAAACCCAAAATTTGGGATGTTACAAATCTACCCCCCTTAACAGAATCTCGTCCCCGAGATTCAGGGCTGACTATAGAATTAGGTTCAGGGGGACTCAACTCTTGAGCTTCCTCGAACTTCCAAGCAACTACACCTTTGGGCAGGGTAAACCACGAACAAGCGCTTAGTAACATCCAAAATTTTGCAGTCGCTCCTTGCGAGATGAGGTCCTCTTACAAGTCCACCGACTCCAAGCGTATGCGCTTTTGGGCACAAGGCACTTCTTCTACGGAAAATCTTGATACATTCTTTGTCGGGAAATCTTGAACATCTCATGCACTCATACTGACCTGTCTAGCAACTCCGTTGACAGGCATCCTTGCTTCTGTTCCTGAGCACTTGATTCTCTGCTTCTTCTGGAAATTGGACAAGCTGTATCTGACCACAAAGCTTATATGCAATTACGCGGTCTTCAACAGGACTTGGATATCATTCCGGTTGGTCTGGCACTATCTTTGTCGGCTTGATTCTTTGACTGAAACTCTGTATCAACTGAATACTCCTTAACAATTCACCTTCTGACGTAAGTGTCTCGGTAGGTGAAGGACTAGGATTGAAGTGGGCAGATAAAATACCTTTTCTCCTAGGACAACTATTATCAAAGTGTCCCGGCTCATTGCATCTGAAGCAACACTTGACTGACATCCATTGGCTTTCTCCTGACATGGTACTAATCTTGGTAGGGTAGAGCTGAGATCGATGCGATCAGCGGTGATCACTTTCTTTTGAGGGCAGTGGCAAATTCCAATCAAGTGATAATATGTCCATCCTCAGAGGTGGCGTAGAAACCTTTCCTCCAAACTAATGCATCTCCTTTTTACTGGCAAGTAGCACAGGGGACCTTCTCTTCATCTTCACATTACACTAAAGCTAGCTTCTCTCCTATGACACGAAGCCATATTTCTGCGTCTTTGAGAGTGGCTGATCCATCAAACGTGGGTGGTTACAAACTGATCCAAGTGTCGAATTGTCACGGTTGGTACGGTGGACGGCTGTTGGTCACAGTCTGCTTTGACACTGACACAGATAGTAGCAACTGAACTGACTTGAACTGCCTCAAAGTTACTGCTGTAGTTGGTCCTTTCCATCTTTTGTCCACTCCGGGGTTTTAGGTAAGAGGGAAAAAGCATAGATGAGGTTCAAGAATCCTATTGCAGGGGAGCAGGTTTAACCCAAGAACTTATACAAACATTATTAAGAACTTGGTATGGTTGCTTATCCAAGCCTAAAAGCTTTGCAACACATACTGCACACTCAGCAATCAAGAAAGATCCAAATTCCTAAGCACACAATAATCTAGCGGCTAAAAGGGTAACACTCCTATCTTAAGAGACGGGACTCTCACACATGAGTCTCAACTTACTACTAAGCACTGGTTCTTCAAGCTTCTAGAACACTTCATCGATCCACTTCTCTTCGAGCTCGACGATTCCTTACTTCACGATCTTCAGGGTTGACGGCGACATCCAGTACTTTCTCCTTAAGTGTGAAACATCGTTAACTATTCGAACAACTCGAGGTAAGATTTCCATTTAACTTTCGAAGGAAGGATAGAACTTTCAAAGAAAGAGGAAAGAATAGAAGAATAAGATAAGTCAAGAATGTATTATTCTTTCAAGTTAAATTTTCTCTTTAGAAAATAATTTTGAAGCTCCTAAAGACGGCCAATCTATCTAAGGTCAAGACCTACAGTCAACCTGGCTCTGATACCACCTCTGTCGGGACCCGAATTTGCAAATCCGGACCCTCTGTGTATTCAGCACTAGTCCAGGATCACGCTAGTGCACACAGTCTCAACATAGATGAATATCACAATCATACACAGCGGAATAATAAAAGTAACTCAATAATAGAATATAAACTATTGAACGACCTTAAGGTCAACCTTACATTTGTAAAGCCTTGACGGCTTTAACTCCAAATAAGCAGCAGCGGAACGAAGAACGTCGGTGAATCCCATCAATACGCCACAGTAAGCGATGGTTCGACTCCTAGATAATCGCCTTCTCACGGAACTTCTTCTTCTTCGACAATGTAGACTTTTGCTCACCGGGTGATTGTTTGTTTGCAAGGGGTGAGTACATAAAGCACTCGACAAGTCATGCCTGAATGCAAGTCTAATAGCTATATGCATGGCTTATTCCAAATGACAGTGAAGGGTTATTTTGCATAAAACAAAGATTTCACAAATATTCATAATAGATTGTAAAGCGGTAAAAGCAGATAATAATAGTAATAATTTCACAGTTGTTTCAAAAGTAAATCATTCCACATCCTTAACCAATTATCACTTTTCCATAGGCAACCGCCTCCAAACCCAAGTTTACTTTTAAGAAAATCTAACCCTTGATTGTAATCCCGAGCATTGTCCAAAGAGTGGACTCGGCTATTCGAACAGGTTTTACACTCTGCAGAGGTTATACACTTTACCCACAAGATACAATCCACTCACCACGTCGGTAGTGAATCGCCATACAAGAGTATGCGAATGAGCGATCATAACAAAGCCTTTGGAAGCCTCAAACAACACAGGTGGTCCTCTCCGGTCGTGCTCTACACCATCCCTTCCCTTAGCCAAGGCGAAGTATGGGACCAACACACCGTTAGATGGGTATCTGGCCACGACCACGATACGCTCCCCGTACAATCACACAAACGGTGTAACTGACACCCTGAGGCTCCACAAGTGAGTCCTTAGCGACTTAGTCAACTAGGGCCGTCCCATTCCAGCCATGTGGTTGTACGATTGACTCAGTTCAAAGGCTTGCAAGGTTAAGTCCTTAGAGTGACCAGGGCAAGACTACCCGAAAAACCAAATCAACATCCCCAATGCCACAACTGGCCCACCTGATTACTCTTGCCACATGCCCTGGCCGAAACTTGTTTATCAAACCCCAGTTGATTACCATGCACCACGTGCCATCAACGTCACATGATACTTTTCCAAAACAGGTTCAATATATCATTAAGTCAATATTAACATTTGATTGTCCAAAATCATGCCGTGAGCACGTAGCAGGTCTAAGCAGTATACTACAACGATCTAAACCCATGTTGGCGATTTAATAATGTCCAACTAGTAATCCACAACTAGGGTGACAAGGGATCATGGCACATATTTAGATAATTAAGGTGTCGTCTGACAAATTGGTATTTATCTAAGCCCAAGTTTAAACAAAGTATTTTTCTACTTGAACTAGCATGCAATAGTTTAAATCAAAATAGATTTTCGAAATAGGATCAACATGGTCAAAGCACAACTTGCCTGGCCCTTGCAAACTTTACTGTCTTTTACTCTTTATCCTTGATCCTTGGTCCTCGATCTTCAACTTCCACTTTCTCGATCCTCAGCTCGCTCGAACGACTTCCGGACAACACGTCTAACGATTAAAGAAGAAGCAAATACAAACCAATTCAAAAGACAAATCAAGTAAACTCCAAATTAAGAACGAACAGCATTGGGCACAACGGCTTGGGAGAGATTTGGGAACTCGAACGGATTAGATCGAAGAGTTGACAAAAGAGAACGGGCTTTCGGCAAAACACCGAAAAGGGAAAGATTAATAACTGGGAAAGAAAGAATAATATTCCGAAGAATATTTCTTCCAAAGTTATTATCTTGATTGAACAGATAGCGACATATGGGCTCTCGATCTATAGATCGGGTCCATACGGATATGTTAGTTCGCAGTGAACTAAAGCGATTCTGAAGTTGACTTTTGTTGACCGAACGGACATACCAAACAAAAGAGAGACGGATAGATCGGTCACAGGGGTATGACAGATGGCCAATGGCCTATCGACCAAGTCCACGAAGGAATTCTCGATTAATGGCAGATTAGGTTTTCAGGGATAAGACAAGACAAGTGTCTTACCACGGTTGAGACAACGGGAAAGATTGCAAAGATAACAACGCGGCTCATGATAAACTTAGTTCATCAAACCGGTCTTCGGTTAGGGTTTTGATTCGGCTTGAAGATGATATGACGATGAGACTAGGCTCACGTCATGATAATAGAACAGGTGAAGGCATCGCACTAGGGTTTGTGCAAGAATACACACATGCGATGACAACGAGGCGAAGAGAGCCAATCGTTAACGATGAAACGTTAACGATGGAACGTTAACGATGAAACGTTAACGGAGGAACGTTAACGACGAAACGTTAACGACGAAACGTTAACGACGGAGCGTTAACGGCAAAACGCACCCGAGAAACGCGTTAACGACGTAAACGTTAACGACGGAGCGCACGGGAAACATTAACGGAGGAGCGTTAACGACGAAGCGTTAACGACGAAACGTTAATGGAGGAACATTAACGGAGCGTTAATGACAAAACGTTAACGGCAAGACGTTACCGACGGAGCGTTAACAACAGAGCGTTAACGGTGAAACATTGACGGCAAAACGTTAGCGGAGGAACGTTAACGGGGAAACGTTAACGGCGAACGTTAACGGTGGAGGTCAACAATGATAGGAGACTTCATGAAGCGAAGTAGCGACCGTCGGTGCAACGACATGGCCGCGGTAGAACGCTACCAAGGACGGCTAACCGGTGCGCGAACCGGCGGCACAGGCTAGGTTGAAAGACGACGGGTTTAGGCCGGAATCGGCTTCTCGGCAAACAGAGGCCAAAAGAACTCTAAAGATGGACCAAAACAGTACAAGATGATCCTACGGACGCGACAACACGGCCGGAGCGAACCAAAATAACCGGCGTCAAAAGGCGACGCGCGGCGACGGCAAACGGTGGCCTAAATATATAAAAAAAATTCCGGAGGATAGGATGGCAAAGGGAGAATGTCTACTGCGTAGAACGCGGCGAGACGATCTCAACGGTATAGGCGGATTTTGCGGCGCCCTTCCGGATTAATCACAAACTGGCGATTAACGGGTTTCGGATCAAAACTTTGGACGGCCATAACTTCTAGAATAATGATCGGAACTTAACGAAATTTAACCGAGAGCTAGATGGGACCAAGAGGCACACCGTGACGCAGGTGGCTCAAAGAAATACCTTCTGGAACAGCGGGGGACGCGCGAGGAAGTTTGCCGCTGTCTGGAACGCAGTCTAAACGGAGAATTTATTTTTCTGCGCCAAATCCAGAGGGCAAAACCTTGGGGCAAGATGTGCATCCTGTAGAGGACATCCCCAGGAGTCTACACAAAAAATTTCACCGTCAAACTCGAAAAATTGAGGGAGTTATGGCCTCGGCAAGATTCGAGATTGAAACGGCCGTAACTTTTGATCCCGTGGACCAAATTGGCTGAATTTTGGACAGCAAGTAGATGGTACCTTGTGGCACACCACGGAGAAGACGGATCTCGAAAAAAGTCGACGAGTTGCCCGGGACGCGGCTCCAAAGTTCGGCCGACGTTGGGCGACGTTCGGGCGACATTGGATGGATCTCGGAGTTTTGGAGATGATCCGGAGGTTGTATATCCGTGGGAGAGGTCTAGGGGCACTTATATAGGTTTGGGGAAGAGGCTAGATCAAGAAAAATCAAGTTTGGACGCGTTTGGAGGTGTTTGGGTCGGTTTGGGCATTTTATCGAGCACTCTCCGTGCTGGAATCGGATCCGGGCGACGTGGCCTCGCTGGGGCGACACGTGGCGTGGGGGTGCTGGGCTGGTGCGGCTGGGCTGGCCCAGCGTGGCGGCGCTGGCGGGTGGCGAGGAGCAGCGGCCCAGATATGGCAGGCCCATGAGGCGGCGGCTTTGGTGCGGTGGGGCGCGGGGATGGAGGCGGCTGGGCCGGTTGGCGGTGTGGGCCGAGCGGGAGGAGAGAGAGAGAATGAGCCCACAGCCATTTTCGAAATTCCAGCAATTTCCGAATAAAATTAATTCCACAAAATCAAATAAATCGATAGAGGCACTAAAAATACCAGAAAAATTCTAGAAAAATTCCAGAAAATATTTTGAGACATTTTAAACTCAAATAAAATATTTTCAACAAAAATTTATATAAACTTTTCTAAATAATTAATTAATTTCAATAGAAGGGCTTTAAACAAATCGATTCCGAATAAATTCGATAAATAGCAAACGAGCTCCGAAAAATCTCAAAAATTACAGAAGAACTTCTTGAAGCACATGGAATCCAAATAAAATAAAATAAATTTTATTTGGGGTTTAGAATAATCAAATTAAATTGTTTTAGCTTTTAGAAAATTCAAATCAAGTTTTATAAACGCGAGAAAATCAACGAAAATTTTTGGGAAGCTAAACAAAACCAAAATTTTTGAAAACCCAAAATTTGGGATGTTACAACCAGGTAGATCTTCGGGAAAAACATCGGGGTACTCATTCACTACTGGGACATCCTCTATGCTGATTGCCTTGGTACTGTTAACCATCAACTGTCCATCTCTAACTGCAGTGGCTTGAAATTCCACTTTCTTCCCACACTGCTCTCAATCGAGATAGTCCTTCGCCCACAATCCAATACGACCTTGTGCTTGGATAACCAATCCATTCCCAATATAACATCTAAGGTCCGGGTCTCCAAAATTATAAGGTTTGCCAGGAACTCTATTCCATCTATTAGTATTCTCACCGGAACATCCTACTTCCGTTCGGAGTTGGAACTGTGGGTTTGAACTAAAAGCATGCACTTAAGTCTTGCAATCCTTAAATCATTTCTAGTAGCAAAGCCTTGCGAAACAAACGAATCGCGAAGCTGCAGTCAAACAAATCAAGTGTACTGAGTTAACAAGTAACTTACCCAAAGACGACGTCCGTAGCATTCTGCGGTGCATCTGCGGTGACATGGTTGACTCGGCCTCTCACCACGATGCAGGGTGTGGCTCCCGGTCTTTGGCGTCCCTAGCCGGGGTGGTTCCTAGATTGAAGCGGCTGGGTCGCTCTCGCCTTCTTTGGACAACTGGCAAAGTGTCTGGCTCGTTGCAGATTGCTTGTAGCGTCTCACTGTTCCTTGCCGTTGCCTGGGGTAGCGTTTCTAGCGGGGGCTGGGGTTTGGTACTTAAGATTGGCGGGTAGTGGTGCATGGGCTGGTGTCCTTGTTGCATTCCTCGTGGTTGGAATCGAAGAATTGATTTGGTGCAACTCTCAAGCGCCGCTTGCGCCCCGACGTGATCCTTGCTTTGTTGCATCCTGCGCTTCTGTTCTCATCCAGTTCCTAGCGCTTGTCCTCAAGAATAAGCGCCTTAATCACCAACTCTTGGAAAACTGGAAAGGTGTGGGTGATCAACCCAACTTGCAATCCAGAGTTAAGTCACTTCATAAAACGACATCTGCCTGGATTTATCTGTCGCTACATCCTCGGTGCGTAGCGTGCTAGCTGTGTGAACTTGTTCGGGTAGTCGACCACCGGCCGATTACCTTGCTTGATGCTCTGAACTCCTCCTTCTTAAGGTCCATGATTCCTTCAGGCACGTGATCTTTGTCGGAATGCGGTGTGAACTCTTCCCAAGTGATATCTTGAGGGTTCTCTGCGTGGCACGAAGTTCTCCCACCATTCGGTGTTCCTTCCAACTGATGAGAAGCGTAAAGTACCTTCTCATTCCCTATGCATTGAGCTATGTGTAGCTTCCTCTCAATTGATCTTAACCAATCATCGGCCTCCAATGGATTGGCATTCCCAGAGAAAGTGGGTGGGTGAGTCCTCATGAACTCGACACCTTTGTATTACGGCGTGGTCCCCGATTAACTTGATTAGCGATGGCCTCGAGCGATGACGTGCTGCATTTGTTGCATCATAGCATGCATCAATCGAGTCCGGGCAGCAAGAAACGCTCGAAATTCTGCATATCCATGGCGGTGCCGGTGCTCCATCATTGGGGTTTTCGCTGGCGAGAGATCCACTCCCATTGCTTCCAAGGTTTCCACGGGTGTTCACCATCTGTCGATTTGCTCTAGGTTTAGAGATGAGAGGGAAACAAGAATAGACAAGTAATATGGAACTTATGCGGGGTGAAAGGGGTAACTTTAAGGTCCATCTTTATTATTAATAACTTGGTATGGCTGCTTACAATGCCTAAGGGCCTTGCAACACATACTGCACACTCAGCAAGCAATGAAAATCCAAATCGAACTAACACTGGAGTCTAACGCCTAAAGGGTGACTCTTTATTCTATGACGCGACTCGGCGAAGGAGTCTCACTATAGAACCCATGCTCACTCATCGAGAAAACCTCCATCTGTCACAAGAGTGCTTTACGTAAGAACTCGGAATTTTTAAATTGTGACAAGGTAAGGGATAATTTCAGCAAGAGACAAGAAAAGAGAGAAGGGGATAAGTCGAGATGTCATTTCTTATCTTGACAAACTTTTAGCTTTAGAAAATAGGTTTTATCCTCACTACGACCATTCTAGCTAGGGTTGAGCCTACAGTCAAGTATGGCTCTGATACCACCTCTGTCGGGACCCCGAATTTGCAAATCCGGACCCTCTGTGTATTCAGCACACTAGTCCAGAACGCGCTAGTGCACACAGTCTTAACAACGGTAAATATCACAATCATACCAATCGATATTATCAAAGTACTTTATTTAAATAACTAAATCGGTTACTTGACCTCATGGTCAAGTTACAAATGTATGCCTCGTGAGGGCTAAAACTTATTCAGAGAGAAACAATAGCAGCGGAAAATCAAATAAAATTCGTGGCGCCATCCAGTATACCACAGGCAACTGACTTGGCTCGCATCCCTAAGTAGTCGGGTCCTCTTGGAGTTCCTCCTCCAAAGCTGGCGTAATCTCCTCTTCAACTGGTATTGTGTTGAGGCAAGGGTGAGTACTTGGTACTCAGCAAGTCATGCACAGAATGCAAGCTAATATACTATATGCATGGCTTAGTACAAAGGAATAGCTCAGGGTATATTTGCAGTAAACAGCTTTTGACAAGTAATATAAGTAGATTCGAAAGCAGTAGAAATAAGTAAAGCATAAATAACTTTTCAGGAAATTTAATAAACATTTTTCCCCATCCTAAACCACATTTCCATCATCTTCATTGTTAAACCAACCCAACTTTTCAAATCCAAGTTATTTTCAGAAAGTCTACCCCTTGACTGTAATTCCCGAGCATTGTCGATCATCAGTGGACTCGGCTATTCAAATAGATTCTACACTCTGCAGAGGTTATGCACTTTACCCACAAGATCTGAGTCAAACACCACAAAGGCGAGTTCCGTAACAAAGCCTTTGGAAGCCTCAAACAACACAGGTGGTCCTCTCCAGACGTGCTCTACACCATCCCTTCCCTTAGCCAAGGCGAAGTATGGGACCAACACACCGTTAGATGGGTACTGGCCACGACCACGATACGCCTCCCTGCACAATCACACAAACGGTGTAATCGACACCTGAGGCTCCACAAGTGAGTCCTTAGCGACTTAGTCAACTAGGGCCGTCCCATTCCACCATGTGGTTGCAAGTATGACCAGTTCAAAGGCTTGCAAGGTTAAGTCCTTAGAGTGACCAGGGCAAGACTACCCGAAAACCAAATCATCACTCCCAATGCCACAACCGCCCACTGATTACTCTTGCCACATGCCCTGGCCGAAATCGTTTATCAAATCCCCAGTTGATTACCATGCACCACGTGCCGTCAACATCACATGATACTTTTCCAAAACAGGTTCAATATATCATTAAGTCCATATTAGCATTTGATTGTCCAAAATCATGTCATGAGCACGTAAGGTGTCTAAGCAGCATACTACAACGATCTAAACCCATGTTGGCAATTTAATAATGTCCAACTAGTAAACCACAACTAGGGTGACAAGGGATCATGGCACATACTTAGATAATCAAGGTGTCATACAGCAAATTGGTATTTATCTAACCCCCATGTTTAAACAAAATATCTTTCTAATTGAACTAGCATGCAATAGTTTAAATCAAAATAGATTTCGAAATAGGATCAACATGGTCAAAGCACAACTTGCCTTCAAAAAGTACTTGCTCTGGGTCTTGAGTTGGATCTGAGTCAACACTTCTCCTACGAATCCTTCCGGCACTTCAACGTCTACTCGAAAAGCGTGCAAATACCAAATACCCAATAAACAATAGTCAAAAACAACCCAAAACACCAAATAAAAACCATAAACAGCGAGAACATAATTTGCTGGATTTTAGAAACTGGAATCGTCAATTTTGGAGTTAAAAGCATAAAAGTTATGATTATTTAAAGTTTAAATAATCAATTAAATACTTTTGCAGAGAAAAACTTTAGTCCAAAAATTAAATAAAATTTATATTTAGGTAGATCTCAATTTTATACAAATTTAGAAATTTGAATCGCTCCAATCGGAGTTGAAACGCAAAAGTTATAAGCGTTTGAAGTTTGAATCTAAATTTGAATCAATATTTCGAATTAATAAATCATTTTCTTTTGGAAATTAATTATTGCGTCAAGATGGACACGTGGCAGCCTCTGATTGGCCCTCGACGCCACCGGTCCATGGGCTCGGTCCCACGCCGGCTCGGGTCTCAGTGGACTCGGTCCACGACTCCACGTGAGGCCCGACATGTGGGACCACTCGGGTGACGTCATCGCTGACGTCAGCGGGGCTCAGCCCATGGTGCTGACAGGTGGGGTCCACTGTGACGTCATGGGTGACGTCAGCGCTTGGCTGGGTTAGCCACTGACATGCGGGCCCTCTGACACGCGGGCCCCGCGTGTCAGCGGCACACGACGCTGCAGCGTGCGTGGGCCAGCGACGCGTCGGTCCAACTTCCCGACACGTGGCGCAATCTCGGCCGTTGGTTTGAAAATCAACGGCGCGGATTTGATCCAGGGTTAACACGTTGAAACTACTCGTTGATCGTGGGCCGTTCGATTTAGATCGGACGGTCCAGATCTAATCCTATAATCGCACTGCTACAGCACGTGGCAATTGTGAACCGTTGGATCTTGATCCAACGGTCCAGATCTAATCGGGTTCGGAACACGTGATCTCACCTCAACCGTTCGATTCGATCTCGACGGTCCTCCGAGCTTCATGGACGGCGATGGTTTCACGGCGGGCGCTGGCTTGACCGGAGACGGACGACGACCAAGGGCGCGGCGCCACGGGGCTTCTCGGCGAGATGAAACCTCCTTCAGTGCGTCTCGTCGCGGGACTCGGATCTGGGCTCCTTCGGCGGAAGACGACGGACGACGGCGGAAAACGGGCGCAAACCGCGGAGGGAAGAGACAACTCCGGCGAGCGATTGCGGCTCAACGGGCGGCGGCTCAAAGTAGATGGCTCGGGAAACGGTGCGCAAGGATGAGGGCAACCTCGGGACGTCTCACGCTTTAAATAGCCTCGGCGTTCGTGCCTAGACGGAAACCTAGTTCGTTACTGGCGCGGGCGCGTGGCGGAGTCCGGCTCGGACTCGGCGAAGACGACGAAATCGTGGCCGTCCACGTGGCACGATCGACGGCCACGATCGCACGGGGCGCGATCGGATCGGGCCGGATACGGCTCGAGCCGTCTGGTGATCTCACCGTTGGATCTTGATCCAACGGTTGGGATTGATTAGGGTTAGGAGTGGGTTCGGCCGAGTCACGTGGCTCGGTCGGACTCGAACTCGAGTCTGACTCGGGCTCGATCGGATGAACAAAGAATCGACCGGTCGGTCCTTTTCAAATAATTACTATTTAAAATAATTCGATAATTCATTTAATTCATTAAAAATAGCAAAAGACTCAGAAAAATTCCAGAAAAATTCTGGAAAATATTTTGGATCATTTTGGACTCAAATAAAATATTTCCAACAAAATTTTATTTGCAAAATTAAATTCTTTAATTATTTCAAAATGGAATAAATTCAAATAAATTCCAAATAAATCCAAATAAATTCCAGAAGATTCCAAAAATTCACCAAAGTGCCAAATCACACATGAATTTAAGAAAAGCAAAATTTTGGGATGTTACAGATCCAATAACCGAAGCATATGGAATCTTGCTCATCCTGTCTCTCTCATCAGTTGTCGAAGGACACTGATTCTTGCTTAGACTGATGCCATGTGACATTGGCATGAAACATCTCTTAGATTCATGCATATTGAACCTTTTCAATACTTTGTCAATGTACGTTTCCTGGCTTAATCCAATCAACCTTTTTGATCTATCTCTATAGATCTTTATGCCCAAGATATAACATGCTTCTCCCAAGTCCTTCATTAGGAAACTCCTTTTCAACGAAGCCTTAACGTCTTCAAGCATAGGAATATCATTCCCGATCAATAATATGTCATCCACATACAAGATCAGAAACACAAGTGCGCTCCCACTAGCCTTCTTGTAAACACAAGGCTCTTCTTCGTTTTTGATAAAGCCAAATCATTTGACTACTTCATCAAAACGAATGTTCCAACTCCGAGATGCTTGCTTTAACCCATAAATGGATCTCTGAAGCTTGCATATTTGTTTAGCATTTTTAGGATTAACAAAACCCTCAGGTTGTATCATGTATACATCCTCAGGTTGTATCATGTATACATCCTCAGATAGATTCCCATTAAGGAAAACTGTTTTGACGTCCATCTGCCATATTTCATAATCGAAATATGCAGCAATTGCTAAAATGATTCGGACAGACTTGAGCATGGCTACTGGTGAAAAAGTTTCATCATAATCAATTCCTTAAACTTGTTTGAAACCCTTTGCCACCAACCGTGCCTTATAGATCTGAACATTTCCATCTACGTATGTCTTCTTCTTGAAAATCCATTTGCATTCTATGGTTTTTACATCATCAGGAGGATCGACCAAGTTCCAAACTTGATTGTCATGCATGGATTGAATTTCGGATCTCATGGCTCCAAGCCATTTTTCGGAGTTTGGGTCCATCATGGCTTCTTCATAAGTCATTGGCTCATCATTGTCCAACAATAATATGTCATGTCCATATTTTATAGGTTCATGATGCGGCCTCCCCGACCTACGTGGGGCTGGTGTCTCTTCCACAGGTTGTACAACATTTTGTACATCATGTGATGGTCTAGTGGCAGCTTGAACATGTTCATGTGATTCTCGAACTTCATCGAGATGCACATCACTCCCACTGATTTCTTTTGAAAGAAACTCTTTCTCTAAAAAAGACACCATTTCGAGCAACAAAAACTTTATTCTCGTTTCTTTCGTAAAAGTAATATCCTTTTGTTTCTTTAGGATACCCCACAAAGAAGCATTTTTCTGATTTAGGTGCGAGTTTATCTGATTGCAAATGTTTTACATAAGACTCACATCCCCATATCTTGAGAAATGACAACATGGGACTTCTCCCAGTCCATATCTCATATGGTGTCTTCTCAACGGAATTTGATGGGACCCTATTTAATGTGAACGCATCTGTCTCTAGAGCGAACCCCCAGAAGGAAAATGGCAGATCTGTTTGGCTCATCATTGACCGAACTATATCCAATAAAGTTCGATTCCGTCGTTTGGATACGCCATTCCGTTGAGGCGTTCCTGGCGGAGTAAGTTGTGGAACGATTCCACATTGCTTTAGATGATCACTAAACTCTTGGCTCAAGTATTCGCCACCACGATCTGATCGTAAGTGTTTTATTGATTTGCCAAGTTGATTTTGTACTTCGTTCTGAAACTCTTTGAACCTTTCAAAAGTTTCAGACTTATGCTTCATTAAATAGATATATCCATATCTACTAAAGTCATCAGTAAAAGTTACAAAGTACTGAAACCCACCTCTAGCAATTGAGCTCATTGGTCCACATACATCTGTATGTACTAGGGCCAACAATTCCCTCGCCCTCTCACTAAGACCTGTAAAAGGGGTTTTTGTCATCTTGCCAAGTAAACAAGATTCACATGTTTCAAATGATTCAAAATCAAATGAGGTGAGAAGTCCATCACCATGGAGCTTCTTCATGCGCTTCTCATTTATGTGACCCAAGCGACAATACCATAAAAAGGTAGGGTTCAAATCATTTGGTTGATGCCTTTTGACATTAATGTTATAGACATGTTTTTCTTTGAGTTCAAGGACGTATAACCCATCCACCATGGGACAACGACCATAATACATATCATTCAAAAATATTGAACAAACAAAGTTCTTTATTCTGAATTCATAACCTTCATGTTCCAAACAGGAAGATGAAATAATGTTTCTACTCAAAGATGGAACAAAATAACAATTATTAAGTTCTAAAACTAATCCTGAAGGCAAATGCACTGGGTAGGTGCCAACGGCAAGACCAGCAACTCTTGCTTTATTCCCCACACGAATTTCCACTTCTCCTTTTGCCAAGTCTCTACTCTTTGTCAGCCCCTGCATCGAATTGCAAATGTGAGCAACCGATCAGGTATCATATACCCAAGAGCTAGAATAAGAAGTAGCAAGATTAATTTCTATAACATTAATACCTGAAGTGGAAGTCACACTCCCATTCTTTTTATCTGCCAAGTACTTCTCGCAGTTCCGTTTCCAATGTCCTGACTTCTTGCAATAGAAGCACTGGGTTTCGGGTTGAGGGCCGACTTTGAGCTTCTGAAGCTTAGTTTTGAGGCTCGTAATCTCATCTTGAGCCTTGCCCTTGCCCTTGCCCTTGACCTTGCCCTTGCCCTTTCCCTTTCCCTTTCCCCCGCTCCCCAGGGTACCCGCTCCCCCGCAGTTAACGCGGTCGCCGGGCGGGCAGGGCGCGTTCGAGCCCCCCCGCCACGGCGAGCAAAAGGGCGCCCAGTAAAGTGGTCGCCCAGTGGACAGGTGGCGGTCAGGCCACGCCACTGGGCGCCTAGTAAAGTGGTCGCCCAGTGGGCAGGTGGCGGTCAGGCCACGTCACTGGGCGCCTAGTAAAGTGGTCGCCCAGTGGACAGGTGGCGACCAGGCCACGCCACTGGGCGCCCAGTAAAGTGGTCGCCCAGTGGACAGGTGGCGGTCAGACCACATCCCTGGGTGCCTAGTAAAGTGGTCGCCCAGTGGACAGGTGGCGACCAGGCCACGCCGCTGGGCGCCCAGTAAAGTGGTCGCCCAGTGGACAGGTGGCGGTCAGGCCACGCCACTGGGCGCCCAGTGAGGTGGTCGCCGGTGGACAGGTGGCGCGCGGGCTATGCCTCTGGCGCACCACCCCCGAGGCGACGTTGCCAGGGTCAAGGGCATTTAATGCGAATCGTGCGCATTAAATGCAAAGCGTGGAGGTTGCAGTATGGCGGCGCGCCTTCCCCAGGCATGCGTTAATTACGGGTGACGTCACGGCAGCACCTCACCCCCTGACGGAACGAGCGGCGTTGGTGGGCGTGGGGCCCGAGGCGGGGGTGTGACGGCTGCGGCAGGCATTTAATGGGGTGTAAGGACAGTGACGGGCGCATTTAATGCACCCGTGGCAGTGTAATGAGTATGGCTTGCAGTGTAAGCCTCTTATGCGCCCCGCCAGCCCAAGTATAAAAGGGGGGTGGGGTGCATGGGAGAGGGGGTTCGAACCATTGTTCATAGGTTCCATTTTTTCTCAAGTTAGGATTCCAGTTCATACTCCACAAGATAAGCAATAGCAAGAGAAGCAGGACTAGGGCTGTTACTCTTCGGAGGGCCCGAACCTGGGTAAATCTGAGCGTCCCCATCCTTCTGAGCTTCACCGGCACTACGATCTCCTTTCTTCCTCCGGCGATTGCCCCGAAAGCCCCCCGTCTGAACCTCATAAGCACCCGATTCGGAGGTGCCTGTTGGCTAGAACGCCGACAGTGGCGCGCCAGGTAAGGGCTATTGGTGGTTAGATTGCCCTCTTCCTTCGGTTTTCGGTTCGAAGCTTAGAAGAAGTTGGGGCGGTTGTCTGCATGGCGGAGTCGCACTCCAAGCGCAGCAATCTACCCGAGGAAAGCAGCGCCCGTAGCCGATCCCGACGCCCGGGGAAGGAGCCGGTCCGGCCGGATCCCCCTGCTGTGGGAGGGACACGCGTGGCTCCCGCGCCCGGGGGCCAGCCCGTCCAACGGCGTTTGGTGCTGGGGGATGACACTCCCGCGCGGAGCCTTCATGCGGCTCGTCTGCTCCTCGATCATCCTCCAGTGTCACTAGGGGGCGATACCCCAGCCACTCCATGGCTGCGGGATATCGCCCGCCTAGTCGACGCCGCTCAACAACAGGTTGAGGCGGCGGCCCGGCCGGGGGCTTCCGGCGCGTGGCGGCAGGAAGCGTGCACGGCTGACGCGCAGGGTTCCAGCCGCTGCACAACAACTCCTCCCGGCGTCAAGGGCCGGGACAAGGGGAAGGGAGCCCTGGTTGCGGCCCCCTCCGGCATAGGGGGACATGCACGTGACTCCGCTTCTTCCCGCGGTCCCCCCGAGTCGAGGGGAAATCGCGAGGATCTCAGATCGCGCCTGGATGAGAGGCAACTCCAGCGCGGTGGGGACCTACGCCACGTCCTCAGGGGGCACCGCGAACGCTCGCAGCGACGCGTCAACCCCCGAGCACTTGATGATCAACAGGGGGCTTCCCCCTTTGACTCTGGGGAGAGCGTAGACTCGCACTCCTCGACCCCATCCCAGGGTCGAGGGGCTGGCGAGCGACGCTGCTCCCCCTACAACATTGGATGCCAGGCGTTTTCTCTCCGTCTCCGGCAAGCTGCGTGGCTGGAAAGATTCCGCCCCGCCTCCATCGAGAAGTACGATGGCACCGCCAACCCGGAGGAGTTCCTGCAAATCTACACCACGGTAGTGCGAGCTACGGGGGGCTCCGAAAATGTTATGGCCAACTACCTCCCGACAGCACTAGCGGGCTCCGCCCGGTCTTGGCTACTTAACCTCCCGCAAGGCTCCGTGCACTCGTGGGAGGAGCAGTCCCTGAGAGAATTCATTCGACGATTCAGCCACTGCCGCAACACGATCCCCCGGATTTCAGAGCAATCAGTGATCATTGCATTCCGGAGAGGGGTCCGTGACCATAAGATGCGGGAGAAGATGGCTACCCGCACCATCGTAACCACTTCCGAGTTGTTCTCCCTGGTGCACAAGTGCGCCAGGGTGGCCGAAGCTCAGGAGTGCGCGACAAGGCCTTCCGACCCCGGCGACGCCAGCACCTCGAAGTCCTCCGACCGCAAGAAGAAGAAGAAGCGAAAGGAGGCCACCGCTAGGGAAGTCCTGGTTGTCGAACCAGAGACCAAGTCCCGGCATCGCGACGATCAAGACCGAGGGGATGAGCGCCGGGACCAGCGCAGCAACCGCAGGAACCACCGCTCGCCCCGTCGCGAAGATAGTGGGGGCAAACCTTATTGCCCCATCCATCGAACGAGTGGACACGATTTGGAGGATTGCCAAGTTGTGTCCAAACTGGTGGACCGGCGGCTCAAGAAGCGCCGCGAGAAAGACCATGGAGATGGCGACGACGAAGACTCGGCTCCGTTGGCCTTCCAACAGGTGGAGCATACGGTGGTGTTCATTCACAGTGGCTCGGCCACCTACTCATCAAACTCACAGTACAAGCGGGACCTGCGGTAGGTCTGCGCCACTACATCGGCCTCCGGGGCGGGCAGGCTACTGAAGTGGTCGGAGCAGCCGATCACTTTCAGCCGGGCCGACCACCCGGAGAATGTCTCTGGCCCAGGCCATCTCCCGATTGTGGTGTCTCCCACCATTTGCAACGCGAAGCTTGGGCGGGTTCTCGTTGATGGAGGCAGCGCCATCAACTTGCTGTCTGTTGGGGCGTACCAAGCGCTCCAGATACCGTATGAGGAGCTGCGTCCGGCTCCACTTTTCTACGGGGTTGCCCCCGGGGTGGCCTCTTGCCCCTGGGGCAGGTCCGGCTGCCTGTTACGTTCGGGAGTGCGGAAAACTTCCGGACGGAGCTTGTCGACTTCGAGGTCGCCTACTTCGACCACCCCTACAACGCCCTGGTTGGCCGACCAGCTCTGGTCAAATTTATGGCGGTTGCCCACTACGCCTACATGCTGGTGAAGATCCCTGGACCTGGGGGCCCAATCAAGGTGAAGGTGGATAGGCTGGAAGCCCTGCGTCTCAGCAAACAGATACAGGATCTGGCCGGCACCACCTGCTCGGCGCGCGACAAAGACGACAGCCTGGGCGCCCCCTCGGTCAGGGCCCGCGCTTCGCCCGGACCCTCGGGTGAAGCGAAGGTGGTCTCTGTGGGCGAGGATGGCTCCGGCAAGGTCGTGAAGATCAGCACCGGCCTCAGCGCCAAATAGGAAGGCGCGCTCATCACCTTCCTCCGGTCTAACCTGGACGTGTTCGCTTGGGAACCGTCAGAAATGACTGGGGTCCCTAGGGAGGTGATCGAGCATCGATTGGCAATGCTCCCGGGAGCGCACCCGGTTCGACTAAAGATCCAGCAGCAGGCGCCAGAGCGGCAGGATGCCATTCGGGACGAAGTGGAGAAACTTTTGTCAGCTAAGATTGTGCGGGAGGCCACCTACCCAGAGTGGTTGGCCAACCCCGTGCTTGTGAGGAAGTCCAACGGGAAGTGGCGAATATGCATCGACTTCACCGACCTCAACAAGGCCTGCCCCAAGGACCCATACCCCCTGCCGCGGATAGACATCGTCGTCGACTCCACGGCGGGGTGCGAAGCTCTATGCTTCCTTGACGCCTACTCCGATTATCATCAGATCAGTATGGCACGGGAAGACGAAGAGAAGACTGCTTTTGTGACTCCTCTCGGTGTATATTGTTATGTCCGAATGCCCTTCGGGCTAAAGAACACTGGTTCCACTTACCAGCGGGCCATGCACATTATGTTCGGGCCCCAAGTTGGGAAGAACCTTGAAGTGTATGTTGACGATCTGGTAGTAAAGACAAAGAAGGCCGATGAGCTTGTCCAGGACCTGGAAGAGACCTTCTCCCGCCTCAGAAAATATTGTCTAAAGTTGAATCCCGAGAAGTGCATGTTCGGCGTCTCATCCGGGAAGTTACTCGGATTCCTGGCCTCCAGTCGCGGGATCGAGGTCAACCCAGAGAAGATAGAAGCAATTGAGCGGATGCAGCCGCCTACTCGGCTCAAGCAGCTGCAGTGCTTGACTGGCCATCTGGCCTCCCTGGGCCGGTTCATAGCCCGGCTAGGGGAGAAGAGCCTACCTTTGTTCAAGATGTTGAAGAAGACCAACTCGTTTGAATGGACCCCAGAAGCCCAGCAGGCGTTCGAAGGCTTAAAGAAGTACCTCTCCTCCCCCCCGGTGCTGGTCGCCCCCGAGCCGGGTGAGCCACTGCTGCTGTACGTGGCGGCTAGCCCCTCTGTAGTGAGCGCGGCGCTGGTGGCGGAGCGAGAAGGTGTCCAACGGCCGGTCTATTACATCAGCAAGGTGCTACACGACACGGAAACAAGGTATCCTCAAGCTCAGAAGATGGTCTACGCCGTGATAGTGGCGTCAAGAAAGTTGCGGCACTATTTCCAAGGGAGGGAGATCACGGTGGTCTCCTCATACCCCCTGAAGGGAATATGCCCTAGATCAATCATGGTGATGATTGTAATACGTCTTTGTTCATGTAATTATGATAACTTTGTTTATCAGTTCCCTGAATAAATGTTACGACTTTGTTCATTGGATACGATCTGATTGTGAAACACATTGTCAAGTGACATTATTCTAAATGGGTCCCTGATCCATATCATTACGAGGAGCGGTGATGATTTGATCAGCACATTTATTGGTTGATGGTAATGTTTCACATACCATAGATATGGAGATATCGAACCAATAAATATGGACACATGTTGGAGAACATGGGTAGTCGGACAAGACCCACACCGAGACGCTGTGAGTTGTTATCTATTATAGTGCCATCAGCGTATAGTCTCGAGTGGTACGCCTATATGGTCCTTAGACCTAAGATTGTCATGGATACCTAGCATGTAGACTTGTATGCTTTGGTATCATCAAACGCTACACCGTAACAGGGTAGTCATAAAGATGAATACTAGGTATGCCACGATACATCGCCAAGGGTGTGATGATCAAGATGGGATTTGCCCCTCCTAGATAACGGGAGAGATACCTCTGGGCCCCTCGTGTGGATGGATAGGGAAAATGCACGGCCGTGCTAATGTGACTAAGGAGTTAGTCATGGTTTGTATCCATCACACTGTCGAGAGAAGTGGTCGAGCTATCAACAAGGGTGGCGCGCATCTCGCCTTGAGCTTGACTGGTATCGTGTGGCAAAAGGGATCGGTATGAGAGTGTATCAAAGGTTCAGCCGAATATTGATTCTGTGCATTCGGGGGGTCAATACGTACTGCTAAGTACCGCTGTTGATCAATGAATTGGAAACGGGTTCCGGATTCATGTCCGACTTGCACTGAACCTAACGGGTCACACACTTAACGAGTTGGAATAGGATTGACGGGTTTTTGTGCGTGGATGAGATCCGCGTTGGAGATGGAAACCTAGCGAGCTTCGGCCCACTAGCGTGTCTATAAAAGGGGAGGCAAGGAATAGTGCATAGACAGAGAACCCTCACCACGTTCAGCCGCCGTGAGTCCCTCCTGCTCCCCAGAAACCCTAGCTGTGTGGCGAGGTGCTAGCACACCCCGCACGGTGTTCCTGCTCGGGACGTGTGGATACCGGTAGAGGCGCTGCCGCTCGCGGACGCGCTGGTCGGCGACCACTCGGTGCCGATTGGGAGGTGATCGACTACTTCCTCAACGCGCGTGAATCTGCTTCCGCTGCATCTACGCGTCAAGGGTAACGATCTGTGATCCTTTACTTGCATGTGATCTTGGGTGTTCACGGTAGAAATTTTGATTTTGTGCTCGCGTAGCCTACCGGTTCGCAACAGTGGTATCAGAGCCGATCATGTGTAGTTTTGGATCTGGATCGCTCGCACATGTTGATGTGCTGTTGTGTTTTATCACGGGTTGATTAGATCAATCGGTTTCGGGGAAGTATGAGGTATGAGGTATGAGTTGGTGGATCTACACGATCAAAAAGATTAGTTCGTGCTCGTTTCAGATTCGTGCCATGCATTACCCCTAACGGCTGGTAACACCATCGGGGTAGTAGCAAGCGCCGAACAGATCGAGCTAACAGATCGAGATCGGTGTGATAGTCAGCATAGCGCCCATAAATTAAAAACTTGTTCACTTCCCGCGCGCTAGAATCGATCGAGCGCCTAACTTGTTTTTGCAGGGTTTGTTGTGAACAGTATGGACCCCTTTGTGTATTTGATGCATGATTGTATATTTCATGGCCTGCGAGTCATGGTTAATTGCAGTTGTGGGCTGTCCTATTATTGTATAACGGCCTGCGTGCCGGCATGTGATGCCTTGAATCCTCATGTAATTTTGCTACTAGCTGCTAGATGTAGTAGTTTAGTACATGTTCTTGGAGGCTTCAATCCAGATGGCTCGACTGTGCAAGGTTGGTCGTGGAAGATGGAGATCGCCACGTCATGGGCCATACTTGTTCACAGTCTAATCTGATTGCCTGTGATAATTTACCTTGCATTGCTATTCTTTCATGTCATATATGGTGGATATGTTAACCTGATTGAATAGTTTCCCTCGAAAAATTAAGAGTAAGATGCCCTTTTTCAATAGCTGCGTCTATTGTCTTGTACGTTGGTGGATAAGGTCTTGACAAGTCAGGAACGCCACTCTCTTACTTGTACAATAGAGTGAGTGTAGCCTAAGCCGTGCACTCACAAGCATAGTATTGGTTTGCTTAACGGAGTCATCCAAATAGGATTTGGGACTTCGGGGCATCAGTGTTGGGCGCCGGGGCATATGATGCCACCCAAACAAGCAAGAGTCACATACGATGTGATTGGCAAGGTGTTGCCTACCTATGTCGCGGGTTCAAGTGGTATTGACAAGTCCTTACCCGAACCGCAGTGACCATGGATCTTGTTCCATGGAGATTGCCAGAGGGAAAGTGATCTTAATGGAAACATCTTTTATTGAAATTGTTTAATAAGAGATTAACGTGAACATAGTGCTAAAACTTTACTTGTTTATGTTGTAGATGGCACCAAATGCTGTTAATGCAAACACTGGTTTTAACTTGCGGTCGATTCTGGAGAGGGAAAAACTCTCTGGGACGAATTTTATGGATTGGTATCGTAACTTGAGAATTGTTCTCAAGGCTGAAAAGAAGGAATATGTTCTAGACAGTCCATATCCTGATGAATTGCTTGAAAATGCATCCGCCGCTGATAAGCGTGCTTATGAGAAGCACACTAACGATGCCCTAGACGTCAGCTGTCTCATGCTTGCCACGATGAACTCTGAGCTCCAAAAGCAATATGAGCACGCCGATGCCTACACTATGATTGTAGGTCTCAAGGGCATGTTTGAGAACCAAGCAAGGGCTGAAAGATATTCGATATCTAAAGCATTGTTTGCGTGCAAGCTGGCTGAGGGTGCTCCTGTTAGTCCTCATGTAATCAAGCTGATTGGTTACATTGAGAGCCTGGAGAAGCTCGGTTTTCCACTGCAGAATGAATTGGCTACAGATGTGATTCTCCAGTCGCTCCCTGTGAGCTTTGAGCCGTTCATTTTGAATTATCATATGAACAGCCTGGAGAAGAATCTGACCGAACTGCATGGAATGCTGAAAACTGCGGAAGAGAGCGTAAAGAAAGACACAAATCATGTGATGATGATTCAAAAGGATAGGAAAAGGAAGCGCAAGGTTATAAGTCATGGTGAGGATAAGATCCAAGACCCAAAATCAAAGCCTAGAGAAAGGCCAAAGGTTGGCCCTAATGCTTCTGATAAATGTCACTACTGCAAGGGTAGTGGGCACTAGAAGAGAAACTGTCCTAAGTACCTGGAAGACAAAAAGAAAGGAAAAGTTCCTTCTACTTCAGGTATTAATGTTATAGAAGTTAATCTTGCAACTTGTCCTACCGAGTCTTGGGTATTTGATACCGGATCAATGATTCACATTTGCAAATAGTTGCAGGGGTTAAGAAGGACTAGAGATTGCAAGATTGGCGAGTTGGAAATTCGCGTCGGCAATGGAGCAATGGTTGCTGCAAAGGCCGTTGGCGTCTATCCCTTGTCATTACCTTCTGGCTTAGTTTTGGAATTGAATAATTGTTATTACATTCCTGCCTTGAGTAAGAACATTATCTCTTCTTCTTGTTTAGAGGAAGATGGTTATGATTTTGTAATAAAGAACAGGAATTGTTCAATTTATTTCAAAGGCTTGCTCTATGGTGACTGTCCATTGGTGAATGGACTGTATGTGCTGGATTTACGTAATGCTTCTATAAATAATGTTAATACTAAAAGACTCAAAACAAATGATATTGATTCCACTTATTTATGGCATTGTCGTTTAGGCCATATAAATAAAAGACGCATGGAGAAGCTTCATAAAGATGGTCTTCTTGGTTCATTAGATTTAGAATCTCTTGAAACATGCGAGTCTTGTTTACTTGGCAAGATGACAAAGGCACCCTTCACTGGTTCGAGTGAGAGGATGTGCGAGTTGTTGGCTCTCGTGCATACTGATGTGTGTGGACCAATGAGTTCCATAGCCAGAGGTGGTTATCAGTACTTCATTACTTTCACCGATGACTTTAGTAGATATGGCTATATCTATCTAATGAGGCATAAGTCTGAATCTTTTGAAAAGTTCAAAGAGTTTCAGAATGAAGTACAAAATCATTTGGGCAAGAAAATTAAATTTCTACAGTCCGACCGTGGAGGTGAATATTTGAGCCAAGAGTTTAGTGATCACCTAAAGAGTTGTGGAATTGTTCCGCAATTGACTCCACCCGGTACACCACAGTGGAATGGGGTATCCGAACGGAGGAACCGGACTTTGTTGGACATGGTACGGTCTATGATGAGTCAAGTCGATCTTCCATTGTCATTTTGGGGACACGCTCTAGAAACTGCTGCGTTCATGCTAAATAGGGTTCCATCTAAATCCGTTGATAAGACACCGTATGAGATATGGAAAGGGAAACGTCCCGATTTGTCTTATCTTAAAATTTGGGGCTGTGAGGCTTATGTAAAACGTATGACGTCTGATAAGCTCCATGCCAAGTCGGATAAGTGCTTCTTTGTGGGGTACCCAAGGGAAACCAAAGGGTATTATTTTTATAACCGGGAAGAAGGCAAAGTGTTTGTCGCCCGGACTGGTGTCTTTTTGGAGAATGAGTCTTCCAAAAACGCTAGTGGGAGCAAGGTGCAACTCGAAGAAGTTCGAGAAATACCTGAAAATGTTTCAGCTCCAGCTAGTCCTCGGCAGGATGAGCAACGTGTTGTTGAACCTGTTGATGAGGCGCCAGCCCCACGGAGGTCCTCACGGGCAAGCCGCGCTCCTGAGAGGTTCATGTTCCTCATGACGGAGCAACGCGATGTGTTATTATTGGAAAATGACGAGCCCAAGGACTATGAGGAAGTGATGGTGGGCCCAGACTCTGAGAAATGGCTAGAGGCCATGAGATCCAAGTTAAAGTCCATGTATGATAATCAAGTTTGGAACTTGGTTGATCTGCCTAATGGTGTAAAAACTATCGAGGGCAAATGGGTCTTTAAGAAAAAGATAGACGCCGATGGAAATGTTCACATTTTTAAGGCACGATTGGTGGCAAAAGGGTATAAGCAGATTCATGGTGTGGACTATGATGAAACTTATTCGCCAGTCGCTATGGTAAAGTCTATCCGGATCATGCTAGCAATTGCCGCATATCATGATTATGAGATTCGGCAAATGGATGTCAAAACGGCTTTCCTAAATGGAAACCTAAGCGAGGACATGTACATGGTACAACCCGAGGGTTTTGTTGATCCTACTAATGCTGGCAAGGTATGCAAGCTTAGGAAGTCCATTTATGGACTGAAGCAAGCATCTCGGAGTTGGAACCTTCGTTTTGATGAAGTGATCAAACAGTTTGGCTTCATCAAAAATGAGGAAGAGCCTTGTATTTACAAGAAGGCTAGTGGGAGCGCACTTGTATTTCTGGTCTTGTATGTGGATGACATACTATTGATCGGAAATGATATTCCGATGTTAGACGCTGCACAATCTTATCTGAGAAAGAGTTTCTCGATGAAAGACTTGGGAGATGCCGCATATATTTTGGGCGTAAAGATCTATAGAGATAGATCAAAAAGGCTAATTGGATTGAGTCAGAGTACGTACATTGACAAGATACTGAAACGGTTCAACATGCATGATTCCAAGAAAGGTTTCTTGCCTATGTCACATGGTGTAAGTCTTAGCAAGACTCAGTGTGCTTCGACACCTGATGAGCAAGAGAAAATGTGTCGGATTCCATATGCTTCGGCTATTGGATCCATCATGTATGCCATGCTGTGTACGCGCCCAGATGTGTCATATGCTCTGAGTGTCACGAGCAGGTACTGTGGGATGACAGAAACAGGGGTCCCGTAAGAGGGACCTACACCCGGCTGGGCCTGACAGGCGGAATGGAAAGCCCAAGGCCAAGCAGCACCACGACGGGCCCAGAGGAGACCTTCGACTTGCTCCCCAAGACAACTCCCGGTCCTTCAAGGAAGCTTCGTGCCCCGCCCTAACAACCCGCCAGGGACGAGGCATGCGATCGACCTCGCCAGAGCCTGCGGGAAGCTGGAACCCGACAAGGCGGCAGCGTGGCCTGAGAAAGCATAACCTCCTCTCCAGGACATAGAGCGTGAAGGCGGATAAGGACAAGGGACATGTCGTCCAGGCCACCATGTTTAGGGCCCGGTGGCGCCCATCTATCATGCATTCTCCCCCCAGTATATAAGGGGAGGAGGAAAAAAACAAGGGGGAGAGGCTCTCCTCTCTGGCTCTCTCTTGAACACACACAATACATCCAAGAACACAGGACTAGGGTATTATCTCCTCCGAGAGAGCCCGAACCTGTCTAAAACAGATTGCCCTCGCATCCTGTGTTACCATCAAGCTCAGATCCCCGCACAATCCCCTAGAATCACAAATCTCATTGCCGAAAACAGATCGTCGGCGGTTGGCGCGCTAGGTAGGGGGATCGTGTCAACATCTTCGTCAAGCTTGATGGGCTGCGACGCAGCGAAGTCTCCATGATCTTCGCCGCCAGGTCTTCCGTTTGGAAGCCTGACCTTCATCTCCAACGACCTCGGAAGCCTCTCTCTCTATGGAACCGCGCTTCTGGTAGCGGTGAGGTTTCCGGCGATCCATCGTCACGACTTCGCGGCCGATCGGAAGGTCCCCTATCTCGTACTCTAAAGTACCGGCGGGGATCCGAAGACCCGTTCGGCCCACCGGAGTCGGGCTCGAGGACGCCGAGGCACGAAGGGTGGGAGTTCTCACCGCCAAGCCACTCGGCACCCCGAGCGCCTAGGTTTGTCTTCTCGAGACTCACCCACCTCGTGGCCGAGTCGAAGAAAGCCTAGAGCGCCGCTGGAATTTCCGTGAGAGTCTGTGTGATCGAAGGCTCGCGGCGGTCGCAGCCGCCGACACCTCGATCGCCGCCCGATTTGGAAGGAGGCCGAGTGGATCGAGCCTGACGCGCTGGCGTACTCTCGGGACCGCGCCGGGCTGTCAATGAAGACATTCGCAAGCCAAGATGGGGACCAGGCTGTTTCGTACCCACAGCGAGAATATCGTCGCCTCCAAGACACTCTGGATACCACGACCCTATCTTTGGGGAAGATGATCGATTGCCCGATCATGGCCCAAGTAAAGGCCATGGTGACGGCGGCAGCTATTCAAAGATACTCAAACCGACCGGCCGGCGAAGGAGGCATCACGTGGTCCGGCGAGGACCAGGCATAAATGAGCGGCCAGGTCGGGAAGCCCGTCGATACATCATGTTCTACCAGCGAGACGACTTGCGACATAGCATCAGCCGCGACCTCCGTTCAGACCTCGACGCCAGGCGCCGCGACCGAGAAAGGGAGGAACAACGCCGTCAAGCCGACGAATATGAGCGCTTCGGCATCCTTCCGCGAGGCCGCGAAATACGCCAAGCCGATCCCCTCCGCGTCGATCACCTCCCGGGGTATCGCGAGTCATCGAAGAAGTCCGTGCGTTTACTCCTCACCTACGCCGAGTGGTTTGGCCTGATGGATTTAATCCTAAAGGCATCACTAGGTTTGACGGTGAGAGAGACCCAGAGGCTTGGCTACAAGTATACGCTCTGGCAGTCAGGGCCGCCGGGGGGGATCAGAAAGTAATGGCAAACTACTTGCCGGTTACCCTCTCGCCTCGGCCCAAGCATGGCTCACCGGACTTCAGCGAACTCTATAGATTCTGGGGAGATCTGTGTGAGCAGTTCATCTCAAATTTCCAAGGCACTTACGAGCGCCAGGCACCCCTTGGGACCTATACGGCTACACCAAAGGAGGAATGAATCCCTCAGGGAGTTAGTCAGCGCTTCATGAGCAGGAAAAGCACCGTTCGGGGCGTCACAGATGCGGTTGTGATAGCTGCCTTCCGAGAAGGAGTCGGCGACCCGACCTCATCAAGAAGATGTCCGGAAGCCACCCACGCGTCGGTCCGGGAGCTGTTCGCCCTAGCGGACCGTTACGCTTCAGCCTCCGAGGCTCTGGTGGAGCAGCGTGATGAAGGGAAAGATCGATCTGAACCCCTCGGCGGAAAGAAAAGAAGCGCAAGGGCGAAGAGCTAGTGGCGATTCTTTGCGCCAACTCATCCTCGCTCTCAAAGAGGATGGATATGATAAGGTCATGAACTCACTCGCCCTTTCCATTCAAAGGGAGGCATGCCGCCAAGGATTGTTTCACCCTAAAGAGGTTCGGCGAGAGCAAGAGGCAGGTGGACAAGGTCCGAGTGGTCATGCCGCCAAGCAAACCGCCTCCCGGCCGAGGAAGACTATCGTGAAGTCGACCTCGAGCTTAACTACATATTCGGGGTTCACCAAGATATGAGTCCAAGCGGAAGCAAAGCTCACCGCCGGGACATCTATGCAGAGAGCCGAGACCCCGATATGTCCGGTGGTCCGAGGTCGCACAATAACTTACGACCGCACGGATCACCCAGATCGCCCCATTCCCCGCAGATACCCGCCGGTCTGGCGCCGTTGTCCGCGACATCAAGCTCAAAAGGGTGTTGATTGGCGGTGGGAGTGGGCTCAACGCCCTCTTCGTGAAGACACTCGACGATATGGGAATCCCGCGGTCGACCTCAAACGCGGTCGTCGCTTTTCATGGAGTGATACCCGAACGTCGGCGGTACCACTCGGACAAATCACTCTACCACCACGTTGGCGCAAGGGACAACTACCGGACTGAGAGCCTTAGCTTCGAGGTGGCAGACTTCGCGACAGCGTATCACGCCATCTTGGGGAGACCAGCGCTGGCCAAGTTCATGGCGGTGCCCCACTACGCGTATCTGATGCTGAAAATGCCGGGTCCGAGTGGTATTATCACTCTGCGCGGCGATGTTAAGCAGTCTTTCTCTTGCGACAGGGAGAGCTGCGAAATGGCCGAGTCTCTGGAGGCGCTGGCGGGTCGGGAAAGAATTCGTCAAGAGGCGGATTTCGACAAGCCGGAAGGCAGTATCCCTACCCGCAAGCCGCAGAACTTCGGGATCAGCCCCGAAGAAGGCACCAAAAGGATCCTCCTCGACCCGTCCGATCCGGCTCGAGCCGTTTCGATCGGGACAAGGCTCGGGGATGAATAGGAAGACGCGCTCGTCACCTTTCTGCGGGCAAACCAAGACGTCTTTGCCTGGAAGCCGTCTGATATGCCCGGGGTCCCCAGGGAGGTGATCGAGCACGCACTGAATGTAAACCAATCCGCCAGGCCCGTCAAGCAAAGGTTACGACGGTTTGCTCAAGATCGTCGAGAAGCCATCAGAGAGGAGATCACAAAGCTGCTAGCTGCAGGCTTCATCAAAGAAGTGTATCATCCCGATCGGTTGGCGAACCCTCAGACTCGCCCGTAAGAAGAATAAAAGCCGGGCGCATGTGTGTTGATTACACCGACCTCAACAAGGCTTGTCCGAAAGATCCCTTTGGTCTCCTCAGATCGATCAATGGTAGACTCCATTTGCCGGATCTCGGTTACTCGGCTACGGGCGCCTATTCAGGCTATCATCGATTCGGCCGAGAGGAAGGCTGCGAAGACTTCGTTTATCACTCCATTCGGAGCATATTGCTATATCACTATGCCGTTCGGGCTCAAGAATGCGGCATAGCGTACCCCGGTAGCGCCGTGCGCGGTGCTTTCACCATCACCGGGCGCAATGTGGAAGCTTATGTGGATGATGTGGTAGTAAAACGCAGACAGAGGACAGCCTCACCTCCGATCCGCCGAGACGTTCGCAAGTCTCAAGACGCGTTCAGATGAGGCTAAACCCAGAGAAGTGCGTTTGGAGTGTCTTCCGGAAACTACTCGGGTTCATCGTCTCCGTCGTGGGATCGAGCCGAACAGGAGAAAATTGGAGCCATTATGAAAATGGCCCCGCCTACCACCCAAAAGGAGGTCCAAAAGCTCACCGGATGCATGGTAGCGCTTGGCGAGTTTATCTCACGATCTGGGTCCGGGAATGCCTTTCTTCAAGCTCCTTAAGAAGCAAGATCGCTTTGATTGGACGGCAGAGGCGCAGCAGGCCTTCAAGAACTCAAGGTGTTTCTCTCCACTCCCAGCCTTAGTCTCGCCGGCGCCAGTGAACCTCTTCTCGCTCTACATAGCGGCAACATCTCATGTAGTAAGTGCCGTGATAGTTGTGGAGCGGAGGAATCTGACACCGCTACGGCGCAACGCCGATTTATTTCGTCGGTAATCTTGGCGAATCCAAGACAAGATATCCTCCAATCCGAAGGCTGATGTACGCCATTTTGATCTCGTCACGGAAAGTGAAGCATTATTTCCAAGGACATTCGATTTCAGTAGTCACTTCTTTCCCGTGGGAGAGGTCCTCCGTGTCGAAGCTACCGGAAGAATTTCAAAGTGGGCAGCGAGCTTGGAGCTTTCGACATCTCATTCAAGCCGCGACCGCCGTCAAATCCTGTGCTTTGGTGACTTTTACTACGAGTGGACCGAATCCTGCACTTCGCACGGAAGAAGTACGAGAATATTGGGTCATGCACTTCGACGGGTCTCTCATGCTTGGAGGAGCAGGGCGGGAATCCTCCTTATCTCGCCTAAGGGTGACAGGTGAAGTATGTCCTTCGATTCACTTCCGGCCTCAAACAATGCCGCTGGAGTACGAGGCCCTCATCCATGGGCTTCAGATCGCCACATCACTCGGAATCCGGGCCGGTGATTCCGAGGCGACTCCGATTGGTGGTGAATCAAGTACAGAAGGACTGGTTGTGCGTGGATCAGAATATGGCGGCATACTGCCAGCAAGTCCGAGAATTGGAAGGCAAGTTTGACGGTCTGGAGCTGGTTCATGTCCTCCGCCGCAATAATGAGGCAGCAGACGAGTTGGCTAAGATGGGAGCCACTCGGGCAGATGTCCCAAGTGATATCTTAAATGACAGGATCTTCACAAGCTAACCGTTACAAAACGGCAAAAGCCAAGCGAGGGTCCTGGAACCGGGGTCCTGCTCATCGATCCAGACTGGACCACCCCGTACCTTGATTATCTCCTGAAGGACAAACTCCCGGAAGCAGCCACTCTGGCAGAGCGCATCTCCCGACAAGCCAAATCCTACGTGGTGGTGGGCGACGAGCTCTTCCGAAAAAGTGCCTCGGGTGTCCTCAGGCGGTGCATTTCGGGACAAGTGGGAAGAGAGCTGCTCCAAGAAATCCATTCGGGAATGTGTGGCCATCACGCGGCATCAAGCGCCTTAGTTGGGAAAGCCTACCGACAGGGTTTCTTCTGGCCAACGGCGGTAACGGATGCCAAGGAGATAGTTCGAACCTGCGAGGGCTGCCAATTCTATGCAAGACAGACACACTTGCCGGCACAGGAGCTACAGACTATACCCATTTCTTGGCCTTTCGCAGTCTGGGGGCTCGACTTAGTGGGTCCGCTCAAGAAGGCTCAAGGCGGTTTCGCTTACCTCTTCGTGGCCATTGACAAGTTCACCAAGTGGATCGAAGCCAAGCCAGTTGTAACTATCATCAGCGATTAAGGCCAAGGAGTTCTTCCAGGATATTGTAGTCGATTCGAGTGCCCAACCGGATCATCACGGACAACGGCACCCAGTTCAGGAGTGAAGAATTCCAAGAATGGTGCGAAGGCGTCGGGATCAAGATCTGCTTCGCCTCGGTGGCTCACCCACGAAGCAATGGGCAGGTCGAGCGAGCTAACGGTGCAGTCCTTCAAGGCCTCAAGGCCAGGATCTTCGACCGCCTCAAACCATACGCCGCCCGATGGGTGAAGGAGCTACCGTCAAGACTCTGGGACTCGAACCACCCCAGTGAGCGATCGCCAAACCCCTTTTTCTCGGGTCTATGGCGCAGAGGCGGTTCTGCCGACCGAGTGGGATTCGAATCCTCGAGGGTTGAACTACAACGGCCGAGTCCGAGGGAAGCCGAATGGTGGAGCTTGATCAACTCGAGGAGGCTCGAACGTTGCCGCCCTCGGTCGGCTAAGTACCTCCAGGGACTTCGGCGCTACCACTCGCAACGCCGTAAATAGAACCTTTTCGAAGGAGATCTGGTCTGAGGAGGAACGAAAAGCGAGCACAAGCTCTCTCCAATTTGGGAAGGTCCATACATCGTCTGTAAGACAACCCGGCCGGGTGCTTATCGACTCAGGCGAGAAGACGGCGAGGTTACGGCAAATACTTGAACGCCGAACAGCTCCGTCGCTTCTACGCATGAGTTATGTATCCCACTCTTACACATTAAATAAAATAGTGGTTCGTCTTATTTTCTGAAGTTACGTGTAATGCTAGCCCCGAGTGGTTATTACCCGATCGCCGTAGCGCTTAACCCTGGTCGTGCCGATATAGAATGCACGAAAATAACAAACCACGATGAGCACAAAGCCTCGGCGGTTTATACCCGGCCAGCGCAACTAACGGGTAGAAAGCACTAACCACTCGGGACTGCAATGCAGCGCCAATTTAACCAAGATTTGCCTGGTCGCGAATTTCTAACCGTCAAAAGCTCGAGCCCCGACCCCTCGTTCTGCTGGCAATCGAGCAACCGACTAGAATGAGTTGATCAGCGGAACCACTAAGTTCGGGTTAAATGTGATAGGCACGAACTGGATAAAATTTCGCATTTCATTCCATAATGTTAATAATTTACATTGTTAATTTTCTTTTTTTTCTCGCTAAAAAAAAAAAAAAAAACTCTGTCGCTGGTGTGTTGGTACTCCCGCCGCCGGGTGTCGGTGTCAGTCTGCCGACGCCGCTGGGAGACCCGGAGGCGAGATCGCCGAGGTTAGTCGCGACCCACGCGGCCCAAAGCCGCCAGAATCTCCTCGTCAACCACCCACAAGGGGGGTACAAGGCGGACGAGGGCCCTGACGGCAAGGTCGTCGCGACGATCGCGACCAACCATCTCGAGGATGATCTCCGCCACCTCGTGGAGCCCTGGGGCGACCTCCAACAAGGTGGCCACGGCGGCGGCGTCCCTCGCCGCTCCGTCCTCCGCCTCCGCCTCCAGTGTGAAAAAGTCAAGGTCTTCCCATGCTTCCGCCTCCTCCCAGTTGTGCAACATCCCGAAGAATCGATGGCGAAACAACGCCGCGTAGGGACCAACGAACCTCCCCGTAATAGACATGGAAGGAAACTGGAAGAGGAAGACGAAGGACAAGGCAAGAAGAAACGGGCGATCGCTCATTAGCGGTGACGCCCCATTTATAAGCCACCCCAGCCTCGGAAATCGAAGCATCTCAAAGGCAATCAAAACGCGCCACCTCACAATCAATGAAGCGCGAAAAACGAAGCGACAGTGCAAATACCGAAGAAGATCGGCGCATTGAACAAAATCAAGGAGAATTTCACCAAACACGTGTGGTAAGCAGTTCAAGCTCATTCGGCTTCCTCGCTTAATTATACCAAATTAAGCGCCAAAAGCCCGGGTGGAGAGCTAGCAAGTGATGCAAGCCTGGGGCTAAACCACTCACCAGGTGGCCACAACGTAAGTCCCGACGCCGAGAGCTGCACGCCACCTCTCGGAAAAGCGTGTCCGGGGGCAAGAAAGCCACGGGCCAAGGCCCTGGCGTTTGGAAGCCATACCGATCGGTGAAGCCCATCCGGAAAGGCACAACAGATCCAAAAGGCTACGGGCCTATATTCAGTCTCAAGACCACTCGGCGAAGACAATACAAGCGAATTATACTTGAAGTAAGAAGACAAGATTTCAAACAAGGAGGGCGAGCACTCGGCATCAAGGCCCACGTCAAAGTCAGAATTCCAGATTTTCCAACAGGGCCTGCGATGCACCGGACACCTCTTCGAGGAGCGCGTTGGCCTTGTCTTCATCACAGGCAAAGCCTTCTTTCACAGCTTCGAGGTCAACTCTCGGATAATGAGACTTGACCACCGCCAATGCCTGGTTCGCGCTCATCGCTGCGGACTCTTTGGCGTAAGCTCGATCCTGTCGGCTCCTCCCGAGAGAAGTGGAACAAAGATCGTCCCCTGGCCCGGCGTGGCTCCTTCAATGCGCAGAAGGTGCAGGATCGGCTCGCAGCGACGCGCGCAGCTCAGTCCGCCCCTATTCGGCGGCCGCCATCTTCTCCTTGCACTCTGCCACAAAGTCAAACAGCCATCAAGAGCACACCGACGCTAAGTATGTTCAACCCAAGTCAAATAAATTTACCCTTCACTCATTGCATCCTTTCCAGTCGACTCGAGCTTCGAGGCCGAATTCTCTGAAGCCTCCACTAGGGCCTCGGCTCGACAGAACGGTCGAAGTCGCTACGAAACACGAGTGTGTCATCATCCTCTCCAACCACCATCCAAAAGCATCCGAACCGTATTCAGGAGAATCTCACCTTCGAGCATATGCTCAAGCTTCGTCTTTTCCTCCCGGATCGTCATACACTCGCCTAAGCTCGTGGGACTTCTTTCCATCTGTCCGCGCTGATCTCGTTGAGCTTGTCCTGCATCGCTTCGCTCTTTGAGCTTTGGGAGCACCTTCCGGAAAACCGCGACCTTTGCTCCGAGCGCCCCCCATGTCCTAAGTAACAGGCGTAATCTCGAGGAGAAGTCAAAGAGCGACAGATTGAAGACAAGAAGCTCACCTCGACGAGCGTGCTACACTTGACGGTGAGCTCATAAAGCTCCGTCGAGCCGCTCTCTCCATCTCGTCGTCCTCTTCCATCCCTTCCAATCGGAACCCCTTCCCACCATACGGTCCGATTCGGGGCTTCGGCAGAGGACCGAGCGGCGGTGGCTTTCGAGGCACTTCCTCCACTCGGAGACGGCCGGTCGATCTCGTCGGCGGACGGACCACCGGATGGTTCGATCGTCGGATCGCCGCGCCCGTGGCGACGCCGGCCGATTGGCGGCGACGGCGACCTAGCCGACGCGGCGGGGCTCCTTGGGAAGCCTCGCTGGACTCCTTTTCAGAGACCCCTCCACAGGACGCCCACAGAGAGTCCCGAATCAAAGAAAAGGGAAGACACCTCAAGACAGCAAGAATAAAAAGACAAGGATCGCCCAAAAGAATACCTCTTGGATTTCTTGAATTTCATCCTGTGTTTCATCCGAGGCCCAAAGACCACTCGGAGGGAAGTTGGCGCCGCACTGGGCCGCCATCGGGAGAAGGCTGTGGCCCCGCTTATGCGATCCGGTGCACCAGAGGTCGAAGGTCTGTCTGACGAAAGACGGGCGACCTCCTCCGCCGACTCGGTGCAGCTCGCCGATCGAGGTGTCGGCCGCTTCGCCGCTCGAGCGTGTCTCACCGAGAGAGGCCGACAACCGAGCGTCGTAGAAAAGGAAGGACGCGCTCCTGAAAAAGGAACGATCGCACCGCTGTTTGAATCACACATCACCAAAGAAATCATGGAACAGCCTTTCGAGAGAATAGTGCATTCACAGGAGGGGGAGGCCTTGCCATTGAAAATTTACGAGGGCAGCCCCTGTTGGTGATTATTGTGCCAGGCACGAAGAAATCAACTACCCGTCTTGCCCGGCGCCTCCATCGACAGTCCACTTCCGACTCCCGTGGGGTCCAGAGGCCCGTTGTATTGGAACCCCAAATGGACTCTCTCCTTCAAGGGCTGCACTCGGCGCTTCTCAAAATCGACGCGATCCCGGGCCGTCACCCTCGATTCTTCAGATCGTCAATCAATGCCGAAGCTTCGGGGACTTGCGCCAAACCTCCTCCGTCCGGTGTCGCTCCGGCATCGGGAAGCTTTAGGAGCACACCGGCAAAGGGGCGAGGAAAGGATCAACGTTGGCACAATAGAACCACTCCCGCCTCCAACCTTTGAGGGAGGTCTTGAGAGGAACGACAAAATCTTGTTTCTTGAGCCCTCCCAGCTGGAGCCGGCGCCCCCCAACGACATTGGGAGCGGCCCGGTTCGGATGAGGCTTCAAAGGAAGAAGGAGCGGAACAAATCCAAATGAGGACGTATCCCAAGATACGCCTCGCAGAGCTGGACGAAGATGGCAATGTGAAGAATCGAGTTGGGGTTCAAATTGATCAACTCAATTCAGTAGAAGTGGAGGAGCCCCGGAAGAAGGTGCTCCCGTGAATGCTAAGTCCTCGCGGAAGAAGGACTCAAACACCACAATCTCATTCTCTAGAGGTGTGGGGTAAGGGTCACCGCGGCGGGCGGCGGAGATCAACTCCACGGAGGGAGGACGCCGGCGGCAACCATCCCCTCAAGCGGGACATCGCCGTGATGGAAGTCTCCCACCCTACCGTCGCAGGTCGGTGCTACCCTCCGATGACGAGGAAGACGACATGGCGAAGAAGAAGACCTGGAGGAAAGAACCGCCGCAAGCCAAGGGCGAAATCAGAAACCCTAAATCGCCAAGGAAGGTTTGAAGGTTTCGCAGCCGTGGTGGAGAAGGTGCGAGGAGGCCGTTGCTCCAACGAGGGTCCTTCCGACTTATAAGAAATGGGCCCCAATTTCCACCTACGGTGGGAAGAAACGAGGGCCCTCCTGTTCAATTCTGGGCCAGATCCAGGGCACGCCCCATGACGGGCCAATAGCTGCGTCGCGCAAAACGCGGCCAGGTGTCAAATCTGGTCCGAAGTTTGGGAAAAAGTGCGCCCCATGACGGGCCTGAACGCCGGCCGCCACGGAAGCTTGGGGCTGGGCACTTTCCGAACATCCTCTGACGGCACACCCCATAATTTGGGGTCAATTGCTGGTCGCTGTCTCACAATGCGATTGGGTGTCGCAAGAGGATCTACAACCAACACGGTCTTGAGAATGCGCCCCATGAGGGTCTAAAGCAGTCTTGGCAAATGGCGAACACGAGGCATTACTCTGTATGACCAAGGTATGCCCCATGAGGGTCAACCGAGCGACAAGCCGGTTGCCGCTGCCAGAACGGCGCGGTACCGCCGACCCGAGCCAAAAGACCAAGGTATGCCCCATGAGGGTCGGCCGAGCTACAAGCCGGCTGTCACAAGATCAGAAATCCAAGCGCTGGTACCACTCGACCCGAGCCAAAAGATCAAGGTATGCCCCATGAGGGTCACCGAGCGACAAGCCGGTTGTCGCGACCGTAGAACTGCAAGCGGGTACCACTCGGCCCCGAGCCAAAGACCAAGGTATGCCCCATGAGGGTCACCGAGCTACAGCCGGCTGTCGCTGGCACACAGAATCCAAGCGCTGGTACGCCCGACCCGAGCCAAAAGACCAAGGTATGCCCCATGAGGGTCGGTAGGAGCTACAAGCCGGCTGTCACAAGATCAGAATCCAAGCGCGGTACCACTCGACCCGAGCCAAAAGATCAAGGTATGCCCCATGAGGGTCACCGAGCTACAAGCCGGTTGCCAAGACCGTAAACGCGGGCGCTGGTACCACTCGACCCACGAGCCAAAAGAATAAGGTATGCCCCATGAGGGTCGGTACCGAGCGACAGCCGGGCTGTCACAAGATCAGAAGCAAGCGCGGTACCACTCGGCCCCGAGCCAAAAAGAACAAGGTATGCCCCATGAGGGTCAGCCGAGCGACAAGCCGGTTGCCGCGCACCGTGAACGGGCGCGGGTACCACTCGGCCATGAGCTAACCAACCACGGTGGCTTCATACTACAAGTTCTTTATGATCTCTCTCCCGCATAATCCTCATGACAGGGTAAGGGACGGAAAGTCGATCCTAAAGCACTTGGGGCTCTTTGTGGGATGACGAAACAGGGTCCCGTGAAGAGGGACCTACACCTACTGGGCCTCGACAGCGGAATGGAAAGCCCAAGGCCAAGCAAAGACCACGACGGGCCCAGAGGAGACCTTCGACTTGCTCCCAAGACAACTCCGGTCCTTCAAGGAAGCCGTGCCCCGCCTCTAACAACCCGCCAGGGACGAGGCATGCGGTCCGACATCGCGAGCTCATGGAAGCCGGAACTCGACAAGGCGGCGAGCGTGGCCTGAGAAAGCATAACCTCCTCTCCAGGACATAGAGCGTGAAGGCGGATAAGGACAAGGGACATGTCGTCCAGGCCACCATGTTTAGGGCCCGGTGGCGCCCATCTATCATGTATTCTCCCCCCAGTATATAAGGGGAGGAGGAAAAAAACAAGGGGGAGAGGCTCTCCTCTCTGGCTCTCTCTTGAACACACACAATACATCCAAGAACACAGGACTAGGGTATTATCTCCTCCGAGAGAGCCCGAACCTGTCTAAAACAGATTGCCCTCGCATCCTGTGTTACCATCAAGCTCAGATCCCGCACAAATCCCCTAGAATCACAAATCTCATTGCCGGCGAAACAGATCGTCGACAGGTACCAATCAAATCCTGGTGATAGTCACTGGGTGGCTGTAAAGAACATCCTTAAATACTTACGAAGGACTAAAGAGATGTTCTTGGTCTTTGGAGGAGAGGAGGAGCTCGTCGTAAAGGGTTACGCCGATGCTAGCTTCCAAACCGACAAAGATGATTCGCGATCGCAATCCGGGTTTGTATTTTGTCTCAATGGTGGGGCAGTGAGCTGGAAAAGTTCCAAGCAAGAAACAGTAGCTGATTCCACAACGGAGGCCGAGTACATTGCAGCTTCTGAAGCAGCAAAGGAAGCTGTTTGGATCAAGAAATTTGTTTCTGAGTTGGGCGTGGTCGCTAGTGCATCCTGTCCAGTGGACCTCTATTGTGACAATAGTGGTGCCATTGCACAAGCAAAGGAGCCTAGGTCCCACCAAAAATCCAAACATATACTCAGGCGATACCACCTGATTCGGGAGATCATTGAGAGAGGTGATGTGAAGATAAGCAAAGTGCACACGGATCTAAATGTGGCTGATCCGTTGACAAAGCCCCTTCCACAACCAAAGCATGAGGCGCACACAAGAGCAATGGGTATTCGATACCTATATGACTGACTCTAGTGCAAGTGGGAGATTGAAGGGAATATGCCCTAGATCAATCATGGTGATGATTGTAATATGTCTTTGTTCATGTAATTATGATAACTTTGTTTATCGGTTCCCTGAATAAATGCTACGACTTTGTTCATTGGATACGATCTGATTGTGAAACACATTGTCAAGTGACATTATTCTAAACGGGTCCCTGATCCATATCATTACGAGGAGCGGTGATGATTTGATCAGCACATTTATTGGTTGATGGTAATGTTTCACATACCATAGATATGGAGATATCGAACCAATAAATATGGACACATGTTGGAGAACATGGGTAGTCGGACAAGACCCACTCCGAGACGCTATGAGTTGTTATCTATTATAGTGCCATCAGCGTATAGTCTCGAGTGGTACGCCTATATGGTCCTTAGACCTAAGATTGTCATGGATACCTAGCATGTAGACTTGTATGCTTTGGTATCATCAAACGCTACACCGTAACAGGGTAGTCATAAAGATGAATACTAGGTATGCCACGATACATCGCCAAGGGTGTGATGATCAAGATGGGATTTGCCCCTCCTAGATAACGGGAGAGATACCTCTGGGTCCCTCGTGTGGATGGATAGGGAAAACGCACGGCCGTGCTAATGTGACTAAGGAGTTAGTCATGGTTTGTATCCATCACACTATCGAGAGAAGTGGTCGAGCTATCAACAAGGGTGGCGCGCATCTCGCCTTGAGCTTGACCGGTATCGTGTGGCAAAAGGGATCGGTATGAGAGTGTATCAAAGGTTCAGCCGAATATTGATTCTGTGCATTCGGGGGGTCAATACGTACTGCTAGGTACCGCTGTTGATCAATGAATTGGAAACGGGTTTCGGATTCATGTCTGACTTGCACTGAACCTAACGGGTCACACACTTAACGAGTTGGAATAGGATTGACGGGTTTTTGTGCGTGGATGAGATCCGCGTTGGAGATGGAAACCTAGCGGGCTTCGGCCCACTAGCGTGTCTATAAAAGGGGAGGCAAGGAACAGTGCATAGACAGAGAACCCTCACCACGTTCAGCCGCCGTGAGTCCCTCCTGCTCCCCAGAAACCCTAGCTGTGTGGCGAGGTGCTAGCACACCCCGCACGGTGTTCCTGCTCGGGACGTGTGGATACCGGTAGAGGCGCTGCCGCTCGCGGACGCGCTGGTCGGCGAACACTCGGTAGAGGTCGGCGACCACTCGGCAACCACTCGGTAGAGGTCGGCGACCACTCGGTGGAGATCGGCGACCACTCGGTGCCGATTGGGAGGTGATCGACTACTTCCTCAACGCGCGTGAATCTGCTTCCGCTGCATCTGCGCGTCAAGGGTAACGATCTGTGATCCTTTACTTGCATGTGATCTTGGGTGTTCACGGTAGAAATTTTGATTTTGTGCTCGCGTAGCCTACCGGTTCGCAACACCCCCTGCGCGAGATCCTCCACAATCGTGAAGCAGAGGGCCGCATCGCAAAATGGTCCGTCGAGCTGGGGGAGTTCGGTATCAAATTTGCTCCTCGTACCGCAATAAAGAGTCAAAGGCTGGCAGACTTCATCGTCGAGTGGACTCCAGCTGAGCTCGAAGCAGATGAGGCCCCCGCGCCCTCCCCCTGGACACTTTTCTTCGACGGATCATTCAGGTTCGAAGGCGCGGGGGCTGGCGTCCTCTTGGTCTCTCCGACCAGGGATCTTCTCAAGTACGTGGTCATCCTCGACTTCAAGGCCACTAACAACGTCGCCGAGTACGAGGGCTTGCTGGCTGGGCTTCGGGCCGCCGCGGCCATCAGTGTTCGGCGCCTGCTAGTGAAGGGCGACTCCCTACTGGTTGTCAACCAAGCAAGGAAGGACTTTTCCTGCCCTGACCCCGTCATGGCAGCATACCTGGCGGAGGTCAGAAAATTGGAGCGGCACTTCGAAGGGTTGGGGTATGCTCATATCCCCCGGCGCGACAACTACTTGGCGGATGAGCTTGCTCAGCTCGCTTCAACAAGATCTCCTGTCCCGGTCGGGGTCTTTGAAGAAAGGCTTCCGCGACCGTCCATCGCAGCCCCCGTCTCCGGTGGGGATGATGGTGATACCGCTCCAGCCCTCGCGCCTGGAGGGAAAGTGGTTCCGGCGGAAACGCCCGGCCAGGCGGAGTACCCGGACGACCACCTCGTGGTCGCTGCGCTTGACCGGGAAGGCACATGGATGGATCCGATCCTGGCCTACCTGCGGGATCAAGTGTCCCCCGACGATGATGAGTCAGCAGAGAAGGTAGCACGAAAGGCCAAGTGCTATACCCTGGTGGGCAGGGACCTGTACCGCCGGGGTAGAAACGGGATTCTTCTGAAGTGCATCACTCGGGAAGAGGGGAGCACTTTGCTCTTTGATATCCACGAAGGCGTGTGCGGGAGCCATGTGTCCGGTCGAACGATGGCGGGAAAGGCTTTTCGCCAAGGGTTCTATTGGCCAACCGCCCTCCAGGATGCTTGCGAGCTGGTGAGGAGGTGCGAGGCGTGACAATTCCATGCCAAGCAAATCCACCAACCGGCCCAAGCCCTGCAAACCATCCCGCTCTCATGGCCCTTCGCGGTCTGGGGGCTGGATATCCTGGGCCCGTTCCCGCGGGCCACAGGGGGCTACACCCACCTGTTTGTCGCTATCGACAAATTCACTAAATGGGTGGAAGCCGAGGCGGTGAGAGCCATTACCGCCGCAGCTGCAGTCAAATTCATGCAAGGGATCTTCACCCGCTTCGGAGTCGCCAACCGCATCATCACTGACAACGGCACACAGTTCACCAGCGTGGCCTTCCTAGACTTCTGCGAAGAGATGGGCACCAAGGTCTGTTTTGCCTCGGTTGCCCATCCGAGGAGCAACGGGCAAGTCGAGCGGGCCAACGCGCTGGTGCTGAAAGGTCTCAAGACCCGGGCGTTCGATCGACTCCACAAGCGTGGGACCCGGTGGACCGAAGAGCTCCCAACGGTGTTGTGGTCGCTCCGCACCACTCCTAGCCGGGCCACCGGGGAAACCCCTTTCTTCCTGGTCTACGGCGCGGAAGCTGTTCTCCCTTCGGAGCTGGAGCTGGGATCACCACGTGTCGCGGCGTTCACGGAGGAGGATCAGGAGGATCTGCGCCGGGACGATGTCAATCTCCTGGAAGAGGCGCAGGACCGGGCGGCCCTGCGCGTCGCGCGATACCAGCAAAGTCTCAGGCGGTACCACGCCTCCCGGGTTAACGAGAGAACACTGGCAGTGGGCGACCTGGTCTTGCGAAGGATCTAGTCGCATGCCGGGTCGCATAAGCTGTCTCCCCAGTGGGAGGGACCCTTCGAAGTGGTCTCAGTCTCTCGTCCCGGGGTGGTTAGGCTGGCCACTGAAGACAGCGAAGAGCTGGCGAACTCCCAGAACATAGAAAATCTGCGCAAATTCTACCCTTGACCGGTTGTAAGTCCCAGGCTCTATTCCCCAACCAGCCGGAGTGTGTCTTCCTCTCCACAGCTGGTCGGGGAAGGCCTTATGTTTGAAATTGAATGTTCACTTCCTTTATCCAGAGTAATTTTTCTCCCTACCCTCCTTTCGGTCTCTGGCCCACTGTTGGGCAGTGCCAGGGCACTCCCCCTTGGTACCCTGCGGCCTTGCAAAAACCCAGTAGCAAAGGTGGAACCACTAATTGAGAACGGCGTGCTGGGGTAGGCGATCGAACGGCTAGTTCAGCACGATCCCCGGCACGGTCATGACACTCCGGGTGTCCCCGTGGGGGTCGGCGACTTGAACACCGTTGCCGAAAACCTAAGGCCCTGTCACGACTCACTAAGTGTTCGTTCCCTATGGGCTACTTGGGGGGCAAAATATTGCTAAGTCAAGGGGTTCGAAGGAAGTGACTCCCTGGCGCAAGTCCTTAAGTCATTAAGCGGTCATGCGCTCGTTCGTTCGGAACCAGTGGAGCAAAAGTACAAAGTAGATCCCGGGTGGCATAATGACGAGCTCGTTCTTCAGTTTCATCTTAAACTAATTTGCGTCAAGTATCTTACAGGCGGAAACAAGAAACAAAAAAAAAGAAGAAAGGGGGGGAACTACGCTACTGGTGGCTCCTCCTCATCCTCCGCTACTGCCTCTGCAGCCGCCACGTCTTCGGCAACCGGGCCAACATCCAGCCTCATCGCCACGTCTTCCGCGGCTGCCTCCAGCTGGGGGTTCTCCATCTCCAGCTGTGCGGCAACATGTTCGGCAGCATCTTGGACCCGCTCCTCCACCTGCGCCCAATCGCCTTGGATCCCCTGGACGGTAGCCACGGGACCGAAGTTGGCATCGCGGCTGGCGCAGCAGTCCAGCACGTACTTTGCCGTGGCCGCTGCAACTGCGCGCCCCTCCTGAGCGGACCGGGCGGTCAGGGCGGCGGGCAAGTGCGTGAGGAAGTCCGCGATACGGCCGAAGCAGAATGCGTAGTGCGGCGGCCTCTGCTCCCGCGGAGGAGGTTGCACCAACCCCAGGGGGGCTAGGCTATCCACCGCTCGGTCAAAGGCGTGACGCAGCATCTCCAGCGTGTCCGCCTCCGACCGAATTCGGTTGACCTTGTCCGCATCCAACTTCGAGGAGAGCTCCTCGGCGCAGCTGGCGCTATGCTCCCGCTGCTCTCGCTCCCTCAGCAGCTGCAGCTCCAGCCCCGACTCCCATCCACGGGAGTCCTCCACCTCCTTGCGAAGGCGGTTAATCTGGGTCCTCGCCTCCGTCAGCCGTTCCTTGCTTGTCGCCAGGCGGCTGCTCGTGCTGGAGTAGAGCTCGCTAAGGGCGGCCAGTAGAGCATCCGCGTCTGCCGAAGGGATGGAGGCGACGGGGGCTCGAGGTGGGCAAGGGTCCACTGGCCTGGGGCACGAGGCTGGCGATGGCGGGATGACCACGTGGGGGTCGCCCTCCTCAAGCTGCCCACCCTGAGGCGCAGCAGCCCCAGCGTCCTGGTTGTTCCCGGCCTGGGCGGCAAGGACGTCTGGACTGGGCACCCTGAAAGAAAGAAAAAATAATGGTAAGATGCCTTTTTTAAGAGATTTGACTGTGTTTTGCGTGCGCATTTTTGAAAAAGTACCTAGGTGGCGGCCTCGGGAAGCGGGGCACACCTGGGGCAAGGAACAGTCCTCCGTGCGCTGCTGACGGCATTGGTCCCGGCGGCCTGAGGACCAGAACCGGCGGTAGAGGAGGGAGAAGCGCCGCCACTGGTGGTGGCGGTGGCAGCGGCAGCGGCCGTAACGTTGTCGGAGCCGGCGGCGGCGGCATCGTCCCCAGAATGGGCGCTGGAGGGTCCAGGATCACCACCTCAGTGGGGGCGAGGGAGGACGAGGCGCGGCCGCCGATGCACTTCGCCGCTGTTGAGGAGCCGCGCGGGCAGAAGAACTCCCCGCGGTGGCGGTGGAGGACCCCGCCCCGGTCGAGCCCAGCAGCACAAGCGAAGGCGAAGTGGTGCCCGCCGAGAGGCGAGGTCTTTGGGAAGGCCCGCCGGTGGTGTTGTCATCGGCAGGGCGTCGGCGCCTGCCCTGGTCGCCCCTCCCCTGATTGCCGGAGGGAGGGGGGTCTCGGATCGTCAGGGGCGCCTGGTGCGCGGTAGTGTCAGGCGTCCCCATGGCGTCCATTTTCGGCATTGCCCGGACGATCAGCGCGCGCTCCCTGGGCTCTAAACGGCATAGTGGGAGCGCGCCCTCCGGGAATGGCGGGACGGTGCCAGCCAGGCCCAGCTGTCCCATCCACGCGTCAATCAGGTTCGGGGTCAGGTTCCCAGCGGCTAACAAAAGGAAGAAGAAAAAAGTGTCGTCAGAATCCACGGGAACTAGAAGAAAAAAGAACGAGGAAAAGGGGCGATTCAAATGTAGCCGCCTACCTCCAGGGATCGTCCGGGTCCCGTCATCCTGACCTGTGCATCGCCAAAGTGACGCGACAAATACAGAGGGCTAATCCTCCGGAAATGAAGTCCCGACGACCCTGCTCCCCGTTAGACCCGCAGCCACCACCTGGTTTGCGCGGCCAAGATCGTCAAGCTCGGGCGTCGCGCTGACGTGAGCCCCCCAGTTGGGGTTGCTGACCGGCGGCCCAGTCGGAAGCTCCAGCACCTCGATGCCGCTGTCGTCCGCGTCGTACACCCACTCGTCGCGCCACGCCCTCCAGTTGGATCGACTGTCCAAGGGATGTAACGCGATGCGACCCTGTCTCTGAGCCGCGGGTGGCAGCCCCCGGAGACAGGGATGGGGGCCTTGGCAGGGCGAAGGGAGTAAAAGAAGCGGAAAAGAAGAAGGTTGGGAAGCACTCCTACGAACATTTCGCAGAAGTGAGCGAAGACGACAAGAAAAATGATGGAGTTGGGAGGAAGATGGATGTGATGAATGGCGTAGAAGTTGAGGACGGAGAGGTAGAAGTCGGACACTGGTGGCACCAGGCCGGCTACTGTAACACCCCAAAATTTTGCTTTTCTTAAATTCATGTGTGATTTGGCACTTTGGTGAATTTTTGGAATTTTCTGGAATTTATTTGGATTTATTTGGAATTTATTTGAATTTATTCCATTTTGAAATAATTAAAGAATTAAACTTTGCAAATAAAATTTTGTTGGAAATATTTTATTTGAGCCCAAAATGAACCAAAGTATTTTTCGAATTTTTCCGAATTTTTCGAAGTCTTTTGCTATTTTTAATGAATTAAATGAATTACTGGGAATTATTTTAATTATTAAATCGCTGGAAAATGCGAGTGGGTTTGTACTATTCATCCGACCGAGCCCGAGTCAGACTCGAGTTCGAGTCCGACCCGAACCCGACCCGAGCCACGTGACTCGACCGAATCAAGTCCAAACCCTAACCCGGTGAACCGTTGGATCGAGATCCAACGGCCGAAATCGAGCCGCACCGATCGCACCCACGCGATCGTGACCGTCGATCGTGCCACGTGGACGGCCGTGCGTCGTCGTCTCCGCCGGATCCGAGCCGGACTCCGCCGCCGCATCCGCCGCCGTGTAGGTTTAGGTTTCCGTTTTCCGCACGGACGCCGAGGCTATTTAAGGCCCAGGTCACACCCCGAGGTCGGCCCTGACCTTGCGCACCCATAGCCCCTACTCACCAAGGCAGAGCAGCCGCCGTTTAGCCGCGATAGCTCGCCGTAGTTGAGCGCCACTCCGCCGCGGTTTTTGCCTCGTCTCGCCGCCGTCTGCCGTCTTCCACCGAGTTGGAGCCCAGTTCCGGAGTCCTCAAGTCAAGGCGCACCCGTGGGTACCTCTCACTCCGTCGGAGAAACCCCGAAGCGCCGTCGGGCTCGTCGTCGTCTCCGTCTCCGGTTGCTGCAGCACCGCCGCGTCGCCATCGACCTCGCGAGCTCTGTGCGCCGTCCGATCTTGATCGTGCGGTTGAGGTGAGTTCACGTGTTTCCAAACCCGATTAGATCTGGACCGTTGGATCAAGATCCAACGGCCCACGATCGCCACGTGCCGTAGTAGTGTTAATGTAGGATTAGATCTGGACCGTCCGATCTAGATCGAACGGCCCACGATCATCGAGTAGTTTTCAACGTGTTAACCCTGGATCCAATCGCGGCCGTTGATTTTCAAATCAACGGACACGATCGTGCCACGTGTCCGGGAAGCCGAGCCGCCGCGCCCACGCGCGCGTGCGTGGTCACTGACACGCTGGGCCCGCGTGTCAGCGGCTTAGCCGTAACTGCACCATGACGTCACCCATGACGTCATCGGTGGGTCCCACCTGTCAGCACCGTGGGCTGAGCCCCGCTGACGTCAGCGATGACGTCACCCGAGTGGTCCCACATGTCAGTCTCACGTGAGCCGTGGACCGGGTCCACGGTAGACCCGAGCCGAGCGTGGACCGAGTCCATGGACCGGCTGACGTCAGCAGACCAATCCAGTGCTGCCACGTGTCCATGCTGACGCAATAATTAATTTTCGAAAAAGAAAATGATTTATTAATTCGAAATAATGATTTGATTTTGTTTCAAACTTCAAACGCTTATAACTTTTATGCTTCAACTCCGATTTGAGTGATTCAAATTTCTAAATTTGTATAAAATTGAGATCTACCTAAATATGAATTTTATTTAATTTTTGGACTAAAGTTTTTCTCTGCAAAATTATTTAATTGATTATTTAAACTTTAAATAATCATAACTTTTGCATCTTAACTCCAAATTTGACGATTCCAGTTTCTAAAAACTCATAAAATTATGTTCTCTCTGTTTATGGATTTTATTTGGATGTTTGGACACTTTTGCCTATTGTTTATTCGTGTATTTGCTATTTGCACGCTTTACAAGTAGACGGTGAAGTCTTAGGAAGGATTCGAAGGAGAAGTATTAACTCAGGATCCAACTCAAGACCAAGAACAAGTACTTTTTGAAGGCAAGTTGTGCTTTGACCATGTTGATCCTATTTTGAAATCTATTTTGATTTAACCTATTGCATGCTAAGTTCAAATAGAAAATACTTTATTTAAACATGGGGGATTAGATAAACACCAATCTTGTATGACACCTTGATTATTTAAGTATGTGCCATGACCCTTTGTCACCCTAGTTGTGGATTACTAGTTGGACATTATTAAATTGCCAACATGGGTTTAGAACGCGTTGTAGTATTTTGCTTAGACCTGCTACGTGCTCATGACATGATTTTGGACAATCAAATGTTAATATTGACTTAATGATATATTGAACCTGTTTTGGAAAGGTATCATGTGATGTTGATGGCACGTGGTGCATGGTAATCAACTGGGGTTTGATAAACGATTTCGGCCGGGGCATGTGGCAAGAGTAATCAAGTGGGCCAGTTGTGGCATTGGGGATGTTGATTTGGTTCTTCGGGTAGTCTTGCCCTGGTCACCCTAAGGACTTAACCTTGCAAGCCTTTGAACTGGGTCTAACGTGCAACCACATGTCTGTAATGGGACGGACCTAGTTGACTAAGTTGCTAATAACGTAACTGTGGGACCTCAGGAGGTCAACTACACCCTTTGTGTAAGTTGTACGGGGGAGCGTACCGGGGCTGAGGCCAGGTACCCATCTAACGGTTGATTGGCCTAGACTTCGCCTTAGCTAAGGGAAGGGTTAGTGTGCAATAACCGGGGAGGACCACTTGTATTGTTAGAAGTTTCTGAAAGACTTTGTTACGGGAACTCGCCTTTGTGGTGTTTGATTGTATCTTGTGGCTAAAGTGCGTAACCTCTGCAGAGTGTAGAATCTATTCGAATAGCTGTGTCCGCGGTATTGGACATCGCTCGGGAATTACAGTCAAGGGTTAGATTTTCTCAAAAATAACTTGGTTTTGAAAGGTTGGGTTGGATTAATGATGACGTTGATGGAAATGTGGTTTAGGATGGGAAAAATGTTTACTAAAACTTCTTGAAAAGTTATTTATGCTTTACTTGTTTTTCTTGCTTCGAATTTACTTATGCTACTTTTCAAATCTTTCATTGCAAATATACCTTGAGCTATTCCTTTGTACCAAGCCATGCATATATTATATTAGCTTTGCATTCTGTGCATGACTTGCCGAGTACCAAGTACTCACCCTTGCCACCCTACAACACCGGGCTTGAAGAGGAGAATACACCACTTTGGAGGAGGAGCTCCAAGAGGATCCGTCTACTTAGGAGCGAGCCCAGTCAGTTGCCTGTGGTATACTGGATGGCGCCACGAAGTTATTTGATTTTCCGCTGCTACTATTTCTCTCTTAATAAGTTTCGCCCTGCGAGGCGTACATTTGTGACTTGGCCATAAGGTCAGGTAACCAGTTTGCTTAATTAAATAAAAGTACTTTGATAGTATCGAATGGTATGATTGTGATATTTACCGATGTTAAGACTGTGTGCACTAGCGCGTTCCTGGACTAGTGTTGAATACACAGAGGGTCCGGATTTGCAAATTCGGGGTCCCGACAGCTACCAGCTGCCACCTGAAGAAAACCACCTCTCTGGGCTGGCAACGGGGCACGACGGTGCCGGGCGGGACGCGGAGGGTGCCCCCGAAGATGTGCCTGGAAAGCTGGGCGGCGCCCTCCTCGATGGTCGAAGGAGGCAGAACCGGGGCAGGAGTCGGAGGCGCCATCGGATGTAGAAAAGCAAAGGAGCGCGTCGGGAAAGAGGAAGCAAGGAGCTCTAAGGCGACAAGAAGGAACATAGCGAAAGGAGTTTGAAAAGAAAAGAACCGCTCCCCCTCATGGCCGGCCTCTTTATAAGGAGGCGAGGGAGAGCGTAGCGGGAAAGCCGAAAGGACGCGGCGGTTCAAAAAGGGAGAAGTTTAAAAACCCCATAAAGGTGGGGGATCCCAAGGGTCGTGCGATGGTTACGAGGCTAGAATAACTGCGCACCCCGCCTCGGGAACCTGAGATGCCGGAAGATCTTTAATGCTGCGGGGCGCGTGGGCTTTTAAGAGGCCCCACCCGGGAGACTGGGCGGTTCCCCGAAGGCCATTTAAGTAGGAAAGGGAAAAAGGGAAAAGGAAGGTCAAAGACCAAAAGGCGCTCCAGGGTGGGCCCGGGGGCTACTGTCGGCGTATTCTACACCAGGGTACCCGCTCCCCCGCAGTTAACGCGGTCGCCGGGTGGGCAGGGCGCGTCTGAGCCCCCCCGCCGCGGCGAGCAAAAGGGCGCCCAGTAAAGTGGTCGCCCAGTGGACAGGTGGCGGTCAGGCCACGCCACTGGGCGCCTAGTAAAGTGGTCGCCAAAGGCGTGGCGGTCGAGCCACGCCATCGCGGCGCCTAGTAAAGTGGTCACCCAGTGGGCAGGTGGCGGTCAGGCCACGCCGCTGGGCGCCCAGTAAAGTGGTCGCCCAGTGGACAGGTGGCGGTCAGGCCACGTCACTGGGCGCCTAGTAAAGTGGTCGCCCAGTGGACAGGTGGCGACCAGGCCACGCCGCTGGGCGCCCAGTAAAGTGGTCGCCCAGTGGACAGGTGGCGGTCAGGCCACACCACTGGGCGCCCAGTGAGGTGGTCGCCGGTGGACAGGTGGCGCGCGGGCTACGCCACTGGCGCACCACCCCCGAGGCGACGTTGCCAGGGTCAAGGGCATTTAATGCGAATCGTGCGCATTAAATGCAAAGCGTGGAGGCTGCAGTATGGCGGCGCGCCTTCCCCAGGCATGCATTAATTACGGGTGACGTCACGGCAGCACCTCACCCCCTGACAGAACGAGCGGTGTTGGTGGGCGTGGGGCCCGAGGCGGGGGTGTGACGGCTGCGTCAGGCATTTAATGGGGTGTAAGGACAGTGATGGGCGCATTTAATGCAACCGTGGCAGTGTAATGAGTATGGCTTGCAGTGTAAGCCTCTTATGCGCCCCGCCAGCCCAAGTATAAAAGGGGGGTGGGGTGCATGGGAGAGGGGGTTCGAACCATTGTTCATAGGTTCCATTTTTTCTCAAGTTAGGATTCCAGTTCATACTCCACAAGATAAGAAATAGCATGAGAAGCAGGACTAGGGCTGTTACTCTTTGGAGGGCCCGAACCTGGGTAAATCTGAGCGTCCCCATCCTTCTGAGCTTCACCGGCACTATGATCTCCTTTCTTCCTCCGGCGATTGCCCCAAAAGCCCCCCGTCTGAACCTCATAAGCACCCGATTCGGAGGTGCCTGTTGGCTAGAACGCCGACAAGTTGCGATACCAATCCACAAAATTTGTTCCATTTAGTTTTTCTCTTTCCAAAACCGATCTCAAAGCAAAACCAAGTGCAGCAGTAGGAGCAACAGGAGGTGCCATTGAACTACAAGAAAAACATGCAAAGTTTCTATCAGCGTATGAGCTAACAGACCCCTTCCAAAGCGGGGTGTAAGAAGTTCAAACGAGGGGCTTTCGTGGAGATTGCTCAAGAGACGGTGGAAAGGAAGCCGAGACCAAGCTCACAAGAAGACACTAGGGTTTATCCAGGTTCGGGCCCCCTCTGCGAGTAATAGCCCTAATCCTGCTTGTTTTATTCTTGCTTGTGTTCTTGGGGAAACTGGAAAACCAGGGACCTAGAGCTCCAGCACCCTTGCCGAAAGGTGAATGAGCTAACCTAAAAGATCCAACCGAAAAGATCGAACCCCCTCTCCCATGCACCCTAGCTGCCTTTTATACCCGGGCTGGCTGGGGCTCATGGGGCTTACAATAGTGCGGTACATTGAATACACTTGACATGCTGCATTTAATGCACCTGCCACTGCTTTTGCAGCACTCTTAATGCCCTGGCACAGCAGTCCCCTCCCCTGTCTTGGGCCCCGTGCCTGCCGGCTCCGCCCGCCTGCTGGGGTGGGAAATTGCACCGTGACGTCACTCGTCATTATGGCGCGCGTTGGGAACACACGCCGTCATACTGTGGCCTTCATTACCTCCATTTAATGCGCACGATACGCATTAAATGTCCTTGACCTTCAGGCGGCCGCGAGCCGCTAGCCGCCTCGAATCGAGCGCCGCGTGGCATGGATCGGGCGTCGCCGTCCATCGGGCGATCACATACCGACCGCTGGCGTGGCTCGATCGCCACTGTCATTGGGCGATCACACAGCTAACCACCAGCGGCGTGGCCTGGTCGCCACCTGCCCGCTGGCGACCACATAGCTGACCTCTAGTGGCGTGGCCTGGTCGCCACCTGCCCGCTGGCGATCACACAGCTGACCGCCAGCGGCGTGGCCTGGTCGCCACCTGCCCGCTGGACGGCATCCTTTCTGACTGCTAGCGGCGTGGTCTGGACGCCACGTGTCTGCTAGCGGTTCTTACTAAAGTGTAGTGGGCACCCTGGTGTAGAATACACCGATAGTTTCTAATCACTATGTTTATGTAATACTTTTATTAAACATTTTAACAAATGAAACTCCTATCATGTGCCCCCTTTATAGACACATGGTGAGTATTCAAGATCCATATTCATCAAACACTAGTGAGCTTTGGCATCACTGCTATAAATCTAATGGCATAGGTAAGCAACATCTTTGCTAATTACATCTTATGTAACTCTTGTTGGTTGAGCATGAAAACAAGTAATGAATGCCTCTGTCAACTTGAGTCATGGCCAGGTCAACTTGCCCCTAGGGCTCACATGAGGGAGGGAGCATTTCCCGTCTCCGGGTTCCAATTAAGAAATCTAGCCTCATGTGTGTTTTCCTAGACACCAATCGTCTTGTATCCGTTCCTTCATTACTGAAATCATATTCCAACCACTTATGTCCTTAAGCCCAAAACCGTTTTGATAGCTCAATTAAATCAACCATTGTTATGCGCGATGTGTCCAACACATCCCTATCATCTATTAAGATAGTCATTGATATACTACTTTGGCAGTCATATCAATAATGATCTAAATTCTTGATGGGTGCAACAATTGGATGGACATATTTGATTTAAATTTTTTTATAACTATGGGGATGAACAATATCTACTATGAACATGGCATCACATGCAATGAGCATAAAGAAAATAGCAAGGATTAAACACACATCCACATATAATCAAATTAAGATGTGAAATAGTATGGCCCTTAGCATTAGGATCTCCATCATCATGCTTGATTGTTTACCTTGCCATCATGCTTGATTGTTCACCTTGGCGTCATGCTTGATGCTACCATCTTCATCATTGTAGATGCAACTCCTTACAACTTTGATAATGAATATTACATGAGGGTTTGAAACATCACAAGTCGACACGCATGTCGTTATACATTTTAGATTGAAATAGCCTTATGGCTTGACACGGCACGCATGCCATGTAAATATTACATGCATCACATACACATAGACCATACTATTTCACACAACATCCTGCAAAAACGAGTTAAACAAAATAGATTCTACGGCAGCGGGGTTCCAAGGGGCAGCGCCCCTGGTGGCGAAAATTGCCACGGATCAATCAGATTGACCCAATCCGATTCAATCTGAATGGCTTGGTCCCATATGGTTGCGATTCGTGAACCCTGATGGCGGTAACCCGGCCGGTAAAGGCAACGTCATACCATGAACGGACTCATCCAAATCAAGATTGATTCGGTTTGCACTTTCCTCAAACCCTAAACCGATCGATCTCATCAACGGCTGCCTCCACCAATTCATCACATGAACAAGTTGAACATGTAATAGATCCAATCTACTATCCTCACATACCATATGTGCAACATCCAGATCACGAATCTACGCGAGATGGCTCTGATACCACTGTTGGGGAACGCGGTATGCTACACTAGCACAAATTAAAATTTCTACCACAAACCAGAAAAGCTACTCGCAAGAAGGGGATCATAGATCTATTACCACTAGACGCGCAGTTGCGGAATCCTTCGCACGTCGTTGTAGTGGATCGTTCTCGGCGTGGATCGTCCTCGCCGTGGATCATCCTCACCGCGGATCGTCCTTGCTGTGGATCATCCTCGCTGTGAATCATCCTTGCCACGGATCGTCCTTGCTGCGGATCATCCTCTCCAAGCCGCAGTAGCAGCAGCGTCACCACAGCAGTCCACACGCCCGGGGATGGAACGTCATGCGTCGGTGTGCAAGCACCGGGTCGCTCTGTGATGCCTTAGAGCGTCAGAGCGATTCTAGGGTTCCTTTTCTTGGTTTTGTTTCGGGAGAGGAATGAAGGATTTGTCGGGGGATGAAATAATTGAAGTTTATCCGGCGTATTAATATTAAATTTGGAGTTGTCGGGCTAGAAACAGTGGGCCGAGGAAAACCTGGGCCTGGGCTGCGAATCCCCTCCCCACCTCTCTCTCTTTTCCCCTAGTGGGCCGGCCCACCATATAAAAGGGGTGTCACCCCCCCAAAAGCCCTAGGCGCCCCCTTCCTCCCTAGCAGCCACACCACCCTCCTCTTCCTCCCCTTGCGTTGTTGCTCAAGATCCACCGCGAAAATCGAAGGAGCAATCGATAATAGTATCCGTGTAGTCGTGGAGGACGAGCAGATTTCCGTTCGGGGAATCGTCGCGCGTTTTTAAAGTGGAGTTCTCAAGGGAGAACTCAAGGTAAAATTCCCAATCTTTTACCCCTGTTCTACCTAGGGATTAGGAGTGTATTAGATCTGGTGGTGAGTGATTTAGATGGATCTTGATGGGGGAGAAGGGTAGATGTTCACGTGGTGCTGTTTTTGGAAGGGGAGATTGTGCAGCGCGGATTGTTTCGCGTTTTACGTGGCATAGACGATTTTTCCTGCAAAAACCTATAACTAGAAAGTTGTAGATAACGTCGAGATCTAGATTCTGTAATTTGTTCAGAATTTTTGGGGCGTGGGTCTGAGAGTTATAGCTGTTGCAAGATGACGGACAGAATCTGGAAACAGATTTTGTCCACTGTGTTGGACGTTTGTTTAGGCATATTTAACAGTGGAATTGAAATTTGTGATCTTCATGAAAGTTGTAGATCTCGTCAATATCTAGCTACTGTAATTTTTTTGTATTTTTATGATCTGTATAAAAAAAGATACGAAATTGTGAAGAGAGGGTGATGCTGTTTGACCCGGACAGATTGGGGTTTTTGGCGCTTAAGAAGGGAACGGGGATTAGGAAGCGTGTGTTCGAGTTGTGTGATCATTTGTGATGTCGCTATGTACTGAAATAATACTTGTACAGGTGGTGCCCCTTCTGGACGCAACTAGGTTCGTCATCCACGTTGGTAAAGGCAAGTGGAAGTAGCGGTCTTGCTAAACTATAACTTCGCTATTTGTTTAGTCTTCAATATAAACCTTAATTGCAGCACACCTACATGGTTTAACTACTTGTTTATGAGATTACAATATCCTATCCTGCATTGTGATGTGGTTGTTTGGCTTTTGAATCATGAGTAAGAATGAAGAAAGATGTTGTTTGCAAGATGAATTGTGGAGATATTCTATCTCAATGATGTTCGCATTCTATCCATGTTATTTGATGGTATGCAAGCATGTGAATTCAGAGTGGGAAGTTATGAATGTATTTATGCATGAAGCATTAACTGCATAATCATGCATTGGAAGTTTGTCGACGCCTTGGCGTGCGGCAAATGCCGTACAACACCGTGTGTTCTGAGAAAGAACACGGTGAGGAGGATCATGGCATAAGCATGTGCACAATCAAATGCATTTTACTGAGGTTGTGTGGACTCTATAATGTGGTATTGGACATGAGGAATTTGGTATGCTAGTTTTACTGTGGCTGTGTTATTCGTTAGAAGTTGTTCCGCTTCTTGAGATTACCCAATCTCACCCCTTGTTATTTTGTTGTTTTCAGGTAGTTCTCGCGAGTCGTAAGCTTGAAGGGTGGGCTTAGTAGCACAATCAACCCTCCGGGGTCATCACGAATCACATGGACTAGTGCATTTAATAATTCATTAGCTTGCTGAAATTTTATTAATCATAGACCTGTTGATGTCCTCTTTGGAGCTGTTTTACGTTTATGTTTGTTTTCTGGTTGATTTAGACTTGTTATCTCTAGTATTGATGCTTTTATGTTATTCCTGTTTATAATGGTTATTATGAATCTTGTTGTCGCTTCCGTTTTGTCCTAATTTTAGGAGAGATGCTGTCGAAATTTTCTTGTACGACAGTTTAGATTTGTAGGGTGTTACACGCTCGGCAGGGGCAACGAGAGGAGGTGGTTAGGGTTTCTGGCAAAACACCTCTAAACCGCACGAAAGTGTGTTCTACGTCCAGCCTCCTCCCCTCTTTATATAGCCACAAGGTGAAACCCTAGGCAGTCAGGGCCCATCTACGCGCTAAACCCACGAGGTCCATTAATTACGGATCCAATCCGAATTAATGCGTCCCAGCTCGTTAAGTGTGTAACCCTGTAGGTTCATGCGCATTTGGACATGGATTCGGAAAACCATTTTCTAATCCAATAGTCGGTAGCGGCTCCTTGCAGAGCATGCCAACTCCCAAATGCATATGATTAAAGTACTGATGTAATAATCCCTTTGCCAAACTATATGAAGATCAAACTCAAGGCGAGAAGCATGTCATCCTTTGACAGTTCAATCCATCTCTCGTATCCGTGATATATTAATAAGGTGTGATTGACTTCTCAATCACGGCATGGCCATGCACTTCCTTAATCATATCACACGAGTGGCCTAGACATATATCTCCGTTACATTGGAGTGGCAAATTCCATCTTGACTGCTCAGTTCACTCTGCATGTTTCATAGTAAACATGAAAGCTACCTTTATAACTATCCGGTTAGGAAATAGTGTTTGGTAACCCCATGGTAAACTATTACACATGTAGGGAATATGACAATCTCAGGTCTAAGGATCATACATCTACTATGTATGAGATACACTGATGACACAAAAGAATGTAACATTCTCGTAGTGTCCCATTGTGGGTCTACCTAACCCATGTTCTTCAACATGCGTCCACAATGTATTGATGATATCTCCATATCCCATGATCTTTGAAACATGATCATCGAACAATACATGTGCTGATCTATCCATCGTTGTCCTATACGATGATATCCGATCAGAGATATTTATCGAATTATATCAATAAGTAAAGAGCTTCATAAACAAGTCACACACTTGTTGATCAAAACAATGATATACATTCATTGGACCAATAATCATATTATTATTCATAAACATAGTCATGTTACAATCATCCATATGATTGCCTCAAGGGCATAACACTAACACACAGACGGAGCTAAACTGAACACAAACTTACACAACGTACCTTCGGTCAGTGGGTTCGGTCAATCAACTTCTCGGCCGATTGAAACAGGCAAAGTTCCTCAATTCCAAGGGACTACACTCAGAAACCAAGCACCACACAAAGTGGTCTCATATGTTGAACCTTTTCTACCCGTACCTGAAGTATCTTCTATAAGAAATAACGATTATGACCAATTACCCAGGCATCTAGTGACGCGGTTCGGCCGACAGCCTGAGTTTGCACTCGGGGGGCAGGATGTAAACTACGATAACTGGCCAGGTCTCGTAGCACCACAAGCCGATAATGTTAATTGGGCAAAGCAAATCGCTGCTGTATTAAGGGAGCAGTTTGGTTTGCAGCCCAAGGGGAGGGTCATCGGATATTGGAAACCATACCCAGATTACATCGACCGCATGGCCTACCCACATAACTATAGGATCCCAGATTTTGCAAAGTTTTCGGGCGATGATTCCGTAACCACTTTAGAACATGTTGGACGATTTATTGCTCAATGCAGTGAAGCAGCCCAGTCCGACGGATTAAAAATTAGATTGTTCCCGTTGTCCTTGTCAGGAACAGCGTTTACATGGTTCACCAATTTACCACCAAATTCGGTCCATGTTTGGAACGATTTGGAAAGCCGATTTCATGAATACTTCTTCTCTAGGACCACTGAACTAAGGATTTCTGATCTAAGTTCGGTCAGGCAGAAATTCGGTGAGTCCGTTTCTGATTACATTAGGAGGTTCAGAGACGTACGAAATAGATGCTTTAGTGTTATGTTACCCGATGACCAATTGGCCGATTTGGCGTTTCAAGGGTTAATTCCGCCTCTGAAAGAGAAATTTGCGGGGCAGGAATTCACCGACTTAGGCCATTTGCTCCATCGTTTATCGGCACAAGAAAACCGATATTCAGATAAAGGGTTTAAGGATAAGTTTAGGGCAAATAATAGTGAAAAGGGTAAAGTAAATATTGTCGAGTGTAGTTCAAATGAAACATCTGAAGACGATGAAGCCGATGTGAATATAGCCGAGTGCACTAAGGGTCCAAAAAAGCCACTCGTTTGCTCTTGGCTTAAACCAACGAAGAACAAAACAGAGGTCAAATATTCCTTTGATGTGTCAAAATGAGATAGGATGTTTGATTTGTTGTTGCAGGAGAAACTTATAAAATTACCATAAGGGCATGTCATTCCATCAGCTGATAAGATCAAAAAACGAAGATATTGCAAGTGGCATCATTTTTTTCACACAATACTAACGACTGTAATATTTTTTGGCAACAGATTCAATCGGCTATTGCTGATGGACGATTGAAGTTTACGGACGAATCGGCTATGCAGATAGATGTGAATCCTTTCCAAATCAACATGGTTCAATGCTCAGGGAAAGGAAAATAACCTATGGAAGAGGACAGCAAGCCGACACAGAAAGTTGAAGTCCAGTCCAGCACAAATGGGGATGAAACAGTGCAGATCACCATCGGCTCAATACAAATAGAAGCCGACTGAAGTGGTCAAAGCTCAAGGACCGTGAGGCCAAAGGGAGAATTAGAGATCGGAAAATGGTACAAGGCAGGAAAAACTCCAAGAAGACCCAACCTCAAACCTAAACCAACTTTCTCCCAACTCTTGGAAAAATATGAAAAGATAAGCTACCGGCGGCAAAGTTCCCGTCGGCCAGGCTATTTCCACCGGCCAAATACCTATCTGTCAAGCGAGTGCTATCGGCCAGATAGCTATTATCGGCCAAGCAGTGAGGAAGAGGCTCATTGGCAATGTCCCTTCTAGCAATTTTGCTGGGAAAAGGGGATGACCTTACCCACAGTACTGACATGTCCCATGCAACACCCAATCAGGAATCGGTCAACCCAATCAGCCAAAGATAGGTTGTCCAGGCCAGTACATGACCGGCTAGGATCAGAAAACAGAAGGCCAGTCCATGAGAGATTGTCAATGCCAGAACAAGGCGAATCCTCCAAGACCTCAAAAGCACCAATTTCCGACACTACTGCCGAGCAAGAATCTAGCGGCGAAGTAAGCAATCTGGCTGGAAAAATCCGAAGGCCGATTGAACCCAAGCCGAGGTGGTGTCCCTCGGGCCTTAGCAAGTCGCAGCGCAGATGCCTCCAGCGGCTAAAGACACAGGAAGAAAGAGAGGCCAAAGCAGAAAGGGAAAGAGATTGATTTTTCAATAAACTACGGCCAATACCAGCCATAAGACAAGAATGGAAGAAGAAAGATCAAACCGATAGTGATTCAGATCAATCGGTTGATTCGGGATCTCCAATGATTAGAGACGACACACCACTAATGGACATCAACATGGTATTTACATTGCCCGCAGAATTCAAGACCAAGGCTGAATCGGCCGAGGAGGTGTTCGCCCAGTTATGCCTTGGTGCATAGGACGTCGTATTCGAGAAGCCTCAGGACATGCATCGGCATTTAAAACCGTTGTATCTCAAAGGGTACATGAATGGCCGACCGATATCAAGGATGTTAGTCGACAGCGGAGCAACAGTAAACCTAATGCCTTTAAGCACCTTCAGGAAATTGGGTAAAGCCGACGAAGATCTGATCAAGACCAACATGGTGTTAAACGATTTCACAGGAGATCCCACCGAAGCGAAGGGTGTAATGATGACAGAGTTGACAGTCGGTAACAAAACGCTACCGACTACATTCTTTGTGATTTCTAGATCTGTTTTCAAGATCCAACAGTTTAGATCGTGCCACATAGCCATAACTGCACCGTGCTTGGATAAATCTCAGCCGTTAGATCTAGATCATAAGGCTAGCGTTAACCCACGTTGTAGCGTTAGATTAGATCTTGACCGTCCAATCAAGATCGAACGGTCCAGATGGACCGAGCTGTTTCCTAACGCATGAACCCAGATCCAATTTGGGCCGTTAATTTTCAAATCAACGGCCGAGATCCAAAGAACGTGGTGGAAGCGTGGCCAAGCGGTCGGCGCCCGTCGCCGCCGGCGCCACGCAGCGTGGCGTCGGCGGCCAGCGTGTCAGCGACCGTCACAACGGCTCGATGGCGTCAGCCGTGACGTCATGATGACGTCACGGTGGGGCCTAGCTGTCAGAGCTCTCGGCCGAACCGCGGCGGCGTCGTGAGTCCCACTGTCGAGGCACACGTGCCGTGGGCCAAGATCCACGGTGGACCGAGCCAAACCGTCTTGGCCAGGTCCATGGACCCGAGGCGACGTGGCGGCCTCTGATTGGTCCACGTGTCGTGCTGACGCAATAAATCATTTTCCGAAAATGAAATTATTTATTTAATTCGATTTATTGATTTTAAATATAGATTCAAATTTCAAACGCTTATAACTTTTGAGTTTCAACTCCGATTTGGGTGGCTCAAATTTCTAAATTTTCATAAAAATGAGGCCTACTCAAATATGAATTTTAATTAATTTTTGATTATGAATATTTCTCTGTTTATATTTAATTAATGTTTTCGTTAAACTTCAAATGATTATAACTTTTGCATTTTAACTCCGATTTGGACGATTCCAGTTTCTAAAAATTTATAAAATTATACTCTCTCAGTTTATGGACTTCATTTGGATGTTTGGACAATTTTTGTATACTGTTTATTCATTTATTTCTATTTGCACGCTTTACGAGTAGACGTTGAAGTGCCCGAAGGCTTCGAAGGTGAAGTGTTGACCCAGGAGCCAGCTCAGGACCAAGAACAAGTACTCTTTGAAGGCAAGTTGTGCTTTGACCATGTTGATCCCATTTTCAAATTATTTTGGTTTAAATTATTGCATGCTAGTTTAATTAGAAAATACTTTATTTAATTCTGGGAAACTAGATAAATGCCAAATTGTTGTATGACACCTTGGTTAATTAAGTATGTGCCATGACCCCTTGTCACCCTAGTTGTGGGTTATTAGTTGGACATTATTAAAATTGCCAACATGGGTAGTTAGACCGACGTAGTATGCTTAGCCTTGCCACGTGAAATGTTTTGGACAATCAAATGCTAATATTGACTTAATGAGATATTGCACCTATTTTTGAAAGAAGTATCATGTGTTATGATTGTTGATGGCACGTGGTGCATGGTAATCAACTAGGACTTGATAAATAGATTTCGACCGGGGCATGTGGCAAGAATGATCGGGCGGGCCAGTTGTGGTACCGGGAGCGTTGATTTGGTTCTTCGGGTAGTCTTGCCCTGGTCACCCTAAGGACTTAACCTTGCAAGCCTTTGAACTGAGTCAAACGTGCAACCACATGTCTGTAATGGGACGGACCTAGTTGATTAAGTTGCTAATAACGTACCTGTGGGACCTCGGGGTGTCAACTATACCTTTTGTGTAGTTGTACGGGGGAGCGTACCGGGGCTGCGGCCAGGTACCCATCTGACGGTTGATTGGCCTAAACTTCGCCTTCGCTAAGGGAAGGGTTAGTGTGCAATAACCGGGGAGGCCCACTTGTGCTGTTAGAAGTTTTTGAAAGACTTTGTTACAGACACTCGCCTTTGTGGTGTTTGGCTGTATCTTGTGGGTAAAGTGCATAACCTCTGCAGAGTGTAAAATCTATTCGAATAGCCGTGTCCGCGGCATTGGACATTGCTCGGGAATTACAGTTAAGGGTTAGACTTTCTTGAAAATAACTTGGACTTGAAGGGTTTGGTCTGGTTTAATAATGATGTTGATGAAAATGTAGATTAGGAATGGGAAAGATGTTTAGTTAACTCCTAGAAAAGTTATTAATCTTAAACTTGTTTCTACTGCTTTCGAATCTACTTATGTTACTTGTCAAATGCTGTTTTACTGCAATTATACCCTGAGCTATTCCTTGTACTAAGCCATGCATGTAGTATATTAGTTGCATTCTGTGCATGACTTGCTGAGTACCAAGTACTCACCCTTGCCACAATACAACACCAATTGAAGAAGAATCTACACCACCTTCGGAGGAGGAGCTCCAAGAGGAACCGTCTAACTAGGGAGCGAGCCCGGTCGATTACTGTGGTATCTTGGATGGCGCCACGAGTTATCTTATTTTTATTTGCTACTATTTCTCATTTAGAAAGTTTTATACCTGCGAGGCGTATATTTGTAACCTGACCTTAAGGTCGAGCAACCAGCTTGGTTAACTAATTAAGGTACCTTATTATTTCGTTGAGTATGATTGTGATATTTACCAATGTTGAGACTGTGTGCACTAGCGTGTTCATGGACTAGTGCTGAACACACAGAGGGTCCGAATTTGCAAATTCGGGTCCCGACAACTATACGATGCCATAAAGGAAGAGGTAGAGCGATTGCTAGAGGCCAAGTTTATTAGGCCTTGCCGATACGCTGAGTGGGTCTCAAATATCGTTCCTGTAAAAAAGAAAAACGGTAAGCTACGAGTATGCGTGGATTTTAGAGATTTGAATAAAGCCACGCCAAGAGACGAGTACCCGATGCCAATAGCCGATATGCTTATCGATGCTGCATCCGGAAATAAAATCATAAGCTTCCTCGATGGGAATGTCTGATATAACCAAATATTTATGGCTGAAGCCGATATACCCAAAACGGCCTTTAGGTGCACAGGGGCTTTGGGGCTCTACGAATGGACCATCATGACATTCGGCTTGAAAAATGCTGGGGCCATGTACCCATGTGCTATGAACCATATTTTTCACAACTTAATCGGCCATACTGTAGAAATTTATATCGACGATGTTGTCATGAAATCAAAAGAGGATTGGCAACACTTAGCCGATTTGGAAAAAATGTTTGAGAGCACAAGGGCACATGGGTTGAAGATGAATCCGCTCAAATGCGCTTTTGGGGTATCGGCTGGACAATTCCTCGGGTTCACGGTGCATGAAAAAGGGATTGAAGTAAATCAGGCAAAAGTTAAAGCTATAATCGATACCAAGCCACCGTCGAATAAGTCAACCCGTTTCTACAGAGTCGATTGAGCTACAAGAGGATCTGACTTACAAGGAACACCCCATCAAGATTTTGGACACCATGGATCGAGAGACGAGGAATAAGTCAACCCGTTTCTGCAGAGTTCAATGGAGCAACCATGCGGAGGGTGAAGCAACTTGGGAGCGCGAGGAGGATTTCAAGAAAGAGTTCCTGAACCTATTCTTTAGTAAGCCCTGAATCTCGGGGACGAGATTCTGTTAAGGGGGGAGGTTTGTAACACCCCAATTTTTTGCTTTTCATGAATTTTAATGAAATTTGGCACTTTGGTGAATTTTTGGAATTTTCTGGAATTTATTTGGAATTTATTTGAATTTATTCGCTTTTTAAATAATTAAAGAATTTAATTTTGCAAATAAAATTTTGTTGGAAATATTTTATTTGAGCCCAAAATGTTCCAAAATATTTTCTAGAATTTTTCTGAGTGTTTTGCTATTTTTAATGAATTAAATGAATTTCTGGGAATTAATTTGATTATTTAATCGCTAGAAAAACCCAAATCGGTTTCACTGTTCATCCGACCGGACCCGTGTCCGACCCGGAACCGACTGCGCCAGCCGTTCCGGTTGAACCCAGTCACCAAGCCCTAACGCACGTGACCGTTGGATCGAGATCCAACGGCCACGATCGCGCCACGTCGCCCGAACCCGAGCCCGACCGAGCCAGCCAGGTCGCCCGAGCCGGACCCGAGCTCAAGCCCCCATACCATTGGATCTTGATCCAACGGTCCACGTTGAGCCACGTCACCGAATCCGAAATGGACTCGGATTCCGCCGCCGCAGCCGTGTGGGCCTCGGTTTCCGCGATTTTCACGGATGCCGAGGGGCCTATTTAATGCGCCGCCGCCGCCATCGTGTTGCCGACTTCCGTGCGCACCCCTAGCCCTAGACAACGTCGCCTGAGCCGCCGTCGTTTGCTCGCGCGAGCTCGCCGTAGTTGGTTTGGTGTTCCGCCGCGGTTAATCACCGTTTCCGCCGCCGTCCGCCGTCCTCCGCCGCCGTTGAGCTCAGATCCGGAACCGCAAGGACCAACCGCGTCGGAGGGGACCTTTCACTTCGCCGGAATCGCGCCCAAACGCCGTCGAGCGTGTCGCCGTCCCCATCTCCGGTGAACCAACTCTGCCGCGCGCCATCGCCGTCGCTCGAGCTCCCTCCACCGTCCGATCCAGATCCAAGGGCCCAGATTCGTCGACGTCACCCCGGTGAGATCTCACGTTGTAATCTCCAGATCTATTTCCAACCGTTGGATTTAGATCCAATGGTTTAAATCGCGCCACGTAGCCTTAACCGCACCGTGCTAGATCCAATCTCAGCCGTTAGATCTAGATCGTACGGCTAGCAGTAACCCACGTTTTAGCGTTAGATTAGATCTTGACCGTCCGATCAAGATCGAACGGTCCGAATCGGTAAGTAGTTTTCCTATTGCGTGAAGCCAGATCTGATCTGGGCCGTGGATTTTCAAATCAACGGCGAGATCCACCACGTGGTGGGAAGGCCCGACCATCGCGATCGGCGGCCCATCTTGGTCGCGGCCCGACGTCGGCCGTGGCGTCACGCGGGGCCGCGTGTCAACGCATCGAGGCAAACCACACCATGGCGTCATGTCGGCGTCACGGTGGGCCAGCGTGTCGGCCCACTCGGCTGAGCCGTGTCGGCGTCATGTTGGCGTCACGGAGGGCCCACATGTCGAGAGACGAGCCGTGGGCCGGGTCCACGGTGGGCCGGCCAAACCGTCTTAGGTCCATGGACCCGAGGCGACGTGGCGGCCTCTGATTGGTCCACGTGTCATGCTGACGCAATAAATTAATTTCCGAAAAAGAAAATGATTTATTAATTCGAATTATAGATTTCAAAAATGGATTCAAACTTCAAATGCTTATAACTTTTGCGTTTCAACTCCGATTTGAGTGATTCAAATTTCTAAATTTTCATAAAATTAGACCTACTAAAATATGAATTTTAATTAAATTTTGATTATGAATATTTCTATGTTTATATTTAATTAATGTTTTCTTTAAACTTTAAACGGTTATAACTTTTGCATTTAAACTCCGAATTTGACGATTCCAGTTTCTAAAAATTCATAAAATTATGCTCTCTGTTTATGAACTTTATTTGGATGTTTGGACACTTTTTGTCTACTACTTATTTATTTATTGCTATTTGCACGCTTTACGAGTAGACGTTGAAGTGCCTGAAGGCTTCGAAGGTGAAGTGTTGACCCAGGAGCCAGCTCAGGACCAAGAACAAGTACTCTTTGAAGGCAAGTTGTGCTTTGACCATGTTGATCCCATTTTCAAATTATTTTGGTTTAAATTATTGCAGGCTAGTTTAATTAGAAAATGCTTTACTTAATTATGGGAAACTAGATAAACGCCAAATTGCTGTATGGCACCTTGGTTAATTAAATATGTGCCATGACCCTTGTCACCCTAGTTGTGAGTTATTAGTTGGACATTATTAAATTGCCAACATGGGTAGTTAGACCGATGTAGTATGCTTAGCCTGGCCACGTGAAATGTTTTTGACAATCAACTGCTAATTTTGACTTAATGAGATACTGCACATGTTTTGAAAGAAGTATCATGTGTTATGATTGTTGATGGCACGTGGTGCATGGTAATCAACTGGCGGCTTTGATAAATAGATTTTGACCGGGGCATGTGGCAAGAATGATCGGGTGGGCCAGTTGTGGCACCGGGAGCGTTGGTTTGGTTCTTCGGGTAGTCTTGCCCTGGTCACCCTAAGGACTTAACCTTGCAAGCCTTTGAACTGAGTCAAACGTGCAACCACATGTCCGTAATGGGACGGACCTAGTTGATTAAGTTGCTAATAGCATTACTGTGGGACCTCGGGATGTCAACTACACCTTTTGTGTAGTTGTGCGGGAGGCGTCTGAGGCTGACCAGGTACCCATCTAACGGTTAAATAGCCTAGACTTCGCCTTTGTTAAGGGAAGGGTTAGTGCTCAATAACCGGGGAGGCCCACTTGTGTTGTTAGAAGTTTTCGAAAGACTTAGTTATGGACACTCGCCTTTGTGGTGTTTGGCTGTATCTTGTGGGTAAAGTGCATAACCTCTGCAGAGTGTAAAATCTATTTCGAATAGCCATGTCCACGGTATTGGACATCGCTCGGGAATTACAGTCAAGGGTTAGATTCTCTTGAAAATAACTTGGACTTAAAAGGTTGGGTTTGGTTTAATAATGTTGTTGATGGAAATGTGGATTAGGATTGGAAAAGATGTTTATTTAACTCCTGAAAAAGTTATTGATCTTATACTTGTTTCTACTGCTTTCGAATCTACTTATGCTACTTGTCAAATGCTGTTTTACTGCAATTATACCCTGAGCTGATCCTTTGTACTAAGCCATGCATGTAGTATATTAGTTTGCATTCTGTGCATGACTTGCTGAGTACCAAGTACTCACCCTTGCCACAATACAACACCAGTTGAAGGAGAGTCTTCACCAGCTTTGGAGGAGGAGATCCAAGAGGAACAGTCTACCTAGGGAGCGAGCCCAGTCAGTTGCCTGTGGTATACTGGATGGCGCCACGAAGTTATCTTATTTTCCGCTGCAATTATTTCTCTCTTTTGAGTTTTCGCCCTGCGTGGCGTATATTTGTAACTTGACCTTAAGGTCGAGCAACCATCTTGGTTAACTATTTAAGGTACTTTATTATTTCGTTGAGTATGATTGTGACACTTACCAATGTTGAGGCTGTGTGCACTAGCGCGTTCCTGGACTAGTGCTGAATACACAGAGGGTCCGGATTTGCAAATTCGGGTCCCGACAGAGGTGGTATCAGAGCCATACTGACTGTAGGCTCACCCATAGTTAGATTGGTCGTAGTGAGGATAAAACCTATTTTCTAAAGATAAAAATTGTCAAGATAATGAATGAATTCTCGACTTACCCCTTTCTTTCTTGTTCATACCCCTTGCTGAGTTCTTTTTGTCTTCCACATTGATTTTTAAAGGTTGCGTTCTTACGCGAGCGTGTTTTGACAGATGATGATGAAGAACAAGTATGCCGAGCGTGAAGGTGGCTACGCTGCCGAGTTGTGGCGTATGCTTCAGTTTCTTGGAGGTTTTCTTGACGAGTGAGCGTAGGTTTTGCTGATAGAACTCCTTCGTTGACTCGCGTTATAGAATAAGAGTCACCCTTAGAGGCGTTAGACTCCTGTGTTAGTCATTTGGATTTTCTTTGCTTGCTGAGTGTGCAGTATGTGTTGCAAGGCCCTTAGGCATTGTAAGCAACCATACCGAGTTATTATCGGTTGAGTTATTAAAAAGGAATTTGAGTTACATTTTTCCCCGCATAGTTTTCCTATTATTTGTCTATGCTTGTTTCCCCCTTATCCCTAAAACTTGGAGCAATCAACAGATGGTGAACACCCGCGGAAACCTTGGAGGCAACGGCAGTGGTTCTCGCCCAGCTAGAAACCCCAATGATGGAGCACCTGCACCCCAGCCAGCACCGCCAGTTGACATGCAGAACTTTGGAGCTTTCCTTGCTGCACAGACTCAGTTGATGCATGCTATGATGCAACAGATGCAGCACGTCACTGCTCAGGCTGCCGCTAATCAAGTCAATCAGGGACAACGCTAGAATTCAAGACTGTCAGAGTTCATGAGGACTCATCCACCCACTTTCTCCGGGAATGCCAATCCGCTGGAAGTAGATGATTGGCTAAGGTCAATAGAAAGGAAGCTACACATTGCCCAATGCATGGGAAATGAGAAGGTACTCTACGCTTCTCATCAGTTGGAAGGTACCGCCGCAGAATGGTGGGAGAACTTCTGTGCCACACAGGAGAACCCTCAGGACATCACTTGGGAGGATTTTACCGCCGCGTTTCGCCAGTATCACGTGCCTGAAGGAATCATGGACCTCAAGAAGGAGGAATTCAGGGCTCTGAAGCAAGGCAGCCAACCAGTGGCTGATTACCTGAACAAGTTCACACAGCTTGCACGCTACGCACCTGAAGATGTAGCGACAGATAAGGCCAGACAATCTCGCTTTATGAAGGGACTTAACTCAGGACTGCAGGTGGGACTGATCACCCACACCTTTCCAGATTTCCAAGAGTTGGTGAATAAGGCGCTTATTCTTGAGGACAAGCGCAAGGAACTGGACGACAACAGGAAGCGCAGGATGCAACAGCAGGGATCACGTCAGGGAGCGCAGCAACATTTGAGGGTTGCGCCAAATCAGTTTTTCATGTTCCAACCACAGAATGCTGCAAGGACACAATCGCTAGCACCAAGACCCGTCAATCAGAATTATCAGACCCGGCTCGGCCCGAAGCGCCGCTTTAGGCGATCAAGCGAAGCGGTGAGACGGCGCTACACATGCAACGAGCCAGGGCACTTCTCCAACGATTGCCCTAAGAAGACAGCGATAGTGACCCGATCCGCTTCAACTGGGATCCACACCAGCCAAGACGCCTGCACGAAGCCAACCGAGGGACAGCGGCCAGAGCCGCGCCTGCACCGTAGTGAGAGGCCGAGTCAACCATGTCACCGCAGAGGCACTCGAGAATGCCACTGACGTCGTCTTTGGGTAAGTTACTTGTCAACTCAGTACCTGCAACAGTTTTGTTTGACTCTGGAGCTTCGCATTCGTTTGTTTCTCAAGGCTTTGCTGCTAAAAATGATTTGGAGATTGCAAGACTTAAATGCATGCTTTTAGTTCAAACCCCTGGTTTCGAACTCCGAACGAAAGTAGGATGTTCTGGGGTAAGAATATTAATAGATGGGATAGAGTTCCTAGCGAACCTTAGTATGTTGGAAACCCAGACCTTAGATGTTATTTTGGGAATGGATTGGTTATCCAAGCACAAGGCTGTGCTAGATTGTGGACGAAGGATCATCTCGGTTGAAAGCCCGTGTGGAAGGAAAGTGGAATTTCAAGCTACCGCTATTAGAGATGGACGGTTGATGGTTAACAGCGCCAAGGCAATCAGCATAGAAGATGTCTTAGTGGTGAATGAGTATCCAGATGTATTTCCTGAAGATCTACCTGGTATGCCACCAGACAGAGACATAGAATTTGTGATTGATCTTGTACCCGGTACAGCCCCGATAGCAAAGAGACCTTACCGGATGTCCACCGAGGAATTGGTAGAGATGAAGAAGCAGCTTGAAGAGTTAATGGAGAAAGGATTTATCAGACCGAGTTTGTCGCCGTGGGGAGCGCCAGTTCTATTCGTCAAGAAGAAGGATGGGAGTTTCAGGATGTGCATTGACTACCGTGCACTCAATGAAGTCACCGTGGAGAATAAGTACCCGCTACCCAGGATCGATGATCTGTTTGATCAGCTGAGAGGAGCCGGAGTTTTCTTCAAGATTGATCTGAGATCGGGATACCACCAGTTGAAGATCCGATCAGAGGATATTCCGAAGACCGCATTCTCGTCCAGATACGGACATTACAAGTTTACAGTTATGTCCTTTGGCCTGACGAATGCGCCAGCATATTTCATGAATATGATGAATAAGGTGTTCATGGAATATTTGGACAAGTTTGTTGTTGTGTTTATAGATGATATCTTAATCTACTCCAAGACAGAGGATGAACATGTAGAGCACTTGAGGCGAGTTTTGGAAAAGCTGAGGGAACAGCAACTCTTCGCCAAATTCAGCAAGTGCGACTTTTGGAAGGACAAGGTGGAATTCCTCGGACATGTAATGACCGCAGAAGGAGTCACCGTTGATCCGAGCAAGGTAGAAGCTGTGTTACATTGGGAACAGCCGAAGACCGTGACCCAGATTCGTAGTTTCCTTGGTATGGCAGGATACTACCGCCGCTTCATTGAAGGCTTTTCGACAATTGCGAGACCTCTCACGCAATTGCTGAAAAAGGAGAAGAAGTTTGCATGGACGCCAGAGTGCGAAAAAGGTTTTCAAGAACTAAAGAAGCGATTAACATCAGCGCCTGTGTTAGTTCTAACGGATGTTAATCAGAGCTTCGATATTTATTGTGATGCATCGCGCCAAGGACTTGGATGTGTGCTGATGCAGAATGGAAAGGTCGTCGCTTATGCATCAAGGCAATTGAGGCCGCATGAGGAGAATTATCCAACGCATAACCTAGAGCTAGCTGCCGTAGTGCATGCTTTGAAGTTGTGGCGTCACTATTTGATTGAAAACAGATGTGAAGTATACACGGACCATAAGAGTCTTAAGTACATCTTCACCCAATCGGACTTGAATATGAGGCAAAGAAGATGGTTAGAGTTGATCAAGGACTACAATGTTGGGATCCATTACCATCCAGGAAAGGCTAACGTGGTGGCTGATGCCCTGAGTCGAAAAAGCCATACTATGAACATGTTGATAGCCGCGAGTCAGGATGAGCTATGTGAGGATTTCCAGAGAATGTAGATTGAAGTAGTACCAGAAGGATTCTTGGCCGCATTAGAAGTAAAGCCTACCCTGGAGTATCAGATCCAAGAAGGACAGAAGGATGATGACAAGATCCGTAGGATTAAGTCCAAAATGGATGAAGGCAAGGCAAAGGACTTCAGACTGGACGAGCAAGGCACGTTATGGGTGCAGGATCGAATCTGTGTGCCAAACAAGAAGGAGCCGAAGCAGTTAATCTTAGAGGAAGCCCATGGCTCCAAGTACTCAATCCATCCAGGAAGTGCCAAGATGTATCAGAATCTGAAGGAAAGATTCTGGTGGCCGAGCATGAAGCGTGAAGTTGCCGAGCATGTTGCGCTGTGCGACATATGTCAGAGAGTCAAGCCAATGCATCAGAGACCAGCAGGATTGCTACAGCCGTTGAAGATACCTGAGTGGAAATGGGAGGAAATCGGAATGGACTTGAGTTCTGTTTGACCTGAGTTTTGAACCAGAAGATTTCGTGTATCTCAGAGTTATGCCACTCAAGGGAGTTAAGAGGTTCCACGCCAAGGGAAAGCTTGCACCAAGATATGTTGGACCATTTAAAATCTTGAGCCGTAGAGGTGAAGTTGCGTACCAGCTGGAGTTACCGCAATCACTAGCAGGAGTACATGACGTGTTCCACGTGTCCCAGCTGAAGAAGTGTCTTCGAGTACCAGATGAGCAGACACCGTTGGAGTTGATAGAACTGCAAGAGGATTTAACTTACAAGGAACACCCCGTCAAGGTTCTGGACACGATGGATCGAGAGACAAGAAACAAGTCAACCCGTTTTTGTAGAGTTCAATGGAGCAACCATGCATAGAGTGAAGCAACTTGGGAGCGCGAGGAGGATTTGAAGAAAAAGTTTCCGAACCTATTCTATAGTAAGTCCTGAATCTCGGGGATGAGATTCTGTTAAGGGGGGAGGTTTGTAACACCCCAATTTTTGCTTTTCATGAATTTAAATAAGATTTGGCACTTTTGTGAATTTTTGGAATTTTCTGGGATTTATTTGGAGTTTATTTGAATTTATTCCCTTTTGAAATAATTAAAGAATTTAATTTTGCAAATAAAATTTTGTTGGAAATATTTTATTTGAGTCCAAAATGTTATAAAATATTTTCTAGAATTTTTCTGGAATTTTTCTGAGTGTTTTGCTATTTTTAATGAATTAAATGAATTTCTGGGAATTAATTTGAATATTTAATCGCTAGAAAAACCCAAACCGGGTTTTACTGTTCATCCGACCGGACCCGAGTCCGAGTCAGACTATAGTCCGACCCGGACCCGACCGAGCCAACCAGGTCGCCCGAGCCGGACCCGAGCCCAAACCCCCGCGCCGTTGGATCTTGATCCAACGGTCCACGTTGAGCCACGTCACCGAATCCGAATTGGATTCGGATTCCGCCGCCGCAACCGAGTGGACCTCGGTCTCCGTGCAATACACGGAAGCCGAGGCCCCTATTTAAGGTGCTGTCGCCGCCACCGTGCAGCTGACTTCCGTGCGCACCCGTAGCCCTAGACCACGTCGCCTGAGCCGCCGCCGTTCGCCCGCTAGAGCTCGCCGTAGTTGGGATAGGTCTCCGCCGCGGTTATTCGTCGATTCCGCCGCCGTCCGCCGTCCTCCGCCGCCGTTGAGTCCAGATCCGGAACCGCAAGGACGAGACGCGTCGGAGAGTACCATCCACTTCGCCGGAGGAGCCCCGTAACGCCGTTGCTGTGGTCGTCGTCCTCGTCTCCGGTCTGCAAGCGCCGCCGCACGCCATCGCCGTCGCTCGAGCTCCACCAACCGTCCGATCAAGATCCGAGGGCCCAGATTCGTCCATGTCACCACGGAAAAATCTCATGTTGTAATTTCTAGATCTGTTTTCAAGATCCAACGGTTTAGATCGTGCCACGTAGCCGTAACTGCACCGTGCTTGGATAGATCTCAGCCGTCAGATCTAGATCGTACGGCTAGCGTTAACCCACGTTATAGCGTTAGATTAGATCTTGACCGTCCGATCAAGATCGAACGGTCCAGATGGACCGAGCTGTTTCCTAACGCGTGAACCCAGATCCGATCTGGGCCGTTGATTTTCAAATCAACGGCCGAGATCCAGCCACGTGGCTGGAAGCGTGACCGACGCGGTCAGCGCGGTCACCGCCCGGTCGCCGCTGACGTCACGCGTGACCTCAGCGTGGGGCCCGCGTGTCAGCGACCATCCCAACGACTCGATGACGTTAGCCGTGATGTCATGATGATGTCACGGTGGGGCCCAGCTGTCAGAGCTCTCGGCCGAACCGTGTGCTGACGTCAGCGAGGGGTCCCACCTGTCAGAGGCACACGTGCCGTGGACCGGGTCCACGGTGGACCGAGCCAAATCGTGCGCCGGTTCCATGGACCCGAGGCGACGTGGCGGCCTCTGATTGGTCCACGTGTCGTGCTGACGCAATAAATCATTTTCCGAAAATGAAATTATTTATTTAATTCGATTTATTGATTTTAAATATAGATTCAAACTTCAAACGCTTAAACTTTTGCGTTTCAACTCCAATTTGGGTGGTTCAAATTTCTAAATTTTCATAAAAATGAGACCTACACAAATATGAATTTTAATTAATTTTTTATTATGAATATTTCTCTGTTTATATTTAATTAATGTTTTCGTTAAACTTCAAATGATTATTACTTTTGCATTTTAACTCCGATTTGGACGATTCCAGTTTCTAAAAATTTATAAAATTATACTCTCTCAGCTTATGGACTTCATTTGGATGTTTAGACACTTTTTGTATACTGTTTATTCATTTATTGCTATTTGCACGCTTTACGAGTAGACGTTGAAGTGCCCGAAGGCTTCGAAGGTGAAGTGTTGACCCAGGAGCCAGCTCAAGACCAAGACCAAGTACTCTTTGAAGGCAAGTTGTGCTTTGACCATGTTGATCCCATTTTCAAATTATTTTGGTTTAAATTATTGCATGCTAGTTTAATTAGAAAATACTTTATTTAATTCTAGGAAACTAGATAAATGCCAAATTGTTGTATGACACCTTGGTTAATTAAGTATGTGCCATGACCCCTTGTCACCCTAGTTGTGGGTTATTAGTTGGACATTATTAAAATTGCCAACATGGGTAGTTAGACCGACGTAGTATGCTTAGCCTTGCCACGTGAAATGTTTTGGACAATCAAATGCTAATATTGACTTAATGAGATATTGCACCTATTTTTGAAAGAAGTATCATGTGTTATGATTGTTGATGGCATGTGGTGCATGGTAATTAACTAGGGCTTGATAAATAGATTTCGACCGGGGCATGTGGCAAGAATGATCGGGCGGGCCAGTTGTGGTACCGGGAGCGTTGATTTGGTTCTTCGGGTAGTCTTGCCCTGGTCACCCTAAGGACTTAACCTTGCAAGCCTTTGAACTGAGTCAAACGTGCAACCACATGTCTGTAATGGGACGGACCTAGTTGATTAAGTTGCTAATAACGTACCTGTGGGACCTCGGGGTGTCAACTATACCTTTTGTGTAGTTGTACGGGGGAGCGTACCGGGGCTGAGGCCAGGTACCCATATAACGGTTGATTGGCCTAAACTTCACCTTCGCTAAGGGAAGGGTTAGTGTGCAATAACCGGGGAGGCCCACTTGTCTTTGTTAGAAGTTTAGAAAGACTTTGTTCTGAGACACTCGCCTTTGTGGTGTTTGGCTGTATCTTGTGGGTAAAGTGCATAACCTCTGCAGAGTGTAAAATCTATTCGAATAGCCGTGTCCGCGGCATTAGACATTGCTCGGGAATTACAGTTAAGGGTTAGACTTTCTTGAAAATAACTTGGACTTGAAGGGTTTGGTATGGTTTAATAATGACGTTGATGAAAATGTGGATTAGGAATGGGAAAGATGTTTAGTTAAATCCTGGAAAAGTTATTGATCTTAAACTTGTTTCTACTGCTTTCGAATCTACTTATGTTACTTGTCAAATGCTGTTTTACTGCAATTATACCCTGAGCTATTCCTTGTACTAAGCCATGCATGTAGTATATTAGTTGCATTCTGTGCATGACTTGCTGAGTACCAAGTACTCACCCTTGCCACAATACAACACCAATTGAAGAAGAGTCTACACCAGCTTCGGAGGAGGAGCTCCAGGAGGAACCGTCTAACTAGGGAGCGAGCCCAGTCAGTTGCCTGTGGTATACTGGATGGCGCCACGAAGTTATCTTATTTTCCGCTGCTACTATTTCTCTTTTAGTAAGTTTTCGCCCTGCGAGGCGTATATTTGTAACCTGACCTTAAGGTCGAGCAACCAGCTTGGTTAACTAATTAAGGTACCTTATTATTTCGTTGAGTATGATTGTGATATTTACCAATGTTGAGACTGTGTGCACTAGCGTGTTCCTAGACTAGTGCTGAACACACAGAGGGTCCGGATTTGCAAATTCGGGTCCCGACAACTATACGATGCCATAAAGGAAGAGGTAGAGCGATTGCTAGAGGCCAAGTTTATTAGGCCTTGCCGATACGCTGAGTGGGTCTCAAATATCGTTCCCGTAAAAAAGAAAAACGGTAAGCTACGAGTATGCGTGGATTTTAGAGATTTGAATAAAGCCACGCCAAAAGACGAGTACCCGATGCCAATAGCCGATATGCTTATCGATGCTGCATCCGAAAATAAAATCATAAGCTTCCTCGATGGGAATGTCGGATATAACCAAATATTTATGGCTGAAGCCGATATACCCAAAACGGCCTTTAGGTGCCCAGGGGCTTTGGGGCTCTACGAATGGACCGTCATGACATTCGGCTTGAAAAACGCTGGGGCCATGTACCAACGTGCTATGAACCATATTTTTCACAACTTAATCGGCCATACTGTAGAAATTTATATCGACGATGTTGTCGTGAAATCAAAAGAGGATTGGCAACACTTAGCCGATTTGGAGAAAATGTTTGAGAGCACAAGGGCACATGGGTTGAAGATGAATCCAGTCAAATGCGCTTTTGGGGTATCGGCTAGACAATTCCTCGGGTTCACGGTGCATGAAAAAGGGATTGAAGTAAATCAGGCAAAAGTTAAAGCTATAATCGATACAAAGCCACCGATGAATAAGAAAGAGCTACAAATATTGATCGACAAGATCAATTACCTGCGGCGCTTCATTTCAAATTTGTTCGGTTGGATTCGCGCCTTCACCCCATTGCTGAAGCTAAAAGACAACCAAGGGTTCGTGTGGGGAGCTGACCAGCAGAAAGCTTTTGATGATGTAAAAGGCTATATGATGAAACCTCCGTTTTTGGTTGCGCCAAAGAGTGATTTACCCTTCATAATGTACATATCGGCTGAAGAAGAAGCAATAGGAGCAGTCCTGACGCAAGAAGCTGATGGCAAAGAACAAGTCATATTTTATTTGAGCTGACAACTTTTGGATGTTGAAATCAGGTACCCCCTAGTAGAAAAGTTATGCTTGTCTTTGTATTTCTCTTGCACAAAATTGAGGCACTATATCCTGGCATCAATGTGCACTATAGTATGTAAAACCGACATCATTAAGTACATACTATCCGCACCAATTCTACGAGGTCGACTCGGCAAATGAGCATATGCTTTAACCGAGTTCGACCTAACGTACGAATCGGCTAAGTCCGTCAAAGGACAGGTTATAGCCGATTTTCTCACAGGGAGTGCCACGCTAACTGGAATGGCCGATGTCACTCCTTGGCAACTGTACTTTGACGGATCAGTTTGCCAGGAAGGTGAAGGCATCGGCATAGTTCTAATCTCACCCAAAGGGTAGGAATTGTAATTCATGTATCGGCTTAATAGCCGATGTTCTAACAATCAAGCAGAATATGAAGCGTTGCTCAAAGGGTTACAACTGCTACAAAGCATGGGGATAGGCGACGTAGAAGCCTTTGGGGATTCAATGTTGATCGTACAACAATCAAAGGTGAATACCGATGCAACAATGAGGTACTAGCTCAGTATTTGCATCAATGCCTCCAAGTTATCGAAACGCTCACATTCTCCATAAAACATATCCCTAGAGAGATCAATGATAAAGCGAACCTATTAGCACAATGGTCATCAGAGTATAAAAGTAAAAGCCGACAGGAATCGACCGAGTTAAGCAATGGGTCGGTTATGTGTGTTCAACCTGTCGACTGGAGAACAGAAATAAGGAATTACTTGTTAGATCCGTCTAAGCCGACTAAGCGAAAAGTCCGACAGAAAGCATTAAAATATGTTGTATTAGAAGAAACATTATATTTCAGAACAATGGAAGGTTTGCTGTTGAGATGTCTTAGAGCCGAAGAAGCTAAGGTAGTTATGGGAGAAGTCCATGAAGGAATTTGTGGATCTCACCAATCGGCTCATAAGATGAAATGGATGTTGAGATGAACAGGATACTTTTGGCCGGCAATGCTAGAGGATTGCTTTAAATACTACAAGGGATGCCAGACCTGTCAGAAGTTTGGTAACATACAATCAGCACCGACATCGGCTTTGTACCCGATCGTCAAACCATGGCCGTTTAGAGGATGGGGCATAGACATAATCGGCCAAATATTCCCGACATCCAGCAAGGGTCATAAATTTATTCTTGTAGTAATAGACTATTTTTCAAAGTGGGTGGAGGCCATACCGCTCAAAAAAGTCACGAGTACAGAAGTAATCAATTTTGTAAATGAACATATCGTCCATAGGTTTGGAATCCCGCAAACGATCACAACCGATCAGGGGACGGTATTCATGTCAAAAGAATTCCAAGACTTCGGCAAAAGTTTGGGTATTAGATTACTCAACTCTTCACCCTATTACGCTCAGGCTAATGGACAAGCTGTAACATCCCAAAATTTTGCTTTTCTTAAATTCATGTGTGATTTGGCACTTTGGTGAATTTTTGGAATTTTCTGGAATTTATTTGGATTTATTTGGAATTTATTTGAATTTATCCCATTTTGAAATAATTAAAGAATTTAAATTTGCAAATAAATTTTTGTTGGAAATATTTTATTTGAGTCCAAAATGATCCAAAATATTTTCCAGAATTTTTCCGAATTTTTCGAGTCTTTTGCTATTTTTAATGAATTAAATGAATTATCGGGAATTATTTTAAATATTAATTCGCTGGAAAATCCAACTCGGGTCAAATCTTGTTCATCCGATCGAAGTCGGACTCGAGTCCGACCCGAGCCAGTTGACTCGACCGAACCCACTCCTAACCCTAATCAATCCCAACCGTTGGATCAAGATCCAACGGCTGAGATCCGCCCGACCCCGACCCGAGCCGTGTCCGGACCGGACCCGGTCGCGCCCGCGCGATCGTGGCCGTTGGTTGTGCCACGTGTACGGCTCCACGTCTTCGTCTCCAGCCGGATTCGCCGCGGACTCCGTTCGCCGTCGCCGCCGTCTCGGACACGGACTCCAGGGCTATTTAATGCATGGAGTCGCCTCGAGGTTCGCCGTTCCATGCTGAGCTCGCTGCCCTAGTCCACGCCTACAGGGAAACCCTAGAGCCGCCGCAATTTCTCGCCGGAGCCAAAGAGCGCCGCCGCGAGTTCTTCAACTTTCGCCGCAAACCAGTCGTGCTCCGCCGCTTCCGTGGCCAGATTCGGAACCCCCGCGACGGCGAACCTGGCTCATACTTCATCTCGCCGGGAGGCTGCGTCGGAGCGCCCGTTCGGGGCGTCGTCTTCGGTTCGGCCGCAGCAAGCCGCCGCACGCCATCGCCGTCCTCGCGAGCTCCGTGGACCGTCCGATCAAGATCCGACGTCCCGGATTGCGCCACGTCGTTCCACGGTAAGCACCATGTGCGATTTCCAGATCCAATCCTCGCCGTTGGATCTAGATCCAACGGTCTAAATTGACCACGTTCACCCCAAACGTGCGTCATCAGATCCGATCGGGACCGTTGATTTTCAAATCAACGGTCGAGATTGCGCCACGTGTCGGGAAGTTGGACCGACGCGGTCAGCTGGCCCACGCACGCTGGCGTGCAGGACGCCGACACGCTGAGGCCCGCGCGTGTCAGAGGGCCCGCATGTCAGCGGCTGTCTCAGCCGAGCGCTGACGTCACCCATGACGTCATCGGTGGGACCCACCTGTCAGCACCGTGGGCTGAGCTCCGCTGACGTCAGCGATGACGTCACCCGAGTGGTCCCACATGTCAGTCTCACGTAGAGTCGTGGACCGAGTCCACGGTGGACCCGAGCCGAGCGTGGACCAAGTCCATGGACCGGCTGACGTCAGCAAACCAATCAGAGGCTGCCACGTGTCCATGCTGACGCAATAATTAATTTCCGAAAAAGAAAATGATTTATTAATTCGAAATATTGATTCAAAATTTAGATTCAAACTTCAAACGCTTATAACTTTTGCGTTTCAACTCCGATTTGAGCGATTCAAATTTCTAAATTTGTATAAAATTGAGATCTACCTAAATATGAATTTTATTTAATTTTTGGACTAAAGTTTTTCTCTGTAATATTATTTAATTGATTATTTAAACTTTAAATAATCATAACTTTTGCGTTTTAACTCCAAATTTGATTTATTCCAGTTTCCAAAAATCCAGAAAATTATGTTCTCTCTGTTTATGGATTTTATTTGGAGTTTTGGGATCTTTTGCCTAGTGTTTATTTGTGTATTTGCTATTTGCACGCTTTACGAGTAGACGTTGAAGTGCCGGAAGGATTCGAGGGAGAAGTGTTGACTCAGGATCCAACTCAAGACCAAGAACAAGTACTTTTTGAAGGCAAGTTGTGCTTTGACCATGTTGATCCTATTTCGAAATCTATTTTGATTTAAACTATTGCATGCTAGTTTAATTAGAAAGATACTTTGTTTAAACATGGGGGTTAGATAAATACCAATTTGCTAGATGACACCTTGATTACTTAAGTATGTGCCATGACCTTTGTCACCCTAGTTGTGGGTTTAGACCGTTGTAGTATACTGCTTAGACCTGCTACGTGCTCATGACATGATTTTGGATAATCAAATGCTAATATTGACTTAATGATATATTGAACCTGTTTTGGAAAAGTATCATGTGATGTTGATGGCACGTGGTGCCTGGTAATCAACTGGGTTTGATAAACGATTTCGGCGGGGCATGTGGCAAGAGTAATCAGGTGGGCGGTGTGGCAATCGGGATGATGATTTGGTTTTTCGGGTAGTCTTGCCCTGGTCACTCTAAGGACTTAACCTTGCAAGCCTTTGAACTGGGTCATACTTGCAACCACATGGTCGGAATGGGACGGCCCTAGTTGACTAAGTCGCTAAGGACTCACTTGTGGAGCCTCAGGGTGTCGATTACACCGCTTGTGTGATTGCACGGGAGCGTATCGTGGGCGTGGGCCAGGTACCCATCTAACGGTGTGTTGGTCCCATACTTCGCCTTGGCTAAGGGAAGGGATGGTGTAGAGCACGTACCGGAGAGGACCACCTGTGTTGTTTGAGGCTTCCGAAAGGCTTTGTTATGATCGCTCATTCGCATACTTTTGTATGGCGATTCACGGCTGACGTGGTGAGTGGATTGTATCTTGTGGGTAAAGTGCATAACCTCTGCAGAGTGTAGAATCTATTTGAATAGCCGAGTCCACGGTACTGGACAATGCTCGGGAATTACAGTCAAGGGTTAGACTTTCTGAAAATAACTTGGATTTGAAAAGTTGGGTTGGTCTAACAATGAAGATGATGGAAATGTGGTTTAGGATGGGAAAAATGTTTGTTAAACTTCTTGAAAGTTATTTATGCTTTACTTATTTCCACTGCTTTCGAATCTACTCTTATTACTTGTCAAAAGTCATTTCTTTGCAAATATACCTTGAGCTATTCCTTTGTACCAAGCCATGCATATAGTATATTAGCTTGCATTCTGTGCATGACTTGCTGAGTACCAAGTACTCACCCTTGCCTCAACACAATACCAGTTGAAGAGGAGATTACGCCAGCTTTGGAGGAGGAACTCCAAGGGGACCCGACTACTTAGGGATGCGAGCCCAGTCAGTTGCCTGTGGTATACTGGATGGCGCCACGAAGTTTATTTGATTTTCCGCTGCTATTGTTTCTCTCTGAATAAGTTTCGCCCTACGAGGCATACATTTGTAACTTGACCATGAGGTCAAGTAACCAGTTTGGTTATTTAAATAAAGTACTTTGATAGTATCGTTTGGTATGATTGTGATATATACCGATGTTAAGACTGTGTGCACTAGCGCGTTCCTGGACTAGTGCTGAATACACAGAGGGTCCGGATTTGCAGATTCGGGGTCCCGACACAAGCCGAGTCCTCAAACAAGACATTGATAAAGCTGATAAAAAGGAAAGTCGAAGAAAAACCAAGGAATTGGCATTCAGCATTGTCAGAAACCCTGTGGGCCTATCGACTATCTTACCATGGATCGACTAAGCTATCACCTTTTCAGCTAGTATATGGACAAGAAGTCGTCCTGCCCGTAGAGATCAACATCGATTCGATCAGAATATCCAAGCAGGATGAGTTATCGGCCGATTAGTACAAGAATTTGATGCTTGACAACTTGGATGACTTGGCGGAATTAAGGCTGATTACGTTAGATCAGCTTAAAAAGAATAAGGAAAGAGTCACCAGGTGTTACAATAAAAAGGTAATGCCAAAGTCTTTCAATGTAGCCGATTTAGTTTGGAAGACAGTATTGCCAGTCGGGTCTAAAAATAGCCGATTCGGTAAATGGTCTCCAACGTGGGAAGGGCCATATAAAATAAATCGACTAGTCGATGGTAACTCGTATATACTTGAGACACTAGAGGGATATGTACTACCAAAAGCGATCAACGGAAAATACTTAAAGCCGTACTATCCTAGCGTATGAATCGAGTCATAAATTCGGGGAAGTAAAACGTTAAAGCAGTCGACTGCAGGAGCCGATAACAAAAGTTGTAGTACAAAGCATTCAACCGAGTAAAACAAAAATCATTTTGAACTTGAAGGAAATTACAGCCCTGGTCTGGGCAAATGGGCTTCCAAGCCCGACAACGCCGCCGCCGCCTTGCCAATGGTGGTCTGGACGCTGTCCACAAGTCTTTCGTCGGCCGCTGCATCACCCGAGACAGAAACCACCTTGGCCGACTGGAGCTTGACCTTCGCGAAGACTTCACCGATCTACCGTTTCTTGTCCACCAGGGACGAAGTCGATTCGGCGGTTTTCAGTTGGCAGTCGGTCAGCTCCTTCGTCACCAAGGCCAATTGTTCCTCGAGTTTTCTCTTGGCCGTTTCCAACTCTTGGATCCCTTGGCTAGCTTAAGGGCTGCAGTGCCTTGATCAAATTCCTTTTTCTTAAGTTTGGCATCAGCTACCAACTCGTCCAGAATCTTCTGATCGGCTTGTTGCGCTTCCCTCTGAGCGATTTTGGACCTAGCTGCTTGCACCGTGTCCTTTCGGTCATCTAAGTGACAAACGTCTAGTAAAGCATTCATGGCCGCGGGGGGAAGATCGGCTTGTACAATGGCCATTGCGTTCCTGAGCGGCTAGGTGTTCTCCAAGAGCCGAGCCTCGGGCTGCATAACTTCGTGAAGAAGACAATTGAGCCTTTCCTGCATACCCGGCTCGGAAGTAAAGGCAGCCGATGCGGTGATGGAAGCATCAAGTATCCGCCGAACGTCAGCTGGGTAATCATCTATGGCCATCACCTCAGGATGACTCAGCTCATCCATAGTAAAGCCCAAGAGATTGGCAGGATCGGTTGAGTCGAGGGAGATAGGCATGACATCTATTGGCGGCGGTACAACGGGAAGCATTGGGGATAGCGATGGTGGGACAACCGACCACACGCCTTGTATGTCGGCCAGGACACCAGCCATTTGTGCCAACGGTGATGGCTGATGCAAGAAGAATGTAAGTATTGTGAAATCATGTGCTGAAAAATTGGCTTTGAACTGAAAAATTAACTTAGATTTGAATTTGCAAAATGTGTTTGTTCATGTGTTTTGACAATTTGACAAGAAACAGTAAGTTACGCATTAGCGCCGGACAAAGTTCTCAAGAAACAGTAAGTTTCCCATCTGCGACGGACAGTGTTTTTGGGTCTGTTGTGAACATGTTTTTGAGCCCATGACCGAAGTCATTTTCACATGTACAACGGACAGTTTTTCTTGGTCCGTTGTGAACAAGTTTTTTCGGTTTGGATAATTTCTTGGAACCAAGATTTTCACATGTACAACGGACTAATTCTTTTTGTCCGTCGTGAATGGACTTTTTCTAGGGTTTTACTTTTGTGAAACCGAGCGTGGCACGTTTGCGCCGGACAAGCTTTTGAGCTCATGACCGAAGCCATTTTTGCATGTACAACGGACCAACTTTGTTTGTCCGTTGTGAACGTGTTTTTCCGCGTTTGGTTGGCTTCTTGGAACAGAAACTTTTTCTTATACAACGGACCAACTTTGTTTGTCCGTCGTGAATGCGTTTTCGCTCAATTAGGTTTTTGAGCGATTTGGATTTGAATTTTGAATGTGAATTTGAAATTTGTAATGATTTCATGTTGCTTCTTTTGAAGTGGACTTTATGCAATACTCATGTGAGTAGTTGCATGGATTGACATTGAGTCAAGTCGTGGACTTGTGCTCGGATTTGTTTTGTGGTTTGTTCATGTGCAGGTATTGCTCGAAGACGAATGTGGTCGATGACGGGACCGGAACTAGGTTCATGGAGGAACTGAGGTTCGGGACTAGGTTCAGGAGGAACCGAGGTCTTGGTGGTCAAGGATGTCATGCGGGACGTTCGGGCTAAGAGAATGGTGCACATGAAGAATGGTTAGTCACGTGAGAATGGCAGGAGGTCATTCGCGTGCAAAGTGTTAGTCACGTGAGTATGGTAGGGTTGCCATACGCGTGCAAGAGTTGTACTCGGCCTGGTTGGGCCAAGTAGAGTTGAGTTGGATACGGATTCCTTCTAGGGAATAGGAATTGTATTCAGAACTCCTTGTGGGTTGGTGCTTTAAATAGGTGGGGGGTCTCCTGTTGAAAGGCACCAAGTAGAGCTGAGCGCATCAAGCTTTGAGCTTGGTTTTAGGGTTTGTACTCTTTTGATGAGAGTATTTTAGACAAGAAATAAAGATCAATTCTTCCAAGATTTTTGCGTGCTACAGTAACCACGTCGCTACAGTATTTTCTGTTTTGGTTCTTGTTTGCATGCTTGTTCTAGTTCTAGATTGGTTTTTGTTCTTCAAGTTTTATCTTGATTTGATCCATCAAAAACCTCTCTAGGGTATTGATCTAGTGTTTCTCAAAGTCTAGTTGATCAATCTTTTGTCGTTCTTGTTTAATCTTGAAGTTTTGATTAGATTGATTCTCGTCAAGTTTTGGATCAGCAAGCTTGCGAAGCTCATAACTTTTGATCCGTAAGTCCGATTGAGCTGTTTCTTTTTGGGTTCGATTCGTATTGGAATCTAGTTTCTTGTGTCCAAATTTCAGATCGTTTAGACGGTTGGATCTCCGGGAATTCTCGTTTTACCAAACCTCTGTCATTCTGTTTTTGTCGAAAACGAGGCAATTATTTGGTTCTGTTTTGGGGTGAACTTTTAATAGGTCAAGAATTTGGTTTTAGCTTCCGCACAATCATTCACCCCCCCTCTGATTGCTATATTCGTATACTTCGATCCTACAAGTGGTATCAGAGCAAGGTTTCTCTAATCTATCTTAACCGGTGATTAGATCAATGGATCGTTATTCGACAAAACCATGTGTGTTCGATGGTGTTGATTTTCAGTTTTGGAAGGCCAAGATGGAGGCGTTCATCCAAGCACAGGGCTTCACAATTTGGGAGAAGGTCTACAAGCCATATGAAGTCACTCGCAAACGACAACGCCAACGACACCAATCGCACACATGTTGAAGCAAATAGCAAGGCGCGCAACTTGATCATCCAAGGCTTGGGACGCAGCGACTTTGATCGTGTGGTTCATCTTCGATCCGCATATGAGGTATGGAAATCTCTTTGTGATTACCATGAGGGTTCTAACATCACAAAGAGGTTCGCCAAGATATTTACAAAAAGAATACATGCGTTTTGAGATGAAACCTAGTGAATCTGTAGATGACTTCTTTGCACGTTTCAATAAAATTCTTAGCAATCTACGTCTTGTTGGAGTTAGCTACACCGATGCTGAAAATGCTCGACAATTGCTTAGTGCTTTGGACATGTCGTGTGGGAGATGAAAGTAACATCTATACAAGAATCTACTACCATGAGCACACTCACATTAGATGTTCTTTACTCTAAGTTGAAAACTCATGAGTTGGATGTTCTTGCCAGGAAGGGTAACATTAAATCAATTGCTTTGATCTCTAACCCTAACATGTCAAATGCAAATTCTTCTTCTAGCTTTGCCTTGTCTTCCATGTCTTCTTTAACAGATGAGCAACTTGAAGAGTTTCCTGAAGAAGATCTGGCACTACTCTCTTCTCGCTTTAACAAAGCTTTGCAGAATGTGAGAATGAGAAAGAGAGGTGGTCCTCCAAGATGCTATGAGTGTGGTGACCTCAACCATATTCGCACAAATTGTCCTAAGCTTGCAGGAAAAACATCAAAGGAGGAGAAGGACAACGACAGAAGGAATGAGAAGAAAAGGTTCTCGTCAAATGATAGGAAGAAGAAGAGCTTCATCAACCGCAAGGTGGTTCACCGAGTTCTTTCCGCTCTTGAACAAGTCAATTTGCGCGATGTGGACTCGGAGAGCAGCGAAGATGATGCAACTCCAAGCAAGCATGATTTGATGGGACTATGTCTCATGGCAAGCAGCAAGGATAGTCTCACCGAGGACGATCACGACAGCGACTTCAATGAGGTAGATCCTTCTTATGATGAATTAGCTATTGCTGTTGCTCATCTTGGAAAATTGCTTGACAAACGTGATAAGAAAATTAAGAAACATGATTTCATTATTGAATCATTGAATGCTGAAATTGCTAGACTTAAGACTTTGATTCCTAGTGATGATACTTGCAAATCATGTGACTTAATTTACAATGAGCTCACCTTGCTTAGGAAAGAACATGCTCTTTTGTTGCATCTAAATGAGAAAAATGAGAAACATGTTGTACATGCTAGCTGTTCCACTGATGATTTGCATAGTTCAACTTCTTGTTCTAAATGCTCAACCCTTGAATTAAAATTGAAAGATGCAAATGCTAGGGTTTCTCAATTAACTGATAATTTGCTTTCACATGAAATTCTCTCATGCTCAACTTGTCGCAAGCAAAAAGGAAAAGTAGATGTTCCCTGCAATAATTGTTTAACTCTTGCTAAGAAAGTTGATTACTTGCAAAATTCTTTGGAACGTTTCACTAATGGCAAGAAGAAGTTGAACATGATTTTGGATCAATCTAAGGTTAGCACAAACAAGAGAGGTTTAGGTTTTGATCCTTATGCCACATATGAAACTAAACCTCAGACCGTTGTTCAGGCTCCTTGCAAAATTGAGTTATCTAATGAGCCTAAGAAAATTGCTTTTCAATCTGCTGGTTTTTATCTTCTACTATGATGAATGCAAAATGTGCTTTTACTGTTAAAGCTAAACATCATGTCAAGTACACTTGCACTCATTGTGGTAGAGATGGACACTTAGTAGATTTTTGCTTTAGACTAGCCAAACAAAGAAAAGAAGGAAAGAACTAAGGCTAGGTCAAATTTCAGCAAAGCACATTTTTATGCGCTTAGAGTGATGAAAACACCTTCTGTTCCTACAAACATGGGAAAAGGCAAATCTGATTTTGTGCATAAAAATTATCGTGTTGTGCCTATCTTGTTGTGCGTCGTGTGTCTCAAGATCTTGGATTCCCAAAAATCTCATTCCTAACCCCAAGATCGAGACCTCGACATGTTTTGTTTCTATGTAGGCTTCTCGCGCGATTAAGGAGAACAAATGGCTAGTGGATTACGGATGCTCACGCCACATGTCCGGTAATAAGAATTGGTTCTCCTCCCTCACTCGTGCATCTCGTGCTGAAAGTGTTACTTTTGGAGATGCTTCTTCCTCTTCTGTTGTGGCAAAAGGTACAATAAAGGTAAGTGACAAGTTTATGTTCAAAGATGTGGCTCTTGTTGAAAATTTGAAATATAACTTGCTTTCTGTCTCACAAATGCTTGATGAAGATCTTGAGATAAGCTTTAAGAAAAATGAATGCAAAGTGCTAGATGCTTCAGGTGATCTTGTGTTCAAAATTTCTCGTTTTGGAAGAGTCTTTAAAGCTGATTTTGATGCATCACCTTCTTTTAAACATAGGTGTCTAATTGCCAATAGTTCTAAAGATTTATTCTTTTGGCATCGTAGGCTTGGTCATGTTGGTTTTGATCATCTTACTCGTGTAAGTGGTTTAGATCTCATACGTGGCTTGCCTAAGCTTAAGGGTGATAGCAATCTAGTCTGTTTCTTCTTGTAGACATGGTAAGATGATTGCAGGTTCACATCCACCTCTTACCATGGTGATGACAAACGCTCCAGACAGCTTCTACATCTTGATCTGATTGGACCATCTCGAGTTCAATCCTTTGGAGGCAAATGGTATGTGCTTGTGATTGTTGATGATTTTTCTAGATACTCTTGGGTATACTTTATGGCATCTAAGGATGAGGCTTTTAGTCATTTTAGAAGTCTTGTTCTTAGGCTTTCTATTGATCATCCAGGAGCTCTCAAAGCTATTAGAAGTGATAATGGAACTGAATTCAAAAATGCTTCCTTTGATCTCTTTTGTGCTAAAAAAGGAATTGATCATCAATTTTCATCTCCTAGAGTGCCTCAACAAAATGGTGTAGTTGAAAGGAAAAATAGAACGTTGGTTGAGATGGCTAGAACCATGTTAGATGAACATCACACTCCTAGGAACTTTTGGGCTGAAGCTATTTCAACTGCTTGTTATGTTTCAAACCGTGTGTTTTTGAGATCAAAATTGGGTAAGACTCCATATGAGCTTCGGTTTGGACATAGACCTTCTGTTTCTCACTTTCGAGTTTTTGGATGCAAATGCTTTGTCTTGAAATCTGGAAATCTTGATAAATTTGAAGCTAGATCAATGGATGGTTTTTTTCTTGGATATCCTGCTCATACTCGTGGCTATCGTGTGCTTGTTTTGGAGACTAACAAAATTGTGGAAACTTGTGAAGTTACTTTTGATGAGGCTAGTCCAGGCACTAGTCCAAGTGATGCAGTACAAAGCGCATACATTCAGGGGAGAAAATCTTTGAAGATGATGATGATGTTGAAGATGAGGTCTTGACTCTTCCTAATGCACAACAAGATGTAGCACCTTTGGCACCTACTACTACATCACCTCTGACTAACCATCCTCAAGCTACAACATCATCTGTACATGCTGAAAATGAAGAAGGAGAAGGAGAAGTCTCAAAAGCCAATGCTCCCTTGTACATTCAAAAAATGCATCCATCTGAACAAATGATTGGAGACCTAAATGAGAGAGTCACTCGATCCAGGTTTATTCATTCGACACTCATGCTCATTCCGCTTTAGTTGCTTCTTTTGAACCCAAAGATATATCTCATGCATTATCGACGAATCTTGGATCAATGCCATGCATGAAGAAATAGAGAATTTTGAACGAAATAAAGTTTGGAAACTTGTCTCACCTCCTCCAGATTTTAATGTTATTGGAACTAGATGGGTTTTCAAAAATAAACAAAGTGAGGATGGTGTTGTTGTTAGAAACAAGGCTAGATTGGTTGCTCAAGGTTACACTCAAATTGAAGGCTTAGATTTTGATGAAACCTTTGCTCTGTTGCTAGAATTGAAGCCATTAGAATCCTTTTAGCTTTTGCTACATCCAAAGGTTTCAAATTGTATCAAATGGATGTGAAAAGTGCTTTTCTTAATGGCTACATAAATGAGGAGGTTTATGTCAAGCAACCACCTGGTTTTGAAAATCCAAAGTTTCCAAATCATGTGTTCAAACTATCAAAAGCTTTGTATGGTTTGAAACAAGCACCTAGAGCATGGTATGATAGGCTAAAAACCTTTTACTTGAAAAAGGCTTTTAATGGGAAAGGTTGACAAAACTCTCTTTTTACTCAAGCACGGCAATGATCAACTCTTCGTTCATATTTATGTTGATGATATTATCTTTGGTGGTTCATCTCATGTTTTAGTGTCTAAGTTTTCGTAGAAACAATGAGGAAGGAGTTTGAGATGAGTATGATGGGTGAGTTGACATACTTTTTGGGATTTCAAATCAAGCAAACGAAGGATGGTACTTTTGTACATCAAAGCAAATACACGAAAGACTTGCTACATCGCTTTGGAATGGAAAACAAAGAAGCCGATCATGACACCCATGGAGAGCACTTGCACTTGACCACGATGAAGATGGTGAGCGGTTGATCAAAAGGAATATAGAAGTATGATAGGTTCACTTTTGTACCTCACTGCATCAAGGCCGGATATACAATTTGTTGTATGCTTGTGTGCTCGTGTTCAAGCTTCCCCGCGTGGGTCACGTCGAGACGGTGTCAACTGGATGTTCAGGTATCTTCCAGGGGCTCAAGATTTTGGCATGTGGCTTTACGCTTCCTCATGCATTAGTTTGAGATCTTTTTCGATGCTGATTTTGGAGGATGTAGAATTGATAGGAAGAGCACTTCTGGTTCATGTCACTTCTTGGGAAATTCTCTCATTGCATGGTCATCTAGAAAACAATCTTCATTGCACAATCAATCATTGAATCTGAATATGTGGTCTGCTGCTAGTTGTTGTTCTCAAATTCTTTGGATAGTAGCTACACTAAAAGATTATGGGGTTAATTTGGATAGTGTTCCTCTTTTGTGTGATAACACTAGTGCAATTTGCATTGCTAAGAACCCGTGCAACACTCTAGAACAAAACACATTGACATCGATTTCACTTTCTTAGAGATCATGTTGAAAAAGGCAACATTGTGCTTCATCATGTGGATACTGAACATCAATTGGCAGACATTTTCACAAAACCTTTGTCTTCTTCTCGTTTTGCTTTTATTCGGGGAGAACTTGGAATTGTTCATCCAATGGGATTGTTTTGAGGGAGAGTTTCTTTGCCAAGTTCTTTCACTTAATGAGCTCACTTTATCATATTTCTTTATATGTTATGTAATTGAGCTAATATATGATAATCTAATTATCTCACTTGAACTAAAAATGACATTGCGGAATTCCCTGGACTGATTACCTATAGTTAAATACTCTGTGATATCTTACTCTTCTAGGCTTGATATTGAATCCTCTTGACAAATTTGGGCTATGAAGCAAGTGTGGTTTCAACTTTACTCTTTCATAAGACCTTTTAATCACTTTTGCATGTTTATAATCAAAGAAAAATGAAAAGAAAAGGGAATCAATAAAAGGGTTGTTAAAAGCAAAAACCTCAAGTTATGTGCTTCAGGTGCTTTCCTAAAAGATAAGATGTATGCTTCAAGCATGCCATTCCCTCAAAGATAAGATGTATGCTTCAAGCATGCCACTCCTAGAAAATAAAAGAAGTATGCTTCAAGCATGCCACATGCAACTTATTGTTTAAAGATTAAATTGGTCTACTAGATTGGAGTTGAAACTACTTGCTCGCCCTAAGTTGTTAGTTGCTTCAATTTTTAAAGTCTTGCTTTTTCTGCTAAGATCTTGCTTAGTACTTGGCTATAGTTGACTAAATTGAGGTTGAGATGCATGTCATTCCCTAACTTGTTAAAATCACATCAAGATCATGTATTTTGCATATTATGTGATATATAAGGTTATATGATCGAATGAGCTCATCTTCTCCTATCTTGGCACTCCCTTGTTTCTCTTGGTGAAATCATTGTTTCAGGAAAAATTTTGAACCTGTTCTCTCTTTTACTCTTGATGAATCCATTGTCAAAGGGGGAGAAATTTGGAAATCTTTCTTTGAAAAGTTTAAAGAAAAAGGGAGAGTTGTATTTGGAAATTTGAGAATTTTGGGAGAAGTTTGGAGAATTTTTGAAATTTTTGGGCGCATTGCACATTCACACACATTTTCATTCTCAGGGGGAGATTTTGTTTTGCATTTTGGTCAAAGAGGGTTTTCTGTGTTTTCTTACTTTGGTCTTTGATCCTTTGGATTTCAAAATCTTTGGTAAAGTGAATGCCAAATGATCAATTCTAAGTGGTGTTGCCAATGTTTTCATCAAGGGGGAGATTGTGAAATCATGTGCTGAAAAATTGGCTTTGAACTGAAAAATTAACTTAGATTTGAATTTGCAAAATGTGTTTGTTCATGTGTTTTGACAATTTGACAAGAAGCTTGATAAGATTACGCATTAGCGGCGGACAAAGTTCTCAAGAAACAAGAAGTTTCCCATCTGCGACGGACAGTGTTTTTGGGTCTCATAGAACATGTTTTTGAGCCCATGACCGAAGTCATTTTCACATGTACAACGGACAGTTTTTCTTGGTCCGTTGTGAACAAGTTTTTTCGGTTTGGATAATTTCTTGGAACCAAGATTTTCACATGTACAACGGACTAATTCTTTTTGTCCGTCGTGAATGGACTTTTTCTAGGGTTTTACTTTTGTGAAACCGAGCGTGGCACGTTTGCGCCGGACAAGCTTTTGAGCTCATGACCGAAGCCATTTTTGCATGTACAACGGACCAACTTTGTTTGTCCGTTGTGAACGTGTTTTTCCGCGTTTGGTTGGCTTCTTGGAACAGAAACTTTTCCTTATACAACGGACCAACTTTGTTTGTCCGTCGTGAATGCGTTTTCGCTCAATTAGGTTTTTGAGCGATTTGGATTTGAATTTTGAATGTGAATTTGAAATTTGTAATGATTTCATGTTGCTTCTTTTGAAGTGGACTTTATGCAATACTCATGTGAGTAGTTGCATGGATTGACATTGAGTCAAGTCGTGGACTTGTGCTCGGATTTGTTTTGTGGTTTGTTCATGTGCAGGTATTGCTCGAAGACGAATGTGGTCGATGACGGGACCGGAACTAGGTTCATGGAGGAACTGAGGTTCGGGACTAGGTTCAGGAGGAACCGAGGTCTTGGTGGTCAAGGATGTCATGCAGGACGTTCGGGCTAAGAGAATGGTGCACATGAAGAATGGTTAGTCACGTGAGAATGGCAGGAGGTCATTCGCGTGCAAAGTGTTAGTCACGTGAGTATGGTAGGGTTGCCATACGCGTGCAAGAGTTGTACTCGGCCTGGTTGGGCCAAGTAGAGTTGAGTTGGATCACGGATTCCTTCTAGGAATAGGAATCGTATTCGTAACTCCTTGTGGGTTGGTGCTTTAAATAGGTGGGGTCTCTGTTGAAAGGCACCAAGTAGAGCTGAGCGCATCAAGCTTTGAGCTTGGTTTTAGGGTTTGTACTCTTTTGATGAGAGTATTTTAGACAAGAAATAAAGATCAATTCTTCCAAGATTTTTGCGTGCTACAGTAACCACGTCGCTACAGTATTTTCTGTTTTGGTTCTTGTTTGCATGCTTGTTCTAGTTCTAGATTGTTTTTTGTTCTTCAAGTTTTATCTTGATTTAATCCATCAAAAACCTCTCTAGGGTATTGATCTAGTGTTTCTCAAAGTCTAGTTGATCAATCTTTTGTCGTTCTTGTTTAATCTTGAAGTTTTGATTAGATTGATTCTCGTCAAGTTCTGGATCAGCAAGCTTGCGAAGCTCATAACTTTTGATCCGTAAGTCCGATCGAGCTGTTTCTTTTTGGGTTCGATTCGTATTGGAATCTAGTTTCTTGTGTCCAAATTTCAGATCGTTTAGACGGTTGGATCTCCGGGAATTCTCGTTTTACCAAACCTCTGTCATTCTGTTTTTGTCGAAAACGAGGCAATTATTTGGTTCTGTTTTGGGGTGAACTTTTAATAGGTCAAGAATTTGGTTTTAGCTTCCGCACAATCATTCACCCCCCCTCTGATTGCTATATTCGTATACTTCGATCCTACAAGTATCAAACACTTGAACTAGTAAAAGGCATGAATAAGAAATTTACCCCAGTAGCCGATTGAGTCGGAGAATGGTCAGCACTGCGCTCTGTGGGCTTTGGGGATCTTCTTGCCTGGGACTTTGTCTTGGTTCTCTCTGAAAAGTGAAACCAACGTGTATCGATAGATGAGTGACAAGAAAGGGAAAGGAAGAAAAAGCCGATACTAGAAAAGCGGACCGAAGCTTACTTGCAGGACGTTGCCTCTGGGCGAGGTCCGATAAGGATGGGCTCCGGACGCCCAGGGTGCCTAAGGCATAACCAGTAACGACCGTCACCTAGCCGGACCTCCTCCGTTGGCTACTACCAGAAGTAGCCACAAGATTGGACGCTTGCCTGCTGGCATCTCCAGTCTGGCACCAAAGTAAAAACATTTAATCAAAGCCAACAAGAATGAAATAGTTAAGGGAATATCGAAAGGCAAATACCTCTATCGAAGAATCGGTATAACCAGAACTTTCACTTGCACTATTGGTAGGGTCTACCGTCGGCTCATGAAAATTAGGAAGAAACAGGGAGATGATAGCCGGCGGGGGCCTATCCAGAAGAAGGGCCTCTGCTATAGAAGCCCACCAGTGTGAGAAAGGACCCTATCGACGGGAATTAAGGAAGAAGTGTGGTAATTCTAGTATTTGCAGGTCATCGGCCAGTTCAAGAACAATTTTCGCGGCTGTTTGATTGGTTACACGGGATCGGGGTTCGATACGATCAAGTAGTGGAAAGCAGGGGATGGTTTGTCCAAAACCCAGTTGCCGGGCGTAAACGGAAGGGTGATAGAACTCGTACGATGGCTGGAAAGTTCGGTTCCTGGTATTCAAGCCGACATGGAATATGCAAGGGGAGATGAAAAGTTTGTAGAGATCCAGGGTCGACCGGGGCATTTGGGAACTGTCGGCGTCCAGGGATAGGAAGGAAGGCCAAGGGTTATTGGCTGCCTCAACGTAACTAAAGAAATCCCACTGGCCAAAGGTAGACCGGTCTAAGGTCAGAAAGATGTTAAGATATTTGTGTAGACCGGCCAGAGTAGTTTTTAGCTTGCCAGCAGAGTACATTACGAATTTTTCCCCGAAAGATCGGCTAGCTCGATACTGGGGGTTTGAGGTCTCAGGATAGTATTCCCGCGGGAAGGCCGATTTGCCTAAGGGATCAGAAAGGATAGATCGGCTAAACATGCAGTAGAGCCAGATTTGGATAAACCATAGGGGTCCCCCTACATTACCTACTACATGGTCGACGAAACCGGAGAAAAGCTGACTTCGGATGACGTTCATCATTTGGTATACAGCCCCTAAAAAGATTTTTCCTAATGAAAGCCTACGGCCCTCCACCAATTGTTCTGCTATGAGTTGGAAAGTTTGGGTAGGACCTAGAGAGGCTCCGCAAAAAAGATATCGGTCGAGCTAGAGGTTGAGGAAAGCAACGTGTTCATCGTCCGACACCAGCCCATTGACCTTGTTATTGTTTTGGATATATTTCCGCCACCCTTCCCCTTTGGATCGGATCAATTTGTATGAAGGCTTCCCACTAAAAGCCAATATTTGGTCACCATCCGGCCGAAGACAGCAAAGCTCAGTGACATCAAGGAGGGTTGGGCCGATGGGACCAGTGGGGAGAAGAAAGGCATTGAAGGAATCAGACTAGAAGTAACATGCTGTGGCCACTAGCGGTTCGTTGGCCTCGGGATCGGCTAAACTTAAGGGAAGACTTTCGGCTATGCCCATCCATTCCCACTCTGCTCTCTTTTGAGCCGATACCCTAATATACCAGGACCTCCACCCTTTCAAGGCTGTGGGCTAGGATCTAAAACTTTTCCCCCATTCCTTTACATTATACCCCACAGCCGACAAGGGAAGCCTAGGGATTTCCTGGTTGATCACGAAATCGGCTTCTATAGATCCTATGGGCCCAAGGAAATATTGATCCACGCTTTGAGAGATTGGTATAAATACCTAGGTTGGGTCCATTTCGGCCGATTATGGAGAGGTCAAGACTTGGATGAATGAGCGGAGGAAGCCGACCGTTGAAGATTTGAGAGCTTGAAGGCGTGAAAATGACCGTGGGGGGCCCGCGTATTTATATTGCAGTGAAACAAGGTGAAAGGGCGGGAATAGTTTTAGCATTAAAAGTGCACCGAGATTTTTACGATGCCATTAATGGGGCAGATATCGAGGAGATGTCCCTAGAAGCTGTAACACCCCAAAATTTTGCTTTTATTGAATTCATGTGTGATTTGGCACTTTGGTGAATTTTTGGAATTTTCTGGAATTTATTTGGATTTATTTGGAATTTATTTGAATTTATTCCATTTTGAAATAATTAAAGAATTTAATTTTGCAAATAAAATTTTGTTGGAAATATTTTATTTGAGTCCAAAATAATCCAAAATATTTTCCAATTTTTCGGAATTTTTTAAGTCATTTGCTATTTTTAATGAATTAAATGAATTATCGGGAATTATTTTAAATATTAAATCGCTGGAAATTCAACTCGGTCGAGCATCGTTCATCCGACCGAAGTCGAACCCGAGTCGGACTCGAGTCCGACCGAGCCGATTGACTCGACCAAACCAGCTCCCAACCCTAATCAATCCCAACCGTTGGATCAAGATCCAACGGCCGAGATCCGCCTGCACGGTTCGAGCCGTATCCGCCCGGATCCGATCGCGCCAGGCGATCGTGGCCGCTGATCGTGCCACGTGGGCGGGCCGTGGCGTCGTCGTCTCCGCCGAGTCCGAAGCCGGACTCGCCGCCGCCGCCGCCGTAGAATTAGGTTTCCGTCTCGCACGAACGCCGAGGCTATTTAAAGCCCTGGTCACGCCCGAGGTTGCCCTCATCCTTGCGCGCACCCGTTCTCGAGCCATCTCGCCTCGAGCCGCCGTTGCCCGCGGCGAGCTCGCCAGAGTTGAGCGCCACTCCGCCGCTGTTTTTGCCTCGCTCGCCACCGTCCGTCGTCTTCCGCCGAAGGAGCCCGAACCGAACCCCGGCCAGCGCACGAAGAGACCACTCACTTCGCCGAACGACCGAGCGCCGTCGGGCTCGTCGTCGTCTCCGTCTCCGGTGGCCGCAGCTCCGCCGGCGTCGCCATCGCCCTCGCGAACTTCAGGCGCCGTCCGATCTTGATCGTGCGGTTGAGGTGAGTTCACGTGTTCCAAACCCGATTAGATGCGACCGTTGGATCAAGATCCAACGGTTCACAATCGCCACGCGCCGTGGTAGTGATTAGTATAGGATTAGATCTGGACCGTCCGATCTAGATCGAACGCCCACGATCATCGAGTAGATTCAACACGTTAACCCTGGATCTAATCGCGCCGTTGAATTTCAAATCAACGGCCGAGATTGCGCCACGTGTCGGGAAGTTGGACCGACGCGGTCGCGCTGCTCACGCTGGCAGGCGTGTGGACGCCGACACGCTGGGCCCGTGGTCGAGGGCCCGCATGTCGGGCCGCTGATTCAGCCAAGCGCCGACGCCGATGACGCTACCCGAGGCGGACCCACATGTCAGTCTCACGTGGAGTCGTGGACCGAGTCCACGGTGGACCCGAGCCGAGCGTGGACTACGTCCATGGACCGGCTGACGTCAGCCAACCAATCAGAGGCTGCCACGTGTCCATGCTGACGCAATAATTAATTTCCGGAAAAGAAAATGATTTACTAATTCGAAATAATGATTTCAGATTTTGTTTCAAACTTCAAACGCTTATAACTTTTGCGTTTCAACTCCGATTTGAGTGATTCAAATTTCTAAATTTGTATAAAATTGAGATCTACCTAAATATAAATTTTATTTAATTTTTGGGCTAAAGTTTTTCTCTGCAAAATTATTTAAATGATTATTCAAACTTTAAATAATCATAACTTTTGCGTCTTAACTCCAAATTTGACGATTCCAGTTTCTAAAAATCCATAAAATTATGTTCTTTCTGTTTATGGATTTTATTTGGATGTTTGGACACTTTTTGCCTATTGTTTATTTGGGTATTTGCTATTTGCACGCTTTACGAGTAGACGTTGAAGTGCCGGAAGGATTCGAAGGAGAAGTATTGACTCAGGATCCAACTCAAGACCAAGAGCAAGTACTTTTTGAAGGCAAGTTGTGCTTTGACCATGTTGATCCTATTTCGAAATCTATTTTGATTTAAACTATTGCATGCTAGATCAATTAGAAAGATACTTTGTTTAAACATGGGGGTTAGATAAATACCAATTTGCTGTATGACACCTTGATTATTTAAGTATGTGCCATGACCCTTTGTCACCCTAGTTGTGGATTACTAGTTGGACATTAGTAAATTGCCAACATGGGTTTTTAGACCGTTGTAGTATCTTTGCTTAGACACCTTTCGTGCTCATGACATGGTTTTGGACAATCAAATGTTAATATTGACTTAATGATATATTGAACCTGTTTTGGAAAAGTATCATGTGATGTTGGTGGCACGTGGTGCATGGTAATCAACTGGGGTTTGATAAACGATTTCGGCCAGGGCATGTGGCAAGAGTAATCAGGTGGGCAGTTGTGGCATTGGGGATGTTGATTTGGTTCTTCGGGTAGTCTTGCCCTGGTCACCCTAAGGACTTAACCTTGCAAGCCTTTGAATCGGGTCTAACGTGCAACCACATGTTCTGTAATGGGACGGACCTAGTTGACTAAGTTGCTAATAACGCACTGTGGGACCTCGGGAGGTCAACTACACCCTTTGTGTAAGTTATGCGGGGAGCGCATCGGCCGAGGCCAGGTACCCATCTAACGGTTGATTGGCCTAGACTTCGCCTTAGCGAAGGGAAGGGTTAGTGCGCAATAACCGGGAGGACCACTTGTATTGTTAGAGGTTTAGAAAGACTTTGTTACTGAACTCGCCTTTGTGGTGTTTGACTGTATCTTGTGGGTAAAGTGCATAACCTCTGCAGAGTTTAGAATCTATTCGAATAGCCGTGTCCGCGGTATTGGACATCGCTCGGGAATTACTGATCAAGGGTTAGATTTTCTCAAAAATAACGTTGGTTTGAAAAGTTGGGTTGGTTTAATAATGAAGATGAGGGAAATGTGGTTTAGGATGGGGAAAAGTGTTTATTAAACTTCTTGAAAAGTTATTTACGCTTTACTTATTTCTACGCTTCGAATCTACTTGGATGTGGTCTAACGCGAGAATCTTCTCGTGAAGAGAATCTTCTTCAAAAAGCATATTACTTGTCAAAAGTCACATTTCTTGCAAATATACCTTGAGCTATTCCTTTGTACCAAGCCATGCATATAGTATATTAGCTTGCATTACGTGCATGACTTGTCGAGTACCAAGTACTCACCCTTGCCTCAACACAACACCGCTTGAAGAGGAGACTACGCCCGGCTGGAGGAGGAACTCCAAGAGGATCCGTCTACTTAGGGATGCGAGCCCGGTCGATTGCTCGTGGTATACTTTGGATGGCGCCACTAAGCTATTTGATTTTCCGCTGCTATTATTTTTCTCTGAATAAGTTTCGCCTTGCGAGGCATATATTTCTAACTTGGCCATAAGGTCGAGTAACGATTTGGTTATTTAAATAAAGTACTTTGATAATATCGAATGGTATGATTGTGATATTTACCAATGTTAAGACTGTGTGCACTAGCGCGTTCTGGACTAGTGCTGAATACACAGAGGGTCGGATTTGCAAATTCGGGTCCCGACAGAGGTGGTATCAGAGCCATACTTGACTGTAGGCTCAACCCTAGCTAGAATGGTCGTAGTGAGGATAAAACCTATTTTCTAAAGCTAAAAATTTGTGAAGACAAGAAATGACATCTCGACTTATCCCCTTCTCTCTTTTCTTGTCTCTTGCTGAAATTTTCCCTTACCTTGTCACAATTTAAAAAAAATTCCGAGTTCTTACGTAAAGCACTCTTGTGACGGATGGAGGAAGAGTTCAACTACGTTGATCTGGGAGTTGGTCACGCTGCAGAACTTTGGCATATGCTCTGAGACTCTCGGAGATTTTGAGAAGCCCCAATACCAAGTGGAAGTGATCGGACAAGCGGGATTGATCAAGGCTTGTGACGTGAGGATTGAGGTACTGCTAGGAAAAAGGGCCCAGGCAATCGCTCGATACAGCTGACCGCCAGGAGATCTACAATGCAGATGGGTATCCAAGAAGTATCACGATGAGCAATGCGGCACATTACCCGTATCTACGCCAGAGAATTGAGAGTACGGTGTTCTGCTACTATCCACAAGAGCGATAACCTTCTTGACCCGAAGGCGATTCAGATGAGGATGCCACGGTTACATACAGCTTGGCACGATTTGTCGCCGCCAGGAGGATGTACTAGATAATACAAGCAAGGAGCTACAGAAGGCCCGCAAGGAGATCACGACAGAGAAGAACAGATGGCGGGAAGCTCAAGAGTATGTGGCACACCTTCTACGAAGGATTGACGAGTTGGAGATGACCTTGTACGGACTGCACCCAGAGCCAGATTCGAGCTACACGAGCCAGATCCAGAGGAGTCGATCTCGATGAGGACATCGCTTCTTCGACTACCACGAGAGGACACGATTCTTTGGACATGGCGATCGTTTCGCGCCTATGCCGCAGCACCCGTACCCAGGCCGTGGAGGTTTTCTCGATGAGTGAGCATAGGTTCTATAGTGAGACTCCTTCGCCGAGTCGCGTCATAGAATAAAGAGTCACCCTTTAGGCGTTAGACTCCAGAATTAGTTCGATTTGGATTTGCTTTGTTTGCTGAGTGTGCAGTATGTGTTGCAAGGCCCTTAGGCATTGTAAGCAACCATACCAAGTTATTAATATCAATAATAAAGTTGGACCTTAAAGTTACACCTTTCGCCCCGCATAAGTTCCATATTACTTGTCTATTCTTGTTTCCCTCTCATCTCTAAACCTAGAGCAAACCGACAGATGGTGAACACCCGTGGAAACTTTGGAAGCAATGGGAGTGGTTCTCGCCCAGCAGAAAACCCCAATGACGGAGCACCAAAGACCGCCAATGGATATGCAGAATTTGGAGCTTTTCTTGCTGCCTGACTCGCTTGATGCATGCTATGATGCAACAAATGCAGCACGTCACCGCTCAGGCCATCGCTAATCAAGTTAATCATGGACAACGCCGTAATACAAGACTGCCGAGTTCATGAGAACTCACCCACCCACTTTCTCCGGGAATGCCAATCCATTGGAGGCCGATGATTGGTTAAGATCAATCGAGAGGAAGCTACACATAGCTCAATGCATAGGAAATGAGAAGGTACTCTACGCTTCATCACCGGAAGGAACAAATTACGAATGGTGGGAGAACTTACGTGCCACGCAAGAGAACCCTCAAGATATCACTTGGGAAGAGTTCACAATTGCATTCGACAAGATCACGTGCCTGAAGGAATCATGGACCTTAAGAAGGAGGAGTTCAGAGCATCAAGCAAGGTAATCAGCCAAGGGCCGACTACGAACAAATTCACACAGCCTAGCACGCTACGCTTTGAGGATGTAGCGACAGATAAATCCAGGCAGCCTCGCTTTATGAAGGGACTTAACTCGGGATTGCAAGTAGGGTTGATCACCCACACCTTTCCAGATTTCCAAGAATTGGTGAATAAGGCGCTTATTCTTGAGGACAAGCGCAAGGAACTGGATGAGAACAGAAGCGCAGGATGCAACAAAGAAGGATCACGCCAGGAACGCAATACCGAGAGTTGCACCAAATCAATTCTTCGATTCCAACCACGAGAATGCAACAAGGACACCATCCGCACCAAGACCTGCCAATCAGAACTACCAAACCCCAGCCCGCTAGAAACACTACTCGTGCAACAAGAAGGAACAGTGAGACGCTGCTACAACCGCAACGAGCCAGGACACTTTGCCAACAGCTTGTCCCAAGAAGACAGCGAGGAGTGACCCGATTCGCTTCAATCTAGGAACCACCCAGCTAGGACGCCAAAGACAGGAGCCACACCCTGCATCGTGGTGAGAGGCCGAGTCAACCATGTCACCGCAGATGCATGCGGAATGCTACTGAGGCGTCGTCTTGGGTAAGTTACTTGTTAACTCAGTACCTGCAACAGTTTTGTTTGACTCTGGAGCTTCGCATTCGTTTGTTTCGCAAGGCTTTGCTACTAGAAATGATTTGAGGATTGCAAGACTTAAGTGCATGCTTTTAGTTCAAACCCCTGGTTCCGAACTCCGAACGAAAGTAGGATGTTCCGGGGTGAGAATACTGATAGGTGGAATAGAGTTCCTAGCAAACCTTATAATTTTGGAGACCCAGACCTTAGACGTCATATTGGGAATGGATTGGTTATCCAAGCACAAGGCCGTATTGGACTGTGGACGAAGGACTATCTCAGTTGAGAGCCCGTGTGGGAAGAAAGTGGAATTTCAAGCCACTGCAGTTAGAGATGGACAGTTGATGGTTAACAGTACCAAGGCAATCAGCATAGAGGACGTCCCGGTAGTGAATGAGTACCCAGATGTCTTTCCCGAAGATCTACCTGGTATGCCGCCAGACAGGGACATAGAATTTGTAATAGAGCTTGTACCTGGTACAGCACCGATAGCAAAGAGACCCTATCGGATGTCCACCGAGGAGTTGGTAGAAATGAAGAAACAGCTAGAAGAGTTAATGGAGAAAGGATTTATCAGACCGAGTTCGTCGCCGTGGGGAGCACCAGTTTTGTTTGTCAAGAAGAAGGACGGGAGTTTCAGGATGTGCATTGACTACCGTGCACTCAATGAAGTCACCGTGAAGAATAAGTATCCGCTACCCAGGATTGATGATTTGTTTGATCAGTTGAGAGGAGCCGGAGTTTTCTCCAAGATTGATCTGAGATCGGGATACCATCAGCTGAAGATCCGATCAGAAGATATTCCGAAGACTGCATTCTCGTCAAGATATGGACATTACGAGTTTCTGATTATGTCCTTTGGGCCGATTTAATGCGCCACTTATTTCATGAATATGATGAATAAGGTGTTCATGGAATATTTGGACAAGTTTGTCGTCGTGTTCATAGACGATATCCTAATCTACTCCAAGACAGAGGATGAACATGCCGAACACTTAAGGCGAGTTTTGGAAAAGTCGAGGAACAGCAACTTTTCGCCAAGTTCAGCAAGTGTGATTTTTGGAAGGACAAGGTGGAGTTTCTTGGACATGTAATGACCGCAGAAGGAGTCGCCAGTAGATCCAAGCAAAGTAGAAGCTGTGTTACATTGGGAGCGGTACCAAGGCGTGACCAGATTCGGAGTTTCCTTGGAATGGCAGGATACTACCGCCGTTTCATCGAAGGCTTCGACAATTGCGAAACCTCTTACGCAATCTGCCGAGGAAGGAAAAGAAGTTTGCATGGGCCGGAATGTGAGAAAGGATTTCAGAACTGAAAAAGCGATTGACATCAAGACGGTGTTAGTTCTACCTGATGTTGCTCAAAGCTTCGATATTTATTGTGACGCATCGCGCCAAGGACTTGGATGTGTCTTGTCTGAGAATGGAAAGGTCGCCGCTTATGCATCAAGGCGATTGAGGCCGCATGAGGAAAATTATCCGACACATGACTTAGAGTTAGGCTGCCGTAGTGCATGCTTTGAAGATATGGCGTCACTATCGATTGGAAACAGATGTGAAGTATATACGGATCATAAGAGCCTTAAGTACATATTCACCCAATCGGATCTGAATATGAGGCGAGGAGATGGTTAGAGTTGATCAAAGACTATAATGTTGGAATCCATTACCATCCCGGGAAGGCCAACGTAGTAGCCGATGCCCTGAGTCGGAAAAGCCATACCGTGAGTACGTTGCTAGCCACAAGTCAGGATGAGTTATGTGAGGATTTTCAGAAAATGAAGATTGAGGTAGTACCTAGCGGATTCTTGGCCGCATTAGAAGTAAAGCCTACCCTAGAGGATCAGATCCGAGAAGGACAGAAGGATGATGACAAGATCCGCAGGATTAAGTCCATCAAGGAGAAAGGCAAGGCAGAGGACTTCAAGTTGGATGGGCAAGGCACGTTGTGGATGAAGGATCGCATTTGTGTGCCTAACAAAAAGGAGTTAAAGCAACTGATTCTGGAAGAAGCCCATGACTCTAAGTACTCAATTCATCCTGGAAGCGCCAAGATGTATCAGGATCTGAAGGAGAGATTCTGGTGGCCGAGTATGAAACGGGAAGTTGCCGAGCATGTTGCATTGTGCGACGTATGCCAGAGAGTCAAGGCAATGCATCAGAGGCCAGCAGGATTGCTACAACCGCTGAAAATACCTGAGTGGAAGTGGGAGGAAATCGGAATGGATTTCATTACCGGTTTGCCGAAGACTCAAGGAGGTTATGACTCCATATGGGTTATAGTGGATCGCTTGACTAAAGTAGCCCATTTTATCCCCGTGAAGACCACTTACTCGGGGGATAAATTAGCAGAATTATACATGATCAGGATTGTCTGTTTGCACGGAGTGCCCAAGAGGATCGTATCGGACAGAGGTACCCAATTTACCTCAAGGTTCTGGAATAAGTTGCATGAAGCCATGGGAACCCGTTTGAACTTCAAGATACCTTATCATCCACAGACGGACGGACAGACCGAAAGAGTCAACCAGATTCTGGAGGATATGTTGAGAGCTTGTGCGTTAGCTTATGCTACTTCTTGGGATAAGAGTTTACCGTATGCCGAGTTCAGTTACAACAATAGTTATCAGGCTAGTTTACAGATGTCACCTTTTGAGGCCTTTGTATGAGTCGACCTGTCGGACGCCATTGAATTGGAATGAGACCGTGAGCTGTGTCTTTGGGCCTGATATTCTTCAAGAGAATTTGAAGAAGCGGTCGCCATGATTAGGGAAAGGTTGAAGATAGCCCAATCTCGATGTAAGAGTTATCCGACAATCGTCGCCGAGATTTGAGTTTTGAACCGTAAGACTTTGTTTACCTCGAGTTACGCCTCTCGGGGAGTTAAGAGGTTCCATGCCAAAGGGAAACTCGCACCTGCTATGTTGGACCATTTAAGATTTTGAGTCGTAGAGACGAAGTTGCTTATCACCGGAGTTGCCACGATCGTTGGCGAGGAGTGCATGATGTATTCCATGTGTCCCAGTTGAAGAAGTGCCTCCGAGTTCACGAGGAGCAGACACCGCTAGAGTTAATTGAGTTGCAAGAGGACTTGACTTATAAGGAGCATCCCGTGAGGATTACGGACACAATGGATCGAGAAACTAGAAACAAGTCAACCCGTTTCAGTAGAGTTCGATGGAGCAACCATGAAGAAAGCGAAGCGACTTGGGAGCCTTGAAGAGGATTTGAAGGAAGAATTTCCAAACCTATTCCTTTAGTAAGCCCTGAATCTCGGGACGAGATTCTATTAAGGGGAGGTTTGTAACACCCCAAAATTTTGCTTTTATTGAATTCATGTGTGATTTGGCACTTTGGTGAATTTTGGAATTTTCTCGAATTTATTTGGATTTATTTGGAATTTATTTGAATTTATTCCATTTTGAAATAATTAAAGAATTTAATTTTGCAAATAAAATTTTGTTGGAAATATTTTATTTGAGTCCAAAATAATCCAAAATATTTTCTGGAATTTTTCTGGAATTTTTCTGAGTCATTTGCTATTTTTAATGAATTAAATGAATTACTGGGAATTATTTTAAATATTAAATCGCTGGAAATTCAACTCGGTCGAGTATCGTTCATCCGATCGAAGTCGAACAGTCGGACTCGAGTCCGACCGAGCCGATTGACTCGACCAAACCGGCTCCCAACCCTAATCAATCCCAACCGTTGGATCAAGATCCAACGGTGAGATCCGCCTGCACGGTTCGAGCCAGATCCGGCCCGGATCCGATCGCGCCAGGCGATCGCGTGGCGTTGATCGTGCCACGTGGGCCGGTATGCGTCGTCGTCTCCGCCGTCCGAGCCGGACTCCGCCGCCGCGCCCGCCGTGTAATTAGGTTTCCGTCGAACACGAACGCCGAGGCTATTTAAAGCCCTGGTCACGCCCGAGGTTGCCCTCATCCTTGCGCACCGTTCTCGAGCCATCTCGCCGAGCCGCCGTTTGCCGCGGCGAGCTCGCCGTAGTTGAGCGCCACTCCGCCGCGTTTTTGCCTCGTCTCGCCGCCGTCCGTCGTCTTCCGCCGAAGGAGCCGAACCGGAACCCCGGCCAGCGCACGAAGAGACCACTCACTTCGCCGAACGACCTCGAGCGCCGTCGGGCTCGTCGTCGTCTCCGTCTCCGGTGGCCGCAGCTCGCTGGCGTCGCCATCGCCCTCGCGAACTCTGTGCGCCGTCCGATCTTGATCGTGCGGTTGAGGTGAGTTCACGTGTTCCAAACCCGATTAGATCTGGACCGTTGGATCAAGATCCAACGGTTCACAATCGCCACGTGCCGTGGTAGTGATTAGTATAGGATTAGATCTGGACCGTCCGATCTAGATCGAACGGCCCACGATCATCGAGTAGATTCAACACGTTAACCCTGGATCTAATCGCGGCCGTTGAATTTCAAATCAACGGTCGAGATTGCGCCACGTGTCGGGAAGTTGGACCGACGCGGTCAGCGCCGTTCACGCGCGCGTGCGTGTGACGCTGACACGCGGGGCCCGCGTGTCAGAGGGCCCGCATGTCAGCGGCTGATCCAGCCAAGCGCTGACGTCAGCGATGACGTCACCCGAGGCGGACCCACATGTCAGTCTCACGTGGAGTCGTGGACCGAGTCCACGGTGGACCCGAGCCGAGCGTGGACTACGTCCATGGACCGGCTGACGTCAGCCAACCAATCAGAGGCTGCCACGTGTCCATGCTGACGCAATAATTAATTTCCGAAAAAGAAAATGATTTACTAATTCGAAATAATGATTTCAGATTTTGTTTCAAACTTCAAACGCTTATAACTTTTGCGTTTCAACTCCGATTTGAGTGATTCAAATTTCTAAATTTGTATAAAATTGAGATCTACCTAAATATAAATTTTATTTAATTTTTGGGCTAAAGTTTTTCTCTGCAAAATTATTTAAATGATTATTCAAACTTTAAATAATCATAACTTTTGCGTCTTAACTCCAAATTTGACGATTCCAGTTTCTAAAAATCCATAAAATTATGTTCTTTCTGTTTATGGATTTTATTTGGATGTTTGGACACTTTTTTGCCTATTGTTTATTTGGGTATTTGCTATTTGCACGCTTTACGAGTAGACGTTGAAGTGCCGGAAGGATTCGAAGGAGAAGTATTGACTCAGGATCCAACTCAAGACCAAGAGCAAGTACTTTTTGAAGGCAAGTTGTGCTTTGACCATGTTGATCCTATTTCGAAATCTATTTTGATTTAAACTATTGCATGCTAGATCAATTAGAAAGATACTTTGTTTAAACATGGGGGTTAGATAAATACCAATTTGCTGTATGACACCTTGATTATTTAAGTATGTGCCATGACCCTTTGTCACCCTAGTTGTGGATTACTAGTTGGACATTAGTAAATTGCCAACATGGGTTTTTAGACCGTTGTAGTATACTGCTTAGACCTGCTACGTGCTCATGACATGGTTTTGGACAATCAAATGTTAATATTGACTTAATGATATATTGAACCTGTTTTGGAAAAGTATCATGTGATGTTGGTGGCACGTGGTGCATGGTAATCAACTGGGGTTTGATAAACGCGATTTCGGCCAGGGCATGTGGCAAGAGTAATCAGGTGGGCCAGTTGTGGCATTGGGGATGTTGATTTGGTTCTTCGGGTAGTCTTGCCCTGGTCACCCTAAGGACTTAACCTTGCAAGCCTTTGAACTGGGTCTAACGTGCAACCACATGTCTGTAATGGGACGGACCTAGTTGACTAAGTTGCTAATAACGCACTGTGGGACCTCGTGGAGGTCAACTACACCCTTTGTGTAAGTTGTACGGGGAGCGCATCGGCCGAGGCCAGTACCCATCTAACGGTTGATTGGCCTAGACTTCGCCTTAGCGAAGGGAAGGGTTAGTGCGCAATAACCGGGGAGGACCACTTGTATTGTTAGAGGTTTCCGAAAGACTTTGTTACGGGAACTCGCCTTTGTGGTGTTTGACTGTATCTTGTGGGTAAAGTGCATAACCTCTGCAGAGTTTAGAATCTATTCGAATAGCCGTGTCCGCGGTATTGGACATCGCTCGGGAATTACAGTCAAGGGTTAGATTTTCTCAAAAATAACGTTGGTTTGAAAAGTTGGGTTGGTTTAATAATGAAGATGATGGAAATGTGGTTTAGGATGGGGAAAAGTGTTTATTAAACTTCTTGAAAAGTTATTTACGCTTTACTTATTTCTACTGCTTTCGAATCTACTTGGATGTGGTCTAACGCGAGAATCTTCTCGTGAAGAGAATCTTCTTCAAAAAAGCATATTACTTGTCAAAAGCTGTTTACTGCAAATATACCTTGAGCTATTCCTTTGTACCAAGCCATGCATATAGTATATTAGCTTGCATTCTGTGCATGACTTGCTGAGTACCAAGTACTCACCCTTGCCTCAACACAACACCAGTTGAAGAGGAGACTACGCCCGGCCGGAGGAGGAACTCCAAGAGGATCCGTCTACTTAGGGATGCGAGCCCGATCGGTTACTGTGGTATACTGGATGGCGCCACGAAGCTATTTGATTTTCCGCTGCTATTATTTTTCTCTGAATAAGTTTCGCCTTGCGAGGCATATATTTCTAACTTGGCCATAAGGTCGAGTAACCAGTTTGGTTATTTAAATAAAGTACTTTGATAATATCGAATGGTATGATTGTGATATTTACCAATGTTAAGACTGTGTGCACTAGCGCGTTCCTGGACTAGTGCTGAATACACAGAGGGTCCGGATTTGCAAATTCGGGGTCCCGACAGAGGTGGTATCAGAGCCATACTTGACTGTAGGCTCAACCCTAGCTAGAATGGTCGTAGTGAGGATAAAACCTATTTTCTAAAGCTAAAAATTTGTGAAGACAAGAAATGACATCTCGACTTATCCCCTTCTCTCTTTTCTTGTCTCTTGCTGAAATTTTCCCTTACCTTGTCACAATTTAAAAAAAAAAAAATTCCGAGTTCTTACGTAAAGCACTCTTGTGACAGATGGAGGAAGAGTTCAACTACGTTGATCTGGGAGTTGGTCACGCTGCAGAACTTTGGCATATGCTACAGACTCTCAGAGATTTTGAGAAGCCCCAATACCAAGTGGAAGTGATCAGACAAGCGGGATTGATCAAGGCTTGTGACGTGAGGATTGAGGTACCTGCTAGGAAAAAGGGCCCAGGCAATCGCCCGATACACCAGACCGCCGGAGATCTACAATGCAGATGGGTATCCAAGAAGTATCACGATGAGCAATGCGGCACATTACCCGTATCTACGCCAGAGAATTGAGAGTACGGTGTTCCGCTACCATCCACAAGAGCGATAACCTTCTTGACGGCGATTCAGGATGAGGATGCCACGGTTACACAGCTTGGCACGATTTGTCGTCGCCAGGAGGATGTACTAGATAATACAAGCAAGGAGCTACGAAGGCCCGCAAGGAGATCACGGCAGAGAAGAACAGATGGCGGGAAGCTCAAGAGTATGTGGCACACCTTCTACGAAGGATTGACGAGTTGGAGATGACCTTATGCGGACTGCACCCAGGCCGGTACTCGAGCTACACGAGCGAGATCCAGAGGAGTCGGATCTCGATGAGGACACCGCTTCTTCGACTACCACAGAGGACACGATTCTTTGGACATGGCGATCGTTTCGCGCCTATGCCGCAGCACCCGTACCCAGGCCGTGGAGGTTTTCTCGATGAGTGAGCATAGGTTCTATAGTGAGACTCCTTCGCCGAGTCGCGTCATAGAATAAAGAGTCACCCTTTAGGCGTTAGACTCCAGAATTAGTTCGATTTGGATTTGCTTTGTTTGCTGAGTGTGCAGTATGTGTTGCAAGGCCCTTAGGCATTGTAAGCAACCATACCAAGTTATTAATATCAATAATAAAGTTGGACCTTAAAGTTACACCTTTCGCCCCGCATAAGTTCCATATTACTTGTCTATTCTTGTTTCCCTCTCATCTCTAAACCTAGAGCAAACCGTCAGATGGTGAACACCCGTGGAAACTTTGGAAGCAATGGGAGTGGTTCTCGCCACAGAAAACCCCAATGATGGAGCACCGACCGCCAATCGGATATGCAGAATTTGAACTTTTCTTGCTGCCCAGACTCGGTTGATGCATGCTATGATGCAACAAATGCAGCACGTCACCGCTCAGGCCACGCTAATCAAGTTAATCATGGACAACGCCCGAGAATACAAGACTGCCGAGTTCATGAGAACTCACCCACCCACTTTCTCTGGGAATGCCAATCCATTGGAGGCCGATGATTGGTTAAGATCAATCGAGAGGAAGCTACACATAGCTCAATGCATAGGAAATGAGAAGGTACTCTACGCTTCTCATCAGCTGGAAGGAACAATGCCGAATGGTGGGAGAACTTCGTGCCACGCAAGAGAACCCTCAAGATATCACTTGGGAAGAGTTCACGGTGCATTCCGACAAAGTATCACGTGCCTGAAGGAATCATGGACCTTAAGAAGGAGGAGTTCGAGCATCGAAGCAAGGTAATCAGCCAGTGGCCGACTACCTGAACAAATTCACACAGCTAGCACGCTACGCACCTGAGGATGTAGCGACAGATAAATCCAGACAGTCTCGTTTTATGAAGGGACTTAACTCAGGATTGCAAGTAGGGTTGATCACCCACACCTTTCCAGATTTCCAAGAATTGGTGAATAAGGCGCTTATTCTTGAGGACAAGCGCAAGGAACTGGATGAGAACAGGAAGCGCAGGATGCAACAGCAAGGATCACGCCAGGGAACGCATAAATACCGAGAGTTGCACCAAATCAATTCTTGATTCCAACCACGAGAATGCAACAAGGACACCATCCTCAGACCAAGACACGCCAATCGAACTACCAAACCCCAGCCCCGCTAGAAACACTACCTGTGCAACAAGAAGGAACATTGAGACGCTGCTACAAGCAACGAGCCAGGACACTTTGCCAACAGCTTGTCCCAAGAAGACAAAGCAGGAGTGACCCGATTCGCTTCAATCTAGGAACCACCCCAGCCTAGGACGCCAAAGACCAGGAGCCACACCCTGACATCGTGGTGAGAGGCCGAGTCAACCATGTCACCGCAGATGCACATGCGGAATGCTACTGACGTCGTCTTGGGTAAGTTACTTGTTAACTCGATACACCTGCTTGATTTTGTTTGACTCGAGCTTCGCATTCGTTTGTTTCGCAAGGCTTTGCTACTAGAAATGATTTGAGGATTGCAAGACTTAAGTGCATGCTTTTAGTTCAAACCCCTGGTTAGAACTCCGAGCGAAAGTAGGATGTTCGGGGTGAGAATCTTGATAGGTGGAATAGAGTTCCTAGCAAACCTTATAATTTTGGAGACCCAGACCTTAGACGTCATATTGGGAATGGATTGGTTATCCAAGCACAAGGCCGTATTGGACTGTGGACGAAGGACTATCTCAGTTGAGAGCCCGTGTGGGAAGAAAGTGGAATTTCAAGCCACTGCGATTAGAGATGGACAGTTGATGGTTAACAGTACCAAGGCAATCAGCATAGAGGACGTCCCGGTAGTGAATGAGTACCCAGATGTCTTTCCCGAAGATCTACCTGGTATGCCGCTAGACAGGGACATAGAATTTGTAATAGAGCTTGTACTGCACAAAGACCGATAGCAAAGAGACCCTATCGGATGTCCACCGAGGAGTTGGTAGAAATGAAGAAACAGCTAGAAGAGTTAATGGAGAAAGGATTTATCAGACCGAGTTCGTCGCCGTGGGGAGCACCAGTTTTGTTTGTCAAGAAGAAGGACGGGAGTTTCAGGATGTGCATTGACTACCGTGCACTCAATGAAGTCACCGTGAAGAATAAGTATCCGCTACCCAGGATTGATGATTTGTTTGATCAGTTGAGAGGAGCCGGAGATTTCTCCAAGATTGATCTCGAGATCGGGATACCATCGGTGAAGATCCGATCGAAGATATTCAAGATCGCATTCTCGTCAAGATATGGACATTACGAGTTCTGATTATGTCCTTTGGGTCGATTTAATGCGCCAGATTATTTCATGAATATTATGAATAAGTTGTTCTTGGAATTTTTTGACAATTTTGTCGTCTTGTTCATAGACGATATCCTAATCTTCTCCAAGTCAGAGGATGAACTTGCCGTACACTTAAGGCGAGTTTTGGAAAAGCCGAGGAACGACAACTTTTCGCCAAGTTCAACAAGTGTGATTTTTGGAAGGACAAGGTGGAGTTTCTTGGACATGTAATGACCGCAGAAGGAGTCGCCGTAGATCCAAGCAAAGTAGAAGCTGTGTTACATTGGGAGCGTAGAAGGCGTGACCCAGATTCGGAGTTTCCTTGGAATGGCAGGATACTACCGCCGTTTCATCGAAGGCTTCTCGACAATTGCGAAACCTCTTACGCAACTGCTGAGGAAGGAAAAGAAGTTTGCATGGACGCCGGAATGTGAGAAAGGATTTCAGGAATCGAAGCGATTGACATCGGCACGGTGTTAGTTCTACCGGATGTTGCTCAAAGCTTCGATATTTATTGTGACGCATCGCGCCAAGGACTTGGATGTGTGCTGATGCAGAATGGAAAGGTCGTCGCTTATGCATCAAGGCAGTTGAGGCCGCATGAGGAAAATTATCCGACACATGACTTAGAGTTAGATCCCGAAGTGCATGCTTTGAAGATATGGCGTCACTATCTGATTGGAAACAGATGTGAAGTATATACGGATCATAAGAGCCTTAAGTACATATTCACCCAGTCGGATCTGAATATGAGGCAGAGGAGATGGTTAGAGTTGATCAAAGACTATAATGTTGGAATCCATTACCATCCCGGGAAGGCCAACGTAGTAGCCGATGCCCTGAGTCGGAAAAGCCATACCGTGAGTACGTTGCTAGCCACAAGTCAGGATGAGTTATGTGAGGATTTTCAGAAAATGAAGATTGAGGTAGTACCTAGCGGATTCTTGGCCGCATTAGAAGTAAAGCCTACCCTAGAGGATCAGATCCGAGAAGGACAGAAGGATGATGACAAGATCCGCAGGATTAAGTCCATCAAGGAGAAAGGCAAGGCAGAGGACTTCAAGTTGGATGGGCAAGGCACGTTGTGGATGAAGGATCGCATTTGTGTGCCTAACAAAAGGAGTTAAAGCAGCGATTCTGGAAGAAGCCCATGACTCTAAGTACTCAATTCATCACTGGAAGCGCCAAGATGTATCGAGGATCCGAGGGAGAGATTCGGTGGCCGAGTATGAAATGGGAAGTTGCCGAGCATGTTGCATTGTGCGGCGTATGCCAGAGAGTCAAGGCAATGCATCGAGGCCGGCCAGGATTGCTACAACCGCTGAAAATACCGAGTGGAAGTGGGAGGAAATCGGAATGGATTTCATTACCGGTTTGCCGAAGACTCAAGGAGGTTATGACTCCATATGGGTTATAGTGGATCGCTTGACTAAAGTAGCCCATTTTATCCCGTGAAGACCACTTACTCGGGGATAAATTAGCAATTATACATGATCAGGATTGTCTGTTTGCACGGAGTGCCCAAGAGGATCGTATCGGACAGAGGTACCCAATTTACCTCAAGGTTACGGAATAAGTTGCATGAAGCCATGGGAACCCGTTTGAACTTCAAGATGCCTTATCATCCACGCATCGGACGAGACCAGAAAGAGTCAACCAGATTCTGGAGGATATGTTGAGAGCTTGTGCGTTAGCTTATGCTACTTCTTGGGATAAGAGTTTACCGTATGCCGAGTTCGATTACAACAATAGTTATCAGGCTAGTTCTGAGATGTCACCTTTTGAGGCCTTTGTATGGTCGACCTGTCGGACGCCATTGAATTGGAATGAGACCGGCGGCTGTGTCTTTGGGCCTGATATTCTTCAAGAGGTGAAGAGCAGATCGCCATGATTAGGAAAGGTTGAAGATAGCCCAATCTCGATGAGAAGAGTTATCCGACAATCGTCGCCGAGATTTGAGTTTTGAACCAGAAGACTTTGTTTACCTCAGAGTTACGCCTCTCAGGGGAGTTAAGAGGTTCCATGCCAAAGGGAAACTCGCACCCCGTTATGTTGGACCATTTAAGATTTTGAGTCGTAGAGACGAAGTTGCTTATCAGCTGGAGTTGCCACAGTCGTTGGCAGGAGTGCATGATGTATTCCATGTGTCCCAGTTGAAGAAGTGCCTCGAGTTCCCGAGCAGACACCGCTAGAGTTAATTGAGTTGCAAGAGGACTTGACTTATAAGGAGCATCCCGTGAGGATTCTCGGACACAATGGATCGAGAAACTAGAAACAAGTCAACCCGTTTAGTAGAGTTCGATGGAGCAACCATGAAGAAAGCGAAGCGACTTGGGAGCCTTGAAGAGGATTTGAAGGAAGAATTTCCAAACCTATTCCTTTAGTAAGCCCTGAATCTCGGGGACGAGATTCTATTAAGGGGGGGAGGTTTGTAACACCCCAAAATTTTGCTTTTATTGAATTCATGTGTGATTTGGCACTTTGGTGAATTTTTGGAATTTTCTGAATTTATTTGGATTTATTTGGAATTTATTTGAATTTTTTCCATTTTGAAATAATTAAAGAATTTAATTTTGCAAATAAAATTTTGTTGGAAATATTTTATTTGAGTCCAAAATAATCCAAAATATTTTCCAGAATTTTTGGAATTTTTCGAGTCATTTGCTATTTTTAATGAATTAAATGAATTATCGGGAATTATTTTAAATATTAAATCGCTGGAAATTCAACTCGGGTCGATCTTGTTCATCCGACCGAGTCGGAACCCGAAGTCGGACTCGAGTCCGACCGAGAGCGATTGACTCGACCAAACCGGCTCCCAACCCTAATCAATCCCAACCGTTGGATCAAGATCCAACGGCCGAGATCCGCCTGCACGGTTCGGCCGTATCGGCCGGATCCGAGCCGTATCGCGCCGCGCGATCGTGGCCGTTGATCGTGCCACGTGGGCGGTATGCGTCGTCGTCTCCGCCGAGTCCGAGCCGGACTCGCCGCGCCGCGCCCGTGTGTAATTAGGTTTCCGTCTCGCACGAACGCCGAGGCTATTTAAAGCCCTGGTCACGCCCGAGGTTGCCCTCATCCTTGCGCACCCGTTCCTCGAGCCATCTCGCTGAGCCGCCGCCCGTTTGCCGTGCGAGCTCGCCGTGAGTTAGCGCCACTCCGCTTGTTTTTGCCTCGTCTCGCCGCCGTTCGTGCGTCTTCCGCCGAGAAGAGCGAGCCGGAACCCGAAGCCAGCGCGCATCGAAGAGACCACTCGCCGGCGAACGACCGGGCGCCCGTCGGGCTCGTCGTCGTCTCCGTCTCCGGTGGCGCAGCTCCGCTGGCGTCACCATCGCCCTCGCGAACTACGTGCGCCGTCCGATCTTGATCGTGCGGTTGAGGTGAGTTCACGTGTTCCAAACCCGATTAGATTCGGGACCGTTGGATCAAGATCAGCGGTTCACAATCGCCACGTGCCGTGGTAGTGATTAGTATAGGATTAGATCTGGACCGTCCGATCTAGATCGAACGGCCCACGATCATCGAGTAGATTCAACACGTTAACCCTGGATCTAATCGCGGCCATTGAATTTCAAATCAACGGTCGAGATTGCGCCACGTGTCGGGAAGTTGGACCGACGGTCGGGCCGCTGCTCACGCGCTGGCGTGTGACGCTGACACGCGGGGCCCACGTGTCAGAGGGCCCGCATGTCAGCGGCTGATCCAGCCAAGCGCTGACGTCAGCGATGACGTCACCCGAGGCGGACCCACATGTCAGTCTCACGTGGAGTCGTGGACCGAGTCCACGGTGGACCCGAGCCGAGCGTGGACTACGTCCATGGACCGGCTGACGTCAGCCAACCAATCAGAGGCTGCCACGTGTCCATGCTGACGCAATAATTAATTTCCGAAAAAGAAAATGATTTACTAATTCGAAATAATGATTTCAGATTTTGTTTCAAACTTCAAACGCTTATAACTTTTGCGTTTCAACTCCGATTTGAGTGATTCAAATTTCTAAATTTGTATAAAATTGAGATCTACCTAAATATAAATTTTATTTAATTTTTGGGCTAAAGTTTTTCTCTGCAAAATTATTTAAATGATTATTCAAACTTTAAATAATCATAACTTTTGCGTCTTAACTCCAAATTTGATGATTCCAGTTTCTAAAAATCCATAAAATTATGTTCTTTCTGTTTATGGATTTTATTTGGATGTTTGGACACTTTTTGCCTATTGTTTATTTGGGTATTTGCTATTTGCACGCTTTACGAGTAGACGTTGAAGTGCCGGAAGGATTCGAAGGAGAAGTATTGACTCAGGATCCAACTCAAGACCAAGAGCAAGTACTTTTTGAAGGCAAGTTGTGCTTTGACCATGTTGATCCTATTTCGAAATCTATTTTGATTTAAACTATTGCATGCTAGATCAATTAGAAAGATACTTTGTTTAAACATGGGGGTTAGATAAATACCAATTTCTTTGTATGACACCTTGATTATTTAAGTATGTGCCATGACCCTTTGTCACCCTAGTTGTGGATTACTAGTTGGACATTAGTAAATTGCCAACATGGGTTTTTAGACCGTTGTAGTATACTGCTTAGACCTGCTACGTGCTCATGACATGGTTTTGGACAATCAAATGTTAATATTGACTTAATGATATATTGAACCTGTTTTGGAAAAGTATCATGTGATGTTGGTGGCACGTGGTGCATGGTAATCAACTGGGGTTTGATAAGCGATTTCGGCCAGGGCATGTGGCAAGAATGTCAGGTGGGCCAGTTGTGGCATTGGGGATGTTGATTTGGTTCTTCGGGTAGTCTTGCCCTGGTCACCCTAAGGACTTAACCTTGCAAGCCTTTGAACTGGGTCTAACGTGCAACCACATGTCTGTAATGGGACGGACCTAGTTGACTAAGTTGCTAATAACGTACCTGTGGGACCTCAGGAGGTCAACTACACCCTTTGTGTAAGTTGTACGGGGGAGCGTCTGGGTGAGGCCAGGTACCCATCTAACGGTTGATTGGCCTAGACTTCGCCTTAGCGAAGGGAAGGGTTAGTCTTAATAACCGGGGAGGACCACTTGTATTGTTAGAGGTTTCCGAAAGACTTTGTTACGGGAACTCGCCTTTGTGGTGTTTGACTGTATCTTGTGGGTAAAGTGCATAACCTCTGCAGAGTTTAGAATCTATTCGAATAGCCGTGTCCGCGGTATTGGACATCGCTCAGGAATTACTGATCAAGGGTTAGATTTTCTCAAAAATAACGTTGGTTTGAAAAGTTGGGTTGGTTTAATAATGAAGATGATGGAAATGTGGTTTAGGATGGGGAAAAATGTTTATTAAACTTCTTGAAAAGTTATTTACGCTTTACTTATTTCTACTGCTTTCGAATCTACTTATATTACTTGTCAAATGTCATTTACTGCAAATATACCTTGAGCTATTCCTGTGTACCAAGCCATGCATATAGTATATTAGCTTGCATTCTGTGCATGACTTGCTGAGTACCAAGTACTCACCCTTGCCTCAACACAACACCGTTGAAGAGGAGACTACGCCCGGCTTGGAGGAGGAACTCCAAGAGGATCCGTCTACTTAGGGATGCGAGCCCGATCGATTTACTGTGGTATACTTGGATGGCGCCGCAAGCTATTTGATTTTCATTGCTATTATTTTTCTCTGAATAAGTTTAGCCTTGCAGGCATATATTTGTAACTTGGCCATAAGGTCGAGTAACGATTTAGTTATTTAAATAAAGTACTTTGATAATATCGAATGGTATGATTGTGATATTTACCAATGTTAAGACTGTGTGCACTAGCGCGTTCCTGGACTAGTGCTGAATACACAGAGGGTCCGGATTTGCAAATTCGGGGTCCCGACAGAAGCCGATGGGGAAGCCAATGGTAATAGTCAGCATTTTTGGAAGACAACAAGTTATCTTCCAAAAATGGGGGGCATATGTTTGCACCAAAATTTGGCGTACATGGTAAAATCGGCCCAATTCAAATATGGAGAGTTTACGGAAAGGATAAACCGGTACCAACAAGGAATCCGTAGCCAAAAAGGAAAAGAAATCGGATCAAAGCCGATACGGATATGGTTGCCGTGTCCACGCAGGACTCGATCAACAGGAGCATATAAAAGGGGCAGACTAGGAGGAGAAGCGGATCATAAAACCAACCAATCAACACAACCCTATTTACACTTTTCTATTTCGTCTAGTTTTCGTAGCAATCTTTCCTCTGTAAGTCATCGAGATCAATAAAAGTTGCGCATCGCCAATTTGTTGCTCTTGTCGACTTGTTTTTCAGGTTCGATCTGCTTTGCTTGTTGCGCATCGCCTTTCAAAGTCGATCTACATTTACCTTGGATTAGCCCTAATCGGCTGGTCTAGTTATCCCCCTTATCGGCTCAAAGCCGATTAGCGTTAAGCCGATAGCTTTGATTATCGGCTGGTTGTATTCACGATCATTACCTTGTCAATTTCAGGTCAAATTGACTGGCACGCTTTCAAACCCGATGTTTGCCTTGTGTGTTCGAGGCTAAGAATCCTTCGTCACGTTTTTAACGCGAACAACTATATTCAATTCTATGCACACAACATACTTGTCATTGGATCTACTCAAAATGGCTACTCTAATCAAAACATGGTTTTGTCACAACTATAAGTAATTCCATGCACACAACACGCTTGTTATCATTGGATCTACTCCACTGCTAATGCATTTATTTCCTCCTACATACTAACCCCACACATTTATATTACATTTTTTCATCTTCCTTTTTTGATCGACAACTATACGTAGTTCCATGCACACAACACACTCGTTGTCATTGGTTCTGCTTCGCTGTCACTGCATCAATTTCCTCTTACTAACCCCACTCATTTTTTGATAAAGCCCCAAAATACAATGTAAATTTCACCCCCGAATTATTGGGGAAAGTCAACTTAACCTCATAACTTACAAAATGGGTTGTTTAATCAAATCAACTATGAAAACGAGGGCAAATAACCGCCATGTGGTTTTAATTGTGGTCTATATATTTCTATGACAAAATTTTACATCACCTCTAAAATATTGCTATTCGTCTACATAACCATCTGAACTATGAAACATATTCTAGCCCATAAAACTTTAAAACTATACAAATAACCCCTCACGATGGTTTTGAAGAGTGGTATTGCCATTTGGCCGTGAACCTAGACGATTTGCCACCGTGTCATCACATGTGGCACTACAAATCAACTAGAAAATAGACATTAGTGGGCTCACATGTCAGCCTCTTTGCCCCTGTTCCTTCTTCTTCCTCCTCCTCTTCCGCCTCCTCCGATTTGTCTTTCTCCCATCCCTTCACACCCCGTTCCTCCACTCCTATCCCACTAGTCCAACAACGCATGTCGTCTTGGCCATGGCGGCTTTCCCAATCCCATGTCTCCCCCTGTTGGGGATTGGATTGTGCTCTGCTGACGTCAACCGACCTTACCCCTGTGGGCCCGAGTACGATGCCCTAGGATCCAAGCCTAGGAAGGTCATGCGTTGCACGGCCTGCGGGTAACGGGGCTCTGTTTCCCTGGACCGAGCTATCTTTAGCTCGGTGGCCCAGAAGGTCCTGGCTCTTTTAGCCTGGGGCATGGTCTTGTATGGGGCTTGGACTCTCTGAGTTCTCAATGGACCGGATTGTTAGACAACCTCGCTATCGAATAGTCCGGGGTTGCCTAATAGATCTAAAGTGGAGAACAGAGAGAGAGGGCGAGAGACACAATATGAGGAGGAACGGGTCTGCTTTATTATTCTGTATGCTTGTGTACAATGGGGTGACCCCCTGCCTCCTATATATAGCGGTTCTGCTTAGAGATAAGGAAGAGTCCATATCGGATCCGAAGACGGTTTCCTAACACTCCCCTTGGACTCTTCAACTGCGAGATGCATATGCCTCATTAAAACTCCATAAAAACCCAAGATTGGGAAAAATAATTAGAGAAAGAGTACATAGCACACGTTTCTTTGTGTTGCACGGATTGCCTCATCAAAACCTTATGTAAGAAAACTTCAATGAAAAACTTACTTAAGGAAAAGAGTACAATCCACCCAAACTTCAATGTTAATCTTCAAGATTTACGTTGGGTACTCAAACTTCATGTTTGAGATTTATGTAGGAGTATGTGAAAAATCTCCCCCTGAAATCTGCACTTCTCTAAGCCTCATCATCCCGATTCCTCTAATACATCTTTCAAAGGAAGATGCCGGGAGTGACTTAGTGAATAAATCTGCGAGATTTTCACACGACTTAGTATGCAGTATCTTTATCTCGTTCATCTTATGCATTTCATGAGCATAAAAGAACTTGGGGTTGATATGCTTTGTAAGGTTACTCTTCACATATCCCATTTGTACTTGTGCAACACAAGCTGCATTATCTTCATAGATAATAGTGGGGGTTTGTTCCATGTTCAGGCCACATGACTTCTGGATGTGGTGAACCATTCTTCGAAACCATGCACATTCCCGAGAGGCTTCATACAATGCAATGATTTCTGAGTGGTTTGTCGATGTCGAGACAAGAGTCTGCTTAGACGACTTCCACGAAATTGCTGTTCCACCGCAAAGGAAAACATATCCAGTTTGTGACTTGCCAGTATGCGGGTCCGATAGGTACCCGGCATTGGCATAGCCAACCAAATTCAATTCATTGTTCCTTCTATAGAACAAGCCGAGATCTTTGCTTCCTTGGAGGTAACGGAAGATGTCCTTCACCCCTTTCCAATGCCTTTTGGTGGGTTCTGCACTGTACCGCGCTAGCAAATTCACGGCGAACACAATGTCTGGCCTAGTGCTATTCGCAAGGTACATGAGTGCTCCAATTGCACTCAAGTATGGGAATTCCGCTCCCAGGACTTCCTCCCCCTCTTCTTTAGGCCTGTACAGGTCTAGGTCTGCTTGGAGTGACCTTCCGACCATTGGGGTCTTTGCGGGGTATGCCTTTTCAAAACCAAATTTCTCCAACACTTTCTGCGTGTAGGAAGATTGGTGTAACAAGATTCTGCCTTGAACATGTTCAAGCTGCAAGCCTAAACAAAACTTGGTTTTACCCAAGTCTTTCATTTCAAATTCAGACTTCAAGTATGTGCATGCTTCTTCAATTTCTTCATCCGTCCCAATGATGTTCAAGTCATCTACATAGACGGAGATTATACAAAATCCATTCGGGGATCGTTGTATAAACACACATGGACAATCTTCGCTGTTCGTGTAGCCTTTCTTGCAAAGAAAGTCACTTAAGCGATTGTACCACATTCTTCCTGACTGCTTCAGCCCATACAGTGATTTCTCCAATTTCACACTGTATAGGTTTCTGTTTGCTCTGTCTTGGTTCGGGATAGGGATACCTTCCGGTACTTTCATGTATATCTCCGAATCCAAGTTTCCATACAAGTATGCTGTGACAACATCCATTAGCTTCATTCTCAACTTCAAGTTGACTGCCATTGAGATCAAGTATCTAAAGGTAATTCCACCCATGACCGGAGAATAGGTTTCTTCATAATCAACCCCAGGACGTTGAGTGAAACCTTGAGCGACAAGCCTTGCCTTGTACCTTACAACTTCATTGTTTTCGTTTCTCTTGCGAACAAAAACCCATTTGTGACCTACGGGGTTTATATGGGGAGGTGTGCGGCACACAGGCCCAAACACCTCTCTTTTGTTTAGAGAGACTAACTCTGCGGTGAGTGCCTTCTTCCAATCTTCCCAATCGAGCCTTTTCTTGCACTCTGCGAGAGATGCGGGCTCGGGATCATGATTAATGATCGTGGCAATCTTCTTTGCAAAGTATGCATCGACATTGGCTGTTGCTCTATTCATTGATTCTCCCGTTATTACAAAGTTTATGGCCATTTCATCATGGGGTGCTTCATGCACTTCTACTTGCTCTTCATTGCTATTTCCCATTCCAGGAGCAAGTTCCTTTAGTTTTTCTCTGCCAATGTGTGCGCACACATTATTTTCGACGGCTTCTTCCAATGGAAGGTTCAGATCTGGAATTGCCTTTTCCACAGGCTTCTTTCCAGTGCCAGGTCTCAACTGGCTCCCCTTCTTGCTTTGGGGCACTTTTGTGATTGGCTGTGGTAAGTCCTCTCGCCCAGTTTTCCCCAGACGTCTCCGGGTACTTTGGGTTTGAGAAGCCAGATCTCCTGTTCTTTTTCTTTGAGGCCTCTGAACAGGATGATGGATACCTTCTGCTTTCTTTGGTATTTCCACCCTCTCTAGTGCATTTCTTGCTGGTACATGCGACTTAACCACGCTCTTCAGATCACAAAAATGATCAGGCAGTTCATTTGCTAAATTCTGCAAATCAATTATCTTCTGGACTTCTTGATTTGCTTCATTAGTGCGAGGGTCATGCGCGGGGATCCCAGTGGAATGCCATATTATTTCCCGGCATTTTTCATCCAATGGTTGATTCTCTCCCCCTAATGACGGGAAACGATCCTCGTCAAAGATGCAATCAGCGAATCGGGCTGTATGCAAGTCTCCAGTCATGGGTTCCAAATACTTAATTATGGATGCACTCTCATAACCAACGTATATCCCAGACTTGCGGAGAGGGCCCATTGCAGTCCGTTGTGGGGGTGGTATAGGTACATATACCATACAACCAAATTTTCTCAGATGGGAAATCTTCGGGATGACCCCTTGCACTAGTTGCATAGGTGAATGGATGTTGTAGGCCGATGGTCTATAATTAATGAGTGCTGCTGCGTGCAGGACTGCGTGTCCCCAACATGTGTTGGGCAAGTTACAACTCTGCAAGAACGGTCTGGCAATAAACTTAATCCTCTTTATTAGTGCTTCAGCTAGTCCATTTTGCGTATGGACGTGCAGTACAGAGTGCTCAACAGTTATTCCCGTTGCTGTACAATAATCATCAAATGCCTTGGAAGTAAATTCGCCGGCATTGTCCAATCGAATGGACTTCACGCGATGATCAGGAAAAGCATTTTTAATTCTGATGATCTGCGAGATCAACTTTGCGAGTGCATGATTCCTTGTTGACAGCAAACATGTATGCGACCATTTCGAGGAAGCATCAATGAGCACCATAAAGTATCGAAACGGCCCTGACAATGGCTGAATCGGGCCGCAAATATCCCCCTGAATGCGTTCCAGGAATGCAGGGATTTCATGTTGCACTTTCATAACAGAGGGTCTAGTTATTAATTTCCCGGTGGCACATGCATGGCACACAAAATCTTCATGATTCAGGAAATTTTTAACATTAATGCCATGACCTTGTGAGTTGTTAACTATATTTCTCATCAATCTAAGACCAGGATGACCTAATCTACAATGCCATAAAGAAAATAATTCAGAGCTTCTAAAAACAGTCTTCAAAGAAGTATACACTGCGTGTGCATTAATTTTCGTGTAGTACAGCCCAGATTCATATGAGGGACATTTTTCGAGTACCATTTTTCCATATTCCGCGTGCTTCACAATGCACAAGTGTTCCTTGCCATTTTCTTCATTGGTTTCTACATGAAACCCATTGGCGCGGATATCTTTGAAACTTAAGAGAGTGCGAGTTGATTCAGGATACAAGAGGGCTTCTTCAATTACCAAAGTTGTACCCATTGGCAATATAATTGTGGCTCTTCCTGAGCCTATTATATGCGTATCGCTTCCTGCGATTGTCGTAATCTTTCCAGCGTTCTTCGTGATCGTCTGGAAATATTTCGACTCTCTTAAGATGGTATTTGTTGTGCCACTATCAACAATGCATATTTCCTCCATTGGGCGCTACACGATTTCTAAATGAAAAGAAATATAACTCTAATCAGATAGTGGCAAAGTAATTCAAACATTGCTTTGTAAATAAAGAATACTGGAATAAAGAATAAATTGTAATTCTTATTCATGAGAAAGTAAAAGTACGCTCTTCGAAAGCTTACAATTATTCAAAATCAACTAATCAACCGCAATATAAAGGAAAGTGCTAGTAGTGCTATTCATGCACTAAACGGAATCTGTAAAGTATGCATTCACTTCTGCTTCTATGTCATCCACAGAAGTGTTTTCTTCATTGGCCAAGAGCTTGGCTGCATCATCGATGTCTAGACCGGGCTGCGAGGATGAAGCATGTGGGGTGTCAACTTCCATGACATCATCATTGCCTACTTCGGCAAAATGTGCCTCTGCCATTGCATTTCCTTTGGCCTTCTTCTTGGCCTGATATGCATTGATCACTTCCTTGGATTCCCGGCATATTTTTGACCAATGCCCCCAAGTGCCGCATTTGAAGCACGTTTGGTTCTGCTGTCCATACGGCTTGCCTTGCGGCTTTTCCTTATCATCCCTCTTCTTTTGGGCTATGGACTTTCCTTTGGCCTGATGTTTTTCTTTTCCACCCTTCTTGACCCACTTCATGTGGGCGGGCTTTTTCACCTTATAGCTGTTGGCATTGATTTCTGGTACAATGCTCCTTCCAGGTGGCTGTGAGACGAAGTTCTTTCGGAGAACTTCATCTTGTGACTCCGCAACTTGCATAACATCAATCAGTTCGCTATACTCCTTGTATGCGTCCTGACGATAGCTGCGGGCATTCTGGATAGCATTGGGGTGAAAAGTGGAAAGAGTTTTCTCAATCTTCTCTTCCTCAGTGATCTTCTTGCCACATAGGGAGAGATTAGTACAAATTCTGTGCAAGGCAGAATTGTACTTGGCCACTGTTTTATAGTCCGCAAACCTCAGACGCACCCAATCTTGCTGTGCTTGGGGCAAGATTGTGTATTTGAGCTTCTCGAACCGCTTCTGGAGTGCAGTCCATAGCTCAATTGCACTTTCTTCAGCCATGTATTCATTTTTCAGGGTGGCTGAGAGATGGTGCCTGAGGAAATGCAATGCTTGATCGTTCTGCTCGGCAGTAGGTGGTGCGTCCTTCGAGGACCCTAAGCCGATGGCAGCTCGGAGCTTCTTGCCGCCGAGTATGATCTTCACGTCGGATGCCCAAGTGAGGTAGTTCTGACCGTGCTGGGCCAGTTCTTCAAACTCACGGTTCACAATGCCAGACATTTGCATTTTACAAGATTCCAACATTAGATTACTGCGTGTAATCTAATAAAGTGTGATTGCATAATTCATAAAATGCAGGAAAAATAAATTCCATAATTCATAAATGCGGGAAAGTAAATTCTCATGAATTTCCAGTAAGCTAAACAAAGCAAACGATACATGCAAATATTCATAAATTATTCATAAATACTACAAGATAATGCTAGGAAATTAAAACCAGATCCAAAAATTTTCTGGAAAATTCTAGCTATTTTTCATAATTTTCTAGCAATTTTCAAGATTTTTCTATTATTTTCTAATGCAATTTCAGAAAAGAAAATTAGTAAAAGCATAAAGAAATTGGGGGAGGGCAAAGGGGTAATTTCCCCTTCCCTCCCCATGCCCGATTGTTTCCATAAACTGGAATTGAGCAAAAACTTCATGTCCATGTTTAAAGGGTCTGAACTTCATGACCATGGCTCAATGGACTCCATGTCCGGGCCGATTGGGGAAGCTAGTTGAATGGCGGGACCGGCAGGGCCGGCGTCGGGCTTGGCGTGTCGGCTTCGGGGGCGTGGAAAACCGGCGGGAGCAGTAGGCGTCCAAGCGGCGGCGGCAAGCTCGGCTTTGAGCTAAGTGCCAGGCGGTGGCCGTGAGGCCGGCGCGCTACGAGCGCTTGCCGATGGCCAGAGGCGGCTTGCAGCTCCGGCTTCGTGTGCGGCGACAGCAAGGAGGCGGCTTCGTGCGCGCGGCGTCGGCTCTGAGCACGGGCGGCGCAGCTCGATTCTTCCAGAAGCTTCTTCTTTGTGCTTCCAGATCTGAGCGTGGGCTGCGCGGCTCTGAGCAACGTGGGTGGTGCTGTTCTTCGTGTGCGAGGCCAGCCGGCATGGCGGCGCTTCAGGCGACGCGCGGAACGAGTTGGTGGCCGGGCGCGACCTACGGCCGACCAGCGGCGCTTCGTGCGCTGGGTCAGGTCGATAGGCGAGGGCGCGGTGGCCAAGGTGCTAGGCAGCGGCGAGCTGGCTTCGAGCCGACGTGACGTGCGGCGGGCGGGCGGTTCAAGCGGTGCATCGGTTGGTGGCTTCACTTGGCAGCCAGGAACGTGCGTGGACACTGCTTCCGGGCGGTCCGGTTTCTTGCGCGGGTTGACGGCGGTCGGAAGGACGAAGCATCGGGCGGCTTCGTGCGCCGGTGGTGCTTCGTGCAAGTGCTTCATGCACATCCGAAAGTGCTTCATGCACATCCGAAAGTGCTTCATGCACAGCCGCAAGTGCTTCATGTAATTCATGCAGACCTAGTGCATTATGACTGTAGATGCACGATCGCATCATGCTATCAAGTGCTTCATGCAGGTTAGTTTAAATCCAAGGCTGACGTGCTTCATGCAAGTCGGGGCGGCTTTGTGCCGATGTAGATTCAATCTACTGTGAATTGAAAAACAAAAGCATCACGAATTCGTAGCTTCTTGCCACGTAGATGCGAGAGTAGAAATAAAACAAGCGATTAGTTTCAATCACCTGATTCTTACCGATTCTCACCTTTTTCAATCTGTTCACCGATAGAGCTTCGTGCTGATAACGTGTTAGACAACCTCGCTATCGAATAGTCCGGGGTTGCCTAATAGATCTAAAGTGGAGAACAGAGAGAGAGGGCGAGAGACACAATATGAGGAGGAACGGGTCTGCTTTATTATTCTGTATGCTTGTGTACAATGGGGTGACCCCCTGCCTCCTATATATAGTGGTTCTGCTTAGAGATAAGGAAGAGTCCATATCGGATACGAATCCGGTTTCCTAACACGGATAACGGTTCGATCGTGGGAAGGTTCCATGGGTTGCCTTATCCGGGTAACCCACAAGTTTCCATACATGGAACAAGTTTATCTAAACACCTAGCTTGGCACCAAAGACAAGGACATCCGGATATGGAAGGATCAAGTTCATCTTGGAGGAAAAGTCGGAGACGTATTCGGCAGGGACATCGCCTCGTATTCGACTTCGCCGGACATGCTAGACACTATATAAACCCCCTGTATGATGCCTTGTAAACCCATCATCTTAAATCTGGATCACTTTTTTGTAATCTCCTACAAGGCTACAACACCCGAGATCTCATATCTCGTACACATCTAGACACCGGTGAGACCCTAATCTCAGGTTAGCTACATAGCCCGATCTAGATCCTGCATGCAGTGTAACATTTTTTTTGCAAAATCTTGTGCATCATGTCTTTAATGCATGAAATTTTTTTGCATAAATTTAAAACTTTTGAAAATGAGTATGCTACTATTAAAAATAAATTATTTTCTAAGATTAATTTGATTTAAATTTGTTTTTGGCAAACAAATTAATTTGAAAGTATTTTAATAAAATGAGATTTGTTGGAGAATCTATTTTAAAGGTTTAAATAGATTCTTTCCCAAAAATAATGCCTGATTAAAAATATATTTGGAATTTGATAAAAATAAATATTTATATAACAAGGATAATTTGTTTGACTACAAAATTCAAATATATTAAAAAGAGGCTTTGGTTTTAAAGGTATATCATTTTCCAAACTATTTGATTGCTTTATTAAAATGTATTATTCTCTAATTTGAATCTTGATAAAATTATTTAAAGAAAAATTAATTTTTAAAAGGGGGTCTTCTAAAAATAAATTCTAAATTCTTTGATAAAAATCTTTGTTACCTAATTCTTTTTGTTGGAAAATTTCCAATTTACTTCCAAGTGTTCGTTTATAGTCCTGGGAATTCAAAGAAATATCTTAAAAATCTTTTAGGTTGATTTTGGTCTGAATTTTTGTAAAAAGGAAAATGTGAATTTAAAATTTTCAAAAAAATGAGTTTGTTACTTAAGAAAATAATAAAAAGATTTTTGGTTTAAAAATAAAAGGTGTAAATTATTTTAAGGAAAAGAAAAGTTCAAGAATAATTTTCAAAATTGAGTTTTATTTTGGACCTTAATAAAATCTTTATTAATCGGTTTCTCTTATTAGAATTTTCCAGAATGAGTTTAAAGCCTATTTTCTCTTTCAAAACTTCAAAGATTGGTTAAATAATATTTTTCCTTGATTGCTGACTTAAATGTGAAAAAGGGAAAAATCCAAAACTTTTCAAAAACCACATGAAGATATGAACTTAGAACCACAAGAAAAAAATGGTAAACTCTTTCATTTGTTTTGTCTTTTGAGGTAAATATATCTTTTTTTGTCATGGGATTTTTTTTCTAAATCCAAATTTTTTGTCTCCCTAGAAACTAATGAGATTGCTTTAGACAATGGGATCGATTGGTGTGCTAACGAGATTGATTTGAAGATATGAACTTGGAACCACAAGAAGAAAATGGTAAACTCTCTCATTTGTTTTGCCTTTCAATGTAAATATGTCTTTTTCGGTCATGGGATATTTTTTTCTAAATCCAAATTTTTTGTCTCCCTAGAAACTAATAAGATTGCTTTTGACAATGGGATCGATTTGTGTGCTAACGAGATTGATTTGAACAAGGAGCCGCATGAAGATATAAACTTGGAACCACAAGAAGAAAATGGTACTCTCTTGATGGTTTGTCGTTTTGAATTAAATACAACTATTTCATCATACGCAGGTGGTGACAGCGACGGCGACGGTGGCAATGATGACGACGCAGGTGGTAACGGCGATGGCGGCAAAAATGCAGGTGGTGACGGCAACAGCAACGGCGACGGCGATGCATGTGGTGACGACGACGACGAGCTCAAGCTAAACGACGCCATGAAGCTCTCACTAACCTGTTAGCTTCTTTCTCGTATGCAATGGCCTTCTAGCTTCTCTCGCTACAATGGTGCAACCTCCTGTTCTTCTTTGGGCCTTACCACGGCAGCTGGAAGCCATAACATAGTTGGTCTCACATGGTAACCCAAGAGACAGTCAATCAATGCTGCAGTATGCATGCATATTAACTTCAAGGGAAAACCTGACTAAGAACGCTTCAAATTCATAGAACGTCAAGTTTTTTTTGGCACTTTTACCAAATCTCCTCAATGACTTCTTTTTTGCACCAGAGGGAGTAGTATACATGTGTATAAGACCCCACTAGAATTTTCAAAATGACCCCAGTGCTCAGCTCACAGCCCAATGCGACAGCCCAGCTTCCAACTCTAGAACTCCACATTCTCAGCCCATTAGCCGACGGCTCAATTCCACCATAACCATACCGCGCGTATGCAACAGCCAGCCGAGTACGTGACTGCCATAGCCGCCCCTCCTTGCTTGCGTGCAGAACATGAACTCTTGTAAGAACTCCGAGTGCTTGAGTACGTGGCTGCCATAGTGTCCTTCATTACTCGTCCTCCGTGACAAAACTCTTCATTTTCCTCTAGTTTTTGTAGAGAAATCAACAGTAAGGTAAGAAACCACACAGTTCTTTTGTTTGCTTGGATAAATTGGAAAGAATGGGTGATGCGGCCACGCGCGCTGCCATCACAATACCACATCCTCCATTCACACCGTTGCAATCGTTTCTCTGTACCCTCGTGATCTTCACCCGCAAGGTTGATTGCTAAAATGGACTAAACACCTGGCGGCCTCCCCAATTCTAAAATGTTAAGTGAGTGCAATTTTTGTTACTTTTTAATTGTTGTGTAACGAATCCCCATGCAAGAAATCTCATCAAGAATACATGGAATGGTAAAAGAAAGAGTTGAGTGATCACTTGATCTATACAGATGAGAACAATGCATAATTGTTTGATAGGCAAGAACAACATGAAAAGCATATTGAGAATCAGCTCCATACCATAGATGAGTCCATCCAAAAGACGCAAGAAGACTTTCACAATTAGACTTTTGGTCCACAGCCTGGAGAGCCAAATTATCCAAGCTGGCATGAACATGCTATGGGCTCTACTACTGTTCAATCCTCTCAACCAGGAGCAACTTCAGAAGAAGAAGAGGAAGATAGAATTGTGATCTCTCCTCCTAGAAGGAGCTCAGTCTCTAAATTGTCTGGATTGCTCAAGAGACCTCTCTCCAAGCGGAAGAAGTGACTTTTTTGAAGGTTGATGCCAAACGGGGAGTGAGATTGCTAAGATTAAGGAGTGCTTAGCATAGAGCTTAGCTTGTAGCCTTCTCTTGTTGTTTTTTTTTTATTGTAACCTTCTCTTGCTGTACTTATGTCTAAAATTTGCTCTCTTAAATGGAAATTTCTAGTTTTTCAAGTATATTCTTCATTTTGTGCACAAATTTAGGGGGAGCAAGCTTACCTTGATGCATCTGCAAAATATACTTGTTCCTGTCCAGCTAACTCTGTTTTGCAGAAAGATTAGTTAAATTTTGGCAATATTGGAGTTGTTGTCATCAATCACCAAAAAGGGGGAGATTGAAAGCATCTAGGCCCCCTAATTTTTATTGAAAATTATTTTGGGGGGTTTTGGTGCTGAGGACAAGACTTTGACCCCTGGTGATGAAGAATTAGGGGGCCTAGACAGCCACTTCTCCATTTACGCTGTACAAAACTTCTTTTTGTCTGGCGCACTCTCTATCAAATGCCTATTTACAGCCAACTTTTGTCTGGCGCTGCTATTCCTTATGAGCAAATCGTTAACAGAGGGATCCACATCTACGGTGAATTTTACGGTGAATTATACTTGTAGTATAAAATATGTAGTAGAAATCACATCTAGCCGTTGATTTGTTAAAGGTGTTTCTACTACTCTACTGCTGCCAGATGTAGTATAAGTAAACTCTAGTTAATTTGATCCATTGGATCGAAAAGAATGAACGGTTCATATTCAATTTTGTGTACCGTAAAAGAGCTCTCTTTTTTGCACCAGAGGGAGTAGTATACATGTGTATATGAGCCCACTAGAATTTTCCTAATGACCCCAATGCTCAGTTCACAGCCCAATGCAACAGCCCAGCTTCCAACTCTAGAACTCCACATTCTCAGCCCATTAGCCGACGGCCCAATTCCACCATAACCATACCGCGCGTATGCAACAGCCAGCCGAGTATGTGACTGCCATAGCCGCCCCTCCTTGCTTGCGTGCAGAACATGAACTCTTGTAAGAACTCCGAGTGCTTGAGTACGTGACTGCCATAGTGTCCTTCATTACTCGTCCTCCGTGACAAAACTCTTCATTTTCCTCTAGTTTTTGTAGAGAAATCAACAGTAAGGTAAGAAACCACACAGTTCTTTTGTTTGCTTGGATAAATTGGAAAGAATGGGTGATGCGGCCACGCGCGCTACCATCACAATACCACATCCTCCATTCACACCGTTGCAATCGTTTCTCTGTACCCTCGTGATCTTCACCCGCAAGGTTGATTGCTAAAGTGGACTAAACACCTGGCGGCCTCCCCAATTCTAAAATGTTAAGTGAGTGCAATTTTTGTTACTTTTTAATTGTTGTGTAACGAATCCCCATGCAATTAATTTGATTACCCGTGAAAAAAAAACATTTTTGTAATTTTTTTATCCAATTTGGTGTTTCAGAATTTTCATTATTTTGTAGCATGTTTTAAGTGGCTTTGGCTGAATTTTCTCTAAAAACAACTTTGCTAGTCCAGGTTTTCTTATAATGAAGTTATCTCTAAAAGCTCTTAAAAATAATACACCCAACAAAACTGGTAGAGAAAAATACTTAATAACTTCTCAAATTTTAACTTAGCATTTAACTCAGCTAGCTCAAGCACTCCAAACATGCTTAACATGCACTACAAGTATAATATAATGTACCATTTTTAAATGATCTCGGTCTTGAATATATAGAAGAACTATTAAGAGCAAAATAACCGCTTTTGTAAAAAATATTTTATTTTGTTGCACAATGTATCGATAATTTATCCTCTCGTTTATTAATGTTGTTCATTTATTGTATGCCATAATTTAGTGTAGAGAGGTGCTTCTATGCTCTTCCTTTTTAAAGTTGCACACATATTAAAGCATGAATGAAGGGTAGATAAGGATTACTTACCCCTTCTTTTGTCGCCGATCTTTGAGCGTGTTGTGCCAACCGAAGAGGAATGTCCGGTTGTTGTTGAATTTGCGGGTTTTCAGAACACTGGTCATAACGTAGGCTTCTCCTTTCGGTGGTAGTGGGGTGGGTGTTGGTCTTGTTGTAAAAGATCAGCATGTAACCCCGTTGGTTCAAGCAGTTAGTTATCTTTAGAGCTGTCAGTCTTTGATCTTTAGCTTCTTGCCTCTGAGTGCTGGCTGGTGCGAATCATAGGGGCTTCTAAGCGGGTTCTGAGGCGTGAAACATAACTCCCTTCGATTTGGTTGTTTGCGAAGTGGTGTGTCTCGGATTCGGGGTCGAATCCTGTTGAAGGGGGGAAGAATGTGACACTACGGAATGGTGTGATATTATTTAATGTGAATGTTGAGGTCAAAAACTTTATGAAATATGAAATTGGAGGTTGAAACCATACGGTTTGAGGTTAATTTGCGTTTTTGGGCCTTTCCGGGGGAGTTTGGGCATAGGGGAAAGGGTCGTGGGCCTTGGTGGGGAAGAGTTTGAGTCCATTTAGGAGTAGGAATCCTGGTTGGGGGCCTCCTCCACCCCTTTAAGTGTGCCCCATCCAGCCCCTTGCGCCCCCACTCCCATGCCCTAGCCGCCACCTCCCACCTCCCCTCTCCCTTGCTTGCGACTCCCCTCCCCCATTGCTCCACCACCTCTCCACCACCCCTCCACCTCCCTTGCTGCCCTAGGGGAGTTCTCCACCTCAACACCTCGAAAATCCATCCGTTGGAGCGCTCCGCGACGAGGAGATCCGGCGGGATTGGAGCGAGGAAGGAGATCGCGCGAACCGGGGGGAGATCCGTTGGGTTTTTGGTCGTCGTACCTTTAATTATTGCCATTTTAGATGTCTCTCTTATTGCCTTATATTACTATGCTATTGTGATTCCTTAAATTCTTATTAAAACAAAGGAGATGCTGCCGAAATGTCGGTTTTTAGCATTTACTCCTTTGCTGTAATTTATCTTCATTTATGGTATTTAGAGGTTGTTTGGTCTATGTTTGGTAGCATTCGGGCATATTAAATGCCGGGGTGTTACAGTTGAACCCAAAATAGTGAAAAATTTTGGGGTTGAACTTAAATTTTTGGGCTCAAGTTTGGGTTGAGGTCAGGTTGAAACTAGTGTAAGCCTTGCTCTTAATTGCAAAAAAAAACTATGAGAGCAAAATTCAACAAACAAAACCTCTCGGAGACATGCTCCTCAGTCTGACGATAAGACAAATTAAATCAGAAGTTTCGACAGAGATTTTTGTTGTGCTCAATCGATTGAGACACTACTAGGGAACAGTGCAACACAAGCGGTTATCGAACCGCTTGTACGCAACTGAGAGTGATACCCAAAGGGTATCACTCGCGGTTCCTCGAGCCGCTTGTGGTGCGGCACCACAAGTGGTTCGGAAGGTGTCCAGGAAACGCAGTGGAGCAGTCACGTGGGGAGCAAATCACAAGCGGTTGATGTTACCAACTGCTTGTAGAGCCCCTGAGCATATATTCCATCGTGGGTGGCGAAACGCCACGTGTGCTCTCTCCACAAGCGGTTGTTGTTACAAACCGCTTGTGGAGAGGCTGTCACCTTTTGAGCTAAGCTTTCAAATATGAATTTTGATAATAAAATTAAATACAACTACAAATTTATTTCTGCATAATTAAATATATATTATAATTGAGAAAACCATTAGTTTATTTGCACAAATAGTATGAACTTATAATTTAATTACAAATTAAATGTGTGTGTGTATATATATATACACACACAAGCTTTACAATACATGAAATGATTAGCACAAGCAACGTTTTACAACTTTCGAAGAGTACAAAGGTGGTGATCTTGAGATTATTTCTTGCGTGCATCACTCTTTGCGCCCATAGACAAAGATTCCGTAAGTTCACCTGTCATTATTGAAGGACAATCTCTCCATCCCTTTGCGTAGAACTCGCCTTTGGGGGTTATAGTCTCATCGACAATGAAGTCAATAAGTTGTTCTTGGATTGCTTCAACCCGATACGATGGGATCACGCCTGTCTCATCGATGCCGGGCTACGAAAAGAAAGAAAGAAATAAATCTTTAAACACGTCAAGTATAAGTGTATTAATAAATTTGTTTTTAACACACACGCACCTCGTTGTCCAGTTGTCGCATATCGCAGTGGGTAAGATTTTACATGTAGAGGCACATATAATAGCCACATAAGTTATTTTCGGTCGATTGCTGTAGAACCTGGAGTGATATTTGAAAAGAATGCAATTAATTATTGAGAAGATAAATTTTTACGCCATATATATTCTTTAATTGATATTTTGTAGTACGTACTTGAGTGCTTAATTGCACTGTGAATTCATTCCTAGAACTTTTTCCTCTATGCTTCATTCGGAACGTGGCGAATGCCCTGTCACGCGTTATTATATGAATAGTAATTATGAGTATTCGAAGTACTTACATATATGTAGGTTGGCATCTCAATATTGCCTGTTTAGAATATCAATGACAAATTGAAAATCTTGCTGTGGTTTTCTTCTTGAGTCTTGCACAATGATCTTCGCATTATCAACATTGATAATAAGTAGGATCCAGTGAAACCTATTCATATATATGTGACAGGTTGAAGCTCCAGATAGGTTTGGAAGAGAATCTATTCTCAAAGTCCATGTTAGTAGAAAAGAGCTTCCACTTGGTAAAGATGTAGATCTCAGCAATATTGCTGCAATGACAACTGGTTTTGCAGGGTAAGAATTTCCTTTCAATTCATTTTTATTAACCATTTACTACTTTCAATCTGATTCGTTATTTTTTTTATTACCAATACAGGGCAGACCTTGAAAATTTAGTAAATTAAGTTGCTTTGTTGGCTGGGAGATCAAATAAAGAAATAGTGGAAAAGATCAACTTTATCCGTGCGGTTGAGCGCTCTATAGGTGTATGTTGTTCTGTTATCTCAAAATTTGTTCGGTTGTTCTGTCTTTATTTAAAGTGATTGTGTATTTGGAAATTTACAGTCCCAACTATATACTTCATGAGTTCATGTAACTTGTAATTGTTTCCTTATTTCTATATTAGTCTTCTTAATTACACAATGAACAGAGGGTTTACAAGACAAAGTGCGATTGTCCAACTTATACAGGATAGATATATTTCTAGAGACTGCCATCTGTAAAACCGTCCTTTACTGTCTCTTTGCATTCTTTTTTGCTGCAAAGGGTGCTTAACAACAACATGAAAAAAAAAATCAAAATCGTGATTGACAATGTTTGTTTATATATGCTGCACTCTTTATTGTATGGGCAATCAAGTTGGCGGTGCATTTTATCTGTTAAATGCTTAACTTCCATGTGGTAAATATATATATATCTATTCTCACCCATGCCGGTAATGTGATAAAAATTTAAAGATTTTTGGAGCATGACTTTACTTGTGAGTTTTCTGGTGATAGATTCTAGGGATATCCTTTATTTGGTAATGGGTTAAATAGCATTTTGGTGCACCAGTGCTACGGGGTCTTAGTAGGGTGTGACGCTTTTGTTCATCCTTGCCCTATTTTAATATTGCTGTGAATCATTATAGTTCTCCATGCTATTGTCTTGGATGCTAACTGTGAAGTTTATTTTCTTAGGGCATAGAGAAAAAACATGCAAAGCTGAAGGGTAGTGAAAAGGCTATTGTTGCACGGCATGAAGTTGGTCCATGCAGTTGCTGGAACTGCTGTAGCAAACCTGTTGCCAGGGCAGCCACACGTTGAGGTTTGAACTGAAGCAACTATTGATAGAATAATTAAGAAAATTTTAATTCGGACTTGCTTTTTATTACTGTATTTTTTTTTCAGAAATTGAGTATATTGCCAAGGTCAGGAGGTGCATTAGGCTTTACATACACTCCTCCCACAACAGAAGATAGATATTTGCTCTTTGTTGATGTTAAATGGATATTTGTGTGTTTCATAACTATTCTGTGTATTCTAGGCAATTTCCTTGCTACTTATGATTTCTAATGTAGGTAAAAGATTTGGAGGTTGAGTTGGAAGCTACCAAGCAGAAAGGCAGAGAGACATTACAGCAAGCTATATTGGCTGAAAGAGAGAGGATTACCCAGATCCAGATGCAACGGGATATGGATGAGCTTCCTATAGGAAGTACTTTGAGATGGAGTCAAATATGAAGATTGAACAAATCAGTTTTTCTCTCTGTTCCTGTGGCTTAGTTTTTTATAGCCATATTATAAGTATTTTCACTATCTTTTTTCTGTACTTATGTGCAGCCAGAGAAAACAACTACTGGTGGTGAAAAAGAAATGTTACTGGAAGTACTAGAAACTAAACAAAAATGTTATACCGTGAAAATATTCTTGATCTCATCTACACATGCCGTCATCAAAGAAATAAATTTCTCTATCTCCTTTCATTAATCCACCTGCTCATTGAGAGCTTTCTTCACATGTTCCTATGTTATCTCCCTCTTTTTAATGTTTATTGTATGATTTAGATCACATTTTATGGTATGCATCATCATCTTTTAGGATTTCGTTACAACGCACAGGCATCTTACTAGTATCTCTACAAGTGGTTGGGGTCTCAAACCGTTTGTGATAATTGAGAAGCGGTTTAGGACACGAACCGCTTGTGGTGATTGCTCAACACAAGCAGTTGGTGTTACCAACCGCTTCTGGAAACCCTCTCCTACCCGTTGCTCACGAACCACTTCTGGTGCGAAGGCCAAAAGCGGTTCGTACCTAACCGTTTGTAATAGCTTCTGTAGTAGTGAGACAAAGTCACGCCTTTTTATATAATATAAGTTGCTGGCTGTTAGAAGCGAGTGTCTATACAATGTCCCCACAGTTAGCACATGTCATATGAGAGGTTTAACCGTACATGGTACCGTAAGGTATCTCTAATCACAACCATCAATCAATTGAATTCAATGGCTGTGATTAATTGGTACCTTAAGATACCAAATACCCCAAGGTATCTCTAATCACAACCGTTAATCAATCTAAATTCAACGGCTACGAGGAGGTGGTACCTTCAGGTACAAGCAACTCTCGGTACCTCTTTGTCACGACCCTTGGCACCGGATCAACCAGCACGTGAGCTATGAGCAACTCAATCGAAGAAGCTTGGTACAGAAGGAAGAACAAGGGAAGCAGACGCTAGGAGAATGTAGGACCGGATATAGCAATCAGAGGGGGGGTGAATGATTGTGCGGAAGCTAAAACCAAATTCTTGATCTATTAAAAGTTTACCCCAAAATAGAACCAAATAATTGCCTCGTTTTCGAAAAAAACAGAATGATAGAAGTTTGGTAAAACGTGAATTCCCGAAGATCCAACCGTCCAATCGATCTGAAATTTGGACACAAGAAACTAGATTCCAATACGAATCAAACCCAAAAAGAATCAGCTCAATCGGACTTACGGATCAAAAGTTATGACCTTCGCAAGCTTACTGTTCCAGAAGATGGCGAGAATAAATCTAATTAGAATTGTAGCTCGCCGAAAGATTTGATGAACTTGATCTTTATTTCTCCTTTCTTTTGTCTAAAATACTCCAAACAAAAGAGTACAACCCTAAAGTTTGCTCAAAGCTTGATTGCCTTCAACAGGAGGCAACCCCTCTATTTAAAGAAGGCAAACACACCTAATCCTAGAAGGAGTCCTAATCCTAGAAGGATTCCTAATCCTAAAAGGATTCCCACTCCTAATCCTAGAAAGAGCATGTATTCAACACAACTCCACTTGGCCCAACCTGGCCGAGTACAACTCTTGCACGCGTATGGCAACCCTACCATACTCACGTGACTAACACTTTGCACGCGAATGACCTCATGCCATTCTCACGTGACTAACCATTCTTCATGTGCACCATTCTCTTAGCCCGAACGTCCCGCATGACATCCTTGACCACCAAGACCTCAGTTCCGCCTGAACCTAGTCGAACCTCGGTTCCTCCATGAACCTAGTTCCAGTCCGTCATCGACCACATTCGCCCTCGAGCAATACCGCACATGAACAAACCACAAGCGATTCCGAGCACAAGTCCGCGACTTGACTCACATTAAACCATGCAACCACTCACAGGAATGCATTGCATTAAATATTCTAAGAACACGATTTCAAAACACGAACAAAAACCTTTGCAAAAATCAAAAGCTTTTCAAATAATCAAACTGATTTCAGATCTTTTCAAATAAAGAAACCAAAAAATAAATCTTGTCGAAATATCAAACTGGTTTCAAATCTTTTTCAAATACTCATCATCAAAATCAACTGGATCAAAAATAACGATCCTTCAATCTCCCCCTTGATGAGTAATTTGACAAAACACAATATAAGATTTGACAAGAGATTGAGCAAGAACCAAAAGACCAAATAATCCCAATTCAAAAACCTCCTTGACTTGTTCTCCCCTTTTTGACAAAATAATCATCAAGATCTCAAAACTCCCCTTAATGAATGCAAGATCTCAAGCTTTGAAGTATATTCAAGGTATATAATCAAAGTAAAGCATTTGAAGAGTTTTAGGAGAACTTTCTCATTTTGTATCAAATTATCCAATGAGAAAGCAAATTGTGAGAATATGGAGGCTCTAACACATAGAATAGTTATTGCATAAGCAAATTAGAGCAAACAAGTAAAATGTCATAAACAGATTTTGCCAAAGCGAAAAAGAAATCTATCATGAGCATAGAGAGACTTTCAAATTCACTAATATTTGTCTCAAGCCTTTTTCAACCATTTGAATTTCCTTTTCTCTTTTAGCAAGTTTGACAATTTTGCTTTGTGATCAACAGGGATGACAAGTAACTGCACACTAGCCCATACTTGTGTATGAGTAGGTAGTTCTTTCTTGTATCTTTCTCAGTTTAAATTGGCAAGTGGCTTCACATTGTTCTGAACTTTTGTTTAGACAAGTAGCCTTTTCTTGCATCTTTTGCATTTAAATCCCTGGCAAGGAAGCTGCACATTGTACTAAACTTGTGTTTAGCCAAGTAGCTTTTGCTTGCATCTTTTTCAACTTGCTTTTAACAGATGATTTTGCTTGAGACTCATAATGATCATTTGAAGTCCAACAAAAAACTCACACATAGTTTCTAATCAGCTCTAGCCTTTCAACAGATGACAAGAAACTTTTAAGCCTATTTCACAAATGCAATACCATAATGAGCAAGAGCCAAAATATTCTCGAAAAGCATCTCAAATTGAATTATTTTAGCCTTTTAGTGATAAGTAAAGCATTGAGCATTAACTTGGCTATATACACAAGAATAATCACCAAAGCTTTGTACTACATGATGCAATGTAAACAGGGGTTTTTACTTGAGGTGTAAAGTCAAAATACCACTTATAAAAAAATCACTTCTAGGAACCAAAGCCAAGTAACCCAAAAAGAGATAAACTCAAGACTCCCCCTCAAATCAACCCATGGGGATGAATGATCCCAAGTTCACCGCATAAGAAAGCAAAACGAGAAAAATCAAGCGGTTTAGTGAAAATATCAGCAAGCTGAGCACCCGAATCAACAAATTTCAGTTCAATAGCTCTTTTTTCAACATGATCTCTAAGAAAATGAAACCTGATGTCAATGTGTCCAAGAAAGAGAATTACTCAAGAAGTGGCATGAACCAGATGTACTTTTTCTATCAATTCCACATCCTCCAAATTCAGCATCAGAGAAAGGTCTTAAACTAATGCGTGAAGAAGCAGAAAGCCAAATGCCAAAATCTTGAGTACCACGGAGATACCTTAAAATCCTCTTGATAGCTTGTCGATGTGAAGCACGCGGGGAAGCTTGAAAACGAGCACACAAGCACACAACAAACTCCAATTATCTCATCCTCAACAAAGATCATCATCATCTTCATCAACAAAGATACTCTCCCCTGAACATATGCACTGCACTGCACTATTTGGACTAGTGCCTTTTAAGTAAAACAGAGGTGGAGGAAGCATCTTGAAAAATAACACTTTTAGCACGAGATGCACAAGTGAAGGAGGAGAACCAATTCTTATCATTGGACATGTGGCGTGAGCATCCGAATCCGCTAGCCATATGTTCTCCTTCCTCGTGAGAAGCCTACATAGAAGCGAGAAAGTGTCGATGTCTCCGATGCTGGGGTTAGAAATAAAGCATTTAGGAATCGATCGAGACACACGACGACAACAATAGGCACAACACGAGAATTTTTATGCACAAAAATAGATTTATCCTTTCCCGTGTTTTTAGCAACAAAAGGTGTTTGCTTCACCCTGGGCACATAATGAGAAGCAAAGTGTGTCTTTCTGACATTAGACTTAGCATTGAACCTTTCTATCCTTTGTTGTTTAGCTAGTCTAAAGCAGAACTGAACTAAATGACCATCTTTACCACAGTGAGTGCAAGTGTATTTAACATGATGTTTAGCTTTAGAAGTAGAAGCAACATTTGCACTCATCATAGTAGAAGATAAAGTTCCAGTAGATTTAAAAACAGTTTTCTCAGGCTCTTTGACAATTTCAAACTTTCCACTTTCAAGAGCTTTAACAATGAGGAGCATGTGATTTGTGATGAGCATAAGGATCAAAACCTAAACCTTTGTGATGAGTGCTGACTTTTGATTGATCCAAAATCATATTTAGGTTTTTCTTTCCTTTAGTAAAACGCTCTAAACAATCTTGCAAGTAATCAATTTTACGAGAAAGCACAAGACAATTATTGCAAGGAATATCAACCTTCTCTTCTGTTTGCGACAAGTAGAGCATGAAAGAACCTCATGAGTGAGCATGTTATTAGTCACCTGAGAAACTCTAGCATTTGCATCTTTCAATTTCAATTCAAGAATCGAGCATTTAGGACAAAAGATTGAACCATGCAAATCATCAGTGGAACAGCTAGCATGTTTAACATGTTTCTCATTTTGATGCAATAGGGAAGCATGAACACTCCTTAAAGCAATAACTTCAGATTGTAGCACATCACAAGATTTGCAAGAATCATCATCAGGAATTAAAGATCTAAGCCTTGCAATTTCAGAATTGGAACTATCAATTTCTAGATCTTTTTCTTTAAGAGCCTTCTTAGATTTTTTAAGTTAAAGCTAATTTAACCATGGCATACTCAAGCTCATCATAAGAAGGCCTCACCTCTTCAAAATCGGAGTCGTTGTCGCTATCCCCTTCTAGTCATGAAACACATCCCGGTGAAGTCATCATCGGAATCTCCCTTCTTGTCCTTCTTCTTATCATGTGGCTCATTATCACTCTCAAAGTCCACATCGCTAAGATCACACTCCTCTATGGCGGCTAAGACTTTCTTAGCAACTTTCCGAAAATTGGGGCGCCTAGAAGTAGTGTGTCTTGAGCTGCGTTGTGCCGATTCCCGTTCTTCTTTCTTCTTCAACTTGGGACAGTTTGCTTTAACATGCCCGGGAATGTCACACTCAAAGCAGTTGAAGGACTCCGAAGTTGTGCCTCCACGCCTCCTCATCCTCACATTGTTGAGTGCTTTAAAAGCACGTGAGGAGATGAGCACAAGATCTTCTTCAGGAAGCATCTCAAACTGTTCATCTGAAAAAGAAGCCAATGCAGACAAGGAAACAAAAGATGGTAGTCCAGACGAAGTGCTGGGGTTAGCAACAAGTGCATGTGTAGAGGACTTATCATCTCTAGGTGACAAGGAATCCATCTCATAAGTTTTTAGTCTAGAATAAAGATCATCCATGGTCAAAGTATCCAAATCAACAGTTTGATTAATCGCAGTAACAACCATGCGCCATTCAGGACTAAGAGATCTCAAAATTTTACTAGCGTTATCCTCAACTGAATTAGTTACTCCAACACCACGCAAATTACACAAGATTTTCTCAAATCGAGAGAAAAGATCATCAATTGATTCACCTGGTCTCATAGCAAAATCAGAAAAGTCCTTTTGATAAATATTTTTGCGCACTTTCTTAATCTTAGTAGAACCTTCATGATAGTCACATAATGTCTTCCAAACAGAATAAGCAGAACGTAGATGAGAAACTTGATCAAATTCTTTTTCAGAAATTCCTTGAAAAATCAAGTTTCTAGCTTTAGCATTCATATCAACGTCTACTTTATTATCATTGGTGACTATATCAGGAACATCAAAAACAGTAGAAACTTTGCACCAAACATCATTACCTTGAGCCTCAATATAGGATTGCATACGACTCTTCCAATAAGAAAAATTCGAATCATCAAGCATAGGAGGACGATTAACATACCTGTCTGACGCCATACCTTAACCTGGCTCTGATACCACTTGTAGGACCGGATATAGCAATCAGAGGGGGGGTGAATGATTGTGCGGAAGCTAAAACCAAATTCTTGATCTATTAAAAGTTTACCCCAAAATAGAACCAAATAATTGCCTCGTTTTCGAAAAAAACAGAATGATAGAGGTTTGGTAAAACGCGAATTCCCGAAGATCCAACCGTCCAATCGATCTGAAATTTGGACACAAGAAACTAGATTCCAATACGAATCAAACCCAAAAAGAATCAGCTCAATCGGACTTACGGATCAAAAGTTATGACCTTCGCAAGCTTACTGTTCCAGAAGATGGCGAGAATAAATCTAACTAGAATTGTAGCTCTTGAAAGATTTGATGAACTTGATCTTTATTTCTCCTTTCTTTTGTCTAAAATACTCCAAACAAAAGAGTACAACCCTAAAGCTTGCTCAAAGCTTGATTGCCTTCAACAGGAGGCAACCCCTCTATTTAAAGAAGGCAAACACACCTAATCCTAGAAGGAGTCATAATCCTAGAAGGATTCCTAATCCTAAAAGGATTCCCACTCCTAATCCTAGAAAGAGCATGTATTCAACACAACTCCACTTGGCCCAACCTGGCCGAGTACAACTCTTGCACGCGTATGGCAACCCTACCATACTCACGTGACTAACACTTTGCACGCGAATGACCTCATGCCATTCTCACGTGACTAACCATTCTTCATGTGCACCATTCTCTTAGCCCGAACGTCCCGCATGACATCCTTGACCACCAAGACCTCGGTTCCTCTGAACCTAGTCCCGAACCTCAGTTCCTCCATGAACCTAGTTCCAGTCCCGTCATCGACCACATTCGCCCTCGAGCAATACCTGCACATGAACAAACCACAAAACGATTCCGAGCACAAGTCCGCGACTTGACTCACATTAAACCATGCAACCACTCACAGGAGTGCATTGCATTAAATATTCTAAGAACACGATTTCAAAACACGAACAAAAACCTTTGCAAAAATCAAAAAGCTTTTCAAATAATCAAACTGATTTCAGATCTTTTCAAATAAAGAAACCAAAAAATAAATCTTGTCGAAATATCAAACTGGTTTCAAATCTTTTTCAAATACTCATCATCAAAATCAACTGGATCAAAAATAACGATCCTTCAGAGAAGAGGAAGGAAGAACAGAGAACGTGGAGAGGAAGAAAGAAGCACAAGGTAAAGTTTGTCTATATTTCTTTTCATGTCCCCTTACAACCTGCAGCTCTCTCTCTATATAAAGGATGCTCTCATCTCTCTTACATGTGGGACCCTCCACAAGTGTGACATTACCGCCCCCACGAGAATTTGCTTGTCCCCAAGCAACCGAATGACCTCAAGACTAACATCAATGTCTTTTGACCGAGCATCTTCAAGCTGCTTCCGAACATAAGAGATTTCCAAACCCCATCCTGTTGATTCATCATCATCCAGATAATATGGGCCAACAGCTCCACCATGAAGAGCCATGAAAGCTGAGTACATGGAGTACTGAGGAATCGGATAAGGAATGCCATCTTTCTCATTCCTTATCAGTAATTGCGTCCTCAACAAGATCCTGCAATACGCCTTGTTGTCTCCTACTGTTGCTGCTGCACTGCCCCCAGAAACCTGCAGTATTGGAGCTCCATTGCGAATGTTAAGCTGATATGCAATTGGGTCTGGATCAAATTCCACAAGCAAGCTAACACAGCGAACTTTTCCAAAATGAAGTAATTGAGGAGCTATTTTAATTACAGTTGATGATAGGATGGCGAAATCAACATCTGCGGATGTTCCTGTCTGAGTGAAAATTGCTGTATTAATACCAATCATGTGCCTCTTCGAATCTAGCAAAGGTCCACCACTGTCCCCAGGGTTAATAGCTGCATCTATTTGAATTCCACCACCAATTGCCACTCCGTCTTGACTGAAAACATCTCGATTTAAATCACTGATAACACCAGCAGTGAAAGTGTGATCAAAACCAAAAAAATTTCCAATAGCTAAGCATTGTTGATCAACTCTTAGAGCTGAGGACTGTCCCACATTAATTGGTTTCAGAAGATCTGTAGGGCCATCCACCTTCAGAACAGCAAGATATTTAACATGGTCTACCCCAATCAATTTGCCTTCAAAAATTTTCTGTATCCCTTCAGCAGCAAGAATGTTGACAGATGGATCACCCAATGCAAGTGCTCGCAGAATGTAAGCAAAAACAAAAGGCTGATAATGCAATAATCTTCCTTCTTGACGCAAAGAATACAGTTTTGATAGACATTTCACCAAGTTCACCTGTTTCCCTCGCTGGCCGGGATGGAACCATGTGATACCAATTTTTGCACCCGAAGTTATCTTTGCACTATACATATCCATCTGATTCTCTTCGTTTCCAGGACTAAATCCCCTACACATCCATGTTGGCATTTCCTAGAGCACCCCAAAAGAATCAGTTATTTGAGAATTTCCCAGGCTAAAAGCGCTTCGGCTCCATGGCGGTATTTTACTAAACACCAAATAAACAGACGAGTCTTCCATCATCAAAGCACCAAGAAGATTGCACACATTTGCAAGAATATGTGTCTGTCCAGATTGTTCTTTGTTCTCCGATGGTTCCTTCAAGATCTGTTGCCTGCTATTATTAGTACTTGACTGCTCTATTGAATTACTTATAATAAGCCTGCTTTGATCCTTGGATTCAGTCTCTTCACCGAGGATTTCTTCTTTATAAACCACATTGAAATTATTGTCACATCTCCCAAGCCTTGCCGGTGTTACTAAATCAACAGGAACATCAACCTCAACTCTTGGCTCCTGCAAATCCATAGAGCCAGAATCTTCAGAAGCATCTTCCAAGTTGCATGTGGTTATCTCCTTCTGGTCATCCCAAAACTCCTCACCTTGAGCTAGTTGCTGCAATAGGCCATCATGACGGCCAAGGTCAGGTGGTGTCTCCTCATCCCATGCCACACCCTTGAGAGGCATTTCATCGAACACCTCAGACGTCATCTCAATACTGCTGCTGGAAGACCACATCACATCTTCAGATTGGTTGCTATTGTTTGGCAAAACCTCACTCCCTATTCCATCAATACTGACAGCACCTGAATGCACATCATGTGAGTTCACAGGCATGACTTCCTCATAAGTGTGATTTACTCTGTACACAGGATTGACAACCAGATAATTGCATTTCACAATTGTATCTCCTTTGTGTTCTTCCTCAAGATTTCCATTGGTGCTCAAGTAGCCATTATCAATTTTACCACCACGATGTGTAGTATCATCTTCATATGATTCAATTTGACTGGTCTTCACCTGGTTCTTATCCGGAAATGGGTAGTTCAGCCCGTTGATCTTTGAGCTCCATGTTGAGCTGCTATCTTCCATGAGAAAATCAGAAGTAGCTATAGAGCTTTGCCCAGAAATTGCAACCTCATTTTCTCTCTTGCCAACCTCCCACGACTGCAACCTGGTATTGACAGGATCAATAGGTTTTACCCCAAGAATGCCCTTCCAGTTCCAGTTATCACTCAACGTGTTAGAACCATCACGCAGCAGATGCCCAAAGCTCTCTTGAAACCCTTTGTTGTCTGATGCATCCTCTTCAGCTACGCCTCTCATGCCCAAATTGGCACACATAGTCCTCACCGCTGCCACTGTTTTCTCCATTTGCTTCGCCAGATGCTGCTGGGAAACCACCACACGCGCCAAAAGCAGATCTGTGTGCGCCATTGACATGGCAGCTGCCGTGGTAGCGGTCGGCGGTGGAGTTGGTTGGTGCTGCGACCTCGGTGATGAAGGTGGTGGCGAAGGTGACCTCTGCGTCATCCTGAGCGGGGCGGCAGCTCCCAGGCGTGGCTCAGGCGGAGACGAGGAGGCAAAGTCGAAGAGCGTGAGGTTGGATCCGGTGTGGCTGGGCTCGACCTCGTTCCAGTCGAAGGAGGTGAGGGGCGCGCCGCACTCGGAGGCGGATGCCTTGCGATTGTCGAGGAGGGCGACGGCCATGGCGAGCTCGGTCGGTCGCTAGGGCACGAGCCACGAGGAGCGCTGGAGCTTGTGGATCGTGGAGTGGGGAGTGGGGAGGGGATCGAGCCGCTGGAGCTTGGCAGGGTGATCTCCGGCGGGAGCACTCCGGACCTCCGGTTGTTGGACGCGAATAGCGAGGTGAGGTTCCGGGCGCCCGCGACGGCGAAGTGGTTGTAGGAGAGATCGATGATGGAGGCGTGCGGGAGCGTGAATTCCTTTGCTGACGCGACCGGAGGAGCGACTTGCACTCGGCGTAGGAGGCCGGGATGGCGCCGGTGAGGAGGTTTAATAAGGCGGAGCGGCCGTCGGGGTGGATCGTGCGGAGGTTGCGAGGGGGGGGCGAAGATGATGCCAGGGATTTTACAGGGAACCCAAGAGTAATCTCAGATTTCCCCAACCTTCAACGGTGTTGCTTCTCCCGATCAGATCGACCGTGCTCTGATACCAAGTTGTCACGACCCTTGGCACCGGATCAACCAGCACGTGAGCTATGAGCAACTCAATCGAAGAAGCTTGGTACAGAAGGAAGAACAAGGGAAGCAGACGCTAGGAGAAGAGGAAGGAAGAACAGAGAACGTGGAGAGGAAGAAAGAAGCACAAGGTAAAGTTTGTCTATATTTCTTTTCATGTCCCCTTAATTACAACCTGCAGCTCTCTCTCTATATAAAGGATGCTCTCATCTCTCTTACATGTGGGACCCTCCACAAGTGTGACACTCTTGAATCTTGATGTACGCTCATGCCATAATATTGTCCCTCGGCCATTGGCACGAGACGAGACGCCCAAGCGGTGGTAGCAGGCCGTACTGCCCTAGGTTTATCCGCGGAACCACGGTCACAAACCACCAACGGTCAGCGTTGTACGGCCTCGGAAGATTGGTCGCACCGTATGCACGTGTATATATATAGGGCAAAACCCATGTTTAATTGTAGCTTTTCCCGATAGGCGTGCTTCAGTTTCCCTGGTTTGGCAGCGCTGTGTGTACGTGCAGCTGATCTAGCACACGTTTCGGATTTGGATTATCACAACGATGCATGGATGCATGAATAGTCACGTATACAGCAATATAGCATTGGCCTCGCCCCATCTATAAATACGTACATATGCTTCACACCGTCCACCAGTCGATCACGTACTGCCTGCCAGTCCACGTAAGTCCCAAGTCCCAACTCCATATCGGTAGCGGCCTACAAAAGCAACCGGCAATGGCGCTCCGACGCCTTCCACGGCTCCTACCCCTAGCGCTTCTCTGCGCGCTCTCCTTCTCCTTGCTCGCTGGCCCGGCGTCAGCCGGCCCTACCGGCCAGATCGCCGTCTTCTGGGGCCGGAACAAGGACGAGGGCTCCCTCAGGGAGACCTGCGACGCCGGCCGCTACACCACCGTCATCATCTCCTTCTACAGCGTCTTCGGCCACGGCAGGTACTGGGGCGACCTCTCCGGCCACCCGCTCCACGGCGTCGGCGACGACATCAAGCACTGCCAGTCCAAGGGCATCTCCGTGCTCCTCTCCATCGGCGGCTTCGGCGACCAGTACTCGCTGCCGTCCTCCCACTCCGCCAAGGACGTCGCCGACAACCTCTGGAACGCCCACCTCGGCGGCTCCCGCCGGGGCGTCTTCCGCCCGTTCGGCGACGCGGTGGTCGACGGCATCGACTTCTTCATCGAGCAGGGCCCGCCGGACCACTACGACGAGCTGGCCTGGCACCTGAGCAGCTACTACAAGAAGCACAACGGCGGCGGCGGCGGCAGGGCCGAGGTGTTCCTGACGGCGACGACGCAGTGCGCCTACCCGGACCGCCGCATCGAGAGGGCGCTCGCGACGGGGCTCTTCTCTCACATCCACGTCAGAATGTTCGGCGACGCCAACTGCACCATGTTCCCCGACGACTCGTGGAACAAGTGGGCGGCGGCCTACCCCGGCAGCCTCGTCTACCTCGGCCTGGTGGCCTCGCCGGAGCAGCAGTTCGGGGACGCCTGGATATTCCAGAAGGATCTCTACTACGGCGTGCTGCCGGACGTGCAGGACAAGCCCAACTACGGCGGCGTCATGATCTGGGACAGGTACTACGACAAGAAGACCGACTACAGCAGCGAGGTCAACGCTTGATCCAGCGAAGAAGTCACACTAGCTAGATGCCTCACATCATCCTTCTTGATTAATTACCAGCCTAAATAAGCTACCTGCAGATGCATGCCTCCCCGTGCAACCAGTGTTAAATTATTCAAGTGATTACTTTTTGATATAATACTGTCATGTAACGATGCTGGCCAGGTTGATGAATACTGGAGTACAATCTTAATCTAGCTACTTCCTTCAGTTTGATAATATATGTTATTTTGGACATCGGCACGGTCTTCAAAACACAACTTTGACCACTAATTTTTATTATAATATATATATATATATATAACCCAATAAAATTATAATATTATGAAAGTACTTCTCGAGACAAGTCTACACATATAATTTTCATGTATCCAATTTAAATATTTAAAAATATATCGTTAGTCAAAGTTTCGAAAGTTTGTCAAAGTTTCGAAAGTTCAACCATCACTATGTCCAAAACGACAGGTATTATCAAACTGGAGGGAGTATTTTGTTCCACGTGTGACGCCTTAATTATTACCGGTAGGTGAATTATATATGATCGTTTGAGCACGTAAACAGATAGGAGCTATTTATAATGCAACTCATGCATGTAGACAACACTAAAGACGGCATACACAATGGTAGAGGTGGTTCACTACTAGAGAGAAGCACATTAGTGACGGTTCTAAACTCACATCAGTGGCGGTTTTTGAACCGCCACAGATTAAGCGCCACTGATAATCGGCGATTATCAGTGGCGGTTCTAAAACCGCTACAGATATGATTATCAGTGACGGTTTGTGAGCAAAACCGCCACTGATAATTCCATTATCAGTGGCGGTTTGTGGGTAAAACCGCCACTGGTTGCCTTATCTGTGGCGGTTTTAAAAGTAAAACCGGCACTGGTATTATTATCAGTGGCGGTTTGTGGATAAAACCGCCACTGATAATCCCCGTCCACAGTATAAAACATACGTAATTCTGGCTAGCCTCAGGAATTGCTAGCCATGCCCTCTGAAACAAGATACAGAAAGAAGCTATCATCTGTCCATCCATTTCTCCATTACACACAGGAATTACAAAGAACCATAAGATGATCGCTTATATAAGAACCACAAGAAGCTATCGTCTGTCCATCCATTACACAGGAATTACAAAAGAACCACAAGAAGCTACAAAAGAACAACAAGAAGCTATCGTATGTCCATCCATTTCTCCATTACACATTACACAGGAATTGTATATACATGCCGAAGGACAAAGCTTGTATAAAGCTTGGAAATAATCGCTTATATAAATTTATTCTACATTTCATAGTAAACCACAAGATGATACATTTCTGTATTAACTCAACTGCATGCTCATATAACGCTTGGAAATAATTGCTTGTATACGTACCTTTATAGGGCTCCCATCCCATCCAGTGGACAATTTCCTGAATGTGGTTTATATATTCTTTCTTTTCAGCTTCTGGATTTGTGTCATCAAACCTGTAGTTTAAATATATATATATATATATATATATATATATATATATCAGTCTAACAATGCAAAAACCCTGAAGCATCAACAAATTCAAGTTCTATAGCCACATATAGACCAAGCAAAAGTGCAAAACTAATCGGAAGTCTCAATTAAAAAGGGAAATGTAGAATAAATAGATGTATAGCCTAAGACAAGGTACGTAAATTCAAACACCCTTGTGCCTACAATATATCATCTATACAGAAATGAGTAGATAAAACAAATTAGATGAAAGGGAAGCTTCTATTCATATCCGATACAAAAATACCCTTAAAGTAGCGTTGACATGACAAGAATGCTTATAAGAATGGTAAGTTGGCAGGAGTAAACTGTTCGAAATGAAAATCTTATTACCTAAGGTAACAATGACCATTTCGCTCTTTAGCCAGTCCAAAATCAATAAACATAGCCTGCATAAGACGAAGAATGTAAGCATAATCTTCAAAGTACATAAAAGTGGTATATATGGAAGTGTATTTCATGGAGAAGATTATCAAAACCTTGGCATGACCAATGTGAAGATATCCATTAGGTTATGGAGGGAAATGAGTCAAGGTACTTCCAAGAATATTTCTGTATGGACCTAGCTCATTAAAGGAAATCAAGACCACTTAAGTTAATTTGTTACAATTGACAACCAACCAAAGAACCAATCAAGGTACTTCCAAGAATAATAACCATAACTTATGGATATCAGAGAACAGTAGAGTGCAAAATCCTAAAACAGCAATTCATTAGTGGCCAGTTAACTTGACTTCCATTAAATGAATATTCCCATGATGCACAACAGTATAAAACCTCTTACAAAAGGTGCACATTTGAATTTACTGCATCGTCGTTTGGAATAAATAATCACAAACAGTATTGTCTAAATAGTAAGATCTCATCCTTAATAGTGCTTCGTGCAGCATAAATAACAATCAATTAGCACATGAACATGAATAAGTATCGCATAGAATTTATTTTCATAATTCACAACTAGGGTAGCACTGCATTCAACACAAACTAATACAAAATACAAGAAAAAAAAGGTTATTAACATCCATTAGAAACATCTCCAATCTAACAACTACAATATTTTGTAAGGAAAAAAATGAAATTGACCTAAAAAATCAGGCATACACATTCACAACTCACAAGTATAAAAGAGCTATTATACTCATTAAGAAAAATCCAATAAGAACAGACCTGGTTAGCAACAACTGACATAACAAATGATGTCCGCACCTCATAGCAAAGTTCTAGCATCTCTCCTCCTTCGGTTAAGATCTTTACTGTCTTTCCCCTAGAAATTTGTAAACAATAAAATAACATTTCATTACAGAGACTGGTCATAGAAAGTCATTAGTTTCCCCCACCTTTTAGATCAAATGACAAATATTCATCAGCTAATTGGTCTAGAAATCAAACACACCTATTTGCAAATAAAATTTTGCAACCAAAGTACATGGCAAATTGGTACTAACAGTCAAGTCGAATATCGCATTGGGAATTGCTAGCCATGGTTTAAAATCATCTCTAGACAAAACTTAGATTAGATGGACAAAGCAACAATCATGGAAGTAGTATTGCATTGGGAATTGCTAGCCATGGCCACCCACATAATGCTCTCATCTAAATTTTTGACAGTTTTCGAAGTGAACTATAAGTGGCAACCCATTCAACACATTACAAATGATAAACCAACAATGATGGTCATCTTCGGGGAATACAAAGATGAGCACCATCATCACTACATCCTAACCACATTTACAGACTTTAGATCTACTAACGAACCAACCACTTCCTAAGCTACAAGCCTACGAGCCTTCAGAGTTGTTTGGAGGCGAAGGACGTGTAAGAAGAGTATGGATCACTGGATCGTTGTTGTCTTCATCATAAAACTCTCCCTTTTTGTTGATGACTTCCTTCATGATAAAGTAGGTGAGCTGTCCCTGAATGGCTTGGATTTCAAGAGGAAGCAGTCCTGCCGTAGGCAATTTGAGGCGCTAAAAGTAGGAAAAATAAATCTCAGAGTTTATGTATAGAAATTGAATGGTGCGAATAAATGTGTAAAGTTAACATGACAAACCTCTACGTCATTGTCTACTATTTTAGAACCTAAGATTTCGCGCATGTATTGGCACACGAAGTACCCACACAAATTTGTGTCTCGCGGCTGCTTGTGGCACTGCAAAAATTGAATAAACTAAGATGTCATGGAAGGAATTATTTACTATGAAATGCGATATAAGAATATTGCCTGCGTGCGTACCGGAAATTTAGTACGGACTGAAAGGGATTTCTGGAAGGGGCGGTATCTCAAGCTTTTTGTACAATATCTTTTGAACGCCTCATTCATTAGACTTAACAGCTCTTCGTAGTCTTTTTTATCTTTGTCCAGCGGGTCCATGATCAGCATCTTGCTCTTGTCTGGAGTAATTACTACGAGAATCCAGTGGAACCTACATACGCATGTGTGATGCTATAGTCATTACTCCTAGGATAAGAGTAATGAACGAATTCAACGAATAATTTAACTAGCCAGCGAGAAACTTACTTAAAATTGTATGGAAGAAGTATGAACTCCTTGTCTTGTAGTTTTAGCAACGCCCTGTATACGTATTCCTCGACCTCCTTTGGTGCTCTTGTGATTTCGATGCAGCAGACTGTTCCTGTCGAGGAATCCCACTGGCCCCTTGGTTCTTCTCAGTTCAATCATCTCGTATCCAGATAAGGAAAAAGTTACATATGACATTTATCGGTATTACTTGAATGTAAACCATTATTTATATATTAACCACTTACAGTACCCAGCATCTCAAAAAACACACGTCGAGGGCGTCGTGATAGAACAAGTTGTGCAAGTTATCGAATTCTATCAGGAAGTAGCCAGCATCCTCATGGTGAAAATGTTCCTCCTGGAAAATGGCAGTGATCACCTTCGGGAGTACATCTTGGTTGGATCGCTCCATGTACCAGTTATGTAATCGTTGCATCATGAGTGTTAGGCTATTAAACTTCGATTCGGTGACTAATGGCTTCCCAATCTCGAATTTCAGCCTTTGTTGATTATCTTGTCCTGTAGATTTCGCCTTGCCCTTTCTTTTTCCTATGATAACATCATACTCTGTTCTGGCTTCGCCTGATCTAACTGATATGGCTTGTCTAATGTGCCATTTCTTTGGATCAGGTGTTGTAAGTTCATCCTTTGAAGTGGTCACACTAAGCATTTCATGTTGAGGTGCTGGTGACGAATGGGCTCCTAGAATAGGCTCTTTTGAAGTGGGCGCACTAGCCATTTGACGCTCAGGGTGATGAGTGGGCAAGTTCTACTGCATGAGAGTCTGGCACTACATGGTCCAGGATGATGTCACGCTTACGCCATTGGATGAATGTGTGAACGGCACTTCCTAGAGTTGTAACCTCATCATTACAGGGCATTTCCAGCCCGATGTCAGCAAACTGTGGAAGCACCGTGTCCACCTGGACCTTTGCATAACCCGGAGCTATCGGAGAGTTATGCAAAACATCCCCTTGTTGGTATGGATAAGCTATCCCTGTAGCAGCCTGTAAAAATATGTTCATGACAGGTACATTGAGCTGGCAGGGTGTGGGGTCTTGTATGTCATCCACAGGATAATGGGTGTTATCCGGTTGTTCCAATTGTGTGGACACGCAACTGCTACGGCGATTCGTAGGGCTGGTGAGAATAGTGTTGTGTCCTTGCGACTGGCTCATGGCTTCTAGTACTTTTTGTTGAACTTGTTGTTCAATGGTGCTTTATAATTCCCGAAGCATCTTTTCCTTCATCTGCTCCAAATCCCGTTCCGCACGCTCTTCTTTGGCTCTCTTGTGACTCTTGTAAGAGTCTCCGTGCTCTGGGAAACCTACCTTCCAAGGAACCTTAACTCCAACGCCTCGTGTCTGACCAGGGTGCTCTTTGTTTCCCAAGGCCGCTGTTAGTTCGTCCTTCTCCCTATCCGCGTGAAAATTTCCCTGGGTGGACTCGACGTGCAGCTCCTGAATTCGTTGGGAGATTGCCTGATCATTGCTACTTTTGAATGATAAGCCCCCATCAGACATGATAGATGCCCTTGCTAGCACGTAATGCTTAACGCGATCCGGTAGTCCAGCCAAGGGACTTGTGCTAGTCGATCGGACTGCATCTAATTCTTGCCTCTCCCACTGAGGAATTTTACCCGCGTAGCCACTCGTGCCTAGTCTGTGGGGGTGAGTGTTCCTCCTTGCGATCTGTCGGTGGTCCTCACTGGATTTCATTGCTGTTTCATCTTGCTTCATCGCAACAAATTCGTCCCAATATGGCTCTACTTTAGGATAATCTCCGATGGCTGACCGATTTTTCATCACATAGTTTGTATTTAGCCTGGAATTGAAGTTCCTCCATGCGACATCCATGGTAATCAACGCATTTCGACGCACGAGCTCTTCGGCATCTTCGGGGAATTCAAAAGATTCTTTCAGCTCTATCCATAGATCCATTTTTGTGGCGCCGGGCACTTTGTGCCAATCCAAATAGGTGATTGGAACTTTATCCCTTACGATGTACCCGCATGTTGACCTATATTTCAATGCTATTTTTTTTGGGTGAAAGAGGGACTCCAGCATCTGAGACCCTTGTTATGGTATGCCAGCCTTCAAGCTTCTTAGTTTTCCCTCGGCCTCGACGTCTTGCAACAGGAGCATCAGCATCTCCGGCAGCGAGGGAGCCTCGGCATCTGGGGTGGTTCGATGGACATTAAGGTATCTGCTTGGGCTTGAGTTCGGGGACGGGTTGGAAGCATCCTCCAACCCAGGCTGGGGCTCAGATTCCATAAGAACTACAATTCGAAAGTAAACATAATTTAAGGAATTACGGAAATATCTAAAAATGGATGAATTGAAGGAAGTTTAAGGAAATATCAAAACTTGTTGTCTGATAGTTCTAGGAAGCAATCAATTTCTGGAAGTGGTCCATAGTTTTGTTTTTAAAGAAGAGAGAAGATGTCAGATTAATTTGAGAATATCACAGCCATCATACATATTAACTTGTAAGTTAATTGATTGATAATGCTCTCAGGCACTTGGTGTACGAATGCTAGAGACTAGCTCTTACCTCATGTACACCTGGGTCAAGTTTATCTCATTTGAACTAAACAATTAACTATGTAAAGAAGGCCTTGAATCCTTACCTCCGAAAATATCATGCAATTTAAGGTATTATTTAATCAATTTCACTGTTCTTATGATCATACCATTGGAATAATACTTATATACATATTGTAGGTTATTTAATCTACCAAACCAACATATATAGCAATGCATGTTGGCAAATAAAGTAACACATACAGTAAGCAAAAGAGGACAACTACAGGTAAAGAATAATGAAGAAGCTTTGCAACAGTCATCTGAAGTGGTCAATTTTTAGCATGTAAGTCTACTGATTCAAGGCCTAATTCACAACCTTAATTGTCTAATTCATCATTTGACCCAATTTGCATCATCGAGCAATAAAAGGAAAAGCAAAAGAAAATGATGAAGCATTGACATGTATATTGACCATTAGAATAATGCACAAATGACAGCATCAAATTTCCCGAAACAGGAACCAGGGAATGACAAATGATGTACGTGGCGGCACACCACATAAGTTATAGCATATCTTCATTGCTTATCAATAGTTAGTCTATAACATAGATGAGAAGACTCTAGTAGAAGCATCATTTTCTTTTGCAAAAAGGTAATAATGCTATTTTTCAAACAACAATAACATAGGCATAAATATTTTTCAAACAATAATAACACGTGATTGCTTGATAGGCATCACCAATCGAACACATTGCAAACAACATTTGAACTGTAATTTGAGCTCAAGATCAACATTTGAACACATTGCACTTCATCAATCATAGTAGGCAGGAAAGATCATCAAATCAGTCTAGAATATAATATACAGCAGTGTAGATCTAACTAGATCAGTTTCTAACAAATACAGTTGGTGTAGCGAACAGATTGAGCAAACCATTCGTAATAACTAAAATGAGCAGCAAGCTTCAGCAGAAAATAAGCTCCTACACCCAGGACAATCGAAAATAGAGATATCCAACAGTACCCTAATCCACCAAAAGAAGCCGAAATCACCTAGAAGTGCAACAGGACCACGCAAAACCACATACTACTCAAACCATGCAGCATCTAAACAGGTTTAATTCAAAATTCTGTACAAGATTTACAAATGCCACATACAAATTGGCCGGGGACGGGGACATACCAAATTGGTCGGGGATGGGGACGGGGGCATACCAAATTGGTCGACGAAGACGAAGACGGGGACGGGGACATACCAAATTGGGCGATGAAGACGAGGACGGGGGCGGCGCCGACGGGGACGGGGGCGGCGCCAAGCGGGGGCGCCGACGGGGACGGGGGCGACACCGAGCTGGGACGGAGGCGGCGACGGGGATGGGAGCGCCGAGTGGGGGCGTCGACGGGACGGGGTAGCGACGGGACGGGGCGCCGACGGGACAGGGGCGAAGCTGGGACGGAGGCGGCGACGGGGATGGGGGCGCCGAGTGGGGGCGTCGACGGGGACAGGGGCGGCGACGGGGACGGGGGCGCCGACGGGGACGGGAGAGCTGCGGGAGGAGAAGCACCGTGAGGGCGAACACCACTGTTTGGTTAGGGACTTAGGGTTAATGAGAAGCAGCGTGAGGAAGAACAGCACTGTAGGGTTTATATGGGGTACGTATCAGTGGCGGTTTTTAAGAACAACCACCACAGATACTCCTTAACAGTGGCGGTTTTTCTTCAAAACCGCCACGGATACTCATTATCAGTGGCGATTTTCAATAACAACCGCCACAGATAATAATTTTCAGTGGCGGTTGTTCTTAAAAACCGCCACTGATACTCATTTTCAGATTTCCTTTCAATTACCCGCCATCAGCCCATCATATATATTAACTTGTAATTATTCATAATTAGTTTATCCATGGTAAATAATTATCCATGTATTGCTATCATATATATTAACTAGAAATTATTTATCATAAATTTAGCTATGATGAATAAATATATATTCGTACTAAATTTATTAATTGCTAATGGATGATGTGTTTACTTATTTCACATGTGAAAATAAAAGAGTATTTTTAACCAAAAATTGCCATTACTCCACATTTGAACACATTTTTTTGACATTACATTTCTATTACCCCACGTAAATACACACATTTTGCCATTACTCCTAGCTAATTATTTTCTTTCACAATTTGGCCTTCCTCATGATCATCGCGATGATAGGTGGCTTCCTGAGTGGTTTCTTCCTCGAGCCTGATGCTGCCATCTACGAAAGGAGGCAACTTATCAAACTGGTTGTACTCTTCCTCATCCACGACATTCTCAACTCCGACGATCCTTCGTTTTCCTTGAAGAACTACATGACGCTTCTTATCTGCCGGGTCGATTAGATAGAAGACTTGTGCTACTTGCTTCGCAAGAACGAATGGTTCGTCTCTATATCCGACTTGCTCGATGTCCATAGTACTGAAGCCGTATTTGTCCACCTTGACACCCTTTGGGAGTTGGACCCAACAACACTGAAACACCGGGATCTTGAAAATGCAGTAGTCGAGCTCCCAAATCTCCTCTATGACCCCATAGAAGCTGCTCTTCTTGCTGCCTATGTTGTCGTAGGCATCTATACGGACACCACTGTTTTGGTAAGTACTTTTGCTATCCTGAGCTCTCGTGTAAAATGTATATCCATTTATGTTGTATCCTTGCCATGTCACGATTGTACCTGATGGACTTTTTGCTAACCACTTCAACGTAACACTCGTTTCTTCACCAGACATGTGCTCCTTGAACCAATGATTGAACACACGATTGTGCTCTTTTGTTATCCAAACCTCTGATCGTCCACGATTTTCCCTCCGCAGTTTATCCTTGTGCATGTCCATATACGGGGACACCTCGACTGAATGTTGCAAGATTGTGAAATAAGCTTTTTCGAATAAAAAACGATCGTACGAATTTGTGGATTTCTTTCCTATTACTCCTTTCCCAGCTAGCCTCCCCTCATGGCGTGATACAGGCACTCCTACCGGTTCAACCTCGTGCATGTAATCGACGCAGAACTCAATAACCTCCTCAGTTGCATAACCTTCTACAATGGAACCTTCCGGCCGCGATCGATTACGCACATATTTCTTCAGAACACCCATGTACCTTTCGAACAGGTACATCTGATGCAGGAATACTGGGCCACAAATATTTATCTCATTCACAACGTGAACAATGAGATGGACCATGATATCGAAAAATGATGGAGGAAAATACATCTCTAGCTGACACAGAGTCTTGACCACATCAGCTTGCAGTTCATAAAGTCCAACGGGATCGATGACCTTCTGTGAAATCGTGTTAAAGAACAAACACAACCTCATGATTGCCTCTCGAACCTTGTCAGGCAAAATACCTCTAATTGCAACAGGGAGCATTTGTGTCATCATCACATGACAATCATGAGACTTCATGCCAGTTAACTTCAAATCTTTCATCGATACCAGTTTCTTGATGTTTGCGGAGTAACCCGATGGAACTTTCACACCGTGCAAGCACTTGCAGAGGTCTGTTTTCTCTTTCTTGGACAGAGTGTAGCATGCTGGGGGAAGGTAAAGTCGGCCTTTCCCGGTGTGTTGAGGATGTAGCTCGGCTCTGATCTTCATATCTTCCAGATCCCGACGGGCCTTCAGTCCATCCTTTGTTTTGCTAGGAATATTCAGTAAAATACCAAGCACGCTATCACATACATTCTTCTCTACATGCAAGACGTCGATGCAGTGTCGAACCTCTAAGTCCTTCCAATAGGGCAAGTCCCAAAATATGGATCTCTTCTTCCACGTGGTTTTTTCAGTACGGGACCTTGATGTACCCCCCTTTCCAAGAACAACATTGATATCCTTAACCATATCATATACCTCTTCCCCAGTAAGAGGCCTTGGAGCTGAACCGTCCTCCTTTGTACCGTCGAATTGCTTTTTCATATTGCGGTACGGGTGATTCCTTCGAAGGAACCGACGGTGGTGCATGTAGACTGTTTTCCTTGAGTTGTTAAGCCACACACTACTAGTTTCATCCATGCATTGGGGGCAGGCTTTAGCTCCTTTTATAGTACGGCCGGACAGGTTACCCAGGGCCGGGAAATCATTGAAGGTGCAAAACAACAATGCGTGTAGCATGAAGTACTCCCGTTTGTACTCATCCCATACCTGTACACCTTCATTCCACAGTAGCACAAGATCTTCCACCAATGGTTGTAGGTATACATCAATATCATTGCCAGGCTGTCTCGGCCCTTGGATAAGCATCGACATCATAATGTACTTTCGCTTCATACACAACCAAGGAGGAAGGTTGTAGATACAGAGAGTCACAGGCCAAGTGCTATGAATGCTGCTCATGTTACCGAAAGGATTCATTCCATCCGTACTCAACCCAAACCTTATATTCCTCAGCTTATTTCCGAAGTTCTCCTTAAAGAGCCTATCGATGGTTCTCCTTTGGGGCGAGAATCGGTAGGGTGTCTCGACTTTCCATCCCTCTTTCGCTCTTCTGAGTGCCATCGCATCAGCTTGGCATGCTTTTTATTTGCAAATAAACGCTTTAGACGAGGTATTACTGGCAAATACCACACCACTTTAGCGGGAGCTCCATTCTTCACCTCTATGCCTTCGCTGTCCTCGCCCTTACGCTTGTATCGCGATGCTTTGCACACCGGACATACATGCATGTCTGCATAGTCTTTACGATAGAGTATACAGTCATTTGGACACGCGTGTATTCTTTCTACCTCCAATCCCAAGGGACATACAACCTTCTTGGCAAAATACGTGGTCTTAGGCAACAGGTTGCCCTCTGGAAGCATATCCGCTAAGAGACGTAGCAACGCTGTGAAACTCTTGTCAGACCAACCATTACTTGCCTTTAATTTCAGTAGTGAAAGCACGGTGTGCAACTTTGTGTATTCCTCCTTGCAACCCGGGAACAAAGGTTTCTCCGAGTCCTCCATCAAACCCTTGAACTGATTAAACTCTCTCTGACTACTGTAGTTTCCTTCTGCATCGCGCAACATTTGAGCCAGATTATTGTCATCATCAACGACCAACCTATCCTCATCGGACCCATACCCGATGTCAGCTGCCATATTGTTGGCTTCGTCGTCGTCGCCATTATCACATTGAAGTATGATCTCCTCTTCACCGTGCCTTGTCCAACATGTATAGCTAGGTACAAAGCCCCTCCGAATCAAGTGCAAGTGGATTTGGTCTTTGTCCGAAAACATCTTCTCATTCTTGCAATCAATGCATGGACAATGCATGTAATCCGTCTTCTTTTGCAATTTGTTCTCCTCGGCTGCTCTTAGAAAAGCAGATATGCCGTCCATGTATTCTCGGCTGTAACGGTTCGCATTGTACATCCATATCCGGTGCATCTACATTTAATTAATGTAACAATTATTAATATGCAATAATCTTAATTACATAAATCATTAATCCAATACCACTGATAAAGCCATCATGATCACCCATCTACCATATTAACTAAATTTTAATATTTGTTACTATCCAATAACCTACATATAAATTTCCAATATCCACTGATAGAGCAAGATAGTAAATTCATCATCTACATATAAATTAATCTACAAAATGCTAGGTTAATAAAAACAAATTAAATATTAATTTTGCATTTGAAGAGAGTAGAACCTTAATTAAACCATCACTGATAAAAGTGAGCTAACAATACCCACTAATGGAGAGCAAGATGTATATGCACGCACTAACGGTAAGAAAATTAATGGTAATTAGAAACAAATTTGAAGTACTATACATAGCCAAAATTAAATTTATCCTCTCAAGTAGCAACAGAATTCATCATCTCAAAATGCAAGGCAACTTCATGATCACCTATCTCAAAATGCTTGCCATAATTTGTCATCCAAAAAAGGTAGACAACAATTAATCTAATGGAGCAAGATAATAAATTCATCATCTAGATATAAATTAATCTACAAAATGCTAGGTAAATAAAAAAAATTGAATCTAAGCTTTGCAATTGAAGAGAGGATATAATCTTAAATAAACTAGATCTAAACATTAAATTGCAACTAAATCACCACAAATGAAGAGAGGAGAACAAATTACTCACCTTGGAACAACCCTAGGAAGTAAAAGCTCAAGATTCCTTGCAAACAAAATCTGAAATCTGAAACTTTGCTCTTTTTTTCGGGGAGGAAGATGACCAGGAGCTTCTGTAGAGTGCTGTATCGACTAGCATTTATAGTGGATGTTATTTGTGGCGGTTCTAAACTCAAACCGCCACAGATAATCATACCACTGGCGGTTCTAAACTACCTCCGCCACAAATACTCAAATTATCAGTAGCGGTTTTTTCCTCCAACCGCCACTGATAGTACACAAGTATCAGTGGCGGTTTTTAGTCTGAACCGCCACATATAGTCAGATTATCAGTGGAGGTTTTGGGTTAGAATCGCCACTGATAGCTATCAAAGTATCTGTGGTGGTTCTAACTACAAACCGCCACTGATACACAACTATCTGTGGCAGTTCGGAAGAAAAACCACCACTGATGACCCTGGCACCGGTTTGAACTAACAAACCGCCACTGATAGTCCTATTAGTGGCGGTTCCAAGCAAACCGCCACTGATAGGGCGTCTCCTATTTGCAGTTTTGTAGTAGTGGTTGCATGTTTTTATAGAGCTTACTCACAGATCTATCTATCTATTATATATATATATATATATATATATAATAGATAGATAGATCTGTGAGTAAGAGCTAATGGAGCCACCATATTAATCTAAAATTTTAGAAATTTCCACCTTAATTAAAAAATACTAGAAATTTCCACATTAATAGAAAGAAAGAAAAAAGATCTAAACCATTGATTGTAGTGGGTCTAGATTATAATGGCATAGATTAAAAAAGAGTTCATATCAATAAAATAATAAAAACAAGAACCAACAAAGCCACCATATTAATCTAAAATTGTAGAAATTCCCACTTTAATCAAAAAATACTATAAATTCCCACAGTAATATGATGAAAAAAAAGAAGGATCTTCACCATTGATTTGATTGTAGTGGGTCTAGATTAAAAAATATTCTATATCAATAAAATAATAAAAAATTGAAATAAAAATTTATATAAATAACAGTCCATGCCAGATTCAAAAATAGTTTGTATCAGCTACAATGAAAAATAAAAATAATATAAATTTAAAATAAAAATAATAGAAACAAGAGTCCATGTCAAATTCAAAAAAGAGTCCGTATCAGCCGCAACAAAAAAAAGAGATAATATAAATTTAGAATAAAAAATAATAAAAATAAGAGTGTCAGATTCAAAAAAAAGATCCCTGGTATAAAGTATAGGTTCCTCTCCTGATGATCCCTGGTATCTCCGTTTTGATGTAGCCTATGCAAAGCACATGGAAGGAAGCTAAACTGCTCCAGTAGCTAAAAGGAGTTAAAACGGACAAAAGAGAGTACAAAGGATAAGTTCATACCAAAAGGCTTTTCGTTTTGTGAAAGAAGAGCTAACCGAGTAGTGCTCTTGTTGAAGTTGCCCGGCTTTATTTATAGATCCGCCAATCGAGTTATTTAGATTTTCTTAAGGGTCAAATCTAAAACAAGTAGATTAAAGTTTTCGACCTTGGGAGGAATTCTAAAAAAGGGTGAAGCTCTTATCTCGGACCTCGATAAAAAGTATAGGAATGCATTTTATATGGTAGATCGATCGGCTAAAACTCTAGCTTGGAAAACCGACCTAATATAAATCCCTATCGATAAGTAGACTAACAACTCATACAACAATAACCTTGAGAATAAGAATTAGGGAACCTATTATCAGACTATAGCCCAGCCCCCTTCTATTACCTTTCCTACTTCTATGACCTTCCTATAGGACGAGGGCTTTCCCCTCTTCGCTTCACCTCTCGGGTGTATGGAAATTCTTAAAAGTTTTATTTAGTGAAGTTTATGGAATAGTAGGAGCCGCCTCTCCCCCAAGTTGGGGGGGGGGGTCCCGGGGGGGTTGTCCCTCATAAAAAGATAAAGATGTTGTTCTTCTCTCCGCTTTGCTACCAAGTAAAGTCACTAGCAAGTATGAGAATAAGAAGCAAGTTACTATAACCCGTTTTCTTTATCCCCGGGAAAGGGGGGGTATGGAGGCGAGGCCATGAAATAGGCCGATCCTCCTAGGGGGGATCAATAAAGAATTGCGCATCGCCAATTTGTTGATTCCGCCGATTTCACCTAGGTCAAATTGACTGGCACGTTCAAACCCGGCGTTTGACTTGTGTGTTTGAGGCTAAAGACCCTACTTTATGTTTTTAGCGCGAACAATAGCCCAGTACATCTTTGATTTGTAAAATGCTGAGTCATAAGTTTTTAATCTAATAATATTGTAAAATTGGCTTTACGCAAATAAAATAGCCCAATCTACACCAAAATAGCCTTTTATCATTAAAGTTGCATTAGGTGGGGAATTGGCTCGCAAGCGTGGTTTGATTGCGCGCTCACCCTCGCACCCACTCACATTTTAGGTCCATCTGGTGAAGAGGAGGATCCCTACGATTGCTTGGTGGACGAGGAAGCCCAGAAGGTTGACGTTATGGCCAGGTGTCCAGTCGCTTGCCTGCGTTGGGAAGCACAGCTAGCCTCGAGACCCAACACTTGTTTTGTTTCCGCTTTTCCGCCGGACTCTGATAGGAGTTCAATTTGGTAATGTAAATTTTGGCCTTTTCAGCCTTGTAAATTGAGCCGTTATGTAATTCAACTCTATTGTATTATTATTCAACTCGTTTATATGAGATGATCCAGCATTTTGTAACTGTGCCTTGCTAACAAGATCCTGGACTAGCACGAAATGCGCACTGGTGGCCTCCGGTTCTGCCTCGCGGAATCGGGAGCCCACAAGATGGCATGATTGCAATGGCATCTAACAAATTAAATACCCGGAACAAATGGCATTAGGTCCTTGATTTTATTAGTACGATGGGCGCGCGGGCTATATATGCATGCATGGCACGGAACGAATTAACAGCTAGCTGGCTAACGAGAGCCGTGCCAACATTGCCCGCCTGTTAACCTAAGCTAGACCACCATGCATGCCGGCCCGGCACGAGCGACCACCGGAATAATCGATCACTGAGAACCCAATAGATAATGTACGCATCGTTTGTGTATAACAGCTATATATATAATGTACTTCCATAAACCTTTTATTCCGGGCTTTCAAAGCCTTCTAAGAGAAGGCAATCTTAAAGGTGCATCAGTGGCGCTAGCTAGCTTTTACAATGTACTAGATGGTATACATGCATAATCGGATAATCCATGTGTTTCTCTCCCGGCCCCGGTCAAGAAAAACGTAAAGCACGTGTGAATTCCACGGCATGCTCGTCCCTGTTTTCGGCTAGGAGAAGATATATAGCTACTGCCTACTTATAGCTAGTTTGGACCCCAACTATCAGGTAAGAGTGTGTATGGGGGTGTTTGAGAGAGCTCCGCTCCTCAATTTTTAGCTCCACTTCAAATTAGTGTAGTCAAACATCCCAGTTTTACAGAACTCCAACTCTAGGAAAAATGTGAATCTAGGAGGTTGCTTCATGGTTTTTGTGGAGCTCCTCAAGGGGTACTCCAAGAAACACCGTTTCGTATCCACTCGTGAAGTTCCTAGGTAATTATCCATTTTTGCCACTGGTTACACATGAGGAGCAAATTAAATTCACAAAACCATACACTATAATATTTCAGTAATTTCTTTGAGGTTTTAGTGGTTCTTAGATCTCAAAATATTTCTAATTTCTTTTAATTTTTAATCTCTATTTAAAGGCTAGTTTGGACCCCAACTATCAGGTAAGAGTGTGTATGGGGGCGTTTGAGAGAGCTCCGCTCCTCAATTTTTAGCTCCACTTCAAATTAGTGTAGTCAAACACCTCAGTTTTACAGAACTCCAACTCTAGGAAAAATATGAATCTAGGAGGCTGCTTCATGGCTTTTGTGGAGCTCCTCAAAGGGTACTCCAAGAAACACCATTTCGTACCCACTCGTGAAGTTCCTAGGTAATTATCCATTTTTGCCACTGGTTACACATGAGGAGCAAATTAAATTCACAAAACCATACACTATAATATTTCAGTAATTTCTTTTGAGGTTTTAGTGGTTCTTAGATCTCAAAATATTTCTAATTTCTTTTAATTTTTAATCTCTATTTAAAGGCTCTCAACTTTTTAACTTATATATATGTTTGATGGGTTTTTAACGAAAGCAAAGAAAGCGACGATGACACAACTCAATATGCATACTTCTACCTGCATCCCCTGCCCATCTGTTCTGAAAATGTTGACCTCCGTCATCCTCTCCATGGGTTGACATGCTTGGCATCTAGAATGGACAAGTCACACTAATTAGGACAACGGTGAGAATAATTTTAAAAGAAGCATAGAAGATTTTTAAAAGACTTATTTTTGAACAGATTTAATTCCTTAGGCCTACTAGCTACCACTACTACAGAATAGGACATTACTATCGCTTCATCTGTGTCGGTTTCTGACTTTTGCGCAAAAAACGATTGTAATATGTCACAAAGTTTCGTGACAAAGTCATCACAATCGGTTGTACACAAGAACCGATTGTGATAAAAATCTATCACAGTCGGTTCTAACTAGAACCGATTGTGATGAGGGAGGGTATCATCTCTGTCGGTTCATATCTAGAACCGATATAGAAAATACCTTATTATCTGTGTCGGTTTTATAGAAAAACCGACTGTGATAAGGGAGACTGTAATTACAGTCGGTTTTGGACAAAACCGACACAAATAATAATTGATTACTGTGTCAGTTTTAGAAGGGAACCGACAGTGATGCTTCTGCTAGCATATTAGAAACACGTATATACATAGCTTGATCAAGTTCATAGCATCAACAAAAGCAACATAAGCCTTCAAAACAGCATTCAACGTACATAGTCATCAGAATACAGAATTGTTAGCCTTAAGATAAGCAGAAATTAAATGTGAGCACCATTAAGTCATTCAACATATAGCCTTAGATCGATAAGCAAAATTAAAATCAGAACACAGAATTGTCTAGCCTTCAAAACAGCATTCAACATATCCTTAAGATAAGCAGGGATTGTGCCATCCTTAACTTCTTCCCCACATTATATAATTAATTACAAGATAATTAATATTAATCACCACTCGCTGCCATCGCCGGGGTAAGGAGTCGAGGCTGGTGGAGTCATTGGAGTCGTCGTCGCTGGAGGCGCCACATGGCTCATCGGCCCTCTCCTCTGATGACGACGCAGAAGAGGCACCGGTCCCCCAACGGGTGACAATGACCTCCTCCTCCTCCACCTGATCCTCCTCCTCCTCCTCTTCCTCCTCCTCCTCCTCTTCCTCTCTCTTGTGCTTCCTAGTGGCGGTACGAGGGGTTTCAGTGGAGGCACCCGGCTGGGCCGGCGGTGATGGCAGTACTGAAGGTTGCTGCGGCCTGTAACTTGACTGGACAGAGGATTCAGAGCTCGAAGGAGAAAGAGTCGCCGCTGCCATAGTCGATCGAAGACACAGACAAGACAGGAGGGGAAGAAGATGATCAGAGAGCATACAACTGCTAGCTAGCTAGAAGACAAAAGAAACATATATATACAGGCGGTGTTTGATCGGTTAAATTGGCGGGAGACGAATGGACGCAGGATATCTGTGTTGGTTCTATAAATAAACCGATAGTGATAATACCTCATTACAGTCAGTTCTAGTTAAAACCGACGGTGATGAAGGGAGACGAATCGACGGAGAATAATTATGTTATTTGTATCGGTTTCTAGTGAAAACCGACTGTAAAATAATATATTTGTGTCAGTTTATGGAAGGAACCGATAGAGATAGCCGTACCCTTATATATCCACGATTACATTATCACAATCAGTTGTTTCTTAGAATCGATTGTGATGAGCTCGCTAGGTTTTATATATATATTCCCTCGGGGTGAACTCTCCTCTGTTGGTGTTCTGAGCCAAGAAAAACCGCCGCTACCCTGAAAAATAGAACATACTCTTATTTAAACTTAGACTTGGGGGGAGAAAAATCTGAAATCCTTGAGGTTGTGTGTTAAGCGGGTAAGTTGAAGCCCTAGCTTGAAGAGATTTCCCCTCTATTTTCCCTCATTTGAAGTTTTCTTCAAATGGTGAGTATTCCTTCAAATCCTTTGAATTTTGCATTAAGAAATTCGATTTTTATTTGGTGAATGCATGTGTTGTATGTCATTAATGCTATTATATATGGTTGAAACCAATATTAATTATTGCAGAAATTATAAATTAAATTCTCGAGGAAAGATAGTGGTTTGAGGCTAATGTTAAAACCCTAGCTTGAGTATATGTCCCCTCATTTGTGGTTAATTTCCTTCAAAAGGTGAGCATGTGAATGGGTGACATGTCATTATATTGTTGCTATATGATCAATGCTAGAGTTTAGGTTGCGTAACCTATCGTCTCCTTGCTCGAGGGTGCTTGTTTATAAGTATGCTAAAATGGCATATTTATAAATAAGCAGTCTCGAATTGTCCACGTTTTTTGGACAGTTCGAGGATATGTGGCTCGGGCAAGTTCTTAAGCTGTTGTAAAAACTCTAGAGAAAGTTTCGGCAGCATCTCCCTGGTGTTCTCTGAATACACATCCTCTTGACATGTTGTACAACAGCTTAGGAACTTGCTCGAACCACATTTCCTCGAATGGGATTAGGACCTAACCTAATTAGAAATTATGAGTCATCGTTGGTATGTACGTACTTAGTTGGTCAACAGATAGACGTTTCTTTAAGATCATTCAATTTCTCAACTTTATTAATGCTTCAACCCTTCTTTTATATCATTGTTTAGGACATTATTAATTTATTGTTTATGGTTTAATTGTAGATGGACCGTGAAGAATGGATGTATCAAAAAAGCCGTGTGAGTGCTGAATTTCTGAGGGGAGTTAAGGAGTTCATAAGAATTGCAAAAGTAGATATGGTTATGAGTGGTGTAAAGTTCATATATTATCCTTGTATTGATTGCACCAATCTCAAGAGATTTAACAATTCAGCTCAAATTGAAGGCCATCTGATTCGACGTGGCTAGGAGAAGATAGCTACGTATAGCTAGTTTGCACCCCAACTATCAGGTAAGAGTGTGTATATAAAAACACCCGAAAAAGCAATAGCTCTTCTTTTAGACTAATAAGAGCATCTCCAACAGTTCCTAATATTTAAACTCCCAATATCTTTAGATTGGGACCTTCCCAAGAGTTTTTGGACCTACAAAATACCTTGTTCTCCAACAGTTCCTAATATTTTTCCCAAAAAATATTTGAATTGATCTGGTGGGCTATCCTTCTCATGGTGGTTCTGTTTTGTTTGGTAAAAACCAAAGCCGTCGTTTGACCGCCGACAGCTACCGGCCACCATCTGAAGGGCAGAGGAAACCGGCAATCTCATTACGTACTATCCTCCCATGCCAATCACACAAACGAAGTCTTCGTCCTCACATACCAGAGCCACATGCAAAACAATAACATGGAGAAGCCGTCGTCTTAACGTCCGAGGTTAGCAGCCGGCCAGTCACATCACATCACCATGAACACAAATCCATCAAAATGAATGGTGCATGGAGACAACACAATACAAGCAACAGTAGTTCATACCAGAGTACAGTACATAGCAAACCACACAAACCATGATCCATTCTCACATGTATAGATAATATTAATAGATAGGTCTCGATCACACACAAACAACAAGTAGGTCTTGATCATCCCATCAGATCACAAAGACGGTGCAGTGGTGTAATAACTAGGACTGATGATAATATAGTAAGTAATATAGAGGTCTTTCGAACACAAGCAAAAGCTTAATTCAGGTACATACGCATAATCAGTCCAATCTGTTACCATGACACTATGCACTTATTTCTAATTTAAACTGCAGTTTGGACAAGTATAAAGAAAAAAGTAATTCAAGTACAGAACTCCAGAACGCATAAAATTACTTAACAAGTTTGCAAGCGAATCACTGTCCCATTGGACTTTAGTTCTGTAATTGAATGAACAAAAAATAAATAAAATTTAGCTGGGTATTGCAATTAAGTAGCTTTGCATTGCACCATCTTATCAACACAGAAAGCAGAAAGCTATTCAGAAACACGACGCGCCATGATCTCATCTTGCAAGCTCTTGTAGTACTGCTGTAGCCGGAAAGGCATCGAAGTAATGTCCATTGTCATAATTCTCTCTTCCTCTACCATTTTCTTGTACTGTAATTTATTTTCCTTTATCTCCAGTTTTTTTGCCTCATTTGCAACCCTTGCCTCTTCAGTCGCGGCCCTTTTTTGATTTATCTCTAGCCTCTCTTTCTCTAGGGCGTACAACTGAATGTATCTGTCCTCTTTCTTCTTTTCTTTCTCTGCATCAAACTCTTTTTTCTTTGCCCACAAATGGTCTAAAGCCTCCAAAGAAGCATCACCTCCACCTCGCCTCAATGCTTCTTTTGCCTTCTTCTTACCAATTGGTCTCTTGGGGGCTTCGGTCTCTGGACGTACATTATCAATGATAGCATTGGTGCTACTATCAACAACGATAGCCGTGGATGTTCCTGGGCTTGAATCCGTGTTGGCCTTTGGTTTTTTGTTAGCAAGTTCCTTTTGAGCTGCCATTTGATTCCGCTTCTCATGCCACTTTGGTTGATTGCGCAATATATTCCAGCAATGCATGTATTGGCATGATCTGTTGTCCTTGTCCTCGGCCTTAAACAGAGCCATTGCTTGAATAAGCTGCACATGTCAATGAAGGTATAATTACTTACTGCAAGTTCCCATGTGTCATTAAGACGTGTGCATAATCCTAAAATTAAGAAGAATTACCTTGTCTTGAAAAGTAACCCCGCTTTGCCTTCTACCCTCAATCCTCATTAGACACCCACAAAACTTGTTCACATTCTCCAAAATACCTCCCCATCGATGCAAAAGTGAACTCTGGCTCCGTTCCGATGTGAAGTCCTTGTTGGTGTGGTAGCACTCAAAAATTCTCTTCCAGAAAGTACCACTCTTCTGATTAGTGCCGCTCACTGGATCCGTACTAATGTTTAACCATGCTGACACAAGCAATGAATCCTCATTTTCACTAAATTTTTTTGACCTTTTCTGGTTTGGTCTTGATGAGGGAGTACTATCAACAACGGGTGATTGCTGCTCCTCAGTCAAGTTATTGAAGTCCTGCAAATTCAGGTTATTGTTGGCCTCATCCATCAAGTTAGTATAGTATCCGGCTCCTTCCATTGTCAATAGCACCTACCAAAATTATGAAACATTTTTAGACATCACTAAAAGAGAAAAATGATAACGACATATCGTAACAAAAGTGAAATCGTGAAGGTTGCTTGACATAAAACTTGCAATGGTGGAAGACATCCCCATGTCAAATAACAATATAAAAGAACTGAGAACTGTTACAAAGACTCACTAAGAGCCATCTATATAGAAAAATGGCAATACTTGACTAGGGCTATGGCACCCAACAAAATATACAATTACATGGAACAAAAAACCCATCTATCTATATGATCCAAGATAAGTACCGCATAAATTTCATTTACAGACACAACAAACAAAAGTAGATGCGCAACACAAAAATGTTGAACCAGCCAGAACCATAGCACACTCATTTCAATGTTGATCTTATCCAATAAACTATGTTCATCAATTGGTTGGGAAAAATTACTTTTCACGTTATCCAAATTATCACCATTATAAGCTTCCCTAATATCCAATAACAAAATCTCACCTTTGTCTGGTGCTGATATATATAAGTACCTATACTCTTTTATTTTCCTCTCTCTCTCTCTCTCTCTCTCTCTCTCTCTCTCTCTATATATATATATATATATATATATATATATATATATATATATATATATATATATATATATATATATATATATAAACTACCTATATTCTTTTATAAGTATCCACCTACCATTAATATTCAAAGACCACCCATAGCCTAACAAATAGTAGTACTTTGGACGTAAAGATCATAGCCCACAGGTTATTACAAGAATCATCTAATATTCTAATGAGCACCACACACCACTTATATTTCTATCACAAGGTGCCTGATTCCTTTTCTTTTTGTTGAAGCAGTGCAGACCCATCACTGAAACAGTCACTGGGCCTATGCTAAGGACATGCTACGCCTGAAGCCATACAGCACTAAACCTTTCGCAGTTTAGGATCTCAAACGCAGCTCCTCTTCAGTGATCTCTCACCTGAAGCTGCTGTCCATAGTGACACCTACCTAACCATGGTAACATTAGTATCATATTTTGGCACATGTTGTGACCAAGACAGAGCCATGAGCAGTAGAGGTTCAAGAGCACTCTAACATCCCGACTCCGCATTCAGTTTCTGATCCAGGCTTCTAACATGTTGACCTGCATTTAGTTCTGTTCCTGTGCATTATCTGAAGGTTGTAGTACAGACATGTATACTCTGTATTCACTGGATACAAGTGGAATCCAAAGCATGAGTTTTGGGACCATGTATAACGAGTATTGGAAAAGTCATCTCAAGGAAGTACAAAACATCAGATCATCTAGCTTAGATGTTCCCTTATAATTTTAGCTGAAATGTTGCTGGGTTACATAAGTCACTGACCAGTTTCAGGTTCTAATTGATTCACAGGATTCTAAAAATGCAGAAATAGGGAAAACGCAGGATAGAGAGAGGAAGAGAGAAGGTTCATTGCAACTCTCAAAGGAATTGCTAATTCGAGGTTAGAACAAATATATCCATCATGCAATCATCTCAACAAAAGAAGCTATTTGAAGGAGAAACTCAATCTACAAGTTAATTCATGTAACAACTCTACCATCACAGTAACCTCAAGCACAGATATATATCTGACACGAAACCAGTAGCAAGAACCAAGAAGCAACACTTAGTGGTGCCTGCAAGTAGGGTTTACCTTCGGTGGAGAGGAGGCGGCGGTGACGTAGCCATGGCGTCGGGCGGAGAGGGCGAGGCGGCGGCGACGGCGTCAGGCGGAGAGGGTGAGGCGGCGGCTGGAGGGGAGGAGGCGGCGGGAGGTCCCTCGATCTGCACGACGAGGTGGGGGAAGAGGTGAATGGCGCGAAGAAAACGGCGACTGCGATTTGGTGATTGGGAGCGCAGCGGCGGGGCGAAAATTTGAGGTGGCCGGCTCCCCGTTTTGGGCGTGAGAAAATTTTGGGATCTAAAATGAGGAACTGTTGGAGCATGTATTTTTCTAATCAAGCCTAAAATCAGATTTAGGGTATAGATTTGAGACACTGTTGGAGATGCTCTAAGTTGCTCAATATTTTCGTAGAAACCATACACTATAATATTTTCAGTAATTTCTTTGAGGTTTTAGTGGTTCTTAGATCTCAAAATATTTCTAATTTCTTTTAATTTTTAATCTCTATTTAAAGGCCCTCAACTTTTTAACTTATATGTTTGATGGGTTTTTAACGAAAGCAAAGAAAGCGACGATGAGACAACTCAATATGCATACTTCTACCTGCATCGATCCCCTGCCCATCTGTTCTGAAAGTGTTGACCACGGCCGTGTAATAGCTGTCTCGGATTACGTGCATGCATGCGGTTTATAATATAAGCTTGAATCCATGCACAAGCGTGAAAGCTGCACTCGCTAAATCGGCATGCTGGCAATGCAGCAGCAGGCACTTTATGTAATCCGCGTGCCGAAGCAGCGGTAGCTGGCGCGCCACGTAGACCGACCGTCAACGTTGTCAAAGTTACGTTTCCTTATCCACATGCGTCACTTCCCCTTGTTTGGCACTACGCTACAGCATACTGGCTGCGGCACACCAACTCCAAAAGCCAAAAGCCAAAAGCCAAAAGCAATTAATTTCCTGGTTTCGACACGCGCTCGCTCCATCTATATAAATCTCGTTCCTATATGCGTAATTAATTCACAGCACCAATCCATCCATCGATCTACTGATATATGGTTGGTATTGTAGTAACACATTACACGTACAAAATGGCGCTACCACGCCATTCACGTCTCCTAGGGCTTCTCTGTTTGGCTTTGGCCCTCTCGTCCTTCCTCGCCGGCCCGGCCACGGCCGAGAAGACCGGCGAGCTCACCGTGTTCTGGGGCCGGAACAAGGACGAGGGCACCCTCAGGGAGGCCTGCGACACCGGCCGCTACACCACCGTCATCATCTCCTTCTACAGCGTCTTCGGCCACGGCAGGTACTGGGGCGACCTCTCCGGCCACCCGCTCCACGACGTCGGCGACGACATCAAGCACTGCCAGTCCAAGTCCATCACCGTGCTCCTCTCCATCGGCGGCGGCGGGGACCAGTACTCGCTGCCGTCACTACTACAGAACCGGCTACTACAAGCGGGTCGTAACCCCTTTCAGAAGCGGTTTTATAACCGCTTCTAAGCAACCGTGTGTGATACCCGCCCGGTATCACAAGCGGTTGCACAAACCGCTTGTGTTGTGGCAGCAGAAGCGGTTGGAAAAGTGTCCAGGAAGGCCAGTGGAGCCGCCACATGGGGGCCTCCACAAGCGGTTCGTGTTACGAACCGCTTGTGAACAGCACACTCCCTCAGACAAAGGTTGGAGTTACGAACCGCTTGTGAACTACAGGAATCCGATGTATTTTCGTCGGCCAAAGGCCGACGAAAATAAGCGAAAAACCGACGACAATATCTATTTTCGTCGGCCTGCCGACGAAACTATACCGACGAAAATAGCTAGACGAAAATACAACTATTTTCGTCGGCGAATCGATTTAAAAATACTATATTTTCGACGGCCATCGTAGCCGATTTAAATTATCGCGCCGTCGGCCAAAGACTGCATACACAAGTCGACGCGTGGCAACTTATTTTCCACGGCCTGGCCGACGAAAATAGAGTATTTTCAACGGCCTGGCCGACGAAAATAAGTATTTTCCACGGCGTCCGTAGCCGACGAAAATAATTATTTTCCACGGCCTGGCTGACGAAAATAAGTATTTTCCACGGTCTACGTAGCCGACGAAAATAAGTATTTTCCACGGCCCAGCTGACGAAAATATCCACGGATTGTCGACGGCCATCGACGAAATTATGTAATTTTTTTTAAAAAAAACAAAATCTCATAAAATCACACATACACAGAATAGTGACAGAAATTTTACAACACAAGTCACAGAAATTATGAAATTTGACAACACAATACCACAATTCGACAATACCAAAAGTCCTCAATACCACAATTCGACAATACAATTCGACAACACAATACCACACATAAAATTCATACACATTGTTTGCATCATCTCATACACATTGTTTGCATCCACATGCCATCACAAAACAATGATCATTTGCATCATCTCATCGACATGAACAAAAATAAATCATTGCAAGACATTTAACATATGCTTCATTGTTCAACTCGGAGGTGTATGAAAGTTGTTGCCACTACCTGCATCACCCCCTGTGTTGAGATATTGATCAACAGGTGTCCCCGAACCACTAGCAACATCACCTGCAACATTTGTTTTCGGTCCAAAGAGACGGTGTTGTCGATCCCTATATGAATCAAAATAGTTATTAATTAATTTCACACGAAAGACAAGTTAGTAAATACCATTTCTAAAAATGACAAGTTAGTAAATACCATTTGCGGGATTGGAAGAAAGGAGGTGGAGGAGGAGGACGAAATGATGGCAAGTTAACTAAGCGGATCCAAGGTGCGGCTAAAATTTCCTAAAAATTATTGATACAAGAACAAAAACAAATATAAGTATTGTGACATCAATTAGCAAACAAAATGATCAAGTTCATAAAAAGTACATATAATTTGGCCATTACCACTATATGGAAGCATTGATCATCAAAATTTGTCATTCCACTTCATGAGGCACGCATGATATAAATTTGATAAATTTATTGAAAATGATCAAATCAAGTGCTCTAAGCGTAAATAATCAATTATGGAGGATCATCAAAATTCGCCATTCCACATACATGGTCAACCATAACAAAGCATTTTCAAAACACATCTAGCACATATGATACAAATTTAATAAATTTAGGTAAACTAACATTATGAAGTGATTTAAGTCTAAATGAAATCGTAAACAACTTTACTTACTTGAAAGTATTGTTGTTGTTGTGCCTGCCATTGAACAAAATAGGCTTGGGTTTGCATTGCACTCTCGTGTTGCTGCCTCATCATATCCTGTTGTTGCCTCAGCACCTCCCGTTGTTGCCTTAACTCCTCCTCTAGTCTTGCCTCACGTGAACTCCGTGCACTGCTTTGCGATGAGTGAGATGACCTCGCCTCTCCTAAGGCTTCACTTGAATCCACGACCCCATTGAACATGGCAAACCTGCCATGTTTCTTACCACCTCCACTTGTGTACAAGGCCACAAGATCGACATCTTCTCTCCTCCAATCGTACTCTTCCCCATGATGTTCGACCATTGTTTCTCCATAGCGTGTCTACAATATTAATTAAGGTAAAAATAGGGAATTTCATTTAAACCAAATGTACCATGTTGATACTACTAACCAGGTTCTGCGTCGAAGCGAACTACAAAGCTGCTCTGGGTGCGTAGGATCACCTCCTTTGTGGCCTCGGATATATGCTTCAATGTAGCTTGGCGCATTGCCACTTTCAGCCTCCTATAGCTCAATGTTATTAGTAAACATAAGTATAACCGAAGTTAAATAAATTAGAAGTACACCATGTCGAACGTACCATTCGACGTGCGAGACGAAGATGTCCATCAGCGCCATACCGTTGAGTCACCCTTGGACCCGCCTGTCGGTTGCCCCTCTTCTTGCGTGACTGCTCCACGAAAGCTGCCGACGACCAGTAGGCACAGAGCGCTTGCCATGCATCTGGGCATTTCCGTAACCAAGGCAAGTCCACCTCGAGGTACTCATCCTCTCGAAGGTATATCTGTGACGCACCTAACTTCTTGTTCATGTCCTCATTTTTGATCTTCTTGTAGTACAAACACACCGCTTGTATACGAGCATTTGACAACATATCCTTGATAACCCTCGGCAAAGGCTTTGTCAAACACACATCTGGCTTTAGCCGCAAGTAAGTCCTCCTGACCCTCTGGCAAACGGTACCTCTCCTAATAGGAAAAAATTATGAGTTAGACAATTTAGTATAGACGTCAAAATCTATTAAACAAAGTGTAACCAATATCATTACCCAAAAGTCCTTCCACACCCTCTGTGCAACATTTCCCTCTTGGCCATCTATAGCCAACGTATAGTGATCCCACTTCATTGTTGGCTTAGAAACACCTCTAACCACAACCATCCCCGGATAGTGATACCGACAGAGAGATCCTAATGTAGCGTTCACAGGCCTTAACCGATTTCGACCCTCCCAAGCAACATCAATCCATTGCCTGCAAAATACAATTCTCAAGTAAACTAGATTATTAATAGTGAATTAATAACAAATTTTAAGTTCAAACTTACCAATCACCATGTGGCACGATCGCCCTTCTTAACCTAGGGTCTGCAATTGCGGGAGGAATCAAATTAGATCCCCTGTACCTGAAGACGGTTTCAGCATTTTCCCCCTCATCCCCTGCATCATCACCATCTCCAGAAACATTATCTTCCTCAGCCCCATCTTCCCCAACCTCATTCTCCTCCTCCACCTCTGCATCTTCACTATTCCCACTTCTATCTTCAGCCTCATTCTCCCCCTCCCCTACCTGTGTTGGACCCTCCTCTCGATGGAGCCACCTCGATGGAGCCACTGGCGTGGCGTCGTCAAGGCATTTCTGGAATGCGCTTCGTCGACTCTGCTGAGAAGCACTGCCCATAAATAAAGAACCCCCTGTTGAACCTTGGCTTTTTGAAGATGAAGATCCATCTTTCTTCTTGCCCTTTGAGAGCAACTTGCCACCAATATGAACAAACGACCTCATTCTGTTTCTGAAAATGCAAAAAACATTAGTACATAGACAAAAACCATTAAGATTACATAATAAAAAATGCCATAGTAGTAAGTATGTCATTACACTGATTAGAAGTCATCGGCATCGGGAGGTTCAATGGTAATATTATGCAAACTACCACGTCGACGTTGTTTCTTTTTTTGAGTACCCAAGTCACGCCTTTGTCGTTTCTTTTTGCGAGTACTGTCCACAATAATATCATTAGTATCGCCGACTATTTGATCAAGTGCCAACCCAGTCTCTATTCCAAATGAGTTGGGTAAATCTCCTTCTTGGTATGCCTCTTGACCGTTGTTATCGATCTCATTTTCTACATAACATTCATCTCCAGGGGTGTTCAACCGGCCCGGAGGATTGACTTTATGAACAACCCACCACGGTGCCAAATAGGACTTATTGCATGGATATGACATGTAATAAACTTGTTCAACTAGGTTCGCCAAGATTTAATGGATCGTAGCCTGTAAGGCGCGACTCATGATTAACTTCCACCATCCCTATTTTGTTGTTACGTTTTGTTCCTTTCTTGGGATCAACGCTAAACCAATCACAGTAAAAGAAGACTACCCTGATGTCTTTCGCCCCCTCGAACTTGAACTCTACTATATCCTCAATAACGCCATAAAACTCGGTGGCACGACCATTAACGTCATACGCCTTAGTAACAATTCCACTATTCGTTGTGGCTGCTTGTGGGTGTTTTGCTTCAAATTTGCGGGAACGAAAGCGCCATCCGTTGACATCATAACGTCCATAACTCTTTGCGGTTGTGCTTCCATGTGATAATTGCCGTAGATCCTCATGTACGTCACATTCCCTCATGCACTGCAATATTAGTTTAGACGTTCAAGTGAATTAGTTAAATACAATTTGTTATAGTTAAGTGTTATAAGAACAATACATGTTGTCGAAACCAAGCGACGAAACTAGGACCACCGTGTAAACCCTGACGTCGTAATTTGTCAAGTTGTTTAGGGGTAGGTTGACGTGTGGATCTCCAGTATTGTTCGTCAAACAACCTGCAAATTATTCAATAGATATTGAGACCTTGTGTGTTAACATATTTATGAGGATATTCAATGGAAGTACTTACTTGAAATACTTGTCCATTTCCTCGATGTTGGCGTACATATACAACAACACGGCATTCCATTCTTGCGGAGACAGCTCGTGATTAGAACCACCACCCACAACTTTGCCATTCCATTGAATATTTTCAAATTACTGACAGGGGTGTCACCAGATGTGTGGTACCGTGGTATATGAGCATTTATGTTGTGTTCATCTGCAAAATATGTACTCGCGTAATACGATATCTCCTTAAGGTACAATGCTTCTGCGATACATCCTTCAACTCTTGCTTTGTTATGCACAGTTCCTCGAAGTTTTTTCAGGTTCCGTTCTATTGGGTACATCCATCGGATCAGACAGGCCCCGCAACCTCTCGCTTCATATGGCAAATGTACCAATAGATGTTGCATTACATTCATAAAACCTGGTGGGAATACCTTCTCCATCTTGCATATAAGCACCGTATGTCCTTCTTCAACTTTTTCATTATTGTTTTATTTATTTCCTTAGCACATAGCTGTCTATAGAAGAAACTTAGCTCTGCCAACACTGTCCAAAGTTCCTCCCGCAGATAACCACGGAACATTCTGGTAGTAGCCTTTCCATGATAATATGGTAGTCATGGCTCTTTAAACCATTTAGCTTGCCAGTTACAATGCTCATCGCTTCTTCTTAGGTTCTGCGTAACCATCGGAAACTTAACTTTTTCATCCACAAAAGTACCTCCTTTCTCTCGCAGGTTTGAGGCGAGGGGAGCACGTGGCTTCCCTGTCCGTCCGGCTTCATCTGACCCCACCTCAAGGGTAGGTCGATTACATATCTCGGCCATGTCCTTACGTGCTTTAATATTATCTTTTGTTTTGTCTTTGAAATCAAAAATCATACTAATGATGCTTTCTGCAACATTTCGCTCCTCGATGCATCACATCGATATTGTGCACGAGGATTAGGTATTGAGCATAAGGAAGACTCCAAATGCAAGATATGTGAGTCCAATTGTGCGTCTCTTTTACCCCTTCATATCCATCCTCTGTATTGACTAAATTATTGTGCCAAGTAACAATCTCATGACCGGTCAACCGTTTCGGTGGCCCTTTACTAATGGTCGTCGCTTTGCGGAAAGCATTGCTCTGTCCCCTGAATGGGTGATTAGGAGGCGTGAAACGTCGATGACAGTAGAAGAAGCAGAATTTGCCACCGTTTTTCAAACGAAAGGCATCTGTGTCACCCATGCATATTGGACAACACAATCTACCATGTGTGCTCCATCCCGAGAACATGCCATATGCAGGAAAATCATGAATAGACCAAAGATATGCACCACGCATGTTAAAGTACTCTTTCATTGTTGTCATATGTCATCACCCCATTCCATAACTCTTTCAACTCATCGATCACGGGTTGCATGAACATATCTAAGTGTTTTCCTGGATGGTCGTGCCCCTGATGACGAGGGTTAAGAAAACGTACTCATCTTTCATGCATATCGAAGGTGGCAGATTATATGGAATTGCAAAACAGGCCAACATGAGTACGAGGCTGCACTTGTGTTAAAAGGTGTGAAACCATCGATCGCCAACCCAATACGCACATTGCGGGGTCTTTGGCGAAATCGGCGTCATATTGATCCAACGCCTTCCAAGCCTCGGCATCAGAAGGATGGCCCATTAGCCCATTATTCTCACGGACGCCTTCCTTGTGCCACCTCATATGCTTCGCAGTCGTCCTAGATAAGTACGACCGTTGAAGCCTTGGTATTAGGGGCATGTGTCGTAACACCTTCACTGGCACAGTTGTCATCTGCATATTCCCTTCTTCGTCGACCATCTCCATATATCTCGATTTCATGCAATACACACAACGATCCTTGTCCTCGTGTTCCTTCCAGAACAACATGCAATTGTTAACACATACATCAATCTTTTGGTAAGGCATTCCTAAACCGGCCAACAGCTTCTTCGAACGGTAAAAGTCCTTGGGCATCTTATGAGGTTTTGGAAGGATATCACAAATCAAATCGACTAAATCGTTGTAACAACTTACAGAGAGGTTGTACTTCGATTTTATAGCCATGAGTCGCGTCACAGCGCCTAGCTGTGTCGCATCTGTAGACTCATGCAAAGAATCTTCTGAAGCAGAAAGTAGCCTAAAGAATTTCTCGACCTCCGGCCCAGGGACATCCTCAAACTGATGAGCAATATCATTGACCAACTCATCCATTCTATCCTCAGGCTCATCTGATTGATCGACATAATTCGACGTTGCTCCTATTTGTGACTCACCATGCTCAAACCACGTGAGATAATCCGGCATGAAACCGTATTTACATAGGTGATGCTCCATAGTAGGCTTGGACTGTCGAGCAAAGTTAGGCACTTAGAACATGGACATTTCGCCAATCCGCCACCGGGAGACGAGGAATAAACGTGATGCACAAAACCTTGTGTCTTAACCATCCATTCTTGTGTGTGTGCCCCAGTGCTTGTCCAACCATTGTACATCCATCTACGGTCATCTCCCATTTTGTATGCTATACTGAATGCATGAATAATTGTGAAAGTGAGGTACACATCCTAACAAGAGGTCTAGGTAAGGATAGGTTCTAAACCCACCTAGGAATAGACGGTTAAGCCTGATTTTTATGACATGGCATACAATTCACACGAAATTTCGGGCAAAGATAATTTGTTCCCCGAATGCACGACCGGTTGATGTGCATCGGAGAACAACTGGGTTACACTGCCGAAATTCCCGTGCGAATTATATGACATGTCATAAAAACTAAGCTTAACCGTCCATTCCTAGGCTGTCCAAATTCGTGGACAGTTCCGGAACGACAAAGCACACAACTTAATGTGAACCGTGTCGCTCCCGAACGGGTGACGTATAGGTTGGGTGACTTGTGTGTATAAAATAATAAAATTCGATATATATCACTTGTGTGTATTAAATGATTAAATATTTATGGTGTTGCTCCTGCTTACAGCAGGGCATGTCTATCCCAGATAATCATATTAAATCCTTGAGAATGAATCAGCTTAAAAAATATTTGATGATTATTGCTTGGTATTGAAAATTAAACTAAAGCATTCAATACCATCTATACACATTCAAAATGACCAGGTAGAGATATTAATTAAAAGAAATAAAATTTATTGCTAGGCTGCTTTTGCGGAATTGTAAATTACCAACCATGTAATTTTTGGGTCACGCAGATTTGCATGCTCAAGCTTTAATTCAAGCCAACTAGCGGCATATCATAGTTTTTCCCCTATCCAGTTAGTACGCCATCTGTGTAAATTGGTGTGATAGCGGCATATCATAGTTTTTCCAACTAGACATAAGTTGTTTTCTCTTCCCTCCTTTTTCTTATCAGCATGACAATTTCTACCATTTGTATTTTCTTTATTCTTAATATGGCGACTTAAATATTACTAGGGCACATGTGAAAATAAAAAACCTAGGTTAAGCATGGGGTCAATTCTAATATGCAAATTTCTTTTACATCATCAACCGTTTACTCGATTCATTACATCATCATTCTCGATTCATTACAAGATAAATAAGAGTACAATATCCATAATTCAATTCTAGAACCAATAATGAATATACAACAAACATGTGGACTGAAATATCTTAAGACAATCTAGACGAATTAATTTGTAGTTTAATGATTACGTGCTATTATTCAACAACATTCAGCCACAATCAAAATGTTTTGATAATCTAACAAACCATAACTGTTAGATTACTTCACATGCTAGAAACTGACAATGATGGTTCAAATATAAATAAAAGAATCTCATAATCGATTACCAATAGCAATTAAGAAGGCCAACCAGCTTCAAACAAAAGCACCATAAAAAAGCATAAGAAGCTACTATGTGTTCAACATGTAAAAAGGGAATAACACCCACCGGCATAATCGACATTGTTTACTTGAAGTAGAAAATTTTCCTAAGAAATATAGACTAAGAGAATTCACAAATTATGTGGTTTTCTTCATCACCATGAGCAACAAATGGAATTGGACTGAGGGGAGCAAAGTAGTAGCACTGAGGGGAGCAAAGTACATCATACCGGACGACGGTGCGTGGGGAGCGTCGAGGCCGGGCGACGGTGCGGCCGGGTCCGGCGAGGCACGGCTCGGCAAGGCGGGCGTGAAGCGGCGCGGGCGCCGGCGTGCGGCGGAGCAGCGCAGCGGCGACAGTCGGCGAGGCCGGGCGCCAGCGTGGTTAAGCGGAGCCGCGCGACAGGCGAAGCGGCGAGGCTGGCGCCGGCGTGGTCGGGCGGACGGGCCGGCGCCAGCGTGGTCGGGCGGGACGGACAGCGATGGCGGCGAGGCCGGGCGCCGGCGTGGGGCGGCGGCGGCGCCGCCGTTGTTCGGCGGCTAGTAAGTGACTAAGTGTGGTGTCGTGAGTCCCGACAAGTGAGCCTTGTTCAGCGGTTGCATTAACGCCGCCAGGCCGACTAAAATGAGGCGCCAGTATAAATGTCGCTGCCGACTAAAAATGAGACCCCACGTATTAATGTCGGCCAAGCCGACGCAAATAATATATTTTCAACGGCTTCGCCGACGAAAATAGGTAGCCTGCCATTTGAAAAAATGCGCGGGGAGCTAGGCCAGTATTGGCGTCGGCTAAGCCGACGAAAATAATTGCCCGGGATATTAATCACGGCCTGGCCGATTTAAAATAAATTTTATTTCGTCAGCTACATGTAGACCGACGAAAAAATATATCTTATTTCGTCGGCTTGCTTTGAGCCGATGAAAATATGTGTGGCCGTGGAAAAAAAATCGTTTTCCTGTAGTGGTTAAGAGTGTGTATGGGGGTGTTTGAGAGAGCTCCGCTCCTCAATTTTTAGCTCCACTTCAAATTAGTGTAGTCAAACATCCCAGTTTTACAGAACTCCAACTCTAGGAAAAATGTGAATCTAGGAGGTTGCTTCATGGTTTTTGTGGAGCTCCTCAAGGGGTACTCCAAGAAACACCGTTTCGTATCCACTCGTGAAGTTCCTAGGTAATTATCCATTTTTGCCACTGGTTACACATGAGGAGCAAATTAAATTCACAAAACCATACACTATAATATTTCAGTAATTTCTTTGAGGTTTTAGTGGTTCTTAGATCTCAAAATATTTCTAATTTCTTTTAATTTTTAATCTCTATTTAAAGGCTAGTTTGGACCCCAACTATCAGGTAAGAGTGTGTATGGGGGCGTTTGAGAGAGCTCCGCTCCTCAATTTTTAGCTCCACTTCAAATTAGTGTAGTCAAACACCTCAGTTTTACAGAACTCCAACTCTAGGAAAAATATGAATCTAGGAGGCTGCTTCATGGCTTTTGTGGAGCTCCTCAAAGGGTACTCCAAGAAACACCATTTCGTACCCACTCGTGAAGTTCCTAGGTAATTATCCATTTTTGCCACTGGTTACACATGAGGAGCAAATTAAATTCACAAAACCATACACTATAATATTTCAGTAATTTCTTTGAGGTTTTAGTGGTTCTTAGATCTCAAAATATTTCTAATTTCTTTTAATTTTTAATCTCTATTTAAAGGCTCTCAACTTTTTAACTTATATATATGTTTGATGGGTTTTTAACGAAAGCAAAGAAAGCGACGATGACACAACTCAATATGCATACTTCTACCTGCATCCCCTGCCCATCTGTTCTGAAAATGTTGACCTCCGTCATCCTCTCCATGGGTTGACATGCTTGGCATCTAGAATGGACAAGTCACACTAATTAGGACAACGGTGAGAATAATTTTAAAAGAAGCATAGAAGATTTTTAAAAGACTTATTTTTGAACAGATTTAATTCCTTAGGCCTACTAGCTACCACTACTACAGAATAGGACATTACTATCGCTTCATCTGTGTCGGTTTCTGACTTTTGCGCAAAAAACGATTGTAATATGTCACAAAGTTTCGTGACAAAGTCATCACAATCGGTTGTACACAAGAACCGATTGTGATAAAAATCTATCACAGTCGGTTCTAACTAGAACCGATTGTGATGAGGGAGGGTATCATCTCTGTCGGTTCATATCTAGAACCGATATAGAAAATACCTTATTATCTGTGTCGGTTTTATAGAAAACCGATCGTGATAAGGGAGACTGTAATTACAGTCGGTTTTGGACAAAACCGACACAAATAATAATTGATTACTGTGTCAGTTTTAGAAGGGAACCGACAGTGATGCTTCTGCTAGCATATTAGAAACAAGTATATACATAGCTTGATCAAGTTCATAGCATCAACAAAAGCAACATAAGCCTTCAAAACAGCATTCAACGTACATAGTCATCAGAATACAGAATTGTTAGCCTTAAGATAAGCAGAAATTAAATGTGAGCACCATTAAGTCATTCAACATATAGCCTTAGATCGATAAGCAAAATTAAAATCAGAACACAGAATTGTCTAGCCTTCAAAACAGCATTCAACATATCCTTAAGATAAGCAGGGATTGTGCCATCCTTAACTTCTTCCCCACATTATATAATTAATTACAAGATAATTAATATTAATCACCACTCGCGGCTACTGCCGGGGGGTAAGGAGTCGAGGCTGGTGGAGTCATTGGAGTCGTCGTCGCTGGAGGCGCCACATGGCTCATCGGCCCTCTCCTCTGATGACGACGCAGAAGAGGCACCGGTCCCCCAACGGGTGACAATGACCTCCTCCTCCTCCACCTGATCCTCCTCCTCCTCCTCTTCCTCCTCCTCCTCCTCTTCCTCTCTCTTGTGCTTCCTAGTGGCGGTACGAGGGGTTTCAGTGGAGGCACCCGGCTGGGCCGGCGGTGATGGCAGTACTGAAGGTTGCTGCGGCCTGTAACTTGACTGGACAGAGGATTCAGAGCTCGAGGGAGAAAGAGTCGCCGCTGCCATAGTCGATCGAAGACACAGACAAGACAGGAGGGGAAGAAGATGATCAGAGAGCATACAACTGCTAGCTAGCTAGAAGACAAAAGAAACATATATATACAGGCGGTGTTTGATCGGTTAAATTGGCGGGAGACGAATGGACGCAGGATATCTGTGTTGGTTCTATAAATAAACCGATAGTGATAATACCTCATTACAGTCGGTTCTAGTTAAAACCGACGGTGATGAAGGGAGACGAATCGACGGAGAATAATTATGTTATTTGTATCGGTTTCTAGTGAAAACCGACTGTAAAATAATATATTTGTGTCGGTTTATGGAAGGAACCGATAGAGATAGCCGTACCCTTATATATCCACGATTACATTATCACAATCAGTTGTTTCTTAGAATCGATTGTGATGAGCTCGCTAGGTTTTATATATATATTCCCTCGGGGTGAACTCTCCTCTGTTGGTGTTCTGAGCCAAGAAAAACCGCCGCCACCCTGAAAAATAGAACATACTCTTATTTAAACTTAGACTTGGGGGGAGAAAAATCTGAAATCCTTGAGGTTGTGTGTTAAGCGGGTAAGTTGAAGCCCTAGCTTGAAGAGATTTCCCCTCTATTTTCCCTCATTTGAAGTTTTCTTCAAATGGTGAGTATTCCTTCAAATCCTTTCAATTTTGCATTAAGAAATTCGATTTTTATTTGGTGAATGCATGTGTTGTATGTCATTAATGCTATTATATATGGTTGAAACCAATATTAATTGTTGCAGAAATTATAAATTAAATTCTCGAGGAAAGATAGTGGTTTGAGGCTAATGTTAAAACCCTAGCTTGAGTATATGTCCCCTCATTTGTGGTTAATTTCCTTCAAAAGGTGAGCATGTGAATGGGTGACATGTCATTATATTGTTGCTATATGATCAATGCTAGAGTTTAGGTTGCGTAACCTATGCGTCTCCCGTTCGAGGGTGCTTGTTTATAAGTATGCTAAAATGGCATATTTATAAATAAGCAGTCTCGAATTGTCCACGTTTTTTGGACAGTTCGAGGATATGTGGCTCGGGCAAGTTCTTAAGCTGTTGTAAAAACTCTAGAGAAAGTTTCGGCAGCATCTCCCTGGTGTTCTCTGAATACACATCCTCTTGACATGTTGTACAACAGCTTAGGAACTTGCTCGAACCACATTTCCTCGAATGGGATTAGGACCTAACCTAATTAGAAATTATGAGTCATCGTTGGTATGTACGTACTTAGTTGGTCAACAGATAGACGTTTCTTTAAGATCATTCAATTTCTCAACTTTATTAATGCTTCAACCCTTCTTTTATATCATTGTTTAGGACATTATTAATTTATTGTTTATGGTTTAATTGTAGATGGACCGTGAAGAATGGATGTATCAAAAAAGCCGTGTGAGTGCTGAATTTCTGAGGGGAGTTAAGGAGTTCATAAGAATTGCAAAAGTAGATATGGTTATGAGTGGTGTAAAGTTCATATATTATCCTTGTATTGATTGCACCAATCTCAAGAGATTTAACAATTCAGCTCAAATTGAAGGCCATCTGATTCGACGTGGCTAGGAGAAGATAGCTACGTATAGCTAGTTTGCACCCCAACTATCAGGTAAGAGTGTGTATATAAAAACACCCGAAAAAGCAATAGCTCTTCTTTTAGACTAATAAGAGCATCTCCAACAGTTCCTAATATTTAAACTCCCAATATCTTTAGATTGGGACCTTCCCAAGAGTTTTTGGACCTACAAAATACCTTGTTCTCCAACAGTTCCTAATATTTTTCCCAAAAAATATTTGAATTGATCTGGTGGGCTATCCTTCTCATGGTGGTTCTGTTTTGTTTGGTAAAAACCAAAGCCGTTGTTTGACCGCCGACAGCTACCGCCACCATCTCGAAGGGGAGAGGAAACCGCAATCTCATTACGTACTATCCTCCCATGCCAATCACACAAACGAAGTCTTCGTCCTCACATACCAGAGCCACATGCAAAACAATAACATGGAGAAGCCGTCGTCTTAACGTCCGAGGTTAGCAGCCGGCCAGTCACATCACATCACCATGAACACAAATCCATCAAAATGAATGGTGCATGGAGACAACACAATACAAGCAACAGTAGTTCATACCAGAGTACAGTACATAGCAAACCACACAAACCATGATCCATTCTCACATGTATAGATAATATTAATAGATAGGTCTCGATCACACACAAACAACAAGTAGGTCTTGATCATCCCATCAGATCACAGCACGGGTGCAGTGGTGTAATAACTAGGACTGATGATAATATAGTAAGTAATATAGAGGTCTTTCGAACACAAGCAAAAGCTTAATTCAGGTACATACGCATAATCAGTCCAATCTGTTACCATGACACTATGCACTTATTTCTAATTTAAACTGCAGTTTGGACAAGTATAAAGAAAAAAGTAATTCAAGTACAGAACTCCAGAACGCATAAAATTACTTAACAAGTTTGCAAGCGAATCACTGTCCCATTGGACTTTAGTTCTGTAATTGAATGAACAAAAAATAAATAAAATTTAGCTGGGTATTGCAATTAAGTAGCTTTGCATTGCACCATCTTATCAACACAGAAAGCAGAAAGCTATTCAGAAACACGACGCGCCATGATCTCATCTTGCAAGCTCTTGTAGTACTGCTGTAGCCGGAAAGGCATCGAAGTAATGTCCATTGTCATAATTCTCTCTTCCTCTACCATTTTCTTGTACTGTAATTTATTTTCCTTTATCTCCAGTTTTTTTGCCTCATTTGCAACCCTTGCCTCTTCAGTCGCGGCCCTTTTTTGATTTATCTCTAGCCTCTCTTTCTCTAGGGCGTACAACTGAATGTATCTGTCCTCTTTCTTCTTTTCTTTCTCTGCATCAAACTCTTTTTTCTTTGCCCACAAATGGTCTAAAGCCTCCAAAGAAGCATCACCTCCACCTCGCCTCAATGCTTCTTTTGCCTTCTTCTTACCAATTGGTCTCTTGGGGGCTTCGGTCTCTGGACGTACATTATCAATGATAGTATTGGTGCTACTATCAACAACGATAGCCGTGGATGTTCCTGGGCTTGAATCCGTGTTGGCCTTTGGTTTTTTGTTAGCAAGTTCCTTTTGAGCTACCATTTGATTCCGCTTCTCATGCCACTTTGGTTGATTGCGCAATATATTCCAAAGAATGCATGTATTGGCATGATCTGTTGTCCTTGTCCTCGGCCTTAAACAGAGCCATTGCTTGAATAAGCTGCACATGTCAATGAAGGTATAATTACTTACTGCAAGTTCCCATGTGTCATTAAGACGTGTGCATAATCCTAAAATTAAGAAGAATTACCTTGTCTTGAAAAGTAACCCCGCTTTGCCTTCTACCCTCAATCCTCATTAGACACCCACAAAACTTGTTCACATTCTCCAAAATACCTCCCCATCGATGCAAAAGTGAACTCTGGCTCCGTTCCGATGTGAAGTCCTTGTTGGTGTGGTAGCACTCAAAAATTCTCTTCCAGAAAGTACCACTCTTCTGATTAGTGCCGCTCACTGGATCCGTACTAATGTTTAACCATGCTGACACAAGCAATGAATCCTCATTTTCACTAAATTTTTTTGACCTTTTCTGGTTTAGTCTTGATGAGGGAGTACTATCAACAACGGGTGATTGCTGCTCCTCGATCAAGTTATTGAAGTCTGCAAATTCAGGTTATTGTTGGCCTCATCCATCAAGTTAGTATAGTATCCGGCTCCTTCCATTGTCAATAGCACCTACCAAAATTATGAAACATTTTTAGACATCACTAAAAGAGAAAATGATAACGACATATCGTAACAAAAGTGAAATCGTGAAGGTTGCTTGACATAAAACTTGCAATGGTGGAAGACATCCCCATGTCAAATAACAATATAAAAGAACTGAGAACTGTTACAAAGACTCACTAAGAGCCATCTATATAGAAAAATGGCAATACTTGACTAGGGCTATGGCACCCAACAAAATATACAATTACATGGAACAAAAAACCCATCTATCTATATGATCCAAGATAAGTACCGCATAAATTTCATTTACAGACACAACAAACAAAAGTAGATGCGCAACACAAAAATGTTGAACCAGCCAGAACCATAGCACACTCATTTCAATGTTGATCTTATCCAATAAACTATGTTCATCAATTGGTTGGGAAAAATTACTTTTCACGTTATCCAAATTATCACCATTATAAGCTTCCCTAATATCCAATAACAAAATCTCACCTTTGTCTGGTGCTGATATATATAAGTACCTTATATATATATATATATATATATATATATATATATATATATATATATATATATATATATATATATATAAACTACCTATACTCTTTTATAAGTATCCACCTACCATTAATATTCAAAGACCACCCATAGCCTAACAAATAGTAGTACTTTGGACGTAAAGATCATAGCCCACAGTTATTACAAGAATCATCTAATATTCTAATGAGCACCACACACCACTTATATTTCTATCACAAGGTGCCTGATTCCTTTTCTTTTGTTGAAGCGATGCAGACCCATCATCAAAGCTTGATCGGGCCTGTGCTAAGGACATGCTACGCCTGAAGCAAACCTTTCGCAATTTAGGATCTCAAACGCAGCTCCTCTTCAGTGATCTCTCACCTGAAGCTGCTGTCCATAGTGACACCTACCTAACCATGGTAACATTAGTATCATATTTTGGCACGTGTTGTGACCAAGACAGAGCCACGAGTAGTAGAGGTTCAAGAGCACTCTAACATCCCGACTCTGCATTCAGTTTCTGATCCAGGCTTCTAACATGTTGACCTGCATTTGGTTCTGTTCCTGTGCATTATCTGAAGGTTGTAGTACAGACATGTATACTCTGTATTCACTGGATACAAGTGGAATCCAAAGCATGAGTTTTGGGACCATGTATAACGAGTATTGGAAAAGTCATCTCAAGGAAGTACAAAACATCAGATCATCTAGCTTAGATGTTCCCTTATAATTTCAGCTGAAATGTTGCTGGGTTACATAAGTCACTGACCAGTTTCAGGTTCTAATTGATTCACAGGATTCTAAAAATGCAGAAATAGGGAAAACGCAGGATAGAGAGAGGAAGAGAGAAGGTTCATTGCAACTCTCAAAGGAATTGCTAATTCGAGGTTAGAACAAATATATCCATCATGCAATCATCTCAACAAAAGAAGCTATTTAAAGGAGAAACTCAATCTACAAGTTAATTCATGTAACAACTCTACCATCACAGTAACCTCAAGCACAGATATATATCTGACACGAAACCCCGGTAGCAAGAACCAAGAAGCAACACTTAGTGGTGCCTGCAAGTAGGGTTTACCTTCGGTGGAGAGGAGGCGGCGGTGACGTAGCCATGGCGTCGGGCGGAGAGGGCGAGGCGGCGGCGACGGCGTCAGGCGGAGAGGGTGAGGCGGCGGCTGGAGGGGAGGAGGCGGCGGGAGGCCCCTCGATCTGCACGACGAGGTGGGGGAAGAGGTGAATGGCGCGAAGAAAACGGCGACTGCGATTTGGTGATTGGGAGCGCAACGGCGGGGCGAAAATTTGAGGTGGCCGGCTCCCCGTTTTGGGCGTGAGAAAATTTTGGGATCTAAAATGAGGAACTGTTGGAGCATGTATTTTTCTAATCAAGCCTAAAATCAGATTTAGGGTATAGATTTGAGGCACTGTTGGAGATGCTCTAAGTTGCTCAATATTTTCGTAGAAACCATACACTATAATATTTTCAGTAATTTCTTTGAGGTTTTAGTGGTTCTTAGATCTCAAAATATTTCTAATTTCTTTTAATTTTTAATCTCTATTTAAAGGCCCTCAACTTTTTAACTTATATGTTTGATGGGTTTTTAACGAAAGCAAAGAAAGCGACGATGAGACAACTCAATATGCATACTTCTACCTGCATCGATCCCCTGCCCATCTGTTCTGAAAGTGTTGACCACGGCCGTGTAATAGCTGTCTCGGATTACGTGCATGCATGCGGTTTATAATATAAGCTTGAATCCATGCACAAGCGTGAAAGCTGCACTCGCTAAATCGGCATGCTGGCAATGCAGCAGCAGGCACTTTATGTAATCCGCGTGCCGAAGCAGCGGTAGCTGGCGCGCCACGTAGACCGACCGTCAACGTTGTCAAAGTTACGTTTCCTTATCCACATGCGTCACTTCCCCTTGTTTGGCACTACGCTACAGCATACTGGCTGCGGCACACCAACTCCAAAAGCCAAAAGCCAAAAGCCAAAAGCAATTAATTTCCTGGTTTCGACACGCGCTCGCTCCATCTATATAAATCTCGTTCCTATATGCGTAATTAATTCACAGCACCAATCCATCCATCGATCTACTGATATATGGTTGGTATTGTAGTAACACATTACATCGTACAAAATGGCGCTACCACGCCATTCACGTCTCCTAGGGCTTCTCTGTTTGGCTTTGGCCCTCTCGTCCTTCCTCGCCGGCCCGGCCACGGCCGAGAAGACCGGCGAGCTCACCGTGTTCTGGGGCCGGAACAAGGACGAGGGCACCCTCAGGGAGGCCTGCGACACCGGCCGCTACACCACCGTCATCATCTCCTTCTACAGCGTCTTCGGCCACGGCAGGTACTGGGGCGACCTCTCCGGCCACCCGCTCCACGACGTCGGCGACGACATCAAGCACTGCCAGTCCAAGTCCATCACCGTGCTCCTCTCCATCGGCGGCGGCGGGACCAGTACTCGCTGCCGTCACTACTACGTAACCGGCTACTACAAGCGGTCGTAACCCCTTCGAAGCGGTTTTATAATCGCTTCTAAGCTAACCGTGTGATACCCGCCCGGTATCACAAGCGATTGCACAAACCGCTTGTGTTGTGGCAGCGAAGCGGTTGGAAAAAGTGTCCAGGAAGGCCGGTGGAGCCGCCACATGGGTTTTCCACAAGCGGTTAATATTACGAACCGCTAGAACAAAGACACTCTTCGAAGCGGTTGGAGTTACCAACCGCTTGTGGAGAGCAAGCACTCGAGAAGCGGTTGGAGTCACCAACCGCTTGTGGAGAGATTTTTCAATTATATGTATTATAGAATATGTTCTTTGGTGTTTTTGTATATCGCTTTTTGACCATAAAATGAAATATGAGTGTAGGAGTTTTCAGTGCAATTAAATATATATTACATATGCTCACTCATACACATGTTCACAAGCTAGCTCAAGAAAAAACCCGCCATCGACGTTTACAAGTTTGAATGATTAAAAATGATTATCGAACTCGCTTCTTCTTGCATGCGTCGGTCAAGTTCTTGGTCGACGTCGATGTCGTCATCAGTTCAAATTGTGTTCAACGATGGACCAAGCCTTACGTGGAACTCGCCATTTGGAGATAGAACTCGTCGACAATGAAGCCGATGAGTTGTTCTTGCAGTGCGCGCACTCGGTGAGGCGGGAGCACGCTAACATGCTCATCGATGTTGGGCTGACAATTGATTAAGCGGGAAGTATATAAATATCCGATCACATACGATTACTTAAAATGTAAGTGGTAGCTAACAAATTGACATGCATATACGAACCTCGGCATAATGTTCCAACAAGTATCGGCATGAATAAAACTTTGAATATAGTGGAACACGTAGTAGCCACATAAGTTGTTTCCAAATTGCTTGGCGTTTAACCTTGACAGGGAGAAATTTCATAATATCAGATGAAGAACTGATATGGTGCATTTATATTAATAATTGTTTTTGTAGTACGTACCTGAGTGCTCACTATGACTTCGAATTCTTTCTTGAAATCTCCTTTATGCTTCTTCTGGAACTTTCCAAATGTTTTGTTGAGGATGTCAATGAACCATTGGTATTTGCTGATTGATTCCTTCTTGAGTCATGAACTATAATCCCGCCGTTGTCAAGCTCGATGACTAGAAGGATCGGTGAAACCTATTCGTATATTCAAAGAAGCGCGTAAGAGCTAGTCGTATTATCAATGGCTTAAGAAATACAAGAACAAGAGGTTTGTGAGAACACGTACATGAAGTTGAAGGGCGTATATGTACGGTTTGTAGTCTTTGTTTCAATAATGCACGCAAAATGTATGCCTCAACTTCCGGTCTTTCTTTGCGCGAATGACCAGATTTTCTCGCTGACAACCTCTCGGGTCGATGAAACCAACGTTACGTATGCCCACTGTTCTACATCGTTGTATCTCCATTCTACATAAGAAGGGATAACTAAGTTAATTAGATTTTCGATTTTGTGGTACGAGAGGAAGCAAACGGTAAACTTAGAAGATCAATACTTACAGACACCAAAGAGCACATGAAGGACACGTCGATGGCGTCGCTTTGGTACACATGGTACAAGTCCTCGAATTGCAGCCATATTTCCGTCTGTCTCCGCGGAAGAAATGCGTATCTTGAGCAATGAGGTGGAACATTTTCTCTCCTTTAGATGCCCTTTCCATATAACATTCATGCATTTGACGATCTTGGTTGGGAGATCTTTTATATCTTTTGGATCAATTAGCGGTTTGCCCAACTCATACTTCCATCGATTGGTGCCGGTGGAAGATCCTGGTCTATTGATTCGATCCTGCCTCCTTCAAGAAATCCTGGATCCTCAATTGCTCAAAGACTCTGCTCATCTTCCACTTTCTTCTTCTTCTTTGCCGCCGACGGCCCGTGTATTTTTCCTTGTAGCCTTTCTTATTGTCCTTTCGTAGTCTGGCCGTCACAAAGCGGTGGCGCTGTTCCGCATGATTTGAAAGTGCTTCACAATTTTTATCTATTTTAACGTTGGGCGCCGGCCGTTGGCGCAAGCTGCTGGCCACATCCGTCTTCACGGTAATTGATAGCTCCTCACTTGATCGGATCATATGGCCTCTTTGGCAGTTCCTTCAATATTCTCTCGTCCGTCGGATGCCGACTTCGTGGGAGGAGGTGCCGCTATGGATCCTCCTTCGAAGGGAGCTTCTTCCTCGGCGGAGATCTTTGGAGGCGGGAGGTCTTTGAGCGGGAGGTGCCGGAGCATCTGATCTTTGGAGCGGGAGGTGGAGGAGGCGTGTCCCGACCACCGGAGAAGCTTTGCGTGCAGCGACATTGGAGGAGTCGTGGGTTGTCGATGTGGAGGAGGCGTGCTTGATGCTGCAATCGGCTCAAATCAAGGGGCCTCATCGTTGATGTGACCTCCACACCATCTGGAAATATGATGTACTTTTGCGCCAGGAGGATGAATGTGCCGTGGAGGGTCTGTCCAAGCTTGGTCATGTCGTCGCCCCACAGAATCTCGAGCAAGAGATCTTGAAGCCCCACCACCTCTTCCACCGTGACCTTAGAGTATCCGGAGGGTATCGATTGAAGTGGAACGCCTGGCCCGCCTCCACCGGATAAGCCATGCCATAAGCCACCTTGTAGGACAGGTTACGCATATCAATGTGTAGCTCAGACCGGGCGGCGAACCTTGATATCTTGTCCACGGGATAACGGACTCGCGGGTCATCCGCCAGGAGCCCACGCGGACGCGCAATCGCTCTTTTGCGGCGCTCGGTGATCACGGGTGTCGGCGCCCCTTGAACACTACCTCCTGAAGGCGATATTGGGTTAATGCTTGGACACTTGTTGCGCGATCAAATCGAGGATGGAAGCCTTTGTAGCTCTAAGCTCGTCCTCCAAACGGCTCACTCTACCCCGATCTCTCCTCTTGCTTACATCCGGCCTCAGAATCGCTATGCGTCTTTGGCAAATCCGTGCCTCCACGGTATCTTTCCGAATCCTCGTGTCCGTCCCCGGTGCTCGTGGTTTTGAAGGGCATATTTTAGCTCGTCATTCTCCCTGTCCGTCATGAAGGACCTCGACCGAGATTGATCGATGGCTTGTACAATCCTTTGACCAACTTCTTGGGTATCGGTGCCATCACCAAGCTACCGTCATCTGCAAGTTGGCCCCGTGACCCAAGAACCCGATTCTTGCAGCGGGCTCCCAATCCTCGATTTAGGTACAATCTCCTGCTGTAGAAGTTCCTCTTCCCGCTTGTCCCATTTCTTCGAAGCCTTAATGTAACCACCGGTGCCGAGATGGTGGTGGTATTTTTCTTCCAGGCATTCACCTTGTTTTTCTCTCTCGCGCCTGTCCTGCATCGGATAGCTTGAATTCCTCGAAAGCCTCCCAATGATCTGCCAGCTTAGGAAATTGATTGAAGTCTGGCCTTTCTCCTCTGTCGATGTACTTGCGGGTGAGGGACGACTTCCACTGCTGAAAGGAAGTTGCCATCTTCTTCAAAGCCCATCCCTTGGCCTTACCTCGTACTCCATCCGGAAAAGTGAAAGTTTCCTTCATATCATTCGAGCAATTCCTTGGTAGGCTGCAGGACTTCGGTCCATTTCTCGGATCTTGATTGGGACGTGATCCCTCACGTGGTAGCCGCAAGCATTGTTGAAAGGGCCAATTGCTGACAGTGGGGCTAGCAGACTCCCGTCGTTGCCGACCTCGGTTATCACATACTTGGTCGAAGGCTTCTTGTTAGGTCCTCGGTTAATTCCGGACTGGGTGGCCGATGATGTACTGGGCTGGATACACAAACACATGTTACAATAATTAACATGTTTACGGTGATTTCATAATGGTTAAGAGTATACCTCGCTGTTGCCGGCAGTATCCTCGCCAGTACCAGTGTTAACAGCCTCATTGACAGCGGCACCGGTGTTAACAGCCTCATCGACAGTGGCACCGGTGTTAACAGCCTCATCCAGGCCTAAGATGGTACCCAGCGCAATTGTCTCAAACATCAAATTTTCCTCATTGTCGAAATCCGGGTCACCACGCCTTGGTGTCGCCATCTAAAGTGGGCATGTAATCATATATAAAATACTTATATATTCTCAAACATATATACAACATAAATGTGGGATGAAATCATATATAGAATACTTATATATTGTCAAACACACATACAACATAAATGTGGGATGAAATCATATATAGAATACTTATATATTGTCAAACACACATACAACATAAATATGGGATGAAATCATATATAGAATACTTATATATTGTCAAACACACATACAACATAAATGTGGGATGAAATCATATATAGAATACTTATATATTGTCAAACACACATACAACATAAATATGGGATGAAATCATATATAGAATACTTATATATTGTCAAACACACATACAACATAAATGTGGGATGAAATCATATATAGAATACTTATATATTGTCAAACAAACATACAACATAAATAAGTTTCATGATATTCCATGTATAAGTTTCATTAGGTTTCATAGATAAGTTTCATTAGATTTCACGGATAAGTTTCATGATGTTTCGCAGATAAATTTCATTAGGTTTAATGGATAAGTTTCATGATATTTCACATATAAGTTTCATTATGCCTCACGGATAAGTTCCGTGATATTATCCGTGAATATCATCAAAGGTGAATGGATGGTGACACAACCTATATGACATTATTTTAGACAAGAACGGCATATCGTTCTTTAGTTTTTCCTACAATATATATACAATAGTTACAACAGAGAGAGCATGAAAACTCCAACATACAACATAAATGTGGCCATGAAAACTTATATACAATATATATACAACAAAAATGTACTCCAACATCAACAGATCAACAAAATTTCTTGTGAGCATTTCACCGAACACCTTGCGGGCATGAATACAGACAGAGCAGGAGGGGGCATTTCGCCAGCTACCTAGGTCCTCCGGGGTGGATGGCCTGGGGGGCGTCGGCGCGGTGGCTGGGAGGCGTCGGCGCGGTGGCTGGGGGCCGTCGGCGTGGTGGCGGTCGACGGAGCTGGCTCTGGCGCGCGCGGGACTTAGAAAATTTGAAGGTGCGGGAGCCTTCGGGACTTCAAAATTTAAAGGTTACCCCACTTCTACAAGCGGTTCGTAACACCAACCGCTTGTAGAGGTACTTCTACAAGCGGTTCGTAATACCAACCGCTTGTAGAGGACCCCGACTGCAAGTAGCCTACCCGGCTCACCCATTTCTACAAGCGGTTGGTCTTGCGAACCGCTTGTAGTGGTACTTGTACAAGCGGTTCGTAATACCAACCGCTTGTAGAGTACCCCGACTACAAGCGGTTTGTTCCACGAACCGCTTGTAAAAGTATCGAGACGTAACACTTAAAAGAATGCGGTGCCTTATGTGGTTAACAAGAAATCTCTTCTCCCCCTTGGCTAGCGCGGCGCTTGAGTGCGGGCTTGTGCCCAGTGCCCAGAGGTTGGGTGTTCGAGCCCCACTCGCGCCCGCTGGCCTTTCTTTTTTTTAAACCCCACTACAAGCGGTTGGTACTAAGAACCGCTTGTAGTAGTACCCCACTACAAGCGGTTGGTACTAAGAACCGCTTGTAGTGGGGTTTAAAAAAAAGAAAGGCCGGGCGCGAGTGGGGCTCGAACACGCAACCTTTGGGCACAAGCCCGCACTCAAGCGCCCGCGCTAGCCAAGGGGGAGATGAGATTTCTTGTTAACCTTAGAAGGCACTGCATTGTTTTAAGTATACAATAATTTTTAAAAGTGCTTGTATTTCTTTTTTTCCTTTCTTTTTTAAGTGTTTGTATTTCTTTTTTTAAAAGTGTTTGTATTCGATGGTTTTATTTTTTTTAAGTGTTTGTATGCGATTTTTATGTTTTTTTTGAAGTGTTTCTATTTTATTGTTTCATTTTTTTAAAACATCATATGTACAAGCAATGTTAAACATCAACATATCAACATGATCATATGGAATAATGTACAAGGAATGTTTCTCCAGCCATAATGTATACAAGTAGTACATCTTAAGTCTTCGTCTTTACAATTGTTCCTTCTTTATGATCGTGACGTATGTAAGGAGCATCGACATCACGGTCACGCAGGACGTTTATTTCAACATCAACTGTAAAAGGAGGGAGCTCGTCAGGCCGACCATACTCTTCCTCATCGGTGACGCCCTCAACTCCTACAATCCGTCGTTTGCCTTGGAGAACTACATGTCGCTTTGGCATTACCTTTTGCTTGTCCTTTCGATTTTTAGGTTTGCTTGACATGTCCATTACATAGAAGACCCGAGCCACATCGTTCGCGAGAACAAACGGTTCGCGCCTATAGCCGACTTCCTGTGAGATCCACAGCTTGTCATGCCGTATTTGTCGACCTTCACACCGTTTGTCCTCAGCTTGACCCATTGGCACTTAAATAGAGGGACCTTGAGAGGTCCATAGTCGAGCTCCCATATTTCTTCTATGAAACCGTAATATGTGTCGAACACCGCCATCGTTGTCTTCGGCGTCTATACTGACGCCGCTGCTCGGTTGGTGCTCCTGTTATCCTGGGATCTGGTGTAGAATGTGTAACCATTGATCTCATACCCCTTGAATGTCCCGATTTCTTGTGATGGTCCCCGGGCCAAGCGTTGCAATAGTTCATCGTTTGACCCTTCCTCAAGGATGTACTTCTGTAGCCAGCTGCCGAAAGAATCCATGTGCTTCAGGGTTATCCAACTCTCTGTCTTACCTGTGAACTCGCGGCGTAGGACACTCTTGTGCTGAATGACATAGGGGGCGACTATGGTGGATTGCTTCAGAACAGTGAAATGTGCTTGCTTGAATGCAACAAGATCGTTGCATGCAACTGCTTGCCTTCCTATTGTCCCTTTGCCCGTAGCCTCCTCGTGGTCGTGATATGGGGACGCCGATAGGATTTACATCATTCATGTAATCAACACAAAACTCTATCACCTCCTCCGCCACGTAGCCCTCGGCAATGCACCCTTCGACGCGAACGATTCTGAACGTATTTCTTGAGGACACTCATGTACCTCTCGAAGGGAACATGTTGTGCGAGATACATCGGTCCGAGGATACCTATCTCCTTGACAAGGTGAACGGTGAGATGAACCATGATATCAAAGAATGCAGGAGGAAAAATCATCTCGAGGCTAACCAAACTTTGTACCACATCAGCCTCCAACTTAGGCAGCTTTAGGTGGTTCGACGACTTTCTCGCGAAATGGCGTTGAAGAATGAACATAACTTCGTGATTGTCCCCGCACCCACTCGGGCAAGATACCTCGATAGCCATCGGGAGCAATCTGTGTCATCAACACAAGGCGATCATGGGATTTTAGGCCTTGGAGTTTGTTCTCTTCGTGTTTATGAGTCTCTTTACATTTGAGGAATATCCAGAAGGGACCTTCACACTGTTCAAACACTCAATCATGCTTTTTTTCTCTTCTTTGCTTGGAGTGTAGCTTGCAGGATGTAGATAAAGTTGTTTTGTCCCTTCTTTGTTTTTCGGATGTAGGTCACTCCTCACCTCCATGTCTTCAAGGTCCTTCCGAGCTTGCGGTGTATCTTCGATTTGCCGTACATATCTATGTAGCCTAGCAGGTTCAAACAAACATTCTTCGTGATGTGCATGAAGTCCAAATGAGTGATTTAACCTCCAAAACCTCCCAATACGGCAGGTCCCAAAATATTGATTTCTTCTTCCATGCGGGTGCATGACCATCCTCGTTCGGCACAGGTATGCTTCCACGACCCTTCCCAAATACTACTTTCAGATCTTTTACCATAGCAAACACAAGTCACCCATTACGATGCTGAGGCTTACCACGAATTTCTGTTACCCCGTTAAATTTACTTCCTTTCCACCTCAAAGCATGACTGCTAGGAAGAAACCTGCGGTGGCCCATGTACACACACTTCCGAGAGTTTTTGAGGTACATGCAGTCCGTTTCATTTATGCACTGGGTGCAGGCTTTAAACCCTTTCACAGTTTGGCCGGAGAGGTTACCGAGCGCGAGCCAATCGTTGATTGTTACAAACAACAATGCACGCAGTTGAAATACTCTCTTTTGTACTCATCCCAAACCCGCAGTACACCATCCTCCCACAACTTCACAAGGTCTTCAACCAATGGTTTCAGTGTAGACATCTATGTCGTTTCCAGGTTGCTTCGGCCTTCGATCAATAATGGCATCATGATGTACTTCCGCTTCATGCACTGACCATGGAGGAATGTTATAGATGCAAAGTGTCACAGGCCAGGTGCTATGGATGCTGCTCAAGCGACCGAAAGGATTCATCCCGTCGGTGCTCAACCCAAACCTTATGTTTAGACCTCATTTGCAAAGTTCGGGTAAGCCCGATCGACTTTCCGCCACTGCGTGAGCCATCTGCGGGGTGTCTAAGCATCCCGTCTTCCTTACGCTCTTCCTCATGCCAACGCATCATCTTGGCATGACCTTCGTTAGCAAACAGACGCTTCAACCGGGGTATCACAGGGAAATACCACAATACTTTTGTCGAGTTCTCTTCTTCGCACGATTCCCATCTAATTCACCCGAATCGCCACGCTGCACCTTATACCGGATTCTTCGCTGCTTGGACAGACCACCAACTCGTCATACTCATTGCGATACAGGGTACAATCGTTAGGACATGCATGGATCTTCCGCACTTGCAATCCTAAAGGGCAGAGGACTCGCTTCGCTTCATACGTAGATTACGGTAGAGTGTTTCCTTCCGAAGCAACCTCTTTACGAGTGATAACAAACCATTGAATCCCTTTGTCCGACACACCGTGTGTGGCCTTCCATTGCATGAGTTCCAGCAGTAGTACGCAGATTTTTGTGGCCTTGTGCACGCTTTGGGTACAGCAGGTTCGGTGGTCCTCTACCATGCTCAAACTTCTTGTATTGTCTTTCCTCTCGTGAACTCTCCTCTCCGTCACGGAGCATCTGTTCCAGCTCATCATCGCCAAACTCATCGAGTGTATCTTCCACGGACCCGTATTGAGTGGTGTCAGGCATCTGCTGGCTCTATCTTCCTCTTCTTCGTCTTCTTCATCGTCTTCTGTCGAATCGCCTTTGTTTCGCCATGGTGGGTCCAGCAGGTATAGTTTGCCATGAAACCTCTCGTGATCACATGCCTCATAACCATCCATCGCTCGAATGCTCCTTCTCATTCTTGCAGTCCTACGACGGACAACGTATGAAGCTTCCTGGAGGCAAGAATGCAACGGCCGTCGAAACTCCTTCATGCCATCTCGAACTCTCTTGACCGACGGTCTGCATTGTATATCCATTGCCGATTCATCTACACAAATAAAAATAATAACAACATCTATCACAATATTCTATTAAAGCTAACTATGACTAATAGTTTTGTATTTTATAATCATTCTGTGTTCTTTCACTAAAGCCAACTAATTATTTCTAATCCTCCTACTTTTTAAAAAATAAAACTAACTAATTGTTACATTTTCATACAAATCTTTTCTCTTCCACACGTTTGTAATTTTTCATCGTTTCACATTTATTGAATTTCATTTCATACACCAAATCGTATATATCACCTTAAGAACAAAAATATAAGCGAACAAAACATAATTTCTCAACATCCAATGCACAAAACATCAATATCTAGGTGAGAAGGATGTCAGCAACATATTACTCACCTTAGAACAATTAATTCGGATCTAATAGCCTCAATTCAAAATTTTGGCAGCACCTGCCATAAACAGCTCTCGGCCCACCACTCGTGATGTCCTCGTGCGAGCTCGGGAGGAAGACAGAGTTTAAATGCCTTTGGCGGGAGGGCTCTACAAGCGGTTCTACACACAAACCGCTTCTGGAGCCCCCATTAGACCTCTAGAAGCGGTTCCAAACACGAACCGCTTCTAGAGAGGACGCTCCAGAAGGGGTTTGTGTTAAGAACCGCTTCTAGAGACCCCCTCCCGTCCGTTGCCCACGAACCGCTTGTGGCACGGGACTCCACAAGCGGGGCGCACGTAACCGCTTGTGATAGGCCGGTTGTGAAGGCCGGTTCTGTAGTAGTGCGTCCTTCCAGTCGGCGGCCGACGTCGCCTACAACCTCTGGAACGCCCACCTCATCGGCTCCCGCGAGGGCGTCTTCCGCCCCTTCGGCGACGCGGTGGTCAACGGCATCGACTTCTTCATCGACCAGGGCTCGCCGGACCACTACGACGACCTCGCCGCGCACCTCAGGAGCTACGACAAGGAGGACTTCGGCGGGCCCGGCGTACTCATGACGGCGACGCCGCGGTGCGCCTACCCGGACTGGCGCTTGGAGAAGGCGCTGCAGACGGGGCTCTTCGGCCGCATCCACGTCCGCTTCTACGACGACCCCAAGTGCTCCTACAACCATGCCGGCCTCCGGGGGGTGATGGAGCAGTGGAACAAGTGGACGGCCAAGTACCCGGACATGGGTGTGCACCTCGGGTTGGCGGCGGCGAACGTGCCGGGGAACAACGACAACGTCAACCTCAAGGCGCTCTACTACGACCTGCTACCCCACGTGCAGAAGGCGGCCAACTACGGCGGCATCATGCTTTGGGACAGGTACTACGACAAGCAAACCAACTACGGCAACACCGTCAAGGACTGGGCTTAACTAATATAACTGTACTAGCATTAATTAAGCTCCATAAATGAATGTTTAACGTATGAGTTTGTGTTACTTTAAATATTAAGACGTATTTTGTTAATGGATTTGTCCATCGATGTCGGACGTATTTTATTTTCTAATACAAAAATAAAGGGATTTGATAAACATCATGGATGTTTTTATCGTTGAAATAATCTAAATCTAGAACTATCGGATCATTATTGAGATTAGGGAGCATCGATTACATCCGATCCTATGATTTGATCTAACGGCACGGTGATATCGGGGTGAGGTATCCAACGGTCCAAAATTTAGATGTTAGTTAAAACAAAAACATTCGGATGATACCTATACTGTCACGTACATGCTATGGTTTTGGGTCTTGTATTCCTGAGTTGTGATGTATTGGGCTACGTGAGTTGTGTGCGTGTGTTGGGCTGAGCCCATGTAGGCGTTTAGACGCTAAAGAGAGAGGAGCTTAGCCGTATAAAAAGCTAAGCGCATCCGAGAATACGGGGGAGGAGAAATAGAACTCATTCTTGATTCCCCAATTCTTCCCGTATTGTTTCTTCCGTCTCAATCCCCATCCCAAACTCTTCTCCCCAGGTTCCGATCTCTAGAGAATCGTAACAATTGGTATCAGAGCCTTCGATCCAAGTCATGTCCGACGCTTTTGAGAGAGCAATCGCAGCAAGTGACCGAGTCGTTGAGCTATGCGAGAAGATCCTCATCGAGTTGCGCAGAGGGCGTTCCATGGTGGCTGCCGCTACAGAGGAGCTCCACGCTAGCCGTGACGCCATGACCAACAACGACGACGCCGAGATGTCATCTAGATGTTCGATGGGGTGCCCCAGCCATGATGCTGGCATACCAATGGTGGCATCCACCCCTGCTACGGCGTCGTCGCTGCCCTCGGCTAACACGCTCGACGTTGAGCCTGTCGTGGCCTCTCCGCTTGTTCAAGTCAAGGTGGAGTAAGGTTGCGCAAGTGAGGATTTTGAGGAAATGCCTCCGAGAGGCGACAACATCATCGGCATCATCTCCAGCAGTCTCGACGCAGCAAAGCCAACCAGGAGCTTGATGCCATACCTAAACCATAGCAATCCTCGGTGCATCGACGGACACACTATTCGCAAGGCCACGACCTCAAGGCAAGTCCACCGAGCTCAGCTAGGGGAACACCACACTGGGTGTGGCAAGCAGGACCAAGCGCTCTGGTTTTGTGGTCCGGCAAGCTTAGCGCTCTGGTTTTGCGATCCGGCAAGCCTTCCACCACCACGGCCACCATGGGTGACTTCCACGACCTTGTGCCTACCGTCTGCACAAGCCGCAACCAACAAGCAGCCTACTGTGGCTTCTCATCTAGCTGCTGTCCTCATTGACAATTGTATACTTGACTTCGTCACTGCAATGGGCTACCTCATCATCGTCAGAATCATTGCCGGCTGGTGGACTCACATGGTGCCTTCACTGCTCCAGTTCATCAAATTCCTGCGACAAGAGCACATGTCAACTGATCATCTCATTTGGAGCATCAGAAATGGGAGCTGGCTCAAGACTTGCGTTGGGTACAGATCCCCTGCTGAATCAATCCTTTTCAGTTCAGAGTGGACAATACCATCTGAAGTCAGCTGTTTACCTTTCATTGACATTGATTTTTACGGCAATGGTATCACTAATTACAAGTTTGGGCTTGAGTTACTAGGTGTTCTTGCCAGATTGAAACAGAACTACCAGATCATTGCTGATAACTTAGAGCTCCCAACCGGTCCAGTTACTTCTGGTGCTTCTATACTGCTTCTTCAGTGTATTAGACAGGCCGCTTCATGCGATAACTTGGTGAAAAGGCTAAAGAAGCGTCAATGGTTGAAGACCAATGCTGGGTTCAGAGCTCCTCCGGAAACTTTTCTCCTCGATACGGAGTGGAAATGCCTTGTTAAGTTTGCTGATGTAGTTCCACTGCTCGATTTGCCTTTCTATGGAGATGCAATCCTGTACTACCGGGAAGAGCTGAGGAAGGTTGGTGTTTTTGCTAGTTTGGAACAAGTGAGCAATGCTGTAACTTGTCATCTGGAGCAGCTCTTGTCAACATCTTCCCTTACAAGGAAAATCAGGCTTGCTCTGCTCTCCTGCTATAAGGAACTAAATGAGAGGCACATGACATTCACTGCCAATATTCTCCCCTTTATGCGGACAAAGAAGTGGCTGTACACTACACATGATTTCAGATCTCCAAACAATTGTGTCCTGTTTGATAGCTCATGGGAACCGGTCATTCCAGTTGCAAATCTACCATTCATTGATGACAGTGACTCCAGCAATGGTGCGGGAAAGGAAATCTACAGCTACAAGAAGGAGCTCAAGGCTTTGGGTGTTGCTGTAGATTTTAATCACGGAGAGGACATGGTTTTGTCAAGTTTAACTATTGTCGAGAGGCATGAAATGCCTAACCCGTTGATGTCCCCAGTGGTGTTAACCATGGTGCTAGCCTTCATTTCAGCGACTCTGGGAACACTAGTGGCAGCACTGACCGAACAGTACAGCACTCGACCATTGATGACAACATGTCTTTGCTTCAGAGCTCTACTCTCAAGGTTTTGCTTAAATGCATGGAAAGAAGTGCTCACCCAGGAGACTTTGCGCAACGAAATTGAAAGATGCAGTTGATGTCTTCATACTCATCACCTCAAAGCAGAATGGTTGTGCTACAGTTATGTGCTAGATTGGTGCAATTAAAATCAATAAATCTAGCTCCTGTTATCTTGTGGTACATTTGTTGTGTGCTGACTAGTAATGGGAAAGTTCAGAAGAATTTGCAAATATGGGCAACTGCAACTCCATGCAATGAGCCGAATCAAGAAAATATAGGGAAACAAGATCATGAGAATACGTCATGGGGCCAACAATACACCAGTTCAAGTATCAAATGGCAGCTGATTCTCTTCCTTACAGCCTGTAGCAATACTAGATCGTGCGCTGATTCGTCGGGGAAGTGCCACCCTTGCTCGAGAAGTGATCAAATGGGATTCTCTTCCGGAGTGTTGGTCCACCTGGGAATCAGCTGCTTCTCTTCGTTCTCAAGGTCCATTATCATCAGCTTGGGGGCAAGCAGATTCTTAGGGTGGGGGAATGTCACGTACATGCTATGGTTTTGGGTCTTGTATTCCTGACTTGTGATGTATTGGGCTACGTGAGTTGTGTGCGTGTGTTGGGCTGAGCCCATGTAGGCGTTTAGACGCTAAAGAGAGATCAGGAGCTTAGCCGTATAAAAAGCTAAGCGCATCCGAGAACACGGGGGAGGAGAAATAGAACTCACTCTTGATTCCCCAATTCTTCCCGTATTCTTTCTTCCGTCTCAATCCCCATCCCAAACTCTTCTCCCCAGGTTCCGATCCCTAGAGAATCGTAACATATACACTCCCAAAATAAAAGTCCAACAACCATATGACACAAAGAAGAAGTTTTTGAATCTCTCATGGCAAACAACAAGTTTAAAATAAATTACATAAAACATAACTACAAGCTTTGTGAAGCTATGTAGTTTTGGTATGCAATCCACGTATTCGAAGCTATTGACTATCTAAAATTGATCATCTCAATGCTCTCTTAGCCCGGTGTACTGGTTGATATTGACGTGGTGCTCAAATTCTAAGCATGCTCAGATATTATGAATGGGTTAACCCCATGCGATAGAACCCAATTATGGAGGATACAACATGCTACAACGATATCAACTTGAGTTGCATAGGGAAAGAAAGGGATAGCACCATCAAGAATCCTGCACGCGGCCTTCTTTTTCCTCATCTCCTTCTTCTCTTGATCACGAGTCGATGCAGAAAATAAACACTTCACAACCATCAAACTTTAACTAAAAGCATTTATTATTTAAAATCCTTAGGTAATGAATAGCCGCATCACATAGGTAACTCATAAAACACGAAAACTGGAAAATTCCTATCTACTGCCGGACTTGCTTGCTTCGGCTTCTGCGCGTGCTGCACTCCGGCCCTCCGGGTACGGGGCTTCTTCTTCTTTTTAGAGAAATTTTACGGTGGATTATACTTGTAGTATAAAATGTGTAGTAGAAATCACTTCTAACCGTTGATTTGTTAAGGATGTTTCTACTACTCTACTACCAGGTGTAGTATAAGTAAACTTTACTTAATCTGATCCATTGGATCGAAAAGAATGAACGGTTCATATTCTTTTCGATCCACTTGCGCTTCTGTTCTTCGAAAGCCAACTCCTTCACACGCAGCTTGTCCCATGCACTCGAGTTTAAAGTACTCGTGCATATCCTCGTTTGCCTGTTCCAGTTGCTTCGCGCGGTCATCGAAATGTCCTTCTTTTGCTCCACTGTTCTTCCCGTTTCTTCTCTACCATCGCCCTAAGTGCTTCTGCGGTGGCTTCTTTCTTTTTCACTTCTTCCTCCATTTCATCCACTTCGATTTTTAGCAGCTCCACTGTTGCGACGCGACGATTTTTTTCGAAATAGATAGCAGGAGCTCTGCCTATTCATTAAAGGAGAAGAAGGCACCAAGTTCAGAAACACATAGAAACGGCCACAAAAGAGTCCGAGGACCTCAACCCTGCCAGGTAAAATGACTAAAATTAACCTAGTCTCTTAGAAGCAAAATTAAACTCTGCAACGTTTGCCTTGGCTCTATCTACTACTAATTGCACGGGGCTCGCCACTTCCTGGAAGATGCGCGCGTTTCTCTCTTTCCAGAGGTTCCAAAAACCAAAGATAATCAGCCCGTCGAAATCTCGTCTTGCTTGGTGGAGGATCAAGGAGCGCCGGTGAAGCCACCAATCTTGAATTGTATTGTCGGCGGGGGCCTGGAAGGTGAATCCTTGCGAGGGGAGGAGCAGGGCCCAGAAACTAGAGGCGAACTGACAGGATAGCGCAATATGCAAAGCTGTTTCTTCCACGGCGTTGCACAGGCAACAAGACTGTTGGTGCGGCCACCCTCTCCGTGACAGATTGTCCGCCGTTAGAAGGCTGTTACGAAGCAACAGCCAAGCAAAAATTTTGCATTTATTCTCCGTCTTTACTCTCCAGATCAACTTGCCTGTTGCACTTGTAGTGGAGCCAAAGAATTGTGCCTGATAAGCCGACTTGGTAGAGAATTTTCCGTCTGAAGTCCAACGCCACACAATTTCGTCTTGGCCTTCTTCTTGCAATTGTACTTGTTGTATCTTCTGCCAAAGGTTGAGAAATTGTTCAAGCTGAAGGCTTGTACTGATATTCCTCAGAGGTAGCATCTACGAGTTGTTTGTCAGTTCATGAAGCACGGAATTGTTCCTTTTTTTCACTAGCCGAAAGCTTCCCTCCTTGCCTCTTCCTCGGCACGGTTATACTCCATCTTCCTCAACAAGTCGTCAACCTGGATTGCCTTTACTTGGTACGTACAGGCGGTCGATGGCCCTCACGTACCAGTTTTGATTGATGAGCTTTTGGTCGCGCTCGTGGCTGAAACTCCAGACTTCACTGGGGTCGTCTTCTGAGGTGTTCCTAGAGGTGGGCGTCGTGCCGTGCCGGTCCGGCCCGGGTCCATCATGCTTCGGGCCAGAACCGTGCCGTGCCACGATGGCCCATCGTACCCACCGTGCTGGGCCGTGCCGGCCCGACTCACCTTTGGCGAGCCCAAGCCCGGCCCATTTGCACTTCGTGCCGTGCCGGTCCAGGCTCGACCCATTTTCACTATTGTGACGAGTAAAAAAATAAAACACATCACTACTACTAAGCTATCTATTTTAATTACATAAGAGACTAATCACATCAACAAAATGTCAAACATAAATGCAATGCTTGAAGATGCCCTGAATCAACAATATCTGCCAACTTTTAGGCCTTAATTCGTGATTTCATGCCCGTTCGTGCCATGCCGTGCCGTACCGCCCGTCGTGCCCGGTTTCGGGGCCCAGCACGGCCCAAGCTACAGAGCAGCCGGCCCGGCCCGCAAGACGGAATCGCTTGCGTCAGTTTTGCACCGGGCCATCCCATCGTGCTTCGGCCCGGCCCAAAAGAGCCCGGCCCAAATGCCCACCTCTAGGTGTTCCGGTGACGGCAGGGAAGATGAGAATGCCCTCGGGGACCTTTGAATCTCTATCCTAAATGGTGAGCTTGGTCTTCCACTAGTGGTAGTTGTCCACTTGCACCGACTCACACTCGTACAGGGGCCAAGTCTGTTGAAACTAATCTTGTAATAGGAAAGTTTTAATTTAGAAAGTTTGTATTAAAAAAGTTTAGGATGAGGAGTCCAAGTAGGACAAGTAACTGAAATCCTATTCCGTTCCTTAAGGCTGTAGTTTTGAGTATAAATAGAAGGTAGTCCTGAGTTTTGTAAGACAAGCAAAAGCAAGAAGCAAGCCAATAAGAGAGAAATAAAGCAAGAGAATAAACAGAGCAATGCAAGAGAGAGCCGAAGCAGTAAGATTAGAAGTGCACTCTCTCGGGCCTCTGCATTAATTTCTTGTGCTCATCTCATCGTGTTGGAGCACGGCGTGGCGCAGCGTGAACATGGTGTCCACCTCGACGTCCTAATCTTCGATCCTGGGTGTCTTGTTCCAACAAAGTCTCCTCAAAGTGCAAATACTCCAGCATCCTCTGAAGCTGGAACGGCATGCCTCCGTCATCCTCTCCATGGGTTGACATGCTTGGCATCTAGAATGGACAAGTCACACTAATTAGGACAACGGTGACAATAATTTTAAAAGAAGCATAGAAGATTTTTAAAAGACTTATTTTTGAACAGATTTAATTCCTTAGGCCTAGCTACTAGCTACGGTAACCTAGAGTTAGGCTATGTTTGGATCCTTGGACTAATTGTTAGCTGGCTAAAAATTAGTCCTAGTCTATCCAAACAGGAAGACTAATAGGTGGGCTAACTTTTAGCCAACCCCTTAGCTAACAATTAGTCCATTAGTTGGTGGGGAGGAGCTAATTTGGGCTAATAGCATGTAACACGCTGGGAAAAGCCTGAAATACCCTCGCGCTGGCCTTATCCTCATTTTCTCACCCATTATGAGGGGCAGAAATGACTTTTCTAAGAAATTAGTCCAACCATTAGTCATGTATCCAAACAGCTCTGGACTAATTTTAGATGGACTAATTATTAGCTGGCTAACAATTAGCTCTAGCCATTAGCCAGCTAACAATTAGTTTTAGTCCATCCAAACATGGCCTTAACCTAGCTCTGATACCAACTTTGTAGTGACCCAGTGTCTCCACTGGGAATCCAACACTATGATCTGATACTAGTCCCATTGCTAGAATCTCACAGTGGACAATACGAATTGGATATCATTGCAGGAAAACAATAACTACCAAATAGTTTAAATAGTGGCAACCATCCACGATTACATAGTAGCAGGATTACACCCGCACAAGCAAAGTACGGAATAAAACATCAGAGTAGCAACAAGATCCTTCAGCAATGGCATCCCGAGGTTGACTCGGTACCACAACTAGTCCTGCCCACCTTCGAATGGATCCTCCTGATCCTGGCAATCGGACTCGCAACCTGAATACAAATATCCGTTGATTGCTATAGTGAGTGCACGGCTACTCAGCGAGCGTTGGGAGTGTATAGGTATCATCCGGATGTTTTTGTCCCAAAAATCATCCAAACTTTGGACCATACGATTAAAACACACATCCGTAGGATCAACCCACCTCGAATTCAGGGAGGCTGTGCATTGATCTGAAAGCAAATCCAATTGTCAGGAATTTGGATGATGGTTGCTAAAGAAAACATCCGGATGAAACTTATCAAAACCCTTAATTAAACCAAGTTTTGTTTAAATGAACGAGTGAATAATTGACAATAATCAGATCTAGTCAACGGACGACTAGAGGACATGGCATCATCACCCGTTATCAGAAGTATCTGCCAATCAACGCCACCATACCAGAGCTGGTAGCCAACCATGTTCTGCTAACCGGAATGCTAATCCAGGAGTTTCTAAATCCTCGACGCCCCCGGTTGGTACAAGAGCACCAATGATGGAAGGCTAATCCTACCATGTCGATAAGAAGTTCTTCGGACAAGTAGGAAACAGTTCGAAATAAGATATATTAGTTGCACCCTACCAGCACGTAATAGTTACACTAGTAGTTGCACTAACGATGGAACTTTTGCTATAAATATTTTATGGTTTGAATAAAACTTTTGTTGTATATTTGGTTGTGTTTGTGTGCTATGGTTTCTACTCGTGAATGTTTAATTCTATATTATAACTTTCACGATGTTGCAACCTTTAAAATTCATAAGGAATCATAACTAAGGAATTTTAATGAGCAGAACCTTATCTTCTAATAAGAGATAGTTTTCGAATTAAACTATTTTCTATAACCATCTCTTCCCTTCTAATATGTAGGAATCCTAGTTAAATAAACTTTTAAAAGAGTGGAATCTTGTTTAAAATATTGTGACAACTTTTAAACAGAAGGTAGATTTGGAATTCAAAACCTTCCCATATAACTTACCTCTCCTCTCTATAGGACTTTGTGACTTCTATAATTATATCATAGCCAAGTAGGTGTGTCGAAAACTATTTTACCGCTTATGCAAACTCCACCTCATAGATAATAATGCCTTCTTGTTCCCATGCTACTCGCGCTAGAAAGCATGGACCTGCTCCGAACATAGCTATAAAGGAATTAATACTATAAACTTTATTAACACCCCAATTGTACCTGAGCATATACTGTCCATAGAAGAATCAACATCAATACCTCACCGGTAACTGTAGAAAATACCTAAGTTACTATAAGTAGTTATCACCCAATTTCTTTCACAAGTAACAATTACCTCAATTTCTAAACCCAGAGAATCTCCACTTTGACGCCCTACCTTAGAATAAGATCACAATGTTAAGTTACATTATGTAGGACTAAATGTCGTTTGGTCAAATAAAAGTGATTAAAAATAGAATAGTAGTCATAAACTTAAAGATTTCATTGTGTGTTAGTTTTGAGTGCAATCTTTTACGTTGTTATTCAATTGTGGTGAAATTCTGTGTACTAATGTAAGGATTGCTCTCGCGAATATTAAACCTTTGGGTTGAAAAATTCACGACGAGATGATCTCAATAAATAATAACAATGTCAAATTGTGTCAAATGGAAAATAGGCCCAAATTAACTACCTCATCCCTTCTAAATTATAGAAACTTTATTTAATAAAAATTTTAGTGAAAAAAATGTTGCCTTGTAACCACACCAAATCTTGTCATATTCTTTCTATCCTATCAATCTACGTGTTCTTTAATAACCTTGAGAACAAGCTTCTTGACCATAGTTGCTCCCTATTTACTAGATTAATAAGTGTGGCGAGTAATCTCTTGCTATTCCAACCTGTTGGCCAATTTCACATCCATCAATTACAAAAAAAGATAACATTACATACCCCAAATAGACTCATGACCAGTATCGTCTCTAATGTCAAAAGATTCTATCGCGATCCCCAGTCACTTCTAATTAAGAGTATCAAGTTCCTAACCGATCTTATTTAAAGCCTGGCAAGCTCAAGTTAGAATCTCTAACGCAAATATCTTCTCCATGTGACTGCTAAATTACATGTCGTACCATGAGCATTCATTGTGTACTAGGCATTCACGTAAAGTCATGACAATTCTTGTTCAATCTTACTTAAAGCTTGCCTGAATAGAATTTAGAACCGAGCTTACCGTTGATAAATTGATCGTCTTATTCACTTCAACAATCAACACCCACTCACTCTTTTAACCATGCAAATCTTGGGGACGAGATTTTTGTAGGGAATGGGGGGGGGGGTAAATTTGTAACATCCTGAAATTTACCAAACAGTAAAAATAAAATATTAAAACATGAATTTGATTTATTATTGTTTTTCCTAAAATTTAAATGCATTTATTAGAGATCTTGCTAAAGAGATACTTGAGTTTTAGAAATTAGGGAAAGGAAATGGTAAAAAGGTAAGAGGGTAGAAGATTAAAACCGTAATTTAAGGATAATATTGAATAAGAAAGAAATTTTATAGATTGCATTGTTGGCTAGCTAGATAATCATGACTTTATGAAAAGAGATTAGTTAATATGAGTAGTAGGGAGAGCATTGAAATTGATAGAATTATCTAGAATCGTTAGGTGTAGTATGAACACATTGAATAATGGATTTTGACTATGAAAGATACATTAACAAATAAGGTGAACCATTATCATTCATGATCAGGAAATATTCATTACATGAGAATAGATTACAACACTCAGTTATATGTTACATCGTAGTTTACATTTTCAACAAATAGGAAATACCAGAATCTTTATGACGACGTACAACAGTCACATGAATTACTACTCATACAACTGTAGGATTACACATGCAATCACAATTCCATAACTAATTACATCCCAAAGAGTAAGTTACAAAACTATAAGCTACAATTCCAGTGCTGACTTGATCTTCGCTCCGAACCTGCAAATTCAATTGTACACGTATAAGAGTAAGCATATAGTAAATGCATTAAATTAAATACAGAAAATAAAATAAAAGAAGTTGCCGTCAGCTAATTAATTGATTGATCGCTCAATGAGGTAGCCTAGATTGTCCGGGGGCTAATCTGGCTCCTCTCGCGATTTATTTTTGCATCATTCGGAAATAAACAAACCTGTTAAGCTGTAGGCGTGAGTATTTAGAAATATCGCGCGGTAGAAATAAATTTTACCTTAGTAAAAATATTATGGAAGCTACAGCAAAGTAGGATAACCACTCGGCTTGTGCACAGGATAGCACAAGCTCTTTCCAGAACCAGCCACAATATCCAGCCGAACACTCCAGGGCAAATAGCCAACCAGCCACTTAAGAGCATCTCCAAGAGAGAGCCCTAAAAATGAGCCTTAAATTTTAATTTAGGACCCTAACTAATTAGATTTAGGGCTCCAACGAAATATTCACTCCAGCAATTAGGCCCTAAAACCCAACAAATATAGGGCTCAACCACAGAGTTGCTAAATATAGCTACTCTCCTAGGGGCCCTAAAACAATTTGCTAAATTTTAACAATTTAGGACCCTTGCTGGAGTTAATCTTTTCCCCAAAAGCCATATAATTCAAGTTATGACCATATTTAGGACCCCTCTTGGAGATGCTCTAAGCCATCAAACCAAGGTCACCGCACAAACAAGATGCATTTATTAAAAGATCAGATCACATAAGTAAAAGCTTTAGGACAAACCAAGGCCAAGCTTCAGAAACATGGGGACCAGAAGATAAGCAGCTACAAGAAATCATCCCAATCACAAGATTAAACTATTGTCTATTAAGATAAGGCAAATCTAACCGGTACCTCCAGAACCTTGGGACCAAAGCGAGTCACCAAACCATCTCTCCGGATCAGGCTAGAAAGTGCAAAGCAACCAGCCCAATTCATCCATCTAAGGAACAAGGTCAGTCGACCACACAAACCAAGAATATTACACTGACAGGGCTAATAAATGAGCAGTCCATCCGCTGCAAGGATAAGCCCCCATTCAAACCCTATTGTGTCCCCTTTTCCATGGCTTTATAAACCAGCTAAGTCCCATTCAAGAAGTCCCAAAGCCAATCACTTTTAGTAGCTAACCCAAATCAAGAAGATAAGGGAGCACATCCACACAAGTAATTAGAAGCAGCCAGGAGAGTTTAGTTCCAGACGCTGACCCTAGGAACAATTGGTACAAAAAAAAGGGAAATCAAGCCGCACATATATCCATCCCTTTTTCACAAGTAAGTTTCCACAAGTTCAATTCCATTAGAAGCATCATAGCATATCCATTAAGCATGCACATGAGCTAGATTAGAAAATGACAGTAGAAGGCTAAAGGAGAAAACATAGAAGTGGTCTCAGACTAATATTGATATTGTGGGGGTTGCGCTGTGCGTTCCCTAAAGCTATTTGTGCTCCCCCGGCGCACAAGAAAGCTTAGGGCATCGTCGCGTGCCATCCGACCCACGCATCGTTTTGATTCAATATCATTATTTGCATCATCGACCGTAAACGAATCTAAATCGGTCTCGATTAGTGGTTGCGAATAAGCGTCATCATACGTCCCTGTGGTATTGTCTCACCCTCCCCAGTATGTGACAAAAACCACAGGTATCGCCATCATACCGATATTTGCCGTCCAACTAAAGTTAACCAACGTAATCCTACTATTTGGCCTAGTATCAAATCATCATTTACTAAGCCAATCCATCTATGAACAAAGTTCTGCAGAACCTCCCACAAATACCCTCAGATCATGATCCATCAGTTTATAATCATAGCTATTAAGTAATCAATGGCATCAGGATCAGCATCTACCATATAAACTATTCAAAGCCACCGTTAGCATGCCATAATTCCATGTTTGAGAATCATCACCGAATCTGACAACCGATTTTTAATGCATCAGTGCATAGCACAAATCAATCATCTAGACAGGGCAGTAACAAGCATAAAAGGATCTGATGCAAAAGAATAAGCGTACTATGGAATAGCATATTACAGCTTTGTGCATCCAGACAATGATTCATATAGGGTAATTACGTTCAAGGCATGCAATACATATCCATATACTACCTGACCTTAAAATACAAGATTAGCAGCACATAAAATCCTCAAGAATCCAATATGAGATAGATGATAATGCATTAATGAAATAGATCCAAACATATACTATCCACATCTGCATTCTTAGCACAGAAGGATTATGAGGCCTATACACCACAACAGTTGTAACATCCTCAAAATTTGAAAAGCTCAAAAATAAAATATTAGAGTGTGAAATCATTTTCTTGCTGCATTTTATGATTTTTGAGTGCATTCTTGAATTATGGTGTGATTAAAATAATTATTTGGAATTGAGAAAAACAAGGAAAAATGCAAAATGCAAAATGGTAAAATGTGAAAACTACTTTAGTAAATCTTGTTAACCATGATATACTCTGGAAAAGCTGTTAGAATGGTCAAAATATGTGTGAACACCATTAAAGCATTATAATGATGCATTCTAGACCTTATAAATAAATCTGAACCAACTAGTAAAAGATCTATGTAGAATTATTGGAAGAATTCTAGACCTTGTAATTTTTACTGAGAGTGGATCATGACATTGTACTCAGTTAGTAAAATTTTAAAAAATTAATAAGTAGTTAGCTATTTATTTCCATTTATTCATTACAGTTTTGAAATTCTGCAAAAAGTAGTACAAGAATTCTAGTAAAATAAATATTGTGATTCTAGTTCTAAAAATTTTATGGTAGAACTATCATGTAGATTCACACTCTCAGTAAAAGTTTAAAAAATTAATATGTTGATTTAGATCTTTAATTAATTCAAAAACCGAGTTGAATATTTTATGAAGTCGGCATTGTCAGATTTATTATAATTGAACCCGAAGTTTTTTTTACCTCAAATTTTTACTAGAGGAAGTAAACTTACCGCTTAGCTTAGTCAAAAAGTTAAGAAAATTCTAGAGGTGATGTGACCCTTGTATTAATTCGCATATCTTGCTGTCTGGTGGGGAAATCCCTGGAACTCCCTCCATCTCTCACTTGCGTGTAGGGCCACGTGCCCGGTGGCTCTTTAGGTTATTCTTAATGGGTAGTATCATACTCATTAAATAGATGCCATATAGTATTTTTTTTGCTGATGTGGCAAAGCATTAAATAGGAGGGAGAAGAAAACTGTATCTTGAGCAAGATACTGCTTTGGCACGATATCTTAGGCCGTGGCACAGAATCTAACGCATTGGGCCCACTTTCATAGACACAATGTCACACCAATTAATTATTTTAACCATATAAGTATGATACTATGCATTGTAGAGAGTGTTTCTTCAATGCAGTATCATACTTTTCATCCTATGTGGCATTTTTGGATATTGGAGTATGATACTTTGCACTGGGAATAGCCTTAGTCGGCCCAAGCGCCACAGCCACTGCCGGGTGGGCCTTGCTTTGTGCCCAGACTCACACGCATTGCCTCAATCCTCCTCTCTCCTCCTTCATTACCTCTCACTGCCGGTGGCCCCAGGCCCCAGCTGTCATCTCCTTCTTCTCCCTCTGCTCTCTCTCGCTTCTCTCACTCCCGAGTGAAGCCAGCTGAGGAAGCCGACCCAAACCGCCTCCAATCTTGTCCGCTTCTTGCCGCAATACCGCGTGCCACGAGGCCGCCCTGCCAGCCGCGCCTACACCCTGCCACCCTGCGGTCTTGACCGAGTGGGAGAAGAACATCTAGAGAACGCCCGAGAACTCACTGCCACTTATTTTCCGGATCAATCCCACTCCCTACCGCCTCTCCTAGCTATTTAACTGGAGGAATAGAACCTCCAAGCCTAGGTGAACTCAGAACACTCACTCATTTCCTCTCTCACGCCCAAAAGCCGCCCGGACCGAGCCTTTCTTCCTCATCTCTAGCGGAACCCGATTTGGGGAAAACCTCAAATTGTCGCGCCTCAGTGAGAAATTCTCCAAATTGACCGCTTTTGAAGCATCCACGGTTGCTTACAAACCTTATGCGCATCTCCTTGCAGCCCGAAGCGACGCGGAGACCTCCCGCACCGCGCGCCTCCCTCCACCATTACCGCCGCTCGGTGAGAGCTTCACCCGGCTGTTTCCTTTCGGGTTTGAATGCACGGTTAGAGTCTCTAGGACCTCCTGATGCCCACGCGCATGATCATTCAACCTGGATTGAGCCGTAGCGCCGTCGCGCCGTGTACCACCGTGTAGCACCGCCGTCTACCGCCACGCGCCGGAAACCTCCAAGCACTACCCATAACCGAGCACATCCCTAGGTTTGCCTTGGTCCCCTGTAGCCGTAACCACCGACCGTTTCCCTTCGACATCGCCGGAGGATCGCCGGAGAGTTTCGGCCATTGCCTCCTCACATTGCAGCCGCCAAGCAGCTCAACCACTGCTAGCCAAGACAACGTGTCCCGCTGCCAGCCGGTCCCACCGGTCAGCCTGAGCCGTCGCATGCGCACCCGAGCCCTAGCCGCTGATGAGTGGGCCCCAGGCATCAGCGACACTAGCCCATTTTAAAAGCCAGCCCACGCAAATAAACGGAAATACGCTTTCCCTTATGGAAAGCGCACTTTGCTATTTTTTTTTGGAATTTAGTAAAACCGAACCGATTGAAACGTTAATAACTTTTAAAATACAAATTCAAATTAGATGAAACAACTTTCTAAATTGATGATAAATCATCTAGTTTCATAATCTGCAAAAATATTTAAAACTTGTTTAGTAAATTAAATTTGAAATTAAATTTAAAGAAAGGGATTTAAATATGCTCTAGTAGAAATTTTGCAAATTAAGTCCAAATTTAGTGAAACCAATTTTGTTTGAATACTTATGTCAAACCAATTTTGCAAATTAACCCTAATAGAACATTTTCAAATATAATCACATAATTTTGCAAATTATGTGATTATATTTGAAATTAAAGTTATTTGATGAAAATTTTCTATTAGGGTTAGATTCAATGCATTGAATTAATAAAATTGCTATAACTTGATCAAAAATCATTCAAATTGAGTGAAACTTGTTTTGTTGTGTTAATTATGTTATTTAGAACCAGATTATGAAATAAAAGTTAGGGTGTACCATGTATATTTTTATCAAAGATAATTAATCTGCTTTATATACTAGGTGAAACTAGTAAAAGTAACAATGTAACCTGAAAATGAATTTTTGTAAGTTTAATCTTACAATCTTAGCTTCTTGAATTCGTAAACTGAAATAAAAGATTACACAGAAGAAAGGTAGTTAAGTGTTATGTAAACCCTAAACCATAATGTTAAAATAAAAATTTACGGCGAAACTTATGCATGATGAAATATAATTGTTGATTTACTCGTGTGTATGATTGCGTTATTTGGTTCTTTTGCTGTTATTGAATTTATTCCATTTGCCATGTTCTTTTAACGAAGCATAGACATTGACGCTACCGACGCTACAGTTGACGACGTCGACCCGGCTTACGCCACTGAAGAGCAAGGCAAACATCCCTTTGAACATTTTGGACCTAGATTTTATAACCAGATGAAATGTGATTAAGAATCTTCCTACATGCTTATATTTTCATAAATCATTATTTCGTGTTACCTGGTAATTATAACCCAAATTGATGGATTACCTCAATTATGTTGACCTGTGTTGCATGATAACCCTAGGTATGGGTAGATTCATACACTTGATGGGATATAACTATTATTACTTGCATATGCTTAGCAATGCTTAGAATATGTTAGCAAAATTTACACCCACACACTATTCTTTATGAATCTTTTTATGGTTTATTTAAGCAGTAAAGGGTACTGATAGTTTGATAAAAATGAAAATAAAACTACTGTTTTGACGTGGGTGATTATTGGCAATAGCCGGATGTACATGTTTTAACGTGTACGTAGCTAGGGTGGAGTTATCGCCCATGTCACATTAAGGACCGAACGTAGTGTTGCATGATCCAAGTATAACCGTACATCCACAAGTATTGGAATGGGACAGTCTTAACTTATTAAATTATTTGGGGATTAGCTTTGCACATTGGTAGGCAATAGTAGCACGGGCATTCCGGATATAGGTTTGCTCGAGGGAGGTGCCATCACCGAGGTGTTGACACTTTCCAATGTACCAGTGTACGCCTGGCTATGGACTGGGGCTGTTATTATTCTATTTGAGCTACGGCTCCTGATTATCATAATTACTTTATTATATTTGGCCTCCATCATAATCAAGGTGAATCGACATCGGGCTAGTGCAAAGCTAAGGTCCAAGTAGTCGAACGGTTTCGTTATGAATTCCCCGCGGACATACCAAAGGAAGTGTGCCTTATAGCTTGCAAAACGGGAGAACATATCTTGTGGGTAAAGCTGTACAACTCTGCAGAGTCTAAAACTATTCGAATAGCCGTATCCACGGTCATGGATGACTTGGTGAACCCACACTAGTTAGTTGTTTTCTATTTTCAAAAATCTTGGTCAAATGATTTGGAAAATAATTCACATTTGTGAAAGTGTTCCTTGTTATCATATTTGTTCGTACAAGACCATGGAGGGTCTTTTTCGTTATTTTGCTCACAAAGGGCCGTGAGTAACTTTCTAATATTCATTTTAATACCTGTTATTTCAATTACGTATCAAACTGCTTTAAATTCAAGTTATGCTTAACATTATTATTCAGTATCTACAATTCAAATTTTTGCTTTACGCAAAACAACGTAGAAACACACTTTGTATTCAGCTTGCATATATTTCAGGTTTTGCATACACTAAAAGTCTTGCGAGTACCAATGTACTCAACTTGCTTTAACGTGGTTTTAGGTGAAGAGCAAGAATATCATGTCGACGAAAACGATAGCGAAGAACTCGTTATCTATGGCGACGACTGTCCTCTCTAAGTTCATCTCCTCTGTTGCCTGTGAAGTTTTGGGTTTAGTAGGCAAGCAATGAGATGTGGTTTTATCTCTACTACTTTTGGTATTGTAATGAGCTATCAATGTAATAAAAGTTTGAACTTATGTGTGGTTGTAATTCCAAATTGTGTTTTTGTGCGTGCCAGCCACTGATCATGGGAATGGCACAGGAAGCACTTCAGAACCTTGTTTTTATGTTACTTAGCGGCATATAAATGAGGGTCTCACAACAGTCCTTAGCATTGTTTGGATACTTTATCTACCAGAGAAACACCCAATACGACCATGCACATAATGAAACTAGTACTCATTAAATCTATTTCCATATTTTATTGCATCATGAATTACCTATGGCAAATCAACCAAACCATCAAGATAAAGATTTGGAAAGGAAAGGGGGTTACTTAGCTCAGGAAGGCGGGTTGAACCCTAGTTAGAACCAGAGCAAACCGCATCGGCACCAGTGGGGAATAGAAAGATACCGGTGAGGCGGAGCCGAGGGCGCCTGAAACGACCGAGTCCAGGCAGTGGTAAGCCGTAGAGCCATGGGAACCAGGACCCAAAGACGGCGTTCGAAGTCGCACCATCAAGCATGAGCCGAGCCGGCAAGGATAAGGCGTGGAGGAGCTGGTGAGGCGGCGGCGGCAAAGCAGGTAGGGGAGACGCCAAAGCCAGGAGGAGAAGTATCGGGAAAATGGGGGAGAGCTGGAAGAAAACACTAGAAGGAGGAGAGCCCAGTCGGCCGAAGAGACGAGGCCGAGAAAAGAAAAAGGAGAAAAGAAGAAAATAAGGACAAAGGAAAAGAATAGGAAAAGAGAACATAAAAAGGATACTAAGAAAATAATAAAAATAATTATATATATTTCTAGAAAAATGAGTATTCCAAATGTGCAAGAATTTTGTATGATTGATTAAGGTCGAACTAAATTAGTAAATACGCATGCTTGCGTAATATATCTATATAGAACATAATCATGACCTCCGGTAAGAGTAAATGTGTTTGTGAGTGTATATATATATAATTCATTTTGAATAATCCATGATACAAGACCATTTAACACTGAAGGAATAGGTTAAACTTAACCCCAATCCATAATTAGTTTCAATCTATAAGTAAATTCCTAGACATAGTATTCACTTAACTCTCGACTAACCCATGCTTTTACTTGATGAATAAATCATAGACGCTAATATCTATATATTCATCCTTAGAATACTCCTTAAGGTTCTACTGTCTCATTTCATATAAAATCATTTCTATTATATCATGCTTTGCATCTGAATCCTATTAAAACATGACCCTGCAAGAGCTAAACCCTAAGATCTGTAGTATCGATACATATGCCAAAGTTTAACCATGCAGTTTGCATTTACTATCTCTCGCCCGTTGTTTTATATACTAATTAGTATTAGTACAAGCAGCTTCACACCTTGAAAATGAATTTTAATATATTTACTCTTACAATCTTAGCTTCTTGAATTCATAAATTAAAATAAAATAATACGTAAATAGAAGTACCACGCTCGCTTATATGGTCACGAAACCTTAACTACAGCCATACTTGTTTTATGTAATGATTTATATTTGATTTTTCCATCTAATTTCCTTTTGCCTTTATTGAAAATGTTATTTGCTATTTGCTATCTTTTCTGCTATACGACGTGTAGAATCCAACGTCCCGAACTTCGTCGTCGACAACTCCAAGATTTCTTCTTCGACTCATCGCAAAAGACAACAAATAGCAAGGCAAGCACTCACGTAGATCCTATTTTTCTTTTAACAAGAAGAATTAAAATAAAATTTGCATGCATATGCTATATTTTGTATACACTGCTATATTATGGGAAGAATGGTAGATATAACCTTCATTGATGGTTTTCCTTAATCATTAGTGATAGATGAAACCCCAGATTAATGATGGACACACAAAATGGGTATATTCGATTATTACTTGCATATGCTTAGCCGTGCTTTAGATTGGGAACACGAACAACGAGTTATACTGTTCGCAATGAAACTAAAATTTTGGACATGTTGAACTTTAATCTTGAACCTGATGGAACATTGTGATTTTTCATATTTTATTCTTTCTGAAAATAAAACTATGATTTCGACGTGTGTGCGACCCCAGATCGGCTATCCGAAATCTCCTGTGTATTTCTGTACTAGTCCCAGATCAGTAGCTAGTACACACAGTCACAGTGATACTTCATTGCCGAACATAACGAAAATTGTAACATAAATAATAAAGTATGGGCCACATGGCCACTTATTACAATACTCGGTCAACAGACCGGAGACACGACAGCGGAAAACGAAAGCAAAAACAATGGACACCAAAACGCCACAGGCGACGACTAGGAACGCGGCTAGTTGTCCTGGAAATCCTCCTCTAACTCCTCGGGGTAGAACTCACCATCTTCAGCTACGTCTTGATAATTCTCTTATGATGACAAGTTGTGTAGCACGTGAGTACAAAGGTACTCATTAAGTCGGGGAAAGTATGATTATGTGGGCTTTCCAAAGGAAGCTTAACAGGGTTTATTTGCATAAAGCCAAATTTTATTAAACCATACTTAAGTAATAAATTTCACAAAGCAGCTTTTTACAATTCTTTTTAACAATTGAATTAATTAATATTGCAGTGAGGTTCTATCCACCAGCACTGATATAAAGGCTCTATCTGCCAACTTTTTAAAGATCAAAGTTAATCACATGACTCCATCCGTCAAGTATAAAACAGGTTCTATCCACCCGGTTGGCTCCATCTGCCAATCAACATCCGAGAGTTCTAACCACTCCCGAACCCCAAAACAAAATCCTTTTAGTTTTGAAAACCAAAACCAAAGTCTACCAATATGAAAGCATTCTTCGCTTTTGCCTTTGACCGTAGGCACGGCTATTCGAATAGTTTTAACTCTGCAGAGGTGTACAACTTTACCCACAAGACACGATCGTCTCTTGATGCCAAGCTATTAACACACTTCCTATGGTGTGCCGGCAGAGAGATCATGACAAGGCTGTTACAATGTATCCACCTAACTCGACCCACCCGCTGAGGTTTCACCGCTGTTAGGGTTCCATCCGCCCAGTACAGAAGCTCCCTCTTGCGCCGTGTGAGAAAAACGACATTGCCTCTATCCGGCACTCACATTCCACCGAGTGGTGAGTCTAAATTAGGCTTCTACAAATTAGTTGGCCAGGTCGTACCATTATAGACATGTGGTAGTACGATTATACTTAGAATGGACAATCACAAGCGTCGATCCTTAATCGACTTGGGGCGGTACTTGCACAAGACAACTAGTGCTCCATCCGCACCCACCCGACAATCCAATCCGCCCAAGTCCAAACCATTTTTCATTTTATTTTTATTTTATAAAAACAGTACCGAAATCATAATAATAAGTTCCAAATCATACTTGAAATCATTAACTTTGAGTAATCCCACCCATGGGTTGTTTTCTTCGATAAAGGTCCTAAGCAATTCTACCGTACTATGTCACAAAGGATACCATATAAGCGTAAGCATGGTATAAAAAATGTCCTAGGGTTACAAGTAACATGGATATCAATCACAAAGGAGGAAATTACAATTCAGATTAACTACGCACTTACATTTGACATACGATATTAAACATAGCATGCAATTTTGTAAAACAATTAAAACAAGTTTATAAAGGTAGGTTCGATATGCGTCAAAGAGACTTGCCTTCGGTCGCGGGAAGGTCGCCGTACGAGGGAAGTCCGGCGGCGGGGTCGGCGGTCGTGTCGGATTCCTCGGCTACACGCAAATCGAGGCAATAAATAAATACAAAAAAATAAATAAAATCTAAAAATTACAAAAATAGTACTGGCAGGTAGATCTTGATTTTAGATGAATTTAGAAATTTGAATGGAGTCAATCGGAGTTCGGACGGAGAAGATATGAGCGTCCGAAGTTTGAATTTCGAAAAATTGGAAAATGAGGAATATTCCCTGGAATATGCTTTTTCTATTTTCTGATTTTCTTGGAAAATGCTTGTGTCTATGGCAAAGGGGCCCCACATGTCATTGACATAGGGTTTCTTCTAGCTTGGAACTTGGCCATGGAAGCCATGGATGGGGAAGGAGCTTGGGGAGGTGAAGTGCCGTGGCCGTGGCGTCTTGTGGCCTTGTGCGCTGGCGGGCGGTGGCGGCGAAGCGCGGCGGCGTGGGACAGCGAAGGCGACAGCAGCGTCTTGTGAGGACGGCGCGGGCGGCGGCCAGCGTGGCGCCCGGGCCCACGCACGCACGAGCCCATGCACAGGGAGCTCCAAAACTAACAGAGCCCCAAAACTTTCCAAAAACCCGGATTTTTCCACCAATTTCGCATGGATTTGAGCCAAATAAAATCATAGAATCTCTAGATAACATCCTTAGGGACTCATAGGAGGAAGGAATTGGATTGAATCTCACCGGAGGCGACGAATTCGGCGACGAATGCAACTCCGACCGAAATGATAAAAACCCAAAATTCGTCTCCAAAACTTGATGAAACCTAAAATCGATTGTTGAGTTAGATTCTAGACTCCCTCACGGTTACAAAGAATCAAGTGACACGAAGAATAACCCACCGTGGAGAGATCTATGGCCAAGAACACGAAGAACGCCAAAACTCTAACCCGGCGTCGGTTTTCTTGATCTCACGGGCGCAAGAGTGGAAGAGGCTAAAGGAGACTCATACCACCAAGACGGGGGTTCTTATACGGAGAGAATGGAAGTGGAATCATGCGGAACGGAGTTGAAACGGCCGAGTTATGAGCATTTATGTCCATTTTGGTTTTTGACCGTTCGTGCAAATTCCGGCGAGAATGGCGGCGATTGATGGTGGGGAATGGCAAGAGGGCGTCGCTACGGATTCAACGGAACCAACCTTGATGATTTTGGAGTTGCGTGGAGGAAGATATGGTGATTTAAAGAGAGAGGACCTCCATTGGAGAGAGCTTGAAGCTCCTCTGTTCTTCTCCCATGGTTAGAGGTAGAAGACGCACTGTAGCGCCATGTGGCGACGTCTCATTGGCCCTCATTTACGCGAATAAACCGCCCTAGAGAAAAATTAGGAAAAATGGTCTAAAAATTTCGGAAAAATTCCTAGAGCCATTTTAGAATATTTGGGACCCAATAAAATTGGTTTTCGCGGAATTTGGATGAAATTTGTGGAATTGAATATTCAGGTGCGGATCGCAGGCATTAAACAAAAGCCGCGCGAGATAAAATAGGAACGAAGGTCCAAAAATCCGGGGAATGGTTCCTCAAATCATTTAGGAATATTTGGGACACAATTGAAGTGGTTTTGGGATTTTTGGAGCATTTTTGGACTCGGGTGAAATTTCTGCATGCGTGAGGCTGGAAAATTCGATTTTTCGACCGGAGGGGAATTAAATCCCGATTTTAGATAGGAATGGATGCCAGGTTAATATAAACACCAAGGAAACTCCAATTTTTGAATTTAATTTACTTAAATTAGATTTTTCTCAGAACGCAAAACTGAGGATGTTACAACGTGGGTGATTATTTGCAATAGCCGGATGTACATGTTTTAACTTGTACGTAGATAGGGTGGAGTATCGTCCATGCCACATTAAGGACCGAACGTAGTGTCCCATGATCCAAGTATAACCGTACATTCACAAGTACTGGACTGGGACAGTCTTAACCTATTAAAATTATTTGGAACTAGCTTTGCACTCTGGTAGGCAGAAGTACGGTGTACGTCTGGTTATGAATTGGGGCATAATATTCTTAATGTTAATATTATTCTAACCGAGCTACGGCTCCGTTATCATTCTATTTGAGCTATGACTCATGGTGATTATCAATACTATGTTATATACTTCTGCTTCCAACCATAGTCAGGGTTAAACGCCGTGCTGGTGCAAAGTTAGGTTCAAGTAATCGAACGGTTTCGTTATGAAGTCCCTGCGGGCACACCAAAGGAAGTGTGTCAATTGGCCATGCATAAGGGGAGAACATATCTTGTGGGTAAAGCTGTACAACTCTGCAGAGTCTAAAACTATTTGAATAGCCATATCCACGGTCATGGATGACTTGGTGAATCCACACTAGTTAGTTGTTTTTTATAAAATGATTTGGTGAGCTTACCCTTACAGATGATTCAATACTTGGCATTACGTTGGCAATGTTGAATTCAGTTGTCGTGCCCTGTGTGGACAGAAATTAAATTTTCAGATAATATTTCATATGATGAGTCTGGACATTTTATTACTCACGAAGGGATGTGGGTATTTTGTTACATTTTATTCACGAAGGGCTGTGAGTTATCTACCTCTTCTTATTACTCTTTGTACATACTCATTACTTTACTTATTTATTTACTTTTTAAATTTTCGCTTTCACTCTACTATTCAGTATTTATAATTCAAATTTGGCTCTAGGATCAGCCTGCATTCTAAACACATAACTCAAAGTCTTGCTGAGTACGAAATGTACTCACCCTTGCTATCATTGTTGTTTTTAGGCAGGAATCCTCCCCGGGTACTCTGACGCAGGAAAACGGGATTATTAACGATGGTTCTTTCTAAGGCTTTACCTTGTCAGTTGCCTGCAGGTTATGTAGCACATTACAAGACAGTTGTTTCTTCTGCTATGTTTAGTTGACCTTGTCGGTCATAATTGTAACAATACTTTCGCTGAAATAAAATATGAATCTTTTGCATGGTTGTGATTTCCAAATTGTATTTGTGCGTGCTAGCTACTGATCATGGGACTAGCACAGTTTGCACTTTAGAACCTCTCTTTTATGTTATACTGTAGCATAAAAGTGCGGGTCTCACACCGTGCAACACAACAAGCATATGCTATGTACTCTTTCTCTAAGTATTTTTTTCACTGAGTTTTTTTAGAGTTTTGATGAGGCATATGCATCTCGCGGTGAAGAGTTTAAGGAGGAGTGTTAGGAAACTTGGCCTATGTGGACTTTCCCGAAACCCTAGCTGTAGATTATAAATAGGAGGCAGGGGGTCACCCCATTGTACACAAGGAAATAAAATAATAAAGCAGAGCAGTTTCTCCTCATATTGTATCTTTCTCTCCCTCTTTGTTCTCCAGTTTAGATCTATTAGGCAATTTCAGACTATTCGATAGCGAGATTGTCTAACAAAATGGACTAGAGGCATCGAAGGGAGATGGGTGTGGCCGACATCTAACCGCATTGGCCCCGTTGGACCACTGGCCGTCCCGGGTGTCCGATCGACGCCCAGACATACCTGTTTCCGTAAAAAACAAATAAATTGTAAAGAGCTGTTCAGTTGTAGTAGAGCTTACCAAATTTTCATACAAGAGCTTACCATGTTCTGTATGGAAGGCTCATATTAAATAGCAATTATATATGTTTTTGTTTGGACACGAATTGTTAGAATAGTCCTACATTGGTTGTGGAAGAGCAAAGCACCTAAATTATAAGTGGGGAAGTTTCTCACCTTTTAAGCTAGCTTTTGAGGTTGAGAAGGCACTTACGATCCAACAACACGAATGAATTATCATAGAGCTTATATCTGGAAAATATCAAATTTCAGCACAATTGCAAACGCACGGACACACAGATCTTTGAGTGCAGATGACACTTTGGGTTATGTATAAGGCCCGTCTTAATCACTGTGCATGCCCCATGCGTCCGGAAAAGATGATGCGCTAAATAATACTACAGATGCATGCTAGCTAGCTACCAGCTGTAGTACACTCGATGCAATCCGCACACGGGCCGAGTCGGCGGTGCAGCTCCAGCCCTCGGTTTATCATGTTCGTCCACATCATCGAGCTTATCCGCTGCAAAACCACGTACTACTCTACTCCTGCCTACTCCGGACTCCAGTGTGCTAGCGCCTAGCGCTACAGAACATGTAGTGCCATGGTCAACGTTCAACATTCGTCGCACAGGCAGGGAACATATATATACACATGTGCTTGTATTATATTATATTATATGCCTCGATCATAGATGCAGCTTTTCTTGATCGGCAGGCATGCATGCATCACTTATTTCCCTTGTTTGCCATTAGACCACACCACAGTACCACACCAAGAACACAGCCATGGATCGAGTCGCCGCGCTCCATCTATATATACATCAGCTGCTGATCTATCTCATATGCTTAACTCCAAGCATAATTTTTAGTGTACGCAAGCTAGCTCACAATTAGACAATGGCGCTCCGACGCCATTCACGTCTCCTAGCGCTTTCCTGTTTGGCCTTGGCCATCTCCTTCTTCGCCGCCCCGGCGGCAGCTGTCGGGAAGACCGGCCAGGTCACCGTGTTCTGGGGTCGGAACAAGGACGAGGGCACGCTGAGGGAGGCCTGCGACACCGGCCGCTACACCATCGTCGTCATCTCCTTCTACAGCGTCTTCGGCCACGGCAGGTACTGGGGCGACCTCTCCGGCCACCCGCTCTACGGCGTCGGCGACGACATCAAGCACTGCCAGTCAAAGAACATACTCGTCTTCCTCTCCATCGGCGGCTTCGGCGACCAGTACTCGCTGCCGAGCTCCCAGTCCGCCAAGGACGTCGCCGACAACCTCTGGAACGCCCACATGGCCGGCCGCCGCAAGGGCGTCTTCCGCCCCTTCGGTGACGCCGAGGTCGACGGCATCGACTTCTTCATCGAGGGCTGGTCGGACCACTACGACGAGCTCGCGAGGCACCTCTACGACTACAACAAGGGCTACCGCGCCATTGTCAAGGTGCAGCTGTCGGCGACGCCGCGGTGCGCGTACCCGGACTGGCGCGTGGAGAAGGCGCTGCAGACAGGGCTCTTCAACCGCATCCATGTACGCTTCTACGACGACCCCAAGTGCTCCTACAACCACGCCGGGCTGTCCGGGGTGATGGACCAGTGGAACAAGTGGACGTCCAAGTACCCCGGCAGCCAGGTGTACCTCGGGCTGGCGGCGGCGAACTTGCCGGGGAAGAACGACAACGTCTTCATCAAGGCGCTCTACTACGACCTGCTTCCCAACGTGCAGAAGGCGGCCAACTACGGAGGGATCATGCTCTGGGACAGGTACTACGACAAGCAGACCAACTACGGCAACACCGTCAAGGGCTGGGCCTAAGTGCTACCTAGCACCAAGATCCATATATCAATGATATGATACTTGTGTTTACATGTGCGTTTGCGTTTATGTTTGTTTGTGTGTGTGCATGCCCGTAACTCGCATGCATATATGCATGTCTTAACAATAAAATGTTGTACTTGAAGGTGTGCGTGAGAATAAAGTGATGCTTGCTGTCGGATATCTCTCAAGTTGTTACTTAGCGGTTAAATATCGTAGGCTCGAATTCTGGCGACTAACTGCTCACACTGCTGAAAAATGTGATGATCCCTCTCCTTCCAAATGTTCCACACAGTATAGATGATCCTCCCGTTGAATTCTTTTCTAGACGCCTTTGGCCTGTCAACCGTCGAATGGCTCCACCAGTCACAAAACCACATAGGGGCAATACAGCGTGTCGAAGATTGCAGCAAGATGCCATCCCAAAAAACAGTTGAAACCAGGTAGTGCATATATGCAAAAATGGTCGATCGTTTTAGGGCTAGCATCACAAAGCGGCAACTCTGCTAATGAGGACAACCCATCTGCGCCAAGACATCAGCAGTGTGGATGCAAAGAGTTCACACTTGTTTTCCATTTGTGCCTTCTAGACAGTAGATCGATGCCTTGTGATGCTTCCAATGAATTTTTAGAATCAACAACCAATAGATTAACCAAAAACTCATTTATCAAATCCTTGGTGCATCGTTCTTGTGTACCAAAATACTAAAAACCAACAGTTTTGTTGACTGCTACACAGCGTTTCTAAGGTATAAAATATTAGAGTTTTTTTAGCACCCATCTAAACTATTTTAGACCATTGATCTTGTTAGATCTAAGGCACATATTGTCCCTTCCTCCATAGGGGACAATTCATGCTAGCTACCGTTTATATCATCTTACATGATGCATGCGATCTCAGGAAACATACAAATGATCGATCACGCCCTTGCACTCCGGCAATTAAGGCCATCAATGTGTCTGCATGCTGATCAGATCCGCAATTAAGGACATCATTTTTGTTGCATGTGGTTGCCTTGAAATTCTTTGATCTGATTTTGTTGCATCATGTAACGACCGAAACTTTACTAAACCGAATAAAGTTTCATGTTATGCCTCTTCAATTGAGCTATTGAGTTTCATTTTCCAAATCTGCTAGCTCAAGATCTCCATATTCTTTTGGGCCAATTGAGTACCTACCTTTGACAACTCCCTGGAGCAATTGGAGTTATGTGATTTCTGAACTTTGCCAGCTCCATGGTTGCCTTTCCATTTGAGCATTTCAGTGGTTGGGCAGTGGATGTTTGAATGCAGAGCTCCATTCATAAGTCTGATCATCCAAGATCCTTGTATCTTGTTAGGCCAATCTAGTGCTTGGATTTGACTTCTCTCCGCCTGAATCAACGATTCACTGAACCAACCGAATCAACTTCACGGTGGACTGAAAAATTGCCCCGCGTTGCCGTTGCCGACCGTTGCTCCCACCATTCCCTCGCGTTCCTCCGCCCGTACGCCGGCACGCGCGCCCAGCTCACGGCATCGCCCCGGTCCTCCTTTTTCCTCTCTCTCGGTCATGATCGCGCGCAGGAAACACGTGCCACGTGGCCATGGTAACCTGTGCGAGGCCACGCCCAGGCATCGCCGACCCCATTGCCCAATCCCTGCTTCGCCCTCTCTGCCTCAGCCACCTTAAATTCGTGGTTATTTGCTTTTGTTATTTGCATCTGATTTCCTTTTGCCCTATTTTTGATTCGTGGTTATTTGCTTTTGTTGCGGGTTTCTATCGTTCGTACGCGTAGCTGACGACGTGTTGGAATCCGTTGATAACGACCCCGACTATATTCCCGAGATCAGTCCTGAAGAAGAGCAAACAGGCAAGCACCCTCCTTTGGACATATTGATCCTATATTTTACGATGTCTATTTTGTTTTTATCAAATTATTATGCATGCGTGTACTTTTCGTAAAGTTGCTATATTGTGGGTCATGGTAGTTATACTCCTAACTTGTGGGATTACCTTAGTTAAATTGACATGAGAACCTTGTTGAAACCTAGACTAGGATTATTCATTCCATGAAATGAAAAAGGGGTATTATCGAATATTAAATGTTATGCTTAGCCATGCTTTAGTTATGGGTAGGATGATAGGTTGAATCTTTATGAAAGTTTTAAAAAAATGTTGATTATGGCAGTAAAGGATACTGATACGTGGTTAAAAATGAAAATAAAGGTATGTTTTAGACACAGGCGAGTTATGTATAGTTGAAAGTGCAATAGATTGACTTGCAACCACATGTGCTAGTTATGGGATAGCCTTAACTTAGTAAGCTAGTGGAAGTTTTAACCTTGTGGTGTCGTTCGAGGGCGCTCCCTTCACCGAGGCGTTGGGATCAAGCGACCCGATACAACGGCGGGTATGCCTCGCTATGGGGAGAATACAGTGATAGGGTGTAATCCCAAAAGAAAAGTACCGTGGGTACAACTAGTGGTTCTGCCACCATAGTGAGGATGATCATACCCAGGCTGCTGCAAGGTTAGGTTCTAGCTAGTCGAAAAGTTTCGTCATAGTCTAACAAAACGGATACTTGTGTATCGCGTGACATGATTGACATGATTGCTAGAATATATCATGTGGGTAAAGTGTACGCTCTCTGCAGATATTTAAATCTAATCGATTAGTCGTGCTCACGGTCAAGAGCGGCTTGGAAACATAATGTCAAGTATAGTGTTTTAGTTTTGGTTTTGCAAAATAACTTGGAAAAATGGTGGTATGGTGGGTTGGTGTATGACATTGGTGGGTTGGCTATGTTCGGATATTATTCATGGCCATGGAGGGTCATGAATGATTGTTCAAAATACTTACTTGTTACTCGTAGTTTTTAATCAAATGCTCATTTCAAATGTTATCATTGTTTATCAAATTGCATGGTTACAAATAAAATTGGCCTTAGAAGCTTACATTCATTGAATAGCCTTGCATGTATAATTACTTCCATACATAAAAGTCTTGCGAGTACATACATGTACTCATCGTTTGTTCTACTTAAAAATGTTTAGAGGAAGGTAATGAGGACGTTCCTGACGACGGGAACTTCGAACCGGGGTCTAACGATTTCTTGGATGGTTGAACTGGGTCTTTCCTCAGTCGATTGCCTTTTGGGTTATGGGTGGCATGCCGAAATCCTCCTTTTGGTCTTATGCTTATTTCCGCTGCACTTTACTCTGTTGTGTTGTTTATTTGGCCGGTCGGCCATGGACTTGTAAACTTATGCGAATGTAATAACCGTCAGACTACTTTTATGTTATCTCCATATTTGTATGTGTGATGAATCATCTCGTTGTGCCAAGTATGTGAATGCTAGGCGTTGATCTTGGGAACTAGCACTGGACACATATGCGGGAAGCTCGGATTGTTTCCAACCGGTTGGCATGAGCATGAGTGTTGTGCCGAGATTGGTTGATCTCAATCCGAGTACGATTTCAGATAAGTGATTGGATTTCTTTCGGGTTGCATCATTATCCAGTCCGATGCAACTGCCGGCCCCTACCACCTCCCTTCTTCCTCCTCCTTTCTTTGTCCATCCTCCTCTCGGGTCTAGCTCGTGAGCTGGCTTGATCTGAGCCTGTTTTCTAGCTCGTGCAGTCAAGTGTCACTACTACGGAAAGGGCCTTTAGTGCCGGTTTAAAAGAGCCTTTAGTACCGGTTTTTGAACCTAAGATAGCCATCCGACTAATGCTCAAGGGCATCAGTCGGTTCTCTCACCGTCTTGATAGCGTATCAGTACCGGTTGGTAGTCACACGTGGCAGCGCATCGTGAGACCCTGTGGACCTTATCAGTACTGGTTGGTGTCTCCAACCGGTTCTGATGATTCCCTCATCAGTACCGGTTGTTTTATCTAACCTGATCTTGATGGGTTGTATATAATATATATGTAAATATGTGTGTGTCCAATATCGCTATTATATATAATATACTACAATATATATAATCAAATCACGGTGACTTCATGTGTGTGTTAAATCACAGCAATTAAAACACATATAATTTAATCATGCACATTTGCCTGATAATAAAATCACTGTACATTCATTAACAAATTTAATTACATATAATGTACTACAATATGTACACAACTTTAATTACAACTCCAGTATTTCTTTTCCTTCTGTTCATTGGGATTTTTTACGTGCATCGCTCTTGCTAGCCGTAGATGTCGAGAATGATGATTCACCGGTCCTTATCGAAGGGCCCCACCATTAAAATTTGGTTCGTGGAACTTGCCTTTTGCATTTACAACCTCATCGTAAATGAAGCCAACGAGTTGTTCTTGAATTGCTACTTTTCACTGCCGGCGAGAGTTCCGAACCTTGTTCCGCCAAATATTGAGGCACCTGCCGTTAAGTCATTAACAAATCAATCCTTGAATTTGTACAAGATGTAAGGAGTAATATACATCGTTAAAGGTAGTAATTATATTTACTCACCCCTTATCGCCTGTTAACATGCGGTCAGTGGCTCCGGTTTGGGTGTGCAAAAATTCACATACATAGTAACCGCATAAATTGTTGCCCGCCGACTGACTCAAGATCTGCGGTTGAAAAAGTTGAAAGCGTGAAATGAATGCAAGGAAATTAACTTAACTAACCAAAAAGCTAGCATTATGATATACGTACTTGAGAGGCTGTTGTAATTTCAAATTTCTCCTTGAATGCGCCCCTATTTTTAGTACTAAACTGCGAATGCACTACACATGTGATTACCAATTGTACATGATTAGAATTTGTTTCAAATGGAAGGAAATAGAAGTAATACAATAATGAAAGGAACAAGAATTAATACCGGTCGAGCAAATCGATGAAGGTTTGATACGTTTGAACTGGTTTCCTTCTCGAGTCCATAATTGTGATCCGACTATGATCTAGCTCGATCATAATAAGAATCCAGTGAAAACTGTACATATGTCAACATAGATAACTAATTAGTTCTAACATAGTGTTATGAAAAAGGAGTAGAACAAGGCGGTACGAAAACACATACTCATGTGCGTAGGGTAGATATATCCTTGACTTATATTGATGTCCCATTAGCGCATTGTATCGTTAGCTGTGTTTCGCTTGTAATGTATCTAACGGTTGTCTCGTTGATAACTAATGGGTCCATGAATCCTATGTCAAAAATTTGATCCCTTCGGCATCTTTGTATCTCCATGCTACACAAGAAGAAATTAGTTAGGCTTACAAGGTCCGTACTCTACAAGGGCACGACGATGGTTTTTGTAAATAAGACACTTACAGAGTCCAAAGAACCCACCAAGGACGCTACCGAGGGCGTCTGTCTCAGTATAGATCATACATGACGTGCCATTCGATAAAAATTCACCGTCACCGTGATAAAAATCTTGATCCTTGTACTTGACAAAGAAACAATCAGAGACCATGCTTGGTCGCGTCCAAGTACCATTCATGGAATTGCCGCATCTTTGTCGTTAGCTGGAGGCTGACTCCTCACGCTTGACCAATGATCCACCCAATGTAAATGGCCATCTTACTTGGGCATACTCAATCTCTGCTGAGCCTAATATTTGATTTGGGTCAAGGCAGTTCATCAAAGAATTGTAGCATCGCCTTAGCCTTCTCCTTCTCCTTCTCCTCGGTGCCCACTCCTTGTGGCATTCCTTTCGCAATGTGCGCTCGTAGTTTGATTGGCGAGGCATTTCTTTTTATCCTTCAAATTTGTAATAGTCCTCAAGCCTTTGTGAAATTCTTCGTGCAGTTGAACCTTCTTCTTTGGTGACTTGGGTCTAAAAATTCAGTTACCTCACCTTGTACAATCTTATTGGTCTCCTCGTCGGTCATATCAGACGCCCGGCTTGAAAGTGGATGCAACTTCTTGGATTGGGTGGAGGACGTCTTCTTGGGAGCTCTTTGTGAGCTGGCTTGTTTCCTTTGGTCGGCGCCTTCTTGGGAGGAGACGGTCTTCTTGTGGGGCTTAAGTGCACAGGAGGTGGTGTAGAAGTTGGCGCATTCTTGGGAGGAGACGGGCTTCTCGTAGGAGCATATGTGCGCGGGAGGTGGTGTAGGAGTCGGCGCCTTCTTGGGAGGAGATGGGCTTCTCGTAGGGCTTATGTGCTTGGCAGGTGGTGTAGGAGTCGGGCTTCTTCTTGGGCTTGGGTGAAGGGAAGTGGTGTAGGAGTCGGGCTTCTTCGCAGAGGACACATCCATGTTATCTCGAAAAATTATGTGCCGTTTGCGCCATAGGATGAAAGTGTGTACCGCCTCTCCTAACCCAGTACTCCGTCACCTCCGGGAATTTCGAGCTCAAGGTCCTCGTACCACTGGGCAAACCTCCTCCACCGAGACCTTGAGTAGTTTGACGGTATCTGCTGGCCATGGATGAGCTGCCCCGGCTCCACTGGGTGAACCATGCCATGCGCCGCCTTCAAGGAGAGGTTTCGCGCCCGACATGCAGCTCACAAGGTGTCTGCTGCTGATGTCATCTACGGGTACTGTCCCAAGTCCGGCTTCGGGTAGCCCACGGAGCGCACTTGCTCATTGCCGGTGGCAATGATGATGTTAGGATTCCCGGGAGGTTCTGGCACGTCTCCGTTGTTGGCTCTGGGCTAATTGTTCCTCTATTTGAGTCATGCGTTCTTCAAGCGCACTAAGTTGTTACGCATGTCGAGCTTTGCTTCTCATTCGACTCCTATAGGTCTCGGCGTCTGGCGAAACCAACCTTCCAAGGGACGACGCCAACGCCTCGTACGCCCAGGGTGCTCTGGGTTTTGTAGAGCCCTTGTTTGCTCGTCATTCTCCCTGTTTGGCACGAAGCTACCTTGGGAAGTCTCCTCGATGGACTGCACAAGCCTTCCGCCACATCTCTCAAAGACTCCCCAAACACCGCATTGCCGTTATCATCGAGGCCACCGCTGTGAGCATAGAACCAATGCTTTGCTCTGTCAGGCCATTCCATTGTTGCGAGTGTGAAACCCTTTGCTAGCAGGTCATGCTCCCTCTTCTCCCATTTGGGTATTGCTTGGCGGTAACCACCAGGGCCGAGTCGGTGGTAATTCTTCTTCTGTGCATTCAGCTTGTTCTTCTCACTCAAACTTTGACCTTCCTCCGAAGTCTTGTAGTTCACGAACGTTTCCCAGTGATCTTGCAACTTCGGGAACTTGTTGAAGTCGGGCGTTCGATTCTCCTTGATATACTCTATGTTCAACTTCTTTTTATAAGTTTGGAATGCGATGGCCATCTTCTTGAGAGTGTAACTCTTCACCTTCTCTTCGGTCCCTTGGGGGAAGGTGAATGTCTCTCTGACATCGTTCCAAAGCATGTTTTTCGTATCTTCAGGAACCTGATCCCATTTTGCTATGCTAATGGGCACGTGGTCCCTAACGTGGACGCCGCATGCCGAATTGAACGGCCCAATCACCGTCAAGGGTTTCTGAGGTTGGCCGTTCTCGTTGACTTCGGTGACAACATATCTTCCCTTCGGCTTCTTGGTTGGACCTCGCTGTTGTGATTGCACGCTTGGTTGATCGGTCTGAAAGCATGGTACAATCATGAACGGGTCAAAATGTTGGCTTAGCATGATAGTGAAATCGACAATCATTAACGTGATTGATTGTTACCTCCACGGCCTCATCGTGCTCTGCGGCCTCATCGTGCTCTGCGGCACCATCTCCCGCAATCAAATTTGTCATAAATTCTTCCTGATCAAATCCTTCGCCGTCCATCGTTGTTTCTTAGGCTAGAAGAAGGTCTTGAAAAGTAACGGCGTGGAAGGCGAGGAACAAATGTTGATTAGACCAACTCCATACTCATGTGCGTAGGGTAGATATATCCTTGACTTATATGTCAATGTACTCCAAATGACAACTAGCTAGGGCTTGTTTTTCTTTGTACGTATTGCTAGTTGTATGATGAAGTATGTGATCCATATAAGAGCAAGCGGCACGAGTTGAGTGGTTCCCTCTTTAGATATTTTTGTCTCACTAATACTCTATGTTAACTCTTGTTTTACAAAATATGAGTTAGGGATTACAGGTAAATGAACAATTAAGTAGTATCAAACCAAGCGTATGTGTAACATGAATACCCCACTATAAAAGACGAGTTTGCTTGGATTAGCCATGACATTATGTAGTTTGTGTTCCATTTATAAAGGAGAACACGTAATGATGCACCATGCAAAATTGATAGCATCTCTCAATAAACTCAATATCATGTACAATAGAAAGCGGAATTGTAGCTTGTGCTTCATTTATAAAATTGATAGCATCCAATCCGTGCTCTATCTCAACAAGCTCTATCTCAACAACTATCAAGTAGCGTAAATGAAAGAACTACCTTATTTGTTTATGCGACGATTACTATCGGCAACATAGAATTATTTTTGACTCCACATAACCTATCACAGAGACACAGATTCATTCAATATTCGTGAACAAGATCACAACCTCCACGGGGCGGCGCGGTCGGGCGAGCTACGGGGCCAGCGGCGTGGTCGAGCGAGCCAGGGCGGGCCGTCGGCTTGATCAGGCGAGCTCGGGACCAGCGCTGATCAGGCGAGCTCGGGAGGCGGCGGTCGGGGCGAGCTCGGGGCAATGGCGCTTGATCGGGCGAGCTCCGGAGGGCAGCGGTCGAAGCGAGCTCGGGGCGGCCTTGATCGGGCGAGCTCGGAGGGCGGCGTCGTCGGAGGGGGCACGAGCTCGGGGCAGCGGCTGTGATCGGCGAGCTCTGGGAGGGCGGCGTCGTCGGAGGGGCGAAGCTCGGACGGTGGCGCGATCGAGCGAGCTCTGGGAGGGCGGCGTCGTCGGAGGGGGCGAGCTCGGACGGCGGCGCGGTCGGGCGAGCTCCGGGACGGCGGCGTCGTCGGAGGGGGGGGGGCGGCGCGGTCGAAAATGGGAGTAAATCGGGCGGGAGGAGCACCAAAGTGGGGAAGAAATGGCGGTAGCGAGGTTTATAGGGGCCCCATCAGTCCGCTGGTTTAACCAACCGGGATTGATATACATATCGATCTTGGTTGATACACCAACCGGACTGATCGTTCCACATATGACTCACGAAGGAAAACCTAGGTTGGCTATCGATGCTGCGGTGGGTGTATCCAGCGAAGATGCTTGATTATATCACATCGATCTTGGTTAAATACACCAACCTAAGTCTTGATTAGAATTAAATTCAAAATCTCTTTAGAATAAAATGAAAGAAAAATCAATTATTGCTTCTTTGCTTAATAAAAAGTAATAAATTATACTTATTCGGTTATTCCACACTAAAATGATTTTTTTTTTAAAAAAAAGATTACTAGTCATTTATAAATTCCTTTTATAGTTTCTACAATTCAACAATAATATTGAAAATCTATATTTTCTTTAGAATATTAGTTTATGAATTAAAAATATAAAAATAAAATAAGGTTATTAATATAAATTAAAAATATAAAAATAAAATGAAGTAATTTTTTCACTCTTATAATTCCAATTCAAATTTTCACCTTGTTACATGCATATCACAAAGCATGGGAACACAGTAGACTAGATTTAACATAAAAAAAGAAAACTAAGCATCCATCAGTGATAGACTATAACTTGTAACAACGGACTATACAACAAGGTTGGACTTATTTGCTAACATACTTTGTTTTTACAAGCGATCCTTCATTATGATCGCGGCGTACGTAAGGAGATTGCTCTGTATCATTCAGGGCACTAATGTCTCGCCCTTTGTGAAAGGAGGCAGCTCGTCGAATCGATTATACTCTTCTTCGTCCGTGACGCCCTCAACTCAAACAATCCTTCTTTTACAGAAAGAACCACGTGGCGCCTTGGTTGATCGCCACCGCTAGTATTCTCATTACGATTTATGTTTTCGTAGATTTGTCATGTCGCCTCTTCCTTTTAGTAGGCTTGTCCTTACGCTTTTTCGGTTTCTTTGTCCATGTCCATCACATAGAATACCCGTGTCACATCATTAGCAAGCACGAGCAGTTCGTCCCTATAGGCCACTTGCTTGAGGTCCACGGTTGTCATACCGTACTCATCGACCGCACTACGCTAGTTTGACCCATTGGCACCGAAACAGAGGGACTTTTAAAGGTCCGTACTCGAGCTCCCAGTGATCTCTGTATGAAACCATAGTAGGTATCCAGCTTTCTATTTTTGTCCAAGGCATCTATCTGACGCCGCTGTTTTGGTTGGTGCTCTTGCTATCCAGGGCTATCGTGTAAAATGTGTACCCATTTATCTCATACCCTTGGAATGATACGATTGTCGTGGACGGTCCCCGAGCCAAGAGTTTCAAGCTGTTCATCATCTGTCTGGTTGCCCAAATAGCTTGCTTTTGTAACCAACCGCCGAAATGATCCATTTGCTCGATCGCGATCCACTTATCGACTTCTCTGGGTATTGGGCGCGTAGACTCATCTCGTGAGCATACATATACGGAGCCACTCACAGCTTGCTTGTTTCAATCTTGTGAAATGTGCTTGTTTAAATGAAAGTAGATCGCCGCTATAGGATTCTTTTCTCCCTAAAGTCCCTTTTCCCGAGCCTCCCCTCATGGCGTGATACAGAACGCCGATCGAATTCAGATCATCAATGTAATTAACACAAAACTTCGATGACCTCCTCTGTGCCAACACCTGCGCAATGCAGCCTTCTCAAGGCGAGACGATTCACGAACATACTTCTTTAGGATGCCCATGTACCTCTCGAAAGGGAACATATTGTGGAGGAACACGGTCCGAGAATTTCTATCTCTTTAACAATGTGGACCATGAGATGGACCATAATATCAAAAAATGATGGAGGAAAGATCATCTCAAGGCTAACGGACTATTGACCATGTCATCATGCAGATTAGATAACTTATTTGGCTCGATGACCTTCATGCGACACCGCGTTGAAGAACGAGCACAACTTTATGATTGTCCCTCGTACCCGATCCGTGAGAATACCTTGCACCGCCACCGGAGCAAGCTGTGTCATCAACACGTGACAATCATGGGATTTTGTGTGTACAATTTTATTCTCTTTTATGTTTATGAGTCTCCTTATGTTCGAGGAGTATCCGAAGGGACCTTCACACTGTTCAAGAACTTAATCATATTTTTTTCTCTTCCTTGCTCAGAGTGTAGCTAGCGGGGTGGAGAGTAATCTTTGTCCTTCCGCTCTCATTTCGGATGTAGGTCGTTCTGATTCCCAAGAAATTGTAGGTCCTTCGTGCTTGAAGTGTATCTTTTGATTTGCCATACATATCTAGGAAGCCTAGCAGGTTCACGCAGACATTCTTTGTGATATGCATGAAGTCTAGTGAGTGACGGACCTCTAAGTCTTTCCAAGAAGGTAAGTCCCAAAATATTGACTTCTTCTTCCAAATGGGCTTCGTGTGACCTTGTTCTCTCGGACAGGTTTGCTACTGCACCTTTTCCAAATACTACTTTCAGATCCTTTACCAAAGAAAATACAAGAGCCCCACTGCGATGCGGGGTTTCTTACGCTTCTCTTCGTCCCATCAAAATTCTCACCCTTCCTCCTTAACGGGTCCTTCGGATGGAGGAATCTGCGGTGGCCCATGTACACAACCTTTCGAGAGTTTTTAGGTACTTGCTGTCCGTTTCCTCTAAGCGGTGGATGCAGGCTTTATATCCTTTGATAGACAGGCCGAAAGGTTGCCAAGTGCAGGCCAGTCGTTGATGGTTACGAATAGCAATGCACGCAAAATGAAGTGCTCTCTCTTGTACTCATCCCATACACGTGCACCATCGTTCCACAATGTTAGCAGATCTTCAACCAACGGTTTGAGGTACACATCGATGTCGTTTCCAGGTTGCTTCGGGCCTTCGATAAGCAACGGCATCATAATGTATTTCCGCTTCATACACAACCAAGGAGGAAGGTTGTAGATACATAGGGTCACAGGCCAAGTACTGTGACTGCTGCTCATCTCGCCATACGGGTTCATCCCATCTGTACTCAACCCAAACCTTATGTTCCTTGCATCCTCAGCAAAGTCCGGGTATGTTCTATTGACTTTCCTCCACTGGGAGCCATCAGCAGGGTGTCTTAGCCTTCCGTCGTCCTTACGGTCTTCTTTGTGCCAGCGCATCATCTGGGCATGCACTTTGTTCGCAAATAAACGCTTCAACCGGGGTATTATAGGGAAATACCACATCGCCTTAGCAGGGGGCCTCTTCTTCTTACACTGCCCCTCTACCTCACCTGGGTCATCATGCCTGGTCTTATACCGAGAAGTTTTGCACATCGGACAAGCATCCAAATCCTCGTACTCATTGCGATAAAGGATACAATCGTTACGACATGCATGTATCTTCTGTACCTCCAACCCCAAAGGGCGTATAACTTGTTTGGCATCGCACGAAGTTTCGGGCAGTGTGTTCCCCTCTGGAAGTAACTTTTTCATGAGGCATAACAACTCGTCGAATCCCTTATCAGACAATCCATTGGTCGCCTTCCATTGCATCAGTTCTAGTGTAGTACGCAACTTTGTATGGCCCTGTTGGCAGTTTGGATACAACAATGTTTTGTGGTCCTCCCATAGGCGCTGAAATTTTTCGTAATGTCTTTCATCGATGTATTCTCCCTCTCCATCAAGCAGCATCTGGTCTAGGTCATCATTGCCAAACTCCCCAAATGTATCTTCGTTAGAGCCGGGTTGGCCAGCGTCTAAGATATTGTTCTCCGCCTCTTCTTGTTCACCTTCTTCTTGTATAATCTCTTCTTCACCGTGCTTGGTCCAACAGGTATAATTTGACATGAAACCTCTTGAGAGCAAATGGAAGTGAATGTGACTGGAGTTTGACCACTCCTTCTCATTCTTGCAGTCTATGCATGGACAACATATGTAGCCTGACGTCGTGTATTCATCGGCTGCACGAAGAAAATCTTGCAAACCCTGCAAGAACTCAGGAGCGTCGGTCCATGTACATCCATCGCCGGTCCATCTACATTATATTCGATCAAGGTAACTTTTAACTCATTTTTCGATAATGAATTATTGAACATTTCCCAAAATCCAAATCAAGACAACTATATTTTTAAAATGGCTTTATTTCATTAAATATTTTCAAAGGCACTATATTTCATTACATATTTTCCCATAAAATGATTATTTACTCCGGTATTCATACCCGACAAGTTTCACGACACTTTGCTCAAATTTTTAAAACTTTTTTGAAAACTTTTTCGCAAAATTTTGAAAAGTTTTCTCTAATATTTAACTCATTTTATATTTTCTATAAAGCCATTTATATTCTTGATAATGAATTATATTGGTCAATCATAGTCTAGATTCAAAATTGTGAACAAATTTAACGACATCTTTGCTCAAATTTTGAAAACTTTTGTCAAATGCACTATTCTTAATTTCCCCAACTACGTGCAACCAATTTTATGAAAACTTTTCTCAAATGCACCATTTTTAATTTCCCAACTACGTGCAACCTAATTTGAGCTAGATCGATGGAACTAAAACATAAAATTGAGCTAGATCCAAACCTTAAATGCGAGCTATATTATAATCCAAGCAAATTATAAGCTTACACAATAAGTTTTTGTATCTTACTTCAATTGATCGAGCTTGATTTATACATTTATAATCCTTCAACGATTAATGGAAAAGATCAAATTTTCTTCATAATTTAAGCAAAGAAGAGGCCCCATTTAACACCAAGTGTAGTGAGGAATGATATTACTAACCTTAGGTATCTTGGTTGCGAGTAAAATGACAAAAATTTGAATTTTTGGCAGCACCTCCTCCTTCGAGCTCCTTGGCGATGAACTCCTGTTCATCTCTCGCGATCAAATGACTCGGTCTGGCAGAGAGTGGGAGGACGAAGAGTTTAAATTGGTCGGACACTAGTCCCGGTTCAAAGCACAAACCGGTACTAATATCCACCTGCAACCGTAGTTATTTGCTACTAGATAATCTGGTTCGAATACAAACCGTGATCGATGTGACTATCGATGCAGGTTGGTACCTTTAACCGTCTTGACGAATTTGAGATAAATGTACACATATGATTTTCATGCATATAATATAAATATTTATAAAGATATTCATCTCGAATCATACTTTCATAATTTTTCTTCCGATTTTCTCCTGATTTTCACTGGCCCAATCGAATGTTTCTCAAGCCATTGTTTTGAACGACAATGCATTGTGCCGTAATTTTTCAACGTTTTTATGTTTTATAATTTTTTTAATATTTCAATTTAACGGTAAAGGCGGCGGAGCTTCAAGAAGGGGGAGGTAAAACATTATATATTATATTAATAATTCATTACATAAAACATTACATATCATATTAATAATTCATAATATAAAACATTACATATTATATTAATTAATTACAATATATATAATATGCATAGCGGCGCACGGGTGGTGGGTGGCGCGATCACCCATACCACCACTCGTAAACATGCCGGAAGTGTCATCGCCGGAGTAAATGTCGGCGGCGGCGGTCGTCGTAAATGCGTGGATGACGTCTTCATCATCGTCATCCTCGTCCGACGACGTCGCGCTCCTCGAGCGGACCCAACCCTCCTCCTCCGCATCCTCCTCCTCCTCCTCCTCCCGCTCCTCCTCCTCCTCCTCCTCCTCATTGTCCTCCTCCTCCTCCTCCTCATCCTCCTCCTCCTCCCGCTCCTCCTCGTCCTTCTCCCGAGGTGGTGATGATGGCGCGCCAGAGGGAGAAGAAGGAGAAGCTGCCATAGTTAAAAAATGGGCTTACTACTGATCATCAGTACGTCTCCCTTTACAGTCGATCTGACGGTTTTATAGGAGGCTGGATCGGAAAACAAGAATCCGGATGAACACGAATTAAGAGTTTCATCGTAAAGGCGCGCGGGGGATTGATCGGCGCTGAGACGAAAGCGCATTAGTACCGGTCAAATACAACAACCGGTGCTGATGCTCCATATCGATACGGTTGGTTACACCAACCCGTACTAAAGACAGAGCCGAGGAGGCTGCTTAGTACTGGTTGGTTTAACCAACCTGCATCGATAACACGAACATCGCATCGGTTGGTTACATCAACGGTGCTAAGAACCATCCACGGCTCCTGTGCTTAGTACGGGTTGGTGTAACCAACCGTACTGATGTGAGAGCATCAGCACCGGTTGGTAGTTACAACCGGTACTGATGATCCCCCCGGACCTGTAGACCGTTGAACCGGGACTGATGTAAATGTTAGTCCCGGTTCATGCATAACCGGTACTATTGGGCCGGTATGGAAGGCCGGATCTGTAGTAGTGTGTGTTGGAACTTGGAGATAATTTCCATCAACAATGTGAGCCGAGCCGAGCTGCTCGGTAACACGAACGAGCCCGAGCCGAATTAGCTCTGGCTCACTCGAGCTCAGCTCTGTTTCTGGCTTTCTGCCTCTATTTCCATCTCAAACTAACGTGTGTCTAATAAAGCAACGGAGTCAACATGATGACGCAAAGGGGACGCACCTCTGTGCCATACCCTTCGTCCTCACTTGGTAATGGCTTTTTCGTGATTGCATTGCCATCTAAGCTCTTGGTTTCAGAAAGTGATGCTCATCATAACGAAGAGGGTATATATGGACGTATTAAACGCTAGGCATGGTTGGTTCAGGGTACGTAAGATTCACGGAATTAGCTAATTTTAATGTAGGGTCAGCTCAACCTATTTAACCCAATTATCTTTATTTGTAACTAATCTAGCTAATATTATTATATATTGTGGGCTGGGCTAGTGCGCGCGTACGGCCACACAAAGTAAGTTACTTTGCGTAAAGTTAGATAGCCGGTCATTTCATGCGTGCTGCCTGTCCAGGGACGCCTTTACCAAAGGTCAAACAAAGATTATCGAATAAGAGCATAATTTGTTGTCCACGCTAGCTAGCTTATCATCGATCAGAATAGAAATGGTGCTAGCTAGCCGCTACTTGGGTAGCTTTGGATGGTATAAACCGGCTGTTGTTTAGTTTCTTCTCCTGATCTCAATAAACTATATATCATATGGGACTGGCTATTTGTCAGTCAACTGAAATTTGAGAGTTTTATCAATCACCCCTCTAGGCTGTTGGATTTAGATCTAATGACCCAGATCTCCCCCCCCCCCTCTCTCTCTCTCTCTTACTTTTCCTCCCCCACCCAAATGGATCGAGCCCGTAGTACATAACTAGCAGCAGCAAGACAAAGTTAAAAAAAATAAAACACAAAAAATTTGCACTGTAATTGTTAATTTCTAATTTTTTGTGATGAAGTTGATTTGACAACAAGAGAGAAACTTTTGAAGAAATATGATTTTAATATTTGTGATTAATAAACACTAATAATTTTGTATAAAGAAAAAAAGAAAAAGAAAAATTGCATGTGTGTTGCATGGTGTGTGCTGCATGTGTGTTGAGTCCTGGCATGCATGTGTGTTGCGCGTTGTGTGCATGGTGCTGCGTGTGTGCGTGTGTTGCATCGCGTGCGTGTGTGCATGCAGGAGCCAGGTGGGGCGAGAGCATGCAGGAGCGCAGCGGACAAGCGCACGGAGGCAAGCGGGCCGGGTCAGCTGTGAAACGATCCCAAAAAAAATTCAAAACGAATTTATTTGAATCTCGTTTGAATTTGCATTTGATTTAATTTTGGAATTGAGTTTGGTTTCAAACCTTGGGCCGTTTTCCTCTTCTTCTTGGGTCGCGGCTGCTCCGCCGCCCATCGGCTGCTCGCCGGCGCGTGCGGCTGCTCGCTTCGGCCTCGCTGCCGTCGCCAGCGACCAGCCCGCGCCTCGCCTCGGCGCTCGCGGCAGCGCCGGCTCGCTTGTGATGCCGCGCCGCCGCCGCCAGCTCGCCCGCCGCTTCCTCGCTCAGCGTGGTCGCCGCTTGGCGCCGATGCCGCTCGACCGTCGCCTCCTCTCGCCGCGCTGCCGCTGGCCCGCCAGCTCGCCGTCGAGCCGGCCGCCTGCCTCCCGCCTTGCCCTATAAAAACCCCGCCTCGCCTTCTCCACTCGCCGCTCCCTCCTCTCGTGGTGAGCCCCTCCTCTCTCCTTGCCTCGTCGCTCGCCTCCGCCGCGCCGCCGATCCAGCGCCGCGCCGCAGTGATCCGTCGCCCTCCTCGTGCTGCCTGCCTAACCCTCCCTCGCACTGCGTGCCAGCGGGCCCCGCTCGTCGACCTCGCCTCGCCACTTTGCCGTGGCCCCGCCCTCACCCTAAGCCGTCTTTGGCCGGCCACCACCTCACAAGCGCTGCGCCGCAAGTGACACGGCCCGTTAGGCCGTTGGATTTCGGCCCGGGAACAGTAAAAAGGGATTTTGGATTTTAATTAATTTATTAATTTCCAAAATTCGTTTTAAACTCCAAAAATAGCCCGGAAAATCCAGAAAAATCCCGAAAAATCCCAGAGCTCCACCAAATACATTTCCCGAACCGTCTCGACCCACTGAGTCCAGAAATGCTATCCGTTCCCAGATCCAAACCCCAGAAATTTCCCAAATCCCAGTTTTGCCCTCCGTCCCTTTCCGACTCGATTCCGGTTTCCCGTTTCAGTTTCCGTTTTCTTTTTCGGTTATTGTTTTATCGTTTATTTATGTTGGTTGTCTTTCCGCGCTAGATTCGACCGTTGAGACGCCCGTGGAGCCGGAGCAGTCCCTGGAGTCGGAGCAGTTCCCGGAGCAGACGTCGGACCAGACAGGAGCACAGTACGACTACTTCCTCGACGACTCGTCCGATCCAGCTGCCGCGCAAGGCAAGCCGTACACCCTTTGATCATGTTGATCCTATCATGCCATGCTATAGTAGTAATTATTTTATATCGCATTATTTTACTGTATTTGAATTAATGAAATCCAGTATTTTAGAATGACATGATAAATAGGTAATACCGAATTGCTCATGAAACCTCCTTGAAATATTTGAACCCTGTTAAATCCTTTGGAACCCTAGTTAACTGCTTATTGCCATGGATAGATTAGATAATACTGCTAGGTTAGTTCAAAACCTGGATTTAAAGAAAATGCTGCCGAATCTCCGATTCGGATGTTTACAAAAGTGCTTGCGATCAGGGACAGTATCGGATTAATCCCGGAGTGGATGAGATTCCGATCCCCGGCTGGTGATTAATGCCTTGGTTGGTCTGGTGGCCGGTACCGTGAGTACCGGAATGGGTTTGTGGATGAAGGCTTGGTCTTTGGCAAAAGTGTAAGGTTAATAATCCCCTTGAGCAAAGTAAATAACTTAGTTTCCGCTCAACCACAGGTCGGACTGGTCAGTGACCCGTATCCGACACGGCTCATTAAGTTAATCATTCCTGAGATAATAATTGGACTGTCTTGGTGGCTACCATTCTCTGGAGAGAATGGGGACCGGGCTTTCCCGGCAGGGAAATGGACCGGAGGGGTGGAACGGGAATGGTCCAGAGTGACATTCTTGGTTCTCACAACGGTAGACGCTAATGGGGACCCTGAGTCCAAGGTAGCGGTACTATCGGTAAACAACTAAAGGACAGGAATGATTAAACGAAATGCTGTGATAATCTAAACTGGGCCACATGCATTTAAGTTGCATGAAACTCGCGATTGGCATAAAGGTTATAGATATCTTGTGGGTAAAGCTGAGCCGCTCTGCAGAGTTAATCTTAATTGTAATCGATTACGCCGTACTTCCGGTAAATGAAGTTAAGTTGGAATCGGGGTTGATACCCGTAACTAAGCTCAAGTTACTGTTTTGGTAATTGTGATTGGATTTGTTAAGTGTTGTTGAACCTTGTGAAATTCAAATTACTTATTTATTAGTTTGTGCTTCAAATGTAAAATGAATTGTGAAATAAAACTGCATCCAGATACTAAACCCTATTGCCATCCCTTGATTACCCCTACATATAGTATTCAGTGGTTCCGTACGACTTGTTGAGTACTCCCGTACTCACCCTTGCAAAACCCCGCCCCTTTCAGAGTTCGAAGATGTTGGCGCCTTCCAGGAGATCGTAGATGGCGATTTAGTTTGGTTTTAGGTCTTGTCTTCGCTCAGGCCCTGCCTGTGGTTTCTCTCTTTTGTTAGTGTAAGTCTAGAAGCTTGGATGCTTCTCTTGTAAAACCGGTCGTTAGACCAACTATATTGAATAAAAAGTGTTGAATTGGCTTTTGGCCAGGTAATTGTACTCTTGTCTTCCAACAGTTAGTCTTCCTGGGTAACTGTTGTGAGTTTCGCACTGCCCCTAAAAAGGCGGTCCGTCACAAGCTGGAGGTCTAATCGGAAACAAGCTTCGGCTGGAGATCAAGTCAGAAACAGAAAGCAAAACGGGTTGGCTGCATAGTTTAAATAGATGACGACGTGAGGTTTCCTAAAAATAGTATTGAGCGCTCGACGGCGTATAGCAGAGAGAAAAAAAAAAGGGTTTCTATAGCGCTGCTTCCAGGCTGCTCGTGACGGCGACTTGGAGCAATCCGAGAGAAGAAAAGCAAAGCGCAGCAGTGAACGGTGACTTGGAGCGATCCAAGAGAAGGAAAAAGCAGAGCGCAGCGGTGATGCGTAAGAGCCCGGGTTGATCTGTGGAGCGATGACGAGACGGCGTTCGGCTGGGTGCAGCATGCGCAGTGGTGCCAGGCGTGGCATCAGCTGAAGCGACGAGCGTCGGCGCGCAGGAGCGGCACGACAGTGCACGGAAGCAACAGCGAGCAGACGCATGAGGGTATAAATTCTAGATTGAACTTTATGTGATGAAATTCATGCTTTGACACGTTGATTGATTTAATGCAAAAGTGTGAATTTCAGTTTAATTATTGTGATTGATTCTCATGGTTTAGTCGCTTAGTTTAGTTTTGTTTCAATTATTTCTTCCGCTGTCTAGTGTCGATTAGTTTGTTCAGGGGTATTTAGCGCCAACGATCCTTAATTATACTAAAGTTGCACTCAATAAAAAAGTGTAACTTTAGACTTAATAGAGTGCAACTCGGGTGACTGAAATCAATCTCAAATTTGAGTCGACTGATGGTTAGCAAAAACTGATATCATATTGGCCATAGGAGAAAAGATAGCCAGGTATCAGTTGTACTTGTGGTCCATCGATTACGTGCATGTGCTTTACGTAATCCACGTGCCAGATACACCCGCCCGGCCCAAGGTTTCATATACATCGATCCGCCGCCGTCGGGCATATATTACCATGCGCACCACGCTCCTGATCATTGCCAATATATATGGCCGGCAATGCATGCATGTGCAGCCTTGCATACATTCATGTACTACGCGCTTTGTCTCGATGTGCATCATGTCAGTTTCGCCGAAATGGAAATCGATCCACATGATCACAGGCAACATTGCTCATGTTGCGTCCTCATTAGAGTATATACAATGGTTCACGCCAGCTGTCTATAAGTTATTTGTAATGTTTTCTATGTAGGACATGTGGGAGAGAGCGTACATATATTAATATTAATATTAATATTAACATATCCTATAAGCGAACGAATTCGCGAGCAACCACGGTAGCCACGTCAGCAAGTTTCCCGCTACCGTAGATCTCCCGTGCAGGCCCGGATCCCGCCGTACACGCGTACCCTGCGCTGGCCCGTGCGTTGCCAACAAATCTTCGCCCGTGGAACCCCGCACGACCATCCGCCCTTCGCCCCGTCGTTCTCGCGTTGTCCGCACTCCGTTCCTCTCACTGCCCAGCTTCTAGAACCCCCGAGGGCCGCCGCGAGACCAGCGAGATGGTCCTCTGGACCCCTCCACAACGGAAGCGGCGTGCCGGCTCCTGCTCCTGCTCCGCCGCCACCGGCCAGAGCCCCGTCTCCAACTGCCGCCTCGTGCTCTACGAGCGCCCCACCACCCTCATACCCGCATCCGCCCCCGGGGAGCCCTCCGATGACATGGTCGGTTTGCTCCATCTCGCGAGTCCCTCGTCGCCCGAACCCTAGGAAGCTTCTAGAATCCTCGAGGGCCGCCGCGAGGCTAGCGAGATGATCCTCCGGACCCCTCCGTTGCGGCGTGCCGACTCCTAATCCGACGCCGTCGCCACCAGTCAGAGCCCCGTCTCCAACCGCTGCCTCGTGCTCTATGACCGCCCCACCGCCCTCATACCTGCCTCCGCCCCCAGGGAGCCCTCCGATGACATGGTCTGCACGTACCACTACCAGAAGATGGTGAGATCGCTTCATTCCTATCTCCAGCTGTTACGGTCTAGCTCGGTGGATAATTAAGTTAGTTGACATGGCAGGGAAGCAAGTTCAGGAGTATCGAGTAACACTTGATGCGTTGGATTGGTAGACATATTGATGTTTTTTCGTTTGCACATTTCTGATAGGTGAGATCAGAGTTCCTGGTGGCACTGGACACGGCAGAGAAGCAAGTTCAGGAGTGTCGAGCAACACTTGATGCGTTGGAGGAATGATTATCCAAGAGTGGTATGCTTTTGTTGACCCAGGCTTTTATTCTGAATTGTTTTGTTTTCATATGCATGGTGTGTGAATGCAGTTCATTTAGCTATATGCGTTGGGCAACCATGAGATATTAGATAAATTAAAATTTCCACTTGAAATTTTGAAGTATGTGTGGACTGTGGACATAACATGATCGGATAATATCGTCCTCAAAGTTATATCTTATAGGTTCTCATTTGTTGGGAGTCAGAACGAGAAGAACATATGTTATTGATTCGGCTTGCTGCTCTAAGAAACCTGGGGTTTGAATTAGATGTTAGTATTATTCTGCTACAGGTCATTGAATGGACATACTTACAAACAGAATCAACATCCTCTTCTTTTTTAGTTTTGCTTCTCTCTACTTTTGATTGTATTATTCCTTTTGCTTTCCTTTACTTTCATCCTTTTACATACAGGGGATATCTTTTGCCCGTTAGTTAGTCCTACCGATGCAGCTGAAAATAGAAAGAGAAGGAGGCTATCAAATTTACAACATCTTTATGCTAGAACATGTCCCTTTTTTTTTACAGGTGCATTTACTGATCCTTCTTTTTCCTATTACAGGTGTTGTTGCTGCCTTTATCCCTAGCTTCATTAGGGTGAGATATTTATTGTATGCAATTTTTCTTCTTTGCAACATATCATCTATCCATTTTCTTATTTGCATTAGCATTTGTGTCCATTCTTCCAACTTCTTCCGATTACTCGGCTATGATATTTCATGGACTAACAGCTGATTTTCCTATCTATAGTTTTCCACTTTGGTGATTTCAGATTTTAGACCTGTATTATTCATTTTCAAATCACTTTAGTAGTTCAGATTGTTGTTACTTGATGATGCCTTACATTCGAGAAATATAAGCATTCGTCTGAGTACAAGAGGTAAGAATGCAATTGTTGCCTTTCGTTTATGCGTTGCTTTACCACAATTTGCTATTGCCAAGAACCCGCGGTTGAAAGGTGTTCAACCATTGTAAATGCAAGCAAATAATGCAGCCCACTTAATTTTCAAGCATATTCAATTGTTATGATCCACTCAAATGATTCTAGCATCTCAAGGAAATGGCAATATCGTATTGGTGCTGCTGAACTTTTACTGCACTTTTGCCTTAGTCCTTAATAATTCCCCTGTTAATTGACAAATCTTATTACGAATGTTTGCAATGATATGGAACAACCCAGCTAAATATTATAGGTCATTGGAAATGGATTACAGGATGTTTCTTTATTAGAAAAGCTTCTCAAGGATTGTTTAATTGTCACCACCTGTGCTAAATGATTGACTGCAATTTTGTATATGCCTCAAGGACCATTAGAACATGTTAGCGAGAACATCTTAATGATCTCTGGCTGTGAAAATTAGTAATTAAGGTTATGTTATCTCAAAGAAAATGTCATATGCAAACTCCTCCTTCATGTTTATTTATAAGACATACAATATTAATTGTTGGGTGTAATCAATGTATCGATTTGAGATGTGTAGCCATGCATTTATATAGGTGCAAACACTAGCTTCCAACAATAATGTGGTTTTTCACTATCTTCCAACAATAATGTGGTTTTGCCATCTGATATGGATTAAATGACTGAATGTTTGCTTATGTTAAAATATTTTGTTGTTTTTGTTCTAGCAATACTGCTGAATTCTACCGCTTCTTAATCAGTACCATAACAATTGCAGCAGCGTGGACTTCTTTGGCTACTTGCATTTTTAACACTTTCATTTGTCACATCTACACACTTGATCAACCATACTATTAGCCCATGGCACATTGATCAGGCATAATTGACAGGCATAATTGACGAATGAGAAAGACACTAAGGTATCCCATCATGTTAAATTGTTGGTTTTATCTCAATTTTTGATGAGTATATTCACTGTGCTAATTCATATGATCCCGTCATGACACCAAGGCACAAATAAGAAACTCCACCGACTGTATAGTCAGAATTGCAGCACGAGCAAGTTCAATACTTTGCCTACAGCTTCAAAGATGGAAATGTGCATGAACCCTAAAGTGAAATTGAATTGGTTGCAGTTTGTATGTTGGAACGGTTAGATGGCCAATGAAAAATATATACAAGGTAACAGATCTTCTATGCTTCTACCTTTGCCATGTCCCTCTGTAAATTGTTATAGCTCCTTTGTTTACCGCTGCTTTGCTTTCTTTCATACTTGCAGGTTTTCTTTCTGAAATCAGGTCAACCAAAAACGACATTTACTTAGCACTGGTTTGAACTTTTTCATGAGTGGCAAGAGGCTATTTGCTGGTGATTCTGCCATCTTTGTTAGGTAAATTTCATGCTTCCTTCCATCATGTGAAAGCTTATCATGGTTCTTCTTCCTAAAGTTTCAAATTTTAGCAACTGATAATTGAAATAAAGAACAAATTTGGAGATTTAGATAAAAAATGTTTTCAGAACAATTCCATAGTCCCAGCCCTTCCTCTTTTTTATCTCAATATATTGCCATTTCGCTTCATAATTAATGTTAAGCCTTTTTCCAATGACAGTCCCAATCTGCAATACCACTACAAATTTTACGTTTGCTCAGATTTTGGTGCTTCACACAAATAAAACTGGCTTGGTTCATGGTTTCATAGTAAACATACTACCATTGCTAGCAGACCATCGACATTATATCAGCTTTCATTCTTGGTTACATAATTCTGAGACTAGATTCTACAATCGCTTACTCTGTTATAATTTTCTTTTGTTACAACTTGGCCAAACTTTAGTAGCATTTGGAAACAAGATTAAGATTTCCATACTTGCGAATTGGATTTCGTACGAAGAACCTAAGGTAGATATATTAGATTGACCTACTTATCACCATGCGCTTCTTTCACTCTGGCTCCCTAATAACAGATTAGCGATGTAATTAATCAGAATTTTTTTTAAATAATACTTTTTTAAAACTGAATTGCGTTTTTAATACTCGAAAAATAAAATTTACAAAAATAATACATGGTCGCCATACCGTACGGCGAATACCCTATTTTCGCCGAACCGTGTGGCGAATACCCTATTTTCGCCGAACCGTGTGGCGACAATACCCTAAATCCGCAGTTAATCTGCTACACGGGAATCAAGGCTGTTTTCGCCGTACGGTATGGCGAAGACCCTATTTTCGCCATACGGTTTGGCGAAAATAGGGTATTTTCGCCATACGGTTTGGCGAAAATACTATTTTCGCCATATGGTAAGGCGAAAATAGCCTTAACCAAATAACCGACGGTTAATCGGCTTTAATCGGGTAATTACCCTATTTTCGCCATACCATATGGCGAAAATAGGGTATTCGCCATACCATATGGCGAAAATAGGGTATTCGCCGTACGGTATGGCGACCACGTATTATTTTTGCAAATTTTATTTTTCGAGTATTAAAAACGCAATTCAATTTAAAAAAAGTATTATTTAAAAAAAAAATTCTAATTAATCATAATGTTCTTGCTCTTCCTTTATTATCGCAGCTTAGCCATAGACTTCACCAATTAAACACTGAGGTTCAGATGAAAACATTAAATTGGTGTATCCATACATAGGTACTGTTTTCTATGCCACACCCACATTGAATTAAATGCTTGCTAAATATTACGTTTCATCTTTGTTTATTTTTAGTCCTCTGATTAGAGAAGATAAAGTTTCCCTTTCCTGATAACAACTATGGATACTACACATCAAATAGTTAATAAAAAAAATGATTGAGTTCCACCTAAGATTGATCTAAAATATAATATCTAGCGAATACCTATATTATCAACATTTTTATAGGAACTACCACGGTCAACAGGTGACCATGGCTGTGTATCTCTTGATTACACTATTTAATACGATTAGATTATTATATTTGTTATTCCTCGATTTCGTGATGTGCTTAAGATCAAATCCTAGCTCTAACTAATCATTAAACTCTGTAACATAGCTTTTATTGTTTTTGCCCTTTCCGATTATATTGCTTCCAAATAAACTACATTACTTTTGACATATATTAATACCGATTCCATTATTGATTTTCTATTACTAATTTCTAACACATTTGATTCCCAAACTATTTTATACTTTTATCTTTGCTGAATGAACGACATTATCGCTGGCGCAGCGTAGCGCGCATATCTTCCTAGTATATTTTATGTGTGAGGAAGCTGCCTATAAAAACGCGCAGCCATCTCTACCATTGTATAAGTTGTCTCTAGTGACATGGCAATACACTAATAGAAAACTGTCCTTTAATACCGGTACATCAGTACCGATTGGATTGGAATCGGTACTGATAGTGGCATCCACTACAGGAAACGGTAACAGTATCGATGACCGAAAAGTTTGTATCGGCGGCCAAAACCCGACGACCACTTGTGTCAGCGGCCAAACATTATGCCGACGACAAAAAGAAGCTCTCTCGGCGGCGAAGTAAAGGCCAACGACACTGACCAGCTTGACGCATTGGCGCACATTGAATTTTGAATTTCGAGCACGATGCTTGGTCGGCTAGTATCACCTATGTCGACGGCTTTTCATAGGCGGACGCCATAGTCCACGCTGCCTGTCCCATTGTCGCAAAATTTTGAATTTCGTAGCCCGCCAAATTGACCTATGTCGGTGGCTAGTAAGCCGCCGCCGACACAAGCAATCCACCCTTACGGGAACTTAACGCCCTAGACGGAAGGACTTCAAGGCGGTCCCACATGGCAGATGGAAGGACATTTCTGCCATGTGGGACCAACCTGAATGCTCCCGCGAAGCAGACTCTGTGTCGGCGGCCTAGAGGAGGGCCGACGACACTGGTGGGCATGTGTCGGCGGCTATGTATAGACCGCCGACACAAAGTCTCCCCCCATCGTTGTCCGACGCTTTTGTAGCCCAAAGATGGGTTGAATAAGACATTTCTAGGGGCACTTTCAGGTTTTAGAACATGCACAACATATTTCAAGTCATTCCTTGCTCTTCAATCGCCCGGCATTGCATCATTACTACAAGTTGATACAAGTTCCATTGAAACAACGGTGTATGTGTCTGTGACTCCTCTAGAGATTCAATGGAACTTGTAGCGGGGACGCAACACCGAGCGACCGAAAACCGAGGAATGGCGTGGAATAGGTTATGCATGTTGTAAACCTTAAAGTATCCAAAGAAATGTCTTGTTCGACCCGGCTTAGGCTACAAAAGAGTCGAATAACGATAGTGGTGGAGATTATATGTCGGCAGCCTTCCATATACCGCCGACACAGATGGACCAGTGTCGTTGGCACCTTGAAGGCCGTCGACACTGATAGATCTATGTCGGCGGCCTTTTCTAGGCCGTGGATATTGATATGTCTCTGCCAGTGGGCCCGTGCGTGCTTCGTACGAGGGGACCGGTGTGCGCTAAGTCACTAACTTAGCACACGGGCCAAAGCATCCAAGTAGAGGTGGGGCCTCACGAAACCATTTTCACTAAAAGGTGGGGCCCGCATGGTAGCCCGCCAAAGCGGACCTGAGAGCCCCACGCCTTGGCTCCCCACATGTCGGGGCATATCTATGTCATCGGCTTTCAGTAGACCGACGACATAGATGGAATTTTCCCATATCTGTGTCGTCGGCTTTCACTTATCTCGATGACAAATATTTTCCCATATAAATTTGAAATTTTCTTTTCATAATTGTTTAAAAGTTTTTCTATTTCATGAAAAAAATCACAGAGTCGTTGATATTGATTATATTTGACATTGGAGTCATTACATGACCACAACTAACATAGTTTGATCAAATCAACCCTATATAGTTTGATGAGGGAGGCTGTCGGTCGTCTGGTATCACCATAAGAGTAAAGAACAACATAGCAACACAAAGGGTACGAGCATATGCTGATCGAAAATATAAGATTGATGGATACTAGTGAACATTTAGAACCCATATTCACCAAAAAAAATCATGATTAGACAAACCGTAAGACAACGGGAAAACCATGTGGGAGAGGGGGGAGATGGTCTATGTTGTCAGTTACACAATAACCGACGACAGAGAGCAGACGGTGTCGTCGGTATAGTACTCTGTTGTCGACACAGGTCCTGTCGGAGCTCGCCAAAACTGTCTGTACCGGCGGTGAAAATGAAGTCGACGACACATTACTCAATTCACGCCCCAGACGGACCTGTGTCGGTGGCATGGTGTAGGCCGTCGACACAGATATGCCCATATCATAACCCCCTGGCCCGTGCGCTAAGTCCCAGACTTAGAGCACAGGCTAGAGTAGACTGTGCCGCGCCGCCTCCTCCCCCGCGCACCCGCCTCCCTCACCGGCGTCCTCCCCGACGCCGCCTCCCCCGCTGGCATCCTGCCCCGCGCGCGTCGCCTCCCTCCACCCGCCACCTCCCCCGCGCTTACATCCTCCGCCCGCCTGTCGCCACTCCCATTTCTTGCCTCCTCGCGCCCGCGCTGCAGGCCTCCTCGCACCACTGCGTGCACCACGCCGCCGCCCAGCGTCTGCGTCCTCCCCACGTCGCGTCGCCCACTACCTCCCGCGCTGCCTGTCCTCGCGCTGCGACCTCCCGTGCGCACGCCTCCTCTGTGCCTGCCGCCTCCCCTGCGCGCTGCCTCCCTCGCCACCCCTGCCGTCTCCTTGCTGCGCGCGGCCTCCCCTGTCGGCCCTGCCATCTCCCCCGCCTCCTCGCCGCGCGCTGCCTCCCCGCACCGTCTCCCCACGCCTTTGTCTTCTCCCCGTTTCTCCGCAGCCTGCAGGTACCCTGCCACCCTTCCTCATGTCTTTTTTATTAATATGGTAGCTATGTCATCGGTAGTTCGATAACGGACGATATTAGTAGTACATGTAATTAATTAGCTTAATTATCATTAGGATCAGGGTTAAGGGTTGCTCCTCGGGCTTAGAGGGAGGCCAGCGGAGGGTGGTGGAGAACCTCCGGCGGACTGCCACAACCACCGCCGTTCCTCTTCACATAGACACCGGGGGCCCCGTCGACATAGACTGGCGGTCCCAGCCAATTTGTACCGTCGGGTTCGTTCCCGATGTACAACTTCGCCTCTGCACAGGCGGCGTCTCCGGGGGTAATGCATTTTTTTTTCCTATTTTCACCAAATTTTCATACAAATACAAAAATGCACAAAATTTTTAAAAAATTATGGTATCCTCTAATCTTGCAGATGTCTGGCTCAGGCGCTCAGCTGTGCCTGCGCCTGCGACAAATGTTCCACAGGGAGGTGATTCCAGCGGCACAAGATCAGCTGCAGAGCAATTCATCGACGACGTATTTTCCGATCCTTTTGCGGATTCGCAGGCCCATTAGTTCTTACATTCAGTTTTGTCACTTGTGCACTTGTAATGTTGATGTTGATGTATATATGTGATGGACATGTGCACTTGTGACTTTCGGCGTATATATCGTTCATTTTGTATTTTGGATTGATGTGTGTGGGGGCTCCGGTCTTAGATTAGCGATAAGGACTCTTACTGTTGCATCGGACTGGATAATGATGCAATCCGAAAGAACTCTGATCGCTTATCTGAAACCGTACTCGAATTAAGATCAACCAATCAGCGCAACACTCGTGCTCTTGCCCACCGGTTGGAATCAATCCGAGCTTCCCACATATGTGTTCCGCGCTAGTTCGATCCCAAGATCAACGCCTAGCACATACATACTTGACACATCGAGATGATTCATCACACATACAAATATGGAGATAATATAAAAGTAGTCTGGAAGTTGATACATTCGCATAAGTTTACAAGTCCACGGCCGACCGGACAAATAAACAACACAAAAGAGTAAAGTGCAGCAGAAATAAGACCGAAAGGAGGATTCCGACATGCCACCCATAACCCAAAAGGCATCCGACTGGGGAAAGACCCAGTTCAACCATCCAAGAAATCGCTAGACCCAAGTTCGAAGTTTGCGTCGTCAGGAACGTCCTCATTACCTTCCTCTAAACATTTTTAAGTAGAGCAAACGATGAGTACACGTATGTACTCGTAAGACTTTAGTGTATGGAAGTAATAATAAATGCAGGGCTATTCAATGGAAGAAAGCTTCTACTCTAGGTTCAATTTTCAGCATAAGGCAAATTTTATTTGTAACCATGCAATTTGATAAACATCGACAGTATTGAAATGATCATTTGATTGGAAACTACAAGTAGTAACTAAAGTAATTGATCAGCTATTCATGACCCTCCATGGCCATAAACAACACTTGAAACATAGCCAACCCACCATACCACCATTTTTCCAAGTTATTTTGCAAAACCAAAACCCAAAACACTATACTTGACATTATGTTTCCAATCTGCTCTTGACCATGAGCATGGCTAATCGATTAGATTTAAATCTCTGCAGATAGTGTACACTTTACCCACATGACATATTCTAGTAATCATGTCAACCATGCCACTCGATACACAAGTACCCGTTTTGCTAGACTATGACGAAACTTTTCGACTAGCTAGAGCCTAACCTTGCATCAGCATGGGTATGACCATCCTCGCTATGGTGGAAGAACCACTTGTTTACCCACGGTACTTTTCTTTTGGGATTACACCCTATCACTCTATTCTCCCCATAGCGAGGCATACCCGTTGTATCGGGTCGCTTGATCCCAACGCCTTAGTGATGAGAGCGCCCTCGAACGACACCACTCCCCTAGTTCGTCCATACACCTCGGCCTACCAACGTATAAGGTTAAAAACTCACACTAGCTTTCTAGGTTAAGGCTATCTCATAATTAGCACATGTGGTTGCACCATTTAACTCAGTAAATAGTATCAAGTTCAGTCCTTAGGTTGACTCGGGTGAGGATCTCCCCCTGTCTACATGCAATTAACAAATCCATACAACACCAATCCAATTCCCTGTACCGTACAAGTGGCCCCTTGTACGGTGCAAGCCAATCCATTGCACTTTCAACTATACATAACTCGTCTGTGTCTAAAACATACTTTTATTTTCCATTTTTACCAACATATGAGTACCCTTTACTGCCATTTTCAACATTTTTAAAATTTCTTGAAGATTCAAGCCTATCATTCTACCCATCACTAAAGCATGAGTAAGCATAACATTTAATATCCGATTATACCCAAGTTTCATCTCATAGAATGAATAATCCTAGTGTAGGTTTCAACAAGGTTCTCATGTCAAATTGATTAAGGTAATCCCACAAGTTAGGAGTATAACTACCATGACCCACAATATAGAAACTTTACGAAAAGTACACGCATGCATAATAGTTTGATTAAAACAAAATAGACATCGTAAAATATAGGATCAACATGTTCAAAGGAGGGTGCTTGCATGTTTGCTCTTCTTCTCGATTATTCTCAGGAATATAATCGGGGTCGTTGTCCACGGACTCCGACATGTCATCAGCTACGCATACGAACGATAAAAACCGGCAACAAAAGCAAATAACCACGAATCAAAATGGGGCAAGAGAAAATCGGATGCAAATAACAACTTAACACTCAACAAAAGAACATACAGTTCTAGGAAATAAAATCTATTGCTAGCATACTAGTTCCACGCACAATAGGTTAAATTTATGTATCTTTATGTTTATACCATCGAATTCAAAAAGCTAAGATTGTTTGGATTAACAAAATTAAAACTAACTATCCAGGTAATGCGCTACTCGTAATCATAAAACTTAGACCTATTGTGCTAATAGGATTAAGTTGCAAAGCAAGTTATTAATTAAATTTTTTTACATATCAAGGTGGTACAAATACAGTAGAATGATTCTGAGCTAATCTCCCAAGTATTTGCATTAAGACGAGCAGTTCTACGGGTGCCCGAAAAAGCTTAAATACTACTAACTTGCACATGCTAGAGGTTAGACCTTCATTAACCTTATTAAGCAAGAATCATGTAAAAACAGTGAGCAATTTCTAATCAAGGTCATACTACAGCATGAGTACGATATTTTAAAGTCCTAGAAACAAGTTTAAATGCATTTAAATTAAAGTTGCACTAGTTAATAACATTTTAACAAACCTAGGATTGAAACATAACTATGACAACAAACATTTCAAATCAAGTCCAATCACAAATATTTCACACAAATAGAATTATTACAGTCCAAGGATTAAAATGGAGTTGGTTTCATTCATTTTGAAGTTGAAATGCAAAAATAGTACTTTATGCAATTACTAACCTAAAGCAAATAATTAGGCCCATTTTCTATACAAAAGTCCAATCTGAAATATTTTTACATATTCATAAACTTCATGATTTTACAAAAATTTAATAAGTTGTTTCATCTCATTTGGAGTTTCCTAGCAAAAGATATGCTTATTTGAATTTGGTTCAGCCACTAAAATCCCAGATAAATACGAAATACGTTTTCCAACAGGGAAAACGCATTGGGCTGGTGCGCACGTGCTCCAAAGGGCACACAGCCAGCTTGGCCGATGATCCCCACTGTTCAGTGGGCTTGTGCGCAAGAGCCCCGAACCAGCCGGACCCGCGCGTCGGTGGCCCAGAGCAGAGCCTCTCGGGGCGAGCTCGCCGGCGGGCGCCACGGCGGCGGGGAGAGGCCGGCGACAGTCGGAGAACGGAGAGGGCGGCATGGCTAACCTGGGAGTGCGGTTGATTCGGGCCGAGCTACAGCGAGGAGGTCCCGCGGCGGAGCGAAGCGGAGCTCGGCAGAGCGGACTGCCGGCGACGGGGAAGAAACGGGTTAGACCAGGAATTTGGAGGGGAAAAATAATATAGGGAGCAAGGGGAACCTCGGGGTGCGCTCGGTTTGCCCGGGAGTGGCTCGGAGTGGGCCAGCACCGTGTGACCCGAGGCGAGGAAGATGAAGTCCGCGACGGCGGCGCTCCAAGCGGCGAGAGCTGCAAAGAAGCATGCCCCGGTGATCAGCAAGCATGCACCGAGCTCCATATCCGGTGAATTTGGACAAGGGCTCGCCAATGAGGAGGAATGCGAGTCCCTCAAGCCCAATGCTTTGGGCGGCACTGGAGTGAGGAGAAGGGCGAGCGGGCAATGACGAAGGCCGAAGCGGCTTAAATGCGAGGGGACGGAGCAGGGATTGGGCAACGGGTCGGCGATGCCCGGGCGTGGCCTCGCGCAGGTCACCATGGCCGCGTGGCGCGGGATTCCTGCGGCGTGGCTAGGCCATAAGAGAGGAGGAGCCGGGGCGCAGCAACGCCGTGAGCCAGCTGACAGCATGAGGGGGCTGGACATCGCAGCGGTGCACGGGCGGGGAGCAAGCCCCAATGGCAGCAACGGCGGCAACGGCTCAGTGCACGGCGTCAAGGCCAGATCTCGGCAATTCTTTAGACAACCAATCCAGAGCACTGTTCTGGCAAAGTTCAGAAACTTCAGAACTCCAATTGCCCCATGGAGTTGTCAATTTCAGGCTTTGAATTGGCCCAAACGGATTTGGAAATCCTGAGCAATGTAGGCTTGGTAATGAAGTTCTGTAATCAATACATCCACTGCCCAAGGCACTTGTTCACTCGGTTAATGCTTTGCAGTGACAGTGATTGGTTCAGTGAGTTGTTGATGCAGAAGAAATTTGAGTTGTCAAGTCCTGCTATAGTGTTGTTTTCAGAAAAAGCAGTAAGTGATGTTGCTACTGAGTTGTCTGATTCCAGCTTTGGATTGGCTAACAATGATATGGAAATCTTTGAGCCAAAGGCATGGGAGAAGAAATTCAGAAGCATTCATTCCTTTGATCAAAGCAGTAGCAAGGTGCTTAGCTTGGTAAGGTATGAAATGGAGCTCTGAATCAAACATCCACTTGCACAAAATGTTAATACAGGGCTTAACCTTTGGAATTGCCTGAATTAAGCATTTCGCTAGCCTAAAGAAGCTTCAGACAGTTTCAGGGACTTTAATTATTACATGAGTTGTCAATTCCAACACTTGATTGGGCCAACAGAAAAGGAACATTTGAGCCGATATGTTCCCGAAGGAAAGTATTTGCTAATTTTTGTGATGCAAAGATTAATTGGGAATGGCAAGAAATGAATCTTTATTAAGCTCACAAAGCTTCGGTTGTTACAATGTGGATGTATATGTGCTCGACAATGCGGTGGCGAGCCGTTAATTATGTGTTGACATGGTTGGGAAGATTGGGGAATGTAAATATGTGGGGAATGGGGTTTTTTTGCATGTACAAATTGGATTTTTAAAAAATATATAGCAATATTTTTTGCTGGAACATAGCTTTTTTCGATGGCCAACCTAGCCGACGACACAGAGTGGGCTGGCAGCGACACAGGGCAAGCGGGAGAGGGCACCTGTGTCGTCAGCTCACTGACGGTGTGACACTACGGAATGTCAAAACTTTATAAATTGTGAAACTAGAGAATAAAACTTTACAGTATGGTGTTTTATTGTGTTTTGAGCCGTTTCCGGGTATTTGGGCTTTTCCGGGGGAGTTTGGACCTTGGGGGAACTAATTTGAGCTTTGGGGGATGATTTGGGCCATTGGTGGAGGGGGTTTTGGCCCATTTGGGGGAGCATCCAGCCAGCCCTAACCCTAGGACGCCCCCCCACCTCCTCCTCCTCTCACTTCTAGCCGCCACCCCTCCATGGCCGTGCGCCCCTCCCCCCTCCTCCCCATTGCACCACCACCCCTCCCCTCCCCTCTCCACCACCCTTGCTGCCCTAGGGAAGCCTCTCGACCTCACCACCCTGTAGATCCGTCCAATGGAGTGCTCCGCGACGAGGAGATCCGGTGGATTTGGAGCGAGGAAGGAGATCGCGCGAACCGGGAGGAGATCTGTTGGTTCTTCGTTCGTCGAGCGAAGGTATGGCCACGGGAATCCTTGGGGTTGGTCTAGGTACTGCTCTAGGTGTTGATATCATGTTTTTAGATCAATTGCTGGCGCTGGAATTGAGTAGACTAGATGAAATCTAGAAGTTGCCACGTTCTCTGTTTCGGGCAGCATGAGTAGTCGACCTAGGGCTTGGGTTTTCGCCAATTTAGAGTCGGAATTTGGTCAGCCGCCTGTTGAAGAAGTTGTAGGAAATTTCAATACCTTTCAGTGGGTATAAAGAACGTCCAATTCCACCCAGCCGTTTGTAAGTTATGCTAGTTTTACCGAACATATTAAAATCTGTGACGTGATTGGAACAGATCACAGTATTTTGTAGATTAAACAACTTTAGAGTCCGAATCAGCTTTTCCATATACTTAGAAAAAGTTAGTAAATTTCCTAAGCTACGTGAGGATGTACTCGCTTATTCGATTCGGAGTCTTAGAACCCGAGTTATGCCTTTTGGAATGCTGCTGTCCCGACGGGACAGAACCTCTGTTTTGGGTTTTACAAGTAGTTTGCGATGTCGGGGTAGAAGAGGGTTTGCGTACTGTTTTGTGGACATGATTGTGAGTGTGTGGTACCTATGTGCAGGTGGTGTGACCTCGGGAGTGCCTTGTACTTCTCGCCAATCCGTCACCCGTGGTTGAGGCAAGTGTATTGGAATGGGTAGTGGGTTGTAGTTTGCTAGATTGGATGAGATTGAAATTGAATATATGATATGTTCACATGCCATGCCTTAATGATTGCCAATGATACGATGAATATGCTTAATATGTTATGATGCCATGTGTTAATGTACAAGTTATTTATGATGTTGGCATGTTTGCATACATGGCATGATACATGGCCCGGGCGGTGAGAAAGTCATAACTAGTCCGGGGAAGGTCGGTGAGAAAGTTATGACTATTCCGGAGAGCCAATGAGTAAGTCCTACATCGTGATTCCATCCACCGCGGTGTATGGAAGCGAGTAGTAGGCACCCTCCATCTTCGAGATGGAAGGCGGGAGAGGGTGCACACCGACAGGTGTGTACTCAACCATACCGGTATGTGTTTCCAAGGAGACATGAGCATCGCATCGCATTGCATACATAATGATGATGAAAATGATATGTGATCATGAATGAGATGATAGACATGATGTAAGTTGTTGTAGCCATGAAATTGTTTCTTTTGTACCATTGCAATATACTTGTTGAGTGATGAACTCACGCTTGTGTTTATTTTATTGTTTTAGGTACCATGACACCGGTTTATGGGAAAGGGCATTAGCTACACATCTTCAAGTACTTCCAGTCACAGTTACCAAATTTTGAGTCATGATCATAATAATAGTGCCATGAATCTTGGTGTATGGATTAGATTGTGTGGTCGGGTCCCTTATTTGCTTCGTTATAGTTTATGGAGTGGTTGATCTTGATAATATTGCCTTATGTTGTTGCCATATCCATTTACATTGCTTTTTTAGATATCTTATGATATTATGTTACTTGCCTGTTATTGCTATTGTCTCAAATCATGTTAAAACAAAGGAGATGCCGCCGAAATTTTCGATTTTAGCATTTGCTCCTTTGCTGTAATTTGTCTTTATTAGTGGTATTTAGGTGTTGTTTAGCCTATGTTTGGTAGCATTCGGGCATATTAAATGCCGGAGTGTTACAGTTGGTATCAGAGCGGGCTGTAGGTCCCTGGAATGTGTATTTTTAGTGTCATGCTATAGGGTACAACTAAAATGTGATGTGGAATAACTTAGAAACTTGGCTTAGGTTTTAACTAAAATTTTGTTATAGGATAGCAACATTAAAACTTGCAAAAGTGGTATAACTAATCTAAAATTTGACACACATGGATGCACAGTAGGAGGGGTATGTGTATCGTTGTTTACGCTTAAATGTTGTATTTAAGCCTTGTTGCTAAATGCTATATTTGATAGAGTATGCTGCTATGTGTATGAGAGAATTGAATTGAATTGTTCGTGTTATTGTGTTAAAGTGGGGTTGTGGTGCCGAAGGGTTTCGGCCACCTCTCTTTATTCATAGTAAGGGTGAGGTTTGACGGTGTGGCCGGTTAGCGCCATCACCGAAGAACTATTAACCCCTGTAGGAGAAGAGTGCTTACCCTTTCTGTCGTAGATCGGGTAGTTGATTAGAGTCAAATAGAAGAGTTTGGTGGTGGATTCTTTCGTATGCTCTTTACCGTTCTAATGGTCGGTTTCGGTTGGTTTTCTTGGTTTTAGTTGATTGAAATCAAAAGAAAAGTGTTTGGAATTGGTTTTTCGCGGAGTGTCCCTTCGGTGTTTCTTGGTTTTGTCTTCTTTGGGTGAAGACAAAGAAGAAGAGTTTTGTGTTGCGCGTCTTTTGGTCGCCTTTTGGCTTTGACACCGGTTTTGTTGGTTGCCTTGCAAAGAAAAGTATAGTTTTGGTTCTTGTGTGTCTTACTCCGAGTTTAAAAGAAGTTATCGAAGCGCATGCAAAAAGTTAAGTTGTGTCGATTTATGTTTGTGCCTTTGTCCGTAAAGGTTTACTTGATCACTTGGTTCCCTCCTGTGGGAGTCTTTAAGATTGAAATGTGTTTTGGAGTCATGTCCCATTGCAACTTTGAGAGTCAAGCTTCTTTGTGAGTTTTGGTTGAGTATTAAAAGAAAAATGCTGCAAATAAAGTAAGTATTCGTTTGACTGAAATTACTTGTCAAAAGTGAAAATTGTTGTTTAGCATGTTATGTTGTATGTAACAATGTGGTTTATGGAAATGATGTACACCTTAGTTAATTTGCGAGTTGAATCAATTAAATGTAATTGTTACCTTTAGCTTAAGATTAAATGAACCTCTAGTGATGTAGAGTACCCCATAGTGGGAATGATTAAATGTGTTAATGTACATGCTTAGAATCTGTTGCTTTGCTTTAAAAGTGTGTATGACCCCCGATTATGTTGAAAGTTTTAAACCCTGATGCATAGTTAAAACATTAAGATGATGTAAACTGCTGTTATTGTTAAAGAAACTTTGCTGGTTGTTTAAAGATGTTCTAATCTAACGGATTAATAGAGAAATTTAATCGTGTTGACTTGTGACCTTAACTGGGAAGTTGATTGGAGTTGTTATTTATGATGTTGCAAACTATTAGTATATTTGGAAGTACGCAGTGGTGTTCCTATAATGCTAGTACCGATGTCAATTGGGAAAATATAGGTTTTATTGTTGTTTTAAGAACATTGTGCTGGTCTAACTTATTAAATTTATTTTAATAGTTGGAGTATGTTGTGTAGTGACAATTTGTTAGGGTATATGGATAGAGTAACTAAAAACAATGCAGTTGTTTTTATGATTATGCCCATTTATTGATATTGATGACTTAGTAGTGGTGGTAATTGTGTAGATTACTTGTTGGAAACAATTGTTAAAATGGAGGTTATTGTAACATGTTGTGATGGAGTGATCCATGTATAATTAACATGATGTAGAATTTTATCCTTAATGAATATATGTCTTAGAATCATATTTACGAACCTTGTCTTGTGGAGATAATATTTACATGTTGAAGTCGCTTGTTAACTGAATAAGTTTCGATTGTCGAGACGTTTACATATAGGTGGTATGAAATTTATTGGTTGATCATGCTGAAAGATTTGTTGGAGTACTTGTTTCAAATCTAGAATATGATGTTATATGTTATGTTGGTCCGTGGGGATCTTGTTGGCGTAGTCTTCGTTGGATGTCTTTTGGTAAGCATCATAAACTTTATTTATAAGTATTGGGGAAGATAATAAGAGAAAGAATTTGTTTTGTAGCTCTTGTTGTAACCTGAGGGGTTTCTCGATGAGTAAATAGTGAATATTGAATGTTTAAAAGGTAAGTATAGGGTTTCATGCTAAGCTTGTGTTTAAAACCTTCTGGACTGGTTTGGTTGTTTGCCATCTTGGTTGAATGCTTTCGGTTGAGGTGTTCCTTATGTTGAGTTTCAGAGTTTCCCCAAAACTCGTAGTGTTTGGTGTCGATCTTTGGTTTTGGCCCATTTGTTTAGTTTGTGTTGTGAGTAAGGATTTACACCCAAAAGTCTTGGAGTGGATCGCGCTCCTTCGCGTTCGCACTGAATCATCCTTGGAATAAATTTGAAAATGGAACAGATGGACATAGAGGGTTGTGATGGAAAACTCTCGAGGTTTAATTTGTAATCTCCTTTTTGGCTAGAGTTGGAGATATTTGGAAAATCTATGTGGTGTTTGCAAGTGTTTCAAAAGGTGGTTTGTGGATGGTTCATAAATGATTTAGTTAGTGAAGTGTTCCCTTTTGAAATGAGTTTCTCTTTTTCTTTGAGAAAATTTGTGGTGGTTGTGTGTGCAGATGTTTAACTTTGGAGTCGATGTTCTTTTCCAAAATGCTGATTTTGGTTAAAATGCGAGGTTTTGCAAGTTTAGCTTTCGAGAAAAGGTGGGTTCTGACATGTCGTGGTGTTCCTGCTAACGGTGTTGCAGTCCTAGTCTATATGATTTAGCGCAATCGTCAGTGTGTGTATTTCAATCATGTGATACCGAGGAAGAAGTCTTTTAGTGAATGACTTTTCGGTATTGTTGTTACATAATGAGCGAATGGTGAAAACGAAGCATGGCATCATTTATAAATGTTCAATGATAAATGAGTCGGTGAGCCAGGTCGGTGAGAAAGTCATATATGGATATATGACTAATCCGGAGTGCTCTTGAAAAGTGTGCATTCTTGTCATGTATCGAGATTTCCATTTCTTCATAGTATGAAAAGAAAGAATGAATAAATTGTGGTATTTTGGCTGTGGTATTAGAGGTTTGAGTTTTCTTCGCGATTTGGCTTATAAAAATAAAATATGTGCTCTTTGGATGTTGCCGGATCCTTTCCAAAGTGGTTTTTAGCGCTTTGGGGTTTGAGTTGTTGAATGTGGACCAATTGGGTTCATGTTTTGCGGTTGAGCTTACTCAATAATGGTACTCACTGTCCTGGTCCTTTAAGTGGAAGGATGTGAGGGCAAGACTTTCTTAGTAAGAGAAACCTGGTGTGGCTAGTAGTTGATCGTAAATGGTGTAGAAGTGTAGAGTAAAGGAAGGTTGTCTATGTCTCAATTCAAACCTTCTTGGATATTTGTGTCATCGATGTGTTCCTCGTTGGGGCTGATTAAATCTTGAGTGGACCACTTGGTGGTTGCTAGTAATTGCTTTTCCTTTTGGAAGTGTATTGCATCTTTTGTCGCCGATCTTTGAGCGTGTTGTGCCAACCGAAGTGGAATGTTCGGTTGTTATTGATTTTGCGGGTTTTCAAAACCTTGGTCATAAAGTAGGCTTCTCCTTTCGGTGGTAGTGGGGTGGGTGTTGGTCTTGTTGTAAAAGATCAGAATGTAACCCCGATGGTTCAAGCAGTTAGTAATCTTAGAGTGTTGTGTCTCACTTGGTTTGCGTCGTCTCGAATACGACGAACCACAGTTGAGAGGTTGAGACCTGAATCACTTTTGTGCGTGGGAGCTGAAGAGGGTTCTAGAGGTTGATGCCATGTTCTTCTGGGGAGAAACACCAGTTAAAGGGGTCGGGCACTTTAGTGCTAAGGAATGCATAGAAAGGAGGAGTTTGAGACCGTTTTCCTTCATTGTCAGTTTAGGAAGTTATCCTTTTGCTTGGGACGTTCTGAGTCCTTATGTTTGTATTCTGTGTTTCAAAGTTGAGTAAGATTTTGGCAAGTTTTGAATGTGAAGTTGTCTTTAGAGCCGTCAGTCTTCGAGCCTTAGCTCCTTGTTCTGAGTGCTGGCAGGTGCAAATCGTAGGGGCTTCTAAGCGGGTTCTGAGGTGTGAACCATAGCTCCCTTCGATTTGGTTGATTGCGAAGTGGCGTGTCTCGGATTCGGGGTCGAATCCTGTTGAAGGGGGGAAGAATGTGACACTACGGAATGTCAAAACTTTATAAATTGTGAAATTAGAGAATAAAATTTTACAGTATGGTGTTTTATTGTGTTTTGGGCCGTTTCCGGGTGTTTGGGCTTTTCCGGGGGAGTTTGGGCTTTGGGGGAACTAATTTGGGCTTTGGGGGGATGATTTGGGCCATTGGTGGAGGGGGTTTTGGCCCAATTGGGGGAGCATCCAGCCAACCCTAACCCTAGGACGCCCCCACCTCCTCCTCCTCCCACTTCTAGCCGCCACCCCTCCATGGCCGTGCGCCCCTCCCCCCTCCTCCCAATTGCACCACCACCCCTTCCCTCCCCTCTCCACCACCCTTGCTGCCCTAGGGAAGCCTCTCCACCTCACCACCCCGTAGATCCGTCCATTGGAGTGCTCCGCGACGAGGAGATCCGGTGGATTTGGAGCGAGGAAGGAGATCGCGCGAACCGGGAGGAGATCTGTTGGTTCTTCGTTCGTCGGGCGAAGGTATGGCCACGGGAATCCTTAAGGTTGGTCTAGGTACTGTTCTAGGGGTTGATATCATGTTTTTAGATCAATTGGCGGTGCTGGAATTGAGTAGATTAGATGAAATCTAGAAGTTGCCACGTTCTCTGTTTCGGGCAGCATGAGCAGTCGACCTAGGGCTTGGGTTTTCGCCAATTTAGAATCGGAATTTTTTCGGCCTCCTGTTGAAGAAGTTGTAGGAAATTTCAATACCTTTCAGTGGGTATAAAGAACGTCCAATTCCGCCCAGCCGTTTGAAAGTTATGCTAGTTTTACCGAACATATTAAAATCTGTGACGTGATTGGAACAGATCACGGTATTTTGTAGATTAAACAACTTTAGAGTCCGAATCAGATTTTCCATATACTTAGAAAAAGTTAGTAAATTTCCTAAGCTACGTGAGGATGTACTCGCTTATTCGATTCGGAGTCTTAGAACCCGAGTTATGCCTTTTGGAATGCTGCTGTCCCGACGGCACAGAACCTCTATTTTTGGGTTTTGCAAGTAGTTTGCGATGTCGGGGTAGAAGAGGGTTTGCGTACTATTTTGTGGACATGATTGTGAGTGTGTGGTACCTATGTGCAGGTGGTGTGACCCCAGGAGTGCCTTGTAGTTCTCGCCAATCCGTCACCCGTGGTTGAGGCAAGTGTATTAGAATGGGTAGCGGGTTGTAGTTTGCTAGATTGGTTGAGATTGAAATTGAATATATGATATGTTCACATGCCATGCCTTAATGATTGCCAATGATAGGATGAATATGCTTAATATGTTATGATGCCATGTGTTAATGTACAAGTTATTTATGATGTTGGCATGTTTGCATACATGGCATGATACATGGCCCGGGCGGTGAGAAAGTCATAACTAGTCCGGGGAAGGTCGGTGAGAAAGTTATGACTATTCCGGAGAGCCAATGAGTAAGTCCTATATCGTGATTCCATCCACCGCGGTGTATGGAAGCGAGTAGTAGGCACCCCCCATCTTCGGGATGGAAGGCGTGAGAGGGTGCACACCGACGGGTGTGTACTCAACCATACCGGTATGTGTTTCCAAGGAGACATGAGCATCGCATCGCATCGCATTGCATACATAATGATGATGAAAATGATATGTGATCATGAATGAGATGATAGACATGATGTGAGTTGTTGTAGCCATGAAATTTTTTCTTTTGTACCATTGCAATATAATTGTTGAGTGATGAACTCACGCTTGTGTTTATGTTGTTTTTTTAAGATACCATGACACCGGCATATGGGAAAGGGCATTAACTACACATCTTCACATAGTTCCAGTCACAGTTACCAAATTTTGAGTCGTGATCATAATAATAGTGCCATGAATCTCGGTGTATGGATTAGATTGTGTGGTCGGGTCCCTTATTTGCTTCGTTATAGTTTATGGAGTGGTTGATCTTGATCATATTGCCTTGCCATAGCCATTTACATTGCTTCTTTAGATATCTTGTGATATTATGTTACTTGCCTGTTATTGCTGTTGTCTCAAATCATGTTAAAACAAAGGAGATGCTGCCGAAATTTTCGGTTTTAGCATTTGCTCCTTTGCTGTAATTTATTTTTATTAGTGGTATTTAGGTGTTGTTTAGCCTATGTTTGGTAGCATTCGGGCATATTAAATGCCGGAGTGTTACAGACGGCCGACGACACAGAGTGGGCTGGCAGCGCCACAGGGCAAGCGGGAGAGGGCATCTGTATCGTCGGCTTATAGATGGCCGACGACACAGAGTGGGCTGGCACTGCCACAGGGCCAGTGGGAGAGGGCACCTATCTCCTCGGCTTAAAGATGGAGGACGACACAGATGCTCACCTGGGTGAGGTCTGTGTCGGCAGTTTAATGTAAGGCCGATGACACAGGTCTCAGCTGGGTGAGGTCTATCTCGTCGGTCCAAAGTAAGCGCGACGACAAAGGTCTCAGCTGGGTGAGGTCTCTGTCGGCGGTTTAGTTAGCTGTCGACATTGGTCATTCTCAGTGGGCTAGCCCAGGGATGTATTTTTGTCGTCGGTAGTGTGTTAGGCTGTCGACATAGGTGTCCTGTGTCGTCGACGTTGTGTCGACGAACTTGTGTCGTTGGCAGACCGACGACAACATTCTATCTCGACGGTTTTGGGGCCTATGTCGACGGCCTTAGCCGCTGACACAGAGCACGATTCCTGTAGTGATCAATACCAGTTCGTGGCTCCAAGGCTTCAGTACCTATTGGAGGCTCCAATTAGTATTAGTTCGTGTTACGAACCAGTACTAAGGAGCCCCTTGGAAGGCGGTGTAAGGAATCAGATGCCCTAATCCAATTTTATACTTGTGTCCAAATCTTAATGAAATGCGGAAGCTAAAAATAGAGTTTTGAACACAAGTTATTATCCTAGGTGATGGCAAGCAATATAAGAACCCTAGAACAAGATTTAACTACACAAGGTTTGCAATCCTAGGGTGACAAGCAAGCAATTTAATTCTAGGAATGTAAATGTCAACAATTGAATAGCTCAAGATAAACTAGTTGGCTCTCACAAGTCAACACATGACAAAGGCACAACTAGCAATGAGCTCAAATCAACAAACAGGGCATACTATGCATAAAGGATAAACACAAAGTAAAGCAACGCATAAGGGAGACAATGATACCGCAAGAGTGAACAAGGATTTTATCCCGTGGTTCAGAGCCACACTCCTACATCCACGTTGTGGCAAGTCCTTGCTCCTCACAAGGACCGGCTCTCGCTCGAGCCTCTCGCCTCGTCTCCACTCGGGTGACTCTTCCACCACAATGGTGAGGTGAGTCACAACCTCTTACAAGTTGCTAGCTCCAAGAGTAGATAGGCCTTCCTCAAGCCCCGTCTCTTGTCTTGCTAGCACTCTGTTCATCGGGCCTTCTCACAACCTTCAGTTGAGAAGATCACCGGCACTCGACGCCTTCTACGCCGTCTAGGTTCCCTCAAGCACCAAGAGTAACAAGTCCAAAGCTTGTTTGATCACACCGGATCAAGTTCAAGAATGATGCACATAGGTCACTCTAGATCACACACTAATCTTACTTAGGATTTTCTCTAATCACACTCAAGAGATTAGTGCTTTTGGACACTCCTAACACATAGGAGTTTCTCACACATTATTTGAGCTCAAAGATGATCAATGGGTTGCCAAAGACTGAAAGGTTCGGTTCTAGCTAATTCCCAACTGTTTGGAGGAGGTATAAATACCCAACACTAAAAAAACTAGCCGTTGGGACCTAGAACTAGTCGTTGGGAATCGCACAGACAAAACTACATTCACCACGGACCAAACCTAAGCAAAACCTATTAACCACGGACCGACCCTGTGCAAATTCCCATTCACCACGGACCGACAAAATTCGGTCCGTCGCTGCTTTGAGCAGCCCGCACGAAAATGACGATATCTCCCTCGTCCGAACTCGGAATTGGGTGATCTTGGGCTCTGTGGAAAGCTAAGAACAAGGGCCATCCATCTAGCAAGGTATCAGCACCCAACTCTCAAACGATGAGTGTAGAATTCCCAAGGAAGGAAAGAACACCCAAAACCTCTCATTTCTGGATACCACAAGTTTCTCTCTTGTGCTAAATACTTCCAACACCCCAAGACACCTCACTGGGCTCACTCAAGGAAAACGAGACTCAATGTGCATCAATCGAGAGCTTAGAAACGGTCCGATCAACTTTGATCTGGACCCCTCTTGATAGTACGACAACTATCTTAATAACCCGGTCCTTCCACCAACTCCAAGACCGGCAAAAGACTAGGAAACATCCTTAGTCCTGTTCTAGCCATACCTTTGTCTTGAGCATCTTTAGGTTCACTTCAAGCTCCATGCTTCTTACTTGATGTGTTGTGCATGATGACCGTCACAACAAGATTGTTGAAGCCTTCGTCTTGTCAACCTTGATTTGATCACCTTATGAGGCCCTTCCGTCCTATCGACTTTGACTCGATCATCCGCCCGATGATCCTCTCGTCAAATCGATCTTGACTCATCCTCAACTCTTTGAATCCCCCATCTCAGTTGACCTTGACTTGACACTCAACTTTTAACACGGCTTGGTCATCATACATGCTCTTGGGACCTAATTCTCTTCAAAGCATCTCAACAAAGGCATTAGTCCCAAAAGCTCAATATATGCATGGATATAATTGATATTTATTAAGTTTAAGCTCAACAAGTGTTTTGACAATGAAGATCTAAGAATATGAAACACTTGACAAGAGGATGCTCCTACTAAGTGCATTGAGATAGATATGCATTTGATTTATGCACTTGTGACAAATACGCCCGAAGATATTTAAATTACATTGCAGGGCAAATCAATTTAAATCATTCAAATAATATCTAGATACTTAATAATGTGCACATGAATGAATATGAATGAAGAACACATGTGCATGGCAATATGTGCAGTTTCAACACCAAAGCTTATAGAAGTTTCCTTCTCAACACAGCAGCCAACTTCAAGAGTTTTTATAATTTTTTCCGTTGCTCAAATGAGAAAGTTGTCACCATGAAAAAGATGCATCTTGAAATTCTCTACAACTTTCATATATAAACTTTATTTTTCTGAGCACGGGAAAACCTCCAAATATGCAAGACAAAACACATTCCGGAGGAAACACTCAGTGACAAACCGGTCCGTCGTGAGTGTGCTTGTTTCACGCTTGCGACGGACTGAGGTAGGAGAGGTTTTGTGTTTGCGACGTACCGAGGGAAAGTTAGTCCGTCGTGAACTAATTGTGCAACGGACTGACAAAAGGTTGGTCCGTCGTGAATTTAGTGTGCAACGGACTGATAGTTTTCAGAGCAAATGCGGTTCGTCGAAGAGACAAATAAAGAAGAGAGTTCTGCGTTTGCGATGGACCGATAAAGAGTGGTCCATCGTGAACGTGAGTTTCTGACAAACTGATGGAAAGTTGGTCCGTCGTAGATGTAGAACTCTCTGTTTGAGTTTAGCTGGGTTGAGCTCACGGCCGGCTAAGAAAAGCAATGGTCCATGGCAAAACACGTTTGCTGCGGACCGAGTTTTGCAAAGTGAAGTGTTGGTCCGTCGTGAATGGGGAACTCACTGTTAGTTGTATTTTGGTGTTGGCTCAGGTACGGACTGGTAAATAGGGCAGTCCGTGGTGAACTAAGGGCCTGTTTGGTTTATAGCCAAACATTGCCACAATTTGCCACACATTGAGTTAGGCAAGTTTGACCAAATTAGGCATGTGTTTGGTTCAAAGCCACACTTGTGGCAAGATTCTTTCTTGCCATTTAGGTCCCACATGTCATTGGTTCAAAAAAGTGTGGCAAACTTCTTTTTTCTAGCCAAAGTGTGGCTTCAATTTTGATGACCTAACTTTAGGCAAGTTTAGCAAAAAACTATGGCAAAGTATGGTAAACTTAGTATATGAACCAAACGGGCCCTAAGTCTACCACGGACTGAGGATGAAATTAAGCAAGGTCAGTCCGTTGTGAATGACAAAGTCTCTATTTGTTGGAGTGACTGAGATAGCTGCTACGGACTGGTGAAAGGGATGGTCCGTGGTAAACTGAGTTTGCCACGGACCAAAGAGATGAAAAGGCCAGGTCAGTCCATTGCAAAAGAAAAACCAAATTGATTTCAACTCAAAATCAATCTCCAACATAAAAGATCAAATTCCCATTATGAGGGCTTTCAAAGACCAAGGTTCAGAAAGATATATTGATCCACTTATGAGAAACAATTTGAGACATGGATCAATTAGGAGATAAACCATTATTACAAAATTAGACTTCATAGAGATTGTTCATGATAAAAACATTCATGGTAAGCATACATGCACAAAGATAATCAAGCACAGCGAAGTCTATACGAAGCAAAAACAAAGGATCATCAATATGTGTCGAGTAAGCTCAATGATCCAAAACAAGCAAAACATGTTTACGACAGACAAAACCAATTTGGTCTGTCATATACACAAAAACCACTATTATAAAAACAATCTTGGGAATCACTAGAGAACCAAATAAGAACATGATCCCAAGAGCAAGATATGAACAGTGCAATAATGAATTTATGCTTCGTTTGAATATCACAAGATATGAATGGCATAAATTTAATCAATTATTTGTATGTGCTTGCATATGACAAATTCACTAATAAATAGGAGTGGAATACAGAGCACATACCTCAAAGTTGCATACCCATTCTTTTCATATAAGATTTCCCCTTAAATAAGATGAGACTAAACCATCTTAACATTGAACATATTAGTCTCATACAAATAAGCACATAAGGGGTTTGACATTAAGCACTACTTAAAATGAGCATTGTCATTAACTAAGTTTGTCATGCATTGTCATTAACTATATTTGTCATGCATTATGTTTGTCATTAATCATATTGTCATCAATCATATTTTCATTAATTATGTTTGTCATTAATCACCAAAACTATGCAAGGATTACCTTGAACTTACAGGCGGGTGCATGCCAGCTAGCATGGGAGCACATCAGCATCGGTTCGTGTTTATGCCTCGTTTATGAAATGGCTAAAAGGTATGCATATCCCATTAATATCAGAGTGCGCGGATGGGTGAGTTGGTTAAAAGGGTGAGACGTGAGTCACGAGAGTCATGAGGTTTTGGGTTCAAGTGTCCTTTATCCCATTATTTCAAAATCATTTTTAATCCACGAACTAACCCCTTTAGTACCGATTGAGGGAACCGGTATTGTGCCCTTGAGCATCAGTCCTAAATGCCCTGTACCGGTTCAAATATCGGTACAAAAGGCCTTTAGTACCAGTTGAGGGAGCCGGTATTGATGCCCTTGAGCATCAATCCCAGATGCCCTGTACCGATTCAAAAATCGGTACTAAAGGGGGTTGGGAACCGGTATTGTGCCCTTGAGCATCAGTCCCGGATGCCCTGTACCGGTACAAAAGGCTTTAGTACCAGTTGAGGGAACTGGTGTTGATGCCCTTGAGCATCAATCCCAGATGCCCTGTATCGATTCAAAAACCGGTACTAAAGGGGGTTTGGAACCAGTACTAAAGGTGTGTTCTGTAAATCGGTACTAAAAGGGAGTTTGGAACCGGTACTAAATGGGGGTTTTGCCCATGGGCATCAGTCCCAGATGCCCTGTACCAGTTCAAAAACCGATACTAAAGGCCTTTAGTACCGGTTGAGGGAACCAGTATTGATGCCCTTGAGCATCAGTCCCGGATGCCCTGTACTAGTTCAAAAACCAGTACTAAAGGGGGGTTCTGCCCTTGAGCATCAGTCCTGGATGCCATGTACCGGTTCAAAAACCGGTACTAAAGTCCTTTAGTATCGACTGAGGGAACCGGTATTGATGTCCTTGAGCATCAGTCCCTGACGCCCTGTATCAGTTGAGGGAACCAATATTGATGCCCTTGACCATCAGTCCCGAATGCCTTGTACCGGTTCACAAACAGGTACTAAAGGGGGGTTTGGAACCGGTACTAAAGGTCTGTTCTGTAAATTGGTTTGGAATCGGTACTAAAGGTGTGTTCTGTAAACCGTTACTAAAGGGGGGTTTGGAACTAGTACTAAAGGTGTGTTCTGTAGTAGTGATACTTAGAGATAGCTACTGTCTCAACCATAGTACATGCCCTCTCGACTAAGAAAAGAGGTAAAAACGGTCGCTTGGCAACAAGGATATTTTTTTTACATATGTGTAAAGCTAGATTTACATGTTATGTGTTGATGTAATATGTATGCAATTTAAATATAAAAATAAAAATAAAAATAAAAATGTTTTTACAGAGTAGCATTCCAGATATGCATTATGGTCAGGCAACGCTTCAAACAAAAATGAAATCAACTGCATGTCATTGCGTATGTGATACGTAAGCACATACCTACTCATTTAAGTATGTACATAATGTTTATCACGTGCTCACATAAAATAGGGTGGAAAGATACACAGAGATCAATATTTAGAACAAGTACAAGTGCACAACAAAATTACTAGAATGGTTGTCAGCAGCCAATAGATGCATAGATTAGAGATAAAACAACATACACTACTACAGAACCGGCTACCACAAGCGGGTCGTAATCCCCTTCAGAAGCGGTTTTATAACCGCTTCTAAGCAACCGCGTGTGATACCCGTCCAGTATCACAAGCGGATGCACTAACCGCTTGTGCTGTGGCACCAGAAGCGGTTGGTAATGTGTCCAGGAAGGCCAGTGGAGGCGCCACGTGGGGGACTCCACAAGCGGTTCGTATTACAAACCGCTTGTGGAGAGCAAGCACTCCAGAAGCGGTTGGAATCACCAACCACTAACCGCTTGTGGAGAGAGTTTTCAATTATATGTATTACAGAATATGTTCTTTCAGTGTTTTTGTATATCATTTTTTATCATAAACTTAAAAATGAGTGGAGGAGTTTTTAGCGCAATGAAATATATATTACATATGCTTAATAGTGTAACAAATGTTCACAAGCTAGCTCACTCATACACATGTTCACAAGCTAGCTCTCACAAAAAAAACGAACTTAATAGTGTAACAAATGGACAAGTACATACACGCTACCGACGTTTACAAGTTTGAATGAAAAAAAATGATTATCGAACTCATTTCTTGCGTGCATCAGTCAAGTCCTTGGTCGACGTGGATGTCGTCATAAGTTCGGCGGTGTTCAACGAAGGACCAAGCCTTACGTGGAACTCGCCATTTGGAGATACAATCTCGTCGACAATGAAGCCCATGAGTTGCTCTTGGATTGCGCGCACTCGGTGAGGCAGGAGCACGTTAACGTGCTCATTGATGTTGGGCTGACAATTGATTAAGTGCGAAGTATATAAATATGCGATCACATGCAATTAATTAAAATGTAAGTTGCAGCAAACAAATTGACATGCATACATGAACCTCGGCATAATGTTCCGGCTCATCGCCATGGATAAAACTTTGAATATAGTGGAACACGTAGTAGCCACATAAGTTATTTCCAGTCGTCCGGCGTTTAACCTTCACAGGGCGAAATTTCAGAACATAAGATGAAGAACTGATATGACACATTTGATTTCATATTTGTTTTTGTAGTACATACCTGAGTATTTATTACGACTTCAAATTCTTTCTTGAATTTTCCTTTCTGCTTCTTCCTGAACTTTGCAAATGTCCTGTTCAGGACGTCAATGAACCATTGGTATTTGTCAATTGGATTCCTTCTTGAGTCATGAACTATAATCCTACTGTTGTCAAGCTCGATGACTAGAAGGATCCAGTGAAACCTATTCGTATATTCCAACATATGCGTAAGTAGCTAGTCGTACTATCAATGTCTTAAGTAATACAAGAACAAGAGGTTTCTGAGAACACGTACTTGAAGTTGAAGGGCAGAAGTATGTACGGTTTGTAGTGCTGTTTCAATAATGCATGCAAAATGTATGCCTCAACTTGCGGTCTTTGCTGGTCGAATGCCCAGATTTTCTCGTTGACAGCCTGTGGGTCGATGAAGCCAACGTTTTGTTTGCCCAGTCTTGTACATCATTGTATCTCCATTCTACATAAAAAAGGGATAACTAAGTTAATTAGATATCCAATTTTGTGGTACGAGAGGAAGCAAATGGTAAACTTAGTAGATCGACACTTACAGACACCAGCAGCACATGAAGGACACGTCGACGGCATCTGTTTGGTACAGATGGTACAAGTCCTCGAATTACAGCCATTTTTCTGTGTTCTTCCCGCGGAAGAAATGCTCATCTTGACAAACGAGGAGGAACATTTTCTCTCCTTTAGATGCCCTTTTCATGTAACATTCATGCAATTGACGCATCTTGGTTGGGAGATTATTTATATCTTTTGGATCAATTAGCGGTTTGCCCAACTCATACTTCCATCTGGTTGGTGCCATTGGAAGATCCTGATCTATTGATTCGAGTCCCGCCTCATTCAGGAATGCCTGGACCCTCAACTGTTCAGCACTCTGCTCATCTTCTACTATCTTCTTCTTTCCCCCCGACATAGCCCGTTTATTTTTCACTGTAGCCTTTCTTATTGTCCTTTCGTAGTCTGTCGTCACAGGCGGTGGCGCCGTTCCGCATGACTGAAAGTGTTTCACAGTTTTTTTTTATCTATTTGAACCTTGGGCTTTAAACCCATTTGGCGCAAGCTGCCTGGCCACATCGGCCTTTACGGTATTTGATAGCTCCTCCGCAGTCAGATCATATGGCCGCTTTGGCAGTTCCTTTCACATTATCTGTTTGTCGGATGCCGACTTCGTGGGAGGAGGTGCCGGTGTGGGATCCCTCCTTCTAACAGCGAGCTTCTTCCTTGGGGGAGATGCTGGAGGCGGAGTCGGGCTTCTTTGTGGAGCGGGAGGTGGAGGAGTCGTGGCCAGGACCACCGGGGAAGCATTGCATGCAGGAGACGTCGGAGGAGTCGTGTGTTGTCGATGTACAGGAGGTGTTCTTGCTCCTCCAACTTGCTCAAACTGCGGGGCCTGTATTGCTGGAGATGTAACCTCCACAACATCTGGAAATATAATGTACTTTTTGCGCCAGAGGATGAATGTGCCGTGGACGGCCTGTCCAAGCTTGGTCACGTCGTCGCCCCCAGCAATCTCCAGCATTAGTTCTTCGAAGCCCCCACAACCTCTTCCACCGTGACCTTCAAGTATCCAGAGGGTATCTGGTTGAAGTGGAACATCTGGCCCGCCTCCACCGGATAAGCCATGCCGTAAGCCACCTTGTAGGAGAGGTTACGCATATCAATGTGTAGCTCGCACTGGCGGCGAACCTTAATGATGTCCACGGGATAGCGGGCCTGCGGGTCGTCTGCTTCAGGGGCCACGGCGGATGCGCAACTGCTCTTTTGCGCGTTCGGGCTGATCACGGATTTCGGCGCCGCCTGGACATTACTGGCGGGAAGCTGAAGCTGGCTTATTGCTTCGGAGACTTTTTGCGCGACCAAATCAGGGATGGAAGCCTTCGTAGCTCTAAGCTCGTGCTCCAATCGGCTCACTCTAGCCTGCTCTCTCCTCTTGCTTCTGTCCCAGCTCCGGTAACTACATGTGTCTTTGGCAAAGCCGTGCCTCCATGGTACGTTCCCGAAACCTTGTGTCCATCCCGGGTGCTCAGGGTTTTGAAGGGCATATGTTAGTTCGTCATTCTCCCTGTCCGTCACCAAGGATCCTGACCGAGATTGGTCGATGGCTTCTGCAATCCTTTGACCAACTTCTTGGACCGTCGGTGCCATCACCAAGCTACCGTCATCTGCAAGTGCGCCCCCGTGACCCAAAAACCAATTGCGAAGGTGGGGCTCCCAATTATCAGTTTCAGGTACAATATCCTGCTGCCGAAGTTCCTCTTCCCGCTTGTCCCATTTCTTTGCAGCCTTGATGTAACCACCGGTGCTGAGATGGTGGTGGTATTTCTTCTTTTGGGCATTCACCTTGTTTTTCTCTCTTGCCGCCTGTCCTGCATCGGACAGCTTGTACTCCTCGAAAGCCTCCCAATGATCCGCCAGCTTAGGAAATTGATTGAAGTCTGGCCTTTCTCCTTTGTCGATGTACTTGCGGGTGAGGGACGACTTCCACTGCTGAAAGGAAGTTGCCATCTTCTTCAAAGCCCAACCCTTGGCCTTCTGTTCGTACCCTTCTGGAAAAGTGAAATTTTCCTTCATATCATTCCAGAGCAGTTCCTTGGTAGCTGCAGGGACTTCGGCCCATTTCTGGATGCTGATTGGGACGTGGTCCCTCACGTGGTATCCGCAAGCATTGTTGAAAGGGCCAACTGCTGATTCTGGGGCTAGCAGACTCCCGTCGTTTCCGACTTCGGTTATCACATACTTGGTCGAAGGCTTCTTATTTGGTCCTCGGTTAATTCCGGACTGGGTGGCCGATGATGTACCGAGCTGGATACACAAACACATGTTAGAATAATTACATAGAAGACTTGGACATGCTATAGTGGTTAAGAGGATACCTCGGTGTAGCCGGCAGCGTTAGAAGTATCCTCGCCGGTACCAGTGTTAGCAGCCTCATCGACAGCGTTAGCAGGATCCTCGCCGGTACCAGTGCTAATAGCCTCATCGACGCCTAAGATGCTACCCAGCGCAATTGTCTCGAACATCATATTTTCCCCGTCATCGAAATCCGGGTCACCACGTCGTGGTGTCGCCATCTATAGTGGGCATGAAATCATATATACAATATTTATATATACTCAAACATACATACAACATAAAAGTGGGCATGAAATCATGTATACAATATTTATATATAGTCAAACATACATACAACATAAAAGTGGGCATGAAATCATGTATACAATATTTATATATAGTCAAACTTACATACCACAAGAGAGCATGAAAACTCCATACCACAAGAGAGCATGAAAACTCCAACATACAACATACACAAACATATATACAACAGAGAGAGCATGAATGGAACCAACATATATACACTACATTTCATTACTCCAACATATATACACTACATATCAACAAAACTCCTTGTGGGCATTTCACCGAACACCATGCGGGCATGAAAACAGAGAGAGCAGGGGGGTCGTTGCGCCAGCTACCTAGGTCCTCCGGGGTGGATTGACTGGGGGGCGCCGGCGTTGTGGCGGTCGACGGAGTTGCTGTGGCGCGCGCGACGGTCGGGGCTATGGCGCGGGACTTAGAAAATTTGAAGGTGCGGGCGAGTGTGGGGACTTCAAAATTTATAGCTCACCCACCTCTACAAGCGGTTCGTAAGTCCAACCGCTTGTAGTGGTACTTCTACAAGCGGTTCTTAGTACCAACCGCTTGTAGAGGTACTTCTACAAGCGGTTCGTAGTACCAACCGCTTGTAGAATGGACTATAGGCTGGCTTCACCGCTTGTAGTGGACCCCGACTCCAAGCGGTTGGTGATACAAACCGCTTGTAGAGGTATTTCTACAAGCGGTTGGTATTACGAACCGCTTGTAGACGACCACGAATACAAGCGGTTGGTACTAAGAACCGCTTGTAGAAGTACCGCCACGTAATACTTAAAAGGGTTTCGTGCCTGATGTGGTTAACAAGAAATCTCCTCTCCCCCCTGGCTAGCGCGGGTGCTTAAGTGCGGGCTTGACCATGAGGTTGGCTGTTCGAGCCCCACTCGCGCCCCGCTGGCCTTTCTATTTTTTAAATCCAATTACAAGCGGTTGGAAATTCCAACCGCTTGTAGAAGACCATGACTACAAGCGGTTGGTAATACAAACCGCTTGTAGAGGACCCCGAGTACAAGCGGTTGGTAATACAAACCGCTTGTAGAGGACCCCGAGTACAAGCGGTTTGTACTAAAAACTGCTTGTAAAAGTACCGCCATGTGATACTTAAAAGGGTTTCGTGCCTAATGTGGTTAACAAGAAATCTCCTCTCCCCCTGGCTAGCGCGGGCGCTTGAGTGCGGGCTTGTGGCCACCCATTAGGTTGGCTGTTCGAGCCCCACTCGCGCCCCGCTGGCCTTTCTTTTTTTTTTAATCCAACTACAAGCTAGCTCTATGGGCTTCAAGTACATACATAAGTCTATGAGCTTCATCGTTTTCTGTGCTCGCGCGAATGAGGGTGCCCAACAACCTTGGCTGGATAGCGAGCGGAGAGAGAATCGTTTTCTTTTGTTTGTAGAAAATATGTACAAGCAATGTTAAACATCAACATATCAACACGATCATATGGAATAATGTAAAAGCAATGTTTCATATGGAATAATGTATACAAGCACTACATCTTAAGTCTTCGTCTTTACAATTGTTCCTTCGTTATGATCGTGACGTATGTAAGGAGCATCGACATCAACATCACGCAGACGCGTTTATGTCAACATCAACTGTAAAAGGAGGGAGCTCGTCGAACTGACCATACTCTTCCTCGTCGGTGATGTTCTCAACTCCTACAATCCTTCGTTTGCCTTGGAGAACTACATGTCGCTTCGGCATTACCTTTTGCTTGTCCTTTCAATTTTTAGGCTTGCTTGACATGTCCATTACATAGAAGACTTGGATCACATCGTTCGCGAGAACAAACGGTTCGCGCCTATAGCCGACTTCTGTGAGATCCACAGTTGTCATGCCGTATTTGTCGACCTTCACACCATTTGGAGTCAGCTTGACCCATTGGCACTTATATAGAGGGACCTTGAGAGGTCCATAGTAGAGCTCCCATATTTCTTATATGAAACAATAATATATGTTCAACCTGCCACTGTTGTCTTCGGCGTCTATACGGACACCGCTGTTCTGGTTGGTGCTCTTGTTATCCTGGGATCTGGTGTAGAATGTGTAACCATTGATCTCATACCCCTTGAATGTCACGATTTCTTGTGATGGTCCCCGGGCCAAGCGTTGCAATAGTTCATCGTTTGACCCTTCCTCAAGGATGTATACGTAGCCGGTTTGCCGAAGAAAGAATCCATGTGCTTCAAGGTTATCCAACTCTCTGTCTTCCCTGTGAACTCGCGGCATAGGACACTCTTGTGCTGAAGGACATAGGGGGCAACTATGGTTGATTGCTTCAGAACAGTGAAATGTGCTTGCTTGAATGCAGCAAGATCATTGCATGCAACTGCTTGCCTTCCTATTGTGCCTTTGCCCCGTAGCCTACCCTCGTGTCGTGATATGGGGGCGCCGATAGGATTTAGATCATTCATGTAATCAACACAAAACTCTATCACCTCCTCTGTCACGTAGCCCTCGGCAATGCAGCCTTCCGGACGCGAACGGTTATGAACGTACTTCTTGAGGACACTCATGTACCTCTCGAAAGGGAACATGTTGTGCAGATACACTGGTCCGAGGATACCTATGTCCTTGACAAGGTGAACGGTGAGATGAACCATGATATCAAAGAATGCAGGAGGAAAAATCATCTCGAGGCTAACCAAACTTTGTACCACATCAGTCTCCAACTTAGGCAGTTTAGGTGGTTCAACGACCTTCTGCGAAATGGCGTTCAGGAAGGAACATAGCTTTGTGATTGTCCCCCGCACCCAATCGGGCAGTATACCTCTGATAGCTACTGGGAGCAACTGTGTCATCAACACAAGGCAGTCATGGGATTTTAGGCCTTGGAGTTTCTTCTCTTTCGTGTTTATGAGTCTCTTTACATTTGAGGAGTATCCAGAAGGGACCTTCACACTGTTCAAACACTCAATCATGCTTTTTTTCTCTTCTTTGCTTGGAGTGTAGCTCGCAGGATGTAGATAAAGTTGTTTTGTCCCTTCTTTGTTTTTCGGATGTAGGTCACTCCTTACCTTCATGTCTTCAAGGTCCTTCCGAGCTTGCAGTGTATCTTTCGATTTGCCGTACATATCTATGTAGCCTAGCAGGTTCAAGCAAACATTCTTCGTGATGTGCATGAAGTCAAGCGAGTGACGAACCTCTAAAAGCTCCCAATACGGTTGGTCCCAAAATATTGATTTCTTCTTCCATGTGACCGCATGACCATCCTCGTTCCGCACAGGTATGCTTCCAAGACCCTTCCCAAATACTACTTTCACATCCTTTACCATAGCAAATACAAGTCGCCCATTACGATGCTGAGGCTTAACACGAATTTCTGTTCCCCCGTTAAATTTACTGCCTTTCCACCTCAAAGCATGATTGCTAGGAAGAAACCGGCGGTGGCCCATGTACACACACTTCTGAGAGTTTTTCAGGTACATGCAGTCTGTTTCATCTATGCACTGGCTGCAGGCTTTAAACCCTTTGACAGTTTGGCCGGACAGGTTACCGAGAGCAGGCCAATCGTTGATTGTTACAAACAACAATGCACGCAGGTTGAAATACTCTCTTTTGTACTCATCCCAAACCCGTACACCATCCTCCCACAACTTCACAAGGTCTTCAATCAATGGTTTCAAGTAGACATCTATGTCGTTTCTAGGTTGCTTCGGGCCTTCGATCAACAATGGCATCATGATGTACTTCCGCTTCATGCACAACCATGGAGGAATGTTATAGATGCAAAGCGTCGCAGGCCAGGTGCTATGGATGCTGCTTAACTGACCGAAAGGATTCATCCCATCGGTGCTCAACCCAAACCTTATGTTTCTGACCTCATTTACAAAGTTCGGGTAAGCCCGATCGACTTTCCTCCACTGCGAGCCATCTGCGGGGTGTCTAAGCAACCCGTCTTCCTTACGCTCCTCTTCATGCCAACGCATCATCTTGGCATGACCTTCGTTGGCAAACAGACGCTTCAACCGGGGTATCACAGGGAAATACCACAATACTTTGGCTGGAATTCTCTTCTTCGTACGATTCCCATCTAATTCACCTGAATCATCACGCTGCACCTTATACCGTGATTCTTCGCACACTGGACAAACCTCAAAAGCGGTATACTCATTGCGATACAGGATACAATCGTTAGGACATGCTTGTATCTTCCGTACTTGCAATCCTAAAGGACAGAGGACTCGCTTTGCTTCATACGTAGATTCGGGTAGAGTGTTACCTTCCGGAAGCAACTTCTTTACGAGTGATAACAAACCATTGAATCCCTTGTCTGACTGTGATGCCTTAGAGCGTCAGAGCGATTCTAGGGTTCCTTTTCCTGGTTTTGTTTCGGGAGAGGAATGAAGGATTTGTCGGGGGATGAAATAATTGAAGTTTATCCGGCATATTAATATTAAATTTGGAGTTGTCGGGCTAGAAACAGTGGGCCGAGGAAAACCTGGGCCTGGGCGGCGAATCCCCTCCCCACCTCTCTCTCTTTTCCCCTAGTGGGCCGGCCCACCATATAAAAGGGGTGTCACCCCCCCAAAAGCCCTAGGGCGCCCCCTTCCTCCCCTAGCAGCCACACCACCCCTCCTCTTCCTCCCCTTGCGTGGTGGCTCAAGGTCCACCGCGAAACGCGAAGGAGCAAGCGAGAAGAGGATCCGTGGAGGCGTGGAGGACGAGCAGATTTCCGTTTCGGGAATCGTCGCGCGTTTTTCGTGGGTTCTCAAGGGAGAACTCAAGGTAAAATTCCCAATCTTTTACCCCTGTTCTACCTAGGGATTAGGAGTGTATTAGATCTGGTGGTGAGTGATTTAGATGGATCTTGATGGGGGAGAAGGGCAGATGTTCACGTGGTGCTGTTTTTGGAAGGGGAGATTGTGCAGCGCGGATTGTTTCGCGTTTTACGTGGCATAGACGATTTTGCCTGCAAAAACCTATAACTAGAAAGTTGTAGATAACGTCGAGATCTAGCTTCTGTAATTTTTTCAGAATTTTTGGGGCGTCTTTCTGAGAGTTATGGCTGTTTCAAGATGACGGACAGAATCTGGAAACAGATTTTGTCCACTGTGTTGGACGTTTGTTTAGGCATATTTAATAGTGGAATTGAAATTTGTGATCTTCATGAAAGTTGTAGATCTCGTCAATATATAGCTACTGTAATTTTTTTTGTATTTTTATGATCTGTATAAAAAAAGATACGAAATTGTGAAGAGAGGGTGCTGCTGTTTGACCCGGACAGATTGGGGTTTTTGGCGCTTAAGAAGGGAACGGGGATTAGGAAGCGTGTGTTCGAGTTGTGTGATCATTTGTGATGTCGCTATGTACTGAAATAATACTTGTACAGGTGGTGCCCCTTCTGGACGCAACTAGGTTCGTCATCCACGTTGGTAAAGGCAAGTGGAAGTAGCGGTCTTGCTAAACTATAACTCGCTATTTGTTTCGTCTTCAATATAAACCTTAATTGCAGCACACCTACATGGTTTAACTACTTGTTTATGAGATTACAATATCCTATCCTGCATTGTGATGTGGTTGTTTGGCTTTTGAATCATGAGTAAGAATGAAGAAAGATGTTGTTTGCAAGATGAATTGTGGAGATATTCTATCTCAATGATGTTCGCATTCTATCCATGTTATTTGATGGTATGCAAGCATGTGAATTCAGAGTGGGAAGTTATGAATGTATTTATGCATGAAGCATTAACTGCATAATCATGCATTGGAAGTTTGTCGACGCCTTGTCTTGCGACCGTCTGCGTACAACACCGTGTGTTCCTGAGAAAGGGCACGGTGAGGAGGATCATGGCATAAGCATGTGCACAATCATATGCATTTTACTGAGGTTGTGTGGACACTATAATGTGGTATTGGACATGAGGAATTTGGTATGCTAGTTTTACTGTGGCTGTGTTATTCGTTAGAAGTTGTCCCGCTTGCTGAGATTACCCAATCTCACCCCTTGTTATTTTGTTGTTTTCAGGTAGTTCTCGCGAGTCGTAAGCTTGAAGGGTGGGCTTAGTAGCACAATCAACCCTCCGGGGTCATCACGAATCACATGGACTAGTGCATTTAATAATTCATTAGCTTGCTGAAATTTTATTAATCATAGACCTGTTGATGTCCTCTTTGGAGCTGTTTTACGTTTATGTTTGTTTTCTGGTTGATTTAGACTTGTTATCTCTAGTATTGATGCTTTTATGTTATTCCTGTTTATAATGGTTATTATGAATCTTGTTGTCGCTTCCGTTTTGTCCTAATTTTAGGAGAGATGCTGTCGAAATTTTCTTGTACGACAGTTTAGATTTGTAGGGTGTTACACTGACACACCGTATCTGGCCTTCCATTGCATGAGTTCTAGTGTAGTACGCAGCTTTTTGTGGCCCTGTCCATAGTTTGGGTACAAAGCAGTTCTGTGGTCCTCTACCATGCTCTGAAACTTCTTGTATTGTCTTTCCTCTGTGAACTCTCCCTCTCCGTCACGGAGCATCTGATCTAGCTCATCATCGCCAAACTCGTCGAGTGTATCTTCCACGGATCCGTATTGAGTGGTGTCCGGCATACTGTTGGCTATATCTTCCTCTTCTCCGTCTTCTTCATCGTCGTCCTGTCAAATCGCCTCTGTTTCGCCATGGTGGGTCCAGCAGGTATAGTTTGCCATGAAACCTCTCGTGATCACATGCCTCATAACCATCCATCGTTCGGAATGCTCCTTCTCATTCTTGCAGTCTACGCAAGGACAACGTATGAAGCTTCCTGGAGGCAAGAATGCAACGGCTGCGTCGAGAAACTCCTTCATGCCATCTCTGAACTCTCTTGACCGACGGTCTGCATTGTACATCCATTGCCGGTTCATCTACACAAACAAAAATAATAACATCTATCACAATATTTAATTAAAAATAACTATGTCTAACAGTTTTGTATTTTTTAATCATTCTGTATTGTTTTAACTAAAGCCAACTAATTATTTATAATCCTCCTGCATTTTTTTAAATAAAACTAACTAATTGTTACGTATTCATGCAAATCTTTTCTCTTCCCCACCTTTGTAATTTTTGAATGTTTCACATTTATTGCATTTCATTTCGTACACCAAACAATATATGACCTTAAAAACAAAAAAAATTAGCCAAAGAAAAGAAACACTAATTCCCACAAGAACAAAACATAATTTCTCAACATCCAATGTACAAAAAACATCAATATCTATGTGAGAAGGATGTCGGCAACATATTACTCACCTTAGGAACAATTAATTCGGAGCTAATAGCCTCAATTGAAAATTTTGGCAGCACCTCCCCATGAAACGACTCGGCCCACCACTGTGATGTCCTGTGCGAGCTCGGGGAGGAAGACAGGGTTTAAATGTGCTGGGCGGGGGGAGAGGTCTCTACAAGCGGTTCTACATACAAACCGATTCTGGAGCTACACTACACCTCTAGAAGCGGTTTGTAACACGAATCACTTGTAGAGTGTGGGCTCCAGAAGGGGTTCGTGTTAAGAACCGCTTCTAGAGACCCCCTCCCGCCCATTGCCCACGAACCGCTTGTGGCACCTAGAGCACAAGCGGTGCGCACCTAACCGCTTGTGATAGACCGGTTGTGAAGGCCGGTTCTGAAGTAGTGATAAAAGGTAAAAAAAAAGAACAACAAAAAAATGTTGCTGTAATTTTTCAAGACTCTAGCATGAAGGTAAGATAAACACATAATAAAGAATAAAAAAATTATAGTTTGTGAAACATAGAAAATAAAGTTTGTTTGGTATGTTTTTCCATGAGAAAATAGGACAATAATCATAGTACCAAAGTAATTTAAAAAGGGAAGTAAGCGAAAGAGATTTTTACAAGTATATAAGCAAATTCACAAATTATGTAGAAATGTAAAATATATGCAATTGAACTGCAAAAGTGAACTAATGCTAATTACCAAAAAAAATCATTTTTTGTAGGTTCAAAATAGAAATGAGTAAAGACAACAATTTGTTGCAATCCAAATCCAGATGAAAGATTATAGCTAGTGCTCTCCAAGGTACGAGATTCTTGGTCAATGTGAGCATCAACCAAACTGTCGTATGCAGTGCCGGATGGTGAACAGGATCGGGTGGGCGTGTGTTGTGTGCGTGAGTTGTTGGGTTTGTACCGGTGTTTCTTCTGGCGTAGCAGAGTATGGGCCCACTTGTAAGTGAGGGCGGCAAGAGGGGTTTAAATAGGAACAGAATCAATTTGGTTGAGGGGTCGATGATGAAAAGTACTTTCTTCTGAACAGCAAAAGCGCTGCTTCTACCTCCCGTTCCTTCTTCTTCAATCCCCTGTTCTCTCTTGATCTACTTGAGTGTTGGTGAATCATAACAACTGGTATCAGATTCAGCAATCGGTCTGGCGCCAAAGAAGAAACCAACGCCGTTGGAGATCAAGATTTCCACCGCCATGGCTTCGGTGGAGGCCCAATTTGAAGGAGTGAATGCACTTCTCAAGCAGATCTTGGATGATGTCCACGGAGTGAAATCTGAGATCGGGGAAGTGAAATCGGTGGTGGATGTGGTCAAGGGGCGAGTAGAGGTGCTGGAAGCTCGGCCAGAGGGGAGTCCATCCGCGGCTGGACGACGAAAGGCAACAGCAGGGGAGGCGCATCAGTCATTGGGATCATCATCATCGGGCACGCCGCCTGGAGAAGAAACAAGATCCTTGAAGGGCTATCGAGGACAAGAGAAGAGTCGAGATTCAGCTAAAGGTATTTTGGGAAACCCTTTGATGCATACCATGACTGGAAGAGCAGACTTGGCTAATGCAGTGCAGGTGTTCGACCAACGAACCGGGGGAGGGAAAAATCCAATCTCACAGTGGCAGACTCGGCAATCCATGCCGAAGTTGGAGTTTCCCAAGTTTGATGGAGAAAACCCAAAACTATGGAGAGAAAGATGTGAGACTTACTTTGAGATTATGGGGGTGAACCCGGGTTTGTACACTCGTTTGGCGGCACTGAACTTCTCTGGAAATGCAGCCTGTGGTTGCAAAAGATGGAAGCTAGAGGGAGATTTGAGGTGTGGGAAGTATTGTGTGAAGCAGTAGAGAGCAGATTTGGTAGGAATCTGTATAAGAAGCAAATGAATCAACTGATCAATCTGAGGCAAACGGGCTGTGTCGCAGAGTATGTCGAGAAGTTTGAGAGTTTGCAACACCATCTACTGTTGTACAACTCAGCACAAGATGAGGTGTTTTTTGTCGCACATTTTTTGGGAGGACTGAGGGAAGAAATTCGTGCTGCCATTGTATTACACAATCCAGAAGACATGGAAACAGCCATATCCTTGGCATTATTGCAGGAAGAGGAGTTGGAGCATATGAGAAAGAGAGTTTTCCGAAAAGGAGAGAGTAGAGATTGGGGCAAGGCAGCTGGAAAACTGGCAGACAAGTTTAAACCACCGGGGAAATTGGAGGAGTATAAATCTGCAGAGGAGGGAAGGAGAACGAACACTGGCCAGTGGGACGAGAAGCTTGATGCTCTAAAGGCTTATAGGAGGAGTAATGGGTTGTGTTTTACATGTGGGGAGAAGTGGAGTAAGACTCATAAATGCCCTGATCGAGTGCCCCTGCACATAATTGAAGAATTACTGGAGGTGTTCCAAGTTCAGTCACAATCAGAAGTTGACACAGAACTGGACACAGGAGAGGAATTATTATCAGTCACAGATCAGAACCAAGCTCAAGGGGTCAAGCGCAGAACTCTGAGGCTTCAAGGTCGAATTGGGAAACAGGAGATACTGATCCTGGTCGACTCAGGCAGTACTTATTCGTTTGTCAGTGCTAATGTTGCAAGGAGGTTACAGTATCCGACAAAAGAAATTACTCCGGTTCAGTTGTCAATTGCTGATGGAAGGGTCATGCAGTGTAATCAGTTGATTCCAACCTTGGAATGGTGGGTACAAGGGTACTCATTTGCTCAGGATATGAGGGTGTTGGCATTGGGTAGTTACGATCTCATACTGGGGGCAGATTGGCTCGAAGAGCATAGTCCTATGTGGGTACATTGGGGGCAGAAACGTATGAAGTTCACTCACCAAGGGCGTCGCATCATGCTGCAAGGCATCAAATGTGATCAGGAGCTCAAAGGAAGTGTTGGAGCAAAGGAACTCCAAGGATTGTTCAACAAAGGAGCAATCACACATCTAGTTCAGGTGCATCACAATCGCATTGCAGATGCGGAGAGTGTGTGGGTGGCTGAGGAAACAGAGATGCCTCTGAAATTGAAGGAAATAGTGCAAGCATATAGTCATCTGTTCCGGGAAATAACACAATTACCTCCAAGACGTGGGTATGACCATTCCATTCCATTAGTACCGGGAGCACTACCTGTACAGTCCAGAGCATACAGATACACTCCTCAACAAAAGGATGAGATAGAGCATCAGGTGACCGAGATGTTAAAGAAGGGGATCATCCAACAAAGTATCAGTTCGTTTGCTTCACTAGTGATTCTAGTCAAGAAGAAGGATGGGTCTTGGCGTTTTTGCGTTGACTATTGACGGTTGAATGCGATTACAGTGAAAAACAAACAACCTCTACCCATCATAGATGAATTGTTGGATGAACTGGGAGATGCACAATGGTTTACCAAACTTGATCTGTGTTCTGGATATCATCAGATCAGGGTGCAAGAAGGGGAGGAACACAAAACCGCATTCTGCACTCATCATGGGTTGTATGAGTTCCTAGTCATGCCATTTGGGCTTACAAACGCTCCTGCTACTTTTCAGACTGTTATGAATCAGATTTTCCGCACACTGCTTCGCAAGGGAGTGTTAGTATTTGTAGATGACATACTGATATATAGCAACAATTTGGATGAACACGCTTGTAAGCTGAAAGAAGTGTTTCAAATCCTGGAGCAGCATCAATTGTTTGTGAAATTGGAGAAATGTTCCTTTGGGCAACAAAGGTTGCAATACTTGGGACACATTGTTACACCGGGAGGGGTGTCCACTGATCCAGCAAAAATTCAAGCAGTCAAGGCATGGCCGACACCCAAGAATGTGAAGGAAGTGAGGGGATTCCTTGGGCTCTCTGGATATTATAGGAAGTTCATCAAAAATTATGGCATCATGTGCAAGCCATTAACATCTTTACTCAAGAAAGGAGAACTGTTTCAGTGGACACCGCTTACAGAGGAGGCTTTTCGCACCCTACAAGATGCCTTAGTGCAGGCTCCAGTTTTGGCTTTACCAAATTTCTCCAAACAGTTTGTCCTAGAGACAGATGCAAGCAATGGGGGAATAGGGGCAATTCTGATGCAGGAAGGTCATCCCATAGCTTATTTAAGCAAGGCCCTGAGCAGTAGGAATCAAGCCCTCTCCACTTATGAGAAAGAATGTCTTGCTATCCTATTGGCTGTCAGTAAATGGAGAGCTTACTTGCAACATCAAGAATTTCTTATTCGAACAGATCAGAAGGCCCTTATTCATCTTGATGATCAACGACTATCAACCATCATGCAGCAGAAGGCTTTTGTCAAGTTGTTGGGTTTGCACTACAAGATTCAGTACAAGAAAGGAATCACAAATGCGGCCGCAGATGCTTTGTCCCGCAGACCAACTTATGAGGAGGTCAACGCAATATCAGCATGCACACCAAAATGGCTCAAAAACTTAGTGGCAGGGTATCATTCAGATGACAACTCTAAGCGGTTATTGCAAGAATTGTGTGTGATTGGATCCAATGAGCAAGGTTATACATTTCAACGGGAGTAATTCGTTTCCATGGACGCATCTGGGTGGGCAACAATTCATTGGCGCAACAGCATATATTGCAAGCATTGCACAACAGCAGCATTGGTGGGCATTCTAGCATTAGTGCGACGTACCACAAAGTGAAGGCATTATTTGCTTGGCCAAAGATGAAGGGCACTGTTGAACAATTTGTGAAGGAATGCGAAGTTTGTCAACAAGCAAAGGTGGAACATATCAAACTCCCTGGCTTGTTGCAACCACTCCAGGTTCCTGATCAAGCTTGGTCTGTGATTAGCATGGATTTCATTGAAGGGTTGCCGTTGTCACATAAATATACAACTATATTGGTGGTCATTGATAAATTCTCTAAATATGCCCATTTTTTGCCCCTTGCTCATCCCTTCACAGCCCAGCAGGTGGCTCATATATTCTTTGACCAAGTATACAAACTCCATGGACTTCCACAGTCCATAATTTCCGACCGAGACAAGGTTTTCACCAGTAGCTTTTGGCAGGAGATTTTCAAGCTATCGGACACAAGACTCAATATGAGTTCAGCATACCATCCTCAAACGGATGGGCAAACTGAGAGGCTAAACCAATGTTTAGAAACCTATTTGCGTTGCTTTGTGCATGCTTGTCCAAAAAAGTGGTTTGAATGGCTCTCTCTGGCGGAGTACTGGTACAACACGACTCATCAGTCTGCAATTGGAAAGACCCCCTTTGAAGTACTATATGGGTATGTTCCCAGGCACTTTGGCACTGCTAACTCCAATGTGAGTGGAATAGCTGATGTGCAAGGCTGGTTGGATCAACTCAAGTTGATGAACAAGCTGTTGAATTTGCATTTGCAACGGGCAAGTCTGAGAATGAAGAAGCAAGCTGACAAGCAGCGGTCGGACCGAGAGTTTCAAGTGGGGGACAGTGTTTACCTTAAGTTACAACCGTATATTCAAACCTCTGTCGCTTCACGCAGTAATCAGAAACTATCCTTCAAGTTTTACGGGCCATACAAAATTCTGGAGAGGATAGGCCAAGTCGCTTACAAATTGGATTTGCCTGCAGGATGCAAGGTTCACCCAGTGATTCATGTCTCTCAGCTCAAAGCTCACATTCCTTCTTCAACACCAATTGAGACGGTTCTGACCATCTTTCTGGAAGACGCAAGTGTGCCACCGGTTCCAGCAAAATTTCTCCAGCGGAAGCTGATTCAAAGGGGCAATGGGGTGTCGCCGGTTGTGCTCGTACAATGGTCAGGTTTACCAGCTTCTCTAGCTACCTGGGAAAATGTTGCTGCGCTCCAGAATCGCTTCCCAAAAGCACCGGCTTGGGGACAAGCCGCTTCTTAAGGAGGGGGAAATGTCGTATGCAGTGCCGGATGGTGAACAGGATCGGGTGGGCGTGTGTTGTGTGCGTGAGTTGTTGGGTTTGTACCGGTGTTTCTTCTGGCGTAGCAGAGTATGGGCCCACTTGTAAGTGAGGGCGGCAAGAGGGGTTTAAATAGGAACAGAATCAATTCGGTTGGGGGGTCGATGTTGAAAAGTACTTTCTTCTGAACAGCAAAAGCGCTGCTTCTACCTCCCCTTCCTTCTTCTTCAATCCCCTGTTCTCTCTTGATCTACTTGAGTGTTGGTGAATCATAACACAAACCTCCGACCACAAGCTATCGTGACGATGTTTAACGCCGCACGCAGACACACCTCTCCGCCCCCACATATATGTACTTATGTAGACAAATCTCGACAACATATATAGAATTGATGGCTAGCATTGTCGACTGAGAAAACAAGCAAAAAAGTTGCCTAGGCATTAAGGAGCAAAAATGATAGAGGATATCAAAAATATTAAAGCCTAGATAAAAACCCTTGACCAAAAAAACGTAATTTGGTGAACCCCTATAAAATAAAAAACATTATAGCCTAGACTAAAAATTGCAATATAAACTATACTAAATTTGCATATTAGTATGGGTATACTTTAGACTTACGGAGGTGTGCAATTTGGTGATTGAAACAAAAAGTAGAGGAATCTGCATATCTAATGCCAGTCAGAAAACAAACAAAAACAAGACAGGCATCAACAGGCAAAAACAAGACAGCGATCGATTGAAATCGATGGATTTCTCAGTTGATTAAGAAAACAGGTAAAAAAGTCATCTTATTAGCAAAAACGTTTTTTAAAAACTGTCACCATGATTTCTTCCATCTCTCCTCTCCCTCTTACTCCACTCTCTTCTCCCCTCGAAGCAGTAGCCCCAATCACAACCTCAATGATCCCAATTATCGCGCCTCCTTTCTAGGGCATTGCACCAACCAAAGGGAAAAATATCAATCAAACTTGTATTTGTTGGTTGGTGTTGTATAGAGATGGAATAGGGATATCCCAAATCTCAAGATTGTCATGAGTAGAAAGCCCTAAGCTAACAACATTAAATTGGCATGCTTTTCATAAAATTACATTGTTTATGAATTATTTTATTTCATGACATTCCTCCCATTTCACGTTATTTTATCTCTCTTTTCCACTTAGATGGATGACAATGTCCCAAGTTCAAAATCTGGCATGTTCTTGAACTTAAAAATTTTTAAAACTAAACTCATATTTTGAATTCAAATTTTCAAATATGGAAATTCCAAATTTAATTTTTTGTATCACAAGTTAAAAAAAATCAAATTTTATAAATTCAAATTCTTTGTTGTTTTGGAACGCCAAGATTCAAAAATCAAATTTTTGCAGTTGAAAATTCAGAATTTTGAAATATTCAAAGTTATGTTTAGTTTTGAATATCAAGATTCAAAATTTTTAAACCCAAAGTTCAAATTTGTGCTTGGTTTGAAATATTAATAAAATAATTTGAACTTATGTATTTGAACTTTTGAATTCTGAAATCCAAAATATGAGTTCAATTCATGCCGGGTCTTAAGACGCAGGGGCATCTTCGTCCATCTAAGTAGAAAAGGGAAGGAAAATGAAGAGATCATACCAAGAAATAAAATAATTCATGCCCACGGTAAACATGCCAATATAACATTGGTCTGCTTGTTGGCGCTTTCACCAAATTTTGCGAAGCAGTAATAGCCAGCCCTAGGTTTTATATTGTCGAAACCACGCATTGCGCTATCTAGACAGCTAGCTACCTTTGGAACACCAGCCGTCAACGTTGAACGACCTTTTGAAGATTCGTCATAGTCCCACGTGTGTGTACTCCATGTGGAAGCTTCTTTCTGCCGCTTGCTTAGGCCATGTACGTAGTTTATCTAGCTATGTATGCGGCTTTCTCAATCCACATGCGTCAGTTCCTGTTGTTTGAAAGTGCATGCATGCAGCAGCACACAACTAAAGTTGACGGACGTAGTGCGTACATATCTATCACAGCGACGCACTCGTCGCCGCGCACCATCTATATCTATATCTATATATATTGCATCCATCAGCTGCATGCCATGCCATTAACAGCATTCCATCAACCACTAGCAAGCTACCAATCTCCCTCGATTGACAAATATGGCGCTCCGACGCCGTTCAAGTCTCCTACTAGCGCTTCTTGCCGTCTCCTCCTTCCTCGCCGCCCCGGCGACGGCCGAGAGGACCGGCCAGGTCACCGTGTTCTGGGGCCGGAACAAGGACGAGGGCACCCTCAGGGAGGCCTGTGACACCGGCCGCTACAACACCGTCATCATCTCCTTCTACAGCGTCTTCGGCCACGGCAGGTACTGGGGTGACCTCTCCGGCCACCCGCTCTACGGCGTCGGTGACGACATCAAGCACTGCCAGTCGAAGCTCATCACCGTGCTCCTCTCCATCGGCGGCGGAGGGGACCAGTACTCGCTGCCGACCTCCCAGTCCGCCAAGGACGTCGCCGACAACCTCTGGAACGCCTTCCTCGGCGGCTCCCGCCGGGACGTCTTCCGCCCGTTCGGCGACGCGCGCGTCAGCGGCATCGACTTCTTCATCGAGCGCTGGTCGGACCACTACGACGAGCTCGCCAGGCACCTCTACAGCTTCAAGAACAACAAGTACTACCGCATGCTGACGGCGACGCCGCGGTGCGTCTACCCGGACTGGCGCGTGGAGAAGGCGCTGCAGACGGGGCTCTTCCACCACATCCACGTCCGCTTCTACGACGACCCCAAGTGCTCCTACAACCACGCCGGGCTCGCCGGAGTGATGGAGCAGTGGAACAAGTGGACGGCCAAGTACCCGGATATGGGTGTGTACCTCGGGCTGGTGGCGGCGAACTTGCCGGGGAAGAACGACAACGTCAACCTCAAGGCGCTCTACCACGACCTTCTCCCGCACGTGCAGAAGACGGTAAACTATGGAGGGGTCATGCTCTGGGATAGGTACTACGACAAGCAGACTAACTACAGCCGCGGCCTCATGCGCTGGGCTTAATTAACTAGCACGTCCGGGTATATAGATAGATGGCCTAGCAGCTCCATCAGTGAGCGGTTTATATATAATAAGTTTATTTATGTGTTAATTTGTGTGTGTGCATGCTCTAAGTCGTATGCATATATGCATGTATGACAATAAAAGGCTGTACCAAATTAAAGGTGTGCGTGTGAGAATAATGAGATCAGAGATTCTCGAGTTCTTAATAATTCGATTGTCCATGACTAAATATTTCAGTTATCATTAAAAAGTGTAGCGTTTTTCATTATATTCATTCCGATTTTGTCGCGTAGCATCTATTCTCGATGTTGATTTTGCTACTTCGCTATTGCAAAAACCTCATTCTTGACACCTCATCACCAGGCAGCTACATCTAGAACCGTAAGTGATGTTTCCCGCCTCGCACGCATGCGCCGAAAAACCCACAAACCAAGAAACATCAGCGATACATTCACTAGCAATTCTAACAAAAAAACCGCCACATATAATCAATTATTACTGTTAGTTCTAACCAAAAACCACCATTGATACGAATTTTCAGATTATCTCCATCGTAAAAATTTTATAACTTGTAAAATTTTCAGAATATCTCCATTAATATTAGCACACACGTGAGCTTCCCTAGTACCTACTCCCTAACCTTATCTTGGTTAGGTCTCACTACTATAGAACGGGTCATTAATTAATGTCAGTTTTTGAACTAGTATAAAAACAACTAGCACCGATGTGGCTACAACTTTGCCAATTTTGAACTGGCGCATATGACCTATTTTCTATTTTAGGTTTGTGGCTAGAATCGACATAGATACATTTTAGAAATTCTTTTATCTGGACTAGCTAGATAGACTACTACTACTACCTATATACCGTACAGCCCTAGATATCTAAGTGAAGCGATCTAAAGGATGGCGTCAATAGCGTTATCATCACACTCACCAATTCAAGGTCAGAGTAGCCATTGAAGATGTCGTTGTTGTGGTCCGTTGCCTCCATGAATCTAACCAGCTTTTAGGGAGGTGTCTCTACAATCGAAAACTCAGGTCTATCCGACCACCTCCTCCTCCAACAACATGAGTGTGGGCTCATCATTGTCGTTGTCGTCCTCCTCCGTCACGACACAAGTTGGGCTGCACACCGGAAGATCTGGGGATGGATCTCAGCAATGTATCCCACGACCACTTGGGCGCCGCCGCCTCCTAGTGGGACTCCTTGTCAACTAGCTCCTCCTAGTGGGGCTCCTTGCGATACGGTTCCTCGCTCCTCATGGGGCTCCTCGTAGGCCGTCAGCTCCTCCTTAATAGGCTACTTACCATCTGGACATGATGACGAGGCCGGCCTTCGCAGTGAGGTGAGGGGAGAAGCTGGAGATAACTAGGGTGGTGAGAAAGGTGGAGACAACAACAGAGATAACGGAGAGGAAGGCAATCAATTAGACCATGGCACAGTTGGGGAGTGGGAAGAGGTGGAGTGTCAAGATTCGGTCAAAATAGCTATGCCTTTCTGTGTATTAACGCACTAGTCCCAAGGATCAACGCAAGTGCACACAGTCTGAAATAGAATGATTCATTGCCATTATTTAATGTACCGATACATAGGAACTGAAGCCCAAAATAGTACAACCAAGTCGGCTCGCAGGCCAGCACATACTCATACATAAGGAGAAATACATATGGCATACTCGCTAAGGTACGGTCTTCAACACAGGATTTATTAAGAATACGGTCGTCACACCACAGGAAACTAGGTTGTAGAACGCGTCCTAAGCTTTCGGGTACTCCATGTAATCTCTATCTTCATAGAGCTTTTCACCCGGTTACATTTAGGACGGTTCTCCAACTAAAGGTTTTGAAAAAGAAAATAAAAGCAAGACACGTGAGTACAAATGTACTCCGCAAGTCTGGAAAGAATATGCAGCTCAGTACAAAGAATAGCTTTAGGAGATTTGCATCTGTGACACTACGGAATGCCGAAACTTTATAAAATGTGGAATTAGAGATTGTGGCATTACAAAATATGAATGTTAAGGTCAAAAACATTATAAAATATGGAATTGGAGGTTGAAACCATACGTTATGAGGTTAATTTGCGTTTCCGGGCCGTTTTCGGGAGTTTGGGCCTTTCCGGGGGAGTTTGGGCCTAAAGGAAAGGGTCGTGGGCTTTGGTGGGATGGAGTTTGAGTCCTAATAGGAGTAGGAGACCTGGTTGGGGGCCCCCCCAGCCCCTATAGGCGTCCACCCCCCTGCCCTTGCGCCCCCGCAAGTCCTAGCCGCCCCCCCACACCTCCCCACCTCCTCCTTGTGGCGCCTCCACCTCCCCCATTGCTCCCCATTGCTCCACCACCTCTCCACCACCTATCCTCCTCCCTTGCTGCCCCTAGGGGAGTTCTCCACCTCCACACCTCAAAGATCCATCCGTTGGAGCGCTCCGCGAAGAGGAGAACCGGCGGGATTGGAGCGAGGAAGGAGATCGCGCGAACCGGGAGGAGATCTATTGGGTTTTCGTGCATCGGGCGAAGGTATGGCCATGGGAATCCTTGGGGTTGGGCTAGGTACTGTTCTAAGGGTGTTTATCAAGTTTTTAGATCAATTGGTGGTGCTGGATTTGAGTAGATTGGATTATATCTAGAAGTTGCCACGTTCTCTATTTCGGGCAGCATGAGCAGTCGACCTAGGGTTCAGTTTTTCGCCAAATTAGGGTCCGAATCGGGTCGTACGGACGTTGAAGAAGTTGTAGATAATTTCATTATCTTTCCGTGGATATAAAGAACTTTAAATTCCGCTCAGACGTTTGAAAGTTATAGCTGTTTTACCGAGCGTGTTAAAATCTGTGACGTGATTGGAACAGATCACGGTATTTTATAGATTAAACAACTTTAGAATCCGAATCAGTCTTTCGCTATACCTAGAAAAAGTTGGGAAATTTCCTAAGCTACGCGAGGATGTACTCGTTTAATTGATTCAGAGTCTTAGAACCCGAGTTATACCTTTTGGAAGGCTGCTATCCCGACGGGACAGAACCGCTGTTTTCGGGTTTTGCGAGTAGTTGGTAATGTCGGGGTAGATGAGGGTTTGCATACTGTTTTGTGGACACGATTGTGAGTGTGTGGTACCTATGTGCAGGTGGTATGACCCCGGGAGTGCCCTCTACGTCTCGCCAATCCGTCGCCGTGGTTGAGGCAAGTGTATTGGAATGGGTAGCGGATTGTAGGTTGTTGATTGATTGAGATTGAAGTTTGAATATATGATATGTTCACATGCCACGCTTTAATGTTTGCCATTGATATGATGAATCTGTTTATTATGTGATGATGCCATGTGTTAATGTACAAGTTATCCATGATGATGCCATGTGTTATCGTACAAGTTAATTATGATGTTGGCATATTTGCATACATGGCATGATTACATGGCCCGGGCGGTGAGAAAGTCATAACTAGTCCGGGAAGGTCGGTGAGAAAGTTATAACTAATCCGGAGAGCCAATGAGTAAGTCCTACATCGTGATTCCATTCACCGCGGTGAACGAAAGCGAGGAGTAGGCACCCTCCATCTTCGGGATGGAAGGGGGGAGAGGGTGCACACCGACGGGTGTGTACTCAACCATACCGGTATGAGTTTCCAAGGAGACATGAGCATCGCATTGCACTGCATACATATTGATGATGATGACGATATGTGACCATGAATGAGATGGTTTACATGATGTGAGATATTATTGCTATGTAATTGTTTATGTTTGTACCATTGCAATATACTTGCTGAGTGATGAACTCACGCTTGTGTTTATGTTATTTTCTTTTAGGTACCATGAATCCGACATGCGGGAAAGGGAGCTAGTCACATGTCGTCACTTAGCATCACCCATTTAAACAATGACATGATAATGAAAGTATTGCCATGAAACTTGGAGTATTGCTTAACCGTGTGCTCGGTCTTATTATTTAATTCGTTTAGCTCATGAAGTGGTTGAATGCTTTATCCTGGACTTATATTGTTGCTATGTCACATGTTATTCCTGTTTTAGATGCTTTCCATTATGATATAACTTGTGATACTGTTGTTGCTCCTTCAATTCATGTTAAAACAAAGGAGATGCTGCCGAAATCTCGGTTTTTAGCATATGCGCCTTTGCTGGAATTTTTGTTTAATTGTGGTATTTAGATGTTGTTTAGCTTATGTTTGGTAGCATTCAGACATATTAAATGCCGGGGTGTTACAGCATCGAAACCTTTTCTGAAATATCAAAGCCCCCTTTTTTGTAAATCTTTAGAGCACAGATGAGCAGCGGAATCCTTCTATTCAAAAACACTTTCTTCCAAACCATTGGAAAAATCTTGGGTAATACAACTTTATTCTTTTGCATTTTGAAAGGGAAAGGGAAGTAGAGTTATAGCAACCATATGAACAGTCACCAAGCGTGCTCAATACCGAGAGCTCGGCTATTATGATAGTTTATATAATACTCTGCAGAGTGTGTACACTTTACCCTCAATTGCTTGCATGGGCCTGACAATTTACCCTTTGGGATATAAAGTCAAGTACGCACAACGTAAGCCAGTTAAACTTAAAAATCTACTGAAAACTGTTTATCAACAATCCTGGAGCACGTATGACCAGATTTGGCCATCCCGCTGTCCAATATTATCACGGTGAGGTGACCGCCTGAATGACTGGTTAGTGGCGCATATGATTTTTTTGTGTGGTCGGCTTTTGTAGCGATTTTCGACGATTTTTGACGAAAATCGACCAATTTCCACCGATTTTCGACCGGTTTTTGACACGTAAATTTTTTTGAATTTTTGAATTTTTTTTTAACCGAACCGGTTTATCGACCGGTTTTTGAGATCGAACCCCAGCGATACGAGCGAAAATCGTGAAAATCGTCGATTTTGTGAACCCTGGATATGATTCTGTTACCAGCATAGCATCGTACCCTAACAGACATCATATTCTTTCTCAGTCAAAATTTTTATTTTCAAACTTCTGTTGATAAATTCTTACCCCAGCCATAAATCAACATTTATCATTTTACCATCTTTAGTGATATCAAAACTCTACCTAAGGTTTCATCCATAAATCCACACGAAATAATAACCACAGGGATTAAAACTAGTTGAAATAATACCCATTATCTCATGTACCGAAGCATTTCTTTTCCCAAAATTCATTTGCAATTCTTCCTTTATTTTGTGCACAGCTAAACTAATCATAGCATGTATCCATACACCTAGGTTTCAAATAATCGGGTATAAACCATTTTATTTTTGGGTAATAACTAATTCAATATTATTTCCCCTGTTTTTACAAAATAATCATGCAAGCTTTATAAAGGCTGAGAATATGTGTCAAGGGACTTGCCTTCAAAAGCAGGGTCTGACAGCTCTTCGAGTTCTCGTTCCAGTCCAAATACCAGCGTCTAAAAATAAGAAATTACAACCTTTAAGTACATTTGTAAACATTGTATTTTTTGTAAGTGAAAACATTTTTATTGGAAAGGTGGGATTTTACTGAATTTATGAAAATTTTGTTTGTATTTTTCTGAGCTATAAATGTTTTGCTATGAATTTTAGATGCATGAAGGAGAAAAGCTTTATATGTCGGTTCTAATTTTTATCCGCCACAAATAGGCCCAATAATCTTTAGGCCAGCCGAGACTTGAGCCTGGGCTGGCTCCGCCACTGACTGGGTTCATTGGGTTAATAGAGAGGGATAATGTCTAGTTTATATTGGTCTGAGTTAGTGCTGGGAGTTGGGCCGTGCCGTGCCGGCACGGCCCAAGCCCGTCGTGCCTCGGGCCTAAATGCATCGGGCCGACACGGCCCATTGTTTTGTACGTGCCGTGCCGGGCTGGCCCGATGTGCACAAACCTAGGCCCGGCCCGGCCCAGAAGCACGTCGTGCCTCGATCGGGCCGTGCCGGCCCAAGCACGGCACGGTCGATTGAGATCAAAAAATTCCTTCTCTTTTGGGGTTCTACCTTCCTTTTGTCCCATCAAGTAGATAATTAGTGCTATTTGTTTAGTGCTACACTCATTATTATACTCTAGCACTTGCTAGTACTCCACTAATCAACAATAGGTATGATTCACCATATGTACATGCCGTCCAAGAGCTAGCTAGTGTTAGAAGAATGGACCGGGCCATTTTTCGTGCCGGGCCGGCCCAAGCACGGCACGGCGTGCCCCGTTTTGAGGCACGGCACGGGCACGGGTGTCGGGCCGGGCTGGCACGGCCCATCTGCTATTCGTGCCGGGTCAGGCTTTGGGCCTGTTTTTTCGGGCCGTGCTCGTGCCAGCCCAACCGGCCCGGCCCATTCTCCCAGCACTAGTCTGAGTGACTAGCTAGGCCTAGGCTTATAGGCTACCGCGCGCGTGCGGCAACTTAAAAGTAAGGTGGTTTCGGTAAAGTTAGGTAGCTGGGTTTTTTTTTTCATGTGTTCTGCCCTGTCCAAGCAGATTTAGCTTAAGGTGGCCCTACCAAGATCAATACAAAGATTGAAGAAGAACATTTTGTTGTCCACGCTAGCTATCATCTGAATAGAAATGGCAGCAGCTAGCCGCCAGTTGGCTAGCTTTGGGTGGTGTAAACCGGCTGTGTTGGCCGTGGTATATATCACTTTTGGCCGGTCGATTACGTGCACTTTGTGCAATCCACGGCACGATCGCCGATACCTTCATCATCATTTTCTCGGCATGTGCCACATTCGCTCCGGTCCATCTTTCGTAACTTTCAACAAAAAAAAAAACCTTATTTTTTTCTGAATTGTCACCTTGATATCCCTCCTATCTCCTCTATTTTTCTCCCTTTCTTCTCCCCTAGATGGCTCAACTTGCTAGCGCTGTTTGACCATGACGTCGAAACAGCCAACTCCCTAGGTCAGGTTGTTACACCCACAGGCGTCGTTTGCTCTTGTAGGAGTAGCCTGTGCTATCTCATCCATGGTCATGTACCGAGATGTATGAACAACAAACATGCACCTTCTCTCACACGGTGATCTTTTCGAAAAGAAAAAACAAGTCCCAAAATTTTCGAAACAAAAGATCAGGTCCTTCCTCACTACTACAGAACCGGCTACCACAAGCGGGTCGTAACCCCCTTCAGAAGCGGTTTTATAACCGCTTCTAAGCAACCGCGTGTGATACCCGTTCGGTATCACAAGCGGTTGCACGAACCGCTTGTGTTGTGGCAGCAGAAGCGGTTGGGAAGGTGTCCAGGAAGGCCAGTGGAGCCGCCACGTGGGGGACTCCACAAGCGGTTCGTGTTACAAACCGCTTGTGGAGAGAAGCACTCCAGAAGCGGTTAGAGTCACGAACCGCTTGTGGAGAGAAGCACTCCAGAAGCGGTTAGAGTCACCAACCGCTTGTGGAGAGATTTTTCAATTATATGTATTATAGAATATGTTCTTTCAGTGTTTTTGTATATCGTTTTTGACTATAAAATTAAATATGAGTGGAGGAGTTTTCTGCGCAATTAAATATATATTACATATGCTTACTCATACACATGTTCACAAGCTAGCTCAGTAAAAAAAACGAACTTAATAGTGTAACAAATGGACAAGTACATACACGCTATCGACGTTTACAAGTTTGAATGATTAAAAAAATGATTATCGAACTCAGTTCTTGCATGCGTCAGTCAAGTCCTTGGTCGACGTCGATGTCATCATCAGTTCAGCTGTGTTGAACGATGGACCAAGCCTTACGTGGAACTCGCCATTTGGAGATACAACCTCGTCGACAATGAAGCCGATGAGTTGTTCTTGCAGTGCGCGCACTCGGTGAGGCGGGAGCACGCTAACATGCTCATCGATGTTGGGCTGACAATTGATTAAGCGGGAAGTATATAAATATCCTATCACATGCAATTAATTAAAATGTAAGTTGTAGCTAACAAATTGACATGCATATACGAACCTCGGCATAATGTTCCAGCTCATCGCCATGAATAAAAGTTTGAATATAGTGGAACACGTAGTAGCCACATACGTTGTTTCCAGCCGTTTGGCGTTTAACCTTGACGGGGAGAAATTTCAGAATATCAGATGAAGAACTGATATGGTGCATTTATATTAATAATTGTTTTTGTAGTACGTACCTGAGTGCTCACTATGACTTCGAATTCTTTCTTGAATTCTCCTTTATGCTTCTTCTGGAACTTTGCAAATGTCTTGTTGAGGACGTCAATGAACCATTGGTATTTGCTGATTGGATTCCTTCTTGAGTCATGAGCTATAATCCTGCTGTTGTCAAGCTCGATGACTAGAAGGATCCAGTGAAACCTATTCGTATATTCCAACAAGCGCGTAAGCAGCTAGTTGTACTATCAATGGCTTAAGAAATACAAGAACAAGAGGTTTGTGAGAACACGTACATGAAGTTGAAGGGCAGAAGTATGTACGGTTTGTAGTGTTGTTTCAATAATGCACGCAAAATGTATGCCTCAACATGCGGTCTTTGTTGGTCGAATGACCAGATTTTCTCGTTGACAATCTCTGGGTCGATGAAGCCAACGTTCTGTTTGCCCAGTCTTCTACATCGTTGTATCTCCATTCTACATAAGAAGGGATAACTAAGTTAATTATATTTTCAATTTTGTGGTACGAGAGGAAGCAAACGGTAAACTTAGCAGATCAATACTTACAGACACCAGCATCACATGAAGGACACGTCGATGGCGTCTGTTTGGTACACATGGTACAAGTCCTCGAATTGCAGCCATATATCTGTCTTTTGCCCGCGGAAGAAATGCTCATCTTGAGAAATGAGGTGGAACATTTTGTCTCCTTTAGATGCCCTTTTCATGTAACATTCATACATTTGACGCATCTTGGTTGGGAGATCATTTATTTCTTTTGGATCAATTAGCGGTTTGCCGAACTCATACTTCCATCTAGTTGGTGCCACTGGAAGTTCCTGGTCTATTGATTCGATTCCTGCCTCCTTCAAGAATTCTTGCATCCTCAACTGCTCAGCACTATGCAAATCTTCCACTTTCTTCTTCTTCTTTCCCGCCGACGAAGCTCGTGTATTTTTCCTTGTAGCCTTTCTTATTGTCCTTTCATAGTCGGTCGTCACAGGTAGTGGCGTCGTTCCGCATGACTGAAAGTGCTTCACAATTTTTTTTATCTATTTTTACCTTGGGCTCTAGCTTCGTTGGTGCAAGCTGCCTGGCCACATCCGTCTTTACGGTAATTGATAGCTCCTCCGCAGTCAGATCATATGGCCTCTTTGGCAGTTCCTTCAACATTCTCTGTCCGTCGGATGCCGACTTCGTGGGAGGAGGTGCCGGTGCGGGATCCCTCCTTCTGACATGGAGCTTCTTCCTCGGGGGAGATGCTGGAGGTGTGGTGACTGGAGATGTCGGGCTTCTTTGTGGAGCGGGAGGTGGAGGAGGCGTGGCCTGGACCACCGGAGAAGCTTTGCGTGCAGGCGACGTTGGAGGAGTCGTGGGTTGTCGATGTGGAGGAGGCGTGCTTGCTGCTGCAACTGGCTCAAACTGCGGGGCCTCTATTGTTGGAGATGTGACCTCCACACCATCTGGAAATATGATGTACTTTTTGCGCCAGAGGATGAATGTGCCGTGGAGGGCCTGTCCAAGCTTGGTCACGTCGTCGCCCCCAGCAATCTCGAGCAAGAGATCTTCGAAGCCCCCCACCACCTCTTCCACCGTGACCTTCGAGTACCCGGAGGGTATCTGGTTGAAGTGGAACGTCTGGCCCGCCTCCACCGGATAAGCCATGCCGTAAGCCACCTTGTAGGAGAGGTTACGCATATCAATGTGTAGCTCGCACTGGCGGCGAACCTTGATGCTGTCCACGGGATAACGGACCTGCGGGTCATCTGCTTCAGGGGCCACGGCGGACGCGCAACTGCTCTTTTGCGCGGGGGGACTGATCACGGGTTCCGGCGCCCCTTGAACATTACTTCCCTGAAGCTGAAACTGGGTTATTGCTTCGGACACTTGTTGCGCGATCAGATCAGGGATGGAAGCCTTCGTAGCTCTAAGCTCGTCCTCCAATCGGCTCACTCTACCCTGATCTCTCCTCTTGCTTCTGTCCCGGCTCCTGTAACTGCTTGAGTCTTTGGCAAATCCGTGCCTCCACGGTATCTTTCCGAAACCTCGTGTCCGTCCCGGGTGCTCAGGGTTTTGAAGGGCATATGTTAGCTCGTCATTCTCCCTGTCCGTCACCAAGGATCCTGACCGAGATTGTTCGATGGCTTGTACAATCCTTTCACCAACTCTTGGACTGTCGGTGCCATCACCAAGCTACCGTCATCTGCAAGTTGGCCCCCGTGGCCCAAGAACCAATTGCGCAGGCGGGGCTCCCAATCCTCAGTTTTAGGTACAATTTCCTGCTGCCGAAGTTCCTCTTCCCGCTTGTCCCATTTCTTTGCAGCCTTAATGTAACCACCGGTGCCGAGATGGTGGTGGTATTTCTTCTTCTAGGCATTCACCTTGTTTTTCTCTCTCGCGGCCTGTCCTGCATCGGATAGCTTGTACTCCTAGAAAGCCTCCTAATGATCTGCCAGCTTAGGAAATTGATTAAAGTCTGGTCGTTCTCCTTTGTCGATGTACTTGCGGGTGAGGGACGACTTCCACTGCTGAAAGGAAGTTGCCATCTTCTTGAAAGCCCATCCCTTGGCCTTCTGTTCGTACCCTTCTGGAAAAGTGAAAATTTCCTTCATATCATTCCAGAGCAGTTCCTTGGTAGCTGCAGGGACTTCGGTCCATTTCTGGATGCTGATTGGGACGTGATCCCTCACGTGGTAGCCGCAAGCATTGTTGAAAGGGCCAATTGCTGAAAGTGGGGCTACCAGACTCCCGTCGTTGCCGACTTCGGTTATCACATACTTGGTTGAAGGCTTCTTGTTAGGTCCTCGGTTAATTTCGGACTGGGTGGCCGATGATGTACCGGGCTGGATACACAAACACATGTTAGAATAATTAACATGTTTATGGTGATTTCATAATGGTTAAGGGTATACCTCGGTGTAGCCAGCAGTATCCTCGCCGGTTCCAGTGTTTACAGCCTCATCGACAGCGGTACCAGTGTTAACAGGCTCATCGACGCCTAAGATGCTTCCCAGCGCAATGGTCTCGAACATCATATTTTCCTCGTCATCGAAATCCGGGTCACCACGTCTTGGCGTCGCCATCTATAGTGGGCATGAAATCAAATATACAATATTTATATATTGTCAAACATACATACAACATTAGGCAACGCATTCTTTTAAGTGTCGCCATCTTTTAAGCATGAAAACTCCAACATACAACATAAATGTGGCCATGAAAACATATATACAATCCGACCTTTTGTACTTTTTTGGCAATATTTACTGAAATAAATATACAATATATATACAATATTTACAACAGAGAGAGCATGCAGGTAAACTCCAACATACAACATAAATGTGGCCATGGACCCCGACATATATACAATCCTGCCTTTTGTACTGTTTTGGCAATATTTACTAAAATAAATATACATTATATATACAATATTTACATACATACAATATATATACAACATAAATGTACTCCAATATTTACATATATACAATATATATACAGGGAGAGCATGAAAACTCCAACATACAACATAAATGTGGCCATGAAAACATATACACAATATATATACAACATAAATGTACTCCAACATCAACAGATCAACAAAATTCCTTCTGAGCATTTCACCGAACACCTTGCGGGCATGAAAACAGACAGAGCAGGAGGGGGCATTTCGCCAGCTACCTAGGTCCTCCGGGGTGGATGGCCTGGGGGGCGTCGGCGCGGTGGCTGGGAGGCGTCGGCGTGGTCACTAGGGGCGTCGGTGCGGTCGCTGGGGGGCGTGGGCGCGATGGCGGTCGATGGAGCTGGCTCTAGCGCGCGCGGGACTTAGAAAATTTGAAGGTGCGGGAGAGTGTGGGGACTTCAAAATTTAAAGCTCACCCGCCCTCTACAAGCGGTTGGTATTACGAACCGCTTGTAGAAGCACCTCTAGAAGCGGTTCGTATTCAAAACCGCTTGTAGATGTACCTCTACAAGCGGTTCGTAATACCAACCGCTTGTAAAGGGCCCCTAGGCTGGCTTCATCACGTGTAGAGGACCCTGACTACAAGCGGTTCGTAATACCAACCGCTTGTAGAGGTACATCTACAAGCGGTTTTTAATACGAACCGCTTGTAGAGGACCCCGACTACATGCGGTTTGTTCCACGAACCGCTTGTAAAAGTACCGATACATAACACTTAAAAGAATGCAGTACCTTATGCGGTTAACAAGAAATCTCCTCTCCCCCTTGGCTAGCGCGGGCGCTTGAGTGCGTGCTTGTGCCCAGAGGTCGGGTGTTCGAGCCCCACTCGCACCCCGCGGGCCTTTCTTTTTTTTTAAACCCGACTACAAGCGGTTCTTAGTACCAACCGCTTGTAGAGGACCCCGACTACAAGCGGTTTGGACTAAGAACCGCTTGTAGTCGGGTTTAAAAAAAAAGAAAGGCCCGCGGGGAGCGAGTGGGGCTCGAACACCCGACCTCTGGGCACAAGCCCGCACTCAAGCGCCCGCGCTAGCCAAGGGGGAGAGGAGATTTCTTGTTAACCACATTAGGCATGGCATTCTTTTAAGTGTTTGTATTCGATTGTTTAATTTTTTTCAAGTGTTTGTATTCGATTGTTTCATTTTTTTTAAGTGTTTGTATTCGATTGTTTAATTTTTTCCCGTTTTTCTATTCTATTGTTTCATTTTTGTAAAACATCATATGTACAAGCAATGTTAAACATCAACATTTCAACATGATCATATGGAATAATGTACAAGCAATGTTTCGCCAGCCATAATGTATACAGGTAGTACATCTTAAGTCTTCGTCTTTATAATTGTTCCTTCTTTATGATCGTGACGTATGTAAGGAGCATCGACATCAGCATGCCACGCAGGACGCTTATGTCAACATCAATCGTAAAAGGAGGAGCTCGTCGAACTGACCATACTCTTCCTCATCGGTGACGTCCTCAACTCCTACAATCCTTCGTTTGCCTTGGAGAACTACATGTCGCTTTGGCATTACCTTTTGCTTGTCCTTTCGATTTTTAGGTTTGCTTGACATGTCCATTACATAGAAGACCTGGATCACATCGTTCGCGAGAACAAACGGTTCGCGCCTATAACCGACTTCTGTGAGATCCACTGTTGTCATGCCATATTTGTCGACCTTCACACCGTTTGGAGTCAGCTTGACCCATTGGCACTTAAATAGAGGGACTTTCAGAGGTCCATAGTCGAGCTCCCATATTTCTTCTATGAAACCATAATATGTGGCGAACCTGCCACTGTTGTCTTCGGTGTCTATACGGACACCGCTGTTCTGGTTGGTGCTCCTGTTATCCTGGGATCTGGTGTAGAATGTGTAACCATTGATCTCATACCCCTTGAATGTCCCGATTCCTTGTGATGGTCCCCGGGCCAAGCGTTGCAATAGTTCATCGTTTGACCCTTCCTCAAGGATGTACTTCTGTAGCCAGCTGCCGAAAGAATCCATGTGCTTCAGGGTTATCCAACTCTCTGTCTTCCCTGTGAACTCGCAGCGTAGGACACTCTTGTGCTGAAGGACATAGGGGGCGACTATGGTTGATTGCTTCAGAACAGTGAAATGTGCTTGCTTGAATGCAACAAGATCGTTGCATGCAACTGCTTGCCTTCCTATTGTCCCTTTGCCCCGTAGCCTCCCCTCGTGTCGTGATATGGGGACGCCGATAGGATTTAGATCATTCATGTAATCAACACAAAACTCTATCACCTCCTCCGTCACGTAGCCCTCGGCAATGCAGCCTTCGGGACGCGAACGGTTACGAACGTACTTCTTGAGAACACTCATGTACCTCTCGAAAGGGAACATGTTGTGCAGATACACTGGTCCGAGGATACCTATCTCCTTGACAAGGTGAACGGTGAGATGAACCATGATATCAAAGAATGCAGGAGGAAAAATTATCTCGAGGCTAACCAAACTTTGTACCACATCAGCCTCCAACTTAGGCAGTTTAGCTGGTTCGACGACCTTCTGCAAAATAGCGTTGAAGAAGGAACATAGCTTCGTGATTGTCCCCCGCACCCACTCGGGCAGTATACCTCTGATAGCTACAGGGAGCAACTGTGTCATCAACACAAGGCAGTCATGGGATTTTAGGCCTTGGAGTTTCTTCTCTTTCGTGTTTATGAGTCTCTTTACATTTGAGGAGTATCCAGAAGGGACCTTCACACTGTTCAAACACTCAATCATGCTTTTTTTCTCTTCTTTGCTTGGAGTGTAGCTCGCAGGATGTAGATAAAGTTGTTTTGTCCCTTCTTTGTTTTTTGGATGTAGGTCAGTCCTCACCTCCATGTCTTCAAGGTCCTTCCGAGCTTGCAGTGTATCTTTCGATTTGCCGTACATATCTATGTAGCCTAGCAGGTTCAAACAAATATTCTTCGTGATGTGCATGAAGTCAAGCGAGTGACGAATGTAACACCCCAAAATTTTGCTTTTCTTAAATTCATGTGTGAATTGGCACTTTGGTGAATTTTTGGAATTTTCTGGAATTTATTTGGATTTATTTGGAATTTATTTGAATTTATTCCATTTTGAAATAATTAAAGAATTAAACTTTGCAAATAAAATTTTGTTGGAAATATTTTATTTGAGTCCAAAATGATCCAAAGTATTTTCCGGAATTTTTCTGAGTCTTTTGATATTTTTAATGAATTAAATGAATTTCTGGGAATTATTTTAAATATTAAATCGCTGGAAATTCGAGTTGGGTCAAGTACTGTTCATCCGACCGGACCCGAGTCCGAGTCCGACTCGAGTCCGACCCGGGCCACGTGACTTGGTTCAACCGCGTCCCCGAACCCAACCCTAACCCTAGACCCCGACCGTTGGATCTAGATCCAACGGCCGTGCGTGCGCCGCGTCGCGTGAGCGCGTGGACCGTCCGATGCGGAACACGTGGACGGCATCCAGTCGTCGTCCTCGTCCGAATCCAAGCCGGAGAGCTCCGCCGTGACCGAGCGGGACACGGCTAGGGTTCCGAATTCCGCGCAAACGTCGAGGCTATTTAATGACCGGGTTGTCCTCTGAGGTTCTCCTCTCCGCGCCGCACCGAAGCCCTAAGGTCCTAGCGCCCCAGCCGCCGCCATCTTCCCGGAATAGCTCACCGAAGTCGGTTCGAGGGTTAGCATCGGTTTGTTGCTCGTATCACCGTCGGCAAGCCGTCTCCGCCGCAACCGAGATCGGATCCGGAAGCCCCGAAGCCAGGCGCACCCGTGGAGCCATCTCACCTCGCCGGAATCGCGTCCGAACGCTGCTCGAGGTTGCCGATCTTCGTCTCCGGCCAGGCCAGCGCCGCGTCGCCATCGACCTCGCGAGCTCTGTGCGCCGTCCGATCAAGATCGAACGCACACGGTGAGCCCACGTTCTTTCCCAAACCCCGGAACTTAGATCGGATCTGGACCATTGGATCAAGATCCAACGGCCCACGATCGCCACGTGCTGGAAACTGCGTTAATTTAGGGTAGATCTAGACCGTTGGATCTAGATCCAACGGCCGTGATCATGCCACGTAGCCGCCGCCGCGCCGTGCGTTGAGTCAGCGACGTGCCGGGACGCGTGCCAGCGGCCGAGCCTGGGCGTGACTGCGCGTCACTGACATGCGGGGCCCGCATGTCAGTGTCTCGCCCGAGAGTCGCACCGTGCACGTGACCCCACTGACGGGTGGGACCCGCCTGTCAGCGACCGTGAGCGGTGGACCGTTTCCACGGTGGACCGAGCCAAGCGTGGACCGAGTCCATGGACCGGCTGACGTCAGCAGACCAATCAGAGGCTGCCACGTGTCCAGGCTGACGCAATAATTAATTTCCGAAAAAGAAAATGATTTATTAATTCGAAATAATGATTTCAAATTTTGTTTCAAACTTCAAACGCTTATAACTTTTGCGTTTCAACTCCGATTTGAGTGATTCAAATTTCTAAATTTGTATAAAATTGAGATCTACCTAAATATGAATTTTATTTAATTTTTGGACTAAAGTTTTTCTCTGTAAAATTATTTAATTGATTACTTAAACTTTAAATAATCATAACTTTTGCATTTTAACTCCAAATTTGACGATTCCAGTTTCTAAAAATTCATAAAATTATGTTCTCTCTGTTTATGGATTTTATTTGGATGTTTGGACACTTTTTGCCTATTGTTTATTCGTGTATTTGCTATTTGCACGCTTTACGAGTAGACGTTGAAGTGCCGGAAGGATTTGAAGGAGAAGTATTGACTCAGGATCCAACTCAAGACCAAGAACAAGTACTTTTTGAAGGCAAGTTGTGCTTTGACCATGTTGATCCTATTTTGAAACCTATTTTGATTTAACCTATTGCATGCTAGTTCAATTAGAAAAATACTTTATTTAAATATGGGGGTTAGATAAATACCAATTTCTTTGTATGACACCTTGATTATTTAAATATGTGCCATGACCCTTGTCACCCTAGTTGTGGATTACTAGTTGGACATTATTAAATTGCCAACATGGGTTTTAGACCGTTGTAGTATCTCGCTTAGACACGCTTACGTGCTCATGACATGATTTTGGACAATCAAATGTTAATATTGACTTAATGATATATTGAACCTGTTTTGGGAAAGGTATCATGTGATGTTGATGGCACGTGGTGCATGGTAATCAACTGGGGTTTGATAAATAGTTTTTCGACCGGGGCATGTGGCAAGAATGATCAAGTGGGCCAGTTGTGGCATTGGGGATGTTGATTTGGTTCTTCGGGTAGTCTTGCCCTGGTCACCCTAAGGACTTCACCTTGCAAGCCTTTGAACTGGGTCTAACGTGCAACCACATGTCCAGTAATGGGACGGACCTAGTTGACTAAGTTGCTAATAACGCACTGTGGGACCTCGGGAGGTCAACTACACCCTTTGTGTAAGTTGTGCGGGGAGCGCGTCTGGGTGAGGCAGTACTCCATCTAACGGTTGATTGGCCTAAACTTCGCCTTAGCTAAGGGAAGGGTTAGTGTGCAATAACCGGGGAGGACCACTTGTTTTGTTAGAAGTTTCCGAAAGACTTTGTTACGGGAACTCGCCTTTGTAGTGTTTGACTGTATCTTGTGGGTAAAGTGCATAACCTCTGCAGAGTGTAGAATCTATTCGAATAGCCGTGTCCGCGGTATTGGACATCACTCGGGAATTACAGTCAAGGGTTAGATTTTCTCAAAAATAACTTGGATTTGAAAGGTTGGGTTGGATTAATAATGATGTTGATGGAAATGTGGATTAGGATGGGAAAGATGTTTACTAAACTCCTTGAAAAGTTATCTATGCTATACTTGTTTCTACTGCTTTCGAATCTACTTATGCTACTTGTCAAATCTTTGTTTCGCAAATATACCTTGAGCTATTCCTTTGTATCAAGCCATGCATATAGTCTATTAGCCTGCATTCTGTGCATAGCTTGCTGAGTACCAAGTACTCACCCTTGCCACAATACAACACCAGTTGAAGAGGAGACTACACCAGCTTTGGAGGAGGAGCTCCAAGAGGATCCGTCTACTTAGGGAGCGAGTCGGTCAGTTGCACGTGGTATCTTGGATGGCGCCACGGGTTATTTGATTTTCCGCTGCTATTATTTCTTTCTTAATAAGCTTAGCCTGCGAAATCATACATTTGTAACTTGACCATAAGGTCGAGTAACCAGTTTGACTATTTAAATAAAGTACTTTATTAGTATCGAGTGGTATGATTGTGATATTTACCGATGTTAAGACTGTGTGCACTAGCGTGTTCCTGGACTAGTGCTGAATACACAGAGGGTCCGGATTTGCAAATTCGGGGTCCCGACAACGAACCTCCAAAATCTCCCAATACGGTAGGTCTCAAAATATTGATTTCTTCTTCCATGTGGGTGCATGACCATCCTCGTTCGGCACAGGTATGCTTCCAAGACCCTTCCCAAATACTATTCTCAGATCCTTTACCATAGCAAACACAAGTCGCCCATTACGATGCTGAGGCTTACCACGAATTTCTGTTCCCCCGTTAAATTTACTGCCTTTCCACCTCAAAGCATGACTGCTAGGAAGAAACCTGCGGTGGCCCATGTACACACACTTCCGAGAGTTTTTCAGGTACATGCAGTCCGTTTCATCTATGCACTGGGTGCAGGCTTTAAACCCTTTCACAGTTTGGCCGGACAGGTTACCGAGAGCAGGCCAATCGTTGATTGTTACAAACAACAATGCACGCAGGTTGAAATACTCTCTTTTGTACTCATCCCAAACCCGTACACCATCCTCCCACAACTTCACAAGGTCTTCAACCAATGGTTTCAGGTAGACATCTATGTCGTTTCCAGGTTGCTTCGGGCCTTCGATCAATAATGGCATCATGATGTACTTCCGCTTCATGCACAGCCATGGAGGAATGTTATAGATGCAAAGTGTCACAGGCCAGGTGCTATGGATGCTGCTCAACTGACCGAAAGGATTCATCCCATCGGTGCTCAACCCAAACCTTATGTTTCTAACCTCATTTGCAAAGTTCGGGTAAGCCCGATCGACTTTCCGCCACTGTGAGCCATCTGCGGGGTGTCTAAGCATCCCGTCTTCCTTACGCTCTTCTTCATGCCAACGCATCATCTTGGCATGACCTTCGTTAGCAAACAGATGCTTCAACCGGGGTATCACAGGGAAATACCACAATACTTTTGCTGGAGTTCTCTTCTTTGTACGATTCCCATCTAATTCACCTGAATCGTCACGCTGCACCTTATACTGGGATTCTTCGCACACTGGACAGACCACCAAATCGGCATACTCATTGCGATACAGGATACAATCGTTAGGACATGCATGTATCTTCTGCACTTGCAATCCTAAAGGGCAGAGGACTCGCTTCGCTTCATACGTAGATTCGGGCAGAGTGTTACCTTCCGGAAGCAACTTCTTTACGAGTGATAACAAACCATTGAATCCCTTGTCTGACACACCGTGTGTGGCCTTCCATTGCAGAGTTCCAGTGTAGTACGCAGCTTTTTGTGGCCCTTGCATACGCTTTGGGTACAAAGAAGTTCTGTGGTCCTCTACCATGCTCTGAAACTTCTTGTATTATCTTTCCTCTGTGAACTCTCCCTCTCCGTCACGGAGCATCTGATCTAGCTCATCATCGCCAAACTCATCGAGTGTATCTTCCACGGACCCGTATTGAGTGGTGTCAGGCATCTTGCTGGCTCTATCTTCCTCTTCTTCGTCTTCTTCATCGTCTTCCTGTCGAATCGCCTTTGTTTCGCCATGGTGGGTCCAGCAGGTATAGTTTGCCATGAAACCTCTCGTGATCACATGCCTCATAACCATCCATCGTTCGGAATGCTCCTTCTCATTCTTGCAGTCTACGCACGGACAACGTATGAAGCTTCCTGGAGGCAAGAATGCAACGGCCGCGTCGAGAAACTCCTTCATGCCATCTCTGAACTCTCTTGACCGACGGTCTGCATTGTACATCCATTGCCGATTCATCTACACAAATAAAAATAATAACAACATCTATCACAATATTCTATTAAAGCTAACTATGACTAATAGTTTTGTATTTCTTAAACATTCTGTGTTCTTTTAACTAAAGCCAACTAATTATTTCTAATCCTCCTGCATTTTTTAAAATAAAACTAACTAATTGTTACATTTTCATACAAATCTTTTCTCTTCCACACCTTTGTACCATTTCATCGTTTCACATTTATTGAATTTCATTTCATACACCAAACAATATATATCACCTTAATTAGGGAAAAAATATAAGCCAACAAAACATAATTTCTCAACATCCAATGCACAAAAAACATCAATATCTAGGTGAGAAGGATGTCAGCAACATATTACTCACCTTAGAACAATTAATTCGGATCTAATAGCCTCAATTCAAAATTTTGGCAGCACCTCGCCATGAACAGCTCTCGGCCCACCACTGTGATGTCCTGTGCGAGCTCGGGGAGGAAGACAGGGTTTAAATGCGCTGGGCGGGAGGGGGTTTCTACAAGCGGTTCTACACACAAACCACTTCTGGCGCCCCACTAGACCTCTACAAGCGGTTCCAAACCTTGGAGGCAATGGAAGTGGTTCTCGCCCATCAGAAAACTCCAATGATGGAGCACCAGCACCGCCAGTTGACATGCAGAATTTTGGAGCTTTTCTTGCCGCCTAGACTCAGTTGATGCATGCAATGATGCAACAGATGCAGCACGTCACCGCTCAGGCTACAGCTAATCAAGTCAATCAGGGACAACGCCAGAATACAAGACTGTCAGAGTTTATGAGGACTCATCCACCCACTTTCTCCGGGAATGCCAATCCGTTGGAGGCCGATGACTGGTTAAGGTCAATTGAGAGGAAGCTACACATTGCTCAATGCATGGGAAATGAGAAGGTACTCTACGCTTCTCATCAGTTGGAAGGAACAGCCGCTGAATGGTGGGAGAACTTCTGTGCCACGCAAGAGAACCCTCAGGACATCACTTGGGAGGAGTTTACAGCTGCATTTCGCCAGTATCATGTGCCAGAAGGAATCATGGATCTCAAGAAGAAGGAGTTCAGAGCACTGAAGCAAGGTAATCAGCCAGTGGCCGAATACCTGAACAAGTTCACACAGCTTGCACGCTACGCACCTGAAGACGTAGCGACAGATAAATCCAGACAGTCTCGCTTCATGAAGGGACTTAACTCAGGACTACAGGTGGGACTGATCACCCACACCTTTCCAGATTTCCAGGAGCTTGTGAATAAGGCGCTTATTCTTGAGGACAAGCGCAAGGAACTGGATGAGAACAGGAAGCGCAGGATGCAGCATCAGGGATCGCGTCAGGGAGCACAGCAACGTTTGAGGGTTGCGCCAAATCAGTTTTTCAGATTTCAGCCACAGAATACGACAAGGACACCGTCACCAGCACCAAGACCCGTTAATCAGAACTATCAAACCCCAGCACCAGCCAGAAATGCCGCTTCAGGCAGTCAACAGGGGACAGTGAGACGCTGCTACAATTGCAACGAGCCAGGGCACTTTGCCAACAGTTGTCCTAAGAAGACCGCAGGAGTGACCCCAGTTCGCTTCAATCTGGGATCCACACCAGCCAGGACGCCAGCACCAGGAGCAAACCGAGGGATAGCACAGCCAGGAGCAGCACCCCAGACCGTGGTGAGAGGCCGAGTCAATCATGTCACCGCAGATGCACTGCAGAATGCCACGGACGTCGTACTGGGTAAGTTACTTGTTAACTCGCACTGCACGCTTGATTTTGTTTGATTACGAGCTTCGCATTCGTTTGTTTCACAAGGCTTTGCTGCTAAAAATGATTTGGAGATTGCAAGACTTAAATGCATGCTTTTAGTTCAAACCCCTGGTTCCGAACTCCGAACGAAAGTAGGATGTTCTGGGGTAAGAATACTAATAGATGGGATAGAGTTCCTAGCGAACCTTATTATTTTGGAGACCCAGACCTTAGATGTTATTTTGGGAATGGATTGGTTATCCAAGCACAAGGCCGTATTGGATTGTGGACGAAGGACTATCTCAGTTGAGAGCCCGTGTGGAAAGAAAGTGGAATTTCAAGCTACCGCCGTTAGAGATGGACAGTTGATGGTTAACAGCGCCAAGGCAATCAGCATAGAAGATGTCTCAGTGGTGAATGAGTACCCAGATGTCTTTCCTGAAGATCTACCTGGTATGCCGCCAGACAGGGACATAGAGTTTGTGATAGAGCTTGTACCTGGTACAGCACCGATAGCAAAGAGACCTTATCGGATGTCCACCGAGGAATTGGTAGAGATGAAGAAGCAGCTTGAAGAGTTAATGGAGAAAGGATTTATCAGGCCGAGTTCGTCGTCGTGGGGAGCGCCAGTTCTGTTTGTCAAGAAGAAGGATGGGAGTTTCAGGATGTGCATTGACTACCGTTGTAACACCCCGGCATTTAATATGCTCGAATGCTACCAAACATAGACTAAGCAACCTCTAAATACCACAATTACAAGTAAATTACAGCAAAGGAACAAATGCTAATACCGAAAATTTCGGCAGCATCTCCTTTGTTTTTCCATGATTCGGAGCAACAACAAAGTATCACAAGTTATATCATAAAGGAAAGCATCTAAAACAGCAATAACATGTGACATAGCAACAATATAAGTCCAAGATAAAGCATTCAACCACTTCATGAGCTAAACGAACCAAATAGTAAGACCGAGAACACAGTTAAGCAATTCTCCAAGTTTCATGGCAATACTTTCATTATCATGACTCCAAATGATAACACTATCTAATTTGTGTGGAGCTACGTGTAGATGTGTAGCTAAACCCTTTAAGGAGCAGAAGAACAGATTGCCATGATCAGGGAGAGATTGAAGATAGCCCAATCACGATAGAAGAGTTATGCTGACAACCGTCGCCGAGACCTGAGTTTTGAACCCGAAGATTTTGTGTATCTCAGAGTCACGCCACTCAAAGGAGTTAAGAGATTCCATGCCAAGGGAAAACTCGCGCCGAGATATGTTGGACCATTCAAGGTTCTCAGCCGCAGAGGTGAAGTTGCTTACTAGCTAGAGTTACCGCAATCATTAGCAGGAGTGCATGACGTGTTCCACGTGTCCCAGCTGAAGAAGTGTCTCCGAGTACCTGAGGAGCGGACACCACTAAAGTCAATTGAGTTGCAAGAAGATCTGACTTACAAGGAGTACCCCGTGAAGATTCTGGACACAATGGATCGAGAGACGAGAAACAAGTCAACCCGTTTCTGCAGAGTTCAATGGAGCAACTACGCGGAGAGTGAAGCAACTTGGCAGCGCGAAGAGTGAAGCGTGGCACGTGAACATATCATATATTCAAACTTCAATCTCAATCAATCAACAACCTACAATCTGCTACCCATTCCAATACACTTGCCTCAACCACGGTGACGGATTGGCGAGACGTAGAGGGCACTCCCGGGGTCATACCACCTGCACATAGGTACCACACACTCACAATCGTGTCCACAAAACAGTATGCAAACCCTCATCTACCCCGACATTACCAACTACTCGCAAAACCCGAAAACAGCGGTTCTGTCCCGTCGGGACAGCAGCCTTCCAAAAGGCATAACTCGGGTTCTAAGACTCCGAATCAATTAAACGAGTACATCCTCGCATAGCTTAGGAAATTTCCCAACTTTTTCTAGGTATAGGGAAAGACTGATTCGGACTCTAAAGTTGTTTAATCTACAAAATACCGTGATTTGTTCCAATCACGTCACAGATTTTAACACGCTCGGTAAAACAGCCATAACTTTCAAACGGCTGGGCAGAATTTAAAGTTCTTTATATCCACGGAAAGATAATGAAATTATCTACAACTTCTTCAACATCTGTATGACCATATTTCGAATCTAAATTGGCGAAAAATCGAACCCTAGGTCGACTGCTCATGCTGCCCGAAACAGAGAACGTGGCAACTTCTAGATCTAATCCAATCTACTCAAATCCAGCACCACCAATTGATCTAAAAACTTTATAAACACCCTTAGAACAGTACCTAGACCAACTCCAAGGATTTCCATGGCCATACCTTTGCCCAACGCACGAAAACCCAATAGATCTCCTCCCGGTTCGCGCGATCTCTTTCCTCGCTCCAATCCCGCCGGATCTCCTCGTCGCGGAGCGCTCCAACGGATGGATCTTTGAGGTGTGGAGGTGGAGAACTACCCTAGGGGCAGCAAGGGAGGAGGAGAGGTGGTGGAGAGGTGGTGGAGCAATGGGGAGCAATGGGGGAGGTGGAGGCGCCACAAGGAGGAGGTGGGGAGGTGTGGGGGGCGGCTAGGACTTGTGGGGGCGCAAGGGCAAGGGGGTGGACGCCTAAAGGGGTTGGGGGAGGCCCCCAACCAGGTCTCCTACTCCTATTAGGACTCAAACTCCATCCCACCAAAGCCCACGACCCTTTCCTTTAGGCCCAAACTCCCCCGGAAAGGCCCAAAACCCCGGAAACGGCCCGGAAACGCTATTAAGCCTCCTATCATATGGTTTTAACCTCCAATACCATATTTCATAAAGTTTTTGACCTTATCATTCACATTAAATAATGTCACACCATTCCGTAGTGTCACATTCTTCCCCCCTTCAACAGGATTCGACCCCGAATCCGAGACACGCCACTTTGCAAACAACCAAATCAAAGGGAGTTATGGTTCACGCCTCAGAACCTGCTTGGAAGCCCCTGCGCTTTGCACCAACCAGCACTCAGAGGCAAGGAGCTAAGGATCAAAGACTGACAGATCTAATGATAACTCACAATCAAAAAAAACTTGCGAGAACTTTACTCAACATTGAAACACAAAGCACTCAAACAAGGCCTCGGCATGACCCAAGTGATAGGATAAAATCCCAAACAGACCACGCAGGAAAACGGTCTCATACTCCTCGTTCTAAGCATTCCTTGGTACTGAAGTGCCCGATCCCTTTAACTCAGGCTACTCTCCAGAAAAACACGGTACCAACCTCCCTTTTGTGTTTCCTTGTACTCAAGACGACGCGAAGCAGGAGAGACACAACGCTCTAAGATTACCACCAGAACGAACAACCTACTTTAACCAGGATCCGTAAGACTCGCGTAACAGAAACGACCGAACGTTCCTCTGCAGTTGACACAACTCGCTTCTTGCCCAACGACAAAAGCACCAATACACTTCAAAAGGAAAAGCGATCACTAGCAACCACCAAGTGGTCCACTAATAATGTAATCAACCCTACCGAGGAACACCTCAACGACACAATTCTCCACGAAGGTTTGCATTGAGTCATACACAACCTTCCACTCAAAAGACCACGATAAAGAGCACAATCATTGAGTGAGCTCAACCATAACATGAACCCAAGTGGCCCTCATCCAACACTCAAACCCCAAAGCGTTAAAACCACTTTGGAAAGGATTCGACAACAACCAGAGAGTATTCATTTTAATTTCCTAAGCCAAAACGCAAAGGAAACACAAATCCCTTCACCACAACTAGCACCAGAAATTATTCATTCTTTTCTTTTCATACTAGAAAGCAAGGGAAATCTCGTTTCATGACATGAATGCACATTCTTCAAGAGCACTCCGGATTAGTCATATCTCCATATATGACTTTCTCACTGACCTGGCTCAACGACTCTTTTATCATTTAACATCTATACACGATGTCTTGTTTACTTTTCACCATTCATTCATCATATAACAACAATACCGAAAAGTCATTCACCAAAAGACTTCTCCCTCGGTATCACATGATTGAAATACACATAACACTGACGGTTGCGCTAAATCATATAGACTATGACGGCAACATCGTTAACAACAAAACACCACATCGTGTGAAAACCCATCATCCATTTAAAACTAACCTTGCAAAATCTCGCAAAATCAAACTCAACCCTTTGGAACAGAACATCGACTCCAAAGTCAAACATCTGCACACACAACCGCCATAAATTTTATCAAAAGAGAGGGAAACTCAATCCCAAAAGAAAACTCTTCACTAACCAAATTCACTTATGAAACATTTATAAAAACCACCTTTTTGAAGCACTTGCAAACACCATTCACATTTTTTTTCAAATAACTCCAACTCTAGCCAAAAAGATTTACAAATTAAATCTCGACAATTTCCAACTTAACCCACTAAGACCTTCTGCGTCATTTAACATTTACTCCAAAGATGATTCAATGCGAACGCGAAGGAGCGCGATCCATTCAAAGACTTTTGGGTGTAAAACCATACACATAGCACAAATTAAACAAAATAGCCAACACCAAATATTGGCAACAATAGCTACGGGTTTTTAGGGAAACTCGGAAACACAACACAAGGAATACCTTGACCGAAGGCATTCAACCAACATGGCAAACAACCACACCAGTTCAAAAGGTTTTAAACAACAGCTCAGCATGAAACCCACTATAACTCGTATTCCACTACACTTACCATTTAAGCATTCAATAATCACTATTTACTCATCAAAAGAGTCCAACCGGATTTAACAACATTTACATAACAATTTCTTTCTCTAGTTACCATTCCCAACACTTTTAAATAAAGTTTAAGATGCCTTTCACAAAGGCACCCAACCAAGACTACATTGACATGATCCCCACGGATCACCAAAACATAATACATCTTATTCTAAATTTGAAACATAGTACTTCAACAAATCTTTCAGCAAGATCAACATATAAATTTCATACCTCCTATATGTTCACATCTCGACAACCGAACCTTATTCAGTTAAACAACGACTTCAATATGTAAATATTATCTCCACAGGGAAGAATTCACAAGTGAGACTCTAAGTTATACTTTCATTAAGGATAAGAGCATTTATCATGTTAATTATCCAAAGCTCACTCCATCGCAACATGTTAAAATTTTCCTCTATTTTAACCATGGTTTTCCAACGAGTAATCTAAACAGTTACCACCACTACTTAGTCATCAAAAGCAACAAAAGGGCATATTCATCAACCAACAACATTACTTTTAGCTACCCTATACATAGGTCATAACAAATTACCACCACACAACATACTCCCACTATTTAAAATATATTGAATACTAGCATTAACACTGCCCTTAACAACATCATTAGCAATAAGTCTTATGTCTTCTCAATTGATATCAATACTAGCATTGTAGAGACACAACTGCATACTTCCAAATATACTAGTAGTTTGCAACAACGTAAATAGCAACTCTAATCAACTTCCAAATTAAAGTCACTAGTCAACATGATTAAATTTCTCTATTAATCCACTAGATTAGAGCATCTTTAAACAACCAGCAAAGTTTCTTTAACCATAACAGCAGTCTACATCTTAATGTTTCAACTATGCACCAGGGTTTAAAACTTTAAACATAATCGGGGGTCATAAGCATTTTTATAACAAAGCAACAGATTCTAAGTATGTACATTAACACATTTAATCATTCTCGCTAAGAGCAAACTACAACACTAGTAGTCTATTTATTTTCAAGCTAGAGGTAACAACCGCATTGAATTGTTTCAACTCACAAATTAACTTATTAATACCTCATCCCATAAACCACATTGGTACATGCTACATAACATGCTAAACAACAATTCTTACTAGGGACAAACAATTTCAGTCAAAAGACTACTTACTTTGTTTGCAGCATTTTAGTTTTAAAACTCATCCCAAATTCATAAGGAAACATGACTCTCAAAATTGCAATGAGACAAACCCAAACTTGGTCATGCAAAGGAATTTTCCAAAACACTTTTAAAACTCAAAGGCTCCCACAAGAGGGAACCACGCGATCAAAAAACCTTTGCAAATAAAACCTTAACACCAAACCCCAAACTTTCACGAAACAAGAAGGGTTTTCAAAGATGATTTCTCAAACTAGAAAAAAATGACGAAATCAAACACCACTTACTCCTACAAAGCCACAGAACTTCAGCCCTGACAACCAGGTCTGGCATAGCACCTCAATAACTCCTTTAACCTCGGAGAAAGTCAAACACAGAAATAAATTGAATGCTTCTTCCCCATAAAGCCATCAACAAACTAAGCATCAAAACTAGAAAGGCGCCCAAAAGAAGCGCAACACTAGACTCCTCTTCTTCGTCTTCAACCAAGGAAGACAAAACCACACACCGCATACGGAACGATCCGCGAAAAACCAATACCAAACACTTTTCTTTTGGTTTCCATCAACTAAAACCAAGAAAACCAACCAAGACCGACCACAGAACGATAAAGATCATCCGAAGGAATCCACCACCAAACTCTTCTATTTGACTCCAGTCAACTACCCGATCTACGACAGAAAGGGTAAGCACTCTTCTCCTACAGGGGTTAATAGTTCTTCGGTGATGGCGCTAACCAGCCACACCGTCAAAACTCACCCTTACTAGGAACAAAAAGAGGTGACCGAACCCTTCGGCACCACAACCCCACTCTATCACAACAACAAGAGCAATTCAATCATTTATCTCATAGACATAGCAACATGCATTGTCAAATGAAGCATTCAACATCAAAGCTTAAATGCAACATTTAAGCGTAAGGAAATGATACCCATACCCTTTTCCTATTGTGCATCCATGTGTGTCAAATTTTTAGATTAGTTATACCACTTTTGCAAGTTTTAATGTTGCTATCCTATGACAAAATTTTAGTAAAAACCTAAGCCATGTTTCTAAGTTATTCCACATCACATTTTAGTTGTAACCTAAGGTATGATACTAAAAATACATATTCCAAGGACCTACTGACCGCTCGATACCAATCAGTAACACCCCGGCATTTAATATGCCCGAATGCTACCAAACATAGACTAAGCAACCTCTAAATACCACAATTACAAGTAAATTACAGCAAAGGAACAAATGCTAATACCGAAAATTTCGGCAGCATCTCCTTTGTTTTTCCATGATTCGGAGCAACAACAAAGTATCACAAGTTATATCATAAAGGAAAGCATCTAAAACAGCAATAACATGTGACATAGCAACAATATAAGTCCAAGATAAAGCATTCAACCACTTCATGAGCTAAACGAACCAAATAGTAAGACCGAGAACACAGTTAAGCAATTCTCCAAGTTTCATGGCAATACTTTCATTATCATGACTCCAAATGATAACACTGTCTAATTTGTGTGGAGCTACGTGTAGATGTGTAGCTAAACCCTTTAAGGAGCAGAAGAACAGATTGCCATGATCAGGGAGAGATTGAAGATAGCCCAATCACGACAGAAGAGTTATGCTGACAACCGTCGCCGAGACCTGAGTTTTGAACCAGAAGATTTTGTGTATCTCAGAGTCACGCCACTCAGAGGAGTTAAGAGATTCCATGCCAAGGGAAAACTCGCGCCGAGATATGTTGGACCATTCAAGGTTCTCAGCCGCAGAGGTGAAGTTGCTTACCAGCTAGAGTTACCACAATCATTAGCAGGAGTGCATGATGTATTCCACGTGTCCCAGCTGAAGAAGTGTCTCCGAGTACTTGAGGAGCAGACACCGCTAGAGTCAATTGAGTTGCAAGAAGATCTGATTTACAAGGAGCACCCCGTGAAGATTCTGGACACAATGGATCGAGAGACGAGAAACAAGTCAACCTGTTTCTGCAGAGTTCAATGGAGCAACTACGCGGAGAGTGAAGCAACTTGGCAGCGCGAAGAGGATTTGAAGAAAGAGTTTCCGAACCTATTTCTTTAGAAAGCCTTGAATCTCGGGGATGAGATTCTGTTAAGGGGGGAGGTTTGTAACACCCCAAAATTTTGCTTTTCTTAAATTCATGTGTGATTTGGCACTTTGGTGAATTTTTGGAATTTTCTGGAATTTATTTGGATTTATTTGGAATTTATTTGAATTTATTCCCTTTTGAAATAATTAAAGAATTTAACTTTGCAAATAAAATTTTGTTGGAAATATTTTATTTGAGTCCAAAATGTTCCAAAATATTTTCCAAAATTTTTCTGGAATTTTTCTGAGTCTTTTGCTATTTTTAATGAATTAAATGAATTTCTGGGAATTTATTGGATTATTAAATCGCTGGAAAATGCGAGTGGGTTTTACTGTTCAACCGACCGAGCCCGAACCCGAGTCCGACTTGAGTCCAACCCGAACCCTAACCGCGTGACCATTGGATCTTGATCCAACGGCCACGATTGAGCCACATCACCGAGCCCGACTCCGACCGAGCCAACCAGCTCGCCCGAGCCAGACCGAGCCCGAACCCGCGCGACCGTTGGATCTTGATCCAATGGCCGAGCGCGTGCCACGTCGCCCTCGCCGTGTCCGGGACGGACTCCGCCGCCCGTACCGGTTTCGCCGCAGATTGCGCGGGGATCTCGGCGTCCGTGCCGGTATTTAATGCCCGGATGCGTGCCCGAGGTTCGCCTTTGCCTCGTGCGTCATTTGCCCCAAGCGCCCTAGCCCTAGCCACCGCCGTCGACTCGCTATTGCTCGCCGTAGTTGGAGAAGCCTCTGCCACGGTTCTTGCTTCGCCCCGCCGCCGTCCACCGTCCTCTGCCGCCGTTGAGCCCAGATCTGGAGTCTTCAGGTCAAGCCGCACCCGTGGAGCCAATTCACTTCGCCGGAGAGGCCCCCGAGCGCCGTCGGGCTCGTCTTCGTCACCGCCTCCGGCCACCCAGCTCCGCCGCAACGCCATCACCGCCCGCGAGCTCCGTGCACAGTCGGATCAAGATCGAACGGCCACGGTAAGCCACGTGTTCCCAAAACCCGAACCCTCCAGATTAGATCTGGACTGTTGGATCAAGATCCAACGGCCCACGTTCGGCCACGTCGTCGTGCGATATTTCCGTTGCAAATCCTAGATCTATTCTCAACCGTTGGATCTAGATCCAACGGCTTAGATCCAATCGTGTAGCACGCGATGCACCGCACTAGATCCAATCTCGACCGTCCGATTTAGATCGTACGGCCCAAATTCACCGCGTTATTCCAAACGCGTAAACCTTAGATCTAATCCGCGCCGTTGATTTTCAAATCAACGGGCGAGATTGCGCCACGTGGGAGGAAGTTGGACCGGCGCGGTCAGCGCCGTACGCGTGCGTGACGCTGACATGCCGGGCCCGCGTGTCAGCGACGCGGCCAAACCGCACCATGACGTCACGCTGACGTCATGGGGGGCCCACCTGTCAGCGGCCACCCCAGCCGTGCGGTGACGTCAGCAATGACGTCACCAGTGGGTCCCACCCGCCGAACGCCGAGTCCCCGTTGACGTCAGCAATGACGTCACCTCAGTGGGTCCCACCTGTCAGAGACACGTGAGCCGTGGACCGGGTCCACGGTGGACCCGAGCCGAGCCGTGGGCTGAGCCCGTGGACCGGCTGACGTCAGCCGCCCAATCAGAGGCTGACACGTGTCCCTGCTGACGCAATAAATGAATTTCCGAAAAAGAAAATGATTTATTAATTCGAATATTGATTTCAGATTTTGATTCAAACTTCAAACGCTTATAACTTTTGCATTTTAACTCCGATTTGAGTGATTCAAATTTCTAAATTTGTATAAAATGGAGATCTACCTAATGATGAATTTTATTTAATTTTTGGACTAAAGTTGTTCTCTGTAATATTATTTAATTGACTATTTAAACTTCAAAATGCTATAACTTTTGCATTTAAACTCCAAATTTGACGATTCCAGTTTCTAAAAATTCATAAAATTATGTTCTCTCTGTTTATGAACTTTATTTGGATGTTTGGACACTTTTTGTCTACTGTTCATTTATTTATTGCTATTTGCACGCTTTACGAGTAGACGTTGAAGTGCCCGAAGGGTTCGGAGGAGAAGTATTGACCCAGGAGCCAGCTCAGGACCAAGTGCAAGTACTTTTTGAAGGCAAGTTGTGCTTTGACCATGTTGCTCCCATTTTGAAATCTATTTTGATTCTATGTATTGCATGCTAGTTTAATTAGAAAATACTTTATTTAAATTATGGGAATTAGATAAATGCCTAATCGCTGTATGACACCTTGGTTAATTAAATATGTGCCATGACCCCTTGTCACCCTAGTTGTGGTTTACTAGTTGGACATTATTAAATTGCCAACATGGGAATTTAGACCGTGGTAGTATATTGCTTAGACCTGCTACGTGCTCATGACATGGTTTTTGGACAATCAAATGTTAATATTGACTTAATGATATATTGAACCTGTTTTGGAAAGGTATCATGTGATGTTGATGGCACGTGGTGCATGGTAATCAACTGGGGTTTGATAAATAGTTTTCGACCGGGGCATGTGGCAAGAATGATCGGGTGGGCCAGTTGTGGCACCGGGAACGTTGGTTTGGTTCTTTGGGTAGTCTTGCCCTGGTCACCTTAAGGACTTAACCTTGCAAGCCTTTGAACTGGGTCAAACGTGCAACCACATGTCTGTAATGGGACGGACCTAGTTGATTAAGTTGCTAATGACGTACCTGTGGGACCTCAGGATGTCAACTACACCCTTTGTGTAAGTTGAACGGGGGAGCGTACCGGGGCTGCGGCCAGGTACCCATCTAACGGTTGGTTGGCCTAAACTTCGCCTTTGCTAAGGGAAGGGTTAGAGTGCAACACCGGAGAGGACCACTGGTACTGTTAGAAGTTTCCGAAAGACTTTGTTACGGGAACTCGCCTTTGTGGTGTTTGACTGTATCTTGTGGGTAAAGTGCATAACCTCTGCAGAGTGTAAAATCTATTCGAATAGCCGTGTCCACGGTATTGGACATCGCTCAGGAATTACAGTCAAGGGTTAGACTTTCTTGAAAAATAACTTGGACTTGAAAGGTTGGGTTTGGTTTAGATAATGATGTTGATGGAAATGTGGTTTAGGAATGGGAAAGATGTTGATTAAACTCCTAGAAAAGTTATTGACCTTATACTTGTTTTTATTGCTTTCGAATCTACTTATTTTACTTGTCAAATGTCAAGCATCGCAAACATACCTTGAGCTATTCCTTTGTATCAAGCCATGCATATAGTATATTAGCTTGCATTACATGCATGACTTCTTGAGTACCAAGTACTCACCCTTGCCACAATACAACACCAGTTGAAGAGGAGTCTACACCGACTTTGGAGGAGGAGCTCCAAGAGGAACCGTCTCACTTAGGAGCGAGCCCGGTCGGTTACTGTGGTATACTGGATGGCGCCACGATGTTATCTTATTTTCCGCTGCTATTATTTCTCTCTTAATAAGTTTCGCCCTGCATGGCATATATTTGTAACTTGACCATAAGGTCGAGCAATGTAACACCCCAAAATTTTGCTTTTCTTAAATTCATGTGTGATTTGGCACTTTGGTGAATTTTTGGAATTTTCTGGAATTTATTTGGATTTATTTGGATTTATTTGGAATTTATTTGAATTTATTCCATTTTGAAATAATTAAAGAATTAAACTTTGCAAATAAAATTTTGTTGGAAATATTTTATTTGAGTCCAAAATGATCCAAAATATTTTCCAGAATTTTTTCTGGAATTTTTCTGAGTCTTTTGCTATTTTTAATGAATTAAATGAATTACTGGAAATTATTTTAAATATTAAATCGCTGGAAAATCCAAACCGGGTTTGCACTGTTCATCCGACCGAGCCCGAGTCAGACTCGAGGTCGAGTCCGACCCGAGCCAGCCGACTCGACCGAACCACGTTCGAACCCAAACCCACGGGGACCGTCGGATCGAGATCCAACGGTCATGATCGACCCGACCCGACCGAGCCGTCTGCGACCGGACCGGTCGCGCCCCGTCGCGATCGTGGCCGTGGATCGTACTCACGTGGACGGCTCCGTGTCATCTTCCACCGTCCGTCTCCGACTCGGAGAGCTCCGCCAGCCGCTGCGTGTCCCGCTAGGGTTCCGGCCAGGCGCCGCATCCCGAGGGTATTTAAGGCGTGAGACAGCACCCGAGGTGGCTCTTTGCCGTGCGCACCCGTGCCCCCTTCTCACCTCGCCTGAGCCGCCGCCGTCGCCCCGCTAGAGCTCGCCGTAGTTGCTTCTCTCTGCCGCCGCGTTCTTTTGCCGAATCCGCCACCGTCCGCCGTCCTCCGCCGCGCTGGTGGCCAGATCCGTGACCAGTGTGACGAGGCGCACCTGGAAGTAGCACCCACCTCGTCGGAGAAGCCCGGAAGCGCCATCGGGCACGTCATCGTCTTCGTCTCCGGCAACCTCCACGCCGCCGCGTGCCATCAGCCCTCGCGAGCTCCGTGCGCCGTCCGATCTTAATCGTGCGATCGAGGTGAGTTCGCGTGTTTTTCCCGTACCGTAACCTCGATCGGATCTGGACCGTTGGATCTTGATCCAACGGCCCACGATCACCACGTGCCGTAGTAGCGTTAAGGTAGGGTTAGATCTGGACCGTCCGATCTAGATCGAACGGCCCACGATCACCGTGTAGTTTACAACGTGTTAACCCTAGATCTAATCGCGGCCGTTGATTTTCAAATCAACAGACACGATCGTGCACGCGTGTACCCTGGCGCGCCGCACACACGTGAGTGCGTGTCTCTGACACGCGGGGCCCGCGTGTCAGCGGGACAACCGAACCGCACCATGACGTCACCGCCGGCGCCACGGTGGCCCGCATGTCGGCCGAGTTGGACCGCGGGTTAATTGCGTCGCGTGACATCGACATGTGGGGCCCACATGTCGGCGACACGTGGAGTCGTGGACCGAGTCCACGATAGACCAGTGGCGTGGACCAAGTCCATGGACCGGCTGACGTCAGCCAACCAATCAGCGGTTGACACGTGTCCAGGCTGACGCAATAAATGATTTTCCGAAAAAGAAAATGATTTAATAATTCGGTTTAATAATTGATTTGAATTTCAAAACTTCAAACGCTTATAACTTTTGCGTTTCAACTCCGATTTGAGTGATTCAAATTTCTAAATTTGTATAAAATTGAGATCTACCTAAATATGAATTTTATTTAATTTTTGGACTAAAGTTTTTCTCTGTAAAATTATTTAATTGATTATTTAAACTTTAAATAATTATAACTTTTGCATTTTAACTCCAATTTGAACGATTCCAGTTCCTAAAAATTCATAAAATTATGTTCTCTCTGTTTATGGATTTTATTTGGATGATTGGATACTTTTTGCCTATTGTTTATTCGTGTATTTGCTATTTGCACGCTTTACGAGTAGACGTTGAAGTGCCGGAAGGATTTGAAGGAGAAGTATTGACTCAGGATCCAACTCAAGACCAAGAACAAGTACTTTTTGAAGGCAAGTTGTGCTTTGACCATGTTGATCCTATTTTGAAACTTATTTTGATTTAACTTATTGCATGCTAGTTCAATTAGAAAATACTTTATTTAAATATGGGGGATTAGATAAACACCAATTTGCTGTATGACACCTTGATTATTTAAATATGTGCCATGACCCTTGTCACCCTAGTTGTGGTTTACTAGTTGGACATTATTAAATTGCCAACATGGGTTTAGATCGTTGTAGTATACTGCTTAGACATGCTACGTGCTCACGACATGATTTTGGACAATCAAATGTAAATATTGACTTAATAATATGTTGAACCTGTTTTGGAAAGGTATCATGTGATGTTGATGGCACGTGGTGCATGGTAATCAACTGGGGTTTGATAAATAGTTTTCGACCGGGGCATGTGGCAAGAATGATCAGGTGTGCCAGTTGTGGCATTGGGGATGTTGATTTGGTTCTTCGGGTAGTCTTGCCCTGGTCACCCTAAGGACTTAACCTTGCAAGCCTTTGAACTGGGTCTAACGTGCAACCACATGTCTATAATGGGACGGACCTAGTTGACTAAGTTGCTAATAACGTACCTGTGGGACCTCAGGAGGTCAACTACACCCTTTGTGTAAGTTGTGCAGGGAGCGTCATCGGGTGAGGCCAGGTACCCATCTAACGGTTGATTGGCCTAAACTTCGCCTTAGCTAAGGGAAGGGTTAGTGTGCAATAACCGGGGAGGCTCACTTGTATTGTTAGAAGTTTCCGAAAGACTTTGTTACGGGAACTCGCCTTTGTTGTGTTTGACTGTATCTTGTGGGTAAAGTGCATAACCTCTGCAGAGTGTAGAATCTATTCGAATAGCCGTGTCCGCGGTATTGGACATCGCTCGGGAATTACAGTCAAGGGTTAGATTTTCTTAAAAATAACTTGGATTTGAAAGGTTGGGTTGGATTACTAATGATGTTAATGGAAATGTGGATTAGGCTGGGAAAGATGTTTATTAAACTCCTTGAAAAGTTATCTATGCTATACTTGTTTCTACTGCTTTCGAATCTACTTATGCTACTTGTCAAATGCTGTTTACTGCAAATATACCTTGAGCTATTCCTTTGTACCAAGCCATGCATATAGTATATTAGCCTGCATTCTGTGCATGACTTGCTGAGTACCAAGTACTCACCCTTGCCACAATATAACACCAGTTGAAGAGGAGACTACACCAGCTTTGGAGGAGGAACTCCAAGAGGATCCGTCTACTTAGGGAGCGAGCCCAGTCAGTTGCCTGTGGTATACTGGATGGCGCCACGAAGTTATTTTATTTTCCGCTGCTACTATTTCTCTCTTAATAAGTTTCGCCCTACGAGGCGTACATTTGTGACTTGGCCATAAGGTCAAGTAACCAGTTTGGTTATTTAAATAAAAGTACTTTATTAGTATCGAATGGTATGATTGTGATATTTACCGATGTTAAGACTGTGTGCACTAGCGCGTTCCTGGACTAGTGTTGAATACACAGAGGGTCCGGATTTGCAAATTCGGGGTCCCGACAGAGGTGGTATCAGAGCCATACTGACCGTAGGCTCAACCCTAAGCTAGAACGGTCGTAGTGAGGATAAAACCTATTTTCTAAAGCTAAAAATTTGTCAAGATAAGAAATGACATCTCGACTTACCCCCTTCTCTCTTTCCTTGTCTCTTGCTGAATATTCCCTTACCTTGTCACGATTTAAAATTTCGAGTTCTTACGTGAGCACTCTTGTGACAGATGGAGGGAGAGTTCAACTACGTCGATCTGGGGGTTGGTCACGCCGCAGAACTTTGGCATATGCTACAGACTCTCGGAGATTTTGAGAAGCCGCAATACCAAGTGGAAGTGATCAGACAAGCAGGATTGATCAAGGCTTGTGACGTGAAGATTGAGGTACCTGCTAGGAAGAATGGCCCAGGCAATCGCCCGATACACTGCACTGCCAGGAGATCTACAATGCAGATGGGTATCCAAGAAGTATCACGACGAGCAATGCGGCACATTACCCGTATCTACGCCAGAGAATTGGAGAGCACGGTGTTCCGTTATCATCCGCGCAGCAATAACCTTCTTGACCCGAAGGCGATTCAGGATGAGGATGCCATGGTTACACAGTTGGCACGACTTGTTGTCGCCCAGGAGGATGTACTCGATGATACAAGCAAAGAGCTACAAAAGGCCCGCAAGGAGATCACAACAGAGAAGAACAGATGGCGGGAAGCTCAAGAGTATGTGTCACACCTTCTGCGAAGGATTGACGAGTTGGAGATGGCCTTGTACGGACCAGAACCAAAGCCAGTACTCGAGCTACACGAGCCAGATCCGGAGGAGTCAGATCTCGATGAAGACACTGCTTCTTCGACTACCACAGATGACACAGTTGCTGGCCATGGCAATCGTTTCGCGCCTATGCCGCAAAGATCCGCACTCGGCCGTGGAGGTTTTCTCGATGAGTGAGCGTAGGTTCTATAGTGAGACTCCTTCGCCGAGTCGCGTCATAGAATAAAGAGTCACCCTTTAGGCGTTAGACTCCAGTGTTAGTTCGATTTGGATTTTCATTGTTTGCCGAGTGTGCAGTATGTGTTGCAAGGCCCTTAGGCATTGTAAGCAACCATACCAAGTTATTAATACCAATAATAAAGTTGGACCTTAAAGTTACACCTTTCGCCCCGCATAAGTTCCATATTACTTGTCTATTCTTGTTTCCCTCTCATCTCTAAACCTAGAGCAAATCGACAGATGGTGAACACCCGCGGAAACTTTGGGAGCAATGGAAGTGGTTCTCGCCCAGCAGAAAATCCCAATGATGGAGCACCAGCACCGCCACTGGATATGCAAAATTTTGGAGCATTTCTCGCGCCTGCACTCGGTTGATGCATGCCATGATGTAACAAATGCAACACGCCACCGCCAGTGCCATCGCTAATCAAGTTAATCGGGGACAACGCCGTAATACAAGACTGCCGTCGAGTTCATGAGGACTCACCCACCCACTTTCTTCCGGGAATGCCAATCCATTGGAAGCCGATGATTGGTTAAGGTCAATCGAGAGGAAGCTACACATAGCTCAATGTATAGGAAATGAGAAGGTACTCTACGCTTCTCATCGCTTGGAAGGAACAAATTACGAATGGTGGGAGAACTTCGTACACGCAAGAAGAGAACCCTCAAGATATCACTTGGAAAGAGTTCACAATTTGCATTCCGTCAAGATCACGTGCACGAAGGAATCATGGATCTTAAGAAGGAAGAGTTCAGAGCATCAAGCAAGGTAATCGGGTGGCCGACTACTGAACAAGTTCACACAGCCTAGCACGCTACGCACTGAGGATGTAGCAACAGATAAAGCCGCAGTCTCGCTTCATGAAGGGACTTAACTCGGGATTGCAAGTAGGATTGATCACCCACACCTTTCCAGATTTCCAAGAATTGGTGAATAAGGCGCTTATTCTTGAGGACAAGCGCAAGGAACTGGATGAGAACAGGAAGCACACGCAACAGCAGAGGATCACGCCAGGAACGCAGCGGCGTCGAGAGTTGCACCAAATCAGTTTTTCGATTCCACCACAGAATCGCTACAAGGACACCGTCACCAGCACCAAGACCTGTCAATCGAACTACTGCACTTCAGCCCCCGCTAGAAACGCTTACTCGTGCAACAAGAAGGAACAAGTGAGACGCCGCTACAATCGCAACGAGCCAGACACTTTGCCAACAGCTTGTCCAAAGAAGACAGCAGGAGTAACCCTGATTCGCTTTAACTTGGGAACCACCCCAGCTAGGACGCCAAAGACCAGGAGCCACACCCTGCATCAGAGTGAGAGGCCGAGTCAACCATGTCACCGCAGATGCACTGCTAACGCTACGGACGTCGTCTGGGTAAGTTACTTGTTAACTCAATACCGCAACAGTTTTGTTTGACTCGAGCTTCAGATTCGCTTGTTTCGCAAGGCTTTGCTACTAGAAACGATTTGGGGATAGCAAGACTTAAGTGCATGCTTTTAGTTCAAACCCCTAGTTAGAACTCCGAGCGAAAGTAGGATGTTCCGGGTGAGAATACTAATAGATGGAATAGAGTTCCTAGCAAACCTTATTATTTTGGAGACCTGGACCTTAGATGTTATTTTGGGAATGGATTGGTTATCCAAGCACAAGGCCGTATTGGATTGTGGACGAAGGACTATCTCGATTGAGAGCCCGTGTGGAAAGAAAGTGGAATTTCAAGCCACCGCAGCTTAGAGATGGACAGCTTGATGGTTAACGGCACCAAGACAATCCGCATAGAGGATGTCTCCGTAGTGAATGAGTACCCAGATGTTTTTCCCGAAGATCTACGGTATGCCGCGACAGGGGACATAGAGTTTGTGATAGAGCTTGTACTGCAGTACAGCGCCAATAGCAAAGAGACCTTATCGGATGTCCACCGAGGAGTTGGTAGAGATGGAGAAACAGCTAGAGGAGTTAATGGAGAAAGGATTTATCGACCGAGTTCACGCCGTGGGGAGCACCGCTTTGTTTGTCAAGAAGAAGGACGGGAGTTTCAGGATGTGCATCGACTCACCGTGCACTCAATGAAGTCACCGTGAAGAATAAGTACCCGCTACCCAGGATTGATGATTTGTTTGATCACCGAGAGGAGCCGGAGTTTTCTCCAAGATTGATCTCGAGATCGGATACCATCGCTTGAAGATCCGATCGTAAGATATCCCGAAGACTCGCATTCTCGCCAAGATATGGACATTACGAGTTCTGATTATGTTCTTCGGTTTGATTTAATGCGCCAAAGATATTTCATGAATATGATGAATAAGGTGTTCATGGAATATTTGGACAAGTTTGTTGTTGTGTTCATAGATGATATCCTAATCTACTCCAAGACAGAGGATGAACATGCCGAACACTTGAGGCGAGTTTTGGAAAAGCTGAGGGAACATCAACTTTTCGCCAAGTTCAGCAAGTGTGATTTTTGGAAGGACAAGGTGGAGTTCCTCGGACATGTAATGACTGCAGAAGGAGTCGCCGTAGATCCAAGCAAAGTAGAAGCTGTGTTACACTGGGAGCAGCCGAAGACCGTAACCCAGATCCGGAGTTTCCTTGGAATGGCAGGATACTACCGCCGTTTCATTGAAGGCTTTTCGACAATTGCGAAACCTCTTACGCAATTGCTGAAAAAGGAGAAGAAGTTTGCATGGACGTCAGAATGCGAGAAAGGATTTCAGGAGCTGAAGAAGCGATTGACATCAGCGCCGGTGTTAGTACTACCGGACGTTAATCAAAGCTTTGATATTTATTGTGATGCATCGCGCCAAGGACTTGGATGTGTACTGATGCAGAATGGAAAGGTCGTCGCTTATGCATCAAGGCAGTTGAGGCCGCATGAGGAAAATTATCCGACGCATGACCTAGAGTTAGCTGCCGTAGTGCATGCCTTGAAGATATGGCGTCACTATCTGATTGGAAACAGATGTGAAGTTTACACGGACCATAAGAGTCTTAAGTACATATTCACCCAGTCGGATCTGAACATGAGGCAGAGGAGATGGTTAGAGTTAATCAAGGACTACAATGTTGGAATCCATTACCATCCCGGGAAGGCCAACGTAGTTGCCGATGCCTTGAGTCGGAAAAGCCATACCGTGAGTATGTTGCTAGCCACAAGTCAGGATGAGTTATGTGAGGATTTTCAGAGAATGAAGATTGAGGTGGTACCTAGCGGATTCTTGGCCGCATTAGAAGTAAAGCCTACCCTAGAGGATCAGATCCGGGAAGGGCAGAAGGAGGATGACAAGATCCGCAGGATTAAGACCATCAAGGAGGAAGGTAAGGCAGAGGACTTCAAGTTGGATGAGCAAGGCACGTTATGGATGAAGGATCGCATTTGTGTGCCCAACAAGAAGGAATTAAAGCAACTAATTTTGGAGGAAGCCCATGACTCCAAGTATTCAATTCACCCAGGAAGTGCCAAGATGTATCAGGATCTGAAGGAGAGATTCTGGTGGCCGAGTATGAAACGTGAAGTTGCCGAGCATGTTGCATTGTGCGACGTAGGCCAGAGAGTCAAGGCAATGCATCAGAGACCAGCAGGATTGTTGCAGCCGCTGAAAATACCTGAGTGGAAGTGGGAGGAAATCGGAATGGATTTCATTACCGGTTTGCCTAAGACTCAAGGAGGTTATGACTCCATATGGGTTATAGTGGATCGCTTGACCAAAGTAGCCCATTTTATCCCCGTGAAGACCACTTACTCGGGGGATAAATTGGCAGAATTGTACATGATCAGGATCGTCTGTTTGCACGGTGTGCCAAAGAGGATCGTATCGGACAGAGGTACCCAATTTACCTCAAGGTTTTGGAATAAGTTGCATGAAGCCATGGGAACCCGTTTGAACTTCAGTACAGCTTATCATCCACAGACGGATGGACAGACCGAAAGAGTCAACCAGATTCTGGAGGATATGTTAAGAGCTTGTGCTTTGGCTTATGCTACCTCTTGGGATAAGAGTTTACCGTATGCCGAGTTTAGTTACAACAATAGTTACCAGGCTAGTTTACAGATGTCACCTTTTGAGGCACTGTATGGTCGACCCTGTCGGACCCCATTGAATTGGAATGAGACCGGCGAGCGCCGTGTCTTTGGGCCTGATATTCTTCAAGAAGCTGAGGAACAGATTGCCGTGATCAGGGAGAGGTTGAAGATAGCCCAATCACGACAGAAGAGTTATGCTGACAACCGTCGCCGAGACCTGAATTTCGAACCAGGAGATTTCGTGTATCTCAGAGTCACGCCGCTCAGAGGAGTTAAGAGGTTCCATGCCAAAGGGAAACTTGCACCCCGATATGTTGGACCATTTAAGATTTTGAGTCGCATAGGCGAAGTTGCTTATCAGCTGGAGTTGCCACAGTCGTTAGCAGGAGTACATGACGTATTCCATGTGTCCCAGTTGAAGAAGTGTCTCCGAGTACCCGAGGAACAGACACCGCTAGAATCAATTGAGTTGCAAGAAGATTTGACTTACAAGGAGCATCCCGTAAAGATTTTGGACACTATGGATCGAGAAACTAGGAATAAGTCAACCCGTTTCTGTAGAGTTCAGTGGAGCAATCATGAAGAAAGCGAAGCGACTTGGGAGCGCGAAGAGGATTTGAAGAAAGAGTTTCCAAGCCTATTCTGTAGTGAGCCCTGAATCTCGGGGACGAGATTCTATTAAGGGGGGGAGGTTTGTAACACCCCAAAATTTTGCTTTTCTTAAATTCATGTGTGATTTGGCACTTTGGTGAATTTTTGGAATTTTCTGGAATTTATTTGGATTTATTTGGATTTATTTGGAATTTATTTGAATTTATTCCATTTTGAAATAATTAAAGAATTAAACTTTGCAAATAAAATTTTATTGGAAATATTTTATTTGAGTCCAAAATGATCCAAAATATTTTCCAGAATTTTTTCTGGAATTTTTCTGAGTCTTTTGCTATTTTTAGTTAATTAAATGAATTACTGGGAATTATTTTAAATATTAAATCGCTGGAAAATCCAAACCGGGTTTGCACTGTTCATCCGACCGAGCCCGAGTCAGACTCGAGTTCGAGTCCGACCCGAGCCAGCCGACTCGACCGAACAACGTTCGAACCCAAACCCACGGGGACCGTCGGATCGAGATCCAATGGTCATGATCGACCGACCCGACCGAGCCAGAACCGACCGACCCGCCGCGCTCGCGGCGATCATGGCCGTGGATCGTACCACGTGGACGGCTCCCGTGTCATCTTCCCCGTCCGTCTCCGACTCGGAGAGCTCCGCCACAGAGCCGCCGTGTCCCGCTAGGGTTCCGGTTTGGCGCGCGCATCCCGAGGGTATTTAAGGCGTGAGATGCCGAGGTGGCTCTTTCTTTGTCAGGCGCACTGCCCCCTTCTCACCTCGCTCGAGCCGCCGCCGCCGCTAGAGCTCGCCGTAGTTGCTTCTCTCGCCGCGTTCTTTTGCCGAATCCGCCGCCGTCTGGCCGCCCTCCGCCGCGGTGGCCGAATCCGTGACTGGTGACGAGGCGCACTCGAAGTAGCACCCACCTCGTCGGAGAAGCCCTAAGCGCCATCGGCACGCCATCGCCTTCGCCTCCGGCAACCTCCACGCCGCGCGTGCCATCGCCCTCGCGAGCTCGTGCGCCGTCCGATCTTGATCGTGCGATCGAGGTGAGTTCGCGTGTTTTTCCCGTACCGTAACCTCGATCGGATCTGGACCGTTGGATCTTAATCCAACGGCCCACGATCACCACGTGCCGTAGTAGCGTTAAGGTAGGGTTAGATCTGGACCGTCCGATCTAGATCGAACGGCCCACGATCACCGTGTAGTTTACAACGTGTTAACCCTAGATCTAATCGCGGCCGTTGATTTTCAAATCAACAGACACGATCGTGCCACGTGTACCCTGGCCGCGCCACACACACGTGAGTGCGTGTCTCTGACACGCGGGGCCCGCGTGTCAGCGGGACAACCGAACCGCACCATGACGTCACCGCTGACGTCACGGTGGGGCCCGCATGTCAGCGAGTTGGACCGCACAGGTTAATTGCGTGCGTGACACTGACATGTGGGGCCCACATGTCAGCGACACGTGGAGTCGTGGACCGAGTCCACGATAGACCCGAGCTGAGCGTGGACCAAGTCCATGGACCGGCTGACGTCAGCCAACCAATCAGCGGTTGACACGTGTCCAGGCTGACGCAATAAATTCGGTTTAATAATTGATTTGAATTTCAAAACTTCAAACGCTTATAACTTTTGCGTTTCAACTCCGATTTGAGTGATTCAAATTTCTAAATTTGTATAAAATTGAGATCTACCTAAATATGAATTTTATTTAATTTTTGGACTAAAGTTTTTCTCTGTAAAATTATTTAATTGATTATTTAAACTTTAAATAATTATAACTTTTGCATTTTAACTCCAATTTGAACGATTCCAGTTCCTAAAAATTCATAAAATTATGTTCTCTCTGTTTATGGATTTTATTTGGATGATTGGATACTTTTTGCCTATTGTTTATTCGTGTATTTGCTATTTGCACGCTTTACGAGTAGACGTTGAAGTGCCGGAAGGATTTGAAGGAGAAGTATTGACTCAGGATCCAACTCAAGACCAAGAACAAGTACTTTTTGAAGGCAAGTTATGCTTTGACCATGTTGATCCTATTTTGAAACTTATTTTGATTTAACTTATTGCATGCTAGTTCAATTAGAAAATACTTTATTTAAATATGGGGGATTAGATAAACACCAATTTGCTGTATGACACCTTGATTATTTAAATATGTGCCATGACCCTTGTCACCCTAGTTGTGGTTTACTAGTTGGACATTATTAAATTGCCAACATGGGTTTAGATCGTTGTAGTATACTGCTTAGACCTGCTACGTGCTCACGACATGATTTTGGACAATCAAATGTTAATATTGACTTAATAGTATGTTGAACCTGTTTTGGAAAGGTATCATGTGATGTTGATGGCACGTGGTGCATGGTAATCAACTGGGGTTTGATAAATAGTTTTCGACCGGGGCATGTGGCAAGAATGATCAGGTGGGCCAGTTGTGGCATTGGGAATGTTGATTTGGTTCTTCAGGTAGTCTTGCCCTGGTCACCCTAAGGACTTAACCTTGCAAACCTTTGAACTGGGTCTAACGTGCAACCACATGTCTGTAATGGGACGGACTTAGTTGACTAAGTTGCTAATAACATACCTGTGGGACCTCAGGAGGTCAACTACACCCTTTGTGTAAGTTGTACGGGGGAGCGTACCGGGGCTGAGGCCAGGTACCCATCTAACGGTTGATTGGCCTAAACTTCGCCTTAGCTAAGGGAAGGGTTAGTGTGCAATAACCGGGGAGGCTCACTTGTATTGTTAGAAGTTTCCAAAAGACTTTGTTACGGGAACTCGCCTTTGTGGTGTTTGGCTGTATCTTGTGGGTAAAGTGCATAACCTCTGCAGAGTGTAGAATCTATTCGAATAGCCGTGTCCGCGGTATTGGACATCGCTCGGGAATTACAGTCAAGGGTTAGATTTTCTTAAAAATAACTTGGATTTGAAAGGTTGGGTTGGATTACTAATGATGTTAATGGAAATGTGGATTAGGCTGGGAAAGATGTTTATTAAACTCCTTGAAAAGTTATCTATGCTATACTTGTTTCTACTGCTTTCGAATCTACTTATGCTACTTGTCAAATGTCAAGCATCTGCAAATATACCTTGAGCTATTCCTTTGTACCAAGCCATGCATATAGTATATTAGCCTGCATTCTATGCATGACTTGCTGAGTACCAAGTACTCACCCTTGCCACAATATAACACCAGTTGAAGAGGAGACTACACCAGCTTTGGAGGAGGAACTCCAAGAGGATCCGTCTACTTAGGGAGCGAGCCCAGTCAGTTGCCTGTGGTATACTGGATGGCGCCACGAAGTTATTTTATTTTCCGCTGCTACTATTTCTCTCTTAATAAGTTTCGCCCTGCGAGGCGTACATTTGTGACTTGGCCATAAGGTCAAGTAACCAGTTTGGTTATTTAAATAAAAAGTACTTTATTAGTATCGAATGGTATGATTGTGATATTTACCGATGTTAAGACTGTGTGCACTAGCGCGTTCCTGGACTAGTGTTGAATACACAAAGGGTCCGGATTTGCAAATTCGGGGTCCCGACAAGCAACCAGTTTGACTATTTAATTAGAGTACTTTATTAGTATCGAGTGGTATGATCGTGATATTTACCAATGTTAAGGCTGTGTGCACTAGCGCGTTCCTGGACTAGTGCTGAATACACAGGGGGTCCGGATTTGCAGATTCGGGTCCCGACATAGTGCAATGACAGGGCCGTTCCTGGGCATGGGCGAGAGGGGCGACCGCCCAGGGCCCCCAAAATCTAGGGGCCCCCAGCCCAGCTCGTCCATCCATATATAGTGACTCTACCTTGCAGTAAATTGAAGATATAATACAGTTTTTTGATAAGTATAGAAATGAAGGATTTGCTTCTAGTTTGGATATTGCTAGAGACCTTGCATCTGAAATGGATATAGAACCATCATTTCCAATAAAATGTTGTGCTGGTAGGGAAAAACAATTTGAGGAACTTAAATTGTTTAAAAGTATATTTGGATTTTTACTTAACTCATGAAACATGATGTTATTGGATGGTGTCGAACTAAAAAAGCGCTGCACTAAATTTGCAGAAACTTTTTCTCAAAATGATTCATCAGATGTTGATTTAGATAAATTTTGTTTTGAATTAAGGATGATGCAAATGACTTTGCCAAATGGGCCAATGTGTGCTATGGATATCTTTTAGTTTGTTAGAGATATAAACTGCTATCCAAATGTTGTAATTGCTTATAGAATCTTATTTATTATAAAAACAACTAGCAATTAATAATATGTAACTGGAAAACGAAGTTCATCATAAGAAACATGTATAACTAATAAAATTCTATTATAACTAATAATAAGACCAACTAATAATAATTATACTGGACAATGAAGTTTACTGTAAGCAACTCTAATAGTCAAACAACCAAGTCCAATAATAATAATTATAATGGACAGCTAGCCCTCCTCTTCCTCCTCCTTCTCTGATGTAGCGTCATTATCCTTTTCGCCATAGTCCTTGTACTCCTCCTTCTCATCCTTCGTGGTGATGTCGGGGTCCTGTTGGTGCTCCAACTAATAGAGAAACTGGTAAACCTCACCGCCAATGAAGCTAGAGAAGGGGATGTCATCTATCTACTGGACTAGACAGAGACGGGGCTCACATAGAAGGGGACGATATCGCAGCAAATGTAACATCCCTGAATTTATTAAACAGTAAAAATAAAATATTAAAATGTGAATTTGATTTATTATTATCTTTCTGCAAATCTAAAAGCTTTTGTTAAGGAAATAATTGAATTCCTGAATTTAGAGAAGGAAAAAGTTACAGAAGAAAATGGTAAGAAGATAAAATAAACCAATTACCAGTTACTAACCAAAAGTAATCATTACAAAGGATTGAACTGCAACACAAGTTTTATTGATACATCGTAGTTTACATTTACAACAATAGGAAACACAAGAACCTTTAATCACATACAACAGTTACATGAATTACAACTCATACAACTATTTGATTGTGTCTGATTACAAGTCCGATTATAAATTACATCATAAGAAAATAAATTACAAGATCCTAAACTATGGCTTCTATGCTGACTTGATATGTATTGTTAGACCTGCATAATCAACTGCATATGTATAAGTATGAGAATAAAATAAATGCATTAAACTAGATAGAAGAGAAAGAATTGCCATCAGCTAATTAATTGGTTGATCGCTCAACGAGGTACCCTAGATTGTCCGGGGGCCAATCTGGCTCCTCTCGCGATTCAGTATTTGCATCATTCGGCAATTTACAAACCTGTTGAGCCGTAGACGCGAATATTTAGAAAATATCGCGGAGTAAGAAATATTTTACCACAGTAAAATAGTAAGAACACAATGAAAAGAGATAAAGCCTTGTCACTGTACCCATAGGACAGCACAACCCATTCCAGATTCAACCGAAGCAACCCAGAAGCAGCAGCTCTCTCCAGAGCAATCCCAGTCGGCCGCTCAAGACAACCATCCAACCAAAATCTCCAGAGCATGCCCAGACCAGGTCGGCAGCAACAAGAAGGTCAGTTAGGCCACAAGATTAAACATTTTATATGTTTCAATCTCAACCGAACCCTCCAGGTCAGTCCCCAACCGAAACTCCTAGAACTGGCCACGATGCCAAGCCCAATCCGAACTAGAACAAGTAAAGCAACTAGACTAACTTGATCATTCCAGAAGCAAGTCTAGCCGGCCAAGCCTGGGTCATAGGACCAAGGTGAATGCACTAATAAGGATTAATTAATACATGCATTCAATTCAACCGCAAGCAGGGCAAGTTCCAGCCGAGCCCTCCAACACAATTCCCAGCAGGCCAAAGCTCCAGAAATTAGCCACGATAGTTCAGCCGGTCATATAAGCCATACCAGACCCAAAACAAGTGCACTGACAAGATAAGGAGGATGCATTTATTAAAGATCAGTCCAGCCGCAAGACCAACCTCCATTTTCATACCCTGTTGCATGACCATTTTGTGACTATAAAAGCCACCCATGCGCTCATATCACCATCAACGACTCAAGTAAGCCCCAAATTCATCCAAGAAATCACAAGGCAAGCTATTGCCCCAAAGCCTACCCACATAAGTCAGAAGAAGCCAGGAAAGACAAGATTCAGATCTGGTGCAAGAAGCAACCAGGAACTAGAAGGAAGGAATGAGATCCAACCCTAAGCAGTAAGATCATCTCCTTTCCCTTCCAGATTTCATTTCAGAGCACATCCAAGTAAGTCCTAGCCAACCCTCCCATGTAGAGTGGTGTAATAGAGTCAGCAAGAACAAAAAGGACTAAAAATCAAAATGGAATAGATAGTAGAAGCAAGAATAAACAGTAGAAGGCTAAAAGAGATGGTCTCAGTAAAAGAAACCCATCGGGGTTATGCTATGCGTTACTTCAACCCGAAAATACTCCCCCGGCATATTTCAAGCTAAAGTCATCGTCATAGCATCATCCAACCGATGGGATCGCTAATTAGCGAATCATCACAGACCAAAAGAAATAACTCAATCATCAAACACAGTATCGATTTCATCATTTACTATGTAATCTAAGTTGAAACTTATGTCATCATGTTATAGCCAAGTATTAGGAATATCAGAACATAACATGGCATCAGATCATCATTTGCCATGCAATAAACCTCTTTAAGTCATTGTCATCATGCTTTAAATAAGCATTCAGAGAATCATTAAGTGACATAGTAGTATCTCATCATTTACCATGTATTACCAATTAATTGGAAGCCACTGTCAGCATGTGACCCTAAGCATCCCAAGGATCCTTGAGCACTGCCTAGTATCAATCCATCATCACCTACTAAGCTTACCCATTTTACATCAATCTCAATGTAATCAATCCCAGATAAATTATTCGCACACCTCACAGATCAAAAGGGACAATGAAGTCACACAGCATAGCATCAGATATCATCATCTACCATGCATTGGAACCATCAAAAAACTACTAACAATATAATCCAGTCAAGTATTCCAAGATCATGCAGCGACTTAGTATCAAACTTATCATTTACTAAGCCTTGTTACATCACAAAAATCAGTGCTATGAATTGTTAAATTAAAACCTCAAGCACATCACAGATTAAGGGGGGGGGAATTCGGCATCAAAGGAAGAGAGGAAAAAGGGGGATTTGAATCGGGTTTACTAAACCCTAAATTGCATCGGGAACAAACCGAAATGGAGCTGGATCGAGGCGGCACGGTCGCCCAGGGCAGCGTGAGCCGATGAAGGCCAGAGAAGGAGACGCCCGCACGAGCACGCACCAGAAGAAGGGCCGGCGAGGTGGCGCTTGCCATCGGTGGAGGCGGCGCGGGTAGGCGTGAGCCGAGAGGGAAATCGGCGAGGACGAGACCGGGAGGAACCGGTAGAGCAGCGACGCAGGGTCGAAGCGAACGGCCAAATCAGCCATGGGGGCGCCATGGAACCGAAGGAAGCTGGGGAAACTAGCGTCGGCGCCGAGCCAACCGATCGGATCGAGAGAGAGAGAGCAGAGAGATTTGAGGAATGGGGAAAAGAAAGGGGAAGGAGAAGATGAGACTGACCGGCTGGGAAAGGAAAAAAGAAAAGAAGAGAAAAGAAAGAAATAAAGAAAAAGGGGGAAAGAATAGGAAAAGAGAAAATAAAAAGGATAATAAAATAATATATGTCTTTAGAAAAATGAGTATTCCAAATGTGTAAGAATTTTGTATAATTGAATAAGGTTGAACAACTATAGTAAATACTCATACCATCACAATATATATATATATATGTATATGTATATCTGTTTTAATATAATCACAATACATATATATGTAAACATACATATTAACTTGTTTTATATATAATCCATAAAGCATGATCACTTGATGCTATAATAGTTATCACTAACCTGCTTTGTTTTTATATGTATATATATTAGACTTTACGCATATGGAATATTTAGCCTTCAATTGACATATACTTCCGTTCGATAGACACAACATTAACAATAGACCTTAATACCTATAAAATCATCCATAGGATGCCTTCTGAGACAGATTACCTTGTTCTATATAAATATTTCTATTATATCCTGCTTTGCATCTGAATCCTATTAAAACACGACTCTGCAAGAGCTAAACCCTAAGATCTGTAGTATCGATACATATGCCAAAGTTTAACCATGCAGTTTGCATTTACTCTTTCTCGCCTGCTATTTTATATACTAATCAGTATTAGTATAAGCAGCTACATACCCTGAAAATGAATCTTTGTTTGTTTAATCTCACAATCTTAGCTTCCTGAATTCGTAAAATAAAATAAAATAAAATAAATCATAAGGACTAGGTGTCGTATGTGATGCAACCCTTAGACCGTTAATCAATGATAAAGATTATAACATAAAAGTGACACACTTATACGTTCACAAAACCCTAAGCCGTGACCCATGCTTGTTTTATGTAATGATTGCTTATTTGATTTTCCATCTGATTTCCTTTTGCCCTTATTGAAAGTGTTATTTGCTATTTGCTATCTTTTCTGTTATGCGACGTATAGAATCCGACGTCTCGGACTTCGCCCTCGACAACTTCAAGACTACGTCTTCGAATCGCCACTGAAAACAAAGGATAGCAAGGCAAGCACTCATGTAGATCCTATTTTTCCTTTAAAAAAAAGAATTAAAATTTTTTTTGCATGCATATGCTATATTCTGTATACACTACTATATTATGGGAAAAATGGTAGATATAACCTTCATTGATGGTTTTCCTTAATCAATAATGACAGATGAAACCCTAGATAAATGATGGATACACAAAATGGGTATATCCGATTATTACTTGCATATGCTTAGCCCTGCTTTAGATTGGGAACACGAACAGCGGGATATACTGTTCGCAATGAAACTAAAATTTTGGACATGTTGAACTTTAATCTTGAACCTGATGGGACATTGTGATTTTTTATATTATATTCTTTCTGAAAATAAAACTATGATTTCGACGTGGGTGATTATTGGCAATAGCCGGATGTACATGTTTTAACGTGTACGTAGCTAGGGTGGAGTTATCGCCCATGTCACTTTAAGGACCGAACGTAGTGTTGCATGATCCAAGTATAACCGTACATCCGCAAGTACTGGAATGGGACAGTCTTAACTTATTAAATTATTTGGGAATTAGCTTTGCACATTGGTGGGCAGTTGTAGCACGGGCATTCCGGATATAGGTTTGCTCGAGGGAGGTGTCATCACTGAGGTGTTGGCATCTGTCGTTGTAACGGTGTACACCTGGCTTTGAATTTGGGGCTGTTATTATTATTCCTGGTGGGTCACTGACTCCGGAATTACTTTTACCTTTTTAGCTTCCATCATAGTCAGGGGTAACGTCATCGGGCTAGTGCAAAGTTAAGGTCCAAGTAACGAATAGTTTCGTAATGAACTCTCTGGCGGCACACCAAAGGAAGTGTGTTAATGGCCTAGCAAAAAGGGAGAACATTTCTTGTGGGTAAAGATGTACAACTCTGCAGAGTCTAAAACTATTCGAATAGCCGTGTCCACGGTCATGGACGACTTGGCTAACCAGCACTAGTTAGTTGTTTTTATAAAATGATTTGGTGAGCTTACCCTTACAGATGATTCAATACTTGACATTATGTTGGCAAGGTTGAATTCAACTGTTGTGACCTGTGTGGACAAAAGTTTATTCTTCAGATAATATTTCATATGATGGGACTGGACGTTTTATCACTCACGAAGGGTTGTGGGTATTTTTCATTTTATCTCACGAAGGGCTGTGAGTTATCTATCTCTTCTTATTACTTTTAAGTACATACTTGTTACTTTACTCATTTATTTACTTTTACAATTTTTGCTTTCACTCTACTATTCAGTATTTAGTAATTCAATTTGGCTCCAAGCAAAAGTTAACCGTAAAAGCTTTATTCTAGGATCAGCCTGCATTCCAAACACACAACACAAGTCTTGCTGAGTACGCAATGTACTCACCCTTGCTATCATTATTGTTTTTAGGTGAAGATGCAGGTATGTCCGAAGAACTTTACTTTGATGCAGGATTGCGGGATTATTAACGACAGTTCTTTCTAAGGCTTTACCTTGTCAGTTGCCTGTGGATTATGTGGAAAACTACAAGTCATCTGATTCTTTTGCTATGTTTAGTCGACCTTGTCGGTCATATTGTATCAATACTTCCGCTGTAATAAAATATGAAACTTTTGTATGGTTGTGATCCCAAATTGTGTTCGTGCGTGCTAGCTACTGATCATGGAACTAGCACAGTATGCACATTAGAACCTTGCTTTTATGTTTGCACTGTAGCATAAAAGTGAGGGTCTTACAACGAAGGAGGAGGAGGATTCTTGCATGGCAGACCACTCGGTAGTGCGGCATTCGTGGATGCAGCATAGCCTCCACATCTCGGATGAGAAGAGGAGCGCAGCGGAGAAGGGAAGCATGGATGCGAAGGGGAGTGCGGTGGAGAATCCATGGAGAATGGGGTGAGGCAGCGAGGGAGGGAGATGCGGCAGGGGGCGAGGAAGAGAAGTGCAGCGGACATGGCAAGCGGTGGGGAGAGAAATACAAGGCATATGGGGAAGGGTTAGGTTTAGGGAGATGAATGGGTTTCGCCGCATCCATTAATCATACCTCGCTAAAAATGGGAAATACTTAGGAAATGAAGAATTGGCAGGAACAAGAGGAAGAAGATAATGAGATTTTTATTGTGTTCACACATCTCTATCAGCTAAAGACACAAACCAGTTGTGATGTATCATTGTTAGGTGGGGAAACAAATCGGGAGTAATAAGACTTGTCACTACGGGTTTCTAAACCCTCAATTATTAGGCGGCAAGGAGGGTATCAGAACGGATGGTGATAACCAAGGGCTATCCATGTTGGTTATAAAATCGGCAGCGATAGTCTGAACTGACAATGATATCTACATGCCTCTATCATCAACAATGGGGTTCTAATACCCATGATCATAGCATACATATCACCACATTTATTTGGCCATTTCAGACAATTGCATTTCCATTTGTACAAACTATATATTATCATTGCATCACCAAATTATCAAAAAAAAATAGCAGCATCACTAATTTAATATAACCAAGTTCAAATGAAGGAACTAATTAATAAAACTCATAGAACTAATAAGGAACCAAATTCATTTTAGCAAACCATTTTAGCTGGTTCGATGAAACAACTGAAATAACTAATAACAGTTCCAACAAAAGTAATAATAAGAACAACTAGCAATTAATAATATGTAACTGGAAAACGAAGTTCATCATAAGAAACATGTATAACTAATAAAATTCTATTATAACTAATAATAAGACCAACTAATAATAATTATACTGGACAATGAAGTTTACCGTAAGCAACTCTAATAGTCAAACAACCAAGTCCAATAATAATAATTATAATGGACAGCTAGCCCTCCTCTTCCTCCTCCTTCTCTGATGTAGCGTCATTGTCCTTTTCGCCATAGTCCTTGTACTCCTCGTTCTCATCCTTCGTGGTGATGTCGGGGTCCTGTTGGTGCTCCAACTAATAGAGAAACTGGTAAACCTCGCCGCCAATGAAGCTAGATAAGGGGATGTCATCTATCTACTGGACTAGACGAAGACAGGGCTCACATAGAAGGGGACGGTATCGCAGCGAAGGAGGAGGAGGATTCTTGCATGGCAGACCACTAGGTAGTGCGGCATTCGTGGATGCGGCATAGCCTCCACATCTCGGATGAGAAGAGGAGCGCGGCGGAGAAGGGAAGCATAGATGCAAAGGGGAGTGCGATGGAGAATCCATTGAGAATGGGGTGAGGTAGCGAGGGAGGGAGATGCGGCAGGGGGCGAGGAAGAGAAGTGCAGCGGACATGGCGAGCAGTGGGGAGAGAAATACAAGGCATGTGGGGAAGGGTTAGGTTTAGGGAGATGAATGGGTTTCGCCACATCCATTAATCATACCTCGCTGAAAATGGGAAATACTTAGGAAATGAAGAATTGGCAGGAACAAGAGGAAGAAGATAATGAGATTTTTATTGTGTTCACACATCTCTATCAGTTAAAGACATAAACCAGTTGTGATGTATCATTGTTGGGTGGGGACACAAATCGGGAGTAATAAGACTTGTCACTACGGGTTTCTAAACCCTCAATTATTGGGCGGCAAGGAGGGTATCAGAACGGATGGTGATGCTAGCTTTATGCTACCGGTTGGGGGATACATCCGATAGTGATACATCTCTGCCTCTTGAAGAGTAAAACCAACAGTGATAGCTGCTATAACTACTAGTTGTCAAACCCTAGATGATTTTTCCCACTATTGGGATTACAAGCTGACAATGATAAGTTATCACTACTGCTTCACGATGAACAAGCGGTGATGAGCCGGAATGGAAGGGTGTTCTGTAGTAGTGGGTAATTAATGAGGGGAGTGAGAGCATGATAATTTCTTATAGAGAAAATTATGTATTCACCCCCTTAAAGTTATAACCAAATCTCACTTAGCTCCAAAAAGTTGAAAATTACTTTCTCGCCCCCTTAAGGTTATCTCCATTTTCACTCCAGCCCTAGCTTCGTTGCTAAAACCAACGTCAAATGTTGATGTGGCAGCTAATTCAGCGTTAAGTGATGATGTGGCAGGTGACATGGCACTATTGTGTAGGTGTGTGGTGACATGCAAGGCATGAGACATCGCGAGAAAATACAGTATAATTTGCCCCTTAAAATCGTAGAATTTTCTCACTTAGCACCACAAAGTTAAAAATTACTTTCTTAGCTTATTAAAGTTATTTTGAATAGAAAAGTACAAAAGTAGTCTATTGAAATCAGGAGCTAATAAATAGGTTTATACAACTGTAGAAATAGCTACATTGATAAGTCAACACTTTATTCTCAACTTTAGGGTCCTAAGTGAGAAAAAATCTACAACTTTAAGGAGCTAAACTGTATTTTATCTCTATCTCTCGTGCCATGTCACCTGACACCTATGCAATAGTACCACGTTAGCTACCACGTCATCACTTAACGTTGAATTAGCTACCACGTCAGCATTTAACAGTGGTTTTAACAGAGCTAGGGCTAGAGTGGAAATGAAGACAACTTTAAGGGGGGGAGAAAGAAATTTTCAACTTTCGTGGTCTAAGTGAGATTTCATTACAATTTTAAGGGGTGAAATTATAATTTTCTCTTTCTTATATGAGAAACAATATGTAAACTTAAATTGGCTAATTAGAAACAACGGGGAAATCCATTTTGTGTAATTGGTCGTTTCATAATTTTCTCGTGAATATTGTAATTATAATTTTCTCGTGAATATTGTATGAAAAATAGAAAACTTAAATTGCATGTTGTATATAAAGTCGCGTACACCAATTTACTATACTACATGAAATAGTAAAGATATACTCCCTCCAAGTGCAAAAAAGATGTAGTTTTGGACATCGACACGGTCTTCAAAACACAATTTTGACCGCTAATTTTTATTATAATATATTTATAAAACTCAATAAAATTATAATATTATGAAAATACTTCTCGAGACAAGTTTACACATATAATTTTCATGTATCTAATTTAAATATTTTAAAATATATTGATAGTCAAAGTTTTAGAAGTTTGACCATCACTATATCCAAAACGACATCTTTTTTGCACCTGGAGGGAGTACATGCATAGTATTGTCTATGTTATAATCATATTATACTATGTGTGTCCTATATTATAGTAAATTGATGTCATATAATGTAACAAAGTGTATACACATCTTTAGCACACTATATGAAGTACTAAAAATATGTTTAGATGGTATTGACTAGCTTATAATCCAGTTTTACGTCTGTATTATGTACTGTAATAAAGTTGTGTCATATACTATAGTCAAGCTGAGATATATGTTGTAGCAAGTATTAAAAAAAATAGAATTTATACGGTGAGGCCGATCTAGTTTTTTTAAATATATTGGTGAAAACTGTTCGTCAATCGGAGTCTCTAGTCAAAAATTATAAGTGAGAAAAGAAATAAAATAGGGTAGTTAATGCTGATGTCATCACTGCATCATCACATGCATGCATGCAAATAACCAGTCACGCGCAGCAATTTTTGAGGGGACACGTGTCACAATCTGGTCAGTTTAAGTGATTAGATCTGATGGATATAAAATTAGGTACAGGAAGCCTCCTTGTACCAGTACAAGTTAGTCTTTACTCATATATATATATATATATATATATATATATATATATATATATATATATATATATATATATGGGAAGATATCTAGTGCAAACCCCCTTTACCGTGAAAACTCCGTGAAACCCATATGTAAAAGTTTTGAAAAATTCTAAAAAAATTATCATATGTAGGGGAGATGAGGTTCTACAACCCTGTAAAATTTGAATACCAAAATCAATCGCATTTGAAAGATATAAAAAAGACAAATTCAGTTCATACTGAATTTGTCTTTTTTATATCTTTCAAATGCGATTGAGTTTGATCTTCAAATTTCACAGGGTTGTAGAACCTCACCTCCCCTACGTATGGTAATTTTTTGAGAATTTTTCAAAACTTTTATACGTGGGTTTCACGAAGTTTTCACGGTAAGGAGGGTTTTCACTGGATATGTTGCCATATATATATATATATATATATATATAAAAGGTAGAAATTAGTTCCTATAAACAACGCAAGGAGATGTTTATATATATGGTCATTTTTATATAACGCGACATCTTAATAATGACTTGTAAAATGATTTCTCATATGGAGAAGAGAGAGAGATTAGCTACTAAGAGTCGGTTATAGACTATAACTGTTTTCTTGATAATATTAACACTATTACATATGGGACCATGCATATTTACTTTAGAGATTGTAATATATATAACTAGTCCGTATATACTATCTATAAATAATGAGAATGGCTAAGTAACACTCGAGTGTTTTTTTAGTTTGTGAGCACTCAACTTAGGAGGCCTATAAAGAGGAGGGTGGTGGGGAGAGATGGCAAATTGATTAAACGATTTATGGACGGAGCTTAATGCTCGTTGTCGTTGTCTCTAAGCCCGGTACTTGAGGTTGCGGCCATAGTTGGTCTGCTTGTCGTAGTACCTGTCCCAGAGCATGACCCCTCCGTAGTTGGCCGCCTTCTGCACATGGGGCAGCAGGTCGTCGTAGAGCGCCTTGAGGTTGACGTTGTCGTTCTTCCCCGGCAAGTTCGCCGCCGGCAGCCCGAGGAACACGAGGCTGTTCGGGTACTTGGCCGTCCACTTGTTCCACTGCTCCATCACCCCCCGCAGGCCGGCGTGGTTGTAGGAGCACTTGGGGTCGTCGTAGAAGCGGACGTGGATGCGCTCGAAGAGCCTCGTCTGCAGCGCCTTCTCCACGCGCCAGTCCGGGTACGCGCACCGCGGCGTCGCCGACAGCCGGATCCCGAGCGTGGCGTGGTAGTTCTGGTTGTAGTCGTTGAGGTGGTTGGCGAGCTCGTCGTAGTGGTCCGACCAGCCCTCGATGAAGAAGTCGATTCCGTCGACCACAGCGTCGCCGAACGGGCGGAAGACGCCCTTCCGGTGGCCGCCCAGGAGGGAGTTGAAGAGGTTGTCGGCGACGTCCTTGGCGGACTGCGAGGACGGAAGCGAGTACTGGTCGCCGAAGCCGCCGATGGAGACGAACACGGCGATGCCCTTGGACTGGCAGTGCTTGATGTCGTCGCCAACGCCGTTCAGCGGGTGGCCGGAGAGGTCGCCCCAGTACCTGCCGTGGCCGAAGACGCTGTAGAAGGAGATGACGACCATGGTGTAGCGGCCGGTGTCGCAGGCCTCCCTGAGCGTGCCCTCGTCCTTGTTCCGTCCCCAGAACACGGTGACCTGGCCGGTCTTGCCGACGGCCGCCGCCGGGGCGGCGAGGAAGGAGAGGGTGAAGGCCAAGCACACAAGCGCTACGAGCGTTGAACGGCGTTGAGGCGCCATATTTGTCAACATGAGGGAGGGATTGTATGGAAGCAATACACGCTAGCCTGAATGTATTTGCAGTGGTGAATTGATCTTGTGAAGCATGCATGGGGGTAGCATGCAGCTGATGTATATATAGATGGAGCGTGGCGATCGATGTCGTGTTCCGGCCGTGTTCCTCGTGAAGTAGTACGTGTGCTGCACTTTCAAAAAACGGAAACTGATGCATGTGGATTGCGAAAAGCCTACATAAACCACGTACATATTACATATCCTATGGAATTAAGGAGCAGAGAGCCAGAGAGAACCTTCCATATCCTACTCCTACACACATCAATGTGACGAATATTCACAAAGTCGTTCAACGTTGACGGCTGGTACGTGTTCGTTTTCTAGCTATCGAAACCGCAGTGCTCGGTTGTCTAGCTATGTAAACCTAGGGCGCCTGGCTATTATTGCTTCCGTGGTGTCGTCCCCTCTTAACACCGGGAGGTCATCTCTAGCTAGCCGCAGAGTCAATCCCTCAATTAAGAAATGGACATACTATTATTTATGGGGATGTCTAGGGAGCACCTGAATGTTTTTTAGTTTGTGAGCATTCAAATTTATAGTCTTTGGATTTAGATCTATTGATCCAATCAATTTGCCATCTCTCCCCACCACCCTCCTCTTTATAGGCCTCCCAAGTTGAGTGCTCACAAACCAAAAAAACACTCGAGTGTTACTTAGCCATTCTCATATATGTTTGTTTATCTCTTTGTTTAATTGTTTGTGTGTGTGCATGCTCTAACTCGCATGCATATATCATATATGCATGTCTGATTAAGAAGTTGGAATTAAAGGTGTGTGCGGAGAATAAAGCGAGATCAGAGATCTCTCAAGTTCTTAATTTGTTTGCTAAAGGTTAATTATTTTGTAATCAATAAAATGTGTGTTCATCTTTATATGTGTTCATTCTGTGTATCCAGAATAGTTTACTCAATTCATGAGATATTCATGGTGCACACGGCCCCGATTCCACCTCTCTCGATAGCTACAACTAAAATAGGACTCGAACGGCAGCCAGGCAGGGATGCACCGGACGAAGGCAATGACAATGGCTTATGCCATGTTTCTTTGGGCGTATAATCCGCCGCAGATAAAAAGTTGTATATTTCTTATTTTTGTACAAAGCATACGATGTAGCATTTTGTAATAATTTTTACGGGACTTTTAGTGGTTTTTGTCAAAAATCTCAAAACTATTTTTTAATAATTTGTTTGGACCCTCGAGGGTACTTATCCGAGACCCACAAGTTAGATTTTAATCCGCCGCCCAAAGAAACAGCGCATTAGTCCAGGCTGACGGCGACAGTGTGGCATAGGACAGCGATGAGCATGGTTTTGAATATCATTTTGGAGTCGATTTTCGAGCAGGTCTCGGTAGCAAAAATCGTCGAAATTCGGAAAAAATCGATAATTGTCGAATTCAAACGTATTCGAAAACTGGTTAAACACATGAGCGAATTTCCATCGAAAAGCTTGAAATTTGCTCGAAAAGTACCAAAATTCGATTGAAAAACTCGAAATTTCGACGACAGATTAAAAACAATCAAGAAAAATATAAAAAAATGAGAAAAATTACAAAAAAAATATTGTAAAATTTGTAAAATACAATTCACATATTAAAACCTTAGGAGATTTTGTTGTTTTTCATTTAGAACTATATTTATGAAATGAGTTGCTTGTGCTCCAGACGAGAGCTTATAGTAAGGGGAATCCTACACCATGTTCTGTATACTAGGAAAGTGAGCGCGGCGGCACGCCGCGCACGCGAACGGGCGAAATTTTTTTTGCTGTTATTTCGGAGAAAAACGGAACACGAAAACTTTTTTTTCCGGGAAAAACAAGGAAAAATGAACCACGAAAGCATTTTTTTGGGGGCGAAACGGAAAAGTTTTTTTTTGGAGGGAAAACGAAGAACGAAAACATTTTTTTCCCGTAGAAAACGAGTAAAAACGGGCCTCGAAAACATTTTTCACGGAAAAATGACGGACGAAATACAAATTCCCAATTCGTTTTTTGAAAAACGGGGGACGAAAACATTTTTCGTATGCTCCGGAGGAAAAACGGATCACGAAAACACTTTTCGCGGGCAAAACGGAGGATTTCTCCGAGCAAAACGGAGAAAGTTTTTTTTTTGCGAAAACGGGCAACGAAAATATTTTTTCCATGCTCCGGAGGAAAAACGGATCACGAACGGGGGACGAAAACATTTTTCGTATGCTCCGGAGGGAAAACGGATCACGAAAACATTTTTCGCGGGCAAAACGGAGGATTTTTCCGAGCAAAACGGAGAAAGTTTTTTTTTTTTAAGTAAAACGGCAATCTAAAACATTTTTTCCATGCTCCGGAGGAAAAACGGATCATGAACGGGGGACGAAAACATTTTTCGTATGCTCCGGAGGAAAAACGGATCACGAAAACATTTTTCGCGGGCAAAACGGAGGATTTTTCCGAGCAAAACGGAGAAAGTTTTTTTTGCGAACGGCAACGAAAACATTTTTCCATGCTCCGGAGGAAAAACGGATCACGAAAACATTTTTTTCTGGCAAAAGCGAGCAAGGACCCAAACGTAAAGTGCAGGGACCTATTTGTTATAATTTTGGACCCATTCCCTATTTTGAAAAATAAGAAAAGGGCTCGTTCGTTATTCGCATTTATTGGAGGGTCTCTCTGCAAAATACCGGACAAGGGACCTAAACGCGAACCGGTAAAATTTATTTTTCTCTCACAGAAAATTACCCAGGGACCTCTACGTAATTTCGAAGAAATTGAGAACCTTTTCGCGAAATTAGGAGAGAGAAAGGGGAGGACGCGTGGGGGGCCTCTGCGTGCGGCAATCCTCCCGGAAGTAATGGAGGTATAATTAGCAGGGCATCTTTAGTTAGGGGTGCACAGATATGAGCCGACCCGAAAAAAACAAAACCAAACCGGTCAACGTGGTTTGACCGGTTTTTGGTTCGGTTCCTGCATTTTATGGCGTGTGGTATTTCGTTTTTTTTTTTGGTTAAAACAGTGATAAAACCGAAAAAAAAACTGAAATACCGAATCCCTCACTCAGCAGTCAGCACTCGGCACTCCGTCCGTAGTCTGCACTGCGGCCCAAGTGCCCAACCACGAAAGGCCGGAAGCCTAGTAGAAGGCGGCCGTGCGTGTGCATGGAGCCATGGGCTATGCGTGCGTGTGCATGGGCTGTGGGCTTGCTGCGTGCGTGTGCATGTGGCCATGACCCATTGACCCATGTGCATGCAGCCAGCCATGCAGGCATCCAGCAGCAGCACTGCAGCGGTGCAGCCTAGCTCCCTGGATGCACGTAATTAGGCCCTAGAAACAGGGTTGAGGTTATCAGAAAGAAACTATCGTATTGGGGCCTCAGTTCATCAAGATGGGCCCAATAGCTGTTCTTTCGTCCATACTGTTCTTTCGTCAATGCTTGTGCACGGCCAATCTTTGCAACTGGCTACTTTTCCATTCCTTTCATTTCTTCTCTTTTTTTTTCATTCAGTTCCAGTCTACTTCTTAAGATGTATATAACTAAATACAACAATGTGTCATGTGATAAAGAGACAAATCCTCGTGTGCCACTACTTAAGGCCTTAAACCCAAGACAGCTATCACTGAACCATGGCATCCATATGTACCATCGCATTTTTGAATTGTTCCCCTTTATGCCATTGTTGACTAGTCAAACCATTATAGAACTATGAAAAGACTCATTTGCCCCTACATATGTAAGGGGGCATATCACGTGCAATCAAAGGTTTGGTGCAATCACCGTGCAATCCAATTAAAAAAAGTTTTAAAAAATTCTAAAAAAAATCATGGATATACATCTCAACTTACCCCATCTACGTATAAAATTTCATGATCATATTCGTCCTATGCTAGAAGTTGCAAAAAAGGCAAATTTCTGACAAATTTTTATAGTTCAAATGCACCCAAAATTTGTCTTTTTTGTAACTTCTAGCATAGGATGAATTTGACCATGAAGTTTTATACGTAGATAGGGTAAGTTGAGATGTATATCCATGATTTTTTTTAGAATTTTTTGAAACTTTTTTTAGTTGGATTGCACTGTGATTGCACCAAACCTTTGATTGCACTGGATATGCCCCCCATATGTAATCCCTCATATGCCATTACATGTTTATATTTTCTTTCTAAAAATCTGGTTTGAATTAAAAATCTCATTTTAATTTTGAATCCAATTTTGATTTCAAATCCAATTTCAATTTTCAAACTATCTTAAATTTTGAATCTAACATCCAATTCGACTTCTGAATTCAGTATGAATTTTTTACTTGAAAGCACTTTTGAATTTTAAATGCTAAATTTGAGCTGGTTTTCAGATGTTAAATTTGGTTTGAATTTGAGTTGGTTTTAATTTCGTATGTAAATTTTGATTTGAATTTTGAATCATGTTTGAACTTAAAATCAAATTTGATTTAAAAATCTAGTTTGAATTAAAAGTCTGACTTCAAGTAAACGTTTGATTTGAATTTTGAATTTGGTTTACAATTCAATTTGAATTTTCAATCTATCTTGAATTTTGAATATAAAATCCTATTTGAGTTTTGAATTTATATTGAAATTTTAATTTGAATGTAGTTTTGAATTCTGAATATAGTTTCAATGTTATTTTTAAAATCAAATCAGTTTAAATTTGGAATTTAAAATTTTATTTTAATTGGAATCGGTTTGAATTCAAAATGTAAATTTTGTTTTAAAATTTGAATCATTTTTAAATTTAATATAATATTTAAAATAAAAATCTACTTTGAATAATTAATGAAGTTTGAATTTAAAATCTGATTTGAATTTTGAAATATAGGGCCCTATTCGTTAGTGGCATAGGGGGGATTACAAAAACAAGGGTACTTTGGGCATTATAAGGGAGTTTTCTAACGGAGTTAGTAACAGAGCTAACAACGATGACATATAAGGAATTGATGACAAAATGCGATGGCACATATGATGCCATGGTTCAGTGATGGCAGTTACGAGTTTAGGTAGCTCTTGAGTGGAAAAACAGATCATCAAAATGGAGTTCCAGTTCTTTTAGTTTGCCTTTTTTTTCCTCGTCTTAATTATTTACCATTTTACACACTCTAAGTCAGTGTGGGTACGAGGTAGGGAGAGCTCACGGGCTCAAGCACAAAATCTCCTGCGCCTCCTCCATCACGTAGTCGTCAAAAGTGACCCACATATCGTCGATGCACCTAATATTAGCTAGAGGATGGCCTGGGTGTAGATCAATGGCGTTCCTGAGCGAAGACGATGCAGCTCTTCTGTTGGACTCCCTGGCACCTCTGCCCCCAATCTGCACAGAGATTGCCCTGGAAACTTCCTAGAGGGGGTTTCCTGGCGTGCTTGGTTGCATTGATTGTATGCACTGGAGGTGGAAGAATTGCCCTACTGCTTGGAAAGGGCAGTATTCAGGGCATGTCGATGGGCCAACTATGATCCTTGAAGCTATTGCATTTGAAGATTTGTGGATTTGGCATTCGTTCTTTGGCCTGCCAGGCTCTCTCAATGACATCAATGTCCTACAGAGATCTTCACTTTTCTAGAGGCTAACTTCAGGTACTGCACCAGCTGTGGAGTACATGATCAATGGAAACAAGTATACCATAGGTTATTATCTTGCAGACGGGATCTACCCTTCATGGGCAACCTTTGTGAAGAGCTATAGCAGTCCACAGGGCAACAAAAAAGTTCATTTCACAAAAGTTCAAGAAGCCGTCAGAAAGAATGTAGAGAGAGCATTTGGAGTTTTACAAGCTCGGTTTGCCATGGTAAGGGGTCCTACTAGATGGTGGAATAAGGACACTCTATGGTACATAATGACAACTGCTGTTACGATGCACAACATGATCATTGAGGATGAACGAGATGGTGATGGAGACTACGATTATGACCAAGATGGTGGGGAGGTGCTGAGGGAGGAGGAGTACCAACGACGTGATCCACTTGTATTGAATGAGTTCTTAAACATACACCAGGAGATTGAAGACAGGAAAATATATAAGAGGCTTCGAGATGATCTTATTTGAGCATTTGTGGGCAATTCATAGCGCTTCGTAGTTTGATTCATTATTCGGAGTTTCTATCTATCTATTTATCATGTTTTGAAAATTTTAAATTTAAATTTGAAATATCATGTTTTTAAATTGTAAATGTTAATATGCTTATGTTTTATGTATTACAAATATTTTTGATTGAATTTTAGTGGTGTTAACTGTTAAATGAAGATTATACATATCGGATATGTCAAAATAGGAGAAAAAGTAAAATAGGGACTGAGATTTAGAGGCTGTTGCTGAACTTGTGCTCTGAAAACAGGGCCCCAAAATATAGGAAGAGTCCCTAAATCCAAATAGGAGCTCTGTTTTACGAGCCCTTGCTGGAGATGCTCTAAGTCAGTGTGGGTACGAGGTAGGGAGAGCTCACGGGCTCAAGCACAAAATCTCCTGCGCCTCCTCCATCACGTAGTCGTCAAAAGTGACCCACATATCATCGATGCACCTAATATTAGCTAGAGGACGGCCTGGGTGTAGATCAATGGCGTTCCTGAGCGAAGACAATGCAGCTCTTCTGTTGGACTCCCTGGCACCTCTGCCCCCAATCTGCACAGAGATCTCCTTGAGACTTGACAGGTGCTCGATGCCAGTGGGCGCGGCGCCATGGCTGTCCCATCCTGACGCATTGAACCCTAGCTCCAGCCTTTGGAGTCTGGGGCCTCTGGGCATTGCCCCTACCTGGAAGACCAGCGACGATATCCTGCTGCATCTGATCTGAAACTGCATCAGAACACGGAACCCTGTCCCGCTGATGACCAAACTCTCTTCAGGAGTTCTTCTGATGCACAAACCGAGGTCCACGAGAGAGGGCAGCTGCGCGAGGATTCTGAGATCATCCCCCGGCAAATCCTTAACCCAAAGTTGCAGGTCACGAAGGTCGTGGAGCTCTCCGATCAGGGCCGGTCCTGGCATTTTGGGGGCCCAGGGCGAAAACTCATATAGAGGCCCCATTCACCTCTTCATATATATATATACCTTTTTTCTCTCTATACGTCGCCACGTCCGGGCGATCGGCAGCCCGTCGCCCCTCCTGTTTTTACTTTTTCGTTAGATAAAACCCCTAGCCGCCAGCCGCCAGAAAGCATTCTTTTGATGGAAACCCTCTTTCCTCAAAAGACTTCTAATCGCTCACGCTCTGGCGTCCTGCACAAGCACAACTAGTCCAATGCCAAATTGCCAAGGTACAAGCTGATTTTCGTGCAACCATCGTGCAACCCTACTAAAAAAGTTTCAAAAAAATCTGAAAAAAATCATGGATGTATATCTCAACTTACCCCAACTACGTATAAAATTCTATGATCAAATTCGTTGGTGTCCAAAATTTGTTTTTTTTGTAACTTCTAGCATAGGACGAATTTTATCATGAAATTTTATACGTAGATGGGGTAAGTTGAGATGTACGTTCATGATTTTTTTAAGAATTTTTTGAAACTTTTTTTAGTAGGGTTGCACGATAGTTGCACAAAAACTTTAATTGCACTGGATATATTATCATATATATAGACCAGCACTTTGCTTAAATAGTTTGGAGGCCCTTAACTTTTGGGGAGCCCTGGGCGGCCGCCCACCCCGCCCCCCCCCCCCTCCGGGCCGGCCCTGTCTCCGATCCACCTGGGAACCCTCAAAAAGCAGCCCCGTTCTGTCAGGAGCCTCTGAAGAAGGCGGGGAGTAGCAGACACAGACAGTGAGGCCAGTTCATCCAAGCAGCCATCATGGCTGATACGCAGCTGCCTGAGGCTACGAAGCTTTTCAAGCGAAGAACGCAAAGCACCAATGCGATGCCCTGCTGCCACGCCATCCAACTGCCTCTGATGGTTAAGACGTACTCGAAGATCCCTCAGATTGGTCAGCTCTCCGATCTCTCTGATGGTGTCTGCTGAGTTCGTGCACAGCCAGAAACATCTCAGTGTGCGTAGGGATTTCATGTTACTTATGCCTCCGGGTAAAGTTATTCCACCGTCAATGATCAGGTGCAACAACTGGCGTAGATGAACAACGTCCGGTGGAACTTCAATCTTGTATCCTTCGATCTCCAATGTTTCCAGCTGCTGCAGTGCCCGGATTTTGCTTGGTAGCTTTATTTTGTCATAAGATGTAAATTTTAGATACCTCAGCTGGAACAAACAACAAATTCCAGTGAGATCAAATGTCATCCGCTCACGGTTTACGCTTGTAAATTCGAGATTTAGAACTCGCAGATGCTTCAACTCCAGAAGTTGAGGTATATACGTGGATGTACCAAATCTGGCTAAGGCTCTTGCTTGTGAGAGCTGAATCTTCAGCAAAACAATCCTCGAAGCTTTCCGGGCACCACAGCCCCCCACGTCATCTCCCCCACTCTCTCCCATTCTTGCAAAAAAACCTCTAATTCTTTGGAATTACGGATAGGTCCTTTCTATTAACGAATAGGTCCTTTGTAATTTTCTGTGAGTATAAAATATTTTTTTCCGGTTCGCGTTTAGGTCCTCAGTTCGTCGTTTTACACAAAGAGCCTCCCGTTAAATACAAATTGCGAACAAGTCCTTTCTTACTTATTCAAAATAGCGAACAGGTCCAAAATTATAACAAATAGGTCCCTGCATTTTTCGTTCAGGTCCTTTCTCCGTTTTTCACGAAAAAAATATTTTCGTGGTCCGTTTGCTCTCCGAAGCATAGAAAAAATGTTTCCGTGGTCTGTTTTTTCTCCGAAAAAAAACAAAAAATATTTTCCGTTCACGCGCACAACGTTTTTCCCGGAAAAAATATTTTCGTGGTCCGTTTGCTCTCCGGAGCATGGGAAAAATGTTTCCGTTGTCTGTTTTTTCTCAAAAACAAAAACAAAAAATATTTTCCGTTCACGCGCGCGGCGTTTTTCCCGGAAAAAATATTTTCATGGTCCGTTTGCTCTCCGGAGCATGAGAAAAATGTTTTCGTGATCTATTTTTTCTCCGAAAAAAAACAAAAAAAAAAATCACGTTCACACGCGCGGCGTGCGCCGCGCTTGCATTTCTAGTTGCTCCAAGTGTTGCGCCATCTATTATACCATCCAAATGAAGGGATAATCGACGAACCTTACCGTCGATTCCTGTAATGTCATGCAAGTCATCGGTTGCAGTGATAAAATTCTCTTCTCTACACTTGTATATGATGAGATCAAGCATCATATCATGTACTCTACAGGATAGCACATCACCATTGCTGCCTGTTTCTGCTGGTTGAATAATACTCCTATTGACAAGCTCATTGAAATAGCCAGCTGCAATGTCCTCGGGGTCTTGTCGAGGGGCTTTACTGACAAAACCTTGGGCTACCCATTGTCTGACCAAATCATTCTTGATGATTGTGTGATCCTCCGGATACATGCCCAAATATAGTGTGCAAGTCTTCAAACTATGAGGAAGATTTGTGTAGCTTAGGGTTAGTATCTGTCTCATTCCTTCCAAGGTGGGATTGGTTTCAAGGTTGGATCCCAAGGAGTTCAGTGTCTGCTCCCATTGCTCCTTCATTAGTTTGTTCGGTTGAGTAGCCAAATAGCTAGATACAGTTATTATTGCGAGGGGCAAACCACCACATCTTTTTAATATACCAGTCGAAACTTCCTCCAAATTTGAAGGACAGGCATCCTCTAAACCAAATATCCTTTTGAAAAACAACCTTCTTGAGTCTTCGTTGCCAAGTGCCTTCATCTTATAAGACCATCTCCAACCGTGTCCCTTCCCCTCTCCCTTTTCCTCCGCGAAGGGATTCCCATTCCCTTCAGCGCTCCAACAGATTCCCTTCAGCATTCCCTTCGTGAAGGGATTCTCTCTCCCATTCCCTCTAGCAAGGGATTCTCTCTCCTTTCTCTATATAATTCCCTTTAAAAGGAATCTGTTGGAGATGAGGGCAAATAAAGGGAATGGGAATGAGGAAAGAGAACAGAGAAGAGAATGAAACGAAGGGAATATGGTTGGAGATGGTCTAAACATACTTGTAGTGACCGGAGGAGCATGCTGAAGCCACAGTCTCAATCCGTGTTGTTGTGATTACTCTGCTTCCATTTGTGGTTTCTGGAAAAGCACATCTAATAGTATTCCATGCAGTTGCATCCCATAGGTCATCAATTACAATAAAGTACCTGCCAAATAATTTCGTTTAGAACATAACAAGAACTAAGCACACATAAATTGTGCATACCTACCTTCCTGCAAGTGTATTTGGAAATGCCAAGAGAACTGTAGAGACTGTCAATCAAACTCTAAAAGTTGCATTCCTACTCTGGCGAAAACAATGGTTGCTGGTGACACTGGCTTCATTACTTTAGTTATATACGTGAGCAGTTTGTTTATAGGAACCAATTAAGTTGTTAGTTTGTGAGAATAGAAACGGCGCTGATGTTTGTACTAAACTACTAACAGGAAAGTTTCCAAGGATGGAAATGATTGCATGGTTATGGAATTGGTTTTGTCAAAATAAGTAGGTAGGTAGTACATTACTAGAACACCCACTCTGGATGAGTTAAGCCTTTTACTCCAAAGATACCGATTAAACATGCCAGAATTTTGCTTACTGTTCTCTCCAAAAAAGAATTTTGCTTACAGATCTTTATCAAGCTAAGAAAATAGCTTCTCTAAAAGAAAATCACTTGAGCAAACCCACTGACATATCCTTGAGGAAGGCGTAGGACAGCTCGCGCACCTCCTTCACCCAGCACTTGGCTTGCTCTTTGGGATTCTCCGTGGCTGACATATCCTTGAGGAAGGCGTGCATGTTGTCGAGCTCAGATCTCAGGGATCTGATCTCCACCTTGGCTTCTTTGAGGAGCTTGTACTTGTCGGTGAGCAAATCACCGAGCTTCCCAAGCAGCGAGCCCATGGCGCCATGGGATGCGCTCACCACCGCCGCCTCCATCGCCTTTCCTTTCTTGCGATTTTGCTCTCAGATCTGGAGCAGGGGAATCTCTCTCTCTCTCTCTCTCTCTCTCTCGCCTTGTGTCTAGTGTGACTGGCCGGCAGGGTTCAACTTTTCGTTGAATTTCGCGAAATCCGACCTTACCGCTACGGTTTAAAAATGTATTTTGTTGAAAACCGCTACTGTTCAAACGGTTTTCGAACGGTTTTTACCGATTTTCGAACTTCAATTTTTCTAACGGTTTTTCGCTGACGAAAAGTGGAACCCTACCGGTGGGTGTGGGATGGAAGGAGGTCACGTGCGATCAACATGTTGGTTTGCTATTTCCTCACCAAATCATCTACTATCTTACGGCCGGGCGAAGAAGAAAATTCAGACGGGCGGGGGGGCACTGCTGCCGCTGACTGCTGACAACGGCATGCGATGCACCCATCTGTGCTGTGTATATCACAATGCTTTCATTTCAGCTTAGCAAATTTTTTAAAAATTATATAATATAAAAATACAACGAAACTTGAAAAACGGAATAGTAGGTTTACGGAAAGGTCCACAATTTTTTTTAATTTCCTTTATTTTTAACTAAAAATTTTGAAAAACTTAAATTTCAAAATATCATATTTTCTGTTTCATAGGACAAAATCTATGTTTCACATCTCTCAGCATACTGAAAATCTAATGTTTCAATAGGTCAAATTGTATATTTCAGTTAGTCAAAATTTATGTTTCAGTAATTCAAAATCTATATTTTCAGTAGGTTAAAATTTATGTTTCATAACTCTCAGTACCTGAAAATCCGATGTTTCCCCTAAGTTTTAAAGGATGGTGATGGTTTCTTTCCAGTTTTAACCATTTAGACTACGCGAACAAGTTACAAAGCGGTATGATAATTGTAATACCTGTTTTGGGCAGCCCAACCTGGCCCGGCCGGTTTCTTAAATATCTGTGTAGGGGAGGGGGGTAGCTCAGGCTCTTTACTCCAAGCCCCGTGCCAAATTCGTTCCTCCTTCCTCCCCACCCCTCCCCCCTGACCCTGTCGCCGTCCTCTCCCCCTGACACGGCCGGGGGCGGCGCGAGGCCGGGTGGCGGGCGCGGCGCGGGGGAGCAAGTCTGCCGGTCGGCCGGCCGGAGGGCGAGGCGACGGATGGCGAGCGCCATGGGTGGCGACAGGCAAGGGCGCGGCCGTGGAGGCGGCGCGGCATGGCGCGGCGGCCAGGAAAGGCGCGGCGCGGTATGAGGGAGGTGGTGCGCACTTTGGCCGGAGGCGGCACCGGCGGCGGGCGGCCGACGACGACCGAAACGCCCGGTTGGCATCCAAAATAAGAAGAAAAAAATTCGGAACGCGCAATGGCAAAAAGGAAGTGAGCACCGCGTAGGTCTTGACGAGACGAACTCAACGGTGTGGTCGGATTCGAGAGTAGCTCACCGGATTGAGAGTAATCGACGAAAAACTGAGCTCTCAACGAAGATTTCAACGGCGAAATTCGTCATCGTCCTACAACGAAAAGTGAAATTAGTTGAGGGCTTTTGCTCGAGACGTCGACGCGAACACAACGACGCGATCGGATTCGAGTTTGGCTCACCGGATTGGAAGATGACACGGGGATGTCAACGGAGGACACCCGATGTCGGTTTTCTTGAGATCTCGTCCGAATGGAGAGGAGTGGCAGTGGGAGAGTGAGAGCATGGGATAGAGGGCTCCGAGACGAAGATTTGAGAAGTGGAAGCACGTCGTTTTGTGGAGAAACGGCCGAGATATGGAGGAAAGAGTGATTTTCGGTTTTTGCTTAACTGCTCAAATTCCAGCGAGATTGAAGACGCAAGATCATGGGGGATGGAATCTCCTCGTCCTCCTCTTTCCAATGGTTCAAACGGATCATGATTTGGTGGAGGAATGAGAGAGTTATGGAGGATTAAAGAGTGCATGCCTTGAATAGAGAGAGAGAGCTTCTCTGGAATTTCAATTGCACGGGAAGAAGATGAACAGTGCCGTGATGCTACAGTACCATGTGCTACAGTGTCCCGCTACAGTACCAATGCTACAGTGGCCGGCACGTGGCGCTCTCCTATTGGCCAGGAATTACGCAAAAGCAACGCCCTAAAGAAAAAAATAGCAAAAAGGGTCTACAAATTCCGAAAAAATCCCTAAAAATATCAGGGAATATTTGGAAACCAATAAAATTGGTTTCGCTGAATTTGGATGAAATTTAGAGATTTGAATATTCTGGAGCGAATAGCGGGCATTAAACAAAAGCCGCGCGAGATAAAATACCAGAGGGCTTCCAAAAATCTTGGAAAAATTCCCAAAATGTTTTTGGAATATTTGGAACCTAATGCAATGGGTTTTAGAATTTTTGGAGCATTTTGGAACTCGGGTGGAATTTCGGGGACAGACCGGAATTTGGAAATTCGACTTTTCAGCCGATGAAAGATTGAACTCCAATTTCGGAACGATAAGGATACCAGGTTAATTAGAACACCAAGGAAAATCCAAAATTTTAATTGAATTAATTTAAATTAGTTTTTTACAGAAGACCGAAATTGGGGATGTTACAATTGTCGAAGTCGGACTCGGAGTCGAAGTCGGAGTTGGAGTCCCACTCCTTTCCAATGTGAGCATGACCTTTGTGTTTGTAATGCTTGAACTTCTTGCTCCTTTCTTTGTCATTGCCTTGGTATTTGTCCTTTTTGTAGGGCTTGTCTTCTTTCTTCTCTCTATGTGGGCACTCGGCAATGAAATGACTGGGTTCCCCGCATTCATAGCATTTTCGAGTTGAGTGCCTTCCTCTTGACTTGTTTCCATAGCTCTTGGAGTGACTTCATGGCTTGTAACCCTTTTTCTTGAGAAACTTGTTGAACCTTCTTACAAGCAAGGCCATGTCCTCGTTTGTCAACGGACCACTTGACTCTTCATCACTTGAACTCTCTTCGGCTTCTTGCACAATCTTGACGGCTTTCAGTGCCACTCCTCTCTTCTTCCCGGATTTGAGTTCTTCAACCACTTCGGCCTCCTTAATCATCATTTCATCCATCATTAATCGACCAATTACATCATGAGGCGTGAGAGTGTCAAAGTTCGATCGATCTCGGATTAATTGAACTAAGTTGCGGTTGGTTAGAGTGATCACCCGGAGTATAATCTTCACAACGGCCTTGTCGGATAACTCGGTGCATCCAAGTCCTTTTGCTTGATTCACCAATACCATTAGCCGGTCAAACATCTTGGTGTAGCTCTCACCATCTTCCAAGGTGAACCGGCTTAGCGCACCAATAATTAGCTCAATCTTTGACTCACGGACGCTGGATATTCCTTCATGAGTGACCATGAGTCTTTCCCATATTGCCTTGGCATTATCTAGACCGTCAACCTGGTTGAACTCTGTATCACTCAAAGTATTGAACAAGGCATTGACGGCCAAGTCATTGAAATGTTGAGCTTTGTCCTCTTTGGGTGTGAGATTGTTTGGGTCGGAGGGCTTGAAACCTGTTTCTACAATCTTCCAAATACACGGGTGAAATGATCTCAAGTGCATCTTCATCTTATATTTCCATGCGCTTGAAGGAAGAACTAGTGCTCAAAAGTGGGAATGAATGCACCTAGCACTTGAATCTACTTCCTCCTCTCACAAAGATTTGAATCCACACACAAATTAATGGAGGAAGAAGCTTGAGCTCTAAAGAGTGTTTTGAATAATTGAGAGAGTGCTAGAACTAGGCAATGAATGAGCTCCAAAAAAACTCTACATTACCGTTGGGAGAGGGAGAAGGCTTAAATATGTCCTCTATTTCGCAAAGTCCGGACTATCCGGACATTTCAATCCGGATACTCCGGATAGGCTAAAAAGCATTTTTGGCCGAAGGGAGTAACTCGGACACTTCGAGATTTTTATCCGGATACTCCGGATAAAATGTCCGGACATTCTGGGTTAGTCAGCTCGGTTTGAAAAACTATTTTTGGGAGAATGCAAGTATTTAGGAACTATTTTAATGCAAGATTGACCGTTGATTACATTATCATCTTAAGAGTGATTTCCCGTCGTATCCCCTTAATAGTACGACTATCCTTAAGACTCAAATAAAAATAAAAGTTACAATTCTTGTCTTGATGCTGTCTTTTCAAATTTGAATATTTGTAGGGGCGTCCAATCACATTCCGAAAGCAATATGTTCTCGATATCTGCATCAATTCTAGTTAAAACATTAGATCTCTTTAATTGTGTCATCATTAATCACCAAAACTTTTTAAGGAGCCTAGATGCACTTTCACAAAGATCTCCATATCTGTTGGACCAACCAAGTGCCGGGACTTGACTTCTCTCTGCCTGAATCAATGATTCACTGAACCAACCAAATCAATTTCTTTTGTCAGGCTTGGCATTGTAGCAATTCACGGAGGCCATCTTCTGAACTTGAATGATAGGCTGAAGAATGGACAAGACACTGACCTCGAACGCCGTTGGCCGCCGTCGCTCCCTTCCTCCGCCCGTGCGCCGTGGAGTCGCCCAGCTCCTCGCCGTTTCCCAGCTCACGGCGTCGCCCTCCTCCATCGCTACTCCCTTTCCCAGCCATACCTCGCGCTGGAAGCACACGCCACGCGGCCGCAGCTCCTGAGCATTGCCTGCTCTGCCGCCCATGCCAAGCAATGAGACCTCGCTCCCTCTGCCTCAGCCACCTTAATTCGGCCCTACCTCTGCGCCTGCTCGCCATTTTTCTTGCCGTTGCCCGAGAGCAAGCCCGACGAGCGCTTCAGTAGGAAATCCTCCGTCTCGGCGAGCCTCCGTCCAAATTCACCGAAACTCAAGCTCCGTTCATCCTTGTTGATCGCTGCGGCATGCTCCATTGCAGGTCTTACCGGCAGAGCCGCCGCCTCAACCGCGCCTTTCTTCCCCGCCTCCGGTCGCATGGCGCCGGCCCGCTCCTATAAACAACGGCAAGGAGATGTTTATAGTCTAAAGTATATATGGTCATTTTTATATAACGCGACATCTTAATAATGACTTGTAAAATGATTTCTCATATGGAGAAGAGAGAGAGAGATTAGCTACTAAGAGTCAGTTATAGACTACTAGTTATATGCCCGTGCGTTGCTACAAAAAACAAAATTCATAACGAAAAATAAAGATTAAAAAATAAAAAAAATACTACTCCCTCCGTTTCTTTTTATAAGGCGTATTTGGTTTCGTTAGGACAAGGCTTTGACCAACCATTACTCTATTAGCATATAATTTTTATAACACAAAATTAATATCAGCAGATTTGTATTCAAAAGTACTTATATATAATTATGATTTTGTATTGCATAAATGATATATTAATGAAGTAATCGTTGGTCAAAGTCTTGTCCTAACGAAACCAAATACGCCTTATAAAAAGAAACGGAGGGAGTATTTCATAAGATCAAACATCTATCTTTAACGCTTCGTTTCTTGCAAAAGCTGGCTAATTAAAGCAACGCTTCGTTTCTTGCGTAGGGCAATTAAGGAGGGCAATTAAATAGGGCAATTAAGCAGAGCAATTAATGTGACGTGGGAAGAAACTCTCACTTTATATAGTAGAGATAACTGATTTCTTGATAATATTAACACTATTACATATGGGACCATGCATATTTACTTTAGAGATTGTACTATAACTAGTCCGTATATACTATCTATAAATAATAGTATGTCCATTTCTTAATAGAGGGATTGACTCCGCGGCTAGAGATGACCTCCCGGTGTAAGAGGGGACGACACCATGCACGCAGTAATAGCCAGCCCTAGGTTTACATAGCTAGGCAACCGAGCACCGCGGTTTCGATAGCTAGAAAACGAACACCAGCTAGCCGTCAACGTTGAACGACTTTGTGAATATTCGTCACATTGATGTGTGTAGGAGTAGGATATGGAAGGTTCTCTCTGGCTCTCTGCTCCTTAATTCCATAGGATATGTAATATGTACGTGGTTTATGTAGGCTTTTCGCAATCCACATGCATCAGTTTCCGTTTTTTGAAAGTGCAGCACACGTACTACTTCACGAGGAACACGGCCGGAACACGACATCGATCGCCACGCTCCATCTATATATACATCAGCTGCATGCTACCCCCATGCATGCTTCACAAAATCAATTCACCACTGCAAATACATTCAGGCTAGCGTGTATTGCTTCCATACAATCCCTCCCTCATGTTGACAAATATGGCGCCTCAACGCCGTTCAACGCTCGTAGCGCTTGTGTGCTTGGCCTTCACCCTCTCCTTCCTCGCCGCCCCGGCGGCGGCCGTCGGCAAGACCGGCCAGGTCACCGTGTTCTGGGGACGGAACAAGGACGAGGGCACGCTCAGGGAGGCCTGCGACACCGGCCGCTACACCATGGCCGTCATCTCCTTCTACAGCGTCTTCGGCCACGGCAGGTACTGGGGCGACCTCTCCGGCCACCCGCTGAACGGCGTTGGCGACGACATCAAGCACTGCCAGTCCAAGGGCATCGCCGTGTTCGTCTCCATCGGCGGCTTCGGCGACCAGTACTCGCTTCCGTCCTCCCAGTCCGCCAAGGACGTCGCCGACAACCTCTTCAACTCCCTCCTGGGCGGCCACCGGAAGGGCGTCTTCCGCCCGTTCGGCGACGCTGTGGTCGACGGCATCGACTTCTTCATCGAGGGCTGGTCGGACCACTACGACGAGCTCGCCAACCACCTCAACGACTACAACCAGAACTACCACGCCACGCTCGGGATCCGGCTGTCGGCGACGCCGCGGTGCGCGTACCCGGACTGGCGCGTGGAGAAGGCGCTGCAGACGAGGCTCTTCGAGCGCATCCACGTCCGCTTCTACGACGACCCCAAGTGCTCCTACAACCACGCCGGCCTGCGGGGGGTGATGGAGCAGTGGAACAAGTGGACGGCCAAGTACCCGAACAGCCTCGTGTTCCTCGGGCTGCCGGCGGCGAACTTGCCGGGGAAGAACGACAACGTCAACCTCAAGGCGCTCTACGACGACCTGCTGCCCCATGTGCAGAAGGCGGCCAACTACGGAGGGGTCATGCTCTGGGACAGGTACTACGATAAGCAGACCAACTATGGCCGCAACCTCAAGTACCGGGCTTAGATACAATGACCATTAAGCTCCAAACATAAATGGTTTATATATATATGTTCGTTTATCTCTCTGTTTAATTGTTTAATTGTGTGTGTGCATGCTCTAGCTCGCTTGCATATATGCATGCCTGATTAAGAAGTTGGAAGTGAAGTTGTGAGAGAGAATAAAATGAGATCACAGCAGATCTCTCTGGTTCTTAATTTGTTTCCTAAAGGTTAATTATTTTGTAATCAATAAAATGTGTGTTCATCCTTATATGTGTTCATTCTGTGTATCCAGAATAGTTTACTCAATTCATGATATAGGGATACAACAAGGTGTCATGTGATAAAGAGACAAATCCTCGTGTGCCACTACTTAAGGCCTTAAACCCAAGACTGCTATCACTGAACCATGGCATCCATATGTACCATCACATTTTCCCTTTGAATGGGAGTGTATAGGCATCATCCGGATGTTTTTGTTCTAAAAAACATCCAAACTTTAGACCATACGATCAAAACACACATCCGTAGGATCAACCCACCTCGAATTCAGGAGGGTGTGCATCAATCTGAAAGCAAATCCAATAGCCAAGAATTTGAATGATAATTGCTAAAGAAAACATCCGGATGAAACTTATCAAAACCCTTTTTGAATTGTTCCCCTTTATGCCATTGTTGACTAGTCAAACCATTATAGAACTGTGAAAAGACTCATTTGCCCCTACATGTGTAATCCCTCATATGCCATTACATGTTTATATTTTCTTTCTAAAAATCTGGTTTGAATTAAAAATCTCATTTTAATTTTGAATCCAGTTTAGATTTCAAATCCGATTTCAATTTTCAAACTATCTTAAATTTTGAATCTAACATCCAATTCGACTTCTGAATTCAGTATGAATTTTTTATTTGAAAGCACTTTTGAATTTTAAATCTATTTTAAATGCTAAATTTGAGCTGGTTTTAATTTTATATGTAAAATTTGGTTTGAATTTGAGTTGGTTTTAATTTCGTATGTAAATTTTGATTTGAATTTTGAATCATGTTTGAACTTAAAATCAAATTTGATTTAAAAATCTAGTTTGAATGAAAAGTTTGAGTTCAAGTAAAAGTTTGATTTGAATTTTGAATTTGGTTTACAATTCAATTTGAATTTTCAATCTATCTTGAATTTTGAATATAAAATCCTATTTGAGTTTTGAATTTATATTGAAATTTTAATTTGAATGTAGTTTTGAATTCTGAATATAGTTTCAATGTTATTTTTAAAATCAAATTAGTTTAAATTTGGAATTTAAAATATTATTTTAATTGGAATCGGTTTGAATTCAAAATGTAAATTTTGTTTTAAAATTTGAATCATTTTTAAATTTAATATAATATTTAAAATAAAAATCTACTTTGAATAGTTAATGAAGTTTGAATTTAAAAACTGGTTTGAATTTAAAATCTGATTTGAATTTTGAAATATAGGGCCCAATTCGTTAGTGGCATAGGGGGATTACAAAAACAAGGGTACTTTGGGCATTATAGGGGGGTTTTCTAACGGAGTTAGTAGCAGAGCTAACATGCAACGATGACATATAAGGAATTGATGACAAAATGCGATGGCACATATGATGCCATGGTTCAATCTATCTTGAATTTTGAATATAAAATCCTATTTGAGTTTTGAATTTATATTGAAGTTTTAATTTGAAAGTAGTTTTGAATTCTGAATATAGTTTCAATGTTATTTTTAAAATCAAATTAGTTTAAATTTGGAATTTAAAATTTTATTTTAATTGGAATCGGTTTGAATTCAAAATGTGAATTTTGTTTTAAAATTTGAATCATTTTTAAATTTAATATAATATTTAAAATAAAAATCTATTTGAATAATTAATGAAGTTTGAATTAAAAATCTGATTTGAATTTTGAAATATAGGGCCCTATTCGTTAGTGGCATAGGGGGATTACAAAAACAAGGGTACTTTGGGCATTATAGGGGGGTTTTCTAACGGAGTTAGTAACAGCGCTAACAACGATGACATATAAGGAATTGATGACAAAATGCGATGGCACATATGATGCCATGGTTCAGTGATGGCAGTTACGAGTTTAGGTAGCCCTCGAGTGGAACTTGGAAAAATCAACCTACGATAAACAAAGAAAAACAGATCATCAAAATGGAGTTCCAGTTCTTTTAGTTTGCCTTTTTTTTCCTCGTCTTAATTATTTACCATTTTACACACTCTAAGTCAGTGTGGGTACGAGGTAGGGAGAGCTCACGGGCTCAAGCACAAAATCTCCTGCGCCTCCTCCGTCACGTAGTCGTCAAAACTGACCAACATATCGTCGATGCACCTAATATTAGCTAGAGGACGGCCTGGGTGTAGATCAATGGCGTTCCTGAGCGAAGACACTGCAGCTCTTCTGTTGGACTCCCTGGCACCTCTGCCCCCAATCCGCACAGAGATCTCCTTGAGACTTGACAGGCGCTCGATGCCGGTGGGCGCGGCGCCATGGCTGTCCCATCCTGACGCATTGAACCCTAGCTCCAGCCTTTGGAGCCTGGGCATTGCCCCTACCTGGAAGACCAGCGACGATATCCTGCTGCATCTGATCTGAAACTGCATCAGAACACGGAACCCTGTCCCGCTGATGACCAAACTCTCTTCAGGAGTTCTTCTGATGCACAAACCGAGGTCCACGAGAGAGGGCAGCTGCGCGAGGATTCTGAGATCATCCCCCGGCAAATCCTTAACCCAAAGTTGCAGGTCACGAAGGTCGTGGAGCTCTCCGATCCACCTGGGAACCCTCAAAAAGCAGCCCCGTTCTGTCAGGAGCCTCTGAAGAAGGCGGGGAGTAGCAGACACAGACAGTGAGCCCAGTTCATCCAAGCAGCCATCATGGCTGATACGCAGCTGCCTGAGGCTACGAAGCTTTTCAAGCGAAGAACGCAAAGCACCAATGCGATGCCCTGCTGCCACGCCATCCAACTGCCTCTGATGGTTAAGACGTACTCGAAGATCCCTCAGATTGGTCAGCTCTCCGATCTCTCTGATGGTGTCTGCTGAGTTCGTGCACAGCCAGAAACATCTCAGTGTGCGTAGGGATTTCATGTTACTTATGCCTCCGGGTAAAGTTATTCCACCGTCAATGATCAGGTGCAACAACTGGCGTAGATGAACAACGTCCGGTGGAACTTCAATCTTGTATCCTTCGATCTCCAATGTTTCCAGCTGCTGCAGTGCCCGGATTTTGCTTGGTAGCTTTATTTTGTCATAAGATGTAAATTTTAGATACCTCAGCTGGAACAAACAACAAATTCCAGTGAGATCAATTGTCATCCGCTCACGGTTTACGCTTGTAAATTCGAGATTTAGAACTCGCAGATGCTTCAACTCCAGAAATTGAGGTATATACGTGGATGTACCAAATCTGGCTAAGGCTCTTACTTGTGAGAGCTGAATTGCTCCAAGCGCTGCGCCATCTATTATACCATCCAAATGAAGGGATAATCGACGAACCTTACCGTCGATTCCTGTAATGTCTCGCAAGTCATTGGTTGCAGCGATAAAATTCTCTTCTCTACACTTGTGTATGATGAGATCAAGCATCATATCATGTACTCTACAGGATAGCACATCACCATTGCTGTCTGTTTCTGCTGGTTGAATAATACTCCTATTGACAAGCTCATTGAAATAGCCAGCTGCAATGTCCTCGGGGTCTTGTCGAGGGGCTTTACTGACAAAACCTTGGGCTACCCATTGTCTGACCAAATCATTCTTGCTGATTGTGTGATCCTCCGGATACATGCCCAAATATAGTGTGCAAGTCTTCAAACTATGAGGAAGATTTGTGTAGCTTAGGGTTAGTATCTGTCTCATTCCTTCCAAGGTGGGATTGGTTTCAAGGTTGGATCCCAAGGAGTTCAGTGTCTGCTCCCATTGCTCCTTCATTAGTTTGTTCGGTTGAGTAGCCAAATAGCTAGATACAGTGATTATTGCGAGGGGCAAACCACCACATCTTTTTAATATACCAGTCGAAACTTCCTCCAAATTTGAAGGACAGGCATCCTCTAAACCAAATATCCTTTTGAAAAACAACCTTCTTGAGTCTTCGTTGCCAAGTGCCTTCATCTTATAAACATACTTGTAGTGACCGGAGGAGCATGCTGAAGCCACAGTCTCAATCCGTGTTGTTGTGATTACTCTGCTTCCATTTGTGGTTTCTGGAAAAGCACATCTAATAGTACTCCATGCAGTTGCATCCCATATGTCATCAATTACAATAAAGTACCTGCCAAATAATTTTGTTTAGAACATAACAAGAACTAAGCACACATAAATTGTGCATACCTACCTTCCTGCAAGTGTATTTGGAAATGCCAAGAGAACTGTAGAGACTGTCAATCAAACTCTAAAAGTTGCATGCCTACTCTGGCGAAAACAATGGTTGCTGGTGACACTGGGCTTCATTACTTTAGTTATATACGTGAGCAGTTTGTTTTTAGGAACCAAGTTGTTAGTTTGTGAGAACAGAAACGGCGCTGATGTTTGTACTAAACTACTAACAGGAAAGTTTCCAAGGATGGAAATGATTGCATGGTTATGGAATTGGCTTTGTCAAAATAAGTAGGTAGGTAGTACATTACTAGAACACCCACTCCGGATGAGTTAAGCCTTTTACTCCAAAGATACCGATTAAACATGCCAGAATTTTGCTTACAGATCATTATCAAGATAAGAAAATAGCTTCTCTAAAAGAAAATCACTTGAGCAAACCCACTGGGAAATTTAGCATACCTCTTGTCTGTAAGAAATTTTCGGAGTTCATTGATTAGTTCGTCTTCATCCCATACTTCCATGTTGTTGTCCGGGACATTATAGCCAACTTGGGATAGCATCTTCCTCAAAACCTTCCATATGTTCGGCTTCTGGGACACAGGAACGAAACTTCGACAATGGAACTGCCCCTCTAGCTCGCGATAAATCTCGTTTGCAAGAGTTGTCTTTCCAAGACCTCCGAATCCCACGATAGAGATCACCTTTAGGTGCTGTGCAGACGCAACATCATCTTCTTCGCCCATCATCAACCGAATGAGCTCATCCCTCGGCCCGTCGATGCCCACAAGGCGCGCCGTCTCGGTGTAGAGCGCCACCATGCGAGGATCGACAGCCGTGCCGTTCAGCCTGGAGGCGACGTCGTCGTCAACCTTGTACCTCGTGCGTCGCTCGCTGACCTCCACAGCACGTCGCTTGAGGCCTCGGAACTCTCTTGCGATCTGATGGCGAGCCCCGATCGTCGTCAGCAAGCTCAGGCACCTGTCGATGAGTCCCCTGAAGCCTTGCTGGTTGCTGCTGGACTCGTGCTCGACGCGAAGCATGAACTCGTCGACGCTGTCCTCGACGTCGTAGGACAGCTCGCGCACCTCCTTCACCCAGCACTTGGCTTGCTCGTTGGGATTCTCCGTGGCTGACATATCCTTGAGGAAGGCGTGCATGTTGTCGAGCTCAGATCTCAGGGATCTGATCTCCACCTTGGCTTCTTTGAGGAGCTTGTACTTGTCGGTGAGCAAATCACCGAGCTTCCCAAGCAGCGAGCCCATGGCGCCATCGGATGCGCTCACCACCGCCGCCTCCATCGCCTTTCCTTTCTTGCGATTTTGCTCTCAGATCTGGAGCAGGGGAATCTCTCTCTCTCTCTCTCTTGCCTTGTGTCTAGTGTGACTGGCCGGTGGGTGTGGGATGGAAGGAGGTCACGTGCGATCAACATGTTGGTTTGCTATTTCCTCACCAAATCATCTACTATCTAGCGGCCGGGCGAAGAAGAAAATTCGGACGGGCGGGGGGGCCACTGCTGCCGCTGACTGCTGACAGCGGCATGCGATGCACCCATGGCCGCTAAAGCACGGTCTGTGCTGTGGAATTTTTTTTTAAAATAATACTTTTTTTAAATCAAATTGCGTTTTTAATATACGGAATAAAAAATTTGCAAAAATAATGTGCCGTCGCCAAACGGTATGGCGAACACCCTATTTTCGCCGAACCGTCTGGCGAATACCCTATTTTCGCCAGACGGTTCGGCGAAAATAGGCTAATTGCGCTATTAATTGTTCAGAAACATGGGTTAGGCTATTTTCACCAGACGTTGTGGTAAAATAGGGTATTCGCTGCACCGCTCGGCGAAAATAGGTAGTCGCCATACTATACTGGCGAAAATATATAGTTCGCCAAGCCGTATGGCGAAAATAGGTAATCGCCAAGCCGCACGGCTTAAAATGTATAAAATATGGAATAAAATAATTATACCACATGCATATAGTGTTGGATGTTCCATTTATGCAAAAATATGTAGGTATCGTACCATATTATGGAAAAATATTTCATCTACGCCTTTGTTCACTGCAAAATATATCGCAGACTTGTAAAATGTCACGTTCGAATGTATTTTTGGCACGAATACACAGATTTGCTCTTTGATATATGGAGTACCATATTATGGGAAAATTTTTCATCTACGCCTTTGTCCACTACAAAAATATACCGCCACAATAACCCTAAGTACTATTGTAAACAATAACTTTTAGGCCTTTTCGGCAGCCTGTAAAATGTCCCGTTCAAATGTATTTTTCACACGAATACTGCAGATTTGCTCTTTGATATATGGACTACCATATTATGGAAAAATATTTCATCTACGCCTTTGTCCACTACAAAAATATACCGCCACAATAACCCTAAGTACTATTGTAAACAATAACTTTTAGGCCTTTTAATGACTGTAAAATGTCCTGCTCGAATGTATTTTTCAAGACGAATACCGCAGATTTGCTCTTTGATATATGGAGTACCATATTATGGAAAAATATTTCATCTACGCCTTTGTCCACTACAAAAATATACCGCCACAATAACCCTAAGTACTATTGTAAACAATAACTTTTAGGCCTTTTCGGCAGCCTGTAAAATGTCTCGTTCGAATGTATTTTTCGGCATGAATACGCAGATTTGCTCTTTGATATATGGACTACCATATTATGGGAAAATATTTCATCTACGCCTTTGTCCACTACAAAAATATACCGCCACAATAACCCTAAGTACTATTGTAAACAATAACTTTTAGGCCTTTTAGTGACTGTAAAATGTCTCGCTCGAATGTATTTTTCTAAGACGAATACCGCAGATTTGCTCTTTGATATATGGAGTACCATATTATGGGAAAATTTTTCATCTACGCCTTTGTTCACTACAAAAATATACCGCCACAATAACCCTAAGTACTATTGTCAACAATAACTTTTAAGCCTTTTAAATGACTGTAAAATGTCTCGTTCGAATGTATTTTCCTAAGACGAATACTGCAGATTTGCTCTTTGATATATGGAGTACCATATTATGGGAAAATTTTTCATCTACGCCATTGTTTACGCTGATAGAATTAAATGGTAAGACATAATATGAGAAAGGACAATAACAAAAGCATGTAGATGCAACAAAGAATCTTAGTACGCAAACTCAACCTTAGTACGGCAGATACAACGGATATTAAGCAGTGGCGGCATTGCTAGGAGAAGTGCCAATAACATCGATTGTAATGGTGGAACAAGTGATCGTTCCGCCTATGTTCGTAGAGTGGGAATGATGCCATACATTTTCTACATATTACATCACCTGTCAATCTTGTGCGATTTGTTCTCGGACACCGCTCAATCTCTCTTATGAAAGAGCTCCATGGCCGTGGCGCTTGATGCTCCGGTATCCGCCGAATGGGTAGCCTATGCCATACGTCTCCGGGGTGTAAGAAGTAACTTGTTTGTGTGCATTCTGTGGAGTCCTGCCCTCCCATATGGGCACGCCTTCCCGATTTCCGGCGCCCCCTATGTTAATACCACCGGGGTTGCGGATGGCCTTTGTAATGCGTCAAGGATTTGTTGCGATCGCGGACCTCGGCCATTTGCTTCCCCTTATCCGTACCATTCGAGAGGACGAACCCTCTTGCCCTTCCGAGACTTGCCGAGACGCCTCCTGCTTTTGGCTCGCACTCCACGATATGGTCCAGGAGGTGTGTGTTGGGCTTCTTGTTGTACAACCGAAAACGTGCCACTTCAATGCAGATGCCCGTTGTGGTGGTTGGAGAATACCGTTTGCGTGCTCGGTCCGGCTTCGGGAGGTAGTAGCACCACGGCGAGGGTTGCTCTCCCGCTTATCAAATACAGGAAGTTTGAGATGTGGGTGGTACGTCTCCGGGTCCACCAGTTGAAGTACCAAAGACCATGCATCCTCGGACAAAGGGCACCAGTAGAATCTTCTATCCGCTAGATCCTCGTCGCCGGTATCAACCATCGCCTCGAGGCCGTGGTCGCACGATTCTGGCTTTGCGTTGGCCCCCGAGGAGGATTTTCTTGCCTTGACTTGAGCCATTTGGCAAACTTCTTTTGAAGTCCTGTATGCGATGAATTGATTTAGAATGGGTACATTGTAGCTGAAACATGAGGCATGTGAAATCGACCGATTGGTTCGTCCCTTGCCCACCGCCCTTAACTCCGGTCGATCTAGGTAGGGGACATATCCCGCCGCCTCTCCCACCGTGTGAAGTTCTCTGGCGAAGTGGGGTAGGCGTCGTGGCGATTGTAGAGAAATTGTAATCACGTCGTTCCGCCGTCGATCCATTGGAAAAAGCAACAACGGTCGTCGCCCTAAAAACAAATAACGATGCATAAAATGGCATCATACCGTAATTAGGGTATGGACAACATTTGGTTTACCCGAAGCCGCGCACAACAAAGAGTGAGCGGGAGGCCGTATCTCCGTCGTGAAGCTGCGTAACCTTCGCCAAAGAGTTGCGATCACATTTCGGCGTGGCAACTCCGGCAGAATCAAGCGCCAACGCTTACTCTCATCCGGGTATTGGGGGTTAGCCTTCGCTTGTCAAGAGAGGCGACGGTAGAACGACATCGTGGCCTACCGTGTGTGTGGGAAAAGCAGACTAAAGTTTATGGAAGTTATGGTCGTGTGATGCACATATCCCTCCCTCGGTGGGTTTATAAAGAGCCGAAGGGGCAACCAAAGGAGAGTCTCGCGGACTTCAGAGTATTTCAAATCCGCGAGCATCGGATGCTTCGCGACTCATGATGACATGAGCGTGGCTATGCCCACAACTTTAAACAGGAATCTACGCCATAGTCGGCTTTTGGCAAAGATTATGCTGTTGAAATGACAAATCTTTGGAAAAGTTGATATGGCAAAAGTGAAAAAGCAATAATGACATGCGGTTGATATGACTAAAGATGATGAAATATATAATAGACCACGATATGAGGAAGTACACAAAATAGATAGTAAAGCATAATAGGACAAAGTACCCAAAAATAACGCACATCCTAAGCCTCGATCACCCCGGTGGTGGACCACGACCACTGGCCCCGACCACGGCCACGACCCCTAGCTCTCCTTCGCGGGCCGGAAGGAGTGCATCGTCGAGAGGTCGTGGGCGGCACCCGCGATGGTCCCGCTGGCCGTAGTCAGAAGGGCTGTACCGAATCAACCGGGACACGCAGCGGGAGGCAACGGTCTGGCAGGAGGCTGCGTGATCTACGTGGGTGGAGGAGGCGGCGTGTCTTTGCGTGGTGGAGGCTGCGTGAACGAAGCCCTCGCGAAGAATCGACGCCGATGAGTCGTGACGCCGTTCTCGACCGGGTGTCCGGTAGAGGCATGTCCTACGAGGCCTACGATCTGAGACATTAACATTTAATTATAGTGAGAAGATTAGATTCAAACGGGATCAATCGAATGTTTATCGGCTTACGGGTGTGGGGACCATGGTAGGCCCGCGTGGTGGCGTCGCCAGCTGGATCCTCGGTAGTGCTCGAGTGGAGGCACTGGGTGTGGAAGCTGGACCCTGGTCAGTAGCGGTGGTCGAGAAGGTGGTGTCCAGAGTGAGACCAGGGTGGCGGCCTAGGACGAGGTGCCGGTAAAGCTTGATCGGGGCCGGGGCACGCCAAAAGCGACACCAAGCTCCACGATCCGTCGGAGTGCAGCTCGACATGCCGCATGGCCTCGATAGGCATTTCTGCGGCTGTGAAAGTGGTCCCCGCTGCAGCCTAGACAGAAAGTCAGCGGCATGCTGCTGCAAGCCCCTCGCCTCGTCCACCTATCACGTACAAACAAACATTAAACATAACGACATAGCATTGAAATTACAATTGCATTAATGAGTAAAAATACAACTAGACTTACCATCTGGTGCAGTGCCAGTCCTGCGTGGCTCGAGTACAAGTCTGCGATGCTAGCAGCAAACACCTGGGCCGGCTGCTCATCGCGTAGGAGACGAGTACGGTCCGGGCACGCGTGCAGACAAGTACTCTGGTAGGAGGAGGGGTCGTGAGGCGCGACCTCCTCGACAACGTCCTCCAGCGCCCCCTCCCACAGCGCAAGCCACGGCGCCATCCTCTGCGACAAGGTCACCATGGCCTTCTTGGGTCCCTGGGTGGAGAACTCGCACAAAAGACCTCATTAGTACAAATATGTCGTAAGCACTTAGCATTCTGTAGTGGCGAGTAACTCACGAGTGCACTTTCGGCTGCACGCGTTCCCCCAAAGGCAGGGGACCACCTGGCGTAGTCCAAAGCGCCCGAGGACTCGGTGCGGCGCGTAGTCCTCTACGAAGACGTCGAAGACGAGCTTCCTCCTCGTCTTCCAGTAAGGCTGGTCCCTGTCACAGAGCATGGACAGGCCCCCCGCAGCTCTCTCTCCTACACGCTCGTCGCTGTAGGGGTCCCAGACGACATTCCCGTCCCTCAGGTGGTCGAAGGCCTCCGTGAAGGCGAGGTACGCCGCACGTACCTGGACACCTGCCCACTGTGGCTGCAATAGAGTAGAAATAACTGTAAGCAGATGGCATTGAAATTACAATTGCATTAATGAGTAAGAACATGTACCCGTCGCCTGGTCCAGAGCGAGCCCATCGTCGGTCGGTCCAGCGCATCACCGCCGTACATGTCGGCGGTGTAGTGCCGAGGGTCGACCAGGGTCGACCCACTGAGAAGCGCCGAATGACCAAAGGCGAAGAAGAAGCGGCATCCCGGCCGATTGGAGTTCACGCCTTTCTTCACGCACGCAGCGTCGCAAAGGGCGCAGATGCGTGGAAGCAAGAACCGCCGAACCCCAGGATACCGCCGGTACATCGTCAGGCTCTGAGTCCGCAATAGCCCGTGCGTAGGCTATCCAACGCGCATCCACGGTGTCGCCGTGACTCGACGTGAACATCACCCACCGAACAACCAAAGCGAGATAGGCCTCAAGGTGCCTAGCAACCTGGTAGTCCGTGGGCTCGCCGCCATCCATTGCACTCGCAACAATTGAAAGAGTGTGATATCACGTTAATGCTATGCAAAGCTGGAGTAACATAGTAATATGTACAATCACTAACCTCGGCTGCCAACCACCTCCTCAATGGCCCGTGCCGTGCCTACCAGGTATCTACGGTCTATCTCCGCGACCCGTAAGCGCAGCGGTAAGTCCGCGTCCCATCCAACAGAGCCACCGAGGGGCCGATCGCTGCCGGCGATCGGCAATCCAGTGAGCATGGCGGCGTCTGCAGTTGTCACCGTCATCTCCCGACAGGCGGTGAAAAGTGTGCGTCTCCGGCCTCCGGTCGACCAAACACGCTAACGGCGAGTGGTCGACGGAAACGCCGCGGCGGCTGCGGTCGTCACCACGTGCCTGGGGTCGTGCTCGACGGGCTCGTCGGTGAACCCTCCACCATGCGGACTAGCGGAAGCGGCAGACGCGTGCAATCCTAACGAAGAACCACGAGTTGAATGAATTGAATGTAATGAACACTAATTGTACGAACAATGGAACATGTACAAATCGCAACTAACCTGGTGTGGAAGCGGCGTCAACGCACCATGCCTTGTTAGGCACACGAATCCGCGATAAGGGCAACTTGTCATTCCCCTCTGTCGTGTGGACGTGCGCACGCGGTGCCGCGCATCCAAGATGTGGTCCAGGAATGAGTCGACTGCTCCATCCCTCGCACATAGAAATGTTTCAACATAAATCATACTACACAACGTCACGGCAAGCACGACATATGTGAATAAAAGTACACAACGTATAATAATAAAAGACATGAGGGTTGAACATAAATAAAGGTACACAACATGTGACAAACACAACATATCCGAATAAAAGACACAACATATATGAATAAAAGACAACCAATCACGTCAATATTACAATACATATATGTATAAAAGACATAAGGGGTGAACATAAATAAAAGTACACAACATGTGAGAGACACAACATACATGAATAAAAGACACCCAATCGCGTCAATATTACAATAAAAACATCTAACGTGCATATAATAACATATTTCGATACATAGCCACCACCACTTTGAACATACACCCTACGTGCCTTTGGTTTGCCTTGTGACCATACTCGCCGCACTTTTCAGAACACCTCCTAAGAGGGCCACCCACTTCAGATTCATCCATGTCATTGCGAATGCGCCTAGTACGTGGGATCGACCAGGATCGCCCTTCCGCACACCTCCGCAAGGTTGGATCCGGCAAACAGATGCCCTCATCTCTCGTTGTCGCGTGAAATCACCGTGTGCACGAAAACCACGAAACTCACCCGACCAGATATGGACAACATGATCCTTCAAGTAGAAAGGGGACATGTATTGCGGCGTGTTCATCCCAATTTGCCCTGGCGGCCATCACGTGTGATCAAGGAATATGGAGAAGTCTTGGCTTATTGCAGCTGCATTCACACCATCCAGATGCCCCTTGGCCTAGATTAACCTCGTGCGTAATAACCGCTGTGTCGGTTCCCAATCCCCTTTTGCACCGAAGAGTCACCTCGAAGCGGTATTCAGTGACCCCGTAGCTACGCACCATATGCTGCTGAGCTTTCATGGTTCGTTCCTCCATGTAGGTCATCATCCGCGAACAATACGGCGTTTGCAATGTGGAGGCATGAAGTACCGCTTCCGCATGCCTTTTTTGGTAGTAGCTAACGATGCCGTGCAACATGCCTTCAAGGATGGCCACAAGCGGAAGCGGACGGAGGCCTCGGATGACCCAATTGTAAACCTCGGCTATGTTCGTTGTCATCACGCCAAACCTGTTCAACGCAAAACAGTTTAGAACAACAGGCCAAATTGTTTAGCGCTGTTTTGATATTTTAATGTACCATACTAACCTGGCGCCTCCGGTGTCATGGAGCAATGCCCACTTCTCTAGAGGCTCAGCCTCTATCCAGTGCGAGAAACACTTAATGTTCCTTGACGTTCGTCTCCTCATATTAGGAGGATCGAGCTCCCCAAGGGGTGTTAGCCTTTTGGGTGGACATTCGTTCGGCGTAGGTGGTTGCTTCTTCATCTCTTCGATATGCGCACTGGTGTGCTTATCCAACTTCGGCAAATAAGCGCGTTGAACTTACGTGCCTGATTCTCGCTTGCATAACCTCTTAAACAGATTCATCGGTTTCTTGCTTTTGAAGCTGCTGAAGAAATTGGCACCCAAATGTCTCATGCACCACATTGCTCAGTCAGGCCACGAAAATGGTTCATCTCGGTCCTCCTGTAGAGTCTTGATTGCCGAGAGGATACCTTTGTGACGATCATGAATGATGCACATGTCGGGCCGATCACCAACTACCCCACCTTCGGATGTGCGAAAAACCACGGCCACTATCCCGATTCTCACCCTTAACAAAAACAAAGGCCAATGGAAGTATGTGGTTGTTCGCATCAACTGCAATGGCTGTTAGAATCTGTCCCTTGTATTTTCCAGTAAAAAATGTGCCATCAACTCAAAGCAATGGACGATGCAAGACTGAATGACGCAATGCATGGCCCCAATGAAAAGAAAGCACGATTTAAATGTACAGATCCCATTTGCACCGCCGCTTTCTTTGAAAGCGGTGTATGTGCCAGGATTGGTTTGCTTTCAAGATTTCAAGCACACGAGGTAGGTTGCAATACGATGCCTCGTATGTGCCAAACCTCTTCTCTAATGCTTTACGCCATACGCCAGGCTATGGAGTAGCTTATCTGATACTTAAATGTTCGTAACATTGCTTTCTGAATATACGAACACTCGATATCCCGCTTCTCAATGATTTCATTAAACATCACGCTGGCTATTACAGCCGCATTCAAGTAACGGTGTTTGACAAGAACATTTTCTAGTCTGCATGTGTGCTCGTCCACTCTTGATGCAATCCAATATGTCTCACACTTCGGCTTGTATGCATGTACTTTAAATTCACAACCATCGATTACGCACTTCACTGTATACTTATCTGGGCTAGACAGGACAACCCGAAACTCTCTTTGCAGCGATAGTGCCCACAAGCTCACTGCCAACTTCAATTCTGAATTGTTGGGAACATTTGATTCAAATTAATGGCACCAGTACCATACTCACAATGCGAGTCATGGCCCCACAAAGCTTCCATACCCGCTTTGTTCTGCTTGTTCCATTCATCGGGGATGGGTACCTCCGCTGAGCGAGTGCTACCATGCATTTCATCATCTTCTTCCGGTCATCATCTTCGCGATGGTATCGATTGGGTCCAACATTTCGGCTTCCTCTTCGTCGCCATGCGGTCGTCTCGTTCCAATTGATCTACAAGTTGATCGATATCCTCCCCTTCATCGGCCCGACCTTCGCGCTTGCTGCATCCATGTGATCATCCCCGCCGCTTTGCCCTCAACCGACACCATTGGGTGAACTTGTTCATTGTAGCCGATGTCTGCTCTCGCTCACACCAGTAGTACTCACCTCTTCCCTAGGGCAAGCTTGCACCAAAGATCACACAATCGAGGCTAGATCCCTTGCACCATCTTAACCATTTCTGCCACAACTGTGTTCGATCTACTGTCTTCAACTCCCACACAGCCGGGTCACCCTTGCTACGCGTGTATACGATTTGGATGCTAACAGAATAAACACTTGGATCCAGGAAAAAAATTGGGTCAACCAAAGTTTTATATCACGAATGCTAACAGTATCAGGGGACAAGTGCTCGGCCATGGTGACCGCAAAGCAGCTTAAATCCACTCCATTCTGCCCAATTTTTACTTCCCCATCGCCATAATATACCCTGAATTTCACTGGTTCCGACATCACTGCGACGACATAGACAAAATAAATTTATGCATCCCTACTAAAATGTAAAATATGTACCGTAAATTGAACAACGATAATTACCTATCGGGATATCGATACTATAATATTATAATAATATAGCGCACGTATAACATGGCTATTTGCTACTAATATGCAATGTTCAGAAAAATCGGCCGATTAGCCGATTAGCTAGTGATCGAAGCCCTAAATATTCCATTTTTTCCCTTACGGTTAAAAAACTGGGCATAACGATTAACCGGAATTAATCGGGTCTAACTAATATCACTACTCTACATTAAACAACTACAATCGCTAATCTAAATTGCGCTACTCTAGATCGCTAATCTAAATTGCGCTACTCTAGATCGCTAATCTAAATTGCGCTACTCTAGATCGCTACTCTAAATTGCGCTACTCTAGATCGCTAATCTAAATTACATTACTCTAAATCACTCTCTACATTGAAAAATATGAAATTAAACAAAGTCGCGGTATTACCTCCTCTTTTTTCTTCTCTTCTTCTTTTTTCTTCTCCTCTTCTTCTTCTTCTTCTTCTTCTTCTTCTTCTCTCCTCCTCCTCCTTCCTCTCCCTCTCCCTCTCCCTCCTTCCTCTCCCTCTCCTTCTCCTTCTCCCTCTCCTTCCTCTCCCTCTCCTTCTCCTTCTCCCTCTCCTTCTCCTTCTCCCTCTCCTTCCTCTCCCTCTCTTCTCTTTTCTACCGGCGGCGGCGGGCGAGCGCTCTGTTCCTTTTTTTTGGGCGCAGCAGAGATCGATCGATCGATCTCTGGGCCCTTTTTTTACCGAGCTAATTTCGCCAAACGGTTCGGCGACAACCTAATTTCGCCAAATGGTATGGCGAAAATAGGGTTTTCGCCACACGGTTTGACGAAAATAGTATCTTCGCCATACCATTTGGCGAAAATAGCCTTGATACCCGTGTAGCAGCTTAATTGCGGCGGTTAGGGTATTGTCGCCGAACCGTGTGGCGAAAATAGGGTATTCGCCACACGGTTCGGCGAAAATAGGGTATTCGCCATGCCGTTTGGCGACGGCATATTATTTTTGCAAATTTTTTATTCCGTATATTAAAAACGCAATTTGATTTAAAAAAAGTATTATTTTAAAAAAAAATTCCTGTGCTGTGTATATCACAATGCTTTCATTTCAGCTTAGCAAATTTTTTAAAAATAAACTTGAAAAAAGGAATACTAGGTTTACGGTAAGGTCCACAAATTTTTTTTTGAAATTTCCTTTATTTTTAACTAAAAATTTTGAAAATCGTAAATTTCAAAAGGTCATATTTTCTGTTTCATAGGACAAAATCTATGTTTCACATCTCTCAGCATCCTGAAAATCTAATGTTTCAATAGGACAAATTGTATATTTTAGTTAGTCAAAATTTATGTTTCAGTAATTCAAAATCTATATTTTCAGTAGGTTAAAATTTATGTTCCATAACTCTCAGTACCTGAAAATCCGTTGTTTCCCCTAAGCTTTAAAGGATGGCGATGGTTTCTTTCCAGTTTTAACCATTTAGACTATGCGAACAAGTTACAAAGCGGCATGATAATTGTAATACCTGTTTTGGGCAGCCCAACCTGGCCCGGCCGGTTTCTTAAATATCTGTGTAGGGGAGGGGGTAGGTCAAGCTCTTTACTCCAAGCCCCGTGCCAAATTCGTTCCTCCTTCCTCCCCGCCCTCCCCCCTCACCCTGTCGCCGTCCTCTCCCACGACCGTAGAAGCGCGAGGTCGGGTGGCGGGCGCAGCTGTGAGAGGCAGTCGGCGAGTCTGGCGCCATGGGTGGCGACGGCGGGCGGCGAGGGCCGTGGAGGCGGCCGTGGCGGCGGCGGCCGACGACCGAAACGCCCGGTTGGCATCCAAAATAAGAAAAAAAATTCGGAACGCGCAACGACAAAAAGGAAGTGAGCACCGCGTAGGTCTCGACGAGACGAACTCAACGGTGTGGTCGGATTCGAGAGTAGCTCACCGGATTGAGAGTAATCGACGAAAAACCGAGCTCCCAACGAAGATTTCAACGGCGAAATTCGTCGTCGTCCTACAACAAAAAGTGAAATTAGTTGAGGGCTTTTGCTCGGGACGTCGACACGAACACAACGACGCGATCGGATTCAAGTTTGGCTCACCGGATTGGAAGATGACACGGGGATGTCAACGGAGGACGCCCGGCGTCAGTTTTCTTGAGATCCTGGCCGAATGGAGAGGAGTGGCAGTGGGAGGGTGAGAGCATGGGGTAGAGGGCTCCGAGATGAAGATTTGAGAAGTAGAAGCACGTCGTTTCGTGGAGAAACGGCCGAGATATGGAGGAAAGAGTGATTTTTGGTTTTTGCTTAACTGCTCAAATTCCGGCGAGATTGAAGGCGTAAGATCATGGGGGATGGAATCTCCTCGTCCTCCTCTTTCCAATGGCTTAAACAGATCATGATTTGGTGGAGGAATGAGAGAGTTATGGAGGATTAAAGAGTGCATACCTTGAATGGAGAGAGAGAGAGCTTCTCTAGAATTTTAATCGCACGGGAAGAAGATGAACATTGCCGTGACACTACAGTACCATGTGCTACATTGCCCTGACGCTACAGTACCGGTGCTACAGTAGCCGACATGTGGCGCTCTCCTATTGGTCGGGAATTACGTAAAAGCAACGCCCTAAAGAAAAAATAGCAAAAAGGGTCTAAAAATTCCGAAAAAATTCCTAAAAATATTAGGGAATATTTGGAACCCAATAAAATTGGTTTCGATGAATTTGGATGAAATTTGGAGATTTGAATATTCTGGAGCGAATAGCGGGCATTAAACAAAAGCCGCGATAAAATACCAGAGGGCTTCCAAAAATCTTCAAAAAATTTCCAAAATGTTTTTGGAATATTTGGAACCTAATGCAATGGGTTTCGGAATTTTTGGAGCATTTTGGAACTCGAGTGGAATTTCGGGTACGGACCGGAATTTAGAAATTCGACTTTTCAGCCGATGAAAGATTGAACTCCAATTTCGGAACGATAAGGATGCCAGGTTAATTAGAACACCAAGGAAAATACAAAATTTTAATTGAATTAATTTAAATTAGCTTTTTACAGAAGACCGAAATTGGAGATGTTACAATTATCGGAGTCGGAGTTGGAGTCCCACTCCTTTCCAATGTGAGCATGACCTTTGTGTTTGTAATGCTTGAACTTCTTGCTCCTTTCCTTGTCATTGCCTCGGTATTTGTCCTTCTTGTAGGGCTTGTCTTTTTTCTTCTCTCTATGTGGGCACTCGGCAATGAAATGACCGGGTTCCCCGCATTCATAGCATTTTCGAGTTGAGTGCCTTCCTCTTGACTTGTTTCCATAGCTCTTGGAGTGACTTTCCGGCTTGTAACTCTTTTTCTTGAGAAACTTATTGAACCTTCTTACAAGCAAGGCCATGTCCTCGTTTGTCAACGGACCACTTGACTCTTCATCACTTGAACTCTCTTCGGCTTCTTTCACAATCTTGACGGCTTTCAGTGCAACTCCTCTCTTCTTCCTGGATTTGAGTTCTTCAACCACTTCGGCCTCCTTAATCATCATTTCATCCATCATTAATCGACCAATTACATCATGAGGCGTGAGAGTGTCAAAGTTCGATCGATCTCGGATTAGTTAAACTAAGTTGCGGTTGGTTGGAGTGATCACTCAGAGTATAATCTTCACAACGGCCTTGTCGGATAACTCGGTGCATCCAAGTCCTTTTGCTTGATTCACCAATACCATTAGCCGGTCAAACATCTTGGTGTAGCTCTCACCATCTTCCAAGGTGAACCGGCTTAGCTCACCAATAATTAGCTCAATCTTTGACTCACGGACGCTGGATATTCCTTCATGAGTGACCATGAGTCTTTCCCATATTGCCTTGGCATTATCTAGACCGTCAACCCGGTTGAACTCTGTATCACTCAAAGTATTGAACAAGGCATTGACGGCCAAGTCATTGAAATGTTGAGCTTTGTCCTCTTTGGGTGTGAGATTATTTGGGTCGGAGGGCTTGAAACCTGTTTCTACAATCTTCCAAATACACGGGTGAAGTGATCTCAAGTGCATCTTCATCTTATATTTCCATGCGGCATAGCGAGTGCCATCGAAGTGAGGCGCTCGGCCGGAAGACACGGAAACGTAAGATGAGGAGCTTGAGACTCCAAAGGAAGAATAATCAAAAGGAATTTCTATGCCTTTGCCGGAACCCGCAGCCTTATCTTGGTCGCGGCTTCCAGTGATCTTTTCTAAATCCGACATCTCAAGTTCTCCAAGCGGTTAAGCCAAAACAATGGAGATTAGGCTCTGGTACCAATTGAACGGACCAGAGATGTCGCCTAGAGGGGGGGTGAATAGGTGGTTTTAAAAAATTGCAGCAGAATTAATTACACCTGAGCAGGTCAACCTGGATACTCCGGATAACTTGTCCGGATATTCTAGATGGTCCGGATTATCCGGGGTATTTATCCGGATACTCCGAATATACCAGCTCAAGCAGAAAAATAAATCTACACAGTTTAGCAACAAGTTGCCTGAATGAAAAGGTTCTAAATGCAATCAAGTACCTTAAGCAAACACAGATCTGGAGCCAAACAATAGAGACAAGTAGATCGAGGCTCCGCAAGATCAAAACAAAACAAACTTAGCTAGAGTAGAGAGAAAGAGCGAAGACCACGATTTTTTACCGAAGTTCGGATTCTTGAATGGAATCCTACGTCTCCGTTGAGGTGGCTCGGTCACACTTGAGCCGGGGTCTTTTTCAACCCACTTTCCTCCCGGTGTTGCACAAATGCACTCGCCGGCTTCACTTATCGTCTCTTCCTTTCCGGAGGCGAGACTTGCCTTCACAAACGACCGAAGCATACCGCTAGTCTTGGTTGCTCCCGGTGACTCCTAGTCGTCTAGGAGACCTTCAACCTCCAAGAGTAACAATACCCCAAGAAATCGCTTGAAGGAAGAACTAGTGCTCAAAAGTGGGAATGAATGCACCTAGCACTTGAATCTACTTCCTCCTCTCACAAAGATTTGAATCCACACACAAATTAATGCAGGAGGAAGCTTGAGCTCTAAAGAGTGCTTTGAATAATTGAGAGAGTGCTAGAACTAGGCAATGAATGAGCTCCAAAAAAACTCTACATTACCATTGGGAGAGGGAGGAGGCTTAAATATGTCCTCTATTTCGCAAAGTCCGGACTATCCGGACATTTCAATCCGGATACTCCGGATAGGCTAAAAAGCATTTTTGACCGAAGGGAGTAACCCGGACACTTCGGGATTTTTATCCGGATACTCCGGATAAAATGTCCGGACATTCCGGGTTAGTCAGCTCGGTTTGAAAAACTATTTTTGGGAGAATGCAAGTATTTAGGTACTATTTTAATGCAAGATTGACCTTTGAGCACATGATCATCCTAAGAGTGATTTCCCGTCGTATCCCCTTAATAGTACGACTATCCTTAAGACTCAAATAAAAATTAAAGTTACAATTCTTGTCTTGATGCCGTCTTTTCAAATTTGAATATTTGTAGGGGCGTCCAATCACATTCCGAAAGCAATATGTTCTCGATATCTGCATCAATTCGAGTTAAAACATTCGATCTCTTTAATTGTGTCATCATTAATCACTAAAACTTTTTAAGGAGCCTAGATGCACATTCACAAAGATCTCCATATCTGTTGGACCAACCAAGTGCCAGGACTTGACTTCTCTCTGCCTGAATCAACGATTCACTGAACCAACTAAATCAATTTCTTTTGTCAGGCTTGGCATTGTAGCAATTCACGGAGGCCATCTTCTGAACTTGACTGATAGGTTGAAGAATGGACAGGGCACTGTCCTCGAACGTCGTTGGCCGTCGTTGCTCCCTTCCTCCGCCCGTGCGCCGTGGAGTCGCCCAGCTCCTCGCCGTTTCCCAGCTCACGGCGTCGCCCTCCTCCCTCGCTACTCCCTTTCCCAGCCATACCTTGCGCTGTAAGCACACGCCACGCAGCCGCAGTGCCTGAGCATCGCCTGCTTTGCCGCCCATGCCAAGCAATGAGACCTCGCTCCCTCTGCCTCAGCCACCTTAATTCAGCCCTACCTCTGCGCCTGCTCGCCATTTTTCTTGCCATTGCCCGAGAGCAAGCCCGGCGAGTGCTTCAGTAGGAAATCCTCCGTCTCGGCGAGCCTCCGTCCAAATTCACCGAAACTCAAGCTCCGTTCATCCTTGTTGATCACCGCGGCATGCTCCATTGCAGGTCTTACCGGCAGAGCCTCCGCCTCAACCGCACCTTTCTTCCCCGCATCCGGTCGCACGGCGCCGGCCCGCTCCTATAAACAACGGCAAGGAGATGTTTATAGTCTAAAGTATATATGGTCATTTTTATATAACGCGACATCTTAATAATGACTTGTAAAATGATTTCTCATATGGAGAAGAGAGAGAGAGATTAGCTACTAACACTACTACAGAACCGAGCATCACAAGCGGTTCAAAACCGCTTTCAGAAACGGTTTTAGAACCGCTTGTAAGCAACCGGGAGTGATACCCTTCGGGGTATCACAAGCGGTTCGGCCAACCGCTTGTGGTGAGACACCACAAGTGGTTCGAAAGGTGTCCAGGAAGGCTCGGGGGGCCGCCACGTGGGAGATCTTCACAAGCGGTTTGTGTTATAAACCGCTTGTGAAGACTACCTCTCCACAAGCGGTTCGTGTTAAAAACCGCGTGTGGAGGTGCTCTCTCCACAAGCGGTTGGAGATAATAACCGCTTGTGGAGAGGCATTGTTTACTTATATTCAATATATAATATGTTTTTGAGAAGGGTATTAATATGGATTTTGACATTAAAAATAAATAGAAATATATGGTTTTTGTATACAAAGAAATATATATTAGTCATGCGTACTCATTCAGATAATTAATCACAGATCATTTACACAAAAGTACGAACTTAATAGACTAAAAGATGGACAAGTTTGATGGACACATGAAATAATGAGCACTTTTACAAGTTTGATTTACACACAAGCAACTTTTACAAGTTTCAAAGAATAAAAGGGTGAATCTCGAGCTCATTTAATTCTTGCGTGCATCGTTGTTTACGTCCTTGGTCGACGTCGATGTCAGTTCACCTGTCCTTATAGAAGGACAACCTCTCCAACCCGCTGTGTGGAACTCGCCGTCAGGGGATACAATCTCGTCGACAATGAAGCCAATGAGTTGTTCTTGGAGTGCTTCAACCTGGTGCGGAGGGATCACATCTTGCACATCGATGTTGGGCTGACAAAGCGCGAAATTAATAAATCTCTGAGCATGTAATTAAAGTGTAAGTATTAATTGACATGTGCACTCACCTCGGTGTCGCTTATGGGCACATCGCCGTGGGTAATATTTTGCATGTAGTGGCACACATAATAGCCATATAAGTTGTTTCCAGCTGTCTGTTTTAATACTCGAGTGCTTATTTGGACATTGAATCCATTCTCGAAAGCTCCTTGTTGCTTCTTGCGAAACCTTGCGAATGCCCTGTGTGACGCGTTATTATGAATAGCAATTATCAGAGTTCGAATTAGCAAGGTATTTCAATATAATAATGAAACTATTGTATATATATTTGCTATATACCTGTTTAGGACATAAATGATATATTGATATTGTTCCACCGGTCCCCTTTTTGAGTCTTGAACAACGATCTTGCTACTATCAAGCTTGATGACCAAAAGGATCCAGTGAAACCTGTTCATATATTGCGACATATATATAACTAGCTAGCAGTAATATCAATGCCTTGGAAAAGATAAGTTTATTAATGCGTTCTGAGAACACGTAAATATACGTACATGAAGTTGAAGGGCAGAAGTATGTATGGTTTGTAGTGCTGTCCCATGAATGCATCTAGAACGTAATCCTCAAGAGCCTTAGTGTTGTATCGAAAGACGAGCTCATTGACAATCTCTGGGTCGATGAAGCCCACGTTGAATATGTTCTGTTTTCTACATCGTTGTATCTCCATTCTACGTAGAAATGGATAAGTTATTAGAGTTGCACTTCTATGGTACAAGGAAGTAAATGGTAAAGTTATGAGATCGATACTTACAGGCACCAACAGCTCATGAGAGACACGTTCATGGAGTCGCGATGGTAAAAATTGTATATGTCTTCGAATTCGAGCCATATGGTGTTTTCCCCGCAATAGAAATCTTCTTGTGTCACCCGCATAGGGAACATTTTTCTTTGTTGAGCAGACTCTTTCATGTACCATTCATGAAATTGTCGCATCTTGGTTGGCAGGTCCTTTATCTTTTTAAGGTCAATTAGCTCTCGGCCAATCTTATATTGCCATTTGACTTCTGCCATTGGGAGATCATCTGATCCTAGAGCAGCAGCTACGCTAGTTAGTCCTGCCTCCTTCATGAATCTCTCGAGGTTCTCCTGATCTTGCCGTAGCTGATCTTGATCTCTCTTCTGCTTTGCCGCCGCCGCCTGACCCCGTTTACTCTTCTTTGTAGCCTTTCTTATTGTACATTCATAGTTGGATGGCATAGGGAGTGGCATTGCACGGCAGGTCAAGAAGTGTTCCATCACTTTTGGATCAACTTGTACGTTTGGGTCTGACTTCTTTGGTGCGAAGTGTGTAGCCACTTCTTTGCTGACGATCGCGTAATTATCCTTGTCGGTCCTATCATATGCCCTCTTTGGAGGTTCCTTTGTGCTCTTCGACCGGCTGGACTGTGCCTTCATGGGAGCAGGTGGAGTATGGCTCCTGGGATTCTTCCTCGGAGGAGATGGTGGAGGCGTGGTCTGTTGTTGTGGAGGAGGCGACGCTGATCGAGGAGGCGTGGGTTGTCGTTGTGAAGGAGGCGTCGGTTGTCGTTGTGGAGGAGGCGTCGGTTGTCGTTGTGGAGGAGGCGTCGGTTGGCGTTGTGGAGGAGACGAGCTTCCTCCAGCCGGCTCCGATTGCGATACATCTCTTGCCGGAGATGACACCTCCACGCCATCTGGAAATATGATGAGCCTTTTTCGCCAGAGGATGATATTGTGGAGGGCCTGTCCAAGCTTGGTAACGTCGTCGCCTCCAGCAATATCGAGCAGTAGTTTTTCAAATCCGCTCAGCACCTCCTCCACTGCGACCTTCGAGTAACCCATGGGTATTGTGTTGCAGTGGAAGGTCTGGCCCGGTGACACCGGCAATGCCATGCCGTAGGCCACCTTGATGGAGAGGTTGCGTGCATTAACGTGTAGCTCACACTGGCGGCGAACCCTTATGTCATCCACGGGGTAATGGGCTTGCAAGTCTTCATCCGCTTGAGGGGCCCCGGTGGACGCGCAGCTGCTCCGCCGCGCTGAGGGGCTGATCGCGGCGTCCGGTTGATTGCTCGGATCTGCTCCTTGAAGGTTACTCATGGCTCTCTGCACTTGTTGCGCAACTGTTGCGCAACTAGGTCGCCGATGCTAGCCTGCGTTGCTCTAAGCTCCCGTTCCAATTGGCGCATTCTATTTGCTTCTTTTGTTCTGCTTCTCTGGCGGCTCCTATACGAATGCGCATCCTTGGCAAAACCATACCTCCATGGCGTCTTGCCCCAACCTCGTGTCCGTCCCGGGTGCTCAAGGTTTTGGAGGGCAAGTGTTAGCTCATCATTCTCCCTGTCAGCCACAAAAGAGCCTGATGCGGATTGCTCGACGGATAGCATCACCAAACTGCCATCATCTGCAAGCCCCCCCCGTGACCCATGAACCAATTGCGCAGATGCTCTTCCCACAAAGCAGTAGCCGGTGTGACGTCCTTGGCCATTAATTCTTCTTCTTTTTTCTCCCATTTCGGTACAGCCTTGAGGTAACCACCGGTGATGAGATGGTAGTGGTATTTCTTCATCTGTGCATTAGTCTTATTCTTCTGACTTGCAGTCTGGCCTTTAGCTGACAGCTTGCACTCCTCGAATGCTTCCCAGTGATAGGCCAGATTAGGAAATTTGTTGAAGTTAGGTCTTTCTCCCCTCTGCACGTACTTTCTGCTGAGAGCCGTCTTCCATGACTGAAATGAGAGTGCCATCTTCTTCAAAGTATAATTCTTGGCCTTGTCTCCGGACCCTTCAGGACATGTGAAATTTTCCATAATATCTTGCCAGAGAGAGGTCCTTTGTAGCTTGAGGAACTTCGGCCCATTTCTTGATGCTAATTGGGACGTGATCCCTTACGTGGTAACCACAAGTGTTGTTGAACGGCCCAACTGCTGAAAGAGGGGCAATCGGCTTCCCATCATTGTCAAGGTCGGTAAACACATGCTTTGTTGACGGCTTCTTGTTAGGTCCCCGATTCTTGGATTGGTTGTTCGATGTACCATGCTTTAAATACACAAACACACACACACACACACACACATATATATATATATATAACATGTCAGAGTGTATTCTAATAATGAATTGCGCTTAATTAACATGCCCACGGAGATTATATTCTTCTCACTATACCTCGATGTCAATGGTGTCTACGTTCTACTTGAGAACAGTGTTTAGCCCACAACTGCATCGCCAATATACACATCTACCGCAAAGATCACCTTCGTAGCTGCCGATGGAGTCTAACAGGTACTGTTCCTCCTCGTCGAAATTAGGGTCACCACGTGTTGGTTGTGCCATCTATCCTAATTCCTAAAAAATGTTGATATAATGTAACCTTAAATGCGAAAACATCTATAAGAACATATATGTACAATGTCTCTTAATAACAACATATACCAATATACGTACATGAAGTTGAAGGGCAGAAGTATGTATGGTTTGTAGTGCTGTGCCAAGAATGCATCTAGAATGTAATCCTCAAGAGCCTTAGCGTTGTATCGAAAGACGAGCTCATTGACAATCTCTGGATCGATGAAGCCCACGTTGAATATGTTCTGCTTTCTACATCGTTGTATCTCCATTCTACGTAGAAATGGATAAGTTATTAGAGTTGCTCTTCTACGGTACAAGGAAGTAAATGGTAAAGTTATGAGATCGATACAGGCACCAGCAGCTCATGAGAGACACGTTCATGGAGTCGTGATGGTAAAAATTGTATATGTCTTCGAATTCGAGCCATATGGTGTTTTCCCCGCGATAGAAATCTTCTTGTCTGACCCGGAGGGGGAACATTTTTCTTTGTTGAGCAGACTCTGTCATGTACTATTCATGAAATTGTCGCATCTTGGTTGGTAGGTCCTTTATCTTATTAGGGTCAATTAGCTCCCGGCCAAGCTTATATTGCCATTTGACTTCTGCCATTGGGAGATCATCTGATCCTAGAGCAGCAGCTATGGTACTGAGTCCTGCCTCCTTCATGAATCTCTCAAGGTTCTCCTGATCTTGCCGCAGCTGATCTTGATCTCTCTTCTGCTTGGCCGCCGCCGCCTGACCCCGTTTACTCTTTCGTGTAGCCTTTTTTATTGTACGTTCATAGTTGGACGGCACAGGGAGTGGCTTTGCACGGTAGGTCAAGAAGTGTTCCATCACTTTTGGATCAACTTGTACATTTGGGTCAGCTGACTTCTTTGGTGCGAAGTGTGCAACCACTTCTTTGGTGACGATCGCGTAATTCTCCTCGTCGGTCCTATCATATGCCCTCTTTGGAGGTTCCTTTACCTTTTTCGACCGGCTGGACTGTGCTTTCATGGGAGCAGGTGGAGGAGTATGGCTCCTGGGCTTCTTCCTCGGAGGAGATGGTGGAGGCGTGGTCTGTCGTTGTGGAGGAGGCGACGCAAAAGGAGGCGTCGATTGTCGAGGAGGCGTGGGTTGTCATTGTGGAGGGGGTGTCGGTTGTCGTTGTGGAGGAGGAGTCGGTTTTTATTGTGGAGGAGTCGGTTGTCGTTGTGGAGGAGACGAGCTTCCTCCAGCCGGCTTCGATTGCGATACAACTCTTGCCGGAGATGACGCCTCCACGCCATCTGGAAATATGATCAACCTTTTTCGCCAGAGGATGATATTGTGGAGGGCCTGTCCAAGCTTGGTAACGTCGTCGCCTCCAGCAATATCGAGTAGTAGTTCTTCAAATCTGCTCAGCACCTCCTCCACTGCGACCTTCGAGTAACCTATGGGTATTGTGTTGCAGTGGAAGGTCTGGCCCGGTGACACCGGCAATGCCATGCCGTCCACCTTGATGGAGAGGTTGCGCGCATCAACGTGTAAGCTCACACTGGCAGCGAACCCTTATGTCATCAACGGGATAATGGGCTTGCAAGTCTTCATCCCCTTGAGGGGCCCCGGTGGACGCACAGCTGCTCCGCCGCGCTGAGGGGCTGATCGCGGCGTCCGACTGATTGATTGGACCTGCTCCCTGAAGGTTACTGAGAGCCATCTTGTCGGGACCCGAATCTACAAATCCGGACCCTCTGTGTATTCAGCACTAGTCCAGGAACGCGCTAGTGCACACAGTCTCAACATTGGTAAATATCACAATCATACCACTCGATACTAATAAAGTACTTTAATTAGATAAACAAACTGGTTGCTTGACCTTAGGGTCAAGTTACAAATATACGCCTCGCAGGGCGAAACTTATTAAGAGAGAAATAATAGCAGCGGAAAAATAAGATAACTTCGTGGCGCCATCCAGTATACCACAGGCAACTGACTGGGCTCGCTCCCTAAGTAGACGGTTCCTCTTGGAGCTCCTCCTCCAAAGCTGGTGTAGTCTCCTCTTCAACTGGTGTTGTATTACGGCAAGGGTGAGTACTTGGTACTCAGCAAGTCATGCACAGAATGCAAGCTAATATACTATATGCATGGCTTGATACAAAGGAATAGCTCAAGGTATATTTGCAGTAAACAGCATTTAACAAATAATATAAGTAGATTCGAAATCAGTAGAAACAAGTATATCATTAACAACTTTTCCAAGAGTTAAATAAACATCTTTCTCATTCCTAATCTACATTTCCATCAACATCATTATTTAACCAAACCCCACCTTTCAAGTCCAAGTTATTTTCAAGAAAGTCTAACCCTTGACTGTAATTCCCGAGCGATGTCCAATACCGCAGACACGGCTATTCGAATAGATTTTACACTCTGCAGAGGTTATGCACTTTACCCACAAGATACAGTCAAACACCACAAAGGCAACTTCCCGTAACAAAGTCTTTCGGAAACTTCTAACAATACAAGTGGTCCTCTTTGGTGTTGCACACTAACCCTTCCCTTAGCTAAGGCGAAGTTTAGGCCAACCAACCGTTAGATGGGTACCTGGCCGCAGCCCCGGTACGCTCCCCCGTTCAACTTACACAAAGGGTGTAGTTGACATCCTGAGGTCCCACAGGTACGTTATTAGCAACTTAATCAACTAGGTCCGTCCCATTACAGACATGTGGTTGCACGTTTGACCCAGTTCAAAGGCTTGCAAGGTTAAGTCCTTAGGGTGACCAGGGCAAGACTACCCGAAGAACCAAACCAACGTTCCCGGTGCCACAACTGGCCCACCCGATCAATCTTGCCACATGCCCCAGTCAAAAGCTATTTATCAAACCCCCAGTTGATTACCATGCACCACGTGCCATCAACATCACATGATACCTTTCCAAAACGATTCAATATATCATTAAATCAATATTAACATTTGATTGTCCAAAAACCATATCATGAGCACGTAGCAGGTCTAAGCAGTATACTATACGGTCTAAAATCCCATGTTGGCAATTTAGTAATGTCCAACTAGTAAACCACAACTAGGGTGACAAGGGTCATGGCACATATATATGATTAACCAAGGTGTCATACATCAATTTGGCATTTATCTAATTACCCATAATTAAGTAAAGCATTTTCTAATTTAAACTAGCATGCATTAATTTAAATCAAATTAACTTCAAAATAGGATCAACATGGTCAAAGCACAACTTGCCTTCAAAAAGTACTTGCTCTTGGTCCTGAGCTGGCTCCTGGGTCAATACTTCTCCTTCGAATCCTTCCGGCACTTCAACGTCTACTCGTAACGCGTGCAAATAGCAACAAATGAATAAAACAGTAGACAAAAAGTGTTCAAACAATCAAATAAAGTTCATAAACAGAGAGAACATAATTTTATGAATTTTTAGAAACTGGAATCGTCAAATTCGGAGTTTAAACGCGAAAGTTATAGCATTTTGAAGTTTAAATAATCAATTAAATAATATTACAGAGAAAAACTTTAGTCCAAAAATTAAATAAAATTCATCATTAGGTAGATCTCAATTTTATACAAATTTAGAAATTTGAATCACTCAAATCGGAGTTAAAATGCAAAAGTTATAAGCATTTGAAGTTTGAATCAAATTTGAATTCAATAATTCGGATTAATAAATCATTTTCTTTTTCGGAAATTCATTTATTGCGTCAGCAGGGACACGTGTCAGCCGGTCCATGGTTTGGCTCGGGTCTACCGTGGACCCGGTCCACGGCTCCCCGTGAGACTGACAGGTGGGACCCACTGGGGTGACGTCATTGCTGACGTCAGCGGGGACTCAGCCCGCTACTGACAGGTGGGACCCACTGGTGACGTCATGGGTGACGTCAGCGGCGTGTGGGCTGCCTTGTCGGCCATTGGTTCACGCAGCGCGCTGGCGTGGGCGATAGGTGGGCCCTCTGACACGCGGGCCCCGCGTGTCAGAGACACGCTCCATCGCTACGGCCCGACCGCGACGGTCAGACTTCCAGCCACGTGGCGCGATCTCGGCCGTTGATTCGAAAATCAACAGCCCAGATTGGATCTGGTGACGCACGTTTGGGGTGAACGTGGCCAATCTGGACCGTTGGATCTAGATCCAACGGTTGAGATCCAATCTAACGCGTATAACGCTGCTAACGCTAACCGTACGATCTAGATCTAACGGCTGAGATTGGATCTGGGGTTTGGAACGGGATCTCACCGGCGGGACGACGTGGCGTGATCTGGACCGTGCGATTGTGATCCGACGGCTGAGGGAGCTCGAGTCCCGGCGATGGCATGCGACAGTCTTGTGGCGGGCTGAGGACGGCGACACGGGCAACGGCGTTTCGGGCGCGCTCCGGCGAGGTGAGTTCTCCCTTCGGGTGCGCCTCGTCGCGGGGAGTTCGAATCTGGGGTCGTCGGCGGCGGAGGACGGCGGGCGGCGGCGGGAACAACGAAGAACCGCGGCGGTGCTTCACGCAACTACGGCGAGCAATCGCGGGCGCGACGGTGCACTACGGGCGGCGGCTAGGGCAATGGCTGCGCGGGGTCAAGGCGGTCCTCGAGGTGCGACCCGGGCATTAAATACCCTCGGCGTCCGCGCGGAAAACGGAAACCTAGGCCCACACGGCGGCGGGCGCGGCGGCGGAGTCCGTTTCGGACTCGGTGGAGACGACGACGGGCGACCGTCCACGTGGCGCAATCAACGGCCACGATCGCACGGGCGGAACCGGATCTGGCCCGGTCATGGCTCGAACCGGTGCGGTCCAATCCGGACCGTTGGATCCCGATCCAACGGTTGGGATCGAGTAGTGTTAGGATTGGGTTCGGTCGAGTCAGCTGGCTCGGATCGAACTCGAGTCCGACTCGGGTTCCGACTCGGTCAGATGAACAGTACTCGACCCGATTGATTTTTCCAGCGATTTAATAATTCAATTAATTCCCAGAAATTCATTTAATTCATTAAATATAGTAAAATACTCAGAAAAATTCCAGAAAAATTCTGGAAAATATTTTGGAACATTTTGGACTCAAATAAAATATTTCCAACAAAATTTTATTTGCAAAGTCAAATTCTTTAATTATTTCAAAATGGAATAAATTCAAATAAATTCCAAATAAATCCAAATAAATTCCAGAAAATTCCAAAAATTCACCAAAGTGCCAAAATCATACATGAATTTAAGAAAAGCAAAATTTTGGGGTGTTACACATCTGCACTTGTTGCGCAACTTGTTGCGTCACTAGGTCTCCAATGCTAGCCTGGGTTGCTCTAAGATCCTGTTCCAATTGGCGCATTTTATTTGCTTCTCTTGTTTTGCTTCTCTGGCGGCTCCTGTACGAATGCATATCCTTGGCGAAACCGTACCTCCATGGTGTCTTGCCCAAACCTCGTGTCCGTCCCGGGTGCTCAGGGGTTTGGAGGGCATGTGTTAGCTCATCATTCTCCCTGTCTGCCACAAAAGAGCCTGACTGAGACTGCTCGACGGCTTGTACAATTCTCTGGCCAACATCTTGCACAGTTGGTAGCATCACCAAACTGCCATCATCTGCAAGGCCCCCCCGTGACCCATGAATCAATTGCGCAGGCGCTCGTCCCACAAAGCAGTAGACGGTATGACATCCTTGGCCAATAATTCTTCTTCTTTCTTCTCGCATTTCGGTACAGCCTTGAGGTAACCACCGGTGCCGAGATGGTGGTGGTATTTCTTCATCTGTGCATTGGTCTTATTCTTCTGACTTGCAGCCTGGCCTTCAGCTGACAGCTTGTACTCCTCGAATGCTTCACAGTGATCGGCCAGATTAGGAAATTGGTTGAAGTCAGGTCTTTCTCCCTTCTGCACATACTTTTTGCTGAGAGCCGACTTCCATGACTGAAATGAGAGTGCCATCTTCTTCAAAGTATAGTTCTTGGCCTTGTCTCCAAACCCTTGAGGAAATGTGAAATTTTCCAGAATATCTTGCCAGAGGAGGTCCTTGGTAGCTTGAGGAACTTCAACCCATTTCTTGATGCTAATTGGGACGTGATCCCTTACGTGGTAACCGCAAGCGTTGTTGAACGGCCCAACTGCTGAAAGAGGGGCAATCGGCTTCCCATCATTGTCAATGTCGGTAAACACATGCTTTGTGGACGGCTTCTTGTTAGGTCCCCGATTCTTGGATTGGTTGCTCGATGTACCAGGCTTTAAATACACAAACATATATATATAACATGTTAGAGTGTATTCTAATAATGAATTGCGATTAATTAACATGCCCATGGGAATTATATTCTTCTGACTATACCTCCGTGTCAACGGTGTCCACGTTCTCGCCGAAACCAGTGTTATCAGCCACAAATACTGCGGCGTAATAGCCTCATCTACCGCAAAGATCACCTTCGTAGCCGCAGATGGAGTCTAACAGGAACTGTTCTTCCTCGTCGAAATTAAGGTCACCGCGTGTTGGTTGTTCCATCTATCCTAATTCCAAGTAAATGTTGATATAATGTAACCTTAAATTCGAAAACATCTATAACAACATATATATACGTATACGTATACGTATACGTATATGTATATTGATATATACATGTATATTGATATATACATGTATACATATATATATGTATGTATATTGATATATACGTATACGTATACGTATATATATATGTATATACGTTTACGTATACGTATATATACACACATATACCAACATGAGGAAACCACATACATACAATTAATAATATCTCTTAATAACCACATATACCAATATACATACCAACATACATACATACATATATATATATATATATATAAATGTCTACATATACATACCAACATACATACCTACATATATGAACATACCAACATACATATACCATCACCAACATACATACACATGAAAACGCCTTGTGGGCATTTCGTAATACGAACCGCTTGTAAAATATTCTACAAGCGGGTATTAATTCGAACCGCTTGTAGAGAGAGATCTCTACGAGCGGTTGTTAATTGGAACCGCTTGTAGAATCTATCTCTACAAGCGGTTTGGACTAAGAACCGCTTGTAGAATCTATCTCTACAAGCGGTTATTAATTCGAACCGTTTGTAAAAGTGGCTTTACGTAACACTTAAAAGAATGTGTTGCCTACTCTAGTTAACAAGAACTCTCCTCTCCCCCTTGACTAGCGCGGGCGCTTGAGTGCGGGCTTATGGCCAGCCGCGAGGTCGGCTGTTCGAGCCCCACTCGCGCCCCGTAGGCCCTTCTTTTTTTTAAAATTCTTTATTCTTTATTGTTTATTTCATGAGGGAGGTAGGTTTATTTGTTTGTTGTTTGTTGTTTCTTTATTGTTTATTATTTATTTCATGTGGTTTATTTGTTTGTGGCCTTTCTTTTTTTTAAGTGTTTATATTCTTTATATTCTGTATTGTTTATTGTTTATTTCATGAGGGAGGTTTATTGTTTATTTCATGAGGTTTATTGTTTATATTCTTTTTTTTATTGTTTCTTTATTGTTTATTTCATGAGGGAGGTTTAATGCAGTAGAAGACATGCCTAAAAATGATCACACAAGTTCAAATAAATAAGTTTATACATGTAACATCCCACCATTTTCAAAAAATTAGAAAAAAAATAAAAATTTAAGATTTAAAAATAAAATTAAATAGAAATTTTAATTGAAATCAAGAATTTGATTTGAAATTTATTAACCTCACTTCTTTTCCCTAAATCTCGATAAAGAATAACTGAAGTTTGGAAATTCTTTTCCAAAAGAACAAATTATTAAAATGAGATTCATAGATGATCTTAATTTTTAATAAACATCTTTTATAAATTTCTAAAATCATTTATTGATTTCCTTCTTTGAAAAGGGAATTGATAAAAAGATAAGAAGTAAAAGATAAAGAGGTAAAAGATAAAATGGTAAAAGATTAAAATTACCATAGTAAATCTTGAATAACCCTAGAGTACTCTAGAAACCACTTTGGCTGGTCAAAAGGAGAGTGTGAACCCAATTGCAAGTTGATAAAATCAATTAATGGTGAAACCCTATCCTTGACCAGCCCTTGCCAGAATTTTAGAGAAATTTCTACACCTTTCCAGCACCTAGGATTTTTACCATGTGAGCTCAGTAACCTTATCCTCATCCACAAAAATTTACAAAAATAAATAATTGATTTTCCTATTTATTCATATTTATTTATTCCCATCCTGAAAATCAGCAAAATGGAGTAAAAGAATTATTGGAAAATAAATACTAAATTTTTAGAGTTGAAATTTTTATGGAAGGTTCCTGACACTATTATAAATCTTGTGTAAAAGTTTTAAAAATTTATAAATTGATTTGTGCCCTTAATAAAATAAAATTCCGAAATAGAAATTCTGTACAACGCAGGTTGTCAGAATTTTAATAAAATATATAATGAAAATTTTTATACCAAATTTTTACATTAAGTAGATAACTGGCCGAGGTAACTTAGTAAAAAGTTTCAAAAATTATCTTAATGATTTGACCCTCTTAATAAATGCTCAACTTGCGATATCTCCTGCTATCCGAAAAGCAAAACTAGAAGTGTCTTCCATTTGATTAGCGTGTGGGTTCCCCCATATAAATAAACATGCAGACCAGGAATAATGAACCTGTCGCTTGTCACTTGTCAGCCATAACCAGGTGGGTCCCATTAGCTATTTGGTTCCAGACTTTCTTTCCATCTTTCTTTCCTTATTCTTCCCTGGCCGACCTTTACTCCCTCTGTTCTATTCCTCTGCCATGGCAAGAAGACACCAGGGATTTTGATGACACGACAGCAAAGACCCAAGGAAAATCCAGCCATGACAAGAAGTTTCCTGAGAAAATGCAGCCACTACGGTGTGCACCTGAGCTCAAATATGGCGACACATTTATTGTCGACTACTCTGGAATCAGCCATTTTGATACACAGCCAAACCAAGCTTGCTGCTCTGTCTCCCCACTCCATTTTTCTGTTCCTTCGGCAATAAATGCCCTTGATTTTCATTGCCACGATGACACAAATCTTGCACACAACCGACTTTGACTGCCGCCATCGCTATCTCCAATTCAGATACTGGAGAAACCGCCTTCATCGCCCATTTAAACCAGCCTCGAGCCAAGCAACCTAAACTGCGATTTTTCATTTCTTCTCCCGCTCTGGCCAAACTCCGGCCACAACCAAACCGTCGGCCAATCTCCACATCGGCTGCGTCATTTCTCAATCAAATTCGCAGGGAGCTTCTTCATCCCTCAGTGATCGAAATCCCCAAATCAATTGAAGGTTTCCCCTACTGAGCCATCGCCACCCTGATGCCCTGCATCTGCCGCTGCCGACCGCCGTGGAGCCGCCACCTTAGGCCGCCTCTGCTCCGGCCGAGTGCTCCTTTGGCTTCGCTTCGGCCTTCTCCAGCTCCTCAGTCCGCCGGTCGACCAACTTCGGCTCTCTCCCGCCATCGTGCCAAGCACCCTCCTCGGCTACCGCCTGACCTCACCGTGGGCTCATTCGGCTGCCGCCGAAGCACGCCTGCGCTGTTCCCTGGATTCCCGTCGACCCCCTCCTGCTCACCAGGCTCAGGCCGACACAACCATGACCTTCCTCGTCGCCGGCGAGGCCACGCCCACGCCTCCTCTGTTTTCTTTCCCTGTGCCGTGGGCTCTCCTTGTCAGCCAGTCAAAAACATGGAGCCCTCTATTCCAGCCAAGGTAAAATAGGAAGCTTGTATATTAGACCTTGTTATTATGGTAGTTGGTAACCAACGTAAGGTATAGGAGCACCTTTGGCTGATGCTTGCTTATAAAGTTTTACTGTTGTCCCTAGTGTAAGGATGCTACATAGTTGTTTATGGTACATTTAATCTCTAGTTCACTAAGTAGAATCTTGTCCTAAGATCAATAATCATATATGCTTATGAATCTTCTTGTAAATTTTACTGGATATGTCTACCTGGCTAACCTGATTAACCTAATTCCCTAATTCATACATTAGAAGATTGATTTAATGAGTTTAATTATCTCTAGACTTGAATTCTGAAATCTTAAGTTAACTTTAAATAGTCCGACTCAGGATGCCTATATACATGTTTGTATCTTAAAGACCCTTGAGCAGTAATCTCTAAATTAGAGTAATGCTTTAATAACAGTATGACAAAGTAGAGCCATTCAGTCACATGATTAATCACATGTTTGGTCATCGGATGAAGGAAGGAAAGAAAGACCTTTGGATAATTTCCATGAATTCCAATGATAGTTTAAATGAAGCCGACCAGTCGAATTAAATAAACACAAAACCTTAAGAGAGTATTTGTCTGAAACAACCCTTTTTCCGAATGGATTTACATGCATGTAAATCATATAAGGAACTTTGTGTTAGTTGGTACCTGAAAATAAAAATATGTATGCGTGGCCCTACGGTAATAACCAATTCTGGTATAAAATATCACACACAAAGTAAAATGAACTTTTGTTAGATTTAAACTCCTTTTGCTCGTAACCTTACCTTTCATACCCCTATAATTAGAATATAAGTTCTAGAAATAAGTACTAGTATTAATGTTTGTAAATTCTGTATTTGAGTACCCCTAGTTTAATACTAATTAATCTTGCAAAAATAATCCTTATGCATGTAATGTAAGGTTTAAGTTCATATAAGGCTTTAACGCCCTTTTAGATGAAAAGCGTCGCGGATTAAACTGAAGTATCGTGGAACCAACTTTAAAACACTCATAGAGATATCCCCAGCTAATGCCAGAAAAATGAGTAAGAGAACATGTATAGTATAGTTGCAAACTTAAAAAGAAACTTGATCCGATTAGCGTGACCTTTGTGATCTTTTAAGCCTTTTCGGTAACCTGTAGAATATCTCGTCTAAATGAGAATATTAAGAAGAATGGCCTAGAATAACTCCTTAGTATATGGACTACCATATTCTAAGAAAATATTTAATTTATAACATGCTTTGCATCTGAATCCTGCTAGTGCAATAACCCTAAGTGTTATAGTCGCGAACAACGCGTTATATGAGTAGTTGAGCTTATTAAGAAATTTTAGCTAAAATACTTGCATCATAAGAAAGATTGTGTAACCATGTAGATACAGCCAATAGTCTTATTTGGTAAACCCAACTTGTATAAATCATTTGTTTGTGTAAAAAAAAATTTAAGGCTAAGTATTACTCATACAAACACCTTAACTAATGTCTTACTTTTGCAAATCCAAATAGTATTAGCTTCTTGAATTCGAAATTTAATTTTACAATCTTAGCTTCCTAAATTCGTAAAATAAAGTAGAATGGATCATAAGGAATAGGTGTCGTATGCGATGCAACCCCTAAATAGTTAATCAATAATAAAAGACTATTACATGAAAGTACTCACTTACATACTTGTTTTATGTAATGATTTTTATTTGGTTTTTCCATCTGATTTCCTTTTGCCCTGATTGAAAATTGTTATTTGCTATTTGCTATCTTTTCCGTTACGCGACGTGTAGAATCCGACGTCTCGGACTTTGTCATCGACAACTTCAAGATTTCATCTTCGACTTCGTCACTGAAAACAACGGATAGCAAGGCAAGCACCCCCCTTTGAGCATTTTGAACCCAGATTTCATAGTCAACTAAAATGTGATTAAGAATCTTCCTGCATGCTCATATTTTGGTAAATCTCTATTTTATGTTATCTGGTAGCTATAACCCATATTGGAGGATTTCCTGAATATTGTTGACATGTGCTCCATGATAACCATAGATATGGGTAAATTCATACATTTGATGGGATATTTCGATTAATAATTGCATTTGCTTAATGATGCTTAGAAAAATGTCAGCGACATTTACACCCATACACTTTTCCTTATAAAATCTTTTATGGTTTATTCAAACAGTAAAGGATACTGGTAGTTTGATAAAAAGGAAAATAAAACTACTGTTTTGACGTGGGTGATTATTGGCAATAGCCGGATGTACATGTTTTAACGTGTACGTAGCTAGGGTGGAGTTATCGCCTATGTCACTTTAAGGACCGAACGTAGTGTTGCATGATCCAAGTATAACCGTACATCCACAAATCTTGGATCGGGACAGTCTTAACTTATTAAATTATTTGGGAATTAGCTTTGCACATTGGTAGGCAGTTGTAGCACGGGCATTCCGGATATAGGTTTGCTCGAGGGAGGTGTCATCACCGAGGTGTTGGCATCTGCCGTTGTAACGGTGTACGCCTGGCTATGAATTGGGGCTTTTATTATTCCTGGTGGGTCACTGACTCCGGAATTTCTATTCCTGGTGGGTCACTGACTTCGGAATCCCTTTTACCTTTTTAGCTTCCATCATAGTCAGGAGTAACGTCATCGGGCTAGTGCAAAGTTAAGGTCCAAGTAACGAACAGTTTCGTTATGAACTCTCTGGCGGCACACCAAAGGAAGTGTGCTAATGTACTGCCATAAAGGGAGAACATATCTTGTGGGTAAAGCTGTACAACTCTGCAGAGTCTAAAACTATTCGAATAGCCGTGTCCACGGTCATGGACGACTTGGCTAACCAGCACTAGTTAGTTGTTTTCTATTTTCTAAAAACTCCTGATCAAATGACTTGGAAAATGATCCACATTTGTTAAATGTCAGTTACTGGTATATTTACTCGTATAAGACCATGGAGGGTCTTTTCCGTTATCTTTACTCACAAAAGGGCCGTGAGTAACTTATTGTTATTTCTGTCAATACTTGATATTTTGATTACTTATCAAACTGTTTTAAATTCAGTTTATGCTTTCCATTACTATTCAGTATTTACAATTCAAATCTTCGCTTTATGCAAAACAACCGTAGAAACCCACTTTCTATTCAGCCTGCATATATTTCAGGTTTTGCAAACACTACAAGTCTTGCTGAGTACGCAACGTACTCACCCTTGCTATTATTGTTGTTTTTAGACAGGAATCCTTCACAATTACTCCGACGCAGGAAAACGGGATTATTAACGATATTTCTTTCTAAGGCTTTACCTTGTCAGTTGCCTGTGGATTATGTGGTAAACTACAAGACTTCTGATTCTTTGTTATGTATTTAATTGACCTCATCGGTCATAATGTATCATTACTTCCGCTGTAATAAAATATGAAACTTTTGCATGGTTGTGATTTCCAAATTGTGTTTGTGCGTGCTAGCTACTGATCATGGGACTAGCACAGTATGCACATTAGAACCTTGCTTTTATGTTTGCACTGTAGCATAAAAGTGAGGGTCTCACAATACAGTAGTACTACATTTCAAGTAGTACCATACTATGTCTTTACAAGTCTTCCTTCATTATGGTCGTGACGTATGTAAGGAGCATCAACGTCTGTGTCATTCAGGAGGCTTATGTCAACATCCACCGCAAAAGGAGGGAGCTCGTCGAACTGACTATACTCTTCCTCATCTGTGACGTTCCTCAACTCCGACAATCCTTCGTTTGCCTTGGAGAACCACGTGTCGCTTTGGCTTATTATTATTATCTTTCTGCTTCTTAGGTTTGCTTGACATGTCTATTACATAGAAGATCTGTCTCACATCAATTGCAAGGACGAACGGTTCGCGCCTATAGCCGACTTGCGTGAGGTCTACGGTGGTCATGCCGTATCTGTCGACCTTTACGCCGCCTGAAGTCAGTTTGACCCATTGGCACTTAAATAGAGGGACCTTTAAAGGTCCATAGTCAAGCTCCCATATCTCTTCTATGAAACCATAATATGTGTCCACCTTGCCTTTGTTGTCTTCGGCATCTATACGAACACCATTACGATTGGTGCTCTTGTTATCCTGGGATCTGGTGTAAAATGTGTAACCATTTATCTCGTACCCCTTGAATGTCACGATTTCACTAGAAGGTCCCCGTGCCAATCGTTGCAACTGTTCATTGTCTGACCCTTTGAAAAGGATGTAGTTTTGTAACCAAGTGCCGAAAGAATCCATGTGCTTCAGTGTTATCCAATCCTCAGACCTCCCAGGGAATTCATGGCGTATAATACTCACTACAGGATGACACGTCCTTGCAAGCTGTAGGACCGCTTGGAATAAGGGTATTCCAAGCAGTAGGACCGCTTGGAATTCTAATATCTACTGCTTTCCGTTAAATTTGCTTGTAAAAGTATTCCAAGCGGTATATACATTAAAAGCGGTTACCGCTAGTAAAACCGTTTTTAAGCGGTGCAGCTTAGAATATTGAAATTTTAAAAGCGTTAGAGACTGACTTTAACAAAAATTCCAAGTTTGTACAAGTGCTTGCATTTAGCATTTCAAGCAACTCAAAAAATTTAATACTAAATAATAGAAATCTGCTTGGAAAAATAATTGCATCAGTTTAATATATATCCACTTAATAAATGTTTGTCAAATTTAAAATAATATCAAGCACCCATAACATACAATCCAAGCACCATAACATATAATTCCTCGAGAAAGCAACGTACCAAAGTTTCATTATCAAATATCATCCCACAGGTACAACATGTAGAACATCACCAAAATATATAAAAGCGAAGTACAAAGTTTACTCCTACATGCATGTCACATACATGGACATATACCAAAATATAACTAGAAAGTTCTTGAAAAGGCACGAATGTTCTCTTCTAATCTTTAACTCTCTCTCCTTCCCTTTCTGTAAAAAAGAAACATTTTCTTCTTAGAATGTGAAAGATGGCATCAAAGCAATTGTATATAGTGTACAGGTTTGCTAGTCCACATGTCTGATTGTAAATAGAAAAGTTTGAACATTGCACTTCTATTACAAATAAACTGAGTTTGCACAAGAGCACTTCTATTACAAATAAGGGCATATATGCAAACTCTGGCAGAGTTATAGCAAAAAAGCAGTACAAAAATTGTTCACTTTCACCAATATCATTTAGATAGATTAAAGAGCTCGGAAAGACAAATGAGTTTATAATAGAAAAGCCTTGGTGAAATTAAATATAGCTTATAAGCCTTGAGGAAAGGTGCGATGAGGCTAGGGAACAAGCGAATCAATGCCAAAATCTAAAAAGCTTACCAAAGCGAGCATATTGCACCAAGTAGTTGTTATTATTAGGTCCTTAGGCTGCAATACCAAATACAAAGTGATGTTATGTTATATGAGCAGGAAGAAAATGATACAAATTGGCGATTCTCATATCTAACTATCTAACACTTGTTAACCTAGAGTTAAGAGATAATTACCCAACATCCAACAAATCAGGTATATTAAGCTGCAAAGGCGCTTATTTGCTCTAACAAATCTGAGATTCTAATTCTCTAGTTCTCTTGCGTCACGATGACAAAACATAATGAGTTGGCAGGTGATTATTGAGCTAAATTGATATTGAAATTTAATATGTGTCATCATAAAAAATAATCAGTTGTTGTACCAAAATAAGATGTACTATTTGGACCTTTTGAGGACTTGGACCTTGTTTGGACAAGCGTTCACCCTCTCCCAAAAGAAGTATATGGATCACTACAAGTGTCTTCAATGCTACTACTGTATGTTACAAAAAAGGCAAAAGAAAATAAATGCACTGCTTATGAAATTCTCTGCTTTACACAAACAAGATAGATCATTTGTTTTAAAGTTTAACAATCAAGAAAAGGAAAATAGCGATCACTTGAGATTCCTAACCTTAGTTCTTTGCATGAACTTCATAGATGACCTGAATAAAATCTAGCAATTAAAGGCTAGAAAGTCTAAAGTGTCTATAGAAGCTTGACCAAATTACCTCGATACTCTTCTTCCCAAACCAAGTTCAATAAGACATTCCTCCTTATCATCTCCAGGATACATATATTGAAAGATGTAGGAATTAAAAATTTTGGAAACCCACAAACATGAGAACGTTTGGAAGGCTAGAATATTCAAAAGGTGCTTAAAATCAGAAAAATGGTGGCATACACACAATAATGCTACAAGAACTACTGCTTTCGAATGATAAGCCATTTAGTGTAGAGAAATTACGCAAATTGCGATTGCAATTCATCTAACTGACTAATTAATATTTAGTTTTGATTAGCACATTGACATTTTTAACGGAGACTGAGACAAATCTCGAGTACGTATAGAGCATAATGGCTACTTCTTGCAAACAAATTTGGTTTTAGAAAAAGCTACAAAGCGTTTCTAGTCATAAATCTTCCTTCCTATAATCAAGGTATCATGAAACATCATACAAATCTTTCTTGTTATGCCCTAATATATAACACTAAACCGTTAGCATATCTCTTAAGTTTTGCATATTTTAGCGTAGTACAAGATCTCCGTTGGCGTTTAAATTCATATACATGCATCACCACCACTTACTCAACTTTGTATATTACACAATTCAACTCGTGTCGCTAGTAAAACCAAATCCTTTACCTCTTCTCATAGAGGAAGCGAGGCGAGGCTAGCAAAGGTCTCACGGCTTAATGCCCCTCTCCAATGCAAAATGAATACGTAGATTGAACTACAATACATATCAAACCCAAAGTAAGACTCAATTACTTGAGATATTGAACAATAAAACTTGTAGGCAAATAAAGGGTATTTGATCTTCACATACCTCAATCTGCCGGATGAAGATTGGCCTTCATTTGCACCTTGCTCGTTCAACTGCGCCGGCAACTCTGCATTAGGAGAACCAAGAGAGAATGGAAGTGCGAATCCGGCGACAATGCACGGTGGACCACCGGCTCACTGCTCGTCGACTTGGACCTGGCTCCCATTGTGACCTCGCCACCGGCCACCGGGATCTGCTCCCCCTGCGATCTGGCCACGCCCCCTGGTGACTTGACCGCGACGCGCTTCTGCGCTGAGTGACCTGGCCCACGCCGTCGGCTGCCTGGGCGACCTAGCCGATGCACCCTCGCTCCTCGACTTAGCTGCGCCCGCGGCGGAACTGGTCTGCTCCCCACGTGACCGAAGACCAGTATCGCTCTCCGTGGCAGAGAGACACAGTACGCTCCCCTTGCCAGGAGGCGTGGTCTGCGCCCCACGCGCGGCGGGCCGAAGGTGGAAGACTAGGGCGTTCTCCTTCTCGATCCCCTTCTCGTCTGCTCCCCCACGCGCGGCCGACTAGTTAGGTTATGAGAGTGGGATTTTCTGAATTCTTGTGAATTGGTGAATCGATTTGTGATATAGCGCGAGCGAGTCTCTAAAATTTTTAGCATCCAGCAGCGTCGTCTTTGTATACCCACTAAATAGTATTGAAGCGATGAACCGGGTCGGAAACATTTCAACAGCGGTGGGTACAGCTTTTAATTAAATTTTTTTCCCAAGCGGTAGGTCAGCTTAGATAGCTTATTTTTAAAAGCGGCACTACAGCTTTTAATTAAAATTCTTTTTCCAAGCGGTAACTCAGCTTTTAATTATTATTTTTCGAAGCAGTAGTACCGCTTGCGTCAATAGGTCATCCTGTAGTGACTCTTGTGCTCAACAACATACGGGGCCACCACAGTTGATTGTTTCAAAACCGTGAAATGTGCTTGCTTAAAGGTAAGAAGATCATTGCATGCAATTGCTTTCCTTCCTAGTGTTCCTTTTCCCCGTAGCCTCCCCTCATGGCGTGATATAGGGACGCCGATCGGATTTAGATCATTAATGTAATCCACACAAAACTCAATCACCTCCTCTGTCCCATAACCCTCGGCAATGCATCCTTCCGGACGAGAACGGTTACGAACATACTTCTTTAGCACACTCATGTACCTCTCGAAAGGGAACATGTTGTGCAGATACACGGGTCCGAGAATACCTATCTCTTTGACAAGGTGAACAGTGAGATGAACCATAATATCAAAGAATGCAGGAGGAAATATCATCTCAAGACAAACCACACTTTGTACCACGTCATCCTGCAGCTTACTTAGTTTATCTGGGTCGATGACCTTCTGTGAAATCGCGTTGAAAAAAGAACACAGCTTTGTGATTGTCCCCCGTACCCACCCGGGAAGTATACCTCTCATAGCCACTGGGAGCAGCTGTGTCATCAACACAAGACAGTCATGGGATTTTAGGTGTACGATTTTATTCTCTTTCGTGTTTATGAGTCTCTTTACATTCGATGAGTATCCGGAAGGGACCTTTACACTATTCAGGCACTCTATCATGCTTTTTTTTCTCTTCTTTGCTTAGTGTGTAGGTCGCAGGATGTAGGTAATGTTGTCATTTTTCTCTCTTTTCCGGATGTAGGTCGTTCCTCAGTTCCAAGAGTTTAAGGTCCTTTCGAGCTTGCAGTGTATCTTTTGATTGGCCGTACATATCTATGTAGCCTAGCAGGTTCAAGCAAACATTCTTCATGATGTGCATGAAGTCAAGTGAGTGACGAACCTCCAAGACTTCCCAATAAGGCAAGTCCCAAAATAATGACTTATTCTTCCACATTAGTGCCTGACCATCCTCATTCTGCACAGGTTTGCTTCCAGGACCCTTTCCGAATGCTACTTTCAGATTCTTTACCATAGTAAGCACATGTGGCCCACTACGATGCTGAGGCCTAGCACGAAGGTCTAGTTGCCCGTTAAATTTCCTGCACTTCTTCCGCCATGGGTGATTCGTAGGAAGAAACCTACGGTGACCCATGTACACAACCTTTCGAGAGTTTTTCAGGTACATGCTGTCCGTTTCATCTAAGCATTGGACGCAAGCTCTATATCCTTTGATAGTTTGGCCGGACAGGTTACCGAGAGCAGGCCAGTCGTTGATTGTTACAAATAACAATGCACGTAGGGTGAAATACTCCCTTTTGTACTCATCCCATACCCGTGCACCATCCTCCCACAACGTCACAAGATCTTCAACCAATGGTTTCATGTAGACATCGATGTCATTTCCAGGTTGCTTGGGGCCTTGGATCAACAACGGCATCATGATGTACTTTCGTTTCATGCACAGCCATGGAAGAATGTTATACATACATAGTGTAATAGGCCAGGTGATATGGTTGCTGCTTAAATCTCCGAAAGGATTCATCCCATCGGTACTTAACCCAAACCTTATGTTTCCCACCTCTTGTGCGAAGTCTGGGTACGTCTGATCGACTTTCCTCCACTGTGAGCCATCTGCAGGGTGTCTAAGCATACCGTCATCCTTACGCTCTTCTTTGTACCAACGCATCATCTGGGCATGCGCTTTGTTAGCAAATATACGCTTCAATCGGGGAATCACAGGGAAATACCACAACACTTTAGCTGGAGGTCTCTTCTTCTTACGCTCCCCATCTATTTCACCTGGATCATCTCTCCGCACCTTATACCGTGATTCTTTGCACACTGGACAAACATCCAAATTGGCATACGCATTGCGATACAGGATGCAATCGTTACGACATGCGTGTATCTTCTGTACTTTCAGTCCCAATGGACAGACGACTTCCTTTGCTTCATATTTAGATTCAGGCAGAGTGTTATCTTCTGGAAGCAACTTCTTTATGAGTGATAACAACTCATCAAATCCCTTATCTGACACACTATTTGTGGTCTTCCATTGCATAAGTTCAAGTGTGGTACGCAACTTTTTGTGGTCCTGCCCACAGTTTGGGTACAAAGGAGTTCTGTGGTCCTCTAACATGCGCTGGAACTTCTCGAACTGTCTTTCATCTGTGTAGTCTCCCTCACCGTCACGCAGCATCTGGTCCAGCTCATCACCACCAAAGTCACTGAGTGTATCTCCCACGGAATAGCATTGCGTGGCGTCAAGGATATTGTTGAATCCCTCTTCTTCTTCCTCGTCTTCTTTATCATCTTCCTCGTCTTCGCCATGGTTGGTCCAACAGGTATAGTTTAGCATGAAACCTCTCATCATCAAATGGTTCATAACCTACCATCGCTGTGAGTGCTCCTTCTCGTTCTTGCAATCTACGCACGGACAACATATGAAGCTGCCTGGAGGCAGGAATGCAATGGCCGCATCGAGAAAAGCCTGCACGCCATCAATGAACTCTCTCGAGCGACGGTCCGCATTGTACATCCATTGCCGGTTCATCTACAACAAGTTATAATTTCATATATTTTTTTTCCAAGAAAAACAACCCCACCTACACCTTCATGCAATTAAAGATCTACCTTTCTAAATTTTTTTTATCCCTTTCTACCTTTGTAATTATTTTTTTATCTCTTTCTACCTTTGTACTTATTTTTTTATCCTTAACATATTTTCCTATTTTATTTTATACACTACTAATTACTTCATTGCAATGTCATATTTTGAACTAGGTCTCCACCATACATCTTCATACCATAACAAAAACAAGCATACGAAATAAATTTTGGGGAACAACTTCATACCATACACATTTCAACATGTTCTAGAGTGACCTAGCAAAGCAACATATTTCAACATGAATAAATCATGATTTCTCCACATCCAATGCATAAAAAACAGAAATATGTAGGTGAGAAAGATGCTAACATGCTCTTACTGACTTTGAAACACTTAATTTGAAGCTAAATCACCAGCAATTTAAAAACTAAAAATTTGGGCAGCACCTCCCCGGAAGAACAGTGCTCGGCCTCTTTTGTTCATGACTGTTGGCTCGGGGAGGAGGAAGGGTTTAAAATGCGCTGGGCGGGAGGGCTTCTAGAACCGGTTGGAGACAAAAACCGCTTCTGATGGTTGAATTCTAGAAGAGGTTTGTGTTTCAAACCGCTTCTGACTTTCCAGAAGCGGTTTGATACACGAACCGCTTCTAAAACTCAACCATCAAAAGCGGTTCGTGTCTCAAACCGGTTCTAGAAGTCCTCTACTGCCCGTTGCTACGAACCGCTTCTGGTGCGCACATTACACCGCTTCTAATATGCCGGTTGTGATGCCCGGTTCTGTAGTAGTGTAAGAGTCAGTTATAGACTATAACTGTTTTCTTGATAATATTAACACTATTACATATGGGACCATGCATATTTACTTTAGAGATTGTAATATATATAACTAGTCCGTATATATTATCTATAAATAATAGTATGTCCATTTCTTAATTGAGGGATTGACTCTGCGGCTAGCTAGAGATGACCTCCCGGTGTTAAGAGGGGACGACACCACGGAAGCAATAATAGCCAGGCGCCCTAGGTTTACATAGCTAGACAACCGAGCACTGCGGTTTCGATAGCTAGAAAACGAACACGTACCAGCCGTCAACGTTGAACGACATTGTGAATATTCGTCACATTGATGTGTGTAGTAGTAGGATATGGAAGGTTCTCTCTGGCTCTCTGCTCCTTAATTCCATAGGATATGTAATATGTACGTAGTTTATGTAGGCTTTTCGCAATCCACATGCATCAGTTTCCGTTTTTTGAAAGTGCAGCACACGTACTACTTCACGAGGAACACGGCCGGAACACGACATCGATCGCCACGCTCCATCTATATATACATCAGCTGCATTCTACCCCCATGCTTCACAAGATCAATTCACCACTGCAAATACATTCAGGCTAGCGTGTATTGCTTCCATACAATCCCTCCCTCATGTTGACAAATATGGCATCTCGACGCCGTTCAACGCTCGTAGCGCTTGTGTGCTTGGCCTTCACCCTCTCCTTCCTCGCCGCCCCGGCGGCGGCCGTCGGCAAGACCGGCCAGGTCACCGTGTTCTGGGGACGGAACAAGGACGAGGGCACGCTCAGGGAGGCCTGCGACACCGGCCGCTACACCATGGCCGTCATCTCCTTCTACAGCGTCTTCGGCCACGGCAGGTACTGGGGCGACCTCTCCGGCCACCCGCTGAACGGCGTTGGCGACGACATCAAGCACTGCCAGTCCAAGGGCATCGCCGTGTTCGTCTCCATCGGCGGCTTCGGCGACCAGTACTCGCTTCCGTCCTCCCAGTCCGCCAAGGACGTCGCCGACAACCTCTTCAACTCCCTCCTGGGAGGCCACCGGAAGGGCGTCTTCCGCCCGTTCGGCGACGCTGTGGTCGACGGCATCGACTTCTTCATCGAGAGCTGGTCGGACCACTACGACGAGCTCGCCAACCACCTCAACGACTACAACCAGAACTACCACGCCACGCTCGGGATCCGGCTGTCGGCGACGCCGCGGTGCGCGTACCCGGACTGGCGCGTGGAGAAGGCGCTGCAGACGAGGCTCTTCGAGCGCATCCACGTCCGCTTCTACGACGACCCCAAGTGCTCCTACATCCACGCCGGCCTGCGGGGGGTGATGGAGCAGTGGAACAAGTGGACGGCCAAGTACCCGAACAGCCTCGTGTTCCTCGGGCTGCCGGCGGCGAACTTGCCGGGGAAGAACGACAACGTCAACCTCAAGGCGCTCTACGACGACCTGCTGCCCCATGTGCAGAAGGCGGCCAACTACGGAGGGGTCATGCTCTGGGACAGGTACTACGACAAGCAGACCAACTATGGCCGCAACCTCAAGTACCGGGCTTAGAGACAATGACCATTAAGCTCCAAACATAAATGGTTTACATATATATGTTCGTTTATCTCTGTGTTTAATTGTTTGTGTGTGTGCACGCTCTAGCTCGCATGCATATATACATGTCTGATTAAGAAGTTGGAAGTGAAGTTGTGAGAGAGAATAAAATGAGATCACAGCTCTCTCTCTGGTTCTTAATTTGTTTGCTAAAGGTTAATTATTTTGTAATCAATAAAATGTGTGTTCATCCTTATATGTGTTCATTGTGTGTATCCAGAATAGTTTACTCAATTCATGATATATTCATGGTGCACACGGCCCGATTCTACCTCTTTCGATAGCTACAACTAAAATACGGCCCAAACGGCAGCCAGGCAGGGATGCACCGGACGAAGGCAATGACAATGGCTTATGCCATGTTTCTTTGGGCGTATAATCCGCCGCAGATTAAAAGCTGTATATTTCTTATTTTTGTACAAAGCATACGATGTAGCATTTTGTAATAATTTTTGCGAGACTTTTAGTGGTTTTTCTCAAAGATCTCAAAACTATTTTTTAATAATTTTTTTGGACCCTTGAGGCTACTTATCCAAGACCCACAACTTCTCAGATTTTAATCAGATTTTAATCCGCCGCGCAAAGAAACAGAGCATTAGTCCAGGCTGAATTTCGAAAAAAATCGAATAATTGCTGAATTCAAACGTATTTGAAAACTGGTTAAACACATGAGCGAATTTCCATCGAAAAGCTCAAAATTTGCTCGAAAAGTACCTAAATTCGATCGAAAAGTTTGAAATTTCAACGACAGATTAAAAACAATTAAGAAAATATAAAAAATGAGAAAAATTACAAAAAAATGTTAAAATTTGTAAAATACAATTCACATATTAAAACCTATCACATATCAATACAAGTGCAAAAATAGGCATGCACGTAATTAAAATATTAAAATATACCCTATCAAGATAATACTAATATATTAAAAAAAATACCATACATTTGCTATATTTTAAATAATTAAAAGTTGTCACATACCAATACAAGAAAAATTTTCAATATTAGATAACATTAACATATTAAAATATACTTCTAATTTCTTTTTTTTTTTGCCTTTTCTATTATCTACAATTTGAATGGCTCAAAAAATCTTTAATTTAATTTTTTTTCAAAAAATATTCACACCAGAGGTCATAAAAATATTAATACTTATTTTAGAGAGTTTTTGGTTAAATTTTCTTCAATTTTTAAATTTTTTGAATTTAAATTTGAATTTGCTCGGTTTTTCGCTCGTTTTGAATTTCGGTTCGGCTCGAAATACCGAATTTGGTCCAAAATTCGCGAAAACCAATCGGCATTTCGAACCCTGGCGGTGAGGCACAAGTGCGAGGACACGTGATGGGACGATTGCAGCGCACAACTGTGGCCACACGTGACGACGACAGGGCACGTGAAGACGTCGGCACACGAATGCAAATGACGTAGTATAAAATGGCTAATATACGACACAATTTGAAACGGTTTTGACCTACTTAATACAGAAGTGTCTCTTGTTGAGAACAGGTTCCTCTAAGGTCACGTCCTTTGACATTGGGTCACTGATCGATGTGTGGGCCCATGCGCTGGGAGGGTCCACACGTTAGTAACCCAAAATCAGAGGCACGATGTTAGAGGATCTCATTTCCTCTTGTTGTACCTTGAGAAGACAAAATAGATGTTTGAAAAAAATAGCATTATGATGGATATATTTGGGACGGTTGCAGACTGAGAATCGACTCACATAAGGTTAGAGCAGAAAAGTCATTTTTATACTCAGGAGCATCGTTAATGGGTACATTTTATGAGACGGATGTAAATTAAAAGACGTCTGGTATGATGTCTCAATACAAAGACGCTTCGTTTTGGAAAACGACTAATATAAATCTATTGGATATACGACGTTTGTATTCTACGAACCATCTCTTATTAAGGAGATTATAAAGGACGTTTTCTACCTATAAACTAGTTTGTTACGAAGACATTATATGCATAGATTAAAATAAGACTAATAAAAACATGGGAGTGTATAGGCATCATCCGGATGTTTTTATCCTAAATATCATTCAAATTTTGGACCGTACGATCAAAACACACATCCGTAGGATCAACTCACCTCGAATTCAGGGGGGGTGTGCATCGATCTGAAAGCAAATCCAATGACCAAGAATTTAGATGATGGTTGCTAAAGAAAACATCCGGATGAAACTTATCAAAACCCTAAAAACATATTTGGGGTCAATTGGATGTACAGCTTGAGATAAAAAATAAATAAACAACAGCTACTATTCTCGAAACAGTACTATGTAAGTGTTCGGGCTTGGTTTGGTTGAACCGAACCACTTTTGCTTACCCGAACCAGACTGATTCGATCAGGCTAAGGGCTAAAAGGCGTAGCCCCCCTCGGAAATAAATTCTATGTGTCGTGCTGCACAAAGGGACCTGTGCAGCACCACTCGGATGGACGCCACGTGTTATGCTAGTGAATCTGCACCGTCTGCATGCAATTAATGCGTCAGTTAATTAATCCCCTTAATTAATGCAACGGTGGAGATTCACTGGTTTAACACGTGGCGTCCATTCGAGTGGTGCTGCACAGGTCCATTTATGCAGCCCGACACTATAGAATTTATTTCCCCTCCCCCCCTCTCTCTCTCTCGCTCGCTCTCGTACAGAGAGATTGAGAGGAGGGCGGCGGCTCGGTGACGGTGCAGTCGCCGGCGGTAGCGAGCAGCAGTGGCTCGGGCCGGTAGGAAATAGCAAGGGGCGGTTGTCGACGATTGTGTCGGCAATATATTTTATGGGACTATGTGCGAGATAAAAAAGAACGATGGTAACACAGGAGACAGGGGTTTATACAGGTTCAGACCTTCGAAAAGAGGTAATACCCTACATCCTGTGTTCAGGGTTGTATTGTGAATGTAGATGTTGTTGTTTTGTGCCCGCCCCGTCTAAGGCTTCTGCACCCCTTTATATAGTCATGAGGGGTCGGGTTACATGGAGGAGTCCTAGTCCGTTACAAGGAGGTAATCCTAGTCGGTTACAGGGTTGATATTCATATCTGGTCATACCGAATACTATGTGATTGCAATCAAGCTTTTCTTATCGGTGTAGAACTCTATCTCTCCCTTTTCTTACGGTATAAGTCTGGAAGGATCCGGTTGGTCCGCGTCCATGTAGATGGCTCGGTCCGCCAAAAAAAACAAAACCAAACCGGTCAACGTGGTTTGACCGGTTTTCGGTTCGGTTCCTGCATTTTATGACGTGTGGTATTTCGTTTTTTTTATATTAAAACAGTGTTAAAACCGAAAAAAAAAACTGAAATACCGAATCCCTCACTCAGCAGTCAGCACTCGGCACTCCGCCGTAGTCTGCACTGCGGCCCAAGTGCCCAACCACGAAAGGCCGGAGGCCCAGTAGCCGCCTGCCTGGCTTTCTCCTGCCTGCTGCATGCGTGTGCATGGAGCCATGGGCCATGCGTGCGTGTGCATGGGCCGTTGGCTTGCTGCGTGCGTGTGCATGTGGCCATGACCAGTGTGCATGCAGCCATGACCCATGTGCATGCAGCCAGCCATGCAGGAATGCAGCAGCAGCAGCGCAGCGGTGCAGCCTAGCTCCCTGGATGCACGTAATTAGTATTTACAAATTACAATTAGCATCAATTTGTTGTGTTATAAATTATAATTCGTGTCAACTTCGGTAAAAATGGTATTTTACCGATCCTGAACCAAAACCGAGCGGTATTTACCGATCCTAAACCGTATTCTTTTTCATACCATGTAATACGGAAGTATAAAAACCATATTTACCATATAACCGTATTTATCGGAAAAACCGAATAAACCGAACGCACGGCCCTATTGGTAACACTATTTGATAAATATATGTTTGTTAATATTAATCTAAATGCTAAAAGCATGCCGATCCGCTAGTTAATCTTAGTTTTCTTTCAATGGGTTGATCATTTGCTGCAACGGCACTGGATCGCAAGAAAAACATTTTAGTATCACTACTTCGGAAAGAGTCTTTAGTACTGGTTTTTGAACCGGTACAGGCTATCCAGGACTGATGCTCAAGGGCATCAGTCCTGGTTCCCTCACCCGGTACTGATAGAGTACCAGTACCGGTTGGTGTCTCCAACCGGTACTGATGAGGCCTTCAATCAGTACCGGTTGTTTTATCTAACCGGTAGTGATGGGCTGTATATATGTATATATATATACATGTATATATCGATAGTACAGATCCTCCGTGCTATAGCGCTGTGTTTGCAAAATTCGAAGACGAAATTATTGATTCAAACCGTGCATTATGTTCATCTCATTGAAATCTCACTACCCACCAAATTTTATATTTTTTTGAATTTTTCCTCCTATTTATTTTGTATTTTTCAAAACCAGCTTCATTGGACTGTCCACAACTAATTAGATCGTGGATTTTGAAAAATACAAAATAAATATGAGAAAAAATTCAAAAAATATAAAATTTGGTGGGTAGTGAGATTTCAATGAGATGAACATAATGCATGGTTTGGATCAACAATTTAAATCTTCAATTTTGCAAACACAAATATTATAGCACGGAGGATCTGTACTATCGATAGTACACTAGCAATCCTCTATATATATATATATATATATATATATATATACATATATATATATATATGAAAATGGTTTCGTACTCCTAGGTGTATGTACTCCCACTCTCAATATACTACTTAAATGATGTGGTTATACTTCTTTATCCTTTTGAATATACTCTAATACTGATTATAAGATACCCCAAAGTGAGTTCCACGAAAAATTTCATCAAAGTTCACCCTTTATAGCATAATTTTGTTTATATACTCTTTTTACATATAGAAAAGGGTATATAACAAAAAAATAAAGGCCTCCGATGAATTTTTTCAGCAATATCGCATTGTAGTATATTAGAATTATTATTGAAGCTTATTGAAAGTGATAAATGAGTATAACACATTCATTTAAGTGGTATACTGGAGGTGGGAGTACATACTCCCAGGAGTACAGAAAAGGCTTCCTATATTCCTATATATATATATATATATATATATATATGTGTGTGTGTGTGTGTGTGTGTGTGTGTGTGTGTTAAATCACAACGAATTAAAACACATATAATCAATCATGCACATTTGCTTGATAATGAAATCACTGTACATTCATTAACAAATTTAATTACATATAATGTACTACAACATGTACACAACTTTAATTACAACTCCAGTATTTCTTTTCCTTCTGTTCATTGAGATTTTTTACGTGCATCGCTCTTGCTAGTCGTTGATGTCGAGCATGACAGTTCACTGGTCCTTATCGAAGGACCCCACCTGTTAAAATTTGATTCGTGGAACTCGCTTTTTGAATTTACGACCTCATCATAAATGAAACCGAGGAGTTGTTCTTGAATTGCTCTCACTCGCGCTGGCGAGAGTTCCGAACCTTGTTCCGCCAAATATTGAGGCACATGTCGTTAAGTCATTAACTAATCAATCCTTGATTTGTACAAGATGTAAGAAGTACCTATACATCATTAAAGGTAGTAATTATATTTACTCACCCTCTTGTCGCCTTTTAGCATGCGGTCAGCGGCTCCGGTTTGGGTGTGCAAAAACTCACATACATAGTAACCGCATAAATTGTTGCCCGTCGGCTGACTCAAGATCTGTGGTTGAAAAAGTTGAAAGCGTGAAATGAATGCAAGGAAATTAACTTAACTAACCAAAAAGCTAGCATTATGATATACGTACTTGAGAGGTAGTTGTAATTTCAAATTTCTCCTTGAATGCTCCCCTGTTTTTAGCACGGAACCTTGCGAATGCACTACACATGTGATTACAAATTGTACATGATTAGAATTTGTTTCAAATGGAAGGAAATAGAAGTAATACAATAATGAAAGGAACAAGAATTAATACCGGTTGAGCAAATCGATAAAGTTTTGATACGTTTCAACTGGTTTCCTTCTCGAGTCCATAATTGTGATCCGATTATGATCTAGCTCGATCATAATAAGAATCCAGTGAAAACTGTACATAGATATGTCAACGTAGATAACGAATTAGTTCTAACATAGTGTTATGGAAAAGGAGTAGAACAAGGCGGTACGAAAACACGTACTCATGTGCGTAGGGTAGATATATCCTTGACTTATATTGATGTCCTATTAGCGCATTGTATACGTTAGTCTGTGTTTTGCTTGGGCTGTATCTAACGGTTGTCTCGTTGATAACTACTGGGTCCATGAAGCCTATGTCAAAAATTTGATCCCTTCGGCATCTTTGTATCTCCATGCTACACAAGAAGAAATTAGTTAGGCTTGCAAGGTTCGTACTCTACAAGGGTACGCACGATGGTTTTTTGTAAATAAGACACTTACAGAGTCCAGCAACCCACCAAGGACGCGCTGAGGCCGTCTGTCTAGTTTTTTGTAAGATCATACATGACGCGCCATTCGACAAAAAATTCACCGTCATCGTGAAAATTTTTTGTTCCTTGTACTTGACAGCAAACAACTCTAGACCATGCTTGGTCGCTTCCAAGTACCATTCATGGAATTGTCGCATCTTTGTCGTTAGCTAGAGCAGCTCCTCATGCCTGACCAATGATCCACCCAATGTAAATGGCCATCTTACTTGGGCATACTCAATCTCTGCCGTGCCTAATATTTGATTTGGATCAAAGCCAGTTTCATCAAAGAATTGTAGCATCGCCTTAGCCTTCTCCTTCTCCTTCTCCTCAGCTGTCATCTTCTTGTGGCATTCCTTTCGCAATGTGCGCTCGTAGTTTGATTGACGAGGCATTTCTTTTTGATCCTTCAAATTTGTAATAGTCCTCAAGCCTTTGTGAAATTCTTTCGTGCCAGGTTGAACATTCTTCTTTGGTGACTTGGGTCTAAAAAATTCAGTTACCTCACCTTGTACTATCTTATTGGTCTCCTCCTCGGTCATATCGTACACCAGCATCGGAAGTGGACGCAACTTCTTGGATTTGGTGGAGGACCTCGTCTTCTTGGGAGCTGCTGGCTGAGCTGGCTTGTTTCCTTTGGTCTGTGCCTTCTTGGGAGGAGACGGGCTTCTTGTGGGGCTTAAGTGCACGGGAGGTGGTGTAGGAGTCGACGCTTTCTTGGGAGGAGATAGGCTTCTTCTATTGCTTATGTGCGCGGGAGGTGGTGTAGGAGTCAGCACCTTCTTGGGAGGAGACGTGCTTCTTGTGGGGCTTATGTGCACGGGAGTTGGTGTAGGAGTCGGCGCCTTCTTGGGAGGAGACGGGCTTCTTCTTGGACTTGGGTGTGCGGGAAGTGGTGTAGGAGTCGGGCTTCTTCGCAGAGAGGACACATCCATGTTATCTCGAAAAATTATGTGCCGTTTGCGCCACAGGATGAAAGTGTGTACCGCCTCTCCTAGCTTCGTACTCCCATCACCTCCGGGAATTTTGAGCTCAAGGTCCTCGTACCCTGGGTAAACCTCCTCCACCGAGACCTTGGAGTAGTTTGATGGTATCTGTTGGCCATGGATGAGCTGCCTCGGCTCCACTGGGTGAACCATATCGTGCGCCGCCTTCAAGGAGAGGTTCCGCGCCCCGACGTGCAGCTCACAAGGTGTTCGCTGCCTGATGTCGTCTACGGGATACCTGTCTAAGTCCGCTTTGGGCAGCCCACCAGAAGCGCAGCTGCTTCACTGCCCAGTGGGGCTGATGATGTTAGGATTGCTGGGAGGTTCCTGGCACGCCTCCCGCTGTTGGCTCTGGGCTAACTGCTCCTCTATTTGAGTCATGCGTTCTTCAAGTGCACTAAGCTGTTGTGCATGTCGAGCCTTGCTTCTCATCCGACTCCTATAAGTCTCGGCGTCCTGAGCGAAACCAACCTTCCACGGGACGTGCCAATGCCTCGTGTACGTCTAGGGTGCTCCGGGTTTTGTAGAGCACTTGTTAGCTTGTCATTCTCCTTATTTGGCACGAAGCTACCTTGGGAAGTCTCCTCGATGGACTGCACAAGCCTTCTGGCCACATCTCTCAGCACCTCCCCAAACACCGCATTGCCGTTATCATCGAGGCCGCTGCTGTGAGCATAGAACCAATGCTTTGCTCTGTTAGGCCATTCCATTGTTGCGAGTGCGACACCCTTCACTAGCAGGTCATGCTCCCTCTTCTCCCATTTAGGTATTGCTTGGCGGTAACCACCAGGGCCGAGTCGGTGGTGGTAATTCTTCTTCTGTGCATTCAGCTTGTTCTTCTCACTCAAACTTTGACCTTCCTCCGAAGTCTTGTAGTTCACGAACGCTTCCTAGTGATCTTGCAACTTCGGGAACTTGTTGAAGTCGGGCGTTCGATTCTCCTTGATATACTCTGTGTTCAAATTCTTTTTATAAGTTGGAATGTGATGGCCATCTTCTTGAGAGTGTAACTCTTCACCTTCTCTTCGGTCCCTTGGGGGAAGGTGAATGTCTCCCTGACATCGTTCCAAAGCATGTTCTTCGTATCTTCAGGAACCTGATCCCATTTTGCTATGCTAATGGGCACGTGGTCCCTAACGTGGATGCCGCATGCCGAATTGAACGGCCCAATCACCGTCAAGGGTTTCTGAGGTTGGCCGTTCTCGTTGACTTCGGTGACAACATATCTTGCCTTTAGCTTCTTGGTTGGACCTCGCTGTCGTGATTGCCTGCTTGGTTGACCGATCTAAAAGCATGGTACAATCATGAACGGGTCAAAATGTTGGCTTAGCATGATAGTGGAATCGACAATCATTACCGTGACTGATTGTTACCTCGTCGGCTTCATCATGCTCTGCGGCCTCATAACCACTATCTCCCGCAATCAAATTTGTCATAAATTCTTATTGATCAAATCCTTCGTCGTCCATCGTTGTTTCTTACGCTAGAAGAAGGCACTGAAAATTAACGAATATAGATCAACAAAAGCTGATGGTACTACTCTAGAATGGCATGGAAGACGGCGAGGAACAAAAGCTGATTAGATCAACTCTACTTGTACATTTGACATTTCACATTTCACATATACTAACACATCTCACATATACATAACATTTTACATATACTTACTCATCTCACATTTACATAGAAATTGCTTCAAACTTCACATATACATAGAAGAAGAGAAGCAGGGCAGTGAATACAGTCGAACATTTTACATGTACTTATACATAGACTCGCGAGCAGTGTGTTCGATCTCAAGTAAGACTCGGTTGAGTTCATTCGCGCTTTCGCTTGAGCAAGGAGAAAATTTTTCGTACACTATGTTCTTAATATCACTTGCGATTTCCTCTATGCGATTAATTGTCCAAACATGCACTTGACTGATTGTCCAACATGAGCATATTACTAGTTACATGCCCGTGCGTTGCTACGAAAAATAAAATTGATAACGAAAAATAAAGATTAAAAAATAAAAAAAAATTATTTCACAAGATCAAACATCTATCTTTAACGCTTCGTTTCTTGCAAAAGCTAGCTAATTAAAGCAACGCTTCGTTTCTTGCGTAGGGCAATTAAGCAGGGCAATTAAGCGGCAATTAATGACGTGGGAAGAACGGACCACTGCCACCAAGTGCTGCTTTAGAATAGTAGAGATTTTTGCATAACAAATTTTTTATCACATATGCAGCTATCTGGATATGCCATTCATTAGCAACATATACCAAAAAGTTTTGATTCTATATAGGTGCCAATTCAAATATATTACATTTTGCATATACTTATACATAGAAATTGCTTCAACTTCACATATACATAGAAATTGCTTCAAAATTCACCAAGGATCCCCACGAACTTATATTTGATCCTTTCTGAGTGATGCTCCCACACTTGCAAACTAGATCCAAAGGACTTTTCAACAATTTTGAATGCTGAAAAATTATCAATTTACAAATTAGAGATTTGAATCATCATGGTAACATATACTTTGAATCTATCTGATAAGACAAGAAAGAGACAAGTGTGTAGCATGCATCCATATATCACATAACACTCCTCCTAACTCTGAACCAAACACAGCCTAAGGGTTATATGCATGGGTTGTTTTATGGTTTCGAGGATTTCATCTTGTGACTTTCTATTGTTAATATACATGCTACAATCAACTGGCCAAGTACTGATCTAGTATATTCTGGTACTAGATGGTAAGTATCCTTTCCATATAGCAGCCAACGTGATGGCAAGTTTTACGGAGTTCCAAATGGGTTCAGCATGCAACAAAGCTTCGAGTAATATTCAACAAAGTTTTTTTTTTTTTGCTTGGATGGTATACTACTTCGTAGAAGTTCTCTAAACAAAAATAGTGTTTTTGGGATTACAACTGCCGGTTTATCTCAATTGACAATACAAGCTAAGTTGTTTCCCTAGCCAAAAAATAGTCACCTGAGTATCTCCTTCTTGAAATTGACCACATGGAAAAGAACAGATATTGACAATTGAGAATATATCTCTGGAGAAACCATTTCTTCACCAATGTAATCAATGATACATAAATCGACTAGCTCTATATCATTTACTGCAACTGGAACTTACATCATTTCACCAGACAAAGAGGTGATCATGTTAATTAGCTAACTATAATGGCATTCAGACCAATCAACCCCTCAAAAATGATCAAATCATTTTTGCTGCAATATGAGCACAAATTTCATGAGAATTTAATTGTATTAAGGGGAAATTCCACAATAAGTTTCTCCGCTCAACATGAAACAACTGTGCAGCATAATTAACAATTCCGCATATCTTGCTCAACTACATGGAAATCATCATTAGTACATCACTCAAATAAGGTAAAGGCATCAGTTTGGTGTCAGAACAATCACAATACACATTAAAGAAGTGCACATTCCACTCAAAGCTCTTCGATTCACCCCCAAATTCATGGCACAGAAGTGCACATTCCACTTAGACGGGACCAAATGCACATTCCACTCAGACGGGATCAAATCGCGCGCGGCCATGGACCAAGAACGAGGAAGGCAGGGGGTAGGGAAGCGGGGAGGCGAGGAGCTCACTCTCAGGCGTTCGTGGAGGTCGGCCGTCCACGAGCGGCCAGTGATCGGCGAGCTCCGGGAGGCGGGCCTTGATCGAGCGAGCTCGGGAGGCGGCGCGGATCGGGGGAGCTCGGGAGGGCTTCGGCGGCACACAGGCTCGTGGCAGCTGATGCCGGGGGAGGAGGAAATGGGAGATATCGGGCGGGAGGAGCAGCAAAGTGGGGAAGAAATGGCGGCCGTGAGGTTTATAGGTGCACCATCAGTCCCGGTTAGTGTCTTCAACCGGGATTGATATCCACATCAGTACCGGTTGGATACACCAATCGGGACTGATCATTCCACATCTGAATCCACAAGGAAAACCTAGGCGCTATCAGTACCGGTTGGTGTATCCAACCAGTACTAATCTGAGGCATCCATCCCGGTTGTAAACACCAACCAGTACTGATTAGATCACATCAGTACCGGTTAAATACACCAATCGGTACTGATTAGATCACATCAGTACCGGTTAAATACACTAACTGGTACTGATTAGAATTAAATTCAAAGTCTCTTTAGAATATTATTTTCCAGCCATCTAATATAAAATAAAATGATAGAAAATTCAATTATTGCTTCTTTGCTTGATAAAAAATAATAAATTATACTTATTCAACACTAAAATGATTTTTTAAAAAATAAAATAAGATTACTAGTCATTTATAAATTCCTTTTATAGTTTCTACAATTCAACAATAATATTGAAAATCTACATATTCTTTAGAATATTAGTTTATAAACTTCTAATATAAATTAAAAATATAAGAAATAAAGTAATTTTTGCACTCTTATAATTCCAATGCAAATTTTCACCTTGTTACATAAATTCAATTATTACTTCTTTGCATAATAAAAAATAATAAATCATTATTATTCCACACTAAAATGATTTTTAAAAAATAAAATAAGGTTATTAATACACAACTAGTATGTTAGTAGTCCATTAAACCAAAAGAAAGCAAAGTGATCCATTCACAATAGACAATTTAGTAGCATGGGAACACAGTAGACAAGATTTAACATGAAAAAGGAAAACTAAGCATCCATCAGTGATAGACTATAACTTGTAACAACGGACTATACAACACGGTTGGACTTGTTTGCTAACATACTTTGTTTTTACAAGCGATCCTTCATTATGATCGCGGCGTACGTAAGGACAGTCCTCTGTATCATTCAGGACACTAATGTCTACGTCCACTGTGAAAGGAGGCAGTTCGTCGAATTGATTATACTCTTCTTCGTCCGTGACGCCCTCAACTCCGACAATCCTTCTTTTACCTGAAAGAACCATGTGGCACCTTGGTTGATCGCTACTGCTAGTCTTCTCATTCTGATTTATGTTTTCAGTAGATTTGTCATGCTGCCTCTTCCTTTTAGTAGGCTTGTCCTTTTGCTTTTTCGGTTTGCTGTCCATGTCCATCACATAGAATACCTGTGTCACATCATTAGCGAGCACGGACGGTTCGCCCCTATAGGCCACTTGCTTGAGGTCCACAGTTGTCATATCGTACTCATCGATCTCCACGACTGCCAGTTTGACCCATTGGCACCGAAACAGAGGGACTTTTAAAGGTACATACTCGAGCTCCTAGATCTCCTGTATGAAATCATAATAGGTATCCATCTTTCCATTTTTGTCCAAGGTATCTATACGGACGCCGCTGTTTTGGTTGGTGCTCTTGCTATCTTGGGATGTCGTGTAAAATGTGTACCCATTTATCTCATACCCTTGCAATGATATGATTGTCGTGGACAGTCCCCGAGCCAAGAGTTTCAACTGTTCATCATCTGTCTGGTTGCCCAACAGTTGCTTTTGTAACCAACCGCCGAAATGATCCATTTGCTCGACTGCGATCCACTTATCTGACTTCTCTGGGTATTGGGCGCGTAGACTCATCTCGTAATCATACATATATGGAGCTACTACAGTTGTTTGTTTCAATACTGTGAAATGTGCTTGTTTAAATGAAAGTAGATCGTCACTATAGGATTCTTTTCTCCCTAAAGTCCCTTTTCCCCGTAGCCTCCCCTCATGGCGTGATACAGGAACGCCAATCGGATTCAGATCATCAATGTAATTAACACAAAACTCGATCACCTCCTCTATGCCGACACCCTGTGCAATGCAGCCTTCTGGGCAAGACCGGTTACGAACATACTTCTTTAGGATGCCCATGTACCTCTCGAAAGGGAACATATTGTGGAGGAACACGGGTCCGAGAATTTCTATCTCTTTTAACAATGTGAACCATGAGATGGACCATAATATCAAAGAATGATGGAGGGAAGATCATCTCAAGGCTAACCAGACTATTGACCATGTCATCATGCAAATTAGATAACTTATTCGGCTCGATGACCTTCTGCGACACCGCATTGAAGAACGAGCACAACTTTATGATTGTCCCTCGTACCCAGTCCGGCAGAATACCTCGCACCGCCACTGGGAGCAACTGTGTCATCAACACGTGACAATCATGGGATTTTATGTGTACGATTTTATTCTCTTTTGTGTTTATGTGTCTCCTTATGTTCGAGGAGTATCCAGAAGGGACCTTCACACTGTTCAAGAACTTAAGCATATGTTTTTCTCTTCCTTGCTCAGAGTGTAGCTCGCGGGGTGGAGGTAATGCTGTCCTTCTGCTCTCATTTTTGGATGTAGGTCGTTCCTGATTCCCAGCAGTTGTAGGACTTTTCGTGCTTCAAGTGTATCTTTTGATTTGCCATACATATCTAGGAAGCCTAGCAGGTTCACGCAGATATTCTTTGTGATATGCATGAAGTCCAGTGAGTGGCAGACCTCTAAGTCTTTCTAGTAAGGTAAGTCCCAAAATATTGACTTCTTCCAAACGGGCTTCGTGTGACCTTGTTCTGTCGGGACAGGTTTGCTACCTGGACCTTTTCCAAATACTACTTTCAGATCGTTTACCAAAGAAAATACAAGATCCCTACTGCGATGCGGGGGTTTCTTACGTTTCTCTTCCGTCCCATAAAAATTCTCACCCTTCCTTCTTAGCGGGTCCTTCGTATGGAGGAACCTACGGTGGCCCATGTACACAACCTTTCGAGAGTTTTTTAGGTACTTGCTGCCCGTTTCCTCTAAGCAGTGGATGCAGGCTTTATATCCTTTGATAGATAGGCCCGACATGTTACCAAGTGCAGGCCAGTCGTTGATGGTTACAAATAGCAATGCACGTAAAATGAAGTGCTCTCTTTTGTACTCATCCCATACACGTACACAATCGTTCCACAATGTTAGCAGATCTTCAACCAACGGTTTGAGGTACACATCGATGTTGTTTCTAGGTTGCTTCGGCCCTTGGATAAGCAACGACATCATAATGTACTTCCGCTTCATACACAGCCAAGGAGGAAGGTTGTAGATACAAAGAGTCACGGGCCAAGTGCTTTGACTGCTGCTCATCTCGCCATACGGGTTCATCCCATCTGTACTCAACCCAAACCTTATGTTCCTTGCATCCTCAGCAAAGTCCGGGTATGTTCTATTGACTTTCCTCCACTGGGAGCCATCAGCAGGGTGTCTTAGCCTTCCGTCGTCCTTACGGTCTTCTTTGTGCCAACTCATCATCTGGGCATGCGCTTTGTTCGCAAATAAACGCTTCAACCGGGGTATTATAGGGAAATACCACACCACCTTTGTAGGGGGCCTCTTCTTCTTATGCTGCCCCTCTACCTCACCTGGGTCATCATGCCTGGTCTTATACCGCGAGGTTTTGCACACCGGACAAGCATCCAAATCATCGTACTCATTGCGATAAAGGATACAATCGTTACGACATGCATGTATCTTCTGTACCTCCAACCCCAAAGGGCAGACAACTTGTTTGGCATTGTACGTAGTTTCGGGCAGTGTGTTCCCCTCTAGAAGTAACTTCTTGATGAGGCATAACAACTCGTCGAATCCCTTATCAAACAATCCATTGGTCGACTTCCATTGCATCAGTTCTACTGCAGTACACAACTTTTATGGCCCTGTTGGCAGTTTGGGTACAACAGTGTTCTGTGGTCCTCCCATAGGCGCTGAAACTTTTCGTAATATCTTTCATCGATGTATTCTCCCTCTCCATCAAGCAGCATCCGGTCTAGGTCATCATTGCCAAACTCCCCAAATGTATCTTCGCAAGAGCCGGGTTGGCCAACGTCTAAGATATTGTTCTCTGCCTCTTCTTGTATAATCTCTTCTTCACCGTGCTTGGTCCACCAGGTATAGTTTGACATGAAACCTCTTGTGAGCTAATGGAAGTGAAGGTGGTTGGAGTTTGGCCACTCCTTCTCATTCTTGCAGTCTATGCATGGACAACATATGTAGCCTGACGTCATGTATGCATCGGTCGCACGAAGAAAATCTTGCAAACCCTGCAAGAACTCCAGGGAGCGTCGGTCCATGTACATCCAACGTCGGTCCATCTACATTATATTACATCAAGGTATCTTTTAGCTCATTTTTCGATAATGAATTGCTCAACATTTCTCAAAATCCAAATCAAGACAACTATATTTTTAAAATGACTTTATTTCATAAAATACATTAAATGCACTATATTTCATTACATATTTTTTCCATAAAATGATTATTTGCTCCAGTATCCATACTCGACAAGATTTCGCAACCTACTAAAATAATTGGTCAATGAAAATCTAGATTAAAAATTCTTCATCAATCGATGGAACCAAAACCAAAATATTTAGCTAGATCCACACATTCAATTTGAGCTAAATATTAATGCAAGCAAAATATAAACTTACACAATAAGTTTTTTCAACTTACAAAAAAAATTGGTCGATCATAGTTTAGATTCAAAATTCTGAACAAATTTCACAACAACTTTGCTCAAATTTTGAAAAAATTTTCACAAATTTTTTTAAAACTTTTCTCAAATCTTGAACTCATTTTATATTTTCTATAAAGCCATTTATATTTCTGATATTATTTTAATTCACAAATGAATTTAAATTTCTTCTTTTTTCCACATAACTATTGCCATTTGAAGATCCCAAACTCCATGATTTTCATGCACCATTCTTAATTTCCGCAACTATATATGCACCATCCTACATCAAACGATATAACTAAAGCGTAAATTTGAGCTAGATCCAAACTTTAAATGCGAGCTATATTATAATCCAAGCAAATTTAAGCTTAGTTACCTTGGTTGCGAGTAAATTTTTGCATCTTACTTGAAAAGATCAAGCTAGAACTTTACATTTATAATCTTTCATCGATTAATGGAAAAGATCAAATTTTCTTCCTAATTCAAGCAAAGAAGATGCTCCATTAAACACCAAATGTAGTGAGGAATGATGTTATTAACCTTAGTTACTTTGGTTGCGAGTAAAATGACCAAAAATTTAAAATTTGGGCAGCACCTCCCCTTCCTTGGAGCTCTTGTCCGAACTCCTGTTCTTCTCGCTGGCTGATCAAATGATCCTGGTCTGGCAGAGAGCGGGAGGACGAAGACGTTTAAATTGCGACATTGTACCGGTTGAAGGCACAAGCCGGTACTGATAGTCTCACATCAGTACCGGTTCGTGCCTTGAACCGGTACTAATCTCCACCTGCAGCTGTAGCTGTTGAGCTGCTAGATAGTACCGGTTCAAGATACAAACCGGTACTAATGTGAGACTATCAGTACCGGTTGGTACCTTTAACTAGTACTGACCACCCCCGAGCCCTGTAGCCGTTGAACCGGGACTATTGTAATTATCAGTCCCGGTTTGTGCCCAACTGATGGGCCGACATCAAAGGTCGGTTATGTTATGAGTTCTACTACTATTACTACCATAGGAAGTATAACTGATCCATTAGATCAAATAGAATGAACGGCTAAAATTTAATATTGTCCACCGTTAAAGTGCTCAAATATATAATGACATTACATAGTGGATGGATAACATTACATAATTAAAAAGATAAACATTATGTGGCTTATTCCCACCACTCGCCACTGCTATCCGGAGGGCTGCCGCTGTCACCGCTGTCGTCGTCGTCATCATCATCGTCGGCGGCGGCGGCGGCGGCGGGATGAATGTCGTCCTCGGAGGAGGAGGAGGATGATGTGCTCTCCCCTAGGGGATGACGGTGACCTTCTCGTCGTCCTCCTCCTCCTCGCCGTCGTTGTCCTCCTCCTCCTCATTGTCTTCGTCGTCGTCGGCGGCGCGCTTTCTTTTGTTGGTGGCGGCGGGAGGCGTCCAGGGTTGAAGCGGCACCGGGGGCAATGGTACAGAGTTGGAGGAGTCGTCAGAGCTGGTGGGAGACACTGGCTCTGCCATGAAGGATTGAGATTGCGAAGACAGACGAAGAGAACACTTCAATTCAGTGGCTAACTATAGGTCTCAGTGTCTCACCGGTCTCTGTCAATGCGGTTTCTCCTAATCTCACCATGTCTTGCTTTTTATAGATCGCCAGGATCAGAAGACGAAGAGAACACTTCAATTCTGATGATGAACACGAAGAGTTGTCGCGCGAGAGATTGTGTTGATCAGCACCGGTTGGTATTTCAAACTGGTACTGATGATCCCCCCGGACCTGTAGACCGTTGAACTGGGATTGATGTAAGTGTCAGTCCCGGTTCATGCATGACCGGTACTGATGGGCCGGTATGGAAGGTCAGATATGTAGTAGTGTAACCACAAATCTACTAATAGATTATTTCCACAAGATCAACCTTAGTGCTTTTATTTATAGCACTGGACTTTTTTTTAAGAAATGGAGCATATGCACTCTTAGTCGTTATTTTTGTAGTAGTAAAAGGAATAATTAACAATATCCCCACTAATTGGAAGTATGTCTTGGATTGCCGGTGCCTCTGCCAAGTTTCGACTTGGACACATCTTGGCTACAATCATCTTTGTTCGACTTGAACTCCATGATTTTTTTATAGGCAAAATAGTAGAAATTGAATTCTTTCAATTCTTTTGGGTTTATAACATTTGGTGGATGTCGTTTAATCAAGGGGCGAGCTAGCCCAGCCAAAAGTCTCGGGGTTGGGCCAACTGTGCTGAGACAATTTGCAATTTTTTAATAGATTTTCAAGAGATTTCATAGTAATTTGGCTAGGCCTTGATCTGAGACCTAGCTCCACCACTTGTTTAATGCAAATTAGGATCCACTAGATTAATTGTAGGATATTTTCCTTTTTCATAAAAATTTCTAGTATGCCTCACTTTTTTGTTAGTAACATCCGGTGGTTTTGATTTATCACCAATGATTAATGTACACCAAATTAAGCGGTTGATTTTTTTTTCTTTTTTCTGAGAATTTCTAGAAAAACATCCATCATCGGTTTTTATATTACTCCCTCCATTCCATAATATAGGGCGTATTTTGACTTGAAAAAAGTCTCTTGAGACAAACTTTGACCATTATTTTCTATTATTATATATTATCAATTGCGGTATTGTTACATTGTATTTAAAGCAATTTAAAAGGCAAACATGTTCATATAGTTTTCATGCACTAAATATACATATAATTTGATTAATTGTTGGTCAAAATTGATAAAGTTTGACTTTTTTCTAGTCAAAATACGCCCTATATTATGGAACGGAGGGAGTATCTAACTAGCAGATTTATCCGCACAACTACATGGCTAGATATTATGATACAGTTGTCTTTGATATATAATTCTACTTTCTATAATTGAAATACATCGTATTTGTAATATCACCCCAATATTTATATATGATTAATCTGCACAGTTATAATCTGTCCACACCAAAATAAGTGGAGGAAATACTTCACTTTCTTTTCCTTAGATTAATGTGAGAATTTTTAGGAATTTTTTCTTTTTAGGATTATCCTGGAAATTTTTTACTCTAAAAACGAATAAGGTGCCTTGAATATCACCCGTTGTTTTATTTATATAGATAGATGTAAGTAGAAATTTTCTGCCATAAATGTGGATATAGATGTGTGTGCTTCATATGTTGGATATTGATCCAATAAACAAAAATTTGACTCGTCTTTAACAAAAAATCAAGTTAAGAGCAAGTACAATAGTAAAGTCCACTATTTATCTAACTCTTATCTATGTCATCCAGAGTAAACTAAAAGCCAGCTTATATGATAACTGCCTCTAAAAGTTGTCTTTAGATATTGTGCAATAACTATCTCTTCTCTTTTATTCATAAATAATCTATTGTCGGGACCCCGAATTTGCAAATCCGGACCCTCTGTGTATTCAGCACTAGTCCAGGAACGCGCTAGTGCACACAGTCTTAACATCGGTAAATATCACAATCATACCACTCGATACCAATAAAGTACTTTATTTAAATAGTCAAACTGGTTACTTGACCTTATGGTCAAGTTACAAATATATGCCTCGCAAGGCGAAGCTTATTCAGAGAAAAATAATAGCAGCGGAAAATCAAATAACTTCGTGGCGCCATCCAGTATACCACAGGCAACTGACTGGGCTCGCTTCCCTAAGTAGACGGATCTTCTTGGAGTTCCTCCTCCAAAGCTTGTGCGATCTCCTCTTCAAGCGGTGTTGTATTGTGGCAAGGGTGAGTACTTGGTACTCGGCAAGTCATGCATGAGAATGCAAGCTAATATACTATATGCATGGCTTGGTACAAAGGAATAGCTCAAGGTATGTTTGCGAAACATGACATTTGAAAAGTAATGTAAGTAGATTCAAAGCAAAGAAATAAGTAAAGCATAAGTAACTATTCAAGAAGTTTGGTAAACATCTTTCCCATCCTAAACCACATTTCCATCAACTTCATTATTAATCTAGCCCAACCTTTCAAACCAAAGTTATTTTTGAGAAAATCTAACCCTTGATTGTAATTCCCGGCGATGTCCAATACCGCGGACACGGCTATTCGAATAGATTCTAAACTCTGCAGAGGTTATGCACTTTACCCACAAGATACAGTCAAACACCACAAAGGCGAGTTCAGTAATAAAGTCTTTTGGAAACTTCTAACAATACAAGTGGTCCTCCGGTTAATGCAAGACTAACCCTTCCTTCGCTAAGGCGAAGTCTAGGCCAATCAACCGTTAGATGGGTACTGGCCTCACCCCAGACGCTCCCCGTACAACTTACACAAAGGGTGTAGTTGACCTCTGAGGTCCCACAGTGCGTTATTAGTAACTTAGTCAACTAGGTCCGTCCCATTCTGAGACATGTGGTTGCACGTTAGACCCAGTTCAAAGGCTTGCAAGGTGAAGTCCTTAGGGTGACCAGGGCAAGACTACCCGAAGAACCAAATCAACACTCCCAATGCCACAACTGGCCCACCTGATTACTCTTGCCACATGCCCCTGGCTTAAATCGTTTATCATACCCCAGTTGATTATCATGCACCACGTGACATCAACATCACATGATACCTTTCCAAAACAGGTTCAATATATCATTAAGTCAATATTAACATTTGATTATCCAAAATCATGTTATGAGCACGTAGCAGGTCTAAGCGATACTACAACGGTCTAAACCCATGTTGGCGATTTAATAATGTCCAACTAGTAATCCACAACTAGGGTGACAAGGGATCATGGCACATACTTAAATAATCAAGGTGTCATACAAAGAAATTGGTATTTATCTAACCCCATGTTTAAACAAAGTATTTTTCTAATTGAACTAGCATGCAATAGTTTAAATCAAAATAGATTTGAAATAGGATCAACATGGTCAAAGCACAACTTGCCTTCAAAAAGTACTTGTTCTTGGTCTTGAGTTGGATCCTGAGTCAATACTTCTCCTTCGAATCCTTCCCAGACTTCAACGTCTACTCGTAAAAGCGTGCAAATAGCAAATACACGAATAAACAATAGGCAAAAAGTGTCCAAACATCCAAATAAAATCCATAAACAGAGAGAACATAATTTTATGAGTTTTTAGAAACTGGAATCGTCAAATTTGGAGTTAAGACGTTAAAAGTTATGATTATTTAAAGTTTAAATAATCAATTAAATAATTTTGCAGAGAAAAACTTTAGTCCAAAAATTAATTAAAATTCATATTTAGGTAGGTCTCAATTTTATACAAATTTAGAAATTTGAATCACTCAAATCGGAGTTGAAACGCATAAAAGTTATAAGCGTTTGAAGTTTTGAAATTCAAATCAATTATTAAACCGATTTATTAAATCATTTTCTTTTTGAAAAATCATTTATTGCGTCAGAGGGACACGTGGCAGCACTGGATTGGTCTGGCCGACGTCACCGGTCCATGGACTCGGTCCACGCCGGCTCGGGTCTCAGTGGACCGGTCCCACGGCCACGTGTCGGCCCGACATGTGGGCCCGCTCGGGTAGCGTCATCGCCGACGTCGGCGGGGCTCGGCCACTGCAGTCGGCAGGTGGGACCTACCGATGTCGTCATGGGTGACGTCACTGTGCGGTCGCTGACACGCGGGCCACGCGTGTCAGTGGCCCACGCGCACGCCCGCGTGGCGCGGCGGTTCGGCTCCCTGGACACGTGGCACGATCGTAGCCGTTGGTTTGAAAACCGACGGCTAGGATTGATTTGGGCCTCGGTGCTTGGGCGACGCGGGTTGATCTGGGCCGTTGGATCTTGATCTAACGGCCCGCATCCAATCTAGCCTGGTGCAGCCCCGCCACGTGGCACGACCTGCCGTTGGATCTAGATCCAACGGTTGAGATTAGATCTAGGATTTTCAACGGAACTCACCGAGGGTGACGTGGCGCGATCCGAGCCCTTGGATCTTGATCGGACGGTTAGTGGAGCTTCGGGAGTCGGCGATGGCTTCACGGCGAAGTCGTGCCGGCTGGCCGAGGCAGCGACCACACGAACGGCGTTTGGGACATGCTCCGGCGAGGTGAAGGGTCTCTTCGGTGCGCTGGCCGTGGGTTCGGATCCGGGTCAATGGCGAGGGGGCGGCGGACGGCGGAATCAAGCAAAACTACAATGGAGGATGCTATGACTCGGCGAGCGATTCCGGCGGATCTACGGCGGCCGAGGCTCTGAGGTAGGGCAGAGAGAGTGCGCGGGTCACGGCGGTCCTGGTACCACCCAGATTTAAATGCCCTCGGCATGCGCGCAAGACGGACTAACCCTAATCCTACACTACGGCGGCGGCGGAGGAGTCCGGGCTCGGACTCGGCGGGGGCGATGACGCACGGCCCGTCCACGTGGCACGATCAACGGCCACGATCGGCGTGACGCGATCGGATCCGTCTTGGATTCGGCCGGCGATGCAGGAAGATCCTGACCGTTGGATCTTGATCCAACGGTTGGGATCGATTAGGTTTTGGAGTTGGTTTGGTCGAGTCACGTGGCTCGGGTCGGACTCGAACTCGAGTCTGACTCGGGCTCGGTCGGATGAACAGTACTTGACCCGACTTGAATTTCCAGCGATTTAATATTTAAAATAATTCCGATAATTCATTTAATTCATTAAAATAGCAAAATACTCGGAAAAATTCCAGAAAAATTCTGGAAAATATTTTAGGGTATTTGGGACTTAAATAAAATATTTCCAACAAAATTTTATTTGCAAAATTAAATTCTTTAATTATTTCAAAATGGAATAAATTCAAATAAATTCCAAATAAATCCAAATAAATTCCAGAAAATTCCAAAAATTCACCAAAGTGCCAAATCACACATGAATTTAAGAAAAGCAAAATTTTGGGGTGTTACATCTATCTATGCTTCCGTGCAAAGCTGGCTCTTATTTAAAAGCCAGCTCTCTTTTTTCTCACTCTTTTACATATACTAAATCTCATATGTACAAGCTAAAAACCAGTTGAGATGGCTTTATTGTATATGCACTAAGGGCATGTACAATGGTTATATTTAGTGTCTATAAGAGATGACATGTAGGATTTTAAATGATGTGGAGGAGAGAAGAAGGAGAGAGAAGACTGCTGTCTACTATTTAATAGACAGCTTATAGACAGCTTTACATTTTGTGTACCATTGTATAGACAGTCTATTAATTGAATGAGAGACCACTACAGACAACTCTATAGACGATCTATTGTATGAATTATTTTTATTGCTGTCTGTAGATGATGTGGAACTACATTATAGACAGCTGCCATCTATACCATTGTACATATGCCCTAATGATGTAAAGGGCACCCATTCCCCCAAATGTAGGAAGAGAGGGCGTTTAGTCTCTGGAGATGTTGTAGTTGAACTGTTTTGTCTGGTGTTATTTTTCCTTGGATTTTTGAAGGGTTTGGAAATGTTTGATGTCTGACCATTACTCCCTAGTGCTTACTTTACCCTTTCCCTTTTTCAGACCGGGCAGCATATTTTTGCAGGGTAGTACTAGTGCACCACTCAGTTATGCAAACAAGAAGAGAAGCAGGGCAACCATACCAGTGCCTGCCGCCACCTGCATTGGATGCCGGCAGACGGCTAATGCATGCCCGCCACCACGCCATCCATTTCGCGAAGTAGTAATTAATCTCCTCCTGTCAGCCGGTTCTGAATCGCCTCGCTGTCGACTCGTCCCCTAATCATTCTCTCAGCCCATGTCAGCCGTTCAATTTGCCGCCTGCGATGTGCAGCTAGCTAAGTTTAATTAAGCAGCACCCACGCAGCGAATGCATCATGGCTCCATCTGCAACTCCCGCACGTCTCCCATCTTCCATCATATATACACCGGTAAGCACAACGCAACACCTCTGAAACAGTCACTGTGTTAACAACAACGGCAGCTTTTCAGCGGCAACAGCTGCCTGTGTACTTCGCAGACAGGACTGCGCGCAACTCAGCAGATGTTTCTTCAACATTGGCTAGCTTTACGTCTAGGATCCTTATGCTCGAGAGCTCCTTGGCTTCAACTCCAATTTTTAGGTGCCAGAAAGCTCAGGTTTTTTTACCAGGGAATTTTCATCATGAGAAATTCTTTTTTGGTATTAGGCCAGGAGCTCTGGCAATTCTGTAAAGAAGGAGAGAACAATCGCTGGGCTACAGACGCGAACTCACGCACTCCACCCCCTCCCCCACACACGCACGCACTCGCTCACCCCACGCGAAAATACCCAGCACCGTGAGCACCCGGGATCGAACCCGGGTGGTCTGCCTGCCACCGCACTGCACTAGCCACCGAGCCACAGCTCGGTTCTCATCATGAGAAATTCTTAGGGTTTCGTTTCCTATATAAATGCCTCGGAATGCATTTCAGTTTCGCGAACCAACCAATTCATTCTAAAACTTACGAAAAATGTGCATGTATTTGCTTGCCTTCCTTGCAAAATTTCCACAAAACACACACAAAAAAAAAAATAGACACAATGATTGGTTGTTATTTCAAGTGTCTGTTTAAAAACGATTAAAAATGCTAGGTTGCTTCTGCATGTATGGTGTGCGGTCCTTAGCCTTAGGGACACACCAAATGGCTCAAAAAGCTGCAAAGTAAAGGATAAATCATATCGGTTATCAGCAATGCTTCCGTGCAGAGTGATAGTATTTTTTGTACCTCGGTTTTTGGTAACGTAGGTCCAATTGACGTGACTGAGACCCGTTTCAGTTTATGCATAGCTGCTGCTGCTACAACGGGAGGATTTTAGACAGTTTAAACCATAATCAGAAGCTATCATCTATATAGAAGCTGAATTTGGTTAGAACCTGATTATTGTTGATTCATATGAGTTGATTCTCGCCGGTCCGGTCTGAAATCTGGAAGTCGCAGCTAGTTTGACCCGATTCTCTCACAATCAAAAACAGTTTTTTCTATAATCCAGAATCCATAATTTAGAAGCTGAAACGAACTAGACCTGAGGCCGTGTGGCAGCGCACAAGGAACAGCAATAATTTGGCCTGCTTTTTTGCTGCTCTTGCTAGCGTGGCCAGTAGGGTTGAGGCTCTTGCTTTCTTAATACTAGCAACCTTTTGTAGCCTTTTGTGCACAAGAGGTAGCACCATTGTCAAACTAGCTAGCAGCTGTGCTTTCAGTGTTGCACTGCATGAGATGACGGACATCTCTCACTCACTTTGCTCCATTTCATTTCGTGGTCAGGGAGTAAAAAGGACATCCAGCAAAACAAATTCAACTTTTTTTTTTTACCGATTTGAGTTTTCATACATGGAATCCAGCAGAATTTCATCCTAGCTGAACTCAGCTCGAGCTCAGTTCATCTCCAGCTCTTGTTATGCGTCAATTTGCGCTGGAAAACAGAACTAGAACAAAAATCATGATTTCCATATGGTCTGTCTATTCTGAATCTGCAGCTCAGATAGCTCACAAGGCAATGGGGTGCCGGTTGAACATTGACTTGGAAAGCTGAATATACCTCACTCTACAACTACAATGGAAGGGCACACCACGTGTGTAGGAGACGCGGCACGGATGCGCACGCTCCACATTCCGTAGAAAATAAGTAGAAAAAACAGCAACACAAGGCGTCTACGGAACGGACAATAAACAACTCTAAAACCCTAGCCTTCAATCAACACTGCTGCCGACCTCCAAAATACTATACGAGAATTTGACCTTGGAGGATTGGTGTGCGAGTTCCAAGTTCCCTGTAGGTGAGGAAGGACTAAGGCAGTGGACTTGAGGACATTAGTATTTCTTCAGCTTAGACATTGGTCCCTACTTCCCAGGAAGAACACACAGCCCTAAGAATAAAACTACTCCTCACATCAAGAAAGGGAGTGCAATACCATTAATGCCAAGGGCAAGATGTCAGCAGCATGGTTTTGAAGCATCAGGGAGTGGAGCACAGCAGAAGAAAAATACTAAAGGATTGCTACTATCATGGTTACAAAGCTCATTACAGATCATATATAAAAAATGGATAAACCCCAGTGTCATCACAGTATCACACTATGACAGCACCTGGGGGCGGTGGAATAGAAGCAGCACATGGAGGCCATGCTATCATAGTAATGAATCATTACTTCCTCCAACATACTGCAGACTAAAGTAAAATGCATGCAGGCCAAAAAGCCACATTGATGTCACACTGTTGAAATTCAACATCCAGAAAGCCAAAATCATTTATAGAGTATGCAAGACAGGGGTGTGAGCACTGAGCAGACATCACAACCCATAGCAATCATAAATGTTTTGGATTACATCAAACTTCTGTTGAATACAACCTTCATCTCATGATAAATAAGAGAGATGCGAAGGAGGTGCAGGAACAAAAAAAAAAAAAAACTTACTATTGAAAACCTAAGAGGTAACAACCGTCCAGATGCTGACCAAGAACCATCACCAAGCACAGCAGACTGAACAGCCAATTGGATGCTATGACGAAAACTAAGTCACTGTCGGTCGCCGGCGAGGAAATCCTTCTTCCTCGCTGACGCCAATGACTAATTAGTACTGCTAAAGGAGAACAAACAGCACCATCACAATGACCTTACTCATGTGGTTGGAATGGAGTATGCACCAAGTTCTTCTTCCACATGGTACCGACAAAAAGCCTGAAGTAGCAAACACGGTTACCTACTACTACCCATGTCTCTGGATGAGATTAGAAATGATTCTTCACAAAGATCCTCCTCAAGGATATGAAAGACCTTGTGAATGTCTCATGCTGCTTCCTATACACAGAGGGCATTTGGATTTTCCAAACTCCAAAACCCTCCTTTGACCTGTTTCTCTCCTACACTACATTCATCGAAGTCAGCAAATTGCAATGTAAGAAGCAAGTATGAACAGGCTACAAATCAATTGCGATCTTGAGGTATGGTACCGCTCCATGCAAGTTTCTCATCATCTGCCTTCTCCAATGCGGCAACTTTGGCACGATGGCCAGGAGGAGGGCCAACCTTGCTCTTCTCACCATGATGTATCTCAACAGTTTCGCTAACAGATCCAGACTTGATATCAGTGGGTGGGATGAAACAATCCATGGACAGTCCAGGGACATTGAAAGCAACCTCCTCAATGCTCCATGCCTCCTCCATCCGAGTCTTGGTATGACTCATGGCCATCTCGCCGAAACGGAACAAGGTCACAGCCGAGCGCCCAGAGTGTGCAATCATGATACCATCCACTGGCCGGTAGTCCTCAATGAACGAATTGATGGTAGTCTCCCAGTAGACCGCATCCCCTCCGGTTGTTGATTGAATCCGGGTCAGGTGTGAATCCTCGATGTGCACAAGAAGGCCAGTCCTCTGGCTGAAATACCCGAACATGACATGCCTGATGATCTCTGCAAGGCCCTCGCTGCGTGCCTTGAGGATCTCAGGGTCAGTGCACAATTTCAGAATGAAGCAATCCTCCCCATTCACCTTCCTCTCCCCAATGCACCGTGCACCAGCAAACATGCTTGCTGTGGTCAATGGATCCAAGCCCTAGAAAGACATTGACCCAAACATTTGAGTAAAACTTAAGCTTCTCCCATGGTATGTGTAGAGAGAGTCACGTACAAGACGTGGGCTGGTAATAATACCTGAAGGGCACGGCGGAGCGGGCGAACAGGGCCCTTGGCAGCATGGGCCCCGAGCCACGGGGTGTGGCGCCACACAAGCTTGCCATTGCAGCCGGCGTGCACCTTGCTCCCACCGACAGCCAGTTCGATGTACCACATCTCAGGAGCCATCTGCCATAGCACGAAGCGGCCTGGCTCGGCGCAGTGAGTGGCACCGCGGTTCTTGACGAGGCGGCCGGCGGTCTCAAATTCAGTGGCCACCATGCGCACCTTGCCCATGGCGTAGGCATTGCGCAAGGACGCCAGGAGCTTCTGCCCACCAGAGGCCGCCAGGTACTGCTGCAGGATGTACTGTGCCGACGAGGTCTCCTGTGGAAAAGCACATTAAGAACCAAAATTCACAGTCCTCTTAACAGTAAATAACCATATTTTACAGCACATAAACAGCACCCCTGAATTAAACATCTCAGTGACAACATTTCGCACATCTTTATGCTAAACAACGAACAACATTACTAGACCATAGATATAACCATCGATGACATCGAGAATTCCTTTTATTAGCCCCTTAAAAAAGATTTTTTTTTACAGCATTGTAATCAGAAGTAACAAATTTTTACAGTATACAGGACCATGAACTCAAGAATTAAGAGAAGTCAGACATAAACATGAAAGATAAATTTTGACTATAGCTTTTCGTCGAACACTCGTCTAGACCAAATCGAGAGCGATGAAAGGGGAAATACAGAGAGTAGCATCAAGAAGAGGAAGAAGCACTCACTATGGGGGTGTCCTTGATGCTGAGGTGTGGGAGCGGCTCGGCGGTGCAGACATGTACGGGCGCGAGCGGCGCGCCCATGACGCCGAGGAGCAGCCTGAGGTCGTTGCGCGCCACGCCGGCGCCGGCGGCCGCGGCGGCCACCGAGGAAGGCGAGCGCGTTAGCTGGCCACGCATCCACTGACCCCACCCCTCCCTCAGCCCCCGCACCCCTCCGGTGCCGCCGCCGCCCCCGCCGCCCTCGCCGTCGCCGGACTCCGGATCGGGCCCCTCCATGAGCGGCGCCAGCATCTCGCCGCCAGCGCCACCTCCGGGGTGCCTCGTCGCTGCGACCGTCTCTGACCTCCGGCGCGCCCTCGCCGGCGACAGCCCGCGCGCCACCTCCTCCCGCAGCGCCGCAAAGAAGCCCTGCCTCCTTTCCATGGACAAGGACCTGTTCGCGAATAACGAAAACGTTCGAGGTGCTCGACGGGAGTCCTGGCCCTTTCGAGTAGTGCTGAGGATGAGGGGCCTGAGGGGTGGGTTGCGAATTTATACGGAAGAGTGGGGTCGGGACAGTAAAAAAGGTGGGGTAGGGGACGGAAGGGAAGCAAGCTGGACGCAGGATGCAAGTAGGCTGTGCGAGTGCTATGTGTGACAGCGAGAGAAGGTGTCATGCGCTCACAAGTCGGCTGCCGCTTCCCCTCACCTCCACAGGTGTACTCACCACTCCCCTCTGCGGAAGTGTTGTTATTCTTAGGCCAGCCTATCCTTTCTAGGTTTTTTTGTATGCACTTTTATTCCTTAATATGGGCATTTATCAGAATATGTTGTTCATTCTAGGTTAGAAAATCTATGTATTGTTGTGGAGTGGGAGTGTGTTCCATGCATTTGACGACAAGCGATTCTCGGTGTGTTTTCTTTTCCAGGGATAGATAATGCGCGATGAGAAATTGTTATTATGTGCACACCACGATGAACGTAAAAAAATAGACGTGCTATTGGTTGCATGGCGTTTGTATTTAAATAGTATGGATATTTAGAAGGCGACAAAGGTAATGGATGCCAAGTACAAGGTGTTCTTCCCACGCGACAATGATTGGCAAATTGAATTGGTAACCATGCTTCACGAAGAACAAAAATGACGATGATGCTACCGGTTGTATGGTGTACGTATTCGACTTGGATGATTCGAAGGTGACAAAGGCAACGATTATGAAGAATCAATGTGTTCTTCCTGTGAGAGGATGATTGGTGGAGACAATCCCCATCCATACTACACATCAAACCTGAAAGATGACGTTGCTATTGGTTGCACGACGTATGTATTCAATATGGATGATTCGAATGTGAAGAGGGTAATGGTTGTTGATAAATTATTCTGTTCTTCCTATGAGATGTTGACATCTATCCGACGATAAACCTGAAGATGATGTTGCTATTGGTTGCACGGTACATGTATTCAACATATATAGATGATTTTGAAAGCACCGAGGGCAATGGTTGACGAAATCCATTATGTTCTTTCTATGAGATGATGATTGACGGAAAGAATCAACATCTACTCTACATGACAAACCTGAATGAAGGCAATTCCGGCCAGGGGTGACATGGCTGGCCTGAGAGGCCGGCAAATCTTCCGCGCGTAATAGGCTGGAGATATGTGGATGATTTGAAGGTCACGATTGCCGGGAATGGATCTGTTATTCCAACAAGCTAGATGATGATTGGCGGGTACCCTCTACTCCACGTGACAAACCAAGGGGTTAATTTTCGTGGTGCACTTATTTAATAAGGAAAATTTGCTGGCGCCAATTCTACCATTAAAGTACCTTGATGACGCAAAATACATTCCGTACGGCAAATATTATTGAGTTGGTGATGCTTGAATGGCATAGGGGCCTCAAAACCTCTGTGTGATCCCTGCGAGACCGAGGTGGATACACCTTTTCTAAAAGAAGAAATATGGATACATTTCTTTTGGGAGCTAGAGCAAAGGAAACAAGCATACATCTGAACATTAACATAGATAAGAATGTTATATCTGCTTTCATCCTCTATACGGTCTATGAGTAAAATATATTAATAGCACTTAAAAGGGCTTCATGTTACAGAAAAATTGGTTCTGCAGAGTGGCTTAGTGTAGAAAAATGAGGTAATTCGATTTATGGCTCATCTCCAATCAAAAGATCGGTTGCAGAGAAATCTTGTGCGCCGCTGCCACGACTAAAATAAACCGGTCACTCGGCGAGACGAGGCGGTGACCAGGACGCGGGCGCATGACTCCGCGCGCGACGGCGCCGTTAGTCGTAGGTTCCGGCGGCGGTGTCAGCGTCACGGCGGCGCAAGCGGTTTTCCCGACGGAAACGAGCAAAGACGCCGTCCCCGCGCGCGCGGTGGCCTCTTCCCATCGGCGCCGTGACGATGGACGCGACCACGACGGATGGGTACGTCCTGGACAAAGCTCGAGTTGGAGGCGTACGCGCGACGTCGGTCTTGTGGCGTTGCCAAGCCTCATGCGGCGGGTGGAGTCCATGTTTACAGCGATGCAGAAATTTGGAAGCATTCGCTGTGCTTTGTTTGCATCACTAGCGATCGATGGCAGAAAAGGCAATTGGATGGATCTGCATCACTAGCGAGAGGAGAGTAGGATAATGCGGTTTCTTCCAAGGAATTTATGTCACTGGTTTGTCGTGGCCGAGTAGAGTCGGCCTTGGCCATGGGTTTTGTGTTTGGAGTGTGGCCAAGTTTCTTGAGAGGGTTTTATGAGCAACAGCTCTGCAAGGTTGGAAGGATTTGGGCTGCGTAAGAAAGGGAGTTTGAATGGGTTTACATCACAAGGATGCGGTTTCTTGCTCAGAATTTGCGTGCCTAGCTTGGTGTGGTGGAGTAGAGTCCATCTTAACATGTGTTTTGTTTTGGACGAGTCTGTCAAAAGAATTTATGACCCACACAGCTATACAAAGATGGAAGGATATATATGTGCTTGTAAACAGAAAGAGGAATTAAAATTGGAAGGGTTTGCGTCAAAAGGAGATGTGGTTAATTTGTCTCACGAAATTTAGCCATTAGTTTGTCATGTTTCAGTGGAGGCAGATCTCCACCTTTGCTTTTAGCTAGATACATTTCCTTGAAGAAACGTAACCATATTTCGCATGGTGTGTTCGGTGTTATCTATTAAGACGTTATGCTTAGCTGTTCATGTAAAACACAGAGAATATATTTGATTTCTCTTGAGTTCACATTTTCCAAACCAAGTCTTTTGGTGTAACATCCTCAGTTTTGCTTTCTGGAGAAAAATCTAATTTAAATAAATTAAATTCAAAAATTAGAGTTTTCATGGTGTTTATATTAACCTGGCATCCTTTCCCATCCAAAATCGGGATTCAGTTCCCTTCCGGTCGAAAAATCGAATTTTCAGGTTCCCGCCGGTACCCGAAATTTCACCTGAGTTGAAAAATGCTCCAAAAATTCCGAAACTACTTCAATTATGTCCCAAATATTCTAAAATGATTTTTGGAACGATTCCCCGGATTTTTGGACCTTCGCTCCTATTTTATCTCGCGTGGCTTTTGTTTAATGCCCGTAATCCGCGCCTGAATATTTAATTCCACAAATTTCATCCAAATTCCGCGAAACCAATTTTATTGGGTTCCAAATATTCCAAAATGGTTCTAGGAATTTTTCCAGAATTTTTAGACCATTTTTCCTAATTTTTCTCTAGGGCGGTTCATTTACGTAATTCTCGGCCAATCGCGTGCTGCCACGTGGCATGAACAGTGCATCTTCAACCTCTAGCCATGAAAGAACAGAGAGGATCTCCCATGGTGGCCTCTCTCTCCAAATCCCCATATCTCCTCCATCACAACTACAAATCAATCACGGTCGGTTCCGTTGAATCCGTATCGACGTCCTCTTGCCATTCCCCACCATCATTAGTCGCTAATTTCGCCGGAAACCGTCGCATTAATGAAAAACCGAAAAAGACATTAATGCTCATAACTCGGCCGTTTCAACTCCGTTCCGCGTGATTCCACTTCTCATCTCTCCGTATAGATGTCCTCTTTCTCGTGCACACCACCATCCCTTGCCTCTCCAACCCAATCAACCGCTAGAATAAGAAAACCGACGCTGGGTCATATTTTCGGAGTTCTTCGTGTTCATCCTTGTTCCTCCCTCTCCGGTGGGTCTTTCTCAACTCCGATTGGTTCCTTGTGACCGTGAGGGAGTCTAGAATCTAACCTTTCAATCAATTTTAGGATCCCTCAAGATTTAGAGACGAATTTCGCGTTTTGGTCATTTCGGCCGGAGCTCCGTTCGTCGCAAAATTCGTCGTCTCCGGTGAGTGTTGATGCAATTCCTTGCTCCTATAGATCCCTAAGGTTGTCCTCTAGATGATCCATGCTTTTATTTGGTTAAATTTCATGCGAATTTGGGCGAAAATCCGGGTTTTTCTCAATTTTTGGAGCCTCTGTTGTTTTGGGGCCCTCTGCGTGCGCTGCGCAAGATGCCGCCACGGCCTCGCCCGATTCATGGCAAGACGCGACTGCCGCCGCCGCGACCCTACTTTCGCCTTGGCTGCCGCCATGCCATGGCCCACGCCACGGCAGCCTCCAAGCTCACCTTCATCCCACCATGGCCAAAGCAAGAAGATGACCCATGTGTATGACATGTGAGGCCCCATTGCAAGTGACTCACAACAAATCCAAAAATCAGAAAAAAGGAAAAGGAATATTCCGCGGAATATTCCCGGTTTTCCAATTTTTCGAAATTCGAACTTCGGAAGCTCATATCTTCTCCGTCCGAACTCCGATTGACTCCGTTCAAATTTATAAATTCATCTAAAATCAAGATATACCTGTCATTACTACTTTTGTAATTTTTAGATTTTATTTATTTTCTTGTATTTATTTATTGCCTCGCTTTTGGCGCAGAATGAGGACTCCGACGCGATCAGACCGCCACCGAACTTTCCTCGTTCGATGACCTCACCGCGACTGAAGGCAAGTCTCCTTGACGCATATTGAACCTACATTTATAAACACGTTTTAAATGTTTTATAACTTGCATGCTATGTTTATCATCGTATGTCAAATATAAGTATATAGTTAATCCGAACTGTAGTTTCCTCCTTTGTTATCGACATCCATGTTATTTGTAACCCTAGGACAATTGCTTTGCCATGTTAATGCTTATATGGTACCCTTTGTGTAATAGTACGGTAGAATTGCTTAGGACCGTTATCGATGAAAACAACCCATGGGTGGGATTACTCAAAAAGAATGATTTCAAGTATGATTTGGAAATTATTATTATGATTTTGGTACTGTTTTTCTAAAATAAAAAGAAAAGGAAAAATGGTTTGGACTTGGGCGGATTGGATTGTCGGGTGGGTGTGGATGGAGCACTAGTTGTCTTGTGCAAGTACCGCGCCGAGTCGATTAAGGACCGACGCTTGTGATTGTCCATTCTAAGCATAACCGTACTACCACATGTCTATAATGGTACGACCTGGCCAACTAATTTGTAGAAACCTAATTTAGACTCACCACACGGTGGAATGTGAGTGCCGGATAGAGGCAATGTCGTTTTTCTCACACGGCGCAAGAGGGGGCTTCTGTACTGGGCGGATGGAACCCTAACAGCGGTGAAACCTCAGCGGGTGGGTCGGGTTAGGTGGATACATTGTAACGGCCTTGTCATGATCTCTCTGCGGGCACACCAAAGGAAGTGTGTTAATAGCTTGGCATCAAGAGACGATCATGTCTTGTGGGTAAAGTTGTACACCTCTGCAGAGTTAAAACTATTCGAATAGCCGTGCCTACGGTCAAGGGCAAATCAAAGAATGCTTTCATATTGGTAGACTTTGGTTTTGGTTTTAAAAACTAAAAGATGTTTTGGTTTTGGGATTCGAGAGTGGTTAGAACTCTCGGATGATGAATGGCGGATAGAGCCAACCAGGTGGAAAGAACCTGTTTTATACTTGACGGATGGAGTCATATGATTAACCTTGATCTTTTAAAAGTTGGCGGTTAGAGCCTTTATATTAGTGATGGTGGATAGAACCTTCACTGCAATATTAAATAATTCAATTGTTAAAAAGAATTGTAAAAAGATGCTTTGTGAAACTTATTACTTAAGTATGGTTTAATAAAGTTTAGTTTTATGCAAATGAACCCTGTTAAGCTTCCTTTGGAAAGCCCCACATAATCATACTTTCCCCGACTTGCTGAGTACTTTTGTACTCACGTGCTACATCAACCTGTCATCAATAAAAAATTATCAAGACGCAGCTGATGATGGTGAGTTCTACCCCGAGGAGTTCGAGGAGGATTGCCAGGATAACCAGTCGCATTTCTAGTCGTCGCCTGTGGCGTTTTGGTGTTCGCTTATTTTTGCTTTCGTTTTCCGCTGTCGTGTCTCCGGTCTTTTGACCGAGTATTGTAATAAGCGGCCATGTGGCCCGTACTTTATTATTTATGTTACAACTTTCGTTATGTTCGGCAATGAAGTATCACTGTTGACTGTGTGTACTAGCTACTGATCTGGGACTAGTACGGAAATACACAGGGGATTTCGGATAGCTGATCCGGGGTCTCACATTTGGGCACTCCCAATGAGGTGAGTCTACAATGTCCATAGCCCTCTTAAGTAGGTAAAAATCTTATGTGTTAGGATATTTAAGGAAGAGAGAGACAAGAGCAATGTCTCATGCAAGACATCACCTGTTTAAGACGACAAGGCACGTAACAACCGATAGAAACCCCGTTGGGACGATTTGCATGTCTACATAACGCGTATTGGTGGGCCCCACTGGATCAGCTGTGTCGATTCGGATCGAGTGTGTCGTCCCTGATCCCCGTTCACTTCGTCAAGACTCTTCGCACCGCTAGTCTTCATCTCTCCTCCTACAATACCGACTTACTGTCAAAGGGAACTGTGATATGTAAATATGATAGTCATTGTACCTTGATCTTTGAGTTGTAGCACTGCATGTCACTACTATACAAACCCTTATCACAAATGGTTCACAAATCACGTCACAGACGGTTTTGTGAACCGTCTGTATCAAAGTGATAAGTCATCACAGACAGTTTTCCAACCGTCTGTGGAAAAAGTCATCCCAAACGGTTCCAAATTAGAACCGTCTGAGATGAACACATCATCCCAAACAGTTCTTATTTGGAACCGTCTAGGCTGAGCACATCATTACAGATGGTTCTTATTTGGAACCGTCTGGGATAAGCACATGTAACATCCTAAAATTTTGCTTTTATTGCATTTATGGAGTTATTTGAATTGTTGGAATTTTTTTGGAATTATTTAGAATTAATTCGAATTAAATCTTTTATTGGATTATTTAAATATATTAAAAGTCTATACAAAGATTTGATGGAAATATTTTATTTGAGTTCAAAATGTTCCAAAATAGTTTTAGAATTTTTCTGATATTTATACTATTTTTCTCACATTATTTGAATTTCTAAAAATTACTTTAAATAGAAAATTAAAAAAAATTGTAAAACCCTAAATGGGCTGAGCCCATTGGACCTAGACTTGGGTCGAGCCCCAGCCCAATCCCGTACCGTGACTCACTTGAACCCTAACCCTAATCGTCGGACCATCGGATCGCGATCGGACGATCCAGGATCGTCCACGTTGCGCGCGTGCGTGGGCTGTCGGATCCGACAGCCCACGTGGCCGAATTATGTGACGTAAGATTGGAAAACCCTAAATGGGCTGAGCCCATTGGACCTAGACTGCGTTCCCAACAAGATGTGGACCTTAGGAGTTCATAGTTAACATTGTTCGTCATGAAAACCTTATCCATCATTTTCATGGAGTATCTAGATAAGTTTGCCATCGTGTTCATAGATGACATCCTTGTCTATTCCAAGACGAGAGAAGAGCATGTAGAGCATCTGAGGTTAGTTCTTGAGAAGTTGTGAGAGCAGCAACTGCATGCTAAGTTTAGCAAGTGTGATTTTTGGAAGGAGAAAGTGGAGTTTCTCAGATGTAATGACTGCTGAAGGAGTTGCAGTTGACCCCAGCAAAGTGGAGACAATATTGGATTGGGAGCAACTAAAGACGGTTATTCAGATCCACAGTTTTCTTGGAATGGTAGGATATTACCATTGATTCATTGAAGGATTCTAAATGATTGCTAAACCCCTTACGCAATTGTTGAAGAAGGAGAAGAAGTTTTCATGGACACCAGAATGTGAGAGGAGTTTCTAGGAGTTGATGAAGCGTCTGAGCACAAGTGCTAGTGTTGCCAGATGTTCAGCAGAGCTTTGATATATATTGTGATGCTTCGCGTTAAGGACTTGAATGTGTTCTAATGCAGGTTGGAAAGGTAGTTTGCATATGCATCGAGATAGTTGAGGCCGCATGAAGAGAATTATTCGACGCATAATTTGGAGTTAGCTGCCGTAGTGCATGCTTTGAAGATATAGCATCATTATCTCATTAGAAACAGATGTGAGATATATATGAACCATAAGAGTCTAAAGTATATCTTCACTCAGGCAGACCTTAATATGAGGCAGAGGAGATGGTTAGAATTGATCAAGGACTATAATGTAGGAATCAATTATCATCCTAGAAAAGTATATGTGGTAGCCGATGCCTTGAGTCGGATGAGCCACAGCGTGAATATGTTGTTAGAAGAGAGTTAGGCCGAGTTATGTAAGGAATTCTAGAAGCTGATGCTTGAAGTAGTGCCAAAAGGATTTCTAGCCACTCTGGAAGTAAAACCTACTCTAGAGGATCAAATCAAAGATTGTCAGATAGATGATGACGAGATTAAGAGAATCAAATCCAAAATAGATGAAGGCAGTTCCAAGGATTTCAATCTGGATGAGCAGGGTACATTATGGATTAAAGGTCGCATTGGTGTACTGAATAATAAGGAGCTGAAGAAGTTGATTCTTGAGGAAGCCACGATTCCAAGTATTCTATTCATCCAGGAAGTGCTAAGATGTATCAGGATCTTAAGGAGAGATTCTAGTGGCCGAGCATGAAACGTGAAGTTGCCGGGCATGTTGCCTTATGTGTTATATGTCAGTGGGTAAAGGCAATGCATCAAAGGCCAGCTGGATTGCTACCGCTAATGATGATTTCAGAATGGAAGTGGGAGGAAATCAGTATGGATTTTATTACCAGTTTACCTAGAACTCATAGTGGATATGATTCCATATGGGTTATAGTAGATCATTGGACCAAAGTTGCCCATTTTATACATGTAAAGATCACATATTCAGGAGACCATTTAGCAGAGCTATATATGTCACGAATTGTGTGTTTGCATGGAGTGCCAAAGAAGATAGTGTTAGACAGAGGTACTCAGTTTACCTCGAGGTTTTGGAATAAGTTGCATGAAGTAATGGGGAACCCATCTGAAATTTAGTACAGCTTATCATCCACAGTCAGATGGCTAGACTGAAAGAGTTAATCAGATCCTAGAAGATATGTTGAGAGCTTGTGCCTTACCTTATGCTACTTCTTGGGACAAGTGTTTGTTGTATGCCAAGTTCAGTTATAATAATAGTTATCAGGCAAGTTTGCAAATGTCGCCATTTGAAGCTTTATATGGTCGTGCTTACCATACACCTTTGAATTGGAATGACATGGGAGAGCGTCTAGTGTTTGGACCAGATATTCTCAAAGAAGCTGAAGAGCGGATCGCTATGATCAAAGAAAGGCTGAAGATTGCTAAATCAAGACAGAAGAATTATGTTGATAATCATCACAGAGAATTGAGTTTCGAACCAGAAGATTTTGTGTATCTTAAAGTTACCCCTCTTAAAGGAGTCAAAATGTTTCACGCTAAAGGAAAGCTTGCACCCTGATATGTTGGTCCGTTCAAGATCTTAAGTCGTAGAGGTGAAGTTGCTTATCAGTTGAAGTTGCCGTAGTCATTGACAGGAGTGCATGATGTGTTTCATGTGTCTTGATTGAAGAAGTGTCTTAGAGTACCAACTGAGCAAACACCGCTAGAGTCAATTGAGTTGCAAGAAGATTTGACTTGCAAAAAATATCCAGTCAATATTTTGGACACAATTGAATGAGAGACCAGGAACAAGACAATTCACTTCTGTAGAGTTCAGTGGAGTAATCACTCCTAGAGTGAAGCGACTTGGAAGTGTGAAGAGGACTTGAAGTTAGAATTCCCAAACGTATTCTTTAGTTAGCCCTGAATCTCGAGGTCGAGATTCTGTTAGGGGGGAGGTTTGTAACATCCCAAAATTTTTGCTTCTATTGCATTTATGGAGTTATTTAAATTGTTTGGATTTTTGGAATTAATTCAAATTAAGTCTTTTATTGGATTATTTATATATTTGAAAATTCTATACAAAGATTTGATGGAAATATTTTATTTGAGTTCACATTGTTCTAAAATATTTTCCAAAATTTTTCTGGAATTTTTGCCATTTTTCTCACATTATTTGAATTTCTAAAAATTAGTTTACATAGAAAATTCAGAAAATTAGAAAACCCTAAATGGGCTGAGCCCATTGGACCTGGACTTGGGCTGAGCCCAGCCCAAACCTGTACCGTGACTCACTTGAACCCTAACCCTAACCATCGGAGCATCGGATCGCAATCGGACGATCCAGGATCGTTCACGTCACGCACGTGCATGGGCCATTAGATTAGTGCCACGTGGAAGGCTGAGATGTAGCCACATTACTCATAGCATTGTCGCCGCGTCCCAACAGAATCCGCTTGAACGGTTTCAATTGTGCCACGTAGATGCATCTCAAAGCCGTGGATTAGATCTAATCTGGAACGTTACATCTTGGATGAGGGGCTAGGATTGAGCCATGTAGAGGCATGGATGATTCACCACGTAGCCTCAAATCTGCGAGGGTGTGATTGGATCTGGACTATCGGATTTCAAATGAACGGATCAGATCTGCCATGCATTCAGCGAATCACACGTTGTCACGTGTAGCGCAGCAGCCGAGGCATCTTGGGCCAGCGCCAGTTGTGATGACATCAGCGATGATGTCATCCGAGAGGACCACCTATCAGCCACTGTGTGTGCGCATGTGACATCAGCGATGATGTTAGCAGTGATGTCATCGGTGGGGTCCACCTATCAGTTGAACCGAACGATGCTGACGTTAGTAATGATGTAAGCATGATGTCATAATTCAGGATTTTTCGTATAAAAATATTTCATCCGAAATTAAAATGGGTGCTGATGTCATGATGACATCATTATCCCGAATTGTATTAGGAAAATAAATAGATTAATTCAGTTTATTCTTTTTAATATATTTTCAAATTTCAAATTGCTCATTCTTGCTCATACGAACTCCAATTGAGGTAATTCTAGAGCCTAAAAATTTGTAAAATTGTTCTCTATTTTGTGGTGAATTTTAATTGATTTTTGGAGTTGAGTTTCTCTCTATTATTGGTGTTTATTTGTATTCATGTTTCATTACGCGTAGACGTTGAATTGTTAGGATTGCTCGAGAGCGAGGACTATCGAGGACTCAAGCCAAACTCAAGATCCAGAGCAAGGGCAATGATGTTTCTAAGGCAAGTTGTGCTGTGATCTTATTGATCCTATGTTTTAAAACTATATTGTTTTAAGTTATGCATGCTAATTCAATTAAAAAGGATTTCAATAAATTTGGGAATTAGTTAATCAGCCTACTTGATTATGTCACCTTGTCACTATTAATTGTATGCCATGAATCATTTGTCACCCTAGTATTGTTGATTATTAGTTGGTTGCTATTACTTTGCCAACATGGGTTATTAGATTGTGTACGACCATGCACAAGCACCCCTACACTGGATGGATACGTGCGCCCCCAAGAAGCCTGCAAGGTAACAAAACCTTTGGCAAGCCACACTTGGAGATTGAGATTTCACAGCATGGCCACCTACATAATGGTACACAATTAATTAGCTAACATGTCAAACAAGTCTATCTAAGTAGCATTCCAGACATGTATATTACCTAGGTATCGCCGGGAGGAAATTTGGCATCGTCCACATCTGTCTCAGGGGCAGACCGCAGCTGGTTCAACAATTAGTTGGGCTGAACTGCGCATGTGCTTCGTGGGCTTGCACGTTCTGTGCCTTCCTCTCAAGATCGGCCTTTTGCTCCATCCTTTCCTCAAAGCATCTTAGCTGAATATTGAACTACATTTTCAACCTTTCCTCCATCAAGGCTACTAGCAATTCCTCACACTCGGCTTTGCTTCTCTTCCTACTCCGGTATGTATCGGAATCTTGTGGGAATCCCATTTTCTAGGGAATGAAAACACCTAGGCCTCTGGTGCAACCCGAGTGCTCCTTGTTTCCCAAGGCCGTGGAGTATATCTTTCTCTCTGTTTGGAGTGAAAGAGCCCTAGGAAGATTTCGTGCTCAATGATATTAGGTGTTGGGACACTTCCTCGTCTGTGGGGTTGGCAAAGGAAACACCGCCTTAAGACGTGGGATGTGACCTTGCACTTACCAAGTTTCGAGCGCGCGGGTCCAAGATCGAGGCAAACGGCGGCACGACCTCCTTTTGGATTGCCTCATTGTCCTTCCTTGGCCATTGCGCAATCTTGCCCGCGTACCCAATGGAGCCAAATCTGTGTGGGTGGGTGTTTTTTGACTGAACAACATTGTGTGCCGCACTTCGATGCATGAACTCTTCTGTCTTCTTCATCTCAACAAATCGTTCCCACACGGCTTCAGTAATGAACCTGTACTTCTGGAATGGAATCATTTCCTTATTCACGTAATTAGTGATGAGGACGCTCTTAAAATTCTTCCACGCCTTTCTCGCCAATAGCAACGCATACCGTCGCAGTGCGTGCATGGCGTCTTGTGGGAGCTCGAACGACTTGAAAATTTCTGTCAGCAGGCTGTCGCGCTCCTCATCTGTCAGTGTCATCCATGATGGATACATAATGGGAACCCTTTCACGCCCAACGATCACGCACAATGTTCGGAATGCTACCGCGGCCTTAGGAGGTGTGGTAGGGGCCCCATCCTATGGATCAACCGTTGTGATGGTATATCGGCTCTGGAGACTTTTACTAAGCTCTCTTAGAGCGCACCTCTGTTTTCCTACGTTAGGCACCTCATCAGATCCATTCGGCGAGGAGGAGTGAGGGGATGCCATCTTGTAATGAAGATCATAAAAGAGATAAGTTGGTAAATCAACAACTAATAGAGGGTCATAGAAGAGGAAATAAAGTAAATTCACAAGAAGGTAAGTCAAGAGAATGTATAATTGATAGAAATATATTTAAGAGAAGGTAAGTTAATAGTTGTTTTGTACATACAAGGTTAATAGAAGGTGCGTTAAGAAAATCATTCATGTAGTGAACCATATCTAATACAACAAATTGATGAACAATTTGTTTTATATTGCTATAAGAAATAGGGCTCAATTGAAGATTTTAAATCTTCAATCTCAATCACAAATGGTCTAAATAATTAATTAAGTGAATAAGGCCTTGAACCCTTACCACCTTAACATGCTCATTGTTTAGTAGGATATTATAAATGTTTAAAGCTGGTTTAGCATTTTGTTTCAGTTCAAAGATGAATAGTTGTCAATAACAGAAAAACTTAGGGAAATTTGAAAGACCAAAACATAAGAACCAAGCTTCTGGAGAAACAAGTATCAATACGAAACATGCATGACAGCCGGATATAAGCACCATAACATAATTCATAAATTACATTATTCAAACTAGAAAAAAATAATAGGCTTATTGACCTAGACCTAACATCTCAGTTGAAAGCTAAATATGCTCTGAGAATTTGTTTCATATTGCTCTCACAAATAGGGCTCGAATGAAGATTTTAAATCTTCAACCTCAATAACAAATGGGCTCAACAATTAATTAAGTAAATAACGCATCGAACCCTTACCACCGTAACATGCACATTAAAGAATTGATAATCAAGCTCACTTGTGACACTACGGAATGCCGAGACTTTATAAAATGTGAAATCAGAGATTGTGGCATTACATAATGTGAATGTTGAGGTCAAAAACATTATGAGATGTTGAATTAAGGTTAAAACCATAGGGTATGGAGGTTAATAGCGTTTCCGGGCCGTTTCCGGGAGTTTGGGCCTTTCCGGGGAGTTTTGGGCCTAGGGGAAAGGGTTGTGGGCTTTGGTGGGATGGAGTATGAGTCCATTTGGGATTAGGATTCCTATTTAGGCTGGTTTAAAGGGCTCCCCCTGCCCCCTTGTTGTGCCCCACCCTGCCCCTTGGGCGCCCCCACCTCTCCATCCATGCCCTAGCTGCCACCCCCACCTCCCCCTCTCCCTTGCATGCGCCTCCACCTCCCCCATTGCTCCCCTTTGCTCCACCACCTCTCCACCACCTATCCTCCACCCCTTGATGCCCTAGGGTAGCCTCCCCACCCCTGCACCTCGAGGATCCATCCATTGGAGCGAGAAGCGAGGAGCGAGGAGCGAGGAGCGAGGAGTAAACCGGGAGGAGATCCATTCAGTTTTTGTGCGTCGGGCGAAGGTATGGCCATGGGAATCCTTGGGGTTGGTCTAGGTACTGTTCTAAGGGTGTGTATCATGATTTTAGATCAATTGGTGGTGCTGAAATTGAGTAGATTGGATTAGATCTAGATGTTGCCACGTTCTCTGTTTTGGACAGCATGAGCAGTCGACATAGGGTTCAGTTTTTCGCCAATTTAGATTCGTAATTTGGTCATACGGATGTTGAAGAAGTTGTAGATAATTTCAATATCTTTTAGTGGGTATAAAGAACGTTAAATTCCGATCAGCCGTTTGAAAGTTATGGCTGTTTTACCGAGCGTGTTAAAATCTGTGATGTGATTGGAACAGATCACGGTAATCTGTATATTAAACAACTTTAGATTCCGAATCAGTCTTTCCATATACCTAGAGAAAGTTGGGAAATTTCCTAAGCTACGCGAGGATGTACTCGTTTAATTGATTCGGAGTCCCAGAACTCAAGTTATGCCTTTTGCAAGGCTGCTGTCCCGACGGGACAAAACCTCTGTTTTTAGGTTTTGCGAGTAGTTGGCAATGTCGAGGTAGATGAGGGTTTGTGTACTGTTTTGTGGACATGATTGTGAGCGTGTGGTACCTATGTGCAGGTGGTGCGACCCCGGGAGTGCCCTCTACTTCCCGCCAATCCGTTGCCCGTGGTTGAGGCAAGTGTGTTGTGATGGATAGCGATTTGTAGGTTGCTTGTTGAGAATAGATGGAATTGACTACATGATATATGATCACTTGCCATGCTTTTATGATTGCCAATGATATGATGAGCATGTTTAATATGTTATGATGCCATGTGTTAATATTAGAGTTAAATATGATGTTGGCATAAATGCATACATGGCATGTTACATGGCTCGGGCGTTGAGAAAGTCATAACTAGTCCGGGAAGGTCGGTGAGAAAGTTATGACTAATCCGGAAAGCCAATGAGTAAGTCCTACATCGTTATTCCATTCACCGCGGTGAACGGAAGCGAGGAGTAGGCACCCTCCATCTTCGGGATGGAAGGGGGGAGAGGGTGCACACCGACGGGTGTGTACTCAACCATACCGGTATGAGTTTCCAATGAGACATGAGTATTGCATTACATTGCATACATAATGATGATGATATTGTTAAGTGTTCATGAATGAGATGATATATATGATGGGAGGTGTTATTGCCATGATATTGTTCTTGTTGTCCATTGCAATATGCTTGCTGAGTTTCGAACTCACGCTTGTGTTTTCTTGTTATTTTTGGGTATTGCGATTAGTTGGCAATGTCGGGGTAGATGAGGGTTTGCATACTATTTTGTGGACATGATTGTGAGTGTGTGGTACCTATGTGCAGGTGGTGTGACCCCGGGAGTGCCTTCTACTTCCCGCCAATCCGTTGCCCGTGGTTGAGGCAAGTGTATTGTAATGGATAGCGATTGTTGGTTGTTTGATTGATTGAGATTGAAGTTTGAATATATGATATGTTCACATGCCATGCTTTAATGTTTGCCATTGATATGATGAGTATGTTTATTATGTGATGATGCCATGTGTTAATGTACAAGTTATCCATGATGATGCCATGTGTTAATGTACAAGTTATTCATGATGTTGGCATAATTGCATACATGGCAAGATACATGGCCCGGGCGGTGAGAAAGTCATAACTAGTCCGGGGAAGGTCGGTGAGAAAGTTATGACTATTCTGGAGAGCCAATGAGTAAGTCCTACATCGTGATTTCATCCACCGCGGTGTGGGGAAGCGAGGAGTAGGCACCCTCCATCTTTGGGATGGAAGGGGGGGAAAAGGATGCACACCGACGGGTGCGTACTCAACCATACCGGTATGAGTTTCCAGGAGATATGTACATCGCATTACATTACATTGCATTGCATTATATGAGGATGTTATATGAGGATGATTTATGATGATGTCAATGATATGCTTACACTATGAATATGAGATGTGTATGATGTTGTATGTGAAAAGTGGTGATGAAGGTATTGGAATGTGTTTTCTTGTTCCATTGCAATATACTTGCTGAGTGATGAACTCACGCTTGTGTTTATGTTGTTTTTCTTAGGTACCATGAAACCAGCATGCGGGAAAAAGGGTTTAGCTACACATCTACAAGTAGCTCCACATAAATTAGACAGTGTTATCATTTGGAGTCATGATAATGAAATTATTGCCATGAAACTTGGAGAATTGCTTAACTATGTGCTCGATCTTACTATTTGATTCGTTTAGCTCATGAAGTGGTTGAATGCTTTATCCTGGACTTATATTCACTACAAGATAACATGGATTTCCCGGCGTTTATTTTACACGGCGTTTAATCTAAACGCCCCTAATAAGGCTAAAGCCGGCGTTTTCTATCATTCGAGGCATTTAATTCCCCGGCATTTATAAATGCCGGGTTAGAGTCTACCACGGCGCTTATAAATGCCAGGGAATTCCACTCTATACCGGCGTTTATAAATGCCGGGTTAGAATCTTCCACGGCGTTTATAAGCGGGAATTCCACTCTATACCGGCGTTTATAAACGCTGGTTCTGATCTTCACGGCGCTTATAAACGCCGGAAATTCCTCTATACCGGCGTTTATAAACGCCGGTTACTGATCTTCCACGGTGCTTATAAACGCCGGAATTCCACTCTATCCCGGCGTTTATAATCGCCGGGTTAGAGTCTGGCACGGTGCGTATAAACGCCGGGCTAGAGTGGAATTCCCCGGCGTTTATAAACGCCGGGTTACAGTCTTCCACGGCGTTTATAAACGTGAATACCACACCGGGGAATTTGAAAGAATTGAAATTAAATAATATTATATTTGAAATAATTTAAACTAATATTCCATTTGCAATAATTTCTGTCCAAATATTTCATTTTCGATGATATTTTGTCTAAAATTTCAAATTTTGTCCGAAAATTCAATTTTTGTTGATATTTTGTTTGAAAATTCAAATTTTTTCGAACATCTGATTTTGTGACACTTATCAATTTCATATGCTACTTTTCGTTATCTTTCCAATTAGCCTAAGAACGCCCCAATTGGAGGTACGAGTCAAAAGTTATGTCTATTTTAAGAAATATGCTCGGATTTCGTATTTGCAAGCTAGAGTTGGTGCCCAAAAGAATATAATTGGAGATCTTATCGTATGATGATTTTGCTAATTACCTCAATAATTTGCTAATTTGAAATAATTGAAAATCGGTGTTCGGGTGTTTAACGGGGTTAAGGGGAGGAGGGACGCATTATATATCAGATGTGATCATACCACCACTAAAGTACTAGATCTTATAAAAACTCTGAAGTTAAGCGTGCTTGGATAAGAGTAGTAATAAGATGGGTGACCTCCTGGGAAGTCATTGTGCACCTCTGATTTTAAATGCCACGAATAGAGGGATCCCCGGCACTTATAAAGTGCCATGATAGAGGAAACCCCGGCACTTATAAATGCCGGGTTATAGAGGCTTCCCCGGCACTTATAAAGTGCCATGATAGAGGAAACCCCGGCACTTATAAACGCCGGGTTATAGAGGCTTCCACGGCACTTATAAACGTCGGGTTAGAGGCTTCCACGGCACTTATAAACGCCGGGTTAGAGTCTTTCACGGCACTTATAAACGTCGTGAATAATTAAGCGCCGCCAATTACTTTTCCTGACGCCATTTTTCTTGACGCCATGTAAACGCCATCTAAAATCTTTTTAAGGCATTTATAAGGTTTTAAAGGCATTTATAGGCGCCATTAGAAGCCCGACGTGTTGTAGTGATTGTTGCTATGTCACATGTTATTGCTGTTTTAGATGCTTTCCATTATGATATAACTTGTGATACTTTGTTGATGCTCCGAATCATGGAAAAACAAAGGAGATGCTGCCGAAATTTTCGGTATTAGCATTTGTTCCTCTGCTGTAATTTACTTGTAATTGTGGTATTTAGAGGTTGCTTAGTCTATATTTGGTAGCATTCTGGCATATTTAATGCCGGGGTGTTACATCACTGTTAATAGATTATATTCAGTTCAACATACATTCAGATCAACAGATTAAATATTTGCTAAGCGAATCATTAAATGAAGTTCAGAATTGTTAGTTAGCAATTTTACCAAGCAATCAACTAAATAGAGTAGTATAAAGACAATAAGGTCTACTAGTTCAAACCCTAGTTCAAAAAAATAATTGTCATTATCATCAATTTACCCAATATCATCACAGAGCAATTCTCACAGGTAACAAAGAACCAATTAAGAGTTCATGAGCATTAAAGAGCACACATCAAACTGTCATGAGCATTAAAGATGCTTGGAGGCTCACTGGGAGAAACTCACCGGGAGGGTGATGTGCACCGCGGAGGGGGGATGTGCGCCATTCAGTTGGGGGAGGACTCACTGGGAGGGGGGATATGCGCCGCTGAGGGGGAGGACTCATTGGGAGGGGGGATGTGCACTGCCGAGGGGGAGGACTCACCGGGAGGGGTTGTGTGTTCTGCTAAGGGGGAGGATAGAGGGCCGGGATGTGCGCCACTAGGGGGAGACGGAGGGGGTTGTTCGGCACAAGGGGGGAGGTAGGGTTTGCCACCAAGGGGGAGACAGGGTTTGCCGCCAAGGGCCGGGGGAGGCATGCATTCAAGTTATACATTTTGGGGAGGTCATTGCAGACGGTTTAACCCATGAACTGTCTGTGATGAGTGTTTTTTATTTTAGTTATTTTTTTGTTGGCACGCAGGTTGGGGAGGTCATTGGGGACGGTTCATGGATTGAACCATCTGTGTTGACTACATCACAGACGGTTCAACCCATGAACCGTCTGCGATGAGTGTTTTTTATTCTAGTTATTTTTTAGTTTTTCTAACTAGTTTTTTAAGTATATTTTAAGCCTATTTTGGTGAGTATTTTATTTTTATAATACATATCATTAATTATAATGAATCATAATACATGCATCTCATTAATTATAATTCGGACATACATCGTATCAATTATAATATGGACATACATCTCATTAATTACAATACAGGTACGTACACTTGGAGTAAACATGAGGATCTGATCATAAATCCACTTGCTTATTCTTTTGTATAAAAATTAGCCCTTCACGATGATCAACGCGTGTGTAGCTAGGTTCCTTAGGTTGTTCTTCCTGGACCATCATGCCAGTACCAATAGGAGGCAACTCATCAAACTGGTTGTATTCTTCCTCATCTACCACATTCTCAACTCCGACAATCCTCCTTTTTCCCTGAAGAACCACATGGCGCTTCTTGTTGGATGGGTCGGTTACATAGAAGACTTGAACAATTATTTTAGCAAGAACAAATGGTTCATCTTGGTATCTGACACATTCGAGGTCCACAGTAGTGACACTATACTTGTTAACCTTTACGTGCTACAGGTGAACCCAACGGCACTGAAATAAGGGGATCTTAAATAGTATGTAGTCGAGCTCCCAAATTTCCTCAATGAATCCATAGTACGAGCTCCTCGTCGATCTAGTGGTATTCAGCGCATCTACGTAAACACCGCTATTTTGGTTTGTGCTCTTCATGTCCTGATGTCTCGTGTAAAATGTATACCCAGTTAAGTCGTATCCTTTCCATGTTACAACCATAAATGCTGGCCCTTTTGCCAACCATGTCAGCATATATTTGGCCGAGCTTCTAGTGATGGGTCGTCGGTCCTTGAACCATATGTTGAATTGAAGGTTATGATGTCTGATGATTTAGGATTCCTACCACGACAGATTCTCTTGCTGTAGCTAGTTCTTGTGCTCGTCGATATACGAGACCACAATAGCCATGTGTTGCAAAACCATGAAATGGGATTTAGCGCACGCAGCTGGATTAGGCATGATTGATTTTCTTCTGATAGTCCCGATACCCTGGAGCCTCCCCTCATGGTGGGATCGAGGCATATCGGCTCAACCTGAGCCATGTAATCCACGCAGAATTCGATGACCTCTTCGGTTGCATAACCTTCGACAATGTTACCCTCCAGTCGAGATCAATTCTGTACCTAAGACTTGAGAATTCTCATATACCTCTCGAACAAGTACATGCTATGTAGGAACACTGGTCACACATCTTTATCTCCCTCACAAGGTGAACAATGAGATGGACCATGATATCAAAAAAATGATTGAGGGAAATACATCTCAAGATTACATAGAGTCATTACCACCTTGGCCTGTAGAGCATTTTGTCCATCGGGATCGATGACCTACTGAGCAACTGTGTTAAAGAAATAACACAGCCTGTGATTGTCTCCCGGACCTTGCACGGTAAGATACTTCTAATTGCCACAGGGAGCATCTGTGTTATAAGCACATGGCAATCATGAGACTTCATGCTAGTTAAACTCAAATCTTGCATCGAAACAAGTCTGTTCATATTGGAGGAGTAACTAAACAGAACTTTCACAATATGCAAGCACTGGCACAGTTTAGTTCGCTCGGCCATGGACATAGTGTAACAAGCAGGTTCGCACTAAGTTCGGCCTTTATTGGTCTATTTTGATACTAACTCGGGTTTGATGACCATATCGACCAAGTCAAGTCGTGTGTTGATACCGTTCTTTATTTTTCCCTTAATGTTCATTAAAATACCAATCAAGCTATCACATACATTCTTCTCTACTTGTATCACGTCGATGCAGTGCTGAACTTGTAAGTGCTCCCAATAAGGTAGGTCCCAAAATACTGATCTCTTCTTCCACATGCTCTTGTCACGGGTCCATGATTTACGTCCCTTTCCATGCGCAACATCCAAGTTTTTAACCAAATCATGAATGTCTGCCCTGCTTAAAAGTTTTGGAGCTAAACCATCTTCGGTCGTTCCATTGAATTGTTTCTTCATCTTGCGGTATGGGTGATTCCTCCGAAGGAACTTACGGTGACGCATGTACACGATTTTGCGGGAGTGGTTTAGCCACACACTCTCGGTATCATGCAAGCAGTGAGTACAGGCTTTGGCTCCTTTTGTACTCTACCCCGACAGGTTAGCAAGGGCAAAATAATTATTTTTGTTGCAGAACAATAGGCAGTACAAAGTAAAGTACTCTCGTTTGTGAGCATCCCATACCTGTACCCCAAGAGCCCACAGCGTGTTCAGATCTTCCACCAATGGTTCTAGGTACACATCAATATCGTTTCCAGGTTGCTTCGGGCCTTTGATGAGTATAGATAGAAAAATGTACTTCCGCTTCATAGACAACCAAGGAGGAAGATTGTATGTACAAAGATTCACATGCCAAGTGCTATGACGGCTGCTCATGTTACCAAAAGGATTCATTCCGTCTGTACTCAATCCGAACCTTATATTCCACTGATCCAATGTGAATTCTTCAAACCTCATATTGATATTTCTCCACTGGATGAAATCAGCAGGGTGCTTTATCATTCAATCATTCTTGTGCTCATTGGAGTGCCACCGAAGCAGTTTTGCCTCATTTGGGTTCGCAAACAAATGTTTCAAACAGGGAATTATAGGCAGATACCACACCACCTTAGCGAGAGGTTCTTTCTTCACCTTGATGCCCTCATCATCATCATCTAATCTATCTTTACTCTTGTACCTGGATGCGTTGCACACTGGACATACATGCAAGTTTGCATACTCTTTGCGGTAGAGAATACAGTCGTTCGGATAAGCATGTATTCTTTCTACTTCCATTCCCATGGGACAAAGAAATTTATTGGCTTTGTAATTTTACATACACCCACTCATCATGGTTCCCTTCTGCATCCCGTATCATCTGATCCAGATTGTCATCGTGAAACCTATCCTTATTGAAAGCACAGTCGATATCATCCAGTGTATTGTTGACTTTGTCAACAATGTTAGTGCTACTTGCTGCCTGTATAATCTGCTCTTCACCGTGACTGTTCCAACATGTATACCTCCTTTTGAAACCCCGTAGAATTAAGTGTGCTTTGATGTGCGCTGGGTTTCGAAACATATAGCCTTTCGGCTAAATAACTAAGGCTCATCCTTCTCTTGACGCTTCCTTTTATTATTTCGAGGATTTTTTTCTGGTCTAACATCTTTGACCTTCTCTAGTTGCTCAAAAAGCTCCTCGTTACTGAACTCTCCTGGCTTGTCACGCTTTTCATGATGTCCATCAAAAGCTAAGCTTTTCCTCATACGGTCGTTCCTTGCGAGGTAACGACGATGGCCAATGTAACATATCTTCCTCCTTATGGCCCGTGACAATGGATCTTTGTCACAATGAACACATGCATAATAACCTTTTGTAGTTATCCCTGACAACGTGCCTAAAGCAAGGTAATCATGGATGCACCAAATTATTGCAGCACGAAGGTTGAAGATCGCACCAGTAAAAGCATCGTAAGTAGGGACACCATTCCATAGTTCAAGCAACTCTTTTATGAGAGGTTCCATGAAAACATCAAAATCCTTTCCAGGGCATTTTGGACCTGGGATGAGTAAGGCCATCATGCAGTTCGATTGATCCATGCATACCCATGGTGGCATGTTATAAGGCATCACAAGTACGGGCCACATGCTATACGAAGTGCTCATATTGCCAAATGGATTGAAACCATCAGTAGCTATGCAAAGCCTCAAGTTCCTTGCATCTTCCGCAAACAACGGATATTTCCTATCAAAGTCTTTCCACACCTCACCATCAGCTGGATGACGCATTTCATTATCATTTGGTTATCGCTTCAACTTATGCCATTGTGTGTCCTCTGCTGTTTTTTTCGAAGCAAAAAACCTCTTCAATCTGGGTATGAGCGAAAAATGTCTCAACACCTTTTGAGGAATCACTTTCTTACCATACGCATCTCTCCATCTTGATTCACCGCATATCGGGCATTCATCTCTATTCTCAAACTCTTTCCAAAACATCACATAGTTATTCATGCACACATGGATAGAATCATATCCAAGACCCAATTCACGAAGATATTGCTTCAATCCATAATATGAATTGGGAAGTTCGCAATGAGGAAATGCTATCACCAATAACTTCAGCACTGCACTACATGCTGTATTATTGATTCGATAGTATGACTTGACATGAGCTAACTTCATAAGGAAAGAGAATCTTGATACTTTAGATTCTGGGCAAAGTCCGCGCTTGGCATCTTCGAGCACTTTAACAAACCTTGGATGTTCTCCACTTTGGTCCCAAGCAGTGTACAACTCTTCTATCATCTCTGGCAATCCACTGTCATCGTCATTGTCATCCTCACCCGCACACAACCCATCGGGACCAAAATTTTCCATATGCTCAACATTTTCATCAAAATGCACTTGAGATTCATGCACATCAGCATCAACAGATTGTGACACTACGGGATGTCGAGACATCGTAAAAGGTGAAATTGGAGAATGTGACACCACGGAGTATCGTAACCTTATATAATGTGGATGTTAAGGTAAAAAACATTATAAAATGTGGAATTAAGGTTAAAACCATACGCTATGAGGTTTAATCGCGTTTCCGGGCCGTTTCCGGGGTTTTGGGCCTTTCCGGGGGAGTTTGGGCCCAAGAGAAGGGGTTGTGGGCTTTGGTGGGAAGGAGTATGAGTCCATTTAGGACTAGGAAACCTGGTTGGGGCTGGTAAAAGGGGTTCCCCCTACCCCTTATGCGCCCCACCTCTCCCCTTGGGCGCCCACAAGCACCCCCCCTTGCCCTAGCCGCACCCCCTCCCCCTTTGGCCGTGCGCCCCCTCCCCTTTGCCCCCTTGCCTCCCCACATCTCCACCACCTCTCCTCCACCCCTTGCTGCCCTAGGGTAGCCTCCCCACCCCGGCACCTCGAAGATCCATCCGTTGGAGCGAGGAGCGAGGAGCGAGGAGATCTATTGGGTTTTCGTGCGTCGGGCGAAGGTATGGCCATGGGACTCCTTGGGGTTGGGCTAGGTACTGTTCTAAGGATTATTGTCAAGTTTTTAGATCAATTTGTGGTGCTGGATTTGATTAGATTAGATGGATTCTAGAGTTGGTCACGTTCTCTATTTCGGACAACATGAGCAGTCGACCTAGGGTTCGGTTTTTCGCCAATTTAGATTCGGAATTTGGTCATACTTATGTTGAAGAAGTTGTAGATAATTTTATTATCTTTCCGTGGATATAAAGAACGTCCAATTCCGATAAGCCGTTTGAAAGTTATGATCGTTTTACCGAACGTATTAAAATCTGTGATGTGATTGGAACAGATCACGGTATTTTGTAGATTAAACAACTTTAGAGTCCGAATCAGTCTTTCCATATACTTAGAAAAAGTTAGAAAATTTCCTAAGCTACGCGAGGATGTACTCTTTTAATTGATTCGGAGTCTTAGAACCCGATTTATGCCTTTTGGAAGGCTGCTGTCCCGGCGGGACAGAACCTCTGTTTTTGGTTATTGCGAGTAGTTGGCAATGTCGGGGTAGATGAGGGTTTGCATACTGTTTTGTGGACATGATTGTGAGTGTGTGGTACCTATGTGCAGGTGGTGTGACCCCGGGAGTGCCTTCTACTTCCCGCCTATCCGTTGCCCGTGGTTGAGGCAAGTGTATTGTAATGGATAGCGATTTGTATGTTGCTTGTTGAGACTAGATGAAAATGGAATATATGATATGATCACTTGCCATGCTTTAATGATTGCCAATGATATGATGAGTATGTTTACTATGTTATGATGCCATGTGTTAATGTACAAGTTAATTATGATGTTGGCGTATTTGCATACATGGCATGTTACATGGCCCGGGCGGTGAGAAAGTCATAACTAGTCCGGGGAAGGTCGGTGAGAAAGTTATGACTAATCCGGAGAGCCAATGAGTAAGTCCTACATCGTGATTCCATCCACCGCGGTGTGGGGAAGCGAGGAGTAGGCACCCTCCATCTTCGGGATGGAAGGGGGGAGAGGGTGCACACCGACGGGTGTGTACTCAACCATACCGGTATGAGTTTCCAAGGAGATATGAGCATCGCATCGCATTGCATACATAATGATGACGATAATGATTTGTGAACATGAATGAGATGATATACATGATGTGCGTTGTTGTAGCCATGTAATTGTTTTTGTTTGTACCATTGCAATATACTTGTTGAGTGATGAACTCATGCTTGTGTTTATGTTGTTTTTTTTAGGTACCATGACACCGGCATGTGGGAAAGGGCATTAGCTACACATCTTCACGTAGTTCCAGTCTCATTTACCAACCTTGAGTCATGATCATAATAATAGTGCACTGAACTAGGTGTATGGATTAATTTTAATGTGTTGTTGATCCTCTTTGCTTAGCTATAGATGTTTGTGTGGTTGGTTTTGGTTTAATTGTTTATGATGATGTTTTATCCATTATATATTGCTGCTTTAGATGTCTTATGTTATGAAATATTTTGCTATGATATTGCTATTGTTCAAATCATGATAAAACAAAGGAGATGCTGCCGAAATTTCGGTGTTTAGCATTTGTGCCTTTGCTGAAATTTGTCTTCATGTATGGTATTTAGTTGATGTTTAATCTATGTTTGGTAGCATTCGGGCATACTAGATGCCGGGGTGTTACACAGATTCTCCATGATAAACCCACTTTGTGTATGCACTTGACATCCCATGTATGTGGGTATGATCATGCACATCTGACTGAGTATATCTGATTAAGGCATGCACGACATAGACAAATTATTTTAACATTCTCATCAAATCTGTCTTTAACAAATTGAATGAATTTTCCCACACCTTTGATATATGCATGGGTAAATTGTTTACCCTGAATCCAACTTCTGTCCATCTAAGAAAATAGATAATTGAACATGGCAAACAATGTGTCAAAATCAGTCCTACATTTGCAATCCTACAAACTAATAGAGCGGAGCTACTCAATCCTAAACCTAAACAAATTGTAGGATCTTAGCAAATAGAATGATATACGTTCACTAAAACACTAATTAGGAGATTAATCATGATTTATGAGAAATTAACCAATCAAACTTTTCAAATCAATCACTTGATGCCCTATAAAGATGTTTATTAGATCACATCAAAATTATCATGGTGAAACAATAAATCAATCTAAAAATAAAATAGTCATGCCAACGAAGAACGGGATTACCTGTTCATCAACTTGCAGGCGTTGGGAACTCTCTGGCCGTGAGGGACTTCCAGCCACAAGAGGCGCAAGCGCTAGAAGATCATCGCCGCCAAGTGGTTCGAGCGACACGGAGATTCCAGCGACTCAGAAATTTTGATCCGCTCATGCAAGCTCGTGCAGCTATGCGGTGTGGGCAACCTTTTAATGTATATGCTAATTACAACAATCTAACGTGACTCGTTGTTGTTAGGAAATTCACATTCCGGTCCGTATATAGCTAGATCTTTTTTTTAGTCCGTATATAACATCCGGGTTTTCTTAATTAGTTTATTGTGACACTACGGTTTGGTGTGACTTTATAGAAGGTGAAATTAGAGAATAAAACCTTTTGGCTTGAGGTTTACTCGCGTTTTTGGGCCTTTTGAAGCGTTGTGACACCACGGAGTGTCGTAACCTTATTTAACGTGCATGATAAGGTTAATAACATTATGAGATGTGGAATTAAGGTTAAAACTATAGGATATGGAGGTTAATAGCTTTTCCGGGGCGTTTTCGGGGTTTTGGGCCTTCCCGGGGGAGTTTGGGCCTTGGTGGGCTTTGGTGGGATGGAGTAGGTCTCCGTAACGGACTAGGATTGGGTGTGGGGGCTGGTAAAAGGGCTCCCCACCAGCCTTTTGGGCGTGCTCCCCTGCCCTTGGGCGCCCCCACCTCTCCCTCCAAGCCCTAGCCGCCACCTTCACCTTCCCCTCTCCCTTCCTTGCGCCTCCACCTCCCCCATTGCTCCCCATTGCTCCCCATTGCACACCACCTCTCCTCCACCCCCTTGCTGCCCTAGGGTGGCCTCCCCACCCGTGCATCCTCATGGATCCATCCGAGGAGCGAGGAGCGAGGAACGAGGAGCGAGGAGCGAGGAGATCGATTGGAGTTTTCATTCGTCGGGCAAAGGTATGATCATGGGGATCCTTGGAATTGATCTAGGTAGTGTTATTAGGGTGTTTATCAAGTTTTTAGATCAATTGGTGGTGCTGGGTTGGAGTTCTTTGGGTTAGATCTAGACGTTGCCACGTTTCTGTTTTCGGGCAGCATGAGCAGTCGACCTAGGGTTCCTGTTTTCGCCAATTTAGATTTCGAATCTGACTGTACGGACTTTTAAGAAGTTGTAGATAATTTTATTATCTTTCCGTGAATATAAAGAACGTTAAATTCCGCCCAGCCGTTTGAATGTTATGACTGTTTTACCGAGCGTATTAAAATCTGTGACGCGATTGGAACAGATCTCGGTAATCTGTAGATTAAACAACTTTAGAGGCCGAATCAGTCTTTCCTTATACCTAGAGAAAGTTGGGAAATTTCCTAAGCTACGCGAGGGCGTACTCGTTTAATTCATTCGGAGTCCCAGAACTCAAGTTATGCCTTTTGCAAGGCTGCTGTCCCGACGGGGCAGAACCTCTGTTTTAGGTTTTGCGAGTAGGGGGCAATGTCGGGTTAGATGGGGGTTTGCGTACTATTTTGTGGTTATGATTGTGATTGTGTGATACCCCTGTGCAGGAGGTGTGACCCCGGGAGTGCCTTCTACTTCCCGCCAATCCGTTGCACGTGGTTGAGGCAAGTGCGTTGTGATGGATAGCGAGTTGTAGGTTGCATGTTGAAATTAGATTGAATTGTCTACATGATATATGACCACTTGCCATGTTTTAATGATTGCTATGATATTATGAGCATGTTTAAGATGTTATGATGCCATGTGTTAATATATGAGTTTTATATATTGTTGGCATGCTTGCATACATGACATGTTACATGGCGAGGCGGTGAGAAAGTCATTAACTAATCCGGGAAGGTCGGTGAGAAAGTTATGACTAATCCGGAGAGCCAATAGAGTAAGTCCTACATCGTGATTCCATCTACCGTGGGTTGTGGAAGCGAGGAGTAGGCACCCTCCATCTTCGGGATGGAAGGGGGGAGAGGGTGCACACCGACGGGTGTGTACTCAACCATACCGGTATGAGTTTCCAAGGAGATATGAGCATTGCATTGCATTGCATACACAATGATGATGATTTTGTTAAAGTGTTCATGATTGAGATGATATACATGATGTGAGATGTTATTTTCTATGATATTGTTATTGTTGTCCATTACAATATGTTTGCTGAGTTTCGAACTCACGCTTGTGTTTTATGTTGTTTTTAGGTACTTTGAGATCGGCATGCGGGAAAAAGGGGTTTAGCTACACTTCTACACGTAGCTCCACCATCATAGTCTATGATTAATCACTTGGAGAAATGATTTTAAAGAGTTGTGCCATAAAGTTAATGTATGGTTTAATCTAGCATGCTTGTGATCCCTTATTTGCTTCGTTATAGTTTATGAAGTGGTTGAGCGTGGTATTATTGGCGTAGTTTGATGATACATCCATTTATGTTGATGTTTTAGATGTCGTGTGCTATGATATATCTTGCCATGATATTGATATTGTGTTAATTCATGGAAAAACAAAGGAGATGCTGCCGAAATATCGGTTTTTAGCATATGTACCTTTGCTGGATTTATGTTTAAATGTGATATTTAGTTGTTGTTTAGCTTATGTTTGGTAGCATTCGGGCATATTAAATGCCGGGGTGTTACAGTTGGTATCAGAGCGGGCTGTAGTGTGACACTACGGTTTGGTGTGACGTTATAGAAGGTGAAATTAGAGAATAAAACCTTTCGGCTCGAGGTTTACTCGCGTTTTTGGGCCTTTTGAAGCGTTGTGACACCACGGAGTGTCGTAACCTTATTTAACGTGCATGATAAGGTTAATAACATTATGAGATGTGGAATAAAGGTTAAAACTATAGGATATGGAGGTTAATAGCTTTTCCGGGGCGTTTCCGAGCCGTTTCCGGGGTTTTGGGCCTTCCCGGGGGAGTTTGGGCCTTGGTGGGCTTTGGTGGGATGGAGTAGGTCTCCGTAACGGACTAGGATTGGGTGTGGGGGCTGGTAAAAGGGCTCCCCACCAGCCTTTTGGGCGTTCTCCCCCTGCCCTTGGGCGCACCCACCTCTCCCTCCAAGCCCTAGCCGCCACCCCCACCTTCCCCTCTCCCTTCCTTGCGCCTCCACCTCCCCCATTGCTCCCCATTGCACACCACCTCTCCTCCACCCCCTTGCTGCCCTAGGGTGGCCTCCCCACCCCTGCATCCTCATGGATCCATCCGAGGAGCGAGGAGCAAGGAGCGAGGAACGAGGAGCGAGGAGCGAGGAGCGAGGAGATATATTGGAGATTCGTTCGTTGGGCAAAGGTATGATCATGGGGATCCTTGGGTTTGATCTAGGTACTGTTATTAGGGTGTTTATGAAGTTTTTAGATCAATTGGTGGTGCTGGGTTGGAGTTCTTTGGGTTAGATCTAGACGTTGCCATGTTTCTGTTTTCGGGCAGATTGAGCAGTCGGGCTAGGGTTCGAGTTTTCGTCGATTTAGAATCCGAATCTGTCCGTACGGACTTAAAAGAAGTTGTAGATAATTTAATTATTTTTCTGTGGACATAAAGCACGTAAAAATTTGATCAGCCGTTTGAAAGTTATGGCCGTTTTACCGAGCGTGTTAAAATCTGTGACGCGATTGGAACAGATCTCGGTAATCTGTAGATTAAACAACTTTAGAGGCCAAATCAGACTTTCCATATACCTAGAGAAAGTTGGGAAATTTCCTAAGCTACGCGAGGGTGTACTCGTTTAATTCATTTGGAGTCCCAGAACTCAAGTTATGCCTTTTGCAAGGCTGCTGTCCCGACGGGACAGAACCTCTGTTTTTAGGTTTTGCGAGTAGTGGGCAATGTCGGGTTAGATGGGGGTTTGTGTACTATTTTGTGGGCATGATTGTGAGTGTGTGATGCCTATGTGCAGGTGGTGTGACACCGGGAGTGCCCTCTACTTCCCGCCAATCCGTCGCCCGCGGTTGAGGCAAGTGTGTTGTAATGTATAGCGGAATCGTAGGTTGCTTGTGGAGATTAGATGAAAGATTGAATACTTGCTATGATCACTTGCCATGCTTGCTGTTTTCCAATGATATATTGAGTATGATTATCATGATATGATGCTATGTGTCTATACTTATCATGATTCGATGCCATGTGTTTATGTGTACTATGACATGATGCCATATGTTTATGTACAAATGAGATATGATAATTGGCATAGTTGCATGCATGTCATGAGATAGGGCGAGGGCGGTGAGAAAGTCATAACTAGTCCGGCAAGGTCGGTGAGAAAGTTATGACTAGTCCGGAACGCCATTGAGTAAGACCTACATCGTGATTCCATCCACGTGGTGAATGGAAGCGAGGAGTAGGCACCCTCTATCTTCGGGATGGAAGGGGGGAAAAGGGTGCACACCGACGGGTGTGTACTCAACCATACCGGTATGAGTTTCCAAGGAGATATGAGCATAACATTGCATTGCAATACATATTTAATGATGATGATGTTGTTATGTGCTCAAGTATGAGATGTTATATGTGATGTAAGGTATTATTGTCTTGTAAATGATCTTGTTGTCCATTACAATATGCTTGCTGAGTTTTCGAACTCACGCTTGTGTTTTATGTTGTTTTTAGGTACTTTGAGATCGGCATGCGGGAAAAAGGGGTCTAGCTACACTTCTACACGTAGCTCCACCATCATAGTCCATAATTAATCACTTGGAGACATGATATTAAGAGTTGTGCCTTAAACTTAATGTATGGTTTAATTTAGCATCCTAGTGATTCCTTATTTGCTTCGTTTTAGTTTATGAAGTGGTTGAGCGTGGTATTATTGGCATAATTTGATGATATATACATTTATGTTGATGTTTTAGATGTCGTGTGCTATGATATATCTTGCCATGATATTGATATTGTGTTAATTCATGGAAAAACAAAGGAGATGCTGCCGAAATATCGGTTTTTAGCATATGTACCTTTGCTGGAATTTATGTTTAAATGTGGTATTTAGATGTTGTTTAGCTTATGTTTGGTAGCATTCGGGCATATTAAATGCCGGGGTGTTACATGTAGGTCCTTGGAATGTGAATTTTTAGTGTCATGCTATAGGGAAAAACTAAAATATGATGTGGAATAACTTAGAAACATGGCTTAGGTCTTAACTAAAATTTTGTTATAGGATAGCAACATTAAAACTTGCAAAAGTGGTATAACTAATCTAAAATTTGACACACAATGGATGCACAGTAGGAAAGGGTATGGGTATCGTTTCTTTATGCTTAAATGTTGTATTTAAGCTATGATGTTGAATGCTTCCTTTGATAAAGCATGTTGCTATGTCTATGAGATAAATGACTGAATTGCTCTTGTTGTTGTGATAGAGTGGAATTGTGGTACCGAAGGGTTTCGGTCACCTCTTTTTTTTTTGTTCGTAGTAAGGGCGAGGTTTGACGGTGTGGCCGGTTAGCGCCATCATCGAAGAACTATTAACCCCTGTAGGAGAAGAGTGCTTACCCTTTCTGTTGTAGATCGGGTAGTTGACTGGAGTCAAATAGAAGAGTTTGGTGGTGGATTCCTTCGTACGTTCTTTGCCGTTCTGATGGTCGATTTTCGTTGCTTTTCTTGGCTTTAGTTGATTTGAATCAAATGAAAAATGTTGGGTTTTCGCGGATCGTTCCGTATGCGGTGTGTGGTTTTGTCTTCCTTGGTTGAAGACGAAGAAGAGGAGTCTAGTGTTGCGCTTCTTTTGGGCGCCTTTCCGCTTTTTTAATGATTAGTTTGTTGATGGCTTTATGGGGAAGAAGCATTCAAATTTATCCTGTGTTTGTCTTTCTCCGAGGTTAACGGAGTTATGGCGGAGTTATGCTGCACTGGCTGTCGTGGCTGAAGTTCGTGTCTTTGTAGAAGTAAGTGGTGTTTGATTCGTTATTTTCTTTGGTTTAAGAAAATCATCTTTGAAGAACCCTTCCTATTTTGTGAAAGTTTGGAGTTAGGGTTTATTTGCAAAGGTATATTTGATCGATTGGTTCCCTCCAAAGAGGAGTCTTTGAGATTTAAAAATTGTTTTGGAGAATTCCTTTGCATGACCAAGTTTGGGTTTGTCTCATCGCAATTTTGAGAGTCAAATTTTCCTTATGAATTTGGGATGAGTTTTAAAACTAAAATCTTGTAAACAAAGTAGTCTTTTGACTAAATCGTTTGTCCCTAGTAAGAATTGATGTTTAGCTTGTTATGTAGTAGGTAACAATGTGGTTTATGGATTGATGTGTTGCTAAGTTAAATTTTGAGTTGAATCAATTCAATGTGATTAATATCTCTAGCTTGAGAATAAATAGACTACTAGTGTTGCGATTTACTCTTAGCGAGAATGATTAAATGTGTTAATGTACATGCTTAGAATCTGTTGCCTTGCTTTAAAAGTGCTTATGATCCTTGTTAATGTTAAAAGTTTAAACTTTGATGCATAGTTAAAACATTAAGATGATGTAGACTCAAGTTATTGTAAAAGAAACTTTCTTTGGTTGTTAAAGATGTTCTAATCTAATGGATTAATAGAGAAATTTAATCGTGTTGACTAGTGACTTTAATTTGGATGTTGATTAGAGTTGCTATTTATGTTGTTGCAAACTACTAGTATCTTTGGAAGTATGCACTTGTATCGCTACAATGCTAGTATTGATATCAATAGGAGAAGACATAAGACTTATTGTTAATGATGTTGTTAATGGTAGTGTTAATGCTAGTATTCAGTCTATTTTAAATAGTGGGAGTATGTTGTGTGGTGGTAATTTTGTTATCACCTATGTATAGGGTAGCTAAAAGTAATGTAGTTCGTTGATGATTATGCCCACTTGTTGTTATTGATGACTAAGTAGTTGTGGTAACTGTTTAGATTATTCGTTGGAAAACCATGGTTAAAATAGAGGAAAATTTTAACATGTTGCGATGGAGTGAGCTTTGGATAATTAACATGATGTACAATTTCATCCTTAATGAATGTATGCCTTGGAATCCTAGTTATGAACTTTGTCTTGTAGAGATAATATTTACATGTTGAAGTCGTTGTTTAACTGAATAAGGTTCGGTTGTCGAGACGTGAATATATAGGTGGCATAAAATTTATATGCTGATCTTGCTGAAAGATTTATTGAAATACTATGATTCCAACTTGGAATAAGATGTATTATGATTCGGTGACCCGTGAGGGTCATGTCAATATAGTTTTGGTTGGGTGCCTTTTTCGATAAGCTCCTTAAACCCTAATTAAAAGTGTTGGTATTGGTAACTAGAGGAAGAATCTGTTGTGAAGTTTCTGATTTATTTGTGTTGGGGCTTCTCAGGAAGTAGATAGTAATTATTGAAGTCTTTTAATGGAAAGCGTAGTGGAGTACTAGAGATGGTTCTTTTTATGCTGAGCTTGTGTTTAAAAGCTTTTGGACTGGTTTGGTTGCTTGCCATTTTGGTTGAAGGGTTTTCGGTCAAGGTGTTCCTTATGCTGTGTTTCAGAGTTTCCCTAAAAATCGTAGAAATTGGTGCAAATATTTGGTTTTGGCTAACTTGTTTAGTTTGTGCTATGAGTTTCCCTTTCTCTTTGAGAAAGTTTGTGGCGGTTGTGTGTGCAGATGGTTGACTTTGGAGTCGATGTTCTTTTCCAAAATGCTGATTTTGGTTAAAATGCGAGGTTTTGCAAGTTTAGCTTTCAAGTAATGGAGGGTTCTGTTATGACGTGGTCTTTTCCTGCTAACGGTTTGCAGTCATGGTCTATATGAATTTCTGCAACCTTCGATGTTAATGGTGTTTCAATTCTTTGATACCTAATAAGTCGTTTGGTGAATGACTAATCGGTACTGGCTGTTCCATGATGAATGAATGGTGGAAAGGAAAATATGTCAACGTTTATCGATGTTTAATGATGAAGGAGTCGTTGAGCCAGGTCGGTGAGAAAGTCATATATGGATACATGACTAATCCGGAGTGCTCTTGAAAAGTTTGCATTCATGTTATGAATCGAGATGTCCATTTCTTTCTAGTATGAAAAGAAAGAATAAAGAATTTACTCGTATGTTGGTTGTGATGAAGGGGATTTGTGTTTCCTTTGCATCTTGGTTTAGAAAGTTAAACTGAATGCTCTTTGGTTGTTGTCGAATCTTTTCCAAAGTGATTGTAGTGCATTGGATTCAAGGTTAAGCATGGGGACCAATTGGGTTCATGGTTTGTGGTTGAGTTTATCCAATCGTTGTGTCCTTGTTTTAGTCCTTGGGAGGAAAGCTTGAGGGCGAGACCCGCTTGGATGAGAAATCCAGTATGGGTTGTTATCAACCTAAGCATTAGGTGTTGTTAGTAGTGGATCGTAAATGGTTTAAAGGTGAGGAGTAAAGGAAGGTTGAGTTTGACTCAATTCAAACCTTCTTGGAGAATTGTGCTGTTGATGTGTTCCTCGATAGGGTTGATTAAGTACTAGTGGACCACTTGGTGGTTGCTAGTAATTGCTTTTCATTTTCGAAGTGTATTTGGATCTTTTGTCGCTGATCTATGAGCGAGTGGAGTCAACCGTAGCATTTTGTTCGGTTGTTACTGTTCTTGCGGGTTTTAAGAACTTTGGTTTTAAAGAAAGCTTTCCCTTTTGATGTTAGCGGTGGGTATTGGTCTTTTGTAAAAGACGAATCTTTTGCATGGTTTTAAACCCCGTTGTTCAAACAGTGGGTTGTCTTGGAGTGTAGTGTCTCTCTTGGCTTGCGTCGTCTTGATTACGGCGAACCATAGTAGAGAGGTTGATGTGTGAAAAACACTTTTGTGCGTGGGAGCTGAAGAGGGTTCTAGCAGGTTGAAGCCGTGTTCTTCTGGAAAGTAGCATTGCTAAAGGGATCAGGCACTTTAGTGCCAAGGAATGTATCGAATGAGGAGTGTGAGACCGTGTTCTTTCGTGGTCTTTTTGGCAATTGGGGTGAAGGAGGAACCGCGAGGTTGCACTTTGTAGAGCTAAATCAACATTTCCTCGCCAAGGGTTGGTTTTGAGAACTCGCTTTGTCGCTTGTTCCGCTTGAGTCTTTGTGTGAATGTTTTATGTTGTAAGGAAGTCTTTGTCCTCGGGACTTTGTTGTTGCTTTTGGCGTCCTTCGGATTCGAGGCCTAATCCTGTTGAAGGGGAAGAATGTGACACTACGGTTTGGTGTGACGTTATAGAAGGTGAAATTAGAGAATAAAACCTTTCGGCTTGAGGTTTACTCGCGTTTTGGGCCTTTTGAAGCGTTGTGACACCACGGAGTGTCGTAACCTTATTTAACGTGCATGATAAGGTTAATAACATTATGAGATGTGGAATTAAGGTTAAAACTATAGGATATGGAGGTTAATAGCTTTTCAGGCGTTTAGGCCGTTTAGGGGTTTTGGGCCTTCCCGGGGGAGTTTAGGCCTTGGTGGGCTTTGGTGGGATGGAGTAGGTCTCCGTAACGGACTAGGATTGGGTGTGGGGGCTGGTAAAAGGGCTCCCCACCAGCCTTTTGGGCGTTCTCCCCCTGCCCTTGGCGCCCCACCTCTCCTCCAAGCCCTAGCCGCCACCCCCACCTTCCCTCTCCCTTCCTTGCGCCTCCACCTCCCCCATTGCTCCCCATTGCACACCACCTCTCCTCCACCCCCTTGCTGCCCTAGGGTGGCCTCCCCACCCCTGCATCCTCATGGATCCATCCGAGGAGCGAGGAGCGAGGAGCGAGGAGCGAGGAGCGAGGAGCGAGGAGATCTATTGGAGATTCGTTCGTTGGGCAAAGGTATGATCATGGGGATCCTTGGGTTTGATCTAGGTACTATTCTTAGGGTGTTTATGAAGTTTTTAGATCAATTGGTGGTGCTGGGTTGGAGTTCTTTGGTTTAGATCTAGACGTTGCCACGTTTCTGTTTTCGGGCAGATTGAGCAGTCGGGCTAGGGTTCGAGTTTTCGTCGATTTAGAATCCGAATCTGTCCGTACGGACTTAAAAGAAGTTGTAGATAATTTAATTATTTTTCTGTGGACATAAAGCACGTTAAAATCCGATCAGCCGTTTGAAAGTTATGGCCGTTTTACCGAGCGTGTTAAAATCTGTGACGCGATTGGAACAGATCTCGGTAATCTGTAGATTAAACAACTTTAGAGGCCGAATCAGACTTTCCATATACCTAGAGAAAGTTGGGAAATTTCCTAAGCTATGTGAGGGTGTACTCGTTTAATTCATTTGGAGTCCCAGAACTCAAGTTATGCCTTTTGCAAGGCTGCTGTCCCGACGGGACAGAACCTCTGTTTTTAGGTTTTGCGAGTAGTGGGCAATGTCGGGTTAGATGGGGGTTTGTGTACTATTTTGTGGGCATGATTGTGAGTGTGTGATGCCTATGTGCAGGTGGTGTGACACCGGGAGTGCCCTCTACTTCCCGCCAATCCGTCGCCCGCGGTTGAGGCAAGTGTGTTGTAATGTATAGCGGAATCGTAGGTTGCTTGTGGAGATTAGATGAAAGATTGAATGCTTGCTATGATCACTTGCCATGCTTGCTGTTTTCCAATGATATATTGAGTATGATTATCATGATATGATGCTATGTGTCTATACTTATCATGATTCGATGCCATGTGTTTATGTGTACTATGACATGATGCCATATGTTTATGTACAAATGAGATATGATAATTGGCATAGTTGCATGCATGTCATGAGATAGGGCGAGGGCGGTGAGAAAGTCATAACTAGTCCGGCAAGGTCGGTGAGAAAGTTATGACTAGTCCGGAACGCCATTGAGTAAGACCTACATCGTGATTCCATCCACGTGGTGAATGGAAGCGAGGAGTAGGCACCCTCCATCTTCGGGATGGAAGGGGGGAAAAGGGTGCACACCGACGGGTGTGTACTCAACCATACCGGTATGAGTTTCCAAGGAGATATGAGCATAACATTGCATTGCAATACATATTTAATGATGATGATGTTGTTATGTGCTCAAGTATGAGATGTTATATGTGATGTAAGGTATTATTGTCTTGTAAATGATCTTGTTGTCCATTACAATATGCTTGCTGAGTTTTCGAACTCACGCTTGTGTTTTATGTTGTTTTTAGGTACTTTGAGATCGGCATGCGGGAAAAGGGGTCTAGCTACACTTCTACACGTAGCTCCACCATCATAGTCCATAATTAATCACTTGGAGACATGATATTAAGAGTTGTGCCTTAAACTTAATGTATGGTTTAATTTAGCATCCTAGTGATTCCTTATTTGCTTCGTTTTAGTTTATGAAGTGGTTGAGCGTGGTATTATTGGCATAATTTGATGATATATACATTTATGTTGATGTTTTAGATGTCGTGTGCTATGATATATCTTGCCATGATATTGATATTGTGTTAATTCATGGAAAAACAAAGGAGATGCTGCCGAAATATCGGTTTTTAGCATATGTACCTTTGCTGGAATTTATGTTTAAATGTGGTATTTAGATGTTGTTTAGCTTATGTTTGGTAGCATTCGGGCATATTAAATGCCGGGGTGTTACATGTAGGTCCTTGGAATGTGAATTTTTAGTGTCATGCTATAGGGAAAAACTAAAATATGATGTGGAATAACTTAGAAACATGGCTTAGGTCTTAACTAAAATTTTGTTATAGGATAGCAACATTAAAACTTGCAAAAGTGGTATAACTAATCTAAAATTTGACACACAATGGATGCACAGTAGGAAAGGGTATGGGTATCGTTTCTTTATGCTTAAATGTTGTATTTAAGCTATGATGTTGAATGCTTCCTTTGATAAAGCATGTTGCTATGTCTATGAGATAAATGACTGAATTGCTCTTGTTGTTGTGATAGAGTGGAATTGTGGTACCAAGGGTTTCTGGCCACCTTTTTTTTTTTTTTTGTTCAGTAAGGGCGAGGTTTGACGGTGTGGCAGGTTAGCGCCATCATCGAAGAACTATTAACCCTGTAGGAGAAGAGTGCTTACCCTTTACATTTGTAGATCGGGTAGTTGACTGGAGTCAAATAGAAGAGTTTGGTGGTGGATTCCTTCAGACGTTCTTTGCCGTTCGATGGTCGATTTTCGTTGCTTTTCTTGGCTTTAGTTGATTTGAATCAAATGAAAATGTTGGGTTTTCGCGGATCGTTCCATTATGCGGTGTGTGGTTTTGTCTTCCTTGGTTGAAGACGAAGAAGAGGAGTCTAGTGTTGCGCTTCTTTTGGGCGCCTTTCCAGCTTTTAATGATTAGTTTGTTGATGGCTTTATGGGAAGAAGCATTCAAATTTATCCCTCGTGTTTGTCTTTCTCCGAGGTTAACGGAGTTATTATGAGTTATGCCGACCTGGCCGTCGTGGCTGAAGTTCTGTGTCTTTGTAGAAGTAAGTGGTGTTTGATTCGTTATTTTGCTGGTTTAAGAAAATCATCTTTGAAGAACCCTTCCTATTTTGTGAAAGTTTGGAGTTAGGGTTTATTTGCAAAGGTATATTTGATCGATTGGTTCCCTCAGGTAGGAGTCTTTGAGATTTAAAAAGTGTTTTGGAGCATTCCTTTGCATGACCAAGTTTGGGATTGTCTCATCGCAATTTTGAGAGTCAAATTTTCCTTATGAATTTGGGATGAGTTTTAAAACTAAAATGCTGTAAACAAAGTAGTCTTTTGACTGAAATCGTTTGTCCCTAGTAAGAATTGATGTTTAGCATGTTATGTAGTAGGTAACAATGTGGTTTATGGATTGATGTGTTGCTAAGTTAAATTTTGAGTTAAATCAATTCAATGTGATTAATATCTCTAGCTTGAGAATAAATAGACTACTAGTGTTGCAGTTTACTCTTAGCGAGAATGATTAAATGTGTTAATGTACATGCTTAGAATCTGTTGCCTTGCTTTAAAAGTGCTTATGATCCTTGTTAATGTTAAAAGTTTAAACTTTGATGCATAGTTAAAACATTAAGATGATGTAGACTGCTGTTATTGTAAAAGAAACTTTCTTTGGTTGCTAAAGACGTTCCACACTAATGGATGAATAGAGACATTTAATCGTGTTGACTAGTGACTTTAATTTGGATGTTGATTAGAGTTGCTATTTATGTTGTTGCAAACTACTAGTATCTTTGGAAGTATGCAGTTGTGTCGCTACAATGCTAGTATTGATATCAATGGAGAAGACATAAGACTTATTGTTAATGATGTTGTTAATGGTAGTGTTAATGCTAGTATTCAGTCTATTTTAAATAGTGGGAGTATGTTGTGTGGTGGTAATTTTGTTATCACCTATGTATAGGGTAGCTAAAAGTAATGTTGTTGGTTGATGATTATGCCCACTTGTTGTTATTGATGACTAAGTAGTTGTGGTAACTGTTTAGATTATTCGTTGGAAAACCATGGTTAAAATAGAGGAAAATTTTAACATGTTGCGATGGAGTGAGCTTTGGATAAGTAACATGATGTACAATTTCATCCTTAATGAATGTATGCCTTGGAATCCTAGTTATGAACTTTGTCTTGTAGAGATAATATTTACATGTTGAAGTCGTTGTTTAAGCCGAATAAGGTTCGGTTGTCGAGACGTGAATATATAGGTGGCATGAAATTTATATGCTGATCTTGCTGAAAGATTTATTGAAATACTATGTTTCCAACTTGGAATAAGATGTATTATGATTCGGTGACCCGTGAGGGTCATGTCAATATAGTTTTGGTTGGGTGCCTTTTTCGATAAGCTCCTTAAACCCTAATTAAAAGTGTTGGGATTGGTAACTAGAGGAAGAATTTGTTGTGAAGTTTCTGATTTATTTGTGTTGGGGCTTCTCAGGAAGTAGATAGTAATTATTGAAGTCTTTTAATGGAAAGCGTAGTGGAGTACTAGAGATGGTTCTTTTTATGCTGAGCTTGTGTTTAAAAGCTTTTGGACTGGTTTGGTTGCTTGCCATTTTGGTTGAAGGGTTTTCGGTCAAGGTGTTCCTTATGTTGTGTTTCAGAGTTTCCCTAAAACTCGTAGAAATTGGTGCAAATATTTGGTTTTGGCTAACTTGTTTAGTTTGTGCTATGAGTTTCCCTTTTGTGAAATCATGTGCTGAAAAATTGGCTTTGAACTGAAAAATTAACTTAGATTTGAATTTGCAAAATGTGTTTGTTCATGTGTTTTGACAATTGACAAGAAACAGTAAGTTTTGCCTTGGCGCCGGACCAATCCTAAAGAAAACAGTAAGTTTCCCCTGTACAACAGACCAACTTTTTTGGTTCTTTGTAAACTTGCTTTTGACAACCTCATTCTTCCATGTACAACAGACCAACTTTTTTGGTCTGTCGTAAATGTGCTTTTGAAGGTTGTTGTGCCAGACCAAGTTATTGAAAAACAGTAAGTTTTACATGTACGACGGACCAAGTTTTTGGGTCTGTCGTGGACGTGTTTTTCAGATCATAAGCCGAACTCAATTTTACAAGAAACCAGTAAGTTTTGCATGTACAACGGACCAAGTTTTTGGGTCTGTCGTAAACGTGTTTTCGCCGGAATGATTTCTTTTTGGAACCGAGAGTTTCACTTGTACAACGGACCGATTTTGTTGGTCCGTCGTGAATGGACTTTTTCTAGGGTTTTTGATTTTGGTCCGTTGTAAACGTGTTTTGCTCGGTTTGGATGTTTTGCAAGATTTGAAATGGTTTGAATTTGAGATTATGAAATTTGTGATGATTTCATGATACTTGTTTTGAAGTGGACTTTATGCAATGCTCATGTGAGTAGTTGCATGAATTGACCTTGAGTCAAGTCGTGGACTTGTGCTCGGATTTGTTTTGTGGTTTGTTCATGTGCAGGTATTGCTCGAGGGCGAACGTGGTCGATGACGGGACCGAAACTAGGTTCATGGAGGAACTGAGGTTCGGGACTAGGTTCAGGAGGAACTGAGGTCTTGGTGGTCAAGGATGTCATGCGGGACGTTCGGGCTAAGAGAATGGTGCACATGAAGAATGGTTAGTCACGTGAGAATGGCAGGAGGTCATTCGCGTGCAAAGTGTTAGTCACGTGAGTATGGCAGGTGGCCATACGCGTGCAAAGTGTTAGTCACGTGAGTATGGTAGGGTTGCCATACGCGTGCAAGAGTTGTACTCGGCCAAGGAGAGTTGTGTTGGATACGGATTCCTTCTAGGGAATAGGAATCGTATTCAGAACTCCTTGTGGGTTGGTGCTTTAAATAGGAGGGGTGTCTCCTGTTGAAGTGCATCCAACCAAGCAGAGCTAAGCGCATCAAGCCTTGAGCTTGGTTTTAGGGTTTGTACTCTTTTGATGAGAGTATTTTAGACAAAAGAAATAAAGATCAATTCTTCCAAGATTTTTGCGTACTCTGATGGCGTCGCTCATGTTGTTTTCTGTTTTGGTTCTTGTTTGCATGCTTGTTCTAATTCTAGATTGGTTTTTGATCGTTGAGTTTCATCTTGATTTGATCCATCAAAAACCGTTCTAGGGTATTGATTTAGAATTTCTCAAAGTCTAGTTGATTAATCTTTTGAAGATCTTGTTTCGTTTTGAAGTTTTGATTAGATTGATTCTCGTCAAGTTCTGGATTAGCAAGCTTGCGAAGCTCATATCTTTTGATCCATAAGTCCGATCGAGCTGATTCTTTTTGGGTTTGATTCGTATTGGAATCTAGCTTCTTGTGTCCAAATTTCAAATCGTTCTGACTGTTGGATTTCCAGGAATTCGCGTTTTACTGGATCTCTGTCATTCTGTTTTTGTCGAAAACGAGGCAATTATTTGGTTCTGTTTTGGGGTGAACTTTTAATAGATCAAGAATTTGGTTTTAGCTTCCGCACAATCATTCACCCCCCCTCTGATTGCTATATTCGTATACTTCGATCCTACACCTTTCTCTTTGAGAAAGTTTGTGGCGGTTGTGTGTGCAGATGCTTGACTTTGGAGTCGATGTTCTTTTCCAAAATGCTGATTTTGGTTAAAATGCGAGGTTTTGCAAGTTTTGCTTTCAAGTAATGGATGGTTCTGTTATGACGTGGTCTTTTCCTGCTAACGGTTTGCAGTCATGGTCTATATGAATTTCTGCAACCTTCGATGTTAATGGTGTTTCAATTCTTTGATACCTAATAAGTCGTTTGGTGAATGACTAATCGGTACTGGCTGTTCCATGATGAATGAATGGTGGAAAGGAAAACATGTCAATGTTTATCGATGTTTAATGATGAAGGAGTCGTTGAGCCAGGTCGGTGAGAAAGTCATATATGGATACATGACTAATCCGGAGTGCTCTTGAAAAGTTTGCATTCATGTTATGAATCGAGATGTCCATTTCTTTCTAGTATGAAAAGAAAGAATAAAGAATTTCTGGTATGTTGGTTGTGATGAAGGGGATTTGTGTTTCCTTTACATCTTGGTTTAGAAAGTTAAACTGAATGCTCTTTGGTTGTTGTCGAATCTTTTCCAAAGTGATTGTAGTGCATTGGATTCAAGGTTAAGCATGGGGACCAATTGGGTTCATGGTTTGTGGTTGAGTTTATCCAATGTTGTGTCCTTGTTTTAGTCCTTGGGTGGAAAGCTTGAGGGCGAGACCCGCTTGGATGAGAAATCCAGTATGGGTTGTTATCGACCTAAGCATTAGGTGTTGTTAGTAGTGGATCGTAAATGGTTTAAAGGTGAGGAGTAAAGGAAGGTTGAGTTTGACTCAATTCAAACCTTCTTGGAGAATTGTCTTTGTTGATGTGTTCCTCGATAGGGTTGATTAAGTACTAGTGGACCACTTGGTGGTTGCTAGTAAATGCTTTTCCTTTTCGAAGTGTATTGGATCTTTTGTCGCTGATCTATGAGCGAGTGGAGTCAACCATAGCATTTTGTTCGGTTGTTACTGTTCTTGCGGGTTTTAAGAACTTTGGTTTTAAAGAAAGCTTTCCCTTTTGATGTTAGCGGTGGGTATTGGTCTTTTGTAAAAGACGAATCTTTTGCATGGTTTTAAACCCCATTGTTCAAACAGTGGGTTGTCTTGGAGTGTAGTGTCTCTCTTGGCTTGCGTCGTCTTGATTACGGCGAACCATAGTAGAGAGGTTGATGTGTGAAAAACACTTTTGTGCGTGGGAGCTGAAGAGGGTTCTAGCAGGTTGAAGCCGTGTTCTTACGGAAAGTAGCATTGCTAAAGGGATCAGGCACTTTAGTGCCAAGGAATGTATCGAATGAGGAGTGTGAGACCGTGTTCTTCGTGGTCTTTTTGGCAATTGGGGTGAAGGAGGAACCGATGCGAGGTTGCACTTTGTAGAGCTAAATCAACATTTCCTCGCCAAGGGTTGGTTTTGAGAACTTCGTTTGTCGTTTGTTCGGTTTGAGTCTTTGTGTGAATGTTTTATGTTGTAAGGAAGTCTTTTGTCCCTCGGGGACTTTGTTGTTGCTTTTGGCGTCCTTCGGATTCGAGGTCGAATCCTGTTGAAGGGGGGAAGAATGTGACACTACGGTTTGGTGTGACGTTATAGAAGGTGAAATTAGAGAATAAAACCTTTCGGCTTGAGGTTTACTCGCGTTTTTGGGCCTTTTGAAGCGTTGTGACACCATGGAGTGTCGTAACCTTATTTAACGTGCATGATAAGGTTAATAACATTATGAGATGTGGAATTAAGGTTAAAACTATAGGATATGGAGGTTAATAGCTTTTCCGGGGCGTTTCCGGGGTTTTGGGCCTTCCCAGGGGAGTTTGGGCCTTGGTGGGCTTTGGTGGGATGTAGTAGGTCTCCGTAACGGACTAGGATTGGGTGTGGGGGCTGGTAAAAGGGCTCCCCACCAGCCTTTTGGGCGTGCTCCCCTGCCCTTGGGCGCCCCCACCTCTCCCTCCAAGCCCTAGCCGCCACCCCCACCTTCCCCTCTCCCTTCCTTGCGCCTCCACCTCCCCCATTGCTCCCCATTGCTCCCCATTGCACACCACCTCTCCTCCACCCCCTTGCTGCCCTAGGGTGGCCTCCCCACCCCTGCATCCTCATGGATCCATCCAAGGAGCGAGGAACGAGGAGCGAGGAGCGAGGAGATCGATTAGAGTTTTCGTTCATCGGGCAAAGGTATGATCATGGGGATCCTTGGAATTGATCTAGGTACTGTTATTAGGGTGTTTATCAAGTTTTTAGATCAATTGGTGGTGCTGGGTTGGAGTTCTTTTGGTTAGATCTAGACGTTGCCACGTTTCTGTTTTCGGGCAGCATGAGCAGTCGACCTAGGGTTCCTGTTTTCTCCAATTTAGAGTTCGAATTTGACTGTACGGACTTTTAATAAGTTGTAGATAATTTTATTATCTTTCCGTGAATATAAAGAACGTTAAATTCCGCCCAGCCGTTTGAAAGTTATGACTGTTTTACCGAGCGTATTAAAATCTGTGACGCGATTGGAACAGATCTCGGTAATCTGTAGATTAAACAACTTTAGAGGCCGAATCAGTCTATCCTTATACCTAGAGAAAGTTGGAAAATTTCCTAAGCTACGCGATGGTATACTCGTTTAATTCATTCGGAGTCCCAGAACTCAAGTTATGCCTTTTGCAAGGCTGCTGTCCCGACGGGACAGAACCTCTGTTTTAGGTTTTGCGAGTAGGGGGCAATATCGGGTTAGATGGGGGTTTGCGTACTATTTTGTGGTTATGATTGTGATTTTATGATACCCCTGTGCAGGAGGTGTGACCCCGGGAGTGCCTTCTACTTCCCGCCAATCCGTTGCACGTGGTTGAGGCAAGTGTGTTGTGATGGATAGCGAGTTGTAGGTTGCATGTTGAAATTAGATTGAATTGTCTACATGATATATGACCACTTGCCATGTTTTAATGATTGCTATGATATTATGAGCATGTTTAAGATGTTATGATGCCATGTGTTAATATATGAGTTTTATATATTGTTGGCATGCTTGCATACATGACATGTTACATGGCCCGGGCGGTGAGAAAGTCATTAACTAATCCGGGAAGGTCGGTGAGAAAGTTATGACTAATCCGGAGAGCCAATAGAGTAAGTCCTAGATCGTGATTCCATCTACCGTGGGTTGTGGAAGCGAGGAGTAGGCACCCTCCATCTTCGGGATGGAAGGGGGGAGAGGGTGCACACCGACGGGTGTGTACTCAACCATACCGGTATGAGTTTCCAAGGAGATATGAGCATTGCATTGCATTACATACACAATGATGATGATTTTGTTAAAGTGTTCATGATTGAGATGATATACATGATGTGAGATGTTATTTTCTATGATATTGTTATTGTTGTCCATTACAATATGCTTGCTGAGTTTCGAACTCACGCTTGTGTTTTATGTTGTTTTTTGGTACTTTGAGATCGGCATGCGGGAAAAAGGGGTTTAGCTACACTTCTACACGTAGCTCCACCATCATAGTCTATGATTAATCACTTGGAGACATGATTTTAAAGAGTTGTGCCATAAAGTTAATGTATGGTTTAATCTAGCATGCTTGTGATCCCTTATTTGCTTCGTTATAGTTTATGAAGTGGTTGAGCGTGGTATTATTGGCGTAATTTGATGATACATCCATTTATGTTGATGTTTTAGATGTCGTGTGCTATGATATATCTTGCCATGATATTGATATTGTGTTAATTCATGGAAAAACAAAGGAGATGCTGCCGAAATATCGGTTTTTAGCATATGTACCTTTGCTGGAATTTATGTTTAAATGTGATATTTAGTTGTTGTTTAGCTTATGTTTGGTAGCATTCGGGCATATTAAATGCCGGGGTGTTACATTTATGTAAACCCATTATTGGTTTATGTATTGACAGGGGCCTAGACCATATATATAGTTTGTGTACCGTTGCTGAATAGAAGCTCATTTACGGTATTGATACAGTCAAGCACTTCTTTACACATTTGCATTTGGACAATTGAATACCTGCATGTTGGTGACTACTTATTATGCATGCATGTCTGTATGGGAATGGATGAGGCTTGCCATTGCATTACAACGAAATTTTTTGGATAGTTATACATCTAGTAGCCTCGAATGCAGCCTTTTGTGTCATCGCCTAGATGTTTGAGCGTGTGGACCCTACTGTCCAATTAGAAAAGAAAAAAAATTGTGGGTCATGACTCACATGTATATGGATCATATCTTTACTAGCTTAAAAAAGCTGGTGGTTGTTCTGGCTACTCTACCTCTCTTTTCACCTCTCTAAAGTATCTCTAACAAAATACGAAAAATTATATACCAATAAATAAATTCTATCTCTACTACAGAAATGTTTATATTAGACGCACCATCACAGACGGTTTTCAAAAACCGTCTGTAATATATAATATCACAGACAATTCTATAAACCAACCATCAGTGAAACTATCACAGACCGTTATTAATTAAACCCGTCTGTGATTAGACAAATATCGTAGACGGTTTTGTATTCCAACCGTCTGTAATATTATCACAAACGGTTCTATAAAAATACCGTCTGTGATATAAAGTAATATCACAGACGGTTTTACTATACAACCGTCTGTGATATAAGCTACGCACGGTTGTGTTTATAAACGTCTCGATATTTCTTATATCACGCACGCGTTTTGTGTTTATAACCGTCTGTGTACTGCATTATAACATTTTGATGTTTTTATCGAACTACGTATTTTCATCGAAGGCCATAATTCGTTGATAGATAGGACGAAAAATGGTAACAACCATTTTATAACATAATGAAATTCGAAATTGCTAGTGATCGGACGTCAGTTTTTTTCGCAACATTTTCTTTCTACGTGTGAAATATTTTTCTTCGACAAACAGTAAAAAAATGTTTCATACGTTAAAAAAAAATGTTTCATAACGTTAAAAAAAATGTTTCATACATTCAAAAAAAATGTTGCAATGCGTCCGAAAAAAAACGGGAATCGGACATCTGGGTGTAAGTTTCTCCCAATGAAATTTGATAACCACTGTAACAGCCATTTTATAACATAAAACATTTCATTACATTACTTATAAATTAAAATAATCATCGTCGTCCGGAGGCGGTGGCGAGCTGCCATCGTCGTCGTCGTCATGCCACGGTGGGCTACCGTCGTCGTCGTCGTCGTCATCTGAGCTCCCCCCAGTGCATGACATCGTCGTCTTCCTCTGACTCTTCCTCGTCCTCCTCCCGCTCCTCCTCCTCCTCGTCCTCCTCCCGCTCCTCCTCCTCCTCCTCTTCCCGCTTGCGTTTCCCACATAGCGGCGACGCCGGGGGAGGTGATGGTGGAGCGGCGCTGGACGAAGGAGAGCTTGCGGGAGATGCCATTAGCTGACGAGCGAGAGAAGGAGATGCCATTAGCAGTAATGTGTTGATCGAATTCGATTTAATAGTTCTCATTCAAAGGCGCCGGACGGTTGGTTTAATAGTTCTCATTCAAAGGCGTGCAGGAAACGAAGAGACGAAGATGGACCGTCGCTATCACAGACGATTCTATAAACCAACCGTCAGTAAAACTATCACACACCATTCGTCGTCTGCCATCACGGACGGTTTTTGAAATAACCGTCTGTGATATACCTATTTATTACAGACGGTTTAGTTTACATAACCGTCTGTATAATATCACCGACGGTTGGTACACATCGCCGTCTGTAATCTTACTATATGACAGACGGTTATTACATAGAACCGTCTGTGATAAAGCTTGCCTATATATAGGCCCGAGCGCAAGTTCGATGTTGTGGTCACCTGTTGGGATAGAATGCTAAGACCGTTATATCACCGACGGTTTGGCAATACAACCGTCTGTAAGCCTATATAATAGGTGATTCTTGTGATGTAATTAAGGTTAGTAATGGATAATTGCATTATATATATTAATTCAGATCTAAGGTTAGTATTGGATATAAAATTGCCTTATATATATTAATTCAATATCTAGCTTGGTTATGTAAGAAATTTAAGATTGTTTAGATCTAGCTTGTAGATCCATGTTTTGGTGGTGATCTAAGCTAGCTAGTAATTGGACGTTATAATTGCAATATTATTTTGAAGCTCTAACTTGTTAAGGAAAGTGTACTTAATCAGTTGAAAAGAGGGTTCTAATTGGATAGAATATTACATGTGTAGCATAGATGGATCGAAGCTGGATGTACGCTGGGGACCGTACGAGTGTGGAGTACATTAATGGCGTCTCCACTTTTAGAAGAGCTGCAGAGGAGGACATGTTTAATAAGGGAGTGCAATATATGTCTTGTCCATGCATCGATTGAGAGAATATGATGACGTTTCGAAACTCAGCGCAGATCGAAGCACACTTGATTATGTGAAGTTTCAAAAAGGGATATACATGTTGGACCAGTCATGGCGAAGAGCAGAATATACAAGAAGCAGGTGGTACTGTTAACATCTTCGACGAAGTCAACGATATGCCGGATGATCACATTGATTCTGCTTCCGACGAGGATATGTTGCATGATGACAATCTGGACCAGATGCTGCGCGACGCAGAAGGGAACCGTGATGAAAGGGAATATGAAAAATTCGTGGGTTTGATGGAGGACTCGAAGAAACCTTTGTTTGCTGGTTGCAAGGTGAAATACACAAGGTTGTCGTCCGTGCTTGAACTGCTGAAATTGAAGGCAAGCAATGGTTGGTCAGACAAGAGTTTCACAGCGCTGTTACGTCTATTGGCAGACATGCTTCCAGAGGGAAACGAGTTGCCGACAACAACCTACAAAGCCAAGAAGGTTCTTTGTCCCTTGGGAATGGAGGTAGAAAGAATACATGCATGTTCGAACGACTGTATCCTATACCGCAAAGAGTATGGAAACTTGCATGTATGTCCGGTGTGCAACGCATCCCGGTACATGCATGTCCGGGACATGTATGTCCCTTGGGAATGGAGGTAGAAAGAATACATGCATGTCCGAACGACTGTATCCTATACCGCAAAGAGTATGGAAACTTGCATGTATGTCCGGTGTGCAACGCATCCCGGTACACGCGTAAGAGTCATTCCGATGAGGAGGTGAAGAATGGAACTCCTGCTAAGATGGCATGGTATCTACCTCTAATTCCCCGATTGAAGCGTTTGTTCGCTAACCCAAAGGAGGCAAAACTGCTGTGTTGGCATTCCGAGAAGCGTAAGAACGATGGAATGCTAAGACACTCGCCGACTCCACCAGTGGAGAAACATCGATAGGAGGTATGAAGAATTCGCATGGAGATGAGGAATATAAGGTTTGGACTAAGTACAGATGGAATGAATCCTTTCGGTAACATGAGCAGCCGGCATAGCACTTGGCCCGTGAATCTCTGTATCTACAACCTTCCTCCTTGGTTGTGTATGAAGCGGAAATACATTTTATTGTCTGTGCTTATCCAAGGACCGAAACAACCTGGGAACGATATTGATGTGTACCTAGCTCCATTGGTGGAAGATCTAAAAACATTGTGGGTTCCTAGGGTACAGGTTTGGGATGCATACAAACGAGATAACTTCACTTTGCACTGCTTGTTGTTCTGCACCATAAATGATTACCCTGCACTTGCTAACCTGTCGGGCCAGAGTACAAAAGGTGCCAAGGCTTGCACTCACTGCCTAGACGATACTGAGAGTGTGTGGCTGAATCACTCGCAGAAACTGCGTGTACATGCGTCACCGTAGGTTCCTTGGGAGGAAACACCCATACCGCAAGATGAAGAGACTATTCGATGGGACGAACGAAAACGGTTCAGCTCCAAGGCCTTTTAGCGGGAGGAGATGTTCATGACTTTGTTAAGGATTTGGATGTTACACATGGAAAGGGACGTAAAGCAAGGTCGACCCATGAGAAGAGCTTGTGGAAGAAGAGATCAATCTTTTGGGACCTACCTTACTGGGAGCACCTAGAAGTTCGCCATTGCATCGATGTCATGCATGTGGAGAAGAATGTCTGTGATAGCCTGATTGGTCTCCTACTAAACATTAAGGGCAAAACAAAGGATGGTATCAACGCACGACTTGACTTAGTCGATATGGGCATAAGACCTGAGTTAGCACCAAAAGAGACCGTTAAAGGTGGTACGTATTGCGAACCAGCTTGTTACACTCTGTCAAAGGCCGAAAGAACTGAACTTTGCCAGTGCTTGCATGGTGTGAAAGTTCCGTCCGGCTACTCGTCCAACATGAAGAGACTTGTTTCAATGCAAGATTTAAAATTAATTGGCATGAAGTCTCATGATTGTCATGTGTTGATGACACAAATGCTCCCTATTGCAATTAGAAGTATTTTGCTACCAAGGTCCGAGAGACAATCACGAGGTGTGTTATTTATTTAACACAATCGCTCGTAAGGTCATCGATCGAAGGACTAGATGCTCTGCAGGCTGAGGTGGTGATGACTCTATGTAATCTTGAGATGTATTTCCCTCCGTCATTTTTCGATATCATGGTCCATCTCATTGTTCACCTTGTGATAGAGATAAAGATGTGCGGGCCTGTGTTCCTACGTAGCATGTACCCGTTCGAGAGGTACATGGGAATTCTTAAGTCTTACATACGAAATCGATCTAGTTCGGAGGGTAGCATTGTCGAAGGTTATGCAACCGAAGAGGTCGTCGAGTTCTGCGTCGATTACATGGCTCAGGCCCAACCAATTGGTGTGCCTCGATCTCGCCATGAGGGGAGGCTCCAGGGTATCGGGACCATCGGAAGGAAAGCAATCACGCCTGATCCAGTTGCGTGTGCTCAAGGCCATTTCACGGTTCTACAACACATGGCTGTAGTGTCCCCGTATATCGTCGAGCACAAGCAATGGCTAAGGTAAGAGAATCCAGCACGACAGGAGTCTTGGATCACAAGACAACATAACCTTCAGTTCAACAATTGGTTCAAAGAGCGACCCATCACTGGGAGCTCGTCATATGACACCCTGAAATGGCTCGCAATAGGCCCAGCTTTTACAGTTGTCACATGGAAAGGATACGACTTAAATGGATACACATTTTACACGATAGATCAGGATTTGAAGAGCACAAACCAGAACAGCGGGGTCCGCATAGATGCATTCAATACCGCTGGGTCAATAAGGAGCTCCTACTATGGGTTCATAGAGGAGATTTGGGAGCTTGACTACGTACTTTTCAAGATCCCACTATTTCGGTGTCATTGGGTCCACCTCCAGCACATGAAGGTTGGCAAGTACGGCATCACTACTGTGGACCTCGAATGTGTCGGATACCAAGATGAGCCATTCGTGCTCGCAAACCAAGTTGTTCAAGTCTTCTATGTTACCGACCCGTCCAACAAGAAGCGCCACGTAGTTGTTCAGGGAAAAAGGAGGATTGTCGGAGTTGAGAATATAGTAGATGAGGAAGAGTACAATCAATTTGATGATTTGCCTCCTATCGGAAATGCCAGCATGGTCCAAGAAGAACAAACTGAGGTACACACGCGTCGATCATCGTGAAGGGATAATTTTCACTGTATAATTACAATGCATAATAAAGTAATATTTATGTACTTCTGTGTACTCATTACAAGTACTTCTGTATTTATCTCAATTATTTTTTGTGCTTTGAAAAAACATTAATCTGCAATATATAATAACAAGTAACATTTTTTTTGTGCTTTGAAAAAATATGACTCTATATCACAGACGGTTATTAAATAGCACCGTCTGTGATATATGAAATCACAGACGGTTATAAACTAGAACCGTCTGTGATATATGAAATCACAGACGGTTCTAGTTTAGAACCGTCTGTGATTTCATATATCACAGACGGTGCTATTTAACAACCGTCTGTGATATCGGCTCTATATAACTTCTACACTTGAAATGTTTTCTACCAGACTTCAAACCGTAGCACACTTCAAACCCTAACGAGCCCGCTGCCTCCCCGAGCCCCGCCACCTCCCGGAGCCCCGCCACCTCCCCGAGCCCCGCTGTCTCCTCGAGCACGCTGATGGAGACCGCCGCCACCTCCCCGAGCCCCGCCGCCGCCTCCCCGAGCCCCGCCGCGGCTGCGCCTCCTCCTCCCCCGACGGCTGCGCCTCCTCCTCCCCCGGCGACGTCTCCTGCAACTGCTGACGCACACGGAGGCACGCGAACGGGTCCCCATCACCCTCCTATCTTGGAAGTCGATGACTGACGGGGCCATAACGACTGGCCGATGTAAATCCTTTCCTCCTTCGATATCCCGTAAGAACTCGAGGCCCTCAGGCGACGGTATGCACCGCTAGTGGCAGGAAAGGCGTGGAAGACCTTTAAGAGCACACTTGTCAAGGAATACGTCAATAAGGATAGGACTCCCTACTCTAAGTACGGGTTCATTAGTGAGGATTCATGGCGACGTTTTGTTCAGTTGAAGATGACAGATCAATTCTTGATTGAAAGCGAAGCACACAAGGCCCTCGCAGTAAGGAACACCCACCCCCACGCACTCGGCATCGGCGCTCACGCGGGGAAGAGGATGCAATGGGACAGGGAGGACGAGGGGGACTCCACGCCATTTGCATCGATTGTTGACCAGCGCGCCAGAGACTGGCTAAGAGCGAGGTCATGTGCCACACCATCTGGCACCATCTCCTTTACAAACCCTGCAGACGAGGAAGTCTGCCAACGTTTGGTAAGATATCGAACCATCATTTTGGTACGTATTTAGTTCCTAACTTCATAAGTGAAATAACTTGCTGCGATCTTGCAGGCAGAGTTGAGTGCACAATCTTCCGGTGGATCTTTTGTCCCAAACAGGGAGAGAGATGCACTCTCCACGGCATTGGGAAACAAGGAACACCCTGGTCGCACGCGAGGCAAAGGGGTTTTCGTTCCCGGGAAAACGGGCTTCGAAGACACTCACATGTACCGAAGTAAGAAGAGAGGTAGTGAGGAGCGCGAGAAAAAGATCGTGAAGAATCTTGAGGACAGGCTGAGAGGAGAATTCGATGATAGGATAAGAAGCCTCGAGGAAAGGCTCAATGCTCAAAACACACAGCATGTGGAAGGCCAAGGGTTCAGCCCCACTACACGTAAGAGCAACCAAGGCGCCCGCCGACCAGGGTAAACACGTCGGCAAATTCCCTGTCTGTGACATCAAGGTATACTAATTTAGATCTCTTGAATGCTCCATAGATATATTTTTTGGGCACATTAGCTAATTGGGTACCGTTGTGTAGGAGCCCACGCGGTGCAATCTCCAGGTGAGAGTTGCCAATTGCTCCCTTCCTATACAGGCTGCTTGGGGCCTCGCGTATCCATCCATTGAAGGGGCAATGGTTCACGGTACCCTGCTGGCGCCGGGTTTCACGAAGGTAAATGTGGACGGCGTTCATGACATTTTCAAGATCGTCACGCTACAATTGCCTCCAAATGACGAGCTTCAGACACTGGGGGATGTCATTGGCACATTCATCCAGTGGCCCAAAGAAATGACATATCTCTAGACATCCATCCTCCACCAGAAATACCTCTACTTCCTCCGCCAGAAGTTGATCCAATTCCCCCAAAATCGGTTATCGTGCCCTCCCCACCCAAAAACATTGACGGTGAGTGTGATTTTGACTTGGACTTTGATTGCTCTCTACTCCCCTCGTCTCCCCCGAAGATTTCCGTTCCAACAAAGAAAGGGAAGGGCAGATCGAAAAAGATAGCGAAGGCTTTGGACTACTATCCGATGGCCCCGTTGGCCCGGTTATTCAAGCTAGGAGAGCCTTTAATAACGGAAGATCGCATGAAGACATTGACTTACTGCTGCAAAAGCCTGCATACATACTACATGAGAGAATCTAACAAGCCAGAGAACGAACGTACAACAAGTATCATGGTCCGCTACAAGCCTAAGCATCTGTTCAACGAGTCAGCGGGGGGCTACTTCGCGGTCGGCTTCCAGGACCTGTTCGATCTCTTCAACCTCGAGGCCCTCGACGCATCGCTCTTAAGATGCTGGACATTGTGAGTGTGTCTTCCCTGTAATACCGATAAATGTCATATATATGAAGTGACCCCTTTGCCTAACTTTTGTATATATATAGGTTCATGATACGCGAAGCGAGAACCAATAATAGATCGGTGGGTTTCCTCGACCCACTCTTAGTCTCGCAGCCAACAATGAACCAAGATGCAAAAGCAGTAGAGGAATACGTACGAATGCCTTGGATGCTCAAAAAGACAAAAGTTTCATAGTTTTACCCTTTAACCCAGGGTAAGTGCTGCCCGACTTGGTATACTCTCATTTGTAATGTGCACATAATACTTTGGTGCTAATTGACCATCGCAACATACCTATGCAGGTTTCACTGGGTTCTAATTGTAATTCATCTGGCCAAGAACCGGGTTATTTACGTTGATTCCTCACATACCGGCAACCACGACTTGAACCCTATCGCACGGTTAATCACCAGGTAACCACGTTGTTTAAGGTGCTTGTTGCTCCTGGAATAGCCGAGGCTAACCTTTCGAAATCACGTAGGACGGTCAAAGCTTCGCGAGATCCTTCTGTTCAAGGCGGGGATAAGGCGTTGCAGCACGATTTCAAGTTTCCGGTATCCTCTATAAAGTATAATCCTATATCAAACTCCGTAGCCATGATTCTGGAACTAAGCCATTCTATTTTTGCAGTGCCACCAACAGGGACAGGGCAATAACCGATGTGGATTTTACGTTTGCCATAACATGCTTCTCCTCGTCAATGCAACACAAATGAGTAGGGATAAAACTTCGTTACAAGACAAGGATCTGGAGTCCATTCGAGGAAAACTTTGTTTTTTCCTAGCCAATGAAGTCATTAGTAAAAAAGGCGAGTTCTACGCAGGTGCCTAACTGCAAGAGTTAGGTTTTTCTCTGTATTGCCACTTGTACTGTTTTAATTTATGAAACTTGTGCTGTAATTTGTGAAGATTGTGGACGCAGTTTTTCTCTGTATTGCTGATCTGTGAAATGGATGTAATGATGCTTGTAATGTCTCTGTGACCGCTGAAATGGATGTAATAATGCTTCTGTGTTGATCGCATATATCTTGTGGACATATATCTTGGCGTATATCTGTGCTTTCTTTTTCAGATTTTTATGCGTCACAGGATGGAAACACGGCAGCTTCAGACACTCGTCACAAAATCTGGGGTTAGTGGAGCAGGTCTGTATTGTCTACAAGATATCCTTCTAGTAATATATTTCATTTTTATGCTCTGCTAACCAATTTCCATTTGCTGAGATAATGTGGTGAAAATGTGTCTAAAAATATTTGATGCTGCAGAGCGATTTGCCATTGTAAATGAATTGATTTGGTATCCTTACTTCAGAGATTTGGTAACAGATGAATATGCTAATTATGTTATCTCTACCGCTCTTCTGACCTGCAGGGTACTGGTTGAGTCATGTATTATTTTCATAGTATATGTTGTTTACAAAACACTAATATGATAGGTTTCTCATTTTCTAGGTTCCTCAACGACAAATACTGGCCATTGCCATCCTTTCCCTTGAAAATGTTAATCGTCGTCACCCTCATTGTTTGAAGATCTTTGACAAACTCTCAAAGCTTGGCTACGTATGATGAAAATTCCGATTTAGGAGGTAACTAACACTCAACATTCTCGATACATACTTAGATTGATGGATATTATATTGATTCAGTCATTTGGGCAGGTTTCGAAGAAGTCGACCTGTAAATTCGAGCGATTAGAAGGCTCTCCAACTCATCTTGTGGGTGCCATTCCCTTCTGTAGTGAGCTAGCTGTACTTTGTTGTCTGGAGATGTTGTAATCAACGGTATAATAATAACTCTCTGTATCTTTCTTTTGTGCACATCTTACTATACTTCATTACCAAAACATATAACACCTTTTGCTTATTTGAATTGCATGTATTACCAAATATCGCCGTAGCGTTAGCACGGGCAATATCTCGTGATGGAATATCTGTGTTAATTTCGTGATGTGATGTATCATGCCTGTTTTTCAGAGGGCATGGCTAGCATTTCACGAGGCTAGCCAATAAGCGTAAAAGGTCATTGTATGAAAAGCACATCACAGGCGGTTCTATGTGTGAACGATGCGTGATATATACATCACGCAGACGGTTCTTATTTGTTATCCGCCTGCGATATATTATATCACAGCACGCTTCATACATGTCGACCGCCTGGTGATAGTGTATATAATACGCAGGCGGTTATGACAATAAACCGTCTGTGATAGCTATCCTATCGCCAGGCGGTTGCTATAAGGAACCGTTAGTGATAGGAACTATATCGCTGACCGGGTGTTATTACAAACCGCCTCAGAATCTATATATTCTTGTGATTCTAAATAAGAACCGTCTGTAATAGGAACTATATCACAGACGGGTGTTATTACAAACCGTCTGTAGAATCTATATATTATTGACGGTTGTAAATAAGAACCGTCTGTAATAGGATTATCACAGACGGTTCATGAAACCGTCTGTGATGTGGCTCTATTATCACTGACCCATTGTTAGAGACGGTTAAGAAAGCCGTCTCTGATAGGGTTTTCTGTAGTAGTGTCTCTAAATATTCTTTAACAGAAAAAAATAATTAAACAACAAACAATTTCTATCTTCCTAAAAATTCTTTAACAAAAAACATAAAAAAATATTCTTTAACAAAAGACAAAAAATAATGAAACAGTTATGAGCATGCAGAGACACAACACAACGAAGGAGGGAGATGGAGCCGAGGACATGTGCTGCACTGTCGGGACCCCGAATTTGCAAATCCGGACCCTCTGTGTATTCAGCACTAGTCCAGGAACACGCTAGTGCACACAGTCTTAACATCGGTAATTATCACAATCATACCACTCGATACTAAATAAGTACTTTATTTAAATAACCAAACTGGTTACTCGACCTTATGGTCAAGTCACAAATGTACGCCTCGCAGGACGATACTTATTAAAAGAGAAATAGTAGCAGCGGAAAAATAAATAAGGTAACATCGTGGCGCCATCCAGTATACCACAGGCAACTGACTGGGCTCGCTCCCTATGTAGATGGATCCTCTTGGAGCTCCTCCTCCAAAGCTGGCGTAGTCTCCTCTTCAACTGGTGTTGTGTTGAGGCAAGGGTGAGTACTTGGTACTCAGCAAGTCATGCACAGAATGCAAGCTAATATACTATATGCATGGCTTGGTACAAAGGAATAACTCAAGGTATATTTGCAGTAAAAAGCATTGGACAAGTAATATAAGTAGATTCGAAAGCAGTAGAAATAAGTAAAACATAAATAACTTTTCAAGAAGTTTGGTAAACATCTCTCCCATCCTAAACCACATTTCCATCAACTTCATTATTAGTCCAGCCCAACTTTTCAAACCAAAGTTATTTTTGAGAAAATCTAACCCTTGACTGTAATTCCCGAGCGATGTCCAATACCGCGGACACGGCTATTCGAATAGATTCTAAACTCTGCAGAGGTTATGCACTTTACCCACAAGATACAGTCAAACACCACAAAGGCGAGTTCAGTAAGAAAGTCTTTCGGAGACTTCTATCAATACATGTGGTCCTGCCCTGTTATTGCGCTCTAACCCTTACCTTCGCTAAGGCGTTGTCTAGGACTATCAACCGTTAGATGGGTACTGGCCTCGGCCCAGACGCCTCCCTGCATACAACTTACACAAAGGGTGTAGTTGACCTCACGAGGTCCCACAGTGCGTTATTAGCAACTTAGTCAACTAGGTCCGTCCCATTACTGGACATGTGGTTGCACGTTAGACCCAGTTCAAAGGCTTGCAAGGTTAAGTCCTTAGGGTGACCAGGGCAAAACTACGAAGAACCAAATCAACACTCCCAATGCCACAATGGCCCACCTGATTACTCTTGCCACATGCCCCTGGCCGAAATCTGTTTATCAAACCCCGCTTGATTACCATGCACCACGTGCCATCAACATCACATGATACCTTTCCAAAACAGGTTCAATATATCATTAAGTCAATATTAACATTTGATTATCCAAAATCATGTTATGAGCACTTAGCGAGTCTAAGCAGATACTACAACGGTCTAAACCCATGTTGGCAATTTAATAATGTCCAACTAGTAATCCACAACTAGGGTGACAAGGGTCATGGCACATACTTAAATAATCAAGGTGTCATACAAAGAAATTGGTATTTATCTAACCCCCATGTTTAAACAAAGTATTTTTCTAATTGAACTAGCATGCAATAGTTTAAATCAAAATAGATTTCGAAATAGGATCAACATGGTCAAAGCACAACTTGCCTTCAAAACGTACTTGTTCTTGGTGTTGAGTTGGATCCTGAGTCAATACTTCTCCTTCGAATCCTTCCGGCACTTCAACGTCTACTCGTAAAGCGTGCAAATAGCAAATACACGAATAAAGAATAGGCAAAAAGTGTCCAAACATCCAAATAAAATCCATAAACAGAGAGAACATAATTTTATGAGTTTTTAGAAACTGGAATCGTCAAATTTGGAGTTAAGACGCAAAAGTTATGATTATTTAAAGTTTAAATAATCAATTAAATAATTTTGCAGAGAAAAAATTTAGTCCAAAAATTAAATAAAATTCATATTTAGGTAGATCTCAATTTTATACAAATTTAGAAATTTGAATCACTCAAATCGGAGTTGAAACGCAAAAGTTATAAGCGTTTGAAGTTTGAAACAAAATCAAAATCATTATTTCGAATTAATAAATCATTTTCTTTTAGGAAATTAATTATTGCGTCGGCATGGACACGTGGCAGCACTGGATTGGTCTGGCCGACGTCACCGGTCCATGGACTCGGTCCACGCTTTCGGCTTTCGGGTCTCACAGTGGACCGGTCCACGGCTCCGTGAAGGCCCGACATGTGGGACCACTTTCGGGTGGCGTCCTGGCGGCGTCGGCGAGGCTCGGCCACGGTGGCTGACAGGTGGGTCCCATGGGTAGCGTCATTCTTGGCGTCGGCGCTTGGCTGAGACGACCAGCGACATCTTGAGCCCGCCATGACGCTGCGTGGCGTCATGGTGCGGTTTGGTTGTCCCGCCGACACGCGGGCTTGCGTGTCGAGACACGCCGCCACGCTGCGGATCGCCGACCGCGACGGTCAGTCTCCCGCACACGTGGCTAGATCTCGACCGTTGATTTGAAAATCAACGGTCCAGATTGGATCTGGACTCACGCGTTTGGGGTGAACGCGGTCGATCTGGACCGTTGGATCTAGATCTAACGGTTGAGATTAGATCTGGAGATTAACACGTGATTCTTTACCGTGGGTGACGTGGGCGAATCTGGACCGTGCGATGAAGATCCGACGGTTGAGAAGCTTCGCGGGTCTGCGATGTCCACGGCGGAGCTCCGGCGGCCGGCGTTGAGAACGAAGACCACACCGACGGCGTTTCGGGCACGCTCCGGCGAAGTGGGTGGTCTCTTCGGGGGCGTCTCGAAGCGGGGACTCCGGATCTGGGCTCCTTCTCGGCGGAAGACGACGGACGGCGGCGAAAGCGCAGAAACCGCGGCGGACACCTCTTCCAACTACGGCGAGCTCAGACGGCAAACGGCGACGGCCAGCGAGATGGCTCGGGGACACGGGTGCGCACAGAGGAGGGCAACCTCGGGGCGTGACCCGGGCTTTAAATAGCCTCGGCGTTCGTGCCCGAGACGGAAACCTAATTCTCCACGGCGGCGGGCGCGGCGGCGGAGTCCGGCTCGGACTCGGCGGAGACGACGACGCATACCGGCCCACGTGGCACGATCAACGCCACGATCGGCGTGGACGCGATCGGATCCGGCCGATTCGACCGGCGATGCGGAAATCTCGACCGTTGGATCTTGATCCAACGGTTGGGATCGATTAGGTTTTGGAGTTGGTTCGGCCGAGTCACGTGGCTCGGTCGGACTCGAACTCGAGTCCGACGCCCTGGCTCGGATGAACAAGAATCGACTTCGATTCGATTTTCCAGCGATTTAATATTTAAAATAATTCCCAGTAATTCATTTAATTCATTAAAAATAGCAAAATACTCAGAAAAATTCCAGAAAAATTCTGGAAAATATTTTGGAACATTTTGGACTCAAATAAAATATTTCCAACAAAATTTTATTTGCAAAAATTAAATTCTTTAATTATTTCAAAATGGAATAATTCCAAATAAATCCAAATAAATTCCAGAAAATTCTAAAAATTCACCAAAGTGCCAAATCACACATGAATTTAAGAAAAGCAAAATTTTGGGGTGTTACAAACCTCCCCCCCTTAATAGAATCTCGTCCCCGAGATTCAGGCTCACTCTGAGAATAGGTTTGGAAACTCTTTCCTCAAATCCTCTTCGCGCTCCCAAGTCGCTTCGCTTTCTTCATGGTTGCTCCACTGAACTCTACAGAGACGGGTTGACTTATTTCTGGTCTCTCGATCCATTGTGTCCAGAATCCTCACGGGATGCTCCTTATAAGTCAAATCCTCTTGCAACTCAATTAACTCTAGCGTTGTCTGCTCTCGGGAACTCGGAGACACTTCTTCAACTGGGACACATGGAATACGTCATGCACTCACGCTAACGATGCGGCAACTCGGTGATAAGCAACTTCACCTCTGCGGCTCAAAATCTTAAATGGTCCAACATAACGGGTGCGAGTTTCCCTTTGGCATGGAACCTCTTAACTCCCCGAGAGGCGTAACTCGAGGTATACAAAGTCTTCGATTCAAAACTCAAGTCTCGGCGACGGTTGTCAAGATAACTCTTTTGTCGTGATTGAGCTATCTTCAACCTTTCCCTAATCATGGCGACCGCTTCTTGACCTCTTGAAGAATATCAGGCCCAAAGACACGGCGCTCGCCGGTCTCATTCCAATTCAATGGCGTCCGACAGTGGTCGACCATACAAAGGCCTCAAAAGGTGACATCGTAAACTAGCCTGATAACTATTGTTGTAAGTGAACTCGGCATACGGCAAACTCTTATCCCAAGAGGTAGCATAAGCTAATGCACAAGCTCTCAACATATCCTCCAGATCTGGTTGACTCTTTGGCCTGTCCATCCGTCTGTGGATGATAAGTCATCTTGAAGTTCAAACGGGTTCCCATGGCTTCATGCAACTTATTCGAGAACCTTGAGGTAAATTGGGTACCTCTGTCTGATACAATCCTCTTTGGCACTCCGTGCAAACAGACAATCGATCATGTACAATTTCGCTAATTTATCTCCGAGTAAGTGGTCTTCACGGGATAAAATGGGCTACTTTAGTCAAGCGATCCACTATAACCCATATGGAGTCATAACCTCCTTGAGTCTTCGGCAAACCGGTAATGAAATCCATTCCGATTTCCTCCCACTTCCACTCGGTATTTTCAATTGTAGCAATCCTGCTGGTCTCTCGATGCATTGCCTTGACTCTACGGCATACGCCGCACAATGCAACATGCTCGGCAACTTCACGTTTCATACTCGGCCACCGAATCTCTCCTTGAGATCTGATACATCTTGGCGCTCCAGGATGAATTGAGTACTTGGAGTCATGGGCTTCTTCCGTAATCGATTGCTTTAACTCCTTCTTGTTAGGCACACAAATGCGATCCTTCATCCACAACGTGCCTTGCTCATCCAACTTGAAGTCCTCTGCCTTGCCTTCCTCCTTGATGAGCTTAATCCTGCGGATCTTGTCATCATCCTTCTGTCCTTCTCGGATCTGATCCTCTAGGGTAGGCTTTACTTCTAATGCGGCCAAGAATCCGCTAGGTACAACCTCAATCTTCATTTTCTGAAAATCCTCACATAACTCATCCTGACTTGTGGCTAGCAACGTACTCACGGTATGGCTTTTCCGACTCAGAGCATCGGCTACTACGTTGGCCTTCCCGGGATGGTAATGGATTCCAACATTATAGTCCTTGATCAACTCTAACTATCTCCTCTGCCTCATATTCAGATCCGACTGGGTGAATATGTACTTAAGGCTCTTATGATCCGTATATACTTCACATCTATTTCCAATCAGATAGTGACGCCATATCTTCAAAGCATGCACTACGGCAGCCAACTCTAGGTCATGTGTCGGATAATTTTCCTCATGTGGCCTCAACTGCCTTGATGCATAAGCGACGACCTTTCCATTCTGCATCAGCACACATCCAAGTCCTTGGCGCGATGCGTCACAATAAATATCGAAGCTTTGAGCAACATCCGGTAGAACTAACACCGGTGCTGATGTCAATCGCTTCTTCACTCCCAAATCCTTTCTCACATTCTCAAGCGCCCATGCAAACTTCTTTTCCTTCTTCGGCAATTGCGTAAGAGGTTTCGCAATTGTCGAGAAGCCTTCGATGAAACGCGGTAGTATCCTGCCATTCCAAGGAAGCTCCGAACTGGTCACGGTCTTCTACGCTCCCAATGTAACACAGCTTCTACTTTGCTTGGATCTACGGCGACTCCTTCATGCGGTCATTACATGTCCAAGAAACTCCACCTTGTCCTTCCAAAAATCACACTTGCTTGAACTTGGCGAAAAGTTGCTTTGTTCCTCGCCTTTTCCAAAACTCGCCTTAAGTGTCCGGCATGTTCATCCTCCGCTTTGGAGTAGATTAGAATATCATCTATGAACACGATGACAAACTTGTCCAAATATTCCATGAACACCTTATTCATCATATTCATGAAATAAAGCGCGATTCGTTACCCAAAGGACATAATCAGAAACTCGTAATGTCCATATCTTGACGAGAATGCGCCTTGAATATCTTCTCCGATCGGATCTTCAATCGATGGTATCCCGATCTCAGATCAATCTTGAGAAAACTCGGCTCCTCTCACCTGATCAAACAAATCATCAATCCTGGGTAGCGGATACTTATTCTTCACGGTGACTTCATTGAGTGCACGGTAGTCGATGCACATCCCGAAACTTCCGTCCTTTTTCTTGACAAACAAAACTGGTGCTCCCCACGGCGACTAACTCGGCCTCGATAAATCCTTTCTCCATTAACTCTTCTAGCTGTTTCTTCATCTCAACCAACTCCTCGGTGGACATCCGATAGGGTCTCTTTGCTATCGGTCTGTGCAGTACAAGCTCTATCACAAACTCTATGTCCTCGTCAAGCGGCATACTGTAGATCTTCAGAAAACATCTGGGTACTCATTCACTACGGAGACATCCTCTATGATGATTGTCTTGGTATCATTAACCATCAACTGTCCTTCTAACAAAGCAGTAGCTTGAAATTCCACTTTCTTTCCACAAGGGCTCTCAACTGAGATAGTCCTTCGTCCACAATCCAATACGGCCTTGTGCTTGGATAACCAATCCATTCCCAATATGACGTCTAAGGTCTGGGTTTCCAATATAATAAGGTTTGCTAGGAACTCTATTCCATCTATTAGTATTCTCACCCCGGAACATCCTACTTTCGTCCGGAGTTCGGAACCAGGGGTTTGAACTAAAAGCATGCATCTAAGTCTTGCAATCCTCAAATCATTTCTAGTAGCAAAGCCTTGCGAAACGAACGAATGCGAAGCTCCAGAGTCAAACAAAACCGTTGCAGGTACTGAGTTAATAAGTAACTTACCCAGTACGACGTCCGTAGCATTCTGCAGTGCATCTGCGGTGACATTGTTGACTCGGCCTCTCACCACGGTCTGGGGTGCGGCTCTGTGCCTTGGCGTCCTAGCTGGGTGGTTCCTAGATTGAAGCGAATCGGGTCACTCTCGCTATCTTCTTGGACAAGCTGTTGGCAAAGTGTCCTGGCTCGTTGCGATTGTAGCAGCGTCTCACTTGTTCCTTGCCGATCGCTCGAGTAGTGTTTCTAGCGGGGCTGGGTGCGTAGTTACGATTGATGTGTCTTGGTGCTGGGATGGTGTCCTTGTTATGCTCGTGGTTGGAATCAAGAATTGATTTGGTGCAACTCTCGGTATTATGCGTTCCTGGCGTGATCCTTCTTTGTTGCATCCGCGCTTCTGTTCTCATCCATTCCTTGCGCTTGTCCTCAAGAATAAGTGCTTTATTCACCAACTCTTGGAAATCTGGAAAGGTGTGGGTGATCAATCCTACTTGCAATCCCGAGTTAAGTCCCTTCATAAAACGAGGCTGCGGATTTATCCGTCGCTACATCCTCAAAGCGTGGCGTGCTAGCTGTGTGAACTTGTTCAGTAGTCGACCACCGGCCGATTACCTTGCTTGATGCTCTGAACTCCTCCTTCTTAAGGTCCATGATTCCTTCAGGCACGTGATACCGCTGTCGAATGCACCGTGAACTCTTCCCAAGTGATATCTTGAGGGTTCTCTTGCGTGGCACGAAGTTCTCCCACCATTCTGGCAATGTTCCTTCCAGGTGATGAGAAGCGAGAGTACCTTCTCATTTCCTATGCATTGAGCTATGTGTAGCTTCCTCTCGATTGATCTTAACCAATCATCGGCCTCCAATGGATTGGCATTCCCAGAGAAAGTGGGTGGGTGAGTTCTCATGAACTCGACAGCCTTGTATTCTGGCGTGGTCCCCGATTAACTTGATTAGCAAAGTGGCCTGAGCGGTGACGTGTTGCATTTGTTGCATCATAGCATGCATCAATCGAGTGCAGGCAGCGAGAAAAGCTCCAAATTCTGCACATCCGTGGCGGTCGGGTGCTCCCTCATTGGGGTTTTCACTGGCGAGAACCACTTCCATTGCCTCCAAAGTTTCCACGGGTGTTCACCATCTGGCCGATTTGCTCTAGGTTTAGAGATGAGAGGGAACAAGAATAGACAAGTAATATGGAACTTATGCGGGCGAAAGGTGTAACTTTAAGGTCCAACTTTATTATTAATAACTTGGTATGGTCGCTTACAATGCCCAAGGGCCTTGCAACACATAATGCACACTCAAAGAAACAATGAAAATCCAAATCGAACTAACTCTGGAGTCTAACGCCTAAAGGGTGACTCTTTATTCTATGACGCGACTCGGCGAAGGAGTCTCACTATAGAACCTATGCTCACTCATCGAGAAAACCTCCACGGCCTAGGTACGGTGCCGTGGGCATAGGCGCGAAACGATTGCCATGTCCAAAGAATCGTGTCCTCTCGTGGTAGTCGAAGAAGCGATGTCCTCATCGAGATCGACTCCTCTGGATCTGGCTCGTGTAGCTCGAAATCGGCTCTGGGTGCAGTCCGTACAAAGTCATCTCCAACTCGTCAATCCTTCGCAGAAGGTGTGCCACATACTCTTGAGCTTCCCGCCATCTGTTCTTTTCGCCGTGATCTCCTTGCGGGCCTTCAGAGCTCCTTGCTTGTATTATCTAGTACATCCTCCTGGCGACAACAAATCGTGCCAATCGTGGTAACCGTGGCATCCTCATCTGAATCGCCTTGGGTCAAGAAGGTTATCGCTGCGCGGATGATAACGGAACACCGTGCTTTCCAACTCTCGGCGTAGATACGTAACGTGTCGCATTACTCGTCGTGATACCTCTTGGATACCCATCTGCATTGTAGATCTCCTGGCGGTCTGGTGTATCGAGCGATTGCACTGGCCCTTTTCCTAGGTGTACCTCAATCTTCACGTCACAAGCCTTGATCAATCCCGCTTGTCCGATCACTTCCACTTGGTATTGCGGCTTCTCAAAATCTCCGAGAGTTTGTAGCATATGCCAGAGTTCCATGGCGTGACTAACTCCCGAGATCAACGTAGTTGAACTCTTCCTCCATCTGTCACAAGAGTGCTTTACGTAAGAACTCGGAATTTTTAAATTGTGACAAGGTGAGGAAAAATTTCAGCAAGAGACAAGAAAAGAGAGAAGGGGATAAGTCGAGATGTCATTTCTTGTCTTCACAAATTTTTAGCTTTAAAAAATAGGTTTTATCCTCACTACGACCATTCTAGCTAGGGTTGAGCCTACATCAAGATGGCTCGATACCACCTCTATCGGGACCCGAATTTGCAAATCCGACCCTCTGTATTCAGCACTAGTCCAGGAACACGCTAGTGCACACAGCCTTAACATCGGTAATTATCACAATCATACCACTCGATACTAAATAAGTACTTTATTTAAATAACTAAATCGTTACTCGACCTTATGGTCAAGTCACAAATGTACGCCTCGCAGACGATACTTATTAAAAGAGAAATAGTAGCAAATGAAAAATAAATAAGGTAACATCGTGGCGCCATCCAAAGATACCACAGTGCAAATCGACCGGCTCGCCCCTATGTAGATGGATCCTCTTGGAGCTCCTCCTCCAAAGTGGCGTAGTCTCCTCTTCAACGGTGTTGTGTTGAGGCAAGGGTGAGTACTTGGTACTCAAAGAAGTCATGCACGTAATGCAAGCTAATATACTATATGCATGGCTTGGTACAAAGGAATAACTCAAGGTATATTTGCAAGAAAAGCATTGGACAAGTAATATAAGTAGATTCGAAAGCGGTAGAAATAAGTAAAACATAAATAACTTTTCAAGAAGTTTGGTAAACATCTCTCCCATCCTAAACCACATTTACATCAACTTCATTATTAGTCCAGCCCAACTTTTCAAACCAAAGTTATTTTTGAGAAAATCTAACCCTTGACTGTAATTCTGAGCGATGTCCAATACCGCGGACACGGCTATTCGAATAGATTCTAAACTCGCAGAGGTTATGCACTTTACCCACAAGATACAGTCAAACACCACAAAGGCGAGTTCCGTAACAAAGTCTTTCTGAGACTTCTAACAATACAAGTGGTCCTCCCCGGTTATTGCGCAAGACTAACCCTTCCCTTCGCTAAGGCGAAGTCTAGGCCAATCAACCGTTAGATGGGTACTGGCCTCGGCCCAGACGCCCCCCGCATAACTTACACAAAGGGTGTAGTTGACCTCCGAGGTCCCACAGTGCGTTATTAGCAACTTAGTCAACTAGGTCCGTCCCATTACAGACATGTGGTTGCACGTTAGACCCAGTTCAAAGGCTTGCAAGGTTAAGTCCTTAGGGTGACCAGGCAAAACTACCCAAGAACCAAATCAACACTCCCAATGCCACAATGGCCCACTGATTACTCTTGCCACATGCCCCTGGCCGAAATCGTTTATCAAACCCCGCTTGATTACCATGCACCACGTGCCATCAACATCACATGATACCTTTCCAAAACAGGTTCAATATATCATTAAGTCAATATTAACATTTGATTATCTAAAATCATGTTATGAGCACGAGTGTGTCTAAGCAAAGATACTACAACGGTCTAAACCCATGTTGGCGATTTAATAATGTCCAACTAGTAATCCACAACTAGGGTGACAAGGGGTCATGGCATATACTTAAATAATCAAGGTGTCATACAAAGAAATTGGTATTTATCTAACCCCCATGTTTAAACAAAGTATTTTTCTAATTGAACTAGCATGCAATAGTTTAAATCAAAATAGATTTCGAAATAGGATCAACATGGTCAAAGCACAACTTGCCTTCAAAAAGTACTTGTTCTTGGTCTTGAGTTGGATCCTGAGTCAATACTTCTCCTTCGAATCCTTCCGGCACTTCAACGTCTACTCGTAAAGCGTGCAAATAGCAAATACACGAATAAAGAATAGGCAAAAAGTGTCCAAACATCCAAATAAAATCCATAAACAGAGAGAACATAATTTTATGAGTTTTTAGAAACTGGAATCATCAAATTTGGAGTTAAGACGCAAAAGTTATGATTATTTAAAGTTTAAATAATCAATTAAATAATATTACAGAGGAAAACTTTAGTCCAAAAATTAAATAAAATTCATATTTAGGTAGATCTCAATTTTATACAAATTTAGAAATTTGAATCACTCAAATCGGAGTTGAAACGCAAAAGTTATAAGCGTTTGAAGTTTGAAACAAAATCTGAAATCATTATTTCGAATTAATAAATCATTTTCTTTTTCGGAAATTAATTATTGCGTCAGCATGGACACGTGGCAGCCTTTGATTGGTCTGGCGGCGTCGGTCCATGGACTCGGTCCACGCTCGGCTCGGGTCTCGTGGACCGGTCCCACGGCTCGCGTGAGGCCGACATGTGGGACCACTTTCGGGTGGCGTCCTTTGCTAACGTCGGCGAGGCTCGACCGCAGTGGCGGCAGGTGGGTCCCATGGGTGGCGTCATTCTTGGCGGCGTCGGCGCTTGGCTGGGACGACCAGCGACATCTTGAGCCCGCCATGGCGCCCGTGGCGTCATGGTGCGGTTTGGTTGTCCGGCCGACACGCGGGCCAGCGTGTCGAGACACGCGCGCACGCAGCGGCGTGGTGCGCCGGCCGCGACGGTCGATCTCGCGACACGTGGCTAGATCTCGACCGCTGATTTGAAAATCAACGGCCCGTATTGATCTCGACTCACGCGTTTGGGGTGAACGCGGTCGTCTGGACCGTTGGATCTAGATCTAACGGCTGAGATTAGATCTCGAGATTAACACGTGATTCTTTACCGTGGGTGACGTGGGCGAATCTGGACCGTGCGATGAAGATCCGACGGTTGAGAAGCTTCGCGTGTCTGCGATGTCCACGGCGGAGCTCCGGCGCCGGCGTTGAGAACGAAGACCACACCGACGGCGTTCGCACGCCCGCCGAAGTGGGTGGTCTCTTCGGGGCGTCTCAAGCGGGACTCGGATCTGGGCTCCTTCTCGGAAGACGACGACGGCGGCGGAAAACGGCGCAAACCGCGGCGGACACCTCTTCCAACTACTGGCGAGCTCGTGACAGGCAAGCCAGCGACGGCTCGGCGTAGATGGCTCGGGACACGGTGCGACAGAGGAGGGCAACCTCGGGCGTGACTCGGCTTTAAATAGCCTCGGCGTTCGTGTTCGAGACGGAAACCTAATTCTCCACTACGGCGGCGGGCGCGGCGGAGTCCGGCCGGACTCGGCGGAGACGACGACGCACAGCCGCCCACGTGGCACGATCAACGCCACGATCGGCGTGGACGCGATCGGATCCGGCGGATTCGACCAAGCAGACGGAAATCTCGACCGCTGGATCTTGATCCAACGGTTGGGATCGATTAGGTTTTGGAGTTGGTTCGGTCGAGTCACGTGGCTGCCTCGGACTCGAACTCGAGTCCGACTCGGGCTCGATCGGATGAACAAGAATCGACTTCGGTTCGATTTTCCAAATGATTTAATATTTAAAATAATTCCCAAGAATTCATTTAATTCATTAAAAATAGCAAAATACTTTAAAAAATTCTAAAAATTCTGGAAAATATTTTGGAACATTTTGGACTCAAATAAAATATTTCCAACAAAATTTTATTTGCAAAAATTAAATTCTTTAATTATTTCAAAATGGAATAAATTCAAATAAATTCCAAATAAATCCAAATAAATTCCAGAAAATTCCAAAAATTCACCAAAGTGCCAAATCACACATGAATTTAAGAAAAGCAAAATTTTGGGGTGTTACATGCACAGACCGATCTGACTCAACGTGTCGATCCTGGATGTTGTATATACATACATACAAGGTACAACAATGTCTGGGGGCTTTGCACGTAGGCGGTAGGCCACACGTGATGCTAGCTCCGTGAGAAGCCGTCATCCGATCGCCATGGGTGACATCAGCCAGTGGGGATGGACCGGTAGCATGGGCAGACACGCTGGTCTAGACTTTTGGGCCATGGGGAGGCCATCGAACGACTGCCGCTGTTCGCCTCCTAGGATCATCTGATCTGATGTGCATACCCATAATTAGTGGCAGGGCGTGCCAGTTTATTACAGCGCCTATACTTTTATGAAAAAACTCACCATGGAACAACGATCGCTTCTCAACGAGAAAAAAACACCATTCATTTTCTATGACAATTTGTATTTTGTTTTAATGACGAAATTTTATGTTTCATCACAAAAGTACATGGGGCGACGATGCATGATACAATTAATGACGAACATAAAAAAGTCATCACAGAAAATAGATTTTCCATGACAAAAGCTGTTAAATAATGAATCACTTTTCTTGTAGTGGTAACAATAGCTGTTAAATAATGAATGAAGTACACTAGGAGTGCACATGCACACATATGCTGCATATAAGCTACATATAAACTTGCCGATTGACTAAAAAATATAGCTCCTTACATCACAAAGAAAAAATGGATATATATATATGTATATATGCATGCATGTATGTATGTATGTATGTATAAGCTACAGTTAAACTCAGCATCTTCAATTCTCTCTTTACATAGCTAGCTACATCTTGAGTATAATGCAATTAGAACCAATTACTACTTTAGATTGAAGAGAACAAATGGATCTACACCAAGCTAGATCTAAAAACCATCTTCATTTCCCTCTTTACCAAGATAGATCTTAAATATAATGCAAATTTGAACCAATTACTAACCTTAGATGAACTAGAACGTATAGATCTATAATCACAACTACAAATCCAAGGTCACTTCCCAATAGATCGCCTCTCAATCACAGCCACCTAAAAAATTGCTTCGAAAACCCTAAAATTACAGAGACAGTCAGGAATCTTTGTTCTTATTTAGCTAAAATGGTAATCATAGAAAATTTTAAAAAAATCATCTGTGATGAGCTAGTACAGCATAGACAGTTCGTGGCTAAAACCGTCTGTGATGTGCACCTCATCACAGATGGTTTGATCCACGAACCATTTGCGATAAGGTCACCACCTCATCTTTCCCACCAATTTAAACTAATCGGTTGAATGCATATGCTATCAAGGCAATTAAACGGCTGACTGATCATAACGTTGACTCTTTGTTAATCCCGTGAATTAAACCAATCGATCAGCCGTATGTCTCTTTGTCTTCATGAAGACAGGCCATCAAGCACTATATATATATATTAAAACCCATCGATCATATGCATGCATGAGTTGATCGATCAGAACACATCTAATCAGACTGCTGACACGAGTGTCTCTATGATCGTCTCTCTTTTCAACTCCTCTATAGTCTTGTGCACGCGCGATCGCTCCTATGGCAGCGCCTCTTCCTTCTCCCGCGCGCTCTGACTCCTCTGTGGAGTCAAGGTACATACCTTTACCGCCATCACCGTCGGTGGCGCCACCTCAGCCCCTGGCACCGTTGCACTGCCCTGTCCCTCCGCCGCCTCATCCCTAGGCGCCTTCACCGCCACTGTAGCCCCTCGCACTGCCACCAGGAAACGTGCGCGAGAGGACGACGAGGAGGAGGACACCATCAACCAGTAGGGGAGCACTCCATCATCATCGGAGGAGGACGAGCCACATGTCGCCTCCAGCGATGACGACATCATGAACATCGACGACGACTCTAGTGACTCGTTACCCTCGGGCAGCAGCGGCGAGTGGTGATCGCGCACACCGCGCGTTATATTGTAATTAATGTGTTTATGTTATAATTATGTTATGTTAACCATTTGTATATGTTGTAACACCCCGGCATTTAATATGCCTGAATGCTACCAAACATAAGCTAAACAACATCTAAATACCACAAGTTACCATAAATTCCAGCAAAGGTACATATGCTAAAAAACTGAAATTTCGGCAGCATCTCCTTTGTTTTAACATGAATTAAAGGAGCAACAACAGTATAGCAATGTATGGATTATGAGAGACAACTAAAAACAGCAATAATTAACGACTTAGCAACAATATAAGTCTAGTTTCAAATACATAATGTCTCCAAGGGTCAAACGAACAATAAAACTCTCATATAGCAAAGCTAAACCTTAAAGCAATAATCATCACACGCAATTTATTATCAAACTAATAGAATGACTTGTGGAATCAATATGGTGAAGTTACGTGTGGGCGTGTGACTATTTCCCTTCCCCGCATGCCGTTCTCATGGTACCTAAAATAACAAGAAAACACAAGCGTGAGTTCGAAACTCAGCAAGCATATTGCAATGGACAACAAGAACAATATCATGGCAATAACATCTCCCATCATATATATCATCTCATTCATGAACACTTAACAATATCATCATCATTATGTATGCAATGTAATGCAATGCTCATGTCTCCTTGGAAACTCATACCGGTATGGTTGAGTACACACCCGTCGGTGTGCACCCTCTCCCCCCTTCCATCCCGAAGATGGAGGGTGCCTACGCCTCGCTTCCGTTCACCGCGGTGAATGGAATCACGATGTAGGACTTACTCATTGGCTTTCCGGATTAGTCATAACTTTCTCACCGACCTTCACGGACTAGTTATGACTTTCTCAGCGCCCGAGCCATGTAACATGCCATGTATGCATTTATGCCAACATCATATTTAAATCACATATTAACACATGGCATCATAACAAATTAAACATGCTCATCATATCATTGGCAATCATAAAAGCATGGCAAGTGATCATATATCATGTAGTCAATTCCATCTATTCTCAACAAGCAACCTACAAATCGCTATCCATCACAACACACTTGCCTCAACCACGGGCAACGGATTGGCGGGAAGTAGAGGGCACTCCTGGGATCGCACCACCTGCACATAGGTACCACACGCTCACAATCATGTCCACAAAACAGTACGCAAACCCTCATCTACCCCGACATTGCCAACTACTCGTAAAACCTAAAAACAGAGGTTCTGCCCGTCGGGACAGCAGCCTTGCAAAAGGCATAACTTGAGTTCTGTGACTCCGAATCAATTAAACGAGTATATCCTCGCGTAGCTTAGGAAATTTCCCAACTTTCTCTAGGTATATGGAAAGACTAATTCGGAACCTAAAGTTGTTTAATCTACAGATTACCGTGATCTGTTCCAATTACGTCACAGATTTTATCACGCTCGGTAAAACAGCCATAACTTTCAAACGGCTGGGTGGAATTTAACTTGCTTTATACCCACTGAAAGATAATGAAATTATCTACAACTTCTTCAACATCCGTACGGACAGATTCGGATTCTAAATTGACGAAAACGCAAACCCTAGGTCGACTATTCATGCTGTCCCAAAAACAGAACGTGGCAACATCTAGATCTAATCCAAATTACTCAATTCCAGCAACACCAATTGATCTAAAAACTTGATAAACACCCTTAGAACAGTACCTAGATCAACCCCAAGGATTTCCATGGACATACCTTTGCCCGACGCACGAAAACCCAATAGATCTCCTCCCGGTTCGCGCGATCCCTTTCCTCGCTTCCAAATCCACCGGATCTCCTCGTCGCGGAGCACTCCAATGGATGGATCTTCGAGGTGGTGAGGTCAAGAACTCACCTAGGCACAGCAAGGGAGGTGGAGAGGTGGTGCAGAGGGTGGTGGCGCAAGGGGAGAGGCTTGGAGGAGGTGGAGGCGCCCAAGGAGGAGGTGGGGAGGTGTGGGAGGCGGCTAGGGCACTTGGGGGCGCAAGGGGCAGGGGGAGGACGCCCAAAAGGGCAGGGAAACCCCCCTTTAACCAGCCCTAAGCCCCTTTCCTAATCCTAAATGGATTCCCACTCCATCCCACCAAAGCCCACAACCCCCTCTTTAAGGCCCAAACTCCCCCGGGAAGGCCCAAAACCCCGGAAACGGCCCGACAACGCTATTAACCTCCATACCTTATTGTTTTAACCTCCCATATCATATTTGAATATGTTTTTGACCTCATCATGCACCTTTTATAAGGTTACGACGCTCCGTGGTGTCACAACACTTCAAAAGGCCCAAAAACGCGAGTAAACCTCAAGCCGAAAGGTTTTATTCTCTAATTTCACATTTGATAATGTCACACCATACCGTAGTGTCACATTCTTCCCCCCTTCAACAGGATTCGACCTCGAATCCGAAGGACACCATTATCAACAACAAAGTCCCCAAGGGACAAAAGGCTTCTCTGCAGCTCAAAACATTCGCACAATGACTAAAACCGGAACAAACGACAAACGAGTTCTCAAAACCAACACTTGGCGAGAAAAGTAATGATCTAGCTCAACCAAGGGCAACCTCTCACAGGTCGACCTTCACTTCCATTCCCAAACAGAATTTGCGTACCAACCATAAAGGGCTCCATCAACCCAAAACGCTCGAATCCTAACGGCCAACACTTCATACTTCTATCACAACCAACCTGACTACCATACTCCATTAAACTCAACATGACATAATCAAAGCAAGTCACAATTCCTTTAATGACCTCTCTACATTCCCGAAAAATTCCCTCGAGGGGAATAACTCATTAAGGCACACTTGCCCTTCAGATACACGATCATGCTAACATTCATTCTATCCTCTCCCAGGCAAAACTCAAATCCAAAACAACTAGTGACGACAATTGCTCACGGCAGGACAAACATCACCGAACTACCGTCAACTTCACTTCCACCCATCACTACTCTTAATAAAGGTTAAATCCTTACATCATCAACCTCCATCACAAACCACCCTTATACCACTAAGGTTCTACACCTAGCCCCAAGCTAGGATCGTAAAAACTTTACCAAACCACAATTGGTTCCTTTCTTAAGAGGATCTCGCCTCACACAAAAACACTTAGCTATCAAGCCAAAGTGTACTCACGACAACACAAACCCAAATCTTTAACAACCATTTTGGAAAGAATTCGGCAACATCCAAAGAGCACAAAAAGGAACCATACAACCCCTACACCACAACCAAGATACCATAATTTCTTCATTCTTTCTTTTCATACTAGAAAGCAAGGGAAATCTCGTTTCATGACATAAATGCACATTCTTCAGGAGCACTCCGGATTAGTCATATCTCCATATATGACTTTATCACCGACCTGGCTCAACGACTCTTTTATCATTTAACATGTAAAAACGATGTCATGTTTAATTTTCACCATTCATTCATCATGGAACAACGGTACCGAATAGTCATTCACCAAATAACTTCTTCCTCGGTATCAAATGATTGAAATACCCATAACACTGACGGCGCGCTTAAATCATATAGACTATGACGGCAACATAGTTAACAGTAAGGCACCACATCAAATCAGAATCCACCAACGATAGATAGCTAAACTTTGCAAAACATCGCATTTTAACCAAAATCAACGTTTTGGAAAAGAACATTGACTCCAAAGTTAGACATCTGCACAAATAACTTCCATAAATTTTATCAAAAGAGAGGGAAACTCAATCCCAAAAGAAAACTCTTCTCTAACCAAATTCACTTATGAAACATTCATAAAAATCCAGACTTGTGAAACATGCGCACACCAGACACATTTTCCAAATGACTCCAACTCTAGCCAAACAGAGTTACACATCAAGGGCTTAACTCAAAAGTTTCCAACACAACCCTTTATGACCATCTGCTTCCTTTTAAAATTAATTTCAAAGATAATTCGGTATAACGCGAAGGGCGCGATCGACTCAAAAACTTTTGGGGTGTAAATCCATACTCATAGCACCAAATAAAGAAATTAGACAAAACCAAATATTTGCACCAATTTATACGAGTTTTAGGAAACTCAAACACAAGATATGGAACACCTTGACCGAAAACTCTTCAACTAAAATGGCAAATAACCAAACCAGTCCAAAAGCTTTTGAACACAAGCTCAAAGATAAAAAGAACCATCTCTAGTACTCCACTACGCTTTCCATTAAAGACTTCAGTAATCACTATTTACTCCTTGAGGAGCCCCAACACAAATCAACCAAAAGCTTCACAACAAATTCTTCCTCTAGTTACCATTCCCAACACTTTTAATTAAGGTTTAAGATGCTTATCACAAAGGCACCCAACCCAGACTACATTGACATGATCCCCATGGATCACTAAATCATAATACTTCTTACTCTAAATTTGAAACATAGTACTTCAACAAATTACTTGAGCATGGTCAACCTATCAATTTATACCATCCATACGTCAAAATCTTGACAATTGAAACTTGTTCAATCTATAAAATGACTTCAACAAATAAGTAATATCTCTACAAGATAAAATTCGTAAATAGGATTCTAAGATATGCAATCATTAAGATTAAAATCTTGCATCATGATTATTATCCATTGTTCATCCCATCACAACATGTACTTGACATAATACCACAGTTTTACACTTTTTCTTCTATTGGATCAATGGTTTCCAACAATTAACCACACTACCAAAGCATCAATATCAATTCTTTGCAAAATCATCAATCAACAACATTGCTTTTAGCTACCCTATACATCGGTTATAACAAAACTTCCACCACACAACATACTCCAACTATTAAATTGGATTTAATAAGTTAGATTAGCACAATGTTTTTAACAACATCATTAACAAATAGTCTTATGTCTTCTCAATTGATATCAAAACTAGCATTTTAGGAACACGACTGCATACTTCCAATCATGCTAATATTTTGTAACAACATGAATAGCAACTCTAATCAACTTCCAAGTTAAGGTCACAAGCTAGCATGATCAAATTTCTCTACTAACATGTTTAAATTAGAACATCTTTAAACAACCAAAGAAAGCTTCTTTAACACTATCAGCAGTTTACATCATATTAATGTTCTAACTATGCAACAGGGTTTAAAACTTTAAACATTATCAAGGGTCATAAGCACTTTTAAAGCAAAGCAACAGATTCTAAGCATGTACTTTAGCACATTCAATCATTCTCGCTAAGAGTAAACTACAACACTAGTAGTCTATTTATTCTCAAGCTAGAGATAACAACCGCATGGAATTGTTTCAACTCACAAATTAACTTAACAATGCATCATCCCATAAATCACATTGGTACATGCTACATAACATGCTAAACAGCAATTCTTACTAGGGACAAACGATTTCAGTCAAAAGACTACTTACTTTGTTTGCAACATTTTAGTTTTAAAGATCATCCCGAATTCATAAGGAAACTTGACTCTCAAAATTGCAATGAGACAAACCCAAACTTGGTCATGCAAAAGGAATTTTCCAAAACACTTTTAAATCTCAAGGACTCCCATAGAGGAAAATGGTTGAAAGACAATTTTCTCGAAAGGGAACCAAGCGCTCAATTAAACCTTTGCAATTAAAACCTTAACACCAAACCCCAAACTTTCACGAAACAAGAAGGGTTTTTCAACGATGATTTCTTAAACCAGTAAAATATCGAAATCAAACACCACTTACTCCTACAAAGCCACAGATCTTCACTCGATACTGGTCTGGCACAACTCCGCAATAACTCCTTTAACCTCGGAGAAAGACAAACACTGAAATGAAATTGAATGCTTCTTCCCCATAAAGAAATCAACAAACTAAGCATTAAAAGCTGGAAAATGCTTCTTCCCCATAAAGTCGTGCCCACTGTGTGACCGTGGCATTCTCATCCTGAATCAGCTTTGGGTCAAGGAGGTTGTTGTTGTGTGAGTGGTAGCGGTACACTGCGCCCTTCAGCTCGCTGGCGTAGATGTGGGCGATGTGTCGCATCGCTCGTCGCGATACCTCCTGAATTCCCATCTGCATTGTCGACTTCCTGGCGGTGCAGTATATCGGACAGTTGCCCTTGCCCTTCTTCCTAGCATGTACCGTGATCTTCACGTCGCAAGCCTTAATCAGTCCTTGTCTGATGACGTTCACTAGGTATTGCGGCTTCTCAAAACCTTCGAGAAACTGCAGCATACGCCAAAGTTCCGCGGCGTGGCCAATCTCAAGATCGACGTAGTTGATCTCTCCCTCCTTTTGTCACAAAATGCTCACATAAGAACAGATTTCAAATTGTGATGAGGGTAAGGGAAAAATTCAGCAAGGGGTAATAAAAGAGAGAAGGGGTAAGTCGAGAATTCATTCATTATCTTGACCAACTTTTAACTTTTAGAAAATAGGTTTTATCCTCACTACGACCATTCTAACTATGGTTTGAGCCTACAGTCAGTATGGCTCTAATACCACCTCTGTCGGGACCCGAATTTGCAAATCCGGACCCTCTGTGTATTCAGCACTAGTCCAGGAACGCGCTAGTGCACACAGTCTCAACATTGGTAAATATCACAATCATACTCAACGAAACAATAAAATACTTAAAGTAGTTAACCAAACGGGGTTGCTTGACCTTAGGGTCAAGTTACAAATATACGCCTCGCTGGGCGAAACTTATTAAAAGAGAAATAATAGCAATGAAAATAAGATAACTTCGTGGCGCCATCCAGTATACCACAGGCAACTGACTGGGCTCGCTCCCTAGTTAGACGGCTCCTCCTGATACTCGTCCTCCAAGGCCGGGGTAGACTCTTCTTCCACTGGTGTTGTATTGTGGCAAGGGTGAGTACTTGGTACTCAGCAAGTCATGCACAAAATGCAGCTAATATACTACATGCATGGCTTAATACAAAGGAATAGCTCAAGGAATATTTGAAGTAAACAGCATTTGACAAGTATCATAAGTAGATTCGAAGGCGGTAAAAACAAGTATAACATCAATAACTTTTCCAGGAGTTATATAAACATCTTTCCCAATCCTAGTCCACATTTCCATCAACATCATCATTTAAGCCAAATCCTTTTTCCAAGTCCAAGTTGTTTTCCACGAAAGTCTAACCCTTGACTGTAATCCCCGAGCAATGTCCAATACCGCGGACTCGGCTATTCGAATAGATTTCTCACTCTGCAGAGGTTATGCACTTTACCCACAAGATACAGCAAAACACCACAAAGGCGGATGATCGTAACAAAGCCTTTCGGAAACGGCTAACTACGCAAGTGAACCTTTCCGGTTTTTGCCCTACACCATCCCTTCCCTTAACAAAGGCGAAGTATGGGACCGACATACCGTTGGACGGGTACCATACCTTAGCCCTGGTACGCTCCCCTCTCAAGCTACACAAAAGGTGTAGTTGACACCTGAGGTATCACATGCAAGTTATTAGTAACTTACTCAACTAGGACCGTCCCATTCCGGTCATGTGGTTGCACGATTAACTCAGTTCAAAGGCTTGCAAGGTTAAGTCCTTATGCTGACCAGGGCAAGACTACCCGAAGAACCAAACCATCGCTCCCGGTGCCACAACTGGCCCACCCGATCATTCTTGCCACATGCCCCGGTCGAAAACTATTTATCAAACCCCTAGTTGATTACCATGCACCACGTGCCATCAACAATCACAACACATGATACCTTTCCAAATCAGGTTCAATATATCATTAAGTCAATATTAACATTTGATTGTCCCAAAATCATGTCATGAGCACGTAGCAGGTCTAAGCAATATACTACAACGATCTAAATACCCATGTTGGTAATTTGGTAGTGTCCAACTACTTAATCCTCAACTAGGTTGACAAGGGGGTCATGGCATACAGTTATTTATGTCAAGGTGGCATACAACAACTAGGCTTTTAACTAATTTCCCAAATGAATTAAAGCATTTTATAATTGAACAAGCATGCAATAATTTAAATCAAATTAATTTCCAAATGGGATCAACATGGTCAAAGCACAACTTTCCTTCAAAAAGTACTTGCTCTTGGTCCTGAGCGGGCTCCTGGGTCAACACTTCAACTTCGAATCCTTCTGGCACCTCAACGTCTACTCGTAACGCGTGCAAATAGCAATAAATGAATAAAACAGTAGATAAAAAGTATCCAAACATCCAAATAAAGTCCATAAACAGAGAGAGCATAATTTTATGAATTTTTAGGAATTTGAATCGGCGAAATCGGAGTTAAAACGCAAAAGTTATAAGCGTTTAAAGTTTAAATAATCAATTAAATAATATTACAGAGAAAAACTTTGGTCTAAAAATTAAATAAAATTTACCACTAGGTAGATCTCAATTTTATACAAATTTAGAAATTTGAATCACTCAAATCGGAGTTGAAACGCAAAAGTTATAAGCGTTTGAAGTTTGAATCTAAATTTGAAATCAATAAACCGAATTAAATAAATAATTCCTTTTTTGGAAAATGATTTATTGCGTCAGCAGGACACGTGTCAACACCTCATTGGTCCACGTGGACCCGCTGACGTCAGCACTGGCCGAATTTCCCCGATGACGTCAGCATGACGTCACCATGACACGTGGCGCTCTCTAGAGCGGCCACGTCGGCGCCGCGCGCATGGACCCAGTCCACGAGGGCGCGGTCCACCGATGCCGAGCCATTGACAGGTGGGCCCGCTGTCGCCGCCGCTTTTGGCTCACGCCGAGTGGCGACCGACACATGGGCCCTCTGACACGCGGGCCCCGCGTGTCAGAGACACATCCCATGCGCGGACGCTGACCGCGCTGACCGTGACGGTCGGCCTCCCGGCCACGTGGCGCGATCTCGGCCGTTGATTTGAAAATCAACGGTCCAGATTCGATCTGGCTTCAAGCGTTTGGGGTGAACGCGGTTAATCCGGACCGTTGTATCTCGATCGGACGGTCGAGATCCAATCTAACGCTGCATAAAGCGGCTAATGCTAACCGCATTTATCTAGATCTAACTACCGAGATTGGATCCGGGTTCGTGACGTGAATCTTACCCGTGGATGACGTGGCGAAATCTGGGCCCTTGGATGGAGATCCGACGGCTGAGGGAGCTTGGGGTCCGGTGATGGCGCGGCGGCGCTGCGGTGGCCGGAGCCGAGGATGATGACCACGCTAACGGCGTTGCGGGGCTTCTCCGGCGAGGTGAGTGGTACTCACGGACGCGTCTCGACCTCCCGGTTCTGGATCTGGGCTCAACGGTGGCGGGGGATGGCAGACGACGGCCGAGATCGACGAAAACCGCGGCGGAACCCTACCTCAACTACGGCGAGCTCTCGTGAGCAAACGGCGGCGGCTTGGGCGACGTTATGCGGGCTCTGAGTGCGCCGACGGAGAGGCGGTCCCGACACGGGTGGCGGCGCTTTAAATAGCCCCTCGACGTCCGTGAAACGCGCGGAAAACAAGGTCCCATGCACGGGCGGCGGCGGAGTCCGGTGGCGACACGGAGAGGGCGATGTGGCTCAACGTGAGCCGTTGGATCAAGATCCAACGATCACGCGGTTAGGGTTCAGACGAGCGGGTTCGGCTCGATCACGTGGCTCGGGTCGGACTCGAACTCGAGTCTGACTCAAACTCGGTCGGGTGAACAGTAAAACCCGTTCGGCATTTTCCAGCGATTAAATATTCAATTTAATTCCCAGAAATTCATTTAATCCATTAAAAATAGCAAAACACTCAGAAAAATTCTAGAAAATATTTTGGAACATTTTGGACTCAAATAAAATATCTCCAACAAAATTTCATTTGCAAAATTAAATTCTTTAATTATTTAAAAAAGGAAATAAATTCAAATAAATTCCAAATAAATCCAAATAAATTCCAGAAAATTCCAAAAATTCACCATAGTGCCAAATCTTAATTAAATTCATGAAAAGCAAAAAATTGGGGTGTTACATGTACCGGACATCACTGACGGTTTTAAGCAAAAACCGTTTGTGATGAGACTCGGGCATATCACTGACAGTTTTAAACAAAAACTGTCTGTGATGAAGGGCACATCACAGATGGTTTTATCCACGAACCGTCTGTGATGATGTCCCCCACATCACATCACAGACGGTTTACCGTGAGATTAGCCTCCGTACCGAGCCGCTTACACTACCGGAGCTCAGCCTCCGCTTTCACCTATCATGCAACCGCTGCAGCCACTCCAGAAGAGTCACTGCCATCCGGCCACGTGCACTCGTTGACTGCCGACCAAAGCGCCCGCTGTGAGCTGCGCCGCCACCAGGGTAGCAAATAGAATGGCGGCTAGGGTTAGCCAGCTATCTCAGACCGCCCATGGGCCATTTTCCTAATTGGCCAGGACAATGGGTCGATAGCTTATCAATGTGGTCCATGGGCTGTGCGGTCTGGCCTGCCTTCCAAAATTTCGAAGAAAGAATATTTTGCAATTTAGCCTCTAGATTTTTTTTAATTTTAGAAATAGATATTAAATGCTAAAAATTCATAATAAATCTTAGAAATTAGATTTCTAGGTATATGGACTTCCGTAAAAATTGGTAAAATAGATATTTTGCACACTTTGGGAGTTTCATACCTTTGGAATTATTTTCTAGCATTAGCCATGTTTATATGTGTTAGAATTTATTTTTCTATTATTTAGTGATTTTGAAAATTGCTTAAATAATGAGTAGAAAACTATGAAAATTGCTAGGAAAAATCTGGGAAATTTTAGATAATTATCTACTGAATAGATATAGACCAAGCTGTACTGATTAAAAGTGAGCAAGTAATATAATGATTCTACCAGTAGTAAAAGTTATTTTGCATAAATAGAAATATGGTATGTTGGACATCTCATAGAGGGAATTTATCGAACTTTCCCTAAATGGCAGCAATTACCTTACTCGGGCCATAAATACTAAGATTAATCTAACAGCTAGATCTTTTAGAGCTATTGTTTTCCCAACCTAAAGCTAGTACCCATACACTTCCCGAAGCCACCACGCAGCGGCTCGCACTTCCTAAGGCAACATCTTCATATGGACTTAAAGGCCGAATATTTGAGGACTGTAGTACTTTTGAATTCTCTGAAGGAAAATATATAACTAGCAAATATCCATCCTATTCCCAGAAGTACAGCACGAGTGGACGCTCCCGTGCTTTCGAGATTTTAAAAGGCCGTGGCCTTATATAACTTTGATATGCACAACCTTGTCACTGAACTAATATTTTGTGCACCTTCCACCAGAATTGAGTATACTGCTGTAATAGCATCATTATGCCAAGTACCAGAAGTGCTCCGAGCTTACATGTATTTTTCTAGAAGCAGAAAAGCGTGATGAACTCTCGGTGAAGAATCATCATGTACTTCCTAATGGGAGTCATGCAATGCCCAAAGCACATACAAATGCTCAGCAAACTAGGAATAGCCATGGCCGGAGAAAGGGCCAAATGAATAAATGGATAACTAGAAGAATGACAGATCAAATAGGGCAAGAGCCAATCCATAGTGGAAAAGTAAAGGTAAAAGGGCTATGGGGCTTCCAGAAACAAGGCTCAGCTAAAAAGGCTGCATACCCCTGCATAACTCTATTTTAGGTATGAATGCACTGACCATTGGTTGTGTAACTATCGTATCTCGAAGCACGTGGTAGATCTTTACAATCCACTGAAAAAGTTAATAAGACTCAGGGAAACAATGTTGAATCATACTTCACCATTCAAGCTGTTGTTCACATGGGCGCTGAGAAGTGTGATGATATGGTTGTTGAAATTATTGAGTTCGAGGAGTCATAGGACACCTATGACTCATATGGTGACCTGGATTAGTCTCTTATGTATTTCTTCAATTTGCTAGTAGATGTCACATATTCCTTGTAAGTCTCCTTATCTATTTAGCCCTAGTTTCTGAATGAACATTTGGTATATGCTCCTATTGAGCGATTATCATTCAAAATTGAATAAATCGATATTTCTTAGATATTTGATTTATTGTGCTATGTTTGTTCAATATTTTACAATATGTTCCTGATACAATTATTGTCTGATTGTTAAATCATACTTCTAATATAGAACAAAGTATAATCATATGGCGGAGGAGAAAATCTATTAAGAAGACAGTTGTACTACACTAAGTGAACTAAAAATATTATAACTATCGCCGGAAGCGATGCTCTCATAGTTGGCACTGGAAGAATGCCATATTATACCCTAAGTCCAATCGCACTCTCTTAAGTTTTAAAGACATTAGTCTAAATTGTTTCCGTATGTAGACAGAGAATAAGGATGGTAAGAATACCTACTCATGAATAAGTTTAATGGGGGTTATAAATGTTGTGGTTGAAAAACTTTCTTCCTTCTCCTCCAGATTATACTATGCACATACAAACCTAAAGTTTGTGTTGCAATGAAAACTTAGATATATTTAATATCTGGCAAATTGATTGGGTTGTCCTGAGTTGAATATTATGAGAAGAATAATTAATAATTATGCTAGCCATAGCATAAAGGCTTTCCTAGACATGAAGATTTCTTATGCCCTATTTGTGCTTTGGGAAAGCTCATAGTAAAATCTTCTTACTTAGAAGTTATAGAAGAATCATTGAATTTCCTGGAGAAAATTCAAGGTGATATTTGTGGACCCATTTTAGCTCGTATTGAGCAATTTAAGATATTTTATGGTACTGACATATGCTTCTACTAGATGGCCCTATGTATGTCTCTTACTACTTGGAACAATGCTTTTTCTAAATTTACTATCCAAATTATTAAAATCTTCCTTTCTAAAAGAAAGTATCAAGTCTATTCGAATGGAAAATGCTAGTGAGTTGACCTTAAAAGCATTTAATGATTATTGTATGGCTCTAAAAATTAATGTAATATATCTCGTACCTCATGTCCACACTCAAAATGGCCTTGTAGAGCCATTAATTAAAGGAATAAAAAATTATTGCTTGGCCACTCTTGCAGAATTGTAGGCTACCCACAAGCTGTTGGGGCCACACAGTGCTATAAACTATGGTATTAATTCAACTCAGACCAACTGCACATCATGGAATTTTCTCATCGCAGATAGTGCGTGGAAAAGAATTAAGTATTTTCCATCTACGAAATTTTGGCTGTGATGTATACATGCCAATCTTTCCACAATAGCGTTCCACCATGGGACCTTACCGGAAGTTGGGGATCTACGTAGGTTATGATTCTCCAGCAATTATTAAACACCTAGAGCCTATGATAGGGGATCTTTACATGGTTCGGTGTGCTAATTGTACTAAGGAAAATTTTTGGTATTAGGGGAAGATAAGTACCACATTAAAGAATGCCGAATACTTAGACCCATGCACTAAAGAGACTGAACTTGAAGTTTGAAGGATAATAAATTTGTAACAAATAAGCTAATAATCTGCTAAATGCCTTCACTGATCATAAGAGAGTGAAAAGTTCTCAAATACCTGCAGTATATGCACCTGAGAGAGTGAAAATACATTAGAAGAATATTGAACCCACTCTTGACCCTCATGATAAAAAGAGGGGGAGGCCTCCAGGTACACTAGACTCAATTCCGTGGATCAGTGAACTAATCGGTTGAACTAATCTTTCCCACCAATTTAAACTAATCGGTTGATTGCATATGCTATCAAGGCAATTAAACAGCTGACTGATCATAACGTTGACTCTTTGTTAATCCCGTGAATTAACCAATCGATTAGCCGTATGTCTCTTTGTCTTCATGAAGACAGGCCATCAAGCACTATATATATATATATATATATATATTAAAACCCATCGATCATATGCATGCATGAGTTGATCGATCAGAACACATCTAATCAGACTGCTGACACGAGTGTCTCTATGATTGTCTCTCTTTTCATCTCCTCTATAGTCTTGTGCACGCGCGATCGCTCCTATGGCAGCGCCTCTTCCTTCTCCCGCGCGCTCTGACTCCTCTGTGGAGTCAAGGTACATACCTTTACCGCCATCACCGCTGGTGGCGCCACCTCAGCCCCTGGCACGATTGCACTGCCCCGTCCCTCTGCCGCCTTAGCCCTAGGCGTCTTCGCCGCCACTGTAGCCCCTCGCACTGCCACCAGGAAACGTGCGCGAGAGGACAAGGAGGAGGAGGACACCGTCAACCAGTAGGGGAGCACTCCATCATCGGAGGAGGAGGACGAGCCACATGTTGCCTCCAGCGATGACGACATCATGAACATCGACGACGACCCCGGCGACTCCTTACCCTCGGGCAGCAGCGGCGAGTGGTGACCGCGCACACCGCGCGTTATATTGTAATTAATGTGTTTATGTTATAATTATGTTATGTTAACCTTTTGTATATGTAGCCATGTTTTTGTTAATTATGTTATCTTATGGTAGATTATTATTTGATCATTTCATCTGTTTCATTTTCTTCTGTTTGATGTTTTTTTGCTCCTTTTTGAATTATCAGTACGCGCGTGCCGGTTTGGGGCTACAACATTGAGAGTGATGTACTGTCGGGACCCGAATTTGCAAATCCGGACCCTCTGTGTATTCAGCACTAGTCCAGGAACGCGCTAGTGCACACAGTCTCAACATTGGTAAATATCACAATCATACTCAACGAAATAATAAAGTACTTAAAGTAGTTAACCAAACGGGGTTGCTTGACCTTAGGGTCAAGTTACAAATATACGCCTCGCAGGGCGAAACTTATTAAAAGAGAAATAATAGCAGCGGAAAATAAGATAACTTCGTGGCGCCATCCAGTATACCACAGGCAACTGACTGGGCTCGCTCCCTAGTTAGACGGCTCCTCCGGATACTCCTCCTCCAAGGCCGGGGTAGACTCGTCTTCCACTGGTGTTGTATTGTGGCAAGGGTGAGTACTTGGTACTCAGCAAGTCATGCACAGAATGCAGCTAATATACTACATGCATGGCTTAATACAAAGGAATAGCTCAAGGTATATTTGCAGTAAATAACATTTGACAAGTATCATAAGTAGATTCGAAGGCAGTAAAAACAAGTATAACATCAATAACTTTTCCAGGAGTTATATAAACATCTTTCCCAATCCTAGTCCACATTTCCATCAACATCATCATTTAAGCCAAACCCTTTTTCCAAATCCAAGTTGTTTTCCATGAAAGTCTAACCCTTGACTGTAATCCCCGAGCAATGTCCAATACTGCGGACTCGGCTATTCGAATAGATTTATCACACTGCAGAGGTTATGCACTTTACCCACAAGATACAGCCAAACAACACAAAGGCGGATGATCGTAACAAAGCCTTTCGGAAACGGCTAACTACGCAAGTGAACCTTTCCGGTTTTTGCCCTACACCATCCCTTCCCTTAACAAAGGCGAAGTATGGGACCAACATACCGTTGGACGGGTACCATGCCTCAGCCCTGGTACGCTCCCCTCTCAAGCTACACAAAAGGTGTAGTTGACACCTGAGGTATCACATGCAAGTTATTAGTAACTTACTCAACTAGGACCGTCCCATTCCGGTCATGTGGTTGCACGATTAACTCAGTTCAAAGGCTTGCAAGGTTAAGTCCTTATGCTGACCAGGGCAAGACTACCCGAAGAACCAAACCATCGCTCCCGGTGCCACAACTGGCCCACCCGATCATTCTTGCCACATGCCCCGGTCGAAAACTATTTATCAAACCCCCAGTTGATTACCATGCACCACGTGCCATCAACAATCACAACACATGATACCTTTCCAAATCAGGTTCAATATATCATTAAGTCAATATTAACATTTGATTGTCCCAAAATCATGTCATGAGCACGTAGCAGGTCTAAGCAATATACTACAACGATCTAAATACCCATGTTGGTAATTTGGTAGTGTCCAACTACTTAATCCTCAACTAGGTTGACAAGGGGGTCATGGCATACAGTTATTTATGTCAAGGTGGCATACAGCAACTAGGCCTTTAACTAATTTCCCAAATGAATTAAAGCATTTTATAATTGAACTAGCATGCAAGAATTTAAATCAAATTAATTTCCAAATGGGATCAACATGGTCAAAGCACAATATGCCTTCAAAAAGTACTTGCTCTTGGTCCTGAGCTGGCTCCTGGGTCAACACTTCACCTTCGAATCCTTCTGGCACCTCAACATCTACTCATAACGCGTGCAAATAGCAATAAATGAATAAAACAGTAGACAAAAAGTGTCCAAACATCCAAATGAAGTCCATAAACAGAGAGATCATAATTTTATGAATTTTTAGGAATTTGAATCGGCGAAATCGGAGTTAAAACGCAAAAGTTATAAGCATTTAAAGTTTAAATAATCAATTAAATAACATTACAGAGAAAAACTTTGGTCTAAAAATTAAATAAAATTTACCACTAGGTAGATCTCAATTTTATACAAATTTATAAATTTGAATCACTCAAATCGGAGTTGAAACGCAAAAGTTATAAGCGTTTGAAGTTTGAATCTAAATTTGAAATCAATAAACCGAATTAAATAAATAATTCCTTTTTGGAAAATGATTTATTGCGTCAGCAGGACACGTGTCAGCACCTCATTGGTCCACGTGGACCCGCTGACGTCAGCACCAGCCGAATTTCCCCGATGACATCAGCATGACGTCACCATAACACGTGGCGCTCTTTGGTGCGGCCACGTCGGCGCTGGCGCATGGACCCGGTCCACGCGGGCGCGGTCCACCGATGACGAGCCACTGACAGGCGGGCCCACCCTGTCAGCGACTTGGGCTCACGCCTGAGCGGCGCGCCTGACACATGGGCCCTCTGACACGCGTGCCCCGCGTGTCAGAGACACATCCCACGCGCGGGAGCTAACCGCGCTGACCGCGACGGTCGGCCTCCCGGCCACGTGGCGCGATCTCGGCCGTTGATTTGAAAATCAACGGTCCAGATTTGATCTGGTTTCACGCGTTTGGGGTGAACGCGGTTAATCCGGACCGTTGGATCTCGATCGGACGGTCGAGATCCAATCTAACGCGTACAAAGCGGCTAATGCTAACCATACTATCTAGATCTAACGGCTGAGATTGTATCTGGGGTTCGCACGTGAATCTTACCCGCGGATGACGTGGCAAAATCTGGGCCCTTGGATGGAGATCCGACGGCTGAGGGAGCTTGGGGTCCGGTGATGGTGCGACGGTGCTGCGGTGGCCGGAGCCGAGGATGATGACCACGCTAACGGCGCTGCGGGGCTTCTCCGGCGAGGTGAGTGGTACTCACGGACGCGTCTCGACCTCCCGGTTTCGGATCTGGGCTCAACGGCGGCGGGGGATGGCGGACGGCGGCGGATATCGACGAAAACCGCGGCGGAACCCTACCTCAACTACGGCGAGCTCTCGCGGGCAAACGGCGGCGGCTTGGGCGACGTTGTCTAGGGCTACGGGTGCGCACGGGAGAGGCGGTCCCGACACGGGTGGCGGTACTTTAAATAGCCCCTCGACGTCCGTGAAACGCGTGGAAAACAAGGTCCCACGCACGGGTGGCGGCGGAGTCCGGCGGCGACACGGAGAGGGCGACGTGGCTCAACGTGAGCCGTTGGATCAAGATCCAACGATCACGCGGTTAGGGTTCGGCCGAGCGGGTTCGGCTCGATCATGTGGCTCGGGTCGGACTCGAACTCGAGTCTGACTCAGACTCGGTCGGGTGAACAGTAAAACCCGTTCGGCATTTTCCAGCGATTAAATATTCAATTTAATTCCTAGAAATTCATTTAATCCATTAAAAATAGCAAAACACTCAGAAAAATTCCAGAAAAATTCTAGAAAATATTTTGGAACATTTTGGACTCAAATAAAATATCTCCAACAAAATTTCATTTGCAAAATTAAATTCTTTAATTATTTTAAAAAGGGAATAAATTCAAATAAATTCCAAATAAATCCAAATAAATTCCAGAAAATTCCAAAAATTCACCAAAGTGCCAAATCTTAATTAAATTCATGAAAAGCAAAAAATTGGGGTGTTACAAACCTCCCCCCCTTAATAGAATCTCGTCCCCGAGATTCAGGGCTTACTAAAGAATAGGTTCGGAAACTCTTTCTTCAAATCCTCTTCGTGCTCCCAAGTTGCTTCACTCTCTGCATGGTTGCTCCATTGTACTCTGCAAAAACGGGTTGATTTATTTCTCGTCTCTCGATCCATTGTGTCCAAAATCTTGACGGGGTGTTCCTTGTAGGTCAGATCTTCCTGTAGCTCGATCGACTCCAGGGGTGTTTGCTCGTCTGGCACTCGGAGACACTTCTTCAGCTGGGACACATGGAACACGTCATGTACTCCTGCCAATGACTGTGGCAACTCTAACTGGTAAGCAACTTCGCCTTTGCGGCTCAAAATCTTAAATGGTCCGACATATCGCGGTGCGAGCTTCCCTTTGGCGTGGAACCTCTTAACTCCCCTGAGGGGTGTAACCCTAAGGTACACGAAATCCTCTGGTTCAAAGCTCAAGTCTCGGCGACGGTTATCGTCGTAGCTCTTCTGTCTTGACTGTGCTATCTTCAGCCTTTCCCGGATCATGGCAATCTGCTCTTCGGCTTCTTGAAGAATGTCCGGCCCAAAGACACGGCGTTCACCTGTCTCATTCTAGTTCAACGGTGTTCGACAGAGTCGACCGTATAATGCCTCGAAAGGTGACATCTGTAAACTGGCCTGATAGATATTATTATAGCTGAACTCAGCATACGGCAGACTCTTATCCCAAGAGGTAGCATAGGCCAGTGCACATGCTCTCAACATGTCCTCCAATATCTGATTTACTCTTTCGGTATGTCCATCCGTCTGCGGATGATAGGCGGTGCTGAAGTTCAAACGGGTTCCCATGGCTTCATGCAGCTTATTCCAGAATCTCGAGGTAAACTGGGTACCTCTGTCCGACACAATCTTCTTCGGCACTCCATGCAAACAGACGATCCTGGTCATATACAATTCTGCTAACTTGTCTCCCGAGTAAGTGGTCTTTACGGGGATAAAGTGAGCTATCTTAGTCAAGCGGTCCACTATAACCCATATGGAGTCATATCTGTGAATCATGTGATGAAAAATTGGCTTGATCATGTGATGAAAAATTGGCTTGATAATGTGCTGAAAAATTGATTAGGTTTAATCTTGCAAAATTGCTTGCATAAAGGACCAAACATTCAAACATCCAAAAACAGAGACTTTGCATTTGCACCAGACCAAACATCCAAAAAACAGTGAGTTTCGCATGTATGACGGACCAAAGTCTTTGGTCTGTCATAAACGTGATTTTGATGTTTTTACGCTTGTTCAAGAACTCGTTTTTTTTCCCATGCATGACGGACCAAATTTTTTGGTCCGCCATACACATGCGTTTTGGCGATCTCGCTTTTCCCATGCATGACGGACCAAATTTTTTGGTCCGCCATACACATGCTTTTTGGCGATCTCGTTTTTCCCATGCATGACGGACCAAATTTTTGGTCCGCCATACACATGCTTTTGGCGATCTCGTTTTTCCCATGCATGACGGACCAATTTTTTGGTCCGCCATACACATGCTTTTGGCGATCTGTCCGGCGTGAATGGTGTTTGCTCAATTAGGGTTTTAAGCGATTTGAAATTGATTTTTGATCTGTTTTTGAGATTATGAAATTTGTAAGAATTTCATGATGCTTGAAGTGGACTTTATGCAATGCTCATGTGAGTAGTTGCATGGATTGACATTGAGTCAAGTCGTGGACTTGTGCTCGGATTTGTTTTGTGGTTTGTTCATGTGCAGGTATTGCTCGAAGACGAATGTGGTCGATGACGGGACCGGAACTAGGTTCATGGAGGAACTGAGGTTCGGGACTAGGTTCAGGAGGAACTGAGGTCTTGGTGGTCAAGGATGTCATGCGGGACATTCGGGCTAAGGGAATGGTGCACATGAAGAATGGTTAGTCACGTGAGAACGGCAAGAGGTCATTCGCGTGCAAAGTGTTAGTCACGTGAGTATGGCAGGTGGCCATACGCGTGCAAAGTGTTAGTCACGTGAGTATGGTAGGGTTGCCATACGCTGCAGTAAGAGTTGTACTCGGCCAGGTTGGGCCAAGTAGAGTTGTGTTGGATACGGATTCCTTCTAGGAATAGGAATCGTATTCGTAACTCTTTGTGGGTTGGTGCTTTAAATAGGTGGGGGTCTCTGTTGAAAGGCACCAAGCAGAGCTAAGCGCATCAAGCCTTGAGCTTGGTTTTAGGGTTTGTACTCTTTTGATGAGAGTACTTTAGACAAAAGAAATAAAGATCAATTCTTCTAGTTCCCGCATTGCTTCAACGTTCTCTTTTGGTTCTTGTTTGCATGCTTGTTCTAGTTCTAGATTGGTTTTTGTTCTTTAAGTTTTATCTTGATTTGATCCATCAAAAACCTCTCTAGGGTATTGATCTAGTGTTTCTCAAAGTCTAGTTGATCAATCTTTTGTCGTTCTTGTTTAATCTTGAAGTTTTGATTAGATTGATTCTCGTCAAGTTCTGGATCAGCAAGCTTGCGAAGCTCATAACTTTTGATCCGTAAGTCCGATCGAGCTGATTCTTTTTGGGTTCGATTCGTATTGGAATCTAGTTGCTTGTGTCCAAATTTCAGATCAATCTAACGGTTGGATCTCTGAGAATTCGCGTTTTACCGAACCTCTATCATTCTGTTTTTGTCGAAAACGAGGCAATTATTTGGTTCTGTTTTAGGGGTGAACTTTTAATAGGTCAAGAATTTGGTTTTAGCTTCCGCACAATCATTCACCCCCCCTCTGATTGCTATATTCGTATACTTCGATCCTACAAGTGGTATCAGAGCAAGGTTTCTCTAATCTATCTTAACCGGTGATTAGATCAATGGATCGTTATTCGACAAAACCATGTGTGTTCGATGGTGTTAATTTTCAGTTTTGGAAGGCCAAGATGGAGGCGTTCATCCAAGCACAGGGCTTCACAATTTGGGAGAAGGTCTACAAGCCGTATGAAGTCCCTGCAAATGACAACGTCAACGACACCAATCGCACACATGTTGAAGCAAATAGCAAGGCGCGCAACTTGATCATCCAAGGCTTGGGACGCTTGACTTTGATCGTGTGGTTCATCTTCGATCCAAGCATATGAGGTATGGAAATCTCTTTGTGATTACCATGAGGGTTCTAACATCACAAAGAGGTTCGCCAAGATATTTACAAAAAGAATACATGCTTTTGAGATGAAACCTAGTGAATCAGTAGATGACTTCTTTGCACGTTTCAATAAAATTCTTAGCAATCTACGTCTTTGTTGGAGTTAGCTACACCGATGCTGAAAATGCTCGACAATTGCTTAGTGCTTTGGACATGTCAGTGTGGGAGATGAAAGTAACATCTATACAAGAATCTACTACCATGAGCACACTCACATTAGATGTTCTTTACTCTAAGTTGAAAACTCATGAGTTGGATGTTCTTGCCAGGAAGGGTAACATTAAATCAATTGCTTTGATCTATAACCCTAACATGTCAAATGCAAATTCTTCTTCTAGCTTTGCCTTGTCTTCCATGTCTTCTTTAACAGATGAGCAACTTGAAGAGTTTCCTGAAGAAGATCTCGCACTACTCTCTTCTCGCTTTAACAAAGCTTTGCGAGAATGTGAGAATGAGAAAGAGAGGTGGTCCTCCAAGATGCTATGAGTGTGGTGACCTCAACCATATTCGCACAAATTGTCCTAAGCTTGCAGGAAAAACATCAAAGGAGGAGAAGGACAACGATGAAGGAATGAGAAGAAAAGGTTCTTGTCAAATGATAGGAAGAAGAAGAGCTTCATCAACCGCAAGGTGGTTCATCGAGTTCTTTCCGCTCTTGAACAAGTCAATTTGAGCGATGTGGACTCGGAGAGCAGCGAAGATGATGCAACTCCAAGCAAGCATGATTTGATAGGATGATGTCTCATGGCAAGCAAAGCAAGGATAGCTTCACTGAGGACGACCACGACAAATGACTTCAATGAGGTAGATCCCTCTTATGATGAATTAGCTATTCTTTGTTGCTCGTCTTGGAAAATTGCTTGACAAACGTGATAAGAAAATTAAGAAACATGATTTCATTATTGAATCATTGAATGCTGAAATTGCTAGACTTAAGACATTGATTCCTGATGATGATACTTGTAAATCATGTGACTTAATTTACAATGAGCTCACCTTGCTTAGGAAAGAACACGCTCTTCTGTTGCATCTAAATGAGAAAAATGAGAAACATGTTAAACATGCTAGCTGTTCCACTGATGATTTGCATAGTTTAACTTCTTGTTCTAAATGCTCAACTCTTGAATTAAAATTGAAAGATGCAAATGCTAGGGTTTCTCAATTGACTGATAATCTGCTTACTTGTGAGGTTCTTTCATGCTCTACTTGTCGTAAACAGAAAGGGAAGGTCAATATTCCTTGCAATAATTGTTTAACTCTTGCTAAGAAAGTTGATTACTTGCAAAATTCTTTGGAACGTTTCACTAATGGCAAGAAAAAGTTGAACATGATTTTGGATCAATCTAAGGTTAGCACAAACAAGAGAGGTTTAGGTTTTGATCCTTATGCCACATATGAAACTAAACCTCAGACCGTTGTTCAGGGCTCCTTGCAAAATTGAGTTATCTAATGAGCCTAAGAAAATTGCTTTTCAATCTGGTTTTTTATCTTCTACTATGATGAATGCAAAATGTGCTTCTCTTGTTAAAGCCAAACTTCATGCTAAGTACACTTGCACTCATTGTGGTAGAGATGGACATCTAGTAGATTTTTGCTTTAGACTAGCCAGACAAAGAAAGGAAAGAAATGACTAAGGCTAGGTCTAACTTCAGAAGAGCACACTTTGCTTCTCACTATGCGCCTAGAGTGTTGAAAACACCTTCTGCTCCTATAAACATGAGAAAAGGAAAAGCTGATTTTGTGCATAAAAATTCTCGTGTTGTGCCTATCACAGCGTCGTGTGTCTCAAGATCGATTCCCAAAAATCTCATTCCTAACCCCAAGATCGAGACCTCGACATGTTTTGTTGCTATGTAGGCTTCTCGCGAGGAAGGAGAACATATGGCTAGTGGATTCCGGATGCTCACGCCACATGTCCGGTGATAAGAATTGGTTCTCCTCCTCACTCGTGCATCTCGTGGCCGAAAGTGTTACTTTTGGAGATGCTTCTTCCTCTTCTGTTGTGGCAAAAGGTACAATAAAGGTAAGTGACAAGTTTATGTTCAAAGATGTAGCTCTTGTTGAAAATTTGAAATATAACTTGCTTTCTGTCTCTCAAATGCTTGATGAAGATCTTGAGATAAGCTTTAAGAAAAATGAATGCAAAGTGCTAGATGCTTCAGGTGATCTTGTGTTCAAAATTTCTCGCTTTTGGAAGAGTCTTTAAAGCTGATTTTGATGCATCACCTTCTTTTAAGCATAGGTGTCTAATTGCCAATGTTTCTAAAGATTTATTCTTTTGGCATCGTAGACTTGGTCATGTTGGTTTTAATCATCTTACTCGTGTAAGTGGTTTAGATCTTATACGTGGCTTGCCTAAGCTTAAGGGTGATAGCAATCTAGTATGTTCTTCTTGTAGACATGGTAAGATGATTGCAGGTTCACATCCACCTCTTACCATAGTGATGACAAACGCCTCCAGACAGCTTCTACATCTTGATACTGATTGGACCATCTCGAGTCCAATCCTTTGGAGGCAAATGGTATGTGCTTGTGATTGTTGATGATTTTTCTAGATACTCTTGGGTATACTTTATGGCATCTAAGGATGAGGCTTTTAGTCATTTTAGAAGTCTTGTTCTTAGGCTTTCTATTGATCATCCAGGAGCTCTCAAAGCTATTAGAAGTGATAATGGAACTGAATTCAAAAATGCTTCTTTTGATCACTTTTGTACTGAAAAAGGAATTAATCATCAATTTTCATCTCCTAGAGTGCCTCAACAAAATGGTGTAGTTGAAAGGAAAAATAGAACGTTGGTTGAGATGGCTAGAACCATGTTAGATGAACATCACACTCCTAGAAACTTTTGGGCTGAAGCGATTTCAATCGCATGTTATGTTTCAAACCGTGTGTTTTTGAGATCAAAATTGGGTAAGACTCCATATGAGCTTCGGTTTGGACACAGGCCTACTGCTTTCTCACTTTAGGTTTTTGGATGCAAATGCTTTGTCTTGAAATCTGGAAATCTTGATAAATTTGAAGCTAGATCAATGGATGGCTTTTTCCTTGGATATCCTGCTCATACTCGTGGCTATCGTGTGCTTGTTTTGGAGACTAACAAAATTGTGGAAACTTGTGAAGTTACTTTTGATGAGGCTAGTCCAGGCACTAGTCCAAGTGATGCAGGTACAGACGCATATGTTCAGGGGGAGAAAATCTTTGAAGATAATGATGATGTTGAAGATGAGGTCTTGACTCTTTCTAATGCACAACAAGCTGTAGCACCTTTGGAACCTACTACTACATCACCTACATCTAACCATCCTCAAGCTACAACATCATCTGTACATGCTGAAAATGAAGAAGGAGAAGGAGAAGTCTCAAAAGCCAATGCTCCCTTGCACATTCAGAAAATGCATCCATCTGAACAAATGATTGGAGACCTAAATGAGAGAGTCACTCGATCCAGGTTTATTCATTCTGACACTCATACTCATTCTGCTTTAGTTGCTTCTTTTGAACCCAAAGATATATCTCATGCATTATCTGACGAATCTTGGATCAATGCCATGCATGAAGAATTAGAGAATTTTGAACGAAATAAAGTTTGGAAACTTGTCTCACCTCCTCCAGATTTTAATGTTATTGGAACTAGATGGGTTTTCAAAAATAAACAAAGTGAGGATGGTGTTGTTGTTAGAAACAAGGCTAGATTGGTTGCTCAAGGTTACACTCAAATTGAAGGCTTAGATTTTGATGAAACCTTTGCTCCTGTTGCTAGAATTGAAGCCATTAGAATCCTTTTAGCTTTTGCTGCATCCAAAGGTTTCAAATTGTATCAAATGGATGTGAAAAGTGCTTTTCTTAATGGCTACATAAATGAGGAGGTTTATGTCAAGCAACCACCTGGTTTTGAAAATCCAAAGTTTCCAAATCATGTGTTCAAACTAACAAAAGCTTTGTATGGTTTGAAACAAGCCCCTAGAGCATGGTATGATAGGCTAAAAACCTTTTTACTTGAAAAGGGCTTTTTAATGGGAAAGGTTGAAAAAACTCTCTTTTTACTCAAGCAAGGCAATGATCAACTATTCGCTCAGATTTATGTTGATGATATTATCTTTGGTGGTTCATCTCATGTTTTAGTGTCCGAGTTTCGAAACAATGAGGAAGGAGTTTGAGATGAGTATGATGGGTGAGTTGACATACTTTTTGGGATTTCAAATCAAGCAAACGAAGGATGGTACTTTTGTGCATCAAAGCAAATATACAAGAGACTTGCTACATCGCTTTTGGGATGGAAAACAGCAAGCCGATCATGACACCTATGGAGAGCACTTGCGCACTTGACCCTCGATGAAGATGGTGAGCCGGTTGATCAAAAGGAATATAGAAGCATGATAGGTTCACTTTTGTACCTCACTGCATCAAGGCCGGATATACAATTTCTTTGTGTGCTTGTGTGCTCGTTTTCAAGCTTCCCCACGTGCTTCACATCGACAAGCTGTCAAAAGGATTTTCAGGTATCTTCATGGAACTCAAGATTTTGGCATTTGGCTTTCGCTTCCTCATGCATTAGTTTGAGATCTTTTTCTCGATGCTGATTTTGGAGGATGTAGAATTGATAGGAAGAGCACTTCTGGTTCATGTCACTTCTTGGGAAATTCTCTCATTGCATGGTCATCTAGAAAGCAATCTTACATTGCACAATCAATCACTGAATCTGAATATGTGGTCTGCTGCTAGTTGTTGTTCTCAAATTCTTTGGATAGTAGCTACACTTAAAGATTATGGGGTTATTTTGGATAGTGTTCCTCTTCTGTGTGATAACACTAGTGCAATTTGCATTGCTAAGAACCCTGTGCAACATTCAAGAACAAAACATATTGACATCGATTTCACTTTCTTAGAGATCATGTTGAAAAAGGCAACATTGTGCTTCATCATGTGGTTCTTGAACATCAATTGGCAGACATTTTCACAAAACCTTTGTCTTCTTCTCGTTTTGCCTTTTTTCGGGGAGAACTTGGAATTGTTCATCCAATGGGATTGTTTTGAGGGGGAGTTTCTTTGCCAAGTTCTTTCACTTGATGAGCTCACTTTATCATATTTCTTTATATACTATATAATTGAGCTAATATATGATAATCTAAATTGTCTCACTTGAACTAAGAATGACATTGCGAAATTCCCTGATCTGATTGCCTATAGCTAAATACTCTGTGATATCTTACTCTTCTAGGCTTGATATTGAATCCTCTTGACAAATTTGGGCTATGAAGCAAGTGTGGTTTCAACTTTACTCTTTCATAAGACCATTTAATCATTTTTGCATGTTTATAATCAAAGAAAAAAGAAAAGGGAATAAAAAAAAGGGGTGTTAAAAGCAAAAGCTTCAAGTTGTATGCTTCAGGCATGCTTTCCTTAAAAAATAAGATGTATGCTTCAAGCATGCCATTCCCTCAAAGATAAGATGTATGCTTCAAGCATGCCACTCCTAGAAAATAAAAGAAGTATGCTTCAAGCATGCCACATGCGATTTATTGTTTAAAGATTAAATTGGTCTACTAGATTGGAGTTGAAACTACTTGCTCGCCCTAAGTTGTTAGTTGCTTCAATTTTTTTAAAGCCTTGTTTTTCCTGCTAAGATCTTGCTTAGTACTTGGCTATAGTTGACTAAATTAAGGTTGAGATGCATGTCATTCCCTAACTTGTTAAAATCACATCAAGATTATGTATTTTACATATTATGTGATATATAAGGTTATATGATCGAATGAGCTCATCTTTTCTATCTTGGCACTCCTTAGTTTCTCCTTGTGAAATCATTGCTACAAGAAAATTTTAAACATGTTCCTTCTTTTGTACGCTTGATGAATCCATTGTCAAAGGGGGAGAAGTTTTGAGAAGTTTTTTAAAAAAAGGGGGAAGAAGTTGAAAAAGGGGGAGAAGTTGTTTTGGGGATTTTGAGAATTTTGTGAGAAGTTTGGAGATTTTTAGACTTTTTGGACACATTGCACACACATTTTCCTTCTCAGGGGGAGATTTTGTTTTGCATTTTGGTCAAAGGAGATTCTGTGTTTTTTTTTCTCTTTTTGGTCCTTGATCTTTTGGATTTCAAAATCTTTCGTAAAGTGAATGCCAAATGTTCAATTCTATTTGGTGTTGCCAATGTTTTCATCAAGGGGGAGATTGTGAATCATGTGATGAAAAATTGGCTTGATCATGTGATGAAAAATTGGCTTGATAATGTGCTGAAAAATTGATTAGGTTTAATCTTGCAAAATTGCTTGCATAAAGGACCAAACATTCAAACATCCAAAAACAGAGACTTTGCATTTGCGCCAGACCAAACATCCAAAAAACAGTGAGTTTCGCATGTATGACGGACCAAAGTCTTTGGTCTGTCATAAACGTGATTTTGATGTTTTTACGCTTGTTCAAGAACTCGTTTTTTTTCCCATGCATGACGGACCAAATTTTTTGGTCCGCCATACACATGCGTTTTGGCGATCTCGCTTTTCCCATGCATGACGGACCAAATTTTTTGGTCCGCCATACACATGCTTTTTGGCGATCTCGTTTTTCCCATGCATGACGGACCAAATTTTTTGGTCCCCCATACACATGCTTTTTGGCGATCTCGTTTTTCCCATGCATGACGGACCAATTTTTTGGTCCGCCATACACATGCTTTTGGCGATCTGTCCGGCGTGAATGGTGTTTGCTCAATTAGGGTTTTAAGCGATTTGAAATTGATTTTTGATCTGTTTTTGAGATTATGAAATTTGTAAGAATTTCATGATGCTTGAAGTGGACTTTATGCAATGCTCATGTGAGTAGTTGCATGGATTGACATTGAGTCAAGTCGTGGACTTGTGCTCGGATTTGTTTTGTGGTTTGTTCATGTGCAGGTATTGCTCGAAGACGAATGTGGTCGATGACGGGACCGGAACTAGGTTCATGGAGGAACTGAGGTTCGGGACTAGGTTCAGGAGGAACCGAGGTCTTGGTGGTCAAGGATGTCATGCGGGACGTTCGGGCTAAGGGAATGGTGCACATGAAGAATGGTTAGTCACGTGAGAATGGCAGGAGGTCATTCGCGTGCAAAGTGTTAGTCACGTGAGTATGGCAGGTGGCCATACGCGTGCAAAGTGTTAGTCACGTGAGTATGGTAGGGTTGCCATACGCGTGCAAGAGTTGTACTCGGCCAGGTTGGGCCAAGTAGAGTTGTGTTGGATACTGATTCCTTCTAGGGAATAGGAATCGTATTCGTAACTCTTTGTGGGTTGGTGCTTTAAATAGGTGGGGTCTCTGTTGAAAGGCACCAAGCGAGCTAAGCGCATCAAGCCTTGAGCTTGGTTTTAGGAGTTTGTACTCTTTTGATGAGAGTACTTTAGACAAAAGAAATAAAGATCAATTCTTCTAGTTCCCGCATTGCTTCAACGTTCTCTTTTGTTCTTGTTTGCATGCTTGTTCTAGTTCTAGATTGGTTTTGTTCTTTAAGTTTTATCTTGATTTGATCCATCAAAAACCTCTCTAGGGTATTGATCTAGTGTTTCTCAAAGTCTAGTTGATCAATCTTTTGTCGTTCTTGTTTAATCTTGAAGTTTTGATTAGATTGATTCTCGTCAAGTTCTGGATCAGCAAGCTTGCGAAGCTCATAACTTTTGATCCGTAAGTCCGATCGAGCTAATTCTTTTTGGGTTCGATTCGTATTGGAATCTAGTTTCTTGTGTCCAAATTTCAGATCAATCTAACGGTTGGATCTCTGAGAATTCGCGTTTTACCGAACCTCTGTCATTCTGTTTTTGTCGAAAACGAGGCAATTATTTGGTTCTGTTTTAGGGGTGAACTTTTAATAGGTCAAGAATTTGGTTTTAGCTTCCGCACAATCATTCACCCCCCCTCTGATTGCTATATTCGTATACTTCGATCCTACAATATCCACCCTGAGTCTTCGGCAACCCGGTAATGAAGTCCATTCCAATTTCCTCCCACTTCCACTCAGATATCCTTAACGGCTGTAGCAGTCCTGCTGGTCTCTGATGCATTGCCTTGACTCTCTGGCATATGTCGCACAGCGCAACATGCTCGGCAACTTCACGCTTCATGCTCGGCCACCAGAATCTTTCCTTCAAATCCTGATACATTTTAGCACTTCCTGGATGGATTGAATACTTGGAGTCATGGGCTTCCTCTAGTATCAACTGCTTCAGCTCCTTCTTGTTTGGCACACAAATTCGCTCCTGTATCCACAACGTGCCTTGCTCATCCAGCTTGAAGTCTTTTGCCTTGCCTTCATCCATTTTGGACTTAATCCTGCGGATCTTGTCATCATCCTTCTGTCCTTCTCGGATCTGATCCTCCAGGGTAGGCTTCACTTCTAATGCGGCCAAGAATCCTTCTGGTACTACTTCAATCTGCATCTTCTGGAAATCCTTGCATAGCTCTTCCTGACTCGCGGCTATCAACATGTTCACCGTATGGCTCTTTCTACTCAAGGCATCGGCCACCACATCCCGGGATGGTAGTGGATTCCCACATTATAATCCTTGATCAGTTCCAACCATCTCCTCTGCCTCATGTTCAGGTCTGACTGGGTGAATATGTACTTAAGGTTCTTATGATCCGTATACACTTCACATCTGTTCCCAATCAAATAATGATGCCATAACTTCAAGGCATGCACTACGGCGGCTAACTCTAGGTCATGCGTCGGATAATTCTCTTCATGCGGCCTCAGCTGCCTTGATGCATATGCGACGACCTTTCCATCCTGCATCAGCACACATCCAAGACCTTGGCGCGACGCATCACAATAAATATCAAAGCTTTGATTGACGTCCGGTAGAACTAACACCGGTGCTGATGTCAATCGCTTCTTCAATTCTTGAAAACCTTTCTCGCACTCCGGCGTCCACGTAAACTTCTTCTCCTTTTTCAACAATTGCGTGAGAGGTCTTGCAATCGTCGAGAAGCCTTCAATGAAGCGGCGGTAGTAACCTGCCATTCCAAGGAAACTCTGAATCTGGGTCACGGTCTTCGGCTGCTCCCAGTGTAACACAGCTTCTACCTTGCTTGGATCAACAACGACTCCTTCTGCAGTCATCACATGTCCGAGGAACTCCACCTTGTCCTTCCAAAAATCACACTTACTGAACTTGGCAAATAGCTGCTGCTCTCGCAACTTCTCAAGAACTAGCCTCAAATGTTCGGCGTGCTCTTCTCTTGACTTGGAGTAAACAAGGATGTCGTCTATGAACACGATGACAAACTTATCCAAGTACTCCATGAAAACCTTATTCATCATATTCATGAAATAAGCTGGCGCATTTGTCAGACCGAAGGACATGACAGTAAACTCATAATGTCCGTATCTAGATGAGAATGCGGTCTTTGGAACATCTTTCGATCGGATCTTCAGCTGATGGTATCCCGATCTCAGATCAATCTTGGAGAAAACTCTGGCTCCTCTCAGCTGATCAAACAGATCATCGATCCTGGGTAGTGGGTATTTGTTCTTCACAGTAACTTCATTGAGTGCACGGTAATCAATGCACATCCTGAAACTCCCGTCCTTCTTCTTGACGAACAGAACTGGCGCTCCCCATGGCGACGAACTTGGTCTAATGAATCCTTTCTCCATCAGCTCTTCAACCTGCTTCTTCATCTCTACCAATTCTTCGGTGGACATCCGGTAGGGTCTCTTTGCTATCGGTGCTGTTCCGGGTACTAACTCGATCACAAACTCTATGTCTCTGTCTGGCGGCATACCAGGTAAATCTTCAGGGAAAACATCCGGATACTCATTCACCACTGAGACATCCTCTATGCTGATTGCCTTCACACTGTTGACCATCAGCTGTCCATCACGAACGGCGGTCGCTTGAAATTCCACTTTTCTTCCACATGGGCTCTCAACTGATATAATCCTTCGCCCACAATCCAATACAGCCTTGTGCTTGGATAGCCAGTCCATTCCCAAGATAACATCTAGGGTCTGGGTTCCCAATATAATAAGGTTCACTAGGAACTCTACCCCATCTATTAGTATTCTCACCCCGGAACATCCTACTTGAGATTGGAGTTCTGACCCAGGGGTTTGAACTATAAGCATGCACTTAAGATCCATAATCTCCAAATCATTCTTAGAAACAAAATCTCGGGAAACAAACGAATGCGAAGCCCCAGAGTCAAACAAAACAGTTGCAGGTACTGAGTTGACAAGTATCTTACCCAGTATGACGTCCGTGGCATTCTGAAGTGCATCTGCGGTCACGTGATTGACTCTGCCTCTCACCACGGTCTGGGGTGCGACTCCTGGCTATGCTGCTCCGCGGTTTGCTCCTAGTGCAGTCGTCCTAGCTAGTGTGGATCCCAAGTTGAAGCGAACTGGGGTCACTCCTGCTATCTTCTTAGGGCAACTGTTGGAGAAATGCCCTGGCTCATTGCATGTATAGCAACGTCTCACTGTGCCCTGTTGGTTGCTTGCAGCGGCGTTCCTGGCTGGGGCTGGAGTCTGGAAATTCTGGTTAACAGGCCTCGGTGTTGGTGACTGAGTCCTTGCTGCATTCTGTAGCTGGAATCTGAAAAACTGGTTCGGCGCAACTCGCAAACGCTGCTGTGTCCCCTGACGTGATCCTTGCTGCTGCATCCTGCGCTTCCTGTTCTCATCCAACTCCTTGCGCTTGTCCTCAAGAATAAGCGCCTTGTTCACAAGCTCCTGGAAATCTGGAAAGGTGTGGGTGATCAGTCCCACCTGCAGTCCAGAGTTCATCCCCTTCAAGAATCGGGATTGCCTGGCCTTGTCCGTTGCTACGTCTTCAGGCGTGTAGCGTGCAAGCTGTGTGAACTTGTTCAGGTATTCAGCCACTGGCTGATTACCTTGCTTCAGTGCCCTGAACTCTTCCTTCTTAAGGTCCATTATTCCTTCAGGCACGTGATACTGACGAAACGCAGCCATAAACTCCTCCCATGTGATGTCCTGTGGGTTCTCTCGCGTGGCGCAGAAGTTTTCCCACCATTCTGCGGCGGTCCCTTCCAACTGATGAGAAGCGTAGAGTACCTTCTCGTTTCCCATGCATTGGGCAATGTGTAGCTTCCTTTCTATCGACCTTAGCCAATCATCCGCCTCCAACGGGTTGGCATTCCCAGAGAAAGTGGGTGGATGAGTCCTTATGAACTCCGACAACTTTGCTCCCTGTCGTTGTCCCTGATTTGCTTGGTTAGCGGTGGCCTGAGCAGTGACCTGCTGCATCTGTTGCATCATAGCATGCATCAGCTGGGTTTGAGCAGCAAGAAAAGCTCCAAAGTTCTGCATGTCAACCGGCGGTGCTAGGTGGGGTGCAGGTGCTCCATCATTAGGGTTCCCAGCTGGGCGAGAACCACTCACATTGCCTCCTAGGTTTCCGCGGGTGTTCACCATCTGTCGATTGTTCCAAGGTTTAAGGATGAGAGGGAAACAAGCATAGACAAGTATAGAGTAACTTATGCGGGGAAAAGGTGTAACTCAAAAATCCAACTTTATTAACTAATAATAATAACTCGGTATGGTTGCTCACAATGCCTAAGGGCCTCGCAACACATACTGCACACTCAGCAAGCAATGAAAATCCAACGCCTCTAAGGGTGACGCTTTATTCTATAACGCGACTCGACGAAGGAGTCTCAACTATAAAACCTATGCTCACTCGTTAAGAAAACCTCCACTGCCTGGGTGGGGGTGCGGCGGCATCGGCGCGAAACAATCACCATGCCCTGCAACTGTGGTAGTCTAAGAAGCGGTGTCCTCATCAAGATCTGACTCCTCCGGGTCCGGCTCATGTAGCTCGAGTACTGGCTCTGGTCCTGGTCCGTACAATGCCATCTCCAACTCGTCAATCCTTCGCAGAAGATGGGACACATGCTCTTGAGCCTCCCGCCATCGATTCTTCTCTACCGTGGCCTCCTCTCGAGTCTTCTATAGCTCCCGGTTCGTATCATCGAGCACATCCTCCTGAGCGATGACAAGTCGTGCCCGCTGTGTGACCGTGGCATTCTCATCCTGAATCAGCTTTGGGTCAAGGAGGTTGTTGTTGTGTGAGTGGTAGCGGTACACTGCGCCCTTCAGCTCGCTGGCGTAGATGTGGGCGATGTGTCGCATCGCTCGTCGCGATACCTCCTGAATTCCCATCTGCATTGTCGACTTCCTGGCGGTGCAGTATATCGGACAGTTGCCCTTGCCCTTCTTCCTGGCATGTACCGTGATCTTCACGTCGCAAGCCTTAATCAGTCCTTGTCTGATGACGTTCACTAGGTATTGCGGCTTCTCAAAACCTTCGAGAAACTGCAGCATACGCCAAAGTTCCGCGGCGTGGCCAATCTCAAGATCGACGTAGTTGATCTCTCCCTCCTTTTGTCACAAAATGCTCACATAAGAACAGATTTCAAATTGTGATGAGGGTAAGGGAAAAATTCAGCAAGGGGTAAGAAAAGAGAGAAGGGGTAAGTCGAGAATTCATTCATTATCTTGACCAACTTTTAACTTTTAGAAAATAGGTTTTATCCTCACTACGACCATTCTAACTATGGTTTGAGCCTACAGTCAGTATGGCTCTAATACCACCTCTGTCGGGACCCGAATTTGCAAATCCGGACCCTCTGTGTATTCAGCACTAGTCCAGGAACGCGCTAGTGCACACAGTCTCAACATTGGTAAATATCACAATCATACTCAACGAAACAATAAAATACTTAAAGTAGTTAACCAAACGGGGTTGCTTGACCTTAGGGTCAAGTTACAAATATACGCCTCGCTGGGCGAAACTTATTAAAAGAGAAATAATAGCAGCGGAAAATAAGATAACTTCGTGGCGCCATCCAGTATACCACAGGCAACTGACTGGGCTCGCTCCCTAGTTAGACGGCTCCTCCTGATACTCGTCCTCCAAGGCCGGGGTAGACTCTTCTTCCACTGGTGTTGTATTGTGGCAAGGGTGAGTACTTGGTACTCAGCAAGTCATGCACAGAATGCAGCTAATATACTACATGCATGGCTTAATACAAAGGAATAGCTCAAGGAATATTTGAAGTAAATAGCATTTGACAAGTATCATAAGTAGATTCGAAGGCGGTAAAAACAAGTATAACATCAATAACTTTTCCAGGAGTTATATAAACATCTTTCCCAATCCTAGTCCACATTTCCATCAACATCATCATTTAAGCCAAATCCTTTTTCCAAGTCCAAGTTGTTTTCCATGAAAGTCTAACCCTTGACTGTAATCCCCGAGCAATGTCCAATACCGCGGACTCGGCTATTCGAATAGATTTCTCACTCTGCAGAGGTTATGCACTTTACCCACAAGATACAGCAAAACACCACAAAGGCGGATGATCGTAACAAAGCCTTTCGGAAACGGCTAACTACGCAAGTGAACCTTTCCGGTTTTTGCCCTACACCATCCCTTCCCTTAACAAAGGCGAAGTATGGGACCGACATACCGTTGGACGGGTACCATACCTCAGCCCTGGTACGCTCCCCTCTCAAGCTACACAAAAGGTGTAGTTGACACCTGAGGTATCACATGCAAGTTATTAGTAACTTACTCAACTAGGACCGTCCCATTCCGGTCATGTGGTTGCACGATTAACTCAGTTCAAAGGCTTGCAAGGTTAAGTCCTTATGCTGACCAGGGCAAGACTACCCGAAGAACCAAACCATCGCTCCCGGTGCCACAACTGGCCCACCCGATCATTCTTGCCACATGCCCCGGTCGAAAACTATTTATCAAACCCCCAATTGATTACCATGCACCACGTGCCATCAACAATCACAACACATGATACCTTTCCAAATCAGGTTCAATATATCATTAAGTCAATATTAACATTTGATTGTCCCAAAATCATGTCATGAGCACGTAGCAGGTCTAAGCAATATACTACAACGATCTAAATACCCATGTTGGTAATTTGGTAGTGTCCAACTACTTAATCCTCAACTAGGTTGACAAGGGGGTCATGGCATACAGTTATTTATGTCAAGGTGGCATACAAAAACTAGGCTTTTAACTAATTTCCCAAATGAATTAAAGCATTTTATAATTGAACAAGCATGCAATAATTTAAATCAAATTAATTTCCAAATGGGATCAACATGGTCAAAGCACAACTTTCCTTCAAAAAGTACTTGCTCTTGGTCCTGAGCGGGCTCCTGGGTCAACACTTCACCTTCGAATCCTTCTGGCACCTCAACGTCTACTCGTAACGCGTGCAAATAGCAATAAATGAATAAAACAGTAGACAAAAAGTATCCAAACATCCAAATAAAGTCCATAAACAGAGAGAGCATAATTTTATGAATTTTTAGGAATTTGAATCGGCGAAATCGGAGTTAAAACGCAAAAGTTATAAGCGTTTAAAGTTTAAATAATCAATTAAATAATATTACAGAGAAAAACTTTGGTCTAAAATTAAATAAAATTTACCACTAGGTAGATCTCAATTTTATACAAATTTAGAAATTTGAATAACTCAAATCGGAGTTGAAACGCAAAAGTTATAAGCGTTTGAAGTTTGAATCTAAATTTGAAATCAATAAACCGAATTAAATAAATAATTCCTTTTTCGGAAAATGATTTATTGCGTCAGCAGGACACGTGTCAGCACCTCATTGGTCCACGTGGACCCGCTGACGTCAGTACTGGCCGAATTTCCCCGATGACGTCAGCATGACGTCAGCATGACACGTGGCGCTCTCTAGAGCGGCCACGTCGGCGCCGCGCGCATGGACCCAGTCCACGAGGGCGCGGTCCACCGATGCCGAGCCATTGACAGGTGGGCCCGCCCTATCAGCGGCTTGGGCTCACGCCTGAGTGGCGCACCTGACACATGGGCCCTCTGACACGCGGGCCCCGCGTGTCAGAGACACATCCCACGCGCGGGAGCTGACCGCGCTGACCGCGACGGTCGGCCTCCCGGCCACGTGGCGCGATCTCGGCCGTTGATTTGAAAATCAACGGTCCAGATTCGATCTGGTTTCACGCGTTTGGGGTGAACGCGGTTAATCCGGACCGTTGGATCTCGATCGGACGGTCGAGATCCAATCTAACGCGTACAAAGCGGCTAATGCTAACCGTACGATCTAGATCTAACGGCTGAGATTGGATCTGGGGTTCGCACGTGAATCTTACCCGCGGATGACGTGGCGAAATCTGGGCCCTTGGATGGAGATCCGACGGCTGAGGGAGCTTGGGGTCCGGTGATGGCGCGGCGGCGCTGCGGTGGCCGGAGCCGAGGATGATGACCACGCTAACGGCGTTGCGAGGCTTTTCCGGCGAGGTGAGTGGTACTCACGGACGCGTCTCGACCTCCCGGTTCCGGATCTGGGCTCAACGGTGGCGGGGGATGGCAGACGACGGCGGAGATCGACGAAAACCGCGGCGGAACCCTACCTCAACTACGGCGAGCTCTCGTGAGCAAACGGCGGCGGCTTGGGCGACGTTGTCTGGGGCTACGGGTGCGCACGGGAGAGGCGGTCCCGACACGGGTGGCGGCGCTTTAAATAGCCCCTCGACGTCCGTGAAATGCGCGGAAAACAAGGTCCCACGCACGGGCGGCGGCGGAGTCCGGTGGCGACACGGAGAGGGCGATGTGGCTCAACGTGAGCCGTTGGATCAAGATCCAACGGCTCACGTTGAGCCACATCGACTCAGACTCGGTCGGGTGAACAGTAAAACCCGTTCGGCATTTTCCAGCGATTAAATATTCAATTTAATTCCCAGAAATTCATTTAATCCATTAAAAATAGCAAAACACTCAGAAAAATTCTAGAAAATATTTTGGAACATTTTGGACTCAAATAAAATATCTCCAACAAAATTTCATTTGCTAAATTAAATTCTTTAATTATTTAAAAAAGGAAATAAATTCAAATAAATTCCAAATAAATCCAAATAAATTCCAGAAAATTCCAAAAATTCACCATAGTGCCAAATCTTAATTAAATTCATGAAAAGCAAAAAATTGGGGTGTTACATGTACCGGACATCACTGACGGTTTTAAGCAAAAACCGTTTGTGATGAGACTCGGGCATATCACTGACAGTTTTAAACAAAAACTGTCTGTGATGAAGGGCACATCACAGATGGTTTTATCCACGAACCGTCTGTGATGATGTCCCCCACATCACATCACAGACGGTTTACCGTGAGATTAGCCTCCGTACCGAGCCGCTTACACTACCGGAGCTCAGCCTCCGCTTTCACCTATCATGCAACCGCTGCAGCTACTCCAGAAGAGTCACTACCATCCGGCCACGTGCACTCGTTGACTGCCGACCAAAGCGCCCGCTGTGAGCTGTGCCGCCACCATGGTAGCAAATAGAATGGCGGCTAGGGTTAGCCAGCTATCTCAGACCGCCCATGGGCCATTTTCCTAATTGGCCAGGACAATGGGTCGATAGCTTATCAATGTGGTCCATGGGTCAAGTGTCTGGCCTGCCTTCTAAAATTTCGAAGAAAGAATATTTTGCAATTTAGCCTCTAGATTTTTTTTAATTTTAGAAATAGATATTAAATGCTAAAAATTCATAATAAATCTTAGAAATTAGATTTCTAGGTATATGGACTTCCGTAAAAATTGGTAAAATAGATATTTTGCACACTTTGGGAGTTTCATACCTTTGGAATTATTTTCTAGCATTAGCCATGTTTATATGTGTTAGAATTTATTTTTCTATTATTTAGTGATTTTGAAAATTGCTTAAATAATGAGTAGAAAACTATGAAAATTGCTAGGAAAAATCTGGGAAATTTTAGATAATTATCTACTGAATAGATATAGACCAAGCTGTACTGATTAAAAGTGAGCAAGTAATATAATGATTCTACCAGTAGTAAAAGTTATTTTGCATAAATAGAAATATGGTATGTTGGACATCTCATAGAGGGAATTTATCGAACTTTCCCTAAATGGCAGCAATTACCTTACTCGGGCCATAAATACTAAGATTAATCTAACAGCTAGATCTTTTAGAGCTATTGTTTTCCCAACCTAAAGCTAGTACCCATACACTTCCCGAAGCCACCACGTGTGCGGCTCTGCACTTCCTAAGGCAACATCTTCATATGGACTTAAAGGCCGAATATTTGAGGACCAGGTAGTACTTTTGAATTCTCTGAAGGAAAATATATAACTAGCAAATATCCATCCTATTCCCAGAAGTACAGCACGAGTGGACGCTCCCGTGCTTTCGAGATTTTAAAAGGCCGTGGCCTTATATAACTTTGATATGCACAACCTTGTCACTGAACTAATATTTTGTGCACCTTCCACCAGAATTGAGTATACTGCTGTAATAGCATCATTATGCCAAGTACCAGAAGTGCTCCGAGCTTACATGTATTTTTCTAGAAGCAGAAAAGCGTGATGAACTCTCGGTGAAGAATCATCATGTACTTCCTAATGGGAGTCATGCAATGCCCAAAGCACATACAAATGCTCAGCAAACTAGGAATAGCCATGGACGGAGAAAGGGCCAAATGAATAAATGGATAACTAGAAGAATGACAGATCAAATAGGGCAAGAGCCAATCCATAGTGGAAAAGTAAAGGTAAAAGGGCTATGGGGCTTCCAGAAACAAGGCTCAGCTAAAAAGGCTGCATACCCCTGCATAACTCTATTTTAGGTATGAATGCACTGACCATTGGTTGTGTAACTATCGTATCTCGAAGCACGTGGTAGATCTTTACAATCCACTGAAAAAGTTAATAAGACTCAGGGAAACAATGTTGAATCATACTTCACCATTCAAGCTGTTGTTCACATGGGCGCTGAGAAGTGTGATGATATGGTTGTTGACATTATTGAGTTCGAGGAGTCATAGGACACCTATGACTCATATGGTGACCTGGATTAGTCTCTTAAGTATTTCTTCAATTTGCTAGTAGATGTCACATATTCCTTGTAAGTCACCTTATCTATTTAGCCCTAGTTTCTGAATGAACATTTGGTATATGCTCCTATTGAGCGATTATCATTCAAAATTGAATAAATCAATATTTCTTAGATATTTGATTTATTGTGCTATGTTTGTTCAATATTTTACAATATGTTCCTGATACAATTATTGTCTGATTGTTAAATCATACTTCTAATATAGAACAAAGTATAATCATATGGCGGAGGAGAAAATCTATTAAGAAGACAGTTGTACTACACTAAGTGAACTAAAAATATTATGACTATCGCCAGAAGCGATGCTCTCATAGTTGGCACTGGAAGAATGCCATATTATACCCTGAGTCCAATCGCACTCTCTTAAGTTTTAAAGACATTAGTCTAAATTGTTTCCGTATGTAGACAGAGAATAAGGATGGTAAGAATACCTACTCATGACTAAGTTTAATGGGTGTTATAAATGTTGTGGTTGAAAAACTTTCTTCCTTCTCCTCCAGATTATACTATGCACATACAAATCTAAAGTTTGTGTTGCAATGAAAACCTAGAAATATTTAATATCTGGCAAATTGATTGGGTTGTCCTAAGTTGAATATTATGAGAAGAATAATTAATAATTATGCTAGCCATAGCATAAAGGCTTTCCTAGACATGAAGATTTCTTATGCCCTATTTGTGCTTTGGGAAAGCTCATAGTAAAATCTTCTTACTTAGAAGTTATAGAAGAATCATTGAATTTCCTGGAGAAAATTCAAGGTGATATTTGTGGACCCATTTTGGCTCGTATTGAGCAATTTAAGATATTTTATGGTACTAACATATGCTTCTACTAGATGGCCCTATGTATGTCTTTTACTACTAGGAACAATGCTTTTTCTAAATAAATTATCCAAATTATTAACATCTTCCTTTCCAAAAGAAAGTATCAAGTCTATTCGAATGGAAAATGCTAGTGAGTTGACCTTAAAAGCATTTAATGATTATTGTATGGCTTTAAAAATTAATGTAATATATCTCGTACCTCATGTCCACACTCAAAATGGCCTTGTAGAGCCATTAATTAAAGGAATAAAAAAATTATTGCTTGGCCACTCTTGCAGAATTGTAGGCTACCCACAAGCTGTTGGGGCCACACAGTGCTGTAAACTGTGGTATTAATTCAACTCAGACCAACTGCACATCATGAAATTTTCTCATCGCAGATAGTGCGTGGAAAAGAATTAAGTATTTTTCATCTACGAAATTTTGGCTGTGATGTATACATGCCAATCTTTCCACAATAGCGTTCCACCATGGGACCTTACCGGAAGTTGGGGATCTACGTAGGTTATGATTCTCCAGCAATTATTAAACACCTAGAGCCTATGATAGGGGATCTTTACATGGTTCGGTATGCTAATTGTACTAAGGAAAATTTTTGGTATTAGGGGAAGATATGTACCACATTAAAGAATGCCGAGTCCTTAGACCCATGCACTAAAGAGACTGAACTTGAAGTTTGAAGGATAATAAATTGTAACAAATAAGCTAATAATCTGCTAAATGCCTTCACTGATCATAAGAGAGTGAAAAGTTCTCAAATACCTGCAGTATATGCACCTGAGAGAGTGAAAATACACTAGAAGAATATTGAACCCACTCTTGACCCTCATGATAAAAAGAGGGGGAGGCCTCCAGGTACACTAGACTCAATTCCGTGGAGACGCCTACAGAAGTAGAGAATTGAACAAATGAGAACACTACCCATGACAGTGGAAGAAGCTCAACCTGATGTTGAGAAAATCCTTGAAGTGAGCCATCCAGAAGATGGTAACATCCCTAAAGTGATCCCAGTGTATATTTGCGTGCATAATCCAATGATCGAAAGTCGAAACACCTAAACTCTATCGTTGTGGGAAATCACGAGGAGCTAAAAGAAATTAATGAAGACATATCCCTGAAGTGGTGTAGGAGAATTGTATAAAAGAAAGACAACAATTATCGACATATATTTTGCCTCTAAAAATTGCTAACAAGTTGCATCTAGAACGAAAGTCCTTGGCAGAGTGCCAGAAGCACTCATATAGGGTCAAATAAAATGAAAAGAAGTAATTGAGGTATCCTTGCTTAATAAGAGGAAAGTTTTTGGTCCCATTGACTGGACACCTCCTAAAGTGTTCCCTGTATGATCAAAATGATTTTTCATCCGAAAGAGATATGAAAATAACTAGGTGGTGAGATATAAAGTGAGGTTTGTAGCACAAGGGTTCATGTAGAAACCCAGCATCGATTATGATGAAAACTATTCTCGTGTAATGAGTGGAATAATGATTCAAAATTTAAAATTAATGGCAGCAAGCTTAAAATTATCACTGTAGTTGATGGATGTAGTGACCGCATATTTATATAGGTCACTGGATAAGGATATTTACATGAGAGTCCCTGAATGAGTCAAAATTCTAGATCCTAATAATCGCAACATGTATATCGTTAAATTGTAGAAATCGCTATATGGATTAAAATAGTCAGGGAGAATGTGGTACAACTGACTTAGTGAGTTCCTCCCGATGAAGGGATATTGTCCCTATGTTTATAAAGAAATCCTAGAATGGATTTTGTATCATCTCAGTATATATCGATGAACTGAATGTCATTGGAATCACAGAGGAAATAAAGGAAGGAAGTTCTTACCTTACGACGGAGTTTGAGATGAAAGATTTGGGTAAAACCAAATTTTACTTAGGCCTGCAGCTAGATCATTTCCTAGAAGGAATTTTTGTACACTAGTCTATCTATACCAAGAATGTATTGAAAAGATTTAATATGGATAAATCTCATCCTTTAAAGACCCCATGGTTGTGAGATCCTTTGAAGCAAATAAAGACCCTTTCAGACTAAGGATGGAAAATGAGAAAGCCTTAGGACCTGAAGCCTCATACTTATATATCTTGTGAATTGCCCAAGGCTTGATGTTGCATTCATAGTAAATTTGTTAGAAAGATAGTGTAGTCCCAACCATAAGGCATTTGGCTAGTGTTAAGACTTTACTCATATACCTCAAATGTACTCAAGATCTTGAATTGTTTTTCTAGAAGAACCGATACTTAAATATGGTGAGATATATGGATGTTAACTATCTTTCTGATCCCCACAATGCCAGATCTAAGACTGATTTTATGTTTTTCTAATGTGGTTTAGCCATTTCTTGGTGATCTTTTAAGTAGACCTTAGTAGCTACTTTTACCAACCCCTCAGCGATTATAACTTTATACGAAACCTCACGTGAGTGTGTTTGGCTGAGAAGTATGATTAACCATATCCAGAAGTCATGTGGTCTTAATATCGTCGATACCCCAATGATTATCTATGAAGATAATATTAGTTGTGTTACATAAATGCAAATGGGTTATGTAAAGAGCAATATCATGAAACATATTGCCACTAAATTTTTCTACGCTCATGAACTCTAGAAGAATAGTGAGGTAAAGATATTACAATCTAAGTCATGTGAAAATCTAGCATATTTGATTACTAAGTCTTTGCCAAAGCCTACTGTAACACCCCAAAAATTTGCTTTTCTTAAATTCATGTGTGATTTGGCACTTTGGTGAATTTTTGGAATTTTCTGGAATTTATTTGGATTTATTTGGAATTTATTTGAATTTATTCCATTTTGAAATAATTAAAGAATTAAACTTTGCAAATAAAAATTTGTTGGAAATATTTTAATTGAGTCCAAAATGTTCAAAAATGTTTTCTAGAATTTTTCTGGAATTTTTCTGAGTTTTTGCTATTTTTAATGATTTAATTGAATTTCTGAGAATTTAATTGGATTAATTAAATCGAGTTGGTTTCACTGTTCCTCCGACCGAGCCCGAGTCAGACTCGAGTTCGAGTCCGACCCGAACCCGACCGCGCCCGTGGTCAAGCCGAACCCGTTCGCCCGGAACCCTAACCGCGTGACCGTTGGATCTTTCCAACGGCCCACGATCGTGCCACGTCGCCGGACCCGAGTCCGACCGAGTCAGCCAACTCGCCGAACCGGACCCGAGTCCAACTCACGCAACCGTTGGATCTGGATCCAACGGCTCACGATGAGCCACGTCGCCCTCTCCGTGTCGCCGTCGGACTCCGCCGCCGCGTCGGAGTGGACCTCGGTTTCCGCGCGTTTCACGGACGCCGAGGGCCCTATTTAATGCGCCGTCTTTCGTGTCGTGACCTAGACTTCCGTGCGCACCCGTAGCCCTAGACAACGTCGCCCGAGCCGCCGTGGTTGCGCCGCAATCGCTCGCCGGAGTTGATTGTGTGTTCCGCCGCGGTTTTCCGTTGTTTCCGCCGCCGTTGAGGTCAGATCCGGAATCGCAAGAGCCAGCCGCGTCGGAGGGAACCTTCCACTTCACCGGAGCACACCCACAACGCCGCTGCTATCGTCGTCGTCTCCATCTCCGGCCAGCAAGCACCGCCGTGGACATCGCCGTGACCTCGAAGCTTTTCAACCGTCGGATCTCCATCGCACGGACCAGATCGCGCCACGTCACCCGCCGGTGAGATCCACGTGCTAAACCCCTTATACAATCTCAGCCGTTAGATCTAGATCATACGATTAGCGTTAACCGCGTTATACGCGTTAGATTGGATCCCAACCGTTGGATCTAGATCCAACGGTCCAGATTAACCGCGTTAACCCAAACGCGTGAAACCCAGATCCAATCCGAGCCGTCAGATTTCAAATCAACGGCCCGGATTGCGCCACGTAGCGGAAGCTTGACCGCCGCGGTCAGCCCACGCGTGGGCGTGTGTCACTGACACGCCGGGCCCGCGTGTCAGCGACCGCACCATGACGCCACGCTGACGTCATGGCGGACCAAGACGCGTCGGCCGCCACCCGGCCGTGCGGTGATGCCGCAATGACGTCACCAGTAGGTCCCACCTGCCGCCAGCGGGCCGAGTCCTCGCCGACGCCGCGATGACGCTACCCAGTGGGTCCCACCTGCCGGGCCTCACGGAGCCGTGGACCGGTCCACAGTGAGACCCAAGCCAAACCATGGACCACGCCCATGAACCTACCGACGCCGCAGAGCAATCGAGGCTGCCACGTGTCATCGCCGACGTAATAAATTAATTTCCGAAAAGAAAATGATTTATTAATTCGAAATAATGATTTTCAGATTTTGATTCAAACTTCAAACGCTTATAACTTTTATGCTTTAACTCCGATTTGAGTGATTCAAATTTCTAAATTTGTATAAAATTGAGATCTACCTAATGATGAATTTTATTTAATTTTTGGACTAAAGTTTTTCTCTGTAATATTATTTAATTGATTATTTAAACTTTAAATAATCATAACTTTTGTGTTTTAACTCCGATTTGAGCGATTCCTGTTCCTAAAAATTCATAAAATTATGTTCTCTCTGTTTATGAACTTTATTTGGATGTTTGGACACTTTTGGTCTACTGTTTTATTCATTTGTTGCTATTTGCACGCGTTACGAGTAGACGTTGAAGTGCCAGAAGGATTCGAAGGAGAAGTATTGACCCAGGAGCCAGCTCAGGACCAAGAGCAAGTACTTTTTGAAGGCAAGTTACGCTTTGACCATATTGATCCCATTTTGAAACCTATTTTGATTCAATTTATTGCATGCTAGTTTAATTAGAAATACTTTATTTAATTCTGGGGAATTAGATAAATACCAAATTGATGTATGACACCTTGATTAATTAAATATGTGCCATGACCCCTTGTCACCCTAGTTGTGGATTACTAGTTGGACATTATTAAATTGCCAACATGGGTTTTTAGACCGTTGTAGTATATTGCTTAGACCTGCTACGTGCTCATGACATGATTTTGGACAATCAAATGTTAATATTGACTTAATGATATATTGAACCTGTTTTGGAAAAGTATCATGTGTTGTGATGTTGATGGCACGTGGTGCATGGTAATCAAGCGGGTTTGATAAATAGTTTTTGACCGGGCATGTGGCAAGAATGATCAGGTGGGCCAATTGTGGCACCGGGAACGTTGGTTTGGTTCTTCGGGTAGTCTTGCCCTGGTCACTCTAAGGACTTAACCTTGCAAGCCTTTGAACTGAGTCAAGCGTGCAACCACTTGTCCGTAATGGGACGGACCTAGTTGATTAGGTTGCTAATAACTTACTTGTGGGACCTCACGGGTGTCAACTACACCGCTTGTGTAGTTGTACGGGGAGCTGCATGCAGTGGTGAGGCCAGGTACCCATCTAACGGTGGAGTGGCCTAAACTTCGCCTTTGCTAAGGGCAGGGTTAGTGTGCAACACCGGAGAGGACCACTTGTCTGTTAGAAGTTTCGAAAGACTTTGTTACTGAACTCGCCTTTGTGGTGTTTGATTGTATCTTGTGGGTAAAGTGCATAACCTCTGCAGAGTGAAAAATCTATTCGAATAGCCGTGTCCGCGGTATTGGACATCGCCAGAATTACTGATCAAGGGTTAGACTTTCTTGAAAATAACTTGGACTTGAAAGGTTGGGTTTGGTTCAATAATGATGTTGATGGAAATGTGGATTAGGATTGGGAAAGATGTTTATTTAACTCCTGAAAAAGTTGTTAATGATATACTTGTTTCTATTGCTTTCGAATCTACTTATATTATTTGTTAAATGCTGTTTACTGCAAATATACCTTGAGCTATTCCTTTGTATCAAGCCATTCATGTAGTATATTAGCTTGCATTCTCGTGCATGACTTGCCGAGTACCAAGTACTCACCCTTGCCACAATACAACACCAGTTGAAGAGGAGTCTACACCGGCTTTGGAGGAGGAGCTCCAAGAGGAACCGCCTACTTAGGAGCGAGCCCGATCAGTTACTGTGGTATACTTGGATGGTGCCACGAAGTTATTTTATTTTCCGCCGCTATTATTTCTCTCTTAATAAGTTTCACTGTGTGGCGTATATTTGTAACTTGACCATAAGGTCGAGCAACCAGTTTGACTATTTAATTAAAGTACTTTGTTAGTATCGAGTGGTATGATTGTGATATTTACCGATGTTAAGACTGTGTGCACTAGCGCGTTCCTGGACTAGTGCTGAATACACAAAGGGTCCGGATTTGCAAATTCGGGTCCCGACAGAGGTGGTATCAGAGCCATACTGACCGTAGGCTCAACCCATAGTTAGAATGGTCGTAGTGAGGATAAAACCTATTTTCTAAAGATAAAATTTGGTCAAGATAATGAATGAATTCTCGACTTACCCCTTCTCTCTTGTCTTACCCCTTGCTGAATTTTTCTTACCTTCATCACAAATTGAACTCTGTTCTCACGTAAGCGCTTTGTGACAGATGGAGGGAGAGGACAACTACGTCGATCTTGAGGTTGGCCACGCCGCAGAACTTTGGTGTATGATGCAGTTTCTCGAAGGATTTGAGAAGCCGCAATACCAGGTGAACATCATCAGACAAGCGGGACTGATTATGGCTTATGACGTGAAGATCACGGTACATGCCAGGAAGAAGGGCGCAATCGTCCAATATACTGCACCGCCAGGAGATCGACAATGCAAATGGGAATTCAGGAGGTATCACGATGAGCAATGCGACACGTCGCCCGCATCTACGCCAGCGAGCTGGAGGGAGCAGAGTACCGCTACCATCCACGCAACAACAACCTTCTCGACCCGAAGCTGATCCAGGACGAGAATACCACAGTCACACAGCTGGCACGACTTGTCATCGCTCAGGAGGATGCGCTTGATGATACGAACCGGGAGCTACAGAAAGCTCGAGAGGAAGCCACAGCAGAGAAGAACCGATGGCGGGAGGCTCAAGAATATGTGTCTCATCTTCTGCGAAGGATTGACGAGTTGGAGATGGCATTGTATGGACCAGAACCAGAGCCAGTGCTCGAGTTGCATGAGCCAGACCCAGAGGAGTCAGATCTTGATGAGGACACCGCTTCTTCAACTACCACAGTTGCAGGGCATGGCGATTGTTTCGCGCCTATGCCGTCGCACCCCCACCCAGGCAGTGGAGGTTTTCTTGATGAGTGAGCTTAGGTTTTGAGGTTGAGACTCCTTCGTCGAGTCGTGTCATAGAATAAAGAGTCACCCTTTAGGCGTTAAACTCCAGTGTTAGTTCGATTTGGATTTTCATTGTTTGCTGAGTGTGCAGTATGTGTTGCAAGGCCCTTAGGCATTGTAAGCAACCATACCAAGTTATTACTATTATTAATAATAAAGTTGGATTTTGAGTTACACCCTTCGCCCCGCATAGTTCCATATTACTTGTCTATTCTTGTTTCCCTCTCGTCTCTAAAAACTTGGAGCAATCGACAGATGGTGAACACTCGTGGAAACCTTGGAGGCAATGGAAGTGGTTCTCGCCTAGCAGAAAACCCCAATGATGGAGCACCAGCACCGCCAGTTGATATGCAGAATTTCGGAGCTTTTCTTGCTGCTCAGACTCAGTTGATGCATGCCATGATGCAACAGATGCAGCACGTCACCGCTCAGGCCACAGCTAATCAAGTCAATCAGGGACAACGCCAGAATACAAGACTGTCAGAGTTCATGAGGACTCATCCACCCACTTTCTCCAGGAATGCTAACCCGTTGGAGGCCGATGATTGGTTAAGGTCAATTGAGAGGAAGCTACACATTGCTCAATGCATGGGAAATGAGAAGGTACTCTACGCTTCTCATCAGTTGGAAGGAACAGCCGCCGAATGGTGGGAGAACTTCTGCGCTACGCAGGAGAACCCTCAAGATATCACTTGGGAGGAGTTTACAGCTGCGTTTCGTCAGTATCACGTGCCAGAAGGAATTATGGATCTCAAGAAAGAGGAGTTCAGAGCACTGAAGCAAGGTAATCAGCCTGTGGCCGAATACCTAAATAAGTTCACACAACTTGCACGCTACGCACCTGAAGACGTAGCGACAGATAAAGCCAGACAGTCTCGCTTCATGAAGGGACTTAACTCAGGACTACAGGTGGGACTGATCACCCACACCTTTCCAGATTTCCAAGAGTTGGTGAATAAGGCGCTTATTCTTGAGGACAAGCGCAAGGAACTGGATGAGAACAGGAAGCGCAGGAAGCAGCATCAGGGATCGCGTCAGGGATCGCAGCAACATCTGAGAGTTGCGCCAAATCAGTTTTTCAGATTCCAGCCGCAGAGTGCTACAAGGACACCAGCACCAAGACCCGTCAATCAGAATTATCAGACCCTAGCACCAGCCAGAAACGCCACTTCAGGCAGTCAACAAGGGACAGTGAGACACTGTTACAATTGCAACGAGCCAGGACACTTTGCCAATAGTTGTCCTAAGAAGACAGCAGGAGTGACCCCGATTCCGCTGTCAACTGGGATCCACACCGGCCAGACGCTAGCACTGTGAGCTGCACCCAGGCGTGGTGAGAGGCCGAGTCAATCATGTCACCGCAGATGCACTGCAGAATGCCACGGACGTCGTACTGGGTAAGTTAGTTGTTAACTCAGTACCTGCAACAGTTTTGTTTGATTCTGGAGCTTCGCATTCTTTTGTTTCTCAAGGCTTTGCTGCTAAAAATGATTTGGAGATTGCAAGACTTAAATGCATGCTTTTAGTTCAAACCCCTGGTTCCGAACTCCGAACGAAAGTAGGATGTTCTGGGGTGAGAATACTAATAGATGGGATAGAGTTCCTAGCGAACCTTATTATTTTGGAGACCCAGACCTTAGATGTTATTTTGGAAATGGATTGGTTATCCAAGCACAAGGCCGTATTGGATTGTGGACGAAGGACTATCTCAGTTGAGAGCCCGTGTGGAAAGAAAGTGGAATTTCAAGCTACTGCCTTCAGAGATGGATAGTTGATGGTTAACAGTGCCAATGCAATCAGCATAGAAGATGTCTCAGTAGTGAATGAGTATTCGGATGTTTTTCCTGAAGATCTACCTGGTATGCCGCCAGACAGGGACATAGAGTTTGTGATAGAGCTTGTACCTGGTACAGCCCCGATAGCAAAGAGACCCTATCGGATGTCCACCGAGGAATTGGTAGAGATGAAGAAACAACTTGAAGAGCTGGTGGAGAAAGGATTTATCAGACCGAGTTCGTCACCGTGGGGAGCGCCAGTTTTGTTCATCAAGAAGAAATACGGGAGTTTTAGGATATGCATTGACTACCGTGCACTCAATGAAGTCACCGTGAAGAATAAGTATCCGCTACCCAGGATCGATGATTTGTTTGATCAGCTGAGAGGAGCCGGAGTTTTCTCCAAGATTGATCTGAGATCGGGATACCATCAGTTGAAAATCCGATCGGAAGATATCCCAAAGACTGCATTCTAGTCAAGATATGGACATTACGAGTTTACAGTTATGTCCTTTGGTCTGACGAATGCGCCAGCATATTTCATGAATATGATGAATAAGGTGTTCATGGAATATTTGGACAAGTTTGTTGTTGTGTTCATAGATGATATTCTAATCTACTCCAAGACAGAGGATGAACATGCAGAGCACTTGAGGCGAGTTTTGGAAAAGCTGAGGGAACAGCAACTCTTCACCAAGTTCAGCAAGTGTGATTTTTGGAAGGACAAGGTGGAGTTCCTCGGACATGTAATGACCGCAGAAGGAGTCACCGTTGATCCAAGCAAGGTAGAAGCTGTGTTACATTGGGAACAGCCGAAGACCGTGACCCAGATCCGGAGTTTCTTGGAATGGCAGGTTACTACCGCCGTTTCATTGAAGGCTTTTCGACAATTGCGAAACCTCTTACGCAATTGTTGAAAAAGGAGAAGAAGTTTGCATGGACACCAGAGTGCGAGAAAGGTTTTCAAGAGCTGAAGAAGCGATTGACATCAGCCCCGGTGTTGGTTCTACCGGACGTTAATCAAAGCTTCGATATTTATTGTGATGCATCGCGTCAAGGACTTGGATGTGTACTGATGCAGAATGGAAAGGTCGTCGCTTATGCATTGAGGCAGTTGAGGCCGCACGAGGAGAATTATCCAATGCATGACCTAGAGCTAGCTGCCGTAGTGCATGCTTTGAAGTTATGGCGTCACTATTTGATTGGAAACAGATGTGAGGTATACACGGACCATAAGAGTCTGAAGTACATCTTCACCCAATCAGACCTGAACATGAGACAAAGGAGATGGTTAGAGTTGATCACGGACTACAATGTTGGAATCCATTATCATCCCGGAAAGGCCAACGTAGTTGCCGATGCTCTGAGTCGGAAAAGCCATACCGTGAACATGTTGCTAGCCACAAGTCGGGATGAACTATGTGAGGATTTCCATAGAACGCAGATTGAAGTCGTACCAGAAGGATTCTTGGCCGCATTGGAAGTGAAGCCCACCCTGGAGGATCAGATCCGAGAAGGACAGGAGGATGATGACAAGATCCGCAGGATTAAGTCCAACATGGATGAAGGCAAGGCAGAGGACTTCAAGTTGGATGAGCAAGGCACGTTATGGATGAGGGATCGCATTTGTGTGCCGAACAGGAAGGAACTGAAGCAGTTGATTCTAGAAGAAGCCCATGACTCCAAGTACTCGATTCATCCTGGAAGTGCCAAGATGTATCAAGACTTGAAGGAAAGATTCTGGTGGCCGAGCATGAAGCGTGAGGTTGCCGAGCACATTGCACTGTGCGACATATGCCAGAGAGTCAAGGCAATGCATCAGAGACCAGCGGGATTGCTACAGCCATTGAACATACCTGAGTGGAAGTGGGAGGAAATCGGAATGGACTTCATTACCGGTTTGCCGAAAACTCAAGGAGGATATGATTCTATATGGGTCATAGTGGACCGCTTGACTAAGGTGGCCGACTTTATTCCTGTAAAGACAACCTACTCGGGAGATAAATTAGCAGAGTTGTACATGATCAGGATCGTCTGTTTGCACGGAGTGCCAAAGAAGATCGTATCGGATAGAGGTACCCAGTTTACCTCGAGGTTCTGGAATAAGCTGCATGAAGCCATGGGAACCCGTTTGAACTTCAGCACAGCTTATCATCCACAGACGGATGGTCAGACTGAAAGAGTCAATCAGATTCTGGAGGATATGTTAAGAGCGTGTGCATTGGCTTATGCTACCTCTTGGGATAAAAGTCTGCCGTACGCCGAGTTCAGCTACAACAACAGTTACCAAGCAAGTTTGCAAATGTCACCATTTGAAGCACTATATGGTCGACCCTGTTGGACGCCATTGAACTGGAATGAGACAGGTGAACGCCGTGTCTTTGGACCAGATATTCTTCAAGAAGCCGAAGAACAGATTGCCATGATCAGGGAGAGATTAAAGATTGCCCAATCACGACAGAAGAGTTATGCTGACAACCGTCGCCGAGACCTGAGTTTCGAACCAGAAGATTTCGTGTATCTCAGAGTCACGCCGCTCAGAGGAGTTAAGAGATTCCATGCCAAAGGAAAACTCGCGCCGAGATATGTTGGACCATTCAAGGTTCTCAGCCGCAGAGGTGAAGTTGCTTATCAGCTAGAGTTACCGCAATCACTAGCAGGAGTGCATGACGTGTTCCACGTGTCCCGGTGAAGAAGTGTCTCCGAGTACCTGAGGAGCAGACACCGCTAGAGTCAATTGAGTTGCAAGAAGATCTGACTTACAAGGAGCACCCCGTGAAGATTCTGGACACCATGGATCGAGAAACGAGGAACAAGTCAACCCGTTTCTGTAGAGTTCAATGGAGCAACCACGCGGAGAGTGAAGCAACTTGGGAGCGCGAAGAGGATTTGAAGAAAGAGTTTCCGAACCTATTTCTTTAGAAAGCCCTGAATCTCGGGGACGAGATTCTGTTAAGGGGGGGAGGTTTGTAACACCCCAAAAATTTGCTTTTCTTAAATTCATGTGTGATTTGGCACTTTGGTGAATTTTTGGAATTTTCTGGAATTTATTTGGAATTTATTTGAATTTATTCCATTTTGAAATAATTAAAGAATTAAACTATGCAAATAAAAATTTGTTGGAAATATTTTAATTGAGTCCAAAATGTTCCAAAATGTTTTCCAGAATTTTTCTGGAATTTTTCTGAGTCTTTTGCTATTTTTAATGATTTAATTGAATTTATGAGAATTTAATTGGATTAATTAAATCGAGTTGGTTTCACTGTTCCTCCGACCAAGCCCGAGTCAGACTCGAGTTCGAGTCCGACCCGAACCCGACCGCGCCCGTGGTCAAGCCGAACTCGTTCGCCCGGAACCCTAACCGCGTGACCGTTGGATCTTGATCTAACGGCCCACGATCGTGCCACGTCGCCGGACCCGAGTCCGACCGAGTCAGCCAACTCGCCGAACTGGACCCGAGTCCAACTCACGCGACCATTGGATCTGGATCCAACGGCTCACGATGAGCCACGTCGCCCTCTCCGTGTCGCCGTCGGACTCCGCCGCCGCGTCGGAGTGGACCTCGGTTTCCGCGCGTTTCACGGACGCCGAGGGCCCTATTTAATGCGCCGTCTTTCATGTCGTGACCTAGACTTCCGTGCGCACCCGTAGCCCTAGACAACGTCGCCCGAGCCGCCGTGGTTGCGCCGCAATCGCTCGCCGGAGTTGATTGTGTGTTCATGCGGTTTTAGTTGTTTCCGCCGCCGTCTGCCATCCTCCGCCGCCGTTGAGGTCAGATCCGGAACCGCAAGAGCCAGCCGCGTCGGAGGGAACCTTCCACTTCACCAGAGCACACCCGCAACGCCGCTGCTATCGTCGTCGTCTCCATCTCCGGCCAGCAAGCACCGCCGTGGACATCGCCGTGACCTCGAAGCTTTTCAACCGTCGGATCTCCATCGCACGGACCAGATCGCGTCACGTCACCCGCCGGTGAGATCCACGTGCTAAACCCTTATACAATCTCAGCCGTTAGATCTAGATCGTACGGTTAGCGTTAACCGCGTTATACGCGTTAGATTGGATCCCAACCGTTGGATCTAGATCCAACGGTCCAGATTAACCGCGTTAACCCAAACGCGTGAAACCCAGATACAATCCGAGCCGTTGGATTTCAAATCAACGGCCCGGATTGCGCCACGTAGCGGAAGCTTGATCGCCGCGGTCAGCCCACGCGTGGGCGGTCACCGAGTCACGCCGCGCGTGTCGGCCGATCGCACCATGACGCCACGCCAGCGTCATGGCGGACCCGACGTCGCCGCCACCTCACCGTCGCGGTGACGCCAAAGAATAACGCTCACCGATGAGGGTCCCACTCGCCGCCAGCGGCTGAGTCCTCGCGACGTCGGCGATGACGTCACCCGCTGGGTCCCACGCCGATCCTCACGGAGTGGGCCGGTACACAGTAGACCCAGCGAAACCATGGACCACGTCCATGAACCTACCGACGCCACAGACCAATCGAGGCTGCCACGTGTCATCGCTGGCGTAATAAATTAATTTCCGAAAAGAAAATGATTTATTAATTCGAAATAATGATTTTCAGATTTTGATTCAAACTTCAAACGCTTATAACTTTTATGCTTTAACTCCGAATTGAGTGATTCAAATTTCTAAATTTGTATAAAATTGAGATCTACCTAATGATGAATTTTATTTAATTTTTGGACTAAAGTTTTTCTCTGTAATATTATTTAATTGATTATTTAAACTTTAAATAATCATAACTTTTGTGTTTTAACTCCGATTTGAGCGATTCCAGTTCCTAAAAATTCATAAAATTATGTTCTCTCTGTTTATGAACTTTATTTGGATGTTTGGACACTTTTGGTCTACTGTTTTATTCATTTGTTGCTATTTGCACGCGTTACGAGTAGACGTTGAAGTGCCGGAAGGATTCGAAGGAGAAGTATTGACCCAGGAGCCAGCTCAGGACCAAGAGCAAGTACTTTTTGAAGGCAAGTTACGCTTTGACCATATTGATCCCATTTTGAAACCTATTTTGATTCAATTTATTGCATGCTAGTTTAATTAGAAATACTTTATTTAATTCCGGGGAATTAGATAAATACCAAATTGATGTATGACACCTTGATTAATTAAATATGTGCCATGACCCCTTGTCACCCTAGTTGTGGATTACTAGTTGGACATTATTAAATTGCCAACATGGGTTTTTAGACCGTTGTAGTATATTGCTTAGACCTGCTACGTGCTCATGACATGATTTTGGACAATCAAATGTTAATATTGACTTAATGATATATTGAACCTGTTTTGGAAAAGTATCATGTGTTGTGATGTTGATGGCACGTGGTGCATGGTAATCAACTGGGGTTTGATAAATAGTTTTTGACCGGGGCATGTGGCAAGAATGATCAGGTGGGCCAGTTGTGGCACCGGGAATGTTGGTTTGGTTCAATAATGATGTTGATGGAAATGTGGATTAGGATTGGGAAAGATGTTTATTTAACTCCTGAAAAAGTTGTTAATGATATACTGGTTTCTACTGCTTTCGAATCTACTTATATTATTTGTTAAATGCTGTTTACTGCAAATATACCTTGAGCTATTCCTTTGTATCAAGCCATTCATGTAGTATATTAGCTTGCATTCTGTGCATGACTTGCTGAGTACCAAGTACTCACCCTTGCCACAATACAACACCAGTTGAAGAGGAGTCTACACCAGCTTTGGAGGAGGAGCTCCAAGAGGAACCGTCTACTTAGGAGCGAGCCCGATCGGTTGCTGTGGTATCTTTGGATGGCGCCACGAAGTTATTTTATTTTCCGCTGCTATTATTTCTCTCTTAATAAGTTTCGCCCTGTGTGGCGTATATTTGTAACTTGACCATAAGGTCGAGCAACCAGTTTGACTATTTAATTAAAGTACTTTGTTAGTATCGAGTGGTATGATTGTGATATTTACCGATGTTAAGACTGTGTGCACTAGCGCGTTCCTGGACTAGTGCTGAATACACAGAGGGTCCGAATTTGCAAATTCGGGTCCCAACACCTACTTTCCAAAGTTGTGTTTATGGCATTGAAAGGAGGCGACTTAGAGATTTGTGAAGTTCAGGGGGAGTAAATCCCTGAACCATGTCCCTTTTCGCATGATCCAGAAGATCATATTTTATATCTTGAAGATTATATGTTGTGCACTTTTTTCCTTATTGAGTTTTCCTTAAGTTTTCTCACATGAAGGTTTTTAATGAGGCAACTATTGCAAAATGGAGTGCGAGCGCAATGTACTCTTTTCTTCATCCCTTTTTTTTCACACTTAGTTTTTGGGGGGAGTTTTTAGCGAGACATGTGCATTACGCGGTATTCGAGCAAGGGGGAGTATTATGATTAGATAGAATCCCAGTTCAAGTATGGAAGGACTATATCTATTGGTGGGCGAATCCGAACATATCTGCAAGTTGGCTTTGCTATGTATTTGACGAGTACCGCATTCATGGGTACCCCCATCGGCCGGAACGCGAAGCTTGCTGACCAACCGCTGGCGAAGGCCCAAAGATCGCCAAAAGGTACTTGGGCCGCGGAGAGCGGACCCCGACCTGTGCAGGACCGACCCTGGACGGTCGACGGACTCCGATCCCGGGCGGTCGGTGGGCTCCGACTGTCTAATATTGGAGCTCGCGGTCAGCAAGCTCCACTCGCGCACGAGCCAGCGGGGCCCACGCCGGTGTCAGGCGGCTGCCTTGTGCGCGGGGTCCCCTGGCGTCCGTACTGGGGTAGGCGGCTCCTTCCCAAAACTGTCAGAAGAGCCACCGAAGAAGTCAAGCCCCCGTCCCATCGCCTGGCACACCGCAGAGGAATACGCCCACTCCCGAGGCCAAGGCAAAGTCAAGCGCCATTAAAGCCGCCGAGGCTGACAGGGGCACCACGCGATGCGTCATCCAGACAGCACTACGCAAGACCACTCATCACAGAGCCACCAACCCTGCCTCGGGACACGCGATGCGTCATCCAGACAGCACCACGCAAGACCACTCATCACAGAGCCACCAACCCTGCCTCGGGGCCGGGCGAGGGTCGGACAAGACAGAAACCAGACTTCGAGACACGCAGGCCCCTTTCCTCGTGGTTTTCCCAAACTCCCGTGTAACCTGCCTCCTCCGTCTATATAAGGAGAGGCAGGGCCTGAGAGGGAGGGGCGATGGAAAAAACAGTCTTCTAGGTAGCCACAACTCCTAGCAAAAACAACGGGGGATCGGTCGGCCGACTCCCTGCCTCGCTTGTATACCTCTTGTTCATCGCCCTAAGATCAATACACCCACACCGAATGAACTGGAGTAGGGACGTTCAGCCCGAACCAGTATACATCATCTGACTCCTTGAGTCGACCATTCGGGGAGAGGGAGCGCGCGACCCCATCCGACCACAAATTCGTATTGCCGGTGCACGAAACACCGACAGTTGGCGCGCCAGGTAGGGGTTCTCGCGCGTCTTCACCGACATCCTCATCTTCGGGTTCCCATTCTCCTCCCTGATGGCCTCCTCCCACCACGATTCACCGATGTCGAGGGGCTGGATCCGCTTCGGCACCCTCGATTTCATCGTCACCACGGCGGGAGAGCTTGTCCTCATTCCAGCTGCCATCCGGGACCGGGCGTCGTCCACAAGCCTGGATGCGGTTGCTGATGTCCTCAGCAACCTCCGCCTCGAGGCCCCCGCATGGGCCGCGCGGGCGGGCCCATCGCGCGCCGGCACTGCTCCTGGTGACGCCACCTATGAGCTGCGGCGAGCGGCGGTTCCACCCTCCACGGGCTCTCAACTCGTGGCCATGGCCGGCTACGCGCCGGCTTCCCTCCACGACCTACTGGCGGATTCCTCCAGCCACGGCTCTAGCTCCGACAGAGAGTATCCCCCTCGCAGGGTGTCTTCCCGCGAATGCAACATGATGGGTGCGGCGGAACCGTCCTCCACCCCCGCTACCCTCGGGACCCTCCTCCCGCGCGACGAAGCGCGGCGGGAGGAATCCCGGCGGGAAGACGACGCACAAAGCACCCATAACGCCGCGACCTTCGGCAACAGCGAGGAGCTAGAGGCCCGAAAGGCCGAGCTCGATAAGCTCCAGGCCGAGCTGGAGCGCCGTCAGCCTAACCCACCACTCGCCTCCGGCGCGCGCGCGCGCGCGTCAGGTGCATCAGCAGTTGGCTGAGGAGACGAACGACCTTCCGTTCTTCCCTCACGCCAACCAGAACATTGCTGCGGCGGCAATGCTGCTCCGAGGGCTGCCTGAGCCAACGGAGCCAGAAGCCAAGGCCACCTATCAAAACCTCCGAGGACTGGTAGAACGTGCTGTCGTTCAGCACGCCCAAGGTTCCGGCTCCCGACGGACGGGCGCCACTTCGGGCCGCCTGGGCCACTCCCCCTCACAGGGCCGACGGAGCCCAGCCAAGACGGCCCCGCTCCACGAGCTCCCCCAGGCATCATACACCCCGGTGCGCCACCGCCTGGGGGACAAGTATGATCTTCGCACCACCCTCGAGGCGCGAAGGAGAGCTACCGATGCAGCAGCGCCCTCGCAGGTCGCCGATAGCAGGCGACGCAACCATTCCGACCCGGGATTCGACGGTCCCGGGCCGCGTGCGTTCACCCGCCTCATCCGCAACGCCGACTTCCCGACCCGGTTCCGGGCCCCGACTAACATAGCCAAATACACAGGGGCCACCAACCCAGTGTCTGGCTAGAAGACTATCGGCTCGCCTGCCGAGCTGGGGGAGCGACGGACGACTCCTTCATCATCCAGTATCTCCCCATCTACCTTGCGGACTCAGCTCGAGCCTGGCTCGAGTACCTGCCCGCAGACACCATCGGCAGCTGGGCCGACCTGACGAACCTTTTCGTCGGGAACTTCCAGGGCACCTACAAACGCCCTGGCAACTCCTGGGACCTGAAGAGCTGCAAGCAGCAGCCGGGGGAAACCCTCCGGGACTACATCCGCCGCTTCTCCCAACAGTGCAACGAGCTCCCCGATATCCGTGACGCCGACGTCGTCGGGGCGTTCATCTACGGCACCACGTGCGAGGCCCTGGTCCACAAGTTGGGCTATGCGAAACCTCGGACCACCAAGGAGCTCCTCGACATCGCCACCAATCACGCCTCCGGCGAGGAGGCCGTGGGGGCCATCTTCGAAAGGAAGACGGCCCACAAAGCACCGACCTCGGGGCGGCGCCCCTCCGTCATACGACAAAAGGAAGCGGAAGGGGAAGCAGGGCGCGAAGGCGAATGGTCGCTGGCTGCCGATCGACTGCCAAAGCAGCCCGACAGACGCCCGACCGATTCGAGAAATTGATGGATAGTCCGTGCCCGAACCACGACTATCCCGTCAAACACAAGTATCGGGACTGCGAAGTCTTGAAGCGGTTTCTCTCCGGAAACCCCACGACATCGCGGGGTAAGGGGAAGAAGCGTGACCCGGCACCCGACGCCGGGGCGAAGGGCGATGAGCCAGCCGACGAGTTCCCACAGCTCGACGGCTGCCTCATGATCTTCGGAGGGGCAGAGTGCTATGCCGACAAGCGACGGTTGAAGCTCGCCCACCGAGAGGTTCACACGGCTACCCCCGCCGTGCCCTCCTACTTAAGGTGGTCGGAGTGCCCGATCGCCTTCGATCGGACCGACCACCCCGACCACATCCCGCACCCGGGACGCTACCCGCTCGTCGTCAACCCCATCGTGGGGACGAAGCGCCTGACCAAGGTGCTCATGGACGACGGCAGCAGTCTCAACATCATGTATGTTGAGACCCTGGATGCCCTGGGAGTCCCTCGCTCCGCCCTCCGGCCGAGCAGGGCGCCTTTCCACGGCGTCGTACCGGGCCAACAGGCCCACCCCCTCGGACAGGTCGGCCTGTCCGTCACCTTCGGGAGCCCGGACAACTTCCGCACCGAGAGCCTCACTTTCGAGGTTGTGGACTTTCCCGGCTCCTACCACGCCATCCTGGGACGGCCTTGCTACGCGAAGTTCATGGCAGTCCCCAACTACACCTATCTCAAGCTGAAGATGCCAGGGCCGCAAGGTGTCATCACCGTGGCCGCATCCTTCGGCTTCGCCTACAATCGTGAAGCGGCTGTGAGCCTCGGCCTCACGTCGCTCGCCGCCGAGCTCGCCAGGCTCGAGAGAAGGCCCCCGAATCCGCCCCCGACTCCAGCCAGTCGGGGCCTAGCTCTTTCAAGTCCACGGAGGATACGAAGGAGGTCGCTGTTGATCCCGAGGACCCCACCAAGATCGTGCGGGTCGGGGCTGCCCTCACCGCCAAATAGGAAGGCGCGCTCATCGACTTCCTCCGAGCAAACCGAGACGTCTTCGCTTGGAGACCCTCGGACATGCCAGGAGTTCCAAAGGAGGTCGCCGAGCACTCCCTGAACATTCGACCAGGGATCTGCAGTCGCCCGGCCGCTGCGCAGTTCGACGAAGAAAAGCGTCGGGCCATTGGGGAAGAGATCGCCAAACTTTTGGCCGTCGGCTTTGTAAGGGAGGTGCGTCACCCCGAGTGGCTCGCCAATCCCGTCCTTGTAAAGAAAAAGTCAGGGCAATGGAGAATGTGTGTTGACTACACGAGCCTCAACAAGGCCTGTCCGAAAGATCCATTCCCATTACCTCGCATCGACCAGGTCGTGGACTCCACCGCCGGTGCGAGTCCCTTTCTTTTGGATGCCTATTCGGGCTATCACGATTGCGATGAAGGAGTCCGATCAGCTCGCGACCTCCTTCATCACCCCGCACGGCTAAATCGTTACGTCACGATGCCTTTTGGTCTGAAAAACGCAGGCGCCACGTACCAGCGATGTATGCAGGCGTGTTTTTCAGACCAAATTGGCCGTAACATCGAAGCCTACGTCGATGACATCGTTGTCAAGACCAGGAAGGTCGATGGCCTCATCGCCGACCTGGAGGAGACTTTTGCGAACCTCCAACGGTTTCGCATAAAGCTCAACCCCGAGAAATGCGTCTTCGGGGTCCCCAAGGGCAAGTTGCTGGGATTCATCGTCTCCGAGCGCGGCATCGAAGCCAACCGTGATAAGATCTCCGCTATCGCAAGGACGGGGCCAATCAACGATCTGAAGGGAGTTCAGAGGCTGATGGGGTGCCTCGCGGCACTAAGTCGCTTCGTATCCCGCCTCGGCGAACGCGAGATGCCACTCTACAGACTGATGAAGAAGTCCGACCACTTTACCTGGACCCACGAAGCTCAGGAAGCCTTTAGTCAACTAAAGGCTTTTCTGACCTCACCTCCGGTCCTGGTCGCCCCGGAGCCACAGGAACCCTTACTCCTCTACATCGCCGCCACGACTCAGGTCGTCAGCACGGCACTTGTTGTGGAGCGAGTAGAGGAAGGCCGCGTTTTCAAGGTGCAGAGACCGGTCTACTTCGTCAGCGAGGTGCTCTCCGAAACAAAGGTCCGATATCCCCAGATCCAGAAGTTGCTGTACTCAGTGCTCATTACCAAGAGGAAGCTTGCCCATTACTTCGATCGACACCCCATCTCCGTGGTAACCTCCTCACCGCTCGGAGAAGTCATCCACAACCGCGACGCTACCGGAAGAATCGCCAAGTGGGATCTCGAGCTCAACGGCCTCGACATATCGTACGTCCCCAGGACGGCGATCAAGTCCCAGGTCTTGGCGGACTTCGTCGCCGAGTGGACTGAGGCGCAAGTCCCTGCGGTGGTCGAGGACCCGCAGTACTGGACGATGTACTTCGACGGGTCTTACACCAAGAACGGGGCCAGCGCGGGGGTCGTCATCATCTCCCCACTCGGCAACAAGCTCCGGTATGCCATCCGTCTACTCTTCGACGCCACCAACAATGTCGCCGAGTACGAAGCCCTCGTCAATGGCCTTCGGATCGCCGCCGACCTGGGCGCACGACGGCTCTACGTTCACGGCGACTCCAAGCTGGTCGTCAACCAAGTAATGAAAGCCACCGAGCCCCGTGACGCTCGGATGGACGCCATCGCTCGAGGTCCGCAAGCTCGAGGAGAAGTTCAAGGGTTTCGAGCTCCATCACAGCTACCGACGCTATAACGGTGAAGCCGACTCCCTCGCCAACCTCGCCTCCGAAAAAGGGCCGGTTCCCCCTGGAATCTTCGTTTCCGACCTCAGCAGCCCATCAATCCGGCTGGACCCGAGTGCCGAGGGCGCCACCGACTTCAAGACGGGCGCTCCGCCGATCTTGACCAGATGCTCACCCGCCTGGGTCGGACTTGGCGTCTGAAAGGCCGAACCGATCGAGGCAACCGTTTGTCGATCGATTGACGAGCAGGTTGCTCCTCGCCGATACCACCGAGGCTCGGCGCCTCGCCCGGCAGGCTAAGTCTTCGCCCTGGTCGGCGCCCTCTACAAAGGAGCCCGTCGGAATCCTTCGTGCGCGTTCCGACCGACCAAGGGAAGCACCTTCTGCTGGACATCCACGACGGGGTGTGCGGGCACCATGCCGCGCCGCGGTCACTGGTAGAAAAAGCCTTCCGACAAGGTTTCTACTGGCCGACCGCCGTAGAAGATGTGACCCAAATCGTCCGCACCTGAGAAGGATGCCAATACTTCGCCAGGCACACGCACATTACTGCACAAGCCACTGCAGACAATCCCCATCACGTGGCCCTTCGCGGTTTGGGGGCTCGATCTGGTCGGGCCCTTCAAGAAGGCGCCCGGGCTTCACTCACTTACTCGCCGTGTGGACAAGTTCACAAAGTGGATCGAAGCCAAGCCATTGGCAAAGATCACATCGGCGCAGGCAGCAGGCTTCTTCCGCGATATTGTCTACCGCTTCGGGGTGCCCAACTCCATCATCACCGACAACGGGACGCAGTTCACAGGGAAGGAGTTCCTCGAGTTCTGCGACGACTTCAATATCCGAGTCGACTGGGCGGTAGTGGCGCATCCCCGGGCCAACGGCCAGGCCGAGCGAGCCAACGGCATGATCCTCCAAGGACTCAAGCCGCAAATCTTCAGTCGACTGAAGAAATTCGCGGGACGGTGGGCCGCCGAGCTACCGCCCGTTCTTTGGAGTCTACGAACCACACCAACCCGGTCGACCGGGTTCACACCTTTCTTCTTGATGTTCGGAGCGGAGGCTGTCCTCCCGACCGACCTTGAGTACGGTGCACCAAGAGTGCAGAACTACGACAGCGCACGGGGGACCGAGGAACAGCAGGATGACCTCGACCAACTCGACGAGGCTCGAGATGTCGCGGTCTTACGGTCGGCTAAATATCGGGCCGGTATTTGCGTCGCTACCACAGCCGACGGGTTCGCGGCCGCTCATTCGAAGTCGGCGACTTAGTGCTGCGTCAAGTCCAATCCGCGAAGGACAGGCACAAGCTCTCCCCGCCCTGGGAGGGCCCTTTCACCATCGCGGAAGTCCTCCGACACGGCACCTTCCGCCTCAAGGACACTGAAGGAAATCTCATGACTAATGCGTGGAACATAGAGAAGCTGAGAAAGTTCTATTCATAGTCAACCTCTCCCCTCTTTTTTACCACTCAACAAATACTTGAGCAAAGGAAGCCGCAGCCCTCGGACAACCGACTGAGTGCTCTCCCTCTCTCTCTCCCGTCTTTGACCTACCGCAAGTACTGCGACCTCCGCCCCAAAAGCCGAGGTCCTGAAGTAGTACTCTGCCCGTCGCAAAGACCACGAATACAAGGACAACCGACCTACAGTTGGTCGGGCCGTCCCACTCCGGTAACAAATACACATAAAGTCCCGCCTCCAACCTACGCCGGATCCGTTGCGGTCCCAAAAGACTACGGATGTGGGCAAATCGCAAGCGCAAAATCCTCAAAGAAGAAAAAAGAAACAGGGAGCAAAGAAGCACTTTATTTATTTATGGAGGAACATCGCCCCAACCAAGAACGAACCGCCCGTTACGATCTTGGTGTGCGCCCCGCCAGCCGAACTCCGCGCGATGTCCCTCGACCACCGCCTGCACCAGCGGCGCCCTCACTTCCCGAAGTCGGGGAACGCCCACGACGAGGACGCCAACTCGCCGTACGTCCTCACGAACAGCCTCAGCCTCAGCCTCCGCCACCTCCTGCAGCCAGGCCTGATGGGCGACCACTTCCTCGCGGGTCTGAGTGTTACAGTCCGCCATGGCGCACAGAGAAAGTTCGTTTGGCGGCAGTCCTTGCCAAAGTAACGAGCGCACCGGCGCCTCTCCTTTTATAGCCAAACAGTGCGGGAGGCGCGGAAGACGAAGCGCCTTGGGATCACGCAACGGAGCGGAAGACGAAGCGCCCAACACCAGTTCCGAAAGCGGCACGGTCCCCCAGGCGAGTTAATCCGCCCTTATCTCCAAAGAAAACTTAAATCCTTTTCTAAAATCTTGTGCGGGCTCAAGCGGTGCGTGGCGACTGCACCCTCAGTCCCCACGCACCACTCGGGGGCTGCCTCGCGACCTCAGGGGTCAGCGACCTAGATCAATGACCGGTAACCACTCCGACCGGGCTACCCTCCTCATAGTAACCTCTTCAAACCCAAAATGCTACAGCCCACGCCCCCGCGGCTACGGCTCCGAGGTAGCACTTTGCGCAAAAGGGAGGCTACTTGAGCGAAGGGCCAAGCGGCGGTCGGATGGAGCCTTTCGATTTAGGTCGGCGAGCCGACCGATCAAACAATCTCCCTCGTGGCAACCTCCTCGAACCGAATGCTACAACTTAAGCCCCAGCGGCTACGGCTCCCGAGTAGCATTTCGCGCAAAAAGGAAGTTGCCCGAGCAGAAGATAGCTTGATCGATCAGGGCAGACCAACCCCGGTCGTCGTTAAAAAAGCGTACGAGTCGCTAACCTAAGCCGTACTCCGACCGACCGAGCTATCTACCTCGTGGCTATTTCCCCCGGCCCAAAGTACTACGGCCTACGCCTCCGCGGCTACGGCTTCGAAGTGGCACTCTGCGGGGGGAAACAAGTCCTCCGAGCAAGAGATGCTAGGGACGGTCGAAGCACCCCCACTCAGGTCAGCGTTCCAACCGACCGAGCGGAGGCTTCGCGAAGGAGGCGGTCCGACCTAGGCACCTCTCCTCCACGAAGCGAGCGCTCTAGGTAGCTTGTCCTATCCCGTGATCTCTTCGGACGGAGTTGAAGCAACACCTACGCTTTCAGGGCACCCCCGCGGGCCCTGTAGCTATGGTCGTAAGATTGCCCAAATTCATAGAGGAAGCACGGGGTAGACGGGCAAGATAACTTAAAGCAACCCGACACGCCGAACTCGATTAGGGCAATCATGTTCATTACATGCACTGCAAAAAAGCAAAAAATAGGGAAACTAATCATCTCCCTCCTTCCGATGGAGGATTTCTCGCGGCGAGATTCGGCGGGCAATCTCTTGGGCGCACGGATCGACCCGGGCCATGAATGCGTCGACTTCTTCGTCGCTTCGGTCAGCAGCAACGCCGCTCCCAACCGCCTCAAGGTCGACGCCGTCATAATAAGAGACGGTGTTGACCAGGGCCGAGGAAGCGCCAAGCACCGCCGCTTCCCGCATCGACGCCTCGACGCGCTCAGGGACCCATCCAAGTATGGCGGGGATGGCGCTGGGGCCCGGAGTAAGCCCGAACAGCCGGTCGCAGACGGCCTGGATGCCCACATGGAGGACCGTCAGCTCGGCCGTCGTACCGGCCGCGTCCCTCTCCGCCACCCGCTTGTCCCTAAGGGCCGAGTCACGTGACTCGACCGCCGCATCCCGTTTCTCCACCGCCACCCTTCGCGACTCCAGCGCGTCGCTAAGCTTTTTCCGCAGCTCTGCAGGGACAAAAACAGCGTCAGAAGATGCCCGTTGCAGTGGCTCCCAAGGGGTTGAACTACTCACCGGCCACGGAGGCCTCTTTGGCGCGAAGTTCCTCCTCGACCTTGGCACGCGCTTCTCGATCGGACGTGGCGCGATCGGCAAGCTCCCTCGCCGTCGCGAGCTCCCCCCGAGCAAGATCCCGCTCGCCGCGAAGCCGGTCGGCCTCCCTGCGGGCCGACTCGCATTCCTCTCGGAAGAGGGCGGCCTCCGCCCGAGCGGATATTTCTGCGCGGACCGCAGAAGTCTTGGCCACTTCAGCATCCGCCAGGGACGACCTGGCCCTCTCTCCCTCGGCGGTCAACGACTCCACAAGTCGCTGAGCCTCCCGCAAGGCTTCAGTGACTTCCCCCAGCCGCTGACCAGCCGTGGCGGCCCTCCCTTGCTCGGCAACAAGCGCCCTCCGGGCGTCGAGCAGCTCTTCCCCTATGGCGCTCCCCCGGCTGTGCAGATGCCGGAGGAACATCGACTTGTCCACCGCCCGGGATGTCAAGCGCTGCAAACACCTGCCCGGTCAGTCTCCGTTTCCCGGTCGAGAGATGCACGAAAGACAAATCCCCATCAGACTTACCGATCTGGCCGAGCGGGACTCCTGAGCAATGGACTTTCTCGCCCTGGACGCGGCGTCAACGGCGCGAGTGAGGTCGGCGTGGATCCTCCCCATCTCCTCCTCCAAAGCGTTCCAATCCGCGCGTTCGCCTCGTCGTCGAGCGAATCACGGGCCCTCCGGCCGGGTCAGGACCGGGCCAAGTCAGCACGGCGGTCGGCAACCGCCCTGTCTCGACTTCCCCGCCTGCCGGAACGTCTGCAGCAGCCGGTTGCACGCCCTCGGCCTTTCGGACCGCCGGAGCGGCGGTGGCAGCGGCGGGGGCGGCAGAACTCGTCCCGCCGGTGTCGTGAACGCCGCGAATCCCAGTACTTCCCCCAGCGGCAGAGTCGCGGCGACCCCCACGGTCGGCAGTGCGGGGGAAGGCAAGGATGGCGGAACATCTCCCGTCGATGATGCGAACGGTAGCGGTCCCAGCCCCCCCCGGGTGGCGGCAGGACCTCACCGGTCTCACCGACGGCAGCGGCGGCGAAGCGCGCCCGTGAGCTTCTTCTGACTGCCGAGGTCGGCAACGGCCCCGGCGCTCCCCCCTCCGGCAGCGTCCCCTCACCAACAGACCCTGCCGCGGGGAGCTCATTCGAAGGATCCCCGCTCCCGATGACCGCCGCCGCGCACCCCGCGGACGGGAGCGGAAGGGTGCGGTTCCTCACCGCCGAAGTGGGACTCAGCGCCCTCCCAGCGCTGGTGAGCCCCCTGCGCACAGCGGTCGGTCAGGAATTGCGAAGCAAGAAACACCAGAGAGGACCAAACTGGGGGCACATAAGTCACTTACCGAGAGGAGCGAACAACCGGCACCTGACGTGCCCTTTTTGCCGGGCCCCTGCGAGGAGGCGTGAGGGGTCTGCGCATCCTCAGGACATACCCTGCGCCCGCGGTTTCTTCCGAGGAACCACGGTCGCCGGCCACGCGGCTGGAACCCGCGTCGCAGCCGCCAGAGTCGCCTCCGGCAACCGCTCCCCCCTCGCTCGACGACGACTCCTCGTCGCCGTCACTCAAAGTCTCGTCAGAGACCTCCTCGCCGCGCGCGGCCCGGTCCACGCGCTCTTTCCTCTTCCGCGTCTTCGTGGCCTCTTTCTTCGCCAGGAGGTCGGCGTCGCGCTGCTCCCTTGCGAGGCGCTCGACCGCTCTCGCCTCCTTTTCCCCCGGAAGCCAGGGGCGGGAGATCAGGCCACCGAGCCCCTGCAAGGACGCGCTCGGATAAGGGGGCGGAGGAGCAGAGGAAAGCAAAAGCAAACAGGAGCCGCCAGACGTACCAAGTTCTGCGGATTCTGCGCCGAGAACGGCGCAGGCGCCTCGCCCGCCGGCTCGGTATCTCCCGCAATGGAAACTGCGGCCACACGCGCGAGGACCTCCGACGAGGGAAGCTCCCGCTCCGACGACCTTGCAGGGTCGGTCGGCCCGATGTACTCGAACATGGGGCGCACCCGATCCTTAAGGGGTTGGATGCGCCTCTCCATGAACGTACCGAGGACCACCTTGCCTGTCAGGCCCCGCCGCTTCAGGTCCGCGAGCTTTTCAAGGATCGCATCCACCTTCGTCCGGTCCCTCGCGTCGGGACCCCAGGTCCAGCGAGGATGCGGCGTCGGTAGATTCCCACTGAAGGCCGGGGCACTGTTGCCAATGTTCCGGACGTAGAACCACTCGCTGTGCCACCCCCGGTTGGACGTCGGCAGCTTCACGTCAGTGTAGGACGACTTGCGCCGGGGGCGCAGTTGGATCGCCAGGGCGCCGAGGAGGTCGGCGGCATCCGACGGCGGCCTCGCGAAGAAGAAGTGACGCCAGAGCCCCCAGTGGGGTTCGATCCCCAGAAAAGCCTCGCACAGCGTCATGAAGACCGCGATGTGGAGGACTCCATTCGGGTTCAGGTGGTGAACTTCCCCCCCGTAGTAGTGCAGCAGCCCCCGGACGAACGGGTGGAGTGGGAGGCCGAAACCCCGCTCGTAGAAGGCCGCCAGCGAGACTATCTCGCCGTCTCCCAGTTCGGGGACCTCGGTCCCGGCCGGCGGCGTCCGCCAGCCGGACTGAGGCCGCGGAGGAAGGAGCTCCTTCCTCTCCAAGCCGAGGTAGCGACCCGCCGCGGCCAAGTGCGGGGTCAACGACATCCCCAAGTGTGCGTAGGAGAGCGGGGGACGGCGCGACGAAGCAGGGAGCTTTTCTTCTTCCCTTTGCTTTTTCTCTCCTTTTCTTTTGCAGAGGACGCGAGCAGAAGGATTTGCTCCCTCCACGCCGCCCTCTCCTTCCTTTATAGGCGCCTGGCGGGAACAGACGCGCCTCCGCACCCAACCGACGCCTCCTCACGCGAACCGACGCAGTCGCCAACCGTCAGCCTGCCACCACGCCCACTACTCCGGTAACGTGCCGCAGCCCATTTAAATCCCACTGAGCATTAACTGCTCCGACAGAACGGCCGCCTCGCGCCGCACGCCGCGCAGCATCGCAGACCCCGCCGGCTGCAACGGGCCAGGGCGCCCCATGCCAAGAAAGGTATGAAAACGGCCCACTGGGCCGCCCGGCCTCGGGAGAGCAAGCGGCCTACGGGCTCGCGCCCGAGGCCCGGCACCGTGCTGAGGGTTACGAAGGCCGAATCCAGCCAGCTGGAATGAAAGCCGCCCCAACACGTAAAAAAGAGCGAGGGGCGGGTCGCGATGAGCCCCCAGAGGGCCTCTAGATGGGTCGGCGGACGACCCAATCACTGCGGCCCGCGTCCGAGACCATACCTCACACTCTCCCGCAGAGCTCATCGATGAGTGGCGGCCAGCCGTGCTCCGGGTCGGCGGACGACCCGGCAGCCCGACCCGGGATGAGTAAGGAAAGGTTTTTATGGAACGCCCCGCAGCGGGTCGGACGCCCACGCCGGGAGCTACGTCCGCTTGGAAACGATCCCCCTCGAGGGAGATCGCCAAGGTTCCACTCGGATTGCCCGATAGTAGCTCGCACGAGCACGACGTTCAAACCGACGAAGGTAAACGTGTGTTCGCTCAACCGACTCTAAAGGCCCACAAATGACGTAGCTCGTAGTCCGATCGATTAAACTCCCGACCGGCTCCGACCGCTCGGGGCTACACACCGGTGCGCCGCAAGCACCGGACTCTTTAAGTGGCGCGGTTCCCAAGCAGTCGCGCCGACCTAGCACCGCCGACCTCCGGGCGAACGGCTACCACCGCCGGGCTAAACCCCCGACCGGCTCTCCGACCCGCTCGGGGGCTACACCGGTGCCTTCAGCACCGGGCTCTTTAAGGTCGGGCGGTTCCCCAAGCGATAAGCCACACCCAAAGACCTGACCGGCCGACGGTTACCTCCGCCGGGCTAAACCCCCGACCGGCTCTCCGACCCGCTCGGGGGCTACACCCACCGGGTGCGCTCGCGCGCACCCGGGCTCTTTTTAGGCTGGCGCGGCTCCCAAGCAGTCGCGCCGACCTAGCGCCGCCGACCTCCGGGCAGCTAACCCCCCGACCGGCTCTCCGACCCGCTCGGGGGCTCGGGGGCTACTGACGAGTACCCGTACCATGGGTACCCCCATCAGCCCGGAAACGCGAACGGGCTGACCAACCGCGGCGAAGGCCCAGCACTGCCAAAAGGTACTTGGGCCGCGGAGAGCGGACCCCGACCTGTGCAGGACCGACCCTGGACGGTCGACGGACTCCGATCCCGGGCGGTCGGTGGGCTCCGACCGTCTAATATTGGAGCTCGCGGTCAGCAAGCTCCACCCGCGCACGAGCCAGCGGGGCCCACGCCGGTGTCAGGCGGCTGCCTTGTGCGCGGGGTCCCCTGGCGTCCGTACCGGGGTAGGCGGCTCCTTCCCAAGACTGTCAGAAGAGCCACCGAAGAAGTCAAGCCCCCGTCCCATCGCCTGGCACACCGCAGAGGAATACGCCCACTCCCGAGGCCAAGGCAAAGTCAAGCGCCATTAAAGCCGCCGAGGCTGACAGGGGCACCACGCGATGCGTCATCCAGACAGCACTACGCAAGACCACTCATCACATAGCCACCAACCCTGCCTCGGGACACGCGATGCGTCATCCAGACAGCACCACGCAAGACCACTCATCACAGAGCCACCAACCCTGCCTCGGGACGGGCAGGGGTCGGTCGGACAAGACAGAAACCAGACTTCGAGACACGCAGGCCCCTTTCCTCGTGGTTTTCCCAAACTCCCGTGTAACCTGCCTCCTCCGTCTATATAAGGAGAGGCAGGGCCCGAGAGGGAGGGGCGATGGAAAAAACAGTCTTCTAGGTAGCCACAACTCCCTAGCAAAAACACCGGGGGATCGGTCGGCCGACTCCCTGCCTCGCTTGTATACCTCTTGTTCATCGCCCTAAGATCAATACACCCACACCGAACGAACTGGAGTAGGGACGTTCAGCCCGAACCAAGATACATCATCGACTCCTTGAGTTGACCATTCGGGAGAGGAGCGCGCGACCCCATCCGACCACAAATTCGTATTCTTAGGTGCACGAAACACCGATAGCTTGGCGCTGATCGACGAGTACCGTACCATGGGTACCCCATCAACCCGTAAACGCGAACAGTGACCAACCGCGGCGAAGGCCCAAAGATCGCCAAAAGGTACTTGGGCGCGGAGAGCGGACTCGACCAGGCAGACCGACCCTGGGCGGTCGGCCGACGACTCCGATCCCGGCGGTCGGTGGGCTCGATCGTCTAATATTGGAGCTCGCGGTCGGCAAGCTCCACGCGCCTGACGAGCAGTGAGGCCACGCCGTGTCGGCGGCGCCTTGTACGCTGGGTCTCTGGCGTCGCCGTCACCGGGGTAGGCGGCTCCTTCCCAAGACTGTCAGAAGAGCCACCGAAGAAGTCAAGCCCCCGTCCCGTCGCCTGGCACACCGCAGAGGAATACGCCCACTCCCGAGGCCAAGGCAAAGTCAAGCGCCATTAAAGCCGCCGAGGCTGACAGGGGCACCACGCGATGCGTCATCCAGACAGCACTACGCAAGACCACTCATCACAGAGCCACCAACCCTGCCTCGGGACACGCGATGCGTCATCCAGACAGCACCACGCAAGACCACTCATCACAGAGCCACCAACCCTGCCTCGGGACGGGCAGGGGTCGGTCGGACAAGACAGAAACCAGACTTCGAGACACGCAGGCCCCTTTCCTCGTGGTTTTCCCAAACTCCCGTGTAACCTGCCTCCTCCGTCTATATAAGGAGAGGCAAGGCCCGAGAGGGAGGGGCGATGGAAAAAACAGTCTTCTAGGTAGCCACAACTCCTAGCAAAAACACCGGGGGATCGGTCGGCCGACTCCCTGCCTCGCTTGTATACCTCTTGTTCATCGCCCTAAGATCAATACACCCACACCGAACGAACTGGAGTAGGGACGTTCAGCCCGAACCAGTATACATCATCTGACTCCTTGAGTCGACCATTCGGGGAGAGGGAGCGCGCGACCCCATCCGACCAGAAATTCGTATTGCCGGTGCACGAAACACCGACAGTATTGGGCACCCCTTGCACATAAAAATAGATTTAATAAAGAGAGGGTACTTTGTCCCCTATATTTGCATGTGCTCCCTATTCTTGTTTGTAAATGACTACGTTTTACAACACATGGCTTGTTTCTTATTGCTGCCACTGCCCCCAAAAAAGTTTAGAACAAAATTAAATCAACAAATAAGTGAGGTGATTTTGGATTTGGAGGTGTTTTCCTAGAGGCATTTTAAGAAAACTCATTGGATTACCGCTTTTTCAAGGCGATTTTGATAAAATTCCAAAAAAAATACATCTAATTAGGTGATTTTCATTAACGCCCTAAAAAATACATCTTATGAGGCGATTTTGATAAAATACCTAAAAATACTCTATTTCTTTCTTAATATATATCATTCTACATTTAAAATTTTATTTCTAAGTACATGTCATTATACAAAGTTTGAGACAATTTTTTACTATTTTTCCTTTTGCATAACATTACCATTCATTTTTCCCACTGTTATTTACCGTGGATTAGGGTAACACTATCATCTAAGAGCAATAAGTGAGCTAATGAAAAATGACGATTTGGTTATTTCTACGCTTGTCTTAATTGAAGTGCAATCCTAAATCTTCATGTATTGAAAAACAGAGCAAGTACATGTTTTGATCTGTCTTGTTAAAAGTAGCAAAAGGATCCTCGGTTTGCTGCCATCTCATAACACCCTCAAACTTTTTGGACCCTCGGATCATTACTGATATAAGAATCTAACACTACAGAATATCATATCCTCTAATTCTCTTGTACATCTCTTTTTTTGACGATGAAGTCAAAATCCGTCAAATGTTGTAGAAAGCACTCACAAAGTCGAAGAACAATCGAACATAAGATAATTTTGGCTGGTAATTAATTAAGCAACATACACACAGGTAATGTATGAAAATGAAAAAATATATAAAAAAAGTAAGGGAACATGTACGAGCTGCGCGCTAAAAATTAACCTGTTTGATTCGGATTTAAGCACTGACGAACAAGCTGTTTGCGGTGACATTACTCTTTGCCTCCCAAGTCGATGCATGGATTTCCATTAACGTAACCCACTGCTCCAAAAAAAAAAAAAAGTTCAAATCCACTAACAGTATCTCTCATTTTACTAAAGAAATAAAAAGCAACTGTAAACATCGCACAATAATGCAATTAAACTATATCAACATCTTTCATACCAGATGTGCTCCTGATTTGTTGATTCCTACTTTTAGTTAGTCCTGGTGATCACGCTGCTAAACCCATGTGGCCATCGCTAATTAATCGCTTTTCAAAGGAGGATTAGCTGTTAGTAATATCAACTCTATTACACAGCAAAGAATTGCCGGCCTCCCAGGGCATCCACGCCACCTCCATGCCATTTTACAAATCAGCCCTTCCACTTTCTCTAAATTATGAATTGGTCCCTGTAAATTACAAAGAAGTTCTTTGCTATTTTTTGTGAGTATAAAAAAACTTTTTCAGATTACGTTCAGGTCTCTGGTTCGTTACTTTGCAGCAAAGCCCCCCGCTAAATACGAATCTCGAACGAGCCTTTTTTTAATTTTTCATAATAGCGATTAGGTCCAAATATATAACAAACAGGTCCCCAGCCCTTACGTTCAGGTCATTTCTCCGTTTTTCCCGAAAAAATATTTTCACCAATAGAAATATGTGTATCTAAAATTTCGCCAATAGAAATATGTGCATGCCAATAGAAAAATATATCTCTAAATTTTTTTCTCAACTCGATCTCTAATATTTTTCGAAACGTGTATTATTACTCAGTGAACGCATTAAGAAAACATTTTATTACTCGGTGAACTCGGTCCTTTCTCTGATATAATACACGTTTTTTGTTCGTCCTTTCTCCGTTTTTCTCGGAAAAAATGTTTTGGTTGTCCATTTTTTCTTTGGATCCCAGGAAACATGTTTTCGTGGTCCGTTTTTTCTCCGGAGCCCGGAAAAAATGTTTTGTGGTCCATTTTTCCTCAAAAAAGGAGCAAATTCGCGGCGTGCGCAGCGTTTATGTTTTCGTAGTCAATTTTTTTCTTAAAAAAAACACACGAATCCATTTTTCATTCGTCCCTTCTCCATTTTTTCTGGAAAAAATGTTTTCGTAGTCTGTTTTTTTTCAGAGCCCGGAAAAAATGTTTTCGTGGTCTATTTTCCAAAAAAAATTTGCAAATTCATTTTTCGTTCGCGCGACGGTGTACGCCTTCCCAAAAAACTCAAAAAAAAAGTACGACTAGGTCCCTTTTCCGGCGTTTTTCTTACAAAAAAGGATTCCGAACCAAATTTTGCATGGTGCGACATTGCCGCACGGTTCTGCCTAGTTAGTCATATTCCATACCAAGCATGCAGTACACCGGTGCACGAGGCGTCCCTATACGCACATATATAGTAAGTTGGCTTCTTATCCTTAGGCCGTCTAAGCATAAATGGATATATATATATATACACACACACTATCTCTCTCAGGATGCCGCTTAAATGATGTTGCTATATCTCTTTATCTTTTTGAGTATACTCTAATACTGATTATAAGATACTTCAAAGTGAGTTCCACGAAAATTTTTATCAAAGTCCACTCTTTATAGTATAATTTGTTTATGTACTCCTTTCAATATGGAAAAAGGTATATAACAAAAAATAAAGGGCTCCGAATAGTTCTTTTAACAATGTCGCATTGTAGTATCTTAGAATTATTAATGGAGTATACTGAAAGTGATAAAGCAGTGTAACATATTTGTTTAAGTGGTATACTAGAGATGAGAGTACGTACTCTCGGGTGTACACTCTCTCTCTCTCTGTGTGTGTGTATAGCAACATATCTAGTACTAATAAGACATTAGGTGCTAATATACTAACTCTAACTATCAGCCCTTAGATCCATCGTGTATGGTTGAGATTAACAGAGTGGAAACCCATCTTACCACTTAAACTTTTTTTAGAAAACCCCTTAGAGTTGGATAGAGGACTTCCATCTTCCTTGATCTGGACCACCCAAACATAATCCAATGGTTATTATCTTGAGTTATTACCTTAGCACTAGATATGTTGCTATATATATCACTACTACAGAACCGGGCATCACAACCGGCATATTAGAAGCGGTTTCTTGCGAACCGGTTGTAATGTGTGCACCAGAAGCAGTTCGTGGCAACGGGCAGGAGAGGACTTCTAGAACCGGTTTGAGACACAAACCGCTTCTGATGGTTGAGTTTTAGAAGCGGTTCGTGTATCAAACCGCTTCTGGAAAGTCAGAAGCGGTTTGAAACACGAACCGCTTCTACAATTCAACCATTAGAAGCGGTTCATGTCTCCAACCGCTTCTAGAAGCCCTTCCGCCCAGCGCATTTTAAACCCTTCTTCCTCCCCGAGCCAACAGTCATGAACAAAGGAGGCCGAGCACTGTTCTTCCGGGGAGGTGCTGCCCAAATTTTTAGTTTTTAAATTGCTGATGATTTAGCTTCAAATTAAGTGTTTCAAGGTCAGTAAGAGCATGTTAGCATCTTTCTCACCTACATATTGCTTTTTTTTATGCATTGGATGTGGAGAAATCATGATTTATTCATGTTGAAATGTGTTGCTTTGCTAGGTCACTCTAGAACATGTTGAAATGTGTATGGTATGAAGTTGTTCCCCAAAATTTATTTCGTATGCTTGTTTTTGTTATGGTATGAAGATATATGGTGGAGTTCTAGTTCAAAATATGACATTGCAATGAAGTAATTAGTAGTGTATAAAATAAAATAGGAAAACATGTGAATGATAAAAAATTAATTACAAAGGTAGAAAGGGATAAAAAAATAATTACAAAGGTAGAAAGGGATAAAAAAATAATTACAAAGGTAGAAAGGGATAAAAAAATAATTAGAAAGGTAGATCTTTAATTGCATGAAGGTGTAGGTGGGGTTGTTTTTCTTGGAGAAGAAAAAATATATGAAATTATAACTTGTTGTAGATGAACCGGCAATGGATGTACAATGCGAACCGTCGCTCGAGAGAGTTCATTGATGGCGTGCAGGCTTTTCTCGATGCGGCCATTGCATTCCTGCCTCCAGGCATGGCATTGCCGGTGTCACCGGGCCAGACCTTCCACTGCAACACAATACCCATGGGTTACTCGAAGGTCGCAGTGGAGGAGGTGCTGAGCGGATTTGAAGAACTACTGCTCGATATTGCTGGAGGCGACGACGTTACCAAGCTTGGACAGGCCCTCCACAATATCATCCTCTGGCGAAAAAGGCTCATCATATTTCCAGATGGCGTGGAGGTGTCATCTCCGGCAAGAGATGTATCGCAATCGGAGTCGGCTGGAGGAAGCTCGTCTCCTCCACAACGACAACCGACTCCTCCTCCACAACGACAACCGACGACTCCTCCACAACGACAACCCACGCCTCCTTGATCAGCGTCGCCTCCTCCACAACGACAGACCACGCCTCCACCATCTCCTCCGAGGAAGAAGCCCAAGAGCCATACTCCATCTGCTCCCATGAAGGCACAGTCCAACCGGTCGAAGAGCACAAAGGAACCTCCAAAGAGGGCATATGATAGGACCGACGAGGATAATTACGCGATCGTCAGCAAAGAAGTGGCTGCACACTTCGCACCAAAGAAGTCAGACCCAAACGTACAAGTTGATCCAAAAGTGATGGAACACTTCTTGACCTGCCGTGCAATGCCACTCCCTATGCCGTCCAACTATGAACGTACAATAAGAAAGGCTACAAAGAAGAGTAAAAGGGGTCAGGCGACGGCGGCAAAGCAGAAGAGAGATCAAGATCAGCTGCAGCAAGATCAGGAGAACCTCGAGAGATTCATGAAGGAGGCAGGACTCACTAGCGTAGCTGCTGCTCTAGGATCAGATGATCTCCCAATGGCAGAAGTCAAATGGCAATATAAGCTTGGCCGAGAGCTAATTGACCCTAAAAAGATAAAGGATCTGCCAACCAAGATGCGACAATTTTATGAATGGTACATGAAAGAGTCTGCTCAACAAAGAAAAATGTTCCCTATGCGGGTGACACAAGAAGATTTCTATCGCGGGGAAAACACCATATGGCTCGAATTCGAAGATATATACAATTTTTACCATCGCGACTCCATGAACGTGTCTCTCATGAGCTGCTGGTGCCTGTAAGTATCGATCTCATAACTTTACCATTTACTTCCTTGTACCATAGAAGTGCAACTCTAATAACTTATCCATTTCTACGTAGAATGGAGATACAACGATGTAGAAAGCAGAACATATTCAACGTGGGCTTCATCGATTCAGAGATTGTCAATGAGCTCGTCTTTCGATACAACGCTAAGGCTCTTGAGGATTACGTTCTAGATGCATTCTTGGCACAGCACTACAAACCATACATACTTCTGCCCTTCAACTTCATGTACGTATATTTACGTGTTGTCAGAACGCATTGATAAACTTATCACACTCCAAGGCATTGATAATACTGCTAGCTAGTTATATATATGTCGCAATATATGAACAGGTTTCACTGGATCCTTTTGGTCATCAAGCTTGATAGTAGCAAGATCGTTGTTCAAGACTCAAAAAGGGGGCCGGTGGAACAATATCAATATATCATTGACGTCCTAAACAGGTATATAGCAAATATATATACAATAGTTTCCTTATTATATTGAAATACTTTACTAATTCGAACTCTGATAATTGCTATTCATAATAAGCGTCACATAGGGCATTCGCAAGGTTTCGCAAGAAGCAACAAGGAGCTTTCGAGAATGTATTCAATGTCCAAATAAGCACTCGAGTATTAAAACAGACAGCTGGAAACAACTTATGTGGCTATTATGTGTGCCACTACATGCAAAATATTACCCACGGCGATGTGCCCATAAGCGACACCGAGGTGAGTGCACATGTGTCAATTAATACTTACACTTTAATTACATGCTAAGATATTTATTAATTTCGCGCTTTGTCTGCCCAACATCGATGTGCAAGATGTGATCCCGCCACACCGGGTTGAAGCACTCCAAGAACAACTCCTTGGCTTCATTGTCGACGAGATTGTATCCCCTAATGGCGAGTTCCACAAAGCGGGTTGGAGAGATTGTCCTTCTATAAGGACAGGTGAACTGACATCAACGTCGACCAAAGATGTACAGAGCGATGCACGCAACAATTAAATGGGCTCGAGATTCACCCTTTTATTCTTTGAAACTTGTAAAAGTTGCTTATGTGTCAATCAAACTTGTAAAAGTGCTCATTATTTCATGTGTCAATCAAACTTGTCCATCTTTTAGTCTATTAAGATCCTACTTTTCTGTAAATGATCTGTGATTATTTCAATGAGTACGCATGAGTAATATATGTTTAATTGTATACAAAAACCATATATTTCTATTTATTTTTAATGTCAAAATCCATATTGATACCCTTCTCAATAACATATTATATATTGAATATAAGTAAACAATGCCTCTCCACAAGCGGTTATTATCTCGAACCGCTTGTGGAGAGAGCACCTCCACATGCGGTTTTTAACACGAACCGCTTGTGGAGAGATCGTCTTCACAAGCGGTTTATAATACGAACCGCTTGTGGAGATATCATTTTCATAAGCGGTTTATAACACAAACCGCTTGTGAATATCTCCCACGTGGCGGCCCCCCGAGCCTTCCTGAACACCTTTCGAACCGCTTGTGGTGTCTCACCACAAGCGGTTGTCCGAACCGCTTGTGGTGTCTCACCACAAGCGGTTGTCCGAACCGCTTGTGATACCCTGAAGGGTATCACTCCCGGTTGCTTACAAGCAGTTCTAAAACCGTTTCTGAAAGCGGTTTCGAACCGCTTGTGATGCCCGGTTCTGTAGTAGTGTATATATATATATATATATACACACACACGAAATATGTTTTTTTAATTGGAGTATAAAGGTTGTATGCATATTAGTAAAATCATCGATCACAGATAATAACAAAGTTAGCAAAAAAAAATATCTGTGTGATAGTAAACGTAACTGATGGGGATGGTAAACTTATCAAAGTTCAACTATTAGGGCATGTTTGGATGCTAGGGAAATAAAATCTAGGGAATATTTCTCCCCAAAGGGATTTTAGTGGCACATGAAATCCCCTCCAATCCCTAGAGATAATTTCCCCTCAAGGGAAATATTCCTACCCACCATTTGGAAGCCATAGGGATAAAAATCCCTAACATTCAAGAAAGTACAAAAATATATAGAAAAATCTAAAAAAAAATAGAAAAATCTTTAAAAAATAAAAAATAAAAAATAAAAAATAATAAACTTCGAAAAAGAGAAAACAATTCCGAAAGAAATAATAGAACTCACAGATACAAATATGAATAAAAGATCATTTAAAAATAATGAAAAAAGTGATAAACTCTACACATGCAGATAATATCATACAAGCATTCATACATGTGTAAATCAAAAAAAAGTTTAGCTACCACTACTCGCATTTATAGCATCAATCAGCTATAACATAAAACAAAGTTGACCATACGAGGTCAGACCGTAAGACTTTCGAGTCAATGCAAGCAGCAAGCAGTTCAATCCTTCTAAACCAAAAAAGGTAATGCGACAGCACATGATGAAACACACAACAAATAACAAAATTTGTGCTTCTACAGGGTCGTAGGTTCAATCACTGCCGCCCGCACTAGTCTTCCCCTTTGCAAAGATCAGCAAACTCGTCAGCTCCAGGATGTTCTCCATTTCATGCATCTTCCTCATAGCATACCAACCATCAGGATGACCTCATAGCATACCTCAATCCAATCTACAAAAGGAAACAATCAAGTAATTAAATGACTGAATGGAATTAGTGCTAACTAAAAATTTAAACCTAATAAATTCAATATTTCATAATGAGCACTTGAGCTGAATGGAAAATAGTTTCTCCACTTGCTCGAGCACTTGAGCTGCCATAAGAAGCTAAACCTTATCAACCAAGATCCAGTGGGGAACACTTCAATTCCTGCGCATTCCCTTTGTTCTGCAAACACTTCAATTCTCCAATACAGCATGTAGTAGTGGTAGTATGATCCTTCATTGATTTTATCTAGTCTCATTTTAGTTTCAACTTTCATTTTAAAAGCTTAAAATGTAATTGAAGATGATGGGTCGTTAATAAAAAGAGCACAAACTTGAACCAGCAGGTTTGGTCATGCACATGAATAATTAAACTATACTCCAACCATTGCAGCAGGAAAAGGCACCAGGAATTGTGTACAAAAAGTACCTAAAAGATAAAGTGCTATCAGTTTAATTCATATCATTCAACCAAAAATTAGTTAAGGTGTCTCATGAGTCATCATGACTACTATTACAAATTATTGACCTTTATATTTAGTACATCTTATACCAACTGATGATCTAAACTTAATTCTCACGGTCTGAACTTATAGAAATTACTACTCTGGTCCTAATTTCAAAACTTCAATATTAAATTCTAGCAATTAACAGCATTTGAATAGAATATAGTTTAAAGAAGCAATACCAAGAATTAAATTCTAGCATGCTAGCAATGTTTCAACATGAATAAACAAAGTCGACTGACATATGATAATTGCACTGCAGGAGATCGATAGTAAATCACATCCACAAAATTGATGACGAGTGAGGTAGGATCCATGATGCATTACTGCAGATCAATGCAGTGGCCGACTACTAGCAGTAGTCATAGAACTACTTCCACACAGCAAATCATGGTGCTAATTCAACCTACATTTTTATGCTGCAGTTGCTTGACATAACTTGTAGGACATGCATTTACAATAGATTTAGTCCTGCAGTACGTAGTGAGTGCTGCAGGTGCGGGACCATGGAAAAACGCAGCACATTGGCATTGCCATTTATCCCATTTACTCCCTAGCATGAGTTCAGTTACTCCCTAGCATGTCAGTCACAAATTCGAGTTCAGGGAAATCTTGCTAAGATCACAAGTCTCCCTAGCAGAATCATATATCAGATACCATAACAGAATCATATATCATATAAAATATATTCATGCCATAGCAGAATCATATATGCAGATCAAATAAATAAACTAGTAGGAATCATATTAGCAGGAATTATCAGATCGAGTTGCACTAGCATCAAATCTCAATACTTATTCATGCCAAAACACAAAATCAAACAGAGAATAGGATTGGTGTGATTCGAACATGGTAGATGAGATGAGATGAGGAAATCAAAACACAAATCTCAAACCCTAGCTCCTCCTTCACCTCCAGATGAGATCTGCAAGAAACAAGATGAGATGAGGAGCCCTAGTGGGAGGAGGAGACAAAAAAGAGGACTTCACCGGTGAGTTCCATCGCCGGAGTGGGAGGAGCAAGGGCGCAGTGGAGGCAGCAGTCGGAAGGGAGGCATGGTCGAGAGGGAGACTCCGAGCGACGCGAGTGGAGGCGCCGTCGCGACGAGTCGAGCAACACGAGCGGAGGAGCCGAGCGATGCGAGCGGAGGCGCGCCGTCGCGAGAGGAGGCGTCGCGAGCGGAGGCCACGGGGAAGGATTGCCCAACGAGAGGAGGTGCGGAATTTTCCCCCGTGGAAACCGGACGGGTTGGGCCGATAAATCCCTGCTTCAGGGGTATCCAAATGCATTTTTTATTGGGCCATGGAAAACTAGCCCGGTGGGCATTCAACCACGGGAAAAGGCCGGGATACCGGCCGGGATATGGGCTCCCAAACAAGCCCTTAAGGTTACTTTTGAGTTGCGTGCAGGTACGAAAAATAATGCTTACTGTAATATGCGGCAATAAAATAATACACACGAGAAAGTAAAAATAGTAGCATGTGGTGATACGTTGTAGTAAGATTTGGTATAATTGATAGTAAAAAGGTAACTTACTTTGCAAGACAATGTACTGATGATAGTAAAATTTTACAGCACAGTTGCAAGGAATGAACGACAGTAAATGTTATTTCGATGGCAATAAATATTATTATTTGAATGGTAAAATTATATATAGACGATAGTAAAAATTACCTCTTGTATATCCATGCGCGGTGCATAAATATGGACGTTTGCGACTATAGGCCGATGGGCTTAAAGCCCATTTTGTCAGACCTATCGTCATATATAGCATCGATGGCAGGAACCTAGTCCCACATCACCCACATAATATTACTGTTTTGTCCACTAATATTTACTATATTACTTCAATACTTACATACATTGATCTGTTCATATTCCAACAAACTTGAAATGTAAAAATTACTACCAAATTATTGTAACATTATGGTCCAAACATAATAAATATGTAGTACCGCAGCTCATCCTCTGGGTTTTGGGAGGACCCGATAGAGGGAATGGGCCGGTGGGAGCTTATTTTGGGCCTTATGAGGTGTTTTGTGCGCTCTTTATGGGGCTTGAAGCGGTTTCTGGGCCTTGGTGCTGGTTTTTTGGCCCATGAGGGAGGGGAGTTCATCCCCTAACCCTAGCCATCCTCTCCCCTCCCCCGACCCGCGCTCCTCCCTCTCCTAGCGACTCCTAGCGCCGCCCCCCCACTTCCTAGCGTGCGCCCCCTTCCCTCCCCCACGTCTCCCTCTCTCCCATGCCCTCTCCTGTCCCTCCTAGGTGCCTCTACCCTACTAAAGATTCCCTTTCCCACTACCCTTGGTGTGCCCTAAGTTGCTGCCCCGGTGTTGATAAGGACATCACTACCATGAATACGGCCATACCTACAAACCCAATGGAAACCAACAATGTCATACAAGGGCCAATTACTCGAGCTCGCGCACGTCAATTCAATTACCAGGTGAATGCGTTCCTCGGGTTGCATACAAATAATTTAATGAATGGAATGCTATTTAATCCTTGTGATGATTTTATTTTCCTTAGGAACCAAGGAGAAGGACTCCCAAACGTCAAGTATGAAGCCAATTCTTCCGGTGCATAAGTTATACTCGGATTCGGCCTCCGGGACAGCACCAACTTAAAACGACCATAACTTTTGATCCACAAGGGTGTTTGGGGTCTATGAGTACTGGATTGAAAGGTTTCGACGTCCTCTTTCCAACGGATCTGGCCCCATCCCCAAATTCCATCCGAGTCAACAGGAATCTGCAAAACAATTGGCATCACTTTTCCAAACCGAGAAGACTTGGGCTTTGGGCCTTGTAATAGAGTTGTAGTTGGTATCCTACTGCTTTGGACGTGATTCCCACGCCCCTAGCTTTCATAAATAGCCAGACATCGGCTCCTTAGGGTTTTGGGTTTTATTTGATTAGTTTAGCCAAGTGCAAACTTGATCCTGCGAGTTGTCTTTGGGCCGACCACCTTGTCAAGATCGTCAATAAGACTCCACTTTGTTTCGCTTCCAGTTTTATCCGCAATTTCAGATTGCTTATCCTATTGTTCTTGCTTGTTCTTCGGTTGCTTGCAGGAATTGAACCTCGTGTTCAGGTTGATCGTGCCTACGGCAAGATCAATAACCCGCTGGAGTTGGTTTAGCGATTGCTAAGGCGCATCGTCGTCGTACGGTGTAGTCGGATCGTCAAAGTCGACTCCAACAAATCGATCGTGTGTTTCTCATCGAAAGATCGGGACACCCACAGTGCTATCATGGCGCCATCAGGTGTGGATCGTGGATGGAGGTTGATGACGAGGCGGGATCCGTGTTCGTCGTCGATCTCGCGCTCCTTTGGGGAGGTATGTTCTTTGTTTGATCTAGGGTTGCATGGGGGGATTTGGGTGGCTGTGATCAGGAGAGTAATCTTTGGATTTGTTGGTTTATATGTTGGTGTTTAGACTTGATGGATGAATTTCAATTCATAGCACAATCTGGGCGCTCGGGCAGATCAGACCCTAGTTTTGGGACATGATTTAGGGAATTTTAGATTCATTTTCAGAGGGGATGCCTGTTGGTAAAATTGTAGATAATCATCTTATATTTCATTAGAGATTGAAATCATAAAATTTCGTTTAGCCATTTGAATGTCATGACTGTTTTACTGAAGGTTGTCCAAATCTGTCACGGCTGACAACCTATGGTAATTCGCAATTTAGGGCTTGTTAGATGTCGAATTAGATTTTCTCAATACTCGGAAAAAGTTGGCAAATTTCTTGTAGATCATGAAAATATCCTTGTTTATTAGATTTGGAGTTGTAGAACTCAAGTTATGGTTGTTTGAAATCTGCTGTCTCGTTTGGCAGAATTATGGTTTCAAGGTTTTAGAGTGGGTCGTAGGTTCGATGTCATTTTACTTTTTGTGCTTGCTGTGGTGGCATGAGTTTGAGTTGTATATAACTTATTTCAGGTGGTGTAAACCCAAGAGTGGCGTCAACCTCCCGCCACACAGCTTCTTGAGGTTAAAGGCAAGTGCATTGTATTGATTATTGTTTGGTAGTGCATTGGTTGCTTATTGTTTTGCGACCTAACCGCCTTATAGAATTGATATGTTTTGTTACTCTATGTTTACTCATGAATATGACTAGGATAATGTGAATGGTAAGTTTATGGATGTGAGGTTATGTTAATGTTTATGTATTTTGGTTATGGCTAAGAGAATGTTGGAAAAGAATACAATTTGTGATTTGTTCATGTCATTTGCATATGTGCATTAATGATGAAAGAGGCGATCCATGTGGATGTGGGCTTCTGTGCTCACACATAGTGAGTATGAAAGACCTACCTCGTAGTCCCATCCACAAGGATGGATGGGAGCGAATCAGTAAGAGTAGGCCCCTCCATGGGAGAAAGGGAATGAGAGGGTGCACATCGACCGGTGTGCACTAGCTATACCGATATACGCTATGTGACGTGCATTATCAGCATGCATGATGCATTGCATGAACAAAGAGATGTGATGGAAAATTTTAAGATGTTTATTTCCATGTATGGTTTCAAGACATGATGTATGATTCCAGATTTTATGCTTATGCTTTGTTTTCTTAGCATGATGCACTTTGCTGAGTTTTGAACTCACGCTTGTTTGTTTAATATTTTTTTAGGTATCTTGAGATCAACATTTGAAAAAAGGGCATTAGCACCACCACTTCACCTAGCATCTCACAACTAAACAATTGCATAATTGAACTTTCTTTGTAATAGCTTCTAGTGAACTATGTCGTTGATTATGTCTCGTTGGTCACTATTGGTTAAATGTTTATGTCAGAAACGTTCATGTGTGGTTAAGATTTATTTTTCTGTCATGAGGAGGTTATAAATCCTTAGTTTAAGTCATTGTTATTGTTTTGCATTTTTTCTCTTTTGCTTCTATTCTATTAATGTTGTGTAGAACCTAGTTAAAGAGGATTCATGCTGCCGAAATTTCGTTTATTGCTGGGATTTATTTCATTGTATTGTTGTTTAACTGTTAGTCTTCCTCTTTGTAGTGACATTTTGGGCACACTAGGTGCCGGGATGTTACAAAATAGGTTTTCAGAAATACATAGCAAGGACACTGAAAAGACATGAACGAATATCGATATAAAATGCAATTTCCAATAAGAGTGCGATTAGTATTAATTCGAAAGCAAAACAAAACATGAACGCCAACAACATCGTACATAATATTACTGTCTCATCCACTAATGTTTACTATATTACTTCAATACTTACATACATTGTACTGTTGATATGCCAACAACCTTGAACTGTAAACATTACTACCAATTTCTTGCAACATTATGGTCCAAAACTTAATAAATGGGCTTTCAAAAATACATAGCAAGGACACTAAAAGGACATGAACGAATATCGATAAAAAATGCAACTTCCGAGAAAAGTGCGATTAGTATTATTTCCAAAAAACAAAACATGAACCACCAATAGCATTTAAAAAACTTAAATCTATGGATAATTACAGATAAAACTTTTCAACACTTAGTTGTGTACTATGAAATAACTATGTTCAGACATATGGTGTTACTATCTATTTATCAAGTATTTACTATGCCGCTCTAGTCTTTTGAATCTCTGAATTGACTATTCATGCAATACAAAACTAACACTTCCATCTATATTCACCATACTACACCATGTCACTTTTGCCTGTTTGTTTTCGCTGGCACGGCCTTGACACCGGCACCATCTTTGAAACCTTTACTATCTTTCATAAATGATTTTACCAACTCGTATAGTAATATTTACTACTGTGGTAATAACATTTGTGCCTGTTGTAAAATTTTACTATGTTATTTACATAATTTTATTATCATTGACATCAAATTTTATTTTTATGCTGATGTAAATTTTTACTATCGTGTTTTTGTGATTTTTCTCATTTCGGTGAGTACTCTTTACTGCAATAGAAATATCCTTGGTACCAACGAGCTCTATATATGAATATGTTTTATTATCGTGCGTTCCACATTTTACTATCAATCTTAACACCTCGTGCATATTAATGCTTCCAATGTACATTTTCACTACTTTTGCTATGTAATACTAAGTAAATCGTGATAGTAAATATACCATCCCACTAATACACGGGCTTTCACAAAATCATTTGCGATCATGGCCCATAACTAACCTCTCAGCTGCGTAGAATACCGTAGTGCTAAATGGTAATCGGTACAGTTCGGTCAGACCCTATACTGACTAGCGCATAGAATTTCTTACGCTATGGGCAGCTACAGAATATATATATATATATATATATATATATATATATATATATATATATATATATATATAAATATAAATATAAATGGCAACATATCTAGTGCTAATGTCTAATTGGGTGAACTCTAAGGGATTTTCATACTCCTGCGAGTATGTACTCCAAATTTCGGTATACCCTTTAAATGACATTGTTATACCTCTTTATCTATACTCTAATATTGATTATAAGATACTCCCAAGTGAGTTCCACGATAAATTTCATCGAAGTCTAAAGTTTATAGAATAATTTGTTTATATACTCCTTTTATATATAGAAAAGTGTATATAGTAAATAATAAAGTGTTTCGATGAATTTTTTCAACCATGTCACATTGGAGTTTCCTAAAATTATTATTGGAGTATAATAAAAATGATAAAGGAGTATATACTCCAATAATAATTCTAAGGTACTCCAATAAGACATGATTTAAAAAAATTCATAGAAGCCCTTTATTTTTTGCTATATATCTTTTTTCATATGTAAAAGGAGTCACTATTACAAAATGGTACAACACTATCACTTCATCTGGGTAGGTTCCCAACTTTTCACGAAAAAACTGATTGTGATAGATGATTTAGCGAGAGTGTTAATAATTAGTGGGGACTCATTACAATCAATTCTCTACATAGAACCGATTATGATGTAGCATTAGACACATCACAATAGGTTTGCATGCACATCACAATAGGTTCTTAGGCAGGAATCCCTTGTGATGTGCTTCTCCGCTAGGTTATAACATTAGTACAGACTTAACTAAAATTTTACCATTCCTATTTTAGAATATTTCATTGAATCCTTCAATGAAGTGAAAAAAAATCATGTGCAACTTATTTTAGAATTGAACCATTGAATGAAGTGAAAAAATCATGTGCAACTTATTTTAGAATTGTGTCTTGATTTAAATGAATCATCACAATCGGTTTCCAGTTGGAACAGATTGTGATTGTTATTTTTTTTTGCTGTCGGTTCATGTGCAACGAAGATGACGCCTTTGTCCATGACTTCAACACCTCGCCCTCCCCCAACGGTGCCCCTATCCGTTCCAGTATCTCCCACTATGTCTTCTATCCCTTCTCTTCCGTGTTTGCTGTTAATAGTGAGTATTTGAGCTTTGGATTTTGCAAACTTAGCTGTTTCTCATGGTTCTTTTTGCTGCTATTGCTTTTATGTAGGCGAGAAGAGGCTGTTGGTTGATCTCGATGATGACATCTTCACTTCTAAGAATGTAATAGTTCTTGTTTCGTATTGTTAGAATCCAATACACAATCTTTTGCTTTTCTTGGGCCTCTAGAACAATTCAATTCATGGCAAATTTTATGTATTACATAGAGCCAAAAATTTTATGCATCAGACAAAGTCCCAATTTGAATCATTTAATTGTGTTGTACTTGTATGATGTCATGCAATCAGGATGTAGTTGTTACTTGCCTAATTTCTGCTGTATGAGGCATGCAGCCATGCGGTCTCAACCAACAAGAATTTTGTTTAAGACAACAATTTGTGGTGCAGGGTAAAACAGGGGTGGAGGAAAATGCACCAAGAGATGCCATAGGAATGATTCTATCTCTTTGGGAAAGTTAGATCACATTTCTTATTTAAATGTTTGAGCTATTTTTCCTTTTAACAAATAATAGTGGTTATGCTATTAACTGCAAAGATAATCTTGCATCATGCCAAGTATGTAGTTAGTCATTTTCTATGCTGTTTTCATTTTTCACAGTGTGTTGAAATATTGTAAAGCTCAATATTTAAGGTGTTTATGAGCTCAACTACTATTGATGGAGCCGTGATGGCACTATGGGTGTCCCGATCTTTCGATGAGAAACACACGATCGATTTGTTAGAGTCGACTTTGACGATCCGACTACACCGTACGACGACGATGCGCCTTAGCAATCGCTAAACCAACTCCAGCGGGTTATTGATCTTGCCGTAGGCACGATCAACCTGAACACGAGGTTCAATTCCTGCAAGCAACCGAAGAACAAGCAAGAACAATAGGATAAGCAATCTGAAATTGCGGATAAAACTGGAAGCGAAACAAAGTGGAGTCTTATTGACGATCTTGACAAGGTGGCTGTCCAAAGACAACTCGCAGGATCAAGTTTGCACTTGGCTAAACTAATCAAATAAAACCCCAAAACCCTAAGGAGCCGATGTCTGGCTATTTATAAGAGGTAGGGGCGTGGGAAACACGTCCAAAGCAGTAGGATACCAACTACAACTCTATTACAAGGCCCAAAGCCCACGTCTTCTCGATTTGGAAAAGTGACGCCAATTGTTTTGCAGATTCCGTTGACTCGGACGGAATTTGGGGATGGGGTCAGATCCGTTGGAAAGAGGACGTCGAAACCTTTCAAACCAGTACTCATAGACCCCAAACACCCTTGTGGATCAAAAGTTATGGTCGTTTTAAGTTGGTGCTGTCCCGGAGGCCGAATCCGAGTATAACTTGTGCACCGGAAGAATTGGCTTCATGCTTGACGTTTGGGAGTCCTTCTCCTTGGTTCCTAAGGACAATAAAATCATTACAAGGATTAAATAGCATTCCATTCATTAAATTATTTGTATGCAACCCGAGGAACGCATTCACCTGGTAATTGAATTAACGTGCGCGAGCTCGAGTAATTGGCCCTTGTATGACATTGTTGGTTTCCATTGGGTTTGTAGGTATGGCCGTATCCATGGTAGTGATGTCCTCATCATCCTCCCCTTCTTGCATTTGAGTCGTCCTCGACTCAAGTTCATCATCTTCTCCCAAGTATGGTTTCAAATCGGCAATGTTGAATGTGGGACTAACCCCAAAATCTGCAGGCAATTCAAGCTTGTATGCATTATCATTAATCTTTGCCAATACTTTGAAAGGACCATCAGCTCGCGGCATCAACTTAGATTTTCGTAATTGGGAATCGATCTTTTTGCAAATGCAACCAAACTAAATCTCCTGGTTCAAAAGTTACATGTTTCCTTCCCTTACTACCGCAAGTTTATATTTAGCATTCATGCGTTCTATGTTTTCTTTAGTTGTCTCATGCAGTTTCATAATCAAATCAAAGACGTTGTTTAGCATCAAGATTCAATTTCTCCGAAGATGGTAGAGGTAACAAATCAATTGGAGCATGAGGTACAAATCCATATACAATCTCAAAAGGGCACATCTTAGTAGTAGAATGCATAGACCGATTATAAGCAAACTCAATATGAGGCAAACATTCTTCCCACAATTTAATGTTCTTTTTCAAAACAGCCCTAAGCATAGTAGATAAAGTTCGATTAACGACCTCAGTTTGTCCATCAGTTTGGGGATGACAAGTAGTAGAAAATAAAAGTTTAGTCCCCAATTTAGCCCACAAAGTTCTCCAAAAGTGGCTTAAGAATTTAGTGTCACGATCTGAAACTATTGTGTTAGGCACACCATGCTGTTTAACAATTTCACGAAAGAATAAGTCAAAGAATGTTGGTAGCGCCATCGCTTTTGTGACAAGGTATGAAGTGTGCCATTTTAGAAAATCTATCCACAACGACAAAGATACTATCCCTCCCTTCTTTGTTCTAGGGAGTCCTAAAACAAAGTCCATAGAAATATCCTCCCAAGGCACGTTAGGAACAGCAGAGGCATGTATAAACCATGGGGATTAAGTCGTGACTTAGCTTTTTGACATGTAGAACAGCGAGCGATGAAACGTTCCACGTCTCGTCTCATCCTGGGCCAAAAGAAATGGCTAGCGAGTATGTCCTCCGTCCTTTTCACACCAAAGTGTCCCATCAATCCTCCTCCATGCGCTTCTGTAGCAATAACAAACGAATGTAACTAGCTGGAATACATAGTTTGTTTGCTCTAAACACAAACCCATTATTGAGGACAAATTTGTTCCAAGTTTTTCCTCTTTACAATTGAGCAACACATTTTTAAAATCATCATCATGCACATATTGCTCTTTAATCGTTTCCAAACCAAAAATTCAAGTCAAGTTGTGAGAGCATGGTATATCTCTTAGACAAGGCATCGCAATGACATTATCCTTTCCTCGCTTTGTGTTTGATGACATAAGGAAATGACTCAATGAATTCAACCCACTTTGCATGTCTACGGTTCAGTTTAGCTTGACTTCTAATATGTTTTAACGATTCATGATCCGAATGTATAACAAATTCCTTGGGCCATAAATAATGTTGCCATGTTTCTAAAGTTCGAACTAGCGCATATAACTCCTTATCATAAGTAGAATAATTCAAACTTGGCCCACTCAATTTCTCACTAAAATAAGCAAATGTGTTTTCCTTCTTGTAATGAACACCACCCAAACCAATTCCACTAGCATCACATTCTAGTTCAAAAGTCTTAGAAAAGTCTGAAGTCGGAGTAAGGGTGCATGGGTTAACTTAGCTTTCAGAATGTTGAAGGCATCTTCCTGTGACTTGCCCCAAGCAAAGGTACACCCTTCTTGGTGAGCTCATTCATGGGTGCAGCGATGGTCTTGAAGTCCTTCACAAAACGACGATAGAATCCAAAGAAGTCCTAGAAAACTTCGCACTTTGTGTGACCGTGTTAGGAGTCGGCCAACTCTGTATTGCTTCAACCTTGGCTTGGTCAACTTCAATTCCCTGTGGAGTAACAACATAGCCAAGAAAAGATACTCGATCCGTGCAAAAGGTGCACTTCTCAAGGTTACCAAATAAGCATGCATCGCGTAAAGCATTAAAAACAGCACGTAGATGTTCAAGATGATCCTCTAAAGATTTGCTATAAATCAAGATATCATCGAAGTAAACTACCACAAATTTTCCAATGAAAACACGTAAAACCTCGTTCATCAGTCTCATGAATGTGCTAGGAGCATTAGTCAACCCGAAAGGCATTACTAACCACTCATATAACCCGAACTTAGTTTTAAATGCTGTTTTCCATTCATCTCCTACCTTCATGCGAATCTGGTGATAGCCACTACGCAAATCCACTTTAGAGAACATAGTAGAGCCACTTAGTTCATCAAGCATATCGTCTAACCGAGGAATAGGATGGCGATATCTAATGGTGATATTATTAATTGCTCTACAATCCACACACATGCGCCATGTTCCATCTTTCTTAGGTACTAAAATGACTGGTACAGCACAAGGACTAAGAGATTCACGTACGTACCCTTTATCAAGCAATTCGTGAACTTGGCGTTGTATCTCTTGTGTCTCTTCAGGGTTGGTTCTGTAAGGTGCTCGGTTGGGCAAGGATGCCCCTGGAATGAGATCAATTTGATGCTCAATCCCTCTAATTGGCGGCAGCCCTGAGGGGATGTCCTTTGGAAAGATGTCAATGTATTCCTGCAAAAGGTTAGTGACAACAGGAGGCAAAGAGAGGGACATCTCCTCTAGAGAAAACAAAGTTTCTTTGCAGACCAAAGCATAGCATGTATACCGACAAACATCCAACTCATTCAAATCAGATTTTGTTGCAAGAAAACAAGCACCTTTCAATTTAATCTCATTCGGCTTGGCACAATCAAGGTTAGATTCTTTCTGTTTATGTTGTTCAAGTCCTTTGGCGACAATCTGATTTTCATTTTTTGAATTCTCTCGATTTTTCTCTTTGCTAGATCTAGCAATTTCATCCTTTACAATGGCATCAGGTGACATTGGGTGTAGCACAATTTTCTTTTCTTTATGCACAAAAGAGTATTGATTTGTTCTACCATGATGTAAACAATCCTTATCATATTGCCACGGTCTACCTAATAACATAGAACATGCTTGCATAGGTACGACATCGCAATCAACATAATCATGATAGGAACCTAAAGCGAAATGTACTCTTACCATGCGAGTTACCTTGAGTTTGCCGCTGTTGTTGAACCATTGAATGTGGTAGGGCTGAGGGTGTGGTTTAGTGGAGAGTGCTAGCTTCTCCACCATGTCCATGCTGGCTAGATTATTGCAACTCCCACCATCAATGATTATTCGAATGGATCGCTCCTTGATGACGCCTTTTGTGTAAAACAAGTTGTGGCGTTGATTTGGATCGGCGCGAGCAATCTGAGCACTAAGCACACGTTGTGCAATAATACTCAAATATTGGTCAGCATCACCAGTGCTCACGTGCACTTCGTCGTGCTCGGCATTTGGATCGCCGTCTTCATGTTCAGCGAGCAAAGCATATGTTTCTTCATCAAGATCACTTGCTGAGTCATACTCGCCGTCTTCACGGATTATTAGCACACGCTTGTTCGGACACTCCTTCATCATGTGACCGAAACCCTTGCAGCGATGGCACTGAACATCTTTGGTGCGTCCCGTTGATGCGACCGACGACGACGAACTATTTGTAGTAGCTTGTGTGGCACTTTTCGTCGGCGTTGGTCGTGGTGCCGAATTTGCGGTGGTGGACGCCGTTCTGTTGATGGAAGAGGTCGGCGTGGTAGTACGACAGCAGGGGCAGCAGGGGTGCGCGGTGTCCACGAAGTAGTTCGACATGCAGATAATTTAGTCTTTGCCCTCGATTGTCGACTCTGAACTTCACGTTCAGCTTTGCAAGCAAGATGGAACAACCGAGTCATCGAATTATAATCCTTATAGTCTAGAATATCCTGGATTTCTCGAGTTAAACCACCTAAGAAACGAGCCATAGAAGCTTCCTCATTCTCAATTAATCCACAACGCAAGATGCCAATTTGCAATTCTTGGTAATATTCTTCCACCGAATTCTTACCTTGTCAGAGGGCGCTGCAATTTATTCAATAAATCTCTAGCATAGTATGAAGGAACAAATCTATGCCTCATTAGCAATTTCAAAGCTTCCCAAGTGGTGGGTATATTATTTGGATGAGCACGGCAATGTTCTCTCCACCAAACAGAAGCAAAATCAGTGAACTCACTTGTGGCAGCTCTAACTCTTCTATTCTCAGGGAATCATGGCACGCAAATTTTTGATCCACAAGTAATTCCCAACTAAGGTAACCATCAGGGTCATATTTACCTTCAAACGGTGGCATGTTGAAATTTACCTTAGGGAAAACATCATCTCGTTCTCGTTCCCTTGGTCGTGGAGGATCACGTCGCATACCTTGCTGATTGAAGCGTAGCCGTTGATGGTTACGATCATTATCGTAATGGATGGGGTTGACCTCCTCCGCATCGCTGGTGTCATCATATTCGTGCTCTTCGCTCTGTTCTTCTAAATCTGTTGGGGCCTCCTGTGGAGCTGAATTGTTGCTTGGACGACGGGAGGTGGATTGAAGCACCAGATGCTGACTGCAAAAGTATCAAGTCTAGCCAAAATAGTAGCAAGAGTAGTGTTAGTAATCCCTTGTGCAGCCTCGATGGATCTCGAGACGGTCTTCTTGCATTGACATACGCTCATTAGTGAGCCGTACATCCTCGCTAAGACCATCTCGTGGCTTCCTCGTCATCTTTTGGAAGTGAGCAATGATGCCCTTGGTTCGTGGAGAGTGATGAAGTGAACTCGTCACCGACATGGTTAGTTGATGACAAGGAAACAAAACCACAAGTATAATGTTCCTATCAACTACTAGGTGGCAAGTATCTCAAGCGCTCAAGCCTATGACCCAAGTTCTTACAAGTTCTTACAATGCAAAGAGGCGTTGTCGGCCGTTGGCGTTGTCAAAGGTTCTCCGAAGTTTGTGTAGAGCGATTGCCAAGGGATCGAACACTGCACGGGTAGAAAGTGGAGCTTGGACAGGCTTAATTTAGTAGCAAAGGTTAGCAATAATCCAATCGGTGAATGCAAAATTGAAGAATTGTTCAACGTCTAGTCACTAGTTGTCGACTCTAGGCTAGCAAGGATCGTGACTCAAAATCATGATCGGCGATCTGATTCCACAATGAGATGAAAGAAAAATCAGCGAAAAAATTCGCGAAAGAAGGGAACTATCTCAAAAGATCGGGATCTTGTGAAACAGAGTTTAGCACATAAAAATTTTGGATCTGTTCCGGACTTTTTTTTTTTTTTTTTTTTTTATGAACGATCCGACTCCTTTTTCTTTCAAGTGCTATGCAAAGGAAGACGATCGTGTGACCAATCGGACGGCTGTGGGCGACCAATCGGCTATCGAGGGCGACCAACAAAGTATCGTGGGACGATCGGCTATCGTGAGGGCGACGATCGGCTATCGTGGGCGATCAAAGGCGACTGGCGACCATCGGGCGATCAATCGACGGCGATCAGGGCGACGATGGGCTATCAGTGGGCGATCAATGGGAGGCGATCAACAAAGCGATCGGCTAACAGAGGGCAACCGGCCTGACGACCAAGTGGCGACCGGCGATCAGCTTGATGAGAAGAAAGCTTCTTTCCGAAAACCTTTTGTATTTTTTTTTTTTTTTTTTTCAACAGTTCGGGACCGACACGGAACACAACTCGAAACGGAACACAACTCGAAACCGAACACAACTCGAAACGGAACACAACTCGAAACCGAACACAACTCGAAACCGAACACAACTCGAAACCGCTGTGGGAGACAAAATTTTCTTCTGACCTGGAACTAGACTAGAATTCAGCAACTCGACACGACGATGCAACCAAAAATTCAATAACGCGATTACCTTTGGAAAGGAAAATGCGAGGCTCAAATTGTTTTGGTATGGGGAGATCCAATCTGATGGCGCTTCTCTGGACTATAGGAAAGATATCAATCTACTAATCTAGGGTAAAGAATTCTCACCGAGCAACCTGGTTTGCTCTGATACCACTTAATGGAGCCGTGATGGCACTATGGGTGTCCCGATCTTTCGATGAGAAACACACGATCGATTTGTTAGAGTCGACTTTGACGATCCGACTACACCGTACGACGACGATGCGCCTTAGCAATCGCTAAACCAACTCCAGCGGGTTATTGATCTTGCCGTAGGCACGATCAACCTGAACACGAGGTTCAATTCCTGCAAGCAACCGAAGAACAAGCAAGAACAATAGGATAAGCAATCTGAAATTGCAGATAAAACTGGAAGCGAAACAAAGTGGAGTCTTATTGACGATCTTGACAAGGTGGCTGTCCAGCACAACTCGCAGGATCAAGTTTGCACTTGGCTAAACTAATCAAATAAAACCCCAAAACCCTAAGGAGCCGATGTCTGGCTATTTATAAGAGGTAGGGGCGTGGGAAACACGTCCAAAGCAGTAGGATACCAACTACAACTCTATTACAAGGCCCAAAGCCCACGTCTTCTCGATTTGGAAAAGTGACGCCAATTGTTTTGCAGATTCCCGTTGACTCGGACGGAATTTGGGGATGGGGTCGGATCCGTTGGAAAGAGGACGTCGAAACCTTTCAAACCAGTACTCATAGACCCCAAACACCCTTGTGGATCAAAAGTTATGGTCGTTTTAAGTTGGTGCTGTCCCGGAGGCCGAATCCGAGTATAACTTGTGCACCGGAAGAATTGGCTTCATGCTTGACATTTGGGAGTCCTTCTCCTTGGTTCCTAAGGACAATAAAATCATTACAAGGATTAAATAGCATTCCATTCATTAAATTATTTGTATGCAATCCGAGGAACGCATTCACCTGGTAATTGAATTGACGTGCGCGAGCTCGAGTAATTGGCCCTTGTATGACATTGTTGGTTTCCATTGGGTTTGTAGGTATGGCCGTATCCATGGTAGTGATGTCCTCATCAACTATGCTATTCACTCCGTAATTACTTTTTTTTGTTATTGCTTAATTAGTAATAAAATGTTTACAACTGACTTTGTAGACTTTATAGGAAAAGAACCTTAAGGCAATTGTTCAAAATATGTTGCTGCCATTTTCTTGTGCTTCTTATTCTCTCTTTATTTTTCTTTGTACCACTGGTATGTTTCGGAGTCCCCCTATCCACCACCAATGTGAGTTCATCTGATCCCTTCATTTCTACGAATCTACTCTCTTTTCCGCTATTCTTTTGGCATAGATTTGGTATAATCTAATCGGAGTCTTCCTTGTGTGTTTTTTTTTTTAAATTTGATGCGTCTGTCTCTAGCAATTCAATGTAATTTGCTTTGAAATTGTGGGCTTTCTAGACGGTTTTACTAATAGATAGATAGACTGGATGGTTGATTTGGTAGAATCGGGCCGGCAGATTGGATTGGCATGTTTGACATGTCCCCTTGCCACTTGAATGTTTTATGTATGTTTTTTCTTCTATTTTGCGGGTGCTTATTTGGGATCTTATGTTTGTTGTGATAGCTTAGGGATTACAAACACCGTGTCTATCTATTTGGGTTTTGTTTCTCCTCAAAATTGATACCTTTCTTTCTTGTCTCCTGACGCTGGATCGAGGTTGGATTGCAAGACTCTTGTTTCTCTTGTACCAGCAGCTCAAGATCTGCAAATGTGGCTGTGAGGTACTACCATCTCATCGTATCTGATTCCCCTACCAACTATGCAAATAGAAGGAGCGTTGTCTAATTCTGTCTATGCAACTCTGCAAATTTGTGACTAATGCTAGCACCACATCATGGATATAGCTGAGAAGGATGACATAGAGAGGCGCTGCTCTGCGTGCTGCACTCGCTACGACCACGACAGAATTATCAGGATGCTACCAGTTGTGAGAGGTCTATTCCTCTCAAGTTTTGAACTTACATGCTTTCTCTGCACCCCAAATGTTGCCGTACTTAGCAGTCGATTTCTAACTTATGTTTACTTTGCTGGATACAAGATGGTTGCAGGGAAAAATGTGAAGAAAAAGCATAAGACCAAAAAGGTTAAGTCAAAGGCAGCCACTTCGGAAGCTATGAAGCATTTGGCAAAGGCTGGGGATGTGGCACAGGCTGAGCACGGCAAGAGCAACTTGATGTATTAAGGTAATATTATATAATTCATTGGCATTCATTGTAACACCCTAATAAATGCAAAAATGGAGTAAAGTAACTTATTATGCTTTTTAGTGTATTTTGGATTTTCTACTGAATATTATTTGATTTAAGATTAAAATCCTTTAATATTTCATTGAATATTATTATGTTGTGGGCCCTCCTCGCCACCATTCAACACCAACCAGCCAATTCCCTAGGTTCACCACTCCCTCCTCTTGCTCACTGAGCCGCTAGCCAACCGCCTCCGGCTGTCCTTCACCGCCGGCAAGCTCACTCCCAAGCTCATCTGCCTCGAGCCACTGACAGGCGGGCCCGTGCCGTCAGTGGCTCACACTCACCCAGCCACTGATGGGTGGGACCGCTATATCAGTCGGCGAGGGGAGTTTTCAAATCGCGCAAAAAATCAGAAAGCGTATTTTGCATTTTGAGTGATTTTTCAAAATTGAGAGCATTCAAACTTGAATAACTTTAGATTCTGAATATGCAAAAATATTTTAATTTTGATCAATGTATAGTAAATGAGCCCAAATTTAAACTACATGCCTAGAATATGCTCAATGCACAATTTTCACAAATCAACTCCAAAAATGATGAAACAAATTTTATTAATTTATTGAGGTCATAAGCTCCCCAAATATTTAAAAATATTTAAATTTAGAATTAGTTTGTAGCAAATACTTAAATAGTCTAAATTCAATGTATTCAAAAATTCAAATGCTTATAACTTGAGCAAATTAAATTCAAATTCAGTAAGACCAATTCCTAGGGTCTTTAAAAATGATTCTCATACTGTTTATACAAAAATATTTAGGATTATGCTCTATTTGCACATGCTTAGGACTTAGAAAGATTCAAACAATATTAAAAATGTGAAATATTAGCAAATGATAGTAAATAGTCTCTAGAACCTTAAAATAAAGCCTAACTTAATGGGGAAAAAAATCATAAAATGGAGTCTGTTAACATTAGCATAATCTTAGGTTTAAAGTACCTTAACACCTTCCTTTATGATTAAACCATGAAAATACATTTTGTACACACACCACTAAATGATAACTCGGTATTATATTTTAAGAAATCCAAATAATTTTAGCCTCTTGAATTCATAATTATTTATATAATTATAAATTTAGTTTCTTGAATTGGATAAATAAAAATAACATACATAAAAGTCAAGAAATCATGCCCTATAATGAACCTAGGGCTGTCTTTTGGCTGAATAATATGAATAGTCAAATTGACGATCTAAAGGAACCAACATGCACAATATGATAACACAAGTCCTAAAACCACACATATCACTTTTGGTAGTTTCAATTTGGTCTTAGATTTTATTTTATTTTCCATATTTTAAAGACTATTACTTTGTTGTTTTATCATGCTTCTTCTTGAACAACGTGTAGACGCCAATGAATCAAAATACATTGACAACAATCCCGTCACTGATCCCAATTACATACCAGACAATGAACATCAAAGCAAGCACCCTCCTTTTATCATGTTGATCCCATATTTTACGGTGTCTATATTGTTTTATCAAACTATTATACATGCGCGTAATTTCTGTAAAGTTGCTATATCGTGGGAACTAGTAGTTTTATTCCTAAAATTTATATTGACATGAGAACCTTCTTAAACCCTAAGCTAGGTTTTAAACATTCTGTAAAATGTTAAATGGGTATAATCGAGTAATAACTGCATTTTCTTAGTCATGCTATAGATGTTGAAAGGATGGGTATGCTAGTTGATCAAATTTGAAAAATGATGGACATGATTAAATGTTGTTGATATTCTGGTAAAAATAAAATAAAACTTATCATTTAGACATAGAAGATATATGTGTTAACTGGTTGTGCAAGGGATGGACTTGCACATAGATAGAGGGAGATTCTTGCCTGAATCAACCTAAGGACCAAACTTGATGCTATCACCTTGGTCAAATTGTGCAACCATATGTACTAGTATGGGATAGCCTTAGCTTAGTTAATTAGTTAGAGTTTAGTCTTGCATTTTGGTAGGCCGAAGTAGTAAGGGCAAACCGGGGGTACAGTTTCGCTCGTAGGTGCTCCCTTCGTTGAGGCATTAGGACTATTCCCATACAACAGTGCATGACTTGGTATGGGGGAAAGGACGCAATGGGGCATAAACCATCGTTAGTACTATGTGTACTAGTCTGGATTTCCAAAGGACATGGTGGGGGGTAAACCATCGTTAGTACTATGTGTATGGGTCTAGATTTCCACCGCCACAACAAGGGTTAGACATCACCGGAGCTGGTGCAAGGCTAGGCTATAGCTAGTTGAACCGTTTCGTCACAATCTAGCAAAATGGATACTATGGGTATCGTGCTAAATGGTTGACATGATTGCTAGAATGTGTCATGTGGGTAAAGTGTACACTCTCTGCAGAGATATAAATCTAATTAAATAGTCGTGCTCATGGTCATGAGCAACTTGGGAAAATAATGTCAAGTATAGTGTTGTTTCTGTTAAGATTTTGGAAAGTACATAGTAACGGGTTGGTTTGTTCTCAAGTTATCGTTGGCCAGGGAGGGTCACGAAATGTTGAATTTAAACTTTTTCTACTGTTATTAGTTTCATATCAAGTACTCTTTATAATTCCGTTACCGTTTGGTAAACTGCTCACTTGCAAATAAAATATGCCTTATGCTAAAAATAAAATAGTGTAGGAGCTTAATTCATTTGGACTAACCATGTATGTATATTTATTTTCATACACTAAAGTCTTGTGAGTACATACGTGGATTCACCGTTTGCTCAATTTAAAATGTTTAGACAAATTTAATGATGAGATCCCTAACGATACCTACTTCGCACTGGGGATAGATGACTACTTAGAAGGATGAACTAGGAATTTTCCCTAATCAGTTGCCTTTAGGTTATAGATGTGCATACCACTGTCCCTGTAACACCCCGGCACCTCACGTGTTCAAAGTGCCACCAAAACCTATCCAAATTTTTCACAAAAAAATTGCAAGATCTCCCCTACTGAATGGACATCCACTCAGCAGGCAAAGAGATGACATTATAAATTTCAAGCATAAATCTCTAAGCATCTAATCAAGACATTCAAGCAGCTAACTTCTAACAACTAATAGTCTTAACAACACGGAGATCACAGCAACTACAACTTAGTTATTACAATAATCTCAACTAGTTAGCATAGAACTAAAAACCACATTGTTCCACTATCATGACATGACGGTGAGTGCAGATAAAGCTATTTTCCATCCCGGCAAGACGACCTCGGAGTACCTAAAAACATTAAACAAACAAGTGTGAGTCCAAGACTCAGCAAAGTGCATCAAACAATCAAATAAAAAACAGAAATGCATTTAAATCAACAACATGCTCATAATTATTATACAAAACAGCAAGTATAATAACCATTGCATTAATACCGTTTACCTCCTTTACCTCATTGCTTATTTTACACACATACCTCATTAAACCTCTTGGGAGGAGTCCACGACTCGATCCCGAATCCGCACATTTTCGTTAACACAATAATCATTAGCGATGCAATGCAATATGCATGCTCATGAATGCATCTTTTCTTTGCACATACTGGTATTTCCGAGTGCACACCCGTCGGTGTGCACCCTCTCATTCCCTTCCATCCCGTGGAGGAACCTACTCTTACTGTCTCACTCACATACATCCGTGTGTATGGGACTACGATGTAGGATTTTCGTGTTCACTACGTGTGAACACCGAGGACTGCATCAGAATGGGTCGTCTCTTCCATTACGAATGCACATGTGCAACTTAACATGAATAAATCATAAAATGCACTTTTTCCCAACATCCACAATTCCTTCAACATGAACATAAATACACATGCACTGTAGCTTCGAGAAAAACACTGTAGCACCTCGTGTACTATAGCTACGAGATTCTCGACGCACAACCAATCCACCAGCTCCTCTTTTTCTCATATTGTGCGGCTTAGCGAAAGGAGAAAAACCTGATTTTTATTTCTTATGGCTAGTCTGGTTACAGTACTCCCAACAAAAGAGTATAACTCTTCGTACTAAAAAAACCTTCAAATACATAGGAGACAACACCTCTTATTTATAAGAAGTAAACCTTAAAAGAGTTCGTATGCATGTCTACTTGGCCCAACATGGCCCAATATATGCAAACTACTCCAAATGATTACAACTGCTTAACCATAAAGAATGGGGTGGCAAGAGGTCGCAGCCACCCCCGAGCTCGCATTCTCTACAAAAGACATATATGCAATCATCTCAAAATGATGCAAACATGACCTAAATGATAAATAACAATAATACTTGCTTTAAACTCTCTCCGGAGACCAAATAATCCAATCACAACTCATCCAACTCAAATCCAACTCTTGCACTAAACCAAACTACGGTCACACCGGGCAGCAGCCACTCAAACTATCATAACTTTTGCTTCACTTAACCAAATTAAGTAAACTCAGTCTCTAATTGACCACAAGAGGATAATCTACCAATATCACATACCCATTCAATTTGGAGATACATCAATCAATTCCCAGATTTGCAATGAATCATCAAACAATTACATTCTTCACTCAAATTAGCATATCTCCTAATTGGCTAAACCAAATTTGGAGTTCTTGTGCTCTAAATGACCACAAGAAGATAATCTACCAATGTATCATACCCATTCAAGCTAGAACTTCTTCAATCAATATCAGATTTGAAAAGAACAAAGAACAATTACATTAACTCCAATTCCGGACAGTCTTCACTCATATTAGCATATCTCCTAATTGGCTAAACCAAATTTGGAGTTCTTATGCTCTAAATGACCAAAAGAAGATCATCTACCAATATATCATACCCATTCAAGCTGAAACTTCTTCAATCAATACCATATTTGAAAAGAACAGAGAACAATTACATTAACTCCAATTCCAGACAGTCTTCACTCAAATTAGCATATTTCCTAATTGGCTTAACCAAATTTGGAGTTATTGTGCTCTAAATGACCATAAGAAGATCATATACCTATATATCATACCCATTCATGCTGGTTGTACCTCAATCATTCCCAGATTTCAAAAGAATAGTGATCCCGAGTAGCCCCCAACATCTGAATTTTCAGGAAATAGCAGTTTGGGATAGCTCCATTCAACATTACATAACTTTTGATTCTAGAATGCAAATCAAGCAAAAAAAATATATATTTTCTTAATCTATAAGAAATTTTCTAGCTATCTCTAGGCAAATGAAAAATCTAAATCGACTTGCAACTAGCCAAAAATCACAGTTGAATATTACATCTACCAACACAAACTCACTCTGGACAGCCCGCACTAAAATGGGCATAAATTTCAATTAGCTTAATTGAATTTAATGTTCTTATGCTTAAATTAAAAGGGAAAGGATAAGCTACAACTACTTCTACAGCCGAAGATTCAAGAGATTACTCTAACTACCTCAAATTGGCGTTGCAAGAACAGCCCGTGCACAGCTCGAAAAAAATAGCACAAGTTCCCCTCACTCTAAAGCCAGTTTCCCTCCAAAAATCCAACCCTAAGAACCCTAGAACCCATCCAATCCAGTCAACGACTCCATTAGAGCTGCAAGAATAAGCTCAAGCTTCACCTTCACTTACCCACATGGAGGAGGAGGGGGAGGAATGCAGCAGCTCAGCAAGGGGGGCGGGGCGCTCAGGGTAGCAGGGGGAAACGCTGGGAGGAGGAGGAGCCTCTCCGGAGTAGGGGGCTATCGCCGGAGCTAGGGGAGGAGGAGACGCCCTTGCCACTTTGGCTGGGAGGATGAGCTCCAGTCTCCTTCGGTTGGAGAAGAAGCCCACAGCTTGGAGGAGGCAGCAGGTTGGGGAGCAGGAAAAAAGAGAATGGGTGGGAGGGGAAAAAGGTGGGGAAAAACTTGAAGATTCATCCACCCACTAATATCCAATCCCACAAACTCACATACAGGGCCACACTCCCTACTATAAAAAACCGACACTCGAAAAAGAAACTGCGATGTTACAGTCCCACTTTTGGTTTATATTTAGTTTCCACTGCAATTTACTTCTATTGTTATATTTTGCCAGTCAGCCATGGACTTGTAAAATTAAGTAGATGTAATAGCTTCTAGTCCATTTTTATGCTATGTTTATTACATGTGTGTATGTGTAATAATTCATCTCGAATGCAGGATATATGGGTGCTAAGCTTTGATCTTGGGAACTAGCGCCGACCACATATCTGGGTACCCAGAATTGTTCTCAACCGTTTAGTGCGTGGACACGAGCAACCGTTGTTCCTTGCCTACTAAGACACACACCCCTCAGTGGTTGTGGGTGGTACCAAGGTTCTGAGGTGGTCGGTGTGTGCTACGCTCAGAAGGGTTGGTTTCAACCCGGTATGATTCTTCGAAAAAGAATTAAAACTCCCTTGGACGCTTAAGTGTGTACGGTGCAATCGGGTGTCTCATATTTGTTTGTTTAAGGGCCATTTGGCTAATATTCTGTGCACGGGACTATTGGTGGCAGTGAGCACACACTTAAGTGGAGTATGAGTGTTACTTCTAGTCCAACACATGAGTGAGGTTCAATTCATGTTTCCGGGTGCCCACACTCATAACTCATAAGATTCACTTCTGTAACAAGTAGTCCGAATTTTGAAGTTAACTAAACTTTTTTAGCAAATGATAAATATTTTTTATGTTGAATACGATGGTTGCTTGATGATTTGACCCATTATTGTTGGTTTATCATGTGTAATGTGTTGAATGGGTCAGCACTTATAGTTCAATTCAAAAAGTATCAATAATGGATATGATAGCATGAACTTTGCTACCCTTTATGTGTTTTATGATTCAAGGAAGGAAAGTATGTTATAGTCTTGTTGTTGGATTCTGGATATAATCATGGCATTGCTAGCAAAATTGTCATCAATACAATATATGTATTTGTATTTTGTTGAACGATCTAGTTTTAGCCTTCACATAATCAAAAATAAGATTAGCCATTCGGTGCCTATCTTTGTGTGGTACAAATAGGGAATTATGAAGCAAGAAGTGAAATAAGAATGAGAAATATAAATACCTGCCACCATAATTATGCTTTAGTTAATTTATATTAAAAAAACAACTCTTGCCATGATCAGGTAAAATTTAATAAAACATAGTCAGTACACTCTGTCTCATATATCATACAATTTAATACAACATTCTGTTAGGTTGACTCATCACAATCAGTTCTAGCTTGGAACTGATTGTGAAGTTCCCCCACATTACACCGATTGTGAAGTTCCCCCACATCACAATCTTGTGATGTGGGGGAACTTCACAATCGGTTCCAAGACATCATAATCGGTTCTAGCTCAGAACCGATTGTGATGTGGTATCCATCATAATCGATTCTTAGCTCAGAACCTATTGTGATGACCTTTATCACTATCAGGCGAAAACCGACTGTGATAGCGCCTCCTCATCACTATCTAATGACTTTGTATCACACCCAAAACTGACTGTGATAACTAAAAAGAACCGATTGTGATGTACATTTCTATAGTGGTGAGTATATAAACATATTATGCTATAAAGAGTGGACTTTGATAAATTTTTTCATGGAACTCACTTTGAAGTATTTTATAATCAGTATTAGAGTATACTTGAAAGGATAAAGGGGTATAAAAATATAATTTAAGCGGTATACTGAAAGTGGGAGTACGTACTCCCAAGAGAATGCATGGAAACATTTTCATATATATATATATATATATATATATACATATATATATATATATAGCATGTTAACAACTTCTACTTATGTAGGCTGTGTTTGTTTAGGCTGGTGCTGGAGGAGAAGCTGCTGGAGCTGGAAGAAGCTAGCTGGCCTGCTGGAGCTGGAAGAGACTTGATGAAGGGGATGTCAATTTTTTGTAAATAAGATCAAGTTGCAAGGGTATCAGGGAAGTGGGATTTTCAGAAGCTCCAGCCAGCCCAAGAAGCATCGTTTTTCTTGCTTCTCTCGTGTACTGCAAATTGGGCTGGAGCTTCTCCTCTCCAGTTAGCTGAAAAATTACTGTTTGTTTTGGCTTGTGACTTATGAAGGCCTAGAAGCCAAATAAGCCTAAGCAGAAGCCTAAACAAACACAGCCGTAGTATGCTTCCACTTACATAGCGCCTGTTAATGTACAAGAAGTTGGTGAGCAGGGCTTCTATGCTTTCCTTCGCAATACAAGTTGCACAAATCTTGAAATAAACGAAGAGGTAAGTAATTACTACCTACCCTTCATTCATACTTAAATATTTGTGCAATTTTTAAAAAGAAAAGAATAGAAACCTCTCGAAATTGAGAGTATACATACTCCTCATAGTATGCTTTCATCCCCCCCCCCTCGTGCTCTCTCTCTCTCATATATATATATATATATATATATATATATATATATATATATATATATATATATATATATATATATATATAGAGGATGGCTAGAATACTATCGATAGCAAAGTGAACTTGTACTACCCACTTTCTAAGCCGTCCGATCGCACAACGTATGGTCCAGATGAATCAAGGTGGAAGGCCACTTAAACCATTTTACACAAAACACCCATATTAATTCCTCTTTCACGAATACATCCTTCCACCTTGATTCATCTAGACCATACGTTTTGCGATCGGACGGCTTAGAACGTGGGTAGTACAAGTTCACTTTGCTATCGATAGTATTCTAGCCATCCTCTATATATATATATAGTGCAACCCACGTGTAAAAGTTTTGAAAAATTCTCAAAAAATTATCATATTTAGGGGAGATGAGGTACTACAACCCTGTAAAATTTGAAAACCAAACTCAATTGCATTTGAAAGATATAAAAAAGACAAATTCAGTATGAATAGTGATTTTTCACTATTCAGCACTATTCATTTTGCAATTTGTCTTTTTCATATCTTTCAAATGCAATTGAATTTGATCTTCAAATTTCACAGGGTTGTAGAACCTCACCTCCTCTACGTATGGTAATTTTTTGAGAATTTTTCAAAACTTTTATACGTGGGTTTCACGAAGTTTTCACGGTAAGAAAGGTTTTTACTGGATATGTTGCTATATAGTATGCTTCCACTTACATAGCCCCGCGAGCTCTTTTTTTTGACTATCTCACGGCAGGCTGTTCCGACTTGTGGGGCCCTCTTACCATCTTTAGAACATGGCATGTTTCTGTTTCTTGCACTGCTCCAAATGTTTGAAACCTGGAAAATATTCCCTCTTGTAACTAAGAAATTAGCAAAAGAAGGCGCCGTACCGTACGATTGATGCAATTAGTAAGCAGATCAACCGACGAAAGTGCACTCCCACCGATGATCTGATGGATCGTTTTTTTTTTTTTTTTACTTTGAGTTAGCGAATCAGCCCGGTCGATCTCTTTGCCAGGCTTAACGAAGCTAAAATGCATGTGAGAGCTCCCACAAGGACGTACACATCGGAAGGCATGGTTTTCTATCTCGTCAGGCCGTGACGTACCTATCCTCTGTACGTTCACCAGGTGCTGACGCAGCGCTTTGGCTCTGGCGTTGCCTCGGGAGGGAGCGCATCCCCTGCTGCGCTTGTCAGGACGACGAGACTGGTGCTTGACTTTGGCAACCTCCCTGCCACCTTGGGAAGGAGCCACCTGCCCTTGTGCGACCGTTCTAAGTCGTCACGCCTGTAGGGCGGGTGGCCAACTACTAGCGAGGGCCTAGAACTTGACCCTTGGCGGAGATCGCCTTGGTCCGGTCGGAGCTCGCGGGGCGTCCGACCTGCGACGGGGGTCGGAGCTTCGTGGGATGTCCGACCCGTGGGGGTCGGGTTACCTCCTGGCCGGTTTGGTTGGGGACGAGTATCCTTTGTGGCCCAGCGAGGCCTCCGGCCGAAGCTGGGCTTAGGGCAGCTCATTTGTTTACTCGAAGCATATTTTGTACTTCTAAGTGTATGTACTCCATACCTTTATTTAGTTGATAACAACTTCCTAATCAGGAGGAACATGTTAACAACTTCTACTTATGTAGTATGCTTCCACTTACGTAGCGCCAGTTAATGTACAAGAAGTTGGTGAGCAGTGCTTCTATGTTTTCCTTCTCAATACAAGTTGCACAAATCTTGAAGTAAACGAAGGGGTAAGTAATTACTACCTACCCTTCATTCATATTTTAATATTTGTGCAATTTTTAAAAAGAAAAGAATAAAAACACCTCTCGAAGTTGAGAGTATACATACTCCTCGTAGTAAGTAGGAAAGTTGAGAGTATACATACTCCTCATATATATACATCCCCCTCTCTCTCTATATATATATGGAAACTTTTTTTTGACTATCTGACGGCAGGCTGTTCCGACTTGAGAGGCCCTCTTACCATCTTTAGAACATGGCATGTTTCTGTTTCTTGCACTGCTCCAAATGTTTGAAACCTGGAGAATATTCCCTCTTGTAACTAAGAAATTAGCAAAAGAAGGCGCCGTACCGTACGATTGATGCAATTAGTAAGCAGATCAACCGACGGAAGTGCACTCCCACTGATGGTCTGATGGATCGTTTTTTTTTTTACTTTGAGTTAGCGAATCAGCCCGGTCGATCTCTTTGCCAGGCTTTAACGAAGCTAAAATCCATGTGAGAGCTCCCACAAGGACGTACAATTAGTTGGTGCTAATCTCTGTCATCCTTAAAAATCAGTCATGTCGTGCGATCCCAACTTGTTTAATTAGCAGCGCCAGCTAGGTAGTGACATATGATATATCCTACTCCTTTGTATATGCAAGTAAGATTCTAGGTGTTATCCAATGCAATTAGCTAGTGCCCAAGTCAAGATCCACCAGTTAGCAAGTGACCACACGTCAAAGAACATGTGAAAACACGTTAATTAAACTCATATGTGATCATTGCATGCATGATGCGCCCGGCCCTCTCAATGTTAGTTAATGATTAAACGTTGGTTTTATACATTGCTAAGAAAAAGATGTGTTCAAGTAATTAGACCCGGCCGTTTGAAGACCTGCGTAAGGATATATGAACAAAATCGAGCGTGAATTTGTCATGTTGACTTCGTTTGTGGAAAGGACTTGATGTTAGGTCAAGCACGGCCGGATTGGTTAATTAACATGCACCAACCCCAACCGGGCCGGCCGGGAAATGGGCAGCCAGCGCATGCATCGGACTCAACAATTAATATACGGGTAATTGGGTACGACGACTAATTTAGGGTTATCATCAGGCTAAAGATCTAAGAACATTTTTTAGGATGTTATCTTCTTTATCTACCTTCACCTTAATTTCGTTCTCCCTCTTCTTCAATGATCGACTTCCCCACATCCTTTCCTTTATCTCTAACACAAAAAAGAAATTAAAATTAGAAAATTTTAACTTCAAAAATTTTAAATAGAAAGTTTCAACTAGAAAAAATTCAACTCGAAATTTTACACTTCAAAAATTTTAACTTGCAAAGTTTCAACTTAAAATTTTCAAATTATAAAGTTTGAAAATAGATAGTTTCAACTCGAAAAATTTTAAACCAGAAAAATTTCAAATTAGAAGGTTTCAACTCAAAAATTTTAAATAAAAAAATATCAAGTTAGAAAGTTTTAACTCAAAAAATTTGAAAAAAAAAGTTTCAACTCTAAAAACATTCAATTAAAAACCTTTGGTATGAAAATTTTCAATTAAAAAAACTTTCGGTTTTCAATTTTAAAATCTCTTGATTTAAAAACTTTCGAAAGTGGTTAAAAAAACACTTATTATTCAAAAACTTGAGCCCGATCTCTGCTCCAGACTGCTCCGGCTTGAGCCCAATAGCAGGCACCGGAAGCCCTAGCTTGGAGGTCGTTGGAAGCACGGGAAGAACCATGGCCCGTGAGCAGTTGAGCCCTCCCTGTCTGATTCTGGAGAGTCCTGCATTCGCCACCTGTGGTGCTGCATATATGGCGGCATGATAATATTTACATCGTGAAGATAAAGGAAGCCAACTAATTACACGGCCGCCGCTCCGCAAGCATTTGAAATGCCCTATCTAAATAGAAATGTGAATTCGCCGACGATCGAGCACTCGATGGAGAAAATATATGCAGCACTTGCAGGCAGTGGCGGACCCAGGAATTTTCTAGAGCCCGGGCACGTTTAATGAAGGACAATAAGTTCACAAACTATTTACTGAGCTAATAAAAAGGAACCAAATCACTGAAGGAAGTTTCTATCAAGTAGACACTGTATTTTTCATGATTTAGACTTTTGTTACATAGGCCTGAGCCCGGGCCCGTGCCCAGGCTGGCCGGGCCCTGGGTCCGCCTATGCTTGCAGGTGCTGTAGACTCCAGAATGCAAAAGTAAGACGGTAAAGCTACATTAGATCAGCACTATTACAGATATGATCATCAGTCCCGGTACGGTTGACCAACCCACCCACCATCGCTTACTGATATACATTGAATATGCATTCCTTTTGACCTTTCCTGAAACGAGGCATTAGTACTAGTTCGTAACACGAACAGGTACTGATGCACTCATCAGTACCGGTTGGTAACACGAATCGGTACTGATGCACTCTCATTAGTACTAATGAGAGTGCATCAGTACCGGTTCGTGTTACCAATCGGTACTGAAAGCCCACTACAGCCCTGTAGCCAATGAATCAGTACTGGTGTCCTATTAATACCGCTTCAAATCTAATCGGTAGTGATGTGCCGGTAGTAAAGCCTAGTTTTCTAGTAATGCTGATGGCATGGTTTTGAATTCCTTATTTCCTCGTAATCTTTACTGTTATAAAAAAAAGTCAATGGTATTCTTCTGTCATCTCATCATTTGGGTCCCGGTTTACACTACTACAGAAAGGCTTATATTAGACGCCTCATTACATACGGTTTTGAAAAAATCGTTTATGGTAAGAAACATCACTAACAGTTCTATAGTGAAACCATCAATGATATCATCACAAATGGTACTTTTTATAAACCATCAGTGATATACGGCAATATCATAGACGATTTTAGTATAACACCTTCAGTGATGACTCCTATAGCTTTCACAGATGGTTTTAAACTAAAATCGTCTATGATATAAATTGAGACCACTATATAGACATACTGATAGATGGTTTATCACTCAGACCTTGCCTCCCAGCGCGCTTCGCCTCCCCCATACCCTAGCCCCGCGGCATCCTCCTCCTGGACGAACTCCTCTGCGGCAACCTCCTTCTCGGCGACCTCCTCTCGGGTGGTGTCCTCCCCCTCGGTGACCTCCTTCCTGGTGACCTCCTCCCCGGTGACCTCCTCCCGGCCGGTGTTCTCCCCCTCGGTGACCTCCTCCTCCCCTCGAGCCCATGCTTCATTTAATTCGGTGAGTCCCATGTGTCCTTGTGTCCTTATCATGTGATTTCTATGTACGATTGGTAAAATAACACAAAAGATCGATCCCTACCTAGGGTATGCTTGTGATTATGAAGCATCATCATGTGTTCATATTAAATATTTAATGAGTATGAAATAAAATTTAGGTCTTCCTTTCATTTAGAAATAAAATTTAGGTTGAATTGATTCGAATGAGATTTGGTAAAATAGACAACATGCTCTCTCTCTTTTTTTTTTCCTATATGTGTATGATCTAAATTAATTGAAACCTAATTTGGTAAAATAAACAACATGAAAAACTTGTTAGAAGCTAAACAAAACTTGAGGTGGAGATCGAACAACTGAAGGGCAAGTCTAAGTTAATAGAAAAGATTTATGTGATGAAACAAGAACTAAAAGATATAGATGATAAATTGCAAGTTATTGAATCTCTTAACATGGCACTCATCATTAAGGACCACAGGGTGAATGCAGAGTTGGAAGAAGCCAAAGTTGAGCTTATCTCTACTATTCTAAAGCAGCACTTGGTGGCAGTGGTCCGTTCTTCCCACATCATTAATTGCCGCTTAATTGCCCTGCTTAATTGCCCTACGCAAGAAACGAAGCGTTGCTTTAATTAGCTAGCTTTCGCAAGAAACGAAGCGTTAAAGATAGATGTTTGATCTTGTGAAATAATTTTTTATTATTTTTTAATCTTTATTTTTTGTTATTAATTTTTTTTTTCGTAGCAACGCACGGGCATGTAACTAGTAGAGATAATATAAAAGTTTCTAGTATTTAATTCTACGTGGTTATTGATAATATACCAAGTGACTCTTTTCACAATAATATGGTCGCTTTTGTAGGAATTAAGAGATATAACTGGAAGTCAATCGGTTATTGGTGTCAAACAAATAGGCACTGTGCTGGAGTTGTGGAACTTCACGAAGAACTGAAAAGCATCTATTGCGGAAGCTATGGCACATATGATGATTGACATGAAAAAGCCCTGAGGTCATCTTGTATTGATCTTTGAAATATATATCTTGCCAATGTATTGTCCCTGACATTATCCTTAATATTTTCTCATCTTGAATGCAATAACTTAATAGTGTCTTGCTTGTTTGAAATAAATATTTTTCCTACACCCCCAGCAGAACATCCATCATTAGTAATTGTTGTTCAAAGTTTTTATCTGCTTAGATATTTCTACAATGATATTTATAAGGCACAACTAGCTATAGATTTTGTAATTAAATATAAGTTTTGCAGCACTTTCACCTTCTTTCTTATTATAATGTTGATGGATTCGAAGACAAAATCCATTTCATTCAATAGTTGTCATGAAAGTTGTCATGAGCTTATTTATCACTATCACTTTATCCTCATCTCCGAAGGAGAATATCATAGGCAGTATTTTCACTTTGGTTTTGTGCAGAACAGGATTATTTTGATGGTTCTCTATTTCATGAAATATAGAGTTGATTAAGTCATCGTATACTCGATGGCTTAATCAACTCTATATTTGATGGAACAGAGAACCATTGAATAATCCTGCTCCTGCATAATACCAGAGTGAAAATAGACTGCCTATGGTATTCTCATTGGGAGATGAGGATGAAGTGGAAACGATAAATTAGAGCATGGTATCATTCATGACGAATTATAAAATGAAATGGATTTTGTCTTCGAAACCATCAACATTATAATAAAGAAGAAGATGAAAGCACTACAAATGTTCATATTTTAAGACGATCCTAATCAGACAAGTTGTTGTCTCAATGCATCTATGATGTTTAGATATTCAATTACAATATCTATAACTGGTTATGTCTTGTAAATGTCATTGCAATAATATTTAAGCAAAAGAAAATATCGAACAACAAATACTAATGATGGAAGTTCTGCTGAGGGTGTAGGGAAAAGGAGGATTACAGATGGTTCTAGATAAAAACCGTCTGTGATATACGACATCACAGATTGTTCTGGTTAGAAACAGTATGTGATGTTATTGTATCATAGACAGGTTCTAACCAGAACCATCTGTGATGTTGTATATCACAAATGGTGTCCAAACTGTCTGTGATATACTATTATATCACTGACACATGGTTATAGAATGTTCAAAAAATCGTCTATGATGTTATAATACTGTAGTAGTGCTACAAGTTTGTAGGATGTAAAGCAATTGGGGAGAACACGGAGCAAAATTTGCAAACCTTCTAACAAACAGTGTACGGAACATGGAGCAAAACTTGCTACCTTTTTAACGAGTTGGCTGATGTTCATTGTATGGAACAATATATCAGGAGTTTATTAAATTTTACATACACATTGTTGATCGAAGACTAGCATGGAGAATAAAAATAGCAAAGTCTTAATTCAAATGATATTTGTTGATTAAGAAATTAGAGTTACACTGTATTGAAAAAAATCAAATATTTATATGGACCATCATGTGAACCAAGCTTTTCGCCAAAACTAAGAAACTATGCTCTTTCCAACAAAATTCTTGTGATATAGAACTGCGTCATAAAACATACTGTGTAAAAATTGTTACATATTATATCTGAAAGTCTAAACTTGTCATCCTCTTATATATATATAATATGTGATGGGAAAAGCTTATCAATGTATCACCATTATAGCGATATTTAGGATACTATTACAAACCATGAAGTACTCTCCGTCATTGATCAGGAAGTGATGATAGAGGCTTCATTGATTTGGTGGTTCATTCACCATCTTGTCTCCCATTTCACACCTCAAAAAACTCTAACAAAACAGAGAAAACACCTCTCAACAAGCAAATTAGTTTCTTTTATTTTTATCTCGACAATCGGATATAGCGGCAAAATCGAGGCCTTCACTGTAGTGCAAGAGTTATACTAGATAGAGCAGAGTTCGCGCGAAGCTACCCGGCAGATCCGAAGGCATGCAACCAACCAAGCCCACTGGCACATTGAAATAGTAATTAAAGAGCACATAACGGGCCACGGCGAGGCTCACCGGCCCAATTAACTTTGGAGCGGATGAATATATCGATCGCCCCTGCCTGATACATGCACCATTCGCCTTCTGTACATGCACGCAACCTGCAGCTTTCGGCTCACATGATTGACCAAGCCCAATAGAGGATATCTTTTAGTACCGAGTAATGTATACTAGATAGTGTCACCCGTGTTGCCGCACCGTGCGAAATTTGATCAAAGTTTTTTTTTTCTGAAACAAGTTAGGAAGATCTAAGCGTTTTTTTTTTGTTCCATTGGTTTTTTTTTAAAAAAAATACACTAAGTAGGAACCGTCGACGAATTTGCGTAACAACGGGCCTTTTGCAAAAAAAATGAATAATACATGTTTCAAAAAATATTTGATTTTGATTTGCCAAAAAAATTATAGAGATAGAGTTGTACATATTTTCTATTGACGAATTTTTTTTCCCGAGTAAAACGGAGAAATGACCTTCTTTTCGCGAGTTTAGCACTCTATACGTTCATCGGGTAATAATACATGTTTTGAAAAATATTATAGATCGAGTTGGAAACAAAGCTCTAGAGATACAGCTGTACACATATTTCTTGTTGCGGAAAATATTAGAGATCGAGCTACAAAAAAACTACAGAAATAGAGAGATGTACACATATTTCTTTTGACGAAATTGGTTTTCCTGGGACAAACGGAGAAAGAACCCTTTTTTGCCGAGCTTAACACCCTATGCGTTCACCGAATAATAATACATATTTTGAAAAATATTAGAGATCGAGCTACAAAAAAAAAAACTACAAAGATAGAGCTTTACATATATTTCTTTTGACGAATTTGGTTTTCTCGAGAAAAATGGAGAAAGAACCATCTTTTGCCGAGTTTAACACCCTATGCATTTACCAGGTAATAATACATGTTTTGGAAAATATTAGAGATCAAGTTGCAAAAAAAAAACTCTAGAGATAGAGCTGTACACATATTTCTTTTGACGAAATTGTTTTTTTCTGGAAAAAACGGAGAAAGGACTCCTGCCGGTGCGCCACCGCCCCGTCACTGTCGGGACCCCGAATTTGCAAATCCGGACCCTCTGTGTATTCAGCACTAGTCCAGGAACGCGCTAGTGCACACAGTCTTAACATCGGTAAATATCACAATCATACCACTCGATACCAATAAAGTACTTTATTTAAATAACTAAATCGTTACTCGACCTTATGGTCAAGTTACAAATGTATGCCTCGCAAGGCGAAACTTATTCAGAGAAAAATAATAGCAATGGAAAAAATCAAATAACTCGTGGCGCCATCCAAGATACCACAGGCAACCGATCGGCTCGCTTCCCTAAGTAGACAGATCCTCCCGGAGTTCCTCCTCCAAAGCCGGGCGTAGTCTCCTCTTCAACCGATGTTGTGTTGAGGCAAGGGTGAGTACTTGGTACTCAAAGCAAGTCATGCAATGTAATGCAAGCTAATATACTATATGCATGGCTTGGTACAAAGGAATAGCTCAAGGTATATTTGCAAGAAACAAAGATTTGAAAAGTAATATAAGTAGATTCAAAGCAAAGAGAAATAAGTAAAGCATAAATAACTTTTCAAGAAGTTTAATAAACATTTTCCCCATCCTAAACCACATTTCCATCATCTTCATTATTAAACCAACCCACCTTTCAAACCAAAGTTATTTTTGAGAAAATCTAACCCTTGACTGTAATTCCCGAGCGATGTCCAATACCGCGGACACGGCTATTCGAATAGATTCTAAACTCTGCAGAGGTTATGCACTTTACCCACAAGATACTGATCAAACACCACAAAGGCGAAGTTCCTCAGTAACAAAGTCTTTCTAAGCCTCAAACAACACAGGTGGTCCTCTCCGGTCAGGTTTCTACACCATCCCTTCCTTAGCCAAGGCGAAGTATGGGACCAACACACCGTTAGATGGGTATCCGGCCACACCACGACACGCCCCCGCACAATCACACAAACGGTGTAATTGACACCCGAGGCTCCACAAGTGAGTCCTTAGCGACTTAGTCAACTAGGGCCGCCCCATTCCACCCATGTGGTTGCAAGTATGACCCAGTTCAAAGGCTTGCAAGGTTAAGTCCTTAGAGTGACCAGGGCAAGACTACCCAAGAACCAAATCAACACTCCCAATGCCATAATCGCCCACTGACATTACTCTTGCCACATGCCCTGGCCGAAATCGCTTTATCAAACCCCGCTTGATTACCATGCACCACGTGCCATCAACATCACATGATACTTTTCCAAAACAGGTTCAATATATCATTAAGTCAATATTAACATTTGATTGTCCAAAATCATGTTATGAGCACGTAGTGTGTCTAAGCAAAGATACTACAACGGTCTAAACCCATATTGGCAATTTAATAATGTCCAACTAGTAATCCACAACTAGGGTGACAAGGGTCATGGCACATACTTAAATAATCAAGGTGTCATACAAAGAAATTGGTACTTATCTAACCCCATGTTTAAACCAAGTATTTTTCTAATTGAACTAGCATGCAATAGTTTAAATCAAAATAGATTTCAAATAGGATCAACATGGTCAAAGCACAACTTGCCTTCAAAAAGTACTTGCTCTTGGTCTTGAGTTGGATCCTGAGTCAATACTTCTCCTTCGAATCCTAAGGCACTTCAACGCTCTACTCGTAAAGCGTGCAAATAGCAAATACGCAAATAAACAATAGGCAAAAAGTGTCCAAACATCCAAATAAAATCCACAAACAGAAAGAACATAATTTTATGGATTTTTAGAAACTGGAATCGTCAAATTTGGAGTTAAAACGCAAAAGTTATGATTTATTAAAGTTTAAATAATCAATTAAATAATATTACAGAGAAAAAATTTAGTCCAAAAATTAAATAAAATTCATATTTGAGTAGATCTGAATTTTATACAAATTTAGAAATTTGAACCACTCAAATCGGAGTTGAAACGCAAAAGTTATAAGCGTTTGAAGTTTGAATCTAAATTTGAATCAATATTTTGAATTAATAAACCATTTCCTTTTTCGGAAATTAATTATTGCGTCAGCATGGACACGTGGCAGCCTCTGATTGGGCGGCTGACGTCAGCCGGTCCATGGACGTAGTCCACGCTCGGCTCGGGTCCACCGTGGACTCGGTCCACGACTCTATGTGAGACTGACATGTGGGACCACTCGGGTGACGTCATCGCTGACGTCAGCGGGGCTCAGCCCACGGTGCTGACAGGTGGGACCCACTGATGACGTCATGGGTGACGTCAGCGCTTGGCTGGGTCAGCCGCTGACATGCGGGCCCTCTGACACGCGGGCCCCGCGTGTCAGCGTCACACGCCTGCCGCTGGCGTGCGGCCCGACCGCGTCGGTCCAACTTCCCGACACGTGGCGCAATCCCGGCCGTTGATTTGAAATTCGACGGCCGCGATTAGATCCAAGGTTAAAACGTTGAATCTACTCGATGATCGTGGGCCGTTCGATCTAGATCGGACGGTCCAGATCTAACCCTATAATGACCACTACTACGGCACGTGGTGATTGTGAACCGTTGGATCTTGATCCAACGGTCCAGATCTAATCGGGTTTGGAACACGTGAACTCACCTCAACCGCACGATCAAGATCGGACGGTCCACAGAGCTCGCGAGGGCGATGGCGACGCGGCGGAGCTGCAGCCACCGGAGACGGAGACGACGACGAGCCCGACGGCGCTCCGGGGTCGTTCCGGCGAAGTGAGTGGTCTCTTCGGGTGCGCCTGGCCGGGGTTCGCTCGGGCTCCTTCTCGGCGGAAGACAACGGACGGCGGCGAGACGAGGCAAAAACCGCGGCGGAGTGGCGCTCAACTACGGCGAGCTCGCACGGGCAAACGGCGGCGGCTCAGGCGAGATGGCTTGGGGAAACGGATGCGCAAAGATGAGAGCAACCACGGGGCGTGACCAGGGCTTTAAATAGCCTCGGCGTTCGTGCCCGAGACGGAAACCTAATTCTACACGGCGGCGGGCGCGGCGGCGGAGTCCGGCTCGGACTCGGCGGAGACGACGACGCATACCGGCCCACATGGCACGATCAACGCCACGATCGCGACGGGCGCGATCGGATCCGGCCGATACGGCTCGAACCCAGACGGGCGGATCTCACCGTTGGATCTTGATCCAACGGTTGGGATTGATTAGGGTTTTGAGTCGTTTGATCGAGTCAATCGGCTCGGTCGGACTCGAGTCCGACTCGGTTCCGACTTCGATCGGATGAACGATACTCGACCGAGTTGAATTTCCAGCGATTTAATATTTAAAATAATTTCCGATGAATTCATTTAATTCATTAAAAATAGCAAAAGACTCAGAAAAATTCCAGAAAAATTCTGGAAAATACTTTGGATCATTTTGGACTCAAATAAAATATTTCCAACAAAATTTTATTTGCAAAATTAAATTCTTTAATTATTTCAAAATGGAATAAATTCAAATAATTTCCAAATAAATCCAAATAAATTCCAGAAAATTCCAAAAATTCACCAAAGTGCCAAATCACACATGAATTCAATAAAAGCAAAATTTGGGGTGTTACAAACCTCCCCCCCTTAATAGAATCTCGTCCCCGAGATTCAGGGCTTACTACAGAATAGGCTTGGGAACTCTTTCTTCAAATCCTCTTCGCGCTCCCAAGTTGCTTCACTCTCTGTATGGTTGCTCCAATCGAACTCTCTGTAAACGGGTTGACTTGTTCCTAGTCTCTCGATCCATAGTGTCCAAAATCCTCACGGGATGCTCCTTGTAAGTCAGATCTTCTTGCAGCTCGATTGACTCCAAGGGCGTTTGCTCCTCTGGCACTCGAAGACACCTCTTTAGCTGGGACACGTGGAACACGTCATGTACTCTCGCTAACGATCGCGGCAACTCTAGTCGGTAAGCAACTTCGCCTCTGCGACTCAAAATCTTAAATGGTCCAACATAACGGGTGCGAGTTTCCCTTTGGCATGGAACCTCTTAACCCCGAGAGGCGTAACTCGAGGTATACAAAATCTTACGGTTCAAAACTCAAATCTCGGCGACGATTATCAAGATAACTCTTCTCGCCGAGATTGGGCTATCTTCAACCTTTCCCTAATCATGGCGACCGCTCTTCACCTCTTGAAGAATATCAGGCCCAAAGACACGGCGCTCGCCACGGTCTCATTCCAATTCAATGGCGTCCGATGGTCGACCATACAAAGGCCTCAAAAGGTGACATCTGTAAACTAGCCTCGATAACTATTGTTGTAATCGAACTCGGCATACGGCAAACTCTTATCCCAAGAAGTAGCATAAGCTAATGCACAAGCTCTCAACATATCCTCCAGAATCTGGTTGACTCTTTTCTGGCCTGTCCGTCTGCCTGCAGGGATGATAAGTCAGATCAAGTTCAAACGGGTTCCCATGGCTTCATGCAACTTATTCCGTAACCTTGAGGTAAATTGGGTACCTCTGTCCGATCTGATCCTCTTTGGCACTCCGTGCAAACAGACAATCCCGATCATGTACACCGCTAATTTATCTCCCGAGTAAGTGGTCTTCACGGGATAAAATGGGCTACTTTAGTCAAGCGATCCACTATAACCCATATGGAGTCATAACCCCTTGAGTCTTCGGCAAACCGGTAATGAAATCCATTCCGATTTCCTCCCACTTCCACTCAGGTATTTTCAGCGGTTGTAGCAATCCCGCTGGTCTCTCGATGCATTGCCTTGACTCTCCGGCATACGCCGCACAATGCAACATGCTCGGCAACTTCACGTTTCATACCCGCCACCGTAATCTCTCCTTCAGATCCCGATACATCTTGGCGCTTCGGGATGAATTGAGTACTTGGAGTCATGGGCTTCTTCGAGAATCGATTGCTTTAACTCCTTCTTGTTAGGCACACAAATGCGATCCTTCATCCACAACGTGCCTTGCTCATCCAACTTGGAAGTCCTCTGCCTTGCCTTCCTCCTTGATGAACTTAATCCTCGCGGATCTTGTCATCATCCTTCATCCTTCTCGGATCTCGATCCTCTAGGTAGGCTTTACTTCTAATGCGGCCAAGAATCCGCTAGGTACTACCTCAATCTTCATTTTCTGAAAATCCTCACATAACTCGTCGACTTGTGGCTAGCAACGTACTCACGGTATGGCTTTTCCGACTCAGGGCATCGGCTACTACGTTGGCCTTCCCGGATGGTAATGGATTCCAACATTATAGTCTTTGATCAACTCTAACCATCTCCTCTCGCCTCATATTCAGATCCGATCGGGTGAATATGTACTTAAGGCTCTTATGATCCGTATACACTTCACATCTGTTTCCAATCGATAGTGACGCCATATCTTCAAGGCATGCACTACGGCGGCTAACTCTAGGTCATGTGTCGGGTAATTCTCCTCATGCGGCCTCAATCGCCTTGATGCATAAGCAACAACCTTTCCATTCGCATCAAGACACATCCAAGCCCTTGGCGCGATGCGTCACAATAAATATCGAAGCTTTGAGCAACATCCGTGAGAACTAACACCGGTGCGATGTCAATCGCTTCTTCACTCCTGAAATCCTTTCTCACATTCTGGCGCCCATGCAAACTTCTTTTCCTTCTTCAAAGAATTGCGTAAGAGGTTTCGCAATTGTCGAAGCCTTCGATGAAACGGCGGTAGTATCCTGCCATTCCGAGGAAACTCCGAATCTGGTCACGATCTTGGCCGCTCCCAATGTAACACAGCTTCTACCTTGCTTGGATCTACTGGCGACTCCTTCATGCGGTCATTACATGTCCAAGAAACTCCACCTTGTCCTTCCAAAAATCACACTTGCTGAACTTGGCGAAAAGTTGCTGCTCCTCGCCTTTTCCAAAACTCGCCTTAAGTGTTCGGCATGTTCATCCTCTGCCTTGGAGTAGATTAGGATATCGTCTATGAACACGACGACAAACTTGTCCAAATATTCCATGAACACCTTATTCATCATATTCATGAAATAAATGGCGCGTTAAATCCACCAAAGGACATAATCAGTAAACTCGTAATGTCCATATCTTGACGAGAATGCGATCTTGAATATCTTACGATCGGATCTTCAAGCGATGGTATCCCGATCTCAGATCAATCTTGGAGAAAACTCCGGCTCCTCTCAACCGATCAAACAAATCATCAATCCTGGGTAGCGGATACTTATTCTTCACGGTGACTTCATTGAGTGCACGGTAGTCAATGCACATCCTCGAAACTCCCGTCCTTCTTCTTGACGAACAAAGCGGTGCTCCCCACGGCGGCGAACTTGGTCTCGATAAATCCTTTCTCCATTAACTCTTCTATTTGTTTCTTCATTTCTACCAACTCCTCGGTGGACATCCGAGAGGGTCTCGTTGCGATCGGTGCTGCAGATACAAGCTCTATTACAAATTCTATGTCCTCTGCGCGGCATACTGTAGATCTTCGGGAAAAACATCTCGGGTACTCATTCACTACCGGGACATCCTCTATGCTGATTGCCTTGGTACTGTTAACCATCAACTGTCCATCTCTAATCGCAAAGTGGCTTGAAATTCCACTTTCTTCCCACACGGGCTCTCAATCGAGATAGTCCTTCGTCCACAATCCAATACGACCTTGTGCTTGGATAACCAATCCATTCCCAATATGACGCTCTAAGGTCCGGGTCTCCAAAATTACAAGGTTTGCTAGGAACTCTATTCCATCTATTAGTATTCTCACCGGAACATCCTACTTTCGCTCGGAGTTCGAACCAGGGTTTGAACTAAAAGCATGCACTTAAGTCTTGCAATCCTCAAATCATTTCTAGTAGCAACGCCTTGCGAAACAAACGAATGCGAAGCTCAGAGTCAAACAAAATCTGTGTACCGAGTTAACAAGTAACTTACCCAAGACGACGTCCGTAGCATTCTCGCAGTGCATCTGCGGTGACATGGTTGACTCGGCCTCTCACCACGGTCTAGGGTGTGGCTCCTGGTGCCGGCGCCCTAGCCGAGGTGGTTCCTAGATTGAAGCGAATCGGGGTCACTCCTGCTGTCCTCTTTGGACAAGCTGTTGGCAAAGTGTCCTGGCTCGTTGCGCTTGTAGCAGCGTCTCACTGTTCCTTCTTTGTTGCCTCGAGTAAGCGTTTCTAGCGAAGTGGGGTGCAGTAGTTCGATTGGCAGGTCTTGGTGCCGGGATGGTGTCCTTGTCGATGCGTGGTTGGAATCGAAGAATTGATTTGGTGCAACTCTCGGTATTGCGTTCCTGGCGTGATCCTTCTTTGTTGCATCCTGCGCTTCCTGTTCTCATCCAGTTCCTTGCGCTTGTCCTCAAGAATAAGCGCCTTATTCACCAACTCTTGGAAATCTGGAAAGGTGTGGGTGATCAATCCTACTTGCAATCCTGAGTTAAGTCCCTTCATAAAACGAGACTATCTGGATTTATCTGTCGCTACATCCTCAGGTGCGTAGCGTGCTAGCTGTGTGAACTTGTTCAGGTAGTCGGCCACTGGCTGATTACCTTGCTTGATGCTCTGAACTCCTCCTTCTTAAGGTCCATGATTCCTTCGAGCACGTGATCTTGTCGAACGCACTGTGAACTCTTCCCAAGTGATATCTTGAGGGTTCTCTGCGTGGCACGAAGTTCTCCCACCATTCGGCAATGTTCCTTCCGGTGATGAGAAGCGAGAGTACCTTCTCATTCCCTATGCATTGAGCTATGTGTAGCTTCCTCTCAATTGATCTTAACCAATCATCGGCCTCCAATGGATTGGCATTCCCAGAGAAAGTGGGTGGGTGAGTTCTCATGAACTCGATAGTCTTGTATTCGGGCGTTGTCCATGATTAACTTGATTAGCAAAGTGGCCTGAGCAAAGGACGTGCTGCATTTGTTGCATCATAGCATGCATCAATCGAGTCCGGGCAGCAAGAAAAGCTCCGAAATTCTGCATATCCAAAGGTGGCCTTTGGTGCTCCATCATTGGGGTTTTCTGGGCGAGAACCGCTCCCATTGCTTCCAAAGTTCCCACGGGTGTTCACCATCTTCGGTTTGCTCTAGGTTTAGAGATGAGAGGGAAACAAGAGTAGACAAGTAATATGGAACTTATGCGGGCGAAAGGTGTAACTTTAAGGTCCAACTTTATTATTAATAACTTGGTATGGCTGCTTACAATGCCTAAGGGCCTTGCAACACATAATGCACACTCAAAGCAAGCAATGAAAATCCAAATCGAACTAACACCGGAGTCTAACGCCTAAAGGGTGACTCTTTCTTCTATGACGCGACTCGGCGTAGGAGTCTCGCTTATAGAACCTATGCTCACTCATCGAGAAAACCTCCCGGCACGGTGCAGGTCTTTGTGGCATAGGCGCGGCGATCGCCATGTCCAAAGCTGTGTCCTCTATGGTAGTCGAAGAAGCGTGTCCTCATCGAGATCCGACTCCTCCGGATCTGGCTCGTGTAGCTCGAAATCGGCTCTGGGTGCAGTCCGTACAAAGGTCATCTCCAACTCGTCAATCCTTCGTAGAAGGTGTGCCACATACTCTTGAGCTTCCCGCCATCTGTTCTTCTCTGTCGTGATCTCCTTGCGGGCCTTCGTAGCTCCTTGCTTGTATTATCTAGTACATCCTCCTGGCGACGACAAATCGTGCCAAGTATGTGTAACCGTGGCATCCTCATCCTGAATCGCCTTCGGGTCAAGAAGGTTATCGCTGCGCGGATGGTAACGGAACACCGTACTCTCCAATTCTCTGGCGTAGATACGGGTAATGTGCCGCATTGCTCGTCGTGATACTTCTTGGATACCCATCCGCATTGTAGATCTCTGGCAAAGGTCTGGTATCGGGCGATTGCCTGGGCCCTTTTTCCTAGCAGGCACCTCAATCCTCACGTCACAAGCCTTGATCAATCCCGCTTGTCTGATCACTTCCACTTGGTATTGGGGCTTCTCAAAATCTCCGAGAGTCTGTAGCATATACCAAAGTTCTGCAGCGTGACCAACTCCCAGATCAACGTAGTTGAACTCTTCCTCCATCTGTCACAAGAGTGCTTTACGTAAGAACTCGGAATTTTTTTTTTAAATTGTGACAAGGTAAGGGAAAATTTCAGCAGGAGACAAGAAAAGAGAGAAGGGGATAAGTCGAGATGTCATTTCTTATCTTGACAATTTTTTTTTAGCTTTTAGAAAATAGGTTTTATCCTCACTACGACCATTCTAGCTAGGGTTGAGCCTACAGTCAACCTGGCTCTGATACCACCTCTGTCGGGACCCCGAATTTGCAAATCCGGACCCTCTGTGTATTCAGCACTAGTCCAGGAACGCGCTCGTGCACACAGTCTTAACATCGGTAAATATCACAATCATACCACTCGATACCAATAAAGTACTTTATTTAAATAACCAAACTGGTTACTCGACCTTATGGTCAAGTTACAAATGTATGCCTCGCAAGGCGAAACTTATTCAGAGAAAAATAATAGCAGCGGAAAAATCAAATAACTTCGTGGCGCCATCCAAAGATACCACAGTAACCGACTGGGCTCGCTTCCCTAAGTAGACGGATCCTCCTGGAGTTCCTCCTCCAAAGCTGGCGTAGTCTCCTCTTCAACTGATGTTGTGTTGAGGCAAGGGTGAGTACTTGGTACTCAGCAAGTCATGCACAGAATGCAAGCTAATATACTATATGCATGGCTTGGTACAAAGGAATAGCTCAAGGTATATTTGCAGTAAACAGCATTTGAAAAGTAATATAAGTAGATTCGAAAGCAGTAGAAATAAGTAAAGCATAAATAACTTTTCAAGAAGTTTAATAAACATTTTCCCCATCCTAAACCACATTTCCATCATCTTCATTATTAAACCAACCCACCTTTCAAACCAAAGTTATTTTTGAGAAAATCTAACCCTTGACTGTAATTCCCGAGCGATGTCCAATACCGCGGACACGGCTATTCGAATAGATTCTAAACTCTGCAGAGGTTATGCACTTTACCCACAAGATACAAATCAAACACCACAAAGGCGAGTTCAGTAACAAAGTCTTTGGAAGCCTCAAACAACACAGGTGGTCCTCTCCGGTTCGTGCTCTACACCATCCCTTCCCTTAGCCAAGGCGAAGTATGGGACCAACACACCGTTAGATGGGTATCTGGCCACAGCCACGATACGCTCCCCCGTACAATCACACAAACGGTGTAATTGACACCCTGAGGCTCCACAAGTGAGTCCTTAGCGACTTAGTCAACTAGGGCCGTCCCATTCCAGCCATGTGGTTGCAAGTATGACCCAGTTCAAAGGCTTGCAAGGTTAAGTCCTTAGAGTGACCAGGGCAAGACTACCCAAGAACCAAATCAACACTCCCAATGCCACAACCGGCCCACCTAATTACTCTTGCCACATGCCCTGGCCGAAAATCGCTTTATCAAACCCGCTTGATTACCATGCACCACGTGCCATCAACATCACATGATACTTTTCCAAAACAGGTTCAATATATCATTAAGTCAATATTAACATTTGATTGTCCAAAATCATGTTATGAGCACGTAGTGTGTCTAAGCGATACTACAACGGTCTAAACCCATGTTGGCAATTTAATAATGTCCAACTAGTAATCCACAACTAGGGTGACAAGGGTCATGGCACATACTTAAATAATCAAGGTGTCATACGACAAATTGGTACTTATCTAACCCCCATGTTTAAACCAAGTATTTTTCTAATTGAACTAGCATGCAATAGTTTAAATCAAAATAGATTTCGAAATAGGATCAACATGGTCAAAGCACAACTTGCCTTCAAAAAGTACTTGCTCTTGGTCTTGAGTTGGATCCTGAGTCAATACTTCTCCTTCGAATCCTTCGGCACTTCAACGTCTACTCGTAAAGCGTGCAAATAGCAAATACGCAAATAAACAATAGGCAAAAAGTGTCCAAACATCGAAATAAAATCCACAAATAGAAAGAACATAATTTTATGGATTTTAGAAACTGGAATAAATCAAATTTGGAGTTAAAACGCAAAAGTTATGATTTATTAAAGTTTAAATAATCAATTAAATAATATTACAGAGAAAAACTTTAGTCCAAAAATTAAATAAAATTCTTATTTGAGTAGATCTGAATTTTATACAAATTTAGAAATTTGAACCACTCAAATCGGAGTTGAAACGCAAAAGTTATAAGCGTTTGAAGTTTGAATCTAAATTTGAATCAATATTTCGAATTAATAAATCATTTCCTTTTCGAAATTAATTATTGCGTCAGCATGGACACGTGGCAGCCTCTGATTGGGCGGCTGACGTCAGCCGGTCCATGGACGTAGTCCACGCTCGGCTCGGGTCCACCGTGGACTCGGTCCACGACTCTATGTGAGACTGACATGTGGGACCACTCGGGTGACGTCATCGCTGACGTCAGCGGGGCTCACCACTGCGGCAGTGGGACCCACCGATGACGTCATGGGTGACGTCGGCGCGCTATCGGCCAGTCGGCCGACATGCGGGCCCTCTGACACGCGGGCCCCGCGTGTCAGCGTCACACGCACGCGCGCGTGGACGGCGCTGACCGCGTCGGTCCAACTTCCCGACACGTGGCGCAATCCCGGCCGTTGATTTGAAATTCGACGGCCGCGATTAGATCCAAGGTTAAAACGTTGAATCTACTCGATGATCGTGGGCCGTTCGATCTAGATCGGACGGTCCAGATCTAACCCTATAATGACCACTACTACGGCACGTGGTGATTGTGAACCGTTGGATCTTGATCCAACGGTCCAGATCTAATCGGGTTTGGAACACGTGAACTCACCTCAACCGCACGATCAAGATCGGACGGTCCACAGAGCTCGCGAGGGCGATGGCGACGCGGCGGAGCTGCAGCCACCGGAGACGGAGACGACGACGAGCCCGACGGCGCCCGGTCGTTCGGCGAAGTGAGTGGTCTCTTGGTGCGCTGGCCGGGGTTCGGTTCGGCTCCTTCGGCGGAAGACAACGGACGGCGGCGAGACGAGGCAAAACCGCGGCGGAGTGGCGCTCAACTACGGCGAGCTCGCACGCGAACTAAGCGGCGGCGGCTCGGCGAGATGGCTTGGGGAAGCGGATGCGCAAAGATGAGAGCAACCACGGGCGTGACCAGGGCTTTAAATAGCCTCGCTGCGTTCGAGACGGAAACCTAATTCTACACGGCGGCGGGCGGGCGCGAGTCCGGGCGGACTCGGCGGAGACGACGACGCATACCGGCCCACATGGCACGATCAACGGCCCACGATCGACGGGCGCGATCGGATCCGGGCGGATACGGCTCGGCCGTGCAGGCGGATCTCGGCCGTTGGATCTTGATCCAACGGTTGGGATTGATTAGGGTTTAATTTGGTTTGATCGAGTCAATCGGCTCGGGTCGGACTCGAGTCCGACTTCGGGTTCCGACTTCGATCGGATGAACGATACTCGACCGAGTTGAATTTCCAGCGATTTAATATTTAAAATAATTTCCAGTAATTCATTTAATTCATTAAAAATAGCAAAAGACTTTAAAAATTCCAGAAAAATTCTGGAAAATACTTTGGATCATTTTGGACTCAAATAAAATATTTCCAACAAAATTTTATTTGCAAAATTAAATTCTTTAATTATTTCAAAATGGAATAAATTCAAATAATTTCCAAATAAATCCAAATAAATTCCAGAAAATTCCAAAAATTCACCAAAGTGCCAAATCACACATGAATTCAATAAAAGCAAAATTTGGGGTGTTACAAACCTCCCCCCCTTAATAGAATCTCGTCCCCGAGATTCAGGGCTTACTACAGAATAGGCTTGGGAACTCTTTCTTCAAATCCTCTTCGCGCTCCCAAGTTGCTTCACTCTCTGTATGGTTGCTCCACTGAACTCTACAGAAACGGGTTGACTTGTTCCTAGTCTCTCGATCCATAGTGTCCAAAATCCTCACGGGATGCTCCTTGTAAGTCAGATCTTCTTGCAGCTCGATTGACTCCAAGGGCGTTTGCTCCTCTGGCACTCGAAGACACCTCTTTAGCTGGGACACGTGGAACACGTCATGTACTCCTGCTAACGACTGCGGCAACTCTAGCTGGTAAGCAACTTCGCCTCTGCGACTCAAAATCTTAAATGGTCCAACATAACGGGGTGCGAGTTTCCCTTTGGCATGGAACCTCTTAACCCCCCGGAGAGGCGTAACTCTGAGGTATACAAAATCTTCTGGTTCAAAACTCAAATCTCGGCGACGATTATCAGCATAACTCTTCTGTCGAGATTGGGCTATCTTCAACCTTTCCCTAATCATGGCGATCTGCTTCTCAACCTCTTGAAGAATATCAGGCCCAAAGACACGGCGCTCGCCGGTCTCATTCCAATTCAATGGCGTCCGACAGGGTCGACCATACAGTGCCTCCAAAGGTGACATCTAGAAACTAGACTTATAACTATTGTTGTAAATGAACTCAGCATACGGCAAAATCTTATCCCACGAAGTAGCATAAGCTAATGCACAATCTCTCAACATATCCTCGAATCTGGTTGACTCTTTCGGCCTGGTCATCTGCCTGTGGATGATAAGTCATCTTTGAAGTTCAAACGGGTTCCCATGGCTTCATGCAACTTATTCCGAACCTTGAGGTAAATTGGGTACCTCTGTCTGACATCGATCCTCTTTGGCACTCGTGCAAGCAGACAATCTCGATCATGTACAATTACGCTAATTTATCTCCCGAGTAAGTGGTCTTCACGGGGATAAAATGGGCTACTTTAGTCAAGCGATCCACTATAACCCATATGGAGTCATAACCCCTTGAGTCTTGGCAAACCGGTAATGAAATCCATTCGATTTCCTCCCACTTCCACTCAGGTATTTTCAGCGGTTGTAGCAATCCTCGCTGGTCTCGATGCATTGCCTTGACTCTACGGCATACGTCGCACAATGCAACATGCTCGGCAACTTCACGTTTCATACCCGGCCACGAGAATCTCTCCTTGAGATCCTGATACATCTTGGCGCTTCGAGGATGAATTGAGTACTTGGAGTCATGGGCTTCTTCGAATCGATTGCTTTAACTCCTTCTTGTTAGGCACACAAATGCGATCCTTCATCCACAACGTGCCTTGCTCATCCAACTTGAAGTCCTCTCGCCTTGCCTTCCTCCTTGATGAACTTAATCCTGCGGATCTTGTCATCATCATACATCCTTCTCGGATCTGATCCTCTAGGGTAGGCTTTACTTCTAATGCGGCCAAGAATCCGCTAGGTACTACCTCAATCTTCATTTTCTGAAAATCCTCACATAACTCGTCCTGACTTGTGGCTAGCAACGTACTCACGGTATGGCTTTTCCGACTCGGGGCATCGGCTACTACGGTGGCCTTCCCGGGATGGTAATGGATTCCAACATTATAGTCTTTGATCAACTCTAACCATCTCCTCTGCCTCATATTCAGATCCATTGGGTGAATATGTACTTAAGGCTCTTATGATCCGTATACACTTCACATCTGTTTCCAATCGATAGTGACGCCATATCTTCAAGGCATGCACTACGGAGCCTAACTCTAGGTCATGTGTCGGGTAATTCTCCTCATGCGGCCTCAAGCGCCTTGATGCATAAGCAACAACCTTTCCATTCTGCATCAAGACACATCCAAGCCCTTGGCGCGATCGTCACAATAAATATCGAAGCTTTGAGCAACATCCGTGAGAACTAACACGGTCTTGATGTCAATCGCTTCTTGACTCCTGAAATCCTTTCTCACATTCTCGGCGTCCATGCAAACTTCTTTTCCTTCTTGACAATTGCGTAAGAGGTTTCGCAATTGTCGAGAAGCCTTCGATGAAACGGCGGTAGTATCCTGCCATTCCGAGGAAACTCCGAATGGGTCACGATCTTGTTTGCTCCCAATGTAACACGACTTCTACCTTGCTTGGATCTACTGGCGACTCCTTCTGCGGTCATTACATGTCCAAGAAACTCCACCTTGTCCTTCCAAAAATCACACTTGCTGAACTTGGCGAAAAGTTGCTGTTCCTCGGCTTTTCCAAAACTCGCCTTAAGTGTTCGGCATGTTCATCCTCCTGTCTTGGAGTAGATTAGGATATCGTCTATGAACACGACGACAAACTTGTCCAAATATTCCATGAACACCTTATTCATCATATTCATGAAATAAGTGGCGCATTAAATCGACCCAAAGGACATAGCGTAAACTCGTAATGTCCATATCTTGACGAGAATGCGATCTTGAATATCTTACGATCGGATCTTCAGCGATGGTATCCCGATCTCGAGATCAATCTTGGAGAAAACTCCGGCTCCTCTCAACTGATCAAACAAATCATCAATCCTGGGTAGCGGATACTTATTCTTCACGGTGACTTCATTGAGTGCACGGTAGTCAATGCACATCCTGAAACTCCCGTCCTTCTTCTTGACGAACAAAGCGGTGCTCCCCACGGCGACGAACTTGGTCCGATAAATCCTTTCTCCATTAACTCTTCTATTTGTTTCTTCATTTCTACCAACTCCTCGGTGGACATCCGATAGGGTCTCTTTGCTATCGGTCTTGTGCAGTACAAGCTCTATTACAAATTCTATGTCCTCGTCGCGGCATACCGTAGATCTTCGGAAAAAACGTCTGGGTACTCATTCACTACCGGGACATCCTCTATGCTGATTGCCTTGGTACTGTTAACCATCAACTGTCCATCTCTAACTGCAGTGGCTTGAAATTCCACTTTCTTCCCACACGGGCTCTCAACTGAGATAGTCCTTCGTCCACAATCCAATACAGCCTTGTGCTTGGATAACCAATCCATTCCCAATATGACGTCTAAGGTCTGGGTCTCCAAAATTACAAGGTTTGCTAGGAACTCTATTCCATCTATTAGTATTCTCACCCCGGAACATCCTACTTTCGTTCGGAGTTCGGAACCAGGGGTTTGAACTAAAAGCATGCACTTAAGTCTTGCAATCCTCAAATCATTTCTAGTAGCAACGCCTTGCGAAACAAACGAATGCGAAGCTCCAGAGTCAAACAAAACTGTTGCAGGTACTGAGTTAACAAGTAACTTACCCAGTACGACGTCCGTAGCATTCTGCAGTGCATCTGCGGTGACATGGTTGACTCGGCCTCTCACCACGGTCTAGGGTGTGGCTCCTGGTGCTGGCGTCCTAGCTGAGGTGGTTCCTAGATTGAAGCGAACTGGGGTCACTCCTGCTGTCCTCTTTGGACAACTGTTGGCAAAGTGTCCTGGCTCGTTGCAGTTGTAGCAGCGTCTCACTGTTCCTTCTTGTTGCACAGGTAAGCGTTTCTAGCGAAGGGTGCAGTAGTTACGATTGGCAGGTCTTGGTCTTTGGGGATGGTGTCCTTGTCGCATTCTGTGGTTGGAATCTGAAGAATTGATTTGGTGCAACTCTCGGTATTGCGTTCCTGGTGTGATCCTTCTTTGTTGCATCCTGCGCTTCTGTTCTCATCCAGGTCCTTGCGCTTGTCCTCAAGAATAAGCGCCTTATTCACCAACTCTTGGAAATCTGGAAAGGTGTGGGTGATCAATCCTACTTGCAATCCTGAGTTAAGTCCCTTCATAAAACGAGGTATGCGGATTTATCTGTCGCTACATCCTCGGTGCGTAGCGTGCTAGCTGTGTGAACTTGTTCGGGTAGTCGACCTGGTGATTACCTTGTTTGATGCTCTGAACTCCTCCTTCTTAAGGTCCATGATTCCTTCAGGCACGTGATCTTGTCGAACGCACTGTGAACTCTTCCCAAGTGATATCTTGAGGGTTCTCTGCGTGTACAGAAGTTCTCCCACCATTCGTAATTTGTTCCTTCGGTGATGAGAAGCGTTGTAGGACCGAGTAGGCAACTAGAGGGGGGGGGGTGAATAGATGCCGAATAAAATTCAACTATTTCTTGCTGAAAATAAAAGACCCTAAATAGCGGAAGAATATCTAATAATGAAGAGATCAAAACCCTAGATTAATTAAGCGAGACAAGTCGAACAAAAATCAAAACTAGTTCTATCAAAAATCGAACAAACCTTCTAATCAAGAATCAAAGAAAAAAATAAGAGAATATTGCAAAAACTTATATTTTTATTCCAAAGCCATATTCAACAAGATGACACCAAAAAAAATTCTAATAATCTTCAATGATTAGAAAACCCTAAACAAAATCTCTAATCTCACAAGATTAGAAAACCCTAAACAAACTAAAGAGAGCACAAAAGCTTTTCTTTGTTGTAGGCACCTTTTGCTTCTTGCCCTTTGCATTGGATGATTCTCTAAACCCCTAAAACCCCCTATTTAAAGGGCTCCATAGCAGTTGATTCCTTCTTGTATACGGCAAACCGGCTGGCTCCACCACGTTTCACGCGAGTCTCCTTCTCGGACACGGTAAAAACCATTTCTTGCTGTACTCCCGACTCCATGCCGGGGCAAGTGGGCTGGTGACGCCAAGACGATCGCCGGCCTGCCTGTACTCCCTTCCGGACACGGCATGCGTAAAGCAACGCACTCACACACGCACACGATGCACACACTACGACGCACACATGCAACTCACGCCATGCACACACACACACTAGCATGCACAAACACATGCATGCATACTCACACACTCACATGCATGCACACACACATGCACCTACACACACACACTTGCATGTATGCACACACAGATGCACACACACACTCTAAAAATTGTCTAAACGCGTACGACCACCTGCCGCTACGCTGCAGCGATCTCGACCTCACATGCATCGTTTCTCTAGTCCGAAACATCTCGCATGACACCTCGACCCTCACGACCTCGGTTCCTCCCTGAACCTAGTCTCGGTCCCGTCATCGACCACGTTCGACCTCAAGCAACACCTGCACGTGAACAGAAAACACAAAAACAATTTCCGAGCCCAAGTCCGCGACTTGACTCAAATTAATCCATACAACCAACTGGTTTCAGATCTTTTTCAAATAAAGAAACCAAAAAATAAATCGGTTCAAATTGGTTTCAAAATCTTTTTCAAATACTGAGCCAAAATCAACTCAAATCTTTTCAAATCTCTTCGAATATTCAAATACTCATCATCAAAAAACACATGGATCAAAAAACAATGATCCTTCAAGCGTAGAGTACCTTCTCATTCCCTATGCATTGAGCTATGTGTAGCTTCCTCTCAATTGATCTTAACCAATCATCGGCCTCCAATGGATTGGCATTCCCAGAGAAAGTGGGTGGGTGAGTTCTCATGAACTCTGATAGTCTTGTATTCTGGCGTTGTCCATGATTAACTTGATTAGCAGTGGCCTGAGCAGTGACGTGCTGCATTTGTTGCATCATAGCATGCATCAACTGAGTCTGGGCAGCAAGAAAAGCTCCGAAATTCTGCATATCCAGTGGCGGTGCTGGTGCTCCATCATTGGGGTTTTCTGCTGGGCGAGAACCGCTCCCATTGCTTCCAAAGTTCCCACGGGTGTTCACCATCTGTCGGTTTGCTCTAGGTTTAGAGATGAGAGGGAAACAAGAGTAGACAAGTAATATGGAACTTATGCGGGGCGAAAGGTGTAACTTTAAGGTCCAACTTTATTATTAATAACTTGGTATGGCTGCTTACAATGCCTAAGGGCCTTGCAACACATACTGCACACTCAGCAAGCAATGAAAATCCAAATCGAACTAACACTGGAGTCTAACGCCTAAAGGGTGACTCTTTCTTCTATGACGCGACTCGGCGTAGGAGTCTCGCTATAGAACCTATGCTCACTCATCGAGAAAACCTCCCCGGCCTGGGTACGGGTGCTGTGGCATAGGCGCGAAGCGATCGCCATGTCCAGCAACTGTGTCCTCTATGGTAGTCGAAGAAGCAGTGTCCTCATCGAGATCTGACTCCTCTGGATCTGGCTCGTGTAGCTCAAATCTTGGCTCTGGGTGCAGTCCGTACAAGGTCATCTCCAACTCGTCAATCCTTCGTAGAAGGTGTGCCACATACTCTTGAGCTTCCCGCCATCTCGTTCTTCTCTGTCGTGATCTCCTTGCGGGCCTTACGTAGCTCCTTGCTTGTATTATCTAGTACATCCTCCTGGCGGCGACAAATCGTGCCAAGCTGTGTAACCGTGGCATCCTCATCTGAATCGCCTTGGTCAAGAAGGTTATCGCTGCGCGGATGGTAACGGAACACCGTACTCTCCAATTCTCTGGCGTAGATACGGGTAATGTGCCGCATTGCTCGTCGTGATACTTCCTGGATACCCATCTGCATTGTAGATCTCTGGCGGCACGGTTGTATCGGGCGATTGCCTGGGCCCTTTGTCCTAGTAGGCACCTCAATCCTCACGTCACAAGCCTTGATCAATCCCGCTTGTCTGATCACTTCCACTTGGTATTGGGGCTTCTCAAAATCTCCGAGAGTCCAGAGCATATACCAAAGTTCTCGGCGTGACCAACTCCCGAGATCAACGTAGTTGAACTCTTCCTCCATCTGTCACAAGAGTGCTTTACGTAAGAACTCGGAATTTTTTTTTTAAATTGTGACAAGGTAAGGGAAAATTTCAGCAAGAGACAAGAAAAGAGAGAAGGGGATAAGTCGAGATGTCATTTCTTATCTTGACAATTTTTTTAGCTTTTAGAAAATAGGTTTTATCCTCACTACGACCATTCTAGCTAGGGTTGAGCCTACAGTCAACCTGGCTCTGATACCACCTCTGTCGGGACCCCGAATTTGCAAATCCGGACCCTCTGTGTATTCAGCACTAGTCCAGAACGCAGCTAGTGCACACGATCTTAACATCGGTAAATATCACAATCATACCACTCGATACCAATAAAGTACTTTATTTAAATAACTAAATCCAGTTACTCGACCTTATGGTCAAGTTACAAATGTATGCCTGCATAAGCGAAACTTATTCAGAGAAAAATAATAGCGGCGGAAAAATCAAATAACCCGTGGCGCCATCCAGTATACCACAGGCAACCGGTGGGCTCGCTTCCTAAGTAGACGGATCCTCCCGGAGTTCCTCCTCCAAAGTGGCGTAGTCTCCTCTTCAGCGATGTTGTGTTGAGGCAAGGGTGAGTACTTGGTACTCGACAAGTCATGCACAGAATGCAAGCTAATATACTATATGCATGGCTTGGTACAAAGGAATAGCTCAAGGTATATTTGCAGAAACTTGACATTTGAAAAGTAATATAAGTAGATTCGAAAGCAGTAGAAATAAGTAAAGCATAAATAACTTTTCAAGAAGTTTAATAAACATTTTCCCCATCCTAAACCACATTTCCATCATCTTCATTATTAAACCAACCCACCTTTCAAACCAAAGTTATTTTTGAGAAAATCTAACCCTTGACTGTAATTCCCGAGCGATGTCCAATACCGCGGACACGGCTATTCGAATAGATTCTAAACTCTGCAGAGGTTATGCACTTTACCCACAAGATACAGTCAAACACCACAAAGGCGAGTTCCCGTAACAAAGTCTTTCGGAAGCCTCAAACAACACAGGTGGTCCTCTCCGGTTCGTGCTCTACACCATCCCTTCCCTTAGCCAAGGCGAAGTATGGGACCAACACACCGTTAGATGGGTATCTGGCCACAGCCACGATACGCTCCCCCGTACAATCACACAAACGGTGTAATTGACACCCTGAGGCTCCACAAGTGAGTCCTTAGCGACTTAGTCAACTAGGGCCGTCCCATTCCAGCCATGTGGTTGCAAGTATGACCCAGTTCAAAGGCTTGCAAGGTTAAGTCCTTAGAGTGACCAGGGCAAGACTACCCGAAGAACCAAATCAACACTCCCAATGCCACAATCGGCCCACTGATTACTCTTGCCACATGCCCTGGCCGAAATCTGTTTATCAAACCCCGCTTGATTACCATGCACCACGTGCCATCAACATCACATGATACTTTTCCAAAACAGGTTCAATATATCATTAAGTCAATATTAACATTTGATTGTCCAAAATCATGTTATGAGCACGTGTGAGTCTAAGCAGTATACTACAACGGTCTAAACCCATGTTGGCAATTTAATAATGTCCAACTAGTAATCCACAACTAGGGTGACAAGGGTCATGGCACATACTTAAATAATCAAGGTGTCATACAGCAAATTGGTACTTATCTAACCCCCATGTTTAAACCAAGTATTTTTCTAATTGAACTAGCATGCAATAGTTTAAATCAAAATAGATTTCGAAATAGGATCAACATGGTCAAAGCACAACTTGCCTTCAAAAAGTACTTGCTCTTGGTCTTGAGTTGGATCCTGAGTCAATACTTCTCCTTCGAATCCTTCCGGCACTTCAACGTCTACTCGTAAAGCGTGCAAATAGCAAATACGCAAATAAACAATAGGCAAAAAGTGTCCAAACATCCAAATAAAATCCACAAACAGAAAGAACATAATTTTATGGATTTTTAGAAACTGGAATCGTCAAATTTGGAGTTAAAACGCAAAAGTTATGATTTATTAAAGTTTAAATAATCAATTAAATAATATTACAGAGAAAAACTTTAGTCCAAAAATTAAATAAAATTCTTATTTGAGTAGATCTGAATTTTATACAAATTTAGAAATTTGAACCACTCAAATCGGAGTTGAAACGCAAAAGTTATAAGCGTTTGAAGTTTGAATCTAAATTTGAATCAATATTTCGAATTAATAAATCATTTCCTTTTTCGGAAATTAATTATTGCGTCAGCATGGACACGTGGCAGCCTCTGATTGGGCGGCTGACGTCAGCCGGTCCATGGACGTAGTCCACGCTCGGCTCGGGTCCACCGTGGACTCGGTCCACGACTCTATGTGAGACTGACATGTGGGACCACTCGGGTAGCGTCATCGCCGGCGTCGGCGAGGCTCGACCGCAGTCGGCGGCAGTGGGACCGCGATGACGTCATGGGTGACGTCGGCGCTTGGCTGGGTCGGCCGTGACATGCGGGCCCTCGACACGCGGGCCGCGTGTCGGCGTCTACCTGCACGCTGGCGTGGGCGGCGGCCCGACGCGTCGGTCCAACTTCCCGACACGCGTGGCGCAATCCCGGCCGTTGATTTGAAATTGACGGCGCGATTAGATCCAAGGTTAAAACGTTGAATCTACTCGATGATCGTGGGCCGTTCGATCTAGATCGGACGGTCCAGATCTAACCCTATAATGACCACTACTACGGCACGTGGTGATTGTGAACCGTTGGATCTTGATCCAACGGTCGAATCTAATCGGGTTTGGAACACGTGAACTCACCTCAACCGCACGATCAAGATCGGACGGTCCACAGAGCTCGCGAGGGCGATGGCGACGCGGCGGAGCTGCAGCCACCGGAGACGGAGACGACGACGAGCCCGACGGCGCTCCGGGGTCGTTCCGGCGAAGTGAGTGGTCTCTTCAGTGCGCCTGGCCGGGGTTCGGTTAGGCTCCTTCGGCGGAAGACAACGGACGGCGGCGAGACGAGGCAAAAACCGCTGGCGGAGTGGCGCTCAACTACGGCGAGCTCGCACGCGAATAAGCGGCGGCTCGGCGAGATGGCTTGGGAAGCGGATGCGCAAAGATGAGAGCAACCACGGGCGTGACCAGGGCTTTAAATAGCCTCGGCGTTCGTGCGAGACGAAACCTAATTCTACACACGGGCGGCGCGGCGGCGGAGTCCGGCTTCGGACTCGGCGGAGACGACGACGCATACCGGCCCACGTGGCACGATCAACGGCCACGATCGACGGCGCGATCGGATCCGGCCGGATACGGCTCGAGCCGTGACGGGCGGATCTCGGCCGTTGGATCTTGATCCAACGGTTGGGATTGATTAGGGTTTTAATTTGGTTTGATCGAGTCAATCGGCTCGGGTCGGACTCGAGTCCGACTTCGGTTCTCGACTTCGGTCGGATGAACGATACTCGACCGAGTTGAATTTCCAGCGATTTAATATTTAAAATAATTTCCGATAATTCATTTAATTCATTAAAAATAGCAAAAGACTCGAGAAAAATTCGAGAAAAATTCGGAAAATACTTTGGATCATTTTGGACTCAAATAAAATATTTCCAACAAAATTTTATTTGCAAAATTAAATTCTTTAATTATTTCAAAATGGAATAAATTCAAATAATTTCCAAATAAATCCAAATAAATTCAGAAAATTCCAAAAATTCACCAAAGTGCCAAATCACACATGAATTCAATAAAAGCAAAATTTTGGGTGTTATTCTGATCACCCCGGTGCTCATACCGTCAGTACCTCGCCCGCCCCGACCCGAGCCGCCTTGTGGCCGCCCACGTGCTCACCGCCCGCTGCTTCGGGCATCCTCGGCCCCCGAAGCCGGCTTTCGCACCGTCTTGGCCAGCGCCTCCCTCGAACCTTCGTCCAGCGCCGAACTCTTTGTCGCCGCACCTTGCCGGGCCGGCCGCGTATCGCGCCGCCGGTCACCACAGCGCCTCGCCGTCGCCCGTCTTGCCCATTTGGTTCTTGCCGCCGTGGTTCCCCTCGCCGGCGCGCATGGAGGAATTGCCTCCTCTGTTCATGGCTATGGCAAGGAGCCATGGAGAAGAAGCTCCATCACTATGACATGGGGACCCCACATGTAATAGACTACAAGCCATCCAAAAATCAGAAAAAGAGATACTCTGGAATATTCCGAGGAATATTCCCTCGTTTTCGATTTTCCAGGGTTTTCGAACTTCGGAAGCTCATATCTTTTCCGTCCGAACTCCGATTGACTCCGTTCAAGTCCCTAAATTCATCTAAATTCAATATCTACCTGCTAGTACTACTTTTATAATTTTTGGATTTTATTTTATTTATTGTTATTTATTTCTTGTGCCGTTTTGCGCGTAGCCGACGATCCCATCGAGTCCGCCGACCCCGTCGCCGGATTTCAAGTGTTCGACATTCTCGCTGTGACCGAGGCAAGTCTCCTTGACGCATGTTGATCCTATGCTTTATAAATGTTTTACAATATTTTACAAATTGCATTGCTATTTATATAAAAGGATGATGTTGACGTTAGGCTATTAGTTATACCTGTTGTTCATACCTCCTTGATATTGTTATCCATGATCCTTTGTCGCCCTAGTACAGTAATCCACCATAATAACTACTTTCGATAAAATATTCTTTAATTAGGGGAAAAGACTAGTTGGCAGACATTTCAGATAGAGCAAATGGTAGGGAATGCAACTTGGAGTTAGATGAATATTAGTAATGATGTGGGGGTTGCCTTTATGAAATGCTCTATGAATGGTGATAATTGAAATATCTTGAGGAGTTAGATTATGGTAGCAACTCGCAATATAATTTGTATGGATTGGGGGAGTATTGGAAGATGTCTGATATTAAGAATAATAGTCGGTAAAGTTGAATAAATAATATTGAGAGCCATACTTGGGGATCAAATAGAATAAGTGGGAAATCATATTTCGGTGGATTTTAACAAGCATACTCTGCGATTTAGAGATAACCCTGCGATGGGTGACAATATGTGAGGTTCAGAGTGATACTTGATGATTTAGACAATGATATTATCAGATATACTCGATGGAGTAAAAGGATGATATTGCGGATCGTACTCGGTGGTCTAGTAGATGATGTTGTGAAATATTGTCACGCGATAACCATTTATGTGGGATCCTGAATAATGTGAATTATGCGTAATTTGTTTAGTCGATCTGGTGTCACTGTGTACGGAAATCATTATAGTCGATGAATTAATAAAGGTTTGGTTTACAGAATCTTTCTTGAAAAGATGCTCGGGGATGAGCTCATGAATTATTCTTGGTGGATCAAGTAGATTACAAAATTAATCGATGTATGGACGATGGGTAATCAATAATGAGACTTATATTTTGGGGAGATTGTTTCATATACCATGATGATAGTAGCTTAGCCTGATTTTAGCGTTATGATGACACATGATATAGACTTTACTTGTTGGAATGCTAAATTGGACCGGATTATATAGTGCCATGCTAATAATGGGGGAGTCTTGGTGATCTCATGACCTTTGGAGATGATAGAATTGATTATAACAGTGTTTATCAACGTTGGTATTTGAAAATTATAAATAAACTAATGGTGGAATAGAACAGTTCGGTAGAAATGCTTAGACTCGCCATCGGTCAGTATTCACCTATGGGTGGGAATTTCATTTATCACCTGAAACCTTGTGTTGGAAGTTATAGACAAAGAGTATTGCCGTTGGTTTACAAAATAAAAATAAAATGAAAAAAAGGGTTTGGACTTGGGCGGAATGGTTTGTCTGGCGGGTGCGGATAGAGCACTAGTTTTCATTGTGCAAGTACCGCCCCAAGTCAGTTAAGGACCGACGCTTATGACTGTCTCCATTCTAAGCATTACCGTACAACCACATGTCTATAATGGTACGACCTGGCTAAATAATTTGTAGAAACCTAACTCAGACTCACCAAATGGTGGAATGTGAGTGCCAGATAGAGGCAAGACTGTTTTTCTCACACGGCGCAAGAGGGGGCTTCTGTACTGGGTGGATAGAACCCTAACAGCGGTGAAACCTCAGCGGGTGGGTCGGGTTAGGCGTATACATTGTAAAGGCCTTGTCATGATACCCCTGCCAGCACACCTAAGGAAGTGTGTTAATCGCGTGGCACTAAGGGATTATCATGTCTTGTGGGTAAAGCTGTACACCTCTGCAGAGTTAAAACTATTCGAATAGCCGTGCCTACGGTCAAGGGCAAAGCGAAGAATGCTTTCATATTGGTAGACTTTTGTTTTTGTTTCCAAAACTGGTGATTTGGGATCCGGGAGTGGTTAGAATTCTCGGGTGTGCTTCTGGCGGCTAGAGCCAGGTAGGTGGATTGAACCTGATTTGTGAACCATGGCAGATAGAGCCATGTGGATGATTTGAACCCTGATCCTCTTGAGATGTGGCGGATAGAGCCTGTATACTAGTGAATGGTGGCTAGAACCTTCACTAGAAGTTATTAATAATTTCAATGATACAAGTAATTGTAAAAATGGCTTTGTGAAAATATTACATGTGAAGTTTCTGAAAGTGTTGCTTTGTGCAAAAGAACCATAATATGCCATCCTTGGATAGCCTGCATTATGCATTTTTCCCAGACTTGCTGAGTACTTTATGTACTCACATGCTACATTCTAAACATATCTCTGAAGTGAAAGAGGCTGTCAAAGGAGATTCCAAGGACTAGGACGCGCTCCCCACTTGATTGCCTGTGGGCATTTGGATGGGTCCCCTTGATGTTTTCGTCTTCCGCTGCGGTTGTTCAAGTTGTTCTGCCTGTTCAGGCCGTAATGGTAAACCTTGACCATAAGGTCTTTGCTTTTATTTGGTGTTATTCTTATTTAGTTATATGTATTCGTGATATGGTTGTTAATTCATCACTGTTTGACTGTGTGTACTAGCTACCGATCTAGGACTAGTACAGAAATACACAGGGGATTCCGGATAGCCGATCCGGGATCCTACAATTTAGCCACGGACTGCTACTTGCTCTGGATGACCACCCAAAATTACGTTGGATGTAATCATGCGAGGCCTGTCTGTCTATGCACTGAAATTACTAATACCAGATGGTATATTGTTCGGTTTATGAAATCTATCACTTTTTAGGTCGATCCAAACTGTTCATCTTGTTCGTCTCATCAAAATCAATCTAGTGACCAAATTTCATATTTTTTTTGAATTTTTGAAAATCAGCCTTCTAATTAGTTGTGGAGCGTCCAAAAAAGCTGATTTTCAAAAATACAAAACAAATACTAAAAAATTCAAAAAAATACGAAATTTGGTCACTAGATTGATTTTGATGAGACGAACAAGATGAATAGTTTGGATCGATCTAAAAAGTGCGAGATTTCATAAACCCGTCGAGTTCACGGGAGTGATCCGTGCACTCGAGTTCACGCTAGCCTTTCTCGTACTCCCACATCTAGTATACAGCTTAAACGAATGTGTTATACTTCTTTATCACTTTCAGCATACTACAATAATAATTCTAAGATACTACATGCGGCATTGTTGAAAAAATTCATCGGAGCATTTTATATTTTTTTCTATATACCCTTTTCCATATGTAAAAAGAGTATATAAATAAATTATGCTATAAAGTGTAGACTTTGATGAAATATTTCGTAGAACTCACTTGGGAGTATCTTATAATCAGTATTAGAGTATACTCAAATGGATAAAATGGTATAACAATATCATTTAAGAGGTATATTGAGAGTGGGAGTACGTACTCTAAGGGTATGGAACCATTTTCATATATATATATATATATATATATATATATATATATATATATATATATAATGCTAGCTTGTTGACCTAGTCACATGCATCATCTGTAGCATCCCAACGCTTTACGTACCCTAAATTTTACAACCATAAACATTTCTAACAACTAAATAGGCAATTACCATAATAAATTTTAACAACATCATAAACTTTATAATTAATCACTAAACACCAACTAAAGGATAATAATAAGGAAAGACGGTGGAAGTTAATAACACTGAATCTAGACTTGTTTGTCTCATGACAAACATAACCCACAAGTTTTAATTAACAAGACATAGCCATACGCCAGCACCTTACTTAACAACATAACCAATAAACTTCACATAAGGTTGGTCACACTAAAATTATCCCATGATTAAAACTGTCTGTGGGCACCCGGAACTTCTTTTCGGGCTCCCTTGTGTATTTCTGTGCTAGTCCCAGATCAACGCTAGCACACACAGTTCACAATGATGAATCATAACCGAACTGAACGAAATAATAAGACAAATAAAGAGTACCGGCCAAAAGGCCACTTATTACAATAGCAGGTCAAATGGCCATAAATCCAAATAAATTCCAGAAAATTCCAAAAATTCAAATAACTCAGTATATTGAATAAAAGCACAAATTTGGGATGTTACAACAAGAGAGCCAAAAATGGTGTTGTTACAAACCTATCCCCCTTAGAGAGAATCTCGACCCCGAGATTCGGACTGAGAAGGAAAAAGATTGGGGAACTTGGGTCTAAGATCCTCTACTCGCTCCCAAGTTTCTTCCTTCTCGAAATGATTGCTCCACTGAACCTTGCAAAACTTGATCACTTGGCTTCTGGTTTGATGCTCAGCTTCATCCAAGATTCTGACTGGAAACTCTGGATACGAGAGGTCTTCCTTTAGTTCCATCTCTTCATACGGCATTTGATGCTTGGGTACTCTGAGGCATTTCTTCAACTGGGACATGTGGAAGACATCATGCACATCCGACAACTACGGTGGAAATTCTAGCTTGTAGGCAACTTCTCCTCTTCTGGCTACCACTGGGAAGGTACCATGTAGCGAGGTACCAACTTGCCGCTGACTCGAAAACGGTGCATTCCCTTGAGAGGTGAAACCTTCAGATACATACGATCACCAGGTACAAAGCTTAATTCCCGTCGGTGATTGCCAGCGTAACTTCTCTGCCTTGACTGTGTTGTCTTCAAATTCTCATGAATCACTCTGACTTGCTCTTCTGCTTCCTTCAGAATATTAGGTCCAATTATTTTGCCACTCTCTGTCTCTTTCCAATATAACGGTGTTCAGCATTTTCTTCTGTAAAGAGCTTCAAAAGGTGCCATCTTCAAGCTTGACTGATAACTATTGTTGTAGGAAAATTCTGCATAAGGCAAATTCTGATCCCAAGAAGCTATATAAGTCAAAGCACAGGCCCCCAACATATCTTCTGGAATTTGATTTATTCTTTCCGTTTGTCCATCTGTCTAGGCATGATAAGCAGTACTGAAGTTTAGGTTTGTGCCCAATACCTCATGCAATTTCTGCCAAAACCTCGAGGTAAACTGGGAGCCTCGGTCTGACACTATCTTCTTTGGCACACAATGCAAACACACTATTTTCGCCATGTATAACTTTGCAAGTTTATCACCAGAATAGGTTGTCTTTACTGGAATGAGGTGTGCAACTTTTGTTAATCAGTCCACAATAACCCAAATAGAATCATATCCAGACTTAGTTCTAGGAAGTCCAGTAATGAAATCCATTCCTATTTCTTCCCATTTCCAAATAGTAACATGCAAGGGTTGTAACAATCCGACTGGTCTCTGATGTTCTGCTTTTACCAACTAGCAAACATCACAACAAGCCACAAATTTAGCAACTTCTCTTTTCATATTAGGCCACCAATATTTTTCTTTCAAATCCCAATACATTTTCGTACTTCCCGGATGAATAGAATAAATAGAATCACGGGCCTCTTTTAGAATCAATTCCTTGATTTCTTTTTGGTTAGGAACTACAATTCTTTTTCCAAACCAAATAGTACCTCTCTCATCTTCAGAAAATCCAGGGGATTTTCCTTTCTTCATGTCATTCTTTAGATCTACAATGCCGCTGTCATCCTTTTGGGCTTCCCTGATCTGATTCTCCAAGGTTGAATGCACTTCTACATTAAGAATGCAACCTTCATTTACCAATTCCAAATTGAGACGTTGGAATTCTTCATGAAGTGCTGGCTGACTTTCCTGAACCATAACATTGTTGCAGTAACTTTTCCTATTCAAAGCGTCTGCGACAACATTAGCTTTTCCAGGGTGATAGTGAATACAGATATCATAATCTTTTACTAATTCCAACCACCTTCTCTGCCTCAAATTGAGATTCGACTGAGTGAAAATGTACTTCAAACTTTTATGATCCGTATAGATCACACATTGATTACCGATAAGATAATGCCTCCAAAGCTTGAGTGCATGAACAACTGCAGCTAACTCTAAGTCATGAGTTGGGTAATTTTCCTCATGGGGTCGCAGCTGTCTTGAAGCGCATAGGCTATAACTTTTCCCTCCTGCATCAAAACACATCCAAGACCTTGATTTGATGCACCACAGAAAACTTCAAAATCCTTTCGAATATATAGCAGAACAAGCACTGGTGCTGAGGTTAACCTTTTCTTTAGTTCCTGAAAACTCTTCTCACAAGACTTTGTCCATTCAAACTTCTTCTCCTTCTTCAAAAGTTGAGTGAAAGGTCTTGCCATCCTTGAAAGACCTTCAATGAATCTCCGGTAGTAGCCTGCTAAACCAAGGAAACTTCTGACATCTGGAACTGACTTAGGTTGCTTCCAATCCAAAACGTCCTTAACTTTAGTAGGATCTACTGCCACTCCTCCAACGGAAATGATATGACCCAAGAAAGCAACTTCTTTCAACCAAAAATCACACTTACTGAATTAAGCATATAACTAATGCTCTCTTAACTTCTCGAAGACTATCCTCAGATGATCCTCATGTTCTTTCTTACTCTTGGAATAGATAAGAATGTCATCAATGAATACTACTACAAACTTATCTAGATATTCCATGAATACCTTATTCGTCAAATTCATGAAATAGGAAGGTGCATTTGTTAATCCAAATGACATCACTGTAAACTCATACAATCCATATCGGGTAGTGAAGGCTGTCTTCGGGATATCTTCTTTCCTTATCTTAACCTGATGATATCCTGATCTGTAGGATCGAAAGACACGAATATAACAATCAGAGGGGGGGTGAATGATTGTGCGGAAGCTAAAACCAAAATCTTAATCTACTAAAGGTTCACCCCAAAATAGAACCAAATAATTGCCTCGTATTCGACAAAAACAGAATGATAGAGGTTCGGTAAAACGCTAATTCCTGGAGATCCAACCGTTAGATTGATCTGAAATGTGGACACAAGAAACTAGATTCCAATACGAATCGAACCCAAAAAGAATCAGCTCGATCGGACTTACGGATCAAAAGTTATGACCTTCGCAAGCTTTCTGTTCCAGAACTTGACGAAAATAAATCCAATCAAAACTTGTAGATTAATCAAGAACAATAAAAGATTAATCAACAAAACCTTGCGGAACACTAGATCAATACCCTAGAAAGGTTTTTGATGGATCAAATCAAGATGAATCTCAAAGAACAAAAACCAATCTAGAATTAGAACAAGCATGCAAATTTCAGCACGGACTAAGAAAGACTTGTTCCGGCGCAAAAGCAAAACTTACTGTTTTTGAGAGTTTGGTCCGGCACAAAGGAGAACTTCACTATTTCTTGTCAAATTGTCGGACTCATGCACAGAACACATTTTTCAAGTTCAAATCTTAGCCAATTTTTCAGCACATGATTTCACAATCTCCCCGTTGATGAAAACATTGGCAACACCACTTAGAATTGAACATTTGGCATTCACATCACAAAAAGGTTTTTGAGCAGACCATAGTGAAAGACACAAAAGCTCCCCCTTTGACCAAAACGCAAAACAAAATCTCCCCCTAAGAATGAAAATGTGTGTGAATGTGTAATGTGTCCAAAAATTCCAAAAAGTTCTCCAAACTTCTCGCAAATTTCTCAAAACTTCTCCCCCTTTTTCTTTGAACTTCTCAAACTTCTCAAAGATTCCCAAACTTCTCCCCCTTTGACAATGGATTCATTAAGAGTACAAAAGAGAGAATTTGTTAAAAAAATTTCTTCTAGGAAGATTTCACAAGGAGAAACAAGGGAGTGCCAAGATAGGAAAAGATGAGCTCATTCGATCATATAACCTTATATATTACATAATACGCAAAATACATGAACTTAATGTGATTTTAACAAGTTAGGGGATGACATGCATCTCAACCTCAAATCAGTCAACTATAGCCAAGTACTAAGTAAGACCTTAGTAGAAAAGCAAAGGCTCAAAATTGAAGCAACTAACAATTATGGGCGAGCAAGTAGTTTCAACTCCAATCTAGTAAACCATTTTAATCCTTAAACTGCATGTGGCATGCTTGAAGCATACTTCTTTTATTTCCTTGGAGTGGCATTGTAACACCCCAAAATTTTGCTTTTCTTAAATTCATGAGTGATTTGGCACTTTGGTGAATTTTTGGAATTTTCTGGAATTTATTTGGATTTATTTGGAATTTATTTGAATTTATTCCATTTTGAAATAATTAAAGAATTTAATTTTGCAAATAAAATTTTGTTGGAAATATTTTATTTGAGTCCAAAATGATCCAAAATATTTTCCCGAATTTTTCTGGAATTTTTCTGAGTCATTTGCTATTTTTAATGAATTAAATGAATTTCTGGAAATTATTTTAAATATTAAATCGCTGGAAAATCGAACCGAGTCGGTTACTGTTCATCCGACCGAGCCCGAGTCAGACTCGAGTTCGAGTCCGACCCGAGCCCGACCGCGCCCGTGGTCAAACCGAACCCGCTCGCCCGGAACCCTAACCGCGTGACCGTTGGATCCAGATCCAACGGCCACGATTAAGCCACGTCACCGAGCCCGAGTCTGACCCGGACCCAAGCTCGCGCACCGTTGGATCTCGATCCAACGGCTGTGCGCGTGCCACGTCACCCTAACCGTGCCGCCGCCGGACTCCGCCGCAACGAGAGGACTCCTGATTCCGCGCTTACCTGACGCCGAGGCCCTATTTATTGCGCCGCCACCCGTGTCGGGATCGCTGTTTCATTGCGCACTCGTAGCTCCAACCCACGCCGCTCAAGCCGCGCCGCTACCGCGAGCTCGGGCCAGTAGTTGGAGGAGGTGTCCGCCGCGATTTCTTGCGCTTTTCGCCGTCCGTCGTCTTCCGCCGAAGGAGCCCAGATCCGAATCCCCGCTTCGAGACGCACCCGGCGGGACCACCCACTTCGCCGGGCGTGCCTAAACGCCGTCGGTGTGGTCTTCGCTCTCAACGCCGGGCCGAGCTCGCCGTGGACATCGCACCGCGAAGCTTCTCCACCGCGTCGGATCTTCATCGCACGGCCGCATTCGTCCACGTCACCCACGGTAAAGAATTACGTGTTAATCTTCAGATCTAATCTCAACCGTTAGATCTAGATCCAACGGCTTAGATTGAACCACGTTCATAGCGATAGATTGGATCTTGACCGTCCGATCAAGATCGAACGGTCCAGATCAGTGGAGTTGTTTTCCAAGCGCGTTAGCCAGATCTAATCTGGGCCGTTGATTTTCAAATCAACGGCCGAGATTGAACCACGTGTCCGGGAAGGCTGACCGTCGCGGTCAGCGCCGTCCACGCGCGCGTGCGTGTGACGCTGACACGCGGGGCCCGCGTGTCAGAGGACCCACCTGTCAGCGACCGTGAGCCGTGGGCCGAGCCCACGGTGGACCGAGCCGAGGCCACGCGTCGTCACCCGATTGGTCCACGTGTCCTCGCTGACGCAATAAATGTTTTTCCGAAAAAGAAAATGATTTAATAATTCGGTTTAATAATTGATTTGAATTTCAAAACTTCAAAAGCTTATAACTTTTGCGTTTCAACTCCGATTTGAGTGATTCAAATTTCTAAAAATTCATAAAATTCAGATCTACCCAAATATGAATTTTATTTAATTTTTGGACTAAAGTTTTTCTCTGTAAAATTATTTAATTGATTATTTAAACTTTAAATAATCATAACTTTTGCATTTTAACTCCAAATTTGACGATTCCAGTTTCTAAAAATTCATAAAATTATGTTCTCTCTGTTTATGGATTTTATTTGGATGTTTGGACACTTTTTGCCTATTGTTTATTCGTGTATTTGCTATTTGCACGCTTTACGAGTAGACGTTGAAGTGCCAGAAGGATTCGAAGGAGAAGTATTGACTCAGGATCCAACTCAAGACCAAGAGCAAGTACTTTTTGAAGGCAAGTTGTGCTTTGATCATGTTGATCCTATTTCGAAATCTATTTTGATTTAACCTATTGCATGCTAAGTTCAAATAGAAAAAAATACTTTATTTAAAAATGGGGGATTAGATAAGTACCAATTTGCTGTATGACACCTTGATTATCTAAGTATGTGCCATGACCCCTTGTCACCCTAGTCGTGGTTTACTAGTTGGACATTATTAACTTGCCAACATGGGTTTAGACCGTTGTAGTATACTGCTTAGACCTGCTACGTGCTCATGACATGATTTTGGACAATCAAATGCTAATATTGACTTAATGATATATTGAACCTGTTTTGGAAAGGTATCATGTGATGTTGATGGCACGTGGTGCATGGTAATCAACTGGGGTTTGATAAATAGTTTTCGACCGGGGCATGTGGCAAGAGTAATCAGGTGGGCCAGTTGTGGCATTGGGGATGTTGATTTGGTTCTTCGGGTAGTCTTGCCCTGGTCACCCTAAGGACTTAACCTTGCAAGCCTTTGAACTCGGTCTAACGTGCAACCACATGTCTGTAATGGGACGGACCTAGTTGACTAAGTTGCTAATAACGTACCTGTGGGACCTCAGGAGGTCAACTACACCCTTTGTGTAAGTTGTACGGGGGAGCGTCTGGGTGAGGCCAGTACCCATCTAACGGTTGATTGGCCTAGACTTCGCCTTAGCTAAGGGAAGGGTTAGTGTGCAATAACCGGGAGGACCACTTGTATTGTTAGAAGTTTCCGAAAGTCTTTGTTACTGAACTCGCCTTTGTGGTGTTTGTTTGTATCTTGTGGGTAAAGTGCATAACCTCTGCAGAGTGTAGAATCTATTCGAATAGCCGTGTCCGCGGTATTGGACATCGCTCGGGAATTACAGTCAAGGGTTAGATTTTCTCAAAAATAACTTGGACTTGAAAGGTTGGGTTGGATTGACAATGATGTTAGAAATGTGGATTAGGATGGGAAAGATGTTTACTAAACTCCTTGAAAAGTTACCTATGCTATACTTGTTTCTACTGCTTTCGAATCTACTTATGTTACTTGTCAAATGTTTGTTATCGCAAATATACCTTGAGCTATTCCTTTGTACCAAGCCATGCATATAGTATATTAGCCTGCATTCTGTGCATGACTTGCTGAGTACCAAGTACTCACCCTTGCCACCATACAACACCAGTTGAAGAGGAGACTACACCAGCTTTGGAGGATGAGCTCCAAGAGGAACCGTCTACTTAGGGAAGCAAGCCCAGTCAGTTGCCTGTGGTATACTGGATGGCGCCACGATGTTATCTTATTTGATTTTCCGCTGCTACTATTTCTCTCTTAATAAGTTTTGCCCTGCGAGGCGTACATTTGTGACTTGACCATAAGGTCGAGTAACCAGTTGGTTATTTAAATAAAGTACTTTATTAGTATCGAATGGTATGATTGTGATATTTACCGATGTTAAGACTGTGTGCACTAGCGCGTTCCTGGACTAGTGTTGAATACACAGAGGGTCCGGATTTGCAAATTCGGGGTCCCGACAGGCATGCTTGAAGCATACATCTTGTCTTTGAGGGAATGGCATGCTTGAAGCATACATCTTATCTTTTTAGGGAAAGCATGCCTGAAGCACATAACTTGAGGCTTTTTGCTTTTAACAACCCCCTTTTTATTCCCTTTTTCTTTTCCTTTTTCTTTGATTGTAAACATGCAAGGAGATTAAAAAGTCTTATGAAAGAGTAAAGTTGAAAACACACTTGCTTCATAGCCCAAATTTGTCAAGAAGATTCAATATCAAGCCTAGAAGATAAGATATCACAGAGTATTTAGCTTATAGGCAATCAGTCCAAGGAATTTCGCAATATTATTTTTAGTTCAAGTGATACAATTAGATTATCATATATTAGCTCAATTACATAACATATAAAGAAATATGATAAAGTGCGCTCATCACGTGAAAGAACTTGGCAAGGAAACTCCCCCTCAAAACAAACCCATTGGATGAACAATCGCAAGTTCTCCCCGTGTAACACCCCAGCATCTAGTATGCCCGAATGCTACCAAACATAGGCTAAACAACACCTAAATACCACTAATAAAGACAAATTACAGCAAAGGAGCAAATGCTAAAACCGAAAATTTCGGCAGCATCTCCTTTGTTTTAACATGATTTGAGACAATAGCAATAACAGGCAAGTAACATAATATCATAAGATATCCAAAGAAGCAATGTAAATGGATATGGCAACAACATAAGGCAATATTATCAAGTTCAACCACTCCATAAACTATAACGAAGCTAATACGGGACCCGACCACACAATTTAATCCATACACCAAGATTCATGGCACTATTATTAAGATCATGACTCAAAATTTGGTAAATGTGACTGGAACTACGTGAAGACGTGTAGCTAATGCCCTTTCCCACATGCCGGTGTCATGGTACCTAAAAAAAACAACATAAACACAAGCGTGAGTTCATCACTCAACAAGTATATTGCAATGGTACAAAAGAAACAATTTCATGGCTACAACAACTCACATCATGTCTATCATCTCATTCATGATCACATATCATTTTCATCATCATTATGTATGCAATGCGATGCGATGCTCATGTCTCCTTGGAAACTCATACTGGTATGGTTGAGCACACACCCGTCGGTGTGCACCCTCTCCCCCCTTCCATCCCGAAGATGGAGGGTGCCTACTCCTCGCTTCCAAACACCGCGGTGGATGGAATCACGATGTAGGACTTACTCATTGGCTCTTCGGAATAGTCATAACTTTCTCACCGACTTTCCCCGGACTAGTTATGACTTTCTCACCGCCCGGGCCATGTATCATGCTATGTATGCAAACATGCCAACATCATAAATAACTTGTACATTAACACATGGCATCATAACATAATAAGCATATTCATCATATCATTGGCAATCATTAAGGCATGGCATGTGAACATATCATATAGTCAATTTCAATCTCAACCAATCTAGCAAACTATAACCCGCTACCCATTCCAATACACTTGCCTCAACCACGGGCGACGGATTGGCGAGAAGTAGAAGGCACTCCCGGGGTCACACCACCTGCACATAGGTACCACACACTCACAATCATGTCCACAAAATAGTACGCAAACCCTCTTCTACCCTGACATCGCAAACTACTCGTAAAACCCAAAAACAGAGGTTCTGTCCCGTCGGGACAACAGCCTTCCAAAAGGCATAACTCAGGTTCTAAGACTCCGAATTGAATAAACGAGTACATCCTCGCGTAGCTTAGGAAATTTCTTAACTTTTTCTAAGTATATGGAAAAGCTGATTCGGATTCTAAAGTTGTTTAATCTACAAAATACCGTGATCTGTTCCAATCATGTCACAGATTTTAATATGTTCGGTAAAACTAGCATAACTTTCAAACGGCTGGGCGGAATTGGATGTTCTTTATGCCCACTGAAAGGTATTGAAATTACCTACAGCTTCGTCAACAGGCGGCCGACCAAATTCTGACTCTAAATTGCCGAAAACCCAAGCCCTAGGTCGACTGCTCATGCTGCCCGAAACAGAGAACGTGGCAAACTCTAGATTTCATCTAATCTACCCAATTATAGCACCACCAATTTTTCTGAAAACATGATATTAACCCTTAGAACAGATCCTAGACCAATCCCAAGGATCCCCACGGCCATACCTTCGCCCGACGAACGAAAAACCAATAGATCTCCTCCCGGTTCGTGCGATCTCCTTCCTCGCTCCAAATCCACCGGATCTCCTCGTCGCGGAGCACTCCAATGGACGGATCTTCGAGGTGTTGAGGTGGAGAACTCCCCTAGGGGCAGCAAGGGAGGTGGAGAGGGGAGGAGAAGGGCGCAAGGGCTAGGGAGGTGGCGGCTAGGAGAGGTGGAGGCAAGGGGTGGAGGGGAGAGTGGGGGCGGCTAGGGCTTCCATGGGGGCGCAATGCAGTAGGTTGGGGCGCAATAAGGGCTGGGGGAAGCCCCCAACCAGGTCTCCTACTCATATTTGGACTCAAACTCCTTCCTACCAAAGCCCACGACCCCTTCCCTTAGGCCCAAACTCCCCCGGAAAGGCCCAAACTCCCGGAATCGGCCCGGAAACGCAAATAAACCTCATACCATATGGTTTCAACCTCAAATTCCACATTCCATAATGTTTTTAACCTCAACATTCACATTTTATAATGTCACACCATTCCGTAGTTTCACATTCTTCCCCCCTTCAACAGGATTCGACCCCGAATCCGAGACACGCCACTTCGCAAACAACCAAATCAAAGGGAGTTATGGTTCACGCCTCAGAACCCGCTTAGAAGCCCCTACGATTTGCACCAGCCAGCACTCAGAGGCAAGGAGCTAAGGATCAAAGACTGACAGCTCTAAAGATAACTCACATTCAAAACTTGCAAGAATTCTTACTCAACATTGAAACACAAAAGCACTCACATACGGCCTCAGCACAACCCAAGCGGTAGGTTAAAGTCCCAAACAGACCACGAAATAAAACGGTCTCACACTCCTCATTCCATGCATTCCTTGGCACTAAAGTGCCCGATCCCTTTAACCAAAGCCACTCTCCAGAAGGACATGGTACCAACTTCTAGATCTATCTTCCGCTTCCACACACAAAAGTGATTCACGTCTCAACCTCTCAACTGTGGTTCGTCGTATTCAAGACGACGCAAACCAAGTGAGACACAACACTCTAAGATTACTAACTGCTCGAACCAACAGGGTTACATGCTGATCTTTTCCAACAAGACCAACACCCACCCCACTACCACCGAAAGGAGAAGCCTACGTTATGACCAGGGTTCTAAAAACCCGCAAATTCAACAACAACCGAACATTCCTCTTCGGTTGGCACAACACGCTCAAAGATCGGCGACAAAAGATCCAATACTGTTCAAAAACAGAAAGCAATTACTAGCAACCACCAAGTGGTCCACTAATAATTTGATCAACCCTATCGAGGAACACTCTTCGGTTTGTTTGACTTGCAGTCCCAAAAAGTAGGTCAACTCACCCATCATACTCCTCTCAAATTCCTTTCTCATGGTTTCTGAAAACTCAGACACTAAAACATGAGAGGAACCACCAAAGATAATATCATCAACATAAATGTCGGGACCCGAATTTGCAAATCCGGACCCTCTGTGTATTCAGCACTAGTCCAGGAACGCGCTAGTGCACACAGTCTTAACATCGGTAAATATCACAATCATACCACTCGATACTAATAAAGTACTTTAATTAAATAGTCAAACTGGTTGCTCGACCTTATGGTCAAGTTACAATTATACGCCACGCAGGGCGAAACCTAATAAGAGAGAAATAATAGCAGCGGAAAATAAGATAACTTCGTGGCGCCATCCAGTATACCACAGGCAACTGACTGGGCTCGCTCCCTAAGTAGACGGTTCCTCTTGGAGCTCCTCCTCCAAAGCTGGTGTAGTCTCCTCTTCAACTGGTGTTGTATTGTGGCAAGGGTGAGTACTTGGTACTCAGCAAGTCATGCACAGAATGCAAGCTAATAGACTATATGCATGGCTAGACACAAAGGAATAGCTCAAGGTATATTTGCAGTAAGAGCGTTTAACAAGTATCATAAGTAGATTCGAAAGCAGTAGAAACAAGTAAAGCATAAATAACTTTTCAAGGAGTTTAGTAAACATCTTTCCCATCCTAATCCACATTTCCATCAACATCATTATTAATCCAACCCGACCTTCCAAGTCCAAGTTATTTTTGAGAAAGTCTAACCCTTGACTGTAATTCAGGCGATGTCCAATACCGCGGACACGGCTATTCGAATAGATTTTACACTCTGCAGAGGTTATGCACTTTACCCACAAGATACAGTCAAACACCACAAAGGCGAGTTCCCGTAACAAAGTCTTTCGAAAACTTCTAACAGCACAAGTGGTCCTCCCCGGTTGTTGCACACTAACCCTTCCCTTAGCTAAGGCGAAGTTTAGGCCAACCAACCGTTAGATGGGTACCTGGCCGCAGCCCCAGACGCTCCCGCATAACTTACACAAAGGGTGTAGTTGACAACCTGAGGTCCCACAGGTACGTTATTAGCAACTTAATCAACTAGGTCCGTCCCATTACAGACATGTGGTTGCAAGATTGACTCAGTTCAAAGGCTTGCAAGGTTAAGTCCTTAGGGTGACCAGGGCAAGACTACCCGAAGAACCAAACCAACATTCCCGCTGCCACAACTGGCCCACCTGATCATTCTTGCCACATGCCCCGGTCGAAAACTATTTATCAAACCCCAGTTGATTACCATGCACCACGTGCCATCAACATCACAACACATGATACCTTTCCAAAACAGGTTCAATATATCATTAAGTCAACTTTAACGTTTGATTGTCCAAAATCATGTCATGAGCACGTAGCAGGTCTAAGCAATATACTACAACGGTCTAAATTCCCATGTTGGCAATTTAATAGTGTCCAACTAGTAAACCTCAACTAGGGTGACAAGGGGTCATGGCACATATTTAAGTAATCAAGGTGTCATACAGCAATTAGGCATTTATCTAATTACCCATAATTAAGTAAAGTATTTTCTAATTTAAACTAGCATGCAATAATTTGAACCAAAATAGGTTTCAAAATGGGATCAACATGGTCAAAGCATAACTTGCCTTCAAAGAGTACTTGTTCTTGGTCTTGAGCGGGATCCTGAGTCAACACTTCTCCTTCGAAGCCTTCGGGCACTTCAACGTCTACTCGTAATACGTGCAAATAGCAATACACAAATAAACAATAGGCAAAAGTGTCCAAACATCCAAATAAAATCCATAAACAGAGAGAACATAATTTTATGAATATTTAGAAACTGGAATCGCTCAATTCGGAGTTAAAACGCAAAAGTTATGATTATTTAAAGTCTTAATAATCAATTAAATAATATTACAGAGAAAAACTTTAGTCCAAAAATTAAATAAAATTCATAATTAGATAGATCTCAATTTTATACAAATTTAGAAATTTGAATCACTCAAATCGGAGTTGAAACGCAAAAGTTATAAGCGTTTGAAGTTTGAAACAAAATCTGAAATTATTATTTCGAATTAATAAATCATTTTCTTTTTCGGAAAATATTTATTGCATCATGGGTGACACGTGTCGGCTCCTGATTGGTCGGCTGACGTCAGCCGGCTCACGGACTCGGCGCACGGTGCGGCTCGGTCCACCGTGGACCCGGTCCACGGCTCGGGTCGCTGACACGCGGGTCCCACCCGTCAGTGGGTCACGTGCACGGTGCGACTCTCGAGCGAGACACTGACATGCGGGCCCCGCATGTTAGTGACGCGCAGTCACGCCCAGGCTCGGCCGCTGGCACGCGGGCCTGGCCTGTCAGTGACTGAACGCACGGCGCGGCTGCTACGTGGCATGATCACGGCCGTTGGATCTCTCTTCGGGTGCGTCTCGACCTGGGGAACTCGGATCTGAGCCCAAACGTGGCGGAGTCGGCTCGACGGCGGCGGAACGAAGCCAAAACCGTGGCGGAAGAGAAGAACAACTCCGGCGAGCGATTGCGGGCGCGTCAGGGCACTGCGGGCGGCGGCGGCTAGGGCAACGGCTGCGCGAGGTCAAGGCGGTCCTCGGGGTGTGACCCGGGCATTAAATAGCCTCGGCTTCCGCGTGGAATCCGGAACCCTAGGCTCACGCGGCGGAGGACACGGCGGCGCTGTCCGTATCGGACTCGGTGAGAACGAAACAATCTGGGCCGTCCACGTGGCGCAAGCAACGGTCGCGATCGAACCGGTACGGGACGATCTTGACCGTTGGATCCCGATCCAACGGTCGGGATCGATTAGGGTTAGGAGCAGGTTTGGTCGAGTCGACTGGCTCGGGTTGGACTCGAGTCCGACTCGGGTTCCGACTTCGATCGGATGAAACGATACTCGACCCGATTGATTTTCCAGCGATTTAATATTTAATATAATTTCCAGTAATTCATTTAATTCAAGAAAAATAACAAAATACTCAGAAAAATTCTGGAAAATATTTTAGGGTATTTGGGACTCAAATAAAATATTTCCAACAAAACTTTATTTGAAAATTTAATTTCTTTAATTATTTCAATATGGAATAAATTCAAATTAATTCCAAATGAATACAAATAAATTCCAGAAAATTCCAAAAATTCATAATTGGCACAAATTCATTCCAAAATCATGAAAAGCAAAAATTGGGGTGTTACAAACCTCCCCCCTTAACAGAATCTCGTCCCCGAGATTCAGGGCTTACTACAGAATAGGTTTGGAAACTCTTTCTTCAAATCCTCTTCGCGTTCCCAAGTCGCTTCGCTTTCTTCATGGTTGCTCCACTGAACTCTACAGAAGCGGGTTGACTTATTTCTAGTCTCTCTGTCCATAGTATCCAAAATCTTCACGGGATGCTCCTTATAAGTCAGATCCTCTTGTAGTTCAATCGACTCTAAGTGCGTTTGCTCATCTGGCACTCGAAGACACTTCTTTAGCTGGGACACATGGAACACGTCATGTACTCCTGCTAACGACTGCGGCAACTCCAGCTGGTAAGCAACTTCGCCTCTGCGGCTCAAAATCTTAAATGGTCCAACATAACGGGGTGCAAGTTTCCCTTTGGCATGGAACCTCTTAACTCCCCTGAGAGGCGTAACTCTGAGGTATACAAAGTCTTCTGGTTCAAAACTCAAATCCTGGCGACGATTGTCAGCATAACTCTTCTGTCGTGATTGGGGTATCTTCAACCTTTCCCTAATCGTGGCAATCTGCTCTTCAGCTTCTTGAAGAATATCAGGCCCAAAGACACGGCGCTCGCCGGTCTCATTCCAGTTTAATGGCGTCCGACAGGGTCGACCATATAGTGCTTCAAATGGTGACATTTGCAAACTTGCTTGGTAACTGTTGTTGTAACTGAACTCAGCGTACGGTAGACTCTTATCCCAAGAGGTAGCATAAGCCAATGCACACGCTCTTAACATATCCTCCAGAATCTGATTGACTCTTTCGGTCTGACCATCCGTCTGTGGATGATAGGCTGTACTGAAGTTCAAACGGGTTCCCATGGCTTCATGAAACTTATTCCAAAACCTTGAGGTAAATTGGGTACCTCTGTCCGATATAATCCTCTTTGGCACTCCGTGCAAACAGACGATCCTGATCATGTACAACTATGCTAATTTATCTCCCGAGTAGGTTGTCTTCACAGGAATAAAGTGGGTCACCTTAGTCAAGCGATCCACTATAACCCATATGGAGTCATAACCTCCTTGAGTCTTAGGCAAACCGGTAATGAAATCCATTCCGATTTCCTCCCACTTCCACTCAGGTATTTTCAGCGGCTGCAACAATCCTGCTGGTCTCTGATGCATTGCCTTGACTCTCTGGCATACGTCGCACAATGCAACATGCTCGGCAACTTCACGCTTCATGCTCGGCCACCAGAATCTCTCCTTCAAGTCTTGATACATCTTGGCACTTCCTGGGTGAATTGAATACTTGGAGTCATGGGCTTCTTCTAGAATCAACTGCTTCAGTTCCTTCCTGTTCAGCACAAAAATGCGATCCCTCATCCATAACGTGCCCTGCTCATCTAGCTTGAAGTCCTTTGCCTTGTCTTCCTCCATTTTGGACGTAATCCTGCGGATCTTGTCATCATCCTTCTGCCCTTCCCGAATCTGATCTTCTAGGGTAGGCTTTACCTCGATCAAGGCCAAGAATCCACTAGGTACCACCTCAATCTTCATTCTCTGAAATTCCTGGCATAGCTCATCCTGCTTCGTGGCTATTAACATATTCACGGTATGGCTTTTCCGACTCAAGGCATCGGCCACCACATTAGCCTTTCCGGGATGATAATGGATTCCGACATTGTAATCCTTAATCAACTCTAACCATCTCCTTTGCCTCATATTCAGATCCGACTGGGTGAATATGTACTTAAGGCTCTTATGATTCGTGTACACTTCACATCTGTTCCCGATCAGATAGTGACGCCATATCTTCAAGGCATGCACTACGGCAGCTAACTCTAGGTCATGTGTCGGGTAATTCTCCTCATGCGACCTCAACTGCCTTGATGCATAGGCAAAAACCTTTCTGTTCTGCATCAGCACACATCCAAGTCCTTGGCGCGATGCATCACAATAAATATCAAAGCTTTGATTAACATCCGGTAGAACTAACACCGGCGATGATGTCAATCGTTTCTTCAGTTCTTGAAAACCTTTCTCGCACTCTGGCGTCCATGCAAACTTCTTCTCCTTTTTCAGCAATTGCGTGAGAGGTTTCGCAATTGTCGAAAAGCCTTCAATGAAACAGCGGTAGTAACCTGCCATTCCAAGGAAACTCCGGATCTGGGTCACAGTCTTCGGCTGCTCCCAATGTAACACAGCTTCTACCTTGCTTGGATCTACGGCGACTCCTTCTGCGGTCATTACATGTCCGAGGAATTCCACCTTGTCCTTCCAAAAATCACACTTACTGAACTTGGCGAAGAGTTGTTGTTCCCTCAGCTTTTCCAAAACTCGCCTCAAGTGTTCGGCATGTTCATCCTCTGTCTTGGAGTAGATTAGGATATCATCTATGAACACAACAACAAACTTGTCCAAATATTCCATGAACACCTTATTCATCATATTCATGAAATATGCTGGCGCATTCGTCAGACCAAAGGACATAACTGTAAACTCGTAATGTCCATATCTTGACGAGAATGCGGTCTTCGGAATATCTTCCGATCGGATTTTCAACTGATGGTATCCCGATCTTAGGTCAATTTTGGAGAAAACTCCGGCTCCTCTCAGCTGATCAAACAGATCATCGATCCTAGGTAGCGGGTACTTATTCTTCACGGTGACTTCATTAAGTGCACGGTAGTCAATTCACATCCTGAAACTCCCGTCCTTCTTCTTGACGAACAAAACTGGTGCTCCCCACGGCGACGAACTCGGTCTGATAAATCTTTTCTCCATTAACTCTTCGAGTTGTTTCTTCATCTCTACCAATTCCTCGGTGGACATCCGATAGGGTCTCTTTGCTATCGGTCTTTGTGCAGGTACAAGCTCTATCACAAACTCTATGTCCCTGTCTGGCGGCATACCAGGTAGATCTTCAGGAAAAACATCTGGGTACTCATTCACTACTGAGACATCTTCTATGCTGATTGCCTTGGTGCTGTTAACCATCAACTGTCCATCTCTAACGGTGGTAGCTTGAAATTCAACTTTCTTTCCACACGGGCTCTCAACTGAGATAGTCCTTCGTCCACAATCCAATACGGCCTTGTGCTTGGATAACCAATCCATTCCCAAAATAACATCCAAGGCCTGGGTCTCCAAAATAATAAGGTTCGCTAGGAACTCTATCCCATCTATTAGTATTCTCACCCCAGAACATCCTACTTTCGTTCGGAGTTCGGAACCAGGGGTTTGAACTACAAGCATGCATTTAAGTCTCGCAATCCCCAAATCATTTTTAGCAGCAAAGCCTTGTGAAACAAACGAATGCGAAGCTCCAGAATCAAACAAAACTGTTGCAGGTACTGAGGTAACAAGTAACTTACCCAGTACGACATCCGTGGCATTCTGAAGTGCATCTGCGGTGACATGGTTGACTCGGCCTCTCACCATGGTCTGGGGTGCTGCTCCTGGTGCTGGCGTCCTAGCTGGTGTGGATCCCAGATTGAAGCGAACTGGGGTCACTCCTGCGGTCTTCTTAGGACAACTGTTGGCAAAGTGCCCTGGCTCGTTGCAGTTGTAGCAACGTCTCACTGTTCCTTGTTGATCGCCTCGAGGCGGCGCTTCGGGCCGGGCCGGGTCTGATAGTTCTGATTGACGGGTCTTGGTGCTGGTGACGGTGTCCTTGTAGTATTCTACGGCTGGAATCTGAAAAATTGATTTGGCGCAACCCTCAAACGTTGCTGCGCTCCCTGACGCGATCCCTGATGTTGCATCCTGCGCTTCCTGTTCTCATCCAGTTCCTTGCGCTTGTCCTCAAGAATGAGCGCCTTATTCACAAGCTCCTGGAAATCTGGAAAGGTGTGGGTGATCAATCCCACCTGCAATCCTGAGTTAAGTCCCTTCATGAAACGAGACTGTCTGGCTTTATCTGTCGCTACATCCTCAGGCGCGTAGCGTGCAAGCTGTGTGAACTTGTTCAGGTATTCGGCCACAGGCTGATTACCTTGCTTCAGTGCTCTGAACTCCTCCTTCTTGAGATCCATGATTCCTTCAGGCACGTGATACTGACGAAACGCAGCTGTGAACTCCTCCCAAGTGATATCTTGAGGGTTCTCTTGCGTGGCACATAAGTTCTCCCACCATTTGGCGGCTGTTCCTTCCAACTGATGAGAAGCGTAGAGTACCTTCTCATTTCCTATGCATTGAGCAATGTGTAGCTTTCTCTCAATTGACCTTAACCAATCATCAGCCTCCAACGGATTGGCATTCCCAGAAAAAGTGGGTGGGTGAGTTCTCATGAACTCTGACAGTCTTGTATTCTGGCGTTGTCCCTGATTAACTTGATTAGCAGTGGCCTGAGCGGTGACGTGTTGCATCTGTTGCATCATAGCATGCATCAACTGAGTCTGAGCAGCAAGAAATGCTCCGAAATTCTGCATGTCAACTGGCGGTGCTGGTGCTCCATCATTGGGGTTTTCTGCTGGGCGAGAACCACTTCCATTGCCTCCAAGGTTTCCACGAGTGTTCACCATCTGTGGTTTGCTCTAGGTTTTAGAGATGAGAGGGAAACAAGAATAGACAAGTAGTATGGAACTTATGCGAGGCGAAAGGTGTAACTTAAAGTCCAACTTTATTATTTTAATCAATAGTAACTTGGTATGGTTTCTTACAATGCCTAGGGGCCTTGCAACACATACTGCACACTCAGCAAGCAAAGAAAATCCAAATCGAACTAACACTGGAGTCTAACGCCTAAAGGGTGACTCTTTATTCTATGACGCGACTCGGCGAAGGAGTCTCACTATAGGACCTATGCTCACTCATCGAGAAAACCTCCACGGCCTGGAGATGCGGATCTGCGCAAAGATAGGCGCGAAACGATCGCCATGTCCAAAGAATCGTGTCATCTGTGGTAGTCGAAGAAGCAGTGTCCTCCTCAAGCTCCGGCTCCTCCGGGTCTGGCTCGTGCAGCTCGAGCATTGGCTCTGGCTCTGGTGCATACAATACCGTCTCTAACTCTCCAATCCTTTGCAGAAGGTGTGACACATACTCCTGAGCTTCCCGCCATCTGTTCTTCTCTGTCGTGATCTCCTTGCGGGCCTTCTGTAGCTCCTTGCTTGTATCATCGAGCACATCCTCCTGGGCGACAACAAGTCGTGCCAACTGTGTGACTATAGCATTCTCATCATGAATCGCCTTCGGGTCAAGAAGGTTATTGCTGCGCGGATGATATCGGAACACCGTGCTCTCCAATTCTCTGGCGTAGATGCGGGTAATGTGCCGCATTGCTCATCGTGACACCTCTTGGATACCCATCTGCATTGTAGACCTCCTGGCAGTGCAGTGTATCGGGTGATTGCCTGGGCCCTTCTTCCTAGCAGGTACCACAATCTTCACGTCACAAGCCTTGATCAATCCTGCTTGTCTGATCACGTCCACTTGGTATTGCGGCTTCTCAAAATCTCCGAGAGTCTGTAGCATACGCCAAAGTTCCGCGGCATGACCAACCTCCAGATCGACGTAGTTGAACTCTCCCTCCATCTGTCGCAAGAGTGCTCACGTAAGAACTCGAAATTTTTAAATCGTGACAAGGTAAGGAAAAATTCAGCAAGAGACAAGAAAAGAGAGAATGGGATAAGTCGAGATGTCCTTTCTTGTCTTGACAAATTTTATCTTTTTAGAAAATAGGTTTTATCCTCACTATGACCATTCTAGCTAGGGTTGAGCCTACGGTCAGTATGGCTCTGATACCACCTCTGTCGGGACCCGAATTTGCAAATCCGGACCCTCTGTGTATTCAGCACTAGTCCAGGAACGCGCTAGTGCACACAGTCTTAACATCGGTAAATATCACAATCATACCACTCGATACTAATAAAGTACTTTAATTAAATAGTCAAACTGGTTGCTCGACCTTATGGTCAAGTTACAATTATACGCCACGCAGGGCGAAACCTAATAAGAGAGAAATAATAGCAGCGGAAAATAAGATAACTTCGTGGCGCCATCCAGTATACCACAGGCAACTGACTGGGCTCGCTCCCTAAGTAGACGGTTCCTCTTGGAGCTCCTCCTCCAAAGCTGGTGTAGTCTCCTCTTCAACTGGTGTTGTATTGTGGCAAGGGTGAGTACTTGGTACTCAGCAAGTCATGCACAGAATGCAAGCTAATAGACTATATGCATGGCTTGACACAAAGGAATAGCTCAAGGTATATTTGCAGTAAGAGCGTTTAACAAGCATCATAAGTAGATTCGAAAGCAGTAGAAACAAGTAAAGCATAAATAACTTTTCAAGGAGTTTAGTAAACATCTTTCCCATCCTAATCCACATTTCCATCAACATCATTATTAATCCAACCCGACCTTCCAAGTCCAAGTTATTTTTGAGAAAGTCTAACCCTTGACTGTAATTCCCGAGCGATGTCTAATACCGCGGACACGGCTATTCGAATAGATTTTACACTCTGCAGAGGTTATGCACTTGTCGGGACCCCGAATTTGCAAATCCGGACCCTCTGTGTATTCAGCACTAGTCCAGGAACGCGCTAGTGCACACAGTCTTAACATAGGTAAATATCACAATCATACCACTCGATACCAATAAAGTACTTTATTTAAATAACCAAACTGGTTACTCGACCTTATGGTCAAGTTACAAATGTATGCCTCGCAAGGCGAAACTTATTCAGAGAAAAATAATAGCAGCGGAAAATCAAATAACTTCGTGGCGCCATCCAAAGATACCACAGTAACCGATCGGGCTCGCTTCCCTAAGTAGACGGATCCTCCTGGAGTTCCTCCTCCAAAGTGGCGTAGTCTCCTCTTCAACCGACGTTGTGTTGAGGCAAGGGTGAGTACTTGGTACTCGACAAGTCATGCCTGTAATGCAAGCTAATATACTATATGCATGGCTTGGTACAAAGGAATAGCTCAAGGTATATTTGCGAAGAAACAGCATTTGAAAAGTAATATAAGTAGATTCGAAAGCAGTAGAAATAAGTAAAGCATAAATAACTTTTCAAGAAGTTTAATAAACATTTTCCCCATCCTAAACCACATTTCCATCATCTTCATTATTAAACCAACCCAACTTTTCAAACCAAAGTTATTTTTGAGAAAATCTAACCCTTGACTGTAATTCCCGAGCGATGTCCAATACCGCGGACACGGCTATTCGAATAGATTCTAAACTCTGCAGAGGTTATGCACTTTACCCACAAGATACAGTCAAACACCACAAAGGCGAGTTCCCGTAACAAAGCCTTTCGGAAGCCTCAAACAACACAGGTGGTCCTCTCCGGTTCGTGCTCTACACCATCCCTTCCCTTAGCCAAGGCGAAGTATGGGACCAACACACCGTTAGATGGGTATCTGGCCACAGCCACGATACGCTCCCCCGTACAATCACACAAACGATGTAATTGACACCCTGAGGCTCCACAAGTGAGTCCTTAGCGACTTAGTCAACTAGGGCCGTCCCATTCCCGCCATGTGGTTGCAAGTATGACCCAGTTCAAAGGCTTGCAAGGTTAAGTCCTTAGAGTGACCAGGGCAAGACTACCCGAAGAACCAAATCAACACTCCCAATGCCACAACTGGCCCACCTGATTACTCTTGCCACATGCCCCTGGCCGAAAACTGTTTATCAAACCCGATTGATTACCATGCACCACGTGCCATCAACATCACATGATACTTTTCCAAAACAGGTTCAATATATCATTAAGTCAATATTAATATTTGATTGTCCAAAATCATGTTATGAGCACGTGAGTCTAAGCGATATACTACAACGGTCTAAACCCATGTTGGCAATTTAATAATGTCCAACTAGTAATCCACAACTAGGGTGACAAGGGTCATGGCACATACTTAAATAATCAAGGTGTCATACGACAAATTGGTACTTATCTAACCCCCATGTTTAAACAAAGTATTTTTCTAATTGAACTCGCATGCAATAGTTTAAATCAAAATAGATTTCGAAATAGGATCAACATGGTCAAAGCACAACTTGCCTTCAAAAAGTACTTGCTCTTGGTCTTGAGTTGGATCCTGAGTCAATACTTCTCCTTCGAATCCTTCCGGCACTTCAACGTCTACTCGTAAAGCGTGCAAATAGCAAATACGCAAATAAACAATAGGCAAAAAGTGTCCAAACATCCAAATAAAATCCATAAACAGAGAGAACATAATTTTATGGATTTTTAGAAACTGAATAAATCAAATTTGGAGTTAAAGCGCAAAAGTTATGATTTATTAAAGTTTAAATAATCAATTAAATAATATTACAGAGAAAAACTTTAGTCCAAAAATTAAATAAAATTCATATTTGAGTAGATCTGAATTTTATACAAATTTAGAAATTTGAACCACTCAAATCGGAGTTGAAGCATAAAAGTTATAAGCGTTTGAAGTTTGAATCTAAATTTGAATCAATATTTCGAATTAATAAATCATTTCCTTTTCGGAAATTAATTATTGCGTCGGCATGGACACGTGGCAGCCTCGATTGGGCGGTGGCGTCGGCGGTCCATGGGCGTAGTCCACGCTTCGGCCGGGTCCACCGTGGACTCGGTCCACGACTCTATGTGAGCCCGACATGTGGGACCACTCGGGTAGCGTCATTCTTGGCGTCGGCGAGGCTCGACCACAGTCTTGGCAGTGGGACCCGCGATGGCGTCATGGGTGACGTCGGCGCTTGGGTCGGCCGTGACATGCGGGCCCTCGACACGCGGGCCGCGTGTCGGCGTCTACCTGCCAGCGGCGTGGGCCAGCGGCCCGACGCGTCGGTCCAACTTCCCGACACGTGGCGCAATCCCGGCCGTTGATTTGAAATTCGACGGCCGCGATTAGATCCAAGGTTAAAACGTTGAATCTACTCGATGATCGTGGGCCGTTCGATCTAGATCGGACGGTCCAGATCTAACCCTATAATGACCACTACTACGGCACGTGGCGATTGTGAACCGTTGGATCTTGATCCAACGGTCCAGATCTAATCGGGTTTGGAACACGTGAACTCACCTCAACCGCACAATCAAGATCGGACGGTCCACAGAGCTCGCGAGGGCGATGGCGGCAGCGAGCTGCGACCACCGGAGGCGGAGGCGGCAGCGAGCCCGGCAGCGCTCGGTCGTTCGGCGAAGTGAGTGGTCTCTTGGTGCGCCTGGCCGGGGTTCCGGTTGCAGGCTCCTTCGGCGGAAGACAACGGACGGCGGCGAGACGAGGCAAAATCATGGCGGAGTGGCGCTCAACTTCTGGCGAGCTCGCACGGCAAGCGGCGGCTCGGCGAGATGGCTTGGGGAAACGGATGCGCAAAGATGAGAGCAACCACGGGCGTGACCAGGGCTTTAAATAGCCTCGGCGTTCGTGCGAGGCGGAAACCTAATTCTACGGCGGCGGGCGCGGCGGCGAGTCCGGCCGGACTCGGCGGGGGCAACGACGACACGGCCGTCCTCGTGGCACGATCAACGGCCACGATCGCGCGGCGCGATCGGATCCGGGCGGATCTGGCTCGAGCCGTGCAGGCGGATCTCGGCCGTTGGATCTTGATCCAACGGTTGGGATTGATTAGGGTTTTAATTTGGTTTGATCGAGTCAATCGGCTCGGTCGGACTCGAGTCCGACTCGGGTTCGACTTCGATCGGATGAGCGATACTCGACCCGAGTTGAATTTCCAGCGATTTAATATTTAAAATAATTTCGATAATTCATTTAATTCATTAAAAATAGCAAAATACTCGGAAAAATTCGGAAAATTTGGAAAATATTTTAGGGTATTTGGGACTCAAATAAAATATTTCCAACAAAATTTTATTTGCAATATTAAATTCTTTAATTATTTCAAAATGGAATAAATTCAAATAAATTCCAAATAAATCCAAATAAATTCCAGAAAATTCCAAAAATTCACCAAAGTGCCAAATCACACATGAATTCAATAAAAGCAAAATTTTGGGGTGTTACAGCACTTTACCCACAAGATACAGTCAAACACCACAAAGGCGAGTTCCCGTAACAAAGTCTTTTGGAAACTTCTAACAGCACAAGTGGTCCTCCTCGGTTGTTGCACACTAACCCTTCCCTTAGCTAAGGCGAAGTTTAGGCCAACCAACCGTTAGATGGGTACTGGCGCAGCCCGAGACGCTCCCCGCATACAACTTACACAAAGGGTGTAGTTGACAACCTGAGGTCCCACAGGTACGTTATTAGCAACTTAATCAACTAGGTCCGTCCCATTACAGACATGTGGTTGCAAGATTGACTCAGTTCAAAGGCTTGCAAGGTTAAGTCCTTAGGGTGACCAGGGCAAGACTACCCGAAGAACCAAACCAACATTCCCGCTGCCACAACTGGCCCACCTGATCATTCTTGCCACATGCTCCGGTCGAAAACTATTTATCAAACCCCAGTTGATTACCATGCACCACGTGCCATAACCATCACAACACATGATACCTTTCCAAAACAGGTTCAATATATCATTAAGTCAACATTAACGTTTGATTGTCCAAAATCATGTCATGAGCACGTAGCAGGTCTAAGCAATATACTACAACGGTCTAAATTCCCATGTTGGCAATTTAATAGTGTCCAACTAGTAAACCTCAACTAGGGTGACAAGGGGTCATGGCACATATTTAAGTAATCAAGGTGTCATACAGCAATTAGGCATTTATCTAATTACCCATAATTAAGTAAAGTATTTTCTAATTTAAACTAGCATGCAATAATTTGAACCAAAATAGGTTTCAAAATGGGATCAACATGGTCAAAGCATAACTTGCCTTCAAAGAGTACTTGTTCTTGGTCTTGAGAGGGATCCTGAGTCAACACTTCTCCTTCGAAGCCTTCGGGCACTTCAACGTCTACTCGTAATACGTGCAAATAGCAATACACAAATAAACAATAGGCAAAATTGTCCAAACATCCAAATAAAATCCATAAACAGAGAGAACATAATTTTATGAATTTTTAGAAACTGGAATCGCTCAATTCGGAGTTAAAACGCAAAAGTTATGATTATTTAAAGTCTTAATAATCAATTAAATAATATTACAGAGAAAAACTTTAGTCCAAAAATTAAATAAAATTCATAATTAGATAGATCTCAATTTTATACAAATTTAGAAATTTGAATCACGCAAATCGGAGTTGAAACGCAAAAGTTATAAGCGTTTGAAGTTTGAAACAAAATCTGAAATTATTATTTCGAATTAATAAATCATTTTCTTTTTCGGAAAATATTTATTGCGTCATGGGTGACACGTGTCGGCTCCTGATTGGTCGGCTGACATCAGCCGGCTCACGGACTCGGCGCACGGTGCGGCTCGGTCCACCATGGACCCGGTCCACGGCTCGGGTCGCTGACACGCGGGTCCCACCTGTCAGTGGGTCACGTGCACGGTGCGACTCTCGGGCGAGACACTGACATGCGGGCCCCGCATGTCAGTGACGCGCAACGCCACGCCAGGCTACCGCACGCGGGCCGCGGGCGACTGTCGATGAATCAACGCCGCGGCGGCGGCGGCTACGTGGCATGATCACGGCCGTTGGATCTAGATCCAACGGTCTAGATCTATCCTAGGTTAACTCCGTTATAATCTATACGGTGATCATGGGCCGTTCGATCTAGATCGGACGGTCCAGATCTAACCCTATGTTAACGCAGCTACGGCACGTGGTGATCGTGGGCCGTTGGATCTTGATCCAACGGTCCAGATCTAGTCTGGGAATCTAGGGTTCGGAGAGAACGTGGGCTCACCTCAGCCGTTCGATCTAGATCCGACGGTTCACCGAGCTCGGGACGGCGATGGCTTCGCGGCGGCGCGGGTTCACCGGTGCCGAGGACGATGACCACGGCAGCGGCGCTTCGGGGCTTCTCCGGCGGGGTGAGTTCTCTCTTCGGGTGCGTCTCGACCTGGGGAACTCGGATCCGAGCCCAAACGTGGCGGAGTCGGCTCGACGGCGGCGGAACGAAGCCAAAACCGTGGCGGAAGAGAAGAACAACTCCGGCGAGCGATTGCGGGCGCGTCAGGGCACTGCGGGCGGCGGCGGCTAGGGCAACGGCTGCGCGAGGTTAAAGCGGTCCTCGGGGTGTGACCCGGGCATTAAATAGCCTCGGCTTCCGCGTGGAATCCAGAACCCTAGGCTCACGCGGCGGAGGACACGGCGGCGCTGTCCGTATCGGACTCGGTGAGAACGAAACAATCTGGGCCGTCCATGTGGCGCAAGCAACGGTCGCGATCACATGGGCGGAACCGGATTCGGTCCGGTTACGACTCGAACCGGTACGGGACGATCTTGACCGTTGGATCCCGATCCAACGGTCGGGATCGATTAGGGTTAGGAGCAGGTTTGGTCGAGTCGACTGGCTCGGGTCGGACTCGAGTCCGACTCGGGTTCCGACTCGGTCGGATGAACAGTACTCGACCCGATTGATTTTCCATCGATTTAATATTTAATATAATTTCCAGTAATTCAATTAATTCAAGAAAAATAGCAAAATACTCAGAAAAATTCTGGAAAATATTTTAGGGTATTTGGGACTCAAATAAAATATTTCCAACAAAACTTTATTTGAAAATTTAATTTCTTTAATTATTTCAATATGGAATAAATTCAAATTAATTCCAAATGAATCCAAATAAATTCCAGAAAATTCCAAAAATTCATAATTGGCACAAATTCATTCCAAAATCATGAAAAGCAAAAATTGGGGTGTTACAATAAATCTGAACGAACAATTGATCATTGCCTTGCTTGAGTAAAAAGTGAGTTTTGTCCACTTTTCCCATTGAAAACCCCTTTTCAAGTAAAAAGGTTTTTAGTCTATCATACCATGCTCTAGGGGCTTGTTTCAAACCATACAAAGCTTTTGACAGTTTGAAAAGATGATTTGGAAACTTGGGATTTTCCAAACCGGGTGGTTGCTTGACATAAACCTCTTCATTTATGTAGCCATTAAGAAAAGCACTTTTCACATCCATTTGATACAATCTAAAACCTTTGGATGCAGCAAATGCTAAAAGGATTCTAATGGCTTCAATTCTAGCAATAGGAGCAAAGGTTTCATCAAAATCTAAGCCTTCAACTTGGGTAAAACCTTGAGCAACCAATCTAGCCTTGTTTCTAACAACAACACCATCCTCACTTTGTTTATTTTTGAAAACTCATCTAGTTCCAATAACATTAAAATCAGGAGGTGGTGAGACAAGTTTCCAAACTTTATTTCGTTCAAAATTCTCTAATTCTTCATGCATGGCATTGATCCAAGATTCGTCAGATAATGCATGAGATATATCTTTGGGTTCAAAGGAAGCAACTAAAGCAGAATGAACATGAGTGTCAGAATGAATAAACCTGGATCGAGTGACTCTCTCATTTAGGTCTCCAATCATTTGTTCAGATGGATGCATTTTCTGAATGTGAAAGGGAGCTTTGGCTTTTGAAACTTCTCCTTCTCCTTCTTCATTTTCAGCATGTACAGATGATGTTGTAGCTTGTGGATGTTCAGTTGTAGGTAGAGTAGAAGTAGGTGCAGAAGGTGCTACAACTGGTTGTGCATTGGGAAGAGTCAACACCTCATCCTCAATCTCATCATCATTGTCTTCAAAGATTTCCTCCCCCTGAACGTATGCGCCTGTACCTGCATCACTTGGACTAGTGCCATTTGCCTCCAAAAGATTGAACTCGAGATGGTCCAACTGTGTCAAGATGTAGTAGCTGTCCTGGAGCGTTTGTCATCACCATGGTAAGAGGTGGATGTGAACCTGCAATCATCTTACCATGTCTACAAGAAGAACATACTAGATTGCTATCACCCTTAAGCTTAGGCAAGTCACGTATGAGATCTAAACCACTTACACGAGTAAGATGATCAAAACCAACATGACCAAGTCTACGATGCCAAAAGAATAAATCTTTAGAAACATTGGCAACTAGACACCTATGCTTAGAAGAAGGTGATGCATCAAAATTAGCTTTAAATACTCTTCCAAAGCGTGAAATCTTAAAAACAAGATCACCTGAAGCATCTAGCACTTTGCATTCATTTTTCTTAAAGCTTATTTCAAGATCTTCATCAAGCATTTGTGAGACAGAAAGCAAGTTATATTTTAAATTTTCAACAAGAGCCACATCCTTGAACACAAATTTGTCACTTACCTTTACTGTACCTTTTGCCACAACAGAAGAGGAAGAAGCATCTCCAAAAGTAACACTTTTAGCACGAGATGCACGAGTGAGGAAGGAGAACCAATTCTTATCACCGGACATGTGGCGTGAGCATCCGGAGTCTACTAGCCATATGTTCTCCTTCCTCGCGCGAGAAGCCTACATAGCAAAACATGTCGAGGTCTCAGTACTGGGGTTAGAAATGAGACTTTCGGGAATCCAGTACTGAGACACACGACGCACAACAGTAGGCACAACACGAGCATTCTTATGCACAAAATCAGATTTGCCTTTTCTCGTGTTTTTAGCAACAAAAGGTGCTTGTTTCACCCTAGGCACATATTGGGAAGCAAGATGTGCCTTTCTGAGATTAGACCTAGCCTTTGTCCTTACTTTCTTTTGTTGTTTGGCTAGTCTAAAGCAAAAATCTACTAGATGTGCATCTCTACCACAATGAGTGCAAGTGTACTTAACATGAGGTTTTGCTTTAATAGTAGAAGCACATTTTGCATTCATCATAATAGAAGAAAGAAAACCAGCAGATTTAAAAACAATCTTTTTAGGCTCATTAAGAATCTCAATTTTGTCATTGCAAGGAGCATGAACAACAGTGCGAGGTTTAGCTTCAAATGAAGCATGAATATCAAAACCTAAACCCTTCTTATTTGAGCTAACCTTTGATTTATCCAAAATCATGTTCAAATTTTTCTTGCCATTAGTGAACCGTTCCAAAGAATTTTGCAAGTAATCAACTTTCTTAGCAAGAGTTAAACAATTATTGCAGGGAACATCTACTTTTCCTTTTTGCTTGCGACAAGTTGAGCATGAAAGAACCTCATGTGTAAGCAGATTATCAGTCAATTGAAAAACCTTAGCATTTGCATCTTTCAATTTTAATTCAAGAGTTGAGCATTTAGAACAAGAATTTGAACTATGCAAATCATTAGTGGAACAGCTAGCATGTTTAACATGTTTCTCATTTTTCTCATTTAGATGCAACAGAAGAGCATGTTCTTTCCTAAGCAATGTGAGCTCATTGTAAATTAAGTCACATGATTTGCAAGTATCATCACTAGGAATCAAAGTCTTAAGTCTAGCAATTTCAGCATTCAATGATTCAACAATGAAATCATGTTTCTTAATTTTTTTGTCACATTTGTCAAGCAATTTTCCAAGACGAGCAACAGCAATAGCTAATTCATCATAAGAAGGATCTACCTCATTGAAGTCGTTGTCTTGATCGTTCTCGGTGAAGCTATCCTTGCTGCTTGCCATGAGACACAACCCCGTCAAGTCATGCTTGCTTGGAGTTGCATCGTCCTCGCTGCTCTCCGAATCCACATCGCTCAAATTGACTTGTTCAAGAGCGGAAAGAACTCGGTGAACCACTTTGCGGTTGACGAAGCTCTTCTTCTTCCTGTCGTTTGAAGGGAACTTCTTCTTCTCTTTTCTTCTGTCGTTGTCCTTCTCCTCCCATGATGCTTTACCTGCAAGCTTTGGACAATTTGATCTCATGTGATTGAGATCACCACACTCGTAGCACCTTGGAGGACCACCTCTCTTTCTCATTCTCACATTCTCCAAAGCTTTGTTAAAGCGAGAAGAGAGTAGTGCCGAGTCTTCTTCAGGAAATTCTTCAATTTGCTCATCTGTTAAAGAAGACAAGGATGACAGGGCCAAGCTAGAAGAAGAATTTGCATTTGACATGTTAGGGTTAGAGATCAAAGCAATTGATTTAATATTACCCTTCCTGGCAAGAACATCCAACTCATGAGTTTTCAACTTAGAATACAGAACATCTAATGTAAGTGTACTCATGATAGTAGATTCTCTAATGGATGTAACTTTCATCTCCCAAATAGACATGTCTAATGCACCAAGCAATTGTCTAGCATTAGCAGCATCATCAAAGCTAACTCTAACAGCACGTAAATTGCTAAGAATTTTATTAAAGCGTGCAAAGAAATCATCTAGTGACTCACCAGGCTTCATCTCAAATCGCATGTATTCTTTTTTGTAAAGATCTTGACGAACCTCTTTGATAGTGTTAGAACCCTCATGGTAATCACAAAGAGATTTCCAAACCTCATATGCGGATTTGAGATGTATCACATGGTCAAAATCGCTGCGTCCCAAACCTTGGATGATCAAGTTGCGCGCCTTGCTGTTTGCTTCAACATGTGTGCGATTGGTGTCGTTGACGTTGTCCTTTGCAGGGACTTCATATGGCTTGTAGACCTTCTCCCAAATTGTGAAGCCTTGTGCTTGGATGAACTCCTCCATCTTGGCCTTCCAAAACTGAAAATCAACACCATCGAACACACATGGTTTTGTCGAATAACGATCCATTGATCTAATCACCGGTTAAGATAGATTAGAAAAACCTTGCTCTGATACCACTTGTAGGATCGAAAGACACAAATATAACAATTAGAGGGGGGGTGAATGATTGTGTGGAAGCTAAAACCAAAATCTTAATCTACTAAAGGTTCACCCCAAAACAGAACCAAATAATTGCCTCGTATTCGACAAAAATAGAATGATAGAGGTTTGGTAAAACGCTAATTCTAGGAGATCCAACCGTTAGATTGATCTAAAATTTGGACACAAGAAACTGGATTCCAATACGAATCGAACGCAAAAAGAATCAGCTCGATCGGACTTATGGATCAAAAGTTATGACCTTCGCAAGCTTTCTGTTTCAGAACTTGACGAAAATAAATCCAATCAAAACTTGTAGATTAATCAAGAACAACAAAAGATTAATCAACAAAACCTTGCGGAACACTAGATCAATACCCTAGAAAGGTTTTTGATGGATCAAATCAAGATGAATCTCAAAGAACAAAAACCAATCTAGAATTAGAACAAGCATGCAAACAAGAACCAAAACAGAAAATACTGTAGCAACGTGGTTACTGTAGCACGCAAGGGTATGAAGTATTGATCTTTATTTCTTTTGTCTAAAGTACTCACATCAAAAGAGTACAAACCCTAAAACAAAGCTCTAAGCTTTCAATACGCTCAGCTCTGTTTGATGCCCTTCAATAGGAGACAACCCCTCCTATTTAAAGGAGCAAACCACAGAGAGTCCTGGATACAATTCCTACTCCTAGAAGGATTCCCACTCCTAATCCTAGAAGGAGTATGTATCCAACATAACTCCACTTGGCCTAACTTTGCCAAGTACAACACTTGCACGCGTATGGCAATCCTACCATACTCACTTGACTAACACTTTGCACGCGCATGGCCACCTGCCATACTCACGTGACTAACCATTCTTCATGTGCACCATTCTCTTAGCCCGAACGTCCCGCATGACATCCTTGACCACCAAGACCTCAGTTCCTCCTGAACCTAGTCCCGAACCTCAGTTCCTCCATGAACCTAGTTCTGGTCCCGTCATCGACCACGTTCGCCCTCGAGCTATACCTGCACATGAACAAACCACAAAACAAATCCGAGCACAAGTCGACGACTTGACTCAAAGTCAATCCATGCAACTACTCACATGAGCATTGCATAAAGTCCACTTCAAAACAAGCATCATGAAATTCTCACCAATTTCATAATCTCAAGGTCAAACCAAAAACTCAATTTCAAGTTTGCTCAAAACCCTAACTGAGCAAAGATCATTCATGACGGACAAAAAAAATCAAATCCCGCAAAATCCCATTCACGCCGAACAAAAAATTCAGTCCGGCGTACATGCGCCACGTTCGGTTTCAAGTCAGCTCGAAAACGTTCAAAACCTCATTCACGGCGGACCAAACGAAATTTGGTCTAGCGTAAATAGAAAACTTACTATTTTTTTTGAAGATCGAGTCCGGCTCAAAAACGTTTGAAGAACACGTTCACGGCGGACCAAATTTTTGGTCCGGCGTACATGCAAGAACGACGCTCCAAAAATGCGTTCACGACAAATCACAAATTTGGTCCGGCGTGTATGAAAAAATTGATCCGGCGCAGATGCAAATTTCACAGCTCAAAAACTTGGTCACCACAGACTAAGAAAGACTTGTTCCGGCGCAAAAGCAAAACTTACTGTTTTTGAGAGTTTGGTCCGTCACAAAGGATAACTTCATTATTTCTTGTCAAATTGTCGGACTCATGCACAGAACACATTTTTCAAGTTCAAATCTTAGCCAATTTTTCAGCACATGATTTCACATGATCTCAAATCAATTTTTGAGAAAACCTAAGACCCTTTCAATTATAAACTCGATGTCTCGGTATGGTGGTATACTATAACACCACGGCATCTAGTCTGCCGCGAATGTCACCCAAACAGCTCTAGACACAACCAATATCACATAATTATCAATAAATTTCAGCAACAACGCTATTAGTTTAATTGAAAATTCGGCAGCATTCCCTTTGTTTTTCCATGGTTTTTAAGCAACAATAATATTATCACATCGTTATAGCATAATAGATGACATCTCAACGGCACTAACAGGAGTTAAAGCATCATCTCAAGTCCATAACATAAACTCCACCGTTTCATGAACAAATACGAAGGGAACAATAAAACCAAGCACATAAGCTAGCATAATCCAAGTTTTTAACGCAATAAGATAATCATTACAACTACAAGTGGGAGTGTGTAGTTGTCTAGGTGAGCAACACTATGTGGAGATGTGATGCTAATCTCCCTTCCCCTACTACCGAGTTCATGGTACCTAAAAACAACATAACACAACAAGCGTGAGTTCATCACTCAGCAAAGTGTATTGCAATGATACAAAAACAATAATCAACTCACATCCATACTTAGTGCCATTCACATATCCTGAGAGTCAACTCATGAACTTCATTTATGCTCTCATATAACATCATCATAAACATCTCAAAAACACATCTTCATATGCATCTCATAGAACATCATAATCGTCTCATAAACCACTTCATTCATGCAATGCAATGCGCATGTCCCTTTGAAGCACATACCGGTATTGCCGAGTGCACACCCGTCGGCGTGCACCCTCTTTCCCCCTTCCATCCCGTAGATGGAGGGTGGCTACTCCTCGCTTTCATTCCCAACCGTGGATGGAATCACGAGGTAGGACTTACTCAATGGCGCTCCGGATTAGTCATAACTTTCTCACCGACCTTACCGGACTAGTTATGACTTTCTCACCGACCGGGCCAGTTCTCATGCCATGTATGAAATTATGCCATAAACATAAACAACTTGCACATAACTCAACTAATCATTGCATAGCATCATAATAAACCATTTTCATCATATCATGGGCAAACACTAATCATGACAAGATATCACATCATGTAATCCATTTGCATCTAGTCAAGACTAGCAACATACAACACGCTACCCATTCCAATACACTTGCCTTCAACCGTGGGCGACGGATTGGTGAGAGGTTGAGGGCACTCCCGGGGGTCACACCACCTACACCAAGGTACCACACACTCAAAACGTGCCCACAAAACCGTACACGAACGATCCTCTACCGCGACTTCGCAAACTACCCCCAAAACCCGAAAACAGAGAATCTGTCCCGACGGGACAGCGGGCTTCCAACTAGCATAACTCTAGTTCTAGACTCCAAATCAAGTAGATGAGTACATTTTCTCTAAGCTTAGGAAAATTCCTAGCTTTTTCTAAGTATTGGGAAAAACTGATTCGGCCTCTAAAATTGACTAATCTACAAATCATCACGATCTGTCCCAATCATGTCACAGTTTTGAACACGTTCGGTAAAACAGACATAACTTTTAAACAGCTGATCGGAATTTCATGTTCTTGGTGTCCACTGAAAGTGTGACACTACGTTTTGGTGTGACATTACAAATTGCGAAATTAGAGAAGAAAATCTTACGGCTTGAGGTTTACTCGCGTTTTTGGGCCTTTTGAAGCGTTGTGACACCACGGAGTGTCGTAACCTTATTTAACGTGCATGATAAGGTTAATAACATTATGAGATGTGGAATTAAGGTTAAAACTATAGGATATGGAGGTTAATAGCTTTTCCGGGGCGTTTTCGGGCCGTTTCCGGGGTTTTGGGCCTTCCCGGGGGAGTTTGGGCCTTGGTGAGTTTTGGTGGGATGGAGTAGGTCTCCGTAACGGACTAGGTTTGGGTGTGAGGGCTGGTAAAAGGGGGTTCCCTGCCCCTCCCTTGCGCCCACACTGCCCTAGGTGCGCCCCCACCTCTTCCCCTTGTGCCCTAGCCGCCACACCTCTCCCTCCCCTCTTGTGCCATGCGCCTCCACCTCCCCCTTTGCCCCCATTGCTCCCCACCTCTCCACCACCTCTCCTCCACTCCCCTTTCTGCCCTAGGGTGGTCTCCCCACCCCTGCAACCTCGTGGATCCACCCGAGGAGCGAGGAGCGTGGAGCGAGGAGCGAGGAGCGAGGAGATCGTGTGGAGTTCTCGTGCGTCCAACGAAGGTATGATCATGGGGCTCCTCGGGGATGTGCTAGGTACTGTGATTAGAGAGTTTATCACGTTTTTATATAAAGGGAGGTGCTGCCTTGGGGTAGATTTGATGGAAACTAGAGGTGTATCCACGTTTCTGGTTCGGGCAGATTGGGGACCCGAGTTAGGGCAGGCGTTTTCGCCAATTTAGAGTTGGAATCTGGTCGTACGGACTTCTAGGAAGTTGTAGATAATTTCATTATCTTTCAGTGCATATAAATAAATTGAAATTCCGACCAGCCGTTTGGAAGTTATGGCTGTTTTACCGAGCGCTGGCAAATCTGTGACGAGATTGAGACAGTTCGTGTTCAACGTTAGATTAAACAACATTAGAGTCCGAATCAGTCTTTCCCTATAACTAGAAAAAGTTGGGAAATTTCCTAAGCTTCGTGACGGTGTACTCGTTTATTCGATTTGGAGTCACAGAACTCAAGTTATGGCCTTTGCAAGGCTGCTGTCCCGCCGGGACAGAACCTCTGTTTTTAGGTTTTGCGAGTAGTGGGCAATGTCGGGTGAGATGGGGAGTTGTGTACTGTTTTGTGGGCATTATTGAGAGTGTGTGATGCCGTTGTGCAGGTGGTGTGACACCGGGAGTGCCCTCGACTTCCCACAAATCCGTCGCCCGCGGTTGAGGCAAGTGTGTTGTAATGTATAGCGGAATCGTAGGTTGCTTGTGGAGATTAGATGAAAGATTGAATACTTGCTATGATCACTTGCCATGCTTGCTATTTTCCAATGATATATTGAGTATGATTATCATGATATGATGCTATGTGTCTATACTTATCATGGTTCGATGCCATGTGTTTATGTGTACTATGACATGATGCCATATGTTTATGTACAAATGAGATATGATAATTGGCATAGTTGCATGCATGTCATGAGATGGGGCGAGGGCGGTGAGAAAGTCATAACTAGTCCGGGGAAGGTCGGTGAGAAAGTTATGACTAGTCCAGAACGCCATTGAGTAAGACCTACATCGTGATTCCATCCACGTGGTGAATGGAAGCGAGGAGTAGGCACCCTCCATCTTCGGGATGGAAGGGGGAAAAGGGTGCACACCGACGGATGTGTACTCAACCATACCGGTAGGAGTTTCCAAGGAGATATGAGCATAACATTGCATTGCATTGCATTGCATTGCAATACATATTTAATGATGATGATGTTGTTATGTGCTCAAGTATGAGATGTTATATGTGATGTAAGGTATTATTGTCTTGTAAATGATCTTGTTGTCCATTACAATATGCTTGCTGAGTTTTCGAACTCACGCTTGTGTTTTATGTTGTTTTTAGGTACTTTGAGATCGGCATGCGGGAAAAAGGGGTCTAGCTACACTTCTACACGTAGCTCCACCATCATAGTCCATAATTAATCACTTGGAGACATGATATTAAGAGTTGTGCCTTAAACTTAATGTATGGTTTAATTTAGCATGCTAGTGATTCCTTATTTGCTTCGTTATAGTTTATGAAGTAGTTGAGCGTAGTATTTTTGGCGTAATTTGATGTTATGTCCATTTATGTTGATGTTATAGATGTCGTGTGCCATGTTATATCTTGCCATGATTGTGTTATTGTGTTAACTCATGGAAAAGAAAAGGAGATGCTGCCGAGATATCGGTTTTTAGCATATGTACCTTTGCTGGAATTTATGTTTAAATGTGGTATTTAGACGTTGTTTAGCTTATGTTTGGTAGCATTCGGTCATATTAAAAGCCGGGGTGTTACAGAAAGGTATTGAAATTACCTACAACCTTCTCAACATGCGGATGACCATATTCCGACTCTAAAATCCCCGAAACTGCAACCGAAGTCGACTGTCTAGAATTGGCCAAGGCTACCGCGCGCGACAGATCTAATAAACGACTTCATAACTCTAATGGCAGCACCCAAACACCAAAATTGATCATGTTAATCCCCACCTAACCACAACCACAACCCTACAAACCAAATCCCCATTGCTTACCTTCCCTTGACGAACTTCCGGGTCGACGCACGTCTCCTCCTCGCGACCCAATCCTCCGTACCTCTGCTGGAACCGCCAGAAACGCCGAATCCCCACGGATGGAGCACTCTCGAACAGCACTATGGGGCTATGAGAGGTGGAGATTGAGGTGGAGAGACGTGGGAGGGGTGCAAAGGGAGAGGGAGAGGTGTGGCTAGGGGAGACAAGGGGGCGCATGGGGGAGGAGGCAATGGGGACGCAAGGGGGAAGCCCTAGGGTTTTATTGCAGAAATTTCCCCACATGGGCCAAGAAACCCCCCCACCTACGGCCCAAAATGCGATAAAACACCATGCTGTAATGCTGTATTCCCTAAAGTCACATTCTGAGATGCCACAATCTCTCCCCCTTAATAGGATTCGACCTCGAATCCGAAGAACACTAGCTCGAAACACCAAGTCCATAAGGGATCCAAACTCAACTCCAAACTCCCTTTTCAACTTCATTCACAAAACCTTAATTTCATTTCTCAACCTGTCTACCACATCTTATTAATCTCAAGATGACACAATCAAAACGAATCACATCTCTTTTAACAACCTCTCTACCAATAAATCACCAATGGTATCTTATTGATGACTGGTGTAACACCCCGGCATTTAATATACCCGAAAGCTACCAAACATAGACTAATCAACCTCTAAATAACATAAAATAAGACAAATTATAGCAAAGGAGTAAATGCTAAAACCGAAAATTTCGGCAGCATCTCCTTTGTTTTTCCATGAATGGAAGCAACAACAATAAGATCACATGATATAGTATAAAGAATGACATCTAAATCATCAATAATAAGGGTTCTAGCAGCAGTATAAGCCTAGAATAAAGATTCCAACCATCTTATGAGCCAAACAAAGTAAATGTGGAAACCAAGCATACAAATTAACCATCACAATTAAAGGAAGGAACATGTCATTGTTTATATGTGTCATGCTAAGTGATGACGTGTGACTAGCTCCCTTTCCCGCATGCCAGTTTCATGGTACCAAAGAAAAACAACATAAACACAAGCGTGAGTTCATCACTCAGCAAGTATATTGCAATGGAACAAGAAAATACATTCTAATACCTTCATCACCACTTTTCACATACGATATCATACACATCTCATATTCATAGCGTAAGCATATCATTGACATCATCATATATCATCGTCATATAACATCCTCATATAATGCAATGCAATGCAATGCGATGCACATATCTCCTGGAAACTCATACCGGTATGGTTGAGTACACACCTGTCGGTGTGCACCCTCTCCCCCCTTCCATCCCGAAGATGGAGGGTGCCTACTCCTCGCTTCCATACACCGCGGTGGATGGAATCACGATGTAGGACTTACTCATTGGCTCTCCGGAATAGTCATAACTTTCTCACCGACCTTCCCCGGACTAGTTATGACTTTCTCACCGCCCGGGCCATGTATCATGCCATGTATGCAAACATGCCAACATCATAAATAACTTGTACATTAACACATGGCATCATAACATAATAAGCATATTCATCATATCAATGGCAATCATTAAAGCATGGCATGTGAACATATCATATATTCAATTTCAATCTCAACCAATCTAGCAAACTACAACCCGCTACCCATTCCAATACACTTGCCTCAACCACGGGCGACGGATTGGCGAGAAGTAGAAGGCACTCCCGGGGTCACACCACCTGCACATAGGTACCACACACTCACAATCATGTCCACAAAACAGTACGCAAACACTCTTCTACCCCGACATCGCAAACTACTCGCAAAAACCCAAAAACAGAGGTTTTGTCCCGTCGGGACAGCAGCCTTCCAAAAGTCATAACTCGGGTTCTAAGACTCCGAATCGATTAAACGAGTACATCCTCGCGTAGCTTAGGAAATTTCCTAACTTTTTATAAGTATATGGAAAGACTGATTCGGATTCTAAAGTGGTTTAATCTACAGAATACCGTGATCTGTTCCAATCACGTCACAGTTTTTAATACATTCGGTAAAATGAGCATAACTTTCAAAATTCTAGGCGGAATTGGACGTTCTTTATACCCACTGAAAGTTATTGAGATTACCTACAACTTCTTCAACAGGCGACCGACCAAATTCCGAATCTAAATTGGTGAAAACCCAAACCCTAGGTCGACTGCTCATGCTGCCCGAAACAGAGAACGTGGCAAACTCAAGATTTCATCTAATCTACCCAACTACAGCACCACCAATTGATCTAAAAACATGATAATAACCCTTAGAACAGTACCTATACCAACCCCAAGGATTCCCATGGCCATACCTTCGCCCGACGCACGAAAACCCAACGGATCTCCTCCCGGTTCGCGCGATCTCCTTCCTCGCTCCAAATCCACCAAATCTCCTCGTCGCGGAGCGCTCCAATGGACGGATCTTCGAGGTGTTGAGGTGGAGAACTCCACTAGGGGCAGCAAGGGAGGTGGAGAGGTGGTGGAGGGGTGGTGGCGCAATGGGGAGCAAGGGGGGCGGCGCAAGCAAGGGAGGAGAGAAAGGGGTGGCGGCTAGGGCTTCTCCAAGTGGGGGGGGGCGCAAGAGGCAGGGGTGGGGCGCACCAAAGGGCAGGAGGAGGCCCCCTAACCAGGTCTCCTACTCCTAAATAGATTCAAACTCCTCCCCACCAAGGCCCACGACCCTTTCCCTTAGGCCCAAACTCCCTCGGAAAGGCCCAAACTCCCGGAAACGGCCCGGAAACGCAAATAAACCTCATACCGTATGGTTTCAACCTCCAATTCCATATTTCATAATGTTTTTGACCTCAACATTCACATTTTATAAGGTTACGACACTCCGTGGTGTCACAACTGGGGTTCTAAACATGTCCCCCTAAGAATCGATTACACAAAATCCCATCTCTTTCAATTATTTGACCCTTTTCACAAAGTATCAAAATTAACCAATGTCATCTACATACAAAGCCCACAAAGGCAATAATCTTTTTTTTTTCATTTCGACTACAAACCACATTATTGACATTCTATCATCTCCCGGGCATATCTCATACCCAAGGACAACATCTAGGACAACTGTTCGCGATAGAACATTTTACATCATAATTTCTATAACCTTCACTACCATCGAACGGTACTCTCAACAAAATTTAAACCATGACATCAAACAACATCCATCATAATCCACCTTTATACCACTAATGTACAACACCTAGCCCAAGTTAGGGCCGTCAATTATTACCAAACCACAACTGGTTCTTTTCATAAGAGGGTCTCACCCTCACATTTTCTTACTCAAATACATCCAAGCCCATGAGTGTAATCTCCCATTATACTCAACAATTTCATAAGCATTTTTGTTCATGTCTCAAACGAGAATGCCAACAAAGAGCCACTAACTTTAGCCGGATGAACCACATTCATCAACTTGAACCCAAAGCGCTACAAATCACTTTGGAACAAAGATTCGACAACATCCAAAGACCACTCCTTTTTTTTCCTAAGTCAAGCCGCAAAGGAAAAACTCAAATCTCAAATCAATGCGATACATTTCGCATGGGGGAGCACTCAAACAAAAGAGAGACTCCACACAATTCTTTGACAGAAGTTCTCGACATCCAAAATATCTCAACTCGCTTTCACCAAAGCCAAACCTCTCATTTTCACCAAAATCAATATTTTGGAAAGAAACCATTTCTCAAATCACACAAAAGTGTCCACAACTGCAGCAAAAACACTCAAAGAGAAAGGGAAACAAATCCCTAACATAACATAACCAAAATATCAGCATTTATCCATTCTTTCTTTTCATGCTAGAGAGCAATGGAAATCTCGATTCATGATATGGATGCAAACTTTTCAAGAGCACTCCGGATTAGTCATATATCCATATATGACTTTCTCACCGACCTGGCTCATCAACTCTTTTATGATAAAACAACGCATTTTAACCAATGTCAATTTTTTTTTTCAGAAGAGAACATCAATTCTCAAATCAAACATCTACACCCACAACCGCTACAAATTCTCTCAAAAGAAAGGGAGGCTCATTCCCAAAAGAAAACACTTCACCAGCAAAATCACTCATGGAACATTCATAAGATCCACTTTTTTTAAAGCACTTGCAAACACCGCACACATTTTCCAAATAAAATCAACTCTAACACAATAGAGTTACAAGTTAAGTGTTTAACTCCAGGGTTTCCAACACAACCCACCATGTCCATTTACTTTACATATGGTTTCCAAAGATAATTCAGTTGAACGCGAAAGAGCGTGATCCACTCAATCTTTTGGGTGAAAATACATACTCATAGCCTAAGCTAAACAAATTTGCCAAACCAAAGATTGGCATGATTCAATAACATACAATATTCCGGAATCCATCAGCTCGTTACTTCCAAAACTACTCTTTCATCCATATTTCCAATCGTCAAAGTCAAATTCGTAACTTGACAAGATGCCACTTACTCAGGGGAGATCTATTGCACACTAATCAAGACGCCTTAACAAAAGGGCAGGCACTCCCAGAAAGTTTATACATTCATTTAAATCCGTAAACCTTTAAAAGAAGGTTCGACTCGAATCCCACCATTTTTTTCACATTCCAATACTTTTAGCCATAAAGGATTTCATAATCACCAAATCCTGAGAAGTCCAACACTGTTGAACACAAGTTACAACATCTAATCTTTGATGAAAACACTTTCTACTAATCATGTACCCACCACCGGTCATAAGATCATCAAACTCTATCCATGTCTATCTTATAGCAATCAACAAGGAGAACCACGTTCTCACAACTTCGGCACAACGAACCTACTAGTTACCTCAACATAAGACTCACGTCAACTTCTCCTTTTGGTCTACCAACCACTATGACTCGTCATTCATATAACTGTTTATCCCAAGCTTAAAACACATCTCTTCATCACTTATTTTGGCATAAACAACAAATGCCTCTCGCACAAACCATAAGGTACTTACTCAATATCCCTAATTCATTCAACTAATGAATAATTCTAACCACTCAATACAATCTCCATTAGACATCTTTCATAACTACAGACCCCAAACAGACATCTATCAAGGACAATTTCAACCTTTCCTACAATCATTCCATATCCCTATCCTTTGATTACCTATTAATTAAGTCATTTTGCCGATTCACCGCTTACTTGACCCCGAAACAACAAACCCGACAATCCTCAAGTCTTTACACCATAACCCCACTATACTAATTTGTCACCCAGAAAGATTCTAGACCTTCTCAACCGCAAACAACACATACTAATCTCTAACTTCCGATAACTCCATAACTCACAACACTCTGCATAAAACACTAATCAACTTTCAATTTAGGTCACCTAGCATCTCGGTTCATCATCTCTATCAACACAATAGTTTAGGTTGTCTTTAACAACCAACACCATCACTTCAACAGAATCAATAACCCACATCATCTGAAAACTCTAACTCCTCGACATACACTTAACTTCTTGAACATCTACGTGGGTCACGCACTCCACTCTTAAGAAAACCACAGTTTCTCAAGAGAAGATCACCCAAAAACACCTTTCTTTCCAGAAAACTCAACCATAAAACACAAGAAAAGTCAACTCTTTAAATTCCCAAATGCTGACATGCAGCTACTCCACAAATCTCGAGATCAACAACTTCCACGAAAGAAGATGGATGCACGAGGGAGAACCCAACGATCAACCAAAGCCTTTTCAGATAAAGCCTTAACATCAAACTCCAAACTTCCACGAAACAAACGGGTTTTCAAGGATGATCTCCCAACCAAGTCAAATGATGAGATCAAACATCCCCCTTACTCTTACAAAGGCTCATACTTCAGCCCTAACCACTAGGTCTGGCACAACACCACAAACTCTGCAAATCCCGAAGAAAGACAAACACAAGAATAAATCGAGAGCTTTCTCTGTAAAGCATTCAACAAAACCAGACGCCAAAACTGAAATGGCAATCCAAAAAAGGCATAGCACTAAACTTGTAGCTGATTCAATACATTCTGCACCAGAGCTTGAAGAATCTGCAGTTGCATGGCCATTATTTGCTCCATGCTTGGCGGCAGATTCGGGGGTGGGGGTGGCACTTGTTCTTGCTGCACAGGGGATGGCGGCACCTGTTCCTCCTCCTGAAATTGCTGCTCCAAATGATCTTCTTCCAGGATCTAGACTCTATCGTGGCCATGACCACGACCTCTTCTCATTCCTCTGCCACGGCCTCTGCCTGGGTTCTCCATTTGGAATGGAGAACAGGGAAAAGCACAAGGAAAGAGGGAAAAGCAAAGATAAGAAACCAGGGGCTAAACAAGATCCACCACCAAGACAAGAGCATCAACACAAGAAAAGGAACACCAACTGAACTTTCAATTAAAACAAAATAGTTTTGATAAGATGGCTGTATCACAAATGCGGAAAGCATGATACAGTCCATCACACACAATTATTCATCGAACTAACGGAAACAAAAGATAGGCGCTATAGCAAAGGCCAACTAGCTACTCCCCTCACTCTCCTGAGGAACACGAGGGGAAGGATCCTCCTCACTGGGCTCCTCGCTGTTGTTGTGGGCTGCACCCGTAGCCTGGGAAGGTCCTAGTCCTCCTAAAGAGACCAAGAACCCCTAGTGTGCCTCCAAAGATGGCTCACGGCGCACACACTTGCTCGCAGTCAACCTAATCAGCGGGCCTCGATGGCGCTTGACCCGCGCGATGTCCGGGGTTAACCCCTGCGGTAGAAGATCCTCCTGAACTGGGGCTGGTAGGGGTGGTGTTGTCTGCTGTGCCTCCTGCACAGGGACTGGTGGAGGTGGAGCGACTACCTGCTGCAACTCCTTCAGCTGAAGAATCTCCCGTCTGGCTGCAGCTAGATCCTTGTAAGCATCGTGCAGCTCAAGGGTCATGTCGATATAGGCCTCATCCTGCGCTCAGATGAGTGAGTCCATATGCACAACAGTAGGGTCTAACTGCAGTCCCAAGCTCCTGAATTGTTTATGCCTCTCCCCGTCCTGGAAACAGAGAAAAAGAAGGTACGGCGTAGCCTCCAGCTAGTCATAGGAAGTCCTACCCAGTTGAATAAGGGCCTGTCTCGCCATGTCCTGCATGGCATCGTTGAGCTTCTGTCGATCTGTGGCGAAGTAGAAGGGGCGGTCACTCTCCTCATGACCCTTAGCAAAGATGAGAAGCTTGACTCCCCACAAATTCATGCCAAAGCGGTTCGAGGAAAGGCAGCGGTACTCTGGGCGACGTGTGAAGCCCAACTCCTGGAGCATCAGGGACAACTCCTCATAGAAACCGCCCTCCCTCTTGGTGTATGTGGTATAGAAAGGCATCTGCAAAATTTTGAAACAGGACAAGGTCAGTAAAACATTTTAAATAGACTATAAGACGAGAGCAAGATGCTAAGATAGAAAAGGTAGAAGCAAAGGAGCTTAGAAGTGCGTAAATATATTTTTATAAAAATATTCAACCTTAAGGCTTTCCCATTTTAACTAAGTCACGTCCTATAGTCAACCTGGCTCTGATACCACCTCTGTGGGCCCCCGGAACTGCTCTTTGGGCTCCCTTGTGTATTTCTGTGCTAGTCCCAGATCAACACTAGCACACACAGTTCACAATGATGAATCATAACCGAACTGAATGAAACAATAAGACAAATGAAGAGTACCGGCCAAAAGGCCAATTATTACAATAGCAGGTCACATGACCTTAAGTCTTACAACAGCGGAAACAAAATGAAAAGGTAAAGCTGAATAACTCCACAGGTAGACAACTAGGGAAACATGCCTAGTTCTCTTGATGGCCTTCTTCGAACTCCCTAGTGAAGTACTCACCATCTCCATCGGCATCTTGAAAATTTTCTGATGATCAAGTTGAGTGTAGCACGTGAGTACAAAAGTACACAGCAATTCTGGTAAATATGCATCATGCAGGGCTTTCCAAGGATGGCTTATTAGGGTTCTTTTGCACAAAGCCAAGTTTTAACAAACCATACTTAGTATTAGTTTTCACAATCATGTTTTAACAATTATTTGATCAGTAGAAATTATTTATAACTCTAGTGGAGGTTCTAAACACCAACACTAGTATACAAGCTCTAATCGCACATTTTAAAAGATCAAGATTATCCAACAAATGACTCCATCCGTCATTATTCAAAATAGGTTCCATCCACCTGACTGGTTCTGACCGCTAGAAACACATCTGAGAGTTCTAACCACTCCCAGATCCCAAAACACCAGTTTTTAAAACCAAAAACGAAGTATACTAATATGAAAGCATTCTTTGCTTACCCTTGACCGTAGGCACGACTATTCGGATAGTTTTACACTATGTAGAGGTGTACAGCTTTACCCACAAGACATGATCATCCCTTTTTGCCTCCGGATTAACACACTTCCTTTGGTGTGTCGACAGAGAGATCATGACAAGGCCTTTACAATGCAATAATCTAACCCGACTCCACGCGCTAAGTTTTCACCGCTGTTAGGGTTCTATCCACCTAGTACAGAAGCCCCCTCTTGCGCCGTGTGGGAAAAACAACCTTGCCTCTGTCCGACACCCGCATTCCACCATCCGGTGAGTCTAAGTTAGATTGCTACAAATTATTAAGCCAGGTCATACCCATTTAGACATGTGGTTGTACGGTTATGCTTAGAATGGACAATCATAAGAATCGGTCCTTAATTAACTTGGGGCGGTACTTGCACAAACAAGGACTAGCGCTCCATCCGCACCCGCCCGACATACCATTCCGCCCAAGTCTAAACCATTTTTATATATTTTTATTTTGCAAATTATAGTAGAAAATACATTGCTACAGTCTCTAATACATATTTAAATAATAGTTTCAAAGAATCCCACCCTTAGGTATTTTGAACAGTTTTGCAACTAAGCACATCTAACTCACTAAACAACATATATCATGATACAATATAAACATGATATATCTCAATATCCAAGGGTTACAAATGTACATGGACATCAATATCAAGGAGGTAACAACAAATTCGGAATAACTACTACCATCCTATATTCAACATCATATTTATATAAATAGCCATGCATGTTATAAAACATTTGTAAAACATTTTAATTCATAGGATCAACGTGCGTCAAGGAGACTTGCCTTCGTTGATGAAGAGAGAAGTGTCACTCTGCGGTTCGGCACTTTCTTCGACGATGACGGAAGTTTCTTCGACTACGCGCAAAATGGAGCAAAAAATAAATAAAATAAATTTAAAAATTATAAAATTAGTATTGGCAGATAGAGGATGATTTTATATTAATTTAGGAATTTGAATCACTCGATTCGAAGTTACGACAGAAGAGAACGAATGTTTCAAAGTTGGATTGGAAAGAAAATTCACAAAAAAATAAAAATCGCACTGTAGCATCGCGGGGTACTGTAGCATCAATCGGTGCTTCACCTTCTCTGTAATAGAGTGAGGGAGCTCCACCATGAAGCGGGGAGGAAGGGGTAGGGTTGAAAAAGGTGAGCACCGACAAGGTCTCGACGACGCGAACTCAAAGGTGGCGTCAGATTTTGAAGGGAATTACCAGATTGAGAGTAATCGACGACGAACGGATGTCCAACTGGTGACTTCAAGTGCAAAATTCAGAGTCAATTCTTGGCGAAATCTAAAATTTCTTGAGGGCTTGAGATCATCGTGACAAGAGGCACAAGATGACGTGAACGGAATTCCAATTGACTCACCGGATCAAAAGATGACACGGCGATGACTTTTGGAGAGGAGGAAGTTGAGGGGATAGAGAGCATCGGTGAGCACGGTGTGGAGGATGGCAAGACACTTCTATAGTAAGTGGAAGCACGCGGAAAGATGAAGAAACGGTCGCGCAATCAACGGAGCAATGGGGATTAATGCGAAATGCAACGGTTTCGCTTTGATTGAGAGGGAGAAACGGCAGGGAAACGAATCCTTGCATTAAGATCTTCGCAACGCTTCAATTCTCACGTGATTTGGTGGAGTAATTAGCAAGATATGGATGTTTAAATTTGATTTCCATGGAGAGGAAGGGAATGTCTCTTCACTGGATCGAATGGGGAAGAAGATCAACAGTGCAGAGCTGACAGGTGGCCCCATGAATAGTATTGGAATCAAGTCACGAGAGATTAAATAGCAAATAGGCTCCAAAAATCCTAGAAAAATTCCCAAAAATATTGAGGAATATTTGGAACCAAATGAAATCGGTTTCAAGATTTTTGGATGAACTTTAGAATTTTGAATGACATCGAGACAAATTATTTAAATTTGAACAAGGTTTTGAAGAACAGCGCGAAAGATAAAATAGCTAAGTGACTCTATAAATCTTAGAAAAATTCTCAAAAATATTATAGAGTATTTGGAACTCATTGCAATAGGTTTTGGGATTTTTGAAGAAGTTTAGAATTTGGATGGAATTTCAGATGAGGTCTGAAATTGGATTTTGAACAGGAAAATAAATTCCAATTTTGAATTTAGCTAAGGGCAATGATTTATAATTTGGAATTGGAATAGAATAGAGATTTATCAAATGGATACGGAATCAAATCCATTTTCAGATGAGAAGAGGTGCCAAAATAATTAAAATACCGAAGAAGATCTAATCTTTGAAATAATTAATTTAAATTAACTTTGGACAGAGAGCCAAAAATGGGGTTGTTACACTGTCTAATTAAACCAATAAGTTAAGCATGATCAAAACCTAAACATCATTATGAGGATAGTGTGGTAACATTGGTCGTTAATGTGCTACTACCCCTTCCATGCATTTTGGCCTCATTGTACCTAAAACATTAAATAATTAAGCGTGAGTTCAAGACTTAGCAAAGTATATCATAGAATAAAATCATAACCATTTAACACATTAAAAATAATAACATAACCATCTTTCTTATTTAAAATTAGCAAGTACATCGAACAATAATAACATATCCATTTGTCAAATTCCACTCTTTGATCATCTTTGGATGAGTCCACCACTCAATGACTTAACCCTTTATCACATTAGTCATCATTCACCATTAGCAATGCAATGCAACACTACTACAGAATGGTACATCACTATCGCTTTATCTGTGTTGGTTTCAAACTTTTGACTAAAAAACCGATTGTGATACGTATATCTAATCTGGAATTTTGGTAATGGTGAAACACCCCGGCATCTAGTATGCCCGAATGCTACCAAACATAGACTAAACATCAACTAAATACCATAAATGAAGACAAATTTCAGCAAAGGTACAAATGCTAAACACCGAAATTTCGGCAGCATCTCCTTTGTTTTATCATGATTTGAACGATAGCAATATCATAGCAAAATATTTCATAACATAAGACATCTAAAGCAGCAATATATAATGGATAAAACATCATCATAAACAATTAAACCAAAACCAACCACACAAATATCTATAGCTAAGCAAAGAGGATCAACAACACATTAAAAATTATTCCATACACCTAGTTCAGGGCACTATTATTATGATCATGACTCAAGGTTGGTAAATGTGATTGGAACTACGTGAAGATGTGTAGCTAATGCCCTTTCCCACATGCCGGCGTCATGGTACCTAAAAAAACAACATAAACACAAGCGTGAGTTCATCACTCAGCAAGTATATTGCAATGGTACAAACAAAAACAATTACATGGCTACAACAACTCACATCATGTATATCATCTCATTCATGTTCACAAATCATTATCATCATCATTATGTATGCAATGCGATGCAATGCGATGCTCATATCTCCTTGGAAACTCATACCAGTATGGTTGAGTACACACCCGTCGATGTGCACCCTCTCCCCCCTTCCATCCCGAAGATGGAGGGTGCCTACTCCTCGCTTCCCCACACCGCGGTGGATGGAATCACGATGTAGGACTTACTCATTGGCTCTCCGGAATAGTCATAACTTTCTCACCGACCTTCCGCGACTAGTTATGACTTTCTCACCGCCTGGGCCATGCATCATGTCACGTATGCAATCATGCCAACATCATAAATCACTTGTACATTATCACATGACATCATAACATAGTAAACATATCCATCATATCATTGGCAATCATTAAAGCATAGCATGTGAACATATCATGTATTAGATTTCAATCACAACCGATTTAGCAAACTATAACCCGCTACCCATTCCAATACACTTGCCTCAACCACGGGCGACGGATTGGCGAGATGTAGAAGGCACTCCCGGGGTCACACCACCTGCACATAGGGACCACACACTCACAGTCATGTCCACAAAACAGTACGCAAACCCTCTTTTAACCCGAGATTGCAAACTACTCGCAAAACCTAAAAACAGAGGTTCTGTTCCGTCGGGACAGCAGCCTTCCAAAAGGCACAACTTGAGTTCTGGGACTCCGAATCAATTAAACGAGTACACCCTCGCGTAGCTTAGGAAATTTCCTAACTTTTTCTAAGTATACAGAAAGACTGATTCGGACTCTAAAGTTGTTTAATCTACAAAATACCGTGATCTGTTCCAATCACGTCACAGATTTTAATACGCTCGGTAAAACAAGCATAACTTTCAAATGGCTGGGCGGAATTTAAAGTTCTTTATACCCACTAAAAGGTATTGCAATTACCTACAACTTCTTCAACAGCCGTACGACCAAATTCCGACTCTAAATTGGCGAAAACCCAAACCCTAGGTCGACTGCTCATGCTGCCCGAAACAGAGAACGTGGCAACTTCTAGATCTAATCTAATCTACTCAATTCTAGCACCACAAATTAATCTAAAAACATGATAATGACCCTTAGAACAGTACCTAGATCAACCCCAAGGATTCCCATGGCCATACCTTCGCCCGACGAACGAAAACCCAATGGATCTCCTCCCGGTTCGCGCGATCTCCTTCCTCGCTCCAAATCAACCGGATCTCCTCGTTGCGGAGCGCTCCAATGGATGGATCTTCGAGGTGCAGGGGTGGATAGTCTACCCTAGGGCAGCAAGGGGTGGAGGAGAGGTGGTGGAGAGGTGGGGAGCAATGGGGGCAATGGGGGCCGCACGGCAAGAGGGAGAGGGGAGGTGGGGGGCGGCTAGGGCACTATGGGAGGTGGGGGGCGCACAAGGGGGGTTTGGGGCACAAGCTAGGGCAGGGGGAACCCCTATTTACCAGCCCAAACAAGAGTCCTACTCCTAAATGGACTCATACTCCATCCCACCAAAGCCCACAACCCCTTCTCTTAGGCCCAAACTCCCCCGAAAACGCAAATAAACCTCATACCGTAAGGTTTCAACCTCCAATTTCATATTTCATAATATTTTTGACCTCATCATGCACATTAAATAAGGTTACGACACTCCGTGGTGTCACAAATGGATTATCACAATCGGTTCTGAGATAGAACCGATTGTGATGAGCGGGCGCTCTCATCACAATCGGTTCTTTTTTATAACCAATTGTGATATGTGTCGCTAGGTTTTATATACCATCGGGATGAACTCTCCTCTATTGATGTTCTAGAGCTAAAAAAATCGCCACCGCCTTGAAAAACAGAACATACTCTTGTTGAAACTTAGACTTGGGTGAAAAAAATCTGAAATCCCTAAGGATGTGTGTTAAGAAGGTTAGTTGAAGCCCTTTCTTGGGGAGATTTCCCCTCTATTTCCCCTCATTTGAGGTTTTCTTGAAAAGGTGAGCATTCCTCAAATCCCTTCAATTTTGCATTAAGAAATTCAATTTTGATTTTGTGAATATGTTATGTCATTAGTGCTATTATGGTTGAAACCAATATTGGTGAGAAATTATGAAATCCTTGAGGAGATGGTGGTTTGAGGTTAGAGTTGAAACCCTAGCTTGAGTATATTTCCCCTCATTTGTGGTTTTCTTCAAAAGGTGAGGATGTGAATGAGTTACATGTCATTATTGTTGCTATAATTAATATGATCTATGCTAGAGTTTAGGTTGCGTAACCTATGCGTCTACCGTTTGAGGGTTCTTGTTTATAAATATTCTTGAGGAGATGTGGTTCGGGCATATTTATAAATAAGTAGTCTCGAATTGTCCATGTTTTTTAGACAGTTCGAGGATATGTGGTTCGAGCAAGTTTCAAAGCTGTTGTACAACTCTAGTGAATGTTTCGGCAGCATCTCCTTGGTGTTCTCTGGATACACACCCTCTTGACATATTGTCGAGACATGTATTTGGAGAACAGCGGGGAGATGCTGCCAGAAATTTTCTCTGGGTTTGTACAATAGCTTAGGAACTTACCCGAACCACATATCCTCAAATGGGAATAGGACCTAACCTAATTAGAGATTAGGAGTCATCATTGGTACGTACTTAGTGTTGAGATATGCAGTAAGCTAAGCTAGCACAAATTAAAAATTTTCTACCACATAACCAGAAAGCTACTCGCAAAAAGGGGATCAAAGATCATATTACCACTAGACACGCATTTGCGAAATCCTTTGCGCGTTGATGTAGTGGATCGTCCTCTCCATGTCGCAGTCATCGCATCGATGAAGTCAATCATCCTTCCCTCGTCGTAGCCCTTGCGTCGATGAAGTGATCGTCCTTCCCTCGCTGCAATTGTCGCGTCGATGAAGCAGTTCATCCTCTCCATGCTGCAATCGCAACAACGTCAACACAATAGTCCACACGTCCGAGGATGGTGCGTCAGTGTGCAAGAACCATGTCGCTCGGCAGGGGAAACGAGAGGTGGATGCTAGGGTTCTGGACGAAAATCTCTTATGAACACCCACCCTTCTCCTCTCCTTATATAGCCATGCAATGAAACTCTATGCCAAGGGCCATCAGCGCGTTAAGCCCACGAGGTCCATTATTTATGGATCCAATCCGAATTAATGCGTCATAGTCCATTAAGTGTGTGACCTTGTAGGTTCGTGCACATTTGGACATAGATTCAAAAAACTTTTCCAATCCAATAGTTTGTAGCGGCTCCTTGCAGGCATGCCAACTCCCAAACACATATGATCAAATCAGACAGAATCTATCAAAAGTACTCATGTAATAATCCTTTGCCAAACTATATGAAGATTGAACTCAAGGCGAGAGGCATGTCATCCTTTGACAATTCAATCCATCTCTCGTATACATGATATGTTTAATAAGTTGTGATTGACTCTTCAATCACAACATGACCATGCACTTCCTTAATCATATCACACGAGTGGCCTAGATATATATCTCTGTTACACTGGAGTGGCAAATTCCATCTTGACTGCTCACTTCCCTCTGCATATTTCGTAGTAAACATGAAAGCAACCTTTATAACTATCCGGTTAGGAAATAGTGTTTGGTAACCCCAAGGTAAACTATTACACATATAGGGAATATGACAATCTTAGGTCTAAGGATCATACATCTACTATGTATGAGATACATTGATGACACACAAGCATGTAACATTCTCGTAGTGTCCCACTGCGGATCTATCTAACCCATGTCCTTCAACATGCGTTCACAATGTATTGATGATATCTCCATATCCCATGATCTAGAAAACATGATCGTCTATCAGTACATGTGTTGATCTATTCATTGTTGCCCTCTAGGATGATATCCGATCAGAGATATTTATAGAATTATATCAATAAGTAAAGAGTTTCATAAGCAAGTCAAATACTTGCTGATCAATATAATGATATACATTCATTGGACCAATAATCATATTATTATTCATAAACATATTCATGCTACAATCATCTATATGACTGTCTCAAGGGCATAACACTAACAGCGGTAATGCCAAACGTCTGGTACTACTGCTCATATAGGCGGTAGTGCCGATCTGAAGAACAGAGCAGGAAAACAACACGAACTTGAGACCAAAATGTATGGATCTTTTGATCTATTGATACAAAGTTCATGAAACTTGGTAGGCACCTTCGTATGAAGATTAGGAACATATTCCAACCTTCAATCCTCAGGATTGACATCAAAGTTCTGAACTTTTCTAGATCAAAGGAAGAATGCACGAACACGAGGCAAAAAATCGAAATCTTAATCTTGGACTTGCTCGTGAGGTTTATATGATCAAGATGATCTTGCGTATTCTCCCACACATCAAAGGAAGCAAGAACATAAGATAGAGACTTTATCAACATGATATATCAAAGATTCTTTGATTTAAAGATTGGATCAAGACTTACCTAGAGGATTGGGATAAGATCTAAGAGACGACTCATCTTCGGCAATAAGAAGCAAAAGCAATTACAAGGAGGGGAAGCAACCTCAACTTGCGTGAAATTAAGTGCAAGAAGTAAATACTGAATTTAAATTGCAGAATGTAAAGACATAATGTAAATGTAGAATTTAAATTTAGAAGTAAGGGGATGCATTTTTCTTTCTTTGAGATGGAGGTTTACAAAGCCTCACAACAAGTGGGCAAAGCTTAAAGGAGCACCCAAAACCTTTAAAGAGGGAGGGCTACCCCTACCCCTCTATTTATAGTCTTCATGAGTCATCCTCAACCCTTGTATGAGTTGCTTCAATCCTAAGCAACCCTCTAAGGGTTAGGACAGACTCCCACACTCAAACCCTTTTGGGTTAACCTAAAACCTAGTAACAACTAGGTTTTACCCATTAAGCTAACTTGACCGCTACTCTACTCTCTTAAGCCATGATCCAATGGTTCTCCTTGATCCGAGTAGCTTCAAGTTAGCATCTCCACAGTTCCCTTGCCTCCTTGGCTTGCACCGACTCTGTCTCCGATCGTCCTCCGGTGATCCCCGACTATATGGACCTCTAACGCACCTCGCCTAGTCCCAGTCATCCTACTCACCATGACCTCGCGTTGTCGTCCCGCAACCATTAAAAACAAAAAAACCCCATCACATAGCATTATCCAAAATAATATACAATTAATAATTCAAAATCAACACTCAAATTTTGCTTCACAGTAAAAGTCGGCACTACTGCCCATCTGTGACTGGTAGTACCAGTAACACCCCGGCATTTAATATGCCCGAATGCTACCAAACATAGACTAATCAACCTCTAAATACCACAACTACAAGTAAATTACAGCAAATGAGCAAATGCTAATACCGAAAATTTCGGCAGCATCTCCTTTGTTTTTCCATGAATTGAAGCAACAACAATAGCATAGCAATATATGGCAATATAAGAGACATCTAAAATAGCAATAAATAATGGCATGATGTCAAAAAATAAGTCAAAACTCTAGCATTCAAAATCTTCATGAGCCAAACGAACAATAAGGCTCTCATAACGCAAAACTAGATCATAAATCAATAAGCATGACACTTAATTTATTATCAAGACCCAATTGAATGAATGTGGGAACAAATGAGTGAAGCTACGTGTAGAAGTGTGACTATTTCCCTTCTCCGCATGCCGGTCTCATGGTACCTAAAACAACAAGAAAGCACAAGCGTGAGTTCAACACTCAGCAAGTATATTGCAATGGTACAAAAGAGCAATTACATGGCTATAACAATTCACATCATGTCTATCATCTCATTCATGATCACATATCGTTATCATCATCATCATGTATGCAATGCGATGCGATGCACATGTCTCCTGGAAACTCATACCGGTATGGTTGAGTACACACCCGTCGGTGTGCACCCTCTCCCCCCTTCCATCCCGAAGATGGAGGGTGCCTACTCCTCGCTTCCATACACTGCGGTGGATGGAATCACGATGTAGGACTTACTCATTGGCTCTCTGGAATAGTCATAACTTTCTCACCGACCTTCCCCTGACTAGTTATGACTTTCTCACCACCCGGGCCATGTATCATGCTATGTATGCAAACATGTCAACATCATAAATAACTTGTACATTAACACATGGCATCATAACATAATAAGCATATTCATCATATCAATGGCAATCATTAAAGCATGGCATATGAACATATCATATATTCAATTTCAATCTCAACCAATCTAGCAAACTACAACCCGCTACCCATTCCAATACACTTGCCTCAACCACGGGCGACGGATTGGCGAGAAGTTGAAGGCACTCCCGGGGTCACACCACCTACACATAGGTACCACACACTCACAATCATGTCCACAAAACAGTACGCAAACACTCTTCTACCCCGACATCGCAAACTACTCGCAAAACCCAAAAACAGAGGTTCTGTCCCGCCGGGACAGCAGACTTGCAACGAGCATAACTTGGGATCTAAGACTCTGAATCGATTAAATGAGTACATCCTCGCATAGCTTAGGAAATTTTCTAACTTTTTCTAAGTATATGGAAAGACTGATTCGGACTCTAAAGTGGTTTAATCTACAGAATACCATGATCTGTTCCAATCATGTCATAGTTTTTAATACGTTCGGTAAAACGAGCATAACTTTCAAACGGCTGGGCGGAATTGGACGTTCTTTATACCCACTGAAAGGTATTGAAGTTACCTACAACTTCTTCAACAGGAGGATTACCAAATTCCGATTCTAAATTGGCGAAAACCCAAACCCTAGGTCGACTGCTCATGCTGCCCGAAACAGAGAACATGGCAAACTCTAGATTTCATCTAATCTACCCAATTACAGCACTACCAATTGATCTAAAAACATGATATTAACCCTTAGAACAGAACCTAGACCAACCCCAAGGATCCCCATGGCCATACCTTCGCCCGACGAACGAAAACCCAACGGATCTCCTCCCGGTTCGCGCGATCTCCTTCCTCGCTCCAAATCCACCGGATCTCCTCGTCGCGGAGCGCTCCAATGGATGGATCTTCTGGTTGGTGAGGTGGAGAACTCCCCTAGGGGCAGCAAGGGAAGTGGAGAGGTGGTGGAGGGGGTGGTGGCGCAATGGGGAGAGGAGAGGCACATGGGGGTGGCGGCTAGGAGGTGGAAGGGAGGGGAAACCCTAAGGCTAGGGGGTGGCGCCCAAGAGGGCTAGGGGGGCGCACAAGGCAGCCCAACCTGGTCCCTCCCTCCCTCATGGGCCCAAACTCCCTCCCACCAAGGCCCACGACTCATCCCCTTAGGCCCAAACTCCCCCGGAGAGGCTCAAACTCCCGAAATCGGCCCGGAACTGCGATTAAACTGCATAACGTATGGTTTCAACCTCCAATTCCACATTCCATAATGTTTTTGCCCTCAACATTTACATTTTATAAGGCTACGACACTCCGTGGTGTCACAGTACCACTCAACTAGTGCTACTGCTCCTCAAAGGCCAGTAATACCGCTCGTTGCTTGAACTTACACGAAGCCCTCTCTAGAAAATAACTACTGTTGTTCTACGGTTGGTAGCTCTAACAGGCCAACACTACCGCCATACCAGGCCGGTAGTGCTGCTTGGCTGGTACTACCGCTCCCTAGAGGCAGGTAGTACCGCCCTGCACTGCCTGCACCTCAAATTGCTTACTTGTCAAAATCTAATTCAAATCCAAACTTAAACCTGAGCAAACCTAGCTCAAATAAAGTGAAACTCTTATGCACTAGTGTGTAACTCTTATACTTCAGTCTTTTCTATTATTATTAGTCTTAGGTTGCACAACACATAGGACTTGTTCCTATGATTTGTTTATTTTAATTTACAAATTCAAGAAGTTAAGATTATAGACTTAAATATATTTAGTTTCAAATTTAAAAGGCCAAAAATATTTATACAATTATAAATTAGTACATAAAACAACATGGTTGGTAGCAAGTATAGGATGCATGGTACACCATAAGTATTTTTGACAAATGATGTTGCTTACTGTCTAAATAGCATAAGAAAATTGGTTGCTCCTTATTTGGATTTTATTTAAGCAACTTATGAATTGTTGCATAATTAACACATTGAAAACAATCTTAATTAGAAAATAAAATAAACTAAGTTAAAAACTTAAATCTTTTTGCATATTCAGAGAGCTTAGGACACATGGATTGCAATAAAATTTGTCTTAGTTAATTTCGATTTGATTTGCACAAAATTTTCATGAAGTTTGTTTCAAACCTTCACTTTGAATTTGAATTTGAATTTTACCAATTGATCCAAACTTAAATATTCTTGCATATTCTAAAACTAGAGAACTCAACATGAATTTAGAAACTTGTTTCATTCAATTTGGATCTATGGTTCAATGTTATAGATAAAAGAACTAGCTCGGTTTGATTAATTGGAAGAAAACCAGAAATACACTTCCTAAAAGCCGAAGAAGTACTCTCGATCTTTGTTCGTGTAGAATTTGAAAATAGGCCAGGCGGCAGTGGGACATTCTAGTGCACATACAAGCCATGTGGCGGATGACATCTAGGCCCCATAGGGTAGTCACACTGAGTAGGGGTGGTGCGGCCGGAGCTCGCTGCCAATGAGAGAGGGCCCGAGGCTGGCGACCAAGGGCATGACGAGATTCGCCATCACCATGCACACCTGTGGGACATAATGGTGGAGCCCGAGACTCATTGGAAACCACCTTGCGGCGATGATGGGCGGCGATCTCACCAGCATTAAGGCGTGGGTTTAAACCGGAGGTCCTCTTGCTCAGCTTAAGATGTTATGAACATTAGTGAGTTCGAGTGACTCTAATTCAACTTATTTCTGAGAGAAAAGGGAAGCGAATTGAGCTCTCACTTGTCACCAGTCTCAAAGAAGAATATCGTAGGTGCGGCAGGGATTGGAATGAGATTCGCGTAAATTAAGCACCTGACTAAGTTTAGTAAACTCAGAAAATGGTATAAGCCAAAGTAATTGAGGGTAGATAACTGAGTGCGCTAAATGGATTTCTCCCCATTGCGTTACTTCCCCGGTGGCAGTGCGGAAGATGGAGAAGAACGAAAATTGGAGGCTGGTTCAGTGGTGAAGCTTTAAAAGGGACTACGAGATGCTAAGGAGGCATGTGCGCCGTGCTTAAATAGGCTAATGAGGTGACGGAAGCAGGGTTTGAATGGAGGGGCTTCACGGCAGCCGGTCAAGATGGATTCGAGTTCTCTCGACCGCAATACAAGGTAAGGCTTGGGCGAGGGGTTCTCTTGGCAGCGGCTTGCTGAGATGACGTGAAATGGACTTGGGCTTCACAAAAGTGTGGCAAGGAGAAGACAAATTGAAGAGGTTGTGGGTCAGGAGTCTTCGGTTGCTCTGGTTACGTGCACGCACGAGAGAGAGAGAGAAGAAGGGTGAGGAAGAGAGAGCTGACGTGTGGGCCTTCGGGTCCATGCTTCAGAGAGTGAGAACGGGAGTGAGAGAGGGAGGTGGCTGCATGCGGGCCCAAACAGAAAAGGGGTCGACCTGTCAGTCGGGAAGGGCAAGCAGGCTGGTCAGTGGGGCATTAAAAATGTGGGGTCCACCTGTCGGCCAGATGAGGTGATCAACTCAAAATTGCCTCCTCTGACAGCAAGCTTGAGCGAAATTAATGAGGGGCCAAATCATCATATTAATTTTTGAAAATTGTTACTTAATATCTTGGGTAAGTTTCCTACTTGCTGTAAAAATTTGAGATAAAAATTAGTGGTACCTTATTTACAAAAAATCTGACAACAGGGACTATTCCAGATTTTAAAAATTGTAAATGATTTAATAGAGGGGACAAATTAACTTAATAATTTTTTAAACTTTTTGAAAAAGTTTTAATTAATCTCGGAATATGTGAATAAAAATTTCAAGTTTAAAAATTAAATAATTATTTTATAATAAATATTTTACTCCAATTTGCTAAATTTCAGAGTTGCAATAAATAAATTGAAAAGAGTATTAAATATTATTATTAATTGTTGAAAAATTTACTAGAGCTGAAAAATAGTCTATATATATATATTTTGGTAAAATTTGGGCTACAGGAATGTTCAGTAAAATTTTATAAAGAATCTTTTCTTATAATGTTCAAAGTCACATCATCTTAATAGAAATAATCATTTCATTAGTTAAATAGTTTCACATTCATTTTTGACTGCCTAAACTTGTTCTAGAGATTTCTTAGTATTTAGTAGCAACTTTATAGATTTTTATCATATTTTACTTTTTAACTTTTTATCTCTTTACCTTTTTCACTTTTTACTAATTCTAATTTTAATTGCTTTCCGATAAAGAAATCATCAAAAAGTCAATTAAATTCAGAATAAGGCCCTGTTTCGTACGGTTTCAGATTCTAGTAGAAACGGAAACGGTTCCAGATTCTTGGTAGAAACGTTTCAGGTAGAATCAGAATTACTTCCTACAAACCGTTTGGTACGGTTCCAGATTCTAGTAGAAACGGGGTTGAGAGTGATTCAGCCACGGTGTGGAAAAAGAAGAAACGTTTCGAGGAGAATCGTTCCGAGTTTTAGTCCGTTTGGTTGGGTTTCTCCCAGATTCTAGTAGAAACACTTCGGTTCCAAGTTGCCAAACGGGGCCTAAATCAAATATATGTTTTAAAATTTTATTTTCTCCTTTATCGGATTTTGGGATGTTACAGTTGCTTTTGGGTTTTGGATGGGCATAATGCGGTCCCACTTTTGGTTTTCGCTTTATTTTCGCTACAAATTAGTCTTATGTGTTATATTTGGCGGATCGACAATGAACTTGTAATAATTAAGTAGATGTAATAGTTCTAAGCTATTTTATGTCAATTACATATGTATGTGTAATGATTCATCTCGAATGTGGGATATATGGGCGCTAGATTTTGATCTTAGGAACTAGCGTTTGACGTATATTCGAGTACTCGAAATTGTTTTCAACCGTTCGACGCATAGACACCAGCGGCCGTCGTTCCTTAACTACTACGATGCACACCCCTCGATGGGTGTGGACGGTATTAAGGTTCTGAGATGGCCGGCCTGTGATGTGCTCGAATAGGTTGACCTCAATCATGGTATAGTTCTTCGAAAAGTGATAGGAACTCACATGCGTGAGTACGGTGCTATTCAAGTGGCTCATCTTTGTTTAATGAGGGCCAGCTTGATAACATATATGTTCAGGACTATTTGTGAACAGTAAGCATATATATTTGAATAGAGTACGGATGTCTCTTCGTCCGATCCATCCACACCGGGTGCTTGGAGTGGAAGCAAAATTAATGGCAGAAAGGGTTAAGCTAGTACAGCACAGCACCGCACATTTGGGACGCTGTAGAGGGCGGCCCGTGTTGGCGGCAGCTTTTTCGCGTCTCTGTAATGCATCCATAGACATAAGTCAGAAAAGCTCGAAGCTCACAGACACTGGCCAGCCAGATCGAGCCATCTTTCAAGTCGCATGTGATGGTAATAAAATAAATGGAATTACGTTAATAAATACCCCCTGTTCTGTTGGCGGAAAATATCTCTCTCACCAAACCATTAGTTAAAAGTCAAAATAAGTACGAACAGCGTGTGCGCCCGGCCTACCAGCCGCCGCCAGGTGGTTCTCTGTTGCATACACGCGAGGTTGATCAAGCGGTGCAGTGGCACCGAGGCTAGCTGGCCGGCCGGGGGGAACGGAGCAGCGCAGGCAGAAGGTAGTGGCGACCTGGCACTGGCAGCGCGCGCAGGCCAGAATGGATCGATCGGTGGAGTGCGTGGGTGCCAAGCTCGCCGCGTGCGCCGGCCGTGCACTCGGCGGTGGCCGTTCTGCGAGGAAAAGATCACAGGGGGCTGAAATGGGAGGGGGCGCCGGCCCCGCTCGCGCGCGGCAGTGGCAGGGACGCGCGCTGCACGCCTGCTGCGCTTTGCAGCGGCAAGCACGTACGCAGTGGCGGATGCCGGTTTGGTTGGTTGGCTAATTTGTTGAGGACCAGGAGTGATGCTCAAGTGTCAACGGCGCCAAACAGAAAACGTGGTGCATCATAATTGATGCCACTAGGACATTTTGCGCGCCCTATCATACAATGGAGAGTAGATTAAAATCCCAAAAAAAATAAAGCAGTGTCCTTCGATCGTATATTTAGATGAACAGTCATTCAGTCAAGGCAAACAGCCGCATATAACTATTTTTTAGCTTATATGCACGCACTCGAGAGATGCTTCACCACATTATATACAGGCAATAGAGCCTTGCCTAGTGATGCACTGTGGCATGTCCAGCAAAAGGAACCCTTTGGCGCACATTGCAGCACTCTGCTATGCAATTCAGAGGATATTTTACCTCAAGTAACGTAGTTTGCAAGCAAATCATAGGTGTGGAGAAGAACAAATGTACAGTTTTCTGATTAGCCTGTCAAAAAATACCAAAATATCACATGACCAATAATGAACATAGAATTGTCCCTGTGCTTATCATGCATCTAAAGCAATGAAACATTTTGTCGATCGCAACATCTAGAGGTAAAGACATGTTTGAAATCAGAATGCGAACTATTGTTATCCAAGCCAAGTCAACAGGAAAGCAAAACAATAGGATCCATGACAATTGCAAGATTTGATGAAATCATCACGCCAAAGGCCATAACAGACTGGTAACAAACATCATAATCCACATTATACACGTTCCAATAGTTTGGGCAGAACTCAAGCTAACCATAATGATGACACAACACTGGCCATCCCCTGTACTAGGAGGCTATCACAGGTGTCGTGAATTTTGCATTTTTGGATGGCGGTATATATTCCATGCTACTATATCACATACATATATACCAGCATATATTTTATTAGTCCATGCTACTGAAACCTAAAATAAAAACACAATTTGCACCAATATTGTAGACGAAATGTGTGCAGCCTGAAACATACCAAGCAAAAAAAGACTTGAAAAATACAAACAACAAGCTGGACGCCCATCAGTAAAAATAGACCTGTGAAATACAGACAACAAGCTGAGTGCCCATCTTGAACTCAGTGGGATTGTTTTATTATTAGTCTTACCTAGTGGTAGCCACATTTACAGTTATCCATAAAGCGTTATCATTATACTGTGATTCTTATTTTAGAGTGACAAACTGCCTGCAGATGATGCCATTCTGTCAGCTTATAACTGTGATTCTCATTTTAGAGTGATAAACTGCCAGCAGATGATGTCATGCTGTCAGCTAATCTATATTTTCGTTTGCCCAGATTGTTTGCCTTTGCAACTTAAAGCTAAAAACACCTTAATACATGTCAGAAGCAATAATTATATAGCTCAGGAGGCTACCTATATTGCCATCAGCTAGATGATAGGGCTTACTTGTCTACCGAGACCTAGCTCCTCTTACACCCGATTGAACAAAAACTATACCAAGCATAAGAGAACTAAAATTAATTATTTTGATGAAAAATCACTGTAGAAAGTTCTTCAAAGTAATCTTTAATAACTATTGTTTTATCTAAGAACTACTTCTAATAAACATGAGGAATTGTTTTACCTTTTCACCTGAAAAAGGCAATAGAACAATTTTAATAACTAAATACCTGGTTATGCATATGACCAATTAAAAATCAGGACGATGGCACACATGAGAATTGTTTGAACTGATGACATTTTGGTAAGGAGAAGAAAGGTAGGTGCATCGGTGTGGTGCCATTGTTGATTGGTTGCTTTGGAGAAGCCCACAAAAATTAGAGATTGGACTAATTTCTGCATCTTGCAACCCAAACTACAAAGCAATCATAAGTATGATGAAAAGTAAAATCAGCTGTTTGAGCAGATGGGCTCAAAAAAGATGAGCATAAAAGAAATGAATCAATTCTTTGGATGGCTTAATAGTCAATCAAAAAAAAAATACTGCCTATGCTATACACAGGTAGAAATTTTCCCATGTCCCAACGATGAAAACAGGGTGATCATGTGTTATTTGCATCTCATAGCTATTTTGAACAAAAACATAAGTGCTGACAAAGCATTCTGCTAGAAACTCAAGTCTAAATTATAAACATGGAAATCAGTAAAAAAAACTAAACTAGAGAAATTGACAGCAAGATCCACCAAACACACCAATTGCAATCTCCTATTGAATTTTGTTTTTCTTGTTCCGCCCTCTTGTCCTTCTCCGCTGCATCGTTATGGCCAGATTCAGTCAGAGCCATGCCGCCAAAGTCTAGATTCGAGCGGATATGGACAATGCCACATGGTCTCCTCCGGTGATGCAGATAAGCATACATCCAATACTTTTCGGTTTAATATCTTAATTAACTAGAAAGAATTACTAAGCCACATTAAATATCAACAGGTGAATTTGTTACTTAGGTAAATTTCTTTATTATATGAGAATAGTATACTATATAATAGTGGATCATTATTTGTTGTTAGTTACAAAGAATGGTCAAATATCAAATTCAGCCAAATTGCGATGATAAACCATGGTGGAGCTCAACGGAAGGTGAGGGAGGATAAGGGCCATATAGAGGATCAAGAAGGCAACCATGACCACATGGATCACCCCATGCGGCCTGAGCACCAAATCTAGGGAGCCAAACAAGGGGAGAGCAGCCCTATGCGGCCACTACGCCCACTTCATGCAATTGGCCCAAGAGGGGAGGCGCATGGGCACAAGTGAAAAGTAAGGCCAATTGACCAAGGTGCAAAGGATACACGACCCAACCTAATTTAGCCAAGAGAAGAAAGGAAAGAAAGAGATAAGGCCGACTTGGATTTGGAGAGCAAAAGAGTCTAACTTGGATTGACAAACCAGCTGAAATTAAAAAACATCATAACTCTCACATATGGACTAGGATTTCAGCATTTTATACTTGTTTGAAAGCTTGAAATGTCAACTCTATTTTACTCTATTACGAGATGGCCAGAGCCAGCTTCCTTGTATCTTTAAATTGGCCGACAAGTTTCAACTTCCAGATTGGCTGAATTAGACTAGTAATTTGAGTTAGAGATAGAGTCCAGGAGGGTGGAATCCAACTTTGACGGCTCTAGGCCAGGTTGCATACCCCTTAGTCTCCACGCCTATATGTAAATACATGTGCTCTATCCATTGTAAACATAACCATAAATTTTTATATTAAAGATATATTCTTGATTATGTCTTCAATGCCCCATTAGAATAAGGAGTTCCAGTCTGAAATTTACCCTCATTGTTTTTGCAACTTCTTCGGGGTGATTGCAAGGAAGCAGATGTCTACTTTCATGTGGTCAAGTAGATGAAGATCAAAGCGTGTTCTTGGGCAAATTCACATGTCGTAGGTTACCATATTGAGACGGTGGTTGGTACCAATGTTTGTTAGGTTTCATGGTTTTAAGTTATTATATTATTCATCGCAAGATCAGGCTACCCCCTTGTAACATCCCAAAATTTTGCTTTTCTTAAATTCATGTGTGATTTGGCACTTTGGTGAATTTTTGGAATTTTCTGGAATTTATTTGGATTTATTTGGAATTTATTTGAATTTATTCCATTTTGAAATAATTAAAGAATTTAATTTTGCAAATAAAATTTTGTTGGAAATATTTTATTTGAGTCCAAAATGATCCAAAATATTTTCCAGAATTTTTCCGAATTTTTCTCGAAGTCTTTTGCTATATTTAATGAATTAAATGAATTACTGGAAATTATTTTAAATATTAAATCGCTGGAAAATCAACTCGGGTCGAGTACTGTTCATCCGACCGAGTCGGAACCCGAGTCCGACTCGAGTCCGACCCGAGCCAGTTGACTCGATCAAACCAGCTCAAAACCCTAATCAATCCCAACCGTTGGATCAAGATCCAACTACCGAGATCCGCCAGACGGTTCGAAGCCGTATCCGGCCGGATCCGATCGCACTCGCGGCGATCGTGGCCGCTGATCGTGCCACGTGGGCGGCCGCGTCGTCTCCGCCGAGTCCGAAGCCGGACTTCGCCGCGCGCCACGCCGCCGTAGAATTAGGTTTCGCCTCGCACGGACGCCGAGGCTATTTAAAGCCCTGGTCACGCCCGAGGTTGCCCTCATCCTTGCGCACTCCGTTCTCGAGCCATCTCGCTGAGCCGCCGCCGTTTGCCGTCTGAGTTCGCGGAGTTGGAACTCTGTTGCGCGGTTGAACGCCGATTCGCCGCCGTCCGTCGTCTTCCGCCGAAGGAGCCTGATCCGGATCTCCGTGACGAGACGCACACGAAGAGACCACTCACTTCGCCGAGCAACCCCAAACGCCGTCGGGCTCGCCGTCGTTTCGCCTCTCGGTGGCCGCAGCTCCGCTGCCGCCATCGCCCTCGCGAAGCTCGTGGACCGTCCGATCTTGATCGTGCGGTTGAGGTGAGTTCACGTGTTCCAAACCCGATTAGATCTGGACCATTGGATCAAGATCCAACGGCCCACAATCGCCACGGGCCGTAGTAGTGTTATTATAGGATTAGATCTGGACCGTCCGATCTAGATCGAGCGCCCACGATCATCGAGTAGATTCAACGTGTTAACCTTGGATCTAATCGCGGCCGTCGAATTTCAAATCAACGGTCGAGATTGCGCCACGTGTCGGGAAGTTGGACCGACGCGGTCGGCCGCCGGCCCACGCGTGGCAGTAGACGCCGACACGAGGCCCGGGCGTGTCGAGGGCCCGCATGTCGCTGGCTAATCCACCAAGCGCCGACGTCACCCATGACGCCACGGTGGGTCCCACATGTCGCACCGTGGCCGAGCCTCGCCGACGCCGCCGATGACGTCACCCGAGTGGTCCCACTGCCGGTCTCACGTGGAGTCGTGGGCCGAGTCCACAGTAGACCCGAGCCGAGCGTGGACCGAGTCCATGGACCGGTGACGCCGACCAACCAATCGAGGCTGCCACGTGTCCATGCCGACGCAATAATTAATTTCCGAAAAAGAAAATGATTTATTAAATCGAAATAATGATTTGATTTTGTTTCAAATTTCAAACGCTTATAACTTTTATGCGTTTCAACTCCGATTTGAGTGATTCAAATTTCTAAATTTGTATAAAATTGAGATCTACCTAAATATGAATTTTATTTAATTTTTGGACTAAATTTTTCTCTGAAAATTATTTAATTGATTATTTAAACTTTAAATAATCATAACTTTTAAGGCCTTAACTCCAAATTTGACGATTCCAGTTTCTAAAAATCCATAAAATTATGTTCTCTCTGTTTATGGATTTTATTTGGGTGTTTGGGCACTTTTTGCCTATTGTTTATTCGTGTATTTGCTATTTGCACGCTTTACGAGTAGACGTTGAAGTGCCTAAGGATTCAAGGAGAAGTATTGACTCAGGATCCAACTCAAGACCAAGAGCAAGTACTTTTTGAAGGCAAGTTGTGCTTTGACCATGTTGATCCTATTTCGAAATCTATTTTGATTTAAACTATTGCATGCTAGTTCAATTAGAAAAATACTTGGTTTAAACATGGGGGTTAGATAAGTACCAATTTGCTGTATGACACCTTGATTATTTAGTATGTGCCATGACCCTTTGTCACCCTAGTTGTGGATTACTAGTTGGACATTATTAAATTGCCAACATGGGTTTAGAACGTTGTAGTATACTGCTTAGACCTGCTACGTGCTCATGACATGATTTTGGACAATCAAATGTTAATATTGACTTAATGATATATCGAACCTGTTTTGGAAAAGTATCATGTGATGTTGATGGCACGTGGTGCATGGTAATCAACTGGGGTTTGATAAACAGTTTTCGACCGGGGCATGTGGCAAGAGTAATCAGGTGGGCCAGTTGTGGCATTGGGAGTGTTGATTTGGTTCTTCGGGTAGTCTTGCCCTGGTCATCCTAAGGACTTAACCTTGCAAGCCTTTGAACTGGGTCTAACGTGCAACCACATGTCTGTAATGGGACGGACCTAGTTGACTAAGTTGCTAATAACGTACCTGTGGGACCTCAGGAGGTCAACTACACCCTTTGTGTATGTTGTACGGGGGAGCGTACCGGGGCTGAGGCCAGGTACCCATCTAACGGTTGATTGGCCTAGACTTCGCCTTAGCGAAGGGAAGGGTTAGTGCGCAATAACCGGGGAGGACCACTTGTATTGTTAGAGGTTTCCGAAAGACTTTGTTACGGGAACTCGCCTTTGTGGTGTTTGACTGTATCTTGTGGGTAAAGTGCATAACCTCTGCAGAGTTTAGAATCTATTCGAATAGCCGTGTCCGCGGTATTGGACATCGCTCGGGAATTACAGTCAAGGGTTAGATTTTCTCAAAAATAACTTTGGTTTGAAAGGTTGGGTTGGTTTAATAATGAAGATGGTGGAAATGTGGTTTAGGATGGGGAAAATGTTTATTAAACTTCTTGAAAAGTTATTTATGCTTTACTTATTTCTACTGCTTTCGAATCTACTTACATTACTTTTCAAATGCTGTTTACTGCAAATATACCTTGAGCTATTCCTTTGTACCAAGCCATGCATATAGTATATTAGCTTGCATTCTGTGCATGACTTGCTGAGTACCAAGTACTCACCCTTGCCTCAACACAACATCAGTTGAAGAGGAGACTACGCCAGCTTTGGAGGAGGAACTCCAAGAGGATCCGTCTACTTAGGGATGCGAGCCCGGGCCATTGCACTGTGGTATACTTGGATGGCGCCACAAGCTATCTCGATTTTCATTGCTATTATTTTTCTCTGAATAAGTTTCGCCTTGCGAGGCATACATTTGTAACTTGACCATAAGGTCGAGTAACCAGTTTGGTTATTTAAATAAAGTACTTTGATAGTATCGATTGGTATGATTGTGATATTTACCGATGTTAAGACTGTGTGCACTAGCGCGTTCCTGGACTAGTGCTGAATACACAGAGGGTCCGGATTTGCAAATTCGGGGTCCCGACACCCCTATCATCCAACCCATGACATAATAGAGAAAGAGCCCACGAGGGAGGGGGCTTTGGCCTTCGGTGCTTGTGAGCGGGGTCAGTAGAGGTGGGCACTCGGGTTGGGACTTTTTGGGCTAGCTCGAGGCACGGCGGGCATGGCCCATCCCAAAGCCCGGTACGGCACGGAGTGGGCCATGCCGTGCTGACACAGAACTATAGCACGAGCAGTGATGGGCCCGAGAACTGGGCACGATGGGCGGCATGACCTGGCATGGCCATTCGGACTGTGGGGGAGAGGAGAGGGGGGTTACCTGCCATCACTGTCGACCACATGCCGAGGCCCTGCTGCCTTAGCTACCCCGCCGCCCTGTGGCGTGCTGCCTTAGCTCCCGCGCCGCAATGTGGTGCCTTAGCTCCCGCGTCGCGACGTGCCGCTTCGCAGTGGCCGCACCGAACTAGCACTGCCTCACATCACACCGTGCCCGTGCGCCCGACGTGGCACCTCCTCACCGTGCGCTCGTTGTGGCCCCTCCTCGCCATGGCTGCCATGGCCCCTCCTCGCGGTGGCAGTGCGCCCGCGCCTCGGCCCCTCCACCACCTCCTGCTATGCCAGTGCCACGGTGAACGGCTCCCCGATGCTCCGCTCGAAGGGCACGAGGCCGCAAGGAAGACAAACACACCACCCCTGGCGATTGTGCGGGTGAAGGGCTTTTTGGCCGTGGTAAGTAAGTGTAACACCCCGGCACCACACGTGCCCAAAGTGTCACCAAAACCTATCCTTATTTCTAAAAAAATGGCAAGATCTCCCCTGCTAAATGGGCATTCACTCAGCAGGCAAAGAGATAACAATATATCATTTACATGCAAAAACATCTCGAAATCCAATCAAAACATTCTAGCAGTTAAATTTAGCAACTATTAAACTTAACAACACGAAGATCACAATAACCACAACCACAAACGCTTTAACACAATAGAACCAACACTAAATACCAACATGCAACTCTCTTCCAACTACTTATATGAACATGGAAGACCAACTAGAATACATCACATGGTAGACAAGAATCCATGAATGTGCCACTAACTTATTCTCTAGGATGGAATTTCTCCAACTGATTCATATGTTTGGCATGGTGAGTGACGTGTTGCAACTAAATCCCATCCCTTCATGACGTCTTCAGATCACCTAAAACATTAAACAAAACAAACGTGAGTCCAAGACTCAACAAAGTGTATCAAATAACCAAATCATTACCAATTAACGCATTTAAATCAACATGATCATATTTCTTATTCAAATCAACAAGTACATAAACCAATAGTATCAACACCATTTACCTCCTTTACCTCATTTCTTATTTCACACACATACCTCATTAAGCATCTTGGGAGGAGTCCATGACTCTATCCCGAATCCACACATCACCGTTAACACAATAATCATCATTAGCGATGCAATGCAACATGCATGCTCATAATGCCCATTTCATAGTTAATACTGGAATTACTAAGTGCACGTGTCGGCGTACTTTACGCCAGGGTACCCTCTTCGTCGTGGACGAGTAAGGATGAACTGGCGAGCAGGCGGGCGATCAGGCCCCTCTCCGGGCATCGGCCCATGTGGCGACCTGGCGAGCAGGTGGGCGACCAGGCCCCTCTCATCACGCGTCGGCCCACGTGGCGATTGGGCGAACAAGCGGGCGATCAGGCCCCACTCGCCGGGCGGCCAGGCCATGTGGGCGACCAAATGGATGAGGAGGCTTCGCCCCGAAGCCTCCTCCCTCTGACACATTGTGTCAGAACCATTGATTACGACGACTGCCCGTCCCTCTGATGCCTCACACCTAACCCGTCGCAGGCAAGACATATCCCGGGCGGACCAGGCAGAAACACTCGACGGCACAGAGAATGAGGCTTGGGGGACAAGACTGAAGTGATGGGTGTAATAAATGAGTCATAGATCAGTGTGACACCACCTTCTCACCTGCCCGAGCCAGCCCCGTCTATATAAGGGAGCTCCGGTGCATGGGAGAGAGAGGGACGGCGGACAAGGGATCGAGTTCTTCTTGTTTCCAAGAGAGAGGAGCCTTGTAACCACTCCAAGATACATCAATGACGATCTAACAGGACGTAGGGATATTACCCACACCGGGGGCCCGAACCTGGGTACATCGCCGCGCTCTTTCTTGTCGCCTTCTTGGTGTTGTGTGTTCCTTGGTCTGTCGACCGCCGGGATCCCCCGAGAGAGCACCACTGGGTGTCCCGCCGCGAAAGCACCCCCTACCAAACCAAATTTCTCCGTCCGGGAGATATCCTACTGGCCTAAAACACCAATAGGGGTGCGCCAGGTAGGGGGCTAGCGGTTGGCTCACCCGGACATCTCTCCGACTGATCCCGGTCTCCCGTCGGGAAGGACCACGCATCTGGTGATGGCGGATTCGCACTCACAGCACCAAGACGCGGTGAAGGCTAGCAGCGCTCAGGGCACATCCCAGCACTCTAGCCGAATAGGGGATCGTCTCACGCCGCCCCGGCAGGGAGGCGATGGTACCCCCTGGAGACGGCGGGACATCCTGTTCGGCGATGGCTGGCCATGGAGGCGGCCACCCCGGCCCAGAACTTGCATGCAGTCCGTCTCCTCCTGGACCACCCTCCGGTGGAACTCGTGGGAGACACCCTGGCGACGCCATGGCTTCGGGATATCGCTGGACTTGCAGACGCGGCCCAGCTCCGTGTGGGGATGCCCGCCCGATCGGGTACCATCAGTACCCCCTCGATCAAGGGCGCGCACTAACCGCACCCAAGTGTACAGCCTCCCGAGCGGGAAGCGCTCTGGCTAGGAGGGCTAGAGCAAAGGAAAGGGCATACAAGACTCGGGTCCTGGCTCCGTGGGGAGCCGTGAGGACCTGAGGGTTCATCTGAAGGAACATCGCCGATGGCGTGGTGATGATTTGCGTAATCATCTGCAGCGCCGTCGCACCCAGGGGCAAGGTCGCGACAGGCGGACGGCTCGTGGGGATGAAAGCTCCTCCCATGAATCTCACCTTCGAAGGAGGGAGGAGATCCACTCCTCTTATTCTTTGGGGAGTCGAGATCCGCGCTCCCCGGCACGGTCTCCGGGCTGGGGTTTATGTGGACGGTATGACTCCCCCTACGGTATCGTGTGCCAGGCGTTTTCCCAAAGACTACGCCGTGTGGCGTGGCCCAAAAGGTATCGCCCGACATCCATCGAGAAGTACGACGGCACCACCAACCCGGAGGAATTCTTGCAGATCTACACCACGGTGGTACGGGCCGCTGGCGGATCCGAAAAGGCCATGACCAACTATTTCCCAACAGCCTTGACGGGGTCCGCCCGGTCCTGGCTGTTGAACCTCCTGCGAGGGTCGGTGCACTCGTGGGAGGGGTTGTGCGGCCTCTTTGTCACCAACTTTCAAGGTGCGTACACGCAGCCGGGCATGGAGGACGATCTTCATGCCCTCGAGCAGGGGAGAGGGGAATCGTTGCGCGACTTCATCTGGCGATTCAGCCATTGTCGCAATACAATCCCCCGGATCTCCTAGCAATCTGTCGTCATCGCCTTTCGGAGAGGCATTCGGGACCACAAGATGCGGTAAAAGATGGCTACCCGAGACGTCACCACTACCTCCGAGCTTTTCTCCCTGGCGCACAAGCGCGCGCGGGCGACGGAAGCTCGGGGGCCGATGTTTGGTTCCATGGGTGGCCATGGCGGAGATGAGGCCGAGACTTCGAGGGGTCTCGGCCCTTCGAACAAGAAGGCGAGGAGGCACGAGGCGGGTGAGACCAGGCGGGTCTTGGCCGCTGAACACGAGCGAAGGGATACCAGGACGTGAGGGCGCGACCGCCGTGACCAGCGAGATGATCGCCGGGAATGGAGGAATGATGGCCACAAGGAGAAGGAGGGCAGGCCCTTCTGCTTGATCCACAGGACCAACACCCATGACCTGGCCAGCTGCCAAGTTGTGACCAGGATGGTTGTAACACCCCAAAATTTTGTTTTTCTTAAATTCATGTGTGATTTGGCACTTTGGTGAATTTTTGGAATTTTCTGGAATTTATTTGGATTTATTTGGAATTTATTTGAATTTATTCCATTTTGAAATAATTAAAGAATTAAATTTTGCAAATAAAATTTTGTTGGAAATATTTTATTTGAGTCCCAAATACCCTAAAATATTTTCGAATTTTTAGAATTTTTCTGAGTATTTTGCTATTTTTAATGAATTAAATGAATTACTGGAAATTATTTTAATTATTAAATCGCTGGAAAATCAAGTCGGGTCAAGTACTATTCATCCGACCGAGTCGGAACCCGAGTCGAACTCGAGTCCGACCCGAGCCACGTGACTCGACCGAACCAGCTCTAAAACCTAATCGATCCCAACCGTTGGATCAAGATCCAACGGTCAGGATTTCCCCGTACCGCTTCGATCGGATCCAGCCCGGATCCGATCCCGCGCGCGCATCGTGGTCGCTGATCGTGCCACGTGGACGGCTGTCCGTCGTCGTCTCCGCCCGAGTCCGAGCCGGACTCCGCCGCCGCGTCCGCCGCCGTGGGGAACTAGGTTTCCGTTTTCTGCGTGGAAGCCGAGGCTATTTAATGCCCGGATCACACCCCGAGGATCGCCTTGACCTTGCGCAGCCGTTGCCCTAGCCGTCGCCGCAGGCTTCGACGCGCTCCGCAATCGCTCGCCGGAGTCGTAGCACCCTCCGCCGCTTCGCTTGATTCCGCCGCCTGGCCCCCGCCGCCATTGACCCCAGATCCGGACTCACCGCGACGAGACGCACCGAAGGACCTCTCACCTCGCCGGAGGAGGCCGCAAACGCCGTTGCCCGTGTCGCCGTCCCCAGCTCCGGCCGGCCAGCTCCGCCGCACGCCATCGCCGTCGCCGAAGCTTCTCAGCCGTCCGATCAAGATCCAACGTCCCAGATCACGCCACGTCATCTCACGGTGAGATTCCGTCCAAAACCACTAGATCCAATCTTGACCGTCCGATCTAGATCCAACGGTCCAGATCAACCGCGTTCACCCCAAACGCGTGAGTCCAGATTCAACTGACCGCTGATTTTCAAATCAGCGGCCGAGATCTAGCCACGTGTCCGGAAGGCCGACCGCCGCGGTCGGCGCCGCCCACGCGTGAAGCGCAGACGCCGACACGCGGGGCCCGTGATGTCACGCGGCCAAACCGCACCATGACGTCACGCTGATGTCATGGCGGGTCCAAGATGTCACGGCCGTCTCAGCCGAGCGCCGACGCCAAGAATGACGCCAATGGGTCCCACCTATCGGGCTGGTGAGCCCCGCCGACGCCAAGATGACGTCACCCGAGGGGGACCCACATGTTAGTGACACGTGGAGCTGTGGACCGAGTCCACGGTAGACCCGAGCCGAGCGTGGACCAGGTCCATGGACCGGCTGACGTCAGCCAACCAATCAGAGGCTGCCACGTGTCCAGGCTGACGCAATAATTAATTTCCGAAAAAGAAAATGATTTATTAATTCGAAATAATGATTTCAGATTTTGTTTCAAACTTCAAACGCTTATAACTTTTGCGTTTCAACTCCGATTTGAGTGATTCAAATTTCTAAATTTGTATAAAATTGAGACCTACCTAAATATGAATTTTATTTAATTTTTGGACTAAAGTTTTTCTCTGTAAAATTATTTAATTGATTATTTAAACTTTAAATAATCATAACTTTTATGCTTTAACTCCAAATTTGACGATTCCAGTTTCTAAAAATTCATAAAATTATGTTCTCTCTGTTTATGGATTTTATTTGGATGATTGGATACTTTTTGCCTATTGTTTATTCGTGTATTTGCTATTTGCACGCTTTACGAGTAGACGTTGAAGTGCCGGAAGGATTTGAAGGAGAAGTATTGACTCAGGATCCAACTCAAGACCAAGAACAAGTACTTTTTGAAGGCAAGTTGTGCTTTGACCATGTTGATCCTATTTCGAAATCTATTTTGATTTAACCTATTGCATGCTAGTTCAATTAGAAAATACTTTATTTAAATTTGGGGAATTAGATAAATACCAATTTCTTTGTATGACACCTTGATTATTTAAATATGTGCCATGACCCTTGTCACCCTAGTTGTGGTTTACTAGTTGGACATTATTAACTTGCCAACATGGGTTTTAGACCGTTGTAGTAAACTGCTTAGACCTGCTACGTGCTCATGACATGATGTTGGACAATCAAATGTTAATATTGAATTAATGATATATTGAACCTGTTTTGGAAAGGTATCATGTGATGTTGATGGCACGTGGTGCATGGTAATCAACTGGGGTTTGATAAATAGTTTTTGACCGGGGCATGTGGCAAGAATAATCAGGTGGGCCAGTTGTGGCATTGGGGATGTTGATTTGGTTCTTCGGGTAGTCTTGCCCTGGTCACCCTAAGGACTTAACCTTGCAAGCCTTTGAACTGGGTCTAACGTGCAACCACATGTCTGTAATGGGACGGACCTAGTTGACTAAGTTGCTAATAACGTACCTGTGGGACCTCAGGAGGTCAACTACACCCTTTGTGTAAGTTGTACGGGGAGCGTCTGCAGTGAGGCCAGTACCCATATAACTGTTGATTGGCCTAAACTTCGCCTTAGCTAAGGGAAGGGTTAGTGTGCAATAACCGGGGAGGACCACTTGTATTGTTAGAAGTTTTCGAAAGACTTTGTTACGGGAACTCGCCTTTGTGGTGTTTGACTGTATCTTGTGGGTAAAGTGCATAACCTCTGCAGAGTGTAGAATCTATTCGAATAGCCGTGTCCGCGGTATTGGACATCGCTCGGGAATTACAGTCAAGGGTTAGATTTTCTCAAAAATAACTTGGATTTGAAAGGTTGGGTTGGATTAATAATGATGTTGATGGAAATGTGGATTAGGATGGGAAAGATGTTTATTAAACTCCTTGAAAAGTTATTTATGCTTTACTTGTTTCTCTTGCTTCGAATCTACTTATGATATTTGTCAAATCTTTGTTTCTTGCAAATATACCTTGAGCTACTCCTTTGTACCAAGCCATGCATATAGTATATTAGCCTGCATTCTGTGCATGACTTGCTGAGTACCAAGTACTCACCCTTGCCACAATATAACACCAGTTGAAGAGGAGACTACACGGCTTTGGAGGAGGAACTCCAAGAGGAACCGTCTACTTAGGGAAGCGAGCCCGATCGGTTACTGTGGTATCTTGGATGGCGCCACGGTTATTTGATTTTTCATTGCTACTATTTCTCTTTTAATAAGTTTCTACTTCATGAGGCGTGCATTTGTAACTTGACCATAAGGTCGAGTAACCAGTTTGACTATTTAAATAAAGTACTTTATTGGTATCGAGTGGTATGATTGTGATATTTACCGATGTTAAGACTGTGTGCACTAGCGTGTTCCTGGACTAGTGCTGAATACACAGAGGGTCCGGATTTGCAAATTCGGGGTCCCGACAGAGGTGGTATCAGAGCCATACTTTACTGTAGGCTCAACCCTAAGCTAGAATGGTCGTAGTGAGCATAAAACCTATTTTCTAAAGCTAAAAATTTGTCAAGATGAGAAATGACATCTCGACTTATCCCCTTCTCTCTTTCCTTGTCTCTTGCTGAATATTCACTTACCTTGTCACGATTTAAAATTCCGAGTTCTTACGTGAGCACTCTTGTGACAGATGGAGGGAGAGTTCAACTACGTCGATCTGGAGGTTGGTCACGCCGCGGAACTTTGGCTTATGCTTCAGACTCCCGGAGATTTTGAGAAGCCGCAATACCAAGTGGAAGTGATCAGACAAGCAGGATTGATCAAGGCTTGTGACGTGAAGATTGAGGTACCTGCTAGGAAAAAGGGCCCAGGCAATCGCCCGATACACTGCACTGCCAGGAGGTCTACAATGCAGATGGGTATCCAAGAAGTATCACGACGAGCAATGCGGCATATTACCCGTATCTACACCAGAGAGTTGAAGAGCACGGTGTTCCGTTATCACCCGCGCAGCAATAACCTTCTTGACCCGAAGGCGATTCAGGATGAGGATGCCATGGTTACACAGTTGGCACGACTTGTTGTCGCCCAGGAGGATGTACTCGATGATACAAGCAAGGAGCTACAGAAGGCCCGCAAGGAGATCACGACAGAGAAGAACAGATGGCGGGAAGCTCAAGAGTATGTGTCCCACCTTCTGCAAAGGATTGGAGAGTTGGAGATGGCATTGTACGGACTGCAACTGCAGCCAAGATTACTCAAGCTACGAGCCGATCCGGAGGAGTCGATCTCGATGAGGACATCGCTTCTTCGACTACCACAGATGACACGATTCTTTGGACATGGCAATCGTTTCGGCGCCTATGCCGCAAAGATCCGTACTCAGTGCCGTGGAGGTTTTCTCGATGAGTGAGCATAGGTTCTATAGTGAGACTCCTTCGCGAGTCACGTCATAGAATAAAGAGTCACCCTTTAGGCGTTAGACTCCAGTGTTAGTTCGATTTGGATTTTCATTGTTTCTTTGAGTGTGCGGTATGTGTTGCAAGGCCCTTAGGCATTGTAAGCAACCATACCAAGTTATTAATATCAATAATGAAGTTGGACCTTAAAGTTACACCTTTAAGCCGCATAAGTTCCATATTACTTGTCTATTCTTGATTCCCCCTCATCTCTAAGACTTAGAGCAAATCGACAGATGGTGAACACCCGCGGAAACTTTGGAAACAATGGAAGTGGTTCTCGCCCAACAGAAAACCCCAATGATGGAGCACCAAAGACCGCTTGATTGATATGAAGAATTTTGGACCCTTGCTTGCTGCTCAGACTCGATTGATGCATGCTATGATGCAACAAATGCAACACGCCAACGCTCAGGCCACAACTAATCAAGTCAATCGGGGACAACGCGAGAATACAAGACTCGCCGAGTTCATGAGGACTCACCCACCCACTTTCTCCGGGAATGCCAATCCATTGGAGGCCGATGATTGGTTAAGATCAATTGAGAGGAAGCTACACATAGCTCAATGCATAGGAAATGAGAAGTTACTCTACGCTTCTCATCAGTTGGAAGGAACAGGCGCCGAATGGTGTGAGAATTTCTGTTCCACAAAAGATAACCCTCAAGATATCACTTGGGACGAGTTCACGGTGCATTCCGTCGATTATCACGTGCTGAAGAAATCATGGACCTTAAGAAGGAAGAGTTCAGAGCATCAAGCAAGGTAATCACCCGGTGGCCGACTACGAACAAGTTCACACAGCTAGCACGCTACGCACCTGAGGATGTAGCAACAGATAAAGCCAGACAGTCTCGCTTCATGAAGGGACTTAACTCAAGATTGCAAGTAGGATTGATCACCCACACCTTTCCAGATTTCCAAGAATTGGTGAATAAGGCGCTTATTCTTGAGGACAAACGCAAGGAACTGGATGAGAACAGGAAGCGCAGAATGCAACAGCAGGGATCACGCCAGGGAACGCAGGCGTCGAGAGTTGCACCAAATCAATTTTTCAGATTCCAGCCACGAGAATCGCTACAAGGACACCGTCACCAGCACCAAGAACCGGCCAATCAAAACTACTGCACCCGGCCCCGCTAGAAACGCCGCTCGAGCGATCGGCAAGGAAACAGTGAGATCTCGCTACAACCGCAACGAGCCAGGACATTTTGCCATGATTGTCCAAAGAAGACAGCGAGAGTGACCCGTTCGCTTTAACTTGGGAACCACCCGGCCTACGACGCCAAAGACCAGGAACCACATCCCAAACCGTGGTGAGAGGCCGAGTCAACCATGTCACCGCAGATGCCTTTGCAAAATGCTACTGACGTCGTCTTGGGTAAGTTACTTGTTAACTCAGTACACTGCTTGATTTTGTTTGACTCGAGCTTCGCATTCGTTTGTTTCGCAAGGCTTTGCTGCTAGAAAGCGACTTGGGGATTGCAAAACTTAAGTGCATGCTTTTAGTTCAAACCCACGGTTCGAACTCCGAGCGAAAGTAGGATGTTCCGGGGTGAGAATACTAATAGATGGAATAGAGTTCCTAGCGAACCTTATAATTTTGGAGACCCAGACCTTAGACGTTATTTTGGGAATGGACTGGTTATCCAAGCACAAGGCCGTATTGGATTGTGGACGAAGGACTATCGCAGTTGAGAGCCCGTGTGGAAAGAAAGTGGAATTCCAAACTACTGCCGTTAGAGAAGGACAGATGATGGTTAACAGTACCAAGACAATCAGCATAGAGGAGGTCTCAGTAGTGAATGAGTACCCAGATGTTTTTCCCGAAGATCTACCTGGTATGCCGCCAGACAGGGACATAGAGTTTGTGATAGAGCTTGTACAGTACAAAGACCGATAGCAAAGAGACCCTATCGGATGTCCACCGAGGAGTTGGTAGAGATGAAGAAACAGCTAGAGGATTTAATGGAGAAAGGATTTATCAGACCGAGTTCGTCGCCGTGGGGAGCACCAGTTTTGTTTGTCAAGAAGAAGGACGGGAGTTTCAGGATGTGCATTGACTACCGTGCACTCAATGAAGTCACCGTGAAGAATAAATATCCGCTACCCAGGATTGATGATTTGTTTGATCAGGTGAGGAGCCGGAGTTTTCTCCAAGATTGATCTCGAGATCGGGATACCATCGATTGAAGATCCGATCAGAAGATATCGAAGATCGCATTCTCGTCAAGATATGGACATTACGAGTTTCTTGTTATGTCTTTTGGATCGATTTAATGCGCCAAAGATATTTCATGAATATGATGAATAAGGTGTTCATGGAATATTTAGACAAGTTTGTTGTCGTGTTCATAGATGATATCCTAATCTACTCCAAGACAGAGGATGAACATGCCGAACACTTGAGGCGAGTTTTGGAAAAGCTGAGGGAACAGCAACTCTTCGCCAAGTTTAGTAAGTGTGATTTTTGGAAGGACGAGGTGGAGTTTCTTGGACATGTAATGACCGCAGAAGGAGTCGCCGTTGATCCAAGCAAAGTAGAAGCCGTGTTACATTGGGAGCAACCAAAGACTGTGACCCAGATCCGGAGTTTCCTTGGAATGGCAGGATACTACCGCCGTTTCATTGAAAGCTTTTCGACAATTGCGAAACCTCTTACGCAATTCTTTGAAGAAGGAGAAGAAGTTTGCATGGACGTCGAGAATGTGAGAAAGGATTTCAGGAGCTGAAAAGCGATTGACATCGGCACCGGTATTAGTTCTAGGATGTTGCTCAAAGCTTTGATATTTATTGTGACGCATCGCGCCAAGGACTTGGATGTGTGTCTGATGCAGAATGGAAAGGTAAATCGCTTATGCGTCAAGGCAGTTGAGGCCGCATGAGGAGAATTATCCGACACATGACCTAGAGTTAGCTGCCGTAGTGCATGCCTTGAAGATATGGCGTCACTATCTGATTGGAAACAGATGTGAAGTGTACACGGATCATAAGAGCCTTAAGTACATATTCACCCAGTCGGATCTGAATATGAGGCAAAGGAGATGGTTAGAGTTGATCAAGGATTACAATGTTGGAATCCATTACCATCCAGGAAAGGCAAACGTAGTTGCCGATGCTTTGAGTCGGAAAAGCCACACTGTGAGCATGTTGCTAGCCACAAGTCAGGATGAGCTATGTGAGGATTTCCAGAGAATGAAGATTGAGGTGGTACCTAGCGGATTCCTGGCCGCATTGGAAGTAAAGCCTACCCTAGGGGACCAGATCAGGGAAGGGCGAAAGGAGGATGACAAGATCCGCGAGGATTAAGTCCATCAAGGAGGAAGGCAAGGCAGAGGACTTCAAGTTGGATGAGCAAGGCACGTTATGGATGAAGGATCGCATTTGTGTGCCCAACAAGAAGGAATTAAAGCAAGCGATTTTGGAGGAAGCCCATGACTCCAAGTATTCAATTCATCCCGAAGCGCCAAAATGTATCGAGATTTGAAGGAAAGATTACGGTGGCCAAGCATGAAGCGTGAAGTTGCCGAGCATGTTGCATTGTGCGATGTATGCCAGAGAGTCAAGGCAATGCATCAGAGACCAGCAGGATTACTACAGCCGCTGAAAATACCTGAGTGGAAGTGGGAGGAAATCGGAATGGATTTCACTACCGGTTTGCCTAAGACTCAAGGAAGTTATGACTCCATATGGGTTATAGTGGATCGTTTGACCAAAGTAGCCCATTTTATCCCCGTGAAGACCACCTACTCGGGAGATAAGTTAGCAGAGTTGTACATGATCAGGATCGTCTGTTTGCACGGAGTGCCAAAGAGGATTGTATCGGACAGAGGTACCCAATTTACCTCAAGGTTTTGGAATAAGTTGCATGAAGCCATGGGAACCCGTTTAAACTTCAAGATGACTTATCATCCGCAGACGGATGGACAGACCGAAAGAGTCAACCAGATTCGGAGGATATGTTAAGAGCATGTGCATTGGCTTATGCTACCTCTTGGGATAAGAGTTTGCCGTATGCCGAGTTCGATTACAATAATAGTTACCAAGCTAGTTTCTGAGATGTCACCTTTTGAGGCCTTTGTATGGTCGACCTGTCGGACGCCATTGAATTGGAATGAGACCGTGGCGCCGTGTCTTGGGCCTGATATTCTTCAAGAGGTGAAGAAGCAGATTGCCATGATTAGGGAAAGGTTGAAGATCGCCCAATCACGACAGAAGAGTTATGCTGACAACCGTCGCCGAGACTTGAGTTTTGAACCAGAAGACTTTGTATACCTCAGAGTTACGCCTCTCAGGGGAGTTAAGAGGTTCCATGCCAAAGGAAAACTTGCACCCCGTTATGTTGGACCATTTAAGATTTTGAGCCGCAGAGGCGAAGTTGCTTATCAGCTGGAGTTGCCACAGTCGTTAGCAGGAGTACATGACGTATTCCATGTGTCCCAGTTGAAGAAGTGTCTCCGAGTACCTGAGGAACAGACACCGCTAGAGTCAATTGAGTTGCAAGAAGATTTGACTTACAAGGAGCATCCCGTAAAGATTTTGGACACTATGGATCGAGAGACCAGAAATAAGTCAACCCGTTTCTGTAGAGTACAGTGGAGCAACCACACGGAGAGTGAAGCAACTTGGGAACGCGAAGAGGATTTGAGGAAAGAGTTTCCAAACCTATTCCTTTAGTAAGCCCTGAATCTCGGGGACGAGATTCTATTAAGGGGGGAGGTTTGTAACACCCCAAAATTTTGCTTTTCTTAAATTCATGTGTGATTTGGCACTTTGGTGAATTTTTGGAATTTTCTGGAATTTATTTGGATTTATTTGGAATTTATTTGAATTTATTCCATTTTGAAATAATTAAAGAATTAAATTTTGCAAATAAAATTTTGTTGGAAATTTTTTATTTGAGTCCCAAATACCCTAAAATATTTTCGAATTTTTGGAATTTTTCTCGAGTATTTTGCTATTTTTAATGAATTAAATGAATTCTGGAAATTATTTTAATTATTAAATCGCTGGAAAATCAAGTCGGGTCAAGTACTATTCATCCGATCGAGTCGAACCGAAGTCGGACTCGAGTCCGACCGAGCCACGTGACTCGACCGAACGGCTCTAAAACCTAATCGATCCCAACCGTTGGATCAAGATCCAACGGCCAGGATTTCCGCATCGGCCGATCGGATCGGCCGGATCCGATCCGCTGCGACGCATCGTGGCCTTGATCGTGCCACGTGGACGATCGTCGTCGTCGTCTCCGCCCGAAGTCCGAAGCCGGACTTCCGCCGCTGGCCCGCCGCCGTGGGAACTAGGTTTCCGCCGCGTGAAGCCGAGGCTATTTAATGCCGGATCACACCGAGGATCGCCTTGACCTTGCGCAGCCATTGCCCTAGCCGTCGCCGCGCAGCGCCAGCAGCGCCCGCAATCGCTCGCCGGTCGTAGCACCCCTCCGCGATTACGCTTGATTCGCCGTCGCCGTCCCCGCCGCCGCCATTGACCCCAGATCCGGACTCACCGCGACGAGGCGCACCGAAGGACCTCTCACCTCGCCGGAGGAGGCCGCAAACGCCGCGTGTCGCCGTCCCCAGCTCCGGCCAGCTCCGCCGCACGCCATCGCCGTCGCTCAAAGCTTCTCAGCCGTCCGATCAAGATCCAACGTCCCAGATCACGCCACGTCATCTCACGGTGAGATTCCGTCCAAAACCACTAGATCCAATCTTGACCGTCCGATCTAGATCCAACGGTCCAGATCAGCGCGTTCACCCCAAGCGGCGTGAGTCCAGATCAATGCGGGCCGTTGATTTTCAAATCAGCGGCCGAGATCTAGCCACGTGTCCGGAAGGCCGACCGCGCGATCGGCCGCCCACGCTGGAAGCGGCGTGACGCCGACACGCGAGGCCCGCATGTCGGCCGCGGCCAAACCGCACCATGACGCCACGCCGACATCATGGCGGGCTCAAGATGTCGGCCGGCCGTCGGCCGGCGCGTCGACAATGACGCGTCACAGCTGGTCCCACCTATCGGCCGTAGGCTAAGCCCGGCGATGTCGGCGATGGCGTCACCCGAGGGGGACCCACATGTTAGTGACACGTGGAGCTGTGGACCGAGTCCACGGTAGACCCGAGCCGAGCGTGGACCAGGTCCATGGACCGGTGGCGTCGACCAACCAATCGAGAGGCTGCCACGTGTCGGTGACGCAATAATTAATTTCGAAAAAGAAAATGATTTATTAATTCGAAATAATGATTTGATTTTGTTTCAAACTTCAAGCGCTTATAACTTTTGCGTTTCAACTCGATTTGAGTGATTCAAATTTCTAAATTTGTATAAAATTGAGACCTACCTAAATATGAATTTTATTTAATTTTTGGACTAAAGTTTTTCTCTGTAAAATTATTTAATTGATTATTTAAACTTTAAATAATCATAACTTTGCGTTTTAACTCCAAATTTGTGATTCCAGTTTCTAAAAATTCATAAAATTATGTTCTCTCTGTTTATGGATTTTATTTGGATGATTGGATACTTTTGCCTATTGTTTATTCGTGTATTTGCTATTTGCACGCTTTACGAGTAGGCGTTGAAGTCTTAGGAAGGATTTGAAGGAGAAGTATTGACTCAGGATCCAACTCAAGACCAAGAACAAGTACTTTTTGAAGGCAAGTTGTGCTTTGACCATGTTGATCCTATTTGAAATCTATTTTGATTTAACCTATTGCATGCTAGTTCAATTAGAAAATACTTTATTTAAATTTGGGAATTAGATAAATACCAATTTCTTTGTATGACACCTTGATTATTTAAATATGTGCCATGACCCTTGTCACCCTAGTTGTGGTTTACTAGTTGGACATTATTAACTTGCCAACATGGGTTTTAGACCGTTGTAGTAAATCGCTTAGACACACGCGTGCTCATGACATGATGTTGGACAATCAAATGTTAATATTGAATTAATGATATATTGAACCTGTTTTGGAAAGGTATCATGTGATGTTGATGGCACGTGGTGCATGGTAATCAAGCGGGGTTTGATAAATAGTTTTTGGCCAGGGGCATGTGGCAAGAATAATCAGTGGGCAGGTTGTGGCATTGGGGATGTTGATTTGGTTCTTGGGTAGTCTTGCCTGGTCACCTAAGGACTTAACCTTGCAAGCCTTTGAACTGGGTCTAACGTGCAACCACATGTCTGTAATGGGACGGACCTAGTTGACTAAGTTGCTAATAACGCACTGTGGGACCTCGGAGGTCAACTACACCCTTTGTGTAAGTTGTGCGGGGAGGCGTCTGGGTGAGGCAGTACCCATCTAACGGTTGATTGGCCTAAACTTCGCCTTAGCTAAGGGAAGGGTTAGTGTGCAATAGCAGGGAGGACCACTTGTATTGTTAGAAGTTTAGAAAGACTTTATTACGGGAACTCGCCTTTGTGGTGTTTGTTGTATCTTGTGGGTAAAGTGCATAACCTCTGCAGAGTGTAGAATCTATTCGAATAGCCGTGTCCACGGTATTGGACATCGCTCGGGAATTCTGATCAAGGGTTAGATTTTCTCAAAAATAACTTGGATTTGAAAGGTTGGGTTGGATTAATAATGATGTTGATGGAAATGTGGATTAGGATGGGAAAGATGTTTATTAAACTCCTTGAAAAGTTATTTATGCTTTACATATTTCTACTGCTTTCGAATCTACTTATGATATTTGTCAAATCTTTGTTTCTTTGCAAATATACCTTGAGCTACTCCTTTGTACCAAGCCATGCATATAGTATATTAGCCTGCATTCTGTGCATGACTTGCTGAGTACCAAGTACTCACCCTTGCCACAATATAACACCAGTTGAAGAGGAGACTACACCAGCTTTGGAGGAGGAACTCTGTCGGGACCCCGAATTTGCAAATCCGGACCCTCTGTGTATTCAACACTAGTCCAGGAACGCGCTAGTGCACACAGTCTTAACATCGGTAAATATCACAATCATACCACTCGATACTAATAAAGTACTTTTATTTAAATAACCAAACTGGTTAATCAACCTTATGGTCAAGTTACAATATACGCCTCACAGGGCGAATCTTATTAAGAGAGAAATAGTAGCAGCGGAAAATAAGATAACTTCGTGGCGCCATCCAGTATACCACAGGCAACTGACTGGGCTCGCTCCCTAAGTAGACGGATCCTCTTGGAGTTCCTCCTCCAAAGCTGGTGTAGTCTCCTCTTCAACTGGTGTTGTATGGTGGCAAGGGTGAGTACTTGGTACTCAGCAAGTCATGCACAGAATGCAGGCTAATATACTATATGCATGGCTTGGTACAAAGGAATAGCTCAAGGTATATTTGCAGTAAACAGCATTTGACAAGTAGTATAAGTAGATTCGAAAGCAGTAGAAACAAGTAAAGCATAAATAACTTTTCAAGAAGTTTAGTAAACATTTTTCCCATTCTAAACCACATTTCTAACATCATTATTAATCCCACCCAACCTTTCAAGTCCAAGTTATTTTTGAGAAAATCTAACCCTTGACTGTAATTCCCGAGCGATGTCCAATACCGCGGACGCGGCTATTCGAATAGATTCTACACTCTGCAGAGGTTATGCACTTTACCCACAAGATACAGTCAAACACCACAAAGGCGAGTTCCCGTAACAAAGACTTTCGGAAACTTCTAACAATACAAGTGGTCCTCCCCGGTTATTGCACACTAACCCTTCCCTTAGCTAAGGCGAAGTCTAGGCCAATCAACCGTTAGATGGGTACCTGGCCTCAGCCCGATGACGCTCCCCGTACAACTTACACAAAGGGTGTAGTTGACCTCTGAGGTCCCACAGTGCGTTATTAGCAACTTAGTCAACTAGGTCCGTCCCATTCTGAGACATGTGGTTGCACGTTAGACCCAGTTCAAAGGCTTGCAAGGTTAAGTCCTTAGGGTGACCAGGGCAAGACTACCCGAAGAACCAAATCAACATCCCCAATGCCACAACTGGCCCACCTGATTACTCTTGCCACATGCCCCGGTCGAAAACTATTTATCAAACCCCAGTTGATTACCATGCACCACGTGCCATCAACATCACATGATACCTTTTCAAAACAGGTTCAATATATCATTAAGTCAACATTAGCATTTGATTGTCCAAAATCATGTCATGAGCACGTAGCAGGTCTAAGCAGTATACTACAACGGTCTAAAACCCATGTTGGCAATCTAATAATGTCCAACTAGTAATCCACAACTAGGGTGACAAGGGGTTATGGCACATACTTAAATAATCAAGGTGTCATACAGCAAATTGGTATTTATCTAATCTCCCATATTTGAATAAAGTATTTTCTAATTGAACTAGCATGCAATAAGTTAAATCAAAATAGATTTCAAAATAGGATCAACATGGTCAAAGCACAACTTGCCTTCAAAAAGTACTTGCTCTTGGTCTTGAGTTGGATCCTGAGTCAATACTTCTCCTTTGAATCCTTCCGGCACTCCAACGTCTACTCGTAAAGCGTGCAAATAGCAAATACACAAATAAACAATAGGCAAAAAGTGTCCAAACATCCAAATAAAATCCATAAACAGAGAGAACATAATTTTATGAATTTTTAGAAACTGGAATCGTCAAATTCGGAGTTAAAACGCAAAAGTTATGATTATTTGAAGTTTAAATAATCAATTAAATAATTTTACAGAGAAAAACTTTAGTCCAAAAATTAAATAAAATTCATATTTAAGTAGATCTCAATTTTATACGAATTTAGAAATTTGAATCACTCAAATCGGAGTTGAAACGCAAAAGTTATAAGCGTTTGAAGTTTTGAAATTCAAATCAATTATTAAACCGAATTATTAAATCATTTTCTTTTCGGAAAATCATTTATTGCGTCGGCGAGGACACGTGGACCAATCGGGTGACGACGCATGGCCTCGGGTCCACGGACCGGCGCCGACGGTCTCGGCTCGGTCCACCGTGGGCTCGGCCCACGGCTCGCGATCGGCCAGGTGGGCCCTCGACACGCGGGCCGGCGTGTCGGCGTCACACTGCGCAGCGTGGACGGCGCTGACCGCGACGGTCAGGCTTCCCGACACGTGGCGCAATCTCGGCCATTGATTTGAAAATCAACGGCCCAGATTAGATCTGGCTAACGCGCTTGGAAAACAACTCCACTGATCTGGACCGTTCGATCTTGATCGGACGGTCAAGATCCAATCTATCGCTATGAACGTGGTTCAATCTAAGCCGTTGGATCTAGATCTAACGGTTGAGATTAGATCTGGAGATTAACACGTGATTCTTTACCGTGGGTGACGTGGACGAATGCGGGCCGTGCGATGAAGATCCGACGGTGGAGAAGCTTCGCGGTCTGCGATGTCCACGCGAGCTCCATGGCCGGCGTTGAGAACGAAGACCACACCGACGGCGTTTCGGGCACGCTCCGGCGAAGTGGGTGGTCTCTTCGGGTGCGTCTCGAAGCGGGGACTCCGGATCTGGGCTCCTTCTCGGCGGAAGACGACGGACGGCGGCGCAAACCGCGGCGGACACCTCCTCCAACTACGGCGAGCTCGTACGGGCAAACGGCGACGGCTCAGGCGAGATGGCTCGGGGACACGGAGTGCGCCGCGGAGGAGGGCAACCTCGGGCGTGACAGGGCTTTAAATAGCCTCGGCGTTCGTGCCCGAGACGGAAACCTAATTCTCCACGGTGGCGGGCGCGGCGGCGGGGTCCGGCTCGGACTCGGGCGGAGACGACGACGGTCGATCGTCCACGTGGCGCGATCAACGGCCACGATCGCGCGGCGCGGCGGGTCCGGTCCGGTCTCGGCTCGAGCCGATGCGATCAATCCGACCGTTGGATCTCGATCCGACGGTCGGGATCAACTGGTTAGGGTTGGGTTCGACCGACTCGGTGGCTCGGGTCGGACTCGAGTCCGACTTCGGGTGCGGCTTCGATCGGATGAACGATTGCAAACCCATTCGCATTTTCCAGCGATTTAATAATTAAAATAATTCCCAGAGATTCATTTAATTCATTAAAAATAGCAAATACTCAGAAAAATTCCAGAAAAATTCTGGAAAATATTTTGGAACATTTTGGACTCAAATAAAATATTTCCAACAAAATTTTATTTGCAAAATTAAATTCTTTAATTATTTTAAAATGGAATAAATTCAAATAAATTCCAAATAAATTCCAGAAAATTCCAAAAATTCACCAAAGTGCCAAATCACACATGAATTTAAGAAAAGCAAAATTTTGGGGTGTTACAAACTCCAAGAGGAACCGTCTACTTAGGGAAGCGAGCCCAGTCAGTTGCCTGTGGTATACTGGATGGCGCCACGAAGTTATTTGATTTTTCCGCTGCTACTATTTCTCTTTTAATAAGTTTCGCCCTGCGAGGCGTGCATTTGTAACTTGACCATAAGGTCGAGTAACCAGTTTGACTATTTAAATAAAGTACTTTATTGGTATCGAGTGGTATGATTGTGATATTTACCGATGTTAAGACTGTGTGCACTAGCATGTTCCTGGACTAGTGCTGAATACACAGAGGGTCCGAATTTGCAAATTCGGGGTCCCGACAATGGTGGAGCAGCGGCTTAAGGAGCGCCGCCCCCGCGACGACGACCAGGACGAAGACCCTGCCCCGCTGGCTTTCCAGCTGGAAGATCACACTGTGGCATACATTCATGGTGGCTCGGCCACCTACCCCTCCAACACGACGTACAAACGTCTGAGGAGGGAGGTTTGTGCCACGGTGTTGAGCATAGGGATGAATCGGATGCTGAAATGGTCGGAGGAGCCGATCACCTTTAGTCGAGCCGACCACCTTGAGAGTACTGCCGGCCTAGGTCACCTTCCGATAGTGGTTTCGCCCACAATCCGGAATGTGAAGCTTGGGCAGGTGCTAGTGGACGAAGGGAGCTCCATAAACCTCCTATCCTCCAAGGCGTTCCAGGCGCTTCAGATTTCACGGCAGGAGTTGCGTCCGGCCCTGCCCTTTTATGGAATCGCCCCAGGGGCTGGCTCGATGCCCCTGGGCTAGGCGCGCCTACCCATCACCATCGGGGAGGAAAGCAACTACCGTACGGAGATGGTGGATTTCGAAGTCGTCGATTTTGACCTCTTGTACAACGCCCTGCTTGGCCGACCAGCGTTAGCCAAGTTCATGGCGGTGACCTACTATGCCTACATGGTGGTAAAGATGCCAGGGCCCGGTGGCCCCATAGTAATACAGGTGGACAGGCCAGAAGCCCTGCGTTACCACAAGCACGCATTGGACCTGGCCGGTGCCACCTTCAGCAGGCAGGCTGATGCTGCTTGTCCGGGAGCCCCTCTGGCAAAGACCCATGCCTCGCCCGACTCGGTCGGTGAGGTTAAGGCGGTCTCCCTGAGTAAGGGTGAGCCTGGGAAGACCGTCTCCATTGGCGCCAGCCTCAACGCCAAATAGGAAGACGCACTCGTCACCTTCCTCCGGTCTAACTCCGACGTGTTTTCTTGGTAACCGTTTGATATGACTGGGGTCCCCAGGGAGGTGATCGAGCACCGATTGGCAATGCTCTCAGGAGTGCACCCAGTCCAACAAAAGGTCCGAAGTTAGGCCTCAGAGCGGCAAGATGCCATTCGGGAGGAGGTAGAGAAGCTGCTGCGCGCAGGGATTATCAGGGAAGTCTCTCACCCCGAGTGGCTTGCCAACCCTGTGCTTGTCAAGAAATCCAATGGGAAGTGGCGGATGTGCGTCAACTTCACCGACCTCAACAAGCCTGGCCGAAGGATCCTTACCCCCTACCGCGCATCGATTTCATCATCGACTCGACGGCAGGATGCGAGCTGTTGTGCTTTCTGGATGCGTAATCCGGCAGATTAGCATGGCGGCGGAAGACGAAGAAAAAACCACTTTTGTAACCCCCATGGGTGTTTATTGCTATATCAGAATGGCTTTTGGGTTAAAGAATGCTGGTTGGTTCTACTTATCAACGTGCCATGCATATTTCTTTCCGTCCACAGATAGGGCGAAATCTGGATGTGTACGTCGATGACTTGGTTGTGAAGGTCAAGAAGATTGAAGAAATCATCGAAGACCTGGAAGAAACCTTCACTAACCTCTGGAAGGTCTGTTTGAAGCTCAACCCCGAGAAGTATGTGTTCGGTGTGCCCTCCGGGAAGCTGCTGGGGTTCCTCGTGTCCAGTCGGGGCATTGAAGCCAATCCTGACAAGATAGTGGCCATCGAGTACATGAAGCCGCCAGGTCAACTCAAGTAGGTGCAGTGCCACGCGGGTCGCCTGGCGTCCCTCGGGCGATTTATCGCTCGGTTGGGAGAAAGAATCCTACCCCTACTCAAGCTGCTGAAGAAAACCAAGCATTTCGAGTGGACTGAAGAGGCCCAGCGAGCGTTCGAAGACTTGAAGCAGTATCTCTCCTCCCCGCCAGTACTGGTCGCCCCCAAGCCCGGCAAGCTATTGCTCCTGTACATCGCTTCTACCCCTGCGGTGGTGAGCGCGGTACTAGTGGCGGAGAGGGAGGGCATCCAGAAGCCGGTCTACTACATCAGCAAGGTGCTACACGAGGCAGAGACCAGGTACCCGCAAGCACAGAAGGTGTTGTACGCTGTCCTGGTGGCGTCCAGGAAGCTGCGGCACTACTTCCAAGGGTGAGAGATCACGGTGGTCATGGCCTACCCACTGTGAGAGATCCTCCACAACCGGGAAGCTGAAGGCTGTATCGCCAAGTGGTCAGTGGAGCTGGAGGAATTTTGCCTCAAGTTTGTACCCCGCACCGCCATTAAAAGCCAGAAGCTGGTGGAGTTCGTTGACGAATGGACTCCCGCTGCTCCTGAAGCTGAAGGAAACATCCTCCAGTACGTGGTCGCCCTAGACTTTAGGGCCACCACCAACATCGCCGAATACGAAGGCCTGCTGGCAGGGTTGGGCGCCGCCTCGGCGTTAGGCCTTCGGCGCCTCCAAGTGAAAGGCGACTCCCTACTGGTCATCAATCAGGCGCGAAAGGAGTTCCAATGTTCTGACCCCACCATGGCCACGTACTTGGCGGAGATCAGAAGAATGGAACGCCGCTTTGAAGGACCGGGATATACCCATATCCCTCGATGCAACAACCATATGTCGGACGAGCTTTCGCAGCTCGCGTCATCAAGATCTGCTGTTCCGGTCGGGGTCTTTGAAGAAAGGCTATCGCGACAGTCCGTTGCAGCCCCCGGACATGGAGGGAACGACGGTGTGGGCGTCTCGGCCTCCAATTTAGGCGGGAAGAGCGGTGTGACTGTCCCAACCCCCAATTCTGGAGGGGAGGACAGCGCGCCAGCCTCAGCTCCCTGTTCTGGGAGGGAGGACGCCGGCGCCGTTGGTGCGATGCCGTGGGAAACGCTTGGCCAGGCGGAGTACCCAGGCGATCACCTCGTGATCGCCGTACTTGGCCAGGAAGGTCAGTGGATGGATCCGATCCATACCTTCCTGCGGGACCAAGTGATCCCCGACGATGATGCCTCAGCCGAGAAAATTGTACGAAAGGCCAAGTGCTATACTCTAGTAGGTGGGGACCTATATCACCAGAGTAGAAACGGAATTCTTCTGAAGTGCATAACTTGGGAAGAGGGGAGCAGTTTGCTCTCTGATATCCACGGAGGCATGTGCGGGAGCCATATGTCCGGTTGGACGCTAGTCGGCAAAGCATTCCGTTAAGGATTTTATTGGCCTACTGCCCTCCAGGATGCCTACGAGCTAGTGAGGAGATGCGAGGTGTGCCCGTTTCATGCCAAGCAGATCCACCAACTGGCCTAGGCCCTGCAAACCATCCCGCTCTCTTGGCCGTTCGCGGTCTAGGGACTTGATATCCTGGACTCGTTCCAGCGGGCCACAGAGGGCTTCACCCATCTGTTCGTCGCCATCGACAAGTTTACCAAGTGGGTTGAAGCCGACGTTGTGCGCACCATCACGGCGGCCGCTGCTGTCAACTTCATGCATGGAATCTTCACCCGCTTTGGAGTCGCCAATTGCATCATCACGGACAACGGCACTCAATTCACCAGCGCGGCATTTTTGGAGTTTTGTGATGAGATGGGCACCAAGGTATGCTTTGCTTCAGTGGCCCATCCGAGGAGTAATGGCCAAGCAGAGTGCGCCAACACGATGGTGTTGAGGGGCCTCAAGACCAGAGCATTTGATCGGCTCCATAAGCGGGGGGCGGTGGACGGAAGAACTCCCGGCGGTGTTGTGGTCACTTCGAACCACACCAAATCGGGCAACTAGAGAAACACCCTTCTTCCTGGTCTACGGGGCAGAAGCTGTCCTTCCGTCCGAGTTGTCGCTCAGCTCCCCACGCGTTTCGATGTTCAGTGAGGAAGGCCAGGAAGACCACTGCAAAGAAGTCAACCTTCTGGAGGAGGTGCACGACCGGGCAGCCTTGCGTGCAGCTCGATACCAGCAAAGTCTCAGATGATACCACGCCACCCGGGTCCAGCAGAGAACACTGGCAGTGGGCAACCTAGTCTTGCGCAGAATTTAGACGCATGTCGGTCGCAACAAACTGTCTCCCTGGTGGGAGAGCCCCTTTAAAGTAGTCTCACTCTCTCGACCCAGGGTGATTCAATTGGTCACTGAGGATGGTCAAGAGCTGGCAAACTTCCAGAATCTGGAGAAGTTGCGAAGATTCTACCCCTAAAAAAACTGTAAATACCAAGTGGTTCGCTCCGATCAGCCGAAAAGATGGTGCCCCCCCGGCAGCGGCCGAATATCTGGTTCGGTGGCGGTGGCAACCATGGCGGCTTCTCGGGGTTTGATGGGTTTCACACCCTCTTGGGTGACCGAAGCCGATCCTTTTCGTCCGAAGCCGTTGCTCGGTTCCCAGTGACCAAAGAACGATCACGGCGGGCAGGGAAGTTGTTTGCCTTAGAGGCTTTTGCTTTGTCCCTTCTGTGTCCCCTACTTGTGCCCCGGTGGGTAGCATTTTGGCATGGGTGTCATCGGTACCGCCAGTTTGGCAGCTCCTTGTTGATAAGAGGTAACACCTGGCGTTCGCGTCGGGCAGGGACGGGCGACCATGGGCGAGAATGCAGCACGGTGGTTCAATGTGGCTAGCACACCTCGGGATGTCACCGTGAACACCGCAGGCCCAATACCACTCCTGGGAACCCACTACCTTAACACGCGACGCCGCGGGTTGGTTCCGAGAAAAATCACAGGGGCTTAAGTTCCAAAAGGAAAGGGACCATGACAGCCCCTCACGGGGAATCGTATTCCTTCCGGTCTTTTTTCCCGCGTGCCCCGCATATTGACTACTTGTGTTTGCAGTGGTTATAGTTGAAGTGCCGAAGCACTGGTCTAATGTAAACGATCGGGATCACACCTCGCGGCAAGCCTGGGGGCTGATCGCCCGATGGTTCGATCAAGCAAACACGAGCAAACACAGTCAAACAAGCATCCAGGTAAAGTCCAAAGAGACTAACTTCATTTGATAACCGAAATGGTTCTTGTATACAGAAGTCAAAGCAAATAAAAGAAGAAATGGAGGAAACAAAGGCAACTGCCAGGGCGGTCACTCATCGTCGGCAACTTCAATACGCCTGGCGGTGTCCTCGGCTTCCTCCTCCACCAGCGCGGCGTCAAGCTCTGGGTCCATCACCTCCATCAGCCTGTCCACGTGTTCCGCTGCCTCGCGCACGCGCACCTGTGCCTGGGCCTCGTCCCCCTCAATGCCGGCCACGACAGCCATCGGGTCGAAGGAGGCGTCGTGGCTGGTGCAGCACGCCAGTACGAACATCGCGATGACGACCACGACTTCCCGTCCTTCTCAGGTGGAGCGAGCAGCCAAGGCGGCTGGCAAACCACTGAGGGCCTCGGCGACCCGAGTAACACCGTGGGCATACTGTAGGGCCGTGGACTCGAGCAGATCATGAAGGACCACCCCCAGCGGCCCTAGGCACCTCACCATGCGCTGGAAAGCTGGCCGGAGCATGATGGCGAGGTTGTGCAGCGTGCGGCGCAGCTCGTCCACGCTAGCTCCTACGCCGCCTCGGCCTCTTGCGCCCAGGCGAGCAGGGCCGCCCCAGTCGCCCTCTCCTAGGCCAGCAACGCCACCCTCTTCTCCCTCTCCTATGTTAGCTCCTCGCGCAGCGCCGCCATTTGCTGCGACATTTGCACTTCGCGCTTGATGGCCGCCATGAGGAGGGTGCCCGAGGACGCTTGCGCCTCGCCAAGTTTGGCGAGCAGCGTAGCCAGGCTGGAGGTTGAAGGGGCGAGGACGACCGAGGAGGGGTGGGCGGCAGCACCGGCACCGACGACATCCGTCGGGGCCACTTCGGAGGCGCCAGGTGGCCTCTGGGCGAAAGTCCCTGCGGCGTCAGTTGGCGCAGCGAGCGTCCGCTGGGACGAAGTGCCTTGGGGGGCCACCCTCGGAGGTGACTGGAAGTCAAAGGAGGTCGCTGGAAGGGCGAGCCCAACCTGGTGGGCGGCGGTAGCGAACCTCGGCGCCGGGGAAGTCAGCGCCAACGAGCCTGGTGGACGGCGGTAGCGAACCTCGGCACCGGGGAAGTCAGCGCCAACGAGGTTGGCGCCAATGAGGTCGGCGCCAAAGGAGTTGGCGTCAGTTGAACTGATGCTAGATCTGGGACGGCGGACGCCGCTGCCCCAGATGAAGATCCCGCCGCTCCGGACGCGCTTGTGGTCGCGGCGGAGTCGGCGACGATAGGAGTCTGGTCCCCAGTGCGAGGCCTCTTGGGGCCTGCACGCGGGGTGTCCGGAGAGACAGGCCGCTTGCCTGCGCTCCGATCGTCTGCCAGGGGCGGGTCCCTGATCACCAAGGGGCCACGGGCCGGCAGCATCGATGGGCCGGTGGAATCCATGGCGAGGAAGAGCCTCACGATCCGGAGGCATTTCGCAAACTCCAGATCGCAGAGCGGTCGGGCCTCGTCGGGGAAATCCAAGCCGCCCTGCACTGGCGGGAGCAGTCTGGCCAGCCATTTGGAAATGGCGGGGCTGTCCAAGTTCCCTGCACCTGGCGAAAAAAGGAAGACAAAATTGATCAGATTGATGGCAACCACGCGAAAGAATATGTACCCATGAGAAGAATAGAAACTTACGGCCCGAGTGTGTGCAAGTCATGTCGTCCTCACCCGTGTACTACCACGCCGGGCGAGCACGACAACGAAGGGGGCTGATCCTCTGGGCCACAAAGTCCTGGACTACCAGTGCCCCGGTTAGCCCGGCGTCTTGCAGGTGATTGATGCGGGTCGCCATTGCTTAGAGCTTCGCCGTCTCCTCGATGAGTGAGCCCCAATTCTCGCGGGCTTCCGCCGGTGCGGAAGGCATCGTGAGGGCGTTGACCCTGCTGTTGTCGATGGTGTACAGCCAGTTACTCCACCACGACTTCCAGTTGGACTTCGCCTAGAAGGGAATGTAGCGGGGGGCCAGCCCGTCGCGGAGGCGGAAGTGGCAACTCCCCACGGCCCCGCTGTCGATGAGGCCGCAGAGTGTGTAAAAGTGCCGGAAGAGAGGAAGATTGGGCATCACCCCCATGAACATCTCGCAGAGGTGTGCGAAGATGGCAAGGGTGACGATAGAATTGGGGGTGAGATGAAGGTGACTGATCTCGTAGAAGTGGATGATGGTAAGAAAAGAACTCGAAGAAGGGCGGCACCAGGCCTGCCAGCACTCCCCAGGCGAAGACGATGATCTCCACGGGTTCGCATCGCGACACGAGGGTTCCATGGAGGAAGAGCAGGGAACCCTCGGGCGCGACCTTGGAGAGCAATCCCGCCCTCTCCGCGTCGACCATGGAGGATGGAAAGAATTGTGCCATTGAAGCGAAAGCAAGGTCTCTGAGCGGGAGAGTCGAAAAGGCAAGAAGCAGTGTGCACGGGAGTTTGAAGGAGTGTGAACCACTGGTCGTGAATGTGTGTATGTATATATACCCTCCACGCCGACGGTTCACGAAGATGGCAAAAGGACATGACACTTCGGGTCCTGAGAAGAAACGATGGAAGTCGGGAGGACCGAGGCAGTTGAAGTATCCTGAAGAGGTGGGCCCATCCGGGAACATGCTGGTATTAATTGAGGTCTGAAAGGCAACTGGCGCGAGTTTCGGGATGGACCCGGGGGCTACTGTCAGCTTACTTTACGCCAGGGTACCCTCTCCGTCGTGGACGAGTAAGGATGAATTGCGAGCAGGCGGGCGATCAGGCCCCTCTCGCCGGGCGTCGGCCCACGCGGCGGCCTGGCGAGCAGACGGGCGTCCAGGCCCCTCTCGCCGGGCGTCGGCCCACATGGCGACCAGGCGACCAAAGGGATGAGAAGGAGGCTTCGCCCCAAAGCCTTATGGGCGACCAAAGGGATGAGAAGGAGGCTTCGCCCCAAAGCCTTGTGGGCGACCAAAGAGATGAGAAGGAGGCTTCGCCCCAAAGCCTCCTCCCTCTGACACGCTGTGTCAGAACCATTGATTGCGACAACTGCCCATCCCTTTGACGCCTCACACCTAACCAGTCGCAGGCAAGACATATCCCGGGCAGATCGGGCGGAACCACTCGACGGCACAGAGAATGAGGCTTGGGGGACAAGACTGAAGTGATGGGTGTAATAAATGAGTCATAGATCACTGTGACGCCACCTTCTCACCTGCCCGAGCCAACCCCGTCTATATAAGGGAACTCCGGTGCATGGGAGAGAGAGGGACGGCGGACAAGGGATCAAGTTCTTCTTCTGTCCAAGAGAGGGGAGCCTTGTAACCACTCCAAGATACATCAATGACGATCTAGTAGGACGTAGGGCTATTATCCACACCAGGGGCCCGAACCTGGGTACATCGGCGTGCTCTTTCTTCTCACCCTCTTTGTGTTGTGTGTTCCTCGGTCTGTCGACCGCTGTGAGGAGCCGCCCAGACCGTCCCCGGGTTATTAGAAGACTCGGCCGACCCCATCGGATTTGAAGGCTAACAACGGACCGCCGAGGGCGCTCGCAGTGTTAGCACCCAAGCCCAACTGAGAAGACGGTGAGACTCTTCGAATAACTCGACAACAATCCCTGTATTCCTGCGGTATGCGACCCGAAACACGCCCAGGATCCCCACATACCGGTTTACAACCTTGTATCGCATCAATGTGCAAAAAGGGGGCAGCGAACGCGAAGACCCCACAACCAGACACGCGCGGAAGCAAAATTAACCAACACCCAAACAACTCGGCACAAAGACAAAACCCCACGACCACCACCAACGACAACAGGGCATGAAGGCCGACACGGAAGAAACGAGAACACAAGCACGAGGTAGCTAACCACAAACACAAGTGTTTACTACAAAAGAAACCAAGTACTCCATACAAATGAGACATCGACTAAACTAACTATACAACAAAAGAGTGCACCATTAGACTAGACCCCAAAAGTAAAACATCTCCGAAAGTGTTCTGCCTCTGAACACTCCCGGGCGTGTCAGACGACGGTAGCCTCTACTCAGTGCCCCGCCCGGTCACCGATAGGCAGTAGGGGCAGAACTCACACCCCACTGGGTCCTCACCTGCAAAACCACAAAAACAGAAGCCTGAGTACGGAAGGTACTCGCAAGTCTTACCCGTGGTCCATATATGACCGACTCGAATGGAGTATGCATTTGGAAGTAGCAAGGAAATCAACTGAAGTTAAAAGTGTGGAAAGCTTAACTTTGTTTGTTGTTTAGTAACACTATTCAATTCACAATTTAAAGCAGTTGTAACGGCACCTATCTCTAGAGTGGAGTTCAATATTCAACATTAACAGAACAAGTGACCTCAAAACATTTTCAAGCTCAAGCCCAAGGGCGAACTTCAGTTCGAGTGATTACTACGTGTAGTAACAGATAACCAAGCGTGCTCATATCCGAGAGCGCGGCAATTCGAATCGCTTAATTAACCCTGCAGGGAAGCATTAATTGCACGACATGTGCCACAAAGAACCTCGTGTCAACCATCCTCCCATCCATACCAATTCGTTGGGGACATCTTCATGCGGTCCGAGCACCTAGCACCCCCTCGAGCGGCCCAATCCCAGATTGGCCCTCGAGAGTCGGCCTAAGCCTCGCCCTCAACCACGTCCAACCACATGAGGTGTATGCCCCATCGAACGGCATGCGATAAAAGAATAGCTTTACCGTCCCATACCGGCATGCGATCAACCAATTTGTGCTCGGCCACAGTTAAACATCGGGTCGGTCCTTAGCTGACTCAGGCGGGACTACCACATTTGAGTCTCCTTACCCAAAGGTCCATCTCTCCCGCCCGGTCTCCAATTTTACCTTTTTCCACAACACCGCCATAACCAAACTGTTCCAAGAATGTAAAGTGGAAGTTCTCAAGCAGTGGAACCATCCACCACTTGGCCCAAACCCGACCTCTAAGCATACTAAGCATGACACAATTAATACCCATAATCTAGCTCCAATGGAGGTGTTCAACAAGTAACAAGGATGGTACATGCAGCAAATAGGATCTAGCCTATCCCACATTTCAATTCCTAATGCAACACTTAATCATCCATTAAGCAGTTAATTCACAAAAGTAAATTACACATATGGTTCAAGATGCTTAGGTGCTTGCCTTGTGCTTCTGCTTGTGTAGTGACAACAACTTGCTCCTCGCTTTCCCCTTCGACCACGGCCACATCAGTCGTCGCGGGATCGCTCTCTACACGGATACAATGCATGAATAAGATGCATGCAATGCAAACGAAACAAAACACAAGTACAACCCCACCGAAACAGACCAGGTAAACCCGGACAATCCGGGTTTAATATCCGGACAGTCCGGCTAACCCGGACATTTCGGGCCACCAGGCCGGACACTCCGGATTGCCCAGGATTGGGAAGACGACGCGCAAAAACGGAGGTGCTCCCAAGTCTTACTACTTCACGACGGCCCGATGTATGACCTTCCTACATGTGGTTAGGCCGGAGAAGCTCCGAGCTAACTCAAGCCGCGACGAACAACGCTCACTTCTAAGAACTCCAACCCAAAACCTAACCCGAGGCGTAGAATAGCATCCTCACAACCCGATCTTTAACCCTAGCACCTGACATTGCCTAAACCAACCCCCAATCCAACCACCCACCAAAAACCCTAACCTTCCCAAAGTTACCCCAACCCCAAATCTACAAACCTAACCCCAAATCCAACCCTACGGAAGCCCTAGAACCCAAGAACCTCGAATGGACTTCAAGAGGAGGTCTCACCTTCAATGGGGATGAAGGAGAGAGAGGGGGAAGCCGGGTTGAGCGAAGAGGACGCCAGCTTGAAGAGGATCTTGAGGTCACCGGGATGGAGAAATCACCGGGGAGGAGCACGGGAGGTCGCCGGAGTGGAGGGTCGCCGGAGACGAGCTCGGTGGAGGAGATGAACGGGAGAGGTGGAGAGCAAGTGGAGAGGAGGAGATGAGTGAGCCACGAAATGGGACTTTTATACAAAACCCCCGCAAAGTCTGGACTCTCCGGACGTTTAACCCGGAGACTCCGGGTTGGGGTGTTCGATAGCACTAACTCGGACACTCTGGACACTCTGGGTTAGGGCGCTCGGGCGAGCCAATCCGGATACTCCGGACAATTTATTCAGACATTCCGGGCTATATCCGGATATTCCGGGGATTTAATCTGGACATTCCGGATCTCCTAGAATTTTTTTGAGAGTGGGGCCTTGACAACCGCCGGGATCCCCAAAGAGAGCACCACCGGGTGTCCCGCCGCAAAAGCACCCCCTACTGAACCAAATTTCTCTGTCCAGGAGATATCCTGCCAGTCAAAAACATCGACAGCACGCCAGTCGGCATGCACCCTCTCATTCCCATCCATCCCGTGGAGAGGCCTACCGATGTAGGACTTTCATGTCTCACTACATGTGAGACAAAGAGGCCTGCTCAGGTCACCTCTTCTGTTATGAATGCACAATTGCAAATGAAATGAATGAATGGCAAATGCATTCTACTTCAACATCCACATCTCCATCAAAATGAACACAAATATAATCATCATCATCAAGTCAACCAAAAGCATTAACATAAACTTTAAATTCATAATCATTTAGCATTTCTCTTTCACCCAGGATTGAATAATGTAACGGTTATGTATGATCTCTCTGCAGCATACCAAAGTGTGCTAATAATATTTGCACAAAGAGCTGATCATTCCTTGTGGGTAAAGTTGTACACCTCTGCAGAGTTTAAATCTTTTTGAAAAGCCGTGCCCGTGGTCATGGGAGACTTAGTGAACTGACACTAGTTAGATGTTTTGGACATTTTCATAAAAATGGAAAGAAATAATGATTTTGGTAATAGAAGTTACCCTACAGATGATTCAACGCTTGTCATGTGTTGACAAGGTTGTGTTCAGCTGTCGTGCCATGTGTTGGCAGTTAAGATAACATGCGCCATGTGTTGGCAATGGTTTTGTGCCATGTGTTGGCATTGGATTTATCGTTTCTCACATTCATGGAGGAACGGTGAGATAATACCTGTTTATCTACTTGTTCATTATTTTACATATCTGTTAAGTGATTTTATTCAATTTCGCTTTCAATCTATTATTCAGTATTTACAAGTCAATTTGGCTTTATGCAAAGCAACCTTAGAAACCCACTTTCTATTCAGCTTGCATATATTCCAGGTTTTGCAAACACTACAAGTCTTGTTGAGTACACAATGTACTCATCCTCTGTCGGGACCCCGAATTTGCAAATCCGGACCCTCTGTGTATTCAGCACTAGTCCAGGAACACGCTAGTGCACACAGTCTTAACATCGGTAGATATCACAATCATACCACTCGATACTAATAAAGTACTTTATTTAAATAGTCAAACTGGTTACTTGACCTTATGGTCAAGTTACAAATGCACGCCTCGCAGGGCGAAACTTATTAAAAGAGAAATAGTAGCAGCGGAAAAATCAAATAACTTCGTGGCGCCATCCAGTATACCACAGGCAACTGACTGGGCTCGCTTCCCTAAGTAGACGGTCCCTCTTGGAGTTCCTCCTCCAAAGCTGGTGTAGTCTCCTCTTCAACTGGTGTTATATTGTGGCAAGGGTGAGTACTTGGTACTCAGCAAGTCATGCACAGAATGCAGGCTAATATACTATATGCATGGCTTGGTACAAAGAAGTAGCTCAAGGTATATTTGCAGTAAAACAGCATTTGACAAATATCATAAGTAGATTCAAAAGCAGTAGAAACAAGTAAAGCATAAATAACTTTTCAAGGAGTTTAATAAACATCTTTCCCATCCTAATCCACATTTCCATCAACATCATTATTAATCCAACCCAACCTTTCAAATCCAAGTTATTTTTGAGAAAATCTAACCCTTGATTTGTAATTTGAGCGATGTCCAATACCGCGGACACGGCTATTCGAATAGATTCTACACTCTGCAGAGGTTATGCACTTTACCCACAAGATACAGTCAAACACCACAAAGGCGAAGTTCCCGTGAATAAAGTCTTTCTAAACTTCTAACAATACAAGTGGTCCTCCCGGTTATTGCACACTAACCCTTCCCTTAGCTAAGGCGAAGTTTAGGCCAATCAACCGTTAGATGGGTACTGGCCTCGGCCCAGACGCTCCCCGTACAACTTACACAAAGGGTGTAGTTGACCTCACGAGGTCCCACAGTGCGTTATTAGCAACTTAGTCAACTAGGTCCGTCCCATTCTGAGACATGTGGTTGCACGTTAGACCCAGTTCAAAGGCTTGCAAGGTTAAGTCCTTAGGGTGACCAGGGCAAGACTACCCGAAGAACCAAATCAACATCCCCAATGCCACAACTGGCCCACCTGATTATTCTTGCCACATGCCCCGGTCAAAAACTATTTATCAAACCCCAGTTGATTACCATGCACCACGTGCCATCAACATCACATGATACCTTTCCAAAACAGGTTCAATATATCATTAATTCAATATTAACATTTGATTGTCCAAAATCATGTCATGAGCACGTAGCAGGTCTAAGCAGTTTACTACAACGGTCTAAAACCCATGTTGGCAAGTTAATAATGTCCAACTAGTAAACCACAACTAGGGTGACAAGGGTCATGGCACATATTTAAATAATCAAGGTGTCATACAGCAAATTGGTATTTATCTAATTCCCCAAATTTAAATAAAGTATTTCTAATTGAACTAGCATGCAATAGGTTAAATCAAAATAGATTTCGAAATAGGATCAACATGGTCAAAGCACAACTTGCCTTCAAAAAGTACTTGTTCTTGGTCTTGAGTTGGATCCTGAGTCAATACTTCTCCTTCAAATCCTTCCGACACTTCAACGTCTACTCGTAAAGCGTGCAAATAGCAAATACACAAATAAACAATAGGCAAAAAGTATCCAACCATCCAAATAAAATCCATAAACAGAGAGAACATAATTTTATGAATTTTTAGAAACTGGAATCGTCAAATTTGGAGTTAAAACGCAAAAGTTATGATTATTTAAAGTTTAAATAATCAATTAAATAATTTTACAGAGAAAAACTTTAGTCCAAAAATTAAATAAAATTCATATTTAGGTAGGTCTCAATTTTATACAAATTTAGAAATTTGAATCGCTCAAATCGGAGTTGAAACGCAAAAGTTATAAGCGTTTGAAGTTTGAAACAAAATCTGAAATCATTATTTCGAATTAATAAATCATTTTCTTTTTCAGAAATTAATTATTGCGTCAGCCTGGACACGTGGCAGCCTCTGATTGGTTGGTTGACGTCAGCCGGTCCATGGACTTGGTCCACGCTCGGCTCGGGTCTACCGTGGACTCGGTCCACGGCTCCACGTGTCATCAGCGACATGTGGGTCCCCCTCGGGTGGCGCCATCGGCGTCGGCGGGCTCGGCCACAGCCGGCAGTGGGACCGCTGTGGCGTCATTCTTGGCGTCGGCGCTCGGCTGGGGACGGCCCGACATCTTGGTTCGCCATGGCGTCGGCGTGGCGTCATGGTGCGGTTTGGCCGGGCCGGCCGACATGCGGGCCCGCGTGTCGGCGTCCTGCCTTACAGCGTGGGCCCGGATGGCGCGGCGGTCGGCCTTCCTGCACGTGGCTAGACTCGACCGTTGATTTGAAAATCAATGGTCCAGATTGGATCTGGACTCACGCGTTTGGGGTGAACGCGGTTGATCTGGACCGTTGGATCTAGATCGGACGGTCAAGATTGGATCTAGTGGTTTTGGACGGAATCTCACCGTGAGATGACGTGGCGTGATCTGGGACGTTGGATCTTGATCGGACGGCTGAGAAGCTTCGAGCGACGGCGATGGCGTGCGGCGGAGCTGGGGACGGCGACACGGGCAACGGCGTTTGCGGCCTCCTCCGGCGACGTGAAAGGTCCCTTCGAGTGCGTCTCGTCGCGGTGAGTCCGGATCTGGGGTCAATGGCGGCGGGAAACGGCGGACGGCGGCGGAATCAAGCGTATCCGCGGCGGAGGTGCTACGACTCGGCGGCGATTGCGGCGCGTCAAGAAGCGCTGCGGCGCGGCAGCTGCGCAAGGTCAAGGCGATCCTCGGTGTGATCCGGGCATTAAATAGCCTCGGCTTCCACGTTAAAACGGAAACCTAGTTCCCCATGGCGGCGGGCGGCGCGAGTCCGGCCGGACTCGGGCGAGACGACGACGACGGCCGTCCACGTGGCACGATCGGCGCCACGATGCGTAGCGGATCGGATCCGGGCCGGATCCGATCGAAGTGGTACAGGGAAATCCTGACCGTTGGATCTTGATCCAACGGTTGGGATCGATTAGGTTTTAGAGCTGGTTCGGTCGAGTCACGTGGCTCGGTCGGACTCGAGTCCGACTTCGGGTTCGACTTCGATCGGATGAATAGTACTTGACCCGACTTGATTTTCCAGCGATTTAATAATTAAAATAATTTCCAGTAATTCATTTAATTCATTAAAAATAGCAAAATACTCAGAAAAATTCCAGAAAAATTCTGGAAAATATTTTAGGGTATTTGGGACTCAAATAAAATATTTCCAACAAAATTTTATTTACAAAATTTAATTCTTTAATTATTTCAAAATGGAATAAATTCAAATAAATTCCAAATAAATCCAAATAAATTCCAGAAAATTCCAAAAATTCACCAAAGTGCCAAATCACACATGAATTTAAGAAAAGCAAAATTTTGGGGTGTTACAAACCTCCCCCCCTTAATAGAATCTCGTCCCCGAGATTCAGGGCTTACTAAAGGAATAGGTTTGGAAACTCTTTCCTCAAATCCTCTTCGCGTTCCCAAGTTGCTTCACTCTCCGTGTGGTTGCTCCACTTTGTACTCTCTGAAACGGGTTGACTTATTTCTGGTCTCTCGATCCATAGTGTCCAAAATCTTTACGGGATGCTCCTTGTAAGTCAAATCTTCTTGCAACTCAATTGACTCTAGCGGTGTCTGTTCCTCAGGTACTCGGAGACACTTCTTCAACTGGGACACATGGAATACGTCATGTACTCCTGCTAACGACTGTGGCAACTCCAGCTGATAAGCAACTTCGCCTCTGCGGCTCAAAATCTTAAATGGTCCAACATAACGGGGTGCAAGTTTTCCTTTGGCATGGAACCTCTTAACTCCCCTGAGAGGCGTAACTCTGAGGTATACAAAGTCTTCTGGTTCAAAACTCAAGTCTCGGCGACGGTTGTCAGCATAACTCTTCTGTCGTGATTGGGCGATCTTCAACCTTTCCCTAATCATGGCAATCTGCTCTTCAGCCTCTTGAAGAATATCAGGCCCGAAGACACGGCGCTCGCCGGTCTCATTCCAATTCAATGGCGTCCGACAGGGTCGACCATACAAAGGCCTCAAAAGGTGACATCGTAAACTAGCTTGGTAACTATTATTGTAATCGAACTCGGCATACGGCAAACTCTTATCCCAAGAGGTAGCATAAGCCAATGCACATGCTCTTAACATATCCTCCGAATCTGATTGACTCTTTGGCCTGTCCATCCGTCTGCGGATGATAAGGTATCTTGAAGTTTAAACAGTTCCCATGGCTTCATGCAACTTATTCCAAAACCTTGAGGTAAATTGGGTACCTCTGTCCGATACAATCCTCTTTGGCACTCCGTGCAAGCAGACGATCCTCGATCATGTACAACTCGCTAACTTATCTCCCGAGTAGGTGGTCTTCACGGGATAAAATGGGCTACTTTGGTCAAACGATCCACTATAACCCATATGGAGTCATAACCTCCTTGAGTCTTAGGCAAACCGGTAATGAAATCCATTCCGATTTCCTCCCACTTCCACTCGGGTATTTTCATGGTGTAGTAATCCCGCTGGTCTCGATGCATTGCCTTGACTCTCGGCATACATCGCACAATGCAACATGCTCGGCAACTTCACGCTTCATGCTTGGCCACTAGAATCTTTCCTTCAAATCTCGATACATTTTGGCGCTTCGGGATGAATTGAATACTTGGAGTCATGGGCTTCCTCCAAAATCGCTTGCTTTAATTCCTTCTTGTTGGGCACACAAATGCGATCCTTCATCCATAACGTGCCTTGCTCATCCAACTTGAAGTCCTCTGCCTTGCCTTCATCCTTGATGGACTTAATCCTGCGGATCTTGTCATCCTCCTTCGTCCTTCAGGATCCGGGTCCCCTAGGGTAGGCTTTACTTCCAATGCGGCCAGGAATCCGCTAGGTACCACCTCAATCTTCATTCTCTAGAAATCCTCACATAGCTCATCCTGACTTGTGGCTAGCAACATGCTCACAGTGTGGCTTTTCCGACTCAAGGCATCGGCAACTACGTTGGCCTTTCCGGGATGGTAATGGATTCCAACATTGTAGTCCTTGATCAACTCTAACCATCTCCTTTGCCTCATATTCAGATCCGACTGGGTGAATATGTACTTAAGGCTCTTATGATCCGTGTATACTTCACATCTGTTTCCAATCAGATAGTGACGCCATATCTTCAAGGCATGCACTACGGCAGCTAACTCTAGGTCATGTGTCGGATAATTCTCCTCATGCGGCCTCAACTGCCTTGACGCATAAGCGACGACCTTTTCATTCTGCATCAGCACACATCCAAGTCCTTGGCGCGATGCATCACAATAAATATCAAAGCTTTGAGCAACATCCGGTAGAACTAATACCGGTGCTGATGTCAATCGCTTTTTCAGCTCCTGAAATCCTTTCTCACATTCTGACGTCCATGCAAACTTCTTCTCCTTCTTCAGCAATTGCGTAAGAGGTTTCGCAATTGTCGAAAAGCCTTCAATGAAACGGCGGTAGTATCCTGCCATTCCAAGGAAACTCCGGATCTGGGTCACAGTCTTTGGTTGCTCCCAATGTAACACGGCTTCTACTTTGCTTGGATCAACGGCGACTCCTTCTGCGGTCATTACATGTCCAAGAAACTCCACCTTGTCCTTCCAAAAATCACACTTACTAAACTTGGCGAAGAGTTGCTGTTCCCTCAGCTTTTCCAAAACTCGCCTCAAGTGTTCGGCGTGTTCATCCTCTGTCTTGGAGTAGATTAGGATATCATCTATGAACACGACAACAAACTTGTCCAAATATTCCATGAACACCTTATTCATCATATTCATGAAATATGCTGGCGCATTCGTCAGTCCAAAAGACATAACTGTAAACTCGTAATGTCCATATCTTGACGAGAATGCAGTCTTCGGAATATCTTCTGATCGGATCTTCAATCGATGGTATCCCGATCTCAGATCAATCTTGAGAAAACTCCGGCTCCTCGGTGATCAAACAAATCATCAATCCTGGGTAGCGGATATTTATTCTTCACGGTGACTTCATTGAGTGCACGGTAGTCAATGCACATCCTGAAACTCCCGTCCTTCTTCTTGACAAACAAAACTGGTGCTCCCCACGGCGACGAACTCGGTCTGATAAATCCTTTCTCCATTAACTCCTCTAGCTGTTTCTTCATCTCTACCAACTCCTCGGTGGACATCCGATAGGGTCTCTTTGCTATCGGTGCTGTACCAGGTACAAGCTCTATCACAAACTCTATGTCCCTGTCTGGCGGCATACCAGGTAGATCTTCGGGAAAAACATCTGGGTACTCATTCACTACTGAGACATCCTCTATGCTGATTGTCTTGGTACTGTTAACCATCATCTGTCCTTCTCTAACGGCAGTAGCTTGGAATTCCACTTCCTTTCCACACGGGCTCTCAACTGCGATAGTCCTTCGTCCACAATCCAATACGGCCTTGTGCTTGGATAACCAGTCCATTCCCAAAATAACGTCTAAGGTCTGGGTCTCCAAAATTATAAGGTTTGCTTGGAACTCTATTCCATTTATTAGTATTCTCACCCCGGAACATCCTACTTTCGTTCGGAGTTCGGAACCAGGGGTTTGAACTAAAAGCATGCACTTAAGTTTTGCAATCCCCAAGTCGTTTCTAGCAGCAAAGCCTTGCGAAACAAACGAATGCGAAGCTCCAGAGTCAAACAAAATCAAGCAGGTGCATCGAGTTAACAAGTAACTTACCCAGTACGACGTCCGTAGCATTTTGCAGTGCATCTGCGGTGACATGGTTGACTCGGCCTCTCACCACGGTTTGGGATGTGGTTCCTGGTGCTGGCGTCGTAGCTGGGGTGGTTCCCAAGTTAAAGCGAACGGGGGTCACTCCTGCTGTCTTCTTTGGACAACTGTTGGCAAAATGTCCTGGCTCGTTGCAGTTGTAGCAGCGTCTCATCGTTTCCTTCTTATTTGCTGGAGCGGCGTTTCTAGCGGTGGGTGCAGTAGTTACGATTGACGGGTCTTGGTGCTTGGTGACGGTGTCCTTGTAGCACTCTGTGGCTGGAATCTGAAAAATTGATTTGGTGCAACTCTCGACGCCATTGCGTTCCTGGCGTGATCCTGCTTTGTTGCATTCTGCGCTTCCTGTTCTCATCCAGTTCCTTGCGTTTGTTCTCAAGAATAAGCGCCTTATTCACCAATTCTTGGAAATCTGGAAAGGTGTGGGTGATCAATCCTACTTGCAATCCTGAGTTAAGTCCCTTCATGAAGCGAGACTGTCTGGCTTTATCTGTTGCTACATCCTCGGTGCGTGGCGTGCTAGCTGTGTGAACTTGTTCGGGTAGTCGACCATCGGTGATTACCTTGCTTGATGCTCGAACTCTTCCTTCTTAAGGTCCATGATTCCTTCAGGCACGTGATCTTTTAATGCAGCTGTGAACTCTTCCCAAGTGATATCTTGAGGGTTCTCTTGCGTGGCACAGAAGTTCTCCCACCATTCGGCGGCTGTTCCTTCCAACTGATTATTTAGGTAGGTCTCAATTTAAATAATCAATTAAATAATTTTACAGAGAAAAACTTTAGTCCAAAAATTAAATAAAATTCATATTTAGGTAGGTCTCAATTTTATACAAATTTAGAAATTTGAATCACTCAAATCGGAGTTGAAACGCAAAAGTTATAAGCGTTTGAAGTTTGAAACAAAATCTGAAATCATTATTTCGAATTAATAAATCATTTTCTTTTTCGGAAATTAATTATTGCGTCGGCTGGACACGTGGCAGCCTCGATTGGTTGGTCGACGCCACCGGTCCATGGACTTGGTCCACGCTCGGCTCGGGTCTACCGTGGACTCGGTCCACGGCTCCACGTGTCAGCGACATGTGGGTCCCCTCGGGTAGCGTCGCTTCGGCGTCGGCTGAGGCTCGACCACCAGCGAGTGGGACCCGGCGTGGCGTCATTGGCGTCGGCGCTTCGGCTGGGACGGCCGACATCTTGAGCGCCATGGCGTCGGCGTGGCGTCATGGTGCGGTTTGGCCGGCGTGACATGCGGGCCCGCGTGTCGGCGTCTGCGCTTCACGCGGCGTGGGCCAGCGGCCGCGACGGTCAGCCTTCCCGGACACGTGGCTCGATCTCGACCGTTGAGTTGAACATCAACGGTCCAGATTGGATCTAGACTCACGCGTGGGGGGTGAACGCGGTTGATCTGGCCCGTTGGCTCTCGATCGGACGGTCCCGAGTGGCTCTAGTGGGTTTGGCCGGACTCTCACCGTGGGATGACGTGGCGTGATCTGGGACGTTGGATCTTGATCGGACACCGAGAAGCTTCGGCGGCAGCGATGGCGTCTTGTGGCGGCCGGGCTGAGGGCGGCGACACGAACAACGGCGTTGTGGCCTCCTCCGGCGAGGTGAAAGGTCCTTCGGGTGCGTCTCGTCGCGGTGAGTCGGATCTGGGGTCAATGGCGGCGAAACGGCGACGGCGGTGGAATCAAGCGAACCGCGGCGGAGGGTGCTACGACTCCGCCCGGCGATTGGCGCGTCTGTGGCGCTGCGGCGTGATGGCGGCTAGAACAGCGGCTGCGCAAGGTCAAGGCGATCCTCGGTGTGATCCGGGCATTAAATAGCCTCGGCTTCCACGTTAAACGGAAACCTAGTTCCCGGCGGCGGCGGCCGGCGGCGGAGTCCGGCTCGGACTCGGGCGGAGACGACGACGGACAGCCGTCAACGTGGCACGATCAGCGGCCACGATGCGCGCGTGGGATCGGATCCGGGCCGGATCCGATCGAAGTGGTACGGGGAAATCCTGACCGTTGGATCTTGATCCAACGGTTGGGATCGATTAGGTTTTAGAGCTGGTTCGGTCGAGTCACGTGGCTCGGGTCGGACTCGAGTCCGACTCGGGTTCCGACTCGGTCGGATGAATAGTACTTGACCCGACTTGATTTTCCAGCGATTTAATAATTAAAATAATTTCCAGTAATTCATTTAATTCATTAAAAATAGCAAAATACTCAGAAAAATTCCAGAAAAATTCTGGAAAATATTTTAGGGTATTTGGGACTCAAATAAAATATTTCCAACAAAATTTTATTTGCAAAATTTAATTCTTTAATTATTTCAAAATGGAATAAATTCAAATAAATTTCAAATAAATCCCAATAAATTCCAGAAAATTCCAAAAATTCACCAAAGTGCCAAATCACACATGAATTTAAGAAAAGCAAAATTTTGGGGTGTTACATCCTCGCTATTATTGTTGTTTTTAGGCAGAAAATTTTGACAATTACCCTGACGCAGGAAAACGGGATTATTAACGAAGGTTCTTTCTAAGGTTTACCTTGTCAGTTGCCTGCGGGTTATGTGGCAAACTACAAGTCATCTAACTTTTTTGCTATATTTTAGTCGACCTTTTTGGTCATATTGTATCGATACTTCTGCTGTAATAAATTATGAAACTTTTGTATGGCTGTGTTCTCAAATTGTGTTAGTGCATGCTAGCTACTGATCATGGGACTAGCACAGTATGCACTTTAGAACCTTTCTTTTATGTTACACTGTAGCTTAAAAGGGAGGGTCTCATAGGCAATTAGAGGCAATGTGCCCCTTCTCATCACACTCAAAGCATCGAATGTTGGTGAAGCGATTATCGCTTGAGTGTTGCCCCTTAAATTTATGAGGGGCGCTAGAATTTGAGCACATCTTCATAAACCTTCTCATTCTTCTCACAAGAAGAGCCATCTCCTCGATGCCATATTCGAAGTCATCAAGCGTCTCCTCGCTTGACTCTATTTTTGCCTTGAAAGCAATATTCTTCTTTTTGGAGGACCTTTGCTCCAAGAGCTCCTCCTTATCCTTCTTGTACAACTCATTTGTGATGAGGTTACCTAAGAGTGCGATTGATGTCATTTTCGCCAACTTGGGAGAGTTGAAGACGAGTATCACCAATGTCTCGTACTTGTCCGGTGGAGCCCTAAGCATTTTACGAACAATATCAAGATCGGTTAATGAACCCCCAAGGCCCTTGAGCTCATTCACTATGTTGTTTAGTTGTGAGTATGTCTCGGTGATGTTTTTATAGGGCAACATAATGAAACTCTCATACTTGATTTGAACCATATGTAATTTGGACTCCTTGATCATGGATGTACCCTCATGAATTTTGGAGAGGGTTGTCCAAATCTTATGAACCATCTCAAGATTGCTCATGTGATTGAACTCATCCACATTCAAGGCTCCAAACAAAGTAATCATTGCTTGAGCATTAAGGTGAGAGTTTCGCTCATCTTGATCGATTGTGGACGTGGGATGAATCGACATGGTGAAACCCTCACCAACAATTCTCCATATGCTCGGGCTCATGGCCTTGAGATAAATGGTCGTGCGTATTTTCTAATACGCATAATTAGTGCCATCAAAGAAAGGTGTGTTGCCTATGGATACACCCTCACTAGCCATCCTTTTCTCTCTAGACGGTAAAATCTAAAATGAGAGACCAAGCTCTTATACCAATTTTAGGATCAAGGATAACTGACTAGAGGGGGTGAATAGGATGTTTTTAAAATTCTCGGCTCTAATTGCAATAATAAGATAATTAATACCAGAAATGAGAATTTTGACAACCAAGGCGTAAATCCTCAGGTTTCAATAAATTGCACCAATAATTCTAAGTTTGAGCAACTACACAATTTAATTTCAAGAATAAGAATAAATTAGCTATAAAAGTAAATTTGCTCAAAGAAGTTCAAGTGATCAAACCACAAAGAGTACACAAAAATTTATTCTGTGGTCTCAGAGACTTGTCGGTCTCCCCTAATCCACATTGAGGAAGTTTGATCCAATCAAGCAAGCTCCTTGCGCAAATGAGCTTTTCCCTCGATCACTAGTGGTATTTCTTCTCCGCTCCGGGTATGCGAGTTCCTTGCCTTCACAGATACCGGGCCCTCTCGCAAGCTCCTTAGAGAATGTCACCGGTTCTCCTGCCTCCAAGTCGTCTAGGAGGCGGCAACCTCCAAGAGAATAGACTTGATGCTTGCTTGAAGGTGTTTGAGTGCTTCCAATGGCTCAATTAATGCAATGCACTCAATTTTCTCTCAACAACTCACAACTTTGAGAATTGAATGCACGAGTGTAGAGAGAGTTGCAAGGGCTCAAGATGTGTTCAATGTGGTAACCAACCCTGCCCTTGATGCAGGTGGGTGGTATTTATAACCCCACACCAAGAAACTAGCCATTGGAAGCATTTTCTAAAAAAGTCAACCGAGTCCGACACTACCGCCCTCTAAGGGCCGGCAGTGCTGGCCAGGGCTCCAATGGTACACCTAGTGCATTAAATGCACTAGGTTCTAGCCGCTATCCACCTGCCCCCATAAGTCCGGCACTATCGCCCATTAGGGCCAGTAGCATTTTGAAAAGGGGAAAAACAGGCACTTCTAGAAAAAAATCTACCGGGGTTAATGGGACGATATTGCCGCTCACCTGACAGTACCGCTCGTTAGAGCCAGTAATGCTGCTTGGGGATAAGGCACAAAAAGGTGCTTACTGTAAAATAAGTAACACCGTCTTAGGGGCGGTACTACCGCTCACCCAGCAGTACCGCTCATAAGGCGTGGTAGTGCCAGCCACTGAGAGATGCCAATAAATTGCTTTTTGTTAAATATCTACCGCCCTCTTGTGGGCGGTACTGCCGCACCTCCGGCAGTACCGCCCCTAGGAGCTGGTAGTGCCGCTTTTGACTAGAAAGTAGGATTTTGAAGTAAAATTTTTATGCAAATGAATGAGTTATCACATAATTGAGCCATTTAGATTTACTCATTTTTAAGCTACTAATGAAGCCCCCCCCTTAATAGTACGGCACCTAATCTAGCAACCCGATATCTCTCCAAACACCGAGATCGGCAAAATGCTATAAAAAGATCCTTAATTCTTTTATACCTTGATCTTGGGCTTGACTTCGAATATGGGCTCATGTCATTGCTTTTCGTATTCCTTTGACGAAGACTAACAACCTTTTGCACACTCAAAGCAAATTGTTAGTCAACAAATATTGATTGTCATTAATTACCAAAACCATGTGAAATTAGAGGTCTAGATGCATCAGGGTGTCTACAGGTGATGTGAGTGAAATACATACCAATACAACAGCGTATGCCTTGCTATAAGGAGAAAATGTTATAGTAGGGATATACTGCCTTAGTTATTATGTGAATGGAATATCACGGTTAAAATGTGTTTTATTTCTGCTACCGTCGCAAGGGTTTGACATCACCGGGGTAATGCAAAGTTAGATTTAGGTAATGTAAAGGTTTTCGTCGTGACCTCTTTGCCGCACACCAAAGTGTGAAAATAGCTTGACAAAAAGAGTTGGTCATGATTTATGAGTAAAGTTGTACGTCTCTGTAGAATGTAAACTTTTCAAAAAGCCGTTCCAACAGTTATGGGAGACTTGGTGTAGTGACACTAGTTAGAATTTTGATATTTTCATAAAAATGGGATGGATTGGAAATTTCATTTGAAAGTCTTCGTCTTTGATTTTATACCATGTATTGGCAAAGAATGGTTATGTCAGGGAATGGCAATGAACGGAATGTTGCTCACGTCATGGAAGACTATGAGTTATTCCCTTATGCTTACATTATTGTTATTTACTTAACATTCAAAATGCTTTTATGAAATTTCGTTTACAATATACTATTCAGTATTTACATTTCGACCTCGCTTTATGCAAAATAATCGTAGAAGTCTTTCTATCGATATGGCCTGCATTTATCATATATTTGTAAAACACTACCAAGTCTTAGGAGTACATACGTGTACTCAACCTTACTATTGTTGATATTCAGAGAACGAAGAAACCAAAGTTCACGACCCTGACGTAGTTTACAAGGACTTTACTGACGAGCTTTTCTAGGGTTATTCCTTGTCAATTGCATGTGGTATTTTAGGTAAAAGGCATACTGTCAAGCTATGTATTTCCACTGCAAAACTCTTAATTCGGCCAATAGACCAGTTGTAAGAACTAAGTTTCTATTAATGTACTATGAACTTGTATGGATATGATGATAATATTGTATATGTGCGTACTAGCCACTAATCATGGGACAAGTACTATATTCACATAGGAATCCCTCTTGGTATTTCACACCAGAGGGTTCCGCACAAACCTATTATCCATCCGTATAAAACAGTTAGACAGCTTCGTGTCCCGGAGGATGAGATATAGTAGGAATGTAGCATAAGCAAGCACAGCCAGGCACAGGAATGAGCCAGACAAAAGACCTCCGACTTCTGAAGAGAAGAAATCCAATAAGAGGTAGCCATTGATTATGATCGGTACGGATGCAACTGACCAGGTTGCAATCTGCATCAAGATGCCGAAGTTAGTTGAGAATGCTATATGTATATATGAAAATTTAACTTTGGCAAGCTAATTTATAATGTCTAGGCAAAAATAAAACGAAGACACTGAATAGTCGTTGATAAGTTCGTCGGATTCCTTCCTACAGAAAGAGCCTCATAAGATACCAGTAAAGCACACGTTCACAGGCGAATAGACAACCATTCAATGCAGGATCACGTATACCGTAATAATTACAGAAAAAAGAAATTATATCATACGATATCATGATCTTGATTTTAGCATATCCTAGGGAAGCAATAAACCAACACCTTTCAAGGACAAAAACTGAAATCAGACCCCCATCAAGAACTCAAACAGCCCTAAATGGCATCTGTAGCAATGGAACACCAATTGTGTATCTGCAACCCATCCTAATGTTTGCAATTTAACTAGTGGTCCTTTTAGCACAGCGAGATCTACCATCTCATAATAATCACCAGTGATGCCATAATGCATGTAAGCATAGGCATATGACCTGAACAGGCATAACCATAAACGACATCCCTATCAGCATCACAATATTCCTCGGCCATAATTACTAATGAAATTTGATGACTAACTAATCTTGACAAAAGAAGATTTGAAGTGAAGTAGAGCACATGAACAACATTCTTACGGGAAAAAAGAAAGATAACCTATTACACCTCAGGATAAACGGCCATCTCTTACTTGTGTTCTTGAACCTATCTTAAACACTCCCATGACTTGCTCCTTGGATACCAATGTTATCAGTGGGATGAGTGCAAAAGGGATCTGAATTGACTGGAGCACATTAAGCCACTCGTTCAGAACATCCAGTGCAGAATCAGATGTGTCGAAGTACAAAGCAACAGTAATAGTTGGCACAATTGCAAAGCTTCTAGTGATCATTGCCCTGATCCATTTTTTCAATCGCCAATTCAGAAGCCCACCCATTATAAACTGTCCAGCATAGGTTCCAGTTATGGTACTACTCGTGGCAGCGGCTAACAACCCAACTCCCCAAATAGACAGGATAGGGAAAAAACCTCCCCCAAACTTCTCTTGTAGATAATGTCCAGCATTTTCAAGGCCAATGTTACCTGCTTCTTTGGTACCATAAAACCCTTTCGCAAAAACTGCCGTGACAAATAAATTTATCATGAAGGGCACTACCAATGCCATCATGGATTCAATGGTGTAGTACCTCAACGCTTCACGGACTTGATATTCGTTGTTTGGGTCAATTTTTCTTGATTGCACAAGAGCAGAATGAAGGAACACATTGTGGGGTGTGATAACACATCCAACAAGCCCAACAGCTTGCCTTATTGTTCTTGAGCTTAGCTTAGGAACCAGAATACCTATTGTACAGAAATTACATTGTGGTCAGCAGGAAAAGAATAATAGCAGAGAAATGGAACACATTATGGAAGGTCAAGCAGAAAAGGATATTCACCAATTATCAGGTCTTTCCCATTGGGCTTGGTTTCTATAAACATCCAAGCGAAGGACCAGGCCATTGTTGCAATCAGAACCGCAAAAAAAGCTTCCAACTTCCTCACCCCATGGTTCTCAAGGGAAAGAAAAATGAAGCTGATGAAAGGTAATATTAAGGAAAGTTGTTTGCAACCCCCATTGAAAAATACAACAAAATAAGTGCTCATGATGTTAGAAAGGTGTTTTGTAAGTGTACTGGTAGTAAACCAAATGATTGCTACAAGTGCTACATGCATTTATTCAGATCATATTAAAAAACTAAAAAATATTTATCCCTGGATAAAAGTCACTACTGTGTTTAAATAACAAAATAGATGAATAGACTCATGTAAGTATATTGCGGCATGGAGTTTTGACACAATGTGGGTTTATCTTTGTGGGGGCCCGGAAGCGTAATCGGATTCTCACTTACGCGTTAGACTAGAAGTGACACCCATACTATATTAAGTGTATGCTCACTGTCCTCAATTAGTCCCATGCACGGATGTTATCCAGATTACCCTCATCCAAATAAATATGAACCATCTGATTATCATCATACACACTTACGTAACCAAGAGAGTTCTAACCACTTTCCGAAAATCATACCGGGATTGAGGTCAACCCATTCGGGCATATCACACGCCGCCCGTCTCAGAATCTTAGTACCGCCCACACCCACCTAGGGGTGTACGTCACAGTAGTTAAGGAACGACGGCCGCTCGTGTTCATGCATCAAGAAAACAATGCCGAGTACCCAGATATGTGTCTAGTGCTAGTTCCCAAGATAAACGACTAGCACCCACATATCCCGCATTCAAGATGAATCATTACACATACACATAAGTACTTGACATAAAAAGTAGTTTAAAAACTATTACAACTACTTAATATTACAAGTCTATAGCCGACCGGCAAAATATATCACATGAAAACTAAAGTGCAGCAGAAATAAGCATAAGTCTAAAAGCAGGACAGCGGTATGCCCATCCAAAACCAAAAGGCAACCGACTAGGGAAAGACCCAGTTCATCCGTCCAAGAAGTCGTTTGTCCCTGGTTCGTAGCAAGTATCGTCGAGAACACCTTTATTACCTTCGTCTAAACATTTTTAGATTGAGCAAACGGTGAGTACACGTATATACTCGCAAGACTTTAGTGTTTGGAAGTAATTATATATGCATGGCTATCTCAATGGAAGTAAGGTTCTACACTAGGTTCAATTTCAGCATGAAGCAAATTTTATTTGTAAGCATACAGTTTAGCAAATGACGACAGTATTGCAAAAAGCATTTAATAAGAAAATAATATCAATATGTAAAGCATGTATACAACATTTCATGACCCTCCATGGTCATGAATAAAAATTAAATCGCATCCAACCCATTGCACTAATAAACCAACTCATCGTACCAAAATTTCTCCAAAGTGTTTGCAAAACCAAAACCAAAAGCTATACTTGATATTATGTCCCAAGCTGCTCTTGACCGTTAGCGCAGTTAATTAATTAGATTTAAATCTCTACAAACAGTGTACACTTTACCCACATGACACATTCTAGCAATCATATCAACCATACCACACAATACTTCCCGTACCCGTTTTGCTATACTGTGACGAAACCGTTCCATTCGCTAGAGTCGGCCTTGTACTAGCTCCGGTGATGACTAACCCTTGCTATGGTGGTCGAAATCCAGCCCGTACACACAGTACTCACGATGATTTACGCCCCATTGCGTCCTATGGAAATCCAGGCCCGAACACACAGTTCTAACAATGGTTTAAGGCATACACCGTTGTATTTGAATGCTTTGGTCTTAATGCCTTGGTGAAGGAAGCACCTAGAACGACACCGTACACCCGGTTCGTTCATACTACTTCGGCCTACCAAAATGCAAGACTAAACACCAAATACTGTAGTCAAGGCAATCCCATACTAGCACATGTAGTTGCACAAATCGACTCAACTGATAGCATCTAGTTCGGTCCTTAGGTTGACTCAGGCGAGATCTTCCCCTAACTACATGCAAGTCCATCCCTTGTACATCCAGTTATAACATATCTCGCCTGTGTCTAAATCATATTTTTATTTTTATTTTTACTAACAAATCAGTATCCTTTACTGTCATATCCAACCTTTTTAAATTTCAAAAAAACTTAAGTCTATCATTCTTCCCTTCTTGAACTAAATCATGTCTAAGCGTGGTAGTTAAGTAGTTGCATATATCCCGGGTTGACATTATGTATTGTCTAACCCTAACTTATGCTTACCAAGGTTCACATAGTCATATTTAGTAAGGAAATTCCATGAGTCTTGTCCAGGGATCAAAATCTCGTCAAAATCCTGCGAAATTTTTGCGAAATATCGGATTTCAGACCCCCGAATTTCATAATCCCAGCAAAATTAAAAAATTTGAAAAAAAAAATCAAAATGATACATTAACCTATAATCCCGGCGAAATTTCGGCATATTTGATCGAAATCTCAGTTTTTTGACCGAAATTTGACCAAAAGTTGACTGGATTTTGACCGGATTGGATTCTTCACATCGTTTTCCATGTGGGACGATCGGTAGCTCATCCAGTTAGCCTATGCACATTAATTGTCAAGGTCATTAATTAAGTACCTCGATTGTCATAATTTTTAAAAATTTCTCAAGCTTGATCATCATCTGAAAATTTTATGAGAATATTACTGATACATCATGACCATCCAAATTTTTTTTTCAAAACTTTCTAACATGATTTCAACTATTTTTCATTCAATTCAAATTTGTCGGTCAGTCTTCAGTAGCGCTGTTCGAATTTTTGAAAATGCCTCAAGATTGATCATCATCTGTAAATTTTATGGATGTGTTAGGACCATCTACAAAAATTTTCAAAAGTTTTTAGCGTGGTTTGGGCCATTTTCCATTCGGTAGAAATTTGCCGGTTAGCCTTTTATCATGATAATAGGACTATTAGATTTTTAAAAAATTCACCAGGCTTGATCATCTTCTGAAATTTTTATGGGAACATTAGTTATGTGTCACGACCATCCAAAAACGTTTGAACCATTTTTCGTTCAATTGAAATTTACCGAAATTTTAGCAATTTCGGACGAAATTGCGTTTTTTGACCGAAATCTCGGTTCAAAAATGCCGGATTTGAAATTTTCTTTTTGAATTTCGTACGGATTTCGTCCGAAATAACGAGATTTCGCCGAGATTTCGGATTTTGGAGGGTGACGAGATTTGAACCGAAAACGAAATTTGGAACCTTGGTCTAGGCTATAACTACCAACACCCTTAAGATAGCAATCTTTACAGAAAGTACACGCATGCATAATAGTTTGACAAAAACAAAATAAACACATAAAATATGGGATCAACATGATCAAAGGAGAGTGCTTGCCTGGTTGCTCGTTATCCGGTGTGAAATCAGGGTCGTAGTTGGGATCGTTATCCACCAACTTCGAGACATCGTCGTCTACGCGATCGAATAACAAGAGCCGCGACAACGGCAAATAACAACATATCAAATAGGGAAAACAGAAATCGGATAAAAATACCAAATTAACTTACCAAGAAGAACAAGGTGATTTTGGGGGGGTTTTCAAATTATTACTTGCGTAACCATTTCACCCATGCTTAGCTTATGTGAGGCTCTTTTGCGTTTATACTACTTTCATTCTTCGAATTCAAGAAGCTAAGATTGTTTAAATTAATAGAGTTAAGACATTAGTTGAGGGGCTACCGTTTTCCGGTAGTACCGACTCTCAGACCGCGGTACTACCGACCATTCTGTAGTACTGCTCTAAATCCCAGTAGTGCCGGCGATCATAAAACTTAGGGCTATTGCACTAGGAGGATTCGGATGCAAAGTAAGATGTAAATAAAATATGTTTCCAGAATATGGTAGTCCATATACCATAGAGCATTTCTGGGCCATTTTTCCTAAAAATTGCATTTAGGTTACATATTTTATGGGCTGCTGAAAAGACCTAAGTGTTTCTGAAATCTATGCGATAATAGTTCAATTTTCGTTCTATGATTACGGCTGTACCTTAAAGGATTATTTAATTATTCTTTAGGCACTGGTAGGGGATATCACTAAGAGTGTTTCAAAGCTGGTTTTGCAACATTTCATTTTTATTCACGACGTTTTTCATGTAAATGAGTATTAGGGCCTTATATGTACTTAGTCTATCATTGCATACACAGAGCACAAGTCCTAATCACTTTTGCATAAATAGTAAGAGCAACAAATTTTGGGATCCTAGGAACTGGTTTTACTGGATTTGAACTTTATTTGCGAAAATTTTAAACATCTAGATGATTGCATGCATTGGAATAAAACTAGGCTAGCAACTGCTACCAATCAAGCCCAAATTCAAATATCTTTACATAATCGGAGAGCATATGACCTCTGGAATGTAACAAAGTTGGTTTCATCATATTTGGAGTTGATTTGCGAAAAATTTGCATAAAGGGTACTTTCGGCCTAGGGATTAATGTAGAGCTCTTTGTTGTACATTGATCCAAATTAAAATATGTTTGCATAATCAGATTCCTCATGATTTTGGATGAATTTAGAAACTTGTCTCACTGAATTTGGAGTTTTCTAACAAAAGTTACATGCATTTGAATCGGCTCGGGTGAAGAAATTCACTGGAAAATGAGAAATAAGCTTTCCCTAAAGGAAAGCGTATTTTGCTAACGTGCGCATTTCGAACGAGTTCAAAGTCGACTGACAGTCGGACCCCACCGGTCAGCTGTCGCAAGCGTGCGTGCCACTGACCAGCTGGGCCCGCTTGTCGGCGGCTCAGGGCAGAGCCGCATGGGGGTGAGCTCACCGGCAGTGGTACAGGGCTGGCAAGGCCTAGTCGGTGGCTCGGGGAGTAAGAGGAGGTGGAGATGGACCTAGGGGAGAGGTCGGCCGAAGCTGAGCGATGGTGAGGTCCCGCGGCGGAGCTCGTCGGAGACGACTGCCGAGAAGAAAAATGAGAGGTGCTTAGTCTCGGGGAGTTGGGGAAAAAGGATCAGGGAGTCGAGAGGAACCAAGCACACTACCTCAGAGCTGCAGAGCGGGGCTAAGGAGGCTTGTCGACGGGCAGCCGAAGGCGGAGAAGAAGCATGGTCGCAGCAGCGGCTCGAGCGTCGAGAGCTGCAACCGAAGGAAGAAATGGACTCAGTGTAACGAGAGGAAGCATTGGGCGAAATGAATTTGAAGGCCGAGCTAACCAGTGGACAAATCGCTGGGAGACGTGCTCACCAGATTCGTCTGTGTCCTTGGCATTTTCTGCACACACGGCAGGCTCGAGGCACGGGAATGAACAATGGCGAGCTAAGGGACGTTAGTGGCTCAGGGCACAGCTTTATGGTGCTGAGCAGCGGAGTCGGCGAGGTGGTATGGGTGGGGCGGAGCCGGCAAGGTGGGCCGGGCGCGGCCGCGTGGCGCGAAGGTTCTGAGCGCGCGCACATGGCTCTGCGCGGCTCGTTCCTTTCCTGTGCAGCATGGGCAAAGGGAGAAGGCAAGCAACGGTGTGGGCAGGTGGTGACGGCGAGGCATGGCTCAGGCATGGGTAGAGGCAGCGAGGGGCGACGGTGGTGACGGCGCTTGCAACGGCATTCCACCGAACGCCTAGCATGCACAGTACAGTTGCATTTAATTCGGGTCGCCATTTTGCAATTGCCAAATCATGCTTCAGATTATCCAATAAATTTTTGAAAATTTTTGTATTGGTAATTCAATATACAAAGTTTCATTTGCCAAAGGTTTCACTCGGTTTGGATTTGCGGTTTGAAAGTAAAAATTCGTTGAAATCTGCTATTTTTAAGCTTTTCTTGAATTTTTAATGCAATTGCATTTTGCGCAAAAATTCGATAAAGTTCATGATTATTCATTTCACAAGTTCAGTATTTTAGAAAATTATTTCTTGGGTTACGTTGTTTGGGGTTTTCTAGAGTTCCTTTTGAATGTTCAAATTTGGTTGAAAATGAATTTATTTAAACAATTTGGTTTCAAATTCAGATAAATTCAGCGGAAAAAATCCCAAAAAATGCAGCAGAATGCATGCTTGGCTACTTTATTCAACTGCTGAAATTCTTAGGGTGTTACAATCTTAAAGAAATTTAAAAAATTGTAAGGACCCCAGATCATTTTTTTCTAGACAATTATTCAGATAACATCGGTATTCACCAATCTCTGTGTCAAATTGTTATGTTGGCATCAAGTATAAGCAGACAATCACAAGCACCTAGCTAGACAACAAAATGATTGAATTATTCTTCATATTTCTAACATTTCGAATAGAAATGTTCAGTCAAAGTCATCTACAGACTACAGTGTTGAACGAAGATCAATCTGTTGTTCTGCATCAATGGAAGAAATGTTGCTGGGTCTCTTGTAACCTACCCACACGAAAATACACATGCATAGGAACTAAAATTGTGAACACTGCATGGGTGGAATCGACCAAAAACATTATACAGACTGAACCTAACTTGAACAAATTTTACTTTTGCAACATATATCAAATTATCAACGACCCCATCATAGAAATTTGAAATAACTAGGCCATCTCAATAACCCAAGAAGAGGCGACCAAAGCTTACCAGTCCAATGCGGTGATGACAACGCCAGCCCAGAGTGGAAAGAACCCGCGACTAAGGATCTTGATGGCAATGGCGCTCCCAATGACCTCCTGGATATCGGCGCTGACCATTGAGACCTCGGCCATGAGCCAGAGCGCGCGGCGCGCCCAGTCCGGGTACTCGTCGCGGCAAAGCTCGGCGAGGTGCCTCCCCGTGACCACCCCGAGCCGCGCGGCAAGCAGCTGCACGAGCAACCCCATGGCCGTGGCCCAGAGGAGCAGCCAGAGCAGCGTGTCCCACGCGGTGGCGCCGGCCTGGAGGTCGCCCTCAAGGTTGCCCGGGTCCAGGAACGCGATGCTCATCAGGAACCCGGGCCCCGTGAACAGCCAGAGCTTGCGCCACGAGAAGGGTGGCGTGCGGCCGCCGGTGGTGAAGAGGTGCTCGTCGTCGGCGTCGGGGTCGCCGGAGATGAATACGATTACCTTCTCGGCCGGCTCGAACGCGCGCTCCTCGAGGTCCTCGTCGGAGGTGGCGGAGAAGAAGGGCGAGCGGAGGAGCACGTGCGCCTCGCCGTCGGGGGTGGCCGGGGCGGTGCACGCGATGGCGACGGCCATGCGACGGGGAGTCGTTAGGAATGCTAGTAGATAAGATAGAAGTGTATATATTTTGTTAAGAAATTTAGAATTTTTGGAATAGTATCTGATTTGAGTTTTTTTTTTAGTTTCTTTTTTTATTGTTTTAAGTTTGTAATACATTGCCTTTTAAATAGAGGAGAGAATCTCAAAAAAAAGTTGTAGCAGCTGTGCAACACAAAATTTCTCTTGCTAAGTGCGTGCCTTTTCATGGTTCTACCGTGTGCGAGTACCGATAGTTTCTAACAATTGGTATCAGAGCCTTGCTACTCTCGACCTGTGAAGCATGGCGAGATTCGACAATGAGATACCTTGCAAGGATCTCAAACTACCGATGTGAAAGCATCTAGGCCTCTTAATTCTTTAATTATGCTTTATATTGGTTTTGGTGTTGTCCAAGAAAAATAATCCCTGTGAAGCGAACATTTGTCAGAATAAAAGAAAAGACTAAGGATTGCTATTACTAGTTTTGACTTCGAAATTGCTTCAAGTCATATAGCTAGGTTATTCTTTTTAATCGTACTATTAAGAGGGATTATGCACAAATAAGTTCCTTGGTTCCTAAGTAAATCTTATCAAGATTACTTGGAGTAAAAGTCACTTCATTTTTATTCCCTCAGAATCATAAGTCATTTACTCAGTAAACACTAAAAATACATCACGCCGGACCGACTTTTTCAGTCCGGCGCTGAAACTCTTCTTCAAAAATCTTACCGAGCGTACATTGTTCACGCTAGACCAAGTTTTGTGGTTCGGCGCAGTAAACTGAGTCAGTTGAAAAAGAAACCGAGCATATGCCTTTTACGCAGGACCATATTTTTATGTGTACTTCAGACCAACTTTTTCGGCCTGGCATCAACACAAAACTCTCTGGAAGTCCTTTGTTATTCAGTTGGTTTATTTGATAAACTTCTAGTAAGGTTGCCATGTACGTCGAACCACTTTTTGGGTCCGGCGCAAATTGATACCTTGATGAGTTCACGACGGACCAACTTTCGCTAAAAGCATGTGTACGTCGGACCAACTTTTTCGGTCTGACGCAAACGCTCTTTTACGACGAACCGAGTTTTTCGGTCCGGTGTAAATGGGAATTTTTCTGAAATTGGTCCGTCGCTCCTTGATCATATTGCAAATCTTTGTAATCATTATCCGTGGCACATTGAATTTATTTATTTTGTCATTCTGACAAAGCCCAATAGCTGGTAAATGCTATAGCGGTTATTTTCCGTTTTGAGGGCTATATAAGCTGTGCCAGGACCTTCTTTCAGACAACTTTTGCATCTCTTTGACGTTTAGCACTCTTGAGCTAAAAAGCATTCAAAGTGACTGAATTTCACTGTTCATTCAACATTCAGAAGTGATTTTAGCTCCAAGCTTGGTCTAGACAAATTGCGATATTGTGAACCAAGAGTTTGATCTTGTGCTTAGTCTGTTACTCTTGGAATGTAGTGTTCCTAAATGGCTTGTGATTTCTTGGTGCGACCTGTCCAAAGTAATTTGTGGAAGGTCACCACTGATTGTGAGAGGTTTGGAACTCACCTCACCGATTGGTGAAAGAGTTACCCAGTGGATACCAAAGCTATTGAAAATAGCTATTAGTGGAGCAATACTTCTGGTGAAGTGCTCTAATGGGGACGTAGGAGTGTTATCTCTGAACCTCAGTGAAAAATCATTTGTCTCCTCTGATTTTCTATTTTTCAGTACTTACTTTTTCTGCTCAGTGCTAGTTGTTTGTCCTTTTCAATAGTGAACTGTTTTGCCTTGGTACTGTTGAAAGATAACTTCTGAGTTCTCTCTGCATTAGTTTCAATAATTTGTTTTTATCTCTTTTAATTTTTCGAAAAAGCCTATTCAGCCCCCCCTCTAGGCTCATCCTCGATCTTACAAGTGGTATCAGAGCCTGGTCTCTCACTAATAGACCTAACAGTCTAGAGAGTAAAGGATGGCCAATAAGGGTGTTCCATTGGAAAGACACCATTTTTTGATGGCACTAATTATGCCTATTGAAAAATTCGCATGATAGTTTATCTTAAAGTGATGAGTCCTAGCATATGGAGGATTGTTGGTGAGGGTTTCACTAGGTCACTTGATCCAACCACCTCTCTTGTTCAAGATGAACGAAACACTCATCTCAATGCTTAGGCAATGAATGCCTTGTTTGGGGATTTGAATGCAGATGAGTTCAATCGAGTGAGCAACTTAGAAACTGCTCATGAGATATGGACAACTCTCTCTGAAATTCATGAGGGAACATCTGCAGTCAAAGAAGCAAAACTGCATATGCTAAGGATCAAGTATGAGAGCTTTATTATGTTGCCTCATGAAAACATCAGCGAAATGTATTCAAGGTTGAAAAACATAGTAAACGAGCTCAAAAGTCTCGGAGGTACTATTACTGGCCTTGATATTATTCGTAAAATGCTTAGGGCTCTTCCAAAAAAATATGAAACACTGGTGACTCTCTTCCTCAATTCACCCGAGCTGACAAGACTTACACCAACAGCACTCTTGGGGAATCTCATCACCAACGAGCTATACAAGAAAGGCAAGGAAGAGCTACTAGAGCAAAGTTCTTCCAAAAAGAAGAACATTGCTTTCAAGGCCAAAATGGAATCAAGCGACGACGAAGTTGAAGACTCTGAAGAAAACTCAGATGAAGAAATGGCCTTGTTAGTAAGAAAGATGAGAAGATTCATGAAGAGAAGGTCAAGCTTTAGTGGTTGTCGGGACCCGAATTTGCAAATCCGGACCCTATGTGTATTCAGCACTAGTCCAGGAACGCGCTAGTGCACACAGTCTCAACATTGGTAAATATCACAATCATACTCAACGAAATAATAAGGTACCTTAAATAGTTAACCAAGCTGGTTGCTCGACCTTAAGGTCAAGTTACAAATATATGCCACGCAGGGCAAAAACTCAAAAGAGAGAAATAACTGTAGCGGAATGTAAGATAACTTTGTGGCGCCATCCAGTATACCACAGGCAACTGACTGGGCTCGCTCCCTAGTTAGACGGTTCCTCTTGGAGCTCCTCCTCCAAAGCTGGTGTAGACTCTTCTTCAACTGGTGTTGTATTGTGGCAAGGGTGAGTACTTGGTACTCAGCAAGTCATGCACAGAATGCATCTAATATACTACATGCATGGCTTAGTACAAAGGAGTAGCTCAGGGTATAATTGCAGTAAAACAGCATTTGACAAGTAACATAAGTAGATTCAAAAGCAGTAGAAACAAGTTTAAGAGCAATAACTTTTCCAGCAATTAAATAAACATCTTTTCCAATCCTAATCCACATTTCCATCAACATCATTATTAAACCAAACCCAACCTTTTAAGTCCAAGTTATTTTCAAGAGAATCTAAACCTTGACTGTAATTCCCGTGCAATGTCCAATGCTGCGGACACGGCTATTCGAATAGATTTTACACTCTGCAGAGGTTATGCACTTTACCCACAAGATACAACCAAACACCACAAAGGCGAGTGTCCATAACAAAGTCTTTCGGAAACTTCTAACAGCACAAGTGGGCCTCCCCGGTTATTGAGCACTAACCCTTCCCTTAGCAAAGGCGAAGTCTAGGCTATTTAACCGTTAGATGGGTACCTGGCCGTAGCCCCGGTACGCTCCCCCGTACAACTACACAAAAGGTGTAGTTAACATCCTGAGGTCCCACAGGTACGTTATTAGCAACTTAATCAACTAGGTCCGTCCCATTACAGACATGTGGTTGCACGTTTGACTCAGTTCAAAGGCTTGCAAGGTGTCAAGGCCTCAGCTTCAAAAAATTCTGGGACATCCGGAGTATCCGGATTAATCATCCGGAGTGTCCGGATATAACCCGGAATATCCGGATATAACCCAGAATATCCGGATTAAATGTCCGGAGTATCCGGATTAGCTCGCCCGAACACCCTAACCCGGAGTATCCGGACAAAATGTCCGGAGTGTTCGGGTTGACTACCGAAGACCCCAACCCGGAGTCTCCGGGTTAAATGTCCGGAATGTTCGGACTTATCGGGGGTGTTGTATAAAGTTTGGCCTCTCTTGTTTCCTCACTCACTTCGTCCCCTACCTCTTGCTCCCCTCCTCTCCCGTGTGCACCTCTCCACCCCAACCTCGTCTCCGGTGAGCCCCTCACTCCGGTGACCTCCTATGCTCCTCCCCGGTGAACTCCTCCACCCCGGTGTCCTCAAGCTCCTCCCCAAGCCGGCGTCCCCTTCCTCCTTCCCGGCTTCCTCTTCCTCTCCTTCATCCTCCTCGGAGGTGAGGCCTCTTCGTGGAGTCCATCCGAGGTTTTTGGGTTCTAGGGAGTCCTTGGGTTGGATTTGGGGTTTGGTGTGTAGATTGAGGTTGGGGGTAACTATTGGGAGTGTTAGGGTTTAGGTGGGTGGTTGGATTTTGGGGTGCAATAGCAATGTAGGTGGTTAGAGTGAGGGATCGGGGGTAGATAGTGTCGTCCTTAGCGTTGGATTGGGTTTTGGTTGGGTCCCTTGAGAACGAGCTGTTCGTCGTGGTTTGAGCTAGCATTGGAGCCTCTTCGGCCTAGCCACGTGTAGGAAAGTAGTAGATCGGCCCCCCGCGGTGTCGTAAGACTTGGGAGCACCACCGTGTTGTGTGTCATCTTCCAAGCCCTGGGCCATCCGGAGTGTCCGGCCAAATGGCCCGGAATGTCCGGGTTAGCCGGACTGTCCGGATATTAAACCCAGACTATCCGGGTTCACCTGGTGTGTTCGGTGGGGGAATTGCATTGTATTTGTTTCTTTCGCATTGCATGCATCTCATTATACATTGTGCTCGTGTAGAGATCGATCCCGCGGCGACTGACGTGGCCATGGTTGAGGGGATTGCCGACGAGCAACTTGTCGTCGATCCACAAGCAGAAGCACAAGGCAAGCACCTAAGCATCTTGAACCACATGTGTAATTACTTTTGTAAATTAACTGCTTTAATGGATGTTTAAGTGTTGCATTAGGAATTGAAATGTGGGATAGGCTAGATCCTAATTGCTGCATGTACCATCCTTGTTACTTGTTGAACACCTCCATTAGAGCTAAGATTATGGGTATTAATTGTGTCATGCTTAGTATGCTTAGAGGTCGGGTTTGGGCCAAGTGGTGGATGGTTCCACTGCTTGAGGATTTTCACATCATATTCCCTGGGACAATTTGGTTATGGTTGTGTTATGGAAAAAGATATAACTGGAGACCGGGCGGGAGAGATGGACACTTGGGTAAGGAGACTCAAGTGTGGTAGTCCCGCCTGAGTCAGCTAAGGACTGATTCGATGTTTGACTGTGGCCGAGCACAAATTGGTTGATCGCATGCCGGAATGGGACGGTAAAGCTATTCTTTTATCGCATGCCGTTCGATGGGGCATACACCTCATGTGGTTGGATGTGGGAGAGGGCGAGGCTTAGGCCGACTCTCGAAGGTCAAGCCAAGCTTGGACCGCTCGAGGGGGTGCTAGGTGCTCGGACCGCATGAAGATGTCCCCAACGGATTGGTATGGATGGGAGGATGGTTGACACGAGGTTCTTTGTGGCACATGTCGTGCGATCAATGCTTCCCTGCAGGGTTAATTAAGCGATTCGAATTACTGCGCTCTCGGATATGAGCACGCTTGGTTATCTGTTACTACACGTAGTAATAACTTGAACTGAAGTTCGCCCTTGGGCTTGAGCTCGAAATTGTCGTGAGGTCCCCTTCTTGGTTATTAATAAATGTTGAACTTCACTCTAGAGGTAGGTGCCGTTACAACTGCTTTAAATTGTGAATTGATTAGCGATACTAAATAATCAACAAAGTTAAGCTTTCATGCTTTATTAACTTGGTGATTTCCTTGCTACATCCAAATGCATACTCCTTGGAGTCGGTCGTATATGGACCATAGGTAAGACTTGCGAGTACCTTCCGTACTCAGGCTTCTGCTTTTGTGGTTTTCAGGTGAGGATCAGGCGAATCACGAGTTCTGTAAATCTTGCCTCTCGGTGGTGGGCGGGACCGCAGAGTAGGGGCTACCGTCGTCGTCGTGCACGCCCGGGATTGTTCAGAGGCAGAACACTTCCGGAGATGTCTTACTTTTGGGTTTAGTCTAGCAATTGTGTACTCTTTTGGTGTATAGTTAGTTTATCGATGTCCCTTGCATGGGGTACTTGGGAGCTTTTGTTATATAGATGGTTTTTATCTATGTTATGGCTACGTAGTAGCTTGGCTACTTTTGTGCAGGCCTTAGTGCGCTACGTTGTTGTCGCTGGGGGTTGTGGTTGTGGGGTTTTGTCTTTGTGCCGGGGTTTGTTGGTTGTTGTTGCTTTTGCTTCCGCGCGTGCCTGGTTGTGGGGTCTTCGAGTTTGTTGCCCCCTTCATGCAAATTGAGCTGATATGTAATTGGGAACCGGTATGTGGGGATCCTGGGCGAGTTTTGGGTCACATACCTGGGGAATACCGGGGTTGTCGTCGAGTTATTCGAAGGGTTACAAAGTTTGTCTCAATTGGGCTTAGGTGCTAACACCGCGAGCGCTTCCAGCGATCCTTTGTTAGCCTCCAAATCCGATTCAGACGACTAAACCCTCAAATAGCCCGAGGACGATCTGGGCGGCTCCTCTCACAAGGTTAAGTCCTTAGAGTGACCAGGGCAAGACTACCCGAAGAACCAAATCAACGCTCCCGGTGCCACAACTGGCCCACCCGATCATTCTTGCCACATGCCCCGGTCAAAACCTATTTATCAAACCCCCAGTTGATTACCATTCACCACGTGCCATCAATAATTGTAACACATGATACTTCTTTCAAAACAGGTGCAATATCTCATTAAGTCAAAATTAGCATTTGATTGTCCAAAGCATTTCACGTGGCAAGGCTAAGCATACTACATCGGTCTAACTACCCATGTTGGCAATTTAATAATGTCCAACTAATAACTCACAACTAGGGTGACAAAGGGTCATGGCACATATTTAATTAAGCAAGGTGTCATACAGCAATTTGGCATTTATCTAATTTCCCATAATTAAATAAAGCATTTTCTCATTAAACTAGCATGCAATAATTTAAACCAAATTAATTTGAAAATGGGTTCAACATGGTCAAAACACAACTTGCCTTCAAAGAGTACTTGTTCTTGGTCTTGAGCTGGCTCCTGGGTCAACACTTCACCTTCGAAGCCTTCGGGCACTTCAACGTCTACTCGTAAAGCGTGCAAATAGCAATAAATAAATAAACAGTAGATAAAAAGTATCCAAAACTTCAAATAAAGCTCACAAACAGAGAGCATAATTTTATGAATTTTTAGGAATTTGAATCGGCAAAATCGGAGTTAAAACGCAAAAGTTATAAACGTTTAAAGTTTAAATAATCAATTAAATAATTTTACAGAGAAAAACTTTGGTCCACAAATTAAATAAAATTCACCATCAGGTAGATCTCAATTTTATAAAAATTTAGAAATTTGAATCACTCAAATCGGAGTTAAATTGCAAAAGTTATAAGGGTTTGAAGTTTCAAAATTCAAATAAATCAATAAACCGAATTAAATCATTTATTTTTATACTGAAAAATCGAATAATGACGTCAGCATGACGTCAACAAGGATTTTGATTTTCCACCGAATTATTTTTCTATTGAAAAATCGATTTATTGCGTGAGCTGGTCCATGGACGTGGTCCACGGTTCGGTTTGGGTCCACCGTGGACCCTGTCCACGAATACATGTCTCACTGACATGTGGGCCTCATCGGATGACGTCAGCGGTGACGTCATCCGCTCGGCTGAGGAGGGTCGACAATTTGGGTTCACCGTGGCGTCATCGGTGGCGTCATGGTGCGGTTAAAGCTGGCCCGTGGCGTGGGTCCACGCCCGGCGCCACGCGTGGCGTCGGCCGATCAGCGGCGGCCGCGACGGCCGCGGCGATCGGACTACCGCCCACGTGGCATGATCTCAGCCATTGATTTGAAAATCAACGGCCCAGATCGGATCTAGCTCAACGCAAAAGGAAACTACTCGGCTGATCTGGACCGTTCGATCTTGATCGGACGGTCAAGATCCAATCTAACGTTTACAACGCGACTAACCCTAGCCGTTTAATCTTGATCTAACGGCTGACATCTAACCAGGCACGGTGCGGTTCTAGCTACGTGGCACAATCTAAACCGTTGGATCTAGATCCAACGGTTGGAAATAGATCTAGAGATTACAACGTGAGATCTCACCGGGGTGACGTGTACGATTCTGGGCCCTTAGATCTTGATCGAACGGTTGGTGGAGCTCGAGCGACGGCGATGGCTTGCGGCAGAGCTGGCTCACCGGAGACGAGGACGACGACCACGGCAACGGCGTTGCGGGGCCCCTCCGGCGAAGTGAATGGTACTCTCCGACGCGTCTCGTCCTTGCGGTTCCGGATCTGGGCTCAACGGCGGTGGAAACAACGCTTAACCGCGGCGGAGCCCTAATGCAACTACGGCGAGCGATTGCGGCGCAACCACGGCGGCTCAGGCGACGTGGTCTAGGGCTACGGGTGCACACGGAAACGGAGCACATGCTGGTGGCAACGGCGCATTAAATAGGCCCCTCGGCGTCCGTGAAAATCGCCGAAACCGAGGCCCACACGGCTACGGCGGCGGAATCCGAATCCATTTCGGATTCGGTGACGTGGCTCAACGTGAACCGTTGGATCAAGATCCAACGGCATGGGGTTTGGGCTCGGGTCCGGCTCGGGCGACTTGGTTGGCACGGTCGGGCTCGGGTTCGGCGACGTGGCTCAATCTCGGCCGTTCGATCTTGATCGGACGATCGAGAGGGTTAGGGTTTGGTTGGGTTCGAGTCAGACTCGGGCTCAGGTCGGGTCCGGGTCGGAGGAACAGTACAAACCAACTCGATTTTTACCAGCGATTAAATATTCAATTTAAATCCCAGAAATTCATTTAATTCATTAAAAATAGCAAAATACTCAGAAAAATTCCAGAAAAATTCTAGAAAATATTTTGGAACATTTTGGACTCAAATAAAATATTTCCAACAAAATTTTATTTGCAAAGTTAAATTCTTTAATTATTTCAAAAGGGAATAAATTCAAATAAATTCCAAATAAATCCAATAAATTCCAGAAAATTCGAAAAATTCACCAAAGATGCCAAACCACATTTGAGTTTAAGAAAAGCAAAAATTTTGGGGTGTTACAGTGGTCCACATAAGTTCAAAAAGGGACAACACTCAAATCGGTTAGCCAATATCCGATGTTTTGAGTGCAACGAGAAAAGGGCACATTGCTCAAAATGTCCCAAGAAGAAAGAAAAGGATGACAAAGGGAAGTCATCAAAGAAGAAACAATCCCATGGCAAGAAAAGGCTATTCAAGAAACTACACAATGAAGGTAAAGGAGAAGGTCACATTGGGGAATGGGATTCCGAAGAAGATTACTCGGACTACGACTCCACCGATGAAGATACTCCTTCGAAGAAAAAGAATCTTGCTGGAATTGCTGTTAGGGAAGCATTATCACCTTTCGTCACTCCTCTATGCCTTATGGCTAAAGGAGATAAGGTAAACTTTGTAACACCCCGGCATCTAGTATGCCTTAATGTTACCAAACATAGACTAAAAAATATCTAAATACCATAAATAAAGATAAATTACAGCAAAGGTGCAAATGCTAAGACCGAAAATTTCAGCAGCATCTCCTTTGTTTTTCCATGATTGAAGCAACAACAATAATATGACAAGATATAGCATGATATGAGACACCTAAAACAGCATTAACAATGGATATAGAAACATCTTAAATCAATAATACCAAGTCCAACCACTCCTCAAACTAAAACGAAGCAATTGAGAAAAACAAGCACATAATTTAACCATACAACAAGATTCATGGCACTACTCTTATTATCATGACTTCAAACGATTAAATTGTCTATAAGTGTGGAGCTACGTATGGAAGTGTAGCTAATGCCCTCTCCCGCATGCCTGTTTCATGTTACCTAAAAATAACATGAAATACAAGCGTAAGTTCATCACTCAGCAAGCATATTGCAATGGATCATAAGAACAAATCAATGCCAACATCGATACATACCATACTTAACATCATGATCAAGTCATAATTTCACATACAACATCATAACCATGTCCCATTCTCATTGGACACATTTCATTATCATCATCATGTATGCAATGCACATGTCTCCTCGAAGCACATACCGGTATTGCCGAGTGCACACCCGTCGGCGTGCACCCTCTTTCCCCTTCCATCCCGTAGATGGAGGGTGCCTACTTCTCGCTTCCACTCACCATGTGGATAGAATCACGAGGTAGGTCTTACTCAATGGCGCTCCGGATTAGTCATAACTTTCTCACCGACCTTACCGGACTAGTTATGACGTTCTCACCGACCAGACCAGTTTCATGCCATGTATGCAACATATGCCATAAACATAAACAATTAATCATTGCATAGCATCATAACATACCATTTTCACCATATCATGGGTGAACACTAATCATGGAAAGATAGCATATCATGAAAACAATTTGCATCTAATCAAGACAAGCAACATACAACATACTACCCATTCCAATACACTTGCCTTAACCGCGGGCGACGGATTGGCGAGAGGATGAGGGCACTCCGGGGTCACACCACCTTCACATGGATACCACACACTCAAAACGTGCCCACAAAACATTACACAATCGCTCATCTACCCCGACTTCGCAAACTACTCTCAAAACCAAAAAAACAGAGAATCTGTCCCCCGGGACAGCAGACTTCAAACTAGCATAACTTGAGTTCTAGGTCTCCAAATTAAGTAAACGAGTACATCATCGCGAATCTTAGGAAATTTCCTAGCTTTTTTCTAAGTATTGGGAAAAGCTGATTCGGCCTCTAAAATTGTCTAATCTACAAAACATTACGTTCTATCCCAATTACGTCACAGATTTGAACACGCTCGGTAAAACGATCATAACTTTCAAACACCTAGGCGTAATTGGACGTTCTTGGTGTCCAATTAAAGGTATTGAAGTTATCTACAACTTCCTCAACAGGCGGCCAACCAAATTCCTAACCTAAAATTACTAAAACTCAAACCCTAGATCGTGTGCCCAATCTGGCCGAAGCAGAACACTAAGCAATCTCTAGTTTTCACCAATTCCATCTAATTGCAGCACCACTTTTTGATCTAGAAACACCAAGACACCCTCTAGCACAGCACCTAGCACATCCCCAAGGGATCTCCCCATTGCCATACCTTTGCCCGACGAACGCCGAAGAATCTCCTCCCGGTTCTCCCGATCTCCTTCCACGCGCCAATCCCGCCGGGTCCTCTCGTCGCGGGGCTTCCCAACGGCGAGGACAGCGAAGTTGAGGAGCGTGGCAGCAAGGGGATGTGGTGGAACTCACCTAGGGCCGGCTAGAGGTGGTGGGGAGGAAGGGGAAGGGTGGAGGCGCCAAAGGGGAGTTGGGGCGGCGGCTAGGGTTGGGGGAAGAGGTGGTGGCGCACCAAAGGGGAGGGGGCTGGCGCATGGAGCCTCTCCTTGCTGGAAATTCCCCCCCAAAGGCCCAAAAACTTCCCACCAACGGCCCACTTCATCCCCCCTAAGGCCCAATTAGCTCCCGCTAGGCCCAAACTCCCCCGGAAGCCCAAAAACACGATTAAACCTCATACCGTAAAGTTTTAATCTCCAATTTCACATTTTATAATGTCACACCTTTCCGTAGTGTCACACTCTCCCCCCTTAAACAGGATTCGACCTCGATTCCGAAGAATCGCCAAAAACAACAACAAAGTCCCCAAGGGACAAAAGACTTCTTTGCAACACAAAACATTCACACAAAGACTCAAACCGGAACAAATGACAAACAAGTTCTCAAAACCAACACTTAGCGAGAAAGTGTTGATTTAGCTCAACAAAGTGCAACCTCTCACGGTTCCACCTCCACTTCAATTCCCAATAATATTACAAAAGTCAACCGAATTCCTCGATTTCACCCACTAAAAGGGCTTAATCAAATTATTACACCCAAATCCTCACGTCAAACCCTTCATACTACTATCACAACCAACCTGATGAACTCAGAACAACTTCTCCTTTCAACTTCATCGACAAAACCTTAATTTCATTTCTCAACCTGTCTACCACATCTCATTAATCTCAAGATAACACAATCAAGCGAATCACATCTCTTTTAACAACCTCTCTACCAACAAATCACCAACGGTGTCTTATTAATACATGGGGTTCTAAACGAGAACCCCAAAGAATCAATTACACAAAATCCCATCTCTTCCAATTAATTGACCTTTTTCACAAAGAATCAAAATTAACTAATGACATCTACGCACATAGCCTTCATCGACAATACTTTCCTTTCGAGCACAAACCACAATACACTTTCATTCTATCCTCTCCCAGGCGTAATACACACCCAGGGACAACTAGCTAAGGCAATGCTCACGACAGAGCACTTTATTTCAAATTACCATCACCTTTTTAAAAACCAACCATAATCTCAACAAAATTTGAACCGACATCACAAGCTTCCATCATAACCACCTTTTGAACCACAACCAAAGTTCTACGCCTAGCCCAAGCTAGGGCTAAATATTATTACCAAACCACCATTGGTTCTTTTCCTAAGAGGGACTCGCCCTCACATATTCACATTCAAAAACAATCAAGCTCATGAGTATATTCCTCCAATATACTCAACAGTTCCATAAGCATTTCTATTCATATCTCAAACGAGAATGCCAACAGAAGCAACTCCCTTTAGCCGAATGAACCACATTCATCAACTTGAACCCAAAGAGCTACAAATCACTTTGGAACAAAGATTCGATAACATCCAAAGACCAGTCTTTTTTTTCTTTTTCCTAAATCAAACTGCAAACAAAAAAACTCAAATCTCAAAACATTGCGATACATTTCGCATCGGGGAGCACTCAAACAAAAGAGAGACTCTACACAATTTTTTTTTACAGAAGTTCTAAACAACCAAAACATCTCAACTCGCTTTCACCAAAGCCAAACATCTCATTTTCACCAAAATCAACATTTTGGAAGGGAACCGTTTCTCAAATCACACACAAGAATCCACAACCATCAAAATATCTCTCAAAGAGAAAGGGAAACTCAAATCTGTAACATAACCAAAATTCCAGCATTTATCAATTCTTTATTTTCATGCTAGAAAGCACAGGAAATCTCGATTTATGACATGGATGCAAACTTTTCAAGAGTACTCCGGATTAGTCATATATCCATATATGACTTTCTCACCGACCTGGCTCATCAACTCTTTTACGATAAAACATTGCATTTTGACCAAAGTCAATATTTCAGAAGAGAACATCAATTCTCAAATCAAACATTTGCACCCACAATCACTACAAATTCTTTTCAAAGAAAAAGGGAGGCTCATTCCCAAAAGAAAACACTTGACCAACAAAATCACTCATGGAACATTCATAAGATCCACCTTTTTAAAGCACTTGCAAACACCACACACGTTTTCCAAATAAAGTCAACTCTAGTCACAATAGAGTTACAAGTTAAGTGCTTAACTCCAGGGTTTCCAACACAACCCACCATATCCAGTTACTTCCTTTACATATGGTTTCCAAAGATAATTCAGTTGAACGCGAAAAAGCGTGATCCACTCCAAACTTTTGGGTGAAAATCCATACTCATAGCCTAAGCTAAACAAATTTTGCCAAACCCAAGATTGGCATGATTCAATAACATACAATATTCCGGAATCCATCAGCCGGTTACTTCCAAAACTACTCTTTCATCCATATTTCCAATCATCAAAGTCAAATTCGTAACTTTGACAAGATGTCACTTACTCAGGGGAGACCTATTGCACACTAATCAAGACGCCCTAACAAAAGGGTAGGCACTCCGATAAAGTTTATACATTCATTTAAATCCGTAAACCTTTAAAAGAAGATTCAACTCGAATCCCACCATTTTTCACATTCCAATACTTTTAGCCATTAAGGATTTCATAATCACCAAATCCTGAGAAGTCCAACACTGTTGAACACAAGTTACAACATCTAATCTTGATAAAAAAACACTTCCTACTAATCATGTACCCACCACCGGTCATAAGATCAACAACTCTATCCATGTCTATCTTATAACAATCAACAAGGAGAACCACGTTCTCACAACTTCGGCACAACGAACTTACTAGTTACCTCAACATAAGACTCACGTCAACTTCTTCTTTTGGTCTACCAACCACTATGACTCATCATTCATACAATTGTTTATCCCAAGCTTAAAACACATCTCTTCATCACTTATTTTGGCATAAACAACAAATGCCTCTCGCACAAACCATAAGGTACTTACTCAATATCCCTAGTTCATTCAACCAAAGAATAATTCTAACCACTCAATACAATCTCCATTAGACATCTTACATAACTACGGATCCCAGACAGACATCTGTCAAGGACAATTTCAACCTTTCCTACAATCATTCCATATCCCTATTCTTTGATTACCCATCAATTAAGTCATTTTGCCGATTCACCACTTACTCGACCCCTAAACAACAAACCCAACAATCCTCAAGTCTTTACACCATAACCTTACTATACTAATTTGTCACCCAGAAAATTCTAGACCTTCTCAACTGCAATCAACACTTACTAATCTCTAACTTCCGATAACTCCCATAACTCATAACACTCTGCATAAAACACTAATCAACTTTCACTTTGGATCACCTATCATCTCGATTCATCATCTCTATCAACACAATAGTTTAGGTTGTCTTTAAACAACCAACACAATCACTTTAACAGAATCAATAACCCACATCATCTGGAAACTCTAACTCCTCGACATACACTTAACTTCTTGAACATCTACGTGGGTCACGCACTCCACTCTTAAGAAAACCATAGTTTCTCAAGAAAAGAACACCCAAAAACACCTTTCTTTCCAGTAAACTCAACCATAAAACACATGAAAAGTCAACTATTTAAATTCCCAAATGCTGACATGCAGCTACTCCACAAATCTTGAGATCAACAACTTCTACGAAAGAAGGTGGATGCAAGAGGCAAAACCAAACGATCAACCAAATCCTTTTCAGATAAAGCCTTAACACCAAATTCAAAACTTCCACGAAACAAACAGGTTTTCAAGGATGATCTCCCAACCAAGTCAAATGATGAGATCAAATATCCCCCTTACTCTTACAAAGACACATACTTCAGCCCTGGCCACCAGGTCTGGCACAACACCACAAACTCTGCTAATCCCGGAGAAAGACAAACACAAGAATAAATCGAGAGCTTTCTCCGTAAAGCATTCAACAAAACCGGACGCCCAAACTGAAATGGCAATCCGAAAAAGGCATAGCACTAAACTCTTCTTCTTTGTCTTTAACCAACGAAGGCAAAACCAAAAATAACCATCGAAATACCATCAGCGAAAACTCAACACCAAGCACCCTTCCTTGATTTTCAATCACTAAAAACCACAGAAACCAACCCAAACCAATCGTTAGAACGATAAAAGAAATCCAAAAGGATCCTCCATCAACTCTTCCATTTGACTCCAACCAACTACCCGAACTACAACAGAAAGGATAAGCACTCTCCCTACAGGAGGTTTAATAGTCTTTTGGTGATGGCTCTCACCGACCACACCGAAACTCCACACAACTTTACTACGAACTAAAGAAGGTGACCGAAACCCTTCAGCACCACAACCTCACTTTATCAAACATATAGCATCTCAATCAATACTTTCATAAATATAACATCATACATCATCAAAATGCAGCATTTAACATCAAAACTTAAATACAATATTTAAGCGGATAGCATCGATACCCATACACTTTCCTACTATGCATCCATGTGTGTCAAATTTTAAATTAGTTATTCCACTTACATAAGTTTTAATGTTGCTATCCTATACTAAATTTTAGTTATAACCTAAGCAATGTTTCTAAGTTATTCCACTTTATATTTTAGTTGAACCTAAAATATGACATTAAAATACTTGTTCCAAGGACCTACAGCCCGCTCTGATACCAACTGTAACACCCCGGCATCTAGTATGCCTGAATGTTACCAAACATAGACTAAACAAAATCTAAATACCATAAATAAAGATAAATTACAGCAAAAGTGCAAATGCTAAAACCGAAAATTTCGGCAGCATCTCCTTTGTTTTTCCATGATTGAAGCAACAACAATAATATGACAAGATATATCATGATATGAGACATCTAAAACAGCATTAACAATGGATATAGCAACATCTTAAATCAATAATACCAAGTCCAACCACTCCTCAAACTAAAACGAAGCAATTGAGGAAAACAAGCACAAAATTTAACCATACACCAAGATTCATGGCACTACTCTTATTATCATGACTTCAAACGATTAAATTGTCTATAAGTGTGGAGCTACGTGTGGAAGTGTAGCTAATGCCCTCTCCCGCATGCTGGTTTCATGGTACCTAAAAATAACATGAAACACAAGCGTGTGTTCATCACTCAGCAAGCATATTGCAATGGATCATAAGAACAAATCAATGCCAATATCGATACATATCATACTTAACATCATGATCAAGTCATAATTTCACATACAACATCATAACCATGTCCCATTCTCATTGGACACATTTCATTATCATCATCATGTATGCAATGCAATGCAATGCACATGTCTCCACGAAGCACATACCGGTATTGCCGAGTGCACACCCGTCGGCGTGCACCCTCTTTCCCCTTCCATCCCGTAGATGGAGGGTGCCTACTCCTCGCTTCCACTCACCACGTGGATGGAATAATGAGGTAGGTCTTACTCAATGGCGCTCCGGATTAGTCATAACTTTCTCACCGACCTTCCCGGACTAGTTATGACGTTCTCATCGACCGGGCCAGTTTTCATGCCATATATGCAACATATGCCATAAACATAAACAATTAATCATTGCATAGCATCATAACATACCATTTTCACCATATCATGGGCGAACACTAATCATGGCAAGATAGCATATCATGAAAATAATTTGCATCTAATCAAGACATGCAACATACAACACACTACCCATTCCAATACACTTGCCTTAACCGCGGGCGACGGATTGGCGAGAGGATGAGGGCACCCCCGGGGGTCACACCACCCGCACATGGATACCACACACTCAAAACGTGCCCATAAAACAGTACACAATCGCTCATCTACCCCGCTTCGCAAACTACTCCCAAAACCAAAAAAACAGAGAATTTGTCCCCCGGGACAGCATATTTCAATCTAGCATAACTTGAGTTCTAGGTCTCCAAATTAAGTAAAAGAGTTCATCATCGTGAATCTTTGGAAATTTCCTAGCTTTTTCTAAGTAATGGGAAAAGCTGATTTGGCCTCTAAAATTGTCTAATCTACAAAACATTACGTTTTGTCTCAATTACGTCACAGATTTGAACACGCTCGGTAAAACAATCATAGCTTTCAAACGGCTGGGTGGAATTGGACGTTCTTGGTGTCCAATTAAGGTATTGAAGTTATCTACAACTTTCTCAACAGGAGGTCAACAAAATTCCGACTCTAAAATTACGAAAACTCAAACCCTAGATCGTGTGCCCAATCTGCCCGAAGCAGAACACTAAGCAATCTCTAGTTTTCACCAATTCCATCTAATTGCAGCACCACTTTTTGATCTAAAAACACCAAGACACCCTCTAGCACAGCACCTAGCCCATCCCCAAGGGATCTCCCCATTGCCATACCTTTGCCCGACGAACAACGACCCGACGAACGCCAAAGAATCTCCTCCCGGTTCTCCCGATCTCCTTCCACGCGTCAATCCCGCCGGATCCTCTTGTCGTGGGGCTTCCCAACAGCGAGGAAATTGAAGAGGAGGGGCATGGCAGCAAGGGGATGTGGTGGAACTCACCTAAGGCCGGCTAGAGGTGATGGGGAGGAAGGGGAAGGGTGGAGGCGCCAAAGGGGAGTGGGGGCGGCGGCTAGGGTTGGGGGAAGATGTGGGGGTGCACCAAAGGGGAGGGGGCTGGCGCATGGAGCCTCTCCTTGCTGGAAATTCCCCCCCAAAGGCCCAAAAACTTCCCACCAACGGCCCACTTCTTCCCCCTCTAAGGCCCAATTAGCTCTCGCTAGGCCCAAACTCCCCCGGAAGCCTAAAAACACGATTAAACCTCATACCGTAAAGTTTTAATCTCCAATTTCACATTTTATAATGTCACACCATTCTGTAGTGTCACAAACTTAGTTTCTAATGATAATCCCTGTTATGATGAACTCCTTGATATGCTTGTCGATTTAAATGAATATCTTGGAAAGGAGAAAGCAAAGCATAAAACCTTGAGAAAAGACTTTGCTTCCCTCAAGGATTCCTATGATGAGCTAAAAACAGCATATGAATCTCTTCTTTCCGATTATAATTCAAAACCAACAATGGATATAGGAGTCTCATGTGATTTAGTTGATGCTATGCCTAGAATAAATGATCATTCTTGCTCAATTTTAATGTCTAGCATAGATAATTCTTCTGATGACTTGTTATCGATTTCTTCTAGTTCTTGTTCTAGCTTATCCTCTGTTGAATATAAGGGCAATCTAATTGTTGAGAACAATGAGCTCAAGAAAGAGGTTACCAAGCTAAGTAAAAGCTTGGACAAGTGTTTCAAAGGTAAGGAAACACTTGATAAAATCTTGGGAAGACAACGTTGCTCTTACAACAAAGAGGGACTTGGATATGTCCCCCAAAAGGGTAAGAAAATTAGTAACAAGGCTCCAAGGTTTGTTAAGTCCAATGGAACACTTTGTCATAAATGTCATGATCTAGGACATTTGGCTAATGACTGTCCATTTGGTAGAGCTTCTAGAAACAATGTTTATGATTCTTGCTATATCCTTAAAAAGGATATGAGTGGTATAATTATTGCTAAATTTGTTGGTATTCCTATACTTGGTAGTAAGAAAAATGCTATTTGGGTGCCCAAAGTACTTGTCTCTAATCTCCAAGGACCCAAGCAGATTTGGGTACTTAAAAGAACTTGATTTCCTTTTGTAGGTGAACTACAAAATCGGTGGACGGCATTGGGTGTTGGACAGTGGCTATACACAACACATGACCGGAGATCAGAAGATGTTCACTACTTTTGAAAGTGGAAGTGGAGAACATGACAAGATCACTTTTGGTGACAACAGCAAAGGAAAGGTCTTAGGTCTGGGTGAAATTGCTATTTCTAATTATCTTTCCATTTCAAATTTTTCTCTAATTGAAACACTAAACTTTAATTTGCTCTCGGTTGCTCAAATCTGTGATCTTGGTCTTATCTATTCTTTCAGTCAAAGTGGAGTTGAAATCTTTAAAGAAAATGACAAATCTCTTGCTTTTAAAGGCTTTCGATTTGGAAATCTGTACCTTATTGACTTCACTTCAAATGAGTCATGTCTTGAAACCTGCTTAATGGCAAAAACATCTTTGGGATCGTTGTGGCATAGAAGACTTGCTCATGTTGGAATGATTCAACTCAAAAAAAATTTCAAAAATGATTTAGTTGTGGGCTTAAAAGATGTGAAGTTTGAGAAAAACAAGTTATGTAGTGCTTGTTAAGCTGGCAAACAAGTTGCCAGTTCTCATCCTTCAAAAAGTATTATGTCCACATCTAGACCGTTAGAACTCCTACATATGGATGTATTTGGCCCAACTATCTATAGGAGTATTGGTGGAAATACCTATTATTTAGTAATTGTTGATGACTATTCAAGATTTACTTGAGTGTTCTTTTTGCATGAAAATTCTGAAGTTCCAAATATTTTTAGAAGTTTTGCAAAAAGGGCTCAAAACGAATTCGACTTCAAAATCAAGAAAATTCACAGTGATAATGGTTCTGAGTTCAAAAATACAAAAGTTGAAGATTTCTATGATGAACTTGGAATAAAGCACATATTTTCTGCAACACACTCCGGAGAAAAATGGAGTTGTAGAACGGAAAAATCGAACATTAATTGAATGGCAAGAACTATGCTTGATGAGTATCAAACTTCTGACCAGTTTTGGGCTGAAGCAATAAACACTGCTTGCCATGCCACAAATCGACTTTATTTACATTGTCTTTTGAAAAAGACCTCTTACGAACTTCTTATTGGTAGGGGGCCAAACATCTCCTATTTTCGTGTCTTTGGTTGCAAGTGTTTTATTTTGAAAAAGGGTGTTCGACTCTCTAAATTTCAAAGATGGTGTGATGAAGGTTTCCTTCTTGGTTATTCTTCAAATAGTAAAGCTTACTGTGTTTTCAACAAAAATTCAGGTTTAGTTGAAGAAACATGTGATGTTGAGTTTGATGAGACTAACGGCTCTCAAGAAGAACAAGAAAACTTGGATGATGTAGGTAATGAAGGCTTGAGACAAGCTATGAAGAATATGACAATTGGAGACATCAAACCAAAAGAAGATGATCCTGATGTTCAACCATCATCAATCCAAGCTGAACCAACTACTTCGACCACACCAAGTCAAAATAAACGGTGAAATGCCCCAAAACTTTCGAACCAAATCAAACCCTTATTGGAAACCCTAATTCGATGTTTAATTGGATTTTAATCGCGTTCTTCGTTCTTAATCCCATTCTTGGATTTTGGGGACGGGTTGGAGTGGTTGAAGACTTACCTTGGATCCTCGCTCGGACCGGTTCGTCGGCTCCCTCTCGCGAGTGCCGGTCCATGATCGTCGTCTTGTCGCCCGTCACCTCCACCCCGGTCGCCGCCTCGCACGCCGAGCTCGCCTACCCCTTCCTCTCTCCCGATCGTCGCCCCTTCCCCATACCACTCAACCGCCCTCGCCCACTCCCCGAGCCCACCTGCTCTCGTCACGCTCTGCCTCGCCAAGCCCCGCATCATCCCCGCCTTGGATCCCCTGCTTCGCCCCTGCCCTTGCGTCCCGTTGGCCTCGCCTGCTCCCGTGCGTCACCCCCATCGTGCCATCACCTCCCCTGCCTACTCCCATCGCCTCACCGGCCTCGCCGCCCATGCCGCACACGGCTATAAAAGCCACACGCGTCGTCTTCCTCCCTCGCGCTCGCCCTCTCGTCTTCTTCGGTGAGGATCCCCCCTTGTCTTCCTCCCCGGCCGAGCCCCACCGCCATCCCTTCATCTCCTTCGGTCTCGACCGAAGCCGGCCCGAGCCGCCTGTCCATCTCCCCACCAAATCCCCACCCAAAACCCTAGTCCGACCTCTCGCCTCCCTGCCAAACCCCGTCGCCACCCTCATCGTCCCCGGCACCGGCGTCCCCCGCCTCACCTCGAGCCGCCACCTCCCAAATCGCCACCGCCACCGCCGCCACGCTACCCAGAACCCTAACCCTCCCCCTGCCCCCTTTGTTTCCCTGCGTCGGGGCCCAGCCTGTCGGGTCTTAACCCGCGCCTCGCCCACTGGCCCCACCCGCCAACCTCCGTGGCCGCCGGGCCCACGTGTCAGCGCGCGGCCGACCACGCAAGCTGGGCCGGCCCAACGCGCAACGTGTGCATGAGCTCGCCCATAGGCCATTTGGCCGAGTGGACTGTGCCCTAGTGTGGCCCGCGACTGTTCCTCGTTTTTCTTTTTCTTTTGGAGTTAAATAATCCGATAATTCCTTTAATATTCCAAAAATCCAAAAATTCCCCGGAAAGTCCAAAAATAGCCCAAATACACTATCTCAACCGTTTCGAGCCACTGAGCCCAAATACAACCTCCGTTTCACCCTTTGAAGTCCACAAAATTCCAAAACACCCAAAATGCCCTCAAACCCTCATACCGGCCCATTCTCTCTCATTTCTCCTTGTTTCTCCTTTTTCTTGTTTTTCTCTTTTCTTTTCTTTATTGTTTTATTTGTTTACTTATTGCTCACTTTTTGTGCGCTAGACTCGACCTTGGAGCCTATCCCGGAGCAGTACGAGGAGCCGGACGTGACCGGCACCGAGTTCGACAACGTCGACAATGACCTAGGACTTCCCCTCGCCTCGCAAGGCAAGCTGCACTCCTTGAACATGTTGAACCCATGATAATATTGTAGTATTAACTATTTTGATATTGCATTATGTTATTATGTTGAATGCTAGAAATGTTTATTTTAGAATGCCATGATGACCTAGCTAGTACCTAGCTTGCTTAAAGACCCACCTTTGTATTGTTGTGACTTATATTTCCTTTGCAAACCTTAGACCTAGCTATTGAACCTCGTATGCTATTAATTAATTAATTAGTCGGACATTAAAAAGCTTTGTGTATTAAAATAAAACCATCAAGCGGGAGGCTTGATGTAGACTATATTCGAAAATGTGCTACGGTGAGAGGACTTTGGCGGGCAAACCACTAGATGGCTACGTGCCCGATCCTCGACCGTTGACGAGGCCAATATGTGTGGTGAGGATTGTTGGTTTGGAATTGGCTAAGTCCTAGGCATTATTTAAGTAATCACAACCTTGCACAAAGTAAATAACTTAGATCCCGCTCAACCACAAGTTGGGTCGGTCGGCCTCGTTGACTCGATCCAACCTAGCTCAGTACTTGAACTCCCCCTTGGAATACTTATAGGCTAGAGGTTCCATACTGTGGGCGTTGGACAGAATGCCCGCGGAAGGAATGGGGTGGAATGGAGGTTGATCGGTGGTGTCGCCTGCCGATATCCACAACGGTAGATACTGTAACACCCTGGCATCTAATACGCCTGAATGCTACCAAACATCGATTATGTATCATCTAAATACTACAAATAAAAGAAAATTACAGCAAAGGACCAATTGCTAGAACCGAAAATTTCGGCAGCATCTCCTTTGTTTAATCATGATCTCGCGCAACCATAATAGCATAGCAGAATATGACATAATATGAAACATCTAAAACAGCAATAATAAGCGGCACGGAAGCAATATAAGTCCACTTTAAGCATCCCAAAGTCATCATTAGCCAAATGAAACGAATAAGGCAATCCTAGCACACATCTAAACCATAAACATCAATGGTATCACATTAAGTTTATTGTCATGACTCCAAATGATTCCATTGTGGAATCAATTGCGTGAACTACGTGGAGATGTGTGACTATTCCCCTTTTCCCTCATGCCGATCTCAAGGTACCTAAAAACAACATAAAACACAAGCGTGAGTTCAAAACTCAGCAAAGTGTATTGTAATGGAAAAACAAAGATCAAGTCAACAAACCATCATCACCAATCTCCAAAAGCACATCACAACACAACATGGTTAGCATTCCAAACATCTTTTAAGCATCCATGTACTCATCTCGTGAGCAACTCATAAGTATTCACATCGTCATCTCATAAACATCATCATATACATATTTCATTAATGCAATGCAATGCACATGTCTCCTTGGAAATTCATACCGGTATGGTTGAGTGCACACCCGTCGGCATGCACCCTTTTCCCCCTTCCATCCCGAAGATGGAGGGTGCCTATCACTCGCTTCCATTCACCACGGTGGATGGAATCACGATGTAGGTCTTACTCAAGAATAGCCCCGGACTAGTCATAACGGTTCTCACCGACCCTCCCGGAATAGTTATGACTTATCTCACCGGCCGGCCATGAAAATATGCCATGTATGCAAAATGGACAACAACGTACACATATATAGGAGTATTGCATATCATCACATGGCATGTAATCCACTTATCAACAATAAGTACATTTAAATCATGGCATAATGGCTTCATATCAAGCAATACATGTAATTCATGGCAAGACAACATGTTATCTATTCCAAATACTATGAAGCACAACTAGCAACACATATAGCATACAATCCACACAACACACTTGCCTTCAATTGCGGGCAACGGAGTGACGAGAGGTTGAGGGCACTCCCGGAGGCACACCACCTGCAAACACGTGCCACACACTCAAATCAAGCCCATAAAACAGTACACATACATCCCACTACCCCGACTTCGCTTACAACTCCTAAAATCAGAAAACAGCCCAATCTGTCCCTTCGGAACAGCAGGCTTCCATCTAACATAACTTGAGTTATAAGGCTCCAAATCGATTAAACGAGTACACCATCACGAAGCTTAGGAAATTTCCTAGCTTTTTCTAAGTATTGGGAAAAGCCAAATCGGCCTCTAAAATTGTTTAATCTAACGTTGAACACGAACTGTCCCAATCTCGTCACAGATTTGACAGCGCTCGGTAAAACGGGCATAACTACCAAACGGCTGGGTGGAATTTCGACTTCTTGTACTCCAATTAAAGATAATTCAATTATCTACAACTTCCTCAACAGGCGGCCGTCCAAATTCGGACTCTAAATTAGTTTAATCTAATGTTGAACACATACTGTCCCAACCTCGTCACAGATTGGACAGCGCCCACCAAAACGGCCATAACTTTCAGACCGTAACTCCAAAAATTCTCAAAAAAAATATACAAAATAGGTCTTGACAACACCTACAACTTCATCAACATGCGGTCGGCCAAATTCCGAAGATAAAATTGCGAAATCGCACCCCCTAAAACGGACTCCAAATCTGCCCGAAACTGAGTACAATACGAACTCTAGTTCTTTTCAGATCTACTCCACGGCAGCACGTCCTCTTGATCTAAAAACTCCAAATCTACCATGAGAACAGCACCTAGACCTTCCCCAAGTTTTCCCCATGGACATACCTTAGTTCGACGAACGACGAACACGAAGAATGTCTCTCGATCACCCGATCTAGCTCCCACGCGCCAAATCCTTCGGGATCCCTCGTCGCGGTTCTTCCAAACAGTGAGGGCAGCACGTAGACGTGTCGTGGCAGCGAGGAGAGGGGTTGGATCACAGCCAAGGTCTTTGGCTAAAGGTGGAGGCGCCACAAGGGGAAGGAGATGGGGCGGCTAGGAGGGGAGGGAGTGGGGCGGCGGCTTGGGGAGTAGAGCAAGGGGGTGGGGCACCCTAGGGCATGGGGAGGGGGCGCATGGGCAGGTGTTTGCTGCCCCCCTCCCCCACATGGGCTAATAACTCCCCCCTTTGGCCCAAGTGGGTTCCCCCAAAAGGCTCAAACTCCCGAAATCGGCCCGGAAACGCGATTAAACTGCATACCGTAAAGTTTTATTCCCTAATTTCACACTTTATAAAGTCACACTCTCTAATTTCACCTTTTACGGTGTCTCGACATTCTGTAGTGTCACATTCTCCCCCCCTTAAACAGGATTCGACCTCGAATCCGAAGAACGCCAAAAACAAGGCAAAGTCCTCAAGGGACTAAAAACTTCATTTACAAAACCTTAATTTCATTTCTCCTCCAATCTACCACATCTCATTAAACTTAAGATGACACAATCAAAGCGAATCACATCTCTTTTAACAACCTCTCTATCAACAAATCACCAACGGTGTCTTATTAATAACTGGAGTTCTAAACGAGAACCTCCAAGGAATCAATTACACTAAATCCCATCTCTTCCAATTATTTGACCTTTTTCACAAAGAATCAAAAATTAACTAATGACATCTACGCACTTAGCCTTCATCGACAAAACTTTTCCTTTTGAGCACAAACCACGATACACTTTCATTCTATCATCTCCCAGGCATAATACACACCCAAGGACAACCAGCTAAGGCAATGTTCATTACAGAATACCTTATTTCATTTCACCATCCCCTCTTTAACAACCAACCGTAATCTCAACAAAATTTGAACCGACATCACAAGCTTCCATCACAACCACCTTTTGAACCACAACCAAAGTCCTATGCGTAGCCCAAGCTAGGGTTGTAGATTCTTACCAAACCACAACTGATTCTTTTTTTTGTGAGGGTCCTGCCCTCACAACTCCTTACTCAAATACTACCAAGCCCACGTGTAAAATCTTCCATTATACTCAACAATTTCATAAGCATTTCTATTCATATCTCAAACGAGAATGCCAACAAAAAGTAACTCCCTTTAGCCGGATGAACCCCATTCAACAACTTGAACCCAAGCGCTACAAATCACTTTGGAACAAAGATTCGACAACATCCAAAGACCACTCTTTTTTTTTTAAGTCAAACCGCAAAGGAAGAACTCAAATCTCAAATCAATGTGATGCATTTCGCTTCGGGGAGCACTCAAACAAAAAAGAGACTCCACTCAATCCTTTGACAGAAATTTTCAACAACCAACACATCTCAACTTGCTTTCCCCAAAGCCAAACCTCTCATTTTCACCAAAATCAACATTTTAGAAAGAACCCGTTTCTCAAATCACACAAAAGAACCCACAACCATCTCAGTTTCTCTCAAGGAGAAAAGGGAACTCAAATCTGTAACATAACCAAAATTCCAGTATTTATCCATTCTTTATTTCCATGCTAAAAAACACGGGAAATCTCGATGCCTGTCATGAATGCAATATTTTCAAGAGCACTCCGGATTAGTCATATTTCAACATATGACTTTCTCACCGACCTGGCTCATCATCTCTTTTATGACAAACATCGAATGTTAACGAAAAGCAAAATTTTGAAAGAGAATATCAATTCTCAAGTCAAACATCTCACCCACAACTGCTACAAATTCTCTCTAAGAAAAAGAGACTCATTCCCAAATGAAACACTTCACCAGCAAAATCACTCATAGAACGTTCATAAGATCCACCTTTGTGAAACACTTTGCAAACACCGCACATATTTTCCAAATAAAGCCAACTCTAATCACAATAGAGTTACAAGTTAAGTGCCTAACTCTAGGGTTTCCAACACAACCTACCATGTCCATTTACTTCCTTTGCATATGGTTTCCAAAGATAATTCAATTGAACACAAAAGAGCGCGATCCACTCAAAACTTTTGGGTGAAAGTCCATACTCATAGCATAACTTAAACAAATGGGCCAAAGCCCCTGTTTGGCACCAATCACTACAAGTTTAGGGAAACTCTAAAATACAACAGAAGAAACACTTCGACCAAAAGCATCCAACCAAAATAGCAACAACCAAACAGTCCAAAAGTTTTAAACACCAGTTCAACAAAGATACAACCACCTCTAGTGTTGCACTATGCTTTCCATTAAAGACTTCAGTAATCACTACTTACTCCTTAAGGAGACCCATCATAATTCAACCAAAAACTACATGACAAATTCTTTCACCAATTACCTTTCCCAACGTTTATAAATAAGGTTTATGATGCTTATCAAAATTACATCCAACCAGGATTTACCTCATCCTGATCCCCACAGACAAACCCATCATATAACATCATAATACTTCAACAGATACTTAAGCATGATCAACCTATCAATTGTATAATATCCGTACGTCAGCTTTTCGACAATCGAAACTTATTCAGTTAATCAATGACTTCAACAAGTAAATATTATCTCTACAAGACAAAATTCATAAGTAGAATTTTACAACATACATTCATTAAGAATAAAATCCTACATCAGGTTAATTGTCCAAGATTCACTCCATCTCAACATGTTACGTTTTCCCCCATTTTTTTTTACCATGATTTTTCAACAAGTAATTTAAACAAGCATTACCACTACTCAGTCATTGATATCAATAATTTGCATAATCCTAAAGACAACCGCATTGCTTTTAGTTACCCTATCCATAGGTTATAATAAAGTTGCCACTACACAACATTCTCCAACTATTAAAATAAATTTAATGAGTTAGACCATCCAACGCTCTTAACAACATCATCACATAACATATCTGTGTCTTCCCAAATGACAATTGTATTAGCATTTCAAGAACACAACTGTGTACTTCCAACTATACTAAAAATTTGCAACAACATGAATAACAATTCTATTCAACTTACAAGTTAAGGTCACCAACCAGCGCAGTTAAATTTCTGTACTAACATATTAAGTTACAACAGCTTTAAACCAGCTTTAAACAACCAACCAGGTTTCTATAACAATGTTAATAGTCTACATCATCTCGATATCTCAACTGCGCAACAAGATTTTAGAGTTTCAGACATTGTCAATGGTCATGTGCATTTAAAACAAAGCAATAGATTCTAAGCATGCACATTGACACCTTTAGTCATTCTCGCTACAGACTATTCTACAATTCAAGACGTTTATTTAATCTTAAGCTTAAGATAACAACCACATTGGATTGATTCAACTCACAATTTAACCTAGGAGTACATCATTTCCATAAACCACATTGTTACACACCACTTAACATGCTAAACAACAATTCTCACTATTAACAAATAACTTCAGTCAAAAGACTACTTACTCTGATTACAGCATTTTCTTTAAAAACTCAACCAAGATTCACAAAGAAACTTGTCTCACATAAATTGCAATGGGGCATGACTCACACTTGACCATGCAAAAGACCTCCAAAACACATTTCGATCTTAAAGACTCTCATAGGAGGGAACCAAGCGATCAAGAAACCTTTGCGGTCAAGGGCACAAAACATAAATTGACACATCTTAAATTTTTGCACACAACTTCAAGAACCTCTTTTAAACTCAGAGTAAGACACGCAAGAACAAAACGATATTTTTCTTTGCAAGGCAACCGACAAAACCGACGTCAAAGCCAAAAGTTGCTACCAAACGACACGCACACAAAACTCTTCTTCTTCGTCTTCAATCAAAGAAGACAAAACCACAAACCGCATACGGAACAATCTGCGAAAAGATCCAATACTAAACACTTTTCTTTTGATTTCACTCAAATAAAACCAAATAAAACTGACTAAAACCGATCGTCAGAACGGTAGTCCACCACCAATCTCTTCTTTTTGACTCCAATCAACTACCCAAACTGCGATAGAAAAGGTAAGCATTCTTTCCCCACAAGGGTTAATAGTTCTTCGGTGATGGCTTTAATCGACCATACCGTCAAACCACAACCTTACTATAAACAAAAAGGTGACCGAAACCCTTCGGCACCACAACCCCACTTTATCACAATAACATAAGCAATTCAATCAATTATCTCATATACATAGCAGCATACTTTATCACATAAAACATTCAACATCAAGGCTTAAATATAACATTTAAGCGTAAACAAACGATACCCATACCCATTCCTACTGTGCATCAGTGTGTGTCAAATTTTAAATTACTTATTTCACTTACACAAATTTTAATGTTGCTATCCTATGGCAAAATTTTAAGTATAACCTAAACCATGTTTCTAGGTTATCCCACATCAAGATTTTAGTTAACCCTATGGTATTTCTCTAAATTCATACTCCACGGACCTGAAGCCCGCTCTGATACCAACTGTAACACCCCGGCATCTAATACGCCTGAATGCTACCAAACATCGATTATGTATCATCTAAATACTACAAATAAAAGAAAATTACAGCAAAGGACCAATTGCTAGAACCGAAAATTTCGGCAGCATCTCCTTTGTTTAATCATGATCTCGCGCAACCATAATAGCATAGCAGAATATGACATAATATGAAACATCTAAAACAGCAATAATAAGCGACACGGAAGCAATATAAGTCCACTTTAAGCATCCCAAAGTCATCATTAGCCAAATGAAACGAATAAGGCAATCCTAGCACACATCTAAACCATAAACATCAATGGTATCACATTAAGTTTATTGTCATGACTCCAAATGATTCCATTGTGGAATCAATTGCGTGAACTACGTGGAGATGTGTGACTATTCCCCTTTTCCCTCATGCCGATCTCAAGGTACCTAAAAACAACATAAAACACAAGCGTGAGTTCAAAACTCAGCAAAGTGTATTGTAATGGAAAAACAAAGATCAAGTCAACAAACCATCATCACCAATCTCCAAAAGCACATCACAACACAACATGGTTAGCATTCCAAACATCTTTTAAGCATCCATGTACTCATCTCGTGAGCAACTCATAAGTATTCACATCGTCATCTCATAAACATCATCATATACATATTTCATTAATGCAATGCAATGCACATGTCTCCTTGGAAACTCATACCGTATGGTTGAGTGCACACCCGTCGGCATGCACCCTTTTCCCCTTCCATCCTGAAGATGGAGGGTGCCTATCACTCGCTTCCATTCACCACGGTGGATGGAATCACGATGTAGGTCTTACTCAAGAATAGCCCCGGACTAGTCATAACGGTTCTCACCGACCCTCCCGGAATAGTTATGACTTATCTCACCGGCCGGCCATGAAAATATGCCATGTATGCAAAATGGACAACAACGTACACATATATAGGAGTATTGCATATCATCACATGGCATGTAATCCACTTATCAACAATAAGTACATTTAAATCATGGCATAATGGCTTCATATCAAGCAATACATGTAATTCATGGCAAGACAACATGTTATCTATTCCAAATACTATGAAGCACAACTAGCAACACATATAGCATACAATCCACACAACACACTTGCCTTCAATTGCGGGCAACGGAGTGACGAGAGGTTGAGGGCACTCCCGGAGGCACACCACCTGCAAACACGTGCCACACACTCAAATCAAGCCCATAAAACAGTACACATACATCCCACTACCCCGACTTCGCTTACAACTCCTAAAATCAGAAAACAGCCCAATCTGTCCCTTCGGAACAGCAGGCTTCCATCTAACATAACTTGAGTTATAAGGCTCCAAATCGATTAAACGAGTACACCATCACGAAGCTTAGGAAATTTCCTAGCTTTTTCTAAGTATTGGGAAAAGCCAAATCGGCCTCTAAAATTGTTTAATCTAACGTTGAACACGAACTGTCCCAATCTCGTCACAGATTTGACAGCGCTCGGTAAAACGGGCATAACTACCAAACGGCTGGGTGGAATTTCGACTTCTTGTACTCCAATTAAAGATAATTCAATTATCTACAACTTTCTCAACAGGCGGCCATCCAAATTCGGACTCTAAATTAGTTTAATCTAATGTTGAACACATACTGTCCCAACCTCGTCACAGATTGGACAGCGCCCACCAAAACGGCCATAACTTTCAGACCGTAACTCCAAAAATTCTCAAAAAAATACAAAAAATAGGTCTTGACAACACCTACAACTTCATCAACATGCGGTCGGCCAAATTCCAAAGCTAAAATTGCGAAATCGCACCCCCTAAAACGGACTCCAAATCTGCCCGAAACTGAGTACAATACGAACTCTAGTTCTTTTCAGATCTACTCCACGGCAGCACGTCCTCTTGATCTAAAAACTCCAAATCTACCATGAGAACAGCACCTAGACCTTCCCCAAGGTTTCCCCATGGACATACCTTAGTCCGACGAATGACGAACACGAAGAATGTCTCTCGATCACCCGATCTCGCTCCCACGCGCCAAATCCTTCGGGATCCCTCGTCGTGGTTCTTCCAAACAGTGAGGGCAGCACGTAGACGTGTCGTGGCAGTGAGGGGAGGGGTTGGATCACAGCCAAGGTCTTTGGCTAAAGGTGGAGGCGCCACAAGGGGAAGGAGATGGGGCGGCTAGGAGGGGAGGGAGTGGGGCGGCGGCTTGGGGAGGAGAGCAAGGGGGTGGGGCGCCCTAGGGCATGGGGAGGGGGCGCATGGGCAGGTGTTTGCTGCCCCCCTCCCCCACATGGGCTAATAACTCCCCCCTTTGGCCCAAGTGGGTTCCCCCAAAAGGCCCAAACTCCCGAAATCGGCCCGGAAACGCGATTAAACTGCATACCGTAAAGTTTTATTCCCTAATTTCACACTTTATAAAGTCACACTCTCTAATTTCACCTTTTACGGTGTCCCGACATTCCGTAGTGTCACAGATACCCTCAGGATAGGATCGTGCATCCTGCCGTGGCCCTTGGGACACGAGTACTGTGTTGTTTTGAAACTACCGGGTAAGTGCTAAAGAGGGGTAGTTCAACGAAAAGCTTTGATAATCTCGGCCCGGCCGCATGCATTTAAGTTGCATGTTTGTAGCGCTTGGCATTAACGGTCGTAGATTTCTTGTGGGTAAAGCTGAGCAACTCTACAGAGTCATCTAAATGGTATTCGAATACGTCGTGCTTCTGGTAAATGAAGCTAAGTTTGAATTGGTGTGAATCCCGTAACCTAACCCAAGTAGGCTTGTTATTTCCAACTTGACGTAATGATGAACTTGTGAAAACTCAAATTTGATTATTTCTATTATGTATGGTTTGTGTTTCAAATGTAAAATGACTTGGAAAATAAAACTGTATCCACGATAATAATAACCTTATTGCCACTTCCTTTGCGAATGTCCCTGCATGTAATATTCAGATTTTCCTGTGCGGCTTGTTGAGTATTGTTGTGTACTCAATCTTGCTTCTCCACCTATTTTAGATTTTGAAGACCCCGGAGAACTCCAGAAGATCATAGATGGCGAAGTAGTATGGTTTTAGGGTTCTTTTTCTGTGCTCAGGCCTTGCCTGTGTGGTCTTTTGGTAATGTATTATATTTGGAGCTCGCCGCTTCCTTTTGTAAAGCTCTGGCCGCTAGGCCTTATTTGTATTAAAACAGTTGTTTCATTCTTATGCTGGCAATGTATGACTTGGTTCCCGACGGCTAATCTTCCTGGGTAGCTGTTGCGGATTTAAACGCACCCCCTGAAAAGGGCGGTCCGTCATAAACCGATTGAAGTCGAAGATGGAGCAAACGATCGCGTTCAAGCCTTACCCCCAAGAATTGACAACCAACTATCCAAGGATAACCCAATTGATCAAATCTTGGGTGACGTTAGTAAGGGCGTTCTAACTAGATCTTGTGTTGCTTCATTTTGTAATCATTACTCTTTTGTGTCTTCTCTTGAACCTACCCATGTAGATGAAGCCTTAAGTGACCCAGACTGGGTAAACTCAATGCATGAGGAGCTGAACAACTTTGCCAGGAATGACGTATAGACATTGGTTGAAAGACCCAAGGACCACAACGTTATCGGCACAAAATGGGTTTTTCAGAACAAACAAGATGAGAGTGGCATAGTGGTAAGAAACAAAGCAAGGTTAGTTGCACAAGGTTTTACTCAGATTGAAGGATTAGACTTTGGTGAAATCTTTGCACATGTAGCAAGATTAGAAGCTATTCGTATCTTGCTAGCCTTTGCCTCTTGCTTTGATATTAAGTTATTTCAAATGGATGTGAAGAGTGCATTCCTGAATGGACAAATATCAGAATTGGTTTTTGTAGAATAGCCTCCTGGTTTTGAAGACTCTAGAAATCCAAATCATGTTTATAAACTCTCTAAGGCACTCTATGGACTTAAATAAGCTCCTAGAGCATGGTATGAACATCTTAGAGATTTTCTGATTTCTAAAGGATTCAAAATTGGGAAGGTTGACACTACACTCTTCACTAAAGTTATCAATGATGAATTCTTTGTATGTCAAATATATGTTGATGATATTATATTTGGTTCTACTAATAAATCTTTTTGCAAAGAATTTGGAGATATGATGTCCAGAGAATTTGAAATGTCCATGATTGGAGAACTTAGCTATTTCCTTGGACTTCAAATCAAACAACTGAAGAATGGGACATTTGTTAGCCAAACCAAGTATGCAAAGGACTTACTCAAAAAGTTTGGCATGGAAGATGCAAAGCCCATTAAAACACCAATGGCTTCCAATGGGCACTTAGATCTAAATGAGGGAGGTAAACCTGTAGACTTAAAGCTTTATCGTTCCATGATTGGTAGTTTACTTTACCTTACAGCATCGTGTGCACGTTTTCAAGCTTGTGCAAAAGAATGTCATTTAACTGCTGTTAAGAGAATTCTGAGATATTTAAAGCATTCCTCAAACATAGGTCTTTGGTATCTAAAAGGTACAAAATTTGACTTAATTGGATATTCGGATTCAGATTATGCTGGTTGCAAAGTGGATAGAAAAAACACCTCAGGAAGTTGTCAATTCCTTGGTAGATCCCTTGTTTCTTGGTTTTCTAAGAAACAAAACTCAGTAGCTTTATCCACAGTCGAAGCAGAATATATTTCAACTGGTAGTTGTTGTGCTCAATTACTTTGGATGAGGCAAACCTTGATGGATTATGGAACAAATTTTACTAAAGTGCCTCTTTTGTGTGATAATGAAAGTGCAATGAAAATAGCCAACAACCTTGTCCAGCATTCTAGAACCAAACACATAGATATTCGCCATCATTTATTAAGAGATTATGCGACTAAGGGAGATATCACTATTAGCCACATTAGAATTGAAGATCAATTGGCAGATATCCTTACCAAACCCTTAGATGAAGCTCGTTTTTGCAGATTGAGGAATGAGTTAAATGTCATAGATTTCTCTAATGTTGCTTAAGCTTGTGCACCATGATTAATTCTATCTGCTTATTCTTTTAGTGTTCATTAATTTGGTTCTTGGAAGGATTATCACACTAAGGGGGAGCCAAGACTGCTTATTATGCATCTCTTGCAATCCACTTGTGAACAAATCAATTTTCAGTGCTTGAGTGGCTTAAGACTGCTAAAACACTTGCTAAAAGCTTCCCCTCTCTCTATCTCAATCTTACCTCATCTAAAAACTTAGAAAATAGGTTGAAATAGTTTTCAAATAAAAGGTGTTTACAAAAATCCTAACTATTCCACCACTCAGCACATGTGCTCAATCTCTATGAGCCTGAATCAGATGATATTCTTGCTCACTTGATTAGAGGGCACATATATCTTAAAAAAGGGGGGTTACAAAATCTTCATCTCTCCTTGGTTGTTTTTTTATTAAGATTATTCTAAGATCCATCTATTGATCTTAATTCATTCTTCTAAGAGGATCTTTGAAAATCTCTATGAGTCTAGATATCTCTTATTTTCTTATTCAGAAAATTGCATGTACAACGGACCATGTTCTAAATCTTGTAAAAACAGTAAGTTTCCCATCTACGACGGACCAACTCAGCAAACATGCAAGTCCACAACGGACCGAGAAAATCAGTCCGGCGCTAATGGTACTTTTACCACGGACCAAGTCCAGATGAAAAACCATTAGCGACGGACCGTTTTTACTTAGTCCGGGGCAAACGTGTGTGTGCGCTAATCCGGTCCGGTGCAAATAGAAAACTCTCTGTTTTTCACCAAAACTAGTCCGGCATACACTTGTAATTATCTGTCTCATAAAATCTTATCTATTTCAAAAGTTTTCAATCTATTCTTTTGAAAAATACTCATCCAAGTTCAAATTTTCAAAATCTTGTGTAAACTTAGGACTCATGCTTTCTAACCCTATTTGTTTTCGAGACACAACCTTTGATAGTTTCAGTTTTATGGGTTTCACCAACCAGAATAAAAAGGGGATGCCTGTCCTCCACCAATCACACCTCTCAAAGGCACCCTTTCCCAATGCAGTAGTTTCCTTGGCATTGTATGCGTTTTATACTTACTCCTGCCAGCTTTTACTTTCAGTTTTCCCAAATCACTCAACTTCTCCAAATCCACCAAAAATCCCCAAATCACTCTTTCACTCTCGAGCAAGAACTCCTCTTTTCACCGAAGCCTACCCCTTTTTGGGCGTGTCAACGGTGTTCTACTCAAGAGGGCTCTCTAGGGTTCTGTAAGTTCTTCTATCCTCTCTTTTCTTTTCTGCAGAACCTGAACCTTAGACCTAGATTTTGGTAATCTTAAGGACATTTCTTCTCCTATAATCTAGGTCAGCTCTTGTGCTTGTGAGAAGTGTTAAACATATGTGGTTGAGATTCAGTAGTACTGTAACAAAAATGACAAAAGATTCAGATAAAAGAGATCTGTTGGGTAAATTAATCAGTAAAGAAAAGGAAAGAAATAGAGAACATCCAGTTCCTCACAGCCACATCAATCTCAAGAACCTGAAGAACCACAAGATACATAAATCTCTGGTCGAGTACATAGAAAAGTGACAACATACAAACCGCCAAGAAAAGATAAACAACCTATGCTATCTGATCATGAGTCATCTTCAGAAGACAGTGATTATGAACCTAGTATGCATTCTAGTTCTGAAGAATAACTAAGCACTGAAGTGGACATGATTGTTGGGCAAGAATTAGCCACACTAGGGGGTAAAAGGTTGAGATCAATTAGGCTGGTAAATGAAAAAGTATGGTTTCCCCTGACCAGACCTCCTTTGGATGAAGACTTCATTGCCACAATACACAAAAGCATCTATGGCCCCGTTCGTTTCAGCTTCTGAACAGCTTCTGCTTTAAAAAAAAGCAGATTATTTACCGAACGGGAGGATTCTGGACAGCTTCTCTGAGAATCAGAAGCTGTCTTCTGAATAGAATCAGAATCTGGCTGAAACCTGATTCTCACAGATTCTTGCTGATTCTTGTCAATTCGGTCCGGAACCTAGAAGTCATAGTTAGCTTAGCCTGATTCTCCCATAATCAGAAGCAGCTTCTCCCATAATCCAGAATTCATAATCTAGAAGCTGAAACGAACTGGGCCTATCTAGGGTATAAGAACAAAATAAATAGAAGTGGAAAAGCATTATCTGCTTTATGCGAACATCAGTATGTTGACTGCAATCAAGTGAGGTCAGTTGTTGGGTCAGATAGAATCCTTGACTGTGTTAGATCAACTCCTGGCCTAGAACAATTGATTTCAACTAGAACTCCCTCATGGAATGAGGACAGAATTCTGGAGTTTTATGCATCACTGCTAGTGAATAAGAAAAGGCATTATATATTATTCACTATAGATGGAAAAATTAGAAAGGTGAGATCACCTCATTTTGAAGCTGCAATAGGAGCCACAAGTCCTCTAGTCAACAGGACTAGAATACATGATAGAATGTTTCCTGGAAACAGATGGAGACAAGTAGGTGACATGCCTGATTTGCAGTTGTCAGCACATATCTATAGGGATATCACTGAAAATAATTTCAATACAAATAGAGTCAATTGCCTAACTGCTGAAGCTAAAGTCCTTTTGCTGCTGCTCAAACACACAATATTCCCTAAGTCTGGATATAAAGAAGGTGTGACTCCTACAATGGCATGGCTTCTGCACTTGATCTTGTCAAGATAGCCCATTGATCTTATAGACTACATCTTTGGAGAAATAGAGGAGGCTATTTACAGGAAAATGGGCAGTCTACTTCCTTTTGCTTAGCAAATATCTCAGATGCTGTTGACATAAGGGATAATCTCACAGCAAGAAGCAAGTAGAAATTTCAAAAGTATCCCTAAGCAATATAAGATGAGCATGATAATTGGAGATACTCTTAGGGGAGCCAGAGTACCTACACCTCCTCCAGCACCACAAGAAGATGAGCCAACTGTTCAGCATGATAGCAATGATGGTGACTCTGATGATGGAGCAGATATGGGAGGAGAACAGATGCCTAGCTACTCAGGTCACAGCCATCACATTTTTAGCCATGGTAGTCAACTCCCAGTGCCAAGCTTTCCAGTTATACCACCTTTGGCACAACCAGAGCATGAAGAACCACCTTTCACACAGCCACAGCAAGATGAACCTGAAGGGGAGCAGTATGCTGCGACTGAGGTTGTGGTTAGTTCAGATTCTCAAGAAATAGAAGGAGATCCAGAAGTTCAGAGACTCCGAGAAATTGCTGTAGTAGCCAGATTCATAGAAGCCCAATCAATCAGGCCTGCAGCACATGAATATGAGGCAGGGGGATCTGCTTTCCCACATGAAGTTAAAAGTTCTTATCACTCACAAATTCCACAACAATATGAGCAACCACCTCCTCTACCTCAATATGAGCAGCCACCAGCATGGGGTGCCCAGTCAGATTGGTTTAGACTCTTTGAGCAACAGTACAATGCTGACCTAAGAGCAGCACAAGAAAGATTTGAAGAAGAAAGAAATTTGGCAGCATTAAGGCAAAATGAACACATGGCTGCTCTTCAGCAATATCATGATCAAGTTCGACAAACAAATGAAACACTAAGTAAGATGTATGAAGAGCAGAACCTGATAAAAAATGAGAGTTACAAAAGATTTGAAATGCTTAGAAGTAATCAGTTTGACTTGAGAAAATGGATTGGTGAGATCAAATCAAATGAACTGACAATCAAGGATAGATTGTATGGTATAAACAAGAAGCAGAATACACAAGAGTCAAAATTTGATCAGTTTGCAAAGTCTGTGAACACCAAGCTTGATGCTTATGGAGGCTCTTTGGACTGGCTGGGATACTCCCTAGAAGACCATATGACTTTCATTGAACAAACCAAAGCAGATTTGGTCTTCAATCAAGAACAGCTTGGAAATATCATCCTAGATCAGACAAATGAAACTAATGAATCTCTAAGGCAGCTACAAGAAGATTTCACTCAATGGTCAGTCAATCCATAGCCTGGAGATCCAAATTACCCAAGTTAGCATGATCAAGCCATGGGACTGCAACAAGTTGAGTTCGAGCAAGAACATCATCCTTCTTCTCCTCAACCTGGGAATCCTGATTATCCAAGTTAGCATGATCAAGCAGTAACTGTTCCTCAGTCTGCAGAAGAACAATCACCTCAGTGGCAGCATTTGCCCCCTCCAAGACAGAGCACCAGTTCCAGGGCTTCAGATTTATTCAAAAGGACATTCTCCAGGCGCAAGAAGTGATCTTTTTTGCAATTGATGCCAAAAGGGGGAGAAATTAGTGAATTAGTTGGAGTAGTCTAAGTCTTAAAACTATGTCTATAGATATTGTGTGTTTTTGAAATATGTTGCATTCTCTATTTTTTTGAAACTTTGGCTGTTCAGATTTTCAACTATTTCAATGCTTGTGAATTTTGTGTTGTCTCTAAATTATATGCACTAAATTCACCTGCTCCGTTAAGACTTTCAAAAGTTATGCTCTTGCTAATCCTAGCACTTATTCAGGGGGAGCATAAATTGTTTTTACTTACTTCTGCAAATATGACCTATCGTTCTGTCAAACTAACAGTTCTTTGCAGAAAAGGATAAGAATTATCAAGGTTGTTGTCATCAATCACCAAAAAGTGGGAGATTGAAAGCATCTAGGCCTCTCAATTCTTTAATCATGCTTTATATTGATTTTGGTGTTGATGATCAAGAAAAATAATCCCTGTGAAGTGAAGATTTGTCAGAATAAAAGAAAAAGGCTAAGGATTGTTATTACTAGTTTTGACTTGGAAATTGCTTCAAGTCATATAGCTAGGTTATTCTTTTTAGTCGTACTATTAAGAGAGATTATGCACTAGTAAGTTCCTTGGTTCCTAGGTAAATCTTGTCAAGATTACTTGGAGTATAAGTCACTTCATTTTTATTCCCTTAGAATTATGAGTCATTTACTCAGTAAACACTTAAAATACTTCACGTCGAACTGACTTTTTCAGTCCGGCGCTGAAACTCTTCTTAAAAAATCTTACTGAGCGTACATCGTTCACTCCGAACCAAGTTTTGTGGTCCGGCGCAGTAAACTGAGTCGGTTGAAGAAGAAACCGCGTGTATGCCTTTCACGCCGGACCATATTTTTATGTGTACGCCGGACCAACTTTTTCGGTCCGGCGTCAACACAAAACTCTCTGGAAGTCCTTTGTTGTTTAATTGCTTTATTTGATAAACTTACAGTAAGGTTGCCATGTACGCTGGACCACTTTTTGGGTCCGGCGCAAATTGATACCTTGATGAGTTCACGACGGACCAACTTTCGTTAAAAGCATGTGTACACCGGACTAACTTTTTCGGTCTGGCGCAAATGCTCTTTTATGACGGACCAAGTTTTTCGGTCTGGCGTAAATGGGAATTTTTCTGAAATTGGTCCGTCGTACCTTGATCATATTGCAAATCTTTGTAATCATTGTCCGCGGCACCTTGAATTTATTTATTTTGTCATTCTGACAAAGCCCAACGGCTAGTAAATGCTGTAATGGTTATTTTCCATTTTGAGGGCTATATAAGCTGTGCTAGGACCTTCTTTTAGACAACTTTTGCATCTCTTTGATATTTAGCACTCTTGAGCTCAAAAGCATTCAAAGAGACTGAATTTCACTGTTCATTCAAAAGTTAGAAGTTGATTTTAGCTCCAAGATTGGTCTAGACACATTGCGATATTGTGAACCAAGAGTTTGATCTTATGCTTAGTCTGTTACTCTTGGAACTTAGTGTTCCTAGACGGCTTGTGAGTTCTTGGTGCGACCTGTCCAAAGTAATTTGTGGAAGGCCACCACTGATTGTGAGAGGTTTGGAACTCACCTCACCGATTGGTGAAAGAGTTACCCAGTGGATACCAAAGCTATTATGAATAGCTATTGGTGGAGCAATACTTCTGGTGAAGTGCTCTAACAGGGACGTTGGAGTTTTATCTCTGAACCTCGGTGAAAAATCACTGTCCCCTCTGATTTTGTATTTTTCAGTACTTACTTTTTCTGCTTAGTGCTAGTTGTTTGTCCTTTTCAATAGTGAACTATTTTGCCTTGGTACTGTTGAAAGATAACTTCTGAGTTCTCTCTGCATTAGTTTCAGTAAGCTATTTTTATCTCTTTTAATTTTTCAAAAAAGCCTATTCACCCCCCTCTAGGCTCATCGTCGATCTTGCACGATGCCCAACAACGGCGAGTTTACAGTGCATTGGGTGGTGAGGGAGATTGGAGGGTTCGTCGTGTATCCGATGCTTACACAGATGAACTAAGCGACTGGGCTCGCTTGATGAGAGTCAACATGTAGACGCAAGGCTTGTGGGATGTGATCTAGAGGAGTGGCACCAACATCGACTTCCAAGAAGATCAGTTGGCAGTGGCAGCCATTCTCCGATGTGTTCCATCAGAGATGCTCTCGACGCTCTCCACGAAGAATACAATGAAAGAAGCATGGGAGGCAATCAAGACCATGCACATGGGTGTCGGCCGCGTGCTCAAGGCAAAGGCGTAGGTGCTTCGGGAGGAATTTGAAGGCATCTCTTTCAAGGATGGGGAGTTGGTGGACAACTTTGCCATGCATCTCACCGGCCTCATCAACAACCTCGCGACTCTCGGTGATAACATCGACAAGCAAAAAATCATGGAGAGATTCTTGCGAGCGATGACGCCAAGATACTCCCAGATTGTAATCTCAATCAAAACCCTAGTCAATTTAAGCACACTATCTGTGGAGGAGTTGACCGGGCGACTCAAAGTATCTGAGGACTGGTTCAAAGCCGATGTCAGTGAAGCCGGTGGAGTGGGCCGTTCGCGTGGTGCAACACGGGCAATATTAGGTCGGGGGAGGTCAGGCAACATCAATGGTCATGGTAGCGACAACCGCATTGGTGGCCGCAGCAACCGCGATGGGCGAAGTAGTGGCAACAGTGGTGGTGGCGGCAGCAGGTGCCATAACAGCAAGGCTGATAGATAGACAAGGATGCCAACATCAGCAGTAGCTCCGACGGTTGGGACATCTCCCATGGCGAATGTCTCTACTGCGGCAAGCTTGGTCATTGGGCCAGATATTGTCGCAGGGCAAAGCACCACAGGCAAGCCAACCTCGCATGGGCTGATGATGATCAATCGACATTGCTCATGGCGCACACTAGATTGGTCATCGACGCCAACATGGAGGAGAATGAAGAGTTCATCCTCAATGAGGAGCGAGAGCAAGTGCATCTCGGTCGGGCCGACGACAAGCATGGCGATGCTTGGTACCTCGACTCATAGGCGAGCAACCATATGACGGGTTACAAGGAGGTCTTCGCCGAGCTAAGCACGAGAGTCACTGAATCTGTAAAGTTTGGTGACATGTCGAAGGGCGGCATTCGAGGATGAGGCACAGTGTTGTTCACTTGCCAGAATGGTGAGCATCGTGTCCTCACCGACGTCTACTACATCTTGTAGCTCCAGAATAACATCATCAACCTTGGTCAACTCGAAGAGAATAGAAGCCAGATCTTGATCAATGAGGGCATACTTTGGCTCCATGATCAACAGCAGCGACTCCTCACCAAGGTTGAGCTTGCTCAGAATTGGTTGTATGTCCTCGCCTAGGACATCACACAGCCTGTGTGTTTATTAGCACGGCTCGACAACGAAGAATGGTAATGGCATGCGCAATTTGACCACCTCAACTTTGACACGCTGTGGGCATTAGCGTGTCGTGGTATGGTACGCAAGCTACCACGGATTAATTAGCTGAATCAAATCTGTGATGGTTGTTTGGTTGGAAAGCAACGCCGCAACTCCTTCTAGCAGAAGGTAAAGTACCTTGCTAAGGAGCTTCTGGAGCCAGTGCATGGAGACCTTTGATGTCCGATCATGCCAGCAACACCGGGAGGGAAGTGCTACTTCTTCCTTCTCATCGACGACCGAAGCTGGTACATGTGGGTGAAGCTTCTTGCATCGAAGGATGAAGCACCGGAGGCCATAATTCACTTCCAATCCAAAACTGAGCTCAAAGCCAGGTGCAAGCTTCGCACCCTTTGCATCGATTGAGGTGGCAAATTCACATCTGTGACATCTTGGTGCCTTATTCCCTACAACAAAACCAAAGCAAGCCAATGGTCTTCATCGGCTATGAGCAAGGCTCCAAGGCATACTGTGCGTATGATCCCATTGGCAGACGCATGCACATGACACATGACATCATCTTCGACGAAGGCGCCAAGTGGAGTTGGAGTGAGGAGGATCATGGCTACACGCTAAGCACCGATGAGCAATTTATCACCCACTCCATCTCAAATGATGACTCGATGATGGATACGGGGAATGCAACCTTGCCATCGGTTTCACCCGTTTTGGTAGCCATCTCGATGCACGTGGCAGGAGGCCACGGCTCACCCAGCGCTGGTGACTCCATGCCCGATGTCGGGGCAAGTGTCAAGTTTGTCTCACCTGCATCCAATGCCTTGACATTGCTGGACAAACGACAATGATTCGCGGAGGTTCTAGACCATAGCAAACATCTATGACATGACCATCATTCAATAACTCGACATCGACGAGTTATATCTCTTGTTCGGAGAAGAGCCGACCACTTTCATGGTGGCCAAGGAAGAAATGAGCTCGATCGATGAGAACTGAACATGGTCTCTTTTTGATCTTCCATCTGCTAGTCGATCAATCGGGTTGAAGTGGGTATTCAAGATTAAAAAGGATGCTCTTAGGGCCATCCTCAAGCACAAGGCGCGACTTGTGGCAAAGAATTATGTTCAGTGTGAGGGAGTGGATTTCAAGGAAGTATTTGCACCAGTTGTTCGCCTTGAATCTATTCGCCTCTTAATCGCTCTTGCCGCGCATGAGGGGTGGATAGTGCACTACATGGACGTAAAATCCGCATTCCTCAATGGTGATCTCAAGGAGGAGGTGTATGTTGAGCAACCTCATGGTTTTGTCATCAAAGGGCAAGAGAAGAAAGTGTACAAGCTATCGAAGGCACTCTATGGGTTGTGGTAAGCACCTAAAGCATGGTACTCAAAGTTGGACACTTGCTTGGCGTCCCTTTGGTTCGGCTAGAGCATGTCGGAGCACATCGTGTACGCACGCGGTAGCGGCACTTCACAGTTACTTGTGGGGATATACGTTGATGACCTCATCATCACTGGTTCGAATCCATAAGAAATCGCCAAATTCAAATAGGAGATGAAGTCTCTTTTCAAGATGAGTGACCTCAGGTTACTTAGCTTCTACCTCAACATTGAAGTGCATCAAGGCGACGTCTTCATCACCCTCAACCAAGCGACATACAACAACGCGTATTGGAGAAGGGCGACATGGTGGACTGCAATCCGTGCCAAGTCCCCATGCGATCAAGGTTCAAGTTAAGCAAGGGAAACACGGCTCTGTCAACCGATGCAACGATGTTCTGGAGCATTGTTTGAAGTCTAAGGTACTTGATGCACACACGTCCGGACATCGCATACTTGGTGGGGTAGTGAGTCGGTTCATGCAGAACTCGACAACCAAGCAGCTTGAAGCAGTCAAAGACATACTGCGCTACATCGCTGGCACATAGCGGACATGCGAGCCACAGTTGATCGGCTACAGCGAAGCTGACATGGCCGACGACATTGACATGCGCAAAAGCACTACAGGGGTGTTGTTTTTCCTTGGGCAAAGCCTTGTCAGTTGGCAATCACAGAAACAGAAGGTGGTGGCCTTATCTTTGTGTGAAGTAGAGTACATCACTACAATGATGGCAGCATGCCAAGGTATATAGCTTGGATGACTTCTCGCTGATGTGAAAAAAGAGGAGGGCAATCCAATAATGCTCAAGGTAGACAACACATTAGCAATCTTCTTCAGCAAGAACCATGTTTTCATGATCGAAGCAAGCACATTGATACTAGATATCACTTCATTCGAGAGTGCATTGAAGAAGGGAAGGTTGATGTCGTGGGGGCTCCTGTCCTGGTACAGTGATACTCCATTACTGTTGCGCAGGCCTGGTTAATCACGCAACCAGTAACGTAACAATCACGGCATCACGACAGACTCAGATTGAAACCACTTGGTCAGCACGACACTCGACTCATGAGGTCATATGCCATCCAATTGGTTCCAATTTGAGCTTCCCGCAACCATGTGATAACCACTAGTCCCTGGATCAGTAGGCCAGTGTCACATGTTGAGATAGGTAGTATCACAACCAAGCCAACACAAATTAAGAGCAGAGTAATATATTACAACGATAGATAATAATATTACAACTTGTTCCTGTTTACAAAAGGCCGACTGGCTTAAAGTAAACTGAAGAGAAAAACAAAAGAGAAACAAAAGCAAAGCGGCCACGGTGTGCCTCCATTCCCACAGGCAACCGGCGAGCAACTAACTTCGCTAGCCGTCAAACGAACCACCCGCGTCGGCATCGCCAAACTCTGGATCAACCCCGTCTTCTCCTGCATCTTCTGCTCCTCACGCAAATTGTTTAGAGCAAACGGTGAGTACACGTATGTACTCGCAAGACTTTATTGTTTGCAAGTATATAATAATGCAGGCTAATCAAAGAAGATGGTTGCTATTCTAGTTCAGATTTGCATGAAGCCGAAGTTATTTGCAATAGACTAATAGATTCGAAATGCTGCACAGTTTATAAAGCATTTAGTAAAAGAAAGTAATTCAACATATAATTCAACATATAATGCACAATTCATTCCACACTCAATTTCCTCCAATTTATCCAACACCACCATCACATGGCATCAAGATCCATATCCAACATACCATCATATGGCATCAAGAATCACCATCAACACATAGCATCAGGAATCATTTGCTTCAACATAACCAACATACCATCACAATTGAATTACCAATCCAATCGGTCTCTGAGTCCAACGACTCAACATTTTGCATGATACAACCCAACATTTAAAAGATCTACTGGTTACAAAATATTTTCCAAAACAAAACCAAAGTACTATACTTGACATCAGTTACCCAAGATGCTCGTGACCGTGAGCACGGCTAATCGATTAGTTTGATTAATCTCTGCAGAGAATGCACACTTTACCCACACGACACGCTCTAGCAATCATGTCAACTATGCCACGCGATACATACCGTATCCGTTTTGCTAGATTGTGACGAAACTCTTCCAATCGTCGGCATTTGGTCTTGCGTCAGCCCCGGCGATGTGCGCTCTTTGCTTTGGGTGGGGGCTCCACACACCCACACAGAGTACCCCCGGGCCAGGCGAGAGTACCCCCCAATTAAGGTGTTTGGGTACCTTAAACTCCAAACCTGATTCACCCACGCGGATCCAACGATGGCTAACGCCCCATCGTGCCTTTTACCCTCAGCAAAGCATCCACCGTTGTTTCACGAAAGTCTCCAACACCTAGGCGAGGTGAGGGAGTATTCTAAGCAACACCAGCACGTCGGTATTTCCTAACTACTTCGACCTACCACGGCGCAAGATCAAATTCCAACTCCTGTACTGTCGGGACCCGAATTTGCAAATCCGGACCCTCTGTGTATTCAGCACTAGTCCAGGAACGCGCTAGTGCACACAGTCTTAACATCGGTAAATATCACAATCATACCACTCGATACTAATAAAGTACTTTAATTAAATAGTCAAACTGGTTGCTCGACCTTATGGTCAAGTTACAAATATACGCCTCACAGGGCAAAACTTATTAAGAGAGAAATAATAGCAGCGGAAAATAAGATAACATCGTGGCGCCATCCAGTATACCACAGGCAACCGACTGGGCTCGCTCCCTAAGTAGACGGTTCCTCTTGGAGCTCCTCCTCCAAAGCTGGTGTAGTCTCCTCTTCAACTGGTGTTGTATTGTGGCAAGGGTGAGTACTTGGTACTCAGCAAGTCATGCACAGAATGCAGCTAATATACTACATGCATGGCTTAATACAAAGGAGTGGCTTAAGGTATTTTTGCAGTAAGAGCATTTAGCAGGTATCATAAGTAGATTCGAAAGCAGTAGTAACAAGTATAGCATAGATAACTTTTCACAGGTTTAGTAAACATCTTTCTCATCCTAATCCACATTTCTATCAACATCATTATTAATCCAACCCAACCCTTCAAGTCCAAGTTATTTTTGAGAAAATCTAACCCTTGACTGTAATTCCCGAGCGATGTCCATTACCGCGGACACGGCTATTCGAATAGATTTTACACTCTGCAGAGGTTATGCACTTTACCCACAAGATACAGTTAAACACCACAAAGGCGAGTTCCCGTAACAAAGTCTTTCGGAAGCTTCTAACAATACAAGTGGTCCTCCCCGGTTGTTGCACACTAACCCTTCCCTTAGCTAAGGCGAAGTTTAGGCCAACCAACCGTTAGATGGGTACCTGGCGCGACCCGATGCGCTCCCCGTACAACTTACACAAAGGGTGTAGTTGACCTCCTGAGGTCCCACAGGTACGTTATTAGCAACTTAATCAACTAGGTCCGTCCCATTACAGACATGTGGTTGCACGTTAGACCCAGTTCAAAGGCTTGCAAGGTTAAGTCCTTAAGGTGACCAGGGCAAGACTACCCGAAGAACCAAACCAACATTCCCGGTGCCACAACTGGCCCACCTGATCATTCTTGCCACATGCCCCGGTCAAATCTATTTATCAAACCCCAGTTGATTACCATGCACCACGTGCCATCAATATCACATGATACCTTTCCAAAACAGGTTCAATATATTATTAAGTCAATATTAACATTTGATTGTCCAAAATCATGTTATGAGCACGTAGTAGGTCTAAGCAATATACTACAACGGTCTAAAACCCATGTTGGCAATTTAATTATGTCCAACTAGTAAACCACAACTAGGGTGACAAGGGGTCATGGCACATATTTAATTAACCAAGGTGTTATACAGCAATTAGGCATTTATCTAATTCCCCAGAATTAAATAAAGTATTTTCTAATTGAACTAGCATGCAATAAGTTAAATCAAAATAGATTTCAAAATAGGATCAATATGGTCAAAGCATAACTTGCCTTCAAAAAGCACTTGTTCTTGGTCTTGAGTTGGATCCTGAGTCAATACTTCTCCTTCGAATCCTTCCGGCACTTCAACGTCTACTCGTAAAGCGTGCAAATAGCAATACACGAATAAACAATAGGCAAAAAGTGTCCAAACATCCAAATAAAATCCATAAACAGAGAGAACATAATTTTATGAATTTTTAGGAACTGGAATCGCTCAATTCGGAGTTAAAACACAAAAGTTATAATTATTTAAAGTTTAAATAATCAATTAAATAATTTTACAGAGAAAAACTTTAGTCCAAAAATTAAATAAAATTCATAATTAGGTAGATCTCAATTTTACACAAATTTAGAAATTTGAATCACTCAAATCTGAGTTGAAACGCGAAAGTTATCGGAGTTGAAACGCGAAAGTTATAAGCGTTTGAAGTTTGAAACAAAATCTGAAATCATTATTTCGAATTAATAAATCATTTTCTTTTTCGGAAATTAATTATTGCGTCAGCGAGGACACGTGTTGGCCTGTGATTGGTCCACAGTGACCTGCTGACGTCAGCACCGAACGGTCTCCACAATGATGTCATGCTGGCGTCAGCATGATACGTGGCACCACTCAGGTGCTGGCTGCCACGTGTCCGGTCCATGGACTGGGTCCACGGTGGATCCGGTCCATAGCGCACGGTCGCTGACATGCGGGTCCCACGGGTCAGTGGCACGTGCACGCCCGCACGGTGTGACAAGCCCCCGGCCACGTGTCACGTCCGGATTGGTTCTGGCTGCGGTAGATCTAAACCCTAAATTCGAAATTGGACGGCTCGGATCGCATCCATCCGTTGCGGTTTAACGGCGACGTGGATAGACCCGGCGTGAGACACGTGGGTGCGTCTCAACCCTTGATTCTAGATCTAACGTCCCACATCTAACCCGGTGCTTCTTTGTTAAGCGCTACGTGGCTCCATCTCGTCCTTTGGATCTAAATCAAACGGTGACTAATAGCCCCAAACGGTACTACTCGATCCAATCTACACCGCAAGATCTAGATCTGACGGCCCGTAATGCATCTAAGTCTCTACGCAAAAAGGAATACGTGGCCTCACCTCGAGCGTCGGATGGGGATCGGACGGCGGACAAGCTTCGCGGCTCCGGCAATGGCACGGTGGCGAGTCCCGGCCGGTAGCGAAGAAGATGACTACGGCTGCGGCGTGTCGGCGTGACTCCGATGAAACGAAGGGGTGCCCCAAGCGCGTCTCGACGTGCTCTCTCCGGATCTGCACTCCACGCGGCGGAAGAAGCCTCGACGACGGCGTCACACGCGGAAAACCGTGGCGGTGGTGCACCAACTTCGGCGAGAAATTGGCATAGTTCGGCGTCGGCTCAGGCACCAGCGTCTAGGGCAAACAACGCGCAGGGACAAGGAGAAGGTGGCGGCGGGGTCGGCCCTTTAAATGGAGCCTCGGCGTGCGGGTTTTCCATGAAACCCTAACGGACGCGGCGGCCCCGCGGCGGCGCAATCCGAGCGTGACTCGGGTAGACGATGCAATCGTGGCCGTCCACGCGGCCCCGATCGGGCGGTCTTCACGCGCGCGCGATGCGGCTGGTGGCTGGCCGTTGGATCTAGATCCAACGGTCGGGCGAGTTATGACCCGACGCGGTCGAGTCGAGTCACGTGGCTCGGTCGGGTTCGGGTTAGACTCGAGTCCGACTCGGACCCGAGGAACAGTAACCGACCCGGTTTCTATTTTCCAGCGATTTAATATACAAAATAATTTCCAGAAATTCATTTAAATCATTAAAAAATAGCAAACAACTCAGAAAAATTTCAAAAAAATTCTGGAAAATATTTTAGGGCATTTGGGACTCAAATAAAATATTTGCAACAAAACTTTATTTGAAAATTTAATTTCTTTAATTATCTCAATATGGAATAAATTCAAATTAAATCCAAATAAATCCAAATAAATTCCAGAAAATTCCAAAAATTCATAAATGTGCAAAATAATATTTAATTTCATGAAAAGCAAAAATTGGGGTGTTACAAACCTCCCCCCTTAACAGAATCTCGTCCCCGAGATTCACGGCTTACTAAAGAATAGGTTCGGAAACTCTTTCTTCAAATCCTCTTCGCGCTCCCAAGTTGCTTCGCTCTCTGCATAGTTGCTCCATTGAACTCTGCAGAAATGGGTTGACTTGTTCCTCGTCTCTCGATCCATTGTGTCCAGAATCTTCACGGGGTGCTCCTTGTAAGTCAAATCTTCTTGCAACTCAATTGACTCTATCGGTGTCTGTTCCTCAGGTACTCGGAGACACTTCTTCAACTGGGACACGTGGAACACGTCATGCACTCCTGCTAGTGATTGCGGTAACTCTAGCTGATAAGCAACTTCACCTCTGCGGCTAAAAATCTTAAATGGTCCAACATAACGGGGTGCGAGTTTCCCTTTGGCATGGAACCTCTTAACTCCCCTGAGAGGCGTAACTCTGAGGTATACAAAGTCTTCTGGTTCAAAACTCAATTCCCGACGACGATTGTCAAGATAACTCTTCTGTCGCGATTGGGCTATCTTCAACCTTTCACGATCATGGCAATCCGCTCTTGACTTCTTGAAGAATATCAGGCCGAAGACACGGCGCTCGTGGTTTCATTCGATTTAATGGCGTCCGACAGGTCGACCATCTGATGCCTCAAAAGGTGACATCGTAAACTAGCCTGGTAACTATTATTGTAATCGAACTTCGGCATACGGCAAGCTCTTATCCCAAGAGGTAGCATAAGCCAATGCACACGCTCTTAGCATATCTTCCAGAATCTGATTGACTCTTTCGGTCTGTCCATCCGTCTGTGGATGATAAGCTGTACTGAAGTTCAAACGGGTTCCCATGGCTTCATGCAACTTATTCCAGAACCTTGAGGTAAATTGGGTACCTCTGTCCGACACAATCCTCTTTGGCACTCCGTGCAAACAGACGATCTTGATCATGTACAACTCTGCTAACTTATCTCCCGAGTAAGTGGTCTTCACGGGGATAAAATGGGCTACTTTGGTCAAGCGATCCACTATAACCCATATGGAGTCATAACCTCCCTGAGTCTTGGGTAAACCGGTGATGAAATCCATTCCGATTTCCTCCCACTTCCACTCAGGTATCTTCAACGGCTGTAGCAATCCTGCTGGTCTCTGATGCATTGCCTTGACTCTCTGGCATATGTCGCGCAATCAACATGCTCGGCAACCTCACGCTTCATGCTCAGCCACCAGAATCTTTCCTTCAAATCCTGATACATCTTGGCGCTTCCTGGGTGAATTGAATACTTGGAGTCATGGGCTTCCTCCAAAATCAGTTGCTTTAATTCCTTCTTGTTGGGCACACAAATCCGATCCTTCATCCATAACGTGTCTTGCTCATCCAACTTGAAGTCCTCTGCCTTGCCTTCCTCCTTGATGGACTTAATCCTGCGGATCTTGTCATCATCCTTCTGTCCTTCTCGGATCTAATCCTCTAGGGTAGGCTTCACTTCCAATGCGGCCAAGAATCCGCTAGGTACCACCTCAATCTTCATTCTCTGAAAATCCTCACATAGCTCATCCTGACTTGTGGCTAGCAACATACTCACAATATGGCTTTTCCGACTCAGAGCATTGGCTACTACGTTGGCCTTTCCAGGATGGTAATGGATTCCAACATTATAGTCCTTGATCAACTCTAACCACCTCCTTTGCCTCATATTCAGATACGACTGGGTGAATATGTACTTAAGGCTCTTATGATCCATGTATACTTCACATCTGTTCCCGATCAGATAGTGACGCCATATCTTCAAGGCATGCACTACGGCAGCTAACTCTAGGTCATGCGTCGGATAATTTTCTTCATGCGGCCTCAATTGCCTTGATGCATAAGCGACAACCTTTCCATTCTGCATCAGCACACATCGATCCTTGGCGCGTCGTCACAATAAATATCAAAGCTTTGATTAACATCCCAGGTAGAACTAACACCGCAATCGATGTCAATCGTTTCTTCAGTTCTTGAAAACCTTTCTCGCACTCTGGCGTCCATGCAAACTTCTTCTCCTTTTTCAGCAATTGCGTGAGGGGTTTCGCAATTGTCGAAAAGCCTTCAATGAAATGGCGATAGTAACCTGCCATTCCAAGAAAACTCCGGATCTGGGTCACAGTCTTCGGCTGCTCCCAATGTAACACAGCTTCTACCTTGCTTGGATCAACGGCGACTCCTTCTGCGGTCATTACATGTCCGAGGAATTCCACTTTGTCCTTCCAAAAATCACGCTTACTGAACTTGGCGAAGAGTTGCTCTCAGCTTTTCCAAAACTCGCCTCAAGTGTTCGGCATGTTCATCCTCTGTCTTGGAGTAGATTAGAATATCATCTATGAACACAACAACAAACTTGTCCAAATATTCCATGAACACCTTATTCATCATATTCATGAAATATGCTGGTGCATTCGTCAGACCAAAGGACATAACAGTAAACTCGTAATGTCCATATATTGACGAAAATGCGGTCTTCGGAATATCCTCCGATCGGATCTTCAACTGATGGTATCCCGATCTCAGATCAATCTTGGAGAAAACTCCGGCTCCTCTCAGCTGGTCAAACAAATCATCAATCCTGGGTAGCGGATACTTATTCTTCACGGTGACTTCATTGAGTGCACGGTAGTCAATGCACATCCCGAAACTCCGTCCTTCTTCTTGACGAACAAAGCGGTGCTCCCCACGGCGACTAACTCGGCCTCGATAAATCCTTTCTCCATTAACGCCTCACGGTGTTTCTTCATCTCTTCGAATTCCTCGGTGGAGATCCGATATGGTCTCTTTGCTATCGGTCTTTGTACTGTACAAGCTCTATCACAAACTCTATGTCCCTGTCTGGCGGCATACCAGGTAGATCTTCAGGAAAAACATCTGGGTATTCATTCACTACTGAGACATCTTCTATGCTAATTGCCTTGGTGCTGTTAACCATCAACTGTCCATCTCTAACGGTGGTAGCTTGAAATTCCACTTTCTTTCCATACGGGCTCTCAACTGAGATAGTCCTTCTTCCACAATCCAATACGGCCTTGTGCTTGGATAACCAATCCATTCCCAAAATGACATCTAAGGTCTGGGTCTCCAAAATAATAAGGTTCGCTAGGAACTCTATCCCATTTATTAGTATTCTCACCCCAGAACATCCTACTTTCGTTCGGAGTTCGGAACCAGGGGTTTGAACTAAAAGCATGCATTTAAGTCTTGCAATCTCCAAATCATTTTTAGCAGCGAAGCCTTGGGAAACAAACGAATGCGAAGCTCCAGAATCAAACAAAACTGTTGCAGGTACTGAGTTGACTAGTAGCTTACCAGTACGACATCCGTAGCATTCTACAGTGCATCTGCGGTGACATGGTTGACTCGGCCTCTTACCATAGTCTGGGGTGTGGCTCCTGGTGCTGGCGTCCTAGCTGGTGTGGATCCCAAGTTGAAGCGGACTAGGGTCACTCCTGCTGTCTTCTTAGGACAACTGTTGGCAAAGTGTCCGGGCTCGTTACAATTGTAGCAGCGTCTCACTTGTCCCTGTTTTGCAAGCGGCATTTCCGGGGTGGTGCGATAGTTCGATTGACGGGTCTTGGTCTTGGTAGCGGTGTCCTTGTAGTATTCTCTTTGGAATCTGAAAAGCTGATTTGGCTCAACCCTCAAGCGTTGCTGCGCTCCTGACGCGATCACGATCTGCATCCGCGCTTCTGTTCTCGTCCAGTTCCTTGCGCTTGTCCTCAAGAATAAGCGCCTTATTCACCAACTCTTGGAAATCTGGAAAGGTGTGGGTGATCAATCCCACCTGCAATCCTGAGTTAAGTCCCTTCATGAAACGAGACTGTCTGGCTTTATCTGTCACTATGTCTTCAGGTGCGTAACGTGCAAGCTGTGTGAACTTGTTCAGGTATTCGGCCACCGGCTGATTACCCAGCTTCAGTGCCCTGAACTCCTCCTTCTTGAGATCCATGATTCCTTCAGACACGTGATACTGACGAAACGCAGCTGTGAACTCCTCCCAAGTGATATCCTGAGGGTTCTCTTGCGTGGCACAGAAGTTCTCCCACCATTCAATTGTTTGTTCCTTCCAACCGATGAGAAGCGTAGAGTACCTTCTCATTTCCCATGCATTGAGCGATGTGTAGCTTCCTCTCAATTGACCTTAACCAATCATCGACCTCCAAGCGATTGGCATTCCCGAAAAAGTGGGTGGATGAGTCCTCATGAACTCGGCAGTTTGGTATTACGGCATTGTCACCGATTGACTTGATTGGCGTGGCCTCGGCAATGGACGTGTTGCATCTGTTGCATCATAGCATGCATCAATCGAGTCTGAGCAGCAAGAAATGCTCCAATATTCTGCATGTCGATGGCGGTCTTTGGTGCTCTATCATTGGGGTTTTACATTTGGCGAGAACCACTTCCACTGCCTCCAAGGTTTCCACGAGTGTTCACCATCTGTGGTTTGCTCTAGGTTTTTAGAGATGAGAGGGAAACAAGAATAGGCAAGTAATATGGAACTTATGCGGGGTGAAAGGTGTAACTTAAGGGTCCAACTTTTTTTTAATCAATAGTAACTTGGTATGGTTGCTTACAATGCCTAGGGGCCTTGCAACACATACTGCACACTCAGCAAGCAATGAAAATCCAAATCGAACTAACACTGGAGTCTAACGCCTAAAGGGTGACTCTTTATTCTATGACGCGACTCGGCGAAGGAGTCTCACTATAGAACCTACGCTCACTCATCGAGAAAACCTCCACGGCCTGGGTACAGACGCTGCGGCATAGGCGCGAAACGATTGCCATGTCCAGCAACTGTGTCATCTGTGGTAGTCGAAGAAGCAGTGTCCTCCTCAAGCTCTGGCTCCTCGGGTGCAGCTCGTGCAGCTCAGTAATCGCTCGGCTGCAGTGCGTACAATGCCGTCTCTAACTCTCCAATCCTTTGTAGAAGGTGTGACACATACTCTTGAGCTTCCCGCCATCTGTTCTTCTCTGTCGTGATCTCCTTGCGGGCCTTCTGTAGCTCCTTGTTTGTATCATCGAGCACATCCTCCTGGGCCACAACAAGTCGTGCCAACTGTGTAACCATGGCATTCTCATCCTGAATCGCCTTCGGGTCAAGAGGGTTATTGCTGCGCGGATGATATCGGAACACCGTTGTAACACCCCAAAATTTTGCTTTTCTTAAATTCATGTGTGATTTGGCACTTTGGTGAATTTTTGGAATTTTCTGGAATTTATTTGGATTTATTTGGAATTTATTTGAATTTATTCCATTTTGAAATAATTAAAGAATTAAACTTTGTAAATAAAATTTTGTTGGAAATATTTTATTTGAGTCCCAAATACCCTAAAATATTTTCCAGAATTTTTCTGGAATTTTTCTGAGTCTTTTGCTATTTTTAATGAATTAAATGAATTTCTGGGAATTATTTTAAATATTAAATCGCTGGAAAATCAAGTCGGGTCAAGTACTGTTCATCCGACCGAACCCGAGTCCGAGTCCGACTCGAGTCCGACCCGAGCCACGTGACTCGACCGAACCAAGTCCAAACCCTAACCCTGTGAACCGTTGGATCAAGATCCAACGGTCGAAATCGAGCCGCTCCGATCCGACCGGATCCGATCGCGCCTGAGCCAATCGTGGCCGTTGATCGCGCCACGTGGACGGTCCTCCGTCGTCGTCTCCGCCCGAGTCCGAGCCGGATTCCGCTGCCGCGCCCGCCGCCGTGAGGTTCTAGGTTTCGCTTTTCGCGCGAAGCCGAGGCTATTTAATGCCGGATCACACCCCGAGGACCACCTTGACCTTGCGCGGCCGTTGCCCTAGCCGTCGCCGCGCGGTGCTTACCAGCGCCGCTGTCGCTCGCGGAGTTGTAGCACTTCTCCGCCGCGGTTTTTGCTTCGTTCCGCCGCCGTCCGCCGTCCCCCGCCGCCGTTGACCCCAGACCCGGACTCATCGCGACGAGACGCACCCGAAGGGACCTCTCACCTCGCCGGAGGAGCCCGCAAACGCCGTTGTTCGTGTCGCCGCCCCTCGGCCCGGCCAGCTACCACAGACGCCATCGCCGTCGCTCGAAGCTTCTCAGCCGTCCGATCAAGATCCAACGTCCCAGATCACGCCACGTCATCTCACGGTCACGCCACGTCATCTCACGGTGAGATCCCAATCCAAATCCCCAGATCCAATCTCGACCGTAGGATCTAAATCCAACGGTCCAGATCAAACGCGTTAACCCAAACGCGTGAGAGCCAGATCTAATCTGGGCCGTTGATTTTCAAATCAACGGCCGAGATTGCGCCACGCGTCCGGGAAGGCTGACCGCCGCGGGCCGCTGGCCCACGCGGCAGGTGATGCTGACACGCGGGGCCCGCATGTCAGCGACGTGACCAAACCGCACCATGACGTCACGCTGACGTCATGGCGGGCCCGCATGTCAGCAAATGTCCCAGCCGAGCGCTGACGTCAGCAATGACGTCACAGTGGGTCCCACTGCCGATGCAGTGGCCGAGCCTCGCCGACGCCGAAGTGACGTCACCCGAGGCGGACCCACATGTCAGTCTCACGAGGAGCCGTGGACCGAGTCCACGGTAGACCCGAGCCGAGCGTGGACCAAGTCCATGGACCGGCTGACGTCAGCCAACCAATCAGAGGCTGCCACGTGTCCAGGCTGACGCAATAATTAATTTCCGAAAAAGAAAATGATTTATTAATTCGAAATAATGATTTCAGATTTTGATTCAAACTTCAAACGCTTATAACTTTTGCGTTTCAACTCCGATTTGAGTGATTCAAATTTCTAAATTTGTATAAAATTGAGATCTACCTAAATATGAATTTTATTTAATTTTTGGACTAAAGTTTTTCTCTATAAAATTATTTAATTGATTATTTAAACTTTAAATAATCATAACTTTTGCATTTTAACTCCAAATTTGACGATTCCAGTTTCTAAAAATTCATAAAATTATGTTCTCTCTGTTTATGGATTTTATTTGGATGTTTGGACACTTTTTGCCTATTGTTTATTCGTGTATTTGCTATTTGCACGCTTTACGAGTAGACGTTGAAGTGCCGGAAGGATTCGAAGGAGAAGTATTGACTCAGGATCCAACTCAAGACCAAGAACAAGTACTTTTGGAAGGCAAGTTGTGCTTTGACCATGTTGATCATATTTTGAAACTTATTTTGATTTAACCTATTGCATGCTAGTTCAATTAGAAAATACTTTATATGGGGAATTAGATAAATGCCCAATTGCTGTATGACACCTTGATTATTTAAGTATGTGCCATGACCCCTTGTCACCCTAGTTGTGGTTTACTAGTTGGACATTATTAAATTGCCAACATGGGAGATTAGACCGTTGTAGTATACTGCTTAGACCTGCTACGTGCTCATGACATGATTTTGGACAATCAAATGTTAATATTGACTTAATGATATATTGAACCTGTTTGGAAAGGTATCATGTGATGTTGATGGCACGTGGTGCATGGTAATCAACTGGGGTTTGATAAATAGTTTTTGACCGGGGCATGTGGCAAGAATGATCAGGAGGGCCAGTTGTGGCACTGGGATGTTGATTTGGTTCTTTGGGTAGTCTTGCCCTGGTCACCCTAAGGACTTCACCTTGCAAGCCTTTGAACTGGGTCTAACGTGCAACTACATGTCTGTAATGGGACGGACCTAGTTGATTAATGTCGGGACCCCGAATTTGCAAATCCGGACCCTCTGTGTATTCAACACTAGTCCAGGAACGCGCTAGTGCACACAGTCTTAACATCGGTAAATATCACAATCATACCACTCGATACTAATAAAGTACTTTTATTTAAATAACCAAACTGGTTACTCAACCTTATGGTCAAGTTACAATATACGCCTCACAGGGCGAATCTTATTAAGAGAGAAATAGTAGCAGCGGAAAATAAGATAACTTCGTGGCGCCATCCAGTATACCACAGGCAACTGACTGGGCTCGCTTCCCTAAGTAGACGGATCCTCTTGGAGTTCCTCCTCCAAAGCTGGTGTAGTCTCCTCTTCAACTGGTGTTGTATGGTGGCAAGGGTGTGTACTTGGTACTCAGCGAGTCATGCACAGAATGCAGGCTAATATACTATATGCATGGCTTGGTACAAAGGAATAGCTCAAGGTATATTTGCAGTAAACAACATTTGACAAGTAGTATAAGTAGATTCGAAAGCAGTAGAAACAAGTAAAGCATAAATAACTTTTCAAGAAGTTTAGTAATCATTTTTCCCATCCTAAACCACATTTCTAACATCATTATTAATCCCACCCAACCTTTCAAGTCCAAGTTATTTTTGAGAAAATCTAACCCTTGACTGTAATTCCCGAGCGATGTCCAATACCGCGGACGCGGCTATTCGAATAGATTCTACACTCTGCAGAGGTTATGCACTTTACCCACAAGATACAGTCAAACACCACAAAGGCGAGTTCCCGTAACAAAGTCTTTCGGAAACTTCTAACAATACAAGTGGTCCTCCCCGGTTATTGCACACTAACCCTTCCCTTAGCTAAGGCGAAGTCTAGGCCAATCAACCGTTAGATGGGTACTGGCCTCACTGCACGCCCCCGCATACAACTTACACAAAGGGTGTAGTTGACCTCACGAGGTCCCACAGTGCGTTATTAGCAACTTAGTCAACTAGGTCCGTCCCATTCTGGACATGTGGTTGCACGTTAGACCCAGTTCAAAGGCTTGCAAGGTTAAGTCCTTAGGGTGACCAGGGCAAGACTACGAAGAACCAAATCAACATCCCCAATGCCACAACCGCCCACCTGATTACTCTTGCCACATGCCCCGGTCGAAAACTATTTATCAAACCCCAGTTGATTACCAAGCACCACGTGCCATCAACATCACATGATACCTTTTCAAAACAGGTTCAATATATCATTAAGTCAACATTAGCATTTGATTGTCCAAAATCATGTCATGAGCACGTAGCAGGTCTAAGCAGTATACTACAACGGTCTAAAACCCATGTTGGCAATCTAATAATGTCCAACTAGTAATCCACAACTAGGGTGACAAGGGGTTATGGCACATACTTAAATAATCAAGGTGTCATACAGCAAATTGGTATTTATCTAATCTCCCATATTTGAATAAAGTATTTTCTAATTGAACTAGCATGCAATAAGTTAAATCAAAATAGATTTCAAAATAGTATCAACATGGTCAAAGCACAACTTGCCTTCAAAAAGTACTTGTTCTTGGTCTTGAGTTGGATCCTGAGTCAATACTTCTCCTTCGAATCCTTCCGGCACTTCAACGTCTACTCGTAAAGCGTGCAAATAGCAAATACACAAATAAACAATAGGCAAAAAGTGTCCAAACATCCAAATAAAATCCATAAACAGAGAGAACATAATTTTATGAATTTTTAGAAACTGGAATCGTCAAATTCGGAGTTAAAACGCAAAAGTTATGATTATTTGAAGTTTAAATAATCAATTAAATAATTTTACAGAGAAAAACTTTAGTCCAAAAATTAAATAAAATTCATATTTAAGTAGATCTCAATTTTATACGAATTTAGAAATTTGAATCACTCAAATCGGAGTTGAAACGCAAAAGTTATAAGCGTTTGAAGTTTTGAAATTCAAATCAATTATTAAACCGAATTATTAAATCATTTTCTTTTGGAAAATCATTTATTGCGTCAGCGAGGACACGTGGACCAATCGGGTGACGAGCGTGGCCTCGGGTCCACGGACGGCGCCGCGGTCTCGGCTCGGTCCACCGTGGGCTCGGCCCACGGCTCACGCGATCGGCCAGCGGGTGGGCCCTCGACACTGGCCCAGCGTGTCGGCGTCTACACGCGCGGCGTGGGCGGCTGGCGCTGACGGTCAGGCTTCCCGACACGTGGCGCAATCTCGGCCATTGATTTGAAAATCAACGGCCCAGATTAGATCTCGGCTAACGCGCTTGGAAAACAACTCCATCGACCGGACCGTTCGATCTTGATCGGACGGTCAAGATCCAATCTATCGCTAGGAACGTGGTTCAATCTAAGCCGTTGGATCTAGATCTAACGGTTGAGATTAGATCTTGAGATTAACACGTGATTCTTTACCGTGGGTGACGTGGGCGACCGACCGTGCGATGAAGATCCGACGCGAGAAGCTTCGCGTCTGCGATGTCCACGGCGGAGCTCCGGCCGGCGTTGAGAACGAAGACCACACCGACGGCGTTCGCACGCTCCGGCGAAGTGGGTGGTCTCTTCGGTGCGTCTCGAAGTGGGGACTCGGATCCGGGCTCCTTCTCGGCGGAAGACGACGGACGGCGGCGGAAAGCGGCGCAAACATGGCGGACACCTCCTCCAACTACGGCGAGCTCAGACGCAAACAAATGACGGCTCAGCGAGATGGCTCGGGACACGGTGCGACGGAGGAGGGCAACCTCGGGCGTGACCGGGCTTTAAATAGCCTCGGCGTTCGTGCCGAGACGAAACCTAATTCTCCACGGCGGCGGCGGGCGCGAGTCGGACTCGGGCGGAGGCGGCGACGGCCGACCGTCCCACGTGGCGCGATCAACGGCCACGATCGCGACGGGCGCGACCGGGTCGGTCGGTCTCGGCCCGAGCCGATGCGATCCAATCCGGGCCGTTGGATCTCGATCCGACGGTCGGGATCAACTGGTTAGGGTTGGGTTTGACCGACTCGGTTTGGCTCGGGTCGGACTCGAGTCGACTTCGGGTGCGGCTCGGTCGGATGAACAGTGCAAACCCATTCGCATTTTCCAGCGATTTAATAATTAAAATAATTCCCAGAAATTCATTTAATTCATTAAAAATAGCAAAATACTCAGAAAAATTCTAGAAAAATTCTGGAAAATATTTTGGAACATTTTGGACTCAAATAAAATATTTCCAACAAAATTTTATTTGCAAAATTAAATTCTTTAATTATTTTAAAATGGAATAAATTCAAATAAATTCCAAATAAATCCAAATAAATTCCAGAAAATTTCAAAAATTCACCAAAGTGCCAAATCACACATGAATTTAAGAAAAGCAAAATTTTGGGGTGTTACAAACCTCCCCCCCTTAATAGAATCTCGTCCCCGAGATTCAGGGCTTACTACGGAATAGGTTTGGAAACTCTTTCTTCAGATCCTCTTCGCGCTCCCAAGTCGCTTCGCTCTCTGCATGGTTGCTCCACTGAATTCTACAGAAACGGGTTGACTTGTTTCTAGTCTCTCGATCCATGGTGTCTAAAATCTTCACGGGATGCTCCTTGTAAGTCAAATCTTCTTGCAACTCGATTGACTCTAGCGGCGTCTGTTCCTCAGGTACTCGGAGACACTTCTTCAACTGGGACACATGGAATACGTCATGTACTCCTGCTGTCGACTGTGGCAACTCCAGTTGATAAGCAACTTCGCCTCTGCGGCTCAAAATCTTAAATGGTCCAACATAACGGGGTGCGAGTTTCCCTTTGGCATGGAACCTCTTAACTCCCCTGAGAGGCGTAACTCTGAGGTATACAAAGTCTTCTGGTTCAAAACTCAAATCCCGGCGACGGTTGTGAAGGATCATTGTTTTTTGATCCATGTGTTTTTGATGATGAGTATTTGAATATTCGAAGAGATTTGAAAAGATTTGAGTTGATTTGATTTTGGCTCAGTATTTTAAAAAAAATTTGAAATCAATTTGAACCGATTTATTTTTTGGTTTCTTTATTTGAAAAAGATCTGAAACCAGTTGGTTGTATGGATTAATTTGAGTCAAGTCGTGGACTTGGGCTCGGAAATTGTTTTTGTATTTTTGTTCACGTGCAGGTGTTGCTCGAGGTCGAACGTGGTCGATGACGTGACCGAGACTAGGTTCAAGGGAGGAACTGAGGTCGTGAGGGTCGAGGGTGTCATGCGAGATGTTTCGGACTAGAGAAACGGTGCACGTGAGGTCGAGATCGTTGCAGCGTAGCGGCAGGTGGTCGTACGTGTGTATACAATTTTTAGAATGTGTGTGTGCATATGTGTGTGCATATATGCAAGTGTGTGTGAACGTGCATGTGTGTGTGCATGCATGTGAGTGTGTGTGTGTGCATGGTGTGAGTGGTGCATGCATGTGTGTGTGTGCATGTGCATAGTGTGTGTGCATGTGCATCGTGTTGTACATACTAGTGTGCGTGAATGCATGCAAGGAGCTCTGCGAGGGTGCATTAATCGGGGCATGCGGGAGATGCTGGCGTGCAAAGTCGATCTTGAAGCGTGGGCTGCGGACGTCGGTGGACGTGGAGGACGTGCGGCGGAAGGTGGACATCATGCGGCACCTGTCCAAGAGCCCCAAAGATCGTGTCGCCGCGAGAGGTCGTTGCAAAGAAAGGCCGGCCGAGCTGCATGCTGGCGGGCGGTCACAGAGCTGGGAGGCCGACTCGGATGGTGGCTTGGAGGCGCACAAGAGGAAAATGGCAAGGAAGTGTCCATGTTGGACACGGTCAGGAAGAGAGGCCGATTCGGTTTCCTTTGCAAAAATCTGATTTGAACACAGAACGTGGGCTGCACTATATAAACAAAGCCAATGAAGCCAAAGGACATCAATCGAAGGCAAAGCGCAAGAAGCAAGAGGTGCCTACAAGAGATTAGAGATTTTCGGTGTTTTTCTAATCTTGTGAGATTAGAGATTTTTGGTGTTTTTCTAATCTTGTGAGATTAGAGATTTTCGGTGTTTTTCTAATCTTGTGAGATTAGAGATTTTTGGTGTTTTTCTAATCTTGTGAGATTAGAGATTTTCGGTGGTTTTCTAATCTTGTGAGATTAGAGATTTTGGTGTCCTTCCGGAAGGAGTGGCTTTGGAATAAATAAAAGGTTATGCAATATTTTTTTTACATACTCTTTTGCTATGATTCTTGATTAGAAGGATTGTTCGATTTTTGATAGAATTAGTTTTGATTTTTGTTCGACTTGTCTCACTAATTAATCTAGAGTTTTTGATCTCTACGATTTTAAATATTCTTCCGCTCTTTAGGGGTCTTTTATTTTTCCGAAAGAAATAGTTGAATTTTATTCGGCATCTATTCACCCCCCCCCTCTAGTTGCCTACTCGGTTCTACAAGTGGTATCAGAGCGAGGCTCTACTAATCCATCTTAACAGGTGATTAGTAAACGGTAAGTTATGGCAACAGAGAAATACTCGAACAAGCCGCCAATCTTCGATGGCACAGACTTTCCCCACTGGCGGATCCGAATGACTGCATATCTTCAAGCTCAAGGTAACGCGATTTGGCGCAAGGTAAAAATTTCTTACGAGCTTCCTTCTAATGATGATATTGATAAAATCGAGTTTGAAAAAGATGTTGAAAACAATAATAGAGCTAGAAACATATTGCTTCAAGGACTTGCTAGAAAAGAATTCGATAGAGTCTGTCATTTACTCACTGCTCATGAAATTTGGAAATCTCTTCAAGATTATCATGAAGGCACTGACTCTGTAAAAGAAGCTAGGCAAGATCAATTTAAAAAGGAATACACTAGATTTGAAATGAACTCTGGAGAATCTCTAGATGATTGTTTTGCTCGCTTTAATGTAATCTTAAACAATCTTAGAGTAGATGTAAAGTACAATCGACTCTGAAAATGCTAGACATTTCCTATCATCTCTTGATCTTAAAATCGGCAAATGAAAGTGGCGCTTTTAGGGAAGCTCATAAGATGAGTGAAATGACTTTGGATAAACTATATTCTAGTCTCAAGACGTTTGAGATAGACATTGTTTCAAGAACTTCCAATGATAATTCTATGGCTCTTAATGCTAATTCTTCATATGATAATGCTACTAGTTCTTCATCATCATACTCCATTCTCGCTTTGAGTGCTCTTAGTGATGAACAGCTAGATCAAATACCAGAAGATACACTTGCTCTTCTTTCCAAGCGTGTCAATGCAGCTTACATGAGATCAAGGGAGAGAAGAGGAGCCTCCATCCACTGCTACAACTGCGGCAAGGCCGGGCACATCCGTGCTAACTGTTTCAAGAACAAAAATAAAGAGGAGAAGGAGCAAAGCAACCCCTCCAAGTCCTTCCGGCCAAAAGAGAACAAGGACAAAAATAAGCAACGGACAAAGAAGATGCTCAACAAAGTCTTCGCGGCAATTGGTCGCTTAGATTTAAGCGACATTGATGATTCAACTGACGATGAGAAGGAAGCAAAGCAAACAAAGCTGAACGAGAAAGATTTCACCGGACTGTGCTTTATGGCGAAAGGAGACACTAGTGACAACGATAGCACCTCCAGCGACAGTGATGAGGTAATACCTTCGTATGATGAGCTTTGTGAAGTTTTAGTCATATTGAGAAAATCTTTAAGAAAATCTTCACTCAAAAATAAAAACTTAGAGAAAGATCTATCCATCTCGAAAATCGAAAACTTTGATCTTAGAAATTCAAATTACGAAAAGACATGTGATTCTTGCTTAGATCTCAAATTTGAAATTAAATCTCTAAAAGAGGAACATATGATTAAACTAGAACAAGTTTATGCCAAACAATTGAAAAATGAAAAACTTGTGAAAAATGTTGGTTGCTCTACTGATGGTTTACATGGTCAAACTTCTTGTTCTAAATGTCCCATACAAGAATTGAAGTTGCATGATGCAGATGCTAAGATTACTCAATTGGTCAATGATTTGCTTACACATGAAGTCCTTTCATGCTCAACTTGTCGCAAGCAAAAAGAAAAAGTAGATGTTTCCTGTAATAATTGTTTAACACTCTCTCGAAAAATTGATTACTTGGAAAAATCTTTAGAACGTTTTACTAAAGGAAAGAAAAATCTAAATATGATTTTGGATCAATCAAGAGTCAGCACTCATCACAAAGGTTTAGGGTTTGATCCTTATGCTCATCACAAATCATATGCTCCTACTGTTGTTAAAACTCTTGAAAGTGGAAAGTTTGAAATTGTCAAAGAACCTGAGAAAACTGTCTTCAAATCTGCTGGAATTTTATCTTCTACTATGATGAATGCAAATGTTGCTTCTGCTTCTAAAGACAAACCATTTGTTAAGTACAATTGCACTCATTGTGGAAAAGATGGTCATTTGATGAATTTTTGTTTTAGACTAGCCAAACAACAGAGAAAGGAAAATTCAAAGGCTAAGTCTAACTTTAGACAAACACGTATCATTTCTCCACATGTTTCGCTAGTGAAAGCAAACAAAATACCTGGAAATTCATTTACTTTGCATTCACAAGCTTTTGTACGATCACCTCCTCGTCGAGTGATTGATCTTTGGATACCTAAATCATATTTCTCTAACCCCATTACTGAATCCTCAACATCTTCTGTTCATAACATGTAGGTGGTACGAGAAGGGAAGGAGAACATCCGGGTTGTTGATTCAGGATGTCAACACATGACAGCAACCCAAGTTGGTTCTCCTCCTAACAAAAGCATCTGGGAACGAAACAATCACTTTTGGAGATGCTACTCTCGACGCGTCATTGCAAAATCTTGTGAAGGTGAATGATCACTTTACTTTAAAGAATGTCTCTTTGGTGTCTAAATTGAAATTCAACCTTCTATCTGTATCTCAATTGTTGGATGAAAACTTTGAAGTGAGTTTTAAACCAAATGCATGTAGAGTACTCGATGCTTCTGGAAACTTGACTCTTGAGATATCTAGACTTGGAAAAATTTTCATAGCAAATTTTAGCAATGCTTCAAGTTCACATTGTTTTGTTGCTTCAGAATCTAGAAATCTCAATTTTTGGCATCGTCGGTTAGGTCACATGGGCTTTGATCATTATCTAGATTGAGTGGTCTAGACTTAATTCGTGGCTTGCCAAAATTAAAATATTGCAAAGACATTGTTTGTGCTTCTGTCGACATGGTAAGATGGTTGGAGCCCCTCATGCTCCTGTCTCTCTTGTAATAACCACTGGCCCGGTCAACTTCTTCACATGGATCTGATGGGACCATCTCGAGTACAATCGTAGGAGGTAAGTGGTACTTTCTAGTAATAGTTGATGATTATTCGAGATACTCTTGGGTGCATTTTCTGTCTTCAAAAGATGAAATTTTTGGACTCTTTCATGTCTTCATTAAGAGATTGATAAATGAATTGCCTAACTCATTGAAAGCCATAAGAACAGATAATGGTACAGAATTCAAAAATGCATTGTTTAAATCTTTTGTGAAACTAATGGGATTGAACATCAATTTTCTTCGCCATATTCTCCCTCACGAGAATGGTGTTGTAGAAAGGAAAAATAGAACTTTGATTCAAATGGCTAGAACTATGCTAGATGAATACAACACTTCAAGAAAATTTTGAAATGAGGCAATTTCTTACGCTTGCTATATATCAAATAGGGTCTATCTCGAGCTTTACTTGGTAAAACATCTTATGAACTGAGATTTGATCGTAAACCATCTGTTTCTCACTTACGAGTGTTTGGTTGCAAATGCTTTATTCTTAAACATGGAAATCTTGATAAATTCGAAGCTCGTAGTACAGATGGTATTTTCCTTGGCTATTCGTTGCACTCTCGTGGATATCGTGTACTTGATTTATCGACTAACAAATTGTTGGAGACATGCGATGTTACTTTTGATGAGGCTAGCCTCGAGCTAGACCCGACATTTCAGGTTCACGAGAAGATTTAGAGCCAATCTTTTGGATAAAAGATTCAAGAAAATGATGAAGATAATGATGATGATGAGCTCATACCTACAGAGCGGGAAGATGTTCTGAACAAATTGATGTGACTACTACTTCAGATTTTCCTACACCTCCCACGACGATCGAAACAACTGGACCTCTCCCTTCTTGTTTTGAAGAACCATCCTCTGAACAAATTATTGGAAGTCTTCATGAAAGGGTGACACGTTCTAATTCATCTCAAACTCTTTTATGCATGCATTCTCGCTTTTGTTGCAAATTTTGAACCTAAGAACATTACTCATGCTTTAACTGATAGTTCTTGGGTAGATGCGATGCATGAAGAGTTAGAAAACTTTGAAAGGAATAAAGTTTGGTCTTTAGTGGAACCTCCTAAAAATCAAAACATTATTGGAACAAAATGGGTTTTTAAGAACAAGTTAAATGAAGATGGAATAATTGTTAGAAACAAAGCTAGACTTGTAGCTCAAGGATTTTCTCAACTTGAAGGAATTGATTTTGATGAAACATTTGCTCCTGTTGCTCGTTTAGAAGCTATTCGCATCCTCTTGGCTTTTGCAGCTTCAAAAGGTTTTAAGTTATTTCAAATGGATGTGAAAAGTGCTTTTCTAAACGGTTTTATAGAAGAAGAAGTTTTTGTGAAACAACCTCCTGGCTTTGAAAATGAAAAATTTCCTAATCATGTGTATCGCTTATCAAAAGCTCTTTATGGATTAAAACAAGCTCCTCGTGCATGGTATGATAGATTAAAAGGCTTCTTGCTTCAACATAATTTTGAGATGGGAAAAGTTGATAAAACTCTGTTTACTCAAAATTCAAATGATCAATTCCTTGTGGTGCAAATTTATGTGGATGATATTATCTTTGGAGGATCCTCCCACTCTCTTGTGTTGCAGTTTTCCGAGCTGATGTCCAGGGAATTCGAGATGAGTATGATGGGTGAGTTGACATACTTCCTTGGATTTCAAATCAAGCAAGCGAAAGAAGGAATCTTCTTGCACCAATCCAAGTATACAAAGGAGCTACTAAAGAAATTCGACATGGGAGAAGGAAAGTCGATATCTACTCCAATGAGCACAACAACAATTTTGGATCTTGACGAGAATGGTGTCGAGATGGACCAAAAGAATCTGAAGCATGATTGGATCACTGTACTTGATCGCTTCGAGGCTCGACATACATTTTGCGGTATGTTTGTGCGCTCGATTTCAAGCCTCTCCTCGAGAATCACATCGACAAGCAATTAAAAGAATTTTCAGGTATCTTCGCTCCACTTACGAATTTGGCATTTGGTATTCTTGTTCTTCTTCGCTTACACTCCTAGGATATTACGATGCTGATTTTGCGGGTGTAGATTAGATAGAAAGAGTACTTCGGCACATGTCATTTTCTTGGCACTTCACTTGTTTCTTGGTCTTCTAAGAAACAGTCCTCGATTGCTCAATCTCTTTGAAGCTGAATACGTTGCGGCCGCTAGTTGTTGTTCACAAATTCTTTGGATCACTTCAACTCTTAAAGATTACGGCATTAACTTTAATAGTGTTCCACTTCTTTGTGATAATACTAGTGCAATTCACATCGCTAAAAATCCTGTTCAACATTCAAGGACTAAACACATTGATGTTCGATATCATTTTCTTAGAGATCATGTTGAAAAAGGAGCTATTGAACTGAAATTTGTTGATTCGGATGCTCAAATTGCTGATATTTTCACTAAGCCGCTTGATTCTTCTCGCTTTGCTTTCTTACGCGGTGAACTTGGGATCATTCATCCCCATGGGTTGATTTGAGGGGGAGTCTTGATTTTAACTCTTCCATTTGTGTTACTTGACTTTGGTTACTACAAGGAGCTATTTTGTCGTTACACTTAACGAAAACTCCCCTGTTTTCATTGCATCATGTAGTACAAAGCTTTGTTGACTATTCTTGTGTATATAGTCAAATTAATGCTACATTGCCTCACTTCTCACTAAAAGACTAAAAGACTAAAATAATTCAATTTGAGATGCTTTTTGAGAATATTTTTGCTCTTGTTCATTATGGTATTGCATTTGTGAAATAGGCTTAAAAGTTTCTTGTCATCTGTTGAAAGGCTAGAGCTGATTAGAAACTATGTGTGAGCTTTTTGTTGGACTTCAAATGATCATTATGAGTCTCAAGCAAAATCAGTGTTTTAAAAGATAAAAGCAAGTTGAAAAAGATGCAAGCAAAAGCTACTTGGCTAAACACAAGTTTAGTACAATGTGCAGCTTCCTTGCCAGGATTTAAATTCAAAAGATGCAAGAAAAGGCTACTTGTCTAAACAAAAGTTCAGAACAATGTGAAGCCACTTGCCAATTTAAATCGAGAAAGATACAAGAAAGAACTACCTACTCATACACAAGTATGGGCTAGTGTCTGATTACTTGTCATCCTGTTGATCACAAAGCAAAATTGTCAAACTTGCTAAAAGAGAAAAAGGAAATTCAAATTTTTGAAAAGGCTTGAGACAAACATTAGTGAATTTGAAAGTCTCTTTTGCTCATGATAGATTTCTTTTTAGTTTTGGCAAAATCAATTTATGACATTTTACTTGTTTGCTCTAATTTGCTTATGCAACAACTATTCTATGTGTTAGAGCCTCCATATTCTCACAATTTGCTTTCTCATTGGATAAATTAACACAAAATGTGAAAACTCTTGTAAAAACTCTCCAAATGCTTTACTTTGATTATATACCTTGAATATACTTCAAAGCTTGAGATACTGCATTCATTAAGGGGGAGTTTTGAGATCTTGATGACTATTTTGTCAAAAAGGGGGAGAGCAAAAGTCAAGAAGAAGAAAAATAAAAAGAGAGGAGAATTTCAAACTGTTTGAGAATTTGGATTTACTTGGTCTTTACTTGGTCTTGGAATCTTTTGGATCTCAATTTTTTTTTTCTCTTTACTCTTGTCAAATCTTATTGTGTTTTGTCAAATTACTCATCAAGGGGGAGATTGAAGGATCATTGTTTTTTGATCCATGTGTTTTTGATGATGAGTATTTGAATATTCGAAGAGATTTGAAAAGATTTGAGTTGATTTGATTTTGGCTCAGTATTTTAAAAAAAATTTGAAATCAATTTGAACCGATTTATTTTTTGGTTTCTTTATTTGAAAAAGATCTGAAACCAGTTGGTTGTATGGATTAATTTGAGTCAAGTCGTGGACTTGGGCTCGGAAATTGTTTTTGTATTTTTGTTCACGTGCAGGTGTTGCTCGAGGTCGAACGTGGTCGATGACGTGACCGAGACTAGGTTCAAGGGAGGAACTGAGGTCGTGAGGGTCGAGGGTGTCATGCGAGATGTTTCGGACTAGAGAAACGGTGCACGTGAGGTCGAGATCGTTGCAGCGTAGCGGCAGGTGGTCGTACGTGTGTATACAATTTTTAGAATGTGTGTGTGCATATGTGTGTGCATATATGCAAGTGTGTGTGAACGTGCATGTGTGTGTGCATGCATGTGAGTGTGTGTGTGTGCATGGTGTGAGTGGTGCATGCATGTGTGTGTGTGCATGTGCATAGTGTGTGTGCATGTGCATCGTGTTGTACATACTAGTGTGCGTGAATGCATGCAAGGAGCTCTGCGAGGGTGCATTAATCGGGGCATGCGGGAGATGCTGGCGTGCAAAGTCGATCTTGAAGCGTGGGCTGCGGACGTCGGTGGACGTGGAGGACGTGCGGCGGAAGGTGGACATCATGCGGCACCTGTCCAAGAGCCCCAGCATCGTGTCGCTGCGAGAGGTCGTTGCAGCAAAGGCCGGCTGAGCTGCATGCGCTGGCGGGCCGGCGGTCTGCAGAGCTGGGAGGCCGACTCGGATGGTGGCTTGGAGGCGCACAAGAGGAAAATGGCAAGGAAGTGTCCATGTTGGACACGGTCAGGAAGAGAGGCCGATTCGGTTTCCTTTGCAAAAATCTGATTTGAACACAGAACGTGGGCTGCACTATATAAACAAAGCCAATGAAGCCAAAGGACATCAATCGAAGGCAAAGCGCAAGAAGCAAGAGGTGCCTACAAGAGATTAGAGATTTTCGGTGTTTTTCTAATCTTGTGAGATTAGAGATTTTTGGTGTTTTTCTAATCTTGTGAGATTAGAGATTTTCGGTGTTTTTCTAATCTTGTGAGATTAGAGATTTTTGGTGTTTTTCTAATCTTGTGAGATTAGAGATTTTCGGTGGTTTTCTAATCTTGTGAGATTAGAGATTTTGGTGTCCTTCCGGAAGGAGTGGCTTTGGAATAAATAAAAGGTTATGCAATATTTTTTTTACATACTCTTTTGCTATGATTCTTGATTAGAAGGATTGTTCGATTTTTGATAGAATTAGTTTTGATTTTTGTTCGACTTGTCTCACTAATTAATCTAGAGTTTTTGATCTCTACGATTTTAAATATTCTTCCGCTCTTTAGGGGTCTTTTATTTTTCCGAAAGAAATAGTTGAATTTTATTCGGCATCTATTCACCCCCCCCCTCTAGTTGCCTACTCGGTTCTACAGGTTGTCAGCATAACTCTTCTGTCGTGATTGGGCTATCTTCAACCTTTCCTTAATCATGGCAATTTGCTCCTCAGCTTCTTGAAGAATATCAGGCCCGAAGACACGGCGCTCGCCGGTCTCATTCCAATTCAATGGCGTCCGACAGGGTCAACCATACAAAGGCCTCAAAGGTGACATCTCAGTAAACTAGCTCGATAACTATTGTTGTAACTGAACTCGGCATACGGCAAACTCTTATCCCAAGAGGTAGCATAAGCCAATGCACAAGCTCTTAACATATCCTCGAATCTGGTTGACTCTTTGGTCTGTCCCATCCGTCTGTGGATGATAGGGTGTACTAAAGTTCAAACGGGTTCCCATGGCTTCATGCAACTTATTCCAAAACCTTGAGGTAAATTGGGTACCTCTGTAAAATCTGATCCTCTTTGGCACACCGTGCAAACAGACGATCTTGATCATATACAACTCGCTAACTTATCTCCGAGTAGGTGGTCTTCACGGGGATAAAATGGGCTACCTTGGTCAAACGATCTACTATAACCCATATGGAGTCATAACCTCCTTGAGTCTTAGGCAAACCGGTAATGAAATCCATTCGATTTCCTCCCACTTCCACTCAGGTATTTTAGTGGCTGTAGCAATCCCGCTGGTCTCTCGATGCATTGCCTTGACTCTTTGGCATCGTCGCACAATGCAACATGCTCGGCAACTTCACGCTTCATGCTTGGCCAGAATCTTTCCTTGAGATCTGATACATCTTGGCGCTTCGGGATGAATTGAGTACTTGGAGTCATGGGCTTCCTCCAAAATCAGTTGCTTTAACTCCTTCTTGTTAGGCACACAAATGCGATCCTTCATCCATAACGTGCCTTGCTCATCCAACTTGAAATCCTCTGCCTTGCCTTCTTCCTTGATGGACTTAATCCTGCGGATTTTGTCATCATCCTACATCCTTCTCGGATCTGGTCCTCTAGGGTAGGCTTTACTTCTAATGCGGCCAAGAATCCGCTAGGTACAACCTCAATCTTCATCTTTTGAAAATCCTCACATAACTCATCCTGACTTGTGGCTAGCAACGTACTCACGGTATGGCTTTTCCGACTCAGAGCATCGGCTACTCCGTTGGCCTTCCCGGATGGTAATGGATTCCAACATTGTAGTCCTTGATCAACTCAAACCATCTCCTTTGACTCATATTCAGATCCGACTGGGTGAATATGTACTTAAGGCTCTTATGATCCGTATATACTTCACATCTGTTTCCAATCAGATAGTGACGCCATATCTTCAAAGCATGCACTACGGCAGCTAACTCTAGGTCATGTGTCGGATAATTTTCCTCATGCGGCCTCAACTGCCTTGATGCATAAGCGACGACCTTTCCGTTCTGCATCAGCACACATCCGAGTCCTTGGCGCGATGCGTCACAATAAATATCAAAGCTTTGAGCAACATCTGGTAGAACTAACACCGGTGCTGATGTCAACCGCTTTTTCAGCTCCTGAAATCCTTTCTCACATTCTGGCGTCCATGCAAACTTCTTCTCCTTTTTCAGCAATTGCGTAAGAGGTTTCGCAATTGTCGAAAAGCCTTCAATGAAACGGCGGTAGTACCCTGCCATTCCAAGGAAACTCCGGATCTGGGTCACAGTCTTCGGCTGTTCCCAATGTAACACAGCTTCTACCTTGCTTGGATCTACGGCGACTCCTCCTGCGGTCATTACATGTCCGAGGAATTCTACCTTATCCTTCCAAAAATCACACTTGCTGAACTTGGCGAAAAGTTGCTGTTCCCTCAGCTTTTCTAAAACTTGCCTTAAGTGTTCGGCATGTTCATCCTCCGTCTTGGAGTAGATTAGGATGTCATCTATGAACACGACGACAAACTTGTCCAAATACTCCATGAACACCTTATTCATCATATTCATGAAATATGCTGGTGCATTAAATCGATCCAAAGGACATAGCGTAAACTTCGTAATGTCCATATCTTGACGAGAATGCAGATCTTCGGATATCTTACGATCGGATCTTCAAGCGATGGTATCGATCTTAGATCAATCTTGGAGAAAACTCCGGCTCCTCTCGGTGATCAAACAAATCATCAATCTGGGTAGCTGATACTTATTCTTCACGGTGACTTCATTGAGTGCACGATGAGTCGATGCACATCCCGAAACTCCGTCCTTCTTCTTGACAAACAAAACCGGTGCTCCCCATGGCGACGAACTTCGGTCGATAAATCCTTTCTCCATTAACTCTTCTATTTGTTTCTTCATCTCTACCAACTCCTCGGTGGACATCCGATAGGGTCTCTTTGCTATCGGTCTTTGTGCAGTACAAGCTCTATCACAAACTCTACGCCCCTCGTCAGCGGCATACTGTAGATCTACAGGAAAACATCTCGGGTACTCATTCACTCTTGAGACATCCTCTATGCAGATTGCCTTGGTACGGTTAACCATCAAGCTGTCCATCTCTAGCTGTAGTGGCTTGAAATTCCACTTTCTTCCCACACGGGCTCTCAATCGAGATAGTCCTTCGTCCACAATCCAATACGGCCTTGTGCTTAGATAACTTGATCCATTCCCAAAATAACGTCTAAGGTCCGGGTCTCCAAAATTATAAGGTTTGCTAGGAACTCTATTCCATCTATTAGTATTCTCACCGGAACATCCTATTTTCGCTCGGAGTTCGGAACTGTGGGTTTGAACTAAAAGCATGCACTTAAGTCTTGAAATCCCCAAATCATTTCTAGCAGCAAAGCCTTGCGAAACAAACGAATGCAAAGCTCGAGTCAAACAAAAGCTGGTGCATCTTGAGTTAACAAGTAACTTACCCAAGACGATGTCTCAGAGCATTCTGCAGAGCATCTGCGGTGACATGGTTGACTCGGCCTCTCACCACGATGCAGGGTGTGACTCACTGATCTTTGGCGTCCTAGGCGGGGTGGTTCCTAGATTGAAGCGGCCGGGGTCACTCCTGCTGTCTTCTTTGGACAAGCTGTTGGCAAAGTGTCTGGCTCGTTGCGATTGTATGGCGTCTCACGGTTCCTTCTTGCCGACCGCTCGAGTAGTGTTTCTAGCGGGGGCTGGGGTCTGGTAGTTCTGATTGACGGGTCTTGGTGCTGGTGACGGTGTCCTTGTGGCATTCTGCGGCTGGAATCTGAAAAATTGATTTGGTGCAACTCTCGAGGCCGCTTGCGTTCCTGGCGTGATCCTTCTTTGTTGCATCCTGCGCTTCCTGTTCTCATCCAGTTCCTTGCGCTTGTCCTCAAGAATAAGCGCCTTATTCACCAATTCTTGGAAATCCGGGAAGGTGTGGGTGATCAATCCTACTTGCAACCCTGAGTTAAGTCCCTTCATAAAACGAGACTGTCTGGCTTTATTTGTCGCTACATCCTCAAAGCGTAGCGTGCTAGCTGTGTGAACTTGTTCAGTAGTCGACCACCGGTGATTACCTTGCTTGATGCTCTGAACTCCTCTTTCTTAAGGTCCATGATTCCTTCAGCACGTGATCTTGGCGGAATGCAGCCGTGAACTCTTCCCAAGTGATATCTTGAGGGTTCTCTTGCGTGGCACGTAAATTCTCCCACCATTCGGTTGTTCCTTCCAAGCGATGAGAAGCGTAGAGTACCTTCTCATTTCCTATGCATTGAGCTATGTGTAGCTTCCTCTCAATTGACCTTAACCAATCATCGGCCTCCAATGGATTGGCATTCCCAGAAGAAAGTGGGTGGGTGAGTCCTCATGAACTCGACAGTCTTGTATTCGGCGTTGTCCCCGATTGACTTGATTAGCCGTGGCCTGAGCAAAGGACGTGTTGCATTTGTTGCATCATAGCATGCATCAATCGAGTCTGAGCAGCAAGAAATGCTCCAAAATTCTGCATATCAATGGCGGTCTGGTGCTCCATCATTGGGGTTTCTGTTTGGCGAGAACCGCTTCCATTACTTCCAAAGTTTCATGGGTATTCACCATCTGTCGATTTGTTCTAAGTTTTAGAGATGAGGGGGAATCAAGAATAGACAAGTAATATGGAACTTATGCGGGGCAAAAGGTGTAACTTTAAGGTCCAACTTTATTAACTAATGATATTAATAACTTGGTATGGTTGCTTACAATGCCTAAGGGCCTTGCAACACATACTGCACACTCAGCAAACAAGGAAAAATCCAAATTGAACTAACACTGGAGTCTAACGCCTAAAGGGTGACTCTTTATTCTATGACGCGACTCGGTGAAGGAGTCTCACTATAGAACCTACGCTCACTCATCGAGAAAACCTCCACGACCTGGGTAAGTTGTACGTAATATTTAATTTCATGAAAAGCAAAAATTGGGGTGTTACATGTACTGGGTTTAGGCTATCCCATACTAGCACATGTGGTTGTACGAAAGGACTTAGTTAAAAGCGTCAAGTTCAGTCCTTAGGATTGCACAGACGAGACCTCCCATCATCCGTCCGGCTTAAACCACTGTACACCCTTTCCTTTTACATCTTTTATCAACATAGCCTTTATTTTCCAAAATCATCATTTCAAGAATCCTAGTAATGTATCGAAAGACTTTGATTGACTAAGTCCACCGATCTTTATTCAATCAGTCTAAAGCTGGGCTAAGCGTATGCAACTATTAGACTTATATTCCCTGGCGACACTTATTATAGCGTCTATCCTTAATCTAGGTTTACTCAAAGATTTCAGGGTAACAACGAGATTAAGGTAAGCCATCCAACCATTAGGATAACTACCATTTCCCACCATTTAAGTACTTGTAATAATCATATGCATGCGTAATAGTTTTGCAGATCATTAAATACTTTTGCGATTATAGGAGCAATATGTTCAAAGGAGGTGCTTGCCTGGTTGCTCTTGGTTTTGCGTGTCCTCTGGGTCGTAGTATGGATCCTCGCCGACTGTTCCCGAGGCGTCAACGTCTAAACGAAAGCGCGACAAAAGGAACCACGAGAAAACAAGTAAGATCCAACGAGAACAAGGCATAAAGCTCAAAGAATCGGACGACAATCAACAAGCAAACACAAGAAAGAAAACTCAAATGAACACTCCAATTGATTCGGAGCCCGACAGTACCGGCATTCAAATCCCGGTAGTGCCGCTCCACGGCCCGGCAGTACCACCCGCAAGGGATGGTAGTACCGGAGGCTTCGAACCCAAAAGGAGACCTCTCTAGAAAATAACTACCGGTGTGGCGGGGGCGGTAGTGCCGGCCGCAAGGGTCGGTAGTGCCGGCCTGAGCGGCAGTACCGGCCTTACCACTACGGTAGTGTCGGCCACAGGTCGACTAGATTTTCCAGAAAAAGGGTTTTCGCGCAAATGACTTCGGAACTTCGCGGCGATTGCATGGATGGGTTCTCGGAGATAGTAAGGACCCATTTACGCAAACCACTCGAGGTTCCGACCTCGTTTGATCTAATTTCTAATTCGAGAAGCTCTAGAGTCCTAATTCACGCTAAATTCCGACTTTCACCCCGAATCGAATTCTAACTCGATTCCTTTCGCGAAACTCGAACTTTAACGCTGTCGAACATATTCTAGTGTCCTTTTCCTAGCTTTTGGAACTAGGGTTTCAAGGTTTACTTCCAAAAGTTATGAAAATGACATTTAACCAAATATATCCGATAAAAACATAATTAGGGTTTCTAATCTCAGATTTCGCGCTAAAGAGAACTCTAGCACCTAACCTAGGTTTAGAAACTCAGCTAACTAGAGGTTGAGCACTACAACTAGGTTTTCTAGGGTTCCAACTAAGACAATAAAGAGTAAAGGAAGCAAGAACTAGAGGAGAGAACTCAGATCGCAGCAAAGTTGATTAAACCTCGACTCACTTACCACGAATCGTCGCTAGGGTTTGAGAAAGCTGATCTCCACCTTGCCTAGCTTCTCCACAAGCTCAAGAACACTAAGTAGAAGGGTTTAGATGGAGGGAAGTGCTTGAGAGAGAGAGGGAGAGCTCCATGGGAGAGAGAGCTAGAGAGAGAGAGCTAGAGGGTGAGGGTGAGAGTGAGAGGGAGTGAAGTGAGGGGGAGGGAGTGAGATACGGCTGGGGGAGGAGGCTTAGAGAAGAAGACAGTAGAAGGTGCTGAGGTGGTTGGGCAATGGGCAGCAGGGAGGGCTTTGCCCCCTGCCCGGTCGCCACGGCCGGCAGTACCGGCCAAGGCCGGCGGTACTGCCGCCCAGGGTAGAAAAAACCCCAAAAACTCCCAAAAAAACTCCGAAACTTCGGAATCCTTCCCGGAAACTTTTAGGATGGATTCTAGGATAGCTAGAGAAGGGTTAGAAGCTACGATTGCTACACGAAACTAAACGGAGATCGAAATCAAATTTTTAACCCAAACTTCTACAAAACCAATCGAACGATTAAAACCAAACAAGACTAACTCCAAATAAAGATCCGAACAACACTTAAAGCTTTAATTAACATCCAAAAGATGATTAGAAACTCAGGATGTCACAGTTGAGGTTGAGTACATCAACACTGATGGGCAACTCTCGGACATCCCGACGAAGTCACTTGGGCGTGTCAAATTTCAGGAGTTGCGCGCGGAGATTGGCTTAGTAGAAGTCAAGAAGGAGTAAGTTGGACTGATTTGTTAGGAAACTCATGTGCTTAAGATAGAAAGGTTATTTGTTAGGAAACATGTATGCTTATAGATAGAAACATATATATTTTATTAGGAAACTTAGGATCTTTGGGATAGAGTTTGATTTGAGTTTCTTTTCTTGTTGTTCCAGTTTCCTTTCTTATTGTTTTCAAGTTTGTAATACGTTGCCTTTTAAATAGAGAAGAAAACATTCAAAAAATTGTAGCAGTTGTGCAACATATAATTTCTCTTATTAAATTTGTGCCTTCTTATCATGGCCGGCCCTGGGGTGGGGCGAGCGGGGCGGTCGCCCCGGGCCCCCAAATTATCGGGTCCCCTCTGTGACTCCATCCTAATGTGAAGACTACGCACCTACATGAGAGCTGAGAGCAATCGCTGTTGGTAATCAGTACAAGAACTAGATGCCAGCGACAAGTTTTCTGTTCTTTGTCTGAAAACGCTCCAGCCGACACGCTTCGGCTGAAACGTTCGTTTGCAACTCTTGGCTGAAACTAACTAGCTAAAGCTTCAAACTTGAACGTTGTTTTCAGAGAAAAAATAACAATCGAACTAAAACTACAGAACATACTTGTTTTTGCGACGTGGAAATGCTGGCATCTTTTCTGATTTCATTGCAATATATAGATTCAATTACAAGAGTTGGGCTGCTTCACATCAAAGCAGAAATCGAAACAAAACTAGACTGGACTTCTATTTCCCATCGCGGGTACTGTAGCACATCCGAGATAGAGATCGAACACAACACGTAGTGTCTATCTAAAAACCGAAAAACTGTGTAGCAATTGTGGAATTGTTGCTGATCGGATCTTATTTACTATACCGGTAACTATGGCATCAGCTGAAAGAAGCTTTTCAAAATTGAAATTATTGAAAAACTATTTAAGGTCTACAATATCTCAAAAAAGGTTAAATGATCGGGCAACTTTATGTATTGAGAAGAAATTATTGGATGACATTAATGTTGAGGCCATAATTGATGATTTTGCATCTAGAAATGTTAGAAGATATTTTCTAAGATGATCTCTACAAAATGTTTGAGGTAAATAATCTCACTTTTGTACTTCCATTTATTTATTGGTAATAATTTCTATAATACACTGAATATTGTCTTCTCAGTTGATACATGATAATATAAAAATATTTCGATGCTTATGTTATGAGGAGGCTCCATTTATAATTTTGCTCCGAGCCTAAAAAACTCAGAACCGGCCCGGCCCTGCTTCTTATGGTTGTACCGTTTGCGAGTACGTGTTTTTCCAACAGGGGCGTTGGACGGGCAAATGCAGGTGCGGGAGGCACGTGGCGCAAAAACGAGTGCCGATCCCCGTGGCCCGATGTTTGAGAGGCTCCCTACGTTCGAAATGTAAAGGAAGAGAGATTATGTTTGGAGAATGCTGTTTGAAAGCGAACCATTGTTTATTCCGGTAATAACCATCTTTAGGAAGAAAAAGCTCCATGCTTCAGAGAACTAATTTTGGAGGATTTCGAGTCCTTAGCAATTCAGTACAGTAAAGTCAGTTTGGAACGTAGGAAAACCACAGGACGATGAACGAATATATTTCAGAGTCCAGACTGTTATGAATAGCACTTGTTGTATTCAATATGAGACCAATGGTCAGAATATATACGGTACATAAGGGTACAAAAGAAAAATCTATATAAGGCAATACCTAAACAAGGAAAACCTATATAGAGAGAGTCTATATAAGATAATATCTATATCCTTAACACCCCCCTAAATGTAAGGCGCATGCAATAGCATTGCATTTGGAAGGGTTGACACTAAAATAGAAAAATTCAAAATCATAGTCTTGAAGTAGCCATCATAGCATCTAACTCTTGAAAAATCCAGCTGACGAAGAAAAGCCGACGAAGAACTGAGTCAATGAAGAAAAGCTGACGGTGAGGCTGAGTCGATAAAGAAAAACCAACAAAGGAGGCCATGTCGAACAAAAGTCGATGGTAGGGCCGAGTCGACGAAGAAGAGCCAACGGTGGAGCCGAGTCGATGAAGAAGAATCGACGAAGCCGACCAAAGAAAGCCGACGAAGCCGAGTCGAGGTAATCGGAGTCGACAGAATGAGCTTAGCTGATAAAAGAGCCGAGCGACAACAGAATCAAGATGCTAAAGATTTGGATGGACGCAACGGAAGACTTAATAAAATACTAAAGAAAATAATAGCCACAACACTAAAAAGCAGTAGCCCAAAAGCCAAGAAAAGCAGCCCAAAAGCACTAAAAAGGAAAGCCAAAGCCGAGGAGTCGGAACCAATGAGAAGAGCTAAAAAGCCAGAGCTTGAGCCCAAAAGACCAGGAAGCCGGAGCAGTCGGAATTCAAATGGTATTAAAACTGATTGTGGTCGGTTCAAATCCGATCGGATCGATTGATCCAATTGACTGGCGAGTCAAACCGGGCGAGCGTGGGCCAGCAAGTAGGTCAGGCGAGCAGCGCCGGTGGCTGGCATGGCCAAAGGCGCTTGGGAGGCGGAGCAATGGCGGACGGCTCAAAGGCCGCGAGGTGGAGGCCGGGCGAACGGTGGGCCTGTCGACAAAGGCAGCCGAAGCATCGCGGCAGAGGTCAGTGGCTTCTCCATCTAGAAGGAGGAGACAGCGTGCGGCGGGCGACCGGAGTGTCGCAGCATGGAGCAAGTAGTGCTCCCGGGCAGACGGCGAATGGCAGCCCAATGGCACACGAGCGGAGGACGGACAGAGGAGCCGCGGGTGGGCATCGCGGCCAGCCAGGAAGAAGTCGGCGAAGGCCGACGATGAGTGGCCAAGGAAAAGCCAGAGGAGGTGACTGCCCCCGGGAGTGGATATGATGGCGGTGTCGACGTCGGGTGTCGTGTCGTGGGCCGGCTGGAGACATCGACAAGGCAGAAACCGACGAGCAGAAGTGCTGGGAAGAGCTCAACTGGTTGAGGCACGGAGGTGGCCACAGTGGAGTCGCCCGAGCGTGGAAGCCAAGCAGGCGGATTGACCGAGGAAGACGACGCGCGGACGATGGAGATGACCACGTCTAGGAGGTGGCCGTCCCTGGGAGTGGAGATTGCTCCTCTCGGGGGCAATAGCGGAAGACAATCACGGAACTAGGGTTGTAATCTCTGCTCTGATACCATGTTACGAATAGCACTTGTTGTATTTAATATGAGGCTAATGGTCAGAATTTATAGACTACATGAGGGTACAAAAGGAAAACCTATATAAGACAATACCTAAACAAGAAAAACTTATATAAGGAAAACCTATATATGGAGAGTCTATATAAGACAATATATCCTTAACACAGAAATGGCCTTGGTCGCCGTTGTAGTTTAGTTGAGTCGATCCGATCATCATGGGTAAAGAAAATCCAGGAGAGAAGCGGAGTAGAACAAAACTAAAATAGATTAATCTAGGAAGGAAACAAAATAAAACTAATAGAAATCAAAATTTACTTCTGGAAATCAACCGATCTCTTGTCCACGCAACTCTTGAGAAGAGGGGCCAACGCCGGAAAGTTACTGTTCTCATGCGTTCGTTCAATGTATTGCAAAATCGATCAAGCTCGTGGTTTTTACTAACTGTTCATGTATCCCACAGGTCCTTCGTCCTCCGTTGACCTGCGTCCTCTACGCCTTCGCGCTTCACCACGCTGGTCTCATTCTGCCGGACCGCGACTCCACACACCCGGTTCTGGCCCCGCCTCAGTCTTCCATCACGTCAGCCTGCGCTGGCACATGCCTTGGCGCACATCCGCGCCGGGCTTCTCTGCATCGGCTAGCTCCGCTCGGTGGCCCCCTCAGCGGCTCCCTCGGCGGCCCTCTTAGCCAGCCTCGTCTCTAACCTCCGCCTCTTCGGTCGCCCACGCCGCAGGCGACTTCGGCCGCACACGCCGGCCCGCACCTTCGCCTTAGTGCGACCTCTACGTCGGTTGTCCGGCAACTGCCACCTCTGACCGATCATCGCGCTCCATCGTGCCGGCCTCATCCGACTGGACCGTGACTCCACGCGCTCAGTTTCGGTGTCGCCTCGGTCTTCCGTCGCCTCATCCCTTATCGACGCCTGCCTCGGCACACATTCGCGTATACCTTCTTTGCATCGACCGTCTCCAATCGGTAGTCCCCTCGGTGGCTCCTTTAGATGCACGCCTCGACGGCCCTCTTGGTTGGCCCCACCTCCGTCCTCCGCCTCTTCGGTCGTCCCTGCCGGCAACTTCGGCTGCACGCACTGGCCCGCACCGTTGCCTTCACGTGGACAGCACTGACCGCTTGGTGACTACCACCTCTGCACTGTCCTTCGCGCCGACCAGCCTGCTGTTCGCTAGGCCTCCTTTTTTAACCATCGGCCCGAGAACTCAATTGATGGCTTCTTGCCTTTTGGTTCCAACTTCCAAGTTTTTGGGTTTCAACTCTGACTTTTCAACTCCTACTTCTTTATTTTAGTTTCAACTTCTGATTTTCTGTCAGATTTTGCTATGTGCACCCGAAGCGTTCCAGGAAGTTTTATTGGCTCTGGCTTTTTAGCTCAAGCTCTTCAGCTCCGGCTTATCGGCATTACCTCGGCTTCGTTGGCTCAATCTCTTTTTACAGGACCTATTTGTTTTCTTCTTTCCACAACCGTTTGGCTGTAACTGTGTAATAATTGAATGGTTGTATGTATCTCATGATGCATAGGTCGAGAGATATCATCTTCCATTATCTAAAAAAATCTAGCCGCTATGAAGTTTTTTTTTGGCAAATCTAGCGCCCATGGTGAGCACGTGATAGACAGACGTGGACACCCATTGTTAGAAATAAGGCCCAAGTGGCCTATTTATCTCTAATGCCAAAGCTACAAAGAATAGTACCATATTGCTAGTTGAGAGAGAAGAATACCAATTTAAAAGGGAGAGTTCCCACCATGCCTTGTAATGAGGCATATGGAGGGTGAGGAGCAGGGCTAAAGTCACACGCACGCGCGCGCGCGTATTTCGCGAATTACCGCGTATTTCCGCGTATTTTTCCCGTGTGACTTGCGACGTCGCGGGTCGCCGTGCAGTGGATTAAATCCAAGCACGTTTAAACCCTTTTATTTTTCGGTTTCTCTCTATTATTAGTGAATACTGAGAATTGAAATAACCATGATAATGGCGTTAGTTTCTAATAGAAACAGTCATTTGAATGAACTGCAGTTTACTAGCGTTTAATGGTGTTGTAATGGTCAATTATTGACCGTTACTAGTGCGAGGCTATAAAATCTGGAGACGTCCAGACTGAAATGAGTTTTTTTTCCTCTGGCACTCGCATTCATCCACTGATCTGTGTTGAGTCTTCGTGCTGCGCTCGTTCTTCACTGACCTTCCTCTCGGCGTGCACCGCGAGGCAAGGAGAGCGGGATCTCCGAACCGTTGTCGCAGCGAGAACCTGCACGGGGGCAGCAATAAGGTTTCTGGGCAGTGCAACTGCGCGACCGCTCGAGCTTCCTCTGCGTCGACTACTTCCTCTACGACCGGTCGCTACTGCGCTGCATTCTTTTCGTCATCAAGCCCATCGTAAGAATTCTTCCCTCTGTTCATCTCGTACACATCATTTCTAGATCTACTTTTCAGAAAATATGTGGTATCTTTTGTCTAGCTTGTTGTGTTTGATTATTTTGGAATTATGTTTCATATTCAAATCTGAAATCAAAATAATACATAGATGTTCAACATTCCAGAAACCTTATTGGTATTATTTGTGTGATTGTGATTCAGCAATGGCTGGTGCAAGTGATGCCATGAAACCTGAGAGGTTCAATGGTCAGAACTTTCGTAGGTGGCAGACTAGAGCCAAGTTTTGGCTCATGTCTCTGGGTATGTGGTGGGTGATTTTCCCTGAATACCCGCTTACGGATGTGGAGAATGCGCAGTTTGAGAATGCGAATAACACCGTATTGGGTTGCATTATGACCATCTTGGCAGATCAGTTATATGATGTGTATATGAGTTACACATCTGCCACTGAGTTGTGGTTGGCTCTTAAACAAAAATATGCAGAAGCTGAGGCTGGTCGCTGGTTGTATACGTGCGAGCAACTATTCGATTTTACCATGGATGAGTCTAAATCGATTGTCGCTCAAGCGCATGACTTTTAGCTACTAGTGGGCGAGATTGCACATTTGGGATGTGCTTTACCTGCAAAATTTGTGGCTGCGGGTATTGTGGCTAAACTTCCCCCATCTTGGAGAAATTTTTCCACTAGTCTAAAACACAAGAGGGAAGAGATTTCAATTGAAGATCTCATTGTAGCCCTCGACGTGGAAGAAAAAGCCAGAGCCAAAGATGCACCAAAAACTTCTTCTCAGGAACCAAACAACGCAAATGTGATTGAGAAGAAGGGTGGCAACAACACCAAAGGCTTGAAACCAAACAAGAATACTAGCTTCAAGAAGAAGCTTGAGAAGAAAAATATGAAGAACATTACCTGTTATGTGTGCGGAAAAGATGGTCACATGGCTAAAGACTGTCATTTCCGCAAGAACAAGCCAAATGAGCAAGGCAAGAAAATTGCCAACGTGACCATAAGTGAGGGAACTACTTCAGGAGGGTATGGTAATTCTCCTGTTGTTTTTTCAGCATGTCAATCCACTGATTGGTGGGTTGATACTGGTGCAAATGTTCACATATGTTCTTACATAACTCTATTTTCTTCTTACCAGGCAGCAGGGGCTTCCTCCGTCGTAATGGGGAACGGGTCGCATGCTTTTGTGCGTGCTGTTGGCACGGTAGAACTGAAGCTCACTTCAGGAAAGACTGTCCGTTTGAGAAACGTGCAGCATGTGCCAACAATAAATAAGAATCTTGTCAGCGGTTTCCTATTATGTCGAGATGGCTATAAGCTAGTATTTGAGTCTAATAAAGTTGTAATGTCCAAGTTTGGAAACTTTATTGGAAAAGGTTATGAAAGCGGAGGCCTGTTCCGCTTAAGTGTACTGGAGTCTTGTTTAAATTTAAATGTTGCTACTCAAGTTAATAATTGTGAATCCAATGTTTGGCATTCTCGTTTATGTCATATTGGTTATGATACCATTGCTCGAATGTCCAGATTTGAAATAATTCCAAAATGTGATTTTGTCAAAGAATCAAAGTGCCAATCTTGCGTGCAAGCAAAACAACCTCGGAAACCATTTAAGGGGTTAGAGGAAGAAAGGAATTTGGCACCATTAGATCTTGTCCATTCTGACCTGTGTGAGATGAATGGATTGTTGACAAAAGGAGGCAAACGATATTTTCTAACTTTTATAGACAATGCAACGCGTTATTGTTATGTGTATTTGCTGAAAACAAAGGATGAAGTTTTAAACTACTTCAAAATTTATAAGGTCGAGGTTGAGAACCAACTAGAAAAGGAAATTAAAAGGTTAAGGTCTAACCGTAGAGGAGAGTATATCTCTCAGGAATTCTCCCAATATTGTGCTGAGCATGGTATAATCCATGAAGTGACACCACCATACTTACCTCAATCTAACGGGGTGGCTGAGAGGAAAAACAGGACACTGACAGACTTGGTGAATGCCATGTTAGAGAGTGCTGGTATGCCTAAGTCATGGTGGGGGGAAGTTATCTTAACAGCAACCTTTGTCCTCAACAGAGTAATTACTAAAAGAAGTGAGATTACTCCATATGAGGGATGGAAGGGGAGAAAACCAAATATCAATTTTCTGCGAACATGGGGGTGTTTGGCTAAAGTCAATATACCATTGCAGAAAAAGAGAAAGCTTAGACCTAAAATAGTCGATTGCATTTTTCTGGGATATGCACATAACAGTACGGCCTATATATTTTTAGTAGTAAAATCAGATTCCCCTGAGATTATTGCTAACACAATAATGGAATCAAGAGATGCTTCTTTCTTTGAGAATATTTATCCAATGAGAGCATCAGTCTTTAATGAAAATTCTAAAACTTCTGATCTTCCATCTACTTCTGTGTTACCAAATATTGTTGAACCAGCGTGTGATATCCCTGAGGAGGATAACAATATTGTCACAAATGAGGCTCCTCACAGGAGCAAAAGACAAAGGGTTGAGAAAACCTTTGGTGATGACTTTATTGTATATCTTGTGGATGATGTGCCAAAAACTCTTTCAGAGGTTTATGCATCACCTGATGCAGAGTATTGGAAAGAGGCTGTCCATAACGAGATGGATTCCATCATGGCTAATAGAACATGGGAGATCACTGAACTTCCTACTGGGGTAAACCAGTTGGATGTAAGTGGATCTTTAAAAAGAAAATGAGGCCTGATGGTACTGTTGATAAATATAAGGCAAGACTTGTAGCCAAGGGTTATACCCAAAAAGAAGAGGATTATTTTGATACTTATTCTCCTGTTGCCAGATTAACTACCATTAGAGTGCTCATTGCATTAGCAGCTTCCTATGGTCTACACGTCCATCAAATGGATGTAAAGACAGCTTTCCTTAATGGAGAGTTGGAGGAAGAAATCTATATGGAGCAACCAGATGGTTATGCGATTACTGGACAAGAAAATAAAGTGTGCAAATTATTAAAAACCCTTGTATGGCTTAAAGCAAGCACCTAAACAATGGCACGAAAAGTTTGATAAAACTTTAACATCTGCTGGTTTTGATGTGAATGAGGCGGATAAATGTGTTTATTATCGCTATGGTGGGGGTAAGGAGTAATCTTGTGTTTGTATGTCGATGACATACTTATATTTGGGACCAACACTGCTATCATTGAAGAGGTTAAGTCTTTCTTATCTAGTTGTTTTGATATAAAGACATGGGTGAGGCAGATGTAATTCTAAATATTAAATTGATCAAAACCAAGAATGGGATTACGTTGAGACAGTCCCATTATGCAGAAAAATTATTGAGCCGCTTCGGCTTTGAGAATTGCAAAGTAGCCCTAACTCCCTATGATGCAAGTGTAAAACTTTGCAAAAATAACGGATTAGGGAAAGATCAATTAAAATATTCACAAATTATAGGGTCCCTTATGTATTTATCTGGTGCAACGAGACATGACATCTCATTTGCTATGAGCAAATTAAGCCGGTTTACATTGAATCCAGGAGATGATCATTGGGAGGCTCTTGAGAGAGTGTTGCGCTATCTGAGAGGTACTACCTCTTATGGAATTCACTATACTGGATATCCTCTGGTATTAGAAGGGTATAGTGATTCAAATTGGATCTCTGATGCAGATGAGATCAAAACTACAAGTGGCTATGTGTTTACACTAGCGGGTGCTGCAGTTTCATGGAGGTCATGTAAACAGACTATATTGATGTGGTCAACCATGGAAGCTGCGCTTGTAGCACTTGACACAGCCGCTTTTGAGGCTAAATGGCTAAGAGAGCTTCTGTTGGACTTGCCATTGGTTGAGAAACCAATCCCGGCGATCCTAATGTATTGCGATAACCAAACAGTGTTGATCAAGGTTATGAGTGCTAAGGATAATATGAAGTCCTCCAGACATGTGAAACGTAGGCTTAAATCTGTCAGAAAATTGAAATGCTCTGGAGTTATAGCTGTCAATTATAAACGCACTGAGAAAAATCTGGTAGACCCTTTTACAAAAGGGTTAACAAGAAATGTGATTTCTATTGCGTTGAAGGACATGGGAATGAGGTCCATATGAGTTACTTCACAATTGTAACCCATCCTTTTGATCAGAGATCCCGTGAATTAGGTAATGGGAAAAATAAGTTGTGGTTGTAACAAGAGAGTACACTAAATCTACCCATGTTCTAAGTACTCTAATCTGTATGGAAGGCTGATTTAAAATCTTAATGTATTCTAGTGTCCTAATGAGAGGAAAAGGTATCGGCCTACAGGATACCAAAAATGAATACACCTACTTGAGCCTAACTGTGAGGTCGCAGTTCACGAGAAAGGGGCATTCTCCAGAAAGCTCATGAGAAGATTAGGGAGCATGACCATTTAACGCTCCGTTGAGGTGTAGTTCTTTAGCAGCCTAGTATCAGTTAAGATTTCGGGTGAAATCTAACCACACAAAGCTGTGAATTCAAGGCTAAGTCCATGCATTACCTGTGGGAGGATGGATCTCGTTATTCTAGGTGAAAGTTCAACCCGTATGGGACTAACACCGAAACACTGATATATTAAACGAATATTCAGCACAGTGATCAAACTTTTGATTCTTTGTCTGCTTCGGCATTGGTGGGGGATTATTAGAAATAAGGCCCAAGTGGCCTATTTATCTCTAATGCCAAAGCTACAAAGAATAGTACCATATTGCTAGTTGAGATAGGAGAATACCAATTTAAAAGGGAGAGCTCCCACCATGCCTTGTAATGAGGCATATGGAGGATGAGGAGCACGGCTAAAGTCACAAGCACGCGCGCGCGTATTTCACGAATTACCGCGTATTTTTCCCGTGTGACTTGTGACTTGCGACGTCGCGGGTCGCCGTGTAGTAGATTAAATCCTGGCACGTTTAAACCCTTTTATTTTTCAGTTTCTCTCTATTATTAGTGAATACTGAGAATTGAAACAGCCATGATAATGGCGTCAGTTTCTAATAGAAACAGTCATTTGAATGACCTGCAGTTTACTAGCGTTTAATGGTGTTGTAATGGTCAATTATTGATCGTTACTGGTGCGAGGCTATAAAATCTGGAGATGTCCAGACTGAAATGAGTTTTTTTTCCTCTGGCACTTGTGTTCATCCACTGATCTGTGTTGAGTCTTCGTGCTACGCTCGTTCTTCACCGACCTTCCTCTCGGCGTGCACCGTGAGGCAAGGAGAGCGGGATATCCAAACCGTTGTCGCAGCGAGAACCTGCACGGGGGCGGCAATAAGGTTTCTGAGCAGCGCAACTGCGCGACCGCTCGATCTTCCTCTGCGTCGACTACTTCCTCTACGGCCGGTCGCTACTGCGCTGCATTCTTTTCGTCATCAAGCCCATCATAAGAATTCTTCCCTCTGTTCATCTCATACACATCATTTCTAGATCTACTTTTCAGAAAATATGTGGTATCTTTTGTCTATCTTGTTGTGTTTGATTATTTTGGAATTATGTTTCATATTCAAATCTGAAATCAAATAATACCTAGATGTTCAACACCCATCACGTGCCGCGCAATGCATCTGCGGAAGGTGGCTGACACCGCGGTAGCAACGGTCCTCGCGGCCCTCAGCTCGAGCATGCGAGGACAATGCCTGCCACGGTAGGGATGTGCGACAGGGATACGTTGGAGTGCTGGCACGGCAGGGTAGCGCAACAGTGCCATTTGTTACGTGCCGTGCTTTCCTTGCTTCTACGAACAATAGAGGGATTTTGAATTTATAGTAGCGCTTGGGCTCATGCACGGCACAAACGGTCGTCGCTCGGTGCTTTCAGTGTGCGAATACGATGGGCGATGGGACATGGCCAGGCTAGCCGTGCATGCCAACCACCACAAGCGTGAACCACGCCACTTTGGTCGGGCCCCGCGCGTGAACCACACCTCCAGCGCATTGGCACCGTGGCATGGGGTCGGTGAATTTTTTTTAATAACACATTTTTTATTCAAAATTGCAAACATATACCACGAAAAAATAAAATTACACAAATATATCTCTGTAGCTCTTTCATTGGGCGACTGAAGATCAGTCACCTGATGAACTGGCAACTGAAGATCACTCACCTAATGAAATGGCGACTGAAGCTTCGTCGCTTGATCATATGGAGACTGATGAAAAAACGCCAGATGAGCTGGCGACAAAGTGGTGCGGCACTCTCTATCGCCATTCCATAGGGCGACAGAGAGCTCTACTTAAATGAAGTCGCACGGCACTGTGGCCATTTGAGCCAGCGAGAGAGGGAGAGAAGAGGGCGCGGGAGAGAAAGAAAAAACAGGAAGAGAGGGAAAGGGGGGAGGGGAGGAAAAGGAGGAAGAAGAGAAGGAAAAAGGGGGGAGGAGGAAAGACTGCGCGACATTAGGTAACATTTGACTGTTTATTTTTATTAGTAGTAAATTAGGTCTAGATGTAGAGTAGAAATAGATTTAGCAAATGTAGATGTAGATTTAGCAAATGCAGTTGTAGTTGTAGATGTAAATTTATCAAATATAGAGATTACGAATAGATGTAGATGTAGATGTAGTGATTATGTAGTTGTTTATTCCTTTAGTAGTGCAGATATAATTTTAGATGTAGATAAATTTTTAGGTTACGGATAGATGTAACGAATGTAGATGTTTTAGCAGTAAATGATGGTAGTGGAAGAAATGATGGTAGAGTACAAATAAGTTAGAGATTATGTACTGGGTTATTTTGTTAGAAGTAAATAATGTTCTAGTGCAAATAATTTTAGATCTAAATAAATTCACTGATACAAGTACGTACATATATATTCATGGGAATGTAGTCGGAGTAGAAATTTTGTATTTCGATGTAGGTAGATATATTTGTAGGAATGTAGCTAATTTTTCTATAGATAGATATGTATATTTGTAGCACGTATACATAGTTATGTTAGGTGTCACAGCATTTTTTATAGAAAGTAATTAATTCGTGCGTGAATGAATGGATTCGCAGATATGAGAGAACGAGTTCCATTTAGAATCTATTACGGAGAAGGGGTTGTAATGTAGGTTCAGAGGGTGCGGATCTAAGCAACTTCCAGTACGTGGACAGAAGTTTGACCAGGGTTGGAGAGTGCACATTTTCATCTGTGTTGAAGTGGTTGTATTACACTTTTAGGATGGAAGAGGAGAAGTGCCAGCTAAAGGTATTTAGCATATGTAGTATGCAAAACGATCCTATTTGTTGGGAGCTAGTTGAGCTGAAGGGAACCGCATCGTGGAGATCATATGTGAGGGGGGCACAGCAAAGGGGATGGAGTCGGGTCCTTCTTGTGCAAGCATATGAGAGGGATGTTGCCCTACAACAGCAGTTGGACGGTGGTCAGTGTAGTCAGGCAGGAAATGAGTTCAATTTAGGTAAGACTGAAACTGGGGGATCTGACCGTGAGCAGTACGTTCAATAATGCAACGATGACATCATTTGCCAGAGTGGTGAACAAGCTGAGTTCGACGAGGATGATGAGAATGTTGGACAAGAAGCGCGGGGACGAGGAAATTGACGAAATAACTGCTAAGATGGAAGAGGAAGACTGTGAGGCGGACGAAGTGGAAGATGACGATGAGTCGGATGAGGAAGATGTAGATACGGAGCCGCTTGTGCCAGCCGAGTGGAGCACGCATCAATTTGATCAATTGATTGTCAACGAAAGCAGCGAGACACCTTGGCAGTATAGTGAAAATGAGGTGAGGCTTAACAGTATGTACCCGACGAAAGAGGCTGTGTAGGATGTTGTGAAAGATTGGGCCTTATCGTTAAGGACTTTCAAAGTTAAGAAATCCACCCCAACATCCTATGGCGTGGTGTGTGAGTGCACGCGTACAAGCCCAAATGGGGCACTCATTGGCAATGTTCGAAGGTTGAGCAGCATAGCTGTATGACCGAGGAAACACTGATGGCTCACCGGAACCTGTCATCCGGGTTTGTCGCAAACATTATGTACGCGAAGATAGTGGAGAACCTGAGATTTGAGCCCCGTGCTATTATCCGAGCAATCGAGAATAGATATCAGTACACAATTAGCTATGGGAAGGCATGGGGGGTGAAACAGAAGGCATTAAAAATGAGGTTCGGCAAGTTTGAAGACTCGTACCACAATCTGCCCGCACTGCTCAGTTACATTCAGGGAAGAAATCCTGGCACTTACTATGATTTGCAAGATTGTCCGTCAATGAAGTGGCCGACTAAAATGCATCTAAAGAGAGTGTTCTTCGCATTCGAACCATGCATTAGGGCGTTATATCACTGTTGTCCACTGTTGTGCATGGACGGGACATTCTTGACCGGGAAATACAGAGGGCAACATCTTGGCCATGGGCGTTGATGGAAACAACCAGATTCTGCCAGTTGCCTTCGCCTTTGTGGAAAGCGAGAACTATGACAGTTGGCTGTGGTTCCTACGGAACTTGAAGATGGGGGTGGTCAAAACTCATCGAGATGTGTGCGTGCTGCATGACAAGCATGCTGGTCTGCTTAGTGCTATCAACCAGTTACAAACAGGGGAAGAGGAGCCATTTTCATGGCTGGACTTGCATAGCAAATGGTGCATGAGGCATTTGGGTGCTAACTTCTATAAGTAATTCAGGAACAAAGAACTGATGAACATGTTCGAAAGACTGTGCAAGCAGAACCAGGAGAGCAAGTTTAGGACTCTGTGGAGAAACCTTGATGAGCTCACAAGAAAACACAAGGACGAGCTGACAAACAGGACTAGTGCGAGTGAAACACACGAGCAGGCATAGCCTCTTTTCCCCCTGCCAACAGAAGATGACACGATCATTCGTCGTCGAAGGCAAAGGCCAATAAAATGTTTCTCTGATTGGATCAAGCACGAATAGAAAGAGAAGTGGTCACTGTTACATGACACACATGGTGCTAGATATGGTGTGATGACCACTAACTTTGCAGAAGTTTACAACTGGGTGATGAGAGGAATGAGGTGCCTCCCGCTGGTTGGAATTGTTGAGGGAGTGCTACGTGGCACAACCAAGTACTTTGTGGACAGGCATCAAGCTGCTGAGATAGTTATGAGAGATGAGAAGTGCCTTTACTCTTCCATGATCAGTAAATACATGGATGAGAAGAGTCTGAAGGTGGCGAAGCATAGGGCTATCAAAGTTGGTGCACGAACACTGCGCTTCGAGGTGATCTGTAGGGATAAAGGACGGCGTGGAACCAACCAGCGAGTTGTCACCCAGGAGTGCACATTACAGGATGATTGCAAATGCTCGTGTAACAAGCCCTACCTTTTGCATAGGCCATGTTCTCATGTCATAGCCGCATGTGCTTTGTTTGGAATGCAACCTGGTACGTACCTATCTGAATATTTTAGGAAGGAAAGGGTGATGTTAACTTGGAGCGACGAGCTTTATGGTTATGGTGTTGTGGGTTCTTTCACCTCAACTCCTTGTATTGATGAAAGGTTTTGGGTCCCTGATTTCGATACTAGAAGATGGAAAGCAGGGCGTCGGAAAACAATGCGTATCAGAAATGATATGGACGAGTTAGAAGCTGGCAAACACACGAAGAAATGTTCATTGTGCAATAGTACTCTTGGGGGTCCGCTGTGTTGTACATGACGTACCGGGCGCTCTGCGACAGTTGTACACGGACTGCAAACGGCGCCATCTTCGGAGGATGTCCATTTCTTGTACAGCTGTGGGCATACGAGAGGTTCCAGATCGGACGGCCCGACATCGACTTGGACCTTCTTCACCCGGCAGGCGATGGTGACGTCGACGGTCCGACCATGGGCACCATTTGGTGCCACAGACGGGTAAGATATTGCAATAACGATTTTGTGAAATTTGCTTTTCCATCCGTGACTAATAGCATAAACTTTCACTTTTGGCTACACCCTAGTTGGGCACACAAGACGGTGCAGACGGGCTACCCACAGTTCGTTGTTGCGTTCGACCACCTCACCGAGGACCACGTACGCTGGACACCGTCGGTAGATGCTGAGGTCCAGGTTCGTGCGCTGGGTGGCCTTTCCACCCTTTGCACATGAGACGCGGTGTAACATCCCAAAATTTGGGTTTTCAAAAATTTTTGGTTTAGTTTAGCTTCTCAAAAATTTTCGTTGATTTTCTCACGTTTATAAAGCTTGATTTGAATTTTCTAAAAGCTAAAACAATTTAATTTGATTATTCTAAACCTCAAATAAAATAAATTTAATTTTATTTGGATTCCTTGTGTTTCAAGAAGTTCTTCTGTAATTTTTGAGATTTTTCGGAGCTCGCTTGCTATTTATTGGATTTATTTGAATTTGATTTGAATTAAGCACTTTTATTGAAATTAATTAATTATTTGGAAAAATTTATATAAAGTTTGGTTGCAAATATTTTATTTGAGTTCAAAATGTATCAAAATATTTTCTAGAATTTTTCTAGAATTTTTATTGCGTCAAATGAATTATTTGAATTTCTGTATTTATTTTAATTCGAAAATTGTGGAAAATCTGGTTTTTGGCTTAGGCTCAAACCTCCCTTCTCTCTCCTGCCCGCGGCCCACCGCGCCAGCCCATCCCGCGCCCCACCTCATCCTCGCCTCGGCCCACCTCCACGCTGCCTTGACAACATGGCCAGCCAGGCCCATTGGGCGAGGCCCCATTGCCATGTGTCGCCCCCACGTTGGGCCACGTCAGCCCAGTCCGAGCCACGCACGGAAGGTGCTCGTTTAAATGCCTATAAGACCCGTTTTTGCTCCAAACGCGTCCAAACTTCATTTTTCTTGACCTAGCCGCCACCCCAACCTGGTATAGCCCTTCCATGGTCTCTCTCACGCATCCACACCCCCATGGATCTTCTCCAAACCCGAGAAACCATCCAATGTCGCCCGAACGCCGGCCGAACTTTGGAGCTGCGTCTCGGGCAGCTCGTCGACTCTTTTCGAGATCTGTCTTCACCATGGTGTACCACAAGGTACCATCTGTTTGCTGTCCAAAATTCAGCCAATTTGGCCCACAGGATCAAAAGTTATGGCTGTTTCAATCTCGAATCTTGCCGAGGCCATAACTCCCTCAATTTTTCGAGATTGACTGTGAAAATTTTTGTGTAGCCTCCTGGGGATGTCCTCTACGTGATGCACATCTTGACTCATGGTTTTGCCCTCTGGATTTGGCGCAGAAAAATATTTTCTCCGATTAGATTGCGATCAGACTGCGTTTCAGACAGTGGCAAACTTCCTCGCGCGTTCCCCGCTATTCCAGAAGGTATTTCTTCGATCCACCTGCGTCACGGTGTGCCTCTTGGTCCCATCTAGCTCTCGGTAAAATTTTGTTAAGTTCCGATCATTATTCTAGAAGTTATGGCCGTCCAAAGTTTTGATCCGAAACCCGTTAATCGGCAGTTTGTGATTAATCCGGAAGGGCGCCGCAAAATCCGCCTATACCGTTGAGTTCGTATCGCCGCGTTCTACGTGGTAGACATTCCCCTTTGCCATCCCATCCTCCGAAATTTTTTTATATATTTAGGCCACCGTTTAGCCGTCGCCGCGCGTTGCCTTTTGACGCCGGCTATTTTAGTTCGCCCCGGCCGTGTTGTCGCGTTCGGTGGATCATCATGTACTGTTTTGGTCCATCATTAAGGTTCTTTTGGCCTCCGTTTGCCGTCGGAGCCGATTCCGGCCTAAAACCGTCGTTTTCGACTTAACCCGTTGTTGCCGGTTCGCGTTTCGGTTAGCCGTCCTTAGTAGCGTTTTGTCGCGGCCATGTCGTTGCACCGACGGTCGCTACCTTGTTTCATGAGTATCCTATCATTGTTTGACCTCCGCCGTTAACGTTCGCCGTTAACGCTCCACCGTTAACGTCCCACCGTTAACGTTTTCCCGACGTTAACGTTTTGCCGTTAACGCTTCGTCGTTAACGCTCCGCCGTTAACGTTCCGTCATTAATGTTCCTTCGTTAACGTTTTGCCGTTAACGCTTCGCTGTTAACGTTCCGTCGTTAATATTCCACCGTTAATGTTTCACCGTTAATGTTCCATCGTTAACGCTTCATCGTTAACGCTTGGCTCTTATCGCTTCGTTGTCATCGCATGCGTGCATTCATGCAAGAGCCCTAGTGCGATGTCCTTATCTTCTCTATCATCATGACGTGAGCCTAGTCTCATCGTCATATCATCTTCAAAGCTGAATCAAAACCCTAGCCTAAGACCGGTTTGATGGACTAAGTTCATCGTGAGCTGCGTTGTTATCTTTGCAATCTTTCCCGTTATTTCAATCATGGTAAGACACTTGTCTTGTCTTATCCCTGAAAACCTAATCTACCATTGACCTAGACTTCGTTCGTGGACTTGGTCGATAGACCATTGGCCATGTGTCATACCCTTGTGCCCGATCTAATCTATCCGTCTCTCTTTTGTTTGACTGTGTCCGTTCGGTCAACAAAAGTCAACTTCGAGAATCAGTTTAGTTCATTGTGAACTAACATATCCTTATGGACCCGATCTATAGATTGAGAGCCCATATGTCATCATTTGTCCAATCAAGATAATAACTTATGAAGAAATATTCTTCGGAATATTATTCTTTCTTTCCCAGTTATTAATCTTTCCCTTTTCGATGTTTTTCCGAAAGCTCGTTCTCTTTTGTCCAACCTTCGATCTAATCCGATCAAGTTCCTAAATTCATCCAAACCGTTGTGCCCAATGCTATTCGTTCTTTATTTGGAGTTTATTCGATTTGTCTTTTGAATTGGTTTGTACTTGTGTTTCTTTAATCGTTAGACGCGTCGTCCGGAAGTCACTCGAAGGAACCGAAGATCAAGGAAGCGAAGATTGAAGATCGAGGATCAAGATCAAGATCAAGGATAAAGAATAAAGAACAGTAAAAGTTGCAAGGGCCAGGCAAGTTGTGGTTTGACCATGTTGATCCCCTTTTCGAAAATTATGTTGTTTTAAATTATTGCATGCTAGTTGGATATAAACTGATTTCAATTAATTTGGGATTAGATATTTAACCTACTTGTTATTGCCACCTTGTCTATAATAGTTGTACGCCATGATTCATTTGTCACCCTAGGTTTGTTGATTAATAGTTGGTAGCTAAATACTTTGCCGACATGGGTTAGTTAGACCGTCAGTAGCTGCTTAGTCTTGCAACGTACCTTTGACATCATTTTGGAAATACAAAAGCTCAATATTGACTAATAGAATATGCAATGTATTTTGGAACGGTGCGACGTGTTGCCGACACGATGAAGTTGATATGTGGAGGTATTCGTACTTCTTCAATGATGTTGAGTTGTTGTTGGCATTGTGTTGCGCAATAATCAACTGGGGTGATAAAATGATTTAGACCGGGGCAAGTGGCAAGATTATGATCAGGTGGGCCAGGTGTGGCACCGGAAAGGTTGATTTGGTTCTTCAGGTAGTCTTGCCCTGGTCACCTAAGGACTTAACCTTGCAAGCCTTTGAACTGAGTCAATCGTACAACCACATGTCTGTAATGGGACGGACCTAGTTGAGTAAGTTACTAATAACTTGCATGTGGTACCTCGGGGTGTCAACTACATCTTTTGTGTAGCTTGAAGGGGGAGCGTACCAGGGCTGCGGCATGGTACCCATCCAACGGTATGTCGGTCCCATACTTCGCCTTTGTTAAGGGAAGGGGTGGTGTATGGCAAAAACCGGAGAGGTTCACTTGTGTAGTTAGAAGTTTCCGAAAGGCTTTGTTATGATCACTCATTCGCATACTCTTGTATGGCGATTCATGGCTAACGTGGTGAGTTGATTATATCTTGTGGGTAAAGTGTATAACCTCTGCAGAGTGTAAAATCTATTCGAATAGCCGTGTCCGCGGTACTGGACAATGCTCGGGGATTACAGTCAAGGGTTAGCTTTTCATAAAATTGAACTTGGGTTTGGAGGCAGTTTGCCTGTGAAAAAGTGATAATTGTTTAAGGATGTGGAATGGTTTACTTGTGAAACAACTGTGACTGTTTTACCGCTTTACAATCTATTATGAATATTTGTGAATGCTGTTTATTGCAAAATAACTCCTTCAGCCTATCATTTGGAATAAGCCATGCATATAGTTAATAGACTTGCATTCTGTGCATGACTTGCTGAGTGCTTTATGTACTCACCCCTTGCAAACAAACAATCACCAGTGAGTAGAAATCTACATCGTCGAAGAAGAAGAAGTTCCGTGAGAAGGCGATTATCTAGGAGTCAAACCCTGTCAGTTGCCTGTTGCATATTGATGGGATTCACCGGTGTTCTTCGTTCCGCTGCTGCTTATTTGGAGTTAAAGCCGTCAAGGTTTCACAAATGTAAGGTTGACCTTAAGGTCGTTCAATAGTTTATATTTTATAATTGAGTTATTTTTACTTTTCCGCTGTGTATGATTATGATATTCATCTATGTTGAGACTGTGTGCACTAGTGTGATCCTGGACTAGTGCTGAATACACAGAGGGTCCGGATTTGCACATTCGGGTCCCGACACGCGGCGTACTGGTTCACGCGTCGGTGCCTCGTGTTTGACGTACAGGTGGAGGGCTACGCTGTCCATCGAGTGATGAAGCAGTTCGGCCTACGACAGGCCTTCCTAGTGCAGGTCGGCCATTTGGTCCCACCCGCCGACCACGCGTAAGTTTCGTCCATCTATATTCCGTAATTATTGTTGTGTGATGCAATCTATTCATGCTATTGGTATTTCTTATCGACAGGAACAGTAGGAAGGGTGTGCATGGGGCCACCCCCTGGCACATACGAATGGCGCCGTGGGTGGGAGCCCTGGAGGACGTCCACGTTGAGGAGGCGGTGTATGACCCGCAAACGTACCGCGCCTACCGACGGTGGTACACTTCCCGTACGCGCCTGCGTTTGGTACGTGCCGACCCCGATCCTCCTAGACATGTTCCCATGGCGGCGGACACGTATCCGTCCCACACCGACTCGGCTCTCCACGCTACAGTACGTTGTGTCCTATCTACGATCTCGTGCACGCTTAGTTGGTAACAGTGCTAACTAATTCGTAATGTTTGTTCAGACTGACGTTTTGGCGCAGTACCACGACGAGGCGGGGAGCTACATTTCCCGTCTAACCAGCGGAGCTGAGGTGACCCGAGAGGAGGTGAACACCTTCTTCGTGAGGTTACAGCTCAGTGCCAGACGTGTCCTAGAGATGGCAGCTGCTGGCAGCCTTCTGATGTGGTAGACGGCCAGGTACCGCTTGGAGGAGGCACGGGTCTTGCTGGTACGTCTGTGCGTGCTACATCCTCCCGTGCCACCGTCACACCGCTGACTGCGAGAGGGCGAGCGGCTGGCCACTCAGGTCACGCTGGAGGTGAGTACTCCATCGCACTTACTCTGTTTTTCAATCACTTTTTTGTTTTTCAATCACTTTTTAACTCATCCAACAATTCTCCATTTCATATAGGCTCATAGGCATGGTTGTTCCTGTTTGCATCTCGTAGCTGCACCTGACGACTACGAGGACCAGCCTGATGACTCAGCTTACGCGGACCATGACCTCGACAATGTTGGTCTGTATAGGTTTTTTCCTGAGGAGCCTGGACCATCGCATTTGCACGGGGCACCACCATCGACGTAGGGTACTTAGCCGGGCTACGCTACATCGGACACTAGACCACCGAGGTCGCACCGCGTGCTGGCTCAGCTGACGAACTCACGGGTCCAGATCCGCCGGAGGCCCCCCCAGCCGAAGCCGGGCCGACGCTAGTTTGTTTTGTTTAGGATTGTTACTACTTTTGACAATACTTATATATTGTACTTTTCATGACATTGACGACTCATGTATCGTCGTACTTTTTCACGTTACGTATGTTTTATTATTTCGCACCGTTAATTATGCTTTCGCTTGTACTTCCTCTCTATGAAAACACAAGGAATTGATGAACATGTTTAAAAGACTGTGCAAGCAGGACCAGGAGAGCATGTTCAGAACTCTGTGGAGAACCAGGATGTGCATTCCCTGTTTAAAGTTGTGGCCATAGGCAGGCTCATGTCCCATCACATGCAAAGCTGCAGAGGAATCCGATGCTGGCGGACTTGAACTTCTCTTAAGTCCGCCACTTTCTCCTATGGCTGGTGGCTGGCTATTTAAACCCCAGTGGTCTCCTCCCAATAATCACACCAAGCAAGCAATCCGAACCACGAAGCACAAGTTCGCCAGCCAACCAACCGGTGCAAATGGAGTTCCCATCGCCCCCAAGGCACAGCGTTGTCGAAGCCATCCCCGAAGGCACGCAGGTCCCCATGTGCCTATGCGGGGATCCTTGCCGCTTTCGGTAGTCCGTAGACAACTCATACACATACGGTATGAGGTACTGGAGCTGCCGCAACCACGACTCCGAGCAAATGATGCAGATGCGGATGCGGCGGAGAAGCCCGGTATGTTCATACTCGCATTTGATGTTACATCAAACCGTGGAAACCTTAATATAGTAATACCATCTTCTGTCACCAATTGTAGCCTCCATTGTGCGAGTTCATCAGATTCTACGATGCGGAGCAGACTCCTGAGATGGAGATGATGCAGAATTGGGAGTACTCGCATCGCAGATCTATGGTACAGCAGCAGTGGCGTGAGCAGGAGGAGGAGGAGAAGCGCATGAAGGCTGCCGAAGAAATGCGTGCACAGAGGGAGGCCGAACGGCAGGCCCTGGCGGCCGAGCGGGAGGCCGAGCATGAGAGGAAGCGCGAGAGGGCGGCTAGGGCCAGGGCGGCAGGCACCGATGGGTTGCACAAGGGGAAATATCCCCGGTGCACTCAGTAGTGTAGCAGAAGGGCCCTTGTTGTTTCCTTAGCCTAAGGCATGTTAACTTTAAGCCATTATCTGCATTTCTGCATTTCCTATGTTGTAATGTTATGTTGTTGCTGTTATTTCGTTCACCAGAAGGGCTCTGCGTTGCAATGTCGTTATTTCAGTCTCAAAAAGCTAAACTATTCATAACATGAGTTGTTGTTGACTATACTTAGGGTTATTGCACTATACTTACCGAAATTTGATTTTTCAAATACATGTCAAACAGTATTTCATGTTTCGGGAAAGAATAAATGAATTTTTAGATGCAACGAAAGGTGTAAATATAATATTTTTTGTAATATGCTAGTCCATATATCATATAGCAAATCTCATCCCTTTTTACAAAAAAATATCTTCACACACGACATCTTACGGCATGCTGAAAAGGCTTACGCGTTAACTTTGTTACAGACTATAATACTTACGATTATTGCGCTAGTTCATTTTTTATGCAACGAAAGGTGTAAATATAATATTTTTTCTGTAATATGCTAGTCCATATATCAAATAGCAAATCTCATTCATTCTTACAAAAAATTACTTTCAAACACGATATCTTAATACCCGCCGAAAATGCATACACATTATAGTATGTTATAGACTATAATACTTAGGGTTATTACGCGATTACAATTTACATGCAAAGCAAGGTGCAAATACAATATTTTCCCACAATATGGTGGTCCATATATCAAAGACCAAATCTGCCCCATTCTTCCGGAAAAATATATTCAAATACGATATTTTACGCGCTACCGAAAAGCTTTCTACGTTTCATGAAATAGATGAATCTTATAGCCATTTGGTTTATTCAATTCAGTTCATTCGTAAATATTTTTTCGACAATTGGACATCTAAGATGTAACATCCTCAGTTTCGCTTTCCGGGAAAAATGTAATTTAAAGTAATTAAATTCAAAAATTGGAGTTTCCTTGGTGTTTATTGTAACCTGGAATCCTTTCCCATCCAAAATCGGAATTCAATTCCCTTCTGTTCGAAAAATCGAATTTCCAGATTCCCGCCGGTACCCGAAATTTCACCCGAGTCCAAAAATGCTCCAAAAATCCCAAAATCACTTCAATTAGGTCCCAAATATTCCAAAATGATTTTTGGAACGATTCCCCGGATTTTTGGACCTTCGCTCCTATTTTATCTCGCACGGCTTTTGTTTAATGCCCGCTATTCGCGCCTGAATATTCAATTCCACAAATTTCATCCAAATTCCGTGAAACTAATTTTATTGGGTTCCAAATATTCCAGAATGGTTCTAGGAATTTTTCCAGAATTTTTAGACCATTTTTCCTAATTTTTCCCTAGGACGGTTCATTTACGTAACTCCCGGCCAATCACGCGTTGCCACATGGCGCTACAGTGCTTTCTTCAACCTTGGGCTGTCAAGTTTCCATAGAAGAGCTCCAAGCTCTCTCTAATGGTGGCATCTCTCTTTAATCCACCATATCTCCCTCAATACACCTCCAAATCAATCACGGCCGGATCCGTTGAATCCATAACAGCGCGACCTTTCCATTCCCTACCATCAATAGCTCGGGATCTCGCCGGAATTTGAACTGTCGGCCAAAAACCGAAATGGCTTTGATTGCTCATAACTCGGCCATTTCTTCATCAAAGCGTGCACTTCCACCTCTCATCTCTCCGTATAGATGTCCTCTTCCCGGTGGTGGCATCCTCTTGTTGCCTCTTCCACTCATTTGCCCGCTAGATCGAGAAAACCGGCGCCGGGTCGCCATTTTTGGTGTTCTTCAAGTTCATCCTTGTTCCTCCCTCTCCGGTGGGTCATTCTCAACTCCGGTTGGTTCCTTGTGACCGTGGGGAAGTCTAGTATCTAATCTTTCAATCAATTTTAGGATCCCTCAAGATTTGGAGACAAATTTCGCGTTTTTGTCATTTCGGCCGGAGCTCCGTTCATCGCCAAATTCGTCGTCTCCGGTGAGTTTGGATCCAATTCCTTACTCCTATAGGTCCCTTAGGATGTCCTCTAGATGATCTATGAATTTACTTGGCCTAGTTTCATGTGAATTTGGGCAAAAATCTGGATTTTTGGAGAAAAACCGGTTCTTTGTTCTTTTTGGGCTCGGCCCGTGCGTGCGCCGCGCCCGCCGGCCCGCCACCGACCGCCCGCTGCACCGCCGTCGCTGCCGCCCGGCGCCTGCCCACGCCCGCTCGCCGTGCCGTGCCTTGCAGCCAAGACGTGCGCCGGCAGCCGGCGCGCCTTCTGCCACACGCGCCTGCCCCACCCCCTCAAGCTCCATCCTCCCATGCCCATGGCCATGGCCAAAGGTTGAAGACAACCCTCCACCCAATGACAGGTGGGGCCCACTTACCATAGAGATAAGCCTATGCCAAAAATCAGAAAAAAATAGAAAAGGAATATTCCCTCGTTTTCCAATTTTCCAATTTTCAAACTTCGGAAGCTCATATCTTTTCCGTCCGAACTCCGATTGACTCCGTTCAAATTCCTAAATTCATCTAAAATCAATACCTACCTGTCAATACTACTTTTATAATTTTTGGATTTTATTTATTTTCTTGTATTTATTTGTTGTCTCGTTTTGCGCGTAGCCGAGGACCCCGCCGAGACCGCCGACCCCGCCGCCGGACTTCCATCGTTCGACGATCTCACCGCGACCGAAGGCAAGTCTCCTTGACGCATGTTGAACCGATGTTTATAAATGTGTTTTAAATGTTTTATAAACTTGCATGCTATGTTTATCATCGTATGTCAAATATAAGTGAGTAATTAATCCGAATTATGAATACCTCCTTTGATATTGACATCCATGTTACTTGTAACCCTAGGACATTTGCTAGGCCATGTTTACACTTATATGGTACCCTTTGTGCAATAGTACGGTAGAATTGCTTAAGACCAATATTGACGAAAATAACCCATGGGTGGGATTATTCAAAAATGATGATTTCAAGTATGATTTGGAAATGGTTATATGATTTTGGTACTGTTTTTCTAAAATAAAAAGAAAAGGAAAAATGGTTTGGACTTGGGCGGAATGGAATGTCGGGTGGGTGCGGATGGAGCACTAGTTGCATTGTGCAAGTGCCGCCCCAAGTCAATTAAGGACCGACGCTTGTGATTGTCCATTCTAAGCATAACCGTACTACCACATGTCTATAATGGTACGACCTAGCTAACTAATTTGTAGAAGCCTAACTTAGACTCACCACATGGTGGAATGTGAGTGCAGGATAGAGGCAAGCTTGTTTTTCTCACACGGCGCAAGAGGGGGCTTCTGTACTGGGTGGCTAGAACCCTAACAGCAGTGAAACCTCAGCGGGTGGGTTGGGTTTGGTGTATACATTGTAACAGCCTTGTCATGATCTCTCTACCGACACACCAAAGGAAGTGTGTTAATAGCTTGGCATCAAGAGATGATCATGTCTTATTGGTAAAGTTGTACACCTCTGCAGAGTTAAAACTATTCGAATAGCCGTGCCTACGGTTAAGGGGCAAAGCAAAGAATGCTTTCATATTGGTAGATTTTGGTTTTGGTTTTAAAACTAAACGGTGTTTTGTTTTGGGATTCAGGAGTGGTTAGAACTCTCGGATGTTTACTGGCGGATGGAGCCAACCAGGTGGAAAGAACCTGTTTCGTGTCTTGACGGAAGGAGTCATGTATGATTAAACTCGATTTTTTAAAAGTTAGCGGTTAGAGCCTTTATATTAGTGATGGTAGATAGAACCTTCACTGCAATATTAAATAATTCAATTGTTAAAAAGAATTGTTAAAAGATGCTTTGTGAAACTTATTACTTAAGTATGGTTTAATGAAATATGGCTTTGTGCAAAAGAACCCTATTAAGCCCCCTTTGGAAAGCCCCACATAATCATATTTTCCCCGACTTGCTGAGTACTTTTGTACTCACGTGCTACACAACTTGTCATTATCAGAGAACTACCAGGACGTAGTTGAAGACGGTGAGTTCTACACCGAGGAGTTTGAGGAAGATCGCCTGGAAGACTAGTCGCGTGTCTTGTGTGTCGCCTGTGGTGTTTTGGTGTTCGCTTGTTGTCGCTTTTGCTTCCGCTGTCGTGTCTCCGGTCTCGTGACCGAGTATTGTAATAAGTGGCCATGTGGGCCCATACTTTATTATTTATGTTACATTTTCGTTATGTTCGGCAATGACGTATCACTGTTGACTGTGTGTACTAGCTACTGATCTGGGACTAGTACGGGAATACACAGGAGATTTCGGATAGCTGATCCGAGGTCTAACATAAGACCCTAGGAATAAGTGATATTTAGGAGCCATGGTTTATATACTTCTTTCATAAATCATAAAAGAGTCTTTATGTAAATTTAATGTATACAATTTAATTTTCCATGCGACATCATACTTTTTTTTACATGTTACGAACCCTTATAGCTTAGCAAAAATTTAGAAATTTATTTCGTTCAATTTGGACCTTCAAAAATCAGAAAACCCTACTCCAATTATCTGTAGCTCAACCAAAGAGCTACATTTAGCTCTGTCACTTAATGGTTGTGCTACATTTTGCTCTGTAGCCTAATGGTTGAGCTATAGAAGCTCTATCGCCCGTTGGATGAGCTATAGAAGCGCTGTCGCCCGTTGGATGAGCTATAGAAGCTCTGTCGCCCAACCAACAAGCTACAGATGGATATTTCTGAAATAAAAAATTTCGATGGTATATTTTTACAATTTTGAATAAAAAATGTATTATTAGAAAAAAAATTCTTGTCACCCGCCCAACATGCGTGAAAAGGCGCTCGATCGCGCCTTCCACCGGTCTCGTCGCCGTGTTCCGTCGCCACCTGATCTCCGCGGTCACGTCCTGGCCTCCACGCCCGCCTGCCCAACCAGCCGTGCTACCCCTCTCCATCTGCTTTTGGAAACTGTGATATGCGCCACAGGTGGCACGGTTTGTCTCCCGCGCTTAAAGATAGAATTATTTTTGCAAAAATTTTTTTGCTCCAAGGCTACTTTTTCAAAAAATGACGGGCAAGAGACTACTTCAGTAAAAATTTGGAAGATTTACCCTTATTTACCTGGTACAATTGATGATTTACTTTATATATCTCAAATATAATGAAGTAAATCATTAATAATAAAGATAAAACATAATAAATTATCAATTTTTTTTTTAAAATTCGGTTTTCTTAGATGGAGTGGATTGCCGGACACAACTGGCCCCGCCATACCAGATACACCGCGGGCGTCCCCGTGTCCCCCCGGTGGCCCACACATCAGGGAGGGTAGTGCCGGTACAGGTGAGGTAAGAATTCGAGTCCAGTTTTGCTACCCACGGACAAACGAACACCCGGGCGCAGAGGAGAGCCACGCCCCAGCCACCGGCGACGGCCACATGCCGACCGCCTCCTTCCTCCACCCGTCGCTCCCCCGATGCGCCGAGCAGCGCCTCTGCTTCCCCCCTCCGTCGCCTTTCCCGGCGGCTGGGAGCCGGCGCAGGAGGCTCGCTTGGGTCGGGGTAGCGGCTGCCTCCACATCGCCCTTCGACGAGCTCTACTCGCGGGGGAGGCCCGTCAATGGCCCCTACAAGGTGAGCTACGGCCCCCGTAGACCTAACCTTCGCCCCTCTCGGTCGTATCGCCCAACAGTTCCCCCCCTCCAAATCGAACAGTGTGATTGGAAGTGCATGTTTAGTTTAAGAGATATTTTTTGGAAATTATGAAATAGTGGCATTTTGATGTGGCGAATTGAAAGGGTGGAGCGTCCGCGTGCAAAGATTAATCATCTATCGATGACTAGGCTCAGCTGTGGATGTTCATTGATCATTACTACATGTGAATCAAGATGAGCTTGTTACTACCGGAAGATTCCTTGTGGTCCGATGAGACTCGAAGCGGTGTGTTGAAATATAAGTGAATTGCCCGTCTTTCCTCATCAGCTTAAGCTTTTGGGTGAATTGGTTGGTGCATGCAACTCAATATGGTATCAGAGCTAAGAGGTCTTGAGTTCAAGACCCGGTTGATGCAATTAAAAAAAATAATAATTGCAGTCCACTTCTATTCCACGTCTTAGGCCTGAGGGAGTCTACACGTGAGGGGGAGTGTTGAAATATAAGTGAATTGCTCGTCTTTCCTCATCAGCTTTAAGCTTTTGGGTGAATTGGTTGGTGTATGCAACTCAATACTTAAGCTGATGAGGAAAGACGAGCAATTCACTTATACTTCAACACTCCCCCTCACGTGTAGGCTCCCTCAGGCCTAAGACGTGGAATAGAAGTGGGTTGCAATTATTATTTTTTTAATTGCACCAACCGGGTCTTGAACTCGAGACCTCTTGGCTCTGATACCATATTGAGTTGCATGCACCAGTCAATTCACCCAAAAGCTTAAGCTGATGAGGAAAGACGGGCAATTCACTTATACTTCAACACGGTGAATTGTTATATGGATTTATTGAGAGAATATAATGCAATGCTTACACTTTTTTTGTTTTGTTTTGTTTTGTTTTGCTGATATTTCATCCTAGGAAAAGCTCTCGTGTTAATTTTGTACGGAAAAATGTTACTTTCTCTATCCTAAGGGTTCTGCCAGAGTGGGCACTGGTAAAGTAGTAACGTTCTAGTTGTAGTAAACTACTAGTCCAAAATATAGATGTAGTTTTTCTTTTGCACCTTGGTAGATCAGTAGGAAGCATGGGGCGTAATCATGGTAACTGTTAAATTGATTGATTTTTGTGCTCCAAGGAAGCACGTTCTGTCATGTGTTGGAAATACTGTTCACGCGCATGAATAGTGACACGTTCACATAACCGTGGTTATGAGGGAGTGATAAGAGATTGGTGTTGTTGGTCTCAATTTTTCTTGTTAATTGTTACTGAGGCCATGCTGTGAATTAGCAACAGAAAGGGGCAGGGAAATTTTCAGAATCATAACAATTGCATGTCATGAGCTCAGTGTGACGTGTTATGTTTTATTATGCAAGAAACCATAAACAATGGGGCTTCAGAAATGGCTGTATGGTCCACAGTTTTATTTTTGTCGAAATATTATTGATTATTAACTGTAAACTATACATTTTGGACCGAAGTTCTGTCACTGTTCAAGATAAAACATGTGTGCTGTGTAATACTGAGCTGGCTTGTTGTTAACATAGCTTAGTCTGTATCTGTAGACACATAGCAGGTTTGCTGTGTCTTTATATGAAGTAACTTCACGAATTTCCAAGCTGTTTGTTAGAATGAACAATGTATTGTCTGAATGTCTGTCACTAGTTAAATTCAGAACCAAGAATAGAGAATGGCAAGTCATGGTCTTGCGAAATAGAGTTAACCAGTTGCTTTTTCTTGGGCTCCCCTTTCTGAATGCTGTAGTGGAAATGACCTGGAACCAGTGTTCAAAAAGGCGCAATTAGGCAGCGCCTAGGCGCTCGGCGGCGGCCCTCCGCCTCGCCTAGGCACAAAATCGTGCTCTAGGCGGAGGAGCCGCCTCGGCGGCCTGAGGCGGAGGCGCAGGCGGGTGGAGATGGAGCTGGACAGAGGCTAGGCGGAGGAGGCGGCCGCCTAGGCACTCGGCGTGAGGAGAAACAGAGGAAAAGAGGGAGAGAAAGGGGAGGCTAAGGTTACCCGAATCCCTAAATTTCTACCCAAAATCCCCAAATCAATCCAGAAAACCTAATGATTTAGAGGGCATTTCGGGGCTCACCTCGTTCGGATCCCGTCATCACCGTCGCTCCGGGCGCCACGCATTTGCTTGCCTTCGCCCGAGTGTGCACCGTGGCCTGAGGTCTGCCTTGTCGGAGCCGTGCGCGGCATCAGCTCGCCGCGCATGCGCGCGCCAACACGCCGCCTAGCCAGCCTTCTCCCGCTCGGTGGCCGCTGCTTCGCTGGCGTGCTTTCTTCGCTCGCTTGGTCACCGCCGTCGCTGAGTTTTCAGGCGGGGAGGTCGAAGTGAGTATTATGGTTAGGGTTTTCGCTTCTTTGGTTTGATCCTGGAGCGATTTCAACCGTCTGCCAGATCGATGGCTAGCGTTCCACCTCGCACGAGGCAAAGCACGCTGATGGGTTGGGCTCGTGTCTGGGCCTCGCTACTAGATGGCCATGCGATAGATGTTGCAATGCAACTGCCAATGCAATAGTGATCCACAAAGACGAATGTCCAAGCCTCCAGGGTACAAAGCAAACAAGGTCCATGAAAGTTGCAAGGATTTCCTGGGCCAAGGATTTAGTTATGTGTGAGACTATGTTTTTGTCATTTGTGGCTATATTATGTGTGGAATTTAGTTTTGTGACTATGTTATGTGTAAGTGTGAGACTTAGTTTTGTGATTATATTATGTGTTGGACTATGTTTTGTGATTTCCGCCTAAGCGCGTCTAGGTGCCGCCTAGGCAGGCTAGGCGCTAGGCAGTGGGCCTCCGCCTGCCTACCGCCTAGCGTTTTTTGAACATTGCCTGGAACTTTTACCACTTAACAGCCACATGTCTTTTGTGTGCTAGCTGCACATGAAACATCATCGTTTCAGCTCTTGAACATTGGATTGGCCAATGGATTCGAGGGGTGAGAGTAATGGGCTGTTTGGTTGGCTGCATTTAAAGAGATTTGCATCTACAGATGCAAAAGATGGATGTTTGGTTGTCTTCTCATTCAACCCAGCCAGGCTCTACAGATGCAAAACACCCCTTTCAGCCTAGCTCCAGGGAAACGAGAAAATCCACCGTTTCCCCAGAGCCAGGCTCTGCTGAGCCATGCATGCATGCTGATATCAGCATTTACTATCTAGTTTTCTTCTTTTCTTTGCTATATCTTTTGATTAACATCTCCGATCAACGAACCGATTTCACCTATGTGTTCCTGATATTTTTTCGAACAAAACTAGACCATACTTGCTATATAAATTTCAAAAGATTAAAATTTTAGTTTTTCAATTTATTAATTTTTTAGAATATATTTTAAAACTTTTTATTTTTGTTTTTGAAATTATTGATTTTCTAGTATTTTTAAAATTTGTTTCATCTCTTTCTTGAATTTGCCTATCACACTTCCATTCCAGTGCAGCTAACCAAACAACATCTCTGTGCAGCCTATCCAACCTCATACGACCAACCAAACAACATCTCCTTGCATTTACTCAGCCTGACTCCCACCAGTCTGGCTGAGCTCATACAGCCTGGCTGAGCTGAGAAGGCAACCAAACAGCCCATAAATATGCATCCGAAATGCTTACCATGTACAAGTTGTGGCTTCTATGGGTTAAGTAATCTTTACAAAGTTTACGCTTTGTTGTGGGATTTTTTATATGATAAGGTATATATATACTTGCATGATTTAACATATTAAGGAGATATGTTCTTAACCTTTCATCAACAAAACTTATTCAGTTAGAAATTGTTTTGGTCACTCTGTAATGCTGCATATTAGTGATTAACTGATTATATGTTTGATTTTTTTTTTTGTAGAAATTTATCCTGTGGAACTTGATCCAAGATATCGAGCCTTTGGATCTAAGTGTCATTCAAAAAGATGTTCCTCCTGAAACGGTTGATGCAATGAAGAGGACCATCTCTGGCATGTTGGGTCTGCTTCCATCTGATCAGTTCCGTGTTGTTGTAGAAGCCCTTTGGAATCCCTTCTTCAAGTTATTGGTATCTTCAATTATGACTGGGTATGCTTTGTGATCGAAAGATAGCTTCCGTGTTAATTGTGGAGGAGTTTTCTAAGAGTTGGTCGCATTATCAGTCATGTGATTTGCTTTCACTGTAGTTCTGTTAAATAGAAGTCAAGTCAACAATGATCACCTTTCTGAAGTGTATGGTGCTATTAAATGACCTCATGTGAAACTGAAAAACTCTTACTGTTCATTAGTAAAGAATAATAGTGTGTGATCTGGAAAAAAATACCAAGTTAGTTTGTGGTAGTGGTACATTCATGGCATGTTATGCAGTGGCGGAGCCAGAAAGTTTCAAAGAGGGGGGCTTGGCAACAGAAACGACTACCAGTTGTAGCTGATGTGCAAAGCAATACACATAGTGAGCACGCGGGTTCTCATTTGAAATTAGTGCTTTTAAACCATTAAATTAACCTCGCATGTTCGATACATCATTATAGCCTTGCCCTCTAAGTTTAGATAGAGACAAACCAAAGCGAGCAAATAACAAGTCCAAAGCTGTTTTCAGTGAAGCAGAAGATATACCCGTAACATGCCCGTATGCGTATGGGCTATGGACTTCGATGAATGTCCCGACTCCTGGCATATGTGCTCGCGGGGGGTCTTTGCACTGGGCTACTGGGTGGGCTCCAGCCCCACCGAGGCCTCCGCTTATGATGTTATGTCTTCAAAAGAAGCTACAGTAATGTCATGGGTATACCTTTTAATGACGTTTGATTTTTTTCTTGGAAACTGACATCTCTTTTATTTGTACCATGTTATGTTGGTTTCCTGGTTCTTTCTTCTAGGCCAAGTAGACAGTCGACTACATTTTTCTGTATGTTGAAGTCCATCCTGCCTGTATAGCACCCTTTTCCATGAAGTATTTGCTGTTTACTGTTTTTCTGTGTGTAGGGTCCGTCTGTTCTGCTTGGTTAGTTGTTAGGTGTGGATGATATTGCTTGCTTGGGCATGTTATGTCTATCCTGCTTAATAGCGCCTTTGACTTGGTTGTTAGTGACTGCAATTTTCACTGTTTGTAAAGGAGTAATTGAAAGTTACAATGCTATCTACCTGCCCCCTCTGTAATTTACTGCAAACTGATAGCTGCCTTCTTGACAACGTTTTAAATTTTGGTCCTTCCAAACTTTGCCTTGGAATCCTGACCTACGTATATATTTAATGGTAAGGACCTATCTCCCATGTGATAACTGTTGTTGTATATATTTTTGCATGATAACTATATAACATATTAATAGAATAGCTGAGATAGCAAGAAACAATGTGTTATTATATACATTTATTATCGGTATTCTTAACAAGAATGTTTGGACTAATTGTTTGTAGTTTTTGTTTGCTTGCGAAGTGTTTTTTATTAATATTTGTCTGGCAAACACAGTACACTTGTATGCATGTGCTAGGAGGCTTTAGTACTTACTCCATTTCACCTTCCAGGTATACTCTACGTAATGCTGAATACAGACTCTCTTTTGAAAGAAACCTAGAACTTTCTGAAGAAGATGCTGAATGTCGGAAAAGAGATATCAATGAAGATAATCATCATAACATCAATTTGGGTAGGCCTGTTACGATTTTCAGATTATCAGAAGAAGACATGTCCCAGGATTCTGGAAAAAATGTTGAAGAGTTATTTTATGAAAGTATGGGAGAAGAGCTAGGTAAATTAACACCTCAAGCGGAAGAGTACATTATTCAGTTGCAAACTTGTTTGGATGCCATGAAAAAGGTATTAGCAGTCCCATACCTGATGCCTCGATTATGTATTTTCAATAATGGTGAATAAACTTCTTTTGGTTTGTTGGTTATTGTTACCATCATTGCTGCTCATCCTGACATTGCAATCTTGCAAGAATCGTCTGATTTATTTTTTGGATATTTGCCATTATTTGGTTCAGTTCTCACCCTCCTGGGTCTTGTTCACAAACGAGAATCAAATATCAAAATTTTCCCGCCATATATGTCAGGCACTTGCATTTTCTTCTGCAGTTCTGTGGTCATTACAACTTTACAAGTTGGTTGCAAATATGTGGTTCACTCTTCTACTTATACAGTTTTGAATTGCACCAGCAAACTGAAATCTTATTCAAAACATCCTAAAGAAGTCTTTGTTTACTTGATTTTTGCTTTGTCCTACTGAGATTTGATCTGACATTAATTTTTGTTCTAATTTTGCCATATTTATATGCATTATGGTCACCATTATTTGCATCTGTTGATGCAAGATTCTTAATTTGATAATTTTGCGGACAATATGCATTGCATTGTGCCTGTTATGTTAAAGCTTAAAAGCTTATTGCTTTTTTTTTTTAATCTTGCAGGAATTACATGACCTGAGGAGGAAAAATTCAGCCCTGCAAATGCAACAGTTCGTTGGAGAAGAAAAAAATGATTTGCTGGATTATTTAAGATCCCTAACACCAGAGAAAGTATGTTCTCTTGGTTCATGTATAAATTCATTTGTTTACATTTAACTGCTTAATGGTGATTAATTGTTCTTAATACAAATCTCAACCAGTAAAAAAAAATTAAGTAATGCAAATCCCAACCAACAAACAAAATTAGGAGATTGGTCTTAGGTTTGTTTTCTGTTCAGTGGGTTAACTAGTTACTAGCTGCTTTGCAGGTTGCTGAACTCTCGGAGTCCACCTGTCCCGGCGTGCAAGAGGCTATTCACTCTGTGGTGCATGGTTTGCTTGCTACGCTTTCCCCCAAGATACACTCAAAGGCTCCTCCACCACTAGAGAATGCTGCTGGGGGTACCCTAAATCTTGGGGGTGAGGACGATGACTGTGCGGAGCTTGTGGAGAACGCTTCCCTCCCGTTTCAGCCCCTAATATCTGTTCCCCGTGACTATCTGGCACGTTTGTTATTCTGGTAGTACTATCGGACTCACTAGGACTTTTTTGCATGGCGTTGTTTGTTCATATCATAGCAATTGACCTTTTGTTTTTTGTGCTGTTCAGGTGCATGCTATTGGGTCACTACATCCGAGGTCTGGAGTACCGGCTAGAGTTGGCGCAGCTTCTGAGAATATCGAGCGATGTGCGGTCTTTTTCCAGAGGCGATGATCATGTTTGAGAATGCTTTACCGGCTTATTGAGATTCTTCACCGAAGAGAATGGAAATGCTCTGGCCAAGAAGTGGCGGTGGCGGCGGTTACACCGCATCCCATGGTGCTCTAAACCATGGAGCTCTGAGCTGTAGTTTCCGTTGTAGTTCTTGTAAAGTTGGGAAACAGCCGTTCGGGTGTAAAGTTAGTGTTAAATATCAAGGCGAACAATCATTTTTTATTTCCTTCTTTTGTATTGTGCAGTATAAAAAATTACTTGATGTTAATCCTGAGATAGCAATGTGGATAGGCGTCCCTGTAATCTAGTTTGTATGTATTTGGTCAACGTTTTCCAGCGTAATGCTGTTATATTGTTAAGCCTTATCAAAGTTCTTCAACGTGAATTTCGTGCTGTTAGAGCATCTCCAACAGAGCCCTTAAACCAGCCCCTAAACCTTAAAATAGGAAGTGTAGTAAAAAAACAGATCCAGCAGGGCTCCAACTCAAGCCCCTAAAATTAGGGGGCCTCTAAATTTGCCTCCTTAGCCCCAATTCCCAGGGAGCTCTAACTCAAGCTCCTAAAATTAGGAGGCCTCTAAATTTGCCTCCTGAGCCTCAATTTCCAAGGACACGAGTACAACCCTATTATTGAAGATAGGGAAATACATAAGAGGCTTCGAAAATTTTATCATGTTTTGAAAATTTTAAATTTAACTTTGAAATATCATGTTTTTAAATTGTAAATGTTAATATGTTTATGTTTTATGTATTACAAATATTTTTGATTGAATTTTAGTGGTGTCAAATGAAGATTATACATAGCGGGTATGTCAAAATAGGAGAAAAAGTAAAATAGGGGCTGAGATTTAGGGGCTGTTGCTGGACTTGTGTTCTGAAAACAGGGCCTCAAAAAATAAAGAGTCTCTAAATCCAAAATAGGGACCCTGTTTTAGGGGCCCTTGCTGGAGATGCTCTTATAATGTTTTCGTTGAAGGTAGGCTGCTTCTGACGAGCATAATTATCTAGTTGTATGTAGACCTACCTGTCCGTGGGCAACGCTGCCTGGTCAGCCTGGCCCGGTCCGATTTTTTGGGCTTGGGCCCTGATTCATCCCACAGGCTTTGGTTTGAAGCCCAAAAAATGAGACATATCCAATATAAATATTTAGAAATATTTTTAAATTCCAAAAATGAATTAAATAATAATACTTTACTCAAAAAATAATTAAATAATAATATTTTTTAATTCCAAGATGTGGAATGGGCTTTTTCGGTCTTGGGCTTTGCATTTGTCGGGCTGGGCCGGTGTAGCATCCCAAAAACTTTTAAAAGCTATATTATTTTCCCAAAAGCTTATCTTTTTCAATTTTTTTCTTTTTCTAGGATTTTCTGCATTTGAGAAAATTATTTTCTGAAGAATCAAAATAGCGATCATAGGGCGGGTGAATGATCTCAAATAAAATTGTTCATCACTCAAAATACTTCAAACAATCCCGCAAGGAAAATCTAAAAACCTGAAGATTTTTCTTCAGACCGATGCTCATTAAAATCACCAACCTCCAAAACCCGAATAACTAGACAACTATGTATATCTTTAGCTTACATGGATGGGAATCATGAATCATGTGAGAAATTTTTCAATCACAATCCTAGTTGTTAAGTGTCCACACAAAAAGGAATCAATTCAAATACTTCTTTTCTGAAAGAGATCAAGCTAAATCACCAAAGTCTCTTTTAGAAAAGCAAAAGCAGATTTTTCAGAAATTGTCCTCACTTGGAGCAGGTGGTTAGTGCATTTCTGTTGCTCTAAAATTTTTTGGAAAATTTTTTCCCTATGAACAAATGAGTCATGAAGCACTCCACCAAAAACCACCTCAAAAAGCTGTCGGGACCCGAATTTGCAAATCCGGACCCTCTGTGTATTCAGCACTAGTCCAGGATCACGCTAGTGCACACAGTCTCAACATCGGTACACATCACAATCATACTCAACGAATAATAAAGTTCTTTATAGATAGGAAATATAACGGGTTGCTCAACCTTATGGTCAAGTTACAAAAGTACGCCTTGTAGGGCTAAAGTCTTACTCAAACAGAAACTGCAGCGGAATATAAAGAAATCGTGTGGCGCCAACCAATATGCCACAGGCAACTGACTGGGCTCTCCCCCTAGCTTGTCGGCTCTTCCTAGAGCTCCTCCTCCAGTGCTGGCGTTAATTCTTCTTCAACTGATGTTGTATTGTGGCAAGGGTGAGTACTTGGTACTCAGCAAGTCATGCACAGAATGCAACTAATATTCTATATGCATGGCTTAATACAAAGGATAGGTTAACAGGTTCATTTGCAGTAAAGCAGATATTAGCAAGTAACATAAGTAGATTCGAAAACAGTAGAAGCAATGTAGTATCAATAACTTTTCCAGGAGTTAAGTAAACACTTTCCATTTTCTAATCCACATTTCCATCAACGTCATCATTAAACCCAACCAAACTTTTCAAGTCCAAGTTGTTTTCATGAAAGTCTAACCCTTAACTATAATTCCAGAGCAATGTCCAATGCCGCGAACACGGCTATTCGAATAGAATTTACACTATGCAGAGGTTATACACTTTACCCACAAGATACTGCCAAACACCACAAAGGTGAGTATCCGTAACAAAGTCTTTCGGAAACTTCTAACAGTACAAATGGACCTCTTGAAAGGACAGGGGGTGCGCCTAGAGGGGGGGGGTGAATAGGCAATTACAAAATTATACCCAATTTAAATTTAATCTATCAGAGATAATGCGGAAGCAATTGGGATAATTAAGTTTGCAATTTAAATAATTCAGCCCGAGACAGGTAACCCGGACACTCCGGATACTTAGTCCAGATACTCCGAACAACTCGGATAGTCCGGACTAAAATACCAGACTCTCTGGATTGCCCTGATCGGCCAAAGCAGAGAAGGACAATAAATTGAAGCGCTTCTTTGATTCTAGTGATACAAATTACTCTACTGCAATGAATCAAGTATATAAGCAAGAATAGATGCAGTAGATACAATCTAATTGATCTAATCACTAGAATCGAAAGCAAATTAAGCGGGTGAGCAAAAGAGGAAACCGAAGTAAGGAAGGAGACACGAAGATTTTATCCCGAATTTCGGATCCTTGAGGAGATCCTACGTCTCCGTTGAGGCGGCTTGGTCACACTTGAGCCGGGGTCTCTTTCAACCCTCTTCCTCCCAGTGTTGCACAATGCACTCGCCGGTCTTCACTTCTTTGATTCCTTTCCTTGCGGAGGCGGAATCGGCATTCACAAACTTCCCACGGCCAACCACACAAAGCACCGGTGGCTTGTAGGTGACCTCCTAGCCGTCTAGGAGTCCTCAACCTCCAATAGTAACAAATGCTCACGAAGAACTCACTTAGAGTCCACCTCAAGTGCTCAACCACACTAATCACACTCAACTCGAGCACTACTCACTCTCACACCCAACCCTTCACTCAAAAGGGGATCACTAAGATCTAGGGTTAGAGGGGCTTTTGGGAGCTCAAGATCACTAAGAATACACCTCAAAGTACCAAGGAAACTGTCTCCCAACCATCCACTCCTCAAATCAATTCTCAATCCAAACACCTCTCTCCTCTACCCAACCCTTCACACTAAAGGGGATCACTAAGATCTAAGGAGTAGGGAGGAGTATTGGGGGCTCAACAACTCACAAATAACACCTCTAACACCCAACAAAAACCTCCCCCAACAGCTACTTTGAAATGGGCAAGAAGGGGGCTTTAAATAGAGGAACCCCAAAAACTAGCTGTTAGGGACCGAAATGGGCAACCCGGAATGTCCGAATCAAACCCCGGATACTCTGGATTAAAGTTTGGATACTCCAGATCCCCCAGGCAGCACGCAGCAGCCAGACGAAAACGGGCATAACTTTTGACTCCGGACTCCGATTTCAGCAAATTTGGACTTTTTCGAAAGCTAAGAACGAGGGCTACACAACTAACAATGTCTCACTACCCAAATCCCAAAGGATAAAATTAGATATCACAAGGAATCCAAGAGAGACCTACAACCCTCACTTTACGGCACTAACAACACTTCTATCCCTCACACCAACCCACCTACACCTAGGTGAACAAAGTGTGACTTGGGTTTCTTAACCTTAGACAAGGATAGACCACTTTTGAGCACTTGAGACATGTCTAAGTAATTTCAATGATTTCATCCCTCTTAATAGTACGACAATCCTTACACTCAAATTTAAACACAAAAATCTAAGTCCTACACTCAGCTTGCATGCCGACTTCTTGGATGTGTGGTGCATGATGACGCTTCCACAAAGATTGATGACGCCCTTCGTCTTGTCAACCTCGACGCGATTCACCTCATGAGACTCTCGTCCTCTCCGACCTTGACCTCGATCATCACCAAGACGATCCTCACGCCAAGTCGTTCTTGACTTAGTCCTCAGCTCTTGGTGACACCGCCGTCTTATTTGACTTTGACTTGCTTGTCATCCTTCAAACCATCTTGGTCATCATACGCACAGCTTTGGACCTAACTCTTATCAAAGCACTCAGCAAACATATTAGTCCCACAAGCTTAAAAGATATATTGAATAAATTGATAATAACAAGTGTTTCATATCAAGAAGCACAATATGAATGGAAACACTTGACAATAGAAATATTCTCTGCTAATTGCATTATGATGAATATATGATTGATCTAACTGCACTACAGAGATAATTACCAATATGAAGAATCAATTAAATCATGGCAAGGACCACAGACTTTGATTAAATGAAGCACATGATAGAATATACACGAATTACACATGTGCAAACAATATTTGGAATGAGAGTAAATAATGTGATCCAATTCTAGATTAAACTTCACTAAGAGATGTGCATTAGAAGATACACAACTAAGACATGTATGCACCAAGTCAATATGAAGCAATGAAGTTTAACTCTAGTTAACACAAGCATATTAAAAACAAAGCACATAATGAACTCAAATGAATATATATATGCACAAGCAATTATGACATGAATCAATGTGCACATATGAAATCAACAAGTTACTTAGAGTTCAATATGCATTTGCTAAAGAGAAATGCAATGACAAATATGGAAGGAATACCGAGATTTCATACCTCATTTTTGCTTAACCATCCCAATTGATTTTCCTCTAAAATAGATGAGGCTAATATTCAACTAGGCAATAAACATGTTAGTCTCATAACAGTATAAACATATTAGAGGTTTGTCATTTGTTAAGCACTAAGTTTAGCATTTGTACAATTACATTGATTGACATTACATGCGTTTGTCATTAATCGTTTATCATTAATCACCAAAACAACATAAGTGCCTAGATGCACTTTCACCTCTCCGGTTATTGCGCACTAACCCTTCCCTTAGCGAAGGCGAAGTCTAGGCCAATCAACCGTTAGATGGGTACCTAGCCGCAGCCCCGGTACGCTCCCCCGTACAACTATGCAAAAGGTATAGTTGACACCCCGAGGTCCCATAGGTACATTATTAGCAACTTAATCAACTAAGTCCGTCCAATTACAGACATGTGGTTGCACGTTTGACTCAGTTCAAAGGCTTGCAAGGTTAAGTCCTTAGGTTGACCAGGGCAAGACTACCCGAAGAACCAAATCAACTTCCCCGGTGCCAACCATGGCCCACCATATCATTCTTGCCACATGCCCCGGTCTAAATCTATTTATCAAACCCCAATTGATTACCATGCGCCACGTGCCATCGATAACAACATCAATAACACATGACACTTCTCAAAAACATGTTCCATATGTCATTAAGTCAATGTTAACACGTAATTATCCAAAATCATGTTGTGACTACGTGGCAGGTCTAAGCAATGTACTACAACAGTCTAATTACCCATGTTGGCAATTTAATAATGTCCAACAAATTAATCCACAACTAGGGTGACAAGGGTTCATGGCATACAATTATATATACATCAAGGTGTCATACAACAATTAGGTATTTAACTAATCCCAGAATTAATCAACATAAGTTCTAATTAAATTAGCATGCAATACTTTGAAACAACATAATTTCAAAAGAATGGGCTCAACATGGTCAAAGCACAACTTGCCTTCAAAGAGTACTTGTCTTGGTCTTGAGCTGGCTCCTGGGTCAGCACCTCTCCTTCGAAGCCCTCGGGTACTTCAACGTCTACTCGTAATGCGTGCAAATAGCAATAAATAAAACAGTACTTTCACATTGCTCAAAACCTCAAACAAAGTCCATAAACAGAAAGAGCATAATTTTACGAATTTTTAGAAATTGGAATAGCCCAAATCAGAGTTAAAATACAAAAGTTATAATAGTTTAAAGTTTAAAGAATCTATTAATTAAATAATAACAGAGAAAATTTCATATTCAAAAATTAATTAAAATTCATATTTAAGTAGATCTCAATTTTATAAAAATTTAGAAATTGGAATCGTTCAAATCGGTGTTAAAACGCAGAAGTTATAAGCGTTTGAAGTTTGAAAATTCAAATAAATCAATAAACCGAATTATTTCATTTATTTTTCTATTGGAAAATCAATTTATCGCGTCAGCAGGACACGTGGACCAATCAGAAGCCGCCACGTTGCCTCGGGTCCATGGACCTGGCGCACGGTACGGCTCGGGTCTACCGTGGACCCGGCCCACGGGGACATGTCTTACTGACATGTGGACCCCTCGGGTGACATCAGCGTGACGTCACCGCGCCTCGGCCACACGGTACTGACACGCGGGCCCCACCGTGACATCAGCGGTGATGTCATGGTGCGGTTGGCTGTCTCGCTGACACGCGGGCCCCACGCGTGACGTCAGCGGCGACCGAGCGACGCTGCGTTGACCGCGCTGGTCCATCTACCAAACACGTGGCGCAATCTGGGCCGTTGGTTTGAAAATCAACGGTCCAGATCAGATCTAAAGCTACAACGCGGCTAACCCTAACCGTACGATCTAGACCTAACGGCTGAAATCTATCCAAGCACGGTGCGGTTTACGGCTACGTGGCTTAATCTCGTGCGTTGGATCCAAATCCAACGGTTGAGATTGGATCTAAGCACCGTAACGTGGATTCCGTTACGGTGACGTGGACGAACGTGGGTCGTTGGATCTAGATCTAACGGTCTAGATCTAATCTGGTTTCTACGGTCAAAGGGATGGCGTGGACTCACCTGACCGTGCGATGAAGATCCGACTGTGGATAGAGCTCGGGGTCCGGCGATGGCGCGCGGCGAAGCTGGATTGCCGGGGACGGAGACGATGACACGGGGAACAGCGTTGCGGGCGTGCTCCGGCGAAGTGGATGATAGCCTCCGACGCGTCTTGTCCTTGCGGTTCCAGATCTGGGCTCGGTAACGGCGAAGGACGGCGGACGGCAGTGGAAACAGCGGAAAACCGCGGCGGGAGCCTAATCCAACTACGATGAGCGATTGCGGCGTGACCACGGCGGCTCGAGCTCGAAGAGTTAGGGCTACGAGTGCGCACGGAAGAGGGATACATGACAGGGGTGGCGGCGCATTAAATATGGCCCTCGGCGTCCGTGAAAACCGCGGAAACCGAGGCCCACACGGCGGCGGCGGCGGAATCCGAATTGGATTCGGATTGGGCGACGTGGCGCAACGGTGGCCGTTGGATCAAGATCCAACGGTCACACGGCTAGGCTCGGGCACGACACGGTTGGGCGCAAACGTGGTTCGGGTCGGGCTCGAGTCGAACTCGGGTCCGGCTCGGTCGCATGAACAGTATTTGACCCGAGTTAGATTTTTTAATGATTAAATAATTTAATTAATTTCTATAAATTCAAATAATTCGAGAAAAATAGCAAAATAATCAAAAAAATTCCAGAAAAATTCTGGAAAATACTTTGAGACATTTTGGACTCAAATAAAATATTTCCAACAAAAAATATTTAAAACTTTCAATTCTTTAATTATTTCAAAAGGAAATAAATTCAAATTAATTCCAAATAAATTCCAGAAAATTCCAAAAATTCATAAAAGTGCAAAATAACATTCAAACTTATGAAAAAGAAAAATTTGGGGTGTTACAAAAGCCCTGTAGAATAATCAGGAAAAATCAAACACCACAGATAGTCAGGAAATTCGATTAGAAAGTTTAGGGCTCAGTTTTCACCTCATAGCGCCCAAACAATGCAACCAGTGGACACCCAAGTTTTTCATAGATGGATATATGTGGCACGCACCTTCTCCAATAAGAATAACCCAAAAAGGATTTTTCTAAAAATCAAATACTGACTACTGCGTGAAGAACAAGTTCAGGACAGATTTGTAACTTGATATAAACTTGATCTCTAGTCAATCCTAGGGTGCAAGAGAGATGTAAAACCATATGAGCACCCCCAAGACATCCTAAATCAACAACATTTAGAAGGAGGGGAGGCAAATCCAAATTGCTAGAAAGTAAATTGCGATAATCTAAATGTGGAATTGAAATGCTGAATTTAAGACATAAAGTAAATGCGTATTGTAAATTCAAGTATAAATGAAAATGATTTGCATTGTAGGAAGGGGAGGTTTACAAAGCCTCACAACAAAATGGACAATGCTCAAACGAGCATAAAAACCTCTACAACCTTCTTACGAGGGAGGGCACCCCTCCCCCTTTATTTATACTACTCTTGGGCCGCCTACCACTCTTGGATGAGTCCCTCAACCCTAGAGCACTCAACCAAGGGCTAGGATTAACCCACTCACATAGCCATGCAGGGCAAACCAAAACTCACACACATAATGGATTTTCTTGCACAATTTTCAAAGCATACTTCCTAGACACGCTATCCTATCAACTAGACCGCGATCCAACGACCTTCATCGATCCTCGTGGCATATAGCTAGTATCATCGCCTTCCTTGTCTTCTTGACTTGCTCGGACTCCACCTCCGATCATCTTCTAGCGATATTCGACCGTTTGGACCTCCGATGCACCTCGCCTAGTCCTGGTCATCCTTCGTCTCACCATGACCTAGCACCGTCGTCCTACAACCATCAAAGACAAGGAAAACACATCACATAGCATTATCCGATAATCATCACAAATGCTCACAATTAATTATGTCTCATTCATCAGTCGGTTCTACCATCAGCCATAGGCCGGTAGTACCACAAGAAGCCAACACAACTCAAATTTCTTCTTTTTGAATTCTAATTCAAATCAAACTCAAACTTGAGCACACCTTGCTCAAATAAAGTCAAATACTCATCACAAATATAGATGGACCTCCACATGGTCCTTCATTTTATTTAATTGAATTATTGTTTCAAAATTTTAATAAGTTATTTTAAAACCTATATAGAGCTTGAAAATATTTTATTTAGGTTCTAAATAATCTACCGCATGTCACAAAAAAATTTATAATTTTTGGAGTTAGTTTGTTATTTCTAAAAATTTAAACATGTCCTCTGTAATAAAATTATTTAGGAAATGTTTTAAAATTAGAATCTGTTCGTGGGCTAAATCCTTCCCTCCAATATGGTCCAGTTACTATTCCGGTCGTACTGAAAACTACCGGTCGAATTCCGTTTTTGCCACCCATAAGCGTAATTTTCCCAAACTGTTTTTTCTTGTCTCTTTCTCTCTAATGACCTAGCCCCACCTATCGAGCTTCGTCTTCCACCTCGCGCCCGTGCTGCTCGTAACCGTGCTTGCCCTCACCACCAACCACCTATGATCATCCTCCTCCACCTTATTGCCGATAAATGGGCCCATGGGACTGTAACATCGTTCAATTTATTCCCAAGTTTTGGAATTTCCTGGTCTGGGTGTATGGTGGATCACTTGTGATTAGGAAGGTGTGGGATGTCAGAGACAGGGGTCCCGCAAGAGGGGCCTACACCCGACTGGGCCTGACAGGCGGAATAGAAAGCCCAAAGCCCAGAAGCACCACGACGGGCCCAGAGGAGACCTTCGACTTGCTCCCCAAGACAACTCCTGATCCTTCAAGGAAGCTTCGCGCCCCACCCTAACAACCCGCCAGGAGCAAAGCATGCAGTCTGACACCGCCAGAACCTGCAGATGCTGGAACCTGACAAGGCGGCAGGCGTGGGTCGGAGAAAGCATAACCACCTCTCCAGGACGTAGAGCGTGAAGGCGGATAAGGACAAGGGACATGTCGTCCAGGCCACCATGTTCGAGGCAGTGGCGCCCATCTATCATGTATTCTCCCCCCAGCATATAAGGGGAGGAGGGAGAAACAAGAGAAAACACACACAATATATCCAAGAACACAGGACTAGGGTATTATCTCCTCTGAGAGAGCCCGAACCTGTCTAAAACAGATTGCCCCCGCATCCTGTGTTACCATCAAGCTCAGATCCCGCACAAATCCCCTAGAATCACAAATCTTATTGCCGGCGAAACAGATCGTCGACAGTTGGCGCGCCAGGTAGGGGGCTTGTGTCAAGATCTTCGTCAAGCTTGATGGCTGCGACGAGCGAAGTCTCCACAGTCTTCTTCCCGGGCCAGGTCTTCCGTTTCGGAAGCCTGACCTTCATCTCCAATGACCTCGGAAGCCTTTCTCTCTCTAAGGGAACCGCTTCTGTAGCGGTGAGGTTTCCGACGATCCATCGTCACGACCTCCGCGCCGATCGGAAGGTCCCCCTGTCTCGTACCCTAAAGTACCGAGTGGGGATCCGAAGCCCCGTTCCAGCCGCGGAGTCAGGCTCGAGGACGCCGAGGCACGAAGGGTGGGAGTTCTCACCGCCAAGCCACTCGGCACCCCCGAGCGCCTAGGTTTATCTTCTTCTGACTCACCCACCTCAGCGGCCGAGTCAGAAGAAAGCCTAGAGAGCTGCTGGAATTTCCGTAGAGTCTGTGTAATCGAAGGCTCGCGGGCAGATTCGCAGCAGCGCTTCGACACCTCAGTCGCCGCCGATCTGGAAGGAGGCCGAGTGACTGAGCCTGACGCGCGGGCGCGCACTCTCCGGGACCGCGCCCGGGCTGTCAATGAAGACATTCTGCAAGCCAAGATGGGGGACCAGGCTGTTTTTCGTACCCCACAGCAGAATATCGTCGCCTCCAAGACACTCCTGGATACCCTGACCCCTATGTTGGGGGCGGATGATCGATTGCCCGATCATGGCCCAAGTAAAGGCCATGGTGACGGCGGTATCGGCCCAAAGATGCCCAAACCGACCAGCCGAAGGAGGCATCCACGTGGTCCGGCGAGGACCCAGACAGCCAGCAGCCGGTCAGGTCGGGAAGCCCACCAGACACATCATGTTCTACCCCGCGGAGACGACTTGCGACACAGCATCAGCCGCGACCTCCGTTTAGACCTCGACGCCAGGCGCCGCGACCGAGAAAGGGAGGAACAACGCCGTCAAGCCGACGAATATGAGCGCTACGGCATCCTTCCGCGAGGCCGCGGCACGCCAAGCGCGATCCCCTCGCGTCGATCACCTCCCGGGGTATCGCGGGTCATCGAAGGGGTTCGTGCGTTTACCCCTCACCTACGCCGAGTGGTTTGGCCTCGATGGATTTAATCCTAAAGGCATCACTAGGTTCGACGGTGAGAGGGACCGGAGGCTTGGCTACAAGTATACGCTCTGGCAATCGAGGGCAGCGGGGATCAGAAAGTAATGGCAAACTACTTGCCGGTTACCCTCTCGCCTGGCCCAAGCATGGCTCACCGGACTTCAGCGAACTCTATAGATTCTGGGGAGATCTGTGTGAGCAGTTCATCTCAAATTTCCAAGGCACTTACGAGCGCCCGAGGCACCCTTGGGACCTATACCAGCTACACCAAAGGAGGAACGAATCCCTGCGGGAGTTCGTCAAGCGCTTCATGAGCAGGAAAAGCACCGTTCGGGACGTCACGCAGATGCGATTGTGATAGCTGCCTTCGAGAAGGAGTCGGCGACCCGACCTCATCAAGAAGATGTCCGGAAGCCACCCACGTCGGCCTGGAGCTGTTCGCCCTAGCGGACCGTTACGCTTCAGCCTCCGAGGCTCTGGCGAACGGGCGTGATGAGGAAGGATCGATCTGAACCCCTCGGCGGAAAGAAAAGAAGCGCAAGGCGAAGAGCTGGTGGCGATCGCTACACCAACTCATCCTCGCTCTCAAAGAGGATGGATATGATAAGGTTATGAACTCACTCTGCCCTTTCCATCGAAGGGAGGCATGCCGCCAAGGCTGCTTCACCCTAAAGAGGTTCGCCCGCGAGCAAGAGGCAGGCGGTGGACAAGGTCCGAGTGGTCACGCCACGGCAAACCGCCTCTCCCTGGCCGAGGAAGACTATCGGAAGTCGACCTCGAGCTTAACTACATATTCGGGGTTCGGCGCATATGAGTCCAAGCGGAAGCAAAGCTCACCGCTCGGGACATCTATGCGAGAGCCGGAGACCCCGATATGTCCGGTGGTCCGAGGTCGCAATAACTTACGACCGCACGGATCACCCAGATCGCGTCCCATTCCGGCGAGATACCACCGGTCTTGGCGCCGGTTGTCCGCGACATCAAGCTCAAAAGGGTGTTGATTGATGGTGGGAGTGGGCTCAACGTCCTCTTCGTGAAGGCGCTCGATGATATGGGGATCCCGCGATCGACCTCAAACGCGGTCGTCGCCTTTTCATGGAGTGATACCCGAACGTCGGCGATACCACTCGGACAAATCACTCTACCGATCCACGTTCGGCGCAAGGGACAACTACCGGATCGAGAGCCTTAGCCGAGGTGGCAGACTTCGCGACGGCGTATCACGCCATCTTGGGGAGACCAGCGGCCAAGTTCATGGCGGTGCCCCACTACGCGTATCTGATGCTGAAAATGCCGGGTCCGAGTGGTATTATCACACTACGCGGCGATGTTAAGCAGTCTTTCTCTTGCGACAGGGAGAGCTGCGAAATGGCCGAGTCTCTGGAGACGCTGGCGGGTCGGGAAAGGATTCGTCAAGAGGCGGATTTCGACAAGCTGGAAGGCAGTATCCCTACCCGCAAGCCGCAGAACTTCGGGATCGGCCCCGAGGAAGGCACCAAAAGGATTCTCCTCGACCCGTCCGATCCGGCGCGAGCCGTCTCGATCGGGACAAGGCTCGGGGATGAATAGGAAGACGCGCTCGTCACCTTTCTGCGGGCAAACCAAGACGTCTTTGCCTGGAAGCCGTCCGACATGCCCGGGGTCCCCAGGGAGGTGATCGAGCACTCACTGAATGTAAACCAATCCGCCAGGCCCGTCAAGCAAAGGTTACGACGGTTCGCTCAAGATCGTCGAGAAGCCATCAGAGAGGAGATCACAAAGCTGCTAGCCGCAGGCTTCATCAAAGAAGTGTATCATCCCGACTGGTTGGCGAACCCTGTACTCGTCCAGAAGAAGAATAAAAGCTGGCGCATGTGTGTTGATTACACCGACCTCAACAAGGCTTGTCCGAAAGATCCCTTTGGTCTCCCTCGTATTGATCAGGTGGTAGACTCCACTGCCGGATCTCGGCTACTCGACGACGGGCGCCTATTCAGGCTATCATCAAATTCGGCGAGAGGAAGATGCGAGAAGACCGTTTATCACTCCATTCGAGCATATTGCTATATCACCATGCCGTTCGGGCTCAAGAATGCCGGCGCAACGTACCAGCGCGCCGTGCAGCGGTGTTTTCACCATCAGCTCGGGCGCAATGTGGAAGCTTATGTGGATGATGTGGTAGTTAAAACGCAGACACAAGATAGCCTTATCTCCGACCTGGCCGAGACGTTCGTAAGTCTAAGGGCGTTCCAGATGAGGCTAAACCCCGAGAAATGTGTTTTCGGAGTTTCTTCAGAAACTACTCGGGTTCATCGTCTCCCATCGTGGGATCGAGCCGAACCGGAGAAAATTGGAGCCATCATGAAAATGGCCCCGCCTACCCGACCAAAGGAGGTCCAAAAGCTCACCGGATGCATGGTAGCGCTTGGCGTGTTTATCTCACGGTTGGGAGTCCGGGAATGCCTTTCTTCAAGCTCCTTAAGAAGCAAGATCGCTTTGATTGGGCGGCAGAGGCACAAAGGCCTTGAAGAACTCAAGGTGTTTCTCTCCACTCCCAGTCTTAGTCTCGCGGCGCCAGGTGAACCTCTTCTGCTCTACATAGCGGCAACATCTCATGTAGTAAGTGCCGTGATAGTTGTGGAGCGGGAGGAATCTGGACACCGCTTACGTGCAACGCTTGATTTATTTTGTCGGTAATCTGGGCGAATCCAAGACAAGATATCCTCAAATCCGTAAGCCGTTGTACGCCATTTTGATCTCGTCACTAAGTGAAGCATTATTTCAAGGACATTCGATTTGGTAGTCACTTCTTTCCCCGTGGGAGAAGGTCCTCCGTGTCGGGAAGCTCTTGGAAGAATTTCAAAGTGGGCAGCCGAGCTTGGAGCTTCGACATCTCGTTCAAGCCGCCGCACCGTCAAGTCGAGGCTTTGGCTGACTTCACGGCCGAGTGGACCGAATCGAGACTCCGGCACGGAAGAAGAGCGAGAATATTGGGTTATGCACTTGACGGATCTCTCATGCTTGGGGAGGCGGCGGGAATCCTCCTTATCTCGCCTAAGGGCGACAGGTTGAAGTATGTCCTTGGATTCACTTCCGGCCTCAAACAATGCCGCGAGTACGAGGCCCTCATCCATGGGCTTCAGATCGCCACATCACTCGGAATCCGGCCAATTTGGCGGTTCGAGGCGACTCGAGTTGGTGGTGAATCAAGTCTGAAGGGTGGTCGTGCGTGGATCAGAACATGGCGGCATACGCCCGGCAAGTCCGAGAATTGGAAGGCAAGTTTGATGCAGGAGCTGGTTCATGTCCTCCACCGCAATAATGAGGCGTGACGAGTGGCTAAGATGGGAGCCACTCGGGCAGATGTCCCAGTGATATCTTCGTGCAGGATCTTCACGAGCCAACCGTTACAAAATGGCAAAAGCCAGCGAGGGTCCTGAACCGGGTCCTGCTCATCGATCCAGATGGACTACCCGTACCTTGATTACCTCTGAAGGACAAACTCGGAAGCCACCACTTTGGCGGAGCGCGTCTCCCGACAAGCCAAATCCTACGTGGTGGTGGGCGACGAGCTCTTAGAAAAAGTGCCTCGGGTGTCCTCGGCGGTGCATTTCGGGACAAGCAGGAAGAGAGCTGCTCCAAGAAATCCATTCGGGATGTGTGGCCATCACGCGGCATCAAGCGCCTTGGTTGGGAAAGCCTACCGAGCGGGGTTTCTTACGGCCAGCAGCGATAACGGATGCCAAGGAGATAGTTCGAACCTGCGAGGGCTGCCAATTCTATGCAAGACAGACACACTTGCCGGCACAGAGCTACAGACTATACCCATTTCTTGGCCTTTCGCGATCTGGGGCTCGACTTAGTGGGCCCGCTCAAGAAGGCTCAAGGCGGTTTAAACACCTCTTCGTGGCCATCGACAAGTTCACCAAGTGGATCGAAGCCAAGCCGATCGTCACTATCACCGCAGATTAAGGCCAAGGAGTTCTTCCAGGATATTGTGGTCGATTCGGAGTGCCCAACCAGGATCATCACGGACAACGGCACCCAATTCAGGAGTGAATAATTCCAAGAATGGTGCGAAGGCGTCGGGATCAAGATCTGCTTCGCCTCGGTGGCTCACCCACGAAGCAATGGGCAGGTTGAAGCGAGCTAGCAGTGCAGTCCTCCAAGGCCTCAAGGCCAGGATCTTCGACCGCCTCAAACCATACGCTGCTCGATGGGTGAAGGAGCTACCGTCGGTACTCTGGGGACTCAGAACCACTCCCAGCCGAGCGACTGGCCAAACCCCCTTTTTCCTGGTCTATGGCGCAGAGGCGGTTCTGTCGACAGCCGATTCGAATCCCCGAGGGTTCGGAATTACAACGAAGCCGAGTCCGAGGGAAGCCGAATGGTGGAGCTTGATCAACTCGAGGAGGCTCGGAACGTTGCCGCCCTCCACTCGGCTAAGTACCTCCAAGGACTTCGGCGCTACCACTCTCGCAACGTCAGAAGTAGAACCTTTTCAGAAGGAGATCTGGTCCTGAGGAGGAACCAGAAAAGCGAGCACAAGCTCTCTCCAATTTGGGAAGGTCCGTACATTGTGCAGAAGACAATCCGGCCAGGTGCTTATCGACTCAGACGAGAAGACGGCGAGGTTCTGGCGAATACTTGGAACGCCGAACAACTCCGTCGCTTCTACGCATGAGTTATGTATCCCAAACTTACACATTAAATAAAATAGTGGTCCGTCTTATTTTCTGAAGTTCTGTGTAATGCTAGCCCCGAGTGGTTATTACCCGACTGGTGTAGCGCCTAACCCTGGTCGTGCCGATATAGAATGCACGGAAATAACAAGCCGCGATGAGCACAAAGCCTCGGCGGTTTATACCAGCGCGCACAACGGAACGGGTAGAAAGCACTAACCACTCGGGGACTGCAATTCGCAGCGCCAGAATTTAACCGAGATTTGCCTGATCGCGAATTTCTAGCCGTCAAAAGCTCGAGCCCCAGCGCCTCGTTGCTGGCACTGGAGCAACCGACTAGAATCAGTTGATCAGGCGGAACCACTAAACTCGGATTAAACATGATGGCACGGACTGGATAAAATTTCGCATTTCATTCCGTAATGTTAATAATTTACATTACTGACTTTCTTTTTTTCTTTTTCTCGCGCTAAAAAAAAAAAAATAATATTGGTCTTCTTCTTTGGTGCTCCTGCCGCTCATCGATCTTGAGTCTTTGGTCTTCTGGTCTTGTATTCTTTGGGAGGCCAGGCGAGATCGCCGAGGTTAGACGCGACCCACGCGACCCAAAGCCGCTGAATCTCTCGTCAACCACCCACAAGGGGGTATAAGGCGACGAGGGCCCACGACGGCAAGGTCGTCGCGGCGATCGCGACCAACCATCTCGAGGATGATCTCCGCCACCTCGTGGAGCCCCGGTGCGGCCTCCAGCAAGGTGGCCACGGCGGCGGCGTCCCTCGCCGCTCCTTCCTCCTCCTCCGCCTCCAGTGTGGCAAAGTCGAGGTCTTCCCAAGACTCCGCCTCCTCCCAATTGTGCAACATCCCGAAGAATCGCTGGCGAAACAATGCCGCGTAGGGACCGACGAACTTCCTCATGATAGACATGGAAGAAAACTGGAAGAGGAAGAAGAAGGACGAGGCAAAGGGGAAACGGGCGATCGCTCATCAGCGGTGACGCCCTATTTATAAGCCACCCCAGCCCCGGAAATCGAAGCGTCTCCAAAGGCAATCAAATGCGCCGCCTCACAATCAACGAAGCGCGAAGAACAAAGCGGCAGTGCGAATACCGAAGAAGACCAGCACCTTGAACAAAATCAAGGAGAATTCCACCAGACACGTGTCGTAAGCAGTTCAAGCTCATTCGGCCTTCCCGCTTAATTATACCAAATTAAACGAAAGGCAGGGTGGAGAGAGCTAGCAAGCGATGCAAGCCTGGGGCTAAACCACTCGACCAGGTGGCCTGGCGTAAGTCCCGACGCCGAGAGCTGCCGCATGACCTCTCGGAAAAGCGTGTCTGGGGCAAGAAAGCCACGGGCCAAGGCCCTGGCGTTCGGGAGCCATACCAGTCGGCTGAAACTCACCCGGAAAGGCGCAACAGGATCCAAAAGGCTGCGGGCACATGTTCTAACAACTCAGCCAGAGAAGAAAGTGGAAGAGGTCTGAAGACCACTCAGCGGAAGACAATACAGGCAAATCATATTGAAGTAAGAAGACACAATATTTCAAACAAGGAGGGCGAGCACTCGGCATCAAGGCCCACATCGAAGTCAGAATTCTAGATTCTCCAACAAGGCCTGCGATGCACCGGACACCTCTTCGAGGAGCGCGTTGGCCTTGTCTTCATCACAGGCAAAACCTTCTTTCACAGCTTCGAGGTCAACTCTCGGATAATGAGACTTGACCACCGCCAATGCCTGGTTCGCACTCATTGCTGCGGACTCTTTGGCGTAAGCTCTGATCCTGTCGGCTCCTCCCGAGAGAAGTGGAACAGCATCGTCCCCCTGGCCCGGCGTGACTCCTTTAATACGCAGAAGGTGCAGGGTGGCTCGCAGCGACGCAGATTGATCCGGCCCTGTTCGGCGGCGGCCATCTTCTCCTTGCACTCGCAACAAAGTCAAACGGCCATCAAGAGCACACCCGACGCCAAGTATGTTCAACCCAAGTCAAAGAAATTTACCCTTCAGCTCAGCTGCATCCTTTCCAAGGCGACTCGAGCTTGAGGCGAGTTCTCTGAAGCCTCGGTCGGGCCTCGGCTCGGCAGCGGTCGAGTCGCGCTCAAACACGAGTGTCATCATCCTCTCCAACCATCCAAAAGACATCCAAACCGAATCCGAGGAGAATCTCACCTTCGAGCATATGCTCAAGCTTCGTCTTCTCCTCCGGATCGTCATACACTCGCCCTGAAGCCCGTGGACTTCTTTCCACTGTCCGCTGATCTCGTTGAGCTTGTCCTGCATCGCTTACGCTCCTTGAGCTTCGGGAGCACCTTACGGAAAAACCGCGATCTTTGCTCTGGCGCTCCCCATGTCCTAAGTAGCAGGCGAGAATCTCGAGGAGAAGTCGAGCAGCAGATTAAAGACAAGAAACTCACCCTGACGAGCGTGCTACACCTGACGGTGAGCTCATAAAGCTCCGTCCGAGCCGCTCTTTCCATCTCGTCGTCCTCTTCCATCCCTTTCCAGTCGGAACCCCCTTCCCACCATACGGTCCGATTCGGGGGCTTCGGCAGAGGGCCGAGCGGCGGTGGCTCTCGAGGCACTTCCTCCACGCCGGGAGACGGTGCCGGGTCGATCTCGTCGACGGAAGGACCATCCGATGGTTCAACCGTTGGCCCGCCGGCGCCCGGTGGCGACGCCCCGGCAGTCAGCGGCAACGGCGACCTAGCCTCCGCCTGGGGCTCCTTTTCAGGAGACCTCTCCGCCGGGACATCCGTAGTAGGAGTCTGCATCGACAAAGAGAAACACCTCGGCCTGAGCGGTAGCAAAAGACAAGGATCGCCCAAAAGAATACCTTTTGGATTTCTTGAATTTCATCCTGGGTCTCATCCGAGACCCAAAGACCACTCGGAGGGAAGTTAGCGCTGCGGCCTGGGCTGCCACGGGACGAAGGCCGAGGCCAGCGCTGCGATCCGGGTGCCGGAGGTCGAAGGCGGTGACGAAAGACCGGCGACCTCCTCCGCCGACTCCGGCGCAGCTCGTCGACCGATGTGTCGACCACTCGCCGCTGGCGTGTTTCAGAGAGAGGCCGACAAGCTGGAGCGTCGAGAAATGAAGGACGCGTTCTGAAAAGGAACGATCGCACCTGTTTGAATCACACATCGATCAAAGAAATCATGGAACAGCTTTTCGAGAGAATAGTGCACTCACAGGAGGAGGCCTTGCCGTCGAAAATTTATGAGGGCAGCCCTGTTGGTGATTATTGTGCCAGGCACGAAGAAATCAACTACCGTCTGCCGCCGACTCCATCGACAGGGCCACGTCCGACTCGCGTGGGGTCGAGGCCCGTTGTATTGGAACCCCAAATGGACTCTCTCCTTCAAGGGCTGCACTCGGCGCTTCACAAAAGCGATCACGATCCGGGACCCGTCGACCCTCGGTTCTTGGATCGTCAATCAATGCCGAAGCTTCGGGATTTGCGCCAAACCTCCTCCGTCTGGGCGTCGCTCCAAGATCGGGAAGCTTTAGGAGCACGGCCGGCAAAGGGGCGAGGAAGGGATCAACATTGGCACAATAGAACCACTCCCGCCTCCAACCTTTGAGGAGGTCTTGAGAGGAACGACAAAATATCGCTTCTTGAGCCCTCCGCAGCTGGAGCCCGGCGCCCCCAACGACGTTGGGAGCGGCCCGGTTCGGATGAGGTTTCAGCCAGAAGAAGGAGCGGAACAAATCCAAATGAGGACGTATCCCAAGATACGCCTCGCAGAGCTGGACGAAGATGGCAATATGAAGAATCGAGTTGGGGTTCAAATTGATCAACTCGATTTCGTAGAAGTGGAGGAGCCCCCGGAAGAAGGCGCTCCCAGGAATGCTAAATCCCCGCCAGAAGAAGGACTCAAACACCACAATCTCATTCTCTAGAGGTGTGGGGTAAGGGTCACCTGCGGCGGGACGGGCGGAGATCAACTCCAGCGGAGGGAGGACGCCGGCAGCGACCATCCCCTCCAAGCGGGACGTCGTCGTGATGGAAGTCTCCCACCCTGCCGTCGCGGGGTCGGCGCTACCCTCCGATGACGAGGAAGAAGACATTGCGAAGAAGAAGACCTGGTGGGAAGAACCGCCGCAAGCCAAGGGCGCGAAACCAGAAACCCTAAATCGCCAAAGGAGGTTTGAAGGTTTCGCAGCCGTGGTGGGGAAGGTGCAAGGAGGTCGTCGCTCCAACGAGGGTCCTTCTGACTTATAAGAAATGGGCCCCAATTTCCACCTTACGGTGGGAAGAAACGAGGGCCCTCCTGTTCAGTCAGGCGAGATCAGGGCACGCCCCATGACGGGCCAATAGGCTGCGTCGCGCAAAGCGCGGCCAGTGTCAAATCTGGTCCAAAGTTTGGGATAAAGTCGCCCCATGGCGGGCACGAACGCCGCCGCCACGGAAGCTTGGGGCTGGGCACTTTAGAACATCCTCGACGGCACACCCCATAATTTGGGGTCAATTGCTGGTCATTTGTCTCACAATGCGATTGGGTGTCACGGGAGGATCTACAACCAACACGGTCTTGAGAATGCGCCCCATGAGGGTCTAAGCGGTCTTGGCGTAGCGAACAGGCATTACTCTGTATGACCAAGGTATGCCCCATGAGGGTCAAGCGACCAGCCGGCTGTCGTGCCAGAAATAAGCGCGGTACCGCCCGACCCCGAGCCAAAGACCAAGGTATGCCCCATGAGGGTCACCGAGCGACAAGCCGGTTGCGCGCAAGACCGTAAGCGGGCGTGGGTACCACTCGACCACGAGCCAAAGACCAAGGTATGCCCCATGAGGGTCGGTAGAGCGACAAGCCGGTTGCAGCAAGACCAAATCCGGGCGCGGGTACCACTCGACCACGAGCCAAAAGACCAAGGTATGCCCCATGAGGGTCACCGAGCGACAAGCCGGTTGTCACAAGACCGTAAACGGGCGCGGGTACCACTCGGCCACGAGCCAAAAAGACCAAGGTATGCCCCATGAGGGTCAGCCGAGCGACAAGCCGGTTGCCGCGCACCGTAAACGGGCGCGGGTACCACTCGGCCACGAGCCAAAAAGATCAAGGTATGCCCCATGAGGGTCAGCCGAGCGACAAGCCGGTTGCCGTGCACCGTAAACGGGCGTGGGTACCACTCGGCCACGAGCCAAGCTAACCAACCACGGTGGCTTCATACTACAAGTTCTTTATGATCTCTCTCCCGCATAATACTCATGACAGAGTAAGGGACGGAAAGTCGATCCTAAAGCACTTGGGGGCTGCTGTGGGATGTCAGAGACAGGGGTCCCGCAAGAGGGGCCTACACCCGACTGGGCCTGACAGGCGGAATAGAAAGCCCAAAGCCCAGAAGCACCACGACGGGCCCAGAGGAGACCTTCGACTTGCTCCCCAAGACAACTCCGGATCCTTCAAGGAAGCTTCGCGCCCCGCCCTAACAACCCGCCAGGAGCAAAGCATGCGATCGACACCGAGAACACTGCGAGATCTTTGGGAACGACAAGGCGGCAGGCGTGGGTCGGAGAAAGCATAACCACCTCTCCAGGACGTAGAGCGTGAAGGCGGATAAGGACAAGGGACATGTCGTCCAGGCCACCATGTTCAGGGCCCGGTGGCGCCCATCTATCATGTATTCTCCCCCCAGTATATAAGGGGAGGAGGGAGAAACAAGAAACAGAGGACACACACAATATATCCAAGAACACAAGACTAGGGTATTATCTCCTCCGAGAGAGCCCGAACCTGTCTAAAACAGATTGCCCCCGCATCCTGTGTTACCATCAAGCTCAGATCCCGCACAAATCCCCTAGAATCACAAATCTTATTGCCGGCGAAACAGATCGTCGACAGAAGGGTTGTCATTTTTTTGGTCTTGTGTAGGAGTGGTTCACCTACCCCTCTATTTTTTACTCCCACCCCACCACCTATTTCAGCCGACTCCCTCCTCCAACTCGACAGCCCCCTCCATTTGGTTCTTCCCCTTTTCTTTGGCTCCTCCTCACTTGGCACCTCAAGCAGCAGCAGCAGGAGACAACCCTCCCTTGGCCAGCCCCTAGCTCGACACCTTGGCCAGCCCCTACTCTCACATGACATTTGGATAAGGATAATGATCAAAAAATTTGTGTTCAATGCAATGATAAGAATCTGCCGATAGGAGACAAAGCTGCACCACTAGCCAATTTTATATCAACTATTATGAGGTAAGGGATATGTAACACCCCAAAATTTTGCTTTTCTTAAATTCATGTGTGATCTGGCACTTTGGTGAATTTTTGGAATTTTCTGGAATTTATTTGGATTTATTTGGAATTTATTTGAATTTATTCCATTTTGAAATAATTAAAGAATTTAATTTTGCAAATAAAATTTTGTTGGAAATATTTTATTTGAGTCCAAAATGATCCAAAGTATTTTCCAGAATTTTTCGGAATTTTACGAGTCTTTTGCTATTTTAATGAATTAAATGAATTCTGGGAATTATTTTAAATATTAAATCGCTGGAAATTCAACTCGGTCGAGTCTTGTTCATCCGATCGAGTCGGAACCGAGTCGGACTCGAGTCCGACCGAGCCACGTGACTCGATCAAACCAGCTCAAAACCTAATCGATCCCAACCGTTGGATCAAGATCCAGCGGTGAGATCCGCCTGCATCGCGCCGGTCGAATCCGGCCGGATCCGATCGCGCCCACGCGATCGTGGCCGTTGATCGTGCCACGTGGGCGGTGTGCGTCGTCGTCTCCGCCGAGTCCAGCCGGACTCATGCCGCGCGCCCGTGCGCCGTGTAGAATTAGGTTTCCGTCTCGAACACGAGCAGCGAGGCTATTTAAAGCCACAGTCACGCCCGAGGTTGCCCTCATCCTTGCGCACCGTTTCCCGAGCCATCTACTTTGAGCGCCGTCGTTTGCCGTGCGAGCTCGCCGTAGTTGGAGGAGGTGACCGCCTGATTTACGCAGATTTCGCCGACGTCCGTCGTCTTCCACCGAGAAGAAGCCAGATCCGAGTCCCCTTGAGACGCATCCGAAGAGACCACCCACTTCGCCGGAGCGACCGGGCGCGCCGTTGGGCTCGTCGTCGTCTCCGTCTCCGGTGGCTGCAGCTCCGCCCAGCGTCGCCATCGCCCTCGCGAACTACGGCGCCGTCCGATCTTGATCGTGCGGTTGAGGTGAGTTCACGTGTTCCAAACCTGATTAGATTCGACCGTGGATCAAGATCCAATGGTTCACAATCGCCACGCGTCGTAGTAGTGATTTTTATAGGATTAGATGCGGACCGTCCGATCTAGATCGAGCGGCCCACGATCATCGAGTAGATTCAGCGTGTTAACCACGGAATCTAATCGCGGCGTTGAATCTCAAATCAGCGGTCGAGATTGCGCCACGTGTCGGGAAGTTGGACCGACGCGGTCGGCGATCGCAGCGGCGTGCGTGACGCCGACACGCGGGCCGCGTGTCGAAGGGCCCGCATGTCGGCGGCCGACCCAGCTAAGCGGCGTCACGCCACCCATGACGTCACGGTGGAGTCCCACTGCCGACACCGTGGTGAGCCCCGACGTCGGCGATGGCGTCACCCGAGTGGGCCCACATGTCGGCGACACGTGAAGTCGTGGGCCGAGTTCACAGTAGACCAGCCGGCGTGGACCAAGTCCATGGACCGGTGGCGTCAGCAGGCCAATCAAAGGCTGCCACGTGTCCATGCTGACGCAATAATTAATTTTCGAAAAAGAAAATGATTTATTAATTCGAAATATTGATTCAAATTTAGATTCAAACTTCAAACGCTTATAACTTTTGCGTTTCAACTCCGATTTGAGTGATTCAAATTTCTAAATTTGTATAAAATTGAGATCTACCTAAATATAAATTTTATTTAATTTTTGGACTAAAGTTTTTCTCTGTAAAATTATTTAATTGATTATTTAAACTTTAAATAATCATAACTTTTGCGTTTTAACTCCAAATTTGACGATTCCAGTTTCTAAAAATCCATAAAATTATGTTCTTTCTGTTTGTGGATTTTATTTGGATGTTTGGACCCTTTTGGCCGATTGTTTATTTGCGGATTTGCTCTTTGCACGCTTTTACGAGTAGAGCGTTGAAGTGCCGGAAGGATTCGAAGGAGAAGTATTGACTCAGGATCCAACTCAAGACCAAGAGCAAGTACTTTTTGAAGGCAAGTTGTGCTTTGACCATGTTGATCCTATTTCGAAATCTATTTTGATTTAAACTATTGCATGCTAGTTCAATTAGAAAGATACTTTGTTTAAACACGGGGTTAGATAAGTACCAATTTGCTTGTATGACACCTTGATTACTTAAGTATGTGCCATGACCCTTTGTCACCCTAGTTGTGGATTACTAGTTGGACATTATTTGGTTGCCAACATGGGTTTTAGACCGTTGTAGTATCTTTGCTTAGACACGCTACGTGCTCATGACATGATTTTGGACAATCAAATGTTAATATTGACTTAATGATATATTGAACCTGTTTTGGAAAAGTATCATGTGATGTTGATGGCACGTGGTGCATGGTAATCAAGCGGGGTTTGATAAACGATTTCGGCCAGGGTATGTGGCAAAGAGTAATCAGGTGGGCGGTTGTGGCATTGGGAGTGTTGTTTTGGTTCTTGGGTAGTCTTGCCCTGGTCACCCTAAGGACTTAACCTTGCAAGCCTTTGAACTGGGTCTAACGTGCAACCACATGTCTGTAATGGGACGGACCTAGTTGACTAAGTTGCTAATAACGTACTGTGGGACCTCGGAGGTCAACTACACCCTTTGTGTAAGTTGTGCGGGGAGCGTCTGGGGTGAGGCCAGTACCCATCTAACGGTTGATTGGCCTAGACTTCGCCTTAGCGAAGGGAAGGGTTAGTCTTGCGCAATAACCGGGGAGGACCACTTGTATTGTTAGAGGTTTAGAAAGACTTTATTACGGGAACTCGCCTTTGTGGTGTTTGATTTGTATCTTGTGGGTAAAGTGCATAACCTCTGCAGAGTTTAGAATCTATTCGAATAGCCGTGTCATGGTATTGGACATCGCTCGGGAATTCTGATCAAGGGTTAGATTTTCTCAAAAATAACTTTGGTTTGAAAGGTGGGTTGGTTTAATAATGAAGATGATGGAAATGTGGTTTAGGATGGGGAAAATGTTTATTAAACTTCTTGAAAAGTTATTTATGCTTTACTTATTTCCACTGCTTTCGAATCTACTTACATTACTTTTCAAATGCTGTTTACTGCAAATATACCTTGAGCTACTCCTTTGTACCAAGCCATGCATATAGTATATTAGCTTGCATTCTGTGCATGACTTGCTGAGTACCAAGTACTCACCCTTGCCTCAACACAACATCAGTTGAAGAGGAGACTACGCCAGCTTTGGAGGAGGAACTCCAGGAGGATCCGTCTACTTAGGGAAGCGAGCCCGATCGGTTGCACGTGGTATCTTTGGATGGCGCCACAGTTATTTGATTTTCATTGCTATTATTTTTCTCTGAATAAGTTTAGCCTTGCGAGCATACATTGTAACTTGACCATAAGGTCGAGTAACTTGATTTAGTTATTTAAATAAAGTACTTTATTGGTATCGAGTGGTATGATTGTGATATTTACCGATGTTAAGGCTGTGTGCACTAAGCGCGTTCTGGACTAGTGCTTTGAATACACAGAGGGTCGGATTTGCAAATTCGGGGTCCCGACAGAGGTGGTATCGAGCCATACTTGACTTGAGCTCAACCCTAGCTAGAATGGTCGTAGTGAGGATAAAACCTATTTTCTAAAAGCTAAAAATTTGTGAAGACAAGAAATGACATCTCGACTTATCCCCTTCTCTCTTTTCTTGTCTCTTGCAGAAATTTTCCCTTACCTTGTCACAATTTAAAAATTCCGAGTTCTTACGTAAAGCACTCTTGTGACAGATGGAGGAAGAGTTCAACTACGTTGATCTGGGAGGTGGTCACGCTGCAGACCTTTGGCATCTGCTCCGGACTCTCGGAGATTTTGAGAAGCCCCAATACCAAGTAGAAGTGATCAGACAAGCGGGATTGATCAAGGCTTGTGACGTGAGGATTGAGGTACCTGCTAGGAAAAAGGGCCCAGGCAATCGCCCGATACACTGCACGGCCAGGAGATCTACAATGCAGATGGGTATCCAAGAAGTATCACGACGAGCAATGCGACACATTACGCATCGCCAGAGAAGGTGGAGAGCACGGTGTTCGTTATCATCCACGCGGCGATAACCTTCTTGACCCAAAAGCGATTCAGGATGAGGATGCCACGGTTACACGATTGGCACGATTTGTCGTCGCCAGGAGGATGTACTAGATAATACAAGCAAGGAGCTACTGAAGGCCCGCAAGGAAATCACGGCGAAAAGAGCAGATGGCGGGAAGCTCAAGAGTATGTGGCACACCTTCTCACGAAGGATTGACGAGTTGGAGATGACCTTATGCGGACGGACCGAGCGATGCTCGGGCTACGAGCGAGATCGGAGGAGTCGGATCTCGATGAGGACACCGCTTCTTCGACTACCATAGAGGACACGATTCTTTGGACATGGCGATCGTTTCGCGCCTATGCCACAGCACCCGTACCCAGGCCGTGGAGGTTTTCTCGATGAGTGAGCATAGGTTCTATAGTGAGACTCCTTCGCCGAGTCACGTCATTTAATAAAGAGTCACCCTTTAGGCGTTAGACTCCAGAGTTAGTTCGATTTGGATTTGCTTTGTTTGCTGAGTGTGCAGTATGTGTTGCAAGGCCCTTAGGCATTGTAAGCAACCATACCAAGTTACTATTGATTAGTTAATAAAGTTGGACCTTAAGGTTACACCTTTCGCCCCGCATAAGTTCCATATTACTTGTCTATTCTTGATTCCCCCTCATCTCTAAGACTTAGAGCAAATCGACAGATGGTGAACACCCGCGGAAACTTTGGAAACAATGGAAGTGGTTCCCTTGAAAGAGAAAACCCCAATGATGGAGCACCGACCGCTTGATTGATATGCAGAATTTTGGAGCATTTCTTGCTGCTCAGACTCAGTTGATGCATGCTATGATGCAACAAATGCAACACGTCACCGCTCAGGCCACTTTGCTAATCAAGTTAATCGGGGACCACGCTTGAGAATACAAGGCTATCGAGTTCTTGAGAACTCACCCACCCACTTTCTCTGGGAATGCCAATCCATTGGAGGCCGATGATTGGTTAAGATCAATCGAGAGGAAGCTACACATAGCTCAATGCATAGGAAATGAGAAGGTACTCTACGCTTCTCATCAGCTGGAAGGAACGGCCACCGAATGGTGGGAGAACTTCGTGCCACGCATAAAGAGAACCCTCAAGATATCACTTGGGAAGAGTTCACATTGCATTCCGACAGTATCACGTGCTGAAGGAATCATGGACCTTAAGAAGGAGGAGTTCGAGCCTTGAAGCAAGGTAATCAGCCGGTGGCCGACTACTGAACAAGTTCACACAGCTAGCACACTACGCTTTTTGAGGATGTAGCGACGGATAAATCCGCAGTCTCGTTTTATGAAGGGACTTAACTTTCGGGATTGCAAGTAGGGTTGATCACCCACACCTTTCAGATTTCCAAGAGTTGGTGAATAAGGCGCTTATTCTTGAGGACAAAGCGCAAGGCTGGATGAAACGAAGCGCGAGGATGCAACGGCAAGGATCACGCCAGAACGCCTTGGCGCTGAGAGTTGCACCAAATCAATTCTTGATTCCAACCACGAGAATGCAACAAGGACACCATCCTCGGCACCAAGACACATCAATCGAACTACAGACCCAGCCCCGCTAGAAACGCTACTCGAGCGGTCGAGGAACAGTGAGACGCTGCTACAAGCGCAACGAGCGAGACACTTTGCCAACAGATTGTCCAAAGAAGACAGCGAGAGTGACCCGATTCGCTTCAATCTAGGAACCACCCAGCTAGGGCGCCCGACACCAGGAGCCACACCCCAGGCCGTGGTGAGAGGCCGAGTCAACCATGTCACCGCAGATGCAACTGCGAGAATGCTACGGACGTCGTCTTGGGTAAGTTACTTGTTAACTCGATACACCAGCTTGATTTTGTTTGACTCTGGAGCTTCGCATTCGTTTGTTTCGCAAGGCTTTGCTACTAGAAATGATTTGAGGATTGCAAGACTTAAGTGCATGCTTTTAGTTCAAACCCTGGTTCCAGAACTCGAGCGAAAGTAGGATGTTCGGTGAGAATACTAATAGATGGAATAGAGTTCCTAGCAAACCTTATAATTTTGGAGACCGGACCTTAGACGTCATATTGGGAATGGATTGGTTATCCAAGCACAAGGCCGTATTGGATTGTGGACGAAGGACCATCTCAATTGAGAGCCCGTGTGGGAAGAAAGTGGAATTTCAAGCCCTTTGCGGTTAGAGATGGACAGTTGATGGTTAACAGTACCAAGGCAATCGGCATAGAGGATGTCTCGGTAGTGAATGAGTACTTTCGGATGTTTTTCCGAAGATCTACCTGGTATGCCGCTTGACGAGGGACATAGAGTTTGTGATAGAGCTTGTATGCACAAAGCACCGATAGCAAAGAGACCCTATCGGATGTCCACCGAGGAGTTGGTAGAAATGAAGAAAGCTTGACTAGAAGAGTTAATGGAGAAAGGATTTATCGGACCGAGTTCGTCATTGTGGGAGCACCGATTTTGTTTGTCAAGAAGAAGGGCGGAAGTTTCAGGATGTGCATTGACTACCGTGCACTCAAGCGAAGTCACGATGAAGAATAAGTATCCGCTACCCAGGATTGATGATTTGTTTGATCGGTTGAGAGGAGCCGGAGTTTTCTCCAAAATTGACTGAGGTCGGGATACCATCGATTGAAGATCCGATCGGAAGATATTAGAAAGGCGCATTCTCGTCAAGATATGGACATTCACGAGTTCTGATTATGTCCTTTGGGTGACGAATGCGCCAGCTTATTTCATGAATATGATGAATAAGGTGTTCATGGAATATTTGGACAAGTTTGTCGTCGTGTTCATAGACGATATCCTGATCTACTCCAAGACAGAGGATGAACATGCCGAACACTTAAGGCGAGTTTTGGAAAAGCTGAGGGAACAGCAACTTTTCGCCAAGTTCAGCAAGTGTGATTTTTGGAAGGACAAGGTGGAGTTTCTTGGACATGTGTAGGACCGAGTAGGCAACTAGAGGGGGGGGGTGAATAGATGCCGAATAAAATTCAACTATTTCTTTCGGAAAATTAAAGACCCCTAAAAAGCGGAAGAATATCTAATATTGAGAGATCAAAACCCTAGATTAATTAGCGAGACAAGACGAACAAAAATCAAAACTAGTTCTATCAAAAAATCGAACAAACCTTCTAATCAAGAATCATAGCAAAAGAGTATGTAAAGAATTGCATAACCTTTTCTTTATTCCAAAGCCACTCCTTAGGGAGGATCACCAAAATCTCTAATCTCACAAGATTAGAAAACCACCAAAATCTCTAATCTCACAAGATTAGAAAACCTTAAACAAACTAAAGAAAACACAAAATCTCTTCTTTGTTGTAGGCACCTCTTGCTTCTTGCCCTTTTTCTTGGATTGATTCTAAGCCCCTAGAACCCTCTTATTTAAAGGGCTCCACAGCCACCTATTCCTTTTGTATCGGCAAACCGGTGGCTCTCCTTCACGAACCACGACAAACCAGCCGCCACTCGGTCTCCAACTTCGATCCACGCGGCAAAGCCCCTGCGTTCTTACCTTCCTGCGTGCGCCTTGCTCCTTGGCTCCTCTGCCTGCGCCTGCCGCTCCATTGACGCCCGGTCTGCTGCGCACAAACACAAAACGGACACGGCATTGAATTGCTCTCGGACACAACCGAACTCCACTCGGTTCCAACCCTCTGCCGCACACACACACACCCATGCCTGCAAGCAGCACCTGCAACTCACGCCAACCCACACATGCATGCACCACTCACGCACACATGCATGCACCACTCACGCACATGCATGCACCACACACACACACACATGCATGCACTCACGCACTCATGCACACAATGCACATGCATGCATATGCATGCACACACACATATACCACTCTAAAAATTGTATACAGCGTCACGACCCACTTGCTGTGCCGCTGCACAGCGGCGCCGTGTCGGTGTCATTACCGCCGGCCGAACGCGCGCGAAGCTCTGTCGCCGCGGTAGCGCCATCGACTCCCGTCGCCCGATCGGCCACGCCGGCGCATCCGCTCGGTGCGGCCGAAGCCGCTGGTTGCCCGGCCGCTCCGGCCGCCGCTCGAAGGCTGCCAGCGCCGTGCCCTCTGCGCGTCGGCCGCCACCGTCGGCTTGCGCGTCGGCCTCGCGAGCTCTCTGCGCTCTTGCTGCAGCGATCTCGACCTCACGTGCACCGTTTCTCTAGTCCGAAACATCTCGCATGACACCCTCGACCCTCACGACCTCGGTTCCTCCACTGAACCTAGTCTCGGTCTGTCATCGACCATGTTCGACCTCGAGCAACACCTGCACATGAACAAAAACACACAAACAATTTCCGAGCCCAAGTTCGCGACTTGACTCAATTTAATCCATACAACCAACTGATTTCAGATTTTTTTCAAATAAAGAAACCAAAAAATAAACCGGTTCAAATTGGTTTCAAATCTTTTTCAAATACTGAGCCAAAATCAAATCAACTCAAATCTTTTCAAATTTCTTCGAATATTCAAATACTCATCATCAAAAAACACATGGATAAAAACAACAATGATCCTTCAATCTCCCCCTTGATGAGTAATTTGACAAAACACAATAAGATTTGACAAGAGTAAAGAGAAAAAAATTTGAGACCCAAAAGATTCCAAGACCAAGTAAAGACCAAGTAAATCCAAATTCTCAAACAGTTTGAAATTCTCCTCTCTTTTTATTTTTCTTCTTCTTGACTTTTGCTCTCCCCCTTTTTGACAAAATAGTCATCAAGATCTCAAAACTCCCCCTTAATGAATGCAGTATCTCAAGCTTTGAAGTATATTCAAGGTATATAATCAAAGTAAAGCATTTGGAGAGTTTTTACAAGAGTTTTCACATTTTGTGTTAATTTATCCAATGAGAAAGCAAATTGTGAGAATATGGAGGCTCTAACACATAGAATAGTTGTTGCATAAGCAAATTAGAGCAAACAAGTAAAATGTCATAAATTGATTTTGCCAAAACTAAAAAGAAATCTATCATGAGCAAAAAGAGACTTTCAAATTCACTAATGTTTGTCTCAAGCCTTTTCAAAAATTTGAATTTCTGCAAGTTTGACAATTTTGCTTTGTGATCAACAGGGATGACAAGTAACTGCACACTAGCCCATACTTGTGTAGGAGTAGGTAGTTCTTTCTTGTATCTTTCTCAGTTTAAATTGGCAAGTGGCTTCACATTGTTCTGAACTTTTGTTTAGACAAGTAGCCTTTTCTTGCATCTTTTGAATTTAAATCCCTGGCAAGGAAGCTGCACATTGTACTAAACTTGTGTTTAGCCAAGTAGCTTTTGCTTGCATCTTTTTCAACTTGCTTTTAATATTAAAACACTGATTTTGCTTGAGACTCATAATGATCATTTGAAGTCCAACAAAAAGCTCACACATAGTTTCTAATCAGCTCTAGCCTTTCAACAGATGACAAGAAACTTTTAAGCCTATTTCACAAATGTAATACCATAATGAACAAGAGCCAAAATATTCTCAAAAAGCATCTCAAATTGAATTATTTTAGTCTTTTAGTGAGAAGTGAAGCAATGTAGCATTAATTTGACTATATACACAAGAATAGTCAACAAAGCTTTGTACTACATGATGCAATGAAAACAGGGGAGTTTTCTTTAAGTGTAACGACAAAATAGCTCCTTGTAGTAACCAAAGTCAAGTAACACAAATGAAAGAGTTAAAATCAAGACTCCCCCTCAAATCAACCCATGGGGATGAATGATCCCAAGTTCGCCGCGTAAGAAAGCAAAGCGAGAAGAATCAAGCGGCTTAGTGAAAATATCAGCAATTTGAGCATCCGAATCAACAAATTTCAGTTCAATAGCTCCTTTTTCAACATGATCTCTAAGAAAATGATATCGAACATCAATGTGTTTAGTCCTTGAATGTTGAACAGGATTTTTAGCGATGTGAATTGCACTAGTATTATCACAAAGAAGTGGAACACTACTAAAGTTAATGCCGTAATCTTTAAGAGTTGAAGTGATCCAAAGAATTTGTGAACAACAACTAGCGGCTGCAACGTATTCAGCTTCAGCAGTAGATTGAGCAACTGAGGACTGTTTCTTAGAAGACCATGAAACAAGTGAAGTGCCAAGAAAATGACATGTGCCAGAAGTACTCTTTCGATCTAATCTACACCCCGCAAAATCAGCATCAGAATATCCTAGGAGTGTAAGCGAAGAAGAACAAGAATACCAAATGCCAAATTCAGAAGTGGAGCGAAGATACCTGAAAATTCTTTTAATTGCTTGTCGATGTGATTCTCGAGGAGAGGCTTGAAATCGAGCGCACAAACAAACTGCAAAATGTATGTCAGGCCTCGAAGCAGTCAAGTACAGAAGTGATCCAATCATGCTTCTGTATTCTTTTTGGTCCATCTCGACACCATTCTCGTCAAGATCCAAAATTGTTGTTGTGCTCATTGGAGTAGATCTTGACTTTCCGCCTCCCATGTCGAATTTCTTTAGTAGCTCCTTTGTATACTTGGATTGGTGCAAGAAGATTCCTTCTTTCGCTTGCTTGATTTGAAATCCAAGGAAGTATGTCAACTCACCCATCATACTCATCTCGAATTCCCTGGACATCATTTCGGAAAAGCTGCAACACAAGAGAGTGGGAGGATCCTCCAAAGATAATATCATCCACATAAATTTGCACCACAAGGAATTGATCATTTGAATTTTGAGTAAACAGAGTTTTATCAACTTTTCCCATCTCAAAATTATGTTGAAGCAAGAAGCCTTTTAATCTATCATACCATGCACGAGGAGCTTGTTTTAATCCATAAAGAGCTTTTGATAAGCGATACACATGATTAGGAAATTTTTCATTTTCAAAGCCAGGAGGTTGTTTCACAAAAACTTCTTCTTCTATAAAACCGTTTAGAAAAGCACTTTTCACATCCATTTGAAATAACTTAAAACCTTTTGAAGCTGCAAAAGCCAAGAGGATGCGAATAGCTTCTAAGCGAGCAACAGGAGCAAATGTTTCATCAAAATCAATTCCTTCAAGTTGAGAAAATCCTTGAGCTACAAGTCTAGCTTTGTTTCTAACAATTATTCCATCTTCATTTAACTTGTTCTTAAAAACCCATTTTGTTCCAATAATGTTTTGATTTTTAGGAGGTTCCACTAAAGACCAAACTTTATTCCTTTCAAAGTTTTCTAACTCTTCATGCATCGCATCTACCCAAGAACTATCGGTTAAAGCATGAGTAATGTTCTTAGGTTCAAAATTTGCAACAAAAGCGAGAATGCATGCATAAAAGAGTTTGAGATGAATTAGAGCGTGTCACCCTTTCATGAAGACTTCCAATAATTTGTTCAGGAGGATGGTTCTTCAAAACAAGAAGGGAGGTCCAGTTGTTTCGATCGTCGTGGGAGGTGTAGGAAAATCTGAAGTAGTAGTCACATCAATTTGTTCAGGAACATCTTCCTGCTCTGTAGGTATGAGCTCATCATCATCATTATCTTCATCATTTTCTTGAATCTTTTATCCAAAAGATTGGCTCTAAATCTTCTCGTGAACCTGAAATGTCGGGTCTAGCTCGAGGCTAGCCTCATCAAAAGTAACATCGCATGTCTCCAACAATTTGTTAGTCGATAAATCAAGTACACGATATCCACGAGAGTGCAACGAATAGCCAAGGAAAATACCATCTGTACTACGAGCTTGAATTTATCAAGATTTCCATGTTTAAGAATAAAGCATTTGCAACCAAACACTCGTAAGTGAGAAACAGATGGTTTACGATCAAATCTCAGTTCATAAGATGTTTTACCAAGTAAAGCTACGAGATAGACCCTATTTGATATATAGCAAGCGAGAAGAAATTGCCTCACCCAAAATTTTCTTGAAGTGTTGTATTCATCTAGCATAGTTCTAGCCATTTGAATCAAAGTTCTATTTTTCCTTTCTACAACACCATTCAGTGAGGGAGAATATGGCGAAGAAAATTGATGTTCAATCCCATTAGTTTCACAAAAGATTTAAACAATGCATTTTTGAATTCTGTACCATTATACATTCTTATGGCTTTCAATGAGTTAGGCAATTCATTTATCAATCTCTTAATGAAGACATGAAAGAGTCCAAAAATCTCATCTTTTGAAGACAGAAAATGCACCCAAGAGTATCTCGAATAATCATCAACTATTACTAGAAAGTACCACTTACCTCCGGCCGATTGTACTCGAGATGGTCCTACAGTATCCATGTGAAGAAGTTGACCGGGCCAGTGGTCATTACTGAGAGACAGGAGCATGAGGGGCTCCAACCATCTTACCATGTCGACAGGAAGCACAAACAATGTCTTTGCAAGATTTCAATTTTGGCAAGCCACGAATTAAGTCTAGACCACTCAATCTAGATAACAGATCAAAGCCCATGTGACCTAACCGACGATGCCAAAAATTGAGATTTCTAGATTCTGAAGCAACAAAACAATGTGAACTTGAAGCATTGCTAAAATTTGCTATGAAAATTTTTCCAAGTCTAGATATCTCAAGAGTCAAGTTTCGGAAGCATCGAGTACTCTACATGCATTTGGTTTAAAACTCACTTCAAAGTTTTCATCCAACAATTGAGATCTGAGATAGAAGGTTGAATTTCAGTTTAGACACCAAAGAGACATTCTTTAAAGTAAAGTGATCATTCACCTTCACAGTACCTTTTGCAATGACGCTGGCCCAAAGTAGTAGCATCTCCAAAAGTGATCGTTTCGTTCCCAGATGCTTTTGTTAGGGAGGAGAACCAACTTGGGTTGCCTGTCATGTGTTGACAGCATCCTGAATCAACGACCCAGATGTTCTCCTTCCCTTCTCGTACCACCTACATGTTATGAACAGAAGATGTTGAGGATTCAAATACCGGGTTAGAGAAATATGATTTAGGTATCCAAAGACCTTTGAATCACTCGACGAGGAGGTGATCGTACAAAAGCTTGAGAATGCAAAGTAAATGAATTTCCAGGTATTTTGTTTGCTTTCACTAGCGGAACATGTGGAGAAATGATACGTGTTTGTCTAAAGTTAGACTTAGCCTTTGAATTTTCCTTTCTCTGTTGTTTGGCTAGTCTAAAACAAAAATTCATCAAATGACCATCTTTTCCACAATGAGTGCAATTGTACTTAACAAATGGTTTGTCTTTAGAAGCAGAAGCAACATTTGCATTCATCATAGTAGAAGATAAAATTCCAGCAGATTTGAAGACAGTTTTCTCAGGTTCTTTGACAATTTCAAACTTTCCACTTTCAAGAGTTTTAACAATAGTAGGAGCATATGATTTGTGATGAGCATAAGGATCAAAACCTAAACCTTTGTGATGAGTGCTGACTTTTGATTGATCCAAAATCATATTTAGATTTTTCTTTCCTTTAGTAAAAGCGTTCTAAAGACTTTTCCAAGTAATCAATTTTTCGGGAGAGTGTTAAACAATTATTACAGGAAACATCTATTTTTTCTTTTTGCTTGCGACAAGTTGAGCATGAAAGAACTTCATGAGTAAGCAAATCATTAACCAATTGAGTAATCTTAGCATCTGCATCATGCAACTTCAATTCTAGTATGGGACATTTAGAACAAGAAGTTTGACCATGTAAACCATCAGTAGAGCAACCAACATTTTTCACAAGTTTTTCATTTTTCAATTGTTTGGCATAAACTTGTTCTAGTTCAATCATATGTTCCTCTTTTAGAGATTTAATTTCAAATTTGAGATCTAAGCAAGAATCACATGTCTTTTCAGAATTTGAATTTCTAAGATCAAAGTTTTCAGTTTTTAGCATGGATAGATCTTTCTCTAAGTTTTTATTTTTGAGTGAAGATTTTCTTAAAGATTTTCTCAATATGACTAAAACTTCACAAAGCTCATCATACGAAGGTATTACCTCATCACCGTCGCTGGAGGTCTTTGTCGTTGTCACAAGAATCACTAGTGTTCCCTTTCGCCATGAAGCATAGTCCGGTGAAATCTTTCTCGTTCAACCGTTTGCTTTGCTTTCTTCTCATCGTCAGTTGAATCATCAATGTCGCTTAAGTCTAAGCGACCAATTGCCATGAAGACTTTGTTGAGCATCTTCTTTGTCCGTTGCTTATTTTTGTCCTTGCTCTCTTTTGGCGGGAAGGACTTGGAGGGGTTGCTTTGCTCCTTCTCCTCTTTATCTTTGTTCTTGAAAGCTTGATTAGCACGGATGTGCCCGGCCTTGCCGCATGATTGTAGCTTGATGGATGGAGGCTCCTCTTCTCTCCCTTGATCTCATGTAAGCTGCATTGACACGCTTGGAAAGAAGAGCAAGTGTGTCTTCCGGTATTTGATCTAGTTGTTCATCACTAAGAGCACTCAAAGCGATAATGGAATATGATGATGAAGAACTAGTAGCATTATCATATGAAGAATTAGCATTAAGAGCCATAGAGTTATCATTGGAAGTTCTTGAAACAATGTCTATCTCAAAAGTCTTGAGACTAGAATATAGTTTATCCAAAGTCATTTCACTCATCTTATGAGCTTCCCTAAAAGCAGTCACTTTCATTTGCCAGATTTTCAGATCAAGAGATGATAGGAAATGTCTAGCATTTTCAGAGTCAGTGTACTTTACATCTACAGCTCTAAGATTGTTTAAGATTATGTTAAAGCGAGCAAAACAATCATCTAGAGATTCTCCAGAGTTCATTTCAAATCTAGTGTATTCCTTTTTAAATTGATCTTGCCTAGCTTCTTTTACAGAGTCAGTGCCCTCATGATAATCTTGAAGAGATTTCCAAATTTCATGAGCAGTGAGTAAATGACAGACTCTATCGAATTCTTTTCTAGCAAGTCCTTGAAGCAATATGTTTCTAGCTCTATTATTGTTTTCAACATCTTTCTCAAACTCGATTTTATCAATATCATCATTAGAAGGAAGCTCGTACGAAATTTTTACCTTGCGCCAAATCGCGTTACCTTGAGCTTGAAGATATGCAGTCATCCGGATCCGCCAGTGGGGGAAGTCTGTGCCATCGAAGATTGGCGGCTTGTTTGAGTATTTCTCTGTTGCCATAACTTACCGTTTACTAATCACCTGTTAAGATGGATTAGTAGAGCCTGGCTCTGATACCACTTGTAGGACCGAGTAGGCAACTAGAGGGGGGGGTGAATAGATGCCGAATAAAATTCAACTATTTCTTTCGGAAAATTAAAGACCCCTAAAAAGCGGAAGAATATCTAATATTGAGAGATCAAAACCCTAGATTAATTAGCGAGACAAGACGAACAAAAATCAAAACTAGTTCTATCAAAAAATCGAACAAACCTTCTAATCAAGAATCATAGCAAAAGAGTATGTAAAGAATTGCATAACCTTTTCTTTATTCCAAAGCCACTCCTTCCGGGAGGACACCAAAATCTCTAATCTCACAAGATTAGAAAACCACCAAAATCTCTAATCTCACAAGATTAGAAAACCTTAAACAAACTAAAGAAAACACAAAATCTCTTCTTTGTTGTAGGCACCTCTTGCTTCTTGCCCTTTTTCTTGGATTGATTCTAAGCCCCTAGAACCCTCTTATTTAAAGGGCTCCACAGCCACCTATTCCTTTTTGTATACGGCAAACCGGCTGGCTCTCCTTCACGAACACAGCAAACCAGCCGCCACTCAGTCTCCAACTCGGTCACGGCAGCAAAGCCCCCTGCGTTCTTACCTTCTGCGGCGCCTTGCTCCTTGGCTCCTCTGCCTGCGCCTGCCGCTCCATTGACGCCCGGTCTGCTGCGCACAAACACAAAACGGACACGGCATTGAATTGCTCTCGGACACAACCGAACTCCACTCGGTTCCAACCCTCCTGCCGCACACACACACATGCATGCAAGCAGCACATGCAACTCACGCCAACACACACATGCATGCACCACTCACGCACACATGCATGCACCACTCACGCACATGCATGCACCACACACACACACACATGCATGCACTCACGCACTCATGCACACAATGCACATGCATGCATATGCATGCACACACACATATACCACTCTAAAAATTGTATACACGCGTACGACCCACTTGCCGCTGCCGCGCTGCACCCACTGGCGCCGACGCCGTGTCGGCAATGCCGCCGCCGGCGCCGGTGAAACTCTGTCGCCGCGGTAGCGCCATCGACTCCCGTCGCCGATGCGTACGCCGACAAGATCCGCTCGGTGCGGCGAGCCGCCTGGTTGCCACCCGCTCGGCCGCGCTTCGAAGGCTGCGGCGCCCGTGCCTACCGCGTCGGCCGCGGCCGTCGACTTGCCGCGTCGGCCTCGCGAGCTCCTGCCGCTGCGCTGCAACGATCTCGACCTCACGTGCACCGTTTCTCTAGTCCGAAACATCTCGCATGACACCCTCGACCCTCACGACCTCAGTTCCTCCCTGAACCTAGTCTCGGTCCTGTCATCGACCATGTTCGACCTCGAGCAACACCTGCACATGAACAAAAACACACAAACAATTTCCGAGCCCAAGTTCGCGACTTGACTCAATTTAATCCATACAACCAACTGATTTCAGATTTTTTCAAATAAAGAAACCAAAAAATAAACCGGTTCAAATTGGTTTCAAATCTTTTTCAAATACTGAGCCAAAATCAAATCAACTCAAATCTTTTCAAATTTCTTCGAATATTCAAATACTCATCATCAAAAAACACATGGATAAAAACAACAATGATCCTTCAACATGTAATGACCGCAGAAGGAGTCGCCGTAGATCCAAGCAAAGTAGAAGCTGTGTTACATTGGGAGCAGCCGAAGACTGTGACTCAGATTCGGAGTTTCCTCGGAATGGCAGGATACTACCGCCGTTTCATCGAAGGCTTTTCGACAATTGCGAAACCTCTTACACAACTGCTGAAGAAGGAAAAGAAGTTTGCATGGACGCCAGAATGTGAGAAAGGATTTCAGGAGCTGAAGAAGCGATTGACATCAAGACCGGTGTTAGTTCTACCGATGTTGCTCAAAGCCGATATTTATTGTGACGATCGCGCCAAGGACTTGGATGTGTGCCGATGCGGAACGGAAAGGTCGCCGCTTATGCATCAAGGCGATTGAGGCCGCATGAGGAAAATTATCCGACACATGACCTAGAGTTAGGCTGCCGTAGTGCATGCTTTGAAGATATGGCGTCGATGCTCGATTGGAAGCAGATGTGAAGTATATACGGATCATAAGAGCCTTAAGTACATATTCACCCGGTCGGATCTGAATATGAGGCGAGGAGATGGTTAGAGTTGATCAAGGACTATAATGTTGGAATCCATTACCATCCGGGAAGGCCAACGAGTAGCCGATGCCCTGAGTCGGAAAAGCCATACCGTGAGTACGTTGCTAGCCACAAGTCGGATGAGTTATGTGAGGATTTTCAAATCGAAGATTGAGGTAGTACCTAGCGGATTCTTGGCCGCATTAGAAGTAAAGCCTACCCTAGAGGATCAGATCCGAGAAGGACGGAAGGATGATGACAAGATCCGCAGGATTAAGTCCATCAAGGAGGAAGGCAAGGCGAGAGGACTTCAAGTTGGATGAGCAAGGCACGTTGTGGATGAAGGATCGCATTTGTGTGCCTAGCAAAAAGGAGTTAAAGCAATCGATTACGGAAGAAGCCCATGACTCCAAGTACTCAATTCATCCCGAAGCGCCAAGATGTATCGGGATCTCAAGGAGAGATTCGGTGGCCGAGTATGAAGCGTGAAGTTGCCGAGCATGTTGCATTGTGCGACGTATGCCAGAGAGTCAAGGCAATGCATCAGAGACCAGCAGGATTGCTACAACCGCTGAAAATACCTGAGTGGAAGTGGGAGGAAATCGGAATGGATTTCATTACCGGTTTGCCGAAGACTCAAGGAGGTTATGACTCCATATGGGTTATAGTGGATCGCTTGACTAAAGTAGCCCATTTTATCCCCGTGAAGACCACTTACTCGGGAGATAAATTAGCAGAATTGTACATGATCAGGATTGTCTGTTTGCACGGAGTGCCAAAGAGGATTGTATCGGACAGAGGTACCCAATTTACCTCAAGGTTCTGGAATAAGTTGCATGAAGCCATGGGAACCCGTTTGAACTTCAAGATGACCTTATCATCCACAGACGGATGGACAGACCGAAAGAGTCAACCAGATTCGGAGGATATGTTGAGAGCTTGTGCATTGGCTTATGCTACCTATTGGGATAAGAGTTTGCCGTATCTTGAGTTCGATTACAACAATAGTTATCAGGCTAGTTCTGAGATGTCACCTTTTGAGGCCTTTGTATGGACGCACCATGTCGGACGCCATTGAATTGGAATGAGACCGGCGAGCGCCGTGTCTTTGGGCCTGATATTCTTCAAGAGGTGAAGAACAGATCGCCATGATTAGGAAAGGTTGAAGATAGCCTAATCTCGATGTAAGAGTTATGTCGATAATCGTCGCCGAGACTTGAGTTTTGAACCGTAAGACTTTGTTTACCTCGAGTTACGCCTCGGGGGAGTTAAGAGGTTCCATGCCAAAGGGAAACTCGCACCCGCTATGTTGGACCATTTAAGATTTTGAGTCGCAAAGCGAAGTTGCTTATACCGGAGTTGCCACGATCGTTGGCGAGGAGTGCATGATGTATTCCATGTGTCCCAGTTGAAGAAGTGTCTCCGAGTTCCTGAGGAACAGACACCGCTAGAGTCAATTGAGTTGCAAGAGGATTTGACTTATAAGGAGCATCCCGTGAGGATTCTAGACACAATGGATCGAGAAACCAGAAATAAGTCAACCCGTTTCTGTAGGATTCAGTGGAGCAACCATGCAGAGCGCGAAGCGACTTGGGAGCGCGAAGAGGATTTGAAGAAAGAGTTTCCAAACCTATTCCTTTAGTAAGCCACGAATCTCGGGACGAGATTCTATTAAGGGGAGGTTTGTAACACCCCAAAATTTTGCTTTTCTTAAATTCATGTGTGATCCGGCACTTTGGTGAATTTTGGAATTTTCTGGAATTTATTTGGATTTATTTGGAATTTATTTGAATTTATTCCATTTTGAAATAATTAAAGAATTTAATTTTGCAAATAAAATTTTGTTGGAAATATTTTATTTGAGTCCAAAATGATCCAAAGTATTTTCCAGAATTTTTCTGGAATTTTTCTGAGTCTTTTGCTATTTTTAATGAATTAAATTAATTATCGGGAATTATTTTAAATATTAAATCGCTGGAAATTCAACTCGGTCGAGTCTTGTTCATCCGATCGAAGTCGGAACCAGTCGGACTCGAGTCCGACCCGAGCCACGTGACTCGATCAAACCCGCTCAAAACCCTAATAGATCCCATCCGTTGGATCAAGATCCAACGGCTGAGATCCGCCTGCATCGCCGGCCGAATCCGGCCGGATCCGATCGCGCCCACGCCGATCGTGGCCGTTGATCGTGCCACGTGGGCGGTGTGCGTCGTCGTCTCCGCCGAGTCCGAGCCGGACTCGCCGCGCGCCCGCCGCCGTGTAGAATTAGGTTTCCGTCTCGCACGTAACGCCGAGGCTATTTAAAGCCCTGGTCACGCCCGAGGTTGCCCTCATCCTTGCGCACCGCTTTCCCGAGCCATCTCGCCTGAGCCGCCGTCGTTTGCCCGTGCGAGCTCGCCGTAGTTGGAGGAGGTGACCGCCGCGGTTTACGCCGTTTTCCGCCGACGTCCGTCGTCTTCCACCGAGAAGAAGCCCAGATCCGGAGTCCCCGCTTCGAGACGTATCCGAAGAGACCACCCACTTCGCCGGAACGACCTCGGAGCGCCGTCGGGCTCGTCGTCGTCTCCGTCTCCGGTGGCTGCAGCTCCGCCGCGTCTCCATCGCCCTCGCGAACTCTGAGCGCCGTCCGATCTTGATTGTGCGGTTGAGGTGAGTTCACGTGTTCCAAACCTGATTAGATCTGGACCGTGGATCAAGATCCAATGGTTCACAATCGCCACGTGCCGTAGTAGTGATTTTTATAGGATTAGATCTGGACCGTCCGATCTAGATCGAACGGCCCACGATCATCGAGTAGATTCAACGTGTTAACCCTGGAATCTAATCGCGGCTGTTGAATCTCAAATCAACGGTCGAGATTGCGCCACGTGTCGGGAAGTTGGACCGACGCGTCGCTGGCCCACGCTGGGCAGGCAGGACGCCGACACGCTGGGCCCGGCGTGTCGAGGGCCCGCATGTCGGGGCCGACCCAGCCAAGCGCCGACGTCACCCATGACGTCACGGGTCCCACCTGTCAAGATCGTGGTCGAGCCCGACGCCGATGACGCTACCCGAGTGGGCCCACATGTCGCCGACACGAGAGTCGTGGACCGAGTTCACGGTAGACCCGAGCAGAGCGTGGACCAAGTCCATGGACCGGCTGACGTCAGCAGGCCAATCAAAGGCTACCACGTGTCCATGCTGACGCAATAATTAATTTCCGAAAAAGAAAATGATTTATTAATTCGAAATATTGATTCAAATTTAGATTCAAACTTCAAACGCTTATAACTTTTGCGTTTCAACTCCGATTTGAGTGATTCAAATTTCTAAATTTGTATAAAATTGAGATCTACCTAAATATAAATTTTATTTAATTTTTGGACTAAAGTTTTTCTCTGTAAAATTATTTAATTGATTATTTAAACTTTAAATAATCATAACTTTTATGCTTTTAACTCCAAATTTTGATTCCAGTTTCTAAAAATCCATAAAATTATGTTCTTTCTGTTTGTGGATTTTATTTGGATGTTTGGACACTTTTGCCTATTGTTTATTTGCGTATTTGCTATTTGCACGCTTTACGAGTAGACGTTGAAGTGCCTAAGGATTCGAAGGAGAAGTATTGACTCAGGATCCAACTCAAGACCAAGAGCAAGTACTTTTTGAAGGCAAGTTGTGCTTTGACCATGTTGATCCTATTTCGAAATCTATTTTGATTTAAACTATTGCATGCTAGTTCAATTAGAAAGATACTTTGTTTAAACACAGGGGTTAGATAAGTACCAATTTCTTTGTATGACACCTTGATTACTTAAGTATGTGCCATGACCCTGTCACCCTAGTTGTGGATTACTAGTTGGACATTATTAGGTTGCCAACATGGGTTTTTAGACCGTTGTAGTATACTGCTTAGACCTGCTACGTGCTCATGACATGATTTTGGACAATCAAATGTTAATATTGACTTAATGATATATTGAACCTGTTTTGGAAAAGTATCATGTGATGTTGATGGCACGTGGTGCATGGTAATCAAGCGGGTTTGATAAACGATTTTCGGCCGGGTATGTGGCAAAGAGTAATCAGGTGGGCCATTGTGGCATTGGGAGTGTTGTTTTGGTTCTTGGGTAGTCTTGCCCTGGTCACCCTAAGGACTTAACCTTGCAAGCCTTTGAACTGGGTCTAACGTGCAACCACATGTCTGTAATGGGACGGACCTAGTTGACTAAGTTGCTAATAACGCACTGTGGGACCTCAGGAGGTCAACTACACCCTTTGTGTAAGTTATGCGGGGAGCGTCTGGCCGAGGCCAGGTACCCATCTAACAGTTGATTGGCCTAGACTTCGCCTTAGCGAAGGGAAGGGTTAGTGCGCAATAACCGGGGAGGACCACTTGTATTGTTAGAGGTTTAGAAAGACTTTGTTCACTGAACTCGCCTTTGTGGTGTTTGATTGTATCTTGTGGGTAAAGTGCATAACCTCTGCAGAGTTTAGAATCTATTCGAATAGTCGTGTCCGCGGTATTGGACATCGCCGGGAATTACTGATCAAGGGTTAGATTTTCTCAAAAATAACTTTGGTTTGAAAGGTGGGTTGGTTTAATAATGAAGATGATGGAAATGTGGTTTAGGATGGGGAAAATGTTTATTAAACTTCTTGAAAAGTTATTTATGCTTTACTTATTTCCACTTTGCTTTGAATCTACTTACATTACTTTTCAAATGTCAAGCATCGCAAATATACCTTGAGCTACTCCTTTGTACCAAGCCATGCATATAGTATATTAGCTTGCATTCTCATGCATGACTTGTCGAGTACCAAGTACTCACCCTTGCCTCAACACAACATCAATTGAAGAGGAGACTACGCCCGACTTTGGAGGAGGAACTCCGGGAGGATCCGTCTACTTAGGGAAGCGAGCCCGATCGGTTGCCTGTGGTATCTTGGATGGCGCCACGGTTATTTGATTTTCCGCTGCTATTATTTTTCTCTGAATAAGTTTCGCCTTGCGAGGCATACATTTGTAACTTGACCATAAGGTCGAGTAACCAGTTTGGTTATTTAAATAAAGTACTTTATTGGTATCGAGTGGTATGATTGTGATATTTACCGATGTTAAGACTGTGTGCACTAGCGCGTTCCTGGACTAGTGCTGAATACACAGAGGGTCCGGATTTGCAAATTCGGGGTCCTGACAGGATACCTCTATCCTCTTCAAATTGGTTTGAAGTTGACCCCAAAAAGAAAGCTGATTTTTGGGAGATTGTGCAGGTTAATATACCATGTGAAATCCATGTTACTTATTGAAAGTGCATCTAGGCACTTATGTTGTTTTGGTGATCAATGATAAACGATTAATGACAAACGCATGTAATGTCAATCAATGTAATTGTACAAATGCTTAACTTAGTGCTTAACAAATGACAAAGCTCTAATATGTTTATATTGTTATGAGACTAACATGTTTATTGCCTAGTTGAATATTAGTCTCATCTATTTTTAGAGGAAAATCAATTGGGATGGTTAAGCAAAAATGAGGTATGCAATCTCGGTATTCCTTCCATATTTGTCATTGCATTATTCTTTAGCAAATGCATATTGAACTCTAAGTAACTTGTTGATTTCATATGTGCACATTGATTCTTGTCATAATTGCTTGTGCATATATATATATTCATTTGAGTTCATTATGTGCTTTGTTTTTAATATGCTTGTGTTAACTAGAGTTAAACTTCATTGCTTCATATTGACTTGGTGCATACATGTCTTGGTTGTGTATCTTCTAATGCACCTCTCTTAGTGAAGTTTAATCTAGAATTGGATCACATTATTTACTCTCATTCCAAATATTGTTTGCACATGTGTAATTCGTGTATATTCTATCATGTGCTTCATTTAAGTAAAGTCTATGGTCCTTGCCATGATTTAATTGATTCTTCATATTGGCAACTATCTCTCTAGTGCAGTTAGATCAATCATATATTCATCATGATGCACTTAGCTGAGAATATTTCTATTGTCAAGTGTTTCCATTCATATTGTGCTTCTTGATATGAAACACTTGTTATTATCAATTTATTTAATATATCTTTTAAGCTTGTGGGACTAATATGTTTGCTGAGTGCTTTGATAAGAATTATGTCCCAAAGTTGTGTGTATGATGACCAAGTGGTTTGAAGGATGATAAGCGAGTCAAAGTCAACAAGACGGCGGTGTCACCAATAGCTGAGGACTAAGTCAGATTCGACTTGATGGAGGATCGTCTTGGTGATGATCGAGGTCAAGGTCGAGAGGACAAGAGTCTCATGAGGTGAAGCGTGTTGAGGTTGATAAGACGAAGGGCATCATCAATCTTTGTGGAAGCGTCATCATGCACCGTGCATCCGGAAGAAGTCGGCATGTAAGCTTAGTATAAGACTTAGATTTTATGTTAAATTTGAGTCTAAGGATTGCCGTACTATTAAGAGGGATGCAATCGTTGAAATCACTTAGATAAGTCTCAAGTGCTCAAAAGTGGTATATCCTTGTCTAAGGTTAAGAAACCCAAGTCACACTTTGTTCACCTAGGTGTAGGTGGGTTGGTGTGAGGGATAGAAGTGTTGTTAGTTTCGGAAAGTGAGAATTTGAGGTCTTCTTGTGGATTCTTTGTGCAATCTTATTTTATCCTTTGGGATTTGGGTAGTGAGACCTTATTAGTTGTGTATCCCTCGTTCTTAGCTTTCGGAAAAGTCCAAGTTCGCTGAAATCGGAGTCCGGAGTCAAAAGTTATGCCCGTTTTCGTCCGGCTGCTGCGTGTTGCCTGGGAGATTCGGAGTATCCGAACTTTAGTCCGGAGTATCCAGACTTTAGTCCGGAGTATCCGGATGATCCAGAGTCTCCGGGGTTTAATCCGGACATTCTGGGTTGCCCTGTTCGGTCCCAAACGGCTAGTTTTTGGGGTTCCTCTATTTAAAGCCCCCTTCTTGCCCATTTCAAAGTAGCCGTTGGGGGAGATTTTTGCTGGGTGTTAGAGGTGTTCTTTGTGAGTTTTTGAGCCCCCTATACTCCTCCCTACTCCTTAGATCTTAGTGATCCCCTTTTGTGAAGGGTTGGGTAGAGGAGAGAGGTGTTTGGATTGAGGATTGATTTGAAGAGTGGATGGTTGGGAGATAGTTTCCTTGGTGCTTTGAGGTGTATTCTTAGTGATCTTGAGCTCCCAAAAGCCCCTCTAACCCTAGATCGTAGTGATCCCTTTTGAGTGAAGGTTTGGGTGTGAGAGTGGGTAGTGATCGGATTGAGTGTGATTAGTGTGTTGAGCACTTGAGGTGGACTCTAAGTGAGTTCTTCGGGAGCATTTGTTGCTCTTGGAGGTTGAGGTCTCCTAGACGGCTAGGAGTTGCTGGTGAGCTTCCAAGCTTTGTGTGGAAGGCCACCGAAGGTTTGTGAAGGTCCGATTCCGCCTCCGCAAGGAAAGGAATCAAAGAAGTGAAGACCGGCGAGTGCATTGTGCAACACCGGGAGGAAGAGGGTTGAAAGAGACCCCGGCTCAAGTGTGACCGAGCCGCCTCAACGGAGACGTAGGATCCCCTCAAGGATCCGAACTTCGGGATAAAATCTTCGTGTCTCCTTCCTTACTTCGGTTTCCTCTTTTGCTCATCCGCTTAATTTGCTTTCGATTCTTGTGATTAGATCAATTAGATTGTATCTACTGCATCTATTCTTGCTTATATACTTGATTCATTGCAGTAGAGTAATTTGTATCACTAGAATCAAAGAAGCACTTCAATTTATTGTCCTACTTTGTTTTGGCCGAACCAGGCAACCCGGAGTATCCGGTACATTGATCCGGAGTATCCGGATAATATATCCGGAGTGTACGGGTTACCTGTCTCGGGCTGAATTGTTTAAATTGCAAAACTTAATTATCCCAATTGCTTCCGCATTATCTCTAACAGATTAATTTAAATTGGGTATAATTTTGTAATCGCCTATTCACCCCCCCTCTAGGTGCATCCCCTGTCCTTTCACTTATCCTTTGCAGTTATTTTTCCATGTGGCTCCTAAGCATTTACATTTTTTTCTTCTGTTTTTTTTTTGTTAATGATACCAAGCAAATGATGATTAGTTCTAGAACCTGACATTTAATTTTCTTTGCTTTCTATGACTATGGTAGAATAGAATGGTTTGGAGAATAGTTCTATTGGCATGCTTAGCATTTTATCAAACAGAACAGCATCGTGAAAAGGTTCTTATGCAATGCAACAAATGTGCATGTAAACAAAAATTGGTAGTAGAACATAACATTTAGACTATTCATTCTCCCAGCATATAAAATTCAAAGAAAGAAGGTTACTTGGCAATAGCAATGATTTGCCTAGCATTTGAGCTTGTTTTAATTGTTCCCAGATCAATAGCAATAATATATTGAAGCATACTGTGCAGGTTAATATACCATGTGAAATCCATGTTACTTATTCCCATTTAGCTTTGATATAATTATTGTTCATTAATTTTCTGCAGTTATTTTTCCATGTGGCTCCTGAACTTCAAGAATGGGTGATGAAACAAGCTACGATGTGATGGAGAAATTTCAAATGTGACATAAAGTAAGCATATTTCACTCCAAATCAAGAATTACCTAATAAGGAACTTTTTGAAATTGCTATTGATAAGAGAGTTCCTAAAGCTGATTGGATTTGGCTTGTACGTCATTGAAGAATACCCAAAAGTAAGGTATAAATGTCTCCTTAATTATTTTGGCTTGAGTTGATTTGATACGTCATGCATGTTCAATTATTCTGACGAACCATAGGCCCAGAGTGAAATGGGAAAAGCAAACTCCTCAAAGATGACTATGACTCACACCACGGGAAGTAAAAGCCTTGCTCGAGTTGCAGATGAATGGGTACATATCAAAATCTCTGAAAATAAACATTCTTCTGACTCCTAATGAATGTTGATTTATTGTTTTTGTAGTTCAAAGAGAATGGATACATGCCAGCTAGACATGAAGTATTTATTAAAGCACATACTCGTAAGCTGAAGGCATGATTGTAAGTAAAATTGCTGCCATTGTTTCGTGTTGCATTTGGCTATGATTTATTCTTAGTAGAGTTGCATGTTGCGTTTATTTTTAGAATCAAATACATGAGACTTGTGCCTCCGAACCAGAGTTAGCTACAAAAACCATTCAAGAAGGAGATTTGTTTAGCATACTATTTGGCAAGGAAAAACGAGCATGCATTCATGCTGTTGGTATGGGCCCAACACCTCAAGACTTGAGTATGGCAGGGATACGCAAGTGTACTTCCATAAAACTTCAGTTAGCTGTGTGTGCAAAGCTAAGAGCTGAAAAAGAGAGTGCACTTTTGAGGGAGCGTTTGGATAAACATGAAGAACAATTAGCAGGCGTGCTACAAGAAATGGAAAAGATAAAGAAGTCTGTCAATCTATCTCAGCATACAGATAATGTGAACCAGACAACAACCGTGCATCTAACTCTCCTGTCTAGGTCAATCTTTTTTGTGCAATTCAGTATGATATATTTATAGCGCTAATCATTACTGCAGTTCATAATGATCTATATGTGTGTTAATAATTGCAGTGCATGAGAAGTTATACAAATAATGTTGAACTGAACAATGCTAAGCTGAACAACCAGCGTGCATCTAACTCTCCTGTCCATGTCCAGGTCAATTTTATTGCTACTGTAGTATTATATATTTATGTATGTAATTATTTTAAAGTTCATAGTGATCTGTAATCAATTTGCAGTTCATAGTGATCTATATGTTCGTTAATTAATTGCAATGTATGAGAAGTCATACAAATAATGTGGAGCTGAATAATGTTGACCTGTACAACCACCGTGCATCTAACTCTCCTGTCGAGGTCAATCTTATTTTGCAATTTAGTATTATGTATTTATGTATGTAATTATTATTGTAGTTTATAACGATCTATATGTGTGTTAACATTGGCAGCATATGAGAAGTCCAAGTGATGACAGTGTTGCTATATCAATTGCTAATGAAAACAGATTTCCAAATAGTGAGGTATATCTTCATCTTTTATAGCTACACAATAATCAATCCTTTGTCTTTATATAAAAGTTAGTTTTGTTTGTGTATAGATAAACAGAAGGAAGTCCGTTGCACAGCAAGATGTACCAAATACTAACCATGGGGTATTCATTCACTTCACGTTAATTTTGACCAAATTGCATGCTTCTACAATTATTAATTTGTAACTCAAATTAAACTTTTAGGTGGGAAGGCATGTCATTTTGTACTCGGTTGTAGGACAGAATGTTCCGGTAACTAAAGCTACCGTTAAAAGAACATGTCGAACTGCTATCGTTGGTGGTACTCCTCTTGGGCTAGAGTATTGTGAGGTTGTTGTGACCTACATGTTGAAAAAGGGTTCTGTATTACCAAGACCATATGATGATCTCACAAAAATAGGTGATACACAAGGACGCACCATTGCATGGCCATATAAAAGGGTAAACCATATTGTATACATTCATTTCCTTAGCTAAGTTTGTGGGATGATGAAAAAATAAATGGATTTTTGTAGATGGAAGATAATGTTGCTCATGGAGGCACTTCAAATAATGGAGGAAGAAATCAAGTTATTGGAGGCACTTCAACTAATGGAGGAAGAAATCAAGTTGTTGGTATTGAATCTATCCCTCTCCCTAACAATTGCTAAAATGGTTGAGTATGTACTCTTTTTTACCAGGGAGTATGCATATACTTAACACTTTATGGTTGAGTATCACAATCGGTTGTTGGTATTGCATCTATCCCTCTCCCTAATTGTCTTTATTGTCTAGTGCGAATTGTCTTTATTTGTAATAGAAGTGCCTAGTGCAAATTGTCTTTATTTATAATAGAAGTGCAATGTTCAAACTTTTCTATTTATAATCAGATATGTGGACTAGCAAACTGTATACTATATACAATTGCTTTGATGCCATCCTTCACATTCTAAGAAGAAAATGCTTCTTCTTTTTTACAGGAGAAAGGGGAAGGAGAGAGAGTTAAAGATTGGAAGAGAACATTTGGGCCTTAGAAAGGGGAATTGTTGAGTGGTTTAGTTAATGGGCATACTTTTGGTGTAAATATATAGGACATGCGAATAGATATGTTCATGCCTGTGGGAAGAGTATATTTTGCACTCTAGTTATATTTTGGTATATATATGTCTATGTATGTGACATGCAAGCGAGGGGAGTAAACTTTGTACTTCTGCCCTTTATATATTTTGGTGATGTTCACATGTTGTACCTGTGAATGATTTGTGATAATGAAACTTTGGTACGTTGCTTTCTCGAGAAATTATATGTTATGGTGCTTGGATGTATGTTATGGGTGCTTGATATTATTTTAAATTTGGTGAACATTTATTAGGTGAATATATATTAAACTAATGCAATTGTTTTTCCAAGCGGTATTTCTATTATTTAGTTATCGACTTTTGAGTTCCTTGAAATGCTAAATGCAAGCACTTGTACATCTTGGAATTTTTGTTAAAGCTGTCCTAATGCTTTTAAAATTTCAATACCCCAAGTGGTACTACTACTTTTAAAAACGGTTTTACTAGCAGTATGATCGCTTTTAATGTGTATACCGCTTGGAATACTTTTAGAAGCAGCCGAACAGAAAGCAGTAGATATTAGAATTCCAAGTCGCCATACTGCTTGGAATACTCTTATTCCTAGCGGTCCTATAGCTTGCAAGGACGTGTCATCCTGTAGTGTTGGCCAATAGGCCATGTTGTAAGAACTGAATTTTCATTAATGTACTACGAACTTGTATGGATGTGATAATAATGTTGTACATGTGTGTACTAGCCACTGATCATGGGACTATTATTGTATGCACATAGGAATCCCTCTTGGTATTCTATGCCAAAAACTGGAAACCGAGGGTTCCGACAATGTTGTAGTATCTGATGTTTATATCACAAACGGTGGTCAAATCGTCTATGATATGCTGTTATATCACTGACATATGGTCACACGCAATTCGAAAAACCATATATGACGACGGTTCTGAACTATCTATAATGTTATTATCTGTAGTAATGATTTCTGTTATCTTTCTTCTTTTGATAGGATAATGTTATTATCTGTAGTAATAATTTCTGTTATAATGATACAACTGAACAAGATGCATCGGGTAACTTTTTGGGAAGTTTTCAAAACCATTTGCATAATGTTGTGTGGTGGGCAGTACGAGAAGACCGAAAGGTGGGTGCGATGAATGGGATACACCCTGACCTTACGCTATATATAAAGATGCTAATTCTTTGAGAAATAACTAGCTAATATAAGCGAATTTGGGTTGCTTCTGCTGATCTTTCTCTATCCATCTTTATGCTGAGTGGCATGGCAACTGCAAGTTGATGAATGGGAACAGCTGACTACTGTACTGCCCATGTCGGACTACTCGCGTGAACAAAGTCAGATTTCAAAGGGCATATTAATGTAGTACAACTAGAATCGCACGAACTTTGTATTAACAACCAGAATTTTGATTTCGACCTGCAAGTCTCCTTATTTGGTTGCCTTTTTTAGATCTTTTCTTTTGCCGAATAGAGGATGGCTTTGATCACGAGGGAAGTACGATATATACTGAACTGTTAGACTTATTTTTTTTAAACAACTCTCAAAATTTGTTTCTTTCCTAGTAATATTTTATATTTGTATTGTACTCTCATACCTTTTCCCTGAAAGCGGATATGTTTGCCATGTAAAAAAAAAGTTTTTTGATAAGTTTCATCCGGATGTTTTTCTTTAGCAATCATCATTCAAATTCTGGGCCATTGGATTTGCTTTCAGATCGATGCACACCTTCCTGAATTCGAGGTGGGTTAATCCTACGGATGTGTGTTTTGATCGTATATCCAAAGTTTAGATGATTTTTAGGACAAAAACATCCGGATAATACCTATACACTCCTAAAAAAAAATTGCTTACACACTGCCATTAGGCAGTGCATATAATACATTCTTTCTCTTATCCTTTTTATGACAGATTCTGACACCTGATCATCCTGACTTTCTAACTTAAACCATCGCAGGATGCGACATTGAAATGATTTTCACATCAGAAAAAAATAAATAAAAACAACTGAACAGCAAAACCTTCAGAAATGATTGCCTGTATGCCTGTGGTGATGATATCTGAAAATTCAGACTTAAACAGCTGATAGGTCATTTCTCCCTGAAACCATTATTCAGAAGCTAGCACAAAATCGAGAATTAAAAACTTAATAATTATGTACTGGTCAAAATAATTAATACAAGTAGCTAGCCCTAGTACGCCTATGATCATCCATCGATCACAGCCTGAGGCTCAAGTCAATCTTCTTACTTTGCTCTGATGGCTGCTTCTGCTGCTGCTCCTCTGAGCTAGGAGGCTCGGACTGCGTCCTCATCCTGAAGCTCCCCGGCCACGACGTCGAGCTGAGAACCTCCTCGTAGACGAGCGGCGGCCACGGATCGATCACGCCGTCGTGAAACCTCGCCGCCGTGGCCTCTTCGGTGATCGGCTTGTGGATCGCCGAGCTCTCCGGGTTGACCCGCAGGGCGCGCACGAACGCGGCGTGCGCCTCGAGCGGCAGGCCGGCCATCACCATCCTCTGGTGGTGCGCGTGGTGGTACGACGACGACGACCGCTTGGCCGCTCTACGCTCCCGCTTGTGCGCGTTCTGGTGCCCGCCCAGCGCCTGCGAGCTGAAGAACTTCCTCATGCAGAAGTTGCACGAGAACACCTTGTGCTGCGCGGCGCCAGCCGGAGAAGTCAGCTTGGCCGGCTCGCCGTCCGAGGAGTTCGCTGTCTCTGTCTCCACCGCCGGCTCCGGCAGCGCTCCGTTCACGCCTAGCGTGAGGTCCAGCCACGCCATGGCGCCGTCGTGTCGCTGCTCGCCGCCAGTGGTTAGCAGCTGCTCCGGCGACACCTCGTCCATCTGCTTCGTGTACTCCCTATCTTGCATGCAACTGGCTAGTACTGCTCCTTGATGTTTCTTGGCTGCACTTGCTGCTTGCGCTTGGTGCAGGCCGGTCATGCACTAGCTAGCACTACTATATCTGCGCCCGCTTCAGGTTTTCAGTTTGCTTTATAGAGGGGATCCGCGACAAGTTAACCCAGAGCAACCAACAAACCAAGCAACCAATCAGGCCGGTTATCCTATACACAAGTTAGAATAGACTAGAAATAAAACCCAAAAAATTAAATCAATAAAACTCCTAAACTTTCGATCTTATGTTATGATTCTGGCACAAGTTAGCGTAGAGAGAAAGGGAATAATTCTTTTGGGTAATGGAGGCGTGTGGAGGGTCTTTGTGAGGAATCAGCAGGTAGAGAGAGAACTTCAATCTGTCTCTCCACTTAGTGGATATCTCTCTCTTTCTCTTTCTTTAGCTGCTTATCTCTTCTTATTTCTCTCTCTGTTTCCTTTCCCATGAGGATCTGGTCCATGTCCCTGGATCAATGCTTGCTCACGTCACCTTGACTATGCCACTGCTGAAAGATCACACCACTAACCACTTGGTATGAAGTTTCCGCGACAAGGTTGCTTGCTTGCGGTGGCGCCCATGCAGCATTGGATAGTTGTCGCTGGGCTATTGGCAGGCGCTGGGGGTGATGAAAGTGATCCTCTTTGACGGTGAACATGTAGCAGCTGTTCTGGATTCTAGCTGTCTAATGAGGAAATCTTGCAGTCCAAACTCCACTTAAATGATTGGGTTTATTAGGTCTCGGGAAGCCATGCAGTAATCTTGTCCTATACATTAGCACAAGCATCACGCGATTGATAGCACCCTGTTGAAGTTACCTACATATCTTGAAAATTTTCTGCTTGTGTTGTAGCTTAATTACCTTGTCTGAAAATTAACGTTTACGCTAAAGCACGATATTTGGGTCGCAAGCAATTTGTATACTCTGCAGTCTGCAGTAGATAGTGCTAAAAAGATTTGCCCATCAAGTCCTTTCATTTTCTACTACAACTGGAGCTGACTGATATGGACACTAACAGTTCTGAGTTTGGACTAAATCGCTATTACTAAGTCAACAACCTTGTTTTATGCGTGCATTTTGTCATCCCCTCAACTGCCAACAATGGAATTTAACACTGAAGAATGATGTTGCCACAGGTTGTCAGGCATCGCATATTATTTTTGGTGGTGTCTAGGAGGTACTTGAGTGCTTTATTGCTAAATATTGCTCAAAGTTTGATCCCTCGTATCTATATCGAATGGATGAAATTAGTTTGCCTCCTTCCATCTTATTCGAGTATTATTTTGTCAAGGAGTACTCAATTATTTAGACGTTGGATGCGTATCTGCCTCCGTGCACTAGTTTGCTCATTAGTTATTAGCTTGTGATGTAATACATTAAGGAATACTCTAATACAGGTTATTCTTTTCTACATGACCTTTTTACATTAATTATGTGCTATTTTTACACAAATCAAATGATGTGACAGTTTGTAAAAAAGGAACACAACAAAAACTATATAAAAACCCTACTTGTTCGTTTATGTTGTGGCACCCGATGACACTAAACAAATTTATTACTCTCTTATCACATTGTTCACCCAGAGAAAAAATCACTGATCATAAATCATAATGTGGATCACAAAGCAACACCCAATAGATAAAAAAAAAATTAAGTACTCACACAAACACACACAAAAAGAAAACACTACCATTTAGCAAATTCCTTATTTTTTTCAGCAGCGGGAGACTGTTGTTGTCACAAGTGCACTGATAGAGGACCAGCTGTACTTTGTAGGTGGCCTTGTGTAGGCAGGTGGGATCTGAGTTCTTGCACACTCTGCTTTTCCATCCTTTCTGAAAGTGTGAGGTGATGTTAGCATTGGGGAAGATAGAGCCTCTTACATTTGATCCTGAGTCAACTTGATCGATTTCAAGATAGAAAAGGAGAGTCACCTGACTTCCTTCCACATAGTTAGCCATATCTGCAGGGGGCAGCTCTAACATGCGTCGCTTTCGGTGAGATATGCAGATCTATATGCATTTCCCAAAGCACAATTGATCAGGGACCCATTGTCATTTAGTTCTTCTATTCCACAATCATCCTTTATTTCTAGTTGTCTTTTCCTGCTAAAAAATATTTTGTCCTGGCTTCAATAGGAGCACACAGACACATTTTGATGATGATCCTGTTACAAGTGCTGTAATTATGGCATTTAGGCATGGAGTAGTTCTCAAATCACGAGCTCTCAATCTGTGCTCAAGCTCAGCGTGTTGACCTGTGCTTTGAACTCGAGGTCCAATAATCTGAACATGGTAACAGGAAATCCTACTTGTGCAGCAGCTGCCTTTCTTAATATAGACGACAATATATCATAATTTTTTAACATGATTATACAACTAGAAGCCAACCAATGTGACAAATGAGCAATCGGGAACGCAATTCATCCTGTTACAGGTGCTGTACTCATGTCACTTCACCATGAGTTCCAGTTCAGTTCAGTTATTGTTTTGATCTTATCCCTTCTACTTCAAGATGAATGTGACAGTAAGAAATCCTATTTGTACAGCAGTTCCTTTCTTCAGAGTTCAGAGTGACGGTAAAACTTCCCGTACTTTTTTTTTTCAACCTGGTTAGAAAATTAGAGGCTGGCCATGTGATAAATAAGCAGTCCTCTTCCTAACTGGAATCACAGGTGAATGAGATAAGTTCTATCTCCAAGTCCAAAAGGCAACTACTTTTTTATTGGGAGTTTCCGGTGCTACAACTAGATCAACGACCCATCACACGATGACAGGGCATAATGCTGTGCAAGAAGGTCTCCGGCAATTGCAATATGAACTATTATGCCCACTCAGGATGGCAAAGCCTCTAAAATCTTTTGTCAAGTGCATGTGGGCATGTGTTGACATGTTTATTCCTTGGACATAGTTTGGCCACACAGGCATTATGGCAACCATGAGGTTCCAAAGGAAGTTCCTCATGTCTAGAAGCCAGAAGAGAAGGAGAGAAAGTGACAGCTAGTTTGCAATGTGCTAGTAGTGTTAAGCATCTTTGTAACTTCTTTTACTTTCTTGTTTTCTTTTGACAAGCCGCTTACTTTTTTCTTATCAATTATCTTCCATTAGCACTACTATATGCCAAGCTATCCACTGATACCTCTCATATCATTGTTGTAGGATCGAAGTATACGAATATAGCAATCAGAGGGGGGTGAATGATTGTGCGGAAGCTAAAACCAAATTCTTGATCTATTAAAAGTTCACCCCAAAACAGAACCAAATAATTGCCTCGTTTTCGACAAAAATAGAATGATAGAGGTTCGGTAAAACGCGAATTCCTGGAGATCCAACCGTCGGAACGATCTGAAATTTGGACACAAGAAACTAGATTCCAATACGAATCTAACACAAAAAGAATCAGCTCGATCGGACTTACGGATCAAAAGTTATAAGCTTCGCAAGCTTGCTGTTCCAGAACTTGACGAAAATCAATCTAATCGAAACTTGTAGATTGATCAAGAATAACAAAAGATTTATCAACAAGACTTTGAGAAACACTAGATCGATACCCTAGAGAGGTTTTTGATGGATCAAATCAAGATGAAACTCAAAGAACAAAAACCAATCTAGAACTAGAACAAGTATGCAAACAAGAACTAAAAGAGAATATTGTAGCACACAAGGAACTAGAAGAATTGATCTTTATTTCTTTTGTCTAAAGTACTCTCATTAAAAGAGTACAAACCCTAAAACTGAGCTTGAGGCTCTCAATGCGCTCAGCTCCAATTGATTTGATGTCCTTCAACAGGAGACACCCCTCCTATTTAAAGGAGCAAAACACAAGGAGTTCTGAATACAATTCCTAATCTAGAAGGAGTATGTATTCAACACAACTCCTCTTGGCCCAACCTGGCCGAGTACAACTCTTGCACGCGTATGGCAACCCTACCATACTCACGTGACTAACACTTTGCACGCGTATGGCCACCTGCCATACTCACGTGACTAACACTTTGCACGCGAATGACCTCCTGCCATTCTCACGTGACTAACCATTCTTCATGTGCACCATTCTCTTAGCCCGAACGTCTCGCATGACATCCTTGACCACCAAGACCTCAGTTCCTCCCTGAACCTAGTCCCGAACCTCAGTTCCTCCATGAACCTAGTTCCGGTCCCTTCATCGACCACATTCGCCCTCGAGCAATACCTGCACATGAACAAACCACAAAACAATTTCGAGCACAAGTCCGCGACTTGACTCAACATTAGTCCATGCAAATTCTCACACGAGCATTGCATAAAGTCCACTTCAAAACAAGCATCATGAAATTCTCACCAATTTCATAATCTCAAGGTCAAACCAAAAACTCAATTCCAAGTTTGCTCAAAACCCTAATCGAGCAAAAACGCATTCACGACGGACCAAAAAATATGGTCCGGCGTACACATGAAAAAGTCACTCAAAAAACCATTCACGACGGACCAAAAAATTTGGTCCAGCGTACATGTAAAGCTTACTGTTTTTAAGAACTTGGTCCCGAGCAAAAAACCTTCAGAAGCACAATTACGACATACCAAAAAAAAAATGGGTCTGTCGTACATGGGAAAACGAGGTCGCCAAAAACATGTGTATGACAGACCAAAAAATTTGGTTTGTCATACATGGAAAAAACGAGGTCGCCAAAAGCATGTGTATGACAGACCAAAAAATTTGGTTTGTCATACATGGGAAAAACGAGGTCGCCAAAAGCATGTGTATGACAGACCAAAAAATTTGGTTTGTCATACATGGGAAAAACAAGGTCGCCAAAAGCATGTGTATGACAGACCAAAAAATTTGGTTTGTCATACATGGGAAAAACGCGATTTCTTGAACAAGCGTAAAAGCATCAAAATCACGTTTATGACAGACCAAAAAGTTTGGTCCGTCATACATGCGAAACTCACTGTTTTTGGATGTTTGGTCTGGCGCAAATGCAAAGTCTCTGTTTTTGGATGTTTGAATGTTTGGTCCTTCATGCAAGCAATTTTGCAAGATTAATCCTAACCAATTTTTCAGCACAAAATCAAGCCAATTTTTCATCACATGATTCACAATTGTTGATTTTCAAAGCTCCCTACAGCTGGGAGATGGTAAATTGGCAGCTAAAAATTTAGGCTGGTCCATGGAGCATGCTTGAGAATTCTTCTTTGTTGTGAGATTAAGCGGCGTTGATTATGTATATGAGTAAGAATAATTTGAATGTTTGGGAGTTAAATCTACCAATTCAATTACTTAATAATTTCCTTTACAAATTTTTGATAGCCACAAGAAAGTTCTCTTGTTTATCGCAGGTGAATTCAGAAAGGAATTCTATTGATGGTCTTGCGAAAATAGACCACTTGCTGTACATTATATATTGTTGTAGAGAGGCTATATTGAAATAGTGCTAAATTTACCACTTTCTATATGTTTATCTTGTAAATAGACCAGGAAAGTGCACCATGCATGCAAGGAAAAATGAAACATTTTGATACTGTCCTCTCATGATAAATATGTTTCCATTAAAGTGTAACAGCTAAAAAAAAATTAATTAATCTTACATCTCAAAAACTTAAGCACTCTCAATTAACTATCCAACTTAACTATTATCACTTAATACATGTACCAGTCACTCACTTTGTTTACACACATGCATAATTATCGCACTCTGAACACAGCCTTGTGACTCAAAAATTTCAGCAAGTTATGTATACATATTCTCACATATACTCAATAATACGACTCAACCACATTATCACATCCACACGATTAACATCCAACTTAAACGACATTACTCAAGAACACAAAATTCAAGTTTCACACACAATCACAAATATAATTTTAGCCTCAAAACACAAACAATAGATTCCAAGTAACCCTCCAATTATACACAAGAAACACACTCCTAATCGCATGCCTTGCAAACCAACCTAGCTACACTTGACCAGACAACACACAACTCAGCCTCCTCTTGTGTGCAGACAGGTGGTACGGCAGGTGGCAAACTGATGCCTTCCACCTCTCCCTTGAGCCCATAGTTTACCCATTCTAGCCCATGGTTTTAACCCTAGAAAATTCTGGTTTCACCTCCCCTCCATGCTGGTTTGGCTGCGGTAGAAAAGAACAGATATTAGCACATCTACATAGCATTTCTCAGTAGCCACCTCAAGCACAAGAGAGCTCAAGCACAAGAGGGCAAGCATAACCAAGAGCATCAAGTCACTAGGAGCAAGAAGGCCACATACCACATCTAGACCAGAAAGCAACCAAGCACCAAGGAGCAAGAGGAGAAGGAGGAGTCACGAGGAGAAAAGAGCAGCCCTGACCCCTTCCCCTCCTGCTATTCTTCTTCTACACCTTTCCCTGTTTCCCTGCAGCAGAAGGTGAGAATCATGAATAATTGCTATTCTCCACCATTAAATTTTGCATGCAGATTGAATACCTTGTGTTTTAGATCATCCCTAACTTTAATGTCTTAAGGGACATTGATAGAAACAAAGGTTCTAAATAGCAATAAGTTTAACAGATAAAGATGACTCAACACTCTAAAATCTGAAAATGAGGCCTGAATTGTAATACATGCAGTGGCACAAATTGTGCACATATAGCATTAAGGACCATAGAGCCTAATTGAGCCTTCGCATACTGTAGGATCGATATACACGCATATAGCAATCAGAGGGGGGGTTAATGATTGTGCGGAAGCTAAAACCGAAATTTTGATCTATTAAAAATTCACCCCAAAACGGAACCAAATAATTGCCTCGTATTCGACAAAAACAGATTGACAAATATTCGGTAAAACATGAATTCCCGAAGATCCAATCGTCGGATCGATCTGAAATTTGTACACAAGAAATTATATTCCAATACGAATCGAACCCAAAAAGAATCAGCTCGATCGGACTTACGGATCAAAAGTTATGAACCTCGCAAGCTTGCTGTGACAGAACTTGACGAAAACTGATCTAATCAAAACTTGTAGATTAATTAAGAACGACAAAAGATTAATCAACTAAACTTTAATAAACTCTAAATCAAGACCCTAGAAAGGTTTTTGATGGATCAAATCAAGATCAAACTGAAAGAACAAAAACCAATCTAGAACCAGAACAAGCATGCAAATAAGAGCCAAAACAGGAAACACTGTAGCAACGCGTGCACTATAGCTTCGCGATTACTGTAGCACGCAAAGAATCTGGAAGAATTGATCTTTATTTCTTTTTGTCTAAAGTACTCCAATCAAAAGAGTACAAACCCTAAAGCTCTAACTGATGCCCTTCAACAGGAGACAAAACCCCTCCTATTTAAAGGAGCAAAGCACAAGGAGTCCTGAATACAATTCCTACTCCTAATCCTAGAAGGAGTCCCACTCCTAATCCTAGAAGGAGTATGTATTCAACACAACTCCACTTGGCCCAACCTGGCCAAATACAGCTCTTGCACGCTGTAACACCCCAAAATTTTGCTTTTCCTAAATCTATGTGTGATTTGGCACCTTGGTGAATTTTTGGAATTTTCTGGAATTTATTTGGATTTATTTGGAATTTATTTGAATTTATTCCATATTGAAATAATTAAAGAATTAAACTTTGCAAATAAAATTTTGTTGGAAATATTTTATTTGAGTCCAAAATGCCCCAAAGTATTTTCCAGAATTTTTCTGAGTCTTTTGCTATTTTTAATGAATTAAATGAATTACTGGAAATTATTTTAAATATTAAATCGCTGGAAATTCGAGTTGGGTCAAGTACTATTCATCCGACCGAGTCGGAACCCGAGTCGGACTCGAGTCCGACCCGAGCCAGTTGACTCGACCAAACCTACTCCTAACCCTAATCGATCCCGACCGTTGGATCGGGATCCAACGGTCAAGATCGTCCCGTACCGGTTCGAGTCGTAACCGGACCGAATCCGGTTTCGATCGTGCGATCGTGGCCGTTGATCGCGCCACGTGGACGGTCGACCGTCGTCGTCCCCGCCGGATCCGAGCCGGACTCCGCCGCCGCGCCCGCCGCCGTGTGGTTCTAGGTTTCCGGATTCCACGCGGAAGCCGAGGCTATTTAATGCCCGGATCACACCCCGAGGACCACCTTGACCTTGCGCAGCCGTTACCCTAGCCGTCGCCGCCGCAGTGCCCATGACGCGCCCGCAATCGCTCGCCGGAGTTGTAGCACTCCTCCGCCACGGTCCTTGCCTCGTCCCGCCGCCGTCCGCCGTCTTCCGCCGAGTTGGAGCCCAGTTCCGGAGTCCTCAAGCCAAGGCGCACCCGTGGGTACCTCCCACTCCGCCGGAGAGGCCCCGAAGCGCCGTCGGGCTCGTCGTCGTTTTCGTCTCCGGTGGCCCTGCTCCGCTGTGTCGCCATCGCCGTCCGCAAGCACTGTGAGCCGTTGGATCTTCATCGCAGGGTCCCAGATCGCGCCACGTCATCTCACGGTGAGATCCCGTTCCAAATCCCAGATCCGATCTCAACCGTTGGATCTAGATCCAACGGTCCAGATCAAACGCGTTAACCCAAACGCGTGAGAGCCAGATCTAATCTGGGCCGTTGATTTTCAAATCAACGGCCGAGATTGCGCCACGTGTCGGGAAGCCCGATCGCGCGGCCGCACTGCGTCGCAGGTAGACGCCGACACGCCGCAGCGTGTCGGGCCGACGTGACCAAACCGCACCATGACGCCACGACGCCATGGCGGGCTCGCATGTCGGCCAATGTCGGCGGCGCCGACGCCAAGAATGACGTCACCCATGGGACCCACCGCCAAGTGGCCGAGCCCGGCCGACGCCGATGTGACGTCACCCGAGGGGGACCCACATGTTAGTGACACGTGGAGCCGTGGACCGAGTCCACGGTAGACCCGAGCCGAGCGTGGACCAGGTCCACGGACCGACTGACGTCAGCCGACCAATCCAGTGCTGACACGTGTCCAGGCTGATGCAATAAATAATTTCCGAAAAAGAAAATGAATTATTAATTCGAAATAATGATTTCAGATTTTGTTTCAAACTTCAAACGCTTATAACTTTTGCGTTTCAACTCCGATTTGAGTGATTCAAATTTCTAAATTTGTATAAAATTGAGATCTACCTAAATATGAATTTTATTTAATTTTTGGACTAAAGTTTTTCTCTGTAAAATTATTTAATTGATTATTTAAACTTCAAAATGCTATAACTTTTGCATTTTAACTCCGAATTTGACGATTCCAGTTTCTAAAAATTCATAAAATTATGTTCTCTCTGTTTATGGATTTTATTTGGATATTTGGACACTTTTTGCCTATTGTTTATTCGTGTATTGCTATTTGCACGCTTTACGAGTAGACGTTGAAGTGCCGGAAGGATTCGAAGGAGAAGTATTGACTCAGGAGCCAACTCAAGACCAAGAACAAGTACTTTTTGAAGGCAAGTTGTGCTTTGACCATGTTGATCCTATTTTGATTTAACCTATTGCATGCTAGTTCAATTAGAAAATACTTTATTTAAATATGGGGGATTAGATAAACACCAATTTGCTGTATGACACCTTGATTACTTAAATATGTGCCATGACCCCTTGTCACCCTAGTTGTGGATTACTAGTTGGACATTACTAAACTGCCAACATGGGTTTGTAGATCGTTGTAGTATACTGCTTAGACCTGCTACGTGCTCATGACATGATTTTGGACAATCAAATGTTAATATTGACTTAATGATATATTGAACCTGTTTTGGAAAGGTATCATGTGATGTTGATGGCACGTGGTGCATGGTAATCAACTAGGGTTTGATAAATAGTTTTTCGACCGGGGCATGTGGCAAGAATAATCAGGTGGGCCAGTTGTGGCACTGGGGATGTTGATTTGGTTCTTCGGGTAGTCTTGCCCTGGTCACCGTAAGGACTTAACCTTGCAAGCCTTTGAACTGAGTCAATCTTGCAACCACATGTCTGTAATGGGACGGACCTAGTTGACTAAGTTGCTAATAACGTACCTGTGGGACCTCAGGAGGTCAACTACACCCTTTGTGTAAGTTATGCGGGGAGGCGTCTGGAAGTGAGGCAGGTACCCATCTAACGGTTGATTGGCCTAAACTTCGCCTTAGCTAAGGGAAGGGTTAGTGTGCAATAACAGGGAGGCTCACTTGTATTGTTAGAAGTTTAGAAAGACTTTGTTACGGGAACTTGCCTTTGTGGTGTTTGATTGTATCTTGTGGGTAAAGTGCATAACTTCGCAGAGTGTAGAATCTATTCGAATAGCCGTGTCCATGGTATTGGACATCGCTCGGGAATTACAGTCAAGGGTTAGATTTTCTTGAAAATAACTTGGACCTGAAGGGTTGGGTTTGGTTTACAAATGACATTAATGTGGACTAGGATGGGAAAGATGTTTATTAAACTCCTTGAAAAGTTATCTATGCTTTACTTGTTACTACTGCTTTCGAATCTACTTATGATACTTGTTAAATGTTGTTTACTGCAAAAATACCTTGAGCCACTCCTTTGTATTAAGCCATGCATGTAGTATATTAGCTGCATTCTGTGCATGACTTGCTGAGTACCAAGTACTCACCCTTGCCACAATACAACACCAGTTGGAGAGGAGACTACACCAGCTTTGGAGGAGGAGCTCCACGAGAAACCGTCTACTTAGGGAGCGAGCCCAGTCAGTTGCCTGTGGTATACTGGATGGCGCCACGATGTTATCTTATTTTTCCGCTGCTACTATTTCTCTCTTAATAAGTTTCGCCCTGCGAGGCGTACATTTGTAACTTGACCATAAGGTCGAGTAACCAGTTTGACTATTTAATTAAAGTACTTTATTAGTATCGAGTGGTATGATTGTGATATTTACCGATGTTAAGACTGTGTGCACTAGCACGTTCCTGGACTAGTGCTGAATACACAGAGGGTCCGGATTTGCAAATTCGGGGTCCCGACACACGCGTATAGCAACCCAGCCATACTCACATGACTAACAACTCTTGCACGCGTATGACCACCATGCCATAGTCACATGACTAACCATTATTCATGTGCACCATTCTCTTAGCCCGAACGTCCCGCATGACATCCTTGACCACCAAGACCTTGGTTCCTCCCTGAACCTAGTCTTGAACCTCAGTTCCTCCATGAACCTAGTTCCGATCCCGTCATCGACCACGTTCGTCTTCGAGCAATACCTGCACATGAGCAAAACACAAAATGATTCCGAGCACAAGTCCACGACTTGACTCATATTAATCCATGCAACTACTCATACGAGTATTTGCATAAAGTCAACTTCAAAACATGCATCATGAAATTCACACAAATTTCATAATCTCAAATTCAAATCAAAATTCAATTCTAAATTTGCTCAAAACCCTAACTGAGCAAAAAGCATTCATCACGGACCAAAATCTAAAAACCCTAGAAAAACCCATTCACACCGGACTAAACTTCGGTCCGGCGCAACTCACGACGGATCAAACTTTTGGTTCGGTGTACATGTGAAAATCTCGGTTCAATTCAGAGAAAACATGTTCAAAAACACGTTCACGACGGACCAAATTTTTGGTCCGGCGTACATGAAAAAACAACGCTAAAAATGCGGGTCCGGCGTAACATAGAAGCTTACTATTTTTCAACAAGTTTGGTCCGGCACAAAACATGTTTACGACGGACTAAACAAAAATTAGTCCGGCGTACACATAAACAAAACCTTCAAATCACCGTTCACAACGGACCAAAACTTTGGTCTGGCGTGCATGTAAAAATAGCCGTCAAAAGCTCATTCACGGCGGACCAAAAGTTTGGTCCGGCGTAGCCTCGAGAAACAGTCCGGCGTAGATGGAAAACTTACTGTTTTTGTGAAATTCAGTCCGGCGCTAAAAGAACCACATGCACACACAATTGCAAATTCAATTCTAAGCCAATTTTTCAACACATAATTTCACACATACAAAATGCTCTAAGATTTCAGTTTTATACAACCATTTAACCTCTGCCTTGAATATGAACATAAGTCCTGAACACATGTATATAAATCACTAGTAAATCGCAGCTGAGCACTGCGTCTTAAAGGATATGAATACACCCTCTGTTCTAACCTACACACAAATCAAAGATCTGTGTGCTACCCACCACTAGACCTTAGTGCCTCTATTACAAACCTCCATGCATGTCAATATGTATACATGAAATCTCCTGCCCATCCACGCCAAATACATTAAGGAACCAGGAATACATCGTGCATTGCAAAATGGGCCAAACCAATGCATGTAAGACACTAAAACTACACATATATGCTTTTGTTAATCATAACACATAGAAGTCAGTACTGTTACACAGAGATAACTGGGGATGCTTTAGTGCCAAATTCATACATATGTGCATATGATAGTTAAGCTGATTCTGTTAACCAGATGAGCATAAAATTTGCACTGTGAAATTAGTCATGCCAGTGCATAAAAGAAACACTAAACTACCCACATATACATTATTCTTTGTCCTTACAAACATATATGGCTACCCCATCATCCAAATGCATACACTCCCACTAACCACTGTGCACAAAAGATATACCTTTTCACCCATAATTGTATTCGTAATGGATGGTAGCAAAACATGATAACGATTGTACATTTAAAATGACCATGTGCATATATAAAGCTATTCAAACTTAACCAGGCAATGCAGTGTATCAAGAATGATAGATCAAATTGTAACAACACTGCCTAATGGTAAAAGAAAAATGTAGATCTAATATACTACCAACAACTTCTAACATCCACCTTTCAAACTCTGATTACTAATAGAGTCAAAGCATTTAGTAACAAATGGGTTTAATGAAAATAAATGATCCTAAACTATTCACCAAAATGCATGCACTCTCATTGATCACTACACAAGAACTAAACCTTAAATCATAAGCAAGTTTATGAATAACTTAGATCCTGCCTAGGTGGAAAAACGACAATGCTACAACTGGAACCAATGGCAACAATAAGAATATGCCCACAGCCGCACTATAGATTGCACGTCAAATAATTATACTGATGCAAGGTTGTGAGTGTCTCATTGCACAACTGAAACCCTTAACCATGGTTCCATTTCCACTGCACGCTGTCACTCATAATTTCATTTTTGGAAACACAGAAACCTCAATGCATATACCACTCTCTATTACTAGACTGCCAACCTACAAGAAATTTCTGCTCAGTAGCTACCATTCAATAATCCTGTGAACTTATTTACTTGAATAAGCATTTGGGGAGTGTGACACAATCATACACAAATATTCAGCCAAGACAGATAAAGCAAACGCAAAATAATTCTATTGAACCCAACACACGAAGGCCAATACTGACATGAAAATTGAGTCAATAGGAATCCATATTCATCAGTAACTCAACAGTCCCAACACATAAATTTCCTGCTCACTAATTTTAAATTTACAACCTAGTGTGTCATGAACTTCATAGAAGGACTAAGCAGCAGTGACCACTAAAAACTAAAGGCACGGCCATATGAAATTAACAAATCACATTGCACAGAAACCAACCAAAGTTCAACTTCACTGCATACCAGTATAGCAATCACAAGTAATAGATAGGAGTGAGAGGAAACTTAGCTCATGGAGGCGGATGAACCGTAGTCGAACCATGGTTGCGGTGGCGGTGGTTGGCCGCATATAAGCGCCTGGCTCCTTGCCATGGTGCCGACACCACTGCGGTAATTGGCGTGGCCGGGGAGGCCACCAGCATTGAGTGCCGGGCCCGACGACAACCGTATGGCGGTGACTTGGGAGAAAGGGGGGAAAGTGGGTGAGTGGAGGAGAAGAAAATAGAAGGAGAAGGGGGAGAAGTACTTAGCTCATCGGGGACATGGCACATAGGCGGCAGGAACGCTAGATCCGGCGATTCTCCGCCGGATCTGGAGAGGGGAAGCAGACCAGGAGCTATGGAGGCTGGAGAAGACCAGAGAGGGTGGATTAGTGGTGGTGTAGGGCAAAGAGGGGAGAGCCGCATGAGGAGAAGAGTGGAGCTGGGGAGATTGAAGGGCGGCGGCGCCCGGTGGAGCAATGGGGGCGGCGCTGGGGGCATGAGAGGGAGAACTAGGCAGCAGCGTGGAGCTCAGGTGAGGCACAGCAGTGACGAGGAGAAGGGAGAGTGCGGGAGAGACAGATGGAGAGGAGTAGGAGGTGATGGCTAGAAAGATGAGTTGAGAGAGATAGAGAGAGATGTGGTGCGGCTAGGGTTAGGGTAAATGGGGAGGTGGCTCGGCTGACTGGGCCGAGTGGGCCTAAATGGGTTGGCCTAGCATGAAAAAAATATAGATATATAATATAAAATTTAATATGTATATATATTTCAACTGATGCTGGAAAAAAAAGAAGAGAAGAGAAGAAGAAATAGTACAAGAGAGAGATAGCAGTAGAAAATCAATCCAGACTTTATGTTTCTTGTTTTTCTCTTTTCTTTTCTCTAAATTAGTTCAATCTTAAATATTAAGATACATGTTTAAAATTACCAACTCTAGCACTAAACAACTAAGACTTGCACATAAAACTTTAGAACAAAAGCAATATTTACCGTACATAACTGAAATAGGGAATTTCTCTCATAACCATAACAAATAACGTTCAAGAATCGAAAAACTAAATATTCATAAAACCTAGAGTAACCTTTTTTTTTTGTAATTGCATTTCAAATTTGGTAATATTTGACTTATTTTATTCCTTATTATTATTGCTTCGCAACAAACACGTGTAGACTCTAACGTTCCAAAGACTGCGACTACCGACTCTGAATTCACGACTAAAATCAACAAGCAAGGCAATCAGCCTCCTTTGATCATATTGATACTATATTTTACGTTGTTTATTTTGTTTGTCATACTATTAGGCATGCGTGTAATTTCCGTAAAGTTGCTATGTTGTGGGAAGTGGTAGCTGTATTCCTAAATTGCGAGATTTCCTCAATCATATTGACATGATACCCTTGTTGAAACATAGGCTAGGATTAATCATTCTATGAAATGAAACATGGGTATAATTGAATATTAAATGCTTACGCTTAGCCATGCTTTAGATAAGGGTAGGATGATATTCTTGAGTCTTATTAGAAAATTCAAAAAGGTTGGATATGACGGTAAAGGATACTGATATGTTGGTAAAAATGAAAATAAAAATTATGATTAAGACACGAGCGAGTTATGGTATAACTGTATGTACAAGGGATTGACTTATATCGTACAAGGGATGTACTTGTACAGTACAAGAGATAGACTTGTGCCGCAAGGGATGTACATGCACGTAGATAGGGGGAGATTCTCGCCTGAGTCAACTTAAGAATCGAACTTGATGTTATCAACTGAGTCAAATTGTGCAACCACATGTGCTAGTTATGGGATAGGCTTGATTTAGTAAATTAGTTAGAGTTTAAACCTTGCATGTTGGTAGGTCGAGTAGTATGGACGAACTGATGAACCGGTGTCGTTCTAGGTGCTCCCTTCACCGAGGCGTTGGGAACAAAGCATTCCAATACAACAGGTTTGCCTTGCTATGGGGAGAACGAGGGTGATGGCTAGCGGTACCATCGTGAGTACTAAAATGTAACACCCCAATTTTTGCTTTTTATGAATTTAAATGAAATTTGGCACTTTTGTGAATTTTTGGAATTTTCCGAGATTGATTTGGATCTATTTGGAATTTATTTGAATTTATTCCCTTTTCAAATAATTAAAGAATTTAATTTTGCAAATAAAATTTTGTTGGAAATATTTTATTCGAGTCCAAAATGTTCCAAAATATTTTCTAGAATTTTTCTGGAATTTTTCTGAGTGTTTTGCTATTTTTAATGAATTAAATGAATTTCTGGGAATTAATTTGAATATTTAATCGCTGGAAAAATCGATTGGGTTTGCACTGTTCATCCGACCGAGCCCGAACCCGAGTCGGACTCGAGTCCGACCCGGACCACGGTCGAACCGGACCCGAGTCCAACCTAACCCTAAATCGCGTGACCGTTGGATCATGATCCAACGGCCACGATCGCGCCACCTCACCCAAGCCCGACTCCGACCGAGCCAGCCAGGTCGCCGAGCCAGACCCGTGCCCGTTGGATCAAGATCCAACGGTCCACATCAAGCCACGTCACCCAATCCGAATTGGATTTGGATTCCGCCGCCACCCGTGCGTGGGCCCTACTTTTCCGCGCATAACACGGCGTCGAGGGGGTATTTACCATGCGTTTGGTTGTTTGAATGGAACCATCCCATCCTGGACCAAGTGGTACACTTTTGAGGAATATTCTCTCTAGATGCTGAACCATCTCGTTCACCCAAAATAATGGAACCAAATGGTACAGGACCATCCCATCCCATTCAACCTCATCCCACGAACCAAACGCACCCTTAATGCGCCGCCGCCACCATCGTGTTCTCCGTTTCATTGCGCACCCGTAGCCCTAGTCCTTCACGCCTGAGTCGCCGTGGTTGCGCCGCAATCGCTCGCCGTAGTTGGGTTAGGCTTCCGCCGCGGTTCTCCGTTGTTTCCGCCGCCACCGAGCCCAGATCCGGAACCGCAAGGACGAGGCGCATCGGAGACTACCACTCACTTCGCCGGAGGAGCCCCGCAACGCCGTCACCGTGGTCGTCGTCCCCAACTCCGGTCTGCTAGCGCCGCCGCACGCCATCGCCGTCCCCCGAGCTCTCTCCACCGTCCGATCAAGATCCGAAGGCCAGGATTCGTCCACGTCACCACGGTAAAATTTCACGTGTTAATTTTTAGATCTATTTCCAACCGTTGGATCTAGATCCAACGGTTTAGATCGTGCCACGTAGCCGTAACTGCACCGTGCTTGAATAGATCTCAGCCGTTAGATCTAGATCGTACGGCTAGGGTTAGCCACGTTGTAACTTTAGATTGGATCTTGACCGTCCGAACAAGATCAAACGGTCCAGATCGACCGTGTAGTTCCTAATGCGTGAAACCCAGATCCGATCTGGGCCGTTGATTTTCAAATCAACGGCCGAGATCTAGCCACGTGGTCGGAAGGCTGACCGTCGCGGTCACGCCAGTCGCCGCTGACGTCACGCGTGACGTCAGCATGGGACCCACGTGTCAGCGGCTCAGCCGTGCGCTGACGTCACCCGGGGGGCCCACCTGTCAAAGGCACACGTGCCGTGGACCGGGTCCACCGTGGACCGAGCCGAACCGTGCGCCGGCTCCATGGACCCGAGGCGACGTGGTGGTCTCTGATTGGTCCACGTGTCATGCTGACGCAATAAATCATTTTCCGAAAAAGAAATTATTTATTTAATTCGGTTTATTGATATCAAATATAGATTCAAACTTCAAACGCTTATAACTTTTGCGTTTTAACTCCGATTTGAGTGATTCAAATTTCTAAATTTTTATAAAATTGAGATCTACCTAATGGTGAATTTTATTTAATTTTTGGACCAAATTTTTTCTCTGTAATATTATTTAATTGGTTATTTAAAATTTAAACGCTTGTAACTTTTGCGTTTCAACTCCGATTTTGCCGATTCAAAGTCCTAAAAATTCATAAAATTATGCTCTCTCTGTTTATGGACTTCATTTGGATGTTTGGTGTAACATCCTCATTTTCGCCTTCTGGAAGAAAAACCTAATTTAAATAAAGTAAATTCAAAATTTGGAGTTTCATTGGTGTTTATAATAACCTGGCATCCATTTTTCCTCCGAAATCGGGAATTTATTCCTCTCCGATCGAAAAATCGGATTTTCCAGTTCCGCCGGTACCCGAAAATTCACCCGAGTCCATAAATGCTCCAAAAATATCCAAACCACTTTTCAAATGTTCCAAATATTCCTAAATGATTTTAGGAATTTATCCCCGAATTTTTGGACCTCCGTTTCTATTTTATCTCGCGCGGCTTTTGTTAAATGCCCGCAATTCGCTCCGGAATATTAAAATTCCACAAATTTCGTCCAAATTCAACCAAACCAATTCCATTGAGTCCCAAATATTCTAAAATGGCTCTAGGAATTTTTCCGGAATTTTTAGGCCATTTTTCCTAATTTTTCTCTAGGGCGAATCGTTTACGTAAAAGAGGGCCAATGAGGGAGTGACACGTGGCCAACACTATTCATCATCTTCTTCCTCTAGCCATGCATGGTTGGTGGAGCTTCAAGCTTGCAAAAATGGAGGTGCCCTTCTTTAAATGCTTGTAACTCCCTCCACGTAACTCCAATCAACGAACGGCCGGTTGCGTTGGATTCGGAGCGTCGTCCTCTTCGCATCCCCCACCACCTCTCGCCGGAGAACTCGCCGGAATCCGTACGGGCGCCCGAAAACCGAAAACGGTCATAATGACTTTAATTGCTCATAGCTCGGCCGTTTCTCGTCCAAACGCCGCATCACCACCTCTAATCTCTCGGTATAAAAGTCCTCTTTCCGGTGGTGTAAGCCCCTCTTTGCATCTCCCCACCATTTGCTCTCTAGATCAAGAAAACCGAGTTCGTGTTGTGCTTTTTCGGAGTTCTTGAGTTCGTCGTCGTTTCTCCCTCTCCGGTGAGCCTTTCTTCATGCCACTTGGTTCCTTGTGACCGTGGATGAGTTTAGCATCTAACCCAATCGTTAATTCTAGGTTGCATCAATCGGTGGCGACGAATTTCGCGTTTTTCCAATTCCGGCCGAAACTCCGTTCGTCGTCGAATTCATCACTTCCGGTGAGTTTCAATCCAATTCCTTCATCCTAGTTGTGCCTTAGGTTGTTATCTATTGGTTCCATGCTTTTGTTTGGATCAATTTCATGCAAATTTGGTGGAAAAATCAAGTTTTGGGAGAAACCGGTTCTTTTTCCCATTTTGGAGCTCTGCTTTTGGAGCTTCCTTGGAGCTCGCTGTCTCGCAGCCGCCGGGCGATCGCTGCCGCTGGCGTGCGCGCCGCTTCGCCGCCGGCCACCGCCGCTGGGCCACGGCCGCGCTGGCCGTGCGTGGCGGCCAAGACGCGACGCTGCAGGCGCCGGCCGCCGCTGGCCACGGGCCGGTCCCGCTGGCCAGCGATCGCCGCCGCCGCCGCCCTCCTCGCCGGCGAGCCCCACCGCCGGCTCTCTCTCTCTCTCCTTTCTCTCTTCCTTGGGTTCCTGGAAGCTTCATGAGGAAGCAACCCCCATGTCAATGACATGTGGGGCCAATTTGTCATAGGAATAGAGCTAGTCAAAGGCCCAGTCAAACCAGTGGACCCAGTCAACTTTGACCCAGTCAAACCCGAGAGGAATATTCGGAGAATATTCCCGATTTTCCAATTATTCGAAATTCAAACTTCGGAAGCTCATAACTTTCTCATCCGAACTCCGTTTGACCCCATTCAAATTTCTAAATTCATCTAAAATCAAGATCTACCTGCCAGTACTAATTTTGTGATTTTTGGATTTTATTTATTTTCTGTTATTTATTTATTGCCTCGTTTTGCGCGTAGACGCGACCGCCGACGCCGCCGCCGAACTTCACGCGTTCGACGACCTTTCCGCGAACGAAGGCAAGTCCCTTTGACGCATTTTGATCCTACGTTTTCAAATGTGTTTAAATGCTTTATAAACTTGCATGCTATGTTTTAAGTCGTATATCTAGGTTCATGGAGGAACTGAGGTTCGGGACTAGGTTCAGGAGGAACTGAGGTCTTGGTGGTCAAGGATGTCATGCGGGACGTTCGGGCTAAGAGAATGGTGCACATGAAGAATGGTTAGTCACGTGAGGATGGCAGGAGGTCATTCGCGTGCAAAGTGTTAGTCACGTGAGTATGGCAGGTGGCCATACGCGTGCAAAGTGTTAGTCACGTGAGTATGGAAGGGTTACCATACGCGTGCAAAGAGTTGTACTCGGCCAGGTTGGACCAAGTAGAGTTGTGTTGGATACGGATTCCTTCTAGGGAATAGGAATCGTATTCGTAACTCCTTGTGGAGTTGGTGCTTTAAATAGGTGGGGTCTCTGTTGAAAGGCACCAAGTAGAGCTGGGCGCATCAAGCTTTGAGCTTGGTTTTAGGGTTTGTACTCTTTTGATGAGAGTATTTTAGACAAGAAATAAAGATCAATTCTTCCAAGATTTTTGTGCTACAAGAACCTCGCCGCTACAAAGGTTTTCTGCTTTGGTTTTTGTTTGCATGCTTGTTCTAATTCTAGATTGGTTTTGATCGTTGAGTTTCATCTTGATTTGATCCATCAAAAACCGTTCTAGGGTATTGATCTAGTGTTTCTCAAAGTCTAGTTGATCAATCTTTTGTCGTTCTTGTTTAATCTTGAAGTTTTGATTAGATTGATTCTCGTCAAGTTCTGGATCAGCAAGCTTGCGAAGCTCATAACTTTTGATCCGTAAGTCCGATCGAGCTGATTCTTTTTGGGTTCGATTCGTATTGGAATCTAGTTTCTCGTGTCCAAATTTCATATCAATCTAACGGTTGGATCTCCGGAAATTTGTGTTTTACCGAACCTCTATCATTCTATTTTTGTCGAAAACGAGGCAATTATTTGGTTCTGTTTTGGGGTGAACTTTTAATAGATCAAGAATTTGGTTTTAGCTTCCGCACAATCATTCACCCCCCTCTGATTGCTATATTCGTATATTTCGATCCTACAAGTGGTATCAGAGCAAGGTTTCTCTAATCTATCTTAACCGGTGATTAGATCAATGGATCGTTATTCGACAAAACCATGTGTGTTCGATGGTGTTGATTTTCAGTTTTGGAAGGCCAAGATGGAGGCGTTCATCCAAGCATTGTGGCTTCACAATTTGGGAGAAGGTCTACAAGCCATATGAAGTCCCCGCAAACGACAACGCCAACGACACCAATCGCACACATGTTGAAGCAAATAGCAAGGCGCGCAACTTGATCATCCAAGGCTTGGGACGCAATGACTTTGATCGTGTGGTTCATCTTCGATCCAAGATATGAGGTATGGAAATCTCTTTGTGATTACCATGAGGGTTCTAACACTGTCAAAGAGGTTCGCCAAGATATTTACAAAAAAAAGAATACATGCGTTTTGAGATGAAACCTAGTGAATCAGAGATGACTTCTTTGCACGTTTCAATAAAATTCTTAGCAATCTACGTGCTTTGTTGGAGTTAGCTACACCGATGCTAAAAATGCTCGACAATTGCTTAGTGCTTTGGACATGTCAGTGTGGGAGATGAAAGTAACATCTATACAAGAATCTACTACCATGAGCACACTCACATTAGATGTTCTTTACTCTAAGTTGAAAACTCATGAGTTGGATGTTCTTGCCAGGAAGGGTAACATTAAATCAATTGCTTTGATCTCTAATCCTAACATGTCAAATGCAAATTCTTCTTCTAGCTTTGCCTTGTCTTCCATGTCTTCTTTAACAGATGAGCAACTTGAAGAGTTTCTGAAGAAGATCTGGCACTACTCTCTTCTCGCTTTAACAAAGCTTTGCAGAATGTGAGAATGAGAAAGAGAGGTGGTCCTCCAAGATGCTATGAGTGTGGTGACCTCAACCATATTCGCACAAATTGTCCTAAGCTTGCAGGAAAAACATCAAAGGAGGAGAAGGACAACGAAGGAATGAGAAGAAAAGGTTCTCGTCAAATGATAGGAAGAAGAAGAGCTTCATCAACCGCAAGGTGGTTCACCGAGTTCTTTCCGCTCTTGAACAAGTCAATTTGAGCGATGTGGACTCGGAGAGCAGCGAAGATGATGCAACTCCAAGCAAGCATGATTTGATAGGATTATGTCTCATGGCAAGCAGCAAGGATAGCTTCACCGAGGGCGACCACGACAAATGACTTCCAATGAGGTAGATCCTCTTATGATGAATTAGCTATTGCTGTTGCTCGTCTTGGAAAATTGCTTGACAAACGTGATAAGAAAATTAAGAAACATGATTTCATTATTGAATCATTGAATGCTGAAATTGCTAGACTTAAGACTTTGATTCCTAGTGATGACACTTGCAAATCATGTGACTTAATTTACAATGAGCTCACCTTGCTTAGGAAAGAACATGCTCTTTTGTTGCATCTAAATGAGAAAAATGAGAAACATGTTGTACATGCTAGCTGTTCCACTGATGATTTGCATAGTTCAACTTCTTGTTCTAAATGCTCAACTCTTGAATTAAAATTGGAAGATGCAAATGCTAGGGTTTCTCAATTAACTGATAATTTGCTTTCACATGAAATTCTCTCATGCTCAACTTGTCGCAAGCAAAAAGGAAAAGTAGATGTTCCCTGCAATAATTGTTTAACTCTTGCTAAGAAAGTGGATTACTTGCAAAATTCTTTGGAACGTTTCACTAATGGCAAGAAGAAGTTGAACATGATTTTGGATCAATCTAAGGTTAGCACAAACAAGAGAGGTTTAGGTTTTGATCCTTATGCCACATATGAAACTAAACCTCGTGACCGTTGTTCGTGCTCCTTGCAAAATTGAGTTATCTAATGAGCCTAAGAAAATTGCTTTTCAATCTGGTTTTTTATCTTCTACTATGATGAATGCAAAATATGCTTTTACTGTTAAAGCTAAACATCATGTCAAGTACACTTGCACTCATTGTGGTAGAGATGGACACTTAGTAAATTTTTGCTTTAGACTAGCTAAACAGCAAAAGAAGGAAAGAACTGAGGCTAGGTCAAATTTCAGCAAAGCACATTTTTATGCGCCTAGAGTGATGAAAACACCTTCTGTTCCTACAAACATGGGAAAAGGCAAATCTGATTTTGTGCATAAAAATTATCATGTTGTACCTATCTTGTTGTGCGTCGTGTGTCTCAAGATCGATTCCCAAAAATCTAATTCCTAACCCCACTACAGAGGCCTCGACATGTTTTGCTATGTAGGCTTCTCGCGCAAGGAAGGAGAACATATGGCTAGTGGATTACGGATGCTCACGCCACATGTCCGGTGATAAGAATTGGTTCTCCTCCCTCACTCGTGCATCTCGTGCTGAAAGTGTTACTTTTGGAGATGCTTCTTCCTCTTCTGTTGTGGCAAAAGGTACAATAAAGGTAAGTGACAAGTTTATGTTCAAAGATGTGGCTCTTGTTGAAAATTTGAAATATAACTTGCTTTCTGTCTCACAAATGCTTGATGAAGATCTTGAGATAAGCTTTAAGAAAAATGAATGCAAAGTGCTAGATGCTTCAGTGATCTTGTGTTCAAAATTTCTCGTTTTGGAAGAGTCTTTAAAGCTGATTTTGATGCATCACCTTCTTCTAAGCATAGGTGTCTAATTGCCAATGTTTCTAAAGATTTATTCTTTTGGCATCGTAGACTTGGTCATGTTGGTTTTGATCATCTTACTCGTGTAAGTGGTTTAGATCTTATACGTGGCCTGCCTAAGCTTAAGGGTGATAGCAATCTAGTATGTTCTTCTTGTAGACTTGGTAAGATGATTGCAGGTTCACATCCACCTCTTACCATGATGATGACAAACGCTCCAGACAGCTTCTACATCTTGATCTGATTGGACCATCTCGAGTTCAATCCTTTGGAGGCAAACGGTATGTGCTTGTGATTGTTGATGATTTTTCTAGATACTCTTGGGTATATTTTATGGCATCTAAGGATGAGGCTTTTAGTCATTTTAGAAGTCTTGTTCTTAGGCTTTCTGTTGACCATCCAGGAGCTCTCAAAGCTATTAGAAGTGATAATGGAACTGAATTCAAAAATGCTTCCTTTGATCTCTTTTGTGCTGAAAAAGGAATTGATCATCAATTTTCATCTCCTAGAGTGCCTCAACAAAATGGTGTAGTCGAAAGAAAAAACAGAACGTTAGTTGAGATGGCTAGAACCATGTTAGATGAACATCTCTCTCCTAGAAATTTTTGGGCTGAAGCTATTTCAACTGCTTGTTATGTTTCAAACCGTGTGTTTTTGAGATCAAAATTGGGTAAGACTCCATATGAGCTTCGGTTTGGACATAGACCTTCTGTTTCTCACTTTCGAGTTTTTGGATGCAAATGTTTTGTCTTGAAATCTGGAAATCTTGATAAATTTGAAGCTAGATCAACTGATGGCATTTTTCTTGGATATCCTGCTCATACTCGTGGCTATCGTATGCTTGTTTTGGAGACTAACAAAATTGTGGAAACTTGTGAAGTTACTTTTGATGAGGCTAGTCCAGGCACTAGTCCAAGTGATGCAGGTACAGACGCATACATTCAGGGGGAGAAAATCTTTGAAGATGATGATGATGTTGAAGATGAGGTCTTGACTCTTCCTAATGCACAACAAGATGTAGCACCTTTGGCACCTACTACTACATCACCTACAGCTAACCATCCTCAAGCTACAACATCATCTGTACATGCTGAAAATGAAGATGGAGAAGGAGAAGTCTCAAAAGCCAATGCTCCCTTGCACATTCAAAAAATGCATCCATCTGAACAAATGATTGGAGACCTAAATGAGAGAGTCACTCGATCCAGGTTTATTCATTCTGACACTCATGCTCATTCTGCTTTAGTTGCTTCTTTTGAACCCAAAGATATATCTCATGCATTATCTGACGAATCTTGGATCAATGCCATGCATGAAGAATTAGAGAATTTTGAACGAAATAAAGTTTGGAAACTTGTCTCACCACCTCCTGATTTTAATGTTATTGGAACTAGATGGGTTTTCAAAATAAACAAAGTGAGGATGGTGTTGTTGTTAGAAACAAGGCTAGATTGGTTGCTCAAGGTTACACTCAAATTGAAGGCTTAGATTTTGATGAAACCTTTGCTCTGTTGCTAGAATTGAAGCCATTAGAATCCTTTTAGCTTTTGCTGCATCCAAAGGTTTCAAATTGTATCAAATGGATGTGAAAAGTGCTTTTCTTAATGGCTACATAAATGAGGAGGTTTATGTCAAGCAACCACCTGGTTTTGAAAATCCAAAGTTTCCAAATCATGTGTTCAAACTATCAAAAGCTTTGTATGGTTTGAAACAAGCCCCTAGAGCATGGTATGATAGGCTAAAAACCTTTTACTTGAAAAAGGCTTTTAATGGGAAAGGTTGACAAAACTCTTTTTACTCAAGCAAGGCAATGATCAACTATTCGCTCAGATTTATGTTGATGATATTATCTTTGGTGGTTCATCTCATGTTTTAGTGTCTGAAGTTTTAGAAACAATGAGGAAGGAGTTTGAGATGAGTATGATGGGTGAGTTGACATACTTTTTGGGATTTCAAGTCAAGCAAACGAAGGATGGTACTTTTGTACATCAAAGCAAATACACGAAAGACTTGCTACATCGCTTTGGAATGGAAAACAGCAAGCCGATCATGACACCCATGGAGAGCACTTGCACTTGACCCTAATGAAGATGGTGAGCAGGTTGATCAAAAGGAATATAGAAGCATGATAGGTTCACTTTTGTACCTCAACGCATCAAGGCCGGATATACAATTTGCTGTATGCTTGTGTGCTCGTTTTCAAGCTTCCCCACGTGCTTCACATCGACAAGTCACAAAAGGATTTTCAGGTATCTTCATGGAACTCAAGATTTTGGCATTTGGCTTTCTGCTTCCTCATGCATTAGTTTGAGATCTTTTTCTGATGCTGATTTTGGAGGATGTAGAATTGATAGGAAAAGCACTTCTGGTTCATGTCACTTCTTGGGAAATTCTCTCATTGCATGGTCATCTAGAAAGCAATCTTCTGTTGCACAATCAAGCTTGAATCTGAATATGTGGCTGCTGCTAGTTGTTGTTCTCAAATTCTTTGGATAGTAGCTACACTTAAAGATTATGGGGTTATTTTGGATAGTGTTCCTCTTACGTGTGATAACACTAGTGCAATTTGCATTGCTAAGAACCCTGTGCAACATTCAAGAACAAAACATATTGACATCGATTTCACTTTCTTAGAGATCATGTTGAAAAAGGCAACATTGTGCTTCATCATGTGGATACTGAACATCAATTGGTAGACATTTTCACAAAACCTTTGTCTTCTTCTCGCTTTGCTTTTATTCGGGAGAACTTGGAATTGTTCATCCAATGGGATTGTTTTGAGGAGTTTCTTTGCCAAGTTCTTTCACTTGATGAGCTCACTTTATCATATTTCTTTATATACTATATAATTGAGCTAATATATGATAATCTAAATTGTCTCACTTGAACTAAGAATGACATTGCGGAATTCCACGATCCGATTGCCTATAGCTAAATACTCTGTGATATCTTACTCTTCTAGGCTTGATATTGAATCCTCTTGACAAATTTGGGCTATGAAGCAAGTGTGGTTTCAACTTTACTCTTTCATAAGACCATTTAATCATTTTTGCATGTTTATAATCAAAGAAAAGAAAAAAAGAAAAGGGAATAAAAGGGGTGTTAAAAGCAAAAGCTTCAAGTTGTATGCTTCAGGCATGCTTTCCTTAAAAATAAGATGTATGCTTCAAGCATGCCATTCCCTCAAAGATAAGATGTATGCTTCAAGCATGCCACTCCTAGAAAATAAAAGAAGTATGCTTCAAGCATGCCACATGCGATTTATTGTTTAAAGATTAAATTGGTCTACTAGATTGGAGTTGAAACTACTTGCTCGCCCTAAGTTGTTAGTTGCTTCAATTTTTTAAAGCCTTGCTTTTTCTGCTAAGATCTTGCTTAGTACCTGGCTATAGTTGACTAAATTGAGGTTGAGATGCATGTCATTCCCTAACTTGTTAAAATCACTTCAAGATCATGTATTTTGCATATTATGTGATATATAAGGTTATATGATCGAATGAGCTCATCTTTTCCTATCTTGGCACTCCCTTGTTTCTCTTTGTGAAATCTTTGCTACAGGAAAAATTTTGAACCTGTTCTCTCTTTTACTCTTGATGAATCCATTGTCAAAGGGGGAGAAATTTGGGAATCGTTGAAAAGTTTAAGGAAAAAGGGGGGAGAAGAAAAAGGGGGAGTTGTTTGAGTTTTTGGATTTTTGAGATTTTTTGGAGAAGTTTGGAGATTTTTGGAATTTTTGGGCACATTGCACATTCACACACATTTTCCTTCTCAGGGGGAGATTTTGTTTTGCATTTTGGTCAAAGGGGGAATTCTGTGTTTTCTCTTTTTGGTCCTTGATCCTTTGGATTTCAAAATCTTTTGTAAAGTGAATGCCAAATGTTTAATTCTAAAGTGGTGTTGCCAATGTTTTCATCAAGGGGGGGATTGTGAAATCATGTGCTGAAAAATTGGATTAGAATTGAATTTGCAAAATGTGTTTGTTCATGTGTTTTGACAATTTGACAAGAAACAGTTAGTTTCGCTTTGGCGCCGGACCAAACTTAAAGAAAACAGTAAGTTTCCCATGTACAACAGACCAACCTTTTTGGTCCGTTGTAAACATGCTTTTGATAACCTCATTCTTCCATGTACAACAGACCAACTTTTTTGGTCCGTTGTAAACTTGCTTTTGAGCTCATGAGCCGAACTCAATTTTCCAAGAAACCAGTAAGTTTTGCATGTACGTCGGACCAATTTCTTTGGTCAGTCGTGAACGGTTTTTTGAGGATTGATTTCGCATGTACGACGGACTGATTTCTTTTAGTCTGTCGTGAACGTGTTTTCGCCGGAATGATTTCTTCTTGGAACCGAAACTTTCACTTGTACAACGGACCGATTTTGTTGGTCTGTCGTGAATGGTTTTTTGAGTGACTTTTTCATGTGTACGCCGGACCGATTTTGTTGGTCCGTTGTGAATGCGTTTTTGCTCGATTAGGGTTTTGAGCAGAATTGAAATAATTTGAATTTGAGATTATGAAATTTGTGATGATTTCATGATGCTTCTTTTGAAGTGGACTTTATGCAATGCTCATGTGAGTAGTTGCATGGATTGACATTGAGTCAAGTCGTGGACTTGTGCTCGGATTTGTTTTGTGGTTTGTTCATGTGCAGGTATTGCTCGAAGACGAATGTGGTCGATGACGGGACCGGAACTAGGTTCATGGAGGAACTGAGGTTCGGGACTAGGTTCAGGAGGAACTGAGGTCTTGGTGGTCAAGGATGTCATGCGGGACGTTCGGGCTAAGAGAATGGTGCACATGAAGAATGGTTAGTCACGTGAGGATGGCAGGAGGTCATTCGTGTGCAAAGTGTTAGTCACGTGAGTATGGCAGGTGGCCATACGCGTGCAAAGTGTTAGTCACGTGAGTATGGAAGGGTTACCATACGCGTGCAAAGAGTTGTACTCGGCCAGGTTGGACCAAGTAGAGTTGTGTTGGATACGGATTCCTTCTAGGGAATAGGAATCGTATTCAGAACTCCTTGTGGGTTGGTGCTTTAAATAGGTGGGGGGTCTCCTGTTGAAAGGCACCAAGTAGAGCTGGGCGCATCAAGCTTTGAGCTTGGTTTTAGGGTTTGTACTCTTTTGATGAGAGTATTTTAGACAAGAAATAAAGATCAATTCTTCCAAGATTTTTGCGTGCTACAGTAACTCGTCGCTACAGTGTTTTCTGTTTTGGTTTTTGTTTGCATGCTTGTTCTAATTCTAGATTGGTTTTGATCGTTGAGTTTCATCTTGATTTGATCCATCAAAAACCGTTCTAGGGTATTGATCTAGTGTTTCTCAAAGTCTAGTTGATCAATCTTTTGTCGTTCTTGTTTAATCTTGAAGTTTTGATTAGATTGATTCTCGTCAAGTTCTGGATCAGCAAGCTTGCGAAGCTCATAACTTTTGATCCGTAAGTCCGATCGAGCTGATTCTTTTTGGGTTCGATTCGTATTGGAATCTAGTTTCTCGTGTCCAAATTTCATATCAATCTAACGGTTGGATCTCCGGGAATTTGCATTTTACCGAACCTCTGTCATTCTGTTTTTGTCGAAAACGAGGCGATTATTTGGTTCTGTTTTGGGGTGAACTTTTAATAGATCAAGAATTTGGTTTAGCTTCCGCACAATCATTCACCCCCCTCTGATTGCTATATTCGTATATTTCGATCCTACAGTAGCCTCATACCAAGTTCCTTCAGTCATCCAGTGGAGAGTAGAGACTCGATCCCTGGAGACATACATTGTTGCATAGAACTGAGCGATGATTTCCACATTCCAATCATGCTGAAAACTCATAATTCTCTTGATGCCAGTTCTTTCACAAGCAGCAATAATCTCATTGAAGATAGCGTCGTCTGCCGCTGCCATGTATTCCCAACCAACACACTGCATCAAGATAACAGGATTCTTCCTTGGAAGAATGACTGACTCGTAGAAGTCCTACTGAAAGAATGTCCAGAAATGTGCATCAGTAGAGAACCTGTCTGTCCTTTTGGGGTTCTCTTCCCGAGCCTTTCTGACCTGAGCTGCTTTTCCTTTGTAGCTTACTGGCTTTCTTTGAAGCCTAGGGTTCCTTTCGGGCTTCCTTAGACGTGGCATGTCTCTAGCCTGAGAACCTGATGCACCAGCAATGCCCTTGCCTTTCCTAGAAGGTAGCGGTGCTCCACGAGGCACATTTACAGTCTGGGTGGCCTGAGAAGGTTCATTTATGGAAATGCCCAGCTGAGATCCCTTGGTCACAACTCACTTGGTTCTGGTTCCTGTTGGTGTCTTGCGTTTCCGAGAAAACGTGACTTTAGCTGAACCGGCAGGGGGCTGATCACCTTGACCAGGATCCATCGAGAAATGATCTGATAGGAAGTGAACTCACTGCGATAGATGGAATTAGAAGGAATTCTGTTTTAGAGCTGTACTATTTTCATCGGAAGTTCCGATTCCATATCGGAAGTTCCGAATTTTCATCGAAAGTTCTGATACTAGATTTCGGAAGTTTCGAAGTTTTTGGTACAACCCTAAAACTAGGAATTTGACAAGATCGACCGATAGAAATTGATGAAACTTGAGATCTAGACAGAGGAGGACTAGAGCAACAAGTTTACCAAAAGAAACTTGAGCAAAAAGTCCAAAGAACAAGGAATCTCAAGATTAGGGTTTTAGATTTACCTGAGAACACGGAAATCAAGATTGAAATGAGTGAGAGTCCTTTGATCCGAAGCAAATCCTTGTTTGGGAAGAGATCGGAGTTTCCGTAGGGTCGGAGACTCCGAAGACGACAAGAAATGAAAAGAGAGAAACGTACGGAAGCTCTTGGAGAAAAAGAAAATGAGTGGAGGGGCCAACCAAACAGTCCTTTTCAAGTGTTTACATACACTTCGGACGTTCCGAACTGAGGTTCGGATGTTTCGAACGGTCAGAATCCCCAGAACATCGGATAGTCTGATATAGATTTCCGAAGTTCCGAAGAGTTGAGGTTTCCAGCGAAATTCCAGCTGAGCACGCTTCGGATTTTTCGATACTAAACTTCGGATGTTCCAAAGAGGCTGAATTCACAGAATTTCAGAAGTTCCGATGACTTGATTGGAAGTTTCGAAGAGTTGATTTTTCCAACAGAACGAAGGAAAAGATAGGATTTCAGAGACTAGATGAAATGAGACTTTGAGTCAGTAAACTTGGGAGTCATTCCTCTTATGATCAGAAGGCATTACCACAATCAAAACAATAATCACAAGTGGAATGACCAAAGATGCAATCAACAGTAAACCATTTTAAAAAACAGTTAACTGATTTCGCAAACATTTTATTTCGAAATTAAAGTGAGAAGTAACAATCAAATACGAGCAAGATGTCAAGTCATATTCCGATAGTCTAGGACATTTAGCTTACTTCTCAACTCGCAAAAGCGTTTCTCATCTAGTGGTTTGGTGAATATATCGGCCAATTGTTTCTCGGTTCTCACATAGGTAATGTCAATGTCTCCTTTTAGTGAGTAATCCCTAAGAAAGTGGTGGCGGATATCTATGTGCTTGGTCCGAGAGTGTTGAATGGGATTGTTGGCTATCTTAATGGCACTCTCATTGTCACATAAGAGTAGTACTCTATCCAACCTTAGTCCAAAATCCCTCAAAGTTTGTCTCATCCATAGCAATTGTGCACAACAACTTCCCGCGGCAATATATTCAGCTTCGGCGGTGGATAGAGCTACCGAGTTTTGTTTCTTTGAGGACCAAGAGACTAGTGATCTACCTAGGAATTGGCAAGTCCCCGAGGTATTTTTTCTATCCACTTTGCAACCCGCATAATCAGCGTCCAAGTATCCAATCAAATCGAATTTTGATCCTTTAGGATACCAAAGCCCTAGATTTGGTGTGTGAACTAGATATCTAAGAATTCTTTTCACGGCTACTAGGTGACACTCTCTCGGAGCGGCTTGAAATCTTGCACACATACAAACACTAAGCATAATATCTAGCCAAGATGCAGAAAGATAAAGTAATGAGCCTATCATGGATCGATATACCTTTTGATCCACAGGATTACCTTCCTCATTTAGACCAAGATGTCTGTTGGTTGTCATGGGTGTATGAATTGGCTTGGCGTTTTCCATATCAAACTTCTTGAGCATATCCTTGATATATTTAGTTTGACACAAAAATGTTCCTTCCTTGAGTTGTTTGATTTGAAAACTGAGGAAGAACTTTAGCTCGCCCATCATAGACATTTCAAACCTTTTTGTCATTAACCTACTAAATTCCTCACAAAAGTTTTTATTAGTAGACCCAAATATAATGTCATCGACATATATTTGGCATACAAATAAATCATCATCAACATATTTTGTGAAGAGAGTAGGGTCGACTTTATCGATCTCAAAACCCTTTTTAATAAGAAAATCCTTAAGGCATTCATACCATGCTCTAGGTGCTTGCTTAAGCCCGTAGAGCGCCTTATGGAGCTTGTATACGTGTGTAGGGTTCTTGTGATCCTCCATCCCTGGCGGTTGCTCAACATATACTAGTTCGGCAATTGGACCATTTAGGAAAGCACTCTTGACGTTCATTATAAAGCTTGAAATCATGGTGAGTAACAAATGCAACCAAGATACGAATTGACTCTAGTCTAGCAACGGGAGCATAAGTCTCACCAAAATCCAAACCTTCAATTTGAGTGTATCCCTGAGCTACCAACCGAACTTTATTTCTCGTGACAACTCCGTTTTCATCTTGCTTGTTGCGGAAGACCCATTTGGTTCCATTCACATTTTTACTTGGCCTTTCCACCAACTACCATACTTTGTTTCTTACGAAGTTGTTAAGCTCTTCATGCATTGCCATCACCCAATCCGAATCCCTTAATGCATCTTCTACCTTCAAGGGTTCCAAAGTGGACACAAAAGAGTAAAATTCGCAAAAATTAGATACTCTAGAGCACGTTGTTACCCCTTTTTGAATATCACCAAGGATGTTATCGACAGGGTGATCTCTTTGGATGCTTTGATGCACTCTTGGATGTGGCACTTGGATGTTTGTTGAATTGGCTCATTGTCTTCAATTTGATCATCTTCCAGGAATTTCCTTGGACTATCTTGAGGAATGTCTTGATTTTGATTTGAGGTAGGAGGCTCTACTTGTGTAGAGGAATTGTCTTGATGCTCCTTTTCTTGTGGCTTCACTTCACCTATTGCCATCTTCTTAATTGCAATACTTGGCTCTTCCTCATTTTCTAACACATTCAAATCAACTTGCTCTACTTGAGAGCCGTTAGACTCATCAAATGTTACGTCTCTCGCTATTTCAACACACCCCGTGGTTTTGTTGAAAACACGATAGGCGTACGCATTTGATCCATGCCCAAGCAAAAAGCCTTCATCGATTTTGGGGGCAAATTTGGAGTTCTTTGGCTTTTTGTTTAGGATAAAGCACTTACTACCAAAAACTCTAAAATATGAAATATTTGGTTTGTTACCGGTGAGTAGTTCGTATGCCGTCTTCTTCAAAATTTTGTGGAGATATAGTCGGTTGATGGCATGACATGCGGTGTTGACGGCTTCCGCCCAAAAATGGTCGAAAATCTTGTACTCATCAAGCATTGTTCTTGCCATCTCAATTAATGTCCGATTCTTCCTTTCTACAACGCCGTTTTGTTGAGGGGAGTATGGAGCGGAGAACTCGTGCTTGATCCCTTCTTCATCAAGGAATTCTTCGACTTGAGTATTCTTGAATTCGCTTCCATTATCGCTTCGAATCTTCTTGATCTTCAACTCGAATTCATTTTGAGCTCTTCTTGCGAACTTCTTGATTACACCCTGTGTCTCACTTTTCTCTTGCAAAAAGAAAACCCACGTGAAGCGTGAAAAATCATCAACAATGACTAAACCATATTTGTTACCTCCGATGCTTATATAAGCAACGGGTCCGAAGAGGTCCATGTGTAGAAGCTCCAATGGTCTTATCGTAGTCATGATGTTCTTAGCGGGATGACGCGCTCCAACTTGCTTCCCTGCTTGACAGGCACTACAAATTCTATTCTTTTCAAACTCAACATTTGTTAGTCCAATGATGTGATCCCCTTTGAGAGGTTTGTCGAGATTCCTCATGCCAACATGGGCTAGTCGGCGATGCCGTAGCCAACCCATGCTCAACTTTGCCATCAAGCAAGTTTGAAGTTTAGCGCTATTTGAGTTGAAATCAACCAAATAGAGCTTACCCTTCAAATAACCCTTAAAGGCAACCGAGGAATCCTCTCTTCTAAAGATGGTCACATCCACATTAGTGAATAAACAATTATATCCCATCTCGCAAAGTTGCGATACGGATAACAAATTGTAATTCAAGGATTTAACTAGCAAGACATTTGATATAGAATGATCATTAGAAATTGCGATTTTACCTAATCCCATTACCTCACCTTTACCATTATCACCAAACTCAATATTTTCATATTGTGACCCTTTTTCATCAAAAGATGAAAACATTCCTTTCTCTCCGGTCATGTGGTTTGTGCAACCACTATCAAGCACCCAACTTGATCCCCTGGAGGTATAAGCCTACAAAAGCACATTAGGTCTTGTTTTTAGGTACCCAAATCTTTTTGGGTCCTTGCATGTTAGTGATTAAGACTTTCGGTACCCACACCTTCTTCTTGCTCATTTCACTAGAATTGTGGGCACCGACAAAATGAGCAACCACTTTACCACGGTGGTTCCTTTTCAAAACATAAGAAGCATAATGAATTGAATGTGATGCATAATGCTGAGGATGCTTCTTCGGTTTTTGCTCGGCCATGATGACATGTGTGGTAGTCAATGGTTGTTTGTCATTTCCTTTGACAAACTTAATGCACTCCTTACCTTTCACCATCACACGGTCATTTCCTTTGCACTCGTACTTATCATATCCTAGCCCTTCTTTGTTTTTGTTGCCTCGACCATTAATGGTCTTATATAGGGCATCCTTGGATTGATAAGTCTTTATGCAACCGTACCTTACCAAGGCACTTAGTCTCTTATTTTCGCCTTTTAATACTTGCACAATTTGAGAGTTAGTAGTACAAGCATTAATATCAATATTATAGCAACGAGAGCAACCATTGCTAGTTGAAGGAATAGAAGCCGTCGAATAATTGACAATTGGAGAATTAGGATCATTAAGAGATTCAGTTTGCACTTCAAGAGCTTGAAGGTTGTTTTCTAGATTTATGACATTCTCTTGAAGTGACTCATTTGAACCCTTAAGCATTGCATTTGAATTATTAGCCAAATCAAGCTTTTTGGTTAACAATTCAATCGTCTCCTTTTCTTTTGTGAGGATCTTCTCGAGAGCAAGAGTTTTCTTCTTTTCACAAATTAGCAACTCTTCTTGCTTCTCAAGAGTCTCCTCTTGGCTATCTATTCTTTTCAATAGCTTATGGATTTTAGCAATAGCCGATTTGCTCAAATCACAAAATAGAGCATCATCATCATCATTATCGTCACTATCTAATTCACTATCACTACTTGGAGGTTTTGACTTAGTCATTACCTTCCGTCCTTTTGCCATAAGACAAACAGGTGTGTCATCGATGTCGGTGTCGCTCACGTCGCCGAAGAGTGATTTTGTTGGAGGAACGGCTTCAATGGCGACGGTGGCAACTCCTTCATCATCAGTGTCGGAGTCAGAGTCATTTGAATCCCATTCTTCTCCAATATGAGCTCGCCCAGAGTACTTCTTCTTGTAAGTCTTGTTCTTCTTATGCGGCTCATTCTTCTTGTGCTCATTGGAGTTGTTCTTCTTCTTCGGACAGTTGGCGATGAAGTGTCCAACTTCACCGCACTCATAGCAAGCTCTCTTTGTGTTTATTCTTCTTCTTGATTTGTCATTGTAGTTTTTCTTGTATTTACTTGACCCGTCGTACTTGAGAAATTTCTTGAATTTTCTTACAAATAAGGCCATGTCTTCTTCATCTTCGCTTTCATCTTCCTCTTCATCACTTGAGGTTGATTCTTCCTTTTTACTTGCCTTCAAAGCTATTCCCTTTGATCTTGAGTTCGAACTTTGCTTGGCAAGATTCTTCACTTCTTTAGCTTCCTCTTCCATGAGCTCGTGTGAGAGGATTCTACCAAGTACATCATTTGGTGTGAGCCTCTTGAAGTCTTTTCGCTCCCGTATGAGTGTTACAAGAGTCGAGTTCCTTGGAGTGAAGGCTCTTAACATTCTTTTCACCACAACATGATCCATCATTTCTTTGCTTCCAAGCCCTCGAATTTTGTTGACGAGGATCATCAAGCGATCATACATTTGTTGCGGAGTTTCATCATCATTCATCACAAACCTCCCCAACTTTCCTTCAAGCAACTCAATCCTTGATTCCCTCACACTCGATGTTCCTTCATGAGCTACTTGGAGTGTGTCCCATATTTCTTTGGCTTCTTCTAAGCCGTCCACTTTGTTGAATTCTTCGGGACTCAAAGCTCCAAGCAAAACACTTGCGGCTTGAGCGTTGCGGTGGATATTTTGCTCTTGCTCCGACGTGAGCTCCATGTCATCTTCCGGCATATCTAGACCTGTGCAAACAATCTTCCAAACACTAGGATGGAGAGACATTAAGTGCATTTTCATCTTGTGCCTCCAAGCGGAATAGTACGTGCCATCGAAAAAAGGTGCATGCCCGGAGGGCACGGTAATGTAGGAATGAGATGAGGCGGTATTCGATTTTTCATAATTAAAAGGAATTTGCACTCCCTGTGAAGACGTTGAAGTGTCACCTTCTTTGGTCTTCCCGGGAGTTCCATGTCTGGCCTTGGGACTATCTTCTTCCCCCGACACGATAACCTTCAATCCGGTGTTGGCCATCACGTTCCCTTCAGGGGTTAAGCCTTCGAGAAGGTCTAGCTCTGATACCAATTGAAAAGATGAGAAAGTTGCCTAGAGGGGAGGGGTGAATAGGCAATTTAAAATTAAAACTAAATTCGTCGCAGCGGAAAGAGTATCGGAACTTTCGGTATAACATCGGAACTTCCGACAAGATCGGAACTTCCGGTATTTGTTCAGAATGTCCGATATACTTCGACTAAGAGAAGAGTCTACTAAAAGAAACAAGCTTCAGGAACAATCTTAGACGCAATGAAAACAATAAGTCAAGTAGAGAAACAAGAATTTGTTCCCAGAGTTCGGATTCTTGAGGATCCTACTTCTCCGTTGAGGAAGCTCCAAAGAGCCGGGTCTTTTCCAACCCTTTCCTCCCAAACCTCGATCGCACTTGAGTCTTGGTTTCACTATTGGTTCCTTTCCTTTCGGAGGTGGAGCCGGCCTTCACAAACTTCTCACGGCTTCCCACGATCGTTGGGAGCTCGTGAGCGACGCCTAGCCGTCTAGGAGTCCTTCAACCTCCAAGAGTAATGAATGCGCTGGATTCTTGATCTTGAAGAGGTTGTCTAATGCTCAAAATGAATAAATGCTTGACTATTTGCTCTCAACCACACTTAAGGTTTCCTCACTCACTAGATGATCACTAAGGTCAATAGGAGGACTCAAGAATGCTCTAAGGTGTGCTCAAGGTGCTCAAGTGCTCTAAGGGTTCAACGGTCTACAAGTCCGGGGGGATCATCAGTACCGGTTTTAAATACCAACCGGTGCTGATGTTCTCACATCAGTACCGGTTGGTTACACCAACCCGTACTAAGAAGCACAGGAGCCGAGGAGGGTTCTTAGCACTGGTTGATGTAACCAACCGGTACTGATGTTCGTGTTATCAGTACCGGTTGCTAAGCAGCCTCCTCGGCTCCTGTGCTGCTTAGTACGGGTTGGTGTAACCAACCGGTACTGAGTGAGCACATCACACTACTACAAAACATAGTTTCTGTAACACATCTCTGTAACATATTGAACAATGTCTTACAAAGAGATATTGCAGTAACATATAATTTGTGTTACAAAGGCATGTTGTAACACCTACTTAATAAGATGTGAAAAGTGTTACTGGAAGCTACAGCAGCAACACATAATATATGTTACAGAGAAACATTGTAACACATGGTAGTAAGGTGTAAATAATAATACTACAGTAACACATTTAGAGGCCGATCGTAACACATGACTTAATTGTAATACATTAAAACATATATATGACCTATCAACCTCTATTCATAACCAAATTTGTTTTTCACCTACGCTATATTTCAATTATATAAAAATGTAAACATATATATGCTAGTTGTCCTAAATAGAATGACATATGAATTTATCATGTATTTGATATATATCGGGATTAATGCTGTCTTGTCCATCGCACCCCGAGTCGGCCGGCCAGTTCTCGGTTTAGTTCTGAAAGTTGAAAAACCGAATATACAGTTTCACCGAATAAATCAAAAGTTACATGTGCATTGTGTCACTCCAGAGAAATCCCCGTCTCTCCGGTCGCACCTGGTCTTCCCCCAGTAGTACTAGCTGGCCTTGATACCACTCCAGAGAAATCCTGAGGGATCTTCCGTCTCCTCCTTGCAGCCACACTCGCACACTCCCAGTTGGCCAATCGGTCCCAGATCTCATCGATCTTGAGGTCGCCCTCATCGCCAAAACTCCGTCGGTGATGCAAGATCACCATCCGCAACGGCGGGGATTCTCAGCAGCCGCTACGGCGATACTTGGATTGCGGGGAGGTTGGCCCAGCTCTCCATCCTCGTGCGCTCCGCTTTTGTGGTGCCGACTGGAGCCAGCCACGACGCACCCTCCCTCCCTCCTCTGAGTTAGGGTAGAGGATGAGCTGAGGCAAGGAGAGGAGGAGAGAGACCTGATGAGGGCTAGGTCGGCTGCGGCGAGATGCTTCCTCAGTGAGCTTCCCTCCTACTTTCTTTTGTCCTTAGATGTGAAATTTCCGCCTACTCCAATCTGCCTCCTGCCTCAAGCCATCCCAAAATAGAGACGGCCGCGCGCTTGATCCCCCCACCCCACCGCACACACACAAAAACATGGTCTCTCCCTCGTCCTCTGAACAAATTTCTTGATGTCTCTCCTCTGTTTATTGTTCTTTTGTTTTGTTTTTGTGCGTGTGGATGGAATCATAGAGCAAAGGTTGTACATTTATCTTTTGCGTGGGGTACCAGGTTGCAGGATACTAGACCACCTGATTTCTATTGGTTACTTTCCCATATTTTCTCTTCTTCTTTTACCTTTTCTTTCTCGGTTCGCCAACAAGGAAATTGTGTATTGATCTCTCCCTTTGTCGGCAAGGAAATGAGAAAAATGCTTCGTTGATGGGGAGACTTTTGGACTGTTCGATGTTTTTTATGGTAGAATGTGGCCTATTTCCGATGAAATTTTATATTGCAATTAACATTTTAGATTTACGAACTATCATCAACTACTTGTGCAGAGATTACTAATCGTTATGGCTGGATTATTTCTGCAGGCCATGGTGGAGCTCTAGCAGCATAATTTGTCAAGCAAAACATTTTCAGCAATTTAATCAAGCACCCAAAGTTCTTCAGTGATACCAAGTCTGCTATTGGTATTACATGTCCCTTCATTAGCTATAACTTTGAAACAAATATGGTGCTTGGACTTCGAAGTTTAAATCCTTGTGATATCCTCCTGTAGTTGAAACTTACGCTCATACGGGTTTAGAACTTCTGAAAGCTGATACCAGCCATAATCGAGATGAAGGGTCGAGTGCTTCCACAGCTATTCTTGTAGGTGATTGCCTTCTGGTGGCAAGCATTGGGGATTCTAGGGCGGTCATCTGTAGAGGCGGTGATGGTAAGCTCACCTTTTTGGGTCGTATATTTCAATCTGCAGCCTTTCAGCTTCATCTGCAGTTGTTTAGTTCTTTTTTATTTTTTATGGAAAAGTATGTATTTTCGTTCAAGTAATGTGATTACCAGAATTGTAGCTATCCTCTCATTTGTGCTTATCAAAACATTTTTTTTGTTCTAAGTATATCATCTTGTTGGTTGTGTTAACAGAGCACCACAAAATTGTTGCAGTTTGCTTCTGGAAAGATTACAGTATCATTTTTTTAACCAGTTTAGATCATGACACTCTTCATATTGATGGTGCAGCTATAGTGATGTCGAGAGACCACAAGCCTGGTCAATCAGATGAGAGACGGAGTATAGAGCAAACTGGAAGTTTCGTGATGTGGGCTGGTATCTATCTTGATGTCCACTCAGTCTACTTAATTATTGTTACTATGCTTTTTAATTGGGTCTTGAATCAGAAACATATCAGTCCATGCTATTTAATAGTGACATGTTTGTGAAAAATTTGTAGGAACATGGCGTGTAGGTGGTGTTCTTGTTGTTTCTCAAGCATTTGGTGATAAACTCTTAAAGCAATATGTTGTTGCTGATCTAGAAATCAAGGTTTGTGAGTTCCTTTCATCTCTCTAAGATGACTTACGCCTATTTGCCTTGGTGTATAGAATATAGATAGTACTTTGTTAGTGTGAGTCTTCAGGTGCATTACTTAGGTACTTCAAAAGGACACATACATCATTAATGTGTTAACTCATTTCTGGTAATGTAGATAGTAGTCAAGAAAAGTGAAATTCAGTCGTTGTGAATTTGTATTGCAGTAGATAGCACACAAAATAAAAACTCCAACAGGAATTGGTTCGCAGAGTGAAGTATTTCGATCTAGCTTTTATCCTCCTTACAGTTAATTATATGCCATATCTGGAAAAAGAGAGTTAAAGGTAAAGAATAAGATTGTTTCATATAGTTGATAAAATCATCCAGGAGAAAGTATAAGATCAAATTAAACACTACAGGGGCAATGTTATCAACCAAAAATAATTCAAGTATAAGGGTTGAGATGGCACAAATGAAATTTTCTTGTATTTTTTTAGTGAATAATGCACATACCTTTAAGTAACCAAATTAGTCATGAAAGTATTTCCCTCCACTAAGCTTCATCATTCAAATCATTATTATTAGCATCAACTGTTGTTCCCTCAACATACATTACGACCAGTGTTTATTATTCTTTGCATTGGTGAACATCTCCCTAAGGTGTGAAACATGGAATGGCTCAGTTTCTATGTCGTCTGTCCATTCCTCATTGCCCATGTCATATATATCCCTTGGTTTCATCTTCATTACAACAGACCACCCTGGGTTAGTTGGATCTTCCACATAAAACACTTGGTCAGCCTGGTTAGGAAAAATAAATGGCTCATGCTCAATATTTGATCCTGAGTGTATCAAATGAGAGAAGTTGACAAGCGTGTAGCCATATTTGTCTGTTTTAATTCCTTTTCCAGAAATAACATCAATCCATTCACATTTGAAAAAGAAAAACTGAAAATTTTCCAGAGTAGTTCAGCTCAATAATATCGATCACTCTCCCATGGTAAGTCACATCACCTAAAACCGGACTTGCATCACTTGCTCTAGCATAACTAGATGTTTTTGCTGTTAGCACTACTCCACTGTTTTGTGTCACTCTGTCCAAACGTTTAGGCCTAAAACGAAAGCCTCGGGTGTTGAAAGCACGATATCGTTTTGCTGCTTCAACTGGTCCACGAGCTAGCCATCTAATATCTTCTTCAACACTTTGGATGCCATTTTCCCTCTCCAAATGCATTATCTGTATAGTTAGAATTAATTTAGTTGGTGACTTGAGTAGTACATGTCAAGGATACAAAATATGGAACTTACATGAGTTCTAAACCATTCATGGAACTTCTCGTTTTGCTTACGCTCAATGATTTTTGGGTTGACATGGCGTCGTGGATATGTTCTAGTGATCTCATCAGCATGCACTCTGCAAAGTAATTTATAATAAATTGTCATGTCAATAAAAGGATAACTAAATTAGCCTTTGAGCTTGAGATATTACCGTAGGTACGCATTAACATCTGAACAATTAAACAACACATATCTATGTGCTTGTAGTTTAGCCAAACCCCTTATAACATAATTACTGGGCTTGCCAAGTGGTTTTCCAATATGAGGAAATAGAGTTAGTACTTGTTCAACAACAGGATATCCAACTGACTCATCGTTATCATCGTCATTCCTCGAAGGCCGGTTCTGCTTGGCCTCAAAACCTTCAAGATATCTTGAACAAAATGTCATGCACTCATCTGCTAAGTATGCTTCAGCGATAGATCCCTCAGGATGAGCTTTATTACGCACATATGACTTCAACACACACAGGTACCTAAATAAATCAAAAGGAAAAAATGTTGTTAAACAGTCTAGAAGTGCAATAGATGGGAAAATGCAACTCTATCTTTTTAAGATAAACATACCTTTCCACAAAGTACATAGACTGGTAAGACACGGGGCCACCTATTTTTGCCTCGGTTGCTAAATGAATAACCAAATGCACCATAATAGTAAAAAATCCAGGCGGAAATATCATCTCCATATGACATAATGTGATTCTAATTCGCTTCTCCAACTTCTCAAGCTCATCTACGTAGAGGACTTTTGCACTCAGTTCTCTAAAATATCCACATAGATCAAATAAGATAGATGTAACATTATCTGGAAGTACACCTCGCAAAGCAACAGGCAAAAGTTGTTGCATTAGAATATGGCAGTCATGACTTTTAAGGCCTAAAATTCTCCCTTGAGAAACATTTACACATCTCGAAATGTTTCCAGAATAGCCATCTGGAACCTTGATATCATGAAGAACTTTACATAATTGTTGCTTCTCTCTTTTAGACATGGTAAAGGAAGCAGGAGGTAAGTAATACTTATTATTTGCTCTTTTCTGCGAATGCAACTCTGGTCTGATATTCATTTCCTGTAGGTCTTGTCGTGCTTGTAAATTGTCCTTTGACTTGCCCTCTAATCCTAAAAGTGTCCCATATATATTATCACAAACATTCTTCTCAATATGCATAACATCGAGATTGTGACGGAGTAAATTGAAGTCCCAATAAGGCAGAGAAAAGAGGCCACTAACACACTTCCAGGTTTTTGACTTTTCAAAATTATTAATTGCTTTTATCTTTTGTAGAATTGAAGTTTCAGAATATGCAATAGGCTCTGATCTATGTTCTTCAGTTCCATCAAAAGAATTATTATCATATCGAAACTCATGATTTGGAGGTAGAAATCGACGATGTCCCATGAAACAATACTTGTGCCCATGTGTCAACCGTTTAGAGCATGTTTCTTCATGACATTTCACACAAGCATACTGACCATTAACGCTAAATCCTGCAAAGATTCCAATCCCAGGGTAGTCACTCACAGTAGACAATACAACAAAGATTTAAGTTGAAACATCTCATCTCGAGATGCATCATATGTAGGTGTTCCAACCTCAAATAACTCAATTAGTTCTTCATAAACAGGCTCCATAAATACATGGAAATACTTTCCCAGGTAAGATGGACCAGGAATTATTAGAGTTAGCATGAGAGAAGCTTTCATGCATAACCACGGAGGAAGATTGTAGGGAACTAAGACGACAGGCCAGCAACTATAAGTCGAACTCATCATCCCAAATGGATTGAACCCATCACTAGCAAGTCCGAATCTAATGTTCTGTGAATCTGATGCAAAGTCTGGATACCTTGAATCAATGGCCTTCCAAGCCTCTGAATCAGCTGGATGACGCAATGCCCCATCCTTTGTACGTCCCTCATCATGCCATCTTAATGTTGTAGCTAATTCTTTGTTCATAAAGAACCGCTTAAGCCTTGGTTTAATTGGAAAATACCGTAACACCTTCATTGGTGTTGCCTTCTTTCTTTCCTTCTTGGTTAAAGTAGTTTTATCGGCTTTGTTTCTCCACCTTGAAGTTCCACATGTTGAACAGAAGTCATCATGCGCCTTGTCTTTCCGATAAAGCTGACAATTATTTGGACACACATGAATTTTCTCGTAATTAAGCCCAAGCTTTCCAATTATCTTCCTAGCCTCTGCAAATGTACTTGGTATGTTCTTACCATTTGGAATTGCTTGTTGCAGAATTACTAGCAAATCATTTAAAGATTTATTGCTCCGCTTATTAATGGATTTGATGTGAAACAAAAGTACAAGAAATGAAAGTTTTGATAGCTCACACCCTGCCCATAAAGGTTCATCAGCATCCCTTACTAAATCATAGAAAGCTTGGGTTTCAGAATCTGGTCCAATTTTAGAAGAATTTTGCACATCGGGCTCATCCATTGGAGGTCCATTGTCTGGGTTGCCAATAGCATCATGTACTAGCTGGCGCATATTACTGTTTATTATCCGAGAATGTGACTGTGAATCTTTGTTTGCGGAGATATACGCTGCAGTTTCACCATGACAACCCCAAATAGTATATCCAAGTAGCATTCCATCACACACTAAATGATTATATACTTCATCCCGTGGCAATAACCACTTATTGACACATTTGCGACATGGGCATCTGATCTTGGCTTTAGGACTTTTTCCCTTGTACGCAAATTCAATAAAACCCTTTATCCCATCCTCGTGATCATCCCTTCGTTCAGGAGAAAGCAGTATCTTTTTAATAGCTTTCAAATCCATTGATTAACTGTTTTAGAATAACAAATAAAGTTATTGCTCTTATTCAAATACCAAACACTTTAAATAGTAATGAAAATTGCAAGTGTGTGATTCCAACAGATTGATATGTCATAAAACATTATGCAAGAGGAAAAAATTATCAACTACTTACTAACAAAAAACAAATGACAAATAATCTTCAATTAGAGACAACTATAGCACTAGTGCTATTCATGTAGTATAAACTCCAACACAATTCAGGGAGACATCACTATAAGGAAGACATTCTGATTTCTACTTCACTTCAAAAGAATGACGTAGGGTTTTAGCAAAGCAATCCATAGTATATGAAAGACGAGTTTAATGCTTCAGTTTTTACTGTTGGATGCTCTTGACTGGACATAGTGGTTGATGATTTAACTGATAAGGTTAGTCTTGGCAATGCTTGAATCTGCAGATGATATGTAGATTATGATGCAACACCACATCATATATCCTATCTTTAGATAGATAAAATTGAATGTGAAGAATGTGCATAATGCTTTCCATTAAAATATGTGTTGGTATATAAGCCTATGACAACTGGAGCCAAATTAACCTATGACTTGAAAAGGTCTAATTTTGGCCAAACTTGGATTTGAATTGGGCATTGAAAGGTAGAGGTTCAAAAGGGACCTCGCCCCAAATTTGGCATATTAACTGCACAGTATGAACAACTATGTACATTGGGTTAAATAAAAGGGTCGATGTTGTATGTTGTTTTCTGTATACTCCTCTGTCACAATATAAGTCATTTTAGCCTTCTAAACTTTTCTCAAAATATAAGTTATTCTATTATTCCGTAGCACTTGTCTACCCTTTTTCCTCTTGTGCCCTTGTAAAATTAATGCATCTTCATTTTTTCATATAGATGCATGCAGTTTTTTAATCAACCAACCTGGAAACTGAGGTCCAGTTCTTGTGCCGTCCGAAGAGGTCCAGTTCTTGTGCCGTCCGAAGAGCCTTTGTGCCTGATGAAAGGAGGAATCAATAGTCTCAACAAGGATGCATCAAACCTTGTGGATGCCCTGCGGATCTGAGCATATATGGGGGAGGAAGCATGGGCTACGATTGTTACCAACTTATGCAATCACCAGTGCGTCTTCACGATGATGCCAGGACGTGTATCGCAGGTTGCAGGGCGGTGAGGAGGTATGGAAGGAAGGAAATTAACATTTTAGGGATGAAGCATCTTTAGGTCTGTTAGATATTTAGTCGAAAAACTTTTACTGAATCGGAGGGAAAACTTTTACTGAATTGGAGGGAAAACTTTTACTGAATCGGCAACTATTTTGGATTATACATTATGCATGTTATGGATGTATACGAGGATTCAAATCCTAGTACCTATTTTGTAAATGAGAGGCTGTAGTGGTGTATGCGCGTGTGCGACTTCATTGTAACTGCAACAAAAAAAAGCGCATTGTTAACTCTATCTATTTATCTATCTATATCTATAATCATATTAATTGAGGGTCTCTTATTAGTCCCTACGTTAATTCTAGAGGGTGAAAAAGCTAGAAATTACCTTTTTAATGGCGGAAAAAGAAAAAAGAAATTCCCACAGGAGGGAACCAACCGATCAAATAAACCTTTGCAAATAAAACCTTAACACCAAACCCCAAACTTTCACATAACAAGAAGGGTTTTTCAACGATGATTTCTTAAACCAGTAAAATAACGAAATCAAACTCCACGTACTACTACAAAGCCACAGAACTTCAGCCCCGATACTGGGTCCGGCACAACTCCGCAATAACTCCTTTAACCTCGGAGAAAGACAAACACACGGATAAATTAAATGCTTCTTCCCCATAAAGCAATTAACAAACTAAACGTCAAAACTGGAACGGCGCCCAAAAGAAGCTCAACACTAGACTCCTCTTCTTTGTCTTCAACCAAGGAAGACAAAACCACACACTGCATACGGAATTATCCGCGAAAAACCAATACCAAACACTTTTCTTTTGGTTTCCATCAACTAAAACCAATAAAACCAACCAAGACCGACCACGAGCGATAAAGAACATCCGAAGGAATCCACCACCAAACTTTTCTATTTGACTCCAGTCAACTACCCGATTTACGACAGAAAGGGTAAGCACTCTTCTCCTACAGGGGTTAATAGTTCTTCGGTGATGGCTTTAACCGGCCATACCGTCAAACCACACCCTTACTATGAACAAAAGTGGTGACCGAAACCCTTCGGCACCACAACCCCACTTTATCACCACAACAAGCACAATTCAATCATTTATCTCATCAACATAGCAGCATGCATTATCAAATGAAGCATTCAACATCGAAGCTTAAATACAACATTTAAGCGTAAGGAAACGATACCCATACCCTTTCCTATCAGGCATCCATTGTGTGTCAAATTTTAGATTAGTTATACCACTTTTGCAAGTTTTAATGTTGCTATCCTATAACAAAATTTTAGTAAAAACCTAAGCCATGTTTCTAAGTTATTCCACATCACATTTTAGTTGTAACCTAAGGTATGACACTAAAAATACATATTCCAAGGGCCTCTTGCCGCTCGATACTAATCAGTAACACCCCAGCATTTAATATGCCTGAATGCTACCAAACATAAGCTAAACAACATCTAAATACCACAAGTTACCATAAATTCCAGCAAAGGTACATACGCTAAAAACCGAAATTTCAGCAGCAACTCCTTTGTTTTAAAATGAATTAAAGGAGCAACAACAGTATAACAATGTATGGAATATGAGAGACAACTAAAAACAGCAATAATTAACGACTTAGCAACAATATAAGTGTAGTTTCAAACACATAATGTCTCCAAGGGTCAAACGAACAATAAAACTCTCATATAGCAAATCTAAACCTTAAAGCAATAATCATCACACGCAATTTATTATCAAACTAATAGAATGACTTGTGGAATCAATATGGTGAAGCTACGTGTTGGCGTGTGACTATTTCCCTTCCCCGCATGTCGTTCTCATGGTACCTAAAATAACAAGAAAACACAAGCGTGAGTTCGAAACTCAGCAAGCATATTGCAATGGACATCAAGAACAATATCATGGCAATAACATCTCCCATCATATATATCATCTCATTCATGAACACTTAACAATATCTTCATCATTATGTATGCAATGTAATGCAATGCTCATGTCTCCTTGGAAACTCATACCGGTATGGTTGAGTACACACCCGTCGGTGTGCACCCTCTCCCCCCTTCCATCCCGAAGATGGAGGGTGCCTACTCCTCGCCTGCTCACCGCGGTGAATGGAATCACGATGTAGGACTTACTCATTGGCTTTCCGGATTAGTCATAACTTTCTCACCGACCTTCCCGGACTAGTTATGACTTTCTCACCGCCCGAGCCATGTAACATGCCATGTATGCATTTATGCCAACATCATATTTAACTCACATATTCACACATGGCATCATAACATATTAAACATGCTCATCATATCATTGGCAATCATAAAAGCATGGAAAGTGATCATATATCATGTAGTCAATTCCATTTATTCTCAACAAGCAACCTACAAATCGCTATCCATCACAACACACTTGCCTCAACCACGGGCAACGGATTTGCGGGAAGTAGAGGGCACTTCCGGGGTCGCACTACCTGCACATAGGTACCACACACTCACAATCATGTCCACAAAACAGTACGCAAACCCTCATCTACCCCGACATTGCCAACTACTCGCAAAACCTAAAAACAGAGGTTCTGTCCCGTCGGGACAGCAGCATTGCAAAAGGCATAACTTGAGTTCTGGGACTCCGAATCAATTAAACGAGTACATCCTCGCATAGCTTAGGAAATTTCCCAACTTTCTCTAGGTATATGGAAAAACTGATTCGGAGTCTAAAGTTGTTTAATCTATAGATTACCGTGATCTGTTCCAATTACGTCACAGATTTTATCACGCTCGGTAAAACAGCCATAACTTTCAAACGGCTGGGCGGAAATTAACGTTCTTTATACCCACTGAAAGATAATGAAATTATATACAACTTCTTCAACATCCGTACGGACATATTCGGACTCTAAATTGACGAAAACGCAAACCCTATGTCGACTGCTCATGCTGTCCCAAAAACAGAACGTGGCAACATCTAGATCTAATCCAAATTACTCAATTCCAGAACCACCAATTGATCTAAAAACTTGATAAACACCCTTAGAACAGTACCTAGATCAACCCCAAGGATTTCCATGGACATACCTTTGCCCGACGCACGAAAACCCAATAGATCTCCTCCCGGTTCGCGCGATCCCCTTCCTCGCTTCCAAATCCACCGGATCTCCTCGTCGCGGAGCGCTCCAATGGATGGATCTTCGAGGTGGTGAGGTCAAGAACTCACCTAGGCGCAGCAAGGGAGGTGGAGAGGTGGTGGAGAGGGTGGTGGCGCAAGGGGAGAGGCTTGGGGGAGGTGGAGGCGCCCAAGGAGGAGGTGGGGAGGTGTGGGAGGCGGCTAGGACACTTGGGGCGCAAGGGGCAGGGGGAGGACGCCCAAAAGGGCAGGGAAACCCCCCTTTAACCAGCTCTAAGCCCCTTTCCTAATCCTAAATGGATTCCCACTCCATCCCACCAAAGCCCACAACCCCCTCTTTAGGGCCCAAACTCCCCCGGGAAGGCCCAAAACCACGGAAACGGCCCGACAATGCTATTAACCTCCATACCTTATGGTTTTAACCTCCCATATCATAATTCAATATGTTTTTGACCTCATCATGCACCTTTTATATGGTTACGACGCTCCGTGGTGTCACAACACTTCAAAAGGCCCAAAAACGCGAGTAAACCTCAAGCCGAAAGGTTTTATTCTCTAATTTCACATTTTATAATGTCACACCATACCGTAGTGTCACATTCTTCCCCCCTTCAACAGGATTCGACCTCGAATCCGAAGGACGCCATAATCAACAACAAAGTCCCCAAGGGACAAAAGGCTTCTCTACAGCTCAAAACATTCGCACAATGACTAAAACCGGAACAAAAGACAAACGAGTTCTCAAAACCAACACTTGGCGAGAAATGTAATGATCTAGCTCAACCAAGGGCAACCTCTCACAGGTCGACCTTCACTTCCATTCCCAAACAGAATCTGCGTACCAACCACAAAGGGCTCCATCAACCCAAAACGCTCGAATCCTCACGGCCAACACTTCATACTTCTATCACAACCAACCTGACTACCATACTCCATTAAACTCAACATGACATAATCAAAGCAAGTCACAATTCCTTTAATGACCTCTCTACATTCCCGAAAAATTCCCTCGAGGGGAATAACTCATTAAGTCACACTTGCACTTACGAAACACGAACATGATAACATTCATTATATCATCTCCCAGGCAAAACTCAAATCCAAAACAACTAGTGACGACAATTGCTCACGGCAGGACAAACATCACTGAACTACCGTCAACTTCACTTTCACCCATCACTACTCTTAATAAAGGTTAAATCCTTACATCATCAACCTCCATCACAAACCACCCTTATACCACTAAGGTTCTACACCTAGCCCCAAGCTAGGATCGTAAAAACTTTACCAAACCACAATTGGTTCCTTTCTTAAGAGGGTCTCGCCCTCACACAAAAACACTTAGCTATCAAGCCCAAGTGTACTCACGACAACTCAAACCCAAAGCGTTAACAACCATTTTGGAAAGAATTCAGCAACATCCAAAGAGCACACAAAGGAAGCATAAACCCCTACACCACAACCAAGATACCATAATTTCTTCATTCTTTCTTTTCATACTAGAAAGCAAGGGAAATCTCGTTTCATGACATAAATGCACATTCTTCAGGAGCACTCCGGATTAGTCATATCTCCATATATGACTTTCTCACCGAACTGGCTCAACGACTCTTTTATCATTTAACATGTAAAAACGATGTCATGTTTACTTTTCACCATTCATTCATCATGGAACAACGGTACCGAATAATCATTCACCAAATAACTTCTTCCTCGGTATCAAATGATTGAAATACCCATAACACTGACGGTTGCGCTAAATCATATATACTATGACGGCAACATAGTTAACAGTAAGGCACCACATCAAATCAGAACCCACCAACGATAGATAGCTAAACTTTGCAAAACATCGCATTTTAACCAAAATCAACGTTTTGGAAAAGAACATTGACTCCAAAGTTAGACATCTGCACAAACAACTGCCATAAATTTTATCAAAAGAGAGGGAAACTCAATTCCAAAAGAAAATTCTTCTCTAACCAAATTCACTTATGAAGCATTCATAAAAATCCAGACTTGTGAAACATCCGCACACCAGACACATTTTCCAAATGACTCCAACTCTAGCCAAACAGAGTTACTCACCAAGGGCTTAACTCAAAAGTTTCCAACACAACCCTTTATGACCATCTGCTTCCTTTTAAAATTAATTTCAAAGATAATTCAGTGCGAACACGAAAGGGCGCGATCGACTCAAAAACTTTTGGGGTGTAAATCCATACTCATAGCACCGACTAAACAAATTAGCCAAAACCAAATATTTGCACCAATTTATACGAGTTTTAGGGAACTCAAACACAAAGATATGGAACACCTTGACCGAAAACTCTTCAACTAAAATGGCAAACAACCAAACCAGTCCAAAAGCTTTTGAACACAAGCTCAGCATAAAAAGAACCATCTCTAGTACTCCACTACGTTTTCTATTAAAGACTTCAGTAATCACTATTTACTCCTTGAGGAGCCCCAACACAAATCAACCAAAAGCTTCACAACAAATTCTTCCTCTAGTTACCATTCCCAACACTTTTAATTAAGGTTTAAGATGCTTATCACAAAGGCACCCAACCCAGACTACATTGACATGATCCCCACGGATCACCGAATCATAATACATCTTACTCTAAATTTGAAACATTATACTTCCACAAATCTTTCAGCAAGATCAATATATAAATTTCATACCTCCTATATAATCACGTCTCGACAACCGAACCTTATTTAGTTAAACAACGACTTCAACATGTAAATATTATCTCTACAAGACAAAGTTCATAACTAGGATTCCAAGGCATACATTCCTTCAGGGTAAAACTCTACATCAGGTTAATTATCCATGGTTCACTCCTTCACCACAGGTTACAATACCCTCCATTTAATCAATGGTTTCCAACAAGTATTCTACACAACTACCACCACTACTAAGTCATTAATAACAACAAATGGGCATATTCATCAACCAACAACATTACTTTTAGCTACCCTATACATAGGTGATAACCAAATTACCACCACACAACATACTCCAACTATTTAAAATAAATTGAATACTAGCATTAACACTGCCCTTAACAACATCATTAACAATAAGTCTTATGTATTCTCAATTGATATCAATACTAGCATTGAAGGGACACAACTGCATACTTCCAAATATACTAGTAGTTTGCAACAACATAAATAGCAACTCTAATCAACTTCCAAATTAAAGTCACTAGGCAACACGATTAAATTTCTCTATTACTCCATTAGATTAGAACATCTTTAAACAACCAAAGAAAGTTTCTTTAACGGTAACAATGATCTACATCATCTTAATGTTTTAACTATGCATCAGGGTTTAAAACTTTAAACATAATCGAGGGTCCTAAGCATTTTTAAAGCAAAGCAACAGATTCTAAGCATGTACATTAACACATTAAATCATTCTCACTAAGAGTAAACTACAACACTAGTAGTCTATTTGTTCTCAAGCTAGAGATATTAATCACATTGAATTGATTCAACTCAAAATTTAACTTAGCCACACATCAATCCATAAACCACATTGTTACCTACTACATAACATGCTAAACATCAATTCTTACTAGGGACAAACGATTTTAGTCAAAAGACTACTTACTTTGCTTGCAGCATTTTAGTTTTAAAACTCATCCCCAAATTCATAAGGAAACTTGACTCTCAAAATTGCAATGAGACAAACCCAAACTTGGTCATGCAAAGGAATTCTCCCAAAACACTTTTCAATCTCAAAGACTCCCACAGGAGGGAACCAACCGATCAAATAAACCTTTGCAAATAAAACCTTAACACCAAACCCCAAACTTTCACATAACAAGAAGGGTTTTTCAACGATGATTTCTTAAACCAGTAAAATAACGAAATCAAACTCCACGTACTACTACAAAGCCACAGAACTTCAGCCCTGACAGTCGGGTCCGGCACAACTCTGCAATAACTCCTTTAACCTCAGAGAAAGACAAACACACGGATAAATTAAATGCTTCTTCCCCATAAAGCAATTAACAAACTAAACGTCAAAACTGGAACGGCGCCCAAAAGAAGCTCAACACTAGACTCCTCTTCTTTGTCTTCAACCAAGGAAGACAAAACCACACACTGCATACGGAATTATCCGCGAAAAACCAATACCAAACACTTTTCTTTTGGTTTCCATCAACTAAAACCAATAAAACCAACCAAGACCGACCACAGAACGATAAAGAACATCCGAAGGAATCCACCACCAAACTTTTCTATTTGACTCCAGTCAACTACCCGATTCTGACGAAAGGGTAAGCACTCTTCTCCTACAGGGGTTAATAGTTCTTCGGTGATGGCTTTAACCGGCCATACCGTCAAACCACACCCTTACTATGAACAAAAGTGGTGACCGAAACCCTTCGGCACCACAACCCCACTTTATCACCACAACAAGCACAATTCAATCATTTATCTCATCGACATAGCAGCATGCATTATCAAATGAAGCATTCAACATCGAAGCTTAAATACAACATTTAAGCGTAAGGAAACGATACCCATACCCTTTCCTACTGTGCATCCATTGTGTGTCAAATTTTAGATTAGTTATACCACTTTTGCAAGTTTTAATGTTGCTATCCTATAACAAAATTTTAGTAAAAACCTAAGCCATGTTTCTAAGTTATTCCACATCACATTTTAGTTGTAACCTAAGGTATGACACTAAAAATACATATTCCAAGGACCTACAGCCCGCTCGATACCAATTGTAACACCCTCAAAGATTTAATATGCCTGAATGCTACCAAACATAAGCTAAACAACATCTAAATACCACAAGTTACCATAAATTCCAGCAAAGGTACATATGCTAAAAACCGAAATTTCAGCAGCATCTCCTTTGTTTTAACATGAATTAAAGGAGCAACAACAGTATAGCAATGTATGGAATATGAGAGACAACTAAAAACAGCAATAATTAACGACTTAGCAACAATATAAGTCTAATTTCAAACACATAATGTCTCCAAGGGTCAAACGAACAATAAAACTCTCATATAGCAAATCTAAACCTTAAAGCAATAATCATCACACACAATTTATTATCAAACTAATAGAATGACTTGTGGAATCAATATGGTGAAGCTACGTGTGGGCGTGTGACTATTTCCCTTCCCCGCATGCCGTTCTCATGGTACCTAAAATAACAAGAAAACACAAGCGTGAGTTCGAAACTTAGCAAGCATATTGCAATGGACATCAAGAACAATATCATGGCAATAACATCTCCCATCATATATATCATCTCATTCATGAACACTTAACAATATCTTCATCATTATGTATGCAATGTAATGCAATGCTCATGTCTCCTTGGAAACTCATACCGGTATGGTTGAGTACACACCCGTCGGTGTGCACCCTCTCCCCCCTTCCATGTAACACCCCGGCATTTAATATGCCCGAATGCTACCAAACATAAGCTAAACAACAACTAAATATCACATTTAAACATAAATTCCAGCAAAGGTACATATGCTAAAAACCGATATTTCGGCAGCATCTCCTTTGTTTTTCCATGAACTAACACAATATCAATATCATGACAAGATATCATAGCACACGACATCTAAAACATCAACATAAATGGATGTATCATCAAACTACGCCAATAATACCACACTCAACCACTTCATAAACTATAACGAAGCAAATAAGGGATCACAAGCATGCTAGATTAAACCATACATTAACTTTATGGCACAACTCTTAAAATCATATCTCCAAGTGATTAATCATAGACTATGATGGTGGAGCTACGTGTAGAAGTGTAGCTAAACCCCTTTTTCCCGCATGCCGATCTCAAAGTACCTAAAAACAACATAAAACACAAGCGTGAGTTCGAAACTCAGCAAGCATATTGCAATGGACAACAAGAACAACAATATGGCAATAGCATCTCCCTTCATGTAAATCATCTTATTCATAAACACTTAACATTGTCATCATCAATATGTATGAGATGTAATGCAATGCTCATGTCTCCTTGGAAACTCATACCGGTATGGTTGAGTACACACCCGTCGGTGTGCACCCTTTTCCCCCCTTCCATCCCGAAGATGGAGGGTGCCTACTCATCGCTTCCATTCACCACGTGGATGGAATCACGATGTAGGTCTTACTCAATGGCGTTCCGGACTAGTCATAACTTTCTCACCGACCTTGCCGGACTAGTTATGACTTTCTCACCGCCCTCGCCCTATCTCATGTCATGCATGCAACTATGCCGATTATCATATTTCACATGTACATAAACATATGGCATCTCATCATGACAAATATTAACACATGGCATCGAATCATGATAATCATACTCAATATATCATTGGAAAACAGCAAGCATGGCAAGTGATCATAGCAAGTATTCAATCTTTCATCTAATCTCCACAAGCAACCTACAATTCCGCTATTCATTACAACACACTTGCCTCAACCGTGGGCGACGGGATTGTGGGAAGTAGAGGGCACCCCCGGGGTCACACCACCTGCACAACGGCATCACATACTCTCAATAATGCCCACAAAACAGTACACAAATCCCCATCTCACCCGACATTGCCCGCTACTCGCAAAACCTAAAACAGAGGTTCTGTCCCGGCGGGACAGCAGCCTTGCAAAGGCCATAACTTGAGTTCTGGGACTCCAAATCCATTAAACGAGTACACCATCGCGAAGCTTAGGAAATTTCCTACCTTTTTCTAGTTATACGGAAAGACTGATTCGGACTCTAAAATTGTTTAATCTACATATTACTACGATCTGTTCTAATTGCGTCACAGATTTTAACACGCTCGGTAAAACGGCCATAACTTTCAAACGGCTGATCGGATTTTAACGTGCTTTATGTCCACGGAAAGATAATTAAATTATCTACAACTTCTTTTAAGTCCGTACGGACAGATTCGGATTCTAAATCGATTAAAACTAGAACCCTAGCCCGACTGCTCAATCTGCCCGAAAACAGAAACGTGGCAACGTCTAGATCTAACCCAAAGAACTCCAACCCAGCACCACCAATTGATCTAAACACTTCTTAAACACCCTAAGAACAGTACCTAGATCAAACCCAAGGATCCCCATGATCATACCTTTGCCCAACGAACGAATCTCCAATAGGTCTCCTCGCGGATCGCTCCTCGCTCCACGCTCCTCGCTCCTCGCTCCTCGCTCCTCGTTCCAACGGATGGATCCACAAGGTGCAGAGGTGTGGAGACCACCCTAGGGCAGCAAGGGGGTGGAGGAGAGGTGGTGGAGAGGTGGGGAGCAAAGGGGCAAAGGGGAAGGTGGAGGCGCACAAGAGGGAGAGGGAGAGGGGGGTGGCGGCTAGGGCTTAGGAGGGGGAGGTGGAGGCGCACAAGAGCAGCATGGGGCGCAAGGGGCTGGGGGAAGCCCCCTTTTACCAGCCCTCAACACAATCCTAGTCCGTTACGGAGACCTAATCCATCCCACCAAAGCCCACCAAGGCCCAAAACTCCCCCGGGAAGGCCCAAAACCCCGAAAACGGCCCGGAAACGGCCCGGAAAAGCTATTAACCTCCATAACCTATAGTTTTAACCTTAATTCCACACCTCATACTGTTTTTAACCTTATCATGCACGTTAAATAAGGTTACGACACTCCGTGGTGTCACAACGCTTCAAAAGGCCCAAAAAAACGCGAGTAAACCTCAAGCCGAAAGGTTTTATTCTCTAATTTCACCTTCTATAACGTCACACCAAACCGTAGTGTCACATTCCATCCCGAAGATGGAGGGTGCCTACTCCACGCTTCCGTTCACCGCGGTGAATGGAATCACGATGTAGGACTTACTCATTGGCTTTCCGGATTAGTCATAACTTTCTCACCGACCTTCCCGGACTAGTTATGACTTTCTCACCGCCCGAGCCATGTAACATGCCATGTATGCATTTATGCCAACATCATATTTAACTCACATATTAACACATGGCATCATAACATATTAAACATGCTCATCATATCATTGGCAATCATAAAAGCATGGCAAGTGATCATATATCATGTAGTCAATTCCATCTATTCTCAACAAGCAACCTACAAATCGCTATCCATCACAACACACTTGCCTCAACCACGGGCAACGGATTGGCGGGAAGTAGAGGGCACTCCCGGGGTCGCACCACCTGCACATAGGTACCACACGCTCACAATCATGTCCACAAAACAGTACGCAAACCCTCATCTACCCTGACATTGCCAACTACTCGCAAAACCTAAAAAGAGAGGTTCTGTCCCGTCGGGACAGCAGCATTGCAAAAGGCATAACTTGAGTTCTGGGACTCGAAATCAGTTAAACGAGTACATCCTCGCATAGCTTAGGAAATTTCCCAAATCAGTTAAAAGACCATTTACGCAAAACCCCATCTCTTCCAATTATTTGACCCCTTTTCGCAAGGAATCAAAATTTACTAATGTCATCTTCGCTCATAGCCTACATCAACCATACTTTCCTTTTGACTGCCAACCACATTACACTTTTCATTCTATCCTCTCCCAGGCATAACGCACACCCAGGGACGTCTAGCTAAGACAATGTCCACGACAAAGCATTTTACATCACAATTTCTATAACATTTGCTTCCACCCAACGATACTTTCAACCAAATTCAAACCACGACATCAACAACCTCCATCATCATCCACCCTCACTAATGTCCAGCACCTAGCCCAAGTTAGGACCGTAACTCACTACCAAATCTCAATTGGCACTTTTCCCAAGAGGATGTCGCCCTCACAAACCATTCACACAAACAACGAAGCCCACGAGTATAGCTCTTAGATTATACTCAACAATAACCCGAGGCCCTTCTTATTCTCGCTCCTATCAATAGTGCAAAAGAAGTACGATTCTTTTGAATCCAAGTAGACCACATACAACAACTCGAACCTCAAAGCGCCACAAATCACTTTGGAAAGAACCCTGATAACATTGAAAGACCACCCTTTTGCTTTTCCTAAGTCAAGCCGCAAAGGAAAACTCAAATCTCCAATCAACGCGATACAATTCGCATCGGGGAGCACTCAAACAAATAGAGACTCCACACAATTCTCTTGACATAAGTTCTCAACAATTAAAGACAACTCGACTCGCTTTCACCACAGCCAAACTTTTCACTTTAACCAAAATCAACATCTTGGAAGAGAACTGCCACAAAAACTCTCGAAAAGAAAGGGAAACTCAAATCCCTTGCATAACAAAACCAAAATACCAGCATTTATCCATTCATTCATTTTCATGCTAGAGAGCAATGAAAATCTCGATTCATAACACGAATGCGAATTCTACAAGAGCACTCCGGATTAGTCATATGTCTCTATATGACTTTCTCACCGTCCTGGCTCAACAACTCTTTTATGCATATAAAAACGATGTCATGAATCTTTTTCACCATTTATTTATCATGTAACCACGATACCCATTAACCATTCACACAGAGACTTCATTCTCTTTGTCACATGATTGACACCCAACAACATCGATGGTTGCTCAAATTCGCATAACCTACGACGGCGTTAACCGAAAAATACCATATCGCATCACAACCCAACAACCACTGCACGCAATGCGTGCAAAACATCGCATTTTAACCAAAGCCAATAAAGAAGATAGCATCAACTCTCAAATCAAACATCTACGCCTAATAACCGCTACCAATTCGCTTAAAGAGAAAGGAAACACATTCCCAGCAGGGAACATTTTACCAACAAAATCACTTATGAAACAATCATAAGACTCACCTTTTTTGAAACGCTCGCAAAAACCACACACGTTTCCCAAATACATCCAACTCTAGTCACGATAAAATTACAATTTAAGCGCTTAACTCCAGGGTTACCAAAGATAAATCAGTTGAACACTAAAGAGAGCGTCCCACTCCAACGCTTTGGGTGTTAACCCATACTCATAGCATAGACTAAACAGATTAACCCAAATCCAATGATTGGCATGGTTCAATACTCTTAGCCAAAATGGATGTCATAATCACCCAAATCCCGAGAAGTCCAACACTGTTGCACACAAGCTACAACATCTGCTCTTGATAAAATCACTTTTCAATGTTCATATAACCATAATTGATTATATTACCAACGAACCGTAGATCATATCTACCGTATGACAACCAACAAGGAGAATCACGTTCTCACAACTCCAGCACAATTAACTTATCAGTTAATCCAACATAAGACGCATATCAACAACTTCTTTTGGTCTACTAACCATGACGAACCATTATTCATGCAACTTATTATCCCAAGCGTAGCACACATCTCTTTACAATTATTCTGGCGTAATTAACAATTACCACAGGTATAATCCTAAGTCACATATTCCATATCACTGTTCATTCCACCAATAATTAATACTAACCACGCGACACGATCTCCACTAGACATCCCTCATAAATACGGATCCCAGACGGACATACATCAAGAATAATTCAACCTTTCCTACAATCATTCCATATATCCCCATTAATTGATTACACGTACTTTTAAGTCACATTGTCGACCCACAATATTAACTGACCCACCAGCTACAATAGGCAGAATTTCACACCATCTTCTTGCTATAACAAGTTCATCAACCGAGACATTATATGCTAACTAATCTCAAACATCCATTAGATTCCATAACCCGCATCACTTTGCACACACCACTAATCAACTTTCACCTTGGATCACCTGACGTCTCGTTTAATCATCTCTTATCAACACAATATTTTAGTTTATCTTTAAACAAACAACAAATTCACTTTAACCGAACCACCAGCTCATATCATCCGAAAACTCTAACTTCTCATCATACACTTAACTTCTTAAACATCCGCGTGAATCACGCACCCAACTCTTAAGGAAACCATAATTGCTCCAGAAAAGAACAACACCCAAAACACCTTTCCTTCCGGAAAGCTCAACCATAAATCACAAGAGAAGTCAACTCTTAAATTCACAAATGCAGACATGCAACTACTCCACAACTCTCGAGATCAACAACTTCCGCGAAGGAAGATGGTTGCAAGAGGGAAAACCCGGCGATTAACCAATTTTTTTTTTCAGATAAGGCCATAACCCCAAACTTCAAACTTTCACGAAACAAACGGTTTTTTTCAAAGATGAATTCCCAAGCAAGTCATCATTGCAATCATACACCACTTAGGCCCCAACAACAAGATCTGGCACAACACCGCAATAACTCTTTTAAACCTCGGAAAAAGACAAACACAAGAATAAATTGAAAACTTTCTCCGTAAAGCAACCGATCAACCACATCCTTTCCGACAAAACCTTGACACCTAAATCCATGCGACTTAGATTTTTCATCGGAACTTCAATAACTTCTTTTCAAGTTGGAGAATGGTAACCCAAGAATCAATCTATAAGTTTCTCTACAAGGCAAACAACAAATCGGGCGTCAAAGCTGACAAGGCAACCAAAAGAGGCGCAACACGAAATTCTTCTTTTGTCTTCAACCAAAGAAGACAAAACCAAAACCACCAAAAGAACCATCGGTGAGTATCCAAAACCGAACACTTTTTCTTTTATTTCAACCAACCAAAAACCAACCAAAACCATTCGTCAAAACGGCAAGGGAAATTCGGAGGGTCATTCCACAACTCTACTACGCGACTCCAACCAACTACCCAATCTACGATGAGAAAGGATAAGCACTCTCCCAACAGGAGGTTAAAGTCCATCGGTGATGGCACTAACCGCCACACCGTCAAACCCAACATTACTACAAACAATGAAGGTGACCGAAACCCCTTTCGGCTCCACAACCCACATAATCTCAAAAGTATCAACACAATCAATTCTTTCATAAACATAGCAACATATATTACCAAATGTAACATTCAACATCAAAGCTTAAATACAACATTTAAGCGTAAAGCAACAGTACCCATACCCATTCCTACTGTGCAACAGAGTGTGTCAAGTTTTAAATTAATTATTCCACTTACACAAGTTTTAATGTTGCTATCCTATGGCAAAGTTTTAAGTAAAACCTAAGCCATGTTTTTAGGTTATCCCACTTCATATTTTAGTTGAACCTATAGTTATGACACTAAATACACATTCCAGGGACCTACAGCCGCTCGATACCAAGCTGTAACACCCGACTTCTACTAAGCCCGAGAATGTCACCAACATAGACCATACAACAATTAATACCATGATTAAATGGGAAATTTCAGCAGCATCTCCTTTGTTTTAGCATAAATTTGAACATCACAATATCATATCAATATGTAAGACAAACGAGATATCCATACGCAGCGATAAGGATAGCTAATCATCAACTAAAACATCAATAAGCATCGATAGCAAAATAATAAGCATCAATTTAAATCTAGGAAGTAAAAACAACTCCCTCCATAGCCCCACATGATACACATGAGGGAAACAACCAAACATACAGACCATACACTAATGATTATTGTAATACTTAATGCCGTGTTTCCAAAACAGGTGAATTAGCTAGATTATGATACTACGTGGAGGAGTGTAGCTAGATCCCTTTCCATACGCCGATTTCATTGTACCTAAATAAACAAACAACATAAAACACAAGCGTGAGTTCATAACTCAAAGAAAGTGTATTGAAATGGATCAACAAGGATCAAGACAACAAACCATCATTCCAGTCTCCACAGTTATATCACAACACATCATATTTAACATTATATACAACCTTTAAAACAACATGTTATTCATCTCATGAGCATCTCATGAGTACTCTCATCACCATCTCATAAACATCTTCATTTATGTATTTCATTCATGCAATGCAATGCACATGTCTTCTGGAATACTCATACCGGTATGGTTGAGTGCACACCCGTCGGCATGCACCTTTCCCCCTTCCATCCCGAAGATGAAGGGTGCCTATCACTCGCTTCCATTCACCTCGGTGATGGAATCACGATGTAGGACTTACTCGAAAGAATAGCCTCGGACTAGTCATAACTGTTCTCACCAACCCTACCGGAATAGTTATGACTTATCTCACCGGCCGCCCATGAAAATATGCCATGTATGCAAAATGGACAGCAACGTATACGTAAATAGAAATATTGCACTTCAACACATGGCATCTCAACATGTAGGACCGTATTCAACAATCGACGGTAGCCATTCAAAACATGGCATGTGAATCATTTGTAAACAACAAGCAAATGTTTTATCATGGCATGAGGACATCATATCATCGTCAACATTTAAATCATGGCCTAAGAACATCATATCAAATATAACATGTAATTCAGGGCAAGACAACATGTTATCTATTCCAAATACTAACAAGCAATTCTAGCAACACGTATATCATACAATCCACGCAACACACTTGCCTTCAACCGAGGGGGACGGAGTGGCGGGACGTAGAGGGTACTCCCGGAGGCACACCACCTGCAAATACGTGCCACACACTCAAATCGAGTCCACAAAACAGCACACATATAAATCCCACTACCCGACTTCGTTTACAACTCCTAAAATCAGAAAACAGCAAATCTGTCCCTCCGGGACAGCAGCCTTCCAATGGGCATAACTTCGGTTCTAGGACTCCAAATTGAATAAACGAGTACATCTCCGCGTAGCTTAGGAAATTTCCCAACTTTTTCTAGTTATAGGGAAAGACTAATTCGGACTCTAATGTTGTTTAATCTAACGTTGAACATGAACTGTCCCAATCTCGTCACCGATTTGACAGCGCTCGGTAAAACGGCCATATCTCCCAAACGGCTGGGCGGATTTTAACGTTCTTTATATGCACGGAAAGATAAGGAAATTATCTACAACTTCCTAAAAGTCAAACTTGAAATTGGCGAAAATGCCTGCCCTAGTTCGGGTTCCCAATCTGCCCGATCAGAACGCGAATACAACTCTAGTTTTCAACAAATCTACCCCATGGCAGCACCTCCCATGATCCAAAAACATGATAATCCACCTCTACACAGCATCTAATCAATCCCCAAACATTTCCCCCATTACCTTCTTGAAGAACCACGAATCGATCACTCTCCTTCGCGCGAACTCCACCCAATCTCTCCCCACGCGACGTGGCTACCGGTTCTCCTCGTCGCGGATCCTCCTACCGGCGAGGGCAGCACCATGGCGTGGCATGACAGCGAGGGGGACGCAGCAAGGGCACGTGGTGGTGGGGGAGGAGGCGCAAGGAGGAGGGGTGGTGCGGCTTGGGGTGTGGAGGAAGAGGAGGAGGGGCTAGAGGGAGGAGGAGATGGGAGATGAGGGGATGGGGGCTGCGCAATGGAGGGATGGGGGCTAGGGCAGCAGGGTGTGCTGCCCCCCACTACTCCCACATGGGCCCAAGTGCCCCACCTCCGCCCACGACCCCCCCAAGGCCCAAATCGACCTCGGAGAGGCCCGGAAGCCCGGAAACAGCCCGAAACGCGTTAAAACGTGAAATCTCAGGGTTTTAGTTGCAAAATCCCCAACTTATCTCATTTTACCACATTTTATAACCTATTATCACAAATTATAAAGTCTCAACATTCCATAGTATCACAGTAGTGTCACAGTTACCAGATAGATCCGAATAAAATTACAGATATATCTGAATTCGAATAAAATTACTAGTTTGAATGTGATTTTTATTTGCTTAAGACATTTCAAGTTCGAAATGAGGTTACATTCGTTGACGACTCCTACGCTGCATATTTTCTCAGAATCAGAGTCAGATACGGACAGTGCCGAATATGAAGACAAATGCAGACTATCTCTGTCACGAATATGGAGTGAATACATGTAACATCCCAAAATTTGCTTTTAATTTAATTAGTGTGTTTCTGGGTTTATTTGAATTTTTCAGAAATTATTTAAAGTCCTCGCTGTTAATTCGGATGGAAGCCTATTGAACTAATCACATTAAATAAATGTCACGCATTTTCGCATAAGCATAAAATCCAAAATTCTGTTGATAATTAAGATAATTAGTAGACGAGAGTGTTCGCTTCAAATATTTTCGAAAAACATGCTATATAACTTAAGTCGTTGATTTTACAAAAATCTGTACAGGTGTCTGATTCGCTAGAAGAATTTTTACGAAAAATCCACGCGTCGAAAAATCGCGAAACCAACTTTGTTAAGTTCCAAATAGTTCCTAGTATTTTAGAGGAATTTTTCAGATTTTTAGCACCTTTCTGTTATTTTATTCTAAACGTGTTTTGTTCTAGCATGCATATATATGTATATGTACCTCATGTAGTCACGTATACGTGTACCATACCTGCATGCACGAAGCCATGAAGTTACATTCTCCTGGACAATTAGCTTTCCAAATTGCTAGTTTTCCCTAAATGCACGCATGAAGTTTTTTCGTTTCACCGCTTCTCCATTAGTTCCCAGACGTTGCTAGTTTCTTGGCGTTTCCTTTTTCTCTGTCTTGTACTCCAGCCGTTTCCTCCATTAAAGCAACGCATGTAGGTGTCTGCACTACTAGCAACACACATACATCTTTCAATTTCCAGGCAACACATGGACTAGTAGCCCTTCCATCTCTTGCAACGAGTAAACTTCCTGTCATTTCCGAACTTGATGCCGTCGACGCCTCTTGCGCTGCCGTCTCTTACGCCGCCGTCGTCGCCACCGCCGGTTACGTCGCTGTCGTCGTCATCATCGCCGCCTTCGCCGCTGTGGTCGACGCCGTGTACGCCGTCACCGTCGCCGCGTCGTTGGAGCCGCCGCCGTCGCGTCGCCGCTGCCGTTGCCGACTCAGGCGACCGACTATCGTCTAGTCGCCGCTGCTCGACCGGCTGACCCCGTGCTTCCCTCGTCGTCGCCGCTGTCTCGTCGTCATCGCTGTTGCTGTCTACGTCGTCGTCGCCGTCGCTACCGCCGTTGACGCCGTCGTCGCCGGTGCACTTTCTTGGACGCCTTCTCTTGCGTCGACGGTCTGCACTACTGCCGCCACCGACCGGTAGTCCCTCATCTCTCTTGCGCGCGCTCTGTTCCTATTTTTATCTCGTTTATATGTTCGCGTAGGTATATATATATACATAGGTATAGTTGAACAGACACATATATACATGTATATAAAATACTCGCTAGGTAAAATTTGGCGCATGCATATTTCTATATTAGTCGTAGCATGTATACATATATATATACACACACTGTGTTGTACATATATATGTGTACCTGCGGTTATATTCGGTTAGTATACCCGTGTATATATATGTATATGTGTGTACCTGCGGTTATTTTTGGTTGATACACTTGCCTTGAGATATGTTCGACCGAATCGCTAGTATAACTTTCCATATATTTGTATACGTGTATATATATGTATGTATGCATATATATATATATATTCATTTTTAGTAGGGTGTATTCACCGAACCAGTGCGTGCATGAATTTCCAAGTCAAGCCGAACAGTGCCATGCAAACTAGGAAAAGTGAATTACATGTGTTAATTTTCGGTATTTGTGAAATTTGTCTTTTTCGCTACAAATTCATTTTAAGTCTGAATCGCTTGCAACAAATTTTGTTAATTATTAGAAATTAATACCTTTCTACAGTAATTTTTATGAAATTTTATAATCAAATCTATACTGTTAAATTATTCGCGGAAAGTCCGAACTTACGAAGTTCGTAGCTCTTAAACTATACGTCCAAAAATTCCGAAATAAATTTTATAAATCTTAGAAAATGCTAGAATAATTATCTAGAAATTTTTATGAAAGTTACGAGCTAGTTTGATTTGTAGTATTTTTCTGCATGTGTGTTTATTCGTTGTTTTTGTGTGTTTATTTGTATATCTATTACGCGTAGACGTTGAACTGTGCGAAGGTGCGGAAGTTGAAGACCAAGCTCAAGATCAAGTCTTAGATCAGGATCATCAGCTTTTCGAAGGCAAGTTGTGCTTTGACCATATTGTTCCTAGCTTTTAAAAATATATTTTGCTTTAAATTATGCATGTTATGTTGATTAAAATGAATAGTTCAATTTGGGATTACTAGTTAATCAACCTAATTGTTAATTTCCACCTTTGTTAATATTATTTGTATGCCATATGTTCCATTGTCACCTTAAGTTGGGATTAAATTGTTGGATGATATGATTGTGCCAACACGGGAGGCTAGGAGTGACTAGTTGCTTAGCTATGCTTGCGCGAAATATATTTCAAATAGCAAAATAATATTGACTAATGACAAATGGAATGATTTTGGAAGTTAAGTGTGATCTTGTCACGTGATGATGTGAAGTGTAGGTACCTTTGTGGTTCTACATGGTAACTGATATTATTGTTGGCATGTGTTGCACAATATTGGAACAGGGGTGGGAAAAGATTTAGTCTGGGGCAAGTGGTACGAGGCTTTATGCCAGGTGGGCCTTTATGGCACAGATTTTGAGATAACAGCCTTTGCGGCAATGGGATGAGTGTTGTGAGTTGTTTGGGTCAGGGATGAGTGATGAATGTCTTGCCCTGGACAGTTAAGGACTTAACCTTGCAAGCCTTTGAACTGAGTATTCCGTACAACCACATGGCTGAGGTGGGACAGTCTTAGTTTAGTAGGATTCTGAAGTCTTACCTTTGATACCTCAGGGTGACAGTTACATCGGGGTAACTGTGTGGGGGAGCGTACCTGTGCTACGGCTTGGTACCCTATCCAACGGTGTTTGTCGGTCCTACACTTTGTCCTTCGTGGGGAAAGTAGTAGTGAAGGCAAAACCGGCGAGGGTCATCGGTGTAGATGGAAGTTTCCGAAAAGCTTCGTTACGGTTGATCGCCTTTGTGGTGTGAGACTGTATCATGTGGGGAAAGTGTACAACCTCTGCAGAGTGTATCAATCTATTCGAATAGCCGAGTCCACGGTACTGGACAAAGCTCGGGGATTACAGTCAAGGGATAGATTTTCCAAAACAAAATGTGGAAATGGGTGGCTGCATGCCAGAGATAATTGCTAAAGTGATTTAGGGCTTTGTGCCAAATGGTTTGAAAAGAGATTGATAACTTATTATGTAATATGGTATTTCTGCTTTTGAATCTATTAAGATTATTTGATAGAGGCAAAATGTTGCTTTTCTGCAAAATAACCATTCAGCATGTCTTTTGGAATAAGCCATGCATATAGTTATTAGACTTGCATTTTGTGCATGACTTGCTGAGTGCTTTATGTACTCACCCCTTGCAACAAACAAATCACCAGTGAGCAGAAATCTACAACGTCGAAGAAGAAGAAGTTCCGTGAGAAGGCGATTATCTAGGAGTCGAACCCTGTCAGTTGCCTGTGGCGTATTGATGGGATTCACCGGTGTTCTTCATGCCGCTGCTATTTATTCTCTTTTGTTGTTGTAAGCCCTGCGTGGCAGACTATTTGTAAGGTGACCTTAAGGTCTTGTAACCAGTTTATTTAATAATTGAAGTACTTTATTATTAATTCCGCTGTGTATGATTGTGGTACTTCATCCCTGTTATTACTGTGTGCACTAGCGTGATCCTGGACTAGTGCAGAATACACAGAGGGTCCGAATTTGCAGGTTCGGGTCCCGACAATACATAATTTTCCTAATATGGTTAGGTCCCATTTGGTACGGTTCCAGATTCTAGTAGAAACGGAAACGGTTCCAGATTCTTGGTAGAAACGTGTCGGTGTACTCTACACCAGGGTGCCCACTTCACCGTAGCTGGGGTGCACGGGAGAAAGGGTTGGTTCTTTTAGGTTCAGTCTTTTAGATTGATTCATCCTCCCTTGCGATTGGAGGCCGGGGAGTTCCTTGTTCCTAGATCTTTCAATTTCTCCAAAAATACCAACAAGAAGAACACAAGCAGGATTAGGGCTATTACTCGTGAGGAGGGCCCGAACCTGGATAAACCCGAGTGTTTTCTTATGAGCTTCGTCTGTTTTCTTTCCACCGTGTCCCGAGCAATCTCTACGAAAGCCCCCGTTCGGACTTCTTATACCCCATTTCGGAAGGGGTCTGTTAGCTCATACGCTGACAAAATGTTTCAGGTAGAATCAGAATCACTATCTGGAAACCGTTTGGTACGGTTTCAGAATCTATTAGAAACTAGTAGAAACGGGTTGATGGTGATTCAGCCATGGCGTCGAAAATGATGAAACGGCGGGGTTTCTCCCATATTCTTGTTGAAACAGCTCGGTTCTAAGTTGCCAAACGGGGCCTTTGTCTCAGTCAAGAATATATTAGTTGGATAATGCGTGAAAACAGAAACCATATATGTGGCACATATAAAGATCAATCAACTATATTTATATGTCCAAAATGCAACTACATTAGTAGATTAACAAGTAGATTTAATTAAAACACTCGATAACATGCACTAGATCAAAATTCAACCATATTTATATGGTTCAAAATGCAACTACATTAGTAGATTAACAAGTAGATTTAATTAAAACACTCGATAACATGCACTAGATCAAAATTCAACCATATTTATATGGTTCAAAATGCAACTACATTAGTAGATTAACAAGTAGATTTAATTAAAACACTCGATAACATGCACTAGATCAAAATTCAACCATATTTATATGGTTCAAAATTCAACCATATTTATATGGTAGAAATGTTTCAGGTAGAATTGTCCTACTCCTATTGGGAGCTATTAGGGCATCTTTTGGGAGCAGATCCTTGATGGCTCACCAGTTTTAATGTTATTTTTAATTGCTCAAGAAAGTTCAAGTTCCAAATGAGATTACATGGGTATTTATAGGCTTTAGGCCTGTACAAAAGACTAAATTGCCCCTATTACATAGAACTAAGGTCCATGTGCAAGTAAGGACCCGTGATTCTGCAAATTCGTGAACGGACCCTCCACCTTTCTTTACAAAAAGGACCTGTGGTTATATAAATTTACCGACGACTCCCTAGAATTTCCAATATCATGAACAGGTCCTTCCACTGTTTTTAAAAATAGGATTTTTAAAGAAAGGGTCCGTAGTTACGCAAATTCATCGAAGGCTCATAAACAGTCCATTTTTAAACAACCTACGAGAAAATCGAAATTATGCCAAGGTTTCATTATTATTTTTTCCAAAAAAGCCCATTGTTATATACATTCGTGACTAATCCTATGCATCATATTGTTTTAAAAAAACCATCCGAGTGAACCTATCTTTACAAAAGGACCCATGGTTATACAAAAACAATCATCTTTTTTTAAAAAAAACATCCTGGAAATTCCAAAAAATCAAGAACAATTTTGTTTTTTAAGTTTCAACTAAAATTTTTGGGCGCCCTAGATGTGATAAAAAAAATAGAAACCTTGGTCATTACACTAAAAAAGAAAACCTAGTGTAGATTACGCCATACATTAAATTAGAAACAGAATAAAAAAATAATATAGAAAAAGAAAAACATGCATGATGAAACTACTATGGCCAATGTGCAAGCTAGCGCTCCCGCGAACATATATTCGCTCCCGCACAAAACACCCTCCAAAATAGGAAGTATTTTCACGGAGACTGCTCTTCACAGTCTCGTTCCATGTTACGGAGACCACGCTCCCACAACCAAACCCCAAATTCCCATCTATTGCAGATTTCGATGTTGCTCACGGCATGGCAAGAATCGCCCACATCTAGCCGGCCAGCTCCTACGCATGCGTCTCCTGCAGACTGGAGCTAGTTGTCTTACCGCAAACCGGAGCTAGGTGTCTCGCTGCCGCACACAACAAGACTCCTCCTGCGCGCCGCAATCCTCTGCACACTCGACGCCTCCTGTCGCACACCGTCGATCGCCGGTCTCGACGCCTCCTGCCGCATTCCCCTGCATACTCGAGGTGTCTAGCCGGTGCACACCGTCGATCCCCTACAGACTCGAGGTATCTTACTCAGTTTTGATGGATTATTTTGAGGTTTTGGGGAACTAGGGATTTTTTTGGGTTCTATCTAAATGGAAAAGAACTTTATATATTGAATCTGGATATCTTGGTTGCAATTCATTAAGCATTAGATCCCAAAAGAACAACGATAGATATATCTGTCATGGTATTAGATTGAATGGTATTTTGTCCATAATTAAAGAGAAAATTAATGTTGTGTAATGAAATCTGATATGCTTTCTTCTATGCGTCAAATCAATATTGGAGTACACTAAAACTGAATAATTTCCATATGCTTTCTTCTATGCTTTCTTCTATGCGTCAAATCTGATATGCTTTCTTCTATGCGTCAAATCTGATATGCTTTCTTCTATGCGTCAAATCAATATTGGAGTACACTAAAACTTGTAAACATACCATCATTTCCCTGGAATTAGATATTAAAAATATAAGCATAGGAAAAGTTTCCATGAGCTTAAAACTGAAGAATTTAAGCTAACAGCAAATTTGAATTCGATGATTGAGGGGACAGTAAGCTAGTAAGATGGCTGAAAGTACTGAATTTGATAGAGTAAATGATAAATCATGCTTATCACTTGACATCTTTCACAGTTTCCTTTCACTGCAAGTACTGAATTTGACAGAGGAAACCGATCAAGTTTGCGCTCTTGGTCGTAGGACTCGACGCCTCCTGCCTTGTGGGATAAGTATATCTGATTGACTTCCCTTCTCAGATCTTATTGATTAAATTAAGGATTTTGGGAACTAGGGTTCTTGGAGAGTACACATGGACATGGGGATTATTTTGGGGCTACATGCGTATTGAGAAGCACTTTATATATTGAATCGGATATATTAGTTGCCATTCACTTAATTAATGTTATGTAAGGAAATCTGATATGCTTTCTTCTATGTTATGAAACAATATCATATGTTATTTAGAACATATATCTGATCAACAGAGGTTTTCCTCTAGTCTGGTAGCCATAACTATTTATTTGATGTCTTTATTCACATCATTTTTATTTGGAATAAATATTAGTGAAGCACATCTCCTAAACTTTGTATACAGTACCATCTTACCAATAATTGAGCCAAACATAACCAAGAAGAGCATAAAAAGCAGTGATAGAAGAAAAAATAAAAATAGGATATAGTCCAGTATGCTATATCTCTAAGACAATGCATTTACATCATAGTTCTTAGCTTCTATTGCTTCTCATAGACTAAGTTTCTGACAATGACCTATAATATCCCTTTTCTGTTGCATCATATCCCTTTTCTGTTTCATAGACTAAGTTTCTGTAGCATCATATCCCAATTCTGGTTCAAAACACGCAGAATTTCATGCATACATGCAGCTTTAATCATTTTTTTCATACACAATCTTATCTCTCTAGACTGCCTATTGCAATGAATTGACAGCTGGGGTAAAATTCACATGAACTTCTTAGATTTTTTATATGGATTGAGGTTGAGGAGGACGGGATTACCGACCACCATTGCAGGGAGCACGCGCCGCCGTGGCTTTCTTCTTATTAATTTAAGATAATTTCGTTTGCAGGAAAATGGGTAGAAAGAAATGGTTGAATGTAGTCCAATGTGGTGCTCAATATGCTGATGGAGAGCGCAGTAGCAGTGAGCATTCTTTGCCACCAAATGAGCCCGTGCTTGAATCACAAGCATTGGAAGATGATGGGATCCAAGTTGAGCAGCAAGTTGATGACCATATGAATAAGACAGGTACAACTATAATTACATAAAACTATGACTATCTAGAAGAATTGAATGGGTATATGGTGATTATAGAGTTAATGAGTAATACTCACTAATTTTACAGGTGATGATGACGAAGTGAAGAAGCGTGGGGGGACTGCTTTACCCCATGTTTGGAATCTTCTAGCTGGGAAACGCATAGTGGTAAAATGCAACAAACTTGGTCAACCCATTGGGATAGAAGGTGGGGTGTTAAGTCAATTTCTAGGGACATTAGCAAGAAATGGAGGTTATTGTCCATTAGACATAGAGGACTGGAGAAAGCTCAAAGAGGATGGTGGAGACTTAACAATACTTCAATGTGTAGAGGTTTGTAGAATATGATAAGATATTACGAATGCCGTGCTCTGATTATGGTTGCTTCCACTTTATGTACAATGTCAACATAGATTTTTACCTTACTTTTTTCTTATTTTAGACAAAATTCATGTACCCTCGGACATGTGACAAATGGATATTGAAGACAACAGGAAGAGATTGGAGGCGATACAAGGCAACATTGAAGAAAAAACTTTTTAATCCAAAGAAGAAAAGATCCTTTTTGTATAGGTTGTGCCCAGATGATGTTGATGAAGATCAATGGGTTGCACTTGTCAATTATTGGAAGTCAAAAAAAGGAAAGGTAATAAAAGTGCAAACAATATTTATACTATTGCTTCTGTAACACCCCGGCATTTAATATGCCCGAATGCTACCAAACATAAGCTAAACAACATCCAAATATCATATTTAACATAAAATTCCAGCAAAGGCGCATAGGCTAAAAACCGAGATTTCGGCAGCACCTCCTTTGTTTTATCATGAATTTAAGGAGCAACAACGATATAGCATTATATGGCAATAAGGGAAACATCTAAAACATCAATAAATAGAGTCTTAACGACAATAAAAGACTAACATTTAGCACTTAAAGTTCCAAGTGTCAAACGAACAATAAAACTCTCATTAACCAAGCTAAGCCTTAATTTAATGACCATCACACGCAATTTATTATCAATCTAAAAGAATTGACTTGGGGAAACATTAAGGTGAAGCAACGTGTGGGTGTGTGTCTATTCCCTTTTCCTGCATGCCGTTCTCATGGTACCTAAAACAATAAGAAAAAAACACAAGCGTGAGTTCGAAACTCAGCAAGCATATTGCAATGGACAACAAGAACAACAATATGGCAATAGCATCTCCCTTCATGTAAATCATCTTATTCATAAACACTTAACATTGTCATCATCAATATGTATGAGATGTAATGCAATGCTCATGTCTCCTTGGAAACTCATACCGGTATGGTTGAGTACACACCGTCGGTGTGCACCCTTTTCCCCTTCCATCCCGAAGATGGAGGGTGCCTACTCATCGCTTCCATTCACCACGTGGATGGAATCACGATGTAGGTCTTACTCAATGGCGTTCCGGACTAGTCATAACTTTCTCACCGACCTTGCCGGACTAGTTATGACTTTCTCACCGCCTCGCCCTATCTCATGTCATGCATGCAACTATGCCAATTATCATATTTCACATGTACATAAACATATGGCATCTCATCATGACAAATATTAACACATGGCATCGAATCATGATAATCATACTCAATATATCATTGGAAAACAGCAACCATGGCAAGTGATCATAGCAAGTATTCAATCTTTCATCTAATCTCCACAAGCAACCTACAATTCCGCTATTCATTACAACACACTTGCCTCAACCGTGGGCGACGGGATTGTGGGAAGTAGAGGGCACCCCCGGGGTCACACCACCTGCACAACGGCATCACATACTCTCAATAATGCCCACAAAACAGTACACAAATCCCCATCTCACCCGACATTGCCCGCTACTCGCAAAACCTAAAACAGAGGTTCTGTCCCGGCGGGACAGCAGCCTTGCAAAGGCCACAGCTTGAGTTCTGGGACTCCAAATCGATTAAATGAGTACACCATCGCGAAGCTTAGGAAATTTCCTACCTTTTTCTAGTTATACGGAAAGACTGATTCGGACTCTAAAATTGTTTAATCTACAGATTACTACGATCTGTTCTAATTGCGTCACAGATTTTAACACGCTCGGTAAAACGGCCATAACTTTCAAACGGCTGATCGGATTTTAACGTGCTTTATGTCCCGGAAAGATAATTAAATTATCTACAACTTCTTTTAAGTCCGTACTGACAGATTGGGACTCTAAATCGACGAAAACTCGAACCCTAGCCCGACTGCTCAATCTGCCCGAAAACAGAAACGTGGCAACGTCTAGATCTAACCCAAAGAACTCCAACCCAGCACCACCAATTGATCTAAAAACTTCATAAACACCCTAAGAACAGTACCTAGATCAAACCCAAGGATCCCCATGATCATACCTTTGCCCAACGAACGAATCTCCAATAGATCTCCTCGCGGATCGCTCCTCGCTCCACGCTCCTCGCTCCTCGCTCCAACGGATAGATCCACAAGGTGCAGAGGTGTGGAGACCACCCTAGGGCAGCAAGGGGGTGGAGGAGAGGTGGTGGAGAGGTGGGGCAATGGAGGAGAGCAAGGGGGAGGCGCAAGGCTCAAAGGGAAGGGGCGGCTAGGGCTTGGCAAGTGGGGGGAGGTGAGGCGCACCAAGGCCTCAAGGGGCGCAAAGGCAGCAGGGTGGACGCCCCAAAGGGGCAGGGAAACCCCTTTTACCAGCCCCCACACCCAATTCTAGTCCGTTACGGAGACCTAATTCATCCCACCAAAGCCCACCAAGGCCCAAAACTCCCCCGGTAAGGCCCAAAACCCCAAAAACGGCCCGGAAACGGCCCGGAAAAGCTATTAACCTCCATAACCTATAGTTTTAACCTTAATTCCACATTTCATACTGTTTTTTTAACCATATCAAGCACGTAAAATAAAGTTATGACACTCCGTGGTGTCACATTCTTCCCCCCTTCAACAGGATTCGACCTCGAATCTAAACGCACCAACACGCAACCCAGCAAAACCGAAGATAGCTAAGTTTTCACATCACATACCTGAGGTGAAAAGCTCGGGATATTTCTCGCGCATACGAGACTCCAGCTCCCAAGTTGCCTCTCTCTCGGTCTGATGTGACCACAACACTTTAACGAACTTGAGCGTCCGGTTCTTCATCACTCGCTCCGAAGTCCCCAGAATTTCCACAGGACGGGACTCGAAGGTGAGGTCCTGCTCAAGTACTAATGGTTCCAACGGAACCACCAACTCCGGATCATGCAAGTATTTCCTCACAATCGATACATGGAACACATTATGCACACCTTGCATAGCTTAGGTAGCTCAGACGATAGGCCAACCTACAAACTCGGGTGATGATAGGAAAAGGCCCAACATACCTTGGGTGAGCTTTCCTTTGGTGCCAAAACGCACCACACCCTTGGTGGGAGATACTCGCAAGATGCGCTATCACCCACCTCAAACTCCAAGTCTCGTAGCCTCACATCGGCATAGCTCTTACATGCGCTCTGCTTCACTGCGAGAAGGTTCTGCCGTACCTCCGCCACGCGATCAGCGATCTGCTGAACCCAATCCGGTCCAAGAACTGCTCTCGCCTTGCATCCCAACAAAGTGGCGATCTGCACTTCCGGCCATATAGTACCTCATAAGGAGCAGCCGGATCTTTGGAATGATAGCTGTTATTGTAAGCAAACTCCGCAAGAGGCAAATGATCCTCCCGGCTACCTTTCCAAGCCATCACTCAGGCCACGAGCATGTCTTCCAACGTCTGGATGGTACGCTCAGGCGCCCATCCGTTTGAGGGTGGCGGTACTAAGGCGAAGGCTGCGTACCCAAAGCACTCTGCAAACTCTCCCAGAACTTGGAGGCGAACTTCGCATCCCAATCGAAAATAATGGTCTTAGGTACACCATGCAGTCTCACAATCTCCCGCACATAGATGGGAGCCAACTCGCTCATGAGGTGGTCGTGCGGATAGGAAAGAAATTCGCGAGGCTTCTTTGAGGCGGTCCACCACAACCCAAATAGCATCCTTCCCTCGTGGAGAGCGAGGTAGACCAACCACGAAATCCATGGAGATGTCATCCCATGGCCACACAGAATCTCCAATGGTCGCAACAGAGGCCGGCGGGGCGCTTATGCTCGGCTTTGATCTTGACAGATCCCACAAGACGCCACATACTTGGCAATATCCACTCTCATAATTTTCCACCAGAAATTCTTCTTCAAGTCCTGTACATCTTGGTCTCCCAGGATGGACCGTGTGCGAGTGCGATGAGCTTCTTTCAGAATGTCTTCTTTCACTTGAGATTTACGAGGCACGCCTGCACGCCACTGAAACCTCGGAACTCCCGCATCATCAATGGTAAAGTCTCGGACTTGCCATCCTCAAAGCGTTCCTACTTTCTTTGGAGCAAACGGTCATCTTTGTTGTGCCTCCCGCTGCCTTTCGAGAATCGGACTCAAGAATCAATCGAGTTTCAGCTTGCACGGTCCCATAAGCGGTAGGAGACCCCAAGCGCTCAAAATCAGCAACAAGACAATCAACAATAGGGGCATTGTCTTGCATTGAGCGTCGGCCACAACATTTGCCTTCCCGGATGATCTTGGATAGTAAGGTCATAATCCTTTATCAATTCTAGCCACCTCCTTTGCCTCAAGTTCAAATCTTTACGAGTAAAGATGTACTTGAGGCTCTTGTGATCGATGAAAATGTCACAAGACTCGCCGTCTGAGTAATGCCTCCATATCTTCAATGCAAACACCACGGCGGCTAGCTCAAGATCATGCGTGGGATAGTTACGCTCGTGCTTTTCAAGCGCCTCGGCGCATAAGCAATCACCTTGCCCTCTTGCATGAGCACACACCCAAGTCCCAACCGAGAAGCATCGAATACACCGTGAAGCGCTTCCCAGGCTCGGGAAGGGTAAGAACGAGGAAGCGATCACTAACTTCTCCTTCATAGTGCGTAAACTGTGCTCACACGCTCTGATCCTTTGGAATTTCATCCCCTTACGAGTCATTTGCGAAAGTGGCTTGGCAATGATAGAGAAATCTGCACTAAACGCCGATAGTAGCCACCAACCCAAGGAAACTACGCACCTCTTTGACATTGGAAGGCCTCTTCCAATCCAAAGCTCTTTGAGACTTTGCTAGGATCTCTGAGATATGCCCTCTGGATTGATGATGTGGCCAAGAAAACCCACTTCAAATCGAACTCGCACTTTTCAGCTTAGCAAAGAACTGATTTTCCCTCAAGGTGCTCGGCACAAGCCTCAGATGTCGCTCATGCTCCTCTTACGATTTAGAGTAAACGAGAATGTCATCGATGAACACTACCACAAACTCATCAAGATACTTGTGTAGCATCTTGTTCATCGCCTCCATAAAGACGGCGAGGAGCATTAGTTAGTCCAAAAGACATAACTTTAAATTCATAATGCCCATACCTAGTGGAGAAAGCAGTCTTCTCAATGTCTGCTCCCTCACACGGATCTGATTGTACCAGTGAAGATCAATCTTGGAGAACACCTTTGCTCCCTTGGTTGGTCAAGCAGATCCTCGATGCGAGGCAAAGGATACTTGTTCTTATTTGTCACTTGATTAAGAGCACGATAATCAATGCACATATGCCAACTTCCATCCTTCTTGAGACGAAGAGGGCGGGTGCTCCCCATGGCGAAACGCTACGCCGAATGAAGCCCTTGGCCAATGAGATCCTCCAAGCGCTTCTTTAACTCGTCTTGAAAAGGACGAGCCAAGCGTATGGAGAGATAGAAATAGGTCGAGTGCCAGGAACAAGATCAATACGAAACTCCACATTCCTCACAGGAGGTAGACCAGGCAACTCGTCAGGGAACACATCAATGAACTCCTTCACTACAGAAATCTCCTCAATGGGAATCGAGGAAGATGGTTTCTCGAGACAAAGTCATGAGGAAACCCATGAGCCTCAAACGCCGACCAGGAAAACAAACTAGTCAAAGCAAAGACAGGCTGGAGGGTATACCACCCTGAAAGGTCAACTCTTCCCGAACGGGCCTGCAAAACAGCTGTCTTCGAAACAATAGATCTTAGCAGTGCATCGATGCAGCCACCCATGCCCAAAATGACATCAAAAGGAGCCAAGCTGGATCACCATGAGATTGGCAAAGAAAACCTCATCATCAATGGCAATGGTGCAACCAGGGCAAACCAAAGAACTAGCAATCAACCCCCAGGAGAATCGACTAACACGGACTCGAAATCCATTGAACTCCCAACTTAGCTCTACTAGCAAACTCCGACGACACAAAAGAATAGGATGCTCGAATCAAATAGAACAAAGGCATCAACGGAATCCACGAGCGAGTACCTCAAACCACCTCTGGATGCCGGTGACTCGGCGGTCGGCAAAGCGTACACTCTGGTGGCGCCGGACGAGAAGAGCCCGACTCGGTGATGCCCCATCAAGGCTGGGGCGGAGGAGGCAGCGAGGAGGAAGCGAGCAATTTGCGGGCAAGATCTGCTCTGGTGGCGCCACGCAAAGGGCGGTGAGAAACAGGGTAGCCATCATGTGCACCGATCCTCTGGAAGACGCATTTGGAGTGGGAGGAGAAGGCACCGTCTCCCACTTGATGATGCTATCGGGATTCATCCGGCAGACTTCGTCCCATGTGGCCGGGCTTGCCCGCAGTGGTTGCAACTCGGTCCAACCACACTCTAAAGCACGGTGCTCACCACCGCACTTGAAACACTTCATGCCTGCCCGGCAGGGACGAACAACCGCTCGCGAAGAAGGCGATTAGGCGGCCCCATTTTAGCCCCCGAGGAGGAGCCCTGTCCCCCTTGAACTTCTTGAAGGTGGGTCACCGAGAAGACCCACCTCCTCCACCAAAGGTCCTCTTCGGCCCCCGCCTAGGGCCGCAGAACCCTGAACCGCCGGGTTTTGCTTATCCGGAGAGCTCCAACTCGAGCTCCATGCCCTTCGCTGCTCCACCACGGAGCAGAAGTCACGAGGGACGATCGCCCCCATGACAACTCTGAACTCCTGGTTGAGGCCCCTCTGAGAACCTCCTCGCCTTCTCCCTCGTGCCACCGCCACGGCCGGCACGTAGCGCACCACGCTGTTGAACTCCACCTCATACTCTGCCACCGACCTCTTTTCCTGGGAAAGAGTCGTCAGAGTATGCTCCATCATCTCAAGGAAAGTCTCCGGGTAGAACTTGGCTCGGAAGCGAGCCACAAAGTCCTCCCAGGTGACTGGACCAAGATCAGGGGTTCTAGCAGCCAGAACCCCTTCCCACTAGATATCAGCTTGGCCTTTCAGCTGAAAGGCCACAAAGCGAGCCCTCTGGACCGAGGTCAATTCTAGGACCTCAAACTGCCTTTCCATGTACCGCAGCCAATCTGCGGACTGGATCGGCGTGCCCGCTCCGTCAAAAGTGTCAAGACGGAGGGTCATCCACTCTCGGAGACTCATCCTCGGCTCCGGCGCAGCGGGGGCAACAACTGGGGCCGCTGCGAGGGAGGCACCACAGCGAGGCTGCCCGCAATTTGGCGTAGCTCTGAATCTCCCTCTGCGAGCCTGAACTAAATCATCATTGGCGGCGGGCACCCCTTCGTGTCAGGTGGAAGCTCCTCTGAGCTGGTCCACGAGCATTGAGCGAACGCTACCCTCGACCAGCAGACTCCTCAACTCCTGGGAGCCTCGCCTGGCCTCCACGGCCTCGGCGTCCACGGCCTCTACCCCTCGGCATGGCTGCTTCAGACAGACAACCATCCAAACACAAAAACATAAACACAACATCACACAACCAAGAACATAGATCAAATATCATCATAGCATAGTCTTCATCAAATAATTAAGCGCAATGCAATAATGAACCAAGACCCCATCCTACTGTGCAACCAAGTGTGTCAAATTTTAGATTAGTTATACCACTTTTGCAAGTTTTAATGTTGCTATCCTATAACAAAGTTTTAGTTAGAACCTAAGCCATGTTTCTAAGTTATTCCACATCATATTTTAGTTGCAACTTAAGGTATAACACTAAAATACTTATTCCAAAGACCTCTGACCGCTTCGATACCATTTGTAACACCAGGCATTTAATATGCCCGAATGCTACCAAACATAAGCTAAACAGCATCCAAATATCATATTTAACATAAAATTCCAGCAAAGGCGCATAGGCTAAAAACCGAGATTTCGGCAGCACCTCCTTTGTTTTATCATGAATTTAAGGAGCAACAACGATATAGCATTATATGGCAATAAGGGAAACATCTAAAACAGCAATAAATAGAGTCTTAACGACAATAAAAGACTAACATTTAGCACTTAAAGTTCCAAGTGTCAAACGAACAATAAAACTCTCATTAACCAAACTAAGCCTTAATTTAATGACCATCACATGCAATTTATTATCAATCTAAAAGAATTGACTTGGGGAAACATTAAGGTGAAGCAACGTGTGGGTGTGTGTCTATTCCCTTTTCCCGCATGCCGTTCTCATGGTACCTAAAACAATAAGAAAAAAACACAAGCGTGAGTTCGAAACTCAGCAAGCATATTGCAATGGACAACAAGAACAACAATATGGCAATAGCATCTCCCTTCATGTAAATCATCTTATTCATAAACACTTAACATTGTCATCATCAATATGTATGAGATGTAATGCAATGCTCATGTCTCCTTAGAAACTCATACCGGTATGGTTGAGTACACACCCGTCGGTGTGCACCCTTTTCCCCCTTCCATCCGAAGATGGAGGGTGCCTACTCATCGCTTCCATTCACCACGTGGATGGAATCACGATGTAGGTCTTACTCAATGGCGTTCCGGACTAGTCATAACTTTCTCACCGACCTTGCCGGACTAGTTATGACTTTCTCACCGCCCTCGCCCTATCTCATGTCATGCATGCAACTATGCCAATTATCATATTTCACATGTACATAAACATATGGCATCTCATCATGACAAATATTAACACATGGCATCGAATCATGATAATCATACTCAATATATCATTGGAAAACAGCAACCATGGCAAGTGATCATAGCAAGTATTCAATCTTTCATCTAATCTCCACAAGCAACCTACAATTCCGCTATTCATTACAACACACTTGCCTCAACCGTGGGCGACGGGATTGTGGGAAGTAGAGGGCACCCCCGGGGTCACACCACCTGCACAACGGCATCACATACTCTCAATAATGCCCACAAAACAGTACACAAATCCCCATCTCACCCGACATTGCCCGCTACTCGCAAAACCTAAAACAGAGGTTCTGTCCCAGCGGGACAGCAGCCTTGCAAAGGCCATAACTTGAGTTCTGGAACTCCAAATCGATTAAATGAGTACACCATCGTGAAGCTTAGGAAAGTTCCTACCTTTTTCTAGTTATACGGAAAGACTGATTCGGATTCTAAAATTGTTTAATCTACAGATTACTACGATCTGTTCTAATTGCGTCACAGATTTTAACACGCTCGGTAAAACGGCCATAACTTTCAAACGGCTGATCGGATTTTAACGTGCTTTATGTCCACGGAAAGATAATTAAATCATCTACAACTTATTTTAAGTCCGTACGGACATATTCGGATTCTAAATCAACGAAAACTCGAACCCTAGCCCGACTGCTCAATCTGCCCGAAAACAGAAACGTGGCAACGTCTAGATCTAACCCAAAGAACTCCAACCCAGCACCACCAATTGATCTAAAAACTTCATAAACACCCTAAGAACAGTACCTAGATCAAACCCAAGGATCCCCATGATCATACCTTTGCCCAACGAACGAATCTCCAATAGATCTCCTCGCGGATCGCTCCTCGCTCCACGCTCCTCGCTCCTCGCTCCAACGGATGGATCCACAAGGTGCAGAGGTGTGGAGACCACCCTAGGGCAGCAAGGGGGTGGAGGAGAGGTGGTGGAGAGGTGGGGCAATGGAGGAGAGCAAGGGGGAGGCGCAAGGCTCAAAGGGAAGGGGCGGCTAGGGCTTGGCACGGGGGGGGAGGTGAGGGGGGCGCACCAAGGCCTCAAGGGGCGCAAAGGCAGCAGGGTGGACGCCCCAAAGGGGCAGGGAAACCCCTTTTACCAGCCCCCACACCCAATTCTAGTCCGTTACGGAGACCTAATCCATCCCACCAAAGCCCACCAAGGCCCAAAACTCCCCCGGGAAGGCCCAAAACGCCGAAAACGGCCCGGAAATGGCCCGGAAAAGCTATTAACCTCCATAACCTATAGTTTTAACCTTAATTCCACATTTCATACTGTTTTTTTTAACCATATCAAGCACGTAAAATAAAGTTATGACACTCCGTGGTGTCACAGCTTCATTTAAATTTGTATAGTCATGCCAATGTTAAATAATACATCAATGGTGTGATTTAATTAGTACTACATTGCTTTAATAATAGGCCCTTAGTGAGAAGAACAAACAAAGTTGTGCTATGTTGAAGAATCCCCATTCAGCAGGGACAAAGAGTTATGCCCATTGGGCTGAGGACTTGCTGAGTGATTTTGTTTTGTACTTTTGCTACATATTCTTATTCATATTTATCTTTATGTTGTTGTACCCTTTGCTGTTTTTAGCGACAAGATGATCCTGAAAAGAAGCAGCCGCATAGAGCAAATGTTTACTTAGCAACTCACAAAAGGAAAAGTGGCAAAGATAAACATGAGCAAGTGGTACATGCTATAAACACAATTCTTTCTCAGATATCAAGTTATTATTTCCTATACCATATAGAGTACCCATGCATTATTCATTTCTAGGCTGCATTAGAAAACCTCATTGATGAACAACCAATGTTGGCACAAAATGACCAAGGAAGAGTTGCATGGAAAGGTGATGCATTGCATCAATTATTGGGCGAAGAAAAACCTAGGCAAGTTCATGGCATGGGATTGCTTCCTGTACCTAAAAAAGTCTATGGCCATACACCACATCAGCTTAAGAACATAAATATTACTACAATAGATAGCTCATCATCTGAGGATGGGATGCATGTTGTGGAAGAAGTAGAAGAGTTGAGGGAACAAGTGAAGAAACAAGGCCTACTTATTCAAGAGTTGCTAAACAAGCAGGCAAGCCTTGGGAATAAGGAACCAGTAGTGGTAATTATGATTTTAATTTCAACCAGTAGTGGTAATTATGATTTTGTTTTTGACTTTCATATATAAATTTAACTCATACTTGATATACATTTTGTAGTTGAATTTCCAAACAACTAATATTGACAATGTTCAACAAGAAGCGGTGCATTCTAAAAGAAAGGTATTTGTTAAAATTCTAATCCAATCTTGGCTCTCTTCAATTTTCACTTGAGCATTATCTAAATTTGCAGAGAGTTCAGTGCGATGTACCAGACATAGAAGACTCAATGAGTGGGCAAAGAGATACATTAATGGTAATTGCCAAATTATTACATTTTTCCCTTTCTACATTCATACTCGTACATAATAATTATTGTTTGTCTATTGGACTATAGAATAAAGAACGATACATGGGCCAACAGATCATACATGAGGATAATCATCTATTATTTTCTAGTAAAAAGGTAAGGACATTGTTATTACTCATTTTGTATAGACATTACAAATAATAGTTAATTTACATGGCTGTACGATGGAATAGTTACCATGCCAAGAAGGATCATCATCACCACCATGCATTGCTCCTAATTTGCGACAAGAAGAGGTAATTCTTATGTGTTGAGAAAGCTGCTAGTTAGCTAGTTTTAAATCCATTTGACTATGACATTGTTCTAATTTGTTGTGTATTGTCTTACCAATCTTTTTCTCATTTTTAGTTCGATATGCAAAGAACAAATTCTATTGAAGGTAGAAAAATGATGTTAGCGCAGGTAAGATTATCTATCCCATATATTTGTTTGTAGAGAAACGCAATGTGAATTTTAAACACAAAATTGCTAGTGTGTTACAAATTGTGTCTTATCTCTCCATAGATGAATAAGAAGCGGCAAACTTTACAAGAGCCTATAAACAGTACACAACAACAAGGCACTCAAAAGAAGACTCCACAAAACAAGTCTTCAAAGCAGATGCAGCCATCTCCAATGAAGGTACAAAAACATCACAAAAAATTATTGAATTCTAATTGATACAACTAATTCATGTTTTTCATTATCTCATTTTGCTATATTAACGCTAATATAGGCTGGTACCATGGTAATTCTCAAGACCGCGACATATCCAAATAAAGAATGTGTGGCATATGCTACGTTTTTTAGTAATGATCCACATGCAATAGTTGATGATGTTGAGATAGGTAACCAGTTTATGAAAGTGGTTATCAATTATCCTGTTGTGGAAAAGGAGTAGTTAGTAAGGCCAATCAAGCGCTGCAAGACAATTGGCGATGCTCATGTGGAAGGAAAACCGATTGCTTGGCCTTCCTTTTGTGTATGTTATTTGTTTCTTGCTTCAATTGTAATGAAGTGCATATATTATATTTTGTAATTGCAATCATAAAGGTTTATACTTTCTTTTGTGCAGGTGGAAAAAATCAATGGTTGAAATTCAAACATTTGGTTGCTTACCACATGAAGGGATCTAGAAGCAAAGGATTTCATGAAGATTAGGCAATACTAGATATATTTTATATTCTTTTTATTTAGAACAATGTATTTCATATTCATAGACTAAAGACTTGTCTTCTATGGAAATCAAATAGTTATGTATTCTATCGAATGGTGTGAAGTACTTGATATTTTATTTGTTTGATGCAATGCAATATGTTATATATGATTGTTGCATTTATGGCTATTTGTGTTTTGTATTGATGTACAGTGTGTTATATATGCTTATCAAAGGATATTCTATGAATCAATTTTAATTTGTACATCACAAAAAAATAAAATAATAAAGATATTTAAATTTATTTTAAGAGCTCAACATTGTGCTGTTGTCGTTCAAAAAGGGTGTTACTAAGTTCAATTATTGTATCTAAACATGTGTTACTAGTGTCTATGGAAACACATGCTATTATGTTGCTTTAGCAAAAATAAGGTGTTACTAGGGTCTATGGCAACACGCGCTACTATGTTGCTCTTGCTAAAAAAGGTATTCTTTATGAGTCTATAGTAACACATTTGATACATGTTGCCGTAGCATGGTTGCAACATCTTTTTTTATATACAAGAACACTTCTTACATGTTACAATAGACCCTTCTATAGCAACATAGGCTAAAGTAACACTAAACAAATATGTTGCAATAGGACTCAGTAACACTTTTTCTGAGCTATAGTAGCACATATGCGTGTTACTATAGGCCCATCCTGACGTAGTGTCAGCACCGGTTGTTGTGTTTGACCGGTACTAATGTGCTTCGTCTGCCGCTCCCGATCAATCCCGATCCAGCCTCCTATAAAACCATCAGATCGAGTGAGGAGGTAGACGTACTGATGATCGGTAGTTAGCCCATTTTTAAACTATGGCAGCTTCTCCTTCTTCTCCCTCTGGCGCGCCATCATCACCACCTCGGGAGAAGGACGAGGAGGAGGAGGAGGAGGATGAGGAGGAGGACAATGAGGTGGTGGAGGAGGAGGAGGATGAGGATGAGGATGAGGAGGAGGAGGGTTAGGTTCGCTCGGGGAGCGCAACGTCGTCGGACGAGGATGACGCTGATGAAGACTTCATCCACCATGATGACAACGATGACGACCGCCCCCCGCTTGACGACGACTCCGACGACGACAGCCCCCCCGGCAGCGACGACGAGTTGTGGTATGGGTGATCGCGCCATCCACCACCCGTGCGCCGCTATGTATATTATATATATTGTAATTAATTAATATAATATGTAATGTTTTATATTATGAATTATTAATATGATATGTAATGTTTTATGTAATTAATTATTAATATAATATATAATGTTTTACCTCCCCCTTCTTGAAGCTCCGCCGCCTCTACCGTTAAATTAAAATATTCAAAAAAATTATAAAACATAAAAAAAAACGTTGAAAAAAATTACGCCACAATGAGCAAATCGTTCAAAAAAAATGGCTTCGAGAAACATTCGATTGGACAGTGAAATCAAGAGAAAATCGGAAGAAAAATTATGAAAGTATGATTCGAGATGATTGTACACATATAATTTTCACGTATCCAATTTAAATATTTAAAAATATATCGATAGTTAAAGTTTTGAAGTTTGGCCATCACTATGTCCAAAACGTCGGCATTTTTGAAGACCGGAGGGAGTAGTAACTTTAGATTGAATTTTTTAATTTAAAAAAGGTGTAATAGAAAACAACTTAGATACCTCACTTAACAACATTGAAAGACAAGAGATGATGTTCTCTCCAGCTCGCAAAAACTTGTCGGTTTGAGATATGTGTAGTCAAAATTTTGAAACTTTAGCTATGAATATCTTTATAAATATTTATATTAGATGCATGAAAATCATATGTGTACATTCATCTCGAATCGTACTTTCATAATAGTATAATTTTAAGAATTTTTTTCTGTCAAAATAGGTAAAAATGGGAAGAAAAATTATGCCACAATGAGAAAATCATTCAAAAATTATGTCAAACGGTTACAACGCACATCAGTACTGGTTGATAAGACCAATCGGTACTGATCTCTACCATCGATGCACATTGGTTAAATCAACCGGTACTGAATCATCCACTAAGCAGCCTGCTCGGCTCCGGGGCTGCTTAGTACGGGTTGGTGTAACCAACCGGTACTGATGATCTCACATCAGCACCGGTTGGTGTAACCAACCGGTACTAATCAGCACCGGTTGGTATTCAACTGACACAATCTCCCGCGCATCGCCTTGATCCCGCGCGACGGCTCTTCGTGTTCATCCTGTTCTCTTCATGTTCCGATCCTGGCGATCTATAAAAAGAGACAGGGTGAGATGGAGTAACTACATTGACAGACACCGGTGAGACTATTTTCGCAATCTCAATCCTTCATGGCAGAGCCTGTGTCTCCCGCCAGCGGATCTGCCGACTTCTCCTCCGATTCTGAACCATTGTCCCCGTGCCGCTTCAACCCTAGGCGCCTCCCACCGCCACCAACAAAAGAAAGCGCACCGACGACAATAAGAAGGAGGAGGAGGACGACGATGAGCAGGAGGAGGAGGAGGAGAAGGAGGAGGAGGAAAATGTCACCATCATCCGCTGGGGGAGCACATCCTCCTCCTCCGAGGACGACATTCACCCCGCCGCTGCCACCGACGATGACAGCCGTGACAGCGTTGATAGCGACAGCCCTCCGGATAGCCCCCCGGGGAGTGAAGACGACGAGTACTTTAGGCTGTGAACCACGAAATAAACTTTTTAATTATGTAATGTTATCCATCCACTATGTAATGTCATTATATATTTGAGCATTTTAACGGTGGACAATATTAAATATTAGCTGTTCATTCTATTTGATGAACATACGCATGGTTGTTGTTCTGATTATTTCAATTGATCGATGGGCTCGGGGGTGGTCAGTACCGGTTAAAAGTACCAACCGGTACTGATAGTTTCACATCAGTACCGGTTTGTATGCCAAACCGGTACTATCTAGTAGCACAACAGCTACAGCTGCAGCTACTGGGCTGTGGGGATATCAGTACCGGTTCAAGTAACCAACCATCACTAATGGTCTAACATCAGTGACGGTTGGTACTTTGAACCGATCGATGTCGAACAATTTAAACTTCTTTGTCCTCCGCTCCTTTGGAGCAAGAACAGTTCATCGCGCGAGAAGAATAGGAGCTTCGGCCAAGAGCTTCAAGGGAGGGGAGGTGCTGCCAAAATTTTAAATTTTTGGTCATTTTACTCGCAACCAAGGTAACTAAGGTTAGTAACATCATTCCTCACTACATTTGGTCTTAAATGGAGCCTCTTCTTTGCTTGAATCATGCATGAAGAAATTTTGATTATTTTTCCCCATAATCGATGAAAGATTATGAATGTAAAGATCTAGCTCGATCTTTTCAAGTAGGATACAAAAACTTGTTGTGTAAGCTTAGAATTTTCTTGTATTATAATATAGCTCGCATTTAACGTGTGGATCTGGCTCAAATTTATGTTTTAGTTTCATCGATCGATGAAGGATGGGGTTTGGTTGCACGTAGTTGGGGAAATTAAGAATGGTGCATGAAAACCATGGAGTTTGGGATCTTCAAATGGCAATAGTTATGTGAAAAAGAAGAAATTTAATTTCATTTGCGAATTAAAATAATATCAAAAATATAAATGGCTTTATAGAAAATAACCGCTAAGTCCTACATAATGTAGATGGACCGGCGATGGATGTACATTGATCGACGCTCCCCGGAGTACTTGCAAGGTTTGCAAGCTTTTCTTCGTGCGGCCGATGCTCACATGAAGTCAGGCTACATATGTTGTTCATGCATAGACTGCAAGCATGAGGAGTGGCCAAAATCTAGCCACCTTCACTTCCATTTGCTCTCAAGAGGTTTCATGCCAAACTATACTTGTTGGACCAAGCACGGTGAAGAAGAGACTTGTCGGTGTATTCTACACCAGGGTGCCCACTTCACCGCAGTAAGGGTGCAAGGTGGTCGCCCAGCGGACAGGTGGCGTCCAGGCCACGCCGCTGGCGGTCAGCAAGGTGGTCGCCCAGCGGACAGGTGGCGTCCAGGCCACGCCGCTGGCGGTCAGCAAGGTGGTCGCCCAGCGGACAGGTGGCTCCAGGCCACGCCACTGGCGGTCAGCAAGGTGGCCGCCCAGTGGACAGGTGACGTCCCAGCCACGCCACTGGCGGTCAATATGGTGGTCGCCCAGCGAACAGGTGGCGTCCAGGCCATGCCGCTGGCGGTCAGCAAGATGGTCGCCCAGCGGGTAGGTGGCGACCAGGCCACGCCGCTGGCGGTCAGTATGGTGGTCGCCCAGTGGACAGGTGGCGTCCAGGCCACACTGCTGGCGGTCAGTGTGGTGGTCGCCCAGCGGATAGGTGGCATCCAGGCCACACCGCTGGCGCTCAGCTCCCGAGGCAACCTAGTGGTCTGTGCCACCACACAGAGGATCAAAAGCATTTAATGCGTATCGTGCGCATTAAATGGGGGTAATGAAGGCCACAGTGTGACGGCGCATGTTCCCAACACGCGCATTTATTACAGGTGACATCACGGCGAAATCCCCCCCTGGCGAGGCAGGCGGAGACGGCAGGCACGCGGGGCCCGAGGTCAGGGTGAAATCGGCTATGTCAGAGCATTAAGTGTGACGCAAGAATAGTGGTAGGTGCATTAAATGCGGTATGGCAGTGTAATGAGTGTGGTACACTGATGTAAGCTCCCATGCGCCCCAGCCAGCCCATGTATAAAAGGAAACCGGGGTGCATGGGAGAAGGGGTTGGATTAGGTTGGTTTCGGTTTGGTTCTTCAACCTCTGAAGGATTGTCTCAGTTTCCCCTAAGAACACAAGCAAGAACAGATAAATAGGACTAGGGATATTACTCGTTAGGAGGGCCCGAACCTGGGTAAACTCAAGTGTCCCCTTGCAAGCTTCACCATTGATTCCTTTCCTCCATCTTGCGAGCGATCTCCACGAAAACCCCCTGTTCGAACTTCATATACACTCGATTCGGAGGTGTCTGTTGGCTTTTACGCCGACAGTGGCGCGCCAGGTAGGGGGCTCGGTGGCTAGATTGCCCTTTCTTCTTCAACCTTCTCGCGAGGCTTGCAAGAAGCTTTGGCGGTCGTCGGCATGGCAGATTCACGTTCCAAGCACGGCGACCTACCTGAAGAGAACAGTACTCGTAGCCGATCCCGGCGCCCGGCCAGGGCGTCGGACCTCCCGGGTCCCTCTGTCCTGGGAGGGGCACGTGTTGCTTCCGCGCTCGGAGGACAGCCCGTCCGACGGCGCCTGTTGATGGGAGATGACACCCCAGCATGGAATCTTCATGCGGCCCGGCTGCTCCTCGATCACTCTCCAGTTATGCTAGGGGGCGAAACCCCCGGTCGCTCCATGGTTGCGGGACATCGCCCGCCTGGTGGATGCCGCCCAGCGGTAGTAAGCGGCAAACCAGGTGGCGCTTCGGCGTTGTGCGGCGGGGCGTGCACCACGATCGATGTGAGCTTCCACCGCCCCAAAGAAAGTTTTTTCTGGCCACGAGGGCCGGGACAAAGGGAAGGGTGCGCAGGTCGCAGCCCCCTCGAATATCGGGCGACGTGCACATGCTCCCACCCCTTCTCTCGGTCCCCCGAAGTCGGCGGGGGGCCACGAGGATCTAAGGGCCCATTTAGACGAAAGGCGGCTCCAGCGCAATGGTGACTTGCACAATGCCCTTAGGGGGCGTCGTGAGCATGCGCAACGTCGCGCTAGCCACCCGATGCCTAGCGGTCGGGGGGAAATCTCGCCCCCTAACTCCAGGGAGAGCGTAGACTCGCACTCCTCGACCCCCTCTCGGGGCCGAGGAGCGGGAGAGCGACGTTGCTCCCCCTACAATGTTGGATGCCAGGCGTTTTCCCTCCGCCTATGCCAAGCTGTGTGGCCGGAGAGGTTTCGCCCTGCGTCCATCGAAAAGTACGACGGTACCACCAACCCAGAGGAGTTCCTGCAGATCTACACTATGGTGGTGCGTGCCGCGGGAGGGTCTGAAAAGATCATGGCCAACTACCTCCCGACGTCGCTGATGGGCTCTGCCCGCTCCTGGCTGCTGAACCTCCCGCGAGGCTCCATGCACTCCTGGGAAGAACTGTGCGACCTTTTTGTCGCCAACTTCCAGGTCTCCTACACTTAGCTAGGCGTGGAGGATGACCTCCACGCCCTGGAACAAACAAAGGGGGAGTCCCTGAGGGAATTTATCCGGCGGTTCAGCCACTGCCGTAACATAATCCCCCGGATTTTCGAGCAATCGGTGATCATCGCGTTCCGGAGAGGGGTTCGGGATCAGAAGATGCGGGAAAAGATGGCTACCCGCACTATATCGACCACCTTCGAGTTGTTCTCCTTGGCGCATAAATGCGCTAGGGCGGCGGAGGCCCGGGAGCGCACGACAAGGCCTTCCAACCATAGCGAGGCGGGAACCTCGAAAGCCTCCGATCACAAGAAGAAGAAGAAGCACAAGGAGGCCGGCGCCGGAAAAATCCTGGTCGCTGGGCCGGAAGCCAAGCCCAAGAGGTGCGACCGCCGGGACAGGAGGGGTGATCATAGGGACCACCGTTCACCCCGCCGAGAAGAAGACGAGGGCAAACCCTACTGCCCCATCCACAGAACCAACGGACATGATCTGGCGGATTGCCAGGTTGTGTCCAAACTAGTGGAACAGCGGCTCAAGGAACACCGCGAATATGTCCGCGACGACGCGGGTGACGACCCTGCTCCGCTGGCCTTTCAACAAGCGGAGCACACGGTAGCGTTCATTTACGGTGGCTCCGCCACCTACTCTTCAAACTCGCAGTACAAGCGAGAGTTGAGGGAGGTGTGCGCCACCGTGCCAAACCCCGGGGCGAGCAGGCCACTGAAATGGTCGGAGATGCCGATCACTTTCAGTTGAGCCGACCACCCGGAGAGCGCTTCCGGCCTGACCCATCTTCCGATTGTGGTTTCTCCCATGGTCTGAAATGCGAGACTCTGGCGAGTGCTTGTTGATGAAGGAAGCTCCATCAACCTCATGTTAGTTGGGGCATTCAGGGCACTCCAAATTCCCTATAATGAGTTGCGCCCGACCCCTCTCTTTTACGGAGTTGCCCCCGAGGTAGGCTTGACGCCCCTGGGACAAGTTCGGCTGCCCCTCACATTCGGAAGTGTGGAGAACTTCCGGACAGAGAGAGTCAATTTTGAGGTCGCCGACTTCGACCTCCCCTACAACGCTTTACTTGGCCGACCAGCTTTGGTCAAGTTCATGGCGGCCACGCATTATGCCTACATGACGGTGAAGATCCCTGGGCCTAGAGGCCCAATTACTGTGAAGGTGGACCGGCTGGAAGCCCTGCGCCTCAGCAAGCAGGTGCTAGACATGGCCGGCGCCATCTGTTCGGCCCGAGGCGAGGACGACTGCCCAGAGGTCCCCCCGGTCAAGGCCCGCGCTTCACCCGATCCCTCGAGTGAGGTGAAGGTGGTCCTCGTGGGTGAGGACGGTTCTGGGAAGGTCGTGAAGATCAGCGCCAACCTCAGCACCAAATAGGAAGACGCGCTCGTCACCTTACTCCGGTCCAACCTAGATGTGTTTGCCTGGGAACCATATGAAATGATCGGGGTCCCTAGGGAGGTGATTGAGCACCGATTGGCAACGCTCCCTGGAGTGCACCCAGTCCAGCAGAAAGTCCGGAGGCAGGCACCAGAGCGGCAAGATGCCATTTGGGATGAGGTGGAGAAACTGCTGCATGCAAGGATCGTATGGGAGGCCACCTACCCTGAGTGGCTGGCCAACCCCGTGCTTGTCAAGAAGTCAAACGAGAAGTGGCGGATGTGCATTGACTTCACTGACCTAAACAAAGCCTACCCCAAGGACCCGTACCCTCTGCTGCGAATAGACATCATCGTCGACTCCACAGCAGGGTGCGAGGCCTTGTGCTTCCTAGACGCCTACTCCAGCTACCACCAGATCAACATGGCGCGGGAAGACGAGGAGAAGACTGCTTTTGTGACCCCTCTCGGCGTGTACTGTTATGTCCGAATGCCCTTCGGGCTGAAGAACGCTGGCTCAACCTACCAGTGAGCTATGCATACTGTATTTCGATCACAAATTGGAAGAAACCTTGAAGTGTATGTTGATGACTTGGTAGTGAATACCAAAAAGACTGCTGGGCTTGTTGAAGATGTAGAGGAGATTTTCTCCCACCTCCGGTAGTATTGTTTGAAGCTGAATCCTGAGAAGTGTGTGTTCGGTGTGTCGTCCAAAAAACTACTAAGGTTGCTCGTTTCCAGTCGTGGAATCGAGGTCAACCCGGAAAAGATCGCGGCCATCGAGTGCATGCAGCCACCCACACGGCTCAAGCAAGTATAGTGCTTAGCTGGTCGCCTGGCCTCTCTCGGCCGGTTCATAGCTCGGTTGGGAGAAAGCAGCCTCCCCTTTTTCAAGCTGTTAAAAAAAATTGACTTCTTCGAATGGACTACAGAAGCACAATAAGCACTCGAAGATCTGAAGAAGTACCTCTCCTCCCCTCCGGTACTAGTCGCCCCCGAGCCGGACGAGCCGCTACTGTTATACGTGGCGGCCAGTCCTGCGGTTGTGAGCGCGGCACTGGTGGCAGAGCGGGAAGGCATCCAGCGGCCGGTTTACTACGTCAGCAAGGTGTTACATGATGCAAAAACAAGGTACCCGCAAGCCCAGAAGATGGTGCAAGCCGTGCTGGTGGCATCCAGGAAGTTGTGGCATTATTTCCAAGGAAGGGAGATCACAGTGGTTTCTGCCTACCCCCTGCGTGAGATCCTTCACAATCGTGAAGCGGAGGGCCGCATTGCTAACTGGTCCGTGGAGCTGGGGGAGTTCGACCTCAAATTCACCCCCGCATTGCAATCAAGAGTCAAAGATTGGCAGAGTTCATCGTTGAATGGACTCCTGCCGAGTCTGAAACTGAAGAAATCCCCGCGCCATCCCCCTGGACACTTTACTTTGACGGCTCCTTCAGGCTCGAAGGCGCGGGGGCTGGAGTCCTCCTGGTATCCCCAACAAGAGACCTCCTCACGTATGTGGTCGTCCTGGACTTCAAGGCCACCAACAACGTTGCTGAGTACGAAGGCTTGCTGGCGGTACTTCGCGCCGCCGCAGCCATTGGTGTTCGGCTTCTGCAAGTCAAGGGCGACTCCCTGCTGGTCATCAACCAAGCGAGAAAGGAGTTCTCCTACTCTGATCCTGTCATGGTGGTGTACCTGGCAGAGGTCAGAAAAATGGAGCAACACTTCGAAGGGCTGGGGTATACTCATATCCCCCGGCGCGACAACTACTTGGCAGACGGGCTCGCGCAGCTCGCCTCGACAAGATCCCCTGTTCCGGTAGGAGTCTTTGAAGAAAGGCTTCCACGACCATCCATCGCAGCCCCCGTTTCTGATGGGGACATTGGTGACGCTACTTCAGCCCTCATTCCAGAAGGGAGAGTAGTACCGGCGGAAACGTCTGGCCAGACGAAGTACCCGGGCGATCACCGAGTGGTCGCCACACTTGACCGGGAAGGCACATGGATGGATCCGATCCTGGCCTACCTACGGGATCAGGTGTGCCCCGACGATGATGCGTCAGTGGAGAAGATAGCACGAAAGGCCAAGTGCTATACCCTGGTGGGCGGGGACCTGTACCGCCGGGGTAGAAATGGAATTCTTCTGAAGTGCATCACTCGGGAAGAGGGGAGCAGTCTGCTCTCTGATATCCATGGAGGCGTGTGCGGGAGCCATATGTCCAGTCGAACGATGGTTGGGAAAGCTTTTCGCCAAGGGTTCTTTTGGCCAACTGCCCTCCAGGATGCTTGTGAGCTGGTGAGGAAGTGCGAGGCGTGCCAGTTCCACGCCAAGCAAATCCACCGACCAGCCCAGGCTTTGCAAAACATCCCACTCTCATGGCCCTTCGCGGTCTGGGGGCTGGATATCCTGGGCCCGTTCCCGTGGGCCACAGGGGACTACACCCATCTGTTCATCGCCATCGACAAGTTTACCAAATGGGTGGAAGCCGAAGCAGTGAGGGCCATTACCGCCGCCGCCACAGTCAAGTTCATGCAAGGAATCTTCATCCGCTTCGGGGTCACCAGCCGCATCATCACCGATAATGGCACACAGTTCACCAGCGCTGCCTTCTTGGGTTTTTGTGAAAAAATGGGCACCAAGGTTTGTTTTGCTTCGGCGGCCCACCCTAGGAATAATGGCCAAGTTGGGCGGGCCAATGCGCTGGTGCTGAAGGGCCTCAAAGCCAGGGCATTTGATCGACTCCATAAGCACGAAGCCCGGTGGACTGAAGAGCTCCCGGCAGTATTGTGGTCGCTTGGTACCACCCCTAGGCCACCGGAGAAACTCCTTTTTTCCTGGTCTACGGCGCGGAAGCTGTCTTGCCTTCGGAGCTGGCCTTGGGGTCACCGCGCATCGCGGTGTTCACGGAAGAAGGCCAGGAAGATCTACGTCGAGAGGAGGCCAATCTCCTAGAAGAAATGCAAGACCCCGCAGCCTTGCGCGCTGCCCGGTACCAGCAAAGTCTCAGGCGGTAACACACTGCCCGGGTCAGTGAGAGAACACTAGCAGTGGGTGACCTGGTCTTGCGCAGAATTCAGACACATGCTGGGTTGCACATACTGTCTCCCCAGTGGGAGGGCCTCTTAAAGGTGGTCTTAGTCTCTCGCCCTGGGGCGGTCAGGTTGGCCACTGAAGACGGGGAGGAGTTGGTAAACTCCCAAAACATAGAGCTTCTTCGCAAGTTCTATCCCTAAAAATGGCTGTAAGTGCAGAGCTGTGTGCCCCGACCAGCCGGATTGAGTGTTCCTCTCCTTGGCTGGTCGGGGGAAGCCTCTGTTTAATCAAGCGTTCGGTTTTTTATTCAAAGCAATTATCATCTTTGTTCTCACGTAGTCGCCCTCAGTACCTTGCAACTCTCTGAAACCTCGACGGTAAGAGTGGAACCATTGGGTGAGCACGGCGAGCAGGGATGGGCAATCGGGCAGCTCGTTTGGCATGGTTCTCAACACGGTCATGACGCTCCGGGTGTCCCCGTGAGAACCGGCGACTTAAGCACCGCTACCGAGAGCCTACTACCCTGCCACGCCTCACCAAGTGTTCGGTCACAGGAGATCGCAAGAGTACTTAATTTCACAAGGTGCTAAGGTCCTGAGAGGGCGGTGTTCCGACGCGAGGGTCTCGACCCCTGCATCCCGACTAATCTTTAAAGCGTGTGGCTGCCTGTTGGCTCGTGCAGAACCAGCAAAGTGGGGCGCACGAACAAACATTCAAGCATAAGATATGAAGGGGAAGCACGTGCATTCATGAGTAAGAGCTAACTTGCAGGAGTTTTTACAGGTGAAGACAAAACAAAAGATAAGAAAAACTAAGTCGAGGGTCTTCAATCCTCGTCCGCCGTGGCTTCCGCGCCCCCCTAGTCCTCTGCCGGACCGACTTCCAGCGCAAGAGCCATGTCCTCGGCCACCGCTTCCAGCGCCGGGTTGACCATCTTGAGCTGCCCGGCGACCTGTTCGGCGGCGTCATGGACCTGCGCCTCTACGCGGGCCCAATCCCCTTCCACCCCCTGGATGGCGGCCAGGGGGTCAAAGTTGGCATCCCGGCTGGCGCAGTACGCTAGCACGTACTGCGCCGTGGCTGCCGCGACTGCGCGCCCTTCTTGACTGGACCGGGCGGCTAAGGCGGCGGGCATAAGGGTGAGGAAGTCGGCGACATGGCACATGCTGAAAGCATAGTGTCGTGCCCCCTGCTCAAGGGGGGCGGCTGCTCCAGCCCCAGCGGTGCCAGGCTGGCCACCATCCAGTCGAAGGCGGGGCGCAGCATGGAGGTGGTCTCGACCTCTACGCGTAGCCGGTCACTCCTCTCCGCGTCGTGCTCCCTGGTGAGCGCCTCGACACGGAGGGCTCCTTGCGTCCTCTCCCGTTGCAGCTCCCGCTCCAGCCGCTCCACCTGACTACACCAGTCCTACGCCTCCTTGCGGAGGCGGTTGATCTCCACGGCAGCATCCGTCAGCCTCTCCTTGCTCGTCATAAGGCAATTGCTCATGCTGGAGTGCAGCTCGCTGAGGGCGGCCAGCAGAGCGTCCGCATCCGCTGAGGGAACTGAAGCGTTGGAGGCCTCCGAAGTGGGATGCACGCCCAACTCGCCTTCGGTCGGCGCGGTGGTCGCCCCCGTGGCGGCCACTTGGCGGTCACTAGCGTCGCCCCGATGCTCATCCACCGCAACCGATGCTATCACGGCCGCTGCGGTTCCCTAGTCGCCTTCGGTCGGGGCACTTGAAGTGGTCGCCCTGAAGAAGGTAAAAAGGGGGTAAGCCTCTTAGTTTAAAAGAACTTAACGGTTTTTCGTGCTTTGGTTTAAGTACCCAGCAGGAGGTCTCTTGAAGCGAGGCACGGCCGGAGTGAGATTTGGCCCCCCTCGCGGTGCAGGCGGAAGAGCCGGGGCTGGCGGAGCGACCTGCGCCGGTGGCGGCGGAAGGGTCGGTGCCGGCGGAGCTATGGTCAGGGCAACGTCTACTTCAACCACCCCGACAGGAGCAGTTGAAGTCGTAGCCGCGGCCGCCGTAGAGCTCCCCGCCCCGGTCGAGCCCAGCGGCGCGGTCGAGGTCGTCATGTCCCCTGCCGGGACGCAAGGCCTCTTGGGGCTGGCACCAGGGGCGTCGTCATCAATGGGGTGTTTGCCCCTTCCCTGGTCACCGGCTGGAGGAGGGTCCCGGATCGTTAGGACCCCTTGGCGTGGTGTGTTCACCAGTCCCATGGCGTCCATGGCAGGCATTGTGCGGGTGATCGCCACGTGCTCCCGGGGCTCCACGAGTCAAAGCGGGAGTGCACCCGCCGGGAAAGGTGGGATGACACTGGGGGCGCCCAGCAGCACCATCCAGGCGTCAACTTTTGCAGGGGTTAAGTCCCCTGCAGCTGTTGAAAAATAAAAAAGGAAGAAGAACGCCGTCAACTTGGCGGCAATCGCCAAAAGCATCAAAAAGAAGGAAAGACAAGTAGCCTACCTCCGGGAATCGATCGGGTCACGTCATCGAGGCCCGTGTACTGCCAGGCTGGGCGGGTACGGTGGCGTAGGGGGTTGATTCTCTGAGATATGAAGTCTCGGAGAGCCATGCCTCCCGTCAGGCCCGCTGTAAGCAGCTAGTCCACGCAGGCCAGCATCGTCTGGAGCTCGGGCGTCTCGTCGACGTGTGCTCCCCAAGTGGGGTTGCTGACCGCCGGCCCGGTTGGCAACTCCAGGACTTCAATGCCGCTGTCGTCCACGACGTAGAGCCACTCGTTGCGCCAGGTCTTCCAGTTGGACCTGAAGTCCAACGGGATGTATATGGCCGTATTGTCTCGGAGGCGAAGGTAGTGACAAAGAGACGGGATGGAAGGATCCCTGGCTGCGCGCAAGGTGTAGAAAAAGCGAAAGAGAGGAAGGTTAGGGGCCACTCCCACGAACATTTCGCACAAGTTGGAGAAGATAGCAAGGAGGACGATGGAGTTGGGAGGAAGATGAATGTTGTGGATGGAGTAGAAGTTAAGGACGGAGAGGTAGAAGTCGGAAACCAGCGGGAGTAGGCCCGCCAGCATCACCCAGCCGAAGAAGATCACTTCTCCTGGGCGGCAGCCGGGCGCGGTAGTCCCGGCGTAGACGCGGAGGGTGCCGCCGGTAATATGCCGGGAAAACATCGCGGCGTCTTCTTCCTCGACGGTCGACGGCGGGAGCAGAGGTGCTAGAGATGCCATCTGGGCAAAGGAGGCAATGTGCAAGAAGGAGGTATTTCGCAAGAAGCACGGCTGAGGACTTAGCGGATGAGTGAGACTGAAAGAAAGAACCGCTCCCCCCATGGCGACTTATATGTAGGCGCACGGAGGGATGATATGGCGGGAAACCCGAAGGGGCGTGGCGGTTCAAAGGCGGGAATCCCAAAAAGCTGTCAAAACGTGGGCACGTTCCCAAGGATCCTGCGTCAGTTACGAGGAGGGGGCGGCTGCCTATTCCGCCTCGGTGCCCAGAAACGGCGGCGGGCATTTAAAACTGCGACGTTACGTGGGCATTTATAATGGACCCACCCGGGAGACTAAGCCATTTAAAACTGCGGCGGACAGGTGGCGTCCAGGCCACGCCGCTGGCGGTCAGTATGGTGGTCACCCAGCGGACAGGTGGTGTCCAGGCCACGCCGCTGGCGGTCAGCAAGATGGTCGCCCAGTGGACAGGTGGCGACCAGGCCATGCCGCTGGCGGTCAGTATGGTGGTCGCCCAGCAGATAGGTGACGTCCAGGCCATACCGCTGGCAGTCAGTGTGGTGGTCGCCCAGCGGACAGGTGGCGTCCAGGCCATGCCGCTGGCGGTCAGCAAGATGGTCGCCAATGACAGTGGCGACCAGCCACACCGCTTGGCCGGTGTGGTGGTCGCCAATGACAGTGGCGACCAGGCCACGCTGGCGGTGATCGGTGTGGTGGTCTCCCAAATGACAGTGGCGTCCAGCCACGCGTGGCGGTCGGCAAGATGGTCGCCCGGGACAGTGGCGACCAGCCGTGCGTGGCGTTGATATGGTGGTCGCCCGGGACGGTGGCGTCGAGCCACACGGCGGGCGGTCGGTGGTGGTTGCCCAGCGGACAGGTGGCGTCCAGGCCACACCGCTGGCGCTCAGCTCCTGTGGGGGCTCCGGAATCAGATTAGCGATGCAGGTCATTACTGTTGCATCGGTCAGAAGATTAATGCAACCCGTAACGTCTCCTGACCGCTAAACCAACTCCGTACTCAGATTGGGGCCAATTAATCGGCAAAACTCGTGAGGAGTGTACATGCCAACTGATTGATCCCAACTCGAGCTTCCCGCAACCGCGTGCATTGTACTTGTTCCCTGGATCCAGCCAGTACTCCACGCAGCGTTGTCATACAAGACAGGTCTCAACTATGCAAGAGTAAATATATTACACATGAAAGGTAACGTTATTACAATAGTTTAACTTTACAAGTCTCGGCTTACAGCCGGCACAAGTCCAAAAGAATCCTCCAACGCCAGCGGAAACTCCAAAAGAAGAACACGCAGTGTGCCTCCACCCTCGTGCAACCGACCGAAGGAAACCAGCTAAGCCCAGTAGATAAATCGACATCATCGTGACTGCGACTAAATGCCTGGAACATCTGCATCATTACCTGCTTCTTCTCCTTCTGACCAAAGTCCGTTAGAGCAAACGGTGAGTACACGTATGTACTCGCAAGACTTTAGTGTATGGAATGTATACATATAAAATGTAGGTTGAATCAATGAATAATAGGTTACTACACTAGTCTTTTGAGCACAAAGCAGATTTTGCTTGCAATATGATAATAGATTCACATTCACATTTTTACAAAAGAAGCTGAAGAAAACATTTCAAACAATTAATAATAGATAAACCATTCACCAAATCAACCATCCAACCATCCAACCATTCCTTTCACCAAAACAACCAACCACCTGCACCTTATCCGAATCCAAGATCCAACACACACCTGACCAACACAATCTAACCTCAAAACCCATTTTCCCAGAAGTCAACCCAGACCCAAAATCTATACTTGATAATACTTTCCAAGCTGCTCATGACCGTGAGCACGGCTAATCGATTAGTTTATTTATCTCTGCAGAGATTGTACACTGTACCCACATGACACGTTCTAGCAATCATGTCATCCATGCCTCGCGATACCGAAGTACCCGATTTGCTAGACAGTGACAGAACCTTTCGAGAGATTGGAGTTCTAATCATGCACCGGCCCGGTAACGTGCATCCCTAACTACAGCCACAGAGGCCGCCAGTGGTTCCCATAGGCACCCACTAGCCCACGACCTCCCTGTAGTAGGCATTACCATTGTATTGGGTAAACTTTCCTTCGATGCCTTGACAAGAAAGTCCCTAGAATGCACCGACACCACAGGTGCATCCAATCCTCTTTGCCCTCCAATAATGCAGGGTCAGATCCCTTTTCCCCGTACTAGGCTGAGGCCATCCCACACTGGCACATGTGGTTGCACGAATTATACCCAGTAAATAGCACCAAGTTCGGTTCTTAGGGTGACTCAGGCGAGATCTTCCAAACCCACTTGCTATGGCCACAGAGGATCGACACTAGCGGCCCCACCGAGCACACACTAGCCTTCAACCTCCCCATAGCAAGGGACCAACTGAGACCAAACCACTCCAAACCAGCCAACGGCCTGACAACCAATCCGAACACGAAACGACCTACCAACTGGAACCATTACCCGGCCAAATACCACCAACTCCAAACCACCAAACATCTCGCCCGGTCTAAACTCTCCAAGTTTTTCCATTCTACTCACGCAACCATTCCCTTTTTCCAACAAAACCCCAAAACCTCCAATTCCAACCTGACACCCTTCACCCATCCTATAGTTCCAGGAGTTTATGAATAAGAACATCATGATCTCCTGCAACCAATTCTACTGCTGAACTAAGCATATGCAACTATTATTCTTTAATACCCTCTGACACTTACTAACGTGTCTAAATTATTCTTAAGTCTATCAAGGATTGCATATTCAGATTAAATTGAGGTAATCTAACAATTTTCGGCTTAACTACTGCTTCCCACAAATTATCGCTTTTAATAAATTTATGAGCATGCATAATAGTTTTGGCAATCAAAATAAGAATTCGCAAATATGGGATTCCAAAATGGTCAAGGAGGCGCTTGCCTGTCTGCTCTTCGGTGAAATCGGTCTCCGGGACGTAGTCGGCGACGTTCGAAGTGTCTACGTCTACACGAAAAGCAACGAGACCAAAATCATCGATCAAAATAGGCAAAGAAGCGATCAAAATCCAAAAAGAAGCGAAAACGGAAAACGAGAACCTAGACGGAAAAGAAATTCTAAACTTTCTCCCAGAGGCCGGCAGTACCGCTATCGGGGGGGCGGTAGTGCCGCTCTCTGGCCGGCGATGCAAACTCTTATGTAAGCGGTAGTCTTTGCCGGTCACTCCGGCGATCTTGGGTTGGATTTCGGTAGTGCTGCATTGGCGAGAATCGAAAAGGGTTGCTTTCTGGAAAATAACTACCGATGCCTAAGTCCGGTAGTGCCGGACCCCCCTGGCAGTACCGCCCTCACCCAGCGGTAGTGCCGGCCACCACGAGGCCAATTTTCCAAAAATTGGGATTTTACGCATTAACCCCCGAAACTTCGACGTAAGTGCATGGATAGGTCCCTGGGGACCCATGGGACTTATTCACGCAGGTTTCGTCAAGTTTCGAGCTCGTTTGCTCAAAATCTCACTTTTCGGATCCTTTCTCTCCCGATACCGGCGCGAAAATGGATTTCGACCCAGAAGGTGTCGAAACTCGAGTTTCTTCGCGGCCACGGGTTCTCTACGGCATTAAGGACTTATACGCGCTAGGCTTGTGAGCTTTGGAACTTCAGAACACAAAATCGCTCCGAATGCCCAAAGTGCATCTTTTGCAAATCCTTCGGAACGACGGATTCGCAACAAGCGCAATAGGTCCAAAAATGCACTAGGGTTCCATAAGATCGAGAAACTGGCTACAACCCTCGGCACACGACAATCAGACCTCTAAAGACCGAAAAACCTAACCTACTCTGAAATCGATTCTCGTCTCGAATCGAGTACAAACTCGATCCTCCTACAAGAAACGACTTACGAGGCTCTAAGAAAACATCCGCAGGTCATTTCCCCGACTTCCCGGAGTTAGGGTTTCGAAAGGAAAGGGCTCCGAGAATTCGAGAAATGGCTTTTTGCAGCGAATGAGTCCAACGAAGCGTAGATCAGGGTTACAGAAACTACTCGATCACGCGGAAGGATTCTTCTACCCTTGACCTAGGTTTAACCACTCGGAAAACGACTATGCACCACAATAACTAGGGTTTCTAGAGTTTAACTAGGACGTAAAGAACGATTACAAGCCAAGGAAGAGCTAGGGTTTGCATCTGCACCTAGGGTTTAGGTTTAGATTCAAGCCCTACCTCTTGTGGAGTTCCTTGACAGCTTAGAGACGCTTCTCCACCCTTGCTCCTGCTCCCACACAGCCTCCTGGAGCTTCAACCGGCTGGAGATGGCGAGGAGGAGGAGAGAACTCCAATGGAGAGAGAGGAAGGAGAAGAGAGGAAGAAGGAGGAGGAGAGGAGGAGAAATGAGAGAGGAGAGGGAGAGGAGGTGCTCCCTGGTGTCTTGAGGGAGTAGGGGGGCACAAAAATCGATGCAAAAGGATAGCCACGAGCACAGGAGCAAAACAGGGCTCTGGCCCCGCTGCCCTCGCTACGGCCGGCAGTACCTCCCGGAGCGGCCGATCGCCAGCTTTCGGCCGAGTAGTACTGCAGTGTATGCGATCTTGCCGCCAGAGCGTAAAAATTCGGGAATTTTACAGTTTTCGCGATGGTTCTTTAATCGACTAACTTAAGGACTACTGGAATAGGTTTGAGGGGTCCTAATAAAGGTTTTAAAACTTAGGTTTGGGATCTAGCTCTCACGATTTTAAATTTCACCCGATTTCGGATTCTGAGACTCCAATCGGGGAAAACGATCAAACGAAACGACAAAACCGAATTCAAGGGCAAATAACTCCAATTTCAAACTGGAAACTTTACAGAGCACTAATCCACACTTAGTTAGCCTAATTAAGCTTAATTACAAACACGGGCGTTACAGCTCCCGAGGCCACCTAGTGGTCTGTGTCACCACAAAGAGGATCAAAAGCATTTAATGCGTATTGTGCATAGTAAATGGGGGTAATGAAGGCCACAGTGTGACGGCGCATGTTCCCAACACGCGCATTTATTACGCGTGACGTCATGGCAAAATCCCCCCTGGCGAGGTGGGCGGAGCCGGTAGGCACGCGGGGCCCGAGGTCGGGGTGAAGTCGGCTATGTCAGTGCATTAAGTGCGACGCAAGAATATTGACAGGTGCATTAAATGCGGTATGGTAGTGTAATGAGTGTGGTACACTGATGTAAGCTCCCATGCGCCCCAGCCAGCCTAAGTATAAAAGGAAACCGGGGTGCATGGGAGAAGGGGTTGGATTTGGTTGGTATCGGTTTGGTTCTTCAACCTCTGAAGGATTGTCTCAGTTTCCCCCAAGAACACAAGCAAGAATAGATAAACAGGACTAGGGCTATTTCTCATTAGGAGGGCCTGAACCTGGGTAAACCCAAGTGTCCCCTTGCAAGCTTCACCATTGATTTCTTTCCTCCATCTTGCGAGCAATCTCCACGAAAGCCCCCTGTTCGAACTTCATATACACCCGATCCGGAGGTGTCTGTTGGCTTTTACGCTGGACAAGACTATACGGGAAGATGGTGAAGAAGAAGAAGAGGGGGACAATAGTATACCAGATGCTGTCCAACACCGTTCGTTCGAAGATACATTGGGGGAGTTTGGCGATGATGAACTAGACCAGATGCTGCTTGATGGAGAGGGAGAATACACCGATGAAAGACATTACAAAAAGTTCCAGTGCCTGCGAGAGGACCACGAAACTCTACTGTACCCAAACTGCCGACAAGGCCACAAAAAATTGCGTACCACACTAGAACTGTTGCAATAGAAGGCGACCAATGGATTGTCTGATAAGGGATTCAACGAGTTGTTATGCCTCATAAAGAAGTTTCTTCCAGATGGTAACACGCTGCCTGAAACAACGTACGACACTAAGCAAGTTGTCTGCCCTTTGGGGTTGAAGGTACAGAAGATACATGTATGCCGTAATGATTGTATCCTTTATCGCATTGAGTACGAGGATTTGGAAGTTTGTCCAGTGTGCAAAGCTTTGCGGTATAATACCAGGCGTGATGACCCAGGCTAGGAAGATGGGCAGCGTAAGAAGAAGAGACCCCCGGCTAAGGTGGTGTGGTATTTCCCTATAATCCCCGGTTGAAGCGTTTATTTGTGAACAAAGCGCATGCTCAGATGATGTGCTGGCACAAACAAGATCGTAAGGACGATGGAAGGCTAAGGCACCCCGCTGATGGCTCTCAGTGGAGGAAAGTCGATAGAAAGTACCTGGACTTTGTTGAGGATGTGAGGAACATAAGGTTTGGGTTGAGTACGGATGGGATGAACCCGTTCGGCGAGATGAGCAGCAGTCACGACACTTGGCCCGTGACTCTATGTATCTACAACCTTCCTATTTGGTTGTGTATGAAGCGGAAGTACATTATGATGCCATTGCTTATCCAAGGGCCGAAGCAACCTGGAAACGACATCGACGTGTACCTCAAACCGTTGCTTGAAGATCTGCTAACGTTGTGAAACGATAGTGTACGTGTGTGGGATGAGTACAAAAGAGAGTATTTCACCTTACGTGCATTGCTATTCGTAACCATCAACGTCTGGCCTGCACTTGGTAACTTGTCTGGACTATCTATCAGAGGATATAAAGCTTGCATCCAGTGCTTAGAGGATACTGACAGCAAGTATCTGAAAAACTCATGAAAGGTTGTGTACATGGGCCACCGTAGGTTCCTCCATATGAAGCACCCGTTACGAAGGAACGGTGAGAATTTCGATGGGACAGAAGAGAAACGTAAGAAGCCCATGCATCATAGTGGGACACTTGTATTTTCTATGGTAAAGGATCTGAAAGTAGTATTTGGAAAGGGTCCTGGTTGCAAATCTGTCCCGACTGGACAAGATCATACGAAGCCTATTTGGAAGAAGAAATCAATATTTTGGTACTTACCGTACTGGAAAGACTTAGAGGTCCGCCACTCATTGGACTTCATGCATATCACAAAGAATGCCTGCGTGAACCTGCTAGGCTTTCTAGATATGTACGGCAAAACAAAAGATACACTTCAAGCACGAAAGGACCTGCTTCTACTGGGACTCAGGAACGACCTACATCCGGAAAAGAGAGCGAAAGGACAACATTACCTCCACCCCGCGAGCTACACTCTGAGCAAGGAAGAGAAAAAAAACATGATTAAGTTCTTAAGCAGCGTGAAGGTCCCTTCTGGATACTCCTCAAACATAAAGAGACTCATAAACACTAAAGAGAATAAAATCGTACACCTGAAATCTCATGATTGTCACATGTTGATGACACAGCTGCTCCCAGTGGCGGTGAGAGGTATTTTGCCGGACTGGGTACGATGGACAATCATAAAGTTGTGCTCGTTCTTCAACGCGGTGTCGCAGAAGGTCATCGAGCCGAATAACGTATCTCAGTTGCAGCATGATGTGGTCGATAGTTTGGTCAGCCTTGAGATGATCTTCCCTCCGTCCTTCTTTGATATTATGGTCCATCTCATGGTCCACATTGTCAAAGAGATAGAAATTCTCGGACTCATTTTCCTGCATAGTATGTTCCCATTCGAGAGGTACATGGGGGTCCTAAAGAAGTATGTTTGCAACCGGTCTCGTCCAGAAGGCTGCATTGCACAGGGTGTTGGCACAGAGGAGGTGATTGAATTTTGTGTCGATTACATTGATGATCTGAATCCGATTGGCGTCCCTGTATCACGCCATGAGGGGAGGCTACGGGGAAAAGGGACTCTAGGGAGAAAAGAATTCTTTAGCGACGATCTACTTTCATTTAAACAAGCATATTTTACAGTCTTGAAACAAGCAACTCTAGTGGCTCAGTATATCCATGATCATGAGATGATTCTGCATGACCAATACCCAGAGAAGTCAGAAAAGTGGATCGCACTAGAGCAAATGGACCGTTTCGGTGGTTGGTTACAAAATCAGCTGATAGGCAACCAGACAGACAATGAACAGTTCAGACTCTTGGCTCGGGGACCATCCACTACAATCATATCATTCCATGGGTATGAGATAAATGGGTACACATTTTACACGACTGCCCAGGATAGCAAGAGCACCAACCAAAACAGCGGCGTTCGTATAGATGCCTTCGACAAAAATGGAAAGATGGACACCTACTATGGTTGCATAGAGGAGATCTGGGAGCTCGATTATGGACCTTTGAAAGTCCCTCTGTTTCGGTGCCAATGGGTCAAATTGATAGTGTGAATCATGTGATGAAAAATTGGCTTGATTTTGTGCTGAAAAATTGGTTAGGATTAATCTTGCAAAATTGCTTGCATGAAGGACCAAACATTCAAACATCCAAAAAACAGAGACTTTGCATTTGCGCCAAACCAAACATCCAAAAACAGTGAGTTTCGCATGTATGACGGACCAAACTTTTTGGTCTGTCATAAACGTGATTTTGATGCTTTTACGCTTGTTCAAGAAATCGCGTTTTTCCCATGTATGACGGACCAAACTTTTTGGTCTGTCATAAACGTGATTTTGATGCTTTTACGCTTGTACAAGAAATCGCGTTTTTCCCATGTATGACGGACCAAATTTTTTGGTCTGTCATACACATGCTTTTGGCGAACTCGTTTTTCCCATGTATGACGGACCAAATTTTTGGTGCATCATACACATCTTATTGGCGACCTTGTTTTTCCCATGTATGACGGACCAAATTTTTTGGTCTGTCATACACTTGTTTTTGGCAACCTCGTTTTTTCCATGAACGACAGACCAAATTTTTTGGTATGTCGTAAATGTGCTTCTGAAGGTTTTTGCGCAGGACAAAGTTCTTAAAAATAGTAAGTTTTACATGTACGCTGGACCAAATTTTTTGGTCCGTCGTGAATGCGTTTTTGCTCGATCAGGGTTTTGAGCAAAATTGGAATTGTGTTTGATTCATTTTTGGGATTATGAAATTTGTGAGAATTTCATGATGCTTCTCTTGAAGTGGACTTTATGCATTGCTCGTGAGAGTATTTGCATGTATTGAGTAGAGTCAAGTCGTGGACTTGTGCTCGGAATTGTTTTGTGGTTTGTTCATGTGCAGGTATTGCTTGAAGATGAACGTGGTCGATGACGGGATCGGAACTAGGTTCATGGAGGAGCTGAGGTTCAGGACTAGGTTCAGGGAGGAACTGAGGTCTTGGTGGTCAAGGATGTCATGCGGGACGTTCGGGCTAAGAGAATGGTGCACATGAAGAATGGTTAGTCACGTGAGAATGGCAGGAGGTCATTCGCGTGCAAAGTGTTAGTCACGTGAGTATGGCAGGTGGCCATACGCGTGCAAAGTGTTAGTCACGTTAGTATGGTAGGGTTGCCATACGCGTGCAAGAGTTGTATTCGGCCAGGTTGGGCCAAGTAGAGTTGTGTTGGATACAGATTCCTTCTAGGGAATAGGAATCGTATTCAGAACTCCTTGTGGGTTGGTCCTTTAAATAGGAGGGGTTGTCTCCTGTTGTAGGGCATCAAGCCTTGAGCAAGTTTTAGGGTTTGTACTCTTTTGATGAGAGTACTTTAGACAAAAGAAATAAAGATCAATTCTTACAAGATTTTTGCGTGCTACAGTAACCACGTTGCTACAGTGTTTTTCTATCTTGGTTCTTGTTTGCATGCTTGCTCTAAATCTAGATTGGTTTTTGATCCTTGAGTGTCATCTTGATTTGATCCATCAAAAACCTTTCTAGGGTATTGATTTAGAGTTCCTCAAAGTCTAGTTGATTAAACTTTTGTCGGTTCTGTTAAAACTTTCAAGTTTACGTTAGATCAATTCTCGTCAAGTTCTGGATCAGCAAGCTTGCGAAGCTCATAACTTTTTATCCGTAAGTCCGATCGAGCTGATTATTTTTGGGTTCGATTCGTATTGGAATCTAGTTTCTTGTGTGTAAATTTCAGATCAATCTAACGGTTGGATATCCGGTAATTCTCGTTTTACCGAACCTCTGTCATTCTATTTTTGTCGAGTACGAGGCAATTATTTGGTTCTGATTTGGGGTGAACTTTTAGTAGATCAAGAATTTAGTTTTAGCTTCCGCACAATCATTCACCCCCCCTCTGATTGCTATATTCGTATACTTCGATCCTACAAGTGGTATCAGAGCAAGGTTTCTCTAATCTATCTTAACCGGTGATTATATCAATGGATCGTTATTCGACAAAACCATGTGTGTTCGATGGTGTTGATTTTCAGTTTTGGAAGGCCAAGATGGAGGCGTTCATCCAAGCACAAGGCTTCACAATTTGGGAGAAGGTCTACAAGCCATATGAAGTCCCTGCAAACGACAACGTCAACGACACCAATCGCACACATGTTGAAGCAAACAGCAAGGCGCGCAACTTGATCATCCAAGGTTTGGGACGCAGCGGCTTTGACCGTGTGATCCATCTCAAGTCCGCATATGAGGTATGGAAATCTCTTTGTGATTACCATGAGGGTTCTAACACTATTAAAGAGGTTCGTCAAGATCTTTACAAAAAAGAATACATGCGATTTGAGATGAACCCGGTGAGTCGCTAGATGACTTCTTTGCACGTTTCAATAAAATTCTTAGTAATCTTCGTCTTTGTTGGAGTTAGCTTTGATGATGCTGCTAATGCTAGACAATTGCTTGGTGCTTTAGACATGTCTATTTGGGAGATGAAAGTTACATCCATTAGAGAATCTACTATCATGAGTACACTTACATTAGATGTTCTGTATTCTAAATTGAAAACTCATGAGTTGGATGTTCTTGCAAGGAAAGGTAATATTAAATCAATTGCTTTGATCTCTAACCCTAACATGTCAAATGCAAATTCTTCTTCTAGCTTTGCCTTGTCTTCCATGTCTTCTTTAACAGATGAGCAACTTGAAGAGTTTCCTGAAGATCTGGCACTACTCTCTTCTCGCTTTAACAAAGCTTTGCAGAATGTGAGAATGAGAAAGAGAGGTGGTCCTCCAAGATGCTATGAGTGTGGTGCCTCAACCATATTCGCACAAATTGTCCTAAGCTTGCAGGAAAAACATCAAAGGAGGAGAAGGACAACGACAGAAGGAATGAGAAGAAAAGGTTCTCGTCAAATGATAGGAAGAAGAAGAGCTTCATCAACCGCAAGGTGGTTCACCGAGTTCTTTCCGCTCTTGAACAAGTCAATTTGAGCGATGTGGACTCGGAGAGCAGCGAAGATGATGCAACTCCAAGCAAGCATGATTTGATGGGATTGTGTCTCATGGCAAGCAGCAAGGATAGCTTCACCGAGGACGGCAATGACAAATGACTTCAATGAGGTAGATCCTTCTTATGATGAATTAGCCAATCTTGTCTGCCCGTCTTGGAAAATTACTTGACAAACGTGATAGAAAAATTAAGAAACATGATATTCTTGTGGAGTCATTGAATGTTGAAATTACTAGACTTAAGACTTTGATTCCTGATGATGATACTTGTAAATCATGTGACTTAATTTACAATGAGCTCACCTTGCTTAGGAAAGAACACGCTCTTCTGTTGCATCTAAATGAGAAAAATGAGAAACATGTTAAACATGCTAGTTGTTCCACTGATGATTTGCATGGTTCAACTTCTTGTTCTAAATGCTCAACTCTTGAATTAAAATTGAAAGATGCAAATGCTAGGGTTTCTCAATTGACTGATAATCTGCTTACTCATGAGGTTCTTTCATGCTCTACTTGTCGTAAACAGAAAGGGAAGGTCAATATTCCTTGCAATAATTGTTTAACTCTTGCTAAGGAAGTTGATTACTTGCAAAATTCTTTGGAACGTTTCACTAATGGCAAGAAAAAGTTGAACATGATTTTGGATCAATCTAAGGTTAGCACAAACAAGAGAGGTTTAGGTTTTGATCCCTATGCCACATATGAAACTAAACCTCGCACTGTTGTTCAGGCTCCTTGCAAAATTGAGTTATCTAATGAGCCTAAGAAAATTGCTTTTCAATCTGCTGGTTTTCTATCTTCTACTATGATGAATGCAAATGTTGCTTCTACTTCTAAAGCCAAACATCCTGTTAAGTACACTTGCACTCATTATGGTAGAGATGGACATTTAGTAGATTTTTGCTTTAGACTAGCCAAACAACAAAAGAAAGAAAAAGCTAAGGCTAGGTCTAATTTCAGATAGGCATGCTTTATTTCTCATTATGTGCCGAGGGTGATGCAAACACCTTTTGTTGCTAAGAACACGAGAAAAGACAAATTTATTTTTGTGCATAAGAATGCTCGTGTTGTGCCTACTATTGTGCGTCGTGTGTTTCAGTACTAGATTCCTAAACATCTTATTTCTAACCCCAGTACCGAGACCTCGACAATTTCTGCTTCTATGTAGGCTTCTCACGCGAGGAAGGAGAACATGTGGCTAGTGAATTTCGGATGCTCACTTCATATGTTCAGTGATAAGTTTTGGTTCTTCTTCACTCGTGCATCTCATACTAAAAGTGTTGCCTTTGGAGATACTTCTTCCACCTCTGTTTTTGCAAAAGGCACTAGTCCAAATGATGCAAGTACAGGTGCATATGTTCAGGGGGAGAGTGTCTTTGTTCATAAAAGATGATGATGATGCTGTTGAGGATGAGATAATTGGAGGTTTACATGAGAGACTCTTCCCACGTTCTTGTGTGTGCTTGTTTTCAAGCTTCCCACGTGCTTCACATCGACAAGCGTTCAAGTGAACTTTCAGGTATCTCCATGGTACTCAAGATTTTGGCATTTGGCTTTCTATTTCCTTATGCATTAGCTTAAGAGCTTATTCTGATGTTGACTTTGGAGGATGTTGAATTGGTTTGGTTCGTGCCACCTCTTGAATAATCCCCTTTCTTGAGCATATTGATATTGGATTTCACTTTCTTAGAGATCATGTTGAAAAAGGCAACATTGTGCTTCATCATGTGGATACTGAACATCAATTGGCAGACATTTTCACAAAACCTTTGTCTTCTTCTCGTTTTGCTTTTATTCGGGGAGAACTTGGGATTGTTCATCCAATGGGTTTGTTTTGAGGGGGAGTTTCTTTGCCAAGTTCTTTCACTTAATGAGCTTACTTTATCATATTTCTTTATATGTTATGTAATTGAGCTAATATATGATAATCTAATTGTCTCACTTGAACTAAAAATGACATTGCGGAATTCCTCGGGTGATTGCCTATAGCTAAATACTCTGTGATATCTCACTCTTCTAGGCTTGATATTGAATCTTCTTGACAAATTTGGGCTATGAAGCAAGTGTGTTTTCAACTTTACTCTTTCATAAGACCTTTAATCACTTTTGCATGTTTACAATCAAAGAAAAAGGAAAAAGAAAAGGGAATCAATATAAAAAAGGGGCTGTTAAAAGCAAAAGCTTCAAGTTATGTGCTTCAGGCTTGCTTTCCCTAAAAGATAAGATGTATGCTTCAAGCATGCCATTCCCTCAAAGATAAGATGTATGCTTCAAGCATGCCACTCCTAGAAAATAAAAGAAGTATGCTTCAAGCATGCCACATGCAACTTATTGTTTAAAGATTAAATTGGTCTACTAGATTGGAGTTGAAACTACTTGCTCGCCCTAAGTTGTTAGTTGCTTCAATTTTTAAAGCCTTGCTTTTTCTGCTAAGATTTTGCTTAGTACTTGGCTATAGTTGACTAAATTGAGGTTGAGATGCATGTCATTCCCTAACTTGCTAAAATCACATCAAGATCATGTATTTTGCATATTATGTGATATATAAGGTTATATGATCGAATGAGCTCATCTTTTCCTATCTTGGCACTCCCTTGTTTCTCCTTGTGAAATCTTTGCTACAGGAAAATTTTTGAACCTGTTCTCTCTCTTGTACTCTTGATGAATCCATTGTCAAAGGGGGAGAAATTTGGGAATCTTTGAAAAGTTTAAGTAAAAAGGGGGAGAAGAAAAAGGGGGAATTGTTTTTGGATTTTTGAGATTTTTTGGAGAAGTTTGGAGAATTTTGGAATTTTTGGGCACATTGCACATTCACACACATTTTCCTTCTCAGGGGGAGATTTTGTTTTGCTTTTTAGTCAAAGGGGGAATTCTATGTTTTCTTACTTTGGTCTTTGATCCTTTGGATTTCAAAATCTTTTGTAAAGTGAATGCTAAATGTTCAATTCTAAGTGGTGTTGCCAATGTTTTCATCAAGGGGGAGATTGTGAATCATGTGATAAAAATTGGCTTGATTTTGTGCTGAAAAATTGGTTAGGATTAATCTTGCAAAATTGCTTTCATGAAGGACCAAACATTCAAACATCCAAAAAACAGAGACTTTGCATTTGCGCCAGACCAAACATCCAAAAATAGTGAGTTTCGCATGTATGATGGACCAAACTTTTTGGTCTGTCATAAACATGATTTTGATGCTTTTACGCTTGTTCAAGAAATCGCGTTTTTCCCATGTATGACGGACCAAACTTTTTGGTCTGTCATAAACGTGGTTTTGATGCTTTTACGCTTGTACAAGAAATCGCGTTTTTCCCATGTATGACGGACCAAATTTTTTGGTCTGTCATACACATGCTTTTGGCGAACTCGTTTTTCCCATGTATGACGGACCAAATTTTTTGGTCTGTCATACACATGCTGTTGGCGACCTTGTTTTTCCCATGTATGACGGACCAAATTTTTTGGTCTGTCATACACTTGTTTTTGGCAACCTCGTTTTTTCCATGAACGACAGACCAAATTTTTTGGTATGTCGTAAATGTGCTTCTGAAGGTTTTTGCGCAGGACAAAGTTCTTAAAAACAGTAAGTTTTACATGTACGCTGGACCAAATTTTTTGGTCCGTCGTGAATGCGTTTTTGCTCGATCAGGGTTTTGAGCAAAATTGGAATTGTGTTTGATTCATTTTTGGGATTATGAAATTTGTGAGAATTTCATGATGCTTCTTTTGAAGTGGACTTTATGCATTGCTCGTGTGAGTATTTGCATGGATTGAGTAGAGTCAAGTCGTGGACTTGTGCTCGGAATTGTTTTGTGGTTTGTTCATGTGCAGGTATTGCTTGAAGACGAACGTGGTCGATGACGGGATCGGAACTAGGTTCATGGAGGAGCTGAGGTTCGGGACTAGGTTCAGGGAGGAACTGAGGTCTTGGTGGTCAAGGATCTCATGCGGGACGTTCGGGCTAAGAGAATGGTGCACATGAAGAATGGTTAGTCACGTGAGAATGGCAGGAGGTCATTCGCGTGCAAAGTGTTAGTCACGTGAGTATGGCAGGTAGCCATACGCGTGCAAAGTGTTAGTCACGTGAGTATGGTAGGGTTGCCATACGTGTGCAAGAGTTGTATTCAGCCAGGTTGGGCCAAGTAGAGTTGTGTTGGATACGATTCCTTCTAGGGAATAGGAATCGTATTCAGAACTCCTTGTGGGTTGGTCCTTTAAATAGGAGGGGTTGTCTCCTGTTGAAGGGCATCAAGCCTTGAGCAAGTTTTAGGGTTTGTACTCTTTTGATGAGAGTACTTTAGACAAAAGAAATAAAGATCAATTCTTCCAAGATTTTTGCGTGCTACAGTAACCACGTTGCTACAGTGTTTTTCTGTCTTGGTTCTTGTTTGCATGCTTGCTCTAAATCTAGATTGGTTTTTTATCCTTGAGTGTCATCTTGATTTGATCCATAAAAAACCTTTCTAGGGTATTGATTTAGAGTTCCTCAAAGTCTAGTTGATTAAACTTTTGTCGGTTCTGTTAAAACTTTCAAGTTTACGTTAGATCAATTCTCATCAAGTTCTGGATCAGCAAGCTTACGAAGCTCATAACTTTTGATCCGTAAGTCCGATCGAGCTGATTCTTTTTGGGTTTGATTCATATTGGAATCTAGTTTCTTGTGTCCAAATTTCAGATCAATCTAACGGTTGGATCTCCGGGAATTCTCGTTTTACCGAACCTCTGTCATTCTGTTTTTGTCGAGTACGAGGCAATTATTTGGTTCTGTTTTGGGGTGAACTTTTAGTAGATCAAGAATTTAGTTTTAGCTTCTGCACAATCATTCACCCCCCCCTCTGATTGCTATATTCATATACTTCGATCCTACAGATAGCTATTGAGATCGACGAGTACGGTATGACAATCGTGGACCTCAAGCAAGTGGCCTATAGGGACAAACCGTTCGTGCTCGCCAATGATGTGGCACAGGTATTCTATGTGATGGACATGAACAGTAAGCTGAAAAAGCAGAAGGACAAGCATCCTAAAAGCAAGAAACAGAAGGTGGAGACTATCAGCAGCGAACAACCAAGGCGCCATGTGGTTCTTCCAGGAAAAAGAAGGATTGTCGGAGTTGAGGGCGTCACAGATGAAGAGTACAATCAATTTGATGAGCTACCTCCTTTTATGGTGGACATAGACATAAGTGTCTTGAATGATATAGAAGAATCTCCATATGTACGACACGATCATGACGAAGGATCACTTGTAAAAACAAAGTATGTTAGCAAATAAGTCCAACCGTGTTGTATAAACCCGTATATGAATTATGAATATGGTTATTATAGTAATCTCTCTCTCTCTCTCTTTAGCTGATATAAACTCGTGTATGGCCTGATTAATGCAATTTATAGGGTTTGTCAATAATCTTAAGCTACTAATTACGAAGAAAATAGAAAGCATTCCAAAATTAACATGGTAAGATATGACCCGGTACTAGATAACTTTTACTAGATATAAAAATTTAATTACAAACAAAGAAAATACGCAAAAATAAGTAAAATAATTATTAAGAATTAAACACGAGGCCAACAAATCTGAAATTTTTATTCAAGGTATAGTATATTTTAAAAAAACCCATCATAAATCAAATTATGTCCTCAAATTAATTAATTAGTGTAATGGAAATTATAAAAAATCCCACTTGTACTGGGTCATAACACCAACCGTCTTGTGACCCCTAGGGCAACAAGTGCTGAGAGGGCATCAAGATGCGGGTCATAACACCAACCGGTACTAATAGTATCTAGCAGTACCGGTTGGGAATACGACCCGTACTAATTCCCCCTAGGGCAACCAGCATTTGGCGGGGTATTTTGGCGGGGAGGGAATCAGTATCGATTGGTAATATGACCCGGTACTAATTCCCGTCGTATAAAAAGTGGAGAGGTCCAAACTCTTGTCTTTCTCGCCACTGCCACCTCCAAGTCTCCAACTCCGCCGTCCCCGCCATTTGCGCCGTCTCACCCCCGCCGTCAGCGCCGTGCGTACCCCCGGTGTCCGCGCAATCCTCCGACAACCCACCGACCGCGTCGTCCTCCGACAACCCCGTCCTCACCCCCGCCGTTAGCGCCGTGCGCACCCCCGCCGTCCGCGTCGTCCGCCGTCCGCACCCTCCTCTCTGGCGCCGCATCCTCCTCTCCGGCGCCACATCCTCCTCGGCCAGCTTCCTCCACACCGGCGCCGCATCCTCCTCTCCGGCGCCGCGCGCCCTCGGTGAGCCCTCTCTGGCGTCTACTTACACTTATTGTTTAGTGGATTATGTGGATGCATGTTTACTGTGGATGTTTACTTTGGATTATGTGAAATGTTGATTACAAATGTTGATTATGCTGATTATATATGTAAATTTGAAATGTGTAAGTATATGTGAAATGTGTATAAGTATATGTGAAATGTGGCTTATGAAATGAGTAAGTATATGCGAAATTTGAAATGTGTAAGTATATGTGAAATGTGTATAAGTATATGTGAAATGTGGCTTATGAAATGAGTAAGCATATGTGAAATTTGAAATGTGTAAGTATATGTAAATTTGAATTGTGTAAATTTGAAATGTGTAAGTATATGTGAAATGTGGCTCATGTAAATTTGAATTCTGATATATATATGTATATGTGAAATGTGTAAGTATGTTGATAGTATACTCATCGTTGCCGCCCGTCTTCCTCTATCCACTCTTTCCCACCACCCTCCGAGTCGTTGCCACGCGTGACCTGTCCTCCCCTATCCCCAGCACCCTCTCTGTTTCGCCCCTCTCTCGATCCCTCTGTGTCCCCCCTCTCTGTCTCCCCCCTCTCTCCCCCCTCTCTGTGTCCCCTCTCTCGCTCCCTCTCTGTCTCCCCCCTATCGCTCCCTCTCTGTCTCCCCTCTCTCGATCCCTCTGTGTCCCCCTCTCGCTCCCTCTCTGTCTCCCCCTCTCTCCCCCCTCTCTGTCTCACCTCTCTCGATCCCTCTCTATCTCCCCCCTCTCTCTATCATCTATTAGAATCAATGAACGCTTGTGTGGCTTATTGCTTGTGGGTTATGGTCCAAGAATTTATGTCTGTCACCAAATTTCGTATGTAAAATCAAAAATTGAATTCTAAAATGTGTAAGTACATGTTATCTATGTAATTATATGTTAAATGTGTAAGTATACTTTTGTTGATATTTTTTCATTAATTTTTAGTGCACTTTTCTAGCCTAAGAAAAAACAATGGCGGACGAAGGATATGTTGGAGAGGAGAAGTTAATGAGGAATTTGATTACGGGAGATGATCTTGTAGAGGTGGAGGGTCGTGAACCCGCCGAGGCCGCCGAGGCAGCAAGGCCCGTCGAGTCCGTTGAGGCTGCCATGGTAATTAGTACAAATGCGTATATGCTGGTTCCACTATCATGCTAAGTCAACATTCTAACTCGTTCATCATTGTACCATATTTTCAGACTAGTCAATCGAGTAGGCCATCACGTCACAGAGTTCCAAGCAAGAAGTCGAAGGCCAGACATATTATTACTGTAGTCGGCGATAACGGCCAACCTATTGAACTCGAGGGGGTGATTCCACCGTTCAATTCGGCATGCGGCTTCCACGTCAGGGACCATGTGCCAATTAGTATCGCGAAATGGGATAATGTCCCTGAATATACAAAGAATATGATCTGTACCGATTTGAAGGAGACATTCACCTTCCCCGAAGGGACCGAAGAGAAGGTGAAGAGTTACGCGTTCAAGAATATGGCCATCGCATTCCAGACATATAAAAAGAAGTTGACCACGGAATATATTAAGAAGGACCTAACACCCGACTTCAACAAGCACCCAAAGTTGCAGGATCACTAGGATGCGTTCGTCAACTATAAGAATTCAGAAGAAGGTCGAAGTTTGACCGAAAATAACATTCGGAATGCACAGAAGAAGCAATATCACCACCGCCTCGGCCCTGGTGGCCACCGTCGAGCGATGCCCAAATGGGAGCAGAGGGAACAGGGATTGCTTGTGAAGGGTGTCACGCCCGCGACTTTGGAATGGCCAGACAGAGCGAAGAGTTGGTTTTATGCTCACGGCGGTGCACTTGACGATGATGGAAACCCGGTGTTCGGGAATGTGATGACAGATGTCGCTAGTAGACTTGTACAGTCGATCGAGGACTCTTCCCAAGGCACCTTTGTGCCAAACAGGGAGAACGATGAGCTAACAAGGGCCCTACAAAACCCGGAGCACCCTGGACGCACACGAGGTGTTGGCGTTGTTCCGTGGAAGATTGGTTTTGCTAAGGACGCTGAGACCTATAGGAGTCGGGTGAGAAGCAAGTCCCGACAGGCACAACGGATGCAAATGCTGGAAGAACGCATGAATCAAATGGTTCAAGAACATATGAATCAAACACAAGAAAGCATAAAGGAAGAGGTCCAAAGACAGGTGCAGTTAGCCTTGAGCCAATGGGTGGATGCGAGCCAGGAACCTCCTACTAATGCAGGCATCATTAGCCCCACGGGGCGACGGAGCAGCTGCGCTTCTGGTAGGCTGCCCGAAGAGGACTTGGGCCACTGGCCGGTGGACGACATCACGCAACGGACACCTTGTGAGTTGCACATCCAAGCGAAGACCATATCCTTCATGGCGGCTCACGCTATGGCTCACCAAATGGAGCCGGGGCAGGTCATCCATGGCCAACAGATACCGGCGGGCTATTCCAAGGTCTTCGTGGAGGAGGTATGCCCAGGTTGCGAGGACCTTGACCTCGACATGCCCGGAGGTGACGGAACTACAACGTTAGGAGAGGCAGTGCAAACTTTCATTCTGTGGCGTAAGAAGTACATCATTTTTAGAGACACACATAAGCAGTCCTCTCTGACACCTCCATCACCAAAATCGCTGCCCATCAGAAGAAGCCCGTCTCCTACACCAACCCCTGCATGCGAAACTCCAACTCCAACATCGTCGCCCAAGAGAAGCCAGCCAGCTCATCCAACAGCTCACAAGAAGACGGGATCCACCCAAAGCAATAAGTTGGCTGCACCTTCAAAGCGAGCGTACGATATGACGAAGGAGGAGACCGCCAAGGTAGTCAGGGCCGAGGTCACTGATTTTTTTAAACCCAGGTCACTAGAGAAGAAGATTCAACCTGGTACCGAGGAATTTCTAAAAGGCCTGAGCACAATAAAAGGTTTGAAAGATTTAAAGGAAAAACCTCATGTCTCTGACTACAAGCGCACACTAGTCAAGGCAAGCAAGAAGAAGATGTCATCAGCTGAGCAGAAGGCCAATGAGATGGCCAAATTCCTCGAAGAAACTGGTCTTGCCCCAGATCAAGTATTAGGCAACTAGGAGATTGAATCTGCTCAAGTCAAATGGTCATTTATACCGGGCGCACCATTGGTCAGGCGTGACAAGGTTGCCCAGCTGCCAACTAGGATGCGCCAATTCCATGAATGGTACCTAGATGCGTTCCGGCATGGCATAGAGCTATTCGCTGTCAAGTACAAGGACCGAGATTTTTTTCACGGCGATGGAGAATTTTATATCGAATGGCGCATAATGTACGATCTATACCAGACAGACGCCCTCGACGTGGCCATGTTGAGTTGCTGGACTCTGTAAGTTCTTATTTAATTGCAAAAATCTACTGTGTGGGCCCTTTGACTATACTAACTTGCAATCCTAACTAATTTCTTCTTATGTAGAATGGAGATACAAAGATGCAGAAAGGAGGCCATTTACGACATAGGATTCCTTGACCCTTTGGTCATTAACAACACATTTGTTACTAGCTGCCCTGTCGAAACAGAGGACACCATATTCAATGGGCTAATGGGTCAGATATATAAAGCAAAGATACTTCTGCCCTACAACTTTGAGGACGCGTTTTCGTGCCGCCTCGTTCTAACCCTTTTCCATATCACAATGTTAGAAATAATCAGTTACCTACATTGACATATGTATGTACAGCTTTCACTGGATTCTTCTCATTATCGAGCTAGATCGTGGCATAATCACAGTTATGGACTCGAGGAGGAAACCAGTTGGATGTTATCAAAACCTGATCGACATGCTCAACCGGTATTCTTGTTCCTTTCATTATCATGCTGATTCTACTTCATTTAAAATAAATTCTAATCATGTTCAATTTGCAATCATATGTGTAGTGCATTCGCACGGTTCCGTGCCAAAATCATCGGCGAATTCAAACAGAAATTCGCTGTTACACTTGCCTCTCGAGTACGTATGCCATCATGCTATCTTTTTAGTTAGTTAACTGAATTTCCATGCATCCATTTCACGCTCTCAGCCTTTTCCAACACAGATCTTGCTTCAGCAGCCGGAAAAAAATTTATACGGTTACTATGTGTGCCAATTTATGGACATACAGACCGGAGGTCTTTGCTTCTTGCAAGATTGTAAGAAATTCATGCCGGTGCATGTGACAGCAATCCAAGAACAACTCGTTGGCTGGATTTACGATGAGGTCGTAAATCCTAAAGGTGTGTTCCATGTTTCGACGAATAGGTGGGGCCCTTCGATAAAGGCTGGTGAACTGTCGGAGTCGACTTCTACGGCTACCGAGAGCGACACACGTAAACGAAGGGCCCCATAAGCATTCTGTAATTAAAGCTCTAATGAATGTTAGTGATACATATTGGTTCTAATTGAAGTTGTCAATATAAGTTTTGTGATTTAATTATCATTTAATTGCGCATGATTGATTATATGTGCTTTCAATTAATAGATAGATATATGTAGACTTAACATATATTACATCACCTTATTGTAAGATAGCACTATTTCTGCAGTTTTCCAAAACTATGAACTATTTGTGTAGAATTATCATTATTAGAATACTGATCAACTGTTGGTGTTCTAACCAGGTACAAGTGGGATTTTTTAAAAATTTTCATTACTGTAATTAATGAATTTGAGGACATAAATTGATTTATAAATTTCTCATAAATTTATAACGGCTTCTATGAAATATACTATACCTTCAATGAAAATTTCAAATTTGTTGGATGAGTATTTAATTCTTAATATTTCTTTTACTTCTTTTTTGCAGATTTTCTTTGTTTGTAATTAAATTTTTATATCAAGTAAATTTAAGTATTATTTTAAATTTTTAAGTCATCCTAGAAAGGGCATCCTGCATGCGCAAAACTATTGTATCAGTGCAAGTTTACTACGGTCTGCTGCTCTACAACCGCATCAAAGACGAGTACGCGGCGGTCGACGCCGAGCGCAGCGCGATCATGAAGCTAGGCATTTCACGACTTCGCCGCCAAGTCCTACAAAACCGAGCCCCGCACCGTGAGCTTCACTCAGCCTCCTTAGTGAAGCTCACGGTGCGGGGCTCGGTCTTGTAGGACTTGGCGGCGAAGTCGCGAAATGCCTTCATGATCCCGCCGCGCTGGGCGTCGACCGCCGCGTGCTCGTCTTTGATGTGGTTGTAGAGCAGCAGTCCGTAGTAAACTTGCACTGATACAATAGTTTCGAGCATGCAAGATGCCCGTTCTTGCTTAATATAAAAATTTAAAATAATACTTACAATTACTTGATATAAAAATTTAATTACAAACAAAGAAAATCTGCAAAAAAGAAGTAAAAGAAATATTAAGAATTAAATATTCATCCAACAAATCTGAAATTTTCATTCAACGTATAGTATATTTCATAAAACCCATTATAAATTTACGAGAAATTTATAAATCAATTTATGTCCTCAAATTAATTAATTACAATAATGGAAATGTTTAAAAAACCCAACTTGTATTGGGTCATAACACCAAAGATCGATGATCTATTGTCGATGCGGTTGGACCTCAAGCCGTTATCGATGAGCTATTGTCAAGACCTACCGACCCTCCACCAGATCGATGTTCTATTATCGATGCGGTTGGATGCTCCAACCGCATGCGATAACAGATAATTAGTACCGGTTGGTTCGCCCACCAGATCGATATCAGATTATCGATGCGGTTGGAAGTTCCAACGATCGATAATAAACTAACGATCTGCGGATGTTCCAACCGTCTTTGAAGGGCATATCAATATCGTTCCCCCAATCTGCATCGATGCCCATTGGGCATCAGTCCCGAATGGCTGGTACCGGTTCAAAAATCGGTATTGATGGCGCTTATGAACCGGTAGTGACGGCGAGATCTGTGGTAGTGAAGTACCGACCCGATGCGCCCATCAGGTTGAGACTAGGGGGCTACATCGCGCGCGCATTTTTTGCTGTGCTTACACTCAAGTCCTGACCCGATGAGTCCATCAGGTCGAGACTCGGGGGCTATGTCACTCAGCGATAAAAAAAGGGGGGAAAAACTATGGTCGAGACTCAAGCAAAAACACAATTCAGTTCCATCGGTAAGGGAATGAGAAAGCAGAAAAACAAAGCAAGAAAGCCTACAACATCCAGGTAAGTACAAAATTTTTCATTCCAAGCATAAAATATTACATTGCAGGTAAGTTACTCTTGCTGTTCGGAGCTAGCACTCCGCAGTGGCGACAAGGGATCCCTGGCAGGGCTCAGTTGAGCCTCTCCTTTATCTCCCTCTACTCCCACGGCGGTAGCCCGGGGAGCAAGAGCAAGAGATGAAGCTTCAGGAGATGCTTCACCCTCTCCCCCTGCGTCATCGGCCCCAAATTATGAAAGAGAGCCGCCTATCTCATCGACTATGATCCGCAGCGCGCTTGTAACCTCCTCCTCGTCATATGGAACCGCTTCTTCTTTTGCTCGCGGGTCTTCCTCCGATAACTCCCATGCAAGTTCGTCCCAGTCAATCCCACTGTCCACGTACGCGGAAGCGGTGGACTGGGCCAGAAAAATCATGGCCAGGGGCATAGGATCTAACATCTTGGAGGAGAGCGAGGAATGTGCTTTGGAAGCCTTGAAATTTCTCAAGGCTTGAAGATCTTTGTACTTACAAAGCCAAAGCTGAAAAGTGCCCTCAATACGAGTCTGGTCTATTTATAGCACCCGGGATAGATGAGGCGCGACACCTGGGATATCGAGACACCCACTCGAGTTCTGCGACAAAAATGAATGAGCGGCGTAAGACAAGCGGATAAAGAGAAGCCATGCGAAAAACGAAGTGTTAAAAGAACGTCTGCCTAATCGGCACGAGCAACGAAAACTAAGGCAACACAAGTGTAACACCCCAAATTTTTTCTTTTCATGAATTTAAACGTTATTTTGCACTTTGGTGAATTTTTGGAATTTTCTGGAATTTATTTGGATTTAATTTGAATTTATTCCCTTTTGAAATAATTAAAGAATTAAAAGTTTTAAATAAAATTTTGTTGGAAATATTTTATTTGAGTCCCAAATGCCCTAAAATATTTTCTAGAATTTTTTCTGGAATTTTTCTGAGTATTTTGCTATTTTTCTTGAATTAAATGAATTTCTGGAAATTATTTCGAATATTTAATCGCTGGAAAATCGAACCGGGTTTCACTGTTCATGCGACCGAGCTGGACCCGAGTCCGACTCGAGCCCAACGCGGACCACGTTCGCGCCTAACCGCGTCGTGCCTGAGCCTAGCCGCGTGACCGTTGGATCTTGATCCAACGGCCACCGTTGCGCCACGTCGCCCAATCCGAATCCAATTCGAATTCCGTCGCCGCCGCCTGTTGGGGCCCGAATTTGCAAATCCGGACCCTTTGTGTATTCAACACTAGTTCAGGATCACGCTAGTGCACACAGTCTCAACATTAGTAGATATCACAATCATACTCAACGAAATAGAAAGTACCTTAATTATAGTAACCAAACTGGTTGCTCAACCTTAAGGTCAAGTTACAAATATACGCCACGCAGGGCGAGAACTTATTAAAAGAGAAATAACAGCAACGGAATATAAAATAACTTTGTGGCACCATCCAGTATACCACAGGCAACTGACTGGGCTCGGTCCCTAGTTAGACGGCTCCTCCAAAAATTCCTCCTCCAAAGCTGGCGTCGCCTCTTCATCAACTGATGTTGTATTGTGGCAAGGGTGAGTACTTGGTACTCAGCAAGTCATGCACAGAATGCAAACTAATATTCTATATGCATGGCTTAGTACAAGGAAGGTTTCAGGGTGCGTTTGCAATAATCAGCATTTAACAAGTAACATGAGTAGATTCGAAAGCAATAGAAACATTATATTATCAATAATTTTCCAGGAGCTAAATAAACATCTTTCTCATTCCTAATCCACATTTCCTTCAACGTCATTATTAAACCAAACCAAACCTTTCAAGTCCAAAGTTATTTTCAAGAAAGTCTAACCCTTGACTGTAATCCCCGAGTAATGTCCAATGCCGCGGACACGGCTATTCGAATAGATTTTTCACTCTTCAGAGGTTATGCACTTTACCCACAAGATATAGCCAAACACCACAAAGGCGAGTGACGAGTATACATACCATGGGTACCCCCACCAGCCTGGAACCACGAACGGGGTGACCTCTTTAGAGGCCCGGCTCTGGCGAAGGGCCCGTGGGCCATAAAGAGAGGACCTGGCCTTGATTCGGACCAGCTCCAGGCGTTCAGCAGGATCCAACCCCTTAGGTCGGAGCGCGCGGCAGGTCGGCTCCGCCAACAGTCGGGGGGTCAAGCCCCGTGCTGACGTCTGGCCAACTGCCCTGCGCGTGCGACGTCCCATGACGTCCGTACCAGGGTAGGCGGTCCCTTCCCGAGGATGTCAAAGGACTCGCCAAGAAGTCAAGCCCCGGTCCCGTCATCCTGACACGTCACGGAGGAAAGCGCCCCCTCCCGAGGCCACGCTGAGGTCAGATTCAATTAATTGCCGGGGCTGACGATCGTACGAAGTAGTGCGTCACCTCGCTAGCCCGGCCGAAGACCCCCCGCCGCAGGACTACCAACCCGGCATGGGGGTGGACGGAGCCCGGTCGGACGACAAGACAGAAGACCAGACTCCAAGGTGTATAGTACCCCCTTCTTTTTTCTCTCCAAACTCCCATGTAACCTGCCACCTTCGAGTCTATAAGGAGAGGCAGGACGCCAGGGGCGGGAGGAGATCGAGCAAAAAAAACAGAAACCGGTCGAACGCAAGAGGGAACCCTTCCTCATCTGTAACCCCCTGGCGATCGTTCGCCTCGAGAAACAATACACACCAACAGCACGAACTGGAGTAGGGACATTCAACCCGAACCAGTATAAACCCCTGGCTTCTTGAGTCAACCATTCGAGGACAGGGAGCGCGCGACCCTCACTAACCAAAAATTCGTATTGCTGGTGCACGAAACACCGACAGTTGGCGCGCCAGGTAGGGGCGCTCGCGCATCATCATCACCTTCGTCTTCGGATTCCCACTTGTTTTCCTCGATGGCTTCTTTCTCGCGCACCACGGCGCACCAGCGCCGAGGGGTTGGATCCGTTTCGGCACCCTCAGCTTCATTGCTACGACGGTGGGAAAGCTCGTGCTCGTCCCTGCCGCGGTCCACGACCAGGTCTTCTTCGGGAGCCTGGGCGCAGTCGCCGACATTCTCGGCAACCTCTGCCTCGAGGCCCCCGCGCGGGCCTCAGAGGCGGGCCTACCATGCACCGGCGTCACCTCTGGCGGCGCCGCGCGCGAATCACAGCGGGCAACGGTCCCGCCTCCCACGGGCTCCCGGCTCGTGGCCATGACCGGCTACATGCCGACTTCCCTCCACGACCTGCTGGGGGACTCCTCTAGCTACATTTCTAGCTCCGACAGGGAGCACCCCCCACACAGGACGTACTCCCGCGAATGCAACATGGCGGGCGCGACGGAGCCATCCGCCACTCTAGCAACCCCCGGAACCCTCCTCCCGTGCAACGAAGCACGGGGAGACGAGTCCCGGCGGGAAGACGACGCGCACCTCCAGGCTCGCCTCGCCGACCTCCAACAGCAGCGCGAGGAGCTGGAGGCCCGTAAGGCCGAGCTCGACAAACTCCAGGCCGACCTGGAGCGATGTCAGCCTGAGCTGCCGCTGGTTTCTAGCGCGCGCGTGCGTGCATGCCAGGTCCATCACCAGTTAGCTGAGGGGACGGACAATCTCCCGTTCTTCCCCCACGCCAACCAAAACGTCGCCGCGGCAGTAATGCTGCTCCTGGGCTGCCTGAGCCGACGGACCCGGAAGCCAAGGCCACGTACTAGAACCTTCGGGGGCTGGTGGAGCGTGCTGTCGTCCAGCATGCCCAGGGTTCTGGTTCCCGACACTCAGGTGCAACCTCGGGCCACCCGGGTCACTCCCCCTCGCGGGGTCATCGGAGCCCGGCGAGAATGGCCCCGCATCACGAGCTCCCCCAGGCATCGTGAACCCCGGTGCGCCATCGCCTGGGGGACAACCGTGACCTTCGCGCCACCCTTGAGGCACAGAGGAGAGTTGCTGACGTACCGGCGCCATCACAGGTTGCCGACAGCGGGCGGCGCGACCACCGCGATCCGGGTCTTGACGGTCCTGGACTGTGGGCGTTCACCCGCGCCATCCGCAACGCCAGTTTCCCAGTCAGGTTCTGGGCCCCAGCCAATATAGCTAAATACACGGGGGCGACAAACCCTAGTATTTGGCTAGAGGATTACCGGCTCGCCTGCCGGGCGGGGGGAGCGACAGATGATTTCTTCATCATCCAGTACCTCCCCATCTACCTCACGGACTCTGCCCGAGCCTGGCTAGAGTACCTGCCCGCGAACACTATCGGGAGTTGGGCCGACCTGACGAACCTCTTCGTCGGAAACTTTCAGGGCACGTACAAACGCCCTGGCAACTCTTGGGATTTGAAGAGCTGCAAGCAGCAGCCGGGGGAGACCCTCCGGGACTACATTCGCCGCTTCTCCCAGCAGTGCAACGAGCTCCCTGACATCCGCGACGCCGATGTCGTCGGGGCGTTCATCTACGGCACTACTTACGAGGCTCTGGTCCACAAGCTGGGCTGCGCCAAGCCTAGGACTACCAAGGAGCTCCTCGACATCGCCACCAACCACGCCTCCGGTGAGGAGGCTGTGGGGGCCATCTTCGAGAGGAAGGTGGCCCACCAAGCGTCCAGCTCCGAGGCCGGCACCCCTTTCGACCGCTCCGACAAAAAGAAACGGAAGGGGAAGCAAGGCCGTGAAGGCCGCATGGTCACCGCTGCCGACCGCCCTGCCAAGTAGCAGGCTCGGCAGGCACCCGACCGCTTTGAGAAGTTGATGGATAGTCTGTGCCCGAACCACGACTATCCCGTCAAACATAAGTACCGGGACTGCGAAGTCCTGAAGCGTTTCCTCTCCGGGAACCCCACGACCTCGTAGGGCAAGGGGAAGAAGCACGACCCGGCATCCGACGCCGGAGCAAAGGGAGACGAGACGACCGACGAGTTCCCACAGCTCGACGGTTGCCTCATGATCTTCGGTGGGGTGGCATGCTACGCCGACAAGCGTCGGTTGAAGCTCGCCTGCCGGGAGGTTCACACGGTGACCCCGCCGTGCCCTGCTACTTGCGGTGGTCGGAGTGCCCGATCGCCTTCGATCGGACCGACCACCCCGACCACGTCCCGCATTCAGGACGCTACCCGCTCGTCGTCGACCCCATCGTAGGGACGAAGCGCCTGACCATGGTGCTAATGGACGGCGGCAGCGGCCTCAACATCATGTATGTTGAGACCTTAGACGCCCTAGGAATCCCTCGCTCCGCCCTTCGGTCGAGCAAGGCGCCTTTCCACGACGTCGTCCCAGGCCAACAGGCCCATCCGCTCGGGCAGGTCAGCCTGCCCTTCACCTTCGGGAGCCCGGACAACTTCCGCACCGAGAGTCTAACTTTTGAGGTCGTAGACTTTCCCGGCTCCTACCACGCCATCCTGGGGAGGCCATGCTACGCGAAGTTCATGGCGATCCCCAACTACACCTACCTCAAGCTGAAGATGCCGGGGCCACAGGGCGTCATCACCGTGGCCTCATCTTTTCATCTCGCTTACAACTGCGAGCAGAGCAGTTGCAAGCTAGCCTCAGCGGTCGTCGCATCCGCCGAGCTCGCTCGCTTCCAGGGAAGGGCCCCCGAGTCCGCTCCCGACTCCTGTAAGTCGGGGCTAAGCTCCTTCAAGTCCGCGGAGGACGCGAAGGAGGTTGCGGTTGATCCCGAGGATCCCGCCAAGACGGTACGGGTCGGGGCTGCTCTCCCTGCCAAATAAGAAAGCGCGCTAGTCGACTTCCTCCGAGCAAACAGGGACGTCTTTTCCTGGAGACCCTCGGACATGCCAGGAATCCCGAAGGAAGCCGCCGAGCACTCCTTGAACATCCGATCGGGCTCCAGACCGGTCGCCCAACGCCTGCGACATTTCGATGAAGAAAAGCTCAAGGCCATTGGGGAAGAAATCGCCAAGCTTTTGGCCGCTGGCTTTGTAAGGGAGGTGCGTCACCCTGAGTGGCTCGCCAATCCCGTTCTTGTAAAGAAGAAGTCCGAGCAATGGAGAATGTGTGTTGACTACATGAGCCTCAACAAGGCCTGTCCGAAAGACCCGTTCCCATTGCCTCGTATCGACCAAGTTATAGATTCCACCGCCGAGTGTAAATCCCTTTCTTTTCTGGATGCCTACTCGGGCTACCACCAGATCGCGATGAAGGAATCCGACCAGCTCGCGACTTCCTTCATCACTCCGTATGGCTTGTACTGTTACGTCACGATGCCGTTTGGCTTGAAGAACGTGGGCGCAACATACCAGCGGTGTATGCAAGCGTGTTTCTCCGACAAAATAGGCCATAACGTCGAGGCGTACATCGACGACATCGTCGTCAAGACCAAGAAGGCTGGTGACCTCGTCACCGACCTGGAGGAGACCTTTGCAAACCTTCGGCGGTTTTACATAAAACTCAACCCCGAGAAGTGCGTCTTTGGGGTCCCGAAGGGAAAGCTGCTCGGTTTCATCGTCTCCGAACGTGGCATCGAAGCCAACCACGACAAGATCTCTACCATCATGACGATGGGGCCGATCAATGACCTGAAGGGGGTCCAGAGACTGATGGGGTGTCTCGCGGCTCTGAGCCGCTTCGTGTCTCGCCTCGGCGAGCGCAGGATGCCACTTTACAAGTTGCTAAAGAAATCCGATCATTTCTGCTGGAGCCAAGAAGCTCAGGAAGCCCTCAGTCGACTGAAGGCATTCTTGACCTCGCCTCCAGTATTGGTCACCCCGGCACCGCAAGAGACGCTGCTCCTCTACATCGCCGCCACGACCCAAGTCGTCAGCACGGCGCTTGTCGTGGAGCGAATAGAAGAAGGCCGCGTCTTCAAGGTGCAGAGGCCGGTCTACTTCATCAGCGAAGTACTCTCTGAAACAAAGGTTCGGTACCCGTAGGTACAGAAGCTGTTGTACTTGGTGCTCATCACGAAGAGGAAGCTGGTCCACTACTTCGATCGGCACCCCATCTCCATGGTGACCTCGTCACCCCTCGGAGAAATCGTCCACAACCGCAACGCCACCGGAAGGATCGCCAAATGGGCTCTCGAGCTCAATGGCCTCGACATATCGTACATCCCCAGGACGGCGATCAAGTCGCAGGTCTTGGCCGACTTCGTCACCAAGTGGACCGAGGCCCAAGTCCCGCCAGCGATCGAGGACCCCGAGTACTGGACGATGTACTTCGATGGATCCTACACCAAGAACGGGGCTAGCGCAGTGGTCGACATCGTCTCCCCTCTCGGCAAGAAACTTCTGTACGCCATCCGACTACTTTTCGACGCCACCAACAATGTCGCCGAATACGAGGCCCTTGTCAATGGCCTCCGGATCGTCGCCGACCTCGGTGCTCGGCGACTCTACGTCCACGGTGACTCCAAGCTGGTCGTCGACCAAGTGATGAAAGCCATGGAGCCTCGCGACGCCTGTATGGTGGCCTATTGCCTGGAGGTCCGCAAGCTCGAGGAAAGATTCAAAGGATTCGAGCTTCACCATAGCTACCGACGCTACAATGGTGAAGCCGACTCCCTCGCTAACCTCGCCTCCAGCAAGGGCCCGGTCCCTCCCGGAGTCTTCGTCTCCGATCTCCACAAGCCATCCATCTGGTTGGATTTGACGATCGAGGGTGCAGCCGACCCCCTAAAAGCGAATGCTCCGACCGACGTCCGACCGGACGTGCAGCCACCTTGGTCGGACCCTAGTGTGATGAACGTTGAGTTCGACTGGAGGCAACCCTTCATCAACTGGCTGACAAACGGATCGCTCCCCGCCGACCCTACCGAGGCTCGGCGCCTCGCGCGGCGGGCCAAGTCCTTCGTCCTGGTCGAGAAGAACCTCTACAAGAAGAGCCCCTCCGGGATCCTCCAGAAGTGCATCCCGGCCGACCAAGGGAGACACCTGCTGATCGACATCCACGGCGGGGTCTGCGGACACCATGCCACGCCACGGTCCTTGGTAAGAAAAGCCTTCCGGCAAGGCTTCTACTGGCCGATCATTGTGGGTCGACGCTTACGCAGATTATGCGCACCGAAGGCTACCAGTTCTTCACCAGGCAAACGCACCTCCCGGCACAAGTCATGCAGACGATCCCCATAACGTGGCCCTTCGCGGTCTGGGGGCTCGATCTGGTCGGACCCTTCAGAAAGGCGCCCGGAGGTTTCACTCACCTGCTCGTCGCCATAGACAAGTTCACGAAGTGGATAGAGGCCAAGCCGCTCGCGACTATCACCTCGGCGCAGGCGGCGAGCTTCTTTCGCGACATCGTCTACCGCTTTGGGGCCCCAAACTCCATCATCACCGACAACGGAACGCAATTCACGGGGAAGGAGCTCCTCGAATTCTGCGACGACTTCAACATCCGCGTCGACTGGGCAGCGGTTGCGCACCCCCGCGCCAACGGCCAAGCCGAGAGAGCCAACGGCATGATTCTCCAAGGGCTCAAGCCACGAATCTTCAGTCGCCTGAAGAAATTCGCGGGACGGTGGGCAGCCGAGCTGCCCCCCGTTCTTTGGAGTTTGCGGACCATGCCAACACGGTCGACCGGATTCACACCGTTCTTCCTGGTGTTCGGAGCAGAGGCCGTCCTCCCGACTGACTTGGAGTACGACGCTCCAAGAGTAGAAGCCTACGACGACACGCGGAGGTCAGAAGCACAACAAGATGCCCTCGACCAACTCGACGAAGCAGGAGACGTCGCCGTCCTACGGTCGGCCAAATACCAGCAGACACTGCGGCGGTACCACAGTCGCCTGGTTCGCGGCCGGTCATTCAACGTCGGCGATTTGGTTCTGCGCCAAGTCCAGTCCAGCAAGGACAAACACAAGCTCTCTCCGCCCTGGGAAGGCCCCTTCACCGTCGCAGAGGTCCTCCGACTAGGCACCTTTCGTCTTAAAGATGCCGAGGGTAACCTCATCGCCAACGCATGGAATATAAAGAAGTTGAGAAGATTTTATCCTTAGAAGATCTCTCTTGTCCATACACTACTGAAAAAGTCTCCAATTCGAGAAATCGTGTCGGTCGGTTATCCGATCGGGCGTTTGTTTCCTCCTATCGGTATCTTTTTCGAGCCCAAACACTACGACCTGCGCCCCGGCGGCGGAGGTCCCAAAGTAGTGTCCTACGGGTCGAACAAATTGCGCATGCAAAGTGACCAGCAGTTGGTCAGGATTACGTCCCTCCCGCGTGAACTCGCGCTAATACCTGCCTCCGACCTACGCCCGACCCCTTGCGGTCCATAAAAGCTACGATCGTCGAAGCAATTTTCACAAAAACAAGCCCGTTGAAAAAACAAAAGAAGAACCAGCAAGCAGAGAAGGAGACGGAGTAATAACTTCTTTTTATTTATTTATTTACATAAAAAGGGGCACTAGCCCCACCGGCCGAAGCGGCCCGCCCGGACCGGAGCTCCCCGTCACTCGCAGCGGCGCTCCTCCGGGTGCGTGCCGACCCAGCCGAACGACGCGTGATGCCGCTCGGTCAGCGCCTCAATCAGCGGCGCCCTCACCGTCCGAAGGCGAGCCACAGCCGCGATGAGGGCGTCAACCCGCCTCGCGTCCTAGACGACGGCGCTAGCCTCCAAGCCCGGCGTGATCCTCCGCCAAGCCTCCTCAGTGTCTACTAAAGACTCCCTAAGAAGCACAACAAAGCAGTCCCCCATAGTGGCGCGGAGAAGCTTGGCAAAGAAGTTCCGGCGTGGCTCAGAAAGATCTCAACGCATCTCCTTTTATACCCCAAGGTGCGCGACACGAAGAAGATCGAGTAACTGCGGGGAGCGGAATTCGAAGCGTCCTGCACCAAGTCCAAACACGACGCGGCCCTCCAGAAAAGTTAAGGCAGTCTAATCCCAAAAAACTTTTTCCATTTTTGACACGTCACTTTCCCCCGAGCTCAAAGTGGTACGCGGCAACTGAAACCCAGTCCCCGCGCACCACTCGGGGGCTACTTATGACCACACGGGTCGGTGACCTAGGTCAGTGACTCGACCGACCAAACGGTCTCCCTCATGGTAACCCCTTCGACCCAAGTGCTACGGCCTACGCCCCTGCGGCAACGGCTGCGAAGTGGCACTTCGCGGAAGAAGGAAATTACTCGAGCGAGGCAAGCTAAGGCCGGTAGGAAACACTTCTTCTTTACGAAGTGAGCGCCCTAAGTTCTAGTCCTCTCCCGCGTTTCCCTCGGATGTGATCAACACAACACCCACGCTCTCGGGAGACCCCCGCGGATCCCGTAGCTACGGTCGTAAAGCGTTCATCACATCAAAGAGACGCGGGATGAGCGAAGGGAAACTTAGAACGGCCCAGCAGGCCAGAACCGTTAGCAACTTTTTCAATTATTATTACACAAAGTTCACTACCCCACGGACATGAAAAACAAAAACTAATCATCTCCCAGCTCTCGGTGGAGAACACTCTGCGGCGAAATCCTCCCGGTGATCTCCTGGGTGTATGGGTCGACCTGGGACTCGAACCTATCGACTTCCTCGTTGGTCCGGTTCCCGGCGATCCTGCTCCCGACCTTCTCGAGGTCGATGCCATCATAGTAGGAGATGGCATTGACCAGCGCCGAGGAGGCGCCAAGCGTCGCCGCCTCGCGCACCGAAGTTTTAACATGCTCCAGCACGCCGGCCAGCAGGGCGGAAAGGGAGCTCAGGCCCGGGATGAGCCCTAGCAACCGGTCGCAGACAGCCTGGCCGACCCTCCGAAGGGTCGTCAGCTCGGTTGTCAGCTCGGTCGCACCCCTCTGCGCTATCTGAGAGCCGACAGGGCCACGTCCCACGATGTGACCGCGCATCCCGCTGCTCTGCCGCCAACCTTCGTGACTCCAAGGCGTCGCCAAGGTTCCTTTGCAGCTCTGCAAGGCCAAGAACGTGTCAGAAGACGCCTATCGCAACATCCACCAAGGGGTCGAACAACTCACCAGCCGCGGAGGCCCCTAGGGCGTGGAGTTCCTCTTCAGCCTTGGCATGCGCCTCCCGGTCGGACTCTGCGCGTTCGGCGAGCACTTTCGCCGATGTTAGCTCCTCCCGAGCGGAGTCTCACTCAGCGCGCAATTGGTCGGCCTCCCTCCGGGCCGAGTCGAGTTCGTCCCGAAAGCGGACGGCCTCCAACCGAGCGGACTCCTCCGCGCCAGCCGTGGAGGCCCTAGCTTTCTTGGCCTCCTCCAAGGAAGACCTGGCCTCACCCACCTCGCCACCCAGGGCCTGCCCCAGCCGCCGAGCCTCCTGAAGGGCCCCGGTGACTTCGCCCAGCCGCTGACCGGCGACGGTGGCCTTCTCCTGCTCGGCGGCAAGCGCTCCCTAAGCATTGCGCAACATCGTTTCGAAGCGGTCGCGCTCCTCTTCGACGGCCTCCCTCCGACCGTGCATACGTCAGAGGAAGCCTGACTTCTCCGACACCCGAGCCTGCAGACGCTGCAAGAAACCACCTGGCCGGTCAAACACAGCCTCGTTCAAAAAAATTGCAAGGACAAGGTTCTTTTGACCTTACCGACCCGACCGGATGGGCTCCCCCAATGATAAAACCTAGCGCCCTGGTAGAGGATTCGAGAGCAAGGAGAAGATCCTTGCGGATCCGGCCGATCTCGTTTTCGACGTTCCTCTCGCTCTCTTCCAGGGCCGACCAGTCACGGTACTCCGCCACGTCGTCCAAGACGAGCAACGGCTCTCCGGACGGGCCGCTGCCCGGTCAGGTGAGCACGAGAAAGGACTCCACGGTAGACCCCGACTGCGCCGTCCCGATGGCCCGCCCTTCCGGAGACCGACCCGGAGAGTCTGACCCGACCTCGATCGTCGTAGGGCCTCCTTCAACAGTCGCCTCGCACCGACCGGCGGTTCCCCCGGCGGTGGAGGCGGAAGAACCTCCTCGAACCCTCGACCGGCGTCGCGGAGACAACTGGACCCAGCGGGCCCCCCCGGCGGCGGCACCACCTCCTCTTCCACCGGCCCCGCCACGGGGACTGTCCCCGTAGGGCCCTCGTTCCGGACGGCCGTCATCACGGCCCCTGCCGGCAGCGGCGGAGAAACACGACCCCTCGGTCCCAAGGTCGGGCTCAACACCACCTCCGCACTCGAATAGACCCTGCACGCAACAACCAGTCGGGAACTACACAAGATAGCCCGAGCGGAGGGCGGATCGGAAGACACGCGGCAGCCGACGCGCCCTTTTCGCCGGACCCCTGCGTAGGGGCGTGATGGCTCTCCGCCTCCTCAGGAGGAACCCCGAACTTGGAGCGTCCTCTTGAGTCTCGAGGGCAACGACCCCTTGGCCGGAGCCCACATCGGAGCCGCCCGAATCGCCCCAGGCGCTTCCGCTACTCTCGCTCGAGGTCACCTCTAGGCTATCTCCGCTCAAGGTCGTGTCAGAGACCTCCTCGCCCCGCGCAGCTCGGGCCGCGCGCTCCTCCTTTCGCGCCGCCGTGCCTTTTCTCCTCTCCTCCCTCCGCGCCCGGCGGGCGGCGTCGCGTTGATCGGCGATAGCGCGCGCCGCGGCCCTCGCCTCTTTTTCTCCCGGCAGGTAGGCCAGTGCCGCCCCAGCACGAAACTAGAGTGAGGGACAGACCAGGGTGAGCCCCTAGTGGGCCTCCAGTTGGGTTAGCGGATGACCCAATCACCCTGGCCCGCGTCCGAGACCATACCTCACACTCTCCCACGGAACTCATCGATGAGTGGCGGCCAGCCGAGCTTCGGGTCGACGGACGACCCAGAAGCCCGATACGGGATCGAGTAAGGAAAGGTTCCCATGGGATGCCCCACAGTGGGCCGGACACCCGCATCGGGTTCCCCATCCGCTTGGAGATGATCCCCCCCCCGAGGGAGATCACCAAGGTCCCACTCGGATTACCCGTTAGTAGCTCGCACGAGCACGACGTTCACACCGATGTAGGTAAACGCGTGTTCGCTCACCCGCTCCAGGTCCCATGACCGTGGCCGACCAGAGCCCGTCCAGCCTTAACGTAAACGAACGTTTTTTAAATGCCAGAACTTCGCAAAAAGGCACTATCGGGACCCGAATTTGCTAATCCGGACCCTCTGTGTATTCAGCACTAGTCCAGGAACACGCTAGTGCACACAGTCTCAACATTGGTAAATATCACAATCATACTCAACGAATTAATAAAGTACCTTAAATAGTTAACCAAGCTGGTTGCTTGACCTTATGGTCGAGTTACAAATATACGCCTCGCAGGACGAAACTTAATAAAAGAGAAATAATTGCAGCGGAAAAAGATAACATCGTGGCGCCATCCAGTATACCACAGGCAACTGATTGGGCTCGCTCCCTAGTTAGACGGTTCCTCTGGGAGCTCCTCCTCCAAAGCTGGTGTAGATTCTTCTTCAACTGGTGTTGTATTGCGGCAAGAGTGAGTACTTGGTACTCAGCAAGTCATGCACAGAATGCATCTAATATACTACATGCATGGCTTAATACAAAGGAGTGGCTCAAGGTATATTTGCAGTAAGAGCATTTAACAAGTATCATAAGTAGATTCGAAAGCAATAGAAACAAGTATAACATCAATAACTTTTCCAGGAGTTAAATAAACATCTTTCCCGATTCTAATCCACATTTCCATCAACGTCATTATTAAACCAAACCCAACCTTTCAAGACCAAGTTATTTTCAAGAAAGTCTAACCCTTAACTGTAATTCCCGAGCGATGTCCAATACTGCGGACACGGCTATTCGAATAGATTTTACACTCTGCAGAGGTTATGCACTTTACCCACAAGATACAGCCAAACACCACAAAGGCAAGTGTCCGTAACAGAGTCTTTCGGAAACTTCTAACAGTACAAGTGGTCCTCCCCGGTGATTGCACACTAACCCTTCCCTTAGCGAAGGCGAAGTTTAGGCCAATCCACCGTTTGATGGGTACCTGGCCGCAGCCCCGGTACGCTCCCCCGTACAACTACACAAAGGGTGTAGTTGACATCCTGAGGTCCCACAGGTATGTTATTAGCAACTTAGTCAACTAGGTCCGTCCCATTACAGACATGTGGTTGCACGTTTGACTCAGTTCAAAGCTTGCAAGGTTAAGTCCTTAGGGTGACCAGGGCAAGACTACCCGAAGAACCAAATCGACGTTCCCGGTGCCACAACTGGCCCACCCGATCATTCTTGCCACATGCCCCGGTCGAAAACTATTTATCAAGCCCCAGTTGATTACCATGCACCACGTGCCATCAACATCACATGATACCTTTCCAAAACAGGTTCAATATATCATTAAGTCAATATTAGCCTTTGATTGTCCAAAAATCATGTCATGAGCATGTAGCAGGTCTAAGCAACATACTACAACGATCTAAATTCCAATGTTGGCAATTTAGTAATGTCCAACTAGTAATCCACAACTAGGGTGACAAGGGGTCATGGCACATATATAACTAACCAAGGTGTTATACAGCAATTTGGCATTTATCTAATTTCCCCATATTTAAATAAAGTATTTTCTAATTAAACTAGCATGCAATAGTTTTAAATCGAATTAATTTGAAATTGGGATCAACATGGTCAAAAAAGCAAATTGCCTTCAAAGAGTACTTGTTCTTGGTCCTGAGCTGTCTCCTGGGTCAACACTTCTCCTTCGAAGCCTTCGGGCACTTCAACGTCTACTCGTAAAGCGTGCAAATAGCAATAAATAAATGAACAGAAGACAAAAAGTGTCCAAACATCCAAATAAAGTTCACAAACATAGAGAGCATAATTTTATAAATTTTGAGAAACTGGAATCGTCAAATTTGGAGTTTAAATGCAAAAGTTACAAGCATTTAAAGTTTAAATAATCAATTAAATAATATTACAGAGAAAAACTTTAGTTCAAAAATTAAATAAAATTTATCATTAGGTAGATCTCAATTTTATACAAATTTAGAAATTTGATTCACTCAAATCGGAGTTAAAATGCAAAAGTTATAATGTTTGAAGTTTGAATCCATTTTTGAAATCAATATTTCGAATTAATAAACCATTTTCTTTTTCGGAAATTCAATTATTGCGTCAGCATGACACGTGGACCAACGAGGAGCCGCCACGTCTCCTCGGGTCCATGGACCCGGCGCATGGTTTGGCTCGGTCCACCGTGGACTCGGTCCACGGCTCCAATGTCTCACTGACAGGTGGGACCCATCGAGTGACGTCATCGCTGACGTCAGCGTGGCTTGGCCACAGCGCTGACGGGCGGGCCCCACTGGTGACGTCATGGGTGACGTCACCGCATGGCTGGGACAGCCGCTGACAAGCGGGCCCGGCGTGTCAGGGTCGCATGCACGCGTGCGCTGACCGCGGCGGTCAGCCACCCGACCACGTGGCTTGATCTTGGCCGTTGATTTGAAAATCAACGGCCCAGATTGGATCTGGCTTAACGCGTTTGGAAAACAACTCGGCTGATCTGGACCGTTCGATCTTGATCGGATGGTCAAGATCCAATCTAACGTTTACAACGCGGCTAACCCTAACCGTTTGATCTAGATCTAACGGCTGAGAATGGATCTAGTACTGAGCGGTTTAGGCTATGTGGCACAATCTACGCCGTTGGATCTAAATCCAACGGTTGGACATAGATCTGGGGATTTCAACGTGGAACTCACCGAGGGGTGATGTGGCGCGATCTGGGCCCTTGGATCTGGATCGGACGGCTGGTGGAGCTCGATCGACGGCGATGGCTTGCGGCGGAGCAAGGTCACCGGAGACGGGGACGGTGACACGCCCGACGGCTCTGCGGGGCTCCTCCGGCAAAGTGAGGGGTACACTCCGACGCGGCTTGACCTCACGTTTCTGGATCTAGCCTCAATGGCGGCGGAGGATGGCGGACGGCGGCGGAATCTGCAAACGAATGCGGCGGAGAGCTAAGCCAACTACGGCGAGCGATTGCGGCGGCTACACGGCGGCTTGAGTTCAGCGGGCTAGGGCTACAGGTGCGCACGGAAGTTGGCAACACGGCAGCGGCGGCGACGCATTAAATAGGGCTCTCGACGTCCGTGAAACGCGCGAAAACCGAGGCCCACTCCGTTGCGGCGGCGGAATCCGAAAGGGATTCGGATTGGCTGACGTGGCTCAACGTCAGCCGTTGGATCAAGATCCAATGGTGCGGGGGTTTGGGCGCGGTTCTGGCTCGGGCGAGCTAGCTGGCTCGGTCGGGCTCGGGTTCGGGTGATGTGGCTCAATCGTGGCCTGTTGGATCAAGATCCAACGGTCACGCGGTTAGGGTTCGGCCGAGCGGGTTCGACCGGATCAGCTGGCTCGGGTCGGACTCGAGTTTGACTCGGACTCGGGTCCGGTCGGATGAACAGTACAAACCCACTCGATTTTTCCAACGATTAAATAATCCAATTTAATTCTCAGAAATTCAATTAATTCATTAAAAATAGCAAAACACTCAGAAAAATTCCAGAAAAATTCTGGAAAATATTTTGGAACATTTTGGACTCAAATAAAATATTTCCAACAAAATTTTGCAAAATCAAATTCTTTAATTATTTCAAAAGGGGATAATTTCAAATAAATTCCAAATAAATCCAAATAAATTCCAAAAAATTCCAAAAATTCACCAAAGTGCCAAATCACACATGAATGTAAGAAAAGAAATTTTTTGGGGTGTTACAAACCTCCCCCCTTAACAGAATCTCGTCCCCGAGATTCAGGGCTTTCTAAAGAAATAGGTTCGGAAACTCTTTCTTCAATTCCTCTTCGCGCTCCCAAGTTGCTTCACTCTCCGCGTGGTTGCTCCATTGAACTCTGCAGAAACGGGTTGACTTGTTTCTCGTCTCTCGGTCCATTGTGTCCAAAATCTTGACAGGGTGCTCCTTGTAGGTCAGATCCTCTTGTAGCTCGATTGTCTCTAGCGGTGTCTGCTCATCAGGTACTCGGAGGCACTTCTTCAACTGGGACACGTGGAACACGTCATGCACTCCTACTAGTGATTGCGGTAACTCCAGTTGGTATGCAACTTCACCTCTACGGCTGAGAACCTTAAATGGTCCAACATATCTCGGCGTGAGTTTTCCTTAGGCATGGAATCTCTTAACTCCTCTGAGTTGTGTGACTCTGAGATACACGAAATCTTCTGGTTCAAAACTCAGGTCTCGGCGATGGTTATCAGCATAACTCTTCTGTTGTGATTGGGCTATCTTCAATCTCTCCCTGATCGTGGCAATCTGTTCTTAGGTTTCTTGGAGAATATCTGGCCCAAAGACTCGGCGTTCACCTGTCTCGTTCCAATTCAACGGTGTTCGACAAGGTCGACCGTATAGTGCTTCGAATGGTGACATCTACAAACTTGCTTGATAGCTGTTGTTGTAGCTGAACTCAGCGTACGGCAGACTTTTATCCAAAGAGGTAGCATAAGCCAATGCACACGCTCTTAACATATCCTCTAGAATCTGATTAACTCTTTCTGTTTGCCCATCCGTCTGTGGATGATACGCTGTACTGAAGTTCAAACGGGTTCCCATGGCTTCATGCAGCTTATTCCAGAACCTTGAGGTAAACTGGGTACCTCTGTCCAATACAATCTTCTTCGGCACTCCGTGCAAACAAACGATCTTGGTCATATACAATTCAGCTAACTTATCTCCCGAATAAGTGGTCTTCACTGGAATAAAATGGGCGACCTTAGTCAAGCGGTCCACTATGACCCATATGGAGTCATATCCTCCTTGAGTCTTGGGTAAACCGGTAATGAAGTCCATTCTGATTTCTTCCCACTTTCACTCAGGTATCTTCAACGGCTGTAGCAATCCTGCTGGTCTCTGATGCATCGCCTTGACTCTCTGGCATATGTCGCACAACGCAACATGCTCGGCAACCTCACGCTTCATGCTCGGCCACCAGAATCTTTCCTTCAATTCTTGATACATCTTGGCGCTTCCAGGATGAATTGAATACTTGGAGTCATGGGCTTCTTCTAGAATCAATTGCTTCAGCTCCTTCTGGTTTGGCACACAGATTTGATCCTGCATCCATAACGTGCCTTGTTCGTCCAGTCTGAAGTCCTTTGCCTTGCCTTCCTCCATTTTGGACTCAATCTTGCGGATCTTGTCATCATCCTTCCGTCCTCCTCGGATCTGATCCTCCAGGGTAGGCTTCACTTCTAATGCGACCAAGAATCCTTCTGGTACGACTTCAATCTGCATTCTCTGGAAATCCTCACATAGCTCATCCTGACTTGTGGCTAACAACATGTTCACAGTATGGCTTTTTCGACTCAAGGCATCGGCCACCACGTTGGCCTTTCCGGGATGGTAATGGATTCCAACATTATAATCCTTGATCAACTCTAACCATCTCCTCTGCCTCATGTTCAAGTCCGATTGGGTGAAGATGTACTTAAGACTCTTATGGTCCGTGTATACCTCACATCTGTTTCCAATCAAATAGTGACGCCATAACTTCAAAGCATGCACTACGGCAGCTAGCTCTAGGTCATGCGTTGGATAATTCTCCTCATGTGGCCTCAACTGTCTTGATGCATAAGCGATGACCTTTCCGTTCTGCATCAGCACACACCCAAGTCCTTGGCGCGATGCGTCACAATAAATATCAAAGCTTTGATTGACATCCGGTAGAATCAACACCGGCGCTGATGTCAATCGCTTCTTCAACACTTGAAAACCTTTTTCGCACTCTGGCGTCCATGCAAACTTCTTCTCCTTTTTCAACAATTGCATAAGAGGTTTCGCAATGGTCGAAAAGCCTTCAATGAAGCGACAGTAGTAACCTGCCATTCCAAGGAAACTCCGGATCTGGGTCACGGTCTTCGGCTGTTCCCAATGTAACACAACTTCTACCTTGCTTGGATCAACGGCGACTCCTTCTGCGGTCATTACATGTCCGAGGAACTCCACCTTGTCCTTCCAAAAGTCACACTTTCTGAACTTGGTGAAAAGTTGATGTTCCCTTAGCTTTTCCAAAACTCGCCTCAAGTGCTCTACATGTTCATCCTCTGTCATGGAGTAGATTAAGATATCATCTATGAACACAACAACAAACTTGTCCAAATACTCCATGAACACCTTATTCATCATATTCATGAAATATGCTGGCGCATTTGTCAGACCAAAGGACATAACAGTAAACTCGTAATGTCCATATCTTGACGAGAATGCGGTCTTCGGAATATCTTTCGATCGGATCTTCAACTGGTGGTATCCCGATCTCAGATCAATCTTGGAGAAAACTCCGGCTCCTCTCTGCTGATCAAACAAATCATCGATCCTGGGTAGCGGGTACTTATTCTTCACGGTTACTTCATTGAGTGCACGATAATCAATGCACATCCTGAAACTCCCGTCCTTCTTCTTGACAAACAAAACTGGCGCTCCCCACGGCGACGAACTCGGTCTGATAAATCCTTTCTCCATCAGCTCTTCAAGCTGCTTCTTCATCTCTACCAATTCTTCGGTGTACATCCGGTAAGGTCTTTTTGCTATCGGTGCTGTACCAGGTACAAGCTCTATCACAAACTCTATGTCTCTGTCTGGCGGCATACCAGGTAGATCTTCAGGAAAAACATCTGGATACTCATTCACTACTGAGACATTTTCTACGCTGATTGCCTTGGTACTGTTAACCATCAACTGTCCATCTCTAACGACGGTGGCTTGAAATTCCACTTTCCTTCCACACAGGCTTTCAACTGAAATAATCCTTCGACCACAATCCAAAACGGCCTTGTGCTGGGATAACCAATCCATTCCCAAAATAACATCTAAGGTTTGGGTCTCCAACATAATAAGGTTCGCTAGGAACTCTATCCCATCTATTAATATTCTTACCCCAGAACATCCTACTTTAGTTTGGAGTTCGGAACCAGGGGTTTGAATTAAAAGCATGCATTTAAGTCTTGCAATCTCCAAATCATTTTTAGCAGTAAAACCTTGAGAAACAAACGAATGCGAAGCACCAGAGTCAAACAAAACTGTTTCAGGTACTGAGTTAACAAGTAACTTACCCAGTACGACGTCCGTGGCATTCTGAAGTGCATCTGCGGTGACATGGTTGACTCGGCCTCTCACCACGGTCTAGGGTGCTGCTCCTGGCTGTGCTGTCCCTCGGTTGGCTCCTGGTGCATGCGTCCTGGCTGGTGTGGATCCCAGATTGAAGCGGACTGGGGTCACTCCTGCTGTCTTCTTAGGACAACTGTTGGCAAAGTGTCCTGGCTCGTTGCAGTTGTAGCAGCGTCTCACTGTCCCCTGTTGACTGCCTGATGTGGCGTTTCTGGCTGGGGCTGGAGTCTGATAGTTCTGATTGACGGGTCTTGGTGCTGGTGACGATGTCCTTGTAGCATTCTACGGCTGGAATCTGAAAAACTGATTTGGCGCAACCCTCAAACGTTGCTGTGCTCCCTTACGCGATCCCTGATGTTGCATCCTTCGCTTTCTGTTGTCGTCCAGTTCCTTGCGCTTGTCCTCAAGAATAAGCATTTTATTCACCAACTCTTGGAAATCTGGAAAGGTGTGGGTGATCAGTCCCACCTGTAGTCCTGAGTTAAGTCCCTTCATAAAGCGAGACTGTCTGGCTTTATCTGTCGCTACATCCTCAGGTGCGTAGCGTGCAAGCTATGTGAACTTGTTTAGGTATTCGGCCACCGGCTGATTACCTTGCTTCAGTGCTCTTGACTCCTCCTTCTTGAGGTCCATAATTCCTTCTGGCACGTGATACTGACGAAACGCAGCTGTCAACTCCTCCCAAGTGATGTCTTGAGGGTTCTCCTGCGTGGCACAGAAGTTCTCCCACCACTCGGCGACTGTCCCTTCCAACTGATGAGAAGCGTAGAGTACCTTCTCATTTCCCATGCATTGAGCAATGTGTAGCTTCCTCTCAATTGACCTTAACCAGTCATCGGCCTCCAACGGATTGGCATTCCAGGAGAAAGTGCGTGGATGAGTCCTCATGAACTCTGACAGTCTTGTATTCTGGCGTTGTCCCTGATTGACTTGATTAGCGGCGGCCTGAGCAGTGACGTGTTGCATCTGTTGCATCATAGCATGCATCAACTGAGTCTGAGCGGCAAGAAAAGCTCCAAAATTCTGCATGTCAACTGGCGGTGCTAGGTGGGGTGCAGGTGCTCCATCATTGGGGTTTCCAGTTGGGCGAGAACCACTGCCGTTGCCTCCAAGGTTTCCGCGGGTATTCACCATCTGTCGATTGCACCAAGGTTTAGAGATAAGAGGGAACAAGAATAAACAAGTAATAGGGAAACTTACGCGGGGAAAGGTGTAACTCAAAATCCAACTTTGTTAGTAATAATAATAACTTGGTATGGTTGCTTACAACGCCTAAAGGCCTGCAACACATACTGCACACTCAGCAAACAATGAAAATCCAACGCCTCTAAGGGTGAATCCTTTATTCTTTAACGCGACTCGACGAAGGAGTCCTAACAGCAAAACCTACGATCACTCGTCAAGAAAACCTCCACTGCCTCCTTGCGGCGGGTGTGATGGCATCGGCGCAAAACAATCGCCATGCCCCACAACTGCAGCTGTGGTTGATGACACGGCGTCCTCCTCTGGTTCCTCCTCTGGCTCCTCCTCTGGCTCTGGGGCTTCCAACTCTAACACTGGATCGGGGCCCTGCCCATACAGTGCGGTTTCTAGCTCGGCGATACTTTCCGCAGCATAAGTGACATACTCACGAACATTCCCCAAGTGCTTCTTCTCCTCCTCAACTTGTTCGCGAGCCTTCTTCAACTCCTGAACTGTGTCTTCGATCAGCTCCTCCTGAGCGGCGACGAATCTGGCTAAGTGGGTGACGGTAGCATCCTCATCTTCTATCAGCTTCCGTTGAACTCTGCTGTCTCGGCGTGGGTGGTGATGGAACATTGTGCCTTCCAGCTCCCTGGAGTAGGTGCGAGCGATCTGCTGCATTGCTCGACGTGACACCTCCTAGATTCCAATCTCAAAGGTAGACCTCCTGGCGGTGAAGTGGAATGGACGGCTGAACTTTGTCTTCTCTCGGGCATACACCGTGATCCGGACGTCCCATCCTATGACCAGTCCTGCTTGCACAAGTGTAGTCCCTCGGTAGAGTGGCCTCTCAAAACCTCCAAGAAACTGAAGCATACGCCACAACTCAGCGGCATAGCCTCCCTCACGCTCGGCGTAGTTGTTCTTCATCATCATCTATCAAAAGACGCTGGCGTAAGAACGCAACATTTCAAAATCAATGTGGAAGACGAAAAGAACTCAGCAAGGGGTATGAACAAGGAAGAAAAGGGGTAAGTCGAGAATTCAATCATTATCCTGACAAATTTTATCTTTAGAAAATAGGTTTTATCCTCACTATGACCATTCTAACTATGGGTGAGCGTACAGTCAACCTGGCACTGATACCACCTCTGTCGGGACCTGAATTTGCAAATCCAAACCCTTTGTGTATTCAGCACTAGTCCAGGAACGCGCTAGTGCACACAGTTTCAACATTGGTAAATATCACAATCATACTCAATGAATTAATAAGGTACCTTAAATAGTTAACCAAGCTGGTTGCTCGACCTTATGGTCGAGTTACAAATATACGCCTCGCAGGACGAAACTTAATAAAAGAGAAATAACTGCAGCGGAAAAAGATAACATCGTGGCGCCATCCAGTATACCACAGGCAACTGACTGGGCTCGCTCCCTAGTTAGACGGTTCCTCTGGGAGCTCCTCCTCCAAAGCTGGTGTAGATTCTTCTTCGACTGGTGTTGTATTGCAAGGGTGAGTACTTGGTACTCAGCAAGTCATGCACAGAATGCATCTAATATACTACATGCATGGCTTAATACAAAGGAGTGGCTCAAGGTATATTTGCAGTAAGAGCATTTAACAAGTATCATAAGTAGATTCAAAAGCAGAAGAAACAAGTATAACATCAATAACTTTTCCAGGAGTAAAATAAACATCTTTCCCGATTCTAATCCACATTTCCATCAACGTCATTATTAAACCAAACCCAACCTTTCAAGACCAAGTTATTTTCAAGAAAGTCTAATCCATAACTGTAATTCCCGAGCGATGTCCAATACCGCGGACATGGCTATTCGAATAGATTTTACACTCTGCAGAGGTTATACACTTTACCCACAAGATACAGCCAAACACCACAAAGGCGAGTGTCCGTAACAGAGTCTTTCGGAAACTTCTAACAGTACAAGTGGTCCTCCCCGGTGATTGCACACTAACCCTTCCCTTAGCGAAGGCGAAGTTTAGGCCAATCCACCGTTAGATGGGTACCTGGCTGCAGCCCCGATATGCTCCCCCGTACAACTACACAAATGGTGTAGTTGACATCCTGAGGTCCCATAGGTATGTTATTAGCAACTTAGTCAACTAGGTCCGTCCCATTATAGACATGTGGTTGCACGTTTGACTCAGTTCAAAGGCTTGCAAGGTTAAGTCCTTAGGGTGACCAGGGCAAGACTACCCGAAGAACCAAATCGACGTTCCCGGTGCCACAACTGGCCCACCCGATCATTCTTGCCACATGCCCCGGTCGAAAACTATTTATCAAGCCCCAGTTGATTACCATGCACCACATGCATCAACATCACATGATACCTTTCCAAAACAGGTTCAATATATCATTAAGTCAATATTAGCCTTTGATTGTCCAAAAATCATGTCATGAGCACGTAGCAGGTCTAAGCAACATACTACAACGATCTAAATTCCCATGTTGGCAATTTAGTAATGTCCAACTAGTAATCTACAACTAGGGTGACAAGGGGTCATGGCACATATATAATTAACCAAGGTGTCATACAGCAATTTGGCATTTATCTAATTTCCCCATATTTAAATAAAGTATTTTCTAATTAAACTAGCATGCAATTGTTTTAAATCAAATTAATTTGAAATTGGGATCAACATGGTCAAAGCACAACTTGCCTTCAAAGAGTACTTGTTCTTGGTCCTGAGCTGGCTCCTGGGTCAACACTTCTCCTTCGAAGCCTTCGGGCACTTCAACGTCTACTCGTAAAGCGTGCAAATAGCAATAAATAAATGAACAGAAGACAAAAAGTGTCCAAACATCCAAATAAACTTCACAAACAGAGAGAGCATAATTTTATAAATTTTTAGAAACTGGAATCGTCAAATTTGGAGTTTAAATGCAAAAGTTACAAGCATTTAAAGTTTAAATAATCAATTAAATAATATTACAAAGAAAAACTTTGGTCCAAAAATTAAATAAAATTCATCATTAGGTAGATCTCAATTTTATACAAATTTAGAAATTTGAATCACTCAAATCGGAGTTAAAATGCAAAAGTTATAAGCGTTTGAAGTTTGAATCCATTTTTGAAATCAATATTTCGAATTAATAAACCATTTTCTTTTTCGGAAATTGAATTATTGCGTCAGCATGACACGTGGACCAACCAGGAGCCGCCACGTCGCCTCGGGTCCATGGACCCGGCGCACGGTTTGGCTCGGTCCACCGTGGACATGGTCCACGGCTCCAATGTCTCACTGACAGGTGGGACCCATCGGGTGACGTCATCGCTGACGTCAGCGTGGCTTGGCCACAGCGCTGATAGACGGGCCCCACCGGTGATGTCATGGGTGATGTCACCGCACGGCTGGGACAGGCGCTGACACGAGGGCCGGGCGTGTCAGCGTCGCACGCTCGCGTGCGCTGACCGCGGCGGTCAGCCTCCCGACCACGTGGCTTGATCTTGGCCGTTGATTTGAAAATCAACGGCCCAGATTGGATCTGGCTTAACGCGTTTGGAAAACAACTCGGCTGATCTGGATAGTTCGATCTTGATCGGACAGTCAAGATCCAATCTAACGTTTACAACGCGGCTAACCCTAACCGTTTGATCTAGATCTAACGGCTGAGAATGGATCTAGTACTGAGCGGTTTAGGCTACGTGGCACAATCTACGCCGTTGGATCTAAATCCAACGGTTGGAAATAGATCTGGGGATTTCAACGTGGAACTCACCGAGGGGTGACGTGGCGCGATCTGGGCCCTTGGATCTGGATCGGACGGCTGGTGGAGCTCGATCGACGGCGATGGCTTGCGGCGGAGCAAGGTCACCGGAGATGGGGACGGCGACACGCCCGACGGCACTGCGGGGCTCCTCCGGCGAAGTGTGGGGTACACTCCGACGCGGCTTGACCTCACGTTTCTGGATCTGGGTTCAACGGCGGCGGAGGACGGCGGACGACGGCGGAATCTACAAACGAACGCGGCGGAGCGCTAAGCCAACTACGGCGAGCGATTATGGCGGCTACACGGCGGCTTGAGCTCAGCTGGCTAGGGCTACAGGTGCGCACGGAAGTCGACAACACGGCAGCGGAGGCGACGCATTAAATAGGGCTCTCGACGTCCGTGAAACGCGCGGAAACCGAGGCCCACTCCGTTGCGGCGGCGGAATCCGAAAGGGATTCGGATTGGCTGACGTGGCTCAACGTCAGCTGTTGGATCAAGATCCAACGGTGCGGGGGCTTGGGCGCGGTTCTGGCTCGGGCGAGCTGGCTGGCTCGGTCGGGCTCGGGTTCGGGTGACGTGGCTCAATCGTGGCCGTTGGATCAAGATCCAACGGTCACGCGGTTAGGGTTCGGCCAAGCGGGTTCGATCGGATCAGCTAGCTCGGGTCGGACTCGAGTCTGACTCGGACTCGGGTCCGGTCGGATGAACAGTACAAACCCACTCGATTTTTCCAGCGATTAAATAATCCAATTTAATTCTCAGAAATTCAATTAATTCATTAAAAATAGCAAAACACTCAGAAAAATTCCAGAAAAATTCTGGAAAATATTTTGGAACATTTTGGACTCAAATAAAATATTTCCAAAAAAATTTTATTTGCAAAATCAAATTCTTTAATTATTTCAAAAGGGGATAATTTCAAATAAATTCCAAATAAATCCAAATAAATTCCAGAAAATTCCAAAAATTCACCAAAGTGCCAAATCACACATGAATTTAAGAAAAGCAAAATTTTGGGGTGTTACAGGCACCCATGGGCCCGACTTCGACTAGGGTAAACCCCGACCGGCTCTTCGACCCGCTCGAGGGCTACACTCCATCGAGTGCCACACAAGGCTCTTCAAAGAGGCGACCACCGGCAGTCAAGGCTGACCGAAGTCTCGCCGACCTACTCGACGGCGGGTCGACTGCAACTAGGGTAAACCCCCGAACGGCTCTCCGACCCGCCGTCCGCACCCGACTGGCTCCTCGACTGGACCCCAGGCACCTTTCGGGGGCTCAAAACTACACCCACTGTGCGCTCGCCTGCGAACTCCTCTGCCGAGGCGGCCACCGGCAGGCCACGCCGACCAGACCCCACCGACCTACCAGACGGCGGGTCGACTTCAACTAGGGTGAATCCCCGATTGGCTCTCCGACCTGCCCTTCGGCCGAGGCAGCCACCGGCACACTGCGCTGACCGAATCTCGTCGACAGACCCGACGGCTGGTCGACCTCAACTAGGGTAAACCCCCGACCGGCTCTCCGACCCGCTCGGGGGCTCAGGGGCTACACCCACCGGGTACACTCGCGCGCACCCGGTCTCTTTGGCCGAGGCAGCCCCCGACAGGCTGCGCCGACCGAATCTCACCGATCGACCCCGACGCCACGTCAACCTTGCCAGTTAACCAAACCCCCGATCGGCTCTTTGACCCGTTCGGGGGCTCGGGGCTACTGACAAGTACACATACCATGGGTACCCCCACCAGCCCAGAACCACGAATGGGCTGACCTCTTTAGAGGCCCGGCTCTGGCGAAGGGCCCGTGGGCCATAAAGAGAGGACCTGGCCTTGATTCGGACCAGCTCCGGGCGTTCAGCAGGCTCTGACCCCTTAGGTCGGAGCGCGCGGCCGGTCGGCTCCGCCAGCAGTCGGGGGGTCAAGCCCCGGCGACGCGTCTTGCCAATCGCACTGCGTGCGATGTCCCATGACGTCCGTACCAGGGTAGGCGGTCCCTTCCCGAGGATGTCAAAGGACTCGCCAAGAAGTCAAGCCCTGGTCCCGTCATCCTGACACGTCACGGAGGAAAGCGCCCCCTCCCGAGGCCACGCTGAGGTCAGATACAATTAATTGCCGGGGCTGATGGTCGTATGAAGTAGTGCGTCACCTCGCTAGCCTGGCCGAAGACCCGAAGCCCGGCCAAAGACCCCCACCGCAGGACTACCAACCCGGCATGGGGGTGGACGGAGCCCAGTCGAACCACAAGACAGAAGACCAGACTCCAAGGCGTATAGTACCCCTTCTTTTTTCTCTCCAAACTCCCATGTAACCTGCCACCTCCGAGTCTATAAGGAGAGGCAGGACGCCAGGGGCGGCAGGAGATCGAGCAAAAAAAATAGAAACCGGTTGAACGCAAGAGGGAACCCTTCCTCATCTATAACCCCCTGGCGATCGTTCGCCTCAGGAAACAATACACACCAACAGCACGAACTGGAGTAGGGACATTCAGCCCGAACCAGTATAAACCCCTGGCAAGTCAGATCCTCTAGCAGCTCAATTGACTCTAGCGGTGTCTGTTCCTCAGGGACTCGGAGACACTTCTTCAACTGGGACACGTGGAACACGTCATGCACTCCTGCTAATGACTGCGGTAACTCCAGCTGGTAAGCAACTTCGCCTCTGCGGCTCAAAATCTTAAATGGTCCAACATAACGGGGTGCGAGTTTCCCTTTGGCATGGAACCTCTTAACTCCCCTGAGAGGCGTAACTCTGAGGTATACAAAGTCTTCTGGTTCAAAACTCAAATCCCGGCGACGGTTGTCAGCATAACTCTTCTGTCGTGATTGGGCTATCTTCAATCTCTCCCTGATCATGGCAATCTGTTCTTCAGCTTCTTGAAGAATATCTGGCCCAAAGATAGGGCGTTCACCTGTCTCATTCCAGTTCAATGGCGTCCGACAGGGTCGACATACAGTGCCTCAAAAGGTGACATCTGTAAACTAGCCTGGTAACTATTATTGTAACTGAACTCGGCATACGGCAAACTCTTATCCCAAGAAGTAGCATAAGCTAATGCACAAGCTCTTAGCGTATCCTCCAGAATCTGATTGACTCTTTCGGTCTGTCCATCCGTCTGTGGATGATAGGCTGTACTGAAGTTCAAACGGGTTCCCATGGCTTCATGCAACTTATTCCAGAACCTTGAGGTAAATTGGGTACCTCTGTCCGATACAACCCTCTTTGGCACTCCGTGCAAACAGACGATCCTGATCATGTACAACTCTGCTAATTTATCTCCCGAGTAGGTGGTCTTCACGGGGATAAAATGGGCTACTTTGGTCAAGCGATTCACTATAACCCATATGGAGTCATAACCTCCTTGAGTCTTAGGCAAACCGGTAATGAAATCCATTCCGATTTCCTCCCACTTCCACTCAGGTATTTTCGGTACCGCAACAATCCTCGGTCTCTCGATGCATTGCCTTGACTCTCTGGCATACGTCGCACAATGCAACATGCTCGGCAACTTCACGCTTCATGCTCGGCCACCAGAATCTTTCCTTCAAATCCTGATACATCTTGGCTCTTCCAGGATGAATTGAATACTTGGAGTCATGGGCTTCTTCGAAAATCAGTTGCTTTAATTCCTTCTTGTTGGGCACACAAATCCGATCCTTCATCCATAACGTGCCTTGCTCATCCAACTTGAAGTCCTCTGCCTTGCCTTCCTCCTTGATGGTCTTAATCCTGCGGATCTTGTCATCATCCTTCGCCCTTCGGATCGATCCTCTAGGGTAGGCTTCACTTCCAATGCGGCCAAGAATCCGCTAGGTACCACCTCAATCTTCATTCTCTGGAAATCCTCACATAGCTCATCCTGACTTGTGGCTAGCAACATGCTCACAGTATGGCTTTTCCGACTCAGAGCATCGGCTACTACGTTGGCCTTTCCAGGATGGTAATGGATTCCAACATTATAGTCCTTGATCAACTCTAACCACTTCCTTTGCCTCATATTCAGATCCGACTGGGTGAATATGTACTTAAGGCTCTTATGATCCGTGTACACTTCACATCTGTTCCCGATCAGATAGTGACGCCATATCTTCAAGGCATGCACTACGGCAGCTAACTCTAGGTCATGCGTCGGATAATTTTCCTCATGCGGCCTCAACTGCCTTGATGCATAAGCGATTTACCTTTCCATTCTCGCATCAAAGACACATCCAAGTCCTTGGCGCAATGCGTCACAATAAATATCAAAGCTTTGATTAACATCGTAGAACTAACACCGGCGCCGATGTCAATCGCTTTCTTCGATTCTTGAAAACCTTTCTCGCACTCTGGCGTCCATGCAAACTTCTTCTCCTTTTTCAGCAATTGCGTGAGAGGTTTCGTAATTGTCGAAAAGCCTTCAATGAAACGGCGATAGTATCCTGCCATTCCAAGGAAACTCCGGATCTGGGTCACGGTCTTCGGCTGCTCCCAATGTAACACAGCTTCCACCTTGCTTGGATCTACGGCGACTCCTTCTGCGGTCATTACATGTCCGAGGAATTCCACCTTGTCCTTCCAAAAATCACACTTACTGAACTTGGCGAAGAGTTGCTGTTCCCTCAGCTTTTCCAAAACTCGCCTCAAGTGTTCGGCATGTTCATCCTCTGTCTTAGAGTAGATTAGGATATCATCTATGAACACAACAACAAACTTGTCCAAATATTCCATGAACACCTTATTCATCATATTCATGAAATATGCCGGCGCATTCGTCAGACCAAAGGACATAATCAGAAACTCGTAATGTCCATATCTTGATGAGAATGCGGTCTTGAATATCCTCGATCGGATCTTCAAGCGATGGTATCGATCTTAGGTCAATCTTGGAGAAAACTCCGGCTCCTCTCAGCTGATCAAACAAATCATCAATCCTGGGTAGCGGATACTTATTCTTCACGGTGACTTCATTGAGTGCACGGTAGTCAATGCACATCCTGAAACTCCCGTCCTTCTTCCCGATTTAACAAAGCGGGCGCTCCCACGGCGAACTCGGCCTCGATAAATCCTTTCTCCATTAACTCTTCAAGTTGCTTTTTCATTTCTACCAATTCTTCGGTGGACATCCGGTAAGGTCTCTTTGCTATCGGACTGCATGTGTACAAGCTCTATCACAAACTCTATGTCCCTGTCTGGCGGCATACCAGGTAGATCTTCAGGAAAAACATCTAGGTACTCATTCACTACTGAGACATCCTCTATGCTGATTGCCTTAGTACTGTTAACCATCAACTGTCCATCTCTAACGGCAGTAGCTTGAAATTCCACTTTCTTTCCACACGGGCTCTCAACTGAGATAGTCCTTCATCCACAATCCAATACGGCCTTGTGCTTGGATAACCAATCCATTCCCAAAATGATGTCTAAGGTCTGGGTCTCCAAAATAATAAGGTTCGCTAGGAACTCTATCCCATCTATTAGTATTCTCACCCCGGAACATTCTACTTTCGTTCGAAGTTCGGAACCAGGGGTTTGAACTAAAAGCATGCATTTAAGTCTTGCAATCCCCAAATCATTTCTAGCAGCAAAGCCTTGTGAAACAAACGAATGCGAAGCTCTAGAATCAAACAAAACTGTTGCAGGTACTGAGTTAACAAGTAACTTACCCAGTACGACATCCGTAGCATTCTGCAGTGCATCTGCGGTGACATGGTTGACTCGGCCTCTCACCACAGTCTGGGGTGTGGCTCCTGGTGCTGGCGTCCTAGCTGGGGTGGATCCCAGATTGAAGCGAACTGGGGTCACTCCTGCTGTCTTCTTTGGGCAACTGTTGGCAAAGTGTCCTGGCTCGTTGCAGTTGTAGCAGCGTCTCACTGTCCCTTGTTGGATCGCTCAAGCGGCGTTTACGGTTGGTCTTTGGGTCCGATAGTTACGATTGACGGGTCTTGGTGCTTTGGTGACGGTGTCCTTGTTGTATTCTGGTGGGAATCTGAAAAACTGATTTGGTGCAACTCTCAATCGTTCTTTGCGCTCCTGACGCGATACACGATCTTTGCATCCTGCACTTCCTGTTCTCATCCAGTTCCTTGCGCTTGTCCTCAAGAATGAGCGCCTTATTCACAAGCTCCTGGAAATCTGGAAAGGTGTGGGTGATCAGCCCCACCTGTAGTCCTGAGTTAAGTCCCTTCATGAAACGAGACTGTCTGGCTTTATCTGTCGCTACGTCTTCAGGTGCGTAACGTGCAAGCTGTGTGAACTTGTTCAGGTATTCGGCCACCTGCTGATTACCTTGCTTCAGTGCTCTGAACTCCTCCTTCTTGAGGTCCATGATTCCTTCAGGCACGTGATACTGACGGAATGCAGCTGTGAACTCTTCCCAAGTGATGTCCTGAGGGTTCTCTTGCGTGGCACAGAAGTTCTCCCACCATTCGTAATTGTTCCTTCCAACTGATGAGAAGCGTAGAGTACCTTCTCATTTCCCATGCATTGAGCAATGTGTAGCTTCCTCTCAATTGACCTTAACCAGTCATCGGCCTCCAACGGATTGGCGTTCCCAGAGAAAGTGGGTGGATGAGTCCTCATGAACTCTGACAGTCTTGTATTCTGGCGTTGTCCCTGATTAACTTGATTAGCAGTGGCCTGAGCAGTGACGTGTTGCATCTGTTGCATCATAGCATGCATCAACTGAGTCTGAGCAGCAAGAAATGCTCCAAAATTCTGCATGTCCAGTGGCGGTGCTGGTGCTCCATCATTGGGGTTTTCTGCTGGGCGAGAACCACTTCCATTGCCTCCAAGGATTCCACGGGTGTTCACCATTTGTGGTTTGCTCTAGGTTTTAGAGATGAGAGGGAAACAAGAATAGACAAGTAATATGGAACTTATGCGGGGTGAAAGGTGTAACTTTAAGGTCCGACTTTATTATTTTAATCAATAGTAACTTGGTATGGTTGCTTACAATGCCTAGGGGCCTTGCAACACATACTGCACACTCAGCAAGCAATGAAAATCCAAATCGAACTAACACTGGAGTCTAACGCCTAAAGGGTGACTCTTTATTCTATGACTCGACTCGACGAAGGAGTCTCACTATAGAACCTATGCTCACTCATCGAGAAAACCTCCACGGCCTGGGTACGGATGCTGCGGCATAGGCGCGAAACGATTGCCATGTCCAAAGAATCGCCATCATCGTGGTAGTCGAAGAAGCAGTGTCCTCCTCAAGCTCCGGCTCCTCCAGGTCTGGCTCGTGCAGCTCGAGCATTGGCTCTGGCTCTGGTGCATACAATGCCGTCTCTAACTCTTCGATCCTTTGCAGAAGGTGTGACACATACTCTTGAGCTTCCCGCCATCTGTTCTTCTCTGTCATGATCTCCTTGCGGGCCTTCTGTAGCTCCTTGCTTGTATCATCGAGTACATCCTCTTGGGCGATAACAAGTCGTGCTAACTGTGTGACCATGGCATTCTCATCCTGAATCGCCTTCGGGTCAAGAAGGTTATTGCTGCGCGGATGATATCGGAACACCGTGCTCTCCAACTCTCTGGCGTAGATGCGGGTAATGTGCCGCATTGCTCGTTGTGACACCTCTTGGATACCCATCTGCATTGTAGACCTCCTGGCAGTGCAGTGTATCGGGCGATTGCCTGGGCCCTTCTTCCTAGCAGGTACCACAATCTTCACGTCACAAGCCTTGATCAATCCTGCTTGTCTGATCACTTCCACTTGGTATTGCGGCTTCTCAAAATCTCCGAGAGTTTGTAGCATACGCCAAAGTTCCGCGGCGTGACCAACCTCTAGATCGACGTAGTTGAACTCTCCCTCCATCTGTCACAAGAGTGCTCAAGTAAGAACTTGAAATTTTTAAATCGTGACAAGGTAAGGAAAAATTCAGCAAGAGACAAGAAAAGAGAGAAGGGGATAAGTCGAGATGTCATTTCTTATCTTGACAAATTTTTAACCTTTTTAGAAAATAGGTTTTAACCTCTCTACGACCATTTTAGCTAGGGTTGAGCCTACGGTCAGTATGGCTCTGATACCACCTCTGTCGGGACCCGAATCTGCAAATCCGGACCCTCTGTGTATTCAGCACTAGTCCAGGAACGCGCTAGTGCTCACAGTCTTAACATCGGTAAATATCACAATCATACCACTTGATACTAATAAAGTACTTTAATTAAATAGTCAAACTGGTTACTCAACCTTATGGTCAAGTTACAAATATACGCCACGCAGGGCGAAACTTATTAAGAGAGAAATAATAGCAGCGGAAAATGAGATAACTTCGTGGCGCCATCCAGTATACCACAGGCAACTGACTGGGCTCGCTCCCTAAGTAGACGGTTCCTCTTGGAGCTCCTCCTCCAAAGCTGGTGTAGTCTCCTCTTCAACTGGTGTTGTATTGTGGCAAGGGTGAGTACTTGGTACTCAGCAAGTCATGCACAGAATGCAAGCTAATATACTATATGCATGGCTTGATACAAAGGAATAGCTCAAGGTATATTTGCAGTAAACTGCATTTGACAAGTAGCATAAGTAGATTCGAAAGCAGTAGAAGCAAGTAAAGCATAACTAACTTTTCAAGGAGTTTAATAAACATCTTTCCCATCCTAATCCACATTTCCATCAACATCATTATTAAACCAAACCCAACCTTTCAAGTCCAAGATATTTTCATGAAAGTCTAACCCTTGACTGTAATTCCCGAGCGATGTCCATTACCGCGGACACGGCTATTCGAATAGATTCTACACTCTGCAGAGGTTATGCACTTTACCCACAAGATACAGTCAAACACCACAAAGGCGAGTTCCTGTAACAAAGTCTTTCGGAAACTTTTAACAGCACAAGTGGTCCTCTCCGGTGTTGCACACTAACCCTTCCCTTAGCAAAGGCGAAGTTTAGGTCAATCCACCGTTAGATGGGTACCTGGCCTCAGCCCCGGTACGCTCCCCCGTACAACTTACACAAAGGGTGTAGTTGACCTCCTGAGGTCCCACAGGTACGCTATTAGCAACTTAATCAACTAGGTCCGTCCCATTACAGACATGTGGTTGCAAGATTGACTCAGTTCAAAGGCTTGCAAGGTTAAGTCCTTAGGGTGACCAGGGCAAGACTACCCGAAGAACCAAATCAACATCCCTAGTGCCACAACTGGCCCACCTGATCATTCTTGCCACATGCCCCGGCCGAAAACAATTTATCAAACCCCAGTTGATTACCATGCACCACGTGCCATCAACGTCACATGATACCTTTCCAAAACAGGTTCAATATATCATTAAGTCAATATTAACATTTGATTGTCCAAAATCATGTCATGAGCACGTAGCAGGTCTAAGCAACATACTACAACGATCTAATTTCCCATGTTGGCAATTTAATAATGTCCAACTAGTAAACCACAACTAGGGTGACAAGGGTCATGGCACATATTTAATTAATCAAGGTGTCATACAGCAATTTGGCATTTATCTAATTTCCCATATTTAAATAAAGTATTTTCTAATTGAACTAGCATGCAATAATTTGAACCAAAATAGGTTTCAAAATAGGATCAACATGGTCAAAGCACAACTTGCCTTCAAAAAGTACTTGTTCTTGGTCTTGAGTTGGATCCTAAGTCAATACTTCTCCTTCGAATCCTTCCGGCACTTCAACGTCTACTCGTAACGCGTGCAAATAGCAACAAATGAATAAAACAGTAGACCAAAAGTGTCCAAACATCCAAATAAAATCCATAAACAGAGAGAACATAATTTTATGAATTTTTAGGAACTGGAATCGGTCAAATCGGAGTTAAAATGCAAAAGTTATAATTATTTAAAGTTTAAATAATCAATTAAATAATATTACAGAGAAAAACTTTAGTCCAAAAATTAAATAAAATTCATAATTAGGTAGATCTCAATTTTATACAAATTTAGAAACTTGAATCGCTCAAATCGGAGTTGAAACGCAAAAATTATAAGCGTTTGAAGTTTGAAACAAAATCTGAAATCATTATTTCGAATTAATAAATCATTTTCTTTTTCGGAAATTAATTATTGCGTCAGCGAGGACACGTGGCAACCTCTGATTGGTCTGCTAACGTCAGCCGGTTCATGGACGTGGTCCATGGTTTGGCTCGGGTCTACCGTGGACTCGGTCCACGGCTCCACGCGTGTCGGCGGTGGGACCACTCGGTGAGCGTCATTGCCGATGTCGGCGAGGGGCTCGGCCCATGGTGGCGGCAGTGGGACCGCGGTGACGTCATGGGTGGCGTCACCGACGGCTGGGCGGCCCGACATGCGAGCCGCCATGGCGTCGACGCGATGACGTCATGGTGCGATGGCTGAGCCAGCGACATGCGGCCCGCGTGTCGGCGTCTGCCCTGCCAGCAGCGTGGACGGCGCTGACCGCGGCGGTCAGCCTCCCGCACACGTGGCTAGATCTCGGCCGTTGATTTGGAAATCAACGGCCCAGATTAGATCTGGACTCACGCGTTTGGGGTGAATGCGTTTGATCTGGACCGTTGGATCTAGACCCAACGGTCGAGATTGGATCTGGGATTTTTGGACGGGATCTCACGGTGAGATGACGTGGCGTGATCTGGGACGTTGGATCTGGATCGGACGGTTGAGCGAGCTCGTGGTCCGGCGATGGCGAGCGGCAGCGCTGGCTTGCCGGGGTTGGGGACGACGACCACGGCAACGGCGTTTCGGGCGCGCTCCGGCGACGTGGGTGGTGCTCACCGACGCGGCTTGCTCTCACGGTTCCGGATCTAGGGTCAACGGCGACGGAGGACGACGGAGACGACGGCTATCGGCGAAAAACCGCGGCGGCACCTTCTCCTAACTCCGGCAAGCTCTAGCGGCGCAACCACGGCGGCTCAGGCGAGGTGAGTTAGGGCTACGGGTGCGCAATGGAGCGGGCTTCGCGATGGCGGCGACGGCGCAATAAATAGAGCCCTCGGCGTCCGTGAAACGCACGGAAACCGAGACCGGCTCCATTGCGGCGGCGGAGTCCGGCGGCGACTCGGATTGGATGACGTGGCACGCGCACAGCCGTTGGATCGAGATCCAACGGTGCGTGGGTTTGGGTTCGGGTCGGACTCGGGCGAGCTGGCTGGCTCGGTCGGGCTCGGGTCCGGTGACGTGGCTCAATTGTGGCCGTTGGATCTTGATCCAACGGTCACACGCGTAGGGTTCGACCGAGTGGGTTCGGCTCAACCACAGCTCGGGTCGGGTTCGGGTCGGACTCGAACTTGAGTCTGACTCGGGCTCGGTCGGATGAATAGTACTTGACTCGACTCGATTTTCCAGCGATTTAATAATCCAAATAATTCCCAGTAATTCATTTAATTCAAGAAAAATAGCAAAATACTCAGAAAAATTCCAGGAAAATTCTGGAAAATATTTTAGCGTATTTGGGACTCAAATAAAATATTTCCAACAAAACTTTATTTGAAAATTTAATTTCTTTAATTATTTCAATATGGAATAAATTCAAATTAAATCCAAATAAATCCAAATAAATTCCAGAAAATTCCAAAAATTCACAAATGTGCAAAATAATATTTTAATTTCATGAAAAGCTAAAATTGGGGTGTTACAAACACACAAGACAAACACCGGGTTTGTAGAGCGTGCCAGTCAATTTGACCTGAAATTGACAAGGTAGAATTTGTAACTTGATCAAAGCCGATAAGCAAAAGATTATCGGCTTAACGCTAGTCGGCTGAAGACCGATTAGGAGATAACTAGATCAACCAACTACGGTTAATCCGGATACAAGGTAAAATCGGCTTTGAGAAGGCGATGCGCAGTAAAACAAAGCAAATTGAACCTAGTGAAATCGGCTAAAACCAACAATCGGCGATGCGCAGCTATGTTGATTCCGTCGACTTGCAAGGAGGTCTATGAAACTAAAAGACGATGTAAAAAAGGGCTTGCAAAAAGTAGATGGTGTTGTTGGATTGATTGATGTCCTTTCGCTTCGACGTACACCCCCTTTTTATAATACGCTCGGCCGATCCGAGTTGTACATGGATACGTTACTAATCCGTATCGGCCTCTGATCCGGTTTCCTTATTAGGGACGGAGTTTCCTTCTGATTCGCCTACCAATCTCTTCTTCATACGGACTCTTTTATCCGATTCGCACTGATTTTGATACATGCCGAATTTTGGTGCAAACACGGTCCTACACTTGGATCCTTCGTGGGGGAAGTGATAGTGAAGGCAACACCGAAGAGGGTCATAGGTGATGATGGAAGTTTCTGAAAAACTTCGTTACGGTCAATCGCCTTTGTGGTGTGCGACTGTATCATGTGGGTAAAGTGTACAACCTCTGCAGAGTGTGTCAAAACTATTCGAATAGCCGAGTCCACGGTACTGGACAACGCTCGGGGATTACAGTTAAGGGTTAGATTTTCGAAAATAAAATGTGGAAAGGGTGGCTGTAGGCCAGAGATAACTGCTAAAGTGATTTAGGGCTTTGTGCCAAACTGTTTCGAAAAGATATTGATAACTTATTGTATAATATGGTTTTACCGCTTTTGAATCTATTAAGATTATTTAATCAAAGCAAAATGTTGTTTGATGCAAAACAACCACTTAAGCCATTCCTTTGGAAGAAGCCATGCATATAGTAATAGGATTGCACCTTTGTGCATGACTTGCTGAGTATGTTGTATACTCACCCTTGCTTCCAACACAATCATCAGTTGAGGAGAAGACTACAACCTCAAAGGAGGAGAAGTTCCACGACGAGGCAGTTATCTAGGAGTTGAACCTTGTCAGTTGCCTGTGGCATATTGATGGGAGTCACCGACGTTCTTCGTTCTGTTGCTGATTGTTTACTTTTGTTATAGTAAACCCTGCGTGGCTGAATTTTGTAAGGTGACCTTAAGGTCTTGTAACCAGTTTATTTAATGTTTGAAGTACTTTATTATTAATTCCGCAGTATATGATTGTGGTACTTCATCCCTATTATTACTGTGTGCGCTAGCGTGATCCTGGACTAGTGCAGAATACACGGAGGGTCCATATTTGCAGATTCGGGTCCCGACAGAGGTGGTATCAGAGCCATACTGACTGTAGATCTTGACCCTAGATAGATTGGCCGTCTTTAGGAGCTTCAAAATTATTTTCTAAAGAGAAAATTTAACTTGAAAGAATAATGTACTCTTGACTTATCTTATTCTTCTATTCTCTCCTCTTTGCTGAAACTTCTATCATTCCCTTCGGTTTAAATGGAAATCTTACCTGAGTCATTTTGAATAGTTAACGATGTTTCACACTTATGAAGAAAGTACTAGATGCCGCTATCAGTAATGAAGATCATGAAACGAGGGATCATAAAGCTTGAAGAGAAGTAGATCAATGAAGTCTTCCCGAAGCTTGAAGAACTAGTGTTTTAGCTGTCAGTTGAGACTCATGTGTGAGAGTCGCGTCTATTAAGATAGGAGGGTTACCCTTTTAGCCGATAGATTATTGTGTGCTTAGGTTAATTTGGTTCTTCATTGATTGCTGGGTGTGCAGTATGCGTTGCATAGCTTTTAGGCTTTTGTAAGCAACCATACCAAGTTATTATAATATGTGTTTAAGTTTTTGGGTTAAACCTGCTCCCCTGCACTAGGATTCTTGAACCATACCTCTGCTCTTCCCTCTCAACTAAACCTTGGCGTGTCAACAGATGGAAGGACAAATCACACCGATGTTCCTGAAGCAGTTCAAGTCAATACAGTTGCTTCTACCGTTGATAAAGCAGAGACAAACAAGCAGCTATCCACCATACCGGCAATAACTAATCAGTACTTGGATCAGTTTCTCATCGCTCAAACCCAGCTTATGCAGATGGTGATGCAACGGATGGAAGCTAATGGTGCCAAAATCAATACCCTTGCAACTGCAAACACAACAGCGTGTCCGCAACCAAAGTTCTCCTTGTTCATGAAGACTAAACCACCCACATTTGATGGATCAGCCACTCCTAGAGATGCAGAAATTTGGCTTTGCATCATAGAAGAGAAGCTAGCCTTGGTGCAATGTGAGGATGAAGAGAAAGTTCCCTATGCTACTTGTCAGTTAGAAGGAGATGCATTAACCTGGTGGAAAGATCTCTACGCCACCTCTGGGAATGGACATACCATCACTTGGATGGAGTTTGCCACCGCCTTTCGTCAGCACTTCACCTCATCAGAAGACAGTGGAACCATAGTAAGGCCAAGGAAGAATGGTACCTCCGCATTCGATACCATACCCAGATGTTCTTTGAAGGGTTGTCAGCCAAACAAATTGGAAGACCGTGCATGCATCCGTTGTTGAGAAATAGGACACACTGCTGAAGAACATGCAATCAATTGTTCCAGCTGTGAAGGAAGCCATTTACCTGGAGAATGTCCTATGAGCAACGTTACATGCTACCTATGTGAAGGTAAGGATCATTGTCTAGCTCAATGACCCCCTGATCCAATAGTGATTGATGTGACTCAGCATCAGCGAGAGGATTTTTGAGACATTATTGCTCAAGAGTTAGCAAGGAGAGAAGGACTGTCATCTGCACTTGCTGTGCCATGTGAGGAAATGAAGAAGACACATGTCAACCCTATCCCTTTACCTCAGGAAATTAGTGAAACTTGGTCACCATGGAATTCTTTTCTATGTGGTGAAAAAGGCCATTGGGCTAGAGAATGTCCCCTCAATCCAGCAAGACAACCCAAACATTCCTGCCACCACTATGGTGAGTTAGGTCATTTTGTAAAGGAATGTTCCCAGAAAGATCAAGCAATTTCTGAAGTCATGATCATTCCGGAATTTGGATCAGTTAAGTTTATAGCACCAAGAGTGAGTGGTAATACTATGGAAGCAACTTGCTCAAGGAGTCGGTTGAAGCAAGAAGGGCTGGTTAACAAAACCCTTATTCTGAGAGATGAACACAAGGAATTTGAGGACAACTGCAAGCGTCAGAAAACTTGTCAGGAAGGATCACCGCAACAGCGAGAGAGGAGTGCCCCTCAGCAACTCAATGATCATGTTGTTCAGACTTCGTTCGAGACACACGTACCTGTACTTCGTCCTGATGGTCAGAGTTTTTATAGCGCCAACCCGGTGAAAAGTTTTCAAGGAGGAAGCTTACTGCCTAGAGTTTGCTTTGTTTGTCACCAGCCAAGACATTTTGTTAACCACTGCCATCAGAAGAAAGTGGTCACTGCGGATCGCATCAATCTCAGATTAGTGCTATGTTAGGAGGAAGCCAGCAGACATCCTCCAGGCGGAATACACAGAGGGTCCGAATTTGCAAATTCGGGTCCCGAAATGCGCTGGAAGACGTAGCGACAGACAAGGCTAGGCAGTCTCGCTTCCTGAAGGGACTGAACTCTGGATTGCAGGTGGGACTGATCACCCACACCTTCCCAGAATTTAAGGAGCTTGTAAACAAAGCGCTCATTCTTGAGGACAAGCGCAAGGAACTAGATGAGAACCGGAAGCGCAGAATGCAACAGCAAGGATCACGCCAGGGAGCGTAGCAGCGTTTGAGGGTTGCGCCAAATTAGTTTTTCATGTTCCAGCCGCAGAATGCAACGAGGACACCGTCACCAACACCGAGACCCGCCAACCAGAATTATCAGACCCCAGCTCCAGCTAGAAACGCCACTTCAGGTAGTCAACAGGGGACCGTGAGACGCTGCTATACATGCAACGAGCCAGGGCACTTCTCCAACAGTTGCCCCAAGAAGACAGCAGGAGTGACCCCAGTTCGCTTCAACTTGGGCTCCACACCAGCCAGGACGCCTGCACCAGGAGCAAACCGAGGGACAGCATAGCCAGGAGCTGCGCCCCAGACCGTGGTGAGAGGCCGAGTCAACCATGTCACCGCAGATGCACTTCAGAATGCCACAGACGTCGTACTAGGTAAGTTACTCGTTAACTCAGTACCTGCAACAGTTTTGTTTGACTCTAGAGCTTCGCATTCGTTTGTTTCTCAAGGTTTTGCTGCTAAAAATGATTTGGAGATTGCAAGACTTAAATGCATGCTTCTAGTTCAAACCCCTGGTTCCGAACTCCGAACTAAAGTAGGATGTTCTGGGGTAAGAATATTAATAGATGGGGTAGAGTTCCTAGCGAACCTTATTATATTGGAAACCCAGACCTTAGATGTTATCTTGGGAATGGATTGGTTATCCATGCACAAGGCTGTGCTGGATTGTGGGCGAAGGATTATCTCAGTTGAGGGCCCATGCGGAAGGAAAGTGGAATTTCAAGCGACTACCGTTTGTGATGGACAGTTGATGGTCAACAGTACAAAGGCAATCAGCATAGCGGATGTTTCAATGGTGAATGAGTATGCTGATGTATTTCCTGAAGATCTATCGGGCATGCCGCCAGACAGAGACATAGAATTTATGATTGAGTTAGTACCCGGAACAGCACCAATAGCAAAGAGACCTTATCGGATGTCAACCGAGGAGTTAGTGGAGATGAAGAAGCAGCTTGAAGAGTTGATGGAGAAAGGATTCATCAGACCTAGTTCGTCGCCATGGGGAGCGCCAGTTTTGTTCGTCAAGAAGAAGGATGGGAGTTTTAGGATGTGCATTGACTACTGTGCACTCAATGAAGTCACCGTGAAGAATAAGTATCCGCTACCCATGATCGATGACCTGTTTGACCAGTTGAGAGGAGCCAGAGTTTTCTCCAAGATTGATCTGAGATCTGGATACCACCAGTTAAAGATCCAATCAGAAGATATTCCGAAGACCGCATTCTCGTCAAGATATGGAAATTACAAGTTTACTATTATGTCCTTCGGTCAGACGAATGCGCCAGCTTACTTCATGAACATGATGAACAAAGTTTTTTATGGAGTACCTGGACAAGTTTGTCGTCGTGTTCATCGATGAAATTCTCATTTATTCCAAGTCAAGAGAAGAGCATGCAGAGCATCTGAGGCTAGTTTTGGAGAAGCTGAGAGAACAACAGCTCTTCGCCAAATTCAGCAAGTGTGATTTCTGGAAAGACAAGGTGGAATTTCTTGGACACGTGATGACCGCAGAAGGAGTCGCTGTTGATCCAAGCAAAGTTGAGGCCGTGTTACATTGGGAACAGCCGAAGACGGTGACCCAGATTCGAAGTTTTCTTGGGATGGCAGGTTATTACCGCCGCTTCATTGAAGGCTTTTCAACGATCGCGAGACCCCTTACGCAATTGTTGAACAAGGAGAAGAAGTTCACATGGACACTGGAGTGCGAAAAAGGTTTTCAAGAGCTGAAGAAATGATTGACATCAGCCCCGGTGTTATTTCTACCGGATGTCAATCAAAGCTTCGATATTTATTGTGATGCATCACGCCAAGGACTTGGATGCGTGTTGATGCAAAACCGGAAGGTTGTTGCATATGCATCAAGGTAGCTGAGGCCGTATGAAGAGAACTATCCGACACATGACTTAGAGTTAGCAGCTGTAGTGCATGCCTTGAAGTTGTGGCGTTATTACTTGATTGGGAACAGATGTGAAGTGTATACGGACCATAAGAGTCTTAAGTACATCCTCACCCAATCAGATCTGAATATGAGGCAAAGGAGATGGTTGGAGTTAATCAAATACTACAATGTTGGGATCCATTATCATCCCGGGAAGGCCAATGTGGTGGCTGATGCCTTGAGTTGGAAAAGCCATACCGTGAATACGTTGATAGCCGCAAGTCCGGAGGAGTTATACAAGGAGTTTCAGAGGATGCAGATTGAAGTGATACCAGAAGGATTCTTGGCCGCATTGGAGGTGAAGCCTACTTTAGAAGACCAGATCCGAGACGGACAGAAGGACGACGACAAGGTCCAGCGAATCAAGTCCAAGATAGAGGAAGGCAAGGTGAAAGGCTTCAAGCTGGACGAGCGAGGCACATTGTGGATGAAGGATCGCATCTGTGTGCCGAACAAGAAGGAGCTGAAGCAGTTGATTCTGGAGGAAGCCCATGACTCCAAGTACTCCATTCACCCGGAAAGTGCCAAGATGTATCAAGACCTAAAAGAAAGATTCTGGTGGCCGAGTATGAAACGTGAAGTTGCCGAACATGTTGCATTGTGTGATGTGTGCCAAAGAGTTAAAGCAATGCATCAGAGACCGGCAGGATTACTGCAACCGCTAAGAATAGCTGTGTGAAAATGGGAGGAAATCGGAATGGACTTCATTACCGGTTTGCCTAAAACCCAGGGAGGTTATGACTCCATATGGGTTATAGTGGATCGCCTGACTAAGGCCGCCCATTTTGTTCCTGTAAAGACCACCTACTCAGGGGATAAACTAGCAGAACTGTACATGACCAGAATCGTCTGTTTGCATGGAGTACCGAAGAAGATTGTATCAGACAGAGGTACCAAGTTTACCTCAAGGTTTTGGAATAAGTTGCATGAAGCCATGGGGACCCGTTTGAACTTCAGTACAGCATATCATCCGTAGACGGATGGACAGACCGAAAGAGTTAATCAAATATTAGAGGACATGCTACGAGCTTGTGCTTTGGCTTATGCTACCTCTTGGGATAAAAGTCTGCCGTATGCTGAGTGCAGCTACAACAATAGTTATCAGGCCAGTTTACAGATGTCACCCTTTGAAGTACTGTATGGTCGACCATGTCATACGCCATTGAACTGGAATGAGACAGGTGAACGCTGTGTCTTTGGGCCGGACATTCTTCAAGAAGCCGAAGAGCAGGTTGCCATGATCCGGGAAAGACTGAAGATAGCACAGTCAAGACAGAAAAGTTACGCCGATAACCATCGCCGAGACTTGAGCTTTGAACCGAAAAATTTCGTGTACCTTAGGGTTACACCTCTCAAGGGAGTTAAAAGATTCCACGCCAAAGGGAAACTCGCGCCACATTATGTTGGGCCATTTAAGATACTGAGCCGTAGGGGCGAAGTTGCTTACCAGTTGGAGTTGCCACAATCATTAGCGGGAGTGCATGATGTGTTCCATGTGTCACAACTTAAGAAGTGTCCTCGAGTACCAGACGAGCAAACACCGTTAGAGTCGATAGAACTGCAAGAGGACCTGACTTACAAGGAACATCCCGTGAAGATTCTGGACACCATGGATCGAGAGACAAGAAATAAGTCAACCCATTTTTGCAGAGTCTAGTGGAGCAACCATGCAGAGAGTGAAGCGACTTGGGAGCGCGAGGAGGATTTGAAGGAGTTTCCGAACCTATTCATTAGTAAGCCCTGAATCTCGGGGACGAGATTTTGTTAAGGGGGGAGGTTTGTAACACCCCATATTTTTGCTTTTCATGAATTTAAACGTTATTTTGCACTTTGGTAAATTTTTGGAATTTTGTTAAGGGGAGAGGCTTCGAAGGCGAAGTTTTGACCCAGGAGCCAGCTCAAGACCGAGAACAAGTGCTTTTTGAAGGCAAGTTGTGCTTTGACCATGTTGAGCCCATTCTTTTGAAATTATGTTGTTTCAAAGTATTGCACGCTAATTTAGTTAGAACTTATGTTGATTAATTCTGGGATTAGTTAATTACCTAATTGCTGTATGACACCTTGATGTATATACAATTGTATGCCATGAACCCTTGTTACCCTAGTTGTGGATTATTTAGCTGGACATTATTAAATTGCCAACATGGGTAATTAGACCATTGTAGTACATTGCTTAGACCTGCCACGTAGTCACCACATGATTTTGGATAATTACAGGTTAACATTGACTTAATGACATATGGAACATGTTTTCGAGAAGTGTCATGTGTTATTGATGTTGTTATCGATGGCACGTGGTGCTTGGTAATCAACTGAGGTTTGATATGGTGGGCCATGATTGGCACCGGGAACGTTGATTTGGTTCTTCGGGTAGTCTTGCCCTGGTCAACCTAAGGACTTAACCTTGCAAGCCTTTGAACTGAGTCAAACGTGCAACCACATGTCTGTAATGGGACAGACCTAGTTGATTAAGTTACTAATAACTTGCTTGTGGAACCTCGGGGTGTCAACCACACCTTTTTTGTGTCGTTGTACGGGGGAGCGTACCGGGGCTGCGGCCAGGTACCCATCTAACGGTTAATTGGCCTAGACTTCGCCTTCGCTAAGGGAAGGGTTAGTGCGTAACAACCGAAAAGGTCCACTTGTGCAGTTAGAAGTTTCCGAAATACTTTGTTACGGACACTCGCCTTGGTGGTGTTTGGCTATATTTTGTGGGTAAAGTGCTTCTTTTAAAATTTACTCCAAATATGATGCAGCGCGAATGCGAAGGAGCGCGATCTGCTCAAAGACTTTTGGGTGTAAAACCATACTCATAGCATAAACTGAACAAATTAGCCAAATCCAAAAATAGACACCAATTTCTATGAGTTTTAGGGAAACTCTGAAACACAGCATAAGGAATACTTTGACCAAAAGCATTCAACTAAGATAGCAAACAACCAAACCAGTCCAGAAGGTTTTAAACACCAGCTTAGCATAAATACAATCATCTCTAGTGTTCCACTACGCTTTCCATTAAAGACTTCAAAATTCACTACTTACTCATTGAGGAAGTCCAACCGGATTTAACAAAATTTACATAACAATTTCTTTCTCTAGTTACCATTCCCAGCACTTATAAATAAAGTTTACGATGCTTATTAAAAAAAAACATCCAACCAATACTACTTCATCCTGTTCCCCAAAGACAAACACATCATACAACATCTTATTCTCATTCTAAAACATAATACTTCAACAAATACTTTAGCATGATCAACCTATCAATTTTATACCATCCATAAGTCAACATCTTGACAATTGGAACCTGTTCAATCAATAAATGACTTCAACAAGTAAATATTATCTCCACAAGGCAAAGCTCGTAACTATGATTCTAAGACATACATTCATTATGGATAAAATTCTACATCTTATTAATTATCCATGGTCCACTCCATCACAACATGTTACAATAACCTCCATTTTTAACAAGGATTTTCAACCATTAATCTAAGCAATTACCACCACTACTAAGCCATCAATATCAACAAACGGCATAATCATCAACCAACAACATTACGTTTAGCTACCCTATACATAGGTTATAACAAAACTACCACCACACAACATACTCCAACTATTGAGAATAGATTGAATACTAGCATTAACACTACCCTTAACAACATCATTAACAATAAGTCTTATGTCTTCTCAATTGATATCAATACCAGCATTGTAGAGACACAACTGCATACTTCCGAATATACTAGTAGTTTGCAACAACATAAATAGCAACTCTAATCAACTTCCAAATTAAAGCCACTAGTCAACATGATTAAATTTCTCTATTAACCCGTTAGATTAGAACATCTTTAAACAATCGGCAAGGTTTCTTTAACAGTATCATTAATTTATATCATCTTAATGTTCTAACTATGCATCAAGGTTTAAACTTTTAACATTAACAAGGATCATAAGCACTTTTAAAGCAAGGCAACAGATTCTAAGCATGTACATTAACCCATTTAATCATTCCCACTATGGGGTACTCTACATCACTAGAGGTTCACCTAATCTTAAGCTAAAGGTAACAATTACATTTAATTGATTCAACTCGCAAATTAACTTAACAATACGTCATTCCATAAACCACATTGGTACATACTACATAACATGCTAAACAACAATTCTCACTATTGACAAACGATTTCAGTCAAAAGACTACTTACTTTGTTTGCAGCATTTTTTTTTAAAAAAAACTCAACCCAAATTCACACGAAAACTTGACTCTCAAATTTGCAATGAGACAAACCCAAACTTGGTCATGCAAAAGGAATTCTCCAAAACACCTTTCAATCTCAAGGACTCCCATAGAGGAGAATGGTTGAAAGACAATTTTCTCAAAGGGGAACCAAGCGATCATGTAATCCTTTTCAAATAAAACCTTAACACCAAACCCCAACCTTTCACGAAACAAGAAGGGTTTTCAAAGATGATTTCTTAAACCAGTAAAATGAAGAAATCAAACACCACCTACTCCTACAAAGCCACAGGACTTCAGCCCTGACAACAGGTCTGGCATAATGCCGCAATAACTCTTTTGACCTCGGAGAAAGACAAACACAGGAATAGATTGAAAGCTTCTCCCCCATAAAGAAATCAACAAACTAAGCATCAAAGATGAAAAGGCGACCAAAAGAAGCGCAACACTAGACTCTTCTTCTTCGCCTTCAACCAAGGAAGACAAAACCACACACCGCATACGGAACAATCCGCGAAAAATCCAATGCCAAACACTTTTCTTTTGGTTTCAGTCAACTAAAACCAAGAAAACCAACCAAGATCAACCACAGAACGATAAAGAAGATCCAAAGGAATCCACCACCAAACTCTTCTATTTGCCTCCAGTCAACTACCCGATCTACGATAGAAAAGGTAAGCACTCTTTCCCCACAAGGGGTTAATAGTTCTTCGGTGATGGCTTTAACCAGCCATACCGTCAAACCACACCCTTACTATGAACAAAAGTGGTGACCGAAACCCTTCGGCACCACAACCCCACTTTATCACCACAACAAGCACAATTCAATCTTTTATCTCATAAACATAGCAACATGCATTATCAAATGAAGCATTCAACATCGAAGCTTAAATACAACAGTTAAGCGTAAAGAAACGATACCCATACCCTTTCCTACTGTGCATCCATTGTGTCAAATTTTAGATTAGTTATACCACTTTTGCAAGTTTTAATGTTGCTATCCTATGACAAAATTTTAGTTAAGACCTAAGCCATGTTTCTAAGTTAATCCACATCACATTTTAGTTGTACCCTATAGCATGACACTAAAAATACACATTCCAGGGACCTACAGCCCGTTCTGATACCAACTGTAATACCCCGGCATCTAGCATGCCTGAATGCTACCAAACATAGGCTAAACAACATCTAAATACCATAAATTAAGGTAAATTACAGCAAAGGAGCAAATGCTAAAAACCAAAATTTCGGCAGCATCTCCTTTGTTTTAACATGAATTGAAGGAACATCAACAGCATAGCAATATAAGGCAATATAAGAGGCATCTAAAACAGCAATAATTAAAGGCATGACAGCAATATAAGTCTAATCCCAAGCATTCAATGTCTCCATGAGCCAAACGAACAATAAGACTCTCATATCGCAAAACTAAACAATAAATCAATATGCATCACACTTAATGTATTATCAAGACCCAATTGAGTGACTGTGGGAACAATTGAGTGACGCTACGTGTAGAAGTGTGACTAATTCCCTTCCCCGCATGCTGATCTCATGGTACCTAAAACAGCAAGAAAGCACAAGCGTGAGTTCAACACTCAGCAAGCATATTGCAATAGTACAAAAAACAATTACATGGCTATAACAACTCATATCATGTCTTTCATCCCATTCATGATCACATATCAATATCATCACCATTATGTATGCAATGCGATGCGATGCTCATGTCTCCTTGGAAACTCATACCGGTATGGTTGAGTACACACCCGTCAGCGTGCACCCTCTCCCCCCTTCCATCCCGAAGATGGAGGGTGCCTACTCCTCGCTTCCAAACACCGCGGTGGATGGAATCACGATGTAGGACTTACTCATTGGCTCTCCGGAATAGTCATAACTTTCTCACCGACCTTCCCCGGACTAGTTATGACTTTCTCACCGCCCGGGCCATGTATGCAAACATGCCAACATCATAATTAACTTGTACATTAACATATGGCATCATAACATAATAAGCATACTCATCATATCAATGGCAATCATTAAAGCATGGCAAGTGATCATATCATATAATCAATTTCATCTAGTCTCAACTAGCAAACTATAAACCGCTATCCATTACAATACACTTGCCTCAACCACGGGCAACGGATTGGCGAGAAGTAGAAGGCACTCCCAGGGTCACACCACCTTCACATGGGTACCACACACTCACAATCATATCCACAAAACAGTAAGCAAACCCTCTTCTACCCCGACATCGCAAACTACTCGCTAAACCCAAAAACAGAGGTTCTGTCCCATCGGGACAGCAGCCTTCCAAAAGGCATAACTCGGGTTCTAAGACTCTGAATCAATTAAACGAGTACATCCTCGCGTAGCTTAGGAAATTTCCCAACTTTTTTCTAAGTATATGGAAAAACTGATTCAGACTATAAAGTTGTTTAATATACAAAATACCGTGATCTGTTCCAATCACGTCACAGATTTTAACACGCTCGGTAAAATGATCATAACTTTCAAACGGATGGGTGGAATTGGACGTTCATTATACCCACGGAAAGATATTGAAATTAACTACAACTTCTTCAACAGCCGTACAACCAAATTCTGATTCTAAATTGACGAAAACCTAAGCCCTAGGTCGACTGCTCATGCTGCCCGAAACAGAGAATGTGGCAACTTCTAGATTTCATCTAATCTACTCAATTCCAGCACCACCAATTGATCTAAAAACATGATAATCACCCTTCAAACAGATCCTAGTCCAACCCCAAGGATTCCCATGGCCATACCTTCGCCCGACGACCGAAAACCCAACGGATCTCCTCCCGGTTCGCGCGATCTCCTTCCTCGCTCCAAATCCACCGGATCTCCTCGTCGCGGAGCGCTCCAATGGACGGATCTTCGAGGTGTTGAGGTGGAGAACTCCCCTAGGGGTAGCAAGGGAGGTGGAGAGGGGAGGAGAGGGGTGGTGGCGCCATGGGGGAAGATGGAGAGGAAGGGGAAGGGTGGAGGCGCATGCATGGGGGGGCTAGGGGGTGGCGGCTAGGGTTGGGAGAGGGAGTTTGGGGCGCACCAAGGGGTGTGGGCCAGATTTGGCTGCCCAAAAGTCCCCCCCTTGGGCCTAAACCCTTCCACCGGAGGCCCAACTCAACCCCCAAGGCCCAAAGTCCCCCGGAGAGGCCCAAACACCCGAAAACGGCCCAAAAACACGCTATAAACGGCATAACGTAAAGTTTTAACCTCCATTTTCACATTTTATAAAGTTTTTGACCTCAACATTCACATTTTATAAGATACGACACTCCGCGGTGTCACAAAGGGTGAGTACTTAAAAGCACTTAGCAAGTCATGCACAGAAATGCAGTCTAATAGCTACATGCAGTGGCTTATTCCAACAACAGGCTAAGAGGTTCTTTTGCAATAAGCAACATTCATAAATAACAATAATAGATTGGAAAGCAGTAAAACGATAATAACAATAATAACTTTCATAAACAGTTTCACAAGTAAAGCATTTATGAACCTAAATAGGTTCATCATTTCCAACACCAAGTGTCCATAAACCAAGTTCATTTTCATAAATTCTAACCCTTGACTGTAATCACCGAGCAGTGTCCAATAGCGTGGACTCGGCTATTCGAATAGGTTGTACACTTTGAAGAGGTTATCCACTTTACCCACAAGATACAATCAAACACCACCAAGGCGAGTGATCGTAACAAAGCCTTTCCAAAGCTACTTCTAGACCCGGTACTGCCCGCTATGGTTTCAACACTGAAGGGACTGATTACCACACTCAGGGCCCCCTCTTGCGCCATGTGAGCCTACCCGCGAACCCGGGCCTCACACTACCACGACAGTACCAAAGACTAGACATCATAGTTTACTCGGCCAGGTCTGTCCCATTCAAGACTTATGGCTGTATGTTGGACTCAATTCAAATTCTTGCAAGGTTAAGTCCTTAGGGTGACTGAGGCAAGACTACCCAAGGAATTACAAGTAACCAAAACAATAAACCAAATGCGACCTCCCAAGTGCCACACCTGGCCCTCTAGAACAATCTTGCCACTTGCCCCAGTCTAAATCATTTAATCTCCTAGTTGATTACCATGCACCACGTGCCATCAACCTCATCAACAACACATGTAGCAATCCCCAAAATCATGTTCCATCTCTCATTAAGTCAAGATTAATTTCTGACATTTAAAATTATATCAATAACACGATTGCATAGCCAAACTGGCTAATTACGGACCAATTAACCCTTGTTGGCAAAGTATTAGTGTCCAACTATTATTCCACATCCTAAGGTGACAAATGATTCATGGCATACCATTATTGTAGACAAGGTGGCATAATCAGATAGGTCACATAACTATTCCCGGAATTATTCAAAAGCATTTTAGTTTAAACTAGCATGCAATAATTTGAATCAACATAGTTGAAAAGGTGGGATCAATATGGTCAAAGCATAACATGCCTTCAAAGAGTACTGGTTCTGGGTCTTGAACTTCTTCCTGGGTCAAAACCTCTCCTTCGTAGCCTTCGGGCAGTTCAACATCTACGCGATTCGAATAAATAAATAACAAATAAATAAATATAGGAAAAACACATGTCCAAAAATTAATTAAAATTCACCATTAAATAGAGCTCAATTTTATAAAAATTTAGAAACTGGAATCACCTCAATCGGAGTTAAACGCAAAAGTTATAGCCGTATGAAGTTTGAAAAATCAATTAAAAGAATAAACCGAATTAGTTCATTTATTTTTCTATTGAAAAATCTGAAATATGACGTCAGCACGTATTTTGGATTTCGGTCGAATTATTTTTCTAAAGGAAAATCGATTTATTACGTCATGGTTGCGTCATCCGGTCTATAGAACCGGTCCACGCTCATGCTCAGGCCCACGGTGGACTCGGTCCACCGGGCCACGTGTCAATGATAGGTGGGTCCCGCTTGGGTGACATCATCGCTGATGTCAGCATGGCTCGGCTGGGGATGGTTGACATGCGGGCCCTACCATGATGTCAGCATGACGTCACGGATGACGTCATCGTGCGGGTGGCCGAGCCGCTGACACGCGGGCCCAATGCTGATGTCAGGGGTGACATCAGCGGTGACCAGGCACTGACTGCGCTGACCACGCCGCTTTGGCTCCTGCACACGTGGCACGATCTGGGTCATCGGTTTGAAATCCGACAGTCACGATTAGATCCAATCTCGCATGTTTTGGATTAACACGGTTGATCTGGATCGTACGATTTAGATCGGACGGCTGAGATCCGATCGGGTTTTCACATCATCGTGGGGGTGACGTGGCATGACCCGATGGCTGATGTGTGTCATGATCTATATCATACATTTCCGATCGGACAGCCACGATTGCATCTAGCACTACCACGTGAACCTAATCTAACCGTTCGATCTAGATCTAACAGCTGAGATCTAACCTAGCACGGTGCAATATGGGGCTACGTGGCTTAATTTGGTGCATTGGATCTAGATCCAACGGTTGCTAATAGATCTAAACCGAAGCACGGGATTTCGCACGGGATGATGTGGACGAACCTGGGCCCTTGGATCTTGATCGAACGGTTGACAGAGCTCGCGAGGTCAGCGATGGCGCGACGGAGCTGGTTTGTCCGGAGCTGGGGATAATGACGGCCAACGGCGTTTGGGATGCGCTCCGACAAGGTGAGTGGTACCCCCAAGTGCGCCTCGTCGTGACGGTCTCGGATCTGGGCACCTGCACGGCGGAGAACGGCGGACGGTGGCGAAAACTTGCCAAAACCCGAAGCAAACCCTAATGAACTACGTCGAGAAATCATGGGCACGGCAGTGCTCTACGGGCGGCGGCTAGGGTAAAAGGTGCGCGGGGCGATGTCGGGACCCGAATTTGCAAATCCGGACCCTCTGTGTATTCAGCACTAGTCCAGGAACGCGCTAGTGCACACAGTCTTAATATCGGTAAATATCACAATCATACCACTCGATAGTAATAAAGTACTTTAATTAAATAGTCAAACTGGTTGCTCGACCTTATGGTCAAGTTACAAATATACGCCTCGCAGGGCGAAACTTATTAAGAGAGAAATAATAGCAGCGGAAAATAAAATAACTTCGTGGCGCCATCCAGTATACCACAGGCAACTGACTGGGCTCGCTCCCTAAGTAGACGGTTCCTCTTGGAGCTCCTCCCCCAAAGCTGGTGTAGTCTCCTCTTCAACTGGTGTTGTATTGTGGCAAGGGTGAGTACTTGGTACTCAGCAAGTCATGCACAGAATGCAGCTAATATACTACATGCATGGCTTAATACAAAGGAGTGGCTCAGGGTATTTTTGCAGTAAACAGCATTTGACAAATATCATAAGTAGATTCGAAAGCAGTAGTAACAAGTAAAGTATAATTAACTTTTCAAGGAGTTTAGTAAACATCTTTCCCATTCCTAATCCACATTTCCATTAACGTCATTCGTAAACCAAACGCAACCTTTCAAGTCCAAGTTATTTTTGAGAAAGTCTAACCCTTGACTGTAATCCCCGAGCGATGTCCAATACCGCAGACACGGCTATTCGAATAGATTTTTGCACTCTGCAGAGGTTATGCACTTTACCCACAAGATACAGTCAAACACCACAAAGGCGAGTTCCCGTAACAAAGTCTTTCGGAAACTTCTAACAATACAAGTGAGCCTCCCCGGTTATTGCACACTAACCCTTCCCTTAGCGAAGGCGAAGTTTAGGCCAATCAACGTTAGATGGGTACTGGCCGCAGCCCAGACGCTCCCAGTACAACATACACAAAGGGTGTAGTTGACCTCCTGAGGTCCCACAGGTACGTTATTAGCAACTTAGTCAACTAGGTCCGTCCCATTACAGACATGTGGTTGCAAGATTAACTCAGTTCAAAGGCTTGCAAGGTGAAGTCCTTAGGGTGACCAGGGCAAGACTACCCAAAGAACCAAAACATCATTCCCAATGCCACGACTGGCCCACCTGATCATTCTTGCCACATGCCCCGGTCAAAAGCTATTTATCAAACCCCAGTTGATTACCATGCACCACGTGCCATCAATATCACATGATATCTTCCCAAAACAGGTTCAATATATCATTAAGTCAATATTAACATTTGATTGTCCAAAATCATGTCATGAGCACGTAGCAGGTCTAAGCCATATACTGCAACGATCTACAAACCCATGTTGGCAATCTAGTAATGTCCAACTAGTAATCCACACTAGGGTGACAAGGGGTCATGGCACATACTTAAGTAATCAAGGTGTCATACAGCAATTAGGCATTTATCTAATTTCCCATATTTAAATAAAGTATTTTCTAATTGAACTAGCATGCAATAATTTGAACCAAAATAGATTTCAAAATGGGATCAATATGGTCAAAGCATAACTTGCCTTCAAAAAGTACTTGTTCTTGGTCTTGAGTTGGATCCTGAGTCAATACTTCTCCTTCGAATCCCTCCGGCACTTCAACGTCTACTCGTAAAGCGTGCAAATAGCAATACACAAATAAACAATAGGCAAAAGCATCCCAAAACTCCAAATAAAATCCATAAACAGAGAGAACATAATCTTATGAATTTTTAGGAACTGGAATCGTCAAATTCGGAGTTAAAATGCAAAAGTTATAATTATTTAAAGTTTAAATAATCAATTAAATAATTTTACAGAGAAAAACTTTAGTCCAAAAATTAAATAAAATTCATAATTAGGTAGATCTCAATTTTATACAAATTTAGAAATTTGAATCACTCAAATCGGAGTTGAAACGCAAAAGTTATAAGCGTTTGAAGTTTGAAACAAAATCTGAAATCATTATTTCGAATTAATAAATCATTTTCTTTCGGAAATTAATTATTGCGTCGTGAACACGTGGCAGCCTCTGATTGGGCCGGTGGCGTCGGTGATCCATGGGCTCATTACGGCTTGGCAGTCCACCGTGGACCTGGTCCACGGCTCGGTCGGCCAGCGGTGGGTCCCCACTGGTAGCGTCATTCTTGACATCGGCGCTCGGTGGGACGGCCCGACATCTTGAGCCCGCCATGGCGTCGGCGTGACATCATGGTGCGATGTGGCTGGGCGTGACATGCGGGCCGCGTGTCGACATCACACGCACGCCAGCGACGCGTGGGCCGGCGCTAACGCGGCGGTCGATCTCCGCTGCGTGGCTAGATCTCGGCCGTTGATTTGAAAATCAACGGCCCAGATTGGATCTGGACTCACGTGTTTGGGGTGAACGCGTTTGATCTGGACCGTTGGATCTAGATCCAACGGTCGAGATTGGATCTGGGATTTTGGACGGAATCTCACCGTGGGATGACGTGGCGTGATCTGGGACGTTGGATCTGGATCGGACGGCTGAGGGAGTTCGGGGTCCGGCGATGGCGAGCGGCGGCGCTGGGTCACCAGCGCGGGGGACGACGACCTAGCCGACGGCGTTTCGGACGTGCTCCAGCGATGTGAGTGGTCTCCTCCGACGCGGCTTGACCTCCCGGTTCCGGATCTGACCTCAACGGCGGCGGAGAACGGCGGACGGCGGCGGAAACAACACTTAACCGCGGCGGAGCGCTTCGGCAACTATGGCGAGCGATTGCGGCTAAACGGTGGCGGCTCAGGCGACGTTGTCTAGGGCTACGTGTGCGCAATGAAACGGGCTTCACGATGGCGGCGACGGCGCAATAAATAGAGCCCTCGGCGTTCGTGAAACGCCGCGAACCGAGACACCTCCGTTCTTGGCGGCGAGTCCGGCGGCGACTCGGATTGGATGACGTGGCATGCGCACAGCCGTTGGATCGAGATCCAACGGTGCGTGAGTTTGGGTTCGGGTCGGACTCGGGCGAGCTGGCTGGCTCGGTCGGGCTCGGGTCCGGCGACCTGGCTCAATCGTGGCCGTTGGATCTTGATCCAACGGTCACACGCGTAGGGTTCGACCGAGTGGGTTCGGCTCAACCACGGGCTCGGGTCGGGTTCGGGTCGGACTCGAACTCGAGTCTGACTCGGGCTCGGTCAGATGAACAATGCTTAGGCCGGTTCGATTTTCCAGCGATTTAATAATCCAAATAATTCCCAGTAATTCATTTAATTCAAGAAAAATAGCAAAATACTCAGAAAAATTCCAGGAAAATTCTGAAAAATATTTTAGGGCATTTGGGACTCAAATAAAATATTTCCAACAAAACTTTATTTGAAAATTTAATTTCTTTAATTATTTCAATGTGGAATAAATTCAAATTAAATCCAAATAAATCCAAATAAATTCCAGAAAATTCCAAAAATTCACCAAAGTGCCAAATCACACATGAATTTAAGAAAAGCAAAATTTTGGGGTGTTACAGGCGAAGGTGAACCTCGGGTACGGACCCACTCGTTAAATACCGGCCCGAAAGTCGAGTTAGGCGCGGATTCCGTGATGAGGCCAGTACGGGGTGGCGGAGTCTGGCTCGGACATGGAGAGGTGACGTGGCGCAATCCTGGCCGTCCACGTGGCTCGATCCAACGGTCCCCCTCACGCGCATACGCGGACACAGGCTTAGCTACCGGATCTCAATCCAACTGTCCAAGCACGCGTGCTACGTGGCTCAATCCTGGCCGTTGGATCTCAATCTAACGGTTCTCGCAAATAGGGTTCGGCTCGGTGCGGTCCGGCTCTGTTGGACTCAAGTCTGACTTAGGTCGATCCAACAGTGAAACCCATTAGGGTTTTTCCAGCGATTTAATATTTAAAATAATGCTAGAAATTCAAATAAATCGAGAAATATAGCAAATGCTTAGAAAAATTCCAGAAAAATTCTGGAAAATACTTTGAGACATTTTGGACTTAAATAAAATATTTCCAACAAAATTTTATTTGAAAATTTTAAATATTTAAATAACTCAAAAAGGAATTAATTCAAATAAAATCCAAATAAATTCTAGAAAATTCCAAAAATTTAATTAACTCAAAAAATTGAATAAAAGCACAAATTTGGAATGTTGCAAAACCCTTCTTGGAATCATGCATGTTGAGCCGTTTTAGCAGCTTATCAATGTACATACTTTGGCTCAATCCAATTAGCCTTTTTTATCTATCTCTATATATCTTTACGCCCAAAATATAAGCTGCACCTCCCATGTCTTTCATGGAGAAACTATTTCCCAGATAAGCATGTGCAGCATCTAACATTGGAATATCATTTCCGATCAATAGTATGTCATCCACATACAAGACCAGAAATACAAGTGCGCTCCTACTAGCCTTTTTGTAAATACAAGGCTCTTCCTCATTTTTGATGAAGCCAAACTTTTTGATCACTTCATCAAAACACAGGTTCCAACTCCGAGATTCTTGCTTTAGTCCATAAATGGACTCCCTAAGCTTGCATACCTTGCTAGCATTAGTAGGATCGACAAAACCCTTGGCTTGTACCATGTACACATCCTCGCTTAGGTTTCCATTTAGGAAAGTTGTTTTGACATCCATTTGCCGAATCTCATAATCATAATATGCGGCAATTGCTAGCATAATCTGGATAGACTTCACCATGGTGACTGGCGAATAAATTTCATCATAGTCCACACCATGAATTTGCTTATACCCTTTTGCCACCAATTGTGCCTTAAAAATGTGAACATTTCCATCGGCGTCTATCTTTTTCTTAAAGACCCATTTGCACTCGATAGTTTTTACCCCATCAGGCAGATCAACCAAGTTCCAAACTTGATTATCATACATGGACTTTATCTCGAATCTCATGGCCTCCAGCCGTTTCTTAGAGTCTGGGCTCACCATAGCTTCTTCATAGTCCTTGGGCTCATCATTTTCCAATAACAAGACATCGCGTTGCTCCGTCATGAGGAACATGAACCTCTCAGGAGCGCGGCTTGCCCGCGAGGACCTCTGAGGGGCTGGCGCCTCATGAACAGGTTCAGCAACACCTTGCTCATTTCGCGATCGCAATCTGGGTTTGTATTCTGTCTAAATGGTGGGGCAGTGAGCTGGAAAAGTTCCAAGCAAGAGACAGTAGCTGATTCCACAATGGAGGCCGAGTACATTGCAGCTTCTGAAGCAGCAAAGGAAGCAGTTTGGATCAGAAAATTTGTTTCTGAGTTGGGCGTGGTCACTAGTGCATCCTGTCCAATGGACCTCTGTTGTGACAATAGTGGTGCCATTGCACAAGCAAAGGATCCTAGGTCTCACCAAAAATCCAAACATATACTCAGGCGGTACCACCTGATCCGGGAGATCATTAAGAGAGGTGATGTGAAGATATGCAAAGTGCACACAGATCTAAATGCGGCTGATCCATTGACAAAGACCCTTCCACAACCAAAGCATGAGGTGCACACAAGAGCAATGGGTATTCGGTACCTGTATGATTAACTCTAGTGCAAGTGGGAGATACACTGTTGGTAATACGGGTAGGCTACGCGAGCAACAATCAAAAAATTCTACCACGAACACCCAAGATCAGATGCAAGTAGGGGATCATGAATCGTTACCCTTGTGTTTGCACCAAAATTCGGCATGTATTAAAAAGCAGTGCGATACAAGAATTTGTGCGAAGAGATTGGTGGGTGAATCAGAAGGAAATTCCGTATCTAACAAGGAAACCGGATCAGAGGCCGATACGGATTAACAACGTATCCATGTACAACTCGGATCGCCGAACGTGTTATAAAAGGTGGTGAACGTCGAGCAAGAAAAGAAGAATCAATCCAACACAACACATCTACTTTTTACAAAGCCTTTTACATTGTTTTAGCCTCATAGATCTCCCTGCAAGTCGACAGAACCAACATAGCTGCGCATCACCGATTGTTGGTTTTAAGCCGATTTCACCAGGTTCGATCTGCTTTGTTTTGCCGCGCATCGCCTTCTCAAAGCCGATTTTACCTCGTACCCGGATTAACTGTAACTGGTTAATCTAGTTATCTCCTAATCGGTCTCCAGCCGACTAGCGTTAAGCCGATAATCTTTGCTTATCGGCTTTGATCAGATTACAAATTCTACCTTGTCAATTTCAGGTCAAATTGACTGGCACACTCTGCAAACCCGGTGTTTGTCTTTTGTGTTTGAGGCTAAGGATCCTGCTTCACATTTTTGGCGCGAACATATTTTGGCACGCCTGGTGGGACCAAGAAAATCAGCATGTCATCAACCGACAAGCCCGCAGTCACTGCTGATATCAATGCAGATGCTATAATCGCGCCTCAAATGGCCGATTTGACCCCCGAGCAACGGAAAGAAATCGAAGACCGAAAGGCTGCCTTGGAAGAAATAATGCTGCGATGTTTTCAGAAAACACGCCGTGGCATTACTCAAAAAACTGCACTTCCAAGCATCAATCCTATCGGAGATTCATCCTCTGACAGGTAAGCCGATACGCACCTGCTCAAGCTGATTTGTCGAATATGATTGAGCAATCTGTCCATCACGCACTAATTAACCAGTCATCGGCTCTAGTATCCACATTGAAGCCGATGATAGAAAATAGTGTGAAAACAATTGTTCAGGAATTGGCTGTGTCTGGGAGCCTGCTAGATCCACCACAAGCTATCCCGACATACCCAGTATACTCCATAACACCCAACACCAGTACAGTAAACGTGTCGGCTCAAACACCTGTCATGATGCCGACTCAACCTACTTTTTTGAAGCCTAGCACACAGAAAGGTGGGTTCACCCACTACCATGGGCACACGGATGGGGCTAAAATAAGTGCACCAAACCCGTCGAATGGGCCCTCCAGTAGTATCGGTTTGTCGGCTTATCAGCCGATTGAAACAGATCAGGTTCCACATTCTCGACGAACCGCGACTATGAAACAAGCGCCGTATAAGGTAGTGCCTTATATTGAACCTCTCGCACCTCTACCCGATACATTGGTTTTTAATCACGATTATGACCAAGTACCAAGACCTCCTGTGGCACGATTTGGGCAAAGACCCGAGTTTGCACTCGGGGGGCAGGGCGTGAACAATGAAAATTGGCAATGTCCGGTTACACCACAAGCCAACAATGTCAATTGGGCAGAACAGATTGCTAACGTTTTGAGAGAACAATTTGGCCTGCAGCCCAGAGGAAGGGTTATCGGCTACAGTAAGCCGTACCCCGATTATATAGATCGAATACAATACCCACACAACTTCAGGATACCAGACTTTGCCAAATTTTTGGGTGATGATTTTGTTACCACTATTGAACATATCGGACGGTTTATGGCTCAATGTGGGGAAGCTGCACAATCCGATGGATTAAAAATTAGGCTATTTCCTTTATCATTGTCTGGTACTGCATTCACCTGGTTTACCAATCTACCTCCAAATTCAGTTCATGTGTGGAACGATTTGGAAAGCCGATTCCATGAGTACTTCTTTTCGGGGACTATGGAACTTAGGATTTCCGATCTTAGTTCAGTCCGACAGAAGTACGGCGAATCGGTTTTCGACTATATCAGAAGGTTTAGAGGCATACGAAATAGATGCTTCAGCGTAACATTACCTGATGATCAATTGGCCTATTTAGCATTCCAAGGATTAATCCCTCCATTAAAAGAAAAGCTATCTGGCCAGGAGTTCCCCGACTTGGGCCACCTACTACATCGCGTATCGGCACATGAAAGCCGATATGCAGAGAGCAAAGGATTTAAAGATAGATTTAGGTTAAACAATAATGAAAAAGCCAAAGTAAACATGGTGGAGTATAATTCGAGTGACACTTCCGAAGACGAAGTAGAAATAAACATAGCCGAATGGACTAAGGGTTCCAAAAAACCACTCGTATGCTCTCTACTTAAGCCGACGAAAAATAAGGCAGAAGTCAAGTATTCATACGATGTGTCAAAATGTGACAAGATATTTGATTTATTACTACAAGAAAAACTCATAAGGTTACCAGAAGGACACGTCATCCCGTCGGCCGAAGAAATTAAAAAGCGAAGGTACTGTAAATGGCACCATTCATTTTCACATAACACTAACGATTGCAATATTTTTCGACAGCAGATTCAATCGGCCATCGCGGATGGCAGATTAAAGTTTGCAGAAGAATCGGCTATGCAGATAGATATGAATCCTTTCCAAGTCAACATGGTACAATGCTCTCAAAAAGGAAAAGGAATTGTAAAAGATGTTAAGCCGACTAAAGGAATTGAAGCACGATCAAAAGGAGATGAAACAGTGCAGATCACTATCGGCTCCATACAAATAGAAGCCGATAAAAATGGACAGAACTCGAGGACGGTAAAACCAAAAGGAGACTTGGAAGTCGGAAAATGGTATCGGGCTGAAAGGGCTCCAAAAAGGGTTAATTTCAAGTCAAAGCCGACCTTCTCGCAGCTTCTGGAAAAGTATGAAAGGATAAGTCGAAGACATGACGCTCGACAACCTCAGAGTTTTCATCGGCCGGATCAGAAGACAGATAACTATTGGCAACCAGATATGCCACATCGGCCAACTACTGAAGAAGACACCGGCAATGTCCCTTTTGGCAGTTTTGCTGGGAAAGGGGGGTAACCTTACCAACAGTCATATCCTGTCCTATGCAACACTCGTCTGTGCATCGGCCAAACCAATCGGTAAAGGACAGGTTGTCTAGACCGATACACGATCGGCTAGAGATGAGAAACAGGAGGCCGATCCATGAAAGGTTGTCAGAGCAAGGCGAGTCCTCCCGAACTCAAAGATTATCGGCTTCCCATAGCATAAGTATAATGGAATCTGACAGCAAAATAAGCAATTTAGCTGGGAAAATCAGGAAGCCGATAGAACCTAAGCCTAGGTGGTGCCCCTCAGGTCTTAGCAAATCACAGCGCAGGCGGCTTCAGCGACTAAAGACGCAAGAAGAAAGGGAAGCCGAGAAAGAAAGCGAGAGAGATCGGATGTTCAATAAGTTAAGACCAATACCGGTTTTGAAAAAAGAGTGGAAAAAGAAGGAACAGATCGATAGTGACTTAGATCAATCGGTCGAATCCGGATCTCCGATGATCCGAGATGATACACCACCAATGGACATAAACATGGTATTCACTCTGCCTGCCGAGTTCAAAACCGAAGAATCGGCTGGAGAAGTGTTCGCCCAATTATGCCTCGGAGCACCAGATGCTGTGTTCGAAAAGCCGCAAGACATGCATCGGCATCTAAAACCATTATACCTAAAAGGGTATATTAATGGCCGACCGATATCTCGTATGTTGGTCGATGGTGGCCGAGACATGCATCGGCATCTAAAACCATTATACCTAAAAGGGTATATTAATGGCCGACCGATATCTCGTATGTTGGTCGATGGTGGGGCGGCAGTTAATCTGATGCCGTTAAGTACTTTCAGAAAATTGGGTAAAGCCGATGAAGACTTGATCAAAACTAATATGGTGCTAAATGACTTCACGGGAGACCCGACTGAAGCTAAAGGCGTAATGATGTCGAAATTAACAGTCGGTAATAAAACTTTGCTGACTGCATTTTTCGTGATAGAAGCCAAAGGCAATTACAGTGTGCTCCTTGGACGGGACTGGATCCACGCCAATTGCTGCATACCATCAACTATGCATCAAAAGTTGATACAATGGAACGATGATACAGTTGAAGTGGTACCAGCCGACACATCGGCTCATATCGCCATGGCCAGTCCTGATACCAATTGGCCACACGAAGAAGCTGAATGTATATCAGGAAAAGTCTTGGACGATTGCGATTTTATCTGCATCAAGAAGTCAGGATTCAAGCCGATCAGCGTTAAACCTAATACGTTTGATCGGACAGACGAGGAAGCTGTTGAGGATTTTGAAGAAGAAAGAAAAGGTTTAGGATTTACCTCTGCCGATTTGCTCGAAGAGATCAACATTGGAGAAGGCGATAGTAAAAGACCAACATTTGTAAGTGCTAAATTAGAACCAAGTTATAAAGCAAAGTTGGTCGAAATACTCAAGAAATATAGGATTGCTTTGCATGGGAGTATTATGAGATGCCAGGTTTAAGCCGACAACTAGTTGAACATCGGCTACCCATAAAACCTGGATATCGGCCATTCAAACAGTATCCTAGACGGTTTAATCCTACGTTGTATGACGCCATAAAAGAAGAAGTGGGACGATTGCTAGAAGCGAAGTTTATCTGGCCTTGCCGATATGCTGAATGGGTCTCGAATATTGTCCCTGTAAAAAAGAAAAATGGCAAACTTAGGGTGTGTGTTGATTTTAGAGATTTAAATAAAGCTACACCAAAAGATGAGTACCCGATGCCTATAGCCGATATGCTTATCGATGCTGCATCCGGAAATAAAATCATATGTTTTTTTGATGGGAATGCCGGATACAATCAGATATTCATGGCAGAAGACGATATCCCTAAGACAACCTTCAGGTGCCCAGGAGCGTTAGGGTTATATGAATGGAAGGTTATGACCTTCGGTTTGAAAAATGCCGGCGCCACTTATCAGCGTGCTATGAACCATATTTTCCATAATTTAATCGGCAATACTGTGGAAATATACATTGACGATGTAGTAGTAAAGTCCAAAGAAGACTGGCAACATTTAGCCGATTTAGAAAAGATGTTCGAGAGCACGAGGTTACATGGATTAAAAATGAACCCTCTCAAGTGTGCTTTTGGAGTATCGGCTGGACAGTTCCTTGGATTTACTGTGCATAAAGGGGGAATTGAAGTAAACCAGGCCAAAGTAAAAGCTATAGCCGATACTAGACCGCCGACAAGCAAAAAGGAGTTGCAAGTATTGATAGGGAAAATCAACTACTTGCGACGTTTCATTTCAAACTTGTCAGGGCGTATTCGGGCCTTCACACCGCTGCTGAAAGTTAAAGACGACCAAGAGTTCAAATGGGGAGCCGATCAACAAAAGGCCTTCGACGACATAAAAGGTTATCTGATGAGTCCTCCAGTATTGGCCGCGCCAAAGCATGGTATGCCTTTTAAACTATATATATCGGCTGAAGGCGATACAGTGGGAGCAGTCTTAACACAGGAAGCCGATAGGAAAGAGCGAGCAATATTTTATCTAAGCCGACGTCTTTTAGATGCAGAAACCAGGTATCCCCTAGTAGAAAAATTGTGCTTATATTTGTATTTTGCTTGCACTAAATTAAGACATTATATGCTGGCATCCAAATGCGTCATAGTCTGCAAAACCGATGTAATCAAATACATGTTATCAGCACCAATCTTGCGAGGTCGGCTTGGTAAATGGGCATACGCCTTAACTGAGTTTGATTTAACCTATGAATCGGCTAAATCTATAAAGGGGCAAGCTGTGGCCGATTTTATTGCAGGAAGTGAAATGTTAATAGGAACGGCCAGTGTGACCCCTTGGCAGTTATATTTCGATGGATCCGTGTGCCAAGAGGGCGAGGGCATCGGCATAATATTAATTTCACCCAGAAGACAGGAGTACGAATTCATGTATCGGCTAACTAGCCGATGTTCAAATAATCAAGCAGAATATGAAGCGTTATTGAGGGGACTACAACTGCTAGATGGCATCGGGGTAAAAGACGTCGAAGCTTTTGGAGATTCAATGTTAATTGTACAACAAGTCAAGGGGGAGTACCGGTGCAACGATGGTGCGCTAACCCAATATTTACAGCAATGCCTTCGGATTATTGAGACGTTTACTACGTTCTCTATAGAACATACCCCTAGAGAAGCTAATGACAAAGCGAACCGATTGGCACAATGTGCATCAGGATACAGGATTGAAAGCCGACAGGAACCAATCAAGCTAAATGTTTGGCCAATCTTGTGCGTCCATCCTGTCGACTGGAGAACAGAAATAAGGGATTATTTATCAGACCCATCTAAGCCGACTGAGCAGAAGGTCAGACGCAAAGCACTCAAGTACATTCTATTGGAGGAGGTATTATACTTTCGAACCATGGAAGGCTTATTGCTAAGGTGCCTGGGAAATGAAGAAGCCAAAATAGCGATGGGAGAAGTCCATGAAGGAATTTGTGGATCACATCAATCGGCCCATAAAATGAAATGGTTACTTAGACGAACGGGATATTTTTGGCCGACAATGTTAGAAGACTGCTTCAGATATTATAAAGGATGCCAAACCTGCCAAAAGTTTGGTAACATACAGTCAGCACCAGCATCGGCTTTGCATCCGATCATAAAGCCATGGCCGTTTAGGGGATGGGACATAGATATAATCGGCTAGATATTTCCGTCCTCCAGTAAAGGACATAAATTCATCCTTGCAGCCACGGACTATTTTTCAAAATGGGTTGAGGCTGTACCACTCAAGAAAGTTGCTAGCAAAGAGCTGATCGACTTTGTAAATGAACACATCATCCATCGGTTTGGAATTCCACAGACGATTACTACTGATCAAGGGACTGTGTTCATGTCTAACGAATTCAAAGGTTTTGCGGAAAGTCTTGGGATAAAATTACTCAACTCTTTTCCTTATTACGCTCAGGCCAATGGACAGGACGAGTCATCGAACAAGACATTAATAAAATTAATAAAAAGGAAAATCGAGGAGAAACCAAGAAATTGGCATTCAACGCTATCGGAAGCTTTATGGGCTTATCGGCTATCTCATCACAGATCAACTAAATTATCACCTTTTCAATTGGTATATGGACAAGAAGCCGTTTTGCCTGTGGAAATCAACATCGGCTCAGTAAGGCTATTTAAGCAAAATAATTTGTCAGCCGGTGAATACAAACAGGCAATGCTTGACAATCTAGATGACCTGGCTAAACTAAGGCTGATCACGCTAGATCGGCTTAAAAAGAATAAAGAGAGGGTTGCCAGGTCATATAATAAAAAGGTGATCTTAAAATCCTTCAATCAAGCCGATTTGGTATGGAAAACCGTGTTGCCAGTCGGGTCTAAGGATAATCGATTCGGCAAATGGTCTCCAACATGGGAAGGGCCTTATAAGATAAATCTGCCGATTGGCGGGAATTCATATATACTGGAGTCCTTAGACGGGTTCGTCCTACCTAAAGCAATCAATGGAAAATATCTAAAGGCATATCACCCAAGCATATGGGTTGGATCCTAACTGCAGGAAGGACACATCAGGGATCGATTACAGAAAACACATGCATATAAAATCGGTCATACAGCCGACCGAGTCAATCATTCAAACAACCATCACGGATTAACAGTTTACAAAAATCGGCTACATGGCCGGTACTGCATATCAGTTCATCAAAGGGCAACGCGTTGTTTACAAATCAATGAAGCCCAGAACCAGGCAGATGAGCACCCAAAGCCGATAGTGCCGCTGCCGCCCTGCCGATAGTGGCTTGGACGCTATCTATTAGTTGCTGATCGGCACCTACATCACCCGCAACTGGAACTATCTTGGCCGATTGGTTCTTGACTTGGGCGAAAGCCTCGCCAATTTGCCGCCTTTGAACCGCCAGTGAAGACGTCACGTCGGTGATGCCGATCTGGCATTCTGCGAGTTCTTTCGTGACTGAAGCCAACTGTTCTTCAAGATTTTTCTTGGTCGACTCCAGTTCTTGGGCTCTAATCTTAGCCGATTTAAGCATAGCAGCACCCCTGGTCAAATGTCCCCTTCTGGAGTTTGGCGTCCGCTATGAGCTTGTCCAAGATCCGTTGGTCGGCTTGCTGGGCCTTCCTCTGTTCAACTCTTAATTTGGCCGATTCTACGTCCAGCCGACGAGCATCCAAGTGGCATACCTCTAGCAAAGCATTCATAGCTACAGGAGGAAGATCAGCTTGCATGGACGCCATAGCATCTCTCAAAGGTTGGGTGTTGGCCAGAAGGGCCGCCTCCGGCTGCATCACTTCATCCAGAAGGCGGTTGAGTCGCTCTTGCATGCCCGGCTAGCAGTAACGGTAGCCGATGCTGGCGCAGAAGCCACTATTATGCGTTGGATGTCGGCTGGATAGTCAACAGTAGCTAAGACCTCCGGGTCATCGAGCTCATCCAGAGTAAAACCCAGGAGATCGGCTGGGTCCGTTGAGAGTACTTGGGGGTCAGAAACAGGTTTTGGGGTTGGGGAAGCAGGTGACGGTACAGGAGCCGGAGCCGATAAGACGAGCATATCTGTCTGGGTTTTGTCAGCATCGGCTAAAGTTTCCTGAAGTAATGATACTTTGCATCAAAATATGAGCAAAAGCCAAGGCAAAAAACCAAATTAAAGATCGAAGCTAACCGCAGTAGCCGATCCAGCTGGAGATGACGCTGCATCACGGCAAGCAGGTTTTGGAGATCGCTTGATAACGACTCTATGGCTCTTCTTTTTTTTCTGAAGATAGCAAGCATGGGGTTAGCCGACAGAAAAATGTTGAGCAAAAAACAAGATTGGACCTACTCTCAACATGCCGCTCGGCGAGATCCGATAATGGACTGTTAACCCTTAACGTGCCGGAAGATAAACCAGCAAGGGGGGCCGACGGTTTTTTTCGTTTCGAACGGTCGTCGGCCGATGTGGTTTGAGCTGGAGTCAACTTCTTGCTAGTCTGAAGGGCAAAAGATATGTTTAAGCCGATGAAAATCTTATTTCAACAAACATATCAAAATAAAATACCTCTAAAGATGAGTTAGCATAGCCTGAACTCGAGCTAGACCCGGTGGCGGTCTCCGTCGGCTCTTGAAAGCCAGGGAGAAAGGAAGACAAGACCTCATGAATAGTACGCCTCCGCAAGAGCGACTCAGCTATGGAAGCCCACCACGAGGTAAACTGGCCCGATCGACGTGTGTTCAACACGAGGAAAGGCAAGTCCACCACATGGAGCTCATCGGCTAGTTCAATAATAAGCTCCGCCGCAGTAGCATTGGTGACTTTGTTTCGTGGCTTGATCATGTTAAGTAAGGGGAAGCAAGGAATTGTTTGTCCAAAACCCAGCTGGCGTGCATACACAGAAGGGTGGTAGAACTCATAGGTCGGCTAAAAGGTTCTATTATGGGTGCTCAAGCCGACATGAAGGATGCAAGGAGAAATCAGCAAAGGGAGCAGATCAAGAGTGGACTGGGGCATTAGAGAGCTATCGGAGTTTAAACGGAAAAAGGAAGGCCATGGGAGATCAGCTAATTGGCTATACGAAAAGAAATCCCGACGATTGAAGGTGGCTTGATTAAGATTCAAAAAGAAGGATAAGTACTTATGAAAACCGGCCGGGGAAATTTTGGGTTCATCAGATGAACACATCATGAATTTTTCACCCGAAGATCGGCTAGGTTGGAATCTAGGGGTTGCACCCTCAGGAAAATCTTCCGTTGGGAAAGCCGACTCTTCCGATGGATCTGGGATAATAAGGCGGCCAAAAACACAGTAAAGCCAGATTTGGATAAACCAAAGTGGGCCACCAACGTTGCCCACGACATAGGAACCGTTACCAGTAAAGAGCCGACTCCGGATGATATGCATCATATGATACACGGCCCCCAACAAGGATTTCCCTAAAGCTAGCCGACGGCCCATAACCAGTTGCTCCGCCATAAATTGGTAAACTTGGGTTGGCCCTAAGGAAGCGCCGCAGAAAAGGAATCGGTCTATCCATAGGTTAAGGAAAGCGACATGTTCCTCATCCGATACGGGACCGGTTACCTTGTTATTGTTTTGTATATATCTAGACCAACCTTCCCCCTTTTTTCGAGTCAATTTGTACTGAGGTTTCCCGCTGAAAGCCGATATTTGGTCTCCATCAGGCCTAAGGCAACACAACTCGACCATATCTAGGAGGGTTGGGCCGATAGGACCAGTTGGGAAAAAGAAGGCGTTAAAGGAGTCCGACCAGAAATAGCAAGCGGCGGCCACCAAGGATTCCTTGGGTTCTGAGGCAGCTAAAGACATGGGAATACACTCAGCAATGCCCATTCCTTCCCACTCCGCCTTCTTCTGGGCCGATACTCTAATATACCAAGACCTCCAGCCCTTGAGAGCTGTCGGCCAAGCCCTAAAGCTTTTAGTCCATTCCTTAATATTGTAGCCAGGAGCCGATAAGGGAAGCCTAGGAATCTCATCTCCAATGACAGTATCGGTTTCTACGGTTCCTATAGGGCCTAAAAAATACTGATGATCACTATTTTGGATGGGAATGAGTACCTGCGAGGCATCCATTTCAGCCGACTGAGAAGGAGAAGGAGACGAAGAAAAGCGAGGAACCGCTCAGGAAGACCAGGAATGCAGAAGAAGCCGATCGATGAGGATGCGAGAGCCTCAAAGGATGAAAATGACCGTGGGGGGACCCCCATATTTATAGCACGGTAAAAGAATACAAACGGGCGGGAGCAGTTACGCATTTAAAGCGCACCGAGATTTTTACGGCACGGTTAACGGGGTGGTTCCCAAAGAGGATTTTTCTATAAAGTCGATACGGATGAAAAGCCGATGGATTCCTTTTTGGAAAATAACGAGTTATCTTCCAAAAACGGGGGGCATATGTTTGCACCAAAATTCGGCATGTATTAAAAAGCAGTGCGATACAAGAATTCGTGCGAAGAGATTGGTGGGTGAATCAGAAGGAAATTCCGTATCTAACAAGGAAACCGGATCAGAGGCCGATACGGATTAACAACGTATCCATGTACAACTCGGATCGGCCGAACGTGTTATAAAAGGTGGTGAACGTCGAGCAAGAAAAGAAGAATCAATCCAACACAACACATCTACTTTTTACAAAGCCTTTTACATTGTTTTAGCCTCATAGATCTCCCTGCAAGTCGACAGAACCAACATAGCTGCGCATCACTGATTGTTGGTTTTAAGCCGATTTCACCAGGTTCGATCTGCTTTGTTTGCCGCGCATCGCCTTCTCAAAGCCGATTTTACCTCGTACCCGGATTAATTGTAACTGGTTAATCTAGTTATCTCCTAATCGGTCTCCAGCCGACTAGCGTTAAGCCGATAATCTTTGCTTATCGGCTTTGATCAGATTACAAATTCTACCTTGTCAATTTCAGGTCAAATTGACTGGCACGCTCTGCAAACCCGGTGTTTGTCTTTTGTGTTCGAGGTTAAGGATCCTGCTTCACATTTTTGGCGCGAACACCTTGACATGCCGATGCAGCGGAAGCAGATACATGCGTGTAGAGGAAGTAGTCACCGAGTGGTTCCCAACCTCCGCCGAGTGGTCCTCTACCTCCGCCGAGTGCTCCTTGACCTACGCCGAGTGGTTCCGGATAGATCTAGTCGAGATCGATCACCGAAAGCCATCGGAGATCCAACTGAATAGCGCGTCCCTTAGCGGCAGCGCCTCCACTAGTATCCACACGTACCGAGCAGGAACGCCGTGTGGGGTGTGCTACCACCTCACCAAAAGGCTAGGGTTTTTGGGGAGCAGGAGGGGTGCGCGACAGCTGAACGTGGTGAGGGTTCTTTTTCTCTCTTGTCGCGCACTGTTCCTGGCCTCGCCTTTTATAGACACGCTAGTGGGCCAAAGCCCGCTAGGGTTCTACCTCCAACGTGGATCTAATCCACGCACAAACCCGTTAATCAATTCCAACTCATTAAGTGTGTGACCCGTTAGGTTCAGTGCAAGTCGGACATGAATCTGGAAACCCATTTCCAATTCATTGATCAACAGCGGCACCTAGCAGTACGTATTGATCCCCGAATGCACAGAATTAGTATTCGGCTGAACCTTGATACACTCACATACCAATCCCTTTGCCTCATGATACCAGTCAAGCTCAAGGCAAGATGCGCGCCACCCTTGTTGATAGCTCGACCACTTCACTCGACAGTGTGATGGATACAAACCATGACTAACTCCTTAGTCATATTAGCACACCCGTGCGCTTTCCCTATCCATCCACACGAGGGGCCCAGAGGTATCTCTCCCATTATCTAGGAGGGGCAAAGCCCATCTTGATCATCACACCCTTGACGATCTATCATGGCATGCCCAGTAGTCATCTTTATAACTACCCTGTTATGGTGCAGCGTTTGATGATACCAAAGCATACAAGTGTACATATTAGGTATCCATGACAATCTCAGGTCTAAGGACCATATAGGTGTACCACTCGAGACTATACGCTAATGGCACTATAAGAGATAACAACTCACAGCGTCTCGAAGTGGGTCTTGTCTAACTACCCATGTTCTTCAACATGTGTCCACATTATTGGTTCGATATCTCCATATCTATGGTATGTGAAACATTACCATCAACCAATACATGTGTTGATCAAATCATCACCGCTCCTCGTAATGATATGGATTAGGGACCCGTTTAAAATAATGTCACTTGATAATGTGTTTCACAATTAGGTCGTACCCAATGGACAAAATCGCAACATTTATTCAGGGAACCGATAAACAAAGTTATCATAATTACATGAACAAAGACGTATTACAATCATCACCATGATTGATCTAGGGCATATTCCCTTCACACTCATCAACCCATTGCCACACAGGCCTGCCATGGCACAAAGCCTCTTGCCACTTGCCCAGTATAAATCATTTCCCATCCCAATTGATTATTGTGCAACACATGACATCAACACTTGAACATCCATGTAGAACAACACATGCCATCAACACTTCAACATCCATGTAGAACAACACATGCCTCGACATATCAACATCATCGTGTGGCAACACATGGCACACCATTTTAGAAACACATTGCATATTCCATTAATCAATATTAACTTTGTATTTCCAAAATGACATCAATAACACATTGAATGTCTAAGCATACTAGTCGCAAGATAGCAACCCATGTTGGCATATTAATAGCATCCAACTAACATTAAATCAACCTAAGGTAACAAATGAACATGGCATACAAATGACAAGGTGGATATACAACAATTAGGTTTATTAACTCTCCCAAATTAATTGAAACAACATAATTCTAAAATATGGGATCATCATGGTAAAAGAACAACTTGCCATGGAAAATCTCTTGTTCCTACTCTTGACCTTGCTCTTGGATCATCACTTCACTCTTGAACCCCTTGGGCACTTTAACGTATACGTGTAACGAGCAAATAAACAATAAATGCTAAAAATAGAGAGCAAAATCAACTCCAAAAATTAAATCACCTTAATCGGAGTTTGTATAAGCAAGAACGAGTTATTTAAAGTTTGAAAATAAAAATAAAATAATAAACTGAATTAACTAAATTATTTTAGTACTAAAAATAGGAAATATGATGTCATGCTGACATCAGCAACTATTTTGATTTTCAGCCAACATATTTTTCAACAAAAAATGTATATATGATGTCATGCTGATGTCATTGGGACATGGGGACCAATCATAGAGCAACACGTGTCACTACTATTTTGAATTTCCAGCTGAATTAATTTTCTACTGAAAAACCCGATTTATGATGTCATGCTGACATCATAAACCGAATAAAAACTAATCTAGAAAATCCTTTATTAGACTGACATGTGGGCCCAAAGTCTATAGACCAGGTCCATGAATGCTACCGAGTCCATGGTGGACTCGATCCACTTCACAGAGCCAATGAAAAGTGGGACCAACCATGGTTATGTCATCACTGATGTCAGTGGTGACCACGCGGTTGGCGACTCCTTGCTTTCATGTAGACATGCGGCAGCACCCTACTGGTCCCATGCATGGCAGGATCTAAACTGTACGATTCAAAATTAACGACTAAGATCACTCGGATCTGCAGCTACAACCTAGACACGTGGTAGAGTAACACTGTGTCCACTTGGCAAATTCTAAGTGGCCCAATTTAAATCTAATGGATGAGATTCACCCAAATCTATGGCGATGCAGCATGGAGAGAAGCAAACGCATGGCAAGATCTAACTCGTTCAAGCACGATATAACGGTCACTATCAACGCAAATCTACAGCGATGAACAGTGGTGAGATGCTACGAGATCAAGACACATGGCCTTACCTAGACCACAAGACGAAGATCCAGCGATCAAGATGCCTCACGAGGTTCGACGATGAGGTTCTGCCAGCGATGAAGATGACGATGATCTCAATAGCATTCTGAGGCTCCTCCGACAATCGGGCTTCACGAGTTTGATGCAGCAGAATGCGAAGTCAATGAATCCAAGCTCCAAGGCGACAAACGAGGCACGACAGCGACGGAAAAGATGAATAACCACTATGGCCTCCTTCGTGACTTCGATGAGAAATCATGGCATTGGTGGTGGCTTAAGCATAGACTCCTAGTGCGAAGAGTGCAGCGCGGCATGGGGAGTTCAATGCACAAGGCAATGGCTTAAATAGGGCCTCGACGAGCACGAATCATAGACATCGAAACAAACGTGGTGGCCCATGGCAGTGTGTTCGACTCGGGCATGGCTATGATGTCGCATGATCCTGAGCAACCACATGGACTCGATCCAAAGATCGTTATTGATCCACTACGTGGCATGATCCCAACCGACAGATCGTGATACAATGGTCGAGCTCCCTACTGTTAGGGTTCGGGCATTGAGTGGGCTGCGGTGCTAAGAAAGTCGGCCAGATTGGGCTTTGGGTTTCAGCCCAAAAACCCGAAAGCATTTTCAGCCTTTTTCTAATTAAATTAATTATAAAAATTAGATTAATTCAAAATAAATAGTAAAAATATCAAAAAAAATTCCAGAAAAATTCTACAAAATATGCTAAGACATTTTAAACTCAAATAAAATATTTCTAGCAAAAAATTATTTAAAATTTTCAAAATTTTAAATAATTTCATTAAAGGCTTAATTCAAATTAATTCCAAATAAATTCTAGAAAAATCTCAAAATTCAAACGTCATAATAAATGTAAGAAAAGCAAAATTTGGGATTTTATAAACCTCCCTCCTTAATAGAATCTTGACCCTAAGATTCAAGGCTAAGTAAAGAATAGATTAGAAAATTCTGACTTATAAATCCTCTTCACGCTCCCATGTAACTTCATTCTCTGAATGATTACTCCACTGAACTCTACAAAAGCGAAGTGACTTGTTCCTAGTCCTTCGATTTGTTGTAACCTAAATCTTAATTGGGTACGTTTTGGAAGTCAAATCTTTTTGCAACTCAATTGACTATAATTGTGTCTGCTCTACTGGTACTCGAAGACCCTTCTTCAGTTGGGACACATGGAACATATCATGCACTCCTGCCAATGACTGTGGCAACTCCAACTGATACGCAACCTCTCCACTACAGCTCATGATCTTAAATGGACTAACATATCTAGGTGCAAGCTTTTCCTTAGCGTGAAACTTTTTAACTCCTTTAAGAGGGGTAACTCTAGATACACAAAATCTTCAGGCTCAAAACTCAACTCGCGATGACGGTTATCAGCATAACTTTTCTATCTTCATGAAGCAAGCTTCAATCTCTCTCTCTCTCTCTCTCTCTCTCTCTCTGATTATAGCAATCTACTCTTTGGCCACCTTTAGAATATCAGGTCCAAAAACAAAATGCTCTCCTGTCACATTCCAATTCAATGGAGTACGACAAGAACGACCATATAATGCTTCAAACAGTGACATTTGTAAATTTGTTGTAACACCCCGGCACCTACTATGCCCAGAATGTCACCAAATAGAGTAGAAACAGCAACCAAATATCATAATTAAAGAAAAATTACAGCAAGTACGAAAATGTTTTAATCGGAATTTCGGCAGCATATCCTTTGTTTTTCCATGGTTTGAAGCAACAATAATATTATCACAACACAATAGCGTAATGGATGACATCTAAAACAGCAATAACAGGAGTTATAGCATCATTTCAAGTCCGGATTATAAACTGAAACGTTTCATGAGCCAATACGAAGTGAACAATAAAACCAAGGACACAATAAAGCACAATCCAAATTTAGCGCAATAAAAATAATTATTACAACTACGAATGAGATTGTGTAGTTGTCTAGATGAATGGAACTATGTGAATATGTGCCGCTAACTCCCTTTCCCGTATGCCGAATTCACGGTACCTAAAACATAAAACAACAAGCGTGAGTTCATCACTCAGCAAAGTGTATTGCAATGGAATAAAGCAAAATAGTTTTCAATAACATCATCACTATATCTGATAAACAACAACATAAGCATCTCATAATTCATCTTCATAGACACCTCATTAACATCATCATTCATGCAATGCAATGCACATGTCTCTTTGCTTAGCACATACCGGTATTGCCGAGTGCACACCCGTCGGTGTGCACCCTCTTTCCCTTCCATCCCGTGGAGGGTGCCAACTCTTACTGACTCGCTCCCATACACAACCATGGATGGGACTAAGAGGTAGGACTTTCGTGTTCACTACGTGTGAACACAGAGGCTCGCATCAGAATGGGTCGCCTCTTCCATTATGAATGCACATATGCAAGAATCATGGTTTAACTTGCATAAATAATCCGTATGACAAATGCATGACCAATCATATTCATCAAATCACAAGCAAGGATCACATAAGTCAAACTAGCACATCATATGGTTTTAATGCAACACTACGAAACTGTTTGATCAACCAATTCCTAAACCATCCCAAAACACTTGCCTTCAACCGTGTGAGACGGAGTGGCGAGATGTTGAGGGCACTCCCGGGGTCACACCACCTGTACATAGGTACAATACACTCAAAATCATGCCCACAAAACAATACAAGAACAATCATCTACATCGACTTCGCAACCCACTCCTAAAACCCGAAAAATAGAGAATCTGTCCAACGGGACAGCATGCTTCCAACAAGCATAACTTGAGTTCTAAAACTCCAAATAAGGTAAAAAAAAGTACATTTTTTCGAATTTTAGGAGATTTCCCATCTTTTTCTAAGTATTCGCGAAAACTGAATCGGCCTCTAAAATCCTCTAATCTACAGTTGAACACAATCTGTCCCAATCACATCACAGATTGGGCAGCGCTCAGTAAAACAGCCATAACTTTTAAACGGATGAATAGAATTTAACGTTCTTGGTGTCCAATTAAAGTTAATTGAATTACCTACAACTTTTGTAACAGACAGCCCTCCCAAAAACGCTTCTAAAGCCAAATTCGTGTCCGAATACTGATGACCTAATCTGTCCGAGGATAGAACGCAAGATAGAGTTGCAATCACCCTATATCCTTCTAATCATAGCACCTAAACAACAAAATTAACCATGATATTTCCCATATAACCAGAGACAAAAACTCTATGAACTCATCTACAATCACTTACCTCGCTTGAAGGAACCGATGAATGACGAACTCCTCCTCTCCTCGGTCCAATCCTCCCTCCAATCGCCGGAAACGTCGGGTTCGCCGGATCCCGATGGATGGAAGGCCTCCAACCCATTCGAGAGCGGCATGAGGAGAGCGCTAGGGCCTACTAGAGGAGGGGAGGGGAGGCGCAAGGGGATGGGGGTGGTGTGGCTAGAGGGGAGAGGGCTAGGGGGGCGCACACTATGGGAGGGAGGGGGTGGCAGCTAGGTGGGGAGGAGAGGGCAAGGGGGGCGCACACACCAAGGGGCTAGGGTTTGGGCGCATGGGGGTGGGTTTTGGCAGAATTTCCCTCCTCATTGGCCAAAAAACCTCCTCCACCAACGGCCCACTTCATCCCCCTAAGGCCCAAACTTGCACCCGCTAGGCCCAAACTCCCTCAAAGAGGCCCAAACACCCGAAAAAGCCCAAAAATATGGAATAAAGTCGTACCATAATGCCAAAATCTATAATGCCACATTCTCTCCAGTTCCATCAGTTTTAGGGTGAAAAGTGGTGCTAAGGCGAAGCTGTGTGCCCAAAGCACTCTGCAAACTCTCCCAGAATTTTGAGACAAATTTTGTATCCCAATCAGAGATAATCGTCTTGGGCACACCATGCAGTTTCACAATTTCCAGCACATAAATGGGAGCCAACTCGCTCGCTGAATTGGTAGTGCGGATAGGAACGAAGTGAGCGGACTTGCTAAGACGGTCCACCACAACCCAGACAGCATCCTTCCCTCATGGAGTACGAGGTAGGCCAACCGAAAAGTCCATAGAAATATCGTCCCACGGCCAGACATGAATCTCCAGTGGCTGCAACAGACCGGCGGGACGCTTGTGTTCAGCCTTAACCTTCTGACAAACCCCATAAGATGCCACCAGAAGTTCTTTTTCAGATCTCTGTACATCTTGGTCTCCCCAGGATGGACCGTGTACGGGGTCCGATGAGCCTCTTTCAAGATATCAGCTTTGACTTGGGATTTCTAAGGTACGCAAAGGCAACCCTGAAACCTCAAAGCTCCCACATCATCAATGGAAAAGTCTCCAGTCTTACCATCCTCAAGGCATTTCCTCACTTGCTGGAGTAACCGATCATGCTGTTGTGCTTCCCGCACACGCTTTGGGATTGCTGACTCAAGAATCAATTGAGTTTCAACTTTCACGGTCCCCGCAAAACAATAAGAGACTCCCAGCTGCTCAAAATCAGCAACAAGACAATCAATAACAGGGGGCATTGTCTTGCGACTGAGAGCATCAGCCACCACATTTGCCTTGCCTGGATGGTATTAGATTGTGAGGTCATAATCCTTTATCAACTCTAGCCACCTCCTCTGCCTCAAATTCAAATCTTTCTAGGTAAAGATGTACTTGAGGCTCTTGTGATCAGTGAAGATATCACAAGACTCACCATACAAATAATGCCTCCAAATTTTCAATGCGAACACCACAGCGGCTAGCTCAAGATCATGGGTGGGGTAATTCTGCTCATGCTTTTTCAACTACTGCGATGCATAAGCAATCACCTTGCCATCCTGCATGAGCACACAACCAAGTCCCATTCGAGAGGCATCAGAATAGACTGTGAAGTGCCTCCCAGGCTTGGGGAGGGTAAGAACAGGAGCAGTTACTAACTTCTCCTTCAAAGTGTGAAAACCTTGCTCACACTCAGCAGTCCAATGAAATTTCATCCCCTTTTGGGTCAACTCCAAAAGCGGCTTAGCAATGATGGAGAAGTCCTGCACAAAACACCGGTAATACCCAGCCAACCCGAGGAAGCTATGCACCTCTTTAACACTAGAGGGTCTCTTCCAGTCCAAAACTGCTGAGACTTTACTAGGATCCATAGAAATGCCCTCCAAAGTGATGATATGGCCAAGAAAGCCCACTTCTGAAATTCAGAACTCACACTTCTTTAATTTAGCATAGAACTGGTTCTCCCTCAATGTACTCAGCACAAGTCTTAAGTGCTGCTCATGCTCTTCTTCTGATTTGGAGTAAACCAAAATGTCATCGATGAACACCACCACAAAACCATCAAAATACTTGTGTAGCATACTATTCATCGCCTCCATAAAAACAGCAGGAGCATTAGTTAGTCCAAAAGACATAACATTAAATTCATAGTGCCCATACCTAGTGGAGAAAGCAGTCTTCTCAATATCCTGTTCCCTCACTTGAATCTGATTGTAACCAGACTGAACATCAATTTTAGAGAACACCTTTGCTCCCTTCAGTTGGTCAAAGAGATCCTCAATGCGAGGCAATGGATACTTATTCTTGACGGTTACTTGATTGAGAGCACGATAGTCAATGCACATGCGCCAACTACCATCCTTCTTCGAAACGAAGAGGACGGGTGCTCCCCATGGTGACACACTGCGCCGAATAAAACCCTTGGCCAACAGATCTTCCAATTGCTTTTTCAACTCGCCTTGAAAAGGACGAGCCAAGTGGTATGGAGAGATAGAAATAGGTCAAGTGCCAGGAATAAGATCAATTCGAAACTCCACACTCCTCACAGGAGGCAAACCAGGCAACTCATCAGGGAACACATCAACAAATTCCTTCACCACAGGAATCTCCTCAATTGATGCTGAAGTAGATGGCTTTTCTGAAATAGCCATGAGAACACCCAACTGCCGCATACGGCGACCGGAAAACAGACCAGCCAAAGCAAAGATGGAACTGGAGGGTATGTGACATTATGGAATGTGATATTATAGATTTTGGCATTATGGTATGACTTTATACCATGTTTTTGGGTTTTTCCGTGTGTTTGGGCCTCTCCGGGGGAGTTTGGACCTAGCGGGAGCTAGTTTGGGCCCTAGGGGCATGAAGTGGGCCGTTGGTGGGGGAGTTTTTTTGGCCCATGAGGGGGAAAATTCTGCCAAAACCCACCCCCATGCGCCCAAACCCTAAACCCTTGGTGTGTGCGCCCCCCTTGCCCTTTCCTCCCCACCTAGCCGCCACCCCCTCCCTCCCCAAGTGTGCCCCCCCTTTGCCCTCTCCCCTCTAGCCGTACCACCCCCATCCCCTTGCGCGTCCCCTCCCCTCCTCTATCAGGCCCTAGTGCTCTCCTCACGTTGCTCTCACAAGGTTTGGAGGCCTTCCATCCATCAGGATCCGACGAACCCGGCGTTTTCGGCGATTGGAGGGAAGATTGAACCGAGGAGAGGAGGAGTTTGTCGTTCGTCGGTTCCTTCAAGCGAGGTAAGTGATTGTAGATGAGTTCATAGAGTTTTTGGCTCTGGTTAGATGGGGAAGATCATGGTTAATTTTGTTGTTTAGATGCTGTGATTAGAAGGATTTAGGGTGATTGCAACTCTGTCCTACGTTCTATCCTCGGACAGATTAGGTCATCAGTCTTCGGACACGAATATGGCAATTTTACATGCGTTTTCTGGAGGGCTTTCTATTACAAAAGTTGTAGGTAATTCAATTAACTTTAATTGGACACCAAGAACGTTCAATTCCATTTAGTCGTTTAAAAGTTATGGCTGTTTTACCGAGCGCTGTCCAATCTGTGATGTGATTGGGACAGATTGTGTTCAACTGTAGATTAGAGGATTTTAGAGGCCGATTCAGTTTTCGCGAATACTTAGAAAAAGATATGAAATCTCCTAAAATTCGAGAAAATGTACTTGTTTACCTTATTTGGAGTTTTAGAACTCAATTTATGCTTGTTGGAAGCATGTTGTCCCGTTGGACAAATTCTCTGTTTTTCGGGTTTTAGGAGTGGGTTGCGAAGTCGATGTAGATGACTGTTCTTGTATTGTTTTGTGGGCATTATTTTGAGTGTATTGTACCTATGTGCAGGTGGTGTGACCCCGGGAGGGCCCTCAACATCTCGCCACTCCGTCTCACATGGTTGAAGGCAAGTGTATTGGGATGGTTTAGGGATTGGTTGATCAAACAGTTTCGTAGTGTTGCATTAAAACCATATGATGTGCTAGTTTTCCTTATGTGATCTTTGCTTGTGATTTGATGAATATGATTAGTTAATGGCTATGCATTTGTCAAATGGATTATTTATGCAAGTTAAACCAGCATATGTGCATTCATAATGGAAGAGGCGACCCATTCTAATGCGGGCCTTTATGTTCACACGTAGTGAACACGAAAGTCCTACCTCTTAGTCCCATCCACGGTTGTGTATGGGAGCGAGTCAGTAAGAGTAGGCACCCTCCACGGGATGGAAGGGAAAGAGGGTGCATCCCGACGGTTGTGCACTCGGCAATACCGGTATGTGCTAAGCAAAGAGACATGTGCATTGCATTGCATGAATGATGATGTTAATGAGATGTCTATGAAGATGAATTATGAGATGCTTATGTTGTTGTTTATGAGATGTAGTGATGATGTTATTGAAAACTGTTTTGCTTTATTCCATTGCAATACACTTTGCTGAGTGATGAACTCACGCTTGTTGTTTTATGATGTTTTAGGTACCATGAATTCGGCATACGGGAAAGGGAGTTAGCAGCACATCTTCACATAGTTCCATTCATCTAGACAACTACACACTCTCATTCGTAGTTGTAATAATTATTTTTATTGCGCTAAATTTGGATTGTGCTTTATTGTGTGCTTGGTTTTATTGTTCACTTCGTATTGGCTCATGAAACGTTTGAGTTTATAATCTGGACTTGAAATGATGCTATAACTCCTGTTATTACTGTTTTAAATGTCATCCATTATGCTATTGTGTTGTGATAATATTATTGTTGCTTCAAACCATGGAAAAACAAAGGATATGCGGCCGAAATTCCGATTAAAACATTTGCATACTTGCTGTAATTTGTCTTTAATTATGATATTTGGTTGCTATTTCTACTCTGTTTGGTGAGATTTTGAGCATACTAGGTGCCGGGGTGTTACATTTGCCTTATAATTATTATTATAGTCGAACTCAGCATACGACAAACACTTGTCCCATGAAGTACCATATGCTGAAACACAAGCTCTCAACATGTCATCTTGAATCTGGTTGACTCGTTCGGTCTAACCATTGGTCTACGGATTGTAAGCTATACTGAAATTCAAACGAGTACCCATTGCATCATGCAACGTATTCCAAAATCTTGAGGTAAATTGGGTACCTCTATCCAAAATGATCTTCTTCGGCACTCCATGCAAGCATACAATCCTTGACATGTAAAGCTCGGCCAAATGATCTCCTAAATAAGTAGTCTTTATCGGTTGGAAATGGGCAACTTTAGTCAAAAGATCTATTGTGACCCATATAGAATCATAATCACTTTGAGTTCTAGGTAAATCAGTAATAAAATCCATACCAATTTCCTCCCACTTCTATTCAGGTATCTTCAATGGTTGCAATAAACTAGCTAGCCTCTAATGCATTGCTTTACTCTCTAACATATATCACACAAAGTAACGCGCTCAGCAACTTCACATTACATATTTGGCCACCAGAATCTCTCCTTAAGATCCTGATACATCTTTCCACTTCCTAGATGAATAAAATACCTAGAGTCATGAGATTCATTAAGAATCAATTGTTTTAACTCCTTTCTGTTAGGTACACAATAGTACCTTGCTCATCCAAATTAAATTCCTTGGCTTTACCTTCATCCATCTTGGACTTAATCCTTTGAATCTTGTTATCATCCTTCTGACATTCTCTAATCTGATCCTATAAAGTCGGTTTGACTTCTAAAGTAGCTAGAAATCCTTATGGTACCACTTCCAACTTTAGCTTCTAAAATTCAGTACATAACTTAGGTTGAATTTCTTCAATTAACATATTCACACTATGGCTCTTCCGACTCAAGGAATCGGCTACCACATTTGCTTTGCCTGGATGGTAATGAATTCCTACATTGTATCCTTGATCAATTCTAACCATCTCCTTTGTCTCATGTTAAGATCTGATTGAGTAAAAATATACTTTAAACCCTTATGGTCCGTATATATCTCACATTTATTTCCAATGACATAATGATGCCATAACTTCAAAGCTTGCACTATGGCAGATAACTCCAAATCATGCATCACATAATTCTCATCATGCGGCCATAACTGCCTTGAAGCATATGCAACTACTTTGCCATTCTGCATCAATACGCATCCAAGTCCTTAACATGAAACATCACAATATATATCAAAGCTATTCTAAACATCTAGCAATACTAGCACTGGTGCTGATGTCAATTGCTTCTTTAGTTCCTGAAAAGTCTTCTCACACTGGTGACCATGCAAATTTCTTCTCCTTTTTCGACAACTATGTAAAGTGGCCTAGCAATTATCGAAAATCCTTCAACGAATCAACGGTAATATCCACCATTCCAAGAAAACTACGGATCTGGGTTACCAACTTAGGTTGCTCACAATGCAACACTGCTTCCACTTTACTTGGGTCAACTGTGTGAGACCTTCATTTTTATGTTACTAAGTAACATAAATATGAGGCTCTTAAGTGCTTCCTGTGCCATTCCCATGATCAGTGGCTGGCACGCACAAACACAATTTGGAAATTACAGCTACACAGATACACATTTTTATTAAATCACAGGTTTTATAGTGTTATTACAATACCAAAAGTAGCAGGAAATTAAAACCATGTCTCATAGTGTGCCAACTATTCCATAACTCCACAAAGCGATCACGAGATGAACCTAGAAAGATCAGTCGTCGCTAAAATTCGCAGGTTCCTCATATTCATTTCCGTCATTATCGTAATCTTGCTCATCACCTAAAAACATTGTTGAAGCAAGTTGAGTACATTGGTACTCGCAAGACTTTGTAGTGTATGCAATTCCTGAAATATATGCTGGCTGAAATAGAAAGTGGGTTTCTACGGTTGTTTTGCATAAAGCGAAAGTTTTGAATGAAGTAATACTGAATAATAATGGAAAGCGTAACTAGAAATTTAAAACAGTTTAATAAGTAATTTAAATAACAAGTAGTAAGATGAAATATAACAATCTACTCACGGCCCTTTGTGAGTAAATTAACGAAAAAGACCCTCCATGGTCTCATATGAACAAATGTAACAATAAGTGATATTAAAGGGTGTAAACCATTTCCCAAATCATTTAATCAAAGATTTTTGAAAACAGAAACAGCTAACTAGTGTCAATTCGCCAAGTCGTCCATGACCGTGGACACGGCTATTCGAATAGTTTTAGACTCTGCAGAGTTTGTACTGCTTTACCCACAAGATATGTTCTCCCTTTTTGCAAGCTATAAGACACACTTCCTTTGGTATGTCCGCGAGGAGTTCATAACGAAACTGTTCGATTACTTGAACCTTAACTTTGCACTAGCCCAATGACGTTACTCCTGACTATGATGGAAGCAAACAAACGGTGAAGCAATAGTATTCAGGAGCCCGCGGCTCAAATGGTACAACAACAGCCCCAAATTCATAGCCAGGCGTACACCGTTACAACGGTAGATGCCAACACCTCGGTGATGACACCTCCCTCGGGCAAACCTATATTCGGAATGCCCGTGCTACAACTGCCTACCAATGTGCAAAGCTAATTCCCAAATAATTTAATAAGTTAAGACTGTCCCATTTCAGTACTTGTGGATGTACGATTATACTTGGATCATGCAACACTACGTTCGGTCCTCAAAGTGACATGGGCGATAACTCCACCCTAGCTACGTACACGTTAAAACATGTACAACCGGCTATTGCCAATAATCACCCACGTCAAAACAGTAGTTTTATTTTCATTTTTATCAAACTACCAGTATCCTTTACTGCTTAAATAAACCAGAAAAAGATTTCACAAAGAAGTGTGTATGTGGGTGTAGATGTCAACGTATCATTCTAAGCATTACTAAGCAGATGCAATTAATATTCGTTATAGCCCATCTTTTAATTGAGTATCCATTCCTATGGTTGTCATGGGGTTTATGTTGATATGATTAAGATAATATATCAACATTGGGTTATAACTACCAAGAGCGTGAAATAAATAGTTAAAATATGAGCATGCAAGAAGATTCTTAATCACATTTTATCTGGTTGTAAAATCTGGGTTCAAGAATGATCAAAGGGGTGCTTGCCTTGCTCCTCAGCGGTGTAAGCTGGATCGGTGTCGTCGACGGCGTAGTCGGTAGTCTCAGCGTCTATACGTCGATTAAGAACATGGCAAATAAGATACTTCAATATCGATAAAAGAAGCAAATACATGAACAACAAAGAAAGCAGTTGAAAGATTCAAATGAAATCAATCCAAATCAATCAATGATGGCAATCACTTCATCACTTCATCATTTCATGTATGACCAAGTCACATGGTTACGGTCCTAAGGATAAAGATATAAGGGTATACATAACATGACTACTTTCCTTGGTGTATTATTTTATTTTAATTTACGAATTCAGGAAGCTAAGATTGTAAAGTTGAATATAATAAAATTCATTTTCAAGGAGTGGTGTTAGTTGTATTAATATTAATCATTGCATAAGGTAACTTCAAACATGTCAAACAAAAGTAACATAGTACACCCTAACTTTCATATTACCATTTGATCCTAATTAGTGTAATGAGCACAAAGAAACAAGTTTCATTCATTTTGGAAGCTTTTTGATTAAGTTATTGCAACTATATTAAATTTATGCATTATATAAAGTCCTAATATGAAATTTTCACAAACTAACTCCAAATCCAAATCTAATTACATATTTGAGTAGTATTTGACCTAAGAATTCCAGCAAAGTTGGTTTCACTCAAATTGGACTTTATTTGCAAAATTTCTATATGGAACATATTCAAACTTCACTCTTTAAATTTAAATTCAAGTTTAAATTGCTAAACAAGTTTGAAATATTTTTGCATATTATGAAACTACATGATTTATAACGAATTTACAAACAAGTTTCACTTGATTTGGATTTACAGATAAAAAGTTATATGCATTTTAATCCATTCGGTTCAATAAAATCAAAAGAAATGAGAAAATACGTTTTCCCTAAGAGAAAACGCATTTCAGCGTTTTGCGCGGCTAGGCTTTTGAATTGAGCCGCTGCCGCTGACAGTTGGGCCCGCTCGGCAGTGACCCGTCGCAGAGCATAGGGCCAACGGCCTCACCGGCGACTAACCGGCGATGTCGATCGACTTTGGCCGACGGCTACGGCGTCACTGGATCAAGGCGAATCCAGGGAACCACTTGGATATGGGTGATGTTCAGAGGAATTGAGCTCTCGGCGTTGGACGGCGGCGCTTCACGGTGAGGTCAAGCTCGACGGCGCTACAAGGTATCTAGGGCTTGACGGTCATGCGCACGAGCTTCAGTAGGCCTTAAGGATGCTATTACACGAGTTGCTCGAAAGGGAAAGAGACTGAGCCGAGTTCTCACCGTGCGCAGTAATGGCGGAAGGAAGTCGCACGGTGCTGGAGTGCTCCGGACTGCTTCGGTCTGGAAGAAAGTGTACAATAGTTTCTTGAGTGACCGTAGATGCTCAAAGTTCCATCAATTTGGACATTTTCTTACCGTGTCAAGCGATTTCGGGATTTCCCCCAATCCTGTTCTCGCCGGCAGCGGAGAAGACAAGGGAAATTCGGAGGGATTATGAGCTCGGAGAGGGAGTGGATGGTTGCTCTGGGTTTGACTCAGTGTAAAGGAGCTATTCCTCCAGTTAAATAGGCAGCGAAGGCGGTTTAGCGAGGAGTGGTCTGTGGAGAAGAATGGCGGCGGGTTTCGGTGCTCTCTGGAGCTTTCCCTTCGGCACGGCCAAAGGTCAAGGGACACGGCAGGCGCAGCTGGTAGGCGGCCTTGAGGTGCTCCCGATTGCGGCGGGGATACGGACAAAGAAACGAGGCGGTTCGGCGGGTTTTGCCGACAACAGAGAGAGAACGAGAGAGAGATAGAGAAGAGGGGAGGAAGAAGGATCTGGCCACATGGGCCCACCAGGCGGAGAAATGAGAAGGAGAGGAAAGAATGGAGGGTGACGCGTGTGACCAGTACATGGACTCCCACTTGCCAGCGACACATGACGAGTGGAGCTCTACCGAAACCTCTGGGTGCGTGGCCCCACAAGTCGGTGAAAGCAGAAGGAAAAAGGAAAAGAGGTTTAGGGCTGACAGCATGATAAAAGAATTAATGCACGGGTCATCTCATGTCTTGATTTTTCGAAACTTTTTGACCAAACTAGAGGCTAAGATATCTATCTCCAGTAAAATTTTGGGGTTAAAATGTGCTATAGTTATTTAACTAAAAATCTGACATTAACTGCTGCACATGAAACCCAACTCGGTTTTCAGTTTGGTTAAGGGACTAAATCAACATATTTATTTTTAAAATTTTTACTGAAGGTGTGATTCCACAATATGGATCTACCATAAAAATTTCAGCACTAAAATCGCATTATTTATTTCCCTATAATTCTTTTACTGATTTCTGCAGAATTGCAACTCAGCTTTATTTAATTGTAAATAAATAGTTAATCTTCTTAATAATTTTCGCAAATTTTTTTGGATGAAGGTGATATGTCTGAGGTCTTATGGTAAAAATTCCAAGGTCTATATTTCTCCACATCGTTCTCTAAAAATCTGACATGGGTCTGGCCAGAGATAAGATTCATCATTTTTAATTGTTTTCTTTACTAGTAAATGCATTCACATGGTCTTTTGACAAGCTAAGAGCGTTTCTAGGGTAGTCCACTATTAGATCAGAATTACTATGGAAATTTCCAAAATTTACCATTCTATCATTTCTTCTTTTCTTCTTTTATTTGATTCCAACAATCATTTCAATTATTCATTTCAATCAATAATCAATTCAACAAATGCACACAAAATCATAAAATGTAGCACAACAATGATTTCACATTCTTAATATTTGATTTTTAAACTTTTATAAATTTGAGGATGTTACAGATCTACCCCCCTTACAAAAATCTCGTCCTCGAGATTTGCGAGGGCTAAGGAAAACTAGAAGAAGTCTGGAAATTCTTTCATTAGATGATCTTCGCGCTCCCACGTGGCTTCTTCTTCGGTATGATTACTCCATTGTACTTTCAACATTCTGTGGATCTTGTTTCTTGTATGCCGCTCGGCTTCTTCAAGAATGCGAATAGGACGCTCTTGATAAGATAGATCAGATTGTAGATCAAGATCGTCGAGATTAGCGAGATCAGTCGGCACACGAAGGCATTTCTTGAGTTGGGATACATGGAAGACATTATGAACTTCCGATAGTCGGGGTGGCAAGTCCAACTTATATGCCATCTCTCCCATTTTCTCGATAATTGGAAACGGTCCAATATATCGAGGGGCTAGTTTCCCGCGGATTTGGAAACGACGAACTCCGCGAAGAGGAGAAACTTTTAAGTAGACATGATCTCCGACTTCAAAGCTTAAGTCACGTTGACGATTGTCGGCGTAACTCTTCTGACGAGATTGGGCTTCTTTGAGTCGACTCCTAATCATGTCAACTTGCTCTTGGGCTTCTTGGATAATGTCTGGGCCGAAGAAATTTCTTTCTCCAGTTTCAGACCAAAAGAGAGGGGTTCGGCACTTTCTTCCGTAAAGTGCTTCAAAAGGAGACATCTGGAGACTGGCTGGAAAGCTATTATTATAGGAGAATTCAGCAAAAGTTAAGCTTTTTTCCCAATTCATACAATATGATAGCACACAAGCTCTTAGCATGTCTTCCAGGGTCTGATTGGTCCATTCAGTCTGTCCATCTGTTTGGGGATGATAAGCCGTACTGAAATTCAACTTTGTCCCTAACAGAGTGTGCAAACTTTCCCAGAAACGAGATGTGAACTGGGATCCTCGATCGGACACAATAGTCTTAGGGATTCCATGAAGACGAACAATACTCTCCAGGTATACTCAGCAAGTTTAGAGCTTATATAAGTGGTTTTAACTGGAATGAAGTGAGCAACTTTGGTTAATCAATCGACGATAACCCATATGGAATCATGTCCTTTTCTGGTTCTCGGTAATCCAACAATGAAATACATACAGATATGGTCCCACTTCCATTCAGGAATTTCAAGAGGTCGAAGTAAACCAGCTGGGCGTTGATGCTCGGCTTTTACTCGCTGACATACATCACATTTCGCGATATACTCGGCGATTTCCTTCTTCATGCCGGGCCACCAATATTCCTGCTTCAGATCTTCATACATCTTCGTGCTACCAGGATGGATAGAAAGAGGTGATTCATGAGCTTCACTCAAGATCAACTTCTTGATTTCTAGATCACTGGGGATATAGATTCGATTCTTGAATTGGAGTATACCATCCGAATTTTCTGAAAATTCTAATTCTTTGCCTTGTTCCAACTCTTTTCGGATTTTAGATATGGCATCATCTTTAGATTGAGCTATCTTAATTTGGGTTTTCAGATTTGGTTGCATTTGGAGACTAGCAACAAATCCTTTTTCAACAATTCCCAAATTAAGCTTCTGAAACTCCTTTACTAATTCAGATTGATCGGTGTGTGCTGTCACCGTCATACAATGAAGCTTACGGCTTAGAGCATCTGCTACGACATTAGCTTTACCAGGATGGTAATGAATACTAAGGTCGTAATCCTTTATTAGCTCTAGCCATCTCCTTTGCTGCAGATTAAGATCTGGCTGAGTAAAGAAGTACTTTAAGCTCTTATGATCTGTATAGATGTCACACTTGTTTCCAATAAGATAGTGACGCCAGATTTTTAGGGCATGTACTACTGCAGCTAACTCCAGATCATGAGTTGGATAATTAAGCTCATGAGGTTGAAGCTGACGAGATGCATAAGCTACGACTTTTATCTCTTGCATCAACACGCAACCGAGACCATTGCGTGAAGCATCGCAATAGACATCGAAGCTCTTATGGATGTCGGGTAACACCAGCACTGGGGCTGTGGTTAACCGTTTCTTTAATTCCAGAAAACTTGCTTCGCATTCTGGAGTCCATTCATATTTCTTTTCTTTCTTCAAGAGCTGAGTCAAAGGTTTGGCGATTTTAGAGAAGTTTTCGATAAAGCGGCGATAATATCCCGCCAGACCGAGGAAACTTCGGATTTGAGGATAGATTTTGGTTGCTCCCAGTTTTGGACTGCTTGAACTTTGCTGGGATCAACAGAAATTCCACCTTTGGAGAGGATATACCCGAGGAATGCAACTTCCTTCAACCAAAATTCGCATTTCTCGAATTTGGCATATAATTTATGTTCTCGGAGTTTCTCAAGTACCAAGTGTAGATGTTGGGTATGATCTTCTTCATTTTTGGAATAGATGAGAATATCATCTATGAATACTACTACGAACTTATCAAGATACTCCATAAAAACTTTATTCATTAAACTCATAAAGCTAGCTGGAGCATTTGTAAGTCCGAAGGACATTACGACATATTCATATAAGCCGTAACGAGTGGTAAAAGCTGTTTTAGGAATATCCTCCGGTCGGATTTTTAATTGGTAATATCCATGTCTGAGATCAATTTTGGAGAAGATTTGGGCGCCGGTTAATTGATCGAACAGATCATCGATACGAGTTAAAGGATATTTGTTTTTGATAGTAACATCATTGAGAGCACGATAATCCACACACATGCGTAGACTACCATCCTTTTTACTGACAAAGAGGACTGGGCTACCCCATGAAGAAGTACTAGGTCGAATGAACTTTTTGTCTAACTGTTCTTGAATTTGCTTTTTGAGTTCTACTAACTCATTTGGTGGCATACGATAAGGTCTTTTGGAAATTGGGGCTGTACCAGGTATAAGATCAATGACGAACTCTAAGTCACGATCTGGTGGCAAACCTGGCAATTCTTCTGGAAATACATCAGGAAAGTTGGAAACTACAGGAACAGATTGAATCTTTTCCATTACCAATGCATTTAAGTATGATCTTGATTCGGAAAGATTCTGGGTGGAACTAAAATTCACTTCAACTCCTTCAGGATTGATAAGAGATATGGATCTTTTAGCACAATCTATCTGTCCTTTATTCTTAGCTAACCAATCCATACCAAGAATGATGTCTAATCCTGGGGTTTCTATAAGAATAAGATCAACATAAAATAAAACTTCATTTATTTCAATGCTAACCTTAGGACACATTTTAGTTGTTCTCATTTTTGCTCCGGGGGAATAGATTATCATAGACATAGGTAAAGATTCAGTTTGGATTTGATGTGATTCTACAAACTTTTTGGATATAAAGGAATGAGATGCACCGGAATCGAATAACACCAAAGTAGGAATAGATTGGACGGGGAACATACCCAGAACCACATCTGGTGCTTCCGTTGCTTCCTCAGCTGTCACATGATGTAAACGTCCTTGATTTGCGGCTTGAGCAGGTGCAGGCCTTCCGCCTTGTTGTCCTCCAGCTCCTTGAGGACGACCAGGAGGTCGCTGAGGAACTCCCTTGCTTGGGCAACTATTGGCATAATGTCCAAGCTGCTTGCACTTGAAACATGTGACATTTGAAGTCTGAGTTGATGCTCCAGTAGGACGTGCTCCAGTATGGTTCGCCGGACGTGCCAAAGGCTGTCAAGGTCGAGGGGCAGGACCTTGACGCCTTTGCTTCTGTGGCGGAGCAGGTGGTCGCGCATTACCCTGAGGTGCAGGGCGAGGTCTGGATGGGCTTGCACTAGCAGTCTTTTGTGGCATCCATTTCCTCTTGCGTGAATCCATAGCAGCTCGAGTGCTATGTTCCACTCGAATAGACTTATCCACCAGAGTTTGAAAATCATTAATATCAATGGCAGCTAAAGCACATTTGATTTCCTCATTTAGGTTATCCCGAAAGCGTTCGACTTACGTGCTTGAGAATAACCGGATGGTGCATAACGGGAAAGGTAATTGAAGCGATTAAGATACTCCATTCTTGTCTGATTCCCTTGGCGGAGATCAAGGAATTCCGTCTTTTGATGTCCATCGATTGGAAGGAATATGGGTTCGGCGAAAAGTATCTTTGAAGGCCCCCATGAAATCGATCCTTTGGAAGTATAGCTTGGTAGTTCTCCCACCATAATGCAGACTCCTCCCAAGCGATAAGATGCATAGAGAACTTTCTCCTGATCATTGCAGCGTGCAATGTTCAACTTGCTCTCCATTGTTCGCGGCCAGTCATCTGCGCCCAATGGGTCAGCAAAGATAGAGAATGTAGGAGGCCGAGTCTTGTAAACTTCGGTCAACCTTGATGGTGGAGCACCACCACCACTTCCTCCAACAGGGACTCCTTGGTGGGAAGTGTTCTGAACTAACTGTTGCAGAAGAAGTGTGTGGGTTTGACGGTTTTGCTCGATCATTGCCAGAACTTGCACCATTGTCGGCGGACCTGGCAATTGCTCCTCCAGAATTCCACCTTGCTGATTAGGATTTGAATCTGGATTTGGTGGATCTGGAATTTGACGAGAAGATGAAGTCCTTGCAGAAGGGTGCATTGGATTAGGTTGCGCTGGAGTGGGCAATGTTTCGCGAGGAGGGAAGGGCTCCTGCGAAGCCTCACTCTCCAAGATCCCGCGAAGAGATCTGGTTACAGGCATCCTGAAATTTCAATTCAGATGAGAAAATAATACATTGTAATTTAATGATTTAAGCTGGTAGATTAGTTAATTCAACTCAATCTCCATCTGTTAATAGGCAACATTTCATTCCCTAAAATCTTATTATTCTTAAAGAAATTCATTAACAAGGAAGGTGTGTTGTTATGTTATGTTGTGAACGATAAACACAAAGGATCACATCATCGTGAAGTTGTAATAAAACATTAGAAAGTCACGAGAAGGAACCAAGACAAGCAGAAATAAACAGTAACAGCACTTTATTCAAACCACATATTAACAATATGTACAACAAAAGTATGACAACCTCACAACTCAACACTACATGACCACATGTGCTGCTACAACTCAAGGTAAACCTACTCCAAACCTGGCGCTACAACGTCCTCGCCAGTAGACTCAACAGGATCCGCAGGGGTAGAGTCAGTCACCGTGGCGGGAAAGGTACCACGACGCCTGTAAACCTGCGTCACACGGGGATGCGGTACACCTGCAGCGACCTGTCCAAGTCTAACCCGCGACAGACGTGGACGACTAACTCCCGTGGACATCCTAGCCCGTCGGGAATGTCTAGTGGCCCTAGCAGACCTAGGGGTAGGAGTACCGGGCACCTCCTGAACTGGCAACAAAGTAGCATCGTCGCCAAGAGCTGACCTCGAGAACAAACCCATAGCCACGAAAGGGGCTATGGCGTTCTCTAAAAAGGCTACTCTCCTACGTGCAACGTAGTACTCTAGTACTGCCTGACGGTGGTAACGGTCAGCAGCATGAAGGAACTCAACTATGATCCTATAGTGCTCATCTGGTATGGTACTAGGATCTATGTAACTGGTGTCTCCCCTCAGCAACAGAGCAGGTATCTCCCGGTAAACAGTCGCCATCTCTGGAAGAGCGTGGCGCAGTCGAACGATGGCCACATAAGCGACATCGCTCAACGCAGAAGACACCGAAGCTCCAAGTCCATCAAAAGTACGTCCTGTCTCCCCGAACTGTGTCCTCGCTGGGATCTCAATCCTAGCAATGTACTCTATCGATACTGGACTCGCCATCGCCTGATAGACGATGTATCTAGGTGTGTCAAACTGTGCAAAATCTAACATCTGTGCTAAGACTCCCATCAATCCCTCTCCCAGACGCTCGGAGGTGACGAAGCATGGCGAATACCCTTCCATCTGCACATTTAATAAAGAATTAGTATTCCAGATTAAATGTAAGATGCAACGATAACGCACAAAAGTAAAGAGTAGAAGATAAAACAGTAAAGGATTAATAACAGATATAGCAAATTTTATACTCCTAAGTGTAATGTGTCTATTCAAATTTTAAATTTCCCTCTTAACGACCATTCTAACTAATGTTCACCTACAGACAGCGTGGCTCTGATACCAAACTGTGAGACCCTCATTTTTATGTTACTAAGTAACATAAATATGAGGCTCTTAAGTGCTTCCTGTGCCATTCCCATGATCAGTGGCTGGCACGCACAAACACAATTTGGAAATTACAGCCACACAGATACACATTTTTATTACATCACAGGTTTTATAGTGTTATAAAAATACCAAAAGTAGCAGGAAATTAAAACCATGTCTCATAGTGTGCCAACTATTCCATAACTCCACAGGCAACTGCTGAGATGAACCTAGAAAGATCAGTCATCGCTAAAATTCGCAGGTTCCTCATATTCATTTCCGTCATTATCGTAATCTTGCTCATCACCTAAAAACATTGTTGAAGCAAGTTGAGTACATTGGTACTCGCAAGACTTTGTAGTGTATGCAATTCCTGAAATATATGCAAATTTGAAATAGAAAGTGGGTTTTTACGGTTGTTTTGCATAAAGCGAAAGTTTTGAATGAAGTAATACTGAATAATAATGGAAAGCATAACTAGAAATTTAAAACAGTTTAATAAGTAATTTAAATAACAAGTAGTAAGATGAAATATAACAATCTACTCACGGCCCTTTGTGAGTAAATTAACGAAAAAGACCCTCCATGGTCTCATATGAACAAATGTAACAATAAGTGATATTAAAGGGTGTAAACCATTTCCCAAATCATTTAATCAAAGATTTTTGAAAACAGAAACAGCTAACTAGTGTCAATTCGCCAAGTCGTCCATGACCGTGGACACGGCTATTCGAATAGTTTTAGACTCTGCAGAGTTTGTACTGCTTTACCCACAAGATATGTTCTCCCTTTTTGCAAGCTATAAGACACACTTCCTTTGGTATGTCCGCGAGGAGTTCATAACGAAACTGTTCGATTACTTGAACCTTAACTTTGCACTAGCCCAATGACGTTACTCCTGACTATGATGGAAGCAAACAAACGGTGAAGCAATAGTATTCAGGAGCCCGCGGCTCAAATGGTACAACAACAGCCCCAAATTCATAGCCAGGCGTACACCGTTACAACGGTAGATGCCAACACCTCGGTGATGACACCTCCCTCGGGCAAACCTATATTCGGAATGCCCGTGCTACAACTGCCTACCAATGTGCAAAGCTAATTCCCAAATAATTTAATAAGTTAAGACTGTCCCATTTCAGTACTTGTGGATGTACGGTTATACTTGGATCATGCAACACTACGTTCGGTCCTCAAAGTGACATGGGCGATAACTCCACCCTAGCTACGTACACGTTAAAACATGTACAACCGGCTATTGCCAATAATCACCCACGTCAAAACAGTAGTTTTATTTTCATTTTTATCAAACTACCAGTATCCTTTACTGCTTAAATAAACCAGAAAAAGATTTCACAAAGAAGTGTGTATGTGGGTGTAGATGTCAACGTATCATTCTAAGCATTGCTAAGCAGATGCAATTAATATTCGTTATAGCCCATCTTTTAATTGAGTATCCATTCCTATGGTTGTCATGGGGTTTATGTTGATATGATTAAGATAATATATCAACATTGGGTTATAACTACCAAGAGCGTGAAATAAATAGTTAAAATATGAGCATGCAAGAAGATTCTTAATCACATTTTATCTGGTTGTAAAATCTGGGTTCAAGAATGATCAAAGGGGTGCTTGCCTTGCTCCTCAGCGGTGTAAGCTGGATCGGTGTCGTCGACGGCGTAGTCGGTAGTCTCAGCGTCTATACGTCGATTAAGAACATGGCAAATAAGATACTTCAATATCGATAAAAGAAGCAAATACATGAACAACAAAGAAAGCAGTTGAAAGATTCAAATGAAATCAATCCAAATCAATCAATGATGGCAATCACTTCATCACTTCATCATTTCATGTATGACCAAGTCACATGGTTCTGATCCTAAGGATAAAGATATAAGGGTATACATAACATGACTACTTTCCTTGGTGTATTATTTTATTTTAATTTACGAATTCAGGAAGCTAAGATTGTAAAGTTGAATATAATAAAATTCATTTTCAAGGAGTGGTGTTAGTTGTATTAATATTAATCATTGCATAAGGTAACTTCAAACATGTCAAACAAAAGTAACATAGTACACCCTAACTTTCATATTACCATTTGATCCTAATTAGTGTAATGAGCACAAAGAAACAAGTTTCATTCATTTTGGAAGCTTTTTGATTAAGTTATTGCAACTATATTAAATTTATGCATTATATAAAGTCCTAATATGAAATTTTCACAAACTAACTCCAAATCCAAATCTAATTACATATTTGAGTAGTATTTGACCTAAGAATTCCAGCAAAGTTGGTTTCACTCAAATTGGACTTTATTTGCAAAATTTCTATATGGAACATATTCAAACTTCACTCTTTAAATTTAAATTCAAGTTTAAATTGCTAAACAAGTTTGAAATATTTTTGCATATTATGAAACTACATGATTTATAACGAATTTACAAACAAGTTTCACTTGATTTGGATTTACAGATAAAAAGTTATATGCATTTTAATCCATTCGGTTCAATAAAATCAAAAGAAATGAGAAAATACGTTTTCCCTAAGAGAAAACGCATTTCAGCGTTTTGCGCGGCTAGGCTTTTGAATTGAGCCGCTGCCGCTGACAGTTGGGCCCGCTCGGCAGTGACCCGTCGCAGAGCATAGGGCCAACGGCCTCACCGGCGACTAACCGGCGATGTCGATCGACTTTGGCCGACGGCTACGGCGTCACTGGATCAAGGCGAATCCAGGGAACCACTTGGATATGGGTGATGTTCAGAGGAATTGAGCTCTCGGCGTTGGACGGCGGCGCTTCACGGTGAGGTCAAGCTCGACGGCGCTACAAGGTATCTAGGGCTTGACGGTCATGCGCACGAGCTTCAGTAGGCCTTAAGGATGCTATTACACGAGTTGCTCGAAAGGGAAAGAGACTGAGCCGAGTTCTCCGTCTTGTGATAATGGCGGAAGGAAGTCGACGCAGTCTTTGGAGTGCTCGGACTGCTTGATGCTGGAAGAAAGTGTACAATAGTTTCGTGAGTGTCCGTAGATGCTCAAAGTTCCATCAATTTGGACATTTTCTTACCGTGTCAAGCGAGTTCGGGATTTCCCCCAATCCTGTTCTCGCCGGCAGCGGAGAAGACAAGGGAAATTCGGAGGGATTACGAGCTCGGAGAGGGAGTGGATGGTTGCTCTGGGTTTGACTCAGTGTAAAGGAGCTATTCCTCCAGTTAAATAGGCAGCGAAGGCGGTTTAGCGAGGAGTGGTCTGTGGAGAAGAATGGCGGCGGGTTTCGGTGCTCTCTGGAGCTCTCCCTTCGGCACGGCCAAAGGTCAAGGGACACGGCAGGCGCAGCTGGCAGGCGGCCTTGAGGTGCTCCCGATTGCGGTGGGGATACGGACAAAGGAACGAGGCGGTTCGGCGGGTTTTGCCGACAACAGAGAGAGAACGAGAGAGAGAGAGAGAGAGAAGAGGGGAGGAAGAAGGATCTGGCCACATGGGCCCACCAGGCAGAGAAATGAGAAGGAGAGGAAAGAATGGAGGGTGACGCGTGTGACCAGTACGTGTACTCCCACCTGCCAGCGACACATGACGAGTGGAGCTCTACCGAAGCCTCTGGGTGCGTGGCCCCACAAGTCGATGAAAGCAGAAGGAAAAAGGAAAAGAGGTTTAGGGCTGACAGCATGATAAAAGAATTAATGCACGGGTCATCTCATGTCTTGATTTTTCGAAACTTTTTGACCAAACTAGAGGCTAAGATATCTATCTCCATTAAAATTTTGGGATTAAAATGTGCTATAGTTATTTAACTAAAAATCTGACATTAACTGCTGCACATGAAACCCAACTCGGTTTTCAGTTTGGTTAAGGGACCAAATCAACATATTTATTTCTGAAATTTTTACTGAAGGTGTGATTCCACAATATGGATCTACCATAAAAATTTCAGCACTAAAATCGCATTATTTATTTCCCTATAATTCTTTTACTGATTTCTGCAGAATTGCAACTCAGCTTTATTTAATTGTAAATAAATAGTTAGTCTTCTTAATAATTTTTGCAAATTTTTGTGGATTAAGGTGATATGTCTGAGGTTTTATGGTAAAAATTCCAAGGTCTAGATTTCTCCACATCGTTCTCTAAAAATCTGACATGGGTCTGGCCAGAGATAAGATTCATCATTTTTAATTGTTTTCTTTACTAGTAAATGCATTCACATGGTCTTTTGACCAGCTAAGAGCGTTTCTAGGGTAGTCCACTATTAGATCAGAATTACTATGGAAATTTCCAAAATTTACCATTCTATCATTTCTTCTTTTCTTCTTTTATTTGATTCCAACAATCATTTCAATTATTCATTTCAATCAATAATCAATTCAACAAATGCACACAAAATCATAAAATGTAGCACAACAATGATTTCACATTCTTAATATTTGATTTTTAAACTTTTATAAATTTGAGGATGTTACAAACTGTAACTCCCTTAGCAATCATTACATGTCCAAGGAATTCAACCTTCTTCCATAAATCACACTTACTAAACTTAGCATATAACTGTTGTTCTCGAAGCTTCTAAAAAACTAGCATTAATTGTTCTGCATGTTCCCCTTTTGTATTAGAGTAGACAAGAATTTCATCTATGAACATGACAACAAACTTATCTAAATATTCCATGAAAACCTTATTCATCATGTTCATGAAATATGCGGGGGCAGTAGTCAATCCAAATGATATGATTGTGAACTTATAATGTCCATATCTTATCAAGAATGTAGTCTTAGGCACATCCTTTGCGAGAATCTTCAAAGAAGATATCCTGATTGAAGATCTATCTTGGAGAAAACTATGGCTCCTCTTAACTAATCAAACAAATCATCGATCCTGGGTAACGAATTCTTGTTATTTAATGTTACTTCATTAAGCGCACAATAATCAATACACATCCTTAAACTTCCATCCTTTTTCCTAACGAAAAAAATAGGTGCTCCCCATGGGGATGCACTAGGTCTCATAAAACCTTTTTCAAACAGTTCTTCAATATGTTTCTTCATCTCTACCAAGTCATCGGTAGGCATCCGATAAGGTCTATTAGCTATTGGGTTGTACAAGGCACCAATTCAATCAAAAACTCAATGTCTCAATCTAGTGGCATACCAGTTAAATCCTCTGGAAAAACATTCGAGTATTCACTCAAAACTTGTACCTCCTCTAGACTGACAACCTTTACACTATTGAACATCATTTGTCCATCTTGAACTGCAGTCACTTGAAATTCCACCTTTTCACCTTTTGGGCTCTCAATTGATACTACTCTTTGACCACAATCCAGAACAGCCTTGTATTTGGACAACCAATCTATTCCCAAATATGACATCCAAGGTCTGGGTATCTAACATTATAAGGTTCACTAGGAACTCTACTCCATCTATTAGCAACTTTACCCCAAAACATCCTCCATTAGATCAAAGTTCTGATCCAAGGGATTGGACTAATACATGCACTTGAGATTCACAATATCCAAATCATTTTCAATAGAAAAAGCTTGAGAAACAAAAGAATGCAAAGCTCCAAAATCAAACAAAACTGTTACAGGTACTAAGTTAATGAAGGATTTACCCAGTACAATGTCTGAAGCATTTTAGGGTCCATATGCTATGATATGATTGACTCGACCTCTCACAGTTGCTTGAGGCATGGCTCCAGCTTAAGCAACTCCATGATTCACTCCAGGTGAAGGTGCTTTTGCAGGTGTGGTTCCATGGTTGAAGCGAACATGTGTCACACCTCCTCTCTTAGGATAACTGTCAGCGAAGTGTCCTAGCTCATTGTAATGTAGCAACACCTATTTGCCATATGTAGATTTCCTCCCATCTGATTATTAGCTTGGGCATGTGTTTGGGAAACTCTAACCAGATGAACACGATGCAAGTGACAGCATCTTAAAAGAATTCTTAGGCTAGAACCTTGTAAACCGATGAGGTGCAATCTTCACTCTCTGTTGACCTTGGCGAGCTCCTTGCTATGCCATTCTGCACTTTCGGTTGTCATCCTACTCTTTGCACTTATCCTCTAGAATCAAGGCCTTATTTACTAACTCTTGGAAATCAGATAAGGTATGGGTGATCAAACCCACTTGCAATCTAGAATTTAGTCCTTTCATGAAGCGATACTGTCTAGCTTTATATGTTGCCACATCTACAGGGGTGTAGCATGCAAGCTGTGTGAATTTGTTTAAATAGTCAGCCACTGACTGACTTCCCTGCTTTATCACTCTGAACTCTTCCTTCTTCAAGTCCATGATACCTTCTAGTACATGATACTGGCGAAAAGAAATAGCAAATTCTTCCCAAGTGATGTCTTGCGGGGTTTCATGGAAAGCACAATAGTTCTCCCACCACTCTGTAGCAATTCCTTCAAGCTGATGAGAAGCGTAAAGCACTTTCTCATTTCCCACACACTAGGTGATATGTAGCTTCTTCTCAATGGCCCTGAGCTTGTCCTCTACCTCCAAAGATTGGCATTCCCAGAGAAAGTAGGTGGGTGGGTCCTCTTAAACTCCAACAACATGGAGTAAGGACATGGTCCAATGTTAACAGCTTGATTTGCTTGATTAGCAGTTGCCTGGTTAGTGATTTGCTGCACTTGTTGCATCATAGTGTGCATCAACTAAGTCTGTGTGGCAAGAAAGATCTCTAAAATTCTGCAGATCTACTTGTGGTGCAAGTTGAGGAAAAGTCTCCTCATTGGGATTCCCATTAGGGCAAGAATCACTTCCACTAGCTCCATTGTTTCCGCATGTTTGCACCATTTGTTGATCACTCCAAGGTTTAGAGAAAAGATGGAACAAGAATAGACAAGTAATATAGAAACTTATGTGGGGTGATAGGTTTGACTCAAAATCCAAATCTAATCAACTTTAATAATAACTTGGTATGGTTTCTCATAAATGTCTAAAGGTCATGCAACACATACTGCACACTTAGAAAACAAAAAGACTCTTATTAACCTAAGCACATAAAAGTCTAACGCCTAAAGGACAACTCTACTACTCAAAAAGATGCAACTCACCCTTGAGTCTCAACTACTAAACTAGACTCTATCACTCATCAAGCCATCTGGGTTGTGGCTTTCCTAGGGAATACACCGGCGGGTGATCTGGAATCGACGCAAACTAATTCATGTGACCTCCAACTACCATAGTAGTTGACAATGCCTCCTCCTCTAGCTCTGGCTCTAGCTCTAGCACTGACTCTAGCTCATACTGAGGCTCTAACTCCTCAGGGTCCTCATTCTCGAGCTCCAACTCAGCCTCCTCTTCTCTAGCATACAAAGCCTCCTCAAGCTTAGTGATCCTCTGTGACGCTAACCCTCTGATCTCCTGAAGCCCCAACTGAGCGTCCTCTAAAGCACCATAGGTCTCCTGAAGCTCCTGAACTGCACCATCCATGACCTCCACCTATGCTGCAGCAAACCTAGCGAGGTGAATAACTGCAGAATCTCCCTCAAGAACTATCCTGGCACTGGTGGCACCTCCCTCCTATGGGTGAAGATGAAACATGGCTTGACGCAACTCCTCTGGGTAGTCGTCAGCGATCCTACGTAGTGTGAGACATGCTAGCTCCTAGATCCTTGCCTCAAAAGACAACCTCCTCATAGTGATGTTGATCGAACAGCTGGCCTTGGTGTCTTCACGTGCATAGATGGTGACCTTGCAAACTATCCCAAGTCCCTTTCCATTGATGATCCAACTATTGACATGGTAGAACGGCCTGTCTAAACCCCCCAAGATCTGAAGCATCCTCCACAACTCAGCGGCGTACCTACAATTGTGCTCTCCATAAGTATCCATCATCCTCATCTTCCAAAAGACAACTCTCGTGATATCTCAAATTTTAAAATCAAGGGTAACAATAGAATATTTCAGCAAAGGTATGAAACGAGAAAGAGGGGATAAGTCAAGAATTCACTGATTCATGAGCACACAGCCTAACCGAATTCATTCTTCAACGCTGGCACACAACCTCCCATTCCCATGTTTTATTTTTCAAGATCTAACCCTTGACTGTAATTCTGAATAATTATCCAATACCATGGACACAGCTATTCAAATAGGTTTGACACACTCACTGCAGAAGTTACACACTTTACCCACAAGATATAATCAACTCACCAAATCTAACGCAACTCACCATACAAGGGTATGCGAATGAGTGATCATAACAAAGCCTTTCAGAAACTTCTTTCTTAACACATATACCTCTACAGTATTGCCTTCACTATCCCTTCCCTCACACAGAGCCAAAGTATAGGACTGACATGACGTTGGATCGACATCAAGCACAAGCACAGACATCCTCCCCCATAACCACTCCCCTGTGTGATTATCACCCTGAGATACCACATGCTAAGACATAGATAGCTTACTTAACTATGTGTGTCCTATTCCAAACATGTGGTTGTATGTTTGGCCCAATTTAAAGGCTTGCAAGGTTATGTCCTTAATTGACCAAGGTAAGACTTCCAAACTCACAACATTTGGTACACAACCCTCACATCACTCATCAACCCATTGCCACACAGGACCACCATGGCACAAAACCTCTTGCCACTTATGCCAGTATAAATCATTTCCCACTCCAGTTGATTATTGTGTAACACATGCCATCAATAGTTCAACATCTATGTAGAATAACGCATGCCTCTACATATCAACATCATCGTGTGGCAACACGTGGCTCACTATTTTAGAAACGCATTACATGTTCCATTAATCAATATTAATTTTGTATTTCCAAAATGATAGCAATAACACGCTGCATGTCTAAGCATACTAGTCACGATCTAGCAACCTATGTTGGCATATTAATAACATCCAACTAACATTAAATCAACTTAAGGTGACAAGTAAACATGGAATATAAATGACAAGGTGGATATACAACAATTAGGTTGATTAACTAACCCAAATAAATTGAAATCATTTTTTATTTGAATTAGCATGCAATAATTTGAAACAACATAATTCTGAATCATGGGATCAACGTGATCAAAGCATAACATACCTTAGGAAAGCTCTTACTCCTACTCTAAACCTTGCTCTTATATTGGCACTTCACTCTGTAACCTCTTGGGCACTTCAACGTTTACGCGTAACGAGTAAATAAATAATAAATATAAAAAACACAAAGTGCAAAATCAACTATAAAAATTAAATAAAATTTACCAGTAAATATAGCATGATTTTACAAATTTTTAGGCCCTAGAATGACCTCAATCGGAGCTCATATGAGTAAGAACAAGCTATTCGAAATTAAAAAATAAAAATAAAAGAATAAACGGAATTAACTAAATTATTTTTGTACTAAAATATAGGAAATATGACGTAATGCTAATGTCAACAACTATTTTGATTTTTGGCTAAAATATTTTTCTACGAAAAATATATTTTAGACGTTATGTTGACGTCACTGTGACACATGGACCAATCACAGAGCAACACATGTCACTGCTATTTCGAATTTCCAACCGGATTACTTTTCTACTGAAAACATGAATTATGATGTCATGTTGACATCATAAACCGAATAAAAACTAATCTAGAAAATCCTTTATTAGGCTGACATGTGGGCCCACGGTCTATAGACCAGGTTCACGAACGCTACCGAGTCCACGGTGGACACGGTCCACGGCACAGAGCCGATGACAAGTGGGACCAACCGTGGTGGCATCATCGCTGATGTCAGCGGCCCCCGCGCGGCTAGAGACTCCTCGGTTTTCACACGGACACGCGGCAACACCCTACTGGTCCCATGTTTGGCAAGATCTAAACCGTACGATTCGAAATTAACGACTGAGATCACTCGGATCTGCGGCTACGACTAAGACACATGGCAGAGTAACATTGTATCCACATGGCGGATTCTAAGTGGCCCGATCTAAATCTAACGGATGAGATTCACCCAATTCTACTGTGATGTAGCACGACGAGAAACGAATGTGTGGCAAGATCTAACCCGTTCACGCGCGATCTAACGGGCATGGTCAACACAAATCTGCGGCAATGAACGGTGGTGAGATGATATGAGATCAAGACACGTGGCCTTACCTAGACCACACGATGAAGATTCGGTGGTTGAGATGCTTTCCGAGGTTCAACAGTGAGATTCTGCCAGCGATGAAAGCAACGACGAGCTCAATGGTGTTCCGAGGCTCCTCCGATAATCAAGCTTCACGAGTTTGACGCAGTAGAACACGAGGTCCACGAATCTGAGCTCCAAGGCGGAGCATGAGGCACGGCGGCGACGGAAAAGATGAATAACCGCGATGGCCCTCCTTCCTGACTCTAGTGAGAAATCACAGCGTGACAGCGGTGGCTTAGGCGTGGACTCCTAGCGCAAAGAGTACGGCGTGGTACGGGGACTTCAATGCACGAGGCAGCGGCTTAAATAGGGCCTCGACGAGCGCGAATCGTGAACATCGAAACAAACACGGTGGCACAGTCCGACTCGGACATGGCAATGATGTGGCCTGATTGCGAGCATCCACATAGACTCGATCCAACGATCCGCACCGATCCACCACTCGGTAAGATCCCAACTAACCGATCGTGATCCAACGGTCGAGCTCCTTAGGGCTAGGGTTCAGGCTACGAGTGGGCTACGGCGCTAAGCGAGTCAGGCTAGATTGGGCTTTGGGTTTCAGCCCAAAAACCCAAAAGCATTTTCAGCCTTTTTCTAATTAAATTAATTCTAGAAATTAGATTAAGTCAAAATAAATAACAAAAATATCAAAAAAATCCTAAAAAATATTTTAGACATTAAGAAATGAAATAAAATATTTCCAACAAAACTTTATTTAAACTTTTCAAACATTTAAATTTTTTCAACAAAGGCTTAATTTAAATTAATTTCAAATAAATCCAAATATATTCCATAAAATTCTGAAAAATTTAAAAATCACAATAAATACAAGAACAACAAAAATTGAGATGTTACAGTAATTAAGTTTTCATGTGTTATAATTTAATTCATAGCACTCCTTTTGTAATAGTTATGCTCTAATATTAATTCTTTACTGATTAGATTGATTTAATTATATGGTTTGTTTTATTTTAATGATCTCATTTTCAGTTAATTATTTATGAAATTTGTGATCTGAAATGCAATGATTTATTGTATTTTGCAATTTGTTCTATTGTATTCAATATGTAACAATTGAATTGTACGATTCAACTTTATTAATTAGTTTAATTAAGCGTGTTATTTTGATTCAATTAGCTCTTATGCAAGTTTAATTACCGAGGTTATTTCATCCTAACCCTTTCTTTATAAGGTGCTAATTAGGCGGGTCTTTTCAGTTACTCCTAAACTTTAGTAAGATTCCCTTTTTCTAGCTCTTTTGTTTATTTTTTTTATCAATATTTAGCAAAAATATTAATAACCAATTTGATGACCAAATTTAGTACGGTTTGGTAGGTCAAGTTTGTTATCAAACGGAACAATCTCTATTTGGCTCAATTTATGGCCAACTTAGGGCATGTTTGGATCTATGTAGTTAATAGTTAGCTTCTAAAAATTAGCTGGAGTGGATCCAAACACCCCTAGCTAATAGATCAACTAACTATTAGCTGGGCACCCAGCTAATGGTTATCTCATTAGCTAGCTAAACCCAGCTAATAGGTGGCATTTAACCAAAATACCCTTCGCGTCTACCACAAATAGCATTTAATAGCATGTGCATTCTGGACAATAGCATCTATTAGCTGGTGAATCCAAACACCCTTCAACTAATAGTTAGCTAGCTATAATATTAACTAGGAACTATTAGCTAGCTATAATATTAGCTAGGAACTATTAGCTAGCTAACTATTAGCTGCTAATGGATCCAAACAAACCCGTAATTGTTGTTTTATGTGAGCAAAGTCAAACAAAGTCAGCGGCTCCGAGAATCACATCAAAAGTTTTTTTCCTTGTACCCAGGCCGGAAGTGTACGAAATCTGCGCTCTCCATGCGGCATATATATGAACACACACTGTATATACAACTACAAATTGAAGCACATATTTTCGCAGAATTTTTTCCCCGAAAAGCAACGTAGGTGCTGTCGACACGTACGCACGTTGGCGCCGCCACATGTGCATAACAGAAGCAGAAAATTAGCTAACCGAGACCAAGGAATGGCATATTGGCATTAGGCAGGGCCGTCCGTGTTGCCGTCTCCTGAGCCAGCTCTGCCCGTTCGGGCAAGAGCACGCAACACTTGTACACCCCTTGCCTAAAAAGGCATGCTTCAATGCTTGTGTTGTTCTTCCTTCTTTGAGCGCACACAAAAAGGTCTGAAACTAGGGCTGGAAAAAAAGCTCGTTGAGCTGGCTCGGTGGCTCGTTTCAAAATTGCTCTGATTACATTCATTTTTCTTTTAAAATAAAAATTAGTTGATTTGGAACCAGAGTCAACTTCGGCTCGGCTCGTTAGGCTCGGCTCGTTAAGCTCGGTTCGAAGTTGGGTCTCAAACAATACAGAAGACTATAATAAATAAGAATAAATCAGTGTCGAAGAAAGCTCGAAAAAAAGTTCAACTGGCTCGTTATCCACCCCTATCTGAAACCAAAGGGCACTCATACTTGCAGTACAGGTCTTTCTCGGACTACCAAATCGGTCAAGGCCTCAAGGGCGAGCATAAAAAGACGCTCTCCAATATTAATATTAATATTAACTTATATTATTGTAACACCCCAAAAATTTGCTTTTCTTAAATTCATGTGTGATTTGGCACTTTGGTGAATTTTTGGAATTTTTTGGAATTTATTTGGAATTTATTTGAATTTATTCCATTTTGAGATAATTAAAGAATTTAATTTTGCAAATAAAATTTTGGTGGAAATATTTTATTTGAGTACAAAATGATCCAAAATAGTTTCCAGAATTTTTCTGAGTGTTTTGCTATTTTTAATGAATTAAATAAATTTCTGAAAATTATTTTGAATATTAAATCGCTAGAAAATCGAATCGGGTCGAGTACTGTTCATCCGACCGAGTCGAACCTGAGTCGGACTCGAGTCCGACCCGCGCCATGCGGTCAAGCCGAACCCGCTCGGCGAGACCCTAGATGCGTGACCGTCGGATCAAAATCCAACGGTCCGCGTTGGACCACGTCACCCGAGCCCAGGCCGGATCGGACCCGCCCGCGTCGGATGAATCCCAGCCGTTGGATGGAACACGTGGACGGTCGAGATTGCTTCGTCTCCGCCGAGTCCGATACGGATTGCGCCGCCGCGTCCGCCGCCATGTTCCGTTAGGGTTCCGATTTGTGCGCGCATCCCGGGGCTATTTAATGCGTGGGACATCGCCCGAGGTTGCCCTTTGCTGTGCGCACCCGAAACCCTAGCCCGTCGAGCCCTAGCCGCCACCGCTCAGCCGCAATCGCTCGCCGTAGTTGCTTAGGGGTTCCGCCGCGGTTTTTGTCGAATCCCGCCGCCGTCCGCCGTTCTCCGCCGCCGTTGGCCCCAGATCCGAGTTCCCCGCGACGAGACGCACCCGAAGGGAGAACTCACCTCGCCGGAGAAGCCCCGCAGCGCCGCGCCGTTGGTCGCCGTCCCGGCCCGGCCAGCGCGCGCAGACGCCATCACCGGGCCTCGAAGCTTCTCAGCCGTCCGATCAAGATCGCACGGTCCAGATCGCGCCACGTCACCCGCCGGTGAGATTTTGATCCAAAACTCCAGATCCAATCTCGACCGTTGGATCTAGATCCAACGGTCCGAATCAAACGCGTTAACCCAAACGGCGTGGAAGCGAATCGATCGATACGGGCCGTTGATTTTCAAATCAGCGGCCGAGATCGTGCACGCGCCCAGGAAGGCTGACCGCCGCGGTCAGCGCGGCCAATGCACCCACGTGCGTGTCACTGACACGCCGGGCCCGCATGTCACGGCCGACCATAACCGCCGTGGCGTCGGCCAAAGACGGCCCGCATGTCACGCCACCCAGCCGGCGGTGGCGTCGGCGATGACGTCACCGGTGGAGTCCCACATCGGCGCCAGCGGTGAGTCCGGCCGACGTCGGCAAGAATGACGTCACCGTAGGGTCCCACCTGTCAGTCTCACGGGGAACCGTGGACCGGGTCCACGGTAGACCCAAGCCAAACCATGGACCACGTCCATGAACCGGTGACATCAGACCAATCGAGGCTGCCACGTGTCATCACGACGCCAATAAATTAATTTCCGAAAAGAAAATGATTTATTAATTCGAAATAATGATTTCAGATTTTGATTCAAACTTCAAACGCTTATAACTTTTGCGTTTTAACTCCGAATTGAGTGATTCAAATTTCTAAATTTGTATAAAATTGAGATCTACCTAATGATGAATTTTATTTAATTTTTTGACTAAAGTTTTTCTCTGTAATATTATTTAATTGATTATTTAAACTTTAAATAATCATAACTTTTGTGTTTTAACTCCGATTTGAGCGATTCCAGTTCCTAAAAATTCATAAAATTATGTTCTCTCTGTTTATGAACTTTATTTGGATGTTTGGACACTTTTGGTCTACTGGTTTATTCATTTGTTGCTATTTGCACGCGTTACGAGTAGACGTTGAAGTGCCGGAAGGATTCGAAGGAGAAGTATTGACTCAGGAGCCAGCTCATGACCAAGAACAAGTACTTTTTGAAGGCAAGTTATGCTTTGACCATGTTGATCCCATTTTGAAACCTATTTTAATTTAATTGCATGCTAGTTCAAATAGTAAATGCTTTACTTAATTATGGGAAATTAGATAAATGCCAAATTGCTGTATGACACCTTGATTAATTAAGTATGTGCCATGACCCCTTGTCACCCTAGTGTGGATTACTAGTTGGACATTATTAATTTGCCAACATGGGTAGTTAGACCGATGTAGTATGCTTAGCCTTGCCATGTGACATGTTTTTGGACAATCAAATGTTAATATTGACTTAATGATATATGGAACCTGTTTCGGAAAAGTATCATGTGATGTTGATGGCACGTGGTGCATGGTAATCAACTGGGTGTTGATAAATAGCTTTTGACCGGGGCATATGGCAAGAATGATCAGGTGGGCCAGTTGTGGCACCGGGAATGTTGGTTTGGTTCTTCGGGTAGTCTTGCCCTGGTCACTCTAAGGACTTAACCTTGCAAGCCTTTGAACTGAGTCAATCGTGCAACCACATGTCTGTAATGGGACGGACCTAGTTGATTAAGTTGCTAATAACGTACCTGTGGGACCTCAGGAAGTCAACTACACCCTTTGTGTAAGTTGTACGGGGGAGCGTACCGGGGCTGCGGTCAGATACCCATCTAACGGTGGATTGACCTAAACTTCGCCTTAACTAAGGGAAGGGTTAGTGTGCAACACCGGAGAGGACCACTTGTATTGTTAGAAGTTTCCGAAAGACTTTGTTACGGGAACTCGCCTTTGTGGTGTTTGACTGTATCTTGTGGGTAAAGTGCATAACCTCTGCAGAGTGAAAAATCTATTCGAATAGCCGTGTCCGCGGTATTGGACATCGCTCGGGAATTATAGTCAAGGGTTAGACTTTCTTGAAAATAACTTGGACTTGAAAGGTTGGGTTTGGTTAAATAATGATGTTGATGGAAATGTGGTTTAGGAATGGGAAGGATGTTGATTAAACTCTTGGAAAGGTTATTTATGTTATACTTGTTTCTACTGCTTTCGAATCTACTTAATGCTACTTGTCAAATGCTGTTTTACTGCAAATACACCTTGAGCTACTCCTTTGTACCAAGCCATGCATGTAGTATATTAGCTTGCATTCTGTGCATGACTTGCTGAGTACCAAGTACTCACCCTTGCCACAATACAACACCAGTTGAAGAGGAGTCTACACCAGCTTTGGAGGAGGAGCTCCAAGAGGAACCGTCTACTTAGGGAGCGAGCCCAGTCAGTTGCCTGTGGTATACTGGATGGCGCCACGAAGTTATTTTATTTTCCGCTGCTATTATTTCTCTCTTAGTAAGTGTTTGCACCAAAATTCGGCACGTATTGGAATCGGTCTGAGACGGAAAGAAAATGTACGTATGGAAAGAAATCGGTAAACGAGTCGGAAAAGGTATCCGTTTCTAAAAAGGAAAGGAAATCAGACCGGAGGCCGATACGGGTAAACGCACCGTATCCATATACAACTCGGATCGGCCAAGTGTGTTATAAAAAGGGGTAGACGTCAAGCGAAAAGAGGATATCAATCAATCCAACCACACACATCTACTTTTTACAAGTTTTTCTTTTACATTGTTTTAGCTTCATAGATCCCTCTGCAAGTCGACGGAATCAACATAGTTGCGCATCGCCGATTGTTGGTTTTGCCGATTTCACCCAGGTTTGATCTCGCCGTTTTGTTGCGCATCGCCTTCCCGAAGCCGATTTTTGCCTTGTATCCGGATCAATCGTAACCGGTTGATCTAGTTATCTCCTAATCGGTTCTAGCCGACTAGTGAAAAGCCGATAGATCCTTGTTTATCGGCTTTGATCGAATTACAAACTCTACCTTGTCAATTTCAGGTCAAATTGACTGGCACGCTCTGCAAACCCGGCGTTTGTCTTGTGTGTTCAAAGCCGAAAACCCTCCTTCACGTTTTTAGCGCGAACATATTTTGTCACTCCCGGTGGGACCAACAGGGGAAATCAAACATGTCGTCAATCGACAAGCCTACGATTCGCCGATATCAACATCGATGCTATAATCGCGCCTCAAATGGCCGATTTAACCTGAGCAAATAAAAGAAATCGAGGACCGAAAGGCAGCTTTAGAAGAAATGATGCTGCGGTGCTTCCAGAAAACACGCCGTGGCGTTACTCAAAAGATTGCACTCCCAAGCCTCAATCCTATCGGAGATTCGTCATCCGAATCGGTGGCCGATACGCACTCCGCTCAAGCTGATTTATCAAGTATGATCGAGCAATCTGTCCATCACGCATTAATTAATCAGTCATCGGCTCTAGTGTCCACATTGAAGCCGATGATAGAAAATAGTGTGAAAACAATTGCTCAAGAATTAGCTGTGTCTGGAAGCCTGCTAGATCCACCACAAACCATCCCTGCGTACCCAGTATATTCCATAACACCTAACACCAACACAGTAAATGTGTCGGCTCAAACACCTATGATGCCAACTCAACCTACTGTTTTGAAACCAAGCATACAGAGAGATGGATTTACGCACTACCATGGGCACACGGATGGGGCTAAGATAAACGCATCAAATCCGTCAAACGGGCCATCCAATAGCGTCGGTCTATCGGCTTATCAGCCGATCGAAACGGATCAGGCTCCGCAATCACGGGGAGCCACAACCGTAAAACAAGCGCCGTACAGGGTGGTGCCGTACGTCGAACCTTCCGCACCCATACCCGATGCGTTGGGTTTTAACCATAATTATGACCAAGTACCAAGACCCCCTGCGGTGCGATTTGGACAAAGACCCGAGTTTGCACTCGGGGGGCAGGGCGTAAACCATGAAAATTGGCAATGTCCGATTGCACCACAAGCCGACAATGTCAATTGGGCGGAACAAATTGCTAACGTTTTAAGAGAAACGATTCGGTTCTGACCCGAGAGGAAGAGTGATCGGCTATAGGAAGCCGTACCCGATTACATAGATCGAATGCCATACCCACACAACTTTCGAATACGGACTTTGCCAAATTCTCGGTGATGATTCCGTCACCACAATTGAGCATATCGGACGGTTTATGGCTCGATCGCGGAGAGAATTTGCCTGATCAGATGGACTAAAAATTAGACTATTTCCTTTATCATTATGCAGTCTTTGCATTCACTTGGTTCACTAATCTACCCCAAATTCAGTTCACATGTGGAGCGATTTAGAAAGCCGATTCCATGAATACTTTTTAGGAACTATGGAGCTTAGGATTTCTGATCTTAGTTCGATCCGGCCAATACTGGCGAATCGGTTTCGATTATATCAGAAGGTTTAGAGGCGTACGGAATAGATGCTTTAGTGTAACATTACCCGATGATCAATTGGCCGATTTAGCATTCCAAGGGCTAATCCCGCCATTAAAAGAGAAGCTATCGGGCCAAGAGTTTCCAGATTTAGGCCACTTACTCCACCGCGTATCAGCGCATGAAAGCCGATATGCAGAGAGCAAAGGGTTTAAAGATAGATTTAAGCCAAACAGTAGTGAAAAGGCCAAAGTAAACATGGTAGATTACAATTCAAGCGACACCTCCGAGGACGAAGCAGAAATAAACATAGCCGAGTGGACCAAGAGTTCTAAAAAGCCACTCGTATGCTCTCTGCTCAAACCAATAAAAAATAGGGCGGAGATCAAGTATTCATATGACGTGTCTAAGTGCGACAAGATATTTGATTTATTACTGCAAGAAAAACTCATAAAATTCTTGAGGGACACGTCATACCATCGATCGAGGAAATTAAAAAGCTATGTTTTTTCAAATGGCACCTTTTTTTTTCACATAATACTAACGACTGCAATATTTTTCGACAACAGATTCAATCGGCCATCACTGATGGCAGGCTAAAATTTGCGGAAGAGTCGGCTATCTTGAGATAGATATGAGCCCTTTTCAAGTCAACATGGTTCAATGTTCACGAAAAGGAAAGAGGCCTGAGAAGAAGATAAGCCGACTAAAGGAATTGTATCACGAGGCGAGGCGGTGCAGATTACTATCGGTTCTATACTGAGATAGAAGCCGATAGGAATGGACAAAACTCAAGAACAGTAAAACCAAGAGGGGACTTGGAGGCTCGGTAAATGGTATCGGTGAGAGGGCTCCAAGAAAAGTCGATTTCAAACCAAAGCCGACCTTCTCACGGCTCCCGGGAAGTATGAAAGGATAAGTCGGAGATGTAACACTCAACAACACCAGAATTTTCATCGACTAGGGCAAAAGAGGGACGAACGTTGGCGGCCAGATATGTCATGTCGGCCAACTACTGAAGAAGAGAAACATCGGCAATGTCCCTTTTGGCAGTTTTGCTGGGAGAGAGGGATGACCTTACCAACAGTTGTGTCTTGTCCTATGCAACACTCGTCTGTATATCGGCCAAACCGGTCTGTAAAAGATAGGTTGTCTAGACCGATATACAATCATCCAGATGTGAGAAGCAGGAGGCCGATCCATGAAAGGTTGTCAACATCAGAGCAAGGCGAGTCCTCCCGAAATCAGGAACTATCGGCTAACACAAGTAGAATGGAATCGGAATGAGATGAGCAATTTAGCTGGAAAAATAAGAAGGCCGATAGAACCTAAACCTAGGTGGTGCCCCTCAGGTCTCAGCAAATCACAATGCAGGAGGCTTCAGCGATTAAAAACACAAGAAGAGAGGGAAGCCGAAAAGGAGAGCGAGAGGGATCGGATGTTTAATAAGTTAAGACCTGCACCGGTTTTAAAAAAGGAATGGAGAAGGAAGGAACAGATCGATAGTGACTCAGATCAATCGGTCGAATCCGGTTCTCCGATGATCCGTGATGATACACCACCAATGGATATAAACATGGTATTCACCTTACGGTAGAGTTCAAAACCGAAGGATCAGCTGAAGAAGTGTTCGCCCAATTGTGCCTCGGAGCACCAGATGCTGTATTCGAAAAGCCACAAGACATGCATCGGCATCTGAAACCATTATATCTAAAAGGGTATATTAATGGCCGACCGATATCTCGTTTGTTGGTCGATGGCGAAGCGACGATCAATCGATGCCGTTAAGTACTTTCGAAAATTGGGTAAAACCGATGAAGACTTGATCAAAACCAATATGGTGCTAAATGACTTCACGGGAGACCCAACTGAGGCTAAAGGCGTAATGGTGTCGAAGCGGCGATCGGTAATAAAACTTTGCCGATTGCATTTTTGTGATTGAAGCCAAAGGCAATTTGGCGTGCTCCTTGGACGGGGTGGATCCATGCCAATTCTTGTATACCATCAACTATGCACCAAAAATTGGTGCGGTGGAACGATGATACAAGAGAAGTCGGGCCGATACATCGGCTCATATCGCCATGGTCGCCCACGACACCAACCGCCACACGAAGAAGCCGAATGTATATCAGGAAAAGCCTTGGATAATTGCGATTTTATCTGCGTTGAGAAGTCAGGATTCAAGCCGATCAGCGTTAAACCCAACACGTTTGATCGGACAGACGAAGTAGTAAGAAGATGGAGTACAAGACACTAGCAAAGCTGCAGGAAAAAGGCCAGGAGCTATCGGCAAGAAGAATACGAAGAAGCTGTTGAGGATTTTGAAGAAGAAAGAAAAGGGTTAGGATTTACTTCTGCCGATTTACTCGAAGAAATCGATATTGGGGAAGGTGATGGCAAAAGACCAATTTTTGTAAGTGCTAAAGTAGAACCCAGTTATAAAGCAAAGTTGGTCAAAATACTCAAAAAATATAGAGATTGCTTCGCGTGGGAGTATTACAAGATGCCAGGCTTAAGCCGACAGCTAGTTGAGCATCGGCTACCAATAAAATCTGGGTATCGACCATTCAAACAATACCCTAGGCGATTTAATCCTACGTTATATGACGCTATAAAGGAAGAAGTAGGACGATTGCTAGAGGCAAAGTTTATCCGGCCCTGCCGATACGCTGAATGGGTCTCAAACATCGTCCCTGTAAAGAAGAAAAATGGCAAACTTAGGGTATGTGTCGATTTTAGAGATTTGAACAAAGCTACACCAAAAGGCAGTACCGATGCCTATAGCCGATATGCTTATCGATGCTGCATCTGGGAATAAAATCATAAGTTTTTTGGACGGGAACGCCGGATACAATCAGATATTCATGGCCGAAGCCGATATACCCAAAACGGCTTTCAGATGTCCGGGGGCCTTAGGGCTGTATGAGTGGAAAGTTATGACCTTCGGTTTAAAAAATGCCGGTGCTACTTATCAGCGTGCTATGAACCATATTTTCCATGATATGATCGGCAATACCGTGGAGATATACATTGACGACGTAGTGGTAAAATCCAAAGAAGGCGGCAACATTTAGCCGATCTGGAAAAGATGTTCGAAGCACAAGGTTACATGGGTTGAAAATGAACCCTCTCAAGTGTGCTTTGGATGTCAATTTGGACAATTTCTTGGGTTTACGGTGCATGAAGGAGGAATTGAAGTAAACCAAGCCAAAGTAAAAGCCATAGCCGATACTAAACCGCCGACAAACAAAAAGGAGTTGCATGTGTTGATTGGGAAAATCAACTACTTGCGACGTTTTATCTCAAACTTGTCAGGGCGTATTCGGGCCTTCACACCGCTGCTGAAAATTAAAGACAACCAAGAGTTCAAATGGGAAGCCGATCAACAAAAAGCCTTCGACGACATAAAGGGTTATCGATGAGTCCACCAAGATTGACCGCACCAAAACATGGTATACCTTTTAGACTATATATATCGGTGAAGGTGATTCGATTAGGCGCTTTTAACACAAGAAGCCGATAGGAAGGAACGAGCAATATTTTACTTAAGCCGACGCGTCTTTTAGATGCGAAACCAGGTATCCTAGTAGAAAAATTATGCTTATCATTGTATTTTGCCTGCACCAAATTAAGACACTATATGTTGGCTTCCAAATGCGTTATAATATGCAAAACCGATGTGGTCAAATACATATTATCAGCGCCAATTCTGCGGGGTCGGCTTGGTAAATGGGCATACGCCTTAACAGAGTTCGAGTTAACCTATGAGTCGGCTAAATCTGTGAAAGGACAAGGTGTGGCCGATTTTATCACAGAAGTGAAACATTAGCAGGAGCGGTGATGTAACTCCTTGGCATTGTATTTTGATGGATCCGTTTGCCGGAAAGGCGAAGGCATCGGCGTGATATTAATTTCACCTAGAAAACAGGAGTATGACTTCATGTATCGGCTAAATAGCCGATGTTCGAATAATCAAGCGAATCTGAAGCATTGCTAAGAGGTCTACAATTGCTAGACAGCATCGGGGTGAAAGACGTCGAAGCTTTTGGAGACTCGATGTTAATTGTACAGCAAGTCAAAGGAGAATACCGATGCAACGACGGTGCGCTAACTCAGTACTTACATCAATGCCTCCAGATCATCGAGATGCTCACTACATTTTCTATAAAACATATCCCCAGAGAAGCTAATGATAAAACAAACCAATTAGCACAATGTGCATCAGGATACAAGATTGAAAGCCGACAGGGACCAATCGGGCTAAACGTTTGGCCGATTTTATGTGTTCACCCTGTCGACTGGAGAACAGAGATAAGGGATTATTTGTCAGATCCAACCAAGCCGGAAGCGAGAAGGTCGAGCGCAAAGCACTCAAATATGTTCTACTAGAAGATGTATTATACTTTCGGACTATGAAAGGTTTGTTGTTAAGATGCCTGGGAACCGAGGAAGCCAAAGTAGCGATGGGTGAAGTCCATGAAGGCATCTGTGGATCACATCAATCAGCCCATAAGATGAAGTGGATACTAAGACGAACAGGATATTTTTGGCCGACAATGTTGGAAGACTGCTTCAAATATTATAAAGGATGCCAAACGTGCCAAAAGTTTGGTAACATCTGATCGACACTGACATCGGCTTTGCATCCGATCATCAAGCCATGGCCATTTAGAGGATGGGGTATAGACATAATCGGCCAAATATTTCCGTCATCCAGCAAAGGGCATAAATTCATCCTTGCAGCCACGGATTATTTCTCAAAATGGGTTGAGGCTGTACCACTTAAGAAGGTTACTAGCAAAGAGCTGATCGACTTTGTAAATGAACACATAATCCATCGGTTTGGAATTCCACAGACAATTACTACTGATCAAGGGACTGTGTTCATGTCCAACGAGTTCAAAGGTTTTGCGGAAAGTCTTGGGATAAAATTACTCAACTCTTCCCCTTACTACGCTCAGGCCAATGGACAAGCCGAGTCGTCAAACAAGACATTGATAAAGCTGATAAAAAGAAAAATTAAGGAAGAGCCGAGGAAATGGCATTCAACGCTATCGGAGGCTTTATGGGCTTATCGGCTATCTCATCACGGATCAACTAAATTATCACCTTTTCAGTTGGTATACGGACAAGAAGCCGTTTTGCCCGTGGAAATCAACATCGGCTCAGTAAGGCTAAATGAGCAAGATAGGGTACCGGTAGATGAATACAAACAGGCAATGCTCGACAATCTGGATGATTTGGGTGAACTAAGGTGATCACGCTAGATCGGCTTAAAAGGAATAAAGAGAGGGTTGCCAGGTCGTATAATAAAAAAGTGATTTTAAAATCGTTCAATTAAGCCGATTTGGTATGGAAAACCGTGTTGCCGATTGGGTCTAAGGATAATCGATTCGGCAAATGGTCTCCAACATGGGAAGGGCCTTATAAGATCAATCGGCCGATTGACGGGAATTCGTATATACTGGAGTCCTTAGGCGGGTTCGTCCTACCTAAAGCGATCAATGGAAAATATTTAAAAGCTTATCACCCAAGCATATGGGTTGGGTCCTAACTACAGGAAGAGAAAAACAGGATCAATTACAGAAGCACATGCACATAAAATCGGTCATCGGTAGCCAAGTCGATTAAGCAAACATCCACGGATTAAGCAGTTTATAAAGATCGGTTACATAACCGATCAAGCAAGTTTTCTAAAGATGTCATCTCAAGGCGAAGATAGTTTACAAAAATCGGCTATACAGCCAGTGCTACAAATCAGTTCATTAGAAGTCGATGCTTTCAAATCAGTGAAGTCCGGAACCGGGCAGATGGGCCCCCAAAGCCGATAGTGCTGCAGCCGCCCTACCAATAGTAGCTTGAACACTATCTATTAGTTGCTCATCGGCTTTTGCATCACCCGGAATTGGGATCATTTTAGCTGAATGATTCCTGACTTTGGTGAAGACTTCACCGATTTGCTGTCTCTGGGCCGCCAGTGAAGACGTCGCATCCGTGATGCCGATCTGGCAATCTGAAAGTTCTTTTGTAACCAAGGCCAGCTGTTCTTCAAGTTTCTTCTTGGATAACTCCAGCTCTTGGGCCTTAGTCTTAGCCGATTTCAGCACGGCAGCACCCTGATCAAATGCACTCTTTCGAGATTTGGCATCCGCTATGAGCTTGTCCAAGATCTCTTGGTCGGCTTGTTGGGACTTCCGCTGTTCAACCCTTTGCTTGGCTGACTCTACATCCTGCCGACGGCGCCCAAGTGGCATACCTCTAGTAGTGCGTTCATAGCGGCGGGGAAGATCGGCTTGGACGGCCGCCATCGCATTCCTCAGAGGTTGAGTGTTGGCCAGAAGAGCCGCTTCCGGTTGCATCACTTCGTCCAGGAGGCGGTTGAGCCGCTCCTGCATGCCCGGCTCCGCGGTTACAGCAGCCGACGCTGGCGCAGAAGCAGCAATTATGCGTTGAATGTCGGCCGGGTAGTCGTCAGTGGCCAACACTTCCGGGTCGTCGAGCTCGTCCAAAGAAAAGCCTAAAAGATCGGCTAGGTCCATCAACGGAGCTGGTCAGAAGCAGGTTTTGGAGGTGAGGAAGCGGATGGCGGAGCAGGAGCCAGAGCCGGCAAGACAAGCACATCTGTCTGAGTCTTCTCTGCATCGGCTTCTAACAACTGGACAGAAGGGGTTTCCTGAGGAATACTTTACGGTAAGATAAGGAAAACAAAGACAAAAATCAAGATAAGGGTCGAAGCTAACCGCAGTGGCCGATCCAGTTGGGGATGATGCTGCATCACGACCCGCAGGTTTTGGAGATCGTTTGATAACGACTCTACGGCTCTTCTTTTTCTCTAAAAATGACAAACATGGGGTTAGCCGACAGCAAGCATGAAACTTCGCCTACAAAAGAAATCCAAGCAAAAATGGAACTGGACGTACTTTTAGTGCGCTGATCGGCAAGATCGGACAGTGATGGGCTATTGACCCCAACGTGCGGAAGATAAACCGCAAGAGGGTCGACGGCCTTTGCCGCTTCGAGCGATCGTCGGCCGATGCGATTCTTATGCTGAGTCGACCTTTTGCTAGTCCGAAAAGGACAAAAGATATGATTAAGCCGATGAAAATCTTATTTCAATAAACATCAAAATGAAAATACCTCTAAAGACGGGTTAGCGTGGCTTGAACTCGAGCTAGACCCGGCGGTCTCAGTCGGCTCTTGGAAGCCAGGGAGAAAAGAGGACAAGACCTCATGGATAGTGCGCCCCAGAAGAGCGCCTCGACTATGGAAGCCCACCATGTGGTAAATTGGCCCGATCGGCGTGTGTTTAGCACGAGGAATGGCAAGTCTACCACATGGAGCTCATCGGCTAGCTCAATAATAAGCTCCGCCTTGATAATGTTAGTGACTTTATTTCGTGGCTTGATCATGTTGAGCAAAGGAAAGCAAGGAATTGTTTGTCCAAAACCCACCGGCGAGCATACACGCGAAGGGTGATAGAACTCATAGGTCGGTGAAATGTTCTATTTAAGTACTCAAGCCGACGTGAAGAATGCAAGGAGAAATCAGCAGAGGAAGCGGATCAAGAGTAGGCGGGGCATTAGAGAGCTATCAGAATTTAAACGAAGAAAAGAAGGCCACGGGAGATCGGCTAATTGGCTATACGAGAAGAAGTCTCTACGATTAAAAGTGGCTTGATTAAGGTTCAGAAAAAAGGACAAGTACTTGTGAAAGCCGGCAGGGGAGATTTTGGGTTCATCAGACGAACACATGATGAATTTTTCGCCTGGGGATCGGCTAGGTTGAAATTCAGGGATGGCACCCTCAAGAAAATCTTCCGTTGGGAAAGCCGATTCTTCCGAAGGGTCCGGGATAATGAGGCGGCCGAAAACGCAAGAAAGCCAGATCTGGATAAACCAAAGTGGGCGCCGACATTACCTACGACATAGGAACCATTGCCGAAAAAGCCGACTCGGATGATATGCATCATATGGTATACGGCTCCCAACAAGGATTTCCTAAAGCTAGCCGATGACCCATGACTAGTTGCTCGACATAAATTGATAGACCTGGGTTGGTCCTAAGGAAGCGCCACAGAAGAGGAATCGGTCTAGCCATAAGTTGATGAAAGCTACGTGTTCCTCATCCGATACAAGGCCGGTTACTTTGTTGTTATTTTGAATATATCTGGACCAACCTTCTCCCTTTTTTCTGGTCAGTTTGTACTGAGGTTTCCCGCTAAAAGCCGATATTTGGTCTCCATCGAGGCCTAAGGCAAAGACAATTCGGCCATGTCTAGAAGGGTTGGGCCGATAGGACCAGTTGGGAAAAAGAAGGCGTTAAAGGAGTCCGACCAAAAATAGCAAGCGCGGCTACTAAAGATTCATTAGGCTCGAGGCGGCTAAGGACATAGGAATACACTCAAAGAATACCCATTCCTTCCCACTCCGCCTTCTTTTGGGCCGATACTCTAATATACCAGGGACCTCCAACCCTTGAGAGTCATCGGCCAAGCCCTAAAGCTTTTGGTCCACTCATTGATGTTGTAGCCAGGAGCCGACAAAGGGAGTCTAGGGATCTCATCTCCAACGACCGTATCGGTTTCTATAGTTCCTATTGGGCCTAGGAAATACTGATGGTCGCTATCTGGGATCGGAATAAGTACCTGGGATGCATCCATTTCAGCCGATGCAACAGAAGAAGGGGTTGATGCGGAGGAAAGCCGATTTCAAGATGAGCGAGAGCACGCCAGGGTGAAAATGACCGCAAGAGGACCTCATATATATACCTCGGTGAAAAAGGTGAAAAGGCGAGAACGATTCTTTGCATTAAAAACGCACCGAGGGCATTGCGGCGCCATTAATGGGGAAGTTACCGAGGTGAATCCTACACGACAAGCCGATCACGGAAAAAAGGCGAAGAATTTTTGAAAGATAGCAAGCTACCTTTCAAAAATGGGGGGCATATGTTTGCACCAAAATCGACACGTATTGGAATCGATGCGAGACGGAAAGAAAATGTGCGTATGGAAAGAAATCGGTAACGAGTCGGAAAAGGTATCCGTTTCTAAAAGGAAAGGAAATCAGGCCAGGAGGCCGACACGAATGTACCGTATCCATATACAACTCGGATCGGCTAAGTGTGTTATAAAAAGGGGTCGACGTCAAGCGAAAAGAGGATATCAATCAATCCAACCACACACATCTACTTTTTACAAGTTTTTCTTTTACATTGTTTTAGCTTCATAGATCCTCTCGCAAGTCGGCGGAATCAACATAGTTGCGCATCGCCGATTGTTGGTTTTGCCGATTTCACCCAGGTTTGATCTGCTTCGTTTTGTTGCGCATCGCCTTCCCGAAGCCGATTTTTGCCTTGTATCCGGATCAATCGTAACCGGTTGATCTAGTTATCTCCTAATCGGTTCTAGCCGACTAGTGAAAAGCCGATAGATCCTTGTTTATCGGCTTTGATCGAATTACAAACTCTACCTTGTCAATTTCAGGTCAAATTGACTGGCACGCTCTGCAAACCCGGCGTTTGTCTTGTGTGTTCAAAACCGAAAACCCTCCTTCACGTTTTTAGCGCGAACAGTAAGTTTCGCCCTGTGTGGCGTATATTTGTAACTTGACCATAAGGTCGAGCAACCAGTTTGACTATTTAATTAAAGTACTTTGTTAGTATCGAGTGGTATGATTGTGATATTTACCGATGTTAAGGTATGCTCGCATTAGCTGCGTTCACGAGTCTTTGAATCTGCAGAAGGTCGGATTTGCAAATTCGGGTCCCGACAATTATAGAGCGTGCGGTTCGCGAGCTCTGGGATGGCCACGTCGGCACACTGCGCGAAGGCAGCCCGGTGGTTCTTCGCTGCCAATCGGCGTCCCACGCGTCCCCGGGCGCAGCCCCGTCAAGCGCCACCAAATCCGGCGTCGCAGACCTCCACGCAGCCTCGGCACGCCTTCGCATCGAACGCATCGAACCTAAACCTAGCCTGCCCTCCCACTCCGCCATCGTCGCCCCCGCCCCCGCACCACCGCGCCCGTGCCGGCGTCGCCCTCGGCCCTTTCCCTGCACCCGCGCCGGCCTCGCACCCGTCCCTGCTCGCCTCAGCCATGCCGTCGGCCCTTTCACCGCACCCGCGCGCACCATTTCCCCCATCCCTTCCCGTGCGTCGGCCGCCGCCGCATCATCCGTTCCCCACCCCTCCTCGCGTGCTCCGCCCGCCGGTCCGGTCGCCCGACCGGTCTCTCTCGCTCCGTCTGCGCCCCTATACAACAAGCACCAGGGCCTTGTGATCCGGTACAAGGAGCTACGGTTCATCGCCTGGTTCCTCGTCGTCGCCATGCTCATGCGGTGAGCCGAGGCTGTGGACCACCTAGCCGGCCGCCTCCGCTCGCTTGTCGAGGAAACGAAGTCCGCATACCCCGTAAGAAGCTTGCTTCTCTTGCTTTGAATTGGGGAGCCTGAGTTAAATGATGTGTTACAGTTATAGCTTTTGGGGATAAGGAGGTGGTTGCCTTCTCAATTAGCGAACAAAACTTGGGAATTTTTTCTTCGGAAGTTAGTGTTCTCCATTTGTTTTGATAGATGTGCTGCATATAATGCTGTTTGTTCTGTAAGGAACTTTCAAGTTAGGGATTTTGAGTTGGATAGCTACTGAATATAGGAGATTTGTTTTTTTTTTATGCTATTCAGTTTCAATTACCATGCCATTTTTTTGTTGTTGTAGGTCACTTGAATTGTTTTTTTAATTTGATACTAGGAAGAAAGAAGGATTCATGATCATGAGTCATGACAATAGTTTTAGATGATAATTTTATTATTTGGTGTTTTCCTGGTGATCCGAACCTCTGAGGTAGTGCACGTCTTGCCCTTGGGATTTGGAATTTTGGATGATGTGAATTGGATGATGGTTGAAATTTAAGATCTTCTAAACAAGAGACAAAAGATGGGCCTTTTAGTTGGTTTGACAATTTGGAGGTTTCTCTGGATACAAAGGGAAGTGAAGTATAAATTAGGGCAATTTCATGAGCACCGTTGCTTATCAGGAACAGGCTAACATGTCGTGTGTTTCTTACTTTCTTTGCCCATTGATTTTCCATTTCATTCATTTCAGCAAAGCAAGGCACGATTTCAGCCTGATGCACTTATCATTTAATTATGTCTTGACAACATTGTGGCTTCTTACTTCTTAGAAAACCAACTTCAAGGAATGCAAACAAGTGCTTCAAGAGCTTGGGAGATTCTTGAAAGCTGATGGAGCATACAAGGGATCTAGATCACTTACATACGACAACTTGTTTGATTCTTATCCATCGAACCTTGCATTTATGGCAAGATTCCATTCAAAAAGAGTACTGACACTGAAGGAAGCAGTATTAGCAAGCTATCGCTGAAATGAGATTACATAGCTATATTTTCCCACTCATCAATAGTTTTGCTATTCCTCTAATTTTTCACATATGTTGAACAATACTATGTTGATCAGTTGAAAACATCCCTCACAGAATTTTTGTAATACAGGTCAGGTTCACAGAGCTAACTTTGGACACTTTCAGAATGCTACAGTGTTTGGAGTGGGAGCCCACTGGGTCTTATCAGATTGCTGCTAAAGAACACAGAAAATGGCACTATAAGTGATCAGAGTGGACCCTCTGGTCTGATTGATATTCACCTTTCTACAGAAATCTCTTATGGAAGTCTTCCTTCAAATCCTCAAAAAGCAATTATATACCATCCTACAGTGTCTCATATTCTAGCGGTTTGTGGCTTCTCCAATTTATTACTCGCCTCTCTTTTTTCAAGTTCTATGTTTGCACGACTGTAGGAGGCAGACGAGAATATGGTAGAATCACATGCACTTTTCATAGGAGATTGCTGCCCTGAAGAAAGATAATGATGCCTCATGCTCACCATCTGGCCGACTAGATGCATATAGTATGGTTGATGGTTGTGTTTTGAATACTGAAATAATTCTATGCGCAAATATGCTTGTATTGTCTAAAATTTAAAATCATGCCTCAATCGGTGGGTCAAAGAATAAAAACAAGACAATACCACATTGAAAATTGCAACAAAAAGATGAGAAATTAACACTACACTAAGCATAATTAAGTCAAAAAGAGTGGGTTTCCTGCACTCCTGCTGCAACATGGGTTTCCTCCGCTCCTGCTGCATAATTTGGCTGCTTTTGCACATTCCAAATTATGTGATGGTGGAAGTATGGAACTACATGCATTTTGTGTTGTACCCAATAAATCAATAATCATTATGCTGACAGAATAAATGTGAAAAGATTTTCAGTTGTGCGATGTTGCAGTAATGCTTAGCATTTTGGTTGCTTGCTGCGATCCATTGAGATATATTTATATCTATGAGCTTGATGTTTCATATGATTTGCCAACTTACATATAAATCTTAATAACTTTTCTTCTTTTAGAAGAATAGGATGAAAGCAGAATTGAATATTGGAGTTTTAAACACAGGCATTGCCAAATTGCACATTTACTACCGATGATAATGTCTTTAGAACACATCTCCTTGTACATAGCCATATGGATGTTATACATGGATGAAGGCAGAACTGAATATCAAAGCTTTGAGCACCGGCATTGCCAAGTAGTACATGGAGATGTTGAGATCTTCTCTACTAATGACACTGCCTTTAGGACACAACTCATTAGGTAATATATGCTTGACACTGTGTTAATAGATCTTGTGAACCACAGACTTCTTGAGTCACATGGACAGATGGCATATATTTTTGTCATCCGCATGGTCCATTTTTTTTTATTTTGCCACAAGAACCCTGTTTTCATAGTGTTAAATCAGAAGTCCATGATTGCAGGTTCTTGCAACAATCTACGAGGAGCTTTCTCAAGACAGCATTTTACTCATCTATATATCAGCATCAGGTTCGTTTTTTATCTGACATTCTAATTTATATTGCACTCTTGTTTTGATTAGTTGTTACCCTTCAATATTCTGTCATCCCTTCAGGCTTTGCTGACCAAAACGCTTGTCAAAAGTATGCATCTAGCTCCTCATCACATGCAAGGGCTCCTTCTGCTTTTCCGATTGACAAGCTAAATTCACATACTAATTCAGATAATGATGTATGGCTTGGTCCCTGTGGAAGTGGAGGTAAGCTCCTGCCTTCTCATATGGTTGTGTTGCGGAATTATATTTCAGGGCAATGTTAATATTCAATTAAGTCCACTTCTTATGGTTCTGTTAGATTGGTGGATGGCTAAATTTATAAAGTAATTTCTTGTTTTTGTCTTATTGTCTCATTAGACTTTTATGTAATGTATGTGTGTTGCCCTTTTAAGAGCTAGCTAGGTTCAGAAAAGATTAGGTCATTAAGAATTTACCATTTTATATAGAGTTTTGTAGGTGTCCTTTGGGCAGAATTTTGCCTGCAAGGAATCTCTGTTAGTAAAGGGCGAAGGAAAGTTCATCAAGATCAGTGATCCAGTGTATGTTCTACAGGCATTCCCTTCTTCTAATAAAGCTCCAGCTTGAGTAAAGGCTAAGTTGTTCTACAGACAAGATATTTTTTTTTCTAAAAGATGTTTTTGCTCAAGGGAAAAAAACTATTGGTGCAATTTATGTTGAGATGCAAACGTGCCATGCAGTGTTTATCTGCTTATCTGGTCGCTTAGGCTTCTTGAGCGGATGGGTTTGTTAATTATACTCAGCTCATTGTCAGGGTAGCGTATAGATTTAGGCAGTTCGAGAAATATCAGCCCCAAGTGTCCATAACAGTGTTGAAGTGCGACGTATAATTTGTCTCTGAAAAAGAGACATCTTTCGATTAACTGGATAATGTATGCGACAAAACTCTCCAATTCATACAATGTTTATACAAAACTAATTATCGGTTCTACTGTTATCCCAATATAGACCAACAAAATACTAGGTTGTCTCCTTAATCTTTGGGCATTATTTCATGAAATGGCATGTTCTATCCCTCATGTTTTCAGACACAACACTGAATAACCTCCTAGGCAACCGTTTCACTGAAAGGGTTCGGCTACTAAAGGATGACCACAGGCCCGACTTGCTAACTTTATCTCTCCACGTTGTTGGCAAATTAACATAGATTTGGATCTTGATGTATGAATGGTGCCTACCTGTGTTTCTCTAGCATTAGCATGAAGTTATCATGTGCATAGCACGCCTTATACTTTGTTTCGTGCAGTTATATCAAATGCTTATTTTCGGATGGTATTATATCAACTTTGTAGAAACATGTAACCATAACTTCTTCTTTGTTAGCTTTTAAATGTATCATGTACGAGACGTAGTTTTTGGGTACACTACCTTAGTTTATGTAAGATCCACATTAGAGTGCGCCTCATTACATTCTTCTAAATCTACTCCCAGTTATGCATCATATAAATATATTAAATATAATATACGTCACTTTATCTTTAAAGTATGGACATCCGTCTTTCATGATTCGGATGATGCTATATTCTACTTTTGCAAACTAAACTGTACGGCGCAACGAAGCGCGCCTATCTACCTAGTCTAGCTAGATGGGTCAGATACTTGTCAAACCAGCTGTATTGCGATGAAATCAATGCAAATATTAGCATTGCATCTTTTGCTAAACATACCTGCTAGATGTCACTCTTTTCGATCACAAATAGTTATTATTTTAGATATTGATATGATTTTTAGAGCATAACTTTGATCACTAATTTCTATTAGGGCATGCACAGTGATATAGATATCAGCTATCTATAATACATATTTATATTATTTACATATAGCACTAAAAATAAATTATACAATAGATCATCTGTATGGTTGTTTGTAATGGTCTCTTGTCTAATTAACAAACTGTTTATACAATGGTATATAAAAGATAAAATTGTCTAAAAACGTCTGTTAAATAGTAGACAATAACTTTCTCTCTCTCCTCCATATAATCTAAAATCATACATGGCATAGTCTTACGGACAGCTGACATGTATCATTGTACATACCATTATAGTATATTTATAAATCCTAATAAAATGATAATATTATAGAACAACTTTTCGAGACAAATCTACACATTTAGTTTTTATATATCCAATTTAAATATCAAAAAAATATTCAACCAAAATTTCAAAAATTTGACATTATCTGTAGGATCGAAGTATATGAATATAGCAATCAGAGGGGGGTGAATGATTGTGCGGAAGCTAAAACCAAATTCTTGATCTACTAAAAGTTCACCCCAAAACGGAACCAAATAATTGCCTCGTATTTGACAAAAACAGAATGACAGAGGTTCAGTAAAATGCGAATTCCTGGAGATCCAACCGTTAGATCGATCTGAAATTTTGACATAAGAAACTAGATTCCAATACGAATCGAACCCAAAAAGAATCAGCTCGATCGAACTTACGGATCAAAAGTAATAAGCTTCGCAAGCTTGCTATTCCAGAACTTGACGAAAAACAATCTAATCAAAACTTCAAGATAAAACAAGATCTTCAAAGGATTAATCAACTAGACTTTGAGGAACTCTAAATCAATACCCTAGAAAGGTTTTTGATGGATCAAATCAAGATGACACTCAAGGATCAAAAACCAATCTAGAATTAGAACAAGCATGCAAACAAGAACCAAAACATAAAACACGGTAGCAACGTGGTTACTGTAGCACGCAAGAATTTTGGAAGAATTGATCTTTATTTCTTTTGTCTAAAGTACTCCCATCAAAAAAGTACAAACCCTAAAACTAAGCTTGATGCTCTCAATGCGCTCAGCTCAAATTGATACCTTTCAACAGGAGACACCCCTCCTATTTAAAGGAGCAAAACACAAGGAGTCCTGAATACAATTCGTAATCCTAGTAGGAGTCCCACTCCTAATCCTAGAAAAAGTATGTATTCAACACAACTCCACTTGGCTCAATCTGGCCAAGTACAACTCTTGCACACGTATGGCAACCCCACCATACTCACGTGACTAACACTTTGCACGCGTATGGCCACCTACCATACTCACGTGACTAACCATTCTTCATGTGCACCATTCTCTTAGCCCGAACGTCCCGCATGACATCCTTGACCACCAAGACCTCAGCTCCTCCTTAACCTAGTCCCGAACCTCAGTTCCTCATGAACCTAGTTCCGGTCCCGTCATCGACTACGTTCGCCCTCGAGCAATACCTGCACATGAACAAACCACAAAACGATTTCGAGCATAAGTCCACGACTTGACTCAAGGTCAATCCATGCAACTACTCACACGAGCATTGCATAAAATCCATTTCAAAACAAGCATCATGAAATTCACACGAATTTCATAATCTCAAAGTCAAACCAAAAACTCAATTCCAAATCGCTCAAAATCCTAATCGAGCGAAAAACCATTCACGCCGGACCAAAAAAATATGGTCTGGCGTACACATGAAAAAGTCACTCAAAAACCCATTCACGACGGACCAAAAAATTTGGTCCAGCGTACATGTAAAACTTACTGTTTTTCAAGAACTTGGTCTAGCACAAAAGGACTCAGATTCATGTTTGCGACAGACCAAAAAACTTGGTTTGTCGTACATGGGAAAATGAGGTTGTCAACAACATGTTTACGACAAACCAAAAAACTTGGTTTGTCGTACATGGGAAAAACGATGTTTCTGAATTAACTTGAATCCTCAAAAACTTGATGATGGCGGACCAAAAAATTTGGTCCGGCGCAAGGCAAAATTTAGTCTGGCGCTAAAGGAAGACTCTCTGTTTCTGAATTCAAACACGCACGAGCACTAAAACAACATTCGCAAATTCAAATATAAGCCAATTTTTCAGCACATGATTTCACAATCTCCCCCTTGATGAAAACATTGGCAACACCACTTGGATTTGAACATTGGCATTCATTTCAAAAGAAATTGAAATCAAGAGGTTTAGAAATAGAAGTCAAAGAAAAACACAAGATCTCCCCCTTTGACAAAAACTACAGAGAAAACTCCCTCTAACAAAAAACATGTGAATGAATGTGCAATGTGGTCCAAATTCTCCAAATTTCTCAAAGGGTGTCCAAATCTTCCAAAGTTCTCAAGAATTGCCAAAAACTTCTCCCCCTTTGACAATGGATTCATGAAGATTACAAATAAAAAAGAGAATATGTTCAAAAATTTTCCCTGTAGCAATGATTTCACAAAGGAGAAACAAGGGAGTGCCAAGATAGAAAAAGATGAGCTCATTCGATTATATAACCTTATATATCACATAATATGCAAAATACATGATCTTAATGTAATTTTAACAAGTTAAGGAATGACATGCATTTCAACCTCAATTCAGTCAACTATAGCTAAGTACTAAGCAAGATCTTAGTAGAAAAACAAAGGCTCAAAATTGAAGCAACTAACAACTCTGGGCGAGCAAGTAGTTTCAACTCCAATCTAGTAAACCAATTTAATCTTTAAACAGTAAACTGCATGTGGCATGCTTGAAGCATACTTCTTTTGTTTTCTAGAAGTGGCATGCTTGAAGCATACATCTTATCTTGAGGGAATGGCATGCTTGAAGCATACATCTTATCTTTTTAGGGAAAGCAAGCCTGAAGCACATAACTTGAAGCTTTTGCTTTTAACAACCCTTTTTTTATATTGATTCCCTTTCCCTTTCCTTTTTCTTTGATTGTAAATATGCAAAAGTGATTAAAGGTCTTATGAAAGAGTAAAGTTGAAAACACATTTGCTTCATAGCCCAAATTTGTCAAGAAGATTCAATATCAAGCCTAGAAGAGTAAGATACCACAGAGTATTTAGCTATAGGCAATCAGACCAAGGAATTCCGCAATGTCATTTTTAGTTCAAATGGAACAATTTAGATTATCATATATTAGCACAATTACATAATATATAAAGAAATATGATAAAGTAAGCTCATCAAGTGAAAGAACTTGGTAAGGAAACTCCCCCTCAAAACAAACCCATTGGATGAACAATCCCAAGTTCTCCCCGAATGAAAGCAAAACGAGAAGAGGACAAAGGTTTTTTGAAAATGTCTGCCAATTGATGTTCAGTATCCACATGGTGAAGCACAATATTTCCTTTTTCAACATGATCTCTAAGAAAGTGAAATATGATGTCAATGTGTTTTGTTCTAGAGTGTTGCACGGGGTTCTTAGCAATGCAAATTGCACTAGTGTTATCACACAAAGGAGGAACACTATCCAAATTAACCCCGTAATCTTTAAGTGTAGCTACTATCCAAATAATTTGAGAACAACAACTAGCAGCAGCCACATATTCAGATTCAGCAGTTGATTGTGCAACAGAAGATTGTTTTCTTGATAACCATGCAATAAGAGAGTTACCCAAGAAATGGCATGTACCATATGTGCTTTTTCTATCAATTCTACATCCTCCAAAGTCAGCATCAGAAAAAGCTCTTAAACTAATGCATGAGGAAGCAGAAAGCCAAATGCCAAAAACTTGAGTACCATGGAGATACCTGAAAATTCGCTTGACGGCTTGTCGATGTGAGGCACGTGGGAAAGCTTGAAAACGAGCACACAAGCACACAGCAAATTGTATATCCGGCCTTGATGCAGTGAGGTACAGGAGTGAATCTATCATGCTTCTATATTCTTTTTGATCAACCTGCTCACCATCTTCATCCGGATCAAGTGTGCAATTGCTTTCCATGGGTGTCATGATCGGCTTGCTGTTTTCCATCCCAAAAAGTATGTCAACTCACCCATCATACTCATCTCAAATTCGTTCCTCATGGTTTCTGAAAACTTGGACACTAAAACATGAGAGGAACCACCAAAGATAATATCATCAACATAAATCTTAACGAATAGTTGATCATTTCCTTACTTGAGTAAAAAGAGAGTTTTGTCAACCTTTCCCATTGAAAACCCCTTTTCAAGTAAAAAGGTTTTTTGCCTATCATACCATGCTCTAGGGGCTTGTTTCAAACCATACAAAGCTTTTAACAGTTTGAACACATGATTTGGGAACTTCGGATTTTCAAAACCAGGTGGTTGCTTGACATAAACCTCCTCATTTATGTAGCCATTAAGAAAAGCACTTTTCACATCCATTTGATATAATTTGAAACCTTTGGATGCAGCAAAAGCTAAAAGGGTTCTAATGGCTTCAATTCTAGCAATAAGAGCAAAGGTTTCATCAAAATCCAATCCTTCAATTTTAGTGTAACCTTGAGCAACCAATCTAGCCTTGTTTCTAACAACAACACCATCCTCACTTTGTTTATTTTTGAAAACCCATATAGTTCCAATTACATTAAAATCAGGAGGTGGTAAGACTAGTTTCCAAATTTTATTTCGTTCAAAATTCTCTAATTCTTCATGCATGGCATTGATCCAAGATTTGTCAAATAATGCATGAGATATATCTTTGGGTTCAAAAGAGGCAACTAAAACAGAATGAGCATGAGTGTCAGAATGAATAAACCTGGATCGGGTGATTCTCTCATTTAGGTCTCCAATCATTTGTTCAGATGGATGCATTTTCTGAATATGCAAGGGAGCTTTGGCTTTTGAAACTTCTTCTCCTTCTTCATTTTCAGCATGTACAGATGATGTTGTAGCTTGAGGATGGTTAGTTGTAGGTGATGTCGAAGTAGGTGCTAACGGTGCTACAGCTTGTTGTGCATTAGGAAGAGTCAAGACCTCATCTTCAACACCAACATCATCATTATCTTCAAATATTTCCCCCCTAAACATATGCGCCTATACCTGCATCACTTGAACTAGTGCCTGGACTAGCCTCATCAAAAGTAACTTCACAAGTTTCCACAATTTTTTTAGTCTCCAAAACAAGCACACGATAGCCACGAGTGTGAGCAGGATATCCAAGAAAAATGCCATCCATTGATCTAGCTTCAAATTTATCAAGATTTCCAGATTTCAAGACAAAACATTTGCATCCAAAAACCCTAAAGTGAGAAACTGTAGGCCTATGCCCGAACCGAAGCTCATATGGAGTCTTACCCAATTTTGATCTCAAGAACACACGGTTTGAAACATAACATGCAGTTGAAATCGCTTCAGCCCAAAAGTTTCTACGAGTGTGATGTTCATCTATCATGGTTCTAGCCATCGTAACCAACGTTCTATTTTTTCTTTCAACTACACCATTTTGTTGAGGCACTCTAGGTGACAAAAATTGATGATCAATTCCTCTTTCAGCACAAAAGAGATCAAAAGAAGCATTTTTAAACTCAGTTCCATTATCACTTCTAATCGCTCTAAGAGCTCTTGGATGATCCACAGAAAGCCTAAGAACAAGACTTCTAACATGACTAAAAGCCTCATCCTTAGATGCCATCAAGTATACCCAAGAGTATCTAGAAAAGTCATCAACAATTACAAGCACATATCATTTGCCTCCAAAAGATTGAACTCGAGATGGTCCAACCGTGTCAAGATGTAGTAGCTGTCCTGGAGCGTTTGTCATCACCATGGTAAGAGGTGGATGTGAACCTGCAATCATCTTACCATGTCTATAAGAAGAGCATACTAGATTGCTATCAACCTTAAGCTTAGGCAAGCCACGTATGATATCTAAACCACTTACACGAGTAAGATGATCAAAACCAACATGACCAAGTCTACGATGCCAAAAGAATAAATCTTTAGAAACATTGGCAACTAGACACCTATGCTTAGAAGAAGGTGATGCATCAAAATTAGCTTTAAATACTCTTCCAAAACGAGAAATCTTGAACACAAGATCACCTGAAGCATCTAACACTTTACATTCATTTTTCTTAAAGCTTATCTCAAGATCTTCATCAATCATTTGTGAAACAGAGAGGAAGTTATATTTCAAGTTTTCAACCAAAGCCACATCCTTGAACATAAACTTGTCACTTACCTTTATTGTACCTTTTGCCACAACAAAAGAGGAAGAAGCATCTCCAAAAGTAACACTTTCAGCACGAGATGCACGAGTGAGGGAGGAGAACCAATTCTTATCACCGGACATGTGGCGTGAGCATCCGGAATCCACTAGCCATATGTTCTCCTTCCTCGCGCGAGAAGCCTACATAGCAAAACAAGTCGAGGTCTCAGTACTGGGGTTAGAAATGAGACTTTTGGAAATCCAGTACTTAGACACACAACGCACAATAGTAGGCACAACACGAGTATTCTTATGCACAAAATCAGGTTTACCTTTTCCCGTGTTTTTAGCAACAAAAGGTGCTTGTTTCACCCTAGGCACATACTGAGAAGCAAGGTGTGCCTTTCTGAGATTAGACCTAGCCTTTGTCCTTTCTTTCTTTTGTTGTTTGGCTAGTCTAAAGCAAAAATCTACTAGATGTCCATCTCTACCACAATGAGTGCAAGTGTACTTAACATGAGGTTTTGCTTTAACAGTAGAAGCACATTTTGCATTTATCATAGTAGAAGAAATAAAACCAGCAGATTTAAAAGCAATCTTTTTAGGCTCATTAAGAATCTCAATTTTGTCATTGCAAGGAGCATGAACAACAGTGCGAGGTTTAGTTTCAAATGAATCATGAAGATCAAAACATAAACCTTTCTTGTTTGAGCTAACCTTAGATTGGTCCAAAATCATGTTCAAATTTTTCTTGCCATTAGTGAACCATTCCAAAGAATTTTGCGAGTAATCAACATTCTTAGCAAGAGTTAAACAATTATTGCAGGGAACATCAACCTTCCCTTTTTGCTTACGACAAGTAGAGCATGAAAGAACCTCATGTGTGAGCAGATTATCAGTTATTTGAGAAACCCTAGCATTTGCATCTTTTAACTTCAATTCAAGAGTTGAGCATTTAGAATAAGAAGTTGAACCATGCAATTCATCAGTGGAATAGCTAGCATTTTTAACATGTTTCTCATTTTTCTCATTTAGATGTAACAGAAGAGCATGTTCTTTCCTAAGCAAGGTGAGCTCATTGTAAATTAAGTCACATAATTTGCAAGTATCATCATCAGGAATCAAGGTCTTAAGTCTAGCAATTTCAGCATTCAATGACTCCACAAGAATATCATGTTTCTTAATTTTTCTATCACGTTTGTCAAGCAATTTTCCAAGACGAGCAATAGCAATAACTAATTCATCATAAGAAGGATCTACCTCATTGAAGTCGCTGTCTTGATCGTCCTCGGTGAAACTATCCTTGCTGCTTGCCATGAGACACAACCCTGTCAAGTCATGTTTGCTTGAAGTTGCATCGTCCTCGCTGCTCTCTGAATCCACATCGCTCAAAGTGACTTGTTCAAGAGCGGAAAGAACTCGTTGGACCACTTTGCGGTTGATGAAGCTCTTCTTCTTTCTATCACTTGAAGGGAACTTCTTCTTCTCTTTTCTTCTGTCGTTGTCCTTCTCCTCCCATGATGTTTTACCTGCAAGCTTTGGACAATTTGATCTCATGTGGTTGAGATCACCAAACTCATAGCACCTTGGAGGACCACCTCACTTTCTCATTCTCACATTCTGCAAAGCTTTGTTAAAGCGAGAAGAGAGTAGTGCCAAGTCTTCTTCAGGAAATTCTTCAATTTGCTCATCTGTTAAAGAAGACAAGGAGGACAGGGCAAAGCTAGAAGAAGAATTTGCTTTTGACATGTTAGGGTTAGAGATCAAAGCAATTGATTTAATATTACCCTTCCTGGCAAGAACATCCATCTCATGAGTTTTCAACTTAGAATACAGAACATCTAATGTAAGTGTACTCATGATAGTAGATTCTCTAATGGATGTAACTTTCATCTCCCAAATAGACATGTTTAATGCACCAAGCAATTGTCTAGCATTAGCAGCATCATCAAAGCTAACTCCAACAGCACGCAAATTGCTAAGAATCTTATTAAAGCGTGCAAAGATATAGTGACTCACCAGGCTTCATCTCAAATCGCATGTATTCTTTTTTGTAAAGATCTTGACGAACCTCTTTGATAGTGTTAGAACTCTCATGGTAATCACAAAGAGATTTCCATACCTCATATGCCGATTTGAGATGGATCACACGGTCAAAGTCGCTGCGTCCCAAACCTTGGATGATCAAGTTGCGCGCCTTGCTGTTTGCTTCAACATGTGTGCAATTGGTGTCGTTGACGTTGTCGTTTGCAGGGACTTCATATGGCTTGTAGACCTTCTCCCAAATTGTGAAGCCTTGTGCTTGGATGAACGCCTCCATCTTGGCCTTCCAAAACTGAAAATCAACACCATTGAACACACATGGTTTTGTCGAATAACGATCCATTGATTTAATTACCGGTTAAGATAGATTAGAAAAACCTCGCTCTGATACCACTTGTAGGATCGAAGTATATGAATATAGCAATCAGAGGGGGGTGAATGATTGTGCGAAAGCTAAAACCAAATTCTTGATCTACTAAAAGTTCACCCCAAAACGGAACCAAATAATTGCCTCGTATATGACAAAAATAGAATGATAGAGGTTCAGTAAAATGTGAATTCCTGGAGATCCAACCGTTAGATCGATCTGAAATTCTGACACAAGAATCTAGATTCCAATACGAATCGAACCTAAAAAGAATCAGCTCGATCGAACTTACGGATCAAAAGTTATGAGCTTCGCAAGCTTGCTGTTCCAGAACTTGACGAAAAACAATCTAATCAAAACTTCAAGATAAAACAAGATCTTCAAAGGATTAATCAACTAGACTTTGAGAAACTCTAAATCAATACCCTAGAAAGGTTTTTGATGGATCAAATCAAAATGAAACTCAAGGATCAAAAACCAATCTAGAATTAGAACAAGCACGCAAACAAGAATCAAAACAGAAAACACTGCAGCAACGTGGTTACTGTAGCACGCAAGAATCATGGAAGAATTTATCTTTATTTCTTTTGTCTAAAGTACTCCCATCAAAAGAGTACAAACCCTAAAACTGAGCTTGATGCTCTCAATGCGCTCAGCTCAAATTGATACCTTTCAACAGGAGACACCCCTCCTATTTAAAGGAGCAAAACACAAGGAGTCCTGAATACAATTCGTAATCCTAGTAGGAGTCCCACTCCTAATCCTAGAAAGAGTATGTATTCAACACAACTCCACTTGTCTCAATTTGGCCAAGTACAACTCTTGCACGCGTATGGCAACCCCACCATACTCACGTGACTAACACTTTGCACGCGTATGGCCACCTGCCATACTCACGTGACTAACCATTCTTCATGTGCACCATTCTCTTAGCCCAAACGTCCTGCATGACATCCTTGACCACCAAGACCTCAGTTCCTCCTGAACCTAGTCCCGAACCTCAGTTCCTGATAAACTTAGTTCCGGTCCCGTCATCGACTACGTTCGCCCTCGAGCAATACCTGCACATGAACAAACCACAAAACGATTTCGAGCATAAGTCCACGACTTGACTCAACGTCAATCCATGCAACTACTCACATGAGCATTGCATAAAATCCATTTCAAAACAAGCATCATGAAATTCACACGAATTTCATAATCTCAAAGTCAAACCAAAAACTCAATTCCAAATCGCTCAAAATCCTAATCGAGCGAAAAACCATTCACGCCGGACCAAAAAAATATGGTCTGGCGTACACATGAATAAATCACTCAAAAACCCATTCACGACGAACCAAAAAATTTGGTCCGGCGTACATGTAAAACTTACTGTTTTTCAAGAACTTGGTCTAGCACAAACGGACTCAGATTCATGTTTACGACAGACCAAAAAACTTGGTTTGTCGTACATGGGAAAATGAGGTTGCCAAAAACATGTTTACGACAGACCAAAAAACTTGGTTTGTCGTACATGGGAAAATGAGGTTGTCAACAACATGTTTACGACAGACCAAAAAACTTGGTGTGTCGTACATGGGAAAAACGATGTTTCTGAATTAACTTGAATCCTCAAAAACATGATGATGGCGGACCAAAAAATTTGGTCCGGCGCAAGGCAAAATTTAGTCCGGCATCAAAGGAAGACTCTCTGTTTCTGAATTCAAAGACGCACGAGCACTAAAACAATATTTGCAAATTCAAATATAAGCCAATTTTTTAGCACATGATTTCACAATATCTTTGTTTAAAACGACAACTGTTTAGAAGGAGTATGATTCTTGTGCGATGACACTGTGATTTGTTGAAACTCAACGTACGCATGATCTAGGAGCATACATACAGATCGGAATTAGCACGGTGCATAGTAACTGTTATGATATGGTTAGAGTCCGTGTCCCTGTATGGAAGGACACTATCCATTGGTGGGCGAATCTGAATTAATCTCCAGGATGCTCCACTATATATATATAGGGCATTGTCTTGTACCGAAAGATCAATCTAATAAAGAAAGAGCTTTCCCTTTATATGGTGTGTTTCTCCTTCTTCTGTTCATGTGATTGCTTTGTTGTGCCGTTGATTGATGTGGGTGAACGATCCGTTTCATAACACTTTATCAGCATGAAGCTCTACAAGGCTAAAGCCAGCGTTTGTCGTTCTATATTCTTTACAAGTAGATCAATCTTGTTCCATTGATACTAACCATAGATTGATCTATGTTTGTTTTATATGAGGGAATGAACACATGATGTTCTGCTAAAGCCGATCGTGATCGTTTGCCTGCATGGATCTACACGGCATCGACATTCACCCTGCAGCACGCGATCATCCAGCATCAAGCCCTATGTAAGTGCAATATCGCAGGCTGTGATCCTGCAGATCATACTACCTAAAACTTTGTTCTACTATTGCGGTCGAAATCACTGTTGCTCGTTGATCATATCGATCTAATCATTATGCTCATTGTATGTGATGCCATGTTCATAGTAGATATTGTTCATCCCTATAGTTAGATTTTTAAATCAAACTTGTCCATCCAATTGTTGCACCTATCTGGAATTTAGATCGTTATTAATATGACTACCATAGTAGTATATCAATGATTATCTTAATATATGATAGGGATGTGTTGGACACATTACGTATAACAATTGTAACACCCCGGCATTTAATATGCCTGAATGCTACCAAACATAAGCTAAACAACATCTAAATACCACAATTAAACATAAATTCCAGCAAAGGCGCACATGCTAAAAACCGAGATTTCGGCAGCATCTCCTTTGTTTTAACATGAATTGAAGGAGCAACAACAGTATCACAAGTTATATCATAATGGAAAGCATCTAAAACAGCAATAACATGTGACATAGCAACAAAATAAGTCCAGGATAAAGCATTCAACCACTTCATGAGCTAAACGAATCAAATAATAAGACCGAGCACACAGTTAAGCAATACTCCAAGTTTCATGGCAATACTTTCATTATCATGACTCCAAATGATAACACTGCCTAATTTGTGTGGAGCTACGTGTAGATGTGTAGCTAAACCCTTTTCCCCGCATGCCGGTTTCATGGTACCTAAGAAAAACAACATAAACACAAGCGTGAGTTCATCACTCAGCAAGTACAATGCAATGGAACAAGAAAATACATTCCAATACCTTCATCACCACTTTTCACATACAACATCATACACATCTCATATTCATGGTGTAAGCATATCATGGACATCATCATAAATCATCCTCATTTAACATCCTCATATAAAGCAATGCAATGTAATGCAATGCGATGCTCATATCTCCTGGAAACTCATACCGGTATGGTTGAGTACACACCCGTCGGTGCGCACCCTCTCCCCCCTTCCATCCCGAAGATGGAGGGTGCCTACTCCTCGCTTCCGTTCACCGCGGTGAATGGAATCACGATGTAGGACTTACTCATTGGCTCTCCGGATTAGTCATAACTTTCTCACAAACCTTCCCGGACTAGTTGTGACTTTCTCACCGCCTGGGCCATGTAATCATGCCATGTATGCAAATATGCCAACATCATAATTAACTTGTACATTAACACATGGCATCTTAACATGATAAACATACTCATCATATCATTGGCAATCATTAAAGCATGGCAAGTGATCATATCATATAATCCATTTTCATCTAGTCTCAGCAAGCAACCTACAAATCGCTATCCATTACAATACACTTGCCTCAACCACGGGCGACGGATTGGCGAGAAGTAGTAGGCCCTCCCGGGGTCACACCACCTGCACATAGGGACCACACACTCACAATCAAGCCCACAAAACAGTATGCAAACCCTCATCTACCCCGACATTCCCAACTACTCGCAAAACCCGAAAATAGCGGTTCTGTCCCGTCGGGACAGCAGCCTTCCAAAAGGCATAACTTGAGTTCTGGGACTCCGAATGAATTAAACGAGTACATCATCGCATAGATTAGGAAATTTCCCAACTTTTTCTAGGTATAAGGAAAGACTGATTCGGACTCTAAAGTTGCTTAATCTACAAAATACCGTGATCTGTTCCAATCACGTCACAGATTTTAACACGCTCGGTAAAACAACGATAACTTTCAAACGGCTGGGCGGAATTTAATGTTCTTTATATGCACGGAAAGATAATGAAATTATCTACAACTTATTCAACTTCCGTATGACCAAATTCGGAATCAAAATTGGCGAAAAACCAAACCCTAGGCCGACTGCTCATGCTGTCCGAAACAGAGAACGTGACCAACTCAAGAATCCATCTAATCTAATCAAATCCAGCACCACCAATTGATCTAAAAACTTGATAATCATCCTTATAACAGTACCTAGATCAACCCCAAGGTTTCCCATGGCCATACCTTTGCCCGACGCACGAAATCTGAAAGGATCTCCTCCCGGTTCGCTCCTCGCTCCACGCTCCTCGCTTCTCGCTCCTCGCTCCAATGGATGGATCCTCGAGGTGCAGGGGGTGGGGAGGCCACCCTAGGGCAGCAAGGGGGTGGAGGAGAGTGGGTGGAGAGGTGGGGAGCAATGGGGCAAGGGAGAGGGGCGCATGCAAGGGAGAGGGGCAAGGTGGGGGGGCGGCTAGGGCTTGGAGGGAGAGGAGGGGGCGCACAAGAGGGCATGGGGCGCACCAAGGGCAGGGGGAACCCCCCTTTTACTAGCCCCAAATCTGATTCCTAGTCCTGAATGGACTCTTACTCCATCCCACCAAAGCCCACAACCCCCTCTTTTAGGCCCAAACTCCCCCGGGAAGGCCCAAAACCCTGGAAACGGCCCGGAAACGCTATTAACCTCCATACCCTATGGTTTTAACCTTAATTCCACATTTCATAAAGTTTTTTTGACCTTAACATTCACGTTAAATAATGTCACACCATTCCGTAGTGTCACATTCTTCCCCCCTTCAACAGGATTCGACCCCGAATCCGAGACACGCCACTTCGCAAACAACCAAATCAAAGGGAGTTATGGTTCACGCCTCAGAACCCGCTTAGAAGTCCCTACGACTTGCACCAGCCAGCACTCAGAGGCAAGGAGCTAAGGATCAAAGACTGACAGCTCTAAAGATAACTCACAATCAAAACTTGCGAGAACTTTACTCAACCTTGAAACACAAAGTACTCACACACGGTCTCAGCATGTCCCCAAGCGATGAGATAAAACCTCAAACAGCCCACAAAAGAAAACGGTCTCAAACTCCTCGTTCTAAGCATTCCTTGGCACTGAAGTGCCCGATCCCTTTAACTCATGCTACTCTCCAGAAAAACACGGTACCAACCTCCATTCTGTGGTTCCTTGTACTCAAGACGACGCGAAACAGGAGAGACACAACGCTCTAAGATTACCACCAGAACGAACAACCTACTTCCATAAGACTCGCGTAACAGAAACGACCGAACGTTCCTCTGCGGTTGACATAACTCGCTCATTGCCCAACAACAAAAAGATCCAATATACCTCAAAAGGAAAAGTGATTACTAGCAACCACCAAATGGTCCACTAATAATTTAATCAACCCTACCGAGGAACACCTCAGCGACACAATTCTCCACGAAGGTTTGCATTGAGTCATACACAACCTTCCACTCAAAGGACCACGATAAAGAGCACAATCATAAACATGAACCCAAGTGGCCCTCATCCAACAACTCAAACCCCAAAGCGCTAAAATCACTTTGGAAAGGATTCGACAACAACCAGATAGTATTCATTTTAATTTCCTAAGCCAAAACGCAAAGGAAACACAAATCCCTTCACCACAACCAACACCAGAAATTATTCATTCTTTTCTTTTCGTACTAGCAAGCAAGGGAAATCTCGTTTCATGACATGTATGCACATTCTTCAAGAGCACTCCGGATTAGTCATATCCCCATATATAACTTTCTCACTGACCTGGCTCAACGACTCTTTTATCATTTAACATCTATACACGATGTCTTGTTTACTTTTCACCATTCATTCATCATATAACAACAATACTGAAAAGTCATTCACCAAAAGACTTCTCCCTCGGTATCACATGATTGAAATACACATAACACTGACAGTTGCGCTAAATCATATAGACTATGACGGCAACATCGTTAACAACAAAACACCACATCGTGTGAAAAACCCATCATCCATTTAAAACTAACCTTGCAACACCTCGCAAAGTCAAACTCAACCCTTTGGAACAGAACATCGACTCCAAAGTCAAACATCTGCACACACAACCGCCATAAATTTTATCAAAAGAGAGGGAAACTCAATCCCAAAAGAAAACTCCTCACTAACCAAATTCACTTATGAAACTTTCATAAAAAGATTAGACTTGTGAAACATCCGCACACCAGACACATTTTCCAAATGACTCCAACTCTAGCCAAACAGAGTTACACATCAAGGGCTGAACTCAAAAGTTTCCAACACAACCCTTTATGACCATCTGCTTCCTTTCTAAAATTAATTCCAAAGATAATTCAGTGCGAACGCGAAAGGGCGCGATCGACTCGAAAACTTTTGGGGTGTAAATCCATACTCATAGCACCAACTAAACAAATTAGCCAAAACCAAATATTTGCACCAAATTCTACGAGTTTTAGGGAAACTCTGAAACACAGCATATGGAACACCTTGACCGAAAACCCTTCAACCAAAATGGCAAACAACCAAACTAGTCCAAAAGCTTTTGAACACAAGCTCAGCATAAAAAGAACCATCTCTAGTACTCCACTACGCTTTCCATTAAAGACTTCAATAATCACTATTTACTCCCTAAGAAGCCCCAACACAGTTAAACCAAAAGCTTCACAACAAATTCTTCCTCTAGTTACCATTCCCAACACTTTTAATTAGGGTTTATGATGCTTATCAAAAAGGCACCCAACCAAAACTATATTGACATGATCCCCACGGATCACCAAATCATAATACTTCTTATTCTAAATTTCAAACATAATACTTCAACAAATCTTTCAGCAAGATCAACATATAAATTTCATACCTCCTATATATTCACGTCTCGACAACCGAACCTTATTCAGTTAAACAATGGCTTCAACATGTAAATATTATCTCCATAGGGAAGAATTCGTAAGTGAGACTCTAAGTTATACTTTCATTAAGAATAAGATCATTTATCATGTTAATTATCCAAAGCTCACTCCATCGCAACATGTTAAAATTTTCCTCTATTTTAACCATGGTTTTCCAACGAGTAATCTAAACAGTTACCACCACTACTTAGTCATCAATAACAACAAAAGGGCATAATCATCAGCCAACAACATTACTTTTAGCTACCCTATACAAAGGTGATAACAAAATTACCACCACACAACATACTCCAACTATTTAAAATAGATTGAATACTAGCATTAACACTGCCCTTAACAACATCATTAACAATAAGTCTTATGTCTTCTCAATTGATATCAATACTAGCTTTGTAGAGACACAACTGCAGACTTCCAAATATACTAGTAGTTTGCAACAACGTAAATAGCAACTCTAATCAACTTCCAAATTAAAGTCACTAGTCAACACGATTAAATTTCTCTATTAACCCATTAGATTAGAACATCTTTAAACACCCAGCAAAGTTTTTTTAACAATAACAGCAGTCTACATCATCTTAATGTTGCAACTATGCATCAGGATTTAAAACTTTAAACATAATCGGGGGTCATAAGCATTTTTTTTTATAACAAAACAACAGATTCTAAGCATGTACATTAACACATTTAATCATTCTCGCTAAGAGCAAACAACAACACTAGTAGTCTATTTATTTTCAAGCAAGAGGTAACAACCGCATTGAATTGTTTCAACTCACAGATTAGCTTAACAGTACGTCATCCCATAAACCACATTGGTACATGCTACATAACATGCTAAACAACAATTCTTACTAGGGACAAACGATTTCAGTCAAAAGACTACTTACTTTGTTTGCAGCATTTTAGTTTTAAAACTCATCCCAAATTCATAAGGAAACTTGACTTTCAAAATTGCAATGAGACAAACCCAAACTTGGTCATGCAAAAGGAATTTTTCCAAAACACTTTTCAATCTCAGACTCCCACAGGAGGGAACGAAGCGATCAAATAAACCTTTGCAAATAAAACCTTAACACCAAAACCCCAAACTTTCACGAAACAAGAAGGGTTCTTCAAAGATGATTTCTTAAACCAGCAAAATAACGAAATCAAACACCACTTACTCCTACAAAGCCACAGAACTTCAGCCCTGACAGCCAGGTCTGGTACAACTCCGCAATAACTCCTTTAACCTCGGAGAAAGACAAATACAGGAATAAATTGAATGCTTCTTCCCCATAAAGCCATCAACAAACTAAGCATCAAAGCTGGAAAGGCGATCAAAAGAAGCGCAACACTAGACTCTTCTTCTTCGTCTTCAACCAAGGAAGACAAGACCACATACCGCATACGGAACAATCCGAGAAAATCCAATACCAACCACTTTTCTTTTGATTTCAATCAATTAAAATCAAGAAAAACAACCAAAACCGACCGTCAAAACGGTAAAGAACATCCGAAGGAATCCACCACCAAACTCTTCTATTTGACTCTAGTCAACTACCCGATCTACGACAGAAAGGGTAAGCACTCTTCTCCTACAGGGGTTAATAGTTCTTCAATGATGGCGCTAACCGGCCACTCCGTCAAACCTCACCCTTACTATGAACAAAAAGAGGTGACCGAACCCTTCGGCACCACAACCTCACTTTATCACAACAACAAGAACAATTCAATCATTTATCACGTAGTCATAGCAACATGCATTATCAAATGAAGCATTCAATATCAAAGATTAAATACAACATTTAAGCGTAAAGAAACGATACCCATACCCTTTCCTACTGTGCATCCAGTGTGTGTCAAATTTTAGATTAGTTATACCACTTTTGCAAGTTTTAATGTTGCTATCCTATGACAAAATTTTAGTTAAGACCTAAGCCATGTTTCTAAGTTATTCCACATCACATTTTAGTTGTACCCTATAGCATGTCACTAAAAATACACATTCCAAGGACCTACAGCCCGCTCTGATACCAATCAGAATAACACGGCATTTAATATGCCTCGAATGCTACCAAACATAAGCTAAACAACATCTAAATACCACAATTAAACATAAATTCCAGCAAAGGCGCACATGCTAAAAACCGAGATTTCGGCAGCATCTCCTTTGTTTTAACATGAATTGAAGGAGCAACAACAGTATCACAAGTTATATCATAATGGAAAGCATCTAAAACAGCAATAACATGTGACATAGCAACAAAATAAGTCCAGGATAAAGCATTCAACCACTTCATGAGCTAAACGAATCAAATAATAAGACCGAGCACACAGTTAAGCAATACTCCAAGTGTCATGGCAATACTTTCATTATCATGACTCCAAATGATAACACTGCCTAATTTGTGTGGAGCTACGTGTAGATGTGTAGCTAAACCCTTTTCCCCGCATGCCGGTTTCATGGTACCTAAGAAAAACAACATAAACACAAGCGTGAGTTCATCACTCAGCAAGTACAATGCAATGGAACAAGAAAATACATTCCAATACCTTCATCACCACTTTTCACATACAACATCATACACATCTCATATTCATGGTGTAAGCATATCATGGACATCATCATAAATCATCCTCATTTAACATCCTCATATAATGCAATGCAATGTAATGCAATGCAATGCTCATATCTCCTGGAAAGTCATACCGGTATGGTTGAGTACACACCCGTCGGTGTGCACCCTCTCCCCCCTTCCATCCCGAAGATGGAGGGTGCCTACTCCTCGCTTCCGTTCATCGCGGTGAATGGAATCACGATGTAGGACTTACTCATTGGCTCTCCGGATTAGTCATAACTTTCTCACCGACCTTCCCGGACTAGTTGTGACTTTCTCGTCGCTCGGGCCATGTAATCATGCCATGTATGCAAATATGCCAACATCATAATTAACTTGTACATTAACACATGGCATCTTAACATGATAAACATACTCATCATATCATTGGCAATCATTAAAGCATGGCAAGTGATCATATCATATAATCCATTTTCATCTAGTCTCAGCAAGCAACCTACAAATCGCTATCCATTACAATACACTTGCCTCAACCACGGGCGACGGATTGGCGAGAAGTAGTAGGCCCTCCCGCGGTCACACCACCTGCACATAGGGACCACACACTCACAATCAAGCCCACAAAACAGTGAGCATGCAATACATTGATTTTACCTGTAGTAAAAATCATTTTGCACAAATAGAATAATGATATGTTAGACATCGCAAAGTGAAAATTATTTAGCTTGCCCTGAATGGCAACAATTAGCTTACCCAGGTAATGAATCCTAAGGTTAAAATGATAGCTAGGTCTTTCAGAGCTATTATATCCCAGCCTGAAGCTGGTACCCTTGCTCTTCCCTAAGCTGCCAAATGTACGGCCTTGCACTTCCTAAGACTCCATTTTCATACGGACCTGAAGGTCGTATATTTTGATGAAAGATGATCAACTCGTACTTTCAAATTCCCTGAAGGAAAAATATATAACCAGCAAAGATCTGTCATGTTGCCAGAAGCACAACACGAACGGACCCTCCCGCACTCTCAGGAATTTAAAGGCTATGGCAGCATAAAACATTGCCATGCACAATCTTGTCACTGAACTAACATTATGTAACCAGAAAGTTACTAACGCTAAAATGATCGACTGGATATTATGCACCTTTCACCCCCAATATAGGGATACTATTGTAATAGTATCATCATGCCAAGTACCAGAAGTACTTTGAGCTTATATGCATTTTGCTAGAAGCAGAAAAGCGTGATGAACTTCTGTTGAAGAATCATCACATACTTCCAAATGGGAGTCATGCAATACCAGAATCACATGCAAATGCTCAGTAGGCTAGCAATAGCCATGGCCGTAGGAAGGGCCAAATGAATAAAGGGGATAAATGGAAGGATGTTAGATTAAATAGGGGAAGAAACAATTTATAGTGGATAGTAAAGTTAAAGGGCCAGAGGACTTCTAGAAGCAAGATTCAGCTAAATACGGCTGAGTACCCTAAATAACCTTGTTTTAGGTATGGATGCACTGTCCATTGGTCGTGCAACCATAACATCCCGAAGTCTGTAGTAAACCCTTACACAAAATCCACTGGAAAAGTCATTAAGACCCGGGTAAATAATGTTATGTCATACTTCACCGTACGACCTGGTGTTGACATGGATACTGAAAAATATGGCAATATGGCTCTTAAAATTATTGAGTTCGAGAAGTCCCAGAAGGACACATACAACTCATATGGAGACCTGGATTAGTCTCCTAAGTATTTCTTCACTTTGTTACTCGATGTCACATATTCCTTATAAGGCTTCTCATCAATTTAACTCTAGTTCCTGAATGAACAATTGGTCTACACTCCTGTTGAGCGATTATCATTTTAAAATTATATAAATACCAATTTCCTAGATATTTGATTGATTGTGCTATGTTTGTTCTCTATTCTACAATTTTTCCTGATGCAATAATTGTTTGATTGTTAAATCATACTTCTAACATAGAACAAAGTATAATCCAATGACGGAGGAAGAAATCTGTCTAGAAGACAGTTGTGCCGCACTAAGTAAATTAAAAAAAATATTATGAGCATCGCTAGAAGCGATGCTCTTATAGTTGGCACTGGAAGAATGTCATATTATACCCTGAGTCCAGTCGTACTCACTTATGTTTTAAAGACATTGGTCTGAATGGTTTCCATATGCAGACAGAGTAAGAGGATGGTACAGAATGACTAGTCATATCTAAGTTTCATGGGTGTAATAAATGTGTGGTTGAAAAACTTTCTTCTTTCTCCTCCGGGTTATATTATGCACATATAAAACCTGAAGTTTGTGTCGCGATAAAAAAACCCAAAAATATTTAAGATCTTGTAGATCGACCGGGTAATCCTGAGTTGAATATTATGATAAAATAATTAGTAATTCTGCTGGCTATAGCATAAAGACTTTCCAAGACCTGAAGTTTCTTATGCCCCGTTTGTGCTATAGGAAAACTTACAGTTAGATCTTATTACCTAAAAGTTAGGAAAGATTCACTGAATTTTCTGGAGAAAATTTGAAGTGATATCTGTGGACCTTTTCGGCCCCTGTTGGGCCCTTCTAGATATTTTATGGTACTAATAGATGCTTATACTAGATGGTCCTATATATGCCTCTTATCCACTAGGAACCATGTTTATGTCAAAATTAATTGCCGCAATTTTTAAGTTTAGAGCCTCCTTTCCAGAAGAAAGAATCAAGTCTATTCAAATGGACAATGCCAGCGAGTTTACCTCAAAAGCATTTAGTGATTATTACATGGCTCTGGGTATTAATGTAGAGCTTTTAGTACCTCATGTCCACACACTGAAATGGCCTTGAAGAGTCATTAATTAAAGGAATAAAATTTATTGCTCAGGCATTTTTTGCATAATAGTAGGCTACCCACTAGTTGTTGGGGCCACGCAGTGCTGCACACCGTGATGTTGATTCAACTCAGATCAACTGCATATTATGCAATTTCCCCGTTGTCGATAGTGCGTGGAAGAGAATTAAGTATTCCCATCTGCGAAAATTTGGCTGCATTGTATACACGCCAATCTCTCCACCACAGCGTACCACCATGAAACCTCACCAGAAGTTGGGGAACTATGTAGGTTATGAATCTTCGTCAATCATTAAACACCTAGAGCCTATGACAGGGGAGCTATACACGGCTCGGTATGCTGATTGTACTAAGGATATTTTTTAGCATTAGGGGGAGATAAGTACCACATTAAAGAATGCCGAGTCCTTAGATCTACGCACTAAAGAGACCGAACTTGAAGTTCGGAGAGTAATAAATCTGCAACAAATAAGCTAATAATCTACCAAATGCATTCACTAATCATAAGGGAGTGAAAAAATCTCATATACCTACAGTATATGCACCTGAAAGAGTGAAAATATCCTAGAAGGATATTGAACCCACTCTTGAACCTCATGATAAAATGAGGGGGAGGCCTCTAGGTGCACGGGATTCAATTCCGCGGAGTCGTCCGCAGAAATAGAGAACCAAACAAATGAGAACACTACCTATAACAGTGAAAGAAGCTCAATCTGATGTTGAGAAAATCCCTAAAGTGAGCAATCTAGAAGATGGCAACGTCCCTGAGGTGATCCATCCTGAAGATGATAACCCCAGCGTATATTTGTGCACACAATCCAACGCTGGGAAGTCGGAATACCTAGACTTCATCATTGTGGGAAATCACGAGGAGTTGGAAAAAATTAATATCCCTGAAGTGATGCAGGAGAATTGTATATAAAGATATACTACAATTGTCGACATATTTTGCCTCCAAAAGTTGCTCAAATCTGGATCTAGAACCAAAGTCCATGGCAGAGTGCTAGAAGCACTCATATAGGGTCAAATAAAAAAGCAATTGAGGCAGCGCTCGCTTAATAAGAGAAAAGTTCTTGGTCACATTGACTGAACATTTCCTGAAGTGTTCCCTGTAGGATCAAATGGATTTTCATCCTGAAGAGATATGAAAATATCCAGGTGGTGAGATATAAAGCGAGGTTTGTAGCGCAAGGGTTCACGCAGAGACCCATCATCGATTACGATGAAACACGTTCTCCTGTAATGAGTGGAGTAACATTCCGAAATTTAATATTAATGGCAGCAAGTTTAAACTTATCATTGCAGTTGATGGACATAATGACCGTATATTTATATGAGTCACTGGATATAGATATTTATATGAATCCCTAAAGGAGCTACAATTCTGAGTCCTAAAAATCACAACATGTATAGCGTCAAACTGAAGAGACCGCTATATGGATTAAACAGTCGGGGAGAGTGTGGTATGTTCGACTTAGTGATTTCCTTCTAAAGAAGCAATATTGTCCCTGTGTGTTCATAAAGAAATCTCAGAATGGATTCTGTGTCATCTCAGTTGTAACACCCCGGCATTTAATATGCCCGAATGCTACCAAACATAAGCTAAACAACATCTAAATGCCACATTTAAACATAAATTCCAGCAAAGGGATATATGCTAAAAACCGATATTTCGGCAGCATCTTCTTTGTTTTTCCATGAATTAACACAATATCGAAATCATGGCAAGATATATCATAGCACATGACATCTAGAACATCAACATAAATGGACATATCATCGAATTACGCCATTAATACCACGCTCAACCACTTCATAATCTGTAACGAAGCAAATAAGGAATCACAAGCATGCTAAATTAAACCATACATTAAGTTTAAGGCACAACTCTTAATATCATGTCTCCAAGTGTGTATTTATGGATTATGATGGTGGAGCTACGTGTAGAAGTGTAGCTAAACCCCTTTTTCCGCATGCCGATCTCAAGTACCTAAAAACAACATAAAACACAAGCGTGAGTTCGAAAACTCAGCAAGCATATTGCAATGGACAACAAGATCATTTACAAGACAATAATACCTCACGTCACATATAACATCTCATACTTGAACACATAACAACATCCTCATCATTTAATATGTATTGTAATGCAATGCAATGCAATGCTATGCTCATATCTCCTTGGAAACTCATACCGGTATGGTTGAGTACACACCCGTCGGTGTGCACCCTCTCCCCCCTTCCATCCCGAAGATGGAGGGTGCCTACTCCTCGCTTCCAAACACCACGTGGGTGGAATCACGATGTAGGACTTACTCAATGGCTTTCCGGATTAGTCATAACTTTCTCACCGACCTTCCCGGACTAGTTATGACTTTCTCACCGCCCGAGCCATGTAACATGCCATGTATGCATTTATGCCAACATCATATTTAACTCACATATTAACACATGGCATCATAACATATTAAACATGGTCATCATATCATTGGCAATCATAAAAGCATGGCAAGTGATCATATATCATGTAGTCAATTCCATCTATTCTCAACAAGCAACCAACAAATCGCTATCCATCACAACACACTTGCCTCAACCGTGGGCGACGGGATTGTGGGAAGTAGAGGGCACCCCCGGGGTCACACCACCTGCACAACGGCATCACATACTCTCAATAATGCCCACAAAACAGTACACAAATCCCCATCTCACCCGACATTGCCCGCTACTCGCAAAACCTAAAACAGAGGTTCTGTCCCGGCGGGACAGCAGCCTTGCAAAGGCCATAACTTGAGTTCTGGGACTCCAAATCGATTAACCGAGTACACCATCGCGAAGCTTAGGAAATTTCCTAACTTTTTCTAGTTATACGGAAAGACTGATTCGGACTCTAAAATTGTTTAATCTACAGATTACTACGATCTGTTCTAATTGCGTCACAGATTTTAACACGCTCGGTAAAACAGCCATAACTTTCAAAAGGCGGATCGTATTTTAACGTGCTTTATGTCCACAGAAAGATAATTAAATTATCTACAACTTCTTTTAAGTCCGTACGGACAGATTCGGATTCTAAATCGACGAAAACTTGAACCCTAGCCCGACTGCTCAATCTGCCCGAACACAGAAACGTGGCAACGTCTAGATCTAACCCAAAGAACTCCAACCTAGCACCACCAATTGATCTAAAAACTTCATAAACACCCTAAGAACAGTACCTAGATCAAACCCAAGGATCCCCATGATCATACCTTTGCCCAACGAACGAATCTCCAATAGATCTCCTCGCGGATCGCTCCTCGCTCCACGCTCCTCGCTCCTCGCTCCAACGGATGGATCCACAAGGTGCAGAGGTGTGGAGACCACCCTAGGGCAGCAAGGGGGTGGAGGAGAGGTGGTGGAGAGGTGGGGCAATGGAGGAGAGCAAGGGGGAGGCGCAAGGCTCAAAGGGAAGGGGCGGCTAGGGCTTGGCAAGTGGGGGGAGGTGAGGGGGGCGCACCAAGGCCTCAAGGGGCGCAAAGGCAGCAGGGTGGACGCCCCAAAGGGGCAGGGAAACCCCTTTTACCAGGCCCCACACCCAATTCTAGTCCGTTACGGAGACCTAATCCATCCCACCAAAGCCCACCAAGGCCCAAAACTCCCCCGGGAAGGCCCAAAACCCCGAAAACGGCCCGGAAACGTTATTAACCTCCATACCTTATGGTTTTAACCTGCCATACCATATTTCATAAATTTTTTGACCTTAACATGCACCATTTAAAAGGTTACGACACTCTGTGGTGACACATCACTTCAAACGGCCCAAAAACGCGAGTAAACCTCAAGCCGAAAGGTTTTATTCTCTAATTTCACATTCTATAATGTCACACCATACCGTAGTGTCACATTCTCCCCCCCCTTCAACAGGATTCGACCTCGAATCCGAAGGACGCCAAAATCAATGACAAAATCCCCAAGGGACAAACGGCTTCTCTGCAGCACAAAACATTCACACAACGACTAAAACCGAAACAAACAACAAACGAGTTCCCAAAACCAACACATAGAGAAAAAGTGTTGATCTAGCTCAACTAAGGGCAACCCCTCACAAATCGACCTTCACTTCAATTCCCCAACAGAATCTGCGTTTCAACCACAAAGGGCTCCATCAACCCAAAACGCTCGAATCCTCACGGCAAACACTTCATACTTCTATCACAACCAACCTAACTACCATACTCCACTAAACTCAACATGACATAATTAAAGGAAGTCACAATTCCTTTAACGACCTTTCTACATTCGAAAATTTCCATCGAGGAAAACTCATTAAGGCACACTTGCCCTTCCGATACACCATCATACTAACATTTTATTCCATCCTTTCCCAGACAAGACTCAAATCCAAGAACAACTAGTGACGACAAATGCTCACGGCAGGACAAATATCACCGAACTACCGTCAACTTCACTTCCACCCATCGCTACACTTAATAATGGTTAAACCCATACATCATCAACCTCCATCTCAAACCAGCCTTATACCACTAGGGTTCAACACCTAGCCCCAAGCTAGGATCGAAAAACCTTACCAAACCACAATTGGTTACTTTCTTAAGAGGGTCTCGCCCTCACACAAAAACACTTAGGTATCAACCCCAAGTGTACACACGACAACTCAAACCCAAAGCGTTAACAACCATTTTGGAAAGAATTCGGCAACATCCAAGCTAAATCACAAAGGAAGCATAAATCCCCTACACTACAACCAAAATACCATAATTTCTTCATTCTTTCTTTTCATACTAGAAAGAAATGGACATCTCGATTCTTGACATGCATGCACACTTTTCAAGAGCACTCCGGATTAGTCATATATCCTTATATGACTTTCTCACCGACCTGGCTCGTCGACTCCTTTATGATTAATTATGCATAAACAATGTCTCATTTTCCTTTTTCACCCTTCATTCATCATGTAACAACGGCACCGAATAGTCATTCACCAAATGACTTCTTCCTCGGTATCAAATGATGGAAACACAATCAACATCGAAGGTTGCGGAAATTCATATAGACTATGACGGCAGCATAGTTGTGATAAAACACCACGTCGTAAAAGACCGCACATCGCTTGAAAATCGAACTTGCACAACATTGCATTTCATCCAAATTCAACATTTTGGAAAAGAACATCAAAATTTCAAGTCAAGCATCTGCTCCCACAACCATCACGAACTTCCTCAAGGAGAGGGAAACTCATTTCCAAAAGGGGAACACCTCACTAACAAAATCACTTTGTAAAACTTTCATAAAGTCCACCTTTTTGAAGCACTCGCAACATCACACACATTTTCAAAACAACTCCAACTCTAGCCAAAAAGAGTTACACATTAAGGGCTCAACTCAAAAGTTTCCAACACAACCCTTTAAGACCATCTGCTTCCTTTTAAAATTAATTCCAAAGATAATCCGGTCTAACGCGAAAGGGCGCGATCGACTCAAAACTTTTGGATGTAAATCCAAACTCACAACACGAACTAAACAAATTCGCCAAAACCAAAGGTCGACACCAAACATTACGAGTTTTGGGGAAACTCAAACACAAAGATAAGGAACACCTTGACCGAAAACCCTTCAACCAAAATGGCAAACAACCAAACCAGTCCAAAAGCTTTTAAACACAAGCTCAAGATAAAAGAACCATCTCTAGAATTCCACTACGCTTTCCATTAAAAGACTTTAATAATCACTTTTACTCCCCGAGGAGCCCCAACACAATTCAACCAAAAGCTTCACAACAAATTCTTCCTCTAGTTACCATTCCCAAAACTTTTAATAAGGGTTTATGATGCTTATCAAGAAGGCACCCAACCAAGACTATAATGATATGATCCCCACGGATCACCGAATCATAATACTTCTTATTCTAAATTTGAAACATAGTACTTCCACAAATCTTTCAAAGAAGATCAACATATAAATTTCATACCTCCTATCTATTCACGTCTCGATAACCAAACCTTATTCAGTTAAACAACGACTTCAACATGTAAATATTATCTCTACAAGACAAAGTTCATAGCTAGGATTCCAAGGCATACATTCATTAAGGATAAAACTCTATATCAGGTTAATTATCCATGGTTCACTCCATCACCACAGGTTACAACACCCTCCATTTAGTAAATGGTTTCCAACAAGTATTCTACACAACTACCACCACTACTAAGTCATCAATAAAAACAAATGGGCATAATCATCAACCGATCAACATTACTTTTAGCTACCCTATACATAGGTGATAACAAAATTACAACATACTCCAACTATTTAAAATAGATTGAAAACTAGCATTGAAGGGTCACAACTGCATACTTCCAAATATACTAGTAGTTTGCAACAACATAAATAACCACTCCAATCAACTTCCAAATTAAAGTCACTAGTCTCTACTAATCCGTTAGATTAGCACATCTTTAAACACCAAGCAAAGCTTCTTAACAATATCGCTAGTTTACATCATCTTAATGTTTTAACTATGCATCAAGGTTTAAACTTTTAACATTAACGAGGATCATAAGCACTTTTAAAGCAAGGCAACAGATTCTAAGCATGAACATTAACACTTTCAATCATTCTCGCTAAGAGTGAACTACAACACTAGTAGTCTATTTATTCTCAAACTTAGAGATTTTACTCACATTGAATTGATTCAACTCAAAATTTAACTTAGCAACACATCAATCCATAAACCACATTGTTACCTACTACATAACATGCTAAACATCAATTCTTACTAGGGACAAACGATTTCAGTCAAAAGACGACTTACTTTGTTTACAAAGATTTTAGTTTTAAAACTCATCCCAAATTCATAAGGAAACTTGACTCTCAAAATTGCAATGAGACAAACCCAAACTTGGTTATGCAAAGGAATTCTCCAAAACACTTTTCAATCTCAAAGACTTCCATAGAGGAAACTGGTTGGAAGACAACTTTTCTCGAAAGGGAACCAAGTGCTCCATTAACCTTTTCAAATAAAACCTTAAACACCAAACCCCTAACTTTCACGACTCAAGAGGGGCTTTCAAAGATGATTTCTCAAACCAGTAAAATGATGAAATCAAACACCACTTACTACTACGAAGCCACAGAACTTCAGCCGGCGACCAGGTCTGGCACAACTCCGAACAAAACTCCTTTAGCCTTGGAGACAGACAACCACAAGAATAAATCGAATGCTTGTTCTTCATAAAGCAATTAACAGGCATCAAAAACTGGAAAGGCGCCCAAAAGAAGCGCACCACTAGACTCCTCTTCTTCGTCTTCACCCAAGGAAGACAAAACCACACACCGCATACGGAACAATCCGCGAAAGCCCATCACCTTTTCATTTGGTTCAAAACAGCTAAAGCCAAGAAAAGCAACAAACACCGACCGTCAGAATGACAAAGAACATCCGAAGGAAACCACCAATAACTCTTCCTTTTCGTCTCCAATCAACTACCCGATTTACGACAGAAAGGGTAAGCGCTTTTCTCCTACAGGGGTTAACAGTTCTTCGGTGATGGCACTAACCGGCCACACCGTCAAACCTCACCCTAACTATAAACAACAAGAGCTGACCGAAACCCTTCGGTACCACAACCCCACTCTTATCACCACAACATATATCATTGACATAGCAACATGCATTGCCAAAAGAAGCATTCAACATCAAAGCTTAAATACAACATTTAAGCGTAAAGAAACGATACCCATACCCTTTCCTACTGTGCATCCAGTGTGTGTCAAATTTTAGATTAGTTACACCATTTTTTGCAAGTTTTAATGTTGCTATCCTATGACAAAGTTTTAGTTGAAACCTAAGCCATGTTTCTAAGTTATTCCACATCATATTTTAGTTGTACCCTATGGCATGACACTAAAAATACGCATTCCAAGGATCTACAGCCCGCTCTGATACCAACTGTAACACCCCGGCATTTAATATGCCCAAATGCTACCAAACATAAGCTAAACAACATCTAAATGCCACATTTAAACATAAATTCCAACAAAGGGATATATGCTAAAAACCGATATTTCGGCAGCATCTCCTTTGTTTTTCCATGAATTAACACAATATCGAAATCATGGTAAGATATATCATAGCACATGACATCTAGAACATCAACATAAATGGACATATCATCGAATTACGCCATTAATACCACGCTCAACCACTTCATAATATGTAACGAAGCAAATAAGGAATCACAAGCATGCTAAATTAAACCATACATTAAGTTTAAGGCACAACTCTTAATATCATGTCTCCAAGTGTGTATTTATGGATTATGATGGTGGAGCTACGTGTAGAAGTGTAGCTAAACCCCTTTTTCCCGCATGCCGATCTCAAGTACCTAAAAAAAACAACATAAAACACAAGCGTGAGTTCGAAAACTCAGCAAGCATATTGCAATGGACAACAAGATCATTTACAAGACAATAATACCTCACGTCACATATAACATCTCATACTTGAACACATAACAACATCCTCATCATTTAATATGTATTGTAATGCAATGCAATGCAATGCTATGCTCATATCTCCTTGGAAACTCATACCGGTATGGTTGAGTACACACCCGTCGGTGTGCACCCTCTCCCCCCTTCCATCCCGAAGATGGAGGGTGCCTACTCCTCGCTTCCAAACACCATGTGGGTGGAATCACGATGTAGGACTTACTCAATGGCTTTCCGGATTAGTCATAACTTTCTCACCGACCTTCCCGGACTAGTTATGACTTTCTCACCGCCCGAGCCATGTAACATGCCATGTATGCATTTATGCCAACATCATATTTAACTCACATATTAACACATGGCATCATAACATATTAAATATGGTCATCATATCATTGGCAATCATAAAAGCATGGCAAGTGATCATATATCATGTAGTCAATTCCATCTATTCTCAACAAGCAATCTACAAATCGCTATCCATCACAACACACTTGTCTCAACCGTGGGCGACGGTATTGTGGGAAGTAGAGGGCACCCCCGGGGTCACACCACCTGCACAACGGCATCAAATACTCTCAATAATGCCCACAAAACAGTACACAAATCCCCATCTCACCCGACATTGCCCGCTACTCGCAAAACCTGAAACAGAGGTTCTGTCCCGGCGGGACAGCAGCCTTGCAAAGGCCATAACTTGAGTTCTGGGACTCCAAATCGATTAAACGAGTACACCATCGCGAAGCTTAGGAAATTTCCTACCTTTTTCTAGTTATACGGAAAGACTGATTCGGACTCTAAAATTGTTTAATCTACAAATTACTACGATCTGTTCAAATTGCGTCACAGATTTTAACACGCTCGGTAAAACGGCCATAACTTTCAAACGGCTGATCGGATTTTAACGTGCTTTATGTGCACGGAAAGATAATTAAATTATCTACAACTTCTTTTAAGTCTGTACGGACAGATTCGGATTCTAAATCGACGAAAACTCGAACCCTAGCCCGACTGCTCAATCTGCCCGAACACAGAAACGTGGCAACGTCTAGATCTAACCCAAAGAACTCCAACCCAGCACCACCAATTGATCTAAAAACTTCATAAACACCCTAAGAACAGTACCTAGATCAAACCCAAGGATCCCCATGATCATACCTTTGCCCAACGAACGAATCTCCAATAGATCTCCTCGCGGATCGCTCCTCGCTCCACGCTCCTCGCTCCTCGCTCCAACGGATGGATCCACAAGGTGCAGAGGTGTGGAGACCACCCTAGGGCAGCAAGGGGGTGGAGGAGAGGTGGTGGAGAGGTGGGGCAATGGAGGAGAGCAAAGGGGAGGCGCAAGGCTCAAAGGGAAGGGGCGGCTAGGGCTTGGCAAGTGGGGGGAGGTGAGGGGGGCGCACCAAGGCCTCAAGGGGCGCAAAGGCAGCAGGGTGGACGCCCCAAAGGGGCAGGGAAACCCCTTTTACCAGCCCCCACACCCAATTCTAGTCCGTTACGGAGACCTAATCCATCCCACCAAAGCCCACCAAGGCCCAAAACTCCCCCAGGAAGGCCCAAAACCCCGAAAACGGCCCGGAAACGGCCCAGAAACGTGGTTTTAACCTGCCATACCATATTTCATAAAGTTTTTGACCTTAACATGCACCATTTAAAAGGTTACGACACTCCGTGGTGACACATCACTTCAAACGGCCCAAAAACGCGAGTAAACCTCAAGCCGAAAGGTTTTATTCTCTAATTTCACATTCTATAATGTCACACCATACCGTAGTGTCACATCAGTATATGTCGATGATCTGAATATCATCAGAACCATAGAGGAAATAAAGGAAGCAGGTGCTTACCTCACGACGAAGTTTGAGATGAAGGATTTCGGTAAAACCAAATTCTGCTTAGGCCTGCTGCTTGAGCATTTCCCAGGAGGAATTTTAGTACACCAGTTTGCATATACCAAGAAGGTATTGGAAAGGTTTAGCATGGATAAATCTCATTCTTTGAAAACCCCCACGGTAGTAAAATCCCTTGAAGCGGACAAAGACCCATTTAGACAAAGGATGGAAGATGAGGAAGTCTTAGGACATGAAGATTCCATATTTGAGTGCTTTTGGTGCACTTATGTATCTTGCGAATTGCATAAGACCTGATATTACATTCGCAATAAATTTACTAGAATGAAACAACATAGTCCCAACCCGAAGATATTGGGCTAATATCAAGACTTCACTCATATACCCCTAAGGTACTCAAGATCTTGGATTATTTTTCCTAAAGAACTAAAACTTAACCATGGTGGAAAATATGGATGTTGGCTATCTGTCTGATCCCCACAGTGCCAAATTTAAGATTGGTTTTGTATTTCTCTGCGGTGGTACAGCCATTTCTTGGCGGTCTTTTAAACAGACTTTAGTAGCCACTTCTACCAACCACTCCGAGATTATATCTTTGTATGAAGCTTCACGGGAATGTGTTTGGCTGAGACGTGTAATTAACCATATCTAGAAATCATATAGTTGTAATACCGTCGTTACCCCTACGATTATCTATGAAGATAATAAATACTTGTGCTACACAAAATGCAAATGGGTTATGTAAAGAGCAATATCACGAAGTATATTGTTCCTAAAAGTTTCTATCCTTACGAAGTCCAGAAGAATAGTGAGGGAAGGATATTACAAACTAAATCATGTGAAAATCTAGCAGATTTGTTCACTAAGTCTTTGCTAAAGTTATTAGCATTAGAATGAAATGACTTTGAGATATGCAGAGTTCAGGGGGAGTAAACCCTGAACCATAAACTCTTTTACTCGATCATGAAGATCATAGTTTATACCCTGAAGATTATAAGTTGTACACTTTTTCCTTTCGTGAGTTTTCTTGAAGTTTTCTCACATGAAGGTTTTTAATGAAGCAACTAGTGTAACACGGAGTGCGAGTGCAATGTACTCTTTTCTCCATCCCTTTTTCCCACTGGGTTTTGGGAGGAGTTTTTAATGTGACATTTGCATTACGCGGTATTCACCCAAGGGGAGTATTATGATATGGTTAGAGTCCGTGTCCCTGTATGGAAGGACTCTATCTATTGGTGGGCGAATCCGAATTAATCTCCAGGATTGCTCCACTATATATATAGGGGCATCGCCTTGTACAGAAAGATCAATCTCATAAAGAGAGAGCTTTCTGCTTATATGGTGTGCTTCTCCTTCTTCTGTTCGTGTGATTGCTTTGTCGTGCCGTTGATTGACGTGGATGAACGATCCGTTTCACAACAGTAACGATAAAAGATGGACTATTTATGCTGGACCTTCCAAATTTGCCACGAAGATCATGCCGCAATAAATCCGGGTGCCGTACGTACGCCCTCCACGTGGCCACATTTAGGTGATCAAACACCACCCTAGAGTACGAAACCAACAGAAAGAGAATAAATAAATATTCTAGAACTGATAAAAGAAAGTCGAGCTCGAAATCAAAACCACCCTTCCTTAAATGGACGATCCTGCGACGTCTCTACCCGTATATATACGGCCGCTGCTGCGTATTCTTGTTCTCAAACCTCGCAAGCTAGCTAGAACTATGCGCCATAGCCTCCTCCTGTCCTTCTCCCTTTCGGTCTCGGCTTCCTTGCGACGCAGGTTATTCCGCATTCGTTAGCTGCCACCGCCACCATAAAAAACCAAAGATCGATCGAGAGTCGAGACCACAAGCGTGCACCGCGGCCAAGACCTCCTCCTCCTCTGCCTTTACCATGGGCAACAGCAAGAAGCTCCTCCACTTCCTCCGCGCCGATCCGGCCGCCGTGGCCGCCTCGCCCAAGTCCTTCTCCTCCTCCTCCGCCTCCGACGACGACGGGTACAGCTCATCGTCCTGCAACACCACGGACGGATACGACGCCTCCGCGGCCTCCTCGCCGTCTCGATACAGCGTCTCCACCCCGCCCAAGTCGCCGTGGGCGCACCTCCCAGGCCTTGGTGCCGGGGGTGATGCCGCCGAGGCAGCGGTGACCGGGCTCATCGCGTCGCTGGTCAAGGAGGACGGGCACGTGTACTCGTTGGCGGCAGCCGGGGACGTGCTCTACACCGGCACGGATTCGGAGAACGTGCGGGTATGGCGGGACCGGCGCGAGCTCGCGGGGTTCAGGACCGGGAGCGGCCTGGTCAAGGCCATCGTTGTTTCAGACGATGGCCGCATCTTCACCGGCCACCAGGACGGCAAGGTCAGGGTGTGGCGCTTCGACGCGGACGACCCAGCCATGCACCGCCGGGTGGGGTCGCTCCCCAGGCTCGCGGATTACCTGAAGAGCTCCGTCAACCCATCGTGCTACGTCGAGACGCGCCGGGGGCGCCGCGCGCGCGCCGTGTGGCTCCGGCACTCCGATGCCGTGTCCTGCCTCAGCCTCGACGAGGGCGCCGGGCTGCTCTACTCCGGCTCGTGGGACAAGACCTTCAAGGTGTGGCGCGTGGCTGACTCCAAGTGCCTCGAGTCGGTGCGCGCGCACGACGACGCCGTCAACACCGTGGCTGCGGCCGGCTTCGACAACGTCGTGTTCACCGGCTCTGCGGACGGGACCGTCAAGGTGTGGCGGCGGGACGTGGCGGCCAAGGACGACGCGACGAGGCACGTCCTGGAAAGGGTGCTCACGAAGGGCGAGAGCGCAGTCACCGCGATCGCCGTCTCGCCCGGGGACCGCGTCGTGTACGTCGGCTTGTCGGACGGGCTGGTCACCTACTGGCACTGGATCCACGGGGAGGCAAGGTACGGCGGTGTGCTCAAGGGGCACAAGATGGCTGTCATGTGCCTCGCGGTGGCCGGGGACGTCGCCGTGAGCGGCTCGGCCGACCGGACGCTCTGCGTGTGGCGGCGCGAGGGCACGAACCACCTCTCCCTCGCCGTGCTCACCGGTCACACGGGGCCGGTCAAGTGCGTGGCCATGGACGAGGAGGAGGCGGACGGCGAGCGGCGGTTCGTGGTGTACAGCGGCAGCCTCGACGGGTCGGTCAAGGTGTGGCGACTAGCTGACGACGCGGCCGAGCCAGCAGAGCGGAAAGTTCCAACAACGCCTCCGCAGGGGTCGCAGGCGTGGAAGGGCCAGCCAGCGCTGGCGTCGCCTGTGCACGCGTGGGCACCGTACCAGACGTCATCGAAGCTCAAGCGTGTGACAGCTGCGTTAGGGCGAAGCAATCGCGAACAATGTACTGGCCACACGTGTACTGTAGCAGAGTATGCTAGAGAGTGTAGATATACGTAGATCATACGGTTGGAACTATGTTTTGAGGAGAACCAAATGTACCTATTGTGGTGACCTGCCCTGGTCGATTGGAGATCTCATGTGGGTCGTTGACGCCTTGACGGGGAGGAATGGGCGGTTGCTTGATAGCGAGAGATCCGCTGGCCACGTCAAAATCCAATTAATGCGATGCAACTTAAAAAAACGGGGGAGGGGATAGGTGATTTTGTTTGGTCGTATGAAGAGATTAGCAGAGAGATTCTGGGTTCTTGTTACTTGTGACCCTCCACTTAAATTGTCTTTGGGCATCAATTGTTTAGAGCTGTATTTCTCCTCCAATCATAGCTTCATTCATAACCCTTGAATGTTGCGACCAGCTTCGATAAATTAATGACACAATAAGGCTGTGTTTGTTTAATTTGGTCTTTGGAGGAGAAGGCTTTGGAGTGGAAGAAAATTTGGCCTCTTTGTTTGGATTTGGGTGAAAGGAAACTTGATGAAGGGGATGGCAATTTTTGTAAATAAGATCAAGTTGCAGTCCAGGGAAGTGGGATTTTGGAAGCTCAAGTAACCAGAAGCGTCGTTTTCCTTGCTTCTCGTGTAGTGCAAATTGAAATTTGGAGCTTCTCCTCAAATTATTGAAAAATTCTTGTTTGTTTTGGGCATGACATGAAGGCCTAGAAGCTAAATAAGCCTAAGTAGAAGCCTAAACAAACACAGCCTAAGAGTCGAGATCTCTCCAGACGACCAACGTCACAGTACATACACAGGTCACTTAGCCAAAGTATTTACTCAAGTAGTGACGGCTTAAACACATTCATAGCAGCAAACGTACTACTACAAATACTAAAACTAGTGTCATGTTGTGCAGAATGTACTCCCCACATTTGCATACTGCAGAAGAAGAAGAAAACTGTAGACACATATAAATGTCGCTTTCTTAGTTTCCCTTCAATTCGAGCTGAGGCCGCTCGTCCGGTCCACGTGGAACAGGAATTCCCATGGCAGACGAGGATTCCCTCTGTAGCAATGCAACTCGACCGGGAGCCGAGGCTGCAGCACCGCCCAGGCTAGGTTTGGAACCCTTCCATGGCTGCTGGGCATCGTGCGGACCACATCGATCCTTTTCAGTTACTTGGGTGGTTCAGCTATTACATCAGTAAGGCCCTACATGGCAGCCGCGACTCCATCCACTCGTTCAACACATAGCTAAAGATTCTGTTTGGAGGGCTACACCTTTTTGTAAGAAGCGGCTCACTACTACAAAAAAGCTTATATTAGACTCCTTATCACGGACGGTTTTGATAAACCGTCTGTGATATGGAACATCACAAACGGTTACATAGTGTAGAATCGGTGATAAAAGCATGAAGCGGTTTTTGGCTAAAACCGTCTATGATGAAAAACCACATCGCAGGCGGTTCTATAGTGTAACCGTCGATGATAATAACATAGACGGTTTTGGCTAAAACCAAATGCGTAATGAAACCACATCACGCACGGTTTTAACAAAAACCGTCTGTGATGAGGCGGGCACATAATGACGATTTTTGGCAAAAACCGTCTGTAATAAGAGCCATATCGCAGACGGTCTTAGCCAAAAACCGTCTGTGATGAGCACAATGAGCTCCGATTTCGTTGAAATGGTAAAAACACTATAACTTCTAATTCGTAACTCCGATTTTGGTGTTCTTGTGCTCGGAATCAAAGACGATGAGCTCTTCAATTTCTCTGTAGGCATAAAGTCCGATTCGATGCGCAAGTAGAAAATCCGAGTACGTTTGGTAAAATAGTTATAACTTTTGACTCGTAACTCCGATCGGGGCGTTCTTTGGCTCGTTAAAAAGATAACGAAAAGTTTCATCCGGAATTGATTAGTGCGGGGAAATCAGATGGTTGGATCTTGAACTTTTGGGCGAGTACGTGCGTGCGAGAAAATCAGAATTCCAAAAAAACGTCGTTTAGGCCCTCAAAACGGCCTTTGAAGTTTTGTACCCGTTTCGACCTTTTTTGTGTGTGTTTCCGTGATCTCCAAGCTGTATTCGGAGTATGAGGATACTAAAATCGGTGTTCGAGTGTTCTGTGAGGTTAAAAGGAGGGGGACACGTTATATTTCAGATGCTATCATACTAACATTATAGTATCAGATCATATAAGAACTCTGAAGTTAAGCGTGCTTAGGTAAGAGCAGTGCTAGGATGGGTGACCGCTTGGGAAGTGCCTGTATTGTGTTAAAATCAGTAGTGATATAGCTCAGAAGTTACGTGTTCTTGGGCAGTTACGAAGTACATGAGAATACATGAGAACAAATCAAAATTACTAATAAAATGAAAAATCAACATCACAGACGGTTCTAAATTGGAACCGCTCAGGAAAAATCATCGCTGCACGGTTTTAATTTGGAACCGTGCAGTGATGAGGTACACATTACTGACGGTTCCAATTTAGAACCGTCTCGATGTTTTCCTGCAGACGGTTCCAATTTAGAACCGTGTGATAGCTTTCTGAGGCGGTTGGAAAACCGATGCATGATGACTGAGTCATCACTGACCCATTCTTACTGACGGTTCACAAAACCGTCTGTAATGACGTTTGAGAACCGTCTGTAATGAGGTTTTCTGTAGTAGTGGCTTCTGATTGGACTATATATGGGTAAAACATATTGCACTTTCTGGAAAAAATTATTTGGTGGTGTGGTCTAGCAAAGTGGTAGAGAAAACATTTGTGCTTTCACGTACCTTTAGATGTTCTTGGTTTATGGGTATTTGTAACACACTAGAGGTGATGATTAGTTAGCAATCACTATAGTACTAGATGACTGAAAAGAGGTAATTGCATAGTTGTACTAATGGAGACGGTATGCTGTTGCTTGATAGCAATAGCATTAATGATTCTTTGGCACATGCAACAAAATATCCCAGTAATTCATAACTGATGGCATATCCTACTATCCTAGTTAAGATTTTGATGTGTGTGTTATATCGTGTATGTGTGTTATCAGGTGATATCCTACTATCCTACTATCCCAGTAATTCATAACTGGTGGCTGGAAATTTAGTTATATCATGTATGTGTGTTATCGTGTGAGAAAAGATTGATGTGTTTTCACCTAGGATATTATCTCAAATTTTTGTTTCAAGTTGTCACATTGATTGAATGATGTTTATGTTGATTTTTATAAGTTGTAGATGGGTTTTCAATCTATATTAGTAAAGCATGAGCTTGTTTTTTCACTTCTCTTGGGTCATTCACAGGTAGCCGCCTCCCACCCGCCTGCTGCCAGACATCGCTTCGGCTTCGGTATCCAAGAGCACATCGATCTTGGCATTAAGTAAGTAGGGTGCAATGTGGTATGCGATTATGTCAATGCTATTAGAAGCTTAAAATATTGATGTGATGTGTTGTCACCTATTAAGTATCCGTTTTCATGTAGATGTGTTGTCACCTAGGATATTGTCTTCAATGTTTGTTTCAAGTTGTCACAATATTGAATGAATGATGTAAGTCATATGAGTGAATCCCAAAAATTCATATACTTATGTCTGTTTCGTCTTATGTTTGTATTCATGCTAGCCTTGTATATGTCGATGATTTACGTTCTTGCTATATGTGCTTAGTTGGTCGTGATGGTTAGTGGATACCATGACCGGTATTGTTATTGATATTACATTGAATACTGTCTTTTGTCTACTGAGTGGATGTCCACTATTTTAGGGGAGGTGCTGCCGAAATTTTTATTAAGTTCGGCAAGCTCCTAGTCGTTCTTGCTTTATATACATAAAAAATTTAAACTTACTAGAAGCAAACTACAAATTTACTTTTAGTTATGTATTTTAGCATTCATGCTTTAATTTTTGTTATATGTCGATGATTGTATGCATGCTTTAATTTTAGTTATATATTCATGCCAATTACATTTGTTTGGTTATATGCTTTAATTTTAGTTATGTATTCATGCTTTAACTTTAGTGATATGTCAATGGTTCATGCCAATTACATTTCTTTAGTAGGAATATATGACGCAGCAGTTCGGAAGACCGCTAAATCTTCCCCCGTTCCAACCTCCACCCTTGTTTACCCTGCAATCTCCCAACATGGTATCATCAATTATTTAAATTTGTTTTAAATTTGTTTTAACGTAATCTAGCTATCTCTAACATTTGTTTGTTGATATAGGGTTCGGCAGACCGCACACCGGATGCACATGTTGGAGGCACCGGCGCTTCTTCTTTGAGGACTCCGCCGTCGGTTGGTGGCTTCTTAAACTCGGGGGGTGACGCCGGTAGTGGGCATCGCTTTGAAGATACTCCGCCAAATTGATGTTTGTATGAACAATGAGTAGTATGGTTCAACTGTGTCATATGTCATGTTTGCAAATTGAAGTTTCTATGTGTTGTATGTCATGTATGCAAATTGAAGTTTCTATATGTCATATGTCATGTTTGCAAATTGAATTGTGTCATCTGAATGGATGGATTGATATTGGTTTATATGAATGTATGATTGAATGGCTTGAATTGATATTGTATGTCATCTGAATTGATATTTTTGCTGCCCAAATCCAGCCGGCCAGAATCGATATTAGACTGCCTGGTTGTTCCAGTATTTACGTCGGCCTGGGAGTGGCCGACGTAAATAGCCCCCTATTTACGTCGGCCTGGGAGTGGCTGACGTAAATAGCCCCTGTATTTACGTCGGCATGGGATTGGCCGACGTAAATAGCCCCCGTATTTACGTCGGCCTGGAGTGGCTGACGTAAATAGATCCCGTATTTACGTCGGCCTGGAGTGGCCGACATAAATACTTATACCATTGGCTGCAATATACGTAGAGTATTTACGTCGGCCAGGCCCTCTGGCCGACGTAAATAAGTGCTACGTCACCTCCACTCCAGCTGGATGAGGACTACTATTCCTATTTACGTCGGCCTCATGGCCGACGTAAATAATGGCTATTTACGTCGGTCCCGACGTAAATAAGGGCTATTTACGTCGCTCTGTTTACGTCGGCATGCCGACGTAAATAGCTATTTACATCGGCTTTTGCCATATTTACGTTGGCTTCTAGCCGACGTAAATAGATCGGATTCCTGTAGTGTATGTGGCACTTTTCTTTTGACCTTAAGCGTATCCGTTAATATGAAATGATCCAGAAATGTAGATTGATCTATTGTATTGATACCAAAGCCGCTGCCATAGCATCACATACGCTGGCCATGTTAATATCATCGCTAGCAGTCACAACATCATGTCCACCATGGTTGTTTGACATATCCCCCAATGATAATCTTCATCCTCTTCTGTATTAGCAAATCTATATCAACCAAACCACTACCTCGAATGAAATTATATAAACCCTTTATTGTGATGATAATTTTTTTGCTTAACTTCACGGTAACTTGGCACATTCAAAAGAATACACAACTTCATCTTCCAAATAATAAATGCATGCTCGGTGACATTCTAAAGGGAAGAGTGAAGATAATTGAACATCTATTTTTTATCAATTGGTCTACCACTATTCTAGAATTTTGATACAAGGTACTTTTGATTCTTATATGAAACGAGATAATATTTTCGGTTTGGGTAACTGGAATCCACGAGATAGTACTTTCCTACAATATAAATGAAAAATACAGGTATCATTCCACATTAAGCTGAAAGGTAGTAATATATATGTTTGTCAAAAAAAAAAAAATAAACAAGTGAAGTACCTAATGGAGGATGTGGAAAACAATCCTTGTACGACAACAAGGTATCAAGGAATATGCACATGTTATGAGTAGACCTAGGCCATCTAATGCAAACAAGTGAACTTCATATCAAAAGCACGAACAACCATGACATTTTGACTTGTGTATCCACATAGGTTGAAATGCATACGTTGTTTGTCATGTGGCATCGTCACAAGTATATGTGTCACATCTAATACACCAATACCATTATCAAAATACAGGCAAAATCTAGCATCTCTGAGTCTAGGATACACTAAAGAGAAGTGAGGATCTTTAGGCTTTATATTGTTAATACCCAATTTGTACACATACTCCAATACCTCTCCAAACTTCCTATTAACTATTTCTTTGGAATGTCTGAACTATTTTTTTCCTGGATGATGGATTGAGGAGCTCCACAGGTCCATAAGAACAAAGCAAATGCTTCCTTTGAGCTCACCTCCTTAGTTGATTTCAAACCATAATTGCTGACAAGAGACTCATGGAGCTTGAGAAAAACTTTCATATTCTAAACATGTCATAACAATCTTATGAGTTAGTAAGTGTTCCCTCTACCCACTGGATCCCCGTAATTGTTGGTATTTTCCTTTGTCTCTTAGTAGTGGAGTCACCATAGTTATTGAAACATCCATGCGGCAATTGCAAGTAGCAGCAAGAACAAATATTGTCCTCTATCATCAACATCCACGACACCTTCATCACTTGAGTTATGAATACTTGAATCACTAGAACTTGAAGAGCTCATCAGGATAGTGACAAGGACATGGCATAAGTAATAAGATACATAAACAAGGCATAAGTAACAAGATACATGAACATAGCATAAGTAACAAGATGTAGGAACATGACATAAAAGTTGGATAACATAATAAAGGATTCATAACAAAACATATCATATATTACATAGTACATTACATTAACGAATATTGTTTCATCCCAAGAACACAACATAATACAAATAGGTCCATCAAACTACATAAAATAGGGAAAATATGTTTATGACATAACATTAAGGTGGTAGAGATGATGCCAGTATGACGATCTTGTAGTTCTACTTAATTTTCTCATCTACACTAGCCAGCTGCATGACAAGCTTGTAGAAGACAATGAGATGGTCAACAAACCATGTGCCTTCCTCCATGTGAAACCTCTACAATTCTTGATTCAACACCCACTAGTTTGTCAATGACTTTGCCATGTACCATTATTCTAAGTTAATCCATAAATTCTTTGGTGAGTTCTCCTTCATCACTACAATTTGGTTTTTGACAGTTTGAGCGGTACTACCAACTCTTTGGGAGCGGTACTATCAGGCTGAGGTACTATCGGCGTTTGGTTGGCGGTAGTACTGGTCTAATGTAGTATCGAGTGTGAGTGGCGGTAATATCGACCTACGGATGGACTGTAGTTCCTCTGGGTTTGAGCTGAGCGGCACTACCGGTTTTTGGAGCACTAGGACCGGAGTAGCGGTACTACCAGCTTTAGAATATCGATAGTTATTTACCAAAGAAGTATCTCAGGATGGTTTAGGGTGTTCGGTACTACCAATTGTCAGAGTGTGGTAGTATCGGCCTGCGGTACTACCAGTCTCTGGTTGGCAGTAGTGCCAACTATATGAATGATATAAGTTTTATTTTGAGCAATTGTTATGATTATTGTATATCATGTTGATAGGTTTCCTTGTCTTTGATGGTTGCAGGGCTACGGTGCTTGGTCAAGGTGATGTGAAGGATGACCGAGACTAGGCGAGGTGCGCCAAAGGTCCAAATGGTCTGGGATTACGGAGGATGGCCAGAGACGGAGTCGGTGCAATCCAAGGAGGTAAGGGAATGGTGGAGATGCTAACTTGAAGCTACCCAAATCAAGGAGAACCATTGGATCATGGTTTAAGAAGGTAGAGTAACAGTCAAGTTAGCTTAATGGATAAAACACGGTTGTTAGTGGGTTTCGGGTTAGCCCAAAGGGTATGAGTGTGGGAGTCCATCTGACCCTTGGAGGGTTGCTTAGGATTGAAGCAACTCATCCAAGGGTTGAGGATGACTCATGGAGACTATAAAATAGAGGGGTAGGGGTAGCCTTCCCTTCTTGAAGGTTTTGGTGCTCCTTTGAGCTTTGCCCAATTGTTGTGAGGCTTTGTAAACCTTCCATGAAAATAAATAAAAATTATTTTTCCTTCTTTTGTATTAAAATTCCGTATTTACTTTATGTCTTTAATTTTCGTAATTTAAATTCAGCATTTACTTTCCACACTTAATTTCTCGCAATTTTCTGTTACGCAAGTTGGATTTGCCTCCCCTCCTTCTACTTGCTTTTGCTTATTTTTGCCAAAGATGAGTGATTAATTGATGAGTCTTCTCTTAGATCATATCCCAATCCTTTGGGCAAGTCTTGATCCAATCTTTGTGAGAAACCGATCTTTTTGCTTGAATTGAAGAATCTTTGATATATCGTGTTGACGAAGTCTCTATCTTGAGTTCTTGCTTGCTTTGACGTGTGGGAGAATACCCAAAATGATCTTGGTCATATAAACCCCACGAGCAAGTCCAAGATCAAGATTTCAATTTTTGCCTCTTTTTGGTGCACTCTTTTTTGATCAAGAAAAGGTTAGAACTTTGAAAACAATCCTGAGGATTGAAGGTTGGAATAAGTTCATGATCTTCATACGAAGGTGCCTACCAAGTTTCATGAACTTTGGACCAATAGATCAAAAGATCCATCATTTTTAGTCTCGAGTTCATGTTGTTTTCCTGTTCATCAAACTAGTACTATTGTCCTATACGAGCGGACCAGAGGTCCAGCACTACCGCCCTTGTGCTGCGGTAGTACCGGCTAGAGGCTGATTTTTGCTGACTTTGTCACTTTGAGCTTACTTGCTTTAAGTGAGGTGTTTAGTTGGTCTTTACTTGTCCAGTAGGTTGGGGGATTTTAATTTGGGATCATCCACCCACCTCTGATCGCCATTTTGATATTTCAATTGGTATCCGAACTGGTTTTACTCTTTCATAGATATTGACCGGTCTCAAGAGCCATAGCGATGGATAAGTACTCCACTAAGCCTCCAATTTTTGCTGGAATCGACTATCCTTTCTAGAAGTCGAGAATGGAGTTATAAATCACTACCCAGGGCTTCTTGATATGGCAAAAGCTCAATCTCCCATATGAGGTTCCTGCCGATGAAAACGTCAATGCCATGAATATGGTTGACGTTGAGGCAAATGCTAATGTAAGGAACATTCTCATACAAGTCTTGAGCCGCAAAGAGTATGATCGGTTCTCTCACCTACGATCTGTCCATCAGATCTGGGTGATCCTCGATGCTTACCATGAGGGCACCACTTAGATCAAGATGGTGAGGCATGATCATTACAAGCGTGACTACAACAAGTTTGAGTAGCACACTGGTAAGACCCTAGATGACTGCTTTGATCATTTCACCAAGATTTTGAGTGATCTTTATGCAGTAGGGTGCACTTACTCTAACTCGGAGAACGCTCATCATTTTCTGACTGCACTCGATCTTTGGGTTTGGGAGAAGAATGTGACCATCAACAAGGACACCACAGACCTTTCGACCTTGACTCTTGACGGTTTTTATTCCGACTCAAGACTCAGGAGATCAACGATGTCTCTCGCAAGACAAAATCTCAATCGATGGCCTTAGTCACTGATCCCACAGGATCTGTTTCTGAGTTCTCTTTAGGTTTTTCCCTCTCCGCTCTCTGTGAGCTACGGCTTGACATGTTTCTAATAGAGTTTTCCTTAAGGCACACTTGCACCGCACTTCCTATGAGTTGAGATATGGGTGAAAACCCAGTGTTTCACATTTTCGTGTTTTTGGTTGCAAGTGTTTTTCCTTGAAATCTGGGAACCTAGATAAGTTTGAGTAATGTTCTGTTGGTGGGATCTTTCTGGGTTACTTGAGTTCCTCCCATAGCTATAGGACTTGGGGCAGTGACCTAGCTAGGATGAGAGAGACCTGTGAGGTGACCTTTGATGATGCTAGTCCAAGCGCTAGACCAAACATTTCATCCCTTCTCCTCTCTTCCAGTCTATCTTTGCAAAGGATTAGGGTGATGGAGATGATGGTGTTATGCCTGATCTAGTCTCCTTTGCACCTGAGGTGCCTCTTGTCTCCATTTTTGCACCTTAGGCAGGCCAGCCCTTACCCGTAGACTCATCAGCAGCTAGTGGCTTTGTGGGAGAAGTAGAGGCCATTTATACTTCTATACCTCCCTACCATATTTAACGGGCTCATCCACCTGATCAAATCATTGGAGATCTGTTTGAGCGAGTCACTCGCTCAAAGTCAGGTTTGTCTAGTTTCTGCCTTCACTCTTCCTTTGTTGACTCGTTTGAGCTGAAGGATGTTTCTCATGCATTATCCAATGAGTCTTTGATTAATGCTATGCATGAGGAACTTGACAACTTCGAGAGGAACAAAGTCTAGCAGTTTGTTGAGCCCCCATCTAGTCGTAACCTCTTGTGACACTACGGAATGTCAAAACTTTATAAATTGTGAAATTAGAGAATAAAACTTTACGGTATGAGGTTTAATCGCGTTTCCGGGCCGATTTTGGGAGTTTGGGCCTTTTCAGGGCAAATTGGGCCTTGGGGGGACCCCAATTGGGCCAATGGTGGGATTTTCCGGCCCATGAGGGGGAGGAGGGCAGCAAGGACCTGCCTTGCGCCCCCCATCCCCTCTTGTGCGCCCCTTCCCCCACTTGGGAACCCTAGCCGCCTTTGGCTCCCTCCCTCCCACCTAGGGCACCTCCCCTCTCCTCTCCATCTTCCCCATTGCAGCTCCACCTCTCCCCCTCCCCTCTCCACCTTCCTTGCTACCTGAGGGGAGTTCTCCACCTCGCCACCCCACTGATCCATCCATTGGAGCGCTCTGCGACGAGGAGATCCGGTGGATTTGGAGCGAGGAAGGAGATCGCGTGAACCAGGAGGAGATCCGTGGGTTCTTCGTTCGTCGGGTGAAGGTATGGCCACGGGAATCCTTGGGGTTGGTCTAGGTACTGTTCTAAGGGTTAATATCATGTTTTTTGATCAATTGGTGGTGCTGTAATTGGGTAGATTAGATGAAATCTAGCGTTTGCCACGTTCTCTGTTTCGGGTAGCATGAGCAGTCGACCTAGGGTTTGGGTTTTCTCCAATTTAGATTCGGAATTTGGTCAGCCGCCTGTTGAAGAAGTTGTAGGTAACTTTAATACCTTTCAGTGGGTATAAAGAACGTCCAATTCCGCCCAGTTGTTTGAAAGTTATGCTTGTTTTACCGAATATATTAAAAACTGTGACGTGATTGGAACAGATCACAGTATTCTGTAGATTAAACCACTTTAGATTCCGAATCAGTTTTTCCGTATACTTAGAAAAAGTTAGGAAATTTCCTAAGCTATGCGAGGATGTACTCGTTTAATTAATTTGGAGTCTTAGATCCCGAGTTATGCTCATTACAAGTCTGCTGTCCCGACGGACAGAACCTCTATTTTTGGATTGTGCGAGTAGTTTGCGAAGTTGGGGTAGAAGAGTGTTTGTGTATTGTTTTGTGGACATGAGTGTGTGGTGCCTTTGTGCAGGTGGTGTGACCCTAGGGGTGCCCTATACTTCTCGCCAATCCGTCGCCCGTGGTTGAGGCAAGTGTATTGGAATGAGTAGCGGGTTGTAGATTGCTAGTTTTGTTGAGATTGAAATGGAATATATGATATGTTCACATGCCATGCTTTAATGTTTGCCATTGATATGATGAATATGTTTTATTATGTTATGATGCCATGCGTTAATGTACAAAATATCTATGATGTTGGCATGTTTGCATACATGGCATGATACATGGCCGGGTCGGTGAGGAAGTCATAACTAGTCAGGTAAGGTCGGTGAGAAAGTTATGACTAGTCCGAAGCGCCATTGAGTAAGTCCAACATCGTAATTCCATCCACCGCGGTGAATGGAAGCGAGGAGTAGGCACCCTCCATCTTCGGGATGGAAGGAAGGAGAGGGTGCACACTGACGGGTGTGTACTCAACCATACCGGTACGAGTTTTGTGACACTACGGTATGGTGTGACATTAGAGAATGTGAAATTAGAGAATAAAACCTTTCGGCTTGAGGTTTACTCGCGTTTTTGGGCCGTTTGAAGTGATGTGTCACCACGGAGTGTCGTAACCTTTCAAATGGTGCATGTTAAGGTCAAAAACTTTATGAAATATGGTATGGCAGGTTAAAACCATAAGGTATGGAGGTTAATAACGTTTCCGGGCCGTTTTCGGGCCGTTTTCGGGGTTTTGGGCCTTCCCAGGGGAGTTTGGGCCTTAAGTGGGCTTTGGTGGGATGGAGTAGGTCTCCGTAACGGACTAGGATTGGGTGTGGGGGCTGGTAAAAGGGCTCCCCACCAGCCCTTGGGCGTTCACCCCTGCCCCTTGTGCGCCCTTCCCCCCACTTGCCCTTGCCCTAGCCGCCTCCCTCCTCCCTTGGCCGTGCGCCTCCCCCTCCCTTGCCCCATTGCTCCCCACCTCTCCACCACCTCTCCTCCACCCCTTGCTGCCCTAGGGTGGCCTCCCCACCCCTGCATCCTCATGGATCCATCCGAGGAGCGAGGAGCGAGGAGCGAGGTGCGAGGAGCGAGGAGCGAAGAGCGAGGAGATCTATTGGAGTTTTCGTGCGTCGGGCAAAGGTATGACCATGGGAACCCTGGGGATTGATCTAGGTACTGTTATTAAGGTGTTTATCAAGTTTTTAGATCAATTGGAGGTGCTGGATTGGAGTAATTTGGGTTAGATCTAGATGTTGCCACGTTTCTGTTTTGGGACAGCATGAGCAGTCGGGCTAGGGTTTGAGTTTTCGTTGATTTAGAATCCGAGTCTGTCCGTACGGATGTTGAAGAAGTTGTAGATAATTTAATTATCTTTCTGTGCACATAAAGCACGTTAAATTCGGATCAGCCGTTTGAAAGTTATGGCTGTTTTACCGAGCGTGTTAAAATCTGTGACGTAATTGGAACAGATCACGGTAATCTGTAGATTAGATGACTTTAGAGTCCGAATCAGTCTTTCCATATACCTAGAGAAAGTTGGGAAATTTCCTAAGCTACGCGAGGATGTACTCGTTTAATTGATTCGGAGTCCCAGAACTCAAGTTATGCCTTTTGCAATGCTGCTGTCCCGACGGGACAGAACCTCTATTTTTAGGTTTTGCGAGTAGTTGGCAATGTCGGGGTAGATGAGGGTTTGCTTACTATTTTGTGGACATTATTGTGAGCGTGTGGTACCTATGTGCAGGTGGTGCAACCCCGGGAGTGCCCTCTACTTCCCGCCAATCCGTTGCCCGTGGTTGAGGCAAGTGTGTTGTGATGGATAGCGATTTGTAGGTTGCTTGTTGAGAATAGATGGAATTGACTACATGATATATGATCACTTGCCATGCTTTTATGATTGCCAATGATATGATGAGCATGTTTAATATGTTATGATGCCATGTGTTAATATGTGAGTTAAATATGATGTTGGCATAAATGCATACATGGCATGTTACATGGCTCGAGCGGTGAGAAAGTCATAACTAGTCCGGGAAGGTCGGTGAGAAAGTTATGACTAATCCGGAAAGCCAATGAGTAAGTCCTACATCGTGATTCCATTCACCGCGGTGAACGGAAGCGAGGAGTAGGCACCCTCCATTTTCGGGATGGAAGGGGGGAGAGGGTGCACACCGACGGGTGTGTACTCAACCATACCGGTATGAGTTTCCAAGGAGACATGAGCATTGCATTACATTGCATACATAATGATGATGATATTGTTAAGTGTTCATGAATGAGATGATATATATGATGGGAGATGTTATTGCCATGATATTGTTCTTGTTGTCCATTGCAATATGCTTGCTTGAGTTTGAACTCACGCTTGTGTTTTCTTGTTATTTTAGGTACCATGAGAACGGCATGCGGGGAAGGGAAATAGTCACACGCCCACACGTAGCTTCACCATATTGATTCCACAAGTCATTCTATTAGTTTGATAATAAATTGCGTGTGATGATTATTGCTTTAAGGTTTAGCTTTGTTTATGAGAGATTTATTGTTCGTTTGACACTTGGAGACTTTAAGTGCTTGATGTTAGTCTTATATTGTCGCTAAGACTCCATTTATTGCTGTTTTAGATGTCTCTCATATTGCCTTATAACGCTATACTGTTGTTGCTCCTTAAATCCATGTTAAAACAAAGGAGGTGCTGCCGAAATCTCGGTTTTTAGCCTATGCATCTTTGCTGGAATTTTATGTTAAATGTGGTATTTAGATGTTGTTTAGCTTATGTTTGGTAGCATTCAGGCATATTCAATGCCGGGGTGTTACAGTTGGTATCAGAGCGGGCTGTAGGTCCTTGGAATGTGAATTTTAGTGTCATGCCATAGGGTACAACTAAAATATGATGTGGAATAACTTAGAAACATGGCTTAGGTTTCAACTAAAACTTTGTCATAGGATAGCAACATTAAAACTTGCAAAAAATGGTATAACTAATCTAAAATTTGACACACCTTTGGATGCCTGATAGGAAAGGGTATGGGTATCGTTTCTTTACGCTTAAATGTTGTATTTAAGCTTTGATGTTGAATGCTTCTTTTGACAATGCATGTTGCTATGTCAATGATATATGTTGTGGTGATAAGAGTGGGGTTGTGGTACCGAAGGGTTTCGGTCACCTCTTGTTGTTTATAGTTAGGGTGAGGTTTGTGGTGTGGCGGTTAGCGCCTTCACCGAAGAAGCTGATAACCCTCGTAGGAGAAAAGCGCTTACCCTTCCTGTCGTAAATCGGGTAGTTGATTGGAGACGAAAAGGAAGAGTTAATGGTGGTTTCCTTCGGATGTTCTTTGTCGTTCTGACGGTCGGTGTTTGTTGCTTTTCTTGGCTTTAGCTGTTTTGAACCAAATGAAAAGGTGATGGGCTTTCGCGGATCGTTCCGTATGCGGTCTGTGGTTTTGTCTTCCTTGGGTGAAGACGAAGAAGAGGAGTCTAGTGTTGCGCTTCTTTTGGGCGCCTTTCCAAGTTTTAATGCTTAGCTTGTTGATTTCTTTATGGGAAGAAGCATTCGATTTATTCCTGTGGTTGTCTTTCTCCGAGGCTAAAGGAGTTTTGTTCGGAGTTGTGCCGCACTGGCTGTCAGGGCTGAAGTTCAGTGGCTTTGTAGGAGTAAGTGGTGTTTGATTTCGTCATTTTACTGGTTTAAGAAATCATCTTTGAAAGCCCCTCTTGAGTCGTGAAAGTTAGGGGTTTGGAGTTAAGGTTTTATTTGCAAAGGTTTGATTGAGCGCTTGGTTCCCTTTCGAGAAAATTGTCTTTCAACCTTTTTCCTTATGGGAGTCCTTGAGATTTAAAAGTGTTTTGGAGAATTCCTTTGCATGACCAAGTTTGGGTTTGTCTCATTGCAATTTTGAGTCAAGTTTCCTTATGAATTTGGGATGAGTTTTAAAACTAAATGCTGCAAACAAAGTAAGTAGTCTTTTGACTGAAATCGTTTGTCCCTAGTAAGAATTGATGTTTAAGCATGTTATGTAGTAGGTAACAATGTGGTTTATGGATTGATGTGTTGCTAAGTTAAATTTTGAGTTAAATCAATTCAATGTGAGTAAAATATCTAAGTTTGAGAATAAATAGACTACTAGTGTTGTAGTTTACTCTTAGCGAGGATGATTGAATGTGCTAAAAATGCGTGCTTAGAATCTGTTGCTTTGCTTTAAAAGTGCTTATGACCCTTGATAATGTTTAAAGTTTTAAACCCTGTTGCATAGTTAAAACATTAAGATGATGTAAACTGCTGATATTGTTAAGAAGCTTTGCTTGGTGTTTAAAGATGTGCTAATCTAACGGATTAGTAGAGACTAGTGACTTTAATTTGGAAGTTGATTGGAGTGGTTATTTATGTTGTTGCAAACTACTAGTATATTTGGAAGTATGCAGTTGTGACCCTTCAATGCTAGTTTTCAATCTATTTTAAATAGTTGGAGTATGTTGTAATTTTGTTATCACCTATGTATAGGGTAGCTAAAGGTAATGTTGATCGGTTGATGATTATGCCCATTTGTTTTTATTGATGACTTAGTAGTGGTGGTAGTTGTGTAGAATACTTGTTGGAAACCATTGACTAAATGGAGGGTGTTGTAACCTGTGGTGATGGAGTGAACCATGGATAATTAACCTGATGTAGAGTTTTATCCTTAATGAATGTATGCCTTGGAATCCTAGCTATGAACTTTGTCTTGTAGAGATAATATTTACATGTTGAAGTCATTGTTTAACTGAATAAGGTTCGGTTATCGAGACGTGAATGATAGGAGGTATGAAATTTATATGTTGATCTTGCTGAAAGATTTGTGAAAGTACTATGTTTCAAATTTAGAATAAGAAGTATTATGATTCGGTGATCCGTGGGGATCATATCATTATAGTCTTGGTTGGGTGCCTTTTTGATAAGCATCAAAAACCCTTATTAAAAGTGTTGGGAATGGTAACTAGAGGAAGAATTTGTTGTGAAGCTTTTGGTTGAATTGTGTTGGGGCTCCTCAGGGAGAAAAAAAAGTGATTATTAAAGTCTTTTAATGAAAAGCGTAGTGGAGTTCTAGAAATGGTTCTTTTTATGCTGAGCTTGTGTTTAAAGGCTTTTGGACTGGTTTGGTTGTTTGCCATTTTGGTTGAAGGGTTTTCGGTCAAGGTGTTCCATAAGGTGTGTTTCGGAGTTTCCCTAAAACCCGTAGAAATTGGTGCAAATATTTGGTTTTGGCTAATTTGTTTAGTTGGTGCTATGAGTATGGATTTACACCCCAAAAGTTTTTGAGTCGATCGCGCCCTTTCGCGTTCGCACTGAATTATCTTTGAAATTAATTTTAAAAGGAAGCAGATGGTCATAAAGGGTTGTGTTGGAAACTTTTGAGTTAAGCCCTTGATGTGTAACTCTGTTTGGCTAGAGTTGGAGTCATTTGTAAAATGTGTGCGGTGTCTGAGATGTTTCACAAGTCTGGATTTTTATGAATGTTTCATAAGTGAATTTGGTTAGAGAAGAGTTTTCTTTTGGGATTGAGTTTCCCTCTCTTTTGATAAAATTTATGGCAGTTGTTTGTGCAGATGTCTAACTTTGGAGTCAATGTTCTTTTCCAAAACGTTGATCTTGGTTAAAATGCGATGTTTTGCAAAGTTTAGCTATCTATCGTTGGTGGGTTCTGATTTGATGTGGTGCCTTACTGTTAATTATGTTGCCGTCATAGTCTATATGATTTAGCGCAACCGTCAGTGTTATGGGTATTTCAATCATTTGATACCGAGGAAGAAGTTATTTGGTGAATGACTATTCGGTACCGTTGTTCCATGATGAATGAATGGTGAAAAGTAAACATGACATCGTTTTTACATGTTAAATGATAAAAGAGTCGTTGAGCCAGGTCGGTGAGAAAGTCATATATGGAGATATGACTAATCCGGAGTGCTCCTGAAGAATGTGCATTTATGTCATGAAACAAGATTTCTCTTGCTTTCTAGTATGAAAAGAAAGAATGAAGAAATTATGGTATTTTGGTTGTGGTGTAGGGGATTTATGCTTCCTTTGTGTGCTCTTTGGATGTTGCTGAATTCTTTCCAAAATGGTTGTTAACGCTTTGGGTTTGAGTTGTCGTGAGTACACTTGGGCTTGATAGCTAAGTGTTTTTGTGTGAGGGCGAGACCATCTTAAGAAAGGAACCAATTGTGGTTTGGTAAGGTTTTTCGATCCTAGCTTGGGGCTAGGTGTTGAACCCTAGGGGTATAAGGGTGGTTTGTGATGGAGGTTGATGATGTATGGGTTTAACCATTATTAAGTGTAGCGATGGGTGGAAGTGAAGTTGACGGTAGTTCGGTGATATTTGTCCTGCCGTGAGCATTTGTCGTCACTAGTTGTTCTTGGATTTGAGTCTTATGCAGGGAAAGGATGGAATAAAATGTTAGTATGATGGTGTATCGGAAGGGCAAGTGTGCCTTAATGAGTTTTCCCTCGATGAAAATTTTCGGAATGTAGAAAGGTCGTTAAAGGAATTGTGACTTCCTTTGATTATGTCATGTTGAGTTTAATGGAGTATGGTAGTCAGGTTGGTTGTGATAGAAGTATGAAGTGTTTGCCGTGAGGATTCGAGCGTTTTGGGTTGATGGAGCCCTTTGTGGTTGAAACGCAGATTCTGTTGGGGAATTGAAGTGAAGGTCGATTTGTGAGGGGTTGCCCTTAGTTGAGCTAGATCAACACTTTTTCTCTATGTGTTGGTTTTGGGAACTCGTTTGTTGTTTGTTCCGGTTTTAGTCGTTGTGTGAATGTTTTGAGCTGCAGAGAAGCCTTTTGTCCCTTGGGGACTTTGTTGTTGATTATGGCGTCCTTCGAATTCGAGGTCGAATCCTGTTGAAGGGGGGAAGAATGTGACACTACGGTATGGTGTGACATTAGAGAATGTGAAATTAGAGAATAAAACCTTTCGGCTTGAGGTTTACTCGTGTTTTTGGGCCGTTTGAAGTGATGTGTCACCACGGAGTGTCGTAACCTTTTAAATGGTGCATGTTAAGGTCAAAAACTTTATGAAATATGGTATGGCAGGTTAAAACCATAAGGTATGGAGGTTAATAACGTTTAGGGCCGTTTAGGGCCGCTGGGTTTTGGGCCTTCCCGGGGGAGTTTGGGCCTTAAGTGGGCTTTGGTGGGATGGAGTAGGTCTCCGTAACGGACTAGGATTGGGTGTGGGGGCTGGTAAAAGGGCTCCCCACCAGCCCTTGGGCGTTCACCCCTGCCCCTTGTGCGCCCTTCCCCCCACTTGCCCTTGCCCTAGCCGCCTCCCTCCTCCCTTGGCCGTGCGCCTCCCCCTCCCTTGCCCCATTGCTCCCCACCTCTCCACCACCTCTCCTCCACCCCTTGCTGCCCTAGGGTGGCCTCCCCACCCCTGCATCCTCATGGATCCATCCGAGGAGCGAGGAGCGAGGTGCGAGGAGCGAGGAGCGAGGAGCGAGGTGCGAGGAGCGAGGAGCGAAGAGCGAAGAGCGAGGAGATCTATTGGAGTTTTCGTGCGTCGGGCAAAGGTATGACCATGGGAACCCTGGGGATTGATCTAGGTACTGTTATTAAGGTGTTTATCAAGTTTTTAGATCAATTGGAGGTGCTGGATTGGAGTAATTTGGGTTAGATCTAGATGTTGCCACGTTTCTGTTTTGGGACAGCATGAGCAGTCGGGCTAGGGTTTGAGTTTTCGTTGATTTAGAATCCGAGTATATCTGTATGGATGTTGAAGAAGTTGTAGATAATTTAATTATCTTTCCGTGGACATAAAGCACGTTAAATTCGGATCAGCCGTTTGAAAGTTATGGCTGTTTTACCGAGCGTGTTAAAATCTGTGACGTAATTGGAACAGATCACGGTAATCTGTAGATTAGACGACTTTAGAGTCCGAATCAGTCTTTCCATATACCTAGAGAAAGTTGGGAAATTTCCTAAGCTACACGAGGATGTACTCGTTTAATTGATTCGGAGTCCCAGAACTCAAGTTATGCCTTTTGCAATGCTGCTGTCCCGACGGGACAGAACCTCTGTTTTTAGGTTTTGCGAGTAGTTGGCAATGTCGGGGTAGATGAGGGTTTGCGTACTGTTTTGTGGACATTATTGTGAGCGTGTGGTACCTATGTGCAGGTGGTGCAACCCCGGGAGTGCCCTCTACTTCCCGCCAATCCGTTGCCCGTGGTTGAGGCAAGTGTGTTGTGATGGATAGCGATTTGTAGGTTGCTTGTTGAGAATAGATAGAATTGACTACATGATATATGATCACTTGCCATGCTTTTATGATTTCCAATGATATGATGAGCATGTTTAATATGTTATGATGCCATGTGTTAATATGTGAGTTAAATATGATGTTGGCATAAATGCATACATGGCATGTTACATGGCTCGGGCGGTGAGAAAGTCATAACTAGTCCGGGAAGGTCGGTGAGAAAGTTATGACTAATCCGGAAAGCCAATGAGTAAGTCCTACATCGTGATTCCATTCACCGCGGTGAACGGAAGCGAGGAGTAGGCACCGTCCATCTTCGGGATGGAAGGGGGGAGAGGGTGCACACCGACGGGTGTGTACTCAACCATACCGGTATGAGTTTCCAAGGAGACATGAGCATTGCATTACATTGCATACATAATGATGATGATATTGTTAAGTGTTCATGAATGAGATGATATATATGATGGGAGATGTTATTGCCATGATATTGTTCTTGTTGTCCATTGCAATATGCTTGCTGAGTTTCGAACTCACGCTTGTGTTTTCTTGTTATTTTAGGTACCATGAGAACGGCATGCGGGGAAGGGAAATAGTCACACGCCCACACGTAGCTTCACCATATTGATTCCACAAGTCATTCTATTAGTTTGATAATAAATTGCGTGTGATGATTATTGCTTTAAGGTTTAGCTTTGTTTATGAGAGATTTATTGTTCGTTTGACACTTGGAGACTTTAAGTGCTTGATGTTAGTCTTATATTGTCGTTAAGACTCCATTTATTGCTGTTTTAGATGTCTCTCATATTGCCTTATAACGCTATACTGTTGTTGCTCCTTAAATCCATGTTAAAACAAAGGAGGTGCTGCCGAAATCTCGGTTTTTAGCCTATGCATCTTTGCTGGAATTTTATGTTAAATGTGGTATTTAGATGTTGTTTAGCTTATGTTTGGTAGCATTCAGGCATATTCAATGCCGGGGTGTTACAAGTTTCTAGGAGACATGTGCATCGCATCGCATTGCATATATGATGATGATGATATGTGAAAAATGATATGTGAGTATGAGTAAGATGATAGGCATGATTGAGGTGTTGAAGCCTTGTAATTGTTCTTTTGTATCGTTACAATATACTTGCTGAGTGTTGAACTCACGCTTGTGTTTTCTTGTTGTTTTAGGTACCATGAGACCGGCATGCGAGGAAGGGAACTAGTCACACTCCTACACGTAGCTTCACACATTTGTTCCCACAGTTATTCATTTGGAGTCTTGATAATAAATTTAGTGTGACGCATATTGGTTTATAATCTAGTTTTGTGTTTTGAGAGCCTTATTGTTCGTTTGGCTCATGAGGACTTTGAATGCTTGAGATTTGACTTATATTGCCGTCATGCCATTATTTATTGCTATTTTAGATGTCTCTTATATTGCCGTATATTGCTATGCTTTTGTTGTTGCTTCAATTCATGGAAAAACAAAGGAGATGCTACCGAAATTTTCGGTATTAGCATTTGCTCCTTTGCTGTAATTTACTTGTAATTATGGTATTTAGAGTTTGCTTAGTCTATGTTTGGTAGCATTCTGGCATATTAAATGCCTGGGTGTTACACCTCTGGGGGCCTGGCTGTTGCGAAAGTTGTAGATAATCGAATTATCTTTCAATGAAGACCAAAATCACTAAGTTTTGTGTAGCCGCTTAAAAGTTATGACTGTTTTACCATGGGCTATCCAATCAATGTCGTGGCTGGCAGTGTCTATGTTCATCTGCAAATTAGAGAAACTTAGAGGACGAATTAGATTTTTCCAATACTTAGCAAAAGATGAAAAATTTCCTGTAGATCACAAAAATGTATTCGTTTACTTGATTTGGAGTTGTAGAACTCAAGTTATGATCGTTGGAAGGCTGCTGTCCCTGTTTGGCAGATTGCTGTTTTTTCAGGGTTTTGGAGTGGGTCGTAGGATCGATGTCGTTATAAGTCTTGTGTTTGTTTTGTTGGTATGTTTTTTAGTGGCATGCATCTATTTGTAGGTGGTGTGACCCTAGGAGTGGCATCAACTTCTCGCCACACTGTTTCGAGAGGTTAAAGGCAAGTGTATTGTGATGCGAATTGTTTGATAGCGCAATGATAGTTTTTTTTATTGTCATGACATACTAGCATGGTAGGGAAGATGTGTTGTTTTAACATGAACTTAACCTAGAATTTGATTAGATTGGCATGAATGATGACTTATGGATTGTGAGAAAGGACGGATGTTTATGTTTATGGTTGCGGTTATGCAAATGTTAGAAACAAATGTAATTGTTATCTTAGACATAACTCTTACATTTGTGCATTCATGATGGAAGATATGTCCCATGCTAATGCGGGCCTCTATGTTCACACGTAGTGAGCATGAAAGTCCTACCTCGTAGTCCCATTCACAGATGTGAATGAGAGCGAGTCAGTAAGAGTAGGCCCCTACACAGGATGGAAGGGAATGAGAGGGTGCACACCGATGGGTGTGCACTCGGCAATAGCAGTATGTGCTAAGAAAAGGAGCATGTTATGAGCATGCATGATGCATTACATAAATGAGTTTGTGAATGAAGGATTTGTGTGAAATTTCCCTCGCATGGCTAAAGTCATGAAATACATTTATATGTATGCTACTTGTTTATGCCTTGTTTCCCATTGCAATACACTTTGCTGAGTGATGAACTCACGCTTGTTGTTTATTGTTTTTTTTTAGGTACCATGAATTCGGCATTTGGGAAAGGAAGATAGAACCACCACTTCACTTAGCGTCATTTCACTAGATGAATTCATTTATGATCCACATCGGTGTTGCTTTCTTTTATTGAACTATGTCGATGTTTGTGTCATGTTGGACACCATGGTTAAATGTTGATCTCGTAGTCGTTCATGTGTCGTTTAAATTTATATCCTTGATATGAGTTGGTTCTGAAACCCTTGGTTTACAATATTGTTGTTAGCTTTCATTATTCTATTGTGCTATGAAATTATTGTTAATGCTTAGAACCATGATAAAGAGAGTGCATGCTGCCGAAATTTTGTTTAGATAATTAGGGTAATTGCTGTAATTTAATCTTATTATTGTTATTTGATTGTTAGTATTGTCCTTTGTGGTGACATTCTGGGCACATTAGGTGACGGGGTGTTACACCTTATGCCTCTCACCGCCAGGCGGTGAAGCACATCTTTAGGTACCTTTAAGCTACTATTGACTATGGTGTTTGGTACTCTTCCTCCTCCTCTCTGCCCCTTAGAGCCTTTTTCGATGCAGACTTTGCTAGCAGTAGGATAGATATGAAGAACACATCTGGTATTTGCCAATTAATTGGCACTTCTCTTATTTCTTGGTCATCTATGAAGCAGTCCAGAGTTACGCAGTCCACCGTTGAGGCTGAGTATGTTGCTGTAGCCAGTTGCTGTAGCTAGGTACTTTAGATGAGATAGACCTTATGGGACTATGGGTTAGTAGCAGACTGTGTTCCATTTTAATATGATAATACGTCTGCCATTCACATTACTAAGAACCCAATACAACATTCCCGGACCAAGCATAGTGATATTTGATATCACTTCCTTAGAGACCTTTTGGAGAAGGAAGATAAAGTGCTCCACTTTGTGGAGAGTGACCACCAGTTGGTTGATATTTTCACCAAGCATTTGGATAGCTCTAGGTTTGTTGCCTTAAGGGGAGAGCTTGGGGTTATGAGCCTTTATGGCATATCTTGAGGGGGAGCTGGTCTGTACTATATGAATCATATGCTTTTCCATTCTGTTTGCATCTTCTGGGTGTCTTTAAGCTAGTTCTTAGTTTCAAAGTTCACAACACTTAGACTTCTGCCATGCCTTGGCATGAACCTCTCATCTTATGATATAGGTTGCTATCATGCACAATTAGCTTTCTTTCTTCTCTCTAGGTTGTGTTCCCTCACAGTCTTGTAGGTTTAGCAGGTATTGGGCCCCCTGGGTAGACAAGGTCTGTGTGTAATCCATAGTTAGAGTCTGTTGAGTTAACTTTCCTATGTAAGTCATATGGGGAAGGTGAGAGCAAGTCTGAGTTGTAGTGTTCTCTATCATCTTTTCTATGCTCTTAGATCACCAGCTGTCAGTTTCTCGATTTCCTCTTCTTGTGATTTTAGTTGAGTTCATTTGTGTCATTTGAGTAAAAACTGCTAATAATTCAGCTAGAATCATAATAGTGCTTAAAATTGACTCACGTGTTGAGGGGGAGTTTTTGAAACTAATCTTCTAGCATTGTATATAGATTTATTTTTCATTTTGGAGCTTTGTCTTTTATGCAATTGATAAAACTGTGATGAGTTACACCTAGCTATTTTTCTGAAGATTCTTGCTAGCCTAAGTCATGTATAAATTGGTTTATCATCTTAAGCTAGCCAAAATTTAAAACTGAACTTTCATGAAAAGTTGATAAAACTTAGCTTTTACTTGCCATATTTCCTCCTTAGGTGTTTATTGTCGGGACCCGAATCTACAAATCCAGACCCTCTATGTCTTTAACACTAGTCCAGGATCACGCTAGTGCACACAGTCTCAACATCGGGTAAATAACACAATCATACTCAACGAAATAGTAAAATACTTTATTGAAAGGGAAATGTAACTAGATGCTCGACCTTATGGTCAAATTACAAAAGTACGCCTCGCAGGGCTAAAGTCTTACTCAATTAAATCTGCAGCGAAAAATAAAGAAACGTGTGGCACCAACCAATATGCCACAGGCAACTGACTGGGCTCGCCCCTAGTTCGTCGGCTCCTCCTGAAACTCTTCCTCCAATGTTGGCATCGATTCTTCTTCAACTGATGTTTGTGTTGGGAAAGGGTGAGTACTTAAAAGCACTCAGCAAGTCATGCACAGAGATGCAGTCTAATATTCTACATGCATGGCTGAATACAAATGACAGGCTAAGTGGTTCTTTTGCAGTAAAGCATCATTCACAAATAACAGTAATAGATTGAAATCAGTAAAACAGTAATAACAATAATAATTTTCATAAACAGTTTCACAAGTAAAGCATTTATTCACCTAAAGCAGGTTCATCATTTCCATACCAATTGACCAAAAGTTGTTTTCACGAAAGTCTAACCCTTGACTGTAATCACCAAGCAATGTCCAATACCCTGGACTCGGCTATTCGAATAGATTGTACACTCTACAGAGGTTATACACTTTACCTACAAGATACAACCAAACACCACCAAGGCGAGTGATCGTAACAAAGCCTTTCCAAAGCTACTTCTAGACCCGGTACTGCCTGCTAAGGTTTCAACACTGAAGGGACTGGTTACCACACTCAGGGGCCCCCTCTTGCGCCATGTGAGCCTACCCGCGAACCCAGGCCTCACACCACCACGACAGTACCAAAGACTAGACATCACAGTTTACTCGGCCAGGTCTGTCAAATTCCAGACTTGTGGCTATATGTTGGACTCAGTTCAAATTCTTGCAAGGTTAAGTCCTTAGGGTGACCGAGGCAAGACTACCCAAGCATTCACAAGTAACCAAAGCAATAAAACCAAATGCGACCTCCCAAGTGCCACATCTGGCCCACCAGAACAATCTTGCCACTTGCCCCAGTCTAAATCATATAATCCCCCAGTTGATTACCATGCACCACATGCCATCAACATCATCAACAACACATGTAGCAATTTCCAAAATCATGTTCCATCTCTCATTAAGTCAAGATTAATTTCCGATATTAAAATTATATCAAATAACACGATTGCATGGCTGAGCAGGCTAACTGCGATCTAATTAACCCATGTTGGCCAGGTATTAATGTCCAGTTATTATTCCACATCCTAGGGTAACAAATGATTCATGGCATACAATTATTATAGACAAGGTGGCATAATCAAGTAGGTCACATAACTATTCCCAGAATGATTCAAAAGCATTTTACATAAACTAGCATTCAATAATTTAAAACAACATAGTTTCAAAAGTGGGATCAACATGGTCAAAGCATAACTTGCCTTCAAAGAGTACTGATTCTAGGTCTTGCACTTGCTCCTGGGTCAAAACCTCTCCTTCAAAGCCTTCAGGCAGTTCAACGTCTACGCGTATCAGATAAATAAACAACAAATAAATAAAACAGAGGAATAACTCATGTCCAAAAATTAATTAAAATTCACTATTAAATAGAGCTCAATTTTATAAAAATTTAGAAACTGGAATCACCTCAATCGGAGTTAAAACGCAAAAGTTATAGCCGTTTGAAGTTTGAAAAATCAATTAAAAGAATAAACCGAATTCATTCATTTATTTTTCTATTGAAAAATCCGAAATATGACGTCAGCGCCGAAATTGGTTTTCAACAGAATTATTTTTCTAAAGAAAAATCGATTTATTGCGTCATGCGTCCATAGACCTAGTCCACGGCTCGGCTCGGGTCCACCGTGGACCTGGTCCACGGGAACAGTGTCGCTGACATGTGGGACCCACTGATGACGTCATCACCGCTCGACCGAACGGTCTGACAGCTGGACCCCACTGTGACATCAGCATGACGTCACGGCTGACATCATCGCACGGTGGGATGAACCGCTGACATGCGGGCAACGACCGCGCTGACAGCACCGCTTCGGCTTCCCGCGACGTGGCACAATCCAGACCGTTGATTTGAAATCCGATGGTCACGATTAGATCTAATCTCACCACAGCGGATCTATGCGGTTTGATCTGGACCGTTCGATTCAAATCGGACGGTTGAGATCCGATCGGTTTAGCCTCATCAAGGGGCGACGTGGCATGACCTGGTGGCTGACGCGTGGCACGATCTACACCGTATGATCTTGATCCAACGGTCAAAATCCAATCTAACGCGTAACAGCTCCAACCTTCGTGGCTAAATCCACACCGTAGGATCTAGACTAACGTCTGCTAATAGATCTAAACAGTACCACGTGATCTAACCCTAACCGTGCGATCTAGATCTAACGGCTGAGATCTAATATGGGATTTTTACATGGGCGGCGACGTGGACGAACCTGAGCCCTCGGATGTTGATCGAACGGCTGGTGGAGACAAAGACGATGACGATCCCAACGACGTTTGGCTACGAATCCGGCGAAGTGAATGATCTCCTCCGAAGCGCCTCATCACGACGGTCTCATATCTAGGCACCACTGCGGCGGAGGACGGCGGAAACTCCCCCGAACCCTAATGAACTACAGCGAGCAATCGTGGACACGATGGAGCTCTACGGGTGAGGTCTAGGGCAAAAGCTACGCAAGCCAAAGGTGATCCTCGGGCACGCACCCACGCCTTAAATACCGGTTTGGACGTCGAGATACACGCGGATTCCGCGGCGAGGCCGGTATAGGGCAGCGGAGTCCGACTCGGACACGGTCGGGCGACGTGGCGCGATCCACGCCGTCCACGTGGCTCGATCCAACGGCCTCCCTCACGCACACACGCAGGCACGAGCACAGCCACCGGATCTCGATCCATCGGTGCCAAGCACGTGTACACGTTGCTCAATCTCAACCGTTGGATTGCGATCCGACAGTTCACACTAACATGGTTCGGCTCAGTGCGGTTCGGCTTGATCGGACTCGAGTCGGACTCGGGTCGGTCCAACAGTGAAACCCATTAGGGTTTTTCAGCAATTTAATATTTAAAATAATTCTAGATATTAAAAAAATCAAGAAAAATAGTAAAATGCTCAGAAAAATTCCAGAAAAATTCTGGAAAATACTTTGAGACATTTTGGACTCAAATAAAATATTTCCAAAAAAAATTATTTAAAATTTTTAATTGTTTAATTAACTTAAAAAGGAATAAATTCAAATTAAATCCAAATAAATTCTCGAAAATTACAAAAAATTCAAATAACTCAATAAATTAAATACAAGCACAAATTTGGGATGTTATATTTATGCCATAATTAGTGATATTTTAGGTTTCAACTAGAGTCCCTAGAGCAACTTGGATAAAGCTATATTGTTTCATTTTAGAATCCTATAAATGCTCAAGAATCTTAGTGCAAAAAATGATGATGAATGACTTGTGTGCGTTCAAACTGAACTCAACACTTTACATTCACGAGACTACTCCCCATTGCACTTGAGATGAACATGGAATGTATTGTGTATAATCAAGACCACTCTTTTAAGTTTCTTGCTTGAGATGGTCGAATATGGCTTGAGTCAATCCAATTAAAAAAAATGCAAAATGGACTATAGGAAGAGAGTGAAGCCTAAAAGACCTATGTCGATGGCTCCTAGTCGAGGTTGTGTTTCACTAGGATAAACTCTCTTGACCTCAAGGTTTGTGGAGGAGAGTGAAGCCTAGGAAGCCTTTGTCGATGACTTCTAATCGAGGATGTGCTTCTGTAACATCCCAAAATTTGCTTTTATTGAATTTATTGAGTTATTTGAATTTTTAGAATTTTTTGGAATTTATTTGGATTTAATTTGAATTAAGTCCTTTATTGGATTATTTAAATATTTTAAAATTTCATAAAAATTTTTGTTGGAAATATTTTATTTGAATCCAAAATGTCTCAAAATATTTTCTAAAATTTTTCTAGAATTTTTTTGAGCTTTTTGCTATTTTTCTTGATTTATTTGAATTGCTGAAATTATCTTAAATAATAAAAATGAAAAGAAAATCGTGAAAACTGTAACACCCCAAAATTTTGCTTTCTTAAATTTCATGTGTGATTTTGCACTTTGGTGAATTTTTGGAATTTTCTGGAATTTATTTGGATTTATTTGGAATTTATTTGAATTTATTCCATATTGAAATAATTAAAGAATTAAACTTTGCAAATAAAATTTTGTTGGAAATATTTTATTTGAGTCCCAAATACCCTAAAATATTTTCCAGAATTTTTCTGGAATTTTTCTGAGTATTTTGCTATTTTTAATGAATTAAATGAATTACTGGGAATTATTTTAAATATTAAATCGCTGGAAAATCCAAACCGGGTCTGCATCGTTTCATCCGATCAACCCGAGTTAGACTCGAGTCCGACCGAGCCACCGCGCCACTTGACTTGACCCAACCGCTGCGTCGACTTCGGATCGATCCGAACCGCTGGATCAAGATCCAACGGCCAGATCAATCGCGCTTAGGCACGCGGCCGCCGAGCCAATCTTGGCCGTCGATCGCGCCACGTGGACGGCCCGCGTGCGTCCACGTCATCTTGCCGTGTTCGGAACGGACTCCGCCGTCCGTCACGGCCGCGCCACGATTCATGGATCTCGTCGCCAGATTTAATGCCCTGACCGCACCCGAGGTTCGCCCTTGTCTCGTGCGTCGTTTGCCCCAAGCGCCCTAGCCCTAGCTGCCGCCGTCGACTCGCTATTGCTCGCCGGAGTTGGAGAAGCCTCCGCCGCGGTCCTTGCCTCGTCCCGCCGCCCGCCGTCTTCCGCCGAAGTTGGAGCCGATTCCGAGTCCTCAAGCCAAGGCGCACTGCGGTACCTCCCACTCACGGAGAGGCCCGGCGCCGTCGGGCTCGGCTCGTTGCCGTTGCCTCTCGGTGGCCCTGCTCCGCCGTGTCGCCATCGCCGTCCGCAAGCACTGTGAGCCGTTGGATCTTCATCGCACGGTCCAAGATCACGCCACGTCACCCACCGGTGAGATCCCGTCCAAAAATCTCAAGATCCAATCTCGACCGTTGGATCTAGATCCAACGGTCCAGATCAAAATCGTTAACCCAAACACGTGAGACCCAGATCCAATCTGGGCCGTTGAATTTCAAATCAACGGCCGAGATTGCGCCACGTGTCGGGAAGCCTGACCGCCGCGGCCGCTTCGGCAGGTGACGCCGACACGCCGCCCGCGTGTCGGGCCGGCGTGATTAAACCGCACCATGACGCCACGCCGACGTCATGGCGGGCTCAAGATGTCACGGGCCCCAGCCGAGCGCCGACGCCAAGAATGACGTCTGATGGGTCCCACTGCCGCCAAGACCGTGGCCGAGCCTCGCCGACGCCAAGAATGACGTCACCCGAGTGGTCCCACATGTCAGTGACACGTGGAGCCGTGGACCGAGTCCACGGTAGACCCGAGCCGAGAGTGGACCGAGTCCATGGACCGGCTGACGTCAGCCAACCAATCAGAGGCTGCCACGTGTCCAGGCTGATGCAATAATTAATTTCCGAAAAAGAAAATGATTTATTAATTCGAAATAATGATTTCAGATTTTGATTCAAACTTCAAACGCTTATAACTTTTGCGTTTCAACTCAGATTTGAGTGATTCAAATTTCTAAATTTGTATAAAATTGAGATCTACCTAAATATGAATTTTATTTAATTTTTGGACTAAAGTTTTCCTCTGTAATATTATTTAATGGATTATTTAAACTTCAAAATGCTATAACTTTTGCATTTTAACTCCAAATTTGACGATTCCAGTTGCTAAAAATTCATAAAATTATGTTCTCTCTGTTTATGGATTTTATTTGGATGTTTGGACACTTTTTGCCTATTGTTTATTTGTGTATTGCTATTTGCACGCTTTACGAGTAGACGTTGAGGTGCCGGAAGGATTCGAAGGAGAAGTATTGACTCAGGATCCAACTCAAGACCAAGAACAAGTACTTTTTGAAGGCAAGTTGTGCTTTGACCATGTTGATCCTATTTTGAAACTTATTTTGATTTAACTTATTGCATGCTAGTTCAATTAGAAAATACTTTATTTAAATATGGGGGAGTAGATAAATACCAATTTGCTGTATGACACCTTGATTATTTAAATATGTGCCATGACCCTTGTCACCCTAGTTGTGGTTTACTAGTTGGACATTATTAAATTGCCAACATGGGAAATTAGATCGTTGTAGTATACTGCTTAGACCTGCTACGTGCTCATGACATGATTTTGGACAATCAAATGTTAACATTGACTTAATGATATATTGAACCTGTTTTGGAAAGGTATCATGTGATGTTGATGGCACGTGGTGCATGGTAATCAACTGGGGTTTTGATAAATAGTTTTTGACCGGGGCATGTGGCAAGAATGATCAGGTGGGCCAGTTGTGGCACTGGGGATGTTGATTTGGTTCTTCGGGTAGTCTTGCCCTGGTCACCCTAAGGACTTCACCTTGCAAGCCTTTGAACTAAGTCAAGCGTGCAACCACATGTCTGTAATGGGACGGACCTAGTTGATTAAGTTGCTAATAACGTACCTGTGGGACCTCAGGAGGTCAACTACACCCTTTGTGTAAGTTGTACGGGGGAGCGTACCGGGGCTGAGGCCAGGTACCCATCTAACGGTTGGTTAGCCTAAACTTCGCCTTAGCTAAGGGAAGGGTTAATGTGCAACAACCGGGGAGGACCACTTGTATTGTTAGAAGTTTCCGAAAGACTTTGTTACGGGAACTCGCCTTTGTGGTGTTTGACTGTATCTTGTGGGTAAAGTGCATAACCTCTGCAGAGTGTAGAATCTATTCGAATAGCCGTGTCCGCGGTATTGGACATCGCTCGGGAATTACAGTCAAGGGTTAGATTTTCTCAAAAATAACTTGGATTTGAAAGGTTGGGTTTGGTTAAATAATGATGTTGATGGAAATGTGGATTAGGATGGGAAAGATGTTTATTAAACTCCTTGAAAAGTTATCTATGCTTTACTTGTTTCTACTGCTTTCGAATCTACTTATGATACTTGTTAAATGCTGTTTACTGCAAAAATACCTTGAGCCACTCCTTTGTATTAAGCCATGCATGTAGTATATTAGCTGCATTTTGTGCATGACTTGTTGAGTACCAAGTACTCACCCTTGCCACAATACAACACCAGTTGAAGAGGAGACAACACCAGCTTTGGAGGAGGAGCTCCAAGAGGAACCGTCTACTTAGGGAGCGAGCCCAGTCAGTTGCCTGTGGTATACTGGATGGCGCCACGAAGTTATCTTATTTTTCCGCTGCTATTATTTCTCTCTTGATAAGTTTTGCCCTGCGAGGCGTACATTTGTAACTTGACCATAAGGTCGAGTAACCAGTTTGACTATTTAATTAAAGTACTTTACTATTATCGAGTGGTATGATTGTGATATTTACCGATGTTAAGACTGTGTGCACTAGCGCGTTCCTGGACTAGTGCTGAATACACAGAGGGTCCGGATTTGCAAATTCGGGGTCCCGACAGAGGTGGTATCAGAGCCATACTGACCGTAGGCTCAACCCTAGCTAGAAAGGTCGTAGAGAGGATAAAACCTATTTTCTAAAGCTAAAAATTTATCAAGACAAGAAATGACATCTCGACTCATCCCATTCTTTCTTTTCTTGTCTTTTGCTGAATTTTTCCTTACCTTGTCACGATTTAAAAATTTCGAGTTCTTACGTGAGCACTCTTGTGACAGATGGAGGGAGAGTTCAACTACGTCGACCTGGAGGTTGGTCACGCCGCAGAACTTTGGCGTATGCTTCAGACTCTCGGGGATTTTGAGAAGCCACAATACCACGTGGAAGTGATCAGATAAGCAGGATTGATCAAGGCTTGTGACGTGAAGATTATGGTACCTGCTAGGAAGAAGGGCCCAGGCAACCACCCGATACACTGCACTGCCAGGAGGTCTACAATGCAGATGGGTATCCAGGAGGTGTCGCGACGAGCAATGCGGCACATTACCCGTATCTACGCCAGAGAGTTGGAGAGCACGGTGTTTCGTTATCACCCGCGCAGCAATAACCTTCTTGACCCGAAGGCGATTCAGGATGAGAATGCCATGGTTACACAGTTGGCACGACTTGTTGTCGCCCAGGAGGATGTACTCGATGATACAAGCAAGGAGCTACAGAAGGCCCGCAAGGAGATCACAACAGAGAAGAACAGATGGCGGGAAGCTCAAGAGTATGTGTCACACCTTCTGCAAAGGATTGGAGAGTTAGAGACGGCATTGTACGCACCAGAGCCAGAGCCAATGCTCGAGCTGCACGAGCCAGACCCGGAGGAGCCGGAGCTTGAGGAGGACACTGCTTCTTCGACTACCACAGATGACACAGTTGCTGGACATGGCAATCGTTTCGCGCCTATGCCGCAGCATCCGTACCCAGGCCGTGGAGGTTTTCTCGATGAGTGAGCGTAGGTTCTATAGTGAGACTCCTTCGCCGAGTCGCGTCATAGAATAAAGAGTCACCTTTAGGCGTTAGACTCCAGTGTTAGTTCGATTTGGGTTTTCATTGCATGCTGAGTGTGCAGTATGTGTTGCAAGGCCCTTAGGCATTGTAAGCAACCATACCAAGTTATTGATATCATTAGTTAATAAAGTTAGACCTTAAAGTTTCACCTTTCGCCCCGCATAATTTCCATACTACTTGTCTATTCTTGTTCCCTCTCATCTCTAAAACCTAGAGCAAATCGACAGATGGTGAACACCCGCGGAAACCTTGGAGGCAATGGAAGTGTTTCTTGCCCAACAGAAAACCCCAATGATGGAGCACCAGCACCGCCATTAGACATGCAGAATTTTGGAGCATTTCTTGCTGCTCAAACTCAGTTGATGCATGCTATGATGCAACAGATGCAACACGTCACTGCTCAGGCCACTGCTAATCAAGTTAATCAGGGACAACGCCAGAATACAAGACTGTCAGAGTTCATGAGGACTCATCCACCCACTTTTTCTGGGAATACCAATCCATTGGAGGCTGATGATTGGTTAAGATCAATTGGGAGGAAGCTACACATTGCTCAATGCATAGGAAATGAGAAGGTACTCTACGCTTCTCATCAGTTGGAAGGAACGGCCGCCGAATGGTGGGAGAACTTCTGCGCCACGCAAGAGAACCCTCAAGAGATCACTTGGGAGGAGTTCAATTGCGTTTAAATCGAGTATCACGTGCTGAAGGAATCATGGACCTCAAGAAGGAGTTGAGCACTGAAGCAAGGTAATCGGCCGGTGGCGAATACGAACAAGTTCACACAGATTGGCACGCTTACGCACTGAGGATGTAGCGACAGATAAAGCCAGACAGTCTCGTTTCATGAAGGGACTTAACTCAGGATTGCAGGTGGGATTGATCACCCACACCTTTCCAGATTTCCAAGAGTTGGTGAATAAGGCGCTTATTCTTGAGGACAAGCGCAAGGAACTGGATGAGAACAGGAAGCGCAGGATGCAACAAAGAGGATCACGCCAGAACGCATAGCGGCGTCGAGAGTTGCACCAAATCAGTTTTGATTCCACCACAGAATGCTACAAGGACACCGTCACCGCACCAAGACCCGTCAATCGAACTACTGCACCCCACCGCTAGAAACGCCGCTCAGCAAGAAGGAACAAAGTGAGACGCTGCTACAATCGCAACGAGCCAGACACTTTGCCAACAGCTTCCCAAAGAAGACAGCAGGAGTGACCCGATTCGCTTCAATCTAGGAACCACCCAGCTAGGACTCCGGCATCAGGAGCCACACCCTGATGGTGAGAGGCCGAGTCAACCATGTCACCGCAGATGCACTGCAGAATGCTACGGACGTCGTACTGGGTAAGTTACTTGTTAACTCAGTACCTGCAGCAGTTTTGTTTGACTCTGGAGCTTCGCATTCGTTTGTTTCGCAAGGCTTTGCTGCTAAAAATGAATTGGAGATTGCAAGGCTTAGATGCATGCTTCTAGTTCAAACCCCTGGTTCCGAACTCCGAACGAAAGTAGGATGTTCCGGGGTGAGAATACTAATAGATGGAATAGAGTTCCTAGCAAACCTTATTATTTTGGAGACCCAGACCTTAGATGTCATTTTGGGAATGGATTGGTTGTCCAAGCACAAGGCCGTATTGGATTGTGGACGAAGGTCTATCTCAGTTGAGAGCCCGTGTGGGAAGAAAGTGGAATTTCAAGCTACCACCGTTAGAGATGGCCAGTTGATGGTTAACAGCACCAAGGCAATCAGCATAGAGAATGTCTCAGTAGTGAATGAGTACCCAGATGTTTTTCCTGAAGATCTACCTGGTATGCCACCGGACAGGGATATAGAGTTTGTGATAGAGCTTGTACCTGGTACAGCACCGATAGCAAAGAGACCCTATCGGATGTCCACCGAGGAATTGGTAGAGATGAAGAAACAGCTAGAAGAGTTAATGGAGAAAGGATTTATCAGACCGAGTTCGTCGCCATGGGGAGCACCAGTTTTGTTTGTCAAAAAGAAGGACGGGAGTTTCAGGATGTGCATTGACTACCGTGCACTCAATGAAGTCACCGTGAAGAATAAGTATCCGCTACCCAGGATTGATGATTTGTTTGATCAGCTGAGAGGAGCCGGAGTTTTCTCCAAGATTGACCTAAGATCGGGATACCATCAGTTGAAGATCCGATCAGAAGATATCCCAAAGACCGCATTCTCGTCAAGATATGGACATTACGAGTTTACAGTTATGTCCTTTGGTCTGACGAATGCGCCAGCATATTTCATGAATATGATGAATAAGGTGTTCATGGAGTATTTGGACAAGTTTGTTGTTGTGTTCATAGATGATATCCTAATCTACTCCAAGACAGAGGATGAACATGCCGAACACTTGAGGCGAGTATTGGAAAAGTTGAGGGAACAGCAACTTTTCGCCAAGTTCAACAAGTGTGATTTTTGGAAGGACAAGGTAGAATTCCTCGGACATGTAATGACCGCAGAAGGAGTTGCCGTTGATCCAAGCAAGGTAGAAGCTGTGTTACATTGGGAGCGTAGAAGGCGTGACCTTGGATCGAAGTTTCCTTGGAATGGCAGGATACTACCGCCGTTTCATTGAAGGCTTTTCGATAATTGCGAGACCCCTTACGCAATTGCTGAAAAAGGAGAAGAAGTTTGCATGGACGCCAGAATGTGAGAAAGGATTTCAGGAGCTGAAGAAGCGATTGACATCAGCGCCGGTGTTAGTTCTACCGGATGTTAATCAAAGCTTTGATATTTATTGTGACGCGTCGCGCCAAGGACTTGGATGTGTCTTGTCAGAATGGAAAGGTCGTCGCTTATGCATCAAGGCAGTTGAGGCCGCATGAGGAAAATTATCCGACACATGACCTAGAGCTAGCTGCCGTAGTGCATGCCTTGAAGATATGGCGTCACTATCTGATCGGGAACAGATGTGAAGTGTATACGGATCATAAGAGCCTTAAATACATATTCACCCAGTCGGATCTGAATATGAGGCAGAGGAGATGGTTAGAGTTGATCAAGGACTATAATGTTGGAATCCATTACCATCCCGGGAAGGCCAACGTAGTGGCCGATGCCTTGAGTCGGAAAAGCCATACCGTGAATATGTTGATAGCCACGAATCAGGATGAGCTATGCCAGGAATTTCAGAGAATGAAGATTGAGGTGGTACCTAGTGGATTCTTGGCCGCATTAGAAGTAAAGCCTACCCTAGAGGATCAGATCCGGGAAGGACAGAAGGATGATGACAAGATCCGCAGGATTAAGACCATCAAGGAGGAAGGCAAGGCAGAGGACTTCAAGTTGGATGAGCAAGGCACGTTATGGATGAAGGATCGGATTTGTGTGCCCAACAAGAAGGAATTAAAGCAACTGATTTTGGAAGAAGCCCATGACTCCAAGTATTCAATTCATCCTGGAAGCACCAAAATGTATCAGAATTTGAAGGAAAGATTCTGGTGGCCGAGCATGAAGCGTGAAGTTGCCGAGCATGTTGCATTGTGCGACGTATGCCAGAGAGTCAAGGCAATGCATCAGAGACCAGCAGGATTGCTACACATTGAAAATACGAGTGGAAGTGGGAGGAAATCGGAATGGATTTCATTACCGGTTTGCCTAAGACTCAAGGAGGTTATGACTCCATATGGGTTATAGTGGATCGCTTGACCAAAGTAGCCCATTTTATCCAGTGAAGACCACTTACTCGGGAGATAAGTTAGCGAGTTGTACATGATCAGGATCGTCTGTTTGCACGGAGTGCCAAAGAGGATTGTATCAGACAGAGGTACCCAATTTACCTCAAGGTTAGGAGTAAGTTGCATGAAGCCATGGGAACCCGTTTGAACTTCAAGATGACCTATCATCCACAGACGGATGGACAGGCCAGAAAGAGTCAATCGATTACGGAGGATATGCTAAGAGCGTGTGCATTGGCTTATGCTACCTCTTGGGATAAGAGTTTGCCGTATGCCGAGTTCGATTACAACAATAGCTACCAGGCTAGTTTCTGAGATGTCACCTTTTGAGGCCTTTGTATGGTCGACCCTGTCGGACGCCATTGAATTGGAATGAGACCGGCGAGCGCCGTGTCTTCGGGCCTGATATTCTTCAAGAAGCTGAAGAGCAGATTGCCATGATTAGGGAAAGGTTAAAGATAGCCCAATCACGATAGAAGAGTTATGCTGACAACCGTCGCCGGGATTTGAGTTTTGAACTAGAAGACTATGTATACCTCAGAGTTACGCCTCTCAGGGGAGTTAAGAGGTTCCATGCTAAAGGGAAACTCGCACCTCGTTATGTTGGACCATTTAAGATTTTGAGCCGCAGAGGCGAAGTTGCTTACCAGCTAGAGCTACCGCAGTCGTTAGCAGGAGTACATGACGTGTTCCACGTGTCCCAGTTGAAGAAGTGTCTCAGTACGAGGAGCAGACACCGCTAGAGTCAATTGAGTTGCAAGAAGATTTGACTTACAAGGAGCATCCGTGAAGATTTTGGACACCATGGATCGAGAGACGAGAAACAGTCAACCCGTTCTGCAGAGTTCAATGGAGCAACCACGCGGAGAGATGCAACTTGGGAGCGAAGAGGATTTGAGAAAAGAGTTTAGAACCTATTCCTTAGTTAGCCTTAAATCTCATGACGAGATTCTATTAAGAGGGAGGTTTGTAACACCCCAAAATTTTGCTTTCTTAAATTTCATGTGTGATTTTGCACTTTGGTGAATTTTGGAATTTTTAGAATTTATTTGGATTTATTTGGAATTTATTTGAATTTATTCCATATTGAAATAATTAAAGAATTAAACTTTGCAAATAAAATTTTGTTGGAAATATTTTATTTGAGTCCCAAATACCCTAAAATATTTTCCAGAATTTTTCTGGAATTTTTCTGAGTATTTTGCTATTTTTAATGAATTAAATGAATTACTGGGAATTATTTTAAATATTAAATCGCTGGAAAATCCAAACCGGGTTTGCACTGTTCATCCGACCGAACCCGAGTTAGACTCGAGTCCGACCCGAGCCAGCTGCGCCACTTGACTTGACCCAACCGCGTCTGACCCCCAGATCAGATCCGAACCGTTGGATCAAGATCCAACGGTCAGGATCAATCCGCGCTAGGCACGGCCGCGCCCTAGCCAATCTCGGCCGTCGATCGCGCCATGTGGACGGCCCGCGTGCGTCCACGTCATCTCGCCGTGTTCGGAACGGACTCCGCCGTCCGTACCGGCTCCGCCACGGATTCCGCGGGGATCTCGGCGTTCGGGCCTGCATTTAATGCCGGACCGCGCCGAGGTTCGCCCTTGTCTCGTGAGTCGTTTGCCCCAAGCGCCCTAGCCCTAGCCGCCGTGGCCGACTCGCTATTGCTCGCCGTAGTTGGAGAAGCCTCCGCCACGGTCCTTGCCTCATCCCGCCGCGCCGTCGCCGTCTTCCGCCGAGTTGGAGCCCGATTCGTAGTCCTCAAGCCAAAGCGCGCTGGTAGGTACCTCCCACTCCGCCGGAGAGGCCAAGCGCCGTCGGGCTCGTCGTCGTTGTCTCTGGTGGCCTGCTCGCCGTGTCGCCATCGCCGTCGCAAGCAACGTGAGCCGTTGGATCTTCATCGCACGGTCCAAGATCACGCCACGTCACCCACCGGTGAGATCCCGTCCAAAAATCTCAAGATCAATCTCGGCCAGTTGGATCTAGATCCAACGGTCCAGATCAAACGCGTTAACCCAAACGCGTGAGACCCAGATCCAACCGGGCGTTGAATTTCAAATCAACGGCCGAGATTGCGCCACGTGTCGAGAGCCCGACCGCGCGCCGGGCGCCTTCGCAGGTAGGACGCCGACACGCCGCCCGCGCGGTCGCGACGTGACTAAACCGCACCATGACGCCACGACGCATGGCGATGGCCCGCATGTCGGGCCGGTCCCAAATGAGCGCCGACATCGGGCAATAACGCCATAGTGGGTCCCACTGCAAAGACTGCGTGGTGAGCCTCGCCGACGCCACCCGAGTGGTCCCACATGTCGCTGACACGTGGAGCCGTGGATCGAGTCCACTGAGACCCGAGCCGAGCGTGACCGAGTCCATGGACCGGTGACGTCGACCAACCAATCGAGGCTGCCACGCGTGTCGGTGACGCAATAATTAATTTACGAAAAGAAAATGATTTATTAATTCGAAATAATGATTTCAGATTTTGATTCAAACTTCAAACGCTTATAACTTTTGCGTTTCAACTCCGATTTGAGTGATTCAAATTTCTAAATTTGTATAAAATTGAAATCTACCTAATTATGAATTTTATTTAATTTTTGGACTAAAGTTTTCCTCTGTAATATTATTTAATGGATTATTTAAACTTCAAAATGCTATAACTTTTGCATTTTAACTCCAAATTTGACGATTCCAGTTGCTAAAAATTCATAAAATTATGTTCTCTCTGTTTATGGATTTTATTTGGATGTTTGGACAATTTTTGCCTATTGTTTATTTGTGTATTGCTATTTGCATGCTTTACGAGTAGACGTTGAGGTGCCGGAAGGATTCGAAGGAGAAGTATTGACTCAGGATCCAACTCAAGACCAAGAACAAGTACTTTTTGAAGGCAAGTTGTGTTTTGACCATGTTGATCCTATTTTGAAACTTATTTTGATTTAACTTATTGCATGCTAGTTCAATTAGAAAATACTTTATTTAAATATGGGGGAGTAGATAAATACCAATTTGCTGTATGACACCTTGATTATTTAAATATGTGCCATGACCCTTGTCACCCTAGTTGTGGTTTACTAGTTGGACATTATTAAATTGCCAACATGGGAAATTAGATCGTTGTAGTATCTTTGCTTAGACACTCGTGCTAATGACATGATTTTGGACAATCAAATGTTAACATTGACTAAATGATATATTGAACTGTTTTGGAAAGGTATCATGTGATGTTGATGGCACGTGGTGCATGGTAATCAAGCGGGGTTTTGATAAATAGTTTTTGACCAGGGCATGTGGCAAGAATGATCAGGTGGGCGGTTGTGGCAATCGGGGATGTTGATTTGGTTCTTGGGTAGTCTTGCCCTGGTCACCCTAAGGACTTCACCTTGCAAGCCTTTGAACTAAGTCAAGCGTGCAACCACATGTCTGTAATGGGACGGACCTAGTTGATTAAGTTGCTAATAACGCACTGTGGGACCTCAGGAGGTCAACTACACCCTTTGTGTAAGTTATGCGGGGGGCGTCTGGGTGAGGCCAGTACCCATCTAGCAGTTGGTTGGCCTAAACTTCGCCTTAGCTAAGGGAAGGGTTAGTGTGCAACAACCGGGAGGACCACTTGTATTGTTAGAAGTTTCCGAAAGACTTTGTTACTGGGAACTCGCCTTTGTGGTGTTTGATTTGTATCTTGTGGGTAAAGTGCATAACCTCTGCAGAGTGTAGAATCTATTCGAATAGCCGTGTCCGCGGTATTGGACATCGCCGGGAATTACTGATCAAGGGTTAGATTTTCTCAAAAATAACTTGGATTTGAAAGGTTGGGTTTGGTTAAATAATGATGTTGTTGGAAATGTGGATTAGGATGGGAAAGATGTTTATTAAACTCCTTGAAAAGTTATCTATGCTTTACTTGTTTCTACTGCTTTCGAATCTACTTATTATACTTGTTAAATGTCATTTCTGCAAAAATACCTTGAGCCACTCCTTTGTATTAAGCCATGCATGTAGTATATTAGCTGCATTCTGTGCATGACTTGTTGAGTACCAAGTACTCACCCTTGCCACAATACAACACCAGTTGAAGAGGAGACAACACCAGCTTTGGAGGAGGAGCTCCAAGAGGAACCGTCTACTTAGGGAGCGAGCCCAGTCAGTTGCCTGTGGTATACTGGATGGCGCCACGAAGTTATCTTATTTTTCCGCTGCTATTATTTCTCTCTTGATAAGTTTCGCCCTGCGAGGCGTACATTTGTAACTTGACCATAAGGTCGAGTAACCAGTTTGACTATTTAATTAAAGTACTTTACTATTATCGAGTGGTATGATTGTGATATTTACCGATGTTAAGACTGTGTGCACTAGCGCGTTCCTGGACTAGTGCTGAATACACAGAGGGTCCGGATTTGCAAATTCGGGGTCCCGACAAAAACTCTAAACGGGTCTGGACCCATTGGATTCGACTCGCTAGGATCTGACCCGACCCGTTAACCCGCATCACAAACCAAACCCAAAACCTAGAATCCGTGAGCCGTTAGATGCTGATCGAGTGGCCAGGATCTGTCCGCGTGGTCGCGTAGCGTCGATCGTCGGATGGAGATGGCACGCACAGTGGGGATAGATCCACGTCAGCCTCTCCGTATCCTCATTGGAATCCGCCACAGCGCAACGACCACTGTGGATTTCACGCCTGCTGAGGCCCAATAAATTCTCGGGAGTTTGAGCCGTGCTCGCCTTTCCGTGCGGAGTTAGACACCGTAGCCACCGCTGCCTGAGAAGCCTGAAGCCACCTGCGATTCCTCACCAAAGTTCCAGCGCCACCGCTTTTGGAATTTGCTGATTTTCGCCGCCGTCAAGCCGTCTTCGCCGCGTGGGACTTCAAATACGAACGCGTTGCTTTGAGGCGCCTCCAACCTGATGTCTCACTTCCACGGAGAATGCGCAAACCGCTGCAGGATTAGTCATCTTCCCCAAGTCTGGCATGGAGCTCGCTCATACGCACTACCATAGATTCACGATCAACAGCAACCGTCCGATCTCCGGTGAGTGGACCAGATCCTTCCACGTAGACAGGACCAGAGTAATAGTGTATATCTATTTGGGCTGTTGGATCTAGATTAATGGCTCAGATTAGTCCACACGTCTGCATTCTAGAGGTGTAGATTCAATCAATCTAGGCTGCTAGATCTCGAACTAAGGAGCTGAGATTCAATCGCGTAGGTTCGGACTTGGGATAGTCGTGACCATTGGATCTAGAATTAGTGGTCCAGATTGAAATGTGTAGTTTAGATCAGTGCGGATCTTAGCTGTTGGATCGAGGTTGAACGATCTAGATCGTGCCATTTGTGGCAGCCCGGGACTATCCACATCACCCCCTTTAATCCAACCGATAAGAATAAACCTCAACCGTCCGATCTGAATCGGATGGAGCGAATCGTGCTGCATAGTTCCATACGCGTGAAATAGCGGTGGATCTTGACCGTCGGTTTTTGAATGTACAGTTCAAATCATGCCGCAAGCAAGCCAATCGTAGCCTGCCACGTGTGCGCGAGAACCGAGGCGTCGCTAGCCAGCCGCGCGCTTGGTGACGTTAGTGCTGACATCACCGATGGGACCCACTAGTCAGCCACCGAACCTAAGTGCGCGTGACGTCAGCGATGACATCATCCATGGGACTCAGCTGTCAGTCGTCCGAGTTGAGCCGCTCTGACATCAGCGTGACATCATCCAAGCCGGGCCCACGTGTCAGTGTGACCGGGTCTCATGGACTGGGTCCACCGTGGACCTGAATCGGCCATGGACCGAGTCCATGAGCCAGCTGACGCAATAAATCGATTTTTCCTTAGAAAAATTATTCGGTCGTAAAAGAAATTCGGTGCTGACGCAAGCATGACGTCATATTTCCGAATTTTCAGTAGAAAAATAAATGAAGTATTCGGTTTATTCTTTTTAATTGATTTCCAGACTTCAAATCACTATAACTTTTGCGTTTTAACTCCGATTGAGGTGATTCCAGTTTCTAAAATTTTGTAAAATTGAGCTCTATTTAATGGTGAATTTTATTTATTTTTGGACTTGAGTTGCTCTCTATTTTTATTTATTTATTATTTATTTATCCGTTACGCGTAGACGTCGAAGTGCCCGAAGGCTTCGAGGGTGAAGTGCTGACTCAAGAACAAGTCCAAGTCTAGGAACAGGACTTTTCCAAGGCAAGTTGTGCTTTTGACCATATTGATCCCATTTTCAAAATGTATGTTGTTTTAAATTACTGCATGCTAGTTTAAATTAAACTGCTTTTGATTAAATTTGGGATTAGTTACATACCCACTTGAACTATGCCACTTTATTAACTATTGTGTGCCTTAATTCATTTTGTCACCCTAGATTGTGCATTATTAATAGTTGGACACAAATAAATTGCCGACATGGGTTACTTTGACCGACATTACTTTGCTTATCCATGCTTCGTGTCATTGACATAATTTTTGGATGCAAACTTAATATTGATTAATGAACTATGGAATTGTATTTTGAGTTATTGTGATGATGCCACATGATGATGTGAAATGTAGAAGTCTATGTGGATCTATGTCGGGACCCCGAATTTGCAAATCCGGACCCTCTGTGTATTCAGCACTAGTCCAGGAACGCGCTAGTGCACACAGTCTTAACATCGGTAAATATCACAATCATACCACTCGGTACTAATAAAGTACTTTAATTAAGTAGTCAAACTGGTTACTCGACCTTATGGTCAAGTTACAAATATACGCCACGCAGGGCGAAACTTATTAAGAGAGAAATAATAGCAGCGGAAAAATAAGATAACATCGTGGCGCCATCCAGTATACCACAGGCAACTGACTGGGCTCGCTCCCTAAGTAGACGGTTCCTCTTGGAGTTCCTCCTCCAAAGCTGGTGTAGTCTCCTCTTCAACTGGTGTTGTATTGTGGCAAGGGTGAGTACTTGGTACTCAGCAAGTCATGCACAGAATGCAGGCTAATAGACTATATGCATGGCTTGATACAAAGGAATAGCTCAAGGTATATTTGCAGTAAACAGCATTTGACAAATAGCATAAGTAGATTCGAAAGCAGTAGAAACAAGTAAAGTATAATTAACTTTTCAAAGAGTTTAATAAACATCTTTCCCATCCTAATCCACGTTTCCATCAACATTATTATTAATCCAACCCAACCTTTCAAATCCAAGTTATTTTTGAGAAAATCTAACCCTTGACTGTAATTTGGCGAGGTCCAAGACCGCGGACACGGCTATTCGAATAGATTGTACACTCTGCAGAGGTTATGCACTTTACCCACAAGATACAGTCAAACACCACACAGGCGAGTTCCCGTAACAAAGTCTTTCGGAAACTTCTAACAATACAAGTGGTCCTCCCCGGTTGTTGCACACTAACCCTTCCCTTAGCTAAGGCGAAGTTTAGGCCAACCAACCGTTAGATGGGTACCTGGCCTCGGCCAGATGCGCTCCCCGTAAACTTACACAAAGGGTGTAGTTGACCTCACGAGGTCCCACAGGTACGTTATTAGCAACTTAGTCAACTAGGTCCGTCCCATTACAGACATGTGGTTGCACGTAAGACCCAGTTCAAAGGCTTGCAAGGTGAAGTCCTTAGGGTGACCAGGGCAAGACTACCCGAAGAACCAAATCAACATCCCAAGTGCCACAACTGGCCCACCTGATCATTCTTGCCACATGCCCCGGTCAAAAACTATTTATCAAACCCGCTTGATTACCATGCACCACGTGCCATCAACATCACATGATACCTTTCCAAACAGGTTCAATATATCATTAAGTCAATATTAACATTTGATTGTCCAAAATCATGTCATGATCACGAAAGGTGTCTAAGCAAAGATACTACAACGGTCTAAAACCCATGTTGGCAATTTAATAATGTCCAACTAGTAATCCACAACTAGGGTGACAAGGGGTCATGGCACATATTTAAGTAATCAAGGTGTCATACAGCAAATTGGTGTTTATCTAATTCCCCATATTTAAATAAAGTATTTTTCTAATTGAACTAGCATGCAATAAGTTAAATCAAAATAAGTTTCAAAATAGGATCAACATGGTCAAAGCACAACTTGCCTTCAAAAAGTACTTGTTCTTGGTCTTAAGTTGGATTCTGAGTCAATACTTCTCCTTCGAATCCTTCCGGCACTTCAACGTCTACTCGTAAAGCGTGCAAATAGCAATACACAAATAAACAATAGGCAAAAAAGTGTCCAAACATCCAAATAAAATCCATAAACAGAGAGAACATAATTTTATGAATTTTTAGGAACTGGAATCGTTCAAATCGGAGTTAAAATGCAAAAGTTATAATTATTTAAAGTTTAAATAATCAATTAAATAATTTTACAGAGAAAAACTTTAGTCCAAAAATTAAATAAAATTCATATTTAGGTAGATCTCAATTTTATACAAATTTGGAAATTTGAATCACTCAAATCGGAGTTGAAACGCAAAAGTTATAAGCGTTTGAAGTTTGAAACAAAATCTGAAATCATTATTTCGAATTAATAAATCATTTTCTTTTTCGAAAATTATTTATTGCGTCAGCGAGGACACGTGGCAGCCTCTGATTGGTCTGCTGACGTCAGCCGGTCCATGGACTTGGTCCACGCCGGCCGGGTCTACCGTGGACTCGGTCCACGACTCCACATGTCGCCGAGCGGTGGGTCCCCTCGTGACGCCATCGGCGGCGTCGGCGGGGCTCACCACGCAGTCGGCAGGTGGGACCCATCGTGACATCATTGTCGACGTCGGCGCTCGGGACGATCGGCCGACATGCGGGTTCGCCATGGCGTCGATGTGGCGTCATGGTGCGAGGTGGCTGGCCGACATGCGGGGCGTGTCGGCGTCACACGCACGCTGCGTGGGCCAGCCGACCGCGGCGGTCGATCTTCCAGGCCAGCGTGGCGCAATCTGGGCCGTTGATTTGAAAATCAACGGCCCAGATTAGATTTGGCTCTCACGCATTTGGGTTAACGCGTTTGATCTGGACCGTTGGATCTAGATCCAACGGTCGAGATTGGATCTGGGATTTTGGTCGGAATCTCACCGTGAGATGACGTGGCGCAATCTGGGACGTTGGATCGGAATCGGACGGCGAGCGAGCTCGGCGTCGGCGATGGCTTCTTGGCGGCGGCTCGCCGGGATTGGGGACGACGATCACGGCAACGGCGCTTCGGGCGTGCTCCGGCGAGGTGAGAGGTCTCTTCCGATGCGGCTTGACCTCCCGGTTCCGGATCTGACCTCAACGGCGGCGGAGGACGACGGAGACGGCGGCAATCGGCGAAACTACGGCGAACGCTACGGCAACCGGCGAGCGATTGCCGCTAGACGGCGGCGACTCGGCGACGTTGTTCAGGGCTACAGCGCGCAATGAAGTGGCGGTCACGGCAGCGGCGGCAGCGCAATAAATAGAGCCCTCGGCGTCAGTGAAACGCACGAAAACCGAGACTCGCTCGTTAGCGGCGAGTCCGGCGGCGACGACTGGTGGCGTGACGCAGCGCACGCGGCCGTTGTGGATCGAGATCCAACGGTGCGTGAGTTTTGGTTCGGTCGGACTCGGCGGTTGGCCGCTCGGTCGGGCTTGGGTCCGGCGACGTGGCTCAATCGTGGCCGTTGGATCTTGATCCAACGGTCACACGAGTTTGGGTTCGGCCGAGCGGGTTAATTTGGACCAATCGGGCGCGAAGTCGGACTCGAGTCGACTCGGACTCGGTCGATCGGATGAACAGTAAAACCCACTCGCATTTAAATAATCCAATTAAATTCCCAGAAATTCAATTAAATCATTAAAAATAGCAAAAGACTCAGAAAAATTCCAGAAAAATTCCGGAAAATATTTTGGATCATTTTGGACTCAAATAAAATATTTCCAACAAAATTTTATTTGCAAATTTTAATTCTTTAATTATTTCAAAATGGAATAAATTCAAATAAATTCCAAATAAATCCAAATAAATTCCAGAAAATTCCAAAAATTCACCAAAGTGCCAAATCACACATAGATTTAAGAAAAGCAAAATTTTGGGGTGTTCCAATCTACATAGATGTTGAGTTATTGCTGGCATGTGTTTCACAATAATCACTGGGGTGGGAAATGATTTAGGCTAGGGCAAGTGGCATGAGGCTGTGTGCTAGGTGGGCCTGTGTGGAAAATGGTTGATGAGTGTGTGAGGGCTGTGTGCCAAATTGTTGAGAGAAGGAAGTCTTGCCTTGGTCAATTAAGGACTGAACCTTGCAAGAATTTGATTTGAGTCCAACATACAGCCACATGTCTGGAATGGGGCAGACCTAGTTGAGTAAGTTACTAATAACTTGCATGTGGTACCACAGGGTGATAGCTATATAGGGGTGTAGCTGTACGGGGGAGCGTACCTGTGTTGAGATTGGTACCCATCCAACGGTATGTGTTGGTCCTATACTTCGGCTCTGTGTGAGGGAAGTGATAGTGGAGGCAATACCGGAGAGGTTCACTTGTTTAGTTAGAAGTTTCCAAAAGGCTTTGTTAAAGTTAATTGCCTATGTGGTGAGCGACTGTATCTTGTGGGTTAAGTGTATAAGCTCTGTAGAGTTTCAAAACTATTCGAATAGCCGAGTCCACGATATTGGACATTGCTCGGGGATTACAGTCAAGGGTTAGAATTTCATAAAAATTGAACTTGGGTTGGTTGATACTTGGTGTGGAAATGATGAACCTGGTTAAGGATGATAAATGCTCTACTTGAAAATTTATTACGCAAGTTACTATTATTATTATGGTTTTACCGCTTTCCAATTTACTACTGTTATTTATGAATGTTGCTTTGCTGCAAAACAACCAAATAGCCTATCATTTGGAATAAGCCATGCATGCAGCTATTAGAATTGCATTTCTGTGCATGACTTGATGAGTGCTTTAAAGTACTCACCCTTGCCACAACACAACCATCGGTTGAGGAAGAATTGACGTCAGCACTGGAGGGCGAGTTCTAGTAGGAGCCAATTAACTAAGGAGTGAGCCCAGTCAGTTGCCTGTGGCATATTGGTTGGCGCCACGAGTTATTTATTTCTGGCACAGTTTATTTATTTAACACTTTGCCCTGCGATTGTTATAAAGATGTCAATTAATCTTTGTAAGTTAACCATAAGGTTGACTCAACCGCTTTTGTTATAATAAAGACTTTATTTATTATTTCGTTGTGTATGATTGTGATATTTCATCTATGTTGAGACTATGTGCACCAGCGTGATCCTGGACAGAGGGTCCGTATTTGCACATTCGGGTCTCGACAGAGGTGGTATTAGAGCCATACTGGCTGTAGGACTTACCCTTAGATAGGATGGTCACTAGAGAGGACAAAACTATTTTCTAATGTTAAAAATTTGCCAAGATAATAAATGTGAAGGGAATATGCCCTAGATCAATCATAGTGATGATTGTAGTACATCTTTGTTCATGTAATTATGATAACTTTGTTTATCGGTTCCCTGAATAAATGTTGCGATTTTGTCCATTGGGTACGACCTAATTGTGAAACACATTGTCAAGTGACATTATTCTGAACGGGTCCCTGATCCATATCATTACGAGGAGCGGTGATGATTTGATCAGCACATGTGTTGGTTGATGGTAATGTTTCACATACCATAGATATGGAGATATCGAACCAATAATGAGGACACATGTTGGAGAACATGGGTAGTCGAACAAGACCCACTCCGAGACATTGTGAGTTGTTATCTATTATAGCGCCATCAGCGTATAGTCTCGAGTGGTACGCCTATATGGTCCTTAGATCTGAGATTGTCATGGATACCTGGCATGTAGACTTGTATGCTTTGGTATCATCAAACATTACACCGTAACAGGGTAGTTATAAAGATGACTACTGGGTATGCCACGATACATTGCCAAGGGTGTGATGATCAAGATGGGATTTGCCCCTCCTAGATAACGGGAGAGATACCTCTGGGCCCCTCGTGTGGATGGATAGGGAAAGTGCATGGCCGTGCCAAGATGACTAAGGAGTTAGTCATAGTTTGTATCCATCACACTATCGAGTGAAGTGGTCGAGCTATCAACAAGGGTGGCACGCATCTCGTCTTGAGCTTGATTGGTACCGTGAGGCAAAGGGATCGGTATGTGAGTGTATCAAGGTTCGACCGAATATTGATTCTGTGCATTCGGGGATCAATACGTACTGCTAGGTGCCACTGTTGATCAATCAATTGGAAACGGGTTTCCAGATTCATGTCCGACTTGCACCGAACCTAACGGGTCACACACTTAACGAGTTGGAATTGGTTAATGGGTTTGTGCGTGGATGAGATCCGCATTGGAGATGGAAACCTAGTGGGCTTCGGCCCACAAGCGTGTCTATAAAAGGCGAGGCCAGGAACAGTGCACGAAAAAAATTAGAACCCTCACCACGTTCAGCCGTCGTGCACCCCTCCTGCTCCCTAGAAACCCTAGTTGTGTGGCGAGGTGCTAGCACACCCCGCATGGCGTTTTTGCTCGGTACGTGTGGATACCATTAGAGGCGCTGCCATCCGTGGACGCGCTGCTCGGTTGGATCGTCGGCAACCACCCGGCGACCACTCAGCAGAGGTCAGCGACCACTCGGTGGAGATCGGCGACCACTTGGCAGAGGTCGGCAACCACTTGGTGGAGATCAGGGACCACTCGGGGTAGATCGGGACGTGAACTACTACTTCCTCCACGTGCGTGTATCTGCTTCCGCTGCATCGGCGCGTCAAGGGTAACGATCCATGATCCCCTACTTGCATGTGATCTTGGGTGTTCGCGGTAGAAATTTTTGATTGTTGCTAGCGTAGCCTACCCGTATCCCAACAAAATGAACTCTTGACTTATCCCCTCTCTCTTATTTCATACCCCTTGCTGAATTTTCTTCTTCTTACTTTGTTTTAAAGTGTTGCATCCTTACGAGAGTGTCTTTTGGCAGATAAAGAGGATTCACATCTATGGTGAGCGTGAGGGAGGCTACGCCGCAGAGCTTTGGAGGATATTTCAGGTGTTGGGAGGCTTTGAGCGGCCAATCTACAGAGCCAACACTTGGATCATGAATGGGAAGGCCTGGGGCATGGTCACCAAGATCACTGTGTATGCCCGGGAGAAGACCATGGCGAGTCGCCTCGTCAACATCACAGTTCAGAGGGCTACCTTTGAGGCCGGTGTTCAGGAGACAACACAGCTTGCTTTGAGGAAGATCTCCGCCACCTACGCCGACGAGCTACAGGAGTCTGTCTTCTGTCTTCACCCACACAGAGGAGGAGCCACTAGTGCTTCGAACGACCTGGAGAGCGACGCTGCTGTTGTGCACTTGTCCAGGTTCGCCGCCGCACAGGATGCGGTGATGGACCAGACTGTGTAGGAGTTGGACGCTGCCTACACTGCTTTGGAGGCCACCGAGATGAGTCTACAGGATGTCAGAATGGGGGCTATACAAAGGATTGGAGAACTAGTGGAGGCTCTGTATGGGGGACAGCCAGAGCCAGAGGCAGAGCTAGAGCTTGATAAGGAGGACCCAGAGGAGGTGCAGCCAGAGCCGGAGCAGCAGCAGGTGCCTAAGGCTGAGGATGCACCTTCGTCGACCACGGCAATTCAGGGGCATGGCGATCGGTTCGCGCCGATGCCGCCACACCCACCTGTGTACCCACCAAGAGGTCCTCATCTTGGTTGGGTAGACGAGTGAGTGTTAGGTTTAGTGGTTGAAATTCAAGTGTTGAGTCGCGTCTTAGAATAATAAGAGTCGCCCTTTAGGCGTTAGACTCATTGTGTTAGCTTGATTTGGATTTTCATGTTTGCTGAGTATGCGGTATGTGTTGCAAAGCCCTTAGGCATTGTGAGCAACCCGTCGGGACCCGAATATGTAAATCCGGACCCTTTGTATATTCAGCACTAGTCCAGGATCACGCTAGTGCACATAGTCTCAACATAGATGAATATCACAATCATACAAAGCGAAATAATAAAAGTAATTCAATTATAGAATATAAAACTGTTGAGTGACCTTAAGGTCAACCTTACACTTGTGAGGCCTTGATGACTTCAACTCCAAATAAGCAGTAGCAGAACGAAGAACGTCGGTGAATCCCATCAATCCATCAATATACCACAAGCAACTGACAAGGTTCAACTCCTAGATATTCGCCTCTTCACGGAACTTCTCCCTCTTCAAAGATGTAGACTCCTCTTCAACTAGTGATTGTTTGTTGCAAGGGGTGAGTACATAAAGCACTCAGCAAGTCATGCACATAATGCAAGTCTAATAACTATATGCATGGCTTATTCCAAGTGACGGGCTAAATGGTTATATGCACATAATAGATTGTAAAGTAGTAAAACAAATAACAATAGTAATAAATTTCACAGTTGTTTCACAAGTAAACCATTCCACATCCTTAACCAATTATCACTTTTCCACAGGCAACCTGCCTCCAAGCCCATGTTCAATGTTATGAAAAGCTACCCCCTAACTGTAATCCCCCAGCATTGTCCAATACTGTGGACACAGCTATTCGAATAGATTTGACACTCTACAGAGGTTATACACTTTACCCACAAGATATTGCATTGGGAGCAACCGTAGACGGTGATCAGATCCGCAGTTTTCTTGGAATGGCGGGATATTACCGTCGATTCATTGAGGGATTCTCAACGATTGCTAGACCCCTTACGCAATTGTTGAAGAAGGAGAAGAAGTTTGCATGGACGCCGGAGTGCGAAAAGAGCTTCCAAGAGCTAAAGAAGCAATTGGCATCAGCACCAGTGTTAGTCTTATCGGATGTTCACCAGAGCTTCAATATTTACTACGATGCATCACGTCAAAGACTCGGATGCGTGTTGATGCAGAATAGAAAGGTAGTTGCTTATGCATTGAGGCAATTAAGGCCGCATGAGGAGAATTACCCGATGCATGACCTGGAGTTAGCAGCCGTAGTGCATGCCCTGATGTTGTGGTGTCACTATCTTATTGGAAATAGATGTGAAGTTTATACAGATCATAAGAGTCTTAAATATATCTTCACACAGTCGGACCTGAATATGAGACAGCGGAGATGGTTGGAGTTAATCATGGATTACAATGTCGAAATCCATTACCATCCCAGCAAGGCTAATGTAGTAGCCGATGCCTTGAGTCGAAAGAGCCACACCGTGAATATGTTGATAGAGGAGAGCCAGGCTGAGCTTTGCAAGGATTTCCAGAAGATGCAGCTGGAGGTGGTACCTGAAGGATTCCTAGCCACTCTAGAAGTGAAGCCTACCCTAGAAGGCCAGATCAGGGAAGGTTAGAAGGATGACGACAAGATAAAGAGAAATATGTCTAAAATGGAAGAAGGCAAGGTGAAGGATTTCAGGTTGGACGAGCAAGGTACGCTGTGGATTAAAGAGTGTATCTATGTGCCGAACAAGAAGGAGCTAAAGTAGTTGATTCTGGAAGAATCACATGATTCCAAGTATTCAATTCATCCGAGAAGTGCCAAGATGTACCAAGACCTACAGGAAGGGTTCTGGTGGCCCAGCATGAAGCGTGAGGTTGCCGAGCATGTTGCACTATGTGACATATTTCAAAGAGTAAAGTGATGCATCAGAGGCCAGCTGGATTGTTGCAGCCATTGAAGATACCTGAGTGGAAGTGGAAGGAAATCGTTATGAACTTCATTACCGGTTTGCCCAAGGTTATGAACTCAGAGTGGATATGACTCCATATGGGTCATCGTGGATCGTTTGACCAAGGTCGCTCATTTTATACCTGTGAAGACCACTTACTCAGGAGACCATTTAGCAGAACTGTACATGTCAAGGATTGTCTGTCTGCATGGAGTGCCGAAGGAAATCGTGTCAGACAGGGGTACCCAATTTACCTCAAGGTTTTGGAATAAATTACACGAAGCCATGGGAACCCGTTTGAACTTTAGCACAGCGTATCATCCGTAAACAGATGGTCAAACAGAAAGAGTCAATCAAATCCTAGAAGATATGCTGAGAGCCTGTGCATTAGCCTATGCTACTTCATGGGAAAAGTGTTTGTTGTACGCTGAGTTCAGCTATAACAATAGCTACCAAGCTAGTTTACAAATGTCCCCATTTTAAGCGCTGTTTGGTTGACCCTATCGAACGCCTTTGAACTGGAACGAGATAGGTGAGCGTCATGTCTTTGGACCAGATATTCTCCAAGAAGCTGAAGAGCAGATCACCATGATCAGGGAAAGATTGAAGATAGCTCAATCAAGACAGAAGAGTTATGCTGATAACTGCCGCAGAGAACTGAGCTTTGAGCTGGAAGATTTCGTATACCTTAGAGTTACACCCCTCAAGGGAGTTAAAAGATTTCATGCCAAAGGGAAACTCGCACCACGATATGTTGGACCGTTCAAGATATTGAGCCGCAGAGGTGAAATTGCTTACCAGTTGGAATTGCTGCAATTGCTAGCAGGAGTGTATGATGTGTTCCATGTGCCACAACTGAAGAAGTGTCTACGAGTGCCAGATGAGTAGACGCCTCTAGAGTCGATCGAGTTGTAGGAAGATCTAACTTATAAAGAGCACATGTCGACGATTGGTTTCGCCGGCAATAAGATTTGTGATTCTAGGGGATTTGTGCGTGATCTGAGCTTGATGGTAACACAGGATGCGAGGGCAATCTGTTTTAGACAGGTTCGGGCTCTCTCGGAGGAGATAATACCCTAGTCCTGTGTTCTTGTATATATGAGCCTCTTTCTTGTTTCTCCCTCCTCCCCTTATATACTAGGGGAAGGATACATGATAGATGGGCGCCACCGGGCCCTGAACATGGTGGCATGGCCGACATGTACTTTGTCCTTATTGGCTCTGGCGCACTACGTCTTGGAGAGGTGGTTATGCTTTCCCCAACCCACGCCTGCCACTCCGTCAGGTTTCGGCGCCTGCAGGCTCTGCGAATGTCAGGCTGCGTGCTTCGCCTTTGGCGGGTCGTTGGGCGTGGTGCAAAGCTTCCCCGAAGGATCGGGAGTTGTCTTGGGGAACAAGTCAAAAACCTCCTTCGGGCCCGTCGTGGCGCTTCTGGGCTTTGGGCCTACTACTCCGCCCATCTAGCCCAGTCAGGTATAGGCCCCACTTGCGGGGCCCCTATCTCAGACATCCCACAGCAACCCCCAAGTGCTTTAGGATCGGATTTCCGTCTCTTATCCTGTCATAAAGATTATACGGGAAAAAAGATCGTAAAGAACTTGTAGTGTGAAGCCACCGTGGGCTCGTGGCAGAGTGGTATCCGTGCCCATGTGCGGTGCACGGCAACCGTCTTGTTGCTCAGCTGACCCTCATGGGGCATACCATGGTCTTTTTGGCTCGTGGCCGAGTGGTACCCGCGCCCGTTTACGGTGCGCGGCAACCGGCTTGTCGCTCGGCTGGCCCTCGTGGGGCATACCATAGTCTTTTGGCTCGTGGCCGAGTGGTACCCGCGCTCGTTTACGGTGCGCGGCAACCGGCTTGTCGTTCGGCTGGCCCTCATGGGGCATACCATGGTGCTTTGGCTCGTGGCCGAGTGGTACCCGCGCCCGTTTATGGTGCGCGGCAACCGGCTTGTCGCTCGGCTGGCCCTCGTGGGGCATACCGTAGTCTTTTTGGCTCGGGGCCTAGCGGTACCCGCGCCCGTTTGCGGTGTGCGGCGATTGGCTTGTGAGACCCAACCGACCCTCATGGGGCATACCTTGGTCATCCAGAGTAATGCCTGTGCCCGCTTACGGCGCACTGCTTCAGACCCTCATGGGGCGCATTCTCAAGACCGGTTTAGTGAAAATCCTCCCACGGCACCCAATCACGCTAAGAAGCAGTGACCAGCAATTGACCCCAAATTATGGGGCATACCGCTTGAGGATGTTCGGAAAGTGCCCGGCCCCAAACTTCCGTGGCGGCCGGCGTTCAGGCCCATCATGGGGCGCACTTTATCCCAAACTTCGAACCAGACTTGACACCTGGTCGCGTTTTGCGCAACCCAGCTATCGGCCCAACATGGGGCGTGCCCTAGATCTGGCCCAGAATCGAGCGCGAAGGTCCTTGTTTTTCCCGCCGTAAGGCGAAAATTAAGGCTTATTCCTTATAAATGAGGGAAAACTTACTGGGCGAAGATATCTTTGCCTTTCGCCCACCACGGTTGAGAAATCTTTAAGTCTCCTTTGGCGATTTGGGTGACCTAGGGTTCCAAGTTTCGCGCCCAAGATCCTCGGCGGTTCCTCCCACCAGGTCTCCTTCACCAAGATGTCTTCTTCTTCGGAACCCTTATCAGCGTCGGGGGGTGACGCCGACCCTGCGACCGCGGGGTGGGAGACCTCCATCACCACGACGTCCCGCTTGGAGGAGCTGGTCGCCGCCGGCGCCCTTCCTCCGCTGGAGTTGATCTCCGCCGCCCCGCCGCAGTGACCCTTACCCCACACCTCCGGAGAATGAGATTGTGGTGTTCGATTCCTTCTTACAGCGAGGATTTAGCGTTCTGGAGCGCCTTCTTCCGAGGGCTCCTTCATTTTTACGAAATCAGTGATCAATTTGAATCCCAATTCCAATCTTCACATTGCAATCTTCGTTCAGCTTTGCGAGGCGTATCTTGGGATACGTCCTCATTTTGACTTGGTCCGCTCCCTCTTCTTGCTCAAACCTCACCCGAACCGAGCTGCTCTCAGCGTCATTGGAGGCGCCGAGCTCCAGTGCGAAGAGGCTTGAAGAAACAAGATGCCGTGATCCCCTCAAGACCTCCTCAAAGGTTGGAGGCGGGAGTGGTTCTATTGTGCCAATGTTGATCCTTTTCTTGCCCCTTTCACCGGCCGCACCCTAAAGCTTCCCAATGCGGAGCGATGCCGGATGGCGGCGGTTTGGACCAAGTCTCCGAGCTTCGGCATGGATTAACGATCTGAAGAACCGAGGGTCGACGGGCCGGGATCGCGATCAGCTTTGTGAAGCGCCGGGTGCAGCCCCTAAAGGAGAGAATCCATTTGGGGTTCCAGTACAACGGGCCTCAGGATCCTACCCGGGAGGCGGACACGTCCTTGTCGAAGGAGGCATTGGCGGCGCGGGTAGTTGACCTCTTCGTGCCTGGCACTATGATCACCAACAGGGGCTGCCCTCGCAAATTTTCGGTGGAGAGGCCTCCCCCTCCCGTGAGTGCACCACTCTCTCGAAAGACTGTCCCATGATTTTTTGCCTGATGTGTGATTCTGACAGGGTGCGATCGTTCCTTTTTCAGGAACGCGCGTCCTTCTTCTCTGACACTCCGGTCGTCGGCCTCTCTCGGCTGAGGAATGCTCAGGCCAAGCGAGCGGCTGACACCTCGGCCGATGAGCTGCGCCGGGAATCAGCGGAGGAAGCTGTTGGCCTTTCATCAGCCGGGCCTTCGACCTCCGGCGTACCCGGATCACAAAGCACAGAGCCACAGCCTTCAGTCTCAGGGGTAGCCCCGGCTGCTGGTGCTGGGTCTGGGTCCCCTCCGAGTGGTGCTGGGACTCGGGTGAGACCTGGGATGAAATTCAAGAAATCCAGGAGGTATTCTTTTGAGCGATCCTTGTCTTTTTGTTATTACCTGTGCTGAGGTGTTTTCCCTTTTTGCCGATTCAGGACTCCTACTATGGACGTCCCAGTGGAGGGTCTCTGAAAGGAGCCCAGGCACCGGCTTCTCCTGGGGACCCCGTGTCGGCCAGTCACCCTCGCCGTCGGCTCTTTGGGGCGTCGCCACCTGGTGCCGGCGGCCCGACCGTTGAACCATCAGGTGGTCCGGCCGTCGACGAGCTTGACCCGGCACCGTCTCCCGAAGTGGAGGAGGTGCCTCGAGAGCCACCGCCGCTCGGTCCTCTGCCGAAGCCCCCGAATCGGACCGTATGGTGGGAGGGGGGTTCCGACTAGAACGGGATGGAAGAGGACGATGAGATGGAGAGAGCGGCTCGGACGGAGCTTTACGAGCTCACCGTCAGGTGTAGCACGCTTGTCAGGGTGAGTTTCTTGTCTTGATCATTTGCTCTTGGCTTCCCCCTGAGATTCTGCCCTGTTACCTAGGACATGGGGGAGCGCTCGGAGCAGAGGTCGCAGTTTTTTCGAAAGGTGCTCCCGAAGCTCAAGGAGCACCAGAAGTATCAGGACAAGCTCAGCGAGATCAGCAGCGACAAATGGAAGGAGGTCCACGGGCTTGAGGACCAGTGTATGGCGATCCGGGAGGAGAAGGCGAAGCTTGAGCATGTGCTCGAAGGTGAGATCCTCCCCTGGACTCGGTTTGGACATCTTTTTGGACAGTTGGGAAGGATGATGACGCTCTTGTGTTTCAGAGCGCGATTCGACCATTCTTGGTGAGAGCCCGGAGGCTTCAGAGAGTTCTGGCCTCGAAGCTCGAGTCGGCTTGGAGAGGATGCAGCGGGAGCTGAAGGGTAAATTTCTTTGACTTGGATTGAACGTACTTGGCGTCGGGTGTGTTTTTTGATGGCAGTTCGGCTTTGTTGCAGAATGCAAGGAGAAGATGGCCGCTGCCGAACAGGGCCAGACTGAGCTGCGCGTCGCCTGCGAGCCAGTTCTGCACCTTCTGCGTATTGAAGGAGTTGAGCCGGGCCAGGGGGACAACGCTGTTCCGCTTCTCTCCGGAGGAGCCGATAGGATCAGAGCTTATGCCAAGGAGTCCGCGACCATGAGTGCGAACCAGGCATTGGCAGTGGTCAAGTCTCATTATCCGAGAGTTGGCCTTGAAGCTGTGAAAGAAGGTTTTGCCTGTGATGAAGACAAAGCCAACGCGCTCCTCGAAGAGGTCTCCGGTACATCGCAAGCCTTGTTAGAGAATCTTGAATTCTGACTTCGATGTGAACCTTAATGCCGAGTGCTGGCCCTCCCCTCCTTGTTTGAAACGTTGTGTTTTCTCACTTGAATATAATTTGTCTGTATTGTCCTCTGCTAAGTGGGCTCCAGACCTCTTTCACTCTTCCCCCTTATCTGGGTTGCTAGAATATAGGCCCACGGCCTTTTGGCCCCCGTTGCGCCTTTCTGGGTGGCTTTCAGCCGACTGGTATGGCTCCCAAGCGCCAAGGTCTTGGCCCGTGGCCTTTTCGCCCAGACACGCTTTTCCGAGTGGCTGGCGTGCAGCTCTCGAGCGTCGGGACATACGTTGTGGCCACGGCTTTTTGGCCCCCGTTGCGCCTTTCTGGATGGTCTTCAGCCGACTGGTATGGCTCTCAAGCGCCAGGGCCTTGGCCCGTGGTCTTCTTGCCCCAGACACGCTTTTTTGAGAGGCTGGCGTGCAGCTCTCGAGCGTCGGGACTTACGTTGTGGCCACCTGGCTGAGTGGTTCAGCCCCCAGGCTTGCGTCGTCGCCTCCCAGCTCGCAGCCCCCAGACTTCTCGCTTAACTGAGCGAAGTGAGCGGGAAGGCCGAATGAACTTGAACTGCTCGTGACACGTGTCTGGCGAAACGTCTCTTAATTTTGTTCAATGTGCTGATCTTCTTTGGTACTCCGAACAAATTGGCAGTCTTGTGGCGTCGCTTCGTCTTTTACATTTTTGAATGGCGTCGCCTCGGCTCCGGAGCCATGTACGGCTTATAAATGGGACGTCACTGCCCTTGAGCGATCGTCCCCTTCTTCTTCCTCTTCTTCCTCTTTTTTCCCTCCCAGCCTTCCTCCATGGCTAACATGAGAAGATTCGTTGGCCCCTACGCGGCATTCTTCCGCCAGCGATTCTTCGGGCTGCTCCATAGCTGGGAGGAGGCAGAGTTTTGGGAGGAGCTCGACTTCGCCACTCTAGAGGCGGAGGAGGAGGAAGGAGCCGCCAGCGACGCCGCCGTAGTGGCCGCCTTGCTGGAGGTGGCTCCGGGGCTCCACGAGGTGGCCGAGATCATCACGGAGATGATCGGGCGCGAGCGCCGCGACGACCTAGCCATTAGGGCTCTCGTCCGCCTTATACCACCCCTTTGGGTGGTTGAGGACGAATCTGGCGGCGCTAACGTCGCAGCGTCATGTCGCGTCAATGCGAAGCGACACTAGTAGCGGCGAAGAAGTTGGCGGCAGGAGCCGCCCCTCCCCCCTCTTTTTTTTAGCGCGAGAAAAAAGAAAAAGAAAGTCAATAATGTAAATTACTAATATTATGGAAATTACTAATATTATGGAACAAAATGTGAAATCTTGCCCAATCTACGCCGTCATATTTATTCCGAGTTTAGGGTTTCGCCTGATCAACCGTTCTAGTCCATTGCTCGGCGCCCGAACGAGGCGTTGGGGCTCGAGCTCTTGTGACTAGAAACTCACGACCAGCGAATCTCGGTTAAATTCAGCGCTGCGAATTGTAGTCCCGAGTGGTTAGTGCTTTCAGGCTCTACCCTTCCCGTTCTGTGGCTGGTATAAACCGCCGGAGTTTTGTGCTCATCGCGGTTTTTATTTCCGTGCGTTTTGTACCGGCGCGACCAGGGTTAGGTGCTACACCAGTCGGGTAATAACCACTCGGGACTAGCATTACACAGTAGAACTTCAGGAAATAAAACGGATCACCATCTTATTTAGTATGTGAGAGTCGGGTACATAACTTATGCGTAGAAGCGACGGAGCTGTTCGGCGTTCCAAGTATTCGCCAAAATCTCGCCATCTTCACGTCTGAGTCGATAAGCACCCGGCTGGACCGTCTTCTCCACAATGTACGGACCTTCCCAAATTGGAGAGAGCTTGTGCTGGCTTTTCTGGTTCCTCCTCAGGACCAGATCTCCTTTTGAAAAGGTTCTACTTCTGACATTGCGAGAATGGTTACACCGAAGTCCCTGGAGGTACTTAGCCGACTGGATGGCTGCAACGTTCCGAGCCTCCTCGAGTTGATCAAGCTCCACCATTCGGCTTCCCTTGGACTCGGCTTCGTTGTAGTTCCGAACCCTCGTGGATTCGAATCCTAGTTCGGTCGGCAGAACCGCCTCTGCGCCGTAGACAAGGTAGAAGGGTGTTTGGCCAGTTGCTCGGCTGGGGGTGGTTCTGAGTCCCCAGAGTACCGACGGTAACTCCTTCACCCATCGGGCAGCGTATGGTTTGAGGCGATCGAAGATCCTGGTCTTGAGGCCCTGGAGGACCAGGCCATTGGCCCGCTCGACCTGCCCATTGCTTCGTGGATGAGCCACCGAGGCGAAGCAGATCTTGATCCCGACGCCTTCGCACCATTCTTGAAATTCTTCACTCCTGAATTGGGTGCCATTGTCCGTGATGATCCGGTTGGGCACTCCGAATCTAATCACGATATCTTGGAAGAACTCCTTGGCCTTGAGCCTTCTTGAGTGGGCCCACTAAATCGAGCCCCAGACCGCGAAGGGCCAAGAGATGGGGATAGTTTGCAGCTCCTGCACCGGTAAGTGTGTCTGCCTTGCATAGAACTGGCAGCCCTCGCAAGTTCGAACGATCTCCTTGGCATCCGTTATCGGGTTGGCGAGGAAGAAGCCCTGTCGGTAGGCTTTCCCAACCAAGGCGCTTGACGCCGCGTGATGGCCACACATCCCCGAGTGGATTTCTTGGAGCAGATCTCTTCCCACTTGTCCCGAAATGCACCGCCTGAGGACACCTGAGGCACTCTTCCGAAAGAGCTCATCGCCCACCACCACATAGGATTTGGCTTGTCGGGAGATGCGCTCTGCCAGAGCGGTTGCTATACGGAAGTTTGTCCTTCAGGAGATAATCAAAATGCAGGGCCGTCGGTTGGGATCAATGAGCAGGACTCCGGTCCCAGGATCCTTACTTGGCTCCTGTCGTTTTGTAACGGTTGGCTCGTAAAGATCCTGGACGAAGATACCACTTGGGACATCTGCCGGAGTGGCTCCCATTTTAGCCAACTCGTCGGCTGCCTCATTATTACGGCGGAGGACATGAACCAGCTCCAAACCATCAAACTTGCCTTCCAAATCTCGGACTTCTTTGGCGGTATCTTTGTCATAGTCGATCTCACGCACGACCAGTCATACAGACTTGGCTCACCACCAATCGAGTCACCGAACCGCCCGGTAGTCGGATTCCGAGTGATGTGGCGATGCGGAGCAAATGGATGAGAGCCTCGTACTCTGCGGCATTGTTCGAGGCCGGGAAGTGAATCCGAAGGACGTACTTCAACCTGTCGCCCTTAGGCGAGACAAGGAGAATTCCCGCCCCTGCCCTGCCGAGCATGAGAGATCCATCGAAGTGCATGGTCCAATATTCTGGCTCTTCTTCCGTGTGAGGAGCCTGGGATTCGGTCCACTCGGCCGTAAAGTCGGCCAAAACCTGGGACTTGACGGTGGTGCGCGGCTTGAACGAGACGTCAAAAGCTCCAAGCTCGGCTGCCCACTTTGAAATTCTTCCAGTAGCTTCCCGATTATGGAGGACCTCTCCCACGGGGAAAGAAGTCACTACCGAAATCGAGGGTCCTTGGAAATAATGCTTGACTTAGTGATGAGATCAAAATTGCGTCTGGCTCTTACGGATTTGAGGGTATCGCGCCTTGGATTCGCCCGACGCCCGACAAAATAAACCGGGCGTTGCACGCCGAAGCGGTGTCCAGATTCTTCCCGCTCCACAACTATCACGGCGCTGACTACATGAGTTGTCGCCGCTATGTAGAGCAGGAGATGTTCACCTGGCACCGTTGAGACCAGAATTGGAGGGGTGGAGAGGAACACCTTGAGTTCTTCAAAGGCTTGTTGTGCCTCTGCCGTCCATTCAAAGCGGTCTTGTTTCTTGAGGAGCTTGAAGAAAGGCATCCCCCGAACTCCCAACCGAGAGATAAACCTGCCAAGCGCTACCATGCACCCTGTAAGCTTTTGGACATCTTTTTGGCTGGCAGGCGGGGCCATCCTTATGATGGCCCCGATTTTCTCCGGGTTTGGCTCGATCCCGCGATGAGAGACAATGAACCCGAGTAGTTTCCCGGAGGAAACTCCGAAAACGCACTTCTCAGGGTTTAGCCTCAAATGCGGAATGCCCTCGGACTTGCGAGCGACTCGGCTAGATCAGAGGTGAGGCTGCCTTACATCTTGGTTTTAACCACTATATCATCCAGATATGCTTCCACATTGCGTCCGAAGTGATGGTGAAAACACTGGCCGTATCGGCCCGATAAGTTGCGCCAAAGATTCTTGACCCAAACGGCATGGTGATGTAGCAATATGCTCGAATGGGGTGATAAACGAAGTCTTCGCAATCCTCCTCTCGGCCGGATTTGATGATAGCCTGAGTAGGCGTCCGTAAAACTAAGTAGTTGGGATCCAAGTGGAGTCTACCACACTGATCAATACGGGGAGGCGAAGGGATCTTTCGGGCAAGCCTTGTTGAGGTCGGTGTAATCAACACACATGCGCCCGACTTTTATTCTTCTTACGGGCGAGTGCAGGTTTGCCAACGATCGGGATGATACACTTCTTTGATGAAGCCTGCGGCTAGCAGCTTTGTAATCTCCTCCCTGATGGCTTGTCGACGGTCTTGGGCGAATCGTCGCAGCCTTTGCTTGACTGGCCTGGCTGATTGGTTTACATTTAATGCGTGCTCGATCACCTCCCTGGGGACTCCGGGCATATCCGACGGCTTCCAGGCAAAGACGTCTCTGTTTGCCCGCAGGAAAGTGACGAGCGCGTCCTCCTATTTGTCTCCGAGCCCTGTCCCGATCAAGGCGGTTCGCGACGGATCGGACGGGTCGAGGAGGATTCTTTTGGTACCTTCCTCGGGGCCGATCCCGGGGTTTCGCGCTTTGCGGGTAGGGACGCTGCCTTCCGGCTTGTCGGAATCCGCTTCTCGCCGAATCCCCTCCCGACCCGCTCGCGCCTCCTGGGACTCGGCCATCTCGCAGCTTTCCTTGTCACAGGAAAAAGACTGCCTGATGTCACCGCGTAGAGCGATGATACCACTCGGCCCTAGCATCTTCAATGTCAGGTATGCGTAGTGGGGTACTGCCATGAACTTGGCCAGCGCTGGTCTCCCCAAGATGGCATGATATGCTGTTGCGAAATCAGCCACCTCGAAGCCAAGGTTCTCGGTCCGGTAATTTTCCCTTGCGCCGAAAGTGACCGGCAGAGTGATTTGTCCGAGTGGTGTCGCAGAAGTTCCAGGTATGACACCGTGGAAAGGCGACGATCCGCGCTTTAGCTCCGACCGCGGAATCCCCATATCGTCAAGGGTTTTGACAAAGAGGACATTGAGCCCGCTCCCACCGTCGATCAATACCCTCTTGAGCTTGATGCCGCGGACGACGGGCGCCAAGACAAGAAGATACCTGCCGGGGAACGGGACATGATCTGGGTGATCCGAGCGGTCGTAGGTTATTGTGACCTCGGACCACCGTACATATTGGGGGGTCTCCGGCTCCACTGCGTAGATGTCCCAGGCGGTGAGCTTTTGCTTCCGCTTGGACTCATATGCAGTCGAGCCCCCGAATATGTAGTTGAGCTCGAGATCGGCTTCCTGATAGTCCTCCTCGGCTTCGGGGGGAGGTGGCTTGTCGGCGGCGTGTCCACTCGGACCTTGTCCAGCCTACTTCTTGCTCTCGTCACGCCGTTCCGCCAAAGCCTCGGAGGCTGAAGCGTAACGGTCCGCTAGGGCGAACAGCTCACGGACCGACGTTGGTGGCTTCCGGGACATCTTCTTGATGAGATCGGGGTCGCTGACTCCATACGGAAGGCAGCTATCACAATCGCATCCGTGACATCGAACGGTGCTTTTTCTATGCATGAAGCGCTTGGCGAACTCCCGAGAGGATTCGTTCCTCCTTTGGTGTAGCTGATATAGGTCCCAAGGGTGCACGGGCGCTCGTAAGTGCCTTGGAAATTTGAAATGAGCTGCTCACACAGATCTCCCAGGAATCTATAGAGTTATTTGGGAGTCCAGTGAGCCATGCTTGGGCCAGGCGAGAGGGTAACCGGTAAGTAGTTTGCCATTACTTTACAGTCCCCAGTGACGACCGCAGAGCATATACCTGTAGCCAAGCCTCCGGGTCCCTCTCACCGTCAAACCTAGTGATGCCTTTAGGATTAAATCCATCAGGCCAAACCACTCGGTGTAGGTGAGGGGTAAACGCGCGAACCCCTTCAATGACCCCGCGACACCCTCCGGGCGGTGATTGACGCGGAGAGGATTGCGCTTGGCGTGCTTCGCGATCTCGCGGAAGGATGCCATAGTGTTCATACTCGTCGGCATGACGGCGTTGTTCCTCCCTTTCTCGGTCGCGGCGCCTGGCGTCGAGGTCTGAACAGAGGTCGCGGTTGATGCTGTGTCGCAAGTCGTCTCCGCGGGGTGGAACATGATGCGTCTGGCGGGCTTCCGACTGGCCGACTCATCGGCCGTCTGGGTCCTCACCGGACCACGTGATAGCTCCTTTGCCGGCTGGTCGGTCTGGGCTTGCTGGATAGCTGCCGTCGTCACCATGGCCTTTACTTGGGCCACGATCGGGGCAACTGGATCACCCGCCCCCAGCATAGGGGTCAGGGTATCTAGGAGTGTCTTGGAGGCGACGATATTCTGCTGTGGGGTACGAAAAACATCTTGGTCCCCCATCTTAGCTTGCAGAATGTCTTCATTGACAGCCCGGGCACGGTCCCAATCTGGCGCCGCGCATCGAGTTGATTGCTCGGCCACCTTCCAAGTCGGCGGCGGCCGAAGTGTCGAGGTGCTGCTGCGAATCCGCCCGCGAACCCTCGATTACGCAGACTCTACGGAAATTCCAGCAGCTCTCTAGGCTTTCTTCTGACTCTGCCGCTGAGCTGGGTGAGCCTGAAGAGGATAACTCCAGGCGTTCGGAGGTGCCGAGTGGTTTGGCGGTGAGAACCCCCACCATTCGTACCTCGGCGTCCTCGGGTCCGACTCCCAGGCCGGAATGGGCCTTCGGTCCCCTACTCGGCACTTTAGAGCGCGAGACAGGGGGACCCCCCGATCGGCGTGGAAGTCACGGCGATGGCCCACCAGAAACCTCACCGTGCTGCAGTACAGTTCCCTTAGAGAGGGAAAGGCTCCCGAGGTCGTTGGAGATGAAGGTTAGGCTTCCGAAACGGAAGACCTGACCCGGGAAGAAGACTGTGGAGGCTCCGCTCGTCGTAGCCATCAAGCTTGACGAAGATCTTGACACAAGCCCCTACCTGGCGCGCCAACTGTCGATGATTGGTTTCGCCGGCAATAAGATTTGTGATTCTAGGGGATTTGTGCGTGATCTGAGCTTGATGGTAACACAGGATGCGAGGGCAATCTGTTTTAGACAGGTTCGGGCTCTCTCGGAGGAGATAATACCCTAGTCCTGTGTTCTTGGATATATGAGCCTCTTTCTTGTTTCTCCCTCCTCCCCTTATATACTGGGGGAAGGATACATGATAGATGGGCGCCACCGGGCCCTGAACATGGTGGCCTGGTCGACATGTACTTTGTCCTTATTGGCTCTGGCGCACTACGTCTTGGAGAGGTGGTTATGCTTTCCCCGACCCACGCCTGCCACTCCGTCAGGTTTCGGCGCCTGCAGGCTCTGCGAATGTCAGGCTGCGTGCTTCGCCTTTGGCGGGTCATTGGGCGTGGCGCGAAGCTTCCCCGAAGGATCGGGAGTTGTCTTGGGGAACAAGTCGAAAACCTCCTCCGGGCCCGTCGTGGCGCTTCTGGGCTTTGGGCCTACTACTCCGCCCGTCTAGCCCAGTCGGGTATAGGCCCCACTTGCGGAGCCCCTATCTCAGACATCCCACAGCACCCAATGAAGAATTTGGATACAATGAACCAAGAGATGAGGAACAAGTCAACCTGCTTCTGCAGAGTCTACTGGAGCAACCACTTAGAAAGTGAAGCGACTTGGGAGCGTGAAGAAGATTTGAAGGAGTTCCCAAAGCTATTCCTTAGTTAGCCCTGAATCTCGGGGTCGATATTCTATTAAGGGGGGAGGTTTGTAACATCCCAAATTTTGCTTTTATTGAATTTATTGTCCAACATACAACCACATGTCTGGAATGGGACTGTAACACCCCGGCACCCCACGTGCCCTGAATGTTACACTTTCAAGCGACAACAACACAAGGACATAAGAGAAACAACCTTTCAACCTAAACATGCTAGTAGGTGGCCGAATTAATTTAAAATTTCGGCAGCACCTTCCCTAAAACCTGGACATCCACTCAGCAGACAAAGGACAACAACCATTCTAATAGCAACTACAACAATAAGTCATGGAATCAATCAACCAACTTGACCATCTAAGCATAATCAACTATGCAAAGTATCAAAAGACAATTACGATGCACCAGAAGAACTACCAACATAAACACATACATCTAAGCATAAGATCAACGGTCATCAATTAAACTTAACTACAACACTATTACACAATGAATTCAACTAGTTATCAAAGTGTATGTTTCCTCCAATCTACTATTTGAACATGGCATGAAAGTGAGTGACGTGACACTATTTCCTGACCTGACGAGTTGTCCTCAGAGTACCTAAAAACATTAAACAAACTAGCGTGAGTCCAAGACTCAGCAAAGTGCATCACAAAACCAATTAACACAAATAAATCAAAAGTAAGAGCATATTTGTTATCCAAATGCACAAATTCATAAAACAATAATACCAACAACATTTACATCTTTTCACCTCATCACTTAATTCTTACACATACCTCTTTAAATCTTTTTGGATGCGTCCACGACTCGATCCCGACTCTACACATTTCCAATTATCTCAAAATCATTGTTAGGATGCAATGCGATATGAATGCTCTTTTCGATGCACGTACTGGTACTGCCGAGTGGAAACCTCAAACCCTGGATATTGTCACCCCTTGGATGTCTTCTAGTCCCTTTCTCAGGAACACTAACAACCTAACTTCACAGTATAGAAACAATTGTAATAAGAGTAGTAATCGATTACCCTATCATGCGCCCTCAATATTTTACATTCTAAGCATTCAAGAGTACTGTTTCAGAAACATATAACATGGAAGAAACATAAATGCCTAGAGGACACCCTCTATGAACTTAATAAAAAAAAGAAATCATCAAGAACTTGAACATCTTACTGGCCACTGATTGTGCTGAGTTTCATGGATTAATCAATGCTGAACCATGGATATGCATATGACCATCATTTGTGTACAACTAGTACAATAAACATGGTAGGTAACCCATGAATACTAGAAAGATTGCATACCATAATCCCTTAAATAGACCTCTAATGATAATGTTTGAATTAATTTATATTGATCTAGGTACTCGCAATTATTTTTACACTGATAAAGCAAATAGGTCATTGGAAACAAAGTGATTTGGACAAATTCATGTACTAAAGAAGGGAAAGGTAATAAGATGTCAACAAAATATGTAGTACATAATTCAAGATAACAAGATAAAACATTGTGACCAATAGATTACAGCAAATGAATGGAGCATGATAAAACTACCTCCAAGCTAGAACAGGCAAAAGGAAAAATAGAAAACTAGTAAAATAAGAACAAAAGTACTAGCTAAAGTGGACCATTTAAAAAAGTGCAAATCCTAGATAGCCCATCTAAAAAAAATCTAAGAGCAAATGATTAGTCCAGATTATCAGTTCTCACTTCAAAAATTTCAAACAAGCAGTGTTTCCAGGAAAACCTACTAAAACAAGCCCAATGCATGATAAACATAAAAAATACGACATTAACACTTCTAATCCAAATAACAAACCCTAGAACAAACCATTAATTACACATACCCCACGAACAATTTCAACTCTGATTATATCAATACACCAAACGTCAATCCAACTGGATCATCAGTCCTACGCTTGTAGGCCACTACTACCAAATCAGAACATGCTCCAGATCAAGCCGGTCCAAGCATGGAGAGCTCTGTAACTACCACGGATCTGAGCACCCATTTCCTCCATGCTCCCAACAATCAATCGACAACCAATGTACATCCAGCTAAAATGCACTAAATCGAGCAGAACAAAGCACCTTGGTCTGGGCATGGAGGGGGCATGCGAGTGATGGGACACTCACCACAGGGAGAAGGCTAGAGGGGGCGCCGTGATACCACTGCTGCTGCCGGCTGTCGCCGCCGCTGTCGGCTGCTGCTGAGGAAGATGTCGGCTGCAGGGAGGAGCCAGGGTGGCGTTGGCCATAGGGAGAGGCGGCTGGAGGCGGCGCCGAGCTAGGGAGTGGCTCGCCAGCTTGGGAGGAGGCGCGCCGAGTGGGGAGGTCAGGGCTGGGGTGCACCGGCCAGGGGAGAGGCAGAGAGGGGGCGCCGAACTGCTGGGGAGTCGCTCGGCCAGGGGAGGGAGCCAGGGGCGCGCTCAGCAGGGAGGGATCCAGGTGGGTGCGCTCGACTAGAGAGGAGAGCTCAAGCCAGGGAGACGCCAGGAGGAGGAGGGGCGGCTGGGTTGGGTGAAGGTGGCCAGCTGGGGTGAGTGGGGGCTAGGGTTAGGATATAAGGCCCAACAACAGCCCAAAGACAAATTAAGTCTTCCTGATAACAGAAATATCGAGAACTGGCCAACAAACAGAATAATGCAAATTGTTCTCTTATACAACATGCAGAGAAAGGATTCTTAAATTGTGAATACCTGCTAAAACAAATCCACTAAACATTAATACATAACTAGCATATTACAACCGGAGAATTAGGGTGTGAGCCTCGTCAGTTGCATGTGGTAAAGTGATGGGTTCATCGAGTCTTCTGTTTCCGCTGTCTTTATCTGTTTACTTCCAGTATTGTAGCCCTGCGTGGCAAATTATTATTGTAAGGTGACCATAAGGTTGTCCAACTAGTTTATTTAAGTGTTGAAGTACTCAATTTTATTTCCGCTGTGTATGATTGTGGTACTTCATCCCTGATAAGACTGTGTGCACTAGCGTGATCCTGGACATGTCACTAAGGCTGATGATTGATTGATAAGAGCACAATGTATAGATTGGTTGATCATATCCTATAATTTCACCTGTGTTGCCATATATCGGCTTACATGTGCCTTTTCGATACCATTTGGGTCCTCCTTGTTACCGAGGTTCACCGTCAGCAATGCAAACTTCTGTGTGATGCCCCGCCTAGTCTTTTGGTAACAATTGAGCATCATCTGCATAAATGCAGCTTTCTGATCTTCGATCTCTTTCCACTACTCTGCCGTAAAATCGTCCAATGTAGGGACGATTATCGCTTCAGCATTGATACCAGACGGAGAAATTGACTTTCCAGAAGAAGATATTATTGTCCGATTAGGTCCCACTGTGAAGGATAACGCGGTGCTACACTAGCCGAAAACAAAAAATTTCTATCGCGAACACCCAGGAAACTGAAAGACCGAGATGGAGATCAGAGGGGGGGGTGTGAATGATCCCAAATAAAATTTCCCCTACTCAAAATACTCAAAACAATCCCGCAACGAAACTGGTGCTCCTCAAATTTGCAAAACCCGCAAAAACCGTAACGACTCGATAACTATGTGTATCCCTAATTTGCATGGATGAGAACCATGAATCATGTGAGGGATCTGTAAATCATAATCCTAGTTATTAAGTGTCCAAAATAAAGAGGAATCAATTCAAAGACTCCTTTTCTAAAAGAGATCAAGCAAAATCACAAAAAGCCTCTTTTAGAAAAGCAAAAGCAGATTTTTTTCAGGAATTGTCCCCTCTTGGAGCAGGTGGTTGGTGGAATTTTGTTCCTCCAAAATTTATGAGAATATGAGTCTTGAAACACTCCACCAAAAATCAACCCCAAAAGCCTTGTAGAAAAAACAGGAAAAATCACGGACTACAGATAGTCAGGAACTTCGATCAGAAAATTTGGGGCTCGGTTTTCACCTCATAGCCCCCAAACGGTGCAACCAATGGACTCCAAATTTTTTCCACACATGGATATATGAGTCACGCACATTCTCCAATAAGAAACACTCAAAAAGAATTTTTTAAGATTTTTTTTCTAAAAATCGAAGACTAACTGCTGCGTGAAGAACAAGTTCAGGACAGATTTGCGATCTTGATAGAAACTTGACAAATAAACTCTTGCGGCATACAAACTTTGGCAAATGGACTCGATCTTGAGCGAATATCCAAATAGAATATAGAAGGAGGTGAATGCGATTCGCTCAAGTCAAGAACAAAATCCAGCAATCATAATACTGGAATGTAAATGCTGAATTTAATATATGGAAGTAAATGCCGAAAGTAAAGACATAATGTAAATTGCGAGAAAATAAATTTGGATCTTGGAACTTCTATTTCATTCAGAGATGTGTTATTACAAAGCCTCACTTCATGTGGGCAATGCTCAAATGAGCAACACAACAACTCAAAGAATGAATGGGCATGGAGGCCTCCCTCCACCCCTCTATTTATACTACTCTTGGGCCACCTACCACCCTTGGATGAGTTCCAAACCCTAGAGCACTCCACCAAGGGCTAGGATTAACCCACTCACTCCACCATGAAAGGGCAACCCAAAACCCTACACACATAATGGGTTTTCTTGCACGTTTTTCAAAGCATACTACCTATACCCGCTAACCTTTCAACTAGACCGCGATCCAACGGCCCTTATCGATCCTCGCGGCATCTAGCTAGTATCATCCCCTTTACTTATCTTCTTTGACTTGCCCGGACTCCGTCTCCGATCATCTTCCGGCGATCTCCAACCGTTTGGACCTCCGACGCACCTCGCCTAGTCCCGGTCATCATCCGCATCACCATGACCTAGCACCGTCATCCTGCAACCATCAAAGACAAGGAAAACCATCACATAGCATTGTCCAATAATATGCAATAAACATCACAAATGTTCACAATTAATCATGTCATTCATCAGTCAGTTCTACCACCAGCCAAAGGCCGGTAGTACCACAAGAGACCAACACAACCCAAATTGCTTCCATTTGAATTCTGATTCAAATCAAACTCAAACATGAGCACACCTTGCTCAAATAAAGCCAAATATTCGTCACAAATATGGATGGACCTTCACATGGTCCTTCAGAAACATGCGAGTCAGAGATTATGAAGCATTACCCTTGGAGCACGTTAGCAGCAGAAGTAGAGTGGGTGAATGTAACATCCCAAATTTTGAGTTTTTGAAAAGTTCAAAGTCCAAAGTAACCATTTGGATTTTCCCTGAATTAATTTCAGCTTAATTTGAATTTTCTAATTACCAAAATATTTTATTTAATTATTCTATGCATCAAATCAAATATTTTAGTTGGGTTCCTTGTGCTTCAAGGAATTTTATGTATTTTTTGGGATTTTTCTAAATTTATTTGAATTTATTTGCTTTTATTTGAATTCCTGGAATTTTCTTAATTTGGAAAATGTTTTTAAACTTCAAATTGGCCCCGGGCCGAATTTCCCTGTTCAGCCCGATCCAGCCGGCCCGGTCTGCCTCAACCCGCCACGTGTCATCGCTTCGGCCCGCACGCAGCCCGCTTCGGCCCAGCCGCCGCCGCGACCCATCCAAACCCTAGCCGCCGATACGCCTGAGCCGCCCTCGGCTTCCGCGTTCGAGCCGCGTCCTCGAGGCTTTAAAAGCGGCATTCGACACCGTACTCGGGTTCCCCACCTCGCGCCGCCACCAACGTACCACTCCACGTCACCTGAGAGCCCGTGTTCCACCGCCGATTTCTCGCCGTAGTAGCGCCGCCGCCTTGCTCTTCTTCCCCGTCGTTCGGCTGTTCCAGTGCACCTCCGCCAACGCCGTTTGTTCCTCCGAGTGTGCCGCATCGCCCACTTCCGAAACCCTAAGGTTTGTTTCTCGATCCGGCCGAGAATCACCGTGCCCCGGGTCTTCTTGTCCACATCCGCTAGGTCCTCACCGTTGTTCCCCTCGCCGGAGACCAAAGCCAAGCCAAGCCGACGTGGCAGCCGCGTGGACATCCATGTCAGCCGCCACGTTCGCATCCTCGCCCGTATGTCGCCGCGTCAGTGCATGAGTTAGCCGTGAGCCGTGCGCCCAGCTATAACCCGGTTCACCCGAAACCCTAGCTGACGTCAGCAATGATGCAATAAACCTATTTTTCTTTAGAAAAATAATTCTAGAAAATATCTTTTTCTATTTTCTTTGATTTTAAACTTCAAATAGCCCGTTCTCCCTCATACGAACTCCATTTTAGGCAATTCCAGTTTCTAAAAATTTGTAAAATCGAGCCCTACACTCCAGAACCATTTATTTTCACTTTTAATATTGTTTGCTCTCTATTTTGCTATTTATTTGTGTTTCTTGCGTTCTTTTCCAGAAGATGTTGATCCCCAGGGAGCGAGCGCAGGATTCAGAGATCAAGACTCGGCGATTGCATTTGATCAACAAGGCAAGTTGTAGCCCTTGACCATGTTGAACCCATGCTTGAAAAATTACTTTGTTTCATACAATTGCATGCTATTTATTTACAAGTACTATTTATTAGGGTTAGCTACCAACTGGTTGTCATATGCCACCTTGAATAGTTGAAATGCCATGTATCCATTGTCACCCTAGGTTGGATTGTTTATTGGTTGGACATATTGTAGTACCAACATTGGGTTAACGTAACTATGCTTAGCCATGCTTAGTTGTACGATGGGCTCATGTCACATAATGTAACACCCCAAAATTTTGCTTTTCTTAAATTCATGAGTGATTTGGCACTTTGGTGAATTTTTGGAATTTTCTGGAATTTATTTGGATTTATTTGGAATTTATTTGAATTTATTCCATTTTGAAATAATTAAAGAATTTAATTTTGCAAATAAAATTTTGTTGGAAATATTTTATTTGAGTCCCAAATACCCTAAAATATTTTCCAGAATTTTTCTAAGTCTTTTGCTTTTTTTAATGAATTAAATGAATTACTGGGAATTATTTTAATTATTAAATCGCTGGAAAATGCGAGTGGGTTTGTACTGTTCATCCGACCGAGCCCGAGTAAGACTCGAGTTCGAGTCCGACCCGAACCCGACCCGAGCCAGTTGACTCAACCAAACCCGTTCTTAACCCCAATCGATCCCGACCGTTGGATCGGGATCCAACGGTCCAGATTGGACTGTACCGGTTCGAGCCCGAGTCCGGTCGGACCCGTTCGCGCGTGAGCAATCGCAGCCGCTCATCGCGACACGTGGACGGTTCCCAGCCATCGTCTCCGCTCCGACTCCGAGCCAGAAAGCTCCGCCGTGACCGAGCGGGACACGGCTAGGGTTCCGATTTGCGCGCACGCCGAGGCCGTATTTAAGGCCCGGACCGGCCCCCGAGGTTGCCCTCTCCCATGTACCCCGTTTGCCCTAGCTAATAGAGCTCAAGCCGCCGCCAAGCCGTGCCGATTGCTCGCCGAAGTTGGACGGAGCCGCTATGGTTTCCTCGTCTTCTCCGGCACCGATAGCCCTTGTCCGCCGTGTTGAAGCCCAGGTTCGGAACCCCCAAGACAAGGCGCACCTGCGGGACATCTCGATCACGCCGGAGAACGCCCGTAGCGCCGCGCGTGGTCATCTTCCTGGCGGCAAGCAGCCACCTGCCAGTGACTCCATCTCCGTCCACGAGCCCGTACCGTTGGATCTTCATCGGACGATCACGGTGAGTCCACGTTTCCCCGAAACTTTGGAAAACCAGATCGGATCTGGACCGTTGGATCAAGATCCGACGGCCCACGATCGCCACGTGCTAGAAACTGCGTTAACATTAGGGTAGATCTAGACCGTTGGATCTAGATCCAACGGCCATGATCATGCCACGTAGCCGTCGCCGCGCCGTGCGTTGCGTCACTGACAGGCCGGGCCCGCGTGCCAGCGGTCGAGCCTGGGCGTGACTGCGCGTCACTGACATGCGGGGCCCGCATGTCAGTGTCTCACCCGAGAGCCGCACCGTGCACGTAACCCACTGACGGGTGGGACCCGCGTGTCAATGACAGCGAGCCGTGAGCCGAGTCCACGGTGGACCGAGCCGCACCATGCGCCGAGTCCGTGAGCCGGCTGACGTCAGCCGCCCAATCCAGTGCTGACACGTGTCCAGGCTGACGCAATAAATGTTTTTCCGAAAAAGAAAATGATTTAATAATTCGGTTTAATAATTGATTTGAATTTCAAAACTTCAAACGCTTATAACTTTTGCGTTTCAACTCCGATTTGAGTGATTCAAATTTCTAAATTTGTATAAAATTGAGATCTACCTAAATATAAATTTTATTTAATTTTTGGACTAAAGTTTTTCTCTGTAAAATTATTTAATTGATTATTTAAACTTTAAATAATCATAACTTTTGCGTTTTAACTCCAAATTTGACGATTCCAGTTTCTAAAAATTCATAAAATTATGTTCTCTCTGTTCATGGATTTTATTTGGATGTTTGGACACTTTTTGCCTATTGTTTATTTGTGTATTGCTATTTGCACGCTTTACGAGTAGACGTTGAAGTGCCGGAAGGATTCGAAGGAGAAGTATTGACTCAGGATCCAACTCAAGACCAAGAGCAAGTACTTTTTGAAGGCAAGTTGTGCTTTGACCATGTTGATCCTATTTTGAAACTTATTTTGATTTAACCTATTGCATGCTAAGTTCCAATAGAAAAATACTTTATTTAAATATGGGGATTAGATAAGTACCAATTTCTTTGTATGACACCTTGATTATTTAAGTATGTGCCATGACCCCTTGTCACCCTAGTTGTGGTTTACTAGTTGGACATTATTAAATTGCCAACATGGGTTTTAGACCGTTGTAGTATCTTTGCTTAGACACCGCGTGCTCATGACATGATTTTGGACAATCAAATGCTAATGTTGACTTAATGATATATTGAACCTGTTTTGGAAAGGTATCATGTGATGTTGATGGCACGTGGTGCATGGTAATCAAGCGGGGTTTGATAAATAGTTTTCGGCCAGGGGCATGTGGCAAGAGTAATCAGGTGGGCGGTTGTGGCATTGGGGATGTTGATTTGGTTCTTGGGTAGTCTTGCCCTGGTCACCCTAAGGACTTCACCTTGCAAGCCTTTGAACTGGGTCTAACGTGCAACCACGTGTACGTAATGGGACGGACCTAGTTGACTAAGTTGCTAATAACGTACTGTGGGACCTCGGGAGGTCAACTACACCCTTTGTGTAAGTTATGCGGGGAGCGTCTGGGTGAGGCCAGGTACCCATCTAACGGTTGATTGGCCTAGACTTCGCCTTAGCTAAGGGAAGGGTTAGTGTGCAATAACCGGGGAGGACCACTTGTATTGTTAGAAGTTTCCGAAAGACTTTGTTACGGGAACTCGCCTTTGTGGTGTTTGACTGTATCTTGTGGGTAAAGTGCATAACCTCTGCAGGGTGTAGAATCTATTCGGATAGCCGTGTCCGCGGTATTGGACATCGTTCGGGAATTACAGTCAAGGGTTAGATTTTCTCAAAAATAACTTGGATTTGAAAAGGTTGGGTTGGATTAATAATGATGTTGATGGAAATGTGGAATAGGATGGGAAAGATGTTTATTAAACTCCTTGAAGAGTTATTTATGCTTTACCTGTTTCTACTGCTTTCGAATCTACTTATGTTACTTGTCAAATGCTGTTTACTGCAAATATACCTTGAGCTATTCCTTTGTACCAAGCCATGCATATAGTATATTAGCTTTGCATTCGTGCATGACTTGTCGAGTACCAAGTACTCACCCTTGCCACAATACAATACCAGTTGAAGAGGAGACTACACCGGCTTTGGAGGAGGAGCTCCAAGAGGAACCGTCTACTTAGGGAAGCGAGCCCGGTCGGTTACTGTGGTATACTGGATGGCGCCACGAAGTTATTTGATTTTCCGCTGCTACTATTTCTCTCTTAATAAGTTTCGCCCTGCGAGGCGTACATTTGTGACTTGACCATAAGGTCAAGTACCCAGTTTGACTATTTAAATAAAGTACTTTATTAGTATCGATTGGTATGATTGTGATATTTACCAATGTTAAGACTGTGTGCACTAGCGCGTTCCTGGACTAGTGCTGAATACACAGAGGGTCCGGATTTGCAAATTCGGGGTCCCGACACATAAAGAATTAATAATATTGACTTAATGAGATATGGAATAGTGGCGGGTAGCCACTGTTGTAAAATTTGCTCTACCATGGCAGGGTGTGCCATTGGTCTCGGTTATACAAAATTATTTTCACTCGGGCAAGTGATCGTGCAGTAAAGGGGGTGCTGTTGGCACATTTGGTATGTGGTTGTCTTGCCTGAGTATACTTAAGGACTTAATCTTATGCGCTATTGAACTGGGCTTAATCATACAACCACATGTCTGGTATGGGACATACCTGGCTAATTAATTCGCAGTGTCTATATTTGAGTACTGTTGTGGTTGTGTGGGTTCCGGGATCGATAGGTAGACTCACATGGCGCAAGAGGGGGCCCTGAGGGGTGAAACCTTAGCGAGCAGTACTGGGTTTAGACAGAGCATTGTAAAGGCCTTGTTATGATATCTCTGCCAACACACCAAAGGAAGTGTGTTAATTGCGCATGGCACTAAGAGATGATCATATCTTGTGGGTAAAGCTGTACAACCTCTGCAGAGTGTGTGTTAAACTATTCGAATAGCTGTGTCCATGTTCATGGTCGTGCCTGGGGATTTCACACGAGGTATAGAGTTTTCATAGAATATTGGAAGATGAAATTATTGGAAGTGAACAGGGAGTTCACTGTTGTTTTAATGTCAAAATATTAACACTGTTGAGTTCTATGGTTGATGATGATTTAGTTGGTGATGGGTGATGCCTCGCCAACCTTTTGTTATTGTATACCATTGGTTTATCAGTTATGTACTATCTTTCATCCATTATGCTTTGAATCTATTTATCGTACTTACATTCAAGTTATGGCTTTCTGCAAAATAACCATATGACTATTCTTCTCAAGCCGTACAATATTCGCATCATTTCCCTACGTCTTGCTGAGTACTTTTGTACTCACGACTGTATTCCTTTGTTGATCAGTTGTTGAAGAAGAGCAGGGAAACACCGAATTCTATGAGGAGTACTATGAAGACTACGTGGACTACGATGGCATTTCCCCATACGATTGACTGTGGCATGTCGTATGGCCCAAGTTATTTTATTTTCCGCTGCAAGAGATTTATTTGTTTCTTAAGCCCTTAAGGCATAGTTATGTAAACTTTATCATAAGGTCCATTATTACTATTTGCTACTCTCTTAGTTAATTCAAGGATTGGAATGATATGTCAATTTTGTTGCCACTGTGTGCACTAGCGTGATCCTGGACTAGTGCAATATACACAGAGGGTTTCGGATTCGTAAATCCGGGTCCCGACAGTGAAGCCTCCCCGCGTGCTCCGAAGCACTGTACGTAGTCGAACGCAACATGGTACAACTTCTCCTCGTCGTGGATCGCCATCACAACAACGTCATTGTAGTCGTATAGTTGATGTAGCAGGTTGAATTGATCAGCGCCGATGCAAGAGCGATGACGCCTCTACGGTATCCTCACGTCCATGGTGGGAACACCGCGCGCTGGTGTGCTAGCACCCACGTGCACGGTTAGGGTTTTGGGGGCATTGGGACGCGGCGGCAGCTAGGGATCGTGGTGGGGAGAGTCTCACGCCGCATGCTCCCACGCCTCCTTTACATAGAGTGCACTAACGGGCCTTCTATGATAGAAGCCCACTAGAACTCGTGTTAATGGATCTTCTACAATAGAAATCCATTAAGACACCAGAGGATCCAAATCCGCATAAACCCACTAATGGATCCAATCCATCAGACATGATCCAACCCGTTAAGTGTGTAACCCATTAGGCACATGTACAAGTCGATCGCGGTCCCGGAGAACCCTTTCCCTACACCAAAAGCCAATAGCGGTACCTAGCATCACATATTGACCCCTGAATGTACACAATGATCGAATCAACTGAACCCTAATACACTCACATAGGATCCTTTCGCCTCACGATATCAATCAAGCTCAAGGCAAGAAGCGTGCCACCCTTGTGATAGCTCGACAAATTCACTCGTCAATTTAATAGATATAATTCGTGATTAACTCTTTAATCACTTTGGCATGGCCATGTAGCTTTTTCTTATCCATCCACACCAAGGGGCCAGAGATATCTCTCCCGTTATCAAGGAGGGGCAAATTCCATCTTAATCTCTTACATCTCACGTCATGTTTCATGGCATACTCGTTAGCTACCTTTATAACTCCCTGTTATGGTGAAGCGTTTGATAGCCCCCAAAGTATACAATTACGCATGCTGAGAACCAACAAGAATCTCATGTCAAAGGATCGTATAGGTATACCACTCGAGACTACATCCTGATGGCACTTCTAAGATAACAATCTCAGCAGTGTCTCGGAGCGGGTCTATCCAACCCCATGTTATCTAACATGTGCCCACATTATTTATTTGATATCTCCATATCTATGGTATGTGAAACAATACCATCAATCAATACATGTGCTGGTCATATCACTATTGTCCCACATAATGATATGTGACCAGGGATCGTTTAGAATAATATCATATAACTAATGTGTTTCACAACTAGGGAGTGAAATTTATTAATAGAACTGATAAGTACATGAACATAGACGTATGATACAATCATCTCACATGATTGCCTCAAGGGCATATCACCAACACACTAAGCTTGCCAAAAGTGTATTGACGCCAAAAACGTGATGTAGGGTTAATTGCAATCAACACATGCAAACACCGGGTTTAAGTTTAGGGCTTGGGCATGCCAGCCGATTTGATCCTACAATCGGCAAGAGAATAATAAGTCAATTAATTGGCTATTAAGCCGATCTAAAGTCTTCAATGAAGATCAAATTTGATCGGCTTGTTTAAGCCAATATACACAAAAGTAACCGATAGACCCAATCAACCTGATTGGATTAATCAGATGAGGGCAAAGGTTATTTTTTCGAAGAAGGTGATGCGCAACAAAATCGGAGAAAAAACAAACTTGATTTGGTTTAAGTCGACAGAATCAATAATCGGCGATGCGCAACTTTATTGATTGAGACGAATTATAGAATAAAGCTTACAAGCCTAAAAACTATTGCTATTCGACGAAAAGTAATATAAAAAGTAGGACAAGTTTGGTTGATTGTGTGTTGTTGTCCCGGCGCTGCCTGTCGTCTTCTTTTATAGCATCAAATATCGTGTCCTCCATGGTCTCTTCTTATACTATCCGTATCGGCCTCAACTTTGTTCGCGATCCATTTAATATCAGAGTCGGCTAAAATCCGATAAAATCATATCGGATCATGACTCTCAAATCCGATATATTCATTAACAAACCGATCATACTAAACTAATTTTAATCAAATCGGCTATGTGCTAAATTCGGTTATCAAGAATGGCGTCGATGGGGCCGCTATTCATGGTAGTAGCAAGCACAACTACAGGTCGCATTACCGTAGAAGCAGTAAGTGTGGTATTCGTTGTCGAGATGAATGATCTCCTCATTGTTCTTCTCCTTAAGCCTTTGATGGCGTAGGTCGTTGTACTGGGTATGGAGCTCCAAGTTCTGTCTGCAGAGCTATTCATTCTCGTTCTTTACCTTGGTAAGGTCCTCTCCCATTTCATCATGGCATACTACCAATTTGTAGATGTAACATTAGGCATCTAAGGGATACGGTTCGTTCATCCATTCAGTGAATTTGCAATCCACGGTCTGCAAGTAAGAGTATGTGTTATATAGCGAGACATACGTCGAATGGTATGTAAGAGTTGTAGCACTTACCATGAATAAAGGGCACCGGTAGAAACGACGTCCTAGACTGGAATTGTAATCGTCGCAAGCCTGAACAACGGCGTCAAGGTCATGCCTGCATGTCGGCCACTTCAGGGGGCGGAGTGGGAGGTCATCTTGGTTTGGATTTTTTTGGGGGGGGTGTAGTAGTCCATTTTTTGAATGGGAAGATCTGGGCTGGGGGATCGGGGTGTTGATCGTATATTTCATTGGCCTCAAGCAAAGAGTCGCGGTTTCGAAACCATGTCTAACCCTGTCTTTCCTGTTTACCTGTCCCACGGCTTGAGGTGCCTCCTCTATCTATCATTGCAATGTAGTTGAGTAATTTCGTCATGGCGCATTGGTATCTATAGGCTGTGTTTGATATGGCTACATGCATGTTGTCCGATCGATCTGACAAAGTTGATGGCTGCGTGTTATCCAATTGTCATGACAAAGCTGCTGACTACGTGTTGTCCCATCTGCTTCTCTTTTGTTCGTCGGCTCCTATCATCCGCAACTACTACAAAACCAGGCATCACAACCGGTATATTAGAAACGGTTTGATGCGAACCAGTTGTAATGCTCGCACTAGAAGCGGTTCGTGGCAACAGGCCGGAGGGGATATCTAGAAGCGGTTCGTGGCACGAACCCCTTCTAAAGCCCCAGGTTTAGAAGCGGTTCGTGACACGAACCCCTTCTAAAGATCTTTACAAGCGGTTCGTGTCTCCAACCGCTTCTAAAGCTTTAGAAGGGGTTCGTGTCACGAACCGCTTCTAAAGCTGGGGCTTTAGAAGGGGTTCGTGCCACGAACCGCTTCTAAAGACCCCCTTCAGAAGGGGTTCGTATCACGAACCGCTTGTAGAAACCCAGTTTTAGAAATAATAAAAGGAATGCGTGCCCTATTCTATTAGAGTGCACGCGTGGGTGAGTTGGCTAGATGGATGAGGCGGGTCACGAGGATGGAGTGCTGGTCGTGGGTTCGAATCCCATTCCCACGATATTATTACCGTATTTTACCGCTTGGTGTCGCACCACCACAAGCGGATACCCCTCGAGGTATCACTCGCAGTTGCTTAGAAGCGGTTGTAAAACCGCTTCTGGAGGTGGTTTTCAACCGCTTGTGAAGCGCGGTTCTGTAGTAGTGCGCTCATCTCGTGACCATTTCCCGTTTTGGCGCGACGCCACCTGGCCGGCCAGCCCATCACCCACACAGTACATACGTCGTCGCCGTTGGTATGGGTCTTGGGTGGTTTCATGGGTCTCCTTAATATATACGCCCTCAAGCGCTACGTGCACCTGCCAGCGCAAAACTTTAGGCGTTTTCTATGTGGCTTTGTCCGTCATCGTGAGGGCGATCGATCAAGCCTTGCGTACTCGTGCTATCGCGCCACCACCCGCATGCCACCACGTACGTTAGCATCTTAGCTTGTGTCTATTTGGAGCTAGCATACATGCATGCATGCGTGCAAGCTTTCTCCATGTAGGTGGTGCATGTCAACGTTTCACGCGCCGAGGGTACACCTAAGTGCCACCATTGCACGGCAGCAGCCAAAGCGCTTTGCACACATGCATGCATCGAGGGAACTTCTCCAGTGCTCAGCGGCGCCGGTGCTTTCACCCTTCAAAAAACCGCGCAAGTAGTTGTAAAAAAATTCGAATTTTTTTATTCAATGGACAAAATTAATCTATTGTAGACAAAATGTAAATCTATTCCAAAATAAAAAAAACTAAGCATTCACGCTCAGTTATAGATTCCTAGCTAGTACGTATCTGATATTGGACAAAATGTAAATCTATTCCAAAATGTGAATCTTTAACCTCAATGTCCCATCGGCCGTAGTGCATGCTACTAGATCTCACTCATAGCCTAGGCCCGAGGGTACTACTAGCAGTCTCACAAAAATTACTCTACAAGAAAGAAGTATGCATCACTGCTACATATTAGACTTTTACAAGCGGTTCGAAACTACTTGCAGAAGCGGTTTTAGAACCGCTTGTAAGCAATAGCTTGTTTGTGATACTCGCGGCAGTATCACAAGCAGTAGAAGCCACTTAAAAAGAGAAAATAATACTCACGGCAGTATTACAAGTGGGATTCCAACCCACAACCTCACCTCTCCTCGTGACCCACACCTCACCCATCTAACCAACCCACCCACGCATGATCTCTGATAGAGTAGGACAATCATTTTTTTTATTATTTCGAAAACTGGGCTTCTACAACCGTTTGGTAACACGAACCGCTTGTAGACCGGTTAGGGACACAAACCGCTTGTAAAAATTAGATTTTACAACCGGTTGGTGTCCCCAACCGGTTGTAGAAGCCCTCTCCTGGCTTGTGGCTATTGAACCGCTTGTGATGCGCTATCACAATGGGTTCTAAATTTACCGGTTGTAGAGGTACCGCTTGTGATGCTTATTTTTGTAGTAGTGTATATGTCTCTGAACGTCTTTACAAATCGTCTCTATATGAAGGACTTTGAGGCAATTTCTAAAGTGTCTGAAAAAACGTTTCTAGAATAAAAATCATATTTTAGAGATAAGTTATAAATCACCTCTAGAACCACTACTACAGGAGGGTTCATATTAGACACCTCATCACAGACGGTTTTATATACACCCCGTCTATGATGAGTCCAAAGAACATCACAGACGGTTGTAGTAACGAACAGTCTGTGATGATTTCCTTATCACATACGGTTTATAGCCCGAACAGTATGTGATAAGGGTCCACCACATCACAGACGGTTTTATTTACAAACCGTTTGTGATCAGGACCGATATCACAGACGGTTTGTAATTTAAACAGTTTGTGATGTGGGGGACCCTTATCACAGACTGTTCGTGGTTGAAACCGTCTATGATAAGGAAATCATCACAGACTAGAGGAGGTCCTGCTCCCGCGGCCCCAGCGGATGAGGTAGCTCTCCTCCTCCTCATCGTCGTCGTCCTCGTCCTCATCCTCCTCGTGCTCGTCCTCATCCTCATCCTCCTCCTCTGCCTCCTCCTCGGGGGAAAAGAGGTGGCATATTGGGCATTGCCCGAGGAAAAGGGGGGAGGATTGCACTGGCATATGAATGGCAGCAGAGGGGTGATGGAGGGGCGGAGGATGAGGCAGAGGACCTGGTGGAAGGAGGAAGATCAGCTGCCATGGATGGAGTACTGTTCGATCGATATGTGTGTGGAGAGATCGATCGAGTAGTAGTATTGCCGCCCGGTCTAGGAAGAATATATAGGCAGTGGCAGGCCGAGAAGATGAAGACGAAGTTAATTGCGATGAAGACGAAGAGTTTATGATGGTTGGAAAGGCGCGCGTGCGGGAAATGATGAGACGCCCTTTTAATCTGTGCAGTTCATCACAGACGGTTTTAGTTCAAAACCGTCTGCAAAGTATATCATCACAGACGGTTTTATACTTAAAACCGCCTCTTATGAAGCACCATCACAGACGGTTGGTAAATAAACCGTCTGTAAATGTTTCCCTATCATAGACGGTTGATTCAAATAACCGTCTGTGATGATGCTTCATAAGAGCCCCCGACCTGATCGACCTACTCTGTTATTTTAGGGTTTCCGAGCAATTTTTGATACGCCGCCCCGACGCCCTACCGATAGGACAAGCTGTCTCCCCACGGTAATCTTATAACTTGTGGTTTAGGGTTTGAATAAATTGTTGTGGCTGTGGGGTTACATTCTCTGTGAGGATTCGGCATTGTGAGATAGGATGTGACAGTATAGAAGAAAGTTGAATTTAGTTTGTTATTGCATTCTTGTCAAGTTCAATTACTTTGCATAGTGGCTGGACTCTGTGAGGATTCGGCATTGTGAGTTCAGTGGGCTAGTATATATGCTTGAACTGGTAATTTGCATAATAAGCTGACAACAAGCAAATTGATTTTGGTAAGTGTAACACCCGGGCATTTAATATACCTGAATGCTACCAAACATAAGCTAAACAACATCTAAATACCACAATTAAACATAAATTCCAGCAAAGGCGCACGTGCTAAAAACCGAGATTTCGGCAGCATCTCCTTTGTTTTAACATGAATTGAAGGAGCAACACAGTTAAACAATATAAGGCAATAAGAGAGACGGCTAAAACAGTAATAATTAAAGACTTAACGACCAAATAAGTCTAATACCAAGCAATTAATGTCTCCAAGAGTCGAGCGAACAATAAAGCTCTCATATAGCAACGCTAAACCTTAAAACAATAATCATCACACGCAGTTTATTATTAAAGCTCCCTTCCCCTCATGCCGATCTCATGGTACCTAAAACAACAAGAAAACACAAGCGTGAGTTCAAAACTCAGCAAGCATATTGCAATGATACCACAAGAACAATTTCATGGCAATAATAACTCATATCATGCAAACCATCTCATTCATAATCACATAACATTTTCATCGTCAATATGTATGCAATGCGATGCTATGCTCATGTCTCCTTGGAAACTCGTACCGGTATGGTTGAGTACACACCCGTCGGTGTGCACCCTCTCCCCCCTTCCATCCCGAAGATGGAGGGTGCCTACTCCTCGCTTCCGTTCACCGCGGTGAATGGAATCACGATGTAGGACTTACTCATTGGCTCTCCGGATTAGTCATAACTTTCTCACCGACCTTCCCGGACTAGTTATGACTTTCTCACCGCCCGGGCCATGTAATCATGCCATGTATGCTATTATGCCAACATCATAATTAACTCGTACATTAACACATGGCATCATATCATGATAAACATACTCATCATATCATTGGAAAGCATTAAAGCATGGCAAGTGATCATCTCATATAATCAATCTCATCTAGTCTCAACTAGCAACCTACAAACCGCTATTCATTACAATACACTTGCCTCAACCACGGGCGACGGATTGGCGGGAAGTAGAAGGTACCCCCGGTGTCACACCACCTGCACAAAGGTACCACACACTCACAATCACGCCCACAAAACAGTACGCAAGCCCTCATCTACCCCAACATTGCCAACTACTCGCAATAACCAAAAACAGAGGTTCTGTCCCGTCGGGACAACAGCCTTCAACAAGGCATAACTTGAGTTCTGGGACTCCGAATCAATTAAATGAGTACATCCTCGCGTAGCTTAGGAAATTTTCCAACTTTTTCTAGGTATAAGGAAAGACTGATTCGGACTCTAAAGTTATTTAATCTACAGATTACCGTGATCTGTTCCAATCACGTCACAGATTTTAACATGCTCGGTAAAACAGCCATAACTTTCAAACGGCTGGGCGGAATTTAATGTTATTTATATCCACGGAAAGATATTGAAATTATCTACAACTTCTTCAACATCCGTATGGACAGATTCGGATTCTAAATTGACGAAAACTCAAACCCTAGGTCGACTGCTCATGCTGTCCCAAAACAGAAACGTGGCAACATCTAGATCTAATCCAATTTACTCAATTCCAGCACCACCAATTGATCTAAAAACTTGATAAACACCCTTAGAATAGTACCTAGATCAATCCCAAGGATTTCCATGGCCATACCTTTGCCCGACGCACGAGAACCCACAAGAACTCCTCCCGAATCGCTCCTCGCTCCTCGGATGGATCTTCGAGGTGCAGGGGGTGGGGAGGCTACCCTAGGGCAGCAAGAGGGTGGAGGAGAGGTGGTGGAGTGGTGGAGAGGTGGAGAGGGCCAGGGGGCGCACGGCACAAGGGGAGGAAAGGTGGGGGGTGCGGCTAGGGGCCAAGGGGAGGTGGGGAGGCGCACTAGGGGGAGGTGGGGCGCAAGAAGGGCAGGGGGGAGCCCTTTTACCAGCCCCCACACCTGTTCCTAATCCTAAATGGATTCCTACTCCATCCCACCAAAGCCCACAACCCCCTCTTTAAGGCCCAAAATCCCCCGGAAAGGCCCAAAACCCCGGAAACAGCCCGGAAATGTTATTAACCTCCATACCCTATGGTTTTAACCTTATTTCCATATCTCATACTGTTTTTGACCTTATCATGCACGTTAAATAAGGTTACGACACTCCGAGGTGTCACAGTAAGTTGACAACTAGAGGTTAAAATTGGTTCTAAGTTATCCAATGTTCGTAATTGGTTCAAATTTGCAATCTATGTAAGGAGAATCCATTTGTTCTTTGTCATTATTTAAGTGTACTTCATTCATTATCTAACACATATTGTTATATACGTAGCGTAGATGGACCGAAGCTGGATGTACGCTGACAACCGTGCGAGCGCCGAGTACATTAATGGCGTCTCCTCTTTTATAAGAGCTACAGAGGAAGATATGTTGAACAAGGGTGTAGAATTTATGTCTTGTCCATGCATTGAATGCGAGAATATGAGAATATTTTGAAACCCATCCCAAATCGAAGCACACTTGATTCTACGGGGTTTCAAAAGGCGGTATTCATGTTGGACCAGTCACGGTGAGGAGCAGATTATGCAGGCATCAATTAGTCAATGCATCGTCGACGAAGTCAATAATACACCGGATGATATCGACTGTACCTTCGATAAGGATATTTCTCCCAATGACAATTTGGATCAGATGCTACGGGATGCAGAAGGGAACTGTGATGGGTAGGAGTATGTAAAATTCTGGGGTTTGATGGATGACTCAAAGAGACCTTTGTTCCCGGGCTGCAAGTCCAAATATATAAGGTTGTCATCTGTGCTGGAACTACTGAAATTAAAGGCAAGCAACGGTTGATCCGACAAGGGTTTCACGGCGTTGTTGGGCCTGTTAGCGGACATGCTTCAAGAGGGAAACGAGTTGCCGACAACCACCTACAAAGCCAAGAAGGTTCTTTGTCCATTAGGATTGGAAGTAGAAAGAATAGCTGCATGTCCGAACGATTGTATCCTCTACCGCAAAGAGTATGCAAACTTGCATATATGTCCGGTATGCAACGCATCCCGGTACAAAGTGTAAAGATAGATTAGATGATGATGATGAGTGTATCAAGGCGAAGAAAGGACCTCCTGCTAAGGTGGTGTGGTATCTGCCTATAATCCCCTGTCTGAAACGTTTGTTTTCGAACTCAAAAGAGGCAAAACTGCTTCGGTGGCACTCGGATGAGCGCAAAAATGATGGAATGATAAGGCACCCTACTGATTCCACCCAGTGGAGAAACATCGATAGGAGGTTTGAAGAATTTGCATCGAATCCGAGAAATATAAGGTTCGGTTTGAGTACAGACGGAATGAATCCTTTCGGCAACATGAGCAGCCGTCATAGCACTTGGCCTATGAATCTCTGTATATACAATCTTACTCCCTAGTTGTCTATGAAGCGGAAGTATATTTTTTTGTCTATACTCATCCAAGGCCCAAAGCAAACTGGAAACGATATTGATGTGTACCTAGCACCATTAGTGGAAGATCTGAACACGTTGTGGACTCCTAGGGTAAAGGTATGGGATGCTCACAAACGAGAGTATTTCACATTGCATTGCCTGTTGTTCTGCACCATATATGATTATCCAGCCCTTGCTAACCCGTCGATGCAGAGTACAAAAGGAGGCAAAGCCTGCACTCACTGCTTGCATGCTACCGAGAGTGTGTGGCTCAATCACTCATGCAAAACCGTGTACATGCATCACCGTAGGTTCCTTCGGAGGAATCACCCATACTGCAAGATGAAGAAACAATTCGACGGAACAACTGAAGATGGATTAGCTCCAAAGCATTTAAGCGGGACGGACATTCATGATATGGTTAAGAACTTGGAGGTTGCTCTGGGAAAGGGACGTCAATCGAGGACCCGTGAGAAGCGCATGTGGAAGAAGAGATCAATATTTTGGGACCTACCTTATTGGGAGCACCCACAAATTCGGCACTGCATCGACGTGATGCATGTAGAGAAGAATGTATGTGACAACTTGATTGGTCTCTTACTGAACATTAAGGGCAAAACAAAGGACGGTACCAACTCACGGCTTGACTTGGTTGATATGGGCATCAGACCTGAGTTAGCACCGAAAGAGAGCGACAAAGGCCGAACTTATTGCGAACCTGCTTGTTACACTTTGTCCAAGGCCGAGAGAACTGAACTGTGCCAGTGCTTGCATGGTGTTAAAGTTCCGTCCAGTTACTCGTCCAATATGAAGAGGCTTGTTTCAATGCAGGACTTGAGTTTAAATGGCATGAAGTCTCATGATTGCCATGTGCTTATGACACAGATGCTCCCTATGGCAATTAGAAGCATCTTACCGACCAAGGTCTGGGAGACAATCACAAGGTTATGTTATTTCTTTAACACAATTGCTTAGAAGGTCATCGATCCCGAAGGACTAGATGCTCTGCAGGCCGAGATGGTAATGGCCATATGTAATCTTGAGATGTATTTCCCTCCGTCATTTTTCGATATCATGGTCCATCTCATTGTTCACCTAGTTAGGGAGATAAAGTTGTGCGGGCCCGTGTTCCTACGTAGCATGTACCCATTCGAGAGGTACATGGGAATTCTCAAGTCTTACGTACGAAATCGATCTCGACTGGAGGGTAGCATTGTCGAAGGTTATGCAACCGAAGAGGTTGTCGAGTTTTGCGTGGATTACATGGCATAGGTCGAGCCGATAGGTGTGCCTCGATCCCGCCATGAGGGAAGGCTCCAGGGTGCCGGGACCATCGGAAGAAAATCAATCACGCCTGATCCAGCTGCGTGTGCTAAAGCCCATTTCATGGTTTTGCAACACATGGCTATTGTGGCCCCGTATATCGACGAGCATAAGAACTGGCTACGGCAAGAGAATCCATCGCGGTTGGAGTCCTGGATCATCAGACAACATAACCTTCAATTCAACAGATGGCTGAAGGAGCGACAACCCATCATTGGAAACTCGGCCGAAGGTCCACTGACATGGTTGGCAAAAGGGCCAGCATTTATGGTTGTAACATGGAAAAGATATGACATAAATGGGTACACATTTTACACGAGGGATCAGGACATGAAGAGCACAAACCAGAATAGTGGTGTTCGCATAGATGCGCTGAATACTGTTGAGTCGACGAGGAGGTCGTACTATGGGTTCATTGAGGAAATTTGGGAGCTTGACTACATACTATTCAAAACCCCCTATTTCGGTGCCGTTGGGTTCACCTGCAGCATGTGAAGGTTGACGAGTACGGTGTCACTATTGTGGACCTTGAACGTGTCGGATACCAAGACGAACCGTTTGTTCTTGCTAACCAAGTTTTTCAAGTCTTCTATGTAACCGACCCATTGAACAAGAAGCACCACGTGGTTCTACAGGGAAAAAGGAGGATTGTCGGAGTCGAGAATGTGGTAGATGAGGAAGAATACAATCAGTTCGATGAGTTGCCTCCTATTGGTACTAGAATCATGGTCCAGGAAGAGCAACCTGAGGAAGCTAGCAACACACGCGTTGATCATCGTGAAGGGCTAATTTTTGTACGAAATAATAAGCAAGTGGCCGATTAATGATGAGATCCTTATTTATATTCCAAGTGTATGTGTACTTGTAATCAAATGTTCGGGTCATAAGTAATGGGATGTACATATGTCTATATTATAATTATTGATCAGATGCATGTACGTATTATAATTGATGAGATGCATGTATTACAATTAATCATAATTATAATTATGCTTTTGTTGGTCAGGTCATCACAGACGGCTCAATATTGAACTGTCTGTGATATAGTGATCATCACGGACGGCTCAATATTGAACCGTCTGTGATATAGTGGTCATCACGGACGGATCAATATAGAACCGTCTGTGATACATAGTCATCACAGACGGTTCATATGTAAACCGTCTGTGATATACTCATCTCAGACGGCTAAAAAAACTGTCTGTGATCATGCCCCAACCCTAATATCAATACCCCCACCCTTGGCGGCAAACCATTTTCATTGGCGGCAAAACCCTTACTTCCCATTGGCGACGCCTCCAGACCCCGACGCCCCAACGCCGCCCCGCCCCGGCCGTGCCGTCCCGACACCGCGACGCCCCGATGCCCCGGCCATGCCGTCCCGACGCCCTACCGCGCCGCCACGCAGCCTAGACGCCTCCCGATCGACCACCTCGTCCTCCTCCTCTCCTCCGAGCCGCCGCCCTACCGCCCCGCCGCCCTGCCGACAGGCCACCTCCTCCTCCTCTGACGGTAATCTTATAACTTGTGGTTTAGGGTTTGAATAAATTGTTATGGCTCTGGGGTTACATTCTCTGTGAGGATTCAGCATTGTGAGATGGGTTGTGACAGTATAGGAGAAAGCTGAATTTAGTTTGTTATTGCATTCTTGTCAAATTCAATTACTTTGCATAGTGGTTGGACTCGGTGAGGATTCGGCATTGTGAGTTGATTTGCTTAATAGGCTGAGAACAGGCAAATTGATTTCGCTAAGTTCAGAACTGAATTTAACATTTTGGTTACTGTCACAACAAGTCAATGATCACAAGTCATAGTGGCGAGGAAGTAAGGCTAACCTTTTGGTTAAGCAAGCCGACATTTGAGAGAAATAATAATGAAGACCTCTTGAGTTTTATATTTAAGTTGTCCATTTGATTATATGGCACAATATGTTGTATGTTAAAATTGGAAGATGACCAATATTTTGGTGATACCGCAATTACTTAAAAAATGCATAAAACAATTCTCAGTGAGGATACTTACATTTCTTTCCTCTTCTATGACCCACTTGTCCTAGCCATGCTGATCTCAACTTTCTTTCCTCTTCTATGACCTTCATTACAAGATGTCGACGTCTCCACATTCTTCATCGCCGAATGGATCAGATGAGGCGCCCAACGTAGAAAAACAGAGGCGCGCTCCAAGAGGGCTTAGTAAAAGGACGCAGAGCCGAGATACCATTACTGCGGTCGATCCTCATGATGGGTCCCCTACCGCACCTGCTAAAGCCGCGCAAGCATTCTGTACATGTGCGGGATCGTTGGGCGTGAAAGGGTCTCCATCACGTATCCATCGTGGAAGACGCTGATTGACGAGGAGCGCGATAGCCTGGTGACAGAAATTTTTGGGTCATTCGAGCTCCCACAAGACTCCCTGAACGCACTGCGATGGTACGCGCTTCTAGTGGCTGGAAAGGCGTGGAAGAACTTTAAGAGCTGCCTCGTCACTCATTACGTGAATAAGGAAATGACTCCGTTCCACAAGTATGGGTTCATCACTGAAGACGTGTGGGAACAATTTGTTCAAATGAAGAAGACCGAAGAGTTCGTGAGCATAAGTACGGCGCACAAGGTTATCCAGTCAAAACACACCCACCCCCATAGACTCGGCTCCACTGGATACGCGGGCAAGGTGAAGTAATGGACAAGGGAGGACAACGAGGCAATACAGAAGGAGGTCGCACCACCGTTTGCCTCGATATTAGACCTGCGCGCTCAAAACTGGGTAAGAGCGAGGTCACGTCCCACGTCTTCGGGCGAGATGTCATTTGCCAACACCGCTGACGAGGAAGTGTCACAATGCTTAATGTCGTTGAGCACGGAATCTTCCCAGGGCTCTTTCGCTCCATACAGAGAGAAAGATATACTCTCTGCGGCCTTGGGAAACAAGGAGTACCCGGGTCGGACCCGAGGCCTAGGTGTTTTCGTTCCTTGGAAAATGGGATTCCCACAGGACTCCGAGTCGTACCGGTGTAGGAAGAGAAGGAAAGCCGAGCGTGAGGCACGGCTAGTAGCCATGATTGAGGAAAGGGTAAATGAAAAGTTTGAGGAAAGGATGAAAGCGCAATTAGAGATTCAGCTAAAATTCTTTGAGGAAAAAATGACACAAATGAATGCTGCGGATAGGCATGAACAGAATTTGCAAGGCCGAGAAGCACATAGACAAGTCAGCCCAACTAACGTCCGAGCAGCTGTGCATCTGTCCCTCAGACGGATGTGGACGAAGTCAGATTTCCTCCCGATGACACCAAGGTAATATACATGTTATTTCTGCAATGCTTCTTAAATGGACCTGTTTGGTGTGTAAGCTAATTAATTGTGTATCGTTATGTAGGAGGCCATGCTGTGCAATCTCAATCTCGAAGTGAGGCTTGGCGATGCCTCTATTCCTTTGCAGGTTGCTTGGGGGCGCGCGTATCCATCCATTGAAGGGGCACTTGTGCACGATCGTTCCTTAACTTCGGGCTACGCGAAGGTTCATGTCGACGGTGTACATGAAATTTACAAGGGCATCACGTTGGAGATGCCTCCAAATGACGAGATCGTGACAATAGGGGATGCCGTCGACACATTCATCCAATGGCCAAAGAAGTCCATCTCCTTCGATGCCCGCCAAGCAACACCAACGATAGAAGCAATACCGGAGCCACATGGTGCGCCGAATCATATGCTAGCACCAGCAGAGCCCACCAAATTGCCTATGGTGTCCTATGAGCCACAGCCGCTCGCGTCGTCTCCCGTGGAGACGAAACATAGTAGACGACGAGGCAGCGATAAGGGCAAATAAAAAAAGAAGACCAACTCAGGCTTGTTGCAAATTCCGTTTGTCCCGTTGGTGCGGCAATTTGAGCTGGGAAAGCCGTTCGTACTGAAAGAGAACCCGGCGACGCTTTCATTAGCCTGCGTTAGATTGCAAGATTGGTGCATGTTACAGGCGACCAAGCCGCTGCCAGAACGGGCATCGAGTATCATGGTTCGCTTCAAGGAGCAGCATTTCATACACGAGAATTCAGGTGGCTGCTTCGTGGTCGGCTTCAGTGACTGGTTCGATCTGTACAACCTCAACGCCCTCGACGCTTCACTCATCAGATGCTGGACATTGTAAGTGTGTGCAATCAAGGTATAGATTCGTGTCGTATCGATAAATGGCATATATATATATGATCCTTGATTTTGTATATGTATGTAGATACATGATGATGGAGGCAAAAGTAAGGAATGAACCGGTGGGTTTCTTCGACCCACACATGGTGTCGAAGCAAACCATGGACCAAGATGTGCAATTCGTCCATGAGTACGTGGAAAAAGTAATGCTGGCTCATTGGGACAAAAGCTACTTAATTTTACCCTAGCTACAACCCGGGGTAAGTGCTTCATCCAGATGCTATACATGTTAATTTGTACTATATAACGCGGCTTGAAGTTAGGTTCAATGACCATGGCAACATACCTGTGCAAGTTTCACTGGGTTATACTTGTAATTATAGCAAAACAGAACAAGGTAATTTACCTTGATTCCAGAAAGGGTGGCACCCACGACTTGGTGCCTATTAAAAATTTACTCGACACGTCATTCCATATCTACAAAGCTCGCGGAGGGCCATGCAAGCCGGACACAGCGAGACTGAAGCATATTCATAACTTCCCGGTATCCGCTAGTACGCAATAATTAATCCTTCACGCAGTCCATAATGGAACCTTCGAACTAATTAATCTATTTATATTTTGGCAGTGCCACTAGCAGCCAGTAGGCACTAACCTATGTGGGTTCTACGTTTGCCACAACATGCAACTCCTCATTGGTACAAAGAAGACCAATGACTTAGAGGTTTGTCAATTTTGAACCATGTGTTTCCACTTATTTATTTTTTGTACACGCAAAGACTTTACTCTTCCCATTGGCAGAGGTGGCAATGCGCTGAACTTGCATTGGAACAGGCTGACCTGCTAAGTATTCGAGGACAACTATGTGCCTTTTTGAATCGTGATGTCATTAATCCAACCGGCGAATTCCACGCAAACCAAGCTTGATGAGTTGTGAATTTGCAAGACTTCCATTTGGATTAATTTGTGAACCTCGTGGTGTGAATTTGTCGGTTGTAGTTCCGAATTCAATTTGCAAAACTTCCATTTGTGTTTATTTCTGAAATGGATGCGGTGTACATTGTAATGTGGGATTAAAGTTGATTTCTAAAATGGATGCGTTGTATGTTGTATTGCATGCCCTGATCGAGTTCATTTATGAAATGTATGTCATAATATATATATTGGTGATGCTACACTGTAGTTTGTTTCAGAGGGCATGGCTAGCATTTCCTGAGGCTAGCCAATTAATTGAAATCGTACAAAATCTAAAATCAACATCACAGACGGTTCCTTTGTAGAACAGTCTGTGATAAACTATTTATCACAGATGGTTATTAATTTACAACAGTCTATCATATATGGATCATCACAGACGGTTTCATATGTGATATATGAATCATCACAGACGGTTCATATTTTGAGAACCGTCTGTGATATATTCCTTATCACAGACGGTTTATATATTTAGAACCGTCTGTGATATATGAATCATCACAGACGGTTTATTATATAAATCGTCTGTGATAAATTGATTATTATAGACGGTTGACATACTCAACCATCTGTGATGAGATTGTCCACAGACGGTCGAAAAACCGTCTGTGATGGCTATAAAGTCATCGCTGATAGTCTGATACAGACGGTCAGAAAACCGTCTGTTATGTGCTTTGCGAACCGTCTGTGATGAGGGATTGTATAGTAGTGAACGCTTGTCCAAGAGGTTTTTGTTGGTTTACTATTTGAAGACAATCACACGCTCAACTATGGCCATGTTTTTTTATTAAAATATATTGCTCTGATCAACCGTGCTTTGCCCGATTAGGGTGGGGTTTGAGTTTATGCAACATGTTATATTTTTCCGATATAGGGAATTCAAGGAGGTATCTACGAGAAACCGTCTAAAATGACATTAGTTTTCTTTTTAACCGGTGTACGTGTCCACAGGTTTGCCAACAAGTGTGCACTCATTGCACTAGAAACAAAATGTGTTGAATAAAGCCGAGTTGCCAAAGTTGCTTTATTAGCTAGTTGACCGGTGTACGTGTCCACGTGTCGATGTTGCTACCGCGAAAAGAATTGTTAAAATAGATAGAGATTTTAATATATATATTTTTAGAATATATAAAAGAATGCCTCCAAAAAGATTTAAGAATTTTAAAAAATTGCCAAAAATATATTTTCTTACAAATAAAAAATTTGGGAAAAAATATGTTTTAAAAATGAAGTCATTGTAGCTAGGTCCAAAAAATCTAATTTTTTAAAAGGTTGCAAAAAATATTTATTAAAAATTGGCAAAAATATTTTTTTTTAAAATAAAAAATTTGGGAAAAAAATTCTTTAAAAAAAAAATCACTGCAGCTTAGGCCCCAAAAAAAATTAGAAATAAAATCACTGTAGCTCAGACCCCCAAAAAAGTTTTATATTTTTTTTTTAAAAAAAAAGATGAGAAAATAATTTTTTTTGAAAAATAAAATCAAAAGTGCGGCCAGAATTTGAAGTTGAGGCTGCTGGCAAACAAACGCTTTAACCAACCGAGCAACGAATGGATTATGAAATATAAAGGGTAATAAATATATAAACCTATATAGCGATGTACTGTAGTTTCTACATGAAAAACGGCACATTCCTAAGAACTATAAGTTAAATTTGATTACCGCACGCGTACCGGTAAATTAAATTAATCAAAAAGGAGGAAAAGATCAAAGTATCGAACCTGTACCAAATCATGTACAATACGAGGTAGGTCTATAGCACAAATTTACGATTTAAATTATCCCAATTTAGAGAGTTCGATTTCTAGCAGATGTCTATATCCTTAGCTAATCATAGTAAGGCGATATTAAAAATTCAATTCACAGTCACGTCCAATTTGAGCGATAATATATTTAAATCGTGAAAGATTTGATCAGAAGATCATGTAGATCGCCAGCTATTATCAATTGTTACCCGTTCATAGATCTCTCGACGTAAGCCCGTATATTTCAAGACATACACACAACATTAATTAACTAGGGATTTGTGGGAAAGCTTGCAACGTGGATGGCTAAATTGCATTTGTCAATTAACAGGAGACAAGAACGTGATCTATATAGCGAGGTCAATCGAGTCGAGGTCGATCGAGCGAACGTTTGACTTAGAATCTTAGTATAATTTCGCACAGAATTCGTGTCGTTTGCTCGGACGCGAAGCAGCTGCAAAGCGTGTTAGAAAAATAGCGGTAGCAAGTACCTTTGCCGCCCTGTAGGTTGGCGATGTAGCAAACTAAAGAGATAAAGAAGCGGCAATTTAAAAGTGAATTAGAGATAAGTGAGCGAATAATAAGTAAAGTACTCAGATGTGCCTGACCCGTACGTCGTGTTTAACTAATGGTTTATTATATGTAGATGTCCTTGTATGCATACGCGGTGCGTCACAAAGAAAGGAGACCAGGTACTCTCTTGTCGCCAAACAAGGAGACTAAGAGCATCTCCAAGAGGGGCTTTAAATATGGTTTTAATTTGAATTATAAGGCTTTTTGGAAAAAGATTAACTCCAACAAAGACCCTAAATTGTTAAAATTTAGCAAATTGCTTTAGGGCCCCTATGAGAGTAGCTATATTTAGCAACTCTGTGATTGAGTCTTATCTTCGTTGGGTTTTAAGGCCTAATTGCTGGAGTGAATATTTCGTTGGAGCCTTAAATCTAATTAGTTGGGGTCCTAAATTAAAATTTAAGGCTCATTTTTAGGGCTCTCTCTTAGAGATGCTCTAAGGTTGTACATGTGTATTCATCCTAGTGAAGTGAATGTAAAGTGCATCAATTTTTTTTTTTTTTGGAAGTACTCCAATAAAGTTAAATATGTATCAGTAAAGAACGGTTCAACACGTGGGTTTATGTAGAGGTCAGTTTAATGTCACGCTGCTGTATTTAAAATTTAAAACGAGTTTCGGGTATATATAATCCATGGAATGGAATTTAATTTAGGGGTGATTTATTATGATTATTTATTACTTATTTGTGCAATTTTCTGTCATTATCAATGAATTAAAGTAAACCTAATGGTGGACTGCTGCTTCCTAAGAAAAAAGGAAAGGAAGATTACTTTGACCTTGTTATTAATTCCTCGAGAGCGCGACGGCTTTTATTAAGTATACTATCCTCTCCGTCTCTACATGTAACTTATTTTTTTAGTACTTTTTATTTCAACGAAAGACTTTAATGGTAGTTTTAATAAATTTTACTTGAGAAGTTCTTTTATATTTTTTCTTTCAATACAAATAGTATAAATTTTAAAGTAAATAAAGAGATAAGTAATTATATAACTTTAAAAAAAAAACACAAAACTACCTCTCATTTTACTCCGTGAACATCGACACAATGCTCGAAATGCAGCCGGCGTGATCCGTCTTGGCAGTGGGCCTGCCTTGTAAAATTGATGGGCGGTTAATGAGGCCACTCTCTTGCACTTGTCTGTGAGCCCGTGCGTGCGTGCTAGCCTGGCCGACATGACAGGGCCGGCCCACGTGGCGTGGCTTGGTGTCCTTCGGAAGCCCGCATTCCTGGAGAAGAGTTTATACTCCTTTCTCTCAAAAAAAAAAAAAAGAAAAGAAAAGAGAGAGAAAAAGAGTTTTTACGCTAGCAGGCTAGCAGCATGACCTGATCCGAGTCCGGCGACGATGACGGCCCTGATTTATTAACGAGGTGGAGTGCTCGAACGAATCCGAGTCGAGTCCGGAGGCAGCAGTGGTCGTCCATACATCTACAACCCCAGCCCGGCCATGATTTGTACGTTCCATGGCATCGCATCGCATCGATCTGAACCAATAATATTGCAGCAATGGTGGAGGTGGAGCAGTGGAGCGTGGATGTGGCGCCCGGCGAGGCCGTTCCGATCAACCCCAATGCTGTCTGCCGCTTTCACATCAGGCAGGCCTTCTTTCTCGCGCCAACCCAGCACCGCCAGAAGCCCTGCACAAAACGCCGATAATAGTCAGCCAACACAAGGAAACTACGCACCTCTTTAATATTGGAGGGTTTCTTCCAGTCCAAAATTGCTGAGACTTTGCTAGGATCAACATATATGCCCTCTGGGATTGATGATGTGGCCAAGGAAACCCACTTCTGAAATCCAGAACTCACACTTTTCTAACTTAGCAAAGAACTGATTCTCCCTCAATGTACTCTGCAAAAGCCTCAAATGTTGCTCATGTTCTTCTTCTGATTTAGAGTAAACAAGAATGTCATCGATGAATACTACCACAAACTCATCGAAGTACTTGTGTAGCATACTGTTCATCGCCTCCATAAAGACAGCAGGAGCATTAGTTAGTCCAAAAGACATAACTTTAAATTCATAATGCCCATACCTAGTGGAGAAAGCAGTCTTCTCAATGTCCTATTCCCTCACACGAATCTGATTGTAACCAGACTGAAGATCAATCTTGGAGAACACCTTTGCTCCCTTCAGTTGGTCAAACAGATCCTCAATGCGAGGCAAAGGATACTTGTTCTTGACAGTCACTTAATTGAGAGTACGATAGTCAATGCACATACGCCAACTACCATCCTTCTTCGAAACGAAGAGGATGGGTGCTCCCCATGGCGATACACTACGCCGAATAAAACCCTTGGCCAACTGATCCTCCAATTGCTTTTTCAACTCGTCTTGAAAAGGACGAGCCAAGCGATATGGGGAGATAGAAATAGGTCAGTGCCAGGAACAAGATCAATACGAAACTCCACACTCCTCACTGGAGGCAAACCAGGCAACTCATCAAGGAACACATCAACAAACTCCTTCACCACAAGAATCTCTTCAATTGCTACTAAAGAAGATGGCTTTTCTGAAATAGCCATGAGAAAACCCAACTGCCCCAAACGGCGACCAAAAAACAGACTAGCTAAGGTAAAGATGGAACTGGAAGGTATACCACCCTGAAAGGTCAACTCCACCCCTGACAGGGCCTGCAAGGTAACTGTCTTCCAAAAGCAACAGATCCTGGCACGGTACTGATGCAACCAGTCCATGCCCAGAATGACATCAAAAGGAGCCATCTGAATCACCATAAGATTGGCAAAGAAAATCTCATCATCAATGGCAATAGTGCAACCCGGGCAAACCAAAGAACTAGCAATTAGACCCCCCGGAGAACTGACTATCACAGACTCAGAAATCCGCTGAACTCCCAACTTAGCTCTACTAGCAAACTCCGATGACAGGAAAGAATAGGATGCTTCAAAATCAAACAAAACAAAGACATCAACTGAATCCACAAGGAGAGTACCTGAAACCACCACTGGATGCCTGGCTGACTCGGCGGTCGGCAAGGCGTACACTCCCGGTGGCGCCGGGGTAGCGGGAGCCCCGACACCCGGCTAATGCCCCAACAAGGCTGGGGGCGGTGGAGGTAACTGAGGAGGAGCCGACGGCTACGGGCACCAATAGGCCGCCGGTGGCGCCCAAACAGAGGGCAGCTGGGGAGCAGGGGCCGCCATCATGTGCACAGACCCTCTGGAAGATGCCGCTGGAGTGGGAGGAGAAGGCACCGTCTCCCACCTGATGATGCTACCGGGATTCATCCGGCAGACTCGTCCCATATGGCCGGGTTTGCCACAGTGGTTGCAAACCCCAGACCAAACACACTCTGCAGCACGGTGTTCACCACCGCACTTGAAACAAATCATGCCTTGCCCGGGCACAGGACGAACAGCCACCTGTGAGGAAGTCGACTGGGGCGGCTTCATCTTAGCCCCTGAGGAGGAGCCCTGTCCCCCCTTGAACTTCTTGAAGGTGGGTCGCTGAGAAGACCCACCTCCTCCACCAAAAGTCCTCTTCTGGCCCTCGCCTGGGACCGCGGGAACCCCAGAACCACCAGGGGTTTTGCTTATCCCTGGAGAGCTCTAACTCGAGCTCCATACCCTTCGCTTGCTCCACCACGGAGCAGAAGTCACGAGGGACAGTCGCCCCCATGACAACTCTGAACTCCTGGTTGAGGCCCCTACGGAACCTCCTCGCCTTCTCCCTGTCGTTGGCTGCCACAGCCAGCACGAAGCGCACCACATTGTTGAACTCCGCCTCATACTCTGCCACCGACTTCTTTCCCTGGGAAAGAGTCGTCAGAGTATGCTCCATCCTCTCAAGGAAAGACTCTGGGTAGAACATGGCTCGGAAGCGAGCCACAAAGTCCTCCCAGGTGACCGGTCCAAGAGCGGGGGCCCTAGTAGCAAGAACCCCCTCCCACCAGATATCCGCTTGGCCCTTTAGCTGGAAGGCCACAAAGCGAGCTCTCTGGACCGAGGTCAACTCCAGAACCTCAAACTGCTGCTCCATGTACCGCAGCCAATCTGCGAATTGGACCGGCATGCCCGCTCCGTCAAAAGTGTCCAGACGGAGGGACATCCACTCCCGGAGACTCATCCTCGGCTCTGGCACAGCGGGGGCAGCAACTAGGGCCGCTGCAGGGGGGCACTACAGCAGGGGCTGCCCGCACCTGCTGGCGCATCTCCTGAACCTCCCTCTGCAAAGCCTGAACCAAGGCCGCAGTGGCGGCGGGTACCTCAACCCCCGACTGTGCTGCCGGGACCTACTCCTGCGCTAGCCCTTGAGCATTGAGTGAAGTGCTTCCCTCAGTTACAGACTCAGCAACTCCCTGAGAACCTCGCCCTGGCCTCCACGGCCACGGCGACCACGGCCTCTACCCCTCGGCATGGCTTCTACAGTCAGACAACCATACAATCACATAATCGTAAGCACAACATCATAAGCAAAAGCAAAGATCAAACATCAACATATACATAGTCCTCATCAAGTAATTAAACGCGATGCAATGATGAACCAAAATCCCATCCTACTGTGCAACTAAATGTGTCAAATTTTAAATTAATTATTCCACTTATACAAGTTTTAATGTTGCTATCCTATGGCAAAATTTTAATTATAACCTAAGCCATGTTTCTAAGTTATCCCACATCACATTTTAATAGAACCTAAGGTATGACACTAAAAATACACATTCCAAGGACCTACAGCCCGCTCTGATACCAACTGTAACACCCCGGCATCTAATATGCCCTAGATGTCACCAAACATGATAGACACAGCATCTAAATGGCACAAATAAAGGTAAATTACATCAAAGGTGCAAATGCTAAAACCGAAAATTTCGGCAGCATCTCCTTTGTTTTCCCATGATTTGAAGCAACAACAATAATATGGCAATGTATAGCATAATATGAGACATCTAAAACAGCAAATAACAATTGATACGGCAACATCTTACGTATAAAATAATGAATCCAACCACTCCAAAATTTATAACGAAGCAAAAGATGAACTTAAGCACACAATCAAGCCATACTCCAAGTTTCATGGCACTAATCTTATTATTATGTCTCCAAATGATAAAAACTGTCTATATGTGAGGATCTACGTATAGAAGTGTAGCTAAACCCCTTTCCCGCATGCCAGTTTCATGGTACCAAAAAACAACATAAGACACAAGCGTGAGTTCATCACTTAGCAAGTATATTGCAAATGGAACAAAACAAACAGTTCAATGCTAATATCTCTATACATCATGCTTAACATCATAACCATATTCAAAACTCATTGTACACATCTCATTATCATCATCATGTATGCAATGCAATGCACATGTCTCCTCGAAGCACATACCGGTATTGCCGAGTGCACACATGTCGGCGTGCACCCTCTTTCCCCTTCCATCCCGTAGATGGAGGGTGCCTACTCCTCGCTTCCATTCACAACTGTGTATGGAATCACGAGGTAGGTCTTATTCAATGGCGCTCCGGATTAGTCATAACTTTCTCACCGACCTTACCGGACTAGTTATGACTTTCTCACAGACCTGGCCAGTTCTCATACCATGTATGCAAATATGTCATAAACATAAACAACTTGCACATAAACTCAATTAATCATTGCATAGCCTCATAATAAACCATTTTCATCATGTCGCAATCAAGAGTCAATCATGGCATCATATCATAAAGCATGTGTAAACCATCTCATTATCAAACATTACGGCTCCCTAAGCCGCAACCACTACAATACACTTGCCTTCAACCGCGGGCGACGGATTGGCGAGAGGATGAGGGCACTCCCGGGGTCACACTACCTGCACATAGGTACCACACACTCAAAACGTGCCCTCAAAACAGTACGAGAACGATCCCCTACCCCAACTTCGCAAACAACCCCTAAAACCCGAAAAAAGAGAATCTGTCCCTACGGGACAGTGGGCTTCCAACTAGCATAACTTGAGTTCTAGGACTCCAAATTAAGTAAACGAGTACATTTTCTCAAACCTTAGGAAATTTCCTATCTTTTTCTAAGTATTGGCAAAGACTAATTCGGCTTCTAAAATTGTTTAATCTACATATCAACATAATTTGTCCCAATCTCGTCACACTTTTGAACACGTTCGGTAAAACAGACATAACTTTCAAACGGCTGATCAGAATTATGCGTTCTTGGTCTCAACTGAAAGGTATTGAAATTATCTACAACTTTCTCAACATACGGACGATCATAAAACGCCTCTAATATTGCGAAAACTTAAACCCTAGGTCGGACATGCAATCTGCCCGAAACATAACACCATGCAAACTCTAGTTTTCATCGATTCTATCAATTTGCAGCAGCACCTTTTGACCTAACAGCACCAAAATCCCCATTAACAAAGCACCTAATCCACCCCAAGAGATTACCCATCGCCATACCTTCGCTCGATGAACGAAAAATCGACGAACGGCGAATCTTCTCCTTCCGGTTCCCCCGATCTCCTTCCTCGCGCCGAATCCCCCGGACCTCCTCGTCGCGGAGCTTCCCAATGGAGAGGACAGCGGGGTGGAGAGGTGAGGATCTCTCCTAGGTCGGCTAGGGGGGTGGAGAGGAGAGGGAGGAAGAGGTGGCGCAAGGGGGAGGAGGAGGGGGGCGCACATGGGAGGGGAGAGGGGGGCTAAGGTTCTAGGGGGGCGCACAAAGGGGGATGGGGGGGCGCATGTCAGGGTTCTTGCTGCCCTCCTCCCTCTCATGGGCTGGAAAACCCCACCTTTGGCCCAGGTGGGGTCACCCCTAAGGCCCAAATCACACGTACCCATTTAGACATGTGGTTGTACTGTTGTACTAGAATGGACAATCATAAGCGTCGGTTCTTAACTGACTTGGGCGGTACTTGCACATACAAAGACTAGTGCTCCATCTGCACCCGCCAAACAAACCAATCCGCCCAAGTACAAATCATTTTTATTTTATTTTTATTTTGCAAATACAGCAGCATACATATTGCCATAAGTTTTCAAATTTATACTTTACGACAATTTCAAAGTAACCCATCCATAGGTATTTGACCAACTTCGCAATTAAGCCCATCTAACACACTAAATAATATATATAATAACATAATATTATTATGATATATCACAACAACCTAGGGTCACAAACAAGCAGGGATTCAATATCAAGGTGGTAATAGCAAATTGGATTAATTACCAACATAATTTAACAACATCTTTTATTTAAATAGAATGCAAGTTGTAAACATTTTATAAAAGTAGTTATAAATCATAGGATCAACATGCATCAAGGAGACTTGCCTTCTTTGATGAGAAAAGAAGTGTCGCTCTGGTGGACTGCACTTTCTTCGATTACGGCGGCTACTCCTTCGACTACGCGCAAAACGGAGCAACAAATAAATAAAATAAAATAAAATAAATAAAATCTAAAAATTATAAAATTAGTACTGGCAGATAGAGGATAATTTTATATGAATTTAGAAATTGAATGGGTTGATTCCAAGTTCGGAAGGAGGAGAACGGGCCCTTTGAACCTCACATGAAATGTTGAAATTCCAACAATTGGACCTCCCGCCGGACTGGAAGAAGAAATGGTTGCCGGTGGTGCTCTGGTGAGAATTTTCAAAATCTAATTTTACCTAATGTAGAGGACATGGAGAGGAAGCTCCAGTAAACATTTGAGGCCAAATAGAGGTCGGGAGTGGCTGGGAGACCTTGCCGAAAGTTCACCAGATTTTGGAAAGAACGGCTTCTATAGGGCGATCCGTAGGTTGGATTGGAGAAATTCCAATGGTGTTCTCTAGGGAATGATGATAGGATTGTAGGGTTCAATTTATAGGGCAATTGGACTTGTGGATCGACAGGAAAAGCTCGCTGGAGTTATGGTCGGGATAGTAACCGAGTTCGCCGAAATAAATGAGACGAAACGGGTACATTAATTCAGGTTTACTGTAGTGCCAGGTACACTTTAGCTGATGGGTCGCCAGAGGGAAGTGGACCGGGTCATGAACAGTAACCAACTTATTTAATTCCGAAATCAATTAATTTTCCACTGAAAAAATCAAATTAAATCCGAAAAATTGCAAATAAATTCTCGTAAATTCGAAAAAATGAAGAGACAACCGTGTCAGCAATAAAAGCATGAATAAATAATTTTAAATAATATAATATTGCTATTTTAATGCATTAATTAATTTTTAAATGCTAAAAATACTTTTTAACTTGGAAAAATAATAGAATAGCTCCAAAAATAAGAGAAAAATTCAGAGAATTTAACTAGAGCCTTTTGAGCTTACTAAAATTATTTATACTTTATATTTTTACATTTTTTTATTTTAAATAGTTACAAAAACTAAAAAGGCTCTTAGAAAATAGAAAATATAGTTCAAAAATTTGGAAAAAAAATTCACAGAAATTCCTAGAGAGATCAAAACCAGTACTCCATACCCAAATATGCCACTAAGGATAGATTTCACACCTCATTTTAGTAGAAGGTTTATTATGACATCTATAAGGATAAAGAGTTTGCTGATCAGAAATGGATCAACTGGGATCATATCTCCTAGCTTCCTCTGTAAGCTGTTGTGCCCAATCTGTTTCAGGGAGTTGAATTGATGGAATTTCTGAGCAGAAGGATAGATTATGTGGACGATCTCATCAAGTAGTTCTATGCCACCATCTTCTTATCTGATGATCTAAATGAGATCAACTGACCGGCCGTTGGGTATCCTTCATCAGAACACCTTTTATGATCTAGCCGACATATTTAAAAAGCCTGACCAGCTGCCCAGACTTCTCCCACATCCAGCCCTAATCAACAAGATCATCAGGGTTACCATTCATCCCAGGAGTGGTAACTTTGATGCTATTAGGGGATATGCCTAGAACTTGATCGGCAACATCATGCAGAGGTAGAAATTTGATGTAGTGGATTTCATTATCAAAGAGATAGATATCTCTTCCATGGATCGAGGGAAGAGTATCTACTTTGCTCCCTACATCATGGTCCTCATCAGGAGGATGACTGGCTACTGGGGCCACTGCCGAGCACTCATAAGCCATACAAGCCCCAAGAGGCCCCTCCTTAGGTGATAGGGCATATTGTTCAGAGGCAGCGGGAGCAACAACATGAGCATCCACTTATGCTTGCCTATGACGCCATCCTCGAGAGCCTCGCAAGTCTCCACACAGATCCTTTTGGCAGACTTGACCAGGAGCACACATATATGATGGATCAATTCACTCCGGTCCATTCCTTTTAGTTGGAGACTCGAGCCACCCTGGACTACGTGTGAGGGTGTGTCAACTAGATTGGGAGTGCCATGGACAAGCTACACGATGACTTCACTTCAACGTCAATACCCTTTTGGTATTTGATGTCAAAGGGGGAGAAGTTAGAGAATTGGAGAGGATTAGTCTAGTTCTTTTACATATTTATTGACTATCTTATTGTAAACTTGTGTGTGTGAAATTATAGAATGTGGCATTTCGGCACGAGGTTATACCGTGTTTTTGGGCTTTTTCGGGTGTTTGGGCCTCTCCGGGGGAGTCTGGGCCTTGTGGGAGTTAGTTTGTGTAACACCCTGGCATCTAGTATGCCCAGGATGTCACCAAACATGGTAGAAGCAGCATCTAAATACCACAAATAAAAATAAATTACAGTAAGGGCGCAAATGCTAAAACCGAAAATTTCGGTAGCATCTCCTTTGTTTCTCCATGGTTCGGAGCAACAACAGAAATATCACAAGACATATCATAATGAAAGACATCTAAACCAGCAATAACAGGTGATATAGCAATAACTTAAGTCTAAAATAATGATTCCAACCACTTGATGAGTTATAACGAAGTAAATGATGTACTCAAGGACACAATCAAGCCATACTCCAAGTTTCATCGCACTAGTCTTATTATCACAACTCCAAATGGTAACATTGTCTAAATGTGTGGAGCTACGTGAAGAAGTGTAGCTAAGCCCCTTTCCCTCATGCCGGTTTCATGGTACCTAAAAACATCTTAAAACATAACCACATTATCACAACTCCAAATGATAACCGTGAGTTCATCACTCAGCAAGCATATTGCAATGGAACAAGGGAAAATAGTCTCAATATCATTATCACTAGGCCTCATATTTAGCATCATTAGCATGTCATATCCAAATTGAATTCATCTCATTAACATCATATTCAACATCATAGTCATCTCATAATTACATTGTATGCATCTCATTATCATCATCATATATGCAATGCAATGCACATGTCTCCTCGAAGCACATACCGGTATTGCCGAGTGCACACCAGTCGGCGTGCACCCTCTTTCCCCTTCCATCCCGTAGATGGAGGGTGCCTACTCTTACTGACTTGCTCCCATACACAACCGTGGATGGGACTACGAGGTAGGTCTTTCGTGTTCACTACGTGTGAACACAGAGGCTCGCATCAAAATGGGACGCCTTTTCCATTATGAATGCATATATGACATGAACATGTATAAACTTGCATAAACATTTAATACAACGAATTCATAACCAATATGTAACCATCTTCATCATGTCATAAGCAATTATCAAGCATGGCAAGTTAGCACATCATGTAGCCATATTGCAACTATGCAAGTCTAATAGTCATACAACACCCGAACCCATCCCAATACACTTGCCTTCAACCGTGGGCGATGGAGTGGCGAGAGGTTGATGGCACTCCCAGGGTCACACCACCTGCACATAGGTACCACACACTCAAAACGTGCCCACAAAACAGTACAAGAACGATCATCTACCTCGACTTCGCAAACTACCCCTAAAACCCGAAAACAGAGAATCTGTCCCGACGGGACAGCGGGCTTCCAACTAGCATAACTTGAGTTCTAAGACTCCAAATTAAGTAAACGAGTACATTTTCTCAAAGCTTAGGAAATTTTCTAGCTTTTTCTAAGTATTCGCGAAGACTGAATCGGCATCTAAAATTGACTAATCTACAGATCAACACGATCTGTTCCAATCATATCACAGTTTTGACAACGTTTGGTAAAACAGCAATAACATTTAAATGGTTGGACGGAATTTAACGTTCTTGGTGTCCAATTAAAGGTAATTAAATTACTTACAACTTTCTCAACAGGCGGCCGACCAGAAAACACCTCTAAAATTGCGAAAACTCAAACCCTAGGTCTGACGTCCAATCTGCCCGAAACAGAACGTGGGACGGCAAAGCAAGCAATCCTTTTCTCATCTAGGGACAGCACCTAAAGATGGACCTAAGGCATGAAATACCACATCTAGCAGCACCTACATTACCTCCAAGAAAGCCACGATTCGTTACCTCTTCAGGAAGAACCGGACGACGACGAAACCTCCATTCCTTCCGGCCGCTCCTTCCTTCCGAACCGCAGCGATTCGCCGGAGATTCCCGAATTCGGTGATCCACCGAGTGGGAAAACGAAGAACACCATGGGGGAGGACGTCGTGGGGCTGCTAGGGGAGGGGAAGGTGGTGGCTAGGGAAGGGAGGGGAGGTGGAGGCGCATGGGCAAGAGAGGGGTGCGGCTAAGGGGAGGCGCTAGGGTTGGTGGGAGGGGGGTGTGGCGCAAGGGGAGGCAGGGCAGCGGCTTTGCTACCCAAAAACACCCCCACATGGGCCCGTTCTCCTCCACCTTCGGCCCACCAAGGTCCCCCAAGGCCCGAGTTAGGTCCCCCAAGGCCCAAACTCCCCCGGAAGGCCCAAATTCTACTCCGGAAAGGCCCAAACTCCCAGGAAAAACACAAAACATGGTACCAAAGTTGTACCGTGTCGGGACCCGAATCTGCAAATCCGGACCCTCTGTGTATTCAGCACTAGCCCAGGAACGCGCTAGTGCACACAGTCTTAACATCGGTAAATATCACAATCATACCACTCGATACTAATAAAGTACTTTAATTAAATAGTCAAACTGGTTGCTCGACCTTATGGTCAAGTTACAAATATACGCCACGCAGGGCGAAACTTATTAAGAGAGAAATAATAGCAGCGGAAATAAGATAACTTCGTGGCGCCATCCAGTATACCACAGGCAACTGACTGGGCTCGCTCCCTAAGTAGACGGTTCCTCTTGGAGCTCCTCCTCCAAAGCTGGTGTAGTCTCCTCTTCAACTGGTGTTGTATTGTGGCAAGGGTGAGTACTTGGTACTCAACAAGTCATGCACAGAATGCAAGCTAATATACTATATGCATGGCTTGATACAAAGGAATAGCTCAAGGTATATTTGCAGTAAACAGCATTTGACAAGTAGCATAAGTAGATTCGAAAACAGTAGTAACAAGTAAAGCATAAATAACTTTTCAAGGGTTTAGTAAACATCTTTCCCATCCTAATCCACATTTCTATCAACATCATTATTAATCCAACCCAACCTTTCAAGACCAAGTTATTTTTGAGAAAGTCTAACCCTTGACTGTAATTCCCGAGCGATGTCCAATACCGCGGACACGGCTATTCGAATAGATTTTGCACTCTGCAGAGGTTATGCACTTTACCCACAAGATACAGTCAAACACCACAAAGGCGAGTTCCCGTAACAAAGTCTTTCGGAAACTTCTAACAATACAAGTGGTCCTCCCCGGTTGTTGCACACTAACCCTTCCCTTAGCTAAGGCGAAGTTTAGGCCAACCAACCGTTAGATGGGTACCTAGCCACAGCCCCGGTACGCTCCCCCGTACAACTTACACAAAGGGTGTAGTTGACCTCCTGAGGTCCCACAGGTACGTTATTAGCAACTTAATCAACTAGGTCCGTCCCATTACAGACATGTGGTTGCAAGATTGACTCAGTTCAAAGGCTTGCAAGGTGAAGTCCTTAGGGTGACCAGGGCAATACTACCCGAAGAACCAAAACAACATTCCCAATGCCACAACTGGCCCACCTGATCATTCTTGCCACATGCCCCGGTCAAAAGCTATTTATCAAACCCCAGTTGATTACCATGCACCACATGCTATCAACATCACATGATACCTTTCCAAACAGGTTCAATATGTCATTAAGTCAATATTAACGTTTGAGTGTCCAAAATCATGTCATGAGCACGTAGCAGGTCTAAGCCATATACTACAACGATCTACAAACCCATGTTGGCAATTTAGTAATGTCCAACTAATAATCCACAACTAGGGTGACAAAGGGTCATGGCACATATTTAAGTAATCAAGGTGTCATATAGCAATTAGGCATTTATCTAATTACCCATAATTAAGTAAAGCATTTTCTAATTTAAACTATCATGCAATAATTTGAACCAAAATAGGTTTCAAAATGGGATCAACATGGTCAAAGCATAACTTGCCTTCAAAAAGTACTTGTTCTTGGTCCGGAGCTGGCTCTTGGGTCAACACTTCTCCTTCGAATCCTTCTGGCACTTCAACGTCTACTCGTAAAGCGTGCAAATTGCAATACATGAATAAAAACTAGGCAAAAAGTGTCCAAACATCCAAATAAATTCCATAAATAGAGAGAACATAATTTTATAAATTTTTAGGAACTGGAATCGCTCAAATCGGAGTTAAAACACAAAAGTTATGATTATTTAAAGTTTAAATAATCAATTAAATAATTTTACAGAGAACATCTTTAGTCCAAAAATTAAATAAAATTCATATTTGAGTAGATCTCAATTTTATACAAATTTAGAAATTTGAATCACTCAAATCGGAGTTGAAACGCAAAAGTTATAAGCGTTTGAAGTTTTGAAATTCAAATCAATTATTAAACCGAATTATTAAATCATTTTCTGTTGGAAATTATTTATTGGCGTCGAGGACACGTGGCAGCCTCGATTGGTCTGGCGGCGTCGGTCGGTTCATGGGCGTGGTCCATGGTTTGGCTTAGTCCACCGTGGACTCGTCCCACGGCTGCGTGTGCGATTGACGTGGCCCCCTCGGGTGACGTCATTGCTGACGTCGTGAGGGCTCACCACAGTCGACGTGGTGGGACCCATCGGTGACGTAATTGCCGACGTCACTACACGGTGGTGGCCGACGCAGCGTTCGCCATGACGCCGCGGCGTCAGCGTGACGTCATGGTGCGGTTTGGCTGGGCCGCTGACATGCGGGCCCCGCGTGTCAAAGAAACAAGCTCACGCGCCGGCACGGTGCGGTGGCACACGTGGCTCGATTCGAGCCGTTCGATTTGGATCGGACGGCTCCAAACGCATCTAATCTGCCCTACGGCTCCTACGTGGCTCAATCTCAGCCCTAGGATCAAGATCTAACGGCTGCCAAAGAATCCGGAGTTGAAACAGTAACGGGCTACGTGGCCTCACCTCGTGCGTCGGATGAAGATCGAACGGTTGATAGAGCTCGCGAGGTTCAACGATGGCGCGGCGAGGCTAGGGTACCGGGGATGAAGACGACGACTCCCCGCGCGGCGTTTCCGAGGGGCTCCGGCGAGGTGAGTTGGCTTCACGGGTGCGTCTCGGTCTCGGGGTTCTAGATCTGGGCTCAACGGCGGCTGGGGACGGCGGTTGATGGCAGAATGAAGCAAAAACCGTGGCGGAGTGGCGCGCAACTACGGCGAGCTATCGCGGCTAAACGACGGCGGCTCTGCCTTGGTGAGTAGGGGCTATGGGTGCGCAAAGTTAGGGCCGACCTCGGGGCGTGACTCGGGCTTTAAATAGCCTCGTCGTTCGTGCCCGAGGCGGAACCCTAGATCTACGCGGCGGCGGAGTCCGACCGCGACTCAGATGGAGACGATGAATCGCCGCCGTCCACGTGGCGCGATCGACGGCCACGATCATGCGGGCGAACGGGTTCGGGTCGGACATGGCTCGGTCGGGTCCGAGTGAATCTCGGCCGTTGGATCTCGATCCAACGGCGAGATCGAGCGAGTTCTTTGGGTTAGTGGTGCGGTCGCACGTGGGCTACGTGGCACCTTGTGGGCCGTTGGATCTTGATCCAACGGTTCACGCAGGTTAAGTGCGTCCGACGCGGTTGGGCTCAGCCGCGACTCGGTCGGGTCCGGGTCGGACTCGGACTCGAGTCTGACTCGGGCTTGGTCGGATGAACAGTACTTGACCCAATTTGATTTTCCAGCGATTTAATAATTAAAATAATCTCCAGTAATTTATTTAATTCATTAAAAATAGCAAAAGACTCAGAAAAATTCCAGAAAAATTCTGGAAAATATTTTGGAACATTTTGGACTCAAATAAAATATTTCCAACAAAATTTTATTTGCAAAGTTAAATTCTTTAATTATTTCAAAATGGAATAAATTCAAATAAATTCCAAATAAATCCAAATAAATTCCAGAAAATTCCAAAAATTCACCAAAGTGCCAAATCACACATGAATTTAGGAAAAGCAAAATTTTGGGATGTTACATACCGTAATGCCGACATCGATAAAGTCTCATACCGTCATTCCATGTGGGGGGGGGGAATTCCTGCCAACCCATACGGTTTCCCACACCATGCGCCACACCTTTGCTAGTGAGCCCCCCAATCCCTCTCCTAGCTGCCCCCCCATCCCTCTCCTCCCTAGCCGCACTCTCCCCCAATGCGCCACCCCCTCCCTCCCCTCCCCACCTCTAGCCGGCACTAGCTCCACCTCTCATAGCCCTCCATCTCGCTATTCGGGAGCTCTCCGTCCATGAGGATCCGGCGATTCCGTCGTTTCTGGCGAGCGGAGGGAAGATCGGGCCGCGAGGAGGAGACGTTCGTCGATCAGGCGGTTCGTCAAGAAGAGGTATGCATTGGGGAACTTGTTTGTAGGGATTTGGTGCTTGTTAGATGGGGAAGATCATGGTTAAATTTGGTGTTTAGGTGCTGTGGTTAGATGGATCTAGGAAGATTGCAAAACTGTCACGCATTCTGTCCTCGGGCAGATTAGGTTGTCGATCTTTGGATGCGAATTAGAGATTTTTAGAGGCGTTTCCTGGGGTATCGGCTGTTGTGAAAGTTGTAAGTAATCGAATTACCTTTAATTGGGCAATAATATCACTAAATTCTGTTTAGCCATTTAAAAGTTATGGTCGTTGTACCGAACACTGTCTAATCTGTGACGTGAATGGTACAGTCTGTGTTCAATTGTAGATTAGAGGATTTTAGAGGCCGAATCAGTTTTCACGAAAACTTAGAAAAAGTTGTGAAATTTCCTGAGGTTTGAGAAAATGTAATCTTTTACTCAATTTGGTGTCGTTAATCTCAAGTTATGGTCTTTCGAAGTCTGCTATCCCGTTTGGACAGAGTGCTGTTTTTCGGGTTTTAGGAGTGGGTTGCGAAGTCGATGAAGTTGATTGGTCTTGTGTTGTTTTGTGGGCATTCTTTTGAGTTTATTGTACCTATGTGCAGGTGGTGTGACCCCCGGGAGTGCCATCAACATCTCGCCACTCCGTCTCGCGAGGTTGAAGGCAAGTGTGTTGTAATGGTGGTGGCTTGATGGCCATATTGCTTTGTTATGTGTAGCTTATCCATGTGTTAGGTTAAGTTGCCATGTTTGATACTTGCATGTGTTATGATGAATATGATTAGATAATGTTGATGCAATTGTCACATTGAGTAGTTATGCAAGTTCATATATGTTTATGGCATATGTGCATTCATCATGGAAGAGGCGACCCATTCTGATGTTGGCCTCTGTGTTCACACATAGTGAACACAAAAGACCTACCTTGTAGTCCCATCCACAGTTGTGAATGAGAGCGAGTTAGTAGGAGTAGACACCCTCCACGGGATGGAAGGGAAAGAGGGTGCACACCGAGGGTGTGCACTCGGCAATACCGGTATGTGCTAAGCAAAGAGACATGTGCATTGCATTGCATGAATGGAAAAATTAATGATGATGTTTTATGAGATGTTGATGAAGATGTTAATGAATACTGTTATTGTTTTATTCCATTGCAATACACTTTGCTGAGTGATGAACTCACGCTTGTTGTTTGATGTTGTTTTTAGGTACCATGAATTCGGCATACGGGAAAGGGAGCTAGCGTCACGTCTTCACTTAGTTTCACTCATCTAGACAACTACACACCCTCATTCGTAGTTGTAATGGTTTATTTTATTGCGCTAAACTTGGATTATGCTATATGGTGTGCTTGGTTTTATTGTTCACTCCGTATTGGTTCATGAAACTTTTGAATTATTATTATTGGCTTGAACTGATGCTGAAACTCCTGTTATTCCTGTTTTAGATGTCCTCTATTATGATATTGTGTTATGATATTATTATTGATGCTTCAAACCATGAAAAAACAAAGGATATGCTGCCGAAATTTCGTTTAAGTAATTAACGTAGTTGCTGTAATTTATTGTTAAATATGTGTTTTTGGTTGCTTCTAGTATCGTTTGGGTGACATTCGCGGCATACTAGGTGCCGGGGTGTTACAGTGTGGACTAGTTGAACTTGTTGTTGTCTTTTGGTTTTTTGGATAATGTCATTTGGATGTTGTTTGGATGTTATGTTTGTTGAATGCTTTATTGTATATATCTCTACTCTTTTCTTGATTATTATGTTCATTATCTTTGTGATCATTGAATGCCTTATTGAATATTAATTGTCTCTATTTATCATGCTTCTTTGGATCACATATATATATAGGAAACTCTGCCGAAATTTTGAAAAATTCCTCAAAATGTGGAAGATCTCTACTCACTATCTATATGCACATATTTAGGGGGAGTTTTCAACTATATATATATCTGCTTTAATAGAATTTTACTTCAACTACTCATCCACTCAAACTCAACTGAAGTAAAATGCTTTTAAAGCAAAGCCCTAGTGTATACATTTTATCTCAAAATAAATGTGTACTCCAAATCATTTCATTAAGTTTTATTTCTTGGGGTTATCATCAATTACCAAAAAGGGCAAGATCGAAGCATCTATGCCCCTAAATTTTAATTGGTTTTGGTAATTAATGACAATCAATGTGACACTACGGATTGTGACATTTTCGATTTCGGTATTACAGTACGACTTTTGTATTATGTTTTTGGGCCGTTTCCAGGAGTTTGGGCCTTTCCGGGGGGAATTTGGGCCTTCCGGGGGAGTTTGGGCCTTGGGGGAAATAGTTCGGGTTTTGGGGGACCTTCTTGGGCCGAAGGTGGGGGATCCTTGGCCCATGTGGGGGAGGGATTTGGGCAGCAGCCCTGCTGCCCCTGCGCCCCACCCCTTGTTGCGCCCCCTCATCCCCTCCAAACCCTAGCCGCCACCTCCCCCTTGCGCCCCCTTGCCTCCTCCACCTCCTAGCCGGCCCTAGCAGGGATTCAACCCCCTCCTTGCTGCCACGCCCTTCCCCTACATTGATCTCCTCGTTGGGAAGCTCCACAACAGGGAGGAACCGGCGGATTCGGTGTTTGGAGGGACATCAGGACCGGGAGAAGTTTGTTGTCGTCGTCGATTCTTCAAGAAGAGATAACGAATTGTGGCTCTCTAGGGTGGTCTAGGTGCTGCTAGATGGGATAATACATGCCTAGAATTCATGTATAGGTGTTGTTTCTAGATGGGATTAGGATAATTGCAAATCTGCCCAAAGTTGTGTTCTCGGGTAGATTGGGCGCCTGAGCTTCGGGCTCGCTTTTGTCAATTTTAGAAGCGTTTTCTGATCGGCCGACTATTATGAAATTGTAGGTAATTCAATTAACTTTAATTGCACACCAAGAACTCTACATTCTGTCTAGCCGTTTAAAAGTTATGGCTGTTTTACCAAACGTTGTCAAATCTGTGACGTGATTGGGACATATCGTGTTCAATTGTAGATTAGACAACTTTAGACGCCGAATCAGTCTTCGCAAATACTTAGCAAAAGTTGGGAAATTTCCTAATATTTGAGAAAATGTACTCGTTTACTTCATTTGGAGTTTTAGAACTCAAGTTATGATAGTTGGAAGCCCACTGTCCCGATGGGACAGATTCTCTGTTTTCGGGTTTTAGGAGTAGGTTGCGAGGTCGTTGTAGATGATCGCTCTTGTACTGTTTTGTGGCAAGTTTTGAGTGTGATGTACCTATGTGCAGGTGGTGTGACCTTGGGAGTGCCCTCAACCTCTCGCCACTCCGTCGTTCACGGTTGAAGGCAAGTTTATTGGGATGGATTTGGGGTTTTGGGTGACCAACTAGCTGTGTAGTTTTGCTATGATACTAAATGATGCTCTATGTTGCCATGTTGTTCCTCACATGTGTTATGATGTTCATGTTTAGTTCAACAATATGCCGTTGTTATATTGAGTTTCCATTATGCAAGTTATATCATGATGTGGCATATGTGCATTCATAATGGAAGAGGCGTCCCATTCTGATGCGGACCTCTGTGTTCACACGTAGTGAACACGAAAGACCTACCTCGTAGTCCCATCCACGGTTGTGTATGGGAGCTAGTCAATAAGAGTAGGCACCCTCCATCTACGGGATGGAAGGGGAAAGAGGGTGCACACCGACGAGTGTGCACTCGGCAATACCGGTATGTGCTAACAGAGAGACATGTGCATTGCATTGCATGTATGATGATGTTAATGAGATGTATATATGATGAATCATGAGATGCTTATGGTGTTGAATATGGAATGTAATGATGATGGTATTGAAAACTGTTTTGCTTGTTCCATTGCAATACACTTTGCTGAGTGATGAACTCACGCTTGTTGTTTTGTTATTTTTTTAGGTACCATGAAACTGGCATGTGGAAAAGGGACTTAGCGGCACATCTTCACATAGCTTCATTCACTTAGACAACTACACTTTACCATTCGTAGTTGTGATAATAAGTTTATTGCGCTAAAACTTAGAGTATGCTTTAATGTGTGCTTGGTTCTATCATTCACTTCGTTTTAGTTCATGACATGGTTGAATTCAGTATTCTGGACTTAAACTGTAGCTATACCTCCCATTATTGCTATTTTAGATGTCATTCATTATGTTATGCCTTGTGATACTATTGTTGTTGCTTCAAACCATGGAAAACAAAGGAAATGCTGCTGAAATTTCTGTTAAATCATTTGTGCCCTTGCTGTAATTTGTCTTTAATTGGGGTATTTAGTTGCTATTTCTACTATGTTTGGTAACATCTAGGGCATACTAGGTGCCGGGGTGTTACAATCATGTTGAAGGACTAACAATTTCTCTTGAGTTTGCAAGCATAGTTTGGTCCACTCCAATGCATGAGAAAGAAGAAAAGGATTGTGATCTAAAGGGGTCAAGAAAAAAAGATCAAAACCCGATGTCAAGGCACAAGAGTAGCTCGGATTCTTTTTTCTTTTTTACTAATCTCAGAGAAAGAATAAAAGATCGATTTAAATAGATTAGATGCCGTACTATAAAGAGGGATTAATGACTAGTAGCTTGATTTTGAGAAAGGTTTAAATTGGATAAAATTCTTTTGAAACACATACTAGAAGCATCTAGTCCTAGTCTGATTTTCAATCTTTGCATCTTCAGAGATTCCAGCACTATTGTTGTGCATATCGCGGTAGTACTACAAGGCAGTACTATCGAATTTACTATAGTAGTAGATGTTTTCTAGAGAAAGTAGTTTTCAAGGTTTTTCAGTTTTTCTCTAGGCTGGAGCTATCGCCAATGTTAACGCGGTACTAGTCCAGGATCACGCTAGTGCACACAGTCTCAACATTGGTGAATATCACAATCATACTCAACGAAATAGTAAGGTACCTTAGTTAATTAACCAAACTGGTTGCTAGACCTTATGGTCAATTTACAAAGATACGCCTCGCAGGGCAAAGGCTTATTAAAAGAGAAATAACTGCAGCGGAATATAAAGAAAACGCGTGGCGCCAACCAATATGCCACAGGCAACTGACTGGGCTCTCCCCCTAGCTTGTTGGCTCTTCCTGGAGCTCCTCCTCCAGTGCTGGCGTTGATTCTTCTTCAACTGGTGTTGTATTGTGGCAAGGGTGAGTACTTGGTACTCAGCAAGTCATGCACAAAATGCAAATAATATTCTATATGCATGGCTTAATACAAAGGATAGGTTAATAGGTTCATTTGTAGTAAAGCAGCAATTAGCAAGTAACATAAGTAGATTCGAAAGCAGTAGAAGCAATGTAGTATCAATAACGTTTCCAGGAGTTAAATAAACATTTTCCCTTTCCTAATCCACATTTCCATCAATGTCATCATTAAACCCAACCAAACTTTTCAAGTCCAAGTTGTTTTCATGAAAATCTAACCCTTGACTGTAATTCCCGAGCAATGTCCAATGCTGCAAACACGGCTATTCGAATAGATTTTACACTCTGCAGAGGTTATGCACTTTACCCACAAGATACAGCCAAACACCACAAAGGCGAGTGTCCGTAACAGTCTTTCGAAAACTTCTAACAACACAAGTGAGCCTCCCCGGTTATTGCACACTAGCCTTTCCCTTAGCAAAGGCGAAGTCTAGGCCAATCAACCTTTAGATGGGTACTTGGCCGCAGCCCCGGTACGCTCCCCCGTACAACTACACAATAGGGTATAGTTGACACCCCGAGGTCCCACAGATACGTTATTAGCAACTTAATCAACTAGGTCTGTCCCATTACAAACATGTGGTTGCACGTTTGACTCAGTTCAAAGGCTTGCAAGGTTAAGTCCTTAGGTTGACCAGGGCAAGACTACCCGAAGAACCAAATCAACTTCCCTGGTGCCATTCATGGCCCACCATATCATTCTTGCCACATGCCCTGATCCAAATCTATTTATCAAATCCCAGTTGATTACCATGCACCACGTGCCATCGATAACAACATCAATAACACATGACACTTCTCAAAAACAGGTTCAATATCTCATTAAGTCAACATTAACATTTGATTGTCCAAAATCATGTCATGTGCACGTCGTAGGTCTAAGCAATATACTACAACGGTCTAAATACCCAATGTTGGAAATTTAATAAGGTCCAACTAAATAATCCACAACTAGGGTGACAAGGGTTCATGGCATACAATTATATACATCAAGGAGTTATACAACAACTAGGTATTTAACTAATCCCAGAATTAATCAACATAAATTCTAATTAAATTAGCATGCAATACTTTGAAACAACATAATTTCAAAAGAATGGGCTCAACATGGTCAAAGCACAACTTGCCTTCAAAAAGTACTTGTTCTTGCTCTTGAGCTGGCTCCTGGGTCAAAACTTCACCTTCGAAGCCTTCGGGCACTTCAACGTCTACTCGTAACGCGTGCAAATAGCAATAAATAAATAAAACAGTACAAAAAAGTGTTCAAAACTTCAAATAAAGTTCATAAACAGAGAGAGCATAGTTTTACGAATTTTTACAAATTTGAAACGCCCAAATCGGAGTTAAAATGCAAAAGTTATAATCGTTTAAAGTTAAAGAATCTACTAATTAAATAAAAACAGAGAAAATTTCACATTCAAAAATTAATTAAAATTCATATTCAAGTAGATCTCAATTTTATAAAAATTTAGAAATTGGAATCGTTCAAATCGGAGTTAAAACACAAAAGTTATAAGCGTTTGAAGTTTGAAAATTCAAATAAATCAATAAACCGAATTAAGTCATTTATTTTTCTATTGGAAAATTAATTTATTACGTCAGCAGGACACGTGGACCAATCGGGAGCCACCACGTCGCCTCGGGTCGATGGACCCGGCGCACGACTCGGCTCGGTCCACCATGGGCCCGGCCCACGGGAAAATGTCTCATTGACATGTGGACCCCGCGGGTGACGTTAGTGTGACGTCACCACGCCTCGGCCGCATGGTACTGACACGCGGGCATCACTGTGACATCAGCATGACATCACGGGGTGACGTCATGGAGATGTTGGGCCAGCCGATGACATGCGGGCCCCACACTGACGTCAGCGGCGACCGGGTGTGACCGCGTTGACCGCACCGGTCCAACTCCCGGACACGTAGCACAGTCTGGGCCGTTGATTTGAAAATCAACGGTCCAGATCAGATCTAACCTCACGCGTTTGGAAATAACGCGGTTGATCTGGACCGTTCGATCTTGATCGGACGGTCGAGATCCGATCGGGTTTCACCGCGTCTCTGGGGGTGACGTGGCTTGACCCGGCGCGTGACGTGTGGCTCAATCTACACCGTTCAATCTCGATCGAACGACTGGGGTTGCATCTAACGCTTCAACGTGGGTTAACCCTAACCGTACGATCTAGATCTAACGGCTGAGATCTACCCAAGCACGGTGCGATTACGACTACGTGGCTTGATCTAAACCGTTGGATCTAGATCCAACGGCTGAAAACAGATCTAAAAACTGAAACGTGGGGATTACCTTCAGATGACGTGGACGAATCTGGGCCTTTGGATCTTGATCGGATGGTTCACGAAGCTTGGGGGGTCGGCGATGTCGACGGTGGAGCGTGCTGGCCGGAGATGAAGACGACAACCACCCGAACGGCGTTGCGGGCACGCTCCGGCGAAGTGGATGGTACCCCCCGACGCGTCTTGTCCTTGCGGTTCCGGATCTGGGCTCGGTGACGGCGGAGGACGGCGGACGGTGGCGGAAACAGCAGAAAACCGCGGCGAAAACCTAATCCAACTACGGCGAGCGATTGCGGCGCAACCACGGCGGCTCAAGCGCGAAGATCTAGGGCTACGGGTGCGCACGGAAGCGGGCTACACGACAGGGGTGGTGCGCGCATTAAATAGGGCCCTCGGCGTCCGTGAAAACCGAAGAAACCAAGGTCCACCCGGCTGCGGCAGCGAAATCCGAATTGGGCGACGTGGCGCAACGGTGGCCGTTGGATCAAGATCCAACGGTCACGCGGCTGAGGCTCGGGCGCGACGCGGTTGGACCGAACCGCGTGCGCGGCTGGCTCGGGTCGGACTCGGACTCGGGTCTGACTCGGGCCCGGTCGCATGAACTGTGCAAACCCACCCAGCGATTAAATATTCAAAGTAATTTCTAGAAATTCAAATAAGTCGAGAAAAATAGCAAAATAATCAGAAAAATTCCAGAAAAATTCTAGAAAATACATTGAGATATTTTAGACTCAAATAAAATATTTCCAACAAAATTTTATTTATAAATTTTAACTCTTTAATTATTTCAAAAGGGTATAAATTCAAATTAAATCCAAATAAATCCAGACAAATTCCAAAAAATTCTAAAAATTCACTAAAGTGCAAAATAACATTTAAATTCATGAAAAGCTAAAATTTGGGATGTTACAGTTTTGAGGGTCAACACTACCGCCCTTTAACGAGCGGTACTACTGGAGGTCAGTAGTACGGTATTTAATGTACCGGTAGTTATTTTAGAGATAAACCCATTTTTAAGCAAAAAACGCAATCTAATTATCAATACTACTGCACTTTGAGTGCTGGTAGTACCGGACCTCTATAATGGGCAAAATGTCAGTGCATTTAATGCGTGCAGTAGGCTATTGGGGTCAGGTTTTCATGGGGTTGTACTACCGGGTTTTAGCTGGCGGTAGTACCACAAATGCTGAATTTTACAGCATTTTTCCCTAACGGCTAGAATTGCTGGTGGAGGCTATAAATACCTCCACATTTGCATTCATAGAGCCTCTTAGTGACTCATTGAATACTCTTGAGCTCTAGCAAGTCTTCTTTCTCCCATTTGCATTAATTTCATCTCTTGAGATGAGTTAAAAGCATTCGAGTGCATTAATTTCATTAGAGCCAATTAGAAATTTGAATCAACCTCAAGTATGCGTCATTTTTTCTATTCTCTTATTGGTTGCTGCCACCTAGATGGCTTGGAGGTGTGGAACCAGAGATCTTCTCAAATGAGATTATGAGAAGGCCTGGTCGGTTGTGAAGGCACGGAGCTCCCCTACCCGGAGTGGGGAAGAGCTACCCAGAGTAATCGAGGAATTCTCAATTGCGTAAAGGAGCCGGTTGAAGTGAGTCAAGCTACCTCAACATGGATTAGGGGAGACCGGCATGTCTCCGATACCTCGATAAATTCGTGCATCATCATCTTATGGTTTGCAAGTTTCTTGTGCTCAATTTAATTACTAGCAATTATAATATACTTTAGTGTGATCATTTATTTATAATTGTTAGATTGGTTAGACATTGCATCATTGGGGCACTTTAGCGAAACCTAGAAGTTTTAGGCCCTGATTGTTAAAATTCTCATTTATAGTCCTATTGGCTTCTTAGTGTAATTAGAGCTGAGAATTTTAAAAATCTTCTATTCACCCCCCTAGTCGGTTATCCTTGATCCTACATGGGAGCAGGGCCACATGGCAGTAAGGGCAGAGGAGAGAGGGGTGCTGCTAGGGACATGTGGGGCTGAGGCAAGGAAATGACCCACATGGTAGAGAAAGTGAGGAAAAGAAAAGTTTTTACCAAATCCGAATTCTAGCAATGATTTCTCGGATTTATTAAGCCAATAAAAATGTCATAATTTTTTTGAAATTTTTAGACACAGTCCTAGGGTATTTCTAAGGATCAAATAAAATTTTCAGATGATGATCATACTCTTAGATTTTTATAAAAATTTGCTATTGGCTTCGTCCTCTTTGAAATTAGCTATTTTTTTTCCAAAAGCATAAAATATTCTAAAACTTTTTCTAGGGTGTTCCAGGGATGATTTATGATTTAATTAAATTTTCTCTAGATTTTATTTTTGTTCACTTTCAACCTTGAAAAGTCAGAAATCCTTCTTGACCATTAAAAGCATTTCTTTAATAGCTAAAATACTAGAAAAAACATAAATGATCAAAATTCAAATTTAGACAAAAAAATATTCTTAGATTAATCTTTGTATTTTTATTTGCAGGTTTTTGGGCTATTTAGGGCGCATACGACGCAACGTTGGCACGTCTTGAGCGCAAGACAACCAATGGAGGAGGTTGACACGTGGGCCTAGCATTTCAAAGAGAGAGGAGGGGTAGCATGTCAAGGAGAGAGGAGGGGAGAGAAAAGCCATGATGGGAAAGCATATTACACCCAAAATACACCTTCGCGTGGTGGAGGCGGGTCTCGAGCCAGGCGCCTTCCTTTTCCACTTTTTAATTTAAATTTGATTAAGCTTTTAATTACTGATAGGAATTTTTAGAATTTCTAGAGCTATCAAATTAACTCCAATTTTTTTTTGAACATTTTTAAGGGTGTTTTTTAGGTGGTACTAAGGTTTTTCTTAAATTTTTAGAATTTTGGTGGCTCTATATTTTCTTTAAAAATGCTTTTACTATGTCATCTTTAATAAATATATAGTGTTAGAATTTTCAAAGATAGCAACTCAACTTTTTAAAAATTCGTAAATTTTCTGGGAAGGTTCTCCATACTATTTGAAACTTAAGTAAAATATTTTTAGACTTTGTGCTAATATGAATTAAGAGTTTTGAATTTAGAAGTTGCAACTAGTAAATTTAAGTTATTTTCTTTAAGGGCCAAAAATTCCAAACTTGCCAGAAATATTCTAAAAATTAATAATAAACTCAAAAATAATTTTTCATCTTACTATTTAAATCCAGTGCACAAATTATTATGTTACATTACAATTAAAAAACTTTCGCTTCGAAAAGTGTATATTTGAAATTCATCTCAAAATTTTCACTCAAAAAATTATAAATAAAAAATATCAAATCAAAAAGTTTCATCTCAAAAAAAAATTAAACAAAAAACTTCACATTAGAAGGTTTCAACTCAGATATTTTCAACTCAAAAGAATACAAATCGAAAACTTTCAAGTCTGAAAATATTCAACTGAAAAACTTTTAGTTTGAAAAGTTTTTATTCAAAAAACTTCCGAATGTGGTTAAAAGATAGTTGTTTTAAAAAACTTATGAGGAAAATTTGATACAAAAGTTATTTTGAGTTTAAGGGGAAGGAGATAGAGGAGATTAAGGGGATGAAGGAGGTGTTGCCACTTGTTAAAAGTAGAGTGCTTTTCAGGGGGAAGGGAACCACGGAAAAGAATGACTGCCACTTATCACAAAGATAGGACATTCTCACAAAAGATTTGGTTAGGATGCCCTTAAATTACCAATTCCGAAATAAAATTATCAAGAAGCTATTCGCTAGCACTACAAGAAAGCGATAATTTTTCGTTGGCCCAATATATTTTTGTTGGCTTTCAGCAGGTCGACGACAATAATAATACATTTTCATTGGCCAAATTAAAATCGATGAAAATATATGTATTTTCATCGGTCATAGGTAGCAGTCGACGAAAATAAATATATTTTCATCGGTTTGTTTGAGAAGCTAACCAAAACAACCCTGCCAAGGGCGGCAATTGAATTTCAAATAATTTTCGTTGGCTTCTCTGGCCGACAAAAATAGCTTAGCCCATTCGTGTTATGCCACATGGCAACAAAACTATTTCCGTCGGTCAGAGTGGCCGACGAAAACAGCTTACCCTACCACGTAGGCATTGTTTTCATCGGCCAGCCTGGCCGACGAAAATAGGGCGTAATAACTCCCATGGCCATCCCCCCGCTGTAACACTGCGGAATGACGGTATGAGTCATTTTTTATTTCGGCATTTTGGTATGTCTTCGGTTTCATGTTTTTGGGCCCTCCGGGGGCATTTTGGGCCTTCCGGGGGAATTTGGGGCTTGGGGGAATCATCGTGGGCTTGGGGGACCCTCGTGGGCCGGAGGTGGGGGTCCTTCGGCCCAAGTGGAGAGGGGTTTAGGGAAGCATGTCTGCTGCCCCTTGAGCCCCCTCCCCACATGCGCCTCCACCTCCCCCCTCTACCCAAGCCGCCAGCCCCACCACCCTCTAGCCATGCGCCCCTCCCTTCCACCTTGCACCTCTCCTACCACCCCCTAGCAGGCCCTAGCTTGGCTCCCTTCCCCTCCATTGCTGACACTTCATCCCCCTTCGTTCATCTCCACGTTGCGAAGGATTGCGACCGAGAGGATCCGAAGATTGGAGGGAGTTCGTGGCCGGGAGAGGAGTTTTCGATGGTTCGTCGTTCGTCGGGATAAGGTATGGCGATGGGAAACTTTTGGGATGGATTAGGTGTTGTGATCGTGGAGGTTTTGGTGGTATTAGTTCAAAAGGTCGTGCTGCAACTAGTTACAATTGATGAAAACTAGAATTGTTGTGGTGTTCTGTTTCGGGCAAATTGGACGTCCGACCTAGGGCTTGAGTTTTTGTAATTTTAGATGCGTTTCCTGGTCGGCTGTATCTTGAGAAAGTTGTAGGTAATTTAATTACCTTTAATTGGACACCAAGAACGTTAAATTCCGTCTATCCGTTTAAAAGTTATGGCTGTTTTATCGAACGTGTTCAAATCTGTGACGTGATTGGGACAGATCGTGTAAATCTGTAGATTATATAATTTTAGAGGCCGATTCAGTCTTCACGAATACTTAGGAAAAGCTAGGAAATTTCCTAAGCTTTGAGAAAATATACTCTTTTACTTAATTTGGAGTTTTAGAACTCAAGTTATGCTAGTTGGAAGCCCGCTGTCCCGTCGGGACAGATTCTCTATTTTCGGGTTTTAGGGGTAGGTTACGAAGTTGGGGTTGATGATCATTCTTGTACTGTTTTGTGGGCACATTTTGAGTGTGTGGTACCTATGTGCAGGTGGTGTGACCCCGGGAGTGCCCTCAACCTCTCGGCACTCCGTCGCTCACGGTTGAAGGCAAGTGTATTGGGATGGGTTCGGGTCTTGTATGATGATTAGACTTGCATAGGTGCAATATGGCTACATGATGTGCTAACTTGCCTTGCTTGATACTTGCTTATGACATGATGAACATGCTTACATGTTGGTTATGAAATTGTTGTATTACATGTTTATGCAAGTTTATACATGTTCATGTCATATGTGTATTCATAATGGAAGAGGCGTCCCATTCTGATGCGAGCCTCTGTGTTCACACATAGTGAACACGAAAGACCTACCTCGTAGTCCCATCCACGGTTGTGTATGGGAGCGAGTCAGTAAGAGTAGGCACCCTCCATCTACGGGATGGAAGGGGAAAGGGGGTGCACGCCGACGGGTGTGCAATCGGCAATACCGGTATGTGCTTCAAGGAGACATGTGCATTGTATTGCATATATGATGATGTTTAAGAGATGAATACCATGTGAATATGAGATGCTTATGATGTTGATTATGAGATGTAAAGATGATGGTTTTGTTAATCTGTTCTCTTGTTCCATTTCAATACACTTTGCTGAGTGATGAACTCACGCTTGTGTTTTATGATGTGTTTAGGTACCATGAAACCGGCTTGAGGGAAAGGGGCTTAGTGGCACATCTTCACGAAGTTTCACTCATTTAGACATCTACAATTTTGCCATTCGTAGTTGTGATAATAAGTCTGTGACACTACGGATCGACGGTGTGAGTCATTTCCGATGTCGGCATGACGGTATGACTTTAGTAGCATGTTTTTGGGCCTTCCAGGGAAGTTCGGGCCAAGCGGGAGCTAGTTTGGACCTTTGGGGAATGAAGTGGGTCGTTGGTGGGGGAGTTTTGGGCCCATGGGGGGGAACCTGAAATTTCTGCCTTGGGGGGCGCCCCACCCTTGCTTGTGCGCCCCCACTCCCTCTCCCATGCCCTAGCCGCCACCCCATGCCATTGCCGCCCCTCCTCCCCTCCTTGCCTTGCGCCTCCACCACCTCCCCATTGCTCCTCCTCCTCTAGCCGGCCCTAGGGCCTTCCCCTCCAAGAGATCTCGCTGTTCGGGTGCTCTCCAACCGTGTGGAACCGGTGATTCTGGTGATTACGGTGTTCCCGGCGTTTGGAGAGGAGATCGGGCCGCGAGGAGGCGAAGATCGTCGATCGAGTGTCTCGCCAAGAAGAGGTAAGACCCGGGGATCTTGGTTTTAGGGTGTAGGTGCTGGTTAGAGGGTGAATTCCATAGTTAAATTTGATGTTTAGGTGGTGCCCCTAGATGAGATTAGGGAGTTTTCTATGTTTGTCCCACGTCCTGTTTCGAGCAGATTGTGCAGTCGACCTAGGGTTTGAGTTTTCGTGATTTTAGAGTCAGAATTTGGTCAACCGCCTGTTGAACAAGTTGTAGGTAACTTCAATACCTTTCATTGGATATAAAGAACATCCAATTCCGCCCAGCCGTTTGAAAGTTATGCTCATTTTACCGAATGTGTTAAAAACTGTGACGTGATTGAAACAGATCACGGTATTCTGTAGATTAAACTACTTTAGATTCCGAATCAGCTTTTTCATATACTTAGAAAAAGTTAGGAAATTTTCTAAGCTACGCGAGGATGTACTCGTTTAATCGATTCGGAGACTTAGAACTCAAGTTATGCTCATTGGAAGTCTGCTGTCCCGTCGGGACAGAACCTCTGTTTTTGGGTTTTGCGAGTAGATTGCGAAGTCAGGGTAGAAGAGTGTTTGCGTATTGTTTTGTGGGCATGTTTTTGAGTGTGTGATATCTATGTGCAGGTGGTGTGACCCCGGGAGCACCCTCTACTTCTCATCAATCCGTCGCCTGTGGTTGAGGCAAGTGTATTGGAATGGGTAGCGGGTTGTAGGTTGCTAGTTTTGATGAGTTGCAATTGAATTTATGATGTGTTCACATGCCATGCTTTAATGTTTGCCACTGATATGATGAATATGGTTTATTATGTTGTGATGCCATGAGTTAATGTACAAGTTATCTATGATGTTGGCATGTTTGCATACATGGCATGATACATGGCCGGGTCGGTGAGAAAGTCATAACTAGTCCGGTAAGGTCGGTGAGAAAGTTATGACTAGTCCGGGGCGCCATTAAGTAAGTCCTACATCGTGATTCCATCCACCGCGGTGAATGGAAGCGAGGAGTAGGCACCCTTCATCTTCGGGATGGAAGGGAAGAGAGGGTGCACACCGACGGGTGTGCACTCAACCATACCGGTATGAGTTTCCAGGAGACATGTGCATCGCATCGCATTGCATACATGATGATGATGATATGTGAATAATGATATGTGAGCATGAGTAAGATGATAGACATGATGTGAGGTGTTGTAGTCATGTAATTGTTCTTTTGTACCATTGCAATATACTTGTTGAGTGTTGAACTCACGCTTGTGCTTTCTTGTTGTTTTAGGTAACATGAGAACGGCATGCGGGGAAGGGAATTAGTCACACTCCTACACGTAGCTTCACACATTTGTTCCCACATTTATTCATTTAGAGTCTTGATAATAAATTTAGTGTGATGCATATTGGGTTATGGTTTAGTCTTATGTTATGAGAGCCTTATTGTTCGTTTAGCTCATAAAGACTCTGAATGCTTAAAATTTGACTTATATTGCTGTCATGCCACTATTTATTGCTGTTTTAGATGTCTCATTTATTGCCATATATTGCTATGATATTATTGTTGCTTCAATTCTTGGAAAAACAAAGGAGATGCTGCCGAAATTTTCGGTATTAGCATTCGCTCCTTTGTTGTAATTTACTTGTAATTGTGGTATTTAGTGTGGCTTAGTCTATGTTTGGTAGCATTCGGGCATACTAGATGCTGGGGTGTTACAAAGTCAATGCGCTGAAAACTTGGAGTATGCATTATTTGTGTGCTTGGCCATACTATTTGATTCGTTTAGTTTGTGAAGTGGTTGAATGCATTATTTTGGACTTAAATTGTTGCTATGTCACCTGATATTGCTGTTTTAGATGTCTTTCATTATGATATATCTTGTGATATTCTTGTTGTTGCTCCAAACCATGGAAAAGCAAAGGAGATGCTGCCGAAATTTTCGATTTTAGCATTTGCACCTTTGCTGTAATTTGACTTTAATTATGGTATTTAGTTGCTGTTTCCTCTATGATTGGTGACATCCAGGGCATTCTAGATGCCAGGGTGTTACAGTTGGTATCAGAGCGGGCTTTAGGTCCTTGGAACATGTATTTTAGTGTCAAACTTTAGGTTCAACTAAAATGTGATGTGGGTTAACATAGAAACATGGCTCAGTTATAATTAAAATTTTGCCATAGGATAGCAATATTAAAACTTGCATAAGTGGAATAATTAATTTAAAATTTGACACACTTGGATGCGTAGTAGGAAAGGGTATGGGTATCGTTGCTTTACGCTTAAATGTTGTACTTAAGCCTTGATATTCAATGCTATATTTGATAATGTATGTTGCTATGTTATTGAGAGAATTGATTGGATTGTTCTTGTTATTGTGATAAAGTGGGGTTGTGGTGCCGAAGGGTTTCGGTCACCTCTTTTTGTTCATAGTAAGGGTGTGGTTTGACGGTGTGGCCGGTTAGAGCCATCACCGAAGAACTATTAACCCTTGTGGGAGAAGAGTGCTTACCCTTTCTGTTGTAGATCGGGTAGTTGACTGGAGTCAAATAGAAGAGTTTGGTGGTGGATTCCTTCGGATTTTCTTTAACCGTTCTGACGATCGGTTTGGGTTGGTTTTCCTTGGTTTTAGTTGATTGAAATCAAAGGAAAGTGTTTGGTATTGGATTTTCGCGGATTGATCCTTCGACAGTTTGTGGTTTTGTCTTCCTTTGTTGAAGACGAAGAAGAAGAGTTTAGTGTTGCGCCTTTTTGGTCGCCTTTTGGCTTTGACACCAGTTTTGGTTGGTTGCTTTGCAAAGAAAAGTATAGTTTTCGTTCTTGTGTGTCTCACTCTGAGTTTAAAAGAAGTTATTGAAGTTGTATGCAAAAATTTAAGATGTATCAATTTATGTTTTGTGCCTTTGTCCGTAAAGGTTTACTTGATCGCTTGGTTCCCTCCTGTAGGAGTCTTTAAGATTGAAATGTGTTTTGGAGATCTTTTGCATAACCTAGTGTGAGTCATGTCCAATTGCAACTTTGAGAGTCAAGTTTCTTTGTGAATTTTGGTTGAGTTTTAAAAAGAAAATGCTGCAAATAAAGTAAGTAGTCATTTGACTGAAATTATTTGTCAAAAGTGAAAATTGTTGTTTAGCATGTTATGTACTATGTAACAATGTGGTTTATGGAAATGATGTACTTCTAAGTTAATTTTCGAGTTGAATCAATTAAATATAATTTTTATCTTTAGCTTAAGATTAAATGAACTTCTAGTGTTGTAGATTACTCTATAGTGAGAATGATTAAATGTGTAATAGTACATGCTTAGAATTTGTAGCTTTATGTTAAAGATGAGGTAGCACACTATTGTTACTTAATGGGAAAATGACCATTGATAGTGTTTAAAGTTTTAAACCTTGATGCATAGTGAGAACATTAAGGCGATGTAAACTACTGTTGAAGTAATAGTAAATTGGTTGGTTATCTAAAAGACTTTTAATATAGGGTCTGTAGAACAAGTTAATTGTGATGGTGATCGACCCTAGTGCATGATAGATGACTAGAACTACTATGTTTGCTATTATGAACTATGGAAATAATTGGAAGGATGTAATTGTGTTCTTGAAATGCTAATACAGATGACAATTGAGAAGGTAGGAGTTGTTGTTTGATGTTGTTGTTAAGAGCATTGGGATTGCCCAACTTATTAAATTTATTTTAATAATTGGAGTATGTTGTGTAGTGGCAATTGTGTTATAACCTATGTATAGGGTAGCTAAAAGCAATGTTGTTGTTTGATGATTATGCGCATTTGTTGATATTGATGACTAAGTAGTGGTAGTAAATGTTTAGATTACATGTTGAGAACCATGGTTAAAAATGGAGGAACTTGTAACATGTGGTGATGGAGTGAACAATGGATAATTATCATGATGTAAGACCCTCTCCTTAATGAGTGTATATCTTAGAATCCTACTTATGAATTTTGTCTTGTGGAGATAACATTGATGTGTTGAAGTCATTTATTGATTAAGTTTCAAATTATCGAGAAGTTGACATATGGTTGGTATAAAATTGATAGGTTGATCGTGCTAAAGTATTTGTTGAAGTACTATGTTTTAAATATAGAATATGATGTTGTATGATTTGATGGTCCGTGGGGATCATGATGAGGTAGTCTTGCTTGGATGTCTTATGATAAGCACCAGAAACTTTATTTTTGAGTATTGGGAAAGGTAATTACAGAAAGAATTTGTTATGTGATTTTTGTTAAGTCCTGTTGGGGCTTCTCAACGTGTAAAATAGTGGATTTGAAAATCTTTAATGGTAAGCATAGTGGATTACTAGGTATGGTGGGATCTATGCTGAGCTTGTGTTTAAAACCCTTTGGACTGGTTTGGTTGTTTGCTATCTTGGTTGAATGCTTTCGGTCAAGGTGTTCTTTATGTTGTGTTTCAGAGTTTCCCTAAACTCATAGTGATTGGTGTCAATCTTTGGTGTTGGCCCATTTGTTTAATTTAGGCTATGAGTGTGGATGTGACACTACGGAATGGTGTGACATTATTTATTGTAATGTTAAGGTCAAAAACTTTATGAAATATCGAATTAAGGTTAAAACCATAGGGTATGGAGGTTAATAGCGTTTCCGGGCCGTTTCCGGGCCGTTTCCAGGGTTTTGGGCCTTCCCGGGGGAGTTTGGGCCTAAAAGAGGGGGTTGTGGGCTTTGGTGGGATGGAGTAAGAGTCCATTTAGGACTAGGAATCAGATTTGGGGCTGGTAAAAGGGGGTTCCCCCTGCCCTTGGGGCGCCCCATCCCCTCTTGTGCGCCCCACTTCGTCCCCCCTTGGCCCTAGCCGCCCACCTCCTCTCCTCCCCCCTTTGGCCGTGCGCCTCCACCCCCCTTGCCTATTTGTTCCCCACTACTCCACCTCCTCTCCTCCACCCCTTGCTGCCCTAGGGTAGCCTCCCCACCCCTGCACCTCGAGGATCCATCCGTTGGAGCGAGGAGCGAGGAGCGAACCGGGAGGAGATCCTTTCAGATTTCGTGCGTCGGGCAAAGGTATGGCCATGGGAATCCTTGGGATTGGTCTATGTACTGTTATAAGGGTGTTTATCAAGTTTTTAGATCAATTGGTGGTGCTGGATTTGATTAGATTAGATGGATTCTTGAGTTGGTCACGTTCTCTGTTTCGGGCAGCATGAGCAGTCGACCTAGGGTTTGATTTTTCGCCAATTTAGATTTGGCATTTGGTCGTACAGATGTTGAAGAAGTTGTAGATAATTTCATTATCTTTCCGTAGATATAAAGAACGTTAAATTCCGATCAGCCGTTTGAAAGTTATGGCTGTTTTACCGAGCGTGTTAGAATCTGTGACGTGATTGGAACAGATCACGGTATTTTTGTAGATTAAACAACTTTAGAGTCCGAATCAGTATTTCCCTATACCTAGAAAAAGTTGGGAAATTTCCTAAGCTACACGAGGATGTACTCGTTTAATTGATTTGGAGTCTTAGAACCCGAGTTATGCCTTTTGGAAGGCTGCTGTCCCGACGGGACAGAACCGCTGTTTTCCGGTTTTGCGAGTAGTTGGCAATGTCGGGGTAGATGAGGGTTTGCGTACTGTTTTGTGGGCTTGATTGTGAGTGTGTGGTCCCTTTGTGCAGGTGGTGCGACCCCGGGAGTGCCTTCTACTTCCCGCCAATCCGTTGTTTGTGGTTGAGGCAAGTGTATTGTAATGCATAGCGATTTGTAGGTTGCTAGTTGAGACTAGATGAGATTGATTATATGTGATGATCACTTGCCATGCTTTAATGATTGCCATTGATATGATGAGTATGTTTATCATGTTATGATGCCATGTGTTAATGTACAAGTTGATTATGATGTGGCATATTTGCATACATGGCATGATTACATGGCCCGGGCGGTGAGAAAGTCATAACTAGTCCGAGAAGGTCGGTGAGAAAGTTATGACTAATCCGGAGAGCCAATGAGTAAGTCCTACAGCGTGATTCCATTCACCGCGGTGAATGGAAGCGAGGAGTAGGCACCCTCCATCTTCGGGATGGAAGGGGGGAGAGGGTGCACACCGACGGGTGTGTACTCAACCATACCGGTATGAGTTTCCAAGGAGATATGTGCATCGCATTGCATTACATTGCATTGCATTATATGAGGATGATTTATGATGATGTCAATGATATGCTTACACTATGAATATGAGATGTGTATGATGTTGTATGTAAAAAGGTGGTGATGAAGGTATTGAAATGTATTTTCTTGTTCCATTGCAATATACTTGCTGAGTGATGAACTCACGCTTGTGTTTATGTTGTTTTTCTTAGGTACCATAAAACCGGCATGCGGGAAAAAGGGTTTAGCTACACATCCACACGTAGCTCAACACAAATTAGACAGTGTTATCATTTGGAGTCATGATAATGAAAGTATTGCCATGAAACTTGGAGAATTGCTTAACTGTGTGCTCGATCTTATTATTTGGTTCGTTTAGCTCATGAAGTGGTTGAATGCTTTATCCTGGACTTATATTGTTGCTATGTCACATGTTATTGCTGTTTTAGATGCTTTCCATTATGATATAACTTGTGATACTTTGTTGTTGCTCCGAATCATGGAAAAACAAAGGATATGCTGCCGAAATTTTCGGTATTTGCATTTGTTCCTTTGCTGTAATTTACTTGAAATTATGGTATTTAGAGGTTGCTTAGTTTATGTTTGGTAGCATTCGAGCATATTAAATGCCGGGGTGTTACAGTTGGTATCAGAGCGGGCTATAGGTCCTTGGAATGTGTGTTTTTAGTATCATACCTTAGGTTACAACTAAAATGTGATGTGGAATAACTTAGAAACATGGCTTAGGTTTTTACAAAAATTTTGTCATAGGATAGCAACATTAAAACTTGCAAAAGTGGTATAACTAATCTAAAATTTGACACAAATGGATGCACAGTAGGAAAAGGGTATGGGTATCGTTTCCTTACGCTTAAATGTTGTATTTAAGCTTTGATGTTGAATGCTTCATTTGACAATGCATGTTGCTATGTCTATGAGATAAATGATTGAATTGCTCTTGTTGTTGTGATAGTGTCGGGACCCGAATTTGCAAACCTGGACCCTCTGTGTATTCAGCACTAGTCCAGGATCACGCTAGTGCACACAGTCTCAACATTGGTCAATATCACAATCATACCACCCGATAATAATAAAGTACTTTAATTAGATAATCAAACTGGTTGCTCGACCTTAAGGTCAAGATATAAATATACGCCTCCCAGGGCGAAACTTATTAAAAGAGAAATAATAGCAGCGGAAAAAGTAAGATAACATCGTGGCGCCATCCAGTATACCACAGGCAACTGACTGGGCTCGCTCCCTAGTTAGACGGTTCCTCTTGGAGCTCCTCCTCCAAAGCTGGTGTAGACTCTTCCTCAACTGGTGTTATATTGTGGCAATGGTGAGTACTTGGTACTCAGCAAGTCATGCACAGAATGCAACTAATATACTACATGCATGGCTTAATACAAAGGAATAGCTCAAGGTATATTTGCAGTAAACAGCACTAAACAAGTATCATAAGTAGATTCGAAAGCAGTAAAAACAGGTATAATATCATTAACTTTTCCAGGAGTTAAATAAACATCTTACCCATTCCTAGTCCACATTTCCACCAACATCATCTATTAACCAAACCCAACCTTTCAAGTTTTTTTTCAAGAAAGTCTAACCCTTGACTGTAATCCCCGAGCAGTGTCCAATACCGCGGACACGGCTATTCGAATAGATTTTACACTCTGCAGATGTTATGCACTTTACCCACAAGATACAGCCAAACAACACGAAGGCGAGTGATCGTAACAAAGCCTTTCGGAAACGGCTAACTACGCAAGTGAACCTTTCTGGTTTTTGCCCTACACCATCCCTTCCCTTAACAAAGGCGAAGTATGGGACCGACATACCGTTGGACGGGTACCATGCCATCGCATCGGTACGCTCCCCCTTCAAGCTACACAAAGGGTGTAGTTGACACCCGAGGTATCACATGCAAGTTATTAGTAACTTACTCAACTAGGACCGTCCCATTCCGGTCATGTGGTTGCACAATTAACTCAGTTCAAAGGCTTGCAAGGTTAAGTCCTTATATTGACCAGGGCAAGACTACCCGAAGAACCAAACCATCGCTCCCGATGCCAGAACTGGCCCACCCGATCATTTCTTGCCACATGCCCCGGTCCAAATCTGTTTATCAAACCCCCAGTTGATTACCATGCACCACGTGCCATCAACATCACAACTCATGATACCTTTCCAAAACAGGTTCAATATATCATTAAGTCAATATTAACATTTGATTGTCCAAAACCATGTCATGAGCACGTAGCAGGTCTAAGCAATATACTACAACGATCTAAATTCCCATGTTGGCAATTTAATAATGTCCAAATATTTAATCCTCAACTAGGGTGACAAAGGGTTCATGGCATACAATTCTTTATGTCAAGGTGGCATACTGCAACTAGGCAATTACTAATCCCCCAAAACAAATTAAAGCATTTTCTAATTGAACTAGCATGCAATAATTTAAATCAAATTAATTTCAAAATGGGATCAACATGGTCAAAGCACAACTTGCCTTTAAAGAGTACTTGATCTTGGTCCGGAGGTGGCTCCTGGGTCAACACTTCTCCTTCGAAACCTTCGGGCACTTCAACTTCTACTCGTAACGCGTGCAAATAGCAATAAGTGAATAAAACAGTAGACAAAAAGTGTCCAAACATCCAAATAAAGTCCATAAACAGAGAGAGAATAATTTTATGAATTTTTAGGAATTTGAATCGGCGAAATCGGAGTTAAAACGCAAAAGTTATAAGCGTTTAAAGTTTAAATAATCAATTAAATAATATTACAGGGAAAAACTTTGGTCCAAAAATTAAATAAAATTCATCACTAGGTAGATCTTAATTTTATACAAATTTAGAAATTTGAATCACTCAAATCGGAGTTAAAGTGCAAAAGTTATAAGCGTTTGAAGTTTGAAATCATATTTGAATTCATTAAACCAAATTAAATAAATTATTTCTTTTTTTAAAAAAAAATGATTTATTGCGTCAGCAGTGACACGTGTCAGCACCTCATTGGTCCACGTGGACTTGCTAACGTCAGCACCGGCCGAACCCACCGATGACGTCAGCATGACGTCACCGTGACACATGGCAAGACCCGAATGCTGCCATGTGTCCGGGTCAACGGACGCGGTCCACGCGCGCTTGGTCCCGTCGCTGACATGCGGGCCCCACTGACACGCGGGCCGCGCTGTCGAGACACGCGCCGCCAAGACGCGTTTCTGCGGCGACGCTGGGGCACACGTGGCACGATTTCGGCCGTTGGTTTGAAAATCAACGGCGCGGATTGGATCGCGTTGAAAAACCACTCGGTCGCTTTGGACCGCACGATCTAGATCTAACGGTTGAGAATAGATCTAATCCCCGCAATGTGGAATCCGTTGCGGTGACGTGGCCTAACGTGAGCCGTTGAATCTCGATCCAACGGTTGAGATCTAATCTAATGCGTTAGGGTTCGGGAAACACGTGGCTCACCGTGGCCGTTAGATCTTGATCGGAGGGCTGTCCGAGCTCGCAAGGTCGATGGCGACGCGGCGGAGTTGCAGCAGCCGGAGACGGAGACGACGACCACTCCTGCGGCTCTTCGGGGCTCCTCCGGCGAGGTGAGTTGGCTCTACGGGTGCGTCTCGGTCTGGGGGTTCTAGATCTGGGCTCAACGGCGGCAGGGGATGGCGGATGACGGCGGGATGAAGCAAAAACCGTGGTGGGGCGGCGCGCAACTACGGCCAGCTATCGCGGCTAAACAGCGGCGGCTCTGCCTCGGTGAGTAGGGCTACGGGTGCGCAAGGTCAGGGCCGACCTCGGGGCGTGACCCGGGCTTTAAATAGCCCCGACGTCCGCGCCCGAGGTGGAACCCTAGTTCTACGCGGTGGCGGAGTCCGGCCGCGACTCGGACGGAGACGATGAACCACAGCTGTCCACGTGGCGCGATCAACGGCCATGATCACGCGGGCGAACGGGTTCGGGTCGGACACGACTCGGTCGGGTCCGAGTGATTCTCGGCCGTTGGATCTCGATCCAACGGCTGAGATCTACCGAGTTCTTTTGGTTAGTGGTTCGGTCGCACGTGGGCTACGTGGCACCTTGTGGGCCGTTGGATCTCGATCTGACGGTCCACGGGGGTTAGGGTTCGGACGCGGTTCGACCGAACCGTGCGGTGCGGTCGGGTCCGGGTTGGACTCGGACTCGAGTCTGACTCGGGCTCGGTCGGATGAACAGTACAAACCCACTCGCATTTTCCAGCGATTAAATATTCAAATTAATTCTCAGAAATTCATTTGCAGTAAAGTCATGCACAGAATTCAACTAATATACTACATGCATGGCTTAATACAAAGGAGTGGCTCAAGGTATATTTGCAGTAAAGAGCATTTAACAAGTATCATAAGTAGATTCGAAAGCAGTAGAAACAAGTATATCATCAATAACTTTTCCAGGAGTTAAACAAACATCTTTCCCAATTCTAATCCACAATTCCATCAACATCATTATTAAACCAAACCCAACCTTTCAAGACCAAGTTATTTTCAAGAAAGTCTAAACCTTAACTGTAATTCCCGAGCGATGTCCAATACCGCGGGCACGGCTATTTGAATAGATTTTACACTCTGCAGAGGTTATGCACTTTACCCACAAGATACAGTCAAACACCACAAAGGCGAGTGTCCGTAACAGAGTCTTTCGGAAACTTCTAACAGCACAAGTGGTCCTCTCCGGTGTTGCACGCTAACCCTTCCCTTAGCGAAGGCGAAGTTTAGGCCAAACCACCGTTAGATGGGTACCTGGCCGCAGCCTCAGACGCCTCTCCGCACAACTACACAAAGGGTGTAGTTGACATCCTGAGGTCCCACAGGTACGTTATTAGCATCTTAATCAACTAGGTCCATCCCATTACAGACATGTGGTTGCACGCTTGACTCAGTTCATGTCGGGACCCGAATTTGCAAATCCGGACCCTCTGTGTATTCAGCACTAGTCCAGGAACGCGCTAGTGCACACAGTCTTAACATTGGTAAATATCACAATCATACCACTCGATACTAATAAAGTACTTTAATTAAATAGTCAAACTGGTTACTCGACCTTATGGTCAAGTTACAAATATACGCCACGCAGGGCGAAACTTATTAAGAGAGAAATAATAGCAGCGGAAAAATAAGATAACTTCGTGGCGCCATCCAAAGATACCACAGCAACCGATCGGGCTCGCTCCCTAAGTAGACGGTTCCTCTTGGAGCTCCTCCTCCAAAGCTGGTGTAGTCTCCTCTTCAACTGGTGTTGTATTGTGGCAAGGGTGAGTACATGGTACTCAGCAAGTCATGCACAGAATGCAAGCTAATATACTATATGCATGGCTTGATACAAAGGAATAGCTCAAGGTATATTTGCAGTAAACAGCATTTGACAAGTAGCATAAGTAGATTCGAAAGCAGTAGTAACAAGTAAAATATAATTAACTTTTCCAGGAGTTTAGTAAACATCTTTCCCATCCTAATCCACGGTTCCATCAACATCATTATTAATCCAACCCAACCCTTCAAGTCCAAGTTATTTTTTGAGAAAATCTAACCCTTGACTGTAATTCCCGAGCGATGTCCAATACCGCGGACACGGCTATTCGAATAGATTCTACACTCTGTAGAGGTTATGCACTTTACCCACAAGATACAGTCAAACACCACAAAGGCGAGTTCCCGTAACAAAGTCTTTCGGAAACTTCTAACAATACAAGTGAGCCTCCCCGGTTATTGCACACTAACCCTTCCCTTAGCTAAGGCGAAGTTTAGGCCAATCAACCGTTAGATGGGTACTGGCCTCACCCAGACGCTCCCTGCACAACTTACACAAAGGGTGTAGTTGACCTCTGAGGTCCCAGTGCACGTTATTAGCAACTTAATCAACTAGGTCCGTCCCATTACTGAGACATGTGGTTGCAAGATTGACTCAGTTCAAAGGCTTGCAAGGTTAAGTCCTTAGGGTGACCAGGCAAGACTACGAAGAACCAAAACAACATTCCCAGTGCCACAACTGGCCCACCTGATCATTCTTGCCACATGCCCCGGTCAAAAGCTATTTATCAAACCCCAGTTGATTACCATGCACCACGTGCCATCAACATCACATGATACCTTTCCAAAACAGGTTCAATATATCATTAAGTCAATATTAACATTTGTTTGTCCAAGATCATGTCATGAGCACGTAGCAGGTCTAAGCAATATACTACAACGGTCTAAACCCATGTTGGAAATTTTAGTAATGTCCAACTAGTAATCCACAACTAGGGTGACAAGGGGTCATGGCACATATTTAAGTAATCAAGGTGTCATACAGCAAATTGGTATTTATCTAATTCCCCATAATTAAGCATTTTCTAATTTAAACTAGCATGCAATAATTTAAATCAAATTAGATTTCAAAATAGGATCAACATGGTCAAAGCACAACTTGCCTTCAAAAAGTACTTGTTCTTGGTCTTGAGTTGGATCCTGAGTCAAGATTTCTCCTTGAATCCTTCCCAAGACTTCAACGTCTACTCGTAACGCGTGCAAATAGCAACAAATGAATAAAACAGAAGACCAAAAGTGTCCAAACATCCAAATAAAATCCATAAACAGAGAGAACATAATTTTATGAATTTTTAGGAACTAGAATCGTCAAATTTGGAGTTTAAATGCAAAAGTTATGATTATTTAAAGTTTAAATAATCAATTAAATAAAATTACAGAGAAAAACTTTTGTCTAAAAATTAAATAAAATTCATAATTAGGTAGATCTCAATTTTATACAAATTTAGAAATTTGAATCACTCAAATCGGAGTTCAAACGCAAAAGTTATAAGCGTTTGAAGTTTGAATCAAAATCTGAAATCATTACTTCGAATTAATAAATCATTTTCTTTTTCGGAAATTAATTATTGCGTCAGCCTGGACACGTGGCAGCCTCTGATTGGACGGCTGACGTCAGCCGGTCCATGGGCTCAGCCCACGGCTTGGCTCGGTCCACGGTGGACTCGGTCCACGGCTCCATGTATCGCTGACAGGTGGGTCCCCTCTGGTGACGTCACTGCTGACGTCAGCGCTCAACGACGCTACTGACAAGCGGGCCCCACCGTGACGTCAGCGATGACGTCATGGTGCGGTTCTGCTGTCCCGCTGACACGCGGGCTCCGCGTGTCAGAGACACGCGCTCGCGTGTGTGCGACGTGGCTGGTACACGCATTAACGCGATCGTGTCCGTTGATTTGAAAATCAACGGCCACAATTAGATCCAGGGTTAACACGTTGAAAACTACACGGTGATCGTGGGCCGTTGGATCTAGATCGGACGGTCCAGATCTAACCCTACATTAACGCTGCTACGGCACGTGGTGATCGTGGGCCGTTGGATCTTGATCCAACGGTCCAGATCTAATCGGGTTTGGAAGCACGTGACTCACCGCTGCTGCTCGATCGGATCGGACGGTCCGTAAGCTTCGCAGATCGGTGATGGCGGTGCGGCGGGCTCTGCTACGGAGACGAGGACGGCGACCTTCGCGGCGGCATTTCCGAGGGTCTCCGGCGAGGTGGATGGTGCGGTCCGATGCGCCTTGCTCGTGCGGTTCCAGATCCGGGCTCCAACACGGCGGAGACGGCTTGACGGCGGCGGCGTGCGCACGAACCCGAAGCGAAGCCCTAACCCTACTACGGCGAGCAATTCCTCAGCAAAGACGGCGGCTCGGGCGGTGTGGCTTGGGGCAAAAGGTGCGGCGTCAAACGACGATTCTTGGGGACGGGTCCACGCCTTAAATACGGCCTCGACGTGCGCGCAAATCGGAACCCTAACCGTGTCCCGCTCGGTCACGGCGGAGCTCTCCGGCTTGGATTCGAAACAGAGACGATGGCTAGGAACCGTCCACGTGTCGCGATGAGCGGCTACGATTGCTCACGCGCGAACGGGTCCGACCGGACTCGGGCTCGAGCCGGTGCGGTCCAATCCGGACTGTTGGATCCCGATCCAACGGTCGGGATCGATTGGGGTTAGGAGTGGGTTTGGTCGAGTCGACTGGCTCGGGTCGGATTCGAGTCCGACTCGGGTTCCGACTCGGTCGGATGAACAGTACTCGACCCGATTGATTTTCCAGCGATTTAATATTTAAAATAATTTCCAGTAATTCATTTAATTCATTAAAAATAGCAAAAGACTCAGAAAAATTCTGGAAAATATTTTGGAACATTTTGGACTCAAATAAAATATTTCCAACAAATTTTTATTTGCAAAGTTTAATTCTTTAATTATTTCAAAATGGAATAAATTCAAATAAATTCCAAATAAATCCAAATAAATTCCAGAAAATTCCAAAAATTCACCAAAGTGCCAATTCACACAAGAATTTAAGAAAAGCAAAATTTTGGGGTGTTACAAACCTACCCCCTTAATAGAATCTCATCCCCGAGATTCAGGGCTAACTAAGGAATAGGTTCGGAAACTCTTTCTTCAAATCCTCTTCGCGTTCCCAAGTCGCCTCGCTTTCTTCATGGTTGCTCCACTGAACTCTACAGAAACGGGTTGACTTGTTCCTCGTCTCTCGATCCATCGTGTCCAGAATCTTCACGGGGTGCTCCTTGTACGTCAAATCTTCTTGCAACTCAATTGACTCTAGCGGTGTCTGTTCCTCAGGTACTCGGAGACACTTCTTCAGCTGGGACACATGGAACACGTCATGTACTCCTGCCAACGACTGTGGCAACTCCAGCTGGTAAGCAACTTCGCCTCTACGGCTCAAAATCTTAAATGGTCCAACATAACGGGGTGCGAGTTTCCCTTTGGCATGGAATCTCTTAACTCCTCTGAACGGTGTGACTCTGAGATACACGAAATCCTCTGGTTCGAAATTCAGGTCTCGGCGACGGTTGTCAGCATAACTCTTCTGTCGTGATTGGGCTATCTTCAATTTCTCCCTGATCATGGCAATCTGTTCTTCAGCTTCTTGAAGAATATCAGGCCCGAAGACACGGCGCTCGCCGGTCTCATTCCAATTCAATGGCGTCCGACAGGGTCGACCATACAGTGCCTCAAATGGTGACATTTGCAAACTTGCTTGGTAACTATTGTTGTAACTGAACTCGGCATACGGCAAACTCTTATCCCAAGAGGTAGCACAAGCCAATGCACATGCTCTTAACATATCCTCCAGAATCTGGTTGACTCTTTCGGTCTGTCCATCCGTCTGTGGATGATAGGTCAGATCTTGAAGTTCAAACGGGTTCCCATGGCTTCATGCAACTTATTCCAGAACCTTGAGGTAAATTGGGTACCTCTGTCCGATACAATCCTCTTTGGCACTCCGTGCAAACAGACGATCCTGATCATATACAACTCTGCTAACTTATCCCCCGAGTAGGTTGTCTTTACGGGGATAAAATGGGCTACTTTGGTCAAGCGATCCACTATAACCCATATGGAGTCATAACCTCCTTGAGTCTTAGGCAAACCAGTAATGAAATCCATTCCGATTTCCTCCCACTTCCACTCAGGTATTTTCAGCGGCTGTAGTAATCCTGCTGGTCTCTGATGCATTGCCTTGACTCTCTGGCATATGTTGCACAATGCAACATGCTCGGCAACTTCTCGCTTCATACTCGGCCACCAGAACCTTCCCTTCAAATCCTGATACATCTTGGCGCTTCCAGGATGAATTGAATACTTGGAGTCATGGGCTTCTTCTAGAATCAACTGCTTTAGCTCCTTTTTGTTCAGCACACAAATGCGATCCTTCATCCATAACGTGCCTTGCTCATCCAACTTGAAGTCCTCTGCCTTGCCTTCCTCCTTGATGGACCTGATCCTGCGGATCTTGTCATCACACTTCTGTCCTTCTCGGATCTGATCCTCTAGGGTAGGCTTTACTTCTAATGCGGCCAAGAATCCGCTAGGTACCACCTCAATCTTCATTCTCTGGAAATCCTCACATAACTCATCCTGACTTGTGGCTAGCAACATACTCACGGTATGGCTTTTCCGACTCAGAGCATCGGCTACTACGTTGGCCTTCCCGGGATGGTAATGGATTCCAACATTGTAGTCCTTGATCAACTCTAACCATCTCCTCTGCCTCATATTCAGATCCGACTGGGTGAATATGTATTTAAGGCTCTTATGATCCGTATACACTTCACATCTGTTCCCGATCAGATAGTGACGCCATATCTTCAAGGCATGCACTACGGCAGCTAGCTCTAGGTCATGTGTCGGATAATTTTCCTCATGCGGCCTCAACTGCCTTGATGCATAAGCGACGACCTTTCCATTCTCAGACAAAGACACATCCAAGTCCTTGGCGCGATGCGTCACAATAAATATCAAAGCTTTGATTAACATCCGGTAGAACTAACACCGGTGCTGATGTCAATCGTTTCTTCAGTTCTTGAAAACCTTTCTCGCACTCTGGCGTCCATGCAAACTTCTTCTCCTTTTTCAGCAATTGCGTGAGAGGTTTCGCAATTGTCGAAAAGCCTTCAATGAAACGGCGATAGTATCCTGCCATTCCAAGGAAACTCCGGATCTGGGTCACAGTCTTCGGCTGCTCCCAATGTAACACAGCTTCTACCTTGCTTGGATCTACGGTGACTCCTTCTGCGGTCATTACATGTCCGAGGAATTCTACCTTGTCCTTCCAAAAATCACACTTACTGAACTTGGCGAAGAGTTGCTGCTCCCTCAGCTTTTCCAATACTCGCCTCAAGTGTTCGGCATGTTCATCCTCTGTCTTGGAGTAGATTAGGATATCATCTATGAACACGACAACAAACTTGTCCAAATATTCCATGAACACCTTATTCATCATATTCATGAAATATGCTGGCGCATTCGTCAGACCAAAGGACATAACTGTAAACTCGTAATGTCCATATCTTGACGAGAATGCGGTCTTCGGAATATCCTCTGATCGGATCTTCAACTGATGGTATCCCGATCTTAGATCAATCTTGGAGAAAACTCCGGCTCCTCTCAGCTGATCAAACAGATCATCGATCCTGGGTAACGGGTACTTATTCTTCACGGTGACTTCATTGAGTGCACGGTAGTCGATGCACATCCTGAAACTCCCGTCCTTCTTCTTGACAAACAAAACTGGTGCTCCCCACGGTGACGAACTCGGTCTGATAAATCCTTTCTCCATTAACTCTTCAAGTTGTTTCTTCATCTCTACCAATTCCTCGGTGGACATCCGATAAGGTCTCTTTGCTATCGGTCTTTGTGCAGTACAAGCTCTATCACAAACTCTATGTCCCTGTCTGGCGGCATACCAGGTAGATCTTCAGGAAAAACATCTGGGTACTCATTCACTACTGAGACATTCTCTATGCAGATTGCCTCAGTGCTGTTAACCATCAACTGTCCATCTCTAACGGCAGTGGCTTGAAATTTCACTTTCTTTCCACACGGGCTCTCAACTGAGATAGTTCTTCGTCCACAATCCAATACGGCCTTGTGCTTGGATAGCCAATCCATTCCCAAAATAACATCTAAGGTCTGGGTTTCCAAAATAATAAGGTTCGCTAGGAACTCTATCCCATCTATTAGTATTCTCACCCTAGAACATCCTACTTTCGTTCGGAGTTCGGAACCAGGGGTTTGAACTACAAGCATGCATTTAAGCCTTGCAATCTCCAAGTCATTTCTAGCAGCAAAGCCTTGTGAAACAAACGAATGCGAAGCTCCAGAATCAAACAAAGCGCCGCAAATCTTGAGTTAACAAGTAACTTACCCAGTACGACGTCCGTAGCATTCTGCAGTGCATCTGCGGTGACATGATTGACTCGGCCTCTCACCACGTTCTGGGGTGTGGCTCCTGGTGCTGGCGTCCTAGCTGGTGTGGATCCCAAATTAAAGCGAACTGGGGTCACTCCTGCTGTCTTCTTTGGGCAACTGTTGGCAAAGTGTCCTAGCTCGTTGCAGTTGTAGCAGCGTCTCACTGTTCCTGCCGATTGCACAAGCGGCGTTCGGGCTGGGTGAGTGCGATAGTTCTGATTAACGGGTCTTGGTGCTGGTGACGGTGTGCTTGTTGCATTCTGTGGCTGGAATCTGAAAAATTGATTTGGTGCAACTCTCAGCGCCGCTATGCGTTCCTGGCGTGATCCTGTTTGTTGCATCCTGCGCTTCCTGTTCTCATCCAGTTCCTTGCGCTTGTCCTCAAGAATAAGCGCCTTGTTCACTAATTCTTGGAAATCTGGAAAGGTGTGGGTGATCAATCCCACCTGCAATCCTGAGTTAAGTCCCTTCATGAAACGAGACTGTCTGGCTTTATCTGTCGCTACATCCTCAGGTGCGTAGCGAGCAAGCTGTGTGAACTTGTTCAGGTATTCGGCCACTGGCTGATTACCTTGCTTGATGCTCGAACTCCTCCTTCTTGAGATCCATGATTCCTTCAGGCACGTGATCTTGATTTAAACACACCGTGAACTCCTCCCACGTGATCTCCTGAGGGTCCTCTTGCGTGGCACAGAAGTTCTCCCACCATTCGGCGGCTGTCCCTTCCAACTGATGAGAAGCGTAGAGTACCTTCTCTTTTCCCATGCATTGAGCGATGTGTAGCTTCCTCTCAATTGACCTTAACCAATCATCAGCCTCCAACGGATTGGCATTCCCAGAAAAAGTGGGTGGATGAGTCCTCATGAACTCTGACAGTCTTGTATTACGGCGTTGTCCTGATTAACTTGATTAGCAAAGTGGCCTGAGCAAAGGACGTGTTGCATCTGTTGCATCATAGCATGCATCAACTGAGTCTGAGCAGCAAGAAATGCTCCAAAATTCTGCATGTCTAGTGGCGGTGCTGGTGCTCCATCATTGGGGTTTTCTGTTGGGCGAGAACCACTTCCATTGCCTCCAAAGTTTCCGCGGGTGTTCACCATCTGTCGGTTGCTCCAAGGCTTAGAGATGAGAGGGAACAAGAATAGGCAAGTAACAGGGAAACTTATGCGGGGGAAAAGTGTAACTTAAAGTCCAACTTTATTAACTAATGATATCAATAACTTGGTATGGTTGCTTACAATGCCTAAGGGCCTTGCAACACATACTGCACACTCAGCAAGCAATGAAAATCCAAATCGAACTAACACTGGAGTCTAACGCCTAAAGGGTGACTCTTTATTCTATGACGCGACTCGGCGAAGGAGTCTCACTATAGAACCTACGCTCACTCATCGAGAAAACCTCCACGGCCTGGTACGGATCTTTGCGGCATAGGCGCGAAACGATTGCCACGTCCAAAGAATCGTGTCATCTGTGGTAGTCGAAGAAGCGATGTCCTCCTCAAGCTCGGCTCCTCCGTGCAGCTCGTGCAGCTCGAGCATTGGCTCCGGCTCTGTGCGTGCATAATGCCGTCTCTAACTCTCCAATCCTTTGCAGAAGGTGTGACACATACTCTTGAGCTTCCCGCCATCTGTTCTTCTCTGTCGTGATCTCCTTGCGGGCCTTCTGTAGTTCCTTGCTTGTATCATCGAGTACCTCCTCCTGGGCGACAACAAGTCGTGCCAACTGTGTGACCATGGCATCCTCATCCTGAATCGCCTTCGGGTCAAGAAGGTTATTGCTGCGCGGATGATAACGGAACACCGTGCTCTCCAACTCTCTGGCGTAGATACGGGTAATGTGCCGCATTGCTCGTCGTGATACTTCTTGGATACCCATCTGCATTGTAGACCTCCTGGCGGTCAGGTTGTATCGGGCGATTGCCTGGGCCCTTCTTCCTAGCAGGCACCACAATCTTCACGTCGCAAGCCTTGATCAATCCTGCTTGTCTGATCACTTCCACTTGGTATTGTGGCTTCTCAAAGTCTCCGAGAGTCTGTAGTATACGCCAAAGTTCCGCAGCGTGACCAACCTCCAGATCGACGTAGTTGAACTCTCCCTCCATCTGTCACAAGAGTGCTCACGTAAGAATTCGAAATTTTTAAATCGTGACAAGGTAAGGGAAAAATTCAGCAAGAGGCAAGAAAAGAGAGAAGGGGATAAGTCGAGATATCATTTCTTATCTTGACAACCTTTTAGCTTTTAGAAAATAGGTTTTAACCTCTCTACGACCATTCTAGCTAGGGTTGAGCCTACGGTCAGCCTGGCTCTGATACCACCTCTGTCGGGACCCGAATTTGCAAATCCGGACCCTCTGTGTATTCAGCACTAGTCCAGGAACGCGCTATTGCACACAGTCTTAACATTGGTAAATATCACAATCATACCACTCGATACTAATAAAGTACTTTAATTAAATAGTCAAACTGGTTACTCGACCTTATGGTCAAGTTACAAATATACGCCACGCAGGGCGAAACTTATTAAGAGAGAAATAATAGCAGCGGAAAAATAAGATAACTTCGTGGCGCCATCCAGTATACCACAGGCAAGACTGGGCTCGCTCCCTAAGTAGACGGTTCCTCTTGGAGCTCCTCCTCCAAAGCTGGTGTAGTCTCCTCTTCAACTGGTGTTGTATTGTGGCAAGGGTGAGTACTTGGTACTCAGCAAGTCATGCACAGAATGCAAGCTAATATACTATATGCATGGCTTGATACAAAGGAATAGCTCAAGGTATATTTGCGATGCTTGACATTTGACAAGTAGCATAAGTAGATTCGAAAGCAGTAGTAACAAGTAAAGTATAATTAACTTTTCCAGGAGTTTAGTAAACATCTTTCCCATCCTAATCCACGGTTCCATCAACATCATTATTAATCCAACCCAACCCTTCAAGTCCAAGTTATTTTTTGAGAAAATCTAACCCTTGACTGTAATTCCCGAGCGATGTCCAATACCGCGGACACGACTATTCGAATAGATTCTACACTCTGCAGAGGTTATGCACTTTACCCACAAGATACAGTCAAACACCACAAAGGCGAGTTCCCGTAACAAAGTCTTTCGGAAACTTCTAACAATACAAGTGAGCCTCCCCGGTTATTGCACACTAACCCTTCCCTTAGCTAAGGCGAAGTTTAGGCCAATCAACCGTTAGATGGGTACCTGGCCTCGGCCAGACGCTCCCATACAACTTACACAAAGGGTGTAGTTGACCTCCTGAGGTCCCACAGGTACGTTATTAGCAACTTAATCAACTAGGTCCGTCCCATTACAGACATGTGGTTGCAAGATTGACTCAGTTCAAAGGCTTGCAAGGTTAAGTCCTTAGGGTGACCAGGGCAAGACTACCCGAAGAACCAAAACAACATTCCCGGTGCCACAACTGGCCCACCTGATCATTCTTGCCACATGCCCCGGTCAAAAGCTATTTATCAAACCCCAGTTGATTACCATGCACCACGTGCCATCAACATCACATGATACCTTTCCAAAACAGGTTCAATATATCATTAAGTCAATATTAACATTTGTTTGTCCAAGATCATGTCATGAACACGTAGCAGGTCTAAGCAATATACTACAACGGTCTAAACCCATGTTGGAAATTTTAGTAATGTCCAACTAGTAATCCACAACTAGGGTGACAAGGGGTCATGGCACATATTTAAGTAATCAAGGTGTCATATAGCAAATTGGTATTTATCTAATTCCCCATAATTAAGCATTTTCTAATTTAAACTAGCATGCAATAATTTAAATCAAATTAGATTTCAAAATAGGATCAACACGGTCAAAGCACAACTTGTCTTCAAAAAGTACTTGTTCTTGGTCTTGAGTTGGATCCTGAGTCAGTACTTCTCCTTTGAATCCTTCCGGCACTTCTACGTCTACTCGTAACGCGTGCAAATAGCAACAAATGAATAAAATAGAAGACCAAAAGTGTCCAAACATCCAAATAAAATCCATAAACAGAGAGAACATAATTTTATGAATTTTTAGGAACTGGAATCGTCAAATTTGGAGTTTAAATGCAAAAGTTATGATTATTTAAAGTTTAAATAATCAATTAAATAATATTACAGAGAAAAAATTTAGTCTAAAAATTAAATAAAATTCATAATTAGGTAGATCTCAATTTTATACAAATTTAGAAATTTGAATCACTCAAATCGGAGTTGAAACGCAAAAGTTATAAGCGTTTGAAGTTTGAATCAAAATCTGAAATCATTACTTCGAATTAATAAATCATTTTCTTTTTCGGAAATTAATTATTGCGTCAGCCTGGACACGTGGCAGCCTCTGATTGGACGGCTGACGTCAGCCGGTCCATGGGCTCAGCCCACGGCTTGGCTCGGTCCACGGTGGACTCGGTCCACGGCTCCATGTATCGCTGACAGGTGGGTCCCCTCTGGTGACGTCACTGCTGACGTCAGCGCTCAACGACGCTACTGACAAGCGGGCCCCACCGTGACGTCAGCGATGACATCATGGTGCGGTTCTGCTGTCCCGCTGACACGCGGGCCCCGCGTGTCAGAGACACGCGCTCGCGTGTGTGCGACGTGGCCAGGGTACACGTGGCACGATCGTGTCCGTTGATTTGAAAATCAACGGCCACGATTAGATCCAGGGTTAACACGTTGAAAACTACACGGTGATCGTGGGCCGTTGGATCTAGATCGGACGGTCCAGATCTAACCCTACGTTAACGCTGCTACGGCACGTGGTGATCGTGGGCCGTTGGATCTTGATCCAAGGTCCAGATCTAATCGGGTTTGGAAGCACGTGACTCACCTCTGCCGTTCGATCGGGATCGGACGGTCCAGAAGCTTCGCACTGGTGATGGCGGCGCGGCGGGGCTCGCGCTACCGGAGACGAGGACGGCGACCTTTCGTGCGGCGTTTCCGAGGGTCTCCGGCGAGGTGGATGGTGCGGTCCGATGCGCCTTGCTCGTGCGGTTCCAGATCCGGGCTCCAACACGGCGGAGACGGCTTGACGGCGGCGGCGTGCGCACGAACCCGAAGTGAAGCCCTAACCCTACTACGGCGAGCAATTCCTTAGCAAAGACGGCGGCTCGGGCGGTGTGGCTTGGGGCAAAAGGTGCGGCGTCAAACGACGATTCTTGGGGACGGGTCCACGCCTTAAATACGGCCTCGACGTGCGTGCAAATCGGAACCCTAACCGTGTCCCGCTCGGTCACGGCGGAGCTCTCCGGCTTGGATTCGGAACGGAGACGATGGCTGGGAACCGTCCACGTGTCGCAATGAGCGGCTACGATTGCTCACGCGCGAACGGGTCCGACCGGACTCCGGGTCGAGCCGGTGCGGTCCAATCCGGACCGTTGGATCCCGATCCAACGGTCGGGATCGATTGGGGTTAGGAGTGGGTTTGGTCGAGTCGACTGGCTCGGGTCGGAATCGAGTCCGACTCGGGTTCCGACTCGGTCGGATGAAACGATGCTCGACCCGATTGATTTTCCAGCGATTTAATATTTAAAATAATTTCCAGTAATTCATTTAATTCATTAAAAATAGCAAAAGACTCAGAAAAATTCCAGAAAAATTCTGGAAAATATTTTGGAACATTTTGGACTCAAATAAAATATTTCCAACAAATTTTTATTTGCAAAGTTTAATTCTTTAATTATTTCAAAATGGAATAAATTTAAATAAATTCCAAATAAATTCCAGAAAATTCCAAAAATTCACCAAAGTGCCAATTCACACAAGAATTTAAGAAAAGCAAAATTTTGGGGTGTTACATAGGCTTGCAAGGTTAAGTCCTTAGGTTGACCAGGGCAAGACTACCCGAAGAACCAACACAACGTTCCCGGTGCCACAACTGGCCCACCCGATAATTCTTGCCACATGCCCCGGTCGAAAACTATTTATCAAACCCCAGCTGATTACCATGCACCACGTGCCATCAACATCACATGATACCTTTCCAAACCAGGTTCAATATATCATTAAGTCAATATTCACATTTGATTGTCCAAAATCATGTCATGAGCACGAAGCAGGTCTACGCAATATTCTACAACGATCTAAATTCCCATGTTGGCAATTCAGTAATGTCCAACTATTTAATCCTCAACTAGGGTGACAAGGGATCATGACACATATATAATTAACCAAGGTGTCATACAGCAATTTGGCATTTATCTAATTTCCCATATTTAAATAAAGTATTTTTTAATTAAACTAGCATGCAATAGTTTTAAATCGAATTAATTTGAAATTGGGATCAACATGGTCAAAGCATAACTTGCCTTCAAAAAGTACTTGCTCTTGGTCCTGACCTGGCTCCTGGGTCAACACTTCTCCTTCGAAGCCTTAGGGCACTTCAACGTCTACTCGTAAAGCGTGCAAATAGCAGTAAATAAATGAACAGTAGACAAAAGTGTCCAAACATCCAAATAAAGTTCATAAACAGAGAGAGCATAATTTTATGTATTTTTAGAAACTGGAATCGTCAAATTCGGAGTTCAAATGCAAAAGTTACAAGCATTTTAAGTTTAAATAATCAATTAAATATTATTACAGAGAAAAAATTTGGTCCAAAATTTAAATAAAATTCATCATTAGGTAGATCTCAATTTTATACAAATTTAGAAATTTGAATCACTCAAATCGGAGTTAAAATGCAAAAGTTATAAGTGTTTGAAGTTTGAAACAAATTCTAAAATCAATATTTCGAATTAATAAATCATTTTCTTTTTCGGAAATTCAATTATTGCTTCAGCGTGACACGTGGACCAATCGGGAGCCGCCACGTCGCCTTGGGTCCATGGACCCGGCGCACGGTTTGGCTCGGTCCACCGTGGACTCGGTCCACGGCTCGTGTCGCTGACAAGTGGGCCCTGCCGGTGACGTCAGCATGGCGTCGGCCTGACAACTCGGCCGAGTGGGGTGACAGGCGGGCCCCACCGTGGCGTCGCGTGGCGTCATGGTGCGATTTCTTTGGGGCCGAGGTTGGGCCCAGCCCGACACGGGCCGCGTGTCGAGACACGCTCCACGCGGCGTGACCGTGGCCGCGGCCAGTCGGCCTCCCGGCCACATGGCTAGATCTCGGCCGTTGATTTGAATATCAACGGCCCAGATTGGATCTGGGTTAACGCAGTAGAAAAACTACTCGGCTGATCTGGACCGTTCGATCTTGATCGGACGGTCAAGATCCAATCTAACGTTTACAACGCGGCTAACCCTAACCGTTTGATCTAGATCTAACGGCTGAGAATGGATCTAGTACTGAGCGGTTTAGGCTACGTGGCACAATCTACGCCGTTGGATCTAAATCCAACGGTTGGGAATAGATTTGGGATTAGCACGTGGGATCTCACCGGGGGTGACGTGGCGTGATCTGGGCCCTTGGATCTGGATCGGACGGCTGATGGAGCTCGGTCGACGGCGATGGCTTGCGGCGGCGCTGGTTCACCGGAGACGAGGACGGCGACCACGGCGACGGCGTTGCGGGGCTCCTCCGGCAAAGTGAGTGGTGCTCAGCGATGCGGCTTGACCTCGCGGTTCCGGATCTGGGCTCAACGGCGGCGGAGGACGGCAGACGGCGGCGGAAACTTCAAACGAACGCGGCGGAACGGGCTTCCAACTCCGGCGAGCGATTGCGGCGCAACCACGGCGGCTCAGGCGGCGTGAGCTAGGGCTACAGGTGCGCACGGAAGTCGGCAACACGGCAGCAGCGGCGACGCATTAAATAGGGCCCTTGGTGTCCGTGAAACGCCTTGGCCGAGGCCCGCTCCGTTCTACGGCGGAATCCGAAGTTGGATTCGGATTGGGCGGCGTGGCTCAGCGTCGGCCGTTGGATCAAGATCCAACAAAGGCGAGGGTTTGGGCTCGGTGGCTCGCTCCGGTGGTGGCTCGGTCGGACTCAGGCTCGGTGGCGTGGCTCAATCGTGGCCGTTGGATCAAGATCCAACGGTCCGCGGAGTTAGGTTCTACGAGGCGGGTTCGGCCGAACGGCCGCTTCGGTCGGACTTGAGTCTGACTCGGACTCGGGTCCGGTCAGATGAACAGTACAAACCGGTTAGGTTTTCCAGCGATTAAATAATCCAATTAATTCTCAGAAATTCATTTAATTCATTAAAAATAGCAAAAGACTCAGAAAAATTCCAGAAAAATTCTGGAAAATATTTTGGATCATTTTGGACTCAAATAAAATATTTCCAACAAATTTTTATTTCCAAAGTTAAATTCTTTAATTATTTCAAAAGGAGATAATTTCAAATAAATTCCAAATAAATCCAAATAAATTCCAGAAAATTCCAAAAATTCACCAAGGTGCCAAATCACACATGAATTTAAGAAAAGCAAAATTTTGGGGTGTTACAGTGACTGAGTCCTTTCTACATTCTGTGGCTGGAATCTGAAAAACTGGTTCGGCGCAACTCGCAGACGCTGTTGTGTCCCCTGACGTGATCCTTCCTGCTGCATTCTGCGCTTCCTGTTCTCATCCAACTCCTTGCGCTTGTCCTCAAGAATAAGCGCTTTGTTCACAAGCTCCTGGAAATCCAGAAAGGTGTGGGTGATTAGTCCCACCTACAGTCTAGAGTTCATCCCCTTCAAGAATCGGGATTGCCTGGCCTTGTCCGTTGCTACGTCTTCAGGCGCGTAGCGTGCAAGCTGTGTGAACTTGTTCAGGTATTCGGCCACTGGCTGATTACCTTGCTTCAGTGCCCTAAACTCTTCCTTCTTAAGGTCCATTATTCCTTCAGGCACGTGATACTGACGAAATGCAGCCATAAACTCCTCCCATGTGATGTCCTGTGGGTTGTCTAGGGTGGCGCATAAGTTTTCCCACCATTCTGCGGCGGTCCCTTCCAACTGATGAGAAGCGTAAAGCACCTTCTCATTTCCCATGCATTGGGCAATGTGTAACTTCCTTTCTATTGACCTTAACCAGTCATCGGCCTCCAACGGATTGGCATTCCCGGAGAAAGTGGGTGGATGAGTCCTCATGAACTCTGACAACTTTGCTCCCTGTCGTTGTCCCTGATTTGCTTGGTTAGCGGTGGCCTGGGCAGTGACCTGCTGCATCTGTTGCATCATAGCATGCATCAGCTGGGTTTGAGCAACAAGAAAAGCTCCAAAGTTTTGCATGTCAACTGGCGGTGCTAGGTGGGGTGTAGGTGCTCCATCGTTGGGGTTTCCAGCTGGGCGAGAACTACTCCCATTGCCCCCAAGATTTCCGCGGGTGTTCACCATCTGTTGATTGCTCCAGGGTTTAAGACAAGAGGGAAACAAGCATAGACAAGTATAGAGTAACTTATGCGGGGAAAAGGTGTAACTCAAAAATCCAACTTTATTAACTAATAATAATAACTCGGTATGGTTGCTCACAATGCCTAAGGACCTTGCAACACATACTGCACACTCAGCAAGCAATGAAAATCCAACGCCTCTAAGGGTGACTCTTTATTCTATAACGCGACTCGACGAAAGAGCCCCAACTACAAGACCTAGGCTCACTCGTCCAGAAAACCTCCTCGGCCTGGGTGCGAGTGCGGTGGCATCGGTGCAAAACGATCACCATGCCCTGCAACTGTGGTAGTCGAAGAAGCGGTGTCCTCATCGAGATCTGACGCCTCCGGGTCCGGCTCATGTAGCTCGAGTACTGGCTCTGGTCCCGGTCCGTACAAAGCCATCTCCAACTCGCCAATCCTTCGCAGAAGGTGGGACACATACTCTTGAGCCTCCCGCCATCGGTTCTTCTCTATCGTGACCTCCTCGCGAGCCTTCTGTAGCTCCCGGTTCATATCATCGAGCACATCCTCCTGAGCGATGACAAGTCGTGCCAGCTGTGTGACCGAGGCATTCTCATCCTGAATCAGCTTCGGGTCAAGAAGGTTGTTGTTGTGTGGATGGTAGCGGTACACCGTGCCTTCCAGCTCACTGGCGTAGATGCGGGCGATGTGTCGCATTGCTCGTCGTGATACCTCCTGAATTCCCATCTGCATTGTTGACCTCCTTGCGGTGCAGTATATCGGACGGCTGCCCTCGCCCTTCTTCCTGGCATGTATCGTGATCTTCACATCACAAGCCTTAATCAGTCCCGCTTGTCTGATGACGTTCACTTGGTATTGCGGCTTCTCAAAACCTCCAAGAAACTGCAGCATACGCCAAAGCTCCGCGGCGTGGCCAATCTCAAGATCGACGTAGTTGATCTCTCCCTCCATCTGTCACAAAATGTTCACGTAAGAACAGAATTTCAAATTGTGCTGGGGTAAGGGGAAAAATTTAGCAAGGGGCAAGGAAAGAGAGAAGGGGATAAGTCGAGAATTCATTCATTATCTTGACCAACTTCTAACTTTAGAAAATAGGTTTTATCCTCACTACGACCATTCTAACTATGGGTTGAGCCTACAGTCAGTATGGCTCTGATACCACCTCTGTCGGGACCCGAATTTGCAAACCCGGACCCTCTGTGTATTCAGCACTAGTCCAGGATCACGCTAGTGCACACAGTCTCAACATTGGTAAATATCACAATCATACCACCCGATAATAATAAAGTACTTTAATTAGAAAATCAAACTGGTTGCTCGACCTTAAGGTCAAGATACAAATATACGCCTCGCAGGGCGAAACTTATTAAAAGAGAAATAATAGCAGCGGAAAAAGTAAGATAACATCGTGGCACCATCCAGTATACCATAGGCAACTGACTGGGCTCGCTCCCTAGTTAGACGGTTCCTCTTGGAGCTCCTCCTCCAAAGCTGGTGTAGACTCTTCCTCAACTGGTGTTGTATTGTGGCAAGGGTGAGTACTTGGTACTCAGCAAGTCATGCACAGAATGCAACTAATATACTACATGCATGGCTTAATACAAAGGAATAGCTCAAGGTATATTTGCGATGCTTGACATTAAACAAGTATCATAAGTAGATTCGAAAGCAGTAAAAACAGGTATAATATCAATAACTTTTCCAGGAGTTAAATAAGCATCTTACCCATTCCTAGTCCACATTTCCACCAACATCATCTATTAACCAAACCCAACCTTTCAAGTTTTTTTTTCAAGAAAGTCTAACCCTTGACTGTAATCCCCGAGCAGTGTCCAATACCGCGGACACGGCTATTCGAATAGATTTTACACTCTGCAGAGGTTATGCACTTTACCCACAAGATACAGCCAAACACCACGAAGGCGAGTGATCGTAACAAAGCCTTTCGGAAATGGCTAACTACGCAAGTGAACCTTTCGGGTTTTTGCCCTACACCATCCCTTCCCTTAACAAAGGCGAAGTATGGGACCGACATACCGTTGGACGAGTACCATGCCATCGCATCGGTACGCTCCCCTTCAAGCTACACAAAGGGTGTAGTTGACACCCGAGGTATCACATGCAAGTTATTAGTAACTTACTCAACTAGGACCGTCCCATTCCGGTCATGTGGTTGCACGATTAACTTAGTTCAAAGGCTTGCAAGGTTAAGTCCTTATATTGACTAGGGCAAGACTACCCGAAGAACCAAACCATCGCTCCCGATGCAACAACTAGCCCACCCGATCATTTCTTGCCACATGCCCTAGTCCAAATCTGTTTATCAAACCCCCAGTTGATTACCATGCACCACGTGCCATCAACATCACAACACATGGTACCTTTCCAAAACAGGTTCAATATATCATTAAGTCAATATTAACATTTGATTGTCCAAAACCATGTCATGAGCACGTAGCAGGTCTAAGCAATATACTACAACGATCTAAATTCCCATGTTGGCAATTTAATAATGTCCAACTATTTAATCCTCAACTAGGGTGACAAAGGGTTCATGGCATATAATTCTTTATGTCAAGGTGGCATACCGCAACTAGGCAATTACTAATCCCCCAAAACTAATTAAAGCATTTTCTAATTGAACTAGCATGCAATAATTTAAATCAAATTAATTTCAAAATGGGATCAACATGGTCAAAGCACAACTTGCCTTCAAAGAGTACTTGATCTTGGTCCGGAGGTGGCTCCTGGGTCAACACTTCTCCTTCGAAACCTTCGGGCACTTCAACGTCAACTCGTAATGCGTGCAAATAGCAATAAGTGAATAAAACAGTAGACAAAAATTGTCCAAACATCAAAATAAAGTCCATAAACAGAGAGAGAATAATTTTATGAATTTTTAGGAATTTGAATCGGCGAAATCGGAGTTAAAACGCAAAAGTTATAAGCGTTTAAAGTTTAAATAATCAATTAAATAATATTACAGGGAAAAACTTTGGTCCAAAAATTAAATAAAATTCACCACTAGGTAGATCTTAATTTTATACAAATTTAGAAATTTGAATCACTCAAATCGGAGTTAAATTGCAAAAGTTATAAGCGTTTGAAGTTTGAAATCATATTTGAATTCATTAAACCAAATTAAATAAATTATTTCTTTTTTTTTTTAAATGATTTATTGCATCAGCAGTGACACGTGTCAGCACCTCATTGGTCCACGTGGACTTGCTGACGTCAGCACCGGCCGAACCCACCGATGACGTCAGCATGACGTCACCGTGACACGTGGCAAGACCCGGATGCTGCCACGTGTCCGGGTCAACGGACGCGGTCCACGCGCGCTTGGTCCCGTCGCTGACATGCGGGCCCCACTGACACGCGGGCCCCGCATGTCAGAGACACGCGCTCGCGCACGCGCTCGGTGCGACGCGGCTGGGGCACACGTGGCACGATCTCGGCCGTTGGTTTGAAAATCAACGGCGCGGATTGGATCGCGTTTCACGCGTTGAAAAACCACTCGGTCGCTCTGGACCGCACGATCTAGATCTAATGGTTGAGAATAGATCTAATCCCCACAACATGGAATCCGTTGCGGTAACGTGGCCTAACGTGAGCCGTTGGATCTCGATCCAACGGTTGAGATCTAATCTAATGCGTTAGGGTTCGGGAAACATGCAGCAGCTGGAGACGGAGACGACGACCACTCCCGCGGCGCTTCGGGGCTCCTCCGGCGAGGTGAGTTGGCTCTACGAGTGCGTCTCGGTCTGGGGGTTCTAGATATGGGCTCAACGGCGGCTGGGGACGGCAGATGACAGCGGGATGAAGCAAAAACCGTGGTGGGGCGGCACGCAACTACGGCGAGCTATCGCGGCTAAACGGCGGCGGCTCTGCCTCGGTGAGTAGGGCTACGGGTGCGCAAGGTCAGGGCCGACCTCGGGGCGTGACCCGGGCTTTAAATAGCCCCGGCGTACGCGCCCGAGGCGGAACCCTAGTTCTACGCGGCGGCGGAGTCCGGCCGCGACTCGGACGGAGACGATGAACCACAGCCGTCCACGTGGCGGATCAACGGCCACGATCACGCGGCCGAACGGGTTTGGGTCGGACACGACTCGGTCGGGTCCGAGTGATTCTCGGCCGTTGGATCTCGATCCAACGGCTGAGATCTACTGAGTTCTTTTGGTTAGTGGTGCGGTCGCACGTGGGCTACGTGGCACCTTGTGGGCCGTTGGATCTCGACCCGACGGTCCACGGGGGTTAGGGTTCGGACACGGTTCGACTGAACCGGGCGGCGCGGTCGGGTCCGGGTCGGACTCGGACTCGATCGGATGAACAGTACAAACCCACTCGCATTTTCCAGCGATTAAATATTCAAATTAATTCTCAGAAATTCATTTAATCCATTAAAAATAGCAAAACACTTAGAAAAAATTCTGGAAAATATTTTGAGGCATTTTGGACTCAAATAAAATATTTCCAACAAAATTTTATTTGCAAAGTTTATTTATTTAATTATTTCAAAAGGGAATAAATTCAAATAAATTCCAAATAAATTCCAGAAAATTCCAAAAATTCACCAAAGTGCCAAATCATAGTTAAATTCATGAAAAGCAAAAATTTGGGGTGTTACAGATAGAGTGGGGTTGTGATGCCGAAGGGTTCGGTCACCTCTTTTTGTTCATAGTAAGGGTGAGGTTTGATGGTGTGGCCGGTTAGCGCCATCACCGAAGAACTATTAACCCCTGTAGGAGAAGAGTGCTTACCCTTTCTGTCGTAGATAGGGTAATTGACTGGAGTCAAATAGAAGAGTTTGGTGGTGGATTCCTTCGGATGATCTTTATCGTTCTGTGGTCGGTTTTGGTTGGTTTTCTTAGTTTTAGTTGATGGAAACCAAAAGAAAAGTGTTTGGTATTGGTTTTTCGCGGATCGTTCCGTATGCGGTGTGTGGTTTTGTCTTCCTTGGTTGAAGACGAAGAAGAGGAGTCTAGTGTTGCGCTTCTTTTGGGCGCCTTTCCAGTTTTGATGCTTAGTTTGTTGATGGCTTTATGGGGAAGAAGCATTCAATTTATTTCTGTGTTTGACTTTCTCCGAGGTTAAAGGAGTTATTGAGGTGCTATGCGGACACAGTTGTCGTGGGTGAAGTTCTGTGGCTTTGTAGGAGTAAGTGGTGTTTGATTTCGTCATTTTTTTTCTGGTTTGAGAAATCATCTTTGAAAACCCTTCTTGTTTCGTGAAAGTTTGGGGTTTGGTGTTAAGGTTTTATTTGCAAAGGTTATTTGATCACGTGGTTCCCTCTTGTCGGAGCCTTTGAGGTTTAAAAGTGTTTTGGAAAATTCCTTTGCATGACCAAGTTTGGGTTTGTCTCATTGCAATTTTGAGAGTCATGTTTCCTTATGAATTTGGGATGAGTTTTAAAACTAAAATGCTGCAAACAAAGTAAGTAGTCTTTTGACTGAAATCGTTTGTCCCTAGTAAGAATTGTTGTTTAGCATGTTATGTAGCATGTACCAATGTGGTTTATGGGATGAGGTATTGTTAAGTTAATTTGTGAGTTGAAACAATTCAATGCGGTTGTTACCTCTAGCTTGAAAATAAATAGACTATTAGTGTTGTAGTTTGCTCTTAGCGAGAATGATTAAATGTGTTAATGTACATGCTTAGAATCTGTTGCTTTGTTATAAAAATGCTTATGACCCCCGATTATGTTTAAAGTTTTAAACCCTGATGCATAGTTGAAACATTAAGATGATGTAGACTGCTGTTATGGTTAAAGAAACTTTGCTGGTTGTTTAAAGATGCTCTAATCTAGTGGATTAATAGAGAAATCTAATCGTGTTGACTAGTGACTTTAATTTGGAAGTTGATTAGAGTTGCTATTTACGTTGTTGCAAACTACTAGTATATTTGGAAGTATGTAGTTGTGTGTCTACAATGCTAGTATTGATATCAATTGAGAAGACATAAGACTTATTGCTAATGATGTTGTTAAGGGCAGTGTTAATGCTAGTATTCAATCTATTTTAAATAGTGGGAGTATGTTGTGTGGTGGTAATTTGTTATGACCTATGTATGGGGTAGCTAAAAGTAATGTTGTTGGTTGATGAATATGCCCTTTTGTTGCTTTTGATGACTAAGTAGTGGTGGTAACTGTTTAGATTACTCGTTAGATAACCATGGTTAAAATAGAGGAAAATTTTAACATGTTGCGATGGAGTGAGCTTTGGATAATTAACATGATAAATGCTCTTATCCTTAATGAAAGTATAACTTAGAGTCTCACTTATGAATTCTTCCCTGTGGAGATAATATTTACATATTGAAGTCGTTGTTTAACTGAATAAGGTTCGGTTGTCGAGACGTGAACATATAGGAGGTATGAAATTTATATGTTGATCTTGCTGAAAGATTTGTTGAAGTACTATGTTTCAAATTTAGAATAAGATGTATTATGTTTTGGTGATCCGTGGGGATCATGTCAATGTAGTCTTGGTTGGGTGCCTTTGTGATAGGCATCTTAAACCTTATTTAAAAGTGTTGGGAATGGTAACTAGAGAAAGAAATTGTTATGTAAATGTTGTTAAATCCGGTTGGACTCTTTTGATGAGTAAATAGTGATTATTGAATGCTTAAATGGTAAGTGTAGTGGAATACGAGTTATAGTGGGTTTCATGCTGAGCTGTTGTTTAAAACCTTTTGAACTGGTTTGTTTGTTTGCCATTTTGGTTGAATGCCTTCGGTCAAGGTATTCCTTGTGTTTCCCTAAAACCTGTAGCTATTGTTGCCAATCTTTGGTGTTGGCTATTTTGTTTAATTTGTGCTATGTGTATGGTTTTACACCCAAAAGTCTTTGAGTGGATCGCGCTCCTTCGCGTTCGCACTGAATCATCTTTGGAGTAAATGTTAAAGGACGCAAAAGGTCTTAGTGGGTTAAGTTGGAAATTGTCGAGATTTAATTTGTAACTCTTTTGGCTAGAGTTGGAGTTATTTGAAAAAAAAATGTGAGTGGTGTTTGCAAGTGCTTCAAAAAGGTGGTTTTTATGAATGTTTCATAAGTGAATTTGGTTAGTGAAGAGTTTTCTTTTGGGGATTGAGTTTCCCTCTCTTTTGATAAAATTTATGGCGGTTGTGTGTGCAGATGTTTGACTTTGGAGTCGATGTTCTGTTCCAAAGGGTTGAGTTTGATTTTACGAGGTTTTGCAAGGTTAGTTTTAAATGGATGATGGGTTTTCACTCGATGTGGTGTTTTGTTGTTAACGATGTTGCTGTCATAGTCTATATGATTTAGCGCAACCGTCAGTGTTATGTGTATTTCAATCATGTGATACCGAGGAAGAAGTCTTTTGGTGAATGACTTTTCGGTATTGTTGTTATATGTTGAATGAATGGTGAAAAGTAAACAAGGCATCGTGTATAGATGTTAAATGATAAAAGAGTCGTTGAGCCAGGTCGGTGAGAAAGTCATATATAGAGATATGACTATTCCGGAGTGCTCTTGAAGAATGTGTATTCATGTCATGAAACGAGATTTCCCTTGCTTTCTAGTATGAAAAGAAAAGAATGAATAATTTATGGTGTTGGTTGTGGTGAAGGGATTTGTGTTTCCTTTGCGTGTTGGCTTAGGAAATTAAAATGAATACTCTCTAGTTGTTGTCGAATCCTTTCCAAAGTGGTTTTAGCGCTTTGGGGTTTGAGTTGTTGGATGAGGGCCACTTGGGTTCATGTTTATGGTTGAGCTCACTCAATGATTGTGCTCTTTATCGTGGTCCTTTGAGTGGAAGGTTGACTCAATGCAAACCTTCGTGGAGAATTGTGTCGTTGAGGTGTTCCTCGGTAGGGTTGATTAAATTATTAGTGGACCACTTGGTGGTTGCTAGTGATCGCTTTTCCTTTTGAAGTGTATTGGATCTTTTTATCGTTGGGCAATGAGCGAGTTATGTCAACCGCAGAGGAACGATCGGTCGTTTCTGTTGAGCGAGTCTTAAGGATCCTGGATGTAAAGTAGGTTGTTCCTTCTGGTGGTAATCTTAGAGTGGTGTCTCTCCGGTTTCGCGTCGTCTTGAGTACAAGGAAACTCAGAGGGGAGTTTGGTACCGTGTTTTTCTGGAGGGTAGCATTAGTTAAAGGGATCAGGCACTTCAGTGCCGAGGAAAGCTTAGAACGAGGAGTTTGAGACCGTTTTCTTTTGTGGGCTGTTTGAGGTTTTATCTTATCGCTTGGGGTCGTGCTGAGACCGTGTGTGAGTACTTTGTGTTTCAATGTTGAGTAAAGTTCTCGCAAGTTTTGATTGTGAGTTATGTTTAGAGCTGTCAGTCTTTGATCCTTAGCTCCTTGCCTCTGAGTGCTGGCTGGTGCAAATCGTAGGGGCTTCTAAGCGGGTTCTGAGGCGTGAACCATAACTCCCTTTGATTTGGTTGTTTGCGAAGTGGCGTGTCTCGGATTCGGGGTCGAATCCTGTTGAAGGGGGGAAGAATGTGACACTACGGAATGGTGTGACATTATTTATTGTGAATGTTAAGGTCAAAAACTTTATGAAATGTGGAATTAAGGTTAAAACCATAGGGTATGGAGGTTAATAGCGTTTCCGGGCCGTTTCCAGGGTTTTGGGCCTTCCCGGGGGAGTTTAGGCCTAAAAGAGGGGGTTGTGGGCTTTGGTGAGATGGATTAAGAGTCCATTTAGGACTAGGAATCATATTTGGGGCTGGTAAAAGGGGGTTCCCCCTGCCCTTGGGGCGCCCCATCCCCTCTTGTGCGCCCCACTTCTTCCCCCCCTTGGCCCTAGCCGCCCACCTCCTCTCCTCCCCCCTTTGGCCGTGCGCCTCCACCCCCCCCCTTGCCTCTTTGTTCCCCACCACTCCACCTCCTCTCCTCCACCCCTTGCTGCTCTAGGGTAGCCTCCCCACCCCTGCACCTCGAGGATCCATCCGTTGGAGCGAGGAGCGAACCAGGAGGAGATCCTTTCAGATTTCGTGCGTCGGGCAAATGTATGGCCATGGGAATCCTTGGGAATGGTCTAGGTACTGTTCTAAGGGTGTTTATCAAGTTTTTAGATCAATTGGTGGTGCTGGATTTGATTAGATTAGATGGATTCTTGAGCTGGTCACGTTCTCTGTTTCGGGCAGCATGAGCAATCGACCTAAGGTTTGGTTTTTCGCCAATTTAGATTCGGAATTTGGTCGTATGAATGTTGAAGAAGTTGTAGATAATTTCATTATTTTTCCGTGGATATAAAAAACGTTAAATTCCGATCAGCCGTTTGAAAGTTATGGCTGTTTTACCGAGCGTGTTAGAATCTGTGACGTGATTGGAACAGATCACGATATTTTTGTAGATTAAACAACTTTAGAGTCCGAATAAGTCTTTCCCTATACCTAGAAAAAGTTGAGAAATTTCCTAAGCTACACGAGGATGTACTCGTTTAATTGATTTGGAGTCTTAGAACCCGAGTTATGCCTTTTGGAAGGCTGCTGTCCCGACGGGACAGAACCGCTGTTTTCGGGTTTTGCGAGTAGTTGGCAATGTCTGGGTAGATGAGGGTTTGCGTACTGTTTTGTGGGCTTGATTGTAAGTGTGTGGTCCCTTTGTGTAGGTGGTGCGACCCCGGGAGTGCCTTCTACTTCCCGCCAATCCGTTGCTTGTGGTTGAGGCAAGTGTATTGTAATGCATAGCGATTTGTAGGTTGCTAGTTGAGACTAGATGAGATTGATTATATGTGATGATCACTTGCCATGCTTTAATGATTGCCATTGATATGATGAGTATGTTTATCATGTTATGATGCCATGTGTTAATGTACAAGTTGATTATGATGTGGCTTATTTGCATACATGGCATGATTACATGGCCCGGGTGGTGAGAAAGTCATAACTAGTCCGAGAAGGTCGGTGAGAAAGTTATGACTAATCTGGAGAGCCAATGAGTAAGTCCTACATCGTGATTCCATTCACCGCGGTGAACGGAAACGAGGAGTAGGCACCCTCCATCTTCGGGATGGAAGGGGGGAGAGGGTGCATACCGACGGGTGTGTACTCAACCATACTGGTATGAGTTTCCAAGGAGATATGTGCATCGCATTGCATTGCATTATATGAGGATGATTTATGATGATGTCAATGATATGCTTACACTATGAATATGAGATGTGTATTGTCGGGACCCCGAATTTGCAAATCCGGACCCTCTGTGTATTCAGCACTAGTCCAGGAACGCGCTAGTGCACACAGTCTTAACATCGGTAAATATCACAATCATACCACTCGATACTAGTAAAGTACTTTTATTTAAATAACCAAACTGGTTACTCAACCTTATGGTCAAGTTACAATATACGCCTCACAGGGCGAAACTTATTAAGAGAGAAATAGTAGCAGCGGAAAATCAAATAACTTCGTGGCGCCATCCAGTATACCACAGGCAACTGACTAGGCTCGCTCCCTAAGTAGACGGATCCTCTTGGAGCTCCTCCTCCAAAGCTGGTGTAGTCTCCTCTTCAACTGGTGTTGTATTGAGGCAAGGGTGAGTACTTGGTACTCAGCAAGTCATGCACAGAATGCAGGCTAATATACTATATGCATGGCTTGGTACAAAGGAATAGCTCAAGGTATATTTGCAGTAAAAAGCATTTGACAAGTAACATAAGTAGATTCGAAAGCAGTAGAAACAAGTATAGCATAGGTAACTTTTCAAGGAATTTAATAAACATCTTTCCCATCCTAATCCACATTTCCATCAACATCATTATTAATCCAACCCAACCTTTCAAATCCAAGTTATTTTTGAGAAAATCTAACCCTTGACTGTAAATCGGCGATGTCCAATACCGCGGACACGGCTATTCGAATAGATTCTACACTCTGCAGAGGTTATGCACTTTACCCACAAGATACAGTCAAACACCACAATGGCGAGTTCCCGTAACAAAGTCTTTCGGAAACTTCTAACAATACAAGTGGTCCTCCCCGGTTATTGCACACTAACCCTTCCCTTAGCTAAGGCGAAGTTTAGGCCAATCAACCGTTAAATGGGTACCTGGCCTCGGCCAGACGCTCCCCAGTACAACTTACACAAAGGGTGTAGTTGACCTCCTGAGGTCCCACAGTGCGTTATTAGCAACTTAATCAACTAGGTCCGTCCCATTCTGAGACATGTGGTTGCACGTTAGACCCAGTTCAAAGGCTTGCAAGGTGAAGTCCTTAGGGTGACCAGGCGGGACTACAGAAGAACCAAATCAACATCCCCAATGCCACAACTGGCCCACCTGATTATTCTTACCACATGCCCGGTCGAAAAACTATTTATCAAACCCGATTGATTACCATGCACCACGTGCCATCAACATCACATGATACCTTTCCAAAACAGGTTCAATATATCATTAAGTCAATATTAACATTTGATTGTCCAAAATCATGTCATGAGCACGTAGCAGGTCTAAGCAGTATACTACAACGGTCTAAAACCCATGTTGGCGATTTAATAATGTCCAACTAGTAATCCACAACTAGGGTGACAAGGGTCATGGCACATATTTAAATAATCAAGGTGTCATACAGCAAATTGGTATTTATCTAACCCCCATATTTAAATAAAGTATTTTCTAATTGAACTAGCATGCAATAGGTTAAATCAAAATAGATTTCAAAATAGGATCAACATGGTCAAAGCACAACTTGCCTTCAAAAAGTACTTGTTCTTGGTCTTGAGTTGGATCCTGAGTCAATACTTCTCCTTCGAATCCTTCCGGCACTTCAACGTCTAATCGTAAAGCGTGCAAATAGCAAATACAAGAATAAACAATAGGCAAAAAGTATCCAAACATCCAAATAAAATCCATAAACAGAGAACATAATTTTATGAATTTTTAGAAACTGGAATCGTCAAATTTGGAGTTAAAATGCAAAAGTTATGATTATTTAAAGTTTAAATAATCAATTAAATAATTTTACAGAGAAAAACTTTAGTCCAAAAATTAAATAAAATTCATATTTAGGTAGGTCTCAATTTTATACAAATTTAGAAATTTGAATCACTCAAATCGGAGTTGAAACGCAAAAGTTATAAGCGTTTGAAGTTTGAAACAAAATCAAATCATTATTTCGAATTAATAAATCATTTTCTTTTGGAAAATCAATTATTGCGTCAGCCTGGACACGTGGCAGCCTCTGATTGGTCTGCTGACGTCAGCCGGTCCATGGACTTGGTCCACGCTCGGCTTGGGTCTACCGTGGACTCGGTCCACGGCTCCTCGTCATCAGCGGCGGTGGGTCCCCTCGGGTGGCGTCACTTCTTGGCGTCGGCGAGGCTCAGCCACAGCGGCCAGGTGGGACTCTTTGTGGCGTCATTCTTGGCGTCGGCGCTCGGCTGGGAGACGGCCCGTGACATCTTGAGCCCGCCATGACATCGGCGTGACGTCATGGTGCGATTTGGCCGGCCGACATGCGGGCCGGCGTGTCGGCGTCACACGCACGCTGCAGCGTGGGCCAGCGCGACCCGGCGGTCGGCCTTCCTCGACATGTGGTGCAATCTCGCCGTTGATTTGAAATTCAACGGTCCAGATTAGATCTGAGTCTCACGCGTTTGGGTTAACGCGTTTGATCTGGACCGTTGGATCTAGATCCAACGGTCGAGATTGGATCTGAGATTTTTGGACGGGATCTCACCGTCGGGTGACGTGGCGTGATCTTGGACCGTGTGATGGAGATCCAACGGCTCACAGCGCTCGCGGATGACGATGGCGACGCGGCGGAGCAGGGCCACCGGAGACGAAAACGACGACGAGCCCGACGACGCCGGGTCTCTCGGCGAGTGAGAGAGGTACTCACAGTGCGCCTTGGCTTGGGGTCTCGGACCAGGCTCACCGGCGGAAGACGGCGAACGGCGGCGGAATGAAGCAACAACCGCGGCGGGGAGAGAGGGAACTCCGGCGAGCAATTGCGAGGTGACGGCGGCGGATAAGGCTTCGGGAGTTGGGGAAGACGATGCGCACCGGTCAGGCGATCCTCGAGCAACGATCCATGCCTTAAATACCGGCGCGGACGTCGAGATTCGCTCGGTTTCCGCGGCGGAGCCGGTACGGGCGGCGAAGTCCGTTCCGAACACGGTGAGATGACGTGGACGCACGATGGCCGTCCACGTGGCGCGATCGACGGCCGAGATTGGCTCGGGCGCGGCCGTGACTAGCGCGGATTGATCCTGACCGTTGGATCTTGATCCAACGGTTCGGATCTGATCTGAGTTGGAGTTGGTTCGGTCGAGTCAGCTGGCTAGGGTCGGACTCGAGTCCGACTCGGGTTCCGACTCGGTCGGATGAACAGTACTCGACCCGATTGATTTTCCAGCGATTAATATTTAAAATAATTTCCAGTAATTCATTTAATTCATTAAAAATAGCAAAATACTCAGAAAAATTCCAGAAAAACTCTGGAAAATATTTTAGGGTATTTGGGACTCAAATAAAATATTTCCAACAAAACTTTATTTGCAAAATTAAATTCTTTAATTACTTTAATATGGAATAAATTCAAATAAATTCCAAATAAATCCCAGAAAATTCCAAAAATTCACCAAAGTGCCAAATCACACATAGATTTAAGAAAACAAAATTTTGGGGTGTTACAAACCTCCCCCCCTTAATAGAATCTCGTCCCCGAGATTCAGGGCTTACTACAGAATAGGCTTGGAAACTCTTTCTTCAAATCCTCTTCGCGCTCCCAAGTCGCTTCGCTCTCTTCATGATTGCTCCACTGAACTCTACAGAAACGGGTTGACTTATTTCTGGTCTCTCGATCCATAGTGTCCAAAATCTTTACGGGATGGTCCTTGTAAGTCAAATCTTCTTGCAACTCAATTGATTCTAGCGGTGTCTGTTCCTCAGGAACTCGAAGACACTTCTTCAACTTGGACACATGGAATACGTCATGTACTCCTGCTAACGACTGTGGCAACTCCAGCTGATAAGCAACTTCGCCTCTGCGGCTCAAAATCTTAAATGGTCCAACATAACGGGGTGCGAGTTTTCCTTTGGCGTGGAACCTCTTAACTCCTCTGAGCGGCGTAACTCTGAGGTATACAAAGTCTTCTGGTTCAAAACTCAAATCCCGGCGACGATTGTCATCATAACTCTTCTGTCGTGATTGGGCGATCTTCAACCTTTCCCTAATCATGGCAATCTGCTCTTCAGCCTCTTGAAGAATATCAGGCCCGAAGACACGGCGCTCGCCGGTCTCATTCCAATTCAATGGCGTCCGACAGGTCGACCATCTGATGCCTCAAAGGTGACATCTGTAAACTAGCACAGTAACTATTATTGTAATCGAACTCGGCATACGGCAAACTCTTATCCCAAGAGGTAGCATAAGCCAATGCACATGATCTTAACATATCCTACAGAATCTGATTGACTATTTCGGTCTGTCCATCAGTCTGTGGATGATAGTCTGTACTGAAGTTTAAAAGGGTACCCATGGATTCATGAAACTTATACCAGAACCTTGATGTAAAATGGGTACCTCGTCAGATACAATCCTCTTGGGCACTACGTGCAAACAGACGATCCTGGTCATATACAACTATGCTAACTTATCCCCCGAGTAAGTGGTCTTCACGGGTATAAAATGGGCTACTTTGGTCAAGCGATCCACTATAACCCATATGGAGTCATAACCTCCTTGAGTCTTAGGCAAACCAGTAATGAAATCCATTCCGATTTCCTCCCACTTCCACTCAGGTATTTCCGGTAATTTGTAGCAATCCTGCTGGTCTCTGATGCATTGCCTTGACTCTCTGGCATACGTCGCACAATGCAACATGCTCGGCAACTTCACGCTTCATGCTCGGCCACCAGAATCTTTCCTTCAGATCCTGATACATCTTGGCACTCCCTGGGTGGATTGAATACTTGGAGTCATGGGCTTCCTCCAAAATCAGTTGCTTTAATTCCTTCTTGTTGGGCACACAAATCCGATCCTTCATCCATAACGTGCCTTGCTCATCCAACTTGAAGTCCTCTGCCTTGCCTTCCTCCTTGATGGTCTTAATCCTGCGGATCTTGTCATCATCCTTCTGTCCTTCCCGGTTCTGGTCCTCTAGGGTAGGCTTTACTTCCAATGCGGCCAAGAATACGCTAGGTACCACCTCAATCTTCATTCTCTGAAAATCCTCACATAGCTCATCCTGACTTGTGGCTAGCAACATGCTCACAGTATGGCTTTTCCGACTCAGAGCATCGGCTACTACGTTGGCCTTTCCAGGATGGTAATGGATTCCAACATTATAGTCCTTGATCAACTCTAACCATCTCCTCTGCCTCATGTTCAGATCCGCCTGGGTGAATATGTATTTAAGGCTCTTATGATCCGTATACACTTCACATCTGTTCCCGATCAGATAGTGACGCCATATCTTCAAGGCATGCACTACGGCAGCTAACTCTAGGTCATGCGTCGGATAATTTTCCTCATGCGGCCTCAACTGCCTTGATGCATAAGCGACGACCTTTCCATTCTGCATCAGCACACATCCAAGTCCTTGGCGTGATGCGTCACAATAAATATCAAAGCTTTGATTAACATCCGGGAGTACTAACACCGGCGCTGATGTCAATCGCTTCTTCAGCTCCTGAAATCCTTTCTCACATTCTGGCGTCCATGCAAACTTCTTCTCCTTTTTCAGTAATTGCGTAAGAGGTTTCGCAATTGTCGAAAAGCCTTCAATGAAACGGCGGTAGTATCCTGCCATTCCAAGGAAACTCTGGATGCGGGTCACGATCTTGGCTGCTCCCAATGTAACACAGCTTCTACTTTGCTTGGATCTACAGCGACTCCTTCTGCGGTCATTACATGTCCAAGAAACTCCACCTTGTCCTTCCAAAAATCGCACTTACTGAACTTGGCGAAGAGTTGCTGTTCCCTCAGCTTTTCCAAAACTCGCCTCAAGTGTTCGGCATGTTCATCCTCTGTCTTGGAGTAGATTAGGATATCATCTATGAACACGACGACAAACTTGTCCAAATATTCCATGAACACCTTATTCATCATATTCATGAAATATCTTTGGCGCATTAAATCGATCCAAAGGACATAATCAGAAACTCGTAATGTCCATATCTTGGCGAGAATGCAGTCTTCGGGATATCTTACGATCGGATCTTCAGCGATGGTATCCCGATCTCGAGATCAATCTTGGAGAAAACTCGGCTCCTCTCGGTGATCAAACAAATCATCAATCCTGGTAACGGTACTTATTCTTCACGGTGACTTCATTGAGTGCCACGATAGTCAATGCACATCCTGAAACTCCCGTCCTTCTTCTTGACAAACAAAGCGGTGCTCCCCACGGCGACGAACTCGGTCGATAAATCCTTTCTCCATTAACTCTTCTAGCTGTTTCTTCATCTCTACCAACTCCTCGGTGGACATCCGATAGGGTCTCTTTGCTATCGGTCTTTGTGCAGTACAAGCTCTATCACAAACTCTATGTCCCTGTCTGGCGGCATACCAGGTAGATCTTCGGGAAAAACATCTGGGTACTCATTCACTACTGAGACATCCTCTATGCTGATTGCCTTGGTACTGTTAACCATCAACTATCCTTCTCCAACGGCAGTATCTTGAAATTCCACTTTCTTCCCACACGGGCTCTCAACTGAGATAGTCCTTCGTCCACAATCCAATACGGCCTTGTGCTTGGATAACCAGTCCATTCCCAAAATAACGTCTAAGGTCTGGGTCTCCAAAATTATAAGGTTCGCTAGGAACTCTATTCCATCTATTAGTATTCTCACCCCGGAACATCCTACTTTCGTTCGGAGTTCGGAACCAGGGGTTTGAACTAAAAGCATGCGCACTTAAGTCTTGCAATCCCCAAATCGTTTCTAGCAGCAAAGCCTTAAGAAACAAACGAATGCGAAGCTCCAGAGTCAAACAAAACTGTTGCAGGTACTGAGTTAACAAGTAACTTACCCAGTACGACGTCCGTAGCATTCTGCAGTGCTTCTGCGGTGACATGGTTGACTCGGCCTCTCACCACGATGCAGGATGTGGTTCTGGTCTGGCGTCCTAGCTGGGGTGGTTCCTAGGTTGAAGCGAATCGGGGTCACTCTGCTGTCTTCTTTGGACAACTATTGGCAAAATGTCTGGCTCGTTGCGATTGTAGCAGCGTCTCACTTGTTCCTTGTTATTTGCACTGGGCGGCGTTTCTAGCGGTGAAGTGCAGTAGTTACGATTAGCGGGCCTTGGTGCCGTGACGGTGTCCTTGTTGCATTTTGTGGCTGGAATCTGAAAAAGCGATTTGGTGCAACTCTCGGTATGCGTTCCTCGACGTGATCCTGTTTGTTGCATCCTGCGCTTCTGTTCTCATCCGGTTCCTTGCGCTTGTCCTCAAGAATAAGCGCCTTATTCACCAACTCTTGGAAATCTGGAAAGGTGTGGGTGATCACCCTACTTGTAGTCTGAGTTAAGTCCCTTCATGAAGCGAGGTATGCGGCTTTATCTGTCGCTACATCCTCATGTGCGTAGCGTGCTAGCTGTGTGAACTTGTTCGGTAGTCGACCAGCGGCTGATTACCTTGCTTGATGCTCTGAACTCCTCCTTCTTAAGGTCCATGATTCCTTACGGCACGTGATCTTGTAAACGCAGTTGTGAACTCCTCCCAAGTGATATCATGAGGGTTCTCTTGCGTGTACGAAGTTCTCCCACCATTCGGTTTGTTCCTTCCAAGCGATGAGAAGCGTAGAGTACCTTCTCATTTCCTATGCATTGAGCTATGTGTAGCTTCCTCTCAATTGACATTAACCAATCATCGGCCTCCAATGGATTGGCATTCCCGAGAGAAAGTGGGTGGGTGAGTCCTCATGAACTCGGCAGTCTTGTATTACGGCGTTGTCACGATTAACTTGATTAGCGTGGCCTGGCGATGGCGTGTTGCATTTGTTGCATCATAGCATGCATCAGCCGAGTGCGAGCAGCAAGAAATGCTCCAAAATTCTGCATATCCGATGGCGGTGCTGGTGCTCCATCATTGGGGTTTCTGTGGCGAGAACCACTTCCATTGCTTCCAAAGTTTTCGCGGGTGTTCACCATCTGTCGATTTGCTCTAGGTTTTAGAGATGAGAGGGAAACAAGAGTAGACAAGTAATATGGAACTTATGCGGGGCGAAAGGTGTAACTTTAAGGTCTAACTTTATTAACTAATCAATAGTAACTTGGTATGGTTGCTTACAATGCCTAAGGGCCTTGCAACACATACTGCACACTCAGCAAACAATAAAAATCCAAATCGAACTAACACTGGAGTCTAACGCCTAAAGGGTGACTCTTTATTCTATGACGCGGCTCGGCGAAGGAGTCTCACTATAAATCCTATGCTCACTCATCGAGAAAACCTCCACGGCCTGGATACGGATGCTGCGGCATAGGCGCAAAACGATTGCCATGTCCAGCAACTGTGTCATCTGTGGTAGTCGAAGAAGCAGTGTCCTCATCGAGATCTGACTCCTCCGGATCTGGCTCGTGTAGCTCAAATCTTGGCTGCAGTTCTGGTCCGTACAAAGCCATCTCCAACTCGTCAATCCTTCGCAGAAGGTGTGACACATACTCTTGAGCTTCCCGCCATCGGTTCTTCTCTGTCGTGATCTCCTTGCGGGCCTTCTGTAGATCCTTGCTTGTATCATCGAGTACATCCTCCTGGGCGACAACAAGTCGTGCCAACTGTGTAATCATGGCATCCTCATCCTGAATCGCCTTCGGATCAAGAAGGTTGTTGCTGCGCGGGTGATAACGGAACACCGTGCTCTCCAACTCTCTGGCGTAGATACGGGTAATGTGCCGCATTGCTCGTCGTCATACTTCTTGGATACCCATCTGCATTGTAGACCTCCTGGCAGTGCAGTGTATCGGGCGATTGCCTAGGCCCTTCTTCCTAGCAGGTACCTCAATCTTCACATCACAAGCCTTGATCAATCCTGCTTGTCTGATCACTTCCACTTGGTATTGGGGCTTCTCAAAATCTCCGAGAGTCTGTAGCATATGCCAAAGCTCTGCGGCGTGACCAACCTCCAGATCGACGTAGTTGAACTCTCCCTCCATCTGTCACAAGAGTGCTTACGTAAGAACTCGAAACTTTTAAATCGTGACAAGGTAAGGAAAAATTCAGCAAGAGACAAGAAAAGAGAGAAGGGATAAGTCGAGATGTCATTTCTTATCTTGACAAATTTTATTCTTTTAGAAAATAGGTTTTATCCTCACTACGACCTTTCTAGCTAAGGGTTGAGCCTACGGTCAGTATGGCTCTGATACCACCTCTGTCGGGACCCCGAATTTGCAAATCCGGACCCTCTGTGTATTCAGCACTAGTCCAGGAACGCGCTAGTGCACACAGTCTTAACATCGGTAAATAACACAATCATACCACTCGATACTAGTAAAGTACTTTTATTTAAATAACCAAACTGGTTACTCAACCTTATGGTCAAGTTACAATATACGCCTCACAGGGCGAAACTTATTAAGAGAGAAATAGTAGCAGCGGAAAATCAAATAACTTCGTGGCGCCATCCAGTATACCACAGGCAACTGACTGGGCTCGCTCCCTAAGTAGACGGATCCTCTTGGAGCTCCTCCTCCAAAGCTGGTGTAGTCTCCTCTTCAACTGGTGTTGTATTGAGGCAAGGGTGAGTACTTGGTACTCAGCAAGTCATGCACAGAATGCAGGCTAAAATACTATATGCATGGCTTGGTACAAAGGAATAGCTCAAGGTATATTTGCAGTAAAAAGCATTTGACAAGTAACATAAGTAGATTCGAAAGCAGTAGAAACAAGTATAGCATAGGTAACTTTTCAAGGAATTTAATAAACATCTTTCCCATCCTAATCCACATTTCCATCAACATCATTATTAATCCAACCCAACCTTTCAAATCCAAGTTATTTTTGAGAAAATCTAACCCTTGACTGTAATTCGGCGATGTCAATACCGCGGACACGGCTATTCGAATAGATTCTACACTCTGCAGAGGTTATGCACTTTACCCACAAGATACAGTCAAACACCACAAAGGCGAGTTCCCATAACAAAGTCTTTCGGAAACTTCTAACAATACAAGTGGTCCTCCAGGTTATTGCACACTAACCCTTCCCTTAGCTAAGGCGAAGTTTAGGCCAATCAACCGTTAGATGGGTACTGGCCTCGGCCAGTCGCTCCGTACAACTTACACAAAGGGTGTAGTTGACCTCCTGAGGTCCCACAGTGCGTTATTAGCAACTTAATCAACTAGGTCCGTCCCATTCTGGACATGTGGTTGCACGTTAGACCCAGTTCAAAGGCTTGCAAGGTGAAGTCCTTAGGGTGACCAGGCGGCAGACTACCCGAAGAACCAAATCAACATCCCCAATGCCACAACTGGCCCACTGATTATTCTTACCACATGCCGGTCGAAAAACTATTTATCAAACCCAGTTGATTACCATGCACCACGTGCCATCAACATCACATGATACCTTTCCAAAATAGGTTCAATATATCATTAAGTCAATATTAACATTTGATTGTCCAAAATCATGTCATGAGCACGTAGTGAGTCTAAGCAAGATACTACAACGGTCTAAAACCCATGTTGGCGATTTAATAATGTCCAACTAGTAATCCACAACTAGGGTGACAAGGGTCATGGCACATATTTAAATAATCAAGGTGTCATCTGACAAATTGGTATTTATCTAACCCCCATATTTAAATAAAGTATTTTTCTAATTGAACTAGCATGCAATAGGTTAAATCAAAATAGATTTCAAAATAGGATCAACATGGTCAAAGCACAACTTGCCTTCAAAAAGTACTTGTTCTTGGTCTTGAGTTGGATCTGAGTCAATACTTCTCCTTGAATCCTTAGGCACTTCAACGTCTAATCGTAAAGCGTGCAAATAGCAAATACAAGAATAAACAATAGGCAAAAAGTATCCAAACATCCAAATAAAATCCATAAACAGAGAGAACATAATTTTATGAATTTTTAGAAACTGGAATCGTCAAATTTGGAGTTAAAATGCAAAAGTTATGATTATTTAAAGTTTAAATAATCAATTAAATAATTTTACAGAGAAAAACTTTAGTCCAAAAATTAAATAAAATTCATATTTAGGTAGGTCTCAATTTTATACAAATTTAGAAATTTGAATCACTCAAATCGGAGTTGAAACGCAAAAGTTATAAGCGTTTGAAGTTTGAAACAAAATCTGAAATCATTATTTCGAATTAATAAATCATTTTCTTTTTCGGAAAATCAATTATTGCGTCAGCCTGGACACGTGGCAGCCTCGATTGGTCTGGCGGCGTCAGCGGTCCATGGACTTGGTCCACGCTCGGCTTGGGTCTACCGTGGACTCGGTCCACGGCTCCTCGTGTCACTGATTGGTGGGTCCCCCTCGGGTAGCGTCGCTTTGGCGTCGGCGTGGCTCGGCCACGCAGCGAGTGGGACCTTTGTGGCGTCATTGCTGATGTCGGCGCTCATTTGGAGACGGCCCGGCCGACATCTTGAGCGCCATGGCGTCGGCGTGGCGTCATGGTGCGATTTGGCGGCCGGCGACATGCGGGCCCCGCGTGTCAGCGTCACACGCACGCACGCGTGGATGGCGCTGACCGCGGCGGTCAGCCTTCCCTGACATGTGGCGCAATCTCGGCCGTTGATTTGAAATTCAACGGCCCAGATTAGATCTGAGTCTCACGCGTTTGGGTTAACGCGTTTGATCTGCATCGTTGGATCTAGATCCAGCGGTCGAGATGAATCTGAGATTTTTGGGCGGGATCTCACCGTCGGGTGATGTGGCGTGATCTTGGACCGTGTGATGGAGATCCAACGGCTCTGGCGCTTCGCGGATAGCGATGGCAACGCGGCGGAGCGAGGCCACCGGAGAGGCAACGACGATGAGCCCGACGACGCCGGGTCTCTCCGGCGGAGTGAGAGGTACCGCAGGTGCGCCTTGGCTTGGGGTCGGGCCAGGCTCACCATGGCGGAAGACGGCGAACGGCGGCGGAATGAAGCAACAACCGCGCGGGAGAGAGGGAACTCCGGCGAGCAATTGCGAGGTGACGGCGCGATAAGGCTCGGGAGTTGGGGAAGACGATGCGCAGGTCGAGCGATCCTCGAGCAACGATCCACGCCTTAAATACCGGGCGCGACGCCGAGATTCGCTCGGTTTCGCGGCGGAGCTGGTACGGCGGCGGCGAGTCCGTTCGAACACGGTGAGATAGCGTGGACGCCACGATGGCCGTCCACGTGGCGCGATCGACGGCCGAGATTGGCTCGGCGCGGCCGTGACTAGCGGATTGATCTCGACCGTTGGATCTTGATCCAACGGTTGGATCGATCCGAGTTGGAGCTGGTTCGGTCGAGTCGGTGGCTCGGGTCGGACTCGAGTCCGACTTCGGGTTCCGACAGTCGGATGAGCGATGCTCGACCCGATTGATTTTCCAGCGATTAATATTTAAAATAATTTCCAGTAATTCATTTAATTCATTAAAAATAGCAAAATACTCAGAAAAATTCTGGAAAATATTTCAGGGTATTTGGGACTCAAATAAAATATTTCCAATAAAACTTTATTTGCAAAATTAAATTCTTTAATTATTTTAATATGGAATAAATTCAAATAAATTCCAAATAAATCCAAATAAATCCCAGAAAATTCCAAAAATTCACCAAAGTGCCAAATCACACATAGATTTAAGAAAACAAAATTTTGGGGTGTTACATGTATGATGTTGTATGTAAAAAGGTGGTGATGAAGGTATTGAAATGTATTTTCTTGTTCCATTGCAATATACTTGCTGAGTGATGAACTCACGCTTGTGTTTATGTTGTTTTTCTTAGGTACCATGAAACCGACATGCGGGAAAAAGGGTTTAGCTACACATCTACACGTAGCTCCACACAAATTAGATAGTGTTATCATTTGGAGTGATGATAATGAAAGTATTGCCATGAAACTTGGAGAATTGCTTAACTGTGTGCTCAGTCTTATTATTTGGTTCGTTTAGCTCATGAAGTGGTTGAATGCTTTATCCTGAACTTATATTGTTGCTATGTCACATGTTATTGCTGTTTTAGATGCTTTCCATTATGATATAACTTTTGATACTTTGTTGTTGCTCCGAATCGTGGAAAAACAAAGGAGATGCTGCCGAAATTCGGTATTAGCATTTGTTCCTTTGCTGTAATTTACTTGAAATTATGGTATTTAGAGGTTGCTTAGTCTATGTTTGGTAGCATTCGGGCATATTAAATGCCGGGGTGTTACAGTGGATTTAGACCCAAAAGTTTTTGAGTGGGTCGCGCTCTTTCGCGTTCACACTGAATTATCTTTGGAATCAATATTTAAAGGAAGTAAATGGACAAAGTGGGTTGTGTTGGAAACTCTCAAGTTAAGCATTTAATCTGTAACTCTATTTGACTAGAGTTGGATTTATTTGGAAAATTTATAAAAGTCTCTGGTGTTTGAGTGTGCTTCAAAAGGGTGGATTTTATGAATGTTTCATAAGTGGTTTTGATAGTGAAGTGTTCTCGTTTGGGAATGAGTTTTCCTTTTTTTTCTTTGAAAAAATTGTGGCGGTTGTGGGTGCAGATGTTTGACTTTGGAGTCGATGTTCTTTTCCAACATGTTGATTTTGGTTAAAATGCGATGCTTTGTAAGTTTAGCTCGCAACTGTTGTCGGTTTGTGATGCATTGTGGTGTTTATTGTTAATTATGTTGTCATCCTAATCTATATGCGTTAGTGCAACCATCGATGTTAATGGTGTTTCAATCATGTGATACCGAGGAAGAAGTCTTTTGGTGAATGACTATTCAGTACTGTTGTTACATGATGAATGAATGGTGAAAAGGAAACATGATATCGTTTATGTATAATTAATCATAAAAGAGTTGATGAGCCAGGTCGGTGAGAAAGTCATATATGGATATATGACTAATCCGGAGTGCTCTTGAAAAGTTTGCATTCATGTCATGAATCGAGATGTCCATTTCTTTCTAGTATGAAAAGAAATAATGAATAAATTATGGCATTTTGGCTGTGGTGTAAGAGATTTGAGTTTTCTTTGCATTTTGGCTTAGGAAAATAAAATGAGTGCTCCTTGGATGTTGTCGAATTCTTTCCAAAGTGAATGTTAGTGCATTGGATTCAAATTGATGCATGTGGATCAATGGGGTTCATGGTTTATGGTTGAGCTCACTCAATGATCTTACTCTTTGTCTTGGTCCTTTGAGTGGAAGGATGTGAGGGTGAGACCTTCTTAGTAAGAGAAATCTGGTGTGGCTAGTAGTTGATCGTAAATGGTTTAAAAGTGAAGAGTAAAGGAAGGTTGTGTATGACCCAATTCAAACCTTCCTGGAGAATTGTTTCATTGATGCATTTCCTCGGTAGGGTTGATTAAATTATTGTGGACCACTTGGTGGTTGCTAGTAATTGCTTTTCCTTATGAAGTGCTTTATGGCTGAAAGTGTAGATCGCCGCATTGTTGGGATGCAGTGGGAGAGAGAGTGGTCCTTGGACCGATTTGGTTTCAGTAGACTGTTGATCGGGTGGTAGAGGTGCGACAGAACCTTCTCGCAGCGCAGAGTAGACAGAAAAGCTATGCTGATGTGGGAAGGCGAGATCTAGAGTTTGCGGTGAGGTGATAGTGTACTCTTGCAAGTATCTCCCACCAAGGGTGTGGTTAGATTTGGCACCAAAGGGAAGCTCAGTTAGAGGTATGTTGGGCCATTTCCTATCATAGCCCGAGTTGGTAAGTTGGCTTATCGCTTGGAGCTACAGAAGTCGATGCAAGGGGTCCACAATGTGTTCCATGTTTCGATGCTGAGAAAATACCTGCATGACCCGGAGTTGGTGGTTTCTTTAGAGTCTTTGGTGTTTGATCAGAACCTCATGTTTGAGTCCCGTCCTGTGAAAATTCTGGGGCATTCGGAGCGAGTGTTGAAGAACAGGACGCTCAAGTTTGTCAAAGTCCTGTGGTCACATCAGATTGAGAGGGAAGCGACCTGGGAGTTGGAGTCTCGTATGCGCGAGAAATACCCAGAGCTCTTTTCATCAGGTATGAACTGTGAAGTTTAGTTCTCTTTGTGTCGTTGGTTTTGCGTACTGGCATGTCGTGGATTCGAGGTCGAATCCTGTTGAAGGGGGGGAGAATGTGACACTGCGGAATGACGGTATGAGTTATTTTCGATTTCGGCATTTCGGTATGTCTTCAGTATCATGTTTTTGGGCCTTCCGGGGGAATTTGGGGCTTGGGGGAATCATCGTGGGCTTGGGGGACCCTTGTGGGCCGGAGGTGGGGGGCCTTTGGCCCAAGTGGAGAGGGGTTTAGGGCAGCATGGCTGCTGCCCCTTGCACCCCCTCCCCACATGCGTCTCCACCTCCCCGCTCTACCCTAGCCACCACCCCACCAACCTCTAGCTGTGCGCCCCTCCCTCCCACCTTGCGCCTCTCCTACCACCCCCTAGCCAGCACTAGCTTGGCTCCCTTCCCCTCCATTGCTGCCACTTCATCCCCCTCCATTGATCTCCACGTTGCGAAGGATTGCGACCGAGAGGATCCGAAGATTGAAGGGAGTTCATGGCCAGGAGAGGAGTTTTCGTCGGTTCGTCGTTCGTCGGGATAAGGTATGGCGATGGGAAACTTTTGGGATGGATTAGGTGCTGTGCTAGTGGAGGTTTTGGTGCTATTAGTTCAAAAGGTGGTGCTGCAACTAGTTAGAATTGATGAAAACTAGAATTGTTGTGGTGTTCTGTTTTGGGCAGATTGGACGTCCGACCTAGGGCTTCAGTTTTCGCAATTTTAGAAGCGTTTCCTAGTCGTCCGTATCTTGAGCAAGTTGTAGGTAATTGAATTAACTTTAATTGGACACCAAGAACATTAAATTCCGTCTAGCCGTTTAAAAGTTATGGCTGTTTTACCAAACGTATTCAAATCTGTGACGTGATTGGGACAGATCGTGTTGATCTGTAGATTAGATAATTTTACATGCCGATTCAGTCTTCGCGAATACTTAGGAAAAGGTAGTAAATTTCCTAAGATTTGAGAAAATGTACTCGTTTACTTAATTTGGAGTCTTAGAACTCAAGTTATGCTAGTTAGAAGCTTGCTGTCCCGTCGGGACAGATTCTCTGTTTTCGGGTTTTTGGGGTAGGTTGCGAAGTCGGGGCAGATGATCATTCTTGTACTGTTTTGTGGGCACGTTTTGAGTGTGTGGTACCTATGTGCAGGTGGTGTGACCCCGGGAGTGCCCTCAACCTCTTGCCACTCCATCGCTCACGGTTGAAGGTAAGTGTATTGGGATGGGTTCGGGTCTTGTATGATTATTAGACTTGCATAGGTGCAATATGGCTACATGTGTGCTAACTTGCCATGCTTGATACTTGCTTATGACATGATGAACATGGTTACATATTGGTTATGAAATTGTTGTATTACATGTTTATGCATGTTTATACATGTTCATGTCATATGTGCATTCATAATGGAAGAGGCGTCCCATTCTGATGCGGGCCTCTGTGTTCACACGTAGTGAACACGAAAGACCTACCTCATAGTCACATCCACGGTTGTGTATGGGAGCGAGTCAGTAAGAGTAGGCACCCTCCATCTACGGGATGGAAGGGGAAATGGGGTGCACGCCAACGGGTGTGCACTCGGCAATACCGGTATGTGCTTCAAGGAGACATGTGCATTGCATTGCATATATGATGATGTTTAAGAGATGAATACCATGTGAATATGAGATGCTTATGATTTTGATTATGAGATGTAACGATGATGGTTTTGTTAATATGTTCTCTTGTTCCATTTCAATACACTTTGCTGAGTGATGAACTCACGCTTGTGTTTTATGATGTGTTTAGGTACCATGAAACCGGCATGCGGGAAAGGGGCTTAGTGGAACATCTTCATGAAATTTCACTCATTTAGACATCTACAATTTTGCCATTCATAGTTGTGATAATAAGTCAATGCGCTGAAAACTTGGAGTATGCATTATTTGTGTGCTTGGCCATATTATTTGATTCGTTTAGTTCGTGAAGTGGTTGAATACATTATTTTGAACTTAAATTGTTGCTATGTCACCTGATATTGCTGTTTTAGATGTCTTTCATTATGATATATCTTGTGATATTCTTGTTGTTGCTCCAAACCATGGAAAAGCAAAGGAGAAGCTGCCGAAATTTTTGGTTTTAGTATTTGCACCTTTGCTGTAATTTGACTTTAATTGTGGTATTTAATTGTTGTTTCTTCTATGATTGGTGACATCCAGGGCATTCTAGATGCCGGGGTGTTACACTCGCGTACCCATTGGCTCATGCCGCCTACCACCCTGCCCGTGCTGCACCGCCCCCCCCCCTCGCCGCCCATGCCGCCGCCCCGCCCCACCCCGTGATGCGCCTTCGCGGCGCCATCCTGTGCCACCGCCGCCCGTCTCCCTCGCCCCGCCCCGCCCCGCCCCGCCGCCCGCCTCCCTGCACGCCGCCCACTTCCCTCCATGGTAAGTCTTACACTATTTTTTTTGTTTACTGTTTTTTAGTTTATTTTAGTGTTGATTAGGGTTTAGATTAATTTAGACAGTTTACTTGTGAGGTGTTGATTAGGGTTTAGATTAATTTGGATAGTTTAGTGATGTTTTTGTTGGCCGAGTAGTTAATTAGGTGATTAGTTAGGCTATTTTCGTAGGCCATGATTAGTTTGGGGTTAAAGTCGGTAAAACATGATTCAATTAAGTAGAATCGATTTGGGCAGCCAAGCCTAGGCATCACCTGTTCGGGAACGGCGCATCTCACATTTACTTGTGAGGTGTGCTGTTCCAGAATTGTCCAGTTTAATTTGGACAACCTAGGAATGGACGCTAGAGCATATGTAGGATTTATGACGAGCCCAACAGTTCGAACAAAATCTCGGCATCATGATCCAGTTGTTCTCCGATGCACCAAGACTGGGCGTACATTCGGAGAATAGCAGGGTTATGATGCTGAAATTCCGTTCGGACTGTAAGGCTCACCATAAATCCGTGCTCTGGCGTGCATTCTTGGGTGGGTTTAGGACCTATCTTTCCCAGTAGAGCCCTTATTCACAACTAAGCTGCTGTGGTTGATATCATTGCCTATGTTTAGCTTGGAGAATGGGTGATGATCGAAGGTGGATGTATGATGGTTGGAGTAAGACCAGGGCGCACTAAAGAGAATGGGCAGTCATTGTACAGGCATTCGTGGACCATGCATTCGCAAGGGCTAGTGGTGGTGTCGCAAAGTGCCCGTGTAGCAAGTGCCGCAACTATTCTTACCACGTTAAGTCGGATGTAGAGCGGCACCTGTGCAAGTTTGGTTTCATGCCTGATATCTGATATGGTACGAGCATGGCAAGGTGGAGCCCATTGTTGAGTCGGACCATGAGGATGAAGACAGGATGGATGAGATGCTGAATGATATTGGTAGGGAGTTTGAGGTTAATTTGGAAGAGGAGCCTGGGCCGGAGGTGCAAAGCTTTTATAGGCTCCTTTTGACCTCGAAAGAGAAATTACATGAGTTCACCAACATCACCATCCTACAGACAATGACGCGGCTCATGTCAATGAAGTCGAAGTACAACTTTTCAAACAAGTGCTACAACAATATAGTCCAACTGATCAGTGATATCCTTCCGCCGGACCATAAGATGCCGAAGGACATGTTCCAGTCCAAGAAGATGTTATCCGACCTTGGGATGAAGTATGAGAAGATTGATGTTCGCGAGGATAATTGCATGTTATTCTGGAGGGAACATGCCAATGACACTCGTTGTAGGTACTGCAACAAGTCTAGATATGTTAAGGTGGTAAATGATGAGGGGATAACGGTGATGACAAAAGTCGCGATGAAGCAGCTCCGATACATGCCAATCACGCCTAGGATTAAAAGTCAGTACTTATCTAAAAAAACTGCCAGGCATATGAGGTGGCATAAAGAAGGTGTCTGTGAGATCAAGGATGTGATGGTGCATCCTGCAGATGGCGAGGCGTGGAAGGCATTGGACCGCTTCGACCCCGAATTTGCAAGTGACCCTAGGAGTGTTCACATTGGGTTGGTGAAAGATGGGTTCACACCTTTCAGTACAAGTGCCACCCCATACTCTTGTTGGCTGGTTTTCATTGTGACGTACAACCTACCACCTACATTGTGCTTGAAGGAGGAGTACATATTTCTAGCGCTTGTCATTCTGAGTCCTGATCATCTAGGTAAGCACCTCAATATGTTCATGTGGCCATTATTGGAAGAGTTGAAAGAGTTATGGAGAGGGGTAGAGGAATATGACAGCTACGGTTAAGTAAACTTTACCTTGCATGTCGCATACCTGTGGTCGGTCCACGATTTGTTAGCATATGGCATATGGGCTGGCTGGAGTGTTCATGGTCGGCTTTGTTGTCCCATTTGTATGGTTGACTTAGATGCATTTCGGCTGCCGCATGGTGGAAAGTTCTGTTTCTTTCATTGCCATCGACGATTCCTGCTGCTAAATCACCATTTCAGGCTGATGTTGAATGCATTCCGAAAGAACACCACTGTTACAAAGGGCCCACCGAAGCATCTGACCGGTGAAGAGATAGCTGCCTGGCATAGGCAACTCGTAGCAAAAGATGATGGAGGGTTCGAAGGTTTCAAAGGGGAGCACAACTTGAATCATATATGTGCAATCTGGGAGTTCCCTTATGTGAAAGCATTGATTTTGCTGCACAATATAGATGTGATGCACCAAGAGCGTAATGTCGCGGAAAGCATCGTAATCATGTGCTTTGATTTCAAATAAAAAACAAAAGACAATGTCAAGGCACAAAGAGACTTAGCCAAGATTTGTGATCGGTCGGCGCTCAAGATCGTACAAGATCCCATAAGGTCGTGAAGGACATGATGTCCAATGCATGCATCAAGGCGGTGTGCTCATACTACAAGGGGGTGAAGAAGGAGAAGATGACCAAGAAGCTCAGGGCCTCCAAGATCTACCTACATGAGGACGAGTACCTCCAGGAGTCCATCCCCTGGCTACTGAAGTGCCAGGAAGATTTCAGGTACTTGTGCATGTACTGGGCGTCGGCTGACTTTGTTGCTAGGTCCAACAAGAAGCGAGGCAACAGAGAGGTAGGTGACCCGGTGTTGCACCGGTACTGTGAGGATGGACACCTCCACTTAGCGAGGCGCATGGTAAGAATCTAGCCTTAGTTCAGTACACTTTTGAATGCATGTCACTAACTTTGGATTACAGGAGGCTGAAACTGGCGTTGCCCCGAGCTACTTTGATGTTTATGTTCGGGGACACCAGAGCGCCGATCCAGAGTCGCTTGGACAGCTGTGAAGCCAGTTAATGACTCAGAGGATTGTGAGTTGTTTGACCTACTTTGATGAAGTTTGTGTCTTGAAACTGTTGTTTCAGTAATGTTGGCATGCAGGAGCAATATGGGGAAGAAATGGCTCGGCGTCACGGCCCAGAGTACGACTGGAGGAAGGAGGAGCTGGATGTCTCGACACTATACCAGAGTGGTGGGGGCAAGAGACATGTAAGGTGAGAACATCCCCTTTATTTAAGTTTTGTCAGAAATCCTAATATCATCAATAGTTGTGCTTTTTATGAATGCCTTCGGTTTCGTATATGTTTGCTGTAGGTTCTCCATGTTCAACGGGGTTGTGGACTCCGACGTTGCTCTGTCCCAAGGAAGAGCGTCAGGGTCCTCACAGAGCAGCGCTCGCTCCTCTAGGAATAATGCAAGGTTCGCGGAGTACGAGGAGCAGGCTCGCCAAGAGCATGAGGAGACTCTCCAACAGCGTGAGTTGATAGCGAAGTACGAAGCGGAGGTGGAACACTTAAGGCAAATGCAGGCGTACTTCCAGGGAACTCTTCAGGTAAAAGCTCGAAATCTCAACAGACCGATTAAGTTTTCATATTGCGGATTTAACACTTTGACTATATGCAGCAACTCTATGCAACTATGGGTTCTCAACATGGCTTCCCTACGCTTAAGCCTCCTTCACAGTGGCACCCATTTCTGTTGGATTTACCCAAGAGATAATCATGGGCCACGTATGACATGGGCTTCGTACCATATTCGGACTCTAATGTAGAGATAGTATTGGGACTCTAACAGGGAGGTACACCGAGAGGTTATATAAAGGGAAGGGGTGGAGGCCAGAAGGCACAAGTTCTCCTCTCCACAAAACCCTAGTCGTCTTCTTCCATCTGCGCATCACGGTGCTAGCACACCAGCGTACGGAATTCCTCCCTGTACGTGTGGACTATGTAGAGACATTGCTACAACTGTGACATTGATTGGGACAATCACGACAAGCAGGAGACGTCACTCACGGACGACCGACTACAGCAAGAAGACGATCGGCTTGCGAGGAGGAGACGGTCGCTCCATGGACGATCATCTACTTCCACTACATCGACGCGCGCTACGTCGAACCAGGCGCTTCGACCTTCCTTCCGTTGCACTACATGCCGATAGTGGTAACGATCTGTGATCCCCTTCTTACGAGAAGGTTCCTAGTTTATGCGGTAGATTTTACTTTGTGCTAGCGTATCATACCACATAACCTAACAGTGGTATCAGAGCCATCTCATGTAGATTTGTGATCTATATGTTGCATAGGTCTTATGCCAGTATAATAGATTGGATCTATTATTTGTTTCGCTGATTCATGTGATGAATTGGTGGAGGCGGCCGACGAGAGATCGATCGGTTTAGGGTTTGAGGAAAGCGCAAACCGACTCAATCTTGATTTGGGTGAGTCCGTTCATGGTACGACATTGCCCTTACAAGTCGGGTTACAGCCACCAAGGTTTATGATGCGCGGCCATATGGAACCAAGCCAATCAGACTGAGTCAGATTGGGTTAATTTGATTTATCTAAGCCATTTTTTGGCGTTTTCGCATGGCGAAAACATGCCTAAAAGATTTTTTTTGGCCAGGGCGCTGCCCTTTGGACCCCGCAAAGGGGCACTGCCCCTTTGACCCTGTTAATATTTTGCGAGCATGTCACGTCGTAGAAACATCGTTTTTGTTTATCTTGTTTTTCCAGGCAATTGTGTGAATAGTATGGCCTATGTGTATGTGATGCATGTAATTTTACATAGCCCGCGTGCTGTGTCAAGCCATAAGGCTATTTCAAACTAAATTGTATAACGGCCTGCGTGTCGACTTGTGATGTTTGAAATTCTTTTGTAAATTTCATTATCAAAGTTGTAAGGAGTTGCATCTATAATGATGAAGACGATAGAACCAAAACAAGATGGCTCGGTGGTAGCATGATGGAGATCTTTGTGCTAAGGGCCATACTATTTCACATCTTAAATTGATTATATGTGATTGTGTTTTAATCGTTGCTATTTTTATGATACTCATTGCATGTGATGCCATGTTCATAATAGATAGTTAACAAACCTCTAGTTAACATCTTAAATCTTTTGTCCATCCAATTGTAGCACCTATCAAGAATTTAGATCGTTGTTCATATGACTGCCAAAGCAGTGTATCAATGGCTATCTTAATAGATGATAGGGTTGTGTCGGACACATCATACGTTACAATGGTTGATTTAATCAAGCTATCAAAACGGTTTTGGGCTTGAGGACATATGTGGTTGGGTTTTTTATTTCAGTTTTGAAGGAACGGATACAAGACAATTGGTGTCTAAGGAAAACACACATGAGACTAGGTTTCTTAATTGGCATCCGGAAACGGGAAGGGCTCCCTTCCTCATGTGAGCCCTCGGGGCGGGTTGACCTAGACAAGAGTCAAGTTGATGGAGGCATTCATTACATGTTTTCATACCCAACCAACAAGAGTTACATAAGATGTAATTAGCAAAGGTGTTGCTTACCTATGTCATTGAATTTCTAGCAGTGATGCCAAAGCTCACCAGAATTTAATGAATATGAATCTTGAATACTCACTATGTGTCCATAAAGGGGACATAAAATAGGAGTGTCTTTTATTAAAATGTTTAATGAAAGTTTCACATAAACATAGTGCTTAGAAACTTTGCATGTTTTTATTGTAGTTCAATGGCACCTACTACTGCTACTACTGCACCTGGTTTTGCTTTGAGATCAGTTTTGGAAAGGGAAAAACTAGATGGAACAAATTTTGTTGATTGGTATCGCAACTTGAGAATTGTTCTCAAATACGAAAAGAAAGACTATGTTCTAGAGAGTCCGATTCCTGATGAACCAGCCAAAATTGCTCCTCGCAATTTGAAGGTTAAATATGAAAAGCATGTTAATGCCTTTGTAGAGGTCAACTGTCTCATGCTTGTCACCATGGACTCTGAGCTGCAAAAGTAATATGAGGACCAAGATGCTTACAATATAATTGTGGGCTTGAAGGGCATGTTTGGGAACCAAGCAAGAGCTGAGAGGTATGGTATCTCAAAGCTTTTATTTGCTTGTAAGCTGGCTGAAGGTAGTCCGATCAGCCCTCATGTGATCAAAATGATTGGCTACATTGGGAGATTGGAAAAACTTGAGTTTTATCTTATTATCGGTTTGGCTACAGATGTAATTCTCCAGTCTCTGCCCCAGAGCTTTGAGCCATTCATTATGAATTTTCATAAGAATAGCATGGAGAAGAGCCTGGCCGAACTGCATGGGATGCTCAAGGCTGCCGAGGAAAGCATTAAGAAAAAACCCAATCATGTGATGATGGTTCAGAAAACAAAGGAAGGCTAAGGCTGGGGGGAAGGGCAAGGGAAAGACTTAAGATGAGATCGTGAGCCTCAAAACTAAGCTTTAGAAGCTTAAAGTTGGCCCTCAACCTGAAACCCAGTGCTTCTATTGCAAGAAATTAGGACATTGGAAACGGAACTGTGAAAAGTACCTGGCAGATAAGAAGAATGGAAATGTGACTTCCACTTTAGGTATTAATGTTATAGAAATTAATCTTGCTACTTCTTCTCTCAGCTCATGGGTATCTGATACCGGTTCGGTTGCTCACATTTGTAATTTGATACAGGGGCTGATAAAGAGTAGAGACTTGGCAAAAGGAGAAGTGGATCTCCGCGTGGGGAAATAAAGCAAGAGTTGCTGGTCTTGCCGTTGGCACCTACCCATTGCATTTGCCTTCAGGATTAGTTTTAGAACTTAATAATTGTTATTTTGTTCCAGCTTTGAGTAGAAATATTATTTCATCTTCTTGTTTGGAATAAGAAGGTTATGAATTCAGAATAAAGGACTTTGTTTGTTCAATATTTTTGAATGATATATATTATGGTCGTTGCCCCATGGTGGATGGGTTATACGTCCTTGAACTCAAAGAAAAACTCATCTATAATATTAATGTTAAAAGGCCTCAGCCAAATGATTTGAACCCTACCTTTTTATGGCATTGTCGCTTAGGTCACATAAATGAGAAGCACATGAAAAATCTCCATGGTGATGGACTTCTAACCTCACTTGATTTTGAATCATTTGAAACATGTGAGTCTTGTTTACTTGCCAAGATGACAAAAGCCCCTTTCATAGGTTTTAGTGAAAGGGCGAGTGAATTGTTGACCCTAGTACATACAGATGTATGTGAACCAATGAGCTCGAGTGCTAGAGGTGGGTATCAGTACTTGTAAGTTTTACCGATGACTTTAGTAGATATGGATATCTCTACTTAATGAGGCAGAAATCTGAAACTTTTGAAAGGTTCAAAGAGTTTCATAACAAAGTACAAAATCAACTTAGCAAATTAATAAAACACTTACGATCAAATCGTGGTGGCGAATACCTGAGCCAAGAGTTTGGTGATCATCTAAAGCAATGTGGAATCGTTCTGCAACTTACTCCGCTAGGAATGCCTTAATGGAATGGCGTGTCCGAACGATGGAATCGAACTTTGTTAGACATGGTTCGGTCAATGATGAGCCAAACAGATCTGCCATTATCCTTCTGGGGTTTCACTCTAGAGACAGCTGCGTTCACATTGAATAGGGTCCCATCAAATTCCATTGAGAAGACGCTATATGAGATATGGACTGGGAGAAGTCCCATGTTGTTATTTCTCAAGATATGGGGTGCGAGGCATTTGTAAAATATTTGCAATCAGATAAACTCGCACCTAAATCAGAAAAATGCTTCTTTATGGGGTATCCTAAGGAAACAAAAGGATGTTATTTTTATAAAAGGGATGAAAACAAAGTGTTTGTTGCTCAAAACGGTGTCTTCCTAGTGAAAGAGTTTCTATCAAAAGGAGTCAGTGGGAGCACGGTGCGACTCGAAGAAATTCGAGAACCATCAGAAAATGTTTCAACTCCTACTGAACCTTCATTTGATGTACAAGATATTGTACAACCTATGGAAGAGACACCAGCCCCACGTAGGTCTGAAAGGCCACGTCAATTGCCTATAAGGTATCGGCATGACATTTTATTGTTAGACAATCATGAGCCTATGACTTATGAAGAAGCAATGATGGACCCAAACTGCGAAAAATGGCTTGGAGCCATGAGATCTAAAATTCAATCCATGCATGACAAGTTTGGAACTTGGTTGATCCTCCTCATGGTGTAAAAACCATAGAGTGCAAATGGATTTTCAAGAAGAAAATAGACATGGATGGAAATATTCAGATATATAAGGCACGGTTGGTGGCAAAGGGTTTCAAACAAGTTCAAGGAGTTGACTATGATGAAACTTTCTCACCGGTAGCCATGCTTAAGTCTGTCCGGATCATTTTAGCTATTGCTGCATATTTCGGTTATGAAATATGGCAGATGGATGTCAAAACAGTTTTCCTTAATGGGAATCTATCTGAGGATGTATACATGATACAACCTGAAGGTTTTGTTGATCCTAAATATGCTAAAAAGGTATGCAAGCTTCAGAGATCCATTTATGGGTTGAAGCAAACATCTCGGAGTTGGAACATTCATTTTGATGAAGTAGTCAAAGGGTTTAACTTCATCAAAAACGAAGAAGAGCCTTGTGTTTACGAGAAGGCTAGTGGGAGTGCACTTGTGTTTCTGATCTTGTATGTGGATGACATAGTATTGATCGGGAATGATATTCCTATGCTTGAAGATGTTAAGACTTCGTTGAAGAGGAGTTTCTCAATGAATGACTTGGGAGAAGCATGCTATATCTTGGGCATAAAGATCTATAAAGATAGATCAAAATGGTTGATTGGATTAAGACAGAAAACATACATTGACAAGGTATTGAAGAGGTTCAATATGCATGAATCCAAGAGAGGTTTCATGCCAATGTCACATGGCACCAATCTCAGCAAGAAACAGTGTCCTTCGATAACTGATGAGCGAGACAGGATGAGCAAGATTCCATATGCTTCAGCTATTGGGTCTATCATGTATACCATGATCTGTACGCGCCCAGATGTCTCATATCCCTGTGATGGTCATTGGGCAGCCGTGAAAACATCCTGAAGTACTTGAGAAGAACTAAGAATATGTTCCTAGTTTTTGGAGGTGAGGAAGAACTGGTTGTAAAGGGTTACACCGATGCAAGCTTCCAAACTGACAAAGATGATTTCTGATCACAATCCGGGTTTGTGCTTACATTAAATGGAGGAGCGGTAAGCTGAAAAAGTTCCAAGCAAAACACGGTGGCCGACTCTACAACAGAAGCGGAGTACATTGCAGCTTCAGAGGCCGCAAAGGAAGCTGTGTGGATAAAGAAGTTCATCTCAGAACTTGGTGTGGTCGCTAGTGCCTCTAATCCAATGGACCTCTATTGTGATAATAGTGGTGCCATTGCACAAGCAAAAGAGCCTAGATCACATCAGAAGTCAGAACACATACTTCGACGCTTTCACCTTATTCGCGAGGTTGTCAATAGAGGTGACGTGAAGATATGCAAAGTACATACGGAAGCTAATGTGGTTGATTTGTTAACGAAGCCTCTTCCACAGCCTAAGCATGAGGCGCACATTAGGTCTCTTGGTATTAGATGCTTAATTGATTGTCTCTAATGCGAGTGGGAGATTGTTAGTAATATGCTTGTGAGGCGATCATAGAGATGATTGTATTACTTCTATGTTTATGATTTCCTGAATAAAATATTATTCTTGGTTCCTTGAATTAACATTGTTTATATTGATCAACAAGTATGTGACTTGTTTGTGAAACTCTTTATTATTGTTATGATGTTATTCTAAACTATCCCTGATCTTCTATTATAATATGGAACAAATATAATTAATGGATCAGCACATGTATTGATTGATGATCACGATTCACAGATCATAGATATGGAGATATCAAATCAATAATGTGGACACATGTGTGAAGAACATGGTGTTGGATTGACCCATCATGAGACACAGTGGGAGTTGTTATTGTGATACTATGGAATGTCGAGACTTTATAATTTGTGATAATAGGTTATAAAATGTGGTAAATTGGGATAGGTTGGGGATTTTGCAACTAAAACCCTGAGATTTCACGTTTTAACGCGTTTCGGGCTGTTTCCGGGCTTCTAGGCCTCTCCGAGGTTGATTTGGGCCTTGGGGGGGAATTCGTGGGCCGGAGGTGGGGCACTTGGGCCCATGTGGGAGTAGTGGGGGGGCAGCACACCCTGCTGCCCTAGCCCCCACCCCTCCATTGCGCAGCCCCTAGCCCCCACCCCTCCATTGCGCAGCCCCCATCCCCTCATCTCCCATCTCCTCCTCCCTCTAGCCCCTCCTCCTCTTCCTCCACACCCCAAGCCGCACCACCCCTCCTTGCGCCTCCTCCCCCACCACCACGTGCCCTTGCTGCGTCCCCCTCGCTGCCATGCCACGCCATGGTGCTGCCCTCGCCGGTAGGAGGATCCGCAACGAGGAGAACCGGTGGCCACGTCGCGTGGGGAGAGATCGGGTGGAGTACGCGCGAAGGAGAGCGATCGATTCGTGGTTCTTCAAGAAGGTAATGGGGGAAACCTTTGGGGATTGATTAGATGCTGTGTAGTGGTGGATTATCATGTTTTTGGATCATGGGAGGTGCTGCCATGGGGTAGATTTGTTGAAAACTAGAGTTGTATTCGCGTTTTGGTTCGGGCAGATTGGGAACCCGAACTAGGGCAGGCGTTTTCGCCAATTTTGAGTTTGAATCTGACCGTACGGACTTTTAGGAAGTTGTAGATAATTTCCTTATCTTTCCGTGCATATAAAGAACGTTAAAATCCCCCCAGCCGTTTGGGAGATATGGCCGTTTTACCGAGCGCTGTCAAATCTGTGACGAGATTGGGACAGTTCGTGTTCAATGTTAGATTAAACAACATTAGAGTCCGAATTAGTCTTTCCCTATAACTAGAAAAAGTTGGGAAATTTCCTAAGCTACGCGGGGATGTACTCGTTTATTCAATTTGGAGTCCTAGAACCGAAGTTATTCCCATTGGAAGGCTGCTGTCCCGAAGTGACAGATTTGCTGTTTTCTGATTTTCGGAGTTGTAAGCGAAGTCGGGTAGTGGGATTTATATGTGTGCTGTTTTGTGGACTCGATTTGAGTGTGTGGCACGTATTTGCAGGTGGTGTGCCTCCGGGAGTACCCTCTACGTCCCGCCACTCCGTCCCAGCGGTTGAGGCAAGTGTAATGGAATGAGTAGAGAGTTGTAGGGTGTTTGATGATGAGATGCAATGGAATTTATGTTGAGTACTTATGCCATGCTTTATATGTTATCACCGATATGATGTCCTCATGCCATGATTTAAATGCTTGCTGTTGTTATGATGTCCTCATGCCATGCTTGAGAAGGTTGCCCGTTGGTATGTGTTTTGAGCTATCTTGATGTGATGCCATGAGACAATATGCAAGATGTATTTAAATACGTTGCTGTCCATTGTGCATACATGGCATATTTTCATGGCGGCGGTGAGATAAGTCATAACTATTCCGGTAGGGTCGGTGAGAACAGTTATGACTAGTCCGGGGCTATTCTTTTGAGTAAGTCCTACATCGTGATTCCATCACCGAGGTGAATGGAAGCGAGTGATAGGCACCCTTCATCTTCGGGATGGAAGGGGGAAAAGGGTGTATGCCGACGGGTGTGCACTCAACCATACCGGTATGAGTATTCCAGAAGACATGTGCATTGCATTGCATGAATGAAATACATAAATGAAGATGTTTATGAGATGGTGATGAGAGTACTCATGAGATGCTCATGAGATGAATAGCATGTTGTTTTAAAGGTTGTATATAATGTTAAATATGATGTGTTGTGATATAACTGTGGAGACTGGAATGATGGTTTGTTGTCTTGATCCTTGTTGATCCATTTCAATACACTTTGCTGAGTTATGAACTCACGCTTGTGTTTTATGTTGTTTGTTTATTTAGGTACAATGAAATCGGCGTGCGGGAAAGGGATGTAGCTACACTCCTCCACGTAGTATCATAATCTAGCTAATTCACCTGTTTTGGAGACACGACATTAAGTATTACAATAATCATTAGTGTATGGTCTGTATGTTTGGTTGTTTCCCTCATGTGTATCATGTGGGGCTATGGAGGGAGTTGTTTTAACTTCCTAGATTTAAATTGATGCTTATTATTTTGCTATCGATTCTTATTGATGTTTTAGTTGATGATTAGCTATCCTTATCGCTGCGTATGGATATCTCGTTTATCTTACATATTGATATGATGCTATGTTGTTAAGTTTCATGCAAAAACAAAGGAGATGCTGTCAAAATTTCCAATTATTCCAAATGATTACTTGCTGTAATTTACCTTAAATTATGGTATTAAATGTGTTATGGTCTATGTTTGGTGACATTCTGGGCTTAGTAAAAGCTGGGGTGTTACAGTTATATTCTTAAGTGTCATCAGTTGATCTCATACATAGTGTATGTGGAATCCTTAAACCTAAGATTGTCATAGTTTCCTACTTGTGTAACAGTTTACTTAGGGGTTGCCAAACATCACTCCGTAACTAGGTGGTCACAAAGGTAACTTTCAAATTTGCTATGTAACATGTTGAGGAATGTGAGCAACCAAGATGGAATTTTCCCCTCTTATAAAACAGGAGAGATATTTCTGGGCCCCTCGATGTGATTGGATTAAGAAAGTGCATGGCCATGCGAGTGTAGTTGAGGAGTCAACTGCAGCTGAGAAGTCAACTGCAGCTGAGTAATCCATTACATGAACGAGTGAATGATTGAACTATAATAGGTCACACGTTTCTTGTCTTGAAGTTCGATTTGGTATCATGAGGCAAAGGGATTGGTACATGAACACTATAAAGGTTCGTCTATTTTATTTTTATGTGCATTTAGGGGTCGCTATGTCCTCCTAGGGGCCGCTATCGACTTGTGAATCAAAAAGGGAGTTTTTGGATCACGGCTGAATATGCATGAACCTACAGGGTCACACACTTAACGGGATGGAATAAGATACTTGCATGATTAACTCTTGTGCATGTGGGAGATTGTTGGATTTACCCAAGAGATAATCATGGGCCACGTATGACGTGGGCTTCATACCATATTCGGACTCTAATGTAGAGATCGTATTGGGACTCTAACGGGGAGGTCCACTGAGCGGTTATATAAAGGGAAGGGGTGGAGGCCAGAAGGCACAAGTTCTCCTCTCCACAAAACCTTAGCCATCTTCTTCCATTCGCGCGTCACGGTGCTAGCATACCGGCGTATGTAATTCCTCCCTGTACGTGTGAACTATGTAGAGACATTGCTACAACTGCGACATTGATTGGGACAATCATGATAAGGAGGAGACGTTACTCACGGACGATCGACTACATCAAGAAGACTATCGGCTTGCGAGGAGGTTCCTAGACTTCCACTACATCGACACGCGCTACGTCGAACCAGGCACTTCGACCTTCCTTCCGCTACACTGCACGCCGATAGTGGTAACGATCTGTGATCCCCTTCTTACGAGAAGATTCCTGGTTTATGCGGTAGATTTTACTTTGTGCTAGTGTAGCATACCGCATAACCTAACAGTTGTAACACCCCGGCATCTAATACGCCTGAATGCTACCAAACATCGATTATGTATCATCTAAAACTACAAATAAAAGAAACTTACAGCAAAGGACCAATTGCTAGAACCGAAAATTTCGGCAGCATCTCCTTTGTTTAATCATGATCTCGCGCAACCATAATAGCATAGCAGAATATGACATAATATGAAACATCTAAAACAGCAATAATAAGAGGCACGGAAGCAATATAAGTCCACTTTAAGCATCCCAAAGTCATCATTAGCCAAATGAAACGAATAAGGCAATACTAGCACACATCTAAACCATAAACATCAATGGTATCACATTCAGTTTATTGTCATGACTCCAAATGATTCCATTGTGGAATCAATTACGTGAGCTACGTGGAGATGTGTGACTATTCCCCTTTTCCCTCATGCCGATCTCAAGGTACCTAAAAACAACATAAAACACAAGCGTGAGTTCAAAACTCAGCAAAGTGTATTGTAATGGAAAAACAAAGATCAAGTCAACAAACCATCATCACCAATCTCCAAAAGCACATCATAACACAACATGGTTAGCATTCCAAACATCTTTTAAGCATCCATGTACTCATCTCATGAGTAACTCATAAGTATTCACATCGTCATCTCATAAACATCATCATATACATATTTCATTAATGCAATGCAATGCAATGCACATGTCTCCTTGGAAACTCATACCGGTATGGTTGAGTGCACACCCGTCGGCATGCACCCTTTCCCCCTTCCATCCCGAAGATGGAGGGTGCCTATCACTCGCTTCCATTCACCTCGGTGAAGGAATCACGATGTAGGACTTATTCGAAAGAATAGCCGGACTAGTCATAACAGTTCTCACCGACCCTACCGGAATAGTTATGACTTATCTCACCGGCCGCCATGAAAAATATGCCATGTGTGCAAAGCGGACAGCAACATATACATGAATAGAACTATTGCATATCAACACTTGGCGTCGAAACATGTAGGTCCGTACTCAACAATCGGCGGTAACCATTCAAAACATGGCATGTGATTCATTCATCAACAACAAACATTTTTAATCATGGCATGTGGACACCATATCATAGATAACCTTTAAATCATGGCCTAAGGACGTCATATCAATTATAACATGTAATTCATGGCAAGACAACATGTTATCTATTCCGAATGCTATCTAGCAAATCTAGCAACGCATATAACATACAATCCACGCAACACACTTGCCTTCAACCACGGCAACGGAGTGACGAGAGGTCGAGGGCACTCCCGGGGGCACACCACCTGCAAACACGTGCCATACACTCAAATCGAGTCCACAAAACAACACACATAAATCCCACTACCCCGACTTCGCTTACAACTCCTAAAACCAGAAAGCAGCAAATCTGTCCCTTCGGGACAGCAGTCTTCCCACGGGCATAACTTCTGTTCTAGGACTCCAAATTGAATAAACGAGTACACCCTCGCGTAGCTTAGAAAATTTCCCAACTTTTTCTAGTTATATGGAAAGACTGATTCGGACTCTAAATTAGTTTAATCTAATGTTGAACACGAACTGTCTCAATCTCGTCACAGATTTGACAGCGCTCGGTAAAATATCCATAACTTCCAAACGGCTGGGCGGAATTTCAATTTCTTTATGTCCACGGAAAGATAATGAAATTATCTACAACTTCCTAAAAGTCCGTACGGTCAGATTCAATCTCTAAATTGGCCAAAACTCCTGCTCTAGTTCGGGTTCCCAATCTGCCCGAACCAGAACGTGAATACAACTCTAGTTTTCATCAATCCTACCCCATGGCAGCACCTCCCTTGATCTAAAAACATGGTAAACCACCCCTACACAGCATCTAATTGATCCCCAAAGGTTTTCTCCATTACCTTCTTGAAGATCCACCAATCTACCGCTTCCGTTCGCGCGATCTCCACCCGATCTCTTCCTTCCACCGTTTCTTCTCGTCGTGGATCCTACCACCGGCGAGGGCTGCACCGAGGCGTGGCATGGCAGTGATGGGGATGCAGCAGGGCACCTAGTGGTGGGGGAGGAGGCGCAAGGACAAGGGAGGGGTGGCGGCTAGGGAGGAGGAGGAGGAGGCAAAGGGTTGGAGGAGAGGTGGGGCTAGGGTTTGGGGAGTGGGGCGCTGGGGGGCATGGGGCTGGCGCAAGGGAGCCCCCCTTGCTGCACTCCTCCCCCTCATGGGCCAGAAATCCCCCCTCGGCCCAAGTGAGGATCCCCCTTAGGCCCAAAAACCCCGGAGAGGCCCAAACACCCGAAAACAGCCCGAAACGTGACCAAAATTCATGCCGTAAAGTTTAATACCTCCATTTCACATTCTATAATGTCTTTGCCATCCCGTGGTATCACATTCTCCCCCCTTCAACAGGATTCGACCTCGAATCCAAGACACCACTAGACAATCCAGCAAAACAAAAGATAGCTAGGATTTGCAGCTCACACCAGATCGGAAATAACTCTGGATATTGCTTGCACACGCGAGACTTCAATATCCCCGGTCACTGCTCTCTCTAACTAAAATCACGGGAACTACACTGATCAAGACTCGATGACCAAACTCTCGTGTTTGAAGACCAAAGGCATTAACGATATTTCACAAGAAAAACTTGCAAGAACTTTACTTAACATTGAAACACAAGTACTCACACAAGGCCTCAAAGACGACCCAAGCGATAGGATAAATTCCCAAACAGACCACTCAAAGAAAACGGTCTCACCGTCCTCAAACTATACATTCCTTAGCACTAAAGTGCCCAATTCTTTTAACCAACACTACTCCCAGTGAAGACCACGGCTTCAACCGCTAGAACCCTCTCTCGTGGTTTGCCGTATTCAAGACGACGACGACCCAAACGAGACACTACACTCCAAGACAATCCACTGTTTGAACAAACGGGGTTAAAACCATGCAAAGGATTGATCTTTTACAAAAGACCAATACCCACCACTAACATCAAAAAGGAAAGCTTTCTTTAAAACCAAGGTTCTTAAAACCCGCAAGAACAATAACAACCAAACAAAACCACTACGGTTGACTCAACTCGCTCATAGATCAGTGACAAAAGATCCAATACACTTCGAAAAGGAAAAGCAATTACTAGCAACCACCAAGTGGTCCACGAGTAACTTAATCAACCCTACCGAGGAATACATCAACGACACAATACCCCAAGAAGGTTTGCATTGAGTCCAACACAACCTTCCTTTACTCTTCACTTTTAAACTATTTTCGATTAACTACTAGTAACACTTAATAACTGAGGTCATTAACCACCCACACTGGATTTCTCTCTCTAAGAAGGTCTCGCCCTCAGGCTCTTCCACTCAAAGGTCTAGAACAAAGAATACAATCATTGAGTAAGCTCAACCAAGACCCATGAACCCAAAATGATCCACATACAACAACTCGAGCTCCAAAGCGCTAAAAGCCACTTTGGAAAGAATTCGGCATCAACCAAAAAGTACTCATTCTATTTTTCCTAAGCCAAGATGCAAAGAAAGCTCATATCTCTTACATCACAACCAACATACCAGAAGGTATTCATTCTTACTCCTCATACTAGAAGGCAATTGAAATCTCGACTCAGAACATGCATGCAGCTTCCCAAGAGCACTCCGGATTAGTCATATATCCATATATGACTTTCTCACCGACCTGGCTCAACAACTCTTTTATCATTAATTATGCATAAACAATGTCTCGTTGTTCCCTTTCACCATTCATTCATCATGTAACAACAAGATGCGAATAGTCATTCACCAAATGACTTCTTTCTCGGTATCAAATAATTGAAATACAATTAACATCGAAGGTTGCAGAAATTCCTATAGAATATGACGGCAGCATAGTTAACAATAAAACAACACGTCGCATCACATCCCACAACAATTGAAAACTGAACTTGCAAAACATTGCATTTCAACCAAATTCAACATTTTGAAAGAGAACATCAAAACTTCAAGTCAAGCATCCACTTCCACAACCGTCATAAATTTCTCAAAGAGAAAGGGAAACTCATTTCCAAAAAGAACACTTTACCAACAAAATCACTTATGAACATTCGCAAAAACCACCTTTGTGAAGCACACGCAAACACCAGACACATTTTCCAATTAACTTCAACTCTAGCCAAATAGGGTTACCCATCAAGGGCTTAACTCAAAAGTTCCCAACACAACCCACTATGACCATCTGCTTCCTTTTAAACATTTATACCAAAGATAATTCAGTGTGAACGCAAAGGAGCGCGACCCACTTAAAGACTTTTGGGTCTAAATCCATACTCATAGCACAAACTAAACAAATTAGCCAAAATCAAAGATTGGCACCAATCACTACAAGTTTAGGGAAACTCTGAAATATGACATAAGGAATACTTTGCCCGAAAGCATTCAACCAAACTAGCAAACAACCAAACCAGTCAAAAAGGTTTTAAACACCGGCTTAGCATAAATACAACCATCTCTAGTGTTCCACTACGCTTTCCATTAAAGACTTCAAAATTCACTACTTACTCATTGGGAAGGTCCAACTGGATTTAACAAAATTTACATAACAAATTCTTTCTCTAGTTACCATTCCCAACACTTTTAATTAAAGTTTATGATGCTTATCAAAAGACATCCAATTAAGACTGCATCAACAAGATCCCCACGGACCAACATATCGTAATACATCATTTTCTGTATTTAGAATACAGTACTTCAACAAATACCCGAGCATGATCAACCTATCCATCTTATACCACCCATACGTCAACATCTTGACAATTAAAACTTGTTCAATCAATAAAATGACTTCAACAAATAAGTATTATCTCGTAAATAGCATTCTAAAATATGCATTCATTAAGGTTAAAATCTTACATCATGATTATTATCCATTGTTCATCCCATCACAACATGTACTCGACATAATTTTCACGCTTTTACACTTTTCTCTATTGGATCAATGGTTTCCAACAATTAACAACACTACCAAGTCATCAATATCAATTGTTTGCATAATCTTAAAAACTGCAACATTACTTTTAGTTATTCTATCCAAAGGCTATAGCAAATTGTCACTACTCAACATGCTCGAACTATTTAAAACAAATTAAATGAGTTAGACCATCACAAAGCTCTTACCACAACCACTAAACCTATGTCTTCCCAAGCGACATCGGTGCTAGCATTAAAAGAACACATATGCAAACTTCCAAATATACTAACAGTTTGCAACATCATAAATAACAAGTCTAATCAACTTCCAAGTTAAGGTCACCAACACGATTAAATCTCTCTAATAACATGTAAAATTAGAGCATCTTTAACAACCAGCAAAGCTTCTTTAACAATATCAGCAGTCCACATCATCTTAATGTTTTAACTATGCATCAGGATTTAAAACTTTAAACATTATCAGGGGTCAAAAGCACTTTTAAAGTAAACAACAGAATCTGAGCATGTATATTAACACCTTTAATCATTCTCGCTATAGAGTAATCTACAACATTAGAAGTTCATTTAATCTTAAGCTAAAGATAACTATTACATTAAATTGATTCAGCTCACAAATTAACTAAGGAGTACATCATTTCCATTAACCACATTGTTACATACCACATAACATTCTAAACAACAATTCTCACTATTTGACAAATAATTTCAGTCAAAAGACTACTTACTCCGTTTACAGCATTTTCTTTTAAAACTCATCCAAGACTCACAAAGAAACTTGACTCCCCAAAAGTTGCAATGGAATATGACTCACACTGGATCAAGCAAAAGATCTCCAAATCACCTTTAAATCTTAAAGACTCCCACGGGAGGGAACCAAGCGATCAAGTAACCTTTGCGGACAAAGGCACAAAACATAAATCGGCACATCTTAAATTCTTGTACACAACTTCAAGAACCTCTTTTAAACTCAGAGTAAGACACGCAAGAGCAAAATGATACTTTTCTTTGCAAGGCAACCAACAAAACCGACGTCAAAACCAAACGTTGCTACCAAAAGACACGCACACATAACTCTTCTTCTTTGCCTTCTACCGAAGAAGACAAAACCACAAACCGCCTACAGAACAATCCGCGAAAACCCAATACTTTTCATTTGATTTCACTCAACTAAAGCCAAGAAAAACAACCAAAACTGACCGTCAGAACGGTACACGACATCTGAAGGAATCCACCACTAACTCTTCCTTTTGACTCCAATCAACTACCCAAACTGCGACAGAAAAGATAAGCACTCTTTCCCCACAAGGGTTAATAGTTCTTCGGTGATGGTTTTAATCGGCCATACCGTTAAACCACAACCTTACTATGAACAAAAAGGTGACCGAAACCCTTCGGCACCACAACCCCACTTTATCACGATAGCATGAGCAATTCAATCAATTATCTCATACGCATAGCAGCATACTTTATCACATAAAACATTCAACATTAAGGCTTAAATATAACATTTAAGCGTAAAGTAACGATACCCATACCCTTTCCTACTGTGCATCCATGTGTGTCAAATTTTAAATTAGTTATTCCACATACACAAGTTTTAAGGTTGCTATCCTATAGCAAAATTTTAGTTATAACCTAAGCCATGTTTCTAGGTTATCCCACATCAAAGTTTTAGTTAACCCTATGGTATTTCACTAAATTCATACACCACGGACCTGAAGCCCGCTCTGATACCAACTGTAACACCCGGCATCTAATACGCTGAATGCTACCAAACATCGATTATGTATCATCTAAAACTACAAATAAAAGAAACTTACAGCAAAGGACCAATTGCTAGAACCGAAAATTTCGCAAAGATCTCCTTTGTTTAATCATGATCTCGCGCAACCATAATAGCATAGCAGAATATGACATAATATGAAACATCTAAAACAGCAATAATAAGCGGCACGGAAGCAATATAAGTCCACTTTAAGCATCCCAAAGTCATCATTAGCCAAATGAAACGAATAAGGCAATACTAGCACACATCTAAACCATAAACATCAATGGTATCACATTCAGTTTATTGTCATGACTCCAAATGATTCCATTGTGGAATCAATTACGTGAGCTACGTGGAGATGTGTGACTATTCCCCTTTTCCTCATGCCGATCTCAAGGTACCTAAAAACAACATAAAACACAAGCGTGAGTTCAAAACTCAAAGAAAGTGTATTGTAATGGAAAAACAAAGATCAAGTCAACAAACCATCATCACCAATCTCCAAAAGCACATCATAACACAACATGGTTAGCATTCCAAACATCTTTTAAGCATCCATGTACTCATCTCATGAGTAACTCATAAGTATTCACATCGTCATCTCATAAACATCATCATATACATATTTCATTAATGCAATGCAATGCAATGCACATGTCTCCTTGGAAACTCATACCGGTATGGTTGAGTGCACACCCGCTCGGCATGCACCCTTTCCCCTTCCATCCCGAAGATGGAGGGTGCCTATCACTCGCTTCCATTCACCTCGGTGAAGGAATCACGATGTAGGACTTATTCGAAAGAATAGCCCGGACTAGTCATAACAGTTCTCACCGACCCTACCGGAATAGTTATGACTTATCTCACCGGCCGGCCATGAAAAATATGCCATGTGTGCAAAACGGACAGCAACATATACATGAATAGAACTATTGCATATCAACACTTGGCGTCGAAACATGTAGGTCCGTACTCAACAATCGACGGTAACCATTCAAAACATGGCATGTGATTCATTCATCAACAACAAACATTTTTAATCATGGCATGTGGACACCATATCATAGATAACCTTTAAATCATGGCCTAAGGACGTCATATCAATTATAACATGTAATTCATGGCAAGACAACATGTTATCTATTCCGAATGCTATCTAGCAAATCTAGCAACGCATATAACATACAATCCACGCAACACACTTGCCTTCAACCACGGCAACGGAGTGACGAGAGGTCGAGGGCACTCCCGGGGGCACACCACCTGCAAACACGTGCCATACACTCAAATCGAGTCCACAAAACAACACACATAAATCCCACTACCCCGACTTAAACACAACTCCTAAAACCAGAAAGCAGCAAATCTGTCCCTTCGGGACAGCAGTCTTCCAACGGGCATAACTTCTGTTCTAGGACTCCAAATTGAATAAACGAGTACACCCTCGCGTAGCTTAGAAAATTTCCCAACTTTTTCTAGTTATATGGAAATACTGATTCGGACTCTAAATTAGTTTAATCTAATGTTGAACACGAACTGTCTCAATCTCGTCACAGATTTGACAGCGCTCGGTAAAATATCCATAACTTCCAAACGGCTGGGTGGAATTTCAATTTCTTTATGTCCACGGAAAGATAATGAAATTATCTACAACTTCCTAAAAGTCCGTACGGTCAGATTCAATCTCTAAATTGGCCAAAACTCCTGCCCTATTTCGGGTTCCCAATCTGCCCGAACCAGAACGTGAATACAACTCTAGTTTTCATCAATCCTACCCCATGGCAGCACCTCCCTTGATCTAAAAACATGGTAAACCACCCCTACACAGCATCTAATTGATCCCCAAAGGTTTTCCCCATTACCTTCTTGAAGATCCACCAATCTACCGCTTCCGTTCGCGCGATCTCCACCCGATCTCTTCCTTCCACCGTTTCTTCTCGTCGTGGATCCTACCACCGGCGAGGGCTGCACCGAGGCGTGGCATGGCAGCGAGGGGGACGCAGCAGGGCACCTAGTGGTGGGGGAGGAGGCGCAAGGACAAGGGAGGGGTGGCGGCTAGGGAGGAGGAGGAGGAGGCAAAGGGTTGGAGGAGAGGTGGGGCTAGGGTTTGGGGAGTGGGGGGCGCATGGGGGCAAGGGGCTGGCGCAAGGGAGCCCCCCTTGCTGCACTCCTCCCCCTCATGGGCCAGAAATCCCCCCTCGGCCCAAGTGAGGATCCCCCTTAGGCCCAAAAACCCCGGAGAGGCCCAAACACCCGAAAACAGCCCGAAACGTGACCAAAATTCATGCCGTAAAGTTTAATACCTCCATTTCACATTCTATAATGTCTTTGCCATCCCGTGGTATCACAACAGTTTCCGCCTCCACCACCAGGGCCAGCTCTGGTTTCGAGCTCGCACGGTCCTAATGCAGAAGTCGACGGCTTCTTCGCCTATGGAGGTAGTGGCCAAAATTCAAACACCCCAGAGATTTAGGATTGTAGGTAGCACAATGTGATGGATGCGGTAATGTAGTTGGATGAAATTAATTGGGATATGATTCGGATATTTATATATGTTCGTGTATTTGTGATATTACTGTGATGCATTTGCGAATTTAATATTAATGTGATTTTCAAATTGTGTGATGCAATTTGAGATTGTTCTGAGTAATATATGTTGGTGTATGAATTTCTGCAAAAATTGTATGTTCGTGCTGCAAAACAAGCAAAGCTGGGCCAATTTCCAGCTGGTAAGTCCCCAGGCCGACAAAAATACTGGGAGGTAGCAGCTGGCAAAAAAACAATGGGGAAGCAGTTCTGCATCTGGTACTCGGTATTTTAAATCGGCCCGCGTGGCGGCGAAAATATCGAAGCGATCATGCAGCCAAGAATCGCCCACTATTTTCGTTGGCTGCGCAAAGGGTCGATTTAAAATAGTTCGATGTGGCGTATGCCAGACATCGGCCAGTTTTTTTCGTTGGCTCGGCTGGGCTGATGAAAAAAAAGTATTTTCGTCGGTTACCAACGAAAATAATACGTATTTTCGTCTATTTAGTTTTGTGAATCATGTGATGAAAAATTGGCTTGATTTTGTGCTGAAAATTGGTTAGGATTAATCTTGCAAAATTGCTTGCATGAAGGACCAAACATTCAAACATCCAAAAACAGAGACTTTGCATTTGCGCCAGACCAAACATCCAAAAACAGTGAGTTTCGCATGTATGACGGACCAAACTTTTTGGTCTGTTATAAACGTGATTTTGATGCTTTTACGCTTGCTCAAGAAATCGTGTTTTTCCCATGTATAACGGACCAAACTTTTTGGTCTGTCATAAACGTGATTTTGATGCTTTTACGCTTGTACAAGAAATCGCGTTTTTCCCATGTATGACGGACCAAATTTTTTGGTCTGTCATACACATACTTTTGGCGAACTCGTTTTTCCCATGTATGACGGACCAAAGTTTTTGGTCTGTCATACACATGCTGTTGGCGACCTTGTTTTTCCCATGTATGACGGACCAAATTTTTTGGTCTGTCATACACTTGTTTTTGGCAACCTCGTTTTTCCATGAACGATGCACCAAATTTTTGGTATGTCGTAAATGTGCTTCGAAGGTTTTTGCGCAAGACAAAGTTCTTAAAAGCAAGAAGTTTTACATGTACTGGACCAAATTTTTGGTCCGTCAGGCATGCTTTTGCTTTCGATCAGGGTTTTGAGCAAAATTGGAATTGTGTTTGATTTGTTTTTGAGATTATGAAATTTGTGAGAATTTCATGATGCTTGAAGTGGACTTTATGCATTGCTCGTGTGAGTATTTGCATGGATTGAGTAGAGTCAAGTCGTGGACTTGTGCTCGGAATTGTTTTGTGGTTTGTTCATGTGCAGGTATTGCTTGAAGACGAACGTGGTCGATGACGGGATCGGAACTAGGTTCATGGAGGAGCTGAGGTTCGGGACTAGGTTCAGGGAGGAACTGAGGTCTTGGTGGTCAAGGATGTCATGCGGGACGTTCGGGCTAAGAGAATGGTGCACATGAAGAATGGTTAGTCACGTGAGAATGGCAGGAGGTCATTCGCGTGCAAAGTGTTAGTCACGTGAGTATGGCAGATGGCCATACGCGTGCAAAGTGTTAGTCACGTGAGTATGGTAGGGTTGCCATACGCGTGCAAGAGTTGTACTCGACCAGGTTGGGCCAAGTAGAGTTGTATTGGATACAGATTCCTTCTAGGGAATAGGAATCGTATTCAGAACTCCTTGTGGGTTGGTCCTTTAAATAGGAGGGGTTGTCTCCTGTTGAAGGGCATCAAGCCTTGAGCAAGTTTTAGGATTTGTACTCTTTTAATGAGAGTACTTTAGACAAAAGAAATAAAGATAAATTCTTCCAAGATTTTTGCGTGCTACAGTAACCACGTTGCTACAGTGTTTTTCTGTCTTGGTTCTTGTTTGCATGCTTGCTCTAAATCTAGATTGGTTTTTGATCCTTGAGTTTCATCTTGATTTGATCCATCAAAAACCTTTCTAGGGTATTGATTTAGAGTTCCTCAAAGTCTAGTTGATTAAACTTTTGTCGGTTCTGTTAAAACTTTCAAGTTTACGTTAGATCAATTCTCGTCAAGTTCTGGATCTGCAAGCTTGCGAAGCTCATAACTTTTGATCCATAAGTCCGATCGAGCTGATTCTTTTTGGGTTTGATTCGTATTGTAATCTAGTTTCTTTTGTACAAATTTCAGATCGTTACGACGGTTGGATCTCTGGGAATTCTCATTTTGCCAAGCATCTATCAATCTATTTTTGTTGATTACAAGGCAATCTTTTGAATCCGAGTTGGGGTGTTCTTTCAGTAGATCGAAAATTTTGTTTTAGCTTCCGCATAATCATTCACCCCCCCTCTGATTGCTATATTTGTATACTTCGATCCTACAAGTGGTATCAGAGCAAGGTTTCTCTAATCTATCTTAACCGGTGATTAGATCAATGGATCATTATTCGACAAAACCATGTGTGTTCGATGGTGTTGATTTTCAGTTTTGGAAGGCCAAGATGGAGGCGTTCATCTAAGCACAGGGATTCACAATTTGGGAGAAAGTCTACAAGCCATATGAAGTCCCTGCAAACGACAACGTCAACGACACAAATCGCACACATGTTGAAGCAAACAGCAAGGCGCGCAACTTGATCATCCAAGGTTTGGGACGCAGCGACTTTGACCGTGTGATCCATCTCAAATCCGCATATGAGGTATGGAAATCTCTTTGTGATTACCATGAGGGTTCTAACACTATCAAAGAGGTTCGTCAAGATCTTTACAAAAAATAATACATGCGATTTGAGATGAAGCCCGGTGAGTCACTAGATGACTTCTTTGCACGTTTCAATAAAATTCTTAGTAATCTTTGTGCTGTTGGAGTTAGCTTTGATGATGCTGCTAATGCTAGACAATTGCTTGGTGCTTTAGACATGTCTATTTGGGAGATGAAAGTTACATCCATTAGAGAATCTACTATCATGAGTACACTTACATTAGATGTTCTGTATTCTAAATTGAAAACTCATGAGTTGGATGTTCTTGCAAGGAAAGGTAATATTAAATCAATTGCTTTGATCTCTAACCCTAACATGTCAAATGCAAATTCTTCTTCTAGCTTTGCCTTGTCTTTCATGTCTTCTTTAACAGATGAGCAACTTGAAGAGTTTCCAGAAGAAGATTTGGCACTACTCTCTTCTCGCTTTAACAAAGCTTTGCAGAATGTGAGAATGAGAAAGAGAGGTGGTCCTCCAAGATGCTATGAGTGTGGTGACCTCAACCATATTCGCACAAATTGTCCTAAGCTTGCAGGAAAAACATCAAAGGAGGAGAAGGACAACGCGAAGGAATGAGAAGAAAAGGTTCTCGTCAAATGATAGGAAGAAGAAGAGCTTCATCAACCGCAAGGTGGTTCACCGAGTTCTTTCCGCTCTTGAACAAGTCAATTTGAGCGATGTGGACTCGGAGAGCAGCGAAGATGATGCAACTCCAAGCAAGCATGATTTGATGGGATTGTGTCTCATGGCAAGCAGCAAGGATAGCTTCACCGAGGACGGCAATGACAAATGACTTCAATGAGGTAGATCCTTCTTATGATGAATTAGCCAATGCTGTTGCCCGTCTTGGAAAATTACTTGACAAACGTGATAGAAAAATTAAGAAACATGATATTCTTGTGGAGTCATTGAATGCTGAAATTGCTAGACTTAAGATATTGATTCCTGATGATGATACTTGTAAATCATGTGACTTAATTTACAATGAGCTCACCTTGCTTAGGAAAGAACACGCTCTTCTGTTACATCTAAATGAGAAAAATGAGAAACATGTTAAACATGCTAGCTGTTCCACTGATGATTTGCATGGTTCAATTTCTTGTTCTAAATGCTCAACTCTTGAATTGAAATTGAAAGATGCAAATGCTAGGGTTTCTCAATTGACTGATAATCTGCTTACTCATGAGGTTCTTTCATGCTCTACCTGTCGTAAATAGAAAGGGAAGGTCAATATTCCTTGCAATAATTGTTTAACTCTTGCTAAGAAAGTTGATTACTTGCAAAATTCTTTAGAACGTTTCACTAATGGCAAAAAAAAGTTGAACATGATTTTGGATCAATCTAAGGTTAGCACAAACAAGAGAGGTTTAGGTTTTGATCCTTATACCACATATGAAACTAAACCTCGCACTGTTGTTAAGTCTCCTTGCAAAATTGAGTTATCTAATGAGCCTAAGAAAATTGCTTTTCAATCTGCTGGTTTTTTATCTTCTACTATGATGAATGCAAAATGTGCTTTTACTGTTAAAGCTAAACATCATATCAAGTACACTTGCACTCATTGTGGTAGAGATGGACACTTAGTAGATTTTTGCTTTAGACTAGCCAAACAGCAAAAGAAGGAAAGAACTAAGGCTAGGTCAAATTTCAGCAAAGCACATTTTTATGCGGCTAGAGTGATGAAAACACCTTCTGTTCTTAGAAACATGGGAAAAGGCAAATCTGATTTTGTGCATAAAAATTATCGTGTTGTACCTACTGTTGTGCGTCGTGTGTCTCGATCTTGGATTCCCAAAAACTCATTCCTAACCCCAAGATCGAGACCTCGACATGTTTTGCTATGTAGGCTTCTTGCGCAAGGAAGGAGAACATATGGCTAGTGGATTCGGATGCTCACGCCACATGTCCGGTGATAAAAATTGGTTCTCCTCCCTCACTCATGCATCTCGTGTTGAAAGTGTTACTTTTGAAGATGCTTCTTCCTCTTCTGTTGTGGCAAAAGGTACAATAAAGGTAAGTGACAAGTTTATGTTCAAAGATGTGGCTCTTGTTGAAAATTTGAAATATAACTTGCTTTCTGTCTCACAAATGCTTGATGAAGATCTTGAGATAAGCTTTAAGAAAAATGAATGCAAAGTGCTAGATGCTTCAGGTGATGTTGTGTTCAAAATTTCGTTTTGGAAGAGTATTTAAAGCTGATTTTGATGCATCACCTTCTTCTAAGCATAGGTGTCTAATTGCCAATGTTTCTAAAGATTTATTCTTTTGGCATCGTAGACTTGGTCATGTTGGTTTTGATCATCTTACTCGTGTAAGTGGTTTAGATCTCATACGTGGCTTGCCTAAGCTTAAGGGTGATAGCAATCTAGTATGTTCTTCTTGTAGACATGGTAAGATGATTGCAGGTTCACATCCACCTCTTACCATGGTGATGACAAACGCCTCCAGACAGCTACTACATCTTGACACTGTTGGACCATCTCGAGTTCAATCTTTTGGAGGCAAGTGGTATGTGCTTGTGATTGTTGATGATTTTTCTAGATACTCTTGGGTATACTTTATGGCATCTAAGGATGAGGCTTTTAGTCATTTTAGAAGTCTTACTCTTAGGCTTTCTGTTGATCATCCAAGAGCTCTTAGAGCGATTAGAAGTGATAATGGAACTGAGTTTAAAAATTCTTCTTTTGATCTCTTTTGTGCTGAAAAAGGAATTGATCATCAATTTTCATCACCTAGAGTGCCTCAACAAAACGGTGTAGTCGAAAGGAAAAACAGAACGTTGGTTGAGATGGCTAGAACCATGTTAGATGAACATCACACTCCTAGAATTTTTTGGGCTCAAGCGATTTCAACTGCTTGTTATGTTTCAAACCGTGTGTTTTTGAGATCAAAATTGGGTAAGACTCCATATGAGCTTCGGTTTGGACATAGACCTTCTGTTTCTCACTTTCGAGTTTTTGGATGCAAATGTTTGTCTTGAGATCTGGAAATCTTGATAAATTTGAAGCTAGATCAACTGATGGCATTTTTCTTGGATATCCTGCTCATACTCGAGGCTATCGTGTGCTTGTTTTGGAGACTAACAAAATTGTGGAAACTTGTGAAGTTACTTTTGATGAGTCTAGTCCAGGTACTAGTCTAAGTGATGCAGGTACAGGCGCATATGTTCAGGGGGAGAAAATCTTTGAAGATAATGATGATGTTGAAGATGAGGTCTTGACTCTTTCTAATGCACAACAAGCTGTAGCACCTTTGGCACCTACTACTACATCACCTACAGCTAACCATCCTCAAGCTACAACATCATCTGTACATGCTGAAAATGAAGAAGGAGAAGGAGAAGTCTCAAAAGCCAATGCTCCCTTGCACATTCAGAAAATGCATCCATCTGAACAAATGATTGGAGACCTAAATGAGAGAGTCACTCAATCCAGGTTTATTCATTCTGACACTCATGCTCATTCTGCTTTAGTTGCTTCTTTTGAACCCAAAGATATATCTCATGCATTATCTGACGAATCTTGGATCAATGCCATGCATGAAGAATTAGAGAATTTTGAACGAAATAAAGTTTGGAAACTTGTCTCACCACCTCCAGATTTTAATGTTATTGGAACTAGATGGGTTTTCAAAAATAAACAAAGTGAGGATGGTGTTGTTGTTAGAAACAAGGCTAGATTGGTTGCTCAAGGTTTCACTCAAATTGAAGGCTTAGATTTTGATGAAACCTTTGCTCCTGTTGCTAGAATTGAAGCCATTAGAATCCTTTTAGCTTTTGCAGCATCCAATGGTTTCAAATTGTATCAAATGGATGTGAAAAGTGCTTTTCTTAATGGCTACATAAATGGGGAGGTTTATGTCAAGCAACCACCTGGTTTTGAAAATCCAAAGTTTCCAAATCATGTGTTCAAACTATCAAAAGCTTTGTATGGTTTGAAACAAGCCCCTAGAGCATGGTATGATAGGCTAAAAACCTTTTTACTTGAAAGGGGGTTTTCAATGGGAAATGTTGACAAAACTCTCTTTTTACTCAAGCAAGGCAATGATCAACTATTCGTTCAGATTTATGTTGATGATATTATCTTTGGTGGTTCCTCTCATGTTTTAGTGTCTGAGTTTTCAGAAACAATGAGGAAGGAGTTTGAGATGAGTATGATTAGTGAGTTGACATACTTTTTGGGATTTCAAATCAAGCAAACAAAGGACGGTACCTTTGTACATCAAAGCAAATACACAAAAGACTTGTTGCATAGATTTGGGATGGAAAACAGCAAACCAATCATGACACCTATGGAAAGCAATTGCACACTTGATCCGGATGAAGATGGTGAGCCGGTTGATCAAAAGGAATATAGAAGCATGATAGGTTCACTTTTGTACCTCACTGCATCAAGGCCGGATATACAATTTGCTGTGTGCTTGTGTGCTCGTTTTCAAGCTTCCCCACGTACTTCACATCGACAAGCTGTCAAGCGAATTTTCAGGTATCTTCATGGAACTCAAGATTTTGGCATTTGGCTTTCTGCTTCCTCATGCATTAGTTTAAGAACCTTTTCTGATGTTGATTTTGGAGGATGTAGAATTGATAGAAAAAGTACATCTGGTACATGTCATTTCTTGGGCAATTCTCTTATTGCATGGTCATCTAGAAAACAATCTTCTGTTGCACAATCAACTGCTGAATCTGAATATGTGGCTGCTGCTAGTTGTTGTTCTCAAATTCTTTGGATAGTAGCTACACTTAAAGATTATGGGGTTAATTTGGATAGTGTTCCTCTTTTGTGTGATAACACTAGTGCAATTTGCATTGCTAAGAACCCCGTGCAACACTCTAGAACAAAACACATTGATATCAGATTTCACTTTCTCAGAGATCATGTTGAAAAAGGCAACATTGTGCTTCATCATGTGGATACTGAACATCAATTGGCAGACATTTTTACAAAACCTTTGTCTTCTTCTCGTTTTGCTTTTATTCGGGGAGAACTTGGGATTGTTCATCCAATGGGTTTGTTTTGAGTTGGAGTTTCCTTGCCAAGTTCTTTCAATTAATGAGCTCACTTTATCATATTTCTTTATATTTTATGTAATTGAGCTAATATATGATAATCTAATTGTCTCACTTGAACTAAAAATGACATTGCGGAATTCCTCGACTGATTGCCTATAGCTAAATACTCTGTGATATCTCACTCTTCTAGGCTTGATATTGAATCTTCTTGACAAATTTGGGCTATGAAGCAAGTGTGTTTTCAACTTTACTCTTTCATAAGACCTTTAATCACTTTTGCATGTTTACAATCAAAGAAAAAGGAAAAAGAAAAGGGAATCAATATAAAAAAAGGGGGCTGTTAAAAGCAAAAGCTTCAAGTTATGTGCTTCAGGCTTGCTTTCCCTAAAAAGATAAGATGTATGCTTCAAGCATGCCATTCCCTCAAAGATAAGATGTATGCTTCAAGCATGCCACTCCTAGAAAATAAAAGAAGTATGCTTCAAGCATGCCACATGCAACTTATTGTTTAAAGATTAAATTAGTCTACTAGATTGGAGTTGAAACTACTTGCTCGCCCTAAGTTGTTAGTTGCTTCAATTTTTAAAGCCTTGCTTTTTCTGCTAAGATCTTGCTTAGTACTTGGCTATAGTTGACTAAATTGAGGTTGAGATGCATGTCATTCCCTAACTTGTTAAAATCACATCAAGATCATGTATTTTGCATATTATGTGATATATAAGGTTATATGATCGAATGAGCTCATCTTTTCCTATCTTGGCACTTCCTTGTTTCTCTTTGTGAAATCATTGTTTCAAGAAAAATTTTGAATCTGTTCTCTCTCTTGTACTCTTGATGAATCCATTGTCAAAGGGGGAGAAATTTTGGGAATATTTGAGAAGTTCAAAGAAAAAGGGGGAAAAAGTTTTTTTTTGGAAATTTGAGCATTTTTGGAGAATTTTGGAATTCTTGGACACATTGCACATTCACACACATTTTCATTCTCAGGGGGAGATTTTGTTTTGCCTTTTTGTCAAAGGGGGAGGTTCTGTGTTTTGGTGTTAATCCTTTGGATCTCAAAATCTTTTAAAAAAGAGAATGCCAATGTTCAAATCTAAAGTGGTGTTGCCAATGTTTTCATCAAAGGGGAGATTGTGAATCATGTGATGAAAAATTGGCTTGATTTTGTGTTGAAAAATTGGTTAGGATTAATCTTGCAAAATTGCTTGCATGAAGGACCAAACATTCAAACATCCAAAAACAGAGACTTTGCATTTGCGCCAGACCAAACATCCAAAAACAGTGAGTTTCGCATGTATGACGGACCAAACTTTTTGGTCTGTCATAAATGTGATTTTGATGCTTTTACGCTTGCTCAAGAAATCGCGTTTTTCCCATGTATGACGGACCAAACTTTTTGGTCTGTCATAAACGTGATTTTGATGCTTTTACGCTTGTACAAGAAATCGCGTTTTTCCCATGTATGACGGACCAAATTTTTTAGTCTGTCATACACATGCTTTTGGCGAACTCATTTTTCCTATGTATGACGGACCAAAGTTTTTGGTCTGTCATACACATGCTGTTGGCGACCTTGTTTTTCCCATGTATGACGGACTAAATTTTTTGGTCTGTCATACACTTGTTTTTGGCAACCTCGTTTTTTCCATGAACGACAGACCAAATTTTTTGGTATGTCGTAAATGTGCTTCTGAAGGTTTTTGCGCAGGACAAAGTTCTTAAAAACAGTAAGTTTTACATGTACGTTGGACCAAATTTTTGGTCCGTCAGGCATGCTTTTGCTTTCGATCAGGGTTTTGAGCAAAATTGGAATTGTGTTTGATTTGTTTTGAGATTATGAAATTTGTGAGAATTTCATGATGCTTGAAGTGGACTTTATGCATTGCTCGTGTGAGTATTTGCATGGATTGAGTAGAGTCAAGTCGTGGACTTGTGCTCGGAATTGTTTTGTGGTTTGTTCATGTGCAGTATTGCTTGAAGACGAACGTGGTCGATGACGGATCGGAACTAGGTTCATGGAGGAGCTGAGGTTCGGGACTAGGTTCAGGAGGAACCGAGGTCTTGGTGGTCAAGGATGTCATGCGGACGTTCGGGCTAAGAGAATGGTGCACATGAAGAATGGTTAGTCACGTGAGAATGGTAGGAGGTCATTCGCGTGCAAAGTGTTAGTCACGTGAGTATGGCAGGTGGCCATACGCGTGCAAAGTGTTAGTCACGTGAGTATGGTAGGGTTGCCATACGCGTGCAAGAGTTGTACTCGGCCAGGTTGGGCCAAGTAGAGTTGTATTGGATCTGATTCCTTCTAGGAATAGGAATCGTATTCTAACTCCTTGTGGGTTGGTCCTTTAAATAGGAGGGGTTGTCTCCTGTTGAAGGGCATCAAGCCTTGAGCAAGTTTTAGGGTTTGTACTCTTTTAATGAGAGTACTTTAGACAAAAGAAATAAAGATAAATTCTTCCAAGATTTTTGCGTGCTACAGTAACCACGTTGCTACAGTGTTTTTCTGTCTTGGTTCTTGTTTGCATGCTTGCTCTAAATCTAGATTGGTTTTTGATCCTTGAGTTTCATCTTGATTTGATCCATCAAAAACCTTTCTAGGGTATTGATTTAGAGTTTCTCAAAGTCTAGTTGATTAAACTTTTGTCGGTTCTGTTAAAACTTTCAAGTTTACGTTAGATCAATTCTCGTCAAGTTCTGGATCAGCAAGCTTGCGAAGCTCATAACTTTTGATCCATAAGTCCGATTGAGCTGATTCTTTTTGGGTTTGATTCGTATTGGAATCTAGTTTCTTGTGTCCAAATGTCAGATCGTTACGACGGTTGGATCTCCGGGAATTCTCATTTTACCAAGCGTCTATCAATCTGTTTTTGTTGATTACAAGGCAATCTTTTGAATCCGAGTTGGGGTGTTCTTTCAGTAGATCGAAAATTTTGTTTTAGCTTCCGCATAATCATTCACCCCCCCTCTGATTGCTATATTTGTATACTTCGATCCTACAAGTTTCGTCCGTTTATTTTCGTCAGGAGACCAACAAAAATATATACTTTCGTCGAGAATCCTCTTTTTCCGTCGGTATGTGGCCGACGAAAAAAGTTCTGTTTCCTGTAGTGTAGTATCTCTCGTAGTTCTCATTTTCTGTTCTCTCTCCCCCTCCATGGAATTAAAACCAGTGTCGACTGACCATTTAGTTGTACTCTGAATATTCTTAATGGAATTAACTACATACTACTTAGCTAGTTGCTATTAATTTCACAAGCACTTTAGTAGGGTTAGCTCTTTGGGAGCCGAGGACTCCACGCTGCGCTGTCGCTGTTGCTCCTGCTGATCCATGATGCTGTTTTGCCACCCCTGCCTCCCTAGGCTGATCTCCAGGTTTGGTATCCTTGATGGCTTCCTGCATGCTTGCTCTGCGGTGCCGCTGCTGCTCATCCTGCCGTTCATCATCTGTGGGGTCGACGACGAAGATGACGACGACGACCAGCCCTTCGCAAAACCTGCTCTCGACGATCTAATCCTCATCGTATCATCATGACCAGCAGGCAGACGTTGTCCTTTGTCGTGCCCTAGGCAATGGCCAGCCTCTTGCTGTTGTACAGCTCCTCCCCTCCATACCTGTTCAAAACATGGATGAATGCACTAGTGGTTATACGTTTTGCCCCTGAGGAAAAAGTGGTTACATATTTTACAGTGCAATAACTGTGACTTATTGGTAGTTGATATGTAGCTAAAACCCCTAGTTGAAAAATGATACTCCATTCGTTCGGAAAAATATGTGTACATCGTGTATTCAAACTTTTTTAACTTTGACAACAAATACGTACATATACGCATCTGGATCGGTCATATGAAAATAACATCATTAGATTAGTCATGACATATATTTTCATAATATAATAGCTTCATATTGTTTTATAAACATTTTCATTTCAAAAGTAACGGTTCATATGCTAGAAATTGTGCCAGTGTACAAAACATCATATATTCTTGAATACAGGAATATATATAGGAAAATGGTTTCGTACTCCTGAGAGTATGTACTCCCACTCTCGGTATACCGCTTAAATGATATTGTTATATATATATATATATATGTATATAATCATGCATGCCTATAAGTAAATGTACTCTAGTATACAGTAGTATCATTGTACATTTAAGGTACTATTTGGATGCATTGACTCCTGAGAGAATGCAAACCAACAAGTAGGGGTTCCAAAAGCAAAGTGGCAAACGTAGGTACGTACGCACCGTGAGCTTGCAGGAATTAAGAGAGGAGAGGTACTGCCAGGAACATTAAAAGATATGCTGTTTGTCCCCAACACTGGAAATATTACTCCCCTAATTAAGCCGCCTCTCAGAGCCCTTTACAGAAAAATCAATGAGCAGGATGCGATCCATATAAATGCATGGCCATCCTGCAATTAATTTTAATCCTCTGGGGACATATCCAGCAAATAGTGTGGGTTATGAACTTATAATCTGCTAATCATGGAATCCACTCGAAGATTATAAGTTCATTAATCCACTGTTTCTTGACTATGGCGATATCCGTTGCTGAAGCTGTCAGAATCGCACGGCGCCATCAAGTTTATTCTTGGCGAGACTAACCGTTTTTGTTCTTTTTGACAGGAACATTATTAGTTAAATCGCATACATAAAGCGTTCTAGCTAGCTTGGATGAGGAACATATGAGTTAATGTATGATCACCTGGTTTTGTTTGACCCAGTAATGGTAAGTGGACATGAGGTAAGGGCATGGCAGCGGCCGCGGCAGCGGCAGCCCGCCGCCACTTTGCTGCTGGCCGGCGAACGGCGGCTGGTACCAGACGCTCTCCTGCTCCCCTGGAGACCCTTCAGGCTGCCTTCTGCAAACGTACGTAGACAAATATAATACAAATTTTGGTAATACATACACGATGAAGTTAAGATTAATCAGTGCATGTATATATGTATACAGATAAAAATAATTAGCTAGCTGCTAGTACGCCGTATATCTCTGTTGGACTAGGTTCTAAATTTCATTTTCGGTTCACACATCTCGTCACCCTCCGTAATCCGGAATTTCGGCGAAATCTAGTTTTTTCGGATTAAATCCAAATGAAATACAAAAGGCAAAAATTTCATTAAAAATTTTAGATAATGATCAAGTCCAAGAAATTTTTAAAAATTCTAAAAGTGCTACTGTCCTGATAAAAGGTTGACCGGCTAATTTCAACCAAATGGAAAATGGTGCAAAACATGTTAGAAACTTTTAAAAATTTTGGTGCATGGTCCTAACACATCCATAATATTCCCATAAAATTTTCAGATGATGATCAAGCTTGAAGAATTTTCAAAATTTTGGATAGTGCTACTGAAGGTTGACGGATAAATTTCAACTGAATAAAAAACGGTACAAACCATGTTAGCAAATTTGGAAAAAATTTTATGGATGATCTTGATGAATCACTATTGTTCACATAAATTTTTTAGATGATGATCAAGATTGAGGTATTTTCGAAAATTGTAATAGTACAAAATATTATAAAGTGGTCTCTCGTGGCTATAAAAAATGGAATAAATTTCATAAAATCACAAAAGAATAGCGTGGTAACATAAGTCATAGAATTCTGAAATTTTTTTGATACATTACTATTGTGAATGGTCTCGAGATGGTTGAAAAAATTGAGAAAACATAGGTCATAGATTTCGGCAATTTTTAACCAAAATTAAGAAAAAAAAAACGCATGAAGGCTTTCTAGTTCATTCGGTGGAGATTGTTAGCCAGGTGGTCATGGGTTCGAGTTTTGGGCTTTTTCTATCCGCATTAATTGCATTGTTTTGTTGTGGTAGGATCGAACCTGGACCTTTCGATCGCTAAGCACTAGTTCTACCACCTCAGCTACAACTAGGTTATTGAGTATTGTGTGTAACAATAATAAGGTTATGAGCACTGCTAATGAAGTGGTAAAAAAAATGTTGCTCTGCGGGGGATCAAACACTGAACCACCCAGATGCTAACCCAGTGCTCTACCACCGAGTTACAACGCCTGGTCGTAGAAACATAAAATCTGGTCAGTTTAACAGCAATTTCGGTATCAAATAATAAAATTTTGGCCCAATGGACCGAAGGCGCGCGGAAATTTTCCAAAAATACTGTAGCAACTATAATTTTCAAAATTTTCTGTTTTGCCGGGATTTTGGATCTCGCCCTAAGCCAAAATATGAGATTTTAACCAAATTTAACGATATTTTGGCGAGATTTCTAACCTTGCTGCTGGTACATTGAGATCGATAAAAGGACGCCGAGTATCGTGACCTATATATGGGGATATATACTGGACCGCACAGCACAGCAGACACAATGAAAACTACAGGCAGCAAAACAGTTAAAATCATCAGATTACACAAACAAAGATGCATGGAGCAGCGGCACGTACGTACGTGGTTCAGGAGGAATTAACTCCGTCTCGTCTGGCAAGGCCAGGTCGAGCCCAGAAGAGAGGAGCTGCCGGGTAGATAGCTAGCTAGGTAGAGGACGCGTACAGATTACAAACACAAAGGGAGAGCAGGAGAGAGTAGCAGCAGCGGTGGCAGTGCATGCAGTCGCAGTGTTGTTCTGTGATGTGACCTGTGACTGTTAATGCAATGTTGCGATGCTGCTGGCAAGTTGGCTTGTCGATGCACGCCACTCAGTCACTCGCTGTGTGTGTGCGTGTGTGGAGTATTTAAGTCAGATGAGCAAGAGGGGTTAGTAGTAGTACTACTGCATGCGTTGCAGATGCTGGCTTTCACAGCCGGCCGGTCAAGGGCAATGGATGGAGGCAAACTGCCCTTTGTCTTCTTATACTTGTTTTACGCAAAGATTCCGGCCGGCACTTGGCGCAATGACCCTGATGGGCGCAGGGGGACAATTGATATGGATCTGAATGAAAATCAGTGAGTGATCACCAGGGCTACTAAGGCATGGCATGCAGCAGCAGTGAGTCTTATAGCTGCTGCTGGCTGCTACTTCTGCTTTGCATGATACCTCTTGCACAATGTTGGGACCTCTCGTCAGACTCTCTCTCTCTCTCTCTCTCTCTCTCAGCAGCAACTGTGTACTGGAAGTAAGGAGGAGGCAAAGAAAGTCTTCCCATGCATCATGATCTCCCCAACCAGTAGCTAGTAGTACTGACTGCCGTACAATGTTTTGCAATATTGCTAGCTAGACTTTACTTTTCCTTTAAAGACGTGTCCCCCGATCGTCACCCTCCCTGGGTGCTACTGCTATATAGTGATAGATGCTATGTAGGGATAGATGGCTCTATCCCTGTGCTAGTATTATACACCATGCACAGGGTAATTAATTGGAGCATAGCATGGCGACAAGCTTGTGCCTTTGCTTTCTAAGTTTTTTTTTTGAACGGAGGTTGCGTTCTAAGTTAGTGCCTTTGCATGCATGGGAGTTTGGCATCAGGACTGACGAGACAAGGACGATATGGCGCAGAACTGTCAGCTCGTAGCTCGCTAGTCACGGTTGTTCTTCTCTGGGAGATATATATGTAAAGATCTAGGGGGATTTTAGAGGGGTAAAGTGGAGAGAGAAATACGATGGCCAATTGAAAATAGAATACTTATTTTCATTTTAGGGGAAAGGAAATATAAGAAATTGTTAGTAATAAATATGTGAATTTTGGCATCACGACTGACGAGACAAGGACGATATGGCTACAGTACGCCAGACACACGCAGAACTGTCGCCTCGTAGTAGCTACTAGCTAGCCACGGTTGTTCGATAAATTTATTTTATAGATATTTAATGTCGCATCAAATCAATTCATACAATTAAGCTGAAAAATAGTGATGCATACTTTCAAGTACCATCAATTAATTTCGCATATCTTCCTTTATGGGAAAAGAGATATTTTAGGAAGACTACTTGCTTTTTTACGAAAACTATGAGCCTGTTTGGATAGGGGATTTTAATTCAAATCCTTAAGATTTAATTCAAATTTGAATTAAATCCTTAAGTGCCCAAAGAATCCTCCTCATTCAAAACAAGCCATAAGGAATTTCTGTAGCATGAGGGAGGGGTTGTAAAATGAGCTAGCTTGTTTATTCCAAATTTGCCTGTAATAATTATTTCGTTGTCTCTATATACTCGTATGCAGCTCATGTAAGACATTCATATATATATATACACCCCATTCCAGCTCCTTTAAGGCCAAGAAACTTACGAGACAGTTATTAGGAGCATTTGAACATGATGGATTGGTCATTTCGTCCAATATCTTAATCTGCATGATATATATAATGTGCTAAAGCATCCGCTTTTTTTTTGTAACGTTGGACTAAAGTTGATCTAAAGGTAGATCATATGCAGTTATCCCGTATTAGCTAGGAATATCAAACTATATAAGGTGCATGTCAGGCACCAGAACATTACATTAATTAATATTTGATTTTATTTTGATGATAATTATTTCCGTTCATGGGAAAAGAATCATGTATATTACCGAAACCAAAACTCTTTTGATAATTGTTGAGAACAGTTCTTTAGAAAATCAACATATAACTAAAATAATGTGTTAAGTTGTTATTTGAGAAAAAAATATATATTTAGTTCTTACTACACTCTAATTGTTACTATTTATATAATAAATCCTTCCAAAGACACCAAACTAAATATGATATAACCTACCTAGACATTATACTTTCTTATGATTTTTATATAATTGTTAACACCTTTGAATAAATTTATTTTTATACTTTGTAATATATTTAAAAAATTTATAAACATACATAATTTTTTAGTCTTCATATATATATATATATATATATATATATATATTCATTTTCGTCTCCTAAAAGCATCCTAGCTAGCATCCCTCCATCACATCAACTCTCTCAGATAATGATGTGCCCTGTTCGCTCCATAAATAAATACTAGTAAGGTGTCCGTGCGTTGCAACGGTATCTACATTTTGAACGGCTGTCCTGCTATTACGATAACATGAAACAAGAAAAAAAATATGTTGTGCAAATAATACCTTAATGGTCTACATTCTACAATTAAAGAGGTTAATTAAAGAATGGCAGAACTGTGTGTGCTGTCTTCCATCCACGCCTGAAGTGGTTCATTAAAGAGGTGGGTAATTAAAGAATGACAGAGCTGGTAATTTTGATGAAATGACATGGGAAGAAACTCTCTCTTTATAGTAGAGACTACAATCATGGTACAACATATCGCATGAATGTTGTGTGGATTATGTTACGTATTTCTAGGATTCGATCTCGTGGCCCGGTCATTATTCTTTTTCGTTCTAACATGACCTACCCTAGCTTTCTGCTTATATAATCTCAACTAGTGGCATTCTTTGAGTCTTTTAAATGATATTTATTCATAAATATGTAGGGCAGAAATAAATTTACAAATGTCTTCCGTCTTAAATGATGTACTTGCTGTTGCTCTAGTTTCTAAATGCTAAAGGCAGTTTTTTTAAACAATCATATGGAAACAACATTTTTGTGAATCAAACTGTTAAATTTAATTAATATTTCAGATACATCCTGACCGAGGTCCCATGAAAGGAGATCGTCTAATTTAATCTTAAACAACGTGCTTAAATACAGTAATGGCATTGTACATTTCGAAATACGTACTCCTAAATCCTAATTACCACGTCTGTTATAAAACGAGTGCCACCATGGTCGGCTGGTCGTATTTAGTCCACATGAAAAACAAGATGTGAAGATTCATCATGAATAATACTTTCATAAAATGATTTTTTTAAACTTAGTTAAGTTTCAATATAGAGACTGATGTTCCTACTAAATATTATAAATTAATTGCATACATATACACCAGAAATAAAAACGTATGCATGCAAACCTTTACCTTTGGCATAGAGCTAATTACCATGCATTGTTCTAATTAATTAATGGCTATTGTCAAACCTTGTACTAATAGGGACAAATAGCTGGATCATCGTAAATTAAAGCCTAATCTGGTCTGATACTCTGATCAATTAAAACATTGTAGTCAAATACCGCAGAACATACTCAAATTAAATAAAACATCCAAGTGGAACAAATGGAGTCTAGCTGCAGACTTTGCAGAGCCACAATGACAAAAGGACAATACAAAGCATAACAATCCACACAATTATGCAATATTAAGTACAGTATTAGAATTAATTAAAGTAATTAAATAATAATATGTACCAACCTAATATTGGCGGTAGCGTTGCAAGTGTTGTTAAACACGTCAAAGCCATCCACTACACCGCCTCCTGTCCTCAGAAAGCCCATATCTGTCATCTGGCCATGGCCTGCCGCACACCATGTATGCATGTCGGACAAATTAATTTATAATATATATACATATATCCAAAGAAATTAAATTGATCTATCTATCTGTGTATGCATGGAATAATTCAATATGTGTTTCCACAAACAACACTATATATGGTTCGAGATCGATGGCAGTGCTAGCTAGCTATCTTTATGGGACACAAAGGCAAAACCACACATATCCCATACCAATAATTCAGCAAGCATTATGTGATTTGACCTTATTGAATGGTCGACTAAAACAAGAAAAATGTCTTAAAACTAACATCTAGGCAATATTTTACCTGCAGCACATGATCTGTCTGTCGCAGTGCCCTTCACTGTTCTATACATCTGCATCATGTCAAGCAAAGAGGAAAAATAAAGTAAGGGAAAGATTAGACTAGGCCTGCTGTTGCCATTTGGTTTACTCTTGCAATGTGTTAATTGCACTGGTTATAATGATATACATTAGACTCAAAAGATTCGGTGAAAGAGACAAGACGTACTTGGCAACAGCTAACGACCAGTACCAAGACGAAAAGAGTGAGATGGGCTTATCAAGAAATCATCAAACAAGGCAACTTTTTTTGTTTTGTTCTTCAATGCTGAGAAACTAACACGTACTGAAACCACACACACACACGAGAGAGAGAGAGAGAGAGAGAGGACTTATGGTAACTTGCCTGCAGGTGGCTCTTAACGTGAGCCAGTGTGAGATCTTTCATGTTCATCAACTCCAAGACTGACTTCGGTGTTGCTTCTAGAACATAGATGAAATAGCTTAATTCTATAACCAAGCTAGACACGAAATTTGCATGATTAAACAAATAAACTTATATGTGTTTAGATATAAAACTATACACTGAGATCAAGAGATCGAACACTATTTTAAGAAATGAGGTAAACAGGGTAGCAATAGCTGGGTTAGCTAGAAGGTTTCCCGAAACCATTTTTTAAAGAATGTTTCTTGGAAATGGAATCAAGAAAGCAAGCGGAAACTAAATATGGAGAGCACAAGATTGCAAAGAAGTCACGCACCCGGACATTTAGCGAAAGAAGATTATATAACAAGATTACACCAAGTTAATTAACTTTTTCGAAATTGCACAGTCACCTCAAAAATTGAATTGTTAGATATGAGATGGACATTTAGCTCATATGATTATGAACAGACGCCAAGCAAACCAAGAACGTTGCTTAATTGAAACAGCAAAAAGAACAACTGACGAAGAAGGAATTACATCCATGACTCCGTGCATATGCATGGACATACTTTCATGGCCGCCAAGGAGCTCGACGGCATGCACAAAGTGAGCATGGAGTGCCGTCGTCCACCGCATCCTTGGAGCCCTAGAGCTCCTCTTTCCACCGCGGCCACCATTCGCTGATCTCGCCGCCCCACCAGAAAACACCGGGCTGCCGCCGGAACTCTTATTGAATCTCTGGATCTGGCTAGGTTGGTGAGGCTGCTGCCGCTGCTGCTGGTGCTGCTGGAGGTTGCAGTGGCCATTGTGCACCCCGTCCCGCTGCGCCATCGTCGTTTCAAACCCTAGACACAGCTTTGGCTCGGCCAAGAGACCCATTTCGTGGCACATCTCACTGCCACCGCTGCTCCCGGCCATGTCGAGAGGCAACGGCGGGCTGATGTGGAGTGACAGATCCGGGGCAGTTGCAGTAGTTGCCATTGCAACACTATTTGTAACAATAATGCTGAGCAAAAGAGCTTGCAAAATTGAGAAATCTGTTTGTGTGGGAAGCTTCTTCTTGTTACAAGAGAAATGGAGTGAGAAGGATCTGAGTGATTAGGTCATGAGTGGCATATGATTCTTTTATAGGGGTTTGTGTTTCCGGGTGAGAAGGGGGTAGATGCATAGGGACGGGGGCTGTGGGTAGGTAGGGGAGCAGAGTTGGAGCAGAATATAAAAAAACTTTAGAATAATTTTTTCTTGGATTACATTTTGTTTATTTTTGTTTACAAAACTCATGATTATTTTTGAATTTATACACAAACTACAATGCTAAAAAATAGAATATGATTCAACAGTCTAAAGAGAAAAATGACACTTTTCTTGTTTAGTTCGGATTGGACTCCTTCCAAAATTAAATCTAACAGGACGGTGCAGTTTGGTATGTTATGATACAAACTCAATGATAGTAATAGCTAACAAAGTTGGTGGACGGTAAGAGGGAGGCCCAAGTGTCCCATCAGGATGGAGAGAGATCAAAGGAGGGATGATGCCTAGTAGAGGGAGAATATGTAGGGGTGTTAATTCTACTTCGTAGTTGAAACGTTTGGGTAGGTGGAGCAGGCACCAATATGTTTGTATGCCATTTTGAAGGGCTGTGGCAACAGGATATAGTCTAACCAGATGGATGGAATGGTTGTAAACCGATTTGACATGATATCTAAGAGTAGAGTTTTATTCACTTTACATGAAGTTCTTGTATTTATCTACAATTTCATTAATTTAATTTTATTTGGATTCCAACAATAACTGGTGTACAATTTACAACTGAATAATCTTGGTATTTTTACACTTTAGACCAATAGTTAATTATATACTCCTTTTACTTCACACTAACACCACTATAGAATGGTACAATACTATCACTTTATCTGTGTTGGTTCCCAACTTTACAAGAAAAAAACCGATTGTAATAAAAGATTCGGCAATATTATAGGGGAATCATCACAATCGGTTCCATAGTTGGTTCCAACCTCAGAACCGATTGTGTTGTACATTTTCATATCACAATCAGTTCTTACCTAAGAACCGATTGTAGTATACATGACACATCACAATCAGTTCTTACCTAAGAACCTATTGTGATGTGCCTCACTAGGTTTAATACCTTTGGGCTGAAATTTCCTCTGTTGGTGTTCTAGAGCTAAAAAAAAATTGTCGCTTCCACAAAAAACAGAATATACTACTATAGTTGAAACTTGGATTTGGGTGAGAAAATATGAAATCCTTGAGGATGGGTGTTAAGAGTGTAAGTTGAAGCCCTAGCTTGAGGAGATTTTCCCCCTATTTTCCTTCATTTGTGGTTTTCTTGAAAATGTGAGCATCCCTTCAAATCCCTTCAATTTTGCATTAAAAAAAAATCGATTTTGATTTGGTGAATATGCTAGATATCATTAGTGCTATAGTTGAAACCAATATGGGTGAGAAATTGTGAAATCCTTGAGAATGGGTCTTAAGAGGGTAAATTTAAACCCCAAGCTCGAGGAAATTTCCCGTTATTTGTGGTATTCATAAAAAACGTGAGCATTCTTTCAAATTCCTTCAATTTTGCACTAGGAATTAAATTTAATTATGATTTGGTGAATGTGTTACATGTCATTATTGTTGCTATAATTAATATGATCAATGCTACAGTTTAGGTTGCATAACCTATGTGTCTTCCGTTCGAGGGTGCTTGTTTATAAATATGATGAAATGGTATATTTATAAATGAGCAGTCTCGAATTGCCCATATTTTTTTGATAGTTCAAGGATATGTGGTTCGAGAAAAAAGTGCAAGCAATGATTTTTAAATGACAGAACAAATAAGGTAGTCATTCTAGTTGTGCCTTCTGATTCTGATGATGTTTTATTTCGTAATACAATTCTTTATATTGGGTGTGTTCCAGCAATGCAAAGACTAAACTCAATTATACATGATTGGGTAAAGAAAGATGTGTCTCTGACTCTCATTGATGCATCCCTTAATACATTATCTTTGTACAGGGTTACCTCGTGTGAGACCCCCCCCCCTTTTATGCTACAGTGCGACATAAAATAAAGGTTCTGTAGTACATACTTTGCTAGTCCCATGATCAGTAGCTAGCACACACTAGCACAATTTGTAAACATAGCCATACAAAAGTTACAATATTTTATTACAGCGGAAGTTTAATACACATAATATTACATAACTAAAAGTAAACAACAGTGGAAATTCATCATCTTGTTGTTTGCCAGCTAAGCCCAATAATCCACAGGTAACAGACAAGGTGAATCCTTAGGAAGAATCGTCATTAGTAAACTCGTGATCTGCGTCAAAGTAAATGTCTTCGGGGTTTTCTGTTTCTTCACCTAAAAACAACAGTAATGCAAGTTGAGTACAAGAGTACTCGCAAGACTTTTACAAAGCTTAAATATATGCAAGCTGAATCAAATGAAAGGTTGCTAAGGTTATTTTTGCATAAGGCTGAAATTTGAAATGTAATACTGAGCAGTGAATTGAAAGCGTAAATGAAATAAAAATAATTTGACGAGTAATTGAAATAATGTGACATCCCAATTTACGACTGTAATTGACTAAGGTAGTTGCAAAAATTTATTTAGCATTAGTAAATTAAATGATGAGTTTTCCTAATTTTTTTTAGGTATAAAAATTACTGCATAAATATGTGCTGCCACATGAATAATGACAGGTTCTCTAGTTTTAGAATAGTAGCCAAAGAAAAAAAATAGCAGATTAACTTTTGTCAATTTACTCAGCCAAATAAAGCAAGCTTATGCTAATAGGTTCATCGAGCCAATAATTTCCTAGTATAACTCGAAAGCATGTATCTAAACATGTGCACATGATTATGCGCACAAAGCATTATTAGACCTAGTAAAGCTCTTTTTCCTCATTAAGCTCAAGACTGGTGTAGATATGTTGGCATACCTTTTGAGTTGTTTATTTTGGCAATGGTAGTATAGTTCCTTATTTTTAGGTAGAGCACGTGGTGGGGGATTACACTACTACAGATATGGCCTTCCATACCGGCCCATCAGTACCGGTTATGCATGAACCGGAACTGACAGTTACATCAGTCCCGGTTCAACGGTCTATTGGTCCGGAAGGCAAATCAGAACCGGTTTAAAATACCAACCGGTACTAATGCGCTAACATCAGTACCGGTTGGTATAACCAACCGGTACTAATAAGCCTGCTAGCTCGGGGACTGATTAGTACTGGTTGGTATAAGCAATCGGTACTGATGTTAGCGCATCAGTACCAGTTTGTATTTTAAACCGGTATTATGCAGCCTTACTTGAACCCCCTTCTTCCCCGCCTCCTCCCCACACTGTACCTGTTCAAGAACATTGCAGCGTCGGCAAAGAGCTTAAAGGAAGGGGGAGGTGCTGCCAAAATTTTAAAATTTTGGTCATTTTACACCAAGCCAAGTTAACCAAGGTTAGTAGCATGGTTCCTCACTGCATTTGTTGTAAAATGGAGCTTCTTCTTTGCTTGAAATGTGAAGAAAATTTGATCTATTCTCATGATCGATGAAATATTATGAATGTAGACATCTAGCTCGATCTTTTCATGTAGATTGCAATAACTTGTTGTGTAAGTTTGGAATTTGCTTGGATTAGCTGTAGCTCGCATTGAAGGTGTGGATCTAGCTAAAATTTAGGTTTTGGTTCCATCGATCGATGAAGAATTTTGAATCTAGACTTTGGTCTACCAATTCTTTCATTTTAGGTGTGGATATAGCTTAAATTTAGGTTTTGGTTCCATCAATCGGTTAGTATTTTGAATGTAGATTTTGATCAACCAATTTTTTAAATAGGTTGCAAAAACTTGATGAGTCTGAATACCGGAGCAAATAATCATTATAAATGACTAATAACCTTATTTTATTTTTTCAAAATTGTTGTAGTGTGGAATATGTATGATTTATTATTTTTATTAAGCAAAGAAGGAATAATTGAATTTATATAACAAGATGAAATTTTATCATGAAAAATGAAAAATCATTGAGGAATTTTAAGACATTAGATATATAAAGAATAGTCCTTTTAAAAATATCTAATGAAGTATTGAAATTTTAAAAATATTAACTTTTTCATGAAATTTCACCTAAAATTAAATTTATCCACCAAAACTTTTTAAATAAACTTAATATTGGTTTAATATGATTGTTGGGAAATGTCCAAAAATTCATTATTGGAAAATGAGCTAACAGCTGCCTTGATGTAACATAATGTAGATGGACCGGTGATGGATGTACATGGTGTAGAGAAACGTGGTATGCTACTCTGGCACAAATTAAATTTTCTACCACAAAACCAGAAAAGCTACTCGCAAAAGGGTGATCATAGATCAATTACCACTAGACGCGCAGTTACAGAATCCTTCGCGCGTTGATGTAGTGGATCGTTCTCGGCGTGGATCGTTCTCACCGTGGATCGTCCTCGCCACGGATCGTCCTCGCCGTCGATCGTTGTAACATCCCCAATTTCGGTCTTTTGCCAAAAACTAATTTAAATTAATTAAATTCAAATTTTGGATTTTTCTTGGTGTTCTAATTAACCTGGCATCCTTATCCTTCCAAAATTGGAGTTCAATCTTTCATCGTCTGAAAAGTCAAATTTCTAAATTCCTATCCATACCTGAAATTTCACCCGTGTTCCAAAAATTTCTAAAAATCCTGAAACCTATTGCATTAGGTTTCAAATATTCTAAAATGATTTTGGGAATTTTTCCAAGATTTTTGGAAACTCTTTGGTATTTTATCGCTCGCGGCCTTTCGTTAAATGCCCTTTAATCGTCCCAGAATTTTATAAATTCCAAATTTCATCCAAAATCAGTGAAACCAATTTTACTGGGTTCCAAATATTTCCTAGTATATTTAGGAATTTTTCCAAGATTTTTAGACCCTTTTTGCTATTTTATCTTGCGCGCCATTGTTTCAACACTATTCAAATTCCAACAAATAGGAGAACACCACGTGTCGGATACTGTAGCGTCGTGTTACTGTAGCACCTTCTTCCCCGTGTGCCCAGCTCTGTCCAGAGGAGCCCCTGTGCATCCCATTATATGGTGCCTTTGATTCCAATCACCATAACTTCTCCATTAATCCACCAAATCGCGATCTGTTAGTTGTGTTGGAAAGATATCGATGAGAACCCATTCCCACTGTCCATTCATCTTCAATCCCACCGGAGATGGCTCAATCAACCAAAAATTGAAATGAGGTTAAATGGAGATTACTCGGCCGTTTCTCCACGAATCAACGCACCACCACCTCTCACGTCTTCGTCCCAGAGTCCTCTATCCCGTACCCATCTCCATCCGCAGCCACTCCCTCCCATCGCACCGGAAGATCGCAAGAACCGACGACGAACACCGTTCTTCGTTCTTGCTGTGATATCTTTCGTTCTGGTGAGTCAAACTCGAGTCCGCGTGTTCCATTGCGTGCGCGTGGATGTCATGGACTAAACCCCTCAATCAATTTCAGGTTTCATCAAGATTTGACTCCAAATTTCGCATTTGAAGTCGCCGGTCGGAGTTCCGTTCGTTGCCAATTACTCTGAATCTAGTAAATCTCTTCAAAATCCGACACCACCTTTGAGTTCGCGTCGTCGAGAACTTGTCGGTGCTCATTTTTCCTTTCAACCATGTCCCTTCCTGGCCCTCTTCTCCCCAAGCCATGGATCCTCTGCCATAAGTTCATGTTCTCTGGAAAACCACCATCACAGTACTGTAGCATCCATGCTACAGTGCCATTTCATCTTTTTCTGATTTTTCTTTCCAATCCAACTTCGGAATGCTCGTTCTCTTTCGTCGTAACTCCGAATCGAGTGATTCAAATTCCTGAGTTCAATAAATTCAAAATCTACCTGCCAGTATAATTTTTATAATTTTTATAATTTATTTATTTGGTTGTACCGTTTTGCGCGTAGCCAAAGAGTTCGCCGGAACCGTGGACGCCGTCGCCGAACCTCGAAGACTTCGAGACACCCGCTGCGATCAAAGGCAAGTCTCCTTGACGCATGTTGATCCCATGATTTATAAATGTTTTATAATGTTTTACAAATTGCATCGCTATTTAAATACAATGATAATGTTAACGTTAGGCTGTTGTTATACCTGTTGTTTATGCCTCCTTGATATTGTTATCCACGATCCTTTGTCGCCCTAGTACAATAATCCACCATAATAAATATTTTTGGGAAAATATTCTTTGACTAAGGGAATGTAACATCCCGGCATCTAATATGCCCTGGATGTCACCAACATAGCAAGAATAGGAACTAAATACCACAATTAACAATAAATTACAGCAAGGGTGTAAATGCTTGAAACAAAATTTCGGCAGCATATACTTTGTTTTTCCGTGATTCGGAGCAACAACAAAATACCACATGATATATCATAATGGAAATCATCAAAAGCAGCAATAACAGGTAATAATGCGGCAATTTAAGTCTAGTATAATGAATTTAACCACTCCATGAACCAATACGAAGTAAAGGATGTAATCAAGCACATGAACAACTCATAATCCTAGTTTCGTCACACTAGACTCATGATCACAACTCCGAAAGGTAAATATTGTCTAATTGTGTGGAAATTATGTGATGAAGTGCCGCTAAGCCCCTTTCCCGCATGTCGGTGTCAAAGTACCTAAGAAAAACAACATAAACATAAGCGTGAGTTCATCACTCAGCAAGTATATTGAAATGGAGTGAAAAGAACAATTCAATGCCAATGTCATTACATACATGCTTAACATCATGATCAAGTCACAAATCCATATACAACATCACATCCATGTCTCAATCTCATTGTACTCAACTCATTAACATCATCATGTATGCAATGCAATGCAATGCACATGTCTCCTCGAAGCACATAACGGTATTGCCGAGTGCACACCTGTCGGCGTGCACCCTCTTCCCCCTTCCATCCCGAAGATGGAGGGTGCCTACTCCTCGCTTCCATTCAACGCGGTGGATGGAATCACGAGGTAGGTCTTACTCAATGGCGCTCCGGATTAGTCATAACTTTCTCACCTACCATACCGGACTAGTTATGATGTTCTCACCGACCGGGCCAGATTTCATGCCATGAATGCAATTATGCCATAAACATAACCAACTTGCATATAACTGAACTGAGCATTAAATAGCATCGTAATAACCACTATCATCATTTCATGGGAAATCACTCAACAAGGCAAAATATCATATCATGTAATCCATTTGCATCAAGTCAAGACTAGCAACAAACAACCCGATACCCATTTCAATACACTTGCCTTAACCGGGGGCGACGGATTGGCGAGATGATGAGGGCACTCCCGGGGTCACACCACCTGCACATAGGTACCACATATTCAAAATGTGCCCACAAAACAGTACGCAATCGCTCATCTACCCCGACTTCACAAACTACTCCTAAAACCAAAAAATAGAGAATCTGTCCCGACGGGACTGCAGGCTTCAAACTAGCATAACTTGAGCTATAGATCTCCAAATCAAGTAAAAGAGTACATCATCGCGAAGCTTAGGAAATTTCCTAGCTTTTTCTAAGTATTTGGAAAAGCTGATTCGGCTTCTAAAATTGTTTAATCTTCAGAACAACGTGATCTGTCCCAATCACGTCACAAATTTGAACACGTTCGGTAAAACAGCCATAACTTTCAAACGGCTGAACAGAATTAAGTATTCTTTATGTACAATTAAAGGTATTTCAATTACCTACAACTTCTTCAACAAGCGGATGACCAAATTTCGAATCTAAAATTGCAAAAACTCAAACCCTAGGTCGTGTGCCCAATCTGCCCGAGACAGAACGTGGGACAACAATTGCAAACTCCCTAATCTCATCTAGGAACAGCGCCTATACATCAAATTTAACCATGAATTTACCCATCTAACAGCACCTAGACCACACCGAACAAGACCTCAAATCCTTACCTCTTCTTGACGGATCACCCGGTCGACGAACGTCTCCTCCTCGCGACCCGATCTCTCCTCCAATCGCCGGGAACGCCGGAAACGCCGGGAACGCCGGAAACGCTGGGAACGCCGGATATTCTTGGACGGAGAGCTCCCAGACAGCGAGATCGCCAGGAGGTGGAGGCTCTAGGGCCGGCTAGGGGTGAAGGAGAGGTGCAAGGGGATGGTGGCGCATGGGGGGGAGAGGAGAGGAGGAGGTGGCGGCTAGGTGGGAGGGGAGGGGCGCATGGAGGGGAGGAGAGGGGGTGGGGCGCAAGGGGGGCTAGGTTAGGGCGCATGGGCTGAAATTTCAGCCCACCCACTCCCCCACATGGGCCAAGAGCCTCCACCAAAGGCCCAAATACATCCCCCAAGGCCCACACTAGCTCCCGCAAGGCCCAAACTCCCCCGGAGAGGCCCAAACACCTCGAAAAGCCCAAAGACTTGGTATAAAGTCGTACCATATTGCCAAAATCTATAATGTCACAATCTGGGGTGTCACATTCTCCCCCCTTCAACAGGATTCGACCTCGAATCCAAGACGAGCCACTACACAAAACAAACAACACAAGAGAACTAAACTTCACGGTTCATACTTGATGAGAATAGTTTTGAGTATTCCTCGCGCATGCAAGACTCCAACTCCCAGACCGTTTCTCTTTGACTAAAGCCACTAGCGCTACACAAATCGTGACTCGATGGCAAGACACTTAGGTTCGACGACCAACGGCTCTGACGATAACTCACATTCAAAGCTTGAAAGAACCTTACCCAACATTGAAACACAAAGCACTTACACAAGGCCTCAGAACGACCCAAGCAACAGGATAGATTCCCAAACAGCCAACGAAGAAAAACGGTCTCACACTCCTCATTCTATGCATTCCTTGGCACTAAAGTGCTCGATCCCATTTTAACCAATGTTACCCTCCAGAAGAACACGGTACCAACCTTTCTACTGTGGTTCATCGTAATCCAGACGAGGCGAACCAAGAGAGACAACACTCCAAGATTAACAACGGCTTGAACAAACGGGGGTATAACCTTGAGGAAGATTGATCTTTCACAAAAAGACCAATACCCACCACTACCACCGAAAGGGAAAGCTTACTTTAAAACCAGGGTTCTTAAAACCCGCAAGAAAAGTAACAACCGAACAATCCACTTCGATTGACACAACTCGCGCAATAGCCCAGCGACAAAAAGATCCAATACTCTTTGAAAACAGAAAGCAATTACTAGCAACCACCAAGTGGTCCACTAATAATTTGATCAACCTTACCGAGGAACACCTCAATGACAATTCTCCAAGAAAGTTTGAATTGGGTCATACCCAACCTTCCTTTACTCTTCACTTCCAAACTAGTTACGATCAACCACTAGCAACGCCTAATATCTTAGGTCATTACCAACCCACACTAAATTCCTCTTTCTTAGGAGGTCTCGCCCTCGCATTCTTCCTTTCAAAGAATCAGAACAAAGGGTACAATCATTGAGTAAGCTCAACCAAAACCCATGAACCCAAAATGATCCACATACAACAACTCGAACTCCAAAGCGCTAAAAGCCACTTTGGAAAGAATTCAGCAACAACCAAAGAGTACTCATTTTATTTTTCCTAAGCCAAGATGCAAAGAAAGCTCAGATCTCTTACACCACAGCCAACATACCAGAAAATATTCATTCTTACTTTTCATACAAGAAAGCAATTGAAATCTTGATTCAGGACATGCATGCAGCTTTCCAAGAGCACTCCGGATTAGTCATATATTCATATATGACTTTCTCACCGACCTGGCTCAACGACTCTTTTATCATTTAACATCTATAAACGATGTCATATTTACTTTTCACCATTCATTCATCATGTAACAACACTACCGAATAGTCATTCACAAGACGACTTCTTCCTCTGTATCACATGAATAAATCTCGAGTAACATCGAGGATTGCGCTAATTCATATAAAATATGACGGCATCATAGTTAACAGTAAGGCACTACATCGTATCATAACCCACCAACGATAGAAAGCTAAACTTGCAAAACATCGCATTTTAACCAAAATCAACATTTTGGAAAAGAACATCGACTCCAAAGTCAAACATCTGCACACACAACCGCCACAAATTTTCTCAAAAGAAAGGGAAACTCATTCCCAAAAGAGAACTCTTCACTAACCAAATTCACTTATGAAACATTCATAAAATCCACCTTTTAAAAGCACTCGCAAACATCACACACATTATGCAAATAAATCCAACTCTAGTAAAAAAGAGTTACAAATTAAATCTCAAGAGTTTCCAACACAACCCACTATGTCCATCTGCTTCCTTTAAAATAATGATTCCAAAGGTAATTCGGTGAGAACGCGAAGGAGCGCCATCCACTCAAAACTTTTGGGTGAAAATCCATACTCATAGCCTAAGCTAAACAAATTTGCCAAACCAAAGATTGGCATGATTCAATAACATACAATATTCCGGAATCCATCAGCCGGTTACTTCCAAAACTACTCTTTCATCCATATTTTCAATCATCAAAGTCAAATTCATAACTTGACAAGATGCCACTTACTCAGGGGAGATCTATTGCACACTAATCAAGACGCCTTAACAAAAGGGTAGGCACTCCCAGAAAGTTTATACATTCATTTAAATCCATAAAGGTTCGACTCGAATCTCACCACCGGTCATATGATCATCAAACTCTATCCATGTCTATCTTATAACAATCAACAAGGAGAACCACGTTCTCACAACTTCAGCCCAACGAACTTAGTAGTTACCTCAACATAAGACTCACGTCAACTTCTTCTTTTGGTCTACCAACCACTATGACTCATCATTCATACAACTGTTTATCCCAAGCTTAAAACACATCTCTTCATCACTTATTTTGGCATAAACAACAAATGCCTCTCACACAAACCATAAGGTACTTACTCAATATCCCTAGTTCATTCAACCAATGAATAATTCAACCACTCAATACAATCTCCATTAGACATCTTTAATAACAACGGATCCTAGACAGACATATGTCAAGGACAATTTCAACCTTTCCTACAATCATTCCATATCCCTATTCTTTGATTACCCATCAATTAAGTCATTTTGCCGATTCACCGTTTACTCGACCCCTAAACAACAAACCCAACAATCCTCAAGTCTTTACACCATAACCTCACTATACTAATTTTTCACCCAGAAAATTCTAAACCTTCTCAACCGCAATCAACACTTACTAATCTCTAACATCCGATAACTCCCATAACTCACAACACTCTGCATAAAACACTAATCAACTTTCACTTTGGATCACCTATCATCTTGATTCATCATCTCTATCAACACAATAGTTTAGGTTGTCTTTAAACAACCAACACAATCACTTTAACAGAATCAATAACCCACATCATCTGAAAACTCTAACTCCTCGACATACACTTAACTTCTTGAACATCTACGTGGGTCACGCACTCCACTCTTAAGAAAACCACAGTTTCTCAAGAAAAGAACACCCAAAAACACCTTTCTTTCCAGAAAACTCAACCATAAAACACAAGAAAAAGTCAACTCTTTAAATTCCCAAATGCTGACATGCAGCTACTCCACAAAACTCGAGATCAACAACTTCCACGAAAGAAGATGGATGCAAGAGGGAAAACCAAACGATCAACCAAATCCTTTTCAGATAAAGCCTTAACACCAAACTCCAAACTTCCAGGAAACAAACGGGTTTTCAAGGATGATCTCCCAACCAAGTCAAATGATGAGATCAAACATCCCCCTTACTCTTACAAAGACACATACTTCGGCCCTGACCACCAGGTCTGGCACAACACCACAAACTCTGCTAATCCCGGAGAAAGACAAACACAAGAATAAATCGAGAGCTTTCTCCGTAAAGCAATCAACAAAACCGGACGCCCAAAACTGAAATGGCAATCCGAAGTAGGCATAGCACTAAACTCTTCTTCTTTGTCTTCAACCAAAGAAGGCAAAACCAAAGAAAAAACCGCCGAAATACCATCAGCGAAAACTCAACACCAAGCACCTTTCCTTGATTTCCAGTCACTAAAAACCACAGAAACCAACCCAAACCAATCGTTAGAACGGTAAAAAAAATCCAAAAGGATTCCACCACCAATCTCTTCTATTTGACTCAAGTCAACTACCCGATCTATGACAGAAAGGGTAAGCACTCTTCGCCTACAAGGGTTAATAATTCTTCGGTGATGGCGTTAACCAGCCACACCGTCAAACCACACCCTTACTATGAATAAAAAGAGGTGATCGAAACCCTTCGGCACAACAACCCCACTTTTTCACAAATATAGCAACTCAATCAAATCTATCATAAATATAGCATTATACATCATCAAAAGTAGCATTCAACATCAAAGCTTAGATACAATATTTAAGCAGAAAGCAACGATACCCATACCCATTCCTACTGTGCATCCATGTGTGTCAAATTTTAAATTAGTTATTCCACTTACACAAGTTTTAATGTTGCTATCCTAAGGCAAAATTTTAGTTATAACCTAAACCATGTTTCTAAGTTATCCCACCTCACATTTTAGTTGATTCCTAAGGTATGACCCTAGAAATACATGTTCCAAGGACCTAAAGCCCGCTTTGATACCAACAGTAACATTCCGGCATCTAGTATGCCCTGGATGTCACCAACATAGCAAGAATAGGAACTAAATACCACAATTAAGAATAAATTGTAAATGCTTGAAACAAAATTTCGGCAGCATATACTTTGTTTTTCCATGATTTGGAGCAACAACAAAATACCACATGATATGTCATAATGGAAATCATCCAAAGCAGCAATAATAGGTAATAATGCGGCAATTTAAGTCTAGCATAAGGAATTTAACCACTCCATGAACCAATACGAAGTAAAGGATGTAATCAAGCACATGAACAACTCATAATCCTAGTTTCGTCACACTAGACTCATGATCACAACTCCGAAAGGTAAATATTGTCTAATTGTGTGGAAATTATGTGATGAAGTGCCGCTAAGCCCCTTTCCCGCATGTCGGTGTCAAAGTACCTAAGAAAAACAACATAAACACAAGCGTGAGTTCATCACTCAGCAAGTATATTGAAATGGAGTGAAAAGAACAATTCAAAGCCAACGTCATTACATACCATGCTTAACATCATGATCAAGTCACAAATCCATATACAACATCATATCCATGTCTCAATCTCATTGTACTCAACTCATTAACATCATCATGTATGCAATGCAATGCACATGTCTCCTCGAAGCACATACCGGTATTGCCGAGTGCACAACCGTCGACATGCGCCCTCTTCTCCCTTCCATCCCGAAGATGGAGGGTGCCTACTCCTCACTTCCATTCACCGCGGTGGATGGAATCACGAGGTAGGTCTTACTCAATGGCGCTCCGGATTAGTGATAACTTTCTCACCGACCATACCAGACTAGTTATGACGTTCTCACCGACCGGGCCAGATTTCATGCCATGAATGCAATTATGTCATAAACATAACCAACTTGCATATAACTGAACTGAGCATTAAATAGCATCGTAATAACCACTTTCATCATGTCATGGGAAATCACTCAACATGGCAAAATATCATATCATGTAATCTATTTGCATCGAGTCAAGACTAGCAACAAACAACCCGATACCCATTTCAATACATTTGCCTTAACCGGGGGCGACGGATTGGCGAGATGATGAAGGCACTCCCGGGGTCACACCACCTGGTATGCTCCATCCTCTCAAGGAAAGACTTTGGGTAGAACTTGGCTCGGAAGCGAGCCACAAAGTCCTCCCAGGTGACCGGTCCAAGGGCGGGGGCTCTAGCAGCAATAACCCTCTCCCACCAGATATCAGCTTGGCCCTTTAGTTGAAAGGCCACAAAGCGAGCCCTTTGGACCGAGGTCAACTCTAGGACCTCAAACTGCCGCTCCATGTACCGCAGCCAATCTGCGTACTGGACCGGCATGCCTGCTCTGTCAAAAGTGTCAAGACAGAGGGACATCCACTCCCGGAGACTCATCCTCGACTCCGGCACAGCAAGGGCAGCAACTGGGGCCGCTGCAGGGGGAGGCACAACAGCAGGGACTGCCCGCAATTGCTGGCACAACTCCTGAACCTCCCTCTGCAGAGCCTGAACCAAGTCCGCGGTGGCGGCTGCCGGGACCTCCTGCGCTAGCCCATTAGCATTGAGCGAAGCGCTACCCTCAACTACAGACTCAGCAACTCCCTGAGAACCTCGCCCCTGGCCTCCACGGCCACGGCGACCACGGCCTCTACCCCTCGGCATGGCTTCTACAATCAGCAACCACACAATCACATAATCATAAGCACATCATCACATAAATAAGAGCAAAGATCAATCATCATCATAAACATAGTATTCATCAAATAATCAAACACGATGCAATGATGAACCAAAACCCCATCCTACTGTGCAACCAAGTGTGTCAAGTTTTAAATTACTTATTCCACTTTTGCAAGTTTTAATGTTGCTATCCTATAGCAAAAATTTAATTATGACCTAAACCATGTTGCTAAGTTATCCCACATCAAAATTTTAGTGGAACCTAAGGTATGACACTAAAAATACACATTCCAAGGACCTACAGCCCGCTCTGATACCAACTGTAACACTCCGGCATCTAGTATGCCTAAGTGTCACCAAACAAAGATTAAACCACATCTAAATACCACAATTTAAGGTAAATTACAGCAAAGGCACAAATGCTAAAACCGAAAATTTCGGCAGCATCTCCTTTGTTTTATCATGATTTGAAGCAATAGCAATAACAGGGCAAGTAATATCATAACATAAGGCATCTAAAGCAGCAATAAAAATGGATATAGCAACAACATGAGACAATAATATCAAGTCCAACCACTCCATAAACTATAACGAAGCAAATAAGGAACACATGCGCACAATTTAATCCATACACCAAGTTTCATTGTACTATTATTATGATCATGACCCAAATTGATAAATGCGCCTATAGGTGTGGAGCTACGTGAAGATGTGTAGCTAATGCCCCTTTCCACATGCCGGTTTCATGGTACCTAAAAATAACATAAAACACAAGGGTAAGTTCATCACTCAGCAAGCATATTGCAATGGCTCATAACGAATAAATCAATGCCAACAACAAAACATACCATACTTTAACATCATGATCAAATCATAATCTCCTCTACGACATCATAGCCATGACAAAGCACATTGTACACAACTCATTATCATCATCATGATTGCAATGCAATGCAATGCACATGTCTCCTGGAAGCATATACCGGTATTGCTGAGTGCACACTCGTCGGCGTGCACCCTCTTCCCCCTTCCATCCCGTAGATGGAGGGTGCCTATTCCTCGCTTCCATTCACCACAGTGGAAGGAATCACGAGGTAGGACTTAATCATTGGCTCTCCAGATTAGTCATAACTTTCTCACCGACCTTGCCGGACTAGTTATGACTTTCTCACCGACCGGGCCAGATCACATGCCATGTATGCAATTATGCCATAAGCATAAACAACATGTACCAAACTGAACTAAACATGGCATAGCATCATAATAATCCATTCTCATCATAACATGGTCAAGCACTAATCATGGCAAGATATCACAACATGTAATCATGACAAGATAGCACATCATGTAAGCAATTTGCACCTAGTCACAATTAGCAACATAAAATACGCTACCCATTACAATACACTTGCCTTAACCTCGGGCGACGGATTGGCGAGAGGTTGACGGCACTCCCAGGGTCACACCACCTGCACAAACATACCAAACACTCAAAACGTGCCCCCAAAATAGTACGCAAAAGCTCGTCTACCCCGACTTCACAAACTACTCCCAAAACTGAAAAACAGAGAATCTGTCCCGTTGGGACAGCAGGCTTCAATCTAGCATAACTTTAGTTCTAGGACTCTGAATTGATTAAACGAGTACATCATCGCGAAGCTTAGGAAATTTCCTAACTTTTTCTAAGTATTGGGAAAAGCTGATTCGGCCTCTAAAATTGTTTAATCTACAAAACATTACGTTCTGTCCCAATTACGTCATAGATTTGAACCCATTCGGTAAAATGACCATAACTTTCAAACGGCTGAGCGGAATTGGACTTTATTTGTGTCCAATTAAAGGTATTGAAGTTACCTACAACTTTCTCAACAGGCGGCTGTAACACCCCAAAATTTTGCTTTTCTTAAATTCATGTGTGATCTGGCACTTTGGTGAATTTTTGGAATTTTCTGGAATTTATTTGGATTTATTTGGAATTTATTTGAATTTATTCCATTTTGAAATAATTAAAGAATTTAATTTTGCAAATAAAATTTTGTTGGAAATATTTTATTTGAGTCCAAAATGATCCAAAGTATTTTCCAGAATTTTTCTGGAATTTTTCCGAGTCTTTTGCTATTTTTAATGAATTAAATGAATTACTGGGAATTATTTTAAATATTAAATCGCTGGAAATTCAACTCGGGTCGAGTATTGTTCATCCGATCGAAGTCGGAACCGAGTCGGACTCGAGTCCGACCGAGCCACGTGACTCGATCAAACCGACTCAAAACCCTAATCGATCCCAACCGTTGGATCAAGATCCAACGGCCGAGATCCGCCTGCATCGCCGGCCGAATCGGCCGGATCCGATCGCGCCACGCAATCGTGGCCGTTGATCGTGCCACGTGGGCGGCGTGCGTCGTCGTCTCCGCCGAAGTTCGAGCCGGACTCGCCCGCGCGCCCGCCGCCGTGTAGAATTAGGTTTCCGTCTCGGGCACGAACGCCGAGGCTATTTAAAGCCCTGGTCACGCCCCGAGGTTGCCCTCATCCTTGCGCACCCGTTTCCCCGAGCCATCTCGCCTGAGCCGCCGTCGTTTGCCCGTGCGAGCTCGCCGTAGTTGGAGGAGGTGACCGCCGCGGTTTACGCTGTTTTCCGCCGACGTCCGTCGTCTTCCACCGAGAAGAAGCCCAGATCCGGAGTCCCCGCTTCGAGACGCATCCGAAGAGACCACCCACTTCGCCGGAACGACCCCGGAGCGCCGTCGGGCTCGTCGTCGTCTCCGTCTCCGGTGGCTGCAGCTCCGCCCGCGTCGCCATCGCCCTCGCGAACTCTGGCGCCCGTCCGATCTTGATCGTGCGGTTGAGGTGAGTTCACGTGTTCCAAACCCGATTAGATCTGGACCGTTGGATCAAGATCCGACGGTTCACAATCGCCACGTGCCGTAGTAGTGATTTTTATAGGATTAGATGCGGACCGTCCGATCTAGATCGAGCGGCCCACGATCATCGAGTAGATTCAGCGTGTTAACCACGGAATCTAATCGCGGCCGTTGAATCTCAAATCAACGGCCGAGATTGCGCCACGTGTCGGGAAGTTGGACCGACGCGGTCGGGCCGGCCCACGCTGGCAGCGTAGTGACGCCGACACGCGGCCCGGCGTGTCGAGGGGCCCGTGATGTCACGTGGCCGACCAGCCAAGCGCCGACGTCACCCATGATGTCACAGTGGGTCCCACCTATCGACCGTGGTGAGCCCGCCGACGTCGGGCCGATGACGCCACCCGAGTGGGCCCACATGTCGCCGACACGAGTCGTGGACCGAGTTCACAGTAGACCCGAGCCGAGCGTGGACCAAGTCCATGGACCGGTGGCGTCAGCGAGGCCAATCAAAGGCTGCCACGTGTCCATGCCGACGCAATAATTAATTTCGAAAAGAAAATGATTTATTAATTCGAAATATTGATTCAAATTTAGATTCAAACTTCAAACGCTTATAACTTTTGCGTTTCAACTCCGATTTGAGTGATTCAAATTTCTAAATTTGTATAAAATTGAGATCTACCTAAATATAAATTTTATTTAATTTTGGACTAAAGTTTTTCTCTGTAAAATTATTTAATTGATTATTTAAACTTTAAATAATCATAACTTTTGCGTTTTAACTCCAAATTTGACGATTCCAGTTTCTAAAAATCCATAAAATTATGTTCTTTCTGTTTGTGGATTTTATTTGGATGTTTGGACACTTTTTGCCTATTGTTTATTTGCGTATTTGCTATTTGCACGCTTTACGAGTAGACGTTGAAGTGTCGGAAGGATTCGAAGGAGAAGTATTGACTCAGGATCCAACTCAAGACCAAGAGCAAGTACTTTTTGAAGGCAAGTTGTGCTTTGACCATGTTGATCCTATTTGGAAATCTATTTTGATTTAAACTATTGCATGCTAGTTCAATTAGAAAGATACTTTGTTTAAACACGGGGTTAGATAAGTACCAATTTCTTTGTATGACACCTTGATTACTTAAGTATGTGCCATGACCCTTTGTCACCCTAGTTGTGGATTACTAGTTGGACATTATTAGGTTGCCAACATGGGTTTTTAGACCGTTGTAGTATACTGCTTAGACCTGCTACGTGCTCATGACATGATTTTGGACAATCAAATGTTAATATTGACTTAATGATATATTGAACCTGTTTTGGAAAAGTATCATGTGATGTTGATGGCACGTGGTGCATGGTAATCAACTGGGGTTTGATAAACAGTTTTCGACCGGGGCATGTGGCAAAGAGTAATCAGGTGGGCCAGTTGTGGCATTGGGAGTGTTGTTTTGGTTCTTCGGGTAGTCTTGCCCTGGTCACCCTAAGGACTTAACCTTGCAAGCCTTTGAACTGGGTCTAACGTGCAACCACATGTCTGTAATGGGACGGACCTAGTTGACTAAGTTGCTAATAACGCACTGTGGGACCTCGGGAGGTCAACTACACCCTTTGTGTAAGTTATGCGGGGAGCGTCTGGGTGAGGCCAGGTACCCATCTAACGGTTGATTGGCCTAGACTTCGCCTTAGCGAAGGGAAGGGTTAGTCTTGCAATAGCAGGGAGGACCACTTGTATTGTTAGAGGTTTAGAAAGACTTTGTTACTGAACTCGCCTTTGTGGTGTTTGACTGTATCTTGTGGGTAAAGTGCATAACCTCTGCAGAGTTTAGAATCTATTCGAATAGCCGTGTCATGGTATTGGACATCGCTCGGAATTACAGTCAAGGGTTAGATTTTCTCAAAAATAACTTTGGTTTGAAAGGTGGGTTGGTTTAATAATGAAGATGATGGAAATGTGGTTTAGGATGGGGAAAATGTTTATTAAACTTCTTGAAAAGTTATTTATGCTTTACTTATTTCTACTGCTTTCGAATCTACTTATATTACTTTTCAAATGTCATTTCTGCAAAAATACCTTGAGCTATTCCTTTGTACCAAGCCATGCATGTAGTATATTAGCTTGCATTACGTGCATGACTTCTTGAGTACCAAGTACTCACCCTTGCCTCAACACAACATCGGTTGAAGAGGAGACTACGCCCGGCTTTGGAGGAGGAACTCCAGGAGGATCCGTCTACTTAGGAAGCGAGCCCGATCGATTGCCTATGGTATCTGGATGGCGCCACGGGTTATTTGATTTTCCGCTGCTATTATTTTTCTCTGAATAAGTTTCGCCTTGCGAGGCATACATTTGTAACTTGACCATAAGGTCGAGTAACTGATTTAGTTATTTAAATAAAGTACTTTATTGGTATCGAGTGGTATGATTGTGATATTTACCGATGTTAAGACTGTGTGCACTAGCGCGTTCCTGGACTAGTGCTGAATACACAGAGGGTCCGGATTTGCAAATTCGGGGTCCCGACAGCGGCCGACCAAATTCCGATTCTAAAATCGCGAAAACTCAAACCCTAGGTCGAGTGCACAATCTGTTCGAAACAGAGAATTAAGAAACATCTAGTTTTCATCCAATCTACCCAATCACAGCACCACCACTTGATCTAAAAGCATCATATCAACCTATAGAACAGCACCTAGACAATCCCCAAGGATCACCCATACCATACCTCTGCCCGACGAACAATGAACGCAGAAATCCTTCCTCCCGGGTTCCCCGATCGTCTTCCTCGCGCCGGAACCGCCGGATCTCCTCATCGCGGAGCTTCTCAAGGGGAGGAACAGCGGGGTGGCGAGGTGAGGGAATCACCAAGGGCAGCAAGGAGGGTGGGGAGAGGTGGAGGGGGTGGTGGCGCAAGGGGAGGGGCAAGGTGGGGGCGGCGGCTAGGTTGGGAGAGGGGGAGGTGCACCAAGGTGGAGAGGGCATAGGGGGGCGGCTAGGGCAGGGAGGGGGGCACACCAAGCCCCCAAATCCTGGTCTCTCCTCCCTCATGGGCCCATATCCCTTCCACTAAAGCCCACGACTCATCCCCCTTGGGCCCAAACTTCCCCGGAAAGGCCCAAACTACCGAAATCGGCCCGGAAACGCGATTAAACGACATAACGTAAAGTTTTAACCTCCATTTTCATATTTTATAACGTTACGACATTCCATAGTGTCACAATATATGACTAAAATTATATGTTTGCATGGTGTGCCAAAGAAAATATGTCAGATCGGGATTCTCAGTTCACCTCAAGGTTTTGGCAGAAAAGTTATGCTGATAATCGCCGATGGGAATTAAGTTTTGCACTTGGTGATCACGTGTATTTTAAAGTTTCACCTCTCAAGGGAATGCGTTGATTAAGAATTAGTGGAAAATTAGCATCCCGCTATTGTAACACCCCGGCATTTAATATGCCCGAATGCTACCAAACATAGGCTAAACAACATCTAAATACCATAAACTGAGGTAAATTACAGCAAAGGAGTAAATGCTAATACCGAAAATTTCAGCAACATCTCCTTTATTTTTCCATGAATTGAAGCAACAACAATATGATCACAGGGTATAGTATAAAGAATGACATCTAAATCATCAATAATAAAGGTTCTAGCAGCAGTATAAGACTAGAATAAAGATTCCAACCATCCCATGAGCCAAACGAAGTAAATGAGGAAACCAAGCACACAAATTAACCATCACAATTTAATGGAACGAACATGTCATTGTTTATATGTGTGATGCTAAGTGATGACGTGTGACTAGCTCCCTTTCCCGCATGCCGGTTTCATGGTACCTAAGAAAAACAACATAAACACAAGCGTGAGTTCATCACTCAGCAAGTATATTGCAATGGAACAAGAAAATACATTCTAATACCTTCATCACCACTTTTCACATACGACATCATACACATCTCATATTCATAGCGTAAGCATATCATTGACATCATCATATATCATCATCATATAACATCCTCAAAAAATGCAATGCGATGCAATGCGATGCACATATCTCCTGGAAACTCATACCGGTATGGTTGAGTACACACCCGTCGGTGTGCACCCTCTCCCCCCTTCCATCCCGAAGATGGAGGGTGCCTACTCCTCGCTTTCGTTCACCGCGGTGAATGGAATCACGATGTAGGACTTACTCATTGGCTCTCCGGAATAGTCATAACTTTCTCACCGACCTTCCCCGGACTAGTTATGACTTTCTCACCGCCCGGGCCATGTAACATGCCATGTATGCAAACATGCCAACATCGTAAATAACTTGTACACTAACACATGTCATCATAACATAATAAACATATTCATCATATCATTGGCAATCATTAAGGCATGGCATGTGAACATATCATGTATTCAATTTCAATCTCAACAAATCTAGCATACTACAACCCGCTACCCATTCCAATACACTTGCCTCAACCACGGCGACGTATTGGCGAGAAGTAGAAGGCACTCCTGGGGTCACACCACCTGCACATAGGGACCACACACTCACAATCATGTCCACAAAACATTAAGCAAACCCTCTTCTACCCCGACATCGCAAACTACTCGCTAAACCCAAAAGCAGAGGTTCTGTCCCGTCGGGACAGCAGCCTTCCAAAAGGCATAACTTGAGTTCTAAGACTCCCAATCAATTAAACGAGTACAACCTCGCGTAGCTTAGGAAATTTCTCAACTTTTTCTAAGTATATGGAAAGACTGATTCGGACTCTAAAGTGGTTTAATCTACAGAATACCATGATCTGTTCCAATCACGTCACAGATTTTAATACGTTCGGTAAAACGAGCATAACTTTCGAACAGCTGGGCGGAATTGGACGTTCTTTATACCCACTGAAAGGTATTAAAATTACCTACAACTTCTTCAACAGCTGTACGACCAAATTCCGAATCTAAATTTGCGAAAACCCAAACCCTATGTCGACTGCTCATGCTGCCCGAAACAGAGAACGTGGCAACTTCTAGATTTCATCTAATCTACTCAATTCCAGCACCACTAATTGATCTAAAAACATGATAATAACCCTTAGAACAGTACCTAGACCAACCCCAAGGATTCCCATGGCCATACCTTTGCCCAACGCCCAAAAACCCAACGGATCTCCTCCCCGCTCGCGCGATCTCCTTCCTCGCTCCAATTCCGCCGGATCTCCTCATCGCGGAGCGCTCCAATGGATGGATCTTCGAGGTGCTGAGGTGGAGAACTCCCCTAGGGGCAGCAAGGGAGGTGGAGAGGTGGTGGTGCAATGGGGTGCAATGGGGGCGCAAGCAAGGGAGAGGCGAGGTGGGGGTGGCGGCTAGGGCACCATGGGGGGGCGCACAAGTGGAAAAAAGGTGGGGGCTGGTGCCACAAGGAGTCCAACCAGGATTCCCACTCCCACATGGGCCCGAACACCTCCCCACTAAAGCCCACGACCCTTCCCTTTAGGCCCAATCTCCCCCGGAAAGGCCCAGACTCCCGGAAACGGCCCGGAAAAGCGATTAAACTCCATACCGTATGGTTTTAACCTTAAATTCCACATTCCATAAGTTTTTTATCCTCAACATTCACATTTTATAATTTCACACTATTCCGTAGTGTCACAGCTATATTGGTCACTTTCTAGTGGTTGCCAGAAGAATACCTAGTCAAATCTTGGATGAAGCTGAGCGTCAAACCAGAAGTCGAGTGATCAAGTTTTGCAAAGTGCAATGGAGCAACCATTCCAAGAAGAAAGCAACCTGGGAACAACAAGAAAACCTCAGAGCCGAGTTTCCTAATCTTTCTTTTTCTTTCTCCGTCCGAATCTCGGGGACGAGATTCTCTCTAAGGGGGGTAGGTTTGTAACAACCCAAATTTCGGTCTTCTGCCAAAAACTAATTTAAATTAATTAAATTCAAAATTTGAATTTTTCTTGGTGTTCTAATTAACCTGGCATCCTTATCCTTCTGAAATTGGAGTTCAATCTTTCATCGTCTGAAAAGTCGAATTTCTAAATTCCTGTCCATACCTAAAATTTCACCCACGTTCCAAAATGCTCCAAAAATCCCAAAACCTATTACATTAGGTTTCAAATATTCTAAAATGATTTTGGGAATTTTCCCAAGATTTTTGGAAACTCTCTGGTATTTTATCGCTCGCGGCCTTTCATTAAATGCCCTTTAATCGTTCCGAAATTTTCTAAATTCCAAATTTCATCCAAAATCAGTGAAACTAATTTTATTGGGTTCCAAATATTCCCTAGTATTTTTAGGAATTTTTCCGGGATTTTTAGACCCTTTTTGCTATTTTGTCTTGCGCACCATTGTTTCAACACTATTCAAATTCCAGCAAATAGGAGATCGTCACGTGTTGGATACTGTAGCATCGTGTTACTGCAGCACCTTCTTCCCCGTGCGCCCAGCTCTGTCCAGAGGAGCTCCTGTGCATCCCATTAATGGAGCCTTTGATTCCAATCACCATAACTTCTCCATTAATCCACCAAATCGCGATCCGTCAGTTGCGTTGGAAAGATATCGACAAGGAGAACCCGTTCCCACTGTCCATTCATCTTCAATCCCACTGGAGACGGCTCAATCAACCAAAAACCGAAATGAGGTTAAATGGAGATTACTTGGCCGTTTCTGTGACACTACAGAAAGTCGTGACATTATAAAATGTGAAATTAGAGATTAAAACTTTACGGTATGAGGTTTAATCGCGTTTTCGGGCCGTTTTCGGGTGTTTGGGCCCTTCCGGGGGAGTTTGGGCCTTGGGGGAACAAATTGGGCCATTGGGGGAGGATATTGGGCCATGTGGGGAAGATGGGGGGGGCAGCATAGCCTGCCCATGCGCCCCCCAAACCCTAGGCCCCCCACCTCCTCCTCCTCCTCCCACTCCTAGCCGCCACCCCTCCTTGCGCCTCCACCCCTTCCCCCTTCCTCCCCCACCTCCCCACCTCCCCTAGCCGGCCCTAGGAGAGATCCACCCCCATCCCTTGCTGCCACACCCTTCCACACCATTGTCCTCTCCATCAGGAAGCTCCGCGACAAGGAGATCCGGCGGTTCCGGCGCGAGGAAAAAGATCGGGGAATCGGGTGGAGAAGTTTTGGCGTTCGTCGTTCGTCGGGCAAAGGTATGGCTATGGGTGATCCTTGGGGATGGTCTAGGTTCTATGGTAGAGGGTGTTTTGATGCTTTTAGATCAAGAGGTGGTGCTGTGATTGGGTAGATTGGATGAAAACTAGAGATTTCATAGTTCTCTGTTTCGGGCAGATTGGGCACACGACCTAGGATTTGAGTTTTTGCAATTTTAGATTCGGAATTTGGTCAGACGCCTGTTGAGAAAGTTGTAGATAACTTCAATACCTTTAATTGGACACCATGAACGTCCAATTCCGCCTAGCCGTTTGAAAGTTATGATCGTTTTACTGAGCGTGTTCAAATCTGTGATGTAATTGGGACAGAACATAATGTTTTGTAGATTAGACAATTTTAGAGGCCGAATTTGTGACACTACGTTTTGGTGTGACATTACAAATTGCGAAATTAGAGAAGAAAATCTTACGGCTAGAGGTTTACTCGCGTTTTTGGGCCTTTTGAAGCGTTGTGACACCACGGAGTGTCGTAACCTTATTTAACATGCATGATAAGGTTAATAACATTATTAGATGTGGAATTAAGGTTAAAACTATAGGATATGGAGGTTAATAGCTTTTTCGGGCCATTTCCGGGCCGTTTCCGGGGTTTTGGGCCTTCCCGGGGGAGTTTGGGCCTTGGTGGGCTTTGGTGGGATGGAGTAGGTCTCCGTAACGGACTAGGTTTGGGTGTGGGGGCTGGTAAAAGGGCTCCCCACCAGCCCTTGGGGTGTCCACCCCTGCCCCATGCGCCCCTAACCCTAGCCGCCACCCTTCCTCCTCCCTCCACCTCCTAGCCGCCCCATCTCTTGCCCCCATGGCGCCCCCATTGCTCCCCATTGCACACCACCTCTCCTCCACCCCCCTTTCTACCCTAGGGTGACCTCCCCACCCCTGCATCCTCATGGATCCATCCGAGGAGTGAAGTGCGAGGAGCGAGGAGCGAGGAGATCGATTGGAGTTTTCGTGCGTCGGGCAAAGGTATGATCATGGGGCTCCTCGGGGATGAGCTAGGTACTGTTATTAGGGAGTTTATCAAGTTTTTTGATCAATTGGAGGCACTGGGTTTGAGTAATTTGGGTTAGATCTAGATGTTGCCACGTTTCTGTTTTCGAGCAGATTGAGCAGTCGAGCTAGGTTTCGCGTTTTCGCCAATTTAGAGTTGGAATGTGGCCGTACAGACTTCTAGGAAGTTGTAGATAATTTCATTACCTTTCAGTGCATATAAAGAAATTGAAATTCCGCCCAGCCGTTTGGAAGTTATGGCTGTTTTACCGAGCGCTGTCAAATCTGTGGTGAGATTGAGACAGTTCGTGTTCGACGTTAGATTAAACAACCTTAGATTCCGAATCAGTCTTTCCCTATAACTAGAAAAAGTTGGGAAATTTCCTAAGCTACGCGAGGATGTACTCGTTTAATTGATTCGGAGTCCCAGAACTCAAGTTATAACTAGAAAAAGTTGGGAAATTTCCTAAGCTTCGAGAAAATGTACTCGTTCGTTTGATTTGGAGTGTCTAAGCCCGAGATATGGCCTTTCGAAGGCTGCTATCCTGTTGGACAGATTCTCTGTTTTTCGGTTTTGGGAGTAGTTTGCGAAGTCGGGGTAGATGAGCGATTGTGTACTGTTTTGTGGGCACGTTTTGAGTGTGTGGTATCCATGTGCTGGTGGTGTGACCCCAGGAGTGCCCTCATCCGCTCGCCAATCCGTCGCCCGCGGTTAAGGCAAGTGTATTGGAATGGGTAGCGTGTTGTATGTTGCTAGACTTGATTAGATGCAAATGGATTACAGGATATGATATCTTGCCATGTTTAGTGTTTGCCCATGATATGATGAAAATGGTTTATGATGATGCTATGCATTGATTAGTTGTTTATGTTTATGGCATATGTTGCATACATGGCATGAAAACTGGCCCGGTCGGTGAGGAAGTCATAACTAGTCCGGTGAGGTCGGTGAGAAAGTTATGACTAATCTGGAGCGCCATTGAGTAAGACCTACCTCGTGATTTCATCCACTGTGGTGAGTGGAAGCGAGGAGTAGCACCCTCCATCTATGGGATGGAAGGGGAAAGAGGGTGCACGCCGACGGGTGTGCACTCGGTAATACCGGTATGTGCTTCGAGGAGACATGTGCATTGCATTGCATACATGATGATGATGAAATGAGTACAAAGAGAATTGAGACATGAATATGATGTTGTATGTGAAATTATGACTTGATCATGATGTTAAGTATGGTATGTAGTGATATTGGCATTGAATTGTTCTTTTCAGTCCATTGCAATATACTTGCTGAGTGATGAACTCACGCTTGTGTTTTTTTTGTATTTAGGTACCTTGACACCGGCATGCGGGAAAGGGGCTTAGACGCACTTCATCACATAATTTCCACATAATTAGATAATGCTTACCTTTCGGAGTTGTGATCATGGTTTAGCGTGATGAACTAGGATTATGATTTGTTCGTGTGCTTGATTACATCCTTTACTTCGTATTAGTTCATGAAGTGGTTAAATTCATTATGCTAGACTTAAATTGCCGTTATATTACCCGTTATTGTTGCTTTGGATGTTTTCCATTATGATATATAATGTGTTATTGTGTTGTTGCTCCGAACTATGGAAAAACAAAGGAGATGCTGCCCGAAATTTTTGGTTTTTATCATATGCGCCTTTGCTGAAATTTATCTTAATTTATGGTATTTAGATGTTGATTAGTCTATGTTTGGTAACATTCAGGCATATTAGATGCCGGGGTGTTACAGTTTCTCCACTAATCGACGCGCCACCTCCTCTCACGTCTTCGCCCCGGAGCCCTCTATCCCGGACCCATCTCCATCCGCAGCCACTCCCTCCCATCGCACCAGAAGATCACAAGAACCGACGATGAACACCGTTCTTCGTTCTTGCCGCGATATCTTTCGTTCCCGTGAGTCACACTCGAGTACGCTTGTTCCATTGCGTGCGCGTGGATGTCATGGACTAAACCCCTCAATCAATTTCAGGTTTCATCAAGATTTAACTCCGAATTTCACGTTTGAAGTCGCCGATCGGAGTTCCGTTCATTGCCAATGACTCTCAATCCGGTAAATCTCTTCAAAATCCGACACCACCTTTGAGTTCGCGTCGTCGAGAACTTGCCGGTGCTCATTTTTCCTTTCAACCATGTCCCTTCCTGGCCCTCTTCTCCCCAAGCCATGGATCCTCTGCCATAAGTTGATGTTCTCTGGAAAACCACCATCGCAGTACTGTAGCATCCATGCTACAGTGCCATTTCATCTTTTTCTGATTTTTTTTCCAATCCAACTTCGAAACACTCGGTCTCTTTCGACGTAACTCCGAATCGAGTGGTTCAAATTCCTAAATTCTTCTAAATTCAAGATCTACCTGCCAGTATAATTTTTATATTTTATTTATTTGGTTGTACCGTTTTGCGCGTAGCCGAGGAGTTCGCCGGAAACGTTGACGCCATCGCCGAACCTCGAAGACTTCGAGACACGCGCTGCGATCGAAGGCAAGTCTCCTTGACGCATGTTGATCCCATGATTTATAAATGTTTTATAATGCTTTACAAATTGCATCGCTATTTATATACAATGATGATGTTAACGTTAGGCTGTTAGTTATAATTGTTGTTTATGCCTCCTTGATATTGTTATCCATGATCCTTTGTCGCCCTAGTACAGTAATCCACCATAATAAATATTTTTGGGAAAATATTCTTTGACTAAGGGAAAAGACTATTTGGAAGACATTTTGGATGGAACAAATAGTATGGAATGCAAATTGGATTTAGATGAATATTAGTGATGATGTGGGGGTTGTTAATATGAAATTGATCTATGAATGGTGATCATCGAAATATTGAGGGGTTTGATTGTGATAGCAGTTCACAGTATAATTAGTATGGATTGGGGGAATATTGGAAGATGTATAATATTAAGAATAATAGTCGGTAAAATTATGTGATTTAGAGATGACAATGTGAAGGGTTAAAATAGGTGATATTGAGAACGATACTCGGTGATTTAGTAAATGATATTATCAAATATACTCGATGGATTAAATGGATAATACTGAAAATCATACTCGGTGGTTTAGTAGATGATTTTGTGAAATATGGTCTCGCGATAACCATTTATGTGGAATTATGAATAATGTGGATTATGTGTAATTTGTTTAGTCAATCTGGTGTCATTGTTCATGGAAACCACTATTGTCGGGGAATTACAGAAGTCTTGGTTCTGAGGAATTTTTGTTAAAAGATGCTTGCGGATGAGATTATGAATTACTCTTGGTGAATCAAGTAGATAACAAGATTAATCAATGTATGGATGATGGATAATCAATGATGAGACTTATATTTTGGGGAGACTATGTCATATACAATAATGTCAGTAGCTTAGCATGATTTTGGAGTCATGATCGAATATGTCAAAGACTCTATGTGTTGGAGTACTAGATTGGGTTGGATTATATAATGCTGTGATAATAATGTGAGATCTTGGTGGCTTCATGATTCGGGAGGTTACAGAATGGATTATAATAATTAATTTTTATCAACGCTGAGAATTAAAAATTATAAATAAGTTGTTGGTGGAATAGAATAGTTCGGTAGAAATGCTTAGACTCGCAATCGGTCAGTATGCACCTATGGGTGGAATTACTTTTAACTCTTGAAAACTTGTGTCGAAAATTATAGGCAAAAAGTATTGCCGTTGGTTTACAAAATAAAAATAAAATGAAAAATGTTTTAGACTTGGGCGGAATGGTTTGTTTGGCGGGTGCGGATAGAGCACTGGTCCTGGTTTGTGCAAGTACCGCCCCGAGTCAGTTAAGGACCGATGCTTATGACTGTTCCCATTCTAAGCATGACCGTACAACCACATGTCCATTATGGGTACGACCTGGCTGAATAATTTGTAGAAACCTAGCTTAGACTCACCAGATGGTGGAATGTGAGTGCTGGATAGAGGCAAGACTATTTTTCTCACACGGTGCAAGAGGGGGCTTCTGTACTGGGTGGATAGAACCCTAACAGCGGTGAAACCTCAACGGGTGGGTCGGGTTAGGCATATACATTGTAAAGGCCTTGTCATGATATCTCTGTCGGCACACCTAAGGAAGTGTGCTAATAGCTTGGCATCAAGAGAATATCATGTCTTGTGGGTAAAGCTGTACACCTCTGCAGAGTTAAAACTATTCGAATAGCCGTGCCTACGGTCAAGGGAAAAGCGAAGAATGCTTTCATATTGGTAGACTTTTTTTATTTATTTTAAAAACTGATGATTTGGGATCTGGGAGTGGTTAGAACTCTCAGATGTGCTTCTGGCGGCTAGAGCCAGGTAGGTGGATTGAACTTGATTTTGTGAACCATGGCAGACAGAGCCATGTGGATGGATTGAACCCTGATCTTTTTGAGATGTAGCGGATAGAGCCTGTAGACTAGTGATTGGTGGCTAGAAACTTCACTAGAGTTATTAATAATTTCAATTGTACAAATAATTGTAAAAATGGCTTTGTGAAAATATTACATGTAAAGTTTTGAAAGTGTTACTTTGTGCAAAAGAACCATATTAAGCCATCCTTGGATAGCCCTGCATTATGCATTTTTCCCAGACTTGCTGAGTGCTTTATGTACTCACATGCTACATTTTAAATATATCTCAGAAGTGATTGAAGCTATCAAAGGAGATTCCAAGGACTAGGACGCGGACCCCACTCGATTGCCTGTGGGCATATGGATGGGTCACCACTTGTTGTTATCGTCTTCCACTGCAGTTATTCAAGTTGTTCAGCCTGTTCAGGCCGTAATGGTAAAACTTGACCATAAGGTCTTTGCTTTTATTTGGTGTTATTATTATTTGGTTATATGTAATCGTGATATGGTTGTTGATTCATCACTGTTTTATTGTGTGTACTAGCTACTGATCTGGGACTAGTACAGAAATACACAGGGGATTTCGGATAGCCGATCCGGGGCCCACAATCGTTCTCTCCGCGGATCATCTTCTCCACGCCGCAGTAGCAGTAGCATCACCACAACAATCCACACGTCCGGGGATGGAACGCCGTGCGTCAGCGTGCAAGCACCGTGTCGCTCGGCAGGGGCAACGAGAGGTGAAGGCTAGGGTTCTGGACGAAAGATATGTGCAACGCCCACCCTTTTCCTCTCCTTATATAGCCACGCGATGAAACCCTAAGCCAGGGCCCATCAGCGCGTTAAGCCCACGAGGTCCATTAATTACGGATCCAATCCGAATTAATGCGTCCCAGCCCGTTAAGTGTGTGACCCTGTAGGTTCATACGCATTTGGACATACATTCGAAAAATCCTTTTTATAATCCAATAGTTGGTAGCGGCTCTTTGCAGAGCATGCCAACTTCCAAACGCATATGATCAAAGTACTGATGTAATAATCCCTTTGCCAAATTATATGAAGGTCGAACTCAAGGCGAGAAGCATGTCATCCTTTGACAGTTCAATCCATCTCTCGTATATGTGATATATTAATAAGTTGTGATTTACTTCTCAATCACGGCATGGCCATGCACTTCCTTAATCATATCACACAAATGGCCTAGACATATATCTCCGTTACACTAGAGTGGCAAATTCCATCTTGGCTGCTCACTTCCATTTGCATGTTTCATAGTAAACATGAAAGCTAGCTTTATAATTATCCGGTTAGGACATAGTGTTTGGTAACCCCAAGGTATACTATTACATATGAAGGGAATGTGACAATCTCAGGTCTAAGGATCATACATCTACTATGTATGAGATTGTAACACCCCAAAATTTTGCTTTTCTTAAATTCAAGTGTGATTTGGCACTTTGGTGAATTTTTGGAATTTTCGGGAATTTATTTGGATTTATTTGAATTTACTCCCTTTTGAAATAATTAAAGAATTTAACTTTGCAAATAAAATTTTGTTGGAAATATTTTATTTGAGTCCAAAATATTTCAAAATATTTTCTAGAATTTTTCTGGAATTTTTCTGACTGTTTTGCTATTTTTAATGAATTAAATGAATTTCTGGGAATTAATTGGATTATTTAATCGCTGAAAATCGAGTTGGTTTTACTGTTCCACCGACCGAGCCCGAGTCTGACTCGAGTCCGAGTCCGACTCGAACCCAACCTAACCCTAACCCTCTCGACTGTCCGATCAAGATCGAACGGCCGAGATTGAGCCACGTCACCCGAGCCCGACTCCGACCGAGCCAGCCAGATCACCGAGCCGGACACGAGCCCAACCTCGCGACCGTTGGATCTCGATCCAACGGCTGAGAGTGCGCCACGTCACCCTCTCCGTGTTGCCGCCGGACTCCGCCGCCGCCCGTGCGTGGGTCCTCGTTTTCCGTGCATATCACGGATGTCGAGGGGCTATTTAATGCGCCGTCACCCGTGTCGGGACCCCCTTTCCCGTGCGCACCGAAAGCCCTAACTCACCAAGCCCGAGTCACCGCCGTTCGCCCGTGGGAGCTCGCCGAAGTTGGAGAAAGCTTCCGCCGCGGTTTTCCGCCGTCTGCCGCCGCCTCCGCCGTCTGTCGCCGCCGTTGAGCCCAGATCCGGAACCGCAAGGTTGTGACGTGTCGGAAGGGACCTCTCACCTCGCTGGAGCGTGCCCAGAACGCCGTTTCGCGTGTCGTCGTCTTCATCCCCGGCAGTCGGAGCTCCGCCGCACGCCATCACCGCTCGTAAGCTCCCTCAGCCGTCCGATCAAGATCCCACCGTCGCGGTGAGTCGACGCGTTACCTAAACCCGTAGAAACCAGATTAGATCTGGACCGTTGGATCAAGATCCAACAGCCCACATTCGTCCACGTCACCCCGGTGAGATCCACGTGCTAACCTCTAGATCTATTTCCAACCGTTGGATCTAGATCCAACGATTTAGATTGTGCCACGTAGCATTAACCTCTCTGTACTAGATTCAACCTCAGCCGTTAGATCTAGATCAAACGGCTAGGGTTAGCCGCGTTGTAACGCTAGGGTTGATCTTGACCGTCCGATCAAGATCGAATGGTCCTGGTCAGCCGAGTAGTTTCCTAACGCGTTAAGCCAGATCCGATCTAGGCCGTTGATTTTCAAATCAACGGCCGAGATCTAGCCACGTGGGCGGAAGTCTGACCGCCGCGGTCAGCGCGGTCGCCGCTCGGTCACCGCTGACATCATGGTGGGGCCCGCGTGTCAGCCGTCCCTCAGCCGTGCGTGATGACATCACTGCTGACGTCATCTGAGGGGCCCACCTGTTAGTGGGACACGTGCGCCGTGGACCGGGTCCACGGTGGACCAAGCCAAACCGTGCGCTGGGTCCATGGACCCGAGGCGACGTGGCGGCCTCTGATTGGCACACGTGTCACGCTGACGCAATAAATTGATTTCCGAAAAAGAAAATGATTTATTAATTCGGTTTATTGATTTCAAAAATGGATTCAAACTTCAAACGCTTATAACTTTTGTGTTTCAACTCTGATTTGAGTGATTCAAGTTTCTAAATTTTCATAAAAATTAGACCTGCTCAAATATGAATTTTAATTAATTTTTGATTATGAATATTTCTCTGTTTTTATTTAATTAATGCTTTCTTTAAACTTTAAACTTTAAACGATTATAACTTTTGCATTTTAACTCCGAATTTGACGATTCCAATTTCTAAAAATTTATAAAACTATGCTCTCTCTGTTTGTGAACCTTATTTGAATATTTGGACACTTTTTGTCTACTGTTTATTTATTTTTTTGCTATTTGCACGCTTTACGAGTAGACGTTGAAGTGCCCGAAGGCTTCGAAGGTGAAGTGTTGACCCAGGAGCCAGCTCAGGACCAAGAACAAGTTCTCTTTGAAGGCAAGTTGTGCTTTGACCATGTTGATCCCATTTTCAAATTATTTTGGTTTAAATTATTGCATGCTAGTTTAATTAGAAAATTGCTTTATTTAATTACGGGAAATTAGATAATTGCCAAATTGTTGTATGACACCTTGGTTAATTAAATATGTGCCATGACCCTTGTCACCCTAGTTGAGGTTTAAATAGTTGGACATTATTAAATTGCCAAAATGGGAATTTAGATCGTTGTAGTATATTGCCTAGACCTGCTACGTGCTCTTGACATGATTTTGGACAATCAAATGTTAACATTGACTTAATGATATATTGAACCTGTTTTGGAAAGGTATCATGTGTTGTGATGTTGATGGCACGTGGTGCATGGTAATCAACTGGGGGTTTGATAAATAGTTTTCGACCGGGGCATGTGGCAAGAATGATCGGGTTGGCCAGTTGTGGCACCGGGAACGTTGCTTTAGTTCTTCGGGTAGTCTTGCCCTGGTCACCCTAAGGACTTAACCTTGCAAGCCTTTGAACTGAGTCAAACGTGCAACCACATGTCTATAATGGGACGGACCTAGTTGATTAAGTTGCTAATAACGTACATGTGGGACCTCAGGATGTCAACTACACCTTTTGCGTAGTTGTACGGGGGAGCGTACCGGGGCTACGGCCAGGTACCCATCTAACGGTGGATTGGCCTAAACTTCGCCTTCGCTAAGGGAAGGGTTAGTGTGCAATCACCGGGGAGGACCACTTGTGCTATTAGAAGTTTCCGAAAGACTTTGTTATGGACACTCGCCTTTGTGGTGTTTGGCTGTATCTTGTGGGTAAAGTGCATAACCTCTGCAGAGTGTAAAATCTATTCGAATAGCCGTGTCCGCGGTATTGGACATCGCTCGGGAATTACAGTCAAGGGTTAGATTCTCTTTAAAATAACTTGGAATTGAAAGTTTGGGTTTGGTTTAATAATGATGTTGATGGAAATGTGGATTAGAATCGGGAAAAATGTTTATTTATTTGCTGGAAAAGATTATTGATCTTATACTTGTTTTTACTGCTTTCGAATCTACTTATGTTACTTGTTAAATGCTGTTATTGTAAATGAACCATGAGCTATTCCTTTGAATTAAGCCATGCATGTAGTCTATTAGCTTGCATTCTGTGCATGACTTGCTGAGTACCAAGTACTCACCCTTGCCGTAATACAACACCAGTTGAAGGAGAAGCTACACCAGCTTTAGAGGAGGAGGTCCAAGAGGAACCGTCTAACTTGGGAGCGAGCCTAGTCAGTTGCCTATGGTATACTGGATGGCGCCACGAAGTTATCTTATTTTCCGCTGCAGTTATTTCTCTTTTATTGAGTTTTCGCCCTGCATGGCATATATTTGTAACTTGACCCTAAGGTCGAGCAACCCGTTGGTTAACTATTTAAGGTACCTTATTATTTCGTTGAGTATGATTGTGATATTTACCGATGTTGAGACTGTGTGCACTAGCGTGTTCTTGGACTAGTGCTGAATACACAAAGGGTCCGGATTTGCAAATTCGGGTCCCGACAGAGGTGGTATCAGAGCCATACTGACTGTAGGCTCACCCATAGTTAGATTGGTCGTAGTGAGGATAAAACCTATTTTCTAAAGATAAAATTTGTCAAGATAATGAATGAATTCTTGACTTACCCCTTTCTTCCTTGTTCCTACCCTTGCTGAGTTCTTTTCGCCTTCCACATTGATTTTAAAATGTTGCGTTCTTACGCGAGCGTCTTTTGGCAGATGATGATGAAGAACAACTACGCCGAGCGTGAGGGAGGCTATGCCGCCGAGTTGTGGCGTATGCTTCAGTTTCTTGGAGGTTTTGAGAGACCGCTCTACCGAGGGACTACACTCGTGCAGGCAGGAGTGGTCATAGGATGGGACGTTCGGATCACGGTGTATGCCCGAGAGAAGACAAAGTTCAGCCGCCCTTTCCACTTCACCGCCAAGAGGTCTACCTTTGAGATGGGAATCCAGGAGGTGTCGCGTCGAGCGATGCAGCAGATCGCCCGCACTTACTCCAGGGAGCTGGAAGGCATAGTGTTCCGTCACCACCCACGCCGAGACAACAGAGCTCAACGGAAGCCGATAGGAGATGAGGATGCTACCGTCACACACTTAGCCAGATTCATCGCCGCTCAGGAGGAGCTTATCGATGACATAGTTCAGGAGTTGAAGAAGGCTCGCGAGCAGGTCGAGGAGGAGAAGAAGAACTTAGAGAATGCTCGTGAGTACGTCGCCTATGCTGCGGAAAGGATCGCAGAACTGGAGACCGCACTGTATGGGCAGGGCCCCGATCCAGTGTTGGAGTTGGAAGCCCCAGAGCCAGAGGAGGAACCAGAAGAGGCGCCACCTGCACCCGCGCCACAGCCACAGCAGCAGCCAGATCCAGAACCAGAGGAAGACGCCGCGTCGTCAACCACAGCTGCAGTTGTGGGGCATGGAGATTGTTTCGCGCCGATGCTGCCGCACCCGCCGCGAGGATGCAGTGGAGGTTTTCTTGATGAGTGAGCGTAGGTTTTGTTGTTAGGACTCTTTCGTCGAGTCGCGTTATAGAATAAGAGTCACCCTTAGTGGCGTTAGACTCCATGTTAGTCGTTTTGGATTTTCTTTGCTTGCTGAGTGTGCAGTATGTGTTGCAGGCCCTTAGGCGTTGTAAGCAACCATACCGAGTTATTATTGGTTTAATTATTAAAAAGGAATTTGAGTTACACTTCCCCGCATAGTTTCCCTATTACTTGTCTATTCTTGTTTCCCTCTTATCCCTAAAACTTAGAGCAATCGACAGATGGTGAACACTCGCAGAAACCTCGGAGGCAATGGAAGTGGTTCTCGCCCAGCTGGGAACCCCAATGATGGAGCACCTACACCCCAACCAGCACCGCCAGTTGACATGCAGAATTTTGGAGCTTTTCTTGCTGCACAGACTCAGTTGATGCATGCGATGATGCAACAGATGCAGCACGTCACTGCTCAGGCCGCCGCTAATCAAGTCAATCAGGGACAACGCCAGAATTCAAGACTGTTAGAGTTCATGAGGACTCATCCACCCACTTTCTCCGGGAATGCCAATCCGTTAGAGGCCGATGATTGGTTAAGGTCAATAGAAAGGAAGCTACACATTGCCCAATGCATGGGAAATGAGAAGGTACTCTACGCTTCTCATCAGTTGGAAGGGACCGCCGCAGAATGGTGGGAGAACTTCTGCGCCACGCGGGAGAACCCACAGGACATCACTTGGGAGGAGTTTACGGCCGTGTTTCGCCAGTATCACGTGCCTGAAGGAATTATGGACCTCAAGAGCGAAGAGTTCAGAGCACTGAAACAAGGTAACCCGGTAGGTGGTGAATACTGAATAAGTTCGCCTGACTTGCTCGTTCACTTTTGAAGACGTAGCGACAGATAAAGCCAAACAGTCTCGCTTTATGAAGGGACTTAACTCAGGACTGCAGGTGGGACTGATCACCCACACATTTCCAGATTTCCAAGAATTGGTGAACAAGGCGCTTATTCTTGAGGACAAGCGCAAGGAATTGGACGAGCAAGGCACGTTATGGATGCAGGATAGAATCTGTGTGCCAAACAGGAAGGAGCTGAAGCAGCTGATTCTAGAAGAAGCCCATGACTCCAAGTATTCAATTTACCCAGGAAGTGCCAAGATGTATCAGGATATGAAGGAAAGATTCTGGTGGCCGAGAATGAAGCGTGAAGTTGCCGAACATGTTGCGCTGTGCGACATATGCCAGAGAGTCAAGGCAATGCACCACAGACCCGCAGGATTGCTGCAACCGTTGAAGATACCTGAGTGGAAGTGGGAAGAAATCGGAATGGATTTCATTACCGGTTTACCCAAGACTCAAGGAGGATATGATTCCATATGGGTTATAGTCGATCGCTTGACTAAGGTCGCTCACTTTATTCCCGTGAAGACCACCTATTCGGGAGATAAGTTAGCCGAGTTATACATGACCAGGATCGTCTGTTTGCACGGAGTGCCGAAGATGATTGTATCGGACAGAGGTACCCAGTTTACCTCGAGGTTTTGGAACAAACTGCATGAAGCCATGGGAACCCGTTTGAACTTCAGTACAGCTTATCATCCGCAGACGGATGGGCAAACCGAAAGAGTTAATCAGATTCCAGAGGACATGCTACGATCTTGTGCATTGACTTATGCTACCTCTTGGGATAAAAGTCTGCCATATGCTGAGTTCAGCTACAATAACAGCTATCAGGCCAGTCTACAGATGTCACCATTTGAAGCACTATACGGTCGACCCTGTAGAACACCGTTGAACTGAAATGAGACAGGTGAACGCCGTGTCTTCGGACCAGACATTCTTCAAGAGGCCGAAGAACAGATTGCCATGATCCAAGAAAGACTAAAGATAGCACAGTCAAGACAGAAGAGCTACGCCGATAACCATCGCCGAGACCTAAGCTTTGAGCCGGAAGATTTTGTGTATCTCAGAGTCACACCACTCAAGGGAGTTAAGAGATTCCACGCCAAAGGAAAACTCGCGCTGCGATATGTTGGACCGTTTAAGGTTCTTAGCCATAGAGGTGAAGTTGCGTACCAGCTGGAGTTACCGCAGTCACTAGCAGGAGTACATGACGTGTTTCATGTGTCCCAGTTGAAGAAGTGTCTCCGAGTACCTGATGAGCAGACACCGCTAGAGTCAATTGAGCAACAAGAAGATCTGACTTACAAGGAACACCCCGTGAAGATTCTGGAAACAATGGATCGAGAGACAAGAAACAAGTCAACCCGTTTCTGCCGAGTTCAATGGAGCAACCATGCGGAGAGTGAAGCAACTTGGGAGCGCGAAGAGGATTTGAAAGCCCTGAATCTCGGGGATGAGATTCTGTTAAGGGGGGAGGTTTGTAACACCCCAAAATTTTGTTTTTCTTAAATTCAAGTGTGATTTGGCACTTTGGTGAATTTTTGGAATTTTCGGGAATTTATTTGGATTTATTTGAATTTACTCCATTTTGAAATAATTAAAGAATTTAACTTTGCAAATAAAATTTTGTTGGAAATATTTTATTTGAGTCCAAAATGTTCCAAAATATTTTCTAGAATTTTTCTGGAATTTTTCTGAGTGTTTTGCTATTTTTAATGAATTAAATGAATTTCTGGGAATTAATTGGATTATTTAATCACTGAAAATCGAGTTGGTTTTACTGTTCCACCGACCGAGCCCAAGTCTGACTCGAGTCCGAGTCCGACTCGAACCCAACCTAACCCTAACCCTCTCGACCGTCCGATCAAGATCGAACGGCCGAGATTGAGCCACGTCACCCGAGCCCGACTCCGACCGAGCCAGCCAGATCACCGAGACGGACCCGAGCCCAACATCGCGACCATTAGATCTCGATCCAACGGCCGAGAGTGCGCCACGTCACCCTCTCCGTGTTGCCGCCGGACTCCGCCGCCGACCGTGTGTGGGTCCTCGTTTTCCGCGCATATCGCGGACGTCGAGGGGCTATTTAATCCGCCGCCACCCGTGTCGGGACCCCCTTTCCCGTGCGCACCCGTAGCCCTAACTCACCGAGCCTGAGTCGCCGCCGTTCGCCCGCGGGAGCTCGCCGAAGTTGGAGAAAGCTTCCGCCGCAGTTTTCCACCATCTTCCGCCGCCTCCGCCGTTTTCCGCCGCCGTTGAGCCCAGATCCGGAACCGCAAGGTTGTGACGCGTCGGAGGGTACCTCTCACCTCGTCGGAGCGTGCCCAGAACGCCGTTTTGCGTGTCATCATATTCGTCCCCGGCAGCCGGAGCTCCGCCGCACGCCATCACCGCTCGTAAACTCCCTCAGCCGTCCGATCAAGATCCAACCGTCGCGGTGAGTCCACGCGTTACCTAAACCCGTAGAAACCAGATTAGATCTAGACCGTTGGATCAAGATCCAACGGCCCACGTTCGTCCACGTCACCCCCGGTGAGATCCACGTGCTAACCTCTAGATCTATTTCCAACCATTGGATCTAGATCCAACGGTTTAGATTGTGCCACGTAGCATTAACCGCTCTGTACTAGATCCAACCTCAGCCGTTAGATCTAGATCAAACGGCTAGGGTTAGCCACGTTGTAACGCTAGGGTTGATCATGACAGTCCGATCAAGATCGAACGGTCTTGGTCAGCCGAGTAGTTTCCTAATGCGTTAAGCCAAATCCGATCTGGGCTGTTGATTTTAAAATCAACGGCCGAGATCTAGCCACGTGGGCGGAAGTCTGACCGCCGCGGTCAGCGCGGTCACCGCCTGGTCACTGCTGACGTCACGGTGGGGCCCGCGTATCAGCCGTGGGTGATGACGTCACTGCTGACGTCATCCGAGGGGCCCACCTGTTAGTGGGACACGTGCGCCGTGGACCGGGTCCACGGTGGACCAAGCCAAACCGTGCGCCGGGTCCATGGACCCGAGGCGATGTGGCGGCCTCTGATTGGCCCACGTGTCATGCTGACGCAATAAATTGATTTCCGAAAAAGAAAATGATTTATTAATTCGGTTTATTGATTTCAAAAATGGATTCAAACTTCAAACGCTTATAACTTTTGCGTTTCAACTCCGATTTGAGTGATTCAAATTTCTAAATTTTAATAAAAATGAGACCTGTTCAAATATGAATTTTAATTAATTTTTGATTATGAATATTTCTCTGTTTTTATTTAATTAATGCTTTCTTTAAACTTTAAACTTTAAACGATTATAACTTTTGCATTTTAACTCCGAATTTGACAATTCCAGTTTCTAAAAATTTATAAAACTATGCTCTCTATGTTTGTTAACCTTATTTGGATGTTTGGACACTTTTTGTCTAATGTTTATTTATTTTTTTGCTATTTGCACGCTTTACGAGTTGACGTTAAAGTGCCTGAAGGCTTCGAAGGTGAAGTGTTGACCCAGGAGCCAGCTCAGGACCAAGAACAAGTACTCTTTGAAGGCAAGTTGTGATTTGACCATGTTGATCCCATTTTCAAATTATTTTGGTTTAAATTATTGCATGCTAGTTTAATTAGAAAATTGCTTTATTTAATTACGGGAAATTAGATAAGTGCCAAATTGCTGTATGACACCTTGGTTAATTAAATATGTGCCATGACCCTTGTCACCCTAGTTGAGGTTTAAATAGTTGGACATTATTAAATTGCCAACATGGGAATTTAGATCGTTGTAGTATATTGCTTAGACCTGCTACGTGTTCTTGACATGATTTTGGACAATCAAATGTTAACATTGACTTAATGATATATTGAACCTGTTTTGGAAAGGTATCATGTGTTGTGATGTTGATGGCACGTGGTGCATGGTAATCAACGTGGGGTTTGATAAATAGTTTTCGACCGGGGCATGTGGCAAGAATGATCGGGTGGGCCAGTTGTGGCACCGGGAACGTTGCTTTGGTTCTTCGGGTAGTCTTGCCCTGGTCACCCTAAGGACTTAACCTTGCAAGCCTTTGAACTGAGTCAAACGTGCAACCACATGTCTGTAATGGGACGGACCTAGTTGATTAAGTTGCTAATAACGTACCTGTGGGACCTCAGGATGTCAACTACACCCTTGGTGTAGTTGTATGGGGGAGCGTACCGGGGCTGCAGCCAGGTACCCATCTAACAGTGGATTGGCCTAAACTTCGCCTTCGCTAAGGGAAGGGTTAGCGTGCAATCACCGGGGAGGACCACTTGTGCTGTTAGAAGTTTCCGAAAGACTCTGTTACGGACACTCGCCTTTGTGGTGTTTGGCTGTATCTTGTGGGTAAAGTGCATAACCTCTGCAGAGTGTAAAATCTATTCGAATAGCTGTGTTCGCGGTATTGGACATCGCTCGGGAATTACAGTTAAGGGTTAGACTTTCTTGAAAATAATTTGGTCTTGAAAGGTTGGGTTTGGTTTATTAATGATGTTGTTGGTAATGTGGATTAGTATCGGGAAAGATGTTTATGCAATGCAATGCAATGCGATGCGATGCACATATCTCCTGGAAACTCATACCGGTATGGTTGAGTACACACCCGTCGGTGTGCACCCTCTCCCCCCTTCCACCCCGAAGATGGAGGGTGCCTACTCCTCGCTTCCATACACCACGGTGGATGGAATCACGATGTAGGACTTACTCATTGGCTCTCCGGAATAGTCATAACTTTCTCACCGACCTTCCCCGGACTAGTTATGACTTTCTCACCGCCCAGGCCATGTATCATGCCATGTATGCAAACATGCTAACATCATAAATAACTTGTACATTAACACATGGCATCATAACATAATAAACATATTCATCATATCATTGGCAATCATTAAGGCATGGCATGTGAACATATCATATATTAAATTTTAATCTCAACCGATCAAGCAAACATCAACTCGCTACCCATTCCAATACACTTGCCTTAACCACGGCGACGGATTGGCGAGAAGTAGAAGGCACTCCTGGGGTCACACCACCTGCACATAGGGACCACACACTCACAATCATGTCCACAAAACAGTAAGCAAACCCTCTTCTACCCCGACATCGCAAACTACTCGCTAAACCCAAAAATAGAGGTTCTGTCCCGTCGGGACAGCAACCTTCCAAAAGGCATAACTCGGGTTCTAAGACTACGAATCAATTAAAAAAGTACATCCTCGCGTAGCTTAGGAAATTTCCCAACTTTTTCTAAGTATATGGAAAGACTGATTCAGAATCTAAAGTGGTTTAATCTACAGAATACCGTGATCTATTCCAATCACGTCACAAATTTTAATACGTTCGGTAAAATGAGCACAACTTTGAAACGGCTGGGCAAAATTGGACGTTCTTTATACCCACTGAAAGGTATTGAAATTACCTACAACTTCTTCAACAGCCGTACGACCAAATTCCGAATCTAAATTGGCGAAAACCCAAACCCTATGTCGACTGCTCATGGTGCCCAAAACAGAGAACGCGGCAACTTCTAGATTTCATCTAATCTACTCAATTCCAGCACCACTAATTGATCTAAAAACATGATAATAACCCTTAGAACAGTACCTAGACCAACCCCAAGGATTCCCATGGCCATACCTTCGCCCAACGCCCCAAAACCCAACGGATCTCCTCCCCGCTCGCGCGATCTCCTTCCTCGCTCCAATTCCGCCGGATCTCCTCATCGCGGAGCTCTCCAATGGATGGATCTTCGAGGTGCTGAGGTGTAGAACTCCCCTAGGGGCAGCAAGGGAGGTGGAGAGGTGGTGGAGAGGTGGTGGTGCAATGGGGAGTAATGGGGGCGCAAGCAAGGGAGAGGGGAGGTGGGGGTGGCGGCTAGGGCACCATGGGGGGGCTCACAAGGGGAAAAAAGGTGGGGGCTGGTGCCACAAGGAGTCCAACCAGGATTCCCACTCCCACATGGGCCCGAACACCTCCCCACTAAAGCCCACGACCCTTCCCTTTAGGCCCAATCTCCCCCGGAAAGGCCCAGACTCCCGGAGACAGCCCGGAAAAGCGATTAAACTCCATACCATATGGTTTTAACCTTAAGTTCCACATTCCATAAGTTTTTTTATCCTCAACATTCACATTTTATAATGTCACACCATTCCGTAGTGTCACATTCTTCCCCCCTTCAACAGGATTCGACCCCGAATCCGAGGCACGCCACTTCGCAAACAACCAAATCAAGGGGAGTTTATGGTTCACGCCTTAGAACCCGCTTAGAAGCCCCTACGATTTGCACCAGCCAGCACTCAGAGGCAAGGAGCTAAGGATCAAAGACTGACAACTCTAAGGATAACTCACTTTCAAAACTTGCCAAAATTCTTACTCAACATTGAAACACAAAAGCACTCACATACGGCCTCAGCACAACCCAAGCGGTAGGTTAAAGTCCCAAACAGACCACGAAATAAAACGGTCTCACACTCCTCATTCCATGCATTCCTTGGCACTAAAGTGCCCGCTCCCTTTAACCAAAGCCACTCCCCAGAAGGACATGGTACCGACTTCTAGATCTATCTTCCACTCCCCGCACAAAAGTGATTCACGTCTCAACCTCTCAACTGTGGTTCGTTGTATTCAAGACGACGCAAACCAAGTGAGACACAACACTCTAAGATCACTAACTGCTCGAACCAACGGGGTTACATGCTGTTCTTTTACAACAAGACCAACACCCAGCCCACTACCACCGAAAGAAGAAGCCTACGTTATGACCAGGGTTCTGAAAACCCACAAATTCAACAACAACCAAACATTCCTCTACGGTTGGCACAACACGCTCAAAGATCGGCGATAAAAGATCCAATACTGTTCAAAAACAGAAAGCAATTACTAGCAACCACCAAGTGGTCCACTAATAATTTGATCAACCCTATCGAGAAACATCTCAATGATAATTCTCCAAGAAAATTTGAATTGGGTCATACCCAACCTTCCTTTACTCTTCACTTCCAAACTAGTTCGATCAACCACTAGCAACGCCTAATATCTTAGGTCAATACCAACCCACACTAAATTTTCCTTTCTTAGAAGGTCTCGCCCTTGCATTCTTCCTTTCAAAGAATCAAAACAAAGGGTACAATCATTGAGTAAGCTCAACCAAAACCCATGAACCCAAAATGATCCACATACAACAACTCGAACTCCAAAGCGCTAAAAGCCACTTTGGAAAGAATCTGGCAACAACCAAAGAGTACTCATCTTATTTTTCCTAAGCTAAGATGCAAAGGAAACACAAATCTCCTACACCACAACCAGCATACCAGAATGAAATGGAAATATCGATTTATGACATGCATGCACATTTTTCAAGAGCACTCCGGATTAGTCATATATCCATATATGACTTTCTCACCGACCTGGCTCATCGACTCTTTCATCATTAAACATCTATAAACAATGTCATGCTTCCTTTTCACCATTCATTCTTCATGTAACAACAATACCGAATAGTCATCCACCAAAAGACTTCTTCCTCGGTATCACATGATTGAAACACAATTAACATCGATGGCTGCGAAATTCATATAAACTATGACGGCAACACCATTAATAGGAACACCACATCGTATAGGAAGCCACGTTAATTTGAAAACTAAACTTGCAAAATATCGCATTTTAACCAAAATCAACATTTTGGAAAAAGAACATCGACTCCAAAGTCAAACATCTGTACACACAATCGCCACATATTTTTCTCAAAAGAAAGGGAAACTCATATCCGAAAAGAGAACACTTTGCTAACAACATCACCGATGAAACATCCATAAAAAACCACCTTTTAGAGCACTTGCAAACACCACACACGTTATGCAAATAAATCCAACTCCAGTCAAAGAGTTACAAATTAAATCTCAAGAGTTTCCAACACAACCCACTATGTCCATCTGCTTCCGTTAAAATTTATTCCAAAGATAATTCAGGGTGAACGCGAAGGAGCGCGATCCACTCAAAAACTTTTGGGTGTAAATCCATACTCATAACACAAATTAAACAAAATAGCCAAAGCCAAAGATTGGCACCAATAGCTATGGGTTTTATGGAAACTCGGAAACACAACACAAGGAATACCTTGACCGAAGGCATTCAACCAAAATGGCAAACAACCACACCAGTTGAAAGGGTTTTAAACACCAGCTCAGCATGAATCCTACCATAACTTGTATTCCACTACACTTACCATTTAAGCATTCAAAAATCACTATTTACTCATCAAGAGAGTCCAACCGGATTTAACAAAATTTACACAACAATTTCTTTCTCTAGTTACCATTCCCAACACTTTTAAATAAGGTTTAAGATGCTTATCACAAAGGCACCCTACCAAGATTACATTGACATGATCCCCACGGATCACCAAATCATATAACAATATATTCTATATTTCAAACATAGTACTTCAACAGCTACTTGAGCATGGTCAACCTATAAATTTTATACTATCCATACGTCAAAATCTTGACAATTGAAACTTGTTCAATCAATAAAATGACTTCAGCAATTAAGTAATATCTCTACAAGATAAAATTCGTAAATAGGATTCTAAGATATGCATTCATTAAGATTAAAATCTTGCATCATGATTATTATCCATTGTTCATCCCATCACAACATGTACTCGACATAATACCACCGTTTTACACTTTTCTTCTATTGGATCAATGGTTTCCAACAATTAACAACACTACCAAGGCATCAATATCAATTCTTTGCATAATCATCAATCAACAACATTGCTTCTAGCTAGCCTACACATAGGTTGCAACAAAATTGTCACTGCACAACATACTCCAACTATTAAATTAGATTTAATAAGTTAGATCAGCACAATGTTCTTAAAACAACAAACAGACCTATGTTTTTTTTCCCAATTGACATCGGTACTAGCATTAACACTGCCCTTAACAACATCATTAACAATAAGTCTTATGTCTTCTCCATTGACATCAATACCAACATTGTAGAGACAACTACATACTTCCAAATATACTAGTAGGTTTCAACAACATAAATGGCAACTCTAATCAACTTCCAAATTAAAGTCACTAGTCAACATGATTAAATTTCTCTATTAACCCGTTAGATTAGAACATCTTTAAACAATCGGCAAGGTCTCTTTAACAGTATCATTAATTTACATCATCTTAATGTTCTAACTATGCATCAAGGTTTAAACTTTTAACATTAACAAGGATCATAAGCACTTTTAAAGCAAGGCAACAGATTCTAAGCATGTACATTAACCCATTTAATCATTCTCGCTACAGAGTGAACTACAACACTAGTAGTCTATTTATTCTCAAGCTAGAGATAACAACCGCATTGAATTGTTTAAACTCACAAATTAACTTAACAATACGTCATCCCATAAACCACATTGGTACATGCTACATAACATGCTAAACAACAATTCTTACTAGGGACAAACGATTTCAGTCAAAAGACTACTTACTTTGTTTGCAGCATTTTAGTTTTAAAACTCATCCCCAAATTCATAAGGAAACTTGACTCTCAAAATTGCAATGAGACAAACCCAAACTTGGTCATGCAAAAGGAAGTCTCCAAAACACTTTTCAATCTCAAAGACTCCCACAGGAGGGAACCAAGCGATCAAATAAACATTTACGGACAAGGGCACAAAACATAAATCGACACAACTTAACTTTTTGCACACGCTTCAATAACTTCTTTTAAACTCAGAGTAAGACACACAAGAACCAAAACTATACTTTTCTTTGCAAGGCAACCCACAAAACCAGTGTCCAAGCCCAAAGGCGACTAAAAAAAAGCGCAACGCTAAATTCCTCTTCTTCGTCTTCAACCAAGGAGGACAAAACCAAGGAACACCGAAGGGACTCTCCGCGAAAAAATCCAATCCCAAACACTTTTATTTTGATTTCAATCAACTAAAGTCAAGAAAAACAACCAAAACCGACCGTCAGAATGGTAAAGAACATACGAAGGAATCCACCACCAAACTCTTCTATTTGACTCCAGTCAACTACCCGATCTACGACAGAAAGGATAAGCACTCTTCTCGTACAGGGGTTAATAGTTCTTCGGTGATGGCGCTAACCGGCCACACCGTCAAACCTCACCCTTACTATGAAATAAGAGAGGTGGCCGAAAACCTTCGGCACCAAAACCCCTCGGCACCAAAACCCCACTTTATCACAATAACAAGAGCAATTCAATCATTTATCTCATAGACATAGCAACACGCATTATCAAATGAAGCATTCAACATCATAGCTTAAATACAGCATTTAAGCGTAAAGAAACGATACCCATACCCTTTCCTACTGTGCATCCATTGTGTGTCAAATTTTAGATTAGTTATACCACTTTTGCAAGTTTTAATGTTGCTATCCTATGACAAAATTTTAGTTGAAACCTAAGCCATGTTTCTAAGTTATTCCACATCACATTTTAGTTGTACCCTATAGCATGACACTAAAAATACACATTCCAAGGACCTACAGCCCGCTCTGATACCAATTGTAACACACCGGCATTTAATATGCCCGAATGCTACCAAACATAGGCTAAACAACATCTAAACACCATAAACTAAAGTAAATTAAAGCAAAGGAGTAAATGCTAATACCAAAAATTTCGGCAGCATCTCCTTTGTTTTTCCATGAATTGAAGCAACAACAAATGATCACAGGGTATAGTATAAAGAATGACATCTAAATAATCAATAATAAAGGTTCTAGCAGCAGTATAAGACTAGAATAAAGATTCCAACCATCTCATGAGCCAAACGAAGTAAATGAGGAAACCTAGCACACAAATTAACAATCACAATTTAATGGAAGGAACATGTCATCGTTTATATGTGTGATGCTAAGTGATGACGTGTGACTAGCTCCCTTTCCCGCATGCCGGTTTCATGGTACCTAAGAAAAACAACATAAACACAAGCGTGAGTTCATCACTCAGCAAGTATATTGCAATGGAACAAGAAAATACGTTCTAATACCTTCATCACCACTTTTCACATACGACATCATACACATTTCATATTCATAGCGTAAGCATATCATTAACATCATCGTATGTCATCATCATATAACATCCTCATATAATGCAATGCAATGCAATGCGATGCGATGCACATATCTCCTGGAAACTCAAACCGGTATGGTTGAGTACACACCCGTCGGTGTGCACCCTCTCCCCCCTTCCATCCCAAAGATGGAGGGTGCCTACTCCTCGCTTCCATACACCACGGTGGATGGAATCACGATGTGGGATTTACTCATTGGCTCTCCGGAATAGTCATAACTTTCTCACCGACCTTCCCCGGACTAGTTATGACTTTCTCACCGCCCGGGCCATGTATGCAAACATGCCAACATCATAAATAACTTGTACATTAACACATGGCATCATAACATAATAAACATATTCATCATATCATTGGCAATCATTAAGGCATGGCATGTGAACATATGATATATTAAATTTTAATCTCAACTGATCAAGCAAACATCAACTCGCTACCCATTCCAATACACTTGCCTCAACCACGGCGACGGATTGGCGAGAAGTAGAAGGCACTCCCGGGGTCACACCACCTACACATAGGGACCACACACTCACAATCATTTCCACAGAACAGTAAGCAAACCCTCTTCTACCCCGACATCGCAAACTACTCGCTAAACCCAAAAACAGAGGTTCTGTCCCGTCGGGATAGCAGCCTTCCAAAAGGCATAACTCGGGTTCTAATACTACGAATCAATTAAAAAAGTACATCCTCGCGTAGCTTAGGAAATTTCCCAACTTTTTCTAAGTATATGGAAAGACTGATTCGGACTCTAAAGTGCTTTAATCTACAGAATACCGTGATCTGTTCCAATCACGTCATAGATTTTAATACGTTCGGTTAAACGAGCATAACTTTCAAACGGCTGGGCAGAATTGGACGTTCTTTATACCCACTGAAAGGTATTGAAATTACCTACAACTTCTTCAACAGCTGTAGGACCAAATTCCGAATCTAAATTGGCGAAAACCCAAACCCTATGTCGACTGCTCATGCTGCCTGAAACAGAGAACGTGGCAACTTCTAGATTTCATCTAATCTACTCAATTCCAGCATCACTAATTGATATAAAAACATGATAATAACCCTTAGAATAGTACCTAGACCAACCCCAATGATTCCCATGGCCATACCTTCACCCAACGCCCCAAAACCCAACGGATCTCCTCCCCGCTCGCGCGATCTCCTTCCTCGCTCCAATTCAGCCGGATCTCCTCGTTGCGGAGCGCTCCAATGGATGGATCTTCGAGGTTCTGAGGTGGAGAACTCCCCTAGGGGCAGAAAGGGAGGTGGGGAGGTGGTGGTGCAATGGGGAGTAATGGGGGCGCAAGCAAGGGAGAGGGGAGGTGGGGGTGGCGGCTAGGGCACCATGGGGGGGGGCTCACAAGGGGAAAAAAGGTGGGGGCTGGTGCCACAAGGAGTCCAACCAGGATTCCCACTCCCACATGGGCCCGAACACCTCCCCACTAAAGCCCACGACCCTTCCCTTTAGGCCCAATCTCCCCCGGAAAGGCCCAGACTCCCGGAGACGGCCCGGAAAAGCGATTAAACTCCATACCGTATGGTTTTAACCTTAAGTTCCACATTCCATAAGTTTTTTTATCCTCAACATTCACATTTTATAATGTCACACCATTCCGTAGTGTCACAATTTGCTCTCAAGAGGTTTCATGCCAAACTATACCAGTTGGAGCAAGCACAGTGAAGAAGAGATTATACGGGAAGATGGTGAAGAAGAAGAGGGGGACAACTATATCTCGGATGCTGGCCAACACAATTCTTTCGAAGATACATTGGGGGAGTTTGGCGATGATGACCTAGACCAGATGCTGCTTGATGGAGAGGGAGAGTATACCGATGAAAGACATTACGATAAGTTTTGATGCCCGTGGAAGGATCACATAACACTATTGTACCCAAACTGCCGACAGGGCCAAAAAAAATTGCGTACCACAATAGAACTGTTGCAAATGGAAGGTGACCAATGGATTATTTGATAAGGGATTCGACGAGTTGTTATGCCTCATAAAGAGGTTGCTTCCAGAGGGTAACATGCTGCTTGAAACTACGTACGACGCCAAGCAAGTTGTCTGCCCTTTGGGGTTAGAGGTACAGAAGATACATGCATCCCGTAACTATTGTATCCTTTATTACTATGAGTACGAGGATTTGAAAGCTTGTCCGGTGTGCAAAGCATCGTGGTATAAAACTAGGTGTGATGACCCAGGTGAGGAAAGAAGAGACCCCCCGCCGCTAAGGTGGTGTGGTATTTCCCTACATTCCCCAGGTTGAAGCGTTTATTTGTGAGCAAAGCGCATGCCCAGATGATGCGCTGGCACAAAGAAGATCGTAAGGACGACAGAAGACTAAGGCACCCCGCTGACGGCTCCCAATGGAGGAAACTCAATAGAAAATACCCAGCCTTTGCTGAGGATGCAAGGAACATAAGGTTTGGGTTGAGTACGGATGGGATGAACCCGTTCGGCAAGATGAGCAGCAATGACAGCACTTGTCCCGTGACTCTATGTATCTACAACCTTCCTCCTTAGATGTGTATGAAGCGGAAGTACATTATGATGTCGTTGCTTATCCAACAACCGAAGCAACCTGGAAACGACATTGACGTGTACCTCAAACCATTGGTTGAAGATATGCTAACACTGTGGAACGATGGTGTACGTGTATGGGATGAGTACAAAAGAGAGCACTTCACCCTACGTGCATTGTATTCGTAACCATCAATGATTGGCCTGCACTTGGTAACATGTCGGGCCTATCTATCAAAGGATATATAGCCTGCATCCAGTGCTTAGAGGATACGGATAGTAAGTATCTGAAAAACTCCCAAAAAGTCGTGTACATGGGCTACAATAGATTCCTGCATACGAAGCACCCGTTACGAAGGAAGGGTGAAAATTTCGATGGAACAAAAGAGAAACATAAGAAGCCCCTGCATCGCAGTGGCATACTTGTATTTTCTCTAGTAAAGGATCTAAAAGTAGTATTTGGAAAGGGTCCTGGTAGCAAATCTGTCCCGACTGAACAAACTCATACGAAGCCCATTTGGAAGAAGAAGTCAATATTTTTGGACTTACCTTACTGGAAAGACTTAGAGGTCCGTCACTCACTGGACTTCATGCATATCACGACGAATGTCTGCGTGAACCTGCTAGGCTTCATAGGTATGTACGACAAATCAAAAGATACACTTCAAGAACGAAAGGGCCTGCATCTACTGGGACTCAGGAACGACCTACATCCCAAAAAGAGAGCGAAAGGACAACATTACCTCCACCCCGTGAGCTACACTCTGAGCAAGGAAGAGAAAAAAACATGACTAAGTTCTTGAACAGTGTGAATGTCCCTTCTGGATACTCCTCAAATATAAGGAGACTCATAAACGCAAAAGAGAATAAAATTGTACATCTGAATTCCCATGGTTGTCACATGTTGATGACACAGTTGCTCCCAGTGGCGATGAGAGGTATTCTGTCGGACTGGGTACGAGGGATAATCATAAAGTTGTGCTCGTTCTTCAACGCAGTGTCGCAGAAGGTCATCGAGCCGAATAACGTATCTAAGCTGCAGGATAACGTGGTCGATAGTATGGTCAGCCTTGAGATGATCTTCCGTCCATCCTTCTTTGATATTATGGTCCATCTCATGGTCCACATTGTCAAAGAGATAGAAATTCTCGGAATCGTGTTCCTGCATAGTATGTTCTCTTTCGAGAGGTACATCGGTGTCCTAAAGAAGTATGTTCATAACTAGTCTCGTCTAGAAGGCTGCATTGCAAAGGGTGTTGGCACAAAGGAGGTGATTGAGTTTTGTGTCGATTACATTGATGATCTGAATCCGATTGGCGTCCCTGTATCACACCATGAGGGGAGGCTTCGGGGAAAAGGGACTCTAGGGAGAAAAGAATTCTTTAGCAACGATCGACTTTCATTTAATAAGCACATTTCACATTCTTGAAACAAGCATATGTAGTGGCTCAGTATATCCATGATCATGAGATGATTCTACGCGACCAATACCCAGAGAAGTCAGAAAAGTGGATCGCACTAGAGCAAATGGATCGTCGGTGAGATGGAATGATGGATAGATCAGAAATTGGAAAGGAGAGAGAGCTGTAACACCCCGGCATTTAATATGCCCGAATGCTACCAAACATAAGCTAAACAACATCTAAATACCACATTTAAACATAAATTCCAGCAAAGGTACATATGCTAAAAACCGATATTTCGGCAGCATCTCCTTTGTTTTTCCATGAATTAACACAATATCAATATCATGGCAAGATATATCATAGCACACGACATCTAAAACATCAACATAAATGGATATATCATCAAATTATGCAAATAATACCACGCTCAACCACTTCATAAACTAAAACGAAGCAAGTAAGGAATCACTAGGATGCTAAATTAAACCATACATTAAGTTTAAGGCACAACTCTTAATATCATGTCTCCAAGTGATTAATTATGGACTATGATGGTGGAGCTACGTGTAGAAGTGTAGCTAGACCCCTTTTTCCCGCATGCCGATCTCAAAGTACCTAAAAACAACATAAAACACAAGCGTGAGTTCGAAAACTCAGCAAGCATATTGTAATGGACAACAAGATCATTTACAAGACAATAATACCTTACATCACATATAACATCTCATACTTGAGCACATAACAACATCATCATCATTAAATATGTATTGCAATGCAATGCAATGCAATGTTATGCTCATATCTCCTTGGAAACTCATACCGGTATGGTTGAGTACACACCCGTCGGTGTGCACCCTTTTCCCCCCTTCCATCCCGAAGATGGAGGGTGCCTACTCCTCGCTTCCATTCACCACGTGGATGGAATCACGATGTAGGTCTTACTCAATGGCGTTTCGGACTAGTCATAACTTTCTCACCGACCTTGCCGGACTAGTTATGACTTTCTCACCGCCCTCGCCCTATCTCATGACATGCATGCAACTATGCCAATTATCATATCTCATTTGTACATAAACATATGGCATCATGTCATAGTACACATAAACACATGGCATCGAATCATGATAAGTATAGACACATAGCATCATATCATGATAATCATACTCAATATATCATTGGAAAACAGCAAGCATGGAGTGATCATAGCAAGTATTCAATCTTTCATCTAATCTCCACAAGCAACCTACGATTCCGCTATACATTACAACACACTTGCCTCAACCGCGGGCGACGGATTGGCGGGAAGTAGAGGGCACTCCCGGTGTCACACCACCTTCACATAGGCATCACACACTCACAATCATGCCCACAAAACAGTACACAAACCCCCATCTAACCCGACATTGCCCACTACTCGCAAAACCTAAAAACAGAGGTTCTGTCCCATCGGGACAGCAGCCTTGCAAAAGGCATAACTTGAGTTCTGGGACTCCGAATGAATTAAACGAGTACACCCTCGTGTAGCTTAGGAAATTTCTCAACTTTCTCTAGGTATATGGAAAGTCTGATTCGGCCTCTAAAGTTGTTTAATCTACAGATTACCGAGATCTGTTCCAATCGCGTCACAGATTTTAACATGCTCGGTAAAACGGCCATAACTTTCAAACGGCTTATGGGATTTTAACGTGCTTTATGTCCACGGAAAGATAATTAAATTATCTACAACTTATTTTAAGTCCGTACAGACAGATTCGGATTCTAAATCGACGAAAACTCGAACCCTAGCCCGACTGCTCAATCTGCCCGAAAACAGAAACGTGGCAACGTCTAGATCTAACCCAAAGAACTCCAACCCAGCACCACCAATTGATCTAAAAACTTTATAAACACCCTAAGAACAGTACCTAGATCAAACCCAAGGATCCCCATGATCAGACCTTTGCCCAACGAACGAATCTCCAATAGATCTCCTCGCTCCTCGCTCCTCGCTCCTCGCTCCTCGGATGGATCCATGAGGATGCAGGGGTGGGGAGGCCACCCTAGGGAAGCAAGGGGGTGGAGGAGAGGTGGTGTGCAATGGGGAGCAATGGGGGAGGTGGAGGCGCAAGGAAGGGAGAGGGGAAGGTGGGGGTGGCGGCTAGGGCTTGGAGGGAGAGGTGGGGGCGCCCAAGGGCAGGGGGAGCACGCCCAAAAGGCTGGTGGGGAGCCCTTTTACCAGCCCCCACACCCAATCCTAGTCCGTTACGGAGACCTACTCCATCCCACCAAAGCCAACCAAGGCCCAAACTCCCCCGGGAAGGCCCAAAACCCTGGAAACGGCCCGGAAACGCCCCGGAAAAGCTATTAACCTCCATATCCTATAGTTTTAACCTTAATTCCACATCTCATAATGTTATTAACCTTATCATGCACGTTAAATAAGGTTATGACACTCCGTGGTGTCACAACGCTTCAAAAGGCCCAAAAACGCGAGTAAACCTCAAGCCGAAAGGTTTTATTCTCTAATTTCACCTTCTATAACGTCACACCAAACCGTAGTGTCACATTCTTCCCCCCTTCAACAGGATTCGACCTCGAATCTGAAGGACGCCAAAAGCAACAACAAAGTCCCCGATGGACAAAAGACTTCCTTACAACATAAAGCATTCACACAAAGACTCAAACCGGAACAAACGACAAACGAGTTCTCAAAACCAACCCTTGGCGAGGAAATGTTGATTTAGCTCAACAAAGTGCAACCTCGCACGGTTCCTCCTTCACCCCAATTGCCAAAAAGACCACGAAAGAACACGGTCTCACACTCCTCATTCGATACATTCCTTGGCACTAAAGTGCCTGATCCCTTTAGCAATGCTACTTTCCAGAAGAACACGGCTTCAACCTGCTAGAACCCTCTTCAGCTCCCACGCACAAAAGTGTTTTTCACACATCAACCTCTCTACTATGGTTCGCCGTAATCAAGACGACGCAAGCCAAGAGAGACACTACACTCCAAGACAACCCACTGTTTGAACAACGGGGTTTAAAACCATGCAAAAGATTCGTCTTTTACAAAAGACCAATACCCACCGCTAACATCAAAAGGGAAAGCTTTCTTTAAAACCAAAGTTCTTAAAACCCGCAAGAACAGTAACAACCGAACAAAATGCTACAGTTGACTCCACTCGCTCATAGATCAGCGACAAAAGATCCAATACACTTCGAAAAGGAAAAGCAATTACTAGCAACCACCAAGTGGTCCACTAGTACTTAATCAACCCTATCAAGGAACACATCAACAGCACAATTCTCCAAGAAGGTTTGAATTGAGTCAAACTCAACCTTCCTTTACTCCTCACCTTTAAACCATTTACGATCCACTACTAACAACACCTAATGCTTAGGTCGATAACAACCCATACTGGATTTCTCATCCAAGCGGGTCTCGCCCTCAAGCTTTCCACCCAAGGACTAAAACAAGGACACAACGATTGGATAAACTCAACCACAAACCATGAACCCAATTGGTCCCCATGCTTAACCTTGAATCCAATGCACTACAATCACTTTGGAAAAGATTCGACAACAACCAAAGAGCATTCAGTTTAACTTTCTAAACCAAGATGCAAAGGAAACACAAATCCCCTTCATCACAACCAACATACCAGAAATTCTTTATTCTTTCTTTTCATACTAGAAAGAAATGGACATCTCGATTCATAACATGAATGCAAACTTTTCAAGAGCACTCCGGATTAGTCATGTATCCATATATGACTTTCTCACCGACCTGGCTCAACGACTCCTTCATCATTAAACATCGATAAACGTTGACATGTTTTCCTTTCCACCATTCATTCATCATGGAACAGCCAGTACCGATTAGTCATTCACCAAACGACTTATTAGGTATCAAAGAATTGAAACACCATTAACATCGAAGGTTGCAGAAATTCATATAGACCATGACTGCAAACCGTTAGCAGGAAAAGACCACGTCATAACAGAACCCTCCATTACTTGAAAGCTAAACTTGCAAAACCTCGCATTTTAACCAAAATCAGCATTTTGGAAAAGAACATCGACTCCAAAGTCAAGCATCTGCACACACAACCGCCACAAACTTTCTCAAAGAGAAAGGGAAACTCATAGCACAAACTAAACAAGTTAGCCAAAACCAAATATTTGCACCAATTTCTACGATTTTTAGGAAACTCCGAAACACAAAGATAAGGAACACCTTGACCGAAAACCCTTCAACCAAAATGGCAAGCAACCAAACCAGTCCAAAAGCTTTTAAACACAAGCTCAGCATAAAAAGAACCATCTCTAGTACTCCACTACGCTTTCCATTAAAAGACTTCAATAATTACTATCTACTTCCTGAGAAGCCCCAACACAAATAAATCAGAAACTTCACAACAAATTCTTCCTCTAGTTACCAATCCCAACACTTTTAATTAGGGTTTAAGGAGCTTATCGAAAAAGGCTCCCAACCAAAACTATATTGACATGACCCTCACGGGTCACCGAATCATAATACATCTTATTCCAAGTTGGAAACATAGTATTTCAATAAATCTTTCAGCAAGATCAGCATATAAATTTCATGCCACCTATATATTCACGTCTCGACAACCGAACCTTATTCAGTTAAACAACGACTTCAACATGTAAATATTATCTCTACAAGACAAAGTTCATAACTAGGATTCCAAGGCATACATTCATTAAGGATGAAATTGTACATCATGTTAATTATCCAAAGCTCACTCCATCGCAACATGTTAAAATTTTCCTCTATTTTAACCATGGTTTTCCAACGAATAATCTAAACAGTTACCACAACTACTTAGTCATCAATAACAACAAGTGGGCACAATCATCAACCAACTACATTACTTTTAGCTACCCTATACATAGGTGATAACAAAATTACCACCACACAACATACTCCCACTATTTAAAATAGACTGAATACTAGCATTAACACTACCATTAACAACATCATTAACAATAAGTCTTATGTCTTCTCCATTGATATCAATACTAGCATTGTAGCGACACAACTGCATACTTCCAAAGATACTAGTAGTTTGCAACAACATAAATAGCAACTCTAATCAACATCCAAATTAAAGTCACTAGTCAACACGATTAAATTTCTCTATTAATCCATTAGATTAGAACATCTTTAACAACCAAAGAAAGTTTCTTTTACAATAACGCAGTCTACATCATCTTAATGTTTTAACTATGCATCAAAGTTTAAACTTTTAACATTAACAAGGATCATAAGCACTTTTAAAGCAAGGCAACAGATTCTAAGCATGTACATTAACACATTTAATCATTCTCGCTAAGAGTAAATTGCAACACTAGTAGTCTATTTATTCTCAAGCTAGAGATATTAATCACATTGAATTGATTCAACTCAAAATTTAACTTAGCAACACATCAATCCATAAACCACATTGTTACCTACTACATAACATGCTAAACATCAATTCTTACTAGGGACAAACGATTTACCAAAAGACTACTTTGTTTACTGACATTTTAGTTTTAAAACTCATCCCAAATTCATAAGGAAAATTTGACTCTCAAAATTGCGATGAGACAAACCCAAACTTGGTCATGCAAAGGAATTCTCCAAAACACTTTTTAAATCTCAAAGACTCCTACTGGAGGGAACCAATCGATCAAATATACCTTTGCAAATAAACCCTAACTCCAAACTTTCACAAAATAGGAAGGGTTCTTCAAAGATGATTTTCTTAAACCAGCAAAATAACGAATCAAACACCACTTACTTCTACAAAGACACAGAACTTCAGCCCTGACAGCCAGGTCTGGCATAACTCCGCAATAACTCCGTTAACCTCGGAGAAAGACAAACACAGGGATAAATTTGAATGCTTCTTCCCCATAAAGCCATCAACAAACTAATCATTAAAACTGGAAAGGCGCCCAAAAGAAGCGCAACACTAGACTCCTCTTCTTCGTCTTCAACCAAGGAAGACAAAACCACACACCGCATACGGAACGATCCGCGAAAACCCAACATTTTTCATTTGATTCAAATCAACTAAAGCCAAGAAAAGCAACGAAAATCGACCGTCAGAACGGCAAAGAACGTACGAAGGAATCCACCACCAAACTCTTCTATTTGACTCCAGTCAACTACCCGATCTACAACAGAGAAGGTAAGCACTCTTCTCCTACAGGGGTTAATAGTTCTTCGGTGATGGCGCTAACCGGCCACACCGTCAAACCTCGCCCTTACTACGAACAAAAAAAGAGGTGACCGAAACCCTTCGGTACCACAATTCCACTCTATCACAACAACAAGAGCAATTCAGTCATTTATCTCATAGACATAGCAACATGCTTTATCAAAGGAAGCATTCAACATCATAGCTTAAATACAATATTTAAGCATAAAGAAATGATACCCATACCCTTTCCTACAGTGCATCCATTGTGTGTCAAATTTTAGATTAGTTATACCACTTTTGCAAGTTTTAATGTTGCTATCCTATAACAAAATTTTAGTTAAGACCTAAGCCATGTTTCTAAGTTATTCCACATCATATTTTAGTTTTTCCCTATAGCATGACACTAAAAATTCACATTCCAAGGACCTATAGCCCGCTCTGATACCAACTGTAACACCCCGGCATTTAATATGCCCGAATGCTACCAAACATAAGCTAAACAACATCTAAATACCACATTTAAACATAAATTCCAGCAAAGGTACATATGCTAAAAACCGATATTTCGGCAGCATCTCCTTTGTTTTTCCATGAATTAACACAATATCAATATCATGGCAAGATATATCATAGCACACGACATCTAAAACATCAACATAAATGGATATATCATCAAATTATGCAAATAATACCACGCTCAACCACTTCATAAACTAAAACGAAGCAAGTAAGGAATCACTAGGATGCTAAATTAAACCATACATTAAGTTTAAGGCACAACTCTTAATATCATGTCTCCAAGTGATTAATTATGGACAATGATGGTGGAGCTACGTGTAGAAGTGTAGCTAGACCCCTTTTTCCCGCATGCCGATCTCAAAGTACCTAAAAACAACATAAAACACAAGCGTGAGTTCGAAAACTCAGCAAGCATATTGTAATGGACAACAAGATCATTTACAAGACAATAATACCTTACATCACATATAACATCTCATACTTGAGCACATAACAACATCATCATCATTAAATATGTATTGCAATGCAATGCAATGCAATGCAATGTTATGCTCATATCTCCTTGGAAACTCATACCGGCATGGTTGAGTACACACCCGTCGGTGTGCACCCTTTTCCCCCCTTCCATCCCGAAGATGGAGGGTGCCTACTCCTCGCTTCCATTCACCACGTGGATGGAATCACGATGTAGGTCTTACTCAATGGCGTTCCGGACTAGTCATAACTTTCTCACCAACCTTGCCGGACTAGTTATGACTTTCTCACCGCCCTCTCGCCTATCTCATGACATGCATGCAACTATGCCAATTATCATATCTCATTTGTACATAAACATATGGCATCATGTCATAGTACACATAAACACATGGCATCGAATCATGATAAGTATAGACACATAGCATCATATCATGATAATCATACTCAATATATCATTGGAAAACAGCAAGCATGGCAAGTGATCATAGCAAGTTTTCAATCTTTCATCTAATCTCCACAAGCAACCTACGATTCCGCTATACATTACAACACACTTGCCTCAACCGCGGGCGACGGATTGGCGGGAAGTAGAGGGCACTCCCGGTGTCACACCACCTGCACATAGGCATCACACACTCACAATCATGCCCACAAAATAGTACACAAACCCCCATCTAACCCGACATTGCCCACTACTCGCAAAACCTAAAAACAGAGGTTCTGTCCCGTCGGGACAGCAGCCTTGCAAAAGGCATAACTTGAGTTCTGGGACTCCGAATGAATTAAACGAGTACACCCTCGCGTAGCTTAGGAAATTTTCCAACTTTCTCTAGGTATATGAAAAGTCTGATTCGGCCTCTAAAGTTGTTTAATCTACAGATTACCGAGATCTGTTCCAATCGCGTCACAGATTTTAACATGCTCGGTAAAACGGCCATAACTTTCAAACGGCTTATCGGATTTTAACGTGCTTTATGTCCACGGAAATATAATTAAATTATCTACAACTTATTTTAAGTCCGTACAGACAGATTCGGATTCTAAATCGACGAAAACTCGAACCCTAGCCCGACTGCTCAATCTGCCCGAAAACAGAAACGTGGCAACGTCTAGATCTAACCCAAAGAACTCCAACCCAGCACCACCAATTGATCTAAAAACTTTATAAACACCCTAAGAACAGTACCTAGATCAAACCCAAGGATCCCCATGATCATACCTTTTCCCAACGAACGAATCTCCAATAGATCTCCTCGCTCCTCGCTCCTCGCTCCTCGCCCCTCGCTCCTCGCTCCTCGCTCCTCGCCCCTCGCTCCTCGGATGGATCCATGAGGATGCAGGGGTGGGGAGGCCACCCTAGGGCAGCAAGGGGGTGGAGGAGAGGTGGTGTGCAATGGGGAGCAATGGGGGAGGTGGAGGCGCAAGGAAGGGAGAGGGGAAGGTGGGGGTGGCGGCTAGGGCTTGGAGGGAGAGGTGGGGGCGCCCAAGGGCAGGGGGAGCACGCCCAAAAGGCTGGTGGGGAGCCCTTTTACCAGCCCCCACACCCAATCCTAGTCCGTTACGGAGACCTACTCCATCCCACCAAAGCCCACCAAGGCCCAAACTCCCCCAGGAAGGCCCAAAACCCCGGAAACGGCCCGGAAACGCCCCGGAAAAGCTATTAACCTCCATATCCTATAGTTTTAACCTTAATTCCACATCTCATAATGTTATTAACCTTATCATGCACGTTAAATAAGGTTACGACACTCCGTGGTGTCACAACGCTTCAAAAGGCCCAAAAACGCGAGTAAACCTCAAGCCGAAAGGTTTTATTCTCTAATTTCACCTTCTATAACGTCACACCAAACCGTAGTGTCACATGCTCTTGTTAATCAAAGGGGCCTTGCCATGGTAGGGGTGGCGGGGTTGGGGAAGGTGATTACCGGAAAGGTTTCGATGATGCGAATCCAACGATGGTGTCGGATTTTGAAGTGGACTACCAGATTGGAAGTAATCGAGGTCGTAAACTCTTCCGTTGATGATGAACAAACCCGAAATTCGTCGAAATGAAGATGAAGTAGCACAAGGGGAGTGGAGGGATGGGTTGGCGACGAAGAGAGGCACCGAAGCCCCCTTTTTATAGGGCAAGAGGAGGTCCGTAGTGGGTGTATTCATGGGAGAAACAGAAACACGTTTTCACGGGAGTAAGTTCCAATTCATGTAGGATTTAATTAAGGAATTAACTTTGGAACGTTACAAATGCAACGAGGATCTCAAATATCATTTTTCCAGAATTTTTGGTGCATTAATCGGAAGGGAAATGAAGCTTCTACGTGAGCATCAATGGAGGGGAGAGAGAGGGACATTCTCTGCTTGCAAGTGGCTAGAGGTTGAAGAAGCACTGTTCATATGACATGTGGACCCCCATGAATAGTGAGGAAACTATGCCGCGAGAGATAAAATAGCAAAAAGGATCTAAAAATCCCGAAAAAATTCTCAAAAATACTAGAGAATATTTGGAGCCAAATAAAATTGGTTTCATGATTTTTAGATGAATTTTGGAATTTGAATGATACCGGAATGAATAAATTGAATTTGAATAGTGTTTCGAGGAAGAGCGCGAAAGATAAATTAGCAAAGAGACTCTATAAATCTTGGAAAAATTCCCAAAAATATTATAAAATATTTGGAACCAAATGCAATAGGTTTTGGGATTTTTGGAGCAATTTGGAACCTTGAACAAAATTCTCAAGTAAGAATGGAATTTGGAACTTTAGGACTTTACGGACGATAATGGAATGAATTCCATTTTCGGAGGGATAAGGAATGCCAGGATAATTAGAACTCCAATTAAAATCCAAAACTTTAAATTAAATAATTTTAAATTAATTTTTTTTATAGAACCGAAAATAGGGATGTTACAAACCTCCCCCCTTAAATGGAATCTTGACCCCGAGATTCAGGCTGGCTAGAGAATAGGTGGGGAAACTCGGCTTTGAGGTCCTCTTCACGCTCCCAGGTGGCTTCCTCTTCTGAGTGGTTGCTCCACTGCACCTTGCAAAAGCGGACGATCTTGCTCCTTGTGACGCGCTCTGCCACTTGTAAAATTTTCACAGGCCGCTCCTTGTAGGTGAGATCTTCATGTAAATTTAGGGATTCCAACGACATCTGTTCCTATGGCACTAGCAGACACTTCTTCAATTGTGACACATGGAACACATCATGGATTCCAACAAAAGATGGTGGCAACTCAAGTTTATAAGCAACCTCTCCTCTTCGTTCCAAGATTTTGAACGGTCCAACATATCGAGGTGCAAGCTTTACTTTCATTTGGAATCTCTTAACTCCTTTGAGAGGGGTGACTCCTAGATACACATAATCATTGGGCTCAAAGCTCAAAGCTCGATGACAGTTGTCTACATAACTCTTTTGTTTGCTTTGAGCTATCTTCAACCTGTCTCGAATTAACTGAACTTGCTCTTCTGCTTCTTGAAGTATGGCAGGACTAAACAGTTGTCTTTCTCCGGTCTCTTTCCAGTCCAGAGGAGTTCTGCACTTTCTTCCATATAAGGCTTCAAATGGGGACATTTGCAGACTTGCTTGATAACTATTATTATAAGAGAATTCGGCATATGGAAAACACTTGTACCACTTAACACCATAAGTTAAGGCACAAGCTCTTAGCATATCCTCAAGGATTTGATTCACACGTTCAGTCTATCCATCAGTTTGAGGGTGATAAGTAGTACTAAATCTGAGATGGGTTCCCATGGCTTCATGCAAACTCTGCCAAAAATGAGAGGTAAATTGAGTGCCTCTATCTGACACTATCCTCTTGGGTACTCCATGAAGACTGACAATTCTTGACATGTACAATTCTGCTAATTTATCACCAGTGTAGTTAGTCTTAACTGGAATGAAGTGTGCTACCTTAGTCAATCGATCCACTATTACCCAGATCGAATCATAACCTCCTTGGGTTTTAGGAAGTTCGGTAATGAAATCCATGCCAATTTCTTCCCACTTCCATTTCGGAATCTTCAGTGGCTGCAACAACCCTGCTGGTCTCTGATATTCTACTTTAACCTTCTGGCAAACATCACAAAGAGTAACATACTCTGTGATCTCACGCTTCATGCTGGACCACCAATATCTTTCCTTGAGGTCTTGATACATCTTGGTGCTTCCGGGGTGAATGGAATATAAGGTCTCATGTGCTTCTTTGAATAATAACTCCTCGAGCTCTTTCTGATCTGGCACACAAATGCGCTTCTCATACCAAATAGTACCTTGCTCATCTTCAGAGAAGTTCGGGGCTTTACCTTACCTTGCTCATCTTCAGAGAAGTTCGGGGCTTTACCTTTCTTCATGTTCTACTTGATTTCCTTAATATCTGAATCCTCAACCTGTGCTGCTCGGATTTGGTCCTCTAATGTGGGTTGCACTTCCAATGTAGCTAGGTATCCTTCCTGAAACAATTCCAAACTGAGCTTCTGGAATTCTTCATGCAACGCTGGCTGACTTTCCTTAATCATCAAAGTATTGTAGTAGCTCTTCCTACTCAAAGCATCAGCTATGACATTGGCCTTGCCAGGATGATAATGAATTCCAATGTCATAATCCTTGATTAATTCTAACCATCTTCTTTGCCTCATATTGAGATCAGTCTGAGTGAATATGTATTTCAGACTATTGTGGTCAGTGTAAACCTCACAACGATTACCGATGAGGTAATGGCGCCAAATCTTCAATGCATGCACTACTGCTGCCAGTACTAAATCATGGGTAGGGTAGTTCACTTCATGCGTCCTTAGTTGTCGCGAAGCATACGCTACAACCTTTCTGTCTTGCATTAGGACACATCCGAGTCCTTGTCGGGATGCATCATAAAAGATCTCAAAATCCTTTTTGATGTCTGGCAAGATAAGCACTGGGGCAGTGGTTAGGCACTTCTTCAATTCCTGGAAACTCTCTTCACATTCTGGAGTCCAAACAAATTTCTTCTCCTTTTTCAACAGCTGAGTGAGACGTCTGGTTTTTCTAGAGAATCCTTCTATAAAACGGCGGTAATACCCTGCCATTCCAAGGAAACTTCTGATTTGAGGTACTGTTTGGGTGACTCCCAATTGAGCACATCTTGAATCTTGCTAGGGTCAACTACGACTCCTGCTGTAGATATGACATGCCCTAAGAAAATGACTTCCTTCATCCAGAACTCACATTTGCTGAACTTGGCATAAAGTTGGCGTTCTCTTAGCTTCATCAGAACTAGGCGAAGATGATTCTCATGTTCCTCCTCACTTTTGGAGTAGACCATGATGTCATCGATGAAAACAACGACAAACTTATCCAAATACTCCATAAATACCTTATTCATCAAGCTCATGAAATAAGCAGGGGCATTGGTCAAACCAAAAGACATTACGGTGAACTCATACTGCCCATACCAAGTCACAAAGGCTGTCTTGGGAATGTCCTCTTCACGAATCTTTAGCTGATGATAACCTGACCTTAAGTCAATCTTGGAGAACACTCCAGCTCCTTGAAGCTGATCAAACAAATCATCAATCCTTGGTAATGGGTACTTGTTCTTGATGGTCACTTCATTGAGTGAACGATAATCGACACACATCCTCTGAGTGCCATCCTTCTTTCCAACTAGGAGAATTGGGGCTCCCCAAGGCGAAGAACTAGGTCGGACAAAACCTTGGTCTTGCAGCTCCTTAATCTGTCTTTTCACTTCAGCCAACTCATTCGCAGGCATCCTATAGGGTCTCTTGGAGATGGGTGGAGTTCCTAGAACTAGGTTGATCAGAAATTATATGTCTCTATCTGGCGGCATCCCTGGTAACTCATCTGGAAACACATTAGGAAATTGTCTAGCGACTGGCACATCGTCCAAACTTATTCCTTTGGCACTACAAACCTTTATACTACCTGGCTTGTCTATAGCAGCTTGAAACTTTAACTTGTCTCCACTTGGACTGGTTAGGGTGATCACTCTATTCCCACAATCCAGAACTGCTTGGTTCTTAAATAGCCAATCCATTCCTAGTATCACATCTAGGGACTTGGTGTCTAGGACAATGAGGTTAGCTAAAAATTCTACCCCTCCAATTAACATTTTAACTTCGGGGCAGCCTTGGTTCGTACTCAAATATGAACCAGGTGATTTGACTAACAAAGCAGTTTTAAGAGGCTTTGTTTTCAAATGATGGCTTGCAGCAAAACTCCGAGAAATAAATGAATGCGTAGCGCTCCAGAATCAAACAAAACCATGGCAGGTGCGGAGTTAACTAGGAGCTTACCTAGTATGACATCTGGTGCAGACTGGGCATCCTCGGTGGTAGTGTGGTTCACACGGCCTCTTCCAACAGTCGGTGAAGTCCTGGTAGCTGGGTTGGGAGCCTGGGGCGCTCCACGTCCTATTCCTGGTGCAATGGTCCTGGCTGGTGTAGCTCCCAGGTTAAAACGAACTGGTGTCAGGGCTTGCTTCTTTGGGCAACTGTTGGCGTAGTGTCCCATCTCATGACAGCTGAAGCAAGTGACTCCTGCAGCTGGATTGTTCGTCCTCTGAGACTGATTGCTGTTGGTGTTGAAGTTGCGGTTGCCTGAAGCTGCTGGGCGAGGTGTTGGTGCTGGTGCAGGTGTCCTGAATGCAGCCAGAGGAGTGAAGCGTGCTGGCTGTGGTGCATTCAGTCGGACTCTCTAGTATTGATTCTGATGAGCTCCTTGGTGCATCATCTTCCTCTTATGAGATTCTTCTAGCTCACGGCGGGATTCCTCTATGAGCATAGCTTTGTCCACAAGGTGCTGAAAATCTGCGTAGTTATTACCAATGACTTGCATCTTTAGGCTGGGGTTGAGTCCGCGCTTGAACTTCTTCTGGCGGGCATCATCAGTAGCAACATCTTATGGCGCATAGCGAGCGAGTTGAGTGAACTTATTGAGATATTCGCTCACAGACATCCCTTCTTGCTTGAGCTCCCGGAACTCATTCTTCTTCATTTCCACTTTCCCATCTGGGATATGAGAGTGCTGGAAAGCAGTGGAAAACTTTGCCCAAGTGATGGTCTGAGGGTCATCATTGGCGGCACTATAGTTTTCCCACCATTCAGCGACGGTGCCCTCTAACTGATGTGCGGCATAGAGAACCTTCTCACGATCTATGCACTGAGCAATGGCAAGCTTCTTCTCCATAGAGCGAATCCAATCATCTGCCTCCAAGGGTTCTGAGGAGTTGGAGAAGGTAGGCTGATGAGTCCTCATGAACTCTACTAGCTTGGACTGCGGATGAGCTTGAGGAGGTGCAACAACGGCTTGATGTTGTTGAGCCAATAGATTAGCCAGGGCAGCGGCAGTTTGATTCTGCTGATTCATCATGTTGGTCATATTTTGCATCATGGTGTTCATGAGCTGAGTCTGAGTTGCCAAGAAGTGTCCCAAATTCTGGTCTGTCACTAACGATGGTGGAGGTGGTGCATTGGGGTTGGCACTAGCATTGGCATCCATTGGAGAACTGTGACCGGCTCCTGAACGGGTCTCAACCATCTGCATAATAGGACTAGGGTTGATAGGTAAGTGGGAAGAGCCATAGAGGAGTGGTAAGGTCATCTAAGGGGAGCAGGTAATACCGAGAGACAACTGACAACGGGAGACATAGCCAAAAAGGCTATGAAACAAAGTCAATAAACTTTTTAGCTCAATGGGTGGCTGCAACACAATGCCTCGGGCAAGTGCACAACACACCTAACATACAAGCAACAAAACCCTAATACACGCGGTCTATACGTCACTAAAAAGGGAATGGTATGCTCTGATAAAAAAAGCACTAATAACTTATCCTACAGAGGAGCCTTTCGAACGTACTCTCGTCATCTTGATCCTTCCAGTAGCTCCTTCACAATCTTGAAATTTACATATCCTCCTTCTCTTGATTGGCAATGTGGTAGAAGACTGTCTTGAAAAGTTTCATGAGATGAGATCAACCTAAACTTTCTAAAACAATATTCCAGCAAAGGAGAGAAATAAGATCCTAAGAATGAGATGAGAGAAGACAACTATAAAACACCAATTCGTTGGTTTGATTTAGAAAAAAAATTTGAAGTTCTTTCTAAGAAGACCATGCTAACTAGGGTTGCGTCCTACAGTCGAGATGGCTCTGATATCAATTCTGTCGGGACCCAAATTTACAAATCCAAAACCCTCTGTGTTTACTGCACTAGTCCAGGATCACACTAGTGCACACAGTGGCAACAAAATTGACATATCATTCCATACACCGAATTAACTAGGAAAGTAGCAAATAATAACAAAGGACCTTATGGTCAAAGTTTACATAACTGTGCCTTAAGAGCTTAAGAACAAATAAAACTCTTGCAGCGAAACAATAACAATAACTGGGACCATACGACATGCCACAGGCAATCGTCTGGGGAAACGCCATCCTAGTTCACATAGTCTTCGTAATACTCCTCCTCGTAGAACTCGGTATTTTCCTGTTCTTCCTCAGCAACTGATCAACAAAGGCATAAAGCCATGAGTACAAAAAGTACTCAGCAAGCCGCAGGGAATGATGCAAATAATGTACGATTTGACAAAGGATAACCATATGGTTATTTTGCAGAAAGCGATAACTTGAATGTAAATACAAGGTATAGATTCAAAGCTTAATTGACAAAGATAATAATAACAGATAAATCAAGGGTAAACAACAACACAAGATTGGTGAGGCATCACCCATCACCAACTAGATCATTATCAACCACTAAACCCAACAGTATTAATAATTTGACATCGAAAACAATAATGAACTCCCCGTTCACTCCCAACAATACCGTCCCTCAACATTTTCTGAAAACACTACACCCCGTGTGAAATTCCCAGGCACGTCCATGACCGCGAACATGGCTATTCGAATAGTTTAACACACACTCTGCAGAGGTTGTACAGCTTTACTCACAAGATATGACCAACTCTTATTGCCATACTTAATTAACACACTTCCTTTGGTGTGTCGGCAGAGAGATCACAACAAGGCCTTTACAATGCTCTGTATAAACCCAGTACTGCCCACTAAGGTTTCACCCCTCAGGGCCCCCTCTTGTGCCTTATGAGTCTACCCGTCTATCCCGAAACCCACACAACCACAACAGTACTCAAATTTAGACATTGCAGATTAATCAGCCAGGTCTGTCACCAGACATGTGGTTGTACGGTTAGGCCCAGTTCAATGGCGCACAAGATTAAGTCCTTAAGTATGCTTAGGCAAGACAACCACATCCCAAATGTGCTAAAAGCACCCCCTTTACTGCACGATCACTTGCCCGAGTGAAAACAAATTTGTATAACCAATACCAATGACACACCTCGCTATGGTACAACAAATTTTACAATAGTGGCTACCCGCCACGATTCCATATCTCATTAAGTCAATATTATTAATTCATCATGTGACATGAACCCATCGTACAACTAAGCATGTCTAAGCATAGTTACGATAACCCAATGTTGGTACTACAATCATATCCAACTAGTAAATGACCCAACCTAGGGTGACAATGGATACATGGTATTTCAATGATTCAAGGTGTCATAACGGCAATCAGGTATTTAACTATTCCGGTAAATAATACTTGTAAACAAATAGCATGCATTTGTATTAAACAAAAATACTTTTGGAAACATAGGTCCAACATGGTCAAGGACTATGACTTGCCTTCACCAGCAGCTAAGATATCGAAGACTTGATGCTCAGCGGCGGTGTCGGCGGCTTCGATGGATTCTTCGGCTACGCACAAATAAATAACCAAAAATAAAATAAAATCTAAAAATTATAAAATTAGTATTGACAGATAGAGGGTGATTTTAGATGAATTTAGGAATTTGAATCACTCGATTCGGAGTTACAACGGAAGAGAACGAGCGTTTCGAAGTTGGATTGGAACGAAAATTCACAAAAATGAGAAAAGTTACTGTAGCTACAATGATTTCGTCGTAGCTGCAGTACCATGGTATCCAGAACCGAACCGAACACAAGAAACTAGGGTTTAATCAAAGGGGCCTTGCCGTGGAAGGGGTGGCGGGGTTGGGGAAGGTGATTACCGGAAAGGTTTCGACGATGCGAATCCAACGGTGGTGTCGGATTTCGAAGAGGACTACCAGATTGGAAGTAATCGAGGTTGCAAACTCTTCCGTTGATGCTGAACAAACCCGAAATTCGTCGAGATGAAGATGAAGTAGCATAAGGGAAGTGGAGGGACGGGTTGGCGACGAAGAGAGGCACCGAAGCCCCCTTTTTATAGGGCAAGAGGAGGTCCGTAGTGGGTGTATTCATGGGAGAAATGGAAACACGTTTTCATGGGAGTAAGTTGCAATTCATGAAGGATTTAATTAAGGAATTAACTTTGGAACATTACAAATGCAACGAGGATCTCAAATATCATTTTTCCGGAATTTTTGGTGCATTAATCGGAAGGGAAATGAAGCTTCTACGTGAGCATCAATGGAGAGGAGAGAGAGGGACGTTCTCTGCTTGCAAGTGGCTGGAGGTTGAAGAAGCACTATTCATCTGACATGTGGACCACCATGAATAGTGAGGAAACTATGGCGCGAGAGATAAAATAGCAAAATGGATCTATAAATCCCGGAAAAATCTCAAAAATACTAGAGAATATTTGGAGCCAAATAAAATTGGTTTCATGATTTTTGGATGAATTTTGAAATTTGAATAATACCGGAATGAATAAATTGAATTTGAATAGTGTTTCGAGGAAGAGCGCGAAAGATAAATTAGCAAAGAGACTCTATAAATCTTGGAAAAATTCCCAAAAATATTATAGAATATTTGGAACCTAATGTAATAGGTTTTGGGATTTTTGGAGCAATTCGGAACCTTGAACAAAATTCTCAAGTAAGGATGGAATTTGGAACTTTAGGACTTTACGGACGATAATGGAATGAATTCCATTTTCGGAGGGATAAGAAATGCCTGGATAATTAGAACTCCATTTAAAATCCAAAACATTAGATTAAATAATTTTAAATTAATTTTTTTATAAAACCGAAAATAGGGATGTTACAATGGTCATCCCCAGACTTTGAGTGCGCCTAAGGCACACACGGCTTCTAGATAGGATAGACAAGCTAGAGAGTCTTCTATTTTTGGACAGCGCATGGGGCTTGGGTTTCAAGCTTCTACTTGTGGTTTTTGCCCCAAAGCTGTCCCGAGTCAGTCTTTTCGCCGTCCTCTTGATATTCCTCGTTTTTCCCATCGAGGTAGATATTAGCAGCGTGAGTTTGTTTTCCCCAGCGGGAGGTCTGGGCAACAACACTGGGATGGTCCGACCTTTGCACCTCAGCGGACCAACCCGGCACCTGCTCCCAGACGTCTGACTGGAGCGGAGTCTGAGTTTGTGAGAGTCAAGTCATGGAGAGGCGCCAAACTGCATTCTTATACTCTGTTGACTGTTTCTTCTACTACACAGTTGACTCAGTATTGGGTTCCTAGATCTGCACTGATCTATCCTGGTACTGAGACATCTGCTTTTCGCTGTCTTTGATTCAGGTCCGTAGGACAGGGAAGGGGGAGGTTTGGATCGTAGACTCCGGCTGTTCTCGCCACATGACCGGATACTCCCGTTGGTTTTCTTCCCTGGACCGAGATCCCGGTGATGAGGTGATCACCTTTGGGGATGCTGCATCGGGTAGAGTCATCGCTAAAGGTACCGTCTGCATTAACGATCATTTCATTCTTAAGGATGTTACCTTAGTCAATAAGCTGCATTTCAACTTGCTTTCTGCCTCTCAGCTTCTTGATGACGATTTCGAGGTCAATTTTAAGAGGATCTCTTGTAGGATACTCGATTCTTCTAGGGATTTTGTTTGCAGGATTTCTCGTTTTGGGAGAGTCTTTCATGCTGATTTTTCTTCTTCCTCTAGAGACTCTCTCCATTGCCTTATTGCTTCAAAGTCCCGTGATCTCTCCTTTTGGCATAGGAGACTTGGTCACATTAGCTTTGATCATTTGACTCGAGTTAGCGGCCATGATCTCATTCGTGGCCTGCCTAAACTCAAGATGGTCAAAGATGTTGTATGTTCTCCTTGCCGACATGGCAAGATGGTTGTTGCCTCCCATCCTCCAGTCACCTGAGTGATGACTGATGCACCAGGACAGCTACTACACATGGACACTATTGGTCCAGCTCGAGTGCAGTCAGCAGGTGGGAAGTGGTATATTCTTGTCATTATTGATGATTTTTCGAGGTACTCTTGGGTGTTTTCATGGCCTCAAAGGTTGAGTCTTTTTCACACTTCAGGGGTTTGGTCCGTAGGTTGTCCATTGAGCTCCCAGGTGCCTTACGAGCGATCTGTAATGACAATGGCACAGAGTTCAAGAAATCCTACTTTAGTAGCTTCTGTAAGGAGTTAGGCTTAGAGCATCAGTTCTCCTCTCCATACGTCCCTCAGCAAAATGGCATAGTGGAAAGGAAGAACAAGACCTTGGTTGAGATGGCCAGGATGATGCTAGACGAGTACAATACTCCTAGGAAGTTTTGGGCTGAGGCTGTAGCTACGGCATGCCATGTTGCCAACAGAGTTTTTCTTAAGGCACACTTGCACCGCACTTCTTATGAGTTGAGATATGGGCGAAAGCCCAGTGTGTCTCATTCTCGTGTTTTCGGCTGCAAGTGTGTAACACCCCAAAATTTTGCTTTTCTTAAATTCATGTGTGATTTGGCACTTTGGTGAATTTTTGGAATTTTCTGGAATTTAATTGGATTTATTTGGATTTAATTTGAATTTATTCCACATTGAAATAATTAAAGAAATTAAATTTTCAAATAAAGTTTTGTTGGAAATATTTTATTTGAGTCCCAAATGCCCTAAAATATTTTCCAGAATTTTCCTGGAATTTTTCTGAGTATTTTGCTATTTTTCTTGAATTAAATGAATTACTGGGAATTATTTGGATTATTAAATCGCTGGAAAATCGAACCGGCCTAAGCATTATTCATCCGACCGAGTCCGAGTCAGACTCGAGTTCGAGTCCGACCCGAACCCGACCCGAGCCCGTGGTTGAGCCGAACCCACTCGGTCGAACCCTACGCGTGTGACCGTTGGATCAAGATCCAACGGCCACGATTGAGCCACGTCGCCGGACCCGAGCCCGACCGAGCCAGCCAGCTCGCCCGAGTCCGACCCGAACCCAAACCCACGCACCGTTGGATCTCGATCCAACGGCTGTGCGCGTGCCACGTCATCCAATCCGAGTCGCCGCCGCAACGGAGCAGGTCTCGGTTTCCGTGCGTTTCACGGACGCCGAGGGATCTATTTATTGCGCCATCGCCGCCATCGTGAAGCCCATTTCATTGCGCACCCGTAGCCCTAGACAACGTCGCCTGAGCCGCCGCCGTTTAGCCGCAATCGCTCGCCGTAGTTGCCGTAGCGCTCCGTCGCGGTTAAGTGTTGTTTCCGCCGCCGTCCGCCGTTCTCCGCCGCCGTTGAGGTCAGATCTGGAACCGGGAGGTCAAGCCGCGTCGGAGGAGACCACTCACATCGCCGGAGCGCGTCCAAAACGCCGTCGGCTAGGTCGTCGTCCCCCGCGCCAGTGACCCAGCGCCGCCGCTCGCCATCGCCGGACCCCGAACTCCCTCAGCCGTCCGATCCAGATCCAACGTCCCAGATCACACCACGTCATCCCACGGTGAGATTCCGTCCAAAATCCCAGATCCAATCTCGACCGTTGGATCTAGATCCAACAGTCCAGATCAAACGCGTTCACCCCAAACGCGTGAGTCCAGATCCAATCTGGGCCGTTGATTTTCAAATCAACGGCCGAGATCTAGCCACGTGTGCGGGAGACTGACCGCCGCGTCGGGCTGGCCCACGCTGCTGGCGTGCGGTGACGCCGACACGCTGGGCCCGCGATGTCGCCCACCCACACCGCACCATGACGCCACGCCGACGCCATGGCAGTTCAAGATGTCGGGCCGCTGTCCCAGCCGAGCGCTGATGTCAGCAATGACGTCACTCGAGGGGACCCACCTGTCAGCGACCCGAGCCGTGGACCAGGTCCACGGTGGACCAAGCCAAGCCGTGGGCTGAGCCCATGGACCGGCTGACGTCATCCGTCCAATCAGAGGCTGCCACGTGTCTTCGCCGACGCAATAATTAATTTCCGAAAAAGAAAATGATTTATTAATTCGAAATAATGATTTCAGATTTTGTTTCAAACTTCAAACGCTTATAACTTTTGCGTTTCAACTCCGATTTGAGTGATTCAAATTTCTAAATTTGTATAAAATTGAGATCTACCTAATTATGAATTTTATTTAATTTTTCGACTAAAGTTTTTCTCTGTAAAATTATTTAATTGATTATTTAAACTTTAAATAATTATAACTTTTGCATTTTAACTCCGAATTTGACGATTCCAGTTCCTAAAAATTCATAAAATTATGTTCTCTCTGTTTATGGATTTTATTTGGAGTTTTGGGATGCTTTTGCCTATTGTTTATTTGTGTATTGCTATTTGCACGCTTTACGAGTAGACGTTGAAGTGCCGGAGGGATTCGAAGGAGAAGTATTGACTCAGGATCCAACTCAAGACCAAGAACAAGTACTTTTTGAAGGCAAGTTATGCTTTGACCATATTGATCCCATTTTGAAATCTATTTTGGTTCAAATTATTGCATGCTAGTTCAATTAGAAAATACTTTATTTAAATATGGGAAATTAGATAAATGCCTAATTGCTGTATGACACCTTGATTACTTAAGTATGTGCCATGACCCATTGTCACCCTAGTGTGGATTACTAGTTGGACATTACTAGATTGCCAACATGGGTTTGTAGATCGTTGTAGTATATGGCTTAGACCTGCTACGTGCTCATGACATGATTTTGGACACTCAAACGTTAATATTGACTTAATGACATACTGAACCTGTTTTGGAAAGGTATCATGTGATGTTGATGGCACGTGGTGCATGGTAATCAACTGGGGTTTGATAAATAGTTTTCGACCGGGGCATGTGGCAAGAATGATCAGGTGGGCCAGTTGAGGCATTGGGAACGTTGGTTTGATTCTTCGGGTAGTCTTGCCCTGGTCACCCTAAGGACTTCACCTTGCAAGCCTTTGAACTGAGTTAATCTTGCAACCACATGTCTGTAATGGGACGGATCTAGTTGACTAAGTTGCTAATAACGTACCTGTGGGACCTCAAGAGGTCAACTACACCCTTTGTGTATGTTGTACGGGGGAGCGTACCGGGGCTGCGGCCAGGTACCCATCTAACGGTTGATTGGCCTAAACTTTGCCTTCGCTAAGGGAAGGGTTAGTGTGCAATAACCGGGGAGGCTCACTTGTATTGTTAGAAGTTTCCGAAAGACTTTGTTACGGGAACTCGCCTTTGTGGTGTTTGACTATATCTTGTGGGTAAAGTGCATAACCTCTGCAGAGTGCAAAAATCTATTTGAATAGCCGTGTCCGCGGTATTGGACATCGTTCGGGAATTACAGTCAAGGGTTAGACTTTCTCAAAAATAACTTGGACTTGAAAGGTTGGGTTTGGTTTACGAATGACGTTAATGGAAATGTGGATTAGGAATGGGAAAGATGTTTACTAAACTCCTTGAAAAGTTAATTATACTTTACTTGTTACTGCTGCTTTCGAATCTACTTATGATATTTGTCAAATGCTGTTTACTGCAAAAATACCCTGAGCCACTCCTTTGTATTAAGCCATGCATGTAGTATATTAGCTGCATTCTGTGCATGACTTGCTGAGTACCAAGTACTCACCCTTGCCACAATACAACACCAATTGAAGAGGAGACTACACCAGCTTTGGAGGAGGAGCTCCAAGAGGAACCGTCTACTTAGGGAGCGAGCCCAGTCAGTTGCCTGTGGTATACTGGATGGCGCCACGAAGTTATTTTATTTTCCGCTGCTATTATTTCTCTCTTAATAAGTTTCGCCCTGCGAGGCGTACATTTGTAACTTGACCATAAGGTCGAGCAACCAGTTTGACTATTTAATTAAAGTACTTTACTAGTATCGAGTTGTATGATTGTGATATTTACCGATGTTAAGACTGTGTGCACTAGCGCGTTCCTGGACTAGTGCTGAATACACAGAGGGTCCGGATTTGCAAATTCGGGTCCCGACAAAGTGCTTCTTCTTGAAGTCTGGGAACCTAGATAAGTTCGAGTCACGCTCAGCTGACGGAATCTTTCTGGGTTATTCGACTTCTGCCCATAGCTACAAGATTTGGGCTGTAGACTTGGGTAGGATCATAGAGACCTGTAAGGTGACCTTTGATGAGGCTAGTCCCGGTGCTAGACCAGACATTTTAGGCTCTTCTCCTCTTTCTCAGTCTATCTTCTCAGAGGAAGTTGGTGACGGAGATGAAGGCGCCTTGCCTGATCCAGTCACCATTCCTACTCCCGAGGTGCCTCCCATTTCCATTTCTGCACCTTAGGGAGATCATCCCTTACCCTCATACTCTTCGGCAGCTAGTGACTCTCTTCCTACTTCTCCCACGAGAGGAGTAGAGGTCACTTCTGCTTCTGGACCTCCCCGCCACATTCAGCAGGCTCATCCACCTGACCAAATCATTGGAGATCTGTTTGAGCGAGTCACTCACTCTAAGTCAGGTCTGTCCACATTCTGCCTCCACTCTGCCTTTGTTGCCTCTTTTGAGCCGAAGGATGTTTCTCATGCATTATCTAGTGAATCTTGGATTAATGCTATGCATGAGGAACTTGAAAACTTTGAGAGGAACAAAGTTTGGAAGCTTGTCGAGCCCCCTTCTAGTCACAACATCATTGGGACCAAATGGGTGTTAAAAAACAAGCAGAGTGAGGATGGGGTTGTAGTTCAAAACAAGGCTAGGCTAGTCGCTCAGGGTTTTTCTCAGATCGAGGGCCTCGACTTCGAGGAGACTTTATCCCCTGTAGCCAGACTAGAGGCCATCAGGATTCTGCTTGTATTCGCGGCGTCCAATGGCTTCAAGCTTTATTAAATGGATGTCAAGAGTGCATTCCTCAATGGCATCATTGAGGAAGAGGTGTATGTCAGACAGCCTCCAGGATTTGAGAACCCCAAGTACCCAAACCATGTCTTCAAGCTTTCCAAAGCTTTGTATGGACTTAAGCAAGCTCCACGAGCTTGGTATGAGAGGCTTAAGTCCTACCTCTTGAGTCATGGTTTTCATATGGGTCAAGTGGACAAGACTCTGTTCGTCAGACATTCTAATTCGAACTTTCTCCTAGTCCAAATCTATGTCGACGACATCATTTTCGGTGGTTCCTCGCATTCACTCTTTACTCAGTTCTCAGATGTGATGAGTACTGAGTTCGAGATGAGCATGATGGGCGAGTTGAGCTACTTCCTTGGCTTCCAGATTAAGCAGACTCAGGAGAGTACTTTCTTGCATCAAGGCAAGTACACTCGAGACCTCCTAAAGCGCTTTGATATGTCTGATGGAAGCCAGTTATGACTCCTATGGCCACCACTGTTGTCCTCGAGCCTGACGAGGATGGTGAGCCAATTGATCAGAAGGAGTTCCGGAGCATGATCGGCTCCCTCTTGTATCTCACTGCCTCGTGACCTGACATACATTTCTCTGTATGTCTTTGTGCTCGGATTCAGGCTTCTCCCCACGTGTCTCACCGTCAAGCGGTGAAGCGCATCTTCAGGTACCTTCGAGCTACCACTGACTATGGTATCTGGTACTCTTCTTCCTCTTGTCTATCCCTTAAAGCCTTTTCAAATGCAGACTTTGCTGGCTGTAGGATAGATAGGAAGAGCACATCTGGCACTTGCCAATTCATTGGCACTTCTCTTGTTTCTTGGTCCTCTAGGAAGAAGTCCAGAGTTGCTCAGTCCACCGCAGAGGCCGAGTATGTTGCTGCAGCCAGTTCCTGTAGCCAAGTGCTCTGGATAAGATCGACCCTGCGAGACTATGGGTTACCAGCAGATTGTGTTCCACTTTTTTGTAATAACACATCTGCCATTCACATTGCTAAGAACCCAATGCAGCATTCTCGGACCAATCATATTGATATCAGATATCACTTCCTTAGAGACCATGTGGAGAAGGGTGATATAGTGCTTTAGTTTGTGGAGAGTGACCACCAATTGGCTGATATTTTCACCAAGCCTTTGGATAGCTCTAGGTTTGTTGCCCTGAGAGGAGAGCTTGGGATTATGAGCCCATATGGCATATCTTGAGGGGGAGCTGGTTTGTATTATATGTTCATATGTATATTCAACTTTCCTTTCTCTTTTTGGGTATCTTTGGGATGGTTTTCATTTGGTTGAGTCCACTTCACCTAGACTTCTGGCATGCCTCGGCATGGACCTCTCACCTTATGCTTTATGGTGCTATTCCTCTCTTCTTCTCGGTTGAGCTCACTCACAGTCTTTTAGGTTTAGCAGGTGTTGGGCCCCGTGGGTAGACAGGGTCTGTGTTTGCTCCTGGGTTGGAGTTGGAGATGTAGCTTTCCTATATAAGTCATATGGGGAAGGTGTGAGTGAGTCTGAGTGTTAGTGTTTCTCTTCATGTTATCAATGCTTCTAGACTACCCATTTGTCAGTTTCTTGATTCCTTCTCCTCATTTTCTGTCTTTCTGGTTTCAGTTGAGTTTAATTCGTCTTTTTGAATCTAAAATTGCTAATAGCTCAACTTGAATCAGATTTTGTGCTTAATCGACTCACTTGTTGAGGGGGAGCTTGGAATTGATTATCTTGCATTGCATATAGACTTGTTTTTCATTTACGAGATTTGTCTATTATGTAATTGATAAAATTGAGATATGTTGCACCTAGCTACTTTTCTGAAGATATTTGCTAAACTAGGTCATATCCAATTTGGTATATCATGTGAAACTAGACAACATTTTAAAATTAAGCTTTCCTGAAAACTTGATGAAACTTGGCTTTTACTTGCTATACTTCTTCACTAGATGCTTATGCCATGCTTATTGAAATAGTGGGTTTCTACTAGAGTCCCTAGAGCAACTTGGGTTAGCTACATTGGTTCATTCTAGAATCCTCAACAATGCTCATGAATCTAAGTGCTGAAAATACAAATTGACTCTTTTGTGCTAAAATTGAACTCAACACTCTTCATTCACGAGACTGCTTCCCATTGCACTTGGGATAAACATGGAATGAAGTTTGTATGACCAAAACCACTCTTTTAAGCTTCTTGCTTGAGATGGTTGCTAATGGTTTGAGTCAATACATCGAAAAATGCAAAAAGAACTAGAGGAAGAGAGTGATGCCTAGGAGACCTATGTCGATGGCTCCTAGTCGAGGTTGTGTTTCTCTAGGATAAACTCTCTAAATCCTCAAAGGTTTGTGGAGGAGAGTGAAACTTAGGAGGCCTTTGTCGATGGCTCCTAGTCGAGGATGTGATTCACTAAGCCTAACTCTCTCATACCGCTTTATGAGCATTAATCTAAAAATTTGCATTTAAAGAGATGATTGAGCATGAGGCTTCTCTTATGGACTTGTAGTTTCCCAAAGTGTTGACTAGGTTGAACTCTAGTATATCCATTTGCACGTTTGGTTGGCTTTGCTTCTAGTCTTGAAGTTATGCTAAGTGTTGCCATTGTTGAAATCATGCAAAAGTAATATAACTTCTTTTGAGCTAGTTAGCAAAAATTAAAATATGCCATTGGATATGACTTAGGATGACATAATCTGAACTTGAGTAGTTTGGTGTCATACTTTGTCTAAGTGGTCACTTGCATAATCCTCAAAGCTCTTTTAGGTTGCATTTCATCCAAAAATTGTTCTCTTGATGCCTATACTGCCAAAAGGGGGAGAAAATGTAGAATTGGCATCTTAGAGAATAAAAAAAATGCTTTCTCATGATCATGTTGAATAATTTTCCTTGCATTTGGATCATGAGTAATATTGAGCTTTTTGAGAGATTTCTTGGTTTTTGGAGCTCTTGTCAAAAAATTGCCATTTCAAGTGTTGAGTTCCGAAAGTCTTCTCATCTATTTGGTCATGAGCTTTCCTTCTCTTTCAATTGGACCAAATATGGTTTGTGCAATCAAATTGCTTTTCTTCCTTCGTTTTCGAACTCAAATTTATGCCTTTTGTGTGGTTTGTCAATATACTCATCAAGGGGGAGATTGAAGGACCATGTGGAGGTCCATCCATATTTGTGATGAGTATTTGACTTTATTTGAGCAAGGTGTGCTCAGGTTTGAGTTTGATTTGACTTGGCATTGCATGTTTGAATTAGTGATAATTGTGGACTAACATGGAGGAAGAAAAAGGTAAGTGTATTGTGGTATGTGCAAAATGGTTTGGCCCTTGTGGTACAGGTTATTGAGGCAGCTATGGTCATTGGTGAGTACCAGGACTAGGTTGAGAGAACCGAGGTCCGGAGCGGTCGAGGATGCCGACGAGATGGTTGGGCTCAAACTAGGATCACTTGGATATCATGGAAATGGATGTAACACCTTGGCATCTAGCATGCCTGAATGCTACCAAACATAGGCTAAACAACATCTAAATACCATAAATTAAGGTAAATTACAGCAACGGAGCAAATGCTAAAAACTGAAATTTCGGTAGCATCTCCTTTGTTTTAACATGAATTGAAGGAACATCAACAGCATAGCAATATATGGCAATATAAGAGGCATCAAAAACAACAATAATTATAGGCATGACAGCAATATAAGTCTAATCCCAAGCATTCAATGTCTCCATGAGCCAAACGAGCAATAAGACTCTAATATCGCAAAACTAAACCATAAATCAATATGCATCACACTTAATTTATTATCAAGACCCAATTGAGTGACTGTGGGAACAATTGAGTGACGCTACGTGTAGAAGTGTGACTAATTCCCATCCCCGCATGCTGATCTTATGGTACCTAAAACAACAAGAAAGCACAAGCGTGAGTTCAACACTCAGCAAGCATATTGCAATGGTACACAAAAACAATTACATGGCTACAACAACTCATATCATGTCTTTCATCTCAATCATGATCACATATTAATATCATCACCATTATGTATGCAATGCGATGCGATGCTCATGTCTCCTTGGAAACTCATACCGGTATGGTTGTGTACACACCCGTCGGTGTGCACCCTCTCCCCCCTTCTATCCCGAAGATGGAGGGTGCCTACTCCTCGCTTTCGTTCACCGCGGTGAATGGAATCACGATGTATGACTTACTCATTGGCTCTCCAGAATAGTCATAACTTTCTCACCGACCTTCCCCGGACTAGTTATGACTTTCTCACCGCCCGGGCCATGTAATATGCCATGTATGCAAATATGCCAACATCATAATTAACTTGTACCTTAACACATGGCATCATAACATAATAAGCATACTCATCATATCATTGGCAATCATTAAAGCATGGCAAGTGATCAAATCATATAATCAATTTCATCTAGTCTCAACTAGCAACCTACAAACCGCTATCCATTACAATACACTTGCCTCAACCACGGGCAACGGATTGGCAAGAAGTAGAAGGCACTCCCGGGGTCACACCACCTGCACATGAGTACCACACACTGACAATCATGTCCACAAAACAGTAAGCAATCCCTCTTCTACCCCGACATCGCAAACTACTCTCTAAACCCAAAAACAGAGGTTCTGTCCCGTCGGGACAGCAGCCTTCCAAAAGGCATAACTCGGGTTCTCAGACTCTGAATCAATTAAACGAGTACATTCTCGCGTAGCTTAGGAAATTTCCTAACTTTTTCTAAGTATGTGGAAAAGCTGATTCGGACTCTAAAGTTGTTTAATCTACAAAATACCGTGATCTGTTCCAATCACGTCATAGATTTTAACACGCTCGGTAAAACAGCCATAACATTCAAACGGCTGGGTGGAATTGGACGTTCTTTATACCCACGGAAAGATATTGAAATTACCTACAACTTCTTCAACAGCAGTACGACCAAATTCCGACTCTAAATTGATGAAAACCCAAACCCTAGGTCGACTGCTCATGCTGCCCGAAACAGAGAACGTGGCAACTTCTAGATTTCATCTAATCTACTTAATTCCAGCACCACCAATTGATCTAAAAACTTGATAATCACCCTTAGAACAATACCTAGTCCAACCCCAAGCATTCCCATGGCCATACCTTCGCCCGACGCACGAAAACCTAATATATCTCCTCCCGGTTCGCGCGATCTCCTTCCTCGCTCCAAATTCACCGGGTCTCCTCGTGGCGGAGCGCTCCAATGGATGGAATTTCGAGGTGGTGAGGTCAAGAACTCACCTAGGTGCAGCAAGGGATGTGGAGAGGTGGTGGAGAGGGTGGTGGCGCAAGGGGAGAGGCTTGGGGGAGGTGGAGGCGCCCAAGGAGGAGGTGGGGAGGTGTGGGAGGCGGCTAGGGCACTTGGGGGCGCAAGGGGCAGGGGTGGGGGCGCAAAAGAGGCAGGGGGAGGCCCCCAACCAGGACTCCTACTCCCAAGTGGACTCAAACTCCATCCCACCAAAGCCCACGACCCCTTCTTTTAGGCCCAAAACTCCCCGGAAACGGCCCAAACTCCCGGAAACGGCCCGAAAACGCTAATAACCTCCATACCTTATGGTTTTAACCTAAATTTCATATTTCATAATGTTTTTGACCTCATCATTCACATAAATAAGGTTACGACACTCCGTGGTGTCACAATCTTCCCCCCTTCAACAGGATTCGACCATGAATCCGAGACACGCCACTTCGCAAACAACCAAATCAAAGGGAGCTATGGTTCACGCCTCAGAACCCGCTTAGAAGCCCCTACGATTTGCACCAGCCAGCACTCAGAGGCAAGGAGCTAAGGATCAAAGACTGACAGCTCTAAAGATAACTCACATTCAAAACTTGCCAGAATTCATACTCAACATTGAAACACAAAAGCACTCACATACGGCCTCAGCACAACCCCAGCGGTAGGTTAAAGTCCCAAACAGACCACAAAATAAAAAGGTCTCACACTCCTCATTCCATGCATTCCTTGGCACTAAAATGCCCGATCCCTTTAACCAAAGCCACTCTCCATAAGGACATGGTACCAACTTTAGATCTATCTTCCGCTCCCACGCACAAAAGTGATTCACGTCTCAACCTCTCAATTGTGGTTCGTCGTATTCAAGACGACGCAAACCAAGTGAGACACAACACTCTAAGATTACTAACTGCTCGAACCAACGGGGTTACAAGCTGATCTTTTACAACAAGACCAACACCCACCCCACTACCACCGAAAGGAGAAGCCTACGTCATGGCCAGGGTTCTGAAAACCCGCAAATTCAACAACAACCGAACATTCCTCTTCGGTTGGCACAACACGTTCAAAGATCGGCGACAAAAGATCCAATACTGTTCAAAAACAGAAAGCAATTACTAGCAACCACCAAGTGGTCCACTAATAATTTGATCAACCCTATCGAGGAACACCTCAATGACAATTCTCCAAGAAAATTTGAATTGGGTCATACCCAACCTTCCTTTACTCTTCACTTCCAAACTAGTTACGATCAACCACTAGCAACGCCTAATATCTTAGGTCATTACCAACCCACACTAAATTTTCCTTTCTTAGAAGGTCTCGCCCTCGCATTCTTCCTTTCAAAGAATCAGAACAAAGGGTACAATCATTGAGTAAACTCAACCAAAACCCATGAACCCAAAATGATCCACATACAACAACTCGAACTCCAAAGCGCTAAAAGCCACTTTGGAAAGAATCTGGCAACAACCAAAGAGCACACTTTTTTTTTCTAAGCCAAAATCGCAAAGAAAACTCGAATCTTTTACAGTAGAGCCAAAAACACCAGAGATTAATCCCCCTTTCTTTTCATACAAGAAAATAATGGAAATCTCGATTCATGACATGAATGCAACCTTTTCAAGAGCACTCCAGATTAGTCATATATCCATATATGACTTTCTCACCGACCTGGCTCATCGACTCCTTCATGATTAAATATGCATAAACAATGTCTCGTTTTCCTTTTCATCATTCATTCATCATGTAACAACGGTACCGAATAGTCATTCACCAAATGACTTCTTCCTCGGCATCAAATAATGGAAACACAATTAACATCGAAGGTTGAAGAAATTCATATAGACTATGACGGCAGCATAGTTGACAGTAAAACACCACGTCGCACCACATCCCACATCAATTGAAAACTGAACTTGCAAAACATTGCATTTCATCCAAATTCAACATTTTGGAAGAGAACATCAAAATTTCAAGTCAAGCATTTGCTCCCACAACTGTCACAAATTTTATCAAGGAGAGGGAAACTCATTTCCAAAAAGGGAACACCTCACTAACAAAATCACATTATAAAACATTCATAAAACCCACCTTTTTGAAGCACTCGCAACCATCACACACATTATGCAAATAAATCCAACTCTAGTCAAAAAGAGTTACAAATTAAATCTCAAGAGTTTCCAACACAACCCACTATGTCCATCTGCTCCCGTTAAAATTTATTCCAAAGATAATTCAAGGTGAATGCGAAGGAGCGCGATCCACTCAAAAACTTTTGGGTGTAAATCCATACTCATCACACAAATTAAACAAAATAGCCAAAACCAAAGATTGGCACCAATAGCTACGGGTTTTAGGGAAACTCGGAAACACAACACAAGGAATACCTTGACCGAAGGCATTCAACCAAAATGGCAAACAACCACACCAGTTGAAAGGGTTTTAAACACCAGCTCAGCATGAATCCCACCATAACTTGTATTCCACTACACTTACCATTTAAGCATTCAAAAATCACTATTTACTCATCAAGAGAGTCCAACCGGATTTAACAAATTTTACCTAACAATTTCTTTCTCTAGTTACCATTCCCAACACTTTTAATTAAGGTTTAAGATGCTTATCACAAAGGCACCCAACCAAGACTACATTGACATGATCCCCACGGTTCACCAAATCATATAACAACATATTCTATATTTCAAACATAGTACTTCAACAGCTACTTGAGCATGGTCTGTGACACTATGGTTTGGTGTGACGTTATAGAAGGTGAAACTAGAGAATAAAACCTTTCGGCTTAGGGTTTTCTCTCGTTTTTGGGCCGGTTGAAGTGTTATGTCGCCACGGAGTGTCGTAACCTTATTTAACGTGCATGATAAGGTTAATAACATTATGATATGTGGAATTAAGGTTAAAACTATATGATATTGAGGTTAATAGCTTTTCCGGGCCGTTTCCGGGGTTTTGGGCCTTCCCGGGGGAGTTTTGGGCCTTGGTGGGCTTTGGTGGGATGGATTAGGTCTCCGTAACGGACTAGAATTGGGTGTGGGGGCTGGTAAAAGGGGTTTCCCTGCCCCTTTGGGGCGTCCACCCTGCTGCCTTTGTGCCCCTTGAGGCCTTGGTGCGCCCCCTCACCTCCCCCCCACTTGCCAAGCCCTAGCCGCCCCTTCCCTTTGAGCCTTGCGCCTCCCCCTTGCTCTCCTCCATTGCCCCACCTCTCCACCACCTCTCCTCCACCCCCTTGATGCCCTAGGGTGGTCTCCACACCTCTGCACCTTGTGGATCCATCCGTTGGAGCGAGGAGCGAGGAGCGTGGAGCGAGGAGCGATCCGCGAGGAGATCTATTGGAGATTCGTTCGTTGGGCAAAGGTATGATCATGGGGATCCTTGGTTTTGATCTAGGTACTGTTCTTAGGGTGATTATCAAGTTTTTAGATCAATTGGTGGTGCTGGATTGGAGTTCTTTGGGTTAGATCTAGACGTTGCCACGTTTCTGTTTTCGGGCAGATTGAGCAGTCGGGCTATGGTTCGAGTTTTCGTCGATTTAGAATCCGAATCTGCCCGTACGGACTTAAAAGAAGTTGTAGATAATTTAATTATCTTTCCGTGGACATAAAGCACGTTAAAATCCGATCATCCGTTTGAATGTTATGGCCGTTTTACCGAGCGTGTTAAAATCTGTGACGCGATTGGAACAGATCTCGGTAATCTGTAGATTAGACGACTTTAGAGTCCGAATCAGTCTTTCCATATACCTAGAGAAAGTTGGGAAATTTCCTAAGCTACGCGAGGGTGTACTCGTTTAATTCATTCGGAGTCCCAGAACTCAAGTTATGCCTTTTGCAAGGCTGCTGTCCCGACGGGACAGAACCTCTGTTTTAGGTTTTGCGAGTAGGGAGCAATGTCGGGTTAGATGGGGGTTTGCGTACTGTTTTGTGGTTATGATTGTGATTGTGTGATACCCCTGTGCAGGAGGTGTGACCCCGGGAGTGCCTTCTACTTCCCGCCAATCCGTTGCACGTGGTTGAGGCAAGTGTGTTGTGATGGATAGCGAGTTGTAGGTTGCATGTTGAGATTAGATGGAATTGTTTACAAGATATATGTCCACTTGCCATGTGTTAATGATTGCTATGATATGATGAGCATGTTTAAGATGTTATGACGCCATGTGTTAAAATATGAGTTTTATATGATGTTGGCATGCTTGCATACATGACATGTTACATGGCCCGGGCGGTGAGAAAGTCATTAACTAATCCGGGAAGGTCGGTGAGAAAGTTATGACTAATCCGGAGAGCCAATAGAGTAAGTCCTACATCGTGATTCCATCTACCGTGGGTTGTGGAAGCGAGGAGTAGGCACCCTCCATCTTCGGGATTGAAGGGGGGAGAGGGTGCACACCGATAGGTGTGTACTCAACCATACCGGTATGAGTTTCCAAGGAGATATGAGCATTGCATTGCATTGCATACACAATGATGATGATTTTGTTAAAGTGTTCATGATTGAGATGATATACATGATGTGAGATGTTATTTTCTATGATATTGTTATTGTTGTCCATTACAATAGGCTTGCTGAGTTTCGAACTCACGCTTGTGTTTTATGTTGTTTTTAGGTACTTTGAGATCGGCATGAGGGAAAAAGGGGTTTAGCTACACTTCTACACGTAGCTCCACCATCATAGTCTATGATTAATCACTTGGAGACATGATTTTAAGAGTTGTGCCATAAAGTTAATGTATGGTTTAATCTAGCATGCTTGTGATCCCTTATTTGCTTCGTTATAGTTTATGAAGTGGTTGAGCATGGTATTATTGGCGTAGTTTGATGATACATCCATTTATGTTGATGTTTTAGATGTCGTGTGCTATGATATAACTTGCCATGATATTGATATTGTGTTAATTCATGAAAAAACAAAGGAGATGCTGCCGAAATATCGGTTTTTAGCATATGTACCTTTGCTGGAATTTATGTTTAAATGTGTTTTTTAGTTGTTGTTTAGCTTATGTTTGGTAGCATTCGGGCATATTAAATGCCGGGGTGTTACAGTTGGTATCAGAGCGGGCTGTAGGTCCTTGGAATGTGAATTTTTAGTGTCATGCTATAGGGAAAAACTAAAATATGATGTGGAATAACTTAGAAACATGGCTTAGGTCTTAACTAAAATTTTGTTATAGGATAGCAACATTAAAACTTACAAAAGTGGTATAACTAATCTAAAATTTGACACACAATGGATGCACAGTAGGAAAGGGTATGGGTATCGTTTCTTTATGCTTAAATGTTGTATTTAAGTTATGATGTTGAATGCTTCCTTTGATAAAGCATGTTGCTATGTCTATGAGATAAATGACTGAATTGCTCTTGTTGTTGTGATAGAGTGGAATTGTGGTACCGAAGGGTTTCGGTCACCTCTTTTGTTCATAGTAAGGGCGAGGTTTGACGGTATGGCGGTTAGCGCCATCACCGAAGAACTATTAACCCTGTAGGAGAAGAGTGCTTACCCTCTCTGTTGTAGATCGGGTAGTTGACTGGAGTCAAATAGAAGAGTTTGGTGGTGGATTCCTTCAGACGTTCTTTGCCGCTCGACGATCGATTTTCGTAGCTTTTCTTGGCTTTAGTTGATTTGAATCAAATGAAAAATGTTGGGTTTTTGCGGATTGTTCCGTATGCGGTGTGTGGTTTTGTCTTCCTTGGTTGAAGACGAAGAAGAGGAGTCTAGTGTTGCGCTTCTTTTGGGCGCCTTTCCAGTTTTAATGATTAGTTTGTTGATGGCTTTATGGGAAGAAGCATTCAAATTTATCCTGTGTTTGCCTTTCTCCGAGGTTAACGGAGTTATTATGAGTTATGCTGCACTGGCTGTCGTGGCTGAAGTTACGTGTCTTTGTAGAAGTAAGTGGTGTTTGATTCGTTATTTTGCTGGTTTAAGAAAATCATCTTTGAAGAACCCTTCCTATTTTGTGAAAGTTTGGAGTTAGGGTTTATTTGCAAAGGTATATTTGATCGATTGGTTCCCTCCAGTAGGAGTCTTTGAGATTTAAAAAGTGTTTTGGAGAATTCCTTTGCATGACCAAGTTTGGGTTTGTCTCATCGCAATTTTGAGAGTCAAATTTTCCTTATGAACTTAGGATGAGTTTTAAAACTAAAATGCTGTAAACAAAGTAGTCTTTTGACTGAAATCGTTTGTCCCTAGTAAGAATTGATGTTTAGCATGTTATGTAGTAGGTAACAATGTGGTTTATGGATTGATGTGTTGCTAAGTTAAATTTTGAGTTGAATCAATTCAATGTGATTAATATCTCTAGCTTGAGAATAAATAGACTACTAGTGTTGCAGTTTACTCTTAGCGAGAATGATTAAATGTGTTAATGTACATGCTTAGAATCTGTTGCCTTGCTTTAAATGTGCTTATGATCCTTGTTAATGTTAAAAGTTTAAACTTTGATGCATAGTTAAAACATTAAGATGATGTAGACTCATTGTTATTGTAAAAGAAACTTTCTTTGGTTGTTAAAGATGTTCTAATCTAATGGATTAATAGAGAAATTTAATCGTGTTGACTAGTGACTTTAATTTGGATGTTGATTAGAGTTGCTATTTTTGTTGTTGCAAACTACTAGTATCTTTGGAAGTATGCAGTTGTGTCGCTACAATGCTAGTATTGATATCAATGGAGAAGACATAAGACTTATTGTTAATGATGTTGTTAATGGTAGTGTTAATGCTAGTATTCAGTCTATTTTTAAATAGTGGGGGTATGTTGTGTGGTGGTAATTTTGTTTATCACCTATGTATAGGAGTAGCTAAAAGTAATGTTGTTGGTTGATGATTATGCCCATTTGTTGTTATTGATGACTAAGTAGTTGTGGTAACTGTTTAGATTATTCGTTGGAAAACCATGGTTAAAATAGAGGAAAATTTTAACATGTTGCGATGGAGTGAGCTTTGGATAATTAACATGATGTACAATTTCATCCTTAATGAATGTATGCCTTGGAATCCTAGTTATGAACTTTGTCTTGTAGAGATAATATTTACATGTTGAAGTCGTTGTTTAAGCTGAATAAGGTTCGGTTGTCGAGACGTGAATATATAGGTGGTATGAAATTTATAGGTTGATCTTGCTTTGAAAGATTTGTGGAAGTACTATGTTTCAAATTTAGAATAAGATGTATTATGATTCGGTGAGCCGTGGGGATCATGTCATTATAGTCTTGGTTGGGTGCCTTTTTGATAAGCATCATATACCCTTATTAAAAATGTTGGGAATGGTAACTAGAGGAAGAATTTGTTGTGAAACTTTCGGTTGAATTGTGTTGGGGCTCCTCGGATAGTAAATAGTGATTATTGAAGTCTTTAATGGAAAGCGTAGTGGAGTACTAGAGATGGTTCCTTTCATGCCGAAATGTTGTCTAAAAACCTTTGAAACTGGTTTGGTTGTTTGCCATCTCGGTTGAATGCTTTCGGTTGAGGTGTTCCTTATGTTGAGTTTGAGTTTCCCAAAACTTGTAGTGGTTAGTGTCGACCTTTGGTTTTGGTGAATTTGTTTAGTTCGTGTTGTGAGTTTGAGTTTACATCCAAAAGTTTTTGAGTGGATCGCGCCTTCGCGTCAGACCGATTTATCTTTGGAATTAATTTTAAAAGGAAGCAGATGATCATAAAGGGTTGTGTTGGAAACTTTTGAGTTAAGCCCTTGATGTGTAACTCTATTTGACTAGAGTTGGAGTCATTTGGAAAATGTGTCTGGTGTGCGGGTGTTTTACAAGTCTGGATTTTTATGAATGTTTCATAAGTGAATTTGGTTAGTGAAGAGTTTTCTTTTTGGATTGAGTTTCCCTCTCTTTTGATAAAAATTTATGGCCTTGTGTCTGCAGATGTTTGATTTTGGAGTCGATGTTCTGTTCCAAAGGGTTGAGTTTGATTTTGCGAGGTGTTGCAAAGCTAGTGTTAAATCGAAGATGGGTTTTCACACGATGTGGTGTTTTGTTGATTAACGATGTTGCCGTCATAGTTTATATGAATTACCGCAACTCTCGATGTTATTCGAGATTTATTCATATGATACCGAGGCAGAAGTCATCATGTGAATGACTATTCGGTAGTGTGGTTACATGATGAGGGAATGGTGAAAAGTAAACATGACATCGTTTTTACATGTTAAATGATAAAAGAGTCGTTGAGCCAGGTCGGTGAGAAAGTCATATATGGAGATATGACTAATCCGGAGTGCTCCTGAAGAGTGTGCATTTATGTCATGAAACGAGATTTCCCTTGCTTTCTAGTATGAAAAGAAGCAATGAACAATTTCTGGTATGTTGGTTGTGATGTAGGGGATTTATGCTTCCTTTGTGTTTTGGCTTGGATGTTGCCGAATTCTTTCCAAAATGGTTGTTAATGCTTTGGGTTTGAGTTGTTGTGTGTACACTTGGGCTTGATAGCTAAGTGTTTTTGTGTGAGGGCGAGACCCTCTTAAGAAAGGAACCAATTGTGGTTTGGTAAGGTTTTCGATCCTAGCTTGGGCTAGTTGTCGAACTTAGTGGTATAAGGGTGGTTTGTGATGGAGGTTGATGATGTATGGGTTTAACCTTTACTAAGAGTAGCGATGGGTGGAAGTGAAGTTGACGGTAGATCGGTGATAATTGCCCTGCCGTGAGCAGTTGTCTTCACTAGTTGTTTTTGGGTTTGAGTCTTGCCTGGGAAAGGATGGAATAAAATGTTAGTATGATCGTGTATCGGAAGGGCTAGTGTGCCTTAATGAGTTATTCCCCTCGATGGAAACTTTCGGGAATGAAGAGAGGTCGTTAAAGGAATTGTGACTTCCTTTGATTATGTCATGTTGAGTTTATTGCAGTGTGTAGTCAGGTAAGTTGTGATAGAAGGGTGAGGTGTTTGTCGTGAGGATTCGAGCATTTTGGGTTGTTGAAGCCCTTCGAGGTTGAAACGCAGATTCTGTTTGGGATTTGAATTGAAAATTGAACTATGAGCGGTTGCCCTTAGTTGAGCTAGATCAACACTTTTTCTTTAAGTGTTGGTTTTGGGAACTCGTTTGTCGTTTGTTTCCGGTTCTAGTCGTTGTGCGAATGTTTTGTGCTGCAGAGAAGCCTTTTGTCCTTTGGGGACTTTGTTGCTGTTTTTGGCATCCTTCGGATTCGAGGTCGAATCCTGTTGAAGGGGGGAAGAATGTGACACTATGGTTTGGTGTGACGTTATAGAAGGTGAAACTAGAGAATAAAACCTTTCGGCTTAGGGTTTTCTCGCGTTTTTGGGCCGGTTGAAGTGTTATGTCGCCACAGAGTGTCGTAACCTTATTTAACGTGCATGATAAGGTTAATAACATTATAAGATGTGGAATTAAGGTTAAAACTATAGGATATTGAGGTTAATAGCTTTTCCGGGCCGTTTCCGGGCCGTTTTCGGGGTTTTGGGCCTTCCCGGGGGAGTTTTGGGCCTTGGTGGGCTTTGGTGGGATGGATTAGGTCTCCGTAACGGACTAGAATTGGGTGTGGGGGCTGGTAAAAGGGGTTTCCCTGCCCCTTTGGGGCATCCACCCTGCTGCCTTTGCGCCCCTTGAGGCCTTGGTGCGCCCCCTCACCTCCCCCCCACTTGCCAAGCCCTAGCCGCCCCTTCCCTTTGAGCCTTGCGCCTCCCCCTTGCTCTCCTCCATTGCCCCACCTCTCCACCACCTCTCCTCCACCCCCTTGCTGCCCTAGGGTGGTCTCCACACCTCTGCACCTTGTGGATCCATCCGTTGGAGCGAGGAGCGAGGAGCGAGGAGATCTATTGGAGATTCGTTCGTTGGGCAAAGGTATGATCATGGGGATCCTTGGGTTTGATCTAGGTACTGTTCTTAGGGTGATTATCAAGTTTTTAGATCAATTGGTGGTCCTGGATTGGAGTTCTTTGGGTTAGATCTAGACGTTGCCACGTTTCTGTTTTCGGGCAGATTGAGCAGTCGGGCTATGGTTCGAGTTTTCTCTATTTAGAATCCGAATCTGTCCGTACGGACTTAAAAGAAGTTGTAGATAATTTAATTATCTTTCCGTGGACATAAAGCACGTTAAAATCCGATCATCCGTTTGAAAGTTATGGCTGTTTTACCGAGTGTGTTAAAATCTGTGACGCGATTGGAACAGATCTCGGTAATCTGTAGATTAGACGACTTTAGAGTCCGAATCAGTCTTTCCATATACCTAGAGAAAGTTGGGAAATTTCCTAAGCTACGCGAGGGTGTACTCGTTTAATTCATTCGGAGTCCCAGAACTCAAGTTATGCCTTTTGCAAGGCTGCTGTCCCGACGGGACAGAACCTCTGTTTTAGGTTTTGCGAGTAGGGAGCAATGTCGGGTTAGATGGGGGTTTGCGTACTGTTTTGTGGTTATGATTGTGATTGTGTGATACCCCTGTGCAGGAGGTGTGACCCCGGGAGTGCCTTCTACTTCCCGCCAATCCGTTGCACGTGGTTGAGGCAAGTGTGTTGTGATGGATAGCGAGTTGTAGGTTGCATGTTGAGATTAGATGGAATTGTTTACATGATATATGTCCACTTGCCATGTGTTAATGATTGCTATGATATGATGAGCATGTTTAAGATGTTATGACGCCATGTGTTAAAATATGAGTTTTATATGATGTTGGCATGCTTGCATACATGACATGTTACATGGCGAGGCGGTGAGAAAGTCATTAACTAATCCGGGAAGGTCGGTGAGAAAGTTATGACTAATCCGGAGAGCCAATAGAGTAAGTCCTACATCGTGATTCCATCTACCGTGGGTTGTGGAAGCGAGGAGTAGGCACCCTCCATCTTCGGGATGGAAGGGGGGAGAGGGTGCACACCGACGGGTGTGTACTCAACCATACCGGTATGAGTTTCCAAGGAGATATGAGCATTGCATTGCATTGCATACACAATGATGATGATTTTGTTAAAGTGTTCATGATTGAGATGATATACATGATGTGAGATGTTATTTTCTATGATATTGTTATTGTTGTCCATTACAATAGGCTTGCTGAGTTTCGAACTCACGCTTGTGTTTTATGTTGTTTTTAGGTACTTTGAGATCGGCATGCGGGAAAAAGGGGTTTAGCTACACTTCTACACGTAGCTCCACCATCATAGTCTATGATTAATCACTTGGAGACATGATTTTAAGAGTTGTGCCATAAAGTTAATGTATGGTTTAATCTAGCATGCTTGTGATCCCTTATTTGCTTCGTTATAGTTTATGAAGTGGTTGAGCGTGGTATTATTGGCGTAGTTTGATGATACATCCATTTATGTTGATGTTTTAGATGTCGTGTGCTATGATATAACTTGCCATGATATTGATATTGTGTTAATTCATGAAAAAACAAAGGAGATGCTGCCGAAATATCGGTTTTTAGCATATGTACCTTTGCTGGAATTTATGTTTAAATGTGATTTTTAGTTGTTGTTTAGCTTATGTTTGGTAGCATTCGGGCATATTAAATGCCGGGGTGTTACATGGTCAACCTATAAATTTTATACTATCCATACGTCAAAATCTTGACAATTGAAACTTGTTCAATCAATAAAATGACTTCAACAATTAAGTAATATCTCTACAAGATAAAATTCGTAAATAGGATTCTAAGATATGCATTCATTAAAAATTAAAATCTTGCATCATGATTATTATCCATTGTTCATCCCATCACAACATGTACTCGACATAATACCACAGTTTTTACACTTTTCTTCTATTGGATCAATGGTTTCCAACAATTAACAACACTACCAAGGCATCAATATCAATTCTTTGCATAATCATCAATTAACAACATTACTTTTAGCTACCTTACACATAGGTTGCAACAAAATTTTCACTACACAACCTACTCCAACTATTAAATTAGATTTAATAAGTTAGATCAGCACAATGTTCTTAACAACATCATTAACAAAAAGTCTTATGTCTTCTCAATTGATATCAATACTAGCATTGTAGAGACACAACTGCATACTTCCAAATATACTAGTAGTTTGCAACAACATAAATAGCAACTCTAATCAACTTCCAAATTAAAGCCACTAGTCAACATGATTAAATTTCTCTATTAACCCGTTATATTAGAACATCTTTAAACAACCGGCAAAGTTTCTTTAACAGTATCATTAATTTACATCATCTTAATGTTCTAACTATGCATCAAGGTTTAAGCTTTTAACATGAACGAGGATCATAAGCACTTTTTAAAGCAAGGCAACAGATTCTAAGCATGTACATTAACCCATTTAATCATTCTCGCTACAGGGTAAACTACAACACTAGTAGTCTATTTATTCTCCAGCTAGAGATGATAATCACATTGAATTGATTCAACTCAAAATTTAACTTAGCAACACATCATTCCATAAACCACATTGTTACCTACTACATAGCACGGACATAAACTTTTCTAAACACCTTCATGGGGCACGAACTCTTGACAAACAGGATGCAACTCAACTTTTAAAGATAACCACAACTCAAGAACCAGAACGAACACCGATAGAAAATTTCTCCTTTCCAGGCAAGGAAGAAAAACAAAACTCCAACAGAAATGCAGGAGAGCTCAACTCTCAAATTCCCAAATTTGCCCACAAAACTCTTCAAGAAATCTCAAGATCTATACTTCCAAGAAGGAAGAAGGATGCACCAGGGAAAATCAAATGTTCATTAAATCTTTTCCGATAAAAGATTCAAACTTAGCTCCACCAACTCAAGGCCTGCACAAGGGGAAACTCCAACACTTTTCTTAGATAGGGAGAACAATAACCACAAAAGTTTCCTCCTCAAGACAGTCCGTAATGACCAACAAAACCGGTGTCAAAGCAAAAATAGCGACCAACAGATGCGCAACACAAAACCTTTCTTCTATGTCTTTAACCAAGGAAGACAAAACCACGAACCACATACGGAATAATCCGCGAAAATCCAATACCAAACACTTTTCTTTTGGTTTCAATCAACCAGAGCTGAGAAGACCAACCGAAACCGACCGTTAGAACGGTAAAGAGCAACTGAAAGAATCCACCACAAACTCTTCTATTCGACTCCATCCAACTACCCGATCTACGACAGAAAGGATAAGCACTCTTCTCCCATAGGGGTTAATAGTTCTTCGGTGATGGCGCTAACCGGCCACACCTTCAAACCACACCCTTACTATGAACAAAAAGAGGTGACCGAAACACTTCGGCACCACAACCCCACTTTAACACAACCACAAGAACAATTCAATCATTTATCTCATAGACATAGCAACATGCATTATCAAATGAAGCATTCAACATCAAAGCTTAAATACAACATTTAAGCGTAAAGAAACTATACCAATACCCTTTCCTACTGTGCATCCATTGTGTGTCAAATTTTAGATTAGTTATACCACTTTTGCAAGTTTTAATGTTGCTATCCTATGACAAAATTTTAGTTAAGACCTAAGCCATGTTTCTAAGTTATTCCACATCACATTTCAGTTGTACCCTATAGCATGACACTAAAAATACACATTCCAGGGACCTATAACCTGGCTCTGATACCAACTGTAACACCCCGGCATCTAGCATGCCTGAATGCTACCAAACATAGGCTAAACAACATCTAAATACCATAAATTAAGGTAAATTATAGCAAAGGAGCAAATACTAAAAACCAAAATTTCGGCAGCATCTCCTTTGTTTTAACATGAATTGAAGGAACATCAAAAGCATAGCAATATATGGCAATATAAGAGGCATCAAAAACAGCAATAATTATAGGCATGACAGCAATATAAGTCTAATCCCAAGCATTCAATGTCTCCATGAGCCAAACGAGCAATAAGACTATAATATCGCAAAACTAAACCATAAATCAATATGCATCACACTTAATTTATTATCAAGACCCAGTTGAGTGACTGTGGGAACAATTGAGTGACGCTACGTGTAGAAGTGTGACTAATTCCCTTCCCTGCATGCCAATCTCATGGTACCTAAAATAACAAGAAAGCACAAGCGTGAGTTCAACACTCAGCAAGCATATTGCAATGGTACACAAAAACAATTACATGGCTACAACAACACATATCATGTCTTTCATCTCAATCATGATCACATATCAATATCATCACCATTATGTATGCAATGCGATGCGATGCTCATGTCTCCTTGGAAACTCATACCGGTATGGTTGAGTACACACCCGTCGGTGTGCACCCTCTCCCCCCTTCCATCCCGAAGATGGTGGATGCCTACTCCTTGCTTTCGTTCACCGCGGTGAATGGAATCACGATGTAGGACTTACTCATTGGCTCTCTGGAATAGTCATAACTTTCTCACCGACCTTCCCCGGACTAGTTATGACTTTCTCACCGCCCGAGCCATGTAACATGCCATGTATGCAAATATGCCAACATCATAATTAACTTGTACCTTAACACATGGCATCATAACATAATAAGCATACTCATCATATCATTGGCAATCATTAAAGCATGGCAAGTGATCATATCATATAATAAATTTCATCTAGTCTCAACTAGCAACCTACAAACCGCTATCCATTACAATACACTTGCCTCAACCACGGGCAACGGATTGGCGAGAAGTAGAAGGCACTCCCGGGGTCACACCACCTGCACATGAGTACCACACAATGACAATCATGTCCACAAAACAGTAAGCAATCCCTATTCTACCCCGACATCGCAAACTACTCGCTAAACCCAAAAACAGAGGCTCTGTCCCGTCAGGACAGCTGCCTTCCAAAAGGCATAACTTGGGTTCTAAGACTCCGAATCAATTAAACGAGTACATCCTCACGTAGCTTAGGAAATTTCCTAACTTTTTCTAAGTATATAAAAAAGCTGATTCGGACTCTAAAGTTGTTTAATCTACAAATACCGTGATCTGTTCCAATCACGTCACAGATTTTAACACGCTCGGTAAAACAGCCATAACTTTCAAACGGCTGGGCGGAATTGGACGTTCTTTGTACCCACGAAAAGATATTGAAATTACCTACAACTTCTTCAACAGCCGTACGACCAAATTCCGACTCTAAATTGATGAATACCTAAACCCTAGGTCGACTGTTCATGCTGCCCGAAACAGAGAACGTGGCAACTTCTAGATTTCATCTAATCTACTCAATTCCAGCACCACCAATTGATCTAAAAACTTGATAATCACCCTTAGAACAATACCTAGTCCAACCCCAAGGATTCCCTTGGCCATACCTTCGCCTGACGCACGAAAACCCAATAGATCTCCTCCCGGTTCGCGCGATCTCCTTCCTCGCTCCAAATCCACCGGGTCTCCTCATCGCGGAGCGCTCCAATGGATGGAACTTCGAGGTGGTGGGGTCAAGAACTCACCTAGGTGCAGCAAGGGAGGTGGAGAGGTGGTGGAGAGGGTGGTGGCGCAAGGGGAGAGGCTTGGGGGAGGTGGAGGCGCCCATGGATGAGGTGGGGAGGTGTGGGAGGCGGCTAGGGCACTTGGGGGCGCAAGGGGCAGGGGTGGGGGCGCAAAAGAGGCAGGGGAGGCCCCCAACCAGGACTCCTACTCCCAAATGGACTCAAACTCCATCCCACCAAAGCCCACGGCCCCTTCTTTTAGGCCCAAAACTCCCCGGAAAGGCCCAAACTCCCGAAAACGCTAATAACCTCCATACCTTATGGTTTTAACCTAAATTTCATATTTCATAATGTTTTTGACCTCATCATTCACATAAATAAGGTTATGACACTCCAGTTCGGGTTGGAGGCTCGAAGAGGCGGAAACTGAGCGGTCAAGTCTGGCGGATGAAGGCCCGTTGCATCGGGTTGACCGGGTTTTGTTTAAAACCCATCATGGCCAATGTGGCCCATGTAAAGCCCATGTGTGGGGTGAAATGAGTGGGTTAATACTAGCCCTTGGTGGAGTGCCCTAGGGTTTGGGACTCATCCAAGGGTGGTAGGTGGCCCTATAGTAGTATAAATAGTGGGGGAGGGGTGCCCTCCCTCATTTGAAGGTTTGAGTTGCTCCTTTGAGCTTTGCCCACATGAAGTGAGTCTTTGTAAACCTTCCAACCAGAAAATACAAAGCTTTTCTTTACATTCTTGTGAATTTAAATTCCGCATTCACATTATGTCTTTACTTTATGCAATTTAAATTCAGCATTTACTTTCCCGCATGTAAATTATCGCAATTTACTTTCTCGCAATTTGGATTTGCCTCCTCTCCTTCTAAATGCTGCTGATCAAGGATGTCTTGAGGGTGCTCATTTGGTTTTACATATTTCTTGCACCCTAGGATAGACTAGAGATCAAGTTTCTATCAAGATTGCAAATATGTCCTGAACTTGTTCTTCGCGCAGCAGTCAGTCTTCGATTTTTAGAAAAATATAGAAAAAAAATAATTTTTGAGTGATTCTTGTTGTTGAAGTTTCTTGACTCATATATCCATATGTGGAAAAATTTTGGAGTACACTGGTGCACCGTTTGGGAGCTGTGAGGTGAAAACTGAGCCCTAAATTTCCTGATTGAAGATCCTGACTGTTCATAGTTCTTGATTTTTCCTGATTTTTGTAGAAGGTTTTTTGTGGTGATTTTTGGTGGAGTGCTTCATGACTCATGTACTCATAGGGTGAAAAATTTACAAAAATGTTGGAGCAAAAGAAGTCCACCATTCACCTGCTCTAATTGTGGACCAGAAAAATCTGCTTTTGCTTTTCTAAAAGAGGCTTTTGTGTTTTGGCTTGATCTCTTTTAGAAAAGAAGTATTTTAACTGATCACTCTTTGATTTGGACACTTCAAAACCAGGATTGTGATTCAAAAAACCCTCACTTGATTCATGGTTCTCATCCATGTAAGCTAGGGATACACATAGTTGTCTTGTCGTTCCGGTTTTGCCGGTTTGTGCGAGTTTGAGGAGCACCATTTTCTTTGCAGGATTGTCTTGAGTACTTTGAGTGGGGAAAATTTTATTAGGGACCATTCACCCCCCCTCTGATCGCCATCTCGGTCTTTCATACCAAACACTATTTCCTAACCGAATAGTTATAAAGGTAGCTTTCATGTTCACTATGAAACATGCAGAGGGGAGTGATCAAGATGGGATTTGCCACTCCGGTGTAACGTAGATATATGTCTAGGGCACTCGTGTGATATGATTAAGGAAGTGCATAGCCATGTCGTGATTGAGAAGTCAATTACAACTTATTAATCTATCACGGATACGAGAGATGGATTGAACTGTCAAAGGATGACATGCTTCTCACCTTGAGTTCGATCTTCATATTGTTTGGCAAATGGATTATTACATCAGTACTTTAATCATGTGCGTTTGGGAGTTGGCATGCTCTGCAAAGAGCCGCTACCGACTATTGGATTAGAAAAGGGTTTTCCAAATCTATGTCCAAATGTGCATGAACCTACAGGGTCACACACATAATGGGCTGGGATGCATTAATTCGTATTGGATCCGTAATTAATGGACCTCATGGGTTTAACACGATGATGGGCCCTAGCTTAGGGTTTCCTCGCGTGGCGATATAAGGAGAGGAGAAGGGTGGGCGTCACACATCTCTTTCGTCCAGAACCCTAGCCTCCACCTCTCGTTGCCCCTGCCGAGCGACATGGTGCTTGCACACCGACGCACGGCGTTCCATCCCTGGACGTGTGGATATCGTAGAGGCGCTGCTGCGGTTGCCGCGGCGCTGATCGTCAAGGAGGAGTACTTACGACGACGTGCTACGGTAGTGATCGGTGAGGAGGAGACGTTCGACACGACGTGAACGACTACCTCCTGTACCTCGACGCACGCAACGTGAGAACTGGCTTCTCCAACTCTTCTTCCGCTGCTTCTACGCGTCAAGGGTAACGATCCATGATCTCTTACTCGCATGATGTCTTGGGTGATCGCGGTAGAATTTTAAAATTGTGCAAGCGTAGCCTACCCGTTCCTCAACAGTGGTATCAGAGCCGGTCATGTGTAGTTTTAGATCTAGATCAGGCACATGTGGTGATATGTTGCTATGTCATTCACGGGATGATTTGATCAATTGGTATTAGGATGTATAGAGGTATGAGTTGACAGTGCCATACGATCAAAAAGATTAGTTCGTTTCCATTCAGATTCGAGCCGCGCATTGCCCCTACCGGTTGGAAACACCATCAGGGCTACACATGCGCTGAATAGATCGAAACAACATATCAAGATCATATAGGGCCGCCATCTTCTCAAGGGGACCTCGCGCAATAGATCGATTTGATCGGTCTAGTGAAAATTGAGCTGTTTTGAATGGCATGGATTCGGCTTGATATGATCAATCTGATGAGATTTTAATAGTGTTTTCATAGATGCGATCTATGTTTCCCCGAAAGTAGGGACTGAGTATAAATTAAAACTTGTTCACTTCATGCGCTAGAATACGATTCTATGACTAACTTGTTTTTGCAGGGAATGATGTGAAATAGTATGGCCTATGTGTATGTGATGCATGTAATTTTTACATAGCCTACGTGCCGTGTCAAGCCATAAGGCTATTTCAATTGAATAACGACCTGCGTGTCGACTTGTGATGTTTGAAACCTTCATGTAAAATTCATTATCAAAGTTGTAAGGAGTTGCATCTACAATGATGAAGATGGTGGCATCAAGCATGATGGCTAGGTGAACAATCAAGCATGATAGCTAGGTGAACAATCAAGCAAGAAGGCTAGGTGAACAAACAAGCATGATGATGGAGATCCTAATGCTAAGGGCCATGTTATTTCACATATTAATTTTGATTTTCTTTGGATGTGTGTTTAATCCTTGCTATTTTCTTTATGCTCATTGCATGTGATGCCATGTTCATAGTAGGTATTGTTCATCCCCATAGTTAAAATTTTTAAATCAAACATGTCCACCCAATTGTTGCACCTATCAAGAATTTAGATCGTTATTAATATGACTGCCAAAGTAGTATATCAATGGATATCTTAATATATGATAGGGATGTGTTGAAGCACTTTCACAACAGGCCATTCATCCAAACAAACTTGAATTGGTAGGAGAGTTCCTGTAGGGTCTGTTGTACCCATCAAATAAAAGTAGTCATCAATTGGTAGGCTTCCTTTCTTTAGCTAATGTATTATGGCATCTTCGTAATCACAACGAGCATTATCAGCCCCTTCAGTTGTATTATTACAAAATAAAAAACAACGACATGGCAACACAACACTGGATACGCCAAAGCTTGACCGGTCGTGCAGCTTTTTCAGCGCGATTAGACAACACACCTCTAGGGTGACCTAAAGGTAAGCATCCATCACCATCCATCACCTTTTCCAGTGACAGGTCCTGCAGCTTTACCAAAGCGTGACAGGTCCTACAGCTTTTCCAAAGCGTGATAGGTCTTTATGCTTAGGCAAAGCGGGACAGGTTGTGGCGGGACAGGCCATGCAGCTTTGCCAAAATGGGGCAATCGGCCTATATAACGGCCATCCCCTCCTGCCTTCACTCTCAACGAAAGAGTCCCATCGCAGGGAAGAGGAAACAAAACAAGGGGAGGAGAACAGGGAAAAATAGAGAGAGGACAAAATGCCGAGGCGTGCAAGTGGAAAGGGAAAGGGCAAAGTGAAGGAAGAGAGAGGCGCTTCGGGCTTTCCGCGCAATTTAGCATACCAAGACCTCTTCCCACCTCCTGGGGTTGTTGCACCAATTTGTCTGTGCCGAGATCCATGCAGACTGGTCTGCTCATGGAAAGTTCAAACTTGGAAGAGGAGGCAGTGGAGGTGCCGCAACTACGCCTTCGACTAGCCAGAGAAGAGCCTAAAGAATCGCCAGTTGGTAATAATTATACGTCTTTCATAATATTTGTACATAACACTTTGCTAATTTCTGTATTATGCAGTCGCCTCCGCCATTGTGTGAATTTGAGCAGTGGTTTGACATGGGCATCAACCCCAAAGACCAAAGGCTCCTAGATCAAGCCAACCGGGATGATGAGCTCAGGCGACGGTTACAGGAGGATCGTGATGCCGCACGAGAGGAGGCACGTATGAAGGAGGCGGAGGAGAAGGAGGCCGAGAGAGAGAGGTAGCGAGAGAGGGCACGTCGTGCCAAAGAAGCCCCACTGGAGGCATGGGAGAAGGGAAAGTGGCCTCGATGCACTCAGTAGACGTCTAATTGTAACTATTATTTTCCTTGTTCGCGGTTCTTCTTTCCGTGTAGTTGTAACTGTTATTTTCCTTGTTCGTGGTACTCCTTTACGTCTAGTTGTAACTTCTATTTTCCTTGTTCATGGTACCCCGTTTGCAATAAAGAAAGTTGTTGTGGACTATAATACATAGGGTTATTACGCTAGTGCATTTTAGATGATAGTCCAATCTGTAAATAAAATGTTTTCCTATAATATGATAGTGTTAGTGTTATGCCCTTGAGGCAATCATATGGATGATTGTAACATGACTATGTTTATGAATAATAATATGATTATTGGTCCAATGAATGTATATAATTGTTTTGATCAACAAGTGTGTGAATTGTTTATGAAGCTCTTTACTTATTGATATAATTCGATAAATATCTCTGATCGGATATCATCGTATATGACAACGATGAATATATCAGCACATGTATTGTTCGATGATCATGTTTCATAGATCATGGGATATGGAGATATCATCAATACATTGTGGACGCATGTTGAAGAACATGGGTTAGATAGACCCACAATGGGACACTGCGAGAATGTTACGTTCTTATGTGTCATCAGTGTATCTCATACATAGTAGATGTATGATCCTTAGACCTGAGATTGTCATATTCCCTACATGTGTAATAGTTTACCTTGGGGTTACCAAACACTATTTCCTAACCGGATAGTTATAAAGGTAGCTTTCATGTTTACTATGAAACATACAGAGGGAAGTGAGCAGTCGAGATGGAATTTGCCACTCCAATGTAACGGAAATATATGTCTAGGCCACTCGTGTGATATGATTAAGGAAGTGCATGGCCATGCCGTGATTGAGAAGTCAATCACAACTTATTAATCTATCACGGATACGAGAGATGGATTTAACTGTCAAAGGATGACATGCTTCTCGCCTTGAGTTCGATCTTCATATAATTTGGCAAAGGGATTATTACATCGGTACTTTAATCATATGCGTTTGGGAGTTGGCATGCTCTGCAAGGAGCCGCTACCGACTATTGGATTAGAAAAGGGTTTTCCGAATCCATGTCCAAATGCGCATGAACCTACAGGGTCACACACTTAACGGGCTGGGACGCATCGATTCGGATTGGATCCGTAATTAATGGACCTCGTGGGCTTAGCGCGTAGATGGGCCCTGACTGCCTAGGGTTTCACCTCGTGGCTATATAAGGAGGGGAGGAGGCTGGACGCAAGATGCACTTTCGCGGCGATTTAGAGGTGTTTCGCCAGAAACCCTAGCCACCTCCTCTCGTTGCCCCTGCCGAGCGACCCGGTGCTTGCACACCGACGCACAGCGTTCCATCCCCGGACGTGTGGACTGCTGTGGTGACGCTGCTGCTACTGCGGCGTAGAGAGGACGATCCGCAGCGAGGACGATCCGCGGTGACGATCCGCAGCGAGGATGATCCACGGCGAGGACGATCCACGGCGAGGACGGATCACGGCGAGGACGATCCACGGCGAGGACGATCCACGGCGAGAACGATCCACTACAACGACGTGCGAAGGATTCCGCAACTGCGCGTCTAGTGGTAATAGATCTATAATCCCCTTCTTGCAAGTAGCTTTTCTGGTTTGCGGTAGAAATTTTAATTTGTGCTAGAGTAGCATACCGCGTTCCCCAACAGTGGTATCATATCCATCTCGTGTAGATTCGTAATCTAGATGTTGCACATATGGTATGTGAGGATAGTAGATTGGATCTATTACATGTTCAACCGATTCATGTGATGGATTGGAGGCAACCGTCGATGAGATCGATCGGTTTAGGGTTTGAGGAAAGTGCAAACCGAATCAATCTTGATTTGGGTGAGTCCGTTCATGGTACGACGTTGCCCTTACCGGTCGGGTTACCGCCATCAGGGTTCACGAATCGCAACCATATGGGATCGCCGCCAGGGGCGCTGCCCCTGGACCCCGTCAGGGGCGTTGCCCCTTGGAACCCCGATGTCGTAGAATCTATTTTGTTTAACTCGTTTTTGCAGGATGTTGTGTGAAATAGTATAGCCTATGTGTTTGTGATGCATGTAATATTTACATGGCCTGCGTGCCGTGTCAAGCCATAAGGCTATTTCATTATCAAAAAGTTGTATAACGACCTGCGTGTCGACTTGTGATGCTTGGAACCTTTATGTAAAATTCATTATCAAAAGTTGTAAGGAGTTGCATCTACAATAATGAAGATGGTGGCATCGAGCATGATGGATAGGTGGACAATCAAGCAAGATGGCTAAGTGAATAGGCAACCATGATGATGGAGATCATAATGCTAAGGGCCATGCTATTTCACAGCTTAATTTTGATTTTCTGTGGATGTGTGTTTAATCCTTGCTATTTTCTTTATGCTCATTGCATGTGATGCCATGTTCATAGTAGATATTGTTCATCCCCATAGTTATAAAAAAAATTTAAATCAAATATGTCCATCCAATTGTTGCACCCATCAAGAATTTAGATCATTATTGACATGACTGCCAAAGTAGTATATCAATGACTATCTTAATAGATGATAGGGATGTGTTTGACACGTCGCGCATAACAATGGTTGATTTAATTGAGCTATCAAAACGGTTTTGGGCTTAAGGACATAAGTGGTTGGAATATGATTTTAGTAATGAAGGAATGGATACAAGACGATTGGTGTCTAGGAAAACACACATGAAGCTAGGTTTCTTAATTGGCACCCGAAAACGGGAAGTGCTCCCTCCCTCATGTGAGCCCTAGGGGCAAGTTGACCTGGCCATGACTCAAGTTGACAGAGGCATTCATTACTTATTTTCATGCTCAACCAACAAGAGTTACATAAGATGTAATTAGCAAAGATGTTGCTTACCTATGTCATTAGATTTCTAGCAGTGATGCCAAAGCTCAGTAGTGTTTGATGAATATGGATCTTGAATACTCACCATGTGTCCATAAAGGGGGCACATGATAGGAGTTTCTTTTGTTAAAATGTTTAATAAAAGTATTACATAAACATAGTGCTTAGAAACTTTGTATGTTTTTGTTGTAGTTCAATGGCACCTCCTGCTGCTCCTACTACTGCACCTGGTTTTGCTTTGAGATCGGTTTTGGAAAGAGAAAAACTAAATGGAACAAATTTTGTTGATTGGTATCGCAACTTGAGAATTGTTCTCAAGCATGAAAAAAAGGAGTATGTTCTAGAGAATCCAATCCCTGATGAACCGGCTGAAAATGCTCCTCAAAATTTGAAGGTTGATTATGAAAAACATGTTAATGCCTCCGTGGAGGTCAGCTGTCTCATGCTTGTCACTATGGACTCTGAGCTGCAAAAGCAATATGAGGACCAGGATGCTTACAATATGATTGTGGGCTTGAAGGGCATGTTTGGGAACCAAGCAAGGGCTGAGAGGTATGGTATCTCAAAGCTTTTGTTTGCTTGTAAGCTGGCTGAAGGCAGTCCGGTTAGCCCACATGTAATCAAGATGATCGGCTACATTGGGAGATTGGAAAAGCTTGAGTTTCCCCTTAGCATTGGTCTGGCTACAGACGTAATTCTCTAATCTCTGCCTCAGAGCTTTGAGCCATTCATTATGAATTTTCATACGAATAGCATGGAGAAGAGCCTGACCGAACTACATGGGATGCTCAAGGCTGCCGAGGAAAGCATTAAGAAGAAACCCAATCATGTGATGATGGTTCAGAAGACAACTGCCTTCAAAAAGAGAAAAGCTAAGGCTTGGGGAAAGGGAAAAGGCAAGGGCAAGGCTCAAGATGAGATCACGAGCCTCAAAACTAAGCTTCAGAAGCTCAAAGTTGGCCCTCAACCCGAAACCCAGTGCTTCTATTGCAAGAAGTCAGGACATTGGAAAGCAGGCGCAAGAAGTACCTGGCAGATAAAAAGAATGGGAGTGTGACTTCCACTTCAGGTATTAATGTTATAGAAATTAATCTTGCTCCTTCTTATTCCAGCTCTTGGGTATATGATACCGGATCGGTTGCTCACATTTGCAATTCGATGCAGGGGCTCACAAAGAGTAGAGACTTGGCAAAAGGAGAAGTGGATATCCGCATGGGGAATAAAGCAAGAGTTGCTGGTCTTGCCGTTGGCACCTACCCATTGCATTTGCCTTCAGGATTAGTTTTAGAACTTAATAATTGTTATTTTGTTCCATCTTTGAGTAGAAACATTATTTCATCTTCCTGTTTGGAACATGAAGGTTATGAATTCAGAATAAAGAATTTTGTTTATTCAATATTTTTGAATGATATGTATTATGGTCGTTGTCCCATGGTGGATGGGTTATACGTCCTTGAACTCAAAGAAAAACATGTCTATAACATTAATGTCAAAAGACCTCGACCAAATGATTTGAACCCTACCTTCTTATGGCATTGTCGCTTGGGTCACATAAATGAGAAGCGCATGAAGAAGATCCATGGTGATGGACTTCTCACCTCATTTGATTTTGAATCATTTGAAACATGTGAGTCTTATTTACTTGGCAAGATGACAAAAACCCCTTTCACAGGTTTTAGTGAGAGGGCAAGTGAATTGTTGGCCCTAGTACATATAGATGTATGTGGACCAATGAGCTCGATTGCTAGAGGTGGGTTTCAGTATTCTGTAACTTTTACTGATGACTTTAGTAGATATGGATATATCTATTTAATGAGGCATAAGTCTGAAACCTTTGAAAGGTTCAAAGAGTTTCAGAACGAAGTACAAAATCAACTTGGCAAATCAATAAAACACTTACGATCAGATCGTGGTGGCGAATACTTGAGCCAAGAGTTTGGTGATCATCTAAAGCAATGTGGAATCGTTCCACAACTTACTCCGCCAGGAACGCCTCAATGGAATGGCGTATCCGAACGACGGAATCGAACTTTATTGGATATGGTTCGGTCAATGATGAGCCAAACAGATCTGCCATTATCCTTCTGGGGGTTCGCTCTAGAGATAGCTGCGTTCACATTAAATAGGGTCCCATCAAATTCCGTTGAGAAGACACCATATGAGATATGGGTGGAGAAGTCCCATGTTGTCATTTCTCAAGATATGGGGATGTGAGGCTTATGTAAAACATTTGCAATCGATAAACTCGCACCTAAATCGAGAAAAATGCTTCTTTGTGGGGTATCCTAAAGAAACAAAAGGATATTACTTTTACAAAAGAAACGAGAACAAAGTTTTTGTTGCTCGAAATGGTGTCTTTTTGGAGAAAGAGTTTCTTTCAAAAGAAATCAGTGGGAGTGATGTGCATCTCGATGAAGTTCGAGAATCACATGAACATGTTCAAACTGCCACTGAACCATCACATGATGTACAAAATGTTGTACAACCTGTGGAAGAGACACCAACCCCACGTAGGTCGGGAAGGCCGCATCATGAACCTATAAGATATGGACATGACGTATTATTGTTGGACAATGATGAGCCCACGACTTATGAAGAAGCCATGATGGACCCAAACTCCGAAAAATGGCTTGGAGCCATGAGATCCGAAATTCAATCCATGCATGACAATCAAGTTTGGAACTTGGTCGATCCTCCTGATGGTGTAAAAACCATATAATGCAAATGGATTTTCAAGAAGAAGACAGACGTAGATGGAAATGTTCAGATCTATAAGGCACGATTGGTGGCAAAGGGTTTCAAACAAGTTCAAGGAATTGACTATGATGAAACTTTCTCACCGGTAGCCATGCTCAAGTCTATCCGGATCATTTTAGCAATTGCTGCATATTTCGATTATGAAATATGGCAGATGGACGTCAAAACAGCTTTCCTTAATGGGAATCTATCTGAGGATGTATACATGATACAACCTGAGGGTTTTGTTGATCCTAAAAATGCTAAACAGATATGCAAGCTTCAGAGATCCATTTATGGGTTAAAGCAAGCATCTCGGAGTTGGAACATTCATTTTGATGAAGTGGTCAAAGGATTTGGCTTTATCAAAAATGAAGAAGAGCCTTGTGTTTACAAGAAGGCTAGTGGGAGCGCACTTGTGTTTCTGATCTTGTATGTGGATGACATATTCAGTACGTCAGGATGGGCCTATAGTAACACGCATATGTGCTACTATAGCTCAGAAAAAGTGTTACTGAGTCCTATTGCAACATATTTGTTTAGTGTTACTTTAGCCTATGTTGCTATAGAAGGGTCTATTGTAACATGTAAGAAGTGTTCTTGTATATAAAAAAAGATGTTGCAACCATGCTACGGCAACATGTATCAAATGTGTTGCTATAGACTGCAGTAACACCTTTTTTAGCAAGAGCAACATAGTAGCGCGTGTTGCCATAGACCCTAGTAACACCTTATTTTTGCTAAAGCAACATAATAGCATGTGTTTCCATAGACCCTAGTAACACATGTTTAGATACAATAATTGAACTTAGTAACACCCTTTTTGAACGACAACACAATGTTGAGCTCTTAAAATAAATTTAAATATCTTTATTATTTTATTTTTTTGTGATGTACAAATTAAAATTGATTCATAGAATATCCTTTGATAAGCATATATAACACACTGTACATCAATACAAAACACAAATAGCCATAAATGCAACAATCATATATAACATATTGCATTGCATCAAACAAATAAAATATCAAGTACTTCACACCATTCGATAGAATACATAACTATTTGATTTCCATAGAAGACAAGTCTTTAGTCTATGAATATGAAATACATTGTTCTAAATAAAAAGAATATAAAATATATCTAGTATTGCCTAATCTTCATGAAATCCTTTGCTTCTAGATCCCTTCATGTGGTAAGCAACCAAATGTTTGAATTTCAACCATTGATTTTTTTCCACCTGCACAAAAGAAAGTATAAACCTTTATGATTGCAATTACAAAATATAATATATGCACTTCATTACAATTGAAGCAAGAAACAAATAACATACACAAAAGGAAGGCCAAGCAATCGGTTTTCCTTCCACATGAGCATCGCCAATTGTCTTGCAGCGCTTGATTGGCCTTACTAACTCCTTTTCCACAACAGGATAATTGATAACCACTTTCATAAATTGGTTACCTATCTCAACATCATCAATTATTGCATGTGGATCATTACTAAAAAACGTAGCATATGCCACACATTCTTTATTTGGATATGTCGCAGTCTTGAGAATTACCATGGTACCAGCCTATATTAGCGTTAATATAACAAAATGAGATAATGAAAAACATGAATTAGTTGTATCAATTAGAATTCAATAATTTTTTGTGATGTTTTTGTACCTTCATTGGAGATGGCTGCATCTGCTTTGAAGACTTGTTTTGTGGAGTCTTCTTTTGAGTGCCTTGTTGTTGTGTACTGTTTATAGGCTCTTGTAAAGTTTGCCGCTTCTTATTCATCTATGGAGAGATAAGACACAATTTGTAACACACTAGCAATTTTGTGTTTAAAATTCACATTGCGTTTCTCTACAAACAAATATATGGGATAGATAATCTTACTGCGCTTAACATCATTTTTATACCTTCTATAGAATTTGTTCTTTGCATATCGAACTAAAAATGAGAAAAAGATTGGTAAGACAATACACAACAAATTAGAACAATGTCATAGTCAAATGGATTTAAAACTAGCTAACTAGCAGCTTTCTCAACACATAAGAATTACCTCTTCTTGTCGCAAATTAGGAGCAATGCATGGTGGTGATGATGATCCTTCTTGGCATGGTAACTATTCCATCGCATGACCATGTAAATTAACTATTTGTAATGTCTTTACAAAATGAGTAATAACAATGTCCTTACCTTTTACTAGAAAATAATAGATGATTATCCTCATGTATGATCTGTTGGCCCATGTATCGTTCTTTATTCTATAGTCCAATAGACAAACAATAATTATTATGTACGAGTATGAATGTAGAAAGGGAAAAATGTAATAATTTGGCAATTACCATTAATGTATCTCTTTGCCCACTCATTGAGTTTTCTATGTGCAGTACATCGCTTGAACTCTCTGCAAATTTAGATAATGCTCAAGTGAAAATTGAAGAGAGCCAAGATTGGATTAGAATTTTAACAAATACCTTTCTTTTAGAATGCACCGCTTCTTGTTGAACATTGTCAATATTAGTTGTTTGGAAATTCAACTACAAAATGTATATCAAGTATGAGTTAAATTTATATATGAAAGTCAAAAACAAAATCATAATTACCACTACTGGTTGAAATTAAAATCATAATTACCACTACTGGTTCCTTGTTCCCAAGGCTTGCCTGCTTGTTTAGCAACTCTTGAATAAGTAGGCCTTGTTTCTTCACTTGTTCCCTCAACTCTTCTACTTCTTCCACAACATGCATCCCATCCTCAGATGATGAGCTATCTATTGTAGTAATATTTATGTTCTTAAGCTGATGTGGTGTATGGCCATAGACTTTTTTAGGTACAGGAAGCAATCCCATGCCATGAACTTGCCCAGGTTTTTCTTCGCCCAATAATTGATGCAATGCATCACCTTTCCATGCAACTCTTCCTTGGTCATTTTGTGCCAACATTGGTTGTTCATCAATGAGGTTTTCCAATGCAGCCTAGAAATGAATAATGCATGGGTACTCTATATGGTATAGGAAATAATAACTTGATATCTGAGAAAGAATTGTGTTTATAGCATGTACCACTTGCTCATGTTTATCTTTGCCACTTTTCCTTTTGTGAGTTGCTAAGTAAACATTTGCTCTATGCGGCTGCTTCTTTTCAGGATCATCTTGTCGCTAAAAACAGCAAAGGGTACAACAACATAAAGATAAATATGAATAAGAATATGTAGCAAAAGTACAAAACAAAATCACTCACCAAGTCCTCAGCCCAATGGGCATAACTCTTTGTCCCTACTGAATGGGGATTCTTCAACATAGCACGACTTTGTTTGTTCTTCTCACTAAGGGCCTATTATTAAAGCAATGTAGTACTAATTAAATCACACCATTGATGTATTATTTAACATTGGCATGACTATACAAATTTAAATGAAGCAATAGTATAAATATTGTTTGCACTTTTATTACCTTTCCTTTTTTTGACTTCCAATAATTGACAAGTGCAACCCATTGATCTTCATCAACATCATCTGGGCACAACCTATACAAAAAGGATCTTTTCTTCTTTGGATTAAAAAGTTTTTTCTTCAATGTTGCCTTGTATCGCCTCCAATCTCTTCCTGTTGTCTTCAATATCCATTTGTCACATGTCCGAGGGTACATGAATTTTGTCTAAAATAAGAAAAAAGTAAGGTAAAAATCTATGTTGACATTGTACATAAAGTGGAAGCAACCATAATCAGAGCACGGCATTCGTAATATCTTATCATATTCTACAAACCTCTACACATTGAAGTATTGTTAAGTCTCCACCATCCTCTTTGAGCTTTCTCCAGTCCTCTATGTCTAATGGACAATAACCTCCATTTCTTGCTAATGTCCCTAGAAATTGACTTAACACCCCACCTTCTATCCCAATGGGTTGACCAAGTTTGTTGCATTTTACCACTATGTGTTTCCCAGCTGGAAGATTCCAAACATGGGGTAAAGCAGTCCCCCCACGCTTCTTCACTTCATCATCATCACCTGTAAAATTAGTGAGTATTACTCATTAACTCTATAATCACCATATACCCATTCAATTCTTCTAGATAGTCATAGTTTTATGTAATTATAGTTGTACCTGTCTTATTCATATGGTCATCAACTTGCTGCTCAACTTGGATCCCATCATCTTCCAATGCTTGTGATTCAAGCACGGGCTCATTTGGTGGCAAAGAATGCTCACTGCTACTGCGCTCTCCATCGGCATATTGAGCACCACATTGGACTACATTCAACCGTTTCTTTCTACCCATTTTCCTGCAAACGAAATTATCTTAAATTAATAAGAAAAAAGCCACGGCGGCGCGTGCTCCCTGCAATGGTGGTCGGTAATCCCGTCCTCCTCAACCTCAATCCATATAAAAAATCTAAGAAGTTCATGTGAATTTTACCCCAGCTGTCAATTCATTGCAATAGGCAGTCTAGAGAGATAAGATTGTGTATGAAAAAAATGATTAAAGCTGCATGTATGCATGAAATTCTGCGTGTTTTGAACCAGAATTGGGATATGATGCTACAGAAACTTAGTCTATGAAACAGAAAAGGGATATGATGCAACAGAAAAGGGATATTATAGGTCATTGTCAGAAACTTAGTCTATGAGAAGCAACAGAAGCTAAGAACTATGATGTAAATGCATTGTCTTAGAGATATAGCATACTGGACTATATCCTATTTTTATTTTTTCTTCTATCACTGCTTTTTATGCTCTTCTTGGTTATGTTTGGCTCAATTATTGGTAAGATGGTACTGTATACAAAGTTTAGGAGATGTGCTTCACTAATATTTATTCCAAATAAAAATGATGTGAATAAAGACATCAAATAAATAGTTATGGCTACCAGACTAGAGGAAAACCTCTGTTGATCAGATATATATTCTAAATAACATATGATATTGTTTCATAACATAGAAGAAAGCATATCAGATTTCCTTACATAACATTAATTAAGTGAATGGCAACTAATATATCCGATTCAATATATAAAGTGCTTCTCAATACAGACAGAGCCCCAAAATAATCCCCATGTCCATGTGTACTCTCCAAGAACCCTAGTTCCCAAAATCCTTAATTTAATCAATAAGATCTGAGAAGGGAAGTCAACTGTATATACTTATCCCACGGGCGGCAGGAGGCATCGAGTCCTACGACCAAGAGCGCAAACTTGATCGGTTTCCTCTGTCAAATTCAGTACTTGCAGTGAAAGGAAACTGTGAAAGATGTCAAGTGATAAGCATGATTTATCATTTACTCTATCAAATTCAGTACTTCCAGCCATCTTACTAGCTTACTGTCCCCTCAATCATCGAATTCAAATTTGCTGTTAGCTTAAATTCTTCAGTTTTAAGCTCATGGAAACTTTTCCTATGCTTATATTTTTAATATCTAATTCCAGGGAAATGATGGTATGTTTACAAGTTTTAGTGTACCCCAATATTGATTTGACGCATAGAAGAAAGCATATCAGATTTGACGCATAGAAGAAAGCATAGAAGAAAGCATATCAGATTTGACGCATAGAAGAAAGCATATGGAAATTATTCAGTTTTAGTGTACTCCAATATTGATTTGACGCATAGAAGAAAGCATATCAGATTTCATTACACAACATTAATTTTCTCTTTAATTATGGACAAAATACCTTTCAATCTAATACCATGACAGATATATCTATCGTTGTTCTTTTGGGATCTAATGCTTAATGAATTGCAACCAAGATATCCAGATTCAATATATAAAGTGCTTCTCCATTTAGATAGAACCCAAAAAAAATCCCTAGTTCCCCAAAACCTCAAAATAATCCAGCAAAACTGAGTAAGATACCTCGAGTCTGCAGGGGATCGACGGTGTGCACCGGCTAGACACCTCGAGCATGCAGGGGAATGCGGCAGGAGGCGTCGAGACCGGCGGTCGACGGTGTGCGACAGGAGGCGTCGAGTGTGCAGAGGATTGCGGCGCGCAGGAGGAGTCTTGTTGTGTGCGGCAGCGAGACACCTAGCTCCGGTTTGTGGCAAGACAACTAGCTCCAGTCTGCAGGAGACGCATGCGTAGGAGCTGGCCGGCTAGATGTGGGCGATTCTTGCCATGCCGTGAGCAAATACTGGAAATCTGCAATAGATGGGAATTTGGGGGTTTGGTTGTGGGAGCGTGGTCTCCAGAACATGGAACGGGAGACGGCGTAAGAGCAGTCTCCGTGAAAATACTTCCTATTTTGGAGGGTGTTTTGTGCGGGAGCGAATATATGTTCGCGGGAGCGCTAGCTTGCACATTGGCCACGGTAGTTTCATCATGCATGTTTTTCTTTTTCTATATTATTTTTTTGTTCTGTTTCTAATTTAATGTATGGCGTAATCTACACTAGGTTTTCTTTTTTAGTGTAATGACCAAGGTTTCTATTTTTTTTATCACATCTAGGGCGCCCAAAAATTTTAGTCGAAACTTAAAAAACAAAATTGTTCTTGATTTTTTGGAATTTCCGAGATGTTTTTTTTAAAAAAAGGTGATGGTTTTTGTATAACCATGGGTCCTTTTGTAAAGATAGGTTCACTCGGATGGTTTTTTTAAAACAATATGATGCATAGGATTAGTCACGAATGTATATAACAATGGGCTTTTTTGGAAAAAATAATAATGAAACCTTGGCATAATTTCAATTTTCTCGTAGGGTGTTTAAAAACGGACTGTTTATGAGCCATCGATGAATTTGCGTAACTACGGACCCTTTCTTTAAAAATCCTATTTTAAAAACAGTGGAAGGACCTGTTCATGATATTGGAAATTCTAGGGAGTCGTCGGTAAATTTATATAACCACAGGTCCTTTTTGTAAAGAAAGGTGGAGGGTCCGTTCACGAATTTGCAGAATCACGGGTCCTTACTTGCACATGGACCTTAGTTCTATGTAATAGGGGCAATTTAGTCTTTTTTACAGGCCTAAAGCCTATAAATACCCATGTAATCTCATTTGGAACTTGAACTTTCTTGAGCAATTAAAAATAACATTAAAACTGGTGAGCCATCGAGGATCTGCTCCCAAAAGATGCCATAATAGCTCCCGATAGGAGTAGGACAATTCTACCTGAAACGTTTCTACCATATAAATATGGTTGAATTTTGAACCATATAAATATGGTTGAATTTTTATCTAGTGCATGTTATCGAGTGTTTTAATTAAATCTACTTGTTAATCTACTAATGTAGTTGCATTTTGAACCATATAAATATGGTTGAATTTTGATCTAGTGCATGTTATCTAGTGTTTTAATTAAATCTACTTGTTAATCTACTAATGTAGTTGCATTTTGAACCATATAAATATGGTTGAATTTTGATCTAGTGCATGTTATCGAGTGTTTTAATTAAATCTACTTGTTAATCTACTAATGTAGTTGCATTTTGGACATATAAATATAGTTGATTGATCTTTATATGTGCCACATATATGGTTTCTGTTTTCACGCATTATCCAACTAATATATTCTTGACTGAGACAAAGGCCCCGTTTGGCAACTTAGAACCGAGCTGTTTCAACAAGAATATGGGAGAAACCCCGCCGTTTCATCATTTTCGACGCCATGGCTGAATCACCCTCAACCCGTTTCTACTAGTTTCTAATAGATTCTGAAACCGTACCAAACGGTTTCCAGATAGTGATTCTGATTCTACCTGAAACGTTTTGTCAGCGTATGAGCTAACAGACCCCTTCCGAAATGGGGTATAAGAAGTCCGAACGGGGGCTTTCGTAGAGATTGCTCGGGACACGGTGGAAAGAAAACGGACGAAGCTCACAAGAAAACACTCGGGTTTATCCAGGTTCGGGCCCTCCTCACGAGTAATAGTCCTAATCCTGCTTGTGTTCTTCTTGTTGGTATTTTTGGAGAAATTGAAAGATCTAGGAACAAGGAACTCCCCGGCCTCCAATCGCAAGGGAGGATGAATCAATCTAAAAGACTGAACCTAAAAGAACCAACCCTTTCTCCCGTGCACCCCAGCTATGGTGAAGTGGGCACCCTGGTGTAGAGTACACCGACACGTTTCTACCAAGAATCTGGAACCGTTTCCGTTTCTACTAGAATCTGGAACCGTACCAAATGGGACCTAACCGTATTAGGAAAATTATGTATTCACTCCATATTCGTGACAGAGATAGTCTGCATTTGTCTTCATATTCGATCGTCCAGATATCGACTCGATTCTCGAGAAAATATGCAGCGTAGGAGTCGTCGACGAATGTAACCTCATTTCGAACTTGAAATGTCTTAAGCAAATAAAAATCACATTCAAACTAGTAATTTTATTCGAATTCAGATATATCTATAATTTTATTCGGATCTATCTGGTAACCTACAGATTGTAATATAGGTATAATTAGATATATTATTTTCTACGATTATGTGGGAATTTCTTTTTTCTTTTTCTGCCATTAAAAAGGTAATTTCTAGCTTTTTCACCCTCTAGAATTAACATAGGGACTAATAAGAGACCCTCAATTAATATGATTATAGATATAGATAGATAAATAGATAGATAGAGTTAACAATGCGCTTTTTTTTGCAGTTACAATGAAGTCGCACACGCGCATACACCACTACAGCCTCTCATTTACAAAATAGGTACTAGGATTTGAATCCTCGTATACATCCATAACATGCATAATGTATAATCCAAAATAGTTGCCGATTCAGTAAAAGTTTTCTCTCCAATTCAGTAAAAGTTTTCCCTCCGATTCAGTAAAAGTATTTCGACGAAATATCTAACAGACCTAAAGACGCTTCAGCCCTAAAAGGTTAATTTCCTTCCTTCCCTACCTCCTCACCGCCCTGCAACCTGCGATACACGTCCTGGCATCATCGTGAAGACGCACTGGTGATTGCATAAGTTGGTAACAATCGTAGCCCATGCTTCCTCCCCCATATATGCTCAGATCCGCAGGGCATCCACAAGGTTTGATGCATCCTTGTTGAGACTATTGATTCCTCCTTTCATCAGGCACAAAGGCTCTTCGGACGGCACAAGAACTAGACCTCTTCGGACGGCACAAGAACTGGACCTCAGTTTCTAGGTTGGTTGATTAAAAAACTGCATGCATCTATATGAAAAAATGAAGATGCATTAATTTTACAAGGGCACAAGAGGAAAAAGGGTAGACAAGTGCTACGGAATAATAGAATAACTTATATTTTGAGAAAAGTTTAGAAGGCTAAAATGACTTATATTGTGACAAAGGGAGTATACAGGAAAACAACATACAACATCGACCCTTTTATTTAACCCAATGTACATAGTTGTTCATCTTGCGATTAATATGCCAAATTTGGGGCGAGGTCCTTTTGAACCTCTACCTTTCAATGCCCAATTCAAATCCAAGTTTGGCCAAAATTAGACCTTTTCAAGTCATAGGTTAATTTGGCTCCAGTTGTCATAGGCTTATATACCAACACATATTTTAATGGAAAGCATTATGCACATTCTTCACATTCAATTTTATCTATCTAAAGATAGGATATATGATGTGGTGTTGCATCATAATCTACATATCATCTGCAGATTCAAGCATTGCCAAGACTAACCTTATCAGTTAAATCATCAACCACTATGTCCAGTCAAGAGCATCCAACAGTAAAAACTGAAGCATTAAAATCGTCTTTCATATACTATGGATTGCTTTGCTAAAACCCTACGTCATTCTTTTGAAGTGAAGTAGAAATCAGAATGTCTTCTTTATAGTGATGTCTCCCTGAATTGTGTTGGAGTTTATACTACATGAATAGCACTAGTGCTATAGTTGTCTCTAATTGAGGATTATTTGTCATTTGTTTTTTGTTAGTAAGTAGTTGATAATTTTTTCCTCTTGCATAATGTTTTATGACATATCAATCTGTTGGAATCACATACTTGCAATTTTCATTACTATTTAAAGTGTTTGGTATTTGAATAAGAGCAATAACTTTATTTGTTATTCTAAAACAGTTAATCAATGGATTTGAAAGCTATTAAAAAGATACTGCTTTCTCCTGAACGAAGGGATGATTACGAGGATGGGATAAAGGGTTTTATTGAATTTGCGTACAAGGGAAAAAGTCCTAAAGCCAAGATCAGATGCCCATGTCGCAAATGTGTCAATAAGTGGTTATTGCCACGGGATGAAGTATATAATCATTTAGTGTGTGATGGAATGCTACTTGGATATACTATTTGGGGTTGTCATGGTGAAACTGCAGCGTATATCTCATCAAAACAAAGATTCACAGTCACATTCTCGGATAATAAACAGTAATATGCGCCAGCTAGTACATGATGCTATTGGCAACCCAGACAATGGACCTCCAATGGATGAGCCCGATGTGCAAAATTCTTCTAAAATTGGACCAGATTCTGAAACCCAAGCTTTCTATGATTTAGTAAGGGATGCTGATGAACCTTTATGGGCAGGGTGTGAGCTATCAAAACTTTCATTTCTTGTACTTTAGTTTCACATCAAATCCATTAATAAGTGGAGCAATAAATCTTTAAATGATTTGCTAGTAATTCTGCAACAAGCAATTCCAAATGGTAAGAACATACCAAGTACATTTGCAGAGGCTAGGAATATAATTGGAAAGCTTGGGCTTAATTACGAGAAAATTCATGTGTATCCAAATAATTGTCAGCTTTATCGGAAAGACAAGGCGCATGATGACTTCTGTTCAACATGTGGAACTTCAAGGTGGAGAAACAAAGCCAATAAAACTACTTTAACCAAGAAGGAAAGAAAGAAGGCAACACCAATGAAGGTGTTACGGTATTTTCCAATTAAACCAAGGCTTAAGCGGTTCTTTATGAACAAAGAATTAGCTACAACATTAAGATGGCATGATGAGGGGCGTACAAAGGATGGGGCATTGCGTCATCCAGCTGATTCAGAGGCTTGGAAGGCCATTGATTCAAGGTATCCAGACTTTGCATCGATTCACGAACATTAGATTCGGACTTGCTAGTGATGGGTTCAATCCATTTGGGATGATGAGTTCGACTTATAGTTGCTGGCCTGTCGTCTTAGTTCCCTACAATCTTCCTCCGTGGTTATGCATGAAAGCTTCTTCTCTCATGCTAACTCTAATAATTCCTGGTCCATCTTACCCGGGAAAGTATTTCCATGTATTTATGGAGCCTGTTTATGAAGAACTAATTGAGTTATTTGAGGTTGGAACACCTACATATGATGCATCTCGAGATGAGATGTTTCAACTTCGTGCTGTTGTATTGTCTACTGTGAGTGACTACCCTGGGATTGGAATCTTTGCAGGATTTAGCGTTAATGGTCAGTATGCTTGTGTGAAATGTCATGAAGAAACATGCTCTAAACGGTTGACACATGGGCACAAGTATTGTTTCATGGGACATCGTCGATTTCTACCTCCAAATCATGAGTTTCGATATGATAATAATTCTTTTGATGGAACTGAAGAACATAGATAAGAGCCTATTGCATATTCTGAAACTTCAATTCTACAAAAGATAAAAGCAATTAATAATTTTGAAAAGTCAAAAACCTGGAAGTGTGTTAGTGGCCTCTTTTGTCTGCCTTATTGGGACTTCAATTTACTCCGTCACAATCTTGATGTTATGCATATTGAGAAGAATGTTTGTGATAATATATATGGGACACTTTTAGGATTAGAGGGCAAGTCAAAGGACAATTTACAAGCACGACAAGACCTACAGGAAATGAATATCAGACCAGAGTTGCATCCGCAGAAAAGAGCAAATAATAAGTATTACTTACCTCCTGCTTCCTTTACCATGTCTAAAAGAGAGAAGCAACAATTCTGTAAAGTTCTTCATGATATCAAGGTTCCAGATGGCTATTCTGGAAACATTTCGAGATGTGTAAATGTTTCTCAAGGGAGAATTTCAGGCCTTAAAAGTCATGACTGCCATATTCTAATGCAACAACTTTTGCCTGTTGCTTTGCGAGGTGTACTTCCAGATAATGTTACATCTATCTTATTTGATCTATGTGGATATTTTAGAGAACTGAGTGCAAAAGTCCTCTACGTAGATGAGCTTGAGAAGTTGGAGAAGCAAATTAGAATCACATTATGTCATATGGAGATGATATTTCCGCCTGGATTTTTTACTATTATGGTGCATTTGGTTATTCATTTAGCAACCGAGGCAAAAATAGGTGGCCCCGTGTCTTACTGGTCTATGTACTTTGTGGAAAGGTATGTTTATCTTAAAAAGATAGAGTTGCATTTTCCCATCTATTGCACTTCTAGACTGTTTAACAACATTTTTTCCTTTTGATTTATTTAGGTACCTGTGTGTGTTGAAGTCATATGTGCGTAATAAAGCTCATCCTGAGGGATCTATCGCTGAAGCATACTTAGCAGATGAGTGCATGACATTTTGTTCAAGATATCTTGAAGGTTTTGAGGCCAAGCAGAACCGGCCTTCGAGGAATGACGATGATAACGATGAGTCAGTTGGATATCCTGTTGTTGAACAAGTACTAACTCTATTTCCTCATATTGGAAAACCACTTGGCAAGCCCAGTAATTATGTTATAAGGGGTTTGGCTAAACTACAAGCACATAGATATGTGTTGTTTAATTGTTCAGATGTTAATGCGTACCTACGGTAATATCTCAAGCTCAAAGGCTAATTTAGTTATCCTTTTATTGACATGACAATTTATTATAAATTACTTTGCAGAGTGCATGCTGATGAGATCACTAGAACATATCCACGACGCCATGTCAACCCAAAAATCATTGAGCGTAAGCAAAACGAGAAGTTCCATGAATGGTTTAGAGCTCATGTAAGTTCCATATTTTGCATCCTTGACATGTACTACTCAAGTCACCAACTAAATTAATTCTAACTATACAGATAATGCATTTGGAGAGGGAAAATGGCATCCAAAGTGTTGAAGAAGATATTAGATGGCTAGCTCGTGGACCAGTTGAAGCAGCAAAACGATATCGTGCTTTCAACACCCGAGGCTTTCGTTTTAGGCCTAAACGTTTGGACAGAGTGACACAAAACAGTGGAGTAGTGCTAACAGCAAAAACATCTAGTTATGCTAGAGCAAGTGATGCAAGTCCGGTTTTAGGTGATGTGACTTACTATGGGAGAGTGATCGATATTATTGAGCTGAACTACTCTGGAAAATTTTCAGTTTTTCTTTTCAAATGTGAATGGATTGATGTTATTTCTGGAAAAGGAATTAAAACAGAAAAATATGGCTACACGCTTGTCAACTTCTCTCATTTGATACACTCAGGATCAAATATTGAGCATGAGCCATTTATTTTTCCTAACCAGGCTAACCAAGTGTTTTATGTGGAAGATCCAACTAACCCAGGGTGGTCTGTTGTAATGAAGATGAAACCAAGGGATATATATGACACGGGCAATGAGGAATGGACAGACGACATAGAAACTGAGCCATTCCATGTTTCACACCTTAGGGAGATGTTCACCAATGCAAAGAATAATAAACACTGGGTCAGAACAAATGTTGAGGGAACAACAGTGGATGCTAATAATAATGATTTGAATGATGAAGCTTAGTGGAGGGAAATACTTTCATGACTAATTTGGTTACTTAAAGGTATGTATGTGCATTATTCACTAAAAAAATACAAGAAAATTTCATTTATGCCATCTCAACCCTTATACTTGAATTATTTTTGGTTGATAACATTGCCCCTGTAGTGTTTAATTTGATCTTATACTTTCTCCTGGATGATTTTATCAACTATATGAAACAATCTTATTCTTTACCTTTAACTCTCTTTTTCCAGATATGGCATATAATTAACTGTAAGGAGGATAAAAGCCAGATCGAGATACTTCACTCTGCGAACCAATTCCTGTTGGAGTTTTTATTTTGTGTGCTATCTACTGCAATACAAATTCACAACGACTGAATTTCACTTTTCTTGACTACTATCTACATTACCAGAAATGAGTTAACACATTAATGATGTATGTGTCCTTTTGAAGTACCTAAGTAATGCACCTGAAGACTCACACTAACAAAGTACTATCTATATTCTATACACCAAGGCAAATAGGCGTAAGTCATCTTAGAGAGATGAAAGGAACTCACAAACCTTGATTTCTAGATCAGCAACAACGTATTGCTTTAAGAGTTTATCACCAAATGCTTGAGAAACAGCAAGAACACCACCTACACGCCATGTTCCTACAAATTTTTCACAAACATGTCACTATTAAATAGCATGGACTGATATGTTTCTGATTCAAGACCCAATTAAAAAGCATAGTAACAATAATTAAGTAGACTGAGTGGACATCAAGATAGATACCAGCCCACATCACGAAACTTCCAGTTTGCTCTATACTCCGTCTCTCATCTGATTGACCAGGCTTGTGGTCTCTCGACATCACTATAGTTGCACCATCAATATGAAGAGTGTCATGATCTAAACTGGTTAAAAAAATGATACTGTAATCTTTCCAGAAGCAAACTGCAACAATTTTGTGGTGCTCTGTTAACATAACCAACAAGATGATATACTTAGAACAAAAAAAATGTTTTGATAAGCACAAATGAGAGGATAGGTACAATTCTGGTAATCACATTACTTGAACGAAAATACATGCTGTTCCATAAAAAATAAAAAAGAACTAAACAACTGCAGATGAAGCTGAAAGGCTGCAGATTGAAATATACGACCCAAAAAGGTGAGCTTACCATCACCGCCTCTACAGATGACCGCCCTAGAATCCCCAATGCTTGCCACCAGAAGGCAATCACCTACAAGAATAGCTGTGGAAGCACTCGACCCTTCATCTCGATTATGGCTGGTATCAGCTTTCAGAAGTTCTAAACCCGTATGAGCGTAAGTTTCAACTGCAGGAGGATATCACAAGGATTTAAACTTCGAAGTCCAAGCACCATATTTGTTTCAAAGTTATAGCTAATGAAGGGACATGTAATACCAATAGCAGACTTGGTATCACTGAAGAACTTTGGGTGCTTGATTAAATTGCTGAAAATGTTTTGCTTGACAAATTATGCTGCTAGAGCTCCACCATGGCCTGCAGAAATAATCCAGCCATAACGATTAGTAATCTCTGCACAAGTAGTTGATGATAGTTCGTAAATCTAAAATGTTAATTGCAATATAAAATTTCATCGGAAATAGCCCACATTCTACCATAAAAAACATCGAACAGTCCAAAAGTCTCCCCATCAACGAAGCATTTTTCTCGTTTCCTTGCTGTCGGGACCCCGAATTTGCAAATCCGGACCCTCTGTGTATTCAGCACTAGTCCAGGAACACGCTAGTGCACACAGTCTTAACATCGGTAAATATCACAATCATACCACTCGATACTAAATAAGTACTTTATTTAAATAGTCAAACTGGTTACTCGACCTTATGGTCAAGTTACAAATATATGCCTCGCAAGGCGAAACTTATTCAGAGAAAAATAATAGCAGCGGAAAATCAAATAACTTCGTGGCGCCATCCAAAGATACCACAGTAACCGACCGGGCTCGCTCTCACGTAGATGGATCCTCTTGGAGTTCCTCCTCCAAAGCCGGTGTAGTCTCCTCTTCAAGCGGTGTTGTATTGAGGCAAGGGTGAGTACTTGGTACTCGACAAGTCATGCACGTAATGCAAGCTAATATACTATATGCATGGCTTGGTACAAAGGAATAGCTCAAGGTATATTTGCGATGCAAAGACATTTGACAAGTAGTATAAGTAGATTCGAAAGCAGTAGAAACAAGTAAAGTATAAATAACTTTTCAAGAAGTTTAACAACCATCTTCCCATCCTAAACCACATTTCCTTCAACATCATTATTAATCCAACCCAACTTTTCAAACCAAAGTTATTTTTGAGAAAATCTAACCCTTGACTGTAATTCCCGAGCGATGTCCAATACCGCGGACACGGCTATTCGAATAGATTCTAAACTCTGCAGAGGTTATGCACTTTACCCACAAGATACTGATCAAACACCACAAAGGCGAGTTCAGTAACAAAGTCTTTCGGAGACTTCTAACAATACAAGTGGTCCTCCCGGTTATTGCAAGACTAACCCTTCCCTTCGCTAAGGCGAAGTCTAGGCCAATCAACCGTTAGATGGGTACTGGCCTCGGCCAGACGCTCCCGCACAACTTACACAAAGGGTGTAGTTGACCTCACGAGGTCCCACAGTGCGTTATTAGCAACTTAGTCAACTAGGTCCGTCCCATTACAGACATGTGGTTGCACGTTAGACCCAGTTCAAAGGCTTGCAAGGTTAAGTCCTTAGGGTGACCAGGGCAAGACTACCCGAAGAACCAAATCAACACTCCCAATGCCACAACCGCCCACCTGATTACTCTTGCCACATGCCCTTGGCCGAAATCGTTTATCAAACCCCGCTTGATTACCATGCACCACGTGCCATCAACATCACATGATACCTTTCCAAAACAGGTTCAATATATCATTAAGTCAATATTAACATTTGATTATCCAAAATCATGTTATGAGCACGAGTGTGTCTAAGCAAAGATACTACAACGGTCTAAACCCATGTTGGCAATTTAATAATGTCCAACTAGTAGTCCACAACTAGGGTGACAAGGGGTCATGGCACATACTTAAATAATCAAGGTGTCATACAGCAAATTGGTATTTATCTAACCCCCATGTTTAAACAAAGTATTTTTCTAATTGAACTAGCATGCAATAGTTTAAATCAAAATAGATTTCGAAAATAGGATCAACATGGTCAAAGCACAACTTGCCTTCAAAAAGTACTTGCTCTTGGTCTTGAGTTGGATCCTGAGTCAATACTTCTCCTTCGAATCCTTCCGGCACTTCAACGTCTACTCGTAAAGCGTGCAAATAGCAAATACACGAATAAACAATAGGCAAAAATTGTCCAAACATGCAAATAAAATCCATAAACAGAGAGAACATAATTTTATGAGTTTTTAGAAACTAGAATCGTCAAATTTGGAGTTAAGACGCAAAAGTTATGATTATTTAAAGTTTAAATAATCAATTAAATAATTTTGCAGAGAAAAACTTTAGTCCAAAAATTAAATAAAATTCATATTTAGGTAGATCTCAATTTTATACAAATTTAGAAATTTGAATCACTCAAATCGGAGTTGAAACGCAAAAGTTATAAGCGTTTGAAGTTTGAAACAAAATCTGAAATCATTATTTCGAATTAATAAATCATTTTCTTTTTCGGAAATTAATTATTGCGTCAGCAGGGACACGTGGACCAATCGGGTGACGACGCGTGGCCTCGGGTCCACGGACCCGGCGCACGGTCTCGGCTCGGTCCACCGTGAGCTCTACCACGGCCACGGCCGACAGCGGTCCTTCCGACACGCGGGCAGCGTGTCGGCGTCTACTGCACGCGACGCAGCGTGGGCGGCGCCGACCGCGACGGCCAGGCTTCCCGACACGTGGCGCAATCTCGGCCGTTGATTTGAAAATCAACGGCCCAGATTAGATCTCGCTAAAGCGCTTGGAAAACAACCCCACCGATTCGGACTGCTCGATCTTGATCGGACGGCCAAGATCCACCTATTGCTATTAACGTGGTTCAATCCAAGCCGTTGGATCTAGATCTAACGGTTGAGATTAGATCTCGGAGATTAACACGTGATTCTTTACCGTGGGTGACGTGGGCGAATCTTGACCGTGCGATGAAGATCCGACGGTTGAGAAGCTTCGCGGTCTGGCGATGTCCACGCGGAGCTCCGGCCGGGCGTTGAGAACGAAGACCACACCGACGGCGTTTCGCACGCCCGTGAAGTGGGTGGTCTCTTCGGGGCGTCTCAAGCGGGGACTCGGATCTGGGCTCCTTCGGCGGAAGACGACGGACGGCGGCGAAACGGCCAAGAAACCGCGGCGGACACCTCTTCCAACTACGGTGAGCTCAGACGGCAAACGGCGACGGCTCGGCGAGATGGCTCGAGGACAGTGCGCATGAGAGGAGGGCAACCTCGGGCGTGACTGGGCTTTAAATAGCCTCGGCTCGTGTCCGAGACGGAAACCTAATTCTCCACGGCGAAGCGCGGCGTGAGTCCGGCTCGACTTCGGCGGAGACGACGTCGCACACCGCCCACGTGGCACGATCAACAGCCACGATCGCGTGGATGCGATCGGATCCGGCCGGATTCGACCAAAGCTGACGGAAATCTCGACCGCTGGATCTTGATCCAACGGTTGGGATCGATTAGGTTTTGGAGTTGGTTCGGCCGAGTCACGTGGCTCGGGTCGGACTCGAACTCGAGTCGACTCGGGCTCAATCGGATGAACAAGAATCCGACTTCGGTTCGATTTTCCAAATGATTTAATATTTAAAATAATTCCCAGTAATTCATTTAATTCATTAAAAATAGCAAAATACTCAGAAAAATTCCAGAAAAATTCTGGAAAATATTTTGGAACATTTTGGACTCAAATAAAATATTTCCAACAAAATTTTATTTGCAAAAATTAAATTCTTTAATTATTTCAAAATAGAATAAATTCAAATAAATTCCAAATAAATCCAAATAAATTCCAGAAAATTCCAAAAATTCACCAAAGTGCCAAATCACACATGAATTTAAGAAAAGCAAAATTTTGGGGTGTTACAAACCTCCCCCCTTAATAGAATCTCGTCCCCGAGATTCAGTGGCTCACTCTGAGAATAGGTTTGGAAACTCTTTCCTCAAATCCTCTTCAAGGCTCCCAAGTCGCCGCTTTCTTCATGGTTGCTCCACTGAACTCTACAGAAACGGGTTGACTTATTTCTGGTCTCTCGATCCATTGTGTCCAGAATCCTCACGGGATGCTCCTTATAAGTCAAATCCTCTTGCAACTCAATTAACTCTAGCGATAATTTCCTCGGGAACTCGGAGACACTTCTTCAATCGGGACACATGGAATACGTCATGCACTCCTCGCTAACGATTTGCGGCAACTCCAAATGATAAGCAACTTCGCCTCTGCGGCTCAAAATCTTAAATGGTCCAACATAACGGGTGCGAAGTTTCCCTTTGGCATGGAACCTCTTAACTCCCTCGAGAGGCGTAACTCGAGGTATACAAAGTCTTCGATTCAAAACTCAAGTCTCGGCGACGGTTGTCAAGATAACTCTTTTGTCATGATTGGGCTATCTTCAACCTTTCCCTAATCATGGTGATCTCGCTTCTTGACCTCTTGAAGAATATCAGGCCCAAAGACACGGCGCTCACGGTCTCATTCCAATTCAATGGCGTCCGACAGTGGTCGACCATACAAAGGCCTCAAAAGGTGACATCTCAGAACTAGCCTGATAACTATTGTTGTAATCGAACTCGGCATACGGCAAACTCTTATCCCAAGAGGTAGCATAAGCTAATGCACAAGCTCTCAACATATCCTCCAGACCTGGTTGACTCTTTGGCCTGTCCATCCGTCTGCGTGGATGATAAGTCAGATCTTGAAGTTCAAACGGGTTCCCATGGCTTCATGCAACTTATTCCGTAACCTTGAGGTAAATTGGGTACCTTCGTCCGATACAATCCTCTTTGGCACTCCGTGCAAACAGACAATCTCGATCATGTACAATTACGCTAATTTATCTCCCGAGTAAGTGGTCTTCACGGGATAAAATGGGCTACTTTAGTCAAGCGATCCACTATAACCCATATGGAGTCATAACCTCCTTGAGTCTTCGACAAACCGGTAATGAAATCCATTCCGATTTCCTCCCACTTCCACTGTATTTTCAGCGTTTGTAGCAATCCTCGCCGGTCTCTCGATGCATTGCCTTGACTCTACGGCATACGCCGCACAATGCAACATGCTCGGCAACTTCACGTTTCATACTCGGCCACCGAATCTCTCCTTCAGATCCCGATACATCTTGGCGCCCAGTGATGAATTGAGTACTTGGAGTCATGGGCTTCTTCCGTAATCAGTTGCTTTAACTCCTTATTGTTAGGCACACAAATGCGATCCTTCATCCACAACGTGCCTTGCTCATCCAACTTGAAGTCCTCGCCTTGCCTTCCTCCTTGATGAACTTAATCCTGCGGATCTTGTCATCATCCTTCATCCTTCTCGGATCTGATCCTCTAGGGTAGGCTTTACTTCTAATGCGGCCAAGAATCCGCTTAGGTACAACCTCAATCTTCATTTTCGAAAATCCTCACATAACTCATCCCGACTTGTGGCTAGCAACGTACTCACGGTATGGCTTTTCCGACTCAGAGCATCGGCTACTACGTTGGCCTTCCCGGATGGTAATGGATTCCAACATTATAGTCCTTGATCAACTCTAACCATCTCCTCTCGCCTCATATTCAGATCCGATCGGGTGAATATGTACTTAAGGCTCTTATGATCCGTATATACTTCACATCTGCTTTCCAATCGATAGTGACGCCATATCTTCAAAGCATGCACTACGGCAGCTAACTCTAGGTCATGTGTCGGATAATTTTCCTCATGCGGCCTCAATCGCTTTGATGCATAAGCGGCGACCTTTCCATTCTGCGACAAGACACATCCAAGTCCTTGGCGCGATGCGTCACAATAAATATCGAAGCTTTGAGCAACATCCTAGAACTAACACCGGTGCCGATGTCAATCGCTTCTTCAGCTCCTGAAATCCTTTCTCACATTCTCAAGCGCCCATGCAAACTTCTTTTCCTTCTTCACAATTGCGTAAGAGGTTTCGCAATTGTCGAGAAGCCTTCGATGAAACGGCGGTAGTATCCTCGCCATTCCAAGGAAACTCCGACCGGGTCACGGTCTTCTACGCTCCCAATGTAACACGGCTTCTACTTTGCTTGGATCTACGGCGACTCCTTCATGCGGTCATTACATGTCCAAGAAACTCCACCTTGTCCTTCCAAAAATCACACTTGCTGAACTTGGCGAAAAGTTGTTGTTCCTCACTTTTCCAAAACTCGCCTTAAGTGTCGGCATGTTCATCCTCCATTTTGGAGTAGATTAGAATATCATCTATGAACACGACGACAAACTTGTCCAAATATTCCATGAACACCTTATTCATCATATTCATGAAATAAGTGGCGCATTAAATCACCCAAAGGACATAATCAGAACTCGTAATGTCCATATCCTCGACGAGAATGCGCCTTGAATATCTTACGATCGGATCTTCAACTGATGGTATCCCGATCTCGATCAATCTTGGAGAAAACTCGGCTCCTCTCGGTGATCAAACAAATCATCAATCCTGGGTAGCGGATACTTATTCTTCACGGTGACTTCATTGAGTGCACGGTAGTCGATGCACATCCCGAAACTTCCGTCCTTCTTCTTGACAAACAAAACTGGTGCTCCCCACGGCGACGAGCTCACCGATAAATCCTTTCTCCATTAACTCCTCTAGCTGTTTCTTCATCTCTACCAACTCCTCGGTGGACATCCGATAGGGTCTCTTTGCTATCGGTCTTGTGCAGTACAAGCTCTATCACAAACTCTATGTCCCTGTCTGGCGGCATACCAGGTAGATCTTCAGGAAAAACATCTGGGTACTCATTCACTACGGAGACATCCTCTATGATGATTGTCTTGGTACTGTTAACCATCAACTGTCCTTCTCTAACAGCAGTAGCTTGAAATTCCACTTTCTTTCCACAAGGGCTCTCAACTGAGATAGTCCTTCGTCCACAATCCAATACGGCCTTGTGCTTGGATAACCAATCCATTCCCAATATGACGTCTAAGGTCTGGGTTTCCAATATAATAAGGTTTGCTAGGAACTCTATTCCATCTATTAGTATTCTCACCCCGGAACATCCTACTTTCGTCCGGAGTTCGGAACCAGGGGTTTGAACTAAAAGCATGCATCTAAGTCTTGCAATCCTCAAATCATTTCTAGTAGCAAAGCCTTGTGAAACGAACGAATGCGAAGCTCCAGAGTCAAACAAAACCGTTGCAGGTACTGAGTTAACAAGTAACTTACCCAGTACGACGTCCGTAGCATTCTGCAGTGCATCTGCGGTGACATGGTTGACTCGGCCTCTCACCACGGTCTGGGGTGCGGCTCCTGGTGCTGGCGTCCTAGCTGGGGTGGTTCCTAGATTGAAGCGAACTGGGGTCACTCCTGCTGTCTTCTTCGGACAAGCTGTTGGCAAAGTGTCTGGCTCGTTGCGCTTGTAGCGGCGTCTCACTGTTCCTTGCCGATCGCCTGAAGTAGTGTTTCTAGCGGGGCCGGGGTGCAGTAGTTACGATTGATGTGTCTTGGTGCCGGGATGGTGTCCTTGTTATGCTACGTGGTTGGAATCAAGAATTGATTCGGTGCAACTCTCAGCGCCGCTGCGTTCGGGCGTGATCCCTTCTTTGTTGCATCCTCGCGCTTCTGTTCTCATCCAGTTCCTTGCGCTTGTCCTCAAGAATAAGTGCTTTATTCACCAACTCTTGGAAATCTAGAAAGGTGTGGGTGATCAATCCTACTTGCAATCTGAGTTAAGTCCCTTCATAAAACGACTGCCTGGATTTATCCGTCGCTACATCCTTAGGTGCGTAGCGTGCTAGGCTGTGTGAACTTGTTCGTAGTCGGCCACCGGCCGATTACCTTGCTTTTGCTCTGAACTCCTCCTTCTTAAGGTCCATGATTCCTTCAGCACGTGATATCTTGTCGAAATGCACCGTGAACTCTTCCCAAGTGATATCTTGAGGGTTCTCTTGCGTGGCACAGAAGTTCTCCCACCATTCGGCAATGTTCCTTCGGTGATGAGAAGCGAGAGTACCTTCTCATTTCCTATGCATTGAGCTATGTGTAGCTTCCTCTCGATTGATCTTAACCAATCATCGGCCTCCAATGGATTGGCATTCCCAGAGAAAGTGGGTGGGTGAGTTCTCATGAACTCGGCAGTCTTGTATTCGGCGTGGTCCCCGATTAACTTGATTAGCGGTGGCCTGGCGGTGACGTGTTGCATTTGTTGCATCATAGCATGCATCAGCGAGTGCAGGCAGCGAGAAAAGCTCCAAATTCTGCACATCGGTGGCGGTGCTGGTGCTCCCTCATTGGGGTTTTCTGGCGGGCGAGAACCACTTCCATTGCCTCCAAAGTTTCCACGGGTGTTCACCATCTGTCCGATTTGCTCTAGGTTTAGAGATGAGAGGGAAACAAGAATAGACAAGTAATATGGAACTTATGCGGGGCGAAAGGTGTAACTTTAAGGTCCAACTTTATTATTAATAACTTGGTATGGCTGCTTACAATGCCTAAGGGCCTTGCAACACATACCGCACACTCAAAGAAACAATGAAAATCCAAATCGAACTAACATTAGAGTCTAACGCCTAAAGGGTGACTCTTTATTCTATGACGCGACTCGGCGAAGGAGTCTCACTATAGAACCTATGCTCACTCATCGAGAAAACCTCCACGGCCTGGGTGCGGTCTTTGTGGCATAGGCGCGAAACGATTGCCATGTCCAAAGAATCTGTGTCCTCTCGTGGTAGTCGAAGAAGCAGTGTCCTCATCGAGATCTGACTCCTCTGGATCTGGCTCGTGTAGCTCAAATCTTGGCTCTGGAGTGCGTCCGTACAAAGTCATCTCCAACTCGTCAATCCTTCGCGAGAAGGTGTGCCACATACTCTTGAGCTTCCCGCCATCTGTTCTTCTCTCGCCGTGATCTCCTTGCGGGCCTTCTCAGCTCCTTGCTTGTATTATCTAGTACATCCTCTTGGCGACAACAAATCGTGCCAAGCGTGTAACCGTGGCATCCTCATCCTGAATCGCCGGGTCAAGAAGGTTATCGCTCTTGCGGATGATAACGGAACACCGTGTTTCCAACTCTCTGGCATAGATACGGGTAACGTGCCGCATTGCTCGTCGTGATACCTCTTGGATACCCATCCGCATTGTAGATCTCCTGGCAATGCAAAGGTATCGGGCGATTGCCTGGGCCCTTTTTCCTAGCAGGTACCTCAATCTTCACGTCACAAGCCCTGATCAATCCCGCTTGTCTGATCACTTCCACTTGGTATTGCGGTTTCTCAAAATCTCCGAGAGTTTGTAGCATATGCCAAAGTTCCGCGGCGTGACCAACTCCCAGATCAACGTAGTTGAACTCTTCCTCCATCTGTCACAAGAGTGCTTTACATAAGAACTCAGAATTTTTAAATTGTGACAAGGTAAGGGAAAATTTCAGCAAGAGACAAGAAAAGAGAGAAGGGGATAAGTCGAGATGTCATTTCTTGTCTTCACAAATTTTTTAGCTTTAGAAAATAGGTTTTATCCTCACTACGACCATTCTAGCTAGGGTTGAGCCTACAGTCAGTATGGCTCTGATACCACCTCTGTCGGGACCCCGAATTTGCAAATCCGGACCCTCTGTGTATTCAGCACTAGTCCAGGAACACGCTAGTGCACACAGTCTTAACATCGGTAAATATCACAATCATACCACTCGATACTAAATAAGTACTTTATTTAAATAGTCAAACTGGTTACTCGACCTTATGGTCAAGTTACAAATATATGCCTCGCAAGGCGAAACTTATTCAGAGAAAAATAATAGCAGCGGAAAATCAAATAACTTCGTGGCGCCATCCAGTATACCACAGGCAACTGACTGGGCTCGCTCCCTACGTAGATGGATCCTCTTGGAGTTCCTCCTCCAAAGCTGGTGTAGTCTCCTCTTCAACTGGTGTTGTATTGAGGCAAGGGTGAGTACTTGGTACTCAGCAAGTCATGCACAGAATGCAAGCTAATATACTATATGCATGGCTTGGTACAAAGGAATAGCTCAAGGTATATTTGCAGTAAACAGCATTTGACAAGTAGTATAAGTAGATTCGAAAGCAGTAGAAACAAGTAAAGTATAAATAACTTTTCAAGAAGTTTAACAACCATCTTCCCATCCTAAACCACATTTCCTTCAACATCATTATTAATCCAACCCAACTTTTCAAACCAAAGTTATTTTTGAGAAAATCTAACCCTTGACTGTAATTCCCGAGCGATGTCCAATACCGCGGACACGGCTATTCGAATAGATTCTAAACTCTGCAGAGGTTATGCACTTTACCCACAAGATACTGATCAAACACCACAAAGGCGAAGTTCAGTAACAAAGTCTTTCTGAGACTTCTAACAATACAAGTGGTCCTCCCGGTTATTGCGCAAGACTAACCCTTCCCTTCGCTAAGGCGAAGTCTAGGCCAATCAACCGTTAGATGGGTACTGGCCTCGGCCCCAAGACGCTCCCCGTACAACTTACACAAAGGGTGTAGTTGACCTCCTGAGGTCCCACAGGTACGTTATTAGCAACTTAGTCAACTAGGTCCGTCCCATTACAGACATGTGGTTGCACGTTAGACCCAGTTCAAAGGCTTGCAAGGTTAAGTCCTTAGGGTGACCAGGGCAAGACTACCCGAAGAACCAAATCAACACTCCCAATGCCACAACCGGCCCACTGATTACTCTTGCCACATGCCCTGGCCGAAAATCGTTTATCAAACCCCTGTTGATTACCATGCACCACGTGCCATCAACTTCACATGATACCTTTCCAAAACAGGTTCAATATATCATTTAGTCAATATTAACATTTGATTATCCAAAATAATGTTATGAGCACGTAGTGTGTCTAAGCAAAGATACTACAACGGTCTAAACCCATGTTGGCAATTTAATAATGTCCAACTAGTAGTCCACAACTAGGGTGACAAGGGTCATGGCACATACTTAAATAATCAAGGTGTCATACAACAAATTGGTATTTATCTAACCCCATGTTTAAACAAAGTATTTTTCTAATTGAACTAGCATGCAATAGTTTAAATCAAAATAGATTTCGAAAATAGGATCAACATGGTCAAAGCACAACTTGCCTTCAAAAAGTACTTGCTCTTGGTCTTGAGTTGGATCTGAGTCAATACTTCTCCTTGAATCCTTAGGCACTTCAACGCGTCTACTCGTAAAGCGTGCAAATAGCAAATACACGAATAAACAATAGGCAAAAATTGTCCAAACATGCAAATAAAATCCATAAACAGAGAGAACATAATTTTATGAGTTTTTAGAAACTAGAATCGTCAAATTTGGAGTTAAGATTAAAAGTTATGATTATTTAAAGTTTAAATAATCAATTAAATAATTTTGCAGAGAAAAACTTTAGTCCAAAAATTAAATAAAATTCATATTTAGGTAGATCTCAATTTTATACAAATTTAGAAATTTGAATCACTCAAATCGGAGTTGAAACGCATAAAAGTTATAAGCGTTTGAAGTTTGAAACAAAATCAAATCATTATTTCGAATTAATAAATCATTTTCTTTTCGGAAATTAATTATTGCGTCAGCGAGGACACGTGGACCAATCGGGTGACGACAGCGTGGCCTCGGGTCCACGGACGGCGGCGATCTCGGCTCGGTCCCGCGTGGGCTCGGCCCACGGCTCCGCCGATCGACGGTGGGTCCTCTGACACGCGGGCCCCGCGTGTCAGCGTCACACGCACGCGCGCGTGGACGGCGCTGACCGCGACGGTCAGGCTTCCCGACACGTGGCGCAATCTCGGCCGTTGATTTGAAAATCAACGGCCCAGATTAGATCTGGCTAAAGCGCTTGGAAAACAACCCCACTGATCTGGACCGTTCGATCTTGATCGGACGGTCAAGATCCAATCTATTGCTATTAACGTGGTTCAATCCAAGCCGTTGGATCTAGATCTAACGGTTGAGATTAGATCTGGAGATTAACACGTGATTCTTTACCGTGGGTGACGTGGGCGAATCTTGACCGTGCGATGAAGATCCGACGGTTGAGAAGCTTCGCGGGTCTGCGATGTCCACGGCGGAGCTCCGGCGGCCGGCGTTGAGAACGAAGACCACACCGACGGCGTTTCGGGCACGCTCCGGCGAAGTGGGTGGTCTCTTCGGGGGCGTCTCGAAGCGGGGACTCCGGATCTGGGCTCCTTCTCGGCGGAAGACGACGGACGGCGGCGGAAAACGCACAAGAAACCGCTGGCGGACACCTCTTCCAACTACGGTGAGCTCAGACGGGCAAACGGGCGACGGCCAGCGAGATGGCTCGGGACACGGTGCGACAGAGGAGGGCAACCTCGGGCGTGACCGGGCTTTAAATAGCCTCGGCGTTCGTGCCCGAGACGGAAACCTAATTCTCCACGGCGGCGAGCGCGGCGGCGGAGTCCGGCTCGGACTCGGCGGAGACGACGTCGCACAGCCGTCCACGTGGCACGATCAACAGCCACGATCGCGTGGATGCGATCGGATCCGGGCCGGATTCGACCGAAGCGGTACGGGGAAATCCTGACCGTTGGATCTTGATCCAACGGTTGGGATCGATTAGGTTTTGGAGTTGGTTCGGTCGAGTCACGTGGCTCGGGTCGGACTCGAACTCGAGTCTGACTCGGGCTCGGTCGGATGAACAGTAACCGACTCGGTTCGATTTTCCAGCGATTTAATATTTAAAATAATTCCCAGTAATTCATTTAATTCATTAAAAATAGCAAAATACTCAGAAAAATTCCAGAAAAATTCTGGAAAATATTTTGGAACATTTTGGACTCAAATAAAATATTTCCAACAAAATTTTATTTGCAAAAATTAAATTCTTTAATTATTTCAAAATGGAATAAATTCAAATAAATTCCAAATAAATCCAAATAAATTCCAGAAAATTCCAAAAATTCACCAAAGTGCCAAATCACACATGAATTTAAGAAAAGCAAAATTTTGGGGTGTTACAAACCTCCCCCCTTAATAGAATCTCGTCCCCGAGATTCAGGGCTCACTACAGAATAGGTTTGGAAACTCTTTCCTCAAATCCTCTTCGCGCTCCCAAGTCGCTTCGCTTTCTTCATGGTTGCTCCACTGAACTCTACAGAAACGGGTTGACTTATTTCTGGTCTCTCGATCCATTGTGTCCAGAATCCTCACGGGATGCTCCTTATAAGTCAAATCCTCTTGCAACTCAATTAACTCTAGCGGTGTCTGCTCTCAGGAACTCGGAGACACTTCTTCAACTGGGACACATGGAATACGTCATGCACTCCTGCTAACGACTGCGGCAACTCCAGCTGATAAGCAACTTCGCCTCTGCGGCTCAAAATCTTAAATGGTCCAACATAACGGGGTGCGAGTTTCCCTTTGGCATGGAACCTCTTAACTCCCCTGAGAGGCGTAACTCTGAGGTATACAAAGTCTTCTGATTCAAAACTCAAGTCTCGGCGACGGTTGTCAGCATAACTCTTTTGTCATGATTGGGCTATCTTCAACCTTTCCCTAATCATGGTGATCTGCTCTTCAGCCTCTTGAAGAATATCAGGCCCAAAGACACGGCGCTCGCCGGTCTCATTCCAATTCAATGGCGTCCGACAGGGTCGACCATACAGTGCCTCAAAAGGTGACATCTGTAAACTAGCCTGATAACTATTGTTGTAACCGAACTCGGCATACGGCAAACTCTTATCCCAAGAGGTAGCATAAGCTAATGCACAAGCTCTCAACATATCCTCCAGAATCTGGTTGACTCTTTCGGTCTGTCCATCCGATGCGTGGATGATAAGTCAGATCTTGAAGTTCAAACGGGTTCCCATGGCTTCATGCAACTTATTCCGAACCTTGAGGTAAATTGGGTACCTCTCGTCCGATACAATCCTCTTTGGCACTCCGTGCAAGCAGACAATCTCGATCATGTACAATTACGCTAATTTATCTCCCGAGTAAGTGGTCTTCACGGGGATAAAATGGGCTACTTTAGTCAAGCGATCCACTATAACCCATATGGAGTCATAACCTCCTTGAGTCTTCGGCAAACCGGTAATGAAATCCATTCCGATTTCCTCCCACTTCCACTCAGGTATTTTCGGTAATTTGTAGCAATCCTGCTGGTCTCGATGCATTGCCTTGACTCTGGCATACGTCGCACAATGCAACATGCTCGGCAACTTCACGTTTCATACTCGGCCACCAGAATCTCTCCTTCAGATCCTGATACATCTTGGCGCTTCCAGGATGAATTGAGTACTTGGAGTCATGGGCTTCTTCCAGAATCAGTTGCTTTAACTCCTTATTGTTAGGCACACAAATGCGATCCTTCATCCACAACGTGCCTTGCTCATCCAACTTGAAGTCCTCTGCCTTGCCTTCCTCCTTGATGAACTTAATCCTGCGGATCTTGTCATCATCCTACATCCTTCTCGGATCTGATCCTCTAGGGTAGGCTTTACTTCTAATGCGGCCAAGAATCCGCTAGGTACAACCTCAATCTTCATTTTCTGAAAATCCTCACATAACTCATCCTGACTTGTGGCTAGCAACGTACTCACGGTATGGCTTTTCCGACTCAGAGCATCGGCTACTACGTTGGCCTTCCCGGGATGGTAATGGATTCCAACATTATAGTCCTTGATCAACTCTAACCATCTCCTCTCGCCTCATATTCAGATCCGATCGGGTGAATATGTACTTAAGGCTCTTATGATCCGTATATACTTCACATCTGTTTCCAATCGATAGTGACGCCATATCTTCAAAGCATGCACTACGACGGCTAACTCTAGGTCATGTGTCGGATAATTTTCCTCATGCGGCCTCAATCGCCTTTGATGCATAAGCGATTTACCTTTCCATTCTGCATCGGCACACATCCAAGTCCTTGGCGCGATGCGTCACAATAAATATCGAAGCTTTGAGCAACATCCGGTAGAACTAACACCGTCTTGATGTCAATCGCTTCTTCGACTCTGAAATCCTTTCTCACATTCTGCGTCCATGCAAACTTCTTTTCCTTCTTCAAGAATTGCGTAAGAGGTTTCGCAATTGTCGAGAAGCCTTCGATGAAACGGCGGTAGTATCCTGCCATTCCAAGGAAACTCCGAATCTGGGTCACGGTCTTGGTACGCTCCCAATGTAACACGACTTCTACTTTGCTTGGATCTACGGCGACTCCTTCATGCGGTCATTACATGTCCAAGAAACTCCACCTTGTCCTTCCAAAAATCACACTTGCTGAACTTGGCGAAAAGTTCTTTGTTCCTCAGCTTTTCCAAAACTCGCCTTAAGTGTCCGGCATGTTCATCCTCCATTTTGGAGTAGATTAGAATATCATCTATGAACACGACGACAAACTTGTCCAAATATTCCATGAACACCTTATTCATCATATTCATGAAATAAGCTGGCGCATTAAATCACCCAAAGGACATAATCAGAACTCGTAATGTCCATATCCCGACGAGAATGCGATCTTGAATATCTTACGATCGGATCTTCAATCGATGGTATCGATCTCGAGATCAATCTTGAGAAAACTCCGGCTCCTCTCGGTGATCAAACAAATCATCAATCCTGGGTAGCGGATACTTATTCTTCACGGTGACTTCATTGAGTGCACGGTAGTCGATGCACATCCTGAAACTTCCGTCCTTCTTCTTGACAAACAAAACTGGTGCTCCCCACGGCGACGAGCTCGGTCTGATAAATCCTTTCTCCATTAACTCCTCTAGCTGTTTCTTCATCTCTACCAACTCCTCGGTGGACATCCGATAGGGTCTCTTTGCTATCGGTGCTGTACCAGGTACAAGCTCTATCACAAACTCTATGTCCCTGTCTGGCGGCATACCAGGTAGATCTTCAGGAAAAACATCTGGGTACTCATTCACTACGGAGACATCCTCTATGATGATTGTCTTGGTACTGTTAACCATCAACTGTCCTTCTCTAACAGCAGTAGCTTGAAATTCCACTTTCTTTCCACAAGGGCTCTCAACTGAGATAGTCCTTCGTCCACAATCCAATACGGCCTTGTGCTTGGATAACCAATCCATTCCCAATATGACGTCTAAGGTCTGGGTTTCCAATATAATAAGGTTTGCTAGGAACTCTATTCCATCTATTAGTATTCTCACCCCGGAACATCCTACTTTCGTCCGGAGTTCGGAACCAGGGGTTTGAACTAAAAGCATGCATCTAAGTCTTGCAATCCTCAAATCATTTCTAGTAGCAAAGCCTTGCGAAACGAACGAATGCGAAGCTCCAGAGTCAAACAAAACCGCTGTGTATCGAGTTAACAAGTAACTTACCCAAAGACGACGTCCGTAGCATTCTCGCAGCTGCATCCGCGGTGACATGGTTGACTCGGCCTCTCACCACGATGCCTGGGTGCGGCTCCTGTGCCGGGCGTCCTAGCTGGGTGGTTCCTAGATTGAAGCGAATCGGGTCACTCCTGCTGTCTTCTTCGGACAAGCTGTTGGCAAAGTGTCCTGGCTCGTTGCAGCTTGTAGCAGCGTCTCACTGTTCCTTGCCGATCGCACGAAGTAGTGTTTCTAGCGGGGCTGGGTGCAGTAGTTCTGATTGATGTGTCTTGGTGCCGGGATGGTGTCCTTGTTGCGCTCGTGGTTGGAATCGAAGAATTGATTCGGTGCAACTCTCGGTATTGCGTTCCACTGGCGTGATCCTTCTTGTTGCATCCTGCGCTTCTGTTCTCATCCAGTTCCTTGCGCTTGTCCTCAAGAATAAGTGCTTTATTCACCAACTCTTGGAAATCTAGAAAGGTGTGGGTGATCAATCCTACTTGCAATCTGAGTTAAGTCCCTTCATAAAACGAGACTGCCTGGATTTATCCGTCGCTACATCCTTAGGTGCGTAGCGTGCTAGCCGTGTGAACTTGTTCAGGTAGTCGGCCACCGGCTGATTACCTTGCTTGATGCTCTGAACTCCTCCTTCTTAAGGTCCATGATTCCTTCTGGCACGTGATACTGTCGAAATGCATCTGTGAACTCTTCGCTAGTGATGTCCTTAGGGTTCTCTTGCGTGGCACGAAGTTCTCCCACCATTCGGCGGCTGTTTCCTTCGGGTGATGAGAAGCGAGAGTACCTTCTCATTTCCTATGCATTGAGCTATGTGTAGCTTCCTCTCGATTGATCTTAACCAATCATCGGCCTCCAATGGATTGGCATTCCCAGAGAAAGTGGGTGGGTGAGTTCTCATGAACTCTGACAGCCTTGTATTCTGGCGTGGTCACGATTAACTTGATTAGCGGTGGCCTGGCGGTGACGTGTTGCATTTGTTGCATCATAGCATGCATCAATCGAGTCTGGGCAATGAGAAAAGCTCCGAAATTCTGCACATCGGTGGCGGTGCCGGTGCTCCTCATTGGGGTTTTCTGGCGAGAACCACTTCCATTGCCTCCAAAGTTTCCACGGGTGTTCACCATCTGTCGATTTGCTCTAGGTTTAGAGATGAGAGGGAAACAAGAATAGACAAGTAATATGGAACTTATGCGGGGCGAAAGGTGTAACTTTAAGGTCCAACTTTATTATTAATAACTTGGTATGGCTGCTTACAATGCCTAAGGGCCTTGCAACACATAATGCACACTCAAAGAAACAATGAAAATCCAAATCGAACTAACTCGAGTCTAACGCCTAAAGGGTGACTCTTTATTCTATGACACGACTCGGCGAAGGAGTCTCACTATAGAACCTATGCTCACTCATCGAAAACCTCCACGGCCTGGGTACGGGTCTTTGTGGCATAGGCGTAAACGATTGCCATGTCCAAAGAATCGTGTCCTCTCGTGGTAGTCGAAGAAGCGATGTCCTCATCGAGATCGACTCCTCTGGATCTGGCTCGTGTAGCTCAATCTTGGCTCCGGAGTGCAGTCCGTACAAAGTCATCTCCAACTCGTCAATCCTTCGCAGAAGGTGTGCCACATACTCTTGAGCTTCCCGCCATCTGTTCTTCTCTGTCGTTATCTCCTTGCGGGCCTTCTGTAGCTCCTTGCTTGTATTATCTAGTACATCCTCTTGGGCGACAACAAATCGTGCCAACTGTGTAACCGTGGCATCCTCATCCTGAATCGCCTTCGGGTCAAGAAGGTTATCGCTGCGCGGATGATAACGGAACACCGTGCTCTCCAACTCTCTGGCGTAGATACGGGTAACGTGCCGCATTGCTCGTCGTGATACCTCTTGGATACCCATCTGCATTGTAGATCTCCTGGCAATGCAGTGTATCGGGCGATTGCCTGGGCCCTTTTTCCTAGCAGGTACCTCAATCTTCACGTCACAAGCCCTGATCAATCCCGCTTGTCTGATCACTTCCACTTGGTATTGCGGTTTCTCAAAATCTCCGAGAGTTTGTAGCATATGCCAAAGTTCCGCGGCGTGACCAACTCCCAGATCAACGTAGTTGAACTCTTCCTCCATCTGTCACAAGAGTGCTTTACGTAAGAACTCAGAATTTTTAAATTGTGACAAGGTAAGGGAAAATTTCAGCAAGAGACAAGAAAATAGAGAAGGGGATAAGTCGAGATGTCATTTCTTGTCTTCACAAATTTTTTAGCTTTAGAAAATAGGTTTTATCCTCAATACTACCATTCTAGCTATTGTTGAGCCTACAGTCAAGAATGGCTCTGATACCACCTCTGTCGGGACCCCGAATTTGCAAATCCGGACCCTCTGTGTATTCAGCACTAGTCCAGGAACACGCTAGTGCACACAGTCTTAACATCGGTAAATATCACAATCATACCACTCGATACTAAATAAGTACTTTATTTAAATAGTCAAACTGGTTACTCGACCTTATGGTCAAGTTACAAATATATGCCTCGCAAGGCGAAACTTATTCAGAGAAAAATAATAGCAGCGGAAAATCAAATAACCGTGGCGCCATCCAAGATACCACAGTGCAACCGATCGGGCTCGCTCCTACGTAGATGGATCCTCTTGGATTTCCTCCTCCAAAGCAGGTGTAGTCTCCTCTTCAACTGGGGTTGTGTTGATGCAAGGGTGAGTACTTGGTACTCAGCAAGTCATGCACAGAATGCAAGATAATATACTATATTCATGGCTTGGTACAAAGGAATAGCTCAAGGTATATTTGCGAGAAACAAAGATTTGACAAGTAGTATAAGTAGATTCAAAGCAGAGAAACAAGTAAAGTATAAATAACTTTTCAAGAAGTTTAACAACCATCTTCCCATCCTAAACCACATTTCCTTCAACATCATTATTAATCCAACCCAACTTTTCAAACCAAAGTTATTTTTGAGAAAATCTAACCCTTGACTGTAATTCCCGAGCGATGTCCAATACCGCGGACACGGCTATTCGAATAGATTCTAAACTCTGCAGAGGTTATGCACTTTACCCACAAGATACTGATCAAACACCACAAAGGCGAAGTTCAGTGAACAAAGTCTTTCTGAGACTTCTAACAATACAAGTGGTCCTCCCTGCTATTGCGCACTAACCCTTCCCTTCGCTAAGGCGAAGTCTAGGCCAATCAACCGTTAGATGGGTACTGGCCTCGGCCCAGACGCCTCCCCGCACAACTTACACAAAGGGTGTAGTTGACCTCCTGAGGTCCCACAGTGCACGTTATTAGCAACTTAGTCAACTAGGTCCGTCCCATTACTGAGACATGTGGTTGCACGTTAGACCCAGTTCAAAGGCTTGCAAGGTTAAGTCCTTAGGGTGACCAGGGCAAGACTACCCGAAGAACCAAATCAACACTCCCAATGCCACAACCGGCCCACCTGATTACTCTTGCCACATGCCCCGGCCGAAATCGTTTATCAAACCCCGCTTGATTACCATGCACCACGTGCCATCAACATCACATGATACCTTTCCAAAACAGGTTCAATATATCATTAAGTCAATATTAACATTTGATTATCCAAAATCATGTTATGAGCACGTAAGGTGTCTAAGCAGTATACTACAACGGTCTAAACCCATGTTGGCAATTTAATAATGTCCAACTAGTAGTCCACAACTAGGGTGACAAGGGGTCATGGCACATACTTAAATAATCAAGGTGTCATACAGCAAATTGGTATTTATCTAACCCCCATGTTTAAACAAAGTATTTTTCTAATTGAACTAGCATGCAATAGTTTAAATCAAAATAGATTTCGAAAATAGGATCAACATGGTCAAAGCACAACTTGCCTTCAAAAAGTACTTGCTCTTGGTCTTGAGTTGGATCCTGAGTCAATACTTCTCCTTCGAATCCTTCCGGCACTTCAACGTCTACTCGTAAAGCGTGCAAATAGCAAATACACGAATAAACAATAGGCAAAAAGTGTCCAAACATCTAAATAAAATCCATAAACAGAGAGAACATAATTTTATGAATTTTTAGAAACTGGAATCGTCAAATTTGGAGTTAAGACGCAAAAGTTATGATTATTTAAAGTTTAAATAATCAATTAAATAATTTTGCAGAGAAAAACTTTAGTCCAAAAATTAAATAAAATTCATATTTAGGTAGATCTCAATTTTATACAAATTTAGAAATTTGAATCACTCAAATCGGAGTTGAAACGCAAAAGTTATAAGCGTTTGAAGTTTGAAACAAAATCTGAAATCATTATTTCGAATTAATAAATCATTTTCTTTTTCAGAAATTAATTATTGCGTCAGCAGGGACACGTGGACCAATCGGGTGACGACGCGTGGCCTCGGGTCCACGGACCCGGCGCCGCGGTCTCGGCTCGGTCCGCAGTGGGCTCGGCCCCACGGCTCACGCGATCGGCCAGCGGTGGGTCCTCGACACGCGGGCCCGGCGTGTCGGCGTCTACACGCCAGCGTGGGCCGGCGCTGACCGCGACGGTCAGAATTCCCGACACGTGGCGCAATCTCGGCCGTTGATTTGAAAATCAACGGCCCAGATTAGATCTGGCTAAAGCGCTTGGAAAACAACCCCACTGATCTAGACCGTTCGATCTTGATCGGACGGTCAAGATCCAATCTATTGCTATTAACGTGGTTCAATCCAAGCCATTGGATCTAGATCTAACGGTTGAGATTAGATCTGGAGATTAACACGTGATTCTTTACCGTGGGTGACGTGGGCGAATCTGGACCGTGCGATGAAGATCCGACGGTTGAGAAGCTTCGCGGGTCTGCGATGTCCACGGCGGAGCTCCGGCGGCCGGCGTTGAGAACGAAGACCACACCGACGGCGTTTCGGGCACGCTCCGGCGAAGTGGGTGGTCTCTTCGGGGGCGTCTCGAAGCGGGGACTCCGGATCTGGGCTCCTTCTCGGCGGAAGACGACGGACGGCGGCGGAAAACGGCGCAAACCGCGGCGGACACCTCTTCCAACTACGGCGAGCTCGTACGGGCAAACGGCGACGGCTCAGGCGAGATGGCTCGGGGACACGGGTGCGCACAGAGGAGGGCAACCTCGGGGCGTGACCCGGGCTTTAAATAGCCTCGGCGTTCGTGCCCGAGACGGAAACCTAATTCTCCACGGCGGCGAGCGCGGCGGCGGAGTCCGGCTCGGACTCGGCGGAGACGACGTCGCACAGCCGTCCACGTGGCACGATCAACAGCCACGATCGCGTGGATGCGATCGGATCCGGGCCGGATTCGACCGAAGCGGTACGGGGAAATCCTGACCGTTGGATCTTGATCCAACGGTTGGGATCGATTAGGTTTTGGAGTTGGTTCGGTCGAGTCACGTGGCTCGGGTCGGACTCGAACTCGAGTCTGACTCGGGCTCGGTCGGATGAACAGTAACCGACTCGGTTCGATTTTCCAGCGATTTAATATTTAAAATAATTCCCAGTAATTCATTTAATTCATTAAAAATAGCAAAATACTCAGAAAAATTCCAGAAAAATTCTGGAAAATATTTTGGAACATTTTGGACTCAAATAAAATATTTCCAACAAAATTTTATTTGCAAAAATTAAATTCTTTAATTATTTCAAAATGGAATAAATTCAAATAAATTCCAAATGAATCCAAATAAATTCCAGAAAATTCCAAAAATTCACCGAAGTGCCAAATCACACATGAATTTAAGAAAAGCAAAATTTTGGGGTGTTACACTTGCCGACAAAGGGAGAGATCAATACACAATTTCCTTGTTGGCGATCCGAGAAAGAAAAGGTAAAAGAAGAAGAGAAAATATGGGAAAGTAACCAATAGAAATTAGGTGGTCTAGTATCCTGCAACCTGGTACCCCACGCAAAAGATAAATGTGCAACCTTTGCTCTATGATTCCATCCACACGCACAAAAACAAAACAAAAGAACAATAAACAGAGGAGAGACATCAAGAAATTTGTTCAGAGGACGAGGGAGAGACCATGTTTGTGTGTGTGTGTGTGCGGTGGGGTGGGGGGATCAAGCGCGCGGCCGTCTCTATTTTGGGATGGCTTGAGGCAGGAGGCAGATTGGAGTAGGCGGAAATTTCACATCTAAGGACAAAAGAAAGTAGGAGGGAAGCTCACTGAGGAAGCATCTCGCCGCAGCCGACCTAGCCCTCATCAGGTCTCTCTCCTCCTCTCCTTGCCTCAGCTCATCCTCTACCCCAACTCAGAGGAGGGAGGGAGGGTGCGTCGTGGCTGGCTCCAGTCGGCACCACACAAGCGGAGCGCACGAGGATGGAGAGCTGGGCCAACCTCCCCGCAATCCAAGTGTCGCCGTAGCGGCTGCCGAGAATCCCCGCTGTTGCGGATGGTGATCTTGCATCACCGACGGAGTTTTGGCGATGGGGGCGACCTCAAGATCGATGAGATCTGGGACCGATTGGCCAACTGGGAGTGTGCGAGTGTGGCTGCAAGGAGGAGACGGAAGATCCCTCAGGATTTCTCTGGAGTGGTATCAAGGCCAGCTAGTACTACCGGGGGAAGACCAGGTGCGACCGGAGAGATGGGGATTTCTCTGGAGTGACACAATGCACATGTAACTTTTGATTTATTCAGTGAAACTGTATATACGGTTTTTCAACTTTCAGAACTAAACCGAGAACTGGCCGGCCGACTCAGGGTGCGATGGACAAGACAACATTAATCCCGATATATATCAAATACATGATAAATTCATATGTCATTCTATTTAGGACAACTAGCATATATATGTTTACATTTTTATATAATTGAAATATAGCGTAGGTGAAAAACAAATTTGGTTATGAATAGAGGTTGATAGGTCATATATATGTTTTAATGTATTACAATTAAGTCATGTGTTACGATCGGCCTCTAAATGTGTTACTGTAGTAATATTATTTACACCTTACTACCATGTGTTACAATGTTTCTCTGTAACATATATTATGTGTTGCTGCTGTAGCTTCCAGTAACACTTTTCACATCTTATTAAGTAGGTGTTACAACATGCCTTTGTAACACAAATTATATGTTACTGTAATATCTCTTTGTAACACATTGTTCAATATGTTACAGAGATGTGTTACAGAAACTATGTTTTGTAGTAGTGATTATTGATCGGGAATGATATTCCTATGCTTGAAGACGTTAAGATTTCGTTGAAAAGGAGTTTCTCAATGAAGGAATTGGGAGAAGCATGTTATATCTTGGGCATAAAGATCTATAGAGATAGATCAAAAAGGTTGATTGGATTAAGCCAGGAAACGTACGTTGACAAAGTATTGAAAAGGTTCAATATGCATGAATCTAAGAGAAGTTTCATGCCAATGTCACATGGCATCAGTCTAAGCAAGAATTAGTGTCCTTCGACAACTGATGAGCGAGACAGGATGAGCAAGATTTCATATGATTCGGCTATTGGATCTATCATGTATGCCATGATCTATACGCGCCCAGATGTCTCATATGCTCTAAGTGTCACAAGTAGATACCAAGCGGATCCCGGTGATGGTCATTGGATAGCCGTGAAAAACATCCTAAAGTACTTGAGAAGAACTAAGGGTATGTTCCTAGTCTTTGGAGGTGAGGAAGAACTGGTTGTAAAAGATTACACCGATGCAAGCTTCCAAACTGACAAAGATGATTTTCGATCACAATCCGGTTTCGTGTTTACACTAAATGGAGGAGCGATAGTGGAAGAGTTCCAAGCAAAGCACGGTGGCTGATTCTACGATAGAAGCGGAGTACATTGCGGCTTCGGATGCCGCAAAAGAAGCTGTATGGATAAAGAAGTTTATCTCAGAGCTTGGTGTGGTCGCTAGTGCCTCTAGTCCAATGGACATCTATTGTGATAATAGTGGTGCCATTGCACAAGCAAAAGAGCCTAGATCACATCAAGTCCAAACATATACTCCGACGCTATCACCTTATTCGCGAGATTGTGGATAGAGGTGACGTGAAGATATGCAAAGTACATACGGAAGCCAATGTGGCTGATCCATTGACAAAGCCACTGCCACAGCCTAAGCATGAGGCGCACACGAGGTCTATTGGTATTAGATACTTAATTGATTGACTCAAGTGCAAGTGGGAGATTGTTAGTGTTATGCCCTTGAGGCAATCATATGGATGATTGTAACATGAATATGTTTATGAATAATAATATGATTATTGGTCCAATGAATGTATATCATTGTTTTGATCAATAAGTGTGTGACTTGTTTATGAAGCTCTTTACTTATTGATATAATTCGATAAATATCTCTGATCGGATATCATCGTATAGGACAACGATGAATATATCAGCACATGTATTGTTCGATGATCATGTTTCATAGATCATGGGATATGGAGATATCATCAATACATTGTGGACGCATGTTGAAGAACATGGGTTAGATAGACCCACAATGGGACACTGCGAGAATGTTACGTTCTTATGTGTCATCGATTGTATCTCATACATAGTAGATGTATGATCCTTAGACCTGAGATTGTCATATTCCCTACATGTGTAATAGTTTACCTTGGGGTTACCAAACACTATTTCCTAACCGGATAGTTATAAAGGTAGCTTTCATGTTTACTATGAAACATACAGAGGGAAGTGAGCAGTCGAGATGTAATTTGCCACTCCAATGTAACGGAGATATATGTCTAGGCCACTCGTGTGATATGATTAAGGAAGTGCATGGCCATGCCGTGATTGAGAAGTCAATCACAACTTATTAATATATCACGGATACGAGAGATGGATTGAACTGTCAAAAGATGACATGCTTCTCGCCTTGAGTTCGATCTTCATATAGTTTGGCAAAGGGATTATTACATCAGTACTTTAATCATATGCGTTTGGGAGTTGGCATGCTCTGCAAGGAGCCGCTACCGACTATTGGATTAGAAAAGGGTTTTTCGAATCCATGTCCAAATGCGCATGAACCTACAGGGTCACACACTTAACGGGCTGGGACGCATCAATTCGGATTGGATCCGTAATTAATGGACCTCGTGGGCTTAGCGCGTAGATGGGCCATGACTGCCTAGGGTTTCACCTCGTGGCTATATAAGGAGGGGAGGAGGTCGGACGCAAGATGCACTTTCGCGGCGATTTAGAGGTGTTTCACCAGAAACCCTAGCCACCTCCTCTCGTTGCCCCTGCCGAGCGACCCGGTGCTTGCACACCGACGCACGGCGTTCCTTCCCCGGACGTGTGGACTGCTGTGGTGACGCTGTTGCTACTGCGGCGTGGAGAGGACGATCCGCAGCGAGGACGATCCGTGGCGAGGACGATCCGCGGCGACGATCCGCAGCGAGGACGATCCACGGCGAGGACGATCCACGGTGAGGACGATCCACCCCGAGAACGATCCACTACAACGACGTGCGAAGGATTCCGCAACTGCGCGTCTAGTGGTAATAGATCTATGATCCCCTTCTTGCGAGTAGCTTTTCTGGTTTGCGGTAGAAATTTTAATTTGTGCTGGAGTAGCATACTGCGTTCCCCAACAGATAGTCCATATATCAAATAGCAAATCTCATCTATACTTACAAAAAATTACCTTCAATCACGATATCTTATGGCCCGCCGAAAAGGCTTAAGCGTTATAGTTTGTTATAAACTATAATACTTAGGGTTATTGCGCTAGTGCATTTTAGATGCAAATCAATCTGTAAAGAAAATATTTTCCCAGAATATGGTGGTCCATATATCAAAGAGCAAATCTGCCCCCAATCTTCCGAAAAAATATATTCAAATACGATATTTTACGCGCTGCCGAAAACCCTTAAGCGTTTCATGAAATAGATGCTTCTTGTAGCCATTTGGTTTATTCAATAAAGTTCATTCATAAATATTTTTGCAAAAATGGGACATCTAAGACCCTAGGAACAAGTGATAAATTTTCATTATTTTTTTATCTATGAAATGGGTTTGTAGCTGTTTGGAAGAGCTACAAAGGCTTGGAAGAGTTTGGTGACAAAGGCTTTGTAGCTCTTCCAAAGAGCTATAAAGGCTTTGTAGCTGTATGGAAGAGCTACAGAGGTACAATTTTGAAATTTTCTTTTTCGGTGGTATATTTTTGCAATTGTGAATAAAAAAATGTATTATTAAAAAAAAATTCGGGCGCAGTCCTTATCCTGGCCCACGCATGTTGACACATGTTTTTTTTTCTCCACACATGCAGTTTACTGATCATTATGCTTGCCTGCCTGCTGCACGGCAGCCCATGCATTGCATACTCTGCTGCTTGCTCTAGCAAGTAATTCTGGATTATATATACTACCTGAGAATTAATAAGCTAGCCTAGCAACAACACGTCCCTTTAGGCTTTTTCTCCGGTTAATTCGCAGGCCAGGCCAAACAAGCACTACCATAGACAAGCTCATCTGTGTTGGTTTGAAACTGGCGGTTTTCAAAGTAATATAGATGTACGGACAGTAATAATATGATACTTCAAAGTTCTAACAGGTCCAGTGGATTTTACTTCCCGAGAGGTCACCCATCCTAAACTACTCTCATCCAAGCACGCTTAACTTCAAAATTTTTTATAAGATCCAGTGCTGGTGTGATCGCTTATGACGTACAATGCGTCCTCCTCTTAACCCCGCAGAGCACCCGAAGACCGATTTTAATGTTCTCATACTCCGAACATGGTTTGAACTAATATTTTAGTGTTGTCATATACTCCAAAACTTTGGAGGCTGTTGAGCACTACAGGAAACAGGGAAATTAATGTCGGCCATATTAATTAACGTCGGCCCAAGAATAAGCCGACGTTAATTAATTTATTAACGTCGGCTGACAGGTGACCGACGGTAATTAATTAATTAACGTCGGCTTAATGTTTGGCCGACGTTAATTAAACCGTAATTAACGTCGGCCGGAAATGGCCGACGAATTGGGATGCCGTCCCAATCCTTTCGGTCCCACACCGCGCCCACACTGCTCACCCCACGCCCAATTTTTTTCGCTCCCTCGCGCCGACTGCTCTCTCGCGCCGACTGCTCTCCCGCGCCGCCCCGACCACCGCGCCGCCCCTGCGGCGCCATCGCCCTTTCCGCCGCCGCCCCTCGTCGGACCCGGCTGCCCTCGCCAGCGTCCGGCCACACCGCCCGCCCGGCGCGCCTTCGACCGCACCGCGCTGCCCCTGCCCCGACCTCCTCTCCACCCGGCGGCGACCTCGTCCCCCGGCTAGGCGCGCGGCGTCCTCCTCCTCCCCCGGGCGGCCGCAAGCTTGAAGGTCAGTCCTCCTCCTCCCCCGGGCGTTCTACTAGCTCAGTAAGAGTCATGTGATTTCTGTCCATGTGAAATAAGAGAGAAGAGAAGGCAGTAGTTTCCGTGAAGCCTCACACTCGTCCTAATTAAGCTACTAGTGTTTCGCAAAAAGATATTGATCTCGTCTCTGCTTTCTGGCTGTACTGGGCTGTGAGTCGATTTAAGCTGATGGGTGAACAATGGGCATGAGTTCTTGTTCCCGGGGGGCAGCATTTGCAATTCCTCTCCACGCATGACAATAGTTAAACTATAGTAGCTTTGGTTTCTCATATTTATTCTTGATCATCCTAAAAGACCTAGTGTCCCACTGCCCATGTTTGAGATTGATATTAATGAGTGCTACTCCAAATGCGGACATGTTCTCAAGTTATTTCGGAGGAGCACCGACTATCCACATCCCCGTGAGTTGATGCTTTGTCATACCGAAAACATGTCACTCCATTTATCTGAGAATGCTCTTCTTCTAGCTTGCACATAGTTGTACGTCAACTCACATCCATATTCTTCCCCCTGAATGTTAATTCAATGTTTTCACACATCCAGTGAGGACACATTTTCTGGAAGATATAGTAGAGATGATAGCCTATAAGTTGACCTCAGGCTCCTCAGCTAATCAACTTGACAATTATGGCCAAGATAAAGTTTGGAAAACTCAGAGGCAGATATTGCCTACAAAAAGCAAAAATCAATTCACAGATAGGGAGAGACAAGCAAGAGCAGTGGTTACAACCAATACAGAATTTCTCCTAAGCTACTGGTGCTCATTATCTTGCACCATTCAACTAGTGCTTATTATCATTGCTTTTTTGGCCAGGAGATGAAAAAGATCAATGTATCTGTGATATCATGTTCACAACTCCACCTGCGTTCTCTCACGCATATGCAAAAAGACAGAAATGGCTAGGCATATATAGCATGCATGTCATTTACAAGCAGTTCCTCTTGAGATGGAGAGTCATTTACAAGCAGTTCCGCTTGACCAGGAGCTTTCAATTTGTTTTCTTCACACCAGCCACAGAGTTCGGGGTTGTACCAAATTGGGTCAATGAACATTCAACTTAATCACATCATCAAATGACAAGATCTAATTTTCAGTGCACCAAACTAAAGACCACATGATTAAACAAAAGCTATCCCAATTGTAGTCACTATTTCCACTGCAATCTGTCCAATCCACTGGGATTTTCATGGGACAGTCCACTGGGATTGTAGCTGCTCCGACAATGGTGTAGATTGTTCAGTTTTGATGCAGCTAGATAGGCAATGATTTTAAGATGCTTTGTTTCACTATTTTTCCTTATATATCACTCCCATTCATTTACTTTTCACCATGGCTATTTTCAAGGTAATTTACTCATGCATGTGTTAAGACATTGATTATCCAATGAAAACATTGAATGGGGTAATATGGTCGCCTATAGACATGCCATTGTTGTTTTGCAAGATGCCTATAGACATGCCATTGTTGTTTTGCAAGGTACTCCATGTTCACTAGAGTGATCGACTCGACGGTGGTGCAAGCTGAGAGGGGATCTTCTTCGTCCCAGAGCTCGGGGGTTGGTAGCCGTCGCTCCTTAGCGCAGGACTTGGAGGTTACTAGGCTGCGTGAGGAGCTGCGCCAACGTGATGATTATGCAAGGGCGCAGCAAGAGTACTACGCTTCATACCAGGCACAACAGCAATCGGCGATTCAAGTAAGTCCGAGTCTTCAATCTATTGCATTTAGAGAATATATTAATTCAAAATACTTATACATTGTATTTGTAGGCAATGTTCCAGGCGATGGGGCAAAACATTGTCTTTCCACCGTTCCAGCCGCCGCCGCCGCCACAATGGGGGATGTATCCTCCGGCACCTCCTGCAGCTCAGGTATTCACACATGAAATTGGTTTTGTTAATTCTTAAATTAGTGGAGTACGGCTAGATTGCTACTGTTGTAGATAGTTGTAATGGCAGAGCAGAGCTATACATATTGGCTTGTCTCTTGGCTGTAGAGGGAGAAGTTGACACTAATTGTATGAAAAATGTGGTCTCGGTTTGTTACTGCTAGCTAGCTCATGTAAAAGCAATGGTTGTGCCTACATTTACAACCTGGAAACATACAAGGATGTCATTTTCAAACCAAGCAATGTTGGTAAGAAAAGGAGGTGTACTAGATCCATTCATGTTAACTTAGTAAATTAGCTCATAAAAATCATACATGCATGCAAATGTGCTGTTTTCTGCATTTCTTTGGCCTTTCCTAGCTATTTCTCTCATTTTTCCACTTTTTTGTTGTGATTATTGCTGGGTTGGGATGATATGAACTGTACTGAAAGGGAGGTGGGCGTTTTGTTGGGAACATTTAGTAAAGGAATGCAGTTAGGCACTGCTGCTTTTACAGTGTCACTGACTTGTTCAGCTGGGGCATTCATTGGCAAAATGGTGCTAATGACAACATCCTTTGTGCATGCTATCTGTTCAAGACTGGATAACCAGTTTGGTAAACTAGCCTATTCTAGCTTCACTTAGTCAAAACTAGTCTATTCTAGTTTCACTTTGTCAAAACTTGTAAATCTAGTAAAATTTGATAAATCTAGCTATAATTTTTGCCTTATGTAGGGATCAACGGCACATGGGTCCTCGTCTTACAGTACTCCGCCTGCAACACTTGCAGCACCTGCAGATCCGGCGGTTCGTTTCTTACTTGTCTCCTTATGGTACATTCATTCTTATATTATTGTCTAATCTTGCATTTTCTTGTGTAGGGAACCGACGGTGCAACTGCCTTTGTCAACGCGCTCTTTGCTTCCGGATCAAGCGGCCAGAACTCCAATCAACCAGATGGCGGCCAGCAGTTGTAGATTGTTTCATAGTTGTCACTTTGGATGTGTTGGATTCGAGCTGTACTTTTGGATGCGTTCGTAGTTGTGTCACTTTGGCCTTTTTTGTATGTTATGACAATTTGCATATTATGATGGATCGGTAACTTGATTATATGCATGTTCTGTGCTTGATTGATTATATTCATGAATTGTATGTGTTGATGTGTGAATTGCTGTCAATGTTGATTATATTATGTATTGAATTGTATTGCGAAACATGAAAATAGGGCTAAAAGTTGCCCCTGATATTACTAATTAACGTCGGCCTACGGGGTCAGCCGACGTTAATTAGTAATCCTGAGGTCCGACAAATATCCGGCAAAATGCTAATTAACGTCGGCCTAATATGAGCCGACGTTAATTATCCCCACGGCACTAATTACCGTCGGCCAGGCCTAAGCCGACGTTAATTAGTAATTAACATCGGCTAACAAGGGGCCGACGTTAATTAGCGGGCTCCGGCAGTAAATATCGTCGGCTGAGTCAGGCCGACGGTAATTATTAATTAACGTCGGCGGCCGACGTTAATTATGCTAATTAACGTCGATTAACTATCGTGGGCTAAAAGCCGACGTTAATTAGCCCTTTGCCGACGTTAATTGAAAGTAACGTCGGCAAATGGCTAATTAACGTCGGCTTTTGGCCGATGTTAATTTGCGGGATTACTGTAGTGGAGGCCCTAAACGATGTTTTTTTGGGATTCTATCGCCGCACACGCATTCACACAAATCATCATTGAAAGACCTCCTGATTTTGGCATGAACTATTTGTATCGGTTTTTGACTAAAACCGACACAGATAATATTATTTGTGTCGGTTTTTTACTAGAACTGACACAGATAATATTATTTGTGTCGGTTTTTGGCTAGAACCGACACAATAAATTGGACTAATTATGTCGGTTCTAATTTAGAACCAACACAAATGTATTTGTGTCGGTTTTTAATTGAAACCGACACAATAATACAATATTTGTTTCGGTTTCAATTAAAAACCGATATAAATAGTCCTTCAGCCATTTTAAATTTTAGAACCGACATAAAAACTTTATCTGTGTTGGTTTTTTTAGAACCGATACAGATAGACCATCACCTATTAGATATTTTGTAGTAGTGGAGGTTAATTTTATGACACCTAACAGATCATTTAACTAGTTGTTAGTACAATCATGTAGCTGGTGCTAGTGTACATACACATAACCAGCTAATTAACTAACATAATTAAGTTTACCAATATTTTTTGTAAAGGCAAACACGTACAAGAGTTCAGTCGAGGGAGAACAGTGCATGTTGCCTCATCAAATTATAATGTCCATGCATGATGGCTAGCTCATCCATTATCAATGCTTTGCTGTTGGACCATGGTCCTGTTAGTTTAGCCAACAAGAAAAGTATACATCATGCATGCATGCATCTTGCTCCTTGATCCCTTGCTATGATGAGATTAAGAATGTTTTCGTCTTCGTTTGGGGGCAGAAAGGCTGCTAGCAGCAGGTAGCCAGCTGAGAGGGCCTACCTGCAGACTGCATGTATCAACCGGCCAGCCGGAGAGAGTAGAAATATGTTTTTGCATAGAATTAAAAAGCAAGATATACGACTGGACACCCTGTCTGGAAGACTGATGCAGTTATATGTTGTTGGTCCTGCGCTCCACACGTGTGGACCATCTAAGTCTAAAAGTGTTCAAACAAGCCATCATGATGCATACCACTACTGCATATTGGTTTCAAAGTCGCGCCGGCCGGCCTTACATATGCATACATCTGTACCATCATCTCGATCGGACCCCCGATTTGTACGATATTCATAATTCGTTTTAAATCTCAAATGTTAATAATTTATTTTAGTATATATGTGGGTGTTATATTTAGGTTCTTACATCAATTTTATGGACAAATATCATTGATCAACTTATCATATTGAGTGGTAGTATCACTATATACATGACAACCCACCTCACAATTAAGTTGTCCGACCGCTAAGGAAAACAGGCATTGGGATTTGCCCTATCACTGAGAGATAGTTCAACTCGGAAAAAAAAAATTACGCTTAGAGCAAGTACAATAGTAAAATCCACTACATATTAATAGTAAACTAAAAACTAGTTTATACAATAACTGTCCCTAAAAATTATCTCTAAATATTGTGCAATAACTATCTCTTCTCTCTTGTATATAAATGATCTACATATGCTTCCATGCAAAGCTAGCTACTAAATAAGAGCCAGCTATCTTCTCTCTCTTATCTTTTCTCACTATTTTACATAGACCAAAATTGACATGTACAAACTAAGAACCAACTGATGTGCTCTTATTGTACATCACCTTACCAAGTGAACCGCTTGGGAAAGTGTATGTTCCCAAGCGGTAGTGCGGTAAGCGAAGATGTGTCATCCTGCAGTTGTGTATATCTGCTTAATATATACTGGCGTGGGTTTAAAGGCCTGGTAAACAATTGCGAAGTGATCACTTTTTAGCCTTCGTGAGTTTTTTTTTTTTCAAACACAGTTTTTTTTTTGTGTGAGATTATAAATCTAGCTCCCTTCCTCGCCGCGGAAGGCACCACTACTAGGGATGAGCACGGGAGCAAGCCAGCCTGCCACGGACGCCAGCGCGGGAGCAACGACGGTGGGCGCAGGAGCTACGGTGTGCTGCAGCCGGGCTATGCTTTAGGGGAGCATGGGAGGCACCTTCAGCGGTGAGGAGGGAGCTGGATTTACAATTTCGTTCAAAAGTAGATTAAGTTTACAAAAATATAAAATGACCACTTCCATATTTGATGGGTTGATAGATCTTCATGACATGACTGGTTTAAGTGAAACATACATTGCACCAATTAAATGGGCAAATTACCTCTTTTTTTTCTTCCAAAAGATAGCTTTGGAAACTACTCCTAATAACGGTACTCCTCTTTCAGTAAAGTTGAAGAAATGATGCCTGCAGTTCCCTAGGGACGGCCCTTCTCTTTTACGGTTTAAAAAGACGATTGAGAATGTTCTAAGATACCCTATGATATGATACCACAGAACGGTTCGTTATCTCTTGATAGCCAGGGTAAAGAAAGGAAGCCAAGGGAGTTGCTGTGGTGCATGCAAGGTTCAAAATGCTGGTGAGAATTCGGTGAACTTGGATTTTGGCTCCCTTCGAGATTCATAATTTCGGTGAAATAAAAATTTAAAAAAATAAATAAATTTCTACAATAACTTAAAATCTTGTTCGCTAAAGAGGCAAGTGCATGTAGACTGAAAATTTGGTTAAGAATAATTGTTGTTTAATTTGATAACTGATACCTTGTTGTTTTACATGATTGTGGTTAATCAGACGAAATCATCGTCATCATTATCATCGTCATTTCTACGTTTAGGAGCTAGCCCTCTCGTGGTGTATGGACTAAGTGTTGCCACGCATGAACTTACGGTAGCAGCATTATGTCATTTCACTCTGAGGGCGTGGTACGGGTGTAGCGTGTTGTCGTTTCGCTCTGAGGGCGCGGTACGGGTGAAGCGTGTTGTCGTTTCGCTCTGAGGGCGCGGTACGGGTGAAAAGTATTGTCGTTTCGCTCTGACAAAGCAGCTACGACGCATGTCAGTTGTCTCGAACAGAAAACCTACATTTACTAGTTTGTACAACATAACCGGAACAGAAAATAGTATCACAAAACAAAATAGTATCACATAACAATCCTAAACAAAAGAAACGGCTAGATCCTCTAATTTCGGTCTCACCAAAACTGAACTCATTTCGCAGCTGACTACATTGACCACCGTCCAACTACTGCTGGAGGGCAACATCCCTCTCATATGCTTGCACAAAAAGGACCCGACTCCATCCCCGTTGCTGTGCCCCCCTCACATATGATCTCCACGATGCGGTTCCCTTCAGCTCAACTAGCTCCCAACAAATAGGGTCATTTTGCATGCTACATAGGCAAAATACCTTCAGCTGGCACTTCTCCTCTTCCATCCTGAAGGTATAATACAACCACTTCAACACAGATGAAAATGTGTGCTCTTCGACCCTGGTCAAACTTCTGTCCACATATTGGAAGTTGCTCAGATCCGCACCCTCCAAACCATTCATTACAACCCCTTCTCCGTAATAGATTCTAAATGGAACTCATTCTCCCATATCTGCGAATCCATTCAATCACCCACGCATTAATTACTTTCCATAAAAAGTATTGTGACACCTAACATAACTAATTCTATATGCTACAAAAGTATAGATCTATTTGTAGAGAAATTAGCTACCTACAAATATATACATACCTACATCTAACTACATAATTTCTACTGACTACGTTCCCATGAATATATAAGTACGTACTTGTAACACCCCAAATTTTTGCTTTTTATGAATTTAATCAAGATTTGGCACTTTGCTGAATTTTTGGAATTTTCTGGAATTTATTTGGAATTTATTTGAATTTATTCCCTTTTGAAATAATTAAAGAACTTAACTTTGCAAATAAAATTTTGTTGAAAATAATTTATTTGAGTCCAAAATGTTCCAAAATATTTTCCAGAATTTTTCTGGAATTTTTCTGAGTGTTTTGCTATTTGTAATGAATTAAATGAATTTCTGAGAATTATTTTGAATATTTAATCGCTGGAAAAGTAGAGTGGGTTTGTACTGTTCGTACGACCAGACCCGAGTCCGAGTCAGACTCGAGTCCGACCCGAGCCAGCCGACCCGGTCGAACCCAGTCGCCTAACCCTAACCCTCTCGACCGTCCGATCAAGATCGAACGGCCGAGATTTAGCCACGTCGCCCGAACCCGAGCCCGACCGAGCCAGCCAGGTCGCCCGAGCCGGACCCGAGCCCAAACCCTCGCACCGTTGGATCTTGATCCAACGGCTCACGTTGAGCCACGTCACCCAATCCGAATCCAATTTGGATTTCGCCGCCGCAACGGAGTGGGCCTCGATTTCAGCGTGTTTCACGGACGCCGAGGGCCCTATTTAATGCGCCGCCGCCGCTGTCGTGTTGCCGACTTCCGTGCGCACCCGTAGCCCTAGCCCGCCGAGCTCAAGCCGCCGTGGTTGCGCCGTAATCGCTCGCCGTAGTTGGTCGTGCGTTCCACCGCGATTTTGCGCCGTTTCCGCCGCCGTTGAGCCCAGATCCGGAACCGCGAGGTCAAGCCGCGTCGGTGAGTACCACTCACTTCGCCGGAGAGGCCCTGCAACGCCATCGGGCATGTCGCCGTCCCCGTCTCCGGTGACCTTGCTCTGCCGCGCGCCGTCGCCGTCGTTCGAGCTCCCTCAACCGTCCGATCCAGATCCAAGGGCCCAGATCGCGCCACGTCACCCCGGTGAGTTTCCACGTTGAAATTTCCAGATCTATTTCCAACCGTTGGATCTAGATCCAACGGCTTAGATTGTGCCACGTAGCCTAAACCGCACCAAGCTAGGATAGATCTCAGCCGTTAGATCTAGATCGAACTGCTAGGTTTAGCCGCGTTGTAAATGTTAGATTGGATCTTGACCGTCCGATCAAGATCGAACGGTCCAGATCAGCCGAGTAGTTTTCCCACTGCGTTAAGCCAGATCCAATCTGGGCCGTTGATTTTCAAATCAACGACCGAGATTTAGCCACGTGGGCGGAAGTCTGACTGCGGCGGTCAGCGCGGTCGCCGCCCGGTCACCGCTGACGTCACGTGTGATGTCAGCGTGGGACCCGCGTGTCAGCGGCCCAGCCAACTGCACCAGGACGTCACCGCTGACGTCACGGTGGGGCCCGCGTGTCAGTCGTCCTCGGCCGAGTCGTGCTGACGTCACCGCTGACGTCAGCATGGGTCCCGCGTGTCAGTGACACATGCACCGTGGACCGGGTCCACGGTGGACCAAGCCGTGCCGTGCGCCGGGTCCATGGACCCAAGGCGACGTGGCGGCTCCTGATTGGTCCACGTGTCACTGCTGACGCAATAATTCAATTTCCGAAAAAGAAAGTGATTTATTAATTCGAAATATTGATTTCAGAATTTGTTTCAAACTTCAAACGCTTATAACTTTTGCATTTTAACTCCGATTTGAGTGATTCAAATTTCTAAATTTGTATAAAATTGAGATCTACCTAATGATGAATTTTATTTAATTTTTGGACCAAAGTTTTTCTCTGTAATATTATTTAATTGATTATTTAAACTTTAAATGCTTGTAACTTTTGCATTTAAACTCCAAATTTGACGATTCCAGTTTCTAAAAATTCATAAAATTATGCTCTCTCTGTTTATAAACTTTATTTGGATGTTTGGACACTTTTTCTCTACTGTTTATTTATTATTTGCTATTTGCACGCTTTACGAGTAGACGTTGAAGTGCCCGAAGGCTTCGAGGGAGAAGTGTTGACCCAGGAGCCAGCTCAGGACCAAGAACAAGTACTTTTTGAAGGCAAGTTGTGCTTTGACCTTGTTGATCCCATTTTCAAATTAAATTGGTTTAAACTATTGCATGCTAGTTTAATTAGAAAATGCTTTATTTAATTATGGGAAATTAGATAAATGCCAAATTGTTGTATGACCCCTTGGTTAATTAAATATGTGCCATGACCCCCTTGTCACCCTAGTTGTGGATTATTAGTTGGACATTATTAAATTGCTAACTTGGGAATTTAGATCGTTGTAGCATATTGCTTAGATCTGCTACGTGCTAATGACATGATTTTGGACAATCAAATGTTAATATTGACTTAATGATATATTGAACCTGTTTTGGAAAGGTATCATGTGTTGTGATGTTGATGGCACGTGGTGCATGGTAATCAACTGGGGTTTGATAAATAGTTTTCGACCGGGGCATGTGGCAAGAATGATCGGGTGGGCCAGTTGTGGCACCGGGAACGTTGCTTTGGTTCTTCGGGTAGTCTTGCCCTGGTCACCCTAAGGACTTAACCTTGCAAGCCTTTGAACTGAGTCAAACGTGCAACCACATGTCTGTAATGGGACGGACCTAGTTGATTAAGTTGCTAATAACGTACCTGTGGGACCTCAGGATGTCAACTACACCCTTGGTGTAGTTGTACGGGGGAGCGTACCGGGGCTGCAGCCAGGTACCCATCTAACAGTGGATTGGCCTAAACTTCGCCTTCGCTAAGGGAAGGGTTAGCGTGCAAACACCGGGGAGGACCACTTGTGCTGTTAGAAGTTTCCGAAAGACTCTGTTACGGACACTCGCCTTTGTGGTGTTTGGCTGTATCTTGTGGGTAAAGTGCATAACCTCTGCAGAGTGTAAAATCTATTCGAATAGCCGTGTCCGCGGTATTGGACATCGCTCGGGAATTACAATTAAGGGTTAGACTTTCTTGAAAATAATTTGGTCTTGAAAGGTTTGGTTTGGTTTATTAATGATGTTGTTGGTAATGTGGATTAGAATCGGGAAAGATGTTTATGTAACTCCTGGAAAAGTTATTGATGCTATACTTGTCTTTACTGCTTTCGAAACTACTTATGATACTTGTTAAATGCTCTTTACTGCAAATATACCTTGAGCCACTCCTTTGTATTAAGCCGTGCATGTAGTATATTAGCTGCATTCTGTGCATGACTTGCTGAGTACCAAGTACTCACCTTTGCCGCAATACAACACCAGTTGAAGAGGAGACTACACCAGCTTTGGAGGATGAGCTTCCATAGGAACCGTCTATCTAGGGAGCGAGCCCAGTCAGTTGCCTGTGGTATACTGGATGGCGCCACGAAGTTATCTTATTTTTCCGCTGCAGTTATTTCTCTTTTTAATAAGTTTCGCCCTGCGAAGCGTTTATTTGTAACTTGACCATAAGGTCGAGCAACCCGGTTGGTTAACTATTAAAGGTACTTTTAATTCGTTGAGTATGATTGTGATATGTACCAATGTTGAGACTGTGTGCATTAGCGTGTTCCTGGACTAGTGCTGAATACACATAGGGTCCGGATTTGCAAATTCAGGTCCCGACAGAGGTGGTATCAGAGCCAGGTTGACTGTAGGCTCACCCATAGTTAGATTGGTCATAGTGAGGATAAAACTTATTTTCTAAAGATAAAATTTGTCAAGATAATGAATGAATGCTCGACTTACCCCTTTCTTTCTTGTTCATACCCCTTGCTGAGTTCTTTTCGTCTTCCACATTGATTTTAAAATGTTGCGTTCTTACGTGAGCGTCTTTTGGCAGATGATGATGAAGAAAAACTACGTCGAGCGTGAGGGAGGCTATGCCGCCGAGTTTTGGCGTATGTTTCAATTTCTTGGAGGTTTTGAGAGGCCGCTCTACCGAGGGACTACACTCGTGCAGGCAGGGCTAGTCATAGGATGGGATGTCCGGATCACGGTGTATGCCCGAGAGAAGACAAAGTTCAGCCGCCCTTTCCACTTCACCGCCAGGAGGTCTACCTTTGAGATTGGAATCCAGGAGGTGTCGCGTCGAGCAATGCAGCAGATCGCTCGCACTTACTCCAGGGAGCTGGATGGCATAGTGTTCCATCACCACCCACGCCGAGACAGCAGAGTTCAACAAAAGCCGATAGAAGATGAGGATGCTACCGTCACTCACTTAGCTAGATTCGTCGCCGCTCAGGAGGAGCTGATCGAAGACACAGTTCAGGAGTTGAAGAAGGCTCGCGAACAGGTTGAGGAGGAGAAGAAGCACTTGGGGAATGCTCGTGAGTACGTCGCTTATGCTGCGGAAAGGATCGCAGAGCTGGAGATTGCACTGTATGGACAGGGTCCCGATCCAGTGTTGGAGTTGGACGCTCCAGAGCCAGAGGAAGAACCAGAGGAGGCGCCACATGCACCCACGCCACAGCTACAGCACCAGCCAGAGGAAGACACCACGTCATCAACCACAGCTGCAGTTGTGGGGCATGGCGATTGTTTCGCGCCTATGCTGTCGCACCCGCCCCGAGGAGGCAGTGGAGGTTTTCTCGACGAGTGAGCATAGGTTTTGAGGTTGAGACTCCTTCGTCGAGTCGCGTTATAGAATAAGATTCACCCTTAGGGGCGCTGGATTTTCGTTGCTTGCTGAGTGTGCAGTGTGTTGCAAGGCCCTTAGGCATTGTAAGCAACCATACCAAGTTATTATTATAAATAATAAAGTTGGATTTTGAGTTACACTTTTCCCTCGCATAAGTTTCCCTACTACTTGTCTATTCTTGTTCCCTCTCATCTCTGAAACCTTGGAGTAATCGACAGATGGTGAACACCCGTGGAAACCTTGGAGGCAACGGCAGTGGTTCTCGCCCAACTGGAAACCCCAATGATGGAGCACCTGCACCCCACCTAGCACCGCTAGTTGACATGCAGAATTTTGGAGCTTTTCTTGCTGCTCAGACTCAGTTGATGCATGCTACGATGCAACAGATGCAACACGTCACTGCTCAGGCCACCGCTAATCAAGTCAATCAGGGCCAACGCCAGAATACAAGACTCTCAGAGTTCATGAGGACTCACCCACCCACTTTCTCCGGGAATGCCAATCCGTTGGAGGCCGATGATTGGTTAAGGTCAATAGAGAGGAAGCTACACATTGCTCAATGCATGGGAAATGAGAAGGTACTCTACGCTTCTTATCAGTTGGAAGGGACAGCCGCCGAATGGTGGGAGAACTTCTGTGCCACGCAAGAGAACCCTCAGGACATCACTTGGGAGGAGTTTACGGCTGCATATCGTCAGTATCATGTGCCGGAAGGAATCATGGACCTCAAGAAGGAGGAGTTCAGAGCACTAAAGCAAGGTAATCAGCCGGTGGCCGAATACCTGAACAAGTTCACACAGCTTGCACGCTACGCACCTGAGGATGTATCGACAGATAAAGCCAAACAGTCTCGCTTCATGAAGGGACTTAACTCAGGACTACAGGTGGGACTGATCACCCACACCTTTCCAGATTTCCAAGAGTTGGTGAATAAAGCGCTTATTCTTGAGGACAAGTGCAAAGAACTGGATGAGAACAGGAAGCGCAGGATGCAGCATCAGGGATTGCGTCAGGGAGCACAGCAACGTTTGAGGGTTGCGCCCAATCAGTTTTTCAGATTCCAGCCGCAGAATGCAATAAGGACACCGTCACCAGCACCAAGACCCGTCAATCAGAACTATCAGACCCCAGCACCAGCCAAAAATGTCACTTCAGCGATAACAGGGGCGGTGAGACACCGCTACAATCGCAACGAGCCAGACACTTTGCCAACAGTTGCCCTAAGAAGACAGCAGGAGTGACCCCTTCGCTTCAACTGGGATCCACACCAGCCAGACGCCAAAGACCAGGAGCAAACCGAGGACAAAGACAAATTGCCGCCGGGACCCCGAATTTGCAAATCCGCACCCTCCAGGTATTCAGCACTAGTCCAGAACGCGCTAGTGCACACAGTCTTAACATCGGTAAATATCACAATCATACCACTCGATACTAATAAAGTACTTTATTTAAATAGTCAAATCGGTTACTCGACCTTAAGGTCAAGTTACAAATGTACGCCACAGTATAAACTTATTAAGAGAGAAATAGTAGCAGCGAAAAAATAAGATAACTTCGTGGCGCCATCCAGTATACCACAGGCAACTGACTGGGCTCGCTCCCTATGTAGACGGTTCCCCTTGGAGCTCCTCCTCCAAAGCTGGTGTAGTCTCCTCTTCAACTGGTGTTGTATTGTGGCAAGGGTGAGTACTTGGTACTCAGCAAGTCATGCACAGAATGCAGGCTAATATACTATATGCATGGCTTGGTACAAAGGAATAGCTCAAGGTATATTTGCAGAAAACAGCATTTAACAAGTATCATAAATAGATTCGAAAGCAGTAGAAATAAGTAAAGCATAGATAACTTTTCAAGGAGTTTAATAAACATCTTTTCCATCCTAATCCACATTTCCATCAACATCATTATTAATCCAACCCAACCTTTCAAATCCAAGTTATTTTTGAGAAAATCTAACCCTTGACTGTAATTCCCAAGCGATGTCCAATTCCGCGGACACGGCTATTCGAATAGATTCTACACTCTGCAGAGGTTATGCACTTTACCCACAAGATACAGTCAAACACCACAAAGGCGAGTTCCCGTAACAAAGTCTTTCGGAAACTTCTAACAATACAAGTGGTCATCCCCGGTTATTGCACGCTAACCCTTCCCTTAGCTAAGGCGAAGTTTAGGCCAATCAACCGTTAGATGGGTACCTGGCCTCACCCAGACGCTCCCCGCATACAACTTACACAAAGGGTGTAGTTGACCTCCCGAGGTCCCACAGTGCGTTATTAGCAACTTAGTCAACTAGGTCCGTCCTTCTGGACATGTGGTTGCACGTTAGACCAGTTCAAAGGCTTGCAAGGTGAAGTCCTTAGGGTGACCAGGGCAAGACTACCCAAGAACCAAATCAACATCCCCAATGCCACAACCGGCCCACCTGATTATTCTTACCACATGCCCGGTCGAAAAACTATTTATCAAACCCCAGTTGATTACCATGCACCACGTGCCATCAACATCACATGATACCTTTCCAAAACAGGTTCAATATATCATTAAGTCAATATTAACATTTGATTGTCCAAAATCATGTCATGAGCACGAAGCAGGTCTAAGCAGTATACTACAACGATCTAATTTCCCATGTTGGCAATTTAATAATGTCCAACTAGTAAACCACAACTAGGGTGACAAGGGGTCATGGCACATATTTAAGTAATCAAGGTGTCATACAGCAAATTGGTATTTATCTAATTCCCCATATTTAAATAAAGTATTTTCTAATTGAACTAGCATGCAATAGGTTAAATCAAAATAGATTTCAAAATAGGATCAACATGGTCAAAGCACAACTTGCCTTCAAAAAGTACTTGCTCTTGGTCTTGAGTTGGATCCTGAGTCAATACTTCTCCTTCGAATCCTTCTGGCACTTCAACGTCTACTCGTAAAGCGTGCAAATAGCAAATACACCAATAAACAATAGGCAAAAAGTATCCAAACATCCAAATAAAATCCATAAACAGAGAGAACACAATTTTATGAATTTTTAGAAACTGAAATCGTCAAATTTGGAGTTAAAACACAAAAGTTATGATTATTTAAAGTTTAAATAATCAATTAAATAATTTTACAGAGAAAAACTTTAGTCCAAAAATTAAATAAAATTCATATTTAGGTAGATCTCAATTTTATACAAATTTAGAAATTTGAATCACTCAAATCGGAGTTGAAACGCAAAAGTTATAAGCGTTTGAAGTTTGAAACAAAATCTGAAATCATTATTTCGAATTAATAAATCATTTTCTTTTTTGGAAATTAATTATTGCGTCAGCCTGGACACGTGGCAGCCTCTGATTGGGCGCTGACGTCAGCCGGTCCATGGACTCGGTCCACGCTCGGCTCGGGTCTACCGTGGACCCGGTCCACGGCTCACGGTCGCTGACAGTGCCCGCCTGTCGCTGGCTCCTGCTCACGCCAAGACGGCGCGGCTGACACGGGGGCCCCACATGTCAGTGGCGTGCTCCCACGCCGCGACGGCGGCGGCTAGAACCACGTGGCATGATCAGGGCCGTTGGATCTAGATCCAGCGGTCTAGATCCACCCTAGGTTAACGCAGTTTCCAGCACGGGGCGATCGTGGGCCGTTGGATCTTGATCCAACGGTCCAGATCCGCTCTCGTTTATAGGGTTTGGGTTGCACGTGGGCTCACCGTGGATCGCCGGATCTCCGATCGGACGGCCGAGGACCTTCGCGGTGACGATGGCGTCGCGGGGCTTGGTCACCGGAATCGAGGAAGACGACCCACGGACGGCGACTCGGGCAGATCCGGCGAACGGAGGTGTCCTCGGGCGCGGCCACGCGATGGGGGTTCCAGATCTAGGACCCACGCGGCGCGGAACGGGCTATCGGCACCGGAGGAGAGGAAGAAAGCACGGTGGTGCTTCACGAACTCCGGCGAAAGATTGCGGGCAGGCGGCGGCGGCTCGGGCGTTGGAAACTAGGGCAATAGGTGCGCACACAAATGGCGGTCCTCGGGCGATGACCCACGCCTTAAATGGCCTCGGCATGCGCCAAGACAAAACGGAAACCTAACCGACGCGCGGCTACGCTGGCGCGAGTCCGGCCGTTCGGCGGAGACGACGACGCACGGCCGTCCATGTGTCGCGATGAGCGGCTACGATCGTGCGGGCGCGGTCGGATCCGGCCCGGACTCAGCTCAACCGGTGCGGTCCAATCTGGACCGTTGGATCTCGATCCAACGGTCGGGATCGAATAGGGTTCGGTCAAGTCACTTGGCTTGGGTCGGACTCGAGTCGGACTCGGACTCGGTCGGTCGGATGAAAAGATTTTTGACCCGACTTGATTTTCCAGCGATTTAATATTTAAAATAATTCCCGAAATTCATTTAATTCATTAAAAATATCAAAAGACTTTAAAATTCCGTAAAAATTCTGGAAAATACTTTGGATCATTTTAGACTCAAATAAAATATTTCCAACAAAATTTTATTTGCAAAGTTTAATTCTTTAATTATTTCAAAATAGAATAAATTCAAATAAATTCCAAATAAATCCAAATAAATTCCAGAAAATTCCAAAAATTCAACAAAGTGCCAAATCACACATGAATTTAAGACAGGCAAAATTTTGGGGTGTTACAAACCTCCCCCCCTTAACAGAATCTCGTCCCCGAGATTCAGGGCTTACTACAGAATAGGCTTGGAAACTCTTTCCTCAAATCCTCTTCACGCTCCCAAGTTGCTTCACTCTCCGCGTGGTTGCTCCACTGAACTCTACAGAAATGGGTGGACTTGTTCCTCGTCCCTCGATCCATTGTGTCTAGAATCTTCACGGGATGCTCCTTGTAAGTCAAATCTTCTTGCAACTCGATTGACTCTAGCGGTGTCTGTTCCTCAGGTACTCGGAGACACTTCTTCAACTGGGACACATGGAATACGTCATGTACTCCTGCTAACGACTGTGGCAACTCCAGTTGATAAGCAACTTCGCCTCTGCGGCTCAAAATCTTAAATGGTCCTACATAACGGGGTGCGAGTTTCCCTTTGGCATGGAACCTCTTAACTCCTCTGAGTGGCGTAACTCTAAGGTATACATAGTCTTCTGGTTCAAAACTCAATTCCCGGCGACGGTTGTCAGCATAACTCTTCTGTCGTGATTGGGCGATCTTCAACCTTTCCCTAATCATGGCAATCGCTTCTTCACCTCTTGTAGAATATCAGGCCCGAAGACACGGCGCTCGCCGGTCTCATTCCAATTCAATGGCGTCCGACAGTGGTCGCCCATACAAAGGCCTCAAATGGTGACATCTCAGAACTAGCCTGGTAACTATTATTGTAATCGAACTTCGGCATACGGCAAACTCTTGTCCCAAGAGGTAGCATAAGCCAATGCACATGCTCTTAACATATCCTCCGTAATCTGATTGACTCTTTCGGTCTGTCCATCCGTCTGTGGGATGATAGGTCACATCTTGAAGTTCAAACGGGTTCCCATGGCCTCATGCAACTTATTCCGTAACCTTGAGGTAAATTGGGTACCTCACATGCGATACAATCCTCTTTGGCACTCCGTGCAAACAGACGATCCTGATCATGTACAATTACGCTAATTTATCTCCGAGTAAGTGGTCTTCACGGGATAAAATGGGCTACTTTGGTCAAGCGATCCACTATAACCCATATGGAGTCATAACCTCCTTGAGTCATAGGCAAACCGGTAATGAAATCCATTCCGATTTCCTCCCACTTCCACTCTGGTATTTTCAGTAATGCGGCAATCCTGCCGGTCTCGATGCATTGCCTTGACTCTCCGGCATACGCCGCACAATGCAACATGCTCGACAACTTCACGCTTCATGCTCGGCCACCGTAATCTTTCCTTCAAATCCTCGATACATCTTGGCACTTCCTGGGTGAATTGAATACTTGGAGTCATGGGCTTCTTCCAAAATCAGTTGCTTTAATTCCTTCTTGTTGGGCACACAAATCCGATCCTTCATCCATAACGTGCCTTGCTCATCCAACTTGAAGTCCTCTGCCTTGCCTTCCTCCTTGATGGACTTAATCCTGCGGATCTTGTCATCATCCTTCTGTCCTTCCTGGATCTGGTCCTCTAGGATAGGCTTCACTTCCAATGCGGCCAAGAATCCGCTAGGTACCACCTCAATCTTCATTCTCTGAAAATCCTCACATAACTCATCCTGACTTGTGGCTAGCAACATACTCACGGTATGGCTTTTCCGACTCAAGGCATAAGAACTACGTTGGCCTTCCCGGATGGTAATGGATTCCAACAATTGTAGTCCTTGATCAACTCTAACCATCTCCTCTCGCCTCATGTTCAGATCCGATCGGGTGAATATGTATTTAAGGCTCTTATGATCCGTGATACACTTCACATCTGTTCCCGATCGATAGTGACGCCATATCTTCAAGGCATGCACTACGGCGGCTAACTCTAGGTCATGCGTCGGATAATTTTCCTCATGCGGCCTCAATCGCCTTTGATGCATAAGCGGCGACCTTTCCATTCTCAGACAAAGACACATCCAAGTCCTTGGCGCGATGCGTCACAATAAATATCAAAGCTTTGATTAACATCCGGTAGAACTAACACCGGTGCTGATGTCAATCGCTTCTTCAGCTCCTGAAATCCTGTCTCACATTCTGACGTCCATGCAAACTTCTTCTCCTTTTTCAGCAATTGCGTAAGAGGTTTCGCAATTGTCGAAAAGCCTTCAATGAAACGGCGATAGTATCCTGCCATTCCAAGGAAACTACGGATCTGGGTTACGGTCCTCGGCTGCTCCCAGTGTAACACAGCTTCTACTTTACTTGGACCAACGGCAACTCCTTCTGCGGTCATTACATGTCCGAGGAATTCTACCTTGTCCTTCCAAAAATCACACTTGCTGAACTTGGCGAAGAGTTGCTGTTCTCTCAGCTTTTCCAAAACTCGCCTCAAGTGTTCGGCATGTTCATCCTCTGTCTTGGAGTAGATTAGGATATCATCTATGAACACGACAACAAACTTGTCCAAATACTCCATGAACACCTTATTCATCATATTCATGAAATATCTTTGGCGCATTCGTTACCCAAAGGACATAATCAGAACTCGTAATGTCCATATCTTGACGAGAATGTCAGTCTTTGGAATATCCTCTCGATCGGATCTTCAATCGATGGTATCCCGATCTTACGTCAATCTTTGATAAAAATCCGGCACCTATCAGTTGATCAAAAAAATCATCAATCCTGGGAAGCGGGTACTAATTCTTCACTGTGACTTCATTGAGTGCACGGTAGTCAATGCACATCCTGAAACTCCCGTCCTTCTTCTTGACAAACAAAACTGGTGCTCCCCACGGCGACGAACTCGGTCTGATAAATCCTTTCTCCATTAACTCTTCTAGCTGTTTCTTCATCTCTACCAATTCCTCGGTGGACATCCGATATGGTCTCTTTGCTATCGGTGCTGTACCAGGTACAAGCTCTATCACAAACTCTATGTCCCTGTCTGGCGGCATACCAGGTAGATCTTCAGGAAAAACATCTAGGTACTCATTCACTACTGAGACATCCTCTATGCTGATTGTCTTGGTACTGTTAACCATCATCTGTCCATCTCTAACTGCAGTGGCTTGAAATTCCACTTTCCTTCCACACAGGCTCTCAACTGAGATAGTCCTTCGTCCACAATCCAACACGGCTCTGTGCTTGGATAACCAATCCATTCCCAAAATGACATCTAAGGTCTGGGTCTCCAAAATAATAAGGTTCGCTAGGAACTCTATTCCATCTATTAGTATTCTCACCCCGGAACATCCTACTTTCGTTCGGAGTTCGGAACTGTGGGTTTGAACTAAAAGCATGCATTTAAGCCTTGCAATCCCCAAATCGCTTTTAGCAGCAAAGTCTTGCGAAACAAACGAATGCTAAGCTCCAGAGTCAAACAAAATCAAGCAGGTGCAATCGAGTTAACAAGTAACTTACCCAAGACGACATCCGTAGCATTCTACAAAGGCATCTGCGGTGACATGGTTGACTCGGCCTCTCACCACGATGCAGGATGTGGCTCTGGTGCGGGCGTCCTAGCTGGGTGGATCCTAGATTGAAGCGAATCGGGTCACTCTCGCTGTCTTCTTTGGGCAATCATTGGCAAAGTGTCCTGGCTCGTTGCGCTTGTAGCAAAGATCTCATCGTTTCCTTGCCGATCGCTCGAGCGGCGTTTCTAACGGGGCTGGGTCCGGTAGTTACGATTGACGGGTCTTGGTGCCGTGACGGTGTCCTTGTAGCATTCTGTGGCTGGAATCTGAAAAACTGATTTGGTGCGACTCTCAGACGCTGTTGCGTTCCCTGGCGTGATCCCTGCTGTTTCATCCTGCGCTTCCTGTTCTCATCCAGTTCCTTCCGCTTGTCCTCAAGAATAAGCGCCTTATTCACCAACTCTTGAAAATCTGGAAAGGTGTGGGTGATCAGTCCTACTTGTAGTCCTGAGTTAAGTCCCTTCATGAAGCGAGACTGTCTGGTTTTATCTGTCGCTACATCCTCAAAAAGCGAAGCGTGCTATTGTGTGAACTTGTTCAGGTAGTCGGCCACTGGCTGATTACCTTGCTTCAGTGCTCTGAACTCCTCCTTCTTAAGGTCCATGATTCCTTCAGGCACGTGATACTGACGGAATGCAGCTGTGAACTCTTCCCAAGTGATGTCCTGAGGGTTCTCTTGTGTGGCACAGAAGTTCTCCCACCATTCAGCGGCTGTTCCTTCCAACTGATGAGAAGCGTAAAGTACCTTCTCATTTCCTATGCATTGAGCAATGTGTAGCTTCCTCTCTATTGACCTTAACCAATCATCGGCCTCCAATGGATTGGCATTCCCAGAGAAAGTGGGTGGGTGAGTCCTCATGAACTCTGACAGTCTTGTATTCTGGCGTTGTCCCTGATTGACTTGATTAGCTGTGGCCTGAGCAGTGACGTTTTGCATCTGTTGCATCATAGCATGCATCAACTGAGTCTGAGCAGCGAGAAAAGCTCCGAAATTCTGCATATCTAGTGGCGGTGCTGGTGCTCCATCATTGGGGTTTTCTGCTGGGCGAGAACCGCTTCTATTGCTTCCAAAGTTTCCGCGGGTGTTCACCATCTGTCGATTTACTCTAGGTTTTAGAGATGAGAGGGAAACAAGAATAGACAAGTAATATGGAACTTATGCGGGGCGAAAGGTGTAACTTTAAGGTCCAACTTTATTATTTTAATCAATAGTAACTTGGTATGGTTGCTTACAATGCCTAGGGGCCTTGCAACACATACTGCACACTCAGCAAACAAGGAAAATCCAAATCGAACTAACACTGGAGTCTATCGCCTAAAGGTGACTCTTTATTCTATGACGCGACTCGGCGAAGGAGTCTCACTATAGAACCTACGCTCACTCATCGAGAAAACCTCCACGGCCTGGGTACGGATGCTGCGGCATAGGCGCGAAACGATTGCCATGTCCAAAGAATCGTGGTCATCTGTGGTAGTCGAAGAAGCGGTGTCCTCATCGAGATCCGACTCCTCCGGATCCGGCTCGTAGCTCGAAATCGCCTGCTCTGGTCCGTACAAAGCCATCTCCAACTCGTCAATTCTTCGCAGAAGGTGTGACACATACTCTTGAGCTTCCCGCCACCTGTTCTTCTCTGTTGTGATCTCCTTGCGGGCCTTCTGTAGTTCCTTGCTTGTATCATCGAGTACATCCTCCTGGGCGACAACAAGTTGTGCCAACTATGTAACCATGGCATCCTCATCCTGAATCGCCTTCGGGTCAAGAAGGTTATTGTGAAATCATGTGCTGAAAAATTGGCTTTGAACTGAAAAATTAACTTAGAATTGGTTTTGCAAAATGTGCTTGTGCATGTGTTTGACAATTTGACAAGAAACTTGATAAGTTTCGCTTTTACTGTGGGACCAAGTTCTTAAAAGACAGTAAGTTTTACATGTACGCCAGACCAAATTTTTTGGTCCGTCGTGAATGGCTTTTTGCTCGATTAGGGTTTGTGCAAATTTGGACTTTGAATTTTGATTTCTTTTTGAGATTATGAAATTTGTGAGAATTTCATGATGCTTGAATTGGACTTTATGCAATGCTCGTGTGATTATTTGCATGGATTGATGTGAGTCAAGTCGTGGACTTGTGCTCGGAATTGTTTTGTGGTTTGTTCATGTGCAGGTATTGCTCGAAGACGAATGTGGTCGATGACGGGACCGGAACTAGGTTCATGGAGGAACTGAGGTTCGGGACTAGGTTCAGGAGGAACTGAGGTCTTGGTGGTCAAGGATGTCATGCAGGACGTTCGGGCTAAGAGAATGGTGCACATGAAGAATGGTTAGTCACGTGAGAATGGCAGGAGGTCATTCACGTGCAAAGTGTTAGTCACGTGAGTATGGCAGGTGGCCATACGCGTGCAAAGTGTTAGTCACGTGAGTATGGTAGGGTTTCCATACGCGTGCAAGAGTTGTACTCGGCCAGGTTGGGCCAAGTAGAGTTGTGTTGGATACAGATTCCTTCTAGGGAATAGGAATCGATTCGTAACTCCTTGTGGGTTGGTCCTTTAAATAGAGGGGTGTCTCTGTTAAAGGGCATCAATCGAACCAAGTAGCAGAACAGGCGCAAGGGAGCTTGAGCTTGGTTTTAGGGTTTGTACTCTTTTGATGGGAGTACTTTAGACAAAAGAAATAAAGATCAATTCTTCTAGTTCCTTGTGTGCTACAATATTCTCTTTTGGTTCTTGTTTGCATACTTGTTCTAGTTCTAGATTGGTTTTTGTTTTTTGAGTTTCATCTTGATTTGATCCATCAAAAACCTCTCTAGGGTATTGATCTAGTGTTCCTCAAAGTTTTGTTGATAAATCTTTTGTTGTTCTTGATCAATCTACAAGTTTCGATTAGATTGATTTTCGTCAAGTTCTGGAACAGCAAGCTTACTAAGCTTATAACTTTTTATCCGTAAGTCCAATCGAGCTGATTCTTTTTGGGTTCGATTCGTACTGGAATCTAGTTTCTTGTGTCCAAATTTCAGATCAATCCAACGGTTGGATCTCCGGGAATTCGCGTTTTACCAAACCTCTGTCATTCTGTTTTTGTCGAAAACGAGGCAATTATTTGGTTCTGTTTTGGGGTGAACTTTTAATAGATCAAGAATTTGATTTTAGCTTCCGCACAATCATTCACCCCCCCCTCTGATTGCTATATTCGTATACTTCGATCCTACAAGTGGTATCAGAGGAAGGTTTTTCTAATTAATCTTAACCGGTGATTAGAAACCGTAGCGATGGATAGGTATTCGACAAAACCTTGTGTTTTCGATGGTGTTGATTTTCAGTTTTGGAAAGCAAAGATGGAAGCATTCATTCAGGCGCAGGGCTTCGCAATCTGGGAAAAGGTTTACAAGCCATATGAAGTCCCTGCAAACGACAACGTCAACGACACCAATCGCGCACATGTTGAAGCAAATAGTAAGGCACGCAACTTGATCATCCAAGGCTTGGGACGCAGCGATTTTGATCGAGTGGTTCATCTTCGATCCGCATATGAGGTATGGAAATCTCTTTGTGATTACCATGAGGGTTCTAACACTGTCAAAGAGGTTCGCCAAGATATTTACAAAAAAGAATACATGCGTTTTGAGATGAAACATAGTGAATCTGTAGATGACTTCTTTGCACGTTTCAATAAAATTCTTAGCAATCTACATGCTGTTGGAGTTAGCTACACTGATGCTGAAAATGCTCGACAATTGCTTAGTGCTTTGGACATGTCAGTGTGGGAGATGAAAGTAACCTCTATACAAGAATCTACTACCATGAGCACACTCACATTAGATGTTCTTTACTCTAAGCTGAAGACTCATGAGTTGGATGTCCTTGCTAGAAAGAATGGTCATAAATCAATTGCTTTATCCTCTCAAACTAGCATGTCTCCTAACAATACTTCTTCAAGCTTTGCTTTGTCTTCTTTGTCTTCACTAACCAATGAACAGATTGAAGAAATTCCTGAAGAAGACTTAGCACTACTCGCCTCTCGCTTTAACAAAGCTTTGCAGAATGTGAGAATAAGGAAGAGAGGTGGTGGTGGTCCTCCAAGATGCTATGAATGTGGTGACCTCAACCATATTCACACAAATTGTCCTAAGCTTGCAGGAAAAGCATCAAAGGAGGAGGAGGACAACGACAGAAGAAAGGAGAAGAAAAGGTTCTCTTCAAATGAATGGAAGAAGAAGAGCTTCATCAACCGCAAGGTGGTTCACCGAGTTCTTTCCGCTCTTGAACAAGTCAATTTGAGCGATGTGGACTCGGAGAGCAGCGAGGATGATGCAACTCCAAGCAAGCATGATTTGGTGGGATTGTGTCTCATGGCCAAAAGCAGCGACAGCTTCACTGAGGACGATCAAGGCAGCGACTTCAATGAGGTAGATCCTTCTTATGATGAATTAGCTATTGCTGTTGCTCGTCTTGGAAAATTGCTTGACAAACGTGATAGAAAAATTAAGAAACATGATATTCTTGTGGAGTCATTGAATGCTGAAATTGCTAGACTTAAAACCTTGATTCCTGATGATGATGCTTGCAAATCATGTGACTTAATTTACAATGAGCTTACTTTGCTTAGGAAAGAACATGTTACCTTGTTAGAGCAAATCAATGCTGAAAATGAGAAAAATGAGAAACTTGTTAAACATGCTAGTTGTTCTACCATTGATTTGCATGATACAACTCCATGTTCTAAATGCTCCATACTAGAATTGAAGTTGCATGATGCAAATGCTAGGGTTTCTCAAATGACAGAAGATTTTCTTACACATGAGGTTCTTTCATGCTCAACTTGTCGCAAGCAAAAAGGAAAAGTGGATGTCCCTGCAATAATTGTTTAATTCTTGCTAATAAAGTTGATTACTTGCAAAACTCTTTGGAACGATTCACTAATGGCAAGAAAAAGTTGAACATGATTTTGGATCAATCTAAGGTTAGCTCAAACAAGAAAGGTTTAGGTTTTGATCTTCATGCTTCATATGAAACTAAACCTCGCTCTGTTGTTTATGCTCCTTGCAATGACAAACTTGAGATTTCAAATGAGCCTATGAAAATTGTCTTCAAATCTGCTGGCCTTTTATCTTCTACTATGATGAATGCAAATGTTGCTTCTACTTCCAAAGCTAAACATAATGTTAAGTACACTTGCACTCATTGTGGTAGAGATGGACATTTAGTAGACTTTTGCTTTAGACTAGCTAAACAACAAAAGAGAGAAAGGTTTAATGCTAGGTCTAATTTCAGAAAGGCACACTCTACTTCTCATTATGTGCCTAGGGTGAAACAAACACCTTTTGTTTCTAAAAACACGGAAAAGGCAAATCTGTTTTTGTACATAAGAATACTCGTGTTGTGCCCTCTTGTTGTCGTCGTGTGTCTCAAGATCTTTGGATTCCTAAACATCTTATTTCTAACCCCAGTATCGAGGCCTCGACAGTTTCTGCTTCTATGTCGGCGTCTCACGCGAGGGAGGCGAACGGGTGGCGAGTGACGTTCGGATGCTCGCTTCATATGTTCAAAGGATAAGTTTTGGTTCTTCTTCACTCGTGCATCTCATGCTAAAGTGTTGCTTTTGAAGATACTTCTTCCACTTCTGTTTTCGCAAAAGGCACTAGTCCAAATGATGCAGTACAGTGCATATGTTCAGGGGGAGAGTGTCTTTGTTCATAAAAGATGATGATGATGATGTTGAGGTTGAGATAATTGGAAGTTTACATGAGAGACTCTTCCCACGTGCTTGTGTGCTTGTTTTCAAGCTTCCCACGTGCTTCACATCGACAAGCTGTCAAAAGGATTTTCAGGTATCTTCATGGAACTCAAGATTTTGGCATTTGGTTTTCTGCTTCCTCATGCATTAGTTTGAGATCTTTTTCTGATGCTGATTTTGGAGGATGTAGAATTGATAGGAAAAGCACTTCTGGTTCATGTCACTTCTTGGGAAATTCTCTCATTGCATGGTCATCTAGAAAGCAATCTTCTGTTGCACAATCAAGCTGAATCAATATGTGGTCGCTAGTTGTTGTTCTCAAATTCTTTGGATAGTAGCTACACTTAAAGATTATGGGGTTAATTTGGATAGTGTTCCTCTTTTGTGTGATAACACTAGTGCAATTTGCATTGCTAAGAACCCCGTGCAACACTCTAGAACAAAACACATTGACATCAGATTTCACTTTCTTAGAGATCATGTTGAAAAAGAAAACATTGTGCTTCACCATGTGGATACTGAACATCAATTGGCAGACATTTTCAAAACCCTTGTCTTCTTCTCGTTTTGCTTTTATTCGGGGAGAACTTGGGATTGTTCATCCAATGGGTTTGTTTTGAGGGAGGAGTTTCCTTGCCAAGTTCTTTCACTTAATGAGCTCACTTTATCATATTTCTTTATATATTTTGTAATTGTGCTAATATATGATAATCTAAATTGTTCCACTTGAACTAAAAATGACTTTGCGGAATTCCTTGGTTTGATTGCCTATAGTTAAATACTCTGTGATATCTCACTCTTCTAGGCTTGATATTGAATCTTCTTGACAAATTTTGGCTATGAAGCAAGTGTGTTTTAGCTTTACTCTTTCATAAGACCTTTTAATCACTTTTGCATGTTTATAATCAAAGAAAAATGAAAAGAAAAGGGAATCAATAAAAAAGGGTTGTTAAAAGCAAAAGCCTCAAGTTATGAGCTTCAGGATGCTTTCCCTAAAAGATAAGATGTATGCTTCAAGCATGCCATTCCCTCAAAAGACAAGATGTATGCTTCAAGCATGCCACTCCAAGGAAATAAAAGAAGTATGCTTCAAGCATGCCACATGCAACATCTTGTTTAAAGATTAAATTGGTCCACTAGATTGGAGTTGAAACTACTTGCTCGCCCTGATTTGTTATTTGCTTCAACTTTGAGCCTTTGTTTTTCTACTAAAGGTTTTGCTTAGTACTTGGCTATAGTTGACTGAATTGAGGTTGAGATGCATGTCATTCCCTAACTTGTTAAAATCACATCAAGATCATGTATTTTACATATTATGTGATATATAAGGTTATATGATCGAATGAGCTCATCTTTTCCTATCTTGGCACTCCCTTGTTTCTCCTTGTGAAATCTTTGCTACAGGAAAAATTTTGAACCTGTTCTCTCTTCTGTACTCTTGATGAATCCATTGTCAAAGGGGGAGAAATTTGGGAATCGTTGAAAAGTTTAAGGAAAAAGGGGGGAGAAGAAAAAGGGGGAGTTGTTTGAGAATTTTGGGAGAAGTTTGGAGAATTTTGAAATTCTTGGGCACATTGCACATTCACACACATTTTCCTTCTCAGGGGGAGATTTTGTTTTGCATTTTGGTCAAAGGGGGAATTCTGTGTTTTCTCTTTTTGGTTCTTGATCCTTTGGATTTCAAAATCTTTTGTAAAGTGAATGCCAAATGTTCATTTCTTAATGGTGTTGCCAATGTTTTCATCAAGGGGGAGATTGTGAAATCATGTGCTGAAAAATTGGCTTTGAACTAAAAAATTAACTTAGAATTGGTTTTGCAAAATGTGCTTGTGCATGTGTTTGACAATTTGACAAGAAACAGTAAGTTTCGTTTTTACGCGCGGGACCAAGTTCTTAAAAGACAGTAAGTTTTACATGTACGCCAGACCAAATTTTTTGGTCCGTCGTGAATGGCTTTTTGCTCGATTAGGGTTTGTGCAAATTTGGACTTTGAATTTTGATTTGTTTTTGAGATTATGAAATTTGTGAGAATTTCATGATGCTTGAATTGAACTTTATGCAATGCTCGTGTGAGTATTTGCATGGATTGATGTGAGTCAAGTCGTGGACTTGTGCTCGGAATTGTTTTGTGGTTTGTTCATGTGCAGGTATTGCTCGAAGACGAATGTGGTCGATGACGGGACCGGAACTAGGTTCATGGAGGAACTGAGGTTCGGGACTAGGTTCAGGAGGAACTGAGGTCTTGGTGGTCAAGGATGTCATGCGGGACGTTCGGGCTAAGAGAATGGTGCACATGAAGAATGGTTAGTCACGTGAGAATGGCAGGAGGTCATTCACGTGCAAAGTGTTAGTCACGTGAGTATGGCGGTGGCCATACGCTGCGTGCAAAGTGTTAGTCACGTGAGTATGGTAGGGTTTCCATACGGCGTGCAGTAAGAGTTGTACTCGGCCAGGTTGGGCCAAGTAGAGTTGTGTTGGATCTGCATTCCTTCTAGGGAATAGGAATCGTATTCGTAACTCCTTGTGGGTTGGTCCTTTAAATAGGAGGGTGTCTCCTGTTAAAGGGCATCAATCGAACCAAGTAGCGTAACAGCGCAAGGGAGCTTGAGCTTGGTTTTAGGGTTTGTACTCTTTTGATGGGAGTACTTTAGACAAAAGAAATAAAGATCAATTCTTCTAGTTCCTTGTGTGCTACAATATTCTCTTTTGGTTCTTGTTTGCATACTTGTTCTAGTTCTAGATTGGTTTTTGTTTTTTGAGTTTCATCTTGATTTGATCCATCAAAAACCTCTCTAGGGTATTGATCTAGTGTTCCTCAAAGTTTTGTTGATAAATCTTTTGTTGTTCTTGATCAATCTACAAGTTTCGATTAGATTGATTTTCGTCAAGTTCTGGAACAGCAAGCTTACTAAGCTTATAACTTTTTATCCGTAAGTCCGATCGAGCTGATTCTTTTTGGATTCGATTCGTACTGGAATCTAGTTTCTTGTGTCCAAATTTCAGAACGATTCAACGGTTGGATCTCCGGGAATTCGTGTTTTACCGAACCTCTGTCATTCTGTTTTTGTCGAAAACGAGGCAATTATTTGGTTCTGTTTTGGGGTGAACTTTTAATAGATCAAGAATTTGATTTTAGCTTCCGCACAATCATTCACCCCCTCTGATTGCTATATTCGTATACTTCGATCCTACAGTTATCGCTGCGCGGATGATAACGGAACACTGTGCTCTCCAACTCTCTGGCGTAGATACGGGTAATGTGCCGCATTGCTCGTCGTGATACTTCTTGGATACCCATCTGCATTGTAGACCTCCTGGCAGTGCAGTGTATCGGGCGATTGCCTGGGCCCTTCTTCCTAGCAGGTACCTCAATCTTCACGTCACAAGCCTTGATCAATCCTGCTTGTCTGATCACTTCCACTTGGTATTGCGGCTTTTCAAAATCTCCGAGAGTCTGTAGCATACGCCAAAGTTCTGCGGCGTGACCAACCTCCAGGTCGACGTAGTTGAACTCTCCCTCCATCTATCACAAGAGTGCTTACGTAAGAACTCGGAATTTTTAAATCGTGACAAGGTAAGGAAAAATTCAGCAAGAGACAAGGAAAGAGAGAAGGGGATGAGTCGAGATGTCATTTCTTGTCTTGACAAACTTTTAGCTTTAGAAAATAGGTTTTATCCTCACTACGACCATTCTAGCTAGGGTTGAGCCTCACGGTCAAGATGGCTCGATACCACCTCTGCCGGGACCCGAATTTGCAAATCCGGACCCTCTGTGTATTCAGCACTAGTCCAGGAACGCGCTAGTGCACACAGTCTTAACATCGGTAAATATCACAATCATACCACTCGATACTAATAAAGTACTTTATTTAAATAGTCAAACTGGTTACTCGACCTTAAGGTCAAGTTACAAATGTACGCCTCACAGGGCGAAACTTATTAAGAGAGAAATAGTAGCAGCGAAAAAATAAGATAACTTCGTGGCGCCATCCAGTATACCACAGTAACTGATCGGCTCGCCTCCCTATGTAGACGGTTCCTCTTGGAGCTCCTCTTCCAAAGCCGGTGTAGTCTCCTCTTCAACTGGTGTTGTATTGTGGCAAGGGTGAGTACTTGGTACTCAAAGAAGTCATGCACGTAATGCAGGCTAATATACTATATGCATGGCTTGGTACAAAGGAATAGCTCAAGGTATATTTGCAGAAAACAAAGATTTAACAAGTATCATAAATAGATTCAAAGCAAGAGAAATAAGTAAAGCATAGATAACTTTTCAAGGAGTTTAATAAACATCTTTTCCATCCTAATCCACATTTCCATCAACATCATTATTAATCCAACCCAACCTTTCAAATCCAAGTTATTTTTGAGAAAATCTAACCCTTGACTGTAATTCCCGAGCGATGTCCAATACCGCGGACACGGCTATTCGAATAGATTCTACACTCTGCAGAGGTTATGCACTTTACCCACAAGATACAGTCAAACACCACAAAGGCGAGTTCCCGTGAATAAAGTCTTTCTAAACTTCTAACAATACAAGTGGTCATCCCGGTTATTGCACGCTAACCCTTCCCTTAGCTAAGGCGAAGTTTAGGCCAATCAACCGTTAGATGGGTACTGGCCTCAACCAGACGCCCCCCGCACAACTTACACAAAGGGTGTAGTTGACCTCCACGAGGTCCCACAGTACGTTATTAGCAACTTAGTCAACTAGGTCCGTCCCACATGACATGTGGTTGCACGTTAGACCAGTTCAAAGGCTTGCAAGGTGAAGTCCTTAGGGTGACCAGGGCAAGACTACCCGAAGAACCAAATCAACATCCCCAATGCCACAACCGGCCCAATTGATTATTCTTACCACATGCCCCTGGCCGAAAAACTATTTATCAAACCCCGCTTGATTACCATGCACCACGTGCCATCAACATCACATGATACCTTTCCAAAACAGGTTCAATATATCATTAAGTCAATATTAACATTTGATTGTCCAAAATCATGTCATGAGCACGAAAGTGTGTCTAAGCAAAGATACTACAACGATCTAATTTCCCATGTTGGCAATTTAATAATGTCCAACTAGTAAACCACAACTAGGGTGACAAGGGGTCATGGCACATATTTAAGTAATCAAGGTGTTATACAGCAAATTGGTATTTATCTAATTCCCCATATTTAAATAAAGTATTTTCTAATTGAACTAGCATGCAATAGGTTAAATCAAAATAGATTTCAAAATAGGATCAACATGGTCAAAGCACAACTTGCCTTCAAAAAGTACTTGCTCTTGGTCTTGAGTTGGATCCTGAGTCAATACTTCTCCTTCGAATTCTTCCCAAGACTTCAACGTCTACTCGTAAAGCGTGCAAATAGCAAATACACCAATAAACAATAGGCAAAAAGTATCCAAACATCCAAATAAAATCCATAAACAGAGAGAACACAATTTTATGAATTTTTAGAAACTGAAATCGTCAAATTTGGAGTTAAAACACAAAAGTTATGATTATTTAAAGTTTAAATAATCAATTAAATAATTTTACAGAGAAAAACTTTAGTCCAAAAATTAAATAAAATTCATATTTAGGTAGATCTCAATTTTATACAAATTTAGAAATTTGAATCACTCAAATCGGAGTTGAAACGCAAAAGTTATAAGCGTTTGAAGTTTGAAACAAAATCTGAAATCATTATTTCGAATTAATAAATCATTTTCTTTTTTTTGGAAATTAATTATTGCGTCAGCTTGGACACGTGGCAGCCTCTGATTGGGCGGCTGACGTCAGCCGGTCCATGGACTCGGTCCATGCTCGGCTCGGGTCTACCGTGGAAACGGTCCACGGCTCACGATGCCGATCGGCCCGCCCTGTCGCTGGCTTCGCTCACGCCGGCACGGCGCGGCTGACACGGGGGCCCCACATGTCAGTGGCGTGCTCCCACGCGCACGGTGCGGCGGCTAGAACCACGTGGCATGATCAGGGCCGTTGGATCTAGATCCAGCGGTCTAGATCCACCCTAGGTTAACGCAGTTTCCAGCACGTGGCGATCGTGGGCCGTTGGATCTTGATCCAACGGTCCAGATCCGATCTAGTTTATAGGGTTTGGGTTGCACGTGGGCTCACTGTAGGATCGAAGTATACGAATATAGCAATCAGAGGGGGGGTGAATGATTGTGCGGAAGCTAAAACCAAATTCTTGATCTGTTAAAAGTTCACCCCAAAACAGAACCAAATAATTGCCTCGTTTTCGACAAAAACAGAATGATAGAGGTTCAGTAAAACGCGAATTCCTGGAGATCCAACCATCGGAACGATCTGAAATTTGGACACAAGAAACTAGATTCCAATACGAATCAAACCCAAAAAGAATCAGCTCGATCGGACTTATGGATCAAAAGTTATGAGCTTCGCAAGCTTGCTGATCCAGAACTTGACGAGAATCAATCTAATCAAAACTTCAAAACGAAACAAGATCTTCAAAAGATTAATCAACTAGACTTTGAGAAAATCTAAATCAATAACCTAGAACGGTTTTTGATGGATCAAATCAAGATGAAACTCAACGATCAAAAAACAATCTAGAATTAGAACAAGCATGCAAACAAGAACCAAAACAGAAACATCAGAGCGACGTGGTTACTGTAGCACGCAAAAATCTTGGAAGAATTGATCTTTATTTCTTTTGTCTAAAATACTCTCATCAAAAGAGTACAAACCCTAAAACCAAGGTCAAGGCTTGATGCGCTCAGCTCTACTTCGTTGGATACCCTTCAACAGGAGACAACCCCTCCTATTTAAAGGACCAACCCACAAGGAGTTCTGAATACAATTCCTATTCCCTAGAAAGAATCAGATTCAACACAACTCTACTTGGCCCAACATGGCCGAGTACAACTCTTGCACGCTGTATGGCAACCCTACCATACTCACGTGACTAACACTTTGCACGCGTATGGCCACCTGCCATACTCACGTGACTAACACTTTGCACGCGAATGACCTCCTGCCATTCTCACGTGACTAACCATTCTTCATGTGCACCATTCTCTTAGCCCGAACGTCCCGCATGACATCCTTGACCACCAAGACCTCAGTTCCTCCCTGAACCTAGTCCCGAACCTCAGTTCTTCCATGAACCTAGTTCCGGTCCCGTCATCGACCACATTCGTCTTCGAGCAATACCTGCACATGAACAAACCACAAAACAAATCCGAGCACAAGTCCACGACTTGACTCAATGTCAATCCATGCAACTACTCACATGAGCATTGCATAAAGTCCACTTCAAAAGAAGTATCATGAAATTATCACAAATTTCATAATCTCAAAATCAAATTCAAATTTCAATCTCAAAATCGCTCAAAAACCCATTCACGACGGACCAAAAAATTTGGTCCGGCGTACATGTAAAACTTACTGTTTTTCAATAACTTGGTTTGGCACAACAACCTTCAAAAACACATTTACGACAGACCAAAAAAGTTGGTCTGTTGTACATGGGAAAATGAGGTTATCAAAAGCATGTTTACAAAGGACCAAGAAAGTTGGTCCGTTGTACATGGAAGAATTGGTCTGTTGTACATGGGAGAATGAGGTTGTCAAAAGCATGTTTACAAAGGACCAAGAAAGTTGGTCCGTTGTACATGGGAGAATGAGGTTGTCAAAAGCATGTTTACAAAGGACCAAGAAAGTTGGTCCGTTGTACATGGGAGAATGAGGTTGTCAAAAGCATGTTTACAAAGGACCAAGAAAGTTGGTCCGTTGTACATGGGAGAATGAGGTTGTCAAAAGCATGTTTACAAAGGACCAAGAAAGTTGGTCCGTTGTACATGGGAGAATGAGGTTGTCAAAAGCATGTTTACAAAGGACCAAGAAAGTTGGTCCGTTGTACATGGGAAACTTACTGTTTTCTTTAAGTTTGGTCCGCGCCAAAGCTTAAACTTATCAAGCTTTCTTGTCAAATTGTCAAACACATGCACAAGCACATTTTGCAAATCCAATTCTAAATTAATTTTTCAGTTCAAAGCTAATTTTTCAGCACATGATTTCTCAATCTCCCCCTTGATGAAAACATTGGCAACACTACTTAGAATTGAACATTTGGCATTCACTTTACAAAAGATTTTGAAATCCAAAGGATCAAAGACCAAAGTAAGAAAACACAGAAGTAAGAAAACACAGAATTCCCCTTTTGACCAAAATGCAAAACAAAATCTCCCCCTGAGAATGAAAAAGTGTGTGAATGTGCAATGCGCCCAAAAATTCCAAAATTCTCCAAACTTCTCCCAAAATTCTCAAATTTCCAAACACAACTCCCCCTTTTTCTTCTCCCCCTTTTTCATTAAACTAAACTTTTCAACAATTCCCAATTTTCTCCCCCTTTGACAATGGATTCATCAAGAGTACAAAAGAGAGAACAGGTTCAAAAATTTTTCTTGAAACAAAGATTTCACAAGGAGAAACAAGGGGGTGCCAAGATAGGAAAAGATGAGCTCATTCGATCATATATCCTTATATATCATATAATATGCAAAATACATGATCTTGAAGTGATTTTAACAAGTTAGGGAATGACATGCATCTCAACCTCAATTTAGTCAACTATAGCCAAGTACTAAGCAATATCTTAGCAGAAAAAGCAAGACTTTAAAAATTGAAGCAACTAACAACTTAGGGCGAGCAAGTAGTTTCAACTCCAATCTAGTAGACCAATTTAATCTTTAAACAATAAGTTGCATGTGGCATGCTTGAAGCATACTTCTTTTATTTTCTAGGAGTGGCATGCTTGAAGCATACATCTTATCTTTGAGGGAATGGCATGCTTGAAGCATACATCTTATCTTTTTAGGGAAAGCACCCTGAAGCACATAACTTGAGGTTTTTTGCTTTTAACAACCCTTTTTTATTGATTCCCTTTTCTTTTCATTTTTCTTTGATTATAAACATGCAAAAGTGATGAAGAGGTCTTATGAAAGAATAAAGTTGAAACCACACTTGCTTCATAGCCCAAATTTGTCAAGAGGATTCAATATCAAGCCTAGAAGAGTAAGATATCACAGAGTATTTAGCTATAGGTAATCAGTCCAGGGAATTCCACAATGTCATTTTTAGTTCAAGTGAGACAATTAGATTATCATATATTAGCTCAATTACATAACATATAAAGAAATATGATAAAGTGAGCTCATCAAGTGAAAGAACTTGGCAAAGAAACTCCCCCTCAAAACAATCCCATTGGATGAACAATTCCAAGTTCTCCCCGAATAAAAGCAAAACGAGAAGAAGACAAAGGTTTTGTGAAAATGTCTGCCAATTGATGTTCAGTATCCACATGATGAAGCACAATGTTGCCTTTTTCAACATGATCTCTAAGAAAGTGAAATCTGATGTCAATGTGTTTTGTTCTAGAGTGTTGCACGGGGTTCTTAGCAATGCAAATTGCACTAGTGTTATCACACAAAAGATGAACACTATCCAAATTAACCCCATAATCTTTAAGTGTAGCTACTATCCAAAGAATTTGAGAACAACAACTAGCAGCAGCCACATATTCAGATTCAGCAGTTGATTGTGCAACAGAAGATTGCTTTCTAGATGACCATGCAATGAGAGAATTTCCCAAGAAGTGACATGAACCAGAAGTGCTCTTCCTATCAATTCTACATCCTCCAAAATCAGCATCAGAAAAAGATCTCAAACTAATGCATGAGGAAGCAGAAAGCCAAATGCCAAAATCTTGAGTTCCATGAAGATACCTGAAAATCCTTTGACAAATTTTGTCGATGTGAAGCACGTGGGGAAGCTTGAAAACGAGCACACAAGCATACAGCAAATTGTATATCCGGCCTTGATGTAGTGAGGTACAAAAGTGAACCTATCATACTTCTATATTCCTTTTGATCAACCGGCTCACCATCTTCATCAGGGTCAAGTGCGCAAGTGCTCTCCATGGGTGTCATGATCGGCTTGCTGTTTTCCATCCCAAAACGATGTAGCAAGTCTCTTGTATATTTGCTTTGATGCACAAAAGTACCATCCTTTGTTTGCTTGATTTGAAATCCCAAAAAGTATGTCAACTCACCCATCATACTCATCTCAAACTCCTTCCTCATTGTTTCTGAAAACTCAGACACTAAAACATGAGATGAACCACCAAAGATAATATCATCAACATAAATCTGAACGAATAGTTGATCATTGCCTTGCTTGAGTAAAAAGAGAGTTTTGTCAACATTTCCCATTAAAAACCCTTTTTCAAGTAAAAAGGTTTTTAGCCTATCATACCATGCTCTAGGGGCTTGTTTCAAACCATACAAAGCTTTTGATAGTTTGAACACATGATTTGGAAACTTTGGATTTTCAAAACCAGGTGGTTGCTTGACATAAACCTCCTCATTTATGAAGCCATTAAGAAAAGCACTTTTCACATCCATTTGATACAATTTGAAACCTTTGGATGCAGCAAAAGCTAAAAGGATTCTAATGGCTTCAATTCTAGCAACAGGAGCAAAGGTTTCATCAAAATCTAAGCCTTCAATTTGAGTGTAACCTTGAGCAACCAATCTAGCCTTGTTTCTAACAACAATACCATCCTCACTTTGTTTATTTTTGAAAACCCATCTAGTTCCAATAACATTAAAATCAGGAGGTGGTGAGACAAGTTTCCAAACTTTATTTCGTTCAAAATTCTCTAATTCTTCATGCATGGCATTGATCCAAGATTCGTCAGATAATGCATGAGATATATCTTTGGGTTCAAAAGAAGCAATTAAAGCAGAATGAGCATGAGTGTCAGAATGAATAAACCTGGATCGAGTGACTCTCTCATTTAGGTCTCCAATCATTTGTTCAGATGGATGCATTTTTTGAATGTGCAAGGGAGCATTGGCTTTTGAGACTTCTCCTTCTCCTTCTTCATTTTCAGCATGTACAGATGATGTTGTAGCTTGAGGATGGTTAGCTGTAGGTGATGTAGTAGTAGGTGCCAAGGGTGCTACTGACTTGTTGTGCATTAGGAAGAGTCAAGACATCATCTTCAACATCATCATTATCTTCAAAGATTTTCTCCTCGAATGTATGCGCCAGACTGCATCACTTGGACTAGTACCTGACTAGACTCATCAAAAGTAACTTCACAAGTTTCCACAATTTTGTTAGTTTCCAAAACAAGCACACGATAGCCACGAGTATGAGCAGGATATCCAAGAAAAATGCCATCAGTTGATCTAGCTTCAAATTTATCTAGATTTCCAGATTTCAAGACAAAACATTTGCATCCAAAAACTCGAAAGTGAGAGCAGAAGGTCTATGTCCAAACCGAAGCTCATATGGAGTCTTACCCAATTTTGATCTCAAAACACACGGTTTGAAACATAACATGCAGCTTGAAATCGCTTCACCCAAAAAGTTCCTAGGAGTGTGATGTTCATCTAACATGGTTCTAGCCATCTCAACCAATGTTCTGCTTTTCCTTTCAACTACACCATTCTCGTTGAGGCACTCTAGGTGATGAAAATTGATGATCAATTCCTTTTCAAGACAAAAGTGATTAAAAGAAGCATTTTTGAATTCAGTTCCATTATCACTTCTAATAGCTTTGAGAGCTCCTGGATGATCAATAGAAAGCCTAAGAACAAGACTTCTAAAATGACTAAAAGCCTCATCCTTAGATGCCATAAAGTATACCCAAGAGTATCTAGAAAAATCATCAACAATCACAAGCACATACCATTTGCCTCCAAAGGATTGAACTCGAGATGGTCCAACTGTATCAAGATGTAGAAGCTGTCCTAGAGCGTTTGTCATCACCATGGTAAGAGGTGGATGTGAACCTGCAATCATCTTACCATGTCTACAAGAGGAACATACTAAATTGCTATCACCCTTAAGCTTAGGCAAGCCACGTATGAGATCTAAACTGCTTACACGAGTAAGATGATCAAAACCAACATGACCAAGTCTATGATACCAAAAGAATAAATCTTTAGAAACATTGGCAATTAGACACCTATGTTTAGAAGAAGGTGATGCATCAAAATCAGCTTTAAAAACTCTTCCAAAACGAGAAATCTTGAACACAAGATCACCTGAAGCATCTAGCACTTTGCATTCATTTTTCTTAAAGCTTATCTCAAGATCTTCATCAAGCATTTGTGAGACAGAAAGCAAGTTATATTTCAAGTTTTCAACAAGAGCCACATCCTTGAACATAAACTTGTCACTTACCTTTACTGTACCTTTTGCCACAACAGAAGAGGAAGAAGCATCTCCAAAAGTAACACTTTCAAAGACGAGATGCACGAGTGAGGAGGAGAACCAATTCTTATCACCGGACATGTGGCGTGAGCATCCGAATCCACTAGCCATATGTTCTCCTTCCTCGCGAGAAGCCTACATAGCAACAAAACATGTCGAGGTCTCGATCGGGGTTAGGAATGAGATTTTTGGGAATCCAAAGATCGAGACACACGACGCACAACAAGAGGGCACAACACGATAATTTTTATGCACAAAATCAGATTTGCCTTTTCCCATGTTTCTAGGAATGTAAGGTGTTTTCATCACTCTAGGCGCATAAGGAGTAAAATGTGCTTTGCTGAAATTTGACCTAGCCTCAGCTTCTTTCCTTCTTTTGTTGTTTGGCTAGTCTAAAGCAATAATCTACTAAGTGTCCATCTCTACCACAATGAGTGCAAGTGTACTTGACATGATGTTTAGCTTTAACAAAGAAAGGCACATTTTGCTTTCATCATAGTAGAGGATAAAAACCAAGAGATTGAAAAGCAATTTTCTTAGGCTCATTAGATAACTCAATTTTGCAAGGAGCCTGAACAAAGGCGAGGTTTAGTTTCAGATGTGGCATAAGGATCAAAACCTAAACCTCTCTTGTTTGTGCTAACCTTGGATTGATCCAAGATCATGTTCAACTTTTTCTTGCCATTAGTGAATCGTTCCAAAGAGTTTTGCAGGTAATCAACTTTCTTAGCAAGAATTAAACAATTATTGCAGGGAACATCTATTTTTCCTTTTTGCTTGCGACAAGTTGAGCATGAGAGAATTTAATGTGAAAGCAGATTATCAGTCAATTGAGAAACCCTAGCATTTGCATCTTTCAGTTTTAATTCAAGAGTTGAGCATTTAGAACAGGAAGTTGAACTATGCAAATCATCAGTGGAGCAGCTAGCATGTACAACATGTTTCTCATTTTTCTCATTTAGATGTAACAAAAGAGCATGTTCTTTTCTAAGCAAGGTGAGCTCATTGTAAATTAAGTCACATGATTTGCAAGTATCATCACTAGGAATCAAAGTCTTAAGTCTAGCAATTTCAGCATTCAATGATTCAATAATGAAATCATGTTTCTTAATTTTCTTATCACGTTTGTCAAGCAATTTTCCAAGACGAGCAACAGCAATAGCTAATTCATCATAAGAGGGATCTACCTCATTGAAGTCGTTGTCGTGGTCGTCCTCGGTGAAGCTATCCTTGCTGCTTGCCATGAGACATAATCCCATCAAATCATGCTTGCTTGGAGTTGCATCATCTTCGCTACTCTCCGAGTCCACATCGCTCAAATTGACTTGTTCAAGAGCCGGAAAGAACTCGGTGAACCACCTTGCGTTGATGAAGCTCTTCTTCTTCCTATCATTTGACGAGAACCTTTTCTTCTCATTCCTTCTGTCGTTGTCCTTCTCCTCCTTTGATGTTTTTTTAGGACAATTTGTGCGAATATGGTTGAGGTCACCACACTCATAGCATCTTGGAGGACCACCTCTCTTTCTCATTCTCACATTCTGCAAAGCTTTGTTAAAGCGAGAAGAGAGTAGTGCCAGATCTTCTTCAGAAACTCTTCAAGTTGCTCATCCGTTAAAGAAGACATGGAAGACAAGGCAAAGCTAGAAGAAGAATTTGCATTTGACATGTTAGGGTTAGAGATCAAAGCAATTGATGTAATGTTACCCTTCCTGGCAAGAACATCGAACTCATGAGTTTTCAACTTAGAGTAAAGAACATCTAATGTGAGTGTGCTCATGGTAGTAGATTCTTGTATAGATGTTACTTTCATCTCCCACACTGACATGTCCAAAGCACTAAGCAATTGTCGAGCATTTTCAGCATCGGTGTAGCTAACTCCAACAAAGACGTAGATTGCTAAGAATTTTATTGAAACGTGCAAAGAAGTCATCTACAGATTCACTAGGTTTCATTTCAAAACGCATGTATTCCTTTTTGTAAATATCTTGGCGAACCTCTTTGACAGTGTTAGAACCCTCATGGTAGTCACAAAGAGATTTCCATACCTCATATGCGGATCGAAGATGAACCACACGATCAAAGTCGCTGCGTCCCAAGCCTTGGATGATCAAGTTGCGCGCCTTGCTATTTGCTTCAACATGTGTGCGATTGGTGTCGTTGACGTTGTCGCTTGCGTGACTTCATATGGCTTGTAGACCTTCTCCCAAATTGTGAAGCCCTGTGCTTGGATGAACGCCTCCATCTTGGCCTTCCAAAACTGAAAATCAACACCATCGAACACACATGGTTTTGTCGAATAACGATCCATTGATCTAATCACCGGTTAAGATAGATTAGAGAAACCTTGCTCTGATACCACTTGTAGGATCGAAGTATACGAATATAGCAATCAGAGGGGGGGTGAATGATTGTGCGGAAGCTAAAACCAAATGCTTGATCTATTAAAAGTTCACCCCAAAACAGAACCAAATAATTGCCTCGTTTTCGACAAAAATAGAATGATAGAGGTTCATTAAAACGCGAATTCCTGGAGATCCAACCGTCGGAACGATCTGAAATTTGGACACAAGAAACTATATTCCAATACGAATCAAACCCAAAAAGAATCAGCTCGATCGGAATTATGGATCAAAAGTTATGAGCTTCGCAAGCTTGCTGATCCAGAACTTGACGAGAATCAATCTAATCAAAACTTCAAAACGAAACAAGATCTTCAAAAGATTAATCAACTAGACTTTGAGAAAATCTAAATCAATAACCTAGAACGGTTTTTGATGGATCAAATCAAGATGAAACTCAACGATCAAAAAACAATCTAGAATTAGAACAAGCATGCAAACAAGAACCAAAACAGAAAACACTGTAGCGACGTGGTTACTGTAGCACGCAAAAATCTTGGAAGAATTGATCTTTATTTCTTTTGTCTAAAATACTCTCATCAAAAGAGTACAAACCCTAAAACCAAGGTCAAGGCTTGATGCGCTCAGCTCTACTTCGTTGGATACCCTTCAACAGGAGACAACCCCTCCTATTTAAAGGACCAACCCACAAGGAGTTCTGAATACAATTCCTATTCCCTAGAAAGAATCTGTATCCAACACAACTCTACTTGGCCCAACCTGGCCGAGTACAACTCTTGCACGCGTATGGCAACCCTACCATACTCACGTGACTAACACTTTGCACGCGTATGGCCACCTGCCATACTCACGTGACTAACACTTTGCACGCGAATGACCTCCTGCCATTCTCACGTGACTAACCATTCTTCATGTGCACCATTCTCTTAGCCCGAACGTCCCGCATGACATCCTTGACCACCAAGACCTCGGTTCCTCCTCGAACCTAGTCCCGAACCTCGGTTCTTCCATGAACCTAGTTCCGGTCCGTCATCGACCACATTCGCCTTCGAGCAATACACGCACATGAACAAACCACAAAACAAATCCGAGCACAAGTCCACGACTTGACTCAATGTCAATCCATGCAACTACTCACATGAGCATTGCATAAAGTCCACTTCAAAGAAGTATCATGAAATTATCACAAATTTCATAATCTCAAAATCAAATTCAAATTTCAATCTCAAAATCGCTCAAAACCCATTCACGACGGACCAAAAATTTGGTCCGGCTGCACATGTAAAACTTACTGTTTTTCAATAACTTGGTTTGGCACAACAACCTTCAAAAACACATTTACGACAGACCAAAAAAGTTGGTCTGTTGTACATGGGAAAATGAGGTTATCAAAAGCATGTTTACAAAGGACCAAGAAAGTTGGTCCGTTGTACATGGAAGAATTGGTCCGTTGTACATGGGAGAATGAGGTTGTCAAAAGCATGTTTACAAAGGACCAAGAAAGTTGGTCCGTTGTACATGGGAGAATGAGGTTGTCAAAAGCATGTTTACAAAGGACCAAGAAAGTTGGTCCGTTGTACATGGGAGAATGAGGTTGTCAAAAGCATGTTTACAAAGGACCAAGAAAGTTGGTCCGTTGTACATGGGAGAATGAGGTTGTCAAAAGCATGTTTACAAAGGACCAAGAAAGTTGGTCCGTTGTACATGGGAAACTTACTGTTTTCTTTAAGTTTGGTCCGGCGCCAAAGCGAAACTTACTGTTTCTTGTCAAATTGTCAAACACATGCACAAGCACATTTTGCAAATCCAATTCTAAATTAATTTTTCAGTTCAAAGCTAATTTTTCAGCACATGATTTCTCACTCACCGTGACTGTCGGATCCTGATCGGACGGCTGAGGACCTTCGCGGGTGACGATGGCGTCGCGGCGGGGCTTGGTCACCGGAACCGAGGAAGACGACCCACGGGACGACGACTCGGGGCAGATCCGCGAACGGAGGTGTCCTCGGGCGCGGCCACGCGATGGGGGTTCCAGATCTAGGACCCACGCGGCGCGGAACGGGCTATCGGCACCGGAGGAGAGGAAGAAACCACGGTGGTGCTTCACGAACTCCGGCGAAAGATTGCGGGCAGGCGGCGGCGGCTCGGGCGTTGGAAACTAGGGCAACAGGTGCGCACACAAACGGCGGTCCTCGGGCGATGACCCACGCCTTAAATGGCCTCGGCATGCGCGCACAAAACAGAAACCTAACCGGACGCGGCGGCTACGCGGCGGCGGAGTCCGGCTCGGGTTCGACGGAGACGACGACGCACGGCCGTCCACGTGTCGCGATGAGCGGCTACGATCGCTGGCGCGTCGGATCCGCCCGACTACCAACCGGTGCGGTCCAATCGGACCGTTGGATCTCGATCCAACGGTCGGATCGAATAGGGTTCGGTCAAGTCACTTGGCTCGGCCTGACTCGAGTCTGACTCGGACTCGGGTCCGGTCGGATGAACAGTACTTGACCCGACTTGATTTTCCAGCGATTTAATATTTAAAATAATTCCCAGAAATTCATTTAATTCATTAAAAATATCAAAAGACTTAGAAAAATTCCAGAAAAATTCTGGAAAATACTTTGGATCATTTTGGACTCAAATAAAATATTTCCAACAAAATTTTATTTGCAAAGTTTAATTCTTTAATTATTTCAAAATGGAATAAATTCAAATAAATTCCAAATAAATCCAAATAAATTCCAGAAATTTCCAAAAATTCAACAAAGTGCCAAATCACACATGAATTTAAGACAGGCAAAATTTTGGGGTGTTACAACAGCCAGGAGCAACACCCCAGACCGTGGTGAGAGGCTGAGTCAACCATGTCACCGCATATGCACTTCAGAATGCCACGGACGTCGTACTGGGTAAGTTACTTCTTAACTCAGTACCTGCAACAGTTTTGTTTGATTCTGGAGCTTCACATTCGTTTGTTTCTCAAGGCTTTGCTGCTAAAAATGATTTGGAGATTGCAAGACTTAAATGCATGCTTTTAGTTCAAACCCCTGGTTCCGAACTCCGAACTAAAGTAGGATGTTCTGGGGTAAGAATATTAATAGATGGGATAGAGTTCCTAGCGAACCTTATTATGTTGGAAACCCAGACCCTAGATGTTATTTTGGGAATGGATTGGTTATCCCAGCACAAGGCCGTTTTGGATTGTGGGCGAAGGATTATCTCAATTGAGAGCCCGTGTGGAAGGAAAGTGGAATTTCAAGCCACCGCCGTTAGATACGGACAGTTGATGGTTAACAACGCCAAGGCAATCAACATAGAAGATGTCTCAGAAGTGAATGAGTACCCGGATGTTTTTCCTGAAGATCTACCTGGTATGCCGCCAGACAGAGACATAGAGTTTGTGATAGAGCTTGTACCTGGTACAGCGCCGATAGCAAAGAGACCTTACCGGATGTCCACCGAAGAATTGGTAGAGATGAGGAAGCAGCTTGAAGAGTTAATGGAGAAAGAATTTATCAGACCGAGTTCGTCGCCGTGGGGAGCGCCAGTTTTGTTCGTCAAGAAGAAGGACGGGAGTTTCAGGATGTGCATTGACTACCGTGCAATCAATGAAGTCACCGTGAAGAATAAGTATCCGCTACCCAGGATCGATGATCTGTTTGATCAGCTGAGAGGAGCCGGAGTTTTCTCCAAGATTGATCTGAGATCGGGATACCACCAGTTGAAGATCCGATCAGAAGATATTCCAAAGACCGCATTCTCGTCAAGATACGGACATTACGAGTTTACTGTTATGTCCTTTGGTCTGACGAATGCGCCCGCATATTTCATGAATATGATGAATAAGGTGTTCATGGAATATTTGGACAAGTTTGTTGTTGTGTTCATAGATGATATCTTGGTCTACTCCAAGACAGAGGATGAACATGCAGAGCACTTAAGGCGAGTTTTGGAAAAGCTAAGGGAACAGCAGCTCTTCGCCAAGTTCAGCAAGTGTGACTTTTGGAAGGACAAGGTAGAGTTCCTCGGACATGTAATGACCGCAGAAGGAGTTGCCATTGATCCAAGCAAGGTAGAAGCTGTGTTACATTGGGAACAGCCGAAGACCGTGACCCAGATCCAAAGTTTCCTTGGAATGGCAGGTTACTATCGCCGTTTCATTGAAGGCTTTTCGACAATTGCGAAACCTCTTACGCAATTGCCGAAAAAGGAGAAGAAGTTTGCATGGACGCCAGAGTGTGAAAAAGGTTTTCAAGAGCTGAAGAAACGATTGACATCAGCGCCAGTGTTAATTCTACCGGACGTCAATCAGAGCTTCGATATTTATTGTGACGCATCGCGCCAATGACTTGGATGTGTGCTGATGCAGAATGGAAAGGTCGTTGCTTATGCATCCAGGCAGTTGAGGCCGCACGAGGAGAATTATCCAACGCATGACCTGGAGCTAGCTGCCGTAGTGCATGCTTTGAAGTTATGGCGTCACTATTTAATTGGAAACAGATGTGAAGTATACACGGACCATAAGAGTCTTAAGTACATCTTCACCCAATCAGACCTAAACATGAGGCAGAGGAGATGGTTAGAGTTGATCAAGGACTACAATGTTGGAATCCATTACCATCCCGGGAAGGCCAACGTAGTTGCCGATGCTCTGAGTCGGAAGAGCCATACTGTGAACATGTTGTTAGCCACAAGTCCGGATGAGCTATGTGAGGATTTCCAGAGAATGCAGATTGAAGTCGTACCAGAAGGATTCTTGACAGCATTGGAAGTGAAGCTTACCCTGGAGGATCAGATCCGAGAAGGACAAGAGGATGATGACAAGATCCGCAAGATTAAGTCCAACATGGATGAAGGCAAGGCAGAGGACTTCAAGTTGGATGAGCAAGGCACGTTATGGATGAAGGGTCGCGTTTGTGTGCCGAACAAGAAGGAGCTGAAGCAGTTGATTTTAGAAGAAGCCCATGACTCAAAGTATTCCATTCATCCTGGAAGCGCCAAGATGTATCAAGATTTGAAGGAAAAATTCTGGTGGCCGAACATGAAGCGTGAGGTTGCCGAGCATGTTGCGCTGTGCGACATATGCCAGAGAGTCAAGGCAATGCATCAGAGACCAGCAGGATTGTTACAGCCGTTGAAAATACCTGAGTGGAAGTGGGAGGAAATCAGAATGGATTTCATTACCGGTTTACCCAAGACTCAAGGAGGATATGACTCCATATGGGTCATAATAGACCGCTTGACTAAGGTCGCCCATTTTATTCCAGTGAAGACCACCTATTCAGGAGATAAGTTAGTTGAGTTGTATATGACCAGGATCGTCTGTTTGCACGAAGTGCCGAAGAAGATTGTATCGGACAGAGGTACCCAGTTTACCTCAAGATTCTGGAATAAACTGCATGAAGCCATGGGAACCCGTTTGAACTTTAGCACAACATATCATCCGTAGACGGATGGGCAAACCGAAAGAGTTAATCAGATTCTAGAGGACATGCTACGAGCTTGTGCATTGGCTTATGCTACCTCTTGGGATAAAAGTCTGTCGTACGCGGAGTTCAGCTACAATAATAGTTACCAAGCCAGTTTGCAAATGTCACCATTTGAAGCACTATACGGTCGGCCCTGTCGAACACCGTTGAATTGGAACGAGACAGGTGAACGCCGTGTCTTTGGGCCAGGTATTCTTCAAGAAGCCAAAGAACAGATTGCCATGATTCGAGAAAGACTGAAGATAACGCAGTCAAGACAGAAGAGCTATGCCGATAACCGTCGCCGAGACCTGAGTTTTGAACCGGAAGATTTTGTGTATCTCAGAGTTACACCGCTCAGAGGAGTTAAGAGATTCCATGCCAAAGGAAAACTTGCGCCGCGATATGTTGGACCATTTAAGGTCCTCAGCCGCAGAGGTGAAGTTGCTTACCAGCTAGAGTTGCCGCAATCATTAGCAGGAGTGCATGACGTGTTCCACGTGTCCCAGCTGAAGAAGTGTCTCCGAGTACCTGAGGAACAGACACCGCTAGAGTCAATTGAGTTACAAGAAGATCTGACTTACAAGGAGCACCCTGTGAAGATTCTGGACACAATGGATCGAGAAACTAGAAACAAGTCAACCCGTTTCTGCATAATTCAATGGAGCAACCATGCGGACAGCGAAGCAACATGGGAGCGCGAGGAGGATTTGAAGAAAGAATTTCCGAACCTATTCTACAGTGAGCCCTGAATCTCGGGGATGAGATTCTGTTAAGGGGGGAGGTTTGTAACACCCCAAATTTTGCTTTTCTTAAATTCATGTGTGATTTGGCACTTTGGTAAATTTTTGGAATTTTCTGGAATTTATTTGGATTTATTTGGAATTTATTTGAATTTATTCCCATTTGAAATAATTAAAGAATTTAACTTTGCAAATAAAATTTTGTTGGAAATATTTTATTTGAGTCCAAAATGTTCCAAAATATTTTCCAAAATTTTTCTGGAATTTTTCTGAGTCTTTTGCTATTTTTAATGAATTAAATGAATTTCTGGGAATTTATTGGATTATTTAATCGCTGGAAAATGCGAGTGGGTTTTACTGTTCAACCGACCGAGCCCAAACCCGAGTCCGACTTGAGTCCGACCCGAACCCTAACCGCGTGACCGTTGGATCTTGATCCAACGGCCACGATTGAGCCACGTCACCGAGCCCGACTCCGACCGAGCCAGCCAGCTGCATCGAGCCCGAACCCGCGCGACCGTTGGATCTTGATCCAACGGCTGAGTGTGTGCCACGTCGTCCTCTCCGAGTCCTCGTCGGACTCCGCCGCCGCCCGCGGGTGGACCTCGGTTTTCGCGAGATTTACGGAAGCCAAGGCCCCTATTTAATGCGCCGCCACCACGGCCGTGACCGGCTCTTCCGCGCGCACCCGAAACCCTAGCTCACATCGCCTAAGCCGCCGCCGTCTAGCCGCTAGAGCTCACCGTAGTTGATTCTGTCCTCCGCCGCGGTTTCTTGCGTTTGCTGCCACCGTCCGTCGTCCTCCGCCGCCGTCAAGCCCAGATCCGGATTCCCCAGGCCGAGGCGCGTTCGGGAGTACCACTCACTCTGCCAGAGAAGCCCCGAAGCACCGTTGGACTCATCGTCGTCTTCGTCTCCGGTAGCCTCTGCTCCGCCTCGTCGCCATCGCCGTCCGCGAGCACCGCCAGCCGTCCGATCAGAATCCAAGGGCTCAGATCGCGCCACGTCACGCCACGGTGAGATCTCACATGCAACCCTCTAGATCTATTTTCAACCGTTGGATCTAGATCCAACGGCTTAGATTGTGCCACGTAGCCTTCACCGCACAGTACTAGATCCATTCTCAGCCGTTAGATTTAGATCGAACGGTTAGGGTTAGCTGTGTTGTTTGCGTTAGATTGGATCTTGATCGTCCGATCAAGATCGAACGGTCCAGATCAGCCGAGTAGTTTTTCTACTCCGTTAGGTTAGATCCGATCTGGGTCGTTGATTTTCAAATCAACGGCTGAGATTGAGCCACGTGTAAAGAAGTTGGACCGGCGCGGTCAGCGCCATACGCGTGTGTGACGCTGACACGCCCGTGTCGGCCGACGCTGCCAAACCGCACCGCGGACGCCACGCCGACGTCATGGGGGCCCACTGTCACGCCACCCAGCTGCGGCGGTGACGCCAAGAAAGACGCCACCGCTGGGTCCCACCACAAAGCCTGATGAGCCGAGTGCTCGCTGACGTCAGCAATGACGTCACCCGTAGGGTCCCACACGTCAGAGATACGTTAACCGTGGACCCGAGCCGAGCCGTGGGCTGAGCTCGTGGACCGGCTGATGTCAGTCGCCCAATCAGAGTCTGCCACGTGTCCTTGCTGACGCAATAATTAATTTCCGAAAAAGAAAATGATTTATTAATTCGAATTATTGATTTCAGAATTTGTTTCAAACTTCAAACGTTCATAACTTTTGCATTTTTACTCCGATTTGAGTGATTCAAATTTCTAAATTTGTATAAAATTGAGATCTACCTAATGATGAATTATATTTAAATTTTCGACTAAAGTTTTTCTCTGTAATATTATTTAATTGATTATTTAAACTTTGGATGCTTATAACTTTTGCGTTTCAACTCCGAATTTGACGATTCCAGTTCCTAAAAATTCATAAAATTATGCTCTCTCTGTTTATGAAATTTATTTGGGTGTTTGGACACTTTTTGTCTACTGTTTATTTATTTATTGCTATTTGCACGCTTTACGAGTAGACGTTGAGTTGCCCGAAGGCTTCGAAGGAGAGGTGTTGACACAGGAGCCAGCTCAGGACCAAGAACAAGTACTCTTTGAAGGCAAGTTGTGCTTTGACCATGTTGATCCCAATTTCAAATTAATTCGATTTAAAACTATTGCATGCTAGTTTAATTAGAAAATATTTTATTTAATTATGGGAAATTAGATAAATGCCAAATTGCTGTATGACACCTTGGTTAATTATATATGTGCCATGATCCCTTATCACCCTAGTTGAGGATTAAATAGTTGGACATTACTAAATTACCAACCTGGGATTTTAGATCGTTGTAGTATATTGCTTAGACCTGCTACGTGCTCATGACATGATTTGAACAATCAAATGTTAATATTGACTTAACGATATATTGAACCTGTTTTGGAAAGGTATCATGTGATGTTGATGGCACGTGGTGCATGATAATCAACTGGGGGTTTGATAAATAGATTCGACCGGGGCATGTGGCAAGAATGATCGGGTGGGCCAGTTGTGGCACCGGGAACATTGTGTTGGTTCTTCGGGTAGTCTTGCCCTGGTCACCCTAAGGACTTAACCTTGCAAGCCTTTGAACTGAGTCAAGCGTGCAACCACATGTCTGTAATGGGACAGACCTAGTTGATTAATTTGCTAATAACGTACCTGTGGGACCTCAGGATGTCAACTACACCCTTTGTGTAAGTTGTACGGGGGAGCGTACCGGGGCTGCGGCCAGGTACCCATCTAACGGTGGATTGGCCTAAACTTCGCCTTCGCTAAGGGAAGGGTTTGTGTGCAATCACCGGAGAGGACCACTTGTACTGTTAGAGGTTTCCGAAAGACTTTGTTACGAAAACTCGCCTTTGTGGTGTTTGACTGTATCTTGTGGGTAAAGTGCATAACCTCTGCAGAGTGAAAAATCTATTCGAATAGCCGCGTCCGTGGTATTGGACATCACTCGGGAATTACAGTTAAGGGTTAGACTTTCTTGAAAATAACTTGGACTTGAAAGGTTGGGTTTGGTTTAATAATGATGTTGATGGAAATGTGGATTAGGATTGGGAAAAATGTTTACTAAACTTCTTGAAAAGTTATTGATGTTATACTTGTTTCTACTGCTTTCGAATCTACTTATGATACTTGTTAAATGCTCTTACTGCAAATATACCTTGAGCCACTCCTTTGTATTAAGCCATGCATGTAGTATATTAACTGCATTCTGTGCATGACTTGCTGAGTACCAAGTACTCACCCTTGCCGCAATACAACACCAGTTGAAGAGGAGTCTACACCAGCTTTGGAGGAGGAGCTCCAAGAGGAACCGTCTACTTAGAGAGCTAGCCCAGTCAGTTGCCTGTGGTATACTGGATGGCGCCACGAAGTTATCTTATTTTCCGCTGCTATTATTTCTTTCTTATTAAGTTTCGCCCTGCGAGGCGTATATTTGTAACTTGACCATAAGGTCAAGCAACCAGTTTGATTATTTAATTAAAGTACTTTATTAGTATTGAGTGGTATGATTGTGATATTTACCGATGTTAAGACTGTGTGCACTAGCGCGTTCTTAGACTAGTGCTGAATACACAGAGGGTCCGGATTTGCAAATTCGCGTCCCGACATTGGGGCTGGTAAAAGGGGCTCCCCCTGCCCCTTATGCGCCCCACCTCTCCCCTTGGGCGACCACAAGCCCCCCCTTGCCCTAGCCGCACCCCCTCCCCCTTTGGCTGTGCGCCCCCTCCCCTTTGCCCCCTTGCCTCCCCACCTCTCCACCACCTCTCCTCCACCCCTTGCTGCCCTAGGGTAGCCTCCCCACCCCTGCACCTCGAAGATCCATCCGTTGGAGCGAGGAGCGAGGAGCGAGGAGAGATGCTGCCGAAATCTCGGTTTTTAGCATGTGCGCCTTTGCTGGAATTTATGTTTAATTGTGGTATTTAGATGTTGTTTAGCTTATGTTTGGTAGCATTTAGGCATATTAAATGCCGGGGTGTTACAGTGCGAGGAGCGAGGAGCGAGGAGCGAGGAGATCTATTGGGTTTTCGTGCGTCGGGCAAAGGTATGGCCATGGGACTCCATGGTGTTGGGCTAGGTACTGTTCTAAGGATGATTATCAAGTTTTTAGATCAATTGGTGGTGCTGGATTTGATTAGATTAGATGGATTCTTGAGTTGGCCACGTTCTCTGTTTCGGACAGCATGAGCAGTCGACCTAGGGTTCGGTTTTTCGCCAATTTAGAGTCAGAATTTGGTCGTACGGCTGTTGAAGAAGTTGTAAATAATTTCAATATCTTTCAGTGGGTACAAAGAACATTAAATTCCGATCAGCCGTTTGAAAGTTATGGCTGTTTTACCGAGCGTGTTAAAATCTGTGACGTGATTGGAACAGATCACGGTAATCTGTAGATGAAGCAACTTTAGAATCCGAATCAGTCTTTCCATATACTTAGAAAAAGTTGGGAAATTTCCTAAGCTATGCGAGGATGTACTCGTTTAATTGATTCGGAGTCCCAGAACTCGAGTTATGCCTTTTGGAAGGCTGCTGTCCCGGCGGGACAGAACCTCTGTTTTTGGGTATTGCGAGTAGTTGGCAATGTCGGGGTAGATGAGGGTTTGCGTACTGTTTTGTGGTCATGATTGTGAGTGTGTCGTACCTATGTGCAGGTGGTGCGACCCCGGGAGTGCCTTCTACTTCCCGCCAATCCGTTGCTTGTGGTTGAGGCAAGTGTATTGTAATGGATAGCGGTTTGTAGGATTGCTAGTTGAGACTAGATGAACTTGATTATATGACATGATCACTTGCCATGCTTTAATGATTTTCTATGATATGATGAGTATGTTTATGATGCCATGTGTTAAATGTACAAGTTTATTATGATGTTGGCATATTTGCATACATGGCATGTTACATGGCCCGGGCGGTGAGAAAGTCATAACTAATCCGGGGAAGGTCGGTGAGAAAGTTATGACTAATCCGGAGAGCCAAAGAGTAAGTCCTACATCGTGATTCCATTCACCGCGGTGAACGGAAGCGAGGAGTAGGCACCCTCCATCTTCGGGATGGAAGGGGGGAGAGGGTGCACACCGACGGGTGTGTACTCAACCATACCGGTATGAGTTTCCAAGGAGACATGATGTAACATCCCAAAATTTTGCTTTTCTTAAATTCATGTGTGATTTGGCACTTTGGTGAATTTTTGGAATTTTCTGGAATTTATTTGGATTTATTTGGAATTTATTTGAATTTATTCCATTTTGAAATAATTAAAGAATTTAATTTTGCAAATAAAATTTTGTTGGAAATATTTTATTTGAGTCCAAAATGATCCAAAATATTTTCCAGAATTTTTCCGAATTTTTCGAAGTCTTTTGCTATATTTAATGAATTAAATGAATTACTGGAAATTATTTTAAATATTAAATCGCTGGAAAATCAACTCGGGTCGAGTACTGTTCATCCGACCGAGTCGGAACCCGAGTCGGACTCGAGTCCGACCCGAGCCAGTTGACTCGATCAAACCAGCTCAAAACCCTAATCAATCCCAACCGTTGGATCAAGATCCAACGGCTGAGATCCGCCTGTACCGGTTCGAGCCGTATCCGGCCCGGATCCGATCGCAACCGGGCGATCGAGGCCGCTGATCGTGCTAATGCGGATCGGCGTCGTCGTCTCCGCCGAGTCCGAGCCGGACTTCGCCGCCGCGCCCGCCGCCGTGTAGAATTAGGTTTCCGTCTCGGGCACGGACGCCGAGGCTATTTAAAGCCCTGGTCACGCCCCGAGGTTGCCCTCATCCTTGCGCACCCGTTCCCCCGAGCCATCTCGCCTGAGCCGTCGCCGTTTGCCCGTACGAGTTCGCCGGAGTTGGAACTCTGTTGCGCAGCGGTTGAACGCCGATTCCGCCGCCGTCCGTCGTCTTCCGCCGAGAAGGAGCCCAGATCCGGGATCCCCGTGACGAGACGCACCCGAAGAGACCACTCACTTCGCCGGAGCAACCCCGAAACGCCGTCGGGCTCGCTGCCGTTTCGTCTCCGGTGGTCGCAGCTCCGCTGCCGCCATCGCCCTCGCGAAGCTCGCGTGGACCGTCCGATCTTGATCGTGGCGGTTGAGGTGAGTTCACGTGTTCCAAACCCGATTAGATCCGACCGTTGGATCAAGATCCAACGGCCCACAATCGCCACGTGCCGTAGTAGTGTTATTATAGGATTAGATCTGGACCGTCCGATCTAGATCGAACGGCCCACGATCATCGAGTAGATTCAACGCGTTAACCCTGGATCTAATCGCGGCCGTCGAATTTCAAATCAACGGTCGAGATTGCGCCACGTGTCGGGAAGTTGGACCGACGCGGTCGCCGGCCCACGCTGGCAGCGTAGGACGCCGACACGCGAGGCCCGCGTGTCGAGGGCCCGCATGTCGCTGGCTAATCCAGCCAAGCGCCGACGCCACCCATGACGTCTGAGTGGGTCCCACATGTCAAGACTGCGGCCGAGCCCGCCGACGCCGGGCCGATGACGCTACCCGAAAGTGGTCCCACCGCCGGGCCTCACGTGGAGTCGTGGACCGAGTCCACTGTGAGACCCGAGCCGAGCGTGGACCGAGTCCATGGACCTACCGACGCCACCAACCAATCGAGAGGCTGCACGTGTCCATGCCGACGCAATAATTAATTTCCAAAAGAAAATGATTTATTAAATCGAAATAATGATTTCAGATTTTGTTTCAAATTTCAAACGCTTATAACTTTTGCGTTTCAACTCCGATTTGAGTGATTCAAATTTCTAAATTTGTATAAAATTGAGATCTACCTAAATATGAATTTTATTTAATTTTTGGACTAAAGTTTTTCTCTGCAAAATTATTTAATTGATTATTTAAACTTTAAATAATCATAACTTTTAAGGCCTTAACTCCAAATTTGACGATTCCAGTTTCTAAAAATCCATAAAATTATGTTCTCTCTGTTTATGGATTTTATTTGGGTGTTTGGGCACTTTTTGCCTATTGTTTATTCGTGTATTTGCTATTTGCACGCTTTACGAGTAGACGTTGAAGTGCCGGAAGGATTCGAAGGAGAAGTATTGACTCAGGATCCAACTCAAGACCAAGAGCAAGTACTTTTTGAAGGCAAGTTGTGCTTTGACCATGTTGATCCTATTTCGAAATCTATTTTGATTTAAACTATTGCATGCTAGTTCAATTAGAAAAATACTTGGTTTAAACATGGGGGTTAGATAAGTACCAATTTGCTGTATGACACCTTGATTATTTAAGTATGTGCCATGACCCTTTGTCACCCTAGTTGTGGATTACTAGTTGGACATTATTAAATTGCCAACATGGGTTTAGAACGTTGTAGTATACTGCTTAGACCTGCTACGTGCTCATGACATGATTTTGGACAATCAAATGTTAATATTGACTTAATGATATATCGAACCTGTTTTGGAAAAGTATCATGTGATGTTGATGGCACGTGGTGCATGGTAATCAACTGGGGTTTGATAAACAGTTTTCGACCGGGGCATGTGGCAAGAGTAATCAGGTGGGCCAGTTGTGGCATTGGGAGTGTTGATTTGGTTCTTCGGGTAGTCTTGCCCTGGTCATCCTAAGGACTTAACCTTGCAAGCCTTTGAACTGGGTCTAACGTGCAACCACATGTCTGTAATGGGACGGACCTAGTTGACTAAGTTGCTAATAACGTACCTGTGGGACCTCAGGAGGTCAACTACACCCTTTGTGTATGTTGTACGGGGGAGCGCATCTGGCCGAGGCCAGTACCCATCTACCGGTTGTTTGGCCTAGACTTCGCCTTAGCGATGGGATGGGTTCGTGCGCAATAACCTGGGGAGGACCACTTGTATTGTTAGAGGTTTCCAAAGACTTTGTTACTGAACTCGCCTTTGTGGTGTTTGACTGTATCTTGTGGGTAAAGTGCATAACCTCTGCAGAGTTTAGAATCTATTCGAATAGCCGTGTCCGCGGTATTGGACATCGCTCGGGAATTACAGTCAAGGGTTAGATTTTCTCAAAAATAACTTTGGTTTGAAAGGTTGGGTTGGTTTAATAATGAAGATGGTGGAAATGTGGTTTAGGATGGGGAAAATGTTTATTAAACTTCTTGAAAAGTTATTTATGCTTTACTTATTTCTACACGCTTTGAATCTACTTACATTACTTTTCAAATGCTGTTTACCGCATAAATATACCTTGAGCTATTCCTTTGTACCAAGCCATGCATATAGTATATTAGCTTGCATTCTCAGGCATGACTTGTCGAGTACCAAGTACTCACCCTTGCCTCAACACAACATCGCTTGAAGAGGAGACTACGCCACTTTGGAGGAGGAACTCCAAGAGGATCCGTCTACTTAGGGATGCGAGTGATCGATTGCACGTGGTATCTTTGGATGGCGCCACTAAGCTATTTGATTTTCCGCCGCTATTATTTTTCTCTGAATAAGTTTCGCTTAAGTAGGCATACATTTGTAACTTGACCATAAGGTCGAGTAACCAGTTTGGTTATTTAAATAAAGTACTTTGATAGTATCGATTGGTATGATTGTGATATTTACCGATGTTAAGACTGTGTGCACTAGCGCGTTCCTGGACTAGTGCTGAATACACAGAGGGTCCGGATTTGCAAATTCGGGGTCCCGACAGAGGTGGTATCAGAGCCATATTTGACCGTAGGCTCAACCCTAAGATAGAATGGTCGTAGTGAGGATAAAACCTATTTTCTAAAAGCTAAAAATTTGTGAAGATAAGAAATGACATCTCAACTTATCCCCTTCTCTCTTTTCTTGTCTCTTGCTGAAATTTCTCCTTACCTTGTCACAATTCAAAAATTTCGAGTTCTCACGTAAGCACTCTTGTGATAGATGGAGGAAGAGTTCAACTACGTTAATCTAGGAGTTGGTCACGCCGCGGAACTTTGGCATATGCTACAAATTCTCGGAGATTTTGAGAAGCCGCAATACCAAGTGGAAGTGATCAGACAAGCGGGATTGATCAAGGCTTGTGACGTGAAGATTGAGGTACCTGCTAGGAAAAAGGGCCCAGGCAATCGCCCGATACACTGCACTGCCAGGAGATCTACAATGCAGATGGGTATCCAAGAGGTATCACGACGAGCAATGCGGCACGTTACCAGTATCTACGCCAGAGAGTTGGAGAGCACGGTGTTCCGTTATCACCCGCGCAGCAATAACCTTCTTGACCCGAAGGCGATTCAGGATGAGGATGCCACGGTTACACAGTTGGCACGATTTGTTGTCGCCCAGGAAGATGTACTAGATAATACAAGCAAGGAGCTACAGAAGGCCCGCAAGGAGATCACGACAGAGAAGAACAGATGGCGGGAAGCTCAAGAGTATGTGGCACACCTTCTACGAAGGATTGACGAGTTGGAGATGACCTTGTACGGACCAGACCCAGAGCCAGTACTCGAGCTACACGAGCCAGATCCGGAGGAGTCAGACCTCGATGAGGACACTGCTTCTTCGACTACCACAGAGGACATAGTCGCTGGACATGGCGATCGTTTCGCGCCTATGCCACAGCACCCGTACCCAGGCCGTGGAGGTTTTCTCGATGAGTGAGCATAGGTTCTATAGTGAGACTCCTTCGCCGAGTCGCGTCATAGAATAAAGAGTCACCCTTTAGGCGTTAGACTCCAGAGTTAGTTCGATTTGGATTTGCTTTGTTTGCTGAGTGTGCAGTATGTGTTGCAAGGCCCTTAGGCATTGTAAGCAGCCATACCAAGTTATTAATAATAAAGTTGGACCTTACAATTATACCTTTCGCCCCGCATAAATTCCATATTACTTGTCTATTCTTGATTCCCTCTCATCTCTAAACCTAGAGCAAATCGACAGATGGTAAACACCCGTGGAAACTTTGGAAGCAATGGGAGTGGTTCTCGCCCAGCAGAAAACCCCAATGATGGAGCACCAGCACCGCCACTGGATATGCAGAATTTCGGAGCTTTTCTTGCTGCCCAGACTCAGTTGATGCATGCTATGATGCAACAAATGCAACACGTCACCGCTCAGGCCACTGCTAATCAAGTTAATCAGGGACCACGCCAGAATACAAGACTATCAGAGTTCATGAGAACTCACCCACCCACTTTCTCTGGGAATGCCAATCCATTAGAGGCCGATGATTGGTTAAGATCAATCGAGAGGAAGCTACACATAGCTCAATGCATAGGAAATGAGAAGGTACTCTACGCTTCTCATCAGTTGGAAGGAACAGCCGCCGAATGGTGGGAGAACTTCTGTGCCACGCAAGAGAACCCTCAAGATATCACTTGGGAAGAGTTCACAGCTGCATTCCGACAGTATCACGTGCCTGAAGGAATCATGGACCTTAAGAAGGAGGAGTTCAGAGCATTAAAGCAAGGTAATCAGCCAGTGGCCGACTACCTGAACAAGTTCACACAGCTAGCACGCTACGCACCTGAGGATGTAGCGACAGATAAGGCCAGACAGTCTCGTTTTATGAAGGGACTTAACTCAGGATTGCAAGTAGGGTTGATCACCCACACCTTTCCAGATTTCCAAGAATTGGTGAATAAGGCGCTTATTCTTGAGGACAAGCGCAAGGAACTGGATGAGAACAGGAAGCGCAGGATGCAACAGCAAGGATCACGCCAGGGAACGCAACAAATACCGAGAGTTGCACCAAATCAATTCTTGATTCCAACCACGAATCGCGACAAGGACACCATCCTCAAAGACCAAGACACATCAATCGAACTACCAAACCTCAGCCCCGCTAGAAACGCTACTCGAGTGCAAAGAAGGAGCGGTGAGACGCCGCTACAATCGCAACGAGCCAGGACACTTTGCCAATGATTGTCCAAAGAAGACAGCAGGAGTGACCCCGATTCGCTTCAATCTAGGAACCACCCCAGCTAGGACGCCAAAGACCAGGAGCCACACCCTGCACCGTGGTGAGAGGCCGAGTCAACCATGTCACCGCAGATGCACCGCAGAATGCTACTGACGTCAGATCTTGGGTAAGTTACTTGTTAACTCAGTACCTGCAACAGTTTTGTTTGACTCTGGAGCTTCACATTCGTTAGTTTCGCAAGGCTTTGCTACTAGAAATGATTTGAGGATTGCAAGACTTAGATGCATGCTTTTAGTTCAAACCCCTGGTTCCGAACTCCGAACGAAAGTAGGATGTTCCGGGGTGAGAATACTAATAGATGGAATAGAGTTCCTAGCAAACCTTATAATTTTGGAAACCCAGACCCTAGACGTTATATTGGGAATGGATAGGTTATCCAAGCACAAGGCCGTATTGGATTGTGGACGAAGGACTATCTCAGTTGAGAGCCCGTGTGGGAAGAAAGTGGAATTTCAAGCCACTGCAGTTAGAGATGGACAATTGATGGTTAACAGTACCAAGGCAATCAGCATAGAGGATGTCCCAAAGAGTGAATGAGTACCCGGATGTTTTTCCCGAAGATCTACAGTATGCCGCCAGACAGGGACATAGAGTTTGTGATAGAGCTTGTACTGCACAAGACCGATAGCAAAGAGACCCTATCGGATGTCCACCGAGGAGTTGGTAGAGATGAAGAAACAGCTAGAAGAGTTAATGGAGAAAGGATTTATCAGACCGAGTTCGTCGCCGTGGGGAGCACCAGTTTTGTTTGTCAAGAAGAAGGACGGGAGTTTCAGGATGTGCATTGACTACCGTGCACTCAATGAAGTCACCGTGAAGAATAAGTATCCGCTACCCAGGATTGATGATTTGTTTGATCAGTTAAGAGGAGCCGGAGTTTTCTCCAAGATTGATCTGAGATCGGGATACCATCAGTTGAAGATCCGATCAGAAGATATTCCGAAGACTGCATTCTCGTCAAGATATGGACATTACGAGTTTACGGTTATGTCCTTTGGGCTGACGAATGCGCCAGCTTATTTCATGAATATGATGAATAAGGTGTTCATGGAATATTTGGACAAGTTTGTCGTCGTGTTCATAGACGATATCCTAATCTACTCCAAGACAGAGAGTGAACATGCCGAACACTTAAGGCGAGTTTTGGAAAAGCTGAGGGAACAGCAACTTTTCGCCAAGTTCAGCAAGTGTGATTTTTGGAAGGACAAGGTGGAGTTTCTTGGACATGTAATGACCGCAGAAGGAGTCGCCGTAGATCCAAGCAAAGTAGAAGCGGTGTTACATTGGGAACAGCCAAAGACGGTGACCCAGATTCGGAGTTTCCTTGGAATGGCAGGATACTACCGCCGTTTCATCGAAGGCTTCTCGACAATTGCGAAACCTCTTACGCAACTGCTGAAGAAGGAAAAGAAGTTTGCATGGACGCCAGAATGTGAGAAAGGATTTCAGGAGCTGAAGAAGCGATTGACATCAGCACCGGTGTTAGTTCTACCGGATGTTGCTCAAAGCTTCGATATTTATTGTGACGCATCGCGCCAAGGACTTGGATGTGTGCTGATGCAGGATGGAAAGGTCGTCGCTTATGCATCAAGGCAGTTGAGGCCGCATGAGGAAAATTATCCAACACATGATTTAGAGTTAGCTGCCGTAGTGCATGCTTTGAAGATATGGCGTCACTATCTGATTGGAAACAGATGTGAAGTGTATACGGATCATAAGAGCCTTAAGTACATATTCACCCAGTCGGATCTGAATATGAGGCAGAGGAGATGGTTAGAGTTGATCAAGGACTATAATGTTGGAATCCATTACCATCCCGGGAAGGCCAACGTAGTTGCCGATGCCTTGAGTCGGAAAAGCCATACCGTGAGTACGTTGCTAGCCACAAGTCAGGATGAGTTATGCGAGGATTTTCAGAAAATGAAGATTGAGGTAGTACCTAGCGGATTCTTGGCCGCATTAGAAGTAAAGCCTACCTTAGAGGATCAGATCCGAGAAGGACAGAAGGATGATGACAAGATCCGCAGGATTAAGTCCATCAAGGAGGAAGGCAAGGCAGAGGACTTCAAGTTGGATGAGCAAGGCACGTTGTGGATGAAGGGTCGCATTTGTGTGCCTAACAAAAAGGAGTTAAAGCAACTGATTCTGGAGGAAGCCCATGACTCCAAGTACTCAATTCATCCTGGAAGCGCCAAGATGTATCAGGATCTGAAGGAGAGATTCTGGTGGCCGAGTATGAAACGTGAAGTTGCCGAGCATGTTGCATTGTGCGACGTATGCCAGAGAGTCAAGGCAATGCATCAGAGACCAGCAGGATTGCTACAACCGCTGAAAATACCCGAGTGGAAGTGGGAGGAAATCGGAATGGATTTCATTACCGGTTTGTCAAGACTCAAGGAGGTTATGACTCCATATGGGTTATAGTGGATCGCTTGACTAAAGTAGCCCATTTTATCCCCGTGAAGACCACTTACTCGGGAGATAAATTAGCAGAATTGTACATGATCAGGATTGTCTGTTTGCACGGAGTGCCAAAGAGGATTGTATCGGACAGAGGTACCCAATTTACCTCAAGGTTCTGGAATAAGTTGCATGAAGCCATGGGAACCCGTTTGAACTTTAGTACAGCCTATCATCCACAGACGGATGGACAGACCGAAAGAGTCAACCAGATTCTGGAGGATATGTTAAGAGCTTGTGCATTGGCTTATGCTACCTCTTGGGATAAGAGTTTGCCGTATGCCGAGTTCAGTTACAACAATAGTTACCAAGCTAGTTTACAGATGTCACCTTTTGAGGCACTGTATGGTCGACCCTGTCGGACGCCATTGAATTGGAATGAGACCGGCGAGCGCCGTGTCTTTGGGCCTGATATTCTTCAAGAGGCTGAAGAGCAGATCGCCATGATTAGGGAAAGGTTGAAGATAGCCCAATCACGACAGAAGAGTTATGCTGACAATCATCGCCGAGACTTGAGTTTTGAACCAGAAGACTTTGTATACCTCAGAGTTATGCCTCTCAGGGGAGTTAAGAGGTTCCATGCCAAAGGGAAACTTGCACCCCGTTATGTTGGACCATTTAAGATTGTGAGCCGCAGAGGCGAGGTTGCTTATCAGCTGGAGTTGCCACAGTCGTTAGCAGGAGTGCATGACGTATTCCATGTGTCCCAGTTAAAGAAGTGTCTCCGAGTTCCTGAGGAACAGGCACCGCTAGAGTTAATTGAGTTGCAAGAGGACTTGACTTATAAGGAGCATCCCGTGAGTATTCTGGACACAATGGATCGAGAAACTAGAAATAAGTCAACCCGTTTCTGTAGAGTTCAGTGGAGCAACCATGAAGAAAGCGAAGCGACTTGGGAGCGTGAAGAGGATTTGAGGAAGGAATTTCCAAACCTATTCTGTAGTGAGCCCTGAATCTCGGGGACGAGATTCTATTAAGGGGGGGAGGTTTGTAACATCCCAAAATTTTGCTTTTCTTAAATTCATGTGTGATTTGGCACTTTGGTGAATTTTCTGGAATTTATTTGGATTTATTTGGAATTTATTTGAATTTATTCCATTTTGAAATAATTAAAGAATTTAATTTTGCAAATAAAATTTTGTTGGAAATATTTTATTTGAGTCCAAAATGATCCAAAATATTTTCCAGAATTTTTCTGGAATTTTTCTGAGTCTTTTGCTATATTTAATGAATTAAATGAATTACTGGAAATTATTTTAAATATTAAATCGCTGGAAAATCAACTCGGGTCGAAATCGTTCATCCGATCGAAGTCGAACCGAGTCGGACTCGAGTCCGACCGAGCCGATTGACTCGATCAAACCACTCAAAACCCTAATCAATCCCAACCGTTGGATCAAGATCCAACGGCCGAGATCCGCCTGCACGGTTCGAGCCAGATCCGCCGGATCCGATCGCACCGCGCGATCGAGGCCGCTGATCGTGCCACGTGGGCGGTATGCGTCGTCGTCTCCGCCGAGTCCGAGCCGGACTTCGCCGCCGCGCCCGCCGCCGTGTAGAATTAGGTTTCCGTCTCGGGCACGGACGCCAAGGCTATTTAAAGCCCTAGTCACGCCCCGAGGTTGCCCTCATCCTTGCGCACCCGTTCCCCTGAGCCATCTCGCCTGAGCCGTCGCCGTTTGCCTGCATTTAGTTCGGGCCGGAGTTGGAACTCTGTTGCGCAGCGGTTGAACGCCGATTCCGCCGCCGTCCGTCGTCGTCCGGCGAGAAGGAGCCCAGATCCGGATCCGTGACGAGACGCACCGAAGAGACCACTCACTTCGCCGAGCAACCCGAAACGCCGTCGGGCTCGTCGTCGTTCGTCTCCGGTGGCTGCAGCTCCGCTGCGTCGCCATCGCCCTCGCGAAGCTCGTGGACCGTCCGATCTTGATCGTGCGGTTGAGGTGACTTCACGTGTTCCAAACCCGATTAGATCTGGACCGTTGGATCAAGATCCAACGGCCCACAATCGCCACGTGCCGTAGTAGTGTTATTATAGGATTAGATCTGGACCGTCCGATCTAGATCGAACGGCCCACGATCATCGAGTAGATTCAACGCGTTAACCCTGGATCTAATCGCGGCCGTCGAATTTCAAATCAACGGTCGAGATTGCGCCACGTGTCGGGAAGTTGGACCGACGCGGTCGCTGGCCCACGCTGGCAGGCAGGACGCTGACACGCGGGGCCCGCGTGTCAGAGGGCCCGCATGTCAGTGGCTAATCCAGCCAAGCGCTGACGTCACCCATGACGTCACAGTGGGTCCCACATGTCAGCACCGTGGGCTGAGCCCCGCTGACGTCAGCGATGACGTCACCCGAGTGGTCCCACCTGTCAGTCTCACGTGGAGTCGTGGACCGAGTCCACGGTAGACCCGAGCCGAGCGTGGACCGAGTCCATGGACCGGCTGACGTCAGCCAACCAATCAGAGGCTGCCACGTGTCCATGCTGACGCAATAATTAATTTCCGAAAAAGAAAATGATTTATTAAATCGAAATAATGATTTCAGATTTTGTTTCAAATTTCAAACGCTTATAACTTTTGCGTTTCAACTCCGATTTGAGTGATTCAAATTTCTAAATTTGTATAAAATTGAGATCTACCTAAATATGAATTTTATTTAATTTTTGGACTAAAGTTTTTCTCTGCAAAATTATTTAATTGATTATTTAAACTTTAAATAATCATAACTTTTAACGCCTTAACTCCAAATTTGACGATTCCAGTTTCTAAAAATCCATAAAATTATGTTCTCTCTGTTTATGGATTTTATTTGGGTGTTTGGGCACTTTTTGCCTATTGTTTATTCGTGTATTTGCTATTTGCACGCTTTACGAGTAGACGTTGAAGTGCCGGAAGGATTCGAAGGAGAAGTATTGACTCAGGATCCAACTCAAGACCAAGAGCAAGTACTTTTTGAAGGCAAGTTGTGCTTTGACCATGTTGATCCTATTTGAAATCTATTTTGATTTAAACTATTGCATGCTAGTTCAATTAGAAAAATACTTGGTTTAAACATGGGGTTAGATAAGTACCAATTTCTTTGTATGACACCTTGATTATTTAAGTATGTGCCATGACCCTTTGTCACCCTAGTTGTGGATTACTAGTTGGACATTATTAAATTGCCAACATGGGTTTAGAACGTTGTAGTATAACGCTTAGACACGCACGTGCTCATGACATGATTTTGGACAATCAAATGTTAATATTGACTTAATGATATATCGAACCTGTTTTGGAAAAGTATCATGTGATGTTGATGGCACGTGGTGCATGGTAATCAAGCGGGGTTTGATAAACGATTTCGGCCAGGGGCATGTGGCAAGAGTAATCAGGTGGGCCGTTGTGGCATTGGGAGTGTTGATTTGGTTCTTGGGTAGTCTTGCCCTGGTCATCCTAAGGACTTAACCTTGCAAGCCTTTGAACTGGGTCTAACGTGCAACCACATGTCATGTAATGGGACGGACCTAGTTGACTAAGTTGCTAATAACGCACTGTGGGACCTCAGGAGGTCAACTACACCCTTTGTGTATGTTGTGCGGGGAGCGTCTGGGAGTGAGGCCAGTACCCATCTAACGGTTGATTGGCCTAGACTTCGCCTTAGCGAAGGGAAGGGTTAGTGCGCAATAACCGGGAGGACCACTTGTATTGTTAGAGGTTTAGAAAGACTTTGTTACGGGAACTCGCCTTTGTGGTGTTTGACTGTATCTTGTGGGTAAAGTGCATAACCTCTGCAGAGTTTAGAATCTATTCGAATAGCCGTGTCCGCGGTATTGGACATCGCTCGGGAATTACAGTCAAGGGTTAGATTTTCTCAAAAATAACTTTGGTTTGAAAGGTTGGGTTGGTTTAATAATGAAGATGGTGGAAATGTGGTTTAGGATGGGGAAAATGTTTATTAAACTTCTTGAAAAGTTATTTATGCTTTACTTATTTCTACTGCTTTCGAATCTACTTACATTACTTTTCAAATCTGTTTACATCGCAAATATACCTTGAGCTATTCCTTTGTACCAAGCCATGCATATAGTATATTAGCTTGCATTACATGCATGACTTGTCGAGTACCAAGTACTCACCCTTGCCTCAACACAACATCGGTTGAAGAGGAGACTACGCCTACTTTGGAGGAGGAACTCCAAGAGGATCCGTCTACTTAGGGATGCGAGCCCGATCGGTTGCTCGTGGTATACTGGATGGCGCCACGAAGCTATTTGATTTTCCGCTGCTATTATTTTTCTCTGAATAAGTTTCGCCTTGCGAGGCATACATTTGTAACTTGACCATAAGGTCGAGTAACCAGTTTGGTTATTTAAATAAAGTACTTTGATAGTATCGATTGGTATGATTGTGATATTTACCGATGTTAAGACTGTGTGCACTAGCGCGTTCCTGGACTAGTGCTGAATACACAGAGGGTCCGGATTTGCAAATTCGGGGTCCCGACACATGAGCATCGCATTACACTACATACATATTGATGATGATGATGATGATGATATGTGACCATGAATGAGATGGTTTACATGATGTGAGACATTATTGCTATGTAATTGTTCTTGTTGTACCATTGCAATATGCTTGCTGAGTTTTGAACTCACGCTTGTGTTTTCTTGTTGTTTTAGGTACCATGAGAATGGCATGCGGGGAAGGGAAATAGTCACACGTCCGCACGTAGCTTCACCCATTTTGATTCCACAAGTCATTCAATTAGTTTTGATAATAAACTGCGTGTGATGATTATTGCTTTAAGGTTTAGCTTTGCTATATGAGAGTTTTATTGTTCGTTTGACTCTTGGAGATATTAAGTGCTTGTTAATAGACTTATATTGTAGTTAAGGCTTTAATTATTGCTATTTTAGCTGTCTCTCATATTGCCTTATATTGCTATACTGTTGTTGCTCCTTCAATTCATGTTAAAACAAAGGAGATGCTACCGAAATTTCGGTTTTTAGCATGTGCGCCTTTGCTGGAATTTATGTTTAATTGTGGTATTTAGATGTTGTTTAGCTTATGTTTGGTAGCATTCAGGCATATTAAATGCCGCGGTGTTACACATCTTCTCCAATTGAGGACAATTTCTGAAAAATCTGCTTTCACTTTTCTAAAAAAGACTTTGGTGATTTGGCTTGATATCTTTTCGAAAAGCAATGTTTGAATTGATTGCTTTTTGTTTGAACACTTAACAAGCAGGATTGTGTTTTAAAAATTCCTCACATGCTTCAAGGTTCTCGTCCATGCATGTTAGGGATACACATAGTTGTCAAGTTGTTTCGGCTTTTGAGGGTTGGTGAATTTGAGGAGCACCGATTTGAAGAAAAATCTTTGGGTTTTTTAGATTTTCCTTGCTGGCTTGTTTGGAGTATTTTGAGTGGGGGGAAGTTTTACTTTGGATCATTCACCCCCCCTCTAATCGCCATCTCGATACTTCAATTGGTATCAGATCTGGTTTTGCTCTCTTTAGATATTGATCGGTCTCGAGAGCCAGGCGACGAACAAGTACTCAACGAAGCCTCCAATTTTTGCTGGAGTTGATTATCCATTTTGAAAAATGCGAATGGAGTCATACATCACTGCCCAGGGCTTCCTGATATGGTAGAAGGTGAAACTCCTGTATGAGGTTCCTACTGATGAGGACGTCAACGCCGAGATCAAGACGGTGAGGTAGGACCAGTACAAGCGTGACTACAACAAATTTGAACAGCATGCTGGTGAAAGTCTCGATGAGTGTTTTGCTCGGTTTTCCAAGATCCTTAGCAATCTCCGATCAATTGGTACCACATACTCTGACTTGGAGAATGCTAGGCACTTTTTAACAGCACTCGATTTGAGAGTTTGGGAGATGAATGTGACCATCATCAATGAATCTATCGACATTGACTCTTGATGGGCTTTATTCCCATCTCAAGAATCATGGGCTCGACATCGTCTCCTGCAGGACGAAATCTCAGTCGATGGCCTTGGTCACCGATCCCATTGGATCCTCCTTTGGACCATCTCTCGATTTTTTTTCTGTTTTTCTCTCTCCAATCTTTGTGATGTAAGCGATGAAATTCTGGCTTAGGAAGAAACTTGAGGCCCAGATTGGTAGAATTAGAGATGCTCTTTCCGCTTCTTATGAGTCCCTCAAAATTGAGGCAGCCATGTATAGGGAGAGATATGCACGCGGTGTTCGTTCCTCTTCTTCTGGCTCTTCTTCTACTCTTTCCCCCTGCTCTTCATGTGCCTCACTTTTCTGGGAGTGTCAGTACCTTATGAGTACTCTCAAGAAATTTGTTTGAGGTAAGAACAAGCTCAATCTCATCCTAGACTAGTCCAAGATTAGCATATTCAATCAAAGTCTAGGATTTGATCACATGGAGCACGCATGGGCGCATCCGCCTATAGTCTAGGATCCAATACCTGTGCGTGCCTCCAAGAGTGGAGAAATTGATTCTCAATTGATTTTGTCACCTGTTATAGGAATGTTGACAATCATCCAAATAATGCTTTACTACAGAGCTGACAAACAAAACTAAATTCGTATTCTGATAGTTTACTTCATTTTGGCTTAGTAACATCTTATGTAATAGCAAGTTACATGCTATTTTTCAGATAGTAAAAGGCAACATATCTTATGTAAACCAATATTATCATGTAAAACTCATGAAAATCGTATGTACAAGTTTTTAAAATTCTCAAAAAATTACTCTATATTGGGGAGGTGAGATTCTACATTCTTATAAAATTTGAAGACCAAAATATATCTGATTTGAAAGATATGTATTGATAGGTGCTAATCAATGATGAATAGTAAATATATCCTTTTCATATCCTTTCAAATGCGATTGAGTTTGGTATTTCAAATTTACAGGGTTGTAGAAGCTCACATCCGCTACGTATGGTCATTTTTTGAGAATTTTCTAGAACTTGTACATATGGTGAAGGACCATGTGGAGGTCTATCCATGTTTGTCATGAGTATTTGACTTTATTTGAGCAAGGTACGCTCAGGTTTGAGTTTGATTTGAATTGCATTTAAAAATGAAGCAATTTGAGTTGTGTCAGCTCTAAGCAATCGATCGAGATAAGGTTTTTGCTTGAGCATGTGTGATGATTATTGCATATATTTTTCGACATTGCTATATGATGAGTTTTCCTTGTATTTGATGGTTGCAGGATGACGGTGCTAGGTCATGGTGAGGCGAAGGATGACTGTGACACTACGGAATGTCGGGACTTTATAAAATATGAAATTAGAGATTGTGACATGATGAAATGTGGAATTGGAGAGTAAAACCTTACGCTATGCAGTTTAATCGCGTTTCCGGGCCGATTTCGAGAGTTTGGGCCTTTCCGGGACGAATTGGGCCTTTGGGGGGAACCCACTTGGGCCAAAGGGGGGAGTTATTAGCCCATGTGGGGGAGGGGGGCAGCAAACACCTGCCCATGCGCCCCCTCCCCATGCCCTAGGGCGCCCCACCCCCTTGCTCTCCTCCCCAAGCCGCCGCCCCACTCCCTCCCCTCCTAGCCGCCCCATCTCCTTCCCCTTGTGGCGCCTCCACTTTTAGCCAAAGACCTTGGCTGTGATCCAACCCCTCCCCTCGCTGCCATGACACATCTACGTGCTTCCCTCGCTGTTTGGAAGAACCGCGATGAGGGATCCCGAAGGATTTGGCGCGTGGGAGCGAGATCGGGTGATCGAGAGACATTCTTCGTGTTCGTCGTTCGTCGGACTAAGGTATGTCCATGGGGAAACCTTGGGGAAGGTCTAGGTGCTGTTCTAATGGTAGATTTGGAGTTTTTAGATCAAGAGGACGTGCTGCCATGGAGTAGATCTGAAAAGAACTAGAGTTCGTATTGTACTCAGTTTCGGGCAGATTTGGAGTCCGTTTTAGGGGGTGCGATTTCACAATTTTAGAGTCCGAATCTGGACGACCGCCTGTTGAAGAAGTTGTAGGTATCGTCAAGACCTATTTTGTGTATTTTTTTGAGAATTTTTAGAGTTACGGTATGGAAGTTATGGCCGTTTTACCGAGCGCTGTCCAATCTGTGACGAGGTTGGGACAGTCTGTGTTCAACATTAGATTAAACAATTTTAGAGGCCGATTTGGCTTTTCCCCATACTTAGAAAAATCTAGTAAATTTCCTAAGCTTCGCGATGGTGTACTCGTTTAATCGATTTGGAGTCCTAGAACAGAAGTTATGCTCATTGGAAGGCTGCTGTCCCGAAGGGACAGATTTGCTGTTTTCTGATTCTAGGAGTTGTAAGCGAAGTCGGGTTAGTGGGATGTATGTGTACTATTTTGTGGGCTTGATTTGAGTGTGTGGAACGTGTTTGCAGGTGGTGTGCCCTCAACCTCTCGTCACTCCGTAGCCCGCGATTGAAGGCAAGTGTGTTGTGTGGATTGTATGCTTTATGGGTTGCTAGTTGTGCTTCATAGTATTTGGAATAGATAACATGTTGTCTTGCCATGAATTACATGAATTGCTTGATATGAAGCCATTATGCCATGTTTTAAATGTACTTATTGTTGATAAGTGGATTACATGCCATGTGATGATATGCAATACTCCTTTATATGTGTACGTTGTTGTCCATTTTGCATACATGGCATATTTTCATGGCCGGCCGGTGAGATAAGTCATAACTATTCCGGGAGGGTCGGTGAGAACCGTTATGACTAGTCCGGGGCTATTCTTGAGTAAGACCTACATCGTGATTCCATCCACCGTGGTGAATGGAAGTGAGTGATAGGCACCCTCCATCTTCGGGATGGAAGGGGGAAAAGGGTGCATGCCGACGGGTGTGCACTCAACCATACTGGTATGAGTTTCCAAGGAGACATGTGCATTGCATTGCATTAATGAAATATGTATATGATGATGTTTATGAGATGACGATGTGAATACTTATGAGTTGCTCACGAGATGAGTACATGGATGCTTAAAAGATGTTTGGAATGCTAACCATGTTGTGTTATGATGTGCTTTTGGAGAATGGTGATGATGGTTTGTTGACTTGATCTTTGTTTTTCCATTATAATACACTTTGCTGAGTTTTGAACTCACGTTTGTGTTTTATGTTGTTTTTAGGTATCTTGAGATCGGCATGAGGGAAAAGGGGAATAGTCACACATCTCCACGTAGTTCACGCAATTGATTCCACAATGGAATCATTTGGAGTCATGACAATAAACTTAATGTGATACCATTGATGTTTATGGTTTAGTTGTGCGTTAGGATTGCCTTATTCGTTTCATTTGGCTAATGATGACTTTGGGATGCTTAAAGTGGACTTATATTGCTTCTGTGTCGCTTATTATTGCTGCTTAGATGTTTCATATTATGTCATATTCTGCTATGCTATTATGGTTGCGCGAGATCATGATTAAACAAAGGAGATGCTGCCGAAATTTTCGGTTCTAGCAATTGGTCCTTTGCTGTAATTTTCTTTTATTTGTAGTATTTAGATGTTACATAATCGATGTTTAGTAGCATTCAGGCGTATTAGATGCCAGGGGTGTTACAATGACTGGGACTAGGCGAGGAACGTCGGAGGTCCAGATGGTCCAAGATCGCCGGAAGATGATCAGAGATGGAGTTCGAGCAACAGAAATCCACCAACCATCTTCTCCAATTGAGGACAATTTCTGAAAAATTTGCTTTCGCTTTTCTAAAAAAGACTTTGGTGATTTGGGTTGATATCTTTTCGAAAAGCAATGTTTGAATTGATTCCTTTTTGTTTGAACACTTAACAAGCAGGATTGTGTTTTAAAAATTCCTCACATGCTTCATGGTTCTCGTCCATGCATGCTAGGGGTACAGATAGTTGTCTAGTTTTTTCGGCTTTTGAGGGTTGGTGAATTTGAGGAGCATCGGTCTGAAGAAAAATCTCCGGGTCTTTTAGATTTTCCTTGCTGGCTTGTTTGGAGTATTTTGAGTGGGGGGAGTTTTACTTTGGATCATTCACCCCCCCTCTGATCACCATCTCGATACTTCAATTGGTATCAGAGCTGGTTTTGCTCTCTTTAGATATTGACCGGTCTCGAGAGCCAGGCGACGGACAAGTACTCAACGAAGCCTCCAATTTTTGCTGGAGTTGATTATCCATTTTGAAAAATGCAAATGGAGTCATACATCACTGCCCAGGGCTTCCTGATATGGTAGAAGGTGAAACTCCTGTATGAGGTTCCTACTGATGAGGACGTCAACGCCGAGATCAAGACGGTGAGGTAGGACCAGTACAAGCGTGACTACAACAAATTTGAACAGCATGCTGGTGAAAGTCTCGATGAGTGTTTTGCTCGGTTTTCCAAGATCCTTAGCAATCTCTGATCAGTTGGTACCACATACTCTGATTTGGAGAATGCTAGGCACTTTTTAACAACACTCGATTTGAGAGTTTGGGAGATGAATGTGACCATCATCAATGAATCTACTAATCTATCGACATTGACTCTTGATGGGCTTTATTCCCATCTCAAGAATCATGGGCTCGACATCGTCTCATGAAGGATGAAATCTCAGTCAATAGTCTTGGTCACCGATCCCATTGGATCCTCTTTTGGACCATCTCTCGATATTTTTTTTTCTGTTTTTCTCTCTCCGTTCTTTGTGATGTAAGCGATGAAATTCTGGCTTAGGAAGAAACTTGAGGCCCAGATTGGTAGAATTAGAGATGCTCTTTCCGCTTCTTATGAGTCCCTCAAAATTGAGGGAGCCATGTATAGGGACAGATATGCACGCGATGTTCGTTCCTCTTCTTCTGGCTCTTCTTCTACTCTTTCCCCCCGCTTTTCATGTGCCTCACTTTTGTGGGAGTGTCAGTACCTTATGAGTACTCTCGAGAAGTTTGTTTGAGGTAGGAAGAAGCTCAATCTCATCCTAGACCAGTCCAAGATTAGCAGATTCAATCAAGGTCTAGGATTTGATCACATGGAGCACGCATGGGCGCATCCGCCTATAGTTGTGCGTGCCTCCAAGAGTGGAGAAATTGATTCTCAATTGATTTTATCACCTGTTATAGCAATGTTGACGATCATCCAAATAATGCTTTACTACAGAGCTGACAAACAAAACTGAATTCATATTCTGATCATTTACTTCATTTTGGCTTAGTAACATCTTATGTAATAGCTAGTAACATGCTACTTTTCAGATAGTAAAAGGCAACATAACTTATGTAAACCAGTATTATAATGTAAAATTCATGAAAATCATATGTACAAGTTTTTAAAATTCTCAAAAAATTACTATATATTTTGGAGGTGAGATTCTACATTCTTATAAAATTTGAAGACAAAAATATATCTGATTTGAAAGATATGTATTTGATAGGTGCTAGTCAGTGATGAATAGTAAATATATCCTCTTCATATCCTTTCAAATGCGATTGAGTTTGGTATTTCAAATTTACAGGGTTGTAGAAGCTCACATCCGCTACGTATGGTAATTTTTTGAGAATTTTCTAGAACTTGTACATGTGGTGAAGGACCATGTGGAGGTCCATCCATCTTTATCATGCGTATTTGACTTCATTTGAGCAATGCACGCTTAGGTTTGAGTTTGATTTGAATTGCATTTCAAAAGGAAGCAATTTGAGTTGTGTCAGCTATAAGCAATCGATCGAGATAAGTTTTTTGCTTCAGCATGTGTGATGATTATTGCATATATTTTTGTACATTGCTATGTCTGATGGTTGAGGGATTGTTTTGTGACACTGCGGAATGATGGTATGAGTAATTTTCGATTTTGGCATTTCGGTATGTCTTTGGTGTCATGTTTTTGGTCCTTCCGGGGGAATTTGGGGCTTGGGGGAATCATCGTGGGCTTGGGGGACCCTCGTGGGTCGGAGGGGGGCCTTTGGCCCAACTAGAGAGGGGTTTAGGGCAGCATGGCTGCTGCCCCTTGCGCCCCCTCCCCACATGCGCCTCCACCTCCACCCTAGCCGCCACCCTCTAGCCGTGCGCCTCTCCCTCCCACCTTGCGCCTCTCCTACCACCCCTAGCCGGCCCTAGCTTGGCTCCATTCCCCTCCATTGCTGCCACTTCATCCCCCTCCGTTGATCTCCACGTTGCGAAGGATTGCGACCGAGAGGATCCAAAGATTGGAGGGAGTTCATTGCCGGGAGAGGAGTTTTCGTCGGTTCGTCGTTCGTCGGAATAAGGTATGCTGATGGAAAACTTTTGGGATGGATTAGGTGCTGTGCTAGTGGCGGTTTTGGTTCTATTAGTTCAAAAGGTGGTGCTGCAACTAGTTAGAATTGATGAAAACTAGAATTGTTGTGGTGTTCTGTTTCGGGTAGATTGGACGTCCGACTTAGGGCTTGAGTTTTCGCAATTTTCGATGCATTTCCTGGTCGGCCGTATGTTGCGAAAGTTGTAGGTAATTGAATTACCTTTAATTGGACACTAAGAACGTTAAATTACGTTCAGCCGTTTAAAAGTTATGGCTGTTTTACCGAACGTGTTCAAATCTGTGACGTGATTGGGATAGATTGTGTTGATCTGTAGATTAGACAATTTTAGAGGCCGATTCAGTCTTCCCGAATACTTAGGAAAAGCTAGGAAATTTCCTAAGATTAGAGAAAATGTACTCGTTTACTTAATTTGGAGTATTAGAACTCAAGTTCATGTCCCGTTGGGACAGATTCTCTGTTTTCGAGTTTTAGAGGTAGGTTGCGAAGTCGGGGTAGATGATTGTTCTTGTATTGTTTTGTGCACATGTTTTGAGTGTGTGGTACCTATGTGCAGGTTGTGTGACCCCGAATGTGCCCTCAACCTCTCGCCACTCCGTCGCCCACGGTTGAAGGCAAGTGTATTGGGATGGCTTTGGGTATTGGATGGTTATTAGACTTGCATAGGTTCAATATGGGTACATGATGTGTTAACTTCCATGCTTGTTATTTGCTTACGAGATGATGAACATGGTTACAAATTGGCTATGAAATTGTCGTATTAAATATTTATGCAAGTTTATACATGTTCATGTCATATATGCATTCATAATGGAAGAGGCATCCCATTCTGATGCGGGCCTCTGTGTTCACACGTAGTGAACACGAAAGACCTACCTCATATATAGTCCCATCCACGGTTGTGTATCGGAGCGAGCCAGTAAAAGTAGGCACCCTCCATCTACGGGATGGAAGGGGAAAGAGGGTGCACGCCGACGGGTGTGCACTCGGCAATACCGGTATGTGCTTCAAGGAGACATGTGCATTGCATTGCATATATGATGATGTTTATGAGATGAATACCATGTGAATATGAGATGCTTATGATGTTGATTATGAGATGTAAAGATCATGGTTTTGTTAATCTGTTCTCTTGTTCCATTTCAATACACTTTACTGAGTGATGAACTCACGCTTGTGTTTTATGATGTGTTTAGGTACCATGAAACCGGCATGCGGGAAAGGGGCTTAGTGGCACATCTTCACGAAGTTTCACTCTTTTAGACATCTTCAATTTTGCCATTCGTAGTTGTGATAATAAGTCAATGCGTTGAAAATTTGGAGTATGCATTATTTGTGTGCTTGGCCATATTATTTGATTCGTTTAGTTCATGAAGTGGTTGAATGCATTATTTTGGACTTAAATTGTTGCTATGTCACCTGATATTGCTGTTTTAGATGTCTTTCATTACGATATATCTTGTGATAATTTTGCTGTTGCTCCAAACCATGGAAAAACAAAGGTGATGCTGCCGAAATTTTCGGTTTTAGCATTGGCACCTTTGCTGTAACTTGACTTTAATTGTGGTATTTATTTGCTGTTTCATCTATGATTGGTGACATCCAGGGCATTCTAGATGCCGGGGTGTTACAGTTGGTATCAGTGCGAGCTTTAGGTCCTTGGAACATGTATTTTAGTGTCAAACTTTAGGTTCAACTAAAATGTGATGTGAGTTAACATAGAAACATGGCTTAGGTTATAATCAAAATTTTGCCATAGGATAGCAACATTAAAACTTGCATAAGTGGAATAATTAATTTAAAATTTGACACGCTTGGTTGCACGGTAGGATGGGGTTTTGGTTCATCATTGCATTGCATTTGATTACTTGATAGAGACTATGTATATGTTGATGTTCGATCTTTGCTCTTGTTTATATTGATGTTGTGCTTATGATTGTGTGATTGTATGGCTGTGACTGTAGCAGCCATGCCGAGGGGTAGAGGTCATGGTCGCCATGGCCATGGAGGCCAGGGTTGAGGTGGGAGTCACCCCATCTCAGGGAGTTCCTGAGTCAGTTGCTGAGGGAAATGCTTCGCCTCATGCGCATGGGCTAGCGCAGGAGGAGATCCCGGCGGTACAGTTGGGGGCTGAGGTGCCAGCCGCCACTGCGGCCTTGTTGCAGGCACTGCAGAGGGAGGTCCAGGAGCTGCGCCAGCAGGTGCAGGAAGCCCCTGTTGTTGTGCCTCCCCCTGCAGCGGCCCAAGTTGTTGCCCCCGTTGTGCCGGAGCCGAGGATGAGTCTCCGTGAGTGGATGTCCCTCCGCCTAGACACTTTTGATGGAGCGGGCACGCCGGTCCAATCCGCAGATTGGCTGCGGTACATGGAGTGGTAGTTTGAGGTTCTGGAGTTGACCTCGGTCCAGAGAGCTCGCTTTGTGGCCTTTCAACTGAACGGCCAAGCGGATATCTGGCGGGAGGGGGTTCTTGCTGCTAGGGCCCCCGCTCTTCGACCAGTTACCTGTGAGGACTTTGTGGCTCGCTTCCGAGTCAAGTTCTACCCAGAGTCCTTTCTGGAGAGGATGGAGCATACTCTTACGACTCTTTCCCAGGGAAAGAAGTTGGTGGCAGAGTACGAGGCAGAGTTTAACAATGTGGTGCGCTTCATGTCGGTGGTGGTAGCAGATGACAGGGAGAAGGCGAGGAGGTTCCGTAGGGGCCTCAACCAGGAGTTCAGAGTTGTCATGGGGACGACTGTCCCTCGTGACTTCTGCTTCGTGGTGGATCAGGCGAACGGCATGGAGCTCGAGTTGGAGCTCTCCAGGGATAAGCAAAATCCTGGAGGTTCAGGGGTTCCAGCGGCCCCGGGCGGGGGCCAGAAGAGGACCTTTGGTGGATGAGGTGGGTCTTCTCAGTGACCCACCTTCAAGAAGTTCAAGGGGGATAGGGTTCCTCCTCAGGGGCCAAGATGAGGCCGCCCCAGCCATCTTCCTCACTGGTGGCTGTTCGTCCTGCGCCAGGGCCGGGCATGATCTATTTCAAGTGCGGTGGTGGACACCGTGCTGCAGAGTGTGTTTGGACAGGGGATTGCAACCACTGTAGCAAACCCGGCCATATGGAGCGAGTCTACCAGATGAATCCCGGTAGCATCATCAAGTGGGAGACGGTGCCTTCTCCTCCCACTCCAACGGCGTCGTCCAGAGGGTCGGTGCAGATGCTAGCGGCCCCTGCTCTCCCGCAGCCCTCTGTCTGGGCGCCACCGGCGGCCTACTGGTGCCCGCAGCCGTCGGCTCCTCCTCAGTTACCCCCACCACCCCCAAATGTGTTGGGGCATCAGCCGGGTGTCGGGGCTCCCGCTGCCCCGGCGCCACCGGGAGTGTACGCCTTGCCGACCGCCGAGTTAGCTGGGCATCCAGAGGTGGTTTCAGGTACTTTGCTTGTGGATTCAGTTGATGCCTTTGTTCTGTTTGATTCCGGAGCATCCTATTTTTTTGTGTCATCTGAGTTTTCTAGTAGAGCTAAGTTGGGAGTTCAGCGAAATTTTTGAGTTTGTGATAGTCAGTTCTCCTAGGGGTCTGATTGCTAGTTCTTTGGTTTGCCCAGGTTGCACTATAACCATTGATGATGAGGTTTTCTTTGCCAAACTTATGGTGATTCAGTTGGCTCCTTTTGATGTCATTTTGGGCATGGACTGGTTGCATCAGTACCATGCCAAGATCTGTTGTTTTTGGAAGACAGTTACCTTGCAGGCCCCATCAGGGGTGGAGATGACTTTTCAGGGTGGCATACCCTCCAGTTCCATCTTTGCTTTGGCTAGTCTATTTTCTGGTCGCCGTTTGAGGCAGTTGGGTATTCTCATGGCTATTTCAGAAAAGACATCTTCTTCAGTAGCAATTGAGGAGATTCCTGTGGTGAAGGAATTTGTTGATGTGTTCCCTGATGAGTTGCCTGGTTTGCCTCCAGTAAGGAGTGTGGAGTTTCGAATTGATCTTGTTCCTGGCACTCGATCTATTTCTATCTCTCCATATCGTTTGGCTCGTCCTTTTCAAGATGAGTTGAAAAAGCAATTGGAGGATCTTTTGGCCAAGGGTTTTATTCGACGCAGTGTGTTGCCATGGGGAGCACCCGTCCTCTTCGTTTCGAAGAAGGATGGTAGTTGGCGCATGTGCATTGACTATCGTGCTCTCAACCAAGTAACTGTCAAGAACAAGTATCCATTGCCTCGCATTGAGGATCTGTTTGACCAACTGAAGGGAGCAAAGGTGTTCTCCAAAATTGATCTTCAATCTGGTTACAATCAGATTCGTGTGAGGGAACAAGACATTGAGAAGACTGCTTTCTCCACTAGGTATGGGCACTATGAATTTAAAGTTGTCTTTTGGACTAACCAATGCCCCTACTGTCTTTATGGAGGCGATGAACAATATGCTACACAAGTATCTTGATGAGTTTGTGGTGGTGTTCATCGTTGATATTCTGGTTTACTCTAAATCAGAAGAAGAACATGAGCAGCATTTGAGGCTTGTGCTGGGTACATTAAGGGAGAACCAGTTCTATGCTAAGTTGAAGAAGTGCGAGTTCTGGATTTCAGAAGTGGGTTTTCTTGGCCACATCATCAATCCAGAGAGCATATCTGTAGATCCTAGCAAAGTCTCAGCAGTTTTGGACTAGAAGAGACCTTCTAATGTTAAAGAGGTGCATAGTTTCCTTGGGTTGGCTGGGTATTACCGGTGTTTTGTGCATGACTTCTCCATCATTGCTAAGCCGCTTTCGTAGTTGACCCAGAAAGGGATGAAATTTCAGTGGACTGCAGAATGTGAGCACAGTTTCTGCACTTTGAAGGAAAAGTTAGTGACTGCCCCTGTTCTTACGCTTCCCGAGCATAGGAGGCGTTTCACTGTCTATTCTGATGCTTCACGTTTGGGACTTGGTTGTGTGCTCATGCAAGATGGCAAGGTGATTTCTTATGCATCGAGGCAATTGAAAAAGCATGAGCAGAACTATCCTACTCATGATCTTGAGCTAGCCGCTGTGGTGTTCGCATTGAAAATATGGAGGCACTATTTGTATAGTGAGTCTTGTGATATCTTCACTGATCACAAGAGCCTCAAGTACATCTTTACCCAGAAAGATTTGAATCTGAAGCAGAGGAGATGGCTAGAATTGATAAAGGATTATGACCTCACCATCCAGTATCATCCAGGCAAGGCAAATGTAGTGGCTGACGCTCTCAGTCGCAAGACAATGCCCCTGTCATTGATTGTCTTGTTGCTGATTTTGAGTGGTTGGGAGTCTCTTATTGTTTTGCGGGGACCGTGCAAGTTGAAACTCAATTGATTCTTGAGTCAGCGATCCCCGAGCGTGTGCGGGAAGCACAACAGCATGATCGATTGCTCCAGCAAGTGAGGAAACGCCTTGAGGATGGTAAGACTGGAGACTTTTCCATTGATGATGTAGGAGCTCCGAGGTTTTAGGGTCGCTTGTGCGTACCTCAGAAATCCCAAGTCAAAGATGATATCCTAAAAGAGGCTCATCGCACCCCGTACACAGTCCATCCTGGGGAGACCAAGATGTACAGGGAATTGAAAAAGAACTTCTGGTGGAAACGGATGAGAGTTGACATTGCCAAGTATGTGGCATCTTGTGGGATTTGTCAGAAGATTAAGGCTGAGCACAAGCACCCCGCTGGTCTGTTGCAGCCATTGGAGATTCCTGTGTGGCCTTGGGATGACATTTCTATGGATTTTGTGGTTGGCCTATGTAACACCCCGACATTTAATATGCCCGAATGCTACCAAACATAGACTAAGCAACCTCTAAATACCACAAATACAAGTAAATTACAGCAAAGGCACGAATGCTAAAAACCGAAATTTCGGCAGCATCTCCTTTGTTTTAACATGAGTTGAAGGAACAACAATAGCATAGCAATATATGGCAATATAAGAGGCAACTAAAATAGCAATAATTAAAGGCATGACAGCAATATAAGTCTAATTCCAAGCATTTAATGTCTCCATGAGCCAAACGAACAATAAGACTCTCATATCGCAAAACCAGACCATAAATCAATAAGCATCACACTTAATTTATTATCAAGACCCAATTGAATGACTGTGGGAACAAATGAGTGAAGCTACATGTAGAAGTGTGACTATTTCCTTTCCCCGCAAGCCGGTCTCATGGTACCTAAAACAACAAGAAAGCACAAGCGTGAGTTCAACACTCAGCAAGTATATTGCAATGGTACAAAAGAACAATTACATGGCTACAACAACTCACATCATGTCTATCATCTTATTCATGATCACATATCATTATCATCATCATCATGTATGCAATGCGATGCGATGCACATGTCTCCTGGAAACTCATACCGGTATGGTTGAGTACACACCCGTCGGTGTGCACCCTCTCCCCCCTTCCATCCCGAAGATGGAGGGTGCCTACTCCTCGCTTCCATTCACCGCGGTGGATGGAATCACGATGTAGGACTTACTCAATGGCGCCTCGGACTAGTCATAAATTTCTCACCGACCTTACCGGACTAGTTATGACTATCTGAAAGTGCATCTAGGCCCCTCATTTTATTTTGGTGATTAATGATGACACAATTAAAGAGATCTAATATCTCAACTAAGTATAATGCAGATCTCAAGATTACATCAAGCTTGAAATGACTTTGGACGACTTTACGAGTATCAAATCTCAATAAAACGGCATCAAGACGAAGAAGTGTAATTTTCTTTTTATTTGAGTCTTAAGGATAGCCGTACTATTAAGAGGGTACTATGGAAAATCGCTTTTAGGATGTGCATGTGCTCAAGGTCAAAACTTGCATATAAACTAGCACTAAAAAACTTGCATTTTCCAAAAATCAGAATTCCAACCGAGCCAGTCAACTCGGAGTATCCGGACAAACAGTTCGGAGTATCCGGACTCAGTCCGGAGTCTCCGGGTTAACCCTCTCGGACAATTTGTGAATTCCGGAGAGTCCGGAATATCCGGACATTTGGTTCGGAGAGTCCGGACAACCCGGAGTCTCCGGGTCAATTGTCCGGAGTCTCCGGTCTGTTCGAAAAAAGGGGATAACGGCTAGTTTTCAAAAATGTATTTAAAGCCACCCCTTCTTCCCCAACGGCCAGGACTGCTCTTGAGCTCATTCATTGCAGCATTCAAGCCCTCTCTAACACTTTCAAAGCATTCAATAGAGCCCTCACTTCCTCCCACCATTTAATTTGGTTGTTGATCCATTTTGGTGAGGAGAGGAAGATGCAAAGTGCTAGGTGCATTCATTTCGAGTTGTTGAGCACTAGTTCATCCTCCAAGCGACTTCCGTGGTGCTATTACTCTTGGAGGTTGAAGGTCTCCTAGACGGCTAGGAGTCACCGGGAGCTACCAACGCGTGTGGTGAGCCCCGGTCGTTTGTGAAGGCGAGTCTCGCCTCCGAAAGGGAAGAGACAAGAAGTGAAGCCGGCGAGTGCATTTGTGCAACACCGGGAGGAAAGCGGGTTGAAAGAGACCCCGGCTCAAGTGTGACCGAGCCACCTCAACGGAGACGTAGGATTCCCTTCAAGAATCCGAACTTCGGTGAAAAATCGCTTCTCTCGCTCTCTCTTTTCTTGCTTGTGTTGCTTGTGTGGATTTGTCTCCGTAAAGCCTAGATCTAGCTCTTTGTCTAGCTTTAATTCAAATCCATACTAGCACTTGTTCTAGGTTGCTATTGTCATTTACTCTTAGTAGTATTTTGTGCAAGTTCGAGCAACGTGTGTTGCGTTCCCGAGCCGCCCAACTCGGAGACTCCGGTATCCAATACCGGAGTATCCGGACAAGCCGGAGTATCCGGATCAAAACCCGGAGACTCCGGGTTGACCTGTTCGGCCCGATTTAATTCCGCTGCGATTTTTTAATCCGCCTATTCACCCCCCCTCTAGGCGACATCGTTGGTCCTTTCACTTGGTATCAGAGCCAAATCTCCTTTATTTTGGCTTAACCGCTTGGAGAATCAAAGATGTCGAAAATAGAGAAAGTTACCGAAACCCATGCCCAAGACAAGGCCACGGGTTCTGGTATAGGGGTTGCAATTCCTTTAGATTATTCATCTTTTGGAGTCTCAAACTCTTCATCGTATGTCTCCGTTTAAATGCAGACGAGCGCCTCATTTCGACGGCACTCGCTACGCGGCATGGAAACATAAGATGAAGATGCATTTGAGATCACTTCATCCTTGTATTTGGAAAATTATTGAAACAGGTTTCAAGCCCACAAACCCCAACAATCTTACCTCCGAAGAAGACAAAGCTCAACACTTCAACGACTTGGCCGTCAATGCCTTGTTCAATGCTTTGAGCGACTCCGAGTTCAACCGAGTCGATGGCCTTGACAATGCCAAGGACATATGGGAAAGATTGATGGTATCTCATGAAGGTGTGTCAAGTGTTCGTGAATCCAAGATCGAGCTTATCATTGGAGAACTAAGCCGATTCACTTTGGAAGAAGGAGAGTGTTACACCAAGATGTTTGATCGCTTGATGGTTCTAGTAAATCAAGCTAAAGGACTTGGTAGCACCGAGCTCACCGACAAAGCAATTGTCAAGATCATCCTTCGAGTGATCACCCCCACCAATCGCAACCTTGTGCAACACATCCGTGACCGGCCAAACTTCGACACTCTCACTCCTCATGATGTGATTGGTCGGTTGATGACGGATGAGATGATGGTTAAGGAAGCGGAAGTGGTGGAGGAGCTCAAGTCCGGCAAGAAGAAGGGCATCGCCTTGAAGGCCGTCAAGGTGGCACAAGAAGCCGAAGAGAGCTCAAGCGATGAAGAAGAATCGAGTGGCCCCTTGACAAATGAAGACATGGCCTTGCTCGTAAGAAGATTCAACAAATTCTTGAAAAAGAAAGGCTACAAGCCGGGAAGTCACTCCAAGGGCTATGGCAACAAATCAAGAGGGCGGCACTCTTCAAGAAAGTGCTATGAGTGTGGGGAACCCGGTCATTTCATTGCCGAGTGCCCTCACAAAGAAAAGAAAGAAGACAAGCCCTACAAGAAGGACAAGTTCAAGAAGAAGGACAAGAACAAGAGCAAGAGGTACAAGGGCAAGGGTCATGCATACATCGGCAAGGAGTGGAACTCCGACTCCGACTCCGAGTCCGAGTCCGAGTCTGACTCCGGCAATGAAGGAGGACTTGCCACCGTCGCCATCGCTACTCCACCGACAAAGTCGAAGAGCCTCTTCGACAACTTGAGCGACGGAGATGAAGATGCTCCAATGTGCCTTATGGCAAAGGGGCACAAGGTATCATCTAAGAGCCCCATTCCCTCTATTGTTGATTATGGTTTAGATGATTGTGATAGTGATAACGATGAAGTAGCATTCAAGTCTATGAATGACTTTGATATTGAAAAACTAGACTTGCTACTTAAAGACATTGAAAAATTGGAGGAAGTGGTAGAACAAAAGGAGGCTACTCTTGAAGCTCAAGAGGATCTCCTTATTTTTGAAAAGGAAAAGAATCTTGAGCTAGAGAAGAGCCTAGCTTTTGAAAGAAAGAAAAATGAGGACTTAGTCAAAAACTCAAATTTGACTAAGAATGAAATAGTTAGTCTTGAGATCACCAATGCTTCACTCGTAGAGCAACTTGCTCAAGCAATGGATGCTTACAAATCTCTTGAAGTGAAGCTTGTTGATCTCTCGAATAATGCTTCCTCCTCAATTAACAACTCCAATGTTTCAATGCCTTCAAGTAGCAACGGATGCGCTAGATGCTATAATGTTGATGTTGCTACTTGTGCTACTAACCGTGAGACTTTGAAAGTCTTAGCTCATGAAAATGAGAAGCTTAAGGTGATGCTTGAAGATGGACTTCAAAAGTCCTACAAGGCAAGCAAGGGTTTAGAGGAGTATCTCGGTAAGCACCAAGGTAATCCTAAGAGGCAAGGGCTTGGGTATGTTCCGCCAAAGGGCAAAAAGAGCAACATTGTTGTTGCTCCTTTAAGCAAGCCCATTCACTTTGTAAAAGGCGAAGGAACATCCAAGCACAAAGCTCACTCCGAGTTCTTTGCTTCTTATGTGCTTAAAAGGACTAACCTCGGTCGTGTAGTTGCTTATCATGTTGGGCGTAAGCCGAAAAATACTCCTTGTGTTCGTTCTATTTGGGTCCCTAAATCGCTTGTTACTAACGTGCGTGGACCTAACCAAGTTTGGGTACCAAAGAGCAAAAACTAAATATGTTTTTGTAGGCCTATATCTCCGGTGGAACAAGTTGGATTTTGGATAGCGGATGCACGCATCATATGACCGGAGAAAAGGCAATGTTCGCACACTTGGATGAAAATGGATCAAATAGCGAAAGTATCGTCTTTGGAGACAATGGAAAAGGAGAAGTAATTGGTTTGGGTAAAATCTCTATCTCAAATGATTTTCACTTAAGTAATGTTTTACTTGTTGATTCATTAAGCTACAATTTGTTGTCCGTTGCACAATTGTGTGAAGCGGGTTACAATTGTTTGTTTAATGAAAAGGGTGTGGAAGTCATTAAGAGGCTTGATGGTTCAATAGCCTTCAAAGGACATTTGAAGGGTAAGCTCTATCTCGTAGACTTCAATACGGATAGACTTAATCTTGAAACGTGCTTAATGGCTAAATCTAGCATGGGTTGGCTATGGCATCGCCGACTAGCTCATGTCGGTATGAGGAACCTTCACAAACTTATTAAAGGCAACCACATCCTTGGACTAACTAATGTTGTCTTTGAGAAAGATAGGGTGTGTAGCGCTTGTCAAGCGGGCAAGCAAGTTGGTGCCTCCCATCCCGCCAAGAATGTGATGACTACCTCAAGACCGTTGGAAATGCTTCACATGGATTTATTTGGTCCCGTAGCTTATATAAGCATCGGGGGAAGTAAGTATGGTTTGGTTATTGTTGATGACTTTTCTCGATTTACTTGGGTGTTTTTCTTGCATGACAAGGGAGAAGTCCAAGTAACATTAAAGAAATTCATGAGAAGAGCTCAAAATGAGTTTGAAGTGAAGATCAAAAGAATTCGAAGCGACAACAGCACCGAGTTCAAGAACATTGGCATGGAGGAGTTTCTTGATGAGGAAGGAATCAAGCACGAATTCTCGGCTCCCTATTCTCCTCAACAAAATGGGGTAGCCGAGAGGAAGAATCGAACCCTCATCGAGATGGCGTGGACGATGCTTGACGAGTACAAGGTTTCCGATAGTTTTTGGGCGGAAGCCATCAATACCGCATGCCACAGCTCCAACCGCCTCTATCTTCACAAGATCTTGAAGAAAACGGCGTACGAATTGCTCACCGGGAAGAAACCAAATGTATCATATTTTAGAGTCTTTGGGAGTAAATTCTACATCCTCAACAAAAGAGCTAAGTCTTCTAAATTTGCTCCTAAAGTAGATGAAGGTTTCTTACTTGGTTATGGAACTAATGCTTATGCGTACCGAGTTTTCAACAATACCACCGGTGTCGTTGAAATCTCGTGTGACGTAACCTTTGATGAGGCTAACGGTTCTCAAGTAGAACAAGTTGATCGTGTTGTGATTGACAGGGAAGAACCTCCTTGTGAAGCTATCAAGAAAATGGCAATTGGGGAGGTAAGACCTCAAAATCTGGAATCTCACCCGAGCACCCCAACCCGAAGTCTCCGGCCTGAAACCCAGAGTGTCCGGATTGGTCCGGAGTCTCCGGGTCAGATACCGGAGTCTCCGGATGCGTCAGGCTCAAGTGATATTCCCTCCTCGTCCAAGCAAGCTCAAGATGGTTCGAACGCACCCCAAGATGAAGAGCCTATCCAAGCTCCAAATTCAACCGTTCCTCACCCAAGAGTTCATCAAAGTATACAACGAGATCATCCGGTCGACAATATACTCGGAGACATTCACAAGGGAGTATCTACTAGATCTCGAGTTGCGAATTTTTGTGAATTTTACTCGTTTGTGTCTTCTCTTGAGCCTCTTAAGGTAGAAGAAGCACTTGATGATCCGGATTGGGTGATGGCCATGCAAGAGGAGCTCAACAATTTCAAGAGAAATCAAGTTTGGGAGCTTGTCCAAAGACCAAATCAAAACGTGATCGGCACGAAATGGGTCTTCCGGAACAAGCAAGATGAGAATGGAATCGTGACAAGGAACAAAGCTCGATTGGTTGCACAAGGGTACACTCAAATCGAAGGTTTGGATTTCGGTGAAACTTATGCTCCAGTAGCTAGGCTTGAATCTATTAGAATATTACTTGCCTTTGCTACTCACCATGATTTCAAGCTATATCAAATGGACGTGAAGAGCGCCTTCTTAAATGGACCACTCTCCGAGATGGTCTACGTCGAGCAACCACCCGGCTTTGAAGATCCAAAGTACCCGGACCACGTTTACTACCTTCACAAAGCCCTTTATGGACTTAAGCAAGCACCAAGGGCTTGGTTCGAGTGTTTAAGAGATTTCCTTCTCGAACAAGGTTTTGTAGTCGGAAAGGCCGATCCTACTCTCTTTACCAAGCATATTGATATTGATTTATTTGTATGCCAAATATATGTCGATGACATTATATTTGGATCTACTAATGAGCATTTATGTAAAGAGTTTAGCAAGATTATGACAAAAAGGTTCGAGATGTCCATGATGGGAGAAATGAAGTTCTTCCTCGGCTTTCAAGTCAAACAACTCAAGGAAGGAACCTTCATTTGCCAAACCAAGTATATCAAGGACATGCTCAAGAAGTTCATAATGGAGGACGCCAAGCCTATAAAGACACCTATGCAAGCCAACGGGCATCTAGACCTCGACAAAGAAGGTAAACCGGTCATCCAAAAGGTATATCGTTCGATGATCGGTTCTCTCCTTTATCTTTGTGCATCTAGGCCTGATATCATGCTTAGCGTTTGTATGTGTGCACATTTTCAAGCCGCTCCAAAAGAGTGCCACATGGTGGCCGTTAAGAGAATCTTGAGATACTTAGTGCACACTCCTCACTTTGGACTTTGGTATCCGAAAGGATCTTCCTTTGAACTTGTTGGCTATTCCGATGCGGATTTTGCCGGTTGCAAAGTGGATAGGAAGAGTACCTCGTGGACTTGCCAATTCTTGGGTAGGTCTCTAGTCTCGTGGTCTTCCAAGAAACAAAACTCCGTAGCCTTATCCACTGCCGAAGCCGAATACATAGCTGCAGGGAGTTGTTGTGCTCAACTACTTTGGATGAGACAAACCTTGAGTGATTATGGCCTAGCCTACAAAAGTGTTCCACTATTGTGTGACAATGAGAGTGCCATAAAAATTGCCAACAATCCCGTCCAACACTCTCGGACAAAACACATAGATATTCGCCATCATTTCCTAAGAGACCACGCAACCAAAGGCGAAATTGATATCCAACATGTGAGTACAAATGAACAATTAGCCGACATTTTTACCAAGCCCCTTGACGAGAAAAGGTTCTGTGAATTGAGAAGTGGACTAAATATTTTAGATTCTCGTAACGTGGTTTGATAAGTGCTCTCACATTGTTTGGTGAATGAAAAATGGATTTCAAAATTTTGTTCATCTTTTTTCTCTGAATTTATCCAGTGTTTTTGGCTCTTATTCCTCTAATCTTGTCATTGATATGTGACCATGGCTTGTTTGCTTTATTGTTCGCTGGTCATATATCAAGTAGACATCCTAGGACTCCCTCTTCCACTCACTCCGCAATTTCCTTGAAGTTATCCTGTGAATTGTCAAATTCCTAACCGAGCAGGGTAACCCGGACAGTCTGGTATTTAATCCGGAGTCTCCGGATCACTCGGAGTCTCTGGACTATCTGTCCGGACTCTCCGGGTTGGGCCGGAGTCTCCGGACTGAAAATCCGGAGTATCCGGGTTGGGGCGGACGGTTTAAGTCCCCGCAATCCCGCGCGGTTTCTTTTTCATCCCGTTTTTCTCCAGGCACCTCTCCCTCTCCTTCTCCCGTGCTCTCCTCTCTCCTAGGGCGTGGCTCTCCATCTCCAAGGACCTTGGATCCATTCTTTTCCTCGGTTTTGGGATTTTGGTAAGAACTCATGCCCTAACCTCATTTCTTCCGGGTTTGGTTCAATTCTTGTGGTTCTTAGGGCCTCTCCTCGTGATCCATCTCCTCTAGGGTGCGGCTTGTCTCGTCGTTCCCCGCAAGATTGAAGATCTTTGGCCCTAACTCACCCGTGTTCTTCGCGTTTCAAATCCTCTTGAGGTGAGTTCCTTCTTGTGCCCTAATTCCGCGAAATTTCCTTGCTAGATTGTGCCCTATTCATTTCTTGAATATCCTAGTGGCAATCTAGATTCATATCGTGTAATTTTTGCGGATTAGATTCCAAATTTTTGGGCCGCCCGTGCGCACGTTCTGGCGGATCCGGAGTATCCGGACTGTTGGTCCGGAGTCTCCGGGTCAGTTCGGAGTATCCGGACATTTTGTCCGGAGTCTCCGGGTTGATCCGGAGTATCCGGACGGTATGTCCGGACTCTCCGGTTTGAGTGCTTCGGCCAGAATGCATTATTCTTTGAAATTCAAGTCGCCTCGCGGCTAATCTTTTTCCCTCGCTTTGTCTGGTCAGATGGATCCTTCTCAGGGGTCTTCAGCTGGTGGTGGTGGTGATCTTCCTAGGGACTCTCCGTCTCCGGACAGCCCCTCCAGTTCTCCGTCTACTCGCCCGGCACCCAAGAGGCCGCGTCACGCCGTGGCAAAGCAGCCCGCCTCCAGGGGAAGGGGTGTGCTGAGGATTGGGACATCATCTGCTCCGCAGCCTATTATCCAATCCTCCTCCTAGCCTCAAGCTCAGCCGTCTCAGCAGCAGCAGCCTCAGCCACAACCACAGGCTCCGTCTCCTCCTCTACCTCAGCCTGATCCAGATGAGCACCCTGCAGATACTCATGCTAGGCTGAGGGATCAAAAGAGAAGGGAATTCCGTGCTTCAGGTCATTTCATTGGTCCCTTGGCCAAAGCCAGGCCTGTGTGGAGGTACCCCATGTCAGTTAACCCCATGAGAGTGATTGACTACAGGACGGGTTCTGGCAAGGGCAAGGCTATAGTTGAGCACAGAAAGAATGATCCGCTCAAGTACCATCAGGACGAGTATGTGGACAAACGTTTAGAGCAGATTCGGCCAGATTATTATGAGACTGTCCTATACCCGCTTGAGCACCCAGTGGTCAGGATGAAGACCATTGACTGGGAGTATATGGCAGCCGCTGAGAATCCTGTCTTCACTCAGATTATAGAGATATGTGAGCTGCATCATATTAAGCAAATCATGACTTTCAAGTATGACTGGAACAATGAAGTCACCATGCAGTTCTTTGCCACCTTGTATTTTGACAAGTCTGTGGATGCTATCTGGTGGATGACAGACAGGGTTTGGTACACTGCCAACAAGAAGAGGTTTGCTAGGATTCTCAACCTTCGCTACAATGATAGTCCAAAGCTCCATGAGAAGAAGCTTATGACTCCTAAGCAGATCGAGGCTTTGTATGACACTTCCCAGAGCTTTACAGTTGGGACCATCAAGGGTCTGAAGGATGTACCTGCTGTCCTCAACAGGTTGCTGAGGGTCACTCTTTGGCCCAAGGAGGGAGATGCTTCTACCATCAGTTCCTACGGAAGGAACTTGCTTTTTCACCTCGTTGAGCGTACCCACTCGTTTGACATTGTCGATTTCATGTGGGAGACGATGAGGCGAGAATCTGTGAGCAACATGGCGATTGCAGCTATGCACCCTTCGTGAAGTCTTTGATCTCTTACGTGAGTGGTGCGAAGTTTGTCGGAGATGAGGAGCATCTTGCTTACAAGGTCCGTCCTCGATCCACTCCAGCCACTCCAGTGCCCGGTCCTGCTGCTAGGCTTCGCGAGGTCGTGCCGAGCTCTACCTCTACCCCGGCTGTGCCTTCCGTTGCCCCTACTGTGCCTCCTGCCGGTTCTTCTGGGCAGTCCGAGGTCCCTAGTGGCACTCTTCAGAAGATGTTGAAGCACATCTTCTGTCTCTGTCGTGACATCTCCACCAAGCAGAAGCAGTTGAGTCGGCAGATCAAGGAGAACAGCAAGGGCATTCGTGATATCCACCGCTACCAGGGCGAAGCGCTTTCTCCTAGTGACTCTTCTGGTTCTTCCGAGGAGAGTAGTGATGCTACGTCAGCCGATCAGCTTTTTGGCATCACCTCCTCAGCTCCGCCCGCTCCTGCAGATGACCCTGGCAGCGAGTACTCAGCTTCTGACGACGAAGGCGACGACGAGTGATTTCCAGTGTCTTCCTTTCCTTTTTGGTGTCTTGATGCCAAAGGGGGAGTGATATCTTCAGTGTCGTTGCTTAGTTTGCTTAGTGTCTCCGTTTAGGGGTCATTTCTTTTTATTATCTTTATTGTGTGATGAACGCTGTCTTGTGTTGCTTTCTATCTTTATGAACTCTTTTATTCTTGTTATCATGTAATGACATTGAGTTTACCTTATGCATGGTTCTCTTTCAATTATTTGTGATAAAAATTTGATTTATGCAATGCTTTAGGGGGCGCTCTTTGTTGTATCGGTTGTATCTCATTAAATATGTGCATTCGATTCCACTCATTTCCTCTAATGCACACATTTAGAGGGAGCTCCACTTTTTATTTTGATGTACTAAGTCTTTTTCATACTTTATTCCATTGTGTTTAATTGTGTTGTCATCAATTCACCAAAAAGGGGGAGATTGAAAGTGCATCTAGGCCCCTCATTTTATTTTGGTGATTAATGATGACACAATTAAAGAGATCTAATATCTCAACTAAGTATAATGCAGATCTCGAGATTACATCAAGCTTGAAATGACTTTGGACGACTTTACGAGTATCAAATCTCAATAAAACGGCATCAAGACGAAGAAGTGTAATTTTCTTTTTATTTGAGTCTTAAGGATAGCCGTACTATTAAGAGGGTACTATGGAAAATCGCTTTTAGGATGTGCATGTGCTCAAGGTCAAAACTTGCATATAAACTAGCACTCAAAAACTTGCATTTTCCAAAAATCAGAATTCCAACCGAGCCAGTCAACTCGGAGTATCCGGACAAACAGTTCGGAGTATCCGGACTCAGTCCGGAGTCTTCGGACGTTTTATCCGGAGTCTCCGAGTTAACCCTCTCGGCCAATTTGTGAATTCCGGAGAGTCTGGAGTATCCGGACATTTGGTCCGGAGAGTCCGGACAACTCGGAGTCTCCGGGTCAATTGTCCGGAGTCTCCGGTCTGTTCGAAAAAAGGGGATAACGGCTAGTTTTCAAAAATGTATTTAAAGCCACCCCTTCTTCCCCAACGGCCAGAACTGCTCTTGAGCTCATTCATTGCAGCATTCAAGCCCTCTCTAACACTTCCAAAGCATTCAATAGAGCCCTCACTTCCTCCCACCATTTAATTTGGTTGTTGATCCATTTTGGTGAGGAGAGGAAGAAGCAAAGTGCTAGGTGCATTCATTTCGAGTTGTTGAGCACTAGTTCATCCTCCAAGCGACTTCCGTGGTGCTATTACTCTTGGAGGTTGAAGGTCTCCTAGACGGCTAGGAATCATCGGGAGCTACCAACGCGTGTGGTGAGCCCCGGTCGTTTGTGAAGGCGAGTCTCGCCTCCGAAAGGGAAGAGACAAGAAGTGAAGCCGGCGAGTGCATTTGTGCAACACCGGGAGGAAAGCGGGTTGAAAGAGACCCCGGCTCAAGTGTGACCGAGCCACCTCAACGGAGACGTAGGATTCCCTTCAAGAATCCGAACTTCGGTGAAAAATCGCTTCTCTCGCTCTCTCTTTTCTTGCTTGTGTGGATTTGTCTCCGTAAAGCCTAGATCTAGCTCTTTGTCTAGCTTTAATTCAAATCCATACTAGCACTTGTTCTAGGTTGCTATTGTCATTTACTCTTAGTAGTATTTTGTGCAAGTTCGAGCAACGTTTGTTGCGTTCCCGAGCCGCCCAACTCGGAGACTTCGGTATCCAATACCGGAGTATCCGGACAAGCCGGAGTATCCGGATCAAAACCCGAAGACTCCGGGTTGACCTGTTCGGCCCGATTTAATTCCGCTGCGATTTTTTAATCCGCCTATTCACCCCCCTCTAGGCGACATCGTTGGTCCTTTCACTTTCTCACCGACCAGGCCATGTGTCATGCCATGTATGCAAACATGCCAACATCATAGATAACTTGTACATTAACACATGGCATCACAACATAATAAACTATATTCATCATATCAATGGCAAACATTAAAGCATGGCATGTGAACATATCGTATATTCAATTTCAACTCAACAAAACTAGCAATCTACAACCCGCTACCCATTCCAATACACTTGCCTCAACCACGGGCGACGGATTGGCGAGAAGTAGAGGGCACCCCTGGGGTCACACAACCTGCACATAGGCACCACACACTCAAAATCATGCCCACAAAACAATACGCAAACACTCTTCTACCCCAACTTCGCAAACTACTCGCACAACCCAAAAACAGAGGTTATGTCCCGTCGGGACAGCAGACTTGCAATGAGCATAACTCGGGTTCTAAGACTCCGAATCGATTAAAAGAATACATCCTCGCGTATCTTAGGAAATTTCACAACTTTTTCTAAATATATGGAAAAACTGATTCGGAATCTAAAGTGGTTTAATCTACGGAATACCGTGATCTGTTCCAATCACGTCAAAGTTTTTAACACATTCGGTAAAATGAGCATAACTTTCAAACGGCTAGGTGGAATTGGACGTTCTTTATACCCACTGAAAGATATTGAAGTTACCTACAACTTCTTCAACAGGCGGCCGACCAAATTCCATGTCTAACTGGGCAAAAACCCAAACCCTAGGTCGACTGCTCATGTTGCCCGAAACAGAGAACGTGGCAAACTCTAGATTCCATCTAATCTACCCAATTACAGCACCACCAATTGATCTAAAAACGTGATATTAACCCTTAGAACGGTACTTAGACCAACCCCAAGGATCACCCATACCGTACCTCAGCCCGACGAACGACGAACGCCGAATTCCTTCCTCCTGGGCTCCCGATCATCCTCCTCGCGCCGGAACCGCCGGATATCCTTGTCGCGGGTCTTCCCGATGGAGAGGACAGCGAGGTGGAGCAGAGGGGAGCTCCCCTAAGGCAACAAAGGAGGTGGAGAGGGGAGGGGAGAGGTGGAGGCGCCTAGATGGGGAGGTGGGAGGTGGGGGCGCCTAGATGGGGAGGTGGGAGGTGGGGGCGCCTAGATGGGGAGGTGGGAGGTGGAGTGGCGGCTAGGGCAGCATGGGGGGCGCACCAAGGGGTGTTGTGCTGCCATCCACCCCCTCATGGGCCATAAAACGTCCCACCCTCGGCCCACGTGGGGTTCCCCTAAGGCCCAACTTGCCCCGGAAGGGCCCAAACTCCCGAAACCGGCCTGGAAACATGACTAAACCGCAAAACGTAAAGTTTTAATCTCAAATTTCACATTTTATAATGTCACGACAATCCGTAGTGTCACATTCTCCCCACCTTCAACAGGATTCGACGCTGAATCCGCGAAACGCCACTTCGCAACTAGGCGACACAAAGATAGTTATGCTTCACCTTTCATACCAAAGGGGAATATGTCGGGACCCGAATTTGCAAATCCGAACCCTCTGTGTATTCAACACTAGTCCAGGAACACGCTAGTGCACACAGTCTCAACATTGGTAAATATCACAATCATACTCAACGAAATAATAAGATACTTTAATTAGTTAACCAAGCTGGTTGCTCGACCTTAAGGTCAAGTTACAAATATACGCCACGCAGGGCGAAAACTTAATAAAAGAGAAATAACAGCAGCGGAAAATAAGATAACTTCGTGGCGCCATCCAGTATACCACAGGCAACTGACTGGGCTCGCTCCCTAGTTAGACAGTTCCTCTTGGAGCTCCTCCTCCAAAGCTGGTGTAGACTCTTCTTCAACTAGTGTTGTATTGTGGCAAGGGTGAGTACTTGGTACTCAGCAAGTCATGCACAGAATGCAAACTAATATACTACATGCATGGCTTAGTACAAAGGAGTAGCTCAGGGTATAATTGCAGTAAAACAGCATTTGACAAGTAACATAAGTAGATTCGAAAGCAGTAGAAACAAGTTTAAGAGCAATAACTTTTCCAGGAATTAAATAAACATCTTTTCCAATCCTAATCCACATTTCCATCAACATCATTATTAAACCAAACCAAACTTTCCAAGTCTAAGTTATTTTTCAAGAAAGTCTAACCCTTGACTGTAATTCCCGAGCGATATCCAATGCTGCGGACACGGCTATTCGAATAGATTTTACACTCTGCAGAGGTTATGCACTTTACCCACAAGATATAGCCAAACACCACAAAGGCGAGTGTCCGTAACAAAGTCTTTCGGAAACTTCTAACAGCACAAGTGGTCCTCCCCGGTGATTGCACACTAACCCTTCCCTTAGCGAAGGCAAAGTTTAGGCCAATCCACCGTTAGATGGGTACCTGGACGCAGCCCCGGTACGCTCCCCCGTACAACTACACAAAAGGTATAGTTGACACCACGAGGTCCCACAGGTACGTTATTAGCAACTTAATCAACTAGGTCCGTCCCATTACAAACATGTGGTTGCATGTTTGACTCAGTTCAAAGGCTTGCAAGGTTAAGTCCTTAGGGTGACCAGGGCAAGACTACCCGAAGAACCAAATCAACGCTCCCGGTGCCACAACTGGCCCACCCGATCATTCTTGCCACATGCCCCGGTCAAAATCTATTTATCAAACCCCCAGTTGATTACCATGCACCACGTGCCATCGACAATCATAACACATGATACTTCTTTCAAAACAGGTTCAATATCTCATTAAGTCAATATTAGCTTTTGATTGTCCAAAGCATTTCACGTTGCAAGGCTAAGCGTACTACATCGGTCTAACTACCCATGTTGGCAATTTAATAATGTCCAACTAATAATCCACAACTAGGGTGACAAGGGGTCATGGCACATATTTAACTAACCAAGGTGTCATACAGCAATTTGGCATTTATCTAATTTCCCATAATTAAATAAAGCATTTTCTAGTTAAACTAGCATGCAACAATTTAAACTAAATTAATTTGAAAATGGGATCAAAATGGTCAAAGCACAACTTGCCTTCAAAGAGTACTTGTTCTTGGTCTTGAGCTGGCTCCTGGGTCAACACTTCACCTTCGAAGCCTTCGGGCACTTCAACGTCTACTCGTAAAGCGTGCAAATAGCAATAAATGAATAAACAGTACACAAAAAGTGTCCAAACATCAAAATGAAGTCCATAAACAGAGAGAGCAAAATTTTATGAATTTTTAGGAATTTGAATCGACAAAATCGGAGTTAAAACACAAAAATTACAAGCGTTTAAAGTTTAAATAATCAATTAAATAATATTATAGAGGAAAACTTTGGTCCAAAAATTAAATAAAATTCACCATTAGGTAGATCTCAATTTTATAAAAATTTAGAAATTTGAATCACTCAAATCGGGGTTAAATTGCAAAAGTTGTAAGCATTTGAAGTTTGAATCTAAATTTGAAATCAATAAACCGAATTAAATAAATAATTTCTTTTTCGAAAAATGATTTATTGCGTCAGCACGACACGTGGACCAATCGGGAGCCGCCACATCGCCTCGGGTCCATGGACCCGGCGCACGGCACGGCTCGGTCCACCGTGGACTCGGCCCACGGCGCACGTGTCACTGACACGTGGGACCCACACTGACGTCAGCGGTGACGTCAGCACGACTCGGCCGAGGACGGCTGACACGCGGGCCCCACCGTGACGTCAGCGGTGACGTCATGGTGCGGTTGGCGGTCCCGCTGACACGCGGGCCCCAAGGTGGCGTCCGCAGCGTGGCGTCGGCGGCACATGATCGGCCGACCGCTGACGGTCCAAATCTTGGACACGCAGACGATCTGGGCCGTTGATTTGAAAATCAACGGTCCAGATCAGATCCAACCTCACGCGTTAAAAACTACTCGGCTAATTTGGACCGTTCGATCTTGATCGGACGGTCAAGATCTAATCTAACGCTATAACGTGGGTTAACGCTAGCCGTACGATCTAGATCTAACGGCTGAGATCTATCCTAGCACGGTGCGGTGTTAGCTGCGTGGCACAATCTAAACCGTTGGATCTAGATCCAACGGCTGGAAATAGATCTAGAGATTACAACGTGAGATCTCACCGGGGATGACGTGGACGAATCTGGGCCCTTGGATTCTGATCGGACGGTTAGTGGAGCTCGAGCGTCGGCGATGGCGTGCGGCGGGGCTGGCTCACCGGAGATGAGGACAACGACCACGGCAACGGCGCTTGGGCGCGATTCCGGCGAAGTGAAAGGTGCTCTCCGACGCGTCTCGTCCTTGCGGTTCCGGATCTGGGCTCAACGGCGGCGTAGGACGGCGGACGGCGGCGGAAACGACGCTTAACCGCGGCGGAACCCTAACGCGACTACGGCGAGCGATTGCGGCGCAACCACGGCGGCTTGAGCTCGGTGAGTTAGGGCTACGGGTGCGCAAGGAAACGGAGAACATGATGGCGGCGGCGCCGCATTAAATAGGCCCCTCAGCGTCCGTGAAAATCGCGGAAACCGAGGCCCACACTGCTGCGGCGGCGGAATCCGAATCCATTTCGGATTCGGTGACGTGGCTCAACGTGGACCGTTGGATCAAGATCCAACGGCACGGGGGTTTGGGCTCGGGTCCGGCTCGGGCGACCTGGCTGACTCGGTCGGCTCGGGTTCGGGCAACGTGGCTCAATCTCGGCCGTTCGATCTTGACCGGACGGTCGAGAGGGTTAGGGTTGAGTAGAGTTCGAGTCAGACTCGGACTCGAGTCAGACTCGGGCTCAGGTCCGGTCCGGGTCGGAGGAACAGTAAAACCAACTCGATTTTCCAGCGATTAAATAATCAAATTAATTCCCAGAAATTCATTTAATTCATTAAAAATAGCAAAACACTCAGAAAAATTCCAGAAAAATTCTAGAAAATATTTTGGAACATTTTGGACTCAAATAAAATATTTCCAACAAAATTTTATTTGCAAAATTAAATTCTTTAATTATTTCAAAAGGGAATAAATTCAAATAAATTCCAAATAAATCCAAATAAATTCCAGAAAATTCCAAAAATTCGCCAAAGTGCCAAATCTTATTTAAATTCATGAAAAGAAAAAATTTGGGGTGTTACAGAATAGCTCTGGGTATCGGTCGCACATGCGAGACTCAAATTCCCAGGTCACTTCTCTCTCTAACTAAAACCACGGAAACTACACTGATCAAGACTCGATGTCCAGACTATTAGGTGTGACACCTCGGAGTGTCATAATTCTATACAATGTGAATGTTGAGGACAAAAAACTTGATGGAATGTGGAATTTAGGTTAAAACCTTTCAGCTTGAAATTTGCTCGCGTTTTTGGGCCGTTTGAAGTGTTATGTCGCCACGGAGTGTCGTATCCTTAATTATTGGGCATGATAAGGTTAATTACAGTATGAGATGTGGAAATAAGGTTAAAACCATAGGAATTGGAGGTTAATAACGTTTCCGGGCCGTTTCCGGCCTTTCCGGGGGATTTTGGGCCTTAAAGAGGAGGTCGTGGGCTTTGGTGGGAAGGTGTTTGAGTCCGTATGAGGGTAGGAATCCTATTTGGGCTGGTGGAGAGGCCTCCCCCTGCCCCTTTTATGCGCCCCACCTCAGCCCTTGCGCCCCCACCCCTTGGAGAAAGCCCTAGCCGCCCTTGCTCTCCTCCCTTGGCCGTGCGCCCCATCTTCCCTTGCCCCCTTGCCTCCCCACCACTCCACCACCTCTCCTCCACTCCTTGCTGCCCTAGGGTGGCCTCCCCACCCCTGCATCCTCATGGATCCATCCAAGGAGCGAGGAGCGAGGAGCGAGGAGCAAGGAGATCTATTGCAGTTTTCGTGCGTCGGGCAAAGGTATGACCATGGGTCTCCTCGGGGATGTGCTAGGTACTGTTATTAGGGAGTTTATCAAGTTTTTAGCTCAATTGAAGGTGCTGGATTTGAGTAATTTGGGTTAGATCTAGATGTTGCCACGTTTCTGTTTTCGGGCAGATTGAGCAGTCGAGCTAGGGTTCACGTTTTCGCCAATTTAGAATCCGAGTATGTCCATACGGATGTTGAAGAAGTTGTAGATAATTTAATTATCTTTCTATGGATATAAAGAAAGTTAAATTCTGCCTAGCCGTTTGGAAGTTATGGCTTTTTTACCGAGCATATTAAAATCTGTGACGTAATTGGAACAGATCACGGTAATCTATAGATTAGACGACTTTAGAGTCCGAATCAGTCTTTCCATATACCTAGAGAAAGTTGAGAAATTTCCTAAGATATGCGAGGATGTACTCGTTTAATTGATTCGGAGTCCCATAACCCAAGTTATGCCTTTTGCAAGGTTGCTGTCCCGGCGGGACAGAACCTCTGTTTTTAGGTTTTGCGAGTAGTGGGCAATGTCGGGTTAGATGGGGTTTTGCGTACTGTTTTGTGGGAATTATTGTGAGTGTGTGATGCCTATGTGCAGGTGGTGTGACACCGGGAGTGCCCTCTACTTCCCACAAATCCATCGCCCGCGGTTGAGGCAAGTGTGTTGTAATGAATAGCAGATTGTAGGTTGCTTGTGGAGATTAGATGAAAGATTGAATACTTGCTATGATCACTTGCTATGCTTGCTGTTTTCCAATGATATAATGAGTGTGAATATCATGATATGATGCTATGTGTCTTTATTTATCATGATTCGATGCCATGTGTTTATGTGTACTATGACATGATGCCAAATGTTTATGTACAAATGAGATATGATAATTGGCATAGTTGCATGCATGTCATGAGATGGGGCGAGGGCGGTGAGAAAGTCATAACTAGTCCGGGAAAGGTCGGTGAGAAAGTTATGACTAGTCCGGAACGCCATTGAGTAAGACCTACATCGTGATTCCATCCATGTGGTGAATGGAAGCGAGAGTAGGCACCCTCCATCTTCGGGATGGAAGGGGAAAAGGGTGCACACCGACGGGTGTGTACTCAACCATACCGTATGAGTTTCCAAGGAGATATGAGCATATGAGCATTGCATTGCATTACATGCATATTGATGATGATATTATTAAGTGTTCATGATTGAGATGATATACATGATGGGAGATGTTTTTGCCATGTTATTGTTCTTGTTGTCCATTACAATATGCTTCTTTGAGTTTCGAACTCACGCTTGTGTTTTATGTTGTTTTTAGGTACTTTGAGATCGGCATGCGGGACGAAGGGGTTTAGCTACACTTCTACACGTAGCTCCACCATCATAGTCTATAATTAATCACTTGGAGATATGATATTAAGAGTTGTGCCACAAACTTAATGTATGGTTTAATTTAGCATGCTCGTGATCCCTTATTTGCTTCGTTATAGCTTATGAAGTGGTTGAGCGTGGTAGTATTGGTGTAATTTGATGATATGTCCATTTATGTTGATGTTTTAGATGTCGTGTGCTATGATATATCTTGCCATGTTTTTTTGATATTGTGTTAATTCATGGAAAAACAAAGGAGATGCTGCCGAAATATCGGTTTTTAGCATATGTACCTTTGCTGGAATTTATGTTTAAATGTGGTCTTTAGACGTTGTGTAGCTTATGTTTGGTAGCATTCGGGCATATTAAATGCCGAGGTGTTACATTAGGTTTGTAGACCAAAGGCATTAACGATATCTCACATTCAAGACTTGCAAGATCTTTACTCAATAATGAAACACAAGCACTCACACAAGGTCTCAGCACGACCCAAGCGATAGTATAAATTCCCAAACAGACCACGAAAGAAAACGGTATCACACTCCTCGAACTAAACATTCCTTGACACTAAAGTGCCCGATCCCTTTAGCCAACACTACTCCCCAGAAGAACACGGTACCAACCCTGAAAAAGATTGATCTTGCAAAAGTGTTTGAACTGTTTGAACAAACGGGGTTAAAACCTTGCAAAAGATTGATCTTTTACAACTAGGCCAACACCCACCGTTACCATCGAAGGAAAAGCCTACTTTATAACCAGGGTCTTGAAACCCGCAAAAAAACAATACAACTGAGCAATCCACTTTGGTTGACATAACTCGCTTTAAAGATCGGCGACAAAAAGATCCAATACACTTCAAAAAGGAAAGGCAATTACTAGCAACCACCAAGTGGTCCGCTAATAATTTAGTCAACCCTACCAAGGAACACATCAACGACACAATTCTCCAAGAAGGTTTGAATTGGGTCATACACAACCTTCCTTTACTCTTCACTTTTAAACCATTTACGATCAACTACTAGCCACACCAGATTTCTCTTACTAAGAAAGTCTCGTCCTCACATCCTTCCACTCAAAGGACCAAGACAAAGAGTACCACCATTGGGTAAGCTCAACCACCAACCATCAACCCAATTGATCCCCATGCGTAACTTTGAGTCCAATGCACTACAATCACTTTGAAAAGGATTCGACAACAACCAAAGAGTATTCATTTTAATTTCCTAAGTCAAGACGCAAAGGAAACACAAATCTCCTACACCAGAACCAACATACCAGAAATTCTTCATTGTTTCTTTTCATACCAGAAAGAAATAGAAATCTCAATTTGTGACATGGATGCACACTTTTCAAGAGCACTCCGGATTAGTCATATATCTATATATGACTTTCTCACCGACCTGGCTCAACGACTCTTTTATCATTTAACATCTATAAACGATGTCATGTTTACTTTTCACCATTCATTCATCATGTAACAACACTACCGAATAGTCATTCACAAGACGACTTCTTCCTCTGTATCGCATGAATAAAACTCGAATAACATCGAGGATTGCGCTAACTCATATAAACTATGACGGCAGCATAGTTAACAGTAAGGTACCACATCGTATCAGAACCCACCAATGATAGAAAGCTAAACTTGCAAAACATCGCATTTTAATCAAAATCAACATTTTGGAAAAGAACATCGACTCCAAAGGCAAACATCTGCGCACACAACCACCACAAATTTTTCTCAAAAGAAAGGGAAACTCACTCCCAACAGATACAAATTAAATCTCAAGAGTTTCCAACACAACCCACTATGTCCATCTGCTTCCTTTAAAATTAATTCCAAAGATAATTCAGTGCGAACGCGAAGCGGCGTGATCCACTCAAAAACTTTTGGGTGTAAATCCATACTCATAGTACAAACTAAACAAGTTAGCCAAATCCAAAGGTTAGCATTAATCACTACGAGTTTTAGGGAAACTCTGAAACACAACAGAAGAAACACTTTGACCAAAAGTATTTAACCAAAATAGCAACCAACCAAACCAGTCCAAAAGGTTTTAGACACAAGCTCAGGATGAAACCCACCAAATCTAGTATTCCACTATACTTACCATTTAATTATTCAATATACACTATATACTCATCGAGAAGCCTCATTATAATTCAACCAAAAGCTACATAACCAATTCTTTCTCTAGTTACCTTTCCCAACATTTATAAACACAGTTTATGATGATTAACAAAACGTCTTCCATTCCATACTACCTCATCATGATCCCCACAGACCAACACATCATATAACAACACTACCAAGTCATCAATATCAATTATTTGCATAATCATCAATCAACAACATTGCTTTTAGCTACCCTATACATAGGTTACAACAAATTTGTCACTACACAACATACTCCAACTATTAAATTAAATTTAATAAGTTAGACCTTCACGAAGCTCTTACAATATCATCAAACATCAAAACCTATATCTTTCCAATTAGCCTCGATGCTAGCATTTTAGGAACACGACTGCGTACTACCAATCATGCTAATATTTTGCACCAACATGAATAGCAACTCTAATTAACTTCCAAGTTAAAACCACTAGCAAACACGATTAAATCTCTCAATTAACCCATTAGATTAGAACATCTTTTTAATGTTCTAACTATGCATCAGGGTTTTAAACTTTAAACACTAACGAGGATCATAAGCATTTTTTGAAGAAAAGCGACAGATTCTAAACATATACATTAACACATTTAATCATTCTCGCTATAGAGTACTCTACAACGCTAGTAGCCTATTTATTCTCAAGCTAAAGATAACAACCGCATTGAATTATTTCAACTCACAAATTAACTTAACAATACATCCTTCCATAAACCACATTGGTACATACTACATAACATGCTAAACAACAATTCTCACTAGTGACAAACGATTTCAGTCAAAAGACTACTTACTTTGTTTGCAGCATTTTTAAAAAAAACTCAACCCAAATTCACAAGGAAACTTGACTCTCAAAATTGCAATGAGACAGACCCAAACTTGGTTATGCAAAAGGAAATTCTCCAAAACACTTTTCAATCTCAAAGACTCCCATAGAGGAAAATTGTTGAAAGACAATTTTCTTAAAAGGGAACCAAGTGATCAAGTAATCCTTTTCAAATAAAACCTTAACACCAAACCCCAAACTTTCACGAAACAAGAAGGGTTTTCAAAGATGATTTCTTAAACCAGTAAAATGACGAAATCAAACACCACTTACTCCTACAAAGCCACAGGACTTCAGCCCTGACAACCAGGTCTGGCATAATGCCGCAATAACTCTTTTGACCTCGGAGAAAGACAAACACAGGAATAGATTTAATGCTTCTCCCCCAGAAAGCAATCAACAAACTAAGCATCAAAGCTGGAAAGGTGAACAAAAGAAGCACAACACTAGACTCTTCTTCTTCGCCTTCAACCAAGGAAGACAAAACCACACACAGCATACGGAACAATCCGTGAAAATCCAATGCAAAACATTTTTCTTTTGGTTTCAGTCAACTAAAACCAAAAAAACCAACCAAGATCGACCACAGAACGATAAAGAAGATACGAAGGAATCCAACACCAATCTCTTCTATTCGACTCCAGTCAACTACCCGATCTATGACAGAAAGGGTAAGCACTCTTCTCCTACAGGGGTTAATAATTCTTCGGTGATGGCGTTAACCGGACACACCATCAAACCACACCCCTACTATGAACAAAAAGAGGTGACCGAAACACTTCGGCACCACAACCCCACTTTATCACAAATGAAGCAACTCAATCAAATCTATCATAAATATAGCATTAAACATCATCAAAAGTAGCATTCAACATCAAAGCTTAAATGCAACATTCAAGCGTAAAGAAATGATACCCATACCCTTTCCTACTGTGCATCCATGTGTGTCAACTTTTAGATTAGTTATACCACTTTTGCAAGTTTTAATGTTGCTATCCTATGATAAAATTTTAGTTAAAACCCAAGCCATGTTTCTAAGTTATTCCACATCACATTTTAGTTGTACCCTATAGCATGACTCTAAAATACACATTCCAGGGACCTACAGCCCGCTCTGATACCAATTGTAACACCCCGGCATTTAATATGCCCGAATGCTACCAAACATAGACTAAGCAACCTCTAAATACCACAAATACAAGTAAATTACAGCAAAGGCACGAATGCTAAAAACCAAAATTTCGGCAGCATCTCCTTTGTTTTAACATGAGTTGAAGGAACAACAATAGCATAGCAATATATGGCAATATAAGAGGCATCTAAAATAGCAATAATTAAAGGCATGACAGCAATATAAGTCTAATTCCAAGCATTTAATGTCTCCATGAGCCAAACAAACAATAAGACTCTCATATCGCAAAACCAGACCATAAATCAATAAGCATCACACTTAATTTATTATCAAGACCCAATTGAATGACTGTGGGAACAAATGAGTGAAGCTACGTGTAGAAGTGTGACTATCTTCCTTCCCCACAAGCCGGTCTCATGGTACCTAAAACAACAAGAAAGCACAAGCGTGAGTTCAACACTCAGCAAGTATATTGCAATGGTACAAAAGAACAATTACATTGCTACAACAACTCACATCATGTCTATCATCTTATTCATGATCACATATCATTATCATCATCATCATGTATGCAATGCGATGCGATGCACATGTCTCCTGGAAACTCATACCGGTATGGTTGAGTACACACCCGTCGGTGTGCACCCTCTCCCCCCTTCCATCCCGAAGATGGAGGGTGCCTACTCCTCACTTCCATTCACCGCGGTGGATGGAATCACGATGTAGGACTTACTCAATGGCGCCCGGACTAGTCATAACTTTCTCACCGACCTTACCGGACAAGTTATGACTTTCTCACCGACCCGGCCATGTGTCATGCCATGTATGCAAACATGCCAACATCATAGATAACTTGTACATTAACACATGGCATCACAACATAATATACCATATTCATCATATCAATGGCAAACATTAAAGCATGGCATGTGAACATATCATATATTCAATAAAACTCAACAAAACTAGCAATCTACAACCCGCTACCCATTCCAATACACTTGCCTCAACCACGGGCGACGGATTGGCGAGAAGTAGAGGGCACCCCCGGGGTCACACCACCTACACATAGGCACCACACACTCAAAATCATGCCCACAAAACAATACGCAAAAACTCTTCTACCCCAACTTCGCAAACTACTCGCACAACCCAAAAACAGAGGTTCTGTCCCGTTGGGACAGCAGACTTGCAACGAGCATAACTCGGGTTCTAAGACTCCGAATCGATTAAACGAATACATTCTCGCGTAGCTTAGGAAATTTCCCAACTTTTTATAAGTATATGGAAAAACTGATTCGGACTCTAAAGTGGTTTAATCTAAAGAATACCGTGATCTGTTCCAATCACGTCATAGTTTTTAACACGTTTGGTAAAACGAGCATAACTTTCAAATGGCTGGGCGGAATTGGATGTTCTTTATACCCACTTAAAGGTATTGAAGTTACCTACAACTTCTTCAACAGGCGGCCGACCAAATTCCGAGTCTAAATTGGCTAAAACCAAAACCCTAGGTCGAGTGCTCATGCTGCCCGAAACAGAGAACGTGGCAAACTCTAGATTCCATCTAATCTACCCAATTACAGCACCACCAATTGATCTAAAAACATGATATTAACCCTTAGAATAGTACCTAGACCAACCCCAAGGATCACCCATACCGTACCTCAGCCCGACGAACGCCGAATTCCTTCCTCCCGGGCTCCCGATCGTCCTCCTCGCGTTGGAACCGCCGGATCTCCTCATCGCAGGGCTTCCCGATTGAGAGGACAGCAAGGTGGCACGGAGGGGAGCTCCCCTAAGGCAACAAGGGAGGTGGAGAGGGGAGGGGAGAGGTGGAGGCGCCTAGATGGGGAGGTGGGAGGTGGAGGCGCCTAGATGGGGAGGTGGGAGGTGGAGGCGCCTAGATGAGGAGGTGGGAGGTGGAGTGGCGGCTAGAGCAGTATGGGGGGCTCACCAAGGGGTGGTGTGCTGCCCTCCACCCCCTCATGGGCCAGAAAACGTCCCACCCTCGGCCCACGTGGGGTTCCCCTAAGACCCAACTTGCCCCGGAAGGGCCCAAACTCCCGAAACCGGCCCGGAAACGCGACTAAACCGCAAAACGTAAAGTTTTAATATCAAATTTCACATTTTATAATGTCACGACAATCCGTAGTGTCATAGCCTACCTCGTACTCCATGAGGGAAGGATGTTGTTTGGGTTGTGGTGGACCGTCTTAGCAAGTCCGCACACTTCATTCCGATCCGCACTACCAATTTCGCGAGCGAGTTCTCCCGTCTATGTGCGGGAAATTGTGAGACTGCGTGGGGTACCCAAGACGATTATCTCTGATTGGGATGCAAAATTTGTCTCAATTCTGGGAGAGTTTGCAGAGTGCTTTGGGCACACTGCTTCGCCTCAATAGTGCTTTTCACCCTCAGACTGATGGGCAATCCGAGCGTACTATTCAGACCTTGGAGGATATGCTCATGGCCTGTGTGATGGCATGGAAAGGTAGCTGGGAAGATCATTTGCCACTAGCAGAATTTTCATACAATAACAGCTATCATTCCAGTATCCGGGCTGCCCCTTATGAAGTGCTGTATGGCCGAAGGTGTAGATCACTGCTTTGCTGGGATGCAGTGGGGGAGAGAGCGGTCCTTGGACCGGATTGGGTTCAACAGACTGTTGATCGGGTGGCAGAGGTCCGGAAGAACCTTCTTGCAGCTTAGAGCAGACAGAAAAGCTATGCTGATGTGAGAAGGCGAGATTTAGAGTTTGAGGTGGGTGATAGCGTACTCTTGCGAGTATCTCCCACCAAGGGTGTGGTTCGATTTGGTACCAAAGGGAAGCTTAGCCCGAGGTATGTTGGCCCGTTCCCGATTATAGCTCGAGTTGGTAAGTTGGCTTATCGCTTGGAGCTACCGGAGTCAATGCAAGGAGTCCAGAATGTGTTCCATGTTTTGATGCTGAGAAAATACTTGCATGACCCGGAGTTGGTGGTTTCTTTAGAGCCTTTGGTGCCTGATCAGAACCTCACGTTTGAGTCCCGTCCTGTGAAAATTCTTGGGCATTCAGAGCGAGTGTTGAAGAACAGGACGCTCAAGTTTGTCAAAGTTCTGTGGTCGCATCAGACTGAGAGGGAAGCGACCTGAGAGTTGGAGTCGCGTATGCGTGAGAAATACCCAGAGCTCTTTTCATCAGGTATGAACCGTGAAGTTTAGTTCTCTTTATGTCGTTGGTTTTGCGTAGTGGCGTGTCGTGGATTCGAGGTCGAATCCTGTTGAAGGGGGGAGAATGTGACACTGCGGAATGACGGTATGAGTCATTTTTTATTTCGACATTTCGGTATGTCTTCGGTATCATGTTTTTGGGCCTTCCGGGGGATTTTGGGCCTTCCGGCGGAATTTGGGGCTTCGGGGAATCATCGTGGGCTTGAGGGACCCTCGTGGGCCGGAGGTGGGGGGCCTTTGGCCCAAGTGGAGAGGGGTTTAGGGCAGCATGGCTGCTGCCCCTTGTGCCCCCTCCCCACATGCTCCTCCACCTCCCCCCTCTACCCTTGCCGCCACCCCCACCACCCTCTAGCCGTGCGCCCCTCCCTCCCACCTTGCTCCTCTCCTACCACCCCCTAGCCAGCCCTAGCTTGGCACCCTTCCCCTCCATTGCTGCCACTTCATCCCCCTCCGTTGATCTCCACGTTGCGAAGGATTGCGACCGAGAGGATCCGAAGATTGGAGTGAGTTCGTGGCCGGGAGAGGATTTTTCATCGGTTCATCGTTCGTCGGAATAATGTAACACCCCGGCATCTAGTCTGCCGTGAATGTCACCCAAACAACTCTAGACACAACGAATATCACATATTTAACAATAAATTACAGCAACTACACTAATAGTTTAATTGAAAATTTGGCAGCATTCCCTTTGTTTTTCCTTGTTTTTTAAGCAACAATAATATTATCACATCATTATAGCATAATAGATGACATTTAAACGGCACTAACAGGAGTTAAAGCATCATCTCAAGTCCATAACATAAACTCCAAAGTTTAATGAACAAATATGAAGGGAACAATAAAACCAAGCACATAAGCTAGCATAATCCAAGTTTTTAACGCAATAAGATGATCATTACAACTACAAAGTGGGAGTGTGTAGTTGTCTAGGTGAACAACACTATGTGGAGATGTGATGCTAATCTCCCTTCCCCGACTGCCGAGTTCATGGTACCTAAAAACAACATAAAACAACAAGCGTGAGTTCATCACTTAGCAAAGTGTATTGCAATGATACAAAAACAATAATCAACTCACATACATACTTAATTCCATTCACATATCCTGAGAGTCAACTCATGAACTTCACTTATGCTCTCATATAACATCATCATAAACATCTCACATAACTTCTTCATATGCATCTCATAGAACATCATAATCATCTCATAAACCACTTCGTTCATGCAATGCAATGCAATGCACATGTCTCTTTGAAGCACATACCGGTATTGCCGAGTGCACACCCGTCGGCGTGCACCCTCTTTCCCCTTCCATCCCGTAGATGGAGGGTGCCTACTCCTCGCTTCCATTCACACTGTGGATGGAATCACGAGGTAGGTCTTACTCAATGGCGCTCCGGATTAGTCATAACTTTCTCACCGACCTTACCGGACTAGTTATGACTTTCTCACCGACCTATTCAATTCTCATGCCTTGTATGCAAATATGACATAAACATAAACAACTTGCACGTAAACTCAACTAAACATTGCATAGCATCATAATAACCCATTTTCATCATATCGCAAGTAAAATTCAATCATGGCATCATATCATAAAACATGTGTAAACTATCTCATTATCAAACATTACGGCTCCCTAAGCCGCTACCACTACAATACACTTGCCTTAACCGCGGGCGGCGGATTGGCGAGAGGATGAGGGCACTCCCGGGGTCACACCACCCGCACATAGGTACCACACACTCAAAACGTGCCCTCAAAACAGTACAAGAACGATCCCCTGCCCCGACTTCGCAAACAACCCCTAAAACCCGAAAACAGAGAATCTGTCCCATTGGGACAGCGGGCTTCCAACTAGCATAACTTTAGTTCTAGGACTCCGAATCGAGTAAACGAGAACATCATCGCAAAGCTTAGGAAATTTCCTAGCTTTTTCTAAATATTTGGAAAAACTGATTCGGCATAAAATTTCCTAATCTACAGATCCACCCGATCTGTCCCAATCGCGTCACAGTTTTGAACACGTTCGGTAAAACAGCCATAACTTTCAAACGGCTGATCGGAATTTCACGTTGTTGGTGTCCACTGAAAGGTATTGAAATTATCTACAACTTTCTCAATAGCCGGCTGACCAGAAAACGCATCTAAAATTGCCAAAACCGAGCCCTCAGCACGAGCGCCCAATCTGCCCGAGATCAAAACAATGGACAGATTTGCAATTGCACTAATCCCATCTAGGAACAGCACCTATGCATCAAAATTAACCATGGAATTTACCATCTAACCAGCACCTACACCCTAAAATCAAGATCCCCGAGGTTTACCTCTTCTTGGCGAAACTTCCGATCGACGAACATCGCCTCCTTGTGGCCCGATCTCCCCTTCGATCACCGGGAACGCCAAAATCATCGGGATCACCTGATCTTTTTGGACGAAGAGCTCCCGGACAGCGAGATTGGAGTGTCTACGAGGGGGAGGAGGTAGGGCCGGCTAGGGGTGGGGAGGAGAGGGAGGGGATGGCGCAAGATGGGGAAGGAGGGGCGGCTAGGGCTTGGATGGGGGGTGGCGGCTATGGGAGGGGGAGGAGGAGGGGGGCTGCATGGGGGAGGCTTGGGGCACCCTACGGCAGGATGGCTGCCCCCTCCTCCCCACATGGGCCAAGAAACCCCCACCTAGGGCCCAGAAAGATCCCCCCAAGGCCCAAGTTCCCCCGGAAAGGCCCAAACACACGAAAACGGCCCGAAAACGCGACATAAAGTCGTACCGTAATGCCGAAATCTATATCGTCACATTCCGTAGTGTCACTTCCTATAATATTGCATCCCATGATGTCACAGATAAGGTATGGTGATGGGAAACTTTTGGGATGGATTAGGTGCTGTGATAGTGGATGTTTTGGTTCTATTAGTTCAAAAGGTGGTGCTGCAACTAGTTATAATTGATGAAAACTAGAATTGTTGTGGTGTTCTGTTACGGGCTGATTGGACGTCCTACCAAGGGCTTGAGTTTTCGCAATTTTCGATGCATTTCCTGGTCGGTCGTATGTTGAGAAAGTTATAGGTAATTGAATTACCTTTAATTGGACACCAAGAACGTTGAATTCCGTCTAGCCGTTTAAAAGTTATGGCTGTTTTACCGAATGTGTTCAAATCTATGACGTGATTGGGACAGATCGTGTGATCTGTAGATTAGACAATTTTAGAGGTCGATTCAGTCTTCGCAAATACTTTGGAAAAGCTAGAAAATTTCCTAAGATTTGAGTAAATGTACTCGTTTACTCAATTTGGAGTCTTAGAACTCAAGTTATGCTAGTTGGAAGCCCACTGTCCTGTCGGGACAGATTCTCTGTTTTCGGGTTTTAGGGGTAGGTTGCGAAGTCGGGGTAGATGATCGTTCTTGTACTATTTTGTGGGCACATTTTGAGTGTGTGGTACCTATGTGCAGGTGTTGTGACCCCAGGAGTGCTCTCAACCTCTCGCTACTCCGTCGCCCACGGTTGAAGGCAAGTGTATTGGGATGGCTTTGGGTATTTGTAACACCCCAATTTTTGCTTTTCATGAAATTAAATATTATTTTGCACATTTGTGAATTTTTGGAATTTTCTGGAATTTATTTGGATTTATTTGGATTTAATTTGAATTTATTCCATATTGAAATAATTAAAGAAATTAAATTTTCAAATAAAGTTTTGTTGGAAATATTTTATTTGAGTCCAAAATGATCCAAAATATTTTCCAGAATTTTTCTGGAATTTTTCTGAGTATTTTACTATTTTTCTTGAATTAAATGAATTACTGGAAATTATTTTAAATATTAAATCGCTGAGAAATCCAAACCGGATTGATTCTTGTTCATCCGACCGAGCCCGAGTCAGACTCGAGTCCGAGTCCGACCCAAGCCATGCGACTCGGTCGAACCCGGTCACCGCGCCGAAACTCAACCGTTGGATCAAGATCCAACGGCTGAGATCAACCGCAATAGCCACCGAACCCTAGCCCGTGACCGTTGGATTGAGATCCAACGGCTCACGTTGATCCACGTCACCCAATCCGAATGGGATTCGGACTCCGCCGCCGCAGCCGTGTCGACCTCGGTCTCCGCGCGATACACGGAAGCCGAGGCCCCTATTTAATGCGCCGCCGCCGCCATCGTGAAGCCCGTTCCCTTGCGCACCCGTAGCCCTAACCCACCCCGTCGGAGCCGCCGCCGTTTAGCCGCGCGAGCTCGCCGTAGTTGGAATCCCTCTCCGCCGCGGTTTTTGCTTCGTCCCGCCGCCGTTGACCCCAGATCCGGACTCCCCGTGACGAGACGCACCCGAGGGGAGGACTCACCTCGCCGGAGGAGCCCGCAAACGCCGTTGCCCGTGTCGCCGTTCCCAGCTCCGGCCAGCCAGCTCCGCCGCGCCGCCATCGCCGACCCCGAGCTTCGTGGACCGTCGGATCACCATCGCACGGCTAGGATCACGCCACGTCACCGCCGGTGAGATTCCAATCTAAAACCCCAGATCAATCTCAACCGTTGGATCTAGATCCAACGGTCCAGATCAAACGCGTTAACCCAAACGGCGTGAGAGCGAGATCAATCTGGGCCGTTGATTTTCAAATCAACGGCCGAGATTGAGCCACGTGTGCGGAAGTTGGACCTAAGACGGTCGGCCGTCTGCGTGCGTAATGACCGCACGGGCCGTAGCGTTAGCGGCAGCGACCGCACCATGACGTCCAAGACGGGCCCAGCCGGCGGCCATCCCAACTGCGCGATGGCGTCACCCATGACGTCACGCAGTGGGTCCCACTGCCGACCGCGTGGTGAGCCCCGCCGACGCCAAAGAATGACGTCACCCGAGTGGTCCCACCTGTCAGCGACCCGAGCCGTGGACCAGGTCCACGGTGGACCAAGCCAAGCCGTGGGCTGAGCCCATGGACCGGCTGACGTCAGCCGTCCAATCAGAGGCTGCCACGTGTCCTCGCTGACGCAATAATTAATTTCCGAAAAAGAAAATGATTTATTAATTCGAAATAATGATTTCAGATTTTGTTTCAAACTTCAAACGCTTATAACTTTTGCGTTTCAACTCCGATTTGAGTGATTCAAATTTCTAAATTTGTATAAAATTGAGATCTACCTAATGACGAATTTTATTTAATTTTTGGACTAAAGTTTTCCTCTGTAATATTATTTAATTGATTATTTAAACTTCAAAATGCTATAACTTTTGCATTTAAACTCCGAATTTGACGATTCCAGTTTCTAAAAATTCATAAAATTATGTTCTCTCTGTTTATGAACTTTATTTGGATGTTTGGACAATTTTTGTCTATTGTTTTATTCATTTGTTGCTATTTGTACGCGGTACGAGTAGACGTTGAAGTGCCGGAAGGATTCGAAGGAGAAGTATTGACCCAGGAGCCAGCTCAGGACCAAGAGCAAGTACTTTTTGAAGGCAAGTTATGCTTTTACCATATTGACCCTAATTTTAAACCTATTTTGATTTAACTTATTGCATGCTAGTTCAATTAGAAAATACCTTATTTAAGTATGGGAAATTAGATAAATGCCAAATTGCTGTATGACACCTTGATTAATTAAATATGTGCCATGACCCCTTGTCACCCTAGTTGTGGTTTACTAGTTGGACATTACTAAAATGCCAACATGGGAAATTAGATCGTTGTAGTATATTGCTTAGAGCACGCTACGTGCTCATGACATGATTTTGGACAATCAAATGTTAATATTGACTTAATGATATATTGAACCTGTTTTGGAAAGGTATCATGTGATGTTGATAGCACGTGGTGCATGGTAATCAACTGGGGTTTGATAAATAGTTTTCGACCGGGGCATGTGGCAAGATTGATCGGGTGGGCCAGTTGTGGCACCGGGACTGTTGGTTTGGTTCTTCGGGTAGTCTTGCCCTGGTCACCCTAAGGACTTCACCTTGCAAGCCTTTGAACTGGGTCAAACATGCAACCACATGTCCGTAATGGGACGGACCTAGTTGATTAAGTTGCTAATAACGTACCTGTGGGACCTCAGGAGGTCAACTACACCCTTTGTGTATGTTGTACGGGGGAGTGTACCGGGGCTGCGGCCAGGTACCCATCTAACGGTTGGTTGGCCTAAACTTCGCCTTAGCTAAGGGAAGGGTTAGTGTGCAACAACCGGGGTGGACCACTTGTATTGTTAGAAGTTTCCGAAAGACTTTGTTACGGGAACTCGCCTTTGTGGGGTTTGACTGTATCTTGTGGGTAAAGTGCATAACCTCTGCAGAGTGTAAAATCTATTCGAATAGCCGTGTCCGCGGTATTGGACATCGCTCGGGAATTACAGTCAAGGGTTAAACTTTCTCAAAAATAACTTGGACTTGAAAGGTTGGGTTGGATTAATAATGATGTTGATAGAAATGTGGATTAGGATGGGAAAGATGTTTACTAAACCCCTTGAAAAGTTATTTATGCTTTACTTGTTACTACTGCTTTCGAATCTACTTATGATACTTGTTAAATGCTCTTCTTTGCAAATATACCTTGAGCCACTCCTTTGTATTAAGCCATGCATGTAGTATATTAGCTGCATTCATGCATGACTTCTTGAGTACCAAGTACTCACCCTTGCCACAATACAACACCGGTTGAAGAGGAGACTACACGGCTTTGGAGGAGGAGCTCCAAGAGGAACCGTCTACTTAGGTAGCGAGCCGGTCGATTTCTGTGGTATCTTTGGATGGCGCCACGAAGTTATCTTATTTTTCGCTGCTATTATTTCTCTTTTAATAAGTTTCGCCCTGCGTGGCGTATATTTGTAACTTGACCATAAGGTCGAGCAACCAGTTTGACTATTTAATTAAAGTACTTCGTTAGTATCGAGTGGTATGATTGTGATATTTACCGATGTTAAGACTGTTTGCACTAGCGCGTTCCTGGACTAGTGCTGAATACACAGAGGGTCCGGATTTGCAGATTCGGGTCCCGACAGAGGAGGTATCAGAGCCATACTGACTGTAGGCTCAACCCTAGCTAGAATGGTCGTAGAGAGGTTAAAACCTATTTTCTAAAGATAAAATTTGGTCAAGATAATGAATGAATTCTCGACTTACCCCTTCTCTCTTGTCTTACCCCTTGCTGAATTTTTCTTACCGTCATCACAATTTGAACTCTGTTCTCACGTAAGCACTTTGTGACAGATGGAGGGAGAGTTCAACTACGTAGATCTGGAGGTTGGTCACGCCGCGGAACTTTGGTGTATGCTACAGACTCTCGGAGATTTTGAGAAGCCGCAATACCAAGTGGAAGTGATCTGACAAGCAGGATTGATCAAGGCTTGTGATGTGAAGATTGTGGTACCTGCTAGGAAGAAGGGCCCAGGCAATCGCCCGATACACTGCTCTGCCAGGAGGTCTACAATGCAGATGGGTATCCAAGAGGCGTCACGACGAGCAATGCGGCACATTACTCATATCTACGCCAGAGAATTGGAGAGCACGGTGTTCCGGTATCATCCGCGCAGCAATAACCTTCTTGACCCGAAGGCGATTCAGGATGAGAATGCCATGGTTACACAATTGGCACGACTTGTTGTCGCCCAGGAGGATGTACTCGATGATACAAGCAAGGAGCTACAGAAGGCCCGCAAAGAAATCACGGCAGAGAAGAACAGATGGCGGGAAGCTCAAGAGTATATGTCCCATCTTCTGCACAGGATTGGAGAGTTAGAGACGGTGTTATACGCACCAGAGCCGGAGCCAGTACTCGAGCTACACGAGCCAGACCCGGAGGAGCCGGAACTTGAGGAGGACACTGCTTCTTCGACTACCACAGATGACACAGTTGTTGGACATGGCGATCGTTTCGCGCCTATGCCGCAGCGTCCGTACCCAGGCCGTGGAGGTTTTCTCGATGAGTGAGCGTAGGTTCTATAGTGAGACTCCTTCGCCGAGTCGCGTCATAGAATAAAGAGTCACCCTTTAGGCGTTAGACTCCAGTGTTAGTTCGATTTGGATTTTCATTCCTTGCTGAGTGTGCAGTATGTGTTGCAAGGCCCCTAGGCATTGTAAGCAACCATACCAAGTTACTATTGATTAAAATAATAAAGTTGGACTTTAAGTTACACCTTTCGCCCCGCATAAGTTCCATATTACTTGTCTATTCCTGTTTCCCTCTCATCTACGAAACCTTGGAGCAATCGGCGGATGGTGAACACCATGAAACCTTGGAGGCAATGGAAGTGGTTCTCGCCCAGCAGAAAACCCCAATGATGGAGCACCAGCACCGCCAGTTGATATGCAGAATTTTGGAGCTTTTCTTGCTGCTCAGACTTAGTTAATGCATGCCATGATGCAACAGATGCAACACATCACTGCTCAGGCCACTGCTAATCAAGTTAATCAGGGACAACGCCAGAATACAAGATTGTCAGAGTTCATGAGGACTCATCGACCCACTTTTTCTGGGAATGCCAATCCGTTGGAGGCTGATGATTGGTTAAGGTCAATTGAGAGGAAGCTACACATTGCTCAATGCATAGGAAATGAGAAGGTACTCTACGCTTCTCATCAGTTGGAAGGAACAGCCGCCGAATGGTGGGAGAACTTCTGTGCCACGCAAGAGAACCCTCAGGACATCACTTGGGAGGAGTTCACGGTGCGTTTCAAGATCACGTGCCTGAAGGAATCATGGATCTCAAGAAGGAGGAGTTCAGAGCACTGAAGCAAGGTAATCAGCCAGTGGCCGAATACCTGAACAAGTTCACACAGCTTGCACGCTACGCGCCTGAGGATGTAGCGACAGATAAAGCCAGACAGTCTCGCTTCATGAAGGGACTTAACTCAGGACTACAGGTGGGACTGATCACCCACACCTTTCCAGATTTCCAGGAGCTTGTGAATAAGGCGCTCATTCTTGAGGACAAGCACAAGGAACTGGATGAGAACAGGAAGCGCAGGATGCAGCATCAGGGATCGCGTCAGGGAGCACAGCAACGTTTGAGAGTTGTACCAAATCAGTTTTTCAAATTCCAGCCGCAGAATACAACAAGGACACCGTCACCAGCACCAAGACCCGTCAATCAGAACTATCAGACCCAAAGACCACCGAAACGCCGCTCGTAGTCAACAGGGGACAGTGAGACGCTGCTACAATTGCAATGAGCCAGGACATTTTGCCAACAGTTGTCCTAAGAAGACAGCAGGAGTGACCCCAGTTCGCTTCAATCTGGGATCCACACCAGCTAGGACGCCAGCACCAGGAGCAGCACCCCAGACCGTGGTGAGAGGCCGAGTCAATCATGTCACCGCAGATGCACTGCAGAATGCCACGGACGTCGTACTGGGTAAGTTACATGTTAACTTCACTGCACCAGCTTTTGTTTGATTACGAGCTTCGCATTCGTTTGTTTCACAAGGCTTTGCTGCTAAAAATGATTTGGAGATTGCAAGACTTAAATGCATGCTTTTGGTTCAAACCCCTGGTTCCGAACTCCAAACTAAAGTAGGATGTTCTGGGGTGAGAATATTAATAGATGGGATAGAGTTCCTAGCGAACCTTATTATTTTGGAGACCCAGACCTTAGATGTTATTTTGGGAATGGATTGGTTATCCAAACACAAGGCCGTATTGGATTGTGGACGAAGGACTATCTCAGTTGAGAGCCCGTGTGGAAAGAAAGTGGAATTTCAAGCTACTGCCGTTAGAGATGGACTGTTGATGGTTAACAGTACCAAGGTAATCAGCATAGAGGATGTCTCAGTGGTGAATGAGTACCCAGATGTTTTTCCTGAAGATCTACAGGTATGCCTTGACAGGGACATAGAGTTTGTGATAGAGCTTGTACAGTACAAAGACCGATAGCAAAGAGACCTTATCGGATTTCCACCGAAGAATTGGTAGAGATGAAGAAGCAACTCGAAGAGCTAATGGAGAAAGGATTTATCAGACCGAGTTCGTCGCCGTGGGGAGCGCCAGTTTTGTTTGTCAAGAAGAAGGACGGGAGTTTCAGGATGTGCAATGACTACCGTGCACTCAATGAAGTCACCGTGAAGAATAAGTACCCGCTACCCAGGATCGATGATCTGTTTGATCAGCTGAGAGGAGCCAGAGTTTTCTCCAAGATTGATCTGAGATCGGGATATCATCAGTTGAAGATCCGATCGGAGGATATTCCGAAGACCGCATTCTCGTCAAGATATGGACATTACGAGTTTACTGTTATGTCCTTTGGTCTGACGAATGCACCAGCATATTTCATGAATATGATGAATAAGGTGTTCATGGAATATTTGGACAAGTTTGTTGTTGTGTTCATAGATGATATCCTAATCTACTCCAAGATAGAGGATGAACATGCCGAACACTTGAGGCGAGTTTTGGAAAAGCTGAGGGAACAGCAACTCTTCGCCAAGTTCAGTAAGTGTGATTTTTGGAAGGACAAGGTGGAATTCCTCGGACATGTAATGACCGCAGAAGGAGTCGCCGTAGATCCAAGCAAGGTAGAGGCTGTGTTACATTGGGAGCGTAGAAGACCGTGACCCAGATCCGGAGTTTCCTTGGAATGGCAGGTTACTATCGCCATTTCATTGAAGGCTTTTCGACAATTGCGAAACCTCTTACGCAATTGCTGAAAAAGGAGAAGAAGTTTGCATGGACGCCGGAGTGTGAGAAAGGTTTTTAGGAGCTGAAGAAACGATTGACATCAGCGCCAGTGTTAGTCCTACCGGACGTCAGTCAAAGTTTTGATATTTATTGTGACGCATCGCGCCAAGGACTTGGATGTGTGCTGATGCAGAATGGAAAGGTCGTCGCTTATGCATCAAGACAGTTGAGGCCACATGAGGAGAATTATCCGACGCATGACTTGGAGCTAGCTGCCGTAGTGCATGCCTTGAAATTAGGGCGTCACTACTTAATTGGAAACAGATGTGAAGTATACACGAACCATAAGAGTCTTAAGTACATCTTCACCCAATCAGACTTGAACATGAGGCAGAGGAGATGGTTAGAGTTGATCAAGGACTACAATGTTGGAATCCATTACCATCCCGGGAAGGCCAACGTAGTTGCCGATGCTCTGAGTCGGAAAAGCCATACCGTGAGTATGTTGCTAGCCACAAGTCAGGATGAGCTATGTGAGGATTTCCAGAGAATGCAGATTGAAGTCGTACCAGAAGGATTCATGGCCGCATTGGAAGTGAAGCCTACCTTAGAAGATCAGATCCGAGAAGGACATAAGGATGATGACAAGATCCGCAGGATTAAGACCATCATGGATGAAGGCAAGGCAGAGGACTTCAAGTTGGATGAGCAAGGCACGTTATGGATGAAGGATCGCATTTGTGTGCCGAACAAAAATGAGCTGAAGCAGTTGATTCTAGAAGAAGCCCATGACTCCAAGTATTCAATTCACCCAGGAAGTGCCAAGATGTATCAGGATTTGAAGGAGAGATTCTGGTGGCCGAGCATGAAGCGTGAAGTTGCCGAGCATGTTGCATTGTGCGACGTATGCCAGAGAGTCAAGGCAATGCATCGAGACCCAGGATTGTTGCGGTACCGGAAATACCTGAGTGGAAGTGGGAGGAAATCGGAATGGATTTCATTACCGGTTTGCCTAAGACTCAAGGAGGTTATGACTCCATATGGGTTATAGTGGATCGCTTGACCAAGGTCGCCCATTTTATCCTGTGAAGACTACTTACTCGGGAGATAAGTTAGCGAGTTGTATATGATCAGGATCGCCTGCTTGCACGGAGTGCCAAAGAAGATAAGTATCGGATAGAGGTACCCAGTTTACCTTGAGGTTACGGAATAAGCTACATGAAGCCATGGGAACCCGTTTGAACTTCAAGATGACTTATCATCCACAGACGGATGGCCAGACTGAAAGATTCAATCAGATTCTGGAGGATATGTTAAGAGCGTGTGCATTAGCTTATGCTACCTCTTGGGATAAGAGTCTGCCGTATGCGGAGTTCAGTTACAACAACAGTTACCAGGCAAGTTTGCAAATGTCACCATTTGAAGCACTATATGGTCGACCCTGTCGGACGCCATTGAATTGGAATGAGACAGGTGAACGCCGTGTCTTTGGGCCAGATATTCTTCAAGAAGCTGAAGAACAGATTGCCATAATCAGGGAGAGATTGAAGATAGCCCAATCACGACAGAAGAGTTATGCTGACAACCGTCGCCGAGACCTGAGTTTCGAACCAGAAGATTTCGTGTATCTCAGAGTCAAACCGCTCAGAGGAGTTAAGAGATTCCATGCCAAAGGAAAACTCGCGGCGAGATATGTTGGACCATTCAAGATTTTGAGCCGCAGAGGCGAAGTTGCTTACCAGCTGGAGTTGCCGCAGTCGTTACAGGAGTACATGACGTGTTCCATGTGTCCCAGCTAAAGAAGTGTCTTCGAGTGCCAGATGAGCAAACGCCCTTGGAGTCGATTGAACTGCAAGAGGATCTGACTTATAAGGAGCATCCCGTGAAGATTTTGGACACTATGGACCTAGAGACTAGAAATAAGTCAACCCACTTCTGTAGAGTTCAGGGGAGCAACCATGAAGAAAGCGAAGCGACTTGGGAACGCGAAGAGGATTTGAAGAAAGAGTTTCCGAACCTATTCTTTAGTAAGCCCTGAATCTCGGGGACGAGATTCTGTTAAGGGGGGAGGTTTGTAACACCCCAATTTTTGCTTTTCATGAAATTAAATATTATTTTGCACATTCGTGAATTTTTGGAATTTTCTGGAATTTATTTGGATTTATTTGGATTTAATTTGAACTTATTCCATATTGAAATAATTAAAGAAATTAAATTTTCAAATAAAGTTTTGTTGGAAATATTTTATTTGAGTCCAAAATGATCCAAAATATTTTCGAATTTTTGGAATTTTAAAGTATTTTACTATTTTTCTTGAATTAAATGAATTCTGGAAATTATTTTAAATATTAAATCACTGAGAAATCCAAACCGGTCGATTCTTGTTCATCCGACCGAGCCCGAAGTCGATTCGAGTCCGAGTCAGGCAGAGCCATGCGACTCGGTCGAACCGGCCATCAAGGCTGAAACTCAACCGTTGGATCAAGATCCAACGGCTGAGATCAACCGCAATAGCCACCGAACCCTAGCCCGTGACCGTTGGATTGAGATCCAACGGCTCACGTTGATCCACGTCACCCAATCCGAATGGGATTCGGACTCACGCCCTTGGCCAGTGCGACCTCGGTCTCCGCGCGATACACGGAAGCCGAGGCCCCTATTTAATGCGTCGCCGCCGCCATCGTGAAGCCCGTTCCCTTGCGCACCCGTAGCCCTAACCCACTGTAACACCCCAAAATTTTGCTTTTCTTAAATTCATGTGTGTTTTGGCACTTTGGTGAATTTTTGGAATTTTCTGGAATTTATTTGGATTTATTTGGAATTTATTTGAATTTATTCCATTTTGAAATAATTAAAGAATTTAATTTTGCAAATAAAATTTTGTTGGAAATATTTTATTTAAGTCCCAAATACCCTAAAATATTTTCCAGAATTTTTCGAATTTTTAAGTATTTTGCTATTTTTAATGAATTAAATGAATTACTGGGAATTATTTTAAATATTAAATCGCTGGAAATTCAAGTCGGGTCAAGTACTGTTCATCCGACCGAGCCCGAGTCAGACTCGAGTTCGAGTCCGACCCGAGCCACGTGACTCGACCAAGCCAACTCCAAAACCTAATCGATCCCAACCGTTGGATCAAGATCCAACGGTCAGGATCTTCCCGTACCGCTTCGGTCGAATCCGGCACGGATCCGATCGCGTCCACGCGATCGTGGCCGTTGATCGTGCCACGTGGACGGCCATGCGTCATCGTCCCCGCCGAGTCCGAGCCGGACTCCTCCGCCGCGTCGCAGCCGTGTAGGATTAGGGTTCCGTCCCGTGCGCGCATGCCGAGGGCATTTAAATACCGGGTGGTACCCCGAGGACCGCCGTGACCCCACGCACTCTCTGCCCTACCTCACCGAGCCTCAGCCGCCGTAGATCCGCCGGAATCGCTCGCCGGAGTCATAGCATCCCTCCGCTGTGGTTTTGCTTGATTCCGCCGCCGTCCGCCGTCCCCTGCCGCCATTGACCCCAGATCCGGAACCCACGAAGCCAGGCGCACCCGAAGAGACCCTTCACCTCGCCGGAGCACGTCCCAAACGCCGTTCGTGTGGTCGCCGTCCTCAGCGCCGGCAGCCACGACTTCGCCGTGAAGCCATCGCCGACCCCGAGCTCCACCAACCGTCCGATCAAGATCCAAGGGCTCGAGATCGCGCCACGTCACCCTCGGTGAGTTCCGTTGAAAATCCTAGATCTAATCTCAACCGTTGGATCTAGATCCAACGGCTTAGGTCGTGCCACGTGGCGGAGCCGCACCAGGCTAGATTGGATGCGACCGTTAGATCAAGATCCAACGGCCCAGATCAACCCGCGCGCCCAAGCACCGGAGGCCCAAATCAATCCTCGCCGTCGGTTTTCAAACCAACGGCCACGATCGTGCCACGTGTCCAGGGAGCCGAACCGCCGCGCCACGCGGGCGTACGCGTGGGTCACTGACACGCCGGGCCCGCGTGTCAGCGACCGCACCGTGACGTCACCCATGACGTCATCGGTAGGTCCCACTGTCGCCGCAGAGTGGCCGAGCCCCGCCGACGCCGATGACGTCACCCGAGGGCCCACATGTCAGCGACACGTGAGCCGTGGACCGGGTCCACGGTAGACCCGAGCCGAGCGTGGACCGAGTCCATGGACCGGCTGCCGTCAGCCGCCCCAACCAGTGCTGCCACGGGTCCACGCGGACGCAATAAATGTTTTTGCGAAAAAGAAAATGATTTAATAAATCGGTTTAATAATTGATTTGAATTTCAAAACTTCAAACGCTTATAACTTTTGCGTTTCAACTCCGATTTGAGTGATTCAAATTTCTAAATTTGTATAAAATTGAGACCTACCTAAATATGAATTTTAATTAATTTTGGACTAAAGTTTTTCTCTGCAAAATTATTTAATTGATTATTTAAACTTTAAATAATCATAACTTTTGCGTCTTAACTCCAAATTTGACGATTCCAGTTTCTAAAAACTCATAAAATTATGTTCTCTCTGTTTATGGATTTTATTTGGATGTTTGGACACTTTTTGCCTATTGTTTATTCGTGTATTTGCTATTTGCACGCTTTACGAGTAGACGTTGAAGTGCCGGAAGGATTCGAAGGAGAAGTATTGACTCAGGATCCAACTCAAGACCAAGAACAAGTAATTTTTGAAGGCAAGTTGTGCTTTGACCATGTTGATCCTATTTCGAAATCTATTTTGATTTAAACTATTGCATGCTAGTTCAATTAGAAAAATACTTTGTTTAAACATGGGGGTTAGATAAATACCAATTTGCTTTATGACACCTTGATTATTTTAGTATGTGCGATGATCCCTTGTATCCATAATTGTGGATTTCTAGTTGGACATTATTAAATCGCCATCATGGGTTTAGACCGTTGTAGTATGCTTAGAGCACGCTACGTGCTCATAACATGATTTTGGATAATCAAATGTTAATATTGACTTAATGATATATTGAACCTGTTTTGGAAAGGTATCGTGTGATGTTGATGTCACGTGGTGCATGATAATCAACTGGGGTTTGATAAACGATTTTCGGCCAGGGGCATGTGGCAAGAGTAATCAGGTGGGCCATTGTGGCATTGGGAGTGTTGATTTGGTTCTTCGGGTAGTCTTGCCCTGGTCACCCTAAGGACTTCACCTTGCAAGCCTTTGAACTGGGTCTAACGTGCAACCACATGTCTGTAATGGGACGGACCTAGTTGACTAAGTTACTAATAACGCATTACTGTGGGACCTCGGGATGTCAACTACACCCTTTGTGTAAGTTATGCGGGGAGCGTCGGCCGAGGCCAGTACCCATCTAACAGTTGATTGGCCTAGACTTCGCCTTAGCGAAGGGAAGGGTTAGTGCGCAATAACCGGGAGGACCACTTGTATTGTTAGAAGTTTCCAAAAGACTTTGTTACGGAACTCGCCTTTGTGGTGTTTGATTGTATCTTGTGGGTAAAGTGCATAACCTCTGCAGAGTTTAGAATCTATTCGAATAGCCGTGTCCGCGGTATTGGACATCGCCGGGAATTACAGTCAAGGGTTAGATTTTCTCAAAAATAACTTTGGTTTGAAAGGTTGGGCTAGATTAATAATGAAGTTGATGGAAATGTGGTTTAGGATGGGAAAGATGATTACCAAACTTCTTGAATAGTTACTTATGCTTTACTTATTTCTACCGCTTTGAATCTACTTACATTACTTTTCAAATGCTGTTTCTTGCCAAATATACCTTGAGCTATTCCTTTGTACCAAGCCATGCATATAGTATATTAGCTTGCATTACATGCATGACTTCTTGAGTACCAAGTACTCACCCTTGCCACAATACAACACCAGTTGAAGAGGAGATGCACAAGCTTTGGAGGAGGAACTCCAAGAAGATCCATCTACTTAGGAAGCGAGCCCGGTCAGTTGCTCGTGGTATCTTGGATGGCGCCACGGTTATTTGATTTTCCGCTGCTATTATTTTTCTCTGAATAAGCTTCGCCTTGCGAGGCATATATTTGTAACTTGACCATAAGGTCAAGTAACCAGTTTGACTATTTAAATAAAGTACTTTATTGGTATCGAGTGGTATGATTATGATATTTACCGATGTTAAGACTGTGTGCACTAGCGCGTTCCTGGACTAGTGCTGAATACACAGAGGGTCCGGATTTGCAAATTCGGGGTCCCGACAGAGGTGGTATCAGAGCCATACTTGACTGTAGGCTCAACCCTAGCTAGAATGGTCGTAGTGAGGATAAAACCTATTTTCTAAAGCTAAAAATTTGTCAAAATAAGAAATGACATCTCGACTTATCCCCTTCTCTCTTTTCTTGTCTCTTGCTGAAATTTTCCCTTACCTTGTCACACTTTAAAAATTCCGAGTTCTTACGCAAAGCACTCTTGTGACAGATGGAGGAAGAGTTCAACTACGTTGATCTAGGAGTTGGTCACGCCACGGAACTTTGGCATGTGCTACAAATTCTCGGAGATTTTGAGAAGCCCCAATACCAAGTAGAAGTGATCAGACAAGCGGGATTGATCAAGGCTTGTGACGTAAAGATTGAGGTACCTGCTAGGAAGAAGGGCCTGTGCAATCGCCTCGATACACTTTGACCGCCAGGAGATCTACAATGCAGATGGGTATCCAAGAAGTATCACGACGAGCAATGCGGCACATTACCCGTATTCACGCCAGAGAATTGGAGAGCACGGTGTTCCGTTATCATCCGCGCGATGACAACCTTCTTGACCCGAAGGCGATTCAGGATGAGGATGCCACGGTTACCACGATTGGCACGATTTGTTGTCGCCAAGAGGATGTACTAGATAATACAAGCAAGGAGCTACAGAAGGCCCGCAAGGAGATCACGACAGAGAAAAGCAGATGGCGGGAAGCTCAAGAGTATGTGGCACACCTTCTGCGAAGGATTGACGAGTTGGAGATGACTTTGTACGGACGGACCGAGCCAAGATTACTCGAGCTACACGAGCCAGATCCAGAGGAGTCGATCTCGATGAGGACAACGCTTCTTCGACTACCATAGAGGACACAGCTTGTCGGACATGGCAATCGTTTCGCGCCTATGCCGCGACATCCGTACCAGGCCGTGGAGGTTTTCTCGATGAGTGAGCATAGGTTCTATAGTGAGACTCCTTCGCCGAGTCGCGTCATAGAATAAAGAGTCACCCTTTAGGCGTCGGACTCCAGTGTTAGTTCGATTTGGATTTTAATTTGCTTGCTGAGTGTGCAGTATGTGTTGCAAGGCCATTAGGCATTGTAAGCAACCATACCAAGTTATTAATATCAATAATAAAGTTGGACATTAAAGTACACCTTTCGCCCGCATAAGTTCCATATTACTTGTCTATTCTTGTTTCCCTCTCATCTCGAAACCTAGAGCAAATCGACAGATGGTGAATACCCGTTGAAACTTTGGAGGCAATGGAAGCGGTTCTCGCCCAGTAGAAAACCCCAATGAGGGAGTACCAAAGACCGCCATCGGATGTGCAGAATTTGGAGCTTTTCTTGCTGCCCAAACTCGGTTGATGCATGCTATGATGCAACAAATGCAACACGTCACCGCCAGGCCACGCTAATCAAGTTAATCGGGGACCACGCCAGAATACAAGGTGTCGAGTTCATGAGAACTCACCCACCCACTTTCTGCGGGAATGCCAATCCATTGGAGGCCGATGATTGGTTAAGATCAATCGAGAGGAAGCTACACATAGCTCAATGCATAGGAAATGAGAAGGTACTCTACGCTTCTCATCACCTGGAAGGGACAAATGGCCAGAATGGTGGGAGAACTTCGTGCCACGCAAGAGAACCCTCAAGATATCACTTGGGAAGAATTCACATTGCATTCCGACAAGATCACGTGGCCCGAGGGAATCATGGACCTTAAGAAGGAGGAGTTCAGAGCATCAAGCAAGGTAATCACCAGTTGGCCGACTACGAACAAGTTCACACAGCTAGAACGCCACGCACTGAGGATGTAGCGACGGATAAAGCCAGGCAGTCTCGTTTTATGAAGGGACTTAACTCGGGATTGCAAGTAGGATTGATCACCCACACCTTCCAGATTTCCAAGAGCTTGAATAAGGCGCTTATTCTTGAGGACAAAGCGCAAGGAAGCTGGATGAGAACAGAAGCGCAGGATGCAACAAAGAAGGATCACGCCAGGGAACGCAACAAATACCGAGAGTTGCACCAAATCAATTCTTGATTTCAACCACGAGAATGCAACAAGGACACCATCCTCAAAGACCAAGACTCGCCAATCGTAACTACGGACCCCAGCCCTCGCTAGAAACGTTGCTCGTGCGATCGAAGGAACAGTGAGACGCCGCTACAATCAAGCAACGAGCCAGTGACACTTTGCCAACAGCTTGTCCAAAGAAGACAGCAGGAGTGACCCGATTCGCTTCAATCTAGGAACCACCCGGCTAGGACGCCCGACGCAGGAGCCACACCCTGCAGTGGTGAGAGGCCGAGTCAACCATGTCACCACAGATGCACTGCAGAATGCTACGGACGTCGTCTTGGGTAAGTTACTTGTTAACTCGAGTACACCATGATTTTGTTTGACTCTGGAGCTTCGCATTCGTTTGTTTCGCATGGCTTTGCTACTAGAAATGATTTGAGGATTGCAAGACTTAGATGCATGCTTTTAGTTCAAACCCACAGTTCCGAACTCCGAACGAAAGTAGGATGTTCCGGGTGAGAATACTAATAGATGGAATAGAGTTCCTAGCAAACCTTATTATTTTGGAGACCCAGACCTTAGACGTTATTTTGGGAATGGATTGGTTATCCAAGCACAAGGCTGTATTGGATTGTGGACGAAGGACTATCTCAGTTGAGAGCCCGTGTGGGAAGAAAGTGGAATTTCAAGCCACTAGCGATTAGAGATGGACGATTGATGGTTAACAGTACCAAGGCAATTAGCATAGAGGATGTCTCGAGTGAATGAGTACCCAGATGTTTTTCCTGAAGATCTACGGTATGCCGCAGACAGGGACATAGAGTTTGTGATAGAGCTTGTACAGTACAAAGACCGATAGCAAAGAGACCCTATCGGATGTCCACCGAGGAGTTGGTTGAGATGAAGAAACAGCTAGAAGAGTTAATGGAGAAAGGATTTATCGAGGCCGAGTTAAATGCCGTGGGGAGCACCCGCTTTTGTTTGTCAAGAAAAAGGACGGAAGTTTCAGGATGTGCATCGACTACCGTGCACACAATGAAGTCACCGTGAAGAATAAGTATCCGCTACCCAGGATTGATGATTTGTTTGATCACCGAGAGGAGCCGGAGTTTTCTCCAAGATTGATCTTAGATCGGGATACCATCGATTGAAGATCCGATCGAAGATATTCAAGATCGCATTCTCGTCAAGATATGGACATTACGAGTTCTGATTATGTCCTTTGGATCGATTTAATGCGCCTATTTCATGAATATGATGAATAAGGTGTTCATGGAATATTTGGACAAGTTTGTCGTCGTGTTCATAGATGATATCCTAATCTACTCCAAGGCAGAGGATGAACATGCCGAACACTTAAGGCGAGTTTTGGAAAAGGCGAGGAACAGCAACTTTTCGCCAAGTTCAGCAAGTGTGAGTTTTGGAAGGACAAGGTGGAGTTTCTTGGACATGTAATGACCGCAGAAGGAGTCGCCGTAGATCCAAGCAAAGTAGAAGCCGTGTTACATTGGGAGCAGCCGAAGACTGTGACCCAGATTCGGAGTTTCCTTGGAATGACAGGATACTACCGCCGTTTCATCGAAGGCTTCTCGACAATTGCGAAACCTCTTACGCATAATTCTTTGAAGAAGGAAAAGAAGTTTGCACTGACGCCTTGAATGTGAGAAAGGATTTCAGAGCTGAAGAAGCGATTGACATCGACCGGTGTTAGTTCTACGGATGTTGCTCAAAGCTTCGATATTTATTGTGACGCATCGCGCCAAGGACTTGGATGTGTCTTTGTCACGAGAATGGAAAGGTCGCCGCTTATGCATCAAGGCGATTGAGGCCGCATGAGGAAAATTATCCGACACATGACCTAGAGTTAGCCGCAGTAGTGCATGCCTTGAAGATATGGCGTCACTATCTCGATCGGAAACAGATGTGAAGTATATACGGATCATAAGAGCCTTAAGTACATATTCACCCAGTCGGATCTGAATATGAGGCAGAGGAGATGGTTAGAGTTGATCAAGGACTATAATGTTGGGATCCATTACCACCGGGAAGGCCAACGAGTAGCCGATGCTCGAGTCGGAAAAGCCATACCGTGAGTACGTTGCTAGCCACAATTCAGGATAAGTTATGTGAGGATCTTGAAAATGAAGATTGAGGTTGTACCTAGCGGATTCTTGGCCGCATTAGAAGTAAAGCCTACCCTAGAGGATCGAGATCCGAGAAGGACAGAGGGATGATGACAAGATCCGCAGGATCAAGTCCATCAAGGAAGAAGGCAAGGCAAAGGACTTCAAGTTGGATGAGCAAGGCACGTTGTGGATGAAGGATCGCATTTGTGTGCCTAACAAGAAGGAGTTAAAGCAACTGATTTTGGAGGAAGCCCACGACTCCAAGTACTCAATTCATCCCGAAGCGCCAAAATGTATCAGGATTTGAAGGAAAGATTCGGTGGCGAGTATGAAACGTGAAGTTGCCGAGCATGTTGCATTGTGCGACGTATGCCAGAGAGTCAAGGCAATGCATCGAGACCAGCAGGATTACTACAAATTACGTGAAAATACCCGAGTGGAAGTGGGAGGAAATCGGAATGGATTTCATTACCGGTTTGCCTAAGACTCAAGGAGGTTATGACTCCATATGGGTTATAGTGGATCGTTTGACCAAAGTAGCCCATTTTATCCCGTGAAGACCACTTACCTGGGAGATAAATTAGCGTAATTGTACATGATCAGGATTGTCTGCTTGCACGGAGTGCCAAAGAGGATTGTATCAGACAGAGGTACCCAATTTACCTCAAGGTTACGGAATAAGTTGCATGAAGCCATGGGAACCCGTTTGAACTTCAAGATGCCTTATCATCCATGAGACGGATGGACAGACCGAAAGAGTCAACCAGATTCTGGAGGATATGTTAAGAGCTTGTGCATTGGCTTATGCTACCTCTTGGGATAAGAGTTTGCCGTATGCCGAGTTCGATTACAACAATAGTTATCAGGCTAGTTCTGAGATGTCACCTTTTGAGGCCTTTGTATGGGCGACCATATCGGACGCCATTGAATTGGAATGAGGCCGGCGAGCGCCGTGTCTTTGGGCCTGATATTCTTGAGGAGGTTTGAAGAGCAGATCGCCATGATTAGGGAAAGGTTGAAGATCGCCCAATCTCGACAGAAGAGTTATGCCGACAATCGTCGCGAGGATTTGAGTTTTGAACCAGGCGACTTTGTATACCTCGAGTTACGCCTCGTGGAGTTAAGAGGTTCCATGCCAAAGGGAAACTTCGCACCTGTTATGTTGGACCATTTAAGATTTTGAGCCGCAGAGGTGAAGTTGCTTATCAACCTGGAGTTGCCACGATCGTTAGCAGGAGTGCATGATGTATTCCATGTGTCCCGGTTGAAGAAGTGTCTCCGAGTTCCTGAGGAACAAACACCGCTAGAGTTAATTGAGTTGCAAGAGGATTTGACTTATAAGGAGCATCCCGTGAGGATTCTGGACACAAGGGATCGAGAGACCGAAATAAGTCAACCCGTTTCAGAGAGTTCAGTGGAGTAACCATGAAGAAAGCGGCGACTTGGGATGAAGAGGATTTGAAGAAAGAGTTTCCAAACCTATTCCTTAGTTAGCCCTGAATCTCGGGGACGAGATTCTATTAAGGGGGGGAGGTTTGTAACACCCCAAAATTTTGCTTTTCTTAAATTCATGTGTGTTTTGGCACTTTGGTGAATTTTGGAATTTTCTGAATTTATTTGGATTTATTTGGAATTTATTTGAATTTATTCCATTTTGAAATAATTAAAGAATTTAATTTTGCAAATAAAATTTTGTTGGAAATATTTTATTTAAGTCCCAAATACCCTAAAATATTTTCCAGAATTTTTCTGGAATTTTTCCGAGTATTTTGCTATTTTTAATGAATTAAATGAATTACTGGGAATTATTTTAAATATTAAATCGCTGGAAATTCAAGTCGGGTCAAATCTTGTTCATCCGATCGAGCCCGAGTCAGACTCGAGTTCGAGTCCGACCGAGCCACGTGACTCGACCAAGCCAACTCCAAAACCTAATCGATCCCAACCAGTTGGATCAAGATCCAACGGCCAGGATCTTCCGCATCGCTTTGGCCGAATCCGGCGACGGATCCGATCGCGTCCACGCGATCGTGGCCGTTGATCGTGCCACGTGGACGGCCGTGCATCATCGTCCCGCCCGAGTCCGAAGCCGGACTCCTCCGCCGCTTGTCGCCGTAGTGTAGGATTAGGGTTAGTCCGTCTTGGCGCATCCGAGGGCATTTAAATCTGGGTGGTACCAGGGACCGCCGTGACCCGCGCACTCTCGCCCTACCTCACCGAGCCTCGGCCGCCGTAGATCCGCCGGAATCGCTCGCGGAGTCATAGCATCCTCCGTGTGGTTTTGCTTGATTCCGCCGCCCGCCGCCCCTGCCGCCATTGACCCCGGATCCGAACCCACGAAGCCAGCGCACCGAAGAGACCCTTCACCTCGCGAGCACGTCCCAAACGCCGTTCGTGTGGTCGCCGTCCTCGGCCACGGCAGCCACGACTTCGCTGCGTGAAGCCATCGCCGACCCCGAGCTCCACCAACCGTCCGATCAAGATCCAAGGGCTCAGATCGCGCCACGTCACCCTCGGTGAGTTCCCCGTTGAAAATCCTAGATCTAATCTCAACCGTTGGATCTAGATCCAACGGCTTAGGTCGTGCCACGTAGCGGGAGCTGCACCAGGCTAGATTGGATCCGGACCGTTAGATCAAGATCCAACGGCCCAGATCAACCCGTGCGCCCAAGCACTGGAGGCCCAAATCCAATCCTAGCCGTCGGTTTTCAAACCAACGGCTACGATCGTGCCACGTGTCCAGGGAGCCGAACCGCCGCACCACGGGGCGTGCGCGTGGGCCACTGACACGCGGGGCCCGCGTGTCAACGACCGCACCGTGACGTCACCCATGACGTCATGGGTAGGTCCCACTGCCGCCACTGCGGTGAGCCCCGCCGACGTCGGCGATAGCGTCACCCGAGTGGGCCCACATGTCGCCGACACGTGGCCGTGGACCGGGTCCACGGTAGACCCGAGCCGGCGTGGACCGAGTCCATGGACCGACGACGCCAGACCAATCCAGTGCTGCCACGTGTCCTCGCCGACGCAATAAATGATTTTTCAAAAGAAAATGATTTAATAAATCGGTTTAATAATTGATTTGAATTTCAAAACTTCAAACGCTTATAACTTTTGCGTTTCAACTCCGATTTGAGTGATTCAAATTTCTAAATTTGTATAAAATTGAGACCTACCTAAATATGAATTTTAATTAATTTTTGGACTAAAGTTTTTCTCTGCAAAATTATTTAATTGATTATTTAAACTTTAAATAATCATAACTTTTGCGTCTTAACTCCAAATTTGACGATTCCAGTTTCTAAAAACTCATAAAATTATGTTCTCTCTGTTTATGGATTTTATTTGGATGTTTGGACACTTTTTGCCTATTGTTTATTCGTGTATTTGCTATTTGCACGCTTTACGAGTAGACGTTGAAGTGCCGGAAGGATTCGAAGGAGAAGTATTGACTCAGGATCCAACTCAAGACCAAGAACAAGTACTTTTTGAAGGCAAGTTGTGCTTTGACCAATCTCACCGGCGGTGACGTGGTGTTAACCCAAACGCGTTGGATCTAGATCCAATCTCAACCGTTGGATCTAGATCCAACGGTCCAGATCAAACGCGTTAACCCAAACGCGTGAGAGCCAGATCCAATGTGGGCCGTTGATTTTCAAATCAATGGCCGAGATTGAGCCACGTGTGCGGAAGTTGGACCGGCACGGCCCAGACGTCTGCGTCGCGTGACGCCGACATCGCCGCCCGCTGCGTCGGCGAGGCTAAACCGCACCATGGCGCCAAGACGCCCACCCGTCGCCACCCCAACCATGCGATGGCGTTACCCATGACGTCACGGTGGTCCCACCTGCCGACTGTGGTGAGCCTCACCGACGCCAAGAATGACGTCACCCGAGTGGTCCCACCTGTCAGCGACCCGAGCCGTGGACCAAGCCAAGCCGTGGGCTGAGCCCATGGACCGGCTGACGTCAGCCGTCCAATCAGAGGCTGCCACGTGTCCTCGCTGACGCAATAATTAATTTCCGAAAAAGAAAATGATTTATTAATTCGAAATAATGATTTCAGATTTTGTTTCAAACTTCAAACGCTTATAACTTTTGCGTTTCAACTCCGATTTGAGTGATTCAAATTTCTAAATTTGTATAAAATTGAGATCTACCTAAAGACGAATTTTATTTAATTTTTGGACTAAAGTTTTCCTCTATAATATTATTTAATTGATTATTTAAATTTCAAAATGCTATAACTTTTGCATTTAAACTCCGAATTTGACGATTCCAGTTTCTAAAAATTCATAAAATTATGTTCTCTCTGTTTATGAACTTTATTTGGATGTTTGGACACTTTTTGTCTATTGTTTTATTCATTTGTTGCTATTTGCACGCGTTACGAGTAGACGTTGAAGTGCCGGAAGGATTCGAAGGAGAAGTATTGACCCAGGAGCCAGCTCAGGACCAAGAGCAAGTACTTTTTGAAGGCAAGTTATGCTTTGACCATATTGACCCTATTTTGAAACCTATTTTGATTTAACTTATTGCATGCTAGTTCAATTAGAAAATACCTTATTTAAGTATGGGAAATTAGATAAATGCCAAATTGTTGTATGACACCTTGATTAATTAAATATGTGCCATGACCCCTTGTCACCCTAGTTGTGGTTTACTAGTTGGACATTACTAAAATGCCAACATGGGAAATTAGATCGTTGTAGTATACTGCTTAGACCTGCTACGTGCTCATGACATGATTTTAGACAATCAAATGTTAATATTGACTTAATGATATATTGAACCTGTTTTGGAAAAGTATCATGTGATGTTGATAGCACGTGGTGCATGGTAATCAACTGGGGTTTGATAAATAGTTTTCGACCGGGGCATGTGGCAAGATTGATCGGGTGGGCCAGTTGTGGCACCGGGAATGTTGGTTTGGTTCTTCGGGTAGTCTTGCCCTGGTCACCCTAAGGACTTCACCTTGCAAGCCTTTGAACTGGGTCAAACATGTAACCACATGTCCGTAATGGGACTGACCTAGTTGATTAAGTTGCTAATAACGTACCTGTGGGACCTCAGGAGGTCAACTACACCCTTTGTGTAAGTTGTACGGGGGAGCGTACCGGGGCTGCGGCCAGGTATCCATCTAACGGTTGGTTGGCCTAAACTTCGCCTTAGCTAAGGGAAGGGTTAGTGTGCAACAACCGGGGAGGACCACTTGTATTGTTAGAAGTTTCCGAAAGACTTTGTTACGGGAACTCGCCTTTGTGGTGTTTGACTGTATCTTGTGGGTAAAGTGCATAACCTCTGCAGAGTGTAAAATCTATTCGAATAGCCGTGTCCGCGGTATTGGACATCGCTCGGGAATTACAGTCAAGGGTTAAACTTTCTCAAAAATAACTTGGACTTGAAAGGTTGGGTTGGATTAATAATGATGTTGATAGAAATGTGGATTAGGATGGGAAAGATGTTTACTAAACCCCTTGAAAAGTTATTTATGCTTTACTTGTTACTACTGCTTTCGAATCTACTTATGATACTTGTTAAATGCTCTTACTGCAAATATACCTTGAGCCACTCCTTTGTATTAAGCCATGCATGTAGTATATTAGCTGCATTTTGTGCATGACTTGCTGAGTACCAAGTACTCACCCTTGCCACAATACAACACCAGTTGAAGAGGAGACTACACCAGCTTTGGAGGAGGAGCTCCAAGAGGAACCGTCTACTTAGGGAGCGAGCCCAGTCAGTTTCCTGTGGTATACTGGATGGCGCCACGAAGTTATCTTATTTTCCGCTTCTATTATTTCTATTTTAATAAGTTTCGCCCTGCGTGGCGTATATTTGTAACTTGACCATAAGGTCGAGCAACCAGTTTGACTATTTAATTAAAGTACTTCATTAGTATCGAGTGGTATGATTGTGATATTTACCGATGTTAAGACTGTGTGCACTAGCGCGTTCCTGGACTAGTGCTGAATACACAGAGGGTCCGGATTTGCAGATTCGGGTCCCGACAGTATTGGATGATTATTAGACTTGCATAGGTGCAATATGGGTACGTGATGTGTTAACTTGCCTTGTTTTTTATTTGCCTACGAGATGATGAACATGGTTAGAATTTGGCTATGAAATTGTCGTATTAAATATTTATGCAAGTTTATACATGTTCATGTCATATGTGCATTCATAATGGAAGTGGCGTCCCATTCTGATGCGGGTCTCTGTGTTCACACGTAGTGAACACGAAAGACCTACCTCGTAGTCCCATCCACGGTTGTGTATGGGAGCGAGCCAGTGAGAGTAGGCACCCTCCATCTACGGGATGGAAGGGGAAAGAGGGTGCACGCCGACGGGTGTGCACTCAGCAATACCGATATGTGCTTCAAGGAGACATGTGCATTGCATTGCATATATGATGATGTTTATGAGATGAATACCATATGAATATGAGATGCTTATGATGTTGATTATGAGATGTAAAGATCATGGTTTTGTTAATCTATTCTCTTGTTCCATTTCAATACACTTTGCTGAGTGATGAACTCACGCTTGTGTTTTATGATGTGTTTAGGTACCATGAAACCGGCATGCGGGAAAGGGGTTTAGTGGCACATCTTCACGAAGTTTCACTCATTTAGACATCTTCAATTTTTCCATTCGTAGTTGTGATAATAAGTCAATGCGTTGAAAACTTGGAGTATGCATTATTTGTGTGCTTGGCCATATTATTTGATTCGTTTAGTTCGTGAAGTGGTTGAATGCATTATTTTGGACTTAAATTGTTGCTATGTCATATGATATTACTGTTTTAGATGTCTTTCATTATGATATATCTTGTGATATTCTTGCTGTTGCTCCAAACCATGGAAAAACAAAGGAGATGCTACCAAAATTTTCATTTCTAGCATTGGCACCTTTGCTGTAATTTGACTTTAATTGTGGTATTTTGTTGTTGTTTCCTCTATGATTGGTGACATCCAGGGCATTCTAGATGCCGGGGTGTTACATATTTGGAGTATGTTGAGTAGGGGACGATTTTATATGGGATCATTCACCCCCCCTCTGATCGCCATCTCGGTCCTTCAAGCTTCTATGAGCAATTAGGCATAGAGCATCAATTCTCTCCTCCATGTGTCCCCCAACAGAATGGTGTAGTGGAAAAGAAGAATAGGACCTCGTTTGAGATGGTCATGACAATGCTAGATGAATACAATACTTTTAGGAAGTTTTGGGCTGAGGCTGTGGCTACGGCATGCAATGTAGCTAACCGAGTCTTTCTTAGGGCACACCTGCACTGCACTTCTTATGAGCTGAGATATGGGTGAAAGTCCAGTGTATCTCATTTTCATATTTTTGGTTGCATGTGCTTCTTTCTGAAGTCTGGGAACCTAGATTAGTTTGAGTCACGCTCTACTGACGGAATCTTTTTAGGTTACTTGACTTCTGCCCATAGCTATAGGATCTATGCTGTAGACTTGGGTAGGATGATAGGGACCTATGAGGTGACCTTTGATGAGGCTAGTCCTGGTGCTAAAACTGACTTTTCAGGATCTTCTCCTCTCTCCTAATCTATCTTTGAAGAGGATGAGAATGACGAAGATGAAGGCGTCTTGCCTGATCCAGTCTCCATTCCTGTCCCTAAGGTACCTCCAGTTTCTATCTCTACACCTCAGGGAGATCAGCCTTTACCCTCAGACTCTTCAGCAACCAGTGGCTCTGTTCCTACTTCTCCCACGCGAGGAGTAGAGGCTACTTCTGCTTCTAGAGCTCCGCGTCACATTCAGCGGACTCATCCACCTGACCAGATCATTAGAGATCTGTTTGAGTGAGTCACTCGATCTAAGTCAGGTATGTCCACTTTCTGCCTTCACTCTACCTTTGTTGCCTCTTTTGAGCTGAAGGATATTTCTCACGCATTATCCGATGAATCTTCGATTAATGCTATGCATGAGGAACTTGAAAACTTCGAAAGGAACATAGTTTGAAAGCTTGTCGAGCCCCCTTCTAGTCACAACATCACTGGGACCAAATGGGTGTTCAAAAACAAGCAGAGTGATGTAACATCCCAAAATTTGGGTTTTCAAAATTTTTGGTTTAGTTTAGCTTCGCAAAAATTTTCGTTGATTTTCTCGCGTTTATAAAACTTGATTTGAATTTTCTAAAAGATAAAACAATTTAATTTGATTATTCTAAACCTCAAATAAAATAAATTTAATTTTATTTGGGTTCCTTGTGTTTCAAGAAGTTCTTCTGTAATTTTTGAGATTTTTCGGAGCTCGTTTGCTATTTATTGGATTTATTTGAATTCGATTTGTATTAAGCCCTTTTATTGAAATTAATTAATTATTCTGAAAAGTTTATATAAAGTTTTGTTGAAAATATTTTATTTGAGTTCAAAACATCTCAAAATATTTTCTGGAATTTTTCTAGAATTTTTCTGGTATTTTTATTGCCTCTATTGATTTATTTGAATTTGTGGAATTGTTTTAATTGGAAAAAGTTGGAAAATTGAATTTCGAAAATTGCTTTGGGCCTCATTCCCTCCACTCCTCCCACCAGCCCACACCGCTGCCTGGGCCCCGCCTCCACGCTGGCCCACCCCGCTAAGCCACCGCCCACTCGCCGCCAGCCACCGCCCGACCTCCCATCCGTGGCCGCGTGGGCCGCCTACTGGGCCGCACGTCGCCCGCCTGGGCCACGCCCGCGCTAACGCGCGCACCAGGCCGCCGGCCAGCCCAGCCGCCCCCCCTCCGCTGCCATGTGTCACGCTCCCGTTGGCCCACGTCGCCTAGTCCGTTTGGTGCACGGTAGGTGTTCGATTTAATGCCTATAAGATCCTTTTTTGCTCTAAACGCTCCCAAACTTTATTTTTTTTGACCTAGCCGCCACCCCAACCCAGTGTAGACCTCCCATGATCTCTCCCACGCATCTTCAACCTCCGGATCTCCCCCAAACCCGAGAAATCCATCCCATGTCCTCCGGATGTCGCCCAACGTCGGCCGAACTTTGGAGTCGTGTCCCGGGCAGCTCGTCAACTCTTTTCAAGATCCGTATTTTCCATAGGGTGCCACAATGTATCATCTACTTTCTGTCCAAAATTCAACCAATTTGGCCCGCGGGATCAAAAGTTATGGCCGTTTCAATCTCGAATCTTGCCGAGGCCATAACTCCCTCAATTTTTCGAGTTTGACCGTGAAATTTTTTGTGTAGACTCCTGGGGATGTCCTCTACATGATGCACATCTTACCTCATAGTTTTGAACTCTGGGTTTGGTGCAGAAAAATCTTTTCTCCGATCAGACTACGATCAGACTGCGTTTCAGACAGCGGCAAACTTCCTCGCGCGTTCCCCGCTGTTCCAGAAGGTATTTCTTTGATCCACCTACGTCACGGTATGCCGCTTGGTCCCATCTAGCTCTAGGTCAAATTTCGTTAAGTTCCGATCATTATTCTAGAAGTTATGACCGTCCAAAGTTTTGATCCGAAACCCGATAATCGCCAGTTTGTGATTAATCCGGAGGGGCGCCGCAAAATCCGCCTATACCGTTGATTTCGTCTCGCCGCGTTCTACGCAGTAGACATTCTCCCTTTGCCATCCCATCCTCCGGAATTTTTTTATATATTTAGGCCACCGTTTGCCGTCGCCGCGCGTTGCCTTTTGACGCCGGCTATTTTGGTTCGCTCCGGCCGTGTTGTCACGTCCGGAGAATCATCTTGTACTGTTTTGGTCCATCATTAAGGTTCTTTTGGTCTCCGTTTGCCGAGAAGCCCGGTGCCGGTCTTAAATCGTTATTTTTCAACCTAGCCCGTGCCGCCGGTTCGCGCACCGGTTTGCCGTCCTTGGTAGCATTTTATCGCGGCCATGTCGTTGTACCGACGGTCACTACTTCGCTTCATGAGTATCCTATCATTGTTTGACCTCTGCCGTTAACGCTCAGTTGTTAACGCTCCGTCGTTAACGTTCCCCTGTGCCCGATCTATCCGTTTCTCTTTTGTTTGACTGTTGTAACATCCCAAAATTTTGCTTTTCTTAAATTCATGTGTGATTTGGCACTTTGGTGAATTTTTGGAATTTTCTGGAATTTATTTGGATTTATTTGGATTTATTTGAATTTATTCCATTTTGAAATAATTAAAGAATTTAATTTTGCAAATAAAATTTTGTTGGAAATATTTTATTTGAGTCCAAAATGATCCAAAATATTTTCCAGAATTTTTCTGGAATTTTTCTGAGTCTTTTGCTATATTTAATGAATTAAATGAATTCATCGGAAATTATTTTAAATATTAAATCATTGGAAAATCAACTCGGGTCGAGTATCGTTCATCCGACCGAAGTCGGAACCCGAAGTCGGACTCGAGTCCGACCGAGCGATTGACTCGATCAAACCAGCTCAAAACCTAATCAATCCCAACCGTTGGATCAAGATCCAACTACCGAGATCCGCCCGTACGGTTCGAGCCAGATCCGGCCGGATCCGATCGCACTGCGGCGATCGTGGCCGTTGATCGTGCCACGTGCGTGGGCGGCGTCGTCGTCGTCTCCGCCGAGTCCGAGCCGGACTTCGCCGCGCCGCGCCGGCCGTGTAGAATTAGGTTTCCGTCTCGCACGGACGAGGCTATTTAAAGCCCTGGTCACGCCCGAGGTTGCCCTCATCCTTGCGCACCGTTTCCCGAGCCATCTCGCTGAGCCGTCGCCGTTTGCCGTCTGAGTTCGCGGAGTTGGAACTCTGTTGCGCAGCGGTTGAACGCCGATCCCGCCGTCCGTCGTCTTCCGCCGAAGGAGCCGGATCCGGATCCTCGTGACGAGACGCACCGAAGAGACCACTCACTTCGGCCGGAGCAACCCCAAACGCCGTCGGGCTGCGTCGTCGTTCTCGTCTCCGTGGCTGCGACTCATGCGTCGCCATCGCCCTCGCGAAGCTGCGTGGACCGTCCGATCTTGATCGTGGCGGTTGAGGTGAGTTCACGTGTTCCAAACCCGATTAGATGCGGACCGTTGGATCAAGATCCAACGGCCACAATCGCCACGCGTCGTAGTAGTGTTATTATAGGATTAGATCTCGACCGTCCGATCTAGATCGAACGCCCACGATCATCGAGTAGATTCAACGTGTTAACCTTGGATCTAATCGCGCCGCCGTCAATTTCAAATCAACGGCCGAGATTGCGCCACGCGTGTCGGGAAGTTGGACCGACGCGGTCAGCTGGCCCACGCTGGGCAGGCAGGGCCGACGACACGCGGGGCCCGCGTGTCAGAGGGCCCGCATGTCAGCGGCTGGCCCAGCCAGGCGCTGACGTCACCCCTGACGTCATCGGTGGGTCCCACCTGTCGACCGCAGTGGTCGAGCCCGCCGACGTCGGCCGATGACGCCACCCGAGTGGTCCCACCGCCGGGCCTCACGTGGAGTCGTGGACCGAGTCCACGGTAGACCCGAGCCGGCGTGGACCGAGTCCATGGACCGGTGACGCCAGCCAACCAATCGAGAGGCTGCCACGTGTCCATGCTTTGACGCAATAATTAATTTCGAAAAAAGAAAATGATTTATTAAATCGAAATAATGATTTGATTTTGTTTCAAATTTCAAACGCTTATAACTTTTATGCTTCAACTCCGATTTGAGTGATTCAAATTTCTAAATTTGTATAAAATTGAGATCTACCTAAATATGAATTTTATTTAATTTTTGGACTAAAGTTTTTCTCTGCAAAATTATTTAATTGATTATTTAAACTTTAAATAATCATAACTTTTGCGTCTTAACTCCAAATTTGACGATTCCAGTTTCTAAAAATCCATAAAATTATGTTCTCTCTGTTTATGGATTTTATTTGGGTGTTTGGGCACTTTTTGCCTATTGTTTATTCGTGTATTTGCTATTTGCACGCTTTACGAGTAGACGTTGAAGTGCCGGAAGGATTCGAAGGAGAAGTATTGACTCAGGATCCAACTCAAGACCAAGAGCAAGTACTTTTTGAAGGCAAGTTGTGCTTTGACCATGTTGATCCTATTTCGAAATCTATTTTGATTTAAACTATTGCATGCTAGTTCAATTAGAAAAATACTTGGTTTAAACATGGGGGTTAGATAAGTACCAATTTGCTGTATGACACCTTGATTATTTAAGTATGTGCCATGACCCTTTGTCACCCTAGTTGTGGATTACTAGTTGGACATTATTAAATTGCCAACATGGGATTAGAACGTTGTAGTATACTGCTTAGACCTGCTACGTGCTCATGACATGATTTTGGACAATCAAATGTTAATATTGACTTAATGATATATCGAACCTGTTTTGGAAAAGTATCATGTGATGTTGATGGCACGTGGTGCATGGTAATCAACTGGGGTTTGATAAACGATTTCGGCCGGGCATGTGGCAAGAGTAATCAGGTGGGCGATTGTGGCATTGGGAGTGTTGATTTGGTTCTTGGGTAGTCTTGCCTGGTCATCCTAAGGACTTAACCTTGCAAGCCTTTGAATCGGTCTAACGTGCAACCACATGTCCGTAATGGGACGGACCTAGTTGACTAAGTTGCTAATAACGCACTGTGGGACCTCAGGAGGTCAACTACACCCTTTGTGTATGTTATGCGGGGAGCGCATCGGCCGAGGCCAGTACCCATCTAACGGTTGATTGGCCTAGACTTCGCCTTAGCGAAGGGAAGGGTTAGTGCGCAATAAGCGGGAGGACCACTTGTATTGTTAGAGGTTTAGAAAGACTTTGTTACGGGAACTCGCCTTTGTGGTGTTTGATTGTATCTTGTGGGTAAAGTGCATAACCTCTGCAGAGTTTAGAATCTATTCGAATAAGCCGTGTCCGCTGTATTGGACATCGCTCGGGAATTACTGATCAAGGGTTAGATTTTCTCAAAAATAACTTTGGTTTGAAAGGTTGGGTTGGTTTAATAATGAAGATGGTGGAAATGTGGTTTAGGATGGGGAAAATGTTTATTAAACTTCTTGAAAAGTTATTTATGCTTTACTTATTTCTACTGCTTTCGAATCTACTTACATTACTTTTCAAATGCTATTTACCGCAAATATACCTTGAGCTATTCCTTTGTACCAAGCCATGCATATAGTATATTAGCTTGCATTCATGCATGACTTGTCGAGTACCAAGTACTCACCCTTGCCTCAACACAACATCGGTTGAAGAGGAGACTACGCCCGACTTTGGAGGAGGAACTCCAAGAGGATCCGTCTACTTAGGGATGCGAGCCCGATCGGTTGCCTGTGGTATCTTTGGATGGCGCCACGAAAGCTATCTCGATTTTCATTGCTATTATTTTTCTCTGAATAAGTTTCGCCTTGCGAGGCCTACATTTGTAACTTGACCATAAGGTCGAGTAACCAGTTTGGTTATTTAAATAAAGTACTTTGATAGTATCGATTGGTATGATTGTGATATTTACCGATGTTAAGACTGTGTGCACTAGCGCGTTCCTGGACTAGTGCTGAATACACAGAGGGTCCGGATTTGCAAATTCGGGGTCCCGACAACTGTGTCCGTTCGGTCAACAAAAGTCAACTTCAAGAATCAGTTTAGTTCACTGTGAACTAACATATCCTTGTGGACCCGATCTATAGATCGAGAGCCCATATGTCGCTATCTGTCCAATCAAGATAATAACTTCGGAAGAAATATTCTTCAGAATATTATTCTTTCTTTCCCAGTTATTAATCTTTCCCTTTTCGGTTTTTTTCCGAAAGCTCGTTCTCTTTTGTCAACTCTTCGATCTAATCCGTTCAAGTTCCTAAATTCTTCCAAGCCGTTGTGCCAATGCTATTTGTTCTTAATTTGGAGTTTTACTTGATTTGTCTTTTGAATGTGTTTGTATTTCTTCTTCTTTAATCGTTAGACTCGTCGTCTGGAAATCGTTCTACGGGCTGAAGATCAAGGAAGTGAAGATCGAAGGTCGAGGATCAAGAATCAAGGATAAAGAGTAAAGGACAGTAAAGTTTGCAAGGGCCAGGCAAGTTGTGCTTTGACCACGTTGATCCCATTTTCGAACTTATGTTGTTTCAAATTATTGCATGCTAGTTGGATACAAACTGATTTCAATTAGTTTGGGATTAGATATTTAACCTACTTGTTATTGCCACCTTGTCTACAATAGCTGTACGCCATGAATCATTTGTCACCCTAGGTTCTTGATTAATAGGTGGCTTTAAATACTTTGCCGACATGGGTTAGTTAGACCGTCAGTAGCTGCTTAGTCTTGCAACGTACCTTTGATATCATTTTGGAAATACAAAAGCTCAATATTGACTAATGGAATATGCAATGTATTTTGGAACGGTGTGACGTGTTGCCGACACGATGAAGTTGATATGTGGAGGTATTCGTACTTCTTCAAGGATGTTGAGTTGTTGGCATTGTGTTGCGCAATAATCAACTGGGGTGATAAAATGATTTAGACTGGGGCAAGTGGCAAGAATTATGGTGGGCCAGTTTGGCAGTTGGGACTGTTTGAAACATGATATATGTATGAGTGATGGTGAGATGGATTTCTTTGAGAGTATTGATGTAAGTCTTGCCCTGGTCACTCTAAGGACTTAACCTTGCAAGCCTTTGAACTGAGTCAATCGTACAACCACATGTCCGGAATGGGACGGACCTAGTTGATTAAGTTGCTAATAACTTACTTGTGGTACCTCGGGGTGTCAACTACACCGTTTATGTAGATTGAAGGGGGAGCGTACCAGGGCTGCGGCATGGTACCTGTCGGGACCCCGAATTTGCAAATCCGGACCCTCTGTGTATTCAGCACTAGTCCAGGAACGCGCTAGTGCACACAGTCTTAACATTGGTAAATATCACAATCATACCACTCGATACCAATAAAGTACTTTATTTAAATAACCAAACTGGTTACTCGACCTTATGGCCAAGTTACAAATATATGCCTCGCAAGGCGAAACTTATTCAGAGAAAAATAATAGCAGCGGAAAATCAAATAACTTCGTGGCGCCATCCAAAGATACCACAGTAATCGATCGGCTCGCATCCCTAAGTAGACGGATCCTCTTGGAATTCCTCCTCCGTCGGGCGTAGTCTCCTCTTCAACCGGTGTTGTGTTGAGGCAAGGGTGAGTACTTGGTACTCAAGAAGTCATGCAATGTAATGCAAGCTAATATACTATATGCATGGCTTGGTACAAAGGAATAGCTCAAGGTATATTTGCAAGAAATGACTTTTGACAAGTAATATAAGTAGATTCAAAGCGTGAGAAATAAGTAAAGCGTAAATAACTTTTCAAGAAGTTTAATAAACATTTTCCCCATCCTAAACCACATTTCCACCATCTTCATTATTAAACCAACCCAACCTTTCAAACCAAAGTTATTTTTGAGAAAATCTAACCCTTGACTGTAATTCCCGAGCGATGTCCAATACCGCGGACACGGCTATTCGAATAGATTCTAAACTCTGCAGAGGTTATGCACTTTACCCACAAGATACAGTCAAACACCACAAAGGCGAAGTTCCCGTAACAAAGTCTTTCTAAAACCTCTAACAATACAAGTGGTCCTCCCGGTTATTAAGCACTAACCCTTCCCTTCGCTAAGGCGAAGTCTAGGCCAATCAACTGTTAGATGGGTACTGCCTCACCCCAGACGCTCCTGCACAACATACACAAAGGGTGTAGTTGACCTCCGAGGTCCCACAGTGCACGTTATTAGCAACTTAGTCAACTAGGTCCGTCCCATTCTGAGACATGTGGTTGCACGTTAGACCCAGTTCAAAGGCTTGCAAGGTTAAGTCCTTAGGATGACCAGGGCAAGACTACCCAAGAACCAAATCAACACTCCCAATGCCACAACCGCCCACTGATTACTCTTGCCACATGCCCCTGGCCGAAATCTGTTTATCAAACCCCGCTTGATTACCATGCACCACGTGCCATCAACATCACATGATACTTTTCCAAAACAGGTTCGATATATCATTAAGTCAATATTAACATTTGATTGTCCAAAATCATGTCATGAGCACGAAAGGTGTCTAAGCAAAGATACTACAACGTTCTAAACCCATGTTGGCAATTTAATAATGTCCAACTAGTAATCCACAACTAGGGTGACAAAGGGTCATGGCACATACTTAAATAATCAAGGTGTCATACAAAGAAATTGGTACTTATCTAACCCCCATGTTTAAACCAAGTATTTTTCTAATTGAACTAGCATGCAATAGTTTAAATCAAAATAGATTTCGAAATAGGATCAACATGGTCAAAGCACAACTTGCCTTCAAAAAGTACTTGCTCTTGGTCTTGAGTTGGATCCTGAGTCAATACTTCTCCTTCGAATCCTTCCTAAGCACTTCAACGTCTACTCGTAAAGCGTGCAAATAGCAAATACACGAATAAACAATAGGCAAAAAGTGCCCAAACACCCAAATAAAATCCATAAACAGAGAGAACATAATTTTATGGATTTTTAGAAACTAGAATCGTCAAATTTGGAGTTAAGATTTAAAAAGTTATGATTATTTAAAGTTTAAATAATCAATTAAATAATTTTGCAGAGAAAAACTTTAGTCCAAAAATTAAATAAAATTCATATTTAGGTAGATCTCAATTTTATACAAATTTAGAAATTTGAATCACTCAAATCGGAGTTGAAACGCAAAAGTTATAAGCGTTTGAAATTTGAAACAAAATCAAATCATTATTTCGATTTAATAAATCATTTTCTTTTCGAAATTAATTATTGCGCCAAAGATGGACACGTGGCAGCCTCTCGATTGGTTGGTCGACGTCACCGGTCCATGGACTCGGCCCACGCCGGCCGGGTCTACCGTGGACTCGGCCCACGACTCCACGTGAGACCGACAGGTGGGACCACTCGGTGACGTCATCGCCGACGTCGGGGGTTCAGCCACTGCCGACATGTGGGACCTTTGCGGACGTCATGGGTGACGTCAGCGCTTGGCTGGATTAGCCACTGACATGCGGGCCCTCTGACACGCGGGCCCCGCGTGTCAGCGTCACACGCACGCGCGCGTGGACGGCGCTGACCGCGTCGGTCCAACTTCCCGACACGTGGCGCAATCTCGACCGTTGATTTGAAATTCAACGGTCGCGATTAGATCCAGGGTTAACGCGTTGAATCTACTCGATGATCGTGGGCCGTTCGATCTAGATCGGACGGTCCAGATCTAATCCTATAATAACACTACTACGGCACGTGGCGATTGTGGGCCGTTGGATCTTGATCCAACGGTCCAGATCTAATCGGGTTTGGAACACGTGAACTCACCTCAACCGCACGATCAAGATCGGACGGTCCACAGAGCTCGCGAGGGCGATGGCGACGCGGCGGAGCTGCAGCCACCGGAGACGAGAACGACGACGAGCCCGACGGCGTTTCGGGGTTGCTCCGGCGAAGTGAGTGGTCTCTTCGGGTGCATCTCGTCACGGGGATCCCGGATCTGGGCTCCTTCTCGGCGGAAGACGACGGACGGCGGCGGAATCGGCGTTCAACCGCTGCGCAACAGAGTTCCAACTCCGGCGAACTCGTACGGGCAAACGGCGACGGCTCAGGCGAGATGGCTCGGTGGAACGGGTGCGCAAGAATGAGGGCAACCTCGGGGCGTGACCAGGGCTTTAAATAGCCTCGGCGTCCGTGCCCGAGACGGAAACCTAATTCTACACGACGGCGGGCGCAGCGGCGAAGTCCGGCTCGGACTCGGCGGAGACGACGACGCACAGCCGTCCACGTGGCACGATCAACGGCCATGATCGCACGGGTGCGATCGGATCCGGGCCGGATACGGCTCGAACCGGTGATAAAGCGGATCTCGGTAGTTGGATCCCGATCCAACGGTTGGGATTGATTAGGGTTTTGAGCCGGTTTGATCGAGTCAATCGCTCGGTCGGACTCGAGTCCGACTCGGGTTCGACTTCGATCGGATGAAACGATACTCGACCCGAGTTGATTTTCCAGCGATTTAATATTTAAAATAATTTCCAGTAATTCATTTAATTCATTAAATATAGCAAAAGACTCAGAAAAATTCCAGAAAAATTCTGGAAAATATTTTGGATCATTTTGGACTCAAATAAAATATTTCCAACAAAATTTTATTTGCAAAATTAAATTCTTTAATTATTTCAAAATGGAATAAATTCAAATAAATTCCAAATAAATTCCAGAAAATTCCAAAAATTCACCAAAGTGCCAAATCACACATGAATTTAAGAAAAGCAAAATTTTGGGATGTTACAAACCTCCCCCCCTTAATAGAATCTCGTCCCCGAGATTCAGGGCTCACTACAAAATAGGTTTGGAAATTCCTTCCTCAAATCCTCTTCACGCTCCCAAGTCGCTTCGCTTTCTTCATGGTTGCTCCACTGAACTCTACAGAAACGGGTTGACTTATTTCTAGTTTCTCGATCCATTGTGTCCAGAATCCTCACGGGATGCTCCTTATAAGTCAAGTCCTCTTGCAACTCAATTAACTCTAGCGGTGCCTGTTCCTCAGGAACTCGGAGACACTTCTTTAACTGGGACACATGGAATACGTCATGCACTCCTGCTAACGACTGTGGCAACTCCAGCTGATAAGCAACCTCGCCTCTGCGGCTCACAATCTTAAATGGTCCAACATAACGGGGTGCAAGTTTCCCTTTGGCATGGAACTTCTTAACTCCCCTGAGAGGCGTAACTCTGAGGTAAACAAAGTCTTCTGGTTCAAAACTCAAGTCTCGGCGACGATTGTCAGCATAACTCTTCTGTCGAGATTGGGCTATCTTCAACCTTTCCCTAATCATAGCGACCGCTTCTTGACCTCTTGAAGAATATCAGGCCCAAAGACACAGCCACGGTCTCATTCCAATTCAATGGCGTCCGATGGTCGACCATACAAAGGCCTCAAAAGGTGACATCTCAGAACTAGCTTGATAACTATTGTTGTAATCGAACGCGGCATACGGCAAACTCTTGTCCCAAGAGGTAGCATAAGCCAATGCACAAGCTCTTAACATATCCTCCGTAATCTGGTTGACTCTTTCTGGCCTGTCCATCCGTCCTGTGGATGATAGGTTGTACTAAAGTTCAAACGGGTTCCCATGGCTTCATGCAACTTATTCCGAACCTTGAGGTAAATTGGGTACCTCGTCCGATACAATCCTCTTTGGCACTCCGTGCAAACAGACAATCTCGATCATGTACAATTACGCTAATTTATCTCCCGAGTAAGTGGTCTTCACGGGATAAAATGGGCTACTTTAGTCAAGCGATCCACTATAACCCATATGGAGTCATAACCTCCTTGAGTCTTGACAAACCGGTAATGAAATCCATTCCGATTTCCTCCCACTTCCACTCGAGTATTTTCACGGTTGTAGCAATCCTGCTGGTCTCGATGCATTGCCTTGACTCTCTGGCATACATCGCACAATGCAACATGCTCGGCAACTTCACGTTTCATACTCGGCCACGAATCTCTCCTTGAGATCCCGATACATCTTGGCGCTTCCAGTGATGAATTGAGTACTTGGAGTCATGGGCTTCCTCCGTAATCGCTTGCTTTAACTCCTTTTGTTAGGCACACAAATGCGACCCTTCATCCACAACGTGCCTTGCTCATCCAACTTGAAGTCCTCGCCTTGCCTTCCTCCTTGATGGACTTAATCCTGCGGATCTTGTCATCATCCTTCGCCCTTCTCGGATCGATCCTCTAAGGTAGGCTTTACTTCTAATGCGGCCAAGAATCCGCTAGGTACTACCTCAATCTTCATTTTACGAAAATCCTCGCATAACTCATCCTGACTTGTGGCTAGCAAACGTACTCACGGTATGGCTTTTCCGACTCAAGGCATCGGCAACTACGTTGGCCTTCCCGGATGGTAATGGATTCCAACATTATAGTCCTTGATCAACTCTAACCATCTCCTCTGCCTCATATTCAGATCCGATCGGGTGAATATGTACTTAAGGCTCTTATGATCCGTATACACTTCACATCTGCTTTCCAATCGATAGTGACGCCATATCTTCAAAGCATGCACTACGGCAGCTAACTCTAAATCATGTGTTGGATAATTTTCCTCATGCGGCCTCAACTGCCTTGATGCATAAGCGACGACCTTTCCATCCTGCATTAGCACACATCCAAGTCCTTGGCGCGATGCGTCACAATAAATATCGAAGCTTTGAGCAACATCCGGTAGAGAACTAACACCTGCCGATGTCAATCGCTTCTTGACTCTGAAATCCTTTCTCACATTCTCGCGCCCATGCAAACTTCTTTTCCTTCTTGGCCATTGCGTAAGAGGTTTCGCAATTGTCGAGAAGCCTTCGATGAAACGGCGGTAGTATCCTGCCATTCCAAGGAAACTCCGAACTGGGTCACCGTCTTTGGTCGTTCCCAATGTAACACCGCTTCTACTTTGCTTGGATCTACGGCGACTCCTTCATGCGGTCATTACATGTCCAAGAAACTCCACCTTGTCCTTCCAAAAATCACACTTGCATGAACTTGGCGAAAAGTTGCTTTGTTCCTCGCCTTTTCCAAAACTCGCCTTAAGTGTTCGGCATGTTCACTCTGTCTTGGAGTAGATTAGGATATCGTCTATGAACACGACGACAAACTTGTCCAAATATTCCATGAACACCTTATTCATCATATTCATGAAATAAGTTGGCGCATTCGTCAAATTTCAAAGGACATAACCGTAAACTCGTAATGTCCATATCTTGACGAGAATGCAGTCTTGAATATCTTCTCGATCGGATCTTCAATCGATGGTATCCCGATCTCAGATCAATCTTGGAGAAAACTCCGGCTCCTCTTAACTGATCAAACAAATCATCAATCCTGGGTAGCGGATACCTATTCTTCACGGTGACTTCATTGAGTGCACGGTAGTCAATGCACATCCTGAAACTCCCGTCCTTCTTCTTGACAAACAAAACTGGTGCTCCCCATGGCGACGAACTCGGTCTGATAAATCCTTTCTCCATTAACTCTTCTAGCTGTTTCTTCATCTCTACCAACTCCTCGGTGGACATCCGATAGGGTCTCTTTGCTATCGGTCTGCCTGCAGTACAAGCTCTATCACAAACTCTATGTCCCTGTCGCGGCATACTGTAGATCTTCGGGAAAAACATCCGGGTACTCATTCACTCTTGGGACATCCTCTATGCTGATTGCCTTGGTACTGTTAACCATCAATCGCCCATCTCTAATCTGCAGTGGCTTGAAATTCCACTTTCTTCCCACACGGGCTCTCAATCGAGATAGTCCTTCGCCCACAATCCAATACGGCCTTGTGCTTGGATAACCAATCCATTCCCAATATAACGCCTAGGTCCGGGTTTCCAAAATTATAAGGTTTGCTAGGAACTCTATTCCATCTATTAGTATTCTCACCGGAACATCCTACTTTCGCTCGGAGTTCGAACTGTGGGTTTGAACTAAAAGCATGCATCTAAGTCTTGCAATCCTCAAATCATTTCTAGTAGCAAAGCCTTATAAACAAACGAATGTGAAGCTCCAGAGTCAAACAAAATCAAGGTGTACTCGAGTTAACAAGTAATTTACCCAAGACGACGTCCGTAGCATTCTGCAAGTGCATCTGCGGTGACATGGTTGACTCGGCTTCTCACCACGGTGCAGGGTGTGGCTCTCGTGTCGGGCGCCCTAGCCGGGTGGTTCCTAGATTGAAGCGAATCGGGTCACTCTCGCTGTCTTCTTTGGACAACTGTTGGCAAAGTGTCCTCGCTCTTGATTGTAGCGGCGTCTCACTTGCTTCCTTGCCGATCGCTCGGAGTAGCGTTTCTAGCGAAGTGGGGTTTGGTAGTTCGATTGATGTGTCTTGGTGCCGGGATGGTGTCCTTGTTGCATTCTCGTGGTTGGAATCAAGAATTGATTTGGTGCAACTCAGCGCCGCTATGCGTTCTCGGCGTGATCCTTCTTTGTTGCATCCTGCGCTTCTGTTCTCATCCAGTTCCTTGCGCTTGTCCTCAAGAATAAGCGCCTTATTCACCAATTCTTGGAAATCTGAAAGGTGTGGGTGATCAACCCTACTTGCAATCCCGAGTTAAGTCCCTTCATAAAACGAGACTGCCTGGCCTTATCTGTCGCTACATCCTCAAAAGCGTAGCGTGCTAGGCTGTGTGAACTTGTTCAGTAGTCGGCCACCGGCCGATTACCTTGCTTTAATGCTCTGAACTCCTCCTTCTTAAGGTCCATGATTCCTTCAGGCACGTGATCTGCCGGAATGCACTGTGAACTCTTCCCAAGTGATATCTTGAGGGTTCTCTTGCGTGGCACGAAGTTCTCCCACCATTCAAGTTGTTCCTTCCAAGCGATGAGAAGCGTAGAGTACCTTCTCATTTCCTATGCATTGAGCTATGTGTAGCTTCCTCTCGATTGATCTTAACCAATCATCGGCCTCCAATGGATTGGCATTCCCAGAGAAAGTGGGTGGGTGAGTTCTCATGAACTCGACACCTTTGTATTTTGGCGTGGTCCCTGATTAACTTGATTAGCGGTGGCCTGAGCGGTGACGTGTTGCATTTGTTGCATCATAGCATGCATCAATCGAGTCTGGGCAGCAAGAAAAGCTCCAAATTCTGCATATCCAGTGGCGGTCGGGTGCTCCATCATTGGGGTTTTCTGGGCGAGAACCACTCCCATTGCTTCCAAAGTTTCCACGGGTGTTTACCATCCGCCGATTTGCTCTAGGTTTAGAGATGAGAGGGAATCAAGAATAGACAAGTAATATGGAATTTATGCGTGGAGAAAGTTATAATTGTAAGGTCCAGCTTTATTATTAATAACTTGGTATTGCTGCTTACAATGACTAAGGGCCTTGCAACACATAATGCACACTCAAAGAAACAAAGCAAATCCAAATCGAACTAACTCGGAGTCTAACGCCTAAAGGGTGACTCTTTCTTCTATGACGCGACTCGGCGAAGGAGTCTCACTATAGAACCTATGCTCACTCATCGAGAAAACCTCCCGGCCTGGGTACGGGTCTTTGTGGCATAGGCGCGAAACGATCGCCATGTCCAAAGAATCGTGTCCTCTATGGTAGTCGAAGAAGCGGTGTCCTCATCGAGATCTCGACTCCTCCGGATCTGGCTCGTAGCTCGAGTAATCGCTCTGGTCCAGTCCGCATACAAGGTCATCTCCAACTCGTCAATCCTTCGTAGAAGGTGTGCCACATACTCTTGAGCTTCCCGCCATCTCGTTCTTTTCCGCCGTGATCTCCTTGCGGGCCTTCTGTAGCTCCTTGCTTGTATTATCTAGTACATCCTCCTGGCGACGACAAATCGTGCCAAGCGTGTAACCGTGGCATCCTCATCCCGAATCGCCTGGGTCAAGAAGGTTATCGCTAGCGGATGGTAACGGAACACCGTACTCTCCAATTCTCTGGCGTAGATACGGGTAATGTGCCGCATTGCTCGTCGTGACACTTCTTGGATACCCATCTGCATTGTAGATCTCTTGGCAGTGCAGTGTATCGGGCGATTGCCTGGGCCCTTTTTCCTAGCGGGTACCTCAATCCTCACGTCACAAGCCTTGATCAATCCCGCTTGTCTGATCACTTCCACTTGGTATTGGGGCTTCTCAAAATCTCCGAGAGTCTCAGAGCATATGCCAAAGTTCTGCAGCGTGACCAACTCCCAGATCAACGTAGTTGAACTCTTCCTCCATCTGTCACAAGAGTGCTTTACGTAAGAACTCGGAATTTTTAAATTGTGACAAGGTAAGGGAAAATTTCAGCAAGAGACAAGAAAAGAGAGAAGGGGATAAGTCGAGATGTCATTTCTTATCTTGACAATTTTTTTTTAGTTTTTAGAAAATAGGTTTTATCCTCACTACGACCATTCTAGCTAGGGTTGAGCCTACAGTCAAGTATGGCTCTGATACCACCTCTGTCGGGACCCCGAATTTGCAAATCCGGACCCTCTGTGTATTCAGCACTAGTCCAGGAACGCGCTAGTGCACAGTCTTAACATTGGTAAATATCACAATCATACCACTCGATACCAATAAAGTACTTTATTTAAATAACCAAGCGGTTACTCGACCTTATGGCCAAGTTACAAATATATGCCTGCAAGGCGAAACTTATTCAGAGAAAAATAATAGCAGCGGAAAATCAAATAACCGTGGCGCCATCCAAAGATACCACAGGCAATCGACCGGGCTCGCATCCCTAAGTAGACGGATCCTCTTGGAATTCCTCCTCCATTGGCGTAGTCTCCTCTTCAACTGGTGTTGTGTTGAGGCAAGGGTGAGTACTTGGTACTCGACAAGTCATGCCTGAATGCAAGCTAATATACTATATGCATGGCTTGGTACAAAGGAATAGCTCAAGGTATATTTGCGATGCTTGACTTTTGACAAGTAATATAAGTAGATTCTAAAGCAGTAGAAATAAGTAAAGCGTAAATAACTTTTCAAGAAGTTTAATAAACATTTTCCCCATCCTAAACCACATTTCCACCATCTTCATTATTAAACCAACCCAACCTTTCAAACCAAAGTTATTTTTGAGAAAATCTAACCCTTATTTGTAATTCCCGAGCGATGTCCAATACCGCGGACACGGCTATTCGAATAGATTCTAAACTCTGCAGAGGTTATGCACTTTACCCACAAGATACAGTCAAACACCACAAAGGCGAGTTCAGTAACAAAGTCTTTGGAAACCTCTAACAATACAAGTGGTCCTCCCAGGTTATTAAGCACTAACCCTTCCTTCGCTAAGGCGAAGTCTAGGCCAATCAAGCTGTTAGATGGGTACTGGCCTCGGCCAGACGCGCTCCCGCACAACATACACAAAGGGTGTAGTTGACCTCCTGAGGTCCCACAGCACGTTATTAGCAACTTAGTCAACTAGGTCCGTCCCATTCTGACATGTGGTTGCACGTTAGACCCAGTTCAAAGGCTTGCAAGGTTAAGTCCTTAGGATGACCAGGGCAAGACTACCCAAGAACCAAATCAACACTCCCAATGCCACAATGGCCCACCTGATTACTCTTGCCACATGCCCCTGGCCGAAATCGTTTATCAAACCCCGCTTGATTACCATGCACCACGTGCCATCAACATCACATGATACTTTTCCAAAACAGGTTCGATATATCATTAAGTCAATATTAACATTTGATTGTCCAAAATCATGTCATGAGCACGAGTGTGTCTAAGCAAAGATACTACAACGTTCTAAACCCATGTTGGCAATTTAATAATGTCCAACTAGTAATCCACAACTAGGGTGACAAAGGGTCATGGCACATACTTAAATAATCAAGGTGTCATACGCAAATTGGTACTTATCTAACCCCATGTTTAAACCAAGTATTTTTCTAATTGAACTAGCATGCAATAGTTTAAATCAAAATAGATTTCAAATAGGATCAACATGGTCAAAGCACAACTTGCCTTCAAAAGTACTTGCTCTTGGTCTTGAGTTGGATCCTGAGTCAATACTTCTCCTTCGAATCCTTCCGGCACTTCAACGTCTACTCGTAAAGCGTGCAAATAGCAAATACACGAATAAACAATAGGCAAAAAGTGCCCAAACACCCAAATAAAATCCATAAACAGAGAGAACATAATTTTATGGATTTTTAGAAACTGGAATCACAAATTTGGAGTTAAGACTAAAAAGTTATGATTATTTAAAGTTTAAATAATCAATTAAATAATTTTGCAGAGAAAAACTTTAGTCCAAAAATTAAATAAAATTCATATTTAGGTAGATCTCAATTTTATACAAATTTAGAAATTTGAATCACTCAAATCGGAGTTGAAACGCAAAAGTTATAAGCGTTTGAAATTTGAAACAAAATCTGAAATCATTATTTCGATTTAATAAATCATTTTCTTTTTCGGAAATTAATTATTGCGTCAGCATGGACACGTGGCAGCCTCGATTGGTTGGTCGACGCCACCGGTCCATGGACTCGGTCCACGCTCGGCTCGGGTCTACCGTGGACTCGGTCCACGATTCCACGTGAGGCCAGCGAGGTGGGACCACTCGGGTGACGTCATCGCCGACGTCGGCGGGTTCGGCCGACGGTCGACATGTGGGACCAGACGTCATGGGTGACGTCGGCGCTGGCTGGATTAGCCAGCGACATGCGGGCCCTCGACACGCGGGCCTCGCGTGTCGGCGTCTACACGCCAGCTGCGTGGGCCGCTACCGACCACGTCGGTCCAACTTCCCGACACGTGGCGCAATCTCGACCGTTGATTTGAAATTCAACGGTCGCGATTAGATCCAGGGTTAACGCGTTGAATCTACTCGATGATCGTGGGCCGTTCGATCTAGATCGGACGGTCCAGATCTAATCCTATAATAACACTACTACGGCACGTGGCGATTGTGGGCCGTTGGATCTTGATCCAACGGTCCAGATCTAATCGGGTTTGGAACACGTGAACTCACCTCAACCGCACGATCAAGATCGGACGGTCCACAGAGCTCGCGAGGGCGATGGCGACGCGGCGGAGCTGCAGCCACCGGAGACGAGAACGACGACGAGCCCGACGGCGTTTCGGGGTTGCTCCGGCGAAGTGAGTGGTCTCTTCGGGTGCGTCTCGTCACGGGGATCCCGGATCTGGGCTCCTTCTCGGCGGAAGACGACGGACGGCGGCGGAATCGGCGTTCAACCGCTGCGCAACAGAGTTCCAACTCCGGCGAACTCGTACGGGCAAACGGCGACGGCTCAGGCGAGATGGCTCGGGGGAACGGGTGCGCAAGGATGAGGGCAACCTCGGGGCGTGACCAGGGCTTTAAATAGCCTCGGCGTCCGTGCCCGAGACGGAAACCTAATTCTACACCTACTACGGGCGCGCGGCCAAGTCCGGCCGGACTGGCGGAGACGACGACGACACCGCCCACGTGGCACGATCAGCGGCCACGATCGCATGGGTGCGATCGGATCCGGCCGACACGGCTCGAACCGTCTGACGGATCTCGGTAGTTGGATCTTGATCCAACGGTTGGGATTGATTAGGGTTTTGAGCTGGTTTGATCGAGTCAACTGGCTCGGGTCGGACTCGAGTCCGACTCGGGTTCCGACTCGGTCGGATGAACAGTACTCGACCCGAGTTGATTTTCCAGCGATTTAATATTTAAAATAATTTCCAGTAATTCATTTAATTCATTAAATATAGCAAAAGACTCAGAAAAATTCCAGAAAAATTCTGGAAAATATTTTGGATCATTTTGGACTCAAATAAAATATTTCCAACAAAATTTTATTTGCAAAATTAAATTCTTTAATTATTTCAAAATGGAATAAATTCAAATAAATTCCAAATAAATCCAAATAAATTCCAGAAAATTCCAAAAATTCACCAAAGTGCCAAATCACACATGAATTTAAGAAAAGCAAAATTTTGGGATGTTACAGTACCCATCCAACGGTATGTCGGTCCCATACTTCGCCTTAGCTAAGGGAAGGGATGGTGTAGGGCAAAAACCGGAGAGGTCCACTTGTGTAGTTAGAGGCTTCCGAAAGACTTTGTTATGATCGCTCAATCGCATACTCTTGTATGGCGATTCACGGCTGACGTGATGAGTTGATTGTATCTTATGGGTAAAGTGTATAACCTCTGCAGAGTGTAAAATCTATTCGAATAGCCGAGTCCACGGTACTGGACAATGCACGGGGATTACAGTCAAGGGTTAGCTTTTCATGAAAATGAACTTGGGCTTGGAGGCAGTTTGCCTGTGGAAAAGTGATAATTGTTTAAGGATGTGGAATGGTTTACTTTTGAAACAACTGTGAAATTATTACTATTGTTATCTGTTTTACCGCTTTACAATCTATTATGAATATTTGTGAATGCTGTTTATTGCAAAATAACCCCTTCAGCCTGTCATTTGGAATAAGCCATGCATATAGTTATTAGACTTGCATTCTGTGCATGACTTGCTGAGTGCTTTATGTACTCACCCCTTGCAAACAAACAATCACCAGTGAGCAAAAGTCTACATCATCGAAGAAGAAGAAGTTCCGTGAGAAGGCGATTATCTAGGAGTCGAACCCTGTCAGTTGCCTATGGCGTATTGATGGGATTCACCGATGTTCTTCGTTCCGCTGCTGCTTAATTGGAGTTGAAGCCGTCAAGGCCTCACAAATGTAAGGTTGACCTTAAGGTCGTTCAATAGTTTATATTCTATATTTGTGTTATTTCTCTTTTCTGTTGTGTATGATTGTGATATTCATCTATGTTGAGACTGTGTGCACTAGCGTGATCCTGGACTAGTGCTGAATACGCAGAGGGTCCGGATTTGCACATTCGGGTCCCGACAAGTGACGATGGGGTTGTAGTTCGAAACATGGATAGATTAGTCGCTAAGGGTTTCACTCAAGTCGAGTGTCTCGACTTTGAGGAGACTTTTGCCACTATAGCTAGACTAGAGGCCATCAGGATCCTACTCGCATTCGTGGCATCCAAGATGTCAAGAGTGTATTCCTTAATGGCTTCATTGAGGAAGAGGTGTATGTCAAACATCCTTTAGGATTTGAGAACCCCAAGTACCCTAACCATGTATTCAAGCTTTCCAAGGCTTTGTATGGACTTAAGCGGCTTAAGTCCTACCTCTTGAGTCATGGTTTTCATATGGGTCAAGTGGACAAGACTCAATTCGTCAGACATTCCGATTTGGAGTTTCTCCTAGTCCAAATCTATGTTGACAACATCATTTTCGGCGGTTCCTCGTATTCACTCGTTACTCAGTTCTCAGATGTGATGAGTATTGAGTTCTAGATGAGCATGATGGGTGAGTTGAGCTACTTCCTTGGCTTCCAGATCAGGCAGACTCGGGAGGGTACATTCTTGCATTAAGGCAAGTGCACATGATACCTCCTGAAGTGCTTTGATATGTCTAACGAGAAGCCAGTCATGACTCCTATGGCCACCACTTCTACCCTCGAGCCTAACGAGGATGGTGAGCCAGTTGATCAAAAGGACTATCGAAGCATGATCGGCTCTCCTGTATCTCACTGCTTCGAGACCTAACATACACTTCTCTGTATATGTTTGTGCTCAATTTCAGGCTTCTCCTCGCACCTCTCACTGCCAGGTGGTGAAGCGCATCTTCAGGTACCTTCGAGCTACCATTAATTATGGTATCTGGTACTCTTCCTCCTCCTATCTATCCCTGTGAAGCGCATCTTCAAGTACCTTCGAGCTACCATTAATTATGGTATCTGGTACTCTTCCTCCTCCTATCTATCCCTTAGAGCCTTTTCGGATGCAGACTTTGTTGGCTGTAGGATAGATAGGAAGAGCACATCTGGCACTTGCCAATTCATTGGCACTTCTTTGTTTCTTGGTCTTCTATGAAGCAGTCCGGAATTGCTCAGTCCACCGCAGAGGACGAGTATATCAATGCAGCCAATTGTTGTAGCCAAGTACTCTATATGAGATCGACCCTGCGGGACTATGGGTTAGCAGCAGAGTGTGTTCCACTTTTCTATGATAACACATCTACCATTGACATTGCTAAGCACCTAGTGCAACATTCTCGGACCAAACACATTGATATTCGATATCACTTCCTTAGAGACCATGTGGAGAAGGGTGACATAGTGCTCTAGTTTGTGGAGAGTGACCACCAGTTGGCTGATATTTTCACCAAGCCTTTGGATAGCTCTAGGTTTGTTACCTTGAGAGGGGAGTTTAGGATTATGAGTCCATATGGCATAGCTTGAGGTGGAGCTGACTTGTATTATATGTTTATATGTGTATATTCAGCATTTCCTTTCTATTTGTTCTGGGTATCTTTAGGCTATTTTTCATTTTGTTGAGTCCACTTTGCCTAGACTTCTAGTATGCTTCGGCATGGACATCTCATCTTATGCTTTAGGATGCTATTCTCTTCTTCTTCTCGGTTGAGCTCACTCACAGTTTTGTAGGTCTAGTAGGTGTTGGCCCTGCTAGGTAGACACGGTCTATGTTTCCTCATGAGCTGGAGTTTGAGAGCTAGTTTTCCTTTGTAAGTCATATGGGGAAGATGAGAGCGAGTCTAAGCTGTAGTGTCTCTACCATCTTTTCTGTGCTCTTAGATCACCCAATTGTCAGTTTCTTGTTTCCCTCTTCTCATTTCTGTCTTTCTGATTTTAGTTGAGTTCCTCTTTATTTCTTGGAATTAAAATTGCTAATAACTCAACTTGAATCAGATTTGTGCTTAAAATTAACTCACATGTTGAGGGAGAGTTCTTGAAACTAATTTATTGCATTGCATATAGAGTTGTTTTTTTTAGCTTTGTCTTTTATGCAATTGATAAATTTAAGATATGTTGCACCTAGCTACTTTCATGAAGATCCTTCAATTGGTAGGTCATATCTAATCTGGTATATCATGTTCGAACTAGACAACATCTAAAACTGATCTTTCTTGAAAAACTTGATCAAACTTAGCTTTTACTTGCTATATTTCTTCACTAGATGCTTATGCCATGTTTAGGGGTGGATAACGAGCCAGTTGAACTTTTTTTCGAGCTTTCTTCGACACTGATTTATTCTTATTTATTATAGTCTCCTGTATTGTTTGAGACCCAACTTCGAACCGAGCTTAACGAGCCGAGCCTAACGAGCCGAGCCGAAGTTGACTCTGGTTCCAAATCAACTAATTTTTATTTTAAAAGAAAAATAAATGTAAATAGAGCAATTTTGAAACGAGCCACCGAGCCAGCTCAACGAGCTTTTTTTCCAGCCCTAGCCATGTTTAGTGAAATAGTGGGTTTCTATTAGAGTCCTTAGAGCAACTTGGGTTAGCTATATTGTTTCATTCTAGAATTCTCAACATGCTCATGAATCTAAGTGCTAAAATGATAAAAAAAAATTGACTTATTTGTGCTAAAACTGAACTCTACACTTTACATTCTCAAGACTGCTTCCCATTGCACTTGGGATGAACTTGGAGTGTATCGTGTATGATCAAGACCACTCTTTTAAATGTCGTGCTTGAAATGGTCGAATAGGGCTTGAGTCAATAAAATTGAAAAATACAAAATAAACTAGAGGAAGAGAGTGACACCGAGGAGACATATGTTGATTGCTCTTAGTCGAGGTTGTGTTTCTCTAGGATAAACTCTCTAAGCCTCAAAGGTTTGCGGAACAGAGTGAAGCTTAGGAAGCTTTTGTCGATGGCTCCTAGTCGAGGATGTGCTTCACTAGTGTAGGATCGATAAATACGAATATAGCAATCAGAGGGGGGTGAATGATTGTGTGGAAGCTAAAACCAAATTTTTGATCTACTAAAAAATTACCTCAAATCGGAATCAAATAACTGCCTCATATTCAACAAAAACAAATTAACAAACGTTCGGTAAAACATGAATTCCTGGAGATCCAACTATTGGATTCATCTGAAATTTTAATACAAGAAACTAGATTCCAATATGAATCTAACAGAAAAAGAATGAGCTCAAATGGACTTACGAATCAAAAGTTATGAACCTCACAAGCTTGTTGTGATAGAATATGATGAGAATTGATCTAACATCAATTTCGAGATTAAACAAAATCTTCAAAAGATTAACCAACAAAAATTTGAGGAGCTCTAAATCAAGGCCCTAGAAAGGTTTTGGATGGATCAAATCAAGACAAAACTCAAAGAATCAAAGTAGACAAAGTAGACAAAGAACCAATCTAGAACCAGAACAGATGGGCAAATGAAAACCAAAACAAAGAATACTGTAGCAACGTGTGCACTGTAGCTTCGAGATTATTATAGCACGCAGAGGATCTTGAAGGAATTGATCTTTATTTCTCTTTGTCTAAAATACTCCTATCAAAAGAGTACAAACCCTAATCATTGACGCTCTACTCTCTAACACCTACATAAACAGGGGACACCTCCCCCTATTTATAATAGGCAAACCTAACAGAGTACGCATGCATGTCCACTTGGTTCAACATGGCCCAATACATGCGATGACTAGAGAGACCTAGCGTACTTTTATATATAGGCTACTTGATCGATCGGGGAACACGAAGAGTTGACGCGATGGTGTGAATGCTATGTTTGAACTGTTTAATTGGCGGGGAAGACGAAGGGATGGATGAATATCAGTGTTGGTTCTTATCCCAAACCGACTGTGATGATTGATCTTATTACAGTCAGTTCTTTCTCAGAACTGACTGTGATATATTATATGTGCCTATTCTATAAAACGATAGTGTTAAGGATCGAAATTATCACAATCGGTTCTATATAGAACCAACTGTGATAACCATTTAATCACAAACGGTTCTTGTATAGAACCGATTGTGATGAGGTTCGCTAGATTTTATTTATATATATATGTACCATCGGGATGAACTTATAACTCTCCTCGAGTTGGTGTTCTGGAGCCAAAAAAATACCGTCGTTGCCTCAAAAAACGCATACTCTGGTTTAAACTTATATTTGGATGAGAAAATATGAAAGTCTTGAGGATGTGTGTGAAGAGGGTAATTTGATACATTGAGGAGATTTCTCTATTTTCCTGCCTAGCTTATTTGTGGCTTTCTTCAAAAGGTGGGCATTCCTTCAAATCCCTTCAATTTTGCATTAATACATTCAATTTTGATTTGGTGAATGTGTTATCTGTCATTATGCATATGGTTAAACTAATATGGTTGAGAAATTAAATCGTGTAGGAGATCAGTGGGTTGAGGGTTAAAGTTAATTGAAACCCTAGCTAGCCTGATCAGGAGCTAGATTTCCCCTCATTTGTGGTTTTCTTCAAAAGGTGATCAACATTCCTACAAATCCCTTCAATATTGTTGTAAGAATTAAATTAATTTTTTTATTTGTGAATGTGTACATTACATGTCATTATTGTTTCAATATAATTAATATGATCAATGGTAGAGTTTAGGTTGCGTAACCTATGCGTCTCCCGTTTGAGGGTACTTGTTTATAAATATGCTAAAATGGCATATTTATAAATAAGTAGTCTCAAATTGTGCACGTTTTTTTTAATAGTTTGAGGATTTGTGGCTCAGGCAAGTTCTTGAGTTGTTGTACAACTCTAGAGAAAGTTTCGGCAGCATCTGCCTAGTGTTCTCCGAATACACATCCTCTTGACCTATTGTCGAGACGTGTATTTGGAGAACAGCGGGGAGATGCTGCCAAAATTTTCTTTGGAGTTGTACAACAGCTTAGGAACTTGCTCGAACCACATATCCACGAATGGGATTAGGACTTGACCTAATTAGAAATTAGGAGTCATCGTTGGTAGGTACTTAGTTGGTCAATATATAGACGTTTCTTTAAGATCATTCAATTTCTCAACTTTGTTAATGCTTCAACCCTTTTTTTATTTCATTGATTAGTGCATTACGTATTTTGATATCATGGTTGATGTCAAATTTTTAATATGCATATCTCCTCTATTGTGCGTAGGTAATTAAATAGGTAGTTGTCGCTCGTTAGCATTATTAATTTATTGTTTATCTTTTAATTGTAGATGGACCGTGAAGAATGGATGTATCAAAAAAGCCGTGTGAGTGTTGAATTTCAGAGGGGAGTTAAGGAGTTCATAAGAATTACAGAAGTAGATATGGTTATGAGGGGTGTAAAGTTCATATATTGTCCTTGTATTGATTGCACTAATCTCAGGAGATTTAACAATTCAGCTCAAATTGAAGGCCATTTGAATCGACGTGGCTTCGTGAGGAATTACACGTGTTGGATCCATCATGGGGAGATAGGTAGTACCCCTGTGATATGCAACAAAGACATGCTGGAAGCCGATCACGAGTTGGAGCGTGATATGTTTGATAAGGATAATTTAGATCAAATGTTGTGGGATGTGGAGGGAAATTACACAGAAAGAGAGTTCAAAAAATTTAAAAGCTTGATGGAAGACGATGCCAAACCATTGTTTTCGGGTTGCAAAGCAGAATACACCAAGTTGGATTCGGTCCTTGCATTGTTTGAACTGAAGGTAAAATACCATTGGATAGATACACGTTTCAATGCACTTTTAGTTCTTCTATCGGATATGCTTCCAGAGGGAAACGAGTTGCCAACAAGTATTTATGAAGCTAAGAAGTTATTATGTGCCATGGGAATGGAAATAACAAGGATACATGCATGTCCAAATGATTGCGTATTATACCACAACGCCCATAAGGAACTGCGCATTTGTCCAGTTTGTGGTGTATCCCGGTACAAACAAAAGGAGAAGCGTAATGACAAGAAGCTTAAGAGCTGAACCGACGACGGTGAAGATGTGAAAAAAGGGGCACCAGCCAAGGTATTGTGGTATTTGCCCATCATTCCCCATTTAGAGCGGTTGTTTGCAAATCCCAAAGAGGCAAAATTGTTGCGTTGTCCATCATTTCAATACTGCAACACATCACATTACATATGCATGTGCTTTACAGGTTATTGCTTGCTCTTCTTCTGCTTTGCTCACACTGCACTTTGCACCTCCTCCTGCTATCAAGCTCACTGCTGTTGCACTCGCTGCCGCCGCTGCTCTTGCTACACCTGCTCCTACTACTGCCACTGCTGCTGCACCTACACCTGCTACAGCTACTGCACCTGCTCTTGTTGTGCCTGCTCCTGCTGCTGCATCTGCTCCTGCTGCTGCTGCACATACTCCTGCTATTGTTGTTGTTGCACCACCTCCACGTACGCCTACTGCTGCACCACCTGCACCTACGCCTGTTGCTACAACTGCTGGTGCACAGCTAGTGCGCAAAAGTACTTCTACCACGCTAACGAAAGATCCACAGCAGAGCTCAGATAGTCCCTCCGTGAAGAAGGCAAAGTTGTTAGAGGCCACAAAGCACCCAGATAATCACAAGCGGTTCATACATGGAAAGCCCTTTATCGCAAGCAATGAATTGAATGCTTTAGCCTTGTTCACTCGCTTGCTACATGGATGGTACATCGATAAGTCACATGAGGCCAAGCCTTGCCACGATTTCAATGTGAGGTATCGAAGGGGACAATTCCACCGCCAAGAGGATGGGACCTTCCCAGTCGGTTTTAAGGATCTGTACTTTATGTACAGCTTGAAAGCCATCGATATTTCTACCATACGATCTTGGACGCTGTGAGTATCGCAGCATACTCATTCCATGACTGTTTACTGATTTTGTATTATATTTTTTAATAATTAACATGAATCGCAGGATCATGAGGCAGCGAGCCATGACGGGTCGACACCTTGTCAGGTTTGTCGACCCCGAGATGGTGTCTACGACCATGGCTAGGTTGCAATCGGAGTTCAGGCATTGCATGCTGAGGCGAAAAAAGACTTCATTCTCTTCCCGTACCACCAGGAGTATGTACTACTATACAATTCAATTACATGTACACACTTAAACCGTATATAAACTTATTTTCTTGCACTATGTGCCATTTAATAAGCAACCATTGGGTTCTACTTGTGGTTGTTCCGAGTAAAAACAAAGTCTACACGTTGAACTCACTCGAAAATAGACTGATGGACTACGCGATCCAACCTGTTTTGCAGAAGTAAGTACATTCTTCTAACCTAACACTTTACATATTGAGTACTATGTTAGATATTTTTTACCTCAATGGCATCTCTCCAATGTATGTAGGGCTTTCTTGTCTTACGTTGCTGAAGGTGGCCGACACAATGATAAACAAGGCACCAAACTGGAGTGGATGCGCTTCAAGGTACAAGTGTCTATCATAGGATTTTTTCTGACACCTATTATTAATTCATCTCCTAATTTAAATTTCTTTGTTCACAGTGTCATCAACAAGGGTGCAATGATCTGTGTGGCTTTTACATGATGCAGCACATGCTGATTCTGGTCGGCCGCTCACATCTTTTCCCTAAGGTATAGAGCTGATTATTTGCACTACTGTCAATGTGATATTTGTTTACGTGCATAATACTATCAGCCTTTTACAATCAAATTTTAAGACTTAAATATATTAGTGCACTACTTTCTATTTTGCAGGACGTTGATATCCTCCGGAAGAGCCTAAGCAACATTGATCTCAAGAGATTACAAGACCATATATGCTAGTGGTACTGGACAGAAGTTATAATGGAAGATGGTAGATATAGAGACCCGACAGGCATTTACTAGTATGTATAATGTAAACAAAATTAATGTGAATGTGATGTATAATGTTATGCTTAGATGTTTATGTGAATGTGATCTGTTACAGATTGTAAACAATATTAATGTGAATGTGATGTGTTACAAATTGTGATGTATGTTCTGTGATATTGTGGATTGTGATGAATGTCATATTGTGAATATTATGTGTTATATTGTGAATGCGCGGCTATTTTCGGACGATGGATAGTAACATCATCACAATCGGTTCTTTGTTGGAACCGTTTGGGATGCGTAGCGTATCACAATCGGTACAAATAAAGAACCGATTGGGATGATGACAATATCACAATAAGTTCCAACAAAGAACCGATTGTAATACTCTCCTCATCCCAATCGGTTCTTTATTTATACCGATTGTGATACTATCATCATCCCAATCGATTCAGACAAAGAACCGATTGTGATATTCTACTCATCTCAATCAGTTCTAATAGAGAACCGATTGTGATAAGTTGATTATCACAGTCAGTTCTGACAAAGAACCGACAGTGATGAGTGATTATTACTGTCGGATTAAAACCGACTGTAATAGATTGAACTTATCACTGTCATTGGACTTTCTATCACCACTAAAACCGACTGTGATGATAAAAAAGAACCGATTGTGATGTATGAATCTGTAGTAGTGTACAAGTGCAGCTGAGACCATTATAACAATGTTGCTTGTTTAATCCATGCATGTATACGTAGATACAGTTGCACAATAATTGTATATGTGGCCAAATGACCATTACAACCATACGTACTAAATGAAATTGAAGCCCTCAGCTTCGATCACCTTAATAATAGCACCCTTATAAGGGAAGGAATCCCTACCCAACTGGCCACCCCACATGGCACTCTATGCTGTTTTGCGAAAATCCCCTCCGTTCCTTCAAATTATGGATAGGTCCTCACGAATTTATGAATAGGTCCTTTGTAATTTTTTGTGAGGCGAACAAAAAATATCCCAGATAGCGTCTAGGTCCCTCGCTCGCTACTTTACGGAAAGAGCCTCCCGTTAGATGTAAATCGCGAGCGAGCCCTTTTCTACTTTTTCGATATAGCGGTGAGGTCTAAAACTATAACAAATAGGTCCCCAATTTTTACACCTAGGTCCTTTCTCTGTTTTCCTCGAAAAAAATATTTTTGTCAGCAGAAAGATGTGTACTTTTTTTCGGCTCGGTTTCTAGGGTTTCTCGAGCCTCCAAAAATTTTGGAAATACGTCTAAATCTATTTTTTTCTCCAAAAAAAAAGCAAAAGCATTTTTCGTTCACGCGCGCGGCGTGCGCGCTTATGGGCCCAGGTCCTTTCTCCGTTTTTCCGAAAAAAAAATATTTTCGTCAATAGAAAGATGTGTACTTTTCTTCCGGCTCGGTCTCTAGGGTTTCTCGAGCCTCTAAAAATTTTGAAAATACGTTTAAGTCTATTTTTTCTCCAGAAAAAAAAATGCAAAATTATTTTTCTCCGAAAAAAAGCAAAATCATTTTTCCTTCACGCACGTGGTGTGCGCCGCACTTACGGGCCCAGGTCCTTTCTTCGTTTGTCCGAAAAAAAATATTTTTTGTCAACAGAAAGATGTGTATTTTTCTTCCATCTCGGTTTCTAAGGTTTCTGAAGCTTCCAAAAATTTTGAAAGTACGTATAAGTCTATTTTTTTCTCCGAAAAAAAACGTAAAAGCATTTTTCGTTCACGCGCGCGGCGTGCGCCGTGCTTATATCTTCATAGTATAAGTGAAAGCGGAGAAACTACGAGCAAAATCATCCTGCATACATATATGCATATTCACAATTAATATATGTATTGGTCTGTGAGGAATAAAAACATACAGTACACAACTGTTCAACTAGCTTCAACTTCTAAACTTAGATTTTTCTGTCAAATATGCTACAAATTACTAGTTACATCTTTAAATTTACTTCAACAAAACTGCTCAATGCACTTCAATTTACTATCTGTATATATAGGTTTTACTATCATGCCAGAAGGTTCAACAGTGGGTACAATTTACTATTGCACAAACTACACAGGCAGCCGAACCCTCTGCATAAGAAAGACAATAACATCGTATCAAGGACAAAGTCCATTTGAAATAGCTGTGATTTATTTAGCAAATTAAAGCAAATAATCTAAAATTTAAATATTTTTTATTGGTGAATCCGAACTGTCAATAAAAAGTTACGACAAAAACAAAGAAAACAAGTTTCTTGTACAAACAAGCAAATATATTTTTTAGTTGGTTGGCCACATTACTGATTGGCTTAGTCAACACACAAAGAGAACGTACGTGGATAGTTTTGACACGCTTCTCTAGGCTTAGGGCCAGTGTGTCGAATAACTAATCTACGCGCATGCGTAGATTAGCGCTTTCATGTATGTGTGTATGTATATATACACACATCGATCACAAGATCTGGTGGGATCAATTATTTGCATCTGATGACCCCTTAATAATTTTCAGTCGTTGATTAGTACTAGGAAGATATGCGCGCTACACTGCGCCGCTGATAATATCGTCCGTTTGGCAGAGATCAAACATAAAACAGTTTATGAATCATACGCATTAGAAATAATTAATAGAAAATGTACAACTGAGGCAACATTAATACATCTCAAAACTAATATGGTTTATTCAAATACAGTACTAATATGTTACAAAGTCCACTGACCAGTTAGATCTAGCTTTTCATCTTAAATACATCGTGAAATTGATGAATAACAAACACAATAATCTAATGAAATTAAATAGCGTAATCAAGAGAGACAAAATAATGATTACAGGGTGACCGTAGTAAATGCTATAAATATGTTGTTCATACAGGTTTTTTTTAGATATTATATCTTGAATCAACATCAGTTCTATATCAATCATGATTTTCTTTATTAAGTATAGCATTTTTTATCCATGGTAACTAAGAGGAAAGGCAAACTTTGTTCTCTTTAATTGGAGAACAAAAATGAACGAAAACTGAAATATAATATTTATCAAGTGTTTAATTCAATGGAGGGGTGGTAGAGAAAATAGTAATTATTTACGGACAAACCAATTTAATCCTTTCATTTGAATCTTAGTGTTTCATTGATGAACCCTATAGTTAATCTGCGATAACAAAAAATTAGTTGTATTCTAGAAAAGGATGCATATATAAACTACATGTTGGATGAGTAATTGGCACCGAAACCTATTCTTTCAGGTTTAGAGTAGACCTTTTGCATTATATGCAAAGTACACAAATAAAAATGCATCTTGGAAAAATAAGTATTCGCATATTAAATGCTAGATGAGCAATAGCTGTCGAAGCTTATTTCCTCACGACCTATATAAAACTTTAGGTGGCACATAACTCCATCCTGAATGTTAGAAATATAAGTAGTAGCACCTGCAAAGTTAAAAGGTGGTAGTAAATCTGTAAAAAAAAATTCCGGTGTAAATTCTGTGAGAGATTTCTCTTTGATCTAGCCACCTAGGCACATATTTAAATCAGCAGTAAAAGAATAAACAAATTATCAGTTTGTCCACGGTTCATCTTTAATGAAGTTAGAAATATAAGCAGCAACATTTATAGAGATAAAAGAAAGTGGCAGTTAATATGTAAAAATTTTATGGTGCAAATTCCATAAGAGATTTTTCTTTCATCTAAATACCTAGGCACATACTCAAATCAGTAGTAAAAGGATTGACAAAGTATCATCATATGTTCATGATTTATTTTTAATGACACCTTCATAAAAAAATATAGAAAAGTCTGAAAAGTACATGAGGAGTTTAATTTCCTATCTATATACGTATATGTGCATTTGACGTTTACATGGCGACATATTACCTTAGTACTCACCAAGAGAGCCATGGGGCTATAGAAGACAAGGCAACAGAGTCATGTTTGGCGGTGCCAAAGTAAAGGCTGAGGAGAATTCTGATCTCCATATCAGGCGCATTCTGCAACCACTAAATACAAGAATCCCAAACTAAATCATGCAATTAGACTCAATGGAAAGCTACATAGAATATCGAATAGAAAACTTTTTGTGTCTGCAGCAAAAATCAATAAGCAACGTCGGTGAGTGTGCTCTGAAAAGGAGAAACAAAGTAACGAAATCATCACATACCTGCAGCATGATTACCTGAAACGATCTCACTCAACATATATAGCACTCCTTTACACCAGATGCAAGATTGTAGCTGAAAATTTGGAAATGTGAAACCACAAGAGCAGTATGTAACAATGAGATATTGGATCTAGTACTGAGTAGAACCACGTAACAATGTCGTGGTACATAAATCAATGTGCAATGATCCAGCACAACACAAAATCAATGGGAAAACTGAGCAAGCAAGACAGCCTAGAATAAATTATGTAATGTAAAATGTAGAACATGTATGTTCTATTAGTAGTGTCTTCATCTCATTCCAAAGAAAACCTAATAAGCCCATTTAGTACCTGCAGAAATTAGTAAATCCTAGTTACAACTAAAAAATAATTCAGGAGTTAAAACACAACCTAGTAATTTCAACTAAACCTAAGCACCTGAGAGGTCCATAGTTTATAGGAACTGATAGCCTAGGCACCTGATTCCATATTGGGTTCATGTTACTCTTTTTAACCGTTGTTTGAGGTTTCTGCAATTAGGATAAATAACTGAATGTTGTCAAGAGTAGATCAGCATAGATACCAGCACTACAAGTGTTAAAATAATATACGGATCACTTGTTCATATCTCTGATCGCCAACTGAGTACCTTTTAGCGCTTTAATGGTGATCTCACTATCAAATTTTCTTGTATCGGCGAGCTCTCCACGTAGCCACGTCCCCTTTTTTTGTGGCAGCCCCCTGCTTTCCACAAAATCAGCGATGGGCCCTATGCTGCGCTGCTGCCCGCATCGTCGTTCGTATTTTTATATTTTATAGTCTGCTCAAAGACAATAAAAGTGTTGGCGATCAGAGAATTATTTTATGCTTAAGTGCTTTTACTACTTGATTTGGTCTAGCGGAATATATTGGTGTAACAGGTTCATTGTTGAACTCCTGCCAAAATATGGTGGGCATCAGTTAACATCTATCAAAATAAAAAGGTTGCCATAAGGTTTGCAATTCACAATTTTAAAAGGAGTATCCCTTCCATAAAATATCAGCACAAATGAGAGGTATACCATGCCTGAACTTTTACACATTTGGTCAAGCTCCTGGCAAAATCCACGAGCAGTTCTTTGTTGAACACTTCTTGAGAAGTTAATGCAAGCCCAATGATTCATTGTGCACCCATTGATCACTTTCTGTAAAAAAAAAAAGAAGAAGAATTTTTCGACGCTAATACGTTTTAAGTCTACTACAAATGAGAACTAACAACTTCAACACTCAGCAGACGGGATGCTCACCTTGTTCATATGTTCAATTGACCAACATGTGGTAACCACTCCTTTTGTTTTCCAGTATCATGATATTTTAGCTTTGAGTGAAAAATTATGAAAACAGAAGTTCAGAAATAAGCAGGGAGTAGCTGTTAATACTTAATACTGAAGCCTAATATACCATTGACCTTACCCAGGGTGCTGGCAAAACCCGTGCTTCAACAGAGGTGAGCTTGTCACTTATATTTATCCCAAATTCCTTGGCATAGGGACCTTGCTAGTATTCATTTCGATGAAATGTCTGAAAACAGTGCATTTTGGCAGGGAGTAAGGGAGCCAATACAATGTGATGAAAGAAAACTAAAAGCATATACTACTAAGCAATGCGAATTGAGCTTGTTATTATCAACTGCATTGTCTATTTGCGCCACTGACAAAAAAGAAGTATTGAATGAAACAACATAGAGGAACACATTGTAACACCCCGGCATCTATTATGCCCGAATGCTACCAAACATAGACTAAACAACATCTAAATACCACAAATAAATATAAATTACAGCAAAGGCACAAATGCTAAAACCGAAATTTCGGTAGCATCTCCTTTGTTTTAACATGAGTTGAAGCACTAGAAATAACAAGGCAAGTCATATCATAACAAAAGGCATCTAAAACAGCAATATAAATGAATATAGCATCAACCAAAGACAATAATACTAAAAACCAACCACTCCATAAACTATAGCTAAGCAAATAAGGATCACAAGCACACAAATGAATCCATACACCAAGTTTCATGGCACTTATTATGATCATGACTCAAGTTGGTAAAACTGCCTAAAGGTGTGGAGCTACGTGAAGATGTGTAGCTAATGTCCCTTCCCACATGCCAGTGTCATGGTACCTAAAAACAATATAAAACACAAGCGTGAGTTCATCACTCAGCAAGTATATTGCAATGGAACAAAAGAACAAACACATTGCTACAACACTACATATCATGCTTAATCACCATAATCATGCTCACATCTCATTATTCACATATCATCATCATCTTGAATGCAATGCAATGCAATGCACATGTCTCCTCGAAGCACATACCGGTATTGCCAAATGCACACCCGTCGGTGTGCACCCTCTTTCCCCTTCCATCCCGAAGATGGAGGGTGCCTACTCCTTGCTTCCATTCATCGCGGTGGATGGAATCACGATGTAGGTCTTACTCAATGGCGCTCCGGACTAGTCATAACTTACTCACCGACCTTACCAGACTAGTTATGACTTTCTCACCGACCCGGCCATGTCTCATGCCATGTATGCCATTATGCCAACATCATAAATAACTTGCACATTAACTCATGGCATCATATCATAATAAACCGTTTACATCATATCAATGGCAAACATTAAAGCATGGCATGTTATCACATCATATATTCAATTGCAACGAGTCAAAACTAGGAACCTACAACCCGCTACCCATTCCAATATACTTGCCTTAACCTCGAGCGACGGATTGGTGAGATGAAGAGGGCACTCCTGGGGTCACACCACCTGCACAAGCATACCACACACTCAAAACGTGCCCCCAAAATAGTACGCAAAAGCTCGTCTACCCCGACTTCACAAACTACTCCCAAAATCGAAAAACAGAGAATCTGTCCCGCCCGGACAGCAGACTTCAAACTACCATAACTTTAGTTCTAGGACTCCGAATCAATTAAACGAGTACATCATCGCAAATCTTAGGAAATTTCCTAACTTTTTCTAAGTATTGGGAAAAACTAATTCGGAAACTAAAGTTGTTGTAACATCCCAAAATTTGCTTTTAATTTATTTAGTGTGTTTCTGGGTTTATTTGAAGTTTTCATAAATTATTTAAAGTTCTCGTTGTTAATTCGGATGGAAGTCTATTGAACTAATCATATTAAATAAAAGATCAGGCCTTTTCGAATAAGCGCAAAATTTAAAATTGTGGTTAAAATAATGGTAATTGGCAGACGAGAGTGTTCCCTGCAAATATTTTCGAAAAATATGTTATAACGTAAGTCGTTGATTTTACAAAACTCAGACAGTGTCTGATTCACTGAAAGATTTTTTTTACGAAAAATCTACCAGTCGAAAAATCACGAAACCAACTTCATTAGGTTACAAATAGTTCCTAGTATTTTAGAGGAATTTTCCTTATTGTTAGCACCCCTCCGCTATTTTTTTTCCTAAACATCTTGGAACGTATATGTATATACAAAAAAAAAACAACATGCATGTAGAGGACTTTCACGTGCAGGGACGATTGTTTCTTCCAGCCATAATTGATCTTTTATTACTAGTAACCACTACTACAGAATCAACTTCTAGAAGCGGTTCGGAACCACTTCTAGAAGCGGTTGTAAAACCGCTTCTAGGCAACCGGTTGTGATACCTCGAAGGGTATCATAAGCGGTTCTAGGAACCGCTTGTGGTGGTGCGACACCAAGCGGTAAAAGGCAGTAGTAATATTGTGGGAACGGGATTCGAACCCACGACCAGCACTTCATCCTCGTGACTCACCTCATCCATCTAGCCAACCCACCCACGCGTGCTCTTTGATAGAGTAGGGCAGGCATTCCTTTTATTATTTCTAAAACTGGGCTTCTACAAGCGGTTCGTGACACGAACCCTTTCTGAAGGGGGTCTTTAGAAGGGGTTCGTGTCATGAACCGCTTCTAAAGCCCCAGCATTAGAAGCGGTTCATGACACGAACCCCTTCTAAAGCTTTAGAAGCGGTTGGGGCCACGAACCGCTTGTAAAGATCTTTAGAAGGGGTTCGTGACACGAACCGCTTCTAAAGGTGGGGCTTTAGAAGGGGTTTGTGCCACGAACCGCTTCTAGAGATCCCCTCCGGCCTGTTGCCACGAACCGCTTCTGGTGTGAGTATTACAACCGGTTCGCACCAAACCGTTTCTAATAGGCTGGTTGTGATGCCCGATTTTGTAGTAGTGAACGTGTGATGCTTTCCCATTTCTCCAACCAATTGCATGCACATGAATGTAGGAATCATGGACACGTCTGGTTTCCAGCCGTTTGCACATGAAGGGCTTCGACGTTTCTCCTCTCCAGCCTATTCTATTCCCCACGTATGAAGCCTCCATATTCCAGCCATTTCCTTGTTTGCATGAAGCTGCATGGGCGCCAGTTCCGTTTCTCTAATCAACGTCAATATGGTTTCCTTTAATTTCTAGCCATTACTAGTTCATTTCCTTCCAGCCGTTGTATGGATGAATTAGTAATGCATCCATTACTATTCCAGCCTAGCTACTCATACGTGTAACTAGCTATTCAAGATGCATGCAATGGAACTTCATTTCAGCCATGCATGAACCAACTAGCTAGTACGACCATTCCTGAATGCATGTGTTTCAGTACTTGGTTATTAGTACTGCATGGCCGTTTTGCATGAAGTCTTTTGAACCGTCTCACGTTTTATTTTCCAAGCCACCACTAGTCATAATAATTCCATCAGTTTCCAGTCACCGTATTATTCTCCATTGCTCCTTCCATCCATCTCTAGTCGTACCCATTCCATTCATTGCTCATTCCACTCCAGACCTTTCTTCACCTCATTTGCACCATCAAAAGCTCAAGTTCCTTCTGATCTCTTCCTCGATTCCATTTCTTTTCCTATCGTCAACTTACCGCCGTCATCTACATCTTCGTCTCGTCACCGCCGCTCTTGTGTCGTCTTATTTATCGCATAATCTTTGCCGTCGCCGCCGCGGTACGCGCCGCGCCGTCGTCACGATTCTGCCGTCATCGTCGACATCGCCGCTGCCGTCTCGTCACCATCGCTGCTATCACCACCGTTTCCATCTCATCACCGACGGTCTGCGCTGCTACCTGCGCCGAACGGTATTCTTATCTTCTTTTCCCTTCGCGCGCGCTCCATCTCTAGCGATCGATTGATCTCGTCTATATATATATTTATGCGTGTATATGTATATATATTAGTTTAGAATGAACGCCAGAATATACGTGAGCATGTTAGCCGTATGTATGTTTTTGTGCTAGTGTGTATATACGTATATATTAGACTGCGGCTTGCAGGTATACAAAAATATATTAGGCAGTACATGTGAATACATATGTGTTGTTTTATTTTGATTCGGGTTCCTTTCGCGAATTCTAGCCGTACATTAATACCTAGCCAAAGAAAAAACGACGTGAAGTGTATGCACATATGCCTGGAACAGTGCCATGCATGGAAGCTTAAGTTAGTTTGTATGTGAATTTGTCCAAAAATGTGAATTTTGTTTTTTTTCGCTACAAATTCGTTCCAAGTCCAAATAGTATGCGACCAATTTTATTAATTAGTGAATATTAATACCTAGCAATGTTAATTTTACTGAAATTTTATAAATAAATTTATACTGTTAAATTATTCGCGGAATGTCTAAACTTATGAATTTTGTAGCTGTTAAACTATACGTCCAAAAATGTCCAAATAAATTTTATAAATCTTAGAAAATGCTAAACTAATTATCTGGAAGTTTTTATGAAATTATGAATTAGGTTGATATGCAGCATTTCTCTGAATGTGTGTTTGTACGTTGTTTTGCGTGTTTATTTGGTTCTTTATCTGTTGTGCATAGACGTCGAGCTGTGTGAGGACACGGATTTCGAAGATCAAGCTCCAGACCAAGACTCGCTGCTTTACGAAGGCAAGTTGTGCTTTGACCATATTGTTCCTAGCTTTTGAAAATATATTTTGTTTTAAATTATGCATGTTATGTTGATTAAAATGAATAGTTTAATTTGGGATAATTAGTTAATCCACCTAATTGTTAATTCCATCCTTGTTAATAATATTTGTATGCCATATATTCCATTGTCACCTAAAGTTCGGATCAAATTGTTGGATGATATGATTGTGCCAACACGGGAGGCTAGACCGTGACTAGTTGCTTAGCTATGCTTGCGCGAAATATATTTCAAATAGCAAAATAATATTGATTAATGACAAATGGAATGATTTTGGAAGTTAAGTGTGATCTTGTCACGTGATGATGTGAAGTGTAGGTACCTTTGTGGTTCTACATGGTAACTGATATTATTATATTGGCATGTGTTGCACAATAATTTAACAGGGGTGGGAAAGGATTTAGTCTGGGGCAAGTGGTATGAGGCTTTAGGCCAGGTGGGCCTTTATGGCACAGAATTTTGAGAAACAGCCTTTGCGGCATTGGGAAGAGTGATGTGTGAGGATTTGGATCAGGGTTTGTGAGAAGGATGTCTTGCCCTGGACAGTTAAGGACTTAACCTTGCAAGCCTTTGAACTGGGCCTTTCGTACAACCACATGGCTGGAATGGGACGGTCTTAGTTTAGTAGGATTCTGAAGTCTTACCTTTGATACCTCAGGGTGACAGTTACATCGAGGTAACTGTGTGGGGGAGCGTACCTGTGCTACGGCTTGGTACCCTATCCAACGGTGATTGTCGGTCCTACACTTCGATCCTTCGTGGGGGAAGTGATAATGAAGGCAATACCGGCGAGGGTCATAGGTGTAGATGGAAGTTTACGAAAAACCGTTCTGATCAATCGCCTTTGTGGTGTGCGACTGTATCATGTGGGTAAAGTGTACAACCTCTGCAGAGTGTGTCAAAACTATTCGAATAGCCGAGTCCACGGTACTAGACAAAGCTCGGGGATTACAGTCAAGGGTTAGATTTTATAAAACAAAAATGTGGGAATGGGTGGCCGAGTGCCAGAGGCAATTGCTAAAGTAAATTAGGGCTTTGAGCCAAATTGTTTAAAAAGAGATTGATAACTTATTATATAATATGTTTTACTGCTTTTGAATCTATTAAGAGTATTTAATCAAAGCAAAATGCTGCTTGATGCAAATTAACCACTTAAGCCATCCCTTTGGAAGAAGCCATGCATGTAGTAATAGAGATGCATTTCTATGCATGACTTGCTGAGTATGTTGTATACTCACCCTTGCTTTCAACACCATCATCAGTTGAGGAGAAGACTACAATTTCGAAGAAGGCGAAGTTCCACGAGAAGGCGATTATCTAGGAGTTGAACCTTGTCAGTTGCCTGTGGTATACTGATGAGTGTCACCGACGTTCTTCGTTCCGCTGCTGTTTATTTACTTTTGTTATTGTAAGCCCTGCGTGGCAGACTATTTGTAAGTTGGCCTTAAGGTCTTGCAACAATTTATATTAAGGTTTTGATGGACTTTATTTATATTTTCGCTGTGTATGGATGTGATATTTAACCTTGTTTGACTGTGTGTACTAGCACGATCCTGGACTAGTACAGAATACACAGAGGGTCCGAATTTGCAGATTCAGGTCCCGACAGTTGTCTAATCTACAAAACACTACGATCTGTCCCAGCTACGTCATAGATTTGAACACGTTCGGTAAATTGAGCATAACCTTCAAACAGCTGGGCGGAATTGGACGTTCTTTATGTCCACTGAAAGGTATTGAAGTTACCTACAACTTTATCAACAGGCGGCCGACCAAATTACAACTCTAAGGTCACGAAAACTCAAACCCTAGGTCGACTGCACAAACTGCCCGAAGCAGAGAATGTGGCAAACTCTAGTTTTCATCTAATCTACCCAATCACAGGACGGGACTCAAAGGTGAGATCCTGATCAAGCACTAATGGTTCCAATGGAACCACCAACTCCGGGTCATGCAAGTATTTCCTTAACATCGAAACATGGAACACATTATGGACCCCTTACAATGACCCCGGTAGTTCCAAGCGATAGGCCAGCTTTCCAACTCGAGTGATGATAGGAAATAGCCCAACATACCTTGGACTGAGCTTCCCCTTAGTGCCAAACTGCACCACACCCTTGGTGGGAGATACTCGCAGAAGCACACTATCACCCACCGCAAACTCGAGATCTTGCCTCCTCATGTCAGCGTAGCTTTTCTGTCTACTCTGAGCTGCAAGGAGGTTCTGCCGTACCTCTGCCACTCGATCAACAGTCTGCTGAACCCAATCTAGTCCAAGGACTGCTCTCTCTCCCACGGCATCCCAACAAATCGGCGATCTGCACTTCCGGCCATACAACACCTCATACGGAGCAGCCCGGATGCTAGAATGATAGCTGTTATTATAAGCAAACTCTACCAGAGGCAAATGATCTTCCCAGCTACCTTTCCAAGCCATCACACAGGCCCTGAGCATGTCCTCCAAAGTCTGAATGGTACGCTCAGATTGCCCATCCGTCTATGGGTGGAAAGCGATACTAAGGCGAAGCTATGTACCCAAATCACTCTGCAAACTCTCCCAAAATTTTGAGACAAACTTCGCATCCCGATCAGAAATAATCGTCTTGGGCACACCATGCAGTCTCACAATCTCCCGCACATAGATAGGAGCCAACTCGCTCGCTGAATGGGTAGTGCGGATAGGAATGAAGTGTGCGGACTTGCTAAGACGGTCCACCACAACCCAAACAGCATCCTTCCCTCGTGGAGTACGAGGTAGGCCAACCACAAAATCCATGGAGATGTCATCCCAAGGCCACACAGGAACCTCCAATGGCTGCAACAGACCAGTGGGTCGCTTGTGTTCAACCTTTATCTTCTGACAAACCCCACAAGACACCACATACTTGGCGATATCAACTCTCATCCTTTTCCACCAGAAGTTCTTTTTTAGATCCCTGTATATCTTGGTCTCCCCAGGATGAACCGTGTACGGGGTGCGATGAGCCTCTCTCAAGATGTCATCTTTGACTTGGGATTTCTGAGGTACACAAAGGCGTCCCTGCAACCTCAAAGCTCCCACATCATCAATGGAAAAGACTCCAGACTTACCATCCTCAAGGCGTTTCCTCACCTGCTGGAGCAAACGATCATGCTGTTGTGCCTCCCGCACACGCTCGGGGATCGCTGACTCAAGAATCAATTGAGTTTCAGCTTGCACGGTCCCATAAGCAAGAGGGAGACTCCCAATCGCTCAAAATCAGCAACAAGACAATCAATGACAGGGGGCATTGTCTTGCGACTGAGAGCGTCAGCTACCACATTCGCCTTGCCCGGATGATACTAGATAGTGAGGTCATAATCCTTTATCAATTCCAGCCACCTCCTCTGCCTCAAATTCAGATCTTTCTGAGTAAAGATGTACTTGAGGCTCTTGTGATCAGTGAAGATATCACAAGACTCACCATACAGATAGTGCCTCCAAATTTTCAATGCAAACACCATAGCGGCAAGCTCAAGATCATGAGTGGGATAGTTCTGCTCATGCTTTTTCAACTGCCTCGATGCATAAGCAATCACCTTGCCATCTAGCATGAGCACACAACCAAGTGCCAAACGAGAAGCAGCAGAATAGACAGTGAAACGCTTCCCAGGCTCGGGAAGGGTAAGAACAGGAGCAGTCACTAGCTTCTCCTTCAAAGTGCAGAAACTGTGCTCACACTCTGCAGTCCACTGAAATTTCATCCCCTTCTGAGTCAGCTGTGAAAGTGGCTTGGCAATGATAGAGAAATCCTGCACAAAACACCGATAGTAGCCAGCCAACCCAAGGAAACTACGCACATCTTTAACATTGGAGGGTCTCTCCCAATCCACAACTGCTGAGACTTTGCTAGGATCTACAGATATGCCCTCTGGATTGATGGTGTGGCCAAGAAAACCCACTTCTGAAATCCAGAACTCGTACTTTTTCATCTTAGCAAAGAATTGATTCTCCCTCAAGGTACTCAGTACAAGCCTCAAATGCCGCTCATGCTCCTCTTCTGATTTAGAGTAAACCAGAATGTCATCGATGAACACTACCACAAACTCATCAAGGTACTTGTGTAGCATACTGTTCATCGCCTCCATAAAGACAGCAGGAGCATTAGTTACTCCAAAAGACATAACTTTAAATTCATAATGACTGTACCTAGTGGAGAAAGCAGTCTTCTCAATGTCCTGCTCCCTCACACGGATCTGATTGTAACCAGACTGAAGATCAATCTTGGAGAACACCTTTGCTCCCTTCAGTTGGTCAAACAGATCCTCCATGCGAGGCAAATGATACTTATTCTTGACTGTCACTTGATTAAGAGCACGATAGTCAATGCACATACGCCAACTTCCATCCTTCTTTGAAACAAAGAGGACGGGTGCTCCCTATGGTGACACACTGTGCCGAATAAAGCCCTTGGCCAACAGATCCTCCAATTGCTTTTTCAACTCGTCTTGAAAAGGTCGAGCCAAGCGGTATGGAGAGATAGAAATAGGTCGAGTGCTAGGAACAAGATCAATACGAAACTCCACATTCCTCACAGGAGGTAACCCAGGCAACTCATCAGGGAACACATCAACAAACTCTTTCACCACAGGAATCTCTTCAATTGAAACTGAAGAAGATGGCTTTTCTGAAATAGCCATGAGAAAACCCAACTGCCTCAAACGGCGACTAGAAAACAGACTAGCCAAAGCCAAGAGGGAACTGGAAGGTATACCACCCTGAAAGGTCAACTCCACCCCTGACGGGGCCTGCAAGGTAACTGTCCTCCAAAAGCAACAGATCTTGGCACGGTACTGATGCATCCAGTCCATGCCCAAAATGACATCAAAAGGAGCCAAATGAATCACCATAAGATTGGCAAAGAAAACTTCATCATCAATGGCAATGGTGCAACCCGGGCAAACCAAGGAACTAGCAATCAAACCCCCAGGAGAACTGACTATCACAGACTCAGAGATCCGCTGAACTCCCAACTTAGCTCTACTAGCAAACTCAGACGACACAAAAGAATAGGATGCTCCCGAATCGAACAAAACAAAGGCATCAACTGAATCCACAAGCAGAGTACCTGAAACCACCTCTGGATGCCCGACGGACTCGGCGGTCGGCAAGGTGTACAATCCGGGTGGCGCCGGGACAGTGGGAGCCCCGACACCCGGCTGAAGCCCCAACAAGGCTGGAGGCGGTGGAGGTAACTGAGGAGGAGCCGACAGCTGCGGGCACCAGTAGGCTGCTGGTGGCGCCCAAGCATAGGGCGGCTGAGGAGTAGAAGCCGCCATCATGTGCACCGACCCTCTGGAAGACGCCGCTAGAGTGGGAGGAGAAGGCACCGTCTCCCACTTGATGATGCTACCGGGATTCATCCGGCAGACTCACCACATGTGGCCGGGCTTGCCACAGTGGTTGCAACTCCCGGTCCAACCACACTCCGAAGCACGGTGCTCACCACTGCACTTGAAACACATCATGCCCTGCCCGGGCATAGGATGAACAGCCGCTCGCGAGGAAGACGACTGGGGCGGCTTCATCTTAGCCCCTGAGGAGGAGCTCTGTCCTCCCTTGAACTTCTTGAAGATGGGTCGCTGAGAAGACCCACCTCCCCCACCAAAAGTCCTCTTCTGGCCCCGCCTGGGGCCGCTGGAACCCTTGAACCACCAGGGTTTTGCTTATCCCTGGAGAGCTCCAACTCGAGCTCCATGCCCTTCGCTTGCTCCACCACGGAGCAGAAGTCACAAGGGACAGTCGCCCCCATGACAACTCTGAACTCCTGGTTGAGGCCCCTACGGAACCTCCTCGCCTTCTCCCTGTCGTCGGCTACCACAGCCGGCACGAAGCGCACCACATTGTTGAATTTTTCCTCATACTCTGCCACCGACCTCTTTCCCTAGGAAAGAGTCATCAGAGTATGCTCCATCCTCTCAATGAAAGACTCTAGGTAGAACTTGGCTCAGAAGCGAGCCACAAAGTCCTCCCAGGTGACCGGTCCAAGAGCGGGGGCTCCAGCAGCCAGAACCCCCTCCCACCAGATATCCGCTTGGCCCTTCAGCTGAAAGGCCACAAAGCGAGCTCTCTGGACCGAGGTCAACTCCAGAACCTCAAACTGCCGCTCCATGTACCGCAGCCAATCTGCGGATTGGACCGGCGTGCCCGGTCCGTCAAAAGTGTCCAAACGGATGGACATCCACTCCCGGAGACTCATCCTCGGCTCCGGCACAGCGGGGGCAGCAACTGGGGCCGCTGCAGGGGGAGGCACAACAGGGGCTGCTCGCACCGCCGGGCGCAGCTCCTGAACCTCCCTCTGCAGAGCCTGAACTAAGTCCGTAGTGGCGGCGGGTACCTCAGCCCCTGACTGTGCCGCCGAGAGCTCCTCCTGCGCTAGCCCATGAGCATTGAGCAAAGCGCTACCCTCAGCTACAAATTCAACAACTCCCTGAGAACCTCGCCCCTGGCCTCCACAGCCACGGTGACCACGGCCTCTACCCCTTGGCATGGCTGCTACAGACAGACAACCACCCAATCACACAATCATAAGCACAACATCATATAATCAAGAACAAAGATCAAACATCATCATAAACATAGTCTTCATCAAATAATCAAGCGCAATGCAATGATGAACCAAAACCCCATCCTACTATGCAACCAAGTGTGTCAAATTTTAAATTACTTATTCCACTTTTGCAAGTTTTAATGTTACTATCCTATGGCAAAATTTTAGTTAAAACATAAGCCATGTTTCTAAGTTATTCCACATCACATTTTTAGTTGTATCCTATAGTATGACACTAAAAATACACATTCCAAGGACCTACAGCCCGCTCTGATACCAACTGTAACACCACGGCATCTAGTATGCCCGAATGCTACCAAACATAGACTAAACAACATCTAAATACTACAAATAAAGATAAATTACAGCAAAGGCACAAATGCTAAAACCAAAATTTCGGCAGCATCTCCTTTGTTTTAACATGAGTTGAAGAACTGGCAATAACAAGGCAAGTCATATCATAACATAAGGCATCTAAAGCAGCAATATAAATGAATATAGCATCAACCAAAGACAATAATACTAAAAACCAACCACTCCATAAACTATAGCTAAGCAAATAAGGATCACAAGCACACAAATGAATCCATACACCAAGTTTCATGGTGTGGCAACGTATAACCACCAGGTCTGATCTTGTGTGGTATATCTCTTCTCTTTTTTTATGGACACTCCCCCCCCCTTTATATGAGGGGGGAGGGGGCAAGATTATCTTTGAACGCATGTTTGGTTGGTCCATTTCCGATCGGCACTGACAGGATTTCGCATGTTTGCTTTTGGCTGTTCGCCACTTGTCCTTCTTTTATTGCTAAGTATCCATGACGTGGAGTTTTCATCCGTCTTTTTCCCTCATGCTCATTCATTTCATACCTTTTTCCGGGGGCTTAAATGGAAATTCCTATGCCTCTGGGTTCTGTGTTGATCTAATCCCGCCTGACATCTTTTTGCAGGCTTTAACAGGGCGTTAGGCCTGTTTGATCATACTATCGGCTGTATCCATTTGGGCGGGAAGGCTTCCTCCTCCGCAACTTTCCTCGGGCTTTTACTCCGCTCCTCCCACCGAAGGGAATTTGTATTACGTTCTGACCGCTTTGCTTCAGCTGGAAGTAAGGGCCTTACTTCGTCTCCCCTAAGGGGTTAGTTAGTTGGGCCGAAATGAGTCTGTAGAATCTTCGACAATGAGATTTTTGGTATGTTCGTAGTTATTGTGGCGGAATTGATCCACCAGATTGGACTGGGTGTCGCGCTTCGTTTTCCGAAGGGTCTAGGGTTGGTTGGGCCGAAGTGGGTCCGCTGGGCCCACAACAGTAGCCCCTCATGGCTGCGGGTTGGTATTATCCTTCCCTCAACAATGTTATAAAGGGCCCAGATTTACCCCCTATCCATCCGGGAATACGAAGGAAGGTCCTCTTTTATTTGATTTGTTTCATCTTGGACCTCGTGGCTTTCTTCTCTCATTGGTTCTATTTTCTTCTCCACCGCCGTTAATCTTCTCACCGATGGGTCCCCGACGCTCCCCTCCGGTGAAGTTGGTTTTGGGTGAGAGGGATGCTAGAGCTTTATCTCCTACCTTGGGGCGTTCCCTCTTGACCTCCGACGAGCTTGATCTTCTGGCTAGGAACTTTGGGATAACTCGTTCCTCCATGCGTTCCCCCAGGGAAGAGGAAGTTCCTCAGCCACGATCCGCTGAGGCGGTGGTGTTCACTGCCTTCTTGGAGGCTGGGCTTCGATTCCCTGCTTCCCCTCTGGTCGGATCTGTGTTGCGGCCTTTTCAGGTGGAACTTTCGCAGCTCACACCGAACGCCATAGTTCGAATGGCGGTATTGGAATGGGCATTTCGGTCTGGTGGGTTTAGATTGATGAGTCGTTTGTTTTCTCTTGTGGAGGATGCATTTTGGCAACCAAAGCATCATCGGGTAAGAGAGGAAGACCATCGATCTTGCTTTGGCTCACTAAACTTTCAGACGAAAAGATCACTAGTGAAGGAAATTCCCGTTGCTGCGGCTAAAGGCAAGTGGCAATCCGGCTGGATGCATCGATGGTATTATCAGGAGCTAGATGGTCCAGATTTTGCCTTGCGTACTTCACTAGGCTCGTTGCGGACTATCCGATCTCCGAATTGGGATGCGACGGTGGAGGAAACAAGGCTTCTCGATTATCTGAAGGCTCTCCGACTCCAAAGTTCTATGCACGACTTGGTTGAGGAATATTGTTTGTGTCGCTTTGACCCTTTGGCAAGGAGTTCTACTGTTACTCTGGACCGATCGCCCAGAGGTACAGTATCTGTGGTCCGGCCCGAGGGGGTACAAGATCTAGGGCGCGGAGCAGCGGAAAGGTTGGCTTGCAGACTCCTTGGACCCTGTAAGGCAGTTGAGTATGAGGCCACTATGGGTGCCATTGGGGCCACGCGATGTTCTCGTTTTGCTGATTGGGGGCGTCGAGCGGTCCCTCATCCTAGAGGATCAACTGGCTCTCCTCGCCCCTCGAAGCGAGCGAGGTTGACTCGTGTTGCTCTGCCCCAAGCTGTTGCTACCTCCGGTGGGAGTGAAGGTTTGGAAGATGATGACGATGAGGATGAAGATTGGGATGATGAAGAGTCTAGTGACGAGGGTGACTCTTCCGGCTCCGTCGCTGCTACATCTCTCCCACCGCTACCCACTTCTGATCCCGTTGATGCTGTAGGGCCTTCTGAAGCACTACCCTCAGCTGTTGATGTCGGATCTCCGGATGTGCCTATCATTTCAAGTCCCCCATCAAGGTCTGATTTAACAAGGGGGCCGCGTCCTTCAATTGGGATGGAGTCCGTTGCTCCTCTTCCAGTCCATGATCCGATTTCTGAGGTGGGTCTGTCCGAGACAGCCCCTGTTCCAACTTTGACGGATATGATTTCTTCAACTCTTATTCCCGGCTCCTCCGCGGATGTGCATGCTAGCGGAGGGCAATCTCCAGGGTATTCATTTCTAGCGATTCCTGGTGTGGATGTTGCTGATTTGGGTGATGATGACGAAGGCTATACTCCAGCCCCGGGGGGCGTGCGAGAGCTGTTTGGAGGTGCAGCTGGCTCCGCAGCGAAGGAAATACATGCTCCTGCGGGTGAAATGGCGAATTTGCCAACTGCTGGAGATCGTGGCCTCCAACTGAATGTTTCTACTCCCGATACCCCTGTTGGGGCAAAAGGTCTTACTCCTGACACTTTTCCAGTCAGCTCATTAGGATGTAATATACTTTCAGGATTTGACAAAGTCGGTGCAGGGGGTGATGATGCGGAGGCGGCAGAGGCATTAAGGCCATCAGAGCAGGTTCAAACTGGAGTGCCTTTAGCCCCTCCGGTTATCGCGGTGGAGGGGGATCAGGGATCTCCAACCCTTATTTCTAAAGATATTCCCCCTTCAGGCGGGGGAACTTTGCCCTCGGGTCTGCAGACCCCCGTGGGTGGTCCTAGTTCCTCTTTTGTCAGGTTTGATTTGTCGGGTTTTTCTACTTCGGATTTTGAGAGGGGGACTGCTGCACACCCGGCTTTAAAAAAGATGCACGCAGCTTTTTCTCCCTACAGCAAATCTGTAGCTCTGTTCGAGGGAATCAATGATCTTTCTCTCTGTGAAATCTCCTTGGATCATCATTTGAAGGTATTTCCCCTCTTGTGCTTTTGTTAATGATTTTCTTATCTTTCAACGTTTTTCTTCTTCTTTTTTTAAGGGGGCTGTCGTTGCTTCGGAGATGACTCGCCGATTTCGGGCATACTTTAATAAATTCAACAAGGGGGTCCAGGATTGCGAGGCAGCGAAGGAACATGTGGCGGAGCTAGAAGCAGAGAAGGCTCGTTTGTTGGAGGCGCTTCGAGATTATGGCGAATCATTGGCTAGGGAGCAGGCTGAGGCATCTCAGAGTCGAGATTTAGCGGCAAAAAACGCAGAGCTTGAAGGAGTATTTTTCTCGATGCGAAGCCGCCTTTCCAAGGAAGAACGGGCTCGTATAGTAGCCGAGCGAAATGAAAAAAAGAAGGATGATCGCATTGAAGAATTGAAAAATCTTCTGGCGGTGGCAGAAGAGGGCAAGAATATGTTGAAGAAACAAGCAGAAGAATTCCCTTCACAACTTGCGGCGGCACGGAGCGAGGTTCAAATGCACCTTCACAACACCCAACAAGCGGAGGGGCATTACGAAGCAGTCCAGGAGGATATGGAATCCATTGTCTCCGGAGTTCACGGAGCTACCGAGGCTTTCCTGCAGCAGCTCCCCAGATTTGGCATTGATTTAGCCCCGAGTCGTATTCCCTCATCCAGTTTGGAGGCCGTCTCATTTCTCAAAAAGTCCACTAAGATATTTGGGGATTCGGCGCTGACTTTCGGTGATTACTGCGTGAGGCTAGGCTCCGTTAAGACCGCTCAACTGCTAGAGGCGAAGGGATGTACGCACGTTCACGAGCACTTTGGTTTTTCCTCCGCTGCCCCGTCACTGCCTGGGTTTGGTGATATTCCCCCGTCTGTGAAGCCTTCTTCTGCTGCGTCCCGACTATCCTCGAGCTTCATGTCGGATTTCTGGAGGCAACATGTTGACTCTACTGCGAAGGAATCAGTGCGCCAAGCCCGTGCCGCAATGCGTGATTCGACGAAGGGAACGGAAAAACCGTCTTCCTCTTAGCCGGTTTGCTTCGGGTATTATTATTTTTTGCCAGGAGAATGTATGGATGCCCTCCGTGGGGCCCTTTTGTGGCTTAGTTCTTGGGAGTTGGACGTGTGGACGCCTCGATTTGTAGTGCCCGCATTAAATCCAGACCTTTCGCATTCTTTGTTTCGTGCATATGTTTAGGTCACTCGTTGCTTACTTGGTGTTCGTTTTCCGGTTTAATTTCCCTTGCCTTTTTGATTTCCTAAGCCTGCATTTACCCCGGGATTTTGAACTTCCTCGCTTTTATCACATATATATATACTCAAGGGGAACGCGGTTTAGAGTTCTCCCAAGTTATTCGTTAGTTTTCACTTAGTTATGCGCTGCTCAACATCGCTTGCTTCACTTTTTCTAGCGATTTCCGTCGTCACCAGCCTCCTCTGGATGGACGACAATGCTCCAGCCCCTGCTGGGGGCGGAGTCCTTCCCCTGGTCTTCAACTTCGGGGATGAGGTCCCGCCGGCGGCCCTCACCGAGGAGGACGAGCTTTGGCTTGAATATGATCGCGCCCTGGAGGGGCTGGCAAGGGAAGAGGCCATCGCTCGTGATATCGCCAGCGTCCATTTGCTGGTTAATGCGGTCCCAAAGCTCCTCGAGGTGACGGATGCCCTCATTGCGGCGGTGCGACGCGCATACGGCGCATAGAGTCAGTATATGTAATAGACTCTACATTTCGCAGCGCTGCTTTATATAATAAAATGAACAATATGTTCCCGTGTGAGTTGTTGTCTTCGTTTTCGTTTGTTTCTATTCTTGTTTCAGTCTTCGCTTTTTGCATCTGGATCGGCAATGTGGTCATATATTCCGATGCTTTTGGGCTTATCGTGTTGGTTGTTTATATATATATATAGGCCGGAGTAGAGTCTCATGCCTTCAGGGCGAAGGGACAGGTTAAACGTTAGCTTTATCAAACCTCCCACTAAGTCTTGTGCGGAGCGAAGCTCTAGACCTTCGGGACGAGAGGGAGGGATAGTCGTTAGTCTAACCAGAACTCCCACTAAATCTTACGCGGAGCGGAGCTCCAGACCTTCGGGACGAGGGGGAGGGCTAGTCGTTAGCCTAACCATAACTCCCACTAAGTCTTACGCGGAGCGGAGCTCCAGACCTTCGGGACGAGGGGGAGGGCTAGTCGTTAGCCTAACCAGAACTCCCACTAAGTCTTACGTGGAACGGAGCTCCAGACCTTCGGGACGAAGGATGGGTGGGATGTTAGCCCGACCAAGCATCTCGCTAAGTCCTACCTGGCGCGAAGCTGTGGGCCTCCAGAGCGAAGGATGGGTGGGACGTTAGCCCAACCAAGCATCCCGCTAAGTCCTACCCGGCGCGAGGCTGCGGGCCTCCGGAGAAAAGGATGGGTGGGACGTTAGCCCGACCAAGCATCCCGCTAAGTCCTACCCGGCGCGACGCTACGGGCCTTCGGAGCGAAGGATGGGTGGGACATTAGCCCGACCAAGCATCCCGCTAAGTGCTACCCGGCGCGAGGCTACGGGCCTTCAGAGCGAAGGATGGGTGGGACGTTAGCCCGACCAAGCATCCCGCTAAGTCCTACCCGGCGCGAGGCTACGGGCCTCCGGAGCGAAGGATGGGTGGGACGTTAGCCCAACCAAGCATCCCGCTAAGTCCTACCCGGCGTGAGGCTACGGGCCTTCGGAACGAAGGATGGGTGGGACGTTAGCCCGACCAAGCATCCCGCTAAGTCCTACCCGGCGCGAGGCTACGGGCCTTCGGAGCGAAGGATGGGTGGGACGTTAGCCCGACCAAGCATCCCGCTAAGTCCTACCCGGCGCGAGGCTACGGGCCTTCGGAGCGAAGGATGGGTGGGACGTTAGCCCGACCAAGCATCCCGCTAAGTCCTACCCGGCGCGAGGCTACGGGCCTTCGGAGCGAAGGATGGGTGGGACGTTAGCCCGACCAAGCATCCCGCTAAGTCCTACCCGGCGCGAGGCTACGGGCCTTCGGAGCGAAGGATGGGTGGGATGTTAGCCCGACCAAGCATCCCGCTAAGTCCTTATGTTCAATTATTTGGGACGCCAAACAAGTCTTCATTCATAAGGGCTTCAACTGTGTTATTGATAGAACTTTGTACATTCCTTGCCTTTGCATTCCATCGCCTACGGGTAAAACTTCTTGAGAGCGTCTGTGTTCCACGTCCTTGGTATGTCTTCACTGTCGAGCGTGATGGGCTTGTGTGCCCCTTCACTGTGGAATTTTGGATGATGTACGGTCCCTCCCATGTTGTCTCCAGTTTTGCGAAGGCTGGGGCAGCTTTTTTGAGCACCATATCTCCGAGGTGTAACTCGCGTCTTTTTACCCTCTTGTTGAAGCTTCGTGTCGAGGCCTTCGCATATGCCTTCATGGTCTCCAAAGCTTGAAGCTTCCTCTCTTCCGTTAGGTCACACATAATGTCGGCTTCCTCATAAATCGGGGTCTTGATTATCCGTAAAGATTTTGCATGGACTTCGGCGGGTGAGATAGCTTCTTTTCCGAAAACGAGCCGAAACGGGGAGAACCCGGTTGCTCTTGACGCCGAGGTGCGAGTCGCCCACAAGACATGGGCATGCTCATCGGGCCAGGATCCTTTCGCTGAATTATAAAGCCGCTTCTTGATGCCATCGAGAAGCAATCCATTCGCTCGTTCCACTGCCCTGTTTGATTGGGGGGTGACCCACTGAGGCGAAGCAGATCTTCGTCCCGATGCTCTCACAGTAGTTACGGAATTTCCTGGAGTCGAACTGGGATCCATTGTCGGTCACAATCTGGAAGGGAACTCCATATCTGCATATAACGGTCTTCCACAGAAATCTGACGACCACATCTGCGGTTATTCTGGCCACTGGTTCCGCTTCGATCCATCGAGAGAAGTAATCGATGGCGACGATCACGAACTGAAGGTTAGAGCGGGCTTTAGGGAGTGCACCGATGATATCCATCCCCCATTTGGCGAAGGGCCAAATCGGAAGCACTGGTCTTAGCTCACCAGGGGTGCCTTTTTCTACTTCGTCATCCATTGGCATGCGTGACAGTGACGGACTACTTGCTCTGCATCCTGCAACGCCGAAGGCCAGTAGAGTCCCATTCGAAACACTTTTCCCGCGAGGCTCCTGGGGGCTTGGTGTGCCCCACAAGCCCCTTGGTGTGCTTCGCACAGGGCTTGCATCCCCTCTTCATGGGAAACGCAGCGGAGCCATGGGGCGCATAGACTGCTGCGGAACAGGAACCCGTCAATGATGGAATACTTCTTTTCTTGCCTTTCTAGATGCTTCGCGTGCGCCTCATCGTTTGGTGAAGCCCCTTCGAGGAGGTAGTCGTATATCTCCTCCAGTCTTTGCTGGTCGTACGAACGATGAGGTTTATCTGAGTGTGAATGGAGGCGGTGCGAAGCACCTCGAAAAATACTGTCGGAGGCAGTCTCTCTCCTGTGGCGGCTATCTTCGCCAGTTCATCGGCTTGTTCATTTTGGGCTCGGGGTATCGCCTCAACCGTGAACCCGATGAAGCTCTTCTCCATCGTCCGGACCGCCTCGACGTATTTCTGTAGCTGTTCATCCTTCACCTGGTATTCTTTTGAGATGTGTCCTTGGATCATCTTCGAATCGGTGTGAACAATGGCCCTTTTCGCCCCCATGGTCTTCGCTTTCTGGAGCCCTAGCAAGAGTGCTTCGTACTCAGCTACATTGTTGGTAGAAGGGAGATCCAGTTTCGCTGCGAATTCGACTTTGTCCCCTCCGGGAGCTTTCACCACCGCAGCCACTCCCGCTCCACTTGCCCCCCACGATCCATCAGAGTTGACGGACCACACCGCCGGGGCGTTGTCGTCGTCGTGCGAGGGGGAGGTCCACTCCACCATAAAATCAGCTAGGGCTTGACTTTTGATTGCGGTGCGTGGTACTATGGTCAATTCGAAGGGCGCCAGTTCGACCGCCCACTTGCTGATGCGTCCAGTGCTTTCTTTGTTGGATAGCATTGCACCGAGGGGATAAGCCGTCGGTACCTTGATGCGATTAGCTTGGAAGTAATGGTGAAGTTTTCTAGAGGCCATTAACAGGGCGTACGCTAGTTTTTCCATCTCGGAGTATCGTAATTTGGCTCCCTGCAGCGCCTTAGAGACGAAGTAGACCGGATTTTGTTTTACACCTTGTGATCGCACCAATACCGCGCTTACAGCACCCGGGCTCGCTGCGAGGTACATCAGGAGCTCCTCACCTTGCTTCGGGCTTTGCAGAATCGGAACCTCTATAAGCCTCTGCTTCAGCCTATCAAAAGCACACTGACATTCTCTCGTCCAAGTAAATGGGTTGTTTGAACGTAGTGCTTTGAAGACCGGTAAGCTTTGCTCCGCAGATTTAGGTAGGATTCGGCTGAGGGCTGCCAACCGCCCCACCAACCGTTGTACCTCCTTTAAATTTCTTGGTGGAGCCATGTCTTGGATGGCCCTTATTTTTTTTGGGTTTGCCTCAATGCCTCTCTGTGAGACCAGGAAGCCTAGAAGCTTCCCCGCATCTATGCCGAAAACACACTTGAGCGGGTTGAGCCTCACCTTCTTTATCATCAGGTTGTTGAAGGTTTCCTAGAGGTCCGCAACATGGCTTTCCTTCTTCTCGCTTTTGACGATGATATTGTCAACGTATGCTTCTACATTCCTTCCCAACTGCTCGGCGAAGATTTTAGCGATGAGTCGGGCGAAGGTTGCTCCGGCGTTTTTGAGGCCGAAGGGCATTCGTATGAAGCAATATGTGCCGAAGGGGGTGATGAATGCTATTTTGTCTTCGTCCTCCTTTTGCATGTAAACTTGATGATAGCCAGAGTAGGCGTCGAGGAAGCTCATCCTTTCCGATCCAGAGGTAGAGTCGACAAGCTGATCAATGCGGGGCAAGGGGAAGTCATCTTTAGGGCATGCCTTGTTCAGGTCCGTAAAGTCGATGCACATTCGCCAAGCCCCGCTTGACTTCTTGACCATAACCACATTGGCCAGCCACTCGGTATGAAGGGCTTCGCGTATAATCCCCGCCTAGAGCAGCTTGTCTACCTCGACTTTTGCGGCGACTTGCCTTTCTGCCGCAAGCTTCTGGAGCTTTTGTTTCTTTGGCTTCGCATCAGAGCTGACAGCGAGGGAGTGCTCGATGGTTTCCCGGTGAACTCCAGGGAGGTCCTGGGGCCCCACGCGAACAGAGCTTCGTATTCTCGGAGGAGTTGCACCAAACGTTTCTCTTCATCAAGGGATAACACGGTCCCAAGGGTCAGTGTCCTCTCCCCGCCCGGCCATAAAGATGCCCGTTTTGTCTCCCCCTGAGGTTGTGGCTTGGGGAGCCATCGATTGCGCGCCATTGGCACAGGATCAACCTCCGAGACGCAGACACGTTTCACTTGAGAAGGGTTTTACATGTCGATTTTCCTCACGAGTGCCTGGTCCCCCTGCACCGTAATGATGCCCTCATTGGAAGGAATCTTCATGCATAGAAACCCGTGATGAATTGCGGCTCCCATGGTTGTCAATGAGCCCCGGCCCAAGATAGCATTATATTGGAAGGGCGTGTCCACTACGTCGAACGTTACGTGGGTAGAGACGCAAGCAGGTGGCATCGGGAAGGTGACCTCCAATTTCACCTATCCTAAGGTACTAACGGTGCCCCCCCCCGAAGCCCATCAAAGGTATTTCTGACTTCTTTAACCGGTCCTTGGGGATCATCATTTGCCGGAAAGCCTCCGCGGAGAGGATGTCCACCGCGCTTCCTCCATCTATTAGCACTCGGCATACTTCGCAATTGGCAATAATTGCGGTGACCACCAAGGAGTCTTGATGCGGAAAATGCACGCCCACTGCATCTTCTTGCGTGAAGGTGATCGGCCCAAATTTCATCGGGAGGGGAATGGTCGGATTGATACTGACGTGATTGATTTGTCTCGCGTAAGCTTTCCTCTGTCTTTTTTATGAGAAATGCGATGAAGAACCCCCGGCGATGACGTTGATGATACGGCGGAGATGATTTACCCCCCTAAAGAGGGGGGTGTCAATGTTCGGCCGGGGTTGCTTCAGGTGGCGGAGGGCATACCCCAGCTTCTTTTTGCTTAGCTTCAAATCGTCGATATCCCTCAATTACCTTTGCAGTGGATGGTGTCATGGGTGTTATTCTCACCATGATACTCGCAGTGGTACTGCCTCCGCATTTGTCCTTCCCCCTTCATCATTTGAGCTCCCTCATCTTATCCTTCACAACCCAAGACAAGGCCTTGCCTATGTCGCTCCGGTTGTCGACCGTCGATAATTCGCCGATTGCTTCGTTCGTCAATGTAGTGTATTCTCCTTTCCCTGTCTCTTTTGGATGACTCAATGTATTGTCCCTTCGCCCCATCCCTGGGCTGGAGGTCCCCTCTCCCACGCCCTCTTTTGCGGGGGGGTGGTTCCGGGACTTCGCGCCGTGGCCTGTCATCCCTGCGGAGGTTGTCTTCCTCCGCCCGCGCATATTCCCTCATTTTTGCAAAGAGTTCTTCCACAGTGTGCACCTCCTTACGCTCAAGCCTTTCCGCTAAGGGTCCCCTTCGTAAGCCGCATCGTGCCGCGTTGATGATGGTGGTATCAATGACACCTCGGATCTGACATTTAACTCTGGAAAAGCGCTGAAAATAACTTTTCAGGGTTTCCCCTTCGCGCTGCTTGATCGCAAATAGATCGCTTTCCTCTTTCATTCCATCGAAGTTGCCTTGGAAATTGCCTTCCAACTTGCTGCGGAGTCGCGACCAGCTCGTGATTGAACCGGACTACAACGAGGAGTACCAAGACAAAGCGATGCCTTCAAGCGCCAGCAGAAGCCCCTTCGCCTTAACATCATCGTCTCCCCCCGCGGCCTCCACTGCCGTGTCGTAGACGCGGAGGAACTCCCTGGGATCCGTCCTGCCGTCATACGGTTTGATGGTAGGAAACTTGAAGCTTCCTGGAGAGGGCCATTTTTTGGCCCGTAAGCGAAGACTGAGGGGGTTTGGGTCGTCGTCCTCCCTGATGGCCGCCGCGTACATTGGAGACAGCGCTTCGCGGCTTGGGCTTTCATCCTATGATTCATCTCGCCCCCAGTCCTTTTGTTCTTGCAGGCGTCTTACCTCCGCCATGAGCTTTTCATTAGCCTCCATCAGCGTTCGCATGTTAAGGTTGAGCTCTTCTTGAGTTCTGGTTCCTTCTTCGATGGCCTCTTCGCCCCCATGAGTGACCTGATGACGAGTCGGATGTGCCGACGCTCCCACTTCATCTCCACCTGGAGTCGAGGACGTCCGACCCGCAGTTGGGGGGCGCTGTTTCGGAGCCCGCTTGCGCGTCACCGCTGGGGTATTTGGCGGTGCAGCTCCTACCGGGGCCTGCGATTGATTTTTGTTACCTTGGAGTCGTGGCGGATCGCGAGACTGGCTCCTCGTGGATCGCCTTAATTCTTCCGCTCCCATCGTCGCCGCTGGTTCCTTAGATGTCATCCCTTTCTTCGGTGGCATAGTCGTCAGGAGTTGTTCCTTTGCTAATCGGAGAGCAGTGGTTTCACCTTACAACTAGGGTTCCCCACGGACGGCGCCAGTGTGGCAACGTATAACCACCAGGTCTGATCTTGTGTGGTATATCTCTTTTCTCTTTTTTTTATGGACACTCCCCCCTTTTTATATGAGGGGGAGGGGGCAAGATTGTCTTTGAACGCATGTTTGGTTGGTCCATTTCCGACCGGCACTGACAGGATTTCGCAAGTTTGCTTTTGGCTGTTCGCCACTTGTCCTTCTTTTATAGCCAAGTATCCATGACGTGGAGTTTTCATCCGTCTTTTTCCCTCATGCTCATTCATTTCATACCTTTTTTCGGGGGCTTAAATGGAAATTCCTATGCCTCTGGGTTCTGTGTTGATCTGATCCCGCCTGACATCTTTTTGCAGGCTTTAACAGGGCGTTAGGCCTGTTTGATCATACTGTCGGCTGTATCCATTTGGGTCGCGAAAGCTTCCTCCTCCGCAACTTTCCTCGTGCTTTTGCTCCGCTCCTCCCACCGGAGGGAATTTGTATTACGTTCCGACCGCTTTGCTTCGGCTGGAAGTAAGGGCCTTACTTCGTCTCCCCTAAGGGGTTAGTTAGTTGGGCCGAAATGAGTCTGTAGAATCTTTGACAATGAGATTTTTGGTATGTTCATAGTTATTGTGGCGGAATTGATCCACCAGATTGGACTGGGTGTCGCGCTTCGTTTTCCGGAGGGTCTGGGGTTGGTTGGGCCGAAGTGGGTCCGCCGAGCTCACAACACATGGCACTTATTTATGATCATGACTCAAGTAGGTAAAACTGCCTAAAGGTGCGGAGCTACGTGAAGATGTGTAGCTAATGTTCCTTCCCACATGCCGGTTTCATGGTACCTAAAAACAACATAAAACACAAGCGTGAGTTCATCACTCAGCAAGTATATTGCAATGGAACAAAAGAACAAACACATTGCTACAACACTACATATCATGCTTAATCACCATAATCATTATTGCCGAGTCATCATCATCATGAATGCAATGCAATGCACATGTCTCCTCGAAGCACATATCGGTATTGCCGAGTGCACACCCGTCGGTGTGCACCCTCTTTCCCCTTCCATCCCAAAGATGGAGGGTGCCTACTCCTCGCTTCCATTCACCGCGGTGGATGGAATCACGATGTAGGTCTTACTCAATGGCGCTCCGGACTAGTCATAACTTTCTCACCGACCTTACTGGACTAGTTATGACTTTCTCACCGACCCGGCCATGTCTCATGCCATGTATGCCATTATGCCAACATCATAAATAACTTGCACATTAACTCATGGCATCACATCATAATAAACCATTTACATCATATCAATGGCAAACATTAAAGCATGGCATGTTATCACATCATATATTCAATTGCAACTAGTCAAAACTAGGAACCTACAACCCGCTACCCATTCCAATACACTTGCCTTAACCTCGGGCGACGGATTGGTGAGATGAAGAGAGGACTCCCAGGGTCACACCACCTGCACAAGCATACCACACACTCAAAATGTGCCTCCAAAATAGTACGCAAAAGCTCGTCTACCCCGACTTCACAAACTACTCCCAAAATCGAAAAACAGAAAATCTGTCCCGCCCGGACAGCAGACTTCAAACTACCATAACTTTAGTTCTAGGACTCTGAATCGATTAAACCAGTACATCATCGCGAAGCTTAGGAAATTTCCTAACTTTTTCTAAGTATTGGGAAAAACTGATTCAGACTCGAAAGTTGTCTAATCTACAAAACACTACGTTTTGTCCCAGCTACGTCACAGATTTGAACACATTCGGTAAATCGAGCATAACTTTCAAACGGTTGGGCAGAATTGGACATTATTTATGTACACTGAAAGGTATTGAAGTTACCTACAACTTTCTCAACAGGTGGATGACCAAATTCCGACTGTAAGGTCGCGAAAACTCAAACCCTAGGTCGACTGCACAAACTGCCCGAAGCATAGAACGTGGCAAACTCTAGTTTTCATCTAATCTACCCAATCATAGCACCACCACTTGATCTAAAAGCACCCAAATACCCTCTAGCACAGCACCTACACCAACCCCAAGGATTCCCCTAGCCATACCTTCGCCCGACGAACGATGAACCGACGAATCTCCTCCCGGTTCACGCGATCTCCTTCCTCGCTCCAAATCCACCGGATCTCCTTGTCGCGGAGCGCTCCAATGGTGAAAACAGCGGGGTGGCGAGGTGAGGGGCTCCCCTAGGGCAGCAAGGATGGTGGAGAGGGGAGAGGAGGCACACAAGGTGGGAGGAGGGGGCGTGTGGGAGGGGGCGGCTAGGGCTAGATGGGGGGAGGCGCACCAAAAAGGGAGGGGGGAGGCGCAAGCAGGAGTTTATGATGCCCTCCTCCCTCTCATGGGCCGGGAAATCCCCCCTTGGCCCAAGTAGTGTCCCCCCTAAGACCATCTCCAACCATATTCCCTTCATTTCATTCTCTTTCCTGTTCCCTTTCCTCATTCCCATTCCCTTTATTTGCCCTCATCTCCAACAGATTCCCTTTAAAGGGAATTGTATAGGGAAAGGAGAGAGAATCCCTTGCTAGAGGGAATGGGAGAGAGAATCCCTTCACGAAGGGAATGCTGAAGGGAATCCGTTGGAGCGCTGAACGGAATGGAAATCCCTTCGCGGAGGGAAAGAGAGAGGGGAAGGGACACCGTTGGAGATGGTCTAAGGCCCAATTCGCCCCGGAAAGGCCCAAACTCCTGAAATCGGCCCGAAAACGCGATTAAACCTCATACGCGATTAAACACCATTTTAAATCACATATTTCACATTTTATAATGTCACACCATCCCGTAGTGTCACACACATATCGCACTACCTATGGATTGTTCAACACAAACATGTAGTCTTCTTACAAAGAATCTTAGCAAGTTAGCACATCTAGCCTTACAGTTGGTCTGCAACTATTCCTGAATATATTTATTTTTGAATATGTTGAGTAACACAGTCAGACCTGTAGAATATCCATCTCCTGCTCTCTAGGCCTTTGGCGATCCACTACCAGACAACCAACAAATAGCAAATGAAATATGGAACTCGCGTAGAAATGAAAGGAGAGGTTGTGGGAGCAAGGGCCGTGGCCTGGCTCACCCAGAGACGGCGATGGCAAGGAGGAACATGAGCTCTTGTAGGCGAGAAGGAGGCAGGGCTCTACGATAGTGCAAAGCTCGACACCTTGCAGAGCCCAAACCGCCACCGTAGACGCTCCTTCCGGTTGCCCCGCACCACCTTGGCAAAGAACCATGTAAGACCCTCACTTTTATGCTACAGTGCAAACATAAAAGCATGGTTCTAATGTGCATACTGTGCCAGTCCCATGATCAGTAGCTAGCACGCACAAACACAATTTGGAAATCACAACCATACAACAGTTTCATATTTTATTACAGCGGAAGTATTGATACAATATGACCGAGAAGGTCGACTAAACATAGCCAAAAGAATCAGATGTCTTGTAGTTTGCCACATAATCCACAGGCAACTGACAAGGTAAAGCCTTAGAAAGAAATGTCGTTAATAATCCCGCAATCCTGCGTCAAAGTAAAATTCATCGAGATACCTGCATCTTCACCTAAAATCAACAATGATAGCAAGGGTGAGTACATTTCGTACTCAGCAAGACTTGAGTTGTGTGTTTGGAATGCAGGCTGATCCTAGAATAAAGCTTCTACGGTTAACTTTTGCTTGGAGCCAAATTGAATTATAAATACTGAATAGTAGAGTGAAAGCGAAAATTTGTAAAAGTAAATAAATAAGTAGAGTAACAAGTATGTACTTAATGGTAATGCGAAGAGATAGATAACTCACAGCCCTTCGCGAATAAAATGTAACAAAATACCCACAACCCTTCGTGAGTGATAAAATGTTGATCCCATCATATGAAATATTATCTCAAGATTAAAGTTTTGTCCACACAGTGGCACAAATTGAATTCAACCTTGCCAACGTAATGTCAAGTATTGAATCATCTGTAAGGGTAAACTCACCAATTCCAAATTATCCGGTCTAGTTTTATAAAAGTCTGAAAATGTCTAGCTATGTGATGACTTTACCAAGTGCTCATGATCATGAGCGGCTAATCGATTAGGTTTAGACTCTGCAGAGTTTGTACAGCTTTACCCACAAGATATGTCCTCCCTTTGTGGCAAGCGCATTTGACACACTTCCTTTGGTGTGCCGCCAGAGAGTTCATAACGAAACTGCTCGTTACTTGGACCTTAACTTTGCACTAGCCCAATGGCGTTACCCACGACTATGATGGAAGCAAACAAGCAGTGAAGCAATAGTATTCAGGAGCCCGCGGCTCAAATGGTACAACAACAGCCCCAAATTCATAGCGGCGTACACCGTTACAACGGCAGATGCCAACACCTCGGTGATGACACCTCCCTCGAGCAAACCTATATACGGAATGCCCGTGCTACAGCGCCTACCAATGTGCAAAGCTAATTCCCAAATAATTTAATAAGTTAAGACTGTCCCACTCCGGTACTTGTGGATGTACGGTTATCTTGGCACGAAAACAACACATCATTTCGGTTCTTATACGACACGGGCGATAGATCTCCCCTATCTACGTGCATCATCAATTGCACTTCGGCTATTGCCAATAATCACCCGCATCAAAATCATAGTTTTGTTTTCAGAAAAAGAAAGTTTCAATAATCACAATATTTCAACATGTTCAAGATTAATGTTCATCATGTCCAACAATTTTAGTTCATCACGAACAGTATAACCATCCGTTCGTGTTCCCAGTCTAAAGCAGGGCTAAGCATATGCAAATAATAATCGAATATACCCATTTTCTGTGTCCATCAACAATCTAGGGTTTCATCTATCACTACTGATTAAGGAAAGCCATCAACGAAGGTTATATCTACCATTCTTCCCATAATATAGCAGTGTATACAAAATATAGCATATGCATGCAAGTTTTAATCAAATTCTTCTTGTTAAAGAAAATTGGGATCTACATGAGTGCTTGCCTTGCTATCCATTGCTTTTAGTGACGAAGTCGAAGACATGATCTTGAAGTCGTTGACGACGAAGTCCGAGACGTCGTACTCTACACGTCGTAAGGCGAAAAAGATAGCAAATAGCAAATAACACTTTCAATAGAGGCAAAAGGAAATCAGATGGAAAAACCAAATATAAAACATACATGAAACAAGCATGGTTGTAGTTAGGGTTTTGTGATTGCGTAAGCAATTGTATTATTTCTTCGTTTATAGTCTTTATTACTGATTAACGGTTTGAGGGCGGTATCGCACACGACACCTATTCCTAACGATTCATTCTATTTTATTTTACGAATTCAAGAAGCTAAAATTGTATATATTAATATAATTTATTACATAAAACAACAGGGGTGATTGTAAGTATAAATTGCATTGTTAAATTTAAGTGAATACTAGACACTAATGCTCCAACACTAATGTATGTGAGGCTTAAGGTATTAGTTATAAGTTTATGATCTTAGAGAGGTGTTTATATGAGTAGTACTTAGTCTTAAGTATGTTTTATACAGATAAATGATTTATACAAGTCGGGTTTACCGAATGAGACTATTGGTTGTATTGGCATGGTTACACCATCATTCTTATGGTGCAAGTATTTTAACTAAAGTTCCCTTGTGCGAAACTATTCAATAAATGTCTTTGTTTAACCATAACACTTAAGGTTATTACACTAACGGGATTCAGATGCAAAGCAAGATTAAACTTAAATATTTTTCTGTAATGTGGTAGTCCATATACCAAAGAGTGGTTCTGAGTCATTCCTTCTAAAATTTGCATTTAGACGAGTTATTCTATGGGCTACCGAAAAGGCTTAAGTGTTATTAAAGTTCTGTGATAACAATTCAGTTTTAGTTTTATGTTCTGGCTGCAACTTAAAGAATTATTTAACCATTTTTCAGGAACTAGCTGGGGGTATCACTAAGTGTGTTTTAAAGTTATTTTCGCAACATTTCACTTTTGTCCGCGATGTTTTTCAATTAAAAGAGCATTACGGCTTTATACAAAATGTCTATTATAAGAAAACATATGTTAACTAACGGCCAAAAGTACGTTAGGTTTAATTTATACATGAGATCCGACATGGCTAGGGTTAAGTATAATCATTCTTGTAAGATTAAATGGTCCCGTACTATGAATCATACTAAACAAGTTTCATATGCATTACTATCTTTATTTATGCATCATATTCTAGGCATATGTCATACAAGTATGGTTATTTATTAACTTAGTTCATTCTTAACTAATCATGATATATTTTTATATCCTAGAAATATTTATATGACCCTAGGAACATTTTAGGATTCACTTTTATGACTCCAAGAGCTATGGTGTATATTAATTATAATCGGACATAAAGCAACATGATTGATTTCAATTAAATATTGCATGATGCACCCTAAGTATTATTGTGAAATCAAGTTCTATACTGTCTAATTAGCACAAAGAAACTAGTTTCACATTATTTAGATATAAAATGAGCAAGTTATAACAATTTAAACATTCTATGCATTGAAATCAAACTTAAAAGGGAATTAATACAAACCAACTTCAATTGCAAATCTAATTGCACAAACAGAGAGCTCCCACCACTGGGCCAACGTGCCGCTTGTGGTTCAGTGGCCGGTGCATTATTCCTTATGATCAAAACACTATTTAATCTTGTAATCTCGGTACGAGGATACATTTATATCAACGATGGGGTCATTTGGGTTGCACTAAAATTCCTTTAGTATCGATGTTTGATTTTAAGAATGAAATTATTTGAATCTTACTTCCATGAGCCTTCTAGTTTGGAATTAATGCTATTTGAAATAATTAGTCTCTTACCTTTTCCTTTGAATCGGCCATTCTGGCTGAAGCTCATAACGAGATGCCTTGACTGCCAATAAAGAGCACTCCATATTAATAGAGAGCACTAATATTACCACTACTGCACTTGGGCCTATTAGTCGACTATAGGATACAGAATAGAAGAATGGAAGAGTAGAGCACGCACGACTGTCATGGAGGCGGCTCGGGCATGCCTCGACCGACGACGAAGCAAGTGGAAGCAGCAGGAGGCGTGTACTGGAATGCAGTGGCAGGACCGTGAGAAAGCGGCAGAAGGTGTCGGCCGGGGCTGGGTACTCTGAAGCTGCGGAGCGGCGATGGCAGAGAAAAGGATTGGTTTGAATTGGGCTTCAGCTCAAGGAGGGAAGCTCTGGCTTTTGGTGCTCAGGGTGGCCAAGGAGGGGCTTAAATAAGCCAGAGAGGCGGTTCGGCACAGTGCTTAAATGATGCATAACACTGGAAGGTTGGTCAGCTTAGACTGCAGCTGTACTGGCGTGGGCAAAGGAACCAGGGGCCTCGGTTAGGTTCTAGAGCAAACGTTAATAAGTGTGACGTAACATTTGGGGCCAGGTTCACACTGCCGTGACTGTATTTTCCTTGGATATTTGCTATCATTTGTGACTCTTGACTAAATGTGAATGGCAGCAAAAGAAACGTGGCTTGGTTCTCTGTTTTACCGAAAGAAGAGAAGAGGATTGGAGAGAGACGAAGAAGGACAAAGAAATGGCATGTGGATCAATGTGATAAGGAGATTCCCACCGGGTATTCAGCAGGGGGGGGGGGGGGGGGGTAAGAAACCCTGCTGGTCGGCAGGATTAATTAATGGAGGCCCCACTTGGAAGTGACACAAAGAAGACAAAAGTGATTTGGATTTCCAGACAGCACAGAGCAAACGTATTTAATTGAGCGGCCAAAGCATGTCTAGAATTTTGGTAGATTTTTCTGGAGAGTCCTGGATAAGTTGTCTTCCTACTGTAAAAATTTTAGAAGATAATTCGTTGTAATTATTTAATTAAAATTCTTATAATGAAGACTGTACAGAATTTTTATTTCGGAATTTGATTTTATTGAGAAACTAATTCAACTTATAAATTTTTTTAAACTTTTACACAAGGTTTATAATGTTGTCAGGGACCTTTCATAAAAATTTCAAATCTTAAACTTTAGTATTTATTTTGTAATAATTCTTTTACTCCATTTTGCTGATTTTCAGGATGGGAATAAATAAATATGAATAAATAGGAAAATCAATTATTTATTTTTGTAAATTTTTGTGGATGAGGATAAGGTTACTGAGCTCACATGGTAAAAATCCTAAGTGCTGGAAAGGTCTAGGATTCTCTTAAGAATTCTGACAAGGGCTTTGGTTAAAGATAAGGTTTCCCATTTAATTTATCATTCCAACTTGCAATTGGATTCACTTCTACTTTTGACCAGCCAAAGGTGATTTCTAGAGCACTTTAGGGTTATCCAAAAATTACTATGGTCATTTTAATCTTTTACCATTTAACAATTTCTCCTTTTCTTTCTTTTCTAAATTCCAATAATCATTTTCAATCAATCAACAATTCACTAAATGCACATAAAATCAAGAAATGCATCAGGAAAGTAATTTCACATTTTAATATGTGATTTTATCCTTTTATAAATTTTGAGGATGTTACAAACCACCACTATCTGGACGGATGCAGCTGGTGGAAGACCCCCATGTCGACAGAGCACCCCCTCCCGAAGCTTCCATGACGGCATTGAGGAAAAGGGGAGTGGGTCCCCCCCGAAACCTCCAGGATGGTGGCGGAGAAAAAAGGAGCGGGTCCTCGAGGGCTTTGCGGAGGGCGATTTCCTGGCAATGGCTTCTCCTGGCCTCCTGGGGGCGGATGCGTCGAGGCGAAGGAGAGAGTGGAAGACAACGCATCGAGGCGACGGGGAGAGTGGAAGACAAAGAGAGATGGGAAGCGCTGGGTCGATTAGCAGTCCACAAGGGGGAATCGACGATCAACGTACCGGACTGGCAGCGGCAGGCGCGGGCGATGCTGGGGCCAGCAGGCTCCGGGTATGGCGGCGAGCATAGCGACGCGTACGGGCTGAGGGAGGTAAGCGCGACGTACGGGCGGAGCGCTGGGGTAGCCGGTGGAAGACTTCCATGTTGGTGGAGCGCGTCCTCTCGAAGCTCCCAGGACGTCCTCTCGAAGCTCCCAAGACGACGGCGGCCTTGAGGGCTCCGCGGAGGGCGATTTCTTGGCGACGCATGGTCCGACGCTCGGGGCATGTGGACGGGCCGATAGGCACGAACCGAGAAGATCAACGACGTGGGAGACGGTGACTCCTAGGCAAATACGAAAAAGGAGAGGACTTTCCTCACGCTAAGAGCTGACGTAGCATCAGCGAGAGCTCGCGGATCGTAGGCACTATAAGGTAAGTTAATATTACTAGTTATCAACCCATGCGCTTGTATGGCTAGCAATTTTTATAAATAGATCTAAGTCGTGGATGAAAATGGTTAAGAAGATTGAAAGATCAAGATTTTCTCTCTTTTTTAAAAAAAAATAATGTGAGATTTTCTAGCATTTTTTATTTTTTTTTGGGAATTTCTAACTCCCCTCTCCCCCGCCTAGGATTAACATGGGGCCTTCTTTGTCGCTTAGTAACATGTGAATTTGTTGAATCTCTTCACCATTAATGCACATGTTGTAATAGGATGTGGCTGTAGTTTTTTTTAAAGAAAAAATCAAGCGAGAAGCTCTTTATTCATGTTGGGACGAAAAGGCACAATATCTAGTTGAATAACATGAGCAAGAATCACGTATATGCAAAAGAAGCACTTAATTTTGACGTTGCATATATGTGGATTTGACTGTAGCTTTCTATTTTCAGATCATTGCCCTTTTATTAGACGCGTGAAGATGGCGAGTAGGTAAGAAATACAAAGCTTCTCTTCTATGTCCGACTCCTGTGATTTACCATATATCTCTTATGAATAGATAAATAGATCTAAGCAGTGGATAAAATTGATTAAAGAGATTAGATAACCAAGATTTTCTCCCTTTTTTTTAGAATAATGTGGGATTTTCTAGCATTTTTTCTTTTTCTCAGTTAACGTAGAAATTTCTTGGATTAATGTGGGGCTTCTAGGAGTACCTCCAATTAGTATATAAAAAGATAAAGATAAAGATACGACCATCATCAGGTGCTGGCTAGTTAGGTGGCTTAATATTGAGAGATCGAAGGCCAGCTGGGATGAGATCTCGAAGGACAAAATTAAACACGCGGTGCAAGGGACAAGACAGTGAGAGAACCCGGCCTACTGATCGCAGTCGCAGCCGCGTGCTGGCCGGCGAGCACGCCATGCACTTCCCAAGTGTCCCTACGTACGAGCGTAGGGCAAATATATTATGCATGCATGCACGCAAACATGTGAGAATAGGCAGATCGATCATCGATGAGGTATAAGTCCGAGTCCGAGGTGACGAAAGAATAGAAGTACGTGTGAGGAAGCTAGCTAGCAGCTGGAAGAAAGCAACAGCACGAAAAGGCCAAAAGTTGGTCTCCAGCTTTCCCTGATCGAAAAGGACGAGAGAGATGCTAATTAGAAGATAGAACGTGCTAGCTAGCTGCACATGCGATACATAGATCGAAGAAGCACGCGTGAAGCGAGGGCCATGGGCATGTCAATCCGTCTGCTCATTCGTCTCCTGTCGGCACGAATGCTATGGCAGGTTTACACATGCAAGTAGCAATGGCATGTTTGGTTGGCTGCATCTGGAGAGAATTGGTTCTGGGCATGCAATGTTTCACTGTTTGGTTGGCTTCTCCATCCACTGGGCCAGGCTCCCACGATGCAACAAGCCCCCTGGAGCCAGGCTCCGTAGATACGAGAAAATCGGGCGTTTCTGGCGGGCCTGGCTCCGCTCGTGCAAGTCTCCCACGCAAGGGTTTCTCCGCTCGTGCAGTCTCTCCTCTCCAATCCAGCCGCCTCCGCTCGCACGACTCTAGCCGCGCCTCCTCCTCCATCCTCCATCCGCCTCCGCCATCCTCCATCAGCGCCTCCATCCTCCATCCGCCTCCGCCATCCTCCATCAGCGCCTCCATCCTCCATCCGCCTCCGCCGACGCGGATCTGGCCACGCGCGCCTCCATCCGCACGTCTTCGACCCCCCGTGCGCCTCCCTTCGGCTGTCTTCGACCCCGCGCGCGCCTCCAGCTGGCCATCTCCGACCTCCGCGCACCTCCAGCCTCGCCCATGGACTCCTAGGCACGATCGGGGGCCGGCGGTGGCGTGGGGGTTTCCAATCCTCGCATCTGGATCGTTGCGGGCATCGCCGTTGCCGGCATCATCATCCTCACGGAGGCCGCGCGGCGCTGCCGGCGGTGGCTGCACGACAAGTTCGGCGCGCCCCCCGACTCCGGTGCCTTCTGCGACCGCGTCGAGCTCGCCCCGCCGCCTGAGCCGCCGCCTCCCACCGTGCGCCACCAACTCTCAGGCCTCACCTTCGCGGCCAGTGACAAGTGAGCTTCTGAAGCTTCCCAGTTCTGCTTCGCTATTTCGCGCGATCGCGGGTTTCCTTTCGTCGTTTTGATCCGTTTTGTCGTGTTTTAGCTTCGAGATCGAGGGCTATGTGGTGGGTTTGGGAACCCGGACTGGAAGAGGACCCACAAGGCTGCGAGCCACACGGCGGTGGCCATAGAAGAGATGCTATGGAAGCAGGGGGGCACCTTCGTCGGGAGGACGGTCATGGATGAACTCAGCTTTGGGTTTGTACTTTTAGTTCGTTCAAATTGAATTGATTTGGAATGATTGCTACTAGAGTGAGTTGTTGGTGCCAGGTTAATGAAAGTTGTAATCGTAACTAATTTTAGAAAGCTCTAGGTTGTGAGCATCATACCGATGAGTAAATAAATAACTCATAGTTGTCTTTGTATTCACTGGAGTGGCTCTCATAACTAGGATTGTGACAATGTATTTTACATTAAGTCATTTCTCGTCTCATCTCTCATGGGAGAAAAATTATCAAGTGACCGTGAATTCTTTCGTGAGAAGATGAAAAATGGGTGTGATCTAGGAATTGTTACTGAGAAAATCTGTGTTACTATTGCACCAAAAATGGCTTCACCACTAACACATATCACGTCTCTTTAATCTGTGAAGGAAGCAGATTCTCCAGAAGGTATCGATATGGAATTTTCCTAGTCCATGTTTGCACTTGTATTTTTCTGCACCTTCCAGGTTCTTTTTTGAAATGGACCTTCCCAGTTATTTCTTTTAAGCTTACTTGATTATGTAATTTTCTAGGTGACAATGAGACAAAATTGTCACACGTGTCAAATGGTTTGGATGAAGCTTCAGCATTCCAAGATAGGTGAGTTTTCCTGTTTATGTTAGTAGATTCAGCTATCTTCTATCGACTTGGAGGATGCTTTATTGAGTTGACGGGCACTTTAGCCTTCACGCAACATAGAAGCATTGAGGCCAATGCAATTAGGAGTTTCATCTTATTATTCTTGCAAGGTATCAAATTATGTTGGAATTCGAGCACTTGAGATGCTGCTGCACTATTTGCATCTGTAATGCAGAGTAGCAACAACCATAGTTATTTCCTGTGCTACATAGTATCTCTTTTTTGTTGTCTTTTCACCAGTTAATTGATCTGGTTGTAACATCTGAATCGTGTGAACTATTTTGCAGTGGTGAGATCAATCTTCCAGATAGCCTCGGTCTTTACTGAGAAGAAGCATTTCTGGGACTGTGCTACAAGCAACCTTACCGAACCACGAAGCACTCTCTCATCAGTGACTTTAAAGTATACTGTAGAAGTGTAGATTAGATACATCAAATGCGGTGCAGTCAACAAAAAGGAAGTTGATGTACAGTGGACCGGAAGCAGTTTCCTTGCTTGATTTTGGCGTCATACAAAAGCTGTTATGACTTACCGATACATCAAAACATAGTTGAAGCAGGTTACTATACGGGATGTTATTTTGCGGTTAATATTAAAGCAGAAATACCTTTGTGCGTATGGGAGTATACAGTGTAGCCATCAATCTAGTCTAGATGTAATCAAACATGTCTGTCTCTTTCTGAGGAAAGAATCGAGTTATATTTCAACTGTTCATTTGTTTTGTTATGTCTTGTTAATTTTGTTGGGTTTTACTTATCCATTGAGTATAGAGTTGCCTCCGTAGGAAGTTGAATCAAGTGTAGCAAGAAAGACTAGTGAATAGTTACCTCTGTAGGAAGTTGAATCAAGTGTGTTACGGCATTCAGCATCACAAGTTAGGTTCAATATAAATTGTCGAGAAATGTTGAATTTAGTCGGTTCCGTTTGCATTCAGAGTGTGTGTTACAGCATCTCTTCTCAGTCTGCATCAGCTCATACAATCAACCAAACAGCATCTCTTCTCAGCCTGCATCAGCTCATACAATCAACCAAACACCATCTCTTCTCAGCCTGCATCAGCCCATACAATCAACCAAACACCATCTCCTTGCATCCACTCAGCCTGGATCCCACCAGCCTGGCTCCACTCATACAGCCTGGCTGAGTTGAGAAGGCAACCAAACAGCCCACAAGTGATCAGGCATGGCCAGGGGCTGGCAGCAAGTAAGTTGTCCCGATTTGTATAAAAACAGTTTTGCAAATACTTTCATATAAGGCTAACAGGAAAACAAATCAATGAAAATCCTACATGCTAGTGAGTTGGCATCATTTTTCTCCCTACCCCACTCATGCCCTTATCTCTACTCCACCTAACTCTATTGACATGGGGCCGGGAAATAAATTTTTACTGTTCTGATCTGTTTTAAATTTTTTTTACAGATTTAGCCGTTCATCGTAGAAAATTTTAAAAATGGCCCCTAAACAGTAAAATGCCGCGCATCCCGGACGCGGAAAATTTTTATCAATTTTTTTATTTGGAACCCGGCGATGCCAGATCGCGACATTTTTTTACTGTTTTTTTTTTTAAAAAAATTATGTTTTTTTTAAATCCCGCTCCTTAGGGGAGCGGTATTTTTTTGAATTTTTTTTTTTTAAAATCCCGCTCCTTGCGGGAGCGGTTTTTTTTTTGAATTTTTTTTTTGTTTTTAAATTCCATGCCCTCCTTTTTTGCATGTGAGGTTCGTTTCAATCACTTCCTTGCTTCTGTTGCATGCAAACCAACCAGGCTCTTCCATGCATGCTTTCATCCATATGAGATTCCTTCGATCAGGTAAAAGCAGTCATGCATCATCACGGTCCTTCAGTAAAATTCGTTTTTTTTTAACCAGCAATTTAAACAAAAAAATTTTAATAAATAAATAAATAAATTTTTGAAAAACTGCGTCCCAGACTTCCTTTAAAAAACAAAAAAAATTTAAAAATATTTGCGCGACAATTGAAAGAACAAAAAAAAATTCCAAAATAAACCGTGCTCCCCGAGCGCTGGAATTAAAAAAGCAAAAAAAAAATTCAAAATATTACCGCGCCCCCAGAGCGCTGGAATTTAAAAACAAAAAAAAAAATTCAAAGAAAACCGCTCCCCCAAGGAGCGGGATTTAAAAAAAAAAATCAAAAAAATACCACTCCCCCAAGGAGCGGGATTTAAAAAAAAAAAAACATTATTTTTTTTAAAAAAAAAACAGCGCTCCCCGAGCGCTGGATTTTAATTTTTTTTTAAAAAAAATGTCGCGATCTGGCACTACTAAACAAAAATATATCACATATGGTTTAGAATCTTCATCACATATGGTTTTTCAAACTGTCTGTAACCATATGTCAGTGATGTTATGGCATATCATAGATGGTTTTCAAACTGTGATTGATATATGATATTACAGACTGTTGTTACTTAGAATCGGTTGTAACCTGAAACCATCTACTATAATATCATAGACTATTTCAAATAAAAGTGTTTGTGATATGACTGTATCACAAACAATTCTAACTAACAACCGTATGTGATAAGTATTCTTACTGATAGCCATTTTTTTGTTTATTAGCTAGCTAGCCTCAGGAAATGATAGCCATACCCTCTGAAAAAAGTAGATTATTGTACGGCACATCCATTTTAGAAATGAACTCAGATATATTACCAATGGAACTTAATTTTATTAACCAATTAATTGAATATAGAACTACAATTCATAAATCCACAGCACAAGTTCTACAAATTAACCCGAGTGGCGGTGCAGTTGAGGTGCAAACTGTTGAAGGAATTTGTTTTTTTCTTCCAAAATTTCAGGAAAAGAAAAACAATAGAGAATAGGCCAACTAGGCCATCATGGCCAAGCTAGCCCAGCTAGCCCAGGCAGTTGAGGATAAGGCACTGAGCTTTGGTGCCCTACAGCCAGATCGTACGGAGCAAGGAGGAGGAGGCGGTGATCGAGTCCCTCGGCTCGGCCTCCCCGCTTGCGGTGGCTCTATGGTGGCGCCTTCGGTGACCATTTTGTTCACTCCTCTCTTGCTCCTTTAAAAGCTAAGGTATGTGTTACTCTTTGGTAGACTACTACAGAAAGGTTTATATTAGATACCACATCACAGATGTTCTAAAAAACTGTTTGTGATGAGGAACATCACTGACAGTTCAATAGTGAAACACTTAGTGAAATCACCACATACGATTCTTTTCATGAACCATCAGTGATATATGTGGATATCACAAGCGGTTTATTTTAAAACCGTCTGTGATATCTATAGGTATCATCACTGACGGGTCTATCAACGAACTGTCTATGATATTAGATTGAGAGGTGCTTCTATGCTCTTCCTTCTAGTACAAGTTGCACAAATCTTGAAGCAAGCGAAGGGGTAAGTAATCACCATCTACCCTTCATTCATGCTTTAATAGTTGTGCAACTTTTAAAGGAAAGAGCATAGAATCACCTCTCTATTAGATTATTATAGACGGTTCTATGATATTAGATTATCACAGACGGTTATGTCCCGACATCGCACATCATCATTAACTCAATAATCAATTGTTAGCGACGCAATGCAACATGCATGCCATGAATGCACATTTTCTTTGCACATACCGGTATTACCGAATGCACACCCGTCGGTGTGCACCCTCTCTTTCCCTTCCATCCCGTGGAGGGCGCCTACTCTTACTATCTTGCTCCCATACAACTGTTTGTATGGGACTACGAGGTAGGACTTTCGTGCTCACTACGTATGAGCACAGAGGCTCCATCAAAATGGGTCGCCTCTTCCCTTTTATGAATGCGCAAATGCAATTGACATGAATAAAAAAAATACAACTTCCATTCATTCCCAACAATAGCATAGCTATAACTAAATGCATAAATATGAATGAAATGGATAAATTGACAGTAGCATTGAATTTTACCTTCACCTCACTATAATCCTAGCCCTTAACCTTCACACACAGACAACACATTCTTACATACATAAGCATAGCATTTTCATCATCATAATCAACTCGTAATTATCAACATAATATAAAGCATGAATCTACATAATATAAAACATAATATAAAGTTTGCCACAAATCCTTCTAACATTTAATCTACATGATACACTCGTCTTTAACCTCGGTGATAGACTGACGGCCCGCTGGGGTAATAGAAACCTCCAACCCTCAGTGCACTCCGCCTTCGTCTTTGCATCGACTGTTGTGCTCTGTCTATTCCTATATTGAGCTATTAGCTCTCTCGTACGCTTATCCTTGGTTGCCTTCTCTTCAGCACTTTTAGTCTCTCCACCCAGACGTATAATCCTTCCACCACCATACTAATAAAGAAAGGTAATGGAAAAAAAATAGAACTAAGTAAACGCAACACTGCTATAAGCATACTTTCAAACTTGTAGCATATCAGTCAAACAAGCCAAATAAATGTTGGACGAGCAAGATTATTACAAGATAAGCTTCAACTCTATTTGAGATGTCTCTGTTAGTATAACAATCAAGCCCAAAGTAATGTAGAAAGCAAGAAAACTGTCAAAGTTGTTTATCTTGTATTTCATACATTATTTCCTGGTACCTCCCAAAGATTACAGTCCATTTCAAAACAGTCCCACATACATGTTATGTGTTCATTCCTACTTCCTACAGGATATTCGTGGACAATGGCCTAGAACTGGTACGCAGGGAGCTTCTCCAGTCATGGTAGATTATTAGATTAGTCGATGTTGTCCTTAACAAGGCAAACGATACGATTGGAACTGGAAATGGACATTGTTTACCAGGAGGATTGTTCATATAAGTCTTTGTGATATGGATGATTGCCACAAAAAAACAAGCTTATGGTCATTGATTTCCCAATTTGTGTGGGTAGCCTGGTGTCGCTGTCTTGCATTGTAATGCATTTTAGAATTACAGGTAGTCAGGTAGCATGGCAAACATTTGGAGATTCAAAAGGGAATTTTACCAGATATAAAAGGGAAAGTTGCAACAGGATCTCACTATTACTCCAGAAATAGTAAAATACATATTGCATGGTGAAATACTTTAAATGGATAAACAATTTCCGTTAAATTGAAGGTCATAGCAAGAACAAATAGTAAATCAGAACATTATGATTATTGTCCTACTACCAAGAAAATGCTACAGCATCAGAATTCACATCCAGGTCATGCTAGACTGTCGAATAGATGAATAAGGACGCATTGGCCAAAATATTTAATCGAAAGCATCAAGCCAATGCCGGTATTAAAATGTACAAGGCACCCTCCATTTTAAGCATGGACAGGTGAACTATAAGCCAAATATCATCCTCAATATGCCTGCACTGTCTATTTTGGCGTTTGAACACCTCTATAACTAAACACCAACAATATGATCAAGTAAACACTGCTATTGCCGGCATGAGCTAGAGAAGAATCCGTAGCATCACCAAGTAGTGAAAAAGAGAAAGAAGTAGTCAGGTTCTCACCACAAGAAGGCAAGGGGAGGAGTGCATGGGCCCGGCCTCGGAAGGAACAGCAGGGAGAGGGGCGGCAGCGCCCTCGGGGAGGAGCATCAGGGGGTGGCGGCGCCCTTGGGGAGAAGGTGCGGGGGGGGGGGGGGGGGGGCGTGGTTGGGGATGGGACCCGGGGAGGGCGGCCGCTGGAGCGCCGAGCGCAGGGGAGGAGCTAGGCCGGGCGCTGGGGAGAAGCCAGGGCACAGCGGCCGAGCGCTGGCGCAAGGGGGGAACGTCGATCGGGAGCAGGAGAACCAGGGGGAGCGGCGGCGTCCGGCCAGGGGCGGCGCGCCCCGGCGCTGGGGAGATGGAGGCGGCGTCGCCCGGCACTGGGGAGGGAGGGGCAGAGGGTGGGATCGGCTGGGGTCGGGCAGGGGTAAACGGAGCCAATCGGATGGGGAGGGAGAGAGGAGGAAAGGTCCGAGATGGCCAAATGGGCCGGCCCAAGGCACGCACGGCCCGATTGTAAATGGGCTGGGCCGGCAAGGCACGATAGTCCGGGTCGTGCTTGGGCCGGCACTGCGGCACGGCGGGCCGGCACGGCACGGCTCGTTTATGGACGGGCCGGCACGGCACGACCCGGACCGGCCTGTTTAGACACGGCCCATTTAATTCTAATTATTTAGTTCATTTTAGAATTTATTTTATATTTTTAGCTTTTTCTCAATTTATATATATTTTTAAAAGTTTTCCTACATTCTTGAGTTTTTCTAATTATTCTAACTTTTTCATTTATTCTGATTTTGTTTTCAATTTTTTTTCATTCTTTTTTATTTTCTAATTTTTTCCCAATTTTTTTGGATTTTTTCTGAATTTTTTTCCAAAATTTCAATTTTTAGGCACTAACGAGCCGACTCGGCCCGTTGGCCCACGTAACAATGGTCAAGACGCAAGACGACCCGCTTGGTCGCCGCCAGTGCTGGGCCAAGACTCAAAGACGTGGTCAAGACGGCTACGGCTTATTAAGCCGGCCTAAGCCGCCGTGCCGTCCGTTAAACGGGTCGGGCCGCCCGTTTGGGCATCTCTAGGAAAGGATAAGGTTAGGTGTGGAGAAATTTTATAAAGAAAAGAAAATAATACAAGATTGCCCCACATCTAATCTTTTAATTCCTCATATCACAGGCGGGATCACCAAACGTCCGGACTAAGAATTCTAGGACTTGGAAAACAATCCACGATATTACACTCTCCCCCCTTAAAGGAATTCGACCCCGAATTCCCAGGACGCCAAACACAACGACTAAGTCCACAAGAGACTTAAAACTTCCTTGTCCCCAGCAGAGACTCAAAGGGAGCCAAACGATAAACCAAATCATCAAATCCAATGATTAACAAAACGATTTGACTTAGCTCAAATAAGTGCAACTCCTTACGCAAGAACTCAGTCAAAGTCAATCAATAGGCCAAAATTCCAAATCATACCACTCTCGCAAACAATATGATAAAATTACACAAACCTTTTGTTGACACTATAGCGTATGACATCCGAACAACCAATGATCCCTCTCGGATAAATAGGATACTGTCCTCTATACTCTACTCCAAATCCATACTCAATTCCGATGGCTATACTCTTTATCTCCTCTCAATTGATTGACCACTTTATCATAAGGTCCATTACTGACAAATACCATCGAAACAATTAATTCACTAAAGCACAATTTCCCTTCCGACCATATCTCCACAATATAATGTTCTACCAAGCCTGCCTCACCCCAAAGGACCACTGCCCAAGGTAAATGTTCACTTCAGAACATTACATATCAAATTAAGAAATGCTTCGCTACACCCATCTTAACCCAAAAGTTCAGTCGCACATTAGGAATGGTGACGTAATCACTATCAGCTTCCAAATAGTTCACTAATAAGGATTAATCAAGCACCACCAAGGAACCAAATCAAAAGTATAATCCTCAATTATTATCCACCCCAAAATCCCGTAATCATTCCTTTTCTTTTCTCCCACTAGAAGACAAAGCAGAAATCTCGATTCTCTTTAACAAAACTAACCACTTTCGTCCTCTTCAAATAATGCGATAAAAGACATGTCAAGGAAATCTCGACTTAAAGAGAAACATCGCATTGAATTTTTACAGTTGCAATCATAGTGACCAAAGAAAACTCGATTCGCTCTATTATACTCAACACTACAGCATAAGCATTCATATCCTTTAACTCCAGCTAGGATGCAAAAGAGATACAATTCCCTTTTTGACCAAACGAACCATGAAGACTAACTTGTATTAAACAATTTAATGAAGGTACTCCCACTAAATTCCATGTCCCTCTTATGGTACTTTAGTGATTCAAGACCCATAATTAATTAGTCTACTAGTGAGCTTTAGCGTCACTACTAGCAGACCAATGAATTCAGTAAGCAACTTCTTGCTAATCATATCTCCATATGACTCTTGTTGTTGGGTGGCATCTCTATGCCCTGACCCCAACCCTACGCCCCAAGGTCCATAACTGTTATGCTCACCTTGTTAAGTAAAACCAATGCTATGCGTGTAAGTGTCCAACACAAACCCATATAATCAAGAAAAGTTAATGGTACACTACTTTAGCAAACCCACCATTAATTTTCATGACATTGGATGGTGCAGCAATTGGGAGGGCATCAATTTTACTTAATATTACCTGAGGGAACTTTATTTCTATCATATTAAAAGCATTCAAAACAACTATATAACATGTATAGAAATAAATGAAGAGGAACATAAAAGCAATCATAGATAATCATATTAACTGTGATATAGTATGACCCTTAACATGGTGATCTCCATCGCCACATTTCCTGTTTGTCATGCCTCCAAGTGCTTGAGTTCTCTAATAACTATCACTAAGTTATTACTCCTAATAGCACTAGTAATTAATTATAAGGAAAAAAACTCACAAGTCGACACGCAGGCCGTTAATACATATATGGATAGCCTTGGGCTATAATCAAACATGACGCGCAGGTCAAGAATATTACACACATGCATCATATGCACAAAGTGGCCATATTATTTCACATCCATCCCACAAAACAAGTTATGCATAGAATCGCATTCTACCAAATAATGTGAACTCACAACGAACTATAAGGCATTGTATGCATACGGCGGTCCCGAAACCTCTTTGGAAGGCACATATCAAATTCGTGAATCCAACCATGGAAAAACTTCTTTGGGTTAATCGTATTAACCGTATTTTTCATCACAAATTCGTGTCGATCAATCCTATTGATCTTTGCGTGCTGCTTTTGGGTTTACGTTTCACAGCCTACCCCGATGGCAAATATCCGACCGGTAGGGGTAAGTAGTGGTGCGACCACAACAACTTAATCACAAATTTAATGATCTTGAACCCATGTAGGACCACTGAACACAAATCAATCTTATTGACCAGTGACAAAAACCGATCTATCACATAGACTGACCAATAAAATAATAATATATCACATCTATTACTATTGCATATCATCATATGCAACTATTCCAAATCCAAAACTACGCAATAGGATCTGATACCATTGTTGGGAACGGGTAAGCTACTAAAGCAAAAAATCAAAAAAATTTACCCCATACTCCAGGAACTGCTGCAAGTAAAAGATCATAGAATTACCACTAGATGCGCAGACCTGTAGCAGAAGTACAGTCGATGTAGTGCGTCCCTTTGCTAACCAGCTCTAACCAGATCCAACCAGCGCCGATCAGTTCACCAACTAGGTCGGATGGACTCCGACCAGCTTCCCAACCTAAACCAATTAGCACTGACTAGTCTGTCGACCAGATCAGATCGACCACAGCCAGTCTACTGACTAGACGTCGTAGACTTGTGTCTCCTTCATTCACCTTTCGTGATGGATTCAGGTTGCGGGACGTCCTAGCATTGAAGCCTTACATCAACACCTCCAAGGTTTCCACACGTATAGGGAGGAACACCACACGTCGGAATACTAGTTTCGGTCATGCGGATTCGACAAGAAGGGAGAGCGATGGCTAGGGTTTTAGGAGTTCCGAAAACACCTGATGTGTCTAACACAATTTTCTTCTTTCCCTTATCTGCCACCACCTCTCCCTTTATATAGATATCCCATAATGGGTTCTACATTAGAGGCCCATTACGAACTATAAATCTCACACGATCACCATCCAAATTCTGTTCCAACTCTGATCACCATCATAATTTGGTTCCAACCCCTTAAGTGTGCGACCTCGTAGGTTGACGTGTACTTGGACATGTCCTGAGTACTCCTACTTGACCAATAATCGGTAGAGGCTCCTAGTAGAACGTGTCGACTCCCATGAATACATAAAGATCACATTGGACAAATCTTAACAATGTTCTGTCATATGCTTTTCCCTTTGCCTCAGGATATCAGTCAAGTTCATGGAGAGTTCTTGACATCCTTGTTTGGTTAGCTCGACCACTCTTTCTCGATTTGTGACTCGGAATCCCAAACCACGGTTAACTCTTAACCGCAAGTAGCATGGCCTTGTATTTCCGGAATCCGATCACTGGAGAGGCCTAGAGATATCTCTCCCGTTGTACGGTTGACCACATCTTGTGGCATGCTTCATGATAAACCCAAAAGCTACATTTATAACTACCAAGTTACAGAGTAGCGTTTGGCAACCCCTAAGTAAGTCATTACACATCTCAACATGTGACAATCCCAGGTCTAAGGATATAGCATACACATTGTTCTGAGATCAACTGATGACAAGAAGAATATAACATTCTCGCAGTGTCTCAGGGTGGGTCGATCTAACTCCATGTTCTCTAACATGAGTCCATATTATTGGTTTGATATCTCCATATCTATAACCCGTAAAACATGGTCATGAACCAATACATATGCTAGTCTTTACATATGTGTCCTCATATGATTATCAACTAGGGATTACTTTAGAATAATCATCATGCGGTCATTATAGAGTTTCACTAACAAGTCACATACTTGCTAAATCAATAATGATGAGATTATTAAAGGAACAGGATGATAAATCATGAACATTAGGAAATATAATCATCTTTATGATTGCCTCTAGGGCATATTTCTAACATATGATGATTGACATGATGCTTGGGAAGCCAGTTTAAAGCATAGTGAAGGTGCTTATGTTAAAGCAATTTACTTTTGCTATTTTTAAGTCTTGACTCTCTAAGAAATCGATTAATCCAAATTCAATAGTAGAAATGCGATAACGGATTGGATAATTAGACTCAACAGTGAAAATGTTAGGTTTTGGCCCTGTTTGGTATGGCTGGAGCTTTTCCGAAAAGTAGCTTTTAGCCGGGCTTCATGACTGAAGGTGTAACACCCAATTTTTGCTTTTCATGAATTTAGATGTTATTTTACACTCTGGTGAATTTTTGAAATTTTCTGGAATTTATTTGGATTTAATTTGAATTTATTCCCTTTTGAAATAATTAAAGAATTCAAAGTTGCAAATAAAATTTTGTTGAAAATATTTTATTTGAGTTCCAAATGCCCTAAAATATTTTCTAGAATTTTTCTGGAATTTTTCTGAGTATTTTGCTATTTTTCTTGAATTAAATTAATTTCTAGAAATTAATTTGGTTATTTAAATCGCTGGAAAAACCGAGTTGGTTTTACTGTTCATCCGACCGGACCCGAGTCCAAGTCAGACTCGAGTCCGACTCGAACCCGACCCAGCCCTAACCCTCTCGACCGTCCGATCAAGATCGAACGACTGAGATTAAGCCGCGTCGCCCGAACCCGAGCCCGACCGAGCCAACCAAGTCGCCCGAGCCAGATCCGAGCCCAAGCCCCGTGCCGTTGGATCTTGATCCAACGGTTCACGTTGAGCCACATCACCGAATCCGAATTGGATTCGGATTCCGCCGTCGTAACCGGGTGGACCTCGGTCTCCGCGCAATACACGGAAGCCGAGGCCCCTATTTAAGGCGCCGCCGCCGCCACCGGGTAGCCGACTTCCGTGCGCACCCGTAGCCCTAGCCCACGTCACCTGAGCCACTGCCGTTTGCCCGCTAGAGCTCGTCGTAGTTGTGCTAGGTCTCCGCCGCGGTTATTCGTCGATTCCGCCACCGTCCGCCATCCTCCGCCGCCGTTGAGCCCAGATCTGGAACCGCAAGGAAGAGACGCGTCGGAGAGTGTCGGGACCCCGAATTTGCAAATCCGGACCCTCTGTGTATTCAGCACTAGTCCAGGAACGCGTTAGTGCACACAGTCTTAACATCGGTAAATATCACAATCATACCAATCGATATTAACAAAGTACTTTATTTAAATAACCAAAGTGGTTACTCGACCTTATGGCCAAGTTACAAATATATGCCTTGCAAGGCAAAACTTATTCAGAGAAAAGTAGTAGCAGCGGAAAATCAAATAACCGTGGCGCCATCCAAGATACCACAGGCAACCGACCGGCTCGCTTCCCTAAGTAGACGGATCCTCTTGGAATTCCTCCTCCAAAGCGGTGCGATCTCCTCTTCAAGCGATATTGTGTTGAGGCAAGGGTGAGTACTTGGTACTTTCGACCAAGTCATACCGCAGAATGCAGGCTAATATACTATATGCATGGCTTGGTACAAAGGAATAGTTTAAGGTATATTTGCGATGAATGACATTTGAAAAGTAATATAAGTAGATTCGAAAGCAGTAGAAATAAGTAAAGCGTAAATAACTTTTCAAGAAGTTTAATAAACATTTTTCCCCATCCTAAACCATATTTCCATCATCTTCATTATTAAACCAAACCAACTTCCAAATCCAAGTTATTTTCAGAAAGTCTAACCCTTATTTGTAATTCCCGAGCATTGTCGATCACAGTGGACTCGGCTATTTAAATAGATTCTACACTCTGCAGAGGTTATGCACTTTACCCACAAGATACAGTCAAACACCACAAAGGCGAGTTCTCGTAACAAAGCCTTTCGGAAGCCTCAAACAACACAGGTGGTCCTCTCCGGTTCGTGCTCTACACCATCCCTTCCCTTAGCCAAGGCGAAGTATGGGACCAACACACCGTTAGATGGGTATCTGGCCACGACCACGATACGCTCCCCGCACAATCACACAAGCGGTGTAATTGACACCACTGAGGCTCCACAAGCGAGTCCTTAGCGACTTAGTCAACTAGGGCCGTCCCATTCCGACCATGTGGTTGCAAGTATGACCCAGTTCAAAGGCTTGCAAGGTTAAGTCCTTAGAGTGACCAGGGCAAGACTACCCGAAGAACCAAATCAACATCCCCAATGCCACAACTGGCCCACTGATTACTCTTGCCACATGCCGGTCAAAAGCTGTTTATCAAACCCCGCTTGATTACCATGCACCACGTGCCATCAACATCACATGATACTTTTCCCAAAACAGGTTCAATATATCATTAAGTCAATATTAACATTTGATTGTCCAAAATCATGTCATGAGCACGAAAGTGTGTCTAAGCAAAGATACTACAACGGTCTAAACCCATGTTGGCAATTTAATAATGTCCAACTAGTAAACCACAACTAGGGTGACAAAGGGTCATGGCACATACTTAAGTAATCAAGGTGTCATATAGCAAATTGGTATTTATCTAACCCCCCGGGTTTAAACAAAGTATTTTTCTAATTGAACTAGCATGCAATAGTTTAAATCAAAATAGATTTCGAAATAGGATCAACATGGTCAAAGCACAACTTGCCTTCAAAAAGTACTTGCTCTTGGTCTTGAGTTGGATCCTGAGTCAACACTTCTCCTTCGAATCCTTCCGGCACTTCAACGTCTACTCGTAAAGCGTGCAAATAGCAAATACACGAATAAACAATAGGCAAAAGTATCCAAACATCCAAATAAAATCCATAAACAGAGAGAACATAATTTTCTGGATTTTTAGGAACTGGAATCGTTCAAATCGGAGTTAAAATGCAAAAGTTATGATTTATTAAAGTTTAAATAATCAATTAAATAATATTACAGAGAAAAACTTTAGTCCAAAAATTAAATAAAATTCATATTTGAGTAGATCTGAATTTTATACAAATTTAGAAATTTGAATCACTCAAATCGGAGTTGAAACGCAAAGGTTATAAGCGTTTGAAGTTTGAAACAAAATCTGAAATCATTATTCGAATTAATAAATCATTTTTCTTTTTCGGAAATTAATTATTGCGTCAGCATGGACACGTGTCAGCTCCTGATTGGCTGGTCGACGTCACCGGCTCATGGGCTCGGCCACGGCGCGGTTTGGTCCACGGTGGACCGGTCCACGGCTTCGGGTGAGGTCGACAGTGGGACCCACTGTCGGTCGCGGGTCTCACGCAAACGTGGCCGACGTGTGGGCCCTCGACATGCGGGGCCAGCGTGTCGTGACACGCGCCACACGCCAGACGGCGCTGACCGTCGGTCCAACTTCCCGACACGTGGCGCAATCCCGGCCGTTGATTTGAAATCGGCTACCGCGATTAGATCCAGGGTTAACACGTTGAATCTACTCGATGATCGTGGGCCGTTCGATCTAGATCGGACGGTCCAGATCTAATCCTATAATAACACTACTACGGCACGTGGCAATTGTGAACCGTTGGATCTTGATCCAACGGTCCAGATCTAACCGGTTTAGAACACGTGAACTCACCTCAACCGCACGATCAAGATCGGACGGTCCACGAGCTTCGCGAGGGCGATGGCGACGCGGCGGAGCTGCAGCCACCGGAGACGAAGCGATGACAAGCCCGACGGCACTCCGGGTTGCTCGGCGAGATGAGTCCTTCCTTCGGTGCGTCTTGTCACGGATTCGGATCCGGGCTCCTTCTCGGCGGAAGACGACGGACGGCGACGAATCGAACAAAATCATGGCGGTCACCTCCTCCAACTACGGCGAGCTCGCACGGCAAACGGGCGACGGCTCGAGCGAGATGGCTCGGGAAACGGTGCGCAAGGATGAGGGCAACCTCGGGCGTGACTGTGGCTTTAAATAGCCTCGGCGTCCGTGCGAGACGGAAACCTAATTCTACACGGCGGCGGGGCGCGGCGTGAGTCCGGCCGGACTCGGCGGAGACGATGACGCCACCGCCCACGTGGCACGATCAACGGCCACGATCGCCGGGCGCGATCGGATCCGGGCGGATACGGCTCGAACCGTGCAGGCGGATCTCGGCCGTTGGATCTTGATCCAACGGTTGGGATTGATTAGGTTTTAATTTGGTTTGATCGAGCCAAGCGGCTCGGTCGGACTCGAGTCCGACTCGGGTTCGACTTCGGTCGGATGAACGATACTAGACCCGAGTTGATTTTCCAGCGATTTAATATTTAAAATAATTCCCGATAATTCATTTAATTCATTAAAAATAGCAAAAGACTCGAGAAAAATTCCGTAAAAATTACGAAAATACTTTGGAACATTTTGGACTCAAATAAAATATTTCCAACAAAATTTTATTTGCAAAATTAAATTCTTTAATTATTTCAAAATGGAATAAATTCAAATAAATTCCAGATAAATCCAAATAAATTCCAGAAAATTCCAAAAATTTCACCAAAGTGCCAAATCACACATGAATTTAAGAAAAGCAAAATTTTGGGGTGTTACAGAGAGCACCATTCACGTCGCCGGAGGAGCCCCGTAGCGCCGTGCCCTTGGTCATCGTCCTCGTCTCCGGTGACCTCTGCTCCGCCGCGCGCCATCGCCGCCTCGCAAACTCCATCAGCCGTCCGATCAAGATCCGAGGGCCCAGATTCGTCCACGTCACCACGGTAAAATCCCACGTTGTAATTTCTAGATCTATTTCCAACCGTTGGATCTAGATCCAAAGGTCCAGATTGTGCCACGTAGCTAGAACCGCACCGTGCTTGGATAGATGTCAGCCGTTAGATCTAGCCAAACCGTCATCTGAAGGGCCCACCTGTCTGTGAGACACGTGCGCCGTGGACCGGGTCCACGGTGGACCGAGCCAAACCGTGCGTCGGGTCCATGGACCCGAGGCGACGTGGCGGCCTCTGATTGGTCCACATGTCATGCTGACGCAATAAATCTTTTTCCGAAAAAGAAATTATTTATTTAATTCGGTTTATTGATTTCAAATTTAGATTCAAACTTCAAACGCTTATAACTTTTGCGTTTCAACTCCGATTTGAGTGATTCAAATTTCTAAATTTGTATAAAATTGAGATCTACGTAGTGGTGAATTTTATTTAATTTTTAGAACAAAGTTTTTCCTCTGTAATATTATTTAATTGATTAATTAAACTTTAAACGCTTATAACTTTTGCGTTTTAACTCCGATTTCGCCGATTCAAACTCCTAAAAATTTATAAAATTATGCGCTCTCTGTTTATGGACTTCATTTGGATATTTGGACACTTCTTATCTACTATTTTATTCATTTATTGCTATTTGCACGCGTTACGAGTAGACGTTGAAGTGCCCGAAGGCTTCGAAGGTGAAGTGTTGACCCAGGAGCAACCTCAGGATCAAGATCAAGTATTCTTTGAAGGCAAGTTGTGCTTTGACCATGTTGATCCCATTTTGAAATTAATTTGATTTAAATTATTGCATGCTAGTTCAACTATAAAATGCGTTAATTGATTTTGGGAGATTAGTTAATTACCTAATTGCTGTATGCCACCTTGACATAGATAATTGAATGCCATGAACCCCTTGACACCCTAGTTGAGGATTAAATAGTTGGACATTATTAAGTTGCCAACATGGGAATTTAGATCGTTGTAGTATATTGCTTAGACCTGCTACGTGCTCATGACATGATTTTGGACAATCAAATGTTAATATTGACTTAATGATATATTGAACCTGTTTTGGAAAGGTATCATGTGTTGTGATGTTGATGGCACGTGGTGCATGGTAATCAACTAGGGGTTTGATAAATAGTTTTCGACCGGGGCATGTGGCAAGAATGATCGGGTGGGCCAGTTGTAACATCCTCAAAATTTATAAAAGGATAAAATCAAATATTAAAAATGTGAAATTACTTTTATGATGCATTTCTTGATTTTATGAACATTTAGTGAATTATTGCTTAATTAAAAATGAATATTGGAATTAAGAATAAGAGATATTGTAAAATGATAAAATGGTAGAAGATTAAAATTACCATAGTAAATTTTGGATAACCTTAGAATGCCCTAAAAACTATCCTTGGCTGGTCAAAAGTAAGGTATGAAATGATTTGCAAGTTGATATGATCAATTAATTGTGAAACATTATTCTAGACAAGACCTTGTCAGAATTCTTGAGAGAACCCTAGACCTTTCCAGCATCAAAAACTTTTATCATGAGCTCTCAGTAACCTTATCCTTGTCCACGAAAATTTACAAAAATAAATAACTGGTTTTACTATTTATTCCTATTTATTTATTCCAATCTTGAAAATCTGCAAAACATAGTAAAAGAATTATTAGAAAATAAATACTAGGAATTTGAAATTGAAATTTTTATGGTAGCTCCCTGATACTAATTTAGACCTTGTGTAAAAATATCAAAAATTGATAAGCTAGTTTCTACTGTCTGATAAATACTTTTCCGAAAAAGTTTTCCTGAACAGTTCATGATGTCGGAATTTTATAAAATAAATTACAGAGAATTCCAACCTCAAATTTTTACATTAGGAAGGAAACTTACTTGGGTAACTCAGTAAAAAGTTTAGAAAATTCCGGAGATGATTTGACACATGCATTAATTCGTTTAGTGTGCTGTCTGTGAGGAAAGAACTGAGTTTTCCCTTCCTATTTCATCTTCTTCCACATGGGGGCCACGTGCCCAGCGACTCAGCTGGCTCAAGCACCTGGTGCACTGCCACTGGACCCTGAAACCATGTTGGACCCACACGTCATTCCCTCTTTCCTCCTCCTTGTTTCTCTGCCGCGTGGGCCACCGTGGCCAGAACCATCGTCTTCCTCCCGTTGCTCTCTCTGTCTCTCTCTCGCTTCTTTCCCTCTCTAGCGGAGCCAGCCAAGCGGCACCGAACCGCCTCCGGCCCTTGTCGTCTTCTAGCCGCAATTTCTTGAATACCTCGAGGCCGCACGTCATCCCTCCGTTAGCCCTCACCGTGTCCATGTCCTGGCCGAGGAGAGCTCCAGAGAGAGCGCCCGAACCAGCCGCCCACTTCATTCTCCTGTTTAAACCCTGTAGGAACCGCCTCCCTCCTCTATTTAAGAGCTTCATCCCGTCGCCTCTCTTGCCCTAATCTGGCTCAACCGAGCAAACTCTTAAGGATTAGCAAGATAAGCTCGAATTTGAAGTCTTCCTCAACTCCGGCCATATTACCTTCGAGACCGAATCCATGAAATACTCTTTCCACTCACAATGCCTTTCCAATTAACCATAGCCGAAGCACCTCCCTCAACTCACAATCAAAACCCCTCACCTAATTTAGCCGGAGACGCTCCATAGCTTCTCCGCAACGGCACACCTTCTCTTCCAACTCCGGCGGCACGTGGAGAGCTCACCCCAAAGCTCTAACTGCACGGTAAGATGTCCTATCACCCTCACTAGAACCCATGGATGCTTAAAACGTGATTGGTTGAACTCGAACTGGCCCAAATTGCCGCCTCTTCAAACCCGACCATGGAGCATCGCCTGTGCTCGCCGGGAGCCCATACGGTCACCATCAAAGCTTTTCTAAGCCCATCTCTGGAACCTTTAGGACCCCCTATAGCGAACCCCGCCGTCGCCCGGGACCGGCCGGTCTTCCTCGCCGCCGGCGAGCCACAAGATCGTGTTGCCCTCGCTCGCTCTCTGGCGAGATGGTCCCCTACAGTCACCGCATACCCCAAGCCACTTCTCTGCCACGTAGGCCCGCCCTGCCGGTCTCTGGCTCTCACGTGAGGAGGCGAGCGCTCTCACTGGCCGGTGGGCCCAACGCGTTAGAGACCCCAGCTCATTTCAAAAAAAGCTACGTAGAAATTTAGAAATACGTTTTCACTCTATGAAAGCGTATTTCCGAATTTCTTTTGAATTTCTAGAACCAAGTTAGTTTGAATGACCATATCTTTTAAACTATAGCTCCAAGTCAAATGAAACAAGTTTGTAAATTCATTATAAATCATCTAGTCTCATAATATGCAAAAATATTTGAAACTTGTTTAGTAATTCAAATTAAAATTTGAATTTAAAGAAAAGGATTCAAATATGTTGCATGTACAACTTTTGCAAAACTTGTCCGAATTGAATGAAACCAATTTTGTTAGATTCCTTATGTCATAATCTCTCTGTTTGTGCAATTAGATTTGAAATTGAAGTTGGTTTGTATTGATTTCCCCTTTAAGTTTGATTTCAATGCATAGATTATTCAAATTGCTATAGCTTGATTATTTTTTTTTATCCAAATGATATGAAGCTTGTTCCGTTATGCTAGTTAAACAATATATAATATGATTCTACAAAAATATTTAGGGTGCATCATGCAATATTTAATTGAAAATAATCATGTTGCTTTATGTACGATTATAATTAATATAAACCATAGCTTCCGGAATCATAAAATGAGTCCTAAAGTGTTCCTAAGGACATATAAATATTTCCAGGATATAAAAATATTTCATGTTTAATTAAAGATTGAACTAAGTTAATAAATAATCATACTTGTATGATATGTGCTTAGAATATAATGCATGTATAAGCAATAATTCTATAGAACCTATCATGAATGATTCCCAGTACCGAACTATTTAATCTTACAAGAATGATTATACTTAACCCTAGCCATGTCGGATCTCATGTATAAATTAAACCTAACGTACTTTTGGCCGTTAGTTAACATATGTTTTCTTATAATAGACATTTTGTATAAAGCCGTAATGCTCTTTAATTGAAAAACATCGCGGACAAAAGTGAAATGTTGCGAAAATAACTTTAAAACACACTTAGTGATATCCCCAGCTAGTTCCTGAAAAATGGTTAAATAATTCTTTAAGTTGCAACCGCAAACATAAAACGAAAACTGAATTGTTATCGCGTAAACTTTAATAACACTTAAGCCTTTTCGGTAGCCCATAGAATAACTCGTCTAAATGCAAATTTTAGAAGAAATGACTCAGAACCACTCTTTGGTATATGGACTACCACATTACAGAAAAATATTTAAGTTTAATCTTGCTTTGCATCTGATTCCCGTTAGTGTAATAACCTTAAGTGTTATGGTTAAACAACACATTTATTGAATAGTTTCGCACAAGGGAACTTTAGTTAAAATACTTGCACCATAAGAATGATGGTGTAACCATGCAAATACAACCAATAGTCTCATTCGGTAAACCCGACTTGTATAAATCATTTATCTGTATAAAACATACTTAAGACTAAGTACTACTCATATAAACACCTCTCTAAGATCATAAACTTATAACTAATACCTTAAGCCTCACATACACTAGTATTGAAGCATTAGTGTCTAGTATTCACTTAAATTTAATAATGCAATTTATACTTACAATCACCCCTGTTGTTTTATGTAATAATTTATATTAATATTTACAATCTTAGCTTCTTGAATTCGTAAAATAAAATAGAATGAATTATAAGGAATAGGTGTCATGTGCGATGCAACCCTCAACCCATTAATCGGTAGCAATACTACAATGTAAAAGTAGTACATTCGCTTATATAGTCTTGAAACCATAAACCACGACCCATGCCTGTTTTATGTAATGATTGATTATTTGAATTTCCATCTGATTTCCTTTTGCCCTTATTGAAAGTGTTATTTGCTATTTGTATCTTTTCCATTGTACGACGTGTAGAATCCGACGTCTCGGACTTCATCGTCGACGACTTCAAGATCACGTCTTCGACTTCGTCACTGAAAACAACGGATAGCAAGGCAAGCACTCATGTAGATCCCAATTTTCTTTAACAAGAAGAATTAAAATAAAATTTGCATGCATATGCTATATTTTGTATACACTGCTATATTATGGGAAGAATGGTAGATATAACCTTCATTGATGGTTTTCCTTAATCAGTAGTGATAGATGAAACCCTAGATTGTTGATGGACACAGAAAATGGGTATATTCGATTATTATTTGCATATGCCTAGCCCTGCTTTAGACTGGGAACACGAACGGATGGTTATACTGTTCGTGATGAACTAAAAGTGTTGGACATGATGAACATTAATCTTGAACATGTTGGAATATTGTGATTATTGAAACTTTCTTTTTCTGAAAACAAAACTATGATTTTGATGCGGGTGATTATTGGCAATAGCCGGAAGTGCAATTGATGATGCACGTAGATAGGGGGAGATCTATCGCCCGTGTCGTATAAGAACCGAGCTGATGTGTTGTTTTCAGGCCAAGATAACCGTACATCCACAAGTACTGGAGTGGGACAGTCTTAACTTATTAAATTATTTGGGAATTAACTTTGCACATTGGTAGGCAGTTGTAGCACGGGCATTCCGTATATAGGTTTGCTCGAGGGAGGTGTCATCACCGAGGTGTTGGCATCTGCCGTTGTAACGGTGTACGCCTGGCTATGAATTTGGGGCTGTTTTATTCCTGGTGGGTCACTGACTCCGGAATTCCTTTTACCTTTTTAGCTTCCATCATAGTCAGGGGTAACGTCATTGGGCTAGTGCAAAGTTAAGGTCCAAGTAACGAACAGTTTCGTTATGAACTCTCTGGCGGCACACCAAAGGAAGTGTGTCAAATGCGCTTGCCACAAAGGGAGGACATTTCTTGTGGGTAAAGCTGAACAAACTCTGCAGAGTCTAAACCTAATCGATTAGCCGCGCTCGCGGTCATGAGCACTTGGTAAAGTCATCACATAGCTAGACATTTTCTGTACTTTTATAAAACTGGACCAGATAATTTGGAATTGGTGAGCTTACCCTTACAGATGATTCAATACTTGACATTACGTTGGCAAGGTTGAATTCAGCTGTTGTGCCCTGTGTGGACAAAATTCTAATCTTCAGATAATATTTCATATGATGGGGTGAACGCTTTATCACTCACGAAGGGTTGTGAGTATTTTGTTACATTCTATTCGCGAAGGGCTGTGAGTTATCTATCTCTTCGCATTACCTTTAAGTACATACTTGTTACTCTACTTATTTATTTACTTTTACAAATTTTCGCTTTCACTCTACTATTCAGTATTTATAATTCAATTTGGCTCCAAGCAAAAGTTAACCGTAGAAGCTTTATTCTAGGATCAGCCTGCATTCCAAACACATAACTCAAGTCTTGCTGAGTACGAAATGTACTCACCCTTGCTATCATTGTTGATTTTAGGTGAAGATGCAGGTATCTCGATGAATTTTACTTTGACGCAGGATTGCGGGATTATTAACGACATTTCTTTCTAAGGCTTTACCTTGTCAGTTGCCTGTGGATTATGTGGCAAACTACAAGACATCTGATTCTTTTACTATGTTTAGTCGACCTTCTCGGTCATAATGTATCATTACTTCCGCTGTAATAAAATGTGAAACTTTTGTATGGTTGTGATTCCAAATTGTGTTTTGTGCGTGACCATCGATCATGGGAATGGTACAGTATGCACATTAGAACCTTGCTTTTATGTTTGCATTGTAGCATAAAAGTGAGGGCCTTCTGCTTTGGTATCGAGCCATGCCGATCGCAGGCAAACCTTAGATAGAATGGTCGCTAGTCGAAACTTAAAAATTTTGAAATAGACACTATATATTTAGGAATATGAGTTTTGCTATAGCTATAAATTAACCTTCCCTCATCTCACATTATTTGATATAAATTCTTTCCTTGTCACAATATATTTGTTACTACTCTTTCTTTATGAACATCTCCGTTAGCATCCTTTCCTTATTATATTATCTTTTATTAATCTTTCCTCGTCAATAAGTAACTTATCTGCCCTACATTTGATTTGGAATAATGATTCCTTATTAAATGTGCAGATGGAAGGTCATACCCCCTGTTACATATCTGCCCACCGAGAGAGTTACGGCATGATGGGAGTTCTTGCCCAAATGCTAGAAAATGCCCACTTTAATAACAATCCAAGATATACAGTGTTCCAAGTTCCAACTAGCCCGGTGTCGATGGAATATAGTGCTAGTGTGGAAATTCTGCAAGAACCATATACGATGAAGAAGATCGATCTTTTGAAGGGTCGGCACCTCCATTCAAGACGCGATGAGCGAAGCTGCGTATGTAGCTGTCATTAAATGCCTGCGTTATGCCTTGCCGAGCTCGCCACATTTTATCGAAGACTTCCTTCGCGTGACACCGGTGGAGAGAACATCTATACAGATCTCACCATTATTCAAAACGGAGCCCTTCGAAATTTGGTGGGATTCGTTAATGCTTCCGATCAACATCATCGACGTGCGGTTGCCGAGCTTGGCGAAACCCGCCGTCGGGTGGCGTTTTTGGAAGACACCATAGCCCCTTACGTCTCTAGGGGAATTATATCTCGTTCAGTTTTAGGAGACGGTCTGTCACAAGTACCAACGCAAGGAATGCCAGGTGTTACCCCTGCCACGATGCCAGTACCAATCAGACGCCCACAACAAGCCGAATGATCATGGTGGCAATCGTCCGCGTTCGATTCGCATCAATATCAACCTTAGTAATTCTGGACCTCGTCATTCACATGTGACTCAAGACCACCGTCGACGTAGAACTTCTTCTTCTACGTCTATGGAAAGCACTCCTTAAGATGACAGTAACATTTTGAGAATTTGTTTAGTTAAAAGTAACTAGAAATAAAATAGGCTGACAGGAATCCCCCTTAGGATGTGGTAGTTATCCTAATAGTTGCACGGATGGTTGTACTTTTGCTGTAAATATTATGGTTCGAATAAAACTTTTGTTGTATATTTGTTTATGTGCTATGGTTTCTACTCGTGAATGTTTAATTTCATATTATAACTTTCACGATGTTGTAACCAAATAAAAGTAACTTAACCAAAATGATGAAACGAATAGAAGCATCCTGCTAAAATTCGTATGAACCTTTCTAATAAAATATATTGGATCTCAATAAATAGAAAGTTATCCTACAATTACCAAAACAGGACCTACATTCTTAATTTCTACTCTCTATTCCTTAACAATTTCTATTCTTCTTTCCCATCTATTAGCTCTTGTTCTCTATCTTATACTCTTCTTTGCAAGTTGTGCTTCTCAAATCTATCTAATCCTACTTTCCCCCACTCAACCAAAGAAGACTATGATATTCATAATAAAAACTTTCTTGCTGCATATCCAAACTCCACCGCATTGACAGGAATACCATTCTCTTGTCCATATTACTCCCAGAACATCAAGAACTTTCCCAAAACTCAATTCTAGAGAAAACATACCATAGCTTCCACTATTACCCCTAGTCATACCCAAATAACACCGCTTATGGAAAAATCAAAATCAATATCTTGCCATACTGGTAAACTCAGAAAGTACCTAAGTTCTTTGTAAGCTAGTTGCTTTCCAACTTCTCCGCGTATAACGACCGGACATGCCATCGAACCAAAAGATCATCTTATAGCCTTACCCTGGAATGAAATCACAACTTCAAGCAAAGAAACTTAATGTTGTTAGTTAAATAGAAGTGTTTGAAAATAGATTAACGATTGACAACCTAAATATTTCTTTGCATGTTAATTTTGACTGCAAACTTTTGTGTTGTTATTCATTGTGATGAATTTTGTGTAAGGATTGCTCTAGCGAATATTAAACCCTTGGGTTGAAAATTCACGACAAGACGATCTCGATCAATAATAACAATGTCAAATTGTATCGAATGAAAAGTAGGCCCAAATCAACTACCTCATCTCTTCTAAATTGTAGAAATTTTATTTAATAAAATTTTTAGGAACTAAATGTTGCCTTATAACCACACCAAATCTTGACATATCATTTCTATCTGTCAACCTACTTGTTCTTTAATAACTTTGAGAACAAGCTTCTTGACCTTAGACACTCCTATTTACTAGATTAATAAGCATGGCAAGTAATTTCTTGCTATTCCAATTTTGTTGACCAATTTTATCTCCATCTAGTGCATATATATCATCACGTATCCCAAACAGACTAATGATCAGTATCATCTATAATCTCAAAAGATTCTGTCGCAATCCCAAGTGACTTCGAAGGATCTAAGAATATCAAGTTCCTAAATTAATCTTGACCAAAGCTTGACAAATCCAAGTTAGAATCTCAAACGCGAACATTTCCTCCACATTGCTGAAATACACATCACACCATGTGCATTCACTGTGTACTTGGCACTCACGTAAATCTTAAAAATTTCTCGATCTATCTTATTACTACTTACAAAACGAAAATAAGGATCAAGTATCTGAATCAATCTTTGCCTCAACACCTACGCCGTGAACTTACACGTCCTCACTATGTGAGTATTAGAAAAGCACATCACATTGTATACACTCGGCATCCACACCAGCAATCAAGCTTTCTGACTATTCCCAGCTAAAACTTTTCTAAGCAACTTAAGGAACAATTGGACAACAAAGCTGGCTTGTCTCAATTTTCTCCTTGGGATATCCCTATTCTTTTGTCGATAAAAAGAATGGTAGTTTACGCTTATGCGTGAATTATCATACTCTGAATGACGTCGTTATCAAATACTTCTTCCCTAGCATCAACAACTTGTTCAATCATAATGCCATTCAAACTTACAAATGTTTTCCACCAACTTCAACCCCATAAGCTCGACTACCCTATTTATGATCTGGAACTAGTTGCAATTGTTCACACTCTTAAAATCTGGCATCCCTACCTCATCAGAAATTGATGCAATATTTAAACAGATCAAAAGAGCCTGAAACAATTTTTCATTAAATCAAATTCTTGGGGACATATTGAAAACTTTTGTGCTATCATACAGCACTAAGTGGGAGAAGTCTTGTTTTCTACAAAAATACTCCTACAAAATAGTTTTTCATCCAAGCCTTCAAAATTTTACCTTTTGAAGAACTTTACAAAAGAAAAGTGCATAACCTAATCCTTTTCTTTGGTCTGAAGTAAATAAAAAGTTCTTTAGATTAAATTCTATTCAGGAAACCCAAAAGCAAGTTGACATGATCAGAAGACAAGTGAGAAAAACTTAATCCCAACCGAGTTGTGTCAACCATCGTTGATATGAACTCAGTAATCATGTAAACCTAAGGATTTCACAACTTCGCAGAGGTTGTCATTTTCAAATCCGCAAAGATATGTTTCTTCGACCTATTGAACGATATCTGATTACCACCCCAACCATTCGGAGTCCATATTATCTTCCTTGTACCTCAAATCAATGAAGATCTTCGCGTACCCTCAGATCTCATCAATTTAGAAAATCTTTGATCTGCAAGATGATCTATCTTAGCAACGCACCCAATCTATATCCTCTTGAGAGTATCCAAACCTCTTCTAACCTCGCAAATCTCGAGGACGAGATTTTTGTAAGGGGGGTAGATTTGTAACATCCTCAAAATTTATAAAAGGATAAAATCAAATATTAAAAATGTGAAATTACTTTTATGATGCATTTCTTGATTTTATGAACATTTAGTGAATTATTGCTTAATTAGAAATGAATATTGGAATTAAGAATAAGAGATATTGTAAAATGATAAAATGGTAGAAGATTAAAATTACCATAGTAAATTTTGGATAACCTTAGAATGCCCTAAAAACTATCCTTGGCTGGTCAAAAGTAAGGTATGAAATGATTTGCAAGTTGATATGATCAATTAATTGTGAAACATTATTCTAGACAAGACCTTGTCAGAATTCTTGAGAGAACCCTAGACCTTTCCAGCATCAAAAACTTTTATCATGAGCTCTCAGTAACCTTATCCTTGTCCACGAAAATTTACAAAAATAAATAACTGGTTTTACTATTTATTCCTATTTATTTATTCCAATCTTGAAAATCTGCAAAACATAGTAAAAGAATTATTAGAAAATAAATACTAGGAATTTGAAATTGAAATTTTTATGGTAGCTCCCTGATACTAATTTAGACCTTGTGTAAAAATATCAAAAATTGATAAGCTAGTTTCTACTGTCTGATAAATACTTTTCCGAAAACGTTTTCCTGAACAGTTCATGATGTCGGAATTTTATAAAATAAATTACAGAGAATTCCAACCTCAAATTTTTACATTAGGAAGGAAACTTACTTGGGTAACTCAGTAAAAAGTTTAGAAAATTCCGGAGATGATTTGACACATGCATTAATTCGTTTAGTGTGCTGTCTGTGAGGAAAGAACTGAGTTTTCCCTTCCTATTTCATCTTCTTCCACATGGGGGCCACGTGCCCAGCGACTCAGCTGCTGGCTCAAGCACCTGGTGCACTGCCACTGGACCCTGAAACCATGTTGGACCCACACGTCATTCCCTCTTTCCTCCTCCTTGTTTCTCTGCCGCGTGGGCCACCGTGGCCAGAACCATCGTCTTCCTCCCGTTGCTCTCTCTGTCTCTCTCTCGCTTCTTTCCCTCTCTAGCGGAGCCAGCCAAGCGGCACCGAACCGCCTCCGGCCCTTGTCGTCTTCTAGCCGCAATTTCTTGAATACCTCGAGGCCGCACGTCATCCCTCTGTTAGCCCTCACCGTGCACATGCCCTGGACGAGGAGAGCTCCAGAGAACGCCCGAACCAGCCGCCCTCTTCATTCTTCCGTTTAAACCCTGTAGGAACCGCCTCCCTCCTCTATTTAAGAGCTTCATCCCGTCGCCTCTCTTGCCCTAATCTGGCTCAACCGAGCAAACTCTTAAGGATTAGCAAGATAAGCTCGAATTTGAAGTCTTCCTCAACTCCGGCCATATTACCTTCGAGACCGAATCCATGAAATACTCTTTCCACTCACAATGCCTTTCCAATTAACCATAGCCGAAGCACCTCCCTCAACTCACAATCAAAACCCCTCACCTAATTTAGCCGGAGACGCTCCATAGCTTCTCCGCAACGGCACACCTTCTCTTCCAACTCCGGCGGCACGTGGAGAGCTCACCCCAAAGCTCTAACTGCACGGTAAGATGTCCTATCACCCTCACTAGAACCCATGGATGCTTAAAACGTGATTGGTTGAACTCGAACTGGCCCAAATTGCCGCCTCTTCAAACCCGACCATGGAGCATCGCCTGTGCTCGCCGGGAGCCCATACGGTCACCATCAAAGCTTTTCTAAGCCCATCTCTGGAACCTTTAGGACCCCCTATAGCGAACCCCGCCGTCGCCCGGGACCGGCCGGTCTTCCTCGCCGCCGGCGAGCCACAAGATCGTGTTGCCCCTGCTCTGGCTCTCTGGCAGATGGTCCCCTCTGGTCAGCCGCATACCCCAAGCCACTTCTCTGCCACGTAGGCCCGCCCTGCCGGTCTCTGGCTCTCACGTGAGGAGGCGAGCGCTCTCACTGGCCGGTGGGCCCAACGCGTTAGAGACCCCAGCTCATTTCAAAAAGTCACAGAGAAATTTAGAAATACGTTTTCACTCTATGAAAGCGTATTTCCGAATTTCTTTTGAATTTCTAGAACCAAGTTAGTTTGAATGACCATATCTTTTAAACTATAGCTCCAAGTCAAATGAAACAAGTTTGTAAATTCATTATAAATCATCTAGTCTCATAATATGCAAAAATATTTGAAACTTGTTTAGTAATTCAAATTAAAATTTGAATTTAAAGAAAAGGATTCAAATATGTTGCATGTACAACTTTTGCAAAACTTGTCCGAATTGAATGAAACCAATTTTGTTAGATTCCTTATGTCATAATCTCTCTGTTTGTGCAATTAGATTTGAAATTGAAGTTGGTTTGTATTGATTTCCCCTTTAAGTTTGATTTCAATGCATAGATTATTCAAATTGCTATAGCTTGATTATTTTTTTTTATCCAAATGATATGAAGCTTGTTCCGTTATGCTAGTTAAACAATATATAATATGATTCTACAAAAATATTTAGGGTGCATCATGCAATATTTAATTGAAAATAATCATGTTGCTTTATGTACGATTATAATTAATATAAACCATAGCTTCCGGAATCATAAAATGAGTCCTAAAGTGTTCCTAAGGACATATAAATATTTCCAGGATATAAAAATATTTCATGTTTAATTAAAGATTGAACTAAGTTAATAAATAATCATACTTGTATGATATGTGCTTAGAATATAATGCATGTATAAACAATAATTCTATAGAACCTATCATGAATGATTCCCAGTACCGAACTATTTAATCTTACAAGAATGATTATACTTAACCCTAGCCATGTCGGATCTCATGTATAAATTAAACCTAACGTACTTTTGGCCGTTAGTTAACATATGTTTTCTTATAATAGACATTTTGTATAAAGCCGTAATGCTCTTTAATTGAAAAACATCGCGGACAAAAGTGAAATGTTGCGAAAATAACTTTAAAACACACTTAGTGATATCCCCAGCTAGTTCCTGAAAAATGGTTAAATAATTCTTTAAGTTGCAACCGCAAACATAAAACGAAAACTGAATTGTTATCGCGTAAACTTTAATAACACTTAAGCCTTTTCGGTAGCCCATAGAATAACTCGTCTAAATGCAAATTTTAGAAGAAATGACTCAGAACCACTCTTTGGTATATGGACTACCACATTACAGAAAAATATTTAAGTTTAATCTTGCTTTGCATCTGATTCCCGTTAGTGTAATAACCTTAAGTGTTATGGTTAAACAGCACATTTATTGAATAGTTTCGCACAAGGGAACTTTAGTTAAATTACTTGCACCATAAGAATGATGGTGTAACCATGCAAATACAACCAATAGTCTCATTCGGTAAACCCGACTTGTATAAATCATTTATCTGTATAAAACATACTTAAGACTAAGTACTACTCATATAAACACCTCTCTAAGATCATAAACTTATAACTAATACCTTAAGCCTCACATACACTAGTATTGAAGCATTAGTGTCTAGTATTCACTTAAATTTAATAATGCAATTTATACTTACAATCACCCCTGTTGTTTTATGTAATAATTTATATTAATATTTACAATCTTAGCTTCTTGAATTCGTAAAATAAAATAGAATGAATTATAAGGAATAGGTGTCATGTGCGATGCAACCCTCAACCCATTAATCGGTAGCAATACTACAATGTAAAAGTAGTACATTCGCTTATATAGTCTTGAAACCATAAACCACGACCCATGCCTGTTTTATGTAATGATTGATTATTTGAATTTCCATCTGATTTCCTTTTGCCCTTATTGAAAGTGTTATTTGCTATTTGTATCTTTTCCATTGTACGACGTGTAGAATCCGACGTCTCGGACTTCATCGTCGACGACTTCAAGATCACGTCTTCGACTTCACATCGAAAACAACGGATAGCAAGGCAAGCACTCATGTAGATCCCAATTTTCTTTAACAAGAAGAATTAAAATAAAATTTGCATGCATATGCTATATTTTGTATACACTGCTATATTATGGGAAGAATGGTAGATATAACCTTCATTGATGGTTTTCCTTAATCAGTAGTGATAGATGAAACCCTAGATTGTTGATGGACACAGAAAATGGGTATATTCGATTATTATTTGCATATGCCTAGCCCTGCTTTAGACTGGGAACACGAACGGATGGTTATACTGTTCGTGATGAACTAAAAGTGTTGGACATGATGAACATTAATCTTGAACATGTTGGAATATTGTGATTATTGAAACTTTCTTTTTCTGAAAACAAAACTATGATTTTGATGCGGGTGGTTATTGGCAATAGCCGGAAGTGCAATTGATGATGCACGTAGATAGGGGGAGATCTATCGCCCGTGTCGTATAAGAACCGAGCTGATGTGTTGTTTTCAGGCCAAGATAACCGTACATCCACAAGTACTGGAGTGGGACAGTCTTAACTTATTAAATTATTTGGGAATTAACTTTGCACATTGGTAGGCAGTTGTAGCACGGGCATTCCGTATATAGGTTTGCTCGAGGGAGGTGTCATCACCGAGGTGTTGGCATCTGCCGTTGTAACGGTGTACGCCTGGCTATGAATTTGGGGCTGTTTTATTCCTGGTGGGTCACTGACTCCGGAATTCCTTTTACCTTTTTAGCTTCCATCATAGTCAGGGGTAACGTCATTGGGCTAGTGCAAAGTTAAGGTCCAAGTAACGAACAGTTTCGTTATGAACTCTCTGGCGGCACACCAAAGGAAGTGTGTCAAATGCGCTTGCCACAAAGGGAGGACATTTCTTGTGGGTAAAGCTGTACAAACTTTGCAGAGTCTAAACCTAATCGATTAGCCGCGCTCGCGGTCATGAGCACTTGGTAAAGTCATCACATAGCTAGACATTTTCTGTACTTTTATAAAACTGGACCAGATAATTTGGAATTGGTGAGCTTACCCTTACAGATGATTCAATACTTGACATTACGTTGGCAAGGTTGAATTCAAATTTATTGTGCCTGTGTGGACAAAATTTTAATCTTGAGATAATATTTCATATGATGGGGTGAACGTTTTATCACTCACGAAGGGTTGTGAGTATTTTGTTACATTCTATTCGCGAAGGGCTGTGAGTTATCTATCTCTTCGCATTACCTTTAAGTACATACTTGTTACTCTACTTATTTATTTACTTTTACAAATTTTCGCTTTCACTCTACTATTCAAGATTTATAATTCAATTTGGCTCCAAGCAAAAGTTAACCGTAGAAGCTTTATTCTAGGATCACCTGCATTCCAAACACATAACTCAAGTCTTCTTGAGTACGAAATGTACTCACCCTTGCTATCATTGTTGATTTTAGGTGAAGATGCAGGTATCTCGATGAATTTTACTTTGACGCAGGATTGCGGGATTATTAACGACATTTCTTTCTAAGGCTTTACCTTGTCAGTTGCCTGTGGATTATGTGGCAAACTACAAGACATCTGATTCTTTTACTATGTTTAGTCGACCTTCTCGGTCATAATGTATCATTACTTCCGCTGTAATAAAATGTGAAACTTTTGTATGGTTGTGATTCCAAATTGTGTTTTGTGCGTGCCAGCCACTGATCATGGGAATGGTACAGTATGCACATTAGAACCTTGCTTTTATGTTTGCATTGTAGCATAAAAGTGAGGGCCTTACACCAGTTGTGGCATCGGGAGCGATGGTTTGGTTCTTCGGGTAGTCTTGCCCTGGTCAACCTAAGGATTTAACCTTGCAAGCCTTTGAACTGAGTTAATCGTGCAACCACATGTCCGTAATGGGACGGACCTAGTTGAGTAAGTTACTAATAACTTGCATGTGATATCTCGGGTGTCAACTACACCCTTTGTGTAGCTTGAAAGGGGAGCGTACCAGAGCGATGGCATGGTACCCGTCCAATGGTATGTCGGTCCCATACTTCGCCTTTGATAAGGGAAGGGATGGTGTATGGCAAAAACCGGAAGGGTTCACTTGCGTAGTTAGCCATTTCCGAAAGGCTTTGTTACGATCACTCGCCCTTGTGGCGTTTGGCTGTATCTTGTGGGTAAAGTGCATAACCTCTGCAGAGTGTAAAAATCTATTCGAATAGCCGTGTCCGCGGTATTGGACATCGCTCAGGGATTACAGTCAAGGGTTAGACTTTCATGAAAAACAACTTGGACTTGGAAGGTTTGGTTTGGTTAATTGATGATGTTGATGGAAATGTGGACTAAGAATGGGAAAGATGTTTATTTAACTCCTGAAAAGGTTATTGATATTATACTTGTCTTTACTACTTTCGAATCTACTTATGATACTTGTCAATTGCTGTTTTATTGCAATTATACCATGAGCCAATCCCTTGTACTAAGCCATGCATGTAGTATATTAGTTTGCATTCTGTGCATGACTTGCTGAGTACCAAGTACTCACCCTTGCCGCAATACAACATTAGTTGAAGAAGAGTCTACACCAGCTTTGGAGGAGGAGTTTCAAGAGGAGCCGTCTAACTAGGGATCGAGTCCAGTCAGTTGCCTGTGGTATATTGGTTGGCGCCACACGTTTTCTTTATATATTCCGCTGCAGATTTTATTTGAATAAGTCTTAGTCTTGCGAGGCTGTGAAATCATGTGCTGAAAAATTGGCTTAGAATTGAATTTGCAAAATGTGTTTGTTCATGTGTTTTGACAATTTGACAAGAAACAGTAAGTTTCGCTTTGGCGCCGGACCAAACTTAAAGAAAATAGTAAGTTTCCCATCTACAACGGACCAAGTTTTTGGGTCTGTCGTGGACGTGCTTTTGAGATCATGAGCCGAACTCAATTTTCCAAGAAACCAGTAAGTTTTGCATGTACTTCGGACCAATTTCTTTGGTCAGTCGTGAACGGCTTTTTGAGGATTGATTTCGCATGTACGACAGACTGATTTCTTTTAGTCTGTCGTGAACGTGTTTTCACCGGAATGATTTCTTCTTGAAACCGAGACTTTCACTTGTACACCGGACCGATTTTGTTGGTCCGTTGTGAATGGTTTTTTGAGTGACTTTTTCATGTGTACGCCGAACCATATTTTTTGGTCCGTCGTGAATGGCTTTTTGCTCGATTAGGGTTTGTGCAAATTTGGACTTTGAATTTTGATTTGTTTTTGAGATTATGAAATTTGTGAGAATTTCATGATGCTTGAAGTGGACTTTATGCAATGCTCATGTGAGTAGTTGCATGGATTGACATTGAGTCAAGTCGTGGACTTGTGCTCGGATTTATTTTGTGGTTTGTTCATGTGCAGGTATTGCTCGAAGACGAATGTGGTCGATGACGGGACCGGAACTAGGTTCATGGAGGAACTGAGGTTCGGGACTAGGTTCAGGAGGAACTGAGGTCTTGGTGGTCAAGGATGTCATGCGGGACGTTCGGGCTAAGAGAATGGTGCACATGAAGAATGGTTAGTCACGTGAGAATGGCAGGAGGTCATTCGCGTGCAAAGTGTTAGTCACGTGAGTATGGCAGATGGCCATACGCGTGCAAAGTGTTAGTCACGTGAGTATGGTAGGGTTGCCATACGTGTGCAAGAGTTGTACTCGGCCAGGTTGAGCCAAGTACAGTTGTGTTGGATACAGATTCCTTCTAGGGAATAGGAATCGTATTCAGAACTCCTTGTGGGTTGGTCCTTTAAATAGGAGGGGTGTCTCCTGTTAAAGGGCATCAATCGAATTGAGGAGAGCTAGGCGCATAGAGCCTTGGGCTCAAAGTTTAGGGTTTGTACTCTTTTGATGGGAGTACTTTAGACAAAAGAAATAAAGATCAATTCTTCTAGTTCCCGCATTGCTTCAATGTTCTCTTTTTGGTTCTTGTTTGCATGCTTGTTCTAGTTCTAGATTGGTTTTTGTTCTTTAAGTTTTATCTTGATTTGATCCATCAAAAACCTCTCTAGGGTATTGATCTAGTGTTTCTCAAAGTCTAGTTGATCAATCTTTTGTCGTTCTTGTTTAATCTTGAAGTTTTGATTAGATTGATTTTTGTCAAGTTCTGGAACAGCAAGCTTGCGAAGCTCATAACTTTTGATCCGTAAGTCTGATCGAGCTGATTCTTTTTGGGTTCGATTCGTACTGGAATTTAGTTTCTTGTGTCCAAATTTTAGATTGATCCGACGGTTGGATCTCCGGGAATTCGCATTTTACCGAACCTCTGTCATTCTGTTTTTGTCGAAAACGAAGCAATTATTTGGTTCTGTTTTGGGTGAACTTTTAATAGATCAAGAATTTGGTTTTAGCTTCCGCACAATCATTCACCCCCCTCTGATTGCTATATTCGTATATTTCGATCCTACAAGTGGTATCAGAGCAAGGTTTTTCTAATCTATCTTAACCGGTGATTAGATCAATGGATCGTTATTCGACAAAACCTTGTGTATTCGATGGTGTTGATTTTCAGTTTTGGAAGCCCAAGATGGAGGCGTTCATCCAAGCACAAGGCTTCACAATTTGGGAGAAGGTGTACAAGCCATACCAAGTCCCTGCAAACGACAACGTCAACGACACCAATCGCACACATGTTGAAGCAAACAGCAAGGCGCGCAATTTGATCATCCAAGGTTTGGGATGCAGCGACTTTGACCGTGTGATCCATCTCAAATCCGCATATGAGGTATGGAAATCTCTTTGTGATTACCATGAGGGTTCTAACACTATTAAAGAGGTTCGTCAAGATCTTTACAAAAATGAATACATGCGATTTGAGATGAAACCCGGTGAGTCGCTAGATGACTTCTTTGCACGTTTCAATAAAATTCTTAGTAATCTTCGTCTTTGTTGGAGTTAGCTTTGATGATGCTGCTAATGCTAGACAATTGCTTGGTGCTTTAGACATGTCTATTTGGGAGATGAAAGTTACATCCATTAGAGAATCTACTGTCATGAGTACACTTACTTTAGATGTTCTTTATTCTAAGTTAAAAACTCATGAATTAGATGTTTTTGCTAGAAAGAATGATCATAAATCAATTGCTTTGACATCTCAATCGAGCATATCTCATAATGGTGCTGCTTCAAGTTTTGCTCTATCTTTCTTGTCTTCATTAACCGATGAACAGATTGAGCAATTCCCAGAAGAAGACTTATCACTACTCTCTTCTCGCTTTAACAAAGCTTTGCAAAATGTGAGAAAGAGAAAGAGAGGTGGTGGTGATCCTCCAAGATGCTATGAGTGTGGTGATCTCGACCATATTCGTCCAAATTGTCCTAAACTTGCAGGTAAAGCATCAAGGGAGGAGAAGGACAACGACAGAAGAAAAGAGAAGAAGTTCTCTCCAAGTGATAGAAAGAAGAAGAACTTCATCAACCGCAAAGTTGTCCATCGAGTTCTTTCCGCTCTTGAACAAGTCAATTTGAGCGATGTGGATTCGGAGAGCAGCAAGGATGATGCAACTCCAAGCAAGCATGAGTTGACGGGGCTGTGTCTCATGGCCAAAAGCAGCGACAGCTTCACCGAGGGCGATCATGACAGCGACTTCAATGAGGTAGATCCTTCTTACGATGAATTAGCTATTGCTGTTGCTCATCTTGGTAAATTGCTTGATAAACGTGACAAGAAAATTAAGAAACATGATTTTGTTGTGGAGTCATTGAATGCTGAAATTTCTAGACTTAAAACCTTGATTCCTGATGATGATGCTTGCAAATCATGTGACTTAATTTACAATGAGCTTACGTTGCTTAGGAAAGAACATGTTTCCTTGTTAGAGCAAATCAATGCTGAAAATGAGAAAAATGAGAAACTTGTTAAACATGCTAGTTGTTCTACCATTGATTTGCATGATACAACTCCATGTTCTAAATGCTCCATACTAGAATTGAAGTTGCATGATGCAAATGCTATGGCTTCTCAAATGACAGAAGATTTGCTTACACATGAGGTTCTTTCATGCTCAACTTGTCACAAGCAAAAAAGAAAAGTGGATGATCCCTGCAATAATTGTTTAATTCTTGCTAATAAAGTTGATTACTTGCAAAACTCTTTGGAACGATTCACTAATGGCAAGAAAAAGTTGAACATGATTTTGGATCAATCTAAGGTTAGCTCAAACAAGAAAGGTTTAGGTTTTGATCTTCATGCTTTATATGAAACTAAACCTCGTTCTGTTGTTTATGCTCCTTGCAATGACAAACTTGAGATTTCAAATGAGCCTAAGAAAATTGTCTTCAAATCTGCTGGCCTTTTATCTTCTACTATGATGAATGCAAATGTTGCTTCTACTTCCAAAGCTAAACATAATGTTAAGTACACTTGCACTCATTGTGGTAGAGATGGACATTTAGTAGACTTTTGCTTTAGACTAGCTAAACAACAAAAGAGAGAAAGGTTTAATGCTAGGTCTAATTTCAGAAAGGCACACTCCACTTCTCATTATGTGCCTAGGGTGAAACAAACACCTTTTGATGCTAAAAACACGGGAAAAGGCAAATCTGATTTTGTGCATAAGAATACTCGTGTTGTGCCTACTGTTGTGCGTCGGGTGTCTCAGTACTGGATTCCTAAACATCTTATTTCTAACCCCAGTACCGAGACCTCGACACTTTCTGCTTCTATGTAGGCTTCTCACGCGAGGAGGGAGAACATGTGGCTAGTGAATTTCGGATTCTCACTTCATATGTTTAGTTATAAGATTTGGTTCTCCTTTACTCATGCATCTCGTGCTAAAAGTGTTATCTTTTGAAGATGCTTCTTCCACCTCTGTTTTCGCAAAAGGCACTAGTCCAAATGATGCAGGTACAGGTGCATATGTTCAGGGGGAGAGTGTCTTTGTTCATAAAGATGATGATGCTGTTGAGGATGAGATAATTGGAGGTTTACATGAGAGACTCTTCCCACGTGCTTCACATCAACAAACGGTCAAGTGAATTTTCAGGTATCTCCATGGTACTCAAGATTTTGGCATTTGGCTTTTTGCTTCCTTATGCATTAGTTTAAGAGCTTATTCTGATGTTGACTTTGGAGGATGTTGAAATGATTTGGTTCGTGCCACCTCTTGAGTAATCCTCTTTCTTGAGCATTTGATATTGGATTTCACTTTCTTAGAGATCATGTTGAAAAAGAAAATATTGTGCTTCACCATGTGGATACTGAACATCAATTGGCAGACATTTTTACAAAACCTTTGTCTTCTTCTCGTTTTGCTTTCATTCGGGGAGAACTTGGGATTGTTCATCCAATGGGTTTGTTTTGAGGGGGAGTTTCCTTGCCAAGTTCTTTCACTTAATGAGCTCACTTTATCATATTTCTTTATATATTATGTAATTGAGATAATATATGATAATCTAATTGTCTCACTTGAACTACAAATGACATTGCGGAATTCCCTGGACTGATTGCCTATAGCTAAATACTCTGTGATATCTCACTCTTCTAGGCTTGATATTGAATCTTCTTGACAAATTTGGGCTATGAAGCAAGTGTGTTTTCAACTTTACTCTTTCATAAGACCCTTAATCACTTTTGCATGTTTACAATCAAAGAAAAAGGAAAAAGAAAAGGGAATCAATATAAAAAGGGGGCTATTAAAAGCAAAAGCTTCAAGTTATGTGCTTCAGGCTTGCTTTCCCTAAAAAGATAAGATGTATGCTTCAAGCATGCCATTCCCTCAAAGATAAGATGTATGCTTCAAGCATGCCACTCCTAGAAAATAAAAGAAGTATGCTTCAAGCATGCCACATGCAACTTATTGTTTAAAGATTAAATTGGTCTACTAGATTGGAGTTGAAACTACTTGCTCGCCCTAAGTTGTTAGTTGCTTCAATTTTTAAAGCCTTGCTTTTTCTGCTAAGATCTTGCTTAGTACTTGGCTATAGTTGACTAAATTGAGGTTGAGATGCATGTCATTCCCTAACTTGTTAAAATCACATCAAGATCATGTATTTTGCATATTATGTGATATATAAGGTTATATGATCGAATGAGCTCATCTTTTCCTATCTTGGCACTTCCTTGTTTCTCTTTGTGAAATCATTGTTTCAGGAAAAATTTTGAACCTATTCTCTCTTTTGTACTCTTGATGAATCCATTGTCAAAGGGGGAGAAATTTGGGAATCGTTGAAAAGTTTAAGAAAAAGGGGGAGAAGAAAAAGGGGGAGTTGTTTGAGGATTTTGGAAGAAGTTTGGAGAATTTTTGAAACTTTTGGGCACATTGCACATTCACACACATTTTCCTTCTCAGGGGGGAGATTTTGTTATGCATTTTGGTCAAAGGGGGAATTCTGTGTTTTCTCTCTTTGGTCATTCATCCTTTGGATTTCAAAATCTTTTGTAAAGTGAATGCCAAATGTTCAATTCTAAGTGGTGTTGCCAATGTTTTCATCAAGGGGGAGATTGTGAAATCATGTGCTGAAAAATTGGCTTAGAATTGAATTTGCAAAATGTGTTTGTTCATGTGTTTTGACAAGTTGACAAGAAACAGTAAGTTTCGCTTTGGCGCCGGACCAAACTTAAAGAAAACAGTAAGTTTCCCATCTACAACGGGCCAAGTTTTTGGGTCTGTCGTGGACGTGCTTTTGAGATCATGAGCCGAACTCAATTTTCCAAGAAACCAGTAAGTTTTGCATGTACGTCAGACCAATTTCTTTGGTCAGTCGTGAACGGCTTTTTGAGGATTGATTTCGCATGTACGACGGACTGATTTCTTTTAGTCTGTCGTGAACGTGTTTTCGCTGGAATGATTTCTTCTTGAAACCGAGACTTTCACTTGTACACCAGACTGATTTTGTTGGTCCGTTGTGAATGGTTTTTTGAGTGACTTTTTCATGTGTACGCCGGACCATATTTTTTGGTCCGTCGTGAATGGCTTTTTGCTCGATTAGGGTTTGTGCAAATTTGGACTTTAAATTTTGATTTGTTTTTGAGATTATGAAATTTGTGAGAATTTCATGATGCTTGAAGTGGACTTTATGCAATGCTCATGTGAGTAGTTGCATGGATTGACATTGAGTCAAGTCGTGGACTTGTGCTCGGATTTGTTTTGTGGTTTGTTCATGTGCAGGTATTGCTCGAAGACGAATGTGGTCGATGACGGGACCGGAACTAGGTTCATGGAGGAACTGAGGTTCGGGACTAGGTTCAGGAGGAACTGAGGTCTTGGTGGTCAAGGATGTCATGCGGGACGTTCGGGCTAAGAGAATGGTGCACATGAAGAATGGTTAGTCACGTGAGAATGGCAGGAGGTCATTCGCGTGCAAAGTGTTAGTCACGTGAGTATGGCAGGTGGCCATACGCGTGCAAAGTGTTAGTCACGTGAGTATGGTAGGGTTGCCATACGCGTGCAAGAGTTGTACTCGGCCAGGTTGAGCCAAGTACAGTTGTGTTGGATACAGATTCCTTCTAGGGAATAGGAATCGTATTCAGAACTCCTTGTGGGTTGGTCCTTTAAATAGGAGGGGTGTCTCCTGTTAAAGGGCATCAATCGAATTGAGGAGAGCTAGGCGCATAGAGCCTTGGGCTCAAAGTTTAGGGTTTGTACTCTTTTAATGGGAGTACTTTAGACAAAAGAAATAAAGATCAATTCTTCTAGTTCCCGCATTGCTTCAACGTTCTCTTTTTGGTTCTTGTTTGCATGCTTGTTCTAGTTCTAGATTGGTTTTTGTTCTTTAAGTTTTATCTTGATTTGATCCATAAAAAACCTCTCTAGGGTATTGATCTAGTGTTTCTCAAAGTCTAGTTGATCAATCTTTTGTCGTTCTTGTTTAATCTTGAAGTTTTGATTAGATTGATTTTCGTCAAGTTCTGGAATAGCAAGCTTGCGAAGCTTATAACTTTTGATCCGTAAGTCCGATCGAGCTGATTCTTTTTGGGTTCGATTCGTACTGGAATTTAGTTTCTTGTGTCCAAATTTTAGATTGATCCGACGCTTGGATCTCCGGGAATTCGCATTTTACCGAACCTCTGTCATTCTGTTTTTGTCGAAAACGAGACAATTATTTGGTTCTGTTTTGGGGTGAACTTTTAATAGATCAAGAATTTGGTTTTAGCTTCCGCACAATCATTCACCCCCCCTCTGATTGCTATATTCGTATATTTCGATCCTACAGAGGCGTACTTTTGTAACTTGACCATAAGGCCGAGCAACTAGTTTGGTTATCTTAATTAAAGTACTTTATTATTATCGATGTGTATGATTGTGATATTTACCAATGTTGAGACTATGTGCACTAGCATGATCCTGGACTAGTGCTGAATACACAGAGGGTCCGGATTTGCAAATTCGGGTCCTGACAGAGGTGGTATCAGAGCCATACTGACTGTAGGCTCAACCCATAGTTAGAATGGTCGTAGTGAGGACCAAACCTATTTTCTAAAGTTAAAAATTTGTCAAGATAATGAATAAATTCTTGACTTATCCTCTTCTCTCTTTTCTTACCCCTTGCTGAATTTTTCCCCTTACCCTCATCGCAAATTGAAAATATGTTCTTACGTGAGCATTTTGTGACAGATGGAGGGAGAGATTAACTATGTCGATCTTGAGGTTGGCCACGCCGCGGAACTTTGGCGTATGCTGCAGTTTCTTGATGGTTTTGAGAAGCCGCAATACCAAGTGAACGTCATCAGACAAGCGGGACTGATTAAGGCTTGTGATGTGAAGATCACGGTACATGCCAGTAAGAAGGGCAAGGGCAACCGTCCGATGTACTGCACCGCTAGGAGGTTGACAATGCAGATGGGAATTCAGGTGGTATCACGACGAGCAATGCGACACATCGCCCGCATCTACGCCAGCGAGCTGGAGGGCGCGGTGTACCGCTACCACCCACACAACAACAACCTTCTTGACCCGAAGCTGATTCAGGATGAGAATGCCACGGTCACACAGCTGGCACGACTTGTCATCGCTCAGGAGGATGTGCTCGATGATACGAACTGAGAGCTACAGAAGGCTCGCGAGGAGGTCCCGATAGAGGAGAACCAATGGCGGGAGGCCCAAGAGCATGTGTCCCACCTTCTGCGAAGAATTGACCAGTTGGAGATGGTATTGTACGGACCAGGACCAGAGCCAGTACTTGAGTTACATGAGCCGGACCCGGAGGAGTCAGATCTCGAGGAGGACACTGCTTCCTCGACTACCACAGTTGCAGGGCATGGTGATTGTTTAGCGCCAATGCCACCGCACCCGCACCCAGGCAGTGGAGGTTTTCTTAACGAGTGAGCCTAGGTCTTGTAGTTTGGACTCCTTCGTCGAGTCGCGTTATAGAATAAAGAGTCACCCTTAGAGGCGTTGGATTTTCATTGCTTACTGAGTGCGCAGTATGTGTTGCAGGCCCTTAGGCATTGTAAGAAACCATACCAAGATATTATTATGGTATAGTTAATAAAGTTGGATTTTGAGTTACACCTCCCCGCATAAGTTACTCTACTACTTGTCTATGCTTGTTCCCCCCTTGTCTTTAAACCCTGGAGCAATCGACAGATGGTGAACACCCGCGGAAACCTTGGAGGCAATGGGAGTGGTTCTCGCCCAGCTGGGAACCCTAATGATGGAGCACCTGCACCTCACCCAGCACCGCCAGTTGACATGCAGAACTTTGGAGCTTTCCTTGCTGCACAAACCCAGTTGATGCATGCTATGATGCAACAGATACAGCAGGTCACTGCTCAGGCCACCGCTAACCACGCAAATCAGGGGCAACGACAGGGAGCAAAGTTGTCGGAGTTCATGAGGACTCATCCACCCACATTCTCTGGGAATGCTAATCCACTAGAGGCAGATGATTGGCTAAGGTCAATAGAAAGGAAGTTACACATTGCCCAATGCATGGGAAATGAGAAGGTGCTTTACGCATCTCATCAGTTGGAAGGGACCGCCGCTGAATGGTGGGAAAACTTCTGCGCCACGCGGAAGAACCCACAGGACATCACGTGGGAGGAGTTTACGGCCGCGTTTCGTCAGTATTACGTGCCTGAAGGAATAATGGACCTTAAGAAGGAAGAGTTCAGGTCATTGAAGCAAGGTAATCAACCGGTGTCAGAATATTTGAACAAGTTCACACAGCTTGCACGCTACGCACCTGAAGACGTAACGACAGATAAGGCCAGACAGTCTCGCTTCATGAAGGGACTCAACTCCGGACTACAGGTAGGACTGATCACCCACACCTTTCCAGATTTCCAGGAGCTTTTGAACAAAGCGCTTATTCTTGAGGACAAGCGTAAGGAACTGAATGAGAGCAGAAAGCGTAGGATGCAGCAGCAAGGATCACGTCAGGGAGTGCAGCAGCGTCTGCGGGTTGCGCCGAATCAATTTTTCTGATTCCAGCCGCAGAATGCAGCAAGGACACCGTCGCCAGCACCAGGGCCTGTGAATCAGAATTTTCAGACTCCAGCCCCAGCCAGGAACGCCGCTACAAGCAACCAACAGGGCACAGTGAGGCGTTGCTATACATGCAATGAGCCAGGGCATTTCTCCAATAACTGCCCCAAGAAGACAGCCGGAGTGACCCCAGTTCGCTTCAACTTAGGCTCCACACCAGCCAGGACCCCAGCCCCAGGAGCAAACCGCGGAGCAGCACAGCCAGGAGCCGCACCCCAGACCGTGGTGAGAGGCTAAGTCAATCACGTGACCGCAGATTCACTCCATAATGCCACGGACGTCATACTGGGTAAGATACTTGTCAACTCAAGCACTGCAATGCTTTGTTTGACTCTGGAGCTTCGCATTCGTTTGTTTCCCGAGATTTTGTTTCTAAGAATGATTTGGAGATTGTGGATCTTAAGTGCATGCTTATAGTTCAAACCCCTGGGTCAGAACTCCGATCTCAAGTATGATGTTCTGGGTTGAGAATATTAATAGATGGGGTAGAGTTCCTAGCGAACCTTATTATATTGGGAACCCAGACCCTAGATGTTATCTTGGGAATGGATTGGTTATCTAAGCACAAGGCCATGCTAGACTGTGGACGAAGAGTCATATCAGTTGAGGGCCCGTGTGGAAGAAAAGTGGAATTTCAAGCGACTGCCGTTAGAGATGGACAACTGATGGTTAACAACGCAAAGGCAATCAGCATAGAGGATGTCTCAGTGGTGAACGAGTATCCAGATGTTTTTCCTGAAGATCTACCTGGGATGCCGCCCGACAGAGACATAGAGTTTGTGATAGAGCTTGTACTGCACAGCCGATAGCAAAGAGACCATATCGGATGTCCACTGAAGAATTGGTGGAGATGAAGAAACAGCTTGAAGAGTTGATGGAGAAAGGATTCATCAGACCGAGTTCATCGCCATGGGGAGCGCCAGTTCTGTTCGTCAAGAAGAAGGATGGGAGTTTCAGGATGTGCATTGACTACCGTGCACTCAATGAAGTCATCGTGAAGAATAAGTACCCGCTACCCAGGATAGATGACCTGTTTGATCAGCTAAGAGGAGCCGGGGTTTTCTCCAAGATTGATCTGAGATCGGGATACCACCAGCTGAAGATCCGATCGGAAGATATTCCGAAGACCGCATTCTCGTCAAGATATGGACATTACGAGTTTACTGTTATGTCCTTCGGTCTAACAAATGCGCCAGCTTACTTCATGAATATGATGAACAAGGTTTTCATGGAGTACTTGGATATGTTTGTCGTTGTGTTCATAGATGACATTCTCATCTACTCCAAGACAAAGGAAGAACATGCAGAGCACCTGAGGCGAGTTTTGGAGAAGCTGAGGGAACAGCAACTCTTCGCCAAGTTTAGCAAGTGCGATTTTTGGAAAGACAAGGTAGAATTCCTTAGACATGTAATGACTGCAGAAGGAGTTGCGGTAGATCCAAGCAAGGTAGAAGCTGTGTTACATTGGGAACAGCCGAAGACTGTGACCCAGATTCGTAGTTTCCTTGGGATGGCAGGATACTACCGCCGCTTCATCGAAGGCTTTTCGACAATTGCGAGACCCCTTACGCAATTGTTGAAGAAGGAGAAGAAGTTTGCCTCGAGAAGGGTTTTCAAGAGTTGAAGAAGCGATTGACATCAGCAACGGTGTTAGTTCTACCAGACGTCAATCAAAGCTTTGATATTTACTGTGATGCATCGCGCCAAGGACTTGGATGTGTGCTGATGCAGAACGGGAAGGTCGTCGCATATGCATCGAGGCAGCTGAGGCCACATGAAGAGAATTATCCGACGCATGACCTAGAGTTAGCTGTCGTAGTGCATGCTTTGAAGTTGTGGCGTCATTATTTGATTGGGAACAGATGTGAAGTGTATACGGATCATAAGAGTCTTAAGTACATATTCACCCAATCAGACTTGAACATGAGGCAGAGGAGATGGTTGGAACTGATCAAGGATTATAATGTGGGAATCCACTACCATTCCGGGAAGGCCAATGTGGTGGCCGATGCCTTGAGTAGGAAGAGCCATACTGTGAACATGTTGGTAGCTGCGAGTCAGGAAGAGCTATGCAAGGATTTCCAGAAGATGCAGATTGAAGTAGTCCCAGAAGGATTCTGGGCCGCATTAGAGGTGAGGCCTACCTTGGAGGATCAGATCCGAGAAGGACAGAAGGATGATGACAAGATCCGCAGGATTAAGTCCAAGATGGATGAAGGCAAGGCAAAAGACTTCAAGCTGGATGAGCAAGGCACGTTGTGGATGGAGGATCGAATTTGTGTGCCGAACAAGAAGGAGCTGAAGCAGTTGATCCTGGAGGAAGCCCATGACTCCAAGTATTCAATTCACCCAGGAAGTGCTAAGATGTATCAGGATTTGAAGGAAAGATTCTGGTGGCCGAGCATGAAGCGTGAAGTTGCCGAGCATGTTGCATTGTGCGACATATGTCAGAGAGTTAATGCAATGCATCAGAGACCAGCAGGATTGCTACAACCGTTGAAGATACCTGAGTGGAAATGGGAGGAAATCGGAATGGACTTCATTACCGGTTTACCCAAGACTCAAGGAGGATATGACTCCATATGGGTTGTAGTAGACCGCTTGACTAAGGCCGCCCATTTTATCCCGGTAAAGACCACTTACTCGGGAGATAAGTTAGCAGAATTGTACATGACCAGGATCGTCTGTTTGCATGGGGTGCCAAAAAAGATTGTATCGGACAGAGGTACTGTGGGATGTCAGAGACAGGGGTCCCGCAAGAGGGGCCTACACCCGACTGGGCTTGACGGGCGGAGTAGAAAGCCTAGAGTCCAGAAGCACCACGACGGGCCCGGAGGAGGTTTTCGACTTGTTCCCCAAGGCAACTCCCGATCCTTCGGGGAAGCTTCGCGCCACGCCCGAAGAACCCGCCAAGAACGAAGCATGCACTGACATCGCCAGAGCTCATGGATACCGGAACCTCGACAGGCGGCAGCGTGGGTCGGGAAAGCATAACCACCTCTCCAAGACGAGCGCCAGGGCCAATAAGGACAAAGTACATGTCGGCCAGGCCACCATGTTCAGGGCCCGGTGGCGCCCATCTATCATGTATCCTTCCCCCAGCATATAAGGGGAGAAGGGAGAAGAAAAAGAAGGGAGACACATATATCCAAGAACACAGGACTAGGGTATTATCTCCTCCGAGAGAGCCCGAACCTGTCTAAAACAGATTGCCCTCGCATCCTGTGTTACCATCAAGCTCAGATCCCGCACAAATCCCCTAGAATCACAAATCTCATTGCCGGCGAAACCGATCGTCGACAGTTGGCGCGCCAGGTAGGGGCTTGTGTCAAGATCTTCGTCAAGCTTGATGGCTACGACGAGCGAAGCCTCCACAGCCTTCTTCCCGGGCCAGGTCTTCCGTTTCGGAAGCCTGACCTTCATCTCCAACGACCTCGGAAGCCTTTCCCTCTCTAAGGGAACCGTGCTGCAGCGCGGCGAGGTTTCCGGCGAGCCATCGCCACGACTTCCGCGCCGATCGGAGGGTCCCCTGTCTCGTGCTCTAAAATGCCGAGTGGGGAACCGAAGGCCCATTCCGGCCTGGGAGTCGGACTCGAAGACGCCGAGGTGTGAATGGTGGGGGTTCTCGCCGCCAAGCCACTCGGCACCCCCGAGCGCCTGGATTTATCTTCTCCAGGCTCACCCAGCTCAGCGGCCGAGTCAGAAGAAAGCCTAGAGAGCTGCTGAAATTTCCGTAGAGTCTACGTAATCGAGGGCTCGCGGGCGGATTCGCAGCAGCGCCTCGACACCTCAGCCGCCGCCGACTTGGAAGGTGGCCGAGCAACTGAACCTGACGCGTGGGCGCGTACTCTCCGGGACCGCGCCCGGGCTGTCAATGAAGACATTCTGCAAGCCAAGATGGGGGACCAGGCTGTTTTTCGTACCCCACAGCAGAATATCGTCGCCTCCAAGACACTCCTGGATACCCTGACCCTATCTTTGGGGCGGGTGATCCAGCTTGCCCGATCATGGCCCAAGTAAAGGCCATGGTGACGGCGGCAGCTATCCAGCAGGCCCAAACCGACCAGCCGGCGAAGGAGCTGTCACGTGGTCCGGTGAGGACCCAGACGGCCAGCAGCCGATCAGGTCGGGAAGCCCACCAGACACATCATGTTCTACCCCGCGGAGACGACTTGCGACACAGCATCAACCGCGACTGCTCAGACCTCGACGCCAGCGCCGCGACCGAGAAAGGGAGGAACAACGCCCGTCAAGCCGATTTAATATGAACGCTACGGCATCCTTCCGCGAGATCGCTGGCACGCCAAGCGCGATCCCTCCGCGTCGATCACCACCCGAGGGTGTCGCGGGTCATTGAAGGGGTTCGCGCGTTACCCCTCACCTACGCCGAGTGGTTTGGCCTGATGGATTTAATCCTAAAGGCATCACTAGGTTCGACGGTGAGAGGGACCGGAGGCTTGGCTACAAGTATATGCTCGCGGCAAATGTACGGGGATCGTAAAGTAATGGCAAACTACTTACCGGTTACCCTCTCGCCCCTGGCCCAAGCATGGCTCACCGGACTTCCAGTGAACTCTATAGATTCCTGGGGAGATCTGTGTGAGCAGTTCATTTCAAATTTCCAAGGCACTTACGAGCGCCCAGGCACCCCTTGGGACCTATACCAGCTACACCAAAGGAGGAATGAACCCCTCCGGAGTTTGTCAAGCGCTTCATGCACAGGAAAAACACCGTTCGGGATGTCACAGATGCAATTGTGATAGCTGCCTTCCAGAAGGGAGTCAGCGACCCCGACCTCATCAAGAAGATGTCCCGGAAGCCACCGACGTTGGTCCGGGAGCTGTTCGCCCTAGCGAACCGTTACGCTTCAGCCTCCGAGGCTCTGGCGGAACGGCGTGACGAGGGGAAGGATCAGGCTGAACCCCCCCGGCGGAAAGAAAAGAAGCGCAAGGGTGAAGAGCTGGTGGCAGTCGCTGCACCAACTCACCCTCGCGCCCTCAAAGAAGATGGATATGACAAGGTTATGAACTCACTTTGCCCTTTCCATCCGAAGGGGAGGCATGCCGCCAAGGACTGCTTCACCCTAAAGAGGTTCGCCACGAGAGCAAGAAGCAGCCGACAAGGTCCGAGTGGGCACGCCGCCAACAAGCCACCTCCCCGGCCGAGGAGGACTATCAGAAGCCGATCTCGAGCTCAACTACATATTCGGGGCTCACAGCATATGAGTCCAAGCGGAAGCAAAGCTCACCGCCGGGACATCTACGCGGTGCACCGAACGCCTAATATGTACGCTGGTCCGAGGCCGCGATAACCTACGACCGCTCGGATCACCCGGATCACGTCCTGTTCCCCGGCAGGTATCCTCTCGTCTTGGCGCCCGTCGTCCGCGGCATCAAGCTCAAGAGGGTATTGATCGACGGCGGGAGCGGGCTCAATGTCCTCTTTGTCAAAACCCTTGACGATATGGGGATTCCACGGTCGGAGCTAAAGCGCGGATCGTCGCCTTTCCACGGTGTCATACACCGGAACTTCGCGACACCACTTGGACAAATCACTCACGGTCACTTTGGCGCAAGGGAGAATTACCGGACAGAGAACCTTGGCTTCGAGGTGGCAGATTTCGCAACAGCATATCATGCCATCTTGGGGAGACCAGCGCTGGCCAAGTTCATGGCAGTACCCCACTACACGTACTTGACATTGAAGATGCCGGAGCCGAGTGGTATCATCGCTCTACGCGGTGACATGAAGCAGTCTTTTTCCTGTGATAGGGAAAGCTGCGAGATGGCCGAGTCCCTGGAGGCGCGAGCGGGTCAGGAGGGGATCCGGCGAGAAGCGGATTCCGAGAAGCCGGAAGGCGGCGTCCCCACCCGCAAAGCGCGAAACCCCGGGATCGGCCCCGAAGAAGGTACCAAAAGAATCTTCCTCGACCCGTCCGACCCGTCGCGAACCGCCTTGATCGGGACAGGGCTCGGGGACAAATAGGAGGACGTGCTCATCACTTTCCTGCGTGCGAATAAAGACGTCTTCGCCTGGAAGCCGTCGGACATGCCCGGAGTTCCCAGGGAGGTGATCGAGCACGCGTTAAATGTAGACCCATCGGCCAGGCCAGTCAAGCAAAGGCTGCGGCAATTCGCCCAAGATCGCCGACAAGCCATCAGGGAGGAGATTACAAGGCTGCTAGCCGCAGGCTTCATCAAAGAAGTGTATCACCCCGACTGGTTGGCAAACCCTGTCCTTGTCCAGAAGAAGAATAAAAGCTGGCGCATGTGTGTTGATTACACCAACCTCAACAAGGCTTGTCCGAAAGATCCCTTTGGTCTCCCCCGTATTGATCAGGTGGTGGACTCCACTGCCGGATCCCGACTGCTTAGTTTTCTGGACGCCTACTCAGGCTATCATCAAATTCGGCTTCAAGAGGAGGATTGCGAGAAGACCTCGTTTATCACCCCGTTCGGAGCATATTGCTACATCACCATGCCGTTTGGGCTGAAGAACGCCGGCGCGACTTATCAGCGCGCAATACAGCGGTGTTTTCACCATCAGCTTGGACGCAATGTGGAAGCTTATGTGGATGATATAGTGGTCAAAACCGAGGCAGAAGACAGCCTCACCTCTGATCTAGTCAAGACGTTCACAAGTCTGAGGGCGTTCCAGATGAGGCTAAACCCCGAGAAGTGTGTTTTCGGAGTTTCCTCCGGGAAGCTACTCGAGTTCATTGTCTCTCATCGCGGGATCGAGCCGAACCCGGAGAAAATCGGGGCCATCATGAGGATGGCCCCGCCTACCAGCCAAAAGCAGGTCCAAAAGCTCACTGGGTGCATGGTAGCGCTTGGCAGGTTTATCTCCCGGCTGGGAGTTCGGGGAATGCCTTTCTTCAAGCTCCTCAAGAAGCAGGACCGCTTTGAATGGACGGCGGAGGCGCAGCAAGCCTTTGAAGAGCTCAAGGTGTTCCTCTCCACCCCTCCAATTCTAGTCTCGCCGGTGCAAGGTGAAACTCTCCTGCTCTACATAGCGGCGACAACTCATGTAGTCAGCGCCGTGATAGTTGTGGAGCGGGAAGAATCGGGACACCGCTACGGCATGCAACGCCTGGTTTATTTTGTCAGCGAAGTGCTGGGCGAATCCAAGACGCGATACCCTCAAATCCGAAGGCTGGCAGACGCCATTTTGATCTCGTCACGGAAGCTGAAGCATTATTTCCAAGGACATTCGATTTCAGTAGTGACTTCTTTCCCCGTGGGAGAGGTCCTCCATAATCGGGAAGCTACTGGAAGAATTTCAAAGTGGGCAGCCGAGCTTGGAGCTTTCGACATCTCGTTCAAGCCGCGCGCCGCCGTCAAGTCCCAGGCTTTGGCCGACTTTACGGCCGAGTGGACCGAATCCCAGGCTCCCCGCACGGAAGAAGAGCCAGAATATTGGATCATGCACTTCGATGGATCTCTCATGCTTGGAGGAGCAGGGGCGGGAATTCTCCTTATCTCACCTAAGGGCGACAGGTTGAAGTATGTCCTTCGGATTCACTTCCCGGCCTCGAACAATGCCGCAGAGTACGAGGCTCTCATCCATGGGCTCCGTATCGCCACATCACTCGAAATCCGACGGCTGGCGGTTCGAGGCGACTCCCAGTTGGTGGTGAACCAAGTACAGAAGGACTGGTCGTGCGTGGATCAGACCATGACGGCATCTTGCCAAAGAAGTCCGAGAATTGGAAGGCAAGTTTGTGATGCAGTCGGTTCATGTCCTCCGCCGCAATAATGAGGCAGCTGACGAGTTGGCTAAAATGGGAGCCACTCGGGCAGATGTCCCTAGTGGTATCTTCGTACAGGATCTTCACGAGCCAACCGTTACAAAACGACAAGAGCCGAGTAAGGATCCTGGGACTGGGGTCCTGCTCATCGATCCCGACTGGACTACCCCGTACCTTGATTATCTCCTGAAGGACAAACTCCCGGAAGCGACCACCCTGGTAGAGCGCGTCTCCCGACAAGCCAAGTCCTACGTGGTGGTGGGCGACGAGCTCTTCCGGAAGAGTGCCTCAGGTGTCCTCAGGCGGTGTATTTCGGGACAAGTGGGAAGAGAGCTGCTCCAAGAAATCCACTCGGGGATGTGTGGCCATCATGCGGCGTCGAGCGCCTTGGTGGGGAAAGCCTACCGACAGGGCTTCTTCTGGCCAAAAGCTGTAACGGATGCCAAGGAGATTGTTCGAACCTGCGAGGGTTGCCAGTTCTATGCAAGGCGGACACACTTGCCGGCGCAGGAGCTGCAAACTATTCCCATCTCTTGGCCCTTCGCAGTCTAGGGGCTCGATTTGGTAGGCCCGCTCAAGAAGGCTCAAGGTGGTTTCGCCTACCTCTTCGTGGCCATTGACAAGTTCACCAAGTGGATCGAAGCCAAACCAGTCGTCACTATCACTGCAGTTAAGGCCAAGGAGTTCTTCCAGGATATTGTGGTCAGATTCGGAGTGCCCAACCGGATCATCACGGACAACGGCACCCAATTCAGGAGTGAAGAATTCCAAGAATGGTGCGAAGGCGTCGGGATCAAGATCTGCTTCGCCTCGGTGGCTCACCCACGAAGCAATGGGCAGGTTGAGCGAGCTAACGGTCTGGTCCTCCAAGGCCTCAAGGCCAGGATCTTCGACCGCCTCAAACCATACGCTGCCCGATGGGTGAAGGAGTTACCGTCGGTACTCTGGGGACTCAGAACCACTCCCAGCCGAGCAACTGGCCAAACCCCCTTTTTCCTGGTCTATGGCGCAGAGGCGGTTCTGCCGACCGAGCTAGGGTTCGAATCCGCAAGGGTTCGGAATTACAACGAAGCCGAGTCCGAGGGAAGCCGAATGGTGGAGCTTGATCAACTCGAGGAGGCTCGAAACGTTGCAGCCATCCAGTCGGCTAAGTACCTCTAGGGACTTCGGCGTTACCACTCTCGCAATGTCAGAGGTAGAACCTTTTCAGAAGGAGATCTGGTCCTGAGGAGGAACCAGAAAAGCGAGCACAAGCTCTCTCCAATTTGGGAAGGTCCGTACATTGTGGAGAAGACGGTCCGGCCGGGTGCTTATCGACTTAGACGTGAAGACGGCGAGATTTTGGCGAATACTTGGAACGCCGAACAGCTTCGTCGCTTCTACGCATAAGTTATGTACTCGACTCTCACATACTGAATAAAATGGTGATCCATTTTATTTTCTGAAGCCCTACTGTGTAATGCTAGTCCCGAGTGGTTTTACCCGACTGGTGTAGCACCTAATCCTGGACGCGCCGGTACAAAACGCACGGAAATAAAAACCGCGATGAGCACAAAACTCCGGCGGTTTATACCAGCGCGCATAACGGAAAGGGTAGAGCCTGAAAGCACTAACCACTCGGGGGCTACAATTTGCAGCACCAGGATTTAACCGAGATTCGCCTGATCGTGAGTTTCTAGTCGTCAAAAGCTCGAGCCCCAACGCCTCGTTGCTGGCGCTGGAGCAACTGACTAGAACGGTTGATCAGGCGAAACCCTAAACTCGGAATAAATATGACGGCATAGATTGGGCAAGATTCCACATTTTATTCCTTAGTATTAGTAATTTACACTACTGACTTTCTTTTTCTTTTTCTCGCGCTAAAAAAAAAGGGGAGGCGGGGCGGCTCTTGCCGCCAATCCTGCTGCTGCTGCTGCTGCTGCTTCTGCCGCTGGGAGGCCCGGGAGAGAGGTCGTCGGGATCAGACGCGATGCGCGCGACGTAGCGCCGCTAGGATCTCGTCCTCAACCACCCAAAGGGGCGGTATGAGGCGGACGAGAGACCTGATGGCCAGGTCATCGCGGCGCTCGCGCCCGATCATCTCCATGATGATCTCAGCCACCTCGTGGAGCCCCGGAGCCACCTCCAGCAAGGCGGCCACTGCGGCGGCGTCGCTGGTGGCTCCTTCCTCCTCCTCCGCCTCTAGAGTGGCGAAGTCGAGCTCCTCCCAAAATTCTACCTCCCAGTTATGGAGTAGCCCGAAGAATCGCTGGCGGAAGAATGCCGCGTAGGGGCCAACGAATCTCCTCATGCTAGCCATGGAAGAAGGCTGGGAGGGAAGAAAGAGGGAAAAGAGGAAGAAGAAGGGGACGATCGCTCGAGGGCGGTGACGTCCCATTTATAACCTGTACCTGGCTCCGGAATCGAGGCGACGCCATTCAAAAACGCAAAAGACGAAGCGACGCCGCGAGACTGACAATTCGTTCGGAGTGCCAAAGAAGATCGGTACGTTGAACAAAATCAAGGGGCATTTCGCCAGACACGTGTCATGAGCAGTTCAAGCTCACTCGGCCTTCCCGCTTAATTCGCCCAAATTAAGCGAAAAGCCCGGGGGCTGGAGAGCTAGGAAACGACGCAAGTCTGGGGGGCTAAACCACTCAGCCAGGTGGCCACAACGTAAGTCCCGACGCTCGAGAGCTGCACGCCAGCCTCTCGGAAAAGCGTGTCTGGGGCAAGAAAGCCACGGGCCAAGACCCTGGCGCCTAGGAGCCAAACCAGTCGGCTGAAACCCACCCAGAAAGGCGCAACGGGGGCCAAAAAGGCCGTGAGCCTATATTCTAGCAACTCAGACAAGGGGGAAAGAGTGAAAGAGGTCTGGAGCCCACTCAGCAGAGGACAATACAGACAAATTATATTCAAGTGAGAAGACACAATATTTCAAACAAGGAGGGCGAGCACTCGGCATTAAGGTTTACATCGAAGTCAGAATTCAAGATTCTCTAACAAGGCTTGCGATGTACCGGAGACCTCTTCGAGGAGCGCGTTGTCTTTGTCTTCATCACAGGCAAAACCTTCTTTCACAGCTTCGAGGTCAACTCTCGGATAATGAGACTTGACCACTGCCAATGCCTGGTTCGCACTCATGGCCGCGGACTCCTTGGCGTAAGCTCTGATCCTGTCGGCTCCTCCGGAGAGAAGCGGAACAGCATCGTCCCCCTGGCCCGGCTTGACTCCTTCAATACGCAGAAGGTGCAGGACTGGCTCGCAGGCGACGCGCAGCTCAGTCTGGCCCTGTTCGGCAGTGGCCATCTTCTCCTTGCATTCTGCAACAAAGTCAAACGGCCATCAAGAGCACACCCGACGCCAAGTATGTTCAACCCAAGTCAAAGAAATTTACCCTTCAGCTCCCGCTGCATCCTCTCCAAGCTGACTCGAGCTTCGAGGCCAGAGTTCTCTGAAGCCTCCAGTCGGGCTCTCAGCTCAGCAACGGTCGAGTCGCGCTCTGAAACACGAGAGCGTCATCATCCTCTCCAACCATCCAAAAAGACATCCAAACCGAGTCCAGGGGAGGATCTCACCTTCGAGCATATGCTCAAGCTTCGTCTTCTCCTCTCGGATCGCCATACATTGGTCCTCGAGCCCGTGGACCTCTTTCCACCTGTCCGCGCTGATCTCGCTGAGCTTGTCCTGGTACTGCTTCTGCTCCTTGAGCTTCGGGAGCACCTTCCGAAAAAACCGCGACCTTTGCTCCGAGCGCTCCCCCATGTCCTAGGTAACAGGGCAGAATCTCAGGGAGAAGTCAGCAGGCAACAAATTGAAGACAAGAAACTCACCCTGACGAGCGTGCTACACCTGACGGTGAGCTCATAAAGCTCCGTCCGAGCCGCTCTCTCCATCTCATCGTCCTCTTCCATCCCTTTCCAGTCGGAACCCCCTTCCCACCATACGGTCCGATTCGGGGGCTTCGGCAGAGGACCGAGCGGCGGTGGCTCTCGAGGCACCTCCTCCACTCCGGGAGACGGTGCCGGGTCGATCTCGTCGGCGGACGGACCACCGGATGGTTCGACCGTCGGGCCGCCGGCACCCGGTGGCGACGCCCCGGCAGTCGGCGGCGAGGGTGACCTAGCCGACGCGGCGGGGGCTCCCCTTGGGGAAGCCTGCGCCTGGGGCTCCTTTTCAGGAGACCCCTCCACCGGGACGTCCATAGTAGGAGTCCTGAATCAGCAAAAAGGGAAGACACCTCAGCACAGGCAGTAACAAAAAGACAAGGATCGCCCAAAAGAATACCTTTTGGATTTCTTGAATTTCATCCCAGGTCTCATCCGAGACCCAGCACCACTCGGAGGGAAGTCAGCGCCTACAGCCGGGGCTGCCCCTGGGACAGAAGGCTGTGGCTCTATGCTTCGTGATCCGGGTGCATCGGAGGTCGAAGGCCCAGCTGACGAAAGACCGGCGACCTCCTCCGCCGATTCCCGGCGCAGCTCATCGACCGAGGTGTCAGCCACTCGCTTCGCCTGAGCATTTTTCAGCCGAGAGAGGCTGACGACCGGAGCGTCAGAGAGGAAGGACGCGCGTTCCTGAAAAAAGGAACGATCGCACCCTGTTTGAATCACACATCAGTCAAGAAATCATGGAACAGCTTTTCGAGAGAATGGTGCACTCACAGGAGGGGGAGGCCTTGCCGTCGAAAATTTATGAGGGCAGCCCCTATTGGTGATCACTGTGCCAGGCACGAAGAGATCAACTACCCGTGCTGCCAGCGCCTCCATCGACAATGACGTATCCGTTTCCCGAGTGGGGTCCTGAGGCCCGTTGTACTGGAACCCCAAATGGACTCTCTCCTTTAAGGGCTGCACCCGGCGCTTCACAAAGCTGATCGCGATCCCGGGACCCGTCAGCCCTCGGTTCTTCAGATCGTCAATCAATGCCGGCTCGGATTTGGGCCGAACTGCCTCCATCCGGGGCGTCGCTCCAGCATCGGGAAGCTTTAGGAGCGCGGCCAGCGAAGGGGGCGAGGAAAGGGTCAACATTGGCACAATAGAACCACTCCCGCCTCCAACCTTTGAGGGAGGTCTTGAGGGGAATGACAAAATACTGCTTCTTCGAGCCCTCCCGCAGCTGGAGCCCGGCGCCCCCAACGACGCTGGGAGTGGCCCGGTTCGGATGAGGCTTGAGCAAGAAGAAGGAGCGGAACAAGTCCAAATGAGGACGTATCCCAAGATACGCCTCGCAAAGCTGAACGAAGATAGCGATGTGAAGAATCGAGTTGGGGTTCAAATTGATCAACTCGATTTCGTAAAAGTGGAGGAGCCTCTAAGAAGGCGCTCCAGAACGCTAAATCCTCGCGAGAAGAAGGACTCGAACACCACAATCTCATTCTCCGGAGGTGTGGGGTAAGGGTCACCGCGCGGACGGGCGGAGATCAACTCCACGGAGGAAGGACGCCGTGGCGACCAGTCCCTCCAAGCAGGACGTCGTGGTGATGGAGGTCTCCCACCCCGCAGTCGCAGGGTCGGTGCTACCTCCCGACGCTGACGAGGATCCCGAAGAGGAAGACATCTCTGTGAAGGAGACCTGGAGGGAGGAACCGTCGGGGCCTTGGGCGCGAAATTAGAAACCCTAAGTCACCCAAATCGCCGAAAGAGGCTCAAAGGTTTCTCAACTGTGGTGGGGGAAGGGCAGAGGTACCTTCGCCTAGCAAGTTTTCCCTCATTTATAAGGAGCAAGCCTTAATTTTCGCCTTACGGCGGGGAAAGCAACGGCCTCCGCTTTCGATTCTGGGCCAGATCTAGGGCACGCCCCATGTTGGGCCGAGAATGGGTTGCGCAAAACGCGACCAGTGTCAAGTCTGGTTCAAGTTTGGGATAAAGTGCGCCCCATGATGGGTTCGAACGCCGCCGCCGCCACGGAAGTTTGGGGCCGGGCACTTTCCGAACATCCCCAAGCGGTATGCCCCATAATTTGGGGCCAATTGCTGGTCACTGCTTCTTAGCGTGATTGGGTGCCGTGCGAGGATTTTCACTAAACCGGTCTTGAGAATGCGCCCCATGAGGGTCTGAAGCAGTGCGCCGTAAGCGGGCACAGCATTACTCGATGACCAAGGTATGCCCCATGAGGGTCGGTTGGGTCTCACAAGCCAATCGCCGCACACATAAGCGGAGTGCAAGTGTACCGCCGCCCCGAGCCAAAAGACTACGGTACGCCCCATGAGGGCCAGCCGAGCGACAAGCCGGTTGCCGCGCACCGTAAGCGGGCGCGGGTACCACTCGGCCACGAGCCAAAAGACTACGGTACGCCCCATGAGGGCCAGCCGAGCGACAAGCCGGTTGCCGCGCACCGTAAACGGGCGCGGGTACCACTCGGCCACGAGCCAAAAGACTATGGTACGCCCCCCGAGGGACAGCCGAGCGACAAGCCGGTTGCCGCGCACCGTAAGCGGGCGCGGGTACCACTCGGCCACGAGCCGAAAGACTACGGTACGCCCCATGAGGGCCAGCCGAGCGACAAGCTGGTTGCCGCGCGCCGTAAGCGGGCGTGGGTACCACTCGGCCACGAGCCAAAAGACTACGGTATGCCCCACGAGGGCCAGCCGAGCGACAAGCTGGTTGCCACGCACCGTAAACGGGCGCGGGTACCACTCGGCCACGAGCCAAAAAGACTATGGTACGCCCCCCGAGGGCCAGCCGAGCGACAAGCCGGTCGCCGCGCACCGTAAACGGGCGCGGGTACCACTCGGCCACGAGCTAACCAACCACGGTGGCTTCATACTACAAGTTCTTTACGATCTTTTTCCCGCATAATCCTTATGACAGGATAAGAGACGGAAATCCGATCCTAAAGCACTTGGGGGCTGCTGTGGGATGTCAGAGACAGGGGTCCCGCAAGAGGGGCCTACACCCGACTGGGCTTGACGGGCGGAGTAGAAAGCCCAGAGTCCAGAAGCACCACGACGGGCCCGGAGGAGGTTTTCGACTTGTTCCCCAAGGCAACTCCCGATCCTTCGGGGAAGCTTCGCGCCACGCCCAAAGAACCCGCCAAGAACGAAGCATGCAGCCTGACACTGCCAGAGCCTGCGAATACTGGAACCTGACAGGGCGGCAGGCGTGGGTCGGGGAAAGCATAACCACCTCTCCAAGACGTAGAGCGCCAGGGCCAATAAGGACAAAGTACATGTCGGCCAGGCCACCATGTTCAGGGCCCGGTGGCGCCCATCTATCATGTATCCTTCCCCCAGCATATAAGGGGAGAAGGGAGAAGAAAAAGAAGGGAGACACATATATCCAAGAACACAGGACTAGGGTATTATCTCCTCCGAGAGAGCCCGAACCTGTCTAAAATAGATTGCCCTCGCATCCTATGTTACCATCAAGCTCAGATCCCGCACAAATCCCCTAGAATCACAAATCTCATTGCCGGCGAGACCGATCGTCGACAGGTACCCAGTTTACCTTGAGATTCTAGAATAAGCTGCATGAAGCCATGGGAACCCGTTTGAATTTCAGTACAGCTTATCACCCTCAGACGGATGGACAGACCGAGAGAGTTAACCAGATTTTAGAGGACATGTTAAGAGCTTGTGCGTTAGCTTATGCCACCTCTTGGGATAAAAGTCTGCCGTATGCTGAGTTCAGTTACAACAATAGCTACCAAGCAAGTTTACAAATGTCACCTTTTGAGGCACTATACGGTCAACCTTGTCAAACACCGTTGAACTGGAATGAGACAGGTGAACGCCGTGTCTTTGGGCCGGACATTTTTAAGAAGCCGAAGAGCAGATTGCCATGATCCGGGAAAGACTGAAGATAGCACAGTCAAGACAGAAAAGCTACGCCGATAACCGTCACCGGGACTTGAGCTTTGAACCAAAGGATTTCGTGTACCTTAGGGTTACACCACTCAAGGGAGTCAAGAGATTCCATGCCAAAGGAAAACTCGCACCCCGTTATGTCGGCCCATTTAAGATTTTGAGCCGCAGAGGCGAAGTTGCTTATCAGTTGGAGTTGCCGCAGTCATTGGCAGGAGTACATGACATGTTCCACGTGTCCGAGCTGAAGAAGTGTCTCCGAGTACCAGACGAGCAAACACCCTTGGAATCGATCGAGCTACAAGAAGACTTGACCTACAAGGAACACCCTGTCAAGGTTCTGGACACAATGGATCGAGAGACGAGAAACAAGTCAACCCGTTTCTGCAGAGTACAATGGAGCAACCATGCAGAGAGTGAAGCAACTTGGGAGCGCGAGGATTTGAAGAAAGAGTTTCCAAACCTATTCTTTAGTAAGCCCTGAATCGCGGCGACGAGATTCTGTTAAGGGGGGAGGTTTGCAACACCCCAATTTTTGCTTTTCATGCATTTAGATGTTATTTTACACTCTGGTGAATTTTTGGAATTTTCTGGAATTTATTTGGATTTAATTGGTTTTAATTTGAATTTATTCCCTTTTGAAATAATTAAAGAATTCAAAGTTGCAAATAAAATTTTGTTGGAAATATTTTATTTTAGTTCCAAATGCCCTAAAATATTTTCTAGAATTTTTCTGGAATTTTTCTGAGTATTTTGCTATTTTTCTTGAATTAAATGAATTTCTAGAAATTAATTTGGTTATTTAAATCGCAGGAAAAACCGAGTTGGTTTTAATGTTCATCCGACCGGACCCGAGTCCAAGTCAGACTCGAGTCCGACTCGAACCCGACCCAGCCCTAACCCTCTCGACCGTCCGATCAAGATCGAACAGCCGAGATTAAGCCGCGTCGCCCGAACCCGAGCCCGACCGAGCCAACCAAGTCGCCTGAGCCAGACCCAAGCCCAAGCCCCGTGCCGTTGGATCTTGATCCAACGGTTCACGTTGAGCCACATCACCGAATCCGAATTGGATTCGGATTCCGCCGTCGTAACCGGGTGGACCTCGGTCTCCGCGCAATACACGGAAGCCGAGGCCCCTATTTAAGGCGCCGCCGCCGCCACCGGGTAGCCGACTTCCGTGCGCACCCGTAGCCCTAGCCCACGTCACCTGAGCCACCGCCGTTTGCCCGCTAGAGCTCGTCGTAGTTGTGCTAGGTCTCCGCCGCGGTTATTCGTCGATTCCGCCACCGTCCGCCATCCTCCGTCGCCGTTGAGCCCAGATCTGGAACCGCAAGGAAGAGACGCGTCGGAGAGCACCATTCACGTCGCCGGAGGAGCCCCGTAGCGCCGTGCCCTTGGTCATCGTCCTCGTCTCCGGTGACCTCTGCTCCGCCGCGCGCCATCGCCGCCTCGCAAACTCCATCAGCCGTCCGATCAAGATCCGAGGGCCCAGATTCGTCCACGTCACCACGGTAAAATCCCACGTTGTAATTTCTAGATCTATTTCCAACCGTTGGATCTAGATCCAAAGGTCCAGATTGTGCCACGTAGCTAGAACCGCACCGTGCTTGGATAGATGTCAGCCGTTAGATCTAGCCAAACCGTCATCTGAAGGGCCCACCTGTCTGTGAGACACGTGCGCCGTGGACCGGGTCCACGGTGGACCGAGCCAAACCGTGCGTCGGGTCCATGGACCCGAGGCGACGTGGCGGCCTCTGATTGGTCCACATGTCATGCTGACGCAATAAATCTTTTTCCGAAAAAGAAATTATTTATTTAATTCGGTTTATTGATTTCAAATTTAGATTCAAACTTCAAACGCTTATAACTTTTGCGTTTCAACTCCGATTTGAGTGATTCAAATTTCTAAATTTGTATAAAATTGAGATCTACGTAGTGGTGAATTTTATTTAATTTTTAGAACAAAGTTTTTCCTCTGTAATATTATTTAATTGATTAATTAAACTTTAAACGCTTATAACTTTTGCGTTTTAACTCCGATTTCGCCGATTCAAACTCCTAAAAATTTATAAAATTATGCGCTCTCTGTTTATGGACTTCATTTGGATATTTGGACACTTCTTATCTACTATTTTATTCATTTATTGCTATTTGCACGCGTTACGAGTAGACGTTGAAGTGCCCGAAGGCTTCGAAGGTGAAGTGTTGACCCAGGAGCAACCTCAGGATCAAGATCAAGTATTCTTTGAAGGCAAGTTGTGCTTTGACCATGTTGATCCCATTTTGAAATTAATTTGATTTAAATTATTGCATGCTAGTTCAACTATAAAATGCGTTAATTGATTTTGGGAGATTAGTTAATTACCTAATTGCTGTATGCCACCTTGACATAGATAATTGAATGCCATGAACCCCTTGACACCCTAGTTGAGGATTAAATAGTTGGACATTATTAAGTTGCCAACATGGGAATTTAGATCGTTGTAGTATATTGCTTAGACCTGCTACGTGCTCATGACATGATTTTGGACAATCAAATGTTAATATTGACTTAATGATATATTGAACCTGTTTTGGAAAGGTATCATGTGTTGTGATGTTGATGGCACGTGGTGCATGGTAATCAACTGTAACATCGCTTAATTTTTATTCTCAGAGTTAACATCTCTTATCTGGGTTTGTGGAGGGCCAGTATGTTGTTTGGTAAGATGTCAATTCATCTGGTGGGGGAGGGTGAGAGCTAGTGCACTCACTCACCTATTTACCTAACCTCTCCCTCACCTAATCCCTCACTCCCTCATCTCTCTCTCTCTCTCTCTCTCTCTCCCTCACTTGGCAGCATTTCCTCCCCTTTCTTTTCGTGTGGAGGGAGAGCAATGCACCAAGGCAGCAGCTCCCTCTCCCTCCCTTGGTCTCCTCCTTCCTTCCCCAAGCCAAGGAGAGCAGCCCAAGCCTCCCCTCCGGCCATGGCTGCCCCATGGAGCTCCTCCTCCTCCTCTGTGATGCCCTAGGTCTGAGAGCGATCCTAGTTCTTTTCCGTCGTGGTTGTTTCGAAAAGAGAGAAGTTTGGTCGGGAATTGATTAACTAAAGTTCATGCGACGTTTTAATATTTTTTTTGGAGTGTCGGGCTAGAATCAGTGGGCCGAGGACAACCTGGGCCGAGGCCGGGATTTCCCTCACCACCTCTCCCTCCCCCTTCCCTTAAGTGGGCCGGCCCACTAGCCAAGGGGGGCGCCACCCCTTTTCCCCCTAACCCTAGGCGCCTCCTCCCTCTCCCTCTCCCTCCCCTAGCAGCCACCTCTCCCTCCCCTTCCTTCCCCTACGTAGTGGCTCAAGATCCGCCGCGAATCGCGAAGGAGAAGGCGAGGAGCGACTCCGTGGAGGCGTGGAGGACGAGCAGATCGCCGATTCGGGGTTCATCGCGTGTTCTTCGTGGGTTCGCAAGGGAGAACACTAGGTAAAATTCCCAAACTTTTACCTATGTTTTACCTAGGGATTAGGAGTGTATTAGATCTGGTGGTGAGGGTTTTGGATGGATCTTGTTGGGGGAGAAGGGTAGATGTTCACGTGGTGCTGTTTCTGGAAGGGGGGATTGTGCAGCGCGGATTGTTTCGCGTTTTACGTGGCATAGATGATTTTTCCTGCCAAAACCTATAACTAGAAAGTTGTAGATAACATCGATACCTAGCTTCTATAATTGTTTCAGAATTTTTGGGGAAGTTTTCTGAGAGTTATCGCTGTTGCAAACCGACGAACAGAATCTGGGAACAGATTTCATCCACTGTGTTGGACGACTGTTTAGGCATATTTAACAGAGGAATTAGAATTTATGATCTTCTGGAAAGTTGTAGATCTCGTCAATATCTAGCTCCTGTAATTTTTTCATATTTTTATGTTCTGTAGAAAAAAAGATACGAAAAAGAGAATGGGGGTTGCTGCTGTTCGATCCGGACAGATCGGGGTTTCGGTGTTGGAAAAGGGGAACGGGTTGTAGGAATTGCGTGTCTGAGTGGTGTGATCAATTGTGGTGTTATTACATACTGAAAATATGCTTGTACAGGTGGTGCCCCTTCTGGACGCAACTAGATCCGTCGTCTACGTCGGTAAAGGCAAGTGGAAGTAGTGTTATGGTTGAGCTATACATCGTTGTTTGCATTGCCTTCGTTATATTTCCCGATGACATTAATCATACATGGTTTGATCATTTGCTAGGAAGATTGCAATAATTAGATTAGCAATGTGATGATGTGCTTTGGCTTTGAACCATGAGTAATGAGAAGAATGATGTTGCCTATTGGTTGAATTGTCTAAATAGTTCATCTCAATGTTATTTGTTTTCTATCCATGTTATATGATGGCATGCAAATATGTGGACTCAATGTGGAAAATTATGAATGAATTCATGCATGAAGCATTAACTGCATAATCATGCATTGGAAGTTTGTCGACGCCAGCGTGGCGCGATCAAGAGTCGTACAACACCGTGTGTTCCTGAGAAAGGGCACGGTGAAGAGGATCATGGCATAAGCATATGCACAAGCATGAGCATTTTACTGAGGTTGTGGTAATCGATGTTGTGGTGTTGAATGTAAAGCATGTGGTGTGTTAAGATCTTGATGGATGTGATTATGTGTTAATTGTTCCGCTTGCTGAGATTACCCAATCTCACTGCTTGTGTTTTGTTGTTTTCAGGTAGCGTGCAAGAGACATAAGCATGAGGGGTGGGCTAGCAACACAATAAACCTTCGAATGTCTTCACAACTCCCATGAACTAGTGTTTATTTAATACATTAGCTTGCTGAATTTTATTTACACTTAGACTATTTGTTGTTATGATTAAACTTATTCTTGCTTCTGGTTGGTTTAGACTTGTTGTCGCTAGTATTGTTGAATTGCTTATATTCCTGTTTGAATTGCTTATCATGAAATGCTTCCGCAATGTCCTGTTTTTAGGGAGATGTCGAAATTTTCTTGTTCTATAGTTTAGTTTTAAGGGGTGTTATTCTGATTGGTATCAGAGCGGGCTTTAGGTCCTTGGTGTATGAATTTAGGAGAGATATTCTAACATGAACTAAAACTTTGCTGTGTGAAATTAGTAACATTGCTTAGGTATAACTCTTAAAATTGCCATAGGGTAATAAACTTTTAATACTGAATAGGATTGTTAATCAACTTTAAAATTGACACACTTGCACTATTAGGATGGGATGGGCTGCATTGCATGGCATGCGTATGTTCGACTATATTTATTGTTTGATTGTGGGTGATTTTGTTATGCTTTTGTTGTTGTGGTGATTGTTTGCTTGCGGCTTGTTGGGTGCAGTATGCCACCAAAGACGCCATGTAGGCGGTAGGTCGCTCGGGGCCTCGCCTCCCGAGCCGTCGAGGCACTGAACCTACCCAGTGCCGAGGGCGGGTTTCGGCAGAGATAGTGGCCACCATGAGGGCGATGCAGAGGAGTTGCGCGGGCCGAGGGGCGCACAGCCGCCGCCCAAATGGCGCCATTGAGCGCTGGCTACCGCGGCGCGGCAAAGCGTGGCATCAAGCCGAGGGAGTGGGTTGGACTGCGGGTGGATAGCTTTGATGGGGTGGGCAATCCGATCCAGCAAATGGATTGGTTGTCCTATGTGGAGATGCAGCTGGGCGCTTTTGAGGTGGCGGCGCAGAGCGTGTCCGCTCGTGGCGCGCAGCTCTTGAAGGGGAAGCCAGATCTGGTGGAGGGGTGCGCTAACCTCGAGGCGCCGGGTGACTCCTCTTGGGAGGAGTTTGTCCGGCAATTTGAGAGGAGGTTCTACCCGCCACCTTCCTCGACAAGATGCAAATTGACTTGGGACAGTATGCCCAAGACAAGAAGACTGTGGCGGAGTACGAGGTTGGCTTCAACCAGATTATGCGTTTGTGCCCCATGTGGCACGTGGCGAGGTGGAGAAGGCAGCGGTTCCGGCAGGGACTCCGCCCTGCCATTCGCCATATCTTTGGGCGCTTTCCCCATTGTCGATTTCCGGACAATGGTGGAGCAAGCTCTGGGTGTAGAGCTGCGGTGAACTACACCGAAGAGCATCGCAAACCCGCCACGAGAGAGCAGGTTAAGGGCCCTCCAGAGAAGAAGGGCCAATCCTCCGGTACTTGGAATAAGAAGGGGAAGAATTTTCGTCACCACCCTATGGTGGCCGTCCTACTCAAAGAAGACACCTCGGGGGAGGTGCGCCAAAGACCGTGCCATAGTCACTCTGGCATGGGGATGGTATGTTTCCGCTGTGGCGATTCCCATCGCCGCAGCCGAGTGCTCGTGGAAGGGAAGGTGCACCATCTGTGGTCGGGAGGATCACAAGGATGTGGTGTGTCCGTAAGAACCCCAACGGCAAGCTGCGTTGGGAGCCGGTGACATCCTCTCCGGTGGACTGACAGGGGCGTGATGCATATGTTGCCATCGGCTCCTACTCTGCAAAGCACCTCCGGCGGCTACTCCGACTCCCTCGTTCTACAGGCGCCACTCAGGGACTTACTTGGATGCCCCAGCCTTCCACCGCCACCTTCCTCCGGACTTTGCCGTGGGTCCTTGCGCCGACATATCCAGATGCGAGGGCTGCACCATCTCGATCTACCTCGGAGTCCACGCTTTGCCCTCTTCGGGATGCGGATCGTGGCAATGTGGTGACAGTACTATTTCTGTTAATGTGGTTGCCGGTGTGTTGTTCGACTCGGCGCTAGCTACTCGCTTGTCTCTGTGGATTTTGTTGTTCGGGCTGGTGCATGCGTGCAGAGTTTGGGTGATGCCGTGGTGGTTAGTGCACCGCAAGGCTTGATTTCTAGTTCGAGAGTCCGTCAGTGGCTGTCACTTTGTTAGGCGATGAGGAGTTCATGGCGAATCTGGTGGTGATTTCCTTGGAGCCATTTGATGTTATCCTTGGCATGGGTAGGCTATCCCAAAGCACCGGCGGTGATTGATCGCGCTTGGAGGACAGTCACCTTGCATGCTCCATCTGGGCAAGAAATAACTTTCCAGGGAGTGCTATGCGGTACTCTCTCCTTTTGTGTAAGCTGTTCCCAAACTCCCGGATGTTGAAATCAGGGGTCCTGCAGTCCATGGTTGAGGGTCGAGAGGAGGAGAAGAGTTTGGAGGGCATTGCTGTAGTTTGCCGATATCCAGATGTGTTTCCCAGTGAGCTTAGGGATTGCCTCTGAGCGGGAGACTATCTTCCGCATTGATCTTGTTCCGGTACGAGGCCGATTTATAAAACCTCAGACGGATGGCTCCGATAGAGCAAGTTGAGTTGAAGAGGCAATTGGACGAACTCCTAGCTAAGGGGTTTATTAGAGTGAGCTCATCTCCTTGGGCGGCTCGGTCTTGTTTGTGGGGAAGAAAGATGGCACCAAGCGGCTATGTGTGGACTAATGGGCGCTTAATCAAGTTACCATTAAGAACAAGTATCCATTGCCTCGCATTGATGACCTTTGATCAATTGAGGGGTGCCAAAGTATTCTCCAAGATCGATTTGCAACTGGGTATCATCGATTCTGCGGATTAAGGAGGAGGATATTGAAAAGACGGCTTTCAACACGAGGTATGGGCATTTTGAGTTTGTAGTCATGTCTTTTGGACTAACGAATGCTCCTGCCGTCTTTATGGAAGCCATGAACAGGATGCTCCATGAATATCTTGATGTCTTTATTGTTGTCTTCATTGACGACATTCTTGTCTACTCGAAGTCCGAGGAGGAGCACGCCGTGCATCTCGGTCTAGTTTTGGAGGCTCTTCGTAGAAATCAATTCTATGCCAAACTCAAGAAGTGCGCCTTCTGGTTGTTGGAGGTGAGTTTCCTTGGGCATGTCATCAACCAAAGTGGTATCACGATTGACCCAAAGAATGTTCTTCTTTGTGGTTGGATGGCGAAGACCGTCTAGTGTGACGGAAATCAGGAGTTTTCTTGGGTTGGCAGGTTATTACCGGGCCGTGCATAATTTCTCTATCATAGCTAAGCCGATGACAAGGCTCACTCGAAAGGGTTCCTTTCATCCAGACAGAGGAGTGTGAGACTAGTTTCCGTGACGCTAAAGAACAAACTGGTCAATGCACCTATTCTATCTTTACCTGTGAGTGGCAAGCGATATACGGTGTATGCAGATGCCTCGAGGATTGGTTTGGGTTGTGTGCTCATGCAAGAAGGTTGTGTCATTGCTTATGCTTCAAGACAGTGAAGACTCATGAGCAATTATCCCACCCATGATCTCGAGTTAGCCGTGTGGTTTTTGCCTTGAAATTGTGGAGGCACTATCTTTATGGGGAATCTTGTGATATTTTCACCGATCATAAGAGCCTCAAATATATATTCACCCAAATGAGAGCTGAACTGCGGCGTAGATGGTTGGAATTGATAAAGGACTTTGATGTGTCGATCCAGTATCATCCGGCAAGGCTAATGTCGTGGCGGATGCCTTGAGTAGAACAGGTGTCCCCAAGACCGCTATGCCCTTGGTTGCGGAGTTGGAAAGAGGACAGGTCACTTCTTGTTTCTTTGGGGTCGCGCAAGAGGAGACTCGGATGATTATTCAGTCTTGCATACCCGAGCGGTTGTATGAGGCTCAGTGCAGGATCGTTTGCTTCAGGAGGTTCGGCGGAGGATTTCAGAGGAAACATCGGATTTCAGCATAGATGAGCATGGTTCCATCCGGTTTAGAGGCCGTCTTTGTGTGCCTCGTAAATCGGATGTGAAGATGGACATTCTAAGGGAAGCCCATAGGACTCGTATTCCGCTCACCCTGGCGAGACCAAGATGTATCGGGATCTGAAACAGAGTTTCGGTGGAAGAGGATGAAGGTGGATATCGCCAAGTATGTGGCTTCTTGTGGAGTGTGCCAACAGTAAAAGCCGAGCATAAGAGGCCTCGCCGTCATTCTGACCATTGGAAATTCGGAATGGAAGTGGGAGCACATCACTATGGACTTTGTGATTGGGTTACCTCGCTACTTGAGGTAGATATGCCATTTGGGTGGTGGTGGATAGACTCACTAAGTCCGCACATTTTATTCCAATGAAGACGACCAATTCGGCACCAGATCTAGTTCCCTTATACATGAAGGAAGTGCTTAGGCTCCATGGCGTGCCTAAATCGATTATCTCCGATCGTGACACTAGATTTGTGTCCCTGCTTTGGCAGAGTTTGCATAGTGCTCGGGAACAAAACTCTCTCTCAAAGACATCTTTTCATCCCAGACAGATGGCCACCTGAGCGGACCATCCAGACTCTAGAGGACATGCTTCGAGCGTGTGTTCTTTCTTGGAAAGGAAGTTGGGAGGATCACTTGGCCTTGGTAGAGTTTGCTTATAATATGATTACCAGGCTAGCATTCGAATGGCCCCATTCGAGGCGCTTTATGGGCGAAAGTGTGTCTCCCACTTTGCTGGGATGCGATTGGTGGAAATTCTTTGCGGTCGGATTGGGTTCGGGGACCTTTGAGAAAGTGCAGGAGATACGGCAGAATCTCCTGCCGCATGAGCCGTCAGAAGAGTTATGCCGATAACAGGAGGCGGGATTTGGAATTTTCAGTGGGTGATCAAGTCCTTCTCAAGGTATCTCCAACAAAGGGTGTCGTCTGTTTTGGTACCACCGGCAAGCTTAGCCCGAGGTACATTGGTCCGTTCCCGGTGGTGGCACGGGTGGGCAGTTTGGCCTACCGTCTGGAGTTGCCGGACTCTTTGAGGGGAGTACATGATGTCTTCCATGTCTCTATGTTGCGGAAGTATCTTCATGACCCAGAGCACAAGATTGACCTGGAGCCGATTACAGTTGAGCAAGACCTGACGTTGGAGTGTCGTCCACTTCGTATACTAGACTCCTCGGAGCGGGTCATGAGGAGGAGAACCATCAGGTATGTGAAAGTTCTGTGGACAAATCAGTCCGAGCGGGAGGCAACTTGGGAACTGGAGGACCAGATACGGAAGAAGTATCCTGCGCTTTTTGAGAATACTGAAGGTAAAATGTTGTTTACTTTTTTTTGCCTTTTTTTTTCTTTTAGCGCCGTAGCTAAAAGGAGTAGATTCGGGGACGAATCCTTTTAAGGAGGGGAGAATGTGATGCCCTAGGTCTGAGAGCGATCCTAGTTCTTTTCCGTCGTGGTTGTTTCGAAAAGAGAGAAGTTTGGTCGGGAATTGATTAACTAAAGTTCATGCGACGTTTTAATATTTTTTTTGGAGCGTCGGGCTAGAATCAGTGGGCCGAGGACAACCTGGGCCGAGGCCGGATTTCCTCCCACCTCTCCCTCCCCCTCCCCTTAAGTGGGCCGGCCCACTAGCCAAGGGGGGCGCCACCCCTTTTCCCCCTAACCCTAGGCGCCTCCTCCCTCTCCCTCTCCCTCCCCTAGAAGCCACCTCTCCCTCCCCTTCCTTCCCCTACGTAGTGGCTCAAGATCTGCCGCGAATCGCGAAGGAGAAGGCGAGGAGCGACTCCGTGGAGGCGTGGAGGACGAGCAGATCGCCGATTCAGGGTTCATCGCGTGTTCTTCGTGGGTTCGCAAGGGAGAACACTAGGTAAAATTCCCAAACTTTTACCTCTGTTTTACCTAGGGATTAGGAGTGTATTAGATCTGGTGGTGAGGGTTTTGGATGGATCTTGTTGGGGGAGAAGGGTAGATGTTCACGTGGTGCTGTTTCTGGAAGGGGGGATTGTGCAGCGCGGATTGTTTCGCGTTTTACGTGGCATAGATGATTTTTCCTGCCAAAACCTATAACTAGAAAGTTGTATATAACGTCGAGACCTAGCTTCTGTAATTTTTTCAGAATTTTTGGTGAAGTGTTCTGAGAGTTATCGCTGTTGCAAACCGACGAACAGAATCTGGGAACAGATTTCATCCACTGTGTTGGACGACTGTTTAGGCATATTTAACAGAGGAATTAGAATTTATGATCTTCTGGAAAGTTGTAGATCTCGTCAATATCTAGCTCCTGTATTTTTTTCATATTTTTATGTTCTGTAGAAAAAAAGATACGAAAAATAGAATGGGGGTTGCTGCTGTTCGATCCGGACAGATCGGGGTTTCGGTGTTGGAAAAGGGGAACGGGTTGTAGGAATTGCGTATCTGAGTGGTGTGATCAATTGTGGTGTTATTACATACTGAAAATATGCTTGTACAGGTGGTGCCCCTTCTGGACGCAACTAGATCCGTCGTCTACGTCGGTAAAGGCAAGTGGAAGTAGTGTTATGGTTGAGCTATACATCGTTGTTTGCATTGCCTTCGTTATATTTCCCGATGACATTAATCATACATGGTTTGATCATTTGCTAAGAAGATTGCAATAATTAGATTAGCAATGTGATGATGTGCTTTGGCTTTGAACCATGAGTAAAGAGAAGAATGATGTTGCCTATTGGTTGAATTGTCTAAATAGTTCATCTCAATGTTATTTGTTTTCTATCCATGTTATATGATGGCATGCAAATATGTGGACTCAATGTGGAAAATTATGAATGAATTCATGCATGAAGCATTAACTGCATAATCATGCATTGGAAGTTTGTCGACGCCTTGGCGCGATCAAGACGGCAGTACAACACCGTGTGTTCCTGAGAAAGGGCACGGTGAAGAGGATCATGGCATAAGCATATGCACAAGCATGAGCATTTTACTGAGGTTGTGGTAATCGATGTTGTGGTGTTGAATGTAAAGCATGTGGTGTGTTAAGATCTTGATGGATGTGATTATGTGTTAATTGTTCCGCTTGCTGAGATTACCCAATCTCACTGCTTGTGTTTTGTTGTTTTCAGGTAGCGTGCAAGAGACATAAGCATGAGGGGTGGGCTAGCAACACAATAAACCTTCGAATGTCTTCACAACTCCCATGAACTAGTGTTTATTTAATACATTAGCTTGCTGAATTTTATTTACACTTAGACTATTTGTTGTTATGATTAAACTTATTCTTGCTTATGGTTGGTTTAGACTTGTTGTCGCTAGTATTATTGAATTGCTTATATTCCTGTTTGAATTGCTTATCATGAAATGCTTCCGCAATGTCCTGTTTTTAGGGGAGATGCTGTCGAAATTTTCTTGTTCTATAGTTTAGTTTTAAGGGGTGTTACATCCTCCAACTCTGGTGGCAGCAGCCCCCCTCTCCTTCCTCCCTTCCTCCTCTAGGTGAGTGCTCCATTTCTTGCCTTGGAGCTCAGATCTAGAGACCCCTGGCTGGTTGGTTGAGTTTTAGGGTTGCTAGATGTGAAATTTTGGAGGGAAATGGCTTTAGAAGTGGAGGGAAATCTGTGCAGTTTTCGAGCAGATTTTGTGTTGTTCTTTGAGCTGCGATTTGATCTAGTTAGAGGCAATTTCTGGATGTCCGTATGTTGCGAAAGTTGTAGGTACTCGAATTATCTTTAAATGGAGTACAAGAAGTCGAAAATCCATGAAGCCAATTAACAGTTATGCCATTTTTAGTGTTTGCTGTCCCGAGTAGATTGTTTTGTGAGCTGAAATGTTCAACTGCGTTTTAGACCTAGCTGCAGACTGATTGAGCTTTTCTGTTTGCCTAGAGAGTTGTAGGAAATTTGCTCTAGTTTCAGAAAATGTACTTGTTTGTACGATTCTAGTTTCAGAATCAAAAGTTATGTGGTTTTGAACTTGCTGCTCAGAAACCTGTTGTTTTGAAAGTTCAGATTTTGGGTTGTATGTTCAGTGTTTGATTAGAGGCTCTTGGAGCTATCTCCTGTTTATTTGGTTGCCATAGAAGTTGTAGATAATGCTCTCAAGATTCTGTAGAGCTCAAGAAAACACAATTTGGCCAAACCATTTAAAAGTTATAATATTTTGAATGCTTGCTGTCCAGAAATGACAATTTTGGCTTGTAGCTGTGTTCATGTTAATTCTGGGATTGTTTGAGACAATCCCAACTTGAATGGACTTGGGGTAATGCTAGGTATCTCTTTTGTGGTTATTTAAAGCTCAAGAATATAAGATTTGGTCCATTCAATCAAAAGTTGTGTTGGTTTTAGGGCTTGCTGTCCATAATTGATATGTTTTAATTGTAACCTGTGTTCATTTTAGTTATGGGACTGTTTGAGACAATTCCAACTGAAATGGCTTTGTGATCATCCTAGATTATCCTCTTGTGATCGTTTAGAGTACAAGAATGTGAATTTTGGTCCAACCATTAGAAAGTTATGCAAGTTTTACCTCTTTGCTGTCCAAATTGCAACTATTAGTACATTCAATTTTGAGTTGTGATTTTGAGCAAGATAGAGGCAGAATTTGAATTTAATTTTGCCTAGAGATAGCTAGAACTTTCTGAGTAGATGCTTAAAATGTCTTTGATTGCTCAATTTGGAGTTGTTTAGCAATAGTTTTGCTTTGGACCAGTTTTGAATGAAATTTCAGATTTGGGGGCAAGTTTGACTCAGGGAGTATTTTTTGTGGTTTGTTGTTGTTTGTTGACTCTAGAACTTGTGGAATTGAGTATATAACTATGTTTCCAGATGGAGTAGCTTCGGGAGTGACCTCTTCTTCCCGCCACTCCATTCCTCTCGGTAGAAGGCAAGTGTGTCATTTCGATTAAGTGCTAAAAGGGAATGAATCATGCTTTGCTTGGTGATTTTCATCATATTGATATTTATGTTGATGCAAATGTTAAGTTCATAAATTTATTCATTTGTCCCTTGTGTGTGTGAATCGATTAGAGGCATATGAAGGTGTAACACCCCAAAATTTTGCTTTTCTTAAATTATTGTGTGATTTGGCACTTTGGTGAATTTTTGGAATTTTCTGGAATTTATTTGGATTTATTTGGAATTTATTTGAATTTATTCCATTTTGAAATAATTAAAGAATTAAACTTTGCAAATAAAATTTTGTTGGAAATATTTTATTTGAGTCCCAAATACCCTAAAATATTTTCCAGAATTTTTCTGGAATTTTTCTGAGTCTTTTGCTATTTTTAATGAATTAAATGAATTTCTGGGAATTAATTTGAATATTTAATCGCTGGAAAATGCGAGTGGGTTTGTACTGTTCATCCGACCGAGCCCGAGTCAGACTCGAGTCCGAGTCCGACCCGGACCCGACCGAGTCGCGGCTGAGCCCAACCGCGTCGGACGCATCTAACCACGTGGAACCGCTGGATCAAGATCCAACGGCCCACAAGGTGCCACGTAGCCACGTGCGACCGCACCACTAACCAAAAGAACTCGCTCGATCTCAGCCGTTGGATCGAGATCCAACGGCCGAGATTCACTCGGACCCGACCGAGCCGTATCCGACCCGAACCCGTTCGCCCGCATGATCGTGGCCGTTGATCGCGCCACGTGGACGGCGGCGGTTCATCGTCTCCCTCCGAGTTGCGGCCGGACTCCGCCGCCGCGTAGATCTAGGGTTCCGCCTCGGGCACGAACGCCGAGGCTATTTAAGGCCCGGGTCACACCCCGAGGTCGGCCCTGACCTTGCGCACCCGTAGCCCCTACTCACCAAGGCAGAGCCGCCACCGTTTAGCCGCGATAGCTCGCTGTAGTTGCGCACCGTTCCGCCACGGTTTTTGCTTCATCCCGCCGTCAACCGCCGTCCCTAGCCACCGTTGGGCCCAGATCCAGAATCCCCAGACCGAGACGCACCCGTGGAGCCAACTCATCTCGCCGGAGGAGCCCCGAAGCGCCACGGGAGTGGTCGTCGTCTCCATCTCCGGCTGCTGCAGCTCCGCCGCGTCGCCATCGACCTCGCGAGCTCTGTGCGCCGTCCGATCTTGATCGCGCGGTTGAGGTGAGTTCACGTGTTTCCAAACCCGATTAGATCTGGACCGTTGGATCAAGATCTAACGGCCCACGATCATCGCGTGCGGTAGCAGCGTCAGCGTAGGGTTAGATCTGGACCATTCGATCTAGATCGAACGGCCCATGATCACCGTGTGGTTTTCAACGTGTTAACCCTGGATCTAATCACGGCCGTTGATTTTCAAATCAACGGACACGATCGCGCCACGTGTCTAGGGAGCCGAACCACCGCGCCACGCGGGCGTGCGCGTGGGTCACTGACACGCCAGGCCCGCGTGTCGGGCCGACAAAGACCGCGGACGTCACCCATGACGCCATCGGTGGGTCCCACTGTCAAAGATCGTGGCCGAGCCTCGCCGACGCCAAAGAATGACGTCACCCGAGGGGACCCACCTGTCAGCGACACGTGGAGTCGTGGACCGAGTCCACGGTAGACCCGAGCCGAGCGTGGACCGAGTCCATGGACCTACCGACGCCGCCAGACCAATCGAGGCTGCCACGTGTCCTCGCCGACGCAATAATTAATTTTCGAAAAGAAAATGATTTATTAATTCGAAATAATGATTTGATTTTGTTTCAAACTTCAAACGCTTATAACTTTTGCGTTTCAACTCCGATTTGAGTGATTCAAATTTCTAAATTTGTATAAAATTGAGATCTACCTAAATATGAATTTTATTTAATTTTTTGACTAAAGTTTTTCTCTGTAAAATTATTTAATTGATTATTTAAACTTCAAAATGCTATAACTTTTGCATTTTAACTCCGAATTTGACGATTCCAGTTTCTAAAAATTCATAAAATTATGCTCTCTCTGTTTATGGACTTTATTTGGATGTTTGGATGTTTTTGTCTACTGTTTTATTCATTGGTTGCTATTTGCACGCTTTACGAGTAGACGTTGAAGTGCTAGAAGGATTCGAAGGAGAAGTATTGACTCAGGATCCAACTCAAGACCAAGAACAAGTACTTTTTGAAGGCAAGTTGTGCTTTGACCATGTTGATCCTATTTTGAAACCTATTTTGATTTAACCTATTGCATGCTAGTTCAATTAGAAAATACTTTATTTAAATATGGGGGATTAGATAAATACCAATTTGCTGTATGACACCTTGATTATTTAAATATGTGCCATGACCCTTGTCACCCTAGTTGTGGATTACTAGTTGGACATTATTAAATTGCCAACATGGGTTTTAGACCGTTGTAGTATACTGCTTAGACCTGCTACGTGCTCATGACATGATTTTGGACAATCAAATGTTAATATTGACTTAATGATATATTGAACCTATTTTGGAAAGGTACCATGTGATGTTGATGGCACGTGGTGCATGGTAATCAACTGGGGTTTGATAAATAGTTTTTCGACCGGGGCATGTGGCAAGAATAATCAGGTAGGCCAGTTGTGGCATTGGGAATGTTGGTTTGGTTCTTCGGGTAGTCTTGCCCTGGTCACCCTAAGGACTTCACCTTGCAAGCCTTTGAACTGGGTCTAACGTGCAACCACATGTCTGTAATGGGACGGACCTAGTTGACTAAGTTGCTAATAACGTACCTGTGGGACCTTAGGAGGTCAACTACACCCTTTGTGTAAGTTGTACGGGGGAGCGTACCGGGGCTGCGGCCAGGTACCCATCTAACGGTTGATTGGCCTAAACTTCGCCTTCGCTAAGGGAAGGGTTAGTGTGCAATAACCGGGGAGGACAACTTGTATTGTTAGAAGTTTCCAAAAGACTTTGTTACGGGAACTCGCCTTTGTGGTGTTTGACTGTATCTTGTGGGTAAAGTGCATAACCTCTGCAGAGTGTACAATCTATTCGAATAGCCATGTCCGCGGTAATGGACATCGCTCGGGAATTACAGTCAAGGGTTAGATTTTCTCAAAAATAACTTGGACTTGAAAGGTTGGGTTTGGTTTAATAATGATGTTGATGGAAATGTGGACTAGGATGGGAAAGATGTTTATTAAAATCCTTGAAAAGTTATTTATGCTATACTTGCTTATACTGCTTTCGAATCTACTTATGCTACTTGTCAAATGCTGTTTACTGCAAATATACCTTGAGCTATTCCTTTGTATCAAGCCATGCATATAGTCTATTAGCCTGCATTCTGTGCATAACTTGCTGAGTACCAAGTACTCACCCTTGCCACAATACAACACCAGTTGAAGAGGAGACTACACCAGCTTTGGAGGAGGAGCTCCACGAGGAACCGTCTACTTAGGGAGCGAGCCCAGTCAGTTGCCTGTGGTATACTGGATGGCGCCACGAAGTTATCTTATTTTCCGCTGCTACTATTTCTCTCTTAATAAGTTTCGCCCTGCGTGGCGTATATTTGTAACTTGACCATAAGGTCGAGTAACCAGTTTGACTATTTAATTAAAGTACTTTATTAGTGTCGAGTGGTATGATTGTGATATTTACCGATGTTAAGACTGTGTGCACTAGCGCGTTCCTGGACTAGTGCTGAATACACAGAGGGTCCGGATTTGCAAATTCGGGTCCCGACAGAGGTGGTATTAGAGCCATACTGACCGTAGGCTCAACCCTAGCTAGAATGGTCGTAGAGAGGTTAAAACCTATTTTCTAAAAGCTAAAAGGTTGTCAAGATAAGAAATGATATCTCGACTTATCCCCTTCTCTCTTTTCTTGCCTCTTGCTGAATTTTTTCCCTTACCTTGTCACGATTTAAAAATTTCGAATTCTTACGTGAGCACTCTTGTGACAGATGGAGGGAGAGTTCAACTACGTCGATCTGGAGGTTGGTCACGCCGCAGAACTTTGGCGTATGCTACAGACTCTCGGAGACTTTGAGAAGCCACAATACCAAGTGGAAGTGATCAGACAAGCAGGATTGATCAAGGCTTGCGACGTGAAGATTGTGGTGCCTGCTAGGAAGAAGGGCCCAGGCAATCGCCCGATACACTGCACTGCCAGGAGGTCTACAATGCAGATGGGTATCCAGGAGGTGTCACGACGAGCAATGCGGCACATTACCCGTATCTACGCCAGAGAGTTGGAGAGCACGGTGTTCCGTTATCATCCGCGCAGCAATAACCTTCTTGACCCGAAGGCGATTCAGGATGAGGATGCCATGGTCACACAGTTGGCACGACTTGTTGTCGCCCAGGAGGATGTACTCGATGATACAAGCAAGGAGCTACAGAAGGCCCGCAAGGAGATCACAACAGAGAAGAACAGATGGCGGGAAGCTCAAGAGTATGTGTCACACCTTCTGCAAAGGATTGGAGAGTTAGAGACGGCATTGTATGCACCAGAGCCAGAGCCAATGCTCGAGCTACACGAGCCAGACCCGGAGGAGCCGGAGCTTGAGGAGGACACTGCTTCTTCGACTACCACAGTTAAATGGAGTTGTGAAGAGTTGGGATCGAGTCGTGGACTCACCCAAAAAGATTCAATGACGTATGTGTATGAAAAGGGCAATGAGGTAAGTGGTAGCGGTACAATTGTTTATGTATTGGTTGAATCTTGTAAGAGTTACATTCTTAATGATGGGTTGGAATTGCTAACTTGTTATTCATATTGATTTGATGCACTTTGCTGAGTTTTCGAACTCACGCTTGTTTGTTAATATTTTTAGGTACTCGGAAGAGCGACTTGCCGGGTTTGGGGCATAGCTGCACCTCCACTGTGTCTCACGACATGTTTCAGACTTTTGGAATCAATTAGTAAATTTGTAACTAGTTAATCCATTTGTGTAATCATGTGGTATTTAAGTTGAGTTGTTAATGAATGGATTTTTCTTTGGTAGTGTTAATTGCCTACATGTCATGATGGTTGATTGATTCTATGACATGTTGAAATTATTATTGCTATATTGATAATTGTGATCTCTTTTGCCTGCTGAGTGGATGTCCACTTAGTAGGGGAGGTCTTGCGAAAATTTATAGTGAAAATTTGATAGGTTTTGGTAGCACTTCGGGCACGTGAGGTGCCAGGGTGTTACATCAACTGGGGGTTTGATAAATAGTTTTCGACCGGGGCATGTGGCAAGAATGATCGGGTGGGCCAGTTGTGGCATCGGGAGCGATGGTTTGGTTCTTCGGGTAGTCTTGCCCTGGTCAACCTAAGGACTTAACCTTGCAAGCCTTTGAACTGAGTTAATCGTGCAACCACATGTCCGTAATGGGATGGACCTAGTTGAGTAAGTTACTAATAACTTGCATGTGATACCTCGGTGTCAACTACACCCTTTGTGTAGCTTGAAAGGGGAGCGTACCATAGCGATGGCATGGTACCCGTCCAATGGTATGTCGGTCCCATACTTCGCTTTTGATAAGGGAAGGGATGGTGTATGGCAAAAACCGGAAGGGTTCACTTGCGTAGTTAGCCATTTCCGAAAGGCTTTGTTACGATCACTCGCCCTTGTGGCGTTTGGCTGTATCTTGTGGGTAAAGTGCATAACCTCTGCAGAGTGTAAAAATCTATTCGAATAGCCGTGTCCGCGGTATTGGACATCGCTCAGGGATTACAGTCAAGGGTTAGACTTTCATGAAAAACAACTTGGACTTGGAAGGTTTGGTTTGGTTAATTGATGATGTTGATGGAAATGTGGACTAAGAATGGGAAAGATGTTTATTTAACTCCTGGAAAGGTTATTGATAGTATACTTGTCTTTACTGCTGTGGTTGTGTGGAACCACCGGGTCTCTCTCTCAGTGTGGTTGTGTGGAACCACCGGGTCTCTCTCTCTTCTTACTCGTCAGACTGCTTCTTGTTTTTCGGGGAACCTGCTTCTACTCTGTCCTCTTTTCCGCTTTATAGGGCGGGCTTGGATATGCCCGTATTGATTGGCTTTCTTTTTCTTTATTATTTCTTGCCAGGGGCTAATCTGAATTTTTTTTATTGACTCACGTCTCTAATACGTTGGGTTTTACCCTATGTTCGTACACCTTTATAGGGGTTCGACGGGAATTTCACTTGTGTAGGGGTCTCAGATTGCCTGGACACGTCACCATGTATTTGGGAGGAGTTGTTGGAGGGTGTCAGACATTGGTGATTTAGCATTAGGTTCACGTCGAAGGAAGGCACGACTGGGAGTGATTCCCTCCGGTTTCCTCCTTCGCCACGGAAGGGTACTTCCCCTCATTGCGGGGGGAGAGGGGGTGATCCTTATCCATCTCCTCCTCTTACCGGGGGTTGACCCCCTAGTGTATGGACTCATGGCTTTGTCGAAGGGAGAGGTTGGCGTTCATAAAACCGTTCATATGGGTCACTAGACGCGTGATGTTTTCGCTTAGTTGGCCGAGGGGAGGGCTGAGCCTGGCCGGCCCACCACACTAGCCCCTCATGTCAGCGGGTAGAAGTCGTTCTGCTCGCTGGGATGCAACATTAAACGTCCGGGAGTTTTTTTTTTTTTTTTTATAGAGATAGGGTTTTACGATGGTGGCGGCGTTCATCTTCTTTGGCTCCGCATTTCGTCCGTTTTCTTTTCTCGTTCGCATTCTCCTCTGGTGCCTGTCTCCCTGATCTCCTACCCACCTAGATCTCCATGGGTCCTAGGCGCCCCCCTAAGATAAAACCAGTTTTGAGCGAAGAGGATGCCGCGGGATTATCCCCCATTTTGGGGCGGTCGGCGTTGAGCTCTGCCGACCTCGATGCACTAGCGGCTGATTTTGGGGTAATACGCCCTTCCATGCGCCTCCCGGGTGGTGAAGAAACCCCTCAGCCTCAGGCAAATGAAGCAGTGGTGTTCGCGGCATTTCTCGAGGCAGGACTTCGTTTCCCGTCTGCCCCTCTACTATCATCAGTACTCCGGGTTTTCCATGCGGAGCTGTCACAGCTTACTCCTAATGCCATCGTACGATTGGCGGTGTTGGAATGGGCTTTCCGCCTACTGAATCCACCGACAGGCGCTTGTTTTCTCTCATAGAAGACGCTGCTTTGGCAACCAAGCAACAGAAGCAGGAACGAAGGCCGTAAGTCATGTTTCGGTTCTCTGAACTTCCAGACGAAGAGATCTCTTATAAAGGAAATCCCAGTAGCAGCCGCCAAGGGGAAATGGGACTCAGGATGGATGTCCCGGTGGTATTATCAAATTCTCGTGGGCACGGACTCTCCTCTTCATACTTCAATGGGTCCAGTCCGCGGTTCGATCCCCTAATTGAGCGCGACGCGAAGAAATTAGACATCTTGACTATCTCAAGGCCCTTCGTGCCCAGAGTACAATGCGAGATTTGGTGGAAGAATACCGCTTATGTCGTATCGACCCTTTGGCCAGGAGTTCCCCGTTACTCTGGAGGCGGTCATTTGGGAGGTACGGTGTCCGTGATTCGCCCTGAAGGGTACAAGACCGGGCGTGGGGCGGCGAGAGATTGGCTCGCAAGCTTCAGGCCCTTGCCAGGCAACGGAGTATGAGGCTGCTATGGGCGCCGTGGGGGCCACCCGATGTTCTCGTTTTACTGACTGGGGACGCCGCGCGCCCCCTCATCCCCGAGGGTCAGTTGGCTCTCCTCGCTCGCTAAACGAGCAAGGTTAGCTCGTGTTGCGCTGCCCCAAGCCGCTACTTCGGGTGGGAGCGAGGATTCGGGGATGATGACGACAAGGAGGCGGATTGGGATTCGGAGGAATCCAAATGACGAGGGTGATTCCTCCGGTTACGTGGCGGTTACGTCTCTCCTGCCTCCGCCCCCTCCGGATTCTGTGGGTGCGGGGGGTCCCTCCGAAACGATTCCCTTGGCTGTTGTGGGCGAACCCTCGCATGTGCCATGTGCCATCTGCCCCAAATACGAGCTTTCCTGAGGCAACATCAAGTCCGACTGCTGTGGGGGAGGTTCCCTCGGCCCTCCCACTTGACCCTTCTGTTAATGTGCCTGTTGACGGGAGTCGATCCCAGGTATTCATTTAGGGATTCGGAGTGGAGACTATCGACATATATGACGAGGATGATGGTGATTCTCCTGCGGAGTGCGCACAAGGGCAACTTGAAGATGGATCTGCCGCGCGACAGGGGAGACTCGGGGTTTGCGGTTGAACATTTCCACTCCTGACACCCCCACTGGGGGAGAAGGTCTTACTCCTGATACTTTTCCCGCCAGCTCGTTAGGGTGCGATATTCTTTCAGGTCTTGATGAGGTTAATGCAGGAGGTAATAATGCGGAGGAGGCGGAGGATTTAACACCGTTGAAACAGGTCCAAACTGGGGCGCTTGCCAGTCCTTTGCCTGTCGCGGAGGAGGAGGGTCGAGAACCTCCGATTCCAAGTACTCAAGGCGTCCCCCCCCGGATGAGGGGATTTTACCTTCGGGCCCGCCAGCCCTTGCGGGTGGTGTGGGCTCTTCCTTTGTCCGCTTTGATTTGTCGGATTTTTCAGCCTCAGATTTTGAAAGGGGGGCGGCTGTTTCTCCGTCCTTAAGAAAGATGCGCGCGGCCTTTTCTCCTTACAATAAATCTGTGGCTTTATTTGAGGAAGTCAATGACCTTTCTCTCTGCGAGATCTCGATGGACCATCATCTAAAGGTATCCTTCCTTTTGAGCTTATCCTACCGGTATCAATGTCTTTCAATATCCTGCTTCATATCTTCTCCATTTTTAGGGGTCAGATTTCGCTTGAGAGATATCACGTCGATTTCGGACGTGCTTGGGTCGATTCAACAAGGGGCCTGAGGATTGTGAGGCCGAAGGAACGAGTAGCGGAACTAGAGGCGGAGAAGGCTAATCTTTCAAGGGCACTTCAGGACTCTGAGGACTCGTTGGCCAAGGTGCAGGCTGAAGCGTCCCAGAGTCGGGACTTAGCTGCGAAAAATGCAGAACTGGAGGGGGTAATTTCTCTGATGAGGGACCGTCTCGCCGAGGAGGAGCGAGCCGCATGGCGGCGGAGCGAAACGAAAAGAAGAAGGATGATCGAATAGAGGAGTTGAAAAACCTATTGGTGGTTCTTTGAAGAAGGCAAGAACATGTTGAAGAAGCAAGTGGAGGAATTCCTCTCAACTCGCAACGGGCGCGGAGCGAAGTTCAAATGCATCTTCGTAACGCTCAACGAGCGGAGGAGCGTCACGACATGGTTCGGGACGGAATTGGAATCCGTTGTCTCGAGGATTCACGGGGCTACAGAGGCCTTCCTTCAGCTCCTCGGTTCGGTATTGATGCGGCTCGAGTCGTATTCCTTCCTCCACTGAAGCTGTCTCCTTCCTTGAGAAATCTACTAAGATTTTTGGGGATTCAAAGATCGACCTTCGGCGACATCGCGCGAGATTGGGCTCCGTGAAAACGGCTCAGCTATTGGAGGCAAAAGGATGTACTCATATACGCGAGCATTTCGGTTTTTCTTCTGCAGCTCCGTCGTTACCGGGGTTCGGAGATATCCCTTCGTCGGTGAAGCCTTCCTCCGCCGCATCTAGATTATCGTCAAGTTTTATGTCAGATTTCTGGAAGCAGCACGGGGAGCCCACTGCAAGGGAGTCAGTTCGTCGAGCTCGTGCTGTGATGCGTGACTCGGGGAAAGGCAAAGAGAAACCGCCTCCTTCTTAGTTGGTGTATCTTCGTGTGAGGGGATTTTTGTAGACACTTGGGTTAAATCACTTATTTTATCAAATGACCATGTATGTTCGTTCACTCTACGGGTCCCTTCGTCCGAAAAAGCGTTTAGCTTCTCCCAATGGAGACCAAACGTCAGTGACGAGTATTAGCGGGACTTAATGGTCCGGCGAACTTCTCGGGGGATGTGTAGACGCTTGGGCTTCTCGCGTTATTATTTAACTCTGGCCCTTTTCACCTTCCTCGCCCACCTTGTTAGTATCAGAGTAGACGATCGCTCTCTTCCCCTGCCTTCCTTTGATTTTTCAATGGCTGACCTCCCCGGGGAAATTATGGAAGAAGACCCCATTTTTGCCAACCTGGATGAGGGGCCGCCTGTGGCAGAGATCCCGCCACTGCTGGAGGAGGAGGGAGCCCCTATCATGGTTCCTGATCCTCTGGGTGACACTCTCGCTCCCGGGGGTCTTCCAGCCGCCGACGATTTCGAGGCCTTCATTGAAGGTCTATGGGCAGATTTCGACATGATAATGGCCGCAGAGGAGGCCCTCGCCCGAGACCTCGCCAACCTCGACATTTTGATCGGGATGGTGCCGCGGCTGCTAGAAGCCAAGGACGCCCTCGCGGAAGCCGTGGCGCGTGCTAATCGCATCTAAGTCCGCGTTTCGTATAAAAGCTTTTGTTGAATTACTGTTCTATGTATGCTTGGGACGATGTTATGTAATTCCCAGTCGGGGATTGGTACTTATATCTGTTCTTTGTCTTCTCTGTTTGAATTCCTTCTGATCTTACATTCTTAGCTTCCTATCGTGCCTTGAGTAGTAGTCGTGAAATGGTCTCATATGGTCGCATAATGCGTAAGCACCCCCTCCCTCCTTGCCGAGAGAAAGACGGGATACCGGCTTGGGTGTATTTTCTCAATGACTTGGCGAGGGTAGTACGACGTGTTCTCCGGTCCTTCGGAGCGAAGGTGAGGTTGGTACCTTAACCCGGACGGTTATTTCGTGAATAGATGAACGGGGACAGCGAACGAATTGTAGTGTCGGTGCGACTAACTACCCACGAATTCTTACCCCGCGCGAGGCAACGGGTCTCCGGAGCGAGGGATGGGTGGGACTTATGCCCGACCAAGCATCCGCGAAATCCTACCCGGCACGAGGCAACGGGTCTCCGGAGCGAGGGATGGGTGGGACTTATGCCCGACCAAGCATCCGCGAAATCCTACCCAAGACGAGGCAACGGGTCTCCTGAGCGAGGATGGGTGGGACTTATGCCCGACCAAGCATCCGCGAAAATCCTACCCTAAGACGAGGCAACGGGTCTCGGAGCGAGGATGGGTGGGACTTATGCCCGACCAAGCATCCGCGAAATCCTACCCTAAGACGAGGCAACGGGTCTCCTGAGCGAGGATGGGTGGGACTTATGCCCGACCAAGCATCCGCGAAATCCTACCCTAAGACGAGGCAACGGGTCTCCTGAGCGAGGATGGGTGGGACTTATGCCCGACCAAGCATCCGCGAAAATCCTACCGACGAGGCAACGGGTCTCGGAGCGAGGATGGGTGGGACTTATGCCCGACCAAGCATCCGCGAAATCCTACCCTAAGACGAGGCAACGGGTCTCCTGAGCGAGGATGGGTGGGACTTATGCCCGACCAAGCATCCGCGAAATCCTACCCTGACGAGGCAACGGGTCTCGGAGAGAGGGATGGGTGGGACTTATGCCCGACCAAGCATCCGCGAAATCCTACCCTAAGACGAGGCAACGGGTCTCCAGAGCGAGGGATGGGTGGGACTTATGCCCGACCAAGCATCCTCGAAATCCTAATAGGTTTCTTGATTTGAATCTTGGAGAACATGAAGATGGCTCAAACTCGCGATGTCTTTCCATTTTTTTATTGATAAGGATCGGTACATTTCTTTCCTTCGGATTCGACCACCTACGGAAAAAAATTTTTGAGCGCGTCGGTGTTCCAGGTCCGTGGTATCTCTTCTCCGCAGGGGGTAATGAGCTTGTGGGCACCCTTCGCTGTTGACTCTTGGATGATGTATGGTCCTTCCTGTGTCGCTTTCCAGCCACAAGGCCGGAGCGGCCCGCTTGAGCACCATGTCTCCAGGGTGTAGTTCACGTTTCTTCACCTTCTTGTTGAAGCTTCGGGTGGACGCCTCCGCGTAGGCTTTCATGGTCTTTAAGGCTTGAAGCTTGTGTTCTTCCTTTAGATCACACGTGACGTCAATTGCCTCATGGGTCGGGGTTTTGATTACTCGTAAGGATTTTGCACAGATCTCCGCAGGAGAAACGGCTTCTTCCCCGAAAAGGAGACGGAAGGGGAGAACCCGTCGCTCTTGAGGCCGGCGCGTGTTGCCCATAAGACGTGATCCGGCTCGTCGGGCCAAAGCCCCTTCTTAGAGCCGTAAAGCCTTTTTTATGCCATCAAGAAGTAACCTGCTCGCCTGCTCCACCGCCTGCTCGATCGAGGAAGACCCACTGAGGCGAAGCAGATCTTTATCCCGAGATTATCACAGTAATCGCGGAATTTCCAGGAGTCGAATTGATTCCCATTGTCGGTTACGATCTGGAAAGGGACCACGTATCGGCAGATAATTGTTTTCCATAGTAATTTGTGGCGGCCTCTGCGGTTATCTTATGAATCGGCTCGCCTCGATCCAGGAGAAGTAATCGATGGCGACGATTAAAATCAAGGTTTGCTCGAGCTTTAGGAAGCGCCCCAACAATGTCTATTCCCCACTTGGCGAAGGGCCAGACCGGGGGTACCGCATGCAGTTCGTTGGGCGGGGCCCTCGTTTGCTTGGTCATCCATTGGCACGCATGACAGTGTCGGACCATGTGCTCCGCATCTTGCAACGCTGAAGGCCAGTAGAGCCCCATCCGGAATAGCTTTCTCACGAGATTCCTAGGGGCACAGTGCGCTCATAATCTCCCTCGTGTGCTTCAAGTAAGGCTTGAACTCCTTCTTCTCGCGAGATGCAGCGTAGCCACGGAGCGCAGAGGCCGCTACGGAACAAGAGGCCGTTGATGATGGCGTACTTCTTTGCTCGTCTTTCGACGCGCCTCGCCCGTGTATCCTCGTCTGGCAAAACTCCTTCCAGGAGGTAGTTGTATATCTCATCCCTCCGGTCTTCGGCACGCCCGAACGATGAGGTTTATCTGGGAAGGAATGGAGGGGGTGCGAAGTATCTCGAAGAAGATTGTCGAAGGTAGGCTTCCTCCGGTGGCTGCGATCTTGGCTAGCTCGTCAGCACGTTCGTTTTGAGACCTGGGAATTGCATTAACGGTGAACCCGGTGAAGCCCTTCTCCATTGTCCGGATCATATCGACGTACTTCTGGAGCTGCTCATCCCTCACTTGATATTCTTTGGTGATGTGCCCCTGAATGAGTTTCGAGTCGGTGTATATTATCGCCTTTCTTGCTCCCATGATCTTTGCTTTTCTGATACCCAATAATAGCGCTTCATACTCAGCTATATTGTTAGTTGAAGGAAATTCCAGCCTTGCTGCAAACTCCACTTTTTCTCCGCTGGGTGTGTGTATCACCGCCGCTATTCCCGCCCCACTCGCCCCCCAAGACCCGTCAGAGTGGATGGACCACATTGTTGGAGTTTGGTTGTTCTCCGGGGCTGGGGAGGTCCATTCTACCATGAAATCGACGAGGGCTTGGCTTTTGATTGCCGTGCGAGGAATTATGGTTAATTCAAAGGGAGCTAGCTCGACAGCCCACTTGGCCGATGCGCCGTGCTTTCCTGTGAAGAGCATAGACCCTAGGGGATATGTAGTTGGCACCTTGATGCGGTTGGCTTGAAAATAATGCCGGAGCTTTGAGATGCCATTAACAGAGCATATGCCGCTTTTTCCATTTCCGAGTATCGTAGCCGCTCCTTGGAGGGCTTCAGAGACAAAGTAGACCGGCTGTTGTTTGGCGCCTTGAGGTCGCACTAACACGGCGCTTACGGCGAGGGGCTAGCCGCTAGATATAATGAAGCTCCTCACCTTGCTTCGGGCTTTGTAGGACAGGGATTTCCATGAGGCTCGCTTCAAGTTATCGAAGGCACGTTGGCATTCCCTGTCTGCACGAAACTATCGCTTGTGCGCAAGGCTTTAAAGACCGGCAGACTTCGCTCATGATTTTGGCAAGAACCGATCGAGCGCCGCTATCCGCCGCCAACCGTTGTACTTCTTTCGTGTTTCTTGGTGGGGCCATGTCTTGGACAGCTCTTATCTTTTCTGGATTCGCTTCTATGCCCCGCTTGGGAGACCAGGAAGCCTAGCGGCTTTCAGCGTCCACGCCAAACGCATTTTGACGGGTTAAGCTTCACCTTTCCTTTTATCAAATTTACGAAAGTTTCCGGAGGTCCTCGATGTGATCTTCTTTCTTCTCACTTTTGACAATGATATCGTCAACGTAGGCTTCCACATTTCTTCCCAACCGATCGGCGAAGATCTTCGTGATGAGTCGAGCGAAGGTAGCACTGCGTTTTTGAGCCCGAAAGGCATCCGTGACGAAGCAATAGGTACAGAAGGAGTAACGAATGCTGTCTTGTCTTCGTCTCCTTCTTGCATATAGATTTGGTGATAACCAGAGTACGCATCAAGGAAGCTCATCCTTTCTGACCCGGAGGTTGAATCAACCAGCTGGTCGATGCGGGGCAGGGGGAAGTCATCTTTCGGGCATGCTTTGTTTAAATCGGTGAAGTCGATGCACATCCTCCATGCCCCGCTAGCCTTCTTGACTAAGACGATGTTGGCCAGCCAATCCGGGTATCGAGTTTCGCGGATGATTCCCGCCTGGAGCAGTTTAGCCACTTCCACCTTCGCAGCTTCTTGTCTTTCTGCTGCAAGTTTTCTCAATTTTTGCTTCCTAGGCTTCACGTTTGGATTAACAATGAGAGCATGTTCAATAGTTTCTCTCGGGGCCAGGAAGGTCTTCGTGCCCCAAGCGAACACGGTTTCATATTCCTGGAGGAGCAAAGCGGCGGCAAGTGTTTTTCCTCCTCCGGAGACAACATGGCACCGATACTTCTTGTCCTTCTTTGCTTCACGGCCCGAGCGGTATCCGTTGGGTTTCTCCTGGGGTTGTGGTTTAGGGAGCCACCGGCTGCGATTCGCAGGTACGACGGGATCTAGCTCAGTAGCGCGGACGTGTTTGACTTGAGGTGGGTTCTCCATATCTATCTTCCTTGCCAAGGCTTGGTCTCCTCGCACCGTGATGACACCATCTGCGGTAGGGATTTTCATGCATAGGAAACCGTGATGAATTATGGCCCCCATGGTTGTCAACGAGCCCCTGCCTAGGATCGCATTGTATTGGAATGGCATGTCTACCACATCGAATGTGACGCGACTTGTGACGCTGGTTTGAGGCGTCGCGAATGTGACTTCAAGCTCCAATTGCCCCGAGTGCTGGCCGTGCTTCCTCCAAAACCCATCGGCGGCACCTCCGATTTTTCAACCGATCTTGTGGAATCATCATTTGTCGGAAAGCCTCCATGGATAGTATGTCATGGCGCTCCCTCCATCTACCAATATTCGACGTACTTCGCAGTCGGCGATAATGGCGGTTACTACCAAGGAATCTTGGTGCGGGAAGTGTACCCCCGTGGCATCCTCCTGTGTGAATGTGATTGGTTCGCATTTCTGGGAGGAAGGGTGGTGGGGGTAATTGCAACGTGGTTAATTTGCCGGGCGTACGCCTTCCTCTGTCTTTTTGACGAAAGATGTGATGAGGAGCCCCCCGCAATGACGTTGATAATGCGACGAAGATGATTCATTCCTACACGGGGGGGGTGTTGTCGTCCAACAGGAGGCGCTTCGGCGCGGCAGATGCATCTTGACTTCCCTTTGTTTCGCCTCGAACCGCCTATATCCGTTGATCACTTTGCATTGGATGGTGTATTGAGTGATATTTTCCCAGTGATATTCACAGAAGTAATGCCGGGGCTCTGTCCCTTATTTCTTGTTAACTAGGCTTCCCTCGTATTGTTTTCATCGGCCTGGGGGTGGTCATCGTCTTTCTTTGCCGCTCATGGGCCTGTCGCCCGTGGCTTGCCGATCTCTTGGCTTTTCAATGTGGTGGATTCTCCTCCTCTCGTCTCTTCTTCCTGGCTCTGGGTATCGTTCCCTCATTTTTGGGTTGAGCGGGAGGTCCTTCCCTCGCCCTCTCTTGCGTGGAGCGAATTCTTGCTTCTCCTGTTGGGGCCCGTCTTCCCTTCGGAAGTTGTCTTCCTCCGCCCGCGCGTACTCCCTCATCTTCGCAAAGAGTTCTTCCACCGTGCGCACCTCTTTACGAGCGAGCCTTTCCGCCAACGGTCCCCTACGCAGGCCGCAACGCGTCGCATTGATGATAGTAGTGTCGCTTACTCCTCGCACTGCACTTAATCCGGGAGAAACGCTGGAAGTAACTTTTAAGGGTTTCCCCTTCGTGTTGTCTGACTGCAAATAGGTCACTTTCCTCTTTCATTCCGTCGAAGTTACCCTGAAAGTTGCCTTCAAGCTTGGAGCGGAGTTGTGGCCAACAGGTGATCGATCGGGGCTCCAGTGAAGAGTACCAGGACAGGGCTATGCCTTCAAGGGCTAGAAGGAGCCCCTTCGCCTTGATGTCATCATCTCCTCCCGCTGCTTCAATCGCCGTATCATAAACGCGGAGGAACTCCCTTGGGTCCGTCCGACCGTCATATGGCTTAACAAAGGGGAAATTTGAAGCTTCCGGGAGGGCCATTTTTGGCCCGTAAGCGAATCTTGAGGGTTTGGATCGTGATCTTCCTCAGGCGCCATCGCAATCGCTGGAGATAGCACCTCGCAGCTCGGGCTTTCATCTTGTGATTCGTATTGACCCCGTCAGTTGTCCTTGTAGACGCCTCAACTCGCCATGAGTTGCTCGTTGCCTTCCATCGGCGCCCGCACGTTGGGGTCAATCTCCTCCCGAGCTCGGTTCCTCCTCCGTGGGTTTCTTCATTTCCGTGGGTCTCTCGGCGATGAGTCGGATGTGTCGACGCTTCCGCCACATCTCCTCCTGGTGTCGAAACCGTTAAATCTGTCGTCGGAGGCCGCCGTTTGGGGCTCGCTTGCGCACGGCCACCGGAGTCTGTGGATGTAAAGTTCCCGCCATGTTTCGGGCTTCATTGCGGTGGCATCCGCGTCGTCATGCGTAAGTCGAGGGGATCTCAGATTGGCTTCGTCGCCGCCTTGGTTCTTCTGTTCCTGCCGTCGTTGCCGCCCCCTTGGATATTGCCTCCTTTCCCTTCTTTGGTGGCATGGTTGCAGGAAACTTACCCTTGGGCTTGATCGGCAGGTGGTGGTTTCACCTTGCGGTTGGGTTCCCCATGGACGGCGCCAGTGTGGTTGTGTGGAACCACCGGGTCTCTCTCTCAGTGTGGTTGTGTGGAACCACCGGGTCTCTCTCTCTTCTTACTCGTCAGACTGCTTCTTGTTTTTCGGGGAACCTGCTTCTACTCTGTCCTCTTTTCCGCTTTATAGGGCGGGCTTGGATATGCCCGTATTGATTGGCTTTCTTTTTCTTTATTATTTCTTGCCAGGGGCTAATCTGAATTTTTTTTATTGACTCACGTCTCTAATACGTTGGGTTTTTTACCCTATGTTCGTACACCTTTTATAGGGGTTCGACGGGAATTTCACTTGTGTAGGGGTCTCAGATTGCCTGGACACGTCACCATGTATTTGGGAGGAGTTGTTGGAGGGTGTCAGACATTGGTGATTTAGCATTAGGTTCACGTCGAAGGAAGGCACGACTGGGAGTGATTCCCTCCGGTTTCCTCCTTCGCCACGGAAGGGTACTTCCCCTCATTGCGGGGGGAGAGGGGGTGATCCTTATCCATCTCCTCCTCTTACCGGGGGTTGACCCCCTAGTGTATGGACTCATGGCTTTGTCGAAGGGAGAGGTTGGCGTTCATAAAACCGTTCATATGGGTCACTAGACGCGTGATGTTTTCGCTTAGTTGGCCGAGGGGAGGGCTGAGCCTGGCCGGCCCACCACAACTGCTTTCGAATCTACTTATGATACTTGTCAATTGCTGTTTTACTGCAATTATACCATGAGCCAATCCCTTGTAGTAAGCCATGCATGTAGTATATTAGTTTGCATTCTGTGCATGACTTGCTGAGTACCAAGTACTCACCCTTGCCGCAATACAACATCAGTTGAAGAAGTGTCTATACCAGCTTTGGAGGAGGAGTTTCAAGAGGAGCCGTCTAACTAGGGATCGAGTCCAGTCAGTTGCCTGTGGCATATTGGTTGGCGCCACGCATTTTCTTTATATATTCCGCTGCAGATTTTATTTGAATAAGTCTTAGCCCTGCGAGGCGTACTTTTGTAACTTGACCATAAGGCCGAGCAACCAGTTTGGTTATCTTAATTAAAGTACTTTATTATTATCGATGTGTATGATTGTGATATTTACCAATGTTGAGACTGTGTGCACTAGCATGATCCTGGACTAGTGTTGAATACACAGAGGGTTCGGATTTGCAAATTCGGGTCCCGACAGAAGGGCTGCACGGTTGAACGGCTGGGATAAAGAGATTTGATGTTTGATAGTTTGGCTTTTTAGTATAGCTTCTAGGTGTGAGGGACGCGGTTTGGGATTTTATACTTGGTGAGAAAGGGTAATTTTCTTCAAACTCTAGTGGTAAAGTCATAACCCATCCCATCTAAGCCGTGGGAAACTACGTCATACCAGCTTTTGGCTTTCAACTTCTTCTAGTACAAATGGGCTACTGGCTTCTAGCTTTTGGCTGCGAAAAAGCTAGCCATTTGGAATCACTTCTGGCTTCTAGAGGACAGAAGCCAAAGTTGAAGCCGTTCCAAATAGGACCTTTAGCACTAAGTGCTTCATCATGTATCGTGTAAATAATTTGCGACATCTGGGCTATGAACAATGTTATTAGGTCATCGACTAATCCACGATCAACCGTTCAGTCGGTATATTGAGGAGTAGTACTAGTAATGTGGTTGATGATGATGTAGAATTGGATGATGGTGAGACTCCGCCGTCTACTTATGTGGGTGGAGCAATTTGTGAAGAGGATGATTTTGAATTGGATGATGACTTGGATGGCTGATTCGAATCATAAATGCCTTTGTTACTTCACAATCAGACTTAGAAATTATCTACCAATTATCGTTGTTGTTCAGAACTTGTTCCTTATTAAGTTATGCACTTATGCTTAATGACTGGTTGGTTGGTGGCTGCCAAGTGCCTTATTTATCTGCTGCCTTAAATTCTAATATTTTTCTACCTACAAAGTATGAAGTGTGAATGTGATGCTGTGATATAACTCCTGTTATTTTATTGCTGGCTCATTATTCTATTATTTAACTTTGAGTGTGTTGTTTCTCAATTTCAAAGAAAGACATTCATCAAGAAAAATATATTGAGTCGAAACAAGTAAGTCATCAACTCTTCATCATGCTCTTGTTGTTCAACTCTTCATTTCATGCTATACAATATTTATGTGTTTAATTTTTACTACAACTTAGTATATGACATGTCCTGTTAACATGCTTCCTAGTTTGGAATTGGTCATGACTAGTCGCGACTTGTCAAGTCGACAAGTCGCCCCTTGTCAACCAAGTCGACAAGTCACCCCTTTGACGACTCGACTCAACTTTACGATTAATAACCTAGACTCAACAATTTTCTCTATTATGGGAATCTGAAAATCGTTCTGAATTTTTTAATATTAATATTCTTAGTGATCAGCCACTATCATATCTTCACTTCGGCTATAAAAAAAAATCGCGTAACCTAGGGAAGCTATATTCTAACCACTTATGTTCATTATTAGGATTTAGGAGTTTATTTCTAGTTAAAAGTTACAAGCCTGCCTTGACGATTGACATCAATACCCTATCATGTCCATGTCAATGTCAAAGACCTACGGCTTAACATATTGTCAAATATGCTTACTTGGAATTTTATGTCCAGCTTCCTTGTGCTATGATTTTTATTGCTTAACCTCCTCTTCTAAAGCTATTGTTCTGTATGATTTTCATGTTAAACCTACCTGCCGTACGCAAGTTATTTTGCAGGTACTTAAAAGCTTAAGAGACGTTGTCTTTCGCTGGAAGAATTCAGTTCTTTTGGGTTGCATCTCTTGGAATGACTTGTGGCCCTTTTCCCGCATTCTGCAAAGTTACAAGAAACTCCCTAGTACCAAGGATCAAAATCTCATCGAAATCCCGCGAAATCTCGGCGAAATCTTGGATTTCGGACCCCCTGAATTTCATAATCCCGACGAAATTAAAAAAATTTGAAAAAAAAATCGAAGTGCTACAATACCTATAATCTTGCCGAGATCTCGGTATATTTGCCAAAATCTTGGTGTTTTTGACCGAAATTTGATTAAAACTTGACCGGATTTGACCGGACTGTATTCTTCACGTTATTTCCCATGTGGGACAGTCGGTAGCTCATTCAGTTAGCCTATGCACATTATGACCCCGTTTGGCAACTTAGAACCGGGCCGTTTCTACTAGAATCTAGGAGAAACCCAACCAAACGGGCTAAAGCTCGGAAAGATTCTCCTCAGAACGTTTCTTCTTTTTCCACGCCGGGGCCGAATCGCCCTCAACCCCGTTCCACCCCGATTCACATAATCTAGACAGCTAGCCAAACAGTTGCCAGACAGTGATTCCGATTCTACCTGAAACGTTTTTACAAAGAATCTGGAACCGCTTCTGTTTCTACTAGAATCCGGAACCGTACCAAACAGGGCCTAATTCTTGCAATTATTAATTAAGTACCTCGGTTGTCAGAATTTTTTAAACTTTCTAACATTTTATGAGAATATAATTGATACATCAAAATTTTCCAAATTTTTTTTCAAAACTTTCTAGCATTATTTGAACTATTTTTCATTCAGTTGAAATTTGTCGATCAGTCTTCACTAGCACTTTTCAAAATTTTGAAAATTCCTCAAGATTGATCATCATTTGAAAATTTTATGGTAATATTATGGATGTGTTATAACCATCTAAAATTTTTTTCAAAAGTTTCTAACGTGGTTTGTACCATTTTCCATTCGGTTGAAATTTGCCGGTTAGCCTTTTATCAGGACAATAGCACTGTTAGATTTTTAAAAATTCCTCATGCTTGATCATCATTTGAATTTTTTATGGGAACATTAGTTTTGTGTCAGGATCATCCAAAAAAAATTTCAAAATTTTTTGACGTCGTTTGAACCATTTTTCGTTTAGTTGAAATTTACCAAGATTTCGGCAATTTCGTTTTTGGACGGAAATCTCGGTTCAAAAAATGCCGGATTTGAATTTTTCTTTTTGAATTTCGTTCAGATTTCGTTTGAAATAACGAGATTTTGGATTTCGGAGGGTAACAAGATTTGAACCTAAACGAAATTTGGAACCTGCCTAGTACTAGTTCGTCTGTCTCCTAGACAAACAGACGCTACTTGCTTTTGATATATAGAATAATCTGTTAGTCGGCTACTCATTATTTCACTCTGTTAAAATAAAGTGCCTGAATCACTGATCAGTTCCGATGGAATGAATGTTTTTATTTTGTAGTTTAGTACGTACGGCTGTGTTTAGAATTCCTTTCCATGATTTCATGTTTTTTGTTCCGGATCAGTATATATACATTCCGACTGAATTTGTGAATCCAAATCGAAAGTTCTATTCTGTAATCCTGAGTTGTGATTTATGAGTACTATCGTTAATAACCAAACAGAAAAAAAAAATGGTACTAGGCTGGTGTAATCCTGAGTTGTGATTTGTGAGTACTATCGCCAATTAATAATCAAACAGAAAAAATTGGTACTAGCCTGGTATGCAAATTACTTTGGGTGGTGCAGGCAAATCGCAACTATTGTGTTTTCATTTGTAAACTGCCTTGTTAATTACACAGTTGTTCTGATTTGCCTGGGGGGTATCGCTCGATCTCCTATGCCCTTCTTCTGAACTCTTATTTGTGAAAGAGAACGCATCTTCTTGTTACTTACAAGAGTCATCATCCAAGGACTTGAAATAAGATGTGGTTAACGATACACTGAACCGAGCATACATACAGTAGAGCTAAGTAGATAACTAACGCAACGCAATTGATCCTCATCGAGATCAAACACACCATGAAAATTTACATAAGTTTCTTGCATCGCCATACGTCCAACGTTATTCCAATCCATCAGACCGGAGCTGCAAGTTCTACGGCCACCACAGAGCGCAAAAGTAGTTGCAGCACCCAGGTACACACACATGCATACACTGCCACAAGGAAGAGGAGCACTTCCTGCAACGTAACGCGGTTTCAGTCCTGTTTGGGTCGAAACGCAGGAGAGCACTCAACGCAGCAGGGCGAAGCGGCCACGCAGCCTCCGCAGGACGTGCACTGCCATCGTCGGCCGCCGCTTGCCCTTGATCAGCTCGAAGAGGCAGACGTCGTGGCCGAGGAGGCCGTTGTCGCGGGCGAAGTCGCACCAGCCGCGGCCGCAGAAGCCACGGCAGTAGTCTCGGCTCGCGTAGTGGACGTGCCACGCGCCTCTCCTGCTGGCCCTCCGAAGAATGATCTCTTTGCCGATTGTTCCCAAGTACTTGCCTGCAAATTCTGAAGACACGCCCTGCGGAAACAAACATAGCAGAATGATGAGCAGTTGCAGTTTTGCAGTGCCATTGGTGGTACTGGGCTTTAGAAGGAAGGTCACTTACTACAACACCGGAATTCTTGCCACGGACATGGCTCGGATGCATCACCTGCACGAATACTGGGTTCCTCGGCTGAATTGGAACACGGATGCTTGATATCTCCTCCTTATCTTCTTCGGTCAGATGGTACTCGCTCACCGGTCCGTTCTTGCAGAAGAAGTACCCTGTGTTGGCAGGCACATCACCGTCATGTAGATCAAGATCATCATCATCTTTAACTTCGCAGTGAGCTTGCTCTGCAGGTCGTACAGTAGCTACATTATCATTTCACCATGAATGTCAATCTATACAGCCAAGATGTAGTATGACATACCTATATCATGATATAGGTCGCGTTTACATGCTTTGGAGATGCTCTTGCCAGTGTTTCTGTGAAGTTTCATCTCCAGATGAGCATTACCATCGCCGATTGGTGACGATTGCCGTGTGTGGTCTTGAGTTCTGTTGAAATTGTGGCGGCCACAACTCTCTACTTCAACTCCGGCGGAGTTCTTGGCCCTTTCGCATCCATGATTCTTGATAAAATGGGGAGATGTTTTCTCGCAGCCGCTTGAATCAAAAAACAGGACATCGAAGGAGGACACTCCACTATATTTGAAGAGCAGGTAGTCTCCTTCCTCTATGCTGTGAGCACTGACAAACTCTTTCCAGCCAGACCGGAGTATTACTTCGTCGGTACGATTGGCTACTCCAATGCTCCACGTTTTGCCACTAGGGGGCTTCAAATTGACGTCTTCAGAGATGTGCCCGTTGAAATTGTTCGCAAATCTATCAGGTATGCTCTACAACACGAACAACTTTTCTTTGTCACATTTCTTCTTTCTTCCAATGGACATAATGATCTAAATAGAGATCCATACTTGTCCACAATGGAAAGACATGCAAGAAGAATGCTTAGGGAGAGGGAAGTTTGGCATTTAGACTTGTGTACAGACTGCAGAGCAAACGAAGAAACCGCAATATTCGTTTGGTTACCAACATATATGACAAGCAAACTTTGCAGACTTCAGGTTCAATTTTTACAATAGCATTTACATACAAAAAAAAGAAGTGTTCTCTCAAATCTTGCATGCCCGTATCAACAATTCATACAGATACAAGCGTGTTACCCAAACTGACTCCATGCCCATAACTGTAATACATTACAAATGGAGGAGAAAAAGAAATGGAAGATTGAGATGACTTCTCACCATGCTTTCGGAGAAATCCCCAACCATAAACTTGAAGAAGTGCTTACTCTCATCAGCCATGTGGCTCCAGTAGCAATGCTCTTGCCACTCCATGCAGATCTTGCAGTTCTTGCCCATTTTCGGCATGCTCTTGAGATCAGGAAGGGTAGATATAAACAAGGAGAGACCACAGAGAAAGAGAATGGAGGTGCGTAGTGAAACAGGAGAACTCAGAAGCTTCAGGTTCTAGTTCTACTGGGCATTTTAATAATCAGTGGCGATGCTTCCTATGGGAACATGTGAAGCTGTGGAGGACGCCTTCGGAACGAAAGAATTTCACAGAAGACAATAGTTTAATTTTTATGGGAATCGAAAGAAATAAGTGTGGTTCAAATAGTGTCTTAAAATAGATATTATTTTAGTAAATTGGTTTTGGCGTGCGATAACTTTCAGTTTTATTTTTTTAGGTTGCTTATTAGCAGCCGTATAAATGGGTATACAGTTGTCGGACCCCAGAATAACATATCCGAAATCCTCTGTGTATTCTGTACTAGTCTAGAAAATGCTAGTACACACAGTAGAAATGAAACCATAGCATATCCATCGTTCTTTATTAATAAAAAATATTCAGAGTTACAAAAGAAATGGTGCGCAGGCCAACAAATAAATAAACGACTAAATAAAAGCAGCGGAATTAAAGAATAATAAATATAGCCCAATTTATTTGCCACAGGCAATCGACTGGGGGCACGGCCTAGTCCAACTGGTTCTCACCATCGTAGTGTTCTTCCTCTGAAGCAGTAAATTAAGCAAGGATGAGTACTAGCGTACTCAGCAAATCACACCGGAAATGAAATATAAATGTACAGGCAACAAATGATGGTTTTATGGTTTATTTAAGCGTAAAGCAACAGTTTAATAATAATTCTAAATAATTTTAAATGGCATGGTTTATAATGAAACAAAAATCTATATATTTTTCTTTATAACTCAAGATTCTCTCCTGGAATGGTCTAAGTTTTACCCATGATGGACTCCCTCCATCCAACATCATTTTTGGAAACTAAATTTTAATTTACTAAAGTCTAATCTGAGAATGGCTTGCTCGGCATGCCCATAACCGCGAGCGCAGCTAATCGATTAGTTTGACACTCTGCAGAGGTTGTACAACTTTACCCACAAGATATACTATTCCCTTGGTGTCAACACATTTCGTTTGGTGAGTGATAGAGAAAATTATGACAAGGCCCCTATAATAAATCATACATGTAGTCATGCCCGCTAAGGTTTCACCGCTGAAAGACTCCCTCTATTCAGAAGCCCCCTCTTGCGCCAGAGTGGCAGCATCACGCTTTCACCACACCACTACCCCCATATGGCATGATTGTCCATGAAATAATTTAATATGGCTAGCCAGGTCTGTCCCATTCCAGACTCGTGGTAGTACGGTTAGGCTTTACATACAGCAAAACTCAGAACGGTCCTTATTTGACTAGGTGAGACTTTCCACATACCCAATATGATAACCACACCACTTTCCAACCCTTTCTCGCCTGGTGTAAGTCATTTTCATTTTAACCATACTATTTTCACATTTATGCTATCATTGATCATCATAAGTTTCCATTTAAACATGATATCATTTTGGCATAAAGTTTCCCCAAAACTTCCTAAGGTCAGTTCTAATCATGTCTAAGCATTGTCTAATATTACCATAGTCATAGTTTATATTTTTCCTAACGTTACAAGGGTATCAGAATTCAAACGTCAAAAGTGGCACATCAATAATGGACATATCTATCATTTAAAACTAGGTCGAAAATTAATGTCTATAACCAATAAGCATGCAATAATTTAAAATTTAACATACAAGTTCACAAACTGGGAGCAACATGGTCAAGGGGGTGTGAGTTGCCTGGTTCGACGAGTTGCTGCTCGAATTCGTCGCTCGGGAACTCCTCGGACTCTCCGTAATCTACGCACGAAAAACACCCAAATTCAAATAAAATCCAAATAAATTCAAATTAAATTTCAAACTAGCACTAAACTGAAGTTTAATATTTTAAATGAATTTAGGAAGAAAAACGGAGCCAAACGGAGTTCGAACGGGTGAAAACGGGTTCCCGTAAGTTTAAAAACAATTAAAATGGATTTTCTGGAATTTTTGAATTATTTTTATAAATAAAAACCGAATTTATGCGCAATGCTGACGTCAGCGGCTGAAATTCAATTTTTGGATTATTTTTAAACGAAAAACCGGAATTACTGTGTCATGCTGACATCAGCGACCGATTTTTTAATTTTTGAATTATTTTTAAAAACAAAAAATCGCTAACGGGTGGGGCCACTAGGCCGTGGACCAGGTCCACAAGCCCGTGCACCGGGCGCACGCACCAGTCACTGGGAATGACTGCTCCCCATTCTCCTTCTGAGAATGGTACCACCAAGCATGTAGGTATTCCCAGGGGATGAATAATGTACTAAGCCATGTTGGGAAATGGTTCAGCTGAACTGACCGGTCCTAACTTGTGGTTGAGCAGGATCTTAAGTTATTTACTTTGCTCAAGGGGGTTTAACCTTATGCTGCCAAAGATTAAGCCATTTAACTATCCACAAACCAATATGGTACCTACTGTACCAGCCACCGAAACCAACCATGGCATTAATCATCCGCCGGGGATCGGACTCACATCCACCTCATGATTAGTCCAATACTGTCCCCCTGACCGTAGCACATTTAAATACTCCTAGCTAACTGCTCGTCAACCTTTTGTTTCTCATTTAAAGATTTTGAGTGAAGCTAATATAATTAATAATTAACTAAGGTATGTACGATCATTGACTAAGGTTATTCAAGGTTTAATAGGGTCCAACAGTGTCAAGGAGGCTAATCGTGAAACTGGTTATAACTAAGTTGCATGTCATTCTAAACTATCGATTTTCAGTATTTCAACATTCAATTAAAGTAATGCGATAGAAAGTAAATACTGTAATATTAGAAACAATCAGTTTCAGCATGATCAAGGGCGTGCGGTTTGCCTTGCTAAGCTGAGAGGTCGCCTAGGGTTCTAGTCTGGCTCCGGTTCTGGAAACTGCTCCTGCTCCGGGTACTGTGCGAATGTCGGATCTAGTGTGGCAAGACGAAAACCAAAAGCGGTACATAAACGATAAACGAAATGAAAACGATGAGCAAAAACGAAAACGAAAAACGGAAATGGAAAAACGGGCGGGAGGAGAAAGAATGGCAATTTGGGCATTTTGGAAGCTTCAAATGGCGGAACGGAGACCGTTTTTGGACCGAGTGGCTCGAGACGGTCAAGATGATGTATTTTTGGGTGTGAGGGGGAGCGGTTCGGGCGCGCGAGGCGAGGCAAAGTGGACGGCGACAAGACGGTAATAGGTGAGCGCGGTCGTCGAGGCAGGACGCTCGAGGCGACAGCCGCGACGCGACGGTAGCGGTGGACCGGGCAAGCGGCGCGGCGGACCGGTGGTCAAGACGGAGAAGCCTAGGTAAGTTTCAATCCCGAAACTCAAACCCTAAATCCAAATTCAAAACCAAATCCGAATTCCAATTCAATTTTCGAAATTTCCTTTGAAATTTTGGGTCATTTCAATTTTCTTCCTTTCTATGTGTACGGTGCTGAAAATGACATCTAAATGAGTTGAAGGGAAAGATGGCTTGTGTATTTTACGTAGTAAATTCTACAAATAACCTAGCCATGCCGTGGTTGGTGGGGTTCAACTCTAGTTGTCAGCCAGAGACATGAGATATACCACACGGTTAGGTTATGCAACGATAGCCCTCGAAAAATAGTTTCTTTAATTTTTATATTGAAGATGTTGACACCAAAAATATTCTTGCCAGCAGCATTATATCCCTATAGAGCAGGGCGGAGCTAGCCCAGGCCCAAGCCCCGGACTGGGCCAGCTGATCTTAAATTAAATATCTGTTTTCAGTGATTTTTTAATAATTTTTCATAGAATTTTAGTAGGCTTTCGGTACCAGGCTCCGGGCTATAGCCTACTCTGCCTGGGGCCTGGATCCGCCCCTGCTATAGAGGATGCTCTCTAGCAACGTATACAATATGATAACCAATTTTTTAGCAAATCGGCCAAGTTGACGATAGGTAAATTTGGACGAATATCAATGCGAAACAATAACGAATAAGAAGAAAATCTCAAAACGGTGAATAGGTGTAACTCACAGACTGATTGACACGTTGATGCAAAGCAATATTGATAAAAGGTGAATTACCCAGGTAAGATTCTATTATGCACGAACTACTCCTAATATACAGGAAAAATAGATACAAAAAAGATGTATAGGTTGGAGTGTGCGCTTTTTTTATCAACCAGTGCAAGATATTCGTATCCTAAAATAGCCAACGCAACTTTTTATTGTGTTTCATGTCTTCATCTTCGTGTCGAACCAACTTTTCTTTAAATAGAGTCTCGGTCCATCTTGGGCATAAAGATCTATAGAGATGGATCAAAAAGGTTAATTGGATTAAGCCAGGAAACGTACAATGACAAATTATTGAAAAGGTTCAATATGCATGAATCTAAGAGAGGTTTCATAACAATGTCACATGGCATCAGTCTAAGCAAGAATCAGTGTCCTTCGACAACTGATGAGCGAGACATGATGAGCAAGATTCCATATGCTTTGGCTATTGGATCTATCATGTATGTCATGATCTGTACGCGCCCAGATGTCTCATGCTCTAAGTGTCACAAGTAGATACCAAGTGGATCCCGGTGATGGTCATTGGATAGCCGTGAAAAACATCCTAAAGTACTTGAGAAGTACTAAGGGTATGTTCCTAGTCTTTGGTGGTGAGGAAGAACTGGTTGTAAAAGGTTACACCGATGCAAGCTTCCAAACTGACAAAGATGATTTTCGATCACAATCCGGTTTTGTGTTTACACTAAATGGAGGAGCAGTAAGCTGGAAGAGTTCCAAGCAAAGCACGGTGGCTGACTCTACGACAGAAGCGAAGTACATTGGGCTTCGGATGCTGCAAAAGAAGCTGTATGGATAAAGAAGTTTATCTCAGAGCTTAGTGTGGTCGCTAGTGCTTCTAGTCCAATGGACATCTATTGCAATAATAGTGGTGCCATTGCACAAGCAAAAGAGCCTAGATCACATCAGAAGTCCAAACATATACTCCAACGCTTTCACCTTATTCGCGAGATTGTGGATAGAGGTGACGTGAAGATATGCAAAGTACATACGGAAGCCAATGTGGCTGATCCGTTGACAAAGCCACTGCCACAGCCTAAGCATGAGGCGCACACGAGGTCTATTGGTATTAGATACTTAATTGATTGACTCAAGTGCAAGTGGGAGATTGTTAGTGTTATGCCCTTGAGGCAATCATATGGATGATTGTAACATGACTATGTTTATGAATAATAATATGATTATTGGTCCAATAAATGTATATCATTGTTTTGATCAACAAGTGTGTGACTTGTTTATGAAGCTCTTTACTTATTGATATAATTCGATAAATATCTCTGATCGGATATCATCGTATAGGACAACGATGAATAGATCAGCACATGTATTATTCGATGATCATGTTTCATAGATCATGGGATATAGAGATATCATCAATACATTGTGGACGCATATTGAAGAACATGGGTTAGATAGACCCACAATGGGACACTACGAGAATGTTACATTCTTATGTGTCATCAGTGTATCTCATACATAGTAGATGTATGATCCTTAGACCTGAGATTGTCATATTCCCTACATGTGTAATAGTTTACCTTGGGGTTACCAAACACTATTTCCTAATCGGATAGTTATAAAGGTAGATTTTATGTTTACTATGAAACATGCAGAGGGAAGTGAGCAGTCAAGATGGAATTTGCCACTCCAATATAACGTAGATATATGTCTAGGCCACTCGTGTGATATGATTAAGGAAGTGCATGGCCATGCTGTGATTAAGAAGTCAATCACAACTTAGTAATATATCATGGATACGATAGATGGATTGAACTGTCAAAGGATGACATGCTTCTCGCCTTGAGTTCGATCTTCATATAGTTTGGCAAAGGGATTATTACATCAGTACTTTAATCATATGTGTTTGGGAGTTGGTATGCTCTGCAAGGAGCCATTACCGACTATTGGATTAGAAAAAGGTTTTCCGAATCCATGTCCAAATGCGCACGAACCTACAGGGTCACACACTTAACTGGCTGGGACGCATTAATTCGGATTGGATCCATAATTAATGGATCTCGTGGGCTTAGTGCGTAGATGGGCCCTGACTGCCTGGGGTTTCACCTCGTGGCTATATATGGAGGGGAGGAGGCTGGACGCAGAACACACTTTCTTGCAGTTTAGAGGTGTTTCACCAGAAACCCTAGCCACCTCCTCTCGTTGACCCTGCCGAGCGACCCGGTGCTTTCACACTAACGCACGGCGTTCCATCCTCGGACGTGTGGACTACTATGGTGACGCTGCTGCTACTGCAGCATGGAGAGGATGATCTGCAGCGAGGATGATCCGTGGCGAGGACGATCCGCGGCGAGGACGATCCGCGGCAAGGACGATCCACGCCGAGAACGATCCATTACAACGATGTGCGAAGGATTCCGCAACTGCGCGTCTAGTGGTAATAGATCTATGATCCCCTTCTTGCGAGTAGCTTTTCTGGTTTGTGGTAGAAATTTTAATTTGTGCTAGAGTAGCATTCCGCGTTTCCCAACAAAATTCCTTGGCAACAGCGATAGCTCGGGCTGTGACAAGCAGGGCGAATGAGGCGGCGGTTAACGGGGCAATCAATGCTAGGGCGGTGTATATTTAAAGCGTCTTGGAAGATGTGCCCAAGGCGGAGATGCCCAACGGACATGGCGGCTGTCGAAGGCTAAGAAATCGACGGTAAATTTGTAACGGGTACCTTTAGGGTTCACAGGATCAAAAGACACAGACGAAGCAAGATTTAGACAGGTTTGGGCCTATGGGAAGAGTAATACCCTACTCATGTGGTTTTGTACTATCAGATCTATGAACACGGAGTACAGATCTGGGGGGTGTCTAATCTCTGATTACAATAAAGATGGGAAAACTATAGCTAAATCTAATCAGTCGACTGTGGCCTAGTGGGTGCTTTCCTCGGGCTTCTTCTCATGTGTGCTCCGATCGCTCTTCCCCCTTTCGTGCGTCTCCCTTTGTTTTTATAGCTGTTTGCACCATCTTCTGGAGACGTCATCGGGTAAGGACTCCGAGTCGCACCCGATCAGGGATCTACGTTCCGAGATCCTCGTAGGGAATCTGAATTTCCTTATTTGTTCGGCGTACTCGATTTGGTCTCCTCGTTACGAGAGCAAGATCGAGTCCTTCCTAATGTGGATATATCACTTCCGTTAGCCTTCTCTTCCGTAGAGACAGGGCTCTAGATGTCCGGGATATATGGCATGATTTCCATCTATCCAATGCGCGTGCATATCCCATATTTAGATATTCGACAGTAGCCCCCGAACTCTGTTCAGTGATGGGTCAGTGCTGAGCATTAGGTCAATTATTGTCAAGTTTTGACTTGAACGAATAACGCTGTACATGCTTGTGGTCGAATGCATCGAGTAGGGTTGGACTACTGAGATCGAGTAGGGAGATGTCGGGTCGACAGCTCGACCATCAACCTTCTTTGAGCTCCCAATGGACTTGCCCATGGCTCGATATCGACCTTAAGAACTCGATGCTGGACAGAGTTAAGACTCAATTCAAAATATCACTGTATTGGGAATGCGCAACATTAAATGTGGCTGTCTGCAAAAAGCTGCAACGTTTTGCGCGATCGCTTAGCTTTCCAGCTGCTCCTCCGTTCAATGCACCATGTAATGTGGGGCGGAACTGCCCACTACTAACAAGGGGAACTATATATATTCCGTCTTCGAGAAGGTGGTCGTCACTTGCATTTTCAAAAAAATCTGTTTTCCCTGCCATTTTTTTCTTCTTCTTCGCCATTAAAAAATCTTTCCCCTTTGCGATGGCGTCCGGATCCCGCTCGAAGGCTACCGAAGACGGCGCTTCGCCGAAGGAGGGGGAGACCAACAAAGTGGTGTTCGAGGATGAGGGCCTCAAGAAATGCTGGCAGACCTCGATTATGTCCGAAGAGTGCCTCGTTGACATGGAGAAGGAGGGCCTTCTTCCTCCTCGCGAGCAGGTTAACTGGCGTCCCTCTGCGGGTGAGCCATACCCTACCCCGCAGACTCAAGACAAAACCGTAGTCTTTGTATATTTCTTTTATTATGGCTTGAACTTTCCACCTTCCGCTTTCCTTCTCTCTATCTTGGACTTTTACTCGGTCCAACTCTTCAACTTGATGCCCAACTCGATCACGATGTTGAGCATGTTCGTGCATCTCTACGAGGCATACCTGGGCATTCCCCCCAGCCTCAACCTCTTCTGCCACTTTTATGTTTTGGTGGGAGTAAAGCAAGAGGTGGGGGGGTGCCGGATCTCGCCTTCGCTCTGGCAGATCCGATCCATACATCTCGGTTCCTGTCATTTCCTCCTGGCAGACTGATTAGAAGAAAAAGTGGTTCTACATTACTTCTCCGGACACCGTCCATTATCCGATTACTTACCGCAACCTTTTGATCAACCCCACTGAGCTTTGGTCCCGTCCTCCTCCTTCGACTGCCCGCAACTCATATTATGTTCAGAGGATCGCGGAGCTGGCGAAGCTGTCTCTGTCTGGCTGGGATGTGTCATTCGACTTTGTCACCCAGCGGATCAGACCCCTCAAGAGCCGCGATCACTTGGCTTAGGACTACGAGGGGATTGAAGATGCCACCAGGAACTCCCCTGCCAGTAAGGGTTGGTGATGCATCACTTCTTTTTGTTACAGTGGTATTGTGCTGATGCTTGATTTTTTCCTTACAGTTTTGCTGCCTACAAGCATTGGTGCCCACCTGAGCAAAATGTTCCATGGTTCCCACCTGGGCTGCATCGGTGTGATGGGTTTTTTCCAAAGTCCTCCCCCGACCGCAGGTGAGTACTGTTTTTGGGCTGTGCAATGCATCGTTTGTGCATATGTTACCTACTGTTAACCAACATCACCTTCAGGAACTGAAGTTCGGGGATGAAGGTGGATTATCGAAGGGAGCCATTGGCCTGGTAAGTGATGGTCCCAACCCCGCAGCCGTCGACTCTAGAAGGAATGAAGTTACTCTGGAGGTTCCATTGGCCGTCCTTTCGTCTGAGCAGGGGCCACTTCCAACTAAGCCTAGTGGGGACGAAATTGTTGAAAGCCGAAAGCTCAACGTCCCTCCCTACAGTGAGGGGATTTTGCTCCCAGAGTCCCTTCGGCCCCCTAAACGGACTGGAACACGGTCGCCCGCTCAGGTGATCTTCAATTCCCTACTTGGATGTTATGAGTTTAGCTCTGGATTTATTCGACAACTAGTGGGTGAATAGCGGGATGATCTGAGGGACAGTCTTCGAGGATCGATCACGCCCCCTCAGTCGCTGCCCCGAGAAACGCTTCCTTCGACCAGTAACCAGGTATTGTTGATGCCTTGCGTGACCAATATTGCCTGGCCCTTATCATTGGGTGACATACTTGATTCATAGGTTGACCCGATAGAGGTCGTCGCGCCTCCTGCCACAGCCGATTCCTAGGCCAGACCATCGAAATCAGATCCCCTGAGGAAGAAATTATGAATCCGATATCCCACAGTCAAGTGAGTTTTGTATTCTTTTGTGTCGTTTCGATGTTCTATCGACATTCTGACGGCCGAAAAATGTCTTGTAGGAGGACAATGGACGGTGGCTCGTCGGGAAAAAATCCTGTCCCCGCTGGTACTGCGTTCGTCGCCACAGCTTCACCGACCCCAACCTTATCTTTGCCTTCGGTGCTTGCTCGAGACTGGCCCGAGACGGAGGACGCATTGCTCAGACTCGGGACCTTCCTCGAGCGAGCCTACCAGCAACTTTCGGCTGCCCGCCAAGAGGCTTCCGATGCAAAAGCTAAGTTGGAGGCTCTCCGAGTTCAACTAGGGGCGACCCGTGCCGAGACGGAGAAGGCGGTCGTCGAGAAGGGGCAAGCTGAAGCTCGAGTGGAGGCCCTGCGAGCTCGATTGCGATCGGACCCTTGCCAATACACGATGGAAGCGGCTCGAGGGGCTGCTGCATTTGCACTTGGCATGGTGAAGAGTTATCATCTGGACCTCGACTACCGCTGCTTAAACAAGGGTTTTGCGGGCAACCCGGTTGAAGCCGCCGACCATGTAGAATACTTCAAAGATTTAGCCGAAATGTTAGTGGTCATGATGGAGATGTCATTCGATGATGTGGACGACACGAGCCCGGAACCCTGACGTGCTTGACTTTTCTTCATTTATTGTTGCATGCACATTTATTAATGGTGAATACCTTGCTTGCCTAGTGTGTTCTGTCATGCCTTCTCCTTATCAATGAGAAAGAGTAACACATCGTAGGTGCAAGCTTGCTTTAACATTTTTATAGCTCTTTTCAAATTGTCCCTTTGGTTGCTGCACTTGTGATTTTTACCTGCACACTTTCTGGGAACCTCTGTTAGGTCGAGACACCTTCGAGTAAAGACTCGAGGCGGTGGTTAATGAAAAAGAGAAAAAACTATGCGCTAACCCGAAGCATGTGTTTTTTACAAACCTTTGTCGATGCCTTTTACTTAAACTGCGTAGCATACTCAGGCCCATCGGACCACGCATGAAAAGCCAACTAGAGACCTCATCTCCCACTGGCGGCTAGGTGTTAGATACCTGACGATCTGTTACCCGTATGCGCGCAAGATAGATTCTGCTCATTGTCGGGCTTAAACACGGCGGTGCTTTGGTTTGCTTTGCTTACGTACTAAGTATGCGCTCGAATAAATGCCGGCAAAGAAACGTATGCCTAGGGCTAGGCTAGAAGAAAAATGGGGTATTAGAAAAGAACACGAAACTGAAGGTTTTATTGGGTTACCTGTGTCCCAGAGTTCCTTTACTCGATGTCCTCATTGGGGAGGTCGACTCATGACTCTTTTGAGTGGAGCATTCAGGTAATCTCTGACTCTCGACTCAATGGCTGCATCGGGTGGAGAGTTGGACCTTGGTAGTACTTTTTGTGTGGCATGCTGACTGTCAAAATTGCATTAATTTGACGTCTCCTCATCTACCCCACTGGCGCGGAATGCGAGCAGGCGTTCTAACAACCCAAATGTCGCGTCTTATCCATTTTTTATGCTATAAATAGATGGGACTTGCGATAGAATTTTTTCAGCTTGCTCTCCCTCCTTATTCTCCCGATGCTTAGGGTGCAACAAAACTCTTACTTAGCTAGAGAAGTAAGATTTCTATAGCTTTCGGCGCGTCCTCCTTTTTCTCTTCTGAAGAAAACTCGAGTCTATCCAGCCTCTGCCCCCTACCCGTGGTTATCCTTGTTCGGATCCTTACTTCCTTGTGCTGGAAGATGGAACCGATTGGGATGCCTTTTGCTCAGGAGGTAGAGGAGAAAGATCAACGAGCGGAGAAGGGAACGGTTCCATGTGAGGAGAACATTTGCTGGTGTGCTGAGGGTTATTGTTGAGGGAAATAAGGCGCTTCTCCCCCCTCTTACTCCAGGGCACGCGAGGAGACCTGGGAGGAGTTCTTTTTCCTGGAACTTCATCTCTTGTGCGTGATCCTGGAGAAGAGGCGCTTCTTCCCCCTCTTACTCCTGAGCTGATAAAAACACTGAGGAGAAGAAGGTGAAATTTCAGCTTCTAGGATTTCATCTCTTCGTCGTGCTCCAAGATTTGCCACCGCAGGAGCAGGGGAGAGTAAAGGAGAGGCTCAACAGAATCCTGCCGGAAGGTCTTCTTCCTTGTCGAAGTGAAGTGATGATTTTCAAGACAGAGTAGTGATTGTAACTATCTGTCGTGTAACAGTCATCTTTTAATGGAATTTGTACTCATTTGATCATTGCAATTTTGTTTGTCTGCAATGTTTGTCCTCGTATTTCCTTGTTGATGAAATAGAGTTAAGTATTTGTGTAGCCCCCGACCCTCGACTCGATGGTCGCATCGAGTAGAGGGTTGAGATTATGCCTTGGTGATTTGGCGATGTAGCCTCCTAGTGTCAACCTGATGGACGCATCGGGTCGGGACTTGAGCATAAGCACCGAAACGTGCGATGTAGCCCCGAGTCTCAACATGATGGACGCATCGGGTTAGGACTTGAGCGTAAGCACCGAAATGCGTGATGTAGCCCCCGAGTCTCGACCTGATGGACGCATCGGGTCATGACTTAAGTGTAAGCACCAAAACGCATGATGTAGCCCCCGAGTCTCGACCTGATGGACGCATCGGGTCAGGACTTGAGCGTAAGCACCGAAACGAGTGATGTAGCCCCCGAGTCTCGACCTAATGGATGCATCGGGTCAGGACTTGAGCGTAAGCACCGAAACACATGATGTAGTCCCCGAGTCTCGACCTGATAGACGCATCGGGTCAGGACTTGAGCGTAAGCACCGAAACTCGCGATATAGCCCCTGAGTCTCTACCTGATGGAGCATCTGGTCAGGACTTGAGCGTAAGCATCGAAACGCTTCGTTTTCCGCATGGCTTTTCTTATCCCCGTTCCTAGTGCTATAAATAGACCGAACTCGTGTCAAGGGTTCTTGCCAGTTCATCCTCCTTCTCTTCCAATTCCGGCCACTCAAGTGCAAAAACCTTTAGCCTTAAAACTTTCCATGGCTTCTGACAAGCTTTCCTCGCTCTCTTCCGATGTGTCGGCTCCTGTGCCCCTGGCTATGATATTTCTAGCTCGGTCCGCCGCTTCCGTGAATGCGGAAAGTGGGATTGACTGGGATGCCATCGCACGGGAGCTGTCGAAGGAAGTCCGGCGAGTGGAGGAAGAGGCGGTTCCATGCGAGGAGGAGGAGGTTACTAGCGCGCTGTACGTAGTTTCAAAGTCCGCAACATCGAAGAGGATCTCTTCGGTACGGAAATTCTCTGGCGTGCCAAACGTAACTGGTAGCTCGATTTGCCCGAGCGGTATCAACGACGAATGCGGAGTTATACCGTGGAAAGGTTCTGCTCCAGCTTTGATCTTCGTTCGGGAAACGCCCATCTTATCCAAAGTTTTGGCGAAGATGAGGTTCAACGAACTTCCTCCATCGACTAGGGCTCGCACCACTCTAACATTGAGTATGATGGGCTCAGCCACTATAGGGTATCGACCTGGTTTGGGGATCACAACTGGGTGATCTCGCTGGTCGAAAGTAATTGGTACCTTTGACCACACCAGAAATCGAGGAAAAGGTGGAGTAATCAAACTGACTTCCCTTTCGACTGCTTTGTATTACCGTTTGGACTCGTACTGTCGGGACCCGAATTTGCAAATCCGGACCCTCTGTGTATTCAGCACTAGTCCAGGAACGCGCTAGTGCACACAGTCTCAACATTGGTAAATATCACAATCATACCACTCGATACTAATAAAGTACTTTAATTAGATAAACAAACTGGTTGCTTGACCTTAGGGTCAAGTTACAAATATACGCCTCGCAGGGCGAAACTTATTAAAAGAGAAATAATAGCGTGAAAAAGTAAGATAACATCGTGGCGCCATCCAAGTATACCACAGGCAACCGACCGGCTCGCTCCTAGCTAGACGGTTCCTCTAGAAGCTCCTCCTCCAAAGCTGGTGTAGACTCTTCTTCAACTGGTGTTGTATTGTGGCAAGGGTGAGTACTTGGTACTCAGCAAGTCATGCACAGAATGCAACTAATATACTACATGCATGGCTTGGTACAAAGGAGTAGCTCAAGGTGTATTTGCAGTAAAACAACATTTGACAAGTAGCATAAGTAGATTCGAAAGCAGTAGAAACCAGTATAAGATCAATAACTTTTCAAGGAGTTTAGTAAACATCTTTCCCATTCCTAATCCACATTTCCATCAACCTCATTATTAAACCAAACCCAACCTTTCAAGTACAAGTTATTTTAAAGAAAGTCTAATCCTTTACTGTAATTCCCGAGCGATGTCCAATACCGCAGACACGGCTATTCGAATAGATTTTACACTCTGCAGAGGTTATTGTAACATCCCAAAATTTTGCTTTTCTTAAATTCATGTGTGATTTGGCACTTTGGTGAATTTTTGGAATTTTCTGGAATTTATTTGGATTTATTTGGAATTTATTTGAATTTATTCCATTTTGAAATAATTAAAGAATTTAATTTTGCAAATAAAATTTTGTTGGAAATATTTTATTTGAGTCCAAAATGATCCAAAATATTTTCCAGAATTTTTCTGGAATTTTTCTGAGTCTTTTGCTATATTTAATGAATTAAATGAATTCATCGGAAATTATTTTAAATATTAAATCGCTGGAAAATCAACTCGGTCGAGTATCGTTCATCCGATCGAAGTCGGAACCAGTCGGACTCGAGTCCGACCCGAGCCAGTTGACTCGATCAAACCAGCTCAAAACCCTAATCAATCCCAACCGTTGGATCAAGATCCAACGGCTGAGATCCGCCTGTACCGGTTCGAGCCGTATCCGGCCCGGATCCGATCGCACCCGTGCGATCGTGGCCGTTGATCGTGCCACGTGGACGGCTGTGCGTCGTCGTCTCCGCCGAGTCCGAGCCGGACTTCGCCGCCGCGCCCGCCGCCGTGTAGAATTAGGTTTCCGTCTCGGGCACGGACGCCGAGGCTATTTAAAGCCCTGGTCACGCCCCGAGGTTGCCCTCATCCTTGCGCACCCGTTCCCCCGAGCCATCTCGCCTGAGCCGTCGCCGTTTGCCCGTACGAGTTCGCCGGAGTTGGAACTCTGTTGCGCAGCGGTTGAACGCCGATTCCGCCGCCGTCCGTCGTCTTCCGCCGAGAAGGAGCCCAGATCCGGGATCCCCGTGACGAGACGCACCCGAAGAGACCACTCACTTCGCCGGAGCAACCCCGAAACGCCGCCGCTCGCTGCCGTCGTTCGTCTCTCGGTGGTCGCAGCTCCGCCGCTGCCGCCATCGCCCTCGCGAAGCTACGTGGACCGTCCGATCTTGATCGCGGCGGTTGAGGTGAGTTCACGTGTTCCAAACCCGATTAGATCCGACCGTTGGATCAAGATCCAACGCCCACAATCGCCACGCGTCGTAGTAGTGTTATTATAGGATTAGATCCGGACCGCCCGATCTAGATCGAGCGCCCACGATCATCGAGTAGATTCAACGCGTGTTAACCTTGGATCTAATCGCGCCGCCGAATTTCAAATCAGCGGTCGAGATTGGCGCCACGTGTTGGGAAGTTGGACCGACGCGGTCGGGCCGCCCACGCGGCGTGCGTGTAGGACGCCGACACGCTGGCCCGCGCGTGTCGAGGGCCCGCATGTCGCTGGCTAATCCAGCCAAGCGCCGACATCACCCATGACGCCACGGTGGGTCCCACATGTCAGCACTGGTGGCCGAGCCGCCGACGTCGCCGATGACGTCACCCGAGTGGTCCCACTGTCGGGCCTCACGTGGAGTCGTGGGCCGAGTCCACTGAGACCCGAGCCGAGCGTGGACCGAGTCCATGGACCTACTGACGCCACCAACCAATCGAGGCTGCCACGTGTCCATGCTGACGCAATAATTAATTTCGAAAAGAAAATGATTTATTAAATCGAAATAATGATTTCAGATTTTGTTTCAAATTTCAAACGCTTATAACTTTTGCGTTTCAACTCCGATTTGAGTGATTCAAATTTCTAAATTTGTATAAAATTGAGATCTACCTAAATATGAATTTTATTTAATTTTTGGACTAAAGTTTTTCTCTGCAAAATTATTTAATTGATTATTTAAACTTTAAATAATCATAACTTTTGCGTCTTAACTCCAAATTTGACGATTCCAGTTTCTAAAAATCCATAAAATTATGTTCTCTCTGTTTATGGATTTTATTTGGGTGTTTGGGCACTTTTTGCCTATTGTTTATTCGTGTATTTGCTATTTGCACGCTTTACGAGTAGACGTTGAAGTGCCGGAAGGATTCGAAGGAGAAGTATTGACTCAGGATCCAACTCAAGACCAAGAGCAAGTACTTTTTGAAGGCAAGTTGTGCTTTGACCATGTTGATCCTATTTCGAAATCTATTTTGATTTAAACTATTGCATGCTAGTTCAATTAGAAAAATACTTGGTTTAAACATGGGGTTAGATAAGTACCAATTTCTTTGTATGACACCTTGATTATTTAAGTATGTGCCATGACCCTTTGTCACCCTAGTTGTGGATTACTAGTTGGACATTATTAAATTGCCAACATGGGTTTAGAACGTTGTAGTATCTTTGCTTAGACACCGCTACGTGCTCATGACATGATTTTGGACAATCAAATGTTAATATTGACTTAATGATATATCGAACCTGTTTTGGAAAAGTATCATGTGATGTTGATGGCACGTGGTGCATGGTAATCAAGCGGGGTTTGATAAACGATTTCGGCCAGGGCATGTGGCAAGAGTAATCAGTGGGCCAGTTGTGGCATTGGGAGTGTTGATTTGGTTCTTGGGTAGTCTTGCCCTGGTCATCCTAAGGACTTAACCTTGCAAGCCTTTGAACTGGGTCTAACGTGCAACCACATGTCCGTAATGGGACGGACCTAGTTGACTAAGTTGCTAATAACGCACTGTGGGACCTCAGGAGGTCAACTACACCCTTTGTGTATGTTGTGCGGGAGCGCATCGGGCCGAGGCCAGTACCCATCTAACGGTTGATTGGCCTAGACTTCGCCTTAGCGAAGGGAAGGGTTAGTCTTAATAACCGGGAGGACCACTTGTATTGTTAGAGGTTTCCGAAAGACTTTGTTACTGGAACTCGCCTTTGTGGTGTTTGATGTATCTTGTGGGTAAAGTGCATAACCTCTGCAGAGTTTAGAATCTATTCGAATAGCCGTGTCCGCTGTATTGGACATCGCCGAATTACAATCAAGGGTTAGATTTTCTCAAAAATAACTTTGGTTTGAAAGGTTGGGTTGGTTTAATAATGAAGATGGTGGAAATGTGGTTTAGGATGGGGAAAATGTTTATTAAACTTCTTGAAAAGTTATTTATGCTTTACTTATTTCTACTGCTTTCGAATCTACTTACATTACTTTTCAAATGCTGTTTACCGCAAATATACCTTGAGCTATTCCTTTGTACCAAGCCATGCATCTAGTATATTAGCTTGCATTCTCATGCATGACTTCTTGAGTACCAAGTACTCACCCTTGCCTCAACACAACATCGCTTGAAGAGGAGACTACGCCACTTTGGAGGAGGAACTCCAAGAGGATCCGTCTACTTAGGGATGCGAGCCCGCCGATTGCTGTGGTATCTTGGATGGCGCCACGAAGCTATCTGATTTTCCGCTGCTATTATTTTTCTCTGAATAAGTTTCGCCTTGCGAGGCATACATTTGTAACTTGACCATAAGGTCGAGTAACCAGTTTGGTTATTTAAATAAAGTACTTTGATAGTATCGATTGGTATGATTGTGATATTTACCGATGTTAAGACTGTGTGCACTAGCGCGTTCCTGGACTAGTGCTGAATACACAGAGGGTTCGGATTTGCAAATTCGGGGTCCCGACAGAGGTGGTATCAGAGCCATACTTGACCGTAGGCTCAACCCTAAGATAGAATGGTCGTAGTGAGGATAAAACCTATTTTCTAAAAGCTAAAAGTTTGTCAAGATAAGAAATGACATCTCAACTTATCCCCTTCTCTCTTTTCTTGTCTCTTGCTGAAATTTTTCCTTACCTTGTCACAATTCAAAAATTTCGAGTTCTCACGTAAGCACTCTTGTGACAGATGGAGGAAGAGTTCAACTACGTAGATCTAGGAGTTGGTCACGCCGCGGAACTTTGGCATATGCTACAGACTCTCGGAGATTTTGAGAAGCCCCAATACCAAGTGGAAGTGATCAGACAAGCGGGATTGATCAAGGCTTGTGACGTGAGGATTGAGGTACCTGCTAGGAAAAAGGGCCCAGGCAATCGCCCGATACACTGCACTGCCAGGAGATCTACAATGCAGATGGGTATCCAAGAGGTATCACGACGAGCAATGCGGCACGTTACCAGTATCTACGCCAGAGAGTTGGAGAGCACGGTGTTCCGTTATCACCCGCGCAGCGATAACCTTCTTGACCCGAAGGCGATTCAGGATGAGGATGCCACGGTTACATAGTTGGCACGATTTGTTGTCGCCCAGGAAGATGTACTAGATAATACAAGCAAGGAGCTACAGAAGGCCCGCAAGGAGATCACGACAGAGAAGAACAGATGGCGGGAAGCTCAAGAGTATGTGGCACACCTTCTACGAAGGATTGACGAGTTGGAGATGACCTTATGCGGACTGCACCAGAGCCAAGATTACTCGAGCTACACGAGCCAGATCCGGAGGAGTCGGACCTCGATGAGGACATCGCTTCTTCGACTACCACAGAGGACATAGTCGCTTGGACATGGCGATCGTTACGCCTATGCCACAAAGACCCGCACTGTGCCGTGGAGGTTTTCGATGAGTGAGCATAGGTTCTATAGTGAGACTCCTTCGCCGAGTCGCGTCATAGAATAAAGAGTCACCCTTTAGGCGTTAGACTCCAGAGTTAGTTCGATTTGGATTTGCTTTGTTTCTTTGAGTGTGCATTATGTGTTGCAAGGCCCTTAGGCATTGTAAGCAGCCATACCAAGTTATTAATAATAAAGTTGGACCTTACAATTATACCTTTCGCCCCGCATAAATTCCATATTACTTGTCTATTCTTGATTCCCTCTCATCTCTAAACCTAGAGCAAATCGACAGATGGTAAACACCCGTGGAAACTTTGGAAGCAATGGGAGTGGTTCTCGCCCAGCAGAAAACCCCAATGATGGAGCACCAAAGACCGCCATCGGATATGCAGAATTTCGGAGCTTTTCTTGCTGCCCAGACTCAGTTGATGCATGCTATGATGCAACAAATGCAGCACGTCACTGCTCAGGCCACAGCCAATCAAGTTAATCAGGGACCACGCCAGAATACAAGACTATCAGAGTTCATGAGAACTCACCCACCCACTTTCTCTGGGAATGCCAATCCATTAGAGGCCGATGATTGGTTAAGATCAATCGAGAGGAAGCTACACATAGCTCAATGCATAGGAAATGAGAAGGTACTCTACGCTTCTCATCAGCTAGAAGGGACAGCCGCCGAATGGTGGGAGAACTTCTGTGCCACGCAAGAGAACCCTCAAGATATCACTTGGGAAGAGTTCACAGCTGCATTCCGACAGTATCACGTGCCTGAAGGAATCATGGACCTTAAGAAGGAGGAGTTCAGAGCATTAAAGCAAGGTAATCAGCCAGTGGCCGACTACCTGAACAAGTTCACACAGCTAGCACGCTACGCTTTGAGGATGTAGCGACAGATAAGGCCGCATACCTCGCTTTTATGAAGGGACTTAACTCAGGATTGCAAGTAGGGTTGATCACCCACACCTTTCCAGATTTCCAAGAATTGGTGAATAAGGCGCTTATTCTTGAGGACAAGCGCAAGGAACTGGATGAGAACAGGAAGCGCAGGATGCAACAGCAAGGATCACGCCAGGGAACGCATAGCGCTGAGAGTTGCACCAAATCAATTCTTGATTCCAACCACGTAATGCAACAAGGACACCATCCTCAAAGACCAAGACCTGCCAATCGAACTACCAAACCCCACTTCGCTTAGAAACGCTTACTCTGTGCAACAAAGAAGGAGCAGTGAGACGCCGCTACAATCGCAATGAGCCAGGACACTTTGCCAACAGCTTGTCCAAAGAAGACGAGGAGTGACCCAGCCGCTTCAATCTAGGAACCACCCAGCTAGGATGCCAAAGATCAGGAGCCACACCCTGCATCCGTGGTGAGAGGCCGAGTCAACCATGTCACCGCAGATGCACTGCGAGAATACTCTGAGGCGTCGTCTTGGGTAAGTTACTTGCTAACTCGATACACTGCTTGATTTTGTTTGACTCTGGAGCTTCACATTCGTTTGTTTCGCAAGGCTTTGCTACTAGAAATGATTTGAGGATTGCAAGACTTAGATGCATGCTTTTAGTTCAAACCCCTGGTTCCGAACTCCGAACGAAAGTAGGATGTTCCGGGGTGAGAATACTAATAGATTGTCAGCGTATTAAACGCTGGGGTACCCACGCAGCCGCATTAAGTACTCACGCCCAGAGGACAGGTGGCGTTCAGGCCACTCCTCAGGGCGACCAGCAAAGGTGCTCGCCAAGAGGACCGGTGGCGTTCAGGCCACTCCTCGAGGCGACCAGCGAAGGTGCTCGCCCAGGGGACAGGTGGCGTTCAGGCCACTCCTCAGGGCGACCAGCCAAGGTGCTCGCCCAGGGGACAGGTGGCGTTCAGGCCACTCCTCAGGGCGACCAGCCAAGGTGCTCGCCCAGGGGACAGGTGGCGTTCAGGCCACTCCTCAGGGCGACCAGCCAAGGTGCTCGCCCAGGGGACAGGTGGCGTCCAGGCCACTCCTCTGGGCGACCAGCAAAGGTGCTCGCCCAGAGGACAGGTGGCGTTCAGGCCACTCCTCGGGGCGTAGTTCCCAAGAAGCAACCCCGCAATCTGTGCTACAGGGCGAAGGGTCAAGGATATTTAATGCGAGACGTGCGCATTAAATGCAGGATGTGTAGGCAGTGGTATGGCGGCGTGTCTTCCCAGCGCGCAAGACACGATGGGTGGCCCGAATCGACATCCCCTCTCTCTGGCGAACTGCAGGGGTGATGACAAAGCGGGACCCAAGGCGAAGTCTAATTCGGCTAGGACAGGCATTAAATGTGATGTAAGAGAGTGTGACGGGTGCATTAAATGCACTGTAGCAGCTTGTCAGACGCTTGCTTTACGCAAGCTTGTAAGCCCCATGCGCCCCAGCCAGCCCGAGTATAAAAGGGAGCTAGGGTGCATGGGAGAAGGGTTGTTGATCCTTGGTTGACAGAACCTCAGAGGGTCTTCTTCCCCAGCCTTGTAAGAACTCTGAAAGCAGAAGAAACCACCAAGCAGGACTAGGGTTATTACTCCTTTGGAGGGCCCGAACCTGGGTAAACTCGACCGTTTTCTTGCTTGCTCCCAGCATCCCGTTCTTCCTGTCTTTGGAGCGGTTGCCACAAAAGCCCCCAGTCCGAATCTCTCAAGCACCCAATCCAAGGGTGCTGTAGCGATGGCCAAGCGGTGGCGCGCCAGGTAGGGGCTTAGTGGTTAGATCGTTCCGTTCTTCCATTCCTTTTTGAGAAGTTTGCAAGAATCCGAAGATCGTCCGGTATGGCGGAATCTCATCGCCAGCGTAGCGCCCTCCCCGAAGAAAGCAGCGCCCGAAGCCGATCTCGGCTCCCGGTAAGGGAGTCGGGTCAGCCGGGTCCTTCTGCGGCGGGAGGGGCGCGAGCCGCATCCAAGCCCGGAGCTCAGCCGGTCCAACGGCGCTTGCTGTTGGGGGAAGATACCCCAATGCAAAGCCTTCATGCGGCCCGGTTGCTCCTGGATCATCCTCCGGTCCAACTGACGGGCGACACCCCAGCCACCCCTTGGCTCCAGGACATTGCCCGTCTAGTGGACTCACCAAAGAAGCAGTTGTCGCGGGCAATTCAGCCGGGGGCTTCCGGCGTCCTCCGCCAAGGAGTTCGTATGGTGGATGCCCAAGCTTCCAGTCGCTCTTTGGCGACCTCTCCCGGCCGCAGGAGCCGGGATAAAGGGAAGGGAGTACTGGCTGCAGCCCCCTCTGCAACAGGGGGACGTGCACAAGCTTCCGCATCTTCCCGCGGTACTCCCATGCCGGAGGAGAACCGCGGGGATCTAAGGGCACGCCTCAGCGAAGGGCGGCTCCAGCGGGGAGATGATCTGCGTCAAGTTCTTCAGAGGCGTCATCCGCAGCGACGCGCCAAACCCCCGCTGCCGGTCAGTCAGAAGGGAGCTTCCCCTTCCGACTCTGGGGAGAGTGTAGACTCGCACTCCTCGACCCCATCTCAGGGTCAGGGGGCTGGTGGGCGACACTACTCCCCATATAATGTTGGGTGCCAGGCGTTTTCCTTCCGCTCACGCCAATCGGCGTGGCTGAGAGATTTCGTCCCGCGCCCATCGAGAAGTATGACGGCACCACCAACCCTGAAGAATTCCTGCAGATTTATACGACGGTGGTGCGTGCTGCCGGGGGGTCAGATAGAGTTATGGCCAACTACTTCCCGATGTCGCTGACAGTTCGCCCGCCTCGGCTGCTGAACCTTCCTCGGGTTCGGTACACTCGTGGGAGGAACTGTGCGACATTTTTGTCGCTAACTTTCGTGGCTCCTACGCTCAACCGGGTGTGGAGGACGACCTCCACGCTTTGGAGCGAAGGAGGAGAGTCCTCGAGGGGTTCATTCGGCGGTTTAGCCATTGCCGCAACACGATCCCCGGATCTCCGAGCGGTCGGTTATTATTGCGTTCGGAGGGTTAGGGATCGAAGATGCGGGAGAAGATGGCTACCCAGATTTGTAGCCACCACTTCCGAGCTCTTCTCTCTCGGCTCACAAGTGTGCCCGGCAATGGAGGCTCGGAAGGGTGCGGCAGGCCTCAAACCCCGACGAAGCCGGAGCGTCGAAGTCCTCCGACCGTAAGAAGAAGAAGCGCAAGGAGGCCGTCGCCGAGAGGTTTTGGTGGCCGATCCAAGCCAAGCCTCGGGCGCGACGATCGAGAGCGAAGGAGAGATCGCGGGACCAGCGAGACAATCGCAGGGACCGCCGTTCTCCGTCGCGAAGACGACGAGGGCAAGCCAGTCGCCCCATCCACCGCACAAATGGGCACTACCTTGAAGATTGCCAGGTTGTGTCCAAGAGGGTGGAAAAGAGGCTTAAGAAGCGCAGCTAAAAAGATCGCGAAGATGATGACGACGAAGATGACACCCAACTCGCTTACCAACAAGCCGAGCACACGGTGGCATATATTCATGGGGGCTCTGCCTCCTACTCTTCCAACTCGCATGATAAGCGAGAGTCGAGACAGTGTGTGCCACCATGCCGAGCCGGACGAGTCGATTTCTGAAGTGGTCGGATCAATCGATCACTTTCAGCCGGGCCGACCACCCGGCGAACACTTCAGGCCCAAACCATCTCCCGATCGTGGTCGCCCCTACGGTCAGGAATGCGAAGCTTGGGCGAGTACTCGTTGACGGAGGAAGTGCCATCAACCTGCTGTCGGTCGGGGCGTATCAAGCACTCCAAATACCTTATGAAGAACTGCGCCCCGCACCGCTTTTTTATGGAATTGCCCCCGGGATGGGCCTAATGCCCCTGGGACAAGTCCAGCTGCCCGTCACGTTCGGAAGCGCTGAAAACTTCCGGACGGAACTCATCAACTTCGAGGTCGCCGACTTCGACCTCCCTTACAATGCCCTGCTTGGCCGGCCAGCGCTAGTCAAGTTCATGGCAGTTACGCATCATGCTTATTTGCTGATGAAGATCCCTGGGCCGGAGGGCCCAATTGTGGTAAAGGTGGACAAGCTCGAAGCCTTGCGCCTCAGTAAGCAAGTACAAGACTTTTGGAGCCGCTGTTCGGGCGTGGCACGAAGACCTCGGCGCTCCCCGGCCAAGGCCAGCGCTTCACCCGATCCCTTGGGTGAGGTGAAGGTGGTCCCGTGGGTGAGGAAGGCTCGGCAAGGCTGTGAGAATCGGCGCCGATCTCGGCGCCAAATAGGAAGACGCGCTCGTCACCTTCCTCGGTCTAATCTAGATGTGTTCGCTGGGAACCATCTCGAAATGACCGGGTCCCTAGGGAGGTGATCGAGCACCGATTGGCAACGCTACCTGGAGCGCACTCCACCGTGAAGGTCCGAGGCGGCGCCAGAGCGACAAGAGGCCATTCGGGAAGAAGTGGAGAAGCTATTGCAAGCCGGAGTTGTGCGGGAAGCCGCCTACCCGAGTGGTGGCTAACCTGCACTCGTGAAGAAGTCCAATGGGAAGTGGCGAATGTGTATAGACTTCACCGACCTCAATAAAGCCTGCCCTAAGGACCCTTACCCTCCGCCAAGGATTGACCTGCGTTGTCGATTCTACGGCAGGATGTGAAGCTCTATGTTTCCTAGACGCCTACCAGGATATCATCAGATTAGAATGGCGCAGAAGACGAAGAAAAGACGGCCTTTGTAACCCCTTTTGGTGTATACGTTATTGCGTTCGAATGCCCTTCGGGTTGAAGAATGCCGGATCTACCTACCAAATGAGCCATGCATATTGTATTCAAGTCACAAATTGGGAAGAACCTGGAGGTGTATGTTGATGACTTGGTGATAAAAGCTAAGGCGATGGGTTGGTTGAAGATCCGAGGAAACTTTCTCCCACCTCGGCACTACCGCTTAAAGTGAATCCTGAGAAGTGCGTGTTCGGGTGTCATCTGGAAAGCCGCTTGGCTTCCTGGTCTCCACCGGGATCGAAGCCAACCCGTAAAAGATTGAAGCAATAGACCGAATGAAGCCACTGTCCGGCTCAAGCAGCTTGATGCTTAGCTGGTCGCTGGCCTCCTCGGCCGGTTCATAGCCCTACTGGGGAGAAAAGTCTCCCATTGTTCAAGCCGATGAAGAAGACTAATTCCTTCGAGTGGACCCGGAAGCCAAAGCAGCATTTGAAGATCTCAAGAAATATCTCTCTTCGCCTCTGTGCTGGTCGCCTCGAGGCACAGTGAGCCGCTTCTCCTTTATGTAGCGGCAAGCCCCTCGGCGGTGAGTGCAGACACTAATGTAGCGAGAGGGCGTACTGGCCGGTCTATTATGTGAGCAAGGTGTCTGCATGATGCTGAAACTAGGTATCCCCAGGCCCGAGAAAATGGTGTATCTTTGTCTTTGGTGGCATCAAGAAAGGCTGCGACATTATTTCCAAGGAAGGGAGATCACCGTGGTCTCCTCGTATCCTCTCAAGGGAGATCCTTCACAATCGTGAAGTCAAGGTCGATCGCCAAGTGGTCTGTCGAGCCGGGGAATTTGGCTTCAAATTTGCCCCTGATCGCTATCAAGAGTCAAAGGCGGCGGACTTCATTGTTGAATGGACTCGGCAGATGGGGAAGATAAGGAAGTCCCCGTGCCCACGCCTTGGACGCTCTTCTTCGATGGATCCTTCAGGCTCGAAGGCGCTGGGTGGGTTCCTCTGGTCTCCCGACCGGGACCCCTCAAATATATAGTCGTCTGGACTTTAAAGCCACCAACAATGTTGCGGAATACGAAGGATTCTTTGGTGGGCTCGAGTCTGCCGCGACCATCGGCATCTGGCGCCACAGATTAAAGGCGATTCTTTCTTTGGTCATCAACCAGGCAAGGAAGGACTTCACCGCTCTGATCCGTCATGGCGGCTTACAGCGGAGGTTAGAAAGATGGAGAGACACTTGAAGGGCTAGGGTATACACACATACCCGGCGCGACAATTATTTAGCTGACGAGCTCGCTCGGCTCGCCTCGACAAGAGCCCTGTTCCGGTCGGAGTCTTTGAAGAAAGGCTTACGCGACCGTCCATCTCAGCCCCCGTCTCTGGTGGGGAGGATGGTGATGCCGCTTCAGCCCTCACTTCGGATGGGAAGGCGACGCTGCCTATCGCAACCCCCGTTTCTGGTGGGGACGATGGTGGCGCCGCCCCAGCCCACGTTGCAGGAGGAAAAGTGGCACCGGCGGAAACGCTTGGCCAAGCGGAGTACCCGGACGATCACTCTGTGGTCGCCGTGCTTGACCGGAAGGCACATGGATGGACCCGATCCTGGCCTACTGCGGGATCAAGTATGCCCCGACGATGATGCGCCACCGAGAAGATAGCGCGAAAGGCCAAGCGCTACACCCTGGTAGATGGGGACTGCATCACGGGTGGAAACGGAGTTCTTGAAGTGCATCACTCGGGAAGAGGGAAGCATTTTGCTTTCGATATCCATGGAGGCGTGTCACGGGAGCCATTTTTCGGTCGAACCTGGTGGGAAAAGCTTTCCGCCACGGGTTCTATTGGCCAATCGCCTCCAGGATGCTCGCGGTGGTGAGGAGATGCGAGGCGTGCGATTCCACGCCAAGCAAATCCACCAACCAGCCCAAGCTCGCAAACCATCCCGCTCTCATGGCCCTTCGCAGTCTGGGGCCGGATATCCTGAGTCCGTTCGCGGGCCACGAGGAGGCTACACTCATCTGCTCGTCGCCATTGACAAGTTCACCAAGTGGGTGGAAGCCGAAGCCGTGAGAACCATTACCGCTGCAGCCGCGGTCAAGTTCATGCGAGGGATCTTCGCCGCCGGGTCGCCAACCGTATCATCACCGACAATGGCACCCGGTTTACGGCGCCGCTTTTACGGACTTTGCGAAGAAATGGGCACGAAGTCTGCTTTGCCTCCGCTGCCCATCCAAGAAGCAACGGCCAAGTTGAGCGAGCCAATGCACTAGTGCTGAAGGGCCTCAAGACTCGGGGCGTTTGATCGGCTTCACCAGCGTGGCTCACGGTGGGTTGAAGAACTCCGGCGATCTTGTGGTCACTCGGACCACTCCCGGCTAAGACTCGAGAGACTCCATTCTTTACGGTTTACGGAGCAGAGGTGTCCTCCCTTCGAATTGACATTTGGGTCGCCAAGCGTCGCTGCGTTCGCGGAAGAAGATCAGGAAGAGATGCGCCAAGACGACGTCAATCTCCTGGAAGAAGCAGAGATCGTGCGGCCCCGCGCGCCGCATCGCAAAAGCCTCAGGAGGTACCACGCCACCCGGGTCGAAGAGAACATCGGCATGGGCGACCTGGTCTTGCGAAAGATTCGGGCCGCAGTGGGTTGCACAAACTGTCTCCCAGTGGGAGGGACCCTTTAAGGTGGTCTCGATCTCTCGGCGGCGGTCAGGTTGGCCACCGAGGGCGGGAGGAATCGGCGAACTCGCAGAATATAGAGAACCTGCGCAAGTTCTACCCTTGAACGGTTGTAAGTTTCAGGTTTTGTTCTCGTGCTTGGCCGAATCATGCCTCGTGCCGCTCGACTAGCCGGGAAACGCGTTGTTCAGAAATTAAGTATTAAGTTCCGTTATTTTTAGCAGTTACTTCATGCCTTCCTGGTTCTGTGTTTTATGGCAAAATGTTCGGGCGATCACTCTAGTCCGCTCAGTCCTGTGAGCGCCCAGTGGCAAAGGCGGGACCACTATGTAAGTGCGACGAACAGGATTGGGCAGTTGGGCGTGGTTTGAACTTCGGCTCCCGACACGGTCATGACACTCGGTGTCCCGTGCAATGGCGATTTAAACATCTGCTATCAAAAGCCTACGCCCTGTCACGCCTTACATCAGAACCGCCCGCGAGGCCACAAGGGTACGTGTTGTTTGCAGGATCTGTAAGGCAACAAGAAAAGAATCGCCTGACACAAGGGATACTTTACTCCCTTCTTTTTCCTTCTAAGCCTTAAGTCGGGCAAGAGCACGCAAGTTAATGTCGGGCGGTCAAGAAGGTGGAAGGCTAAGAAGACAAGTTAAACATTCTTTGAATAAGTCTAAAAAGTGTCATGTCTATTCCATGAAAGTGCTTTACAAAAGTTGTTGCAGCCACAAGTTAAAAGGGCAAAAGGGAGAAGGGTCTAGGTTATTCTATCCTTCTTCCTCCTCGTCCGCTGGCCGTCAGGCCGCAGGTCTTCCGCAAGGGGCCCGACGCCCAAAGCGCTGCCACCTCTTCTGCTGCGTCCTCCAAATAGCAGGGTTGGCCATCTCCACCGGCAAATGACGAGGTCAAGAAACGCACCCGCGCCTCCGCCTCCGCCTTGATCTCCTTCAATCTCGGACGGCAACAGAGGATCAAAGTTGGCGTCCTTGGACGCGCAAAGACGCCAACGAACTTCGCAAAGAGCTGCCATCGCTGGCCCCTCCTGGGTGGACCGGCCAGTGGCGGCGGAAGCCGGGCGGTGAAGTCCGCAATCCGACCGAGGCGTATGAGGCGACGCCTTCGCTCGATGGCGCTTGCTGCACCAACCCCAGCGGAGCGAGGCTGTCCTCCATCCGGTCAAAGGCGTACCTCAAAGATCTGCAGAGTGTCGACCTCGATCGATGCGGTGTGTCATTGCGCCTCGAGCTCTTCCATGAGCTCGGCAGCGCCGAGCGCCCTCGCTTCCCGCTTCCCCACCAGCCTCGCCTCGCTTTCCGTCGGTCATAGATCAGCCACCGCCACGGAGGCGCTAATCTCGATGGCGGCATCGGCCACCGTTGCTGCTTTCGGCCGAAAAGGCGGTGGCCGGTGGGAGTAGAGCTGTCCAAGGGCGGCCAAGTGCATCTGCGTCCCGAAGGAACGGAGTCCGCGGGAGGATCCGGAGTGGGTGTGGCCCAGCTGGCCGGTCGGTGCATCTTGATCGCCGGCTTCTTCTTGTCTGGCGGATCATTTCGCTCCGTCCGCTACCTCAGCCCAGTCGTCGACCACAGAGCGGTGGGGTGCAGCAAGTGCCCTGGAACAAGCAAAAGCAAGCAAAGGTAAGGCTCCATTCGAAGGTTAAAAAGTTTTACCGCTTTCTTTGTGTGTTTCAAGGATTCGTGTACTGGTGAGGCCTCGGAAACCGAGGCACTTTAATGAGGACCCGGCCCTCGAGGCACCGGCGCCTCGGTGGCGGCGAGGATCTGCGCGGTGGGTCCGCCATCGCGCGGCCGGGCGGATCGGCCGCTTCGCCGCTGGCGGCGATGGCGATGCCGCGCCGTGGGTCCGCCATCGGCGATCGGGCGGATCGGCCGCTAGCGGTGCCGGTGGCGGCGGCGATCCGCGGCCGGTGGGTCCGCCAGCTGGCCGGGCGGTCGGCCACTAGCGGTGCCGGTGGCGGCGGAGGACGCCGCCGGTGGAGTCCATCAGCGGCGCCGGCGAATCGGCCGCCGGCGGTGGCGGTGGCGGCGACGAGGCTTTGCACGGTCGGTCCGCCCGCTGCTGAGCGCCGGCGGTCGGCCGCCGGCGGTGGCGGTGGCGATGGAGGAAGGCGCGCCGGCTGGTCGGGCTGGCTGGCGGCGCCAACAACCGGCTTGCAAAGGTGATGGCGGAGGCGGAAGCGTCGCGACCGTTGATGAAGAGCCCCGCACCGGTGAGGAAATCCTCGAGGGCGGGCCGCCAGGAAGATCCGGGCCGCCGACGGCCGGCCCCGATAGCCGTGTGGTCGGGCCGGACGCCCAGATGGGGCGATCGTCGGCAGGGCGCTTGTTCCTCCCTGGTCGCCACCGTAGGAGTGCCGCGGATTATCAGGGGCCCTTGATGGACGATGATGGGCGTCCCCATGGCGTCCATCTTGGGCATCGCCTTGACGATCCCCGCCCGATCCAGAGGCTGCATGTCGCAGAGTGGAAGCGCAGCCTCGGGGAAGGGCGAACGCCGCCGATCGCCCGGGGCCGCCCCATCCAGGAAGCGTCTGCGCAAGGCCCGGCCTTTCCTACTACCGATACACAGCAAGAAGAAGAAGAAGGCGATGTTAAAAAAAAAAAAAAAAAAAAAAAAAAAGAATGATGATGAAGAAGGAAGACGTAAGAGCTTACCTCCTGGAACCGTCCGAGTCCCGTCGTCCACGCCCAGGTAGTGCCAAGCTGGGCGGTGTCGGCGGCGCAAAGGACCAATCCTCCGGGACACGAAGTCCCGGAGAACCATGCCTCCGGTCAGCCCTGCTATCCGCAGCCGATCAACCCGAGCCAACATTGCAAGTAGCTCGGGCGTGTCGGCGACCGGAGATACCCAGTCAGATTTGCTGCCCACCGCTCCGGTGGGAAGCCCCAGGGCTTCAATGCCGCTGTCATCTTCAACGTACAACCATTCGTGGCGCCACATTTTCCAACTGGATCGGTTCTCCATTGGAATGTAGCGCGCAACGGCCCCGTCTCTAAGTCGCAAATGGCAGCACCCGGAGATGCTGGAGCCCTGGCTGACGCGGAGCGAGAAGAAGTAGCGGAAAAGGAGAAGATTGGGCATTACCCCTATAAACATCTCACAGAAGTGGGCGAAGACGGAGAGGAGCACAATGGAGTTAGGAGGAAGGTGGATGTTGTGAATGTCGTAGAAGTTGAGGACGGCGATATAGAAGTCCGAGATGGGCGGGACCAAGCCCGCCATCATCGCCCAGACGAAGAAGATGACTTCCCCGGGCTGGGCGTGGGGAGCGACAGTCCCGGCCCGCATGCGGAGAGCGTCGCGGGCGATCACCTTGGAGCATTTAGCGGCGGCGTTCTCTTCCACGGTTGAAGGAGGGAGAACAGGAGTCGGAGAGGCCATCAGAATCAGCTAAGGAAGAAGGGAAGCTAAGGCAGGAAGGAGCAGAGGCGAAAAGCGAAAACGGGGACTCGCTTCGTCCGCCGCTTATTTATAAGAATTCAAGGAAGAGCCTGGCGGGAAAAAGTCGAAGAGACGCAGCGATTCGGATGCGGGAAAACCAAAGCGCCGAGGAAGTGGGCACGTCCCACGAAGCCTCGGAACGGCTGCGATATCCACCTCGGGGCCTAAAAGAGGCAAGTTTTTAAAGACCGCGGCGTGCGTGGGCATTTATGGCCCCACCCGAGATTGAACCGTTCGACGAAGAAAAGAATAAAGACACTCTGGTGGGCCCGGGGCTCTTGTCAACAGATAAACGCTGGGGTACCCACGGCCGCGCATTAAGTACTCACGCCCGGAAGGGCAGGTGGCGTTCGAGCCACTCCTCAGGCGACTGCAAAGGTGCTCGCCAAGAGGACCGGTGGCGTTCGAGCCACTCCTCGAGGCGACAGCGAAGGTGCTCGCCAGAGGGACAGTGGCGTTCGAGCCACTCCTCGAGGCGACCAGCCAAGGTGCTCGCCAGGGGCGAGTGGCGTTGAGCCACTCCTCAGGCGACCAGCCAAGGTGCTCGCCAGGACAGTGGCGTCGAGCCACTCCTCCGGGCGACCAGCAAGGTGCTCGCCAGAGGACAGTGGCGTTCGAGCCACTCCTCGGGCGTAGTTCCCAAGAAGCAACCCCGCAATCTGTGCTACAGGGCGAAGGGTCAAGGATATTTAATGCGAGACGTGCGCATTAAATGCAGGATGTGTAGGCAGTGGTATGGCGGCGTGTCTTCCCCAGGCGCGCATTAATGATGGGTGGCCCCGAATCGACATCCCCTCTCTGGCGAACTGCAGGGTGACAGACAAAGGGACCCAAGGCGAAGTCTAATTCGGCTAGGACAGGCATTAAATGTGATGTAAGAGAGTGTGACGGGTGCATTAAATGCACTGTAGCAGCTTGTCAGACGCTTGCTTTACGCAAGCTTGTAAGCCCCATGCGCCCCAGCCAGCCCGAGTATAAAAGGGAGCTAGGGTGCATGGGAGAAGGGTTGTTGATCCTTGGTTGACAGAACCTCAGAGGGTCTTCTTCCCCAGCCTTGTAAGAACTCTGAAAGCAGAAGAAACCACCAAGCAGGACTAGGGTTATTACTCCTTTGGAGGGCCCGAACCTGGGTAAACTCGACCGTTTTCTTGCTTGCTCCCAGCATCCCGTTCTTCCTGTCTTTGGAGCGGTTGCCACAAAAGCCCCCAGTCCGAATCTCTCAAGCACCCAATCCAAGGGTGCCTGTTGGCCAGTAAGCCGACATAGATGGAATAGAGTTCCTAGCAGACCTTATAATTTTGGAAACCCAGACCCTAGACGTTATATTGGGAATGGATTGGTTATCCAAGCACAAGGCCGTATTGGATTGTGGACGAAGGACTATCTCAGTTGAGAGCCCGTGTGGGAAGAAAGTGGAATTTCAAGCCACTGCAGTTAGAGATGGACAGTTGATGGTTAACAGTACCAAGGCAATCAGCATAGAGGATGTCCCAGTAGTGAATGAGTACCCAGATGTTTTTCCCGAAGATCTTGAAGGATCGTTATTTTTGATCCAGTTGATTTTGATGATGAGTATTTGACAAAAGATTTGAAACCAGTTTGATATTTCGACAAGATTTATTTTTTGGTTTCTTTATTTGAAAAGATATGAAATCAGTTTGATTATTTGAAAAGCTTTTTGATTTTTGCAAAGGTTTTTGTTCGTGTTTTGAAATCGTGTTCTTAGAATATTTAATGCAATGCACTCCTGTGAGTGGTTGCATGGTTTAATGTGAGTCAAGTCGCGGACTTGTGCTCGGAATCGTTTTGTGGTTTGTTCATGTGCAGGTATTGCTCGAGGGCTTAATGTGGTCGATGACGGACTGGAACTAGGTTCATGGAGGAACCGAGGTTCGGGACTAGGTTCGAGGGAACCGAGGTCTTGGTGGTCAAGGATGTCATGCGGGACGTTCGGGCTAAGAGAATGGTGCACATGAAGAATGGTTAGTCACGTGAGAATGGCATGAGGTCATTCGCGTGCAAAGTGTTAGTCACGTGAGTATGGTAGGGTTGCCATACGCGTGCAAGAGTTGTACTCGGCCAGGTTGGGCCAAGTGGAGTTGTGTTGAATACATGCTCTTTCTAGGATTAGGAGTGGGAATCCTTTTAGGATTAGGAATCCTTCTAGGATTAGGACTCCTTCTAGGATTAGGTGTGTTTGCCTTCTTTAAATAGAGGGGTTGCCTCATGTTGAAGGCAATCAAGCTTTGAGCAAGCTTTAGGGTTGTACTCTTTTGTTTGGAGTATTTTAGACAAAAGAAAGGAGAAATAAAGATCAAGTTCATCAAATCTTTCGGCGAGCTACAATTCTAGTTAGATTTATTCTCGCCATCTTCTGGAACAGCAAGCTTGCGAAGGTCATAACTTTTGATCCGTAAGTCCGATTGAGCTGATTCTTTTTGGGTTTGATTCGTATTGGAATCTAGTTTCTTGTGTCCAAATTTCAGATCGATCGGACGGTTGGATCTCCGGGAATTAGCGTTTTACCAAACCTCTGTCATTCTGTTTTTTCGAAAACGAGGCAATTATTTGGTTCTATTTTGGGGTAAACTTTTAATAGATCAAGAATTTGGTTTTAGCTTCCGCACAATCATTCACCCCCCCTCTGATTGCTATATTCGATCCTACAAGTGGTATCAGAGCAAGGTTCTACTAATCCATCTTAACAGGTGATTAGTAAACGGTAAGTTATGGCAACAGAGAAATACTCGAACAAGCCGCCAATCTTCGATGGCACAGACTTCCCCCACTGGCGAATCCGGATGACTGCATATCTTCAAGCTCAAGGTAACTCGATTTGGCGCAAGGTAAAAATTCCGTACGAGCTTCCTTCTAATGATGATATTGATAAAATCGAGTTTGAAAAAGATGTTGAAAACAATAATAGAGCTAGAAACATATTGCTTCAAGGACTTGCTAGAAAAGAATTCGATAGAGTCTGTCATTTACTCACTGCTCATGAAATTTGGAAATCTCTTCAAGATTATCATGAGGGCACTGACTCTGTAAAAGAAGCTAGGCAAGATCAATTTAAAAAGGAATACACTAGATTTGAAATGAACTCTGGAGAATCTCTAGATGATTGTTTTGCTCGCTTAATGAATCTTAAACAATCTTAGAGCTGTAGATGTAAAGTACACTGACTCTGAAAATGCTAGACATTTCCTATCATCTCTTGATCTTAAAATCTGGCAAATGAAAGTGACTGCATTTAGGGAGGCTCACAAGATGAGTGAAATGACATTGGATAAATTATATTCTAGTCTCAAGACTTTTGAGATAGACATTGTTTCAAGAACATCCAATGATAACTCTATGGCTCTTAATGCTAATTCTTCATATGATAATGCTACTAGTTCTTCATCATCATATTCCATTACTGCTTTGAGTGCTCTTAGTGATGAACAGCTAGATCAAATACCAGAAGATACACTTGCTCTTCTTTCCAAGCGTGTCAATGCAGCTTACATGAGATCAAGGGAGAGAAGAGGAGCCTCCATCCACTGCTACAACTGCGGCAAGGCAGGGCACATCCGTGCTAACTGCTTCAAGAACAAAGATAGAGACGAGAAGGATCAAAGCAACTCCTCCAAATCCTTCCGGCCAAGAGAGAGCAAGGATAAAAATAAGCAACGGACGAAGAAGATGCTCAACAAAGTCTTCGAGGCAATTGGTCGCTTAGACTTAAGCGACATTGATGACTCAACTGAAGATGAGAACGAAGCAAAGCAAACGAAGCTGAATGAGAAAGATCTCACCGGACTGTGCTTCATGGCAAAAGGGAACACTAGTGATTCTAGTGACAACGACAGCACCTCCAGCGACGGTGATGAGGTAATGCCTTCGTATAATGAGCTTTGTGAAGTTTTAGTCATATTGAGAAAATCTTTAAGAAAATCTTCACTCAAAAATAAAAACTTAGAGAAAGATCTATCCATGCTGAAAACTGAAAATTTTGATCTTAGAAATTCAAATTCTGAAAAGACATGTGATTCTTGCTTAGATCTCAAATTTGAAATTAAATCTCTAAAAAAGGAACATGTGATTAAACTAGAACAAGTTTATGCCGAACAATTGAAAAATGAAAAACTTGTGAAAAATATTGGTTGCTCTACTGATAGTTTACATGATCAAATTGCTTGCTCTAAATGTTCAATTCTTGAGTTGAAATTAAAAGATGCAAATTGTAGAGTTACACAATTAACAAATGACATGTTCACTCATGAAATTAACTCGTGTTCAAATTGCCAGAAACAGAAAGCTAAAATTGACACTCCTTGTGATAATTGTTTAAATCTTGCTAAAAAAGTTGATTACTTGCAAAATTCTTTGGAACGTTTCACTAAAGGAAAGAAAAATCTAAATATGATTTTGGATCAATCAAAAGTCAGCACTCATCACAAAGGTTTAGGTTTTGATCCTTATGCTCATCATAAATCACATGCTCCCACTGTTGTCAAAACACTTGAAAGTGGAAAATTTGAAATTGTCAATGAGCCTAAGAAAACTATCTTTAAATCATTTGGTCTTTTATCTTCTACTATGATGAATGCAAAATGTGATTCTACTGTTAAAGCAAAACATCATGTTAAGTACACTTGCACTCATTGTGGTAGAGATGGACATTTAGTAGACTTTTGCTTTAGACTAGCTAAACAACAAAATAGAGAAAGGTTTAATGCTAGGTCTAATTTCGCATTGCACGTTTCATTTCTCATTATGTGCCTAGGGTGATGCAAACACCTCTTGTTGCTAAGAACACGAGAAAAGACAAATCTGCTTTTATACATAAGAATGCTCGTGTTGTGCCAACTGTTGTGCGTCGTGTGTCTCAGTACTGGATTCCTAAACATCTTATTTCTAACCTTGATCTGAGACCTCGACACTTTCTGCTTCTATGTAGGCTTCTCACGCGAGGAAGGAGAACACATGGCTAGTGGATGCTCATGCCACATGTCCGATGATAAGAATTTGTTCTCCTACTTCACTCGTGCATCTCGTGCTAAAAGTGTTATTTTTCAAGATGCTCCTTCCACCTCTGTTTTCGCAAAAGGCACTAGTCCAAATAGTGCAAGTACAGGTGCATATGTTCAGGGGGAGAGTATCTTTGTTGATGAAGATGATGATGATGCTGTTGATGATGAGATAATTGGAGTTTGCTGTGTGCTTGTGTGCTTGTTTTCAAGCTTCCATGCGTGCTTCACATCGACAAGCTATCAAGAGGATTTTAAGGTATCTCCGTGGTACTCAAGATTTTGGCATTTGGCTTTCTGCTTCTTCATGCATTAGTTTAAGAGCTTTCTCTTATGCTGAATTTGGAGGATGTAGAATTGATAGAAAAAGTACATCACGGTTCATGCCACTTCTTGAGTAATTCTCTTTCTTGGACACATTGACATCGATTTCATTTTCTTAGAGATCATGTTGAAAAAGAGCTATTGAACTGAAATTTGTTGATTCGGGTGCTCACTTGTCGATATTTTCACTAAACCGCTTGATTTTTCTCGCTTTTGCTTTCTTACGCAGTGAACTTGGGATCATTCATCCCCATGGGTTGATTTGAGGAGTCTTGAGTTTATCTCTTTTGGGTTACTTGACTTTGGTTCCTAGAAGTGATTTTTTTAAGTGGTATTTTGTCTTTACACCTCAAGTAAAAACCCCTGTTTACATTGCATCATGTAGTACAAAGCTTTGGTGATTATTCTTGTGTATATAGCCAAGTTAATGCTCAATGCTTTACTTATCACTAAAAGGCTAAAATAATTCAATTTGAGATGCTTTTCGAGAATATTTTGGTTCTTGCTCATTATGGTATTGCATTTGTGAAATAGGCTTAAAAATTTCTTGTCATCTGTTGAAAGGCTAGAGTGATTAGAAAATATGTGTGAGTTTTTTGTTGGACTTCAAATGATCATTATGAGTCTCAAGCAAAATCAGTGTTTTAATGTTAAAAGCAAGTTGAAAAAGATGCAAGCAAAAGCTACTTGGCTAAACACAAGTTTAGTACAATGTGCAGCTTCCTTGCCAAGGATTTAAATGCAAAAGATGCAAGAAAAGGCTACTTGTCTAAACAAAAGTTCAGAACAATGTGAAGCCACTTGCCAATTTAAACTGAGAAAGATACAAGAAAGAACTACCTACTCATACACAAGTATGGGCTAGTGTGCAGTTACTTGTCATCCTGTTGATCACAAAGCAAAATTGTCAAACTTGCTAAAAGAGAAAAAGGAAATTCAAATGGTTGAAAAAGGCTTGAGACAAATATTAGTGAATTTGAAAGTCTCTCTATGCTCATGATAGATTTCTTTTTCGCTTTGGCAAAATCTGTTTATGACATTTTACTTGTTTGCTCTAATTTGCTTATGCAATAACTATTCTATGTGTTAGAGCCTCCATATTCTCACAATTTGCTTTCTCATTGGATAATTTGATACAAAATGAGAAAGTTCTCCTAAAAACTCTTCAAATGCTTTACTTTGATTATATACCTTGAATATACTTCAAAGCTTGAGATCTTGCATTCATTAAGGGGGTTTTGAGATCTTGATGACTATTTTGTCAAAAGGGGAGAACAAGTCAAGGAGGTTTTTGAATTGGGATTATTTGGTCTTTTGGTTCTTGCTTAATCTCTTGTCAAATCTTATATTGTGTTTTGTCAAATTACTCATCAAGGGGAGATTGAAGGATCGTTATTTTTGATCGATTGATTTTGATGATGAGTATTTGACAAAAGATTTGAAACCGATTTGATATTTCGACAAGATTTATTTTTGGTTTCTTTATTTGAAAAGATATGAAATCATTTTGTTTATTTGATAAGCTTTTTGATTTTTTCATAGGTTTTTGTTCGTGTTTTTAAATCGTGTTCTTAGAATATTTAATGCAATGCAATCCTGTTAGTGGTTGCATGTTTTAATGTGAGTCAATTCGCGGACTTGTGCTCGGAATCGCTTTTGTGGTTTGTTCATGTGCAGGTATTGCTCGAGGGCGAATGTGGTCGATGACGGAGTGGAACTAGGTTCATGGAGGAACCGAGGTTCGGGACTAGGTTCGAGGGGAACCGAGGTCTTGGTGGTCAAGGATGTCATGCGGGACGTTCGGGCTAAGAGAATGGTGCACATGAAGAATGGTTGAGTCACGTGAGAATGGCATGAGGTCATTCGCATGCAAAGTGTTAGTCACGTGAGTATGGTAGGGTTGCCATACAGCGTGCAAGAGTTGTACTCGGCCAGGTTGGGCCAAGTGGAGTTGTGTTGAATACATGCTCTTTCTAGGATTAGGAGTGGGAATCCTTTTAGGATTAGGAATCCTTCTAGGATTAGGACTCCTTCTAGGATTAGGTGTGTTTGCCTTCTTTAAATAGAGGGGTTGCCTCATGTTGAAGGCAATCAAGCTTTGAGCAAGCTTTAGGGTTGTACTCTTTTGTTTGGAGTATTTTAGACAAAAGAAAGGAGAAATAAAGATCAAGTTCATCAAATCTTTCGGCGAGCTACAATTCTAGTTAGATTTATTCTCGCCATCTTCTGGAACAGCAAGCTTGCGAAGGTCATAACTTTTGATCCGTAAGTCCGATTGAGCTGATTCTTTTTGGGTTTGATTCGTATTGGAATCTAGTTTCTTGTGTCCAAATTTCAGATCGATCGGACGGTTGGATCTCCGGGAATTAGCGTTTTACCAAACCTCTGTCATTCTGTTTTTTCGAAAACGAGGCAATTATTTGGTTCTATTTTGGGGTAAACTTTTAATAGATCAAGAATTTGGTTTTAGCTTCCGCACAATCATTCACCCCCCCCTCTGATTGCTATATTCGATCCTACAGATCTACCTGGTATGCCGCCAGACAGGGACATAGAGTTTGTGATAGAGCTTGTACCGGGTACAGCACCGATAGCAAAGAGACCCTATCGGATGTCCACCGAGGAGTTGGTAGAGATGAAGAAACAGCTAGAAGAGTTAATGGTGAAAGGATTTATCAGACCGAGTTCGTCGCCGTGGGGAGCACCAGTTTTGTTTGTCAAGAAGAAGGACGGGAGTTTCAGGATGTGCATTGACTACCGTGCACTCAATGAAGTCACCGTGAAGAATAAGTATCCGCTACCCAGGATTGATGATTTGTTTGATCAGTTAAGAGGAGCCGGAGTTTTCTCCAAGATTGATCTGAGATCGGGATACCATCGATTGAAGATCCGATCGAAGATATTCAAGATCGCATTCTCGTCAAGATATGGACATTACGAGTTTACGGTTATATGTCCTTTGGCCGACGAATCGCGCCACTTATTTCATGAATATGATGAATAAGGTGTTCATGGAATATTTGGACAAGTTTGTCGTCGTGTTCATAGACGATATCCTAATCTACTCCAAGACAGAGTGAACATGCCGAACACTTAAGGCGAGTTTTGGAAAAGTGAGGAACAGCAACTTTTCGCCAAGTTCAGCAAGTGTGATTTTTGGAAGGACAAGGTGGAGTTTCTTGGACATGTAATGACCGCATGAAGGAGTCGCCGTAGATCCAAGCAAAGTAGAAGCGGTGTTACATTGGGAACGACCAAAGACGGTGACCAGTGATTCGGAGTTTCCTTGGAATGGCGAGGATACTACCGCCGTTTCATCGAAGGCTTCTCGACAATTGCGAAACCTCTTACGCAGCTGCTGAAGAAGGAAAAGAAGTTTGCATGGGCGCTAGAATGTGAGAAAGGATTTCAGAGTGAAGAAGCGATTGACATCGGCACCGGTGTTAGTTCTACGGATGTTGCTCAAAGCTTCGATATTTATTGTGACGCATCGCGCCAAGGACTTGGATGTGTCTTGTCACGAGGATGGAAAGGTCGTCGCTTATGCATCAAGGCAGTTGAGGCCGCATGAGGAAAATTATCCAACACATGATTTAGAGTTAGCTGCCGTAGTGCATGCTTTGAAGATATGGCGTCACTATCTGATTGGAAACAGATGTGAAGTGTATACGGATCATAAGAGCCTTAAGTACATATTCACCCAGTCGGATCGGAATATGAGGCAGAGGAGATGGTTAGAGTTGATCAAGGACTATAATGTTGGAATCCATTACCATCCCGGGAAGGCCAACGTAGTTGCCGATGCCTTGAGTCGGAAAAGCCATACCGTGAGTACGTTGCTAGCCACAAGTCAGGATGAGTTATGCGAGGATTTTCAGAAAATGAAGATTGAGGTAGTACCTAGCGGATTCTTGGCCGCATTAGAAGTAAAGCCTACCTTAGAGGATCAGATCCGAGAAGGACAGAAGGATGATGACAAGATCCGCAGGATTAAGTCCATCAAGGAGGAAGGCAAGGCAGAGGACTTCAAGTTGGATGAGCAAGGCACGTTGTGGATGAAGGGTCGCATTTGTGTGCCTAACAAAAAGGAGTTAAAGCAACTGATTCTGGAGGAAGCCCATGACTCCAAGTACTCAATTCATCCTGGAAGCGCCAAGATGTATCAGGATCTGAAGGAGAGATTCTGGTGGCCGAGTATGAAACGTGAAGTTGCCGAGCATGTTGCATTGTGCGACGTATGCCAGAGAGTCAAGGCAATGCATCAGAGACCAGCAGGATTGCTACAACCGCTGAAAATACCTAAGTGGAAGTGGGAGGAAATCGGAATGGATTTCATTACCGGTTTGCCGAAGACTCAAGGAGGTTATGACTCCATATGGGTTATAGTGGATCGCTTGACTAAAGTAGCACATTTTATCCCCGTGAAGACCACTTACTCGGGAGATAAATTAGCAGAATTGTACATGATCAGGATTGTCTGTTTGCACGGAGTGCCAAAGAGGATTGTATCGGACAGAGGTACCCAATTTACCTCAAGGTTCTGGAATAAGTTGCATGAAGCCATGGGAACCCGTTTGAACTTTAGTACTGACCTATCATCCACGATCGGATGGACAGGCCAGAAAGAGTCAACCAGATTCGGAGGATATGTTAAGAGCTTGTGCATTGGCTTATGCTACCTCTTGGGATAAGAGTTTGCCGTATGCCGAGTTGATTACAACAATAGTTACCAAGCTAGTTTACTGAGATGTCACCTTTTGAGGCCTTTGTATGGTCGACCTGTCGGACGCCATTGAATTGGAATGAGACCGTGCGCCGTGTCTTTGGGCTGATATTCTTCAAGAGGTGAAGAGCGGTCGCCATGATTAGGGAAAGGTTGAAGATAGCCCAATCACGATGAGAAGAGTTATCTTGACAATCGTCGCCGAGACTTGAGTTTTGAACGAGGAAGACTTTGTATACCTCGAGTTATGCCTCTCGGGGGAGTTAAGAGGTTCCATGCCAAAGGGAAACTTGCACCCGTTATGTTGGACCATTTAAGATTGTGAGCCGCAGAGGCGAGGTTGCTTATCACCGGAGTTGCCACGATCGTTAGCGAGGAGTGCATGGCGTATTCCATGTGTCAGATTAAAGAAGTGTCTCCGAGTTCCTGAGGAACAGGCACCGCTAGAGTTAATTGAGTTGCAAGAGGACTTGACTTATAAGGAGCATCCCGTGAGGATTCTGGACACAATGGATCGAGAAACTAGAAATAAGTCAACCCGTTTCTGTAGAGTTCAGTGGAGCAACCATGAAGAAAGCGAAGCGACTTGGGAGCGTGAAGAGGATTTGAGGAAGGAATTTCCAAACCTATTCATCGTAGTGAGCCACGAATCTCGGGACGAGATTCTATTAAGGGGGGGAGGTTTGTAACATCCCAAAATTTTGCTTTTCTTAAATTCATGTGTGATTTGGCACTTTGGTGAATTTTTGGAATTTTCTGGAATTTATTTGGATTTATTTGGAATTTATTTGAATTTATTCCATTTTGAAATAATTAAAGAATTTAATTTTGCAAATAAAATTTTGTTGAAATATTTTATTTGAGTCCAAAATGATCCAAAATATTTTCGAGAATTTTTCCGAATTTTACGAGTCTTTTGCTATATTTAATGAATTAAATGAATTCTCGGAAATTATTTTAAATATTAAATCGCTGGAAAATCAACTCGGTCGAGTCTTGTTCATCCGATCGAAGTCGGAACCAGTCGGACTCGAGTCCGACCGAGCGATTGACTCGATCAAACCAGCTCAAAACCCTAATCAATCCCAACCGTTGGATCAAGATCCAACGGTGAGATCCGCGTCTGCGGTTCGAGCCAGATCCGGCCGGATCCGATCGCACCCGTCGCGATCGTGGCCGTTGATCGTGCCACGTGGGCGGTATGCGTCGTCGTCTCCGTAGTCAGCCGGACTTGCGCCGCGCGCCGCGCCGTGTAGAGTGGGATTTCCGTCTCGAACACGGACGAGGCTATTTAAAGCCCTGGTCACGCCCGAGGTTGCCCTCATCCTTGCGCACCCGTTCCCGAGCCATCTCGCCGAGCCGTCGCCGTTTGCCGTCTGAGTTCGCGGAGTTGGAACTACATTGCGCGGCTGATTGAGCGCCGATTCGCCGCCGTCCGTCGTCTTCCGCCGAAGGAGCCCAGATCCGGATCCGTGACGAGACGCACCGAAGAGACCACTCACTTCGCCGAGCAACCCCAAACGCCCGTCGGGCTCGTCGTCGTTCTCGTCTCCGGTGGTCGCAGCTCCGCTGGCCGCCATCGCCCTCGAAGCTCTACGTGGACCGTCCGATCTTGATCGTGCGGTTGAGAGTGAGTTCACGTGTTCCAAACCCGATTAGATCCGGACCGTTGGATCAAGATCCAGCGGCCCACAATCGCCACGCGTCGTAGTAGTGTTATTATAGGATTAGATGCGACCGTCCGATCTAGATCGAGCGGCCCACGATCATCGAGTAGATTCAACGTGTTAACCTTGGATCTAATCGCGGCCGTCAATTTCAAATCAACGGCCGAGATTGCGCCACGCGTGTCGGGAAGTTGGACCGACGCGTCGGCGATCCGCGGCGTCGTGTGTGGCCCGACACGCGAGGCCCGCGTGTCGAGGGGCCCGCATGTCGGTGGCTAATCCAGCCAAGCGGCGTCACCCATGGCGTCCGCGGTGGGTCCCACATGTCGACCGTGGCCGAGCCCCGGCCGACGCCGTCGGCGATAGCGTCACGAGTGGTCCCACTGTCGGGCCTCACGTGGAGTCGTGGACCGAGTCCACGGTAGACCCGAGCCGGCGTGGACCGAGTCCATGGACGGCCGACGTCGACCAACCAATCGAGGCTGCCACGTGTCCATCTGACGCAATAATTAATTTCGAAAAAAGAAAATGATTTATTAAATCGAAATAATGATTTGATTTTGTTTCAAATTTCAAGCGCTTATAACTTTTGCGTTTCAACTCCGATTTGAGTGATTCAAATTTCTAAATTTGTATAAAATTGAGATCTACCTAAATATGAATTTTATTTAATTTTTGGACTAAAGTTTTTCTCTGCAAAATTATTTAATTGATTATTTAAACTTTAAATAATCATAACTTTTAACGTCTTAACTCCAAATTTGGCGATTCCAGTTTCTAAAAATCCATAAAATTATGTTCTCTCTGTTTATGGATTTTATTTGGGTGTTTGGGCACTTTTGCCTATTGTTTATTCGTGTATTTGCTATTTGCACGCTTTACGAGTAGACGTTGAAGTGCGGAAGGATTCGAAGGAGAAGTATTGACTCGGGATCCAACTCAAGACCAAGAGCAAGTACTTTTTGAAGGCAAGTTGTGCTTTGACCATGTTGATCCTATTTGAAATCTATTTTGATTTAAACTATTGCATGCTAGTTCAATTAGAAAAATACTTGGTTTAAACATGGGGGTTAGATAAGTACCAATTTCTTTGTATGACACCTTGATTATTTAAGTATGTGCCATGACCCTTTGTCACCCTAGTTGTGGATTACTAGTTGGACATTATTAAATTGCCAACATGGGTTTAGAAACGTTGTAGTATCTTGCTTAGACACGCTACGTGCTCATGACATGATTTTGGACAATCAAATGTTAATATTGACTTAATGATATATCGAACCTGTTTTGGAAAAGTATCATGTGATGTTGATGGCACGTGGTGCATGGTAATCAAGCGGGGTTTGATAAGCGATTTCGGCCAGGGCATGTGGCAAGAGTAATCAGTGGGCGGTTGTGGCATTGGGAGTGTTGATTTGGTTCTTGGGTAGTCTTGCCCTGGTCATCCTAAGGACTTAACCTTGCAAGCCTTTGAACTGGGTCTAACGTGCAACCACATGTCTGTAAATGGGACGGACCTAGTTGACTAAGTTGCTAATAACGCATTACTGTGGGACCTCGGAGGTCAACTACACCCTTTGTGTATGTTGTGCGGGGAGCGTCATCGGGCCGAGGCCAGTACCCATCTAACAGTTGATTGGCCTAGACTTCGCCTTAGCGAAGGGAAGGGTTAGTGCGCAATAACAGGGAGGACCACTTGTATTGTTAGAGGTTTCAGAAAGAATTTGTTACGGGAACTCGCCTTTGTGGTGTTTGACTGTATCTTGTGGGTAAAGTGCATAACCTCTGCAGAGTTTAGAATCTATTCGAATAGCCGTGTCCGCGGTATTGGACATCGCTCGGGAATTACAGTCAAGGGTTAGATTTTCTCAAAAATAACTTTGGTTTGAAAGGTTGGGTTGGTTTAATAATGAAGATGGTGGAAATGTGGTTTAGGATGGGGAAAATGTTTATTAAACTTCTTGAAAAGTTATTTATGCTTTACTTATTTCTCTCGCTTTCGAATCTACTTACATTACTTTTCAAATGCTGTTTACCGCAAATATACCTTGAGCTATTCCTTTGTACCAAGCCATGCATATAGTATATTAGCTTGCATTCTGTGCATGACTTGCTGAGTACCAAGTACTCACCCTTGCCTCAACACAACATCAGTTGAAGAGGAGACTACGCTTGACTTTGGAGGAGGAACTCCAAGAGGATCCGTCTACTTAGGGATGCGAGCCCGATCAGGTTACTGTGGTATCTTGGATGGCGCCACAAGCTATCTCGATTTTCATTGCTATTATTTTTCTCTGAATAAGTTTCGCCTTGCGAGGCATACATTTGTAACTTGACCATAAGGTTGAGTAACCAGTTTGGTTATTTAAATAAAGTACTTTGATAGTATCGATTGGTATGATTGTGATATTTACCGATGTTAAGACTGTGTGCACTAGCGGCGTTCTGGACTAGTCTTGAATACACAGAGGGTCGGATTTGCAAATTCGGGTCCCGGCGATTATGCACTTTACCCACAAGATACAGTCCAAACACCACAAAGGCGAGTTTCCGTAACAAAGTCTTTGGAAACCTCTAACGATACAAGTGGTCCTCTCGGTGTTGCACACTAACCCTTCCCTTAGCGAAGGCGAAGTTTAGGCCAAACCACCGTTAGATGGGTACTGGCGCAGCCCGACGCTCCCCGTACAACTACACAAAAGGTATAGTTGACACCGAGAGGTCCCACAGGTACGTTATTAGCAACTTAATCAACTAGGTCTGTCCCATTACAGACATGTGGATGCACGTTTGACCCAGTTCAAAGGCTTGCAAGGTTAAGTCCTTAGGGTGACCAGGGCAAGACTACCCGAAGAACCAAACCAACATTCCCGGTGCCACAACTGGCCCACCCGATCATTCTTGCCACATGGCCCGGTCGAAAACTATTTATCAAACCCCAGTTGATTACCATGCACCACGTGCCATCAACATCACAACACATGATACCTTTCCAAAACAGGTTCAATATATTATCAAGTCAACATTAACATTTGAATGTCCAAAATCATGTCATGGGCACGTAGCAGGTCTAAGCAATATACTACAACGGTCTAAATTCCCATGTTGGCAATTTAATAATGTCCAACTATTCAAACCTCAACTAGGGTGACAAGGGATCATGGCACATAATTAATTAACCAAGGTGTCATACAGCAATTAGGCATTTATCTAATTCCCAGAATTAAATAAAGTATTTTCTAATTAAAATAGCATGGAATACATTGAATCAAAATAGATTTCATAATGGGAGCAACATGGTCAAAGCACAACTTGCCTTCAAAAAGTACTTGCTCTTGGTCCTGAGCTGGCTCCTGGGTCAATACTTCTCCTTCGAAGCCTTCGGGCACTTCAACGTCTACTCGTAAAGCGTGCAAATAGCAAATAATAAATAAACAGTAGAACAAAAGTGTCCAAACATCCAAATAAAGTTCATAAACAGAGAGAGCATAATTTTATGAATTTTTAGAAACTGGAATCGTCAAATTCGGAGTTTAAACTCAAAATTTACAAGCATTTAAAGTTTAAATAATCAATTAAATAATAATATGGAGAAAAACTTTAGTCCAAAAATTAAATAAAATTCATCATTAGGTAGATCTCAATTTTATACAAATTTAGAAATTTGAATCACTCAAATCGGAGTTAAAATGCAAAAGTTATAAGCGTTTGAAGTTTGAATCTAAATTTGAATCAATAAACCGAATTAATGAAATAATTTCTTTTTCGGAAAAATGATTTATTGCGTCAGCAGTGACACGTGTCTGCATCCGATTGGGCGGCTGACGCCAAGATCGGGTCCACGCAGCGCGCGGCTCGATCCACGGTGGACCGGTCCCAGCTGGGACCGTGTCGCCGACAGTGGAGTCCGCCTGTCGTGGCGGCGAGTTCATGCCCGCGTGGGCGCGGCTTACGTGTGGGCCCTCTGACACGTGGGCCCCGCGTGTCAGAGACACGTGCTCACGCGCGGGGGCGCGGTTAGGGCGTACGTGGTGCAATCCCAGCCGTTGATTTGAATATCGACGGCGCGGATTAGATCCAAGTGTCACGCGTTTGGGGTAACGCGGCGGATCTGGGCCGTACGATCTAGATTGGACGGTCCAGATTGGATCCATTGCGGTGCAACGCGTGCTACGCAGCTCAATCTAAGCCGTTGGATCTAGATCCAACGGTTGAGAATAGATCTAGGTTTCGCAACGGGAATAGCGTGCGGCGACGTGGCCGAACGTGGGCCGTTGGATCTTGATCCAATGGTCCAGATCTAATCTAGGTTCTAGGGTTTCGGGGAAACGTGGACTCACCGCGGGCCGTCGGATCTTAATCGGACGGTTGTCCGAGCTCTCGAAGGTCGATGGCGGCGCGGCGGCGCTGGCTTGCCGGGGACGGCAGACGACCTCCTTCCGGCGTTCCGTGCAGCTCCGGCCAAGATCGGCACTCCAGCGCGGCGTGACGCGGTCTCGTGATCGAGCTTGGTGTTGTCGGAGAGCGGCGGAAGTGGCGGGGATCAACGAAAGACCGCGGCGGAGGACTCCTCCCACTACGGCGAGCAATAGCGGCTATGCGGCGGCGACTAGGGCTTTGAGGCTAGGGGCGAAAGATGCGCACGACGAAGGGCATCCTCGGGCGATGTCCCACGCTTTAAATAGCCCCAGGAGTTGCGCTCAAACCGGAACCCTAACGGATTGCGGCGGCGACGCGGCGGAGGAATCCGGCTCGGATTCGTCGGGGACGACGACGGAGAGCCGTCCACGTGGCGCGTTCGACGGTCACGATCGCGCGGGCACGATCGGATCCGGCACGGTTTTGGCTCGAACCGGTGCGGTCCAATCCGGACCGTTGGATCTCGATCCAACGGTCGGGATCGATTAGGGTTAGGGTTGGGTTCGGTCGAGTCGGCTGGCTCGGGTCGGACTCGAACTCGAGTCTGACTCGGGCTCGGTCGTATGAACAGTACTCGACCCGAGTTGATTTTCCAGCGATTTAATATTCAAATAATTTCTAGAAATTCAATTAATTCGAAAAAAAGTAAAATACTCAGAAAAATTCCAGAAAAATTCTGGAAAATATTTTGGAACATTTTGGACTCAAATAAAATATTTCCAACAAAATTTTATTTGTGTAGGATCGATATAGACTAATATAGCAATCAGAGGGGGGGTGAATGATTGTGCAGAAGCTAAAACCAAATTCTTGATCTACTAAAAGTTCACCCCAAAACAGAACCAAATAATTGCCTCGTATTCAACAAAAACAGAATGACAGAGGTTTGGTAAAACGCAAATTCCTGGAGATCCAACCGTCGGAACGATCTGAAATTTAGACACAAGAAACTAGATTCCAATTCGAATCTAACTCAAAAAGAATCGACTCAATCGGATCTACGGATCAAAAGTTATAAGCTATGCAAGTTGACTGTCTCAATAAAACCGAAAATAGATTAAACCCTAATTTCGTGATTAAACGAAATCTACAAGGAATTAACCAATCAAACTTTGTAGATCAATAACTTGATGCCCTAGGGAGGTTTGGAATAGATCAAATCAAAATTATGATGGTAAAACAATGAATCAATCTAGAAGTGAAACAAGCAAGCAACCGGAGAATGAAAAGAGAGAGAAAATTAACCAAAGTGATTAACGCATGGATTTCTCTAATGATGTACTATCAGAATCATGTGCATGCAATAATCAATGACGCATCACCTCATTAGTCAATCAAAGATGTACAGGAAGGGCACGGCAAGGAAACTTAATTAGTGTGCATTATTGCCTTACGTGAATAGCCTTCAAATTGTAGCCGTTGCATGCTCCTCCGAGCGGATCTACCAGGACAGGGCGACAAGCAATGCTGCAGAGAGACTACGTGATCGCCTTGTGGTTGATCCAATGCACGGCGACGCTGCGGAGCACTATAACAAAGCTGCTACTGCTTGACGAGAACCTCTGGCCGCAGGACACAAGGTCGCATGCACAGCCGCCGCTTCGGTATTTCTTTCGCCGCCGTCGGAGTCTGCTCTCTTCTTTTCAAGCGTACGTGCGCGTGATGAAGAAATTAATTTTTATTTGTCTAGTCTGATTACAGTACTCCAAACAAAAGAGTACAACCCTAATCCACAGCACACCATAAACAGGAGACACCTCCCCCTATTTATAAGAAAACCCCAGAAGAGTTCGTATGCATGTCCACTTGGCCCAACATGGCCCAATACATGCAAACTACCTCAAAACGAATACAACTGCACGCGTACGGCCCACCTGCCATACTCACGTGACTCACTAGCAACCACGTGCACCGTTCTCTAGTCCGAACGCCCCGCATGACATCCTCGACCACCAAGACCTCGATTCCTCCCTGAACCTAGTCCTGAACCTCAGTTCCTCCATGAACCTAGTTCCGGTCCCGTCACCGACCACGTTCGACCTCAAGCAACACCTGCACATGAACAAACACACAACTGTGTACGAGCACAAGTCCACGACTTGACTCAAGATCAATCCATGCAACCACTCACACGAGCGCATTGCATCAAGCAAAACCACTACCATGCTATCACAAGCATATCAAATAATCAACTGATTTCAGATCTTTTCAAATAAAGAAACCAAAAAATAAATCTTGTCGAAATATCAAACTGGTTTCAAATCTTTTTTCAAATACTCATCAAAATCAAATGGATCAAAAATAACGATTCTTCAATCTCCCCCTTGATGAGTAATTTGACAAAACACTATATAAGATTTGACAAGAGATTGAGCAAGAACCAAAAGACCAAAAAATCCCAATTCAAAAACCTCCTTGACTTGTTCTCCCCCTTTTTGACAAAATAGTCATCAAGATCTCAACCCCCCCCCTTAATGAATGCAGTATCTCAAGCTTTGAAGTATATTCAAGGTATATAATCAAAGTAAAGCATTTGGAGAGTTTTTAGGAGAACTTTCTCATTTTGTATCAATTTATCCAATGAGAAAGCAAATTGTGAGAATATGGAGGCTCTAACACATAGAATAGTTATTGCATAAGCAAATTAGAGCAAACAAGTAAAATGTCATAAACTGATTTTGCCAAAGCGAAAAAGAAATCTATCATGAGCATATAGAGACTTTCAAATTCACTAATGTTTGTCTCAAGCCTTTTTCAACCATTTGAATTTCCTTTTTCTCTTTTAGCAAGTTTGACAATTTTTCTTTGTGATCAACAAGGATGACAAGTAACTGCACACTAGCCCATACTTGTGTATGAGTAGGTAGTTCTTTCTTGTATCTTTCTCAGTTTAAATTGGCAAGTGGCTTCACATTGTTCTGAATTTTTGTTTAGACAAGTAGCTTTTTCTTGCATCTTTTGCATTTAAATCCCTGGCAAGGAAGCTGCACATTGTACTAAACTTGTGTTTAGCCAAGTAGCTTTTGCTTGCATCTTTTTCAACTTGCTTTTAACATTAAAACACTGATTTTGCTTGAGACTCATAATGATCATTTGAAGTCCAACAAAAAGCTCACATATAGTTTCTAATCAGCTCTAGCCTTTCAACAGATGACAAGAAACTTTTAAGCCTATTTCACAAATACAATACCATAATGAGCAAGAGCCAAAATATTCTCGAAAAGCATCTCAAATTGAATTATTTTAGCCTTTTAGTGATAAGTAAAGCATTGAGCATTAACTTGGCTATATACACAAGAATAATCACCAAAGCTTTGTACTACATGATGCAATGTAAACAGGGGATTTTACTTGAGGTGTAAAGTCAAAATACCACATATAAAAAAATCACTTGTAGGAACCAAAGTCAAGTAACCCAAAAAGAGATAAACTCAAGACTCCCCCTCAAATCAACCCATGGGGATGAATGATCCCAAGTTCACCGCGTAAGAAAGCAAAACGAGAAGAATCAAGTGGTTTAGTGAAAATATCAGCAAGTTGAGCACCCGAATCAACAAATTCCAGTTCAATAGCTCCTTTTTCAACATGATCTCTAAGAAAGTGAAATCTGATGTCAATGTGTCCAAGAAAGAGAATTACTCAAGAAGTGGCATGAACCAGATGTACTTTTTCTATCAATTCTACATCCTCCAAATTCAACATCAGAGAAAGCTCTTAAACTAATGCATGAGGAAGCAGAAAGCCAAATGCCAAAATCTTGAGTACCACGGAGATACCTTAAAATCCTCTTGATAGCTTGTCGATGTGAAGCACGCGGGGAAGCTTGAAAACGAGCACACAAGCACACAACAAACTCCAATTATCTCATCCTCAACAGCATCATCATCATCTTCATCAACAAAGATACTCTCCCTCTAAATATATGCACCAATTCTTATCATCGGACATGTGGCGTGAGCATCCGGAATCCACTACCCATATGTTCTCCTTCCTTGCGTGAGAAGCCTACATAGAAGCAGAAAGTATCGAGGTCTCGGTACTGGGGTTAGAAATAAGATGTTTAGGAATCCAGTACTGAGACACACGACGCACAACAGTAGGCACAACACGAGCATTCTGATGCACAAAGATAGATTTGTCTTTTCCCGTGTTCTTACCAACAAAAGGTGTTTGCATCACCCTAGGCACATAATGAAAAACAAAGCGTGCCTGTCTGAAATTAGACCTAGCTTTAGTTCTTTCTTTCTTTTGTTGTTTGGCTAGTCTAAAGCAAAAATCTACTAAATGTCCATCTCTACCACAATGAGTGCAAGTGTACTTAACAGGATGTTACACGAAATATTTTGGTTTTCCTTTGGCATGGAATCCCTTAACTCCTCTGAGTGGCGTGACCCTGAGATACACGAAATCTTTTGGTTCAAAACTCAGGTCTCGGCGACGGTTGTCAGCATAACTCTTCTGTCGTGATTGGGCTATCTTCAATCTCTCCCTGATCATGGCAATCTGTTCTTCGGCTTCTTGAAGAATATCAGGCCCAAAGACACGGCGTTCACCTGTCTCGTTCCAATTCAACGACGTCCGACAGGGTCAACCGTATAGTGCTTCAAATGGTGACATTTGCAAACTGGCTTGGTAACTATTATTGTAGCTGAACTCAGCGTACGGCAGACTTTTATCCCAAGACGTAGCATAAGCCAATGCACACGCTCTTAACATATCCTCCAAAATCTGATTAACTCTTTCGGTTTGCCCATCTGTCTGCGGATGATAAGCTGTACTGAAGTTCAAACGGGTTCCCATGGCTTTATGCAGTTTATTCCAGAATCTTGAGGTAAACTGAGTACCTCTGTTCGATACAATTTTCTTCGGCACTCCGTGCAAACAGACGATCCTGGTCATATACAATTCAGCTAACTTATCTCCCGAATAAGTGTTCTTCACTGGAATAAAGTGGGCGACCTTAGTCAAGCGGTCCACTATAACCCATATGGAGTCATATCCTCCTTGAGTTTTCGGCAAACCGGTAATGAAGTCCATTCCGATTTCCTCCCATTTCCACTCTGGTATCTTCAACGGCTGTAGCAATCCTGCTGGCCTCTGATGCATCGCTTTGACTCTCTGGCATATGTCGCACAATGCAACATGCTCGGCAACTTCACGCTTCATGATCGGCCACCAGAATCTCTCCTTCAAATCTTGATACATCTTGGCGCTTCCAGGATGAATGGAATACTTTGAGTCATGGGCTTCTTCTAAAATCAACTGCTTCAGCTCCTTCTTGTTTGGCACACAGATTCGATCCTGCATCCATAACGTGCCTTGTTCGTCCAACTTGAAGTCCTTTGCCTTGCCTTCATCCATCTTGGACTTGATCTTGCGGATCTTGTCATCATCCTCTTGTCCTTCTCGGATCTGATCCTCCAGGGTAGGCTTCACTTCCAATGCTGCCAAGAATCCTTCTGGTATGACTTCAATCTGCATTCTCTGGAAATCCTCACATAGCTCCTCCTGACTTGTGGCTATCAACATGTTCACAGTATGGCTCTTCCTACTCAGAGCATCGGCAACTACGTTGGCCTTCCCGGGATGGTAATGGATTCCAACATTGTAGTCCTTGATCAACTCTAACCATCTCCTCTGCCTCATGTTCAGGTCTGATTGGGTGAAGATGTACTTAAGACTCTTATGGTCCGTGTCGGGACCCGAATATGCAAATCCGGACCCTCTGTGTATTCTGCACTAGTCCAGGATCACGCTAGTGCACACAGTCTCAACATAGATGAATATCACAATCATACGCAGCGGAATAATAAAAGTAACTCAATAATAGAATATAAACTATTGAACGACCTTAAGGTCAACCTTACATTTGTGAAGCCTTGACGGCTTCGACTCCAAATAAGCGGCGGAACGAAGAACATCGGTGAATCCCATCAATACGCCACAGGCAACAGCGGGGAGTTCGACTCCTAGATAATCGCCTTCTCACGGAACTTCTTCTTCTTCGACGATGTAGACTTTTGCTCACTGGTGATTGTTTGTTTGCAAGGGGTGAGTACATAAAGCAATCAGCAAGTCATGCACAGAATGCAAGTCTAATAACTATATGCATGGCTTATTCCAAGTAATAGGCTGAATGGTTATTTTGCAGAAAAGCAACAATCACAAATAATCATAATAAATTGTAAAGCAGTAAAACAAGTAATAACAATAATAGATTCCACAGTTATTTCACAAGTAAACCATTCCACATCCTTAAAAAGTTATCACTTTTCCACAGGCAAACTGCCTCCAAACCCAAGTTTACTTTTAAGAAAAGCTAACCCTTAACTGTAATCCCTGAGCATTGTCCAGTACCGCGGACTCGGCTATTCGAATAGATTTTACACTCTGCAGAGGTTATACACTTTACCCACAAGATACAATCCGCTCACCACGTCAGCCGTGAATCGCCATACAAGAGTATGCGAATGAGTGATCATAACAAAGTCTTTCGGAAACCTCTAACAGCACAAGTGGTCCTCTCCGGTGATTGCACACTAACCCTTCCCTTAGCGAAGGCGAAGTTTAGGCCAATCCACCGTTAGATGGGTACCTGGCCGCAGTCCCGGTACGCTCCCCCATACAACTACACAAAAGGTATAGTTGACACCCAGAGGTCCCACAGGTACGTTATTAGCAACTTAATCAACTAGATCCGCCCCATTACAGACATGTGGTTGTATGATTGACTCAGTTCAAAGGCTTGCAAGGTTAAGTCCTTAAGGTGACCAGGGCAAGACTACCCGAAGAACCAAATCAACCTTCCCGGTGCCACACCTGGCCCACCCGATCATAATCTTGCCACTTGCCCCGGTCTAAATCATTTTATCACGATTGATTATTGCGCAACACAATGCCAACAACTCAACATCCTTGAAGAAGTACGAATACCTCCACATATCAACTTCATCGTGTCGGCAACACGTCACACCGTTCCAAAATACATTGCATATTCCATTAGTCAATATTGAGCTTTTGTATTTCCAAAACGATGTCAAAGGTACGTTGCAAGACTAAGCAGCTACTGACGGTCTAACTAACCCATGTCGGCAAAGTATTTAAAGCCAACTATTAATCAAGAAACCTAGGGTGACAAATGAATCATGGCATACAACTATTATAGACAAGGTGGCAATAACAAGTAGGTTAAATATCTAATCCCAAATTAATTGAAATCAGTTTATATCCAACTAGCATGCAATAATTTGAAACAACATAAGTTCGAAAATGGGATCAACATGGTCAAAGCACAACTTGCATGGCCCTTGCAAACTTTACTGTTCTTTACTCTTTATCCTTGATTCTTGGTCCTCGATCTTCAACTTCCACTTTCTCGATCCTCAGCTCGCTCGAACGACTTCCGGACGACACGTCTAACGATTAAAGAAACACAAGTACAAACCAATTCAAAAGACAAATCGAATAAACTCCAAATAAAGAACGAATAGCATTGGGCACAATGGTTTAGAAGGATTTGGGAACTCGAACGAATTAGATCGAAGAGTTGACAAAATAGAACGGGCTTCGGAAAACAGAAAAGTGAAAGACTAATAATCGGGAAAGAAAGAATAATATTCCGAAAAATATTTCTTCCGAAGTTATTATCTTGGTTGGACAGATAGTGACATATGGGCACTCGATCTATAGATCGGGTCCATAAGGATATGTTAGTTCACAATGAACTAAACTGATTCTCGAAGTTGACTTTTGTTGACCGAACGGACACAGTCAAACAAAAGAGAAGAAGACTGATAGACTAGATTGGGCACAAGGTATGACACATGGCCATTGGTCTATCGACCAAGTCCACGAACGAAGTCTAGGTTAAAGGTAGATTAGGTTTTCAGGGATAAGACAAGACAAGTGTCTTACCACGATTGAAACAACGGGAAAGATTGCAAAGATAACAACGCGGCTCACGATGAACTTAGTTCATCGAACCGGTCTTAGGTTAGGGTTTTGATTCGGCTTTGAAGATGACATGACGATGAGGCTAGGCTCACGTCATGATGATAGAGAAGACGAAGGCATCGCACTAGGATCTGTGCATGAATGCACGCATGCGATGACAACGAAGCGAAGAGAGCCAAGCGTTAACGGTGAAACGTTAACGGTGGAATGTTAACGACAGAACGTTAACGACGGAGCGTTAACGGTGGAACGTTAACGGTGGAACATTAACGACAGAACGTTAACAGCGAAACGTTAACGGCGAAGCGTTAACGACGGAGCGTTAACGGGGAAACATTGACGGCAAAACGTTAGCGGAGGAATGTTAACGGAATGTTAACGGGGAAACGTTAACGGAGGAACGTTAATAAGGAAACGTTAACGGCAAAACGTTAACGGCGAACGTTAACGGCAAAACGTTAACGGTGGAATGTTAACGGCGAACGTTAACGGTGGACGTCAACAATGATAGGATACTTCATGAAACAAGGTAGCGACCGTCGATGCAACGACATGGCCACGACAAAACGCTACCAAGGACGGCTAACCGATACGCGAACCGGCAACAACGGTTAAGCCGAAAACGACGGGTTTAGGCCGGAATCGGGCTTCTCGGCAAACGTAAACCGCTTGGACCCTAAAGATGGAACAAAACAGTACACGATGATCCACCGGACGCGACAACACGGCCGGAGCGAACCAAAATATGCGGCGTCAAAAGGCGACGCGCGGCGACGGCGAAACCGCGGCCTAAATATATAAAAAAATTCCGGAGGATGGGATGGCAAAGGGGGAATGTCTACTGCGTAGAACGCGGCGAGACGAACTCAATGGTATAGGCAGATTTTGCGGCGCCCTTCCGGATTAATCACAAACTGCCGATTAACGGGTTTCGGATCAAAACTTTGGACGGCCATAACCTTTAGAATAATGATCGGAACTTAACGAAATTTGACCGAGAGCTAGATGGGACTAAGAGGCACACCGTGACACAGGTGGCTCGAATAAATACCTTCTGGAACAGCGGGGGACGCGCGAGGAAGTTTGCCGCTGTTTGGAACGCAGTCTGAACGGAGATATTATTTTTCTGCGCCAAATCCAGAGGGCAAAACCTTGGGGCAAGATGTGCATCCTGTAGAGGACATCCCCAGGAGTCTACACAAAATATTTCACCATCAAACTCGAAAAATTGAGGGAGTTATGACCTCGGCAAGATTCGAGATTGAAACGGCCATAACTTTTGATCTCGCGGGCCAAATTGGCTGAATTTTGGACAGCAAGTAGATGGTACCTTGTGGCACACCATGGCGAAGACGGATCTCGAAAAAAGTCGACGAGCTGCCCGAAACGCGGCTCCAAAGTTCGGCCGGCGTTAAGCGACGTTCGGGCGACATTGGATGGTTTTGGAATTTTAGAAAATTGATCTGTGGTCTAGGGGACGTGTGGGAGGTCTACAAGGGTTAGGGGTGGCGGCTAGGTCAAGCACAAAAAATTTGGACGCGTTTGGAGCAAAAACGGGTCTTATAGGCATTTTATCGAGCACTTGGTGTGCGGATCGGATCTGGAGGCGACGTGGCGCGTTGTGGGGGCGACACGTGGCAGCTGGGTGGCCTGGCTCAAGTGGGGCGCCGGCCTGGTGCACAGGATGGGCCGGCCCACTTCCAAAAACCGGATTTTCCAATCTTTTTCGAATAAAAACAATTCCACAAATTCCAATAAATCATTTAGAGCAATAAAAATACCCGAAAAATTCTAGAAAATATTTTGAGATATTTTGAACTCAAATAAAATATTTTCAAAAAAACTTTATATAAACTTTTCCAAATAATCAATTAATTTCAATAAAAGGCTTAATACAAATCGATTCCGAATAAATCATTTGAGGAAATAAAAATACCCGAAAAATTCTAGCAAAATTCTAGAAAATATTTTGAGATATTTTGAACTCAAATAAAATATTTGCAACAAAAATTTATTTAAACTTTTCCAAATAATTAATTAATTTCAATAGAAGGGCTTAAAACAAATCAAATTCAAATAAATCCAATAAATAGCAAACGAGCTCCGAAAAATCTCAAAAATTACAGAAGAACTTCTTGAAGCACAAGGAATCCAAATAAAATTAAATTTATTTTATTTGAGGTTTAGAATAATTAAATTAAATTGTTTTAGCTTTTAGAAAATTCAAATCAAGCTTTATAAACGCGAGAAAATCAACGAAAATTTTTGGGAAGCTAAACAAAACCAAATTTTTTGAAAACCTAAATTTTGGGATGGTTACAGTCCGTGTATACTTCACATCTGTTTCCAATTAAATAGTGACGCCATAATTTCAAGGCATGCACTACGGCAACTAGCTCTAGGTCATGTGTCGGATAATTCTCCTCATGTGGCCTCAACTGCCTTGACGCATAAGCGACGACCTTTCCATTCTGCATCAGCACACATCCAAGTCCTTGGCGCGATGCATCACAATAAATATCAAAGCTTTGATTAACATCCGGTAGAACTAACACTGGTGCTGATGTCAATCGTTCCTTCAGCTCTTGAAAACCTTTTTCACACTCTGGCGTCCATGCAAACTTCTTCTCCTTTTTCAGCAATTGCGTAAGAGGTTTCGCAATTGTCGAAAAGCCTTCAATGAAACGGCGATAGTAACCTGCCATTCCAAAGAAACTCCGAATCTGGGTCACGGTCTTCGGCTGTTCCCAATGTAACACAGCTTCTACCTTGCTTGGATCAACGGCGACTCCTTCTGCGGTCATTACATGTCCGAGGAATTCCACCTTGTTCTTCCAAAAGTCACACTTACTGAACTTGGCGAAAAGCTGCTGTTCCCTCAGCTTTTCCAACACTCGCCTCAAGTGATCTGCATGTTCATCCTCTGTCTTGGAGTAGACTAAGATATCATCTATGAACACAACAACAAACTTGTCCAAATATTCCATGAACACCTTATTCATCATATTCATGAAATATGCTGGCGCATTCGTCAGACCAAAGGACATAACTGTAAACTCGTAATGTCCATATCTTGACGAGAATGCGTCTTCGGAATATCCTCTGATCGGATCTTCAACTGATGGTATCCCGATCTCAGATCAATCTTGGAGAAAACTCCGGCTCCTCATAGCTCATCAAACAGATCATCGATCCTGGGTAGTGGATACTTATTCTTCACGGTAACTTCGTTGAGTGCACGGTAATCAATGCACATCCTGAAACTCCCGTCCTTCTTGACGAACAAAACTGGCGCTCCCCACGGCGACGAACTTGGCCTGATAAATCCTTTCTCCATTAACTCTTCAAGTTGCTTCTTCATTTCTACCAATTCTTCGGTGGACATCCGATAAGGTCTCTTTGCTATTGGCGTTGTACCAGGTACAAGCTCTATCACAAACTCTATGTCTCTGTCTGGCGGCATACCAGGTAGATCTTCAGGAAAAACATCCGGATACTCATTCACTATGAGACATCTTCTATGCCGATTGCCTTGGTACTATTAACCATCAACTGTCCATCTCTAACGGCGGTAGCTTGAAATTCCACTTTCTTTCCACACGGGCTCTCAACTGAGATAGTCCTTCGTCCACAATCCAATACGGCCTTGTGCTTGGATAACCAATCCATTCCCAAAATAACATCTAAGGTCTGGGTTTCCAACATAATAAGGTTCGCTAGGAACTCTATCCCATCTATTAATATTCTTACCCCAGAACATCCTACTTTAGTTCGGAGTTCGAAACCAGGGGTTTGAACTAAGAGCATGCATTTAAGTCTTGCAATCTCCAAATCATTTTTAGCAGCAAAGCCTTGAGAAACAAACGAATGCGAAGCTCCAGAATCAAACAAACTGTTGCAGGTACTGAGTTAACAAGTAACTTACCCAGTACGACGTCCGTGGCATTCTGTAGTGCATCTGCGGTGACATAGTTGACTCGGCCTCTCACCACGGTCTGGGGTGCTACTCCTGGTGCTGGCGTCCTGGCTGGTGTGGATCCCAGATTGAAGCGAACTGGGGTCACTCCTACTGTCTTCTTAGGGCAACTGTTGGCAAAGTGTCCTGGCTCGTTGCAGTTGTAGCAGCGTCTTACTGTCCCCTGTTGACTGCCTGAAGTGGCGTTCCTGGCTGGTGCTGGGGTCTGATAATTCTGGTTGACGGGTCTTGGTGCTGGTGACGGTGTCCTTGTAGCATTCTGTGGCTGGAATTTGAAAAACTGATTTGGCGCAACCCTCAAGCGTTGCTATGCTCCCTGACGCGATCCCTGCTGTTGCATCCTGCGCTTCCTGTTCTCATCCAGTTCTTTGCGCTTGTCCTCAAGAATAAGCGTTTTATTCACAAGCTCCTGGAAATCTGGAAAGGTGTGGGTGATCAGTCCCACCTGTAGTCCTGAGTTAAATCCCTTCATAAAGCGAGACTGTCTGGCTTTATCTGTCGCTACATCTTCAGGTGCGTAGCGTGCAAGCTGTGTGAACTTATTCAGGTATTCGGCCACCGGCTGATTACCTTGCTTCAGTGCTCTGAACTCCTCCTTCTTGAGGTCCATGATTCCTTCAGGCACGTGATACTGACGAAACGCAGCTGTAAACTCCTCCCAAGTGATATCTTGCGGGTTCTCTTGCGTGGCACAAAAGTTCTCCCACCATTCGGCGGCTGTCCCTTCCAACTGATGAGAAGCGTAAAGTACCTTCTCATTTCCCATGCATTGAGCAATGTGTAGCTTCCTCTCTATTGACCTTAACCAGTCATCGGCTTCCAACGGATTGGCATTCCCGGAGAAAGTGGGTGGATGAGTCCTCATGAACTCTGACAGTCTTGTATTCTGGCATTGTCCCTGATTGACTTGATTAGCGGCGGCCTGAGCAGTGACGTGTTGCATCTGTTGCATCACGGCATGCATCAACTGAGTCTGAGCAGCAAGAAAAGCTCCAAAATTCTGCATGTCAACTGGCGGTGCTAGGTGGGGTGCAGGTGCTCCATCATTGGGGTTTCCAGTTCGGCGAGAACCACTGCCGTTGCCTCCAAGGTTTCCGCGGGTGTTCACCATCTGTCGATTGCTCCAAGGTTTCAGAGATGAGAGGGAATAAGAATAGACAAGTAACAGGGAAAACTTATGCGGGGGAAAAGTGTAACTCCAAATCCAACTTTATTATTAATAATAGTAATAACTTGGTATGGTCGCTTACAATGCCTAAGGGCCTTGCAACACATACTGCACACTCAGCAATCAATGAAAATCCAACGCCTCTAAAGGGTGAATCTTATTCTATAACGCGACTCGACGAAGGAGTCTCAACCTCAAAACCTATGCTCACTCGTCTAGAAAACCTCCACTGCCGGGGTGGGGGTGCGACGGCATCGGCGCGAAACAATCGCCATGCCCTGCAACTGCAGCTGTGGTTGACGACGCGGCATCTTCCTCTGACTCTGGATCTGGCTGTTGCTGTGGCTGTGGCGCGGGTGCAGGTGGCGCCTCTTCTGGTTCCTCCTCTGGGTCTGGAGCGTCCAACTCCAACACTGGATCGGGACCCTGGCCATATAGTGCAGTCTCCAACTCTGCAATCCTTTCCGCAGCATAAGCGACGTACTCACGAGCATTCTCCAAGTGCTTCTTCCTCTCCTCAACTTGTTTGTGAGCCTTCTTCAACTCCTGTACTGTGTCTTCGATCAGTTCCTCCTGAGCGGCGACGAATCTGGCTAAGTGGGTGACGGTAGCATCCTCATCTTCTATCGGCTTCCGCTGAACTCTGCTGTCTCGGCGTGGGTGGTGATGGAATACGGTGCCCTCCAGCTCCCTGGAGTAAGTGCGAGCGATCTGCTGCATTGCTCGACGCGACACCTCCTGAATCCCAATCTCAAAGGTAGACCTCCTGACGGTGAAGTGGAAAGGGCGACTGAACTTTGTCTTCTCTCGGGCATACACCGTGATCCGAACATCCCATCCTATGACTTCTCCTGCCTGCACGAGTGTAGTCCCTCGGTAGAGCGGCCTCTCAAAACCTCCAAGAAACTGAAGCATACGCCACAACTCGGCAGCATAGCCTCCTTCACGCTCGGCGTAGTTGTTCTTCATCATCATCTGCCAAAAGACGCTCGCGTAAGAACGCAACACTTTAAAAATCAATGTGGAAGGCGAAAGAACTCTGCAAGGGGTATGAATCGGAATGAAAGGGGTAAGTCGAGAATTCATTCATTATCTTGCCAAATTTTATCTTTAGAAAATAGGTTTTATCCTCACTACGACCAATCTAACTATGGGTGAGCCTACAGTCAGTATGGCTCTGATACCACCTCTGTCGGGACCCGAATTTGCCAATCCGGACCCTCTGTGTATTCAGCACTAGTCCAGGAACGCGCTAGTGCACACAGTCTCAACATTGGTAAATATCACAATCATACCACTCGATACTAATAAAGTACTTTAATTAGATAAACAAACTGGTTGCTTGACCTTAGGGTCAAGTTACAAATATACGCCTCGCAGGGCGAAACTTATTAAAAGAGAAATAATAGCAGCGGAAAAAGTAAGATAACATCGTGGCGCCATCCAGTATACCACAGGCAACTGACTGGGCTCGCTCCCTAGCTAGACGGTTCCTCTGGAAGCTCCTCCTCCAAAGCTGGTGTAGACTCTTCTTCAACTGGTGTTGTATTGTGGCAAGGGTGAGTACTTGGTACTCAGCAAGTCATGCACAGAATGCAACTAATATACTACATGCATGGCTTGGTACAAAGGAGTAGCTCAAGGTGTATTTGGCAAAGAAACAAAGATTTGACAAGTAGCATAAGTAGATTCGAAAGCAGTAGAAACCAGTATAAGATCAATAACTTTTCAAGGAGTTTAGTAAACATCTTTCCCATTCCTAATCCACATTTCCATCAACCTCATTATTAAACCAAACCCAACCTTTCAAGTACAAGTTATTTTCAAGAAAGTCTTATCCTTGACTGTAATTCCCGAGCGATGTCCAATACCGCGGACACGGCTATTCGAATAGATTTTACACTCTGCAGAGGTTATGCACTTTACCCACAAGATACAGTCAAACACCACAAAGGCGAGTTTCCGTAACAAAGTCTTTCGGAAACCTCTAACAGTACAAGTGGTCCTCTCCGGTGTTGCACACTAACCCTTCCCTTAGCGAAGGCGAAGTTTAGGCCAAACCACCGTTAGATGGGTACCTGGCCGCAGCCCCAAGATGACGCTCCCGTACAACTACACAAAAGGTATAGTTGACACCCAGAGGTCCCACAGGTACGTTATTAGCAACTTAATCAACTAGGTCCGTCCCATTACAGACATGTGGTTGCACGTTTGACCCAGTTCAAAGGCTTGCAAGGTTAAGTCCTTAGGGTGACCAGGGCAAGACTACCCAAAGAACCAAACCAACATTCCCGGTGCCACAACTGGCCCACCCGATCATTCTTGCCACATGCCCCGGTCGAAAACTATTTATCAAACCCCAGTTGATTACCATGCACCACGTGCCATCAACATCACAACACATGATACCTTTCCAAAATAGGTTCAATATATTATTAAGTCAACATTAACATTTGAATGTCCAAAATCATGTCATGGGCACGAGTGTGTCTAAGCAATATACTACAACGGTCTAAATTCCCATGTTGGCAATTTAATAATGTCCAACTATTCAAACCTCAACTAGGGTGACAAGGGATCATGGCACATAATTAATTAACCAAGGTGTCATACAGCAATTAGGCATTTATCTAATTCCCAGAATTAAATAAAGTATTTTCTAATTAAACTAGCATGCAATACATTGAGTCAAAATAGATTTCATAACGGGAGCAACATGGTCAAAGCACAACTTGCCTTCAAAAAGTACTTGCTCTTGGTCCTGAGCTGGCTCCTGGGTCAATACTTCTCCTTCGAAGCCTTCGGGCACTTCAACGTCTACTCGTAAAGCGTGCAAATAGCAAATAATAAATAAACAGTAGACCAAAAGTGTCCAAACATCCAAATAAAGTTCATAAACAGAGAGAGAGCATAATTTTATGAATTTTTAGAAACTGGAATCGTCAAATTCGGAGTTTAAACTCAAAAGTTACAAGCATTTAAAGTTTAAATAATCAATTAAATAATAATACGGAGAAAAACTTTAGTCCAAAAATTAAATAAAATTCATCATTAGGTAGATCTCAATTTTATACAAATTTAGAAATTTGAATCACTCAAATCGGAGTTAAAATGCAAAAGTTATAAGCGTTTGAAGTTTGAATCTAAATTTGAATCAATAAACCGAATTAATTAAATAATTTCTTTTTCGGAAAAATGATTTATTGCGTCAGCAGTGACACGTGTCAGCATCCGATTGGGCGGCTGACGTCAGCACTGGTCCACGCGCACGGCTCGGTCCACGGTGGACCCGGTCCACTGGACCGTGTCGCTGACAGGTGGGTCCGCCCTGTCAGCGGCGCGGGTTCACGCCCGCGTGGGCGCGACTGACGCGTGGGCCCTCTGACACGCGGGCCCCGTGTGTCAGAGACACATGCTCACGCGCGTGGGCGCGGTTATGGCATACGTGGCGCAATCCCGGCCGTTGATTTGAATATCGACGGCGCGGATTAGATCCAAGTGTCACGCGTTTGGGGTAACGCGGCGGATCTGGGCCGTACGATCTAGATCGGACGGTCCAGATTGGATCCATTGCGGTGCAACGCGTGCTACGCAGCTCAATCTAAGCCGTTGGATCTAGATCCAACGGTTGAGAATAGATCTAGGTTTCGCAACGGGAATAGCGTGCGGCGACGTGGCCGAACGTGGGCCGTTGGATCTTGATCCAACGGTCCAGATCTAATCTAGGTTCTAGGGTTTCGGGGAAACGTGGACTCACCGCGGGCCGTCGGATCTTAATCGGACGGTTGTCCGAGCTCGCGAAGGTCGATGGCGGCGCGGCGGCGCTGGCTTGCCGGGTACGAAGACGACGACCTCCCGCGCGGCGTTTCCGTGCAGCTCCGGCGCGAAGACTGGCACTCCCAGGCGCGGCGTGACGCGGCGGTCTCGGTTCTGAGCTTGGTGTCGTCGGAGAGCGGCGGAAGTGGCGGGGATCAACGAAAGACCGCGGCGGAGGACTCCTCCCACTACGGCGAGCAATAGCGGCTATGCGGCGGAAACTAGGGCTTAGAGGCTAGGGGCAAAAGATGCGCACGACGAAGGGCATCCTCGGGCGATGTCCCACGCTTTAAATAGCCCCAGGAGTTGCGCTCAAACCGGAACCCTAACGGATTGCGGCGGCGACGCGGCGGAGGAATCCGGCTCGGATTCATCGGGGACGACGACGGATAGCCGTCCACGTGGCGCGATCGACGGTCACGATCGCGCGGGCACGATCGGATCCGGCCCGGTTTTGGCTCGAACCGGTGCGGTCCAATCCGGACCGTTAGATCTCGATCCAACGGTCGAGATCGATTAGGGTTAGGGTTGGGTTCGGTCGAGTCGGCTGGCTCGGGTCGGACTCGAACTCGAGTCTGACTCGGGCTCGGTCGTATGAACAGTACTCGACCCGAGTTGATTTTCCAGCTATTTAATATTCAAATAATTTCTAGAAATTCAATTAATTCGAAAAAAATTCTGGAAAATATTTTGGAACATTTTGGACTCAATTAAAATATTTCCAACAAAATTTTGTTTGCAAAGTTAAGTTCTTTAATTAATTCAAAATGGAATAAATTCAAATAAATTCCAAATAAATCCAAATAAATTCCAGAAAATTCCAAAATTCACCAAAGTGCCAAATCACACTTGAATTTAAGAAAAGCAAAATTTTTGGATGTTACACGTACGTGGCAGATCCTCCGAAGATATGGGCCACCTTGTGCTCGGCTTCGCAATACTCAGGCTCATCTTTGTCAGCCTTCTCCTTGATTTGCTCGACGCCGCGTTTGGCAAGAGCAGCCCTCAGCTTTTCTTCGACCTTCTTGCCTATAACCTGGTACTCGTCGAAGTCATGCTTGTCCATATGATGGACGAGATAGTACTTTTTGCCTTCGCGGCTCCTGCCTTTGTTGTCACCGGTGTTCCGTGCTTTGCTCCTATCAACCATGGCCACGGTAGAATCGCTCTTCCGCTTTTCACCGTGGCTCTTGTTATTCTTGGCCCCTTGCTTGGACGACTCGGGTTTGTCGTTCTCGGACTTAGGGTTGTCGAGGAAGTCACGGGCTCAGCACGGATGGCGTTCTTATCTGCCAATTCGAACAACTCGTGAGTGGTTCGGATCTTTCGAGTACCGAGCTTCCCTTAAAGCTCGCGATCCTTGACTCCATTCTCGAAGGCCATTATCACAGCCTCATCGGAAATGTCAGGGATTAGGTTGAGCTTGTTGCTGAAGTGCCTGATGAAGTCATGCAATGACTCGGTGGGTTCTTGAATCACCCGATGCAAGTCGCTACGGGTCCTGGGGCGCTCGTACATGCCCTGGAAGTTGGTGATGAATTACACTTGTAGCTCGACCCATGAGGATACGGACTGAGGTGGGAGGTTGAGTAACCAAGATCTTGCAGCACCATCAAGGGTAGTGAGCAAATAGTTGGCCATCACCTTCTCTCTTCCGCCGGCCGCCATTATGACAGTGGTGTAGATCTGCAGCCATTCAACTGGGTTAATCTTACCAGAATATTTTTTGACGGGCCCCGGCTTGATCTTGTCTGGCCATCTGACGGCTCGAAGCTCAGGAGTAAAAGCCTGGCACCCCTTGTCGATATCATCGGGCATCGTTTGTCGCTGGTGATACCTTCCCTCTAGTCGAAGGCTTCTGGTTATGATCGGTGACTGGCTGGCCGGTCGCGAGGATTCACTCTACCATCCTTGTGGAGAAAAATTCTTCCTTTCTTGTTCTTCGCGGGCTCGCTCTTCTCGCCAGTCACGCAGTACGTGGTGTAAATCCCACCGGTTGTGGGGAATGCGATCTCAGAGATCTTCTGGGTGATTCGGGAAGTTGTTGTATCGGAGTGTCCTGGAAGTATTGTGTCTCGAGGCAGCCGCCACCATTCTCGAGTCTGGGTGACTGTGGTATGAGGGTCGCAGCGTGCGACTCGATGTGCCCTACTGATCGGTGTGCCCTGGCCTCGAGTTGGTTACTCGAGTGGTTAGGGCCTGCGCCACATCGAGAAGCGCTCTCATCTGGTCGAGCACGGGAGTCATCAGGTTTTCCGGGCCCGATGGAGGGAGTGACTTCAACAACTTATGAGCATACTGAATGTTTGCTTCAGGGGTGCTGAAGACATCATTACTGCGATGCTGCTGAGAAGTTGACCCTGCGACACGATTGGACCTGTTAAGGTGGTCGCGTGCTTGTAAGTCTTGTGCTCTATTAGGAATTATTGCCCCTGGGCAAGGTGTTATCAGGTTGAACTGATCGAAACGCTTTGTCAGATCCGTCGTCATCCCAGCCGCAATTAATGCATTGGCATCTCGTCGATGGTCCGTCGTGCCTGGGGCGACGACTTTGGCTGTGAAGGCCGCTAGTGGGTCCATGGGTGTTTCCAAAGGGGCTTGAAGTCCCAGGTTACCCACAGCCTCTGCTTGAGCAGTTTTCTCTTTAGAGTTTTCTGTTGAGGTGGTATTAGCGTTCCTGGCCACATACACGTAGCGATTGGTTTGATTGCTACTGTTGTGGCTGCTGCTATCCTCACTACTGCTAGAGTTGTCACAATCTATTTTGATGCACTTTAAGAGATTATCTCCCATAGGATCAAAATCGAGAAAGGACACCACTCGGCTTGGATCCCAAGAGTAGGATTCGACAAAGCCAAGGTGCTCGAGCGTGCCTTCGGGTCCCCACTGGTAAAGCATCATTCCAAACGCGATCTGGGACCGGACGGTGGGGACTTGGTCGATGAAGATGTTGGAGTCGATGGCGCTGTTGATATTGTTGTTGACTCCACGGAACACGCTTACCATCTTCATGATTGATCTGCAAAAATAGTTGAAGGCCCCTACCTGGCGCGCCAACTATCGAAAGTTAAGAAATCGACAGTAAATTTGTAACGGGTACCTTTGGGGTTCGCATGATCAAAAGACACGGGCGAAGCAAGATTTAGATAGGTTCGGGCCTCAGGGAAGAGTAATACCCTACTCCTGTGGTTTTGTACTATCAGATCGATGAACACGGAGTACAGATCTGGGGGTTGTCTAATCTCTGATTACAATAAAGACGGGAAAACATAGCTAGATCTAATCAGTCGACTATGGCCTAGCGGGTGCTTTCCGTGGGCTTCTTCTCATGTGTGCTCCAATCGCTCTTCCCCCTTTCGTGCACCTCCCTTTGTTTTTATAGCTGGGTGCACCATCTTCTGGATACTTCGCCAGGTGAGGACTCTGAATCGTACCTGATCAGGGATCTATGTTCTGATATCCTCGTAGGGAACCTGAATTTCCTTATTCGTTCAGCGTACTCGATTTGGTCTCCTCGTTACGGGAACAAGATCGAGTCCTTCCTAATGTGGAGATATCCCTTCCATCAGCCTTCTCTTCCGTAGAGACAGGGCTCTAGGCGTCCGGGATATATGGCATGATTTCCGTCTATCCAATGCGTGTGCATATCCCATATTTAGATATTCGACAGTGGCGACATGGTGGAGGAGTCCACCTCGGTCACGCATGAAAGACGAAATCCAAGCCTTACACGTGGCAGCAATCGGATGGTCCAAGGCGCAGGGTGATGTGGACGAAGCGCAACCGTGCGATGGAGATCAGGCGGTGACATCAAGTAGGGTTAGGTTTTAGGGGAAAACGGGCTAGCGACGGGTTTGGGCTAGCATGGATATGGGCAAGCTCGGTCGGCCCACCAAGTTTTGGCCCAAAGCCCAAAACAATTTCCAACCTTTTCTAATTACATTAAATCCTAGTAATTAAATTAAGTCAAAATAAATAGTAAAAATATCAGAAAAATTCTGTTAAATATTTTGAGATATTTTGAACTCAAATAAAATATCTCCAACATAACTTTATTTGGATCTTTTCAAATTCTTTAATGCATTTAACCATAGGCATAATTTAAATAAATTCTAAATAATTCTCAAAAATTCAAAAGGCATAATAAATGCATGAAAAGCAAAAAATGGGGTGTTATAAATAGTCATAGGGTCATGTTGTATGGTGCGATATTCACAGCGTCCAGGATCATACAATAGAAACATTGATGGCTTTCAAACTGTACAAACAGAACATATACTCAAAACTCACTGGGAATGTCCCATGGTCCTTATGGTGGAAATGTCCCCCTCGATACCTCACATTGAAGTAGATGTGATGCTTGGTTGCATTCACCTTGTCAATTTAACAACCATGGAGCAAGCGAGTGCACTTGCCTAGAGCGTTCAATTCGTTGGCAGGGACAAGAGCTTTCCATGTATGTACCCCTTATATTCTTGAGATGCCTATGGCATCTGTCAACTTTGCTTTATGGATAGAAGGAATTTCTGGGACAAGGGGCTTTCCATATATTTGAGGGGGGCCCTATAGCCTATGACAACTTTGTCTTCTTGATAGAACAATTCTTCGAGGTCTACTATGGTTCTTTGGTCATTGTGCTAGTCCTTTTACACACCAGCTCTACACTATGTAGGAGTAGGAGCAAGATCAGGTCCAAGAGCAGGAGCAGGGCATGTACGATAGGAAACTACAATGCACATGCATATGTAACATGTTGCAGTACTGGAATGATTGAGAAGACATGTGGATTTTTACCTGAGCTGTACGACACCTGTCATGGGCCACTTGATGAAGGACATCCAAGCTTGCTCGAGAGTGGTGATATCATTGTTCAAGGGGAACTCCGGCACATGAGATAGGAATTCATCGTGGACATAGTCCACCTGAACCCTCATGTAGCCCTTCCCTAAAGGGCAACCATGCACCGTGTCATCCTCCTTGCATGAAAATGTACCCCCACATCCAGCCTCAATGGTAAATCTGTCTTCGATCAGGACTAGCTGGCACTTGGTAGGCGCCTTACAAGAAGTGTGCAACTTGATCGAAAATACATCTCAAGTTGACATAGAGTCTGCACCAACTCACTCTATAAGTTGTCTAGTACATTAGGATCAATAACATTGCTAGAAATCATATTGAAGAAATAACATAGATTCGATATTGCCAACCTAACATCCTTTGGAAGAATATTTCTGATTGCAACAAGGAGCATTTGGTTCATCAAGACATGACAATCGTGGGACTTCATACCAAGCAACTTCAAATCATCCATGAAACAAGCTTCATGTAGCGGGGATGTACGGAGTGTTTATGGAGTGGCCCAATGGAACTTTAATACCTTTAAGACACTTGTAGAGGTCTTCTTTCCCCCTTTTCGGACAAGGTGTATCATGTAGCGGGGATGTACGGACCTTTTCCATCCTTCTCTATCACTGCAAGCTTGGGCCTGATTCCCATGTAGTCCATGTTGCGGTGAGCATTCACACCATCTTTAGTCTTTCTAGGTATGTTCAAGAGGATCCCAACCAAATTGTCATAAGCACTCTTCTCAACTTGCATGATATCAATACAATGATGAACATCTAACTCCTTCTAGTATGGTAAGTCCCAAAATATCAACCTCTTCTTCCAAATGGTCCTAGGATGAACATATTTACGACTCTTTCTACACTGAACATCGATATCCTCCACATGTGAATACACTTGCCTTCCACTCATAGGCTGCGGGGCCGAACGAACTTCCCTCTTTCAATCAAATTTGTCATCCATCTTATGGTATCAATGACTTCTAGGTAGAAACCTACGGTGACCCATACACACAATTTTCTTTGAATTTGGTAGCCACAAGCTCTCAGTCTACTCTACGCAAATAGGACACGCTTTGGCATCATTCATACTATAGCCCACCAAATTACCAAAGGCTGGGAAAGCATTTATAGTGCAAAGTATCATAGCCGGTAGGGTGAAGTTCTCTCTTTTGATGCATCCCACACCGCGACCACCCATTCCACAATTTTGCCAAATCCTTAATCAGTGATATTAGGTACACATCAATATCATTTCCTGGTTGTTTGGATCCCGAGATTAATAACAACATCATGATATACTTCCGCTTCATGCAAAACCAAGGAGAGAGATTGTAGATACACAATATAATTGGCCAAGTGTTGTGATAACTGCTCATATTATCAAATGAATTCATTCCATCGGTACTCAATCATAATCTTATTTTCCTCATCTCGGCACCAAACTCCTGATGTTTTCAATTAATGTTTCTCCATTGAGCCGAATCAGCGGGATGTCTCAGCTTACCATCTTTCTTTCAAGATTCACAATGCCAACCCAATAATTTTGCCTCTTTGAGATTTGCAAACAACCACTCAAAACAGATAATGATGGGCAAATGCTACAATACCTTGGCCAGTGCCCTTTTGTTCATATCTTCACCATCATTGACTTAGCTCTTATGCTTGTTGTCATTACACTTCTTATTTTGTTTGTACCGGGGTACACCACAAACTGGACAAACATGAAGTTCCTTACGTGCTTTGCGGTACAATATGCAATCACGCAGCCATGTATGTATCCTTTCTATTTCCATTCCCATAGGGACATAGTAGCTCTTTCGCTTCATAAATACTTGTTGGCAACTCATTTCCCTTTGGAAGGACATCTGATAGAAGAACTAAAAGTGCATTAAAACTTGTATTTATCCAACGGTATTTTGCCTTTAGTTTGAATAATGCAAGGGCTGAACCCAACTTGGTGTATTCTGTTTTGCAACCTGAGAACAACGGTTTGCTTTCGTCTTCCATTATACTTTTAAATTTTTTCAAACTCTCTTTTCATGTAATTTCACTCCACATCCAGCAATATTTGCTCTAAATTGTCCTCCTCAAACATATCACGCTCCAACTCGCGATCGAGTTTCGACATGTCTTCGTTGCATACCAGAGGTGTACTACTTGTCTCTCCATAATGGATCCAACACATGTAATTCCTCACGAAACCACGTCGAATCAAGTGATCTTCAATTTGAGTTGAGTTGGTAAATCTCCTGAGATTAGTGCAATCAAAACAAGGACAATATATAAAATTTACACCTCTCTTCACCATGTCTTCTTCAGTAATTAAACAATGTACAATAAATTAAGAAAAACTGGAGTGACAGCTAGCTATTTTAAATAATGAGACATTATTTAATTACCTTTGCAAAATAGAGGACGAGTTCCAAGATATATATTTTTACTCCGATACCTTATTCCCTAGTTAAGAGCTTTCAATTCCCTAGTTAGGAGACATACATTTAAAATATCAACAATGATATGAAAATACCTAATGCAGTAAGCTTGCAATTCTTATGGCTTCAATGAAACAAAATAAGGGTGGAAGCATTAACAAAGTTGAGGACTTGAATGATCTTAAAGAAACATTTATCTATTGACCAACTATATAAGTACGTAACAACGATGACTCCTAATCCTAATTAGGTCAGGTCCTAATCCCATTCGAGGATATATGCTTCGGGCAAGTTCCTAAACTGTTGTACAACTCTAGAGAAAATTTTGACAACACCTCCCCGCTGTTCTCCAAATATACGTCTTGATAATAGGCCAAGAGGGTGTGTATCCAGAGAACACCTAGAGGGGGATACTATCGAAACTTTCTCTGGAGTTGTATAACAGTTTAGGAACCTGTTTGAACCACATATTCTTGAAATGTCCAAAAAAATGTGGATAATATGAGATTGCTCATTTATAAATATGACATTTCAGCATATTTATAAATAAGCACCCTCGTACGGGAGATGTAGGTTACGCAACCTAAACTCTAACATTGATCATATTATAGCAATAATAATAACATGTAACATATTCACCAAATCAAAACCGAACCACATATCCTCGAACTGACCAACCTAGGACATGGTATGGCACATCACAATCAGTTCCCACAAAGAAACCGATTGTGATGTTCATGGGCACATATCACAATCGGTTCTAATATTGGAACCGATTGTGATGATCCCTTACCAATTATTAAACCCTTGTCGAATTATCTATTACAATCAATTTTTTTTTTGAAAAGTTGGGAACTGACCCAGATGAAGAGATAGTGTTGTACTATTTGTAGTAGTGTTTCGCCTCTGTAGGCCTCACTTATCATTTACCTATACTTACCCAGCATTTCAGCATACACAGCAAAACCGCTCACTCATCACGCTACGCTGGCAGTACCATCATACGAAATCTGGTCAGGGTGTTAATTGAATCTGATTGCAAAGTTTGGGGAGTCAAATATCTGACCCTTAACACTCTTGCACATAGAGACTTCAGGTTTGACCAAGGTTTTAAACCATAATTTTCCTAACTTGAAGATATGGTCCCAAAAAGGTACAGCAGCTATCGCAAAAGATATTATTCATCATGTTTTCATTGTAAAAAAAATTAAAAAATTAAATATGTATATAATATAAATCACCTCCAAACTAATCATAAAAACATGATACTTTAGAATGTTCTAATATTTTTACAATAAAAATATGAGTCCGGAGGGGTTAATACAGGCCCAAAACTTTTTGAAAAATACCGGTGATTTGAAATCCCCAATACTGAATAAGGCCTTCTTCACTTCCTCTTCTGTGAAAGGTGCCAAAAGACATTCATTCACTGACTGAGACACTCTTGGTATTACCTTCTCTAGCACCTGAGGGGTTAGTGGCCTCCACACCTGTCTTAAACAGAGATCTGAAATAGCTAGTAATAATTCATCAATGTGATCATTAACTTCATGCCATTGTCCAGACTTGTCCTTGAGTTTTTTTTAATCATGTTCTACATATGCCTGGCCGAAGCAAAATTGTGGCAGAATGATGTGTCACGATCTCCATGGACCAACCCATTATCTTGGCTTCGCTGTGTATAGTAGATTTCCTCTTGTTCAAGCAAGCGTTCAATGGGACTTGTCAGCTCTGCTTGTCTTTGTAGACTTCCATCAGTCACCGTCCCCTGCATCAGCCTTTCTAGCTCTCTTGTCAGCTTCTTTACTCTCTTGGGAGGTGATTTCAATACATTTTGGTCCCAAGGATGCCCGAGCATCTTGATTCTTGGCTGCGGTTGTCAAAACCCAAAAGGATGTGGGAGGGACGATGCTGCGAGCAACGACTGGTTACCCGGCTCATATGTCCTTGCAGAGTTTTTTTTTTTTTTTTTTTTTTTTTTTTTTTTTTTTTGCTATTATCTTGTAATAAATGTTTGGCTATGTGCATCTCTTGATGCAGAGACTGTAACGCACGGAAGACGGGAGGACGAAGGAAGGGGAAGTGGTGAACCGAAAAACACCCTTTTATACGAGTACAAATGATATCCGTAAAACTTTCATCTTTTTTTTTGTAAAATTGAAATTGTGGTAACAAATCCCTCATGCTTCTGGAGTAAAGATTATGGGACCGGGGACAAGAGCTCAAATGAGCTCTATAGTGACTTGGGCTCACGTCCCGGAATCCTTTTGCAAACAATTCATGGCTTCACCGTATGACAGGAATTAGGACCACAACAAACAGATAGCAGCACTACATGTTACAGTAGCCAAGTCCATCTTATCAAAACACAAAGCCACTACACAAAAGCATTATCACCACTGCAAATCAATCGGGCAACGGATATATCATAATTCCTAGATAATCTGTCAGCAGAGTAAGCTAGGCGCTTATCAGTCATAAAAGCATTGGTTCAAAACCATTGCAAAAGTTGGCACCAGTGCCGGAAAAGTCGCCGGATTAGTGCCGGAAAAGTCGCCGGATTTCATTGTTTGCGAATGATATGGACATTCATCGCATAATTGTTCTTGTTTTTCAGCAGCTCGAACAGGCATATATCTCCCAGGTGTAAATTGTTGTCATGTACAAACCGTCCCCACCCTTTTAAGAAACGTTTAGATTTGCCCTGCTTAATGCAACACCGCACCTTCCAGCTCTTGCCATGACGTTGAAGCGTCAGTGTTTGGTCCTCAAATGGGAGGTATACATCAGCATATTTTCTACATATTTCCTAATTAAAGAGGAAAAGAGTATTTAGTTATGAAAATTCAAACAAAATAACGCTCTGGTAAAAATAGACTATATAATTAAAACAATTTACAATATATAAAGTTCCAGACAAATATTCTAAATAAATGTAAACAACTGGTGTGATTCTTGGCATTTCCTTCATTTTGAGGGCAAGAAAATCCCACAATAATCCTAAAAAGAAAAAATCTAAGAAATTATCTCATAAATCAAGAGAAAAGGAGAAGAATCTACACTTATTTTGATAAGGCCAGATTATAACGGTTCATATTAATAATGCATAGTTATTAGCAGTGTCACTCGGACACTCGTGTCCAAAAATATTTGCCGAATCAGACACCCTGAATCCGAGTCAGATTCCAACACTCTTGTCCGATTTTGGGTAGCATTTCCCGTGTCCATTTTTTTTTTGTTGCCTAATCATACACCGGAATTTGAGTCGAATTCCGACTCCTGTGTCCAAGTAACACTGGTTATTAGAGTTGTATAACAAATACAGTTGTATTTGTCATATGAATTAGAGTTGTATAACAAAGCCAATAGTTTTAATATCTAGCTGCACAATTGTGCGGGTAGTTCCTAGATAGTCGCAAAGTTAATTATGAGTATGCATTATATAATCCAATCTCATGGGGTGCATTACTCGAATAGTACTTCCATCAAGGATGTAAAACATTGACAAATGAAATTAATTTAGTAAGAGAAAACAGTGTTTTTTTTTCAAGTCAATTAGAAAGCTGAACAGCCCGCTTGCCCAAGGACGTGCCAACAAAATAGAATACCCATTCAAGTATTCAAGAACAGAGTTTTTAACTCACCACAGTACTAGGGCTTGAATAAATACTGCTCTTGTTCATGACGTACCCATAGATGGGGGTTTCAGAATGGATAGCTTGAACTTTTCCTCTCAGTTTCTTCTTCTGCACACCAGTTAGCCGGGTGCGGCCTGGAAGAATGCAACTCGGCACAAAATGCGCCTCCAGATCATCTTCTGAAGACGAAACATATCCTATACCGAAGAAAACTTTAAATATGATGTAACTGAACTCTAAATGTGCATACAATGCTTGTAGGTTTGACATTATGATAATAACCTGATGACTCGGATGGAGCGCTCGATGAACTGATATTCACAATCTTATTCCCCTGGTTTGAGCTACCCCTTTGCTTCCAAGCTTTCCTTTCACTCTGTCGTGATTTCTTGGGAATATCATGATAACTGCTAGAATTGTCAATGGGTTCTTGACCATAGGTAGCAGTTTTCATGACAAAACAAGACGGTTCTTTCTCGCAACCACTTGGATCAAAGATTAGAACTTTCAATTTAGAGATCCCATCGTACTTGAATAAAAGGAAGTCCCCCATTTTCATGTTATGAGCACTAACGAACGCCTTCCATCCAGATTGAAGGACTAGTTTGTTCAAATTCTTGGTAACTTGAACATCAAAAGTGCAACCATTGCGTGATTCCAGCTTAATATTTCTTGCTAATTTCCCCCTGAAGTGCTGCACAAATTTATCTGGTATGGTCTGCAGCGACAAGATAAATACAAAACACAGCTCTATGAGGTGAGGAAGAAGTAGAAAGGCTTTTTGCTATATTAATAGTAAGCTTGATATGATCAAAGTGCATTGTTTTTTTTACTTGCGCAGAACTGAATCATTTAAGATGCCAAACAGAGACTAATTGAAGAGTTCACAGAGTTGCCCAAATCTAACTAAATCAATTCATTTTCATTCCTAGGAGCTTGTTTCAAAAAATTGATGCTGTCAATTTTTTGGAGAACCAATAAATATTTTCTCCTCGCTTCTTGGTGCACAATACTACCTCCATTCTTTGTTAAGTGATTTATCGACTTCTCAGTCACCGAGATAGAACTTTCACCGCCAGTCTTAATTTTAATAACAAGATACCAATATAAATTAGAAAAAAAAAACTATACAATGCTGCGAAAATATTTTTTAACAACAAATCTAATGATACAGATTTCATGTGCCCAGTGTAGCATACGGACACAATTTGCGGAAGTTTGACTGCCTGGTTCAAAACATTTGTCTTTTGGATTAAATTGTTTCTTTAGGAACTTGGCTTTGGAGTCAATGAATACAGAAGGAAGATGATGGAAGCTAAAATATGTTATCCACTTGCAAGCAAGTAATGGATCCACAACTTGCAGAAAACTCTACCCAAGAATGTGGTGCAGTTGAAAACAACTTACCATTCTTTCACGAAAATCACCAATCATAACTTTGAAGAAATGCTTATCTTGCTCATATGTGTTATTGTAGTAGTAATATTCATCCTTCTTGCATTTCTCACAGGGCTTCCTCATCTTATAACCACACCTACATTAAAAAATTCAGCCAACTAGAACTTGGAGAAGTTCTAGCTAACAGGGAAAGTAAAAAATAAAATAAAATAAAAATAAACCCCTACAACTTTTTGTTAAATTTCAGCGTACATGTGGTAAATTCTATTTACACTCCTTTTTATGGAACTTGACTATACAGGAAATAAAGGGGCATACATGATCTTGAAAGACAAAAGAGAGAGAGAGAGAGAGAGAGAGGAAGAAGTGGAAAGCACAATCTTGAAAATATATCGATTGATCATACCTTCTCAAGAGTTTCAAGAGTCGTAATTCTCTTTAAAAATAAAACAAAAAGCAAGCTTAATGAGTCACAAACAGACAGGGAGATCTTACTGTGAAATAGCTGGCACGGAGAAATGGTTTCTGCAGGAGAAAAACAAGGCCTCCTCCAGCTTCTTAATGCCCATTAATAGTATGTGCCTGTGAGAGGCCAACATTTGATGAAGGTTGGTGGAGGCCAAGAGCCTCAGGCTCTCCTAACTCCCAATGGCTGCTTTAGGATGAACATTAAATATGACCTGCACTCCAATTCCAAGGTAGACATACTGCATCCAGTAGCACGTCTGAAGAAGCAAAAAGTACAGTGCAAGTTAAATAGAACAAACATAAATACCTCAACTTCCAATTCCATCATTGTTTTTTGAAAAATGTCTTTATGTTTTTTTGAACCTGGGTCGAAAGTCCATCTAGTACCCCGAATTATGAAATCAGAGATTTGACCCCTCGAACTTTGCAATCCAATTCAAATAATACCCTGACCCAGTTTCGTATAGTGATATTGCATGTACGGTGCAATAAGTGAGCGATTTTGTCATGTAGGATGACACGCTGACCGAGTTGGGTCAATGACAGGTGAGACCCACAGGGCTTCACCCCCACCGAGCTCCTGGCCATGCTTCCATGGCTACTTAGTACCCCCACATGCTCAAAATGTTACCACAATCAAATTTTCACAAATATCAACAACATTGTTACCAAAATTTCAGTAACTTTTCTCTAAATAATTACCATATATGACTCACTACATTAACAAAACACATAATAAAATGATAAAAAAAATCAAGAACACAAATAAACATAGAGTCATGTGCCCAAGTACACCCAAGACCACGCGCTTGAGAACACTCGGAATCCTGCATCTCAGAGTAAACTTACCTTTGGCGATGACAATTGGAATAATCATAAACAAGATAAATAAACTTTTAAACTCCTTTTAATAATAATATATATAACTCAACTAATTTCCATACGATAATTATTATGATAACAAATGTTCAACGACTCAACCAACTAAACACTTTAGACTCTAAGATTGAATGTCTACAGCTAAGTAACTGTAATGGATGATGAACTGGTGCCGAACACCTAGATCCCAAAATCCTCTATGTATACTGTACTAGTCCAAAAAAAGCTAGTACACACAATAGAAATGTTATCACAATATATCCACCGTATTTTATTTATTAATTAATTAATTACTCCAGTTTACAGAACGAGTAGCACACAGGCCGAATAATAAAGCAGCAAAAATAAAGTAAATAGAAGTAAAGCCTAATAGATTTGTCATAGGCAATCAGCTGGGGTAGCGGCCTAGGCTGTCTGGTCCTCACCATCGTATAACTCATTCTCTGAATCAACAGAGTAAGAAAGGTTGAGTACAAAAAGTACTCCGCAAGTTATACAGGAGATGCAGTAATAATGTAAAAGATACAAAGGAGGGTTATATAGTTGAATTTAGCGTAAAGCAATAAGTTTTCCAATATTGTAAATATTTTTTAAAGGCATATTTTTAAGAAAGAAGTTCTTTTTAAACAAGTTTCAGCACAGGAATCCCTTTCGAAGTTAACCCAACTTTTCCCAACCAATGGAATCACTCCACCAATGGAATCACTTGGCATATGAATTCAAATTTCAGTAGCGGTTTAACAATTCTGGGCATAATTTTAATTTAAAATTGGGATAGATATAATACTTGCAAAAACTATCCATGCAATAATTTAAATTCAAAATATAATTTTAAAAATGGGATAAATGGGATCAAGAAGGCGTAACTTTCCTAGATCGAAGTTTTGATTATCCGTACCAACAATCGCAAACCCTTCTGGCTCTCCGTAACCTATACATTGAAAATCAACTAAATTCAAATAAAATACAAAACTAGCATAAATAGATAGATAATAATTTTATATGAATTTAGGAAGAAAAATGAGGTCAATCAGATTTAAAACGAAGGAGATCAAACCTTTTCAATCTCACATAAAATGCTGAAATTCTAACAATTGGACCTCTCGTCGGACTTGGAGAAGAAATGGTTGCCGACGATGTTCCAGTAGAAATTTCAAAATCTAATTTTACATGATGTAGAGAACACCAAGAAGTAGCTCCAGTTAAAATTTGAGGCCGAATTAAGCTTGGGAGTGGCTGGGAGAGCTCACCGAAAGTTCACCTAGTTCGGAAAGAACGGCTTCTATAGGGAGATCCGGAGGTTGAATTGAAAAAATTCCAATTTTGTTGTGTGGGGAATAAGGAGAGGAAACTGTAGCCCAATTTATAGGCACTACTACACAAATGCTCATCACAGACGGTTCTAAAACTTCATCATAGATGGTTTTGTGAGCCGTCTGTAAATATGTGTCAGTGATAACAATGGCACATCACAGATGGTTTCCGAATAGTCAGTGAAAATTAACATTAGTGTGAATCATGTGATGAAAAATTGGTTTGATCTTGTGCTGAAATTGGTTAAGATTAGGATTAATCTGTATTGGACCAAACGTCCGAACATTAAAAAAGAAACCTTGCTTTTGCGCAGAACCAAATAACTAAAAATCGCATTTTTCCCATGTATGACAGACCAAAGTTTTTGGTCTGCCATACACAGGTTTTTGGCGAACTCGATTTTCTCATGTATGACAGACCAAACTTTTTGGTCTGTCATACACAGGCTTTTGGTGACTTCGTTTTTTCAATGTACGACAGACCAAAGATTTTGGTCTGTCATACACATGCTTTGGGCGATTTCATTTTACCCATGTATGACAGACCAAACTCTTTGGTCTGTCATACACATGTTTTCAGTGAACTCATTTTGCCCATGTATGACAGACCAAACTCTTTGGTCTGTCATACATGGGAGACCAAAGACTTTGGTCTGTCATACACATGCTTTTGGCGGTTTTTGAGCAAAATTGAAATGGTTTGAATTTGAAATTATGAAATTTGTGATGATTTCATGATGCGTGTTTTGAAGTGGACTTTATGCAATGCTCATGTGAGTAGTTGCATGGATTGACCTTGAGTCAAGTCGTGGACTTGTGCTCGGATTTGTTTTGTGGTTTGTTCATGTGCAGGTATTGCTCGAAGACGAATGTGGTCGATGACGGATCGAACTAGGTTCATGGAGGAACCGAGGTTCGGGACTAGGTTCAGGAGGAACCGAGGTCTTGGTGGTCAAGGATGTCATGCGGACGCTCGGGCTAAGGGAATGGTGCACATGAAGAATGGTTAGTCACGTGAGAATGGCAGGAGGTCATTCGGCGTGCAAAGTGTTAGTCACGTGAGTATGGCAGGTGGCCATACGCTGCGTGTAAAGTGTTAGTCACGTGAGTATGGTAGGGTTACCATACGCGTGCAGTAAGAGTTGTACTCGGCCAGGTTGGGCCAAGTAGAGTTGTGTTGGATACGGATTCCTTCTAGGGAATAGGAATCGTATTCTGGGTTGGTCCTTTAAATAGGAGGGGTTGTCTCCTGTTGAAAGTGCACCAAGGAGAGCTGAGCGCATCAAGCCTTGAGCTTGGTTTTAGGGTTTGTACTCTTTTGATGAGAGTATTTTAGACAAGAAATAAAGATCAATTCTTCCAAGATTTTTGCGTGCTACAGTAACCACGTCGCTACAGTGTTTTCTGTTTTTTTTTGTTTGCATGCTTGTTCTAATTCTAGATTGGTTTTTGATCGTTGAGTTTCATCTTGATTTGATCCATCAAAAACCGTTCTAGGGTATTGTTTTTGAGTTCCTCAAAGTCTAGTTGATTAAACTTTTGTCGGTTCTGTTAAAACTTTCAAGTTTACGTTAGATCAATTCTCGTCAAGTTCTGGATCAGCAAGCTTGAGAAGCTCATAACTTTTGATCCATAAGTCCGATCGAGCTGATTCTTTTTGGGTTTGATTCGTATTGAAATATAGTTTCTTGTGTCCAAATTTCAGATCGTTTCGACGGTTGGATCTCCAGGAATTCTCATTTTATCAAGCCTCTGTCAATCTGTTTTTGTCAAATCCGAGGCAATCTTTTGGTTTCTTTTGGCGTGAAGTTTTTAATAGATCAAAATTTTGGTTTTAGCTTCCACTCAATCATTCACCCCCCCTCTGATTGCTATATTCGTATACTTCGATCCTACAATTAGAAACGGTTCTAGCCTAGAACCGTCTCTGATAGTATATTATCACATATGGTTCTATGCTAGAACCATCTCAGATAGTATATCAGAGATGGTTCTAGCCTAGAACCGTCTGAGATAGTTATATATACCTTCAAGCACCTGTGAGAGAAAATGTTGATGGATTCCAAGGCAAATTCCAATCCATCCACAGTTCATCTTAAAAGTTGCCATCCTCTGATTTATCCTCCCACTCCATCCTCAACCCTGAATGAGAATACAATAGGTAGCCTTTTTTCAATCTTGTATTGTGCAGGAACAGGATTATTTTCATGATACTCTATTCTGTCAAATATAGAGTTGATTAAACCATCGGATATACGATGACTTAATCAACTCCATATTTGATGAAATAGAGGATCATCAAAATAATCATGTTTCTGCACAAGACCAGAGTGAAAATAGATTAACTATGATATTCTCATTCGGGGATGAGAGGATGAAGTAAAAAAGATAAATTAGAACATGGCAACTCTCAGGATGAATTGTGGATGGAATTGGATTTTACTTTATAATCCATCAACATTTACTCTCATAGATGCAAGAAGGTACTTAGCAAGCAAGACACTATTAAGTTGTTGCATTCAAGATGAGCAACTATTAATGATAAAGTCAAGTGACAATACATTTACAAAATATGATACGATAATACCACATTATTTCATACTTCAAGACAAGAAGACCTTAGGGTTTTTTTTCATGTCTGCCATCATATGTGCCATAGCTTCTGCAATAGAGGTTTTTTAGTTCTCTATAAAGTTCCACAACTCCAATTCAATGCTATAACACCCCAAAATTTTGCTTTTCTTAAATTCATGTGTGATTTGGCACTTTTGTGAATTTTTGGAATTTTCTGGAATTTATTTGGATTTATCCCCTTTTGAAATAATTAAAGAATTTGACTTTGCAAATAAAAATTTGTTGGAAATATTTTATTTGAGTCCAAAATGTTCCAAAATATTTTCCAGAATTTTTCTGGAATTTTTCTGAGTCTTTTGCTATTTTTAATGAATTAAATGAACTTCTGGGAATTAATTTGAATTATTTAATCGCTGGAAAAATCGAGTGGGTTTTACTGTTCATCCGACCGGACCCGAGTCCGAGTCAGACTCGAGTCCGACCTGAGCCAACCGACCCGGTCGAACCCGCTCGGCCGAACCCAAACCCGCGTGACCGTTGGATCTCGATCCAACGGCCACGATTGAGCCACGTCACCCAAGCCCGAGCCCGACTGAGCCAGCCAGCTCGCCCGAGTCAGACCCGCGCCCAAACCCCCGCACCGTTGGATCTTGATCCAACGGCTGACGTTGAGCCACGTCACCCAATCCGAATCCAACTCAGATTCCGCCGCCGCAACGGAGTGGGCCTCGGTTTCCGCGCGTTTCACGGACGCCGAGGGCCCTATTTAATGCGCCGCCGCCGCTGCCGTGTTGCCGACTTCCGTGCGCACCTGTAGCCCTAGCCCGCACAGCTCAAGCCGCCGTGTAGCCGCCGCAATCGCTCGCCGGAGTTGACCGTGCGCTCCGCCGCGGTTGTTCGCCGATTCCGCCGCCGTTGAGCCCAGATTCGGAACCGTGAGGTCAAGCCGTGCCAGAGGAGACCCTTCACTTCGCCGGAGGAGCCCCGCAACGCCGTCGCCGTGGTCGCCGTCCTCATCTCCGGTAAGCCAGCGCCGCCGCAAGCCATCGCCGCCGATCGAGCTCCACCAACCGTTCGATCCAGATCCAAGGGCCCAGATCACGCCACGTCACCCCGGTGAGTTTTCACGTTGAAATCCTAGATCCATTCTCAGCCGTTAGATCTAGATCAAACGTTTAGGGTTAGCCGCGTTGAAAGTGTTAGATTGGATCTTGACCGTCCGATCAAGATCGAACGGTCTAGATCAGCCGAGTAGTTTTCCTACGCGTGAACCCAGATCCAATCTGGGCCGTTGAGTTTCAAATCAACGACCGAGATCTAGCCACGTGGGCGGAAGTCTGACCGCCACGGTCAGCGCGGTCGCCGCCCAGTCACCGCTGATGTCACGTGTGACGTCAGCGTGGGGCCCGCGTGTCAGCGGCCCAGCCAACCGCACCATGACGTCACCTCTGATGTCACGATGGGGCCCGCGTGTCAGCCGTCCCTCAGCCGTGCGTGATGACGTCACTGCTGACGTCATCCGAGGGGCCCACCTGTCAGTGTGACGCGTGCTCCGTGGACCGCATCCACGGCGGACCGAGCCGTGCCCGTGCGCCGGGTCCATGGACCCGAGGTGACGTGGCGGCACCCCGATTGGTCCACGTGTCATGCTGACGCAATAAATGAATTTCCGAAAACGAAAATGATTTATTAATTCGAAATATTGATTTCAGAATTTGATTCAAACTTCAAACGCTTATAACTTTTGCATTTTAACTCCGATTTGAGTGATTCAAATTTCTAAATTTGTATAAAATTGAGATCTACCTAATGATGAATTTTATTTAATTTTTGGACCAAAGTTTTTCTCTGTAATATTATTTAATTGATTATTTAAACTTTAAATGCTTGTAACTTTTGCGGTTCAACTCCGAATTTGACGATTCCAGTTTCTAAAAATTTATAAAATTATGCCCTCTCTGTTTATGAACTTTAATTGGATGTTTGGACACTCTTTGTCTACTGTTTATTTATTTATTGCTATTTGCACGCTTTACGAGTAGACGTTGAAGTGCCCGAAGGCTTCGAAGGTGAAGTGTTGACCTAGGAGCCGGCTCAGGACCAAGAGCAAGTACTTTTTGAAGGCAAGTTGTGCTTTGACCATGTTGATCCCAATTTCCAAATTAATTCGATTTAAACTATTGCATGCTAGTTTAATTAGAAAATACTTTGTTCAAAGTATGGGAAATTAGATAAATGACAAATTGCTGTATGACACCTTTGTTAATTATATATGTGCCATGATCCCTTGTCACCCTAGTTGTGGATTATTAGTTAGACATTATTAAATTGCCAACATGGGAATTTAGATCGTTGTAGTATATTGCTTAGACCTGCTACGTGCTCATGACATGATTTTGGACAATCAAAATGTTAATATTGACTTAATGATATATTGAATCTGTTTTGGAAAGGTATCATGTGTTGTGTTGTTGATGGCACGTGGTGCATGGTAATCAACTGGGGTTTGATAAATAGTTTTGACCGGGGCATGTGGCAAGAATGATCGGGTGGGCCAGTTGTGGCACCGGGAACGTTGTTTTGGTTCTTTGGGTAGTCTCGCCCTGGTCACCCTAAGGACTTAACCTTGCAAGCCTTTGAACTGAGTTAAGCGTGCAACCACATGTCTGTATTGGGACAGACCTAGTTGATTAAGTTGCTAATAACGTACCTGTGGGACCTCAGGATGTCAACTACATCCTTTGTGTAGTTGTACGGGGGAGCGTACCGGGGCTGCGGCCAGGTACCCATCTAACGGTGGTTTGGCCTAAACTTCGCCTTCGCTAAGGGTAGGGTTAGTGTGCAACACCGGAGAGGACCACTTGTACTGTTAGAAGTTTCCGAAAGACTTTGTTACGGAAACTCGCCTTTGTGGTGTTTGACTGTATCTTGTGGGAAAAGTGCATAACCTCTGCAGAGTGTAAAATCTATTCGAATAGCCGTGTCCGCGGTATTGGACATCGCTCGGGAATTACAGTCATGGGTTAGACTTTCTTGAAATAACTTGGACTTGGAGGGTTGTGTTTGGTTTAATAAAGATGTTGATGGAAATGTGGATTAGAATTGGGAAAGATGTTTATTTAATTGCTGGAAAAGTTATTGCTCTCAAACATGTTTCTACTGCTTTTGAATCTACTTATGTTACTTGTCAAGATGCTACTTTATTGCAAATATACCCTGAGCTACTCCTTTGTACCAAGCCATGCATGTAGTATATTAGCTTGCATTCTGTGCATGACTTGCTGAGTACCAAGTACTCACCCTTGCCGCAATACAACACCAGTTGAAGAGGAGTCTACACCAACTTTGGAGGAGGAGCTCCCAGAGGAACCGACTAACTAGGGAGCAAGCCCAGTCAGTTGCCTGTGGTATACTGGATGGCGCCACGAAGTTATCTTATTTTCCGCTGCAGTTATTTCTCTCTTATTGAGTTTCGCCCTGCGTGGCGTATATTTGTAACTTGACCCTAAGGTCGAGCAACCCGTTTGGTTAACTATTTAAGGTACTTTATTAAATCGTTGAGTATGATTGTGATATTTACCAATGTTGAGACTGTGTGCACTAGCGCGTTCCTGGACTAGTGCTGAATACACAGAGGGTCCGGATTTGCAAATTCGGGTCCCGACAAATGCCCATTTGTTTGACACCAATAACCGATTGATCTCCTGTCATATCTTTTAAACTCTACAAAAGCGATCATGTTGTTGTCCAAATGGTGTCTTGGTATATTATCTGTAACCACATCAAATTAAATACTAGAAACCTTTATATTACCTCTGTAAGCTCAGCTTTGGCTTCTTCTAGCTCCTCTCATTATAGTACCGCCACCACATAATCAATACTATAAACTTAGATATGACTAAGTTGTATTGTAGCAGCCAGTACCTAGCACTATAAAAGTTTAGATCCTCTCATTTCACTAAATCTCTATTTCATCTTATAAACAATAGATAGTTTCAAACTGAGGTCCAACATATTTTATGACAATTCATGAGTTAGCGGCATTTTCATTTTTAAGTAGTTGTGATTTCTTTGAAGGATATGACTTGAATATGACTTGCAAACATAAACATACATGCACAAGCAAAATCAGCTCTGAAGTTCTTTAAAGCAAATATCTAGTGTTGTCTCGATATACTATATTCCTAAGCAGGTTCTAGATAGGTATTGCCTTCAAACAAAAACATATACAAAATGGAAGGCTACAAGCTATTTTGAATGTTCTATTTTCAAAAAAAAAATAAGCTTTGTCATTTTCGAACATTCATATCTTTTTTCATATCTAGTAGGACTTCAAAGTTCATAGGTTGCCAAATTACTTAAACATCCTTTGATATAGCTTTTCTGGTCTCATGCAAGTACTCTTGGTGACCAAATGACTTAAACATTATTTGATATAGCTTTTTTCACAATGCATATCAAATTATTATCTAATCAAATTTTCATTATGAAAAATTGTTTCAATCATTGAGCACATTGCTATGTTCAAAAGTACACATAGCAGCATATAATCATTAGATATCTCAGAGTTATGAGAATTGAGAGTTAACTCTAGGAATATCAACATTACAAATGATTTTGGTTCTTTACAAGATAAATTCAGTCAAGTAGGTCAAACACAGAAACAAAGAAATCTTTGAGAAAAGTACTGCCAAAGGAATAATTATGGTTCATAAGATTGCAAAAATCCAAAATGGATAAAAACATGCTTGGTAACAAGTTGTCTGCGAACCTAGTACAACTAATTGTCACTAAATCTATACCCAGATGCCAGAGCTCAATGTCACTGCATGAACTACGGTGAAAAAAAGAAAGGATGGCAGGAAAATTCTTAGAGTCAAAACTTGTGCAGGTGTTTTCTTTGTTAAGTTATTTTCTTCTATTTTAACACATAACAACTGCAAGTTTTGAGGAGTTTACAAGATCTTGCGCACATGGAATATTATCAAAGGCAGTACCTAGCAACAAAACTCACACGTTCCCATTAAACTATTAACTTGATAAGTACTAATCATGATAAACTGTGAGAAGGCCATACTAGGGGATCACCGAGGGGAGGAGGGGGAGGATGTCAGAGAGGAGGTCACTTGTGACACTACGGAATGGTGTGAGATTATTTAATGAGAATGTTAAGGTCAAAACTTTATGAAATATGGTATTGGAGGTTAAAACCATATGGTAGGAGGTTTAATAACGTTTCCGGGCCGTTTCCGGGAGTTTGGGCCTTTCCGGGGAGTTTTGGGCTTTGGGGGAAGGGTTGTGGGCTTTGGTGGGATGGAGTAAGAGTCCATTTAGGACTAGGACTCCTTTTGGGCTGGTTTAAGGGCTCCCCCTGCCCCCTTGCTGCGCCCCTAAGCTCCCTTGTGCGCCCCCTCCCCACCCCCTTGAGCCCTAGCCGCCACCTCCCCTCTCTCCCTCCCCCACTTGGTCGTGCGCCCCCTTGCCCTTGCCCCTTTGCTTCCCACCCCTCCACCACCTCTCCTCCACCCCCTTGCTGCCCTAGGGTGGTCTCCCCACCCCTGCACCTTGTGGATCCATCCGTTGGAGCGAGGAGCGAGGAGCGAACCGGGAGGAGATCCATTCAGATTTCGTGCGTTGGGCAAAGGTATGACCATGGGAATCCTTGGGATTGATCTAGGTACTGTTCTAAGGTTGTTAATCAAGTTTTTAGATCAATTGGTGGTGCTGGACTAGAGTAGTTTGGATTAGATCTAGATGTTGCCACGTTTCTGTTTTGGGACAGCATGAGCAGTCGACCTAGGGTTAGGTTTTTCGCCAATTTAAAGTCCGAGTTTGGTCGTACGGATGTTGAAGAAGTTGTAGATAATTTCATTATATTTCAGTGGATATAAAGAACGTTAAATTCCGATTAGCTGTTTGAAAGTTACGGCTGTTTTACCGAGCGTATTAAAATCTGTGACGTGATTGGAACAGATCACGGTATTTTGTAGATTAAACAACTTTAGAGTCCGAATCAGTCTTTTCCTATACCTAGAAAAAGTTGGGAAATTTCCTAAGCTACGCGAGGATTTACTCGTTTAATTGATTCGGAGTCCCAGAACCCAAGTTATGCCTTTTGGAAGGCTGCTGTCCCGTCGGGACAGAACCTCTATTTTTGGTTATTGCGAGTAGTTGGCAATGTCGGGGTAGATGAGGGTTTGCGTACTGTTTTGTGGGCATGATTGTGAGTGTGTGGTACCTATGTGCAGGTGGTGTGACACCGGGGGTGCCTTCTACTTCCCGCCAATCCGTCGCCCGTGGTTGAGGCAAGTGTATTGTAATGGATAGCGATTGTAGGTTGTTTGATTGATTGAAATTGAAGTTTGAATATATGATATGTTCACATGCCATGCCTTAATGTTTGCCATTGATATGTTGAGAATGTTTATTATGTGATGATGCCATGTGTTAATGTACAAGTTATCCACGATGATGCCATGTGTTAATGTACAAGTTAAATATGATGTTGGCATAAATGCATACATGGCATGTTACATGGCCCGGGCGGTGAGAAAGTCATAACTAGTCCGGGAAGGTCGGTGAGAAAGTTATGACTAATCCGGAGAGCCAATGAGTAAGTCCTACATCGTGATTCCATTCACCGCGGTGAACGGAAGCGAGGAGTAGGCACCCTCCATCTTTGGGATGGAAGGGGGGAGAGGGTGCACACCGACGGGTGTGAACTCAACCATACCGGTATGAGTTTCCAAGGAGATATGTGCATCGCATTGCATTGCATTATATGAGGATGATTTATGATGATGTCAATGATATGCTTACACTATGAATATGAGATGTGTATGATGTTGTATGTGAAAAAGTGGTGATGAAGGTATTGGAATGTGTTTTCTTGTTCCATTGCAATATACTTGCTGATAAGGATGAAGGTGGGATGGTTTGTGGGCACTGTAACACTTGACCGCATAGGCCACCAAAGTGTATGTGGGCTGGTGTGGTAGCCCATTAATGGTTATGCGGGTTGATGCGGTACCCACAAGTCCACAACTCGCTGCCAAAAAATGATAAAATGAACTATCAAGAACTGCACAAAACATGCAGGGTGATTCTAACGCGTGCATTCACTCATTGATCGCAATGTTAATTATCAAGCAACTGCAATGTGAAATGATCATAGTATTGCTACCATTGCAGAAAAGGCTTTACTAACAGTTTAACATGAACAATGACATATTACCATATCAGAGTTTTTTTATAGCAAAATACCAATGCAAGCCCTTCTCATGACTAAGCCGTTCTTTATCACATGGATAACAACATAGAACTAATCCTAAACAACCCCAAAGAGGCAACTAGTACTCAAATAGGACCATGATACTTTATCGAATGGGGCTTGCGATTCTACGAGCGCTCGTGCAACTCCTAGAGGTAAATGGGTAGGAGGGGAAGAAGATATCTGCGAAGTCCCTGACCACCTGTCCTGCTCAAACCAAATCAGCATCTCAGTGAGTTTTGCGGGACATTCTTAACAAGGATAGTACCTCTCTGGTCTCCACCTGCAGCATCGTGCAAGGCATGCCCTTACCACAATGTCGTGCACAAACTTCTTGGCCTCGCTCTCCTGCCTGAATGCCTCGAAGGTAATCCACAAGAACTGCAAGAGGGAAGGGTAGGATACGTACTTCTTGGATAGCGGGCATGCGGCGATGCGGAGGAGAAGGACTCGATGTGGTCAAGCGGACGCTTTGTGGGCTGCAGGCCAAATGCCAATTAAATAATTAAGTGGGTTGCGGGTGCCCGCTTAACATTTTATGCGGGCTAAATTAAGCGGGTTAGTGAATAGTCCGCGACCACTTTCATTCTTACTTGCTGAGTGATGAACTCACGCTTGTGTTTATGTTGTTTTCTTTTAGGTACCATGAATCCGACATGCGGGAAAGGGAGCTAGTCACACGTCATCACTTAGCATCACACATTTGAACAATGACATGTTCCTTCCTTTATGGTTATGGTTAAGTCTTTGAGTTAAACTGTGGTTTCGATGATTCGTTGGTCGTTATGAGTAAATGATTAGTCCATATTTGTCATGTGATGGATAGAATTTCTATCCGTAGTGGTATGGTGGCTATTTTTCCGTTTGTTCATGTTATTGCTATCGTTCATTATGCTATATTGACATGTTATTATTGTTGTTGCTTCAATTCATGTTAAAACAAAGATGCTGCCGAAATCTCGGTTTTTAGCATGTGCGCCTTTGCTGGAATTTATGTTTAATTGTGGTATTTAGAAGTTGTTTAGCTTATGTTTGGTAGCATTCAGGCATAGTAAATGCCGGGGTGTTACATCACTGGGGAGAGGGTCACTAGGGACATCGCCGAGGAGGCGGGGGAGGATGCTGGGGAGGAGGTCACCGATGAGGAGGTTGCCAGGGAGGAGGTCACCAGGGAGGAGGTCAACGAGGAGGAGGAGGTCAGGGGATAGCTAGCTAGGGTTTGAGGGAGGCAAAACGCACTGGGTGCTAATGTGTTGACCAATACTAAGGTTTGCAGAGAACCTCGATTGGTATGTTTATATAGTCACAGGTCATATCTTAGACGGTTTATAGTTAGAATTGTTTATGATATGTAGATATCACATACGGTTTTAGTTTAAAACCATCTATGATATTTAGAGTAGTCATCACTGATGGTTTTTAGATAGAACCATCTGTGATGATGATCTCCTCACTGACCCTTCTAGTAAAAAACCGTCAGTGATGATTGATAGTCATCACTAACGGTTTTTAGCTAGAAGGGTCAGTGATGAGGGGTTATCAAAGATGGTTTTTAGCTAGAAGGGTCAGTGATGAGGGATCTAATATAATCCTTTTTGTAGTGACGAGGGCAATCTAACCAACGGATTGTCGGGAAACACTCGCCAGAGTTATAACTAGAATAGTAAGGTTCACCGGAATTAAATGGATGAAACAGGTGTATTTAATGCGGTTTACTGTAGCCCAGGTGCACTGTAGCCGATGGGTGGGCTGGAGGAAGTGGATCGGGTTGGTGAACAGTAACTAAAAATTAATTTTCGAAAGCAATTAATTTTCCACTAAAAATTAAATCGAAGAAAATAGAAAATTAATTATCATAAATCCAGGAAATTCAAGAGAAAACCATTTTAGCAAATAAAGCATGAATAAATATCTTTAAATAATATAATGTAATTATTTATAACACAGTGATTAATATTTATGTGCTAAAAATGCTTTTTGACTTGGAAAAAAAAGAAAACAACTCCAAAAAATATACAAAAATTTAGAGAATTTAATTACGGTCTTTTTAACTTACTAAAATTATTTCCACTTTATATTTAAATAATTTTGTTTTAAATAGTTATTAAAAATTGAAAGGCTTTTAGAAAAGAGCAAATATAATTCACAATTTTGCAAAAATTATTTGAAAATACAAAAAAAAAATCAAATTATTCTCATAAATTTCACATAATACAACAAAATAATTTATTAAATTTTAATAGAAAATTCTTTATTTTGATAAGCAAAATGTTGGGATGTTACAGCTGGTGAAGTAGGTGTTCTACTCCTATCCCATGCATGTCACTTTCATTGTTCACCTAAAAATATTAAAGAAGCAAGGGTGAATCCACGACTCAGCAGGCATATAACAAAACAATAGACATTAACAAAACAACAACCAATAACTCATTTATGCCACCCATTATTTGAGATTAATTGCAACTTCCATTAATGAAGTTGTTGGGGCACAAATATGTAAATTCGGACTCTCTGTGTACACTGCCCTAGTCTAGAATCACACTAGTGCACATAGTGGTAACATAGATGTAATATCATGTAGGCCCCCGGATCGGCTATCCGGAGTCCTCTGTGTATTTCTGTACTAGTCCCAGATCAGTAGCTAGTACACACAGTCAAAAGTGATGAATCAACAACCATATCACGAGTACAAATAACTAAATAAGAATAATACCAAATAAAAGCAAAGACCTTAAGGTCAAGGTTTACCATTACGGCCTGAACAGGCTGAACAACTTGAACAACTGCAGCGGAAGACGAAAACACCAAGCGACCCATCCAAATGCCCACAGGCAATCGAGTGGGGAGCGCGCCCTAGTCGTTGAAATTCTTGAACAGCTTCTTTCACTTCTGAGAGAGGATTAAAATGTAGCACATGAGTACATAAAGTACTCAGCAAGTCTGGGAAATTGTGCACAATGTAGGCTATCCAAAGATGGCTTAATATGGTTCTTTTGCATAAAGCCAAGTTTCATCAAATCATACTTGATAATAATTTTCACAAAGCATAATTGAGCGATTCTTTTTAATAATTGAATTATGTAATATTGTAGTGAAGGTTCTAACCACCACTCACTAATATACAGGCTCTATCCGCCACATCCCAACAAAATCAGGGTTCCATCCAATCACATGGCTCTGTCCGCCATAGTTCACAAAATCAGGTTCTTTCCACCTACCTGGCTTTAGCCGCCAGAGGCACACCCGAGAGTTCTAACCGCTCCCGGATCCCAAAACGAAACCTTGTTTAGTTTGAAACCAAAAACCAAAGTCTACCAATATGAAAGCAATCAGCAAGCTTTGCCTTTGACCGAAGGCACGGCTATTCGAATAGTTTTACTCTGCAGAGGTGTACAACTTTACCCACAAGACATGATATTCCCTTGATGCCAAGCTATTAGCACACTTCCTTAGGTGTGCCGGCAGGGATATCATGACAAGGCCGTTACAATGTATACGCCTAACCCGACTCACCCGCTGAGGTTTCACCGCTGTTAGGGTTCTATCCACCCAGTACAGAAGCCCCCTCTTGCGCCGTGTGAGAAAAACAACAACAACAACAATGCCTCTTTCCGGCTCTCACACAACAACCGAGTGGTGAGTCGAAGTCAGGTTTCTACAAATTAGTTAGCCAGGTCGTGCCCACTTTGACATGTGGTTGTACGGTTATGCTTAGAATGAAGACAGTCATAAGCGTCAGTCCTTAATTGACTTGGGGCGGTACTTGCACAAAAGGACCAAGGCTCGATCCGCTCCCACCCGACATTCCATGCCGCCCAAGTCGAAATTATTTTCCTTTTCTTTTTATTTTAGGAAAACAGTACTAAAATCATAGTAATAACCTTCAAATCACATTTGATAACATTCTTTTTGAATAATCCCACCCATGGGTTGTTTTCATCGGAAAAGATCCTAAGCAATTCTACCGTACTACATAGCAACGGATACCATATAAGCCTAAGCATGGTATAAACAAGGTTCTATGGTTACAATGGATATGATTAACAATGTCAAGGAGGAACCAACAAGTTCCGTATAACTAACACTTATATTTGACATATTTCATTAAACATAGCCATGCACTTTATAAATCATTTAAATCATTTCGCAAACATAGGAGCAAAATGCGTCAAGGAGACTTGCCTCGGTCACAGCGCGAAGGTTGAACTCTTTGAAGCCCGGCGGCGGGGTCGGCGGACTCGGCGGAATCATCGACAACGCGTAAAACGGGGCAATAAATAAATAAAAGAAAATAAATAAAATCCAAAAATTATAAAATTAGTACTGGCAGGTAGATCTTGATTTTAGATGAATTTAGAAATTTGAATGGAGTCAAACGGAGTTCGGATGAGAAAGTTATGAGCTTCCGAAGTTTGAATTTTGAATAAATCGGAAAACCAAGAATATTCCCGGAATATTCCCTCTCGGGTTGACTAGTCAACTGTTGGCTTTGACTGGGTTTGACTAGGTTTTGTTTCTATGGCAATGGGGCCCATGTGTCATAGACCCAAGGTCTTCTTCTAGCTCTAGCCTCATGCCATGGCCATGGATGGTTGAGGTGAGCTTGGAGAGGGATGGTGGAGGGGCTCGGCCGGCAGGGGGGCGGCGGCGGCGGGCGGCCGAGCCAGCTGGCGAAGCGGCAAGCGGCCAGACGGTGGTAAGGGCGCATGACGGCATGGGCGACGGCTGGCGACGGCGCTGGCCGGCGGCGCAGGCCGGCCGGCCGGCGGCAGCAAGGGCACGGGCCCAAGCTCCCCATGGACAGTGAGCTCCACCAAGAACAGAGAAGGCAAAAAACCAGAAAAAGAACACAAGTTCTTCCAAAAACTTGATTTCTTTCCCATTTTTGCATGGAATTGATCGAAACAAAAGCCTAGAACCTCTAGATTACATCCTTAGCTACACCTAGGAGGAAGGAATTGAGCCAAACCTTGCTAGATTGGAAGAAATCGACGACGAACGGAGGTGCGGCCGAAAGCACCAAAACTCAAAATTCGTCGCCCGCGGTTGAGAAATCCTAAAATCAACGATTGGGTTAGAAGCTAGACTCATCCATGGTCACAAGGAACCAAGTGGCACGAAGAATGGCTCACCGGAGAAGGATCTACAAGCACGAACACGAAGAACACCGAAATAGTTTAACCCAATCTCGGTTTTCTTGATCTCACGGGCACAAGGGTGGAGTAGATGGAAAGGGGAGCACACTCCCGGAAGGGGGATACTTATACGGAGGGAATGGAGGTGGTGGTGCGGCGTTTGGACGAGAAACGGATGAGTTATTGGCATTTTAGTGGAAATCGGTTTTTCTTGAATGGAGCCGTTTCCGGCGAGATTGATGGCGCACCGAGGTGGGGAATTGGAAGAGCTCGTCGGCGCGAATCCAACGGAATCGACGGTTCGCGTTTTGGAGTTAAATTGGAGGAGTTATGAGCAATTGATTCCAAGCCCTAGCCATTGAAGCACTTGCAAGCTCTCTGTAACGTGAGTTGGCTGGAGGTTGAAGAAGGCTCCTATTCACTTGACACGTGGCGACTTCCTATTGGTTCTCCTTTACGCAATTAATTCGCCCTAGAGAAAAATAAGGAAAAATGGCCTAAAAATTCCGGAAAAATTCCTAGAGCCATTTTAGATTATTTGGGACTCAATAAAATTGGTTTGGTTGAATTTGGATGATTTTTGTGGAATTGGATAATCGGGCGCAGATCGCAGGCATTAAACAAAAGCCGCGCGAGATAAAATAGGAACAGAGGTCCAAAAATCTGGGGAATGATCCCTAAAATCATTTCGGAATATTTGGAACATTTTAGAAGTGGTTTGGGGATTTTTGGAGCATTTTTGAACTCGGATGAAATTTCGGGTACCGGCGAGAACTGGAAAATCGATTTTTCGACCGGAGGGGAATTAAATCCCGATTTTGGAGGGGAATGGATGCTAGGTTAATATAAACACCAAAGAAACTCCAAGTTTTGAATTTAATTAATTTAAATTAGATTTTTCTCCAGAATGCGAAAACTAGGGTGTTACATATCACAATCATATGCAGTGGGATAACAATAAACGACTAAGTTTATTAGATAAAATGATAGTTGAATGACCTTAGGGTTGACTTTACACTTATTAGGGCTCACAGTCTTAGCACTAAGAAAACAATAGTGAAATGGAAAAAATTTGTAGATAACCTATCAATCTGCCACAAACAATCGATAAGGCTCGACTCCTAGTAACTCGCTTCCTCCTGGAACTCCTCTAGAGCAGGTATTGAATCCTCTTCAACTGATTGATTTATTGTTGCTATGGTGAGTGCATAAAGCATTCAACAAGTTGTGCATACAATGCAACTCTATTATATCTACATGTAAAGCTTAATACAAAAGAATGGCTTATATGACTATTTTGCAATGTAGCAGCATCTTCAACTGAATAAAATAAATAATTTAAGAACAAAAGGCAAAAAAACAATAATAATAAGTCTCTTAGATATTTCACAAGCTAAAGTAGCACACAGCCCAAACTAATTTCATTACTTTCATTAGCATACAACCTCCCTTCCCTAGTTGTCGAGACCCTCACCCAGGCATGGAATATCTGAGGGCCTCATGTGTATACCATACTAGTCCCATGATTAGTGGCTAGTACACACATTCAAAACATTGTCATCACATCCATACACTACATGGCATAGATATTAAAAGGTAGCGGTTATGTACATAATGTTTAAGACAAAAGAGGCCATTGGGCCACAGAGGATAAGTACGAGTAAAAGCAGTGGAATGTAGAAAAATTAAGCACTAAGGTCCAACGGTATGCCTCAGCCCAAAAATCTACAGGCAACCGACTAGATCAAGCCCTAGAAAAGATCATCGGCATATTCTCTGAAACCTACGGTCATCGGCATATTCTCTGAAACCTACGGTAAAGTATGAATCATCGGGGGTGGCGATTCGTTCATTCTCTGAATATCAACAAGCAAGGGTGAGTATATTTGTACTCAGCAAGACTTGTAGTGTATCACAAATGTAAACAAATCTAATTCCATTCACAGTTCACCTACTTTCATGATGAATTGTGGATGGAATTGGATTTTGCCTTGGAATCCATCAACATTTGTTCTCACGTATGCGAGGAGGTACTTAACTTTGTTGTTGGACATTCCCTAAGAGCAATGTTCAAAGCATGAATAGTATCATATGGCAGTTCCCTATACCTACCAGCCAAGAACAACCTAAGGTTGTAGATATCTTTTTTTTAAGCATGCTTTATGGTCATCTTGTATTCATTGTACCTAAAATGTGACTATCACATACAGTTCTTGATACAAACCGTCTGTGACAGCCTATTATCACAGATGGTTTGTACCACAAATGATCTATATAAAGAACTATTTGTATAGGTGTTTCACAGAGGGTTCAGATCGAAACCATCTGTGATACGCCATTATTATCACTGACACATGCTTACAGATGGTTCAGAAAACCATCTGTGATGACGTTTCTGAATCGTTTGTGATAGCCTTTTCTGTAGTAGTGCCTCGTTGTTATATCTTTAGATGGTATGTCTTACTATAGTTTATGGTAGTAATTGACAATGGAAATAGCTAGGAGTATAGAAGGAAAAATGGTAAAAAGTTACCTTGAAATTGTACAATGACATGTATTTAAGAATAAAATTTGAAAGCTGAATGACATGTATTCGGGAATGGAGGTAGTACTGAATTACAAAAATCTATGAGGTCAACTGAATCCTACAAGTTATAATGTTGCTCTGCCACTAATTTCAGACGAAACACACTAATACTCCCTCTAGTCAGAAAAGAGTGATGTTTTGTCTATGAATATTTGTCTCAAAAAGTACTTTCATAATGTTATAATTTTATTAGCTTTATAAATATATTACCACAGAAATTGGTGGTGAAAGTTATATTTTGGAGACCGTGTCAAAAACATCACTCTTTTATGACCAAAGGGAGTAAATTTTAATGAGGCCCCTGGCATGCAAAATTCTTTAGTAGTCTTCATTGTATACTTCAAAGTTTTCTAGATCTAAATGGAATTGCTGAAAAAAATCAGTGAGATCTCTAGTACCATCACAGCACATTCTCATCAGAACTGGATTTTCATTGGTGATGTTTTGTCTATGAATATTTGTCTCAAAAAGTACTTTCATAATGTTATAATTTTATTAGCTTTATAAATATATTACCACAGAAATTGGTGGTCAAATTTATATTTGGAGACCGTGTCGAAAACATCACTCTTTTGTGACCGAAGGGAGTAAATTTTAATGAGGCCCTTGGCATGTAAAATTCTTTAGTAGTCTTCATTGTATACTTCAAAGTTTTCTAGATCTAAATGGAATTGCTGAAAAAATTAGTGAGAACTCTAGTACCATTAGAGCACATTCTCATCAGAACTGGATTTTCATTTAGAACTGGATTAGTACCATTAGGCAGGCCTCTTACATTTACATGCAATGTACTAATGTAATAATAAGTATGTGACGTAGTTTTTTCTTGTACAATTACAACTCTATATGAATATATCATGAAATTTTCAATTATCCCTGAATATATGTCAGGACTGGATTTTCAAATCTAAGCCCTCTGTGTATAACCACACTAGTCCCAGATCAAGTTAGTGTACATAATGGAAATAATGATGACAACACATCCATATCACGAATCAAATAATATTAAAACTTGAATAAAAGGTACTGACCTTATGGCAAACCAATACACAATAAACAGCCTCATGGCTTGAGTTCAATAAAGTAGCAGTGGAAACGAAATAGCAGTAGTAGGATAAGGCCACCCATTTGCCCAACAGGTAATCGACTTGGGGTGCGCATCCTAGAAATCTGGATCTCCTTCAACAAAACCACAAGCAAAGTACTTGTAGTTACCTTCTGCTTCTGCACACTCCTCTGTGGAAAGTGGGGATGTTGCAAGGGTGAGTACACAACCGTACTCACAAGCCTTGGAAACATAATGCATGATAACTATATGCAAGGCTAGACAAATAAAGGCATAATACGGCTCATTTAGCATAACACAATGTTTTAACTTTAAATACCACTAATAATTTTACAAAGCATCATTTGACAAACGTAGGTGTAAACATTGAATTTAGTATGACAACTAAACAGGTTCCAGCCACCCAACTGGCTCCAACCTCCAAACCACAACCCGAGAGTTCCATCCGCTCATAGATTCCACTACCAACTAATAGCCTGAAAGTTCCATCTGCTCACGGATTCCCAAACTATCATTTTTATTTGAAACAAAAACATAAAATCTACATTGTGTTATCATACATTGCCTGCCCTTGAACGTGGGCACGATTACAAAGCAATTTTATCATCCCATGCTACAATACTGGTTATCACATAATAAAATAGCTAGTATTAACTAAGGTGACAAAGGTTCACAATGGTCAACGTCAAAGGGTCATAACAATTCCAAAATTTAACAAATCTTTAAGACTACATTTAAAATATATTGCATAAAAGTAAGAATGCATAATATGAAACAACATATGCATTTTATAAATATAGGATCAACATGGTCAAGGAAGACTTGCTTTCACTGCCTCCTGCTAGTTCTACCTCCGACTGTTGAATTGGTTGAGTTTCGCTGACATCATCTACACGCGAAACGATAACAAATAAATAAAAAAATGCAACCAAAATTTAAAAATTTAAAAGTCATACTGGAAGATAGAGCTCGAATTTAGATGAATTTAGAAATTTGAATACTGGATTTGGAGCTCGAACGAAGGAGAATGGGCTCTCAGAAATTTGATAATAAATAAAAAGAATAAATCCTAATTTTTTTTAAATTATTTTCTACTGGAAATTGGATTAATGACATCATCCACCATTTTCTTTTTGGCCAAAATATTTTCTTAAAGGAAATTCAATTGATAATGAGTAATACTATTTACAGAAAAATAAATAAATTTAGAAAATATTTTAGAGGCTAACATGAGGGCCCTCGGCCCATGGACTGGGCCCACAAAATTAGATCAGTCTATGGTAGACTGGGTTCACGGCTCGGCTAGGGCTGACGTCATGGTTGCTTGGTTTGGCTGATGTGCAGGCCCGATTGGCTGGTGTGGCGTTCAAGCAGGCGAGCGGTGGTATTGATGTTATCGATGACGTTGGCTAGGTTGACCGTTCGGCTGCAGGGATGGTTCGTCTCCTTAGTACACAACGCGGTGAATAGAGGAAAAATGGCAGCGGCGATGGAGTGGGAACTAACGGTGGTGATGCGGGAAGACAATGCGAGGAAAATAGCGGAGACATGGGCTCACCGGTGCGAAGTAGAATGGCAACGAAAGTGCTCAAAGATGCTCCAATGGAGCGACAGAGGTGCAGATATCTGGCGAGAAATTCACGGGCGTTGGTGGTGTCTCGAGCTACACGAGTTAGGGCGGCGGATGCGGCGTGATACGAGGAGCATGAATCAAGAACCGATGATGGCTTTTAAAGCTTAGGGTCACGCGCACGAGATGCGACATAGACATCAAAAGCGTGGTGGCAATAGACTCCCTGGTAGTTACAGTTTGGATGTGGCGGCGGGTGGGCTGCGACGGGCCAAGACGCACACGAGTGGGTGGACTAGACTGGGTCGAAGTGAAGCAGCTCAGGGCAACGAGGCAGGCTGGGCTTCGGACGGATTTGGCCTAAGAGATTATCAAAGTAAAATCATTTCCCGAATTAATAAATTTCCAAAAATTCAATGAAAAGCAAATAAATTCAAAAAAGTTCCTTATAACATAAGGAACACAACTATGACTGGAAATCTTTTATTTGATGCATAGATTAATTAAATTAAATCTTTTTATTAATTAAAAATTCATATTAAGATTTAATTGGTTTGGGAAAATACAAATGTTTCCTTTTAATTTTTAAAACTTTTCAAAAGCTCAAAATTTGGAATGTTATAAACCTTCCCCATTAACAGAATCTCGACCCCGAAATCTAGGGCTGACTAAACAATATGTGGGGAAACTCTGTTTTAAGATCCTCTTCACGCTCCTAGGTTGCTTCTTGTTATGAATGATTGCTCCACTGCAACTTGCCAAACCTAATTGTCTTGTTTCTTGTTCTACGCTTTGCCTCATCTAGAATTCTGGTTGGGTACTCTAGGTGTGACACTACGGAATGACGGTGTGAGTTATTTTCGATTTCGGCATTAAGATACGACTTTGGTATCATGTTTTTGGGCCTTTTCCGTGAGTTTGGGCCTTTCCGGGGGAGAATTTGGGCTTCCGGGGGAGTTTGGGCCTAGAGGGAGCTAATTGGGCCTTAGGGGGGATGAAGTGGGTCGTTGGTGGGGGAGTCTTTGGGCCTTTGGGGGGATTTCCAGCAAAAAAGAGGCCCCTTACGCCAGCCCCTCCCCCATTTGGTGCGCCCCCACCTCCTTCAACCCTAGCCGCCCCCCCACTTCCCTTTTAGCGCCTCCACTCTTCCCCTTCCTCCCCACCATCTCTAGCCGGTCCTAGGCAAGCTCCACCCCCACCCCTTGCTGCCATGCTCTTCCACACCGTTGCCCTCGCCATTGGGGAGATCCACGACGAGAGGATCCGGCGGGATTGGCGCGTGGAGGAAGATCGGGAGGAGTTTTCGTCGATTCGTCGTTCGTCGGGCTAAGGTATGGTGATGGGACGTCTTTGGGGTGGATTAGGTGATGTGCTAGAGGAGGTTTTGGTGCTATTAGATCAAAAGGTTGTTCTGCAACTAGTTAGAATTGATGAAATCTAGAGTTGTCATGGTGTTCTGTTTCGGGCAGATTGGACGTCCGACCTAGGGTTTGGGTTTTAGCAATTTTAGACTCGGAATTTGGTCCTCCGCCTGTTGAGCAAGTTGTAGGTAATTTCAATACCTTTCAGTGGACACCAAGAACGTGAACTTCCGATCAGCCGTTTGAAAGTTATGGTTGTTTTACCGAATGTGTTCAAAATTGTGACGTGATTGGGACAGATCGTGTTGATCTGTAGATTAGTCAATTTTATGGGCCGAATCAGTTTTTCCCAATACTTAGAAAAATCTAGGAAATTTCCTAAGCTATGATAAAATGTACTCGTTTACTTAATTTGGAGTCTTAGAACTCAAGTTATTCTAGTTGGAAGGCCGCTGTCCCGTCGGGACAGATTCTCTGTTTTCGGGTTTTAGGGGTGGTTTGCGGAGTCGGGTTAGGGGATCGTTCATGTACAGTTTTGTGGGCACGTTTTGAGTGTGTGGTACCTATGTGCAGGTGGTGTGACCCCCGGGAGTGCCCTCAACCTCTCACCAATCCGTCACCTGTAACACCCCGACATTTAATATGCCTGAATGCTACCAAACATAAGCTAAACAACATCTAAATACCATAATTAAACATAAATTCCAGCAAAGGCGCACATGCTAAAAACCGAGATTTCGGCAGCATCTCCTTTGTTTTAACATGAATTGAAGGAGCAACAACAGTAACACAAGTTATATCATAATGGAAAGCATCTAAAACAGCAATAATTAACGACTTAGCAACAATGTAAGTCTAGTTCCAAACATATAATGTCTCCAAGAGTCAAACGAACGAAAATATTCTCATTTAGCAAAGCTAAGCCTTAAAGCAATGATCATCACACGCAATTTATTATCAACACTAATTGAATGACTTGTGAAATCAAAAGAGTGAAGCTACGTGTGGAAGTGTGACTATTTCCCTTTCCCGCATGCCGGATTCATGGTACCTAAAAGAAAACAACATAAACACAAGCGTGAGTTCATCACTCAGCAAGCATATTGCAATGGACAACAAGAACAATAACATGGCAATAATGTCTCACATCATGTATATCATCTCATTCATGAACACATAACATTATCATCATCATTACGTATGCAATGCAATGCAATGCTCATGTCTCCTTGGAAACTCATACCGGTATGGTTGAGTACACACCCGTTGGTGTGCACCCTCTCCCCCCTTCCATCCCGAAGATGGAGGGTGCCTACTCCTCGCTTCCAAACACCACGTGGATGGAATCACGATGTAGGACTTACTCAATGGCTCTCCGGATTAGTCATAACTTTCTCACCGACCTTCCCGGACTAGTTATGACTTTCTCACCGCCCGGGCCATGTAACATGCCATGTATGCAATTATGCCAACATCATATTTAACTCGTACATTAACACATGGCATCATAACATAATAAACATGCTCATCATATTATTGGCAATCATTAAAGCATGGCAAGTGATCATATATCATGTAGTCAATTCCATCTATTCTCAACAAGCAACCTACAAATCGGTATCCATTACAACACACTTGCCTCAACCACGGGCAACGGATTGGCGGGAAGTAGAAGGCACTCCCGGGGTTGCACCACCTGCACATAGGTATCACACACTCACAATCATGTCCACAAAACAGTACGCAAACCCTCATCTACCCCGACATTGCCAACTACTCGCAAAACCTAAAAACAGAGGTTCTGTCCCGTCGGGACAGCAGCCTTCCAAAAGGCATAACTCAGGTTCTAAGACTCCGAATCAATTAAACGACTACATCCTCGCATAGCTTAGGAAATTTCCCAACTTTTTCTAGGTATAGGGAAAGACTGATTCGGACTCTAAAGTTGTTTAATCTATAAAATACCGTGATCTGTTTCAATCACGTCACAGATTTTAACACGCTCGGTAAAACAGCCATAACTTTCAAACGGCTGGGCGGAATTTAAATTTCTTTATATCCAAGGAAAGATATCGAAATTATATACAACTTCTTAAACTTCCGTACGACCAGATTCCGAATCTAATTTGGCGAAAAACCGAACCCTAGGTCGACTGCTCATGCTGCCCGAAACAGAGAACGTGGCAACTTCTAGATCTAATCCAATCTACTCAATTCCAGTACCACCAATTGATCTAAAAACTTAATAAACACCCTTAGAACAGTACCTAGACCAACCCCAAGGATTCCCATGGCCATACCTTTGCCCAACGCACGAAAACCCAATAGATCTCCTCCCGGTTCGCGCGATCTCGTTCCTCGCTCCAATCCCGCCGGATCTCCTCGTCGCGGAGCGCTCCAACGGATGGATCTTTGAGGTGTGGAGGTGGAGAACTCCCCTAGGAGAAGCAAGGGAGGAGGAGAGGTGGTGGAGCAATGGGGAGCAATGGGGGAGGTGGAGGCACCACAAGGAGGAGGTGGGGAGGTGTGGGGGGCGGCTAGGACTTGTGGGGGCGCAAGGGCAGGGGTTGAATGCCTAAAGGGGCTGGGGGAGGCACCCAACCAGGTCTCCTACTCCTATTAGGACTCAAACTCCATCCCACCAAAGCCCACGACCCTTTCCTTTAGGCCCAAACTCCCCCGGAAAGGCCCAAAACCCCGGAAACGGCCCGGAAACGCTATTAAGCCTCCTATCATATGGTTTTAACCTCCAATACCATATTTCATAAAGTTTTTAACCTTAACATTCACATTAAATAATCTCACACCATTCCGTAGTGTCACATTTCACCCACGGTTGAAGGCAAGTGTATTGGAATGGGTTCGGGTTGTATGATTGCTAGACTTGCTTTGGTGCAATATGATTACACGATACGCTATCTTGCCATGATTGATGATTTCCTATGATATGATGAATATGGTTTTATATATTTGTTATGAATTCATTGTATTAAATGTTTATGCGAGATTAGACATGTTCATGTCATATGTGCATTCATAATGGAAGATGTCGGCGTATTCTACACCAAGGTACCCGCTCCCCCGCGCTAAAAAAGAAATCAAGTGGCAGCCAGGGCGTGCTTGGGCCCATTGCCACGGCAAGAGAAAAACCCATACGGTGGTCGCCCCAGCGGACACGTGGCGTCTGAGCCAGGCCGGGCGACGACCAGTGATCGCCCGGACACACGTGGCGTCTGAGCGGCTGGGCGACCAGTAAGGTGGTCGCCCCAGCGGACACGTGGCGTACAGGCCAGGCCGCTGGGCGACCAGCCAGGTGATCGCCTCAGCGGACACGTGGCGTACAGGCCAGGCCGCAGGATGCCCAGCGCGGTGGTCGCCCAGTGGACACGTGGCGTACAGTCCTGGCCCCTGGCGCACCATCCCCGGGATAGTCCTGTCGAGATCAGGGACATTAAATGCGAATCGTGCGCATTAAATGTGGAAGCATGGGAGCTGCAGCGTGGCGGCGCGCCTTCCCCAGGCGCATCATGGCTTTGGGAGACGTCACAACTACACCTCACCCCGTGACGGAACGGGCGGCGTTGGTGGACATGGGGCCCAAGGCAGGATTATGATAGATGCAGCAGACATTAATGGATGTAAGGGCAGCGGCGTGCGCATTAAATGAGCCCATGCCAGTGTAATGATGATGGATTGCAGTGTAAGCCTCCCATGCGCCCCCGTCAGTCCGAGTATAAAAGGGAGCCGGGGTGCATGGGAGAAGGGGTTCGGTTCGACTCATTGTGAGTAGGTTTTCATCCTCTCCAGCAAGAACACAAGCAATACCAAGAAAGGCAGGACTAGGGCTATTACTCTTCGGAGGGCCTGAACCTGGGTAAAAACTCTTTGCGTCCCCCCGCTAGTCTGAGCCTCCCGGTGCCCGGATCGTCATCGCTTTCCTTCCGAGGCGATTGCCCCAAAGCCCCGTCGGAACCTCATAAGCACCGTCTCGGAGGTGCTGCTGGCTAGTACGCCGGCAGTGGCGCGCCAGTAGGGGCTATTGGTGGTTAGATTGCCTCCTCTTTTCACTCTCAGTTCGAGCTCAAGAGAGAAGGGGCGCTTGTTCGCATGGCGGAATCGCATTCCAAGCGCAGCAATCTGCCCGAGGTAAGGGGTGCCCGTAGCCGGTCCCGATGTTCGGAGAGGGGGCCGGGCCACCCGGGCCCCTCCGCCGCGGGAGCGGTGCACTTGGCTCCCGCGCCCAGGGGTCAGCCTGTCTAACGGCGCTGGCGGCTGGGGACGACACTTCGCGAAGCCTTCAGGCGGCCCGGCTCCTCCTCGATCATCCTCCGGTGACCCTGGGGGATGACACCCCGGCCACTCCTTGGCTGCGGGATATCGTCCACCTGGTGGATGCCGCTCAGCAACAAGTTGAAGCGGCGACCACCGGGGCTTCGGCATGAGGCGACAGGAGCTCACAAGAACCGACGCCACGGTTTCACCGCCACACGACAATTTCTCCGGCACCAAGGCCGGGGCAAGGGGAAGGGAGTCCTGGTTGCAACCCCCTCTGTAACGGGGGGATGGGCACGTGACTCCGCTTCTTCTCGCGGTCCCCCCGAGTCCAGGGGGAACCGCGAAGACCTTCGATCGCGCTTTGACGAGAGGCAACGCTGGCGACGGTGACTGCGTCGTGTCCTTCGCGAGCGCCATGGGGTGCAAGACAGGGGCTCCTCCTCGGACTCGGGCGAGCGCAGGTCGCACTCCTCATCCTCTCCTCGGGATCGAGAAATTTGTGAACGACGCCGCTCCCCTACAACGTCGGATGCCAGGCGTTCTCTCTCCGCCTTCGACAAGCTGCATGGCCGGAGAGGTTCCGCCCCGCCTCCTTCGAGAAATATGATGGTACCACCAACCCGGAGGAGTTCCTGCAGATCTACACCACGGTGGTGCGTGCGGCGGGAGGATCCGAGAAAGTAATGGCCAACTACCTCCCAACATCGCTGACGGGCTCTGCCCGGTCTTGGCTGCTTAACCTCCCGCGAGGCTCTGTACACTCGTGGGAGGAGCTATGCGACATTTTTGTCGCCAACTTTCAGGGCTCTTACGCTCAACCAGGCGTGGAGGACGATCTCCACGCTCTGGAGCAGAAAGAGGGGGAGTCCCTGAGAGAGTTCATCCGGCGGTTCAGCCACTGCCGCAACACGATCCCCCGGATTTCTGAGCAATCGGTGATTATTGCTTTCCGGAGGGGGGTCCGAGACCAGAAGATGCGGGAAAAGATGGCCACGCGCGTCATCTCAACCACGTCTGAGTTGTTCTCCCTGGCGCACAAGTGCGCCAGGGCGGCCGAAGCTCGGAAGTGCACGGCAAGACCCTCTGACTCCGGCGATGCCGGCGCCTCGAAGTCTTCCGACCGCAAGAAGAAAAAGAAAAAGCGGCGGGAGGCAACCGCTAGGGAGGTCTTGGTCGCTGAGCCGGAGCCCAAGTCCCGGCGTCATGACGATCAGGACCGACGAGGCAGCGCCGGCGGCGTGGCGACGCGAGGACCGTCGCCCCGCCGCGAGAACGATGGTGGCAAGCCCTATTGCCCCATCCATCGAACAAGTGGACACGACTTGGAGGACTGCCAGGTTGTGTCCAAGTTGGTCGACAGGCGGCTCAAAAAGCGCCGTGAGAAAGACCACGAAGACGAAGACGACGAAGATGCGGCTCCGCTAGCCTTCCAAAGAAAGTGAGCGACGGTGGCGTTCATACACGGTGGCTCCGCCACCTACTCATCGAACTCGCAGTACAAGCGGGATCTGAGGCAGGTGTGTGCCACAACGTCATCCTCCGGGGCGAGTCGGTCGTTGAAGTGGTCGGAGCAGTCGATCACTTTCAAGGTGACCACCGGAGAACACCTCGCCCTGGCCATCTCCCGATCGTGGTGTCTCCCACGGTCCGCAACGCAAAGTCAGGCGGGTCCTAGTTGATGGAGGCGGTGCCATCAACTCGCTATCTGTCGGAGCGCATCAGCGCTCCAAATCCCGCAGACGAGGAACTTCGTCCGCCCCGCTGCTTTACTGAGTTGCCCCGGGGTGGGCCTCTTACCCTGGGGCAAGTCCGTTGCTGTCGTTCGGAAGTTCGGAGAACTTCCGACAGAGCCGGTGGATTTTGAGGTCGCCGATTTCGACCTCCCCTACAATGCCTTGCTCGGCCGCCTCGCCTGGTCAAGTTCATGGCGGTGGCCCATTACGCCTACATCTGGTGAAAATCCAGGGGCCTGGGGTCCACCATCGTGAAGGTGGATAGACTGAAGCCTGCGCCTCGCCAAGCAGTGCGAGGATCTGGCCGGCACCACCGCTCGACGCGACAAGGACGACAATCCGGCCTCCCCCTCGGCCAAGACCCGCGCTCCGCCCAGACCCTTGGGTGAGGCAAAGGCGGTCCCCGTGGGCGAGGATGGCTCGGGCAAGGTCGTCAAGATTGGCACTGACCTCAGCGCCAAATAGGAAGACGCGCTCGTCACCTTCCTCCGGTCTAACCTGGATGTGTTCGCCTGGGAACCTTCAGAAATGACCGGGGTCCCCAGGGAGGTGATCGAGCACCGATTGGCAACGCTCCCTGGAGCGCACCCGGTTCGGCAAAAGATCCGGCGGCAAGCGCCTGAGCGACAGAATGCCATTCGGGATGAAGTGGAAAAACTTTTGTCTGCTAAGATCGTGCGGGAGGTGTAACATCCCAAAATTTTGCTTTTCTTAAATTCATGTGTGATTTGGCACTTTGGTGAATTTTTGGAATTTTCTGGAATTTATTTGGATTTATTTGGAATTTATTTGAATTTATTCCATTTTGAAATAATTAAAGAATTTAATTTTGCAAATAAAATTTTGTTGGAAATATTTTATTTGAGTCCAAAATGATCCAAAATATTTTCCAGAATTTTTCTGGAATTTTTTTGAGTCTTTTGCTATATTTAATGAATTAAATGAATTACTGGAAATTATTTTAAATATTAAATCGCTGGAAAATCAACTCGGGTCGAGTACTGTTCATCCGACCGAGTCGGAACCCGAGTCGGACTCGAGTCCGACCCGAGCCAGTTGACTCGATCAAACCAGCTCAAAACCCTAATCAATCCCAACCGTTGGATCAAGATCCAACTACCGAGATCCGCTTTATCTGGTTCGAGCCGTATCCGGCCCGGATCCGATCGCACCCGTGCGATCGTGGCCGTTGATCGTGCCACGTGGACGGCTGTGCGTCGTCGTCTCCGCCGAGTCCGAGCCGGACTTCGCCGCCGCGCCCGCCGCCGTGTAGAATTAGGTTTCCGTCTCGGGCACGGACGCCGAGGCTATTTAAAGCCCTGGTCACGCCCCGAGGTTGCCCTCATCCTTGCGCACCCGTTTCCCCGAGCCATCTCGCCTGAGCCGTCGCCGTTTGCCGTCTGAGTTCGCCGGAGTTGGAACTACTGCGCGGCCGATTGAACGCCGATTCCGCCGTCCGTCGTCTTCCGCCGAGAAGGAGTCCAGATCCCCGTGACGAGACGCACCCGAAGAGACCACTCACTTCGCCGGAGCAACCCCGAAACGCCGTCGGGCTCGTCGTCGTTCTCGTCTCCGGTGGCTGCAGCTCCGCCGCGTCGCCATCGCCCTCGCGAGCTCTGTGGACCGTCCGATCTTGATCGTGCGGTTGAGGTGAGTTCACGTGTTCCAAACCCGATTAGATCTGGACCGTTGGATCAAGATCCAACGGCCCACAATCGCCACGTGCCGTAGTAGTGTTATTATAGGATTAGATCTGGACCGTCCGATCTAGATCGAACGGCCCACGATCATCGAGTAGATTCAACGTGTTAACCTTGGATCTAATCGCGGCCGTCGAATTTCAAATCAACGGTCGAGATTGCGCCACGTGTCGGGAAGTTGGACCGACGCGTCTGGCCCACGCCGCTGGCGTGCAGACGCCGACACGCGGGCCCGCAGCGTGTCGAGGGCCCGCATGTCGATGGCTAATCCAGCTAAGCGCCGACGCGTCACCCATGACGTCCGGTGGGTCCCACATGTCGCCACCGTGGTGAGCCTACCGACGTCGGCCGATGACGCGTCACCCGAGTGGTCCCGCTGTCCGCCTCACGTGGAGTCGTGGACCGAGTCCACAGAGACCCGAGCCGGCGTGGACCGAAGTTCATGGACCGGCCGACGCCACCAACCAATCAGAGGCTGCCACGTGTCCATGCTGACGCAATAATTAATTTCCGAAAAAGAAAATGATTTATTAAATCGAAATAATGATTTCAGATTTTGTTTCAAATTTCAAACGCTTATAACTTTTGCGTTTCAACTCCGATTTGAGTGATTCAAATTTCTAAATTTGTATAAAATTGAGATCTACCTAAATATGAATTTTATTTAATTTTTGGACTAAAGTTTTTCTCTGCAAAATTATTTAATTGATTATTTAAACTTTAAATAATCATAACTTTTGCGTCTTAACTCCAAATTTGACGATTCCAGTTTCTAAAAATCCATAAAATTATGTTCTCTCTGTTTATGGATTTTATTTGGGTGTTTGGGCACTTTTTGCCTATTGTTTATTCGTGTATTTGCTATTTGCACGCTTTACGAGTAGACGTTGAAGTGCCGGAAGGATTCGAAGGAGAAGTATTGACTCAGGATCCAACTCAAGACCAAGAGCAAGTACTTTTTGAAGGCAAGTTGTGCTTTGACCATGTTGATCCTATTTGAAATCTATTTTGATTTAAACTATTGCATGCTAGTTCAATTAGAAAAATACTTGGTTTAAACATGGGGTTAGATAAGTACCAATTTCTTTGTATGACACCTTGATTATTTAAGTATGTGCCATGACCCTTTGTCACCCTAGTTGTGGATTACTAGTTGGACATTATTAAATTGCCAACATGGGTTTAGAACGTTGTAGTATCTGCTTAGAGCACGCTACGTGCTCATGACATGATTTTGGACAATCAAATGTTAATATTGACTTAATGATATATCGAACCTGTTTTGGAAAAGTATCATGTGATGTTGATGGCACGTGGTGCATGGTAATCAAGCGGGGTTTGATAAACAGATTTCGGCCGGGGCATGTGGCAAGAGTAATCAGGTGGGCGATTGTGGCATTGGGAGTGTTGATTTGGTTCTTCGGGTAGTCTTGCCCTGGTCATCCTAAGGACTTAACCTTGCAAGCCTTTGAACTGGGTCTAACGTGCAACCACATGTCCGGAATGGGACGGACCTAGTTGACTAAGTTGCTAATAACGCACTGTGGGACCTCAGGAGGTCAACTACACCCTTTGTGTATGTTATGCGGGAGCGTCTGGCCGAGGCCAGTACCCATCTAACGGTTGATTGGCCTAGACTTCGCCTTAGCGAAGGGAAGGGTTAGTGCGCAATAACCGGGAGGACCACTTGTATTGTTAGAGGTTTCGAAAGACTTTGTTACGAGGAACTCGCCTTTGTGGTGTTTGACTGTATCTTGTGGGTAAAGTGCATAACCTCTGCAGAGTTTAGAATCTATTCGAATAGCCGTGTCCGCGGTATTGGACATCGCTCGGGAATTACTGATCAAGGGTTAGATTTTCTCAAAAATAACTTTGGTTTGAAAGGTTGGGTTGGTTTAATAATGAAGATGGTGGAAATGTGGTTTAGGATGGGGAAAATGTTTATTAAACTTCTTGAAAAGTTATTTATGCTTTACTTATTTCTACTGCTTTCGAATCTACTTACATTACTTTTCAAATGCTGTTTACCGCAAATATACCTTGAGCTATTCCTTTGTACCAAGCCATGCATATAGTATATTAGCTTGCATTCTGTGCATGACTTCTTTGAGTACCAAGTACTCACCCTTGCCTCAACACAACATCAGTTGAAGAGGAGACTACGCCACTTTGGAGGAGGAACTCCAAGAGGATCCGTCTACTTAGGGATGCGAGCCGGTCGATTGCCTCGTGGTATCTTGGATGGCGCCACTAAGCTATCTCGATTTTCGCGCTATTATTTTTCTCTGAATAAGTTTCGCCTTGCGAGGCCTACATTTGTAACTTGACCATAAGGTCGAGTAACCAGTTTGGTTATTTAAATAAAGTACTTTGATAGTATCGATTGGTATGATTGTGATATTTACCGATGTTAAGACTGTGTGCACTAGCGCGTTCCTGGACTAGTGCTGAATACACAGAGGGTCCGGATTTGCAAATTCGGGGTCCCGACAGAGGTGGTATCAGAGCCATACTTGACCGGAGGCTCAACCCTAAGATAGAATGGTCGTAGTGAGGATAAAACCTATTTTCTAAAAGCTAAAAGTTTGTCAAGATAAGAAATGACATCTCAACTTATCCCCTTCTCTCTTTTCTTGTCTCTTGCTGAAATTTTTCCTTACCTTGTCACAATTCAAAAATTTCGAGTTCTCACGTAAGCACTCTTGTGACAGATGGAGGAAGAGTTCAACTACGTTAATCTAGGAGTTGGTCACGCCGCGGAACTTTGGCATATGCTACAAATTCTCGGAGATTTTGAGAAGCCGCAATACCAAGTGGAAGTGATCAGACAAGCGGGATTGATCAAGGCTTGTGACGTGAAGATTGAGGTACCTGCTAGGAAAAAGGGCCCAGGCAATCGCCCGATACACTGCACTGCCAGGAGATCTACAATGCAGATGGGTATCCAAGAGGTATCACGACGAGCAATGCGACGCGTTACCGATATCTACGCCAGAGAGTTGGAGAGCACGGTGTTCCGTTATCACCCGCGCAGCAATAACCTTCTTGACCCGAAGGCGATTCAGGATGAGGATGCCACGGTTACACAGTTGGCACGATTTGTTGTCGCCCAGGAAGATGTACTAGATAATATAAGCAAGGAGCTACAGAAGGCCCGCAAGGAGATCACGACAGAGAAGAACAGATGGCGGGAAGCTCAAGAGTATGTGGCACACCTTCTACGAAGGATTGACGAGTTGGAGATGACCTTGTACGGACCAGACCCAGAGCCAGTACTCGAGCTACACGAGCCAGATCCGGAGGAGTCAGACCTCGATGAGGACACTGCTTCTTCGACTACCACAGAGGACATAGTCATTTGGACATGGCGATCGTTACGGCGCCTATGCCACAAAGACCGTGCGTGCCGTGGAGGTTTTCTCGATGAGTGAGCATAGGTTCTATAGTGAGACTCCTTCGCCGAGTCGCGTCATAGAATAAAGAGTCACCCTGTAGGCGTTAGACTCCAGAGTTAGTTCGATTTGGATTTGCTTTGTTTGCTGAGTGTGCAGTATGTGTTGCAAGGCCCTTAGGCATTGTAAGCAGCCATACCAAGTTATTAATAATAAAGTTGGACCTTACAATTATACCTTTCGCCCCGCATAAATTCCATATTACTTGTCTATTCTTGATTCCCTCTCATCTCTAAACCTAGAGCAAATCGACAGATGGTAAACACCCGTGGAAACTTTGGAAGCAATGGGAGTGGTTCTCGCCAAACAGAAACCCCAATGATGGAGCACCAAAGACCGCCACTGGATATGCAGAATTTCGGAGCTTTTCTTGCTGCCCAGACTCAGTTGATGCATGCTATGATGCAACAAATGCAACACGTCACCGCTCAGGCCACTGCTAATCAAGTTAATCAGGGACCACGCCAAAATACAAGGCTGTCAGAGTTCATGAGAACTCACCCACCCACTTTCTCTGGGAATGCCAATCCATTGGAGGCCGATGATTGGTTAAGATCAATCGAGAGGAAGCTACACATAGCTCAATGCATAGGAAATGAGAAGGTACTCTACGCTTCTCATCAGTTGGAAGGAACAGCCGCCGAATGGTGGGAGAACTTCTGTGCCACGCAAGAGAACCCTCAAGATATCACTTGGGAAGAGTTCACAGCTGCATTCCGACAGTATCACGTGCCTGAAGGAATCATGGACCTTAAGAAGGAGGAGTTCAGAGCATTAAAGCAAGGTAATCGGCCCGGTGGCCGACTACGAACAAGTTCACACAGCTAGCACGCTACGCTTTGAGGATGTAGCGACGGATAAGGCCAGACAGTCTCGTTTTATGAAGGGACTTAACTCAGGATTGCAAGTAGGGTTGATCACCCACACCTTTCCAGATTTCCAAGAGTTGGTGAATAAGGCGCTTATTCTTGAGGACAAGCGCAAGGAACTGGATGAGAACAGGAAGCGCAGGATGCAACAGCAAGGATCACGCCAGTGGAACGCCAGCGCTGAGAGTTGCACCAAATCAATTCTTGATTCCAACCACGAGAATGCAACAAGGACACCATCCTCAAAGCACCAAGACACATCAATCGTAACTACCAAACCCCAGCCCCGCTAGAAACGCTACTCGTGCAATCGGCAAGGAGCGGTGAGACGCTGCTACAAGCGCAACGAGCCAGGACACTTTGCCAACAGATTGTCCAAAGAAGACAGCGAGAGTGACCCGATTCCGCTTCAATCTAGGAACCACCCAGCTAGGACGCCAAAGACCAGGAGCCACACCCAGGACCGTGGTGAGAGGCCGAGTCAACCATGTCACCGCAGATGCACCTTTGCAGAATGCTACGGACGTAAATCTTGGGTAAGTTACTTGTTAACTTAGTACACTGCTTGATTTTGTTTGACTCTGGAGCTTCACATTCGTTTGTTTCGCAAGGCTTTGCTACTAGAAATGATTTGAGGATTGCAAGACTTAGATGCATGCTTTTAGTTCAAACCCCTGGTTCCGAACTCCGAACGAAAGTAGGATGTTCCGGGGTGAGAATACTAATAGATGGAATAGAGTTCCTAGCAAACCTTATAATTTTGGAAACCCAGACCCTAGACGTTATATTGGGAATGGATTGGTTATCCAAGCACAAGGCCGTATTGGATTGTGGACGAAGGACTATCTCAGTTGAGAGCCCGTGTGGGAAGAAAGTGGAATTTCAAGCCACTGCAGTTAGAGATGGACAGTTGATGGTTAACAGTACCAAGGCAATCAGCATAGAGGATGTCCCAGTAGTGAATGAGTACCCAGATGTTTTTCCCGAAGATCTACAGTATGCCGCGACAGGGGACATAGAGTTTGTGATAGAGCTTGTCTGCACAAAGACCGATAGCAAAGAGACCCTATCGGATGTCCACCGAGGAGTTGGTAGAGATGAAGAAACAGCTAGAAGAGTTAATGGAGAAAGGATTTATCAGACCGAGTTCGTCGCCGTGGGGAGCACCAGTTTTGTTTGTCAAGAAGAAGGACGGGAGTTTCAGGATGTGCATTGACTACCGTGCACTCAATGAAGTCACCGTGAAGAATAAGTATCCGCTACCCAGGATTGATGATTTGTTTGATCGATTAAGAGGAGCCGAGTTTTCTCCAAGATTGATCTGAGATCGGGATACCATCGATTGAAGATCCGATCGTAAGATATTCGAAGATCGCATTCTCGTCAAGATATGGACATTACGAGTTTACTGATTTATGTCCTTTGGGTGACGAATCGCGCCAGCTTATTTCATGAATATGATGAATAAGGTGTTCATGGAATATTTGGACAAGTTTGTCGTCGTGTTCATAGACGATATCCTAATCTACTCCAAGACAGAGAGTGAACATGCCGAACACTTAAGGCGAGTTTTGGAAAAGCTGAGGGAATAGCAACTTTTCGCCAAGTTCAGCAAGTGTGATTTTTGGAAGGACAAGGTGGAGTTTCTTGGACATGTAATGACCGCAGAAGGAGTCGCCGTAGATCCAAGCAAAGTAGAAGCGGTGTTACATTGGGAACAGCCAAAGACGGTGACCCAGATTCGGAGTTTCCTTGGAATGGCAGGATACTACCGCCGTTTCATCGAAGGCTTCTCGACAATTGCGAAACCTCTTACGCATAAGCTATTTGAAGAAGGAAAAGAAGTTTGCATGGACGCCTTGAGAATGTGAGAAAGGATTTCAGAGTGAAGAAGCGATTGACATCAAGACCGGTGTTAGTTCTACCGGATGTTGCTCAAAGCTTCGATATTTATTGTGACGCATCGCGCCAAGGACTTGGATGTGTGCTGATGCAGGATGGAAAGGTCGTCGCTTATGCATCAAGGCAGTTGAGGCCGCATGAGGAAAATTATCCAACACATGATTTAGAGTTAGCTGCCGTAGTGCATGCTTTGAAGATATGGCGTCACTATCTGATTGAAAACAGATGTGAAGTGTATACGGATCATAAGAGCCTTAAGTACATATTCACCGATCGGATCTGAATATGAGGCGAGAGGAGATGGTTAGAGTTGATCAAGGACTATAATGTTGGAATCCATTACCATCCGGGAAGGCCAACGTGATTCTGCCGATGCCTTGAGTCGGAAAAGCCATACCGTGAGTACGTTGCTAGCCACAAGTCAGGATGAGTTATGCGAGGATTTTCAGAAAATGAAGATTGAGGTAGTACCTAGCGGATTCTTGGCCGCATTAGAAGTAAAGCCTACCTTAGAGGATCAGATCCGAGAAGGACAGAAGGATGATGACAAGATCCGCAGGATTAAGTCCATCAAGGAGGAAGGCAAGGCAGAGGACTTCAAGTTGGATGAGCAAGGCACGTTGTGGATGAAGGGTCGCATTTGTGTGCCTAACAAAAAGGAGTTAAAGCAATCGATTACGGAGGAAGCCCATGACTCAAGTACTCAATTCATCTCGAAGCGCCAAGATGTATCGGGATCTCAAGGAGAGATTCGGTGGCCGAGTATGAAACGTGAAGTTGCCGAGCATGTTGCATTGTGCGACGTATGCCGAGAGTCAAGGCAATGCATCGAGAGACCAGCAGGATTGCTACAACCGCTGAAAATACGAGTGGAAGTGGGAGGAAATCGGAATGGATTTCATTACGGTTTGCTTAGAAGACTCAAGGAGGTTATGACTCCATATGGGTTATAGTGGATCGCTTGACTAAAGTAGCACATTTTATCCCGTGAAGACCACTTACTCGGAGATAAATTAGCGTAATTGTACATGATCAGGATTGTCTGTTTGCACGGAGTGCCAAAGAGGATTGTATCAGACGAGGTACCCAATTTACCTCAAGGTTACGGAATAAGTTGCATGAAGCCATGGGAACCCGTTTGAACTTTAGTACACCCTATCATCCACGATCGGATGGACAGACCAGAAAGAGTCAACCAGATTCTCGGAGGATATGTTAAGAGCTTGTGCATTGGCTTATGCTACCTCTTGGGATAAGAGTTTGCCGTATGCCGAGTTCGATTACAACAATAGTTACCAAGCTAGTTTACAGATGTCACCTTTTGAGGCCTTTGTATGGTCGACTCGCCGGACGCCATTGAATTGGAATGAGACCGGCGAGCGCCGTGTCTTTGGGCCTGATATTCTTCAAGAGGTGAAGAAGCGGATCGCCATGATTAGGGAAAGGTTGAAGATAGCCCAATCACGGCCAGAAGAGTTATCTTGACAATCGTCGTCGAGACTTGAGTTTTGAACCAGAAGACTTTGTATACCTCAGAGTTATGCCTCTCAGGGGAGTTAAGAGGTTCCATGCCAAAGGGAAACTTGCACCCCGTTTTGTTGGACCATTTAAGATTGTGAGCCACAGAGGCGAGGTTGCTTATCACCGGAGTTGCCACGATCGTTAGCAGGAGTGCATGACGTATTCCATGTGTCCTGGCTTAAAGAAGTGTCTCCGAGTTCCTGAGGAACAGGCACCGCTAGAGTTAATTGAGTTGCAAGAGGACTTGACTTATAAGGAGCATCTCGTGAGGATTCTGGACACAATGGATCGAGAAACTAGAAATAAGTCAACCCGTTTCTGTAGAGTTCAGTGGAGCAACCATGAAGAAAGCGAAGCGACTTGGGAGCGTGAAGAGGATTTGAGGAAGGAATTTCCAAACCTATTCTGTAGTGAGCCCTGAATCTCGGGGACGAGATTCTATTAAGGGTGGGAGGTTTGTAACATCCCAAAATTTTGCTTTTCTTAAATTCATGTGTGATTTGGCACTTTGGTGAATTTTTGGAATTTTCTGGAATTTATTTGGATTTATTTGGAATTTATTTGAATTTATTCCATTTTGAAATAATTAAAGAATTTAATTTTGCAAATAAAATTTTGTTGGAAATATTTTATTTGAGTCCAAAATGATCCAAAATATTTTGAATTTTTAGAATTTTTACGAGTCTTTTGCTATATTTAATGAATTAAATGAATTATCGAAATTATTTTAAATATTAAATCATTGGAAAATCAACTCGGTCGAGTATCGTTCATCCGACCGAAGTCGAACCCGAGTCGGACTCGAGTCCGACCGAGCCGATTGACTCGATCAAACCAGCTCAAAACCCTAATCAATCCCAACCGTTGGATCAAGATCCAACACCGAGATCCGCCAGACGGTTCGAGCCGTATCCGGCCGGATCCGATCGCACTCGCGGCGATCGTGGCGTTGATCGTGCCACGTGGGCGGTGTGCGTCGTCGTCTCCGCCGAGTCCGAGCCGGACTTCGCCGCGCGCCCGCCGCCGTGTAGAATTAGGTTTCCGTCTCGCACGCAGACGCCGAGGCTATTTAAAGCCCTGGTCACGCCCGAGGTTGCCCTCATCCTTGCGCACTGCTTCCCGAGCCATCTCGCCGAGCCGTCGCCGTTTGCCCGCACGAGTTCGCGGAGTTGGAACTCGCTGCGCAGCGGTTGAACGCCGATTCCGCCGTCCGTCGTCTTCCGCCGAAGGAGCCCAGATCCGGATCCGTGACGAGACGCACCGAAGAGACCACTCACTTCGCCGAGCAACCCCAAACGCCGTCGGGCTCGTCGTCGTTCGTCTCCGTGGTGGTCGCAGCCCGCTGCCGCCATCGCCCTCGCGAAGCTTCGTGGACCGTCCGATCTTGATCGTGCGGTTGAGGTGAGTTCACGTGTTCCAAACCCGATTAGATCCGGACCGTTGGATCAAGATCCAACGCCCACAATCGCCACGCGCCGTAGTAGTGTTATTATAGGATTAGATCCGACCGTCCGATCTAGATCGAACGGCCCACGATCATCGAGTAGATTCAACGTGTTAACCTTGGATCTAATCGCGCCGCCGTAATTTCAAATCAGCGGTCGAGATTGGCGCCACGTGTCGGGAAGTTGGACCGACGCGTCGGCCGCTGGCCCACGCAGCGTCGTGTAGACGCCCGACACGCGAGGCCCGCGTGTCGAAGGGGCCCGCATGTCGCTGGCTAATCCAGCCAAGCGCCGTCACCCATGACGTCATCGGTGGGTCCCACCTGTCGCCACCGTGGTCGAGCCCGGCCGACGTCGGCCGATGACGTCACCCGAGTGGTCCCACCCGTCTCACGTGGAGTCGTGGACCGAGTCCACTGTAGACCCGAGCCGAGCGTGGACCGAGTCCATGGACTGGCCGACGCCACCAACCAATCGAGGCTGCCACGTGTCCATGCTTTGACGCAATAATTAATTTCCAAAAAAGAAAATGATTTATTAAATCGAAATAATGATTTCAGATTTTGTTTCAAATTTCAAACGCTTATAACTTTTGCGTTTCAACTCCGATTTGAGTGATTCAAATTTCTAAATTTGTATAAAATTGAGATCTACCTAAATATGAATTTTATTTAATTTTTGGACTAAAGTTTTTCTCTGCAAAATTATTTAATTGATTATTTAAACTTTAAATAATCATAACTTTTGCGTCTTAACTCCAAATTTGACGATTCCAGTTTCTAAAAATCCATAAAATTATGTTCTCTCTGTTTATGGATTTTATTTGGGTGTTTGGGCACTTTTTGCCTATTGTTTATTCGTGTATTTGCTATTTGCACGCTTTACGAGTAGACGTTGAAGTGCCGGAAGGATTCGAAGGAGAAGTATTGACTCAGGATCCAACTCAAGACCAAGAGCAAGTACTTTTTGAAGGCAAGTTGTGCTTTGACCATGTTGATCCTATTTCAAAATCTATTTTGATTTAAACTATTGCATGCTAGTTCAATTAGAAAAATACTTGGTTTAAACATGGGGGTTAGATAAGTACCAATTTGCTGTATGACACCTTGATTATTTAAGTATGTGCCATGACCCTTTGTCACCCTAGTTGTGGATTACTAGTTGGACATTATTAAATTGCCAACATGGGTTTAGAACGTTGTAGTATCTTGCTTAGACACGCTACGTGCTCATGACATGATTTTGGACAATCAAATGTTAATATTGACTTAATGATATATCGAACCTGTTTTGGAAAAGTATCATGTGATGTTGATGGCACGTGGTGCATGGTAATCAAGCGGGGTTTGATAAACGATTTCGGCCGGGCATGTGGCAAGAGTAATCAGTGGGCCTTGTGGCATTGGGAGTGTTGATTTGGTTCTTGGGTAGTCTTGCCCTGGTCATCCTAAGGACTTAACCTTGCAAGCCTTTGAACTGGGTCTAACGTGCAACCACATGTCCGGAATGGGACGGACCTAGTTGACTAAGTTGCTAATAACGTACCTGTGGGACCTCAGGAGGTCAACTACACCCTTTGTGTATGTTATGCGGGGAGCGTCTGGCCGAGGCCAGTACCCATCTAACGGTTGATTGGCCTAGACTTCGCCTTAGCGAAGGGAAGGGTTAGTGCGCAATAACCGGGGAGGACCACTTGTATTGTTAGAGGTTTCCGAAAGACTTTGTTACGGGAACTCGCCTTTGTGGTGTTTGACTGTATCTTGTGGGTAAAGTGCATAACCTCTGCAGAGTTTAGAATCTATTCGAATAGCCGTGTCCGCGGTATTGGACATCGCTCGGGAATTACAGTCAAGGGTTAGATTTTCTCAAAAATAACTTTGGTTTGAAAGGTTGGGTTGGTTTAATAATGAAGATGGTGGAAATGTGGTTTAGGATGGGGAAAATGTTTATTAAACTTCTTGAAAAGTTATTTATGCTTTACTTATTTCTACTGCTTTCGAATCTACTTACATTACTTTTCAAATGCTGTTTACCGCAAATATACCTTGAGCTATTCCTTTGTACCAAGCCATGCATATAGTATATTAGCTTGCATTCTGTGCATGACTTGCTGAGTACCAAGTACTCACCCTTGCCTCAACACAACATCAGTTGAAGAGGAGACTACGCCAGCTTTGGAGGAGGAACTCCAAGAGGATCCGTCTACTTAGGGATGCGAGCCCAGTCAGTTGCCTGTGGTATACTGGATGGCGCCACGAAGCTATCTGATTTTCCGCTGCTATTATTTTTCTCTGAATAAGTTTCGCCTTGCGAGGCCTACATTTGTAACTTGACCATAAGGTCGAGTAACCAGTTTGGTTATTTAAATAAAGTACTTTGATAGTATCGATTGGTATGATTGTGATATTTACCGATGTTAAGACTGTGTGCACTAGCGCGTTCCTGGACTAGTGCTGAATACACAGAGGGTCCGGATTTGCAAATTCGGGGTCCCGACAGAGGTGGTATCAGAGCCATACTTGACCGGAGGCTCAACCCTAAGATAGAATGGTCGTAGTGAGGATAAAACCTATTTTCTAAAAGCTAAAAGTTTGTCAAGATAAGAAATGACATCTCAACTTATCCCCTTCTCTCTTTTCTTGTCTCTTGCTGAAATTTTTCCTTACCTTGTCACAATTCAAAAATTTCGAGTTCTCACGTAAGCACTCTTGTGACAGATGGAGGAAGAGTTCAACTACGTTAATCTAGGAGTTGGTCACGCCGCGGAACTTTGGCATATGCTACAAATTCTCGGAGATTTTGAGAAGCCGCAATACCAAGTGGAAGTGATCAGACAAGCGGGATTGATCAAGGCTTGTGACGTGAAGATTGAGGTACCTGCTAGGAAAAAGGGCCAGGCAATCGCTCGATACACCGCAGACCGCCAGGAGATCTACAATGCAGATGGGTATCCAAGAGGTATCACGACGAGCAATGCGCACGTTACGATATCTACGCCAGAGAGTTGGAGAGCACGGTGTTCCGTTATCACCAGCGCGACAATAACCTTCTTGACCCGAAGGCGATTCAGGATGAGGATGCCACTGCCATACGATTGGCACGATTTGTTGTCGCCAGGAAGATGTACTAGATAATATAAGCAAGGAGCTACGAAGGCCCGCAAGGAGATCACGACAGAGAAGAACAGATGGCGGGAAGCTCAAGAGTATGTGGCACACCTTCTCACGAAGGATTGACGAGTTGGAGATGACCTTGTACTGGACTGACTCAGAGCCAAGATTTCGAGCTACACGAGCCAGATCCGGAGGAGTCGACCTCGATGAGGACATCGCTTCTTCGACTACCACAGAGGACATAGTCATTTGGACATGGCGATCGTTACGCTTATGCCACAAAGACCTGCACTCAGCCGTGGAGGTTTTCTCGATGAGTGAGCATAGGTTCTATAGTGAGACTCCTTCGCCGAGTCGCGTCATAGAATAAAGAGTCACCCTTTAGGCGTTAGACTCAGAGTTAGTCTGATTTGGATTTGCTTTGTTTGTCGAGTGTGCATTATGTGTTGCAAGGCCCTTAGGCATTGTAAGCACCATACCAAGTTATTAATAATAAAGTTGGACCTTACAATTATACCTTTCGCCCCGCATAAATTCCATATTACTTGTCTATTCTTGATTCCCTCTCATCTCTAAACCTAGAGCAAATCGACAGATGGTAAACACCGTGGAAACTTTGGAAGCAATGGGAGTGGTTCTCGCCAAAGAAAACCCCAATGATGGAGCACCAGCACCGCCATCGGATATGCAGAATTTCGAGCTTTTCTTGCTGCCTGCACTCAGTTGATGCATGCTATGATGCAACAAATGCAACACGTCACCGCTCAGGCCACTGCTAATCAAGTTAATCAGGGACCACGCCAAAATACAAGGCTATCAGAGTTCATGAGAACTCACCCACCCACTTTCTCTGGGAATGCCAATCCATTGGAGGCCGATGATTGGTTAAGATCAATCGAGAGGAAGCTACACATAGCTCAATGCATAGGAAATGAGAAGGTACTCTACGCTTCTCATCGCTTGGAAGGAACATACCGAATGGTGGGAGAACTTCGTACACGCAAGAGAACCCTCAAGATATCACTTGGGAAGAGTTCACGTTGCATTCCGACAAGATCACGTGCTGAAGGAATCATGGACCTTAAGAAGGAGGAGTTCGAGCATTAAAGCAAGGTAATCACCGGTGGCCGACTACGAACAAGTTCACCACAGCTAGCACGCTACGCACTGAGGATGTAGCGACAGATAAGGCCAGGCAGCCTCGTTTTATGAAGGGACTTAACTCAGGATTGCAAGTAGGGTTGATCACCCACACCTTTCCAGATTTCCAAGAATTGGTGAATAAGGCGCTTATTCTTGAGGACAAGCGCAAGGAACTGGATGAGAACAGAAGCGCAGGATGCAACAAAGAAGGATCACGCCAGGAACGCAATGGCGAGAGTTGCACCAAATCAATTCTTCGATTCCAACCACGAGAATGCAACAAGGACACCATCCTCAAAGACCAAGACACATCAATCGAACTACCAAACCCCAGCCCCGCTAGAAACGCTTACTCTGTGCAAAGAAGGAGCGGTGAGACGCTGCTACAATCGCAACGAGCCAGGACACTTTGCCAACAGCTTGTCCAAAGAAGACAGCAGGAGTGACCCGATTCGCTTCAATCTAGGAACCACCCAGCTAGGACGCCAAAGACCAGGAGCCACACCCTGCATCGTGGTGAGAGGCCGAGTCAACCATGTCACCGCAGATGCACCGCAGAATGCTACTGACGTCGTCTTGGGTAAGTTACTTGTTAACTTAGTACCTGCAATGCTTTTGTTTGACTCGAGCTTCACATTCGCTTGTTTCGCAAGGCTTTGCTACTAGAAATGATTTGAGGATTGCAAGACTTAGATGCATGCTTTTAGTTCAAACCCTGGTTCGAACTCCGAACGAAAGTAGGATGTTCCGGTGAGAATACTAATAGATGGAATAGAGTTCCTAGCAAACCTTATAATTTTGGAAACCTGCACCTAGACGTTATATTGGGAATGGATTGGTTATCCAAGCACAAGGCCGTATTGGATTGTGGACGAAGGACTATCTCGATTGAGAGCCCGTGTGGGAAGAAAGTGGAATTTCAAGCCACCGCAGCTTAGAGATGGACGATTGATGGTTAACATTTCAAGGCAATCGGCATAGAGGATGCCCCAAGAGTGAATGAGTACCCAGATGTTTTTCCCGAAGATCTACAGGTATGCCGCACAGGGACATAGAGTTTGTGATAGAGCTTGTACTGCACAAGACCGATAGCAAAGAGACCCTATCGGATGTCCACCGAGGAGTTGGTAGAGATGAAGAAACAGCTAGAAGAGTTAATGGAGAAAGGATTTATCGACCGAGTTCGTCGCCGTGGGGAGCACCGCTTTGTTTGTCAAGAAGAAGGACGGAGTTTCAGGATGTGCATTGACTACCGTGCACTCAATGAAGTCACCGTGAAGAATAAGTATCCGCTACCCAGGATTGATGATTTGTTTGATCGATTAAGAGGAGCCGGAGTTTTCTCCAAGATTGATCTCGAGATCGGATACCATCGATTGAAGATCCGATCGAGAAGATATTCAAGACTGCATTCTCGTCAAGATATGGACATTACGAGTTTACTGATTTATGTCCTTTGGGCCGACGAATGCGCCAGCTTTATTTCATGAATATGATGAATAAGGTGTTCATGGAATATTTGGACAAGTTTGTCGTCGTGTTCATAGACGATATCCTAATCTACTCCAAAACAGAGAGTGAACATGCCGAACACTTAAGGCGAGTTTTGGAAAAGCTGAGGGAATAGCAACTTTTCGCCAAGCTCAACAAGTGTGATTTTTGGAAGGACAAGGTGGAGTTTCTTGGACATGTAATGACCGCAGAAGGAGTCGCCGTAGATCCAAGCAAAGTAGAAGCGGTGTTACATTGGGAGCGACCAAAGACGGTGACCTGATTCGGAGTTTCCTTGGAATGGCAGGATACTACCGCCGTTTCATCGAAGGCTTCTCGACAATTGCGAAACCTCTTACGCGAAGCTGAAGAAGGAAAAGAAGTTTGCATGGACGCCTTGAGAATGTGAGAAAGGATTTCAGGAGTCAAGAAGCGATTGACATCAAAGACCGGTGTTAGTTCTACCGGATGTTGCTCAAAGCTTCGATATTTATTGTGACGCATCGCGCCAAGGACTTGGATGTGTGCTGATGCAGGATGGAAAGGTCGTCGCTTATGCATCAAGGCAGTTGAGGCCGCATGAGGAAAATTATCCAACACATGATTTAGAGTTAGCTGCCGTAGTGCATGCTTTGAAGATATGGCGTCACTATCTGATTGGAAACAGATGTGAAGTGTATACGGATCATAAGAGCCTTAAGTACATATTCACCCAGTCGGATCTGAATATGAGGCAGAGGAGATGGTTAGAGTTGATCAAGGACTATAATGTTGGAATCCATTACCATCCCGGGAAGGCCAACGTGGTTGCCGATGCCTTGAGTCGGAAAAGCCATACCGTGAGTACGTTGCTAGCCACAAGTCAGGATGAGTTATGCGAGGATTTTCAGAAAATAAAGATTGAGGTAGTACCTAGCGGATTCTTGGCCGCATTAGAAGTAAAGCCTTCCTTAGAGGATCAGATCCGAGAAGGACAGAAGGATGATGACAAGATCCGCAGGATTAAGTCCATCAAGGAGGAAGGCAAGGCAGAGGACTTCAAGTTGGATGAGCAAGGCACGTTGTGGATGAAGGGTCGCATTTGTGTGCCTAACAAAAAGGAGTTAAAGCAATCGATTCGAGGAAGCCCATGACTCCAAGTACTCAATTCATCCCGAAGCGCCAAGATGTATCAGGATCTCAAGGAGAGATTACGGTGGCCGAGTATGAAACGTGAAGTTGCCGAGCATGTTGCATTGTGCGATGTATGCCGTAGAGTCAAGGCAATGCATCGAGAGACCAGCAGGATTGCTACAACCGCTGAAAATACCCGAGTGGAAGTGGGAGGAAATCGGAATGGATTTCATTACCGGCTTGTCAAGACTCAAGGAGGTTATGACTCCATATGGGTTATAGTGGATCGCTTGACTAAAATAGCCCATTTTATCCCCGTGAAGACCACTTACTCGGGAGATAAATTAGCGTAATTGTACATGATCAGATTGTCTGTTTGCACGGAGTGCCAAAGAGGATTGTATCGGACGAAGGTACCCAATTTACCTCAAGGTTACGGAATAAGTTGCATGAAGCCATGGGAACCCGCTTGAACTTTAGTACACCTATCATCCAGACGGATGGACAGACCGAAAGAGTCAACCAGATTCTGGAGGATATGTTAAGAGCTTGTGCATTGGCTTATGCTACCTCTTGGGATAAGAGTTTGCCGTATGCCGAGTTCAGTTACAACAATAGTTACCAAGCTAGTTTACAGATGTCACCTTTTGAGGCACTGTATGGTCGACCCTGTCGAACGCCATTGAATTGGAATGAGACCGGCGAGCGCCGTGTCTTTGGGCCTGATATTCTTCAAGAGGCTGAAGAGCAGATCGCCATGATTAGGGAAAGGTTGAAGATAGCCCAATCACGACAGAAGAGTTATGCTGACAATCGTCGCCGAGACTTGAGTTTTGAACCAGAAGACTTTGTATACCTCAGAGTTATGCCTCTCAGGGGAGTTAAGAGGTTCCATGCCAAAGGGAAACTTGCACCCCGTTATGTTGGACCATTTAAGATTGTGAGCCGCAGAGGCGAGGTTGCTTATCAGCTGGAGTTGCCACAGTCGTTAGCAGGAGTGCATGACGTATTCCATGTGTCCCAGTTAAAGAAGTGTCTCCGAGTTCCTGAGGAACAGGCACCGCTAGAGTTAATTGAGTTGCAAGAGGACTTGACTTATAAGGAGCATCCCGTGAGGATTCTGGACACAATGGATCGAGAAACTAGAAATAAGTCAACCCGTTTCTGTAGAGTTCAGTGGAGCAACCATGAAGAAAGCGAAGCGACTTGGGAGCGTGAAGAGGATTTGAGGAAGGAATTTCCAAACCTATTCTGTAGTGAGCCCTGAATCTCGGGGACGAGATTCTATTAAGGGGGGGAGGTTTGTAACATCCCAAAATTTTGCTTTTCTTAAATTCATGTGTGATTTGGCACTTTGGTGAATTTTTGGAATTTTCTGGAATTTATTTGGATTTATTTGGAATTTATTTGAATTTATTCCATTTTGAAATAATTAAAGAATTTAATTTTGCAAATAAAATTTTGTTGGAAATATTTTATTTGAGTCCAAAATGATCCAAAATATTTTCCAGAATTTTTCCGAATTTTTACGAAGTCTTTTGCTATATTTAATGAATTAAATGAATTATCGGAAATTATTTTAAATATTAAATCGCTGGAAAATCAACTCGGTCGAGTATCGTTCATCCGATCGAAGTCGAACCCGAGTCGGACTCGAGTCCGACCGAGCGATTGACTCGATCAAACCAGCTCAAAACCCTAATCAATCCCAACCGTTGGATCAAGATCCAACTACCGAGATCCGCCAGACGGTTCGAGCCAGATCCGGCCGGATCCGATCGCACTCGCGCGATCGTGGCCGCTGATCGTGCCACGTGGACGGCGTCGCCGTCGTCTCCGCCGAGTCCGAGCCGGACTTCGCCGCCGCCGCCGCCGTAGAATTAGGTTTCCGCCTCGCACGGACGCCGAGGCTATTTAAAGCCCTGGTCACGCCCGAGGTTGCCCTCATCCTTGCGCACCCGCTTCCCGAGCCATCTCGCCGAGCCGCCGCCGCTTTGCCCGTCTGAGTTCGCCGGAGTTGGAACTCGCTGCGCAGCGGTTGAACGCCGATTCCGCCGCCGTCCGTCGTCTTCCGCCGAGAAGGAGCCCAGATCCGGGATCCCCGTGACGAGACGCACCCGAAGAGACCACTCACTTCGCCGGAGCAACCCCGAAACGCCGTCGGGCTCGTCGTCGTGATCGTCTCCGGTGGCAGCAGCTCCGCCGCGCGTCGCCATCGCCCTCGCGAAGCTGCGTGGACCGTCCGATCTTGATCGTGCGGTTGAGGTGAGTTCACGTGTTCCAAACCCGATTAGATCTGGACCGTTGGATCAAGATCCAACGGCCCACAATCGCCACGTGCCGTAGTAGTGTTATTATAGGATTAGATCTGGACCGTCCGATCTAGATCGAACGGCCCACGATCATCGAGTAGATTCAACGTGTTAACCTTGGATCTAATCGCGGCCGTCGAATTTCAAATCAACGGCCGAGATTGGCGCCACGTGTCGGGAAGTTGGACCGACGCGGCCGGGCCGGCCCACGCGCTGGGCAGTAGACGCCGACACGCGGGCCCGCGTGTCGAGGGCCCGCATGTCGCTGGCTAATCCAGCCAAGCGCCGACGTCACCCATGACGTCACGGTGGGTCCCACATGTCGACTGCAGTGGTCGAGCCCCGCCGACGTCGGCGATGACGCGTCACCCGAGTGGTCCCACTGTCGGGCCTCACGCGTGGAGTCGTGGACCGAGTCCACTGTAGACCCGAGCCGAGCGTGGACCGAGTCCATGGACCGGCCGACGCCACCAACCAATCGAGAGGCTGCCACGTGTCCATGCCGACGCAATAATTAATTTCCGAAAAGAAAATGATTTATTAAATCGAAATAATGATTTGTGATTTTGTTTCAAATTTCAAACGCTTATAACTTTATGCGTTTCAACTCCGATTTGAGTGATTCAAATTTCTAAATTTGTATAAAATTGAGATCTACCTAAATATGAATTTTATTTAATTTTTGGACTAAAGTTTTTCTCTGCAAAATTATTTAATTGATTATTTAAACTTTAAATAATCATAACTTTTGCGTCTTAACTCCAAATTTGATTTATTCCAGTTTCTAAAAATCCATAAAATTATGTTCTCTCTGTTTATGGATTTTATTTGGGTGTTTGGGCACTTTTTGCCTATTGTTTATTCGTGTATTTGCTATTTGCACGCTTTACGAGTAGACGTTGAAGTGCCGGAAGGATTCGAAGGAGAAGTATTGACTCAGGATCCAACTCAAGACCAAGAGCAAGTACTTTTTGAAGGCAAGTTGTGCTTTGACCATGTTGATCCTATTTCGAAATCTATTTTGATTTAAACTATTGCATGCTAGTTCAATTAGAAAAATACTTGGTTTAAACATGGGGTTAGATAAGTACCAATTTGCTGTATGACACCTTGATTATTTAAGTATGTGCCATGACCCTTTGTCACCCTAGTTGTGGATTACTAGTTGGACATTATTAAATTGCCAACATGGGTTTAGAACGTTGTAGTATACTGCTTAGACCTGCTACGTGCTCATGACATGATTTTGGACAATCAAATGTTAATATTGACTTAATGATATATCGAACCTGTTTTGGAAAAGTATCATGTGATGTTGATGGCACGTGGTGCATGGTAATCAAGCGGGGTTTGATAAGCTGATTTCGGCCAGGGGCATGTGGCAAGAGTAATCAGGTGGGCGGTTGTGGCATTGGGAGTGTTGATTTGGTTCTTCGGGTAGTCTTGCCCTGGTCATCCTAAGGACTTAACCTTGCAAGCCTTTGAACTGGGTCTAACGTGCAACCACATGTCCAGTAATGGGACGGACCTAGTTGACTAAGTTGCTAATAACGCACTGTGGGACCTCAGGAGGTCAACTACACCCTTTGTGTATGTTGTACGGGGAGCGTCTGGGTGAGGCCAGTACCCATCTAACGGTTGATTGGCCTAGACTTCGCCTTAGCGAAGGGAAGGGTTAGTGCGCAATAACCGGGAGGACCACTTGTATTGTTAGAGGTTTCCAAAGACTTTGTTACTGGAACTCGCCTTTGTGGTGTTTGACTGTATCTTGTGGGTAAAGTGCATAACCTCTGCAGAGTTTAGAATCTATTCGAATAGCCGTGTCCGCGGTATTGGACATCGCTTCGGGAATTACAGTCAAGGGTTAGATTTTCTCAAAAATAACTTTGGTTTGAAAGGTTGGGTTGGTTTAATAATGAAGATGGTGGAAATGTGGTTTAGGATGGGGAAAATGTTTATTAAACTTCTTGAAAAGTTATTTATGCTTTACTTATTTCTACTGCTTTCGAATCTACTTACATTACTTTTCAAATGCTGTTTACCGCAAATATACCTTGAGCTATTCCTTTGTACCAAGCCATGCATATAGTATATTAGCTTGCATTCTGTGCATGACTTGCTGAGTACCAAGTACTCACCCTTGCCTCAACACAACATCAGTTGAAGAGGAGACTACGCCAGCTTTGGAGGAGGAACTCCAAGAGGATCCGTCTACTTAGGGATGCGAGCCCAGTCAGTTGCCTGTGGTATACTGGATGGCGCCACTAAGCTATCTCGATTTTCCGCTATTATTTTTCTCTGAATAAGTTTCGCCTTGCGAGGCCTACATTTGTAACTTGACCATAAGGTCGAGTAACCAGTTTGGTTATTTAAATAAAGTACTTTGATAGTATCGATTGGTATGATTGTGATATTTACCGATGTTAAGACTGTGTGCACTAGCGCGTTCCTGGACTAGTGCTGAATACACAGAGGGTTCGGATTTGCAAATTCGGGGTCCCGACAGGAGGCCACCTACCCGGAGTGGCTGGCCAACCCCGTGCTTGTTAAGAAGTCCAACGGGAGGTGGCGAATGTGCATCGACTTTACTGACCTCAACAAAGCCTGCCCCAAGGACCCGTACCCCTTGCCGCGGATAGACATCGTCGTCGACTCCACGGCGGGGTGCGAAGCTCTGTGCTTCCTCGACGCCTACTCCGGCTACCACCAGATCAGCATGGCGCGAGAAGATGAAGAAAAGACCGCTTTTGTGACTCCCCTCGGTGTATACTGTTATGTCAGGATGCCTTTCGGGCTGAAGAACGCTGGCGCCACCTATCAGCGGGCCATGCACATAGTGTTTCGGCCCCAAATAGGGAAGAATCTGGAAGTGTATGTCGATGATCTGGTGGTAAAAACAAAAAAGGCCGATGAGCTCGCTCAGATCTAGAAGAGACCTTCTCTCGCCTCGTAAACTCATCGCCTCAAGTTGAATCCCGAGAAGTGTGTGTTTGGTGTCTCGCCTGGAAAATCGCTCGGTTTCTGGTCTCCAACCGTGGAATCAAGTCAATCCGAAAAGATAGAAGCAATCGAAGCGGATGCACCGCCACCCGGCTCAAGCAATCGCAATGCTTGATCGCTTGGCTAGCCTCCCTGGGCCGGTTCATATCCCGGCTCGGGGAAAAAAGTCTGCCGCTGTTCAAGCTATTGAAGAAGACCAACTCATTTGAATGGACCCCAGAAGCCCAACGAGCATTTGAAGATCTGAAGAAGTACCTCTCTTCCCCCCCAGTGCTGGTCGCCCCTGAGCCGGGCGAGCCGTTACTGCTGTATGTGGCGGCTAGCCCTTCTGTCGTAAGCGCGGCGCTGGTGGCAGAACGGGAAGGTGTCCAACGGCCGGTCTACTACATCAGCAAAATACTACACGACGCAGAAGTAAGGTACCCTCAGGCTCAGAAGATGGTCTATGCTGTGGTGATAGCATCGAGAAAGTTGCGGCACTATTTTCAAGGGAGGGAGATCACGGTGGTCTCCTCGTATCCTTTACGTGAAATCCTCCACAACCGGGAAGCAGAGGGCCGCATCGCAAAGTGGTCCGTCGAGCTGGGGGAGTTCGGTGTCAAGTTCGCTCCTCGTACTGCGATAAAGAGTCAAAGGCTGGTGGACTTCGTCGTCGAGTGGACTCCAGCTGAGCCCGAAGCCGATGAGGTCCCCACGTCCTCCCCCTGGACGCTCTTCTTCGACGGGTCCTTCAGGCTTGAAGGCGCGGGGGCTGGAGTTCTTCTGGTCTCTCCGACCGGGGACCTCCTCAAGTACGTGGTCGTCCTCGACTTCAAGGCCACTAACAACGTCGCCGAGTACGAGGGCTTGCCGGGCCGGGTCATGGTCGCCGCAGCCGCTTGGCGCGCCCGCGCAAGTAAAGGGCGACTCCTCGCTGGTCGCCAATCGTGCAAGGAAAGATTTCTCTGTCCTGACCCGTCATGGCGGCGCACTGGCGGAGGTCGTGAAGTTGGAAAGGCATTCCGAAGGGTTGGGGTATACTCACATCCCCGACGCGACAACCATCTCGGGCATTTAGCTCGCCCGGCTCGCCTCAACCAGATCTCTGTGTTTGTCGGGGTCTTTGAAGAAAGGCTTCGCGACCGCCCATCGCAGCCCCATTTCTGGCGGGACGGTGGTGATGCCGCTTCACCCTCGCTCTTGAGGGAAAGTGGCTCCGCGAAACGCCGCCAAGCCGGAGTACCCGGACGGCCACCTCGTGGTCGCTGTGCTTGACCGGGAAGGCACATGGATGGATCCGATCCTGGCCTACCTGAGGGATCAAGAATGCCCCGACGATGATGCGTCAGCAGAGAAGGTAGCACGAAAGGCCAAGTGCTATACCCTGGTGGGCGGGGATCTATACCGCCGGGGTAAGAACGGAATTCTTCTGAAGTGCATCACTCGGGAAGAGGGGAGCGGTTTGCTCTCTCGATATCCATGGAGGCGTGTCGCGGGAGCCATATGTCCGCATTTAACGATGGCGGGAAAGGCTTTCCGTCAAGGGTTCTATTGGCCAACCGCCCTCCAGGATGCTTGCGAGCTGGTGAGGAGATGCGAAGCGTGCCAGTTCCACGCCAAGCAGATCCACCAACCAGCCCAGGCCCTGCAAACTATCCCGCTCTCTTGGCCCTTCGCGGTCTGGGGCTGGATATCCTGGGCCCGTTCCCGCGGGCCACAGGGGGCTACACCCACCTGTTCATCGCCATCGACAAATTCACCAAGTGGGTGGAAGCCGAGGCAGTGAGATCCATCACCGCCGCCTGCGATCAAGTTTATGCAAGGGATTTTCGCCGCTTTGGGGTCGCCAACCGCATTATCACCGACAACGGCGCCTGATTCTGGCGACCTTCTTGGATTTCTCGTGAAGAGATGGGCACCAAAGTCCGCTTTGCCTCTGGCCGCCCACCCCAAGAGCAACGGCCAGTCGAGCGGGCCAACACGCTGGTGTTGAAGGGCCTCAAGACCCGAGCGTTCGACCGACTCCACAAGCGTGGCGCCCGGTGGACCGAAGAACTCCCGGCTGTGTTGTGGTCACTTAGGACCACTCCTAGCCGGGCTACCGGGAAACTCCTTTCTTCTGGTCTCACGGCGAGAAGCTGTTCTCCCTTCGAATCGAGCTGGGATCACCCGCCGCGCATTCCTGAAGAGGAGCAGGAGGGTCTCGCGCCGACGACGCCAACCTCCCGGAAGAGGCGCGAGATCGAGCGGCTGCGCGCCGCGAGATACCAACAAAGTCTCAGCGGTACCACGCCTCCCGGTCAATGAGAGAACATCGCGTGGCGACTGGTCTTGCAAAGAATCGATCGCATGCCGGTCGCATAAATCGCTCTCCCCAGTGGGAGGACCCTTCAAAGTGGTCTCGCCTCTCGTCCCGGGCGGTCAGCCGCCATCAAGACGGTGAAGAGCTAGCAAACTCCCAAAACATAGAAAATCTGCGCAAGTTCTACCCCTGACCGGTTGTAAGTCCTAGGGTCTGTCCCCCGACTGGCCGGAGTATGTCTTCCTCTCCGCCGTAGGTCGGGGGAGACCTTATGTTTAAAATTAAATATTCGCTTTCTTTATCTCAAGTATTAGTTCTTTCGCCTCTCTTCGGTCTTTTGCCCATCTTGGCAGCGCCAAGGCACTCGCCCTGGTGCCTGCCGCCTTGCAAATACCTAGTAGTAAAGACGGAATCGCTAAGTGAGCGGCGTCTGAACTGGGTGGTTGGGCGGTTGGTTCAAGACGACCCCAAAGACGGCCATGACACTCCGGGTGTCCTCGGGGTCGGCGCCGAACACCGCTGCCAAAAGCCCAAGGTCCGTCACGACTCACTAAGTGTTCGTTCCTAGAGGCTACCTCGGGAGGTAAATTTTGCTAAGGCAAAGGGTTTGAGGGCCGAGGTCTCGCGGGCGCAAGACTTGAAGTCTTTAAGCAATTGTGTGCTCGCTCGTGTGGAACCGAAAAGAGTTACGGCAAAGCGAAGTTCTTAAGTAACTTGGCAGGAATTTTACACTACTATTTCATTCAAATGGTAAATGCCTAAAGTTTTGCAGACAAAGTCACCACCAAAAAAGGAAAAGAAGAAAAGCTATCGAGGTGGCGCCGAGGGTCCTCCGGTCATCTGCCGCCTCCTCACCGCCGCATCTTCAAAGATGAGGGGCCACGCCCAGCACCAGCGCCACGCCCTCCGCCACCGCCTCCATCCGGGGTTCTCCATCGCTACTGGCGGCAACCCGCCGGAGGCTTCGTGAACTCGCTTCCGCCCGCGCTTCGCCGCTTCTAGCCCTTGGACGGCAACCGGGATTGAAGTTGGCGCCACGATCGGGCGCAAGAAGCCAAAGACGCATTTCGCCAGAAGCCGCCAGAATCGCGCGCCCGGGCGGACCGAGCGGAAAGGGCGGCAGGCAGGCGCGTAAGGAAGTCCGCGGTCTGGCAGAGGCAAAAGGCGAATGCGCGGCCTCTCTCCCGCGACCGGTTGCTCCAGCCCCAATGGAGCGAGGCTGGCCACCGTCCGATCGAAGGCGTGACGCAGCATCCGCAGTGTCTCCACCTCCGACTGAGTCCGGTCAGCTCTCTCCGCCTCCAGCTCCGCGGAGAGACGCTCGGCGCGGCTGGTGCTTTGCTCCCGCCGCTCCCGCTCCCTCCGCAACTGCAGCTCCAGCCCCGCCCCCCGATCGTGCAGGTCCGCCACCTCCTTGCGGAGGCGGTTGATTTCGGCTCCCGCCTCCGTCAACCGCTCCCTGCTCGTCACCAGACGATTGCTCGTGCTGGAGTAGAGCTCGCCGAGGGCCGCCAGCAGGGCATCCGCGTCCGCCGAGGGAACGGAGGCGGTGGGAAGTTCAGGGGTAGGAACGGGGCCGAACGGGCCTTGGTCCTGAATGACGGCCGCAGCCGCTACTCGAGAATCGTCCGCCGCCCTCGACCGCCCCGAGGCTCGGCGACCTCGGCCGATGCAGCCACGACAATCCGGCACCTTGGCCGCCCCCGTCACGAGCAGCGGGGATGTCCGAAGCAGGAACCCTGAACAAAGAAGGAAATAACGGTAAGGATTAATCTTAACAAAAATTGTTATTGTATTTGCATCTCCAGGTGAGTACCTGGGCGCTGGCCTTGGGAAGCAGGGCACGCTTGGAACGAGGACCAACCCCCCGCGCGGAGGCGGGGGCGGATCCGCCGCGGCCAACGGAGGCGGAGGTAGATCCGCCACTGCTGGCGGCGAAGGCGGAGGCGGAGGAAGGACCACCGCTGCTGGTGGCAGTGGCGGCACAAAAGGGATCGGCAGCGGAGGGTCCAGCGACGCGCCCCCGGCAGGGGCAAGGGTGGACGACCCCCCGCCGGTCGGCGAGCCCCCCGCCACCGCAGAGGAACCCGATGCCGCAATCGAAGGAGCCTCGCGCCGACGCGAAGCCCTCGCGCCGACGTGGAAGTCCCCGCCGGCCGGGCCCAGGAGGCGGGCCTCGGGAAGGATGGGCGGAGCCGTCGTCATCATCCGGCGCTGCGCCTCGCTCGTCGCCCCTCACGACCGCTGCGAAGGAGGATCTCGATCGTTAAGGCGCCTGGCGTGGTCACGACGGGCGAGCCCATGGCGTCCATCGAGGGCGTGGCGCGGATTATTGCCGCGCGCTTCCCCAGGGACACCGGCAAAGTGGGGACCGCGTCACTGAAAGCGGTGGGACGGGGCGGATAGGCCGATTGCAGGCATCCATCTGGCCGATCACGCTATCACCAAATTCGGCCGCTTCGGCACGGGAAGGAAAAGAAATCGCAGGAGGAGAGAAACGCCAGAAGAATCAGTCTTGCCAGGCGAGAAATAGAAGTAACAAGAAATGATGCAGTGGAGCAGGTTACCTCCGGGATACTCGGTCCCATCACCCACGCCCATGTATCGCCAGTCAAGGACGCGGCGCGGTGGGGCACAGCCTCGGTAATAAAATCGGATTACCATGGCCCCGCCAGGCCCGCCGTCCGCGAATCGTCGACGCTGGCCAAGATCGCTCGGAGCTTCGGGCGCCTCGCTCATCGGAGCCCCAGCTTGGGGTTGCTAACCGCCGGCCGCGGAAGATCCAAAGACTTCAATGCCGCTGCCGCCCTCGACAGATGACCACTCAAGGCTAATCCCTCCAGCTTGGACCGGCAGTCCAATGGGATATAGCGCAACGCCCCGCCACGGAGTCGCAGGTGACCGCTTCCCGAAACCGGCGGAGTACTAAGCCACGCGCCGAAGGGTGTAGAAGAAGCGAAAAAGAAGAAGGTTGGGCAGCACTCCCACGAACATCTCGCAGAAGTGAGCAAAGGCAGAAAGGAGGATAACAGAGTTGGGAGGAAGGTGAATGTGGTGAATGGCATAGAAGTTGAGAACAGAAAGATAAAAGTCAGAAACCGGCGGAAGTAGGCCGGCAAGGAGCTGCCACCCGAAGAAAACCACTTCCCCAGGCCGACAGTGGGGCTCGACAGTCCCGGCGCGGAGGCGAAGGGCGCCCCCGGTGATGTTCTGGGAGAACCTAGCGGCTCTCTCCTCCTCAATGATCGAAGAAGGAAGCACCGGAGCCATCGGGAGGATAGAGATTTCGAAGCACAACCGCAAAGGGGATGAAGCAAGGAAGCTTTAAACGTCGGAAGGATGTGGAATGCGGAGAGTTGAAAGGGGGAAGAACCGCTCCCCCTTCGATCGGCCTTTTATAAGGCCGCGGAAGGCGAATCAAGTGGAAAACCAAAAGGCGGCGCGATTCAAAAGAGGAAGTTTAAGAGCCTCATAAATGGGGCGCATCCCAAGGAACGTGCGGCGGTTACAAGGAGGATGTAACCGCGCAAACCGCTCGGGAATCGGAGAAGTCGGAAGATCTTTTTTGCAAGGCGCGCGGACCTTTGAAGGGTCCCACCCAGGAGCCGGAGCAGTTCTCAAGCCGCCAATTAAAGAAGAAGAAGAGCAGAAGACCGAAAAGCGCTCCTAGGTGGGCCCGGGGGCTACTGTCGGCGTATTCTACACCAAGGTACCCGCTCCCCCGCGCTAAAAAAGAAATCAAGTGGCAGCCAGGGCGTGCTTGGGCCCATTGCCACGGCAAGAGAAAAACCCATACGGTGGTCGCCCCAGCGGACACGTGGCGTCTGAGCCAGGCGGGCGACCAGCCAGTGATCGCCCGGACACGCGTGGCGTCTGAGCAGGCGGGCGACCAAGAAGGTGGTCGCCCAGCCGACACGTGGCGTCTGAGCCAGGCCGGCGGCGACCACCAGTGATCGCCTCGGCGACACGTGGCGTCTGAGCCAGGCCGCAGGATGCACAGCGCAGTGGTCGCCCAGTGGACACGTGGCGTACAGTCCTGGCCCCTGGCGCACCATCCCCGGGATAGTCCTGTCGAGATCAGGGACATTAAATGCGAATCGTGCGCATTAAATGTGGAAGCATGGGAGCTGCAGCGTGGTGGCGCGCCTTCCCCAGGCGCATCATGGCTTTGGGAGACGTCACAACTACACCTCACCCCGTGACGGAACGGGCGGCGTTGGTGGACATGGGGCCCAAGGCAGGATTATGATAGATGCAGCAGACATTAATGGATGTAAGGGCAGCGGCGTGCGCATTAAATGAGCCCATGCCAGTGTAATGATGATAGCTTGCAGTGTAAGCCTCCCATGCGCCCCCGTCAGTCCGAGTATAAAAGGGAGCCGGGGTGCATGGGAGAAGGGGTTCGGTTCGACTCATTGTGAGTAGGTTTTCATCCTCTCCAGCAAGAACACAAGCAATACCAAGAAAGGCAGGACTAGGGCTATTACTCTTCGGAGGGCCTGAACCTGGGTAAAAACTCTTTGCGTCCCCCCGCTAGTCTGAGCCTCCCGGTACCCGGATCGTCATCGTCTTCCCTTCCGAGGCGATTGCCCCGAAAGCCCCCCGTCAGAACCTCATAAGCACCCGTCTCGGAGGTGCCTGTTGGCTAGTACGCCGACAGAAGAGGCGACCCATTCTGATGCGGGCCTCTGTGTTCACACGTAGTGAACACGAAAGACCTACCTCGTAGTCCCATCCACGGTTGTGTATGGGAGCGAGTCTGTAAGAGTAGGCACCCTCCATCTACGGGATGGAAGGGGAAGAGGGTGCACACCGACGGGTGTGCACTCGGCAATACCGGTATGTGCTTCACGTAGACATGTGCATTGCATTGCATAGATGGATAATGATGTTATGAGATGAATACCATGCGAATGTGAAATACTTATGATGTCGATTATGAGATGTACACATGGTGTTATTGAAATATGTTCCTTTGATTCATTGCAATACACTTTGCTGAGTGATGAACTCACGCTTGTGTTTATGATGTTTTTAGGTACCATGACACCGGCATGCGGGAAAGGGGCTTAGCGGCACTTCATCACATAATTTCCGCACAATTAGACAATATTTACTTTTTGGAGTTGTGATAATAAATTTAGTGTGATGAAACTAGGATTATGATTTGTTCGTGTGCTTGTTTACATCCATTACTTCGTTTTAGTTCATGGAGTGGTTAAATTCGTTATGCTAGACTTAAATTGCTGCTATGTCACCTGTTATTGCTGTTTTAGATGCTTTCCATTATGATATATCTTGAGATATTCTTGTTGTTGCTCCGTACCATGGAAAAACAATGGAGATGCTGCCGAAATTTTTCGATTTAGCATTTGCGCCCTTGCTATAATTTATCCTAATTTGTGGTATTTAGATGCTTCTTATGCTATATTTGGTGACATCCAGGGCATACTAGATGCCGGGGTGTTACACTAGGTAGGTGAGATCCACATTTAGCTCAACACCTCAATTTGCATCTGTTCTTCTAGTACCCTGAGACTTCTTTATCTGACTTTTGCATCTTTTGATATGATCCTTCAAAGTTGGTTGAATCTCCAAAGCAACTGTGGAACCTTCCTCCACTAGTTCCAAATTCAAATGCTGAAACTCCTTGTGAAGAGAAGGTTGTCCTTCTTGAATTATCAAATTGTTGCAGTAGTTCTTCCGGCTTAAAGCATCGACAACTACATTTGTAAAACCCCGGCACCTAGTATGCTGCAAATGCCACCACAAAGGATACTAGCAATAACCAAAACACATATTTAACATTAAATTACAGCAACGACGCTAATAACTTAAACAAAAGTTCGGCAGCATGTATTCGCTTTAACAAGGTTTTTAAGCATCCATAGTAAGTTCACAACATAATAGCAGGATAACAGATACTATGAGCATGATAACCAAGATTTCATCAACAATTTATACCAAGGACAAGTCTAGCCATCTCAAGCACAACTACGAGTTGATCAAATAGTTAAAACAATCATCACGATATAGTCCACAATCTAGTTCAATGAGGTAACCATCACAACTAAAGGAAGGGTATGACATTGTTTAAATGAGTGAGGGCTAGTGATGTCGTGTGTCTAGCTACCTTTCCCACAAGTCGGATTCATGGTACCTAAAACAATATAAAACAACAAGCGTGAGTTCATCACTCAGCAAAGTGTATTGCAATGGAATAGAGCAACAACAGTAATCAATAATATCTTTATTTCATATCATATCACTTCATCGTGAGCATCTCATAATTCATCTTCATAAACATCTCATAACATCTTCATTCATGAAATGCAATGCACATGTCTCTTTTCTTAGCACATACCGGTATTGTCGAGTGCACACCCGTCGGTGTGCACCCTCTTTCCCTTCCATCCCATGGAGGGTGCCTACTCTTACTGACTCGCTCCCATACACAACCGTGTATGGGACTACGAGGTAGGACTTTCGTGTTCACTACGTGTGAACACAGAGGCCCGCATCAGAATGGGTCGCCTCTTCCATTATGAATGCACATATGTCATAAACATGTATGAACTTGCATAAGTACTCAATATGACAATTGCATAGCCAATATCAAATCATGTTCATCATATCACAAGCAAGGAGCAAACATGGCAATTAAACACATCATGAATTTATATTGCAACTCTACAAATCTAAATGACCACCCAAGCCCAAAACCATCCCAATACACTTGCCTTCAACCGTGAGGGATGGAGTGGCGAGATGTGGAAGGCACTCCCGGGGTCACACCACCTGCACAAAGGTATAATACACTCAAAACATGCCCGCAAAACAACACAAGAACTATCGGCTACAACAACTTCGCAACCCACTCCAAAAACCCGAAAAACAGAGAATCTGTCCTACGGGACAGCGGGCTTCCAACAACCATAACTTGAGTTCTACAACTCCAAACAAGGTAAACGAGTACATTTTATCAAATATTAGGAAAGTTCCCAACTTTTTCTAAGTATTCGTAAAAACTGAATTGGCCTTTAAAAACCTCTAATCTACAGTTGAACACAATCTGTCCCAATCACGTCACAGATTGGACAATGCTCGGTAAAACAGCCATAACTTTTAAACGGCTGAATGGAATTCAACGTTCTTGGTGTACAATTAAAGGTAATTGAATTACATACAACTTTTGTAACAGCCGGCCGACCAGAAAACACTTCTAAAATTGCCAAAATCGCATCCAAAGACCTATGACCTAATCTGTCCGAGGACAGAACGCAGGACAGAGTTGCAATCACCCTAAATCCTTCTAATCACAGCACCTAAACACCAAATTTAACCCTAATCTCCCCCATCTAACCAGCGCCAAAACTCTCCAAATGAATCTACGATCCCATACCTTGCTTGAAGAATCCGACGAACAACGAACTCCTCCTCTCCTCGGTCCAATCCTCCCTCCTATCGCCGGAAACGCCGGGGTCACCGGATCCCGCCGGATGGAGTGCTTCCAACCCACGCAAGGGCAGCGTGGGGAGGGCACTAGGGCCTGATAGAGGTGGGGAGGGGAGGCGCAAGGGGATGGGGGCGCCATGGGGGAAGGGGAAAAGCGGCTAGGGGGAGGGGGAGAGGGAGGTGGCGGCTAGGGGGAGGGGTGGGGCGCATGGGGGCTTGGGGGGCGCATGGAGGGAACCCTAGGGGGAGGTGGCAGGATTTCCCCCCCCCTCATGGGCCAAAAACTCCCCCACCAACGGCCCACTTCATCCCCCCAAAGCCCAACTAGCCCCCGCTAGGCCCAAACTCCCCCGGAGAGGCTCAAACACCCAGAAAAGCCCAAAAACACGGTAATAAAGTCGTACCATAAGGCCGTAATCTATAAAGTCCGATTCTAAACTGTCACTTTCCATAATGTCACATCCCATGATGTCACAACATTAGCCTTGCGAGTATGGTAATGTATTCCCACATTGTAATCCTTGATTAACTCTAACCATCTTCTTTGTCTTAGGTTGAGATCTACTTGAATGAAGATATACTTGAAACTCTTATGTCTGTGAAGATCTCATTATGCTCTCCAATGAGATAATGACTCCATAACTTCAGTGCATGCACAACTGCAGCCATTTCCAAGTCATGGGTAGGATAGTTTTCCTCATGTGGTTGTAATTGCCAAGAGACATATGTAACTACTTTGCCTTCTTGCATCAAGGCGCATCTAAGTCCCTGTCTTAAAGCATCACAGAAAATCTCAAAGTTTTTCGAATATCCAGTAAAATGAGCACTAGAGCTGTAGTAATTCTCTTCTTCAATTCCTGAATTTTTTGCTCACAAGCTTCGGACCATTCAAATTTCTTCTCCTTCAGCAACTGGGTAAGTGGTCTTATAGTCTGTAAGAATCCTTCTATGAATCTTCGGTAGTATCCCGCTAAACCAAGAAAACTCCTAATGTCATGCATTGATTTGGGTTACTTCCAATAGAGCACACTCTTCACTTTCTCGGGTTCCACTAATACACCTCCAACAGAAATTACATGTCCTAAGAAAGTGACTTCCTTCAACCAAAATTCACACTTCTGAATTTGGCATACAACTAGTTCTTTTTGAGATTTTCCAACACTATCCTCAAATGACCTTCATGTTTTGACTCATCTCGGGAATAGATAAGTATATCATCTATTAATACTACCACAAACTTGTCTACGTATTCTATAAACACCTTGTTCATCAGGTTCCTGAAGTAGGCTAGTGCATTGGTCAAACCAAACAACCTGACTGTGAACTCATAGAGTCCATACCGGGTAGTAAAAGCTGTCTTCAAAATATCTTCTATCCTTATTTTCAACTGATGGTATCCTGACTGAAGATTGATCTTGGAGAAAATACAAGCTCCTTTCAACTGATCAAACAAGTCATCAATCATGGGAAACGGATACTTGTTTTTTATCTTAACTTCATTCAAAGCTCTATAGTCTACGCACATAGGCAAACTATTATCCTTCTTCTTCACAAAAAGTACTAGTGCTCCCCAATGCGATGAACTTGGCCAAACAAATCCTTTTTCTTGTAACTCCTCAATTTGCTTCTTCATCTCGATGGGTTCATTAGTTGGCATGCGATAGGGTCTCTTAGAGATGGGAGCCATACCAAGGATTAGTTCTATGATGAAGTCTACATCTCGATTAGGCAGCATACCTGGTAATTCTTCAAGGAATACATCTGGGTATTCCTGCACCACAGTCATACTTTCCAAAATTGTTTCCTCCAATATATTTAATGTGCATTTCTCACATGAAGTCTCATCAGGCATATACTCCATGTGAATGCCTTCTGAATTGGTGAGGGTGATGGCTCTACTGGCATAATCTATTTGACCATTATACTTGGTTAACCAGTCCATCCCTAGGATGACATCTATCCCTTTGAATCTAGAATGATGAGATTCGCTAGGAATTCTACACCATTGATTTATATGGTTGCACTGGGACATACTGAATTAGTTCTCAACTCTTTCACAGCTGATTGAACTATCATGGGGTTCTTAAGAGTATAAGTTTTCCAATCAAATTGTTCAAGAAAATTCTTTGATATAAAAGAATGCAATGCTCCATAATCAAATAAAGTTGTGGCATGTACTGAATTTACAAGGAACTTACCCAAAACCACATTTGGTGCCTATTGAGCTTCTTCTGTGGTCACATGATTGACTCTTCCTTTTCTAACAAATTGCAAATATCTTATCATCTGTGGTGCTCCACGTCCTTGTCCTTGTGTAGGTTCTCTGGCAAAATTGGATCCCATCTTGAATGGCATTTGTGACACTACGGAATGTCGTAACGTTATAAAATGTGAAAATGGAGGTTAAAACTATACGGTATGAAGTTTAATCGTGTTTCCGGGCCGATTTCGGGAGTTTGGGCCTCTCCGGGGGAGTTTGGGCCCAAGGGGATGAGTCGTGGGCTTTAGTGGGAAGGGATTTGGGCCCATGAGGGAGAGGGAGACCAGGTTATCCATTCTTGGGCGCCCCCACCCATGCCCTAGCCGCCTCTCCCCCTTCCTCCCACCTAGCCGCCGCCCCCTCCTCTCTCCCACCTAGCCGTGCGCCCCCTCCTCCCTTCCTCCTTGCGCCACCACCTCTCCCCTCCCCTCTCCACCCCCTTGCTGCCCTAGAGGAGATCCCCACTTCGCCATCACGTTGATCTCTCCATCGGGAAGCCCCGCGACGAGGAGATCCGGCGGTTCCGGCGCGAGGAAGACGATCGGGGAAATCGGGAGGAGAGGATTCGGCGTTCGTCGTTCGTCGAGCAAAGGTATGGTATGGGTGATCCTTGGGGTTGGTCTAGGTGCTGATCTAGAGGTTGATTTTATACTTTTAGATCAAGAGGGGGTGCTGTGATTGGGTAGATTGGATGAAAACTAGAGATTGCATAGTTCTCTGTTTCGGGCAGATTGGGCACAAGACCTAGGGTTCGAGTATTCGCAATTTTAGATTCGGAATTTGGTCATCCGTATGTTGAAGAAGTTGTAGATAACTTCAATACCTTTAATTGGAAACCAAGAACGTCCAATTCCGCCCTGCTGTTTGAAAGTTATGATCGTTTTACCGAACGTGCTCAAATCTGTGATGTAATTGGGACATAACGTAATGTTTAGTAGATTAAACAATTTTAGAAGCTGAATCGGCTTTTCCCAATACTTAGAGAAAGCTATGAAATTTCCTAAGCTTCGCGATGATGTACTCGTTTACTCGATTTGGAGACCTAGAACTCAAGTTATGCTAGATTAAAGTCTGCTGTCCCGGGGGACAGATTCTCTATTTTTCGTTTTCGGGAGTAGTTTGCGTAATCGGGGTAGATGAGCGAGTGTGTACTGTTTTGTGGGCACGGTTTGAGTGTGTGGTATCTATGTGCAGGTTGTGTGACCCCGGGAGTGCCCTCATCCTCTCGCCAACCCGTCGCCCGCGGTTAAGGCAAGTGTATTGTAGTGGTTGCGGCTTAGGGAGCCGTAATGTTTGAATATGAGATGGTTTACACATGTTTTATGATATGATGCCATGATTGATGTTTGCCTATGAAATGATGAACATGATTTCATATTGATCATGATTTCATTGTATTAAATGTTTATGCCAATCTTTACATGTTTATATCATATGTGCATTCATAATGGAAGAGGCGTCCCATGCTGATGCGGACCTCTGTGTTCACACGTAGTGAACACGAAAGACCTACCTCGTAGTCCCATCCACGGTTGCGCATGGGAGCGAGTCAGCAAGAGTAGGCACCCTCCATCTACAGGATGGAAGGGGAAAGGGGGTACACGCCGACGGGTGTGCACTCGGCAATACCGGTATGTGCTTCAAAGGGATATGTGCATTGCATTGCATGAATGAAGTGGTTTATGAGATGATTATGATATTCTATGAGATGCATATGAAGATGTTATTTGATATGTTTATGATGATGTTATATGAGAGCATAAATGAAGTTCATGAGTTGATTCTCAGGATATGTGAATGGCATTAAGTATGTATGTGAGTTGTTATTGTTTTGGTATCATTGCAATATACTTGCTGAGTGATGAACTCACGCTTGTGTTTTATGTTGTTTTTAGGTGCCATGAAACCGGCATGCGGGAAAGGGCATTAGCTACACTTCTACACGTAGCTTCACACTTATAGACAGTTTAAGCATTTGGAGTCATGATATTAATGATTAGTGCCATGAAACTTGGTGCATGGTTAAATTGTGTGCTTGGTTTCCTCATTTACTTCGTTTGGCTCATGAGATGGTTGAATTCATTATTCTAGACTTATATTGTTGCTAGAACCCTCGTTATTGATGATTTAGATGTCAATCTTTATGCTATATCCTGTGATCATTTTGTTGTTGCTTCAAATCATGGAAAAACAAAGGAGATGCTGCCGAAATTTTCGGTTTTAGTATTTACTCCTTTGCTGTAATTTATCTTTATTTGTGGTATTTAGATGTGGTTTAGTCTATGTTTGGTAACATTTAGGCATACCAGATGCTGGGGTGTTACAGCATTGGGGTCACTGGCTGACGCTTCTACGAATAGTTGTTGGTATAGTGTCCCATCTAATGGCAGTGAAAGCACTGAACTCCCGTAGCATTTGAATTCCCTTTCTAAGGTTGAGAACTAGCGTTATTATGGAATCCTTGAGCGACTGGGTGCGTGTCGGGACCCCGAATTTGCAAATCCGGACCCTCTGTGTATTCAGCACTAGTCCAGGAACGCGCTAGTGCACACAGTCTTTAACATCGGTAAATATCACAATCATACCAATCGATACCATAAAAGTACTTTATTAAAGTAATAAAACTGGTTACTCGACCTTATGGCCAAGTTACAAATATATGCCTCGTGAGGGCTAAAACTTATTCAGAGAAAAATAATAGCAGCGGAAAATCAAATAAACTTAGTGGCGCCATCCAAGATACCACAGGCAATGATCGGGCTCGCATCCCTAAGTAGTCGGGTCCTCTTGGAGTTCCTCCTCCAAAGTGGCGTAATCTCCTCTTCAACTGATATTGTGTTGGGGCAAGGGTGAGTACTTGGTACTCGGCAAGTCATGCACGTAATGCAAGCTAATATACTATATGCATGGCTTAGTACAAAGGAGTAGCTCAGGGTATATTTGCAAGAAATGACTTTTGACAAGTAATATAAGTAGATTCAAAGCAAAGAGAAATAAGTAAAGCATAAATAACTTTTCAGGAAGTTTAAATAACATTTTTCCCCATCCTAAACCATATTTCCATCATCTTCCTTGTTAAACCAACCCATCTTTTCAAAACCAAGTTATTTCAGAAAATCTAACCCTTGATTGTAATTCCCGAGCATTGTCCAAAGACTGTGGACTCGGCTATTCAAATAGATTCTACACTCTGCAGAGGTTATGCACTTTACCCACAAGATACAATCCACTCACCACGTCACCGTGAATCGCCATACAAGAGTATGCGAATGAGCGATCATAACAAAGCCTTCGGAAGCCTCAAACAACACAGGTGGTCCTCTCAGACGTGCTCTACACCATCCCTTCCTTAGCCAAGGCGAAGTATGGGACCAACACACCGTTAGATGGGTACTGCCACGCCCACGATACGCCCCCCGCACAATCACACAAACGGTGTAATCGACACCACGAGGCTCCACAAGTGAGTCCTTAGCGACTTAGTCAACTAGGGCCGTCCCATTCCAGCCATGTGGTTGCAAGTATGACCCAGTTCAAAGGCTTGCAAGGTTAAGTCCTTAGAGTGACCAGGGCAAGACTACCCGAAAAACCAAATCAACACTCCCAATGCCACACCGCCCACCTGATTACTCTTGCCATATGCCCTGGCCGAAATCATTTATCAAACCCCGCTTGATTACCATGCACCACGTGCCATCAACATCACATGATACTTTTCCAAAACAGGTTCAATATATCATTAAGTCCATATTAGCATTTGATTATCCAAAATCATGTCATGAGCACGAAAGGTGTCTAAGCAAAGATACTACAACGATCTAAACCCATGTTGGCAATTTAATAATGTCCAACTAGTAATCCACAACTAGGGTGACAAGGGATCATGGCACATACTTAAATAATCAAGGTGTCATACAGCAAATTGGTATTTATCTAACCCCCATGTTTAAACAAAGTATCTTTCTAATTGAACTAGCATGCAATAGTTTAAATCAAAATAGATTTCGAAATGGGATCAATATGGTCAAAGCACAACTTGCCTTCAAAAAGCACTTGCTCTTGGTCTTGAGTTGGATCCTGAGTCAACACTTCTCCCTCGAATCCTTCCCAACTTCAACGTCTACTCGTAAAGCGTGCAAATAGCAAATACACAAATGAACACTATGCAAAAGATCCCAAAACTCCAAATAAAATCCATAAACAGAGAGAACATAATTTTCTGGATTTTTAGAAACTGAATAAATCAAATTTGGAGTTAAGCATAAAAAGTTATGATTATTTAAAGTTTAAATAATCAATTAAATAATATTTCAGAGAAAAACTTTAGTCCAAAAATTAAATAAAATTCATATTTAGGTAGATCTCAATTTTATACAAATTTAGAAATTTGAACCACTCAAATCGGAGTTGAAACGCAAAAGTTATAAGCGTTTGAAGTTTGAATCTAAATTTGAATCAATATTTCGAATTAATAAATCATTTTCTTTTCGGAAATTAATTATTGCGTCGGCATGGACACGTGGCAGCTCCTGATTGGCCTGGCCGACGTCACCGGTCCATGGGCTCGGTCCACACTCGGCTTGGGTCCACCGTGGACTCGGTCCACTTCCACGTGAGGCTCGACATGTGGGCCCACTCGGGTGACGTCATTCTTTGATGTCGGCGGGGCTCGACCACTGCAGTCGACAGGTGGGTCCCACCGATGACGTCATGGGTGACGTCCGCAGATCTGTGCGACACGCGCGGGCCCGCGTGTCGGTGATCACCTGCCGCGTGGCGCGGCAGTTCGGCTTCACGGGCCTCGACGCTGCGTGGCACAATCGTGGCCGTTGGTTTGAAATCCGACTACCGGGATTGAGTTTGGCCTCATGTGCTTGGGGCGACGTGATCGATCGTGGGCGTTGGATCTAGATCCAACGGTTGGGATTAGATCTAGGATTTTCAACGGGAAACTCACCGGTGACGTGGCACGATCCGGGCCTTTGGATCTTGATCGGACGGTTGGTGGAGCTTCGGTCGGCGATGGCTTTCACGGCGGAGTTGCGCCGCCGGCCGAGGCAGCGACCACCCAAACGGCGGTTGGGGCGTGCTCGGCGAGATGGAGGGTGTCTTCGGTGCGCCTGGCCGGGTTTCGAATCTGGGGTCAATGGCGGCGGAGGACGGCGGACGGCGGCGAGGCGAGGCAAGGACCGTGGTGGCGCTTCACGCAACTACGGCGAGCGATTCCGGCGAACCTACGGCGGCTAGAGCTCGGCGGGTTAGGGCAAGAAGTGCGCGGGGTCACGGCGGTCCTCGGGGTGCGATCCGGGCATTAAATAGCCCCGGGAGGCGTGCTCAGGGCGGAGCCCTAATCGGTCACGGCGGCGCACTCGGCGGCGGAGTCCGGCTCGGTTACGGGAAGACGACGAAATCGTGGCCGTCCACGTGTCGCGATCAACGGCCACGATCGCACGGCGCGATCGGGTCCGGTCCAAACACGGCTCGGTCGGGGTCGGGCGGATCTCAGCCGTTGGATCTTGATCCAACGGTTGGGATCGATTAGGGTTAGGAGTGGGTTCGGTCGAGTCAACTGGCTCGGGTCGGACTCGAGTCCGACTCGGTCGGATGAACAGGACTTGACCCGAGTTGGATTTTCCAGCGATTTAATATTTAAAATAATTCCCAGTAATTCATTTAATTCATTAAAAATAGCAAATGACTCAGAAAAATTCCAGAAAAATTCTGGAAAATATTTTGGATTATTTTGGACTCAAATAAAATATTTCCAACAAAAATTTATTTGCAAAATTAAATTCTTTAATTATTTCAAAATGGAATAAATTCAAATAAATTCCAAATAAATCCAAATAAATTCCAGAAAAATTCAAAAAATTCACCAAAGTGCCAAATCACACATGATTTTAAGAAAATCAAAATTTTTGGGTGTTACAAACCTCCCCTTAATAGAATCTCGTCCCGAGATTCAGTGGCTCACTAAAGAAATAGGTTTGGAAATTCTTTCTTCAAATCCTCTTCGCTCCCAAGTCGCTTCACTTTCTTCATGGTTGCTCCAATCGAACTCTACAGAATCGGGTTGACTTGTTTCTAGTTTCTCGATTCATTGTGTCTAGAATCCTCACAGGGTGCTCCTTATAAGTCAAATCCTCTTGCAACTCAATTGACTCTAGCGGTGCCTGTTCCTCGGGAACTCGGAGACACTTCTTCAATCGGGACACATGGAACACGTCATGCACTCGCCAACGATCGTGGCAACTCCAAATTGGTAGGCAACTTCACCTCTGCGACTCAAAATCTTAAATGGTCCAACATAACGGGTGCGAGTTTCCCTTTGGCATGGAACCTCTTAACTCCCGAGAGGCGTAACTCGAGGTATACAAAGTCTTACGGTTCAAAACTCAAATCTCGGCGACGATTGTCAAGATAACTCTTCCGTCGAGATTGGGCTATCTTCAACCTTTCCCTAATCATAGCGATCCGCTCCTCGGCCTCTTGAAGAATATCAGGCCCAAAGACACGGCGCTCGGCCGTCTCATTCCAATTCAATGGTGTCCGACAGGTCGACCATTAAGGCCTCAAAAGGTGACATCTCAGAACTAGCTCGATAACTATTGTTGTAACTAAACTCGGCATACGGCAAACTTTTATCCCAAGAGGTAGCATAAGCCAATGCACAAGCTCTCAACATATCCTCTAGAATCTGGTTGACTCTTTCTGGTCTGTCCATCCGTCTGTGGATGATAAGTCACATCTTGAAGTTTAAACGGGTTCCCATGGCTTCATGCAACTTATTCCGTAACCTTGAGGTAAATTGGGTACCTCTGTCTGATACAATCCTCTTTGGCACTCCGTGCAAACAAACAATCCCGATCATGTACAACTCGCTAATTTATCTCCGAGTAAGTGGTCTTTACGGGATAAAATGGGCTACTTTAGTCAAGCGATCCACTATAACCCATATGGAGTCATAACCTCCTTGAGTCTTCGACAACCGGTAATGAAATCCATTCCGATTTCCTCCCACTTCCACTCGGTATTTTCAGCGGTTGTAGCAATCCTCGCTGGTCTCTCGATGCATTGCCTTGACTCTACGGCATACGTCGCACAATGCAACATGCTCGGCAACTTCACGTTTCATACTCGGCCACGAATCTCTCCTTGAGATCCTCGATACATCTTGGCGCCTGGGATGAATCGAGTACTTAGAGTCATGGGCTTCTTCCGTAATCGATTGCTTTAACTCCTTTTTGTTAGGCACACAAATGCGATCCTTCATCCATAACGTGCCTTGCCTGCCTAGCTTGAAATCCTTTGCCTTGCCTTCCTCCATTTTGGACTTAATCCTACGGATCTTGTCATCATCCTTCTGTCCTTCTCGGATCTGGTCCTCTAAAGTAGGCTTTACTTCCAAGGCGGCCAAGAATCCGCTAGGTACAACCTCAATCTTCATTTTCTCGAAATCCTCACATAACTCATCCCGACTTGTGGCTAGCAACGTACTCACGGTATGGCTCTTCCGACTCGAGCATCGGCTACATTACGTTGGCCCTCCCGGATGGTAATGAATTCCAACATTATAGTTCTTGATCAATTCTAGCCATCTCCTTTGCCTCATATTCAGATCCGATCGGGTGAATATGTACTTAAGGCTCTTATGATCCGTATATACTTCACATCTGCTTTCCAATCAGATAGTGACGCCATATCTTCAAAGCATGCACCGCGCGGCTAACTCTAGGTCATGTGTCGGATAATTTTCCTCATGCGGCCTCACTGCCTTGATGCATAAGTTTACGACCTTTCCATTCTGCATCAAAGACACATCCAAGTCCTTGGCGCGATGCGTCACAATAAATATCGAAGCTTTGAGCAACATCCGGTAGAACTAACACCGGTCTTGATGTCAATCGCTTCTTGACTCCTGAAATCCTTCCTCACATTCTCAAGCGCCCATGCAAACTTCTTTTCCTTCTTCAGCAATTGCGTAAGAGGTTTCGCAATTGTCGAAAAACCTTCGATGAAACGGCGGTAATATCCTGCCATTCCAAGGAAACTCCGAACTGGTCACAGTCTTGGTGCTCCCAATGTAACACGACTTCTACTTTGCTTGGATCTACGGCGACTCCTTCTGCGGTCATTACATGTCCAAGAAACTCCACCTTGTCCTTCCAAAAATCACACTTGCTGAACTTGGCGAAAAGTTGCTGTTCCTCGCCTTTTCCAAAACTCGCCTTAAGTGTTCGGCATGTTCATCCTCTGTCTTGGAGTAGATTAGGATATCGTCTATGAACACGACGACAAACTTGTCCAAATATTCCATGAACACCTTATTCATCATATTCATGAAATAAGTGGGCGCATTCGTTACCCCAAAGGACATAATCAGAAACTCGTAATGTCCATATCTTGACGAGAATGCAGTCTTGAATATCTTACGATCGGATCTTTAATCGATGATATCCCGATCTCAGATCAATCTTGGAGAAAACTCCGGCTCCTCTTAATCGATCAAACAAATCATCAATCCTGGGTAGCGGATACTTATTCTTCACGGTGACTTCATTGAGTGCACGGTAGTCAATGCACATCCCGAAACTCCCGCCCTTCTTCTTGACAAACAAAGCGGGTGCTCCCCATGGCGACGAACTTGGTCTCGATAAATCCTTTCTCCATTAACTCTTCTATTTGTTTCTTCATCTCTACCAACTCCTCGGTTGACATCCGATAGGGTCTCTTTGCTATCGGTCTTTGTGCAGGTACAAGCTCTATCACAAACTCTATGTCCTGCCTCGCGGCATACCGGTAGATCTTCGGGAAAAACATCGGGTACTCATTCACTCTTTGGGACATCCTCTATGCTGATTGCCTTGGTACTGTTAACCATCAACTGTCCATCTCTAAGCTGCAGTGGCTTGAAATTCCACTTTCTTCCCACACGGGCTCTCAATCGAGATAGTCCTTCGTCCACAATCCAATACTGACCTTGTGCTTGGATAACCAATCCATTCCCAATATAACATCTAAGGTGCAGGTCTCCAAAATTATAAGGTTTGCTAGGAACTCTATTCCATCTATTAGTATTCTCACCGGAACATCCTACTTCCGCTCGGAGTTCGGAACTGTGGGTTTGAACTAAAAGCATGCACTTAAGTCTTGCAATCCTTAAGTCATTTCTAGTAGCAAAGCCTTGCGAAACAAACGAATCTGAAGCTCGAGTCAAACAAAGCTGCTGCAGTCTTGAGTTAACAAGTAACTTACCCAAGACGACGTCCGTAGCATTTTGCAATGCATCCGCGGTGACATGGTTGACTCGGCCTCACCACGGCCTGGGGTGTGGCTCCTGATCTTTGGCGTCCCTAGCTGGGGTGGTTCCTAGATTGAAGCGAATCGGGAGTCGCTCCTCGCTGTCTTCTTCGGACAAGCTGTTGGCAAAGTGTCCTGGCTCGTTGCGATTGTAGCGTCTCCTTGTTCCTATTTGTTTATGCAGGGTAGCGTTTCTAGCGAAGTGGGGTTTTGGTAGTTACGATTGGCGGGTCTTGGTGCTGAGGATGGTGTCCTTGTTGCATTACGTGGTTGGAATCAAGAATTGATTTGGTGCAACTCTCAAGCGCCTGCGTTCCTCGACGTGATCCTTCTTTGTTGCATCCTGCGCTTCTGTTCTCATCCAGTTCCTTGCGCTTGTCCTCAAGAATAAGCGCCTTATTCACCAACTCTTGGAAATCTGGAAAGGTGTGGGTGATCAACCCTACTTGCAATCTGAGTTAAGTCCCTTCATAAAACGAGGTATGCCTGGATTTATCCGTCGCTACATCCTCAGGTGCGTAGCGTGCTAGCTGTGTGAACTTGTTCAGTAGTCGGCCACCGGTGATTACCTTGCTTGATGCTCTGAACTCCTCCTTCTTAAGGTCCATAATTCCTTCAGGCACGTGATACTGTCGGAATGTTTGTGAACTCCTCCCAAGTGATATCTTGAGGGTTCTCTGCGTGGCACGAAGTTCTCCCACCATTCGTAATTGTTCCTTCCAAGCGATGAGAAGCGTAAAGTACCTTCTCATTCCCTATGCATTGAGCTATGTGTAGCTTCCTCTCAATTGATCTTAACCAATCATCGGCCTCCAATGGATTGGCATTTCCAGAAAGTGGGTGGGTGAGTTCTCATGAACTCGACGACCTTGTATTCAAGCGTGGTCCCCGATTAACTTGATTAGCGATGGCTGAGCGGCGACGTGCTGCATTTGTTGCATCATAGCATGCATCAAGCTGGGTCTGAGCAGCAAGAAATGCTCCAAAATTCTGCACATCCAGTGGCGGTCTTTGGTGCTCTATCATTGGGGTTTTCATTTGGCGAGATCCACTCCCATTGCTTCCAAAGTTCCCACGGGTGTTCACCATCTGTCGATTTGCTCTAGGTTTAGAGATGAGAGGGAAACAAGAATAGACAAGTAGTATGGAACTTATGCGGGGCGAAAGGGGTAACTTTAAGGTCCCTCTTTATTATTAATAACTTGGTATGGCTGCTTACAATGCCTAAGGGCCTTGCAACACATACTGCACACTCAGCAAACAAAGCAAATCCAAATCGAACTAACTCTGGAATCTATCGCCTAAAGGGTGACTCTTTATTCTATGACTCGACTCGGCGAAGGAGTCTCACTATAGAACCTATGCTCACTTATCAAGAAAACCTCCATCTGTCACAAGAGTGCTTTACGTAAGAACTCGAAATTTTCAAATTGTGACAAGGTAAGGGAAAATTTCAGCAAGAGACGAGAAAAGAGAGAAGGGGATAAGTCGAGATGTCATTTCTTGTCTTCACAAATTTTTAGCTTTAGAAAATAGGTTTTATCCTCACTACGACCATTCTAGCTTAGGGTTGAGCCTACAGTCAAGTATGGCTCTGATACCACCTCTGTCGGGACCCCGAATTTGCAAATCCGGACCCTCTGTGTATTCGCACTAGTCCAGAACGCGCTTAGTGCACACAGTCTTTAACATCGTTAAATATCACTATCATACCAATCGTTAACATTAAAGTACTTTATTAAAGTAATAAATGGTTACTCGACCTTATGGCCAAGTTACAAATATATGCCTCGTAGGGGCTAAACTTATTCAGAGAAAAATAATAGCAGCGGAAAATCAAATAAACTTAGTGGCGCCATCCAAGATACCACAGGCAATCGACCGGGCTCGCATCCCTAAGTAGTCGGGTCCTCTTGGAGTTCCTCCTCCAAAGCGGCGTAATCTCCTCTTCAGCGATATTGTGTTGGGGCAAGGGTGAGTACTTGGTACTCGACAAGTCATGCCTGTAATGCAAGCTAATATACTATATGCATGGCTTAGTACAAAGGAGTAGCTCAGGGTATATTTGCAGTAAACAGCTTTTGACAAGTAATATAAGTAGATTCGAAAGCAGTAGAAATAAGTAAAGCATAAATAACTTTTCAGGAAGTTTAAATAACATTTTTCCCCATCCTAAACCATATTTCCATCATCTTCCTTGTTAAACCAACCCATCTTTTCAAAACCAAGTTATTTCCAGAAAATCTAACCCTTGACTGTAATTCCCGAGCATTGTCCAGTACCGTGGACTCGGCTATTCAAATAGATTCTACACTCTGCAGAGGTTATGCACTTTACCCACAAGATACAATCCACTCACCACGTCAGCCGTGAATCGCCATACAAGAGTATGCGAATGAGCGATCATAACAAAGCCTTTCGGAAGCCTCAAACAACACAGGTGGTCCTCTCCGGTACGTGCTCTACACCATCCCTTCCCTTAGCCAAGGCGAAGTATGGGACCAACACACCGTTAGATGGGTACTGGCCACGACCACGATACGCCTCCGTACAATCACACAAGCGGTGTAATCGACACCCTGAGGCTCCACAAGTGAGTCCTTAGCGACTTAGTCAACTAGGGCCGTCCCATTCCACCATGTGGTTGCAAGTATGACCAGTTCAAAGGCTTGCAAGGTTAAGTCCTTAGAGTGACCAGGGCAAGACTACAGAAAAACCAAATCAACACTCCCAATGCCACACCGCCCACCTGATTACTCTTGCCATATGCCTGGCCGAAATGCATTTTATCAAACCCCATTGATTACCATGCACCACGTGCCATCAACATCACATGATACTTTTCCAAAACAGGTTCAATATATCATTAAGTCCATATTAGCATTTGATTATCCAAAATCATGTCATGAGCACGTAAGCGAGTCTAAGCGACATACTACAACGATCTAAACCCATGTTGGCAATTTAATAATGTCCAACTAGTAAACCACAACTAGGGTGACAAGGGATCATGGCACATACTTAAGTAATCAAGGTGTCATATAGCAAATTGGTATTTATCTAACCCTGTGTTTAAACAAAGTATCTTTCTAATTGAACTAGCATGCAATAGTTTAAATCAAAATAGATTTGAAATGGGATCAATATGGTCAAAGCACAACTTGCCTTCAAAAAGCACTTGCTCTTGGTCTTGAGTTGGATCCTGAGTCAACACTTCTCCCTCGAATCCTTCCAAGACTTCAACGTCTACTCGTAAAGCGTGCAAATAGCAAATACACAAATGAACACTATGCAAAAGATCCCAAAACTCCAAATAAAATCCATAAACAGAGAGAACATAATTTTCTGGATTTTTAGAAACTGGAATCGTCAAATTTGGAGTTAAAAGCATAAAAGTTATGATTATTTAAAGTTTAAATAATCAATTAAATAATATTTCAGAGAAAAACTTTAGTCCAAAAATTAAATAAAATTCATATTTAGGTAGATCTCAATTTTATACAAATTTAGAAATTTGAACCACTCAAATCGGAGTTGAAACGCAAAAGTTATAAGCGTTTGAAGTTTGAATCTAAATTTGAATCAATATTTCGAATTAATAAATCATTTTCTTTTGGAAATTAATTATTGCGTCGGCATGGACACGTGGCAGCTCCTCGATTGGCCTGCTGGCGTCGGCCGTCCATGGGCTCGGTCCACACTCGGCTTGGGTCCACCGTGGACTCGGTCCACGACTCCACGTGAGGCCCGACATGTGGGCCCACTCGGGTGGCGTCATATCGATGTCGGCGGGGCTCGGCCACGGTCGGCGACAGTGGGTCCCACCGATGACGTCATGGGTGACGTCCGCGATGCTGTCGGCCGACACGCGGGCCCCGCGTGTCGGTGATCACGACGCTGTAGCGTGGGCGCGGCAGTTCGGCTTCCTGGGGCGTGGCTGTCGTGGCCGTTGGTTTGAAATCCGACTACCGGGATTGAGTTTGGCCTCATGTGCTTGGGGCGCGCGTGATCGATCGTGGGCCGTTGGATCTAGATCCAACGGTTGGGATTAGATCTAGGATTTTCAGCGGGAAACTCACCGAAGTGGCGTGGCACGATCTGGGCCTTTGGATCTTGATCGGACGGTTGGTGGAGCTCGGGTCGGCGATGGCTTTCACGGCGGAGTTGCGGTGCCGCCGCTGAGGGCAGCGACCACCCAAACGGCGGTTGGGGCGTGCTCGGCGAGATGGAGGGTGTCTTGGTGCGCTGGCCGGGGTTTGAATCTGGGGTCAATGGCGGCGGAGGATCGCGACGGCGGCGAGGCGAGGCAAGGACCGTGGTGGCGCTTCACGCAACTACGGCGAGCGATTCCGGCGAACCTACGGCGGCTAGAGCTCGGCGGGTTAGGGCAAGAAGTGCGCGGGTCACGGCGGGTCCTCGGGTGCGATCCGGGCATTAAATAGCCGGAGGCGTGCTCGGCGGAGCCCTAATCGATCACTGTGGCGCACTCGGCGGAGTCCGGCTCGATTCTGGGGAAGGCAGCGAAATCGTGGCCGTCCACGTGTCGCGATCAACGCCACGATCGCACGGCGCGATCGGGTCCGGTCCAAACACGGCTTTCGGTCGAGTCGGGCGGATCTCGGCCGTTGGATCTTGATCCAACGGTTGGGATCGATTAGGGTTAGGAGTGGGTTCGGTCGAGTCAAGCGGCTCGGTCGGACTCGAGTCCGACTTCGGTCGGATGAACACGATACTTGACCCGAGTTGGATTTTCCAGCGATTTAATATTTAAAATAATTCCCGATAATTCATTTAATTCATTAAAAATAGCAAATGACTGAGAAAAATTCGGAAAAATTACGGAAAATATTTTGGATTATTTTGGACTCAAATAAAATATTTCCAACAAAAATTTATTTGCAAAATTAAATTCTTTAATTATTTCAAAATGGAATAAATTCAAATAAATTCCAAATAAATCCAAATAAATTCCAGAAAATTCCAAAAATTCACCAAAGTGCCAAATCACACATGATTTTAAGAAAAGCAAAATTTTGGGATGTTACAGTGCGGTCCAGAGTTAGGAGTACAATGTGCTCCTTGAAAAATGGCTTGGTTAGCCTACTGATGTTGGAAGCGCTATCGAGAAGCACTCACTCCCTGCTGGGCCTAGAATGTCATCCTTCTCTTGCGAGACTCCCGCTGTTGACGTTTGGCATCCTCTTGCACAAGTGCCTTATTCATCATTTGTTGAAAGTTTGGGAAGTCCAAAGCTACTAACTGCACCTTGATGTCAGGATCAAATCCCTCCATGAACCTCCAGATCTTAGCACTTTCAGTTGTCACATCTTCTGGTGCATACCTCGACAACTGAGTAAACTTTGTTGAGATATTCTGAGACACTTTGGTTTCCTTGATACAGCTTACAAAACTCTCTTTTTTCATCTCAATGATGAATGTAGGTACAAGGGTAGCGCATAAGATTTCAGAAAATCCCTCCTAAGTGATAGCCTGGGCGTTCTGATGGGTGGCACAAAAGTTATCCCACTAGTTTACAGCTACAGCTTTCAGTTGGAACTTGCATAAAGAACTTTCTCATGATCATTGCATTGAGCCAACTGGAGCTTCTTCTCTACATCCTTCATCTAAACATCTGCCGCCAAGGGTTCACCTACTCCTGCGAAGGTAGGTGGTCTAGATCTCATGAATTCCCCAAGTTTAGACTCGGACAATATCACTGCTGCTACGGCTGGTGCCATCATCTGCTGAATGTATGCCGCTGGGGGTTGGAATGGTGGCGGCAGCGGTGGCACTTGCTGCTCTAGCTATTCTTGTGGAACTGATTGGCCACGTCCATGACCACGACCTCCTCTGCGACCTCCTCTATGACCAGTTCCACAGCCTCTTCCCTGTTTCTCCATCTGAAGCAATGACTAGGGGAGGGGTTAGCAATAGATAAGGGGGAATAGCAAAGATAAGAAGACTAGGGATGTAACCATTCCAAGACAAAACAAGCAATTAAACTCTACTTTAGATGTGACTGCAACACAATGTCTAGAACAAGTGTACAACACACCCGACACACAAGGAACAAAAATCTTTACACACTAAAACTATGCGTTAGTAAACGGAAAAGGGATGACATGCTTTGACACCACTGAGCACTATTAACTTATCCTATATGGGACTCATCTTGAGCACCTTCTCGATGACTTGATCATTCTAGCAGCTCTTCCACTGGTCTTAAAAGGTATGAATCATCCTATTCTTGATTTGAATCATTGTAGAAGACTCGTAGCTTTGAGAAGTTTCATGAGATGAGATCAAATTAACTTTTAAAATATTATTTCAGCAAAGGAGAGGAATAAGAATGTAACATTCCAAATTTGGAGTTTTTGAAAAGTTTTAAAATAAAAAAGAACTATTTGGATTTTCTAGAATTTAATAAAGCTTAATTTGAATTTTTAATTAATCAAAAGATTTAATTTAATTAATCTATTCATCAAACTAAAGATTTAAAATCCAAAAACGAATCATTCCCAATAGTAGCCAGAAGGGGAGAAGTAGCTTATCAGTTAGAACTATCACCGCAGTTGTCAAATATGCACAATGTGTTTCATGTGTGACAGTTGAAGAAGTGCCTTAGGGTACCAGAAGAACAAATGCAAATGGAGGATGTTGAGCTAAATGAGGATCTCAACTACTCAGACTACCCAATCAGGATTCTGGATGAAGCAGAGCGCATAACAAGGAGCAAGACAATCAAGTTTTACAAGGTTCAGTGGAGCAATCACTTAGAGCAAGAAGCAACATGGGAGTGCAAGGAGGATCTTAAGGCCGACTTTCCCCATCTATTCCCTAGCCAGTCCGAATCTCGGGGTCAAGATTCCCTTAAGGGGGGATGTTTGTAATATTCCAAATTTAGAGTTTTTGAAAAAGTTTTAAAATCAGAAAAAGAACCATTTGAATTTTCTCGAATTTAATAAAGCCTAATTTGAATTTTTAATTAATCAAAAGATTTAATTTAATTAATCTATTCATCAAATAAAATATTTCATTCGTATTTGTGTTCCTTGTGTTTTAAGGAATTTTTCTGCATTTTTTTTGGGATTTTTCTGAATTTATTGGCTATTTATTTGAATTTATTTGCCTTTATTCGAATTTCTGATAATTCCTAAACTGGAAAAATATTTTTAATTCGGGAAATACCCTCGGGTCGAATCCTCTCAGCCGGCCTATTTCTTCTCGGCATGTTTCCCTTTTTCACCTCGGTCCAGCACTGCTTCCGGCCCAGTCCACGCCGCCGCGGCCCGCTGGCTTGGCCCATTCCTCCGCGTCGCCCGGCCTGCTCCGTCTCCTGGCCCAGCCACCTCGCTCGGCCCGCTCGCTCGCACAGCCTAGCCGCAATGTGCTGCCGCCTGCAAACCCTAGCACCACTCGATTTTCTAGCGCTGCACGCTACCTTCGGAGTCCAGGCCTGGCACGCCTCCCCGTGTTATTTAAAGCCAGCACCGCCTCTCGATCTGAGTTTCTCGCCTCGCGCCGCACCCGTAGCCACCCTCCACGCCGATGAGCTGCCGCCGGTGTAATATTACATCTTCGGTTCAATATTTCGACATCTTTGGTTAAAAGGATAAATCTTCATTTATTTAATTAGCTAAGTGGTTGCTTCTAGCTTGACTCAATCTGTACATCCACGTGGAAGCATTTTTCTTTCATCTTGTGTACTTTAGCATCAACTTATTGGGAGTTGCTATCAAGGTTGGAGCTCACTTTTATTTTCCCCCACAAAAAAGGAACAAGCACCTCACTCCTCCAAGCAGAAGGCTTCCTCCAGCCTCTTCTTGGGCGCCCCTCCCCCTCCTTCCTTCCACACGATCAAGAAGCCCACCTTGGCGCCTCCCCTAGCAGAGCTCCTCCATGGCACCTCCCCAAGCCGAGCTACCTGCTGCTGCCCATCTCCCAACCGAGCCCTTCCTTCTCCATTGGTTCTCCATGGGAGCAAAGGAGGTAGGGATTTTTTTGATTGGGTTTGTACTTGCTCTAATTGAGTCCCTAGCTGGTATAGATGGCCATAGGGTTCCTAGATTTGGTTTATTTTGGAGGGAAATTTGGTTCTAGGGTTTGGGGGGATTTTTGTTTTCGGGTGGAGTTGAACCCGAGTTTTGGAGCTGCGTTTTGGGGTGTATAAAGTCATCCCATAGATTTTCGGCTGTAGAGGAAGTTATAGCTTATCCTTTCCACTTTAATTGAAGCACAATAACTATAAAATCCATTAAGCCAATAAAAATTTATGCCCATTTTAGTTCAGGCTGACTGAATTGAGTTTATGATGGTAGATGTTATATTCAACTGTGATTTTCGGCTAGTTACAACCAAATTAGACTTTCCATTTGCCTAGAGAAATCTAGGAAATTTCATTTAGATTGGGAAAATGTATTTGTTTGCTTGATTTGCATTGTAGAATCAAAAGTTATGCTATGTTGAAGTGAGCTATCCCAAACTGCAATTTCTCTGAAAATTCAGAAGTTGGGGTGGATCGGGTTTGATGTTCTTTTGAAATATGGTATTGATTGAGTTAGAACCAGTATGAATGGGTATGATATATTGGTATATGATCTTCTTGTGGTCATGTAGAGCATAAGAACTCCAAAATTGGTTTAGCCAATTAGGAGGTATGCTAATTTGAATGTGGGCTATCTGGAATTGGAATTAATACAAATGATCTCTGTTCATTTCAAATCTGGTATTGATGGAGTTAGAACCAGTATGAATGAGTATGATATATGGATAGATGATCTTCTTGTGGTCATTTAGAGTACAAGAACTCCAAATTTGGTTTAGTCAATTAGGAGATATGCTAATTTGAATGTGGACTGTCCGGAAATAGAGTTAATGCAAATGATCACTTTTCTTTTGCAATCTAGGATTGATTGAGGTACAACCAAATTGAATGAGTTTGTGATAATGGTAGATTATCCTCTTGTGGTAAATTAGAGACTAAGTTCACTCAATTTGGTTTAGCGAAGCAAAAGATATGATTGTTTGAGTGGCTATAGTCCGGTGTGGCCGAAGTTTGGCTCAAGTGCAAGAGTGGATTTCAGTTTTATTAGTGGTGATTGAATTATTTGGTCTCCGGAGGGAGTTTAAAAAAAAGTATTATTGTTATTTATCATTTGAGTCAAGTTTGCATTATTTTGAGATGATTGCATATATGATTTTGTAGGGAATGCGAGCTTGGGGGTGGTCGCGGCCTCTTGCCACCCCATTCTTCACGGTTAAAGGCAAGTGTATCACTAGTATGATTGCTAGGATGTCAATTCCTTGCTAAATCTTTATGATTATGTTTATATTAAAAGAGAATTGGTAAATGATTATGAATTGTTATAGATGAGTATGTTGTGATGATGAAAATGATAAAGTGATGATTATGAGTAAATGATATTGTGCATGAGTATTTATGTTCATATTGATGGAAATGTGGATGTTGGAAAAGAGTGCATTTTGTGATTTATTCATGTTAAATTGCATATGTGCATTCATAATGGAAGAGACGACCCATTCTGATGCGGGCCACTGTGTTCACACATAGTGAACACGAAAGTCCTACCTCGTAGTCCCATTCATTGAGGTGAATGGGAGCGAGACAGTAAAAGTAGGCCCCTCCACGGGATGGAAGGGAATGAGAGAGTGCACACTGACGGGTGTGCACTCGGCAATACCGGTATGTGCAAAGAAAAGATGCATTTATGAGCATGCATGTTGCATTGCATCGCTAATGCTTATTGTGTTAATGGAAATGTGAGGTTTCAGGATCGAGTCGTGAACTCCTCCTAAGAGTTTTAATGAGGTAGGTGCGGGAGGTAAGCAATGAGGTAAATGAGGTCAATGTGCTGATACAAATGCTATATATATTTGCTGTTTTGCATAACATTATGGGCATGTTGTTGATTTAAATACATTAATTGTTTATGTTACGATTGTCGGATGCACTTTGATGAGTCTTGGACTCACGCTTGTTTGTTTATTATTTTTAGGTACTCTGAGAGCGACTTACTGGGTTTGGGACTTAGCTGCACCTCCGCTGACGCTCACGACATGATAAAGGAGCTTATTTGTTTAATTGGTTCACCTGAACATTTAGTTGAGATCATTGTAATAATCCTTGGTTGTGGTTATTATGATCCCTTTGATGTTAAGGACTAATAGATGTTAGAAGTTAACTACTGGAATCACTTGGTTAGATCTTTAGAAATTTATGCTTGAAATTATTAGTGTCATCTCTTTGCCTGCTGAGTGGATGTCCAAGTTTTAGGGAAGGTGCTGCCGAAATTTTTAGTAAGTTCGGCAACCTACTAGCTGGTTAGCTTGTTTTGCTTTTATTCTCTAGTTTCTTGTGAAGGTTGTTGCTTGAGGGTCTAACATTCGGGGCACGTGGGGTGCCGGGGTGTTACAGCCAGTCTTCCTCACGGCCTCGCCGAAGTTCCACCGCCGTCCTTACCGTCTCCCCTGAGTTCAAGCAGCCACTTCAGTGAGTCTCCACTGCTCCCGCGTGCATCCTTGAGTCACATGTATCCTCCTCTCCAAGATCTGGAGAGAACCTGAGCCAATCCAGTGCTTTTCACAGGATTACAGTGTCTTCTTCCTCGCGACCGGCGAGCCCGAGCCACCGTCTTCACGCCGAAGCCGAGAAAACCAACCGTGCCGACGTGGCCATCCACCACATGTCATCACCACCTTAGCCCTAGCCGCCAGGTGGCCAAACACCGCAGCTAATTCGCCACATCGCCCTTGCAGCGCCTGGGTGCACCTGGTTCATCATGGATCGAGCCACTGAGACCGAGGGCCCGCCTGTCAGCCAAATCCTTTTTTATTTATTCCTTTTCCAGAAAATGCCAAAAATACCGTCCAATCACATCGTGCCACGTGTCACCTTCTCTCTCCCTTTTTCTTTTTCTGTATTTTCAAACTTCCGAGAGCCCGTTCTCCTCCGTCCGAGCTCCGATTCCAGTGATTCAAATTTCTAAATTCAAGCCCTACCTTCCAGTACCATTATTTTCAAATTTCAAATTTTATTTGTATTTACTTTATTTATCTATTCTCGTTTCACGTGTAGACGACATCGCCGAAGTTCAAGCAATTCAACAGTCGGAAGAAGAACCAGCAGGAGGCAACGAAGGCAAGTCTTCCTTGACCATGTTGAGCCCATGTTTATGAAATGAATATGTTGTTTTAAATTGTGCATGCTTATTTTTAAGCAATATATTTCAAATATAGTCTTAAGGTTTAGTTAATTTCTTGAACTTGTTATGACTCCTTTGATATTGATCGTTGTGGACCTTTGTTACTCTAGATGATACTAGTTGCTTTAAATTGGTGATAAATAATAGTGTAGCATGGGATGGTAGAATTGCTTAGTCCAGCTTAAACGTTTCGGTATTATACTATTATGGGAATCATTTCAAACTGGATTTAAACTCTTTCACGAAGTTGCAGCAATTGGTGCTGCTACTATTATTTAAATGAAATACAAGAGGAAAAATGATTTAGACTAGGGTAGATGGATGTTTGGTGGGTGCTAAATGCACGAGAATGTTTTGGTAAGGTGAAAGTTCCTCCCTAGTCAGTTAAGGACCGAAGCGTGTGTTATTTTGGACTGAGCACTACCGTATAACCACATGTCTATATGGGTACGACCTGGCTATGTAATTTGCGCGTCTCATTATTGGCTTCGCCATTGGGTGGAATGTGGTGCCGGATGGAGACACTCGCAAGACGCAAAAGGGGGCTTCTGTACTGGGTGGCTAGAACCCTAACAGCGGTGAAACCTTAGCGAGCGAAGTTGATAATAAGGCTGTGCATTGTAAAGGCCTTGTCATGATTTCTCTGCTGCACACCAAAGGAAGTGTGCATGGCAACAAGAGACGATCATGTCTTGTGGGTAAAGCTATACACACTCTGCAGAGTTGAAACTACTTAAGTAGCCATGCCCACGGTCAAGGGTAGGCAATGTACGCTTTCACATTATAGATTTTATGGTTTTGTTTTCAAATGAAAAGGACTGTTTTGGGAATCCGTGAGCGGATGGAACTCTCAAGTTGTGGTTTGGCGGTTGGAGCCAGTCTGGTGATTGGAACCTATTTAGTTGTCATCTTTAATTAAATGTTTACAACTTCATTTGCCAAATGATGCTTTGTGAAATTATTAGTGGAATTTAAAATTAAACATCGCTTTATGCTAAATGAACCATATTATGCCTTCACTTGTTCAGCTTGCATATAGTTAACATGCATTAAGTTTTCAAGGCTTGCAAGTACTGTTGTGTACTCACCCTTGCAAATTATCCCCTCTTTCCACAAAGGAGTATGTAGAACCAGAAGGTGACTACAAGTATTACCCTTGTGGTTTCGATGAAGGTGATCCGGAATTCTAGGATGCGCACCCCAGTCGATTGCCTATTGGGCACATGGATGGGACTATCTTGCCACTATTTATTTTGTTTTCGCTGCTACTTTATTGAACTCAAGCCATGTGGCTATTTACTTGTAATCGTTGACCATAAGGTTGGTACCTTTTATTTGAGTTTTAATATTATTTGATTCGTGATATGGATGTATTATCATCACTGTTTCCACTGTGTGCACTAGCTTGATCTGAGAATAGTGCAGTTATACACAGAGGGTTCGGATAAGGAAATCCGATCCCGACAAAGAACCTAAGAATAAGACGAGATGAGATAATCTATTTAATGCCAAATCATTGGTTTGATTTAGAAAATAATTTTGATGTTCTTTTTAAAAAGACCATGCTAACTAGGGTTGCGACCTACAGTCGATAGAATAAAAGATACAAACCTTATGGCCAACCATTACAAAATAAATAGCCTCATGGTTTGAGTTCAATAAAGTAGCAGCGAAAAAAATAGCAGCAGGATAAGCCCATCCATTTGCCCAACAAGCAATCGACTAGGGTGTGTGTCCTAGAATTTCGAATCTCCTTCATCAAAATCACAAGCAAAGTACTCGTAGTGACCTTCTGCTTCTACACACTCCTCTGTGGAAAAGTGGGGATGTTGCAAGGGTGAATACACAACCGTACTCGCAAGCATTGGAAACATAATGAATGATAACTATATGCAAGGATAAAAAAATTGAAGGTGCAATATGGCTCATTTAGCATAAGAAAATGTTTTAACTTTAAATACCACTAGTAATTTTACAAAGTGTCATTTGACAAATGTAGTTGTAAACATTGAATTTAGTATGATAACTAAATAGGTTCCAGCCACCCCAACTGGCTCCAACCGTCAAACCACAACTCGAAAGTTGCATCCACTCACGGATTCCACTACCAACTAATAATCTGAGTTCTATCCAATCACGGATTCCAAAACCATCATTTTTATTTAAAAGCCATAAAATATATAATGTGCAAGTGTACCTTGCCTGCCCTTGAACGTGGGCATAGTTATTTAGTAGTTTTAATTTTGTAGAGTGTGTACAGCTTTACCCACAAGACATGATCATCCCCTGCCTCTAGAGTAACACATTTCCTTATGTGTGCGACAGAGAGATCATGATAAGGCCTTTACAATATGCAACCCCGCTATTAGCTTCATCCCTAAGGTTTCACCATTGATAGGGTTCTAGCCGTTCAGTTCAGAAGCCCCCTCTTGTGCCTTACGAGTGTCTCCAGCCGGCACCCACATTCCACCAAATGGGGAAGCCAAGAACAAGACAGACAAATTAATTAGCTAGGTTGTATCCTATAGACTTGTGGTTTTACGGTAGTGCTTGGTCCATGGTAACATACGCTTCGATCCTTAATTGACTAGGGCAGAACATTCACTTTACCGAAACGTTCTCGTGCATCCAGCACCCGTTAAACATCCATCTGGCCTGGTCTAAACTATTTTTCCATTTATTTCATTTAAATAACAACAGCAATACCAATTGCCGAAATTTTACAAAAGAGTTTAAACTAACTTTGAAAGAGTTTCGACGATGTAGTCTACACGCGAAACGAGAATAAATAAATAAATAAAATAAATTCAAATAAATTCAAAAATTGAAAATAATGGTACTAGAAGGTAGATCTCAAATTTACATGAATTTAGAAATTTGAATCACTGGATTTGAAGCTCGAACAAGGAGAACGGGCTCTCAGAAGTTTGAAAATAAATAAAAAGAATAAATCCTTATTTTTCAAATTATTTTTTTACTGGAAATTAGATTAATGATGTCATGATGACGTCATCCACAATTTTCTTTTCGACCAAAATATTTCCCTAAAGGAAATTCAATTAATGACGCAATGCTGATGTCAGTAATACTATTTACCGAAAATAAAATAATTTAGAAAATCTTTTAGAGGCTGATAGGTGGGCCTTCGGCCCATGGACCGTGTCCAAATCAGATCAGTCTACAATAGACCAGTTCCACCAAATCAGATCGGTCTACGGTACACCAGGTTCACGGCTCTACTAGGGATGACATCATGGGTGACGTAAACGGAGCTTGGTTTGGCTGACGCGCAGGCCCAACTGGCTAGCGTGGCGCTAACGCAGGCGAGCAGTGGTATTGATTCATTGATGACGTTGACTTGGGCGACCATTCGGCAACGACGATGTGTGATGTCCGAGCGGCAGACACAAGCGGAAAATGCAGAAGTCTGAAGAGTGTCGGATGATGAATAGTAATTGAAGTTAGAAGAAGAAGTGCGGATGAGAAAGCATCAGAAAGAAGACAAAGTATACAAGTAAACAGGGGACCCACTTGTAATAGATATAGAGGAAAGACTATATATATAGTTGAATCGGATTGTAACAAACCATACAACAGAATGATGATTTACTGCTACACTTTCCCCTCTATCTTCTGCTATCCTTCGGTCCTCTGCTCCTTCCTTCTCCGCTTCTCTTATCTTCTGTACCCTGTTTCTTGTGCTTGACACCGATCTCACGCCGCGTGCTCCTTGCGCTGGCCAAGGGACACGACAACTAGTATCAGAGCTCTGTTCGATCGGAGATTTGCGCAGTCTAGAGCTGTAAAATACCGGGAAGAGGTTGGAAAACCTGTGGCAATCTTTGATTGACGCAGCGATTTCTGTAAAATACCTACCAACGGTTGGCTCGACTTAGCAACGATCAACACAGTTTTGTTACACAATCCCGGATAAGGGTTGGTGATTTGGGGGCGATCTTGGCACCCGATCATTTGGTAAAATCCCCTAAATCCGGTTGGCCGGATTGATTCGATCAAGCACCACGGCGCCACCAAAACCTTCTCCGCAGATGGGCTTTGTCTTAGAGGCAATGGAGGAAGCTTTTGCTAAGGCGGAGGAACGTTGGGTTGTGATGCAGCGCAGTCTGGAATAGATGATGTCGAAGTTGGAGGGGTTGGAGGAGTCTCACCAGCAGATGGCGGTGAAGGTGGATCTTACGGCTCAGGTATCTGATTCTTATGTGCGAGAGCAGCAATTGATAACTAAACAGTTGGAGGCCAATGCTCAGGCGGTGGCTCGTCTTACCCTGGTGAATCAGCGGAATCAAGGTCAGGAGACGAAGGAATCACTTCCGAGTCCTGGAGCTGACAGGCGATTTCCCATGTACCATCAGACACCACTGCTGCCAACCCCTGGCGGCGCGTCTGCTCGGTATGCATCCGAAGGCCGGTCCAGTTCATCCAGTTCACAAGGGGAAAATGCGCTGGCACCCCGAAATACTTTGCCCAAATTGTCGTTTCCAAGGTTTGAAGGAGAAAATCCAAGAATCTGGAGAGATAAATGCTTGGATTACTTCTGAATGTTCAGTATTCCGGAGGGAATGTGGGTGACTGCTGCATCACTGCACATGGATGGAAACGCTGCAAAGTGGTTGCAGATGTTCAAACTCAGACAAGAATTGGGCACTTGGAACCATTTTATGGACGTGGTGGAGAAGAAATTCGGCAGCTATGATCATAGGCGATCTTTGGAGGTGGTTCAAGATCTTCGGCAAAGCGAATCTGTGAAGGAGTATCAGCTGAAATTCGAGGAGGCAATGTATCAAGTGTCCATATTCAATCCCCATTATGATGAAGAATTTTTTGTCTCACAGTTTATCAAAGGATTGAAGGAAGAATTGCGGGGTCCGGTACAGAGTCAGTTGCCGGAATCTGTTGAACGAGCGGCATTATTAGCTCGAGTGCAGCAAGATATCCAAGACAGAGCAAAGGCTGGTAGAAGCAAATGGAACACGGTCAAGGAGAGTGGCGCCACGAACAAGGGTGAAGTAAGAAAGGCTGCAGCGCAGTGGAATCCAGGTGAATTATGGAGAACTCGGCAATTGCGAGAATACCGCCGAGCAAACGGGCTATGTTATCAGTGTGGGGATAAATACGAGAATGGACATCATCTGCAATGCAAGAAGCGGGGACAAGCTCAATTACAAGCTATGACTGTGGAGGAAGATCCGGAGTGGTTGTCAGATGAAATACTTGACAGACTTGAGAGAGCTGATCTGAGAATAGAAGAACCATGCAACTTATCGTTAAATGCATTGGCAGGAAATGATGGGGGTGAAACCATCCGACTTCGGGCCTTGGTGAAAAATCAAGTCATGCTTATATTGATTGACTCCGGCAGTTCACACAGTTTCGTTGATATTAAATTCTTGAACCGATTGGGTTATGAAGCAGCGAAAACAACTGCAGTACAAGTGAAGGTGGCCAATGGAGAGCTATTGCAATGCGATAGGTGGATGCCACAGTTGGCATGGTGGTCTCAAGGGTTCACATTCTATTCTGACATGAGGGTGTTAGACTTATGTGCTTATGATGCTATTTTGGGGATGGACTGGCTCAGTAAATACAGTCCAATGAAGTGTCATTGGCAAGAAAAAACGTTGGAGTTCACTGATGGAAAGCGCCATGTGCGATTACAAGGTGTTCTGAGCAAAAGGGTTGATCACATTGAGGAAATGTCAGGTGAACAATACAGAAAGTGGCAAAAGGGGAATGAAATATGGGCGATGGCTGTGGTTGAAACAGTAAGTGGACAGACTGAAACTGCAGTGCCTTTCACAGTTGAACAAGTATTGCAGCAATATGATGGAGTCTTCGGAGAACCCTCGGGCATACCCCCTCACCGAGATTATGATCACTCGATTCCACTCATACCTAATGCTATTCCGGTAAATGCACGACCATACCGCTACTCTCCGTTGCATAAAGACGAAATTGAAAGACAAGTCGAAGAGATGTTGAAGACAGGGGTGATCAAACACAGTGCAAGTCCATTCGCATCTCCGGTTCTGTTGATTCAAAAGAAAGATGGCAGTTGGCGTTTTTGTATAGACTATCGTCGATTGAATGCGTTAACCATCAAAAACAAATTTCCAATGCCTGTTGTTGATGAATTATTGAATGAATTGGGAGGCACTCAATATTTCTCCAAACTGGATCTTCGGGCAGGGTATCATCAGATTCGGATGCAAGAAGGAGATGAAGAGAAGACAGCGTTCAAAACGCACCACGGGCATTATCAATTCCGAGTAATGCCGTTTGGCCTTACCAATGCGCCCGCTACCTTTCAGTGTGTAATGAACTCGATATTGCAACCTTATTTGAGGAGGTTTGTATTGGTGTTCATGGACGATATCCTAATATACAGTCCAACCATGGAGTTACACATTGATCATTTGTGTCGAGTGCTGGAAGTTTTGCAACAGAACCAATTCTTTGTGAAGCGCTCCAAGTGTTCATTTGCACAGCGACAATTAGAATATCTGGGGCATATAATTTCGGATTGCGGGGTGGCAACCGATCCGGAGAAGACCAAAGCTATGCTGAACTGGCCCTTGCCGACAACGGTGACTGAATTACGGGCATTTTTGGGGCTCACAGGATATTACCAGAAGTTCGTATGTAATTACGGGGTAATTGCAAAATCATTGACGAATTTATTAAAGAAAAGGGCATTTGTATGGACTGAACAAGCAACTGAAGCTTTTGAGAGGCTGAAACTCGCTATGTCTTCCACCCCAGTATTGGCCCTGCCAGACTTCAACAAAAGCTTCTTGATTGAAACGGATGCGTGTGATTTGGGAATTGGTGCAGTACTGATGCAAGAAGAGCACCCCATTGCTTTTTTGAGTAAGGCTCTTGGGGTAGCGCATCAACAATTGTCGATTTATGAGAAGGAATTCTTAGCTGTCATCTTAGCGGTAGATCGGTGGAGATCGTATTTACAACGAGGTGAATTCCTTATTCGTACTGATCACCACAGTTTGAGTTTTCTGGAAGAACAGCAACTGCAATCACCTATGCAAAGGAAAGCAATGACCAAACTAATGGGTCTTCAATTCCGCATCGTTTACCGGAAGGGCAAAGAAAACCTTGCAGCTGATGCCTTATCACGGGTGGGACATTGTATGACTCTTCAGTCCATGTCGGCGTGTCAGCCGGTATGGCTACAGGAAGTGTTAAATTCTTATGTAACTGATAGTGAAGCTCAGGACAGACTCATCCAACTAGCACTGAATAGCCCGGATGCGCAGGGATATGAACTGGTGAATGGGGTAATCCGATACAAGGGCCGTATTTGGATTGGCCAAAATTCCACACTGCAGACGAAGCTCGTGGATGCTTTTCATTGCAGTGCGATTGGGGGACATTCAGGCATTCAGGCAACATATCAAAGGTTAAAACGGCTATTCATGTGGGAAGGACTGAAACGGTCAGTGGAGTCTTTTGTTCAGCAATGTGTAATCTGTCAGCAAGCGAAGGGTACACAAGGTCTTCCAGCCGGACTCTTGCAACCTTTACCGATTCCACAAGGCGTGTGGCAAGACATTACGATGGATTTTATTGAGGGCTTACCCAAGTCTGAGGGCTATGATGTCATAATGGTGGTGGTAGATCGTTTCTCAAAGTATGCCCATTTCCTACCGCTCAAACATCCATACACAGCACACCGAGTGGCTCGATTATTCTTGGATCAGGTGGTGCGCTTACATGGATTACCACATTCCATTGTCTCCGATAGAGATCGAGTGTTCACAAGTGTGTTCTGGAAAGAGTTGTTTGCACAATTGGGAACCAAGTTGATTCACAGTACTGCTTATCATCCACAAACAGACGGGCAGAGTGAACGAGTCAATCAATGTATTGAAATGTATCTCCGGTGTATGGTACATGAGTCACCAATTAAATGGAAACAATGGCTGTCTATTGCTGAATTTTGGTATAATACCAGTTTCCATACTTCCTTGGGTTGCTCTCCTTACAAAGTTTTATATGGCTGTGAGCCCTATGTGGGAGTACCTCAGACGGACAAAATGGTAACAGACGAGTCAGTGCAGGTGTTCTTGACTGAAAGACAGACTCACTTGAATTTAATCCGACAGCATTTGTCGCAGGCCCAGAACCGGATTAAGCTACAGGCGGATAAAAGGAGACAAGACCGGGAGTTTCAGGTTGGTGAATTGGTACTCTTGAAGTTACAACCATATGCACAGAGTTCCGTCGTCAACAAACCTTTTCCTAAATTGGCTTTCAAGTTCTATGGGCCGTATGAAGTGTTAGAACGGATTGGCGCAGCAGCATACAAACTCAAGTTGCCTGATGACGCTCAAGTCCATCCGGTATTTCACGTATCTCAACTCAAGCCTTTTACTCCAGATTATACACCAGTGTTCAAATCGATGCCTAAAGTCGCTGAGCTAGATACGGTTGCACCGGAGCCAATTCTGATCCTGGAGCGTAGATTGGTGAAGAAAGGAAATGTTGCCATACCGCAGGGGTTAATTCAATGGGCGGGCATTCCTCGCGAAGCAGCGACGTGGGAAGACTTGCACGTTCTCCGGAAGCGTTTTCCGCACGCAGTTGCTTGGGGACAAGCAACTCCTCAGGCGGGGAGTCATGTGATGTCCGAGCGGCAGACACAGGCGGAAAATGCAGAAGTCTGAAGAGTGTCGGATGATGAATAGTAATTGAAGTTAGAAGAAGAAGTGCGGATGGGAAAGCATCAGAAAGAAGACAAAGTATACAAGTAAACAGGGGACCCACTTGTAATAGATATAGAGGAAAGACTATATATATAGTTGAATCGGATTGTAACAAACCATACAACAGAATGATGATTTACTGCTACACTTTCCCCTCTATCTTCTGCTATCCTTCGGTCCTCTGCTCCTTCCTTCTCCGCTTCTCTTATCTTCTGTACCCTGTTTCTTGTGCTTGACACCGATCTCACGCCGCGTGCTCCTTGCGCTGGCCAAGGGACACGACACGACGGTTTGTCTCACGACTACGTGGCGCGATGAATAGAGGAAAAACGGCGGCGTCGATGGACAGGGAACCAACGGCGGTGATGGGGGAAGACAACACGGGGGAAACGATGGAGATACGGGCTGACTGGAGCAAAGTAAAATGACGACGAAAGAGCTCAAAGATTCTCCAATGGCGCGGCGAAGGTTTAGATCTCCGGCGAGAAATTCACGATCGACGACGGTGTCTTGGGCTACGCAAGTTAGGGCGGCGGCGTGATGCGAGGAGCATGAATCAAGAATCGGCAGTAGCTTTTAAAGCCTAGGGTCACATACATGGGATGTGGCACAGATTTCGAAGGCTTGGCAGCAGCGGACTCCGTGGTGGTTAGGGTTTGCATACAGCGGCGGGTGGGCTGCGGCGTGCCGAGACATGCACAAGCGGGCGGACTAGACTGGGCCGAAGCAAAGCGGGCCGGAGCGACGGGGTAGGCCGGGCTGCGGAGTGGTTCGGCCCAAGAGATTTTCAAAATAAAATCATTTTCCGAATTAATAAATTTCTAAAAATTCAATTAAAAGCAAATAAATTCATAAGAATCCCCAAAAAATACAGAAAAATTCCTTATAACACAAGGAACACAACTATGATTGAAAATCTTTTATTTGATGCATAGATTAATTAAATCAAATCAAATCTTTTATTAATTAATAATTCAAATTAAGCTTTAATTGATTAGGAAAAAATCCAAATGGTTCCTTTAATTTTTAAAACTTTTCAAAAGGTCAAAATTTGGAATGTTACAATATCCGGCTCCAAATTTATAATGCTCTGTCACTCCAAATGGTTCCTTTAAGTTTTAAAACTTTTTAAAAGCTCAAAATTAGGAATGTTACAATATCCGACTCCGAATTTATAATGCTCTGTCACTGCCCTGTGACCCAATTCTTTTGTGTTTCCATTGGTGAACTTTTTTTACAGTTTTCATAATTCTACAACTTTACATTTTTCCCTGAGAAAATTATTACGCATAATTCCTGAAACATGTTGGACTAACCAAATTTATAATGCATGACGTAAAAGGATCAGGAGAGTTGAAGCCAAGCAGGTTAATCTTTATAGTGGCTCACTAATGGGCTGTTTGGTTGCCTTCTCAACTCAGCCAGGCTGTATGAGTGGAGCCAGGCTGGTGGGAGCCAGGCTGAGTGGATGCAATGAGATGCTGTTTGGTTGCTTGCATGAGCTGATGCAGGCTGGCAAGAGATGTTGTTTGGTTGATTGTATGAGCTGGTGCAGGCTGGTAAGAGATGTTGTTTGGTTGATTGTATGAGCTGGTGCAGGCTAACAAGAGAACATGTTTGGTTGATTGCATGAATTTTTATATATATCATCTCCTGTATATCACCGTATTTAAATTACATTTATTGTAGTATTTACAAATTAGCCCTAAATGAGTATACCTCCCCTTTTGTTGTGACAACAATGTTGTTGAAATATCCCGCCCAATCAATAAATAATTAACAATCAATTAACAAAGAGATTAAACAAAATTAATCATTATACTTTATTAATACGATTGAATCATTACAATCTGAATCATTAGTTAAATTACAAGTATTGAACTGTGATTAATAAAAGTTAAATTACAAACTGTCAAACGATTACAATTCAATTGTACAAGAATACCGAAAGGATAAAACCCTAATATAATAATCTTTCATCTTCATCTGCATAACTTGCATTGTAAGAAAACAACCATGCATTAGAATAGAAATAAGTAAATGAATTGAAATAGGAAATTGAGCTAGAACTGCCGTCAGCCTTTAATTAATTATCACTAATTGAGGTACCCAAGATTGTCCGAGGGCCAATCTGGCCCCTCTAGCGATTAATTTTGCATCATTCGACAGTATACAAACCTGTTCGGATCGTAGACGTATGTATCCAACCTTGCACACCATAGAAATCAATTTACCTCAATAGAACAGTGGAAGACCTCACTGCAAAAGGTAGAGCCAAAGCCCTGTCCAAGAACCAGGTGCAAGGGAACCAGGAGCCGAGCCCTGGGAGCAGGAAGGAAAAAGGGGAATCGAACCAGCAGAGCACCCTTCCTCTTCCCTCCAATCCGTTTTCAGTTTCATCAATCAAGTAAGTCACAGACTCATTTCCCCAATAGAGACCAGAATAAACTAAATATGAAATGTGACAGTAGAAGGTCTAAATGAGAATAGAAAAAGGATTCATGGTCTCAGTACTTTAGTAAAACAAAATGCAAGGGTTGCATCGAGAAATCCCTATTAAACATGTTTCTCAGACACAATCATAGTTAGGAGATACACCGATGCCATCCAACTTGCATGTAACATAGATAGATTTTGCATCACAGACCAAAAGAACAGTAGCTCACCTCAAAACATAGTATCAGTTTCCATCATCTACCATGTGATCTAGACAAGCTTTTAGCATCATAGATTGTAGTCCAGCATCAAATCATCATCTGCTAAACGTATCTCTTCGATAATTGAACTCAACCAAATCAATTAACCCCTCAGCCACATCACAGATCATAGGATGATCTCAGTATCAATTATTCATCATCAAATCCACCATTCCCAGATCATCAACATTATAATGCAACCATCACACATAGATTAGAAGGGAAAGGAGGACTCGGTATCAGATAGAAGAAGGTAAGGGGGGAATTATATTAGGGTTTACCAAACCCTAGATCTAAGGTTTGTTCAAAAACAGTAATTGCAAAATGGAAGTCCTCCAAACTATGAAATTTGATAATAAGCTTCCTTCGTCGGCTTCGCATATCCATCTAACAAATAACTAGTGCACAACTAAATATGTTAATGACAAATATATGTACAAAAGCTTGTTGAAATTATTCAGCTCTAGAAGACAAACCTACACACATATATAGAAGCAAGCACAAGTACTAATTAAACACGAGCACAAATTAAGACAATAAACACGAGCACTAATTAAGACATTGACAATCAATACAAGCAAGCATATCCAAATAGAGATGAATTGCTAGTGAACTGCCGATGAACAATAGATTGGATACAAGTTCTTGCTAATAGACACAAATAGGCTAATAAACTCAGTAATGCTCTCAAGACAAAGAAACTTAGTAATGCTCTCAAGATAAAGACTAAATTGTGGAGCATTCTTGTGGTTGCACAAGTAATGAGAATAATGACAGAATGGCAGTAATGCTAAATTGCTTTGTCTAATGCTAAACACTGGAACACAGAAAAGAATGAACCAAATCCTTTACTCTCTAATCTAATGTACAGCAAACTAAATTGGATAAAAGTTCTTATAAGTTATCAATTAAGCAAATTGGCTTCAGATTAAGGAAATAGCAAAGTTGATTCTTGCTACATGCAGAAGCTTCTATTATGGGACACCTACAAAGGTTCACCACAGATCTACAAGCAGACCTACATGGTGGAAGCAATCAACATATTCTTATGACCTACAGAGACGATTTCACCACAGATTTACAGAGCAGACACGACGGATGTATTGCTCAGATAAGACCTACAGAGACGATTTACAGAGCAATAGATGCAAAAAGGAAATGGATATCCAATCTTGTTGAACACATACCACTCTTCTGAGAGACTGAGGCGCGCTGGAGTAGGGTCGGAGTAGGGTGGCTGGAGGTGCGCAAGGGGGTCGGAGAGGGGCGGCTGGAGGTGCGCGCGGAGATCGAAGACGGCCGGCTGGAGCTGCGCGAGGAGGTCGGAGACGGCCGGCTGGAGGCGTGCGCGGAGGTCAGAGACAGTCGTCGAGAGGCGCGGCGGGGAGGAGACGGCCGGCTGGAGGCGCGGCGAGGAGCGAAGACGGGCGGATGGAGGCGCGGGCGGCCAGATCCGCGCCGGCGGAGGCGGATGGAGGCGTCGGCGAGGAACCCTTGCGTGTGAGGCGGCTGGGGAGAAACCTTGCGTGGGGGTCCTGGGGGAGACCGTGCGAGGCGGCTGGGGAGACTAGGCCCTGCGGAGCGGAGAGGTTTGCACCAGCGGAGCCAGGCCCGGCGGAAACGGCCGATTTTTTCGTTTCTCCGGAGCCTGGCTCCAGGGGGCAAGCTGCATCGTGGGAGCCTGGCCCAGGAACCTGAGAAGCCAACCAAACAGTGCAATGTTGCATCCTCAGAGCCAATTCTCTCCAGATGCAGCCAACCAAACAGCCCATAAGATTCCAAAATCTTCCAGCATGCTCACCATAAAATAGCAACGCACAAAAAACATATTGAACACTTGCACTAACGAAATTCGCCATGCTTCAAGCGAAGCATGATGTTAACCTATAAATTACCAGCAAAGTAAAAATGCATAGCTCATTATATACATGAGTAAACTGTAAGACTACGAACAATTCAACACAAAAACACTAGCGCTGTTGCAAACATTGGCACCAACAGCAGACCTACAAAAGCAGTCACTATTTCCGAATGATATGGACATTCATCGTGTGCCTCATTTCATGCTTCAGCAGTTCAAAGAGGCATGTATCACCTATCCGCAGTTTGTTGCCACTTACAAATTGTATCCACCCTTGGCGAAGCCTTCTCAAATTTTCCTTGGTAACTTGAAACTGAACTTGCCACCTCTTGCCATTTCGCTGAAGCATTAACATTTGGTCCTTGCATGGAAGATATTCATTGGCATAATTTCTACAGAAGCCCTGATTAGAGTTTGATAAATGCTTCAAATTGACCACGCAAACAAATTGTGACAGCAAATTAAGATGGCCTCTGCTTCCAACTGATAATACAAAGCTCATATGCTATAAGGTTATGAATCCACAGAGCCTATACTGGTAATGACAACCCATTCGAACATGAAAAATCTAACTTACCAGATAGGAAGAGTCTCGAGTAATGTTGCTTTTTGTCATGACAGCCCCAAACATGGGGATGTCGGAACGAACAGCTCGGACCTTCTTTTCTAATTTCATCCTTTGCACTTGAGTTAGACGTGTCAAAGGTGAGAAGATGCAATTAGTTACAGCAGGTATTTCTTGAATATTATCTGAAGAAGAAACATTTCCTGTAAGTCCCCCCAAAAAAGAGTAAGCATGGTGTAGGTAATTGCAAATGTGATATACACACAATAGTATTAGTTCTGTTATTGTTATTACCAAATTCATCAAGGGTAATTGTCGATACACTGATCTTCATCTTCTTGCTGCATATGTTTGAGCCATCCCTTTGAAGTCGAATTTGCCTTTTACTTGTTAGCAATTGCATGGGCTTATGGTCATCAGAACTGCTTGAAATTTCAATAGGATCTCCCTGCCTTTGTTGGACTTGATGACCAATGTTGGGAGCAACATGTGACAATGCTTTCACACAACCGCTCGGATCAAAGATTAGAACCTTAAACTGAAATTTTCCATTGTATCTGAATACCAGGAAGTCACCCATCCTTAGGTCATGCATGCTGACAAACGCCTCAAACCCTGCTTTGAGAACAAACTTATTTGGATATTTGGATATTCTGCTTTGAGAATTACATACTTTCAGTTTGATTTTTCTTTGGATCTTGTCCCTAAAACTTTGTGCAAATTTATCTGGTATGGTCTGAAAGGATAAGAATAAAAAAGCATCTATTATAGAACAAAAGCTGATGTTAGAAAATTCTCACAAAAGGGAAAAATAGCAAACCTTCACTTTGGTGGACCCTGATTAAGATTTATAAACCGTAACCACTGCATGCGCTAAGAAAAAAAAAATGATATGCTAGAAATTCTCACAAAAATGGAAAACATCCGGTTCACTTTGGTTGACCTTAACTATGATTATAGTCCACAACCATCAGATGTTATTAGCGAATAACCTATTCAAATTAAGATAAGAAACAACCATTAGTAAGATAAGCTAAGTCCTACAATATATCTCGCATGAAGAAAGGAATAAATAAATGTAATACCTTGGCCCGATAGTGTGAAGACCCATGTGGCCCATGTGAAGTGGTGGTGGGATTAGTCCTATATTACTTGTCTAAAGTGAGTTGTAGTAGCATACATAGTTATCACGGCATCGCCTAGGCGACGCCTAGTCATCGCGGTGGCCAGAGGGGAATGCCAGGACAGCTTGCCTCAACTGGAGGGGATTAGGAGACCACCTAGACGTCCAATCGTGTCTATGAGCGATTAGGTGTCGCGGCAACTTCGCAACGGCGGGCGGCGAAAGAAAAGGAGGGGGTCAAATGTAGAGTAGACGCGACAAAGGGAATGCAGACATGAACCCTAGCGCGTCGAGAGGATACAGGAGTTCCGCTGCCACCTCGGTCACCTCCGCTGGTCGATTCGAGGTCCGCCGTCGAGTCATCAACAAAGGAGTGCCACCCTGCCACCCTCTCCCCTCTCGTTGCAGTAAGATCCTGATTCCCAATCCCAAATTTGCTACTACTGCCCTCCCTCTCCCTCATCTGCTGCTCTCCTTCTCCCTCGTTTGCTGCTGCTGCTCTCCCTCTCAAACGAAGAAGTTGTGAAGGAAAGACACCAAAAGGGGGCTTCTCAAATGAGCATCGAGCGGAGCTTAAAACCAAAGGAAGATAAGGAGAAGACAAGCATGTATGTAGCCAAGTTCTTCTACAAGAATGACATTTCATTCAACGTTGCACACCGAAGAAGCTACTAGGAGATGGTTGAGGCCATTGGACAGTATGGACCTGGCTTTAAGCCTCCTAGTTACCATGAGTTAAGGATGCCATATCTTCAGAAATAAAAAATATAAGTTGGTAAAATAAGTAAGAAGCAAGAGTTCGCTTAAAGAATTTTGGTTGCTCATTGATGTCAGACGGATGGACAGACAAGAGGGGTTGTCACTTAATTAAATTCCCTATCAATTGCCCAAAAGGGACTTTCTTCTTGGAGAGTGGATGCATCTAGTGAGTCACATGATGTAGTATTGTTGGCGGGTTTACTTGAGAAGAGAATTCAAGAGATCGCCGAGGACAAAGTTGTACAAGTAGTCACGGACAATGGGACTAACTACAAGGCGGCGGGAAGGATTCTTATGGAGAGGTTTCTCAGACTATATTGGACGCCATGTGCTGCCCACTGGTTGGATCTTACGTTGGAGGATATTAACAAGATGAACGAGTTCGACAAGTGCATTGCCCAAGCAAAGCGTGTCACAACATTCATTTATAGGCATGTAAGACTTCTTGCTGCAATGAGGGATATGATGGGTGGAAAGGATCTTGTGAGACTTGCGACTACTCGGTTTGCCACCTCTTTCCATAGTTTGTAGAGGGTGTACAGGCATAAAGAAGCTTTGAGGAAGTTCTTTGTTAGCGACGATTGGAATAGATTTAAATTGTCTAGAACAGAAGCAGGGAAGGATGTAATTACCATTGTCCTGGTGTCCGTGTTTCGTGCACCGGCAATACGAATTTTTGGTTAGTGGGGGTCGCGCGCTCCCTCTCCCCGAATGGTTGACTCAAAAAGCCAGGAGTTTATACTGGTTCGGGCTGAACGTCCCTACTCCAGTTCGCTCGGTGGGGGTGTATTGATCTTGCGGGACGAACAAGGGATTACAAGCGAGGCAAGGGTTCGGTCAACCGACTCCCTCGTGCTCGGCTACTTGTTTTTTGCTCGTCTTTTTGTTGTCTAGAAATCGTCCGTCGTCCCCGCTCCCTCGGGTCCCGCCTTTCCTTATATAGACGGAGGCAGCAGGTTACACGGGAGTTTGGAGGAAAAAAGGAGGGGGTACTGTACGCCTTGGAATCTGGTCTCTGTCTTGTCCGACCGACCTCTGCCCGCCCCACGCAGGGTTGGTAGTCCTGCGGTGTGCGGTCTTCCGCTGGGCTGTCAGGATGACATACCGCTCTGTGCTCCTGTCAGCTTCGGTGGTTTTAATAGTGCTTGACTTTAGTTCGGCCTCGGGAGAGGGCGCCTCCCTCTGCGGCGTGTCAGGCGACGGGACAGGGGCTTGACTCCTTCGACGGTCCTTCTGACAACCTCGGGAAGGAGCCGCCTACCCCCGTACGGGTGTCAGTGGATGTTGCGTGCGTGGGGTAGCTGGCTCCACAGGCGCGGGGCCCCCCCTTCGGGTGCCAGTGGAGCCAACCAACCGTGCGCCCCAACCTCGGAGGTCGGGGTCGACCGTCCTCCTGGGGCTGGCTCGGACCGAGGCCTGGCCCACTCTCTGCGGCCCACACACCTTTCGCCAGTACTGGGCTCCCGGAGAGGTAGGTCAGCCCGTTCGTGATCCCGGGCTGATGGGGGTACCCATGGTACGGGTACTCGTCACCTGGCTATGTCATTTTGGAATTCAATGTAAGACTGCATAAGAGCATCACAACCCCTCCTAATTGTTCTGAGGGGTGTTGATGGTGATGAAAAGCCCGCAATGCAAAACTATCCATAGCTATGGACATGGATAAGAAGAAAATCAAGTATTTTTGCCAGTTGCATGCAAGGAAAGATTGCTCAATAAAGTGTTCGCCATTGTTGACAATCGGTGGGAAAGTCAAATAGCACAAAAGCTACTGTTGATGCCAAAAAACGTGACGAAGGGTTAATCGGCAATCAACACAAGCAAAAACCAGGTTTAATTTGGATGCGAGCGTGCCTGCCGATTTGATCCTGCAATCGACAAGAGAGAGATATGATTCAATTAGCTGTTAAGCCGATTTATTTTTAAATAATGATCTAATCTAAATAGCTGTTCGAGCCGATTAGACGAAAAGTAATCGATAGATCTAAACATATTGATTGAGCTGACTAGATGAAGGATAAAAGTATATTTTTCCCGAAAAAGGCACAACAAGATTGGAGAAAAAGTAGACCTGGGTGGTGTAAGTCAACAAAACCAATAATCGGTAATACACAACTTTATTGATCAAGCGAATTACAAAAGAAGGATTACAAATCTAAAATTATACTCCTAGTCGACGGAAAGGTAAAGAGTAATACAAGTGATTGATTGTTGTTTTTTCCTCTATGCTGCCCATCGTCTCCTTACATAATGTCCAGGCCAATCGTATCCTTCCCGAACTCTTATCATAATCCGTATTAGCCGTAACCTTCTAAAGATAACACTTCCTTGAGACCCATACTAGTTTTACCTTAATTCTATTTGTCTCCGAATAAACTTTCCAAATTTGATACTTCCTACCAAATCGGTCATGCGCCAAATTCTGGTGTCAACAGCTACATGGGGCTGCTTTATTTTTGAATCCATCTAGATTCCTTGACATCTCAGAGAAGGATGAAGATTATGCAGCTCACCTACGCATGACATTTAATTTAGTGATTACAAAGATGTGTTATAGTTATAGGTACTTGCTAAGCAGTGTTGATGACTGTGAGCAGACCCATGGTAGCTTGAACAATAAGTTAGCAATCATGCAATGAAAAATAAAGAAATCTCGTAGGTCCTACTAAGTCCTAAGTGTATTCAGTATGACATTTTACCTTTCTAACATAGATCTTCATATTTGGCTTTCGTTGATTGGTGGAAAGCATATGGTGGCCATGCATGCTTTGCCTCTCCAAAAGACTGCAAAGCAGATTGTTGGTCTTTGTTGTTGTCTCCTCTGGTTGCGAACGCAATTGGAGTATATTTGAGTTTGTACGTATTTCAAACCTATAACTTTACCATTTTTTATACATATCAAACTTAAAACTTTATCATTCTTGTTACTTTAAATTCATACCAAAAAAGAAACCAATTGGAGCACAAGAGGTTGAATGACTTGGTCTATATTCAATACAACACAAAAATTGCATCTAGGTTTCAAAGGTTTCACGAAGAAAGTGGTTCTAATCCTTTGATCCTAGAAACATTTCAATAGGAGAATGAATGGACCAATAAGGATGCCAAACAAGTGCATGCCGGTGAGGATGATCTTTTATGGGATCATGTTGATGAAGCTATCGATGCATCATCCTCTCTTCAGGGTTGCAACCTTCATAGGAGATCTCATGGAGATGAAGTTCAAGTTTATGCTAGGCGTGGAGCTGCTACATCTACCCCCCATGAGCTAGGCTTCGATGAAGAAAAAGAGGATGTTGTGTGTGATGATGAGGAAGTTGAAGATGACTTCGGTCAAGCACCCGAAATTCCTTCCCAAGATAGCGGTGAAGAAAATATTGAGAGGCATAATATAGAGTTGTATGATAAATGAAATTGTTATTATTTCACTTTTTGTGATGTGGCCTTTCACATTGTTATGAACTGTAATACTTTGTTGTGCTATTTGGAACTATTTATGCCTTTCTGTTTAGAACTATTTAGTTGCTTGCTTGTCATCTCTAATTTCCTTTCATATGAGGTATATTTAGTTAATTTCATGTTATATGAGATATAATTTTCATCGTCTAATCACCGCCTAGGCGGCCGCCTATGTGCCTAGTTGTCCTGGTGCTCTAGGCTCTCCGTGCCTAGCCAGACCGCCGTCACAACTATGGTAGCATATAATGCCTATTGGGTCTAAACATAGCACTTCTGGATTAATCATTTTACACGAAGTGAGAATGGAAGTATAAATGTGATGCTATATGTCGGCGTACTTTACGCCAGGGTACCCTCTCCGCCGCAGACAAGTAAGATGGCCTGGCGAGCAGGTGGGCGATTAGGCCCCACTCGCCGGGCGGCCGGGCCACGTGGCGACTTCGCGAGAAGCCGGGCGATCAGGCCCCAATCACTGGGCGGCCGGGCCACTTGGCGACCAAGCGAGCAGCCGGGCGATCAGGCCCCACTCGCCGGGCGGCCGGGCCACGTGGCGCCCTAGCGGCGGCGAGCGTCAGGCCCCACTCGCCGGGCGACCGGGCCACGTGGCGGCCAGGCAAGCAGGCGGGCGATCAGGCCCCACTCGGCGGGCCACACGGGCGACCAAAAGGACGAGAAGAAGGCTTCGCCTCGAAGTCTCCTCCCCCCTGACACGCTGCGTCAGAGCCATTGATTGCAAAGAGTTCTGTTGTCGACGCGACGACGGTCCATCCCGCTGACGCCTCACACCTAACCCGTCGCAGTAGAGAGACATCCCGGGCGGACCGTGCGAAGCCATACGATGGCACGGAGAATGAGGCATGGGGGACAAGACTGTAGTAATAGGTGTAATAAATGAGTCATAGATCAGTATGATGTCACCTTCTCACCTGCCCGAGCCAACCCCGTCTATATAAGGGAGCTCTGGTGCATGGGAGAGAAGGGGGGACGAAGAAGAGAGGAAAGACGAAAAAGAGCGTTGTAACCAATATACATCAACAACGATCTAGCAGGACGTAGGGCTGTTACCCGCACTGATCTAGCAGGACGTAGGGCTATTACCCGCACTGGGGGCCCGAACCTGGGTATATTGGTGTGTCCTTTGATCTATTGATCCCCGGGATCCCCCGAGAGAGGGCCATCAGGTATCCGGCCGCGAAGACGCCCTCTACCGAACCCTATTCTCCGTCCTGGGAGAAATCCTGCCGGTGAAATTCACCGACATCTCGCTCACCCGGACATCTCCCTGACGGATCCCGGTCTTCCATCTTGAAGGACCGCGCATCTGGTGATGGCGGGTTCGCACTCACAGCAAAAAGAGGCGGCGAAGGCTAGCAGCGCCCAAGACACCTCCCGGCACTCCCGTCGGACAAGGGATCATTTCACGGCGCCCCTGCAGGGAGGCGGTGGAGCCCCCCTAGCGGCGGCGGAACATCCGGTTCGGCGACGGTTGACCATGGAGGCGGCCATTCCGGCCCAGAACCTGCATGCAGTCCGTCTCCTCCTGGACCACCCTCCGGTGGAACTCGCGGGAGGCACCTTGGCGACACCGTGGCTTCGGGATATTGCTAGCCTCGTAGATGCGGCCCAGCTCCGCATGGGGACGCCCGCCCGGTCAGGTACCGTCGGTACCCCTCGATCAAGGGCGCGTGCTGACCGCACCCAAGCTTCCAGCCTCCCGAGCGGAAAGCACTCTGGCCAGGAGGGCCAGGGCAAAGGAAAGGGCGTACAAGACACGGGTCCCGGTTCCGCAGGGAGCCACGAGGACCTGAGGGTTCACCTGGAGAAGCATCGCCGGCTGTGTGGCGATGATTTGCGTGATCACCTGCAGCGCTGTCGCGCCCAAGGGCAAGGCTGAGACAGGCGGATGGCTCCCGGGGATGAAAGCTCCTCCCTTGACTTCACTTTCGGAGCAGGGAGGAGGTCCACTCCTCCGGTCCTTTGGGGAGTCGAGATCCGCACTCCCCGGCACGGTCTCCGGGTCGGGGTTCAGGCGGACGGCGTCGGGTGCCAGGTGTTTTCCCGACGGCTACGACATGTGACGTGGCCCGAAAGGTTTCGCCGAGCATCCATCGAAAAGTACGACGTCGCCACCAACCCGGAGGAATTCTTGCAGATCTACACCACGGTGGTGCGGGCCGCTGGCGGGTCCGAAAAGGCCATGGCCAATTATTTCCCAACGGCCTTGATGGGGTCCGCCCGTTCCTGGCTGTTGAACCTCCCGCGAGGATAGGTACACTTGTGGGAGGAGTTGTGCGGTCTCTTCGTCGCCAACTTTCAAGGTTCATACACAACCGGGCGTGGAGGACGATCTCCATGCCCTCGAGCAGGGGAGAGGGGAATCGTTGCGCCACTTCATCCGACGATTCAGTCATTATCGTAATACGATCCCCCGGATTTCCGAGCAGTCGGTCGTCATCGCCTTTCGGAGAGGCGTTCGGGACCACAAGATGCGGGAGAAGATGGCCACCCACAACATCACCACTACCTCCGAGCTTCTCTCTGGTGCACAAGTGCGTGCGGGCGGCGAAAGCTCGGTGGCCGGTGTCCGGTCTCGCGGGCGATCGCGGCAGACATGAGGCCGGGACTTTTAGGGTTCCCGGCCTTGCGAACAAGAAGGCGAGGCGCGAGGCGGTTGAGACCAGGTGAGGTCCTGACCGCTGAGCGCGAGCGCGGGGATACCAAGCCGCAAGGGCGCGACTGCCGTGACCGACGAGATGGTCGCCGTGGACGGAGGAATGACGGCCGCGAGGAGGAGGGCAAGCCCTATTGCCCGATCCATAGGTCCAACACCCACGACCTGGCCAGCTGCCAGGTTGTGAGTAGGATGGTGGAGCAGCGGCTTAAGGAGCGTCGCCCTCGCGATGACGACCAGGACGAAGACTCTGCCCCGCTGGCCTTCCAGCAAGCAGATCAAACCATGGCATACATCCATGGTGGCTCCGCCACCTACCCCTCCAACATGACGTACAAACAGCGGAGGGAGGTCTGCGCCACGGTGCCGAGCTCAGGGGCGGGTCGGATGCTGAAGTGGTCGGAGGAGTCGATCACTTTCAGTTGGACCAACCACCCTGAGAGCACCACCGGCCTAGGTCACCTTCCGATCGTGTTTCGCCCACGATATGGAATGTGAAGCTTGGGCGAGTGCTAGTGGACGGAGGGAGCACCATCAACCTCCTGTCCTCCGAGGCATTTCGGGTGCTTCAGATATCGCGGCAGGAGTTGCGCCCGGCATTGCCCTTTTATGGAATCACCCCGGGGGCTGGCTCGGTGCCCCTAGGTTAGGTGCGCCTCCCCGTCACCTTCGGGGAGGAAAGCAACTACCGTACGGAGATGGTGGATTTCGAGGTCGCTGATTTCGACCTCCCGTACAACGCCCTGCTTGGCCGACCGGCATTGGCCAAGTCATGGCGGCGATCCACTATGCATACATGGTGCTGAAGATACCAGGGCCTGGTGGCCCCATAGTTATCCAGGTGGATAGGCTGGAAGCCCTGCGCTGCCACAAACACGTATTGGACCTAGCTGGCGCCACCTGTATAAGGCAGGCTGATGCCGCCTATTCGGGAGCCCCTCTGGCGAAGACCCGTGCCTCGCCCGGCTTGGCCGGCGAGGTTAAGGTGGTCTCCCTGAGCGAGGGCGAGCCCGGGAAGACCGTCAACATTGGCGCCAACCTCAGCGCCAAATAAGAAGACGCGCTAGTCACCTTCCTCCGGTCTAATTCCGACGTGTTTGCCTGGCAACCGTCCGATATGACTGGGGTCCCCTGGAAGGTGATCGAGCATCGATTGGCAACGCTCCTAGGAGTGTGCCCGGTCCGGCAAAGGGTCCAGAGGCAGGCACCACAGCGGTAAGATGCCATACAGGAGGAGGTGGAGAAGCTGCTGCGCGCAGGGATTGTCAGGGAAGTCTCTCACCCCGAGTGGCTTGCCAACCCTGTGCTTGTCAAGAAATCCAACGAGAAGTGGCGGATGTGCATCGACTTCACCGACCTCAATAAGGCCTGCCCGAAGGATCCTGTGGGATGACAGAAACAGGGGTCCCGTAAGAGGGACCTACACCCGGCTGGGCCTGACAGGCGGAATGGAAAGCCCAAGGCCAAGCAGCACCACGACGGGCCCAGAGGAGACCTTCGACTTGCTCCCCAAGACAACTCCCGGTCCTTCAAGGAAGCTTCGTGCCCCGCCCTAACAACCCGCCAGGGACGAGGCATGCTTGGTCCGACCTTTGCCAGAGCCTGCGGAAGCTGGAACCTGACAAGGCGGCAGGCGTGGGTCGGAGAAAGCATAACCTCCTCTCCAGGACATAGAGCGTGAAGGCGGATAAGGACAAGGGACATCTCGTCCAGGCCACCATGTTTAGGGCCCGGTGGCGCCCATCTATCATGTATTCTCCCCCCCCAGTATATAAGGGGAGGAGGAAAAAAACAAAGGAGGGGGGCTCTCCTCTCTTACTCTCTCTTGAACACACACAATACATCCAAGAACACAGGACTAGGGTATTATCTCCTCCGAGAGAGCCCGAACCTGTCTAAAACAGATTGCCCTCGCATCCTGTGTTACCATCAAGCTCAGATCCCGCACAAATCCCCTAGAATCACAAATCTCATTGCCGGCGAAACAGATCGTCGACAGTTGGCGCGCCAGGTAGGGGGCTTGTGTCAATATCTTCGTCAAGCTTGATGGCTGCGACGAGCGAAGTCTCCATAGTCTTCGCCCCGGGCCAGGTCGTCCGCTTCGGAAGCCTGACCTTCATCTCCAACGACCTCGGGAGCCTCTCTCTCTCCAAGGGAACCGCGCTACAGCGCGGTGAGGTTTCCGGCGATCCATCGTCACGACTTCCGCGCCGATCGGAAGGTCCCCCTGTCTCGTACTCTAAAGTACCGAGCGGGGATCCGAAGACCCGTTCAGTAGCGAGTCGAGGCTCGAGGACGCCGAGGCACGGAGGGTGGGAGTTCTCGCCTCCAAGCCACTCGGCACCCCAGCGCCTAGGTTTGTCTTCTCGGACTCACCCACCTCGTGGCCGAGTCGAAGAAAGCCTAGAGAGGCTGCTGGAATTTCCGTAGAGTCTGTGTGATCGAAGGCTCGCGGCAGATTCGCAGCAGCGCCGACACCTCGATCGCCGCCCGATTTGGAAGGAGGCCGAGTGATCGAGCCTGACGCTGGTAGCGTACTCCGGACCGCGCCGGGCTGTCAATGAAGACATTGCAAGCCAAGATGGGGACCAGGCTGTTTTCGTACCCCACAGAATATCGTCGCCTCCAAGACACTCCTGGATACGACCCCTATCTTTGGGGCAGGATGATCGATTGCCCGATCATGGCCCAAGTAAAGGCCATGGTGACGGCGGCGACTATCCAAAGATACTCAAACCGACCAGCGGCGAAGGAGGCATCACGTGGTCGGCGAGGACCAGGCGACGGCAGCCGGTCAGTCGAAGCCCGTCGAGATACATCATGTTCTACCTCGCTGAGACGACTTGCGACATAGCATCACCGCGACCTCCGTTCAGACCTCGACGCCAGCGCCGCGGCCGAAAGGAGGAACAACGCCCGTCAAGCCGGCGAATATGAGCGCCGGCATCCTTCCGCGAGGCCGCGAAATCGCCAAGTGCGATCCCCTCGCGTCGATCACCTCCGGGGTATCGCGGAGTCATCGAAGGGGTCCGTGGCGTTTACTCCTCACCTACGCCGAGTGGTTTGGCCGGATGGATTTAATCCTAAAGGCATCACTAGGTTTGACGGAGAGAGAGACCCAGAGGCTTGGCTACAAGTATACGCTCACAGCGTCGAGGGCCGGGGATCAGAAAGTAATGGCAAACTACTTGCCGGTAACCCTCTCGCCCATGGCCAAAGCATGGCTCACCGGACTTCAACCGAACTCTATAGATTCCTGGGGAGATCTGTGTGAGCAGTTCATCTCAAATTTCCAAGGCACTTACGAGCGCCCAGGCACCCCTTGGGACCTATACCAGCTACACCAAAGGAGGAACGAATCCCTCCGGGAGTTCGTCAAGCGCTTCATGAACAAGAAAAGCACCGTTCGGGACGTCACAGATGCGGTTGTGATAGCTGCCTTCCAGAAAGGAGTCAGCGACCCCGACCTCATCAAGAAGATGTCCCGGAAGCCACCCACGTCGGTCCGGGAGCTGTTCGCCCTAGCGGACCGTTACGCTTCAGCCTCCGAGGCTCTGGCGGAACGACGTGATGAAGGGAAGGATCAGTCTGAACCCCCTCGGCGGAAAGAAAAGAAGCGCAAGGGCGAAGAGCTAGTGGCGATCCGCGCCGACTCATCCTCGCGCTCTCAAAGAGGATGGATATGATAAGGTCATGAACTCACTCTGCCCTTTCCATCCAAAGGGGAGGCATGCCGCCAAGGATTGTTTCACCCTAAAGAGGTTCGCCCGCGAGAGCAAGAGGCAGGCTGGACAAGGTCCGAGTGGTCATGCCGCCGGCAAACCGCCTCCACGGCGAGGAAGACTATCGGAAGTCGACCTCGAGCTTAATTACATATTCGGGGTTCAGCCGCATATGAGTCCAAGCGGAAGCAAAGCTCACCGCCGGGACATCTATGCAGAGAGCCGGAAACCCCGATATGTCCGGTGGTCCGAGGTCGCAATAACTTACGACCGCACGGATCACCAGATCGCGTCCCATTCGGCAGATATCCGCTGGTCTTGGCGCCGGTTGTCCGCGGCATCAAGCTCAAAAGGGTGTTGATTGGCGGTGGGAGTGGGCTCAACGTCCTCTTCGTGAAGACACTCGACGATATGGGAATCCCTGGTCGACCTCAAACGCTGGTCGTCGCCTTTTCATGGAGTGATACCGGGCGTCGGCGGTACCACTCGGACAAATCACTCTACCGATCACGTTAGGCGCAAGGGACAACTACTGGATGAGAGCCTTAGCCGAGGTGGCGGACTTCGCGACGGCGTATCACGCCATCTTGGGGAGACCAGTAGCCAAGTTCATGGCGGTGCCCCACTACGGCGTATCGATCTTGAAGATGCCGGGTCCGAGTGGTATTATCACTCTCTGTGGCGATGTTAAGCGATCTTTCTCTTGCGACAGAGAGAGTTGCGAAATGGCCGAGTCTCTGGAGGCTGGCGGGGCGGGAAAGGATTCGTCAAGAGGCGGATTTCGACAAGCCGGAAGGCGATGTCCCTACCCGCAAGCCGAGAACTCGGGATCGGCCCGAGGAGGGCACCAAGAGGATCCTCCTCGACCCGTCCGATCCGGCTCGAGCCGTTCGATCGGGACAAGGCTCGAGGATGAATAGGAAGGCGCTCGTCACCTTTCTGCGGGCAAACCAAGGCGTCTTTGCCTGGAAGCCGTCCGAGCATGCCGGGGTTCCCGAGGAGGTGATCGAGCACGCACTGAATGTAAACCAATCCGCCAGGCCCGTCAAGCAAAGGTTACGACGGTTTGCTCAAGATCGTCGAGAAGCCATCGAGAGGAGATCACAAAGCCGCTAGTGCAGGCTTCATCAAAGAAGTGTATCATCCCGATCGGTTGGCGAACCCTGTACTCGCCCGTAAGAAGAATAAAAGCTGGCGCATGTGTGTTGATTACACCGACCTCAACAAGGCTTGTCAGAAAGATCCCTTTGGTCTCCTCGTATTGATCGGTGGTAGACTCCACGCCGGATCTCGGCTACTCGGCTTTACGGGCGCCTATTCAGGCTATCATCAAATTCGGCCGAGAGGAAGAGCTGAGAAGACTTCGTTTATCACTCCATTCGAGCATATTGCTATATCACCATGCCGTTCGGGCTCAAGAATGCCGGTATAGCGTACCGGTAGCGCCGTGCGGTGTTTTCACCATCGGCTCGGGCGCAACGTGGAAGCTTATGTGGATGATGTGGTAGTTAAAGCGCAGACACAAGATAGCCTTATCTCCGACCTGGCCGAGGCGTTCGAGAGTCTAAGGGCGTTAGGATGAGGCTAAACCCGAGAAGTGCGTTTTGAGTGTCTTCCGGAAACTACTCGGGTTCATCGTCTCCGTCGTGGGATCGAGCCGAACAGGAGAAAATTGGAGCCATTATGAAAATGGCCCCGCCTACCACCAAAAGGAGGTCCAAAAGCTCACCGGATGCATGGTAGCGCTTGGCGAGTTTATCTCACGACTGGGGGTCCGGGGAATGCCTTTCTTCAAGCTCCTTAAGAAGCAAGATCGCTTTGATTGGACGGCAGAGGCACAGCAGGCCTTCGAAGAACTCAAGGTGTTTCTCTCCACTCCCCCAGTCTTAGTATCGCCGGCGCCAGGTGAACCTCTTCTGCTCTACATAGCGGCAACATCTCATGTAGTAAGTGCCGTGATAGTTGTGGAGCGGGAGGAATCTGGACACCGCCACGGCGTGCAACGCCATGATTTATTCGTCGGTAATCTTGGCGAATCCAAGACAAGATATCCTCAAATCCGAGGAAAGGCATGCGCCATTTTGATCTCGTCACGGAAGTGAAGCATTATTTCCAAGGACATTCGATTTGATAGTCACTTCTTTCCCGTGGGAGAGGTCCTCATAATCGGGAAGCTCCGGAAGAATTTCAAAGTGGCGGTGAGCTTGGAGCTTTCGACATCTCATTCAAGCCGCGCACCGCCGTCAAGTCCCAGGCTTTGGCTGACTTTACGGCCGAGTGGACCGAATCCCAGACTCCCTGCACCGAAGAAGAGCCAGAATATTGGGTCATGTACTTCGACGGATCTCTTATGCTTGGAGGAGCAGGGGCGGGAATCCTCCTTATCTCGCCTAAGGGTGACAGGTTGAAGTATGTCCTTCGGATTCGCTTCCCGGCCTCAAACAATGCCGCGGAGTACGAGGCCCTCATCCATGGGCTTCGTATCGCCACATCACTCGGAATCCGACCAATTTGGCGATTCGAGGCGACTCGATTGGTGGTGAATCAAGTACAGAAGGACTGGTTGTGCGTGGATCAGAATATGGCGGCATACTGCCAGCAAGTCCGAGAATTGGAAGGCAAGTTTGACGGTCTGGAGCTGGTTCATGTCCTCCGCCGCAATAATGAGGCAGCAGACGAGTTGGCTAAGATGGGAGCCACTCGGGCAGATGTCCCAAGTGATATCTTCGTACAGGATCTTCACGAGCCAACCGTTACAAAACGGCAAAAGCCAAGCGAGGGTCCTGGAACCGGGGTCCTGCTCATCGATCCAGACTGGACTACCCCGTACCTTGATTATCTCCTGAAGGACAAACTCCCGGAAGCAACCACTCTGGCAGAGCGCATCTCCCGACAAGCCAAATCCTACGTGGTGGTGGGCGACGAGCTCTTCCGAAAAAGTGCCTCGGGTGTCCTCAGGCGGTGCATTTCGGGACAAGCGGGAAGAGAGCTGCTCCAAGAAATCCATTCGGGGATGTGCGGCCATCACGCGGCATCAAGCGCCTTGGTTGGGAAAGCCTACCGAAGCGGGGTTTCTTACGGCCAGCAGCGATAACGTATGCCAAGGAGATAGTTAGAACCTGCTATGTCTTCCAATTCTATGCAAGACATACACACTTGCCGGCACATGAGCTACAGACTATACCCATTTCTTGGCCTTTTGCGATGCGGGGCTCGACATAGTGGGCCCGCTCAAGAAGGCTCAAGGCGGTTTAAACACCTCTTCGTGGCCATTGACAAGTTCACCAAGTGGATCGAAGCCAAGCCAGTCGTAACTATCACTGCAGTTAAGGCCAAGGAGTTCTTCCAGGATATTGTAGTCAGATTCGGAGTGCCCAACCGGATCATCACGGACAACGGCACCCAGTTCAGGAGTGAAGAATTCCAAGAATGGTGCGAAGGCGTCGGGATCAAGATCTGCTTCGCCTCGGTGGCTCACCCACGAAGCAATGGGCAGGTCGAGCGAGCTAACGGTCTGGTCCTTCAAGGCCTCAAGGCCAGGATCTTCGACCGCCTCAAACCATACGCCGCCCGATGGGTGAAGGAGCTACCGTCAGTACTCTGGGGGCTCAGAACCACTCCCAGCCGAGCGACCGCCAAACCCCTTTTACGGTCTATGGCGCAGAGGCGGTTCTGCCGACTGAGCTGGGATTCGAATCCACGAGGGTTCGGAACTACAACGAAGCCGAGTCCGAGGGAAGCCGAATGGTGGAGCTTGATCAACTCGAGGAGGCTCGGAACGTTGCCGCCCTCCAGTCGGCTAAGTACCTCCAGGGACTTCGGCGCTACCACTCTCGCAACGTCAGAAGCAGAACCTTTTCAGAAGGAGACCTGGTCCTGAGGAGGAACCAGAAAAGCGAGCACAAGCTCTCTCCAATTTGGGAAGGTCCATACATCGTCCAGAAGACAACCCGGCCGGGTGCTTATCGACTCAGACGAGAAGACGGCGAGATCCTGGCGAATACTTGGAACGTCGAACAGCTCCGTCGCTTCTACGCATGAGTTATGTATCCCACTCTTACACATTAAATAAAATAGTGGTTCGTCTTATTTTCTGAAGTTGTGTAATGCAAGCCCCGAGTGGTTATTACCCGACTGCTGTAGCGCCTAACTCTGGTCGTGCCGATATAGAATGCACGGAAATAACAAGCCGCTATGAGCACAAAGCCTCGGCGGTTTATACCAAATACAAGACAACGGAACGGGTAGAAAGCACTAACCACTCGGGACTGCAATTCGCGCTGAGAATTTAACCAAGATTTGCCTGGTCGCGAATTTCTAACCGTCAAAGCTCGAGCCCCACCCCTCGTTCTTTGGCAATCGGAGCAAATCGACTAGAATGAGTTGATCAGGCGGAACCGCTAAATTCGGGTTAAATGTGATAGGCACGAACTGGATAAAATTTCACATTTCATTCCATAATGTTGATAATTTACATTGCTAATTTTCTTTTTTCTTTTTCTCGCGCTAAAAAAAAAAATAAAAAAAAAAAAAAGCTAGTCTTTGTTGATACTCCTGCCGGCTGGTCTTTGGTCTTTGTCTTCTTAGTCTTGGCCATGTTGGGAGACCCGAGGCGAGATCGCTGAGGTTAGCCGCGACCCACGCGACCCAAAGCCGCTGAATCTCCTCGTCAACCACCCACAAGGGGGGTACAAGGCGGACGAGGGCCCTGACGGCAAGGTCGTCGCGACGATCGCGACCAACCATCTCGAGGATGATCTCCGCCACCTCGTGGAGCCCTGGTGCGACCTCCAACAAGGTGGCCACGGCGGCGGCGTCCCTCGCCGCTCCGTCCTCCGCCTCCGCCTCCAGGATGGCAAAATCATGCTCCTCCCATGCTTCGGCCTCCTCCCAGCTGTACAAAAACCTAAAGAACCGCTGGCGAAAGAATGCCGCATACGGGCCAACAAACTTCCTCATGTTAGACATGGAAGGAAACTGGAAGAGGAAGAAGGACAAGGCAAGAAGAAACGGGCGATCGCTCATTAGCGGTGACGCCCCATTTATAAGCCACCCCAGCCCCGGAAATCGAAGCGTCTCAAAGGCAATCAAAACGCGCCACCTCACAATCAATGAAGCGCGAAAAACGAAGCGACAGTGCAAATACCGAAGAAGATCGGCGCATTGAACAAAATCAAGGAGAATTTCATCAGACACGTGTTGTAAGCAGTTCAAGCTCATTCGGCTTCCTTGCTTAATTATACCAAATTAAGCGCCAAAAGCCGAGGTGGAGAGCTAGCAAGTGATGCAAGCCTGGGGCTAAACCACTCAGCCAGGTGGCCGCAACGTAAGTCCCGACGCCGAGAGAGCTGCACGCCACCTCTCGGAAAAGCGTGTCCGGGGCAAGAAAGCCACGGGCCAAGGCCCTGGCGTTTGGAAGCCATACCGGTCGGTGAAGCCCATCAGGAAAGGCACAACAGGATCCAAAAGGCTATGGGCCTATATTCAGTCTCAAGACCACTCGGCGGAAGACAATACAAGCAAATTATCTTGAAGTAAGAAGACAAGATTTCAAACAAGGAGGGCGAGCACTCGGCATCAAGGCCCACGTCAAAGTCGAGAATTCCAGATTTTCCAACAGGGCTGCGATGCACGGACACCTCTTCGAGGAGCGCGTTGGCCTTGTCTTCATCACGAGCAAAGCCTTCTTTCACGGCTTCGAGGTCAACTCTCGGATAATGAGACTTGACCACCGCCAATGCCTGGTTCGCGCTCATCGCTGCGGACTCTTTGGCATAAGCTCTGATCCTGTCGGCTCCTCCCGAGAGAAGTGGAACAGCATCGTCCCCCTGGCGGCGTGGCTCCTTCAATGCGCAGAAGGTGCAGGATCGGCTCGCAGCGTCTGTGATTGATCCGCCCCTGTTCGGCGGCCGCCATCTTCTCCTTGCACTCGCCACAAAGTCAAACAGCCATCAAGAGCACACCCGACGCCAAGTATGTTCAACCCAAGTCAAATAAATTTACCCTTCGGCTCATTGCATCCTTTCGGTGACTCGAGCTTGAGGCCGAGAATTCTCTGAAGCCTCCAGCGGGCCCTCACCAACAGCAGTCGAGTCGCGCAGAAACACGAGTGTGTCATCATCCTCTCCAACCACCATCCAAAAGCATCCGAACCGTATTCAGGGAGAATCTCACCTTCGAGCATATGCTCAAGCTTCGTCTTCTCCTCCCGGATCGTCATACACTCGCTGAAGCTCGTGGACTTCTTTCCATCTGTCGCGCTGATCTCGTTGAGCTTGTCCTGCATCGCTTACGCTCTTTGAGCTTTGGGAGCACCTTCCAGGAAAAACGCGACCTTTGCTCCGAAGCGCCCCCCATGTCCTAAGTAACAGGCGAGAATCTCGAGGAGAAGTCAAGAGCGACAGATTGAAGACAAGAAGCTCACCCTCGACGAGCGTGCTACACTTGACGGTGAGCTCATAAAGCTCCGTCCGAGCCGCTCTCTCCATCTCGTCGTCCTCTTCCATCCCTTCCGGTGGAACCCCTTCCCACCATACGGTCCGATTCGGGGCTTGGCAGAGGACCGAGCGGCGGTGGCTTTCGAGGCACTTCCTCCACTCGGAGACGGCCGGTCGATCTCGTCGGCGGACGGACCACCGGATGGTTCGATAGCCGGACCGCTGCGCCGGTGGCGGCGCCCGGCGGCAGCGGCGACGGCGACCTAGCCGACGGCGGCGGGGCTCCTTGGGAAGCCCCTGCTGGGACTCCTTCAGAGACCCCTCCACGAGGACGCCCACAGCAGGAGTCCCGAATCGGCAAAAGGAAGACACCTCGGCCTGACGGTAACAAAAGACAAGGATCGCCCAAAGAATACCTCTTGGATTTCTTGAATTTCATCCTGAGTTTCATCCGAGGCCCGGCACCACTCGGAGGAAGTTGGCGCTGCGGCTGGGGGCATCCATCGAGACAGAAGGTGTGGCCCAGCGCTTATGCGATCCGGGTGCACCAGGTCGAAGGTCTGGTGACGAAAGACCGGCGACCTCCTCCGCCGACTCAGTGCAGCTCGTCGATCGAGGTGTCGGCCGCTCGCCGCTGGCGTGTCTCGGTAGAGAGAGGCCGACAACTGGAGCGTCAGAAAGGAAGGACGCGCGCTCCTGAAAAAAGGAACGATCGCACCCTGTTTGAATCACACATCAGTCAAAGAAATCATGGAAACGACCTTTCGAGAGAATAGTGCACTCACGGGAGGAGGCCTTGCCATCGAAAATTTACGAGGGCAGCCCTCGTTGGTGATTATTGTGCCAGGCACGAAGAAATCAACTACCCGTCGCCGGCGCCTCCATCGACAGGTCCACGTCCGACTCAGCGTGGGGTCCAGAGGCCCGTTGTATTGGAACCCCAAATGGACTCTCTCCTTCAAGGGCTGCACTCGGCGCTTCACAAAGCGGCCGCGATCCGGGGCCCGTCGACCCTCGATTCTTGAGATCGTCAATCAACGCCCGAGCTTCGGGGACTTGCGCCAAACCTCCTCCGTCAGGGTGTCGCCCCGACATCGGGAAGCTTTAGGAGCACAGTAGGCAAAGGGGCGAGGAAAGGATCAACGTTGGCACAATAGAACCACTCCCGCCTCCAACCTTTGAGGGAGGTCTTGAGAGGAACAACAAAATATCAAGCTTTCTTGAGCCCTCCCGCAGTGGAGCCGGCGCCCCAACGACATTGGGAGCGGCCGGTTCGGATGAGGCTTCAGCGGAAGAAGGAGCGGAACAAATCCAAATGAGGGCGTATCCCAAGATACGCCTCAGAGCTGGACGAAGATGGCAATGTGAAGAATCGAGTTGGGGTTCAAATTGATCAGCTCAATTTCAGTAGAAGTGGAGGAGCCCCGGAAGAAGGCGCTCCCGGGAATGCTAAGTCCCGCCCGGAAGAAGGACTCAAACACCACAATCTCATTCTCTAGAGGTGTGGGGTAAGGGTCACCTGCGGCGGGCGGCGAGATCAACTCCGGCGGAGGGAGGACGGCGGCAACCATCCCCTCCAAGCGGGACATCGTCGTGATGGAAGTCTCCCACCCTACCGTCGCAGGGTCGGTGCTACCCTCCGATGACGAGGAAGACGACATGGCGAAGAAGAAGACCTGGAGGAAAGAACCGCCGCAAGCCAAGGGCGCGAAATCAGAAACCCTAAATCGCCAAGGAAGGTTTGAAGGTTTCGCGGTAGTGGTGGAGAAGGTGCGAGGAGGCCGTTGCTCCAACGAGGGTCCTTCCGACTTATAAGAAATGGGCCCCAATTTCCACCTACGGTGGGAAGAAACGAGGGCCCTCCTGTTCAGTCTGGGCGGATCCAGGCACGCCCCATGACGGGCCAATAGGCGTCGCGCCAAAAGCGCGCCAGTGTCAAATCTGGTCCAAGTTTGGGAAAAAGTCGCCCCATGACGGGCTGAACGCCGGCCGCCACGGAAGCTTGGGGCTGGGCACTTTCCGAACATCCTCTCGACGGCACACCCCATAATTTGGGGTCAATTGCTGGTCATTTGTCTCACAATGCGATTGGGTGTCGCGGGAGGATCTACAACCAACACGGTCTTGAGAATCGCCCCATGAGGGTCTAAAGCAAGGCGCCGTAAGGTGCACAGCATTACTCTGTATGACCAAGGTATGCCCCATGAGGGTCAACCGAGCGACAAGCGTTGCAGCCGCGCCAGCGCGGGTACCGCCCCGGCCCCGAGCCAAAAAGATCAAGGTATGCCCCATGAGGGTCAGCCGAGCGACAAGCCGGTTGCCGCGCACCGTAAACGGGCGCGGGTACCACTCGGCCACGAGCCAAAAGGAATAAGGTATGCCCCATGAGGGTCAGCCGAGCTACAAGCCGGTTGCCGCGCACCGTGAACGGGCGCGGGTACCACTCGGCCACGAGCCAAAAAGAATAAGGTATGCCCCATGAGGGTCAGCCGAGCGACAAGCCGGTTGCCGCGCACCGTAAACGGGCGCGGGTACCACTCGGCCACGAGCCAAAAGGAATAAGGTATGCCCCATGAGGGTCGGTAGGCGACAGCCGGTTGCAGCGCCAAGATAAGCGGCGCGGTACCATCCGACCCGAGCCAAAAGACCAAGGTATGCCCCATGAGGGTCACCGAGCTACAAGTCGCCGGGCGCCGCAGAACGGGTGCGGGTACCACTCGACCCCGAGCCAAAAGATCAAGGTATGCCCCATGAGGTCGGTAGGAGCTACAAGCCGGTTGTCGCGCCGCGTGAGCAGAGCGCTGGTACCACTCGACCACGAGCCAAAAGAATAAGGTATGCCCCATGAGGGTCGGTAGGCGACAAGCCGGTTGCAGCGCCGCAGTGAGCAGGCGCGGGTACCACTCGGCCACGAGCTAACCAACCACGGTGGCTTCATACTACAAGTTCTTTATGATCTCTCTCCCGCATAATCCTCATGACAGGGTAAGGGGCGGAAAGTCGATCCTAAAGCACTTGGGGGCTGCTGTGGGATGAGCGAAACAGGGTCCCGTAAGAGGGACCTACACCCTACTGGGCCTCGACAGCGGAATGGAAAGCCCAAGGCCAAGCGGCACCACGACGGGCCCAGAGGAGACCTTCGACTTGCTCCCCAAGACAACTCCGGTCCTTCAAGGAAGCTTCGTGCCCCGCCTAACAACCCGCCAGGGGCGAGGCATGCGGTCCGACATCGCCAGAGCTGCGGGAAGCTGGAACCTGACAAGGCGGCAGGCGTGGGTCGGAGAAAGCATAACCTCCTCTCCAGGACATAGAGCGTGAAGGCGGATAAGGACAAGGGACATCTCGTCCAGGCCACCATGTTTAGGGCCCGGTGGCGCCCATCTATCATGTATTCTCCCCCCCCCCCAGTATATAAGGGGAGGAGGAAAAAAACAAAGGAGGGGGGCTCTCCTCTCTTACTCTCTCTTGAACACACACAATACATCCAAGAACACAGGACTAGGGTATTATCTCCTCCGAGAGAGCCCGAACCTGTCTAAAACAGATTGCCCTCGCATCCTGTGTTACCATCAAGCTCAGATCCCGCACAAATCCCCTAGAATCACAAATCTCATTGCCGGCGAAACAGATCGTCGGTTTTGTTCCGCTGACATGTAGCACACTCTTTGATGTATTGCTGCATCAATTGACGAGCTTGTGGTATGTGGAAGTCGGCCCGTAGCCTCTGCAAGGATTTTTGCACACCTTCATGTCCCGTCCCATGCGCCTGCGCAATGATGTGCGAGGTGAAGATGGACGCAATTGGGAGGAACACCCGCTTGCGAAATAATATGAGTCCATCCTTGATGGACCAATCTGCCGATCTCTGCCCATTGTTGATGGCGGTGGCGATGTCTTGCATGACCGGATCTGTGGCCGTGTGGTTGCGTAGATTCGCGAAGAAGTCCAACTCCGGTCCAGAGATAGCATAGGTGGCAGCTTGATCCCGTGGATCCTCATGGCAGCGGGATAATGCATCGGCCACCGTGTTGAGTCTTCCCGGTCTGTATTCCACCGTAAAATCATATCCCACAAGTTTGCTAACCCATTGATGTTGTGGAATGGTCGACAGACGTTGATCGAGCAAGAACTTCAAACTGAAATGATCTGTGCGGACGAGGAACGTCCGTCCCCATAGATACGGCCTCCAATGCCGTACAGCGTGGACGAGGCCAATGAGTTCGCGCTCGTACGCTGCCAGCTTGATGTGTCGTGCGGCCACTGGCCTGCTGAAGAATGCCAGTGGTCCGGATCCTTGATGAAGGACGGCGCCGAAGCCTAGGCCGGAGGCGTCGCACTCCACAATGAATGGCGCGGTGAAGTCGGGCAGTTGGAGAACCGGAGCACTGGCCAACGCCTTTTTGAGCGCCTCAAAGGCCTCCTGTGCCTCAGGAGACCAAGCGAACGCCTCCTTGCGAAGCAATTTTGTTAATGGCACCGCCATGGCGCCATACTCTTTGATGAAGCGACGATAGTAACCGGCGAGGCCTAGGAATGAGCGTACCGCCTGTACGGATCCTGGTTGTGGCCATTCGGTAATGGCGGATACTTTCTGACAATCCACGGCCACCCCTGAAGCTGTGATGACATGGCCTAGGTAAGCCACTGACGTAGTCGCGAACGAACACTTGGATTGCTTCAAGACCAATTGATGTCGCCTGAGCTCTTGAAAAACCAGGCGAATGTGGCACAAGTGTTCGGACCATGATGTGCTGTAAATAAGGATGTCGTCAAAGAAAACGAGGACAAACCGGCGGAGGAATGGTCCCAATATATCGTTCATGAGTGCTTGGAACGTTGCCGGTGCATTGGTGAGGCCGAACGGCATAACCAAGAACTCAAAATGACCATGATGTGTCCTGAACGCCGTCTTGTGGATGTCATCGGGGTGCATGCGGACTTGATGATAACCGGAACTTAAGTCCAGTTTGGTGAAGAGGCAGGCACCGCGTAACTCATCAAATAATTCCTCAGCCACCGGAATGGGAAATTTATCCTTGATTGTCGCCGAGTTTAGCGCTCTGTAATCCACACAGAAGCGCCACGTGTCGTCTTTTTTTCGTACCAAAAGGACTGGTGACGAAAATGGCGAGGTGCTAAGGCGAATGATGCCCTGTTGTAGCATGGCCGAACACTGTAGCTCGAGCTCGTCCTTCTGGAGCTGTGGGTATCGGTATGGCCGCACGGCAATAGCCGAGGTATTGGCCAACAGATGGATGCGATGATCGTACGGACGAGCTGGTGGCAGTGTGCATGGCGGAATGAATAGATCCGCATAGTCCTGAAGAAGGGTGGTGAGTATCTCGTCTGGTTGGCCGCTGAGCGCGTGGGTCGCCATTGTTGATGTAGCACGACCATGAAGAAGGACCTGATGATCTGTGTGCCAGAAGGACATGGTCAATTTCTGAAAATCCCACACGATCGGTCCGAGTGATGCCAACCATTGGACTCCCAAGATGATGTCGAATCCGGTGAGCGGAATCGAATAGCAGTCGGCCGTGAAGGACTCGCGCCCAACGGCGAAGTCCAGGTTGGCGCAGATGCCGAAGCTGCGTATATGATCACCATTGGCGACCATAATCCGCAGCGGGTGTGCCCCTAGTGTGAGCGGCAGGTGGAGACGGGACTGCAACTCCTCGGCGATGAAATTGTGGGTGGATCCTGAGTCCACCAGTGCCGTCACTATTGCGGAACCGAGCTGGACGACCAACTGCATGGTGCGGCCGATACTGACGCCCGTCAATGCGTGGAGGGAGATTTCCGGTGGAGCTTCGTGTTCGGCTGGAGGTTCGAATGCCGGAGTCGTGTCGTCGGCTTCAACCTCGAGCCAGAAGATATTTGCGCATACATGGCCCGGGCTATATTTCTCGTCGCAATTGAAACACAAGCCCAGGCGCTTGCGCTCTTCCATTTGCGCACGGGACAGCCTTTTGATGAACCGGCCTGCGTTGGCCGGCAACCCCGGTGGTTGTGGTGGGCCGTCATGCTTGATGGCGAGAGGTCCGGCGCTCGGGACGGCCGATGATCCGTTGGTGCTGCCTGCGGTGTGAGCGCGCCCGCCTTGCTGCCGGCTTGCCAGACGTCCGGCCGACGTCAGTCTGCTAGCTTCGGCGGCAGCCAAAGCACGGCGTTCATACGCCCGTGCGAGACTCATGGCGATTTCCAAGCTATGCGGCGCGGCCAACTCGACATCGATCTGTATCGTGTCAGTTAATCCGGCGGTGAAGACATTGATCTGTTGCTCCTGGGTGAGGTTTGCTCGTGTGAGTAACGCCAGGAAGTTGTCCTGATAGTCAGCGACGCTGCCGGTCTGACGAAGGTGCATAAGTGCGCCGAGGGGGTTATGGCGCAGGCCCGGTCCAAACCGACCATGCGCCAATTCGGAGAAGCGTCGCCACGATGGCGTGCCCTCATCACGTTCGAGGCGGAAATACCACTGCTGCGCTACGCCCGTCATGTGGTAGGAGGCGAGCCAGACCTTTTCTTCCTCCATGGTGCGCTGCCCTCGGAAGAACTGTTCGCAGCGGTTGAGCCAGGGAAGAGGGTCTTCCGTGCCGTCGAATGTCGGAAAGACAAGTCGGTGGAAGCGAGGTGGTTGTGGTTGTGGTTGGCCGTGGTGACCGGCGTGGTCGGCAATAGCTGCCGGAATGCTGGTGTCGAGGGCGCCGACAGTGGAGCTGACCGCTGGAGCCCCCGTGCCCTCAATGGCAGCCAACCTTATGTCGTGTCGATCGAGGCGGCTATTGAGAGATGCAAGTTGGCCCAGAATTTGATCTAACTTCATGTTCGCCGAAGTAGATCCATCCTCGCTGGAGCCTGGCATGTTGGCCGGAGCGGGGAAGGTCTCTGATACCAAGTTGTTATGCGCACGAGTGGTGGAGCGGAGGTTGTATGGATGTGGAGCTGCGAGAGGAGGCGACGGCCGGCGGCTGGATGAAGCCAGCCTGCAGCAGCAGCTCCTCCTAGGGGGGAGGCGCACGGAAGAGAAGTGGGAGGAGCAATAGAGTAACTCTCAATTGCTTGCTTTATTCCAAAGGGTTCTGATCCTTATATAGGGATCAGACTTAATATCAATCTAGCAATTAATCCTTATGGGATCTAATCTTACCAAACTTAACCAATCAATCTAAACTTGCCAGATTTATTTCTAGGAATAAGGAAACTATTCAAATGATAAGGAAAGCCAACAAATTAGGAAAGCTAATCAATCTATCCTTTAGGGGGAACATCTTCCTAATTTGGCTGGCTTGCCAATCTTGGCGTCGGCTGCGCTGCAGCCGTATCTTTGTTATGATTGCGGCGCACGTAGTACTGCCCAACCATAACATTTACCCCTAAGAACTGTAAGTACTTGGTAGTTCGCTCTGATCAGCCAAAAGGGTGGGCTCTCCCCCGGATGATCGGTGACGACTACTGACGGACAGGGAAGTTGTTTGCCTTAAATGCTTTTGCTTTGTCTTTTTTCCCTACTTGTGCCCCAGTGGGTAGCGATTGGCGTGGATGTCATTGGTACCGACAGTTTGGCGGCTCCTTGTTGATATGCGGTAACACCCGGCGTTCGCGTCGGGCAGGGACGAGCGACCAGGGGGCGAGTGCGGCACGGTGGTTCAATGCACACCTCGGGTTGTCACCGCGAACATCGCAAGCCCAAAACCACTCATGGGAACCCGCTACCTTGACACGCATCGTCGCGGTCTGGTTCTGAGAAAATCACAAGGGCTTAAGTTCCAAAAAGAAAGGGACCATGACAACCCCTCGCAGGGACTTATGTTCTTTTAGTCTATTTCCAGCGTACCCCGCATAACGCCTACCTGTGTTTGCAGTGGCTACATGCAACCACAAGTGAAGTGCCAAAGCATTGGCCTAACTTAAACGTTCGAGATTGCTGGTCGCCCGATGGTTGGATCAAGCAAACACGAGTTAATACAATCAAGCAAACATGCAGGTAAAGTCCAAATAGGGGTGGGCATTCGGTTTTTTCGGTTTTTACGGTTCGGTTTTTTCGGTTTCAAAAAATTTCGGTTTTTGCATTTTGAAAACCGAACCGAACCGATTTAGAGGTAAAAACCGAACCGAATTAACCAAAATTTTTTCGGTTCGGTTATTCGGCAATTCGGTTAACCGAATTTATGCTTGACTTGATGATGGGCCTGATGACTACTTGAACTTCACAAGCGGCCTGCGACCAGGCTCTCCGAGTTCCAAGTTCCAAAATGCAACACAGGCACACAGCAGCAACAGCAAAGCAACACAGCAACAAGCCAACAACACAGGCGGTAGGGGTGGGCATTCGGTTTTTTCGGTTTTTACGGTTCGGTTTTTTCGGTTTCAAAAAATTTCGGTTTTTGCATTTTGAAAACTGAACCGAACCGATTTAGAGGTTAAAACCGAACCGAATTAACCGAAATTTTTTCAGTTCGGTTATTCGGCAATTCGGTTAACCGAATTTATGCTTGACTTGATGATGGGCCTGATGACTACTTGAACTTCACAGGCGGCCTGCGACCAGGCTCTCCGAGTTCCAAGTTCCAAATGCAACACAGGCACACAGCAGCAACAGCAAAGCAACACAGCAACAAGCCAACAACACAGGCGGCCAGGCAAAGGCGCAAAGCTAAAGACAGTACAAGTACATATAACACAATACAAGGCTTTGCATCCAACACATCGAAGCTTGTAATATCAGTACAACGAAGCTTGTAATATCAAGGCTTTGCATCCAACACAACACAGTACAAGAACATAGAAGATTAAATTCATCTAGACATCAAGTATTCAAGACTTCAATTACGAAATGCCACAAACCAGTTCAACATAAACTTAAATTAGGAAGGCTGAAGCACATAGCACATAGCACATAGCAGATTCTATCCAAATTTTTACATAAGGTTTGATATTATGGACACTTGACTGTCAGGACTGCCTGATTACGACTCGTAATCAGAAGACACAACGAGATTACGAGAAGAAAACTAGATAGTTAAGAAGAACTAATACGACGCTAGTACTCCACAACTGATCGAGCAGACTTACGTTTTGGCGGTGCTTAATTCCAGTGCCTGACAGAGCAAATCTGAGCGCCGAGGATGACCGGACGAGGCGTCGACGGAGGAGGCGTTGGCGTCGGGGAGGCGGCGTCCGTGTTCACCGGGGAGGCGGCGACGGCACTGACAGAGTGACGGCGCCGAATCGAACTCGATTAGGGCGAGTCGACGGCGAAATCGCAATCGCCGAATTGAGGGCAAAGCTGCGAAGGCCCGAAGGGGGACAATGGAGAGTCGATGCTGGATAGTGTCATGGTGATGGCCGATGGCGATGGGGGGAACCGGGCGAGATTGGGGATCGATGGGGATTGGCCGATTAGGGGCTCGGGAAGCTTGGGAAGATTGGGGATTGGCCTCACGGAGTCACGGGCTAACGGGAGCACCAGCGTCCAGCAACTAGGAACTAGCAAGTAGCAAGGCACTCGCACTTGGCAGAGGGATAAATCGGTTTGCAGTTTGTTCGGTTTCTGTCGATCCAAAACCGAACCGAATACCGAAAACCGAATTAGACCAAAATAAAAACCGAACCGAAAACCGAAAAAACCGAAATAATCGGTTAATTCGGTTCGGTAATTCGGTTCGGTTCGGTTTGGTAATTCGGTTTCGGTTCAAAAATGCCCACCCCTAAGTCCAAAGGTGCTAATTTCATTTGGATTACTAAGATAGTTTTTGCATACAGAAAGGCAAAACAAGTAAAAGAAGAAACAAAGGAAGCAAAGGCGGCGGCCCGGGCAGTTACTCGTCATTAGCAACTTGGATATGTCTGGCGGTATCCTCGGCTTCCTCCTCCAACAGCGCGGCATCGAGGTCCGGGCCTGTCACTTCCATCAGCTCGGCCACGTGCTCCGCCGCTTCGCGCACGCGCGCTTGCGCCTGGGCCTCGTCTCCCTAAATGCCGGCCACGATGACCATCGGATCGAAGGAAGTGTCGCGGCTAGCACAGCAGGCTAGCACGAACGTCGCGGTGGCAACCGCGACTTCCCGCCCTTCTCGGGCGGAGCGAGCGGCCAAGGCGGCGGGCAAGCTGCTGACGGCCTCAACGACCCGAGTGACGCCATGGGCGTACTGCAGGGCAGAAGACTCAAGCGGGTCGTGAAGGACCACCCCCAGCGGTGATGCGGATAAATCCTCTGTTGTTATATCATCTCATGACCCCAACTCTCCACCATCAAAATACTTGTTTTGCTGCTACGATAATGCAAGGGAGTCACAAGGCCAACACAAATTGTGTCCATGATGTGCTACGGGTTGAAGATTGCAATACAAATATTAAAGAGGAGAAAGGTGATATGGCTATGCATCCACAAGGAGTAAAATCCATTTCATTTGGAGATTTTTCCCCTCAGGATGGAATATTAATTGGATCCGTATTTGTTGACATTGATCCATTCGCATGGAAGGACAGATACATGTGCAAGGGTGACCCACTCAAATCTGTCCATCATTTTGATCATGATGCTGGTGCTGATCACGACCATAAACATGGTCTTGGGCCACACTAATGGAAAGATATTGAAGTCTAGTTTCTGGCATTTCAAACCGTGCCTCTTTTGGACTTCCGAGGTGGGAGTAATGACTATTTTGGTGGAAGCTGCACATGCTGTCAAGAGCTGCGCGAAATCTGGTGTTGTTTCCCAACTTCTAAGACTTTAAACCATTTTATCTACCCAAGAAAACTCCTTTAAATTCTCATTTGCTTTCACACCACCCTTTAGTTTCATATTTGGTTTCACACCTAAACTAGGAGGGATGTTCCTAGTATAAATACCCATGTTCTCTACCCATTTGAGGGAGACTTTGATTATCAGAAATAGATAGCAGCAACCATGGGCGTTTGTGGAGCAAATACCATGTGTTCTTGATAGTTTTTTTCCCGTTCATGGGTTTGTTAGTGTTGGTGCAAAACAAGAACATCATGTTCTTGTGATTGTCCACAGGATCTATACGATTCCTCCACTCAATTCGCGTTCTTGTGTTGATCGTGGTTTGTGTGATCGGTTTCTTGCTTCTTGATCGCTCTTTGCTGTTCAAGTGTGAGTACCACAAAGCTATATTCGTCGTACCGTGAAAGATCGGACCACCATTCTCTCAACAGCAGGTTGGGTCCTCATCATCTGGTATCAGAGCCAGGTGCTGTTGAGTGAATGATGGTCCGATCTTTCACGGTACGACGAATATAGCTTTGTGGTACTCGCACTTGAACAGCAAAGAGCGATCAAGAAGCAAGAAACCGATCACACAAACCACGATCAACACAAGAACGCGAATTGAGTGGAGGAATCGTATAGATCCTGTGGACAATCATAAGAACATGATGTTCTTGTCTTGCACCAACACTAACAAACACATGAATGGGAAAAAACTATCAAGAACACATGGTATTTGCTCCACAAACGCCCATGGTTGCTGCTATCTATTTCTGATAATCAAAGTCTCCCTCAAATGGGTAGAGAACATGGGTATTTATACTAGGAACATCCCTCCTAGTTTAGGTGTGAAACCAAATATGAAACTAAAGGGTGGTGTGAAAGCAAATGAGAATTTAAAGGAGTTTTCTTGGGTAGTTAAAATGGTTTAAAGTCTTAGAAGTTGGGAAACAACACCAGATTTCGCGCAGCTCTTGACAGCATGTGCAGCTTCCACCAAAATAGTCATTACTCCCACCTCGGAAGTCCAAAAGAGGCACGGTTTGAAATGCCAGAAACTAGACTTCAATATCTTTCCATTAGTGTGGCCCAAGACCATGTTTATGGTCGTGATCAGCACCAGCATCATGATCAAAATGATGGACAGATTTGAGTGGGTCACCCTTGCACATGTATCTGTCCTTCCATGCGAATGGATCAATGTCAACAAATACGGATCCAATTAATATTCCATCCTGAGGGGAAAAATCTCCAAATGAAATGGATTTTACTCCTTGTGGATGCATAACCATATCACCTTTCTCCTCTTTAATATTTGTATTGCAATCTTCAACCCGTAGCACATCATGGACACAATTGGTGTTGGCCTTGTGACTCCCTTGCATTATCGTAGCAGCAAAACAAGTATTTTGATGAGGTGGAGAGTTGGGGTCATGAGATGATATAACAACAGAGGATTTATCCGCATCAAGCGGCCCTAGGCACCTCGCCATGCGCCGAAAAGCTGGTCGAAGCATGACGGCGAGGTTGTGCAGCGTGCGACGCAGCTCATCCCGCGCCTGCTCCTGCGCCGCCTCGGCCCCCTGTGCCCGGGTCAGAAGGGCCGCCCCAATCGCCCTCTCCTGGGCCAGCAGCGCCTCCCCCTTCTCCCTCTCTTGAGTCAGCTCCTCGCGCAGCGCCGCCATCTGCTGCGACATTTGTGTTTTGCGCTGGATGGCCGCCGTGAGCAGGGCACCCGAGGACGCCTACGCCTCGCCAAGTTCAGCGAGCAGCGCAGCCAGGCGGGAGGTTGAAGGGGTGAGGACGACCGAGGCGGGGTGGGCAGGAGTGCTGGCGCCGATGATGTCCACTTGGGCCACTTCGGAGGCGCCGGGTGGCCCCTGGGCAGAAGTCCCCGTTGCGTCAGTTGGCGCTACGGGCGTCCGGTTGGCTGGAGTACCTTGGGGGCCACCCTTGGAGGTGACCGGAAGGTGAATGAAGCCGTTGGAAGTGCGAGCCCGCCCTGGTGGGCGGTGGCAGCAACCATTGGTGCCGATAGAGTCAGTGCCGACGAAGTTGGTGCCGATGAGGTCGGCGCCAAAGGAGTTGGCGTCGGTGAAGCCGGCGCTGGAGCAGGGGCGGCGATGTCGCCACCCCAGATGAAGATCCCGCCACTCCGGACGCGCTTGGAAGAGCGGCGGAGTCGGCGGCGGCGGAAGTCTGGTCCCCGGTGCGAGGCCTCTTGGAGTCTGCACCCGTGGTGTCCGGAGAGCACGACCGCTTGCCTGCACTTCGATCGTCGGCTAGACCCGGGTCCCTGATCACCAAGGGACCACGGGCCGACAACGTCGAAAGGCCGGTGGAGTCCATTGCTGGAAACAGCTTGACGATCAGGAGGCGCTCTGCGGACTCCAGATCGCAAAGCGGCCGGGCCCTGGCAGGGAAATCCAGGCCGCTCGGCGTTGGTGGGAGCAGCCCGGCCAGCCATTTGGAGATGGCAGGGCCGTCCAAGTTCCCTGCGCCTGACAGAAAAAGGAAGACAAGATTGTTGGTTGATGGCGACCACACAAAAAAGAAATATGTATTCATGAGAAGAATAAAAGCTTACGGCCCGGGTGCGTGCGGGTCATGTCGTCGTCGCCCGTATACTGCCATGTAGGGCGGGCACGTCGACAAAGGGGACTGATCCTCCGGGCTATGAAGTCCCGGACTACCAGCGCCCCGATCAGGCCGGCGTCTCACAGCCGGTTGATGCGGGCCGCCATCGCCAGGAGTTCTGTCGTCTTCTTGACGAGCGAGCCCCAACTCTCGCAGGCTTCCGCCGACGCGCAAGGCACCATGAGAGCGTCGACCCCACTGTCGTCGCCGGCGTACAGCCAGTCGCTCCGCCACGCCTTCCAGTTGAACTTCGCTTGGAAGGAAATGTAGCGGGTGGCCAACCCATCGCGGAGGCAAAAGTGGCAACTCCCCACGACCCCGCCGTCGGTGAGGTCGCGGAGAGTATAGAAGTACCGGAAAAGAGGAAGATTGGGCATTACCCCTACGAACATCTCGCAGAGGTGTGCGAAGATGGCAAGGGTGAGAACAGAATTGGGAGTGAGGTGAAGATGGCTGATTCCGTAGAAATGGAGGACGCTGAAGAGGAATTCGGAGAAGGGTGATACCAGGCCCACCAGCAATCCCCAGGCGAAGACGACGATCTCCCCGGATTCGCACCGCGGTGCGAGGGTTCCATGGCGAAGGTGGAGGGAACTCTCGGCCGCGATCTTGGAGAGCATTGCCGCCCTCTCCCTGTCGACAGAAGAAGATGGAAGGGGTTGCGCCATCAGAGCAAGAGCAAGGTCTTGAGACAGGGGAGTTGACAGAACAAAAAGCAATGCGCGCAGGAGTCAGAAAGGAGCGTGAACCGCCGGTCATGGATGCACGTATATATAGACCCCTCGCGCAGACGATTCGCGAAAAGGGCAAAAGTACGCGACATTCCGGGTCCCGAGAAAAATCGGCGGAAGCCGGGAGGACCAAGACGGTTGCGTGCTCTAAAGCGGTGGGTCCATCCAGGAACGCACCGACATTAAATCAGGCCTAAAAGAAACTGGCGCGCGTTCCAAGACAGGCCCGGGGGCTACTGTCGACGTACTTTACGCCAGGGTACCCTCTCCGCTGTAGACAAGTAAGATGGCCTGGCAAGCAGGCGGGCGATCAGGCCCCACTCGCCGGGCGGCCGGGCCACGTGGCGACCTGGCGAGCAGGCGGGCGATCAGGCCCCACTCGCCGGGTCACGCGGGCGACCAAAAGGATGAGAAGGAGGCTTCGTCTCGAAGTCTCCTCCCCCTGACACGCTGCGTCAGAGCCATTGATTGCGAAGAGTTCTGCTGTCAACGCGACGACGGTCCATCCCTCTGACGCCTCACACCTAACCCGTCTCAGGAGAGACACATCCCGGGCGGACCGTGCGAAGCCATACGACGGCACGGAGAATGAGGCCTGGGGGACAAGACTGCAGTAATGGGTGTAATTTAGTGATAGATCAGTATGATGTCACCTTCTCACGTGCCCGAGCCAGCCCCGTCTATATAAGGGAGCTCTGGTGCATGGGAGAGAAGGGGGGACGAAGAAGAGAGGAAAGACGAAAAAGAGCGTTGTAACCAATATACATCAACAACGATCTAGCAGGACGTAGGGCTGTTACCCGCACTGGGGACCCGAACCTGGGTATATTGGTGTGTCCTTTGATCTGTTGATCCCCAGGATCCCCCGAGGGAGGACCATCAGGTGTCCGGCCGCGAAGACGCCCTCTACCGAACCCTATTCTCCGTCCTGGTAGAAATCCTGCCAGTGAAATTCGCCGACACTATATATACACGGCCAGCCCCATGGGTGGGCTGGGCATTCAGCAAATTTTGGGCTAGGGTGTTACAATAGAGAAGAAGGAAAGATCAAAGCTGAAAACATGATGGATGATCTCTTCTCGGCGACTGGTTGCTCTAGGCTGCCCCATATGCTAACGACTCTAAAATCAACTAGAGCAAACTCCGTTTCATGGTTGTTCATTTTATGGCCGATCTAGGGTGCGTTTGGTTGGAGGTACGAGGGTGAACGGAACGGGATGGTACAGGATGGATGGGATGATCCTGGATGAGATGGTTCAGGGAAGGTGTTTGGTTGTCTGAATTGGATGGTACAAGTTTTTGTTTGGTTGCTTGAATGGAATGGTACAGGATGGTACGAGATAATGTTTGGTTGGAGGGATGAGGTTATTTAAATTTTAACGCTTGCAGAACCATTGCTACAAACTTCCGCTGACCAACAAGCTTTGTTGCTCGGGAAAGCCCTCATGTATGTCAGGGTCCTAGTAACATTCTTCCAAGAACTGTAGAAATCGGTAACAGCGGGTTGGGATGATGCCGTAATTGAGCAATATGTACCACGGAACAATTGCACACCGAGTCATAACAAATTATATGCAAGATGGGCACACACAACAATAAAAATGTAAATTGATTATGTAGAATTCTAGAATGAAGAAAGCAAGCTAGCTTTTGTAACCTGATTATGAGAAGAAGCCAGAATCCATGAAAACCAACTACTACTTCAAACAACAAATTCCAGGATGTATACGGCAGTGGGGCAAAATCTCTCAAACATCAAATTTCTGATATGTAATCTACTACTTCCACTCTGTGCTGCTAGTTAATCATTTGCAAATGAAATTAGAAAAGAGAGCCAATAGTGAATCGAGCAAACACAACTAGTTAAGGATAACACATCCGGACCCGCACAAACAAGCTCCAGTGCCACAAGAACTGACTTCTGAATAATCAATTCCATAGCCAACAAACCAAAATCATAATTTTCCACATGAAAGATAACAATAATCAAAATGCAAAAAAGTCAAGTGTTAAAAGCAAACATAAGATGCAATGTTTGCCATCATCAGCAATGTGTGAACTGATTACTCAAAGTGTGACAAAATGACCAAAGCAAGCCGTCTGCTCAGGTATAAAGTGTGACAAACTGATTACTCAAAGTGTGACAAACTGATTACTCAGTTCTTTCATAAGCTTGGCCACACCATCACTTCACATTGCAAACCTTGGAGATCAAGAAGCACAGAATGCAAGACCTAAAAACCTACAATACAAAGTGACAAACAGATGATTAACACAAATAAGCATTAAAGAGTTGAGCAAGAAATATACTTTCAGATTTCAAATCCAAACAATGCAATGTAAAAAAGGGTTGGATTACCTTAGAGGTTTTCCCTCGTGATGTATCTAGTTACCCACACCAATTTGTTTGAAATACTAAGTTTGTTGAATGCTCGGGCAAGTGCAACATTCTCACACAAATATGCATAGTAGTGAGCTAACTGTGCTTCATCAAATCCAGGGAGATCCATCATATTGTCCCAAAGATCATCTGGAACATCAGTATCTGAACTAGCGGTCTTCTCAATAGCTTGAGCGAGTCTATCAATACCAGTGGTCATGAATGCTAGCAATTCATCATCACTGGATGTCTTGGCCCTCTTCTTTGATGGTTTACTTGCTGATGAGTCACCTCCACCATACCCCGACGCCGTCACCTCTTCCACACTCACATGTTCATTGACCGGAGCATCTTCTTCTAATTCTATCACATTTGTAGCCAGAGGGTCATTTGCTCCCTTGGCATACTGTCCTGTAGCCATGCTATTCCCAAATATAGTGGCCATCTCGTGATAATGCTCAAGTGGAGTGTTCAAGAAAGTAGCATCTTTAGGGTGGTCCTGTAATCATTAAAGATGTAGTCAGTCCCAAACATCATCAAATTTTCTACAAACATGTTTGTTGAAAATTGGAAAGAAAAATACCTTCACATGACCAGTGTAATGCTCATGCTCAAGTCTAATAGTGCAAGTACCCTCATCCCAAAGAGCACCACTTAAGTTCTTCAGTTTGTTTATCTTTGCCCAAATCTTTCTCCACTTCCTGAGGTGATTACTAACCTGAATGCCACTCACATGAACCTTCATATGCTCATTCAAGTCCTTAGCACAACTGTTGAGATGAGCTTGCTTAAAGCCTGTAGATGTTCTTGTACCACTAGCTACTAGATTAGTCAAGTAGGTTAGCACAAATGTAGACATTGCATTTGTCCAAACAACCCCAGCACCCCCCATACTATCCCCATGTTGATCCAAATCCATTGCCTACATAATAGATATAAAACAGAAATATTGGTTCAAATTGAAGTAATGGAAAATGATAATACAAGGTTCACACATTTCATCGGAATAACTAAAATGATAGTACAAGGGTCACACAAAAACGAAAATGATAGTACAAGGTTCACACAAAAACGAAAATGATTAATGGCCTAGGTAGTTTTGACGGTTCTCCCACATTTGATCGGCCAAACTTTGTCTCTTGTTAACCATAGCTCTATGGTCATTTGCTTGCTCTCTTGCTGTCCTACTGGGGTTAGGGGTCCAAGAATCCTCTGGTAGAATGAAATGGTCAATTCCTTGTGAAAGAACCCAATTATGAAGGATACAACTAGCGATGACAACATCAACTTGAGTTGAGAAGGGGAAGAATGGAGTGGCATCATCAAGGACCTTGAACCTCCTCTTGAGTGAACCAAAGGCACGCTCTACTCCTACTCGCAATGAGGAGTGCCTCAGATTGAACAATTCCTTTTCATTTTGAACTGGATTGTTTCCCCACTCATTCAAATGGTACCGCACTCCTCGGAAAGGTGGCATGAACCCAGATTTGGCCCCATACCCAGCATCAACTAGGTAGAATTTCCCTAAAATAGATGAACAAGTTAATGATATTGGTCTTTCACAATTTGGTACGAAGATGTACTACCACATTAATTCTATTTACCTTCAGGGACACGTAAGCCATTCTCACGCTCTATCGCATCTGCTAAGACTGTAGTGTCATGAGCTGTCCCCTCCCAACCAGCCAAGACATATGTGAATCGAAGATCAAAGTCTACAGCTGCCAGCACATTTTGAGTAGGAAATGATTTCCTACCACGAAAGGCTGCTTCCATAGACTTATTCACAGAAGCTCTTATATGTGTACCATCAATGGCTCCAATACAATCCTATTTGCTCAAATAAATTGACAAAAAAAGTTTAGTAACCACAAAGTTTAGCCACAAATCTATAAGTCATACTTGTTAGCTATCATACCTTAAAGTATGGATCCCATCTTGGGTTTCCCGCAATTTTGATTGGTGTCTCCAATGAAGGTGGCCTAATAAGATCATTTCGTAGCTCGCCTATAGCATGGAGGACATGTCCAAAATAGCGGCTAACTGTTTCACCTGATCTACTAAAGTTGGTACCAATTATCCTATTCCTTATGTTGTGTCCAATTGTGTTCAAGAACATAGCAACTTGCTCCTCAACGCATACATGTATAGTATCGCGGAGCAAAGAGCGTTCTCTCAATATTTGGCATAACCTAAAGAAAGGAGCTCTCTCAAGTCTTATCGTTGTAATACAAGTTGTATCATTCTTCCAAATTTTATTATTCAGATAATCTATTCTATTCTTGTCACTTTGCTCTATTGGGCCATATGTAATACGTTGTCTCCTCTTGCGTATTCTACATCGCACATACAACATCATCATGCAAGCAGCCATATATGCAGCAGCGCAACTAATCAACATCTTCTTTCGTCTAAGCTTCCTCTTGTCCATCTACAGTTAAATTAATAATCACTAACAGATGGCATGAAATGTTGAGTAACAGGAAGCGAAATATGGCATAGACATGAACATAGATCCACTGGATATTTGTGATTCAAGTACTTCAATATTTATTATATTCTGTGCTGAATCTGAGAATATTACACTGTAAAATGTCTCAAGAGTGTAGAAGCCCAGGAAGTGTTGTAACAAACAATATTATCAAGAGTGTAACAAAAATGAAGCAAAACGCATCCATAGGCTGGTTCATAACTAGTTTCATTTCATCATACTCCTTAGTCCATAAAAATAGACCAAGCTGACAGAAGATGACATAAGCTGACATTAGAATCCAAAGTAGCAGATGTAAAAATGGTAGAACGAATAATAGGCTTCGTCTTCCACACACAAGCCTAAATATTATAATTCCTTAATCCCCAGATACTGGTGGATTCGATGGCCAATGCTATTATGCACAAATAATGGATTGAGATTAGTTGGCATTCTCATATGTTCCCAAAAGACCAACATCCAGATTGGCAGCCGTACTAAACCATATGTATCCACCTGTTTCAACTAGTTATGAAAGCAATATGTACAGTTACAACTTACAACTTAGAATCATCATACTCCTTAGTCCATAAAAAGTATGTTGAGGTTGGGAAGCGATGCACTATGGTATGGAGTGGTCAGCATGGCTATAGGGGTCCTAAACATTCCAAGCATCCTAAACAAAATAATTTCTACTACTAAGATCCAGGGTTTGGGTATCAAGTTCAGAGGAGTGCAGGAGATGTTTGCTAATTGCGTCGAGTCGCTGAAAGATCAGGGCCATTTGCTGCAATGTTCACCATGACAAAAGAGACCTCTGGCGCAATATGCACAAGCCATAGGCTAAACACAGTTCAATTATGTCTAGACTTTACACCATGTCAGTTCCCATGTCACTATACTAAACAACAATTTGAGCATCATCAACTTGAGTTTGAGCATCATTATAACTTGAGTTTGGGTGATGGAAACAGCACTCATCCAACACAATCAGATTTCTCATGACCAACACAATCAGATTTCTACTGACCAACACAATCTAGCACTCATCCAACACAATCATCCAACACAAACTAGCACTCATCCAACTCAATCATCCAACACAATCATCCAACACAAACTCACAAGTGGAGGATAAAACTTGATAATCAAACAAAGGGGGCTTATGTTAAACAACACAAATTCATCACAGCAGAAGAAGTAGATCAGTACCTCGGGCCGAACGGGGGAGGCGAAGCAGGGGACGAAGTAGAGGTCGCGGTTGAAGGCGGTGCCGGCGTGCAGATCCGGACGCGAAGAGCAGGCAAGGTCACCGCCGAAGTCGCCCTTCCCTGCGGCGCGGTTCTCGTGTCAGATCTGGCTCGGAGAGAAGGAGAGGGAAAGGCGAAGGTGAGGCAGCACCTTGGGAGAGCTCGCGGTGTCTCGCCGAGGCTAGGGAGCAGTGGCGAGAGCTCGCGGGAGCGGCGGAGTGACGTCACGGAAGCGGCGCCCGAGACGAAGACGCGACGGAGCGGCGGCGTGAGGTCACGGAAGAGGAGGAGTGAGGTCGCGGCAGCGGCGCGCCGAGACGAAGACCTCGAGGGAAAGGCAGATTGAGGCGGGAGCGGCGGAGTATGGCGGGAGACGAAAACCGCGGGGAGAGGCTGCGCGTCCGGGACGAAGCCCGCGAGGGAGAGGCTCGGACTCTGTACGGGACCGATTGGTTCGGCCAAATTGGAGGAACGAGTTGGTACAACATATTACGGGAATATTCTCAGCATCTGTACCACTTCATCCTGGATGAGATGGTTCCGTACACTCAACCAAACGCATGTACCAAAATCTATCCTGTACCGTTCCGTTCCGTTCACCCTCGTACCTCCAACCAAACGCACCCCTAATGGTCCGTAGCAAATCTCTATCTCTTCTATTCTGTAAAATTCCTTTTGATTGTGCCTTTCAAATTCTTGAGGATTCCCACTGATTTTTTAATACAATGATAGGTGATAAGAAAATATTGCCAAAAAAATGTTGTGTTTTTTTTGCTTGATATTGACAATACTTGTCATATAATCTAGGGCTACATAGTAAACAATTATCAGGAACACATCCTATAAATTCTTAAATTACTTCCCATATTAGTACGATTAGAACTTATCTATATTTTCTACATAGTAAGTGAAAAATATTAGGAGTAATCATGCAATTACTTGGCCACCCAAACAAGTTGGTTAAAAACACAATCCTTATGATGTCAGAAAACAATTAAAATACATGTGGTGCAAAGAGAAAATTTTACTTGGTCAAGTTAGTACGGCACAAAGATTAAAACATATTGACTAATTTGGTCAGAGTTCATTGTGTTTACAAGTAATGGGCGTATAGCGTGTACAGTGGAATTTTCCTTCAAAGAAGCATGTGAAATGGAAGATATGAGCTTTAAAATACCGAATCGCATGTACCAAATTAGGCGCAATTGAGGAGTACAGAAAAAATATATATAATTACAATGTAAAATTATATTAATAGCAAGAAAAGGCAAAAGGGGAAATTGGAGAATGTCTTACCATTTGATGTCGAAAATCACCCACCATAACTTTGAAGAAATACTTGCCTTGATCATCCATATCCCAGAAATGGTACTCGTCCCTCTCTCTGCATCTTTCACAAGACTTGCCCATTTTGTGATCTGGTTAGCCTGGTTGCACCTACCGTCTAAAATACTAAAATTTGATTAAAAAATAAAATTACAATAGTACAAAATTGTGTTGAGTCAAGACTAATTGGGGCAAAGACGGTCTCCATTTACCTTGTGTCACAACGAATGAACTAGTCCATTTAAGTCCGCATCAAGACTTAGAACTGTAGCTAAATGCAAGGGGAAAAAACAACACAGAAGATCAGCAAAGAAATTAGCACCTGCATAACGTACCCACGGCGGCGGGAAGCAAAAGCAGAGAAGGCGAGAGGGAGAGAGGAAGGGAAGCAAGCCGAGCCGACGTCGAAACGCGAAGCGGCGGAAGAGACCGACGGTTGGGCGGAGGAGACGGAAGAGAACGAGAAGCCGCCTGGAAAGGAAGGATTGAGGCGGCGACCTCGTCGAGGGGGCAAATGGCGGGAGGGCAACGTACGCGTGCCCGGACAGCCCAGGGGAAGCACGTCGCGGCGACCGGCTGCAGCCCGCGGAACGCACGGCCGAACGGGAGCCATCGCAGCGGCACACTGCACCGCTGGATCCACGCATATAACCAAATCAGGTGCACTGAGTATAAACGGAGATTCCCTGATATAAGTATTAAAAAAAATTTATACTATCATGTATCAATTGAAAATATAATATTCAATAGACTTTGAGAATTTAGAAGCAAAACGAAACTGACTAATTAACCAAACTGCAAAACAAACAAATTTATCCAACAAAGGGGCCCTGAAAATTTGGGGGCCCAGGGCGGTCGCCTCGCTCGCCCTGCCCCAAGGCCGGGCCTGCACTGAGTGTGCGTGTGATTTGTTGAGATGAAGTTAAATGAGATGGGATGATTTTGTATTATTTGGTTTTATTATTTTAGATGAATAGAATGGTCTAGTATCTATAGAGAATATTTTTAAAATTTATAGGCATGTACAATGGTACATGTCAGCTGTCTATAAGGGTACGCCACATCAGATTTTGGATGATGTGGAGGAGAGAGAGGGAAGAGAGAGAAACATGCTGTCTACTATTTAACAGACGGCCTTATAGACAGCTTTATTGTGCGTATACCATTGTACAGACAGTCTATTAATTATATGAGAGAGCATTACAGACAGCTATATAGACAGTCTATTGTATAAGTTATCTTTAGTACTGTCTGTAGATGACATGGAGGTATACTATAGACAGCTACCGTCTACACCACTGTAGATGCCCTTAGTATAGAATTAGATAATTTCATTCAAACAACTAAACACACCCTAACACGAGGTTTCTCCTTTCAAAGACGGACGCACACACTCCACACTCAAACACCGTACAAACATACTATGTACGTTTTTTACATATGCTAAAAAAAAGTATTGTGCTTACGATACGCATATACACATATACCGGAGGAGCAACAACGCTAACAAAGAGGTTGCAATGGCAAATTTGTTCTAACCCAAGACTCCAGTGTCACGCTTGAAACGCCGAATTTCGATTTTTTAAGGAAGCACTTTAATTACTGTAGAAATACTTCTTTCATTTAAAAATATAAGGTGTATTTTGATTTTATACAAAGATTAAGGTTACATTAAAATTAAGAAACATATAAGATAAAATAACTTAGATGCCCACACTTAATTATTTTGAAAGATAAAAATATACTTTGTGTGGGTAGTAATGAATAAATGCATATAGTTGAGAGAGAATAAATATGTGTACAAAAGGAAAGGTCTCATTAAATCTACATACAAATTTTATATTTATAGATAAAAATTTTAAAAAAATAAGCTTTATAAATTTAGACATTGAAAGCAGATAATATCTATGCTTTTCTAACGCCCCCGTAGAGGAAGAATTGCAGAATAGGCATCTAAGAACAAAGCTGTAACATCCTCAATTTCGGTTTTCTGGAAAAATCTAATTTAAATTAGTTAAATTCAAAATTTGGATTTTCCTTGGTGTTTAATTTAACCTGGCATCCTTATCTGTCCAAAATCGAAATTCAATTCCCCTCCGTCCGAAAAATCGAATTTCCAGATTCCAGTCCGCGTTCGAAATTTCACCCGAGTTCCAAAATGCTTCAAAAATCCCGGAACCTATTGCATTAGGTTCCGAATATTCTAAAAACATTTTGGGATTTTTCCCACTATTTTTGCAAGCTCTCTGGTATGTTATCTCGCGCGGCTTTCGTTTAATACCCGCTATTCGCCCCAGAATATTCTAAACTCCAAATTTCATCCAAATTCCGCGAAACTAATTTTATTGGGTTCCAAATATTTCCTAATAGTTTTAAGAATTTTTCCGAGATTTTTTAGACCATTTTTGCTATTTTCTAAAAAGACTTTACAGTTTTTGTAGCTCTTTAAAATAAAATAAAAATGTATAAATATAAATTATAAATAATTTTAATAAGCTCAAAAGTCTCTAGTTAAATTCTCGGGATTTTTCTAGAATTTTTGGAGCTGTTCTATTATCTTTCCAAATAAAAAAGTGTTATTAGTATTTAAAAATTAATTACTGCTTTAAAAATAATAATATTATATTATTTAAAAATATTTATTCGTGCTTTTATTGCTGAAACCGTTGTCTCTTCATTTTCCCAAATTTATGAGAATTTATTTGCCATTTTTCCGATTTAATTTGGACTTTAATGAAGAAATTAATTATTTTTGGAATTAAATAAAACGGTTACTATTCCGGCCATAACTCCGGCGAGCGTTTCCCGGTGATCCGCTGGTCCGATCATCCTATAAATTGAACCCCAGAATCCTCTCACCATTCCCCACACAACCCAATTGGAATTTCTCCAATCCAAGCTACGGATATTCCTGTAGAAGCCATTCTTTCTGAAATCCGGCGAACGTTCGGCGAGCTCTCCCGGTCACTCCCGACCTCCGTTTGGTCTAAAATTTTTACTGGAGCTTCCTCTTGCTGTGCTCTACGTCCAGTAAAATCAGATTTTGCAAATTCCCTTCGGAGAAGCTCCGGCCACCGATTTCTTGTACAACTCCGGTGAGCGTTGGCCGTTGAACCGTTGCTCCTTTTCAGGTATAAATTGAACTCCAGATTCCTCTCCTCATGACCCACATCATACTCAAATTTCATCATTAGAATCGCAGCAGAGCTCCCTCGGCAACTCTTCTTTCCTAACTCCGGCGAGAACTTCGGCGAGCTCCACCGGGCGCTCCCAAACTCCGTTCGTCCTCCAATTTTTTGTGGAGTATACCCACGCCGGTCTCTACACCGCCGTGAAACAGTTTTGGGTAATTCCCACCGGAGCTACGGAGCACTACCGGCAACCATTTTATTCTACAACTTCGACGAGCTCTCTCGACCAATCCGCTACTCCGTTGGACCTCAAATGTTTACTGTAACATCCTCTCATCATCCTCTATAGCCCATATAAACAGTTTTGCTTGATTCACTTTGTAGCACCGTCGGCCATCCTTCTTCTCCAAGACCGGCGATAACTCCAGCGAGCCCGTTCTCCTTCATTCGAACTCCAAATTCCTCCGTTCAAATTCCTAAATTCATATAAATTCAAGATCTACCTGCCAGTACTAATTTTGTAATTTTTGGATTTTATTTATTTTATTGTTATTTATTTGGTTGTACCGTTTTGCGCGTAGCGGAAGAGTTCGTTGGAGTCGTCGATGCCGTTGCCGACCCGCAAGACTTCGACGCCCTCGCTACGACCGAAGGCAAGTCTCCTTGACGCATGTTGATCCCATGATTTATAAATATTTTACAATGTTTTATAAATTGCATTGCTATTTATATAAAAGGATGATGTTGACGTTAGGCTATTAGTTATACCTGTTGTTCATACCTCCTTGATATTGTTATCCATGATCCTTTGTCGCCCTAGTACAGTAATTCACCATAACAAATACTTTTGATAAAATATTCTTTGATTAGGGGGAATGACTATTTGGAAGACAGTTTAGAAGGAACATATTAGTATAGAATGTAGATTGGAGCTAGAACCCAACTTGATTGAAGATTACATGAATACTAGTGTTGATGGGGATTAGTCATTATGAAATTGATCTATGAATGGTGATAGTTGAAATATTGAGAAGTTGGATTGTGATAGCAGTTCGCAATATAATTAGTATGGATTGGTGGAGTATTGGAAGATGTATGATATTAAAAATAATAGTCGGTAAATTAAATAAATAATATTGAGAGTCATACTTATGGATCAAATAGAATAAGTGGTGAATTATATTTCGGTGGATTTTAACAGGCATATTATGTGATTTAGAGATGACAATGTGAAGGGTTAAAATAGGTGATATTGAGAATGATACTCGATGATTTAGTAAATGATATTATCAAATATACTCGATGGATTAAATGGATAATATTGAAAATCATACTTGGTGGTTTAGTAGATGATTTTGTGAAATAAGGTTTCGCGATAATCATTTATGTGGAATTATGAATAATGTGGATTGTGTGTGATTTGTTTAGTCGATCTGGTATCATTGTTATGGAAACCACTATTGTCGGGGAATTAATGAGATCTTGGTTCTGAGGCTTTGTTAAAAGATGCTTGGGGATGAGATTATGAATTATTTTGGGTGGATCAAGTAGATTACAAAATTAATCGATGTATGGATGATGGGTAATCGATAATGAGACTTGTATTTTGGGGAGATTGTTTCATATACAATGATGATAGTAGCTTGGTATGATTTTGGAGTTATGATGGCACATGATATAGACTTTACTTGTTAGAGTACTAAATTGGACTGGATTATATAGTGCCATGATAATAATGTGGGAATCTTGGTGATCTCTGAATTTTGGAGATTATAGAATTGATTATAATAATTTTTATCAACACTGAGATTTGAAAATTATAAATAAACTAATGGTGGAATAGAACAGTTCGGTAGAAATGCTTAGACTCGCAATCGATCGGTATGCACCTATGGGTGGGAATTTCTTATAACTCTTGAAAACTTGTGTTGAAAGTTATAGGCAAAGAGTATTGCCGTTGGTTTACAAAATAAAAATAAAATGAAAAATGGTTTAGACTTGGGCGGAATGGTTTGTTTGGCGGGTGCGGATAGAGCACTAGTTTTCATTGTGCAAGTACCGCCCCAGGTCAGTTAAGGACCGACGCTTATGAATGTCTTCATTCTAAGCATTACCGTACAACCACATGTCTAACATGGTACGACCTGGCTGAATAATTTGTAGAAACCTAACTTAGACTCACCAGATGGTGGAATGTGAGTGCCGGATAGAGGCAAGACTGTTTTTCTCACACGGCGCAAGAGGGGGCTTCTGTACTGGGTGGATAGAACCCTAACAGCGGTGAAACCTCAGCGGGTGAGTCGGGTTAGGCGTATACATTGTAAAGACCTTGTCATGATATCCCTGCCGGCACACCTAAGGAAGTGTGTTAATTGTACATGGCACTAAGGGAATATCATGTCTTGTGGGTAAAGCTGTACACCTCTGCAAAGTTAAAACTATTCGAATAGCCGTGCCTACGGTCAAGGGCAAAGCGAAGAATGCTTTCATATTGGTATACTTTATTTATTTGATTTAACAACTAATGATTTGGGATCCGGGAGTGGTTAGAACTCTCAGGTGTGCTTCTGGCGGCTAGAGCCAGGTAGGTGGATTGAACCTGTTTTTGTGAACCATGGCAGACAGAGTCATGTGGATGGATTGAATCCTAATATTTTTAAGTTGTGGCGGATAAAGCCTGTATACTAGTGATTGGTGGCTAGAACCTTCACTAGAGTTATAACTAATTTCAAATGTACAAATAATTGTTAAAAATGGCTTTATGAAAAATATTACATGTAAAGTTTGTGAAAGTATTGCTATGTGCAAAAGAACCATATTAAGTCATCCTTGGATAGCCCTGCATTATGCATTTTTCCCAGACTTGCTGAGTACTTTATGTACTCACATGCTACATTCTAAACATATCTCAGAAGTGATTGAAGCTGTCAAAGGAGATTCCAAGGACTAGGACGCGTACCCCACTCGATTGCCTGTGGGCATATGGATGGGTCACCACTTGATGTTATCGTCTTCCGCTGCAGTTATTCAAGTTGTTCAGCCTGTTAAGGCCGTAATGGTAAACCTCGACCATAAGGTCTTTGCTTTTATTTGGTGTTATTATTATTTGGTTATATGAAATCGTGTTATGGCTGTTGATTCATCACTGTTTGACTGTGTGTACTAGCTACTGATCTGGGACTAGTACAGAAATACATAGGGGATTCCGGATAGCCAATCCGGGGTCTCACAAAAGCAAAGCAGGGAGGGTAGCATAACATTTTTTCAAGAGTTTTGGCGATATAACTCTGTACTCCCTCTCCCTCTGATTTCAAATACAAGTTATTTTGACACTAATACAGTCTTTAAGCTCACATAGATAGCGTCGTAGCGTGCTCTTTTGGTCTAGCCATTTGTGAGCAGCAGTGTAAGTTTCTAACAATAGATGTACAACAACTTGGGAACAACGGAGTCTACAACACTAGCACCGGTAAACCTGAAGCCTACCGACGAAGCCTGTCTAAAAAAGGATCACGGTCCAAAAGCATATAGACCAAACCATAATTACCGGATTTATTATAAACCCCATAAACCACGAATCGGATTCTCAAATTCGAACCAATTTAAAATATAGAGTTCGTATTTGTAGTGAAAATTATAAGAAAAAGTGACGAACTATGAACCATAGTCTCATATCGTGACCGACTCAAACGAACCACGCTTCCTGTAACTATGGACTGAACTATAGCGGCGAATTAACCTGGAATGCACTCACGAATCAAGAGAGATACATCAGCTGGCATGGCAAATGCTTCTTGAGGTGAAAAAAAAAGACAATGCTACAACCACAGATTTTGTGATAATCCAAAACCAAAGAAAACAAAGGGCGCCCGAGACGAACTCAGTCCTCCCTATTATTTAAGGAGGGCAGAGGGAAAAGCTAGCAACCCTAGTCACTCGTGGCCCCATCGCGTCGCCCTCCTGCGAACTGCCGCCATCTCTTTGTCGCCCCAACGCCGCTGCAATAGCCTACCGCCTCAATGCCGTCGCGGTGCACTTCCCCAACACCGTCGCCACCTACGTTGTGCACCACCATCGCCACTATCGAGGTCCGCACCGCTGCTGTCCACACTGGCTTGGACGCGCCCCAGCGACCATCCCCTTGTCTTTTCGCGCTCCTCATCCAACCGTGCATCCGATCTAAGATCCATTCACGTTACCATGTGCAGGAGGTGTCGAGGATCTTGGAGGATGTAGTGTGAGAGTTTCGGGAAGCGCGAAGGAGTGAGAAACACGAGGGGATTAAAGAGGATTGCCAACACCAATGATTCTGGTGAACCTTCAGAACACAGATATAAATCCTAGATTAGTCTTGGTTATGTTGGCACTGTATTGGGGCGATGTTATGGTCATTTGTTGGTAGATGTGTCATTTAGAGGGCACCAGAATGGTTTTTGGGTGAGTTCGGTATTCGTTCCATAGGGGGTTATGTCCTTGGGTCAAGTTATGGGGTATGTATGTCCAGTTTCAATGGCTGCGAAAGTTGTAGAAAATGTAAATTACTATCTAAAGTTTTATTAGAATACCAGAACATAAATTTTGGTTAAGCGGTTTGAAAGTTATGGTATGTAGAAACTTACTGTCCAGAAATTGGTCGCTGTTGAGAGCAGTCGTGGTAATATGATAATTAGGGCTAGTTAATGGCTTAATTAAATTGTATCCATAACTAGAGAAAACTAGATAATTATATGTAGATTCCATAGATACTATTGTTTAGTATGTTTGGAGTTGCACAAAAATAGTTATGAAATTGTGAAGTCTACTGTCTAGTAAAACAACAGATCTATCTTCGGGGCTAGAAACGAGGGGTTAAACGAATTAATTGAAAAATGTAGATACCTAGAAAATTAGAGGTAATCTTCTTTAGATTTCAAGAAAATACATGGTTTGCTATGTTTAGACTTCTAAGTTAGGAGTTATGGCCTTTTGATCATTGGGACAACAATGACTGAATTGTTCGGCGAAGGAGGGTACGATGTTGTTATATTTGATGCTTGTACTGTTTATAGCATGATTTTGAGATGTATCTACCTACTGTAGGTGGTGTGACTTTGGATTTGGCTTCAACCTCACGCCATTCCATTTCTCATGGGTAAAAATGCAAGTGCATGGTAGAATGATGATATAAATGGTTAAACATTATTGTTCTTATTGGAAACTTGCTATTTATGATGCTTTACATGGTACCTTCTCATTTATTATGAAAGATGTGATCTATGTGGGCCTCTATGACCTACGTGGGGTAGGAATGAAAGACCTACTTTGGTAGGCACCTCGACGGGATGGAGTGTATGAGAGGGTGCAACATCGATGGATGTGCACTCAACGATACCGGTATATGCTATGATGAGCATATGAGTATGTAGACATATTTGCATGGCATTACAAATTGATAAATAATGATTAATGAGCTAAATATGATAGCTAAAGATGTTATTTTTTTATTATGTACTTTCTAAGATAGGAGTAACGCCAATATGACACTTGCCACTTCATCTTCCACAATGATTTAGTTTAGTGTTCAATCATGAATAAGATGGTTCTTTGCTATATTTAATTGTTAGAATCACACAATTGCAACAATGAACATGTGAACTTAGTTAGTTATCTTTGTTAAATGAGAAGTTTGGTTATTTATGTATTGTTTATTTATTCTTATTCATCACCATCATCAAAAAGGAAAATATTGTTCCTGGGCTCATATGATCTGGGCGTACCCAAGTGCGAAGACTTGGGCGTTGCCGAGAGCATGGACTCGGGCGCTTAGGCGCATGATTCCAAGGTTTCAATTTGTTATTGTTGATATGCCAATACTTGTCATCAATGTAGTACAAGTGATAATTGTTTTAGGATTCTTGTTGAAATTGTGGTTAATGTTGTTAGGACTAATCATACTTGGAGAGAGTCCGAACTGAATAGGAAAGAGTCCGAATCAGATTTAATTTTGAATCCATTTTTTATTCTTCAAGCTATAGGTTAAGGGCATAAATTCCTAGGTAGTCCTGAAGTTCATTAGCAAGCAAACAAAGAACTAATAAAAGTATTAGTTGTGCTTCTTCTTCTTTTTGCTTCTTCAACGCTTTTCTTCGATCTTGGTGTTTTGTGGCAACAAGTGGTATCAAAGTTTCAGGAGCATGCTGAGGTGCACGAAATCTGAATTTGAACTTCACAGCTCAGGATCTACATCATCTCAATTCCTTAGCGGAGGTGCGGTCAATGAGATGATGTCTAGAAAAAAAAGCAATGCCGCGTTACTACCCGTTGCTCATATAGAACAACTATGTCGCATGGTCATTGGAGATGTATGTTAACCTGAAGGCACAAGGTGTGTGGGAAGTCAAGATGATCAGAAGGATAGGATGGCTCTCACCGCCATCTATCATAGTGTACCGAAGGATGTACTCCTGATGTAGGCTGAGAAAGACTCTTCCAAGGAAGCGTGGAATATGCTCAGAATGATGCACATGGGAACTGATCGTGTCAAGGATGCAAAGATACAAACCTTGAGGAGTGACTTCGAGGTGATTCGCATGAAGGAAAGCGAGCCACTAGATGATTTCACCATGAAACTGGTGACTATCGCCAATGGCATCCGAGCACTGGGCAAACGTGTAAGATCCCAAAAAAAATCAAAAATAGCTAAAATATAAAATTAAATGAGTGAAAGGAAAAATCAAATTTGGATTGCAATTACATTCTAAATTTCAATCATTTTCATGATTTCTTGGATTTTTTATCCTTGAGAAAATTATTTTCAATATTTGATTATTAGACTTTAAACTAATAAATATAAAATCATATAATAAAAACCCTAAAAATATATATTTAATTATAGAAAATCTCTAGAACACCATTAATGCAATAAGAAAGCCATATGGACACATTAATTAATGAAATAAAATGAGAATAAATGAAGTTGGACTGTGAACAGTAATTTTGTTATATTAAAACAAAACATTACCCACTTTATCTTGTTCTAAAAATTTTACCATATCTTCTGAAGGGATAGTTCCATCTCTAGTAAAAATATTAAAAATAAATAATCAAATTTGATGCCTTTAAAAATGACAAAACTAAAAATTTAAATATTTAAATATTTTAATGTTAGAATTACTATAAAATAAAAGTAAAATATCATAATCTAAAAGTTGTACAGTAGTATCATGAACATACCAGGGACCTCCAAAAAAAGTTTTAAAATTTTTGAACCATGTTTCAAATCTCAAATAAATTAAAAAGAGAAAAGGAGAAAAAGAGCAAAGCAACTTGTTATAATTTATATAAAATCCACACAAAATTTTTCAACTTGAAAATTTTAATAGATAACCAAAATTATCTAATCTTCACATACAAAAATATTCAAAAATTTGGGACATGATTTGATAGGCTAATTAAATGCAAGAGCAAGTGTTGTCCTGGGAAGGAAAATTTGAGTTGCCCTTTTGCCATCTCTGCCAAGTAGAGGCCCCTCCATCTTGACTCCACCCGTCATGCACTGCCCTTCCTCTCTCTTCCTTTCTTCCTCCTCTCCATGCTCGGTCGAGCCACTACCTTCCTCTATTTTTCTTTGGTCAAGTCGCAAGGCTTGCATCCAAATGCCGTAACCCTCGGCCCGAGGCCATGTCTATGTCACATTGACCTGCCTCTGCCAAGGCACATCCCGGCCATGATTGGACTATGTAATTTCGATGCCGCCCAACCCTTTTTTCGACCGTCGCAAAACATCATGCGTCCAAACCCTGTACTTACCATCTCGATGAGGTATAAAGCCACCAAGGAACTCTCCTAAGACCCACACACCTTAAACCGAAGCCCAATTGCGGCTTCATCCCCTACATTACCGATAAGTCCCAAATCTTCGACTGAGGACCTCCATCACTGGCCAATACTCTACACGAGCCATCATAACCCAATTCCTCGCCATCGAAGCCCCCTCTCCAGTCATCACCAAGCCCAGCGGAGCTACGCCATAGGTTTGTGACCTTGCCCCAGTCTCACTAAACCACCGACCACCAATCCTCGCCATTCCATCACCAACGCCGCGGAGTTCTTCTTCTCCACCACAGGAGCATGGCGACAGCCAACTCCACCAATTTTTGACCCAAGAGAAAGGTAAAATGGAGTCTTGGTGCCCTACTTATGCTCAAATCACCTTCACTCGAGCTTAAGCAGATCTCTCCTGGCCTTCCAGCCATCTCTGGAGATCTCCCGCGGCCACTAACAGGTGCTCTGACACCCCCTCAATGCTCTATACCTCATCACGCCTATGCCCGACCATCTCTGACTCCCACTCGCTGCCGGCAAGCTACTCTATCACTGGCCCTATTTTGGCTCACTGCATGATGGGCCCGGACTGTCAGTGAAATGTGCCATGTTAGAGCCAATTGAAAGACCGAAATACGCTTACATTCATTGAAGGCGTATTTATGATTGTCTTAGGTATTTTCCCAACCAACCTCTATTCAAATCTTTATATGTTTTGTGTCATAGATCCAAATGAAGCGAAACAGTTTTTAAATTCATGTTAAATCATGTAGATTCTAAATATGCAAAAACATTTTTAATTTGACCATTGTACGTATTTGAATGTCAAATTTAAAGAAAGGGTTCAGAACATGAAACTTTTGCAAATGAACTCCAAATTGAATAAAACAAGTTTTCTTAGATTCCTAAGTTCATAAGAAACCCATTTCTATAAATTTATTTAGATTTAGAGTCTAGTTTGAGTTAAATTTGTAAATAGGTTAGTTTTCAATGCATTGAAAACTCAAATAGCAAAAATTATTATATGCAAATTCAAAATATAATGAAAATAATTCCTAGGCACAGATTAGACCCTGATAACCATGTTCACAAAAAAAAAAAGATTGGATCAACCTCAACCCTTAGATTAGTTGATTCTGTGCTAAGCTACCCCTCAAAGGCCAGGATTTGATCCTACACTTTTTACCTCTTGTGCTAACCCAAAATCCACTAACATAACGGGTTTTTTTGCACGCTTATCAAAGCAAACTAGACTTAACTACTACTCTATCTTCTAGACCCACGATCCAACGGCTACTGCAAGCCCCGTACTATCGCCCAATGACCGTAGGTAGTGCCGGTCAATGAAAATCCCCGAATACACCCCTCTTTGGAAAATAACTGCCGTCGTTATACGGACGGTAGCTCTGATCAGCCGGTAGTACCGCTCTCCAGAGTCGGTAGTGCCGCTTTTGCCTGACAACACACAAATTGCTCCACTTTGAAAACCCAATTCAAATTCAAACTCAGACCTGAGCAACCCAAGCTCAAAATAAAGTCAAATACTCACCACAAACATGGATAGACCATCACATGGTCTTTCAGTCAACAAATCCTCTACCCTAGAAGATAAGCGCAAAGAGTTGAAAGATAGTAGTAAGTGCAGGATGTTGCAACAAGGAGGTTGTCAAGGTCAGCAGAGGCTGAGAGTTGCTCCTTAGCAGTTCACTCACCTTCCTGCTCAGACTTCATTTGAGACACTTGCACCTATGCCTCGCCCTGATGGTCAGAATTTCCTTAACACCATCCCAATGAAGAGTTCTCAAGGGAGAAGTTTATCCCCTAGAATTAGCTATATCTGTCGTCATCTAGGACATTTTGCTAACAATTGCCCTTAGAAAGAAGCGATCACCCTAGCTCACATTAATCTTAGCTCTACCCCTACCAAGACTAGTGCTATGTTAGGAGGAAGCCAACAGACGTTAGTCAGGCGTTGTTTCCGTTGCAATGAGCCGGGACACTTTGCCAATAGTTGTCCTAAGAGAGGAGGTGTTACACCTGTCCGCTCTAATCTTAATCCTACACCTACCAAGACACTTGCACCAGAAGTAAACTGTGGAACAAGTTAAGCTGGAGCTATGCTGCAAGAGCCAGTGAAAGGTCGCGTCAACCACATCATGGTTGATAGAGCTCAGGATGCATCAGATGTCGTACTAGGTAAGTTTAGGTTAACTCAATAACTCCAACAGTTTGGTTTGATTATGGAGCTTCGCATCCATTTGTTTTTAAGTTTTGCTTTTGAGAATCATTTGGGTGTTATGGATCTTAAGCGAACCATATTAGTCCGACTACCCGGATCAGAAGTCCGACTACCCGAATCAGAAGTCATATCTAATCTACGATGTGGAAAGTGAAATTGCTTATTGGTGGAACAGAGTTCCAAGCACACTTTCCAGTATTGGAAACCTAGACCTTTTATGTTATTCTTGGAATGGGTTAGTTATTCAAGCATAAGGCGGTTTTTGTTTGTGGTCGAAGAAGTGTGTCAGTTGAGATTGTGAAAGGCGAAAAAGTGAAATTTCAAGTAACTGCATTTCGCAATGGTCAGTTAATGGATAACAGTGTAAAGGCTATCAGTTCAGATTAAGTACCAGTCGTTAGTGGACCCCGGATGTGTTTCACCGTGAATATTCTTCCCTCACCCTGAAAGCATCTAGGCCCCCTAATAATTTGTTTAAATTATTTGTTGGGTTTTGGTGCTTGATGATCAACTAAATCAGTCTTATCAGATTTCATCAGAAAAGAGGATCAAGATTAAGGTTTCATTATTCTTAGTCCTTTAGCTCATAAGTCTTTTCAAGTCTTTTAGATAAGTTTTTCCGGTTTTCAACCGTACTATAAAGAGGGACTATGCACAAGTTCAATTCTTGGTTCCTAGGATTTCTCTTTAAAAACAACTTGGGGCTTAAGCTAAATCTTTTCAGATTCCTTTAATAAACCTTGTTTGAGTTCATATCCTTTTCAAATCAAATTCTAACAGAACTCAAACTGAGCGTTTCCCATTTACAACGGACCAAGTTTTTGGGTCTGTTGCAGTTGTGTTTTCCTTGAAAATCTCTCAAGTGCTTTTAAGCTACAACGGACCAAAAAGCTTCCATTTACAACAGACCACCTTTTTGGGTCCGTTGTAAACATAAAACTTACTGGTTTCTGGTGTTCAATCCAATTCCTTTGTTGATGTATAACCAGTAAGCTCTCCTTCTGCGACGGACCAAGTTTTTGGGTCCGTTGTAAACTTGTTCTTAAAACTCTCCCAACGGACCAGCATTTGCTCAAAGCATGTGTACGACGGACCAACTTTCTTGGTCCGACGTAGATGCCTTTTTCGCTGGTTTGGGTCCGTAGTTCATTGAGCCTCTTGCATATTTTTATCAACCCTTGTCAGATACAATCATTTCGTGTTGTCACTTCAGTCTGACATTGGCAAACGGCTACCTGTTGCAAATAACGGCTATTTGCTTCCTGTAGCCTATTTAAACAGTTCAGAGGCTCTCCCAAAACAGAACTTTTGCCATCTCTTTGACATCTAGCATCCGAAAGCCAAAATTCCAAAAAGAGATCAAGCTCCACTCTGAAAAACAAAAATCCTACACTCTTACAGCTCCCAGTAAAGTCTAGTTTCAGTTGTTTCTAGTGAACCAAGAGACAGGGCTTGTGGATGGTCTATTACTCTTGGAACTAGCTGTTCCTAGACGGTTTCTTTGGTGATTTTAGTGCGACTGTCCAACCGTGTTTGTGGAAGGCCACTATTATTGTGAAGAGGTTTTGACTCACCTCACCAAAGTGGTAAAAAGAGTTACAATAGTGAAAAATCCAAGATCGCTTAATCGTGAGTTCTTGGAGGAGCAATACTTCTGAGGAAGTGCTCTAACGGGGACGTAGGAGATTTCTCTCTGAACCTCGGTGAAAAATCTCTTGTCTCTGTGTGATAGTTTGTCTTTTTCTTGTTCTCACTACTGCTTAAGTTGTTCTTAGTCTGTTGGTGCTTATTCTGTTTATCTGCTTAGATCTTATTTTTAAACTGTTTAGTTTGTCTTGTTTAAATTGTTTAAAAATTGCCTATTCACCCCCCCTCTAGGCCTTACCGATCCTTTCAAGTGGTATCAGAGCAGGTTTTACCCTGTTCAAGCTTAATCAGCTTGGGTAATGGCCGAGGGAAATGGGTCTGCTCTTTGTTAGTGTAGGAAGGGTTCCTGTTTCGATGGCTCAAATTATGCTTATTGGAAAATTCGCATGAGATGTTATCTTGAGGCTGTCGGCTATGACGTTTGGAGAGTGACAGAAAAACCTTTACCTCCACGTCCATACGATGGACAGTCCTCTTCCTCAGAACCCACTCTGGAGAAATTAAAAATATGCAATATGATGCTCAGGCTAGAAATGCTATATTCTCTGTCTTAGCATAGAAGTTTTTGATAGAGTGAGTAATTTGTCTATCGCTTATGATATTTGGACCACTCTACAAGAAATTCATGAAGGTACCTCGATGTGAAAGAAGAAAAGTATTTTGTTGTTAGAGAAAAGTTTGATCAGTTCAAAATGCTTCCTCAGAAAATGCCAATGATATGTTTTCTAGACTTAATCCTATTGTCAATGAACTTAAAGGTCTTGGTACTAAGGTTGATGATGTGGAAGTTTGCAGGAAAATGATAAGGGTGCTGCCTCGTGCTTATCACAGCTTGATAACTTATCTATCAAACAGTGGAGATCTAAAAAAATTGACACCTACTGAGTTACTAGGAAAGATTTCTGCACACGAACTTACTTTGGCTGAAGAAGATGCACCCAAGAAGAAATCTATTGCTCTCAAAGCCAAAGATAAGGTGGAAGAGTCATCGAGTGAAGAAGATGATGTTTCAAGCTGTAATGAAGACGAAGACGTCAGGAAACTGGCCTTGCTTATGAGATCTGCAAACAAAATCATGAGAAGAGTTAATGCCAGAGACAGAGGGAAGGTATATAATCAGTTTTCAAAGAAAAACCCCTTTTCGAATATTACCTGTTTTGAATGCAATGAAAAGGGACACATAGCTGCACGATGTCCAAACAAGAGCAAGAAGAAGGGCAAGGGCAAGGGCAAAGATGAAGAAACCGAAGAAAATGCCTACAACAGTCGCAAAAAGTTTCATCACAGAAAGAAGTTCTCCAAGAAACATTGGAGAAAGGGAAAGAAGGAGGCACATATTGGTGAATGGGTCTCAGATGAAGAAAGTTCAAGTGATGAATCCTCTTCTTCCTCCTCTGATGATGAAGGTGGTTCAAGGTCTAAGGGGTTGGCTGGACTGGCGTTGGATGAATCTACTCCACCTTCACCTTCTCTGTCTGTTTGTCTTATGGCAAGAGGTGATGAGGACAAGGTAAATGATTCTCCTTCTTATGATGAGCTAGTGGAGATCATTAAAGAGCTTAATGATGCTTTGTGTGCTAAAACTTCTAAGGATAAATCTCTTAAGAAAACTATTGCCAGTTTAAATGATGATAATGACTTGCTTGTCTCTAAGGTCAAGATTCTTGAATCTAAGTATGAAGAAGTGAAAGACAAGTTTCTTGTTTGGAGACTAGCCATAATGAGCTCAATATTGTCCATGATAATCTCACTCTTGCTCATAATGATCTTGTCATCAATCATGATTTACTTACAGCTGCTCATGATTCCTTGAATGCAACTCATGTATTACTTATTAAGACTCATGATGACTTGCTTGTCAAACAACGTGAACTAGAAATGAGTAAGGAATTAACTACAAGCAAATCAAAGAATGTTTCCACTCATGATAGATCTATTACCTGTGATTTGACTTGTGATGAAATTCCTATTGCTAGCTCTTCTGCATGCTTAATGACAATCATAGAAATGCTTTGTGTACTGAAAGTCTCATGTTGGAAAATCAAGAGCTAAGGTCAAAAATTGCTAAATTTGACAAAGGTCTTGAAAAATGCTTTCTCGAAAGTGTCACTCTTGATAAAATTCTTGGGGAGCAAAAAGTCACCTTGGGCAAAAGAGGCATTGGATATAAAACAGATAATGTGCCCAAGAAGGATTATTTGCCAAAATCCAAGATAAATTTTGTCAAGAAAAGCACTAAGTGCTGCTACTGTCATAGATTTGACCACAGTTCAAATGTATGCATGTATGCAAGCACGCCAGAAACAAAGGCTAAAAGAAACTGCATGGTTGATGCTCATTACATGTTGTTTAAAGATTTCAGGGGAAAAATGAATGTGAAATTTGTCGGCCCCTCTAATCTTGATAGAAAGCTTAAAGCTGTTTGGGTGCCCAAATCTTTGCTTATTAATCCTTTTGGCCCCAAAATTGTTGAAACTAACATCCATGGACCCAAAAGCATTTGGGTACCTAAAATCAAGAAATGACTCTGTTTATTCAGGTGAACTACAAGAGTGGTGGTCATCACTGGGTAATTGACAGTGGATGTACTCAACACATGACCGGCTCATCAAGAATGTTCACCTCAGTTGAAAAAGAAAGTAATTCAAGTCACAAAATTACTTTTGGTGATAATAGTAGAAGAAAGGTAAAGGGAAATGGTAAGATTGCCATCTCTAATGATTATTCAATTGATAATGTGCTTCTTGTTGATTCCCTGAATTTCAATCTTTTATCGGTCGCTCAGCTGTGTGATCTTGGTTTCCATTGTACCTTTTCTCTTGATGGAGTAACTGTTTTTGACAAAAATGAAAAGCTTATCTTCAAAGGTTTTAGATTTCAAAATCTTTATCTAGTTGATTTCAACTCTAACTCCTCATGCATCTCGACTTGTCTGTTGGCAAAAGCCTCTCTTGGTTGGCTTTGGCATAGACGTCTTGGGCATGTAGGCATGTCTAATTTGAAGAAGCTTTTTAAAAATGAGTTAGTGGTGGGTTTGAAAGATGTAAAATTCGAAAAGGATAGATTGTGCAGTGCTTGTCAAGCCGGTAAGCAAGTTGCAAATTCTCATCCTACTAAAAATATCATGTCCACCACTAGACCTCTAGAGCTGCTGCATATGGATGTGTTTGGCCCAACCTCTTATGCCAGTCTAGGTGGTAACTCATACTGTTTAGTCATTGTGGATGACTTCTCTCGGTTCACTTGGGTATTCTTTTTACCTAATAAAAGTGAAGTTAGAAAAATCTTTAAAAATTTTGCAAAAAGGGCACAAAATGAATTTGATTGCCCCATCAAGAAAATCAGGAGTGACAATGGAACTGAGTTTGTTAATACTAATGTCATTGATTTTTGTGTTGAGCTAGGAATAAAACATGAGCTGTCAGCTACTTATACTCCTCAACAAAATGGTGTAGTAGAAAGAAAAAACAGAACACTTATTGAAATGGCAAGAACCATGTTGGATGAATATGGAACACTGTGACGCTTTTTGGGCTGAAGCAATCAACATGACTTGTCATGCAATCAATAGACTCTATCTACATCGACTACTCAAGAAAACCTCTTACGAGCTTTGGTTGGAAGAAAACCAAATGTTACTTACTTTCGTGTGTTCGGTGCAAGGTCTACATCTACAAAAAGAGGACACACCTAGGTAAATTTCAGAAAAGGTGTGACTCAGGTATTATGCTAGGTTATTCTTCTAAATCTAAAGCCTATAGAGTTTTTAATAATTCAACTGGTTTGGTTGAAGAAACCTATGATGTAAAATTCGATGAATCTAATGGCTCACAAGGTGAGCATGAGAATTTAGCTGATGCAGGTGAAGATGCCTTGATGGAAGCAATGAAGAAAATGGAAGTTGGTGAAGTAAAACCTAGAGAAGATAATGATGAGAAACCAACAACTTCCATGATGCCTCAAAATGGATCACTACAAGAAGAAGATGAGAAGAATCAAGAAGGATTAAACTTGATTAAGAGTCATCATACTATTGCCAAAGACCACCCCGTGGATCAAATAATTGGGGATTTCAGTAAAGGTGTTCAAACTCGATCTAGACAAGCTTCTTTTTGTGAACATTACTCTTTTGTTTCTTGTGTTGAACCCAGAACTTTAGATGAAGCTTTAGATGATGCTGACTGGATTATTGCCATGGAAGAAGAGCTTAATAGCTTCAAGAGAAACAAAGTATGGGATTTGGTGGAACGTCCAAAAGATCAAAATGTCATAGGAACAAAGTGGGTTTTCATAAACAAGCAAGATGAAAATGGAATTGTCACTCGAAACAAAGCAAGATTAGTAGCACAAGGTTTTACTCAAGTAGAAGGACTGGATTATGGAGAAACTTATGCTCCTGTTGCTCGACTTGAAGCTATACGGTTCCTTCTAGCTTTTGCATGTCATTTTAATATAACTTTATTTCAAATGGATGTAAAGAGTGCTTTTCTTAATGGAATCATTGAAGAAACTGTTTTTGTTGAGCAACCTCCTGGTTTTGAAGACTTAAAATATCCAAATCATGTATTTAAGTTATCTAAGGCTCTCTATGGTTTAAAACAAGCCCCAAGGGCATGGTATGAGAGACTTAGGAACTTTCTACTAGAAAAGAATTTCAAAATTGGGAAAGTTGACCCAACGCTCTTTTTAAAAGACTTCAATGGTGCATTAATGATTTGCCAAATCTATGTTGATGATATAATCTTTGGTTGTACTAATCACTCTCTTTGTAAGGAATTCAGTGATCTGATGGCAAAGGAATTCGAGATGTCAATGATAGGAGAACTTACATTCTTCCTTGGATTTCAAATCAAGCAATTAAAAAGGGGAACTTTCATATCACAAGAAAAATACATCAAGGATCTCCTTAAACGCTTCAAATTGGATGAATGCAAGTCACTCAAGACACCTATGGCAACAAACACACATCTTGATCAAGATATAGGAGGTAAGTCTGTTGACCAAAAACTCTTTAGATCCATGATTGGATCTTTACTCTACTTGACAAAGATCTAGGCACGATATCATGTTTAGTGTCTGTATGTGTGCTAGATTTCAGTCTGCTCCTAAAGAAGTACATCTTAGTGCCGTAAAAAGAATTTTCAGATATTTAAAGCACACTTCAACTATAGGCTTGTGGTACCCTAAGGGTGCTTCTTTCAATCTAATTGGCTACTCAGATTCTGATTATGCCGGTTGCAAAATAGATCGAAAAAGCACTTCTGGGGGTTGTCACCTGCTTGGAAGGTCTTTAGTATCTTGGTGCTCTAAAAGCAAAACTCAGTAGCACCGCTTCATCGCCGAGGCTGAATATGTGGCTGCCGGCAGTTGTTGTGCTCAGATTTTATTCATCAAACAAACCTTTCTTGATTACGGCATTAAGTTTGAAAATGTACCTCTTCTCTGTGATAATGAAAGTGCAGTGAAAATAGCAAACAATCCGGTCCAGCACTCACGAACTAAGCATATTGAGATCCGACATCACTTCATCAGAGATCATGTTGGCAAAAAGGATATTATGCTTAGTTATGTTAGAACTGATGACCAATTGGCTGATATTTTCACCAAACCTTTAGATGAAGCCAGATTTTCAAGACTGAGAAATGAATTGAATATTATTGATCTTTCAAATGTTGTTTAAAGCTTGACTTCTTATTTGAACTATTTGCTTGTTGATTTACCTTGCAAGTTTTCGGAGTTTTTAACATTAAGGGGGAGTCAAGAATGTTTCCCAATACATCTCTTGTTACCCATTTATGTTAACAAAAATTAGTAGTGCTGATGCAAGTAAATTGTTTTTTTTTTAAAAAAAAAAAAAGGGAAATATATTACAATTACTTAAAAATTAGCTAGCCTCTCAGCACATGAGTTCTCTTTATCAAGCTTGAGTTTGTCTATAATCCTGCTTAAAAGAGTGGAACTCATACAAATTAAGAATTCTAAAGTTCTTCAATTTCTTTTTTGCAAGTTCACAACGGACTCAGTGACAACAGTGGGTTTTCCATCTACGACAGACCACTCTTGCTCAGAACACATTCACGACAGACTAAAGAAAGTCAGTCCGTTGTAAATGTCCTTCTTGCAAAACTGGTCTGGTGTAAACATAAAACTTACTGTTTTTCTCAAAAGAGTCCTGTGTGCTCTTGCAATTGCCTGTCTAGTGAGGAAGTTGTCTTTTTCACCTGTCAACCAAACTCTTAAAGTCACTCTCACTTCCGTTGCAGTTACTATTACTCGGAATAGTAACTTTTGGTCTGTCTCCTCCCAACACTCCCTTGTCCTCAAATCCATCTCAGAAAATTACCACTCTCCCCTCTCTACTTCCTCTCCCGAGCAACATTCCTTTCTCCATCGAAGCAAACCCTAACCGGGTGTCAGCGACGGTGCTCGATTGCTTTCGGAGAAGTGTGTTCAGGAAGTGGTAAGCTTTCTCTTGCTTTGATCAAACCTTAGTCCTAGAAATCTTTGTCTTAAGGTCTTTCCTCTTATCTCTGTAGACTTAGTACATTGCGTCAGTTCTTGCGCTGATCCGAGGTCACGAAAGACAAAGTGAGTCTGTTAGGTGTTTGTGAAATGCCTAGGAGAAAAGACACAGATAAAAGAAGTTTGATGGATAGACTTGGTGAGATAGTGTCAAAGAAGAAACATAAATCCACCAGTCTTCACAAGGGACAGTACATCTAGAGGATACTCGCACCCTGGCTTGGTTACAAAGGTCACAACATCAAAGCCTCCTAGAAAAGATAAGCAACTGCTTGTATCGATCCAGTTTATGAGTCTCGAATCGATGATGCTGATTATGAGCCAAGTAGGGATCTCGATTCAAGAAGAGAATCTAAGTCCTGAGATTGATATGTTAAGTGGAAATGAGCTAGCTACCCTTGGAGGAAAAAGGTGAGGTCAATCAGGCTAGTAAATGAAAGAAGTTGGTTTCCTTTTGATAAACCCCCACTAGATGAGAAGTTCATCACACTTCTTGAGAAAAACATCTTTTGGGATATAAGAATAGACATGACAAAAGGGAATGAAGATATCTGCCTTGAGCAAACATCAGTTTGTTGATTGGAATCAAATTTGCTCCATAACTAGATCATACCACATACTTGATTGTGTTAGATCTACCCCAGGATTCTTTGGAAATGGTGTCGAGCAATATTTCCTCATGGAATGAAGATAGAATCCTAGAATTCTATTCATCTTTGCTGGTAAACAAAAGAAGACACTATATTCTATTCTCTATAGATGGAAAAATAAGAAAAGTAAGGTCACCACACTTTGAATCAGCAATTGGAGCTGCAGGACCTCAAGTTAACAGAACAAGGATTCATGACAAAATGTTTCCTGGAAATAGATGGAGACAAATTGGAGATATGCACGATCTTGACTTTCAGCTCATATTTATAGAGATGTCACAGAAGAAAACTTCAATGCAAATCGAGCTAGTTGTTTGTCTGGAGAAGCTAAAACACTGCTCTTGATCTTAAGGCATACAGTTTTTCCAAAATCTGGTTATAAAGAAGGTGTCACTCCAGTGTTGGCTTGGTTACTTCATCTAATCCTCTCAAAGCAACCCATTGACCTGATAGATTACATTTTTGGAGAAATGGAGGAAGCAATTTATAGAAGAATGGGGAGTCCACTACCTTTTGCTCAGCAAATATCCAGAATCTTTGCTAGCCCAAGGGATAATTTCACAAGAAGAAAGTAGTAGATCCTTTACCTGTAAACCAAAGAAATACAGGTTGCTTAAACTACCCACTGAAGTTGCTGCCCAAGTGCCTTGTGTCTTGCTGCATCAATTGATCCAAGTGATCATGAGGGAGACAGTGATGACAGCCCGACTCATGATGGAGATGATCAACCTGTTTCAAGCCATCACAGTTCAGATCATCACAGCATTAGTCATCATACTCCAAGACTCAATACTCCTAGCTATCATAGCAATCATACTCAGTCTTTTGCACCTCCTCAGCCTGAAGACTTTGAGAATACAGAAATTCTTGGAGGAAGTTCTCAGAGAACTTTGCCACAATCTGATGCACAAGATGAAGCAACTCAGATTTTCCTCAGTTCTCAATCCAATCATGAAGCAGATGTTGCACACAGCCAAGGTGGACATTTCAGTCCTAGTCACATTTCTCCAGTTTCAAGTCATCGCACCCTACCTCCAGCAGAACATTCAGTAATGGGTTTTCCTTCTCAGCATGATGAAAATGCTGAAGGAGATGAACTTGGAGAAATTGATAAGCTAAGAAAGCTTGCTGCTGCATCAAGATTTGTTCAAGATCAGGAATTCAGACCTGCAGCACATGATCATGAAGCAGGAGGCTCTAGAGTTCCTCAAAATTTTTCAGTACCACAGCACTTCCATCACTCTGCTCATGAAAATATAGGAGAAAATCCAGATGATAGACAACATCATGCTTGGAATGAGGAACAGCCTGCTTGGTTCAACCTTTTTGAAACAAGATACAATTCAGAATTAAAGGATGTCCAAGAAAAATTTCTTTGAAGAAACGAGAGGTTAGGCTGCGTTAAGGCATCGAGCACATGGTCACCGGCAATATCATGATCAAGTTCAGAAAACTCATGAGTTGATGAGTAAGATATATCAAGAACAGGGCAGATTAAAGGATGAAACTTCAAAGAATTTTGATATGCTAAAGAGCAATCAATGGGATCTGAGGACTTGGCTCACCCAAGTAAACACCAATCAAAACTTGCTCAAAGACAGACTTTATGACCTCAATACCAAGCTGAATACTCAAGATACCAAGTTTCATCGGTTCTTGATTTCTCGAGAGAAGATGTTTAAGACCAATGATGACACAATTCATGGTGTAGAACACACTCTTCGAGGCTATATTGATCACTTTGATACTTCAATAACAAATTTGGTATCAAATCAAGAACGACTTGGTGACATCATCTTTGATCGAGACAAATCCAATTCTTGACTCAGTTCATGATCTTCAAGAAAACTTTCAGAATCGACGGTTGAGTCTCAGCCAGGAGATCCAGATTATCCAAGTTGGCATGATCAAGCTATGGTTTCAGCAGCACAACAATCAGAACAAGCTACTCCAGCTCAGTCTTCTCCGAGGCGCAGTGTCAGTCAAAGAGCTTCGACTTTGTTCAAAAGGACTTTCTCCAGGCGCAAGAAGTGATATTCTTTTTGGAGAGTTGATGCCAAAGGGGGAGAAATTAGTCTAGAGAGTAGTAGAAGTAAACGTGTGAACTTGTGTTTGCTTAACTTTGGTCTGTTGCAGTCTGTTGCTTCTTCTGCCTGTTTAGACTATTTGCTGAGTTTCTCTTAATCATAATTACTCTATTGTGTGTGCTTAAACTCTTTGAAAATTAGTTCTTGTTAAATTTAAGCTCGGTTTTAGGGGGAGCTCATTCTTTTAAATTATACTTTTGTTACATCAGGACTAACATTCTTTTGCGAAGAAGGAAAGTTTTTATCTGAAAACAAGAAGGTTGTCATCAATCACCAAAAGGGGAGATTGAAAGCATCTAGGCCCCTAATAATTTGTTTAAATTATTTGTTGGGTTTTGGTGCTTGATGATCAACTAAATCAGTCTTATCGATTTCATCGTAAAAGAGGATCAAGATTAAGGTTTCATTATTCTTAGTCCTTCAGCTCATAAGTCTTTTCAAGTCTTTTAGATAAGTTTTTCCGGTTTTCAACCGTACTATAAAGAGGACTATGCACAAGTTCAATTCTTGGTTCCTAGGATTTCTCTTTAAAAACAACTTGGGGCTTAAGCTAAATCTTTTGATTCCTTTAATAAACCTTGTTTGAGTTCATATCCTTTTCAAATCAAATTCTAACAGAACTCAAACCGAAGCGCTTCCCATTTACAACGGACCAAGTTTTGGAGTGCATTGCGGTTGTGTTTTCCTTGAAAATCTCTCAAGTGCTTTTAAGCTACAACGGACCAAAAGCTTCCATTTACAACAGACCACCTTTTGGGTCCGTTGTAAACATAAAACTTCTTGGTTTACGGTGTTCAATCCAATTCCTTTGTTGATGTATAACCAGTAAGCTCTCCTTCTGCGACGGACCAAGTTTTTGGGTCCGTTGTAAACTTGTTCTTAAAACTCTCCCAACGGACCAGCATTTGCTCAAAGCATGTGTACGACGGACCAACTTTCTTGGTTCGACGTAGATGCCTTTTTCGCTGGTTTGGGTCCGTAGTTCATTGAGTCTCTTGCATATTTTTATCAACCCTTGTCAGATACAATCATTTCGTGTTGTCACTTCAGTCTGACATTGGCAAACGGCTACCTGTTGCAAATAACGGCTATTTGCTTCCTGTAGCCTATTTAAGCGATTCGAGAGGCTCTCCCAAAACAGAACTTTTGCCATCTCTTTGACTTCTAGCATCCGAAAGCCAAAATTCCAAAAGAGATCAAGCTCCACTCTGAAAAACAAAAAATCCTACACTCTTACGGCTCGGTAAAGTCTAGTTTGATTGTTTCTAGTGAACCAAGAGACAGGGCTTGTGGATGGTCTATTACTCTTGGAACTAGCTGTTCCTAGACGGTTTCTTTGGTGATTTTAGTGCGACCTGTCCAACCGTGTTTGTGGAAGGCCACTATTATTGTGAAGAGGTTTTGACTCACCTCACCAAAGTGGTAAAAAGAGTTACAATAGTGAAAAATCGATTGCCACTTTGTGAGTTACTGGAGGAGCAATACTTCTGAGGAAGTGCTCTAACGGGGACGTAGGAGATTTCTCTCTGAACCTCGGTGAAAAATCTCTTGTCTCTGTGTGATAGTTTGTCTTTTTCTTGTTCTCACTACTGCTTAAGTTGTTCTTAGTCTGTTGGTGCTTATTCTGTTTATCTGCTTAGATCTTATCTTTAAACTGTTTAGTTTGTCTTGTTTAAATTGTTTAAAAATTGCCTATTCACCCCCCCTCTAGGCCTTACCGATCCTTTCACACCCTTTGTCATTGGTTGAAAGAAGCAGAGATCTCCCTGACGAATACGATTGTCACGGACAAAGTTACCCAAATGGATGTGGCGTCCGCCTCGATCAGATTTGATGCCAGATTTGCATTGCCATGTCTTGCTCTTCCCAGGCAGCTTGAGTGTGGCAGTTTGAGCTTCGTGTGGGAATTAAGTACGCGAGTGCGTAATCCTTAGAAATCACCAATGCGACAGAATGTGTTGCTGTTGTAACTTATAGACAAAGTGCTTATGACTGTCACAAAGGCTAAAAGCCTAAAACTGTTCCTTTGTGCACAGGATTTCAACTGTAAAGAAAGCGTATATACTTTCGATTCAGTAATGAATATGTGGTTTGTTCCAAAAGTGTCATTCAGAGATTCGTGACAATTAGGCCACAAGAGTGCCTTTCCTAAACAATATCAAAATGACATGACGTAGCTGCATATTAGCCAGGGTTTGGTTTCACATTTGTCTTCTTCATCATTACCACAATCATATGGATTTTAGGTTGAATTTTCTCGACTAGCTCGGCTACTTTTGCCTCCTGTGCTTCTGTAAGATGGCGTTTACCTGAGGCTGCCGTCGAGCAGCACACCCTCCTTGGGATCAAATCCAGTGCATCTCACCTGAATATCGGGTACACTCATATGTACGTGTTCAGTGAGAAATCCCGCATTTCAAAGGTCGGAGCTGTTAAAGAGCAAGCTACGATCACGAATTGTCAAGTCAGAGGATCAACGCTACAAATGAGATTAGGGGAGTATATTCAGTTACTGTAGCACATCCGAAACAACTGTTCTACAGCATGTATCTATTTTTTTTTTGTTACAACTGATTGTAATCTATATGTAAGATTTGAGTATAAATATACAGGGAACTCGTTTGAGTACCTTGCTGCAAAACATCTCATAACTTTATTATGGTATCAGAGCAAAGAGATCTTGAGTTTAAGACCCGGTTGACGTAATTAAAAAATAATAATTGTAGCACACTTATATTCCACGTTTTAAACCTGAGAGAACCTAAACGTGAGAGGGAGTATTGAAGTATAAGTAATCCTAACAATTGGTATCGGAGTGGGGTTATGTAGTACATAGCGGTGGATCGAGCGAAGCCACATTCTGGAGGCGGGCTTGGTGGGGCAGCGGTGCAACGTCGAGCAGAGCCGGTGGCTGTGCATCAAACCTCGTGCATGGTGATGCATGACTACGGGATTCGACAGCACATAGGGTGCGGCTGCACGGCAAGCTGCTAGCATACGACAGGGTGCCCAGGTGGTGCAATGTAGCGTGCGATGGCGTGTGCGCAGCTGCTGTAGCAAACTAACACTATGGTGCATGTGTCTCTGTAATGAGGAGCCTACACATCGGTGGAACACAATATGAGTTGCGCATTGCCAAGGTGAAAGCGTTGAATTGGTACCAGGCAGTTGCAGTGCCATATTTATGTGTGTCATTTGAGTTTTGTCCTCGAGCATGATGCGTGTGTTCTTGTAAGTTTGTGTCCAAGTGCTCACATATGTAAGATTTGGTGTGAGTTTCCATTACCGTCAAGATGCGTCAAGAGAGGAGGACAATTAGAGTCCGTGGTAGATGAGTCCGAGACGTTGAGAAGATGTGTTCGCCGTCCTAAGTCAAGTATGTGGAAGATGAGTTCGAGACATTGAGGAGATGTGTTCCATGTCCTGTGTAGTATTAGTTGGATAAGTTGTAGTTAAGACCGATTGCTTACAAGTTAAGAGTTAACATGTCAATATTAGGAAGAAGAATATTGAAATAATATTGACTACATTAGTTGAGTTGATGGTATTAGCTAGTTGCATGGATATGCATAGCAGCCAGGTTGTTGGTTAGTGGACCAAGTTTGGTGGATGAATCATGGCGTGAGTTATAGAGGCAGGTTGTTGCCTACCATGAGTATTTATTTGTATCAATCATTGTTACAGAAATGTACATTAGAATCGGTTCTTTTTCATCATCACAATTAGTTTTGGTAGCGATAGAAAGTCCAACGACAGTAATGAGTAAGCGCTATCACAGCCGGTTTTCGCCCGATTGTGATAAACGGTCATTACAATTGGTTCTAGCAGAGAACCGATTGGATGACCCCCTCATCACAATCGGTTCTAGCTCAGAATTGATTGTAATGAGCCCATTTCATTATTATTGATTGGTTTACAGTATGCATATCACAATTATTATTATTATTATTATTATTATTATTATTATTATTATTATTATTATATATATATATATATATATATATATATATATATATAGGAAAATGGTTGTATACTCTTGGGAGTACGTACTCCCACTCTCAATATACTGCATAAATGATGTTATTATACTTCTTTATCCTTTTGAATATACTCTAATACTAATTATAAGATACTCCAAAGTGAGTTTCACGAAAAATTTCATCAAAACCCACACTTTATAGCATAATTTGTTTATATACTCTTTTTATACATGAAAAACGGTATATAGCAAGAAATAAATGGTTCTGATGAATTTTTTTTCAACAATGTCGCATTATAGTATATTAGAATTATTATTGAAGTATATTGAAAGTGATAAAAGAGTATAACACATTCGTTTAAGTGGTATGCTAGAATTATTATTAGAGTATATTGAAGTATATATGGGAGTACGTACTCCCACCTCCAGCATACCACTTAAACGAATGTGTTATACTCTTTTATCACTTTCAATATACTCTAATAATAATTCTAAAATACTAAATGAGTATAACACATTCGTTTAAGTGGTATGCTAGAGGTGGGAGTATGTACTCCCAGGAGTACAGTATATATATATATACTAAAATGCGACATTGTTGAAAAAAATTCATCGGAGGCCTTTATTTTTTGTTATATACCCTTTTCTATATGTAAAAAGAGTATATAAACAAATTATGCTATAACACAAACACTTTACAATACGTAAATCACATTCATTTACATTAATATAGAACACAAACATACTAATACACTTGACAAAATATTGTGCACGTGTTTATGGAATATACTTGACAACATTTTATAGATAGAGCTAGTGATGAATTCAAACTCTATGTCCGCATTGCACTTGGTCTACACCACCTCCTCGGCTTTGTGGCCATGCCCATTTGCTATTACTATGAATCTGAAAATGATTGGGAAATTAGTACATGATATAATGCGCAAATAAGGAAATAAAGTTAATTTGGGCAAGAAGAAATCACAATAAATCAATGTTTAGTCGTATTACATTTTAAGATCAATCGATTTCATACTAGTACACACATGTTCTTCCTGAAGTTCCTTACCAGTACAAGAAGAAATGAAGTAAAGAACTTTTAAACTATGTGTATGAGTTCCTTACCAGTACACACCTATTCTTCCTGCAACCTAAAGTAGAAACTTGCATAAATAATTACCGAAGTGCTCCATGCAGCGATTCCTTTCAAAACCAAGAAATGCAAAACCAAGATCCACACCTCTCATGAAGTAATCCTTCCATCCTATTGCCTGACTGCCTTCACCTCGGCTCCTCTCTCTCTCTCTCTCTCTCTCTCTCTCTCTCTCTTGTCAGATGCTTATGGCATGTTAATGGGATTCACCGATGTTTTCATTTCCGTTGCTGTTTAATTATTTTGAGTTGGAGCCATTGAGGCATAATAAGTGTAAGGTTGACCTTAAGATCGTTCAACTATCGCTTATTAAATAAATTAGTCTTTTATTATGTTTTTGTTTTGTATGATTGTGATATTATACCTATGTTACAACTGTATGTATTAGTGTGATCTTGGACTAGTGCAGAATACACTGAGAGTCCGGATTTGCATATTCGAATCCCGACAGTCATCACCGTCTTCTTCCTTGTGATAGTTGGCGAAGTTGGTGGCGCAAGGCCGTATCGGACGGTGGCGTGACCAAACGTGTTGGCTTTGGCACCGAGGTAGCGAAGGACGGTGAGGAGGGAATGGCATGGAACGCCGAGGGAGGTGGTGGTGTGTGGAGGATGTAGGGGTGATGAGACGATGGAGACGTAGGAAGATAACTACACCGGACAGATTATATGGGACACGAAAGGGAGATGAAATATTTAATGATGGGCTAATTAAATCGCTAAGGTAAGATATTGATAACAGACTGGAGCTGTAGATATGATATTTTTTACGTAAGAACTGCTTTCATACTAGAGTGGTACAAACATGTTCCAATCGATCATATCTTGAATGGTGCTGAACTGGTCGTGCTGAAAACCAACCCAAAAAAATACACGGGCCATTGCCCAGGTTAGTAGTGTTAAGGCATGCCGAGCATTACGGAAGGAAGGATATGCAGTCCAAGCGCAAGGCGCCAAGAGAAGGCCTCGCCTCGCACGCCGACCGGACCGGTCGGCATTCGGCAGCGCAGGAGGGCCCATGTCGCTGGAATACCTATCCGTTTCAGGCACCATCGAGACGGCAAATTGGCGACTACCACTGTACCACCCTCCATGCATCGGAGTCGGCGCCGGCGCGCCGACGTTGGCTAGCTTGTCACGTCGTGGCGTGGCCGTCCTCAGGAGAGAGGGAGGAAGGGAGACGTCAGATGTGATTGGGCGCGTCAAAGGCTGCAGAATGCTGGTGGTGCTGTCGGTCTGGTCCGGCATGCGATGCGAGAGACGGAGGAGGAGGAGTCGTGGTCGTGGTCGTGGTCGCGCGGGGTGCATGGCATTGGCAGTGATAAGAACACGTCAGCTGAGCCTGGCTCAGTGGGCGCCATGCATGGGCCACGGCTACCTATACGGAACGATCATTTTGGATAGGCGCCTATTTGCCGCTCCTCGATCCGCGAACCGTTGTCCTCTACTTTGTGCTCGTTTCCCTAGGTTCTCACAAGCATCGTCTTCCCGAAATTTTGTTTTTTACTCTTTACAATCTTCTTTTTTCAAATATAATCTCCTTTAAAATCATTTACAAAGTTGATCCTCACATGTCACGCGGCAGGAATCAGCTCCACTGGTTATTCACTAATTTAATTATGTTTTTTAATTAATCACTTAATTAAATTACTAATTAATCTCCGTCCTTTCGAGGCAACCAGCGTGGAAGATACATTCTTATCGTTTTCACAACACGTAGGCATGGAATTGCCAATCGACTCTTTCTGCGCCAAACATGCGTGGAACGTACCTGTTGTGAAAGTTGCCAAATTCCACATCATGATAAGTGGCTTGTGTCGCTTACCACACCTTTCGAACTCATAAAAGGATAGTTCCACAGATTCGAACGAAAAGGAACTAAATTTATCAAAAAATGAATTTTAGAATGCTAGAAAACCAATGGCTTCCTTCTTTCCTAAGAACCTTCCTTGTCCATCGTACTACAATTCCACGTGTCCTCATGCAGCCTCCAAGAGTACGATACCATGCAATGCATGCATGGCTATGTGTCAGTGATGCTTGTCTAATTTTCTGGTATCTTTTCCTTGTCACACTAGCTAATGCAATAGTAAAGATTTCGCTCAACTCAAGAGGGGGAAATAAGAGTACATTTGCTAGTGCGTATAACACGTAGAGGTGGGTACTTGGGTCGGGTTTTTTTGGACCGGTCCAAAGCACGACGGGATGGCCCGGTACAAAGTCCGGTAGGCACGATTGCGTGTCAGGCCGGTACACAACTGTAGCACGGACCATGCTGGGCCTGAGAACCGGGCACGATGGGCGGCACGATCGTTTGTGCCGGGTTACGGGCACGAAATCACGGATTAAGACCTAAAAGTTGGCAGATATTGTTGATTCAGGGCATCTTCAAGCATTGCATTTATGTTTGACATTTTTGTTGATGTGATTAGTCTCTTATGTAATTAAAATAGGTAGTTTAGTAGTAGTGATGTGTTTTATTTATTTGCTCGTCACAATAGTGAAAATGGGTCAGGCCTGGGCCGACACGACACGAAGCAGACACGAAACGCAAATGGGTCGGGCTTGGGCTCGCCAAAGGCGAGTCGGGCCGGCACAGCCCGGCACGGTGGGCATGATGAGCCGTCGTGGCACGACACGGTTTTAACCCGAAGCATGATGAACCCGGGCCGGGGACACGGCACGGCACGACGCCCACCTCTTAATAACACGCATGGGGTGTCAAATCTGTCAGGTGAGGAGACCGAGAGATGCGTAATGGCCTGGGTGGGTTATCTCCAGCAGCTTCCCTTCCCCTCCAAATCCCTTCGCGAATAGATCCCAAGTGCTCCAACGGATTCCCTTCACGATTCCCTTCAGAAGGGATTCAAACAGTAAATCCCTTTAGAAAGGGATTCTCTCTCCAATCCCTTCATAAATCCCTTGAGGGGATGCTGTTGGAGATGATAGGAAATAAAAGGAATGAATATAGGGAAGGAAATAGGGAAGGGAATGGAATGAAGGGAAATTGCTGGAGATTATGCCCGTCTACCGACATAAACACACATCAGCGTTCAGCGCATAGTAGAGCTAGGAAATACGATTCCATGCCCTGACAGAAAGCTACTCCACATAGGCAGGTGTGAGCAGAGTGGCAGGCAAGCCCTCTTCCCTTCCTGCACCCTACGTAGTCATCTCATCAGCCTTCTGTCGCCTTCCGTACCATCACCTACAACACCTCTCCAGACTCCACATAGCCCATCGCTCAACTCTCCCAGAGAAGATCAGAAGAGATAGAGAGAGAAGAATGTAAGCATCCACGCGTGTATAAATACCACACTTGTACTTCCAATCCGAAAACAGCAACTCAGACACAAGACACAGATACTAGCTAGCAGCTCCCCATTGCCACACAAGAACAAGCAGGCCATCATATATTGTTACAGGCCACCAAGGGCGTACACGAAGCCAAGGCCGAACTGAAATTCCAGGACAGGTCATGGAAGCTCCTCTGCACCAGCAGCTGCCCCCCATGCCGATAGCGCTCATGCCTCCCAACTGCAAGCACGACGCCACGACGACGACGGCGATGGCCGCCGCTACGGCCGCGGGGGACGTGGCGTGCCTCCAGCCGCTGCCGGCGAGCGCGAACGCGGGCGGCGGCGGGCGGGAGCAGTGCCCGCGGTGCGCGTCGCACGACACCAAGTTCTGCTACTACAACAACTACAACACGTCGCAGCCGCGCCACTTCTGCCGCGCCTGCCGCCGCTACTGGACGCTCGGGGGATCCCTCCGCAACGTTCCCATCGGCGGGTCCACCCGGAAGCGCCCGCGCATGGCGCCGCCGGCAGTTCGCCGCCCGCCCGTCCACTTCGGTGCCCCTCCGCCGATGCCGCCCCAGCCGTCCCACCACCAGGGCCTACTCGGTTGGCTGTTCCCGCTCGGCGCGGCGCCGCTGCTGGAGGGGTGCGTCGGGTTCGACCTCGGCCTCGGGCTGCCCGGGCCGGGCCAGGTGGGGCACGCCAGCGCCTCGGGCGAGGTGGGCGACCTGCACAGCCTCGGGCTCAGGGGCGGCCCTGCAAGGACGTCGGCGTCGCCGCTCTGGCCCACCGGGCTCCTGGAGAACGACAATGTGGACACGTGGAAGTTGCCCGGCGCCGCGACGGGTGCAATTTGGCCGGAGTTCTCCGCCGCGGCAGCACAGGTTGGCGGCCTGCTCCATGGTGGGGCCCAGATGTTATGACCTGCGAGAGAGTGGTATACGTACGTCGTCGTACCAGTGGTGTGTCTGCGTGTGTGTTGGTGTTAACGTGTGCAGGTACGTGCGTGGCTCGTGTCGTGTCTTGGCTGCGTGTGCATGCAGTATGGGATGGAGTACGTACTAGCTAAGAGGAGGTCGGTGTAGTTTGCAGTTTTGGTTCCAAGGGTTAATATGCACGTATAATTAATTAATGTCTGCCTGGCTGGGTACGTGTTGGGTTAAATGCATGTTAATGTTTCCGTCGTATAATAATTGATTTACAGCTTGTACTAATTGAATATCCCTTCGCTAAAACCGTGTGCTTTTACCAATTACCATCGATCGATCCATCACCGTATCTTAGAACTGTTCAGACTATGTCCGGTCAGGACATGGATCGGATCCATTTGCTACTGTAACTAAGCAGTAGCAACTGATCTAGCCATCCAAGAAGCAATCAATGCTTAGGATTAGCTGGTCACCTTCTCCGTCTTTTTACTTTTGTTCTTAGCTGTTCCAATAGATTATCACCTGCACTTGATATTCTACCTTTCATACACAATTAAAAAGGAAATACAGTAGTACAATCGATTTCAGAAAATAGCTGAGGCACAATTTTCCCTCAAACTAAATGTTTGACATCCATTGCAATATAAACGACTATATAATAAGTTTCTACCAGACTAATCCATGTATAAAAGTTTGAGGCTAGCCTAGCAGAAACTTGGCGCATGATCTTCAAGCCATCCAAATGGTGAGAAATAAATCTCAAAAAATGTTTTGTTGAGTGTTGTATAGACATTCCGTTTTTTTAATCTACCTACAAAAAAAGTCCAAAGATATGTACTTACCAGCTGCAGGCCCGATGAAATCATAGGCTGGGCCGTTAGTTCAATCCATACAAGCCCAAAGCCCTCCCAAAGATTTATTGGGGGGTCGATCAGCCAGCCCAAACGAGAAGCCCAGCATTCGAGGTTGGTGCGTACGTGGCGATCACGTGACACGCTGGACCAAACCTTGGTGTACGAGACTACTAGGAAAGGACGGTGCCTACGCCTCTGCCGCCCGGGAATTTGCTGGTGATGCATCACATCGTCACTTGCGTGTTAGAAAAAACAAAAATTAAAAACGAAGTCGTCCAAACGATGTTTTTTTTGTATGTTTTAAACTTTTCAAAGCTATATTGGAGCCGAGTATCATGACGACATTATCGAGCTGGATAGATTGTAAACCGACTTGGGAGGTATCTTGTGTCTAGATTAACGGTCGGGCTAGTTTTCCAAATCACTAGCAAGTTCGTCGTCGTTTCCCTATCGATCGTACCAAGTTATCGCTGATTCGAGTTCGTGGATTTCTCGTCGCCTTGGATGTTCGCAAGAGATTAATTGGGTTTCTTCGGTAGTTCAAGCCTTTGCTTTTGTGTGTTGTACGTGAGGTTTTTGCGTTTTGGTGCTGTTCCGTTGGGTTCTTGTCTAGTTGGTGTAGGTGTTGCTTGGGTAGGTTTTGGGTTCAGGATCATAATATCGTCAATAATGATTTGAATATCATGGTTATCGTTATTATCGAGCCGATTCAGGACCAGATATCAATCGATAAATTGGTCCAATTAAAAAAATTATGCAACATAAATTGATTGATAATCGGTAAAATTTGCTCGATAATCACCCAAAAAATTGGCCGCTACAAAAATTCGATTGGTCGATCGATTTTTAGTAAAAATCGGTTGATGGTTGATATATCAATTTTTATTTTTCTGAATTTTTTTTATTTCTTAACCTTTCGGTTACTAATAACTTTCGAACGATTTTCGACTTGATATTTTCGATTTTTGAATTTCAAATTTTGAACGATTTTTTTGAAATTGATATTGTTAACCTTGCTTGGGTATCCTTCATGATGTTAGTGTCTCCTCTTTTATATTGTTTGTGCTTGTCGTTGTCCCTTTTTTAAAGATTATAGTATTTGTTTCTCTACTTCAGTGGACAGGTAGAGCTCTAGGTTAAAACATCTACACGCTTTCGTAAAAAGGAACGAAAAAAAGGATAAGTGTACTTCTATTTTTTTAAAGTTATATAAATATTAAAATATAATAAAGATAGATAGTAATTATTTTATCTTTATCTGTTTTAAAATTTGTGTAAGTTGCATGAAAAGAAAAATCAAACTAACATAGCTCAGAAAGCATTGATCACTCGTGACGTCACTGACTGAGAAAACAACGAATGGTTTGTTCACCACATCATCGCCATTTGTACCCGACTACCCGGACACATCATTACCCCAAAGAGATGCAACCAGTCCACCAAAAACCCATCCAGATTCATTGAATCCAACATACCCAAAGCCTCCCTTTAAATCATCTCATCACCCACACAATTACGGCTGAGCAAGCTAAGCCACACGCCCACACGCAAAGACTCGCCCCAGGAGCTTAATCATCGCCATGGGCGGCCTCTCCATGGACCAGGCCTTCGTGGCAGGCCTCGAGCACCGCCCAAAGGCGGTCGTCGCCGAGGCGGCCGGGCATCGGCCATCGACCTCTCGCCTCGACGGCGCGACGAGGTCGGTGGAGGCGCCGCGCCGAGGTGAAGCGGCGGCCGGACTGGGCTTCTTCGTTGTGGTGTGCCCGCAGCGTCTTGGCGGAGACGGTGGCGCGGGCGGTGGACGCGCAGAGGGCGTTCTTCGCGCTGCCGGCTGACCGGAAGGATGCCGTGCTGAGGAGCGAGGCGACGCCGCTGGGGTACTACGAGTCGGAGCTAGAGGTGGGCATTGGGCCGGGCTTTTTTGGGCCGGCCCGAAGCACGATGGTATGGCACGGTGCAAAGCACGGCACGGCACGGTTCCGGGCGGGCGGCCGCCTGCACGCAATCAGAGCACGGCCGCGTCGCCCGGGAACTGTGCACGACGGCGACGGCACGCGACGCGACGCTTTAGCCGGGCCGCGTTGACGGCCGCACGAACACGAAATCACGGATTAAGGCTTAAAAGTTGGCGGATATTGTTGATTCGAGCATCTTCAAGTATTGCATTTATGTTTGACATTTTGTTGATGTGATTAGTCTCTTATGTAATTAAAATAGGTAGTTTAGTAGTAGTGATTTGTTTTATTTCTTTGTTCGTCATAATAGTAAAAATGGGTCGCTTGGGCAAGACGGCACAAAGCAGCACGGTTAAATGGGCCGGGCTTGGGCTCGCCAAAAGTGAGTCGGGCAAGACGGCCCTAAGACGTGGGCACGATGGGCCGTCGTGGCACGGCACGGTTTCGGCCCGAAGCACGATGGGCCCGGGCCGGGCCGGCACGGCACGGCACGACGCCCACCTCTAGTCGGAGCACACCAAGAACGTCAGGGACTGGAAGGAGGTGTTCGACCTCGTCCCGCTCGAGCCGCCGCAGCCGGTCGCCGTGGCCGACGGCGAGGTCGTGTTCCAGAACAAGTGGCCCGAGGACCTGCCGGGGTTTAGGTCATCATCTGCAAATTTTCCAATTTTAACAAATCATATTTATTGAATTTTTGTTTGGATGTAAAATGAAACACTGTCTGGATGTATCATGATTTTCTTTCCTTTCTCTCTCTTCGAATTATTTTTGTAGCATGCGTCGCACAAGGTAGAGCTTTCAAACAGTCTGAAACAATAGGATTCAACTTAGATGATAGAGTAAGAAAATATAAGTCATTGAAATTTACAGCTAGGTAAGTGTTTTGAAATTGACAAAGAATAATTTCGTAGACACTTTATAGTAAAAAAGGTGCTTACATATGATGCGAGGATATATATCAACAAAAGAACATTTCATATATTATGTGAACCTCAAAATCAGGAACTACATATTGTAGGTTTTTAAATAATTAAAAAATAATTGTATCGATTTTACTAAAGTAATATTACAAGTAAATTAGTGGCAGCCGCTCTCAGATGTTAATCTCAATTTAAATTTGTGCAGAGAGGCGCTGGAGGGTTACGGCCACGCGATGGAAGAGCTGGCCTTTAAGCTGCTGGAGCTGATCGCCCGAAGCCTGGACCTGAGGCCCGACCGGCTGCACGGCTTCTTCAAGGACCAGACCACGTTCATCCGGCTGAACCACTACCCTCCCTGCCCGAGCCCCGACCTCGCCCTCGGCGTCGGCCGCCACAAGGACGGCGGCGCGCTGACCATTCTGTACCAGGACGACGTCGGCGGTCTCGACGTCCGGAGGCGATCCGACGGGGAGTGGGTGCGCGTCAGGCCGGTCCCCGACTCGTTCATCATCAACGTTGGCGACATCATCCAGGTACATACACACATGCATATAGCAGATTAAGTATTAGTCTGTTTCTTAAGAATTGTAAATGCTTGTCCTGATCACTTGAGATTGCCTTTGCAATTGCACATGCATGTGTGTGGTGGCAGGTTTGGAGCAATGACAAGTACGAGAGCGCGGAGCACCGGGTGTCAGTGAACTCGGAGAAGGAGAGGTTCTCCATGCCCTACTTCTTCAACCCGGCCAGCTACACCGTCGTCGGGCCGCTGGAGGAGGTGGTGAGCGGCGAGAGGCCGCCCAGGTACAACGCCTACAGCTGGGGCGAGTTCTTCCACGCCAGGAAGAACAGCAACTTCAGGAAGCTCGACGTCGACAACGTCCAGATCGCGCATTTCAGGAAGGACCTCGTCGTCTAGAATGAGTTCGCTCTGATCGAGGAGCGCGCGAGCGGCCATCATCTTGCCATCTTGAGAGACCATGTCGCCGCCGTTTGTGATATAAATAAAGCTTATTATGTGACAATATACATTGGCTAGCTGTATGTCTATATATACCTGCAACTTTGTCCGCCATTGTTGGAGAGGTGATAACGGGGTTTAATTACAGAATATTTTCTTAGCTGGTTCTAGTTCTTAGCTGGTTGTCGCCAGTTAATAGTTCGAAAGCCGAAAGTTGATGGCGATGAGCAAATGCGGCCTATGATTAGGAACGGTTTCACTTTTCGTTTTGAACTCAAATTTCGACGTCTCGACGGTATTAAAATTTACAAAAAAAATCATTCGAAATTCGCTCAAAACTATTTGGTTCGCAAGTTAAATAAATTTAAAATTTAGTCAAACCTTCAAGCGAAATTCGCGATTTTTGAACGAAAACTTCGTTCGAAAAACCGTTGGTAGTTGAAAAAATGAGAGAAAATGTAAAAAAAATTGTTATAAAATTTATAAAAAACCATTAAGGCCAAAAATGATATTTGAATAATTACTTAAACAAATATTCATACTAAATATAATTGAATAAATATTCGAAATCTGCAGTGTGCTGTGGGAGGTGTAGTCCAAAATTCTATATATTCTATATTGATGTTGACAAGTTAAACCGGGAATTTTGATTTAGTTTAATTATTTCTTAGCAGTTTACATGTGGTTTTAAGAAAAACTCAGATATACTTTATACTTTCTCAATACAGATAATGATTTTATGGATAGTGTCCTTCTTTGCTCATGCTGATGGCTTTTATAAGGATATATTGCTACTAATTATACTTCAACAAATATTGGTAGTAAATATATTTTAACAAATATTCCTACTAAATATAATTCAACAAATATTTCTAGTAAGTATATATAATTCAATAAATATTAGTACTAAATATAATTCAACAAATATTAGCACTAAATATACTTCAACAAATATTGCTACTAAATATATTTCAACAAATATTGTTACTAAATATAATTAAACAAATATTGCAATTAAATATAATTGAATGGCTCAAAAACGTTTCCAAACTTCATTTTTTCAAATAATATTCACATCAGAGATCATAAGGCTATTAATACTAATTATAGAGAAATAAGAAATATGTTAGAAATATTGTTACTAAAATATGTTGAATTAAATATTGCTACTTGACATAATTAAACAAATATTGCTACTAAAAATACTTTTAATTTTTTTCTACTTATCTACATTTTAAATGGCTCAAAAACGTCTCTAACTTTATTTTTTTCAAAAAAATATTTATATCAGAGATCATAAGACTATTAATACTAATTATAGGAAAATTTGGGATGAATTTTTTTGAATTTTTCAATTTTTTGAATTTGAGTAAAAAACCAAACGAAATTCTTTTGCACTGGGGGGCAGTAAGAACGAAATTTGCAAAATTCAACCAAGTCGTTCGAAATTGTGAACCTGGTCACAATGGATTGGAAATAATATCATATTACGCTGGCATCTCAAGTCAATGTGGTCGGGCTAGCCTACTCCACGCCCAGCCTCCGCCTCCTCACTTGCTGAGCTCCGACCGATCGGCTGGCATCGCGCCGGCCTCATGCCAAGTTAAGCAACCGCAAAAACATGGGTGGACACGTGGGCATGGCCATTGGGCTCTAGCCCTTATAAGGGTGATATATACTAGGAAGGCACGCGCGGCGCACGCCGCGCGCGTGTCCGGGAAACGAATTTGTGTTTTTTTCCGGAGAAAAAACGGGCTACGGAACAATTTTTCGCGGGAAAAACGAGGGAAAACGGCGCAAAATATTTTTTTTCCATGCTCTGGAGAAAAAACGAACAGCAAAAACATTTCTTTCCAACAAAAAGGATAAATGATGGACGGAAAACGGATTCTATATATTTTTTTAGGGAAAACGGTAAACGAAAACATTTTCCCCATGCTCCGGAGAAAACTCGGATCACGAAAACATTTTTTCCGAGCAAAACGGAGAAAGAATATTTTTTTAATAGAAAAGCCGGTGCTCCGGAGGTAAAACGGACCACGGAAGCATTTTTTCCGCGCAAAACGGAGAAAGTGTTTTTTTTTAGAGAAAACGGCCAACGAAAACATTTTTCCCATGCTCCGGATGAAAAACGGATCACGAAAACATTTTTTTCGGCCAAAACGGAGAAAGGACCCGAACGTGAAGCACATGGACCTATTTGTTATAATTTTGGACCTATCCGCTATTTTGAATAATTAGAAAAGGGCTCGTTCGCTATTCGCATTTAACGGGGGCTCTCTCTGCAAAATACCGAACGAGGGACCTAAACGCGAACCGGAAAAAATTATTTTCCTCTAACATGAAATCACCCAGGGCCCTATACGTAATTTGAAAGAAACTGGAGGGCCTTTTCGCGAAACGGAGGAGAGAGGGTGGGTGACACGTGGGGGGCTTCTCCTTTCAGGAACTCTTCCAACTTTGTTTAGCTGAAGATATATATATATATATATATATATATATATATATATATATATATATATATATATATATATATATATATATATGCAATTCCGTACCCACCACTGAATGTGCCCGTAGGAGATGCCTTTGGGCGAATAATGTGGTGATCTACAGTGATATAGATGGTACAGTAGCTGTCTGTAGGTTCATATCATCTACAAACAGCACTAAAAATAATTCATACAATAAATCGTCTATATAGTTGTCTGTAATGATCTCTCATTCAATTAACAGACTCTCTATATAATGGTACACAAATGTAAAACTATTTATAAGCTGTATATTAAATAGTAGACAACAGTCTTCTCTCTTTTACATCATTTAAAATCATATGTGTTATCTCTTATAGATAGCTGAATATAACTATTGTACGTGCCTGTCTTGTTCGAAGCCTTACTTTTTTGCTTCGGCTAACCTACATGCTACACTTTTTAGAGGCGTATTTGATTCATCGTTACAGTTATATTTTGCCAGTTTTCTCAGCTACATAGCGTACGACGCTATATACTCAATTTTTAATACTTTGTCATAATTATGATGCCTATTTTTTATGCCATAAAAAGTGCGGCAAACATCTAAAATTTAGCACTGGAAAAATTGGTTGTGAACCAAACATGTCCCTATAACTTATTTTGTGCTTGCTAGCAAGGATATTAAAATATGCAATTGAAATAACTTAGACCCTATTTGGCACAGCTTCAGATCCCAGCTCTATCTCAGATCTAAAACTTATAGGCTAAAATAAAGTGAATTATATTTATATTTTTATTCTAAAATGTAAATAAGATGATTCACCTAAAAACTCTTAACATACTCATAGCTCCAGCTTCACGGATCTGGTGGAGCTAGGGATACCCAGCTCCACTAGATCCATGGATCTGATGGAGCTGGAGCTCTGCCAAACATAGCCTTAGTTTAGCATAATCTAAACTTGAGTAGTTTAGTATCATACTTTGTTTAAATGGTCACTTGGATAATCTTCAAAGCTCTTTTAGATGCATTTCATACATACATGTTCTTTTGATACCTATATTGTCAAAATAGGAACAAAATATGGAAAAGACAACTACAAAGACAGAGAAATGCTTTCTTATGGTCATAGTGAAAATTTGTTCTTTTCTTTGGATCATAAGCAAAATTGAGCTTTTGTGAGATTTTTATAGTATTTGTGGAAAACTTGTTCTTTCTCTTAGTTTACGCTAAATTTTATCTTGCTTAAATTTTATCTTGCTTACTTGGTCATGACCTTGCTTTCTCTTGCATTTGTATCAAGCTAGGCTTTCCAATCCAATTTCTTTCTCTTTCTATTTTCAAACTCAAATTGTGCCTTTGTGGATTTATTAATATAGTCATCAAGGGGGGATTGAAAGACCATGTGGAGGTCTACCCATGTAAATGATGAGTATTTAACTATATTTGAGTTAGTGATGCTCAAATTTGAGTTTGATTGGAATTGGATATGAATTTTGAAGCAATTTGAGGTGTTATCAGTTTGGGTGGCACTACCAGCATCTGTGCGGCGGTAGTGCCAGCCATTGGCACTACCGGCCCCTCTTTGGCTGTAGTTATTTTACAGAGAGGGTCTTCGCACGGTTTGGAGCGTGAGCAGCACTACAGGCTACTGAGGAGCGGTAGTGCCGGCCAGCGGTACTACCAACCCCTAGTTGGTCATAGTGCTCTTTGACTACGAAATGCGATTTGATTTTTGCAATGAGTTGATTAATGCATATGTTTTGGACATTGCTATGTGATGGGTTTCTCTTATCTATGATAGTTGTAGGACTCGAAGCTAGGTTATGATGAGGTAAAGGAGACCGGGACTAGGCTAGGAGAGCTAAGGTCCAGAAGGTCAGGCGGCGCTGGAGATGATTGAGGCTGGGAGTCGCTGCAAGCTGAGAAGATAAGCGGACGAATGGAGATGCTAACTTTGACTTGCTCAACCGAAGGAGGATCGTCGGATCTAGATTTTCACGAATGGAGTAGCGGTCAAGTTAGTGTGCTTTAAGAAGCGTGCAAATCCTGTTATGTGTGTGGGTTTTGGGTTAACCTGTGTATGAGTGAGTAAGTCAATCCCAACCCTTGATGATATTCCTTACGGTTGAAGGAAGTCATCCAAGAGTGAAGATTGCTCTGAATAGACTATAAATAGAGGGGTAGAGGCATATCTCTGCCCAAGGTTTTTAGCCAAGTCTTTAGAGAGGATTTTTTGTTTTCCTTGTGCTCATGTGAGCTTTGCCCACCTGGTAGTGTGTCTTTGTAAACCTTCCTCTCAAAGAAATTCAAAATTAAATTTCTTCTATATTTTAAAATTTATTTTACTTCTTGCATTTTTGCTTCTTGCACTAAGAAATTGCCTTCCCTCCTTCTAAGTGCTTTTGGATCTTGTTCTAAAGATTAAAGATTGCTGGATGAATCTTCTATAGATCATATCCCAATCATCTAGGTAATCTATAACCTCTTCTTTTATGTTTTTGCTGGATGAAACTTTTGTACTCACCCTTGCTTTGTTGATTTAGAGGAGGAGTTCTACGCCGGTGAGGATCTCAATGACTAGGCTGCTGCTCCAGTCGATTGCCTGTGGCAGATTTGCTGGGCCCTACTACTTCTTTCTATCTTTCGCTGTGTTAATTTATTTGGCCTGTGAGCCGCTTTTATTGTAAACTCTTATTATTAATAAAGTGAGTTTGATATGCTGTGATTTCAATTTTACTGTGTGTACTAGCTTTTCTGGACTAGTACAGGATATATAGAGGATTTTAGAAGTATTTTTTTGGGGTTCGACAGAGGTGGTATCAGAGCCATATCGACTGTAGGATTGGCCTTAGTTAGAATAGTTTAACCTTAAGGACTTATTTTGAAATAATAAAGTATTTCAAAAAAAAGTTCTACTCTCATATTTCTATATTGTCCTTGACTAAATCCTTATTTAAAAAAAAGAGTTGTGTCTATCTCATACCCATTTTCAAAAGATTAGATGGTCTGAGAGAGCACCAAACAAAGCGATGGATTGACAAGTGTTCTTCAAAGTCTACTACCATCTTCAAAGAGAAGGAGACATTATGTACCCCGAAGGGTGTGAATGTCAAGATTAGAAGAATACCCTAATTAAGTTTTGACTAAGCTATCCAATTTTAGTAAATGGTGATTATGAGCTGTCCTATTTTCTCTTTTGTTGGCAGCTACAATATATAATATATTAAATAAGTTGGTGTTAGTGCTTCTTCGCTAGATGTGAAATCGTTACCCCTTATTCTCAGTTTTCTCTTTCCTAACCCTTTGTTACAACCGTTAGATGGTGAACATCTATCGTGGCCTCGACAGTTCCCCTCCGCTCGGCCTACCATCTCCTCCCATAGATGGAACAAGCTAGCAATAGATGATGGACAACTAGAACCAGCTCATTCAACTACTATCTCAATCCATCAATAATAATCAGAACGCTCAAGCTGCTGCACATCAACCCCATCCGCAGAACAAGTTGCCAAAGTTCAAGAGGACCCAGTCACCAGTTTTCTCTAGCAGTGTGAAGCCTCTCGATGCAGGCAATTGACTCCAAAATATAGAGAAGAAGCTGGACATTATTCAGTGTAGTGATTGGGAGAGTCTTGTTTGCCTCCCACCAGCTTAGTGAGCCAGCTGCAAAGTGGTGGGACAACTTTCACGTTACCCATTAGAACACCCAAGCAATTTCCTGTGATGAGTTTGTGCGAGCCTTTCTCCGAGCTCATATTCCTTCTGGCATCATCACTCTAAAGAAGAAGAAGAAGAAGAAGAAGAAGAAGAAGAAGCTCTGTTCCCTGTGTTAGGGAGGACGCACTATGATGGAATATTTGTACAAGTTTAATTAGCTGGCCAGATATGCCCCTGAGCACATGGCAACTGATGAAGCAAAGCAGGGGGCCTTCATCCCAGGGCTGAATGATGAGTTGGCGGTCCATACAAAACTTGCAGCAGGGTGCGTTTGAGAATTAAGTTGAAGAAATTATAAACCTATCTTCTTGCTAGCCTTTCCGAATCTCAAGGTCGAGATTGTTTTTAAGGGGGGGTAGTTTTGTAACACCCCAAAATTTACATATTTTAGTTTAATTATTTATTTGTGATTTACTGATATTTGTTTAGAATTTTTTTGGAATTTATAAAAGCCTTTTGCTATTTTTAGTGTTACAAAATAATTTATTCAAGAAACATAAAACCAAAGTTATGCTAAAAATAATTTCCCTATGTTTAAAATAATTCAAAATATCTTTGAGAATTTTTATAGAAATTTTAAACTCTACTTAGTATTTTATTTATAGCTAATTGTATTTCTAGAATTATTTTAAATCAAAAACAAAAATTAAAAAACTTATTCCCTTTTTGGGCCAAGTCCTCTTGCTCGGCCCACTTCCCATTCACCCGCGCGGCCCACCTGGCCCTTTCCCTCCCCTCCCTTTCCTCTCTCTTTTCTCCCCTCATCTTGGGTCGCGGCCTCCCTTTTCCCCTTTGGCTGGCCGAACTGCCCCCCTCTCTCCACCCGACCGACAGGTTGGCCTAAGGTCCTACTCCCTCTGTCCCACAAGGAGTGCATTTCTAGGTTTTTTAAGACAGATTAGTGTGCAAGGTAAATGACTAATGTGACCCTCATTACTCCATACATAAGCATGCTGGTGCTTCGGTTTCCACAGGCACTTAAATGAGCATGTATACACTTACAGTTGGGCCCTACGGACTAAAGATGTACTTTTTGTGGGACAAATTTTGAACATTAGAAATGCACTCTTTGTGGGACAGAGGGAGTACCTGTCAAGCCTTCTTCTACCTCTGGTCATTCCCCCCTCTCCTCCATTTTTGGCACCTGATAAACTTCAAAATTCCACCATTTTGCAACATGATTCCCCCCACTCCGCACCGCCTTATCCAACCACTACAGTCCTATCTCCCCCATTTCGGCTATCATTGCTGAGCTGACCGTCGCCATTTTTGCGTGGAGCACCACCTACCCGAGCCCCTCCCCTCAGTCTATAAATAGCCCCTCCATCCCCCTTGTAACATCCCCATTTTCGATCCTCTTATCCAAAACTAATTTGAAGTAATTAATTTAAAGGTTTGGATTTCTTCGGTGTTCTATTTACCCTAGCAATCCTTCATTCTCGCGCGTTCCCCGTTGGTCCAGAAGGTAAAACTCCGAGCCACCTGTGTTACGGTGTTCCTCTAGGTCACATCTAGCTCTCGATCAAATTTGGTTAAGTTCTTATCATTATTCTAGAAGTTATGGCCGTCTGAAGTTTAGCTCTGAAACCCGTTAATCGGTAGTTTGTGATCAATCCGGCATGTCGCCGCAAAATCTGCTATACCGCTGAGTTTGTCTTGTCGCATTCTACGCGATGGATATCCCCCCTTTGCCATCCCATCCTCCGAAATGTTTATTATATATTTAGGCCGTCTTTGTGCCGCCGTCGCGCGTCGTCTTTGACGCCAGTTATTTTAGTTCGCTTCAGCCATGTTGTCACATCCGGTGGGTCATCCCTTACTGTTTTGGTCCATCCTTAGAATTCTTTTGGCCTCCGTTCGCTGACAAAGCCCAGTTCCGGCTTAAAACCGTCGTCTTTCAACCTAGCCGTTGTCACCGGTTCGCGTTTCGGTTAGCCGTCCTTGGTAGCGTTTTATCGCGGCCATGTCGTTGCACTGACGGTCACTACCTTCTCGTTTCATGAGCGTCCCGCCGTCGTTTCGCCTTCGCCGTCAACGTGCGCCGTTAACGCTCAACCGTTAACGTTCCACTGTTAACGTTCCACCGTTAACGTTTCGCCGTTAACACTCCGTCGTTAACGCTCCACCATTAACGTTCCGTCGTTAACATTCCATCACTAGCGTTTCGCCGTTAACGCTTCACCGTTAACGTTTCGCCGTTAACGTTCCGTCGTTAACGTTTCGCCGTTAACGCTTCACCGTTAATGTTCCGCCGTTAACGTTTCGACATTAACGCCACCGTTAACGCTCCGCCGTCAACGTTTCGTCGTTAACGCTCTGTCGTTAACGTTTCACCGTTAACGCTCTGTCGTTAACGCTCCGCCGTTAACGTTTCGCCGTTAACGTTCCACCGTTAACGCTTCATTGTTAACGCTTGGCTCTCATCGCTTCGTTGTCATTGCATGCGTTCATTCATACAAGAGCCCTAGTGCGATCTCCTCATCTATTCTATCATCATGATGTGAGCATAGCCTCATCGTCATATCATCTTCAAAGCCGAACCAAAACCCTAACCAAAGACCGGTTCGATGAACTAAGTTCATCATGAGCAGCGTTGTTATCTTTGCAATCTTTCCCGTTGTTTCAATCGGGGTAAGACACTTGTCCTTGTCTTATCCCTGAGCATCTAATCCGCCGATAACCTAGAGTTCATTCGTGGACTTGGTCAATAGACCATTGGCCATGTGTCATGTCCGTGTACCCAGATCTTATCTATCAGTCTATCCCTCTTTTGTTTGACCGTGTATCTGTTCAGTCAACAAAAGTTAACTTTGAGCATCAGCTTAGTTCATTGTGAACTAACACATCTTTATGGAACCGGTCTATAGATCGAGAGCCCATATGTCATCATCTGTCCAATCAAGATAATAACTTCAGAAGAAATATTCTACGGAATATTATTCTTTATTTCTCAGTTATTAGTCTTTCCCTCTTTGGTGTATTTTCCAGAAGCCCATTCCCTTTTGTCTAATCTTCGACCTAATCCGTTCAAGTTCCCAAATTCATCCAAGCCGTCGTGCCCAATGCTATTTGTTCTTAATTTGGAGTTTTACTTGATTTGTGTTTTGAATTGGTTTGTATTTGCTTCTTCTTTAATCGTTAGACGCGTCGTCCGGACGTCGCTCTACGGAGCTGAAGGTCAAGGAAGTGAAGACCGAAGATCGAAGATCGAGGATCAAGGATCGAAGATGAAGAATAAAGAACAGTAAAAATTGCAAAGGCCAGGCAAGTTGTGCTTTCACCATGTTGATCCTATTTTCGAAAATTATGTTGTTTCAAATTATTGCATGCTAGTTTAAGTTAAACTGATTTCAATTAATTTGGGATTAGATAATCAACCTATTTGTTATTGCCAACTTGTTACTATTTGTATGCTATGATTCATTTGTCACCCTAGGTTTGTTGATTAATAGTTGGTAGCTAATAAATTACCAACATGGGTTAGATAGAACGTATTAGTTTGCTTAGACCTGCAACGAGTCAGTGCCATCATTTTGGAATTACAAATGTCAATATTGATTAATGGAATATGCAATGTATTTTGAAATGGTGTGACGTGTTGCCGACACAATGATGTTGATATGCGGAGGCCTCCGTGCTTCTTCAAGGGTGTTGAGTTGTTGTTGGCATTGTGTTGCGCAATAATCAACTGGGGTGATAAAATGATTTAGACTGGGGCAAGTGGCAAGAATTTATGGTGGGCCAGATTGGCGGTTGGGATTGTATGAAACATGATATATATATGAGTGATGGTGAGATGGTTTTCTTTGAGAGATTGTGTTGAGCTCTAAAAAATTTTCTCATCTACTTGGTCATGGACTTGCTTTCTCTTTCAATTGGACCAAGTATGATTTTTGCAATCAAATTGCTCTTCTTCCTTATTTTCAAACTCAAATTTATGCCTTTTGTGAGGTTTGTCAGTATACTCATCAAGGGGGAGATTGAAGGACCATGTGGAGGTCCATCCATATTTGTGATGAGTATTTGACTTTATTTGAGCAAGGTGTGCTCAAGTTTGAGTTTGATGTGACTTGGAATTGCATGTTTGAATTTTATGATAAATGTGGAATAACATGCAGGAAGAAAAAGGTAAGAATGTATTTTGGAATGTGCAAAATGGTTTGGTCCTTGTGGTACAGGTTATTGAGGCAGCTGTGGTCGTTGCTGAGTACCGGGACTAGGTTGGGAGAATCGAGGTTCGGAGCGGTCGAGGATGCCAACAAGATGGTTGGGTTCAAACCGGGATCACTTGGACGTCATGGAAATTGACTTGAGGTGGTTCATGGTTTCCGGTTCGGGTTAGTGGCTCGAAGAGACGGAAACGGAGCGGTTAAGTCCGGTGGATGAAGTCCCGTTGCATCGGGTTGACTGGGTTTTGTTTAAACCCATGTATGGCCTATGTGGCCCATGTAAAGCCCATGTGTGGGGTGGAATGAGTGTGTTAATCCTAGCCCTTGTGGAGTGCTTTAGGGTTTGGGACTCGTCCAAGGGTGGTAGTGTAATAATCCAGATCCTTCTCCAAATTTGGAATTTCCAATTGGGAGTGTGGTGCGCCTGTTTAAGAGTTGTAGGATTGGATTTTTTGGATACGTGAAAAAAGAAACAAAGGAGAGAAGGGATTGGCATTTTTACCCCTCCCCCACCAACTCTCCCTCTCCCTTCATTTTTCCCATCCGGTTGGGGCTTTCCCCACCAAGCCCGACGCTTCCCCCTGGTCATCCCTGCCGAGCGACGCTGCCTCCCTGCTCTCCTCCAGCCGGCGCGCCCCCCAGCTTCTCCTCCGGCCGGCGCGCCTCCCCCAGCTCCCCCTCCGGCCGAGTGCCGCCACAGCTCCAAGCCGCCGACGCCCTGCAGCCGAGCGTCGCCCCCTTCTGTCCCCTGTGGCCGGTGAGCCCTCTCTAGCCGGCGCGCCTCCACCCCCCAGGCCGGCGAGTTTCCTCCCCCTGCTGCTCCTTCCCACGGCTGGCATCTCCTCTTCCTTCCTCTCCTTGTGGTAAGTGGAGGTGAAGTTCTAGCATGTGATGGAATTGTGTAGTCAATGTGTTTGTTGAATTGCCTAGAAGGCTCCTATTATTGGTATTACTGTTTTTAGTAATGGTATGTGAGTCTTTGACCTTGTTTGATTTACTGCTATCACTTTTGCATTAACGGATAGGGCTATTCCATATAGTATGCTACGTGATTTAGGGTTTATCTAGTACCTTGTAATATGCCATTCAATTCTGTCTAGTTGTACTATTGCACAGATCGAGTTTAACATTAAGTGTGAATTGTGAAGTTGTCAAGACCATACATAAATCCAATTATGGTAAACTCTTAGCATCCATTGAAGGGAGGACTCCTGAATGTCGTACAGACTGTTCTGAAGCTCTCAGTACCAAATGTTTATTTGTGGCTGTGCATGCTCTATTGCTTTTTCCATCTCTGGTTAAATATACTTTCCTTGCATGCGAAATGGTATATCAAAGGAAGTTGATGTTTTCTATCGTTCTTTGTTTCTGCCATACTCCATGAAGCTCGACTCAATCAGTGGCCAATTCCCTAAATTTGTGATGGTGTGTATAGATTAATCTCCTCAAGGCATTTATGTTTCTTCCATGTTAGCTGCCTCTGAAACAGTACCTTTGAATGCGTAGAATGTAAAATATTGAGGGTCGTTAGGACAGCAAGGGTTGATAGTTCGTAGGGTGTCCTCATTTTCTAGTTGTAGATTCTGTGATGGATTGTCTTTGAATGTATGACTTGTGCTTGGTGCAGGTGGTGTCGTCTCCAGGTAAATCCGTTCTTCAGGGGTGAAAGGCAAGTGCATATTTAATTAAAGAGGCATAATCCGATATTGTTTGCAATATTACTTGAAGTTAATTTCCCACTTGTGAACGATACTTACAAATGAACCTTGTTATATGGACCGACCCAATGGTAAGAGTTGTGGTTGCGTCATATGCATTCACGTGCTTTATAATGAGGGTTGCAACTTATTCGCCTATTTGGACGCATATGTGTATTATCATGTTTTACTCGTGATCATGATTTGATTAACGCGAATGGTAGGTTAAGGATGGGAGGATTTTGGCTAATATTCATACATTCAATTATAACTATACGGTTATAATGTGAGACTGAATTTTATACTGATCAGGCTCTATTGGAGATATGCACGTCAATTAAACGATGAAATGTCAATGTTGCATCATTTGCATTCATAGCATAAGAACAGGCCAGGTCGGTGAGAAAATCATAACTAATCTGGTAAGGACGGTGAGAAAGTTATGACTAATCCGGAGCGCCACTGAGAAAAATCCTACCTCGTAGTCCCATCCACAGGGATGGATGGGAGCGAGACAGTAAGAGTAGGCCCCTCCACGGGATGGAGGGGAATGAGAAGGTGCACGCCGACTGGTGTGCACTCGGCAATACCGGTATGTGTGAAGAAAAGGTGCATTCATGAGCATGCATGTTGCATTGCATCGCTAGTGCTGGGTAATGTGTTAGATGGTGATGTGTGGTTGGGATCGAGTCGTGGACTCATCTCAAGAGGTTATCTAATGAAGTAGGTATTGATTGTAGCACATTGTGTGCACATACTCTGAATTGTGCATTATGAATAGGCCGGTTGCATTGCATGTTACTACTAAGGATGAATGGTAATTGATTGTCTTTGAGTTGATGACAATAGACAGATTAAGAATAGATTGAGTTGTGGACTCATCCGGGGTGATCTATCGAGGTATGTGTATTAATTGTAGTTCAGACCCAGTCAAAGGCAAGTGGTAAAGAGAAATGCGATGATTAACAGTGATTTCCTTATCTTTTCGTATTTATTAGCTCGACATAAGAGGTATGAGCAAGTTATTGTGTTAAATGCATTGATTATTATTGTCATTGCTACTTTGCTGTACTTGGTTGAGTCTTCGACTCACGCTTGTTGTTTATTGGTTTTAGGTACCCTGAAGCCGGCATGCTGGGATGGGAGTAGTAGCACGATCACGACTTATCATCATAGTTTAATGTTAACCAATCCTTCAAATCTTATTCAGTTCGTGTCATGTAAATTAATAATGTGTTAGTTGTATGTGCTTAGTTGGGCCCTGATGGTTAGTTGATACCATGACCCATGTTTTTGCTTGATTGGATGTCTTAAGTTACTTTATGTTGTTATCATATCAATTGCTGTCTTTTGTTTGCTGAGTGGATGTCCTAGTTTTAGGGGAGGTGCTGCCAAAATTTCTAATAATTCGGTAAGTTACTAGTTTGTTAGCTTGCTTTGTTAAGTTATTCTAGTGTCTTGCGCTAGTGGAGGTTTAAGGGTGTAACATTCGCGGCACGTGAGGTGCTAGGGTGTTACAGGTAGGTGGCCCAAGAGTAGTATAAATAGAGGGGGAGAGGTGCCCTCCCTCACTTGAAGGTTTGGGTTGCTCCTTTGAGCTTTGCCCACATGAACTGAGGCTTTGTAAACCTTGCAACCAGAAAATAAAAAGATTTTATTTACATTCTTGTGGATTTAAATTCCGCGTTTACATTATGTCTTTACTTTACACAATTTAAATTCAGCATTTACTTTCCCGCATGTAAATTCTCACAGTTTGGATTTGCCCCTCTCCTTCTAAATGCTATTGATTAAGGATGTCTTGAGGGTGCTCATTTGGTTTTATATCTTTCTTGCACCCTAGGATAGACTAGAGATCAAGTTTCTATCAAGATTGCAAATCTGTCATGAACTTGTTCTTCGCGTAGCAGTCAGTCTTCGATTTTTAGAAAAATATATAAAAATCCTTTTTGAGTGATTCTTATTGGATAAGGTGCGTGACTCATATACCCATCTGTGGAAAAATTTTGGAGTTCACTGGTTGCACCATTCGGGATCTATGAGTTGAAAATCGAGCCCCAAATTTCCTAATTGAAGTTCCTGACTATCTATAGTCCTTGATATTCTGATTTTTATACAAGGCTTTTGAAGGTGATTTTTGGTGGAGTGTTTCAAGACTCATCTACTCATTGGTTGAAAAATTCCCAAAAATTTTGGAGCAACAGAAGTCCACGAACCACCTGCTCCAAGTGAGGATAATTCCTGAAAAATCTGTTTTTGCTTTTCTAAAAGAGGCTTTTGTGATTTGGCTTGATCTCTTTTAGAAAAGAAGTATTTGAATTGATTCCTATTTACTTTGGACACTTGACAACCAGGATTGTGATTTAAAAATCCCTCACATGATTCATAGTTCTCTTCCATGTAAGCTAGGGATACACATAGTTGTCTAGTCGTTCCCGTTCTTGCGGGTTTTGCGATTTTGAGGAGCACTGGTTTTCTTGCGGGATTGTTTGGAGTACTTTGAGTAGGGGACGGTTTTATTTGGGATCATTCAACCCCTCTGACCGCCATCTCGGTCCTTCACAAAAACCATTGTGCTGATGTGTTGTTAATATACCAGTCTTTTGGTGTAAGTTCCGTACAGGTTGAACTTGCACCTAGATTAGCAAGGTTCATCCCCTCACAACTGATGAATGGACTATGCCTTGAATTCATAGCTTTTCCTGATCAGACTTCACTTGAAAATCATAACTGATACTAGGTTGCTAATAAACCACGCCTTAATGGAGCGTTATATGGTCATGCTCCCTTATCTGCTCATGAGGTTTCTAGAGAATGCCCCATCCTCGTGAACTGTGACCTCATAGTTATGCTCAAGTAGGTGTATTCATTATAGGTATCCTATAGGCCAATACCTTTTTCTCTCATTTTGACACTAGAATACATTAAGTCTTTAAGCCAACCTTCCACACAGTCGAGAGTACTTTGTCTATTAGGACACATGTACAATTTAATAATATGTACTCTCTTGTTACAACATCAACTTGTTTTTCCTATTACCTAATTCACGGGATCTCCGATCAGGAAGGTATGGGTTACCATTGTGTTGTAACTCAAATGGGCCTCATACCCATGTCCATAGATGCAATGGAAATCGTTTTCCTTGAAAGTCCTTTTGTAAAAGGATCTGCCAGATTTTTCTCAGTACGAATATAATTCAAATCAATTACTCCGGAGTTTCTCAATTTTCTGACAAATTAAGCCTGCACTTCACATGTCTGGAGGACTTCATGTTAACCTTAGTACTCATAACCTTAGTCAACACTGTTTGGTTGTCACAGTACATAAGGATCGACGGTACTGGTTTCTCAACCAATGGCAAGTCCAACAGTAGCTCTCTAAGCCATTCAGCCTCAACAGTGGTTGTATCAAGTGCTACAAGTCCAGCTTCCATGATTGACATCGTTAATATGGTCTGTTTGCAAGACCTCCATGAAACCGCAGCACCAACTAAGGTAAAAAACATAACCACTTGTAGCTTCGATCTCATCCGCATCAGAGATCCAATTAGAATCACTATATCCTTCTAATATAGATGGATAACCAGTGTAGTGAATCCTGTAAGATGTTGTGCCTCTCAAGTAGCGCAACACTCTTTCAAGTGCCTCTCAATGATCATCTCCCGGGTTAGATGTAAACCGGTTTAATTTGCTCACAGCAAATGAGATATCAGGTCTTGTGGCACCAGCTAGATACATAAGGGACCCAATAATTTGTGAATATCTCAATTGATCTTTCCCTAACCCTTGATTTTTCCGAAGCTTAACACTCGGATCATATGGTGTTGGGGAAATTCTGCAATTCTCAAAGCCGAACAGGCTCAATATTTTCTCAGCATAATAGGATTGGTGCAAAATGACCCCATCATCATTCTTGATCAATTTAATATTCAGAATAACATCTGCCTCTCCCAAGTCTTTCATATCAAAGCATTGAGATAAGAAAGTTTTGATCTCGTCAATTACGGCAGTGTTTGTCCCAAATATAAGTATATCATCAACATACATATACAAAATCACACCTTGACCCCCACCATAACGATAATATACACACTTATCTGCCTCATTAACAGCAAAACCAGCAGATGTCAAAGTTTTATCAAACTTTTCGTGCCATTGCTTAGGTGCTTGCTTTAGGCCATACAAGGATTTTAATAATTTGCACACTTTATTTTCCTCTCCAGTAATCACATAACCATCTGGTTGCTCCATATAGATTTTTTCCTCCAACTCTCCATTAAGGAAAGTTATCTTTACATCTATTTGATGAACGTGTAGACCATAGGAAGCAGCTAATGCAATGAGCACTCTAATGGTGGTTAATCTGGCAACAGGAGAATAAGTATCAAAATAATCCTCTCCTTCTTTCTAGGTATAGCCCTTGGCCACAAGTCTTGCCTTGTACTTATCAACAGTACATCAGGCCTCATTTTCTTTTTGAAAACCCACTTGCATCCAACAGGTTTGCACCCACTAGGGCAATCAGTGATCTCCCAAGTCCCATTAGCCATGATGGAATCCATCTCGCTATGGACCGCCTCTTTCCAATAATCAGCATCAGGTAGTGCATAAGCCTCTGAAAGAGTTTTTGGCACGTCATCCACGAGGTATACAATAAAGTCATCACCAAAGGTTTTCTCAACCCTTTGTCTCTTGCTCCTACGAGGAGATACTGCGACTAAATTGTTATCCTCAGTAATATCTTCTACTGGTAGTGTATCACTCATTGGTTCAGAAATAGTGGTAGGTTCAGCATTATTATTATTATTATTATTATTATTATTATTATTATTATTATTATTATTGTTAGTTTGAGTATTCTCAGTTCGTGAAACCTGCTGGTCTCATAGGATAAATATCCTCAAAGAATGAAGCATCTCTGGACTCCATTATTGTGTTAGCAATAATCTCAGGAGTTTCTGATTTTACTACTAAAAATCTATAGGTCGTACTGTTATGTGCATATCCTAGAAAAATGCAATCGTCTGTTTTAGGTCCAAGCTTTCTATTTTTTTGCAATGGTATATTGACTTTTGCCAAACACCCTCATGTTCGCAGAAAATTGACATTGGGTTTTCTCCCCTTCCAACCCTCATGCGGAGTAATCTCACACTTTTTTGTGATTACTCTGTTTAGGACAAAAGTTGCTGTCAATATAGCTTCTCCCCACCACATTTTAGGCATACCGGCACTCTCTAACATGGCATTCACCAAACCTGTGAGTGTTCGGTTTTCCTCTCAGCTACCCCATTTGATTGGGGAGAATATGGTGGTGTAACCTCATGGATTATACCATTCTCAGAACAGAACTGGGAGAATTCATGAGAGAGATATACTCTCCTTCACGATCAGACCTTAGTCTTTTAATTTTCTTTTCTAGTTGGTTCTCAACCTCAGCCTTATAGATTTTGAAGTAGTTTAAAACTTCATCCTTTGTTTTCAGCAAATACACATAACAATAACGTGTTGCATCATCTATAAGAGTTAGAAAGTATCTTTTGCCTCCTTTTGTCAACAATCCATTCATCTCACAAAGGTCAGAATGGACAAGATCTAATGGTGCCAAGTTCTTTTCTTCCTCTAATCCTTTAAAGGGTTTTCTTGGCTGTTTTGCTTGCATACAAGATTGACACTTTGATCCTTTGACAATATCACATTTTGGAATTAACTCTAATCTGGACATTCGAGCAATGCTATCAAAACCAATATGACAAAATCGAGAATGCCAAATATCAGCATCACATTTATTCAAACCAGTTGCAATATTCATATTATAGCAAGACTCTAGAGTACTTAGGCGGAACAAGCCTCCGCTCTCATAGCATTTACCAACAAAGTTCCCAAACTTAAATAATACAACTTTATTTGACTCAAATACTAGCTTGTAACCATCCCTGCATAGGAGAGAGCCACTAACGAGGTTCTTTTTATCATTGGCGCATGATGCACGTTCTTCAAATGGACAGTCTTCCCTGAAGTAAGCCTCAGATCCACCATGCCAACACTAAGAACAGAAGCATGCGACCCATTCCCCATTAGGACGGAGGAAGCCCCGACTGCCTGGTAAGAAGAAAACAAGGAAACATCAGAACACACGTGAACATTAGCACCAGTATCAACCCACCAATCAGTGGTTTGACATGCTGAAAAAACAACAGGAGAATTACCATACCCTCCTAAAGTCGAGGCCTCGCCTATGGTCACGTTGGTATTTTTCTTGCCCTGTTCATTTGTCCTATTTTTGCAATAGCGACAGTCTTTTGCCATATGACCGTCCTTTCCGCACATGAAACAGGTGATGTTCTTCATGTCCTTTTTCTCAATTTTCTTCTTGTTAAAGCTAGTTGTCTTGTTTGGTTTAGGAACTTTGAAGTTCTTGCCATATGATTTCTTCTCGACGACATTAGCATTATTCTGATTAGTTTTGCTTGGTGCATCTTTTGCTCTTGCCTTTTCTTCCACATCGAGGGCTGCAATGAGATCCTCAACAAAATCTCTTCCCTCTTGTGCTTTAAGCTAGTGGCAAAATCCCGCCAAGATGAGGGGAGTTTGGCAACAATGCCCGCTGCCACAAACTTAGGAGGCAATGCACAACCCAAGTGCACAATCTCGCCAACCAGTAGCTGGAGGTCGTGTGCTTGTGCAACAATCGACTTAGCGTTATCCATGCTAAAACAAAATAATTGCTCGCACACGTATAGCCAGCGACCGGCTTTAGCCTCTGCATACTTCTGGTCAAGTGCATCCCACAACTCAGTGATAGATGTGTAGTTCATATACACATCATAGAGCTGATCTGCCAAAATGGTTAGAAGGCAGCCTAGTGCAGTGTTGTTCGCACTATCAAACTGCATGTACTGCTCAACTCTAAATGGATACTGCGAGTGGATCACCCACCACAGCTTGTCTACCAAAATTTAGCCCTTGTCTGCCATCTACGGAAATTTGCACCAGAAAACCTCTCACGTTTCATAGCATCGGAAGGATTAGCCATTGCTGAATCACAAAAACATCGCAAATAAGGTTTCTGGATTGTTGGAAATGTGTGCAATATTTTAATTCTAGATTTTACCAGGAGACAAATATCACAGATAAATAGTGATGCACACAGTAAATCTAATAGCAGGCTACACATTGTACTTCCAAACATATGTATAAACTCAAGAAACAGAATATGATTTAGTCGAACGACTTACAGTTGGGCTTGCTGAAGAATTGGAAGCAACGCAGTGTAGATGCTATCGTGAAAGTAGTTGACGATGAGGAAGAAGTAGAGCAATCGCGCTGAAGCGCTGCCTAGAGACCTTATTGCCACCCCGTGCAGGTGAACTCTGCGGCAATGGCTCGGAGATACCGCTCTCCTTCCTTCACGGTGCAAGCCGAGGAGGAAGGCCGGCGAGGTTCAACCGCTCAACACACCAGTACAGAGTTCAGAGAGGAGCAGGAAGAATGGAGGAGAAATTCAGTGTGTCAAGCCTGGAAGTCTCTAGGTGTTTATATACACGCGCACCAGTAACTGACAGCATTATGAGCATTATGTCAGTTGAATACGGCAGTTACTAGTAACTGACAGCATAATGTCAATTAACTCACTAGAAACTGACGACGTTTATGACACTTATACTGAATTGAAATATTTGTTTAAATTACATTTAAACAGAATGAATAGAGGTATGATTGCAAGATTCAGCAAAACAAAAGGTGAATTCGAAGTGCTAGGAGAAACACTATGACGCAGCACGGTCGCAAGTCACAAGTCACGCGGATTTTCAAGCGAAAATACGCGAATGCGCGCACGCGTGCGTGTGTGTGTGTGTGTGTGTGTGTGTTTAGCCATTGTCCACCTTATGCCTTTCTCATGCCAAGTGTCACATTGATCAAGAGGTGGCAATGACTCCACCTTTTAAGTTGCCCTTCCTTCACTTGGCTAGGCAATATGGTACTAAATCATGCATGCTATGAAATTAAAGGAAATGGGCCACCCATGGGCCAATTTCTAACAGTTTCATGCATCCTACCCTAGGCTAGCATGCCTTTACTGCTCATAGTCCACAAGACCAGTCACTTGGATAGAAAGCAAGTGCCACTCATGAGCTTCAACGAGTAAATTGGCCCAGAGGAATTTGCAACCACATAGAATTTACTATAGATTTTTTTATAAACTATAAGATCCAAGTGGATTTTTGTTAAACTCTCCCATTTACAAATGGATTTTTTTAAAAAAATAACCTTTCATTTTTAGAAGTGTTTTTATGCATCACCTCTTAATACAAGTTGTACAAATCTTGAAGTAAGTGAATGGTAAGTAATCATTATCTATATTTTATTTATGCTTTAATAGTCATGCAACTTTCAAAAAGTGACACTAGAAGCACCTTTCTTCCTTCCCTTGTTTGATTCTATCTTTTTTTGGGGGGTGGGGATCGGAAGGGATTTCTCCCGATTGCAAGGTACTATGCGTCAAAACAGAGTGAATAGTTCCTACTGACGGTCTAACCTAGAGGTGGGCACTAAGTTGGGCTATTTCGGGCCAGCACGAGGCACACCCGGTCTAGCCTAGCCCACGGCCCAACACGACACTATTGCGAATAGGCTGTGCCAGCACGACATGGTTGCGGGGGGCCATGCTGGGCCTACCAACGGGGCACGATGGGCTGCCCAGCACGGCACGCTAAGCTGAGCTATGGTCGGGCCGGCATGGCCCACACAGCGCTCCAGCAGCACGCGGTGAGAGCGGTCAGGTAGGGTGGAGGGGCAGGGAAGGGGAGAGGCGAACCCTATAGCCGTAGCCGTCGCCGTGCCGCCAGGGCCTGCATGTCCACTGTGGCTGTGTCCCATGCCTCCTCCATGGCCACCCACCGCGCTCCTTCTTGCCTCCTCCGCCATGGCTGCACGCCTCCTCCACTGTGGCCGCCTTGCCTCATCGCCGTGGCATGCTGTGCAGCCATGTCCCGCACGCCTACCACGCTCCTTCTCACCTCCTCTGTTGTGGCCCGCCCTCCTATGTGGCCTCCCGCCACGCTCCTTCTCGCCTTCTCCGCCATGGCTGTTGTAAGTTCAAGCTCTATTGATTTTGGTGATTGGTTTTAGATTAATGCTTAATCTTTGTTTAATGATAAATCTAATCTTTATGAGACTAACATGTTAATTGAGATTATTGTTTGTAGTTTCATATTTGAATGGAAAATGAAAAACCTAAGGTATGTATGCATATTTATTCTATTATTCATTGCATAGTTTGGATTCGAGTTAAAGTATGAAGTCTCCATTATATTAACCACAAAATGTGCATTATGTTTACCAATCCATATATTAAATGAATGCACATATTTAGGGGGAGTTCAAGCTTTACCTTAAAGTTTCATAAGTATTGATCTACTCTTCACTCCATATATAAAGGATCAATACATTGAAACATATCAATTTAAATGAAAGTTTAAATTGAGTTCATTTGTCTTCTAATCATCAAAGAATATTTCATCATATGTTGATGGTGTTCTTGTGATCGATTAAGGACAAATGGAGAGTTCTTGAGTAGTATGAAGCATTAGTTGCATCTTGTGCTCAATACACATTTAAATTCATTAAATTGATTTAGGTTGTGCTCAATCGATCATTGTGGCATCTATTATGTGTTAATGGAGTGTGCAAATGATTGAGACAACCATGCATCTTTGACTAATCATTTTCTATGAGTTATGGATGAATTAGACTAAGTCCAAGTGATTGAGATAATAGAGCCGGGTAATGATTCTCGTGCAAAGAGAAGATGAACAAGAGAGCGCTGGGTGACTACCTTAAAGTGAAGATTGATTGAAGATCATAAAGACTTAAAGGGAGCTAGGCCACGACCCTGTGGAGAAAAGATTGAAGATCTTAAAGCCCCAAAGGTGCGGCGGTGCAGAGGTATAACTAGATAGGCTAAGGATGTTTCCTAGCTTTGTGTCTAAATTTAGTGCCATACTATTAAGAAGGGTTGAGTCTTTAGTTTGAACTTCATCTTATGGTGATAAACTCAATCCGGTCACTCGAGCTCAATGTGTTCTTCTCATTTGGTTTTTCACATATTAGCTCTAATTTACATGTGTTGCATATGGGACGAGCTAATGTGTTGGGTTTTGGTATATTGCTTTGATTTGCATGTGTTGCAAATAGGATAAGCATATGCTTTGGCTTTTAGTATAATTACTCTGATTTGCATGTGTTGCAAGTGGGAAGAGCTCATACGTTGGTTCTCGCATAAAGTTCATATTTTGCATGTGTTGCAATTATTGAACTTCTTGTTTGTTTTTCAAACCAAAATCTTTAAGCGCTTAAGTGGTATTTCTTGGAGCTAAAGTTTGCATGGGTTGCAAAAGGAGAGAGCTCAAGCAATTTTGTGATTTAGTAGTTGCATGGAGCTCGAGAATTACAGGTGTTGCAATTAGACAGCTCATGCACTCTGATTTGGTTTGGTTGTTGCATGAGGCTATGAATTTGCATGTGTTGCAAAAGGGAGATAGTTCATGCTTTGTGGTTTAAGTGTTACTTGCAAATTCGTTATGCAAATAAGCGAGAGTTATGTGTTTCCATCTTGAGAGCATGTGATACTTGCACCGTGGTTTTTGCAAGTTCGTTTGGTCATGGTTTAACCATCACTTGGCTAAGAGGATCAATCTCATAGACTCCGGGATTTATTTACTTAATACGTGTTTGCAAATATATCTTTAAATTGGTTTGCAAAGTGTGTTTTCGCAAAATGATTGAAATTCTTTGAGCATGGTTTGAGATGTTGCAAATATGTTTTGCAAGTGGTTGTGATCACGTGTTGATCACTTATATGGCTCAAAGAATCATTGTTGAGATTTTGGGGAAAAAGTTTTTATTGGAAATATGAGTTTTCTCCAGTATTCGGCACTACCGCAGTGAAACTGTCGGTAGTACCACTTGGCTAGTAGTACTGCCGTATGGGCGTCGGTACTACCGCCGGGCCGATACCACCGCTATTTAGAATAGTAGTCTTTTTTCTAGAAAAGAATGTTTTTGCGTTGTTTCTAATATCGGCACTACCGTTGTGTTAAAGCCGGTACTACCGCAGGTCTGGTAGTACCGTGGCACTTGTGCGATAGTTATTTTACAGAAATATGTTTTTCTCTAAGTTTAAATTCCGGTACTACCGTGGTTCAAAGGCTGGTACTACCGCTGGTTCAGTAGTAACGATATTTAGTTGCCGGTACATATTCTCCAGAGAGTGTAATAATTGGAGTTTTTTTTTGTGTTATTTGGAAATATTTATGGGTGATTAAATCTTGAAAAAGGGTGAAAATTCTAGCCCTCTTGATAAGCTTTCCATAGAGTCCAAGATCACCTAAATCGGACTTTGGATTAAAAAGTTATGACCATTTTAGTTGCTGAAACAGTGGAACTACCGCCATTTTACACAGTGGTACTACCGCATTTTACATGGCGCTGTGCAACGGGTAGTCTTCTAGCCGTTGGCCTGAAGGGCGAAACTACTGGGTTTTTGCCCGTGGTAGTACCGCAAATGTCGAGATTTTCTAGAATTTAGTCCCCAATGGCTAGTTTTGGCATGGGGGCTATATAAGGACCCCTTGGGGAGGCATTTGAACGTTGTTACTGCACTCTTGAGTGTGTTTGAGCTTGAGTGAGTTTTTGAGAGGGTGTTGCATGAGTCGCACACCTCAATTTGGTTGTTGAGCTCAAGAGTGAGACTAATTGAATGTGTTGCAATTAGAGTGTGATTGAGAGGATCCTAGTGCATGTGTTGCACTTAGGAGTCACCTGAAGCGCATGTGTTGCGCTAGGTGAAGTTCAAGCGACGTGCTTGACCTTTTACTCTTGAAGGTTGCCGCTTCCTAGACGGCGTAGGAGCATCGTGCTCGGGAGCTCTCAAGGTTTGTGAGAAACCCCGGCAAAGTTTGTGAAGGTTGAAGATTAGCCTACTCGAAGGGGTAAAAATCTACCATGAGTGGATTTAATGTGGAAAGCTCAAGTGAGTGAGCCGTTCCAAAGTGAGTTGGACTTCCTCAACGTGGACTAGAGGAGATCGACAAGTCTCCAAACACTACGGTAAAAAGTCGGTGTGTCACTTGTCTCTTTACATTGAAGCATTTACATTATTGCATATTTATCTATTGCTTGATTGTATATAAAATTGCTTAGTATAGTTTGTTTGATCAACATAGAAATTCTTGTGTAGAGACTTAATTTAGTTAGTGCAATAGTGAGCCTAGTTGTTTTAGGTTTTAATTGTCAAAATCGTAGTTTACGCTTCCGTAATTTATTTAGGTTTTGACATAAGGGTTGATTAGAGCGAATTCGCAATTATAATTTTATAAATGCCTATTCATCCCCCCTCTAGGCGCATCCTCGACCCTACAGCCGTGCGGTGAGGGAGGTGAGGGGGCGAGTGGGCGACCGTGCGATGGCGAGGAGGTGGGTCGGGGAGAGCGCGATGCGGCTACTGAGGTGATCGACGTGGACGAGGGAGCCGTGGTTGTCACATGCGTTGACTGGGAAGGGGAGGTGCTGGAGGTCACGGAGGAGCGCTAGGCACCTGGCAAGGCGGCGGGGAAGGGGAGAGGCGACGGGAGGCGATTGGACGGCAGAGAATGATGAGGGAGGTGAGAGGCTGCGGGAGGCGATTGGGCGGTAGGGGGCGACAGGAGGCGGCTGGTCGCGCACATGGGCGAGGGAGCAAGGGAGGCGAGTAGGCGATGGGCTACAAATCTAAGAGCTGAGGGGATAAAAGGGGAAGGCCCGAAGGAAGAAAAAAGGGGAAGGGAAAAAAGAAGAGAAAAGGGGGAAATGAAAAAAGGAAAAAAGAAAAAGAGAAAATTAAAAAAGAAGAAGGGAGAACTATGCACTTTGTACAAACACCGTGGTATCGTCTTAGAAATTGGTAGCTCTTGTTAGTCATTTTTCCTTTCTACATTTTATATTCTCATTTTTTTGTTTTCTGGTTCCATTATTTTCCATTTACGTTAATATGTTAACCTGGGTTGTCTACATTTGGAATTTTGTTAGTGATTCCTGTATAAGTGAACATTTCGACTAGTAATCAACTTTTTTTTACATTAATAAGTTAAAAATGTGCGTATTTAAAGTTGAGTCCAAACCAAAGTTATTAAAGTCGTCCGGGTCGTGTGTGTATGACTTGTGAGCGCAGGTTGTTAGATGGCCTCAGGTGTGATTGAGTTGTAGTTTTTTTTTATAGTTTTGTCTCTTAATTTTGCATTTCTTGAAAAAATTCAAACTTAAAGTTATGGTTTGTCAGACCCAGGAATTGTATTTTCAAACCTTTTGTGTGTTACCATACTAGTTCCACGATCAGTCTTTAGCACACGGGCGAGAGAGGGAGCAACGGGCAAGAGAGAGGAGGAGAGATAGGCAAGAGAGAGAGAGAGAGAGCAATGGACGAGAGAGATGGGAGAGAGACGGGCGAGAGAGCAGAGAGAGAGAGAGATAGAGCAACGGGCGAGAGAGAGGGAGAGAGAGATGCGAGAGCTGAGAGAGAGGGGGGAGCAACGAGCGAGAGAGAAAGAGAGATAGTTGAGAGGGATAGGCAAGAGAGTCAAGGGAGATGGACGAGAGAGAGAGATGTGAGAGATTGAGAGAGACGTGTAGAGAGAGCTTAGAGAGATTGAGAGAGATGGGCGATAGAGAGAGGAGCTGAGAGAGTGGGAGAGAACGAGAGAGACGGGCGAGATAGAGGAGAGAGCTCAGAGAGATTGAGAGAAATGAGTGAGAGAGAGAGAGAGAGTGACTTTTTCCAATATACAAGTCTTTGTACTAACCACTAAGGAGCATTGTATGTCTTTGAGTCCTTTCGTCTCGTCGCAATAGTACAAATATACCGGTCCTAGACCGGTACAATATGAAGTAGACACGAAACGTAATTGAACCGTGTCAGAGCTCATCGAAGACGAGCCAGGCCGACACGACACGACAGGTGGCACAGCTATACACCCATCTCTAGTGTGACCCAATCATTCGACGGTCTGACCGAATCATTCGCATCCGGTGAAAAAAAAGGATATCGCTCCCAGAAGGATATCGCTCCCAGAAGATAAGAGTTTGTAGGCCCAATCGAAATGGCTTCCGGACCCCAAACTCACCAACCCAGCCGCACGAACGTGCGAGAAAGCCGTCGGTTCGTGTCTAACTTCCGCAGGGACGGGGGGGACGGGGAGGGTTCTCACCTAGCGAGCGAAGCGAAAGAAACAGCCGTCGGTCAGAGCTCACGCGAGCGAACACCAACCCCGCCTTCGCCGCCAACGAAGCGTCCGGGGCTCTTAGGGTATTTATTTATGCATCCCTTGGAACTCCGCTTGCAGCTGCCTCTGATTGCTCTTGATTTGGCAGCCCTCTGCGACGCCGGCCGGTGGCTGCGACCCTGCCTGACTCCTCGTACCGGATATGGGATCGACGGCGCTCGGTGGTGCGGCTCCGGCGCGCACCGGATTGGCCCCCAAGGTGACTGCTGGCAGCTCCCTCTCTCTCTCGTGCAAGCTTTGGCTTGGCGAATTGAATTCAATAGCGCGTGCCCCCGAGTTGATTTTGGTCTGTTTGCCTGCCTGTGTAAACTGTTTGTTTCATTTTGCAATGAGGCAATAAATTCCGATCTTTTATGCTCATGGAGTTGTACGAAGTAATGTTAGTTTGTCATCGGTTGCTTCGTCGAATTGGCTGTTAGTGTGATTGTTTTTTACCATGTAGCGTACCCCCCAAAAAAAACATTAGCATGGCACCAAAAAAGGAAAAAGGAAAACGAAATCGATATTTTAATTAAGTTGGTTTCTTTGAATGAGCAGTTTTGAATGTGCTAACTTTTATGCCTAGGGATTTCATCTTGACTACCGTATTATGGAGTGAGTCGGTCATAAATTGTGGTCCTTTGATCCAATTGTGGTCTTGTTCAAACAACTGCGTCCTATTTCTCATGAAATTGCTCCTTTTGAGCTTAGGCAGTGATATGATTTCTTGCTTTGATGTGTAGAATGGTGTCCTCGGGTCTAATTTCAAACCATGCAGTGGTTTCATGCTCAAAACGGCTCCTAAGGTGAATTTTATTTCTTTCTTAAGTAAAGATTGATTTATTCTATGTTGACTGCTGTACGCCACATACTAATAAAAAGGGTCTACATTGTAGGTTGGATGCTCTTCACTCCGTGTGAGGGCATCTATTGCCTCTTCACCACAAAAACAGTACTCTCCTACGACACCAGCAATTAAATCAGGGGAGGAGGTGCGCATTGCAGTGCTAGGGGCCAGCGGTTATACTGGAGCTGAGGTTGTTGTCTTCACCGAATGCAGTTTTGGTCCCTTTTTTCCCCTCCTTTCTAGCTCCACATTTCTGTGCTATGATCCCAACTTTTCAGCTTCCTTTTTTTTGTTCTGTTTGCTAATGTCTTAACGAACACTTTCGCTAACAGATTGTTCGGCTTCTGGCGAACCACCCTCAGTTTCGTATCAAAGTGATGACTGCAGATAGAAAAGCTGGTGAACAGTTTGGCTCTGTATTTCCTCACTTGATAACCCAAGTAAGGATTTTTCTACTCTTCCTCCACATGTGATGCTTCATCCTTGTATATTATTAAGAATGAACCTTTGGCCAGTAGTACATTTCTTTGTATTAGAAATTTAGAATTAGTGTTGGCATCATGTTGATCCTCTTTTCATTTTGCAGGACCTGCCAAATTTGGTTGCAATAAAAGATGCAGATTTTGCAGATGTTGATGCAGTTTTTTGTTGCTTGCCACATGGAACAACCCAGGTTGTTTATCTTCATCATGGCTTTTCTGAAAATTTTCCCTTCAATTGCTGAATTGTATAAACTAAAGGAGTAGCTGAATTGTGTAAACTAAAGGAATACAGTTATATGCTCTGTTGTGTATTGGAGGAAAAGATTCTGTTGAAAGTTTTCAAGCAATATGTGATTGCAATTTTTTAACAGGAAATTATTAAAGGTTTACCCCAGCAACTGAAGATTGTTGACCTCTCTGCGGTATGCTCTACACAAACTCATGATTTATCTACGTTATTAACAGCCAATCGTTCTTATGACTGACTTACCGTGTTTACAGGATTTCCGGTTGCGTGATATCAATGAGTACGCTGAGTGGTATGGCCATTCTCATAGGGCACCAGAACTTCAGGTTTTCTTGACTACTTTCCCCTACAGGCTTGTTTATTAACTGTCGTTGGTCATGTATTTTTGATGTTACTCAGTTCTTAAGATCCAATTTCGGCATGTGATTGCCAACTTCGATTTCTATTTATATGCTCCATAAATTTCTTTTTTTGTATAATACTTTTTGGGGTTTCAATTGGACTCTTATGTTTGATTCTGTATTTCTGTGAACTCATTTTCTTTGTTGGTTGTTTCTCTGTTTATTCAGCAAGAAGCTGTGTATGGCTTGACTGAAGTTCTTCGAGATGAAATAAGAAATGCACGTCTTGTTGCAAATCCAGGATGTTATCCCACGTCTATTCAACTTCCTCTTGTTCCGCTAATAAAGGTGAGGATCAATAGAAGTTCTTATAATCCTAGTCTATGATCAAAACAACAAAATTTAGACATAGTAGCTTCATTTCTGCCATATATTTGCAAATGTACAAAGAATCTCCATTTTCTGCAGCAGAAAGTAGTTTTGTCAAAATATTGTGCTTCTGAGTCATGCTCCTTTATGAAAATCGCCTGTTTATTAACATTCTTAGTATCTATGTTTTTCTTAGCATATTTTGTTTTACCGTGCAGGCAAAACTGATCAAGATGAGCAACATTATCATTGATGCAAAATCTGGGGTTAGCGGGGCAGGTCCTTATCTTACTCGAGATACTATGACTTTAAAATATAAGTATGTCTATACCAAATCAATAGTGAGAGGTGCTTCTATGCTTTTCCTTTTAAAAGTTGCACAAATATTAAAGCATGAATGAAGGGTAGATGATGATTACTTACCCCTTCGCATGCTTCAAGATTTGTGCAACTTGTATTGAGAGGGAAAGCATAGAAGCACTGCTCATCAATAGTATATCTGCTCAACACATGCATTTTTGTAGGACGTGGAGCTAAGGAAGCAAATCTTTACACTGAGATAGCTGAAGGCATCCATGCTTATGGAATAAAAGGCCACCGGCATGGTAATCCTTATTTGTCAAATAGTTGAAATCAACATTAGTTTTATAACTGTTATATCGCCTTTTACATATTTATCAGTCTCCCTTTGGTAAATGGATAGTCTGGTGACAGAATGTTTGCTTATATCTGTCCTATTAGTGCCTTTTGTGGCCTTACTGACACAATGAGATAAAACAATGCCAGTTCCCGAGATTGAACAAGGACTTTCAGATGCTGCTGAATCCAAAGTTACTATCAGTTTTACTCCAAATCTAATCTGTATGGTAAGCATATACACACTTAAAGGTTGTATAACTCCAGTTCCTTCTGTGCTGCACTGAACCAGTAATGTGTAGAATTCAGTTGCTAAATCAAATGCTTTATCTATATGTTGAACAGAAACGCGGGATGCAATCTACTATGTTTGTTGAAATGGCACCCGGAGTGACTGTCAATGATTTGTATCAGCATCTCAAGTCTACTTATGAGGTTTATTTGTCTGACCATGTGGGCTAAATTATCTATCTGCAGGGATTGACAGTCAAAATTTTCCACTGAAGTGAATTCATCAAAATGTTTTATGCATTTACAATGTAAAGAAAATATCTTTACTCTTGTTAGCATCAGAGCTTATTCTGTGCGTGTATCTTTTCAGGATGAAGAATTTGTCAAGCTGTTACATGGTAGCAGCGTTCCTCACACACGCCATGTTGTGGGATCAAATTACTGCTTCATGAATGTCTTCGAGGACAGAATTCGTGGAAGGGCCATCATCATCTCTGTCGTAAGTGTCTTCAATCAGTCTATATGTTGCTCAAGCATTTAGCAAACTAATGTCACAGGTTTATAAATGCCAAATCCTTATTTCTTGTGCTTCAACTCTGCAGATAGATAATCTTGTTAAAGGAGCGTCTGGTCAGGCCGTGCAGAACCTCAATCTGATGATGGGACTGCCTGAGAACACGGGGCTGCAATATCAGCCCCTATTTCCTTGATCCTTTGTGTCACTATTTCATGTTGTTCTGTATGGATGATTCTTTGAAATTCAGCTACCCATCTCCTTCATGTTTACTGTTGTGAGGCAAGGCTCAACATTAGTGTTATCCGAGTGCTGGTTTGTGCTGTTGTAGTTTTAGAGATGATCAGCATTTTAGCAGTGCAATACTGCCATGAGAGTATTATCCGAGTGGCTTGGTGCCATGGAAATCCTAAGGTTATTTATCCTGTTTTGCCTCCTTGTTTTGAGATCAAATTAAACAGTTTAAAACTCAAATTCAGATAGCATCATTGGATATAGTTAGGGTTGTCTTATTTATTTATTTCGTACAAATTTTTTAGCTTGCTACCGCTGTGCTTTGTGAAGAATTGAGGAATTTCCTAGTATTAAAGTTTTTCGTTAAATTTTATCTTGTGTGAAGTGCCCAGATCCTAAACTCTGCGACAATATTTCGAGCGACTGGTTCTAGTGTTTTTGTCTTTTATATCCTATTGAAAATACTATGATTTTTGTTTTAGTCAACTTTGAATTTCTCTAATTAGGTCCCATATCTTTTTGGAATGCTTTGATAAAGCCCCAACAGTTATTTTGTTAATGTAAATGGCATATTTGTAACAGCGTCACCGCGGCAACTAGAGGGGGTTAGATGATCGTCTAGACGGCTAGTCGTGTCTCTTGGCAATTAGGCATTGCGGTGGATTTAGAATGGTGGGCGATGAAAGGAAAGAAGAGTCCACCTCTGTCTCTGCCCTTTTTGTCGTCTGTTTCAGCCCCGACGACGAGCTCATCACTGTTGTCGTCGGCAACCTCATCCAGATCTGGAGTTCTCTTGCCTTCTGTAAGGAGTTCTCTTGGTCTTCACCAAATCCGACGTCGTCGTCCTCCTCCTCTTCCCTGATCAGATCCACTTAGGTTTGGCTGAATTTGGTCTTTGTATCGCTCGGATTTGGCCTGGTCACCACACCGTGGTTGCCTTGTTGAAAACGCCGTCGCCATCACCTCGAATGCCGTTGTCACACTCGATATGGCCGCTGTTGTCCCCTGATCTGGCCACAATTGGATATGCTTATGTCGCCACGTTGTGGGCACCTAAAAAAAGGGTTGAGCAAGAGAGGAGAGGAGAGAGGGGGATTTTGGTGGTGAAATGGGTGATGCGAGCAAACAGAGACATCGGCTGAGCGGGCGAGGGAGCAGAGGTCACAATGATATGTGAGATCTGGCCAATGGCTTCCGCTTGAATGGTTGGATTGGGAGCAGATTTTGTTCCCATCTTGCCTATAACGACTTTTGAGTAGTAACATTTTTTTCCTTCTTGTAGGAAACTTTTTAATAAACTGAATTAGATGTTCTAAAAAAGTGAATCAGATAAATAAGTAAGATGATTGTAATTATGTAATTGATGGATGATCCATTACAGGCTTAAAATTAGGAGAACATTTGTTGTTCAATGCAAATTATTTTTCTACTGCTGCTAGTATTTTTGTTGCTGCCATTAACCTTCAAGTCTTTCTCTTTCATAGTCATGTAGTTGTTGCTTCGTCTAGGGTGGGCATTTAGTTAATTCAGTTTTTTTGGTTTTTGAGAAGTGTTAATTGAATCGAACCGAACAATTTCAAAAACAAAACCAAAAAAGCAAATTTGTTTGGTTCGGTTATTTTGGTGTTTCGATTCACCGAAACCAAGCAGCAAGTCCCCTGACTGGCCGACTCCCTGTGCGTTGCCTCTACTCCCCGCCTGGGCTCGCCATCCACTCCTTGTCCGTGCTCACCGTCACCGCCCGTGCGTTACCTTGTGCTTGTCGCCCGTGCTCGCCATCCACTCCCCACCCGTGCTCTACTCCACCTCAGCACTCACCGCCCGGTGATGTAGAAAGAGGCCATGGACCATTGTGGCAAACATGGAGAACATCATCATCGACATCAGGGACTAAAGCGCAAGCGCCCCGCGGCCGACGTCATTGGGCGGCACGGGCCCTCCTGGATCTACATTGGCCCAAACGCGCGGCTGGAGGGGCCGTTGTTCTGCTCTGCCCTCAGCACGAGCCTGCCATGGCCTCCATCGCGAAGATCTCCTCCGTGTTGCCCCTCGGAAGCTTCTAGAGACCAGCGCCGAGGGAGGGAGCTGCGTGGTGCTGCGAGGGCGAGGTCGCGAGGGAGGGAGGCGGTGGTCGGCAAGTGTGAGGGAGGGAGCCCAGAGGCCAGAGCAGCACACGGAGAGAGGAGGTGACCGGCCAGCCGAGAGGGCGAGGAAGGGAGGAGTGGCCGCAGCGCCGCCCGCACGACGAATGGCTCAAGTGCCCAACTCCGGATGGGGAATTTTGACGGGAGGGAGAGCCGGAGAGGAGTGATGATTCGGTGATTCGGTTAGTCAGTTTCTAGTATTTCAAAACTGAACCGAAAAATAAAAACCTAGTAGTATCAAAATAAAAACTGAACCAAAAACTAAAAAAAACTGATTTTTAGTTCTGTCATGTCCATCTAAGTCCACTGCTCTCTCCTTTTTGAGTTCGTCCATACTATGCTAGTGTATTAATCTTTGTCAATTAGTCGAATGCTTTTCTATCTCTCCTTCCTTTTGCACGGCAGTAGCCGCCGCTCTTCTCTTTGAGTCATCATAGATCATAGAAGTCATTATGATGTTGCTGCTTCTCTTTGAGCCATCACAGATCGTAGAAAGCCTTTCTATTTGGAACTATTTAGTTTCTAGTTTGTCATCTCTAATTTCCTTTCATATGAGGTATCTCTAGTTAATTTTATGTCATATGAGATATTATTTATTATTTTTATCATCTAATCACCTCTTAGGCCTCCTGGAGCTCCGAACTCATCGCACCTAGCCAGATCGTCGTGACAACTTTGATAGATAGGGTAACTGTAGGCTTGAATTATTGTGGCCCTTACGGCAATTGTCACTCAAGAGGAGACCAATTTGTATGAAATGTAGACCAATTTGCCATCCTCTGGTTGTATTAAATGTAGACGAATTTATCCAGTCTTTGGTGCTTTAACCAGTTCCTTTTCTTGATGCAAATATAAAAAGTGAAGACAACAAGGAAAACTACTAATTAGCAAACACAAAGCATCTCAACTCTCAAGGACAAAGGTTCTTGAATATGTAGTAGGTGCTATACACTTACAAACTCAAATGTACTCAAATTCCGCTCACATATGGAGGCCAAGGCACAAAGACTATGTGCTTTGCTAAATACTGGAGCTCATAAGCAATGCCACCATATGCACCCCACCAAAACCACAAACGCATATATAACATATTAGAGTTTCAAACATAGGAATATTAAATGGAAGAAACTTCAAACATTACTTACGATGATTCTTTTTTGACCTGTCCTTAATTGCTAATTTCATTGCGAAGCAACCTTCTACCCTCATAGTCTTCAACCAAAGAACTTATCTTTGCATCAAGAAGTACCATCTTCCATACTACCACCAAATTTCCTATTTTTAGGGTCTTTTCAACTGCCAAAGAACCTATTCGAATTCAAGAACAATGCAGCCCCATAAAGTTTTTGGTCCATTTGTTTGTCCCAACAGTTGTCAATATATTTCAAGACTGTTGAGCAACCTTGGCTTGTGCCCCAAAGCCTCCTTGATCTTGTGTCTTGCAACATCCTTGCTTGCAACAACCTCAGGCATTGCTGGCTTCTCATGACCATCTACGATTCTGAAGACAATAAGAAGGGGTTGTGTTGCTCTCATGCAATCTTCCGCCAAACCCCAGAATGCCATGGAAAGCACAATTTCTGCTATTTGTTTCCATGTCTCTGTGCTTGATAATTTATACCTTGTGCAATTTTCATCCACAAAGAGACTTTTCAAAGCTTGCCTATACTTGTGCAAACATGACAATGTGAGAAAAGATGTAGGAAACCTAGTAGCTGCAAGCCTCACAAGATCCCTCCCATTTGTCTTCTACCTCATTGCATCAAGTAGCCTTCCATGCCTATATATGAATGTGGTCACCTTCTTGGCCTTTGTAATGCATGAGCTGAATTGTGGAATCTTCCCACAATATCCTACAGCATAAGATCCAAACCGTGGGCTGCACAAGCGGTCCAATACAAGGAAGGCAACTTCTCCATTAGAATTCTACAGTTTGCCTTGTAATTTGCAGCATTATCCATGACCACATGCACCTCATATTGGTTGCCAATCATATTAATTTTTTCCTTCAATACCTTAGCTAACATGTGTGCATCAATTGACTTGTCTGATACATCAAGGGACCCCAAGAAGAATGTCCCTGCTAGACTATTGATGAGCAAATTGATCAAATACTGAGTCCTTTTATCAGTGCAACCATTTGACATTAGTGTGCAATCATATTCCTGCCAAGCCAACTCATGGTTTTCCCTTGATGCATATGTCTTCTTCTTTGCCCTCTCAAGCAATGGCACTCGGATGTCATGATAAGTAGGGGATATTTAACCAAGACCGTACTGCCATACAAACTCCAACAAAATGTCCCAACTTCTTTTATTGATAGCATTGAATGGCAGGCTAGCCTTATACCAAAAATCAACCACATGATCATCAACCTTCATCTTTGATGCACTCTCAACATAATAGTAGTGATCATCTTGAGACACTTATTCTCAAACCCCTGCAAGGTGACTCTTCAATCTCCCTATCCCAATATGCACCCTCCTATCGCAAAACATACATTGCACAACATCCTTCCTAGCTTTGTCTGGTCAAAACCTGTATTGCCATCCCGAGTCTTTCAATTTAGTCTTCTGGTTAGGATCCTTGGATGGATCATATGGCTCATGCTAGTTGCTGCCCCCCACATCGATGCATTGATCTTCATTTGCCATGCTACCTACAAAATGAGCAAGTGCTACCTGCAAAATCAGCGACAAGACGCGACTAATCGCGCTTTGGTTAGACACGTGACTTGACGGCCCATATTCAGACGGGGAGGTGAGACATATATACCACTTGGATTTGAGTAGTTGAACCCTAGCCCTATACGCTCCCACTCCAGATCAAGTGCCGCCTTCGGTCCAAATTCCAGATCAAGCGCCTCCTCCACCCGTCCGCCGCCGCAAGTGCCTCCGCCCATCAGCCTAAAGAAATCACTCCATGAACAATAATGATTTTGTTTCTATGCTTCCAGATCATCCAGCAAGCGATGATAACAATATCTTTGAAACAAACTGCCCAATGACAATTTTTTCCTTCTTGAATCATGTCAACCACATCCTGTGATAGATCCCAACTTATGTGAAGAAAACGCCAGCACCATTGACTAAAATGACAAGACAAGACCAAGTGCTAAAGCGATTCTTTCCTTATGAGAAATATAGAGAACACAATCATAGCTGTCCAAATGGAACCTTTTCTTCTACAACAGGACACCAGTGTTCAATATGTCTCTAAGCAGCAGCCAAAAAAAGAACTTATGCTTATTAACACAATGGGATTTCCACAACCATTTAAAAGGTAGAGAAATGATCTCATGCCCAATGAAATGATCGTAGACTTCTTTGGATGAAAAAAATTCCCGAGCCCCAGATATACCACCAAGAGTCATAATTTGTAGTACTCAAAATCATAGACATCAGAAGGCCTCTGAAAAGTTGCGGCTACATAGAGGCCGTAGGAGACAAGAGGGGATTGAATTTTGAAGATATATCTGCGCCATCAAGAAACTCTGCCACTTAACTATCTGCCTTCTTGGCAAGAGAACAAATGAGGGAATTCTGATCGCAGGAAACCCAAATTCCAAATATCCTTCCAAAAAAGACAAGAGCGACCATCCTTGACTGAACGGTAGTCATTCCTTGAAAAAGATCAATGAGATGAAAGAGATCTTCCCACCAGAAGGAACCTGACACCCAGACAGCTTGAGGGGGCAATTAAGGAGTGATAGTAAGAGCGCCAAAGGAGCTTGACCCAAGGAACATAAACTCTACTAAAAATTTTGTGAAGATGTTTAAACAACAACGCCTTATTTTGCAGTCGCAGATTGATCACTCCAAGTCCTCCTTTCTGTTTTGTTTTGCAAACTGTCACATCCCCTGGCCACCAACTAGATCGGGGCGTGAGATCGACAAATTGAGGACAAGTCTGCAGGATGAACAGAGGGAAAAAGGAAGGCTTGAGGAAGAAGAAGAAAGAGGAGAAGCGAAATCTAGTTTCAATTCATTTCATCGATCCCCCTTGTGTGGTACATGACTAGCTCTTATACTTCTCTCACACCTTGTTAGGTTTAGAGCAAACAATCTACTATTTGGTTCAAAGATTACATGTACATAGGGGTGACTTATATATAGCCAAAGAGTTCGAGTTGTAGAAGGCAAGGACTACAAGATATGGTAGGTTAGTATTTGAGGCATATTCCTAACACACCTGCCCAGTAGGACCCGCAACACAGGTGTTACATTACCGCCCCCACGAGAATTTGCTTGTCCCCAAGCAACAGATTAGCCTGACCTTGAATCCACAATATCCTGGGGTCCCATGGCACAAAAATCTCAATTTCAAGTATTGTTAACTTGCCATCCTCCCCGTTATCTGCCTTACGCTTCTTCTTTTGAGGGCTGCTGCTTTGACTTGAGATATAAGGATATAATGTAGTAAGCACCTTAGAATTGGGGTCGGTATAGTGTGCCAGACCTTCTAGTACAGTGAGTGATCGCAGTATCAATGCATAGTAGGCTGGTACATTGAATGAGTAGTGATAAAGAGCAGTGCCTAAGCCATCAACTATGGTTTTGAAGTTTAGCTCACTGTTGAGTTCAATGCATCATCAAAGAAATTCTTGAGAGCAAGCACAATTGGGGAAACATCGACATCAGAATGCAAAAAATAAAGTGCATAATAATCACGAGCCATAGCTTCATAGTCCCTATTGACCATGTGGACAACATGTCCTATGATGGCTACTCTTGCCTGTTCTGGGGTTTCACTCATCATGCCAAAATCAAGAAAAGCAAGCTTGTAGGCTTCGTTCATGCTAATCTGTGTGCTAAGAGATGGTCTCATTTCACCAATGTTTTCACTTCTTTGGGGGTGTTCCTCAATGGCACCAAGACCCTGAGATACTTCACCACTTGATATAATAGCAACTTGCGAAATATGAGCTTCTTCAACATAATATTCTGCCACCAAATCTTTGGAAGCAATATTGGAATTGTCTTGGGATGTCAGTTCATGTCTACCCACATCGCCAGTGGGTTCGATTTTCTTAGGATAATCTTCATTTTCACCAACAATTTCAGGATAACCACTAACTCGTGAAACATGGATATCTGTGAAATTATCTTTCAGATCTGTATCTTCTGAAAGAACATAGTGAGTGTCCTGAGATGCTGGTTCAGTTGGATCACTAGTTAATGCACTTCTTTGGTGGAGCTTACCTCTTGATGTCGCAGTAATTTCTGATCCATGAGCCTTTTCCAGATTATCATTTATGTTTCTGTCTCCTGAAAAAGCATAGTGATGTTCAAGTATTGTGAATTGAGATGCATATGGATCAACGGTTCTTGCGCTCGTCCTCTTACATGCTTCATTTTCACCAAGAATTTGAGATAACTCACCACTTGATGAAAATGGAATTTGGGAAACATCAACATCTTTGAGATCTAACTCTTCTATAACAACTAGGAGATCATGCTGCCATATCTATCTTTCAGATGAGGTGTGAAGGACCATGTGGAGATTCATCCTTGTTCGTGATGAGTATTTGACTTTATTTGAGCTTGGGTTGCTCAGGTTTGAGTTTGATTCAAGTTTAGATTTGAAATGATTTCATTTGGAAGCATTTTGATTTGTGTCAGCTTGTTAGGTTGCAGCGGACCTTAGGTCCAGTGCTTAGTGTTTGCGTCGGACCAAGGGAACCAAGTAACAGAGAGTTTCCCATTTGCGTCGGACCGAATTAGAAATGACTTGTGTATGCGCCGGACCAAGCGTAATTGGTTTTGTGTTTGCGCCGGACCGGTTTGGAGCAAGGAAATCTTGGAACATAGTGTTTTCCTTTAGCCCCGGACCAAGGTGTCATGAAAACAGAGTTTCACGTTTGCGCCGGACAAAAGGGTGAAAAATCATGTTCACAATGGACCATGAACAGTGCCTACACATTTACGACGGACCAAGTGACAGAGGAATTCACGTTCGCGGCGGACCAACTCTGACAGTCCTTAGTAATTCGAGTTTTGGAGATCTTCCCATGCTCAAAATATTTTTTGGTCTACATGAAAGTTGTAGAGAATTTGAAGCCGCATCTTTTTCATGTTGACAATTTTTTCATTTGAGCAACAGAAAAAATCATAGAAAATCGGAAAGGTAAGTGCATTTGCGTCGGACCAAGAAAGAACTTTGCATTGTTCGCGTCGGACCATTCGGTAATTTGCTGTTTTGGATGTCTTCCCGTGCTCGAAAAATTAATTGGTATACATGAAAGTTGTCGAGAATTTCTATACGCATCTTTTTCATGTTGACAAGTTTTTCATTTGAACAATAGAAAAAATCATAACAAATCGGGAAGATAAGTGCATTCGCAAATAACCAAAAATGTTGGTCCACCGTAGATGCTTTGTGCTCTGTTGAGCTTCGATGAAAATTGCATATTATTCTTGAGCAATGCTATGTGATGTGTTTTACTTGTCTGTGATGGATGCAGGATTTAGTTTGGTGGTCATGGTGAGGCGAAGGGAGGCCGAAACTAGGCAAGGGTTGCCGGAGGTTCAAGATGGCCGTAGGTCGCCGGAAGATGGCTGAAGATGGAACCAGTGCAGTCGAAGGAGGCAAGGAGACAAAGTGTCTGCTAAGCTTGAGGCTTTTTAGGTCTAGTAGACCAAGGAGTCGTTGGTCTTTAGAGCTAAAGTAGTGGTCAAGTTAGCTTTTGTGAGAGGGTTGTTGGACTGATCACTAAAAGATACTTTGAGAAAGTATGTGTAAGAGTGAATCAGTACAACCCATGTGAGAGAAAGTGTGGGATCAAATCTTGCCCCTTGGAAGTTAGCTTACGACTGAAAAAAGACATCCAAGGGTGTGAATTGATCCTAGAACACTATAAATAGAGGGGAAGGGGTGCCCTTCTTCCCTGAAGTTTTTGGTGCTCCTTTGAGCTTTGCCCACATGAAGTGAGGCTTTGTAAAAACATCCAAAGAAAAGAAATACAAAAACATTATCTCCACTCTTAATTTAAAATCCGCATTTACATTATGTCTTTACATTACACATTTTAAATTCAGTCTTTACATTACGCAATTTAAATTCAGTCTTTACATTCTCGCAATTTAAATTTCGCAAGTTGGATTTGCCTCCCCTCCTTCTACTTGCTTCTGGTTCTTATTGCCAAGGATGAGAGATTGATTGGATGAGTCTTCACTTAGATCATATCCCAATCCTCTAGGTAATCCTTATTTTGAGTTTTGCGAGAAACCGATCTTTTATGCCTCCATTGATGAATCCTTGTTTGATCGTGTTTTGATGAGTTTCTTTGTGACCTCTAGCTTGCTGTGACTTGTGGGAAGGTATCCAAGTTCATCTTGATCTTCAAAATCCCACGAGCAAGCCTAGATCACATATTTGCTCTTTCGTCCCAAGAGAGAGTTTTTGCTCCAGGATCTTTATTCCTTGCAAGAGAGGTTTCAGTTGGATGCTATTTGTCCAGTAGGTGGGGGAAATTTTATTTTGGGAGCATTCACCCCCCCATCTGATCGCCATTCCGATCTTTCAATTGGTATCAGAGCCGGTTCTACTCTTTCTAGATCTTGACCGGTCTCAAGAGCCATGGTGAATGACAAGTACTCAACGAAGCCTCCAATTTTTGTTGGAGTTGATTATCCATTTTGAAAAATGCAGATGGAGTCATACATCACTGCCCAGGACTTCCTGATATGGTAGAAGGTGAAACTCCCGTATGAGGTTCCGGCCGATGAAAACGTCAATACCGCAAACATGGCAGACGTTGAGGCAAAAGTTAAGGCTAGGAACATCCTAATACAGGGACTTAGCCACAGTGAGTGTGATAGGGTCTCTCACCTACGATCCACTCATCAGATCTGGGTGACTCTCAATGCTTACCATGAGGGTACCACTCAGATCAAGACAGTGAGGCAGGATCAGTACAAGCGTGACTACAACAAGTTTGAACAACACGCTGGTGAGAGCCTCGATGAGTGCTTTGCTCGCTTCTCCAAGATCCTTAGCAATCTCCGAGTAGTTGGTTGCACATACCCTGACTCGGAGAATGATAGGCACTTTTTGACAGCACTTGATTTGAGAGTTGGGAGATGAAGGTGACCACCATCAAAGACTCTACTGATTTTTCGACCTTGACTCTTGATGGGTTGTATTCCCGTCTCAAGACTCATGAGATCGACGTCGTCTCTCGTAGGACAAAATCTCAGTCGATGGTTTTGGTCACCGATCCCATCGGGTCTTCTTCTGGACCCTCCCTTGATTTTTCATCTGGCTTTTCTCTCTCTACTCTTTGCAACGTAAGCAATGAAGTTCTGGAATGATTTTCAGAAAATGAGCTTGCACTTGTCGCTCGTAAGTTTTCCAACATCTACAAGAGGGTGAGAGAGAGGAGGAGAGGGGGCATGGTCATTTGCTTCGAGTGTGGTGGCCCCAACCACATTCGAGCAAACTGCCCCAAGCTGGACAAGGGCAAGAATGAACAAGGCAGTGAGAGCAAGAACGACTACACCGACAAGAACCGCAACAAGAAGTCTCCAGCTCGAGAGTCGGCGCGAGTGAAGAAGTACCGCAAGTTCGCCAAGAGCAAGAAGCTATTTCACCGCGTACTCGCCGCACTTGACAACCTGGACATCTTCGACACGGAGACCTAGAGCGACGAGGACGAGGATGAACCACAAGAGAAGGCGAAGGGTGACGATGACCTCTCCGGCATGTGCTTCATGGCCTCCAATGCCATTGAAGTAAACGACTCCGAGCTGTACAGCGACACAGAGGAGGTACCTTCCTATGACCAGCTCAATGCTGCTTTTGTCAAGCTAGGAAAATTTCATTCCAAGTCTAGAGCTAGGTGTGCATAGTTAGAGAAGGAAGTAGGTACCTTGTCTCGGGAGTTAGCTTCACTTAGATCATGTTCCTCCCGAGACTCTAATAGCTGTACTCTCTGTGATGCATTGCTTGTGGAGCTGGAGAATCTAAGGACCCTGCATGATAGTTTGGTTTCTGATCTTGAGGCTCTTAGGTCGAAGGATGCTAGCACATGTTCTGTTGATCATATTCCTACTGATGCTAGTTTTCTTCATGCTCACACAACTGCATCTTGTGATAATTGCCCTAAATTGCTTGCAGAAATTGATGCCATGAGCTCACACCTTAGGAAGCTTTCTGCTAGAAATGACGAACTGGAATTGCATGCATCTAAGGACCCAGTTAGCTCATGTGAGGGTTGTAAGCAACTAAAACTTAAAAATGAGGCTTTGACTGTCAAATGTGCTAAATTTGCTAAGGACTTACTAGTTAAGTCACCTACTGGTTGCTTGCTGTGTGTTGGGGTTAAGGAGGACGTGGTCAAAGTCCACGAAGAGCTTAGGAAGAAATTAGAAGCCCAAATTGGTAGAATTAGAGATGCTCCTTGTGTGTCTTGTGAGTCCCTCAAGATTGAGGTTGCTGTTTATAGGGAGAGATTTGCTCGTGTTGTTCGTTCTTTTCCATATGGCTCTTCTTCTTCTACTCCTTCCCCTGCTCTTCTTGTGCCTCACTTTTCCGAGAGTGCCATTATCTTATGAGCACCCTCGAGAAATTTGTAGGAAGCAAGAAGAAGCTCAATCTCATCTTAGACAATCCAAAATTAGCAGATTCAATCAATGTCTAGGATTTGATCACTTGGAGCACGCTCGGGCGCATCTGCCTACCGTTGTGCGTGACTCCAAGAGTGGAGAGATCGTGATTGTTCCACAGGCGAGCACCACTGTTTTTAGGTCAGCAGATCTAGTCCTCAGGATCTCTGATGAGAAGGGTGCTTCTCCTGCTACTTCTGCCCCCAAGGCGAAGTATACTTGCACATTCTGTCAGAAGGATGGACATCTTATTGATTTCTGCTTCAGACGTGCCAAGATCACTCGGTGTGAGCGTGTTAGTGCCCTTAGGGGTATTCAGGGTCATCCCCAGACTCTGAGTGCTCCTAAGGCACACACTGCTTCTAGACAGGATAGATATGCTAGAGCGTCTCCTGTTTTTGGACAGCGTATGGGGCTTGGTTTTTCAGGCTTCTATTTCTAGTTTTCTCCCCAGAGCTGTCCCGAGTCAGTCTTTACGCCGTTCTTATGATATTCCTCATTTTTCCCATCGAGGTGGATATCAGCGGTGTGAGTTTGCTTCCTCCAGTAGGAGGTGTAGACAACAGTATGTGGATGGTCCGGCCTTTGCACGTCGGTGGACCAACCCTGCACCTGCTCCCAGACGTCCTACAAGAACTGTCTCTGGATTTGTGAGAGTAGAGTCACGGAGAGGCGCTAGTTTGCATTCTTCTGCTCCTTTGACTGCTTCTTCTTCTGCTCAGGTGACTCAGTATTGGGTTCCTAGATCTGTTTTGATCTATCCTAGTACTAAGACATCTATCTTTCGCTCTCATTGATTCAGGTTCGTGGGATAGGGAAGGGGGAGGTTTGGATTGTAGACTCTGGGTGTTCACGCCATATGACTGGAGACTCTCGTTGGTTTTCTTCCCTAGTCCGAGCCCCCGGTGATGAGGTGATCACTTTTGGGGATGCTTCATCATGTAGAGTTATCGCTAAAGATACCGTTTGTATTAACGATCAGTTTGTTCTTAAGGACGTTGCCTTAGTAAGTAAGCTGTATTTCAATCTGCTCTTTGTTACTCAGCTTATCGATGACCATTTCGAGGTAAGCTTTAACTTTAGTGGCTGTAGGATCCTCGATTCTTCTGGGGAGTTGGTTTGCGGGATTTCTCGATTTGGGAGAGTCTTTCATGCTGATTTTTCTTCTTCCTCTAGAGAGTCTCTTCATTGCCTGATTGCTTCGGAGTCCCATGATCTCAACTTTTGGCATAGGAGACTTGGTCACATTGGCTTTGATCATTTGACTCGAGTTAGCGACCATGATCTCATTTATGGTCTGCCAAAACTCAAGATGGTCAAAGATATTGTATGTTCTCCTTACCGGCATGGCAAGATGGTTGCTGCTTCTCATCCCCCAGTCACCCGAGTGATGACTGATGCACCAGGACAGCTCTTGCACATGGACACTGTTGGTCTGGCTTGAGTGCAGTCAGTGGGAGGGAAGTGGTACATTATTGTAGTCGATGATTTTTCTAAGTATTCTTGGGTTTTCTTCATGGCCTCGAAGGATGAGTCTTTTTCTCACTTTAGGAGTTTGGTCCGTAGGTTGTCCATTGAGCTCCCAAGTGCCTTACGAGCGATCCGTAGTGACAATGGCACAAAGTTCAAGAACTCCTACTTTAGCAACTTCTGTGAGGAGTCGGGCATAGAGCATCAGTTCTCTTCTCCATACGTCCCCCAACAGAATGGCGTAGTGGAGAGGAAGAACAGGACCCTAGTTGAGATGGTTAGGACGATGTTAGATGAGTACAATACTTCTAGGAAGTTTTGGGCTGAGGTTGTAGCTACAACATGCCATGTTGCCAACAGAGTTTTTCTTAGGGCACACTTGCACCGCACTTCTTATGAGTTGAGATATGGGCGAAAGCCCAGTGTGTCTCATTTTCGTGTTTTTGGTTGCAAGTGCTTCTTCTTGAAGTCTGGGAACCTAGACAAGTTCGAGTCACGCTCTGCTGACGAGATCTTTCTGGGTTACTCGACTTCTTCCCGTAGCTATAGGATTTGGGCTGTAGACTTGGGTAGGATAATAGAGACCTGTGAGGTGACTTTCGATGAGGCTAGTCCCGGTACTAGACCAGATATCTCAGGCTCTTCTCCTCTTTCCCAGTCTATTTTCACTGAGGATGATGAAGACGGAGATGAAGGCGTTTTGCCAGATCTAGTCTCCATTCCTGCTCCCGAGGTGACTCCAGTTTCCATCTCTGCACCTTAGGGAGATCAACCCTTACCCTCAAACTCTTCTGCAGCCAGTGGCTCTGTTCCTACTTCTCCCACGCGAGGAGTAGAGGCCACTTCTGCTTCTGGACCTCCCCGCCATATACAAAGGCGTCATCCACCTGATCAGATGATCGGCAATTTGTCCGAGCATGTCACATGCTTGAAATCGGGTATGTCTTCTTTCTGCCTTCACTCTGCCTTTGTTACCTCTTATGAGCCGAAGGACGTTTCTCATGCATTATCCAATGAGTCATGGATTAATGCTATGCATGAGGAACTTGAAAACTTCGAGAGGAACAAAGTTTGAAAGCTTGTCGAGCCCCCTTCTGGTCACAACATCATTGGGACCAAATGGGTGTTCAAAAACAAGCAGAGTGAGGATGGGGTTGTCATTCGAAACAAGGCTAGACTAGTCGCTCAGGGTTTCTCTCAGGTTGAGGGTCTCAACTTCGAGGGGACTTTTGCCCCTATAGCTAGACTAGAGGCCATTAGGATCCTGCTTGCATTCGCGGCATCCAAGGGGTTCAAGCTTTATCAAATAGATGTCAAGAGTGTATTCCTCAATAGCTTCATTGAGGAAGAGGTGTATGTCAGACAGCCTCCAGGATTTGAGAACTCCAAGTACCCTAACCATGTATTCAAGCTTTCCAAGGCTTTGTATGGACTTAAGCAAGCTCCACGAGCTTAGTATGAGAAGCTTAAGTCCTACATCTTGAGTCATGGTTTTCATATGGGTCAAGTGGACAAGACCTTGTTCATCAGACATTCAGACCCGGACTTTCTCCTAGTCCAAATCTATGTTGATGACATTATCTTCGGTGGTTCCTCGCATTCGCTCGTTACTCAGTTCTCGGATGTGATGAGTACTGAGTTCGAGATGAGCATGATGGGCGAGTTGAGCTACTTTCTTGGCTTCCAGATCAAGCAGACTTGGGAGGGTACATTCTTGCATCAAGGCAAGTACACACGAGACCTCCTGAAGCGCTTTGATATGTCTGACGGGAAGCTAGTCATGACTCCTATGGCCACCACTGCTGTCCTCGAGCCTGACGAGGATGGTGAGCCAGTTGATCAAAAGGAGTTCCAAAGCATGATCGGCTCTCTCCTATACCTCACTGCTTCGAGACCTGACATACACTTCTCTGTATGTCTTTGTGCTCGATTTCAGGCTTCTCCTCGCGCCTCTCACCGCCAGGCGGTGAAGCGTATCTTTAGGTACCTTCGAGCTACCATTGATTATGGTATTTGGTATTCTTCCTCTTCCTATCTATCCCTTAGAGCATTTTCTGATGCAGACTTTGATGGCTGTAGGATAGATAGGAAGAGCATATCTGGCACTTGCCAATTCATTGGCACTTCTCTTGTTTCTTGGTCTTCTAGGAAGCAGTCCGGAGTTGCTCAGTCCACTGCAGAGGCCGAGTATGTCGCTGCAGCCAGTTACTGTAGCCAAGTGCTCTGGATGAGATCGACCCTACAGAACTATGGGTTACCAGTAGAGTGTGTTCCACTCTTTTGTGATAACACATCTGCCATTCACATTTCTAAGAACCCTGTGCAGCATTCTCAGACCAAGAACATTGATATTCAATATCACTTCCTTAGAGACCATGTGGAGAAGGGTGACATAGTGCTATAGTTTGTGGAGAGTGACCACTAGTTGGCTAACATCTTCACCAAGCCTTTGGATAGCTCTAGGTTTGTTGCCTTGAGAGGGGAGCTTGGGATTATGAGCCCATATGGCATATATTGAGGGGGAGCTGATTTGTATTATGTGTCTATATGTATATTCATCCCTTTCTTCTTTTGGGTGTTTATGGGGTGGTTTTCTTTTGTTGAGTCCATTTCACCTAGACTTCTGGCATGCCTCAGCATGGACCTCTCACCTTATGCTTTAGGTTGCTACTCTCCTTTGCTTCTCGGTTGATCTCACTCACAGTCTTGTAGGTCTAGCAGGTGTTGGGCCCCCTGGGTAGACAGGGTATGTGTTTGCTCCTGGACTGGAGATTGAGAACTTGTTTTCCTATGTAAGTCATATGGGAAAGGTGAGAGTGAGTCTGAGCTTAGTGATCTCTACCATCTTTTCTATACTCTTAGACCACCCAGCTGTTAGTTTATTCTTTTCCTCTTCTCATTCGCATTTCTGGTTTCAGTTGAGTTCAATTCTTTTTCTTGAAATTCAAAATTGTTAATAACTCAACTTGAATCAGATTATGCTTAAAAAATGACTCACTTGTTGAGGGGGAGTTTGAAACTGACTTTCTTGCATTGCATATAGACTTGTTTCCATTTATGAGCTTTGTCTTTTATGCAAATGATAAAACTGTGATTAGTTGCACCTAGCTACTTTTTTGAAGATTCTTGTTAATCTAGTTCATATCTAATCTGGTATATCATGTTTACACTAGCCAACATCTAAAATTAAGTCTTTTTGAAAACTTGATGAAACTTAGCTTTTACTTACTATATTTCTTTACTAGATTCTTATGAGTGGTGAAATGACAAAAATTGACTTATTTGTGCTAAAACTGAACTCAACACTTTTCATTCTCGAGACTGCTTCCCATTGCACTTGGGATGAACTTGGAATGAATTGTGTATGACCAAAACCACTCTTTTAAGCTTCTTGCTTGAGATGGTTGAAAAAGGATTGAGTCAATACATTGAAAAATGCAAAGAAACTAGAGGAAGAGAGTGAAGTTTAGGAGGCTTTTGTCGATGGCTCCTAGTCGAGGATATGCTTCACTAAGCCTAACTCTCTAAGACTGCCTTATGCGCGTTAAATTTTAAAATATGCATTTAAAAGATAATTGAGCATGAGGCTTCTCTTATGGACTTGTAGCTTCCCAAAGTGTTGACTAGGTTGAACTCTAGTATATCCACTTGCTCCTTACATTGGCTTTGCTTCTAGTCTTGAAATGATGCTGAGTGTTGCTATTGTTTAAATCATGCAAAATTAGTATAACTTCTTTTGAGCTAGTGAGCAAAAATTACAATATGCCTTTAGATATGACTTAGGATGACATAATCTGAACATGAGTAGATTTGTGTCATACTTTGTCTAAGTGGTCACTTGCATAATCTTCAAAGCTTTTCTAAGTTGCATTTCATCCAAAAATTGCCTTCTTGATGCCTATATTGCCAAAAGGGGGAGAAATAATAAACTGTAGAAAAGGCATCTTATGCTTTCTCATGATCCTGTTGAACATTTGTCCTTGCTTTTGGATCATGAGCAGAATTGAGCTCTTTGAGAGATTTCTTGGTTTTTGGAGCTTTTGTCGAAAAATTGTTCTATCTTGTGTTAAGCTCTGAAAATCTTTTCATCTACTTGGTCAGGAACTTGCTTTCTCTTTCTAATGGACCAAGTATGATTTTTAGCAACCAAATTGCTTTCTTTCTTTAATTTCAAACTCAAATTATGCCTTTTGTGTGATTTCTCAATATACTCATCAAGGGGGAAATTGAAGGACCATGTGGAGGTCCATCCTTGTTTGTGGTGAGTATTTGACTTTATTTGAGCTTGGGTTGCTCAGGTTTGAGTTTAATTCAAGTTTGGATTTGAAATGATTTCATTTGAAAGCATTTTGATTTGTGTCGGCTTGTTAGGTTGCGACGGACCTTAGGTCCAGTGCTTCGTGTTTGCATCGGACCAAGGGAACCAAGTAACAGAGAGTTTCCCATTTGCGTCGGACCAAATTTTGTGAAGTTCACATTTGCGCTGGACCGAGTTAGAAATGACTTGTGTATGCGCCGGACCAAGCGTAATTGGTTTTGTGTTTGCGCCGAACCGGTTTGGAGCAAGGAAATCTTGGAACAGAATGTTTTCCTTTAGCCCCGGACTAAGGTGTGTTGAAAATAGAGAGTTTCACGTTTGCGCCGGACCAAAGCGTGAAAAATCACGTTCACGACGGACCGTGAACAGTGCCTACACATTTATGACGACGTTCGTGGCGGACCAACTCTGACAGTCCTTAGTTATTCGCAATTTTGGAGGTCTTCCTGTGCACAAAATATTTTTTGGTCTACATGAAAGTTGTATAGAATTTCAAGGTGAATCTTTTTCATGTTGACAAGGTTTTAATTTGAGCAACAGAAAAAAATCACAGAAAATCGGGAAGGTAAGTGCATTTGCGCCAGACCAAGAAAGAACTGTGCATTGTTCGTGCCGGACCATTCGGTAATTTCAATTTTTGGAGGTCTTCCCTTGCTCTAAAAATTATTTGGTCTAAATGAAAGTTGTATAGAATTTCGAGACGCATCTTTTTAATGTTGACAAGTTTTTCATTTGAGCAACAAAAAAATCATAAAAAATTGGGAAGATAAGTGCATTCGCAAATGACCAAAAATGTTGGTCCGCCGTAGATGCTTTGTGCTCTGTTGAGCTTTGACAAAAATTACATATTATTCTTGAGCAATGCTATGTGATGTTTTTTCCTTGTCTGTGATGGATGCATGGCTCATTTTGGTGGTCATGGTGAGGCGAAGGGAGGCCGGAACTAGGCAAGGGTTGCTGGAGGTTCAAGATGGCCGGAGGTCGACGGAAAATGGCCGGAAATGAAACCAGTGCAGTCCAAGGAGGCAAGGAGACAAAGTGTCTGCTAAGCTTGAGGCTTTTTAGGTCTAGTAGACCAAGAAGTTGTTGGTCTTTAGAGCTAAAGTGGTGGTCAAGTTAGCTTCTGTGAGAGGGTTGTTGGACTGATCACTAAAAGATACATTGAGAAAGTATGTGTAAGAGTGAATCAGTGCAACCCATGTGAGAGAAAGTGTGGGATCAAATCTTGAACCTTGGAAGTTAGCTTAGGATTGAAGCAAGACATCCAAGTGTGGGAATTGATCCTAGAACACTATAAATAGAGGGGAAGGGGTGCCCTTCTTCCCTGAAGTTTTTGGTGCCCCTTTGAGCTTTACCCACATGAAGTAGGCTTTGTAAAAACTTCCAAACAAAAGAAATACAAAAACATTCTGTCCACTCTGAATTTATAATTCGCATTTACATTATGTCTTTACATTACGCAATTTAAATTCAGTCTTTACATTCTCGCAGTTTAAATTCCGCAAGTTGGATTTGCCTTCTCTCCTTCTACTTGCTTCTGGTTCTTATTGCCAAGGATGAGAGATTGATTGGATGAGTCTTCACTTAGATCATATCCCAATATTCTAGGCAATCCTTGTTTCGAGTTTTGCGAGAAACCGATCTTTTATGCCTCCATTGATGAATCCTTGTTTGATCGTGTTTTGATGAGTTTCTTTGTGACCACTAGCTTGCTGTGACTTGTGGGAAGGTATCCAAGTTCATCTTGATCTTCAAAATCCCACGAGCAAGCCTAGATCACATATTTGCTCTTTCGCCCCAGGAGAGAGTTTTTGTTCCAGGATCTTTATTCCTTGCAAGAGAGGTTTCAGTTGGATGCTATTTGTCCAGTAGGTGGGGGAAGTTTTATTTTGGGATCATTCACCCCCCTGTGATCGCCATTCCGATCTTTCAAGGTGTCTTTTGCTTCCATTTGGTCCTTACCATTCACACCGTTAGGATGCGCTGAAGATATATCACAGTAGTCAATAACATTGAGTTCGTTCGGAACACCCATTTCATATACATTGACCACCTCAGGGGAAGGAAGAATTGGTCCCTCAACAGCTACATCATCCTGCAAGTCTTTTTCTGTCACAGAAGTTACATCTGCTTCATTAGTGTCAATGGTCTTTCCTCCACCATGTCTCTTCCATGCAAGTCCTCCCGCATGCACTTTAAACTGACTAGAATTCTTGTCAAACACATGGTACGTGTCGACGAGTGGTTCCGCCGGCAATGAGATTTGTGATTTGAGGGGGGCTCGTGCGTGATCGAAGCTAGATGGTAACACAGGATGCGAGGGCAATCTTTTTTAGACAGGTTCGGGCTCTCCCGGAGGAGATAATACCCTAGTCCTGTGTTCTTGGATATATGAGTGTGTTCTTCTCTTTTTCTTCTGTTTTTCTCTCCCTTTTACAGGGTTGTCCCCTCCCCCCTTATATACCGGGGGAAGGGGACGTTACAAAAGGGTGACACCTGGCCCTAACCCAGGTGGACTCATGAGTATGTTGTTTGTCTCTGTCTGCCGAACCCAACTACATCCAGAGGATTTGGTCGTCTCTTTCCCGACCCGCGCCTGCCGATCCGCCAGAGTCTGGTGGCTGCAGGCTCCAGGCGCCAAGTCGCAGGCTTTACATTAGGCGGGGTTGTCCTGACGCGGCACGAAGCTTCGTCGAGGAGGCGACCAGCTGCCTTGGAGAAGAAGTTGGGCCGTGGCTATGGGCTCTTCACGGCGCTCTCGAGCTTTAGGCCTGGTGCACTGCCCTGGCCCAGTCGGCCATGAGCTTCTCTGAGGGAACTCAGTCTCGGATATTCCACAGCAGCCCCCAAGTGCTTTAAGATCGGATTTCCCCATCCTGTCATGTCAAAAACATTTCTATAGGAAAGGAGATCATAAAGGACTTGTTAATTGTCAGGATTGTTATCAATGTTTCCCGTCCCATGTCCGAGTAGCGCTTGTGCTCGTTATTAACCCTCACGGGGCATACAGAAGAATGGGTCAGCTCGCGGCCGAGTGGTACCCGCACCCGCTTACGGTGTGCGGCAACTGGCTCGTAGAGCTCAATTGACCCTCATGGGGCGTACCATAGTTGGCTGGCTCATGACCGAGTGGTACCCGCACCCGTTTACGGTGTGCGGCAACTGGCTCATAGAGCTCAATCAACCCTCATGGGGCATACCATAGTTGGTTGGCTCGTGGCCGAGTGGTACCCGCACCCGTTTACGGTGTGCGGCAACTGGCTCGTAGAGCTCAATCGACCCTCGTGGGGCATACCATAGTGGGTTGGGTCGTGGCCGAGTGGTACCCGCACCCGTTTACGGTGTGCAGCAATTGGCTCGTAGAGCTCAATCGACCCTCGTGGGGCATACCATAGTGGGTTGGCTCGTGGCCGAGTGGTACCCGCACCCGTTTACGGTGTGCGGCAATTGGCTCGTTGAGATCAATCGACCCTCGTGGGGCATACCATAGTGGGTTGGCTCGTGGCCGAGTGGTACCCGCACCCGTTTACGGTGTGCGGCAATTGGCTCGTAGAGCTCAATGGACCCTCGTGGGGCATACCGTGGCCATTCAGAGCAATGCCCGTGCCCGTTTACGGTGCACAGCTTTAGGCTCTCATGGAGCGCATTCTCAAGGCCATTTTGGTTAAATCCTCCCGCGGTACCCAATCACGCCGTGCGGCGGTGACCAGCCTTTGACCCCAAATTATGGGGTGTATCGCTAGAGGATGTTCGGAGAGTGCCTGGCCCCAATCTTCCGTGGCGACCAGCGTTCAGGCCCATCATGGGGCGCACTCTATCCAAAACCTCGAGCCAGACTTGACACCTGGTCGCGACTTGCGCGACACGCGAATGGCCCAACGTGGGGCATGCCCTAGATCTGGCTCAGAATTAAGTACGGGAGCTCTTACTGTTTTCCCGCCGTGAGGCGAAAACTGGGACTTACTTCCTATAAATGGAGTAACCCTTGTTGAGGGAAAGACACCTTTACCCCTCCATCCGCACAGTCGCGAGATCACCAAAACCTCACGGGCGACCTTGGTAACTTAGGGTTTCTAGTTTCGCGCCCAGAATTTCTCCCCAGAGATCCTGCTTCGCCAGGATGTCCTCTTCTTCATCACCGGAAGCGAGCTCAGACCTGGCGGCCGCCGGATGGGAGGCCTCCGTGTCGACGGGGGCTCGCCTAGAGGAGATGGTCGCCGGCGTCGTTCTTCCTCCTTTTGAATTGATTTCCGCCCGCCCGGCGGCAGGTGAACCCTACCCCGCTCCTCGGGCCAATGAAATTGTAGTCTTCGAGTCCTTCTTTTGGCGGGGGTTTAGTGTTCCAGGGAGCGACTTCTTTCGGGGGCTTCTTCATTTTTACGGAATTGAACTGATCAATCTAAACCCCAACTACATTCTTCAAATCGCCATATTTGTTCAACTCTGTGAGGTGTATCTTGGGATCCGTCCTCATTTTGATTTGTTTCGCTCCCTCTTCCTGCTCAAACCCCATCCAAATCGGAATGCTCCCAGTGCCATCGGGGGAGCCGGATTTCAGTTGCGGGAGGGCCTGAAGAGGCATTACTTCTCTATCCCCTTCAAAACTTCCCTCAAAGGTTGGAAGCGGGAATGGTTCTATTGCGCCAACGCAGACCCTTTCCTTGCTCCCTTCACCGGCCGTGCCCCTGTAGTCCTCCGATGCTGGAGCGATCCCCCGCAGGGGCCCGGATTGGATCAAGTCACTGAGCTTCTGGCGCTGATTGATGATCTAAAAAGCCGGGGCTTGACCGGCATTGGGGTCGCCGTCAGCTTTGCCAAGCGTCGGGTGCAGCCCTTGAAGGAGCGAATCCATTTGGGCTTCCGGTATGGTGGGACTCAAGATCCCACCCGGGAGTCGAATGTGCCCCTGCCAAGAGACGTCTTGGGGGCGCGGTTAATCGAATTCTTCGCTCCGGGCGCCGAGATCACCAATATAGGTTGTCCGGGAAAGTTCTCGGCGAAGAGGGCTCCTCCTCGTGTGAGTATTCCTCGCCTCTGAGATGTTGCTTGGTTGTTTTCGTCTGATTTGTGGTTCTGATGATATGTGATTGTTCACTTTTCAGGAGCGTGAAGTCTTCCTTTCTGATGCTCCGGTTGTCGGCCTCTCTCGGCTTAGGAATGTTCCGGCCAAGCGTCTGGTGGATTCTTTGGCTGCGGGGCCGGAGTCTTCTAAGAGGGAAAGGACATCGGTGGAGGAGGTTCCTGCCCCTTCCCCGGCTGGGGCATCAGCTGCTGTTAGCCCCGGGGAGGAAGGTTCAGGAGCTCCATTTTTCGAGCCAGCTTCTGTCCCGAGCGTTGGTGTAGACTTAGGCTCTCCTCCGGGTGGTGCTGGGGTCTGTAGGAAGCCTGGGATGAAATTCAAGAAGTCCAAAAGGTTTGTCACCCCTTGACTCTTGTTCTTGTCTCTTTGTTATGTGTGCCGACATACTGGCCCTTTGGTGAGTCAGGGCTCCCTCCACGGACGTTCCAGTGGAGGCATCTTCTGAGAGGGAGGCTCCACGGTCGGCTTCTCCTGGGAGGGCTGCTTCGCGCGCTGCCTCACCGGCGGGGGACGTGCCGGCAAAGGAGACGCGTTCAACTGCTGGGCCGTTCGGAGGTCCTGATCGCGAAGATCCTGCCGGTCCATCAGCCCCCGAAGTGGAGGAGATTCATCGAGAACCCCCACCGCTCGGTCCTCTCCCGGAGCCACTAACTCGGACAATGTGGTGGGGAGGAGATTCCGACTGGGATGGGATGGAGGAGGATGAAAAAGCGGAGGTAGCAGCCCGAATGGAGCTGTATGAGTTCACAGTGAAGTGTAGCCGGCTGGTCCGGGTGAGTCCTTCGATCTTCCCTTCCTCAGTATATCTTTGAAGCGCTGACCCCTTGCCGGTGCTCTGCTGTGATGCCCAGGATATGGGAACCCGCTCCGAAAAGAGGTCTGACTTCTTCCAAAAGGTGTTGCCTAAGCTCAAGGACCACCAAAAGTACGAAGACAAGCTAAATGAGCTCAGTCAAATGCGATGGAAGGAAGTCCACGCACTTGAGGCTCAATGCCTGGCCCTCTGCGAGGAAAAGTCGGAACTTGAGTGGTCACTGCAAGGTATGAACCTCCTCGGGCCTGGGGCAGGTGCTTTCTTTTTGAACGGTCAGAGACGTGTCTGACTTTCCGTGTTTTCAGAGCGCGACTCGACAATCGCCGAGCTCTGGATGCAGCTGGAGGCTTCAAAAAACTCTAACCTTCAAACTCGGACTAGCTTGGAGAAGACACAGCGAGAACTGGAGGGTAAACTTCTCAATTCCGATTAGACATGCTTCGAGCCGGGTGTGCTTTCTGGTGACAGCTTGGCTTTCGTGCAGAATACTAGGAGAAGGTGACCGCTGCCGAACGAAGCCGCACCGAGCTCTGCGTCGCCTGCGAGCCAGTCCTACACCTTTTGCGTGTCGAGGGAGCCGAACCGAACCAGGGGGCGACGCCGTTCTGCTTCTTTCGGGAGGAGCTGACAAGATCAAGGCTTATGCAAAGGAGTCGGTGACCATGAGTGCGAATCAGGCGTTGGCAGTGGTCAAATCTCATTATCCGAGAGTTGACCTTGAAGCTGTTAAAGAGGGTTTCGCCTGCGACGAAGACAAAGCCAACATGCTCCTTGAAGAGGTTTCCAGTACATCGCAGGCTTTGCTGGAGAATCTTGAATTCTGAGTTTGATGTAAATCTTCGTGTCGAACGCTGACCCTTGTCTGAGGCGTTGTTTGATATTTTCATATGACTTGTCTCATTTGCACTTTGTTGGGTTGAATAGCGCTCGGGATAGCACTTGTCGCCCTCCTGGCTGAGTAATTCAGCCCCCGAGCGGTAGCGCTTATCCGAGTCGTCCTCCTGAATGAGTGATTCAGCCCCCGAGCGCCAGGACTTAGGTTGTAGCCTTCTCGCCCCAGGCACACTTTTCCGAGTGGCTGGTGTCCAGCCCCCTGGCTGAGTGATTCAGCCCCCGAGCGCCAGGACTTAGGTTGTAGCCTTCTCGCCCTAGGCACGCTTTTCCGAGTGGCTGGTGTCCAACCCCCGAGCATCGGGACTTAGCTCGTAGCCTTCTCGTCCCAGGCACGCTTTTCCGAGTGGCTGCTGTCCGGCCCTCGACTTCTCACTTAGTTGAACCAAATGAGCGGGAAGGCTGAACTAAGTTGAATTAAACTTGACACGTGTCTGGCGAAATATTCCTTGATTCTGTTCAACGTGTTGATCTTCTTTGGTATTTGTGCGGCCGCTTCATATTTTGTGCTTCATTGATTGCGGGGAGTGCGCTTGAATGCTCTTGGAGACGCTTCGATTTTCGGAGCTAGGGTTGGCTTATAAATAAGATGTCACCGCTGATAAAGCGATCATCCCTTTCTTAAGCTTCTTCCCTCCTCTGAGATATTCCTTGGCAGTCTGTGATGTCGTCATTTGGGGACAGCGACTCTGACGAGTATGGGGAGCTATATCAGGACTTGGAGTTCGCCAAGATGGAGTGGGCAGAAGAGAAGGCGGCAGCAAAGGATGCTGCCGCGGTGGCTGCCCTTGTTGAGGCTGTGCCAGCACTAGGGGAGGTGACGGACGTGCTCAAGGAGATCCTTGGGCGCGAGCGTCGCGATGCCGCAGCCGTGGAGGCCCTTCTTCGAGTTGTCCCCTCCCTTTGGGTCGTCGCGGACCTGATCCGTGAGGCCCTGGGCCGGGCGCGCCACGGCTAGCTCCATGCACCTTGGCTCCCCGCACTTGGCTCCCTGCACCTGATCTCCTTGCACCTGGCTCCCTGCAGCCCCCCTTTTTTAGCGTGAGAAAAAAAAGAAAAAGAAAAAAGATTAGCAATGTAAATTACTAACACTATGTAATAAAATATGGGATCGATGCCGTTTACATCGTTCTGTGTTTGATCATCTTTCTTTAGACTGTTTGCTCTAGTCAATAGCTTCAGCCCCTGCAGCGAGGTGCTGGAGGGTCGAATTTCTACCGATTAGGGACTAGTGATTCCGATTTCTGTGTCCAGAAGTATTTATGGAACTACAGATCGTCGTTCTCGAGCGGTTAGTGCCTTCTTCTAGCTTCGTCTTTCCTTCTTCGTGCACTAATACAAACGTCCGGATCTTGCCGCTTGTCACGGCCTTACCTCGAACATGCGTTTCCGCATAATTTGTATCGACACGATTTGGATTAGACGCTACGCTAGTAGGGTGATAACCACTTGGGACTGACTCGGTCACAGTACAGTAAGACAGATCAAAGAATCAGATGGTCGGTAACTTCATTTAATGCATGGGAGCTGGATACATAGCTTAAGCGTAGAAGCGACATAGCCGTTCGACGTTCCAAATGTTCACCAAGACTGCGCCGTCTTCGCGCCTAAGCCGGTAGGCTCCCAGACGGACTACCTCCTCCACAATGTAAGGTCCTTCCCAGATCGGGGAGAGCTTATGCTCACTTTTTTTACTCCTCCTGAGGACCAAATCTCCCTTTGAGAAGATTCGACTTTGAACATTGCGGGAATGGTAGCGCCGAAGACCCTGGAGGTATTTGGCCGACTGGATCACTGCAACATTTCTGGCTTCCTCGAGTTGGTCAAGCTCCACCAATCGGCTTCCCTCCGACTCGGCTTCTTTATAATTCTGGACCCTCAGGGATCCGAATTCCATTTTCGTTGGCAAAACCACCTCGGGCCCATACACCAGGAAGAAGGGAGATTGCCCAGTTGCTCTGCTAGGAGTGGTTCTGAGCCCCCAGAGCACTGATGGCAATTCTCTCACCCATCGCGCTGCGTATGGTTTGAGGCGATCGAAAATCCTGGTCTTCAGTCCCTGGTGGACTAAACCATTGGCCCGCTCGACTTGCCCATTGCTGCGCGGATGACCCACCGACGCGAAGCAGATTTTTATTCCCATGTCGTCGCACCACTCTTGGAATTCTTCACCACGGAATTGTGTGTCATTATCCGTGATGATGCGATTAGGTACGTCAAATCTGACCACAATATCTTGGAAGAATTCCTTGGCCTTAACCGCCGTGATCGTGGCGACTGGTTTGGCTTCGATCTACTTGGTGAATTTGTCGATGGCCACGAAGAGGTAGGAGAAGCCGCCTTGGGCCTTTTTGAGGGGTCCGACTAGGTCGAGCCCCCAGACTGTGAAGGGCCAGGAGATAGGGATGGTTTGCAGTTCCTGCGCTGGCAGATGCATCTACCGGGCGTAGAACTGGCAGCCTTCACATGTGCGAATGATTTCTTTGGCGTCTGTTACCGCCGTGGGCCAGAAGAAACCTTGCCGGTATGCCTTGCCGACCAAAGCACTCGACGTGGCATGATGGCCACACACTCCCGAGTGGATTTCCTTGAGCAAGTCCCTTCCCACTTGCTCCGGGACGCACCGCCTGAGGACACCGGTGGCGCTCTTTCGAAAGAGCTCTTCTCCGATAACCACGTAGGACTTGGCTTGTCGTGAAATACGCTCGGCCAGGGTGGGGTTTTCGGGAAGCTCGTCTCTTAAGAGATAATCCAAATACGGGGTCGTCCAATCGGGGTTGGCAACTAGGACTTCCGCCTCGGGGATCTTGCTCAGCTCTTGTCACTTGATCGTCGTGGGCTCATAAAGTTCTTGGGTGAACACGCCGCTTGGGACCTCCGCCCGAGTGGCTCCCATCTTTGCCAACTCGTCCGCCACTTCGTTGTTACAGCGCAGGACGTGAACTAACTCCAATCCATCGAACTTGTTCTCCAATTCTCAGACTTGCTGACAGTACGCCGCCATAGTCTGATCGACACACGACTAGTCCTTCTGCACTTGGCTAACTACTAATTGGGAGTCTCCGTGAACCGTCAATCGTCGGATACCGAGTGATATGGCGATGCGGAGCCCATGAATGAGGGCTTCATATTTTGCGGCGTTGTTCGAGGCCGGGAAGTGGATGCGGAGAACGTACTTGAGCTGATCTCCCTTTGGTGAAATGAGCAGAATTCTGACTCCCGCGCCGCTGAGCATGAGAGACCCGTCGAAGTACATCGTCCAATACTCCAGCTCCTGCTCGACGAGGGGGGGCCTGGAGCTCGGTCCACTCGGCCGTGAAGTCGGCCAGGGCCTGCGACTTGATGGCAGTGCGCGGCTTGAACGAGATATCAAAGGCTCCAAGCTCGGCCGCCCATTTCGAAATTCTCCCAGTAGCTTCCCGATTATGGAGAATATCTCCTATCGGGAAGGTCACTACTGAAATATGGTGCCCCTGGAAGTAATGCTTCAATTTCCGCGATGCGACCAGCACGGCGTATAGCAACTTCTGGACTTGAGGGTACCGTACCTTGGATTCGCCCAACACTTCGCTGACGAAGTAGACCGGGCGCTGCACCCCGTAGCGGTGCCCTGGCTCCTCCCGCTCCACGACTATCACGGCGCTGACCACATGGGTCGTTGCCGCTACGTAAAGTAGGAGAAGCTCCTCTGGCATTGGCGAAACCAGGATCGAAGGGGTGGCCGAGCTTGTTGCTGGATTGCTGCCGCCGTCACCATGGCTTTTACTTGAGCCACGATCGGGGCAGCCGGATTACCGGCCTCCAGCATCGGGCTCAAGGTGTCTAGGAGCGTTTTGGACGCGACGATATTCTGCTGTGGTGTATGGAAAACAGCTTGGTCTCCCATTTTGACCTGCAGAATTCTTCGTTGACGTCACGGGCGCGACCCCGAAGGGCTTGTACCCGCGCATCGAGCTCCGTCTTGCGCCCGCCATCGTGCTCGGCAGCCTTGAAGTCGCCGTGGCGCTGCTGCAATTCCTCACGCGAGCCTCCGATCACGCAGACTCGACGGAAGCTCCAGCAGCTCTCCAAGATTCCTTCCGACCTGGCCGACGAGCTGGAAGAGCCAACCGGGGATAGCTCAAGGCGATCGGCGGTTCCGAGTGGCTTGGCAGCAAGGACCCCCACCACCCGGGACTCGACGCCTGTTGCGCCCACTGCCTGAAGGAACTGGGGTTTTAGCCCCCCGCTCGGTGCTTGCGAGCAGGGGATGGCGAAACACCCCGATCCAGGCAGTGGTCGCGATGATGATTCCCCGGGGGTCTCCTCGTGCGGCGACGCGCCCACCTCAAGGAGAGAGAGACTCCCGAGGTTATCAGCGATGAAGGTCAGGCTTCCAAAATGGAAAACCTGATCTGGGAGAAAAACTGTAGAGATTCCGCTTGTGGTGGCCATCAAGCTCGTCGAAGATCTTTGCACACCACCCCTACCTGGCGCGCCAACTGTCGACAAGTGGTTCCGCCGGCAATGAGATTTGTGATTCGAGGGGGGCTCGTGCATGATCGAAGCTAGATGGTAACACAGGATGCGAGGGCAATCTTTTTTAGACAGGTTTGGGCTCTCCCGGAGGAGATAATACCCTAGCCCTGTGTTCTTGGATATATGAGCGTGTTCCTCTCTTTTTCTTCTGTTTTTCTCTCCCTTTTACAGGGTTGTTCCCTCCCCCCTTATATACCGAGGGAAGGGGACGTTACAAAAGGGTGACACCTGGCCCTGACCCAGGTGGACACATGAGTATGTTGTTTGTCTCTGTCTGCCGAACCCAACTACGTCGAGAGGATTTGGTTGTCTCTTTCCCGACCCGCGCCTGCCGATCCGCCAGAGTCTGGTGGCTGCAGGCTGCAGGCACCAGGTTGCAGGCTTTACTTTAGGCGGGGTTGTCCTGACGCGGCACGAAGCTTCGCCGAGGAGGTGACTAGCTACCTTGGAGAAGAAGTTGGGTCGTGGCTATGGGCTCTTCACGGCGCTCTCGAGCTTTAGGCCTGGTGCACTGCCCTGGCCCAGTCGGGCATGAGCTTCTCTGAGGGAACCCGGTCTCGGATATTCCACAGCACACTCCTTGTATCTTAATTAGGAATTTGAGCATAGACACACCAGGATCCCATGGCCTAGTTGCAGACTAGATATTTAGGGACATTTCCAGGACTAAAAGCGCTTCGGCTCCATGGTGGCATTTCACCAAGCACCAAAGAAACACCATCCAATCTGCGCCTTACTCCCTGGGAGACAAATTCCTCCCTGCCACCACTCAAGAGACGACCATCAGGACCAGCCAATGAAACACTGAGGCCCTCATATGTCCCAATTCCACCTGAGGTAGCAGTTTGACCAAGTGTTACGTTAGATATGGCACCATTTGCTGATAGAACACAAACTGCACGAGTTCCATGATGAGAAAATGACATAATTTTTGCTGACACATCCTCTCCAGCTTGAACTGTGATAACCTTAAGTGTAATTCCAACTCCTGATGACCCGATAGCATCCATGTGCGGCTTGTTGGTAGACCCCTTAGGCTGGCCCCGCTTCTTCGCTCTGTCCGGCGACGTTGATGGCACGAGGCTCGCCGGCTTCGACAGTGAGGGTGAGAACGGCCCAGAAGCACCCTGCGCAACCGCCGACATTGTAGCCATCGGTGTAGTCATCAATGCCAGCAACATGGTGTCATGGTCAAGACCATTCGTCGAACACCTTGCAGGTGTCATCTCAATGCTGTCGGTGGGAGGCCACATAACGTGCTGGATGTCCATCCCGTAGCAACCGCGCACCCCCTTGCATGTTGTCAGTGGTAGATGTGGTGGCTCAAGAATGCCCTCCTCGCTTCCAACCGCTTGGCAGCCAGCGATCCAGGCCACCGCTGCAGCCGTCAATTCCATCTACTTCGCCAAGCGCTGCTGGGAAGCTACCACTTGCGCCAACCGCAAATCTGTATGCACCCACTTCCCATCCACATTCGTGTTCAGCAGACATGGCGGCGGCGGCTGGGTCCCTGTCTCTGAAGAAGAGAAGGTGTGGGCGGAGCGCGTCGGCGATTCGGCGCGGCACGGAAACTAAGTAGTCGCAGCGACTGTGCGCACAAGCAGACGAGGTGTGGTGCGCACGGAAGTCGATCCGTCGGTCGGTGCGCGTCAGGCGAACGGTGGAAGACCGACTCCGAAGCCGAGGCGATGCGATCGTGGTGGTGGCTGCACGGAAGTCAAAGCGCGCGGAAAACCGAGAAGACGGCGCGCGGGAAGGAGCAGTCGGCGCGTAGACGAGCGGTGCGGCAGAGGAACGACGCATGCATCGCAGATGGTTGCCGTGCCGGCACAGGTGAACAAGCGGGAGCACCGAAGATGACATGACGGTAGCGCACGTGAAGACGGCTCTGTTGGGAACGATGAGATAGGAGCAGAGATGAAAGTGGTGTGAAATCTGCGACGAGACCGAGAAGATGCCGAGGATTGCAAGCTCTGATACCAATTATCACATCCCCTGGCCACCAACTAGATTGGAGCGCAACATCGACAAATTGAGGACAAGTCTGCAGGACGAACAGAGGAAAAAAGGAAGGCTTGAGGAAGAAGAAGAAACAGGAGAAGGAAAATCTGGTTTCAATTCATTTCATTGATCCCCCTTGTGTGGTACATGACTAGCTCTTATACTTCTCACACCTGCCCTGTGGGACCCAAGCTACTAAATAGCCTCCCTTCTTATTGATATCCGAGCCATGCCACTGCCAGAGGCTGTGCATTTTTAAACTATCAATTTGTTTAATCACTTTTGTTGGCAATTTCAGAGAGCACATATGGTAAGTAGCAGTAGCAGTAAGAACTGAATTCAACACTGTTAATTTCTCGGCATAAGAGAAAAAAAGGAGTTAAGGTTGTTAATCTTCTACTTATTTGTTCAAGAAGCGGGAGTTAATCATGAACTCTTGGCTTAGTGGTTCCCAACGGAAGACCCGGATATGTAAGTAGCATGGATCCAATTTTACCACCTACAATATTTGCTAAAATCTCCATTTTCTCTGCATTCACATTGATTGGAACCTTAAAAAGGGAGACAAAGGATCACCCTGCCTAACCCCTCTTCTGCAACGAAAAACCTTCCCTAGAACTCCATTCAAGAGTACATCAGAAGTGCTTGACGCAAGAATGTGTTGGATCCAGCTCTGCCATCGATCACTGAGACCTTTCTTACGAAACATGGAGAAAATAACATGATGTTCCACCATGTCAAAAGTTTTCTCAAAATCAAGCTTAACAATAACTATCTCTTTTTTGGATTGATGGTAGATATGAAGAAATTGAAAAGCCCATGAGAGACAATCCTGGATAGTTCTACCTTTAATGAAATAATTTTGGATTGATGACAGACATGAATCACCGTCAAGATCACCGCTTGGAATCGATTAGCCAGGAGTTTTGTGATCAGCTTCAAAGAGCTATTAAGTAAAGAAATTGGCCTGTAATCATTGATCATTGCAGGAAAGTTTTTTGGGAATGAGAGTGATATAAGACGATCGATATATACTAGTATAGCAATCAGAGGGGGGTAAATGATTGCGCGGAAGCTAAAATCAAAAATTTGTTCTACTAAAAATTCACCCCAATTCGGAATCAAATAATTGCTTCGTATTCAACAAAACAGAATAAATGTGTTCGGTAAATCGTGAATTCCCGGAGATACAGCTGTCAGATTGACCTTAAATTTTAACAAAAGAAACTAGATTCCAATACGAATCTAACAAAAAAAGAATCAGCTCGATCAGACTGACGGATCAAAAGTTATGAACCCCGCAAGCTGGCTATAACAAATTATGTCGAGAATAGATCTAACCTTAATTCCCGAAAATACCACCGTCGGATTGATGTGAAATTTAATCTGTAGAAACTAGATTCAATTTCAAAACTAACTCAACAAGAATCAGCTCAATCGAATCTATGGATCAAAAGTCATAAGCTTCGCAAGTTGACTATATCAATAATGACGAGAATTGATTAAACACTAATTTCGTGATTAAACAAAATCTACAAAAGATTAACCAACAAAACTTTGAGGGACACTAAATTAATGCCCTAGGAAGGTTTTGGATGGATCAAATCAAGAAGAAACACAAAGAATCAAGATAGATAATGAATCAATATACTAAACCGAAAACCGGGCAACCAAAATCAGAAAATCAGTACCGTAGCAAATCACGCATGAACAGTAATTCGGCTAGCTGAGAAAAATCTAATTTTCTATTTCTTCTTTGTCTAGTTACAGCACTCGCACAAAAGAGTACAAACCCTAATACCTAGCTCATAATAAACAGAGGACACCTCCCCCTATTTATAATGAGCAAACCTAAAGAGTTTGTATACATATACATGCATGCATATCCACCTGGCCCAATTACATATGGCCCAATATATGCACACAGCCCAAAATTCACGCATGCACGCGTACGGCCCACCTACCGTTACCGTGTGATTCACTCATCTTCACGTGCATCGTTCTCTAGTCCGAACGTCCCGCATGACATCCTTGACCACTAGGACTTCGGTTCCTCCCTGAACCTAGTACTGAACCTCAGTTCCTCCATGAACCTAGTTCCGGTCCAGTCACCGACCACGTTCGACCTCAAGCAACACCTGCACATGAACAAACACAAAATGCAACCACTCACACGAGCGCATTGCATCAAGCAAAACAATTACCATGTTATCACAAGCATATCAAATAATTATCTGAAACGGCACATGCACATGCACCACACATGCCATGAGCACAGTCACTTTGCAATACCAAATTCATCACCAAGCCAATTTTTTAGCACATGATTTCACAGACCCATTGATACTCAGATAACCATTATAAAAATCATCATAGAGCCTATAAAAATCAGAAGAAATTACATGCCAACATTTTTTGAAGAACAACCCATTAAAGCCATCTAGACCAGGAGAATGATCAACTGCCATTTCTTTGATAACTGAATCAATTTCTTTTTTAGAGAAAGTTCTATCCACATTTTCAAGTAATTGAGAAGCTATTTCCACCAAAACATCCAGGTCAAAATGCATTACTTTGGCCACCGAGACAGCTAATCCGGCTTTAAAAGAATTCCACAGAGCTGCTGCTTTATGTTCATGTTCAGCCAGGCAAGACCCATTTAGAAGATAAAGGTGTGAAATATAATTCAATCTGAAAGTATTGGAAGCAATGGCTTGAAAATGTTTAGTGTTCTCATCTCCAAATTTCTCCCATCTGATAGATGCTCTCTATTTCCAATAAATTTTTCTCGCTTCCAACATTTTGAGAAGGTGAATTTTAATCATTTTCTGAAAATTCCTTTCCGAGTGGTCTTTTTATCTTCCTGCCCATCTAGCAAAGTCAACACCCAATTAAAATTATTAATAATTTTACTTACATTGGATAATTGATTGCTTCAAAATTTAAGTCATCTCCGCAAGACTTTAAATTTGGCAGAAATTAGTTGAGCTAAATTTGAATTGGAGAAAGGAAGATTCCAATAGAAATTGACCATTGGAATGAAGCTGTCAAAATTGGCCCAAAAATTCTTAAACCTGAAGACTGACACTTTGGGCATAGCAGTTCCAATCTGAATTACATAAGGAATGTGATGTGAAGTCACCCGAGATAAAGGTACAACAATAGTGTTTGGGTAGGTAATTGACCAATCTGGTGAAGTGAAAACCCAATCAAGCTTTTCCAACAAAGTATTATCTTGCATACTACTCCATGTAAAGGAGCACCCTTTAAACAGAATTTCCACTAGATTCAAATGATGAATAATATCATTAAATAGAATCATTTCTGAAACATTGCCTCTAGGCCTATTTCTGTTATCCGGACTTCACACAAAGTTGAAACCCCCAACGAGCAACCAAAGATCATAAGAAGTTATATCCAAGTTATATAGCTAGTTTGTGAACTCCACTTTGTCAATTGCATGGGAAGGGCCATATATATTTATTTGTTAGGAATAAACTCTGAGCATTGTGTGTTGAAGTCAAAAAATCTATTATAATGCACCACCACTACATCAAACAAAGCACAATTCCAGACAGTTAGGAGGCCACCAGAGGCTCCCACAGAAGGGACAAAGGAAAACTTTTTAAACCTTCTGTGACAAAACTTTCTCAAAGAGTTGTTATCAAAGACATATTTTTTTGGTTTCTTGGAAACAAAAAACCGAGGAAGCACTCTCTTCAATTTTATCTCGAATATCATTCCATTTATATGAAGAATTTATCCCTCTGACGTTCCATGACAAAACATGCCACTTTTTGATGTTATTCATAATGAGAAAATGAAATGACTGCTCCAAAATACTAGTGTTAACAAGAACACTAGATCAACCAATAGGGCAAACTCCAACAGAACCTCGTACCGACAACAAAAGTACCAGTCGAGAGGAGGAATGCATTCAAAAGGGTAAAGATACAATCCTCAAGAAACTACAAACAATACTGACAAGAGAACACCAACAATCCCAACTAGTTAACCGAAATGTTTGCCATATAAGACAAGTTGTATTACAAAAGGAGGAGATGGAGATAATAAAAATGTGTTCCCAAAGCCAGCTAGAACACCACGTAAAAGACCAGGACCGGCCCCTGAACAAAATCCAGTGAAGGGCCCAAAGCATTTCCGATTGATTCAGACTTCATCCGGCTCCATCAGAGCCTCTTCAGACAACTCACTAGGAGACGCCTGGCAAAAGTTGACTCCAATGCCCTGAGCAATGTGCACCGTCAGATGAGGTGCTGGAGCCATTGTCATGGATTCTCAAATGCTTTCTCCCCTCGTAAGCAGGCGCCAAAAGGTTTGCGTTAGATTTGTCGTTGAAATCTTTCCTGTCTGCATTCAATCTAGCACTGCGACGAAGGATGTATCAAGTGGCGCTGGATACTTTCGGCGATTCCTCTTTCTGGGGGGTCTTCAGTGGAGCTGAAACTTCCACAACATCAATGTTATTGATTTCATCGAGAGAAGAGCAGACATTCGGGACCCTTAATTGGCGCCGTGATGAAGGTTACAAAGAACTTCCCGTGCACCACATCATCAGCTACAGCGACTGAATTCCAAGCCAAATCCAGAATGGAATTGTGCTCAGAATCCAAACTTGCCAGCAGATCTAGAACAGTAGACAGACAGTTGAAGAAGATATGAAATTCACAATTGATTCCTCACAGGCCATATTTATCCCATTATCCTCTCCACCAGCAGGATCAGCGCTAATGATATTTGAAGCAGCTTCTGTGCCCAATTCTTGGGCAGCAGGGGCAGCATCTGTCCTCCCCGCTGCCAAGTTACACGGCTGCACCATCCTAGTCTCCCTTGCAGGAGAATGAGCTAGCCCTAACCAACGAGGAAAGGCAGGTGGCTTTGGATGAGTTGGAAGTTGGAACCACCATGGGTGGAATCGGATCTTCGTCTGCATGTTGAAGAGTTACGACAGCCAGTATTTTGGTAAGCCTCAGACCAACACCAGAGATTGTTACTAATATTAAAGGTTATGGACATTAAGTTATAATAAAAGTACAGCTCAAATACACAATTAAAAATAAATTTAAACTCCATGCTTAACATTTCAACAAAATAGATAAAATACGTCAAAATAATACAACATAGTGGAGCGGCACAAAAGTTAATACAGTGATTCATTTTAACCGGCTAATATAGCGTAGTGAAGCGGTACCAAAACACATAATTTATAGTATGGTCCATTTTAACCGGCCAGCTAATAAAAAAGAAACAATTCAATGCTATGGAGCCCTGCAATTTGAACTACTCCCAAACACACAGTGATGCAAATTCCATCTCAGTCATGAAAGATTAAGGAACCACTATACCAAACTACTACATGAATACAATTAAGTTCATTTAATCATTCTAGTAAAGAGTATTACCTGAAGCAAAACCAAGGAGCATTTCTTGATCATAATCATTAATATCATCAAAAATAATACCACTAAGCCCCCGTTGTTAATTGCGATGCTACATTGAAGGGCAAATTGTGATCATATAGAAACACACACAACTATGGAGAGGGACATCAGTGGCAGTTCGGAAGAGACATCAGTGGCGGTTTTTGAACCACCACAGATTAAGCGACACTGATAATCGGAGAATATCAGTGGCGGTTTTTCTCTCCAACCGCCACTGATAACCCCTTCCCGCAATAAAAAAAAAACATGCATTTCTGGCTAGCCTCAGGAAAGTGCTAGCCATGCCCTCTGAAACAGCACACAAATAACAGATGAAAATGCACGCAAATGGTTTACCGTTCTAAGCCAGTTTCAAGCACGCAGATGAAAATGCATGCAAATGGATTTATGAAATGATTTCGCAAGAGGGAAGCAGTAGGCAAAGAAGGATGTAAACTAGCATTGTGTGACAGAAAATGACAAGTTAGTATAAACAAAGCATTTACCTGAAGAAAGCGATAAGGAGTTGCATGACCGACTGCTCTTCTATGAACCCATGATATTTCGTAACACTTAAATGATGATATCTGTAAATGAATTGCATAAGTAGAAGCTTATCATCATTGTACTTATTGGCAATCTCTTTTATGGAGTAAAACCAGAAAAGGAAGCAAAATAAACTCATATGCTCGACGAAAATCCAGAAACAGCAGTTCGATTACTGGCTAGTTAACTTGACCTCCATTAAATGAATATTCCCATGATGCACAACAGTATAAAACCTCTTACAAAAGGTGCACATTTGAATTTACTGCATCGTCATCTGGAATAAATAATCACAAACAGTATTGTCTAAATAGTAAGATCTCATCCTTATTAGTGCTTCATGCAGCATAAATAACAATCAATTAGCACATGAACATGAATAAGTATCGCATAGAATTTTTTTTTTCATAATTCACAACTAGGGTAGCACTGCATTCAACACAAACTAATACAAAATACAAGAAAAAAGGTTATTAACATCCATTAGAAACATCTCCAATCTAACAACTACAATATTTTCTAAGGAAAAAAATGAAATTGACCTAAAAAATCAGGCATACACATTCACAACTCACAAGTATAAAAGAGCTATTATACTCATTAAAAAAATCTAATAAGAACAGACCTGGTTAGCAACAACTGACATGACAAATGGTGTCCGCAGCTCATAGCAAAGTTCTAACATCTCTCCTCCTTGAGTTAAGATCTTTACTGTCTTTCCCCTAGAAATTTGTAAACAATAATATAACATTTCATTACAGAGTACTGGTCATAGAAAGTCATTAGTTTCCCCCACTTTTTAAATCAAATGACAAATATTCATCAGCTAAGTGGTCTAGAAATCAAACACACCTATTTGCAAATAAAATTTTACAACCAAAGTCAAGTCGAATATAAGCATAAAGATATAATAAACCCAAAGTACAATGTTTTAGTGAATAGGTGAATACAATTACAATACATATATGGATGGTACCTCTATTCGCAAAAGAAAAAGTATGTCCAGACTGTTTAATACGGAATAGAAAAGTTAATTAGAAGTGAGATATGGATAAACAGATAATAGTCAATATCACTACACTGCATTGCTGCAAATCCGTTTATTCCATTGACTTCCATCAATGTCATGGAGGATCTATATACAGTTAGGAGAAAATAACCTTCAAGTAAAAGACCTATGGATTAAAATCATCTCTAGACAAAACTTAGATTAGATGGACAAAGCAACAATCATGGATGAAAAGATATGAGTGTATAGTAGCATATATATTCATGTGGTATTGCGATCCAAACCTTTCTTGAAGCAAATTCAATAGTTTGCTCTTCAAAGGCTCTTCAAATACAAGGCAATAACTTTTCCGAAAGATCCATTGTGTTTGCTATACCTGTATTCAGTAACAAAACAGCCAACAGATAAGTACAAGAATAGATTAAAATCACAAGTCAAAACTAAAGAATAGGTACCTATCATAACTAGGTTCGAAATTGGCTTGGTGGGCCAATGAAGAATGTTATACAAAGACTGAAAAAGATCCAAATGTCATATATGCAATTTAAGGAATACAGATAACATGAAATCCTGATGTCAATTCAACTATTATTCTACTCATAATAGTTTCATACTAATTTTTGGGTAACAAATACCTCAGTCATTGTAGGAGAGAGCGATGGCATCCCAATTTCCCGATGTGGTGGCATATCTGGAAAAGACACATTACATACCAAAATAATGGTGGAGATGTGGGGCCCAAAATTCAAATATACTAAAACTTTTGTAGCAACATAATGCAAACAGGAATTGCTAGCCATGGCCACCCACTTAATGCTCTCATATCCATTTTTAACAGTTTTCGAAGTGAACTATAAGTGGCAACCCATTCAACACATTACAAATGATAAACCAACAATGATGGTCATCTTCGGGGAATACAAAGATGAGCACCATCATCACTACATCCTAACCACATTTACAGACTTCAGATCTACTAACGAACCAACTACTTCCTAAGCTACGAGCCTACGAGCCTTCAGAGTTGTTTGGAGGCGAAGGACGTGTAAGAAGAGTATGGATCAATGGGTCGTTGTTGTCTTCATCATAAAACTCGCCCTTTTTGTTGATGACTTCCTTCATGATGAAGTAGGCGAGCTGTCCCTGAATGGCTTGGATTTCAACAGGAAGCATTCCTGCCATAGGCAATTTGAGGCGCTACAAGTAGGAAAAATAAATCTCAGAGTTTATCTATAGAAAATGAATGGTGCGAATAAATGTGTGAAGTTAACATGACAAACATCTACGTCATTGTCTATTATTGTAGAACCTAAGATTTCGCGCATGTATTGGCACACGAAGTACCCACACAAATTTGTGCCTCGCGGCTGCTTGTGGCACTGCAAAAATTGAATAAACTAAGATGTCATGGAAGGAATTATTTACTATGAAATGCGATATAACAATATCTTTTGAACGCCTCATTCATTAGCGGGGTGCTCAGCTTTCCATCCCTCTTTCGCTCTTCTGAGTGCCATCGCATCAGCTGGGCATGCTTTTTATTTGCAAATAAACGCTTTAGACGAGTTATTACTGGCAAATACCACACCACTTTAGCGGGAGCTCCATTCTTCACATCTATGCCTTCGCTGTCCTCGCCCTTACGCTTGTATCGCGATGCTTTGCACACCAGACATACATGCTGTCGGGACCCCGAATTTGCAAATCCGGACCCTCTGTGTATTCAACACTAGTCCAGGAACGCGCTAGTGCACACAGTCTTAACATCGGTAATATCACAATCATACCACTCGATACTAATAAAGTACCTTTATTTAATTAAGCAAACTGGTTACTTGACCTTATAGCCAAGTCACAAATGTACGCCTCGCAGGGCGATACTTATTAAGAGAGAAATAGTAGCAGCGGAAAATCAAATAACTTCGTGGCGCCATCCAGTATACCACAGGCAACTGACTGGGCTCGCTTCCCTAAGTAGACGGATCCTCTTGGAGTTCCTCCTCCAAAGCTGGTGTAGTCTCCTCTTCAACTGGTGTTGTATTGTGGCAAGGGTGAGTACTTGGTACTCAGCAAGTCATGCACAGAATGCAGCTAATATACTACATGCATGGCTTAGTACAAAGGAATAGCTCAAGGTATATTTGCGAAACAAAGATTTGACAAGTAACATAAGTAGATTCAGCGGTAGAAACAAGTATAGCATAGGTAACTTTTCAAGGAGTTTAATAAACATCTTTCCCATCCTAATCCACATTTCCATCAACATCATTATTAATCCAGCCCAACCTTTCAAACCCAAGTTATTTTTGAGAAAATCTAACCCTTGACTGTAATTCCCGAGCGATGTCCAATACCGCGGACACGGCTATTCGAATAGATTCTACACTCTGCAGAGGTTATGCACTTTACCCACAAGATACAGTCAAACACCACAAAGGCGAGTTCCCGTAACAAAGTCTTTCGGAAACTTCTAACAATACAAGTGGTCCTCCCCGGTTATTGCACACTAACCCTTCCCTTAGCTAAAGCGAAGTTTAGGCCAATCAACCGTTAGATAGGTACCTGGCCTCACTTCAGACGCTCCCCGCACAACTTACACAAAGGGTGTAGTTGACCTCCGAGGTCCCACAGTGCACGTTATTAGCAACTTAGTCAACTAGGTCCGTCCCATTCTGAGACATGTGGTTGCACGTTAGACCCAGTTCAAAGGCTTGCAAGGTTAAGTCCTTAGGGTGACCAGGGCAAGACTACCCAAGAACCAAATCAACATCCCCAATGCCAACCTGGCCCCCACCTGATTATTCTTGCCACATGCCCCGGTCGAAAAACTATTTATCAAACCCCAGTTGATTACCATGCACCACGTGCCATCAACATCACATGATACTTTTCCAAAACAGGTTCAATATATCATTAAGTCAATATTAACATTTGATTGACCAAAATCATGTCGTGAGCACGTAGCAGGTCTAAGCAGTATACTACAACGGTCTAAAACCCATGTTGGCAATTTAATAATGTCCAACTAGTAAACCACAACTAGGGTGACAAGGGTCATGGCACATATTTAAGTAATCAAGGTGTCATACAGCAAATTGGTATTTATCTAATTCCTCAAATTTAAATAAAGTATTTTCTAATTGAACTAGCATGCAATAGGTTAAATCAAAATAGATTTCGAAATAGGATCAACATGGTCAAAGCACAACTTGCCTTCAAAAAGTACTTGCTCTTGGTCTTGAGTTGGATCCTGAGTCAATACTTCTCTTTCGAATCCTTCCAGCACTTCAACGTCTACTCGTAAAGCGTGCAAATAGCAAATACACGAATAAACAATAGGCAAAAAGTGTCCAAACATCCAAATAAAATCCATAAACAGAGAGAACATAATTTTATGAATTTTTAGAAACTGGAATCGTCAAATTTGGAGTTAAAATGCAAAAGTTATGATTATTTAAAGTTTAAATAATCAATTAAATGATTTTACAGAGAAAAACTTTAGTCCAAAAATTAAATAAAATTCATATTTAGGTAGGTCTCAATTTTATACAAATTTAGAAATTTGAATCACTCAAATCGGAGTTGAAACGCAAAAGTTATAAGCGTTTGAAGTTTGAAACAAAATCTGAAATCATTATTTCGAATTAATAAATCATTTTCTTTTGGAAATTAATTATTGCGTCGGCTGGACACGTGTCACCTCGATTGGTTGGTGGCGTCGGCCGGTCCATGGACTCGGTCCACGCCGGTTTGGGTCTACCGTGGACCGGCCCACGGCTCCACGTGTCAGCGACATGTGGGTCCCTCGGGTAGCGCCATCGGCGTCGGCGAGGCTCACCACAGACAGTGGGACTCCGCTGGCGTCATTCTTGGCGTCGGCGCTCGGCTGGGACGGCCCGGCCGACATCTTGAGCGCCATGGCGTCGGCGTGACGTCATGGTGCGCTTTGATGGGCGGCCCGACATGCGGGCCCGCGTGTCGAGACACGTGCTCACGCCAGCAGCGTGGCGGCCGCGGCGGTCGATCTCCCACACACGTGGCTAGATCTCGACCGTTGATTTGAAAATCAACGGCCCGCATTGAATCTGGATTCACGCGTTTGGGGTGAACTCGGTTGATCTCGACCGTTGGATCTAGATCCAACGGCCGAGATTGATCTGAGATTCTTGGGCGGGATCTCACCGTCGGGTGACGTGGGCGCGATCTTGGACCGTCGATGGAGATCCAACGGCTCATGGCCGCGGATGACGATGGCGACACGAGCGGAGGCCACCGGAGATGAAAACGACGAGCGAGCCCGACGGCGCCGGGTCGCTCGTGAGTGAGAGGTACTCACGGTGCGCTTTGGCTTGGGGGGTCTCTGAATCGGGCTCAACTGGCGGAAGACGGCGAACGGCGGAATGAAGCAAAGAACCGCGCGGGAGAGAGAGAACTCCGGCGAGCAATTGCGAGGTGACGGCGGCGGCGGATACGGCTCGGAAGTTGGGGAAGACGATGCGACGGGTCGGCGATCCTCGCAACGATCCACGCCTTAAATACCGGCGAACGCCGAGATTCGCTCGGTTTCAGCGGCGGAGCGATGCGGGCGGCGAGTCCGCTCGAACTCGGTGAGGTGACGTGGACGACGAGGCCGTCCCACGTGGTGTGATCGATGACCGAGATTGGCTCAGTGCCAGGATCGGGCGCGATTGATCCTGGCCGTTGGATCTCGATCCAACGGTTGGATCCCGATCCGAGTTGGAGTCGGTTCGGCCGAGTCGGTTGGCTCGGTCGGGTTCGGGTCGGACTCGAACTCGAGTCTGACTCGGGCTCGGTCGGATGAACAGTACAAACCCACTCGCATTTTCCAGCGATTTAATAATTAAAATAATTCCCAGTAATTCATTTAATTCATTAAAAATAGCAAAAGACTCAGAAAAATTCTGGAAAATACTTTAGGGTATTTGGGACTCAAATAAAATATTTCTAATAAAATTTTATTTGCAAAGTTTAATTCTTTAATTATTTCAAAATGGAATAAATTCCAAATAAATCCAAATAAATTCCAGAAAATTCCAAAAATTCACCAAAGTGCCAAATCACACATGAATTTATGAAAAGCAAAATTTTGGGGTGTTACACATGCGTGTCTGCATACTCTTTGCGATAGAGTATACAGTCGTTTGGACACGCTTGTATTCTTTCTACCTCCAATCCCAAGGGACATACAACCTTCTTGGCAAAATACGTGGTCTTAGGCAACATGTTGCCCTCTGGAAGCATGTCCGCTAAGAGACGTAACAACGCTGTGAAACTCTTGTCGGACCAACCATTGCTTGCCTTCAATTTCAGTAGTGAAAGCACGGTGTGCAACTTTGTGTATTCCTCCTTGCAACCCGGGAACAAAGGTTTCTCCGAGTCCTCCATCAAACCTTGAACTGAATAAACTCTCTCTGACTACTATAGTTTCCTTCTGCATCGCGCAACATTTGAGCCAAATTATTGTCATCATCAACGACCAACCTATCCTCATGGATCCATACCCGATATCAGCTGCCATATTGTCGGCTCCGTCGTCGTCGACATTATCACATTGAAGTATGATCTCCTCTTCACCGTGCCTTGTCCAACATGTATAGCTAGGTACAAAGCCCCTCTGAATCAAGTGCAAGTGGATTTGGTCTTTGTCCGAAAACATCTTCTCATTCTTGCAATCAATGCATGGACAATGTATGTACTCCGTCTTCTTTTGCAATTTGTTCTCCTCGGCTGCTCTTAGAAAAGCAGATACGCCGTCCATGTATTCTCGGCTATAACGGTTCGCATTGTACATCCATCTCCGGTCCATCTACAATTAATTAATGTAACAATTATTAATATGCAATAATCTTAAATACATAAATCATTAATCCAATATCCACTGATAAAGCCATCATGATCACCCATCTACCATATTAACTAAAATATAATATTTGTTACTATCCAATAACCTACATATAAATATACAATATCCACTGTTAGAGCAAGGTAGTAAATTCATCATCTACATATAATTTAATCTAGAAAATGCTAGGTAAATAAAAATAAATTAAATATTAACTTTGCATTTGAAGAGAGTAGAACCTTAATTAAACAATCACTGATAAAAATGAGCTAACAATAGCCACTAATGGAGCAAGGTGTATATGCACGCACTAACGGTAAGAACATTAATGGTAATTAGAAACAAATCTTAAGTACTATGCATAGCCAAAATTAAATTTATCCTCTTAAGGAGCTAGATAATTCATCATCTCAAAATGCAAGGCAACTTCATGATCACCTATCTACCATATTAATTAATTTTAATGTTTATTAATATCCAACAATCTTAATTAAATAAATGTAATATATGCTTGCCATAATTTGTCATCTAAAAAAGGTAGACAACAATTAATCTAATGGAGCAAGGTAATAAATTCATCATCTAGATATAAATTAATCTACAAAATGATAGGTAAATACAAAAATTGAATCTAATTAAGCTTTGTAATTGAAGAGAGGACAATCTTAAATAAACTAGATCTAAACATTAAATTGCAACTACATCACCACAAATGAAGAGAGGAGAACAAATTACTCACCTTGGAACAACCCTAGGAAGTAAAAGCTCAAGATTCCTTGCAAACAAAATCTCAAATCTGAAACTTTGCTTTTTTTCTCGAGGAGGAAGATGATCATGAGCTCCTGTAGACTGCTGTAGCGACCAGTATTTATAGGGAATATTATTTGTGGCGGTTCTAAACTAAAACCGCCACAGATAAAAGTATCTACAACGGTTCTAACATAAAACCACCACAAATAATCCCATTATCCGTGATGGTTCTTGCCTCCAACCGCCACTGATAGTTCCCAAGTATCAGTGGCGGTTTTTTTCCCAACCGCCACTGATAGTGGACTATCATTGGAGTTTTGTGGTGAGAACCGCCATTGATAGTTCACTATCAGTGGCAGTTTGTAGTTAGAACCGCCCCAAATACTTCCAGCACTATCCGCTGATGACCCTGGCACCGGTTTGAGCTCAAAAACCGTCACTGATAGTCCTATTAGTGGCCGTTCCAAAAAAACCACCACTGATAGGGCGTCTCCTATGTGCAGTTTTGTAGTAGTGACAAGGTTCAAAAACCTTCACAAAAGAACCATTAATTCTTTCATTAAAAGTCTGCCTAATAGAAAATTATCATCTTCTTCATATTACCAATTTACCATGGCCACCACACAGACCCAAGACCAATTGCCCAATACAGTTATTATACAGTAATATTATCAAGATTTCTTTCCTTTTTGTGGAAACCATATGTGCCTAAACAAGTCAGCATATATTGATTTATATTCATGCCACTGCAAAAGGGACTGAACAAAGCACTATGAATTGCACCATTCATTCCAATCTTAATTTTTAAAACGTCAAATGAGAAACTGAGCACACCTTAATATAGAAATAGTCATATCACCATTTATGAATCTTGGGTAAAATATTGGATCAAACTCATCACTTGCTTGTGTTCTAAACCTGAAATCAGTGGTCCAATCAATTAATCATGAAATGTATAAGTTGTTCGAATCAATATATTTGAATCTAGCAATTAAAGATAACTACAAATGAAACCAAACATTTACATAGCTAATGGCTAATGCAATTGACAAACAATAGGTATAACCAATTATTACTAGCTCCATTTATACAATTACATAACCATGAGTCATTCACAATTCACAAAGCATGCTCCACAATTAATATTTTCACACAATCACACAACCATTCATAATAGAATAATCACAAAGGATGAAAGGAAGTAAGGAACAAAATTCACCACCTTGCGGTTTGCGCGCGAGAGGAGGTCCACTTGCTAGTTTGACTGACTGACCTGTGAGGCAGTGAGTCAGTGACCACTATCAGCGCCACTCAGCACTGGCCGGACCATCGGAGACCACCTTACGTGCGGGGGGCTGAGGTTGCGGTAGGAGGGAGGGGTCGGAAGTGGGGGCGACGACCGGTCGTGCCGCCATTGGTGGGATCTGCCATCTGCAGCTCGGGGCGGGATGCCAGCCAGCGGCTAGGATCTCTCCTCCAGGTAGCAGCGGGCTAGGCCGAGGGCAACGGCCGGCAATGGGGCCGGGGGCGAGCAAGATGTCGAGATCTACGACGGCTGTGGGTGGGATGATCTTGAGGATTTAAGCCTCTGCAGGGTGGCCGGCGGTGGCATGACGCGATTGGCGGCGCGACTGCGCAAGGAATGGAGCAAGAGTGGAAGACCCCGGCAGTTGGCTCGGGCGGTCCTCCCACGTGCTCCTCTGGACTGGCCGGTGGCGGCGTGACGCGATTGGCGGCGCAACTGCGCAAGGAATGGAGCAAGAGTGGAAGACCTTGGTAGTTGGCTTGGGCGGTCCTCCCACGTGTTCCTCTGGAATGGCCGGGTCAAGGCATCAAGCACAAGCTGACTAGCCAAGGCACCTGGGCCGAATCGGGCGTGGACTGACGGCTTCGGGCCCAAAGAAAAAATGAACAGTATTCTCTACTGCTATTTGGGCTAGGCCTCGGGCCAAGGCCCAGATCCGCTCCTGGTTACAACTTAGTATATGACATGCTCTGTTACCATACTTTCTAGTATGGGAACAAGTCAAGACTAGTCGACCAAATCGATAAGTCACTCCTTTGATGATTCGACTCGACTTTACGACTTAATAACCTTACATTTAGTTCAGAAAAGGTATACGGGTTGGCGAAATTCTGCATGCCATCGGGCTATCTTTCAATGAGGCAATGTGGTCTTAGAAGTATCAAACAACAATTAGGCTGTGGTCCGATGCTGTTAGAACCATGGGTAGATGAAAAGCTGTACATTTGTGACGACAATTGTCGGGATTTGTGGAGGCACTGTTGTATCCTTTTTGAGTTCTTAAGAATGTTTAGATTCCCTACCATGTTCGTGCGAGCCTCTTTGTGCAGCTCTCCATTTTATTTATTAGATTATTTCATTCCAGCAACATTCTCATAATGGCCGATCCTGTATTAATTGCTAAGATAAGCCCATGTTTGTCCTGGTTTTGACCATCAGACTTGTTTTTCTTTGTCCTTGATGCATCAAAGCTGAGGGAGATTTCTCTGCAATCATTGAAACCAGCCTTCAGACACCGGCCACTCAAACTCTGATTGATTTGACTTCTGAACTGTGATCTTGGACAAATCACCATCTTGTCTACCAAGTACCAACTATTACCAACTAGCAGTTGAAGTTTTCTAATCTCATAATGCGCACTTCCCCAGGCCACACCTGGAGGGGTTATTGCCATCACAGTTCATTGCCAGCCGTGGGCATCCATTTCTTTAAGCACGATCACATTTGTTAATTCAGCCTTCTCATCAGTATAAATGCACATTTCGTGACCGTCATATTTTCTTCACCAAGCACAAGTATATCAAGTAGCACAGCCCTCACATCACTTCTAGCATCTCTCGCATCCTAAACTTATATCAGGATGGAGTCTGGAGGAGTGATTGCAGAGGCAGGTTGGGGCTCGCTTGACCTGTCCTCGCAAGCTGGGGAGTCGGAGATAATGGAGCAGCTGCTTGGTACCTTCCCCTCCAATGGTGAGGAAGATCACCAAGTGCTTCCTTGGTGTGTTCAGGCTCCAAACGCATACTATGTCCATTGTAATAATGGTAGCTCTAATGCATACAGTTCGCCTACTAGCAACAGTGTTGGTAGTCTCATTCTCAATGCGCAGTCTGAGCATGAGAGCTTCTATTTGAGCGACTCAAATGAGGCCCTGGGGATCAGCTCCTGCACTGCAGTGCTGGACCTGAACATGGTCCAGGAGCAAGGAGCAGCACAGTTTGTGGATGCCATTCTGAGCCCTTCCTATGGGAATGCCAGTTCAAGCTGTCAGGATCTTAGAGACTCGAGCATGAATCTGCTCGAGTCCATCGACAACTGTAGCAAGAGGAAGTGCCAGGAGCAAGGCAAAGTAGATGACCAAGCAAGAGTGAGTGCTCCTTCTTTTCCAAAAGCAGTGTATAAGATTTGTGTAAAGTGCCCAATGTGAATGCTGATTGATTGAAATGGATGAGATGCAGGGTCGGAAATGCTCATGGAAGGCTGACTCAAAGAGGGCAAAGAAGGCTATGCAACGTGAAGGCAAGGATGGCAGCGCTGATGTCACAAACGGGCAAAGCTTGAGCTACTGCGCGTCTGAAAATGGCTCAAATGCTTCTGACGAATCTCCTGCTGCTGCTAACCTGAATGGCAAGGCTCAGGCTGGCCATCGGTCAGCAATCGATCCCCAGAGCCTTTATGCAAGGGTACACTACAGATGATCTTCTTAGTTTGCTATTGAAGAGCTATCAATCCTTAACTAAATCAACAATTATTTATGCTCTTCCCTATTGGACACAGAAAAGAAGAGAAAGGATCAATGAGAGGCTGAAGATACTGCAGAACATTGTTCCAAATGGGACCAAAGTAAGCATCTGAACAAAGCATCATTCAAAGTATGTAGTAACCATAAATAAATAAAAAAAAGTAAGGCTCACAACTCAAACATCAACATTTGCGTTTTCTTGCAGGTAGATATCAGCACTATGCTTGAAGAGGCGGTGCATTATGTGAAGTTCTTGCAGCTTCAAATCAAGGTGAGACTTTTCGCAGTTCAGTTCAGAACTTCAGATCATTCCGAATGCTGTGTGTCGACGTTAACAGTTGTTGGTTTTTAACTATTCGCAGCTCCTCAGCTCTGATGAAATGTGGATGTATGCACCGATTGCAGACAACGGTATGGACATCGGAATCGATTTGAACCTCTCTCGGCATTGATAAAAAACTTCTAATGGTCTCTGTTTGCTATAAAAGCAGTGGTTCCACTTACAACATTGATTTGGCTTAATTAGCTCAAAGGTTTTACTACTAACATGCAATCGGTTTTCTGATCAATAAGCTGTTCAGTACAATCTTTCAGACTTAAATAAAGGTCGGATACATTGTTCTTCGGAAGCTTTTTTGTAACTAGTCATCTGTCAATGAAGGAATGGCATGTATGGCCGAAAGGATACGCGAAAAATATAGATACTGAATACTGGATTAGGCTCTAACACTTGTGAAGACAAGAAAGAGAATTCGTTCTTTTTCTTCCTGAGAAGCAACTTCAAATAAGAAGATGGTCTCATTTTCTTCTTTTTCTTTCCACTTCTTTTTTCAAATTTGCTCTCGGAGCAAATTTCTGTATTCACCGAAATTTAGGGTATGAGGTTTAGTGAAATATAACGTGGTTAGCTGGAACTTGGCAATTGGCATGTAATGCAATGCACGATCATGAAATGTTGTGAAAGTCTCAGGTCCTCTGTTCGCAACCATCCTCTTTCTTTTCTAATGATATCTATGATCCCATCATCTTCTGCCATTACTTTCCTTTTGAAAATCTCAATTCTCGTTATTATCATGGTAAAGTGCGGCATGCACATATTCTTTTCATCATTGGATGTTATATGTTACCTCCATTGTTGATCTTAGATGTGAGAAAGCAATCAACACAGCATGTGTATGTTGGAGCTTCCCAACAGCAACTAGAACACGCCTTCCTTCCAGCATTGCTGAATCTTCTTTCAGCACACTTGTTTTTCCGTGCTTGATGCGTGGATAAAATTGAATGTCAACTGAAACAAAGCGAGTTGCCGCTGTTGAGAAAATATTATTATGACTGTTGTTTGCACCGAAATTCGACACATATAGAAAGTATCGGTCCAAATATGGAAAAAATTAACGGTTGGGATTCGGAGACCGAAAATTAGATCGTGATCAACGCAGATTTAATTACCGTAACAGATTTAGAAACCAAGGATCGAATCGTAGCCGATATGGACTCGGTGGCCGTGTTGACGACGGACTCGGATCGGCCGAGGCATATAAAAGAAGGACGAGCCAGGAGACGAAAGGAGAACAACCCAACACAAACACGCATTTACCTTTACAGTTCTTTTCGTTATTTTCTAGTTTTGTAAGCATTCCTCTGTAAGTCGACGAGATCAATAAAGAGTTGCGCATCGTCAATTTGTTGATTCCGCCGATTTCGCCCTAGGTTTGATTTGCTTTGTTTTGTTGCGCATCGCCTCTCAAAGCCGATCTGCCTTTACCCTTGGATTAGCCGTAACTGGTTAATCTAGTTACCCCTTGATCGGCTCTTAGCCGACTGGAGTTAAGCCGATGATTGTTTCTTTATCGGCTCCGATTGATTTTACGACTTTTACCTTGTCAATTTCATGTCAAATTAACTAGCATGCTCAAACCAGGCGTTTGTCTTGTGTGTTCGAAGCTGAGAACCCTACCTCACGTTTTTAGCGCGAACACTAGTATTTTTTTTTTTTTAAAAAAAACTAGCTTATGAATTAAGCTCTTTTATAGTGGATTAAAATCAATATAAGCCGTCCATTCCTTTGAATCTAATGATTGAAATCAATTTAGATCTAGTTATACTACCACCTGTAGTATTGATAGTAAAATTCAGAAAAGAGTAAAAGGGTAAAAAATTGTATCATATTATTTGTCCTCTACGGTAAAACACGTCATGTGATCCTGACGAATGGCGGATGAATGGATAAGAAGCCTCTGAAGATCATCAAGTATTCGGTAAATCTAAAACTGTGAACAAATTAGGAAAAATCTAAAATACCTATGATGAATGGATAAGAAAAATCTAAAATACCCTTAAGGAATGGATGGTTAAATTTAATTTCTACTACCACTATTTACTACCTATATTATCCACTGTAAAATTTCTCTATGAATTGCTCCGTTGTTCCCTTGGAACAAAGCTCGTCTGTGGTCGGTTGTTTGCAAGGAATCAGCTGTCAGCTTGAGGCTATCGGAGACTTTTTTTTTACCATTACAAGGTCACACACCACAATGCGAGCACACACACACGGTAGCATCCTCTTAGCACTCTTAACACACGTCTAATAAAGCAAAGACGAGGATAAATCTGAGACCTCGTAAAATTCCTAGTACGCATAAATATGAGCAGGAAGATTTGAGGTCGACACTACTACAGAATGATACATCACTATCGTTTCATTTGTGTCGGTTTCAAACTTTTGACTAAAAAACCGATTGTGATTCGTGCATCTCATTTGTAAATTTTGGAAACAGGTTATCACAATCGGTTCTTATAAGTAACCGATTGTGATAAGGGTCCTCATCACAATCGGTTCTTACAAACAACCGATTGTGATAAGGCTCACTTATTACAATCGGTTCATAGAAAGAACCGATTGTGATAAGTGGGTCATCATCACAATCGGTTCTTATAACCGATTGTGATAGTGATGTCCCTCATCACAATCGGTTCTTTATAAGAACCGATTGTGATAATATACTCATCACAATCGCTTCTTTGTAAGAACCGATTGTGGTGAGCGTCGTTAGGTTTTATATCCTCTCGGGATGAACTCTCCTCTGTTGGTGTTCTAGAGCCAAAAAAACCCGTCGCCATCTCAAAAAATAGAACATACTCTCATTGAGACTTAGGCTTGGGGGAGAAAATCTGAAATCGTTGAGGATGTGTGTTGAGAGGGTAAGTTAAAGCCCTAGCTTGAGGAGATTTATTTCCCCTCTATTTGCCCTCATTTGAGGTTTTCTTCAAAAGGTGAGCATTCCTTCAAATCCCTTCGATTTTGCATTAAGAAATTCGATTTTGATTTGGTGAATGTGTTATATGTCATTAATGCTATTATGGTTGAAACAATATTGGTGAGAAATTATAAAATCCTGAAGGAGAGATGGTGGTTACGGGCTAAAGTTGAAACCCTTGCTTGAGTATATTTCCACTCATTTGTGGTTAATTTTCTTCAAAAGGAGAGCATGTGAATGACTTACATGTCATTATTGTTGCTATAATGTGATCAATGGTAGAGTTTAGGTTGCGTAACCTATGTGTCTCCCGTTCGAGGGTGCTTGTTTATAAATATGCTAAAATGGCATATTTATAGATAAGCAGTCTCGAATTGTCCACGTTTTTTGGACAATTCGAGGATATGTGGTTCGGGAAAGTTCCTGAGCTATTGTACAACTCTAAAGAGTTTCGGTAGCATGCATCTCCCTGGTGTTCTCCAGATACACACCCTCTTGACCTGTTGTCGAGACATGTATTTGGAGAACAGCGGGGAGATGCTGCCGAAATTTTCTTTAGAGTTGTACAACAGCTTAGGAACTTGCTCGAACCACATATCCTCGAATGGGATTAGGACCTGACCTGATTGAAATTAGGATTCATAGTTGGTACGTACTCAATTCCTCGACTTTGTTAGTACTTCAACCCTTCTTTTCTTTCTTTGATTAGTGCTTGTCTCTCTATTGTGCGAAGGTCAATAAATAATATATTGGTATTTGACCTACATGCTAGTTGTCGCTCGTTGGCATTATTAATTTGTTGTTTATGGTTTAATTGTAGATGGACCGTGAAGAATGAATGTATCAAAAAAGCCGTGTGAGTGCCGAATTTCAGAGGGGAGTTAAGGAGTTCATAAGAATTGCAGAAGTAGATATGGTTATGAGGGGTGTAAAGTTCATATATTGTCCTTGCATTGATTGCACCAATCTCAGGAGATTTAACAACTCAGCTCAAATTGAAGGCCACTTGATTCGACGTGGCTTCGTGCGGAATTACACGTGTTGGATCCATCATGGGGAGACAAGTAGTACCCCTCCATTACGCAACGAAGACATGCTTCAAGCCGATCACGAGTTGGAGCGTGATATTTTTGATGAGGATAATTTAGATCAAATGTTGCGAGATGTGGAGGGAAATTACACGAAAAGAGAGTTCGAAAAATTTAAAAGCTTGATGGAAGACGATGCCAAACCGTTGTTTTCGGGTTGCAAAGAAGAATACAACAAGTTGGGTTCGGTCCTTGCATTGTTTGAACTGAAGGCAAAACACCGTTGGATAGATACAAGTTTCAATGCACTTTTAGTTCTTCTATCGGATATGCTTCCAGAGGGAAACGAGTTGCCAACAAGTATTTTTGAAGCGAAGAAGCTACTATGTCCCATGGGAATGGAAATAGAAAGGATACATGCATGTCCAAATGATTGCATATTATACCGCAACATGCATAAGGAACTGTGCATTTGTCCAGTTTGTGGTGTACCCCGGTACAAACAAAAGGAGAAGCGTAATGACATGAAGCGTAAGAGCCGAACCGACGACGGTGAAGATGTGAACAAAGGGGCACCAGCCAAGGTATTGTGGTATTTGCCCATCATTCCTCGTTTAGAGAGGTTCGCAAATCCCAAAGAGGCAAAATTGTTGTGTTGGCATTATGAATCTCGAAAGGAAGATGGCAAGTTGAGACACCCCGCTGATTCAGCACAATGGAGAAACATTGATTGGCAACATGAGGAGTTTGGTGCCGAGATGAGGAACATAAGATTTGGATTGAGTACAGATGGAATGAATCCGTTTGGTAATATGAGCAGTCGTCCACAAAGACTTGGCCGCTTTTGTTGTGTATCTACAATCTCCTCCTTGGTTATGCATGAAGCGGAAGTATATCATGATGTCGTTGCTAATCTCTGGACCTAAACAAATGGGTAATGATATCGATGTGTACCTAGCACCACTAATTGAGGATTTGGTAAAATTGTGGAATGAGGGGGTCGAGGTGTGGGATGCATACAAAAGAGAGAACTTCACCCTTCGGGCTATGATATTTTGCACCATAAATGATTTCCCAGCCCTTGGCAATTTGGCGGGCTACAGCACGAAGGGAGCCAAAGCTTGTCCAATTTGTGAAGAGGAGATCGATACTTGTGGTGCCGAATTCCAAGAAAAGCGTGTACATGGGTCACCGTGAGATTTCTACCTCAAGTCATCGATATCGTAAGATGGATGACAAATTTGATGGAAAGAGGGAAATTGCGTGCGACCCCCGACCTATGAGTGGAAGGCAAGTATATTCACGTGTCGGATATCGATGTTCAAGACGGTAAGAGTCAGAATCTGTTCGTCCCAGGACCATTTGGAAGAAGAGGTCAATATTTTGGGACTTACCATACTGGAAGGAGTTAGATGTTCGTCATTGTATTGATGTCATGCACGTTGAGAAAAATGTCTGTGATAATTTGGTTGGTATCCTGCTGAACATATCTGGGAAGACCAAGGATGGTGTGAATGCTAGTCGCGATATGACCTACATGGGAATCAGGCCCAAGCTTGCAGTGATAGAGGAGGATGGAAAAGGACCGTACATCCCCACTGCATGCTACACCTTATCCAAGAAGGAGAAAGAAGACCTTTACAAGTGTCTCCATGATATTAAGGTTCCATCGGGCTACTCCGCAAACATTAAGAAGCTTGTGTCTATGGATGATTTAAAGTTGCTTGGTATGAAGTCCCACGACTGTCATGTCTTGATGACCCAAATGCTCCCTGTTGCAATCAGAAATATTCTGCCAGAGGATGTCAGGTTGGCAATCACGAAGCTATGTTATTTCTTCAAGCGATTTCATGCAAGGTTATTGATCCCGATATACTAAACAACTTACAGAGTGAGGTGGTGCAGACTCTTTGTCAGCTTGAGATGCATTTCCCCCCATCGTTCTTCGACGTCATGGTCCACCTCGTTGTTCACCTTGTTAGAGAGATTAAGATCTGTGGACCCGCATTCCTGCGTTACATGTATCCATTCGAGAGGTACATGGGTATATTAAAGTCATATGTGAGGAATAGGTCGAAGCCTGAGGGTAGTATTATTGAAGGTTATGGCACTGAAGAGGTTATTGAGTTCTGCGTGGACTATCTAGGTAAAAGACAACCGATTGGTGTTCCTGTATCTCGTCATGAGGGCAGACTTGGTGGCAAAGGAACCATTGGGTCCAATCTAACGAGCCCACAGTTTGAAATGTCTTGTAAAGCGCATTTTGTAGTCTGCAACACAAAGAAGGTTCATCCATACATCCAGCAGCACAAGTTGATATTACGGGAAGAGAATCCACATATGGATGAGCTTTCCATCACACGAGAACACAACAATCAATTCCTCACATGGTTCAAAGAAAAGGCGAAGGTCTCCGTCAGTATTGAGGCTATAAAATGGTTGGCTGACGGACCAAGATTTAATGTACAGACATGGCAGGGGTATGATATATACTGAAAGTCAAGATGCAAAGAGTACAGTTCAAAATAGTGGTGTGAGCATAGATGCTTTGTCCGATGATCACTCGAAAAGAGGATCGTCAACCGCAATGAACTGTTACTATGGGATGATCGAAGAAATATGGGAGCTCGATTACGGAATATACCAAGTTCCATTATTCCGATGTAAGTGGGTGAGACTTCCTCACGGAGTGAAGGTTGACAAGAGAGGTTTTACCCTTGTTGATCTCAATAGACTCGCCTACAAAGATGAACCGTTCATCCTTGCGAAGCAAGCAACTGTCGGGACCCCGAATTTGCAAATCCGAACCCTCTGTGTATTCAGCACTAGTCCAGGAACGCGCTAGTGCACACAGTCTTAACATCGGTAAATATCACAATCATACCAATCGATATTATCAAAGTACTTTATTTAAATAACCAAAGTGGTTACTTGACCTTATGGCCAAGTTACAAATATATGCCTTGCAAGGCGGAACTTATTAAAAGAGAAATAAGCTGCCGGAAAAATCAAATAAACTGTGGGCGCCATCCAAAGATACCACAGGCAATGGCGGGCTCGCATCCCTAAGTAGTCGGGTCCTCTTGGAGTTCCTCCTCCAATCTTTGGCGTAATCTCCTCTTCAACTGGTATTGTGTTGAGGCAAGGGTGAGTACTTGGTACTCGGCAAGTCATGCATGTAATGCAAGCTAATATACTATATGCATGGCTTGGTACAAAGGAATAGCTCAAGGTATATTTATGTAAGCGACATTTGACAAGTAATATAAGTAGATTCGAAAGCAGTAAAAACAAGTAATGCATAAATAACTTTTCAAAAAGTTTAAATAACATTTTTCCCCATCCTAAACCATATTTCCATCATCTTCTTTGTTAAACCAACCCAACTTTTCAAATCCAAGTTGTTTTCAGAAAATCTAACCCTTGACTGTAATTCCCGAGCATTGTCCAGTACCGTGGACTCGGCTATTCAAATAGATTCTACACTCTGCAGAGGCTATGCACTTTACCCACAAGATACAATCCACTCACCACGTCAGCCGTGAATCGCCATACAAGAGTATGCGAATGAGCGATCATAACAAAGCCTTTCTAAGCCTTAAACAAAGACAGTGGTCCTCTCGAGACGTGCTCTACACCATCCCTTCCCTTAGCCAAGGCGAAGTATGGGACCAACACACCGTTAGATGGGTACCTGGCCCACGACCACGATACGCTCCCCCGTACAATCACACAAACGGTGTAACTGACACCCTGAGGCTCCACAAGTGAGTCCTTAGCGACTTAGTCAACTAGGGCCGTCCCATTCCAGCCATGTGGTTGCAAGTATGACCCAGTTCAAAGGCTTGCAAGGTTAAGTCCTTAGAGTGACCAGGGCAAGACTACCCGAAAAACCAAATCATCATCCCCAGTGCCACACTGGCCCACCTGATTACTCTTGCCACATGCCCTGGCCGAAATCGCTTATCAAACCCCGCTTGATTACCATGCACCACGTGCCATCAACATCACATGATACTTTTCCAAAACAGGTTCAATATATCATTAAGTCAATATTAGCATTTGATTATCCAAAATCATGTCATGAGCACGTAAAGGTGTCTAAGCAAAGATACTACAACGATCTAAACCCATGTTGGCAATTTAATAATGTCCAACTAGTAAACCACAACTAGGGTGACAAAGGGTCATGGCACATACTTAAGTAATCAAGGTGTCATATAGCAAATTGGTATTTATCTAACCCCCATGTTTAAACAAAGTATCTTTCTAATTGAACTAGCATGCAATAGTTTAAATCAAAATAGATTTCGAAATAGGATCAATATGGTCAAAGCACAACTTGCCTTCAAAAGCACTTGCTCTTGGTCTTGAGTTGGATCTGAGTCAATACTTCTCCTTCGAATCCCTCCAGGCACTTCAACGTCTACTCGTAAAGCGTGCAAATAGCAAATACACAAATAAACACTATGCAAAAGATCCCAAAACTCCAAATAAAATCCATAAACAGAGAGAACATAATTTTCTGGATTTTTAGAAACTGGAATCGTCAAATTTGGAGTTAAACGCATAAAAGTTATGATTATTTAAAGTTTAAATAATCAATTAAATAATTTTACAGAGAAAAACTTTAGTCCAAAAATTAAATAAAATTCATATTTAGGTAGATCTCAATTTTATACAAATTTAGAAATTTGAATCGCTCAAATCGGAGTTGAAACGCATAAAAGTTATAAGCGTTTGAAGTTTGAATCTAAATTTGAAATCATTATTTGAATTAATAAATCATTTTCTTTTCGGAAATTAATTATTGCGTCGGCATGGACACGTGGCAGCTCTCGATTGGCCTGGCCGACGCCACCGGTCCATGGGCTCGGCCCACGCCGGCCGGGTCCACGGTGGACTCGGTCCACGGCCACGTGAGATCGACATGTGGGCCCCACCGCCAGCTGGGTTTCACGCACGCTGCGTGATCGCGGGCCGACACGTGGGCCCTCGACTCGCGGGTCCCGCGTGTCGAGACACGCTCCCCACGGCGTGGCGCGGTGAGCACACGTGGCACAATCTCGGCCGTTGATTTGAAAATCAGCGGTCGGATTGATCTAGACCTCACGCTCAAAACTACACGGTTGATCCGGCCGCTCGATCTAGATCGGACGGTCCAGATCTAACCCTATCGCTACAACGCAACTAACCACAACCGCATTTATCTAAATCTAACGGTTGAAACCTAATCAAGAACGGAACAAGATAGCAGGCGACGTGGCCTCACCTCGTGCGTTGGATCTTGATCCAACGGTGCACCGAGCTCGCGAGCGGCGATGGCTTGCGGCGTTGCGGCTGCCGCCGGCCGAGGACGGCGACCACCCTAACGGCGCTTGGGCGTCTCCGCCAAGTGAGTGCACCCCACAGTGCGCCGACGCAAGGTTCTCGAATCCGGCTTGAAGCGGCGGAGGATGACGAACGGCGCGAAACGAAGAAAACCGTGGCGGCACTCCCCAAACTTCGGAGAAATCGCGAGGCGACGGCGGCGGCTTGGGCGTTGGAAACTAGGGCAATAGGCGCGCACACGAACGGCGATCCTCGGGCGATGACTCACGCCTTAAATAACCTCGGCAGGCGTGCACACGGCGGAAACCTAATCGGACGCGGCGGCTACTGGCGGCGAGTCGGCTTCGATTACGGAAGACGACGAAATCATGGCCGCCCACGTGTCGCTCAACGGCCACGATCGCGACGGCGCGATCGGTCCGTCCGGACACGGCTCGGTCGGGGTCGGGCGGATCTCAGCCGTTGGATCTTGATCCAACGGTTGGGATCGATTAGGGTTAGGAGTGGGTTCGGTCGAGTCAACTGGCTCGGGTCGGACTCGAGTCCGACTCGGTCGGATGAACAGTACTTGACCCGAGTTGGATTTTCCAGCGAATTAATATTTAAAATAATTACCAGTAATTCATTTAATTCATTAAAAATAGCAAATGACTCAGAAAAATTCCAGAAAAATTCTGGAAAATATTTTGGATCATTTTGGACTCAAATAAAATATTTCCAACAAAAATTTATTTGCAAATTTAAATTCTTTAATTATTTCAAAATGGAATAAATTCAAATAAATTCCAAATAAATCCAAATAAATTCCAGAAAATTCCAAAAATTCACCAAAGTGCCAAATCACACATGAATTTAAGAAAAGCAAAATTTTGGGGTGTTACAAACCTCCCCCCCTTAATAGAATCTCGTCCCCGAGATTCAGGGCTTACTAAAGGAATAGGTTTGGAAATTCTTTCTTCAAATCCTCTTCGCGCTCCCAAGTCGCTTCACTTTCTTCATGGTTGCTCCACTGAACTCTACAGAAACGGGTTGACTTGTTTCTAGTTTCTCGATCCATTGTGTCTAGAATCCTCACAGGGTGCTCCTCATAAGTCAAGTCCTCATGCAACTCAATTGACTCTAGCGGTGTCTGTTCCTCAGGAACTCGGAGACACTTCTTTAACTGGGACACATGGAATACGTCATGTACTCCTGCTAACGACTGTGGCAACTCCAGCTGATAAGCAACTTCGCCTCTGCGACTCAAAATCTTAAATGGTCCAACATAGCAGGTGCGAAGTTTCCCTTTGGCATGGAACCTCTTAACTCCCGAGAGGCGTAACTCGAGGTATACAAAGTCTTACGGTTCAAAACTCAAATCTCGGCGACGATTGTCAAGATAACTCTTCTGTCGAGATTGGGCTATCTTCAACCTTTCCCTAATCATGGCGACCGCTTCTTGACCTCTTGAAGAATATCAGGCCCAAAGACACGGCGCTCGCCACGGTCTCATTCCAATTCAATGGCGTCCGACAGTGGTCGACCATACAAAGGCCTCAAAAGGTGACATCTGTAAACTAGCCTGATAACTATTGTTGTAACTAAACTCGGCATACGGCAAACTCTTATCCCAAGAGGTAGCATAAGCTAATGCACAAGCTCTTAACATATCCTCCAGAATCTGGTTGACTCTTTCGATGCGCCCATCCGTGCGTGGATGATAAGTCATCTTGAAGTTCAAACGGGTTCCCATGGCTTCATGCAACTTATTCCGTAACCTTGAGGTAAATTGGGTACCTCGGTCCGATACAATCCTCTTTGGCACTCCGTGCAAACAGACAATCCTGATCATGTACAATTCCGCTAATTTATCTCCCGAGTAGGTGGTCTTTACGGGGATAAAATGGGCTACTTTAGTCAAGCGATCCACTATAACCCATATGGAGTCATGACCTCCTTGAGTCTTCGGCAAACCGGTAATGAAATCCATTCCGATTTCCTCCCACTTCCACTCAGGTATTTTCGTAATTTGTAGCAATCCTCGCTGGTCTCGATGCATTGCCTTGACTCTTCGGCATACGTCGCACAATGCAACATGCTCGGCAACTTCACGTTTCATACTCGGCCACGAGAATCTCTCCTTGAGATCTGATACATCTTGGCGCTTGTGGTGAATCGAGTACTTAGAGTCATGGGCTTCTTCCAAAATCAGTTGCTTTAACTCCTTTTGTTAGGCACACAAATGCGATCCTTCATCCACAACGTGCCTTGCTCATCCAATTTGAAGTCCTCGCCTCGCCTTCCTCCTTGATGGACTTAATCCTCGCGGATCTGTCATCATCCTTCATCCTTCTCGGATCGATCCTCTAGGGTAGGCTTTACTTCCAATGCGGCCAAGAATCCGCTAGGTACAACCTCAATCTTCATCTTTCGAAAATCCTCACATAACTCATCCTGACTTGTGGCTAGCAACGTACTCACGGTATGGCTCTTCCGACTCAGAGCATCGGCTACTACGTTGGCCTTCCCGGGATGGTAATGGATTCCAACATTATAGTCCTTGATCAACTCTAGCCATCTCCTTTGCCTCATATTCAGATCCGACTGGGTGAATATGTACTTAAGGCTCTTATGATCCGTATATACTTCACATCTGTTTCCAATCAGATAGTGACGCCATATCTTCAAAGCATGCACTACGGCGGCTAACTCTAGGTCATGTGTCGGATAATTTTCCTCATGCGGCCTCAACTGCCTTGATGCATAAGCGACGACCTTTCCATTCTGCATCAAAGACACATCCAAGTCCTTGGCGCGATCGTCACAATAAATATCGAAGCTTTGAGCAACATCCGGTAGAACTAACACCGGTCTTGATGTCAATCGCTTCTTCACTCTGAAATCCTTCCTCACATTCTCAAGGCGTCCATGCAAACTTCTTTTCCTTCTTCAAGCAATTGCGTAAGAGGTTTCGCAATTGTTGAAAAACCGTCGATGACACGGCGGTAGTATCCTGCCATTCCAAGGAAACTCCGAATCTGGGTCACAGTCTTCGGCTGCTCCCAATGTAACACAGCTTCTACTTTGCTTGGATCTACGGCGACTCCTTCTGCGGTCATCACATGTCCAAGAAACTCCACCTTGTCCTTCCAAAAATCACACTTGCTGAACTTGGCGAAAAGTTGCTGTTCCTCGCCTTTTCCAAAACTCGCCTTAAGTGTTCGGCATGTTCATCCTCCTGTCTTGGAGTAGATTAGGATATCGTCTATGAACACGACGACAAACTTGTCCAAATATTCCATGAACACCTTATTCATCATATTCATGAAATAAGCCGGGCGATTCGTTAGCCCAAAGGACATAATCAGTAAACTCGTAATGTCCATATCTTGACGAGAATGCGATCTTGAATATCTTACGATCGGATCTTCAAGCGATGGTACCCGATCTCGAGATCAATCTTGGAGAAAACTCGGCTCCTCTTAATCGATCAAACAAATCATCAATCCTGGGTAGCGGATACTTATTTTTCACGGTGACTTCATTGAGTGCATGGTAGTCAATGCACATCCTGAAACTCCCGTCCTTCTTCTTGACAAACAAAGCGGTGCTCCCCACGGTGGCGAACTTGGTCTCGATAAATCCTTTATCCATTAACTCTTCCAATTTGTTTCTTCATCTCTACCAACTCCTCGGTAGACATCCGATAGGGTCTCTTTGCTATCGGTCTTGTGCAGTACAAGTTCTATCACAAACTCTATGTCCTCGTCATGCGGCATACCAGGTAGATCTTCGGGAAAACATCTGGGTACTCAGTCACTACCGGGACATCCTCGATGCTGCTTGCCTTGGTACTGTTAACCATCCACTGTCCATCTCTACCTGCAGTGGCTTGAAATTCCACGTTCGTCCCACACGGGCTCTCACCGGAGATAGTTCTTCGTCCACAATCCAATACTGACCTTGTGCTTGGATAACCAATCCATTCCCAATATAACATCTAAGGTCCGGGTCTCCAAAATTATAAGGTTTGCTAGGAACTCTATTCCATCTATTAGTATTCTCACCTCGAACATCCTACTTCCGTTCGGAGTTCGGAACCAGGGTTTGAACTAAAAGCATGCACTTAAGTCTTGCAACTCTCAAGTCATTTCTAGTAGCAAAGCCTTGCGAAACAAACGAATGCGAAGCTCAGAGTCAAACAAAATCCCATTGCAGGTGTATCGAGTTAACAAGTTACTTACCCAGTACGACGTCCGGAGCATTCTGCAGTGCATCTGCGGTGACATGGTTGTCTCGGCCTCTCACCACTGTCTGGTGTGTGGCTCCTGGTTCTGGCGTCCTAGCTGGGGTGGTTCATAGTTTGAAGCGAATCGGGTCGCCTGCTGTCTTCTTCGGACAAGCTGTTGGCAAAGTGTCCTGGCTCGTTGCGCTTGTAGCGTCTCACTTGTTCCTTCTTATCGCCGGGGTAGCGTTTCTAGCGGGGGCTGGGTGCAGTAGTTTTGATTGACAGGTCTTGGTGCGGGGATGGTGTCCTTGTTGCATTCTCGTGGTTGGAATCAAGAATTGATTTGGTGCAACTCTCAAGCGCCGCTATGCGTTCCTCGACGTGATCCTTCTTTGTTGCATCCTGCGCTTCCTGTTCTCATCCAGTTCCTTGCGCTTGTCCTCAAGAATAAGCGCCTTATTCACCAACTCTTGGAAATCTGGAAAGGTGTGGGTGATCAATCCTACTTGCAATCTGAGTTAAGTCCCTTCATGAAACGAGGTATGCCTGGATTTATGCCGCTACATCCTCAGTGCGTGGCGTGCTAGCTGTGTGAACTTGTTCAGTAGTCGGCCACCGGCTGATTACCTTGCCTCGGTGCTCTGAACTCCTCCTTCTTAAGGTCCATAATTCCTTCAGGCACGTGATCTTTGTCGAATGCATTGTGAACTCCTCCCAAGTGATATCTTGAGGGTTCTCTGCGTGGCACGAAGTTCTCCCACCATTCGTGAATGTTCCTTCCAAGCGATGAGAAGCGTAAAGTACCTTCTCATTCCCTATGCATTGAGCTATGTGTAGCTTCCTCTCAATTGATCTTAACCAATCGTCGGCCTCCAACGGATTGGCATTCCCAGAGAAAGTGGGTGGGTGAGTCCTCATGAACTCGGCGGCCTTGTATTACGGCGTGGTCCCTGATTAACTTGATTAGCGTGGCCTCGAGCGATGACGTGCTGCATTTGTTGCATCATAGCATGCATCAACTGGTGCAGCGACAAGAAATGCTCCAAAATTCTGCACATCCGGCGGTCGGTGCTCCATCATTGGGGTTTTACATTTGGCGAGATCCACTCCCATTGCTTCCAAAGTTCCCACGGGTGTTCACCATCTGTTGATTGCTCTAGGTTTAGAGATGAGAGGGAAACGAGAATAGACAAGTAATATGGAACTTATGCGGGTGAAAGGGGTAACTTTAAGGTCCACCTTTATTATTAATAACTTGGTATGGCTGCTTACAATGCCTAAGGGCCTTGCAACACATCACGCACACTTTCGACAAACAAAGCAAATCCAAATCGAACTAACTCTGGAATATAACGCCTAAAGGGTAACTCTTTATTCTATGACGCGACTCGGCGAAGGAGTCTCACTATAGAACCTAAGCTCACTCATCGAGAAAACCTCCACGGCCTGGGTACGGGTGCTGCGGCATAGGCGCGAAGCGATCGCCATGTCCAGCGACTATGTCATCTGTGGTAGTCGAAGAAGCAGTGTCCTCATCGAGATCGACTCCTCCGGATCCGGCTCGTGTAGCTCGAAATCGCTCTGGGTGCAGTCCGTACAAAGTCATCTCCAACTCGTCAATCCTTCGTAGAAGGTGTGCCACATACTCTTGAGCTTCCCGCCATCTGTTCTTCTCTGTCGTGATCTCCTTGCGGGCCTTCTGTAGCTCCTTGCTTGTATTATCTAGTACATCCTCCTGGGCGCATTTACAAATCGTGCCAAGCGTGTAACCGTGGCATCCTCATCCTGAATCGCCTTGGTCGAGAAGGTTATCGCTTGCGGATGGTAACGGAACACCGTACTCTCCAACTCTCTGGCGAGACACGGGTAATGTGCCGCATTGCTCGTCGTGATACTTCTTGGATACCCATCTGCATTGTAGATCTCCTGGCGGTCACGGTGTATCGGACGATTGCCTGGGCCCCTCTTCTGGCAGTACCTCAATCCTCACGTCACAAGCCTTGATCAATCACGCTTGTCCGATCACTTCCACTTGGTATTGGGGCTTCTCAAAATCTCCGAGTGCCGTAGCATATGCCAAAGTTCATGGCGTGACCAACTCCCAGATCAACGTAGTTGAACTCTTCCTCCATCTGTCACAAGAGTGCTTTACGTAAGAACTCGGAAATTTTTAAATTGTGACAAGGTAAGGGAAAATTTCAGCAAGAGACGAGAAAAGAGAGAAGGGGATAAGTCAAGATGTCTTTTCTTGTCTTCACAAATTTTTAGATTTAGAAAATAGGTTTTATCCTCACTATGACCATTCTAGCTTAGGGTTGAGCCTACAGTCAAGTATGGCTCTGATACCACCTCTGTCGGGACCCCGAATTTGCAAATCCGGACCCTCTGTGTATTCAGCACTAGTCCAGGAACGCGCTAGTGCACACAGTCTTAACATCGGTAAATATCACAATCATACCAATCGATATTATCAAAGTACTTTATTTAAATAACCAAAGTGGTTACTTGACCTTATGGCCAAGTTACAAATATATGCCTTGCAAGGCGGAACTTATTAAAAGAGAAATAACTGCAGCGGAAAAATCAAATAAACTTCGTGGCGCCATCCAGTATACCACAGGCAACTGACTGGGCTCGCATCCCTAAGTAGTCGGGTCCTCTTGGAGTTCCTCCTCCAATGCTGGCGTAATCTCCTCTTCAACTGGTATTGTGTTGAGGCAAGGGTGAGTACTTGGTACTCAGCAAGTCATGCACAGAATGCAAGCTAATATACTATATGCATGGCTTGGTACAAAGGAATAGCTCAAGGTATATTTGCGGTAAGCAGCATTTGACAAGTAATATAAGTAGATTCGAAAGCAGTAAAAACAAGTAATGCATAAATAACTTTTCAAAAAGTTTAAATAACATTTTTCCCCATCCTAAACCATATTTCCATCATCTTCTTTGTTAAACCAACCCAACTTTTCAAATCCAAGTTGTTTTCAGAAAATCTAACCCTTGACTGTAATTCCCGAGCATTGTCCAGTACCGTGGACTCGGCTATTCAAATAGATTCTACACTCTGCAGAGGCTATGCACTTTACCCACAAGATACAATCCACTCACCACGTCAGCCGTGAATCGCCATACAAGAGTATGCGAATGAGCGATCATAACAAAGCCTTTCGGAAGCCTTAAACAGCACAAGTGGTCCTCTCCGGTACGTGCTCTACACCATCCCTTCCCTTAGCCAAGGCGAAGTATGGGACCAACACACCGTTAGATGGGTACCTGGCCACAGCCACGATACGCTCCCCCGTACAATCACACAAACGGTGTAACTGACACCCTGAGGCTCCACAAGTGAGTCCTTAGCGACTTAGTCAACTAGGGCCGTCCCATTCCAGCCATGTGGTTGCAAGTATGACCCAGTTCAAAGGCTTGCAAGGTTAAGTCCTTAGAGTGACCAGGGCAAGACTACCCGAAAAACCAAATCATCATCCCCAATGCCACACCGCCCACCTGATTACTCTTGCCACATGCCCTGGCCGAAATCTGTTTATCAAACCCCGCTTGATTACCATGCACCACGTGCCATCAACATCACATGATACTTTTCCAAAACAGGTTCAATATATCATTAAGTCAATATTAGCATTTGATTATCCAAAATCATGTCATGAGCACGTAGCAGTCTAAGCAAAGATACTACAACGATCTAAACCCATGTTGGCAATTTAATAATGTCCAACTAGTAAACCACAACTAGGGTGACAAAGGGTCATGGCACATACTTAAGTAATCAAGGTGTCATATAGCAAATTGGTATTTATCTAACCCCATGTTTAAACAAAGTATCTTTCTAATTGAACTAGCATGCAATAGTTTAAATCAAAATAGATTTCAAATAGGATCAATATGGTCAAAGCACAACTTGCCTTCAAAAAGCACTTGCTCTTGGTCTTGAGTTGGATCTGAGTCAATACTTCTCCTTCGAATCCCTCAGGCACTTCAACGTCTACTCGTAAAGCGTGCAAATAGCAAATACACAAATAAACACTATGCAAAAGATCCCAAAACTCCAAATAAAATCCATAAACAGAGAGAACATAATTTTCTGGATTTTTAGAAACTGGAATAAATCAAATTTGGAGTTAAAGCATAAAAGTTATGATTATTTAAAGTTTAAATAATCAATTAAATAATTTTACAGAGAAAAACTTTAGTCCAAAAATTAAATAAAATTCATATTTAGGTAGATCTCAATTTTATACAAATTTAGAAATTTGAATCGCTCAAATCGGAGTTGAAACGCATAAAAGTTATAAGCGTTTGAAGTTTGAATCTAAATTTGAAATCATTATTTGAATTAATAAATCATTTTCTTTTGGAAATTAATTATTGCGTCGGCATGGACACGTGGCAGCTCTGATTGGCCTCTTGGCCGACGCCACCGGTCCATGGGCTCGGTCCACGCTCGGCTCGGGTCCACGGTGGACTCGGTCCACGGCCACGTGAGATCGACATGTGGGCCCCACCGCGGTGCTGGGTTTCACGACGCTGCGTGGCTGCGGTGACACGTGGGCCCTCGACTCGCGGGTCAGCGTGTCGAGACACGCTCCCCACGCGGCGTGGCGCGGTGAGCACCGCGTGGCACAATCTCGCCGTTGATTTGAAAATCAACGGTCGTGATGGATCTAGACCTCACGTTCAAAACTACACGGTTGATCGGGCCGTTCGATCTAGATCGGACGGTCCAGATCTAACCCTATCGCTACAACGCAACTAACCACAACCGCATTTATCTAAATCTAACGGTTGAAACCTAATCAAGAACGGAAACCGTAACGGGCGACGTGGCCTCACCTCGTGCGTTGGATCTTGATCCAACGGTGCACCGAGCTCGCGGGCGACGATGGCTTGCGGCGGCGTTGCGGCTGCCGTGGCCGAGGCAGCGACCACCCTAACGGCGCTTGGGCGTCTCGGCCAAGTGAGTGCACCCACAGTGCGCCGACGCAAGGTTCTCAGATCCGGGCTTGAAGGCGGCGGAGGATGACGAACGGCGCCGGAAACGAAGAAAACCCGTGGCGGCACTCCCCAAACTTCGGCGAGAAATCGCGAGGCGACGGCCGGCTTGGGCGTTGGAAACTAGGGCAATAGGCGCGACACTAACGGCGATCTCGGCGATAACCCACGCCTTAAATAACCTCGGCAGCGTGCACCGCGGCGGAAACCTAATCGGACGCGGCGGCTCTGCGGCGGCGAGTCCAGCTTCGATTCACGGGAAGACGACGAAATCGTGGCCGCCCACGTGTCGCGCTCAACGGCCCGCGATCGCACGGCGGCGATCGGTCGGTCGGACACGGCTTCCGGCTCGAGTCGGGCGGATCTCGGCCGTTGGATCTTGATCCAACGGTTGGGATCGATTAGGGTTAGGAGTGGGTTCGGTCGAGTCAATCGGCTCGGTCGGACTCGAGTCCGACTTCGGTCGGATGAAACGATACTTGACCCGAGTTGGATTTTCCAGCGAATTAATATTTAAAATAATTCCCAGTAATTCATTTAATTCATTAAAAATAGCAAATGACTCAGAAAAATTCCAGAAAAATTCTGGAAAATATTTTGGATCATTTTGGACTCAAATAAAATATTTCCAACAAAAATTTATTTGCAAATTTAAATTCTTTAATTATTTCAAAATGGAATAAATTCAAATAAATTCCAAATAAATCCAAATAAATTCCAGAAAATTCCAAAAATTCACCAAAGTGCCAAATCACACATGAATTTAAGAAAAGCAAAATTTTGGGGTGTTACAGCAACTCAAGTTTTCTACGTGCATGATCCGGCCAATCCGAGGTTGCACGTCGTCCTTCATAGCAAGAGGCGGATTGTTGGAGTTGAAAATGTTGTAGATGAAGAGGAGTATAACCAATTCGATGAAATACCTTCGTTTGCAGATGGGGCATGTCTTAGCGGTGACGACGACACACATGGAACAAATTACATGCGTGTGGATCATCAAGAAGGGTTGTATTGTAAATAAAGGGACTACGTATGCTATGCCACTTGATCTGTTAATTCATCCAATACATGATGTATAGCTAGTCCTCGCAAACACGGTTGGAGTTTCTACCATTGTGCCTAGCTTCGATCTGTCAGCGGTGAAGTATGATGTGTTGTGCTTATTCAATTCGTTCCTTGGCTGATGCAAATAACATATTTTGGTGCATGCAGTTAAACCGATTCAACTAGTTCATGATTACGTATGCTGTTATTTGCAGTTAGTATTTTAAAATACAAACACATCTGTAGTCGGTTCCAATAGAAACTATAATTAAAAGACAAACTATAATTAAAATACTAACTGAAAATTAAAATACAAACATAAATTAAAATACAAACACATCTGTATCGGTTCCAACCGAAAAACCGATTGCAATACTACATCTGTGTCGGTTCCAGTTTTGAAATGATTGAAATACTACTAATATTAGTGTCGGTTCATCTCATAAACCGATTGAAATAGTCTAAACATTAGTGTCGGTTCTTATTAGAAACCAATTGAAATATTATAAAAATTAGTATCGGTTCTTCGTAGAAACCGATTGAAATAGTATAAACATTAGTGTCGGTTATTCGTAGAAACCGATTGAAATAGTATAAACATTAGTGTCGGTTCTTCGTAGAAACCGATTGAAATATTATAAACATTAGTGTCGGTTATTCGTAGAAACCGATTGAAATAGTATAAACATTAGTGTCGGTTCTTCGTAGAAACCGATTAAAATAGTATAAACATTAGTGTCGGTTTCTATTATAAATCGATTGAAATAGGAAACATTAGTATCGGTTCTTCTTAGAAACCGATTGCGATAGTTATGTGACACATTACACTGCGCCCGAGCGCCCGAGTCCTCACTGTGCCCGAGCCCTCACCCCGCAGCCCTCCCCTTCTCCCATCGCCGCCAGGACCTCGCCCCTCCCTTCCTCCCATCGCCGCCGCCAGCTACTCCCCTTGCTCCCATCCCTGCCGCCTCCCCTCCCCCTTCCCTCTCCCCCGTGCCTTCCCCTCCCCTTGCTCTCGTCGCCCGAGCCCTCCCATCGCCGCCGCCTCCCCCCTTCCCTCTCTCCCGTCGCCCGAGCTCTCACTGCGCCCTCCCCATCCTCCCATCGCCGCCGCCAGGAAGACTCCTTGCTGCCATCCCCGCCGCCTCCCCTTGGCCTCCCCCCGCGCCATCCCCTCCCCTTGCTCCCGTGACCGTCGCCGCCGCATCCCCTCCAAGGACGACGTGGGCTTTAGCAGGGAGAGCGGCGGTGGCAGGGAGGCCGAGGCTGCCGTGGCGCCACTAGGGTTCCCGTCGACGCCGATCGGCGGTGAACAAGGGAGCAAGATCGATCCCGACGCCGTCGCAGATCCTCATCGGCCCGACGCAGTTCTCCTGCCCCATCTGCTTCAAAACCTTCAACCGTGTCAACAACATGCAGGTGAGCCAGCCACGTTATCAACTCTATATTGATCTTGCTGCTCTACCTAGATAGCTCTTGTGTGACTGTTAATTCTCTCTACTCCTTGTTGCTATCTTCTTTTTCTTTTTGGTTCTTGTTTTCGTTTTGTCTCAATTAGCAAAGTGATTAATTTTCTGGAAATTAACCATGATCCACAATGGATCCTAATTGGCATTAGCTAACAATAAATCTGATCCATGATCAGTGCATACTCAAGTTCTGGCTAGAAGATATAGTTCATTCATGTTTGAGTCGATTACAACATAGATAGCTCTTGCTTGTCTTGATCCAAAACAAAATTGTTCCAAATTAAGAGAAGAAGAGAAAGATTGCATTTTGTGCCTATATATGTCCTCTTGTGAATCAATATTGCGGTTAATTTGTCGATATGATCTGTTTTGTTGCGAGTCGCTTGTTGACCGTTGACCATTGGGGAAAAAACTTGCAGAACTTTGGTATGTCCTTGCTGTGCCATCTTAATTTACTCCTCTCATCCATGCATCTTATTTTACTGGTACCTGCAGAATTAGTTGTCCAAGAGATAGTACTGCTGCTTACTCTTGTGTAACACTATATTTATATTGAAAAAGAGAATGGAGACACCTATGGTGAAGGATGGAGACTGAAGTTGAGATGGTGGTAGCGAGGCAATAACAATTGCGATGCAGATATACAAGCATCAAAATCCTAACAAGAAATTTCGCATATGTTAATTGGGCATCTATAGTTGCTTTTCATTTTGGTGGGTTGTAGACAAATCTCACATAGACATATTTGTAGTGCATTAGCTATTTATCTACATCTTTTTGGTCTAAAATAGCCAATAGACAGTAAGGTAACATTGGGTGTGTTGAAATGATAATAATAGAGATAACTCATTTAGCCACAAGTGAGATGCGGATGCCTTATAGACATTGTGTGAAGGCGATGCATTTTTGTTAAATATAGGTGGCTGATGTGTAACTATATACATCAGATGTGTAATACTTTAATACTATGTGAAATACTTTGATACTATGTGTAATACTTTGATACTATGTAGAACCGCCACCCCGACTCCTCGTCCTCGAGCGCCGCCGCAAGCCGTGTCCTCCCGCACCACCTCCATCCTGCGCCACTTCACGCAACCGAGCTCCCTAGGACTACCAGATCAAGACTCTAGCACACGTGCGTCCTCGTCATCCGACCTCGGCCATCTCCTCCAAACTCGAGGTGAGTCTTGCTTTTCTGTGGATGAACGAATGGATTAGAAAGGGAATAGATAGCTAGATTTGTGTGGAGATTATTTGCTTAGCAAATAAACTAGATCTTGTAAACATATTCTAAGCATATTGACATACTCTAAGCATAAACGATGTAGCATTTCGTTGGTTAGCACAGGACTAAAAGAAAGGCGAGCTGCTTTGTAAACATATTGACATACTCTAAGCATATTTGTTCAATTGATAATCAATGTGTAGGTTCATTTGTTAATCCAAAGAGTATTTTCATACTGAATGATTAGATAACGCTAAACTGACGGATAATAGTAAATGTTGTAGATCACAGATACAGGATTGACAAGGAACGTAGATAATTATAGAGTAAACAATGTTTTGTGATATACATATACACATAGTATACAGTGGATAGTGAAGCAAAAGGGCATATAATTTAGCTATATAGTTGTTCTGTTTTGATTACAGAGAAAGGGTTAACATTATTAGTTTGGTACGGAAGTAGGATAGCAAAACAGTTATATAGGCTGTAGCAACCATGGAGGAAAACGAATTAATTGGTGCTTGGAGATAGGGAATTTGAGTATTATATAGGCTGTAGCAACCATGGAGGACTGGAATTATGTATGAATTGTTTGTTGAATGCGTTGTGTTCCTATAGAAATAGATATATTGATCGGTGTTGGTATTTAGCTGAGATTATGTTTTGGTAGGGATACGATGGATAAATAACTACGCAAATATTTGTAGCAGTAAAAAGAGCGTTATGAATTGTAGAGTGCTGTTGTTCATACTGATACATATATATTATATTGGTTAGAGGTGCGATATTACAGACAAGCTATAGTTTGGAAGAGCTTAACTAAAGTATTTTGTGCATATATATATATATATATATATATATATATATAATGGAAACACAAAGGTAGATCTTAGAGAGGAACAGCACCTAAGTTATTTTTACAGGTTACAATACAGCGAGCGAATTAATTAGTGTCTGAAGGTAATTAATAGATCATTCCAGTTCATAGCAAGCTCAGTTTTTGCAAACCTAAAGAAGACAAAGGAGAGTTTTCAACATGTTTGTCATATTTCTTTGCAATGTACAATTGGTCAATGGCCTGAGAAACAGACATTGAAGTATAGAAGGGATTGTCTCTAAAGGTTGAAGGCAACTTCTTTTATTTTTCTTTGCTCTGGCCCTTTGTGTTTTGTAAGTACTTGACAAACAAGGACTACTACCAACGTATGCTTGGAATAAATATATATATAGTAGTACAAGTCCATTGGAATGTCTAACACTATCTTTCTGCACCTGCACCTAGGCCTTATATTCGACTCCTAGCTTTTATGACTTCATGTAGAACTGCTATGTGTAATACTTTGATATGGATGACAAATTTTATTTTGGTATTTATGCTTCATTAACAATGATTATTCATGGTTATTTAATTTGCTTGGAATTATTATTATCATAAAATTGCTCTTATTATCAATGCTAGAGTTTAGGTTGCGTAACCTATGCGTCTCCCGTTCGAGAGTGCTTGTTTATAAATATGCTGAAATGTCATATTTATAAATTAGCAGTCTCGAATTGTCCACTTTTTTGGACAGTTTGAGGATATGTGGTTCGGGCAAGTTCTTAAGCTGTTGTTCAACTCTACAGAAAGTTTCGGCAGCATCTCCCTGGTGTTCTCCGAATACACACCCTCTTGACCTGTTGTCGAGACGTGTATTTGGAGAACAGCGGGGAGATGTCTTCTAAATTTTCTATAGAGTTGTACAACAGCTTAGAACGTGCGAATCACATATCCTCGAATGGGATTAGGGCCTAACCTAATTAGAGAATAGGAGTCATCGCTTATGTGAAATATAATCATGTCAGATATATGAATTGCTTTCTCTCATGAAATTTAGGTTTGACATATATATATTCGAAATGTTGCAAAGAGAGAGCACCGGCTCAACGCCAGAGAGAGAAGGAGATGCTCCCTCCGCGCCACCGAGTAAGGTCAGAAAGGGCCGAGGACCGAGTAAAGGGGCCACAGGGAGAACTCCGCAGGTTCTCCAGTTTAATGCCACGGGAGTTTGCACGGGTCCTGGCAAGTGTAAGAGGCGCTACTCCTCTTTTCTCGGTCAATTGGTGAGGGAGAGAGTGTCGATAACAGTGAAGGACTGGAGGAAGGAAGTCAGCACCGAGCAAAAGAACCGACTGTGGGACGAAGTTAAGGGGAAATGGATTATACGAGAGGAAGATGAAATCATTGCGAGACAGTACGCTTTGAAGAGAATGGGTGTGGCTTTGAGGCATTTCAGGGTTATCATGTATGCTGAGTACGTGTTGAAAAGCCGTACTCCCTTCCAAAGGTATCCGTTTGTTACTCCCGAGGTTTGGGAGGAGTTCACAAGGATGAGGCATTTGCCCGAGGCGGAGGAGCTGAGAGAGAGGAACACCGCTATACAGAGGCATAACACACACACGCATCACCTCGGTTCCGGCGGCTATGTAGGGAAGAAGGCAGAGTGGACACGACAAGCCGAGGAGTGTGCAAACTCTGGGACAACGATGCCTTACTTCCACATATGTGAGGAGCGGGCACGCGACTGGGTATTAGCAAGGACAAAGAAAACCGCCGACGGTCAGATTGTGGTTCCAAACCCTGCGACCGCACAGATCGTCTCCGCCATCGTAAGACATCTAACATAGTACATTGCAGCTGACTCTTCCTATTGTATTGTAGCACTAACTTATATTCGCTTCCTGTAGGAGGAGGTAAGCCAGCAAAAAGAGCAAGGAACGTTTCAAAGCCAAGGGTCAAGAGACATCCTGTCTTCAGCAATCGGGAAGGCCGATCATAAGGGTCGGGTGCTTGCCGCAGGTGCGGGGCATACGAAGACCTCCTTCTTCCAAGAGGAGAGCGCTTCCAGTGCCAGATCAAGATCATGGGAAGCACGTGAGGCGCGCCTAAGGGCCCAGGTGAAGGAGGAGATGAGGCAGGAGATGAGGCAGGAGATGGAGGAGGCATGGACTATACGTGAGGAGCGCCTAAAGGCTGAGATGATGGCGATGATCTCCCAGAGTCAGGGTCATGTAGCCTCGCCTGTGATACACCCTACCAGCGGCGTTTGCAGAAGTTATCAGCCCGGTACCCACTGTCAGGTGGTAAGTGTTTCTGAGTAAAAAGTACATGAGTAAGCTAACAAAGATTATGATCAAGTTGCGCACATCAAAGATTATGATCAAGTTGCACACTTCTTGTAGGATCCTGCCAAGTGCCAGTTAATCCTGATCGAAGACGGATTTTGCGTTGAGGTTGGACGCGGGGTTGCATTTCCAAGCAAAGAGGATGACACGGTGCATGGTACACCTTTGGGGAAGGGCTACACGAGGGTGCAGGTGGACTATGTCCATGATAATTTCCTGTCTCGTGCGCTGGAATTCCCCCCGAACGAAGATATCACCACTCTCGGGCAAGCACGGATGTCGTTCATCAAGTGGCCCACGACGGGTATCATAGTGCAGAAGGTATAAAACTACGCATCTTGTCCATCATTTCAATAATGTAGCACATGGTGTTACATATATGCATGTGCTTTACAGGTTACTACTCATGCACCTGCTCCTACACTTGCTGCTACACCTGCTACTACGCTTGCTCCCGCTCCTGTTGCTGCACCTGCTCCTGCTCCTGCTGCTGCACCTACTCCTGCTCCTGCACCTTCTCCTACTGCACCTGCTCTTGCTACTGCACCTGCTCCTGCTGCTGCACCTGCTCCTGCTCCTGCTACTGCACCTGCTCCTCCAGCTGCACCTACAACTTCTCCGGCTCCTAAACGGAGTGCACAGCTGGTGCACAAAAGGTCTACTAGCACGCTGACGATAGATCCACAGGAGAGCTCAGAGAATCCCTCTGTGAAGAAGTCCAAGTTGTCAGAGACCACAGAGTCCCCTCATGATTCTAAGCTGTTCGTACATGGAAAGCCTTTTCTCCCAAGTAGTGAATTGAATGCTTTAGGCTTGTGCACTCGCTTGCTACACGGATGGTACATCGACAAGTCACATGAGGTCGAGCCTCGCGTCGATTTCAATGTGAAGTATCGAGGGGGACACTTCCACCGCCAGGAGGATGGGATCTTCCCAGTGAGTTTTGAGGATCTGTTCTTTTTGTACAGCTTGAAAGCCATCGATATTTCTACTATACGATGTTGGACGTTGTGAGTATCGCACCATACTCATCCCTATGACTATTTATTGATTTTGTATTATGTTTTTATCACAATTGACATGACTTGTAGGATAATGAGGCAGCGAGCCGTGACAGGTCGACACCTTGTCGGGTTTGTCGACCCCGAGATGGTGTCTGCGACCATGGCTAGGTTGCAATCGGAGTTCCTTGTAGGATACATCAAGCATGCATTGCGTGTTGAGGCGAAAAAGGACTTCATTCTCTTCCCGTACCACCAGGAGTATGTATTACTATAAAATTCAATAACTTGTACGCACTTAAACCGTATTTGAACTTATTTTCTTGCATTGTGTACCGTTTAATAAGCAACCATTGGGTTCTACTTGTGGTTGTTCCGAGTGCAAACAAAGTCTACACATTTAACTCGCTTGAAAATAGACCGATGGACTACGCGATCCGGCCTATTTTGGAGAAGTAAGTACATTCCTCTAACACTGTACATATTGAACTACATTAGATATTTTTTACCTCAATGGCATCTCTCCAATGTATGTAGGGCTTTCTTGTCTTACATTGCGGAAGGTGGCCGGTACAATGATAAACAAGGCAACAAATGGAGTGGAAGCGCTTCAAGGTACAAGTGTCTATCGTAGAATTTCTTTCTCACACCTATTATTCGTCTCCTAATTTAAGTTTCTTTGTTCACAGTGTCATCAACAGGGGTGTGATGACCTGTGCGGCTTTTACGTGATGCATCACATGTCGATTACAGTCGGCGGGTCAAATCTTTTCCCTAAGGTATAGAACTGATTATTGCAGTACTATCAATCTTTTAAAATAAAATTTTAAAATTTAAATATATTAGTGCACTACTTTCTTGTAGGACCTTGATATCCCCCGGAAGAGCCTAAGCAACAAGGATCTCAAGAAATTACGAGACCACATATGCCAGTGGTACTGGACAGAAGTTATAGTGGAGGATGGTAGATTTAAAGACCCGACAGGCGCTTACTAGTCAATATGTAATGTAAACAATATTAATGGGAATGTGATGTACTGTACTGAATGCGATTTGTTTGGATGTTTATGTGAATGTTCTGTGATAATGTATTAGAGATTGTGATGTATGTTATGTGTCATATTGTGAATGTTATGTGTCTTATTGTGAATGTTCTGTGATAATGTTATGTTATGTGATATCTAAACTATTAAATATTGGAATTTACCCTGTCGTCCAACACTCCTTTCATTTGCCGCGCGTGTGGTTCGCTGAAAAGCTCCAACATGCGGGCTGCCTGGTCCGCCCCCACGTTCCAAAAAATCGGATCAGAGAAATCGCCCGCATGGTCCAGCCCACGTCCCAAAAAAATCGGATGAGAGAAATCGAGTCCACCCCAAATATCTCTCCCACAGATTGGTAGTTCCTTCTTCTTCCCCGTGCACTCCAATCTCCCCATGAAAACCTATGCTTGTGTAGCCAGTGTTCATTAATGGCAGTAGCGAGGACACTGTCGAGAAGCGGCTCGGCGTGGCGGCATGCCGGGAACAGCGCGGATGGAGATAGCGACGTGGGCACCGTGTTCCTCCTCGCCCCCGACCTCACCTTCCTGTAGCCGTCGGGTGGCCTTTTTCAAAGATCTTTGAGACACCACCTGCAAGCGACTCCGATAGGGAGAAGTTGATTGACATTATTCAGGTATGCTTTTTTATGTCCTTGGTAGTAAATCAAAGTATCAAGCACAGTAGTTCTTTATTAGCCTTTTCCTGATAGAAGTGCAAATGTTTTGAGCCATCTATTTTCCTGATAGGATTTACTTGAAAGGTGATGTATTTTCCACATCTATTTTCTCAATCCATCTTTCCATTGTTTTGTCCAGTAGTTCAGCACACCATTTATGAAAAATCTATAATCTCTTAACAGTTGCAGTTAATACTTGCTTAGCTTAAAACTCCATTAATTTACGGTAGTAAATGCTTATTTTGCAGGACTGGAAGACAGAAAGATACAAAGAAATACTCAAATCTGGAACTGTAAGTGCGGTGAATTTCCTGAACATATTACCATACTCATAGTTCAATATAAATTAAAGTAATAACTAATAAATGATCTACTCATCATGTCATAGTGTCATACTTATTGGTTCTGTATTGCTAGGTGGAACCTAGACCTGGTGTTTTGCGACTGATGGATGAAGTAAAGGGTGCGGTAATACAACTTATTGCAAGATCTTCCTGTTATCGTGCCAGTGCCTTCCTCGTGCAGTGAATGCTTAGCTACATTATTTACTTCAACGAATTCATATTGAATGTTCCGATTAGATTCCATGATTATGGGAGCCAGCTTTCGTTCTTTGAGGTGATTTTGATATAATGATGTAGGGTATCAAGCTTGTTGTTTGCTCTGCAGCAACTAAAAGTTCAGTGATATTGTGCCTTGGAAACCTTATTGGACTCGTAAGTTGTAAGTTACATTTGACTTATGTTCTGTTGCACATATTTCGAACACAAAGCTTTATTTTCTCGGTTGAGGTTATATTTCTCACTTTTTATGGTTTTTATAGGAGAGATTCAATGGCCTTGATTGCTTCCTTGCTGGTATGTTTCTGGTTGTTTTTGCATCATTTTTCTCATGTTCATCTTGATTATTCGAAGTTAGCTGATAATAATCACCAAAACTGTAAAACAAGAAGCAGTGTGTCGGATTATCTCGATAAATTTTTTCAATCACTAAAGTTTTAGTCATCCTAAATTTTTCTTACTTTAATATACTATCGCAATATTTCAAATAAAATATTACAATGGTTGGTGGCAATATCTAGAAAATAAGAAATATAGTGTTACAAAAAAAACTGAACAATGCAGCATCTTGAAATTAAATGATAAAAAAATACAATGATACTTATTTTAGGATGTCTTCAGTTTAGAAATTCATGTAAAGCGTTGACATATGCTTTGGCCTACATTTTTCCTAAGTCAGTCGTGTATGCAAAGCACTTGCAATGATTTGGATTTGGCAATTGATTATGTTCTGGAAGCTATATATAATATTCCATGGAATTCAAACTTTTTTTGATTCATGTTGCAGGTGATGATATTAAACTAAAAAAGCCTGATCCATCAATATATATTACAGCAGCAATGGTAGTGAGCATAATAGTACCAGATCTTGTCTATTTGTACTTATGATTTTTTCCCTAAATTAGCCGTGTGAAAGACTTTATTGTTCTATCCAGAAATTAGGTGTTGCAGGTGACTTTATTGTAATTGGTCTACAGGTAGGTCTTTGAAGTTTTTATTTAACCAACCCCGAAGTTATCCTTTTGAATAAAAGAGATGCTTCTCTTTTTATAGGCAGCAAAAGGAGCAGGGATGTCAAGTATAATAGCATATACACCTTCAACTACTAACCAAGTAAGATTGAGCTTAGGTACCAATTCTTGTTCAGTATGATAGTACCACATACTGATCTCCTGACTTTTCCATAGGATTTCAAGGGTGCCATTGCAACATATCCTGACCTTAGTAATGTGGGGTAGGTACTGATTTGGTTGTTATTTTTTTATTAGATAATCTTTTTTCCTTTCTTTTTTTTTGAAACCAAGGGCAGGAGCTCTGTTGTTAGATAAACTACAATTGTCAATTCTTTACAGGCTTGAGGACCTCAAGCTATTGCTCCAAGAATCTCTCGTTACTGGATAAAGTGCCTTGCTTTCCTCAAGAAATACATTGACTAATTTTTTTTATGCATGATACACCATGGTAAGCATGCTTCTCTATTTCTCTATCTGCTATCCATTCTCTTCGGTTTAGACTATCAGCACTTTGTTATATTTATTTAGCTTTCAATAAAGCTGGGACATGGCTTTAATTCTTTTCCAGATATCAACTTGGATTCGGCTTCTACTTGACCTAAAGTATATTTCCCCCCTTCTCTCCATTGCACAATTTGCAACTCAAATCGATCATATAACGAATGTCAGCGTGCTGCATTTCTGCTTTGTGCTCATTTGCTGCCTACTATTTCAGTGCGAGAGAGGGATGCCTGCTGGGAGTACTGCAACAAGCTAGGTGGGAACAGGGTCAGGTGAGTTATCTGGATCCAGAACGTTTGCCTCCATTGCTCTGTGGATAGTTTTTTTTCCACAATAGGATCATGGGATTCCTACTAGATTTGTTGAAGTGTTGCTGAGATAGACAGCTGTGTGCTGTGCATCAGAAATGGATACTTTTGTTCTGCGTGCTTGTTGAATAACTTCAGCCCATACCAGAGTACCCTTTACCAAATCATCACAATCGGTTTCCAACAAGAACCGATTGTGATAATGTCCTCATCACAATCGGTTTCGAACCGAAACCGATTGTAATAATATCATCATCACTATCGGTTTATTACCAAAATCGATTGTAATAATATCATCATCACTATCGGTTTCGAACAAAAACCGATTGTAATAATGGCTCATCACAATCGGTTTCCAACAAGAACCGATTGTAATAATGACCTCATCATAATCGGTTCCGAACCAAAACCGATTGTAATAATATCATCATCACTATCGGTTTATTACCAAAACCGATTGTAATAATAGCATCATCACTATCGGTTTCTAACAAAAACCGATTGTAATAATGGCTATCACTATCGGTTTCGAACAAAAACCGATTGTAATAATGGCTCATCACAATCGGTTTTCAACAAGAACCGATTGTAATAATGACCTCATCACAATCGGTTCCGAACCAAAACCGATTGTAATAATATCCTCATTACAATCGGTTTCTAACAAGAACCGATTGTGATAATGTGTCATCACAATCGGTTTCCAACATGAACCGATTGTGATAATGTCCTCATCACAATCGGTTTCCAACAAAGAACCGATTGTGATGACTAATAATTACTATCATTCCAAAACCGACTGTGATAAGGCTTCGTCATCTCTATCGTTGGACTTTCTATCGCTACTAGAACCGATTGTGATGACGAAAAAGAACCGATACTGATGTACATTTCTGTAGTAGTGCGAGGACTTGAAGGCGTCTGGACGTGCTCTAGCTTATACTGTCTATGGGTGAAATTAAATCGGATCCAGATGGATATTATTCTTTTTATATTCTAATTTATATTTTTTTAGATTAGGAACCGAAAACGGGATAGTCGGATACGGATACAGGTTATTCGGGATACTGATATGGGACGGATATGTGTCGGATTCGGGTCAGAAACCGATAAAAATACACAGATAATGCACGCATATAGAGTAATATATGTTGAATTAAAACTATACGATTATATGACTATAGTAACAAGTTATATATAAATCAAACTCAATAGACGTCGTAGAAAAAATATGCTACTTGAGGATCAATAGAACCAACTAATTGTTAATATAAATAGGCTGCTATGGAAAACATATAATGAAAGAGAGGTGCTTCTGTGCTCTTCTTTTTTAAAGTTGCACAAATATTAAAGCATTAATGAAGGGTAGATAAGGATTACTTACCCATTCGCTTGCTTCAAGATTTGTGCAACTTGTATTGGGAGGAAAAGCAAAGAAGCATTGCTCTGAATGAAAATGGCTTGGGTCTTGCTAATATCCGAATCCCATCCCGTATTTACCGGATATTAGATGCTCCAGATCCGATCCCGAATCCAGATTTAATTATCCAGATCCGATCCCCGATCTGACCGGATAATTAAATCCAATCCCAAATCCGATCCCAATGAGATCCAATTTCAGATCCGACAGAAAATATCCAATCCGTTTTCACCTCTACTACTGTGCTTGGGCTTCTCCAACTTCACAGAGGCGCTGAGCTTTGCTCCATTCACATTTTATTGGGAAAAATTGATAAAATGCCACTCCTAACAAGTGGCTTCGCTAAAAATGCCACTCCGTTGTCGTTGACATGTGGGACCATCTGTGTCTATGACAATGGACCAGAGTGGCATTTTAGCGATACCACTTATTGAAAGTGGCATATATACCAATCTCCCCATTTATTGAACCAACAGAAGATTGAAGCAAACACATGCAGACGGCAAACAAATAAAGCCCACCACCAACTCCCCATTACAAGGCCCACTGGCCCACATGATTCAATTACTCGTTTGTTGTCGCGCGCTCACACCTCCGCGTTTTTTTTTCATTCCCGCCTTTACCACCACGACCCTCCCGCTGTCGTGTCCCTCATCCATCGGTCTTTCTTTACTTTTTTTTATGTTTGCTACCGACTCCTTGCTCCAAATTCACCATTACCTTCGTAACTAGGTTTTAAATTTTATTTTCAGTATATATCTCAGAGATAGCTAAAATTTAAAATTTCGACAAGATTTTAGAATTTTAAATAAAATCCGAACAAAATTCAGAAATCAAATTTCTAATCCAGTTTTTTCGGCCGAAATTACCGAGATCTCGGTCAACTTTTGAACTTTTGAAAAATGGTCAAAAGCACGTCAAAAATTTTTGAGATTTTTTGTGGATAGTCTTAACCACAAATCCAATCAAATCTAGCCCACAAAAATTAAAATTTGGTCAAAATGTCTAAGATTTCGGCCGAAATCACCGAGATCTTGCTGAGTTTTTGAAAGTATTGTAGCATTTTGAATTTTTAAAAAAAAATTATTGAGCCGAGATTTAGGATCTCGGCCCCGACCAAAGAACGAAATTTCGGCCGAGATGACTGAAATCTCGGTGAGATTTTGAACCATGTCCATAACACTGACCTGGTTACACAGTTTTATAACTATGGCGATCACGGACATTATGCTTGCACTTGCCCACAAAAGAATCAATCGGAAACCTTAGAGAGTCCAGCATCAACCCCAAGGTTATCCTCAGGGCCCTAGAGGCCAGCAAGCCCCTAGGCCAACACTTGCTCCGACTTAGGGCTTCGGTTGCGGTCACCTTCATCATGTGACCACCGCAGAAGCTTTTCTTGTGCACTTAGCACCTACATTGGTATTATTTGATTCTAGAGTTTCATATTCATTCATATCCAAGAAATCTACTGAGCAACAAAAGATCAAAGTTGACCTCTTACCAACCAAAATGGTAATCTATTCACCTGTGGCAACCATAAAAATAACAAATATATGTTCAGAAGTAAGTATTGAAATCAATGGGGGTAGTTTTCTATGCCAACCTCATCGTGATAGATACACCAAGTTTGGATATGATTATTGGGATAGATTGGTTATCTAATCATAAGGGTTGCATACATTGTGCCAATCGAACCATTTCTCTTGTTAATTCCAACGGAACTCAAGTTGAGTATTCATTTATTCAAGCCACCACATTGCAACAGCCATCTCTCAACTCCATCTCCATTTCCAGACTTGGTCAAGTGCCTATGGTATGTCGGTATCCCGATGTGTTTCCGAATGAATTAGCGGGAATGCCGCCAGACCGTGATATAGAATTTGTCATTTATCTACTATCTAGGACAACATCTCTATCTATGCGACCTTATCGCATGCCCCCAGATGAGTTGGTTGAATTAAAAAAACAACTCAAGTAGCAAATGGACAAGGGTTTCATCTATCCTAGCTCATCACCATGGGGAAGTCATGTGCTCTTTATCAAGAAGAAGGACAGTAGTCTGCAAATGTGTGTAGACTATTGGTCCCTAAACAAAATCACCATGAAGAACAAATATCCACTTCCATAGATTGATGAATTGTTCGATCAAATGAATGGTGCCTGAGTCTTCTTTAAAATTGATTTGAGGCTTGGGTATTTCCAATTGAAGTTCAAGTCAGAAGACATTCCAAAAACTGCCTTAACTACCTGTTATGGTTTGTACGAATATACCATGACGTCATTTAGACTTTCCAATGCATGTGCAAATTTCATGAATCTTATGAATAAGATTTTCAGGAGTATTTGAGCAATTTCATAATGGTATTCATCGATGATATTCTCATCTACTCTAGGAATGAGAAGGAACATGTGCAATATCTGTGCATGGTGCTCAAAAAGCTCCCAGAGCATGAGCTTTATGTAAAATTCGATAAATATGTGAATTATGGCTAAAGAAAGTTGCTTTCCTTAGTCACATTCTATCCGAAGGAGGAGTTGCTATATACCCAAGCAAAGTCCACGATTCCTAGCTTGGGAACAACCCCACTCTCTACCCCAAGTCTAGAGTTTTCTTGTATTAGTCGGATATTATCACCGGTTTATTAAGAATGTCTCCAAGAATGTAAGACCAATAACTCAAATGCTCAAGAAAGAGAAAAAGTTTGAGTGATCATCAGAACATGAGGAAAGCTTCCAAGAACTGAAGAAGAGACTAACCACATCTCCAGTGCTTGTGTTGCTTGACATTCATAAAAGTTTCAACGTATATTGTGATGTATCATGCCATGGTGTTGGTTGTGTACTGATGTAAGAAGATAAAGTTGTAGCTTATGCTTCACACCAATTGTAGTTTCATGAGGTGAATTATCTCACTCATGACTTGGAATTGGCAGTTGTGGTTCATGCTTTCAAGATCTGGTGACAGTATCTCATCGGTAATCAATGTGATATTTATATCAAACACAAAAGTTTGAAGTATTTCTTCACTCAACCTGATTTGAACCTAAGGCAAAGAAGATGGATCGAGTTGATCAAGGACTATGATCTTGACATCCATTACCATCCTGGTGAAGGCAACATTGTAGCCAATGCTCTTAGCCAGGAGCTTCATTGCATTAATGCGTCGATCCACGCAAACTAGCCAACTCTGCATGAAGAATTCCAAAGGCTCAACCTAAGAGTGGTTGAGGAAGGATATGTTGCTACCCTAGAGCTACAACTAACCCTCAGAGCTCATATTAAATCTACTCAACTCGAAGATGAAGCAATTGCTGAAATTAAAAATGAGTTGAAGCCCGATGTTCAATCAAAATTCACCGAAGACTCTGATAGAGTGGTCATGCATGGACAACAGGTTTATATATGTCCCAAATAATCAAAGGATCAAGGAGCTAATTCTCAAAGAAGCTCATAATTCACCACTCTCCATTTAACCCAAAAGTACAAAGATGTATCTGAAGGGAATATGCCCTAGATCAATCATGGTGATGATTGTAATACGTCTTTGTTCATGTAATTATGATAACTTTGTTTATCGGTTCCCTGAATGAATGTTACGACTTTGTTCATTTGGTATAACCTGATTGTGAAACACATTGTCAAGTGACATTATTCTAAACAGGTCCTTGATCCATATCATTACGAGGAGCAGTGATGATTTGATCAGCACATGTATTAGTTGATGGTAATGTTTCACATACCATAGATATGGAGATATAGAACCAATAATGTGGACACATGTTGAAGAACATGGGTAGTCGGACAAGACCCACTCCGAGACGCTGTGAGTTGTTATCTCTTATAGTGCCATTAGTATATAGTCTCGAGTGGTACGCCTATATGGTCCTTAGACCTGAGATTGTCATGGATGCCTAGCATGTAGACCTGTATGCTTTGGTGTCATCAAACGTTACACCGTAACAGGGTAGTTATAAAGATGACTGCTGGGTATGCCACGATACATCGCCAAGGGTGTGATGATCAAGATGGGATTTGCCCCTTCTAGATAACGGGAGAGATACCTCTAGGCCCCTCGTGTGGATGGATAGGGAAAGCGTACAGCCGTGCTAAGATGACTAAGGAGTTAGTCATGGTTTGTATCCATCACACAGTCGAGTGAAGTGGTCGAGCTATCAACAAGGGTGGCACGCATCTCGCCTTGAGCTTGACTGGTATCGTGTGGCAAAGGGATCGGTATGTGAGTGTATCAAGGTTCAGCCGAAAATTGATTATGTGCATTCGGGGGTCAATACGTACTGCTAAGTGCCGCTGTTGATCAGTGAATTGGAAAAGGGTTTCCAAATTCACGTCCGACTTGCACTGAACCTAACGGGTCACACACTTAACGAGTTGGGACAGTTTAATGGGTTTGCGCGTGGATGAGATCCGCGCTGGAGATGGAACCCTAGCAGGCTTCGGCCCAATAGCGTCTCTATAAAAGGTGAGGCTAGGAACAATTCACGGTGATTAGAACCCTCACCACGTTCAGCTGCCGCACGCCCTTCCTGCTCCCCAGAAACCTTAGCCGTGTGGCTAGGTGCTAGCACACCCCGCGCGAAGTTCCTGCTCAGTACGTGTGGATACTGATAGAGGCGCTGCCGCACGCGGACGCGCTATTCGGTTGGATCTCCAACGACCTTCGGAAACCACTCGGCGCTGACAGGGAACCACTCGGCGTTGATCAGGACGTGAACGACTACTTCCTCTACGCGCACGTATCTGCTTCCGCGGCATCGGCACGGCGCGTCAAGGGTAACAACTCACGATCCTCTACTTGCATGTGATCTTGGGTGTTTGCGGTAGAAAATTTTTTATTGTTGCTCGCATAGCCTACCCGTTCACCTTCAGTATCAAGATCTGTAGGAAACTTTTGGTGGCCTGGTATGAAGTGGGACATTGCTTCACATGTTGCCATTTGCGACATGTGTCAATGGGTTAAAGCTTAACATTAGCGACATGTTGGGCTGCGCCAACCTCTAAAGGTTCCCAATAGAAATAGGATGATATTGGTATGGATTTCATTACCGGTTTACTCAAGACACAGAAGGGGCATTACTCCATATGGGCTATCATTGACCGGCTGACCAAAGTATATCATTTCCTTCCGGTCAGGACTACTTATATAAGAGAACGGCTCGCTAAACTCTATATGAAAAATATCTTCCATTTGCATGGTGTGCCCAAGATAATAGTTTTCAACTAATGCCCTCGATTCACCTTGCATTTTTTTTGGAGAGCTTACATAGTCTTTCAGGAACTAACTTAAGCTTTATCATAGCATACTGACGAATACTCATACCATGGGTACCCCAAGCGACCCGGGACGACGAATGGGCCGCACCGAGCCCAGCTCTGGCCGAAGGCCCCGCTGGGCCATAACGGACACTCGTCCCCGACCAAAACCAACCAGGGGGCGATCCGACCCACGCCATGGGTCGGACGCCCCTCGAGCTCCGGCCGAGCTAGCACAATCTTCGCCAGGGGTCGGGCGTTAGGCCATCGCCGATCGTCGCTTACCTGCCCTGCGGACACGATGGCTCATAATGATTGTACGTGGGCAGGTGGGTCCTTCCCAAAGGTGGCAGGGAGATTGCCAAAGTCAAGCACCAGTCCCATCATCCAGTCACACACAGTGGGGGAATGCGCTCCCTCCTGAAACAACGCCAGGGCCAAGCACTGCGACTTCAGCGCTTGGCAAACGCACAGAAGGTAGGCGCGCCACTTCCCGGCGAGACAGAAAACTATGCCGCTCGATGTGTCTACCAACCCAGCATGGGGTGAGCAGACATCGGTCAGTCACCAAGGCTGAAGACCAGAACTCCCAGGCGTAGGACACCCCATCCTTTCTCTTCCAAATTCCCATGTAACCTGCCCCCTTCGTTTATATAAAAAAGAACCCTCTGGGAAGGGGACGGTTTTTACGGGCCGATAGTTCTTACTCACGTACACGGTCCAAGCGCCCCCAAGGCTTCGAGTCCTTAGCACCCTCGAGCTTGTGGGCTCTCCCACTCACACGAGGCGCTCGAGGCTAGTCCTCAGCCCTCGCTTGTAAACACCATGCAGTCATCTGCACCCAAAGCAATACAGATCCACCACATGAACTAGAGTAGGGACATTCAGCCCGAACCAGTATACTTCTTGGGCTCCCTGAGTCAGGCCATTCAAGGAGAGGGAACGCGTGGCCCCCTGACTAAAATTCGTATTGCCGGTACCCGAAACACTGACACATACCATCCTCAAACAGGAGAACAAACTAAACTGTGAAATCATGTGCTGAAAAATTGGCTTAGAATTGAATTTGCAAAATGTATTTATGCATGTGTTTGACAAATTGACAAGAAACAGTAAGATTCGCATTAGCGCCAGACCAGAGTTTCAGAAAACAGTAAGTTTCCCTTTTGCACCGGACCGGTTTTCGCTACTACGCGGGACTAAACTTTTAGTCTGGCGTGAACGTGTTCTCGAGATACTTTGTGCCGGACCAAATTTTCCTATTGGCGCCGGACCAAAAATTCCAAAGCAAATTGCGCCGGATCATTCCTTTGCATCAGCGCCGAACCAAATTAGGGTTTCTTTCGCATCTACGCTGGACCAAATTTTTGGTCCGTCGTGAATGGGTTTTCAAGTGACTTTTTCATGTGTACGCCGGACCATATTTTTTGTCCGTCGTGAATGCATTTTGCTCGGTTAGGGTTTTGTAAAAATTGGAATTGAACTTTGGTTTGAATTTGAGATTTGTGAGAATTTCATGATGTTTGTTTTTAAGTGGACTTTATGCAATGCTCGTGTGAGTATTTGCATGGACTAATGTTGAGTCAAGTCGCGGACTTGTGCTCGGATTCGTTTTGTGGTTTGTTCATGTGCAAGTATTGCTCGAGGGCGAATGTGGTCGATGACGGGACCGGAACTAGGTTCATGGAGGAACTGAGGTTCGGGACTAGGTTCAGAAGGAACTGAGGTCTTGGTGGTCAAGGATGTCATGCGGGACGTTCAGGCTAAGAGAATGGTGCATATGAAGAATGGTTAGTCACGTGAGAATGGCAGGTGGCCATGCGCGTGCAAACGATTAGTCACGTGAGTGTGGTAGGGTTGCCATACGCGTGCAAGAGTTGTACTCGGCCAGGTTGGGCCAAGTGGAGTTGTGTTGAATACATACTACTTCTAGGATTAGGAGTAGGAATTGTATTCAGGACTCTATGTGTTTGCTCTGTATAAATAGGGGGAGGCGCCTCCTGTTTATGCATCAAATTTTGAGCAAGCTTTAGGGTTTTACTATTTTGTTTGGAGTACTTTAGACAAAAGAAAGGAGAAATAAAGATCAAGTTCTTCAAATCTTTTGGCGAGCTACAATTCTAGTAAGATCTATTCTCGTCATCTTCTGTCATAGCAAGCTTGCGAGGTCCATAACTTTTGATCCGTAAGTCCGATCAAGTTGATTCTTTTTGGGTTCGATTCATATTGGAATCTAGTTTTTTGTGTACAAATTTCATATCGATACGACGGTTGGATCTCCTAGAATTAGCATTTTACCGAACCTCTATCATTCTGTTTTTGTCGAATACGAGGCAATTATTTGGCTCTGTATTGGGGTGAACTTTTAGTAGATCAAGAATTTGGTTTTAACTTCCACACAATCATTCACCCCCCCTTCTGATTGCTATATTCGTATACTTCGATCCTACATAAACGAACTAATAAAATCCTAGAAGACATGTTGAGAGCATGTGTGATGCCCTATAGCACAACAACAGCTTTCAATCTAGTATCCAAATGTCACCATTCGAAGCACTTTATGGGATAAATACAGAACACCTCTCTTCTGGTCTAAATTTGGTGAAGGCACTTATTTAGCCTGGACCTCATCCAAGAGGCTCAAGAACACATTGATGTGATAAACAGCCAACTAAAGGAAGCACAATCATGATAAAAGAGCTATGCCGACCATCATCATCGCGAGCTAAGTTTTGAGGTGGATGATCATGTTTGCCTCAAGGTGTCACTGCTATGTGGCCTCTACCATTTCCAAATTTGAGGGAAACTAGCACCTTGGCACATCAGGCCGTATCACATCCTTGAAAAGAAAAGCGAGATGGCATACAAATTAAAGTTGCCACCTCGACTTTCATATATTCATATTGTCTTTCATATCTTTCAACTCAAGAAGTGTATTCGGGTCCCATCTGAGCACATCCAGTTGAAGGATATCGATATGTAACTCGATCTCTCTTATTGGGACCACCCGATACACATCCTAGAGGAAGCCAAGAGATACAAGCGTAATCATGTCATTAAAATATTAAATATCTAATGGAGCAACCACACCAAGGGCGAGGCTACATGGGAGAAAAAAGGCTGCCTTAGGGATACCCTAATCCAAATTCCCATGAGTTGGAACTCCCAAAGGATACCCTAATCACAATCTCCTACTCCTTGGCAGCTCCACTCCCCAAGAATGGCACCGCCATGGTCATCCCCTTTCGCTGCCTCTATTCACCATCGTCAAGCCTTCCCAATAAGCTTCCACTGCTGCCAAAGTAACACCCTGACATCTAGTATGCCCTGGATGTCACCAACATAGCAAGAATAGGAACTAAATACCATAATTAAGATTAAATTACAGCAAGGGTGTAAATGCTTGAAATGAAATTTCGGTAGCATATACTTTGTTTTTCCATAGATTTCAGCATCAATAATCATAACATGGCAAGATAGCATAATAGAGAAAAATTCTAACATGATAGCTAAGTATTTTATCAACCATTCAAGTCCATCACATACTTTACCCATCACATAAACAAATTATGAATAAACATTGAATCATGGGCATCGACGAGGCAATTAACCATTATAACATTGAGCCTAACGATCAACATAATTGAGGGAAACGTTTGGTGGTGTTTATTTGAATGAAGTTATTTGTGGATGTGCATCTAGCTCCCTTTCCCACATGCCGAACTCAAGGTACCTAAAAAAACATCAAACAACAAGCGTGAGTTCATCACTCAGCAAAGTGTATTGCAATAGATTAGAGGATCAACATTAATCAATAGCATCATTATTACATATCATAACACATCGTCATAAGCATCTCATAGTACAACTTCATAAACATCTCATAATCATCTCCATGAACATCTCATAATCATCTTTATTCATGCAATGCAATGCGATGCGATGCACTTGTCTCTTTGAAGCACATACCGGTATTGCCGAGTGCACACCCGTCGGCGTGCACCCTCTTTCCCCTTCCATCCCGTAGATGGAGGGTGCCTACCCTCGCTTCCATTCACAACGATGTATGGAATCACGAGGTAGGTCTTACTCAATGGCGCTCCGGATTAGTCATAACTTTCTCACCGACCTTACCGGACTAGTTATGACTTTCTCACCGACCTGGCCAGTTCTCATGCCATGTATGCAATTATGCCATAAACATAAACAACTTGCACATAACTCAACTAATCATTGCATAGCATCGTAATAAGGCATTTTCATCATATCATGGGAAAACACTAATCATGGCAAGATAGCATATCATGTACTCAATTTGCATCTAATCAAGACTAGCAACATACAACACGCTACCCATTCCAATACACTTGCCTTAACCCTTCGGAACGGTGTGGCGAGATGATGATGCCACTCCTGGGGTCACACCACCTGCAAATACATGTTTTCCACTCAATATCATACCACCCAAGTAAGTACAAAACTCAGAACATAACGATTCTACCCGAAACCCCAAAAACCTGAAAAACAGACCAATCTGTCCGTCAGGACAATGGGCTTCCAACAATCATAACTTGAGTTCTAAGACTCCAAATTAAGTAAACGAGTATATTTTCTCGTAGCTTAGGAAATTTCCTAGCTTTTTCTAAGTATTGGGAAAAACTGATTAGGCCTCGAAAATTGCCTAATCTACAGATCCACCCAATCTATCCCAATCACGTCACAGTTTTGAACACGTTCGGTAAAACAGCCATAACTTTCAAACAGCTGATCGGAATTACGCGTTCTTGGTGTCCACTGAAAGGTATTGAAATTATCTACAACTTTATCAACATACGGACGACCAGAAAATGCCTCTAAAATTGCGAAATCTTAAGCCCTACGGATCCTCTCGTCGTGGAGCTCCCCAATGGCGAAGGAAACGGCGTGGAAGAGTGTGGCAGCAAGGGGTGGGGGTGGAGCTCGCCTAGGACCGGCTAGAGGTGGTGGAGAGGAAGGGGAAGGAGGGGCGCATGGCATGGGGTGGGGGAGAGAGAGGGTGGCGGCTAGAGTTTGAGGGAAGAGGGGTTGGGCGCAATGGGTAGGGGCAGCAGGGTTTGCTGCCCCAAAACCCCCTCCACATGGGCTAGATTCCCCCCACCTTCGGCCCACAATGATCCCCCCAAAGCCCAAGCTCCCCCGAAAGGCCCAATTCCCCCCCCCCCCCCGAAAAGGCCCAAACTCTGGAAACAGCCCAAAAACAAAAATCATACTGTAAAGCCACAAACTATAAAATCACAATTTATAATGTTACATTTTAAAAAAATCACGTTCTGTAGTGTTACAGCCAACCCCCAAAATAGAGGCCCCCTTGCCCTGGTGCTTTCCCCTCCATCAATTTGGCACGGGTCATTCTCAGGGTCAAACATCAAAATGGTGCAAAATTAGATCTAGGTAATGTAGGTTTTACTATAATCTCTCTACTGCAGACCAAAGAAAATATGATAATAGCTTGGTAACAAGAGTTGATCATAACTTGTATGTAAAGTTGTACATCACTACAAAGTGTAAATCTTTTTGGAAAAGGCGTGCTTATGGTCATGAGATACTTGGTGCTTTGACACTAACTAGTTTTGAATTGTAAAGTCTTGAATGTGAAAATGGTGGGTAGCCATGTTATAAATGTTGTGCTAGGTATGGCAGGAAATGGATCATTGATCACAATCATAGAGAATTGTTGTATGCTTGTATGTATGTTATACGCTTGTTATTTACGTACTTGTCAAATGCTCTTTATAAATTCCGTTTGCAATCTACTACTTATTATAATGGGATAAATCTCGTTTTATGCCAAATTTGAGAACATGATAGGATAGCTATTCCTTTGGCATAGCTTTTTATATATTTATATTTGTGATACACTATAAGTCTTACTGTGTACAAATATACTTATCCTTCTTGTTGAAATTTAGATGGCGGAGAAGCCATGGCCACCGATGATGCATATTTCATTGTAAGTTATGGGAAATACGATAACGAGCTTTGCTAGGACTTAATCCTTGTCGGTTGTCTGTGGATATTTTGGGCTAAAGCATGCCACTGGACCTTGATATGTTATTACTCTTTGTCGTTGCGTTTCATTTGGCCAATAACCTTATTATTGTAAGAACTATATACCGATGACCTATCCATTTATATTCATGTTATAATGTGTATGAATATCATCACCATGTTGTGAATATGTATATTACCCACTAACTTTGGGACTAGTACGGAATATATTGGAGGTCTCGACAAGAGATTCCTGAAGATATTTTCTAAAACTGAAATTCGTGGAATCGATTCTAGCTAGGATAAACTGATGTTTTTGGTTCATCTAACTCGTGCATTTTAAACTGGTTTAGGTATTGCGCGTGCTGATCCTGTCATCCGAACTCACATGCTATATTCGGAGGGTACATACATGTACACATGTATGCGTACATACAAATACGTCACAGTGGCATATGTAGCAAAAGTTGATACGCTCTCCCCAAGATAGTGTTCTTGGTGCCGTCAAATTCGGTACGAACTCACACTCAGCTAAGCAAATGAGGGAGTGGTCCCTTCACTTGCACTGATGTATCTACTCCCAAACATAACAAACTAATTACCCTGTATATTAACTACCATATCAGCAATTGTTTACTACATTATCATGCAGTAGCACTGACACATTACCACATTAGTTTGGCTTTGAGACCAGAGGCACACAGGTCGTTTTCTGGTTCCCTTGCCCTGTCCCTTGTTGATTACTACATGTTGATGCAATGTATATAGGAGTATTGTATTGCATTGTGTATCTGTGTTATGATCTCATCCTCAAAGCCATTGTCTGTGCCTGTGAAGGGGAAAAGAGAACAGCAAAGGAGCTTGGAGTAAGAAAAGGCAAGTGAGTCTCAATGCTTATTTGCATGTGCATGTGCACGTGCCTCTTCTCCTTTGCTAAGGGCAGTACTCCTGTTGCATGGTTTCTATAATTATATCTAAAAGCATCTACACCAATATCAATAAATAGTATTCCCTCTGTCCAAATTTATAAGGCATATTTTTTCTAGCACATAGACTAAAAGACGTTAAAAATAACTAGATTACCTTTAATTATTATCACCAAGCACTATATTAAATGCATGCATGTGGAGAATATGAAATAAAGATGAATATTTATTATGGACGTAGAACAAACATACTAATTTTGCATTGGAATATTGAATACGCCTCATATTTATAGATATAACCATTTAGAAAAATGAGACTTATAAATTTGGACAGAGGGGGTACCGATATTACCCCTCCAGTCCTTTGTATATTAGCATGTTAAGTATAGATGATATGTTGAAGAAATTGTTGATATATGAGTATTGAAAGTATCCTAAGGTGCAATCACTTAACCCCCCCGCCGGTCAAACGTTGGGAACCTAAAACGCATCCATTGTGGCTAGCTGTGGACTGTACTAGATTAAAGGTGAAGGAGAAAGGCAAGGAAAGGATTAGCCTTTCTGATTAAGCACTGTTGGGGGCGGCATATGCAGGCTGCATGCATGTAAAATGTAAAGCCTGCCTCTGCCTGGCCGCTTGTGCTTGCAATCTTCAGTCACCCAACGTGCTGGTCCGTTGCAGCTTTTCAGCAAGCCAGGAGGTCAAGGCTCAAAGGCTACCCAAGAGATTATCTTTTTAATCATATTATAAAAACCAATGGGCACAAATGGTTTAGACGCTCAGAGAGAGAGAGAGAGGGAGAATTGTGGGCGACATGGTTTGATTGAGTCCAAATGTCATGTTCCTTGTCATCTCCCAACCCTACTTACTACTCGTAGATATTTCTCAGCTTACCTGCCTGCCAAGAAGATGGTTGGTTCAGATCTCAGAATCAAAGCTGAGCTCCAACCAGATCATTTACTCTGATAAACAGAAAACGTTGCGGTCAGATGATGGCATTAAGGGCAAAGGGCAAAAGCAACTGCCAACACCATGGACTGAGTGGTTCACGTTTGGAACTGTTTGGGAGTTGAGAAATTTTACGGTGCATTATACCAGTAGTATATAATGTACAGTAAAAATTACATATAACCGTTGATTTATTAAGGGTATTTCTACTACTCTACTACCAGATAAAGTATAAGTAAAGTAGTAAATTTGATCCGTTGAATCGAAAAGAATGAACGGTTCATATTCAATTTAGTGTACCGTAAAAGAGCTATGAGAGTTTGGCGCCCATGACTAGAGGTGAAAACAGGTCGGATACGGGCGGATATTGCTTTTCCCGTATCGTAACCCATATTTTTTTCCGGATTCGGAATCGGATACGGGCTAGCTGGATACGGATACGAATCCGAGTTAATCAGGATACGGATACGAGACGGATATATGACGTATTCGGATCGAAAACGGATAAATATATACGGATAATGCATGCATATATAGAGTAATATATTTTGAATTAAACCGTACAGGTACATGATCATAGTAACAAGTTATATATATCAATCAAACCCAATATACGTCATACAAAGAATATGCTACTTTAGGATTAATAGAACCAACTCATTGTCAATATAAATGAGCTCTCTCTGGAAAAAAAAATGAGATGAAATGGGCTAGGCCTTGCCGATATCCGAATAGGAAATCCAGATATCCGATCCGAATACCCGAATAGGAAAAATCCGGATATCCGAATAGAAAATATCTAAATATCCGGATCCAGTCCCGTATTTACTGGTTATTGGTTGTCCCGTATCCGAATTCAAATATCCAAATCTGATTCTGGATCCGACCGAATAGTAAAATTCGATCCCGTATCTGATCCCGGATCGAGCGAAAATTATCTAACCCATTTTCATCTCTACCCACGACATGAGAGGGGAGTGATGGCGGTGGGCAGGACTTGCTCCCAGTGCCACCACCTCTGCTTACTTCATTCTCACAAGAAAAAGGCCCCCAGTGTCCCCGTGCCATTGGAGGCAGCTCCCCGGCCTTCTTTCAAGTTGAGGGACACTTGACATTGACATGACCAAACATAGGCCTCATTTATTCAGCATTTTGTATACTTGTTTACTCGTAGATTAGGGTTGGTTGTTGGAAGATTATGGAGTGTGCAAGGGGTCAAAACTCAAAAGCGTCACGACGGGGGACAAAATATAGAGTAGAGATTATGGTACCATTGATAGTTTGATACTAGATCAAGCCATGGAGAAGGTTTGTAATATCCGGTACCCTCCCCAAACTCCCCGGCATTCGTGGCTCACGATTGACAGGAAATCAGGTGTCACGTCAGCACAAATTAAAGGATACTACCGTCTAAATTGGACCGCGCAAATTTTGCAGATCATTATTGTTAAGGATTATAGTATTTCTTGTAAAGCCCGGCCGTGTAAAATTCCATGTTCCAAACAAGCTCTGGATTTAATTTCAGCGTGAGTCATATTATTGGGTTCGTGATTTTAGGCCATGTTTGGATTGGCTAAAACTAATTGTTAGCTGGCTAATAGCTAAAGCTAATTATTAGCCAGCTAATAATTAGCCCATCTAAAATTAGTCCAGGGCTGTTTGGATCCCTACTTAATGATTGGACTAATTTCTTTAAAAAGTCATGTTTACCCTTGTATTGAATGATGGTAAAAGCTATCTCGTCGATGCCGAGCTGGAGAACGTGGCGCGCGTGGTCAGGAGGGATGTCAGTTTAAGCATCTCGCCGTGCTCTTCCAGACGGCCGGTCACCATGTCACCATGCATGTCAGTTTAAGCATCTGGTTTCTTACACCATGTCACCATGCATGTCAAGTGTAAAGCGATCCAGACAACGACACATCAAGAACAAAAATATAACAGAGATATAAACTTTTTATTGACGTTGCAACATCCTGACATATCGTGTTTGCTGAGTCGAGCAGGCTGCTGGCGGCGCGGGCGAGCACTAATCTGGAGTTCTGTCGCACGGTCGCTGGAGTTCACGCCGCAAGCCAAGGTCGCACGAACAGGAAACAAAAAATCGGTCTGAAGATAAGCCAGCGCAGGGTAGTTCTGTCTTTTCCAGTGTGTTACGGGCTATTAGCCCAAATTAGCTCCATCCCACCAACTAATGGACTAATTGTTAGCTGAGGGATTGACTAAAAATTAGCCCACCTATTAGCCTTCCTGTTTGGATAGACTAGAGCTAATTTTTAGTCAACTAACAATTAGTCCAAGGATCCAAACATGGCCTTAGCGTATTAAGTTCGGAGATTCTTACAAGAAAATTGACTCCAATTATCATGTTTGTGTTAGAAACGTTATCGTGTGTACTGATGTTGTCAAAGGAAATACGGTACATGTTGAGAAAAAACATAGAAGCACTTCTTTACAAAATAATTCTACAAAACTTGTCACTTGCGTATGCGATCGACTTTTTTTTTGGAGCCGGGTTACTCGTAGATACTATTCTTTAGAATAGCTACATTTGTGCATTAGGCTGCCTACTAACTTGAATAATGCCTATGGAGGGCTTAGTCAGCATTACTTTTGGGACTATCTTCTTCCGAAATATAGTACAAAATGCACATTTAGTATTCAGCTATATATCCGGGTGATAAAAGTAATGGTGGGGATTAGATTAATTATATGGATAAGAAGACATCCGATTGTCGTGAGAAATCGAAATACGAACCACCACCAATAGATAAAGTGGCGGAATTATCCATACTACTAATGCCTATATATACTTGAGAACATAGTTGCATTTGTTATTCAACAATGATATGATTAATCTATACCATTATAATCTAGCCCACACCAAAACGAACGGCGTAGATCATTATCCTTTTCTCCCGATTAACACCAAAATTTATAGAGTTTTTTTATGATTATCGTGGAATTTGCTTGCCTTGGAAACAAAGGAGGTGCCTTGAATTCACTATTTTGTTTGCCTTTGTATAGACTCCCGAGTGAGAAACAACCGTGCAAGTTATAGGCTTAAGTTACAGTGCCACGTAATACGATCACTTCCACACCATCCGATCTAACATCCTATGCTCCAGAAAGATTGTTCATTTAAGCCGACGTGCCGCTAATAGCATCAGCTGACAGAATTTTGCAGGGTGGAAGGAATGGACGACCCCCTCACAGGGACTGCCCGTACAGCCGTCCGATCGTGACTCGAGATCTATGTGACCATGATCGGACGGTAACGAGGGCTACCTGTGTTGTATAGAAGATTGCTTCCCTAGTTGACCAGCACTGTGGAGGCAGCTACTACCTACTAGTATGTCTTCGATGTTGTAAATTAACAATGGTCTTGGCACTAGCCACAAGGGCTAGGTAATCAACCTGAATTCAACTCTATGTTCCTATCAAAATTAAGGTGATGTCTAAGGAGCACCTAAGTGTTTTCTTGTTAAATAGCACTTAAATTTTGAGTTTTTAGATTTAGATTCAATTAATAGAATCAATTTGCTATATCTCCTCACATTTTAAGTACTCTATATACAAAAAAATTGAGTGCTCATAAACCAAAAAACATTCGAGTGTCACCTAGCAATTCCCCAAAATTAACTTGATTTGATGCATGCTTCTCTCTCTCTCTCTCTAGAAGGGTACTATTTCTCTTCCTTGATTTGTGACACATATCTAACTCTCGCAGCCTATCAATGTGCTTGCTTATACGTGGAAGAACACGATTGAAACAGGGGAGATGTGGGTAGCTTGGGTGAACCTCTGTCCAGCACGGGGAGATTTATTGGACGGAATGGAAGGTTTCTTTTCCTGCGGTCTTCAATGCGTTCGTCGTCGGTCACAGTGCATCGCCATGACCGCTCTCAAAACTCTCAGCTCAGCAAAATTTCTTCCCTGAAGGTGATGGATGGAAGAAAGTCTACTCGTCGCGGCCTGCACTAGTAAAGGTTCTTCAGTTCTGTTGGGGCCTGAAGTTATTGCCTCTGCAAACTTGATCGATCTTGATCTGAGATCTGAACTCCTCTTTTCTTTTCTCAGCACTGGTTTAATTGGTTTTTTTGAGGAAAGGCTGGTTTAATTAATCGAGCTGCTCGATCCAGAGACCAAAATCTTTGTGATACCGTAACTGCTGCTATGTGTAAGAATGCTGGCTACTTGCTTATGCAGAATTGTGTGTTCCAACACAGCTTTATATTTGGCAAGGAGGGGTAACAGAGTTACAATCATGGAGAAGTCTATGCAAGCGACACAAAGCTTGTTGCGTGTACCATGGTTTGATATTTTGGGAGAGGCTATGATCAATGTTTAATCAACAATGAGGTAACTGGAGAAACAGCATCGTGAAATAATTGCATCCGAAAGGTCTTAAACCCTAACATCAACCAGATAGGCGTCAGATAATCTGTCCACCTGTTGGCTTCTCATCTTCCTCTCTTTCTTTCCCATTTCTTTCTTTCACTTCTAGCTAGACAAAACAAGTCGATTTTCCGTGCGCGATTTCCGGCTTGTCCGTTTGTGTTCATCAGCTTGGTAAACCCTAAGTAGGTACCTACAGGAAAGATCACAAGTGTGGTCCCTTGGGTCCCGTTGATCCCGACAGAATTCTTCTTGATGTGTTCCAGCCCCAAGTCTCCCTATTCAAATGCCACTGTGCGTTGTGCAAACGACTGTACACGGTGGTGTGGCCAGTGGCCACCATTTCAGTGCACCAGTTTCTTGTTATGGAGTAACAGGGTATGCATTAGGATGGGCACTGTTCTGTATTTTTGTCTCTCCCAAGATGTGCCACCCATGTTTTGCGAAGCCTTGACATATCAGGCCCTTATACACCTTTTTTTCCTTTTTGTGAATCTACCTCCGGCATGCATTTGTAGATTTGGTCTTCTCTCTCACCATAGAAGACGTGGCAGGCGACACCTGTATTCCCAAGCGTGGCAAGAGATGTGTTATTTTTTCGAAGCATCATCTTTTGGAGTGGTATTTTTCAAAGTGCTATCTTCTATGTTTCCGGATGCGACAGGGGACAGGTGTCGTCCATAGAGAACCAGATAAGGAAAGAATTAATGTTCTGCACCCTGTTCATTACAGTACCAGTACTTACCTGTATGTACGCCGCCCTAAAATCTGTGTTCCAGATGGATTTTTGTACTTCCTGCGCTACAGTACCAGATTGACTCTGCTGTTGCACCGTACAGTACATGCATACGACTGATGGCAATAGGACGCTAAGTTGTCGGCAATTCCAGGGTGCCGGGGAGGTGTTAGCCTTGATTCACAATCGGACGGGCGCGGTGCAGGAGCCACCGCGTGTCACTGAATCAACATAAATTTGCGCTCCAAAACCGCTCGTTAAGATGGACCTTTCATTATTTCTTAGTACTAGCTTAATATATAGTTTGGTACCTCGCAAGAACGGTAAAAAGTGTTATGAAATAGGCAGAATCTTAGGCCCCGTTTGGTATGGTTCCAGATTCTAGTAGAAACGGAAACGGTTCCAGATTCTTAGTAGAAACGTTTCAGGTAGAATCGGAATAACTTTCTACAAACTGTTTGGTACAGTTCCAGATTTTAGTAGAAAGTAATAGAAACGGGGTTGAAGGCGATTCAGCCACGGTATGGAAAAAGAAGAAACGTTTCGAAGAGAATCGTTCCAAATTTTAGCCCGTTTGGCTGGATTTCTTCCAGATTCTAGTAGAAACAGCTCGATTCCAAGTTGCCAAACGGGGCCTTAGTCCAAGTTTGGAATTACTCTATCTATTGGTGAGCGAATTTGAATCTATCTACAGGAGGCTTTGTTATATATTGGCAGGGGTAAAGAAAAATAAATCTAATCTAATAAAGAGATAGAACTTTGCCCCTTTGTAAAAAGAAATCAATCTAATCTAATAGAGAGAGAACTTTGCCCACTACTTTCGTGTGCTCCCTGTTCTTGTTCGTGTGATTTTCTCGGTGCGCTGTTGATTGGTATGGGTGAACAACTACGTTTTACAATACGTTATCAGCATGAAGCTCTACAAGGATGAAGTCCTAGATCAATCTGCATCCAGCGTATGCCGTTCTATATTTTGTATATTAGATCAATCTTGTTTTACCGATTTTAATGACAGATTGATTTTTGATTCGCATGGGATGCGCCGTGACAATACTGTATGTGCGTGAGATCGACCTCTTCAAGTGATCATCCCACCTAAAGCCGCCAACTGCTGCTTCAATCCAGCCAAGCCTCTTCATCAATCCCATGTGCTGTTCCATGCAAACTTCACGAGTTCCTCTCGAGGAGGAAGATACCTGTAAGCAGGGTTAACCAAACCGAAACCGAAAAAACCGATGGAAAACCGAAATTGGAAATTCGAAAATATCGAGCCAAAAATTGCTGGAAAATCGTTAGAAACCGAAGTGTTTCAAAACCGAACATTTGAACAAAAAAACATTCAAAACAAATTTTAAAAAAAACGAAAACCATTCGGTTTTCTCGAAATTTTCTCGAAAAACCGATCGGCGAGTTGAACGTTTTGGGCGATCGGATTTTTGAGCGATTTTCGTCGGTTTTTTCGAAAAATCGCTCGGTTTTCACCGGTTTTCGATCGGTTTACATGGCATAATTTTTTTCATTTTTTTGATTTTTTTGAATTATTTTTTTAATTGAACCGGTTTACCGACCGGTTTAGGGTTTTCGAACCGGCTCGATACGGTCGAAAACCGCGATTTTCGAGCGATTTTCGTCGATTTTGTGAACCTGCCTGTAAGTATGAATATATGCATGGATATGTTAATCAAAACAAAAAAGGTAGTATCGGTATTGGTGCCAGAAGCTCCATGACTCCACGCCTCCTCACCCATCGATGGTGGCACCGACGGTGGCTCCCCGAACCTACGATGGCACCTCAGGTTCTGTGTCCGCAACGGTGGTGGCAGCTACGCCCGGTTAGTCGACTGGACCAAGCCACGTGTGTTGCCGTCGCGTCATGGACGCTCCGTCGCTGGCCTTCACACATGTGGCCCGAAACCATGCGCCCCACCGTCACGTCTCCGGACATTTCCATATGGAGACAAATAACGAGTATGGTACAGAATACCTATTCATGACTAAGTTTAATGGATGTAATAAATATATGGTTGAAAAACTTTCTTCCTTCTCCTTCGGGTTATACTATGCACATATAAAATTTGAAGATTGTGTTGCGATGGAAACCCAGAAATATTTAAGATTTGACAGATCAACTAGGTTATCCTAAGTTGAATATTATGAGAAGAATAAATAATAATTCTGCTAGCCATAGCATAAAAACTTTTCTAAACCTAAAGATTTCTTATGCCATGTTTATACTATAAGAAAGCTCATAGTTATATCTTCTTACCTAAAAGTTAGGGAAGAATCACTGAATTTCTTGAAAAAAATTCAATTGGATATCCGTGGACCCATTCAGCTCCTGTCGGGCCCCTTTCACATATTTTATGGTACTAATAAGATGCTCCTACTAACTGGTTCTATGTATGTCTCTTATCTATTAAGAATCATGCTTCTACCAAAATTAATTGCTCAAATTATTAAGTTAAGCGTCTACTTTCCAGAAGAAAAGATCAAGTCTATTCGAATGCACAATGTTGATGAGTTTACCTCAGAGGTATTTAATGATTATTGTATGGCTCTGAGAATTAATGTAGGGCATTTTGTACATCTAATCTACACTCAAAATAGCCTTCGAAGTTATTAAATTAAAGGAATAAAAAAATTTATTTCTTTGCCACTCTTGTAAAATAGTAGGCTACCCACCAACCGTTGGGGTTGTGCAATGCTGCACACTGTGGTATTAATTCAACTCAGATCAACTGTAAATCATGAAATTTTCCTCTATTTGAACACTAGAAATGCACTCTCTTGTGAGACGGATGGAGTATAGTTACAGCCGTACAGAGATCATGTTGATCTGTGAAATATAAATGGCCTAAGAGTCTTCACTTACAACTGGTGGGTCAAAGTTACTGCTCCTATAAATATTGGTGACAGATACAATCTGACAAAAAAAAACGAAGCTATTACTCATGCAGAAGGACATGTGATTGCAGATCTAGTTTACTGGTCCATATATCTTTTTAATAATCATACAAAATCTACGAATTAATCACCAGAGGCCGTGCTATCACATACTATAACTCGATTACTTTTTGTATGTATGCACACTGCTCGTACATAGTAAAAATTAACCATCCTACTAGTCTACTCCATTACTGCAAGCCATGTGATTCCTGAGTCAAAGAATGCGTATAACATTAGCGCCAAAGCCTGACACAGACCTTTTTTTTTCAATAATTTCTACTGCTTCCTATAATATTTCCGCCTCCAAATAGGCCTCTAATAACTCTGTCGTATTTTGCTATCGTGCAAAAACCAGTTAATTAATCGCAAAGATTTATGTATGCACCAAGGATTGAGGCCAGGGCTGCTTGTGTAGCTTGGTGGTAAAGCATAGGAATGCCGGATACGAGACTTTTTACTGTCATGGGAAGAAATTATCAAAATATACATTGAGCTAGTATACTAAAAATTTAAAGGATGGAGGTATCAAATGGTATAAGAGTTTAAATATAATTTAGTTATATCTTATCATTATTACAGAATGGTACATCACTATCGCTTCATCTATATCGGTTCTAAACTTTTGACTAAAAAACCAATTTGATACGTATATGTAATCTGTAAATTTTGGCAACATGTTATCGCAATCGATTCTGAGATAGAACCAATTGTGATGAGTGGGGTGCCCTCATCACAATCGGTTCTAAGCTAGAACCGATTGTGATATGCCTTGCTAGGTTTTATATACCCTCGGGATGAACTCTCCTCTGTTGGTGTTCTAGAGTAAAAAAACCCGCCGCCACCCCGAAAAACAAAACATACTCTTGTTGGAACTTAGACTTGGATGAGAAAATATGAAATCCTTTAGGACCTATGTTAAGAGCGGTAAGTTGAAGCCATAGCTTGAGGAGTTTTCCCCTCTATTCTCCCTTATTTGAGATTTTCTTCGAAAGGTGAGCATTAATTCAAATCCCTTCAATTTTGCATTAAAAATTCGATTTTGATTTGGTGAATGTTATATGCCATTAGTGCTATTATGTTTGAAACCAATATTGGTGAAAAATTATGAAATCCTCATGAAGAGAATTACCTGACGCATGACTTGGAGCTAACCGCCATGGTGTATGCTCTGAAGTTATGGCGTCACTATCTTATGGGGAACAGATTGAAATTTATATAGATCATAAGAGTCTTGAGTATATCTTCACCCAGTCAGACCTGAATATGAGGCAGAGGAGATGGTTGGAATTAATCAAAAATTACAATGTAGGAATCTACTATCATCCCAGCAAGGCCAATGTAGTAGCCAATGCCTTGAGTCGGAAGAGCCACAGTGTGAATGTGCTGATAGAGGAGAGTCATGCGGATTTAAGCAAAGATTTTCAAAAAAAAAAAGAAACTGGAAGTGGTAACAGAAGGGTTCTTCGCCGCTCTGGAAGTGAAACCTACCTTAGAAGACCAAATCAGAGAAGGTCAGAAGGATGACGACAAGGTAAAGAGGATCAAGTCCAAAATGGAAGAAGGCAAGGCTAAGGATTTCAAGCTGGATGAGCAAGGTACTTTGTAGATTAAAGATCGTATATGTGTGCCGAACAGGGAGCTGAAGCAGTTGATTCTGGAAGAAGCTCATTATTCCAAGTACTCAATTCATCCGGGAAGTACCAAGATGTATCAAGACCTCAAAGTACCAGCACGCTTGTGCATGGAGTAATGAGGATCACATTAGTCATTTACCTTGCACACTAATCTGCCTGAAAAAAAACTAAAAATTCACTCTTTGTGGGACAGAGGGGGTATGAAAAATGTCACTAATACTATTTGGTAACAAGTCTCTATTTATTTAAAATTAAGCCTTTTGGCTTATAACTTACGGTCAGTTTTTGGGTTTAAATAGTTCAAAAGTAATCAACTTTTATACGTGGTAGTGTGGGTAATTTTATCTTAACTTCAGTAATATTAATCTAAAACCAACTTTTAATAAATACAAAAGGCACCTATTTGGTGACTTTTTGATTTTTAGCTATACGAAACCTTATGGATTTTGAAAAAGCCTAAATAAAAGACTAACCGTATGTTTAGGTTTTGGTTTTTAACCCAGTGAAAAAGCCCAAACAAATAGGATCTAAGCCTAAGCAAATGGTTGGACATCAATGCTGAGGGATTGTGACAATCTCTTCATCTAAAACCCTAACTAGATGGTGCAACCAAGCGGGCCTTGTGCTACATGTTCTCTTACGAGTAGAATTAATCTAATCAGATCTAATCTAGATCTAATTCAATACAGTCAAATGAAGGGTCCGTTCGGTAGGACTCCAGCTCTTTTCTGATTCTACTCTGACTCCTCCTAATTCTGATCTCCTGAAGAATCATGAGCAAGAAATTAAGAACCACAATTATACACAAACTACTAGAAATCTCTAAATTGATTCCCCGCGGAAGCTACCTATTGGCTGATTCTTGCTCCCAGTGGAAAAACGAGAATCACTCCAATGCGATTCTGCTTCTTGTATGGGGGAGCCGAAGACGTTCGGTAGAGCTCCGACTCCTCTAGACGAGAATCGGGAGCTAGAACTCTACTGAACGGGGCTGGAAATTTCGAAATGACACATCATGTACATACCAACTAGGTTTTGAAGATCTGCAATATTGTTGAGATACTAGAGTTGCCTGCTGCAGTATTTTGGGTCAGATACCAGGGTTGGCTGTATTATGTCCGGGCAGACCAAAGGTTTTCTTCTGCTCTGCTTTCAACTTTTCTTGGTAGGTTTTTTTTTCCCAATCCTTGGCCCACATAGGTGACACGGTAGGCAAGTGGCTTCGTCTCACGCTAAGTACACTCGCACAAGAAATGTAGCCATGCTTGGCCGCACTTGAGAATTCCATGAGTGAAACGAAAGGGATGAACGAGAGAAGCAAAAGGAGGAGAGATGCTACCAAAAAGGTAGTTAGGATTACACTCTCACCGACCCCTTTTATATACGGCTGCTGGCTGCTGCCCTGCTCCTCGATGGGGCATTGGATCACGTTCTCTTGTGCATTAGAATAACCTAGACCATGGTGTGTATTTTTTTCCCCTAGTGATACACCGTGTATGCCAGTATATATCAAAGTTAGGCAGAATAGGACATATACCACTCCAAAAGATGTCACTTTGAAAAATACCACCCTAAAATATGAAATTGAAATTTTGCCACTCCAAGGCTTGGTTCTTTATATTTTTGCTGCTCTTGGACATTTTTGCCCTCCCTCCTCCCCTCTTCTTCCCATCTGGCCGCGCCTCCACTTCTCTAGTGAGCTCAAGCAAGCGTCATCACATTATTCTCTTGGAGGTTGCTGCCTGCTAGATGGTTTGGAGGTGTGAGAACTGGTGATCTTCTCGAAGGAGCTTGTGAGAAGGTCCGGTGGTTTGTGAAGGCCGGAGCTCACCTACTTGGAGAGGGTAAAAGCTATCACTAGTGATCGAAGGAGGCTCAGATTGTGCAATGAGCCGGCTTGAGTTTGTCAAGCTACTTCAACGTGGATTAGAAGAGACCGGCAAGTCTCCAAGACCATGGGATAAAAATTGTGTTCATCTTCTTGTGGTTTGATCCCTTTTATTTATTTGAGTAATTTACATTCCTAGCTTACTTTTTGAATTGTTCTTGTTTCTAGGATTGTTATTTTACTTAGATTTAGCTTGTTGATGCACTTTAGTGAAACCTACTCGATTTATGTTTTAATATTAAAAATTTTCAATTGTAGTTTTACTTGTTTAAATTATTACAATTAGAGCCGATAATTTTAAAAACCCTCTATTCACCTCTCTCTAGTCGGTTATCCTTGATCCTATAGGTGCGCCTCATAGCGGTGATGAGGAGGCAGCACGGCTTGAGCTCGCCGGAGTAGCAAAGGCATGGCTAGCCGGGAGCAAGAAGGGAGGAGGAGGGGCAAAAATGTCAAAAAAGTGACAAAAAACAAAAGAGCCAAGTTTTGGAGCAACAAATTTTCAATTTTATGTTTTGGAGTGGCATTTTTAAATGTGCCATCTTTTGGAGAGACATATATCCAATTTTGTCCCAAAAGTATTTATAGAACTGAAAAGTTTCAACTTGGTGCGGATTTGTTCAAGAGTTTTATCAAATTTTGACTTTGTCATATGTTGATTTAAAATGTGTAACTCCTAGTTTTGATATTAAGTAGGTAGGACTCTTCGAAATTTAGTAGCGACACCTGCCGATCTGAGTTAGGTGAAACTTCCGACGTACAGTTCGGCAGTTTGAGCAATTTATTTAGAAAAATAGTCTGAGCATTCTTTTTGTTTGATCAAAATGTGCTCATGTATGTGGAAGTCAATTTAGAATAAACATTATTCGACTCATTGACACTATTGCCTTCAAAGTAGACCGGAGCAAAATCCGGATGACTCAGTTGGGCAAGCCCAGTTTTTACAGGCTTACAGCAACGAATTTGAAGTTCCATTGCCAAGTGGTTTTTTGTTTGGTGTCTGTACTTTGCCACAAATTTTGTGAAAGCCATTGGAAATTTTGGTCAAGCTCGTCTCAACCAGGTATGTCTAGACCGGACAGGGTTCACATGCAGTTGTTAGTGTAACTACAACTTAAAAAGTTGCGTGCGAGCTGTTGGATCAAAAAGCGACGTTTCAGATCGATTCGAAGCACTGTAGCGAAAATACTGTAGCATACAGATTTGGATTATCCAGATCGTTTAGTCGCTCGATCGGACGGCTCACACCACACATAACTGTTTATGTTACAGTTGCTATTGTAAGAGCATCTCCAGCAAGGGCCCCTAAAACAGGGTTCCTATTTTGGATTTAGGGGCTCCCCCTATTTTTTGAGGCCCTGTTTTCAGAACACAAGTCCAAAGAATAAATTTCCTAAATCTCAACCCCTATTTTACTTTTTCTCCTATTTTGACATATCCGCTATGTATAATCTTCATTTGACACTACTAAAATTCAATCAAAAATATTTGTAATACATAAAACATAAGCATATTAACATTTACAATTTAAAAACATGATATTTCAAATTTAAATTTAAATTTTTCAAAACATGATAAAATTTTCGAAACCTCTCATGTATTTCCCTATCTTCAATAATAGGGGTTGTACTCGTGTCCCTGGAAATTGGGGCTGAGGAGGCAAATTTAGAGGCCTTCTAATTTTAGGGGCTTGAGTTGGGGGCCCTGGGAATTGGGGTTGAGGAGGCAAATTTAGGGGCCCCCTAATTTTAGGGGCTTGAGTTGAGGCCCTGCTGGACCTATTTTTTTTACTACACTCCCTATTTTAAGGTTTAGGGGCTGGTTTAGGGGCTCTGCTGGAGATGCTCTAACTACCAATAATCCCTGTCCGCCTAGACCACTCAGGACAGTTCATCCTAGCCCATGGAAAGAGAGCAATCTCACAGTGACAGTATGAATTTGCTCCAAGCGTAATGGATACAGTTTGACGAAGTGAGAGGCTTTTATCAAGGTCATTGAAGAAGAAAAAAAACATCTAAGACAGAGTTAGTGAAGTGAGACTGCGAGAGCCATTAAATACATAGGGGCTTGAGGCCCAGCCACCTCGCTGGTCTTCTCCCTCCTCCTCCTCCTCCTCACTTCCACAGCCAGCTCCGGCGACCTTACTCTGACCGTACCGTACCACTCAGGGTACTTCAACCAACTCAGCAGTACTACTCGGCCAAGTGTATATAACGGGGAGGGGGGGAGGGGGGGGGGTGTCGAGGATGGAAGCAGAGGACTACTCGCCCGCCGGGTGCCCCTTATCCCTCATGTGCCAAGAGGACGGCACCGACCTCGACGACGGCTTCACCAACGGCGACGAGGGCGAGGTGCTTTTGCTGTACAATGCCAGCGAGGATAACGACGACGACGACCACGAGGAGGACGAGGAGGAGTATATGGACCACCTGGTGTCCAAGGAGAGCAGCTTCTGCTGCTCAACGTCGTGCTTCTCCGACGCTGCCGCCGACTCGCCGCCGTCGATGGCCTCCGAAGACTGGTTTCAGCGCGCCCGCGGTGCCACCGTCAAGTGGATTCTTGAGGTGACCGATCGAACAGACGCATGTATCTATCTATATCATTTGCTTTTGGTTTCTTGATGCAACAGAGCCACTAATTAAGCAAGCTTTTGATCTCTGACCGGCCCGCCGCCATTGCAGACTCGGGGGTACTTCGGGTTCTGCCACCGCACGGCGTACCTGGCGATCGCCTACTTCGACCGCTTCTGCGTCCGGCGATGCATCGATGTACGTAACAATTGGCGTCCATGAATCTCGTCTCAGATAGCTAGATAGATAGCTTCCTCCTCTGTTTCTTGAACGGCGCGGCCATTGATGGACGTGCGAGCGTGCGTGCAGAGGTCGATGATGCCGTGGGCGGCGCGGCTGCTGGCCGTGGCGTGCGTGTCGCTGGCGGCGAAGATGGAGGAGTACCGCGCGCCGGCGCTGTCGGAGTTCCGCTCCGATGACGACTACGAGTTCAGCTGCGTCGCCATCCGCCGCATGGAGCTGCTCGTGCTCTCCACGCTCGGGTGGCGCATGGGCGCAGTGACACCCTTCGACTACCTTCCCTGCCTCTCCTCCAGGCTCCGCCGAGGCAGCGGCGGCGGCGGCGCCCTCGTCGCCGTCAAGGCCGCCACCCTCATCTTCTCCACCGCCGAAGGTTAGCTAATCAGTTTCTTGACAACTACATCGATCCATTGATGCTTTCGATGCCATCTTGGATGTCTGAATCGATCCGTGCACTGTTCTCGCAGTTGCCAGCGTGCTCGACTACCGGCCGTCCACCGTGGCCGCCGCCGCCGTCTTGGCGGCAACCCACGGCACGCTGACGAAAGAGACATTGGAATCTAAGATGACGAATCTCTCTCCGTCTTGCCTCCTCGAGAAGGTCACTGTCCAGCACTTGCTCATCCTATACAGTTTCAGACGCGTCGCGATGGATCAAACATTCTTTGTCTAACACGATCTTACTCGTTTGGTGATCGATGCTGTGTGACTGTGATCAGGAGGATATATACGCCTGCTACAGCTTGATGCTGAGCGAGTCATCGTCGACGGCGACGAACAAGACGGCCAAGAGGTCGTCGCCGTCGTCGTGCTCCGACTCGATCCACGCCGGTAGTACATACCACTCCGTGGACGCCACCTCCTCGGCAGTGGCGAGCAATAACAATAAGAGGATGAGGCTGGAGCTACCGGGCATCAACCGATGAGAAGCACGCCCGGACACGCATGTTTTTTGTTAGCTCGTTTTCTTCCCCATTTTTAACCTTTATTTTCTTTCCTCACCCCTAGTTTTTTTTTTAGTTTTTTGATCGATGCATTGCCAAAGAAATGGTTATTGGCAGTGCGGCCGGATTGGATTGGTTTGGTTCCTGTGTGAGACTGAGGACAAAGCAAAACAAAACACCCCCCCCCCCCCCCAAGAAAAAAAAGAAAGAAAAATTATCAAGATAGTGCTGAGATTGAGCCTGAGCTTTCCTAAGGAGAGGAGAGCTCAACTCGATCTCAGGTGTGCGTGTGCATTTGCCCATAAAGCAGCATCGATCAACAGCAAGATGGCAACTTTGCTGCAAAGTTGCACGCTGCATTCCACCCGGGTTGTACAATACTGCTGCTACTAGCAAGCTGATAAATATCAATATATGTCCAGTGGTGGTGCTGTTGCTGCTGCAACTTGCAAGTACCATGGTCCATTGGCCTTAATTCCGATTTGATCAAAAGCTTCCCCCGGAAGTATGCGATTCAGTGGGTGAGTCGTGGCTCCTCACTGGGTTGCACTGCACTGCACTTGCATGTGATCCTGTTGTTCTTGCTGCTAGCCGCTACTGCTGCTCCTCTGCTTCGTAACTTGTAATCTGTAACCTTACATAGTTACAGTTCTTGTGAGATGCATGGGATGATCAGACTCCTTCAGATCGTAACTATTCTGTGTGTAATGTGTTGCGGTAGTCTTTGGCCTTTTTCCTCTCTCTCTCTCTCTCTGGGGCCTTGGAATCAAATCGATCCGTGCTGCAGGCACTGCAGAGAGTGTGCATGCCGCCATTGCCGTCCAGCTGAGGACCAGCTCCTTCCTTTCGTCTGCAGGCAGAATCCAAGGCGACTTTTCCCTCTGATCCCCCACGTTTCTCTCCTCTAGCCTCTGCCTCTTCTTCTTGATCCTACCACTGCCACTGTTGTTTTCATACACGCGGCCCGATGCGTGGTCAGTCAGTACTTGATTGCTTGCTTGCTTCTACCGAGTCGCAATCTTTAATGGAACAGTGGAATGAAACGCTTTCAGCTGTACTGACTTTCGGCTCCTATGGGGACGTGGGGGACTGTTATGTTATACCTATAAGAGCATCTCCAAAAGAATCTCCAAACAGCTCTCTATCTCCAAATTTTGGATAGCAGGTGGGAAAACGGAGCTCCAACAGAATCTCCAAAGCGTTCTGCAAATGTAGCGAGCGGAGAGAGACTCGCTACATTTAGCGATTCTCTCTCCGCTCGCCATCTCCTCCCCTGGCCTTGCTCCGCTCCCCCGGCCTTGCTCCGCGCGCCATGGAATCCCTCGGCCTTGTCCGGCCTTGCTCACCTCCACGGCTCCAACCCTAGGCGCCGACGGCTTCGCCTGCTCCCCCCGGCCCTGCTCTGCTCCCCTGCTCTGCTCCGCCCCCCCAACCATAAGCGGCGTCGGCGGCGGATCCTCCCCCCGGCGCTCCTCCGCTCCCCTCAACCCTAGGCGGCGGGGGCTCCACCTCCTCCCCTCGGCCCTGCTCCGCCGGCTCACCGACGTCGCTTCCTCCCCCAACCCTCGGCGGCGGATCCTCCCCCCGGCGCTCCTCCGCTCCCCTCAACCCTAGGCGGCGGGGGCTCCACCTCCTCCCCTCGGCCCTGCTCCGCCGGCTCACCGACGTCGCTTCCTCCCCCAACCCTCGTCGGCGGCTCCGCTTCCTCCTCCCCTGCTCACCGACGTCGCCTGCTCCCCGGGTAAGCATCTTCTGCAGGTATCCTTGTTTTCATCAAATGCTCGTTAAGATGCTGTGGTGCCTTCACACAATGATCTATAATTGATGCAAATATAGCAGTTTGGTAGGCACTTGAATGAGCTAATTCATGCTGGGGTGCAGTTAGATAATGGATTGATTGAATTGCTTAGCTTTGATAATATACTGTGGTGCAAATTTCCTGGAAGTTGGAGTTAGCTCCTGAAATTTCCTGAGAGTTTGATCTGCCTAGCTCTGATTGAACTGTTGTTTTGCTGGATGGGTCATGGATGGAGAGGTCTGGAAGATGCCGCATCCTCCGGTCATTCTCACGGTCTGATCAACTGAGAGAACTGTATGTGATGAACTCCACCTACTGGTCTTCAACCACCCTACTCAACTGTATTCAATTCCCTTCACATGGTTCATGCCCGTATTCTGAGCCGAACAAAAACACACACGACGTCCTAGTTAAGTGCCAGTGTCAATGATGGGCACTGCTCAACGATCCTTTGCAGCTTCTTGTGATCTCCTTCAGACGAGGAATGTTGCCTCGTGGTTCATGCACTTCAGGCGACCAATCTATACCCTCCTGGAAGCTACCGGCTTTCGCCACTATTAACACAATGTGAATTGTTGTAACACGGTCTGATCATTCTCACGATCATTTCTGTATTTGAGTTGTTTTGCCCTGCGCAGTTACTGAGTTCATTGAATTGCCGACATGATTCAAGCAATGTGATGCCATACTGACATATAGCAGCTTGTTAAGATGCTCAACAAAGCTAACATAGAATAGTGCATAAAAACATATAGCTGCTTGTCCATTAAATGCTAAGGTGATGCTAAGCTGACATAGAATATCTACTGTCAACGTAATTTCTATCTACTGCTTTTATTTTGTCCAGGATTAGTACTTGCTTTATCATGCCTTTATTTTGTTGTCTTTGATCTATAATTGTCAATAGTTTCTATCTACTGCCTTTATTAGTACTTGCTTTATCATGCCTTTATTTGTTGACTAGCTATTTCTTGAATATGAGTAAAGATATGGTAACATATTATTCTGTTTGCTACTAGCTGTTGGAAATTAAGTAATTGAGATATTTTGTGTTTTCTTGTCCACTGTAATGCATATAAAGATGGACAAAGAATCGAAGAAAGTCAGTGCAGTGCATGCTTGGACAATTAAGCGCATAGAGGAAATCGCATGTGACATTAAGAATGTAGTGAACGATAACTTTTCTCCTTGCTCATGCGCCAGCGCAACTGAACTAAACCAAGTCTTACTTGAGATCGAACAAATTGCTTGCCGCCTTGACGAACTTGCCATACATTCCGAAGATTTGGTGCGAACGGATGGCGTTGATCGTCCTGAAGAAGAAGACAGTTCATCGAGTTTAGGCGAGCAATTGCTTCCATACGACTACGAGACCGATGATTCGGGTAAACGGGATGATCGTCAATTTAGAGAGGATGAAAGTAACACCCAAGATGGCTAGTGTTATCCTTATCTTTGTGTTATGTATATGAAGACTTATGATCATCACTATATGTATTGATCGACTTTATGATCATCAATGCTGTGACTCATGTTCTTTTTTGAACTGTGTTGTTATGCAAATTTTCTTAATGAAATCTTGATGTCCGCAGAATATATAATATGGATGGCTTCTACACTAGTCTGTTAAGTGAGGGGGGAAGTGAAATACGTTGGGATGAAAGTCCAATTGGGGAGCAACATTCACCAATTGACCATTCCAGTCCCCAGCCGAGACCTCATAATAAAAGATCAAAAAATTTCTCAGAGAAGGAAGACAATATGTTGGTGTCGGCATGGCTTAATGTTAGTTTGGACCCAGTGCAAGGGACCCAACAAACTCGTGCCACTTATTGGAGTAGAATACATGATTACTTTCATGAGAACAAAGACTTCTTCTCAGACCGTACTCAGAATTCACTTATGCACCGTTGGTCATCTATCCAAGAACATGTGAACAAGTTTTGTGGTTGTTATGACCGGATTGAGCGTAGAAGGCAAAGCGGGATAACAGAGCAAGATAAGGTTGGTCCATATCCCTTTTTATTACAATTTCATATGTTGTGTCCATATTAAATAAGCTACTTAATCTTTTCTACAGATAGTCCATGCTAAAGCTTTGTACCAGGAGGAAGAAGGCCGATTATTTGCATACCTGCATTGCTGGAACGTATTACAACACCATCCAAAGTGGAATGATCATTTATCTCAAAAAAAGCAGAAAACATCATCTAATGCTTCTCCGGGTAGTTCTAGTCCTCTTAGCTCTAATGCAGTTCATATTCATGAAGATGCTCCTACTACAGAAACTGATGTGTTGACAAGGCCAAGTGGTAGGAAGGCTGAGAAAGAACGGTTACGCCGAGGTAAAGATTCTATTGACAGTGTCCGAACAGGTTCACTCTACATGGAAGCATTAGAAAACTTTAGGAAGGAGATGAAAGAATTGGAGGTTATGAAAGAGCTTAAGAGGGACGAGCGGTATGAACGAGCATTTGCACAAGAGCAAGAGAGGATTTCTCAAGAGAAAGAAAAGATTGAGATAAGGAAAAGTGAGTTCGAATTGAAGAGAATGGTCGAAGAGGAGAGGATTATGAGCATTGACATCAGTCGCTTGAGTGGGCCACAACAACAATACTACACGAACCTGCAGAACGATATCATCGCTCGAAGATGTAATACGTCTGGTTGATCACTAGTTATGTTCTACGAATTAATATCTTGAACATTTTATGCTATTGGACTATGCTATGGTACTAGCCTGTATGCGTTGAACCTTTTATAAGTAAGACATTTGAATTGTGCTATCGTACTAGTGTGAGTTGAAGTGCATAAATTAGTACATCATATTGACGTGCAGAAGCTAGTACATCATATTGAAGTGCAGAAGCTAGTACATCATAATTGAAGTGCAGAAGCTAGTACATCATATTGAAGTGCAGAAGCTAGTACATCATAATTGAAGTGCAGAAGCTAGTACATCATCTTGAAGTCTGAAGCTAGTACATCATAATTGAAACAGTAAACTAGCGCTCAACTTGATCCTTCCGTAACGTTGCCACTAGTGCTAGACTTGATCATCATGAAGCTGGGAGTGAGCTTTTCTATTTCTGATGGATTGATGAGTTTGGATAAACTCAGAAAGCTCATGTGTTATTTCATGGGAGACCGCAACATTTTCTCCCATTTAGCTTCGTAATTGTAATCAATCGAGGTCCATCCTCTCATCTTCAATTATCATGTTATGCATGATGATACATCTTGTCATGATATCTCTAAGTGTTTCTTGATACCAAAACGAGCCGTCCGCGAACAATTGCAAAACGAGCTTGTAATACTCCAAATGCTCGCTCCACATCCTTCCTAGCCGCTTCTTGAGCTTCGGCGAAATGTTTTTTCTTATTCCCTTGAGGAGCTGGTATTGTCTTCACAAATGTTGCCCATGAAGGATATATTCCATCTGCAAGATAGTATCCCATTGTATAATTGTGACCGTTCACAGTATAATTCACTTCAGGTGCTTGCCCTTCGGCTAGCTTTGCGAAGAGAGGGGATCGGTGAAGAACATTAATATCGTTGTGAGACCCTGGTAAACCAAAAAAAGCATGCCATATCCAAAGATCTTATAAGCAACGGCTTCTAGAATGATTGTTGGCTAATGCACATGACCAAGATACATGCCTGCCATCTCAGGGCAATTTTTCCACTTCCAGTGCATGCAATCTATGCTCCCTAGCATACCTGGAAAACCTCTTTCCTCACCAATTGCAAGTAATCTAGCAGTGTCATTATCATTTGGAGATCTCAAATACTCATCTCCAAAGATTTCAATAATAGCTTTCACAAACCTTCTCAGGCTCTCTATAGCAGTACTTTCTCCAATCCGCACATAATCATCAATAGCATCTGCTGCTACTCCATAGGCTAGCATCCGAAATGCCGCGGTAACCTTTTGCAAAGAAGATAACCCAAGAATTCCAGCACAATTCCGCTTCTGAACGAAATAGTTATCATGTGCTTCTACAGCATGCAATATGCGAAGAAATAAAGAACGATTCATTCGGAACCTACGCCAAAATTAGAGAGTGAGCCGCGTACAGGATGATCAGCATAATACGCGAAGACATAAAAAACGAATATTTCCAAACCTGCGCCGAAAGAAGGTTGGGCCATAGATAGGAGGATCAGCAAAATAGTCTTGGAACAGTCTAGCATGTCCTTCTTGTCTATTGCGATGAACGACTTGATGGCCAGGAGTAGAACCGCCATGGCGTCGAACATCCCGATCTTCCATGTGTGCTAGGTATCCTGTTGTCAAAAGAAATACGTACTCATCATTTCTCTCAGACTCCTCATCTTCCGAGAGACATTCCAAGACTAAATTTCGACGACTCATTGAGGTGTTATTGGTAGTGAACAACAAGAAACGTGCAATACTTCAAACTGCAAATGGGTATGTATATATAGAGCAGAGTAATATAGCCGTTCGAATTTATCCGTTGAAAAATAGCCGTTGTAGCGTAGTCGTTACAATAAATTTCGAATTTTAAATTCCCGCATTGAAATATAGCCGTTCGAATTTACCCGTTAAAAAATAGCCGTTGCAGCGTTGTCGTTACAATAAATTCCGAATTTTAAATTCCCGCATTGAAATGTAGCCGTTCGAATTTCGAATTTACCCGTTAAAAATAGCCGTTGTAGCGTAGTCGTTACAATAAATTTCGAATTTTAAATTCCCGCATTGAAATATAGCCGTTCGAATTTACCCGTTAAAAAATAGCCGTTGCAGCGTTGTCGTTACAATAAATTAAGAATTTTATATTCCCGCATTTAAATATAGCCGTTCCAATTTCGAATTTACCCGTTGAAAAAAAACCGTTGCAACGTGCTGGTTACAATAGCGGTTATGGCGGTTATGGAATATGATTAAAATATAGGGGAGAGAAAATAGAGAGTGTGATATAGAGAGTGCTGTTGGAGAGGAAGGAGATATAGAGAGTCAAATTTTTGGAGAACTCTCCAAATTTGGCTTTTGGAGAGTGAAATTTGGAGAGTGCTGTTGGAGATGCTCTAAGTGGGCACTTAGCCAGGTTTTTGTGGACTGAGGCACAGGAGGTATGGCACTACTCCTCCAGTTTGATAATATCTATCGTTTTAGACATAATCTCACATACCAAGAAATGAGTAAATGCTTGTAGCTCAGATGGTTGTGCCTAGTTATCCAAGCCTCCCTACGCAGTTCGAAGCCTGGTTAAATGAATACTTAAATGTGAAAGTTACATGCATTGGTTCATTACGCGTAACGGAGTGGTGGTTTGAATGCAGCTGCATGCACGCATCTCCAACGATTAATATTCTCATACCCGCCTCAAAACGCTCTAGCGACAGATATTATCAAACTGGAGGAACCATACTAAGCTCGAGAATTGGGCATGATGGGTGGTTCGACACAACATGGCATGCAGACGGCACACCGACCTTGCTGTGAGCCTACGGCAGGGCACGCCGACCTTGGGGGAGAGGAGCAAGGGTGGAGGGGTTACCTGCGGTGGCCACATCGCACCGTGCCTCACCTCGTCGCAGCATGAGCCCGTGCCAACTCTAGAGGGGGTAAGGAAGAGAAAAAGGTGGGGGACGTTAGAGCAACAAATCTCGTCGAAAATCGGCGAAATCTCGGTTTTTGGAAACCCACCCCCCCCCCCCCCCCAAGACTCAAGATCTCAGTGAAATTTAAAAATTTAGGAGAAAAATTCAAATTGCTACAGTACCGAAAATTCGAGATTTTTGTTTGAAATTTTGAGATTTTTGAATGAAATTTGATCGAATTGGATTCTTCACATCGTTTTCCATATGGAACAGTCAGTAGATCATCTAATTAGCCTATGCACATTAATTCTCGCGGTCATTAATTAAGTACCTCAGTTGTTAGAATTTTTAAAAAATCTCTCAAGCTTGATCATCATCTAAAAATTTTATGAGAATATTAGTGATGCATCAGGACCATCCACAAAAAATTTCAAGATTTTCTAATATGGTTTGAACTATTTTTCATTCAGCTAAATTTTGTTAGTCGGTCTTCAGTAGCACTGTTCGAATTTTTGAAAATTCCTCAAGATTGATCATCACCTAAAAATTTTATAGTGATTTTACGGATGTGTTAGGACTATCCACAAAATTTTTCAAAAGTTTCTAATGTGGTTTGCATCACTTTTCATTTAGTTGAAATTTGCCGAACAATCTTTTTTATCAGGATAGTAGCACTGTTAGGCCCTGTTTGGCAGAGCTCCAGATCCCAGCTCCACCTCAGAGCTGAAACTTGTAGACTGAAATAAAGTGATGTAAGTTTATAATTTTATTCTAAAATATAAACAAGATGACTTACCTAAACATTCTTAATATACCCATAGCTCCAGCTCCACGAATTTGGTGGAGCTAGGAATACCTAGCTCCACCAACTCCAAGAATTTGGTGGAGCTGGAGCTCTCCCAAACACCCCCTTAGATTTTCAAAAAATTCCTTAGGATTGATCATTATCTAAAATTTTTATGGGAATATTAGTGATCTGTCAGGACCATCCAAAATGATTTTCAAAAATTTTTGACTTGTTTTTTTACTATTTTCGGTTGGTTCAAATTGGATCAAAATCTCGGTGATTTCGGCCAAAATCTCGGATTTCTCGGTTGAAAAAAAAAACGGATTTCAAATTTGGTTTTTGGATTTTGTTCAAATTTTGTTTGAAATTTTGAAATCTCGCCGAGAGTTTGGATTTCGGCCACCTCTGAGATTTATACCAAAACGAAATTTGAAGCCTTGGGTCAGAGGTGGGAGGTAAGGGATCTGACGTGGAGAGGGAGGCCAAAGGTGGGGGATCTGGCGCAAAGGGAGAGGGAGGCGGGGGCTCTAGCGCTGAGGAGTCTGACGGGCAGAGGGGCGGAGGGGAAGGAGGTGGTTCAGAGGGAAGGAAAGGGGTCGATCAACACGAGGTGTGGTGGCCGTTGGGGGAAGGGGAGGGAGCGGTTGACACAAGGTTTAGGATGCCATCGGGGAGCAGAGGGAGAAGGGGAGGGAGGCCGGCCGAGCCGGAGCTGTAACATCACAAGCTTTTCAAAAATAGAAAGAATAAAATTTAAAAATTTAATTGAATAAAAAAATTTATTTGAAATTAAGATTTCAATTTAAAATATCATCTTTTCCCATTTCTTTAACTCTGGTTTCAAGAAAAGAACAATCGCAGTAATTAAGTCTTTTCTTTTAAATTGAGCAAATTAAGAAAATAAAATTGAACATGATCATATTTTGAATTTTCATTTTTTCTGAATTTTTCAAGAATTTTGGTTTTAAATGAAATCACTTATATTGAATTAGTAAAGAGGTAAAAGTAAAATCTCAATAAAATATACAAAAAATAATATTAAAATAAATAAAAGTGTCTAGAGGGCATTTATGTCTAACAAAGTAAATTATGACCTCATTAATTATTGAAAAGAAATTTAATTAATGCTTTTTTACTATGAATAGAAGTAAAAATAATATTAATTTATTAGAAATATCTAGAACTCATTTTGAAAGATCATGTGGAGGTCTACCCTTTGTGTGTAATGAGTAATTGACTGTGTTTTGAGCCTTTGGTGCTCAAGCTTGAGTTTACTTTGGATTGAGCAATTTGAGTTACTACGGGTAGCCAAGACCAGAGGTCGGAGCCTTGATTGGTTGTAGCCTTGACAGGTCGGAGAGTTGAGTGATCGGACCTTTTAAGTGGTCAGGGATTCACTGGTCGGGACCTTGGCTGGTCAGACCTTTTAAGTGGTTGGGGCCTTGGCTGGTCGGAGCTTTATGTGCTCTTAGTCTTAAGTGGTAGGGGCACACTTAAGTGTTTGTGAGTTAAGGTGGGATCCTTAGTTATGTATTGCTCAGCTGATTACTGTTTATCATTTTGAGCAATGCTATGTGATCTGTTTTTCTTGTCTGTGATGGTTGTAGGACTTCGGAGTTAGGTCATAGTGAGGCGAAAGAGATCGGGATTAGGCTGGGAGATGATTGAGGTCCAAACAGTCAAGGTGTCGATGGAAGATGACTGAGGCCAGGGAGTGGCCGTGAACCATGACGATAAGTGCATGGTTGAGATGCTAACTTGAGCCCTAATCAAGCGAATGATCAGCCCTAATCAAGCGAACGAGGATCATTGGATCAAGGGTTCTCAGGTGGAGTAGTGGTTAAGTTAGTATGTGAATGTGCGGATAAATCCCGTTATATTGTTGGGTTGCGGGTTAAAGTCTAGTCGCCTTTCGGGCCTTCACATTTAATGTAGCAAAAAATTTGTTTAAACTCATTAATTAAAGATAAGAAGTGTAATTAATAGGATTTGACTATAAATAGTGCAAAGAATTAATACAATAACTTAATTAATAAAAATTAAATTGTAGAAGTAATATTAAAATATTGAAATTCTCATAAACTCATTTAATGTACTGTGAACCTATTAATTGAGCAGTCAAAATCAGTGTGAACATATTAATTAATGATGAGAAGTTTAATTAATGTAATTTAACTATGAAAAGTGCATTAACAGATAAAGTAAACCCATCTCTTTTCCTGAGCAAAAGCGATAATTACATGAAGTTGAATTACAGCACAACAGGTATATTGATACATCACAATTTACACAAATAACGTTTATAACAAAAAGAAAGTACATAAATCCTTACAAATGGCCTACAACAATTATATGAATTACAGTATATATGATTATTCAATTACATCTCTGACCACAAATTACAAAAATGAATAATGACATTCCTAAAATAAAAATTTCAAGATTATAAATTACAAACTACCGTGTTCTTTTGATCTTCATTTCTGACCTTTTACAAAAACCATTTTCAAAATAGATTGTTAAATAAAGCCAAAGTTACAAAATAAATAAAATAATAATTCATGTGGAATTATGATTTTGATTCTGAGTTTTCATTATTTTCTCCATTTCTTTCATTTTTGTCTTTTGGAAAATCAATTTCAACATTTGATTCTTGATTTATAAACTATGGATATTAAAATCATATAATAAAAACATTATATTTAAAATCTAGCATAACTCTAGAATGACCTTAAAAAATCCCAAAGTAATGTGAAACCATTTAATGCCCTAATTAAATGCAAAATAGTAAAGTTAACTATGAATAGTAACTTTATCTCAATTAATTATAATAGTACATCATTATCTTATCCTCAATTTTTTATATTATCCTATACAGTGTTAGGATAACCTCTAATAAAATATCACAAATAATTAATCACATATTATTTGAATTAATTAAAATTATATTATCCTATAGTACTTAAAAAAAATCAAAAATAGTAATTTTGACTAGCAATAGTGATATTATTTGAATTAATTAAAATTATAATAACCTTATATTCATATGAAAATTTTACCACATCATTTAAAGTTATAAAATGTCTTACAGTTATAACATCATAAATTTATCATGAACATGCAGCAAAAGTTTTTTAAAAAAATTGAATAAAATTTAAATCACTAGAAAATTAAAAACAAAAATAGGAAAATTTGCATTACTGGAGTTTCCATATTTTTACAATTTATTCATAACACCTTTTAATCTAAAAAAATTACAATGTGTGGATAACTCTTCTTATACTTCGTATAAAAATTATCAAAATTTTGAACACATATTTATTGGTCATTTAATACCCAAGATAATGAGCTGTCAAGAGGGTATGAACCTCACCTCACCTCTCTCCCTCTCCATTAATTACCAAGTGGGGCCCACCCACATGGGACTCCACTTTTCAACCTCCATTCCTCACCTATAAAAGCCACCCCAAGCCTTTCCTAAGCCTCCACTCCCATTTTCAAGCTCTGAACTATCGAGCTCCATGCCAAGCCGCCGCTCCTCGCCAGTGCGCAGACACCACGGGTCACCTTAGCCCCAACCACCACCACTTGCATCACCCACAAGGTCTCGGGGTTCCATTTTAGTGCTCGTCTTAGCTCCCCCATGCTCGCTCTGCCACCGACCCAAGCTCCAAAAGCTACAGCCGTGGTGCCTCCTTTGCTCTAAGCTGTGACTTCCTGTATTAGGTGACCCTCCATCCATCCAAAGGTGAGCATAGTAGCATCATTAGTTAGTTGCCATGGCACCTGCTTGGTGAGTTTTGCTTTGTTCCTACATTCCCTTGATTTTTCTTTATCTGAAGTGGCCCATAAAAAAATAGTAGCATACAAGTAATATTAGCTTTTACTCTCAATTATTAGAACTATAAAAGTTAGAATACAAATAAAGTGAATCCTCATGGAAATAATAATAATAATATATAATATTTATGGCCCTCAGCTAAGATTTGAATACAAATAACATCCACAAAATAAATGTTATGACCAGTGAGATTGAAATCAAACTGAAAAGAACACATGTTAGGACCCTCTGATGGTATAACAGGCGTGTTTTAATTTTCCAGAAGTCAGGATCTTCTGATGCTACAAAAGGTTTTTGGGCATATAATTGCACTTGAACCCTTCTAAAAATCTATCTCATAATATGGACGTAAGAATTCATAACATAAGTAAATAAGTTTAAAAATTGAGAAACTAATAACTAAAATATTTATCACCAGAACCTTCCTTTAATAAAAAATTTTATTTTATTTTTGACTTATTTTTGCCTCTTATTATTGTTGTTATTACTTTATTTCTCGACGATTGATGTGTAGACACCGACGTTCCAAATGCCGTAGTTAACAACGCCAACCATGACTTCGAATTGATTGAAGACAGTAATAATCAGCAAGACAAGCACCCTCTTGATCATACTGATCCCAGCTTTTCAAAATTGATTAAAATTTGCATGCATACGCTATGTTTAATAAAATTTGCTATTTTATGGGTACTAATAGATATGACCTTCATTGATGGGATTTGCTTAATCAATATTGACATGTGAACTTTGAAAACCCTAAATCGTGGATGAACACATGAAAATATGGAAATGGGTATACTCAATTATTACATGCATTTACGTAGCTATGTTTTAGATTGGGATACGAACATATGGTTTTACTATTCATAATAAATTTAAACTTTTGACATATTGAAAATAATTATTGGACATGTTGCAATATTATGATAAATGGTATTTTCTTTTTTGGAAATAAAGCTATGGTTTTGACGAGGGTGAACTATTGGCAATAGGCGAAAGTGCATGTGACTTGCACGTTGATAGGGGGAGATTTTTTTGCCCGGGTCGAATTAAGGACTGAACTAAGTGTTCGTTAAATCCAAGAATTACCGTTCAACCACAAGGCTGAAATGGGACGGCCTTAACTTATTAAGTTACTTAGAACTAGCTTTGCACATTAGAAGGCTGAAGTATTACGGGTTGTGCCGTTATGGATTGCTTGGAGTGGTGCCCACACTGAGGTGTTGGGAATAACGTTTGCTGATACAACGGTGTACGCCTTACTATGGGGATAAATGGGACGATGAGGTGTTTAACCATCTATCGTACAGTGATTGTATAAATATCTTTTACCGCCATAGCAAGGGTTTGTCGTCACCAGACTGGTGCAGAGTTAGGGCTAGGTAATGTAACGGTTATGTTATTGACTCCCTGCGTCACACCAAAGGAAGTGTGTTAAATATGCATTGTAAAAAAGAGAGGACATATTTTGTGGGTAAAGTTGTACACCTCTACAGAGTTTAAATCTTTTCAAAAAGCCATTCCCGTGGTCATGGGAATCTTGGAGCACTAGCACTGGTTAGCTGGTTTGATATTTTCATAAAAATGGATTGAAATTGGATAATTGGTATTTGAAAGTTCACCACACAGATGATTCAATGCTTGCCATGTGTTGGCAAGATTGTTTTCAACTATTGTGCTACGTGTTGACAAAGATTGTTTTCATATATTATACCATGTGTTGGCAATGGACGATTTGATGCTCACGAAGGACTGCTGTAACATCCTCATTTTGGCTTTCTGGAGAAAAACCTAATTTAAATAAACTAAATTCAAAAATTGGAGTTTCATTGGTGTTTATATTAATCTGGCATCCATTCCCCTCCAAAATCGGAAATTAATTCCCTCCCGGGCGAAAAATCGGATTTTCCAGTCCCGCCGGTACCCGAAAATTCACCCGAGTCCAAAAATGCTCCAAAAATCTCCAAACCACCTCTAAAATGATCCAAATATTCTGAAATGATTTTAGGAATCATTCCCCGGATTTTTGGACCTCCATTCCTGTTTTATCTCGCGCGGCTTTTGTTTACTGCTTGCGATCCGCGCCCGAATATCCAATTCCACAAAAATCATCCAAATTCAACCAAACCAATTCCATTGAGTCCCAAATATTCTAAAATGGCTCTAGGAATTTTTCCGGAATTTTTAGGCCATTTTTCCTTATTTTTCTCTAGGGCGGTTCATTCGCGTATTAGCCGGCCAACCGCGAGCTGCCACGTGGCAATGCTACAGTGCCTTCTTCAACCTTTGGTTGTCTTGCACGTTGGAGTTTCCCAGGAGAAAGAACAGAGCCTTCTCATTCAATCTACCATGGATTCAAACACTCATATCTCCCTCTCTAATGCCTCAAATCGCGAACCGTCGGATCCGTTGGAATCACGACGGCCTCCTCTTTCCATCCATGAGGTTAATGCACCCTAAATCACGCCGGAATTTGAACAATCTTTCCAAAACCGAAAATCATCATTATGGCATTAATTCGTCCGTTTCTAATCCGTTTCGCGCATCTCCGCCTCTCAAATCTCCGTGAGGGAGTCCCCTTTCCAGAACACTCACCCTCCCTTTGCCTCTCATTGTCGTTTGCCCAGAGGATCAAGAAAACCGATGAAAGCTTGGTGTTCTTTGTGTTCTTCGGGTTTTGGATCATATCTTCCACTCCGGTGGATCATTCTTCCTCCCGTTCGTTTCTTTGTGTTAGCATGGGAGTCTAGATTCTAATTTATCTTCCAATTTTAGGATTTCTCAACCGTGGGCGACAAATTTGGAGCTTTTGTGCATTCGGCCGAACCTCCGTTCTTCGTCGATTTCTCCGATTTCGGTGAGTTTTGGTTCAATCCCTTCCTCCTAGATGTCCCTAAGGATGTTATCTATTGATTCTAGGCTTTTGTTTGGATCAATTCCATGCAAAATTGGATGCAAAATCAAATTTTTGGGAGAGAATAGAGCTTAGTCTTTTTTTTTTGCCTTCTCTGTTCTTGGTTTGGAGCTCTTTGGCCATGGCATGCTTGGGCCTTGGCCATGCTTGCACCCGCGCCGCTCGGCCGGCCGGCATCGCCGCCCGACCGCGCCCGCCGTCAGCGCCGCCAGTCCAGCGTCTTGTGGCATCCAGCGCCGTCTTGTTGCCGCCCAGCCATTGGCGACCCCCTCCCGCCGTGCGGGTCCCCTCTCCCTCCACTATCCCCTCAAGCTCTCTCTCTCTTCCATGGTAGCCATGGCAATGTCCCAAGGTTGAAGACAAGCTTTAGACAATGACATCTAGGCCCCATTCCCATAGACACAAGACCTAGTCAAACCCAGTCAAAGTCCACTTTTGACCAGTCAACCCGAGAAGGAATATTCCGGGAATATTCTCGGTTTTCCGATTTATTCGAAATTCAAACTTCGGAAGCTCATAACTTTCTCATCCGAACTCCGTTTGACTCCATTCAAATTTGTAAATTCATCTAAAATCAAGATCTACCTGCCAGTACTAATTTTATAATTTTTGGATTTTATTTATTTTCTATTATTTATTTATTGCCTCGTTTTGCGTGTAGTCGACGATCCCGCCGCGACCGCCGATTCCGCCGCCGAACTTCCCGCGTACGAAGACCTACCCGGGACAGAAGGAAAGTCTCCTTGACGCATTTTGCTCCTATGTTTGCGAAATGATTTAAAATTGTTTATAAAGTTGCATGGCTATGTTTAATGAAATATGTCAAATATAAGTGTTAGTTATACCGAAATTGTTGATTCCTCCTTGACATTGTTAATCATGTCCGTTGTAACCCTAGAACTTTGTTTATACCATGTCTATGTTTATATGGTCTCCTTTGCTTCGTAGTGCGGTAGAATTGCTTAGGACCTTTTCCGACGAAAACAACCCATGGGTGGGATTATTCAAAAAGAATGTTATTGTTGGAGGAAAACCCATCAACTCCCGAAGAGGGAGGCTTCATGCTCCATGGCGGGTCATCAGGGTTCGTCACCGAGATGCTACGGGGCGTCCTTTCATGCTCCGTGAGACTGCTACGAGAGATCCCGTAGCCCGCGGGGGGTCCTCATGTCCCGCGGGGGGTCTACGTCTCCCCGGGGCATACCCCGCAGGAGGCTCCTCATGTCCCGCGGAAGGTCTACGTCTCCCCGGGGCATACCCCGCTGGAGGCTCTCATCATGTCCCGCGGGAGGTCTACGTCTCCCCGGGACATACCCCGTCGGAGGCTCTCATCATGTCCCGCGGGAGGTCTACGTCTCCCCGGGACACCCCGCAGGAGGCTCTCTTCATGTCCCGCGGGAGGTCTACGTCTCCCTGGAGGCATACCCCGCAGGTCTACATCTCCCCGGGGGCATACCCCGCGGAAAGTCTCCTCACGGGAGACTTGAGTGATGTCACCAAATCCCCTGTGGGGGCCGGATGTCAGGGGTCCACTCCCTCGAGACGATCCCGTGGGACCCACTACCTCCCCGCCAGAATGACTAAAATGCCCCCACTTAGGCTAGTCTAGTAGGGGTATAATGGTACTTTTATGTAACAGGCTGGGTGCCTATAAATACCCAATGTAACCCCCTCATGGAGGGAGAGCTCTCATTGAATGCATAATCAAACAACTGGAGTGTCCCTCGGGGAGTCTGGACAAGGGCACATCCCTCTACTCCCCCCGGGGAACACACCGACAGGAGTAGGGCCTCAACACACATTGAAGATCTTCATGAAACCTTCGGAAGACTTCGCGAGTTCGGCCTTAAGCTAAACCCCGAGAAATGTGCCTTTGGGGTAAAGGGAGGCAAGCTCTTGGGCTTCCTAGTCTCCCACCGGGGGATCGAAGCCAACCCGGAGAAGATTCGGGCCATCCTCGATATGGAAGCACCCCGATCTATCAAGGAGGTTCAGCGCCTCACGGGGCGCATGGCGGCCCTGGGACGCTTCATGTCGCGATCGGCCGAGAAAGGGCTCCCGTTCTTCAAGATACTTCGCGGTTTCGAAGGTTTCCTTTGGACCCCCGAGGCCCAGAAGTCCTTTGAAGACCTCAAGTCGTACATGACTCATCCACCACTCCTTGCAAGCCCAAGTCCCGGGGAGCACCTCCTCCTATACCTCGCTGCGACTCCGGTCGCCGCTAGCGCTGTCCTGATCAGGGAGGAAGACGGGGTTCAACACCCCATTTACTATGTCAGCGAGGCCTTCGCGGGTGCAAAAACAAGGTACACAGAAGTGGAGAAGATATGCTACGCTCTCCTCATGGCGTCCCGGAAACTTCGACACTACTTCCTCGGGCACCCCATCACTGTTCCAACTAGCTACCCGTTAGCTGAGGTGATGGGCAACAAAGAAGCGACCGGGAGGATAGCCAAGTGGGCGGCCGAGCTGGCGCCCTTCTCCCTCAAGCTCGTAGGGAGAACCGCCATCAAGTCTCAAGTCCTTGCAGATTTCGTGGCGGAGTGGACAACCCCCCAACCTGGCCAGGAGGAGGCGAAGGAGCACGCCAGTCCACCCAACCCCTATTGGACCCTTTACTTTGACGGTTCCAAGCGCTTAAATGGCGGGGGGGCTAGAGTCGTGTTGGTGAGCCCGGAGGGGAAAGCACTCGAATACGCCGCGCACCTCTCCTTCAACCCCACAAACAATGTGGCCGAATATGAGGCTCTTCTTCTTGGGTTGCGTCTCGCAAGAGCCATGGGGATCCGTCGCCTCCTCATCCTCGGGGACTCTCAACTCGTCGTTAATCAAATGGACAAATCCTATCAATGCCTCGACCCCAAAATGGCAAGTTACCTCGAAGAAGTGCGCAAGATGGAGCGATACTTCTTGGGAATGGAAGCTCGGCGCATCCCCCGTGGAGATAATCACCGAGCCGACCGTTTGGCTCGGGCGGCAAGCTCCCAAGAGCCACTCCCACCAGAAGTCTTCATGGAAGTGCTCAGTGCACCCTCTATCAAAGAAGTTGCCGGTAGCGGCGACCCCGAGCCGCCTCCGGAACTTAACGAGATCTCGACCTCCCTGGACGCTTGGATGGCGCCGATCATAAAATGCATCCAAGGAGAGGTCGAAGCGGAGGACAATATTGAAGCCCGAAGATTATTTCACAAGGCTAAGTCCTACATCATCCTCGAGGGAATCTTGTACAAGAAAGGGTCCTCCGCTCTTCTCAAATGCCTCTCGAGGGAGGAAGGTATTGCCCTCCTTCGAGAGGTGCATGAAGGACTCTGCGGCTCGCACATTGCGCCCAGGGCGACGGCGGCCAAGGCGTTAAGACAAGGCTTCTACTGGCCTACTATGGTGCAAGACGCCATCGCTACGCTAAGAACCTGTGAAGGGTGCCAAAGGATGGCCCCGGCTCACAACTCCCCCGCCGCACCTCTACACCAAATTCCCGTCACTTGGCCTTTCGCCCGGTGGGCTATGGACCTACTCGGTCCATTCCCGCCGGCCAAGGGGGGCTACAAGTATGCGGTGGTGGCGGTGGATTACTTCACCAAGTGGGTTGAGGCGGAGCCGTTGGCATCAATCACCTCCAGGGCCGTGCAAAAGTTCTTCTGGAAAAACATCGTGTGTCGCTTCGGGGTTCCTAGGGAAGTCACCGTGAGACAACGGACGCCTTGATTTGATGCCTCCTCCTTCAAGGACTTCTGTGACTCCATTGGAACAATACTTTGCTTCGCCTCGGTGGCTCACCCAAAGTCCAACGGCGCAGTGGAGAGGGCTAATGGCATCATCCTCCAGGGTATCCGTCGAAGACTTGAAAAGAGCACACTCAAGAAGGGGCTATGGGCAGAAGAGCTCCTCAAAGTGCTTTGGGGGATGCGCACCACTCCCAGTCGCTCCTCAGGGCGCACGCCTTTCTCGCTCGTATACGGAGTGGAGGCGGTCCTCCCAGCAGAGATACGCCACCGCTCCCTCCGCGTGGAGATGCTTTCCGGGCCTCTACCCATTGACTTCGCGGCGAACGAAGAGAACCACAAAGTCGAGGTGGACCTCGTGGAGGAGACCCGAGACCGTGCACTCATCAAGCATGCCTCGTACGAGCGCGAAGTTGCCCGCTTCTACAACAAACGGGTGCGAGAGTGCGCTTTCCTTCTGGGAGACTTGGTGTTGAAAAGGGTCACAGACCCAAGCGCCCAAGGGAAGCTACACCCCAAATGGGAAGGACCCTACCGCATCTCTGCGGTCCTGGGCTCGGGCGCCTATCGCCTCTCCACCATGGAAGACAAGCCGTTCAAACACGCATGGAATGCTGACAAGCTGAAGAAGTTTTACATTTAAAGTGCTTTTGTAAGCTGTGATGGCACCTGGCTTGTAATGATGTAAACCCTTCTGAGGTGATCAATGAAGTCACGATTTCGAGCCCTACATGTCGCGTCATGCTTCATTTATGACTGCCCCTAACACGTTGCTGTTAGGGAACGTCATGGAGTCACGCAGCCCGCGCAACACTCCTCAGGGCGCATAGCCTCCGAGGCTTACCCCTAAAAAGCCCCGAGCGGTCAGGACATCTCTAGTCCCCCTTGGGCGGCCTCCTCCCTATTGGACCCAGGGAGCAGGCGACGACTTAAAAGGCATGTTGCCTAAGTCATTGGGTACACCGTGGACTAGTCCCCCATGGTCCCCTGGCGATAAGCCGAACGACCTCCGGGTCAACCCCGCAACATCGCAGAAAACATTCTCGTTACATTGTGAGTTCTAACCCGGGAGACATCCCCGTCCCGGTAAGCACGAGTCTATTACAAGGGGCGCAACAACCTCCCCTGCGGGGCCGCGCCCCAAACTAAACGCTCGACTCCTTAGAGTAAGGCCCCATGCGCCGAACCTAAGCAATTCAACGAAGGCAAGGTTATATTGCCACACTGAGGTCAACCTTCCTCTCCGCTGTGGGAGGAAGTACATGCTCTCTCGCTTCCTATAAACCTAGGGGACATGCCCCCTTCGTACATAGCATGATACAAAACAAGCTCTCCCCCTTGGGGGAAAGCGACCAAAAAACCCTCCGGGTGGGCGCCCGTGTCTTGGCCCATTTCTGGGAGCCAAGGCACGATCATGCCCCCGTGAAGTCGCCTAGTCCTACGGCAAGCCTTCTTGGGCGGGCATAATCGCAAAGGCGCCCGAGCCCTTTGCGCACTTCGCTTATAACGAATATCAACCGCCCTCCGGGGCATTTCCTAAAACAAAGCATTTTAAAACCCATAAGTCATTCATTCCATAACATTAAGTTTATACAAAACGGGGGTGCCGCCCCTACCTACCATCACGGGCACCATTCGAAATGTGTCCCTAAAACATTGTTCTACACTAAGCAAAATGATGACCATAGAGTGAGTCATGTCATCTAGTTAGCAAAAGATGTTACTCCAGGAGAAATCATACATTCTCCGAGCTCGGGCCTTCCCCGGACGCCCGGGGCCCTGGCGCGCGAGGACCCCTCGGGAGGCTCTCCACGAAACTCCCAACGAGTGGGCCCCAGGTGGAGCTACACTCAGCAGCGTGCCGGCGCACCTCCGGTGTGTACAACCCCCGAAGTGCAGCAAGGACTGCCTCCTTGCCCGCGTCATCAGAGAGGCGAGAGATTGCAGCGACTCCCGCAATCAAGGCGACCTTGGCGAAGGTCTTGCCCCTGTCTCCTGCTGCTCTCTCGAGTAGGCCGATGCGGCCCCTCAAGATGACCATCCACTCCTCCCAATCCTCCACGGAGGATGGGAGGTCCTCCACTCGAGCCCCGAGGTCCCGCAGAGTGACCTGGACAAAAACAGCGAGATCGGAAAGGGTTATACTTATAATCTTCCGGTCCGCCTCCAACCTCTGGTCGTTGGCATCTCGATCTGCCTTCACTGCCTCTAGTGCCGCATATGTCCTATCCAAGTCACCTCCCAAGTCTTTAGCCCGCCTCCGAGACCGCTCTAGCTCGGCCTCGGTCCTCTCTAGCTGAGTCTTGATCCCCTCTAGCTCGGCCTTAGCGGCCCTCTGACCCTCTTGAGCCTCCTGTAAGGCCCTCTTGAGGACCTCAGGGTCATCCTCGGGGCTCGGCTGCATAGCCGCCAGCATCTCATGTATCATCCCGGGGACCTTGTTGTGAAGTACATGGCTCATCGCTGTGGCCTGCAAGGGAAGGCAAAGGGTGTCAAGTGAGGCGTATGAGGTCACAAAATGATGCAATTAACAGAGCAACCTTGTCACCTGGTACTGGAGGGTCACGATGGTCGCAAGCTTCTCCCCTATCGCCTCAACGAACTTCCCGGGGTCATTGGGTACCAAGTCAGCCATGTACCTCTGTACCCGCTGCGTCACGAGAAGACGGGTCATCTTGATGGCCTCGGCATCCAGAGTATGGGGAATGGCATACTCGGGGAGCCCGCTGGAGGACCCTCCCAGGTCTCCCTCTTGCTCCAGCTCTGCACGCGTAGGCGTCCGATGGGACGAAGCCCTCTCCTCAGGTGCTCCAGGAGGTGCCGGAGCTGGGGGGGACCCGCCGTTGCCGTGGGCGGCGCCACCACCGGCGCCACGGGCTCCGTGGTGTCTGAAAGAGACAAGTTAGCAAAAACAGGTACCATGACAACCAACCATATCAAATCTCACGTACCTCCTGAGTGGAAGAAGAAAGACCCAATGTCCTCAGGGAAAGTGTACCCAGCATCCTCTGCTGCCATGGCCTCAGTTGGCGCAGGAGCTGGCTCATTAGTACCGACATCAAGGAGATCCTCTATCTCCTGAGCGAGCTGCTGGGTGCCTCCCCCGGAGTCCCCCTGGGTGCCTCCCCCAGAGTCCTTCGACCCAGAACTCGACCCAGACTCACTGGAGCTGCGGGTCGGAGACGACGAGGGTGAAGGTGAGCGCCCGCTCAATGGAAGGGCCCGCACCCTCGCCTCTCGGGGCGCTCTTCTTCCCAGGGGCCTTAGCGCCCTCGCCCTTCGTGGTAGGTGACGTCGAGGGCCTCAGGGGAATTGCTCGGGAAGGACCCCTCACACCGGTAAAGCGAGTCGCGTTTTCTCTCGTGCGAGCCGCAGCGGTGGTGCCCGGCTTCGAGGTGCCACCCGCGGGCCCTCTTGTGGCACCCCTACCTCGGGCCATGACGGGTCGAGCTCGGGTGTCATCGTCAGCGGTTGAAGCGTGGCCTCTCTTCCGCTTCGTTTGGTCCGGAATAGGATCACCCCGTGGGGGTAGATCCAAACCAAACACCTCGGCCACGAAGTTCGCCCCCGTCATCGGGAGGCCCTCGGCCTCGTAGCCCATGCCTCAGTGACACACCACTTCCCCAGGAGCAACTCGGTTTCCTCCCTAGCCTCCTCGATGGAGCAAACTACACACAAAAAGAAGTATAAGACTAAGGATAGCGTGCAAAATAGCATGGCGCAAAGATCCTTACCTTCCGCGACGCCGGGATAGAGGTCCTCGTGAAAACCCGGCTTGGCACGTTGAACAAGCGTGCTTAGATTGAGAAGGGTCATCTCCTCCATCAGGTCGCGCGCGCCCTTTATAGCCCGTACCTCTCGGATAGCGCTGCGCAGTTTCCAGTCCTCATTGGAGAGACGACCGATCTTGGGGTATGTCCGTGATGTCAAGTTCAGATGCATCCCGGTGTAGACAAAGCCACCCCCCGCCTTCAAGTAAAACCACTTCTTGGTGGCGGAGGGCCAAGAGTCCTTTGCGGTGTGAACAGGAAACTCATCATCATGCCTCAAAATGGAGAAGATGGACCCCAGGGGCCCCCTCTTCGCGTCCCCTCGCTGGGAGCGGAAGTAGTAATCGAAGAGGGGAATGGTCGGCTCCACGACCGTCCCTGGAATGGCCGTCTTACACAGCCACAGGAAGATCCTCAGCCGAACAAAGAAGTTCGGGCTAAGGTGGGAAAGCTCCACTCCGAACACTTGAGTGTACTTCCTGATGAAAGGGTGCATGGGAAGCCCGAATCCGGCATCCACCCAAGCCTTGAGCGCCACTACGAACCCCGGTGGTGGATTAGGGCTCTCTCCCGGCTCCGGGAACTCCACATCCCCGGGGGAGAGGCGACTCCCTCGCCGAATGAGAGAGAGCTTCTCCCCGTCGTTGAGCTCCGAGGGTCCAGGGTCCACCCTCGCCTCCTCGGGGGCATCACCATCATCCTCGGTCACCTCCATGAAGGCAACAAACTTGCTGGAGCTCATCATGTCCACATTTCCCGTGCGCGAGTCCCCTCCACGGAGGGGCTTGCCTTTTCTCTTACCCTCCGTGGGAGCCGCTTCATCCACCTTGCCTTTGCCCTTCCCGAGAGCATCGTGAGGGCGATCACCTACAAGCAATAATAGAATCCCTTTTAGCGCACCGAAGTGGCAAAGGACCTCTAAAGAGAACCATGGGGCATTGCCGGGCCTGCGGCCTTACCCATGGGACCTCGATGCAGTCTACCCCCCACAAGCGGGACGGACAAAGTATCCTTGCAACCTGCCAAACCAATGCAAGTGGTTAGAATACCATGGAGAGATGTGTCCTCGCGCACATACCTCAGTCCGGTGGGGGATCAACGGTGAACCAGTGCGTTCGGTTGCAAGGGAACACCTGAAGGCCAACGATACCCGAGATGCACTAGCGTGCTAGCATTTCCCCCCTGTCGGGCACTTGGATAACCTCTAAAGTAGCGTGGGTTCGAGAGGGTAAGCGTCCTACTGAGCTACACAGTGTTGCGGGCCTCATCGACGGGATCGTAACCTTGGTTCCCAGGAGCATGCACCCAGTGGCAATGCTCACTGGAATGGACATACAACCCAACGCCCCATACCATGCGCTTGACCATGTTCGTTAAGCCACGTCATACCAGAGCCTTGAACACAAACAAAAATGCACTCAGACCCTTACCAGGGGCTGCTTCACGGATGGAGTTAGCCACAGCCACCTGCTTCCTCACCATCACGGTCAGGCAGGGGGCATTTTATACCCTGTTCTAATTGGAGCAGCACACTCACGTGGACCAAGTCCACAAGCTTGGTTGGCTGCTCCCTCTTCTGTAAGGATTCCTCACCAGCGACAACAGGCGGCGGTAGATGCGCCTCGGCCCAGCGGTGGCGGCGGCTATCCTCCTCAGCCCGGACGACGGCGGCACCTCCACCCCCCCTCAGCTTGGGAGCCGGCGGCCCCCTTTTGACCCGTGCAACCCGTGGTCTGCTTCTTCGCCAACGACGGCGAGCGACGGCGGCTTCCTCTCGGGCCGTGCGATGGCGGTGGGCAGCAGCGGTTTCCCCTCGGACCGCGCGGCGGCGGCGGCCGTCCTCTGCCCGCGCGACGGGTTCCCCTCGGCTTGTGCGGCGGCGGCGAGCTCTTCGGCCTGCTAGATGACTACGACGGCCCCTTAGATCGCCGTGCCCCCTCCGCTCGCCGGGCGACGGCGCCCCCAACGCCAGTTGGGATTTGGACGCCGGCAAGTTCAGCCACTGTGAGTAGTTCCGGGGTTAAGCCCCCATAGCCTAGCAAGAAGGGCGGCGGGACCTGCTCCAACACCGACCGGGGCCCGTCACCATGACGCCACGAGGCGGACACCCCTCTTGATGCCTGCCGCTGCCGGCATGGGAGCCGCACCTTTCTTTTACGGCGGCTCGTGCCTAGCTCGACCCCGTCCTCAGAACGCGTCCAGCTCACGCCTTTAATGGGAAGCACATCCCTGTGATGCTTGTTAGTCTCTACTCTTTTGGGGTGGGCGTTCTTTTTCTCCTCTCTTGTTCCCTTTGTTCACCCGAAGTGCTCTCACGGGCGTTTGCTTGAGCGCCCAAGAGGCTTCTGTAAGTAGCATGCTCGGGCGCACAGGCGGGCATTTGCGCAATGCTATTGTGCATCAGTAAAACTTCCCCTGTGAGCTGGTCTCGGGCGCTGGCCCAAGCGTCCCGTGAGACTCCACCTAGGGCGGTCGTAGCAGCGCCCAAAGTGCTCTACCGGGAGAGCTCACCGCCCTAGCCACGCCCGTTTTCTCTCCCTGACCAAAACAGTCCCCGGTCCATGGCTTTTTGAAGAGTCCTAGGCGTCCCCACAATGCCCGTACCAGGTAACCCATCTACGAGACGCATGAGACCTCGCTGCCAGAGAAAAGCCGCCCAAGGTCCCAGCGCTCATGGGGGACAGAGCCCTGCACCCCTCACAAGAACGACAAAGCAAAAGGGAGAGCCCCAGGGCCTAAGCAGGTCCAGCTAGGGTCGGGCGTTTGACCAAGTGCCCAATGGAGTCCTGGTCTTGGGCGCTGCCTGAACACCCTCCAAATGGCCCCTGTGCGTGCGCCACCAAGCAGGGGCAGCGTCAATATCCCGTGCGCTTCTAAGGATGTCGAGTCGTTCCTTTATGCGCTGGGAGTACGACCAAGGGCGCTAGCCCAAACGCCCGAGTAGCCTTCAGTCCAAGCCTCCCGGGCGCTAGCCCAAACGCCCGAGTAGCCTTCAGTCCAAGCCTCCCGGGAGCGCATGACATCCGCGAGGATGCACTACGCGCGTCTCGTTTGCTCCACCTTCGGGCGGCTTGAGCGGTGCCATGGAGGGGAACTTCCAGCACTTGTGGCAACAGGCGGACGTGGCACCTATAGCCCACGAGAAGCCGCCCGGGCACCCACACTCTCGGCCCAAAGATGTCGACACCCATAGGCGCAGGGGACAGGTTAAACGGCCCAGGCCGACTGGGGTCCAGAGGGCCCATGCTATCCAACAACGGGCAAGAAGTCAAGGATGGAGCATCAGCCGAGCATAAATGCTGGCGCCCATGGGACACGCTTCTCAAGCAATCAGTGCGGCGCCCAAGACTTGCCATCCCTTGGCCCCTCGGTGGCTCATTGTACCAACGAGTTCCCTATAGGGCAAAGCTAATCCATACCGCGCAAGCCTACCGGCGACGGGCCTCCGCTTCGCTTCGGCAGAAGTTTGGCCTCATTCCTAAATTCAGATCACCAAATAACAACCACCGCATGGACATTCAGTTCAACCACAAGGAAACTAACAATCCTCTTGACCCTAGGGCACTTCCTAAAGTGCCCAAGGGCCAGGGGGGCTAGTGTTGGAGGAAAACCCATCAACTCCCGAAGAGGGAGGCTTCATGCTCCATGGTGGGTCATCAGGGTTCGTCACCGAGATGCTACGGGACGTCCTTTCATGCTCCGTGAGACTGCTACGAGATATCCCGTAGCCCGCGGGGGGTCCTCATGTCCCGCGGGGGGTCTACGTCTCCCCGGGGCATACCCCGCAGGAGGCTCCTCATGTCCCGCGGAAGGTCTACGTCTCCCCGGGGCATACCCCGCCGGAGGCTCTCATCATGTCCCGCGGGAGGTCTACGTCTCCCCGGGACATACCCCGCAGGAGGCTCTCTTCATGTCCCGCGGGAGGTCTACGTCTCCCCGGAGGCATACCCCGCAGGTCTACATCTCCCCGGGGGCATACCCCGCGGAAAGTCTCCTCACGGGAGACTTGAGTGATGTCACCAAATCCCCTATGGGGGCCGGATGTCAGGGGTCCACTCCCTCGAGACGATCCCGTGGGACCCACTACCTCCCCGCCAGAATGACTAAAATGCCCCCACTTATGCTAGTCTAGTAGGGGTATAATGGTACTTTTATGTAACAGGCTGGGTGCCTATAAATACCCAATGTAACCCCCTCATGGAGGGAGAGCTCTCATTGAATGCATAATCAAACAACTAGAGTGTCCCTCGGGGAGTCTGGACAAGGGCACATCCCTCTACTCCCCCCGGGGAACACACCGACAGGAGTAGGGTGTCTTCCTTAAGCGCCCGAACCTGTATAAATCCTCGTGTCACATTTACTCTCGTGGACGACGGCCCGTGAAACGGCCGGCGTCCGCTCTCATTTTCTGTGTCCTGTTTCCGAACCTACGACAGTTATCAAATTTGATTTAATGATTATTAGTATGATTTTAGTACTGTTTTCTAAAATAAAAAGAAAAGGAAAATGTTTTGGACTTGGGCGACTGGTTTGTCGGGTGGGTGCGGTTGGAGCACGTTTTGTCTTGTGCAAGTACCGCCCCAACTCATATAAGGACCGACGCTTGTGATTGTCCATTCTAAGCAATACCGTACTACCACATGTCTGTAATGGTACGACCTGGCCCACTAATTTGTAGAAGCCTAGTTTAGACTCACCATTCGGTTGAATGTGAATGCCAGACGGAGGCAATGTTGTTTTTCTCACACGGCGCAAGAGGGGGCTTCTGTACTGGGCGGTTGGAACCCTAACAGCGGTGAAACCTCAGCGGGTGGGTCTAGCTAGGTAGATACACTGTAACGGCCTTGTCACGATCTCTCTGCCGGCACACAAAAGGAAGTGTGTTAATCCGGAGGCAATAAGAGATGATCGTGTCGTGTGGGTAAAGTTGTACACCTCTGCAGAGTAAAACTTTTCGAATAGCCGCGCCTACGGTTAAAGGCAAAGCGAAGAATGCTTTCATATTGGTAGACTTTGATTTTGTTTTTAAACTGAAAAGTGTTTGGTTTTGGGGTTCGGGAGTGGTTAGAACTCTCGAATGTTATTTGGCGGATAGAGCCAACCAGGTGGATAGAACCTGCTTTACATTTGACGGATGGAGTCACATGATTAACTTTGATCTTTTAACTATTGGCGGATAGAGCCTTTATGTTAGTGATGGTGGTTAGAACCTCACTATATTATTAACTAATTCAATTATTAAAAAGAATTGTAAAAGATGCTTTGTGAAATTATTTATTTAAGTATGGTTTAATAAAATGTGGCTTTATGCAAATAAACCCTATTAAGCTTACTTTGGAAAGCCTCACATGATCATACTTTCCCGACTTGCTGAGTACCTTCGTACTCACGTGCTACACAAACATTGTAATCATCAGAGAATTTCCAAGATGCCGAGGAAGAGGAGGAGTTCTTCGAGGAGGACTGCCAGGAGGACTAGTCGTGTCGCTTGTCGTCGCCTGTGGCGTTGTGGCGTTCGCTAGTTTCGTTTTGCTTTTGTTTCCGCTGCTTTGTGTCCGGTCGTTGGACCGAGTATTGTAATAAGTGGCCATGTGGCCCATACTTGCATATTTATATTACAACTTTGAGTGACCATGTGTGGTGCTCCCAATGGTTTATGATAAGTTATTGACAAAGGAAAGTTTTGTGTTGAGTAAATGTTGATTTGAAACTGAGTTTATAAGTTTTGGTTGCTGAAAATGTGAAGACGGTAGTACCGGTGTTGAACTCCGGTAGTGCCGGAGGAGCGGTAGTACCGTGTGTGAGAGCGGCTGCTTTTTCCCAGGGAGCAGCAAAAACATGATGTTTGGAATTTTGGCTAAGTCCCAGAGGAGCGGCAAGACGGAGGTTAGAGTCCCAGAGTGCTTAGGATGAGCTGTAGTACCGTTAGTGAGAGCGGATGCTTTTTCGCAGAGGTGCAAAATTTGATGTCTGGAATTTTGGCTAAGTGTCAGGTGGCAGGCAGTACCGACGGCTAAAATGCGATCTTCTTGGGTGGCGGCGATGCACGGTGGGCGGCGATGCAAGTGTAAAGGCGGTAGTGCAGTTTGCCGGGTTTTGATGAATTTGTTGGTTTTGATTATTTGATGCATGCATAATGTTAGGGTATGAACATATGTGATGCATCATGATGTTTTTGAGATGATGTGAGTCAAGTGAGAAAGACTTGTGCTCGGAAAAGTTTGTTCGTTTATTGATGTGCAGGATCAGGTTCGATGTAGGTCAGCGATGACCAGGACTAGGCTCAGGGAGGAGGTGAGGTCCGTGACGGTGATGATGTCGTGAGGATGCATTGAAGAGGATCAAGGTGCATGATCAATGAATGGAGTTGAGACGATTCAATGCGGGTCGCAAGCTAGGTGGTCCGACAGGAGTTCGGATGCGTAAAGACTTGGACGGTTGAGTCGGGTGTGTGTTGGACTCGAGTCGAACTCGAGTCGGATGTGTGTTGGCCTTGTAATGTGGTCAAGGCTGGTGGGGTATGCCACTCTTATATAAAGAGGTTCTAGGGGTTTAGAACCTAAGAGTTTTTAGGGTTTTGACAAGAGAGAAAGTTTTTAGGGTTCTAACTTTTGAGAAGTTAGGGTTTGGTACTGTCCTCCTTCTAGGAAGGGTTGTGTAATCCATCAAAAGGAGTAAAGGATCAAACTTTGGGCAATCTCCGATGTCAATTCATGTTTGCTCTTGATTTTTCTCTCTTGCTTTTGGATGTTTCTTTCAATCTTGTGATTTGAGTTGTTCTAGCCCAAGTGATTCCTGAATTAGATTGCTAGAACATCAAGGATCATCACATGATTGATTTGGATCCTTTCTATTGGTTCGTTTGATCGAATTTTCAGTTTTGAGGGTTTTGCTCGGTTCTTACCTCTTAGTAGATCAAACTGAAATTCGTGATCTTTTTGCATCAAATTTCTTTAATATTTGATTGGGATAGAACCTAGATAGTCTAAGGAAACTACTTTCAAAATTTGGGATCAATTGGATCAACGGATCAAAAGTTACGCATGTTTTTCGTTTTTGAAATCGTGCTGATTTTTACTGTTCACGTGACCTGCGGTAGTACCGCCCCCAGAGCGCGGTAGTGCCGCCCGAGACTGAAATTTTCAGAAAAACTTTGGTTCCTTTATTAAGGCTTTGTGTAGGTTCTTTTTGGTGCTTCTACTAGGTGATTAAAGTCATATTGAACTAGTAGAAGGACTTTCCGCTGCGAAGAGGTTTTGAATTGGTTAATTTGCAAAAGTCGGTTGAATTTTTATTCGGCGTCTATTCACCCCCCCTCTAGTCGCCATATCCGTTCCTACAAGTGGTATCAGAGCGAGGTTGGTAAACCATGGCGACGGAAAAGTTCTCAACAAAGCCTCCCATCTTCGACGGTACGGACTTCCCTCATTGGAAGATTCGGATGACTGCTTATCTACAGGCACAAGGTAATGCAATTTGGCGAAAGGTAAAAAATCCTTATGATCTTCCTGGTAATGATGTTATTGATAATCCTGAGTTTGAAAAAGATGTTGAGAATAACAACAGAGCTAGGAATATTTTGCTTCAAGGACTTGCTAGGAAAGAGTTTCATCGTGTTTGTCATCTACTTACTGCTCATAGCATTTGGAAGTCTTTGCAAGATTATCATGAGGGTACTGATTACATTAAAGAGGCTCGCCAGATCAATTTAAGAAAGAATACACCAAATTTAAGATGCTACGGTGAATCTCTATATGATAGTTTTGCTCGCTTTAATAGAATCTTGAACAACCTTAGAGCAAAGTGGATATTAAGTATTACGATTAGAAAATGCTAGACACTTTTTATCTTCACTTGATCTCGGTGTTTGGCAAATGAAAGTTATTGCTGTTCGTGAGGCACATAAGATGAGCGAGATGACATTGGACAAGCTTTATTCTAGTCTTAAAACTTTTGAAATTGATGTTATCTCAAAATGTCCAATGGTGGCTCTATGGCTTTAAATGCTAACTCTTACGCTATTGATAATGCAACTGGTTCATCATCATCATATTCTTTTGCTTCTTTGAGTGCCTTGAGTGATGAACAGCTAGATCAAATTCCAGAAGATACTCTTGCCCTCCTTTCAAAGCGTATAAATGCAGCTTATATGAGATCAAGGGAAAGGAGAGGAGCTCCTGTCACTTGTTACAATTGTGGTAAGACTGGTCACATTCGTGCAAATTGTTTCAAGAACAAGGATAAGGAGCAAAAGGAGCTGAATGCCACTTCCAAGATTTTCCGCTCAAAGGAAGGCAAAGACAAGACTAGACAAAGAACAAAGAAGATGCTAAATAAAGTCTTTGCTGCAATTGATCACTTAGACCTAAGTGACATTGATGACTCAACTGATGATGACAATGAGCACAAACAACAAGGAAAGTCAGATGGAAAGGACTTCAGTGTATTGTGTTTCATGGCCAAAGGCAACTCTAGTGATGATTCAGGCGATAACGACTCGGTGAGTGATTCTGATGAGGTAATGCCTTCCTATAATGAACTTTGTGAAGTTTTAGTCATCATGAGAAAGTCATTGAAGAAATCTAAGCATAAGAATAAAGATTTAGAGAATGATTTGTCTATGCTGAAAACTGAAAATTCTAAGCTTAGAAATTTAAGTTCCAACAATGATGCATGTGATGATTGTTTAGGATTTCAATGCGAATTAGAATCACTTAGAGTCACTCATTCTTGTAAAATAAAAGAGCTAAATGTGCTAAAAGATAAGATTGATGATTTCAAGCAAACTCTAGCTTTTGGTTCTATAATGCATTCATTTGTTTTACAAGAACTGTTTGTCACTAGGGAAAATTTGGAAAAGATGCATGTTACACTTCCTGCTAGAAAGACTCATTCTACTTTTGCTTCTAGTAAATGCATGAAGTGTGAAATTCTGAAAAAAGATGTTGCTTTTGAGAAGAATAATTCGAGAGAGCTATTTTAGCTAGAGATAGATCCATTCAATACAAATGAAAATATATTATTCATTAAATTGATTCTTTTCTGAATTGACAAGTTTTATCTTTTGATAATGGTTATTTGAAATCAATTTTTGAGAGATTTGCAGGTGGTAAAAAGAAGTTGAATATGATTCTTGATCAATCTAAAGTGAGTGTGAAAAATAGTGGAATTGGATTTGATCATGTCAATGATTTGAAGAATAATCCACCTGTGGTTGTGAAAACACTTGGCGTTGGTAAAATTGAAGTTCTTCCTCCTAAACCAATTGAATCAAAGTTTAAATCTGCTGGTTATATTGATTTTTGGAAAAATCTCAACCACTCAAACATTAGGTGCCAAGTACCTCTCGAATTAAATATAATTGTTCCTTTTGTCATAAGGATGGTCATCTAGTGAGATTTTGCTATAGAAAGGCTAAGGATGAGAGAAATAAAAGAATGAGAGAATCAAAATGATTAGTGAAATTAAGTTTGTTAAAAATCCAAGTTGGAGAACCATAGATTTGGCAATGGGGATTTGAGATCATATGACAAAAAGAGAGCAGGCTTGGGATATAATGAGAGAGTGTCTTTCACTCCCTATCATAGATATGATGATTGTTTTGATTCAACTGGCTTTAGAAACAATTTTAAGACAAGATTTGTGAGAGCAAATAGGATTTTTCAGAATACTACTTCCTTGCATTCACAGTTCTTTGTTCGATCGCCTACTCATCGAGTGATTGATCTTTGGATACCTAAATCTCATTTGACTAACCTCAAGATCGAGTCCTCGATGTTTTCTACTTGTGGTATGTAGGTGGTGCATGCAAGAAAGGAGAACATGTGGATTGTAGACTCGGATGTTGTCAACACATGACTGGAAACTCAAATTGGTTCTCTCGCTTACAAGGGCATCTAGAAATGAAGAGATTACTTTTGGAGATGCTATCAATGGACGTGTGATTGCAAAAGGTACAGTAAAGGTAAATGACCACTTTACTCTTAAAGATGTTTCATTGGTCACAAGATTAAAATTCAATTTGCTTTCTGTATCACAAATGCTTGATGAGAATTTGGAAGTAAGCTTTAAACCAAATGCTTGTAGAGTTCTTGATGTCAATGGAAATTTAATCTTTGAGATGACTAGACTTGGTAAAATTTTCAAGGCAAACTTTAGTAACTCAACTGGTATGCATTGTTTTGTTGCTTCTGAGTCTAGAGATCTTTATTTACGGCATCGTCGACTAGGCCACATGGGTTTTGATCTTTTGTCTAGATTGAGTGGTCTAGATTTGATTCGTGGGTTGCCTAAACTTAAATCATGCAATGACATAGTGTGTGCTCCTGTCGTCATGGCAAGATGGTTGGAGCTTCTCATGCTCCTGTTACCATTGTTATGACAACCGCCCTGGTCAATTGATTCATATGGATACAAGAGGGCCTTCAAGAGTTCAATCACCGGAGGTAAATGGTATATTACGGTAATTGTTGATGATTATTCTAGATACTCATGGGTGTATTTTCTTTCAACCAAAGATGAGATATTTGGACTCTTTCATGTTTTCATCAAACGATTGCAAAATGATTTACCCAATCAATTGAAAGCCATAAGGGTGATAATGGAACCGAATTTAAGAATTCTCGCTTTGAATCCTTTTGTGAAACTAATGGAATTGAACATCGCTTTTCTTCACCTTATGTTCCATCACAGAATGGTATTGTAGAGAGAAAGAATAGAACATTGATTCAAATGGCTAGAACAATGCTAGATGAATATAGCACACCAAGGAAATTTTGGGTGAGGCAATCTCTTCGCTTGCTATATTTCAAATAGGGTGTATCTCAGATCGTTAATTGGTAAAACTTCATATGAATTGAAGTTTGGACGTAAGCCAACTGTTTCACATCTACGAGTATTTGGTTGCAAATGTTTTATTCTTAAACATGGAAATCTTGATAAATTTGAAGCTCGTAGTACAGATGGCATATTTCTTGGATACCCTTTACACTCCCGTGGATATCGTGTGCTTGATTTATCGACTAACAAAATGGTAGAGACATGCGATGTTACTTTTGATGAGGCTAGCCTCGGTGCTAGACTCCGACATTTCAGTTCACAGGAGGACTCAGAATCAATCTTCTTGGACAAAAGATTTGAGGAAGTTGATGAAGATAATGATGACATGGTTCCTACATCCACTCCTACAGATGATTCTCCTGCTTCAGGTGACTCTAGTCCTGTCTCAGTTTCTCCTGAGATAGAGGTCACTATTGGAGCATCCTCAGGACCTCCCCAACAGATTGTGAAAAATCATCCCCCAGAGCTAATGATTGGAGATCTTCATGAACGGGTTACTCGCTCTAGTTCTTCTCAAACTCTCTTATGCTTACATTCTGCCTTTGTTGCAAATTTTGAACCTAAGAATATATCCCATGCTTTATCTGATAGTTCTTGGGTTAATGCAATGCATGAAGAGTTAGAAAATTTTGAACGTAATAAAGTTTGGTCTTTAGTTGAACTTCCTAAAGATCAAAATGTAATTGGAACTAGATGGGTTTTCAAGAACAAATTAAATGAGGATGGAACAATTGTTAGAAACAAGGCTAGACTTGTAGCTCAGGGGTTCTCACAACATGAAGGTATTGATTTCGATGAAACTTTTGCTCCTGTTGCTCGTTTAGAACCTATTCGCATTCTTTTGGCATTTGCTGCATCAAAAGGTTTTAAACTTTATCAAATGGATGTGAAAAGTGCCTTTCTGAATGGTTTCATTGAAGAAGATGTTTATGTAAAACAACCCCCTGGATTTGAAAATGTTAAATTTCCTAATCATGTGTATTATCTGTCAAAAGCTCTTTATGGTCTAAAACAAGCTCCACGTGCATGGTATGATAGATTAAAAGGGTTTTTGCTTCAACATAATTTTGAAACGGGAAAAGTGGATAAAACATTGTTTGTTCAGCATTCCATTGATCAATTCTTATTGGTGCAAATTTATGTGGACGATATAATCTTTGGAGGTTCATCCCACTCCCTTGTTTCGCATTTTTCTGAGTTGATGTCCAGGGAATTCGAGATGAGCATGATGGGAGAATTGACATACTTTCTTGGATTTCAAATCAAGCAAATGAAAGAAGGAACATTTTTGCACCAATCAAAATACACAAAGGAGCTACTGAAAAAATTTGACATGGGAGAAGGAAAATCAGTGTCTACGCCTATGAGCACCACAACAATTTTGGATCCCGATGAAAACGGTGCTGAAGTAGATCAAAAAGAGTACAGAAGCATGATTGGATCACTTTTATACTTGACTGCTTCAAGACCAGACATTCATTTTGCTGTGTGCTTGTGTGCTCGCTTTCAAGCTTCTCCTCGAGAATCACATCGGCAAGCGATTAAAAGAATTTTCAGGTACTTGCGTTCCACTCTTGAATTTGGTATTTGGTATTCATGTTCATCTTTGCTTACACTCCAAGGGTATTCTGATGCTGATTTTGCGGGGTGTAGAGTTGATAGAAAAAGTGCTTCTGGCACATGTCATTTTCTTGGCACTTCGCTTGTCTCATGGTCTTCAAGGAAACAGTCATCTGTTGCTCACCCTTCTTTGAAGCGAGAATATGTTCTTCTTTGCTAGTTGTTGCTCACAGATTCTTTGGATCACTTCTACACTTAAAGATTATGGCATTAATTTTGATAGTGTTCCACTTTTTTTGTGACAATACTAGTGCAATCAATATTGCTAAAAATCCGGTTCAACATTCAAGGACTATACACATTGACATTCGTTATCATTTTGTTCAAGATCATGTTGAAAAAGGTGCTATTGAACTTCAATTTGTGGATACCAACCATCAACTTGCTGATATTTTCACTAAACCGCTTGATTCTTCACGATTTGCATTTTTGCGCGGTGAACTAGGGGTCATTTTTCCCTATGGGTTGGTTTGAGGGGGAGTTTTGTCATAACTTGTCTTTGTATCATAACTGCATCTTGTAGCTCAAGCTTTGCTGATTATCTTTGTTTATATAGTCAAGTTTAATGCTAATGATATTCTCAGACTCAAACCCCTCACTGAAAAGCTGAAACAGTTCAATTTGGGGTGCTAGTAAAGAATACTTTGTCACTAATCTATTATGGTTTTTACACCTGTGAAACTAGATTTACAAGTCTTGTGTCATCTACTTAACGGCTAGTGTTTTATTTTGAAGCTTCTGTGAGCCTTTGCAGTAACTCAAGTGATCATTATGAGTCCTTTGCATAACTTATTAAGTTTCATGTAGAATCATATGATAAGATGCAAGAGAAGGCTACTAGTCTAAACACAAGTTTAGTATAATGTGAAGTCACTTGTCAGGGATTTATTTTGATAAGATACAAGAAAGAACTACCTACCCATGCACAAGTATGGGCTAGTGTGCAGTTACTTGTCATCCCTTGTTTTTATGCAAAAGAAGAAACTACAAGTGGTCACAATGTTATTCTTTGAAATTGGAATTGTGAAGCTTGTTGGATATGATTCAACAAGGGGAGTTTAAAAAAAAAATATACAAGTTCAAATGCTTTGGATAAACATTAGTGAGTTTGGGTTCTCTAAGTGCTCTTTATAAAAAAAAATGGACAAGATAAGTTTATGACACTCTACTTTTCTGTTCTGATTTGCTTGTGTCTAAACTATTACTTGATTAGAGTCTTTGTATTCAAAACCAGTTCCTTTAATTGGCTATGAAGCATGATATGTGAGGTGAATCAATGCGCGATAATGTGTTAATTTGATTATACATCTTAGATAATCTTTAAAGCTTGCTAGCTTTGCATTCATGTTTTTGCATACATTTAAAGGGAGCCTTGATGATTATTTTGCCAAAGGGGGAGAAATACTGACAGGGGGAGAAAGTTTGAAAAGGGAAAAGAGTGTTGATTTTGATGCTTTTGTCTGTTTTTGCTTTAGCAAGCCTTTAGCTCAAAATTTTTGTATTGTGTAATAGCCCTTGATGAACAATTGCTCTTTCTTTTGTGGCTATTACTGTTTTTGCTTTCACTTTTCGACAAAACTTATAATTTGTGCGACGATTGTCAATATACTCATCAAGGGGGAGATTGAGTGACCATGTGTGGTGCTCCCAATGGTTTATGATAAGTTATTGACAAAGGAAAGTTTTGTGTTGAGTAAATGTTGATTTGAAACTGAGTTTATAAGTTTTGGTTGCTGAAAATGTGAAGACGGTAGTACCGGTGTTGAACTCCGGTAGTGCCGGAGGAGCGGTAGTACCGTGTGTGAGAGCGGCTGCTTTTTCCCAGGGAGCAGCAAAAACATGATGTTTGGAATTTTGGCTAAGTCCCAGAGGAGCGGCAGTACCGGAGGTTAGAGTCCGGTAGTGCCGGATGAGCGGTAGTACCGTTAGTGAGAGCGGATGCTTTTTTCCAGAGAGGTGCAAAAATTTGATGTCTGGAATTTTGGCTAAGTGTCAGGTGGCCGGCAGTACCGACGGCTAAAATGCGGTACTGCCGGTGAGCGGCAGTACCGGTGGGCGGCAGTACCGCAAGTGTAAAGGCGGTAGTGCCGGATTTGCCGGGTTTTGATGAATTTGTTGGTTTTGATTATTTGATGCATGCATAATGTTAGGGTATGAACATATGTGATGCATCATGATGTTTTTGAGATGATGTGAGTCAAGTGAGAAAGACTTGTGCTCGGAAAAGTTTTTTCGTTTATTGATGTGCAGGATCAGGTTCGATGTAGGTCAGCGACGACCAGGACTAGGCTCAGGGAGGAGGTGAGGTCCGTGACGGTGATGATGTCGTGAGGATGCATTGAAGAGGATCAAGGTGCATGATCAATGAATGGAGTTGAGACGATTCAATGCGGGTCGCAAGCTAGGTGGTCCGACAGGAGTTCGGATGCGTAAAGACTTGGACGGTTGAGTCGGGTGTGTGTTGGACTCGAGTCGAACTCGAGTCGGATGTGTGTTGGCCTTGTAATGTGGTCAAGGCTGGTGGGGTATGCCACTCTTATATAAAGAGGTTCTAGGGGTTTAGAACCTAAGAGTTTTTAGGGTTTTGACAAGAGAGAAAGTTTTTATGGTTCTAACTTTTGAGAAGTTAGGGTTTGGTACTGTCCTCCTTCTAGGAAGGGTTGTGTAATCCATCAAAAGGAGTAAAGGATCAAACTTTGGGCAATCTCCGATGTCAATTCATGTTTGCTCTTGATTTTCTCTCTTGCTTTTGGATGTTTCTTTCAATCTTGTGATTTGAGTTGTTCTAGCCCAAGTGATTCCTGAATTAGATTGCTAGAACATCAAGGATCATCACATGATTCATATATTTTTTTCTATAGTTCATGAGATTGGGGGAGAACTTTCCGTGATGCTACATATCGTGTACTCATGTAAGCACTATGTCGGGACCCCGAATTTGCAAATCCGGACCCTCTGTGTATTCAGCACTAGTCCAGGAACGCGCTAGTGCACACAGTCTTAACATCGGTAAATATCACAATCATACCACTCGATACTAGTAAAGTACTTTTATTTAAATAACCAAACTGGTTACTCAACCTTATGGTCAAGTTACAATATACGCCTCACAGGGCGAAACTTATTGAGAGAGAAATAGTAGCAGCAAAAAATCAAATAACTTCGTGGCGCCATCCAGTATACCACAGGCAAGCCCGGTAGGCTAGCTCCCTAAGTAGACGGATCCTCTTGGAGCTCCTCCTCCAAAGCTGGTGTAGTCTCCTCTTCAACTGGTGTTGTATTGAGGCAAGGGTGAGTACTTGGTACTCAGCAAGTCATGCACAGAATGCAGGCTAATATACTATATGCATGGCTTGGTACAAAGGAATAGCTCAAGGTATATTTGCAGTAAAAAGCATTTGACAAGTAACATAAGTAGATTCGAAAGCAGTAGAAACAAGTATAGCATAGGTAACTTTTCAAGGAATTTAATAAACATCTTTCCCATCCTAATCCACATTTCCATCAACATCATTATTAATCCAACCCAACCTTTCAAACCCAAGTTATTTTTGAGAAAATCTAACCCTTGACTGTAATTCCCTAGCGATGTCCAATACCGCGGACACGGCTATTCGAATAGATTCTACACTCTGCAGAGGTTATGCACTTTACCCACAAGATACAGTCAAACACCACAAAGGCGAGTTCCCGTAACAAAGTCTTTCGGAAACTTCTAACAATACAAGTGGTCCTCCCCGGTTATTGCACACTAACCCTTCCCTTAGCTAAGGCGAAGTTTAGGCCAATCAACCGTTAGATGGGTACCCGGCCTCGGCCGATGCGCTCCCCGCACAACTTACACAAAGGGTGTAGTTGACCTCCGAGGTCCCACAGTGCGTTATTAGCAACTTAATCAACTAGGTCTGTCCCATTCTGGACATGTGGTTGCACGTTAGACCCAGTTCAAAGGCTTGCAAGGTGAAGTCCTTAGGGTGACCAGGGCAAGACTACAGAAGAACCAAATCAACATCCCCAATGCCACAATCGGCCCACTGATTATTCTTACCACATGCCCTGGCCGAAAAACTATTTATCAAACCCCGCTTGATTACCATGCACCACGTGCCATCAACATCACATGATACCTTTCCAAAACAGGTTCAATATATCATTAAGTCAATATTAACATTTGATTGTCCAAAATCATGTCATGAGCACGAAAGTGTGTCTAAGCAAAGTATACTACAATGGTCTAAAACCCATGTTGGCAATTTAATAATGTCCAACTAGTAATCCACAACTAGGGTGACAAGGGTCATGGCACATATTTAAATAATCAAGGTGTCATACAGCAAATTGGTATTTATCTAACCCCCATATTTAAATAAAGTATTTTTCTAATTGAACTAGCATGCAATAGGTTAAATCAAAATAGATTTCAAAATAGGATCAACATGGTCAAAGCACAACTTGCCTTCAAAAAGTACTTGTTCTTGGTCTTGAGTTGGATCCTGAGTCAATACTTCTCCTTCGAATCCTTCCGGCACTTCAACGTCTACTCGTAAAGCGTGCAAATAGCAAATACACGAATAAACAATAGGCAAAAAGTATCCAAACATCCAAATAAAATCCATAAACAGAGAGAACATAATTTTATGAATTTTTAGAAACTGGAATCGTCAAATTTGGAGTTAAAATGCAAAAGTTATGATTATTCAAAGTTTAAATAATCAATTAAATAATTTTATAGAGAAAAACTTTAGTCCAAAAATTAAATAAAATTCATATTTAGGTAGGTCTCAATTTTATACAAATTTAGAAATTTGAATCACTCAAATCGGAGTTGAAACGCAAAAGTTATAAGCGTTTGAAGTTTGAAACAAAATCTGAAATCATTATTTCGAATTAATAAATCATTTTCTTTTTCGGAAAATCAATTATTGCGTCAGCCTGGACACGTGGCAGCCTCTGATTTGTCTGCTGACGTCAGCCGGTCCATGGACTTGGTCCATGCTCGGCTTGGGTCTACCGTGGACTCGGTCCACGGCTCCTCGTGTCATCGGTGGTGGGTCCCCTCGGGTGACGCCATCTTGACGTCGGCGAGGCTCACCACAATGACAGTGGGACTCAGCTGTGGCGTCATTCTTGGCGTCGGCGCCGGCTGGGGCAGCTGCTGACATGCGGGCCCGCCATGACATCAGCGTGACGTCATGGTGCAGTTTGGCCGGGCAGCTGACATGGGGGCCTCGCGTGTCAGCGTCACACGCACGCGCGCGTGGACGGCGCTGACTGCGGCGGTCAGCCTTCCCTGACATGTGGCGCAATCTCGGCCGTTGATTTGAAATTCAACGGCCCAGATTAGATCTGAGTCTCACGCGTTTGGGTTAACGCGTTTGATCTGGACCGTTGGATCTAGATCCAACGGTCGAGATTGGATCTGAGATTTTTGGACGGGATCTCACCGTCGGGTGACGTGGCGTGATCTTGGACCGTGTGACGAAGATCCAACAGCTCACAGCGCTCGCGGATGACGATGGCGACGCGGCGGAGCAGGGCCACCGGAGACGAAAACGACGACGAGCCCGACGACGCTTCGGGGTCTCTCCGGCGGAGTGAGAGGTACCCACGGGTGCGCCTTGGCTTGGGGGTCTCGGAACTGGGCTCAGCCGCGGCGGAAGACGGCGAACGGCGGCGGAATGAAGCAACAACCACGGCGGGGAGAGAGGGAACTCCGGCGAGCAATTGCGAGGTGACGGCGGCGGATAAGGCTCCGGGAGTTGGGGAAGATGATGCGCACGGGTCAGGCGATCCTCGAGCAACGATCCACGCCTTAAATCTGGCTACGGACGTCGAGATTCGCTCGGTTTCATGGCGAGCGGGTGACGGCGGCGGAGTCCGTTCCAAACACGGTGAGATGACGTGGACGCACGATGGCCGTCCACGTGGCGCGATCGACGGCCGAGATTGGCTCGGGCGCGGCCGTGACTAGCGCGGATTGATCCTGACCGTTGGATCTTGATCCAACGGTTCGGATCTGATCTGAGTTGGAGTTGGTTCGGTCGAGTCAGCTGGCTCGGGTCGGACTTGAGTCCGACTTCGGGTTTTTCGATCGGATGAACAGTACTCGACCCGATTGATTTTCCAGCGATTAATATTTAAAATAATTTCCAGTAATTCATTTAATTCATTAAAAATAGCAAAATACTCAGAAAAATTCCAGAAAAATTCTGGAAAATATTTTAGGGTATTTGGGACTCAAATAAAATATTTCCAACAAAACTTTATTTGAAAAATTAAATTCTTTAATTATTTTAAAATGGAATAAATTCTAAATAAATTCCAAATAAATCCAAATAAATCCCAGAAAATTCCAAAAATTCACCAAAGTGCCAAATCACACATAGATTTAAGAAAACAAAATTTTGGGGTGTTACAAACCTCCCCCCCTTAATAGAATCTCGTCTCCGAGATTCAGGGCTTACTACAGAATAGGCTTGGAAACTCTTTCTTCAAATCCTCTTCGCGCTCCCAAGTCGCTTCGCTCTCTTCATGATTGCTCCACTGAACTCTACAGAAACGGGTTGACTTATTTCTGGTCTCTCGATCCATAGTGTCCAAAATCTTTACGGGATGCTCCTTGTAAGTCAAATCTTCTTGCAACTCAATTGATTATAGCGGTGTCTGTTCCTCAGGAACTCGGAGACACTTCTTCAACTGGGACACATGGAATACGTCATGTACTCCTGCTAACAACTGTGGCAACTCCAGCTGATAAGCAACTTCGCCTCTGCGGCTCAAAATCTTAAATGGTCCAACATAACGGGGTGCGAGTTTCCCTTTGGCGTGGAACCTCTTAACTCCTCTGAGCGGCGTAACTCTGAGGTATACAAAGTCTTCTGGTTCAAAACTCAAATCCCGGCGACGATTGTCAGCATAACTCTTCTGTCGTGATTGGGCGATCTTCAACCTTTCCCTAATCATGGCAATCTACTCTTCAGCCTCTTGAAGAATATCAGGCCCGAAGACACGGCTCGCCACGGTCTCATTCCAATTCAATGGCGTCCGACAGTGGTCAACCATACAAAGGCCTCAAAAGGTGACATCTGTAAACTAGCTTGGTAACTATTATTGTAACTGAACTCGGCATACGGCAAACTCTTATCCCAAGAGGTAGCATAAGCCAATGCACATGCTCTTAACATATCCTCCAGAATCTGGTTGACTCTTTCGGTCTGTCCATCCGTCTGTGGATGATAGGTCATCTTGAAGTTTAAACGGGTTCCCATGTCTTCGTGCAACTTATTCCAGAACCTTGAGGTAAATTGGGTACCTCTGTCCGATACAATCCTCTTTGGCACTTCGTGCAAACAGACGATCCTGATCATATACAACTCTGCTAACTTATCCCCCGAGTACGTGGTCTTCACGGGGATAAAATGGGCTACTTTGGTCAAACGATCCACTATAACCCATATGGAGTCATAACCTCCTTGAGTCTTAGGCAAACCGGTAATGAAATCCATTCCGATTTCCTCCCACTTCCACTAAGGTATTTTCAGCGGCTGTAGTAATCCTGCTGGTCTCTGATGCATTGCCTTGACTCTCTGACATATGTCGCACAATGCAACATGCTCGGCAACTTCACGCTTCATGCTTGGCCACCAGAATCTTTCCTTCAAATCCTGATACATTTTGGCGCTTCTAGGATGAATTGAGTACTTGGAGTCATGGGCTTCCTCCAAAATCAGTTGCTTTAATTCCTTCTTGTTGGGCACACAAATCCGATCCTTCATCCATAACGTGCCTTGCTCATCCAACTTGAAGTCCTCTGCCTTGCCTTCCTCCTTGATGGTCTTAATCCTGCGGATCTTGTCATCATCCTTCTATCCTTCCCGGATCTGGTCCTCTAGGGTAGGCTTTACTTCCAATGCGACCAAGAATCCGCTAGGTACCACCTCAATCTTCATTCTCTGAAAATCCTCACATAGCTCATCCTGACTTGTGGCTAGCAACATGCTCACAGTATGGCTTTTCCGACTCAGAGCATCGGCTACTACGTTGGCCTTTCCAGGATGGTAATGGATTCCAACATTATAGTCCTTGATCAACTCTAACCATCTCCTCTGCCTCATGTTCAGATCCGCCTGGGTGAATATGTATTTATGGCTCTTATGATCCGTATACACTTCACATCTGTTCCCGATCAGATAGTGACGCCATATCTTCAAGGCATGCACTACGGCAGCTAACTCTAGGTCATGCGTGTCGGGACCCCGAATTTGCAAATCCGGACCCTCTGTGTATTCAGCACTAGTCCAGGAACGCGCTAGTGCACACAGTCTTAACATCGGTAAATATCACAATCATACCACTCGATACTAATAAAGTACTTTATTTAAATAGTCAAACTGGTTACTCGACCTTATGGTCAAGTTACAAATGTATGCCTCGCAGGGCGAAACTTATTAAGAGAGAAATAGTAGCAGCGGAAAATCAAATAACTTCGTGGCGCCATCCAGTATACCACAGGCAACTGACTGGGCTCGCTTCCCTAAGTAGACGGTTCCTCTTGGAGCTCCTCCTCCAAAGCTGGTGTCGTCTCCTCTTCAATTGGTGTTGTATTGTGGCAAGGGTGAGTATTTGGTACTCAGCAAGTCATGCACAGAATGCAGCTAATATACTACATGCATGGCTTAATACAAAGGAGTGGCTCAAGGTATTTTTGCGATATGACATTTAACAAGTACCATAAGTAGATTCGAAAGCAGTAGAAACAAGTATAGCATAATTAACTTTTCAAGGAGTTTAATAAACATCTTTCCCATCCTAATCCACATTTCCATCAACATCATTATTAATCCAACCCAACCTTTCAGATCCAAGTTATTTTTGAGAAAATCTAACCCTTGACTGTAATTCCCGAGCGATGTCCAATACCGCGGACACGGCTATTCGAATAGATTCTACACTCTGCAGAGGTTATGCACTTTACCCACAAGATACAGTCAAACACCACAAAGGCGAGTTCCCGTAACAAAGTCTTTCGGAAACTTCTAACAATACAAGTAGTCCTCCCCGGTTATTGCACACTAACCCTTCCCTTAGCTAAGGCGAAGTTTAGGCCAATCAACCGTTAGATGGGTACCTGGCCTCAGCCCCGGTACACTCCCCCGTACAACTTACACAAAGGGTGTAGTTGACCTCCTGAGGTCCCACAGGTACGTTATTAGCAACTTAGTCAACTAGGTCCGTCCCATTACAGACATGTGGTTGCATCCTGCGCTTCCTGTTCTCATCCAGTTCCTTGCGCTTGTCCTCAAGAATAAGCGCCTTATTCACGAACTCTTGGAAATCTGGAAAGGTGTGGGTGATCAGTCCTACTTGTAGTCCTGAGTTAAGTCCCTTCATGAAGCGAAACTGTCTGGCTTTATCTGTCGCTACATCCTCAGGTGCGTAGCGTGCTAGCTGTGTGAACTTGTTCAGTAGCTCGACCACCGGTGATTACCTTGCTTCAGTGCTCTGAACTCCTCCTTCTTAAGGTCCATGATTACTTCTGGCACGTGATACTGACAAAACGCAGCTGTGAACTCCTCCCAAGTGATATCTTGAGGGTTCTCTTGCGTGGCACAGAAGTTCTCCCACCATTCAGCGGCTGTTCCTTCCAACTGATGAGAAGCGTAGAGTACCTTCTCATTTCCTATGCATTGAGCTATGTGTAGCTTCCTCTCAATTGACCTTAACCAATCATCGGCCTCCAATGGATTGGCATTCCCAGAAAAAGTGGGTGGATGAGTCCTCATGAACGCTGACAGTCTTGTATTCTGGCGTTGTCCCTGATTAACTTGATTAGCAGTGGCCTGAGCAGTGACGTGTTGCATTTGTTGCATCATAGCATGCATCAACTGAGTCTGAGCAGCAAGAAATGCTCCAAAATTCTGCATATCCAGTGGCGGTGCTGGTGCTCCATCATTGGGGTTTTCTGCTGGGCGAGAACCACTTCCATTGCTTCCAAAGTTTCCGCGGGTGTTCACCATCTGTCGATTTGCTCTAGGTTTTAGAGATGAGAGGGAAACAAGAGTAGACAAGTAATATGGAACTTATGCGGGGCGAAAAGTGTAACTTTAAGGTCTAACTTTATTAACTAATCAATAGTAACTTGGTATGGTTGCTTACAATGCCTAAGGGCCTTGCAACACATACTGCACACTCAGCAAACAATAAAAATCCAAATCGAACTAACACTGGAGTCTAACGCCTAAAGGGTGACTCTTTATTCTATGACGCGGCTCGGTGAAGGAGTCTCACTATAAATCCTATGCTCACTCATCGAGAAAACCTCCACGGCCTGGGTACGGATGCTGCGGCATAGGCGCAAAACGATTGCCATGTCCAGCAACTGTGTCATCTGTGGTAGTCGAAGAAGCAGTGTCCTCATCGAGATCTGACTCCTCCGGATCTGGCTCGTGTAGCTCAATCTTGGCTGCAGTTACGGTCCGTACAAAGCCATCTCCAACTCGTCAATCCTTCGCAGAAGGTGTGACACATACTCTTAAGCTTCCCGCCATCGGTTCTTCTCTGTCGTGATCTCCTTGCGGGCCTTCTGTAGCTCCTTGCTTGTATCATCGAGTACATCCTCCTGGGCGACAACAAGTCGTGCCAACTGTGTAACCATGGCATCCTCATCCTGAATCGCCTTCGGATCAAGAAGGTTGTTCTTCTTGTGGTGATAACGGAACACCGTGCTCTCCAACTCTCTGGCGTAGATACGGGTAATGTGCCGCATTGCTCGTCGTGATACTTCTTGGATACCCATCTGCATTGTAGACCTCCTGGCAGTGCAGTGTATCGGGCGATTGCCTGGGCCCTTCTTCCTAGCAGGTACCTCAATCTTCACGTCACAAGCCTTGATCAATCCTGCTTGTCTGATCACTTCCACTTGGTATTGGGGCTTCTCAAAATCTCCGAGAGTCTGTAGCATATGCCAAAGCTCTGCGGCGTGACCAACCTCCAGATCGACGTAGTTGAACTCTCCCTCCATCTGTCACAAGAGCGCTTACGTAAGAACTCGAAACTTTTAAATCGTGACAAGGTAAGGAAAAATTCAGCAAGAGACAAGAAAAGAGAGAAGGGATAAGTCGAGATGTCATTTCTTATCTTGACAAATTTTATTCTTTTAGAAAATAGGTTTTATCCTCACTACGACCTTTCTAGCTAAGGGTTGAGCCTACGGTCAGTATGGCTCTGATACCACCTCTGTCGGGACCCCGAATTTGCAAATCCGGACCCTCTGTGTATTCAGCACTAGTCCAGGAACGCGCTAGTGCACACAGTCTTAACATCGGTAAATATCACAATCATACCACTCGATACTAGTAAAGTACTTTTATTTAAATAACCAAACTGGTTACTCAACCTTATGGTCAAGTTACAATATACGCCTCACAGGGCGAAACTTATTGAGAGAGAAATAGTAGCAGCAAAAAATCAAATAACTTCGTGGCGCCATCCAGTATACCACAGGCAACTGACTGGGCTAGCTCCCTAAGTAGACGGATCCTCTTGGAGCTCCTCCTCCAAAGCTGGTGTAGTCTCCTCTTCAATTGGTGTTGTATTGAGGCAAGGGTGAGTACTTGGTACTCAGCAAGTCATGCACAGAATGCAGGCTAATATACTATATGCATGGCTTGGTACAAAGGAATAGCTCAAGGTATATTTGCAGTAAAAAGCATTTGACAAGTAACATAAGTAGATTCGAAAGCAGTAGAAACAAGTATAGCATAGGTAACTTTTCAAGGAATTTAATAAACATCTTTCCCATCCTAATCCACATTTCCATCAACATCATTATTAATCCAACCCAACCTTTCAAACCCAAGTTATTTTTGAGAAAATCTAACCCTTGACTGTAATTCCCTAGCGATGTCCAATACCGCGGACACGGCTATTCGAATAGATTCTACACTCTGCAGAGGTTATGCACTTTACCCACAAGATACAGTCAAACACCACAAAGGCGAGTTCCCGTAACAAAGTCTTTCGGAAACTTCTAACAATACAAGTGGTCCTCCCCGGTTATTGCACACTAACCCTTCCCTTAGCTAAGGCGAAGTTTAGGCCAATCAACCGTTAGATGGGTACCGGCCTCGGCCCAGACGCTCCCCGTACAACTTACACAAAGGGTGTAGTTGACCTCCGAGGTCCCACAGTGCACGTTATTAGCAACTTAATCAACTAGGTCCGTCCCATTCTGAGACATGTGGTTGCACGTTAGACCCAGTTCAAAGGCTTGCAAGGTGAAGTCCTTAGGGTGACCAGGGCAAGACTACGAAGAACCAAATCAACATCCCCAATGCCACAATCGGCCCACCTGATTATTCTTACCACATGCCCTGGCCGAAAAACTATTTATCAAACCCAGCTTGATTACCATGCACCACGTGCCATCAACATCACATGATACCTTTCCAAAACAGGTTCAATATATCATTAAGTCAATATTAACATTTGATTGTCCAAAATCATGTCATGAGCACGAAGCGTGTCTAAGCAAAGATACTACAACGGTCTAAAACCCATGTTGGCAATTTAATAATGTCCAACTAGTAATCCACAACTAGGGTGACAAGGGTCATGGCACATATTTAAATAATCAAGGTGTCATACAAACAAATTGGTATTTATCTAACCCCCATATTTAAATAAAGTATTTTTCTAATTGAACTAGCATGCAATAGGTTAAATCAAAATAGATTTCGAAATAGGATCAACATGGTCAAAGCACAACTTGCCTTCAAAAAGTACTTGTTCTTGGTCTTGAGTTGGATCCTGAGTCAATACTTCTCCTTCGAATCCTTCCCAAGACTTCAACGCGTCTACTCGTAAAGCGTGCAAATAGCAAATACATGAATAAACAATAGGCAAAAAGTATCCAAACATCCAAATAAAATCCATAAACAGAGAGAACATAATTTTATGAATTTTTAGAAACTGGAATCGTCAAATTTGGAGTTAAAATGCAAAAGTTATGATTATTTAAAGTTTAAATAATCAATTAAATAATTTTACAGAGAAAAAATTTAGTCCAAAAATTAAATAAAATTCATATTTAGGTAGGTCTCAATTTTATACAAATTTAGAAATTTGAATCACTCAAATCGGAGTTGAAACGCAAAAGTTATAAGCGTTTGAAGTTTGAAACAAAATCTGAAATCATTATTTCGAATTAATAAATCATTTTCTTTTTCGAAAAATCAATTATTGCGTCAGCCTGGACACGTGGCAGCCTCTGATTGGTCTGCTGACATCAGCCGGTCCATGGACTTGGTCCACGCTCGGCTTGGGTCTACCGTGGACTCGGTCCACGGCTCCTCGTGTCACTGACTGGTGGGTCCCCCTCGGGTGACGTCGCTTCGGCGTCGGCGAGGCTCGGCCACGGCCCTGATAGGTGGGACTGTTGTGGCGTCATTCTTTGGCGTCGGCGCTTTCGGCTAGATAGCGGCCCGACATGCGAGCGCCATGGCGTCGGCGTGGCGTCATGGTGCGGTTTTGGCCGGGCGTGACATGCGGGCCCAGCGTGTCGGCGTCCTGCGCCAGCGTGTGGGCGGCTGACGCGGCGGTCGGCCTTCCACGACATGTGGCGCCAATCTCGGCCGTTGATTTGAAATTCAACGGTCAGTTAGATTCGAGTCTCACGCGTTTGGGTTAACGCGTTTGATCTCGACCGTTGGATCTAGATCCAGCGGCCGAGATTGATCTCGAGATTTTTGGACGGGATCTCACCGCCAGGTGGCGTGGCGTGATCTTGGACCGTGTGATGGAGATCCAACGGCTCACGCGGCCTTCGCGGATGACGATGGCGACGCGGCGGAGCAGGGCCACCGGAGACGAAAACGACGACGAGCCCGACGACGCTTCGGGGTCTCTCCGGCGGAGTGAGAGGTACCCACGGGTGCGCCTTGGCTTGGGGGTCTCGGAACTGGGCTCAGCCGCGGCGGAAGACGGCGAACGGCGGCGGAATGAAGCAACAACCGCGGCGGGGAGAGAGGGAACTCCGGCGAGCAATTGCGAGGTGACGGCGGCGGATAAGGCTCCGGGAGTTGGGGAAGACGATGCGCACGGGTCAGGCGATCCTCGAGCAACGATCCACGCCTTAAATACCGGCGCAGACGTCGAGATTCGCTCGGTTTCCGCGGCGGAGCCGGTACGGCGGCGGAGTCCGTTCCGAACACGGTGAGATGACGTGGACGCACGATGGCCGTCCACGTGGCGCGATCGACGGCCGAGATTGGCTCGGGCGCGGCCGTGACTAGCGCGGATTGATCCTGACCGTTGGATCTTGATCCAACGGTTCGGATCTGATCTGAGTTGGAGTTGGTTCGGTCGAGTCAGCTGGCTCGGGTCGGACTCGAGTCCGACTCGGGTTCCGACTCGGTCGGATGAACAGTACTCGACCCGATTGATTTTCCAGCGATTAATATTTAAAATAATTTCCAGTAATTCATTTAATTCATTAAAAATAGCAAAATACTCAGAAAAATTCTGGAAAATATTTTAGGGTATTTGGGACTCAAATAAAATATTTCCAACAAAATTTTATTTGAAAAATTAAATTCTTTAATTATTTTAAAATGGAATAAATTCAAATAAATTCCAAATAAATCCAAATAAATCCCAGAAAATTCCAAAAATTCACCAAAGTGCCAAATCACACATAGATTTAAGAAAACAAATTTTTGGGGTGTTACACACTACTTTCTATGATGTTGCATATCATGTATTCGAACAGATATACTGAGCTTTTGGGCAGACATGGAAGAAGACGCTTATGACAAGGGCGAGAAAGCTGGTGGCGAGAAGGAACTGAAGCTAGACTATGATACCGTGAAGAAGGCCACGAGGATGGAAGGACGTCCTAGCAATGGGCCAGGGGAGAAGCCATTGATAGTTCTAGAGAGAGCGTGTGCGAGAGAGATACTGATCGTGCGAGAGAGAGAGAGAGAGAAACTAAGAGATTGAGAGAAAGACTGATTGAGCGAGAGAGGCTAAGAGATTGAGAGAGAGAGACTGATTGGGCGAGGGGGGAGGGGAGAGAGCGAGCAAGGGAGATTTAGAGAGAGAGAGTGTGTGTGTGTGAGTGAGAGATAGACTGATCGGGCGAGAGAGGGAGCACGAGAGAGATGAGGGATTGAGAGAGAGGGAGCAACGATCAATAATAAATAAAATTTACTTCTTTTTTCATAATATTTGTGTCCGTTATCTCAGCTCCATGAGTCTCCGATTCCTTTCCTTGCGTCGTAATAGTGCAAGTGGGCCGGGCCTAGGACAACACGGCATGAAGCACAAATGAATTGTGTTTGGGCTCACCGAAGACGAGCCAGGCCAGCATTGCACGACACGACGAGCAGTCGTAGCCCAACATCATTCTTTTTTTTTAAACAACCGAAGCCTGAATTAAATTAGATGAAGTTAAGGGTACAAAGGGCAGAAAACTGCACTAGAGAAAAGAAAAAAGATAAAATAAAAAATAAATAAAAAGAGAAGAGTGTAGAAAAACTAGAAGACTCTTGTCAAACTAGTAGATGCAGCATTTTTTTTATCCCTCGTGTTCCAGCAAGAGACCAGTATGAAGCCTCGTCTTTAATATCTTGAAGTAATTCCTCGTTTGATTTCCCAACATCATTCAGACACAAAATATGATAAAGCCGTACTGAGCTGGCTGAGCACGGCACGACGTCCACCTCTAGTTATACTCGGCTGAGATGAGATGTGCATTTGTTGTGATTTGACGGCCAAGAACTGGTTCAAATAGCGGGTGATAGGGAAACTTGAAGTGAGAGTGGGGCGCAGGGTTCCACTTACCGAATTTCGAAAATCGGCCCGAAAATCGAATTTCGAAAATTGACAAAATCGAGCCGAAAATCGGTCGAAAATCGATAAAAATCGAATGGTTTGAAAATTCAAATTTTTTGAAAAAAAAAATCAAAAATTTCGATATTTGGTCGATAATCGCGATATTTGGTCGATAATCGCTCGGTATTGCTCGATTATCTCGATATTTTCCTCGAAAATTAGCCGATTACGTGAACTTCCCCGTCGGTCGATTTTTTGAGCGATTTTCGGTCGATATACCTCGATAATCGCTTGATATGGCTCGATTATCGCGATATTTGTGTTGGACAAATGTTTTCAAATTTTTGAATTTTTTGAATTATTTTTTTGAATTTAATCGATTTACCGACCGGTATTATATATCGTGCCGGCTCGGTAAGCTCGAAAATCGCGAAAATCAAAGAATATCGAGCGATAAGTGGAACCCTGGTGGGGCGTGCCGATTGATAGGATGGTTGACAACTGTATGCCTAGCTCGATTCATTTCTTGATAGGGTGGTTCAATTTTGGCTTTATGATAGTTCGACACGTTTAGTCGACTATCCTAGCCCTGAATTGATATTTGAGGTATATAAGACAAGGGGAAAAAGAGATAAAGAGAAAGATTTTGCTATTTTTGTGAGTTGCCTGATTTTTTTTCTTTGTTAAATCTAAGCTGGTTTCCTGGCAGTAGGATTAGCTTTGAGATTTATCTCTGATTCTAATTTTTGATCCGGTAGCTTAAAAAATATATATATGAAGCCTTTTCCATACTCTTGGGAGTACGTACTCCCACCTCCAGTATACCACTTAAACGAATGTGTTATACTCTTTTATCACTTTCAATATACTGTAACAACAATTCTAAGATACTACAATGTGATATTGTTGAAAAAAAATTCATCAGAGTCCTTTATTTTTTGCTATATACCCTTTTCTATATGTAAAAAGAGTATATAAACAAAATATGCTATAAAGTGTGGAGTTTGATGAAATTTTTCGTGGAACTCACTTTGGAGTATCTTATAATCAGTATTAGAGTATACTCAAAAGCATAAAGAAGTATAACAATATCATTTAAGCAGTGTATTGAGAGTATGAGTATATATATATAGGAAAAATACTTTTTACTCCCGGGAGTAATTACTCCCATCTCTGAAATACCACCCAAATGAATTTTAAATACTCCTTTATCACTTTGGATACACTCATATACTAATTATAAGATATTCCAATGAGATTCACATGAATAAATTGCAAGAGAGTACATAATTTTTAGCCTATTTTGCAAATACCTTCATATAAGCATATAAAAAGGAGTATGTCTAAAAAGTGTACATACCACCTCTGAAAAAAAATGTAAATACTACCTAGATGGTCTTATATACTTGTATATTACACGTATATACCCTCCGTTGCACGAGATACTCCCTATGTTGTGAGATACGGCATAGGGAGTAATTACTCCCGGGAGTAGAAAAGAGGTTTCCTATATATATATATATATATATATATATATATATATATATATAGTACAATTACTTGGGACACCATGGTGCCTGGGCACCGTGATCCAAAACGGGTATTTTCCATATGTATTTGCATGCAATTTTTTTTGAAATTTTTAGGATGTTGAGTTCAACCAGTTTACTAACTAGTTCAAACAAGTTTGAACTGAAATTCAAATTAAAGTTTCCTTTTTTGATGGTAGTTTGATTGTAGGTATGTGTTGATTATATATATAATTCAGCAAAGTATGTAATCTAAATTCGTTCAAATCTTCAAATTCGAGTATATTTTTTCAAAGGTATGTGTTTCATTTGAATTCTTATAGATAGGTATATACTCTAAAACTGAAAGTTTTAAAAAATATATCCAATTTTGACTTGAATTAACGCATTTAAAATCGTGGTGCCCAGGCACCATGGTGTCCTATTCTGCCATCCCATATATATATATATATATATATATATATATATATATATATATATATATATATATATATATATATCCATTTTCCACCACGGTAGGTCCAAAAGGCCCCACCACACACCACGACAGGCCTAAGATGCGGCATATGTCATCTAATACGGTACCAGACTGTATTAGGTGTGTGCATACGGGAGACATACAACATATCCATACCACAGCATGTGGTTTGTTGTGCTCTCCTACCGCGGTAGTTGGGCTGCTACGTAGCCTATAGTGGTAGGGGAGCACGATTAACCACATGGTGCAAAAGAAATGTGAAAATAGGTGACATGTATAGAGTTTTTTATTATTTACTTTTTAAAAAAAATTACAATGACCTCTCGTCCAACTTGTTTCCAAGTCTGACCTTTTTGACACGTGGTGGTGACAAAACAACACTGGCACACCAGTCATTATAGTGTGATCAAATCCTGCTACTCCACCACCCGTAGTGTGCCAGTGTTTCCACCACCCATAGTTAGACATGCAATTGGATTAAATAGATGCTGATCAATCGACCGACCAAATTGAATTCATATAGTCATGTCAGATACTTGTCGGATTTGGCATTGGTTTCGGAAAGTTGGTTTCGGATTTGGCATCGGCTTCGGGATATCACTATCCGTCAGATTGGGATATTCTGATTATATTCTCGAATAATTCCTGATAATTCTGTTCGGATATTCAGATTCGGATATTTACAACCTATATTTTAGCAGCTTCAATTGGGCCCAAACAAATAGCTCAAGCTAGGCCCTCTCTCCACGGCTCCACCTTCCTGTCGCTATCCCATCCGCCATCCCGCTAGCGGGTGCTGGCTGTTAGCAGAGCTTGACATGTAAGAATATGCTTTCACTTGCCTATGTGAATACATGATATTCTTTTGCAAAACAGAAATGAATATTTGATACTTTTGCAACTTTGGACTATCTGATAAAATAACTTGTTAAATTACGATAATCTTGTTGCATGTTGAACTCATATGGTTGATTAATCATTGCTATATGAAGTATAAGTATCGATTTCGGCACTATCCGGACTATCTGAAAAAATATTCGATACCATATCGATTCTACTCCGTATTTGCTTCGAATTTGTGATCTCTATTATCTACGTTGTATTCGTATCCGACACTATCCGTATCTGACTCTGAGCCCGATAAAAAATAATAATTTAGAATACGAAAAGAACGATAGCCAATTGAATTAAGCCAATTGCAACCCTACCTGTAGCGTGCCAGTGTTGGTTAGCCATGCTCACGACCAACGGCATAGCCAAAAGTGTCATTTTCTATATAAGAGCTAGACTTGTCCCGTGGCATGGCAATGTTGACTTACCACGCTATGGGTGGTGATGTGACAAAAAAATGTTATATCTAGGAATAAGCTCGACAAAGGGTATTAATAAAAATAAATTAAAAAAGAGATTACATAATAAAAATTGTCGTCTGCGAAGACAGGGAGCGGAAAGGTGGTATCTGTAGAACATCGATTGTTAAGTGCACTTGTGTCCTCTTGGTAATTATATTCTTGCATGCTGTCATGGAAGAGAATACACACTTTAGTTTAGTGCTTGCATTATAACCGGACGTGTCATGCACCTTAAAATGGGTAGTCATGTACAAAAATAGCGAAGCACCTTGTTTTTTCTGGAGTATATGGAAGTTGATAAGTGCACACACTTATTTGTACATAATTACAGGCATTGACATTTGGGGGCAGATTATGTTAGGTCAATAATTGGCAATAGATTAGCAAGGGAGGGTGTAACTTTTGACCAGTCTTTGCTGGGTTTTTTTCCCACTTTGAGCTTGAGATTTCCAGCCCAGTGGAGCAGAGAACAGATGAAGATTGGATGGACAGAGCAAACACAGACAGAAAGTGAAGTGTTGGATAACGAAAGACATGTTAGAGCAAGGGGAAAAAAGCTCAAATATACAATATATAAATCCCATGGCTGCCGCCACCCCACACGGCGGCAGCCAGGTGGCTCCGTCTCGCGCTGCCACGTGGCCAAAAAATAAAAGAGAAAGCAAATCCAAAAAAGAAATTAAAAAAAAAATTGGGTTGGCTGCCGCCGTGCGCCGTGGCGGCAGCCAGCCTGTGCGTGTGTGTGTGCATGGTGTCGTGTGTGTGTGTGCATGGTGTAGTGTGTGTGCGTGACACCTGGCTGCCGCCGTGCGGCGTGGCGGCAGCCAGGCTAGCCGCCGTCCGGCGTGGCGGCCGCCATGTCAATTTTGCAATTTTTTTTTTGTTGTATATTTTTTAGATTATGCATTTTAGTGTTGTATAGTTAAGCATTTTTTCCTTAGAGCAAGTCCATAGACCATAGGCTGTGGTAAGGCTCCACAAGGCTATGTGTGTGTGTGTGTTCTCCTAGGAGGTAGGAGGTATAAATCCACTCCAGGGAATTAGATTTGAATCAGTGGATCGTTTGAGCTATAATATATCTTGAGAGTAGTCATATAATTTCGAGATAAGAGAACTCTATTTACTTGGATTTATGCTTCGACCTTGGACAAGGGATGAACAATCAAGAACGTACGTAAGTTGACAGTCTTCAAAAAAGAAATCCAAGAATCAAGAGGGATATGGGAGCATGCTAGAGACTAACTCCAATCGATCACATTCTCAAAACGTTAATACTTTACCTTTCAAGAAAACATGCTGTCATTATTTGCAAGAGTTTTTTACCATTCTTGAAAGGTATGAGGCCATCCATTGAGCTAACATCAAAAGGTATTAGGAGTTCAAGGGTACTTTGGTGAGAAGATCCTAGTAACTTCTCGTAAAACTCTATTTGTAAACACCCACGGTTAAGAGATGCAAGTATGTCGTCTCAAATTTTTCATAATTATGTTTTCCTCCTCCCTCGTTAGGTACCTGTTTCCTACCCACCATAATTCAAGCAGAGACAGAAGCAATATTTGCGCCTAATGTTTAAAGCCAATGTTGCCAGGATCGGGATCCTAGGAAGAAGGAAGATTACTCTTGTGTTTTGACATGATCAGAACCATAAGATCACGGTAGCATTTCACCTCAAATAATTTGGTTATAAGGATTATAAGATCTAGACCATTATGTCATTAGTTCTGCCTAATTTAAATCGACCGGACTGGTCTCAAGATTGACAATGTTGTTTAAATTCTTGAAAAAGTTTGCTGACTTCCCTTTAAAAAAAAAAGTTAGCTAACTCTTTCCAATTATTTAATGCAGTGTATTAGTTTGCTTACAAAGAGAAAAGATAAATAAGCCTATCTCCAGCAGTTTCTCTTTAGCCTCCAATCCCTTCACGAACAGATACCAAGTGCTCCAACGGATTCCCTTCGTGATTCTCTGAGAGAGAATCTGGATAGAAAGGGATTCTCTCTCCAATTCCTTCACAAATTCTCTTGAGGGGATGCTGTTGGAGATGGTAAAAAATAAAGGGAATGAATATGGAGAAGGGAATAAGGAAGTGAATAAAATGAAAGGAAATTGTTGGAGATAGTGTAAGGCTGGCCCTCTCCTCTGGCTTTACCGACCGAGCTGTCTGCAGTCATGCAAGTGTTACCTCGCTCTGCCTGCCTTACAGCTGGTAAAAAAAGGGTCTTTTTTTTTTCTTTCTCCCCTGCACTTGCACGGCTGCACGCACTGCGGTCTGCGGCATGCAATGTAAAATGCTCAATCGAGTGAGCGACTTTCTGCGGCACCACAATCTCTGCCTCCCTGACACCAATGACCAATCTCTCTCTCTCTCTCTCTCTCTCTCTCTCTCTCTCTCTCTCTCTCTCTCTCACACACACACACACATGGCAGGTTTATTAACTGTTTCCCACTTCCATGTTGCCTGACCAAAGCTCCTAATTAATTCCGGATTTGATTTGCTATTTCGCTGACAATTTGAAAATTTACAAAATCACAGTCAATTTTCTCACATTGGGTCAGCGTAGAGATTCGTGTCCGATGAGGTGGTCTTCATCCTCGTATGAGAGATGGGAGAGAATGTTAATGCATGCATGCATGGCAATAAGATATGAGAGAGAAGGCACAACAGGAGCCGTACCGCCGTAAGAGTTAATACCGTACGCGTGAACAAGAGCTAAGGAGGCGCTGCGCCCTGTATTTTAGGACTTAAAAAAAAACAGTTCTGCCTTATATTTTAGTATGGAGGGAGTATGTTCTTAATTAAATGAAAGAGTATGCAATACGTTCTACATGACACAACCTTAACATAATCGACTAAAGATCGATAGCATATATTATTGAACAAATCAAAGTACATAAGGTACATCCAAGTGTGGGATCTGTTATTATCTTCTTCATCAGGATTGATCACGGGAGATGCATATGGTTGTTGGAAGGAACCGTAATCCAGCCAGAAAAAAAAAACTATATGCATCTGCTCGGTCACCGATGCAGTCAAAAACAATCTTGGAGGCAAAGTTTGGTGAAATTCGTTGGTTCAAAGGAGCACGATACCACCTCGAAGTGAGTGGTCACCTCACTGCCCTGCTGCTGCCTGCAGATCTGCCTGGCCGTAAGGGCATCTCTAATGGTGTAGTTAACTACTAGCTATAAGAAGTGTACATGTCATCTATAGATAGCTAATAGACAACTTCTCCAATGGACTAGCTATAGTATTGTCTACAAAATTAAATATGGGCCCATATGTAAGAGGTGATAAATGCCTTGGAATCAGCTATAGCCAGGCTACAAGTTAGTAGTAAGCATATATCTCTCTCTTCCTTTTCTCTTATCCACCTAAGCAAAATACTGAGTTGGCACCCTTATAGCTAGCTGAAGTGGCACCATTGGAGATGCCCTAATAAAGCAGAGTTAAGAGAGACTGAGCCACAGGATTAAACAATACAGCCTTCTCTCGCAAATGCTGAAATGCCATCGAAAGCCTCTGTAATTTCGCTCCCAGTGTCCCCTTACGAATGCACTCTCACATTTTGTTTCTACCTCCTGCCAAGATTAGGGGCGCATATATATATATATATATATATATATATATATATATATATATATATATATATTGTCGGCGTACTAGCCAACAGGCACCTCCGAGACGGGTGCTTATGAGGTTCTGACGGGGGCTTTCGGGGCAATCGCCTGAGAATGGAAGACGGAGGCGACCGGAGTACCGAGAGGCTCAGGCCAACGGGGGAACGCAAGAAGTTTTACCCAGGTTCAGGCCCTCCGGAGAGTAATAGCACTAGTCCTGCTTTCCTTGGTATTGCTTGTGTTCTTGCTTGGAGAAACGAAAACCCACTGCCAAAGGATCGAGCCCCTTCTCCCATGCACCCCAGTTCCCTTTTATACTTGGGCCGGCGGGGGCGTTTGGGAGACTTACACGGTAAGGCGTACTTATTACACTGCCTCGGGCGCATTAAATGCGCCCGTCACTGTTCTTACATCCCATTAATGTCTGCCGCAGCCGTCACAATCCCGCCTCGGGCCCATGTCCACCAACGCCGCCCGTTCCGTCATGGGGTGAGGTGTAGTCGTGACGTCTCCCGTAATTAATGCACACCTGGGGAAGGCACGCCGCCATACTGCAGCCTTCACGCTTTGCATTTAATGCGCACTACCCGCATTAAATGTCCTTGACCCGGGCGTGGCCGGGGGTGAGTGCCAGGGGAGTGGCTCGACGCCACGCGTGTCCATTGGCGACCACCTTCTTTGGCGCCAGTGGTGCTCGACGCTTACTGCCCACATCGCTGGCGACCACCTTCTTTGGCGCCCGGTGGTGCGCTGATCGCCACTGTCCACCGGGCACCGGTAGGTCTCTGCTCGCCGTGGCGGTGGGCCTGGACGCGCCCTGCCCGCCTGGCGACCGTATTTATTCATTGCGGGGGAGTGGGTACCCTGGCGTAAAATACGCCGACAGTAGCCCCCGGGCCCACCCAGGAGCGCTTTTTGGTCTTCCACTCCTTTCTTAAACGTCCTGAGTGGGACCATAAAAAGCTCACACGCCCCGCAGCCTTCAAGAGGTTTTTTGTCTCCTCCGGTTTCCAAGGCGGTTTGTGCAGTTATTCCCGCTTTCGAAACCGTCGCACGGCCCTCGGGGCGCGCCCTCTTTATGGGGCTCTTGAACTCTCTTTGCTCGAACCGCCGCGCCCTTTCGGTTTTCCCACCGAGCCTTCCTTTGTTGCCCTATAAGAGGCTGACCGAGGGGGAGCGGTTCTTCCACCTCTCGACTGCTTCTTCCTGCTTCTTCTTCGACGCGCTTCCAGCACTCGGCTGTGCTTGGTGGCTCCAGTCCTCCCTTCCTCGTCCGTCGAGGCGGAGCTTGCCTCCAGTCTCTCCCGGAACATTACTGCAGGCGCCCTCCGCGTCCGCCTGGGGACTGTCGAGCCCCATTGCCGGCGCGGGGAGGTGATCTTCTTTGGATGGCAGCTTCTCGCCGGCCTGCTGCCGCCAGTTTCTGATTTTTATCTTTCTGTTCTTAATTTCTACGCCATTCACCACATCCACCTTCCTCCCAATTCCGTCATCCTTCTTTCTGCCTTCGCTCACTTCTGCGAGATGTTCGTAGGAGTGCTCCCTAACCTCCTACATTAGTTTCTTCTACACTCTTCGTGCCGCGGGCGGCAACTCGCCCGTCACCGGGAGCTGCCACCTGCGGCTCCGAGACGGGACTGTATCGCGCTACATTCCACTGGATTGTCGATCCAGCTGGAGGAATTGGCGTGAAGAGTGGCTGTACGTTGAGGACGACAGCGGCATTGAGGTGCTGGACCTCCCGACCGGCCCGGCGGTTAGCAACCCCGACTGGGGGGCCCAAGTGACCGAGACGCCGGAGCTCCTGGCAATGCTAGCCCGCGTCGACCATCTGCGGACGGCGGGCCTGACGGGGCCTATGGTTATCCGGGACTTCATCTCCCGGAGGCTGTGCCCTCTGCGTCGCCGTGTTCGCCCGGCCTGGCAGTACATGGGCCAGGATGATGGGACCCGGAGCATTACTGGAGGTGACTATCCCCTTCCTTCGTTTCCTTCTCTCTTTTTTTTGCTCAACTGGACTTGGTCCTGACCGCGTTCCTGCTTTCCGGGGGTTTCCTTTCCCTTTGGCGCTGCCATTGGCAGGAACAGGCTGGCAGCGGGATAGACAGGTGGATGGCGCAACTGGTTTTCCTTGGTCCCGTCCCCCCGTTCCCGGAGGGCGCGGTCCCGCTTTGCCGGTTATCACCACGGGATCGCGCGGCGATAATCCGCGCCATGCCGTCGATGGACGCCATGGGCACACCTGTTGTGATACGCCGGGCGCCCCTGACAATTCGGGACCCTCCACCTGACGGGGGTCAGGGGAGACGTAGGCGCCCGGACGATGACGATGGCACCGGCGGGCCTTCCCAGAGGCCTCGCCTCCTAGGACCGGCCGGGACGGGATCTTCCACAGCGGCCGGGGGGACTTCATCGGTTGCGACGGTAGGCTCCGCAATGGCAGCGGGAGGTTCATCGACCGGCGGGACCTCGTCCTCCCTCGCTCCTGTTGTGGTGGCGACAGAGGACCTTCCGGCGCCGACTCTTCCTCCGCCTCCGCCGGCTCCGATGACGGGGCAACGGCCGCCGCCACCGGTTTTGACGACAACGCTACGGCCGCCGCCTCCGCCTCCTCCGCCGCCGCCGCTAGCAGCGGCGGTTCTTCCTCCGGCTCCGATGATGGGGAAACGGCCGCCGCCGGCTCCTCGCCGCCGCCCGTGTGGCGGTTCTTCCTCCACCGCCGGGCGCCCGCAGGCCGCCAGTGGCGGTTCTCGCCCGAGTGTGCCCCGATTCCCGAGGCCATCACCTAGGTATTCATCTGAAACGCACATGCGATATGAAAGTTAGTCTCTTCGTAGTGTCTTACCCTCGTTCCTTTCCTACCCCAGGACTCTCGCCGGATGCCCCCGCCGCCCAAGCCGGGGTGACCAGGGCGCTGCGGCTACGAAGGTTGTGCGGCCGGTCGCCGAGCCCTGGTCGAGCAAGGGAGGCGACCCTCAAGCGGTCGATCTGCGGCCGTCGTTCAGGACCAAGGCCCGCTCGGCCCGTGCCCACCGGAGCTCCCGCGCCTCTGTTCCTTCACCGACGCAGACGCTCTGTTGGCGGCTCTCGGCGAGCTCTACTCCAATGCGAGCGGCCTGGCGACAAGCGAGGAGCGGTTGGCGAGGCGGATCGAAGTCAACCGCCTCCGCAAGGAGGTGGAGGACTTGCGCGAGCGAAGTGGGGCTGAGCTGGAATCGGCGGGGAGCGAGAGCAGCGGAGCAAAGCGCCCGCCGAAGCTCTCCGCGAGTTGAGGCGGAGAGGGTGAATCGGGTCGATCGGAGGAGGACACCTTGAGGATGCCGCGCACGCCACCGACGGTGGCGGCCTTGCTCGCTGGGCTGGAAGCGGCGACCGCGGGAGGAAAGGCCGCAGCATAACGCCTTCTGCCTCTGCCGAACCGCGAACTTCCTCATGCACCTGCCTGCCGCCCTCACCGCCCCGTCCGTCCAAGAGGGGCGCCTGATTCTTGGCGGCCACAGCCGAAATACGTCTTGGCACGCTACGCCCGGCCGTGATGCCAATTCGACCCTACGATTGCCGTCCGGTGGCGGCCGAGGGCGCATCGGGCACAAAGTGAGGAGGCGGGTCCACGACGCCCGAAAGGTTGCCGCCTGATTGGCGATGGAGAACCCCCAGGTGGAGGCGGCAGCAGAAGACGTGGCGATGCAGCTGGACGTTGGCCCGGTCGAGGAGGACGTGGCGGCTGCTGTGGCGGCAGCGGAAGATGAGGAAGATCCCGACTCACTTGAGAGTGTAGTTTTTTTTTTCTTTTGGCCTTTGTCTGCAAAACTTTAGACATTAATCATTTCGAATGGAGCAGAAGTGTAAGCTCCCTGCTAAGTTGCTTTAAAAATTCGCTTTCACCGTAATCTTTTCCGGTTCCGCACGAACAAGCACATAATCGCTTAAAGACTTAAAGTCTTGCGCCGGGGGACCTCGGCCCTCAAACCCCTCGCCTTAGCAAAATTTGCCTCCCAGATAGCCTCTAGGGAATGAACACTTAGTGAGTCGTGGCAGGACCTTGGGTTTTTGGCAATGGTGCTCAAGTCGCCGACCCCCACGGGGACACCCGGAGTGTCATGGCCGTGTTGGGGGTCGTGCTGAACCAGCCGTCCAACCGCCCACTCCTGCACGCCACTCTCACTTAGCGATTCCGCTTTTGCTACTGGGCTTTTGCAAGGCGGCAGGGTACCAGGGGCAAGTGTCCTGGTGCTGCCCACCAGTAGGCAAAAGACCGAAAAGAGGGTGGAAAGAACAAATATTTCGGATAAAGAAAGTGAAGATTTAATTTCAAACAGAGGGCCTCCCCCGACCAGCGGTGGAGAGGAAGACACACTCCGGCCGGTCGGGGAACGGAGCCCGGGACTTACAACCGATCAAGGGTAGAACTTGCGCAGATTTTCTATATTCTGGGAGTTCGCTAGCTCCTCACCGTCTTCAGTGGTCAGCCTGACCGCCCCGAGACGAGAGACTGAGACCACTTTGAAGGGTCCCTCCCACTGGGGAGACAGTTTATGTGACCCGGCATGCGACTGGACTCTTCGCAAGACCAGGTCGCCCACTGCCAGTGTTCTCTCATTGACCCGGGAGGCGTGGTACCGCCTGAGACTTTGCTAGTACTTTGCAGCACGCAAAGCCGCTCGATCCTGTGCCTCTTCCAAGAGGTTGACGTCGTCTCGGCGCAGCTCCTCCTGGTCTTCTTCCATAAATGCGATGTCTGCGGGTGACCCAGTTCGATTCGGAAGGAGAAACGGCTTCGCGCCGTAGACCAGGAAAAAAGGGGTTTCCCCGGTAGCCCGGCTAGGGGTGGTCCGAAGTGACCACAACACAGCCGGGAGCTCTTCGGTCCACCGGGCGCCACGCCTATGGAGTCGGTCAAACGCCCGGGTCTTGAGGCCCTTCAGCACCAGCGCGTTGGCCCGCTCGACCTGGCCGTTGCTCTTGGGGTGGGCGACCGAGGCAAAGCAGACCTTGGTGCCCATCTCTTCGCAGAAGTCCAAGAAGGTCGCTGGTGAACTGCGTGCCGTTGTCGGTGATGATGCGGTTGGCGACCCCAAAGCGGGCGAAAATCCCTTGCATGAACTTGACTGCAGCTGCGGCGGTGATGGATCTTACTGCCTCGGCTTCTACCCACTTGGTGAACTTGTCGATGGCGACGAACAGGTGGGTGTAGCCCCCTGTGGCCCGCGGGAACGGGCCCAGGATATCCAGCCCCCAGACCGCGAAGGGCCAAGAGAGCGGGATAGTTTGCAGGGCCTGGGCTGGTTGGTGGATCTGCTTGGCGTGGAACTGGCACGCTTCACATCTCCTCACCACCGCAAGCATCCCGAGGGCGGTTGGCCATTAGAACCGTTGACGGAAAGGTTTTCCCGCATTCGTTCTTCGTGAAACATGGGTCCCGCACACGCCTACATGGATATCCGTGAGCAAAGCTGCTCCCTTCTTCCCGAAAGTGATGCACTTGAAGAATTCCGTTCTTACCCGTGAGACAGTCCCCGCCCACCAGGGTATAGCACTTGGCCTTCGTGCTACCTTCTTCTGCCGACGCATCATCGTCGGGGCACACTTGATCCCGTAGGGTAGGCCAGGATCGGATCCATCCATGTGCCTTCAGGTCCGTCTGGCGACCACGAGGTGGTCGCCTGGCACTCCGCCTGGCCAGGCGTTTCTACGGAACCGCTTTTCCTCGAGCGAGGGTGAAGCGGCATCACCATCGTCCTCACCGTAAACGGGGCTGCGATGGGCGGTCGCGAAGCCTTTCTTCAAGACCGACCGGCACAGAGATCTGGTCGAGGCGAGCTGGGCGAGCTCATCTGCCAGATGGTTGTCGCGTCGTGGGATGTGAGTATATCCCAATCCTTCGAAGTGCCGCTCCAATTTCCTGACCTCCGCCAGGTACGCCGCCATGATGGGGTCAGGACAGGAGAAATCCTTCCTTGCTTGATTGACGACCAGTAGGGAATCGCCCTTTACTTGCAGGCGCCGGACACCGATGGCTACGGTGGCCCAGAGCCCAGCCAGCAAGCCCTCGTATTCGGCGACATTGTTGGTAGCCTTGAAGTCGAGGACGACCACGTACTTGAGGAGGTCCCCAGTCGGGGAGACCAGGAGGACCCAGCCCCCGCGCCTTCCAGCCTGAATGATCCGTCGAAGAAAAGCGTCCAGGAGGAGGGCGCGGGAGCTGTAGCGGCTCCGGACTCGGCCGGGGTCCACTCGACGATGAAGTCCGCCAGCCTTTGACTCTTTATTGCGGTACGAGGAGCGAACTTGACCCCGAACTCCCCCAGCTCGACGGACCATTTTGCGATGCGGCCCTCTGCTTCTCAGTTGTGGAGGATTTCACGCAGGGGATATGAGGAGACCACCGTGATCTCCCTCCCTTGAAAATAGTGCCGCAACTTTCTCGATGCTACCACCACAAAGATAGACCATCTTCTGAGCCTGAGGGTACCTTGTCTCTGCGTCGTGGAGCATTTTGCTGATGTAGTAGACCGGCCGTTGGACACCTTCCCGTTCCGCCACCAGCGCCGCGCTCACTACAGAGGGGCTAGCCGCCACATATAGCAGTAACGGCTCGCCCGGCTCAGGGGCGACCAGCACTGGGGGGGAAGAGAGGTACTTCTTCAGATCTTCAAATGCTTGCTGGGCTTCTGGGGTCCATTCAAATGAGTTGGTCTTCTTCAACAGCTTGAACAGCGGCAGACTTTTCTCCCCGAGCCGGGATATGAACCGGCCCAGGGAGGCTAGCCGGCCAGTCAAGCATTGCAGTTGTTTGAGCCGGGTAGGCGGTTGCATCCGCTCGATTGCTTCTATTTTCTCCGGGTTGACTTCAATTCCACGGCTGGAGACCAGGAAACCGAGCAGCTTTCCAGATGAGACGCCAAACACGCACTTCTCGGGATTCAACTTCAGACAGTAGTTTCTGAGGCGAGAGAAGGTTTCTTCAAGGTCCTGTACAAGCTCATCGGCCTTCTTTGTTTTTACGACCAGATCATCAACATACACTTCGAGGTTCCTCCCTATTTGGGGCCGAAACACAATGTGCATGGCCCGCTGATAGGTGGCACCAGCGTTTTTCAGCCCGAAGGGCATCTTGACGTAGCAATATACACCGAGGGGAGTCACAAAGGCGGTCTTCTCTTCGTCTTCCTGCGCCATACTGATCTGGTGATAACCGGAGTAGGCGTCGAGGAAGCACAGAAGCTCGCACCCGCCGTGGAGTCGGCGGCGATGTCTATCCGCGGCAAGGGGTACGGTCCTTGGGACAGGCTTTGTTGAGGCTCGGTGAAGTCGATGCACATTCGCCACTTTCCGTTGGACTTCCTCACGAGCACGGGGTTGGCGACCACTCCGGATAGGTGGCCTCCCGCACAATCTTGGCGGACAAAAGCTTCCCCACCTCGTCGACGGCATCCTGTCGCTCTGGCGCCTGCCGTCGGATCTTTGCCGAACCGGGTGCGCTCCAGGGAGCGTTGCAAATCGGTGCTCGATCACCTCCCTGGGGACCCCGGTCATTTCTGATGGTTCCCAGGCGAACACATCCAGGTTAGACCGGAGGAAGGTGACGAGCGCGTCTTCCTATTTGGCGCTGAGGTCGGTGCCGATCTTGACGACCTTGCCCGAGCCATCCTCGCCCACGGGGACCGCCTTTGCCTCGCCCGAGGGCCTGGGCGGAGCGCGGGTCTTGGCCGAGGGGGAGCCCGGGTTGTCGTCCTTGTCGCGCGCCGAGCAGGTGGTGCCGGCCAGATCCTCGCACCGCTGTCGAGGCGCAGGCTTCCAGTCTATCCACCTTCACCGTAATTGGACCCCCAGGCCCTGGGATTTTCACCAGCATGTAGGCGTAATGGGCCACTGCCATGAACTTGACCAGGGCCGGGCGGCCGAGCAAGGCATTGTAGGGGAGGTCGAAATTAGCGACCTCGAAATCTACCAGCTCCGTTCGGAAGTTCTCCGAACTTCCGAACGTAACCGGCGGGACTTGTCCCAGGGTAAGAGGCCCACCCCGGGGCAACTCCGTAAAGAGCGGGGCGGACGCAGTTCCGTCACGGGATTTGGAGCGCTGGTACGCCTAACGGACAAAGAGTTGATGGCACTGCCTCCATCAACCAAGACCCGCCCCAGCTTCGCATTGTGGACCGTGGGAGACACCACGATCGGGAGATGGCCAGGGCCGGAGGTGTTCTCCGGGTGGTCGGCCCGACTGAAAGTGATCGGCTGCTCCGACCACTTCAGCGGCCGGCCCGCCCCGGAGGATGACGTGGTGGCACACACCTGCCTCAGATCCCGCTTGTACTGCGAGTTCGATGAGTAGGTGGCGGAGCCACCATGTATGAACGCCACCATGCGCTCCGCCTGCTGGAAGGCTAGCGGAGCCGCATCTTCGTCGTCTTCGTCTTCGTGATCTTTCTCGCGGCGCTTCTTGAGCCGCCTGTCGACCAGTTTGGACACAACTTGGCAGTCCTCCAAGTCGTGTCCACTTGTTCGATGGATGGGGCAATAGGGCTTGCCACCATCGCTTTCTCGGCGGGGCGAACGACGGTCCCTGCGGTCGCCGCGCCTGTCCCGGCGCTCGTCCCGTCGGTCCTGATCATCATGACGCCAGGATTTGGGTTCCGGCTCGGCGACCAGGACCTCCCTAGCGGCTGCCTCCCTCCGCCTTTTCTTTTTCTTCTTGCGGTCGGAGGACTTCGAGGTGCCAGCGTCGCCGGAGTCAGAAGGTCTCGTCGCGCACTTCCGTGCTTCGGCCGCCCTGGCGCACTTGTGCGCCAGGGAGAACAACTCAGACGTGGTTGAGATGACGCGCGTAGCCATCTTTTCCCGCATCTTCTGGTCTCGGACCCCCCTCCGGAAAGCAATAATCACCGACTGTTCAGAGATCCAGGGGATCGTGTTGCGGCAGTGGCTGAACCGCCGGATGAACTCTCTCAGGGACTCCTTCGCTGCTTCCAGAGCGTGGAGGTCGTCCTCCACGCCTGGTTGAGCGTAGGAGCCCTGAAAGTTGGCGACAAAAATGTCGCACAGCTCCTCCCACGAGCGCACAGAGCCTCGCGGGAGGTTAAGTAGCCAAGACCGGGCAGAGCCCGTCAGTGACGTCGGGAGGTAGTTGGCCATGACCTTTTCGGACCCTCCCGCCGTACGCACCACCGTGGTGTAGATTTGCAGGAACTCCTCCGGGTTGGTGGTACCGTCATACTTCTCGATGGAGGCGGGGCGAAATCTCTCCGGCCATGTGGCTTGCCGAAGGCGGAGAGAGAACGCCTGGCATCCAACGTTGTAGGGGGAGCAGCGCCGTTCGCCAGCCCCTCGATCCTGAGGAGAGGATGAGGAGTGCGACCCTGCGCTCTCCCCAGAGTCCGAGGGAGGAGCCCCCTGCCTTGCGCCCTCGCGATGTTCGCGGAGGACACGGCGCAGGTCATCGTCGCGCTGACGCTGCCTCTCGTCAAGGCGCAATCGAAGGTCTTCGCGGTTCCCCCTTGATTCGGGGGGACCGCGGGAAGAAGCGGAGTCACGCGCTCGTCCCCCCGTTACAGAGGGGGTTGCAACCAGGACTCCCTTCCCCTTGTCCCGACCCTTGACACCGGGAGGGGTCGTCGTGTGGCGGCTGGAACCTGGTACGTCAGGCGCGCGCGTTCCCTGCCGCCACGCGCCGGAAGCCCGGTGGTCGCGCTTCAACTTCTTTGTTGTGCGACGTCCACCACGTGGACGATATCCCGCAGCCACGAGTGGCTGGGTGTTCCCAGCGCCATCGGGGATGATCGAGAAGAAGCCGGGCCGCATGAAGGCTTCGCGCGGGAGTGTCATCCCCCAGCGCCAAGCGCCGCTGGACAGGCTGACCCCCAGGCATGGGAGTCACGCGCGCCTCTCCTGCGGCGGAGGGACCCGGGATAGCCGGCTCCCTCCCCGAATGCCTGGACCGGCTACGGGCGCCGCTTTCTTCGGGCAGATTGCTACGCTTGGAGTGCGAATCCGCCATGAAGACAAACGCCCCTACTTCTGCTGAGCCTCTCACCTGAAGCGAAAGAAAGGGGGCGATCTAACCACCAATAGCCCCTACCTGGCGCGCCACTGTCGGCGTACTAGCCAACAGGCACCTCCGAGACGGGTGCTTATGAGGTTCTGACGGGGGGCTTTCGGGGCAATCGCCTGAGAATGGAAGACGGAGGCGACCGGAGTACCGAGAGGCTCAGGCCAACGGGGGGACGCAAGAAGTTTTACCCAGGTTCAGGCCCTCCGGAGAGTAATAGCCCTAGTCCTGCTTTCCTTGGTATTGCTTGTGTTCTTGCTTGGAGAAACGAAAACCCACTGCCAAAGGATCGAACCCCTTCTCCCATGCACCCCAGTTCCCTTTTATACTTGGGCCGGCGGGGGCGTTTGGGAGACTTACACGGTAAGGCGTACTTATTACACTGCCTCGGGCGCATTAAATGCGCCCGTCACTGTTCTTACATCCCATTAATGTCTGCCGCAGCCATCACAATCCCGCCTCGGGCCCCATGTCCACCAACGCCGCCCGTTCCGTCATGGGGTGAGGTGTAGTCGTGACGTCTCCCGTAATTAATGCACACCTGGGGAAGGCGCGCCATCATACTGCAGCCTTCACGCTTTGCATTTAATGCGCACTACCCGCATTAAATGTCCTTGACCCGGGCGTGGCCGGGGGTGAGTGCCAGGGGAGTGGCCTGCACGCCACGTGTCCACTGGGCGACCACCTTGCTGGGCGCCCAGAGGTGCGGCCTGATCGCCACTGCCCACTGGCGACCACCTTGCCGGGCGCCCGGTGGTGCGGCTCGATCGCCACATCACTTTGGGCACCGGGCGGGTCTCATCGCTCGCCGTGGCGGTGGGCCTGGACGTGTCCTGCCCGCCTGGCGACCGTATTTATTCATTGCGAGGGAGTGGGTACCCTGGCGTAAAATACGCCGACATATATATATATATATATATATATGTATATATATACATATATGGCTACATATATGAATGTTAAGTTTTGATGACACACATGTAAATAATCTCATCAGCAGCATTGGTGAAGTGTCAGTAGTATTTTTCTTCTTAATAAGGGAATGAAATGTTAACATGTTAACATTCGTTTCATCACCTTTACTGCTCAATGATTCTACCAAAATCAATACTGAGTAAACTTAAAAAGCGACAATCATTTTGATGCGAATATATGAATACATTTCTCAGCTGTAAAATAAATAATCAAATGCGGTAGCTCTTGAAGAAATGGGCGAGGAATGGCAGTTGGAATTTTATACTGCTGCGGTCTCAAGTCTCAACTGAACTGAAAGCCTGAACCTTGATGGGTTGCTTGCATCAACAACATGGTCAGGGTCGTGGTGTGGCCCTTGCAAGGAGGACACACTACCTGCACTAGCTGGCAAAGGATTTGCAGCAGTAGACTGAAGATTTCAAGCATGCAAGTACCTCACCAGCTGCACAGACTACAAGGGAGCAAACAAAAATACACAGAGCTAGCTAACCTAGAGCTAGAGGTGGGCGTCGTGCCGTGCCGTGCCGGCCCGGCCCGGGCCCATCGTACTTCGGGCCGAAACCGTGCCATGCCACGACGGCCCATCGTGCCCACCGTGTCGGGCCGTGCCGGCCCGACTCACTTTTGGCGAGCCCAAGCCCGGCCCATTTGCGCTTCGTGCCTGCGCCGTATTGCAGCCCAAGCCCGACCCATTTTTACTATTGTGACGAACAAAGAAATAAAACAAATCACTACTACTAAACTACCTATTTTAATTACATAAGAGACTAATCACATCAACAAAATGTCAAACATAAATGCAATGCTTGAAGATGCCCTGAATCAACAATATCTGTCAACTTTTAAGCCTTAATCCGTGATTTCGTGCCCGTTCGTGCCGTGCCGGCACGGGCCCGGCCCAAACTGTCGTGCCGTGCCGTGCCGCCCGTCGTGCCTGGTTCCCGGGCCCAGCACGGCCCGTGCTACAGTTGCGTGCCGGCCCGGCCCGGCCCGGAACCGTGCCGTGCCGTGCTTTGCACCGTGCCATACCATCGTGCTTCGGGCCGGCCCAAAAAAGCCTGGCCAATGCCCACCTCTACCTAGAGCCCTAGCCATTCATTCATCACATACACCACACTGCACACACACAGTATGCAACCTCTGACATTGGTCAAAGAATCATTGGCTTCCTCCCTCTTTTTTACCCTTTTATTTGCAGCAGCTGTATGTCACCTGTGAATGATGAACTGTCTCTTGTGTGTAGCTGTGTAGTAGTTCTTGATGAAGGCTGCCTAGATGGGAATAGCCAGGTAACTCGTGGTGTGTCCTGTGACTTTTAGGAGTGTGCAAGCGTTTGATCGGGTATAATTTCCCTTTTCTTCGATTGGTCGGTTGAAAAGGCTTTCTTTTGGGAATTTTTTTTTAAATAATATTATTTTAATAAATATTTACGAAAATAATATGCCGTTTAAAAAATAACAAAAAATACCTTCTGAGTCCATTTGAAATGGCGACAGGGGCCTGTCGCCATTTCAATTGGCGACAGAGACCAAGCAGTGCTCTCTGTCACAATTTGAAATGACAACAGAGGGGAAAATTACATTTTTACCCTCTGTAGCCATTTTAAATGAACATATGATCCTTTCCCCATTTGGAATGGATATAGGTTCAATAAATTAAGAAAAAAAATTATATTTATCAGTGATAATTCATGTATTATTGTATACAATTATTATTGTCAATGAAAAAATTCAAATTCAAATTATTGTAGTTAAATCATTGAATAAACCAAATGACTATAAGAAGCATCTCTTGCATGCAACATGAACTAGTTAAAATATGGATAAAATAAACATGAAATTCGGTAAAACTAGTTTTGTTGTGTCCCTAAGTCACAAGGATCCCAAATATACAAAAAAATATTTAAGTTTAGCCATCGTATGTATTTTTTTTCTGTAGTCAAAGTTTAAATACTAGAAACTCTTAAACCTTTTCGGCAGCCCGTAAAATATCATGTTTAAAAGTATTTTTTAGGAAGAATGAACTAGATCTGCTCTTTGATATATGGACTACCATATTCTAAAAAATATTTAATTTATACCTCGCTTTGCATATAAATTGTACTAGTATAATAACCCTAAGTATTATAGTCGATAACAACTCATGTTATAAATATTTAAGCCTAGGAAAACTTTAGCTAAAGTGTTTAAGTCATAAGGATCATTGTGAAAAGCACGCAGATGCAGCTAGTAACCTTAGTAAGCAAACCCAACCTGTGTAAATCATTTCTTATGCAAATCGTACTTAGAGCTAAGTACCATTCACGCCCTTACTAATGTCTTAATTTTATTAATCTAGATAATCTTAGCTTTTTGAATTCAAATATATGCAATTGAACGGATAAAATTATTTGTTGAACACATATCAAGGCACGTACAATGAAAGTTCAGATGATGAAATAAGTAGTAGATTATATTACAAGGGTATTACAGTAATGAAGAAATTGCTAAATGACCTAACTAAGGAAGGCACAGTTTGTCATGGTGGAACAAGTGGTCCACAAAGTACTTCGTGATGCCATGAAGAACACCCTCCATTATAGCAACCAGGGGAAGGGGTCTCAATCCCCGTATTACCCAACTGTAAACATCAGCTAGGTTTGTCGTCATGACCCCATACCTAGCACCATCAATGTCATAAAGCAGAACCTATTTCTCCGAAGGCTCATGCTCTATCCATTCAGAGAAGCATTTCATAGCCATTCCGTTCCTCCAAACCAGGTGCGAAGGGTCTGTGGGTAACTCTTCAAGTGCTACTGGGGCCTCCCCTTGGGAAGGCGTTGCCTTCTTCGCTACCTCCGCTGTATGCCTTGACCTCAGCTCGTCCAACTTCTTCCACAATGCATCAAACTTTCTCTGATGGTTTTGGTCGCACAGCCTCTTAAAAAGATTCGTCAGCTCTTTGTTCCTGAACTGCTTATAGAAGTTGGCACCCATGTGACGCTTGCACCACCAACTACGCAAATCAGGCCTTGGATGTGTCTCATCTTCACCTTACTGCAACTACATGATCGCCTTCAACAGCCCGGGATGCCGATCATGTATGACACACACACCACGCCGCTGATCCACAACACTGGCTTTCACATTCCTTAGAAACCAGAGCCAACTATTAGTGTTCTCACCGTCTACAAATGCGAGTGCTATGGGAAGAATCTAATTGTTGCCATTGACTCCCATGGCAGTCAGTATCTGGCCTTTATACTACCCGGTCAGAAATGTTCCGTCCACACATAGCAATGGACGGCAATATCTAAACGCGTTGATACATGCACCGAAAGCAAAGAATGCCCGCTTGAGTACCATCTTCCCAGAGAAACGCTACGAAGACTGCTCAAAAATATCGACATAAGTCACAGCATTGCTTTCCTTAATCACCTAAAGCAAACCTGGTAAATTCTGATAGGAGTCTTCGTACGTACCAAACATTACTTCCAATGCCTTCTGCTTCACTCTCCATGCCTTGGCATAGCTTATGGTATACTGGAACATCTGATCTATTGCAAGTATGATGGCACATGGCTCTAAATCCAGGATTGCGGGACTCCACGGGAGTGGAGGATTTGACACCCGTATGAAAAAAGACAGAACAAGGTGTGGCATCGATGGGTGCACACCTAGCTATACCGGTATGAGCTCAGAGGAAAAGACGCATCTTGCACTGCATTTGTGTTGCATAGTTTACTAATGCTGTGACACCTCGGAGTGTCGTAACCTTATTATTGAGCATGATAAGGTTAAATACAGTATGAGATGTGGAAATAAGGTTAAGATCATAAGGATCGGGGGTTAATAACGTTTCCGGGCCGTTTCCGGGCCGTTTTCGGGGTTTTGGGCCTTCCCGGAGGAGTTTTGGGCCTTGGTGGGCTTTGGTGGGATGGATTAGGACTCCGTAACGGACTAGGATTGGGTTGAGGGCTGTTAAAAGGGGCTTCCCCCAGCCCCTTGCGCCCCACCTCCCTTATTGCGCCCCACCTCCCCTCTTGCGCCCCTCCCCAAGCCGTGCGCCTCCCCCAAACCGTCGCCCCCTCCACCTCTCCACCTCCACACCATCTCCTCCACCCCTTGCTGCCCTAGGGTGGCCACTCACCCCTGCACCTCGTGGATACATCCCGTGGAGCGAGGAGCGAGGAGCGAGGAGCGAGGAGCGAGGAACGTGGAGCGAGGAGCGATTCGCGAGGAGATTCATTGGAGTTTTGTGCATCGGGCAAAGGTATGATCTTGGGGATCCTTGGGGATGATCTAGGTACTGTTATTAGGGTGTTTATCAAGTTTTTAGATCAATTGGAGGCGCTGGTTTGAAGTAATTTGGGTTAGATCTAAACTTGTCCACGTTTCTGTTTTCGGGCAGATTGAGCAGTCGAACTAGGGTTCGAGTTTCCGTCGATTTAGAATCCGAATCAGACCGTACGGACTTCTAGGAAGTTGTATATAATTTAATTATCTTTCCGTGGACGTAAAGCACGTTAATTTCCGATCAGCCGTTTGAAAGTTATGGCTGTTTTACCGAGCGCCTAAAAATCTGTGACGTAACTGGAACAGATTGTGGTAATCTGTAGATTAAACAATTTTAGAGTCCGAATCAGTCTTTCCCTATAACTAGAAAAAGTTGAGAAATTTCCTAAGCTTCGCGACGGTGTACTCGTTTATTCGATTTGGAGTCCCAGAACTCAAGTTATGCTTTTTGCAAGGTTGCTGTCCCGCCGGGACAGAACCTCTGTTTTTAGGTTTTGCGAGTAGTTGGCAATGTCGGGTTAGATGGGGGCGTGTGTACTGGTTTGAGGTTATGATTGTGAGTGTGTGATGCCTATGTGCAGGTGGTGTGACCCCGGGAGTTCCCTCTTCTTCCCGCCAATCCGTTGCACGTGGTTGAGGCAAGTGTGTTGTGATGGATAGCGAGTTGTAGGTTGCATGTTGAGATTAGATGGAATTGTTTACATGATATATGTCCACTTGCCATGTGTTAATGATTGATATGATATGATGAGCATGTTTAACATATTATGATGCCATGTGTTAATATGTGAATTGAATATGATAAGCGGCATGGTTGCATGCATGTCATGAGATAGGGCGAGGCGGTGAGAAAGTCTTAACTAGTCCGGCAAGGTCGGTGAGAAAGTTATGACTAATCCGAACGCCATTGAGTAAGTCCTATGTCGTGATTCCATCCACGTGGTGTTTGGAAGCGAGTAGGCACCCTCCATCTTCGGGATGGAAGGGGGAAAGGGTGCACACCGACGGGTGTGTACTTCCCATACCGGTATGAGGTTCCAGAGGGTCAGGAGCAATGCATTACATCGCATACAAATTGATGATGATATTGATAAGTATTCATGAATGAGATGTTATACATGATGAAAGATGTTATTGACTTGTTGTTATGCTTGTTGTCCATTGCAGTATGCTTGCTGAGTTTTCGAACTCACCCTTGTGTTTTCTTGTTGTTTTAGGTACCATGAGAACGGCATGCGGGAAAGGGGAAATAGTCACACTCTCACACGTTGCTTCACCTTAATGTTTCCCCAAGACAATTCATTTAGTTTGATAATAAATTGCGTGTGATGGTCTTTAAAATTAAGTCTTAGCTTGGTTAATGAGAGTTCTATTGTTTGTTTGACACTTGGAACTTTAAGAGCTTGATGTTAGTCTTTTATTGTCGTTAAGACTCTATTTATTGCTGTTTTAGATGTTTCTCTTATTGCCATATAATGCTATATTGTTGCTGTTCCTTAAATTCATGATAAAACAAAGGAGGTGTCGCCAAATCTCGGTTTTTAGTCTATGCACCTTTGCTGGAATTTGATGTTAAATGTGGTATTTAGATGTTGTTTAGCTTATGTTTGGTAACATTCAGGCATAGTAAATGCCGGGGTGTTACAAATGCTTATGTATATTCAGTTATGAAAATGTGCATATGAGCATGAAAGTATAAATGCATTGCATAGCATCGCAGAGTGAGTGATGGTCACGTGTTGGCTGTGATAATTTGTGTGTATTACGATTTTGTCTGATGCACTACATGGTAATGCTCATGATGAATGGCAACTAATGTTCCTTGAAGCTGAGGATAATTTACAGGTTAAGAATGGATCGAGTCGTGGACTCGTCCAACATGGTCCAACGAGATGTGCAAATTAAGTGAGCAATGTAGTTGAAGAAGTCATTTACGGTGATTTTTTTGTTTTCTGTATTTTGTAGTTTGACATGAGAGGTATGAGAGTGTTATTGTTTTAAATGCGTTAATTGATATTGTCTTTGCTTTTTGTTGTACTTGGCTGAGTCTCCGCCTCACACTTGTTATTTAATGTGTGTAGGTACCTTGAAGCCGGTATGTTGGGATGGGAGTAGTAGCGCGCTCACGTCTTATCACCACAGTCTCATATTAAATTGTCGCACTTAATCCTAATGAGTTCATGTTTTGTAATTAATTTGTGGTTGTGGTATGTGCTTTGTTGGGTCATGATGGTTAGTTGATACCATGACCCATGTTTATGCTTGGTTGGTTATCTTAAGTCGCTTAATGTTGTGATATATTAAATGTTGTCTTTTGTCTACTGAGTGGATGTCCTAGTTTTAGGGGATGTGCTGCTGAAATTTCTAGTAATTTCGGTAACTTGCTAGTATTTAGCTTGCTATGCTAATTTATTCTAGTGTCTTGTGCTAGTTGATGTTTGAGGGTGTAACATTCAGGGCACGTGCGGTGCCGGGGTGTTATAGTAGAGGATCGCTAGCATGCGGCGGTGCAAAGGTATAACTAGATAGGCTAAGGAATTTCCTAGCTTTGTGTCTAGTATTTATTGCCATACTATTAAGAGGAGTTGCGTCTTTAGTTTGAACTTCATCTTATGGTAATGAACTCAATCCGATCACTCGAACTCAAAGTGTTCTTCTCATTTGGATTTTGGATGGAGCTGACCATTTGGCATGTGTTGTGAATGGGTGAAGCTCATGCTTGGCTTCATTAGCATATCGCTCTAATTTGTATGTGTTGCAAATAGGATAAGCATATGCTTAGGTTTTTTGCATAGTGGATCTGATTTGCATGTGTTGCAAATGAGACGAGCTTATGCATTGGTTTTTCGCATATCATTCAAATGTTGCATGTGTTGCATATGTTGGACTTCATGTTTGTTCATTAAAATCAAAATCTTATTGAGTTTATTTGATATTGCTTGGAGCTAAGATTTGCATGGGTTGCAAAAGGAGAAGAGCTCAAACAATTTGTGTTTAAGTGGCATGGAGCTAGAGAATTGCATATGTTGCAATTAGAGAGCTCATGCACTTGAGTTTGATTTGTTGATTGCGTAGCGTTAGGTTTTGCATGTGTTGAAAAATAAGGATGCTCAAGCAAATTTGAGTTGATTTGGAGTTAGCATGAGGCTATGGATTTGCATGTGTTGCAAAAGGGAGATAGCTCATGCTTTAAGGTTTAATTGTTTATTTGCAAACTCGTTGTGCGAATAAACGGGAGGTCTGTGAGTCCAGATCCTGAGAGCATGTGATCTTGCATCGTGGTTTTTGCAAGACCGATTTGGTCATGGTTTGACCATTACATGGCTAAGAGGATTAATCTCATGGACTTCGGGATTTATTTGCTTAATACGTTTTTGCGAATATATCTTTGAGGTGTTTGCGAAATGTGTTCTCACAAACTTGTCAGAGGTTTGGTTGAAATCCTTTGAGCATGGTTTGAGAAGTTGCAAATATGTTTTACAAGTGGTTGTGATCATGTGTTAATAACTTTACGACTCAAAGAATTGTTGTTGGTGTTTTGGAGAAAAAATTTTAGTTGAAAACCTGATTTTTTTCTCTTGAGGTAGTAGGGCGGTAGTACCGCAGAGGTCGGCAGTACTGTTTATGGGAGCGGTATTGCCGCTTAAGTCGGCACTACCAGTCCCGGTACGCTCGTAGTTATTTTCCAGAGAGAGCTATTTTTGTACCCTAATCGAGGCCAGTACTACCGCCCAGATGGGCTGGTACTGCCGGAGGTGCGACAGTATCGGGCTAATAACGTCGGTAGTTATTTTTTAGAACGGGGTATTTTCTGATGTGCCCTGAGGCCAGCAGTACCGGCCCTTGGGCGGTACTACTGCTCGAGCGGCACTACTAGGGGTTTACCTACGGTAGTGCTGGGCCAACTAGCCGTTAGCCGACCGTTGGGGTGAGGTTGGCACTACTAGCCCTATGAGTGCGGTAGTACCAGCCATGCTGATTTTTCATGGATTTTGCCCCCAATAGCTAGTTTTTGCTTATGGACCATAAATAGACCCTATGGAGGGTGTTGGCTGGTTGATGCACTTGTGAGTGAGACTCTTGGCTCTTGTGTGAGTGTTTTGAGAGGGTGTTGCATGTGTTGCATACCTCAAATCAGTTTTTGAGCTTAAGAGTGAGATTAATTGTGCGTGTTGCGATTAGAAGGGATTGAGAGCCTCATTTGTGCATGTGTTGCACTTGAGGAGAGCCTAGTGCATGTGTTGCACTTACGAGTCACCGGAAGCGCATGTGTTGCGCTAGGTGAAGCTTGAGCGGAGTGCTCAACCTATTACTCTTGGAGGTTGCCACCTCTTAGATAGTGTAGGAGCATCGAGTCGGGAGCTCTCAAGGTTTGTGAGACGCCCAAACGAAATTTGTGAAGGTTCTAGTTGAGCCTACTCGAAAGAGTGAAAAACCACTGATTGGATTCGTGGTGGAGGCTCAAGTGCAGAGCCGGTCCAAAGTGAGTTGGACTTTGCCTCAACATGGATTAAGGGAGAGCGGCAAGTCTCCGAACACCACGGTAAAAATTCATTGTCTCCTTGCGCTTTACTTTATTGCATTGCAATTCATATTGCTTAGTTGTGTAGAATTGCAATTTATTGTGTAGAGACATAATTTAGTTAGTGCACTAGTGAGCCTAGTTGATTTAGGCCTTATCAAAACCTAGCTTATCGCTTTCACATATTTATTTGGTAGGTTTTGACATAGGGGCTGATTAGAGCATATCTCGATTAGTTGCAATGAGAGATGAATTTTTATAAACGCCTATTCACCCCCCCTCTAGGCGCATCCTCGACCCTACAGTGGGCCCTACGAAGGGCTTCCTTGAAGGCTGCCCAGGTGATGACCTGGCCTTCAAGGACCATTACCTAGAGGCTTTCTCACCAAGCTGATGTGGCTCTTTGCAACTGATAAGATGCACAAAGCACCTTTTCTTGGTCATCGTATTGTGCGATGGCCAGTTAGCTCTCGACAGAGCAAAGCCAATCATCAGCATCGAGGGAATCTGAGGTTACGGGAAGGTGGCTAAGTTCCCAAGAACTCACCCAGCTTGGACTGATGCGGAGCAGCAGCATTCCCGCCTCCTGTGGTAGCAGTGCCGAGGTTGGCGGTGTTTTGTACCAATTGTTGGAGCAAGAGAGTGTTGGTTTGGTAACCTTGCTTGGTCATTGTGGGCACTTACACCAGGTTAGGAGGTCCTAGCAGATCTTCTTCATTGATAGCTACCTAAGAATCCTAGGCAAGTGGTGGGGATTCATGGCGTGTGCCATGTAGCAAAAAAGATGCCCTTGCAGCTGGGTGCAGAGGGCTTGGTTGAGGTGGAGTAGAAATGCCACAACTTGGAGATTGTGAGTCATAAGTTTCCTTGCTCCTTATGAGTTCACTTACGGATCTAGTTGCAGGCATCCTGCAACATATCACTAATTCAAAGGAATTTGAATGAGATGGTGAGATATTTTTGTTTCTTTGTGCAAAAGAACAATATGGCTAATATTTTGTCAAGCCTTGCATGATTATAATTGCATCACTGTTCCCTACGACTTGATGAGTACTTTATATACTCACGACTACATGCCTTGTTGATCAGTTGTTGAGAATGGACCAGTGAGCACAGAGTTCTACGAGGAGGAGTACTACAAAGACTTCGTAAACTAGGAGTGTGTTCCCAATACAATTACTTGTGGCATGTCGAATGGCCTCAAGTTATTTTATTTCTGTTGTAAGAGTTTATTTATTTCTTAAGCTCTATGAGGCATAGTTATGTAAACCTTGACCATAAGGTCAGTTACTATTATCTAATAATGATTTGATACTTTCTTAGTTATTTTGTTAAATAAAATGGTATTTCATCTATGTTGCCACTATGTGTGCTAACGTGATCCCGAACTAGAGCAGTATACACAAAGGATTTCGGATTTGGTAGTCCAGGTTCTGACATTTGCTACTACGTGTGATTAGCCAAATCTAGAAGTCATGAGACATTAATATTGTCGATAATGCCATAATTTATCTATGAAGATAATAATGCTTGTGTTGCACAAATGCAAATGGATTATGTTAAGAGCAATATCACGAAGCATATTGCCCATAAACTTTTTTTTATCCTCATGAACCCTAGAAGAATGGTTAGATAAAGATCCTGCAAACTAAATCATGTGAAAATCTAGCATATTTATTCACTAAGTCTTTGCCAACTTTCAGTTTCCAAAGATGTGTTCGTGGCATTGGAATGAGTCAACTTAGAGATATGTAGAGTTCAGTGGGAGTAAATCTCTTAACCATGACCTATAGTATGATCATGAAAATACCATTCTAATCCAAAAAATTACAAGTTGCACTCTTTTTCCCTTAGTTGATTGTCTTGGAGTTTGCACATGAAGGTTGTTAATTAGGCAACAAAATCTAACACAATAAGTAGGTGCAATGCACTATTTTTTGTATCTTTTTTCCCATTTGGTTTTTGGGAGAAGTTTTTGATGAGGCATATACATTACAGGATATTCGCCTAAGAGGGAGTATTGAAATATAACCAGACTCTTGGTCTTAGCTGTTGAGATATATCCAGAATATTGGTTTTTGTCGGGACCCCGAATTTGCAAATCCGGACCCTCTGTGTATTCAACACTAGTCCAGGAACGCGCTAGTGCACACAGTCTTAACATCGGTAAATATCACAATCATACCATTCGATACTAATAAAGTACTTTATTTAATAACCAACTGGTTACTCGACCTTATGGTCAAGTCACAAATGTACGCCTCGCAGGGCAAAACTTATTAAGAGAGAAAATAGTAGCAACGGAAAATAAGATAACTTCGTGGCGCCATCCAGTATACCACAGGCAACTGACTGGGCTCGCTCCCTAAGTAGACGGTTCCTCTTGGAGCTCCTCCTCCAAAGCTGGTGTAGTCTCCTCTTCAACTGGTGTTGTATGGTGGCAAGGGTGAGTACTTGGTACTCAGCAAGTCATGCACAGAATGCAGCTAATATACTACATGCATGGCTTAATACAAAGGAATAGCTCAAGGTATATTTGCAGTAAACAGCATTTGACAAGTAGTATAAGTAGATTTGAAAGCAGTAGAAACAAGTAAAGCGTAGATAACTTTTCAAGAAGTTTAGTAAACATCTTTCCCATCCTAATCCACATTTCTAACATCATTGTCAATCCAACCCAACCTTTCAAGTCCAAGTTATTTTTGAGAAAATCTAACCCTTGACTGTAATTCCCGAGCGATGTCCAATACCGCGGACACGGCTATTCGAATAGATTCTACACTCTGCAGAGGTTATGCACTTTACCCACAAGATACAGTCAAACACCACAAAGGCGAGTTCAGTAACAAAGTCTTTGGAAACTTCTAACAATACAAGTGGTCCTCCTGGTTATTGCACACTAACCCTTCCCTTAGCTAAGGCGAAGTCTAGGCCAATCAACCGTTAGATGGGTACTGGCCTCACCCCAGACGCCCCCCGCACAACTTACACAAAGGGTGTAGTTGACCTCACGAGGTCCCACAGTACGTTATCGCCAGCCTTAGTCAACTAGGTCCGTCCCATTACTGGACATGTGGTTGCACGTTAGACCCAGTTCAAAGGCTTGCAAGGTTAAGTCCTTAGGGTGACCAGGGCAAGACTACCCGAAGAACCAAATCAACATCCCCAATGCCACAACTGGCCCACCTGATTACTCTTGCCACATGCCCTGGTCAAAAACTATTTATCAAACCCCAGTTGATTACCATGCACCACGTGCCATCAACATCACATGATACCTTTCCAAAACAGGTTCAATATATCATTAAGTCAATATTAATCATTTGTTTGTCCAAAATCATGTCATGAGCACGTAAGGTGTCTAAGCAGATACTACAACGGTCTAAAACCCATGTTGGCAACTTAATAATGTCCAACTAGTAAACCACAACTAGGGTGACAAAGGGGTCATGGCACATACTTAAATAATCAAGGTGTCATACAGTAGATTGGTGTTTATCTAATCCCCCATGTTTAAATAAAGTATTTTCTATTTGAACTTAGCATGCAATAGGTTAAATCAAAATAGATTTCAAAATAGGATCAACATGGTCAAAGCACAACTTGCCTTCAAAAAGTACTTGTTCTTGGTCTTGAGTTGGATCCTGAGTTAATACTTCTCCTTCGAATCCTTCCGGCACTTCAACGTCTACTCGTAAAGCGTGCAAATAGCAAATACACGAATAAACAATAGGCAAAAAATGTCCAAACATCCAAATAAAATCCATAAACAGATAGAACACAATTTTATGAGTTTTTAGAAACTGGAATCGTCAAATTTGGAGTTAAGATGCAAAAGTTATGATTATTTAAAGTTTAAATAATCAATTAAATAATTTTGCAGAGAAAAAACTTTAGTCCAAAAATTAAATAAAATTCATATTTAGGTAGATCTCAATTTTATACAAATTTAGAAATTTGAATCACTCAAATCGGAGTTGAAACGCAAAAGTTATAAGTGTTTGAAGTTTGAAACAAAATCTGAAATCATTATTTCGAATTAATAAATCATTTTCTTTTTCGGAAATTAATTATTGCGTCAGCATGGACACGTGGCAGCACTGGATTGGTCTGGCGACGTCACCGGTCCATGGACTCGGTCCACGCCGGCTCGGGTCTACGTGGACTGGTCCACGGCTCACGTGAGACCGACATGTGGGACCACTCGGGTGACGTCATCGGCCGACGTCACGGGCTCACCACACTGCGTCGAGTGGGGATTCCACCGATGACGTCATGGGTGACGTCATGGTTCGATTCACGCTGGCTAAGCCGACACGCGCGGCGTGTCGGTGATGACCACACGCCGCGGCGTGGCGCGGCGGCTCGGCTTCCCGGACACGTGGCACGATTGTGTCCGTTGATTTGAAAATCAACGGCCGCGATTAGATCCAGGGTTAACACGTTGAAAACTACTCGATGATCGTGGGCCGTTCGATCTTGATCGGACGGTCCAGATCTAATCCTACATTAACACTACTACGGCACGTGGCGATCGTGGGCCGTTGGATCTTGATCCAACGGTCCAGATCTAATCAGGTTTGGAAACACGTGAACTCACCTCAACCGCACGATCAAGATCGGCGCACAGAGCTCGCGAGGTCGATGGCGACGCGGCGGAGCTGCAGCAACCGGAGACGGAGACGACGACGAGCCCGACGGCGCTTCGGGGTTTCTCCGACGGAGTGAGAGGTACCCACGGGTGCGCCTTGGCTTGAGGACTCGGGCCAGGCTCCAACTCGGCGGAAGACGGCGGGCGGCGAGACGAGGCAAAATCAGCGGCGGAGTGGCGCTCAACTACGGCGAGCTATCGCGGCTAAACGGCGCCGCTCGCCTTGGTGAGTAGGGGCTATGGGTGCGCAAGGTCGTGGCCGACCTCGGGTGTGACCGGGCCTTAAATAGCCTCGGCGTCCGTCTGCGAGCGAAACCTAAACCTACACGGCGGCGGACGCGGCGGCGGAGTCCGGCTCGGATCCGGTGGAGACGACGACGCACGGCCGTCCACGTGGCACGATCGACGGTCACGATCGCGTGGGTGCGATCGGATCCGACCGGATCGGTGCGGCTCGATTTCGGCCATTGGATCTCGATCCAACGGTTCACCGGGTTAGGGTTTGGACTTGATTCGGTCGAGTCACGTGGCTCGGGTCGGGTTCGGGTCGGACTCGAACTCGAGTCTGACTCGGGCTCGGTCGGGTGAATAGTACAAACCCACTCGCATTTTCCAGCGATTTAATAATTAAAATAATTCCCAGTAATTCATTTAATTCATTAAAAATAGCAAAAGACTCAGAAAAATTCTAGAAAAATTCTGGAAAATACTTTGGTTCATTTTGGGCTCAAATAAAATATTTCCAACAAAATTTTATTTGCAAAGTTTAATTCTTTAATTATTTCAAGATGGAATAAATTCAAATAAATTCCAAATAAATCCAAATAAATTCCAGAAAATTCCAAAAATTCACCAAAGTGCCAAATCACACATGAATTTAAGAAAAGCAAAATTTTGGGGTGTTACAGTTTTGGTGGGCGAATTCCAAAACTATCTCTAAAAGGTTTTTGGTATAAATATAGCACCCTATTGTATAAAGAGAAGCAATCCATACAATCAGCAATCAATAAAGTGAAGAGTTTATATCTCTATATCATATGTTAATCTATTGTGATTGTTCTTTGCTATTCTTGATTTGCACAAGATTGATACGTAATCGGTATCCTTTTGGGAGAAGCTACGCTACACTATACCGTTCAGAGCCCATCTAATGGAATAGCACCCAGCCATCGATTTCCCATCCAGTTAGATGCACTTGATCCCACGCATCTATTCGTCCCCTTCATTCCCGTTGACCTCCATCTAAATTTTTTTTTCTGTCATGAGTTTCTCTCTGTCTTACTTAGTGCCATGGGGCCATGGAACCTCACTGTCAGCCTCCTCATGTGCAAACTCGCCGACAACCTTTATGTCACACGGTTCCCCACCGTTATCCACCATCCCACGGTAGGAGCTCTCCCATCTACATGAACAACAAGCCACAGAATTGAAACCAAAATATGCACAGAAATACTAGGGAACGGTATAATGTAGGACCCGTATCCATTGCCAGCTCCAGCAAGGTAGCAAAGCACAAGCGTCCCACGTCTCGAATGACTTGCGCGCAACCACATGTGTGCCGTTGCCACTGACATCATTTGCATGAGGCGAGCAACGTAGACTACAGTATATGATATGGAAACTTATAATAAGTTTCCAGAAATGGCATAATTGGCTGAGGCCATGAATATTGGTACATTAATAGCAAGCTATGAAAGTAGCTTATAATAAGTTTCATTACTAACATATTTAGATACAAAGTTTCAATAGGATTCATGTGTTAAGTTTCAAAGGTTTTACGAGTTTCAATGTTAAGTTTCAAAGTTTTTACGAGTTTCAATGTTAAGTTTCATAATATATCACAGACAAGTCTCATGAGATTTCAGAGTGTTTCACCCAAATAATTCAGTTTCATTAAGTTTAATGATGTCTCATTGATAGGTTTCACCAGGTTTCATAGTGTTCTATGAACCAGTTTCACAGATACGTTTCATCAAGTTTCACAGATAAGTTCGGTTTTTACGACTATGCTTCAGTAGGTTTCATGTGTTAAGTTTCAAAAGTTTCATGAGTTTCTGTGTTAAGTTTCACAACATTTTACAGACAAGTTTCATAAGGTTCAGAGTGTTTTATCCGGATAATTCAGTTTTATTAAGTTTCCTGATGTTTCACAAATAGGTTTTACCAGGCTTCATAGTATTTCCATCAACCAGGCTGTCTCAGGAGTTTCACATATAAGTTCCATGATGTATCACATATAAGTTTCATGATGTTTCATAGATAAGTTTCACCGGGTTTTGGTGTTCCATGAACCAGTTTCACAAATATGTTTCATCTCATTTCAGAGTATTCCATCTGACGAGTACACATACCATGGCTACCCCCATCAGCCCGGAACCACGAACGGGCTGACCTCCTTAGAAGCCCAGTTCTGGCAAGAGGCCTGTGGGCCTTAAAGAGTGGGTCTGGCCCTGTTTAGAACCAGCCCCGGGTGGTCGACTGCCTCCGACCTCTTAGGTCGGAGCGCGCGGTCGGTCGGCTCCACCAGCGGTCGAGTGGTCAAGACCCGCGCTGACGTCAGGCCAACTGCCCTGCGTGTGCGACGTCCTCTAACGTCCGTACTAGGGTAGGCAGTCCCTTCCCGAGGATGTCAGAGGACGTGCCATAAAGTCAAGCCCCAGTCCCATCATCACTGACACATCACGGAGGAGAGCGCCCCCTCCCGAGGCCAAGCTGAGGTCAAATACAATTAATCGCTTGAGCCGACAAGTCAGACGTTAAATGCAAAGGCGTCACCACAAGACGGCCGAAGACCCCCTGCTGTGGGACTACTAACCCGGCGTGGGGTTAGGCGGAGCCCGGTCGGACGACAAGACAGAAGACCAGACTCCAAGGCGTACAGTACCCCTTCCTTTTTCTCTCCAAACTCCCATGTAACCTGCCACCTCCGAATACCGAATATATAAGGAGAGGCAGGACTCCGGGGGGAGGAATCGGGCAATAGAACAAAAAAACCCGCCGAGCACCAGCGAGATCGATCGATCGAACCCCTGCCTCATCTGTAACCCACTGGGCGATCGTTCGCCTTGCGAAACAATACACACCGACGGCTCGAAATGGAGTAGGGACATTCAGCCCGAACCAGTATAAACCCCTGGCTTCCTGAGTCAACCATTCGAGGAAAGGGAACACGCGACCCCCACTAACCAAAAATTCGTATTGCCGGTGCACGAAACACCGACAGTTGGCGCGCCAGGTAGGGGCTCTCGCGCGTCTTCATCGTTATCACCTTCGTCTTCGGATTCCCACTTTTTCCTTGATGGCTTCTCCCTCGCGCATCGACGGCGCACCAACGCCGAGGGGCTAGATCCGTTTCGGCACCCTTGGCTTCATCGCTACGGCGGCAGGAGAGCTCGTGCTCGTCCCCGCCACAGTCCGCGACCAGGTCTTCTCCGGGAGCCTGGGCGTAGTCGCCGATATCCTCGGCAACCTACACCTTGAGGCCCCGGCGCGGGCCTCGGAGGCGGGTTTACCACGCACCGGCGTCACCTCTGGAGACGCTGCGTGCGAATCACGGCGGACGACGGTCCTGCCCTCCACGGGCTCTCGGCTCGTGGCCATGACTGGCTACATGCCGACTTCCCTGCATGACCTGCTGGGGGACTCCTCCAGCCACGGCTCTAGCTCCGACAGAGAGCACCCTCCGCGCAGGGCGTACTCCCGCGAGTGAAACATGGCGGGCGCAACGGAGCCATCAGCCACCCCCGCAACTCCTGGAACCCTCCTCCCGCGTGACGAAGTGCGGGGAGACAGGTCCCGGCGGGAGGACGGCGCGGGCCTCCAGGCTCGCCTCGCCGACCTCCAACGTCAGCGCGAGGAGCTGGATGCCCGTAAGGCCGAGCTCTACAAACTCCAGGCCGACTTGGAGCCACGTCAGCCCGAGCCGCCGATGGTCTCTGGCGCGCGCGCGTCAGGTCCATCACCAGTTAGCCGAGGGGACGAACGATCTCCCGTTCTTCCCCCACGCCAACCAAAACATCGCCGCGGCAGCAATGCTGCTTCGCGGACTGCCTGAGTCGGCGGACCCGGACGCCAAGGCCACGTACCAGAACCTTCGGGGGCTAGTGGAGCGCGCTGTCGTCCAGCACGCCCAGGGTTCCGGCTCCTGACACTCGGGCACGGCCTCGGGTCACCCGGGCCACTCCCCTTCGCCAGCGAGTCGCCGGGCCGACGCGGCGGCCGCATCACGAGCTTCCCCAGGCATCGCGCACCCCGGTGCGCCACCGCCTGGGGGACAACCGTGACCTTTGCGCCACCCTCGAGGCGCGGAGGAGAGTTGCTGACGCGGCGGCGTCATCATAGGTTGCGGACAGCGGGCGGCGCAACCGTCGCGATCCGGGTCCCGATGGCCCCGGACCGCGGGCGTTCATCCGCGCCATCCGCAACGCCGATTTCCCGGCCAGATTCCGGGCCCTAGCCAACATAGCCAAATACACAGGGGCGACCAACCCAAGTGTTTGGCTAGAGGATTACCAGCTCACCTGCCGGGTGGGGGGAGCGACAGATGATTTTTCTTCGTCATCCAGTACCTCCCCATCTACCTCGCGGACTCTGCCCGAGCCTGGCTCGAGTACCTGCTCGCGGACACTATCGGAAGCTGGGCCGACCTGACGAACCTCTTCGTCGAAAACTTCCAGGGCACGTACAAGCGCCCTGGCAACTCCTGGGATCTGAAGAGCTGCAAGTAGCAGCCGGGGGAAACCCTCCGGGACTACATCCGCCGCTTCTCCCAGTAGTGCAACGAGCTCCCCGATATCCACGACACCAACGTCGTCGGGGCGTTCATTTACGGCACTACCTGCGAGGCTCTGTTCCACAAGCTGGGCTGCGCAAAGCCCCGGACCACCAAAGAGCTCCTCGACATCGCCACCAACCACGCCTCCGGCGAGGAGGCCGTGGGGGCCATCTTCGAAAGGAAGGTGGCCCACAAAGCGTCTGGCTCTGAGGCCGGTGCCCCTTCCGATCGCTCCGACAAGAAGAAACGGAAGGGGAAGCAAGGCCGTGAAGGCCGCATGGTCACCGCTGCTGACCGCCCTGCCAAGCAACAGGCTCGGCAGGCGCCCGACCATTTCGAGAAATTGATGGATAGTCCGTGCCCGAACCACGACTATCCCGTCAAACACAAGTACCGGGACTGCGAAGTCCTGAAGCGATTTCTTTCCGGAAACCCCACGACGTCGCGGGGTAAGGGGAAGAAGCGCGACTCGGCACCCGACGCCGGGGCGAAGGGTGACGAGATGACCGACGAGTTCCCACAGCTCGACGGTTGCCTCATGATCTTCGGTGGGGCGGCGTGCTATGCCGACAAGCGTCGGTTGAAGCTCACGTACCGCGAAGTTCACACGGCAACCCCCGTCGTGCCCAGCTACCTGCGGTGGTCGGAGTGCCCGATCGCTTTTGATCGGACCGACCACCCCGACCACGTCCCGCACCCAGGACGCTACCCGCTCGTCGTCGACCCCATCATGGGGATGAAGCGCCTGACTAAGGTGCTCATGGATGGCGGTAGAGGACTCAACATCATGTATGTTGAGACCTTAGACGCTCTGGGGGTCCCTCGCTCCGCCATTCGGCCGAGCAAGGCGCCTTTCCACGGCGTTGTCCCAGGCCAACAGGCCCATCCGCTCAGACAGGTCGACCTGCCTGTCACCTTTGGGAGCCCGGACAACTTCCGCACCGAGAGCCTCACTTTTGAGGTTGTGGATTTTCCCGGCTCCTACCACGCCATCCTGGGGAGGCCATGTTACGCGAAGTTCATGGCGGTCCCCAATTACACCTACCTCAAGCTGAAGATGCCGGGGCCACAGGGCGTCATCACCAAGGGCTCATCTTTTCAGCTCGCCTACAACTGCGAGCAAAGCAGTTATGAGATGGCCTCGGCGGTCGTCGCGTCCGCCGAGCTCGCTCGCTTCCAGGGAAGCGCCCCTGAGTCTGCCCCCGACTCTTGCAAGTCGGGACCGAGCTCCTTCAAGTCTGCGGAGGACGCGAAGGAGGTCGCGGTCGATCCCGAGGATCCCGCCAAGACCGTACGGATCGGGGCCGCCCTCCCTGCCAAATAGGAAAGCGCGCTCATCGACTTCCTCCGAGCAAACCGGGATGTCTTCGCCTGGAGACCCTCGGACATGCTAGGAGTTCCGAAGGAAGCCACCGAGCACTCCTTGAACATCCGACCGGGCTCCAGACCGGTCACCCAACGCCTGCGCCGTTTCGACGAAGAAAAGCACCGGGCCATTGGGGAAGAAATCGCCATGCTTTTGGCCACTGGCTTTGTAAGGGAAGTGCGTCACCCCGAGTGGCTCGCCAATCCCGTCCTTGTAAAGAAAAAGTTCGGGCAATGGAGAATGTGTGTTGACTATACGAGCCTCAACAAGGCCTATCCAAAAGACCCGTTCCCATTGCCTCGTATCGACCAAGTTGTAGATTCCACCGCCGGGTGTGAATCCCTTTCCTTTCTGGACGCCTACTCGGGCTACCACCAGATCGCGATGAAGTAGTCCGACCAGCACGCGACCTCCTTCATCACTCCGTATGGCTCGTACTGTTACGTCACGATGCCCTTTGGTCTGAAGAACGCGGGCGCTACATACCAGCGATGTATGCAAGCGTGTTTCTTCGACCAAATAGGCCGTAACATTGAAGCCTACGTCGACGACATCGTCGTCAAGACCAGGAAGGCCGACGACCTCGTCACCGACCTGGAGGAAACTTTTGCGAACCTTCGGCGGTTTCGCATAAAACTCAACCCCGAGAAATGCGTTTTCGGGGTCCCGAAGGGAAAGCTGCTCGGCTTCATCGTCTCCGAGCGCGGCATCGAAGCCAACCGCGACAAGATCTCTGCCATCATGAGGATGGGGCCGATCAACGATCTGAAGGGGGTCCAGAGGCTGATGGGGTGTCTCGTGGCTCTAAGCCGCTTCGTGTCTCGCCTCGGCGAGCGCGGGATGCCACTCTATAAGCTGATGAAAAAATCCGATCGTTTTTGCTGAACCCAAGAAGCTCAGGAGGCCCTCAGTCGACTGAAGGCATTCTTGACTTCACCTCCAGTATTGGTCGCCCCGGAACCGTAAGAGCCGTTGCTCCTCTACATTGCCGCCACAACCCAGGTCGTCAGCGCGGCGATTGTCGTGGAGCGAGCGGAGGAAGGCCGCGTCTTCAAGGTGCAGAGGCTGGTCTACTTCGTCAGCGAAGTACTCTCCGAAACAAAGGTTCAGTACCCACAGGTACAGAAGCTGTTGTATTCGGTGCTCATCACAAAGAGGAAGCTGGTCCACTACTTCGACCGGCACCCTATCTCCGTGGTGACCTCGTCACCCCTCGGAGAAGTCGTCCACAACCGCGACACCACCGGGAGGATCGCCAAGTGGGCTCTCGAGCTCAATGGCCTCGACATATCGGACGTCCCCAGGACGGCGATCAAGTCCCAGGTCTTGGCCGACTTCGTCGCTGAGTGGACTGAAGCGCAAGTCCCGCCGATGGTCGAGGACCCCGAGTACTGGACGATGTACTTCGACGGGTCCTACACCAAGAACGGGGCTGGTACGGGGGTCATCATTGTCTCCCCTCTCGGCAACAAGCTTCTGTACGCCATCCGACTGCTTTTCGACGCAACCAACAATATCGCCGAATACAAAGCCCTCGTCAATGGCCTCCGGATCGCCGCCGACCTCGGCGCTCGGCGGCTCTACGTCCACGGCGACTCCAAGCTGGTCGTCGACCAAGTTATGAAGGCCACGGAACCTCGTGACGCCCGTATGGCGGCCTATTGCTTGGAGGTCCGCAAGCTCGAGGAGAGATTCAAAGGGTTCGAGCTTCACCACAGCTACCGACGCTACAATGGAGAAGCCGACTCCCTTGCCAACCTCGCCTCCAGCAAAGGTCCGGTCCCTCCCGGAGTCTTCGTCTCCAACCTCCACAAGCCGTCCATCCGGTTGGATCCGACCGTTGAGGACACCGACCCTGAAGCGGAGGCTCGACCAACGCTTCGGTCGGACGCAAGAATGTACTGGGTCGGACCCTAGTGTGCTGAACGTCGAGTTCGACTGGAGGCAACCCTTCATCGACCGGTTGACAGACGGATCGCTCCCCACCGACCCCACCGAGGCTCGGCGCCTCGCCCGGCGAGCCAAGTCCTTTGTCCTGGTCGAGAAGATCCTTTATAAGAGGAGCCCCTTCGGGATCCTCTAGAAGTGCATCCCGGCCGACCAAGGGAGGCACCTGCTGGTCGACATCCACGGCGGGGTCTGCGGACACCATGCCGCGCCACGGTCCCTGGTAGGAAAAGCCTTCCGGCAAGGCTTCTACTGGCCGACCGCTGTGGCTGACGCTACGCAGATTGTCCGCACTTGTGAAGGATGCCAATTCTTCGCCAGGCAAACCCACCTCCCGGTACAAGTCCTGCAGACGATCCCCATCACGTGGCCCTTTGTGGTCTGGGGGCTCGATCTGGTCGGACCCTTCAGAAAGGCGCCCAGAGGTTTCACTCATCTGCTCGTCGTTGTAGACAAGTTCACGAAATGGATAGAAGCTAAGCCGCTGGCGACCATCACCTCCGCGCAGGCGGCGAGCTTCTTCTGCGACATCGTCTATCACTTTGGGATTCCAAACTCCATCATCACCGACAACGGAACGCAGTTCACGGGGAAGGAGTTCCTCGAATTCTTCGACGACTTCAACATCCGCGTCAACTGGGCGGCGGTTGCGCACCACCGTGCCAACGGCCAAGCCGAGCGGGCCAACGGCATGATTCTCCAAGGGCTCAAGCCGCGAATCTTCAGTCGACTGAAGAAATTCACGGGACGGTGGGCGGCCGAGCTGCCCCTCGTTCTCTGGAGTTTGCGGACCACGCCTACACGGTTGACCGGATTCACGCCATTCTTCCTGGTGTTCGGAGCGGAGGCCGTCCTCCCGACCGACCTCGAGTACGGCGCCCCAAGAGTACAAGCCTACGACAGCGCGCGAGGGTCGGAGGCACAACAGGACGACCTCGACCAACTTGACGAAGCACGAGATGTCGCCGTCCTGCAGTCGGCCAAATACCAGCAGACACTACGGCGATACCACAGTCGCCTGGTCCGCAGCCGGTCGTTCGACGTCGGCGATTTAGTACTGCGCCAAGTCCAGACCAGCAAGGACAGGCACAAGCTTTCCCCACCCTGGGAAGGCCCTTTCGCCGTCGCGGAGGTCCTCCGACCCGGCACCTTTCGTCTCAAAGACGCCGAGGGCAACCTCATTGCCAACGCATGGAATATTGAGAAGTTGAGAAGGTTTTATCCTTAGAGGTCCTCTCTTTTCCTTGTATCGCTCAAAAAGTTCCTAAAACCAAGAAATCACGACGGTCGGTCATCCGACCGAATATCCGTTTTCTCCTCTTTTGTGCCTTTTGTCGACCCCGAGCACTACGACCCACGCCCCGGTGGCAGAGGTCCCGAAATAGTGCCCTACGGGTCGCAGAAACTATGCGTGCAAAAGTGACCAGCAATTGGTCGGAGCAACTACTCTCCCGCGCGAGCTCGCGTTAACGCTGCCTCCGACCTACGCTTGACCCTTTGCGGTCCCTAAAGGCTACGGTCGTCGAAGCACATCTCCCGAAGGCAAGCCCGTGGAAGAGAAGAAAAATCAGCAAATAGAAGAGGAAAGCGGAATAAACAAACTTTTTTATTTTATTCATTTACATAAAGGGGAACAATAGCCCCCCCGGCAGAAGCAGCCCGCCCGGGTCGAAGCTCCCTGTCAGTCGCGGCGAGGCTACTCCAGGCGCCCACCGATCCAGCCGAACAACGCATGGCGCCGCTCGGTCAGCGCCTCAATCAGCGACGCCCTCACCACCCGAAGGCGAGGGACAGCCGCGATCAGGGCGTCGACCCGTCTGGCGTCCCAAACAACGGCGCCAGCCTCCACGTCGGCCACGATCTTCTGCCAGGCCTCCTCCGCGTCTGCGGTGGACTCCCTAAGGAGTCTAGCGAAGCGATCGTCCATAGCGGTCCTAAGGAGTCTGGCACAAATCAAAAAGGGTCCCGACGCGCCTCCTTTTATACTCCGCGGCACGGAAGACGAAGCACGTCGAGTAATAACAAGGGCTGGAAGCCGAAGCATCCTACACCAGTTCCAACCACGGCGCGGCCCTCCAGAAAAGTTAAGACAGCCTAATCCCAAAGACTCCTTTCCGTTTTTTACACGTCTCTTCCCCCGAGTTCAAAGTGGTACGCGGCGACTGCACCCCAGTCCCCGCGCACCACTCGGGGGCTACTTATGACCACACGAGTCAGTGACCTAGGTCAGTAACCCGACCGACCAAATGGTCTTCCTCGCGGTAACCTCTTCGACCCAAGTGCTACGGCCTACGCCCCTGTGGCTACGGCTTCGAAGTGGCACTTCGCGGAAGAAAGAAATTACCCGAGCGAGGAAAGCCGAAGCCGGTTGGAAGTACTTTGACTTAGGTCAGCAACTCGACCGACCAAATGGTTTCCCTCGCGGTAACCCTTTCGACCCAAAGTGCTACGGCCTACGCCCCTGCGGCTACGGTTTCGAAGTGGCACTTCGTGGAAGAAGGAAATTACCCTAACCGGGCAACCCGACGCCGGTCGAAAACACCTCTTCTCTATGAAGTGAGTGCACTAAGTCCTAGTCTCATCCTGTGTTTCCCTCGGATGTGATCAACGCAACACCCACGCTCTCGGGATGCCCCTGCGGATCCTGTGGCTACGGTCGTAAAACGTTCATCACATAAAAGAGACATGGGATGAGCGAGGGGAAACTGTTCTTTAGCAACTTTAACCGTTCATTACATTATTTTCTAACACCCCACCAACGCAAAACACAAAAACTAATCGTCTCCCCCCTCTCAGTGGAGGATACTCTGCGGTGAGATCCGCTCGGCGATCTCCCGGGCGTACGGGTCGACCTGGGATTCGAACCTGTCGACTTCTTCATCGGTCCGGTTCGCGGCGATCCCGCTCCCGACCGTCTCGAGGTTGATGCCATCATAATAGGAGATGGCATTTACCAGTGCCGAGGAAGCGCCGAGTGTCGCCGCCTCTCGCACCGAAGCTTCGATGTGCTCCGGAACCCCCTCCAGCAGGACGGAAAGGGAGCTCAGGCCCGGGGTAAGCCCCAGCAACCGGTCGCAGACAGCCTGGCCGACCCTCTGAAGGGTCGTCAGCTCAGCTGTCGCATCGACCGCGTCCCTCTCCGCTATCTGCTGAGCCGACAAGGCAACGTCCTGCGATGTGACCGCCTCATCCCGCTGCTCCGACGCCAGCCTTCGCGACTCCAAGACGTCGTTAAGGTTCCTCTGCAGCTCTGCAAAGGGCAAAACCGCGTTAGAAGACGCCTATCCCAACGCCCACCAAAGGGTCGGCTAACTCACCAGCCACGGAAGCCTCCTTGGCGCAAAGATCCCCCTCCGCCTTGGCGCGCGCCTCCCGGTCGGACGCTGCACGACCGACGAGCGCTCTCGCCGACGCTAGCTCCTCCCGAGCGAGGTCTCGCTCGGCGCGCAATTGGTCGGCCTCCCTCCGGGCCGACTCACATTCGTCCCGATAGAGGGCGGCCTCCGCCCGAGCAGACTCCTCCGCGCTAGCCGCCGAGGCACTAGCTCTCTCGGCCTCTGCCAGGGAAGACCTGGCCTCAGCCACCTCGCCGCTCAAGGACTGCGTCAGCCGCTGGGCCTCCTGCAGCGACCCGACGACTTCCTCCAGCCTCCGACCGGCGACAGTGGCCCTCTCTCGCTCAGCGGCGAGCGCCCCCTGAGCGTCGCGCAACATCGCCCCGAAGCGGTCACGTTCCTCTTCGGCAGCCTCCCTCCGACCGTGCATACGTCGGAGGAAGACTGACTTCTCCGACGCCCGGGACTGCAGACGCTGCAAGAAACCGCCTGTCCGGTCAACCCCGGCCCCGTTCCAAAAAATTGCAAGAACAAGGTTTTCTTGACCTTACCGACCCGACCGGACGGGCTTCCTTGATCATGATGTCCATCGCCCTGGAAGAGGATTCGAGAGCGAGGAGAAGATCCTTGCGGATCCGGCCGATCTCGTTCTCAACCTTCCTCTCACTCTCCCCTAGAGCCAACCAGTCGCGGTACTCCGCCGCGTTGTCCAGGACGAGCAACGGCTCCCCGGACGGGCCGCTGCCCGGCTAGGTGAGTACGGGAATGGACTCCGCGGTGAGCCCCGACTGCGCCGCCCCGGCGGCCTGCTCTCCCGGAGGCCCACCTGGAGAGTCCGACCCGACCTCGATCGTCTCCCGGGCCGCTCCAACTGGTGCGTCCTCAAGGGCCCGTCGTAGGGCCTCCTCCGACACTCGGCCCGCACCAACCGGCGGTTGCCCCTGCGGTGGAGGCGGCAGGACCTCCTCGACCCCCTCGACCGGTGTCGCGAAGGGGAATAGGCCCAGCGAGACTCCCTCGACCGGCGTCACGACGGGCATCAGACCAGTCCCCTGGGCCAGGCGGCACCACCTCCTCTCCCGCCGGCCCCGCCGCGGGGACCGCACCCGTGGGGCCTCCGCTCCGGACGGCCGTCGACGCAGACCCTGCCAGCGGGGGCGAAGAAACACGACCCCTCGCTCCCGAGGTGGGGCTCAACACCACCCCCGTGCTTGAATAGCCCCTGCACGCAACAACCAGTCGGGAACCGCGCAAGAAAACCCAAGTAGAGGGCCGGCCAGAGGACGGATGAGACACTTACCGCGTCGAGCGGACGAGCACTGCCCGACGCGCCCTTTTCGCCGGACCCCTGAGTAGGGGCGTGGTGGCTCTCCGTCTTCTCAGGAGGAACCCCGAGCTTGGGGCGTCCTCTTGAGACTTGCGAGCGCCGACCCCTTAGTCGGAACCCGCATCAGAGCCGCCCGAGTCGCCCCCGGCGCTCTCACTGCTCTCGCTCGAGGTCGGCGCCTCGTCGCCATCACTCAAGGTCGTGTCGGAGACCTCCTCGCCTCGCGCGGCCTGGCCGCACGCTCCTCTTTCTTCCGCACCGCCGTGGCTTTCTTCTTCTCCTCACTCCACGCCCGGCGGGCGGCGTCATGTTGATCCGCGATGGCGCGCACTGCGGCTCTCGCCTCCTTTTCTCCCGGCAAGAAGGCCCGGGAGGTCATGCTGCCGAGCCCCTGCCAAAGTACACTCGGATCAGCGGAGGGAAGAACAAGGGGAAAGAGTCAGAAAGGTAGGCGCCGTCCGACCTACCAGGTTCGGTGGGTTCTGCGCTGAGAACGGCGTGGGGACCCCGCCCGCCGCCTCGGTGTCGCCCACACGGACGACCGCGTCTGTGAGCAAAAGTTCCGGCTGGAGCTCGCCTCGGACGACCTCATGGGTCGGGCGTCGATAATACTGAACATGGGGTGCACCCTATCCCTGAAGGGCTGAACGCGCCTCTCCATGAACGTGCAAACGACGACGTCGCCCGTCAGGCCTCGCACCTTCAGGTCCCTGATCTGCTCGATGATTATCTTCACCTTCTTCTTGTCTTTCGCGTCGGGACCCCAACCCCAGTGGGGGCCCGGCTCAGGCAGTTTGCCGGTGAAGGCCGGGGCGCTGTTACCCGGGTTTTGGACATAGAACCATTCGTTGTGCCACCCCCGGTTCGACGACGGCAGCTTCACGTCGATATAGCCCGCCTTGCGGCCGCCACACAGTTGGATGGCGAGGCCGCCGAGGGGAGCGGCCACATCCGACGGCAGCCGCGCCAAGAAGAAGTGCCTCCAGAGCCCCCAGTGGGGTTCGATCCCCAAGAAGGCCTCGCACAGCGTGATGAAGATCGCGATGTGGAGGACGCCGTTCGGGTTCAAGTGGTGCACTTCCCCCCGGTAAAAATGCAGCAGCCCACGGATGAACGGGTGGAGGGGGAGCCCGAACCCGCGCTCGTAGAAGGAGGCGAGCGCGACGATCTCTCCGTCGCCCGGCGCAGGGGCCGTAGCCCCCACCGGCACCCTCCACCGCGACTCATCCCGCGGGGGAAGGAACCCCTTCCTCTCCAGACCGAGGATACGCCCGGGCGCCGGTGAGCACGGAAGCCACGACATCGGTGAAATCGACGAGGAAGCAAGGCGAGAGGCGAGGAAGCGAGGCGAGAGGTGAGGAAGCAAAAAGCTCTCTTCTGTTTCCTCTCTTTTGCAGGAAGCGAGAGTGAACGCGCCTCCCTCGCCCGCTGTAACACCCCAATTTTTGCTTTTCCTGAAATTAAATATTATTTTGCACATTTGTGAATTTTTGGAATTTTCTGGAATTTATTTGGATTTAATTTGAATTTATTCCATATTGAAATAATTAAAGAAATTAAATTTTCAAATAAAGTTTTGTTGGAAATATTTTATTTGAGTCCCAAATGCCCTAAAATATTTTCCAGAATTTTTCTGAGTATTTTACTATTTTTCTTTAATTAAATGAATTACTGGAAATTATTTTAAATATTAAATCGCTGGAAAATCAATCGAATTAAATCTTGTTCATCCGACCGAAGTGAACGAAGTCGGACTCGAGTCCGACCCGAGCCAGTCGACTCGACCAAACCCGCTCCTAACCCTATTCGATCCCGACCGTTGGATCGGGATCCAACGGTCCGGATTGGACCGCACCGGTTCGAGCCCGAGTCCGGTCGGACCCGTTCGCGCGCAAGCAATCGTGGCCGTTGATCGCGCCACGTGGATGGCTACCCGTCGTCGTCTCCACCGAGTCAAAGCGGACTCGCCGCCAGAATCGAACTCGGTTAGGGTTTCGCGTTAAGCGCGGAAGCCGAGGCTATTTAAAGCGTGGGTGGTCGTCCGAGGTTCGCCTCAGCCGTGCGCACGTGTTGCCCTAGCCACCGAGCCCCAGCCGCCGTAGAATCGCCGGGATTCCTCGCCGAAGTTCGCAAGGACGCCGCCGCGGTTTTTGCACTCTTCTTGCGCCCGTTAAGCCGTCTCGCCGCTTTAAGCCGGATGCGAGATCCCGAGGTCGAGCCGCATCGGGTTGGAGCTCGCGCGACGTCGGAAGGGCCTCGGAGCGCCGTTGCCCGTGTCGCAGTCCCCATCTCCTGTGACCTCGAGCCGTCGCTGCCATCGGCGTCTTCAAGCTTCCATACCGTCCGATCAAGATCGAGCGACGCGCGGTGAGCCCACGTTCTCCCAAACCACGGAACCCGGATCAGATCCGGGCCGTTGGATCAAGATCCAGCGGCCCACGATCACCACGCGTCGTAGCGGCATTAACGTAGGGTTAGATGCGGACCGTCCGATCTAGATCGAGCGGCCCCACGATCACCGTGTAGTTTTCAACGTGTTAACCCTGGATCTAATCGCGCCGTTGATTTTCAAATCAACGAACACGATCGTGCCACGCGTGTACCACTGGCCGTCGCACACACTCGAAGCCGTGTGTCTCGACACGCGGGCCCGCGTGTCGGCGGGAATGAGAACCGCATCATGACGTCATCGCCGGCGTCCATGGGGCCACGCTTTGTCAAGACTGGCCGTGAGCCCCGCCGACGTCGGCAATGACGTCACCCGAAAGTGGTCCCACCGCTGGCCTCTCACGTGAGCCGTGGACCGAGTCCACGGTGGACCGAGCCAAACCGTGGGCTGAGCCCATGAACCGACTGACGTCAGCCAGCCAATCAGGAGCCGACGCGTGTCACCCATGACGCAATAAATAATTTACGAAAAAGAAAATGATTTAATAATTCGGTTTAATAATTGATTTGAATTTCAAAACTTTAAACGCTTATAACTTTTGCGTTTCAACTCCGATTTGAACGATTCAAATTTCTAAAAATTCATAAAATTCAGATCTACTCAAATATGAATTTTATTTAATTTTTGGACTAAAGTTTTTCTCTGTAAAATTATTTAATTGATTATTTAAACTTTAAATAATCATAACTTTTGCGTTTTAACTCCGATTTGAGCGATTCCAGTTCCTAAAAATTCATAAAATTATGTTCTCTCTGTTTATGAACTTTATTTGGATGTTTGGACACATTTTGCCTATTGTTTATTCGTGTATTGCTATTTGCACGCTTTACGAGTAGACGTTGAAGTGCCGGAAGGATTCGAAGGAGAAGTGTTGACCCAGGAGCCAGCTCAGGACCAAGAACAAGTACTTTTTGAAGGCAATTTATGCTTTGACCATATTGACCCTATTTTGAAACCTATTTTGATTTAACTTATTGCATGCTAGTTCAATTAGAAAATACCTTATTTAAGTATGGGAAATTAGATAAATGCCAAATTGCTATATGACACCTTGATTAATTAAATATGTGCCATGACCCCTTGTCACCCTAGTTGTGGTTTACTAGTTGGACATTACTAAAATGCCAACATGGGAAATTAGATCGTTGTAGTATATTGCTTAGACCTGCTACGTGCTCATGACATGATTTTGGACAATCAAATGTTAATATTGACTTAATGATATATTGAACCTGTTTTGGAAAGGTATCATGTGATGTTGATAGCACGTGGTGCATGGTAATCAACTGGGGTTTGATAAATAGTTTTCGACCGGGGCATGTGGCAAGATTGATCGGGTGGGCCAGTTGTGGCACCGGGAATGTTGGTTTGGTTCTTCGGGTAGTCTTGCCCTGGTCACCCTAAGGACTTCACCTTGCAAGCCTTTGAACTGGGTCAAACATGCAACCACATGTCCGTAATGGGACGGACCTAGTTGATTAAGTTGCTAATAACGTACCTGTGGGACCTCAGGAGGTCAACTACACCCTTTGTGTAAGTTGAACGGGGGAGCGTACCGGGGCTGCGGCCAGGTACCCATCTAACGGTTGGTTGGCCTAAACTTCGTCTTAGCTAAGGGAAGGGTTAGTGTGCAACAACCGGGGAGGACCACCTGTGCTGTTAGAAGTTTCCGAAAGACTTTGTTACGGGAACTCGCCTTTGTGGTGTTTGACTGTATCTTGTGGGTAAAATGCATACCCTCTGCAGAGTGTAAAATCTATTCGAATAGCCGTGTCCGCGGTATTGGACATCGCTCGGGAATTACAGTCAAGGGTTAGACTTTCTCAAAAATAACTTGGACTTGAAAGGTTGGGTTGGATTAATGATGATGTTGATAGAAATGTGGATTAGGATGGGGAAAGATGTTTACTAAACCCTTGAAAAGTTATTTATGCTTTACTTGTTACTACTGCTTTCGAAGCTACTTATGATACTTGTTAAATGCTCTTACTGCAAATATACCTTGAGCCACTCCTTTGTATTAAGCCATGCATGTAGTATATTAGCTGCATTCTGTGCATGACTTGCTGAGTACCAAGTACTCACCCTTGCCACAATACAACACCAGTTGAATAGGAGACTACACCAGCTTTGGAGGAGGAGCTCCAAGAGGAACCGTCTACTTAGGGAGCGAGCCGATCAGGTTCGTGGTATACTAGATGGCGCCACGAAGTTATCTTATTTTCCGCTGCTATTATTTCTCTTTTAATAAGTTTCGCCCTGCGTGGCGTATATTTGTAACTTGACCATAAGGTCGAGCAACCAGTTTGACTATTTAATTAAAATACTTTGTTAGTATCGAGTGGTATGATTGTGATATTTACCGATGTTAAGACTGTGTGCACTAGCGCGTTTCTGGACTAGTGCTGAATACACAGAGGGTCCGGATTTGCAGATTCGGGTCCCGACACCCGCTTTTATAGACACCGGGTGGGAACGGGCGCCCCTTCGCATGAACCGGCGCCTCTTCGCACGAACCGACGCGTTTCCCGACCGTTTCGACTGACATCTTTGCCATTGCCACCGGTAACGTACTGCAGCCTTTTAATTTCCACTGAGCATTAAATGTTTTGATAGGACAACCGCCTCGCGCCGCGCGCCACGCAGCTCCGCGGACTCCGCCCGGCTTAACGGGCCAAAGCGCCCCGAAAAAGGTATGAATGGCCCATTGGGCTGCCCGGCCTTGGGGTAGCAGATTGCCTTCGTGCCGCACCGAGGCCGCACCGCGGCCTTTGAGGTTACGAAGGCCAAGTCGATCGGCCGATCGAATCAAGCCGCCCCAGCACGTAAAACAGAGCGAGGGGCGGACCAGGGTGAGCTCCCAGAGGGCCTCCAGTTGGGTCGGCGGACGACCCAATCACCCTAGCCCGCATCCGAGACCATACCTCACACTCTCCCGCGGAACTCATCGATGAGTGGCAGCCAGCCGCGCTCCGGGTCAGCGGACGACCCGGTAGCCCGATACGGGATCGAGTAAGGAAAGGTTCTCATGGGACGCCCCACAGTGGGCCGGACGCCCGCGCCGGGATTTACGTCCGCTTGGAGACGATCCCCCCCGAGGGAGATCACCAAAGTTCCACTCGGATTGCCCGTTAGTAGCTCGCATGAGCACGGCGTTCAAACCGACGTAGGTAAACGCGCGTTCGCTCACCCGACTCTAGGTCCCACGATCGTGGCCGACCAGAGTCCGACCAGCTATAACACAAACAAACGCCTCGACTGGGTTAACCCCCCGACCGGCTCTCCGACCCGCTCGGGGGCTCGGGGGCTACACGGGTCTTCACAAGATTAGGCTCCTTCGCCGACCACGCTACAGTGGCCAGGCTGAACCAACCTCCCGGTCGTGACTCCTTCGGCCCAGGTTAACGCGCCGCTATCGGCTCAGGTTAACGCTCGAGGGGCTGAGGCTACACTCCACGGGTCTTGTGGCAAGACCTCGGCCGACACGGCTAACAGGCAGGCTGCAAGCCTGCCGACCGACCTCGGTCGGTGGGCACCGGCAAGGTAAACCCCCGGCTCTCGACCCACTGGGGCTACACCACCGGGTGTGCTCAGGCTCTTCGGACATAGTGAGCAGCCAAACCAAACCCCGCCAACCTCCCGGACGGTGGGTCACCATCGACTGGGTTAACGCCCCGACCGGCTCTCCGACCGGCCGGGGCTCGGGAACTACACTCCACCGGTGCGCTCGCGCCACCCGTCTCTCCGACGAGGCGATTCCGGCAGCTGCCCCGACCGGATCTTATCGATCGGCCCCGACGCCGTGTTGACTTCGTCAAACCCCCGACGGGCTCTCCGACCCGAACGGGGGCTCGGGGGCTACTGACGAGTACACATACCATGGGTACCCCCATCAGCCCGGAACCACGAACGGGCTGACCTCCTTAGAAGCCCAGTCCTGGCAAGAGGCCCGTGGGCCGTAAAGAGTGGGTCTGACCCTGTTTAGAACCAGCCCTGGGCGGTCGACTGCCTTCGACCTCTTAGGTCGGAGCGCGCGGTCGGTCGGCTCCACCAGCGGTCGAGTGGTCAAGACCCGCGCTAACGTCAGGCCAACTGCCCTACGTGTGCGACGTTCTCTGACGTCCGTACCAGGGTAGGCGGTCCCTTCCCGAGGATGTCAGAGGACGTGCCATGAAGTCAAGCCCCAGTCCCATCATCACTGACACATCACGGAGGAGAGCGCCCCCTCTCGAGGCCAAGCTGAGGTCAAATACAATTAATCCGGGAGCTAACGTCAGACGGAGCAAGGCGTCACCCTGTCACAAGACCACGGCCGAAGACCCCCTGCTGCGGGACTACTAACCCGGCGTGGGGTTAGGCGGAGCCCGGTCGGACGACAAGACAGAAGACCAGACTCCAAGGCGTACAGTACCCCTTCCTTTTTCTCTCCAAACTCCCATGTAACCTGCCACCTCCGAATATATAAGAAGAGGCAGGACTCCGGGGGGAGGAATCGGGCAATAGAACAAAAAAACCCGCCGAGCACCAGGGAGATCAATCGATCGAACCCCTGCCTCATCTGTAACCCACTGGGCAATCGTTCGCCTTGCGAAACAATACACACCGACGGCTCGAACTGGAGTAGGGACATTCAGCCCGAACCAGTATAAACCCTTGGCTTCCTGAGTCAACCATTCGAGGAAAGGGAACGCGCGACCCCCACTAACCAAAAATTCGTATTGCCGGTGCACGAAACACCGACACCATCAATGTTTCATAGACAAGTTTTTATAATGTTTCACATATAAATTTGAGATTAAGGCATTATTTGGTGTTTAAAGCTCCAACTATCATCCTTGCTGGTGTGAGTTAAGCGAGGAGATTGCTGAAATACCCAATGAAACAACGTATATCAATTTATATCAAGATAGTTTCATACTACAGTTCGAGAGCTATGAAGTTCCATACTATAGCCGAATGAATGCGTTGGCTCCATTTCATTTCATTTCATTGCTTATTCGGTTCGGTTTTAGAGAGAGGGAACTAGATGATCCAATGAGTACGTAGTACACGGTGACGACGTTGGCGGAGTCGTTGTCGACGAGCTTGAGCTTCATGTTGAACCACCAGAACAGGTACTTATGCTTCGTCTATAACTCACCGCTTGCCTGACGAGAGGATGAAGACGTCCCTCTTGACTCCTTCTCCTTCACCCTAAAGAACCTCATATCTCCAACTTTCAAAAATTTGCAATTAGCCTACACGATATCATCCTGAGCTTCAGGCACAACCACAAGGAATAATGGAGAATCCATGGATGTAGAGCGCTATATTGGCTTGGGTGTCGCCCTTCCATACTCCTCCGCTGCAGCTGCTATGTCTCACTTTGAATGTCCGAGGAGTCCTCGGAGCCCTCGGCCTATGATTTCGACAATGACATTTCGTCAGAGGCGTATCCAGAGGGTGGTCCCGGTGGGCCATGGCCCATCCAAAAAATCCTCAGCCTAAGGCCCAGTGACACCTAAACTAGTATAAAGTAGTTCAGTAGTTCTGTTTTCGTTCGTAACCTGCATGTGTTAGATGTTGTCGTTCTTATACTAGTTCATAAATTGATAGTTGGTCAAAATATTATATTATCTATCGATTGGGCTGCTGTTCTATTAATTTTTTGAAGTAGCAGCTATGTGGCTTACTGTTGGCATTAAACCGTTTTTTTTTGGTTTGCAGCAGTAGACATCTACTAATTAATCGATTGCTTTGAGCATCTTTTGTTATGAGAAAATTAGGCGTGTAGCTTCTGTTTCTGTTACTCTCGACTAGTAATTTTTCTAACTCTTTATGAAGGGCAAGTACTCTATTTTCAGAGTTAAGAAGCTGAGTTTTAATTGTGCTTCGTAAATTATGTGCAGTGCACCGACTGCTGACTACAGTCTGCACTTACACGGTATCTAAAAAATTTATACCAAGTTGAACCACCTATACTCAAAATCCTAGATATGCCACTGCATTTCGTCAAACACCTTGTCCTCCTCTGCTTCGCCACCCTCTTCCTTAGGCTCGGTCACCACAGCAGAAAGATCAGACGGAACGACGATGGGGGAGCGACAAAGCGGGTAGTTGACGTGGGCACGAGAGTAAGGTGTTGATGCAGGGAGCACAAAACGGGCGCGCGCACCGTGGGAGGAGGCGGACTAGCTCACCTTTGCATAAAATCGTCAAGGCACACTGCGCAATCCCCTCCCCATCCCACACCGCCGTGGTAATCCGCAGTTAGGCTATGGACACGATGGTGGAGTCATCGGCCCCACCGTACGGATGTACCACACGTGGTGCACCGCCCATCTACCACCCCCAACCTCTTTGTCCCCATCATTGAACCCATCGTTTGTAGGGCATCGGTGCGGTGGCAACCTGCCCACTACGGCTGCAGTAGAAGCCGGCGGCGGTAGAGGAGCGTGGAGAGTGTAAGAGAGAGGAACATGAATGCGGAAAGAAGGGAGACCGTGAGGAGGTGGTGCCCATTCACGTTGTCTTGGGAAGCTTGGCGAGAGATACGGTATAGTGTGTTGAGCTTGAGCAGATGGGGATCCAAAGGTAGAAGCTGTCCCGTCAGTTTTGGTTTGAACGGTAGTATTTTTCTGTATGGTTTTTTTAACACGGACAGCGGAATACTCCTGTCAGTCTCAGACGTTCGGCCCAACTAAGCTGGCTTCCCACGTGCAGAGCCGGCCCACGCAGAACCGCAAATCCACCACAATCCACAACCTCGTCGTCTTCCTCCTCCAAAAGTCCCCATCACAATCGCTCTCGGCCTCGCCTCTCCCTCCCAAAATTTCCCCCCAAATCGCGCTCCCTCTCTTCCATTTCAAACCTCAGCAGGAAACCTCGCCGCACCACCTCCGCAATGCCGCCCGCACGCCGCCGCACCGCTTCTGCCGACGAGCCCGCCCCCTCCGCCGCCGACCTCCTCGCCCTCGCCGCCACCCTCCTCCCCTCCACGGCCGCCTCCGCCACCGCCACTCTCAAAGCCCCTCCCAGCCTCAAGCAACTCCTCCACTCTCTCCCAGCCTCCCACCCCGTCCTCCTCTCCCTCCCCCAAACCCTAGCGTCAACCCTCTCCTCTGACCCTGGGTCCGGCTCCTTCCCCCGCGCCGCCGCCGTCCTCCTCCACCTCCTCCTCACCCACCCCTCCCACCCGCCTCGCTGGGACGACCTCCTTCACCCTCTCGCGCTCCTGCACGACCGCCTCGCCCTCTTCGCCACCGACGACCCGCCCCTCGCCGCGCTCGCCGCCGCCTGCTTCGAGCTTGCCTGGCGCGCTTCCGTACCCGGCCGCGAGGCGCTTGTCGCCCAGACCCTGCCCTACCTCCTCTCCCAGGCGCTCACCTCCGGCTCCAGTGCCAGGCCGCTCCTCCGCCGCCTCTTCGCGCTCCGCGACGCGCTGCCGCTCTTCGATTACGCCGACGAGAGCATCTCCGACTTCAAGATGCTCCTGCTGCGCTGCTTCGTGTCGCCGCTCTTCCTAAAGGCCGAAGAGGGAAGGAAGCTCCTTGCGCTTGTGCTCGGGGTCAGCGAGGGGCTCACCAGGGAGGGGCTAGAGCTCGTTAGGGCCCAGGTGGGGATGATGGGGGTCAAGCGGGCTGCGGTGGTGGCTTACGGCGAGGTGGTGTTCAGGGCGTGGAAGGACGGGGGGTGGGTCAGGGGGGAGGTCGGCGAGGGGTTCCTACAGGGGATGATGGAGGGGGCTGTGCACGCCGGCAGCAAGGAGGTCGCCAAGGCGGCGAGGAGGGTGCTGTGGGCGTTCGTGGAGCAGAGGGCGGTGGCTGGAGTTGAAAAACTGGTGTTCCGGCTTGCAGAGCCTGTGCTCTTCCGGTCGTTGCAGGTATGTGCCTTGTCTTGTTCTTCTATGGTGGCAGTGTATGTGGCTAGTGTCAGTATGCTGATACTTTAATTATGAAAGGATTAATGAGGGAAAAGGGTACAATACATTGTGCTAGTAAATAGTAATCACTAGAAATGTGTGCTGTGTAGTAGATGAAGTTGCAGTTCAAGTAAATTTGCGATGAATGATGATAGTACTTAATTAGCCACATAAGTCTAAACTTCAGCACGTGTCCACAATTCCACATAAGCTTCTGTTCTATTTGTTTTAGCATAGTTTGTTAGGCTGTTGAACTTCCTACAATAGGGCGCTGAGAATTCATTCTTAACAATGGTTAGATTTCTGGACAAAATGAAATTGTTCAGTACTGGGATACTCTAGATATCTAATAGTGTGCCTAAGGATGGCAATCGGGCGCGGCGGGCACGGGTAGTACTCGCCCACATACCCGTGCCCGCCACCTGAAATCTCCCCCGTGGGTATACCCGCAAAGGGTGGTGGGCGAAGAACATCGTCCATACCCGTTACCCACCAACATCAACACTCCAGTTCTAGGTACACAATAGCCAAGCGAAATAAACATCATATATGAAGATAGATTCAAATAACTCTGGAAATGGCACACAAGTGGACAGATTTTGAATTTGAATCCTATCAAGAACCAAATCCTATTATAAATGACAGATTTTGCTGTTCCCATGGAAGTGCCATCCATGTGCTATGTAGAAGGGAAAGCAATCTGTTCCTTAGATTTTTGTCTGTTGTTTTATCTACTATGATCAACCTCTTATCCCTTCTTTCTCGGAGTTGAAGAACAAAACAAGTTCGGTTAAACAAGGGCAATCAGCGGGCACTGCTGCAATTGGTGGTCCATTCACTCTTCTAAATCATGATGGGAAATTTCTCACTGAAAAGGATTTCTTGGGTTGAACACTGCTATATTTTGGGTTCACACACTACCCTGACATTTGTCCAGATGAACTCCAGAAGATGGCTGCTACTATTGATAAAAATTCCTCATTGCACTAAATTTCTTGATTACCACACCTTTCTTTCGAGATATACACGTGCACATCCAAATTAAGCAGCAGATTACCACATCTTGATTAACACATGTTGATTACCACATCTTGAGGTTCCAATCTTGATTAACTGAAAGGATCGGGATATCGCCTAGAGGGGGGGGGGGTGAATAGGCGACATAAAATTTAACCCTAATTAAAGCGCAGCGGAGCAGTGACTTCGGATTATCCGAGTGGTACTTCGGATTGTCCGAGTGATTCGGACAGTCTGAAGTTTATTCGGATAGCCTGAGATCTACAGAACAGAAAACGCAAGAACAGATCTAGACTATCTTTGAGAGATCTACTTGCACAAAGTAAAGTTGATTGGGTTAGAATACCTGCAGAAGATGAACAACTCACAATACAATTGCTTCACAACAGATTACCTTTGAATCAACCACCACAAGGATGAAAAGTAAATCCAATAAATGAAGATGGAGACTCAAAGATTTTTATGCCGAAGTTCGGATTCTTGAGGGAATCCTACGTCTCCGTTGAGGCGACACTAAGTCGGGGTTTCTTTCAACCCAAAACCTCACGATGTTGCACAAAGCACTCACCGATTTCACTTTCTTGAATCCTTTCCTTCCGGGGGTGGATTCAACCTTCACAAACTTCCGGAGACTCACCACACGAAGGATTTGGGAGCTCACCGGCAACTCCTAGCCGTCTAGGAGACCTCAACCTCCAAGAGTAAAAGATTTGCGAGAAACCCGCAAGGGGATGAAATCTGGTGCTCAAGATGAATCTTTGTGGCTTTAATCTTTTCAAATTTCGCTTCTATCTCCTTCTAATGAATCAAATCACCAAGACTTTAAAGGGGAGAAGCTAGGGCTCAAGAGGATGACCAAGGAGCAGTAAATGACTTGAGTGAATGTGGTGTCCGTTGGTAGGTGAGGAAATGAGGTATATATATGGCTCCCCAAAACTAGCCGTTTTTGGCTCAGTCACGATCCTGTTCGGATAGTCCGAACATTGGTTCGGATACTCCGAGTGGGTGGAATCAACACTTCAGACCTGTGACCGAGAAACTTCGTTCGGATAGTCCGGAGTACATTCGGACAGTTCGAATGACTCGGATACTCTGAATAAACCTTCGGATAGTCCGAACAAGACTTGGCTCAAGGAATGATTTGCTGGCTAGACCGAGATGGCCTGCTCGGACACTCCGAGTTGAAACTCGGATACTCCGAATGGGATTGGGTAAGAAGCTTCTAAAATTTGAAACTTTGACACTTTCAACAACTAAGATTCATCTTTGAGCACATAGTCATACCAAAGCTATTTCTTGTCAAATCCCTCTTTATAGTACGGCTGTCCTTAGACTCAATAGAAAATAAGATAGACACATGGTATCAAGTTTAACAACCGTCTTTTCTTCTTTGTTTTGAGGTTGCTCCATTGCTTTTAGATACATCATCAAGCACAATAATCTGTTCATAATGCTTCACAAAACTCGTTAGTCCCTTAATCGTATTGTCATTATTCACCAAAATCCTTAAAGGGCCTAGATGCACTTTCAATCTCCCCCTTTTTGGTGAATTGATGACAATACGAGTAAGATATACAAACTAATCTGAAATAAAATTATCTTTGAATCCCAAACATACGGTGGAGCTCCCCCTAAATGTGTGCATTAGAAAATTTGAGTGGAATCTCAAATGCACATATTTACGGAAACTTGTGGTGAAAACTCCTCCTATATGTTTGCATTCAAAGGATATGTATTAAAGAGAGACAATAATTATGCATTATGACATGACATGGAGCACACAAAGACAGAAGCATAAATAAGATAGTGCTAGATAACGATTAAACAACGAGATACCACAACATTCAACAAGCGTTCCACACAAAATAAGCAACAATAACAACTAGATAGCACGGAAAGACTAGGAGTAGGAAATTCTCTCCCCCTTTGGCATCAAGGCACCAAAAAAAGAGAGAAGAGAACCTAGAGAACAAGATCACTCCTCACTATCTTCAGCATCATCATCAGCGGCAGGAGCATAAGCAGCATCATCTTTTGCTTCACTGTCCTGAGCATACTCGATACCGAAGAGCTGCCTCGTCTGAGTATCCACCGTGGCAGAAGACTCAGACTTAGACTCAGATGCATTCGAAGAGCATGGCATGCTGAGCTTCCTTTGAATGCCCTTGAGCTAACGACGGGTATCAGCAAGCTTTAGGTTCGTCTCCTGAACCTTACGGTGAGTTTTCATGCCCAAGCAGAAGATAGCACGAAGCATTTTCTTATCCGAGCCACCGGAGGAGGATGGAGAAGATAATTTGTCCTTGGCAGAGGAGGATGAACCTGGAGCAGAAGTCCTGGGAGAAGATCTGGTCCTACCATGCCGAGACGGAGCTGGTTGAGTAGGAGCTTTGATCGAGCGAACTCTGTAGGCAGAGTGCTCCACATCTCTAGCAAACCTCAACCTAGAAATGCTCTCAATCATGCACATCACATACGGTGCAAAGCCACAGCTGCTGCGAGGACTGAGTGAGTTGAGACGGATTTCTTGCCAAATGAAATCAAACACGTCGAAGGGGCGTGTTCCCTCACCAATCCTAAGCAGCAAATTCCTAGAATAGCAACTGGTATTTGTGGCATCTCCTTCTTTCAGCCACAGAGTCTTCCTTAGCAGCTTGTAGAGGATGGCATAGAAGGGTTTGAGTCCTTTGATTGTGCCCAACTTGAATGGCTGAGAGTCATCATATAGAGGCTCCAAATCATTTATGTTTGAGGACTCAGGAGTATGAAGCTTGTCCAGGTTGTGCCATCTTTTAGCGGAGAAACCCAGACACTCAGCAAATTGAGCCTGTCACTGAATAGTAGAGGCCATCAGTCATGAACCACATTGTGCTCTCTTCATCGGTATCAACATAGTGTGTGGCGAAGAATTGAGCCACAATCTCATTGTTCCAAGCAAACTGAAAAGATATAATGTCTTTGATACCGTGAAGCGCACAGGCTTCAATCACTTGATTAAAGGTAGCGTCCTGTTGCTCTTCCATATAATCCCAGTCAATCCATTGCATTAAAACGACGGGATTTTTCTTTTCCGCAATGATTGAATCATAGAAATCTTGCTGAAAATGATTCCAGAACCTCTTATCGACAAATTCGTCCTGAAGATACGCCAAGGGATCCTCGTTCCTAAGCCTTCAAACCTCTTTACCTTTTCCTTGTCCTGTGCTGTGGTCCACCCTCTTCTTAGGAGTAATCCCAGATGGAGTTAAGCGCACTGAGGGTTGAACTTGTAAAGGTCCGATCAATAACCCAGAATGACACTGCTCGGCCTTCTTAGCTTCTCTCAGATTTATCATAGTTTCTCGAGGATCTTAACTCGAGCTGTTGTCAGGGTCTTGCCTAGATGAGCCAGCAAAGGGTACCTTCTTAACTTTTCTGACAACTCCACGCTTTGCTCGCCTTGTGGACGGTGCAGGAGCAGGGGTAAAGGAGCCGAGCGACCCAGTTCGGATAGTCCGAAAGAGTCGGACAGTCCGAACCAACTTTCAGATACTCCGAACTACCCTTCTCAGGAAAGCTGAAAAAGAAGAGGGTCCGAAAAGATAAGGAGAAGAGGATCTAGGAGTCTTAACATCAGGTGATCAGAGAATCAATCAACCACGCAAACCATGATCACAAGATGTTCGACACGATCAGACGATCAAGAACCAATTAACACTTAGAAAGTAAGAGAAGGAGATCAAATAAGCTTTTCAAAGATATTTTGCAATCACCAACTAATTGTGTGTTGATTTCAAGCCACGTTACGAGAATCTAAAACATTTAGCCCACTTTTCAATTCACAAAATCTTCTCTCATCTAGTGGCTTGGTAAAGATATCAGCTAGTTGGTGTTCGGTTCTCACATGTTGGATTTCGATATTGCCTTTTGTGGAATGATCTCTAAGAAAGTGATGGCGAATATCGATATGTTTGGTGCGGGAGTGTTGGACGGGGTTATTGGCAATCTTTATGGCGCTCTCGTTGTCACACAGGAGCGGTACTTGGTTATAGGTTAGGCCAAAATCATTCAAGGTTTGTCTTAACCAAAGCAACTGAGCACAACAACTCCCGGCGGCTATATATTCAGCTTCGGCGGTGGATAAGGCTACATAAGTTTGCTTTTTGGATGACCACGACACTAGGGAGCGGCCTAAGAATTGGCAAGTTCCCGATGTGCTTTTCCTGTCCACCTTACAACCAGCATAATTCGCATATGAGTATCCAATCAATTCAAATGATGATCCTTTCGGATACCAAAGACCAAAATGAGGTGTGTGAACTAAATATCTCAAGATTCTTTTCACGGCCACCATGTGGCACTCCTTAGGAGCGGCTTGGAATCTCGCACACAACCACACACTAAGCATGATATCTGGCCTAGATGCACAAAGATAAAGAAGTGAACCAATGATAGAGCGATATACCTTTTGGTCTACCGGCTTACCATCTTTGTCGATATCAAGATGACCATTAGCTTGTATCAGCGTCTTGACTGGTTTTGCTTTCTCCATGTCATACTTTTTCAACATGTTCTTGGTATACTTAGTTTGACAAATAAGGGGGTGTTTGGCAGAGCTCCAGCTCCACTAAATTCTTGGAGTTGGTGGAACTGGGTATTCCTAGCTTCACCAAATTTGTGGAGCTGGAGCTGTGGGTATATTAAGAGTCTAGGTAGATTATCTTGTTTAATTTTAGAATAAAATTATAAACTTAAGTCACTTTATTTCAGTCTACAAGTTTCAGCTCCGAGGTGGAGCTGGGATTTGGAGCTATGCCAAACAGGGCCTAAATGTGTTGTCCTTGAGTTGCTTTACTTGGAAGCCGAGGAAGAATTTTGGCTCACCCATCATGGACATTTCAAACCTTTTGGTCATTAACCTACTAAATTCTTCATACAATTGATCATTAGTAGAACCAAATATTATATCATCAACATATATTTGACAAACAAATAAATCATTATCAACATATTTAATAAAGAGTGTGGGGTTGGTCTTTCCGATTTCGAAACCTTGATTGATGAGGAAATCCCGAAGACACTCAAACCATGCCCGTGGGGCTTGCTTGAGGCCATAGAGTGCCTTGTGCAGTTGATAAACATGATTAGGAAATTTGGGATCCTCGAAGCCTGGTGGTTGCTCAACGTAGACTGATTCTGAGAGCGGTCCATTCAAGAACGCACTCTTCACATCCATTTGCTTCAACTTAAGTTATAGTGAGTGGCATAGGCAATTAAAATAAGAATTGAATCTAGCCTAGCTACAGGAGCATAAGTCTCACCGACATCCAAACCTGGGATTTGTGTGAAGCCTTGTGCTACCAATCGAGCTTTGTTCCTCGTCACAGTACCATTTTCGTCTTGTTTGTTGCGAAACACCCACTTGGTTCCAATCACATTTTGTTTGGGTCGTTCCACAAGCTTCCACACTTGATTCCTCTTGAAATTGTTCAACTCTCCTTGCATAGCCATGACCCAGTCTGAGTCTTCGAGTGCTTCTTCTACCTTTAGGGGTTCAAAAAAAGAAACAAAAGAGTAATGTTCACAAAAGTTAGCAATTCTAGATCGGGTAGATACTCTCTTATTGATGTCACCAAGAATGTTGTCGACGGGATGATCTCTTTCGATGCTTTGGTGAATTCTTGAATGTGGAATGGCTTGATCCTTTACTTCTTCATCTCTAACTTCTTCCATGGTATTGTTTGAGTCGTCAATCTCTTGAGTTGAAAGAGGTGGTTGCCCTTCTGTTGATCGTTTGTCCGGAGTATCCGATACTTGATTCGGAGTATTCGAATTAGTTCGGATAGTCCGATGACCAAGTCCAGATTGTCTGGGGTCTTGATGATCTTGCGCGTCTTGAGGCTTGATTTATCCAATAGCTAACTTCTTGATTGCCTCACAAGATGGTTCTTCATTCTCTATCACACAATGATCAACTTGCTCTCCTTGAGAGCCGTTAGTCTCATCAAACGTTACATCACGCGCAATCTCAACAACACCGGTGGTACTGTTGAAAACGCGGTATGCATACGCTTTTGATCTATAACTAAGTAGAAAACCTTCATCAATTTTAGGAGCAAATTTAGAGGACTTAGCTTTCTTATTTAGAATGTAGCACTAGCACTTACTCCCGAATACTCGAAAATAGGAGACATTCGGTTTTTTCCTGGTGAGTAGCTCATAAGATGTCTTCTTCAATAATTTGTGAAGGTAAAGTCGATTGCTAGCGTGACAAGCAGTGTTTACAGCTTCAGCCCAAAAACTATCAGACCTTGTACTCTTCAAGCATAGTCCTCGCCATCTCGATTAGGGTTCTATTCTCTCTCGGCTACCCCATTTTGTTGAGGGGAATAAGGAGCCGAGAACTCGTGTTTTATCCCTTCCTCATCGAGATAATCTTCTACTCCCGTGTTTTTGAATTCCGTTCCATTATCGCTTCTTATTCTCTTGATCTTCAATTCGAATTCATTTTGAGCTCTTCGCATGAACTTCTTGAGTGTTTCTTAAGTCTCGCTCTTATAATGCATAAAGAACACCCACGTGAATCGTGAAAAATCATCTACAATCACAATTCACAAGACCGTATTTGTTACCTCCTATACTTATGTAGGCAATAGGTCCAAATAGATCCATGTGTAGCATCTCCAAAAGTTTTGATGTCGTCATTATGTTCTTGGTGGGATGGGATGTGTCGACTTGTTTTCCAGCTTGACACGCACTACATATCCTGTCTTTCTCAAAAGTAACATTCTTTAGTCCAAGAATGTGTTCGCCCTTTAAGAGCTTGTGAAGATTCCTCAAACCAACATGGGCTAGTCGGCGATGCCATAGCCAACCCATGCTAGATCTAGCCATTAAGCACGTTTCAAGGTTGAGTTTATCTATGGAAAAATCCACTAGATAAAGCTTTCCCTTTAAACGGCCCTTAAAAGCTATGGAATTATCACTTCTCTTAATGATGTCCACACCTTCATTAGTAAAAAGACAATTGTTGCTTGTCGCACACAATTGAGAGACGGACAACAAGTTATAATTCAAAGATTCAACAAGTAGAACATTTGTAAGACGAGTATCCTCTGTGATGGGTATCGTACCAAGACCCATCACCTCACCTTTACCATCGTCACCAAAGATGATGCTTTCACTTGTTGAGCCATTAGGATCTAAATGCGAGAACATTGATTTCTCTTCGGTCATATAATGTGTACATCCACTATCCAATATCCAACTTGATCCACCGGAGCGATATTCCTACAACATAAAATTATGTTTGCCTCTTAGGTGCCCAAACTTGGTTGGGTCCTCTCATGTTAGTAACTAGAGCCTTTGGCACCCAAATAGTTTTGATATGAGAATTCTTAAGTTTTGAACCCACATATTGAGCAACTATATGACCAAAATTAGTTCTCTTAAGCACAAAAGAAGTATTGAGAATAGAATGAACAAGTTTAGTAGAAGTTCCTTGTGCTTTCACGAACTTGATGGGCTTGGCAACGGGTGTTACCACAATATGCCCCTTTTTACCCTCAGGAGGAATGTAACCGAGTCCTTCCTTTTTGTAGTTGCTTTGGCGCTTCCCTAGAAATTCTTCAAGCCCCTTGCTTGACTTGTAAGACTTTTGAAGTCCATTTTCAAGGAAGCCCTTTAGCTTTTCGTTCTCTTGCGCCAACACTTGCATGGTCTCAAAGTTAACCGTACATGCATTTATATCAACATTATAACATCTTGCACAACCATTGCTAGTTGAGGGCAACGAGAGAGAAGTAGCCAAGTTTGAGGAAGTAGATAAGCTTTTCGAGAGATCAACAAGCTTCACTTCAAGAGCTTTGCAAGCATCCTTTGCTATAGCAAGATCCTCTATGAGTGAAGCATTGGTGATCTCAAGATTAGCTACTTGAGATTGGGCCAATTCAAAATTCTTGGCCATCTCTGCATTCTTCTTCCTCTCATAGGCTAAACTTTTCTCTAACTCAAGGTTTCTCTCCTTTTCTTGGATGAGCAAGTCCTCTTGAGTTTCGAGAATTGTTTCTTGCCTCTCAATTTCCTCCCAACATAACATTTAGTTTTGCCATATCAAAGTCTTTCATAGATTTAAACAAATTATCATCGCAATCACTATCATCATCATCACTAACTCTATTGCAAGGATCATCAATAGTCGTAAAGAAAAGCTCTCCCTTTCTGGGGTGCGGGAGTGCAGCTAAAAAGTGTGCTCAATGCAAAACAGCGCTCAAAAGCGGGGTAAACTCTCTTCGTTGTTGAAGGTCCGGAATTTCTTCGTAGTGACTCCGTTCCATGCCTCATTTCATAGGGAAGCCCAAAGTGGCTCTATTTCATTCTATTTCACTTCCTAGCACTTCCTATCATTTAATATCCATCCCTTACCTTACTACTCTACTGGATTGGAATAAAAGAAAGGATCTATCCTCTTCTACTAACTTTACAAAATGGAACCGCAGGATTCGACAATGGATTTGTCTTCCTCACCTAGTCCAGCCGAATCAAAAGCCACTCATTATATATCGGTACGTTAAACAAATTGATGGCCCGAAGAAAGGTGTTGAGAACGGTCAGGGGCGCGGATTCGCCAAGCTAGGGCAAACAAAGCCGCCTTCTTTCGGCTCCTGAAAGCTGAGGTTCCATTTGGAGTGGAGTTTTTGTTTGATACCTTGCGCCCCTTGGCCATAAGGCAAATCGGAGCATCATCGTCATCATCACTTAAATTGTTGAAGAGCATATTTGTCTTTGTTGGTGTCGATGATGTAGTGATAGCGAATGAAGCAATTTCTTCTTCGTAATTGGAGCTTGAATGGAATTTGAGTCCCATTCTTCTCCGATGTAAGCACACTCTTTCATCTTGCTCTTCTTCTCATTTTTCTTGTAATGCTTGTCCTTGCTTTTCTTTTTATCATCATCATTTTTGTCACCTTTCTTCCTTTGTGGACATTTGGCGATGAAGTGTCCGGCTTGCCCACATTCATAGCACTTCCTATGTGAATATCTTCCTCTTGATCTACTCCCATTGTTCTTGTATCGATCCTTGGACTTAAATCCACTCTTTTTGAGGAATTTGTTGAATCTCCTCACAAAGAGTGCCATTTCATCTTTGCTCATGGGACTATCATTGTCATCTTCACTTGAACTTTCTTCGGAATCATTTGATCTTCTAGTGGCTTTTAGAGCAATGTCCTTCCTCTTGCTAGGCCTCATAAGTTCTTCTACGGCGTTCGCTTCCTTGACCATCATCTCGTCGGCCACCAATCTCCCAAGTACATCATGAGGTGTAAGCGAACTGAAATTGTCCTCCTCCCGGATGAGTTGGACTAGATTCCGGTTCTTTGGAGTAATGACGCGTAGCAATATTTTCACTAGCGCCTTGTCCGTCAAGTCTTCACACCCAAATCCTTTAGCTTTATTTACCAAGATCATTAGGCGATCAAACATCTGAGTATAGCTCTCTCCATCTTCTAACACAAATCGACCAAGTTGTCCATTAATGAGCTCAATTTTTGATTCACGGACACTTGAAGTTCCTTCATGTGCAACCCTTAGTGTGTCCCATATGACTTTTGCATCTTCGAGTCCATCAACTCGGTTGAACTCGGTTGAGCTCAAAGCATTCAACAATGCGTTTGCAGCTTGATCGTTGATGTGACGTTCTTTCTTCCCTTGAGGTGTGAGATCGGTAGGGTCCTTGGGTTTGAAACCTGCTACAACAATCTCCCAAATAGAAGGGTGAAGGGACCTCAAGTACATTTTCATCTTATGTTTCCATGCCGGGTAATGAGTGCCATCAAAGTAGGGTGCTTTACCGGATGACATGGAAACATAAGGTGATGAACTTGAGGAAACAAGAGAGGAATAATCAAAAGGAATTTCCGCACCGGTGCCAACACGTTGGGTATCCGTGTTGCCATCGGTTGGACTACTCTTCTCCGTCGACATCCTAATTTCTCCGAGCGGTTGAGCTTAGTACAAGAGAAACCCGCTCTGATACCAATTGAAAGGATCGGGATGTCGCCTAGAGGGGGGGTTGAATAGGTGACATAAAATTTAACCCTAATTAAAGCGTAGCGGAACAGCGACTTCGGATTATCCGAGTGGTACTTCGGATCAACGTTCAAAAAAGCGCTAGGTGGTAGGCGGGCAGAGGCCCACTGCCTAGCGCCTAGCCCGCCTAGGCGGCGCCTAAGCGCGCCTAGGCGGCGCCTAAGCGCGCCTAGGCGGAAATAGATCAATCAAGTATTAAGTATTGTGTATCACATATATTAATGTTCAATAATCAATAGATTCAATCATTCAATACTCAACTTATACGGAATATAGATCAATCAAGTATTAAGTGTACTATACTACACTAACAATACTACTGGGCTTCGGCGGAGGAGAGGAGCGTGGCGCGGGAGTCAAGTGAGCCGGAGGGAGGAGCGCGCTGGAGCTTTGGCCACGGCTTCCGGCCATGGGGGACGTGGCAAAGAACGGCTCATGGCCGCTTGAGCGGGAGGACGAAACAAGTAACTAACCCTAGCCTCCCCCTCTCCCGCTTTTCCACTTTTCTCCTCACCCTGAGCGCCAAGGCGCCGCGTCCTCCGCCCAGCAGCCGCCTAGGCTCCGCCTGCTCGTCCACCGAGCGCCGCCTAGGCGTCGGCTCCGCATAGAGCACGATTTCGTGCCTAGGCGAGGCGGAGGTTCGCCGCCGACCGCCTAGGCGCCGCCCAACGCCGCTTTTTTGAACACTGCTTCGGATTGTCCGAGTGATTCGGACAGTCTGAAGTTTATTCGGATAGCCCGAGATCTACAGAACAGAAAACGCAAGAACAGATCTAGACTATCTTTGAGAGATCTACTTGCACAAAGTAAAGTTGATTGGGTTAGAATACCTGCAGAAGATGAACAACTCACAATACAATTGCTTCATAATAGATTACCTTTGAATCAACCACCACAAGGATGAAAAGTAAATCCAATAAATGAAGATGGAGACTCAAAGATTTTTATGCCGAAGTTCGGATTCTTGAGGGAATCCTACGTCTCCGTTGAGGCGACACTAAGTCGGGGTTTCTTTCAACCCAAAACCTCACGATGTTGCACAAAGCACTCACCGATTTCACTTTCTTGAATCCTTTCCTTCCGGGGGTGGATTCAACCTTCACAAACTTCCGGAGACTCACCACACGAAGGATTTAGGAGCTCACCGTCAACTCCTAGCCGTCTAGGAGACCTCAACCTCCAAGAGTAAAAGATTTGCGAGAAACCCGCAAGGGGATGAAATCCGGTGCTCAAGATGAATCTTTGTGGCTTTAATCTTTTCAAATCTCACTTCTATCTCCTTCTAATGAATCAAATCACCAAGACTTCAAAGGGGAGAAGCTAGGGCTCAAGAGGATGACCAAGGAGCAGTAAATGACTTGAGTGAATGTTGTGTCAGTTGGTAGGTGAGGAAATGAGGTATATATATGGCTCCTCAAAACTACCCGTTTTTGGCTCAGTCACGACCCTGTTCGGATAGTCCGAACATTGGTTCGGATACTCTGAGTGGGTGGAATCAACACTTTAGACCTGTGACCGAGAAACTTAGTTCGGATAGTCTGGAGTACATTCGGACAGTCCGAATGACTCGGATACTCTGAATAAACCTTCGGATAGTCCGAACAAGACTTGGCTCAAGGAATGATTTGCTGGCTAGACCGAGATGGCCTGCTCGGACACTCCGAGTTGAAACTCGGATACTCCGAATGGGATTGGGTAAGAAGCTTCTAAAATTTCAAACTTTGACACTTTTAACCACTAAGATTCATCTTTGAGCACATAGAGTCATACCAAAGCTATTTCTTGTCAAATCCCTCTTTATAGTACGGCTGTCCTTAGACTCAATAGAAAATAAGATAGACACATGGTATCAAGTCTAACAACCGTCTTTTCTTCTTTGTTTTGAAGTTGCTCCATTGCTTTTAGATACATCATCAAGCACAATAATATGTTCATAATGCTTCACACAACTTGTTAGTCCCTTAATCGTATTGTCATTATTCACCAAAATCCTTAAAGGGCCTAGATGCACTTTCATTAACACTAAAAATTCTTGATTACCACATACTGATTAACACATATGATAAGCAGCAGATCAAGATTTCGAAGAGGCAATAGGTCAAAAACAAACCTTGGGGTAGCAGGAGGTAGGACGGTTGGCGGCAGGGGGCAGGCCATGGAGCCGTCTCAGGCCGTAGGAGGCAGGTAACAAGCCGTCGCGTTGTCTTCTGGTGGCCAGTACGAGGCAGGCGGTTGGCTCGTCACGTCGTCTCCTGGAAGGCGGCAGGGGCCAAGCGGGCGACCGGAGGTGGCTCAGGGTACGGAGGGCGAGCATCGAGGTAGCTTGGGGTAGGGAGGGCGACAGGGCAGTACCGCAAAAGACGGGCGACTGGAGGCGGCTCGAGGTAGGGAGGGCGACGGCTTACTGGCAGGAGACCGCAAAACAATAGGAGGCAGGTGGATCGGGACTCGAGAGATATGGGGATGGGGAGATTGGGGACGGGGGAGAAGGTAGCTTGGCTTGGCGTTTTGAGGTCGGCTGGTCGGGCGTTTCGTGGTCCTAGGGTTTCTTTTAGTGCATTTCCCATGTCTCACTTGTTAGTTCACGGGTAAACGGGTGTAGCGTGTACGGGTAGAGCTTACCCATACCCGTGCCCGTTTACCCGGTGGGCAAATAATTGCTCCCATTTCTATACCCGGGGGCAAAGAACGACTCCCATACTTGCGGGTAAGCGGGCACAATTGTAATCCCTAAGTGTGCCTACTATATGTATCATATTCCTGTCCTGTCCAAACCAATGCATACGAACATTTGATACAATGAATGAATGAATGAATATTGAATAGCTATATTCTATTATGCCGATTCTGTTTATATAATATCATGCGCACTTCCACTTTTAAATAGCTAATCCACACACAAAGCTGCATTACTGGTCAGTGGTCACACGGTGTTTATGCTCTATGAATGGGAAATTGTAACTTATCATCGGTTTAGGATATTGGCCAAGTTTTATTCCTTATAAAAGTTATATTTGGTGGAATACTTTAAGTTGATTGGTTTTCCTTGAAGTTTTTAATTAGTTGTTTGTTTCACTTTTTACTTTACAACTTGATATCTAGAACATACATAATACACTGCAATATATATTGATTTTTTATATATTTGTCAAGAAATAAGATAGATATGCAACACTTTAAGTTTTGAACATTTTTTTTTATTTATCTGACATGACTACTGTTTGACAGGTCGCGAACTCTAATGTTCGCTATAATGCTTTGCATCTTCTATTAGATTTGTTTCCCCTTGAAGACCCGGATGTGACAAAGGATGTCAACGATCCTCTACTAGAGAAGCAGTTCTTCTTGCTAGACAAACTTCTCATGGATGACTGCCCAGAAATACGGACAGTTGCAGTTGAAGGACTCTGTCGTATTCTTAACCAGTTTTGGGAAGTTATTCCTTCGCCAACTATTTCAAAATTTTTGAGTAAAATTGTTGATGATATGTCCAAAGATTCTTGCAATGAAGTTCGTATGTCAACACTAAATGGTCTGGTATATTTGCTTGACAATCCACAAAGTCATGACATCCTGAAAGTTCTACTCCCAAGATTAAGTGACATGGTCTCTGATCCTGCTTTATCAGTCAGAACTGCTGCTGTAGATCTACTTTTAGCTATTCGAGATTTTCGATCTTTCCAATTCAATAAGGTATGGTACAGTCATTGCATGCATATCTTGATTTACATTGTATCCTAAGTAACCTTTGCATCTATAGTTTGTTCATTTTGAGCATGCATGCTAGTTTTATTTTGATACCTTCGGGTAGGACCATTTATATGCCCTTTTCTGTTGCAGGTTGTTGGTTTGGGTACTTTATTATCTTCGCTTGCAAATGATCATCCCCGTGTTGCTCAAAAAATCACAAAGCTTCTCATTCCTTCTTATTTTCCATCGAAGTTGACTTTGAAAGAAGCATGTGCTCGCTGCATTGCACTCATAAAGCGGTCACCGACAGCTGGGGCAAGGTTTTGTGAATTTGCTCTATCTGAAGGATCATCCCCAAGGACTCTTGTTGAGTTGATCAAAGTCTCTATTACTCTGGCATTGTCGCCAACAGAACTGAACTCAGAGCAGACTGATGGTCTTGTAATTGCTTCGGCCAATCTAATAAAAAGCTTATCTGATGAGCGCTCTAGTTTGACTGCTTTGAGAGAATTCTTTGCAAATGCCAAGTTGAAGTTGCTCTTTAGAACTACAGTATCTGAGGGTACCCGGGCTGCTCTTCTAAGTATGGCTCCAGTAGTATCACCTGATGATCTATCTGTGTTGCACGATGAATGCATGGATATAGTTGTGAATGCTGCTGCGATTTTCAAGCAAGATGAATGTCAAGCAGTGCGTGCTGCACATAAGTTGATACTTTCGAGTGGCTGGTCTGATGAAACGTTTGAAGCACTAACAAATATTCTGCAATCTAAAGCCTCTGGTTTTGCTGAGATCTATGGACTTTCACCTCCGCTGTGTTCAGTTTCATCTTCAAAGAGGAAGAAAGGGAAGTCACTTAAGAAAACACCAGCAGGGTCTGACCATGTTGTTGGAAAAGGGTCATTGAAATCAGTCATCTTGAAAAATGAAGAACTTATTGCTGTAGCGGGGGCAGCATGGCAGATCAATGACCTACTAAAATCTGAGGAAATGAGAAATGCCTTTCTACAATCTTCTTATTCAGAAATTGCATTTTCGTCTCTGAAGGTCATTTCTCAAGTGTACATTGAGCAATGCCTGCATTTTGATTCTTTAGACCTTGCACCTGTGTTGGCTTATGTGAGTTTGGCTACATATAGTACTCTTCAGGATGTTGATCAAACTGACATGAGCTGCTCTGAGGTGAGTTCACTACTGCAGTTCCACAATACCTCATATCTTTGACATTTTCCACTGAAATGTTGATAAACAGTAGTCACCTTGTCAATACTTTAATGGGAAATTGGAACCAAGATTTCTTTATTGCACTTCTGTTATTTTAGGTATTTCCCTGTGGGTTATGTGAATTTTATTCAGTACTTTTTGTATTCATTATTATGCCATTCTCATAGTAATTTTGTTTTGAAGAAATGTTCATAGTAAATTTCATCTTGTGTCAGTCTGCAACTGTCAATCACTCACTGGATCATCTGCTGAATTGTTTTGACAAACTCTTAACTGGATCTATTACTGGTTCCACCAAGTCATCATCAAAGTTGAACGAGAATAAGAAATCTGCACGGCAAAAACAGCAGCAGCACGGAGCCCCTGAAGGTATAGCTGCATCAAAATTGTACATTTTTTGATGCGGAAACCTCTTTGAACTGAATCTTGTATTCATGTTTACCTGATCTTCTGAAAGCATCCAAAAGAATGTAATTAACAAGAAAATTTCCCATTTGTAGTCATCATAGTTTGTTTATATTGTTATCAACCCTGCAGAATTTTACATAATTCCTCGTAAATGAGTGGGTGACGCATCTTGTGCAGAAAATGCAGTGAAATTCACAATTAATGCCGTCATGCTTGGCACTTCAATTCTTAAGTTCATTGTCGACACAACAACTATCAAGCTGGTCATTGATGATAAAGCGAGATGTCTCAAATTTGCATCATCCTACATAAAATATGCTGTGTCAGCCATCAAAAGGCTCCAGGAGCAGAGCTCATCTTTCAAGGGGGATTATCTGAAAGACATACTGTTGCTTCTACGAAGTTCCTTAACATACGCAGCCAAGCTACTTCATTTGGTGCTGGCAAGCTCAACCGAGTCGGCGAGCCCCCCAGAGGAGGCCTTCCTCCTTGCCAATAATCTTCTTGATCTTTTACCTTCTGTTGAATCCTTTGCAGGCTCGAGATTTGCCCTCAGTTTAGTTTCTGTTGTGAAGCAGTGGCTACCAGTTCTCATATTGGGTCTTGGATGCCGCTGGTTGATTGGACCACAGAATGAGATGGCTAACAACAGGTGCAACTTGGGTGACTCTGACTTGCCACTGTGGGTCGTTGCCCTGGCCAAGAACGAGCTGCTGGATGCTGAAGAACCTAGGCAGGATAATCAAAGCGAGCAGGGCAGCGAGTACTTGCCATCATCCAGAAAGCTAGTAGAAATGATGGTGATCCTGCTGAAGAAAGGTAGCCCGCGAATCCTGGATTCTGTAGGTGGCGTCTTGCTGTCCACCCTCCGGTTGGCGCTGCAGAGAGCGGAGTACGGCGTCGTCTTAGGCTTGACACGCTTCGTTTGTGCCAGGTTGCTTGGGAGCAACTCTTCAGGCTCGGAGAAACTGCAGCTCACTCATGACTCCCTGCGCGGGAATTTCTTCGAGATCGACAAGCATGTCAGGGAGGACCTTGTTGATGATGAGGGCTCGAGGCAGCAACTGGAGAGTGCAAAAGCATTGATAAGATCAGTTCTCTCGGACGTCTGATGTATATACTGTGCTAAGATGAGGTGAGTTGACTGATGCTGGGGAAGTTAACTTGGCAAGTAATGCACTACCAACTTAGAGAAGTCTGCGATTCTTGATTCGAGAAGCAGCTACCTTTTTACCTCACTGGGTTTGGGAACGCAGGATGGAACGTGCTGTAGGCAAAGTATTTTGTAGTACCCTGTGTAACGTTGTTGCCACTGTGTAAACATCCTCGTGACAGAAACCATTAGTACTAACTTGTGAAATGAAATTTGGTAGTGTGATTGCAACTATAACAATCATACCACCGACCGTTGGATTAAAAAGGTTGGATTGAAAAGGAATGATACAGATTTCTGAATCACACTGTTCAAGGGATAATGTAGCCAAGACAGTAGCACCGATCTGAACTGTGGATTCCTGTGATCACGGTGCTGGCGGTTGGTAACCGCTAAAGTTGTGGTTGCCATTGTAACTCTGGACCGGATCCCTTTCCCTGACTTGCATGCTATCCTGAAGGAAAATTGCACATATTCCAAATCAAATGAGCAACCGAGGGACTTCCGTAAAGAGTAACCATGTGTATGAGCATTTGAGCCACTGACGCGACGTGTTTAGAACGAATCTACTTCTTTTAAGAATTAGTCACAATGGTTGTTACAAGTATTACTGTATTACCTACTGTTGTGAAAAATGGCTATTCGACCGATTAGTCGATTAATTGGTGACGGTGGATAAACCGTCGCGAATAGTGTAATCGGAGTGCAATTAACACCGTCGAACGATTAATTGATCATATAATCTAATTAATCGATTGTTTTTGATTAATCATCTGTTTCCTCGTATAATCACGAAACAATTTATTTTTATTCACTAAGTATGATAAATTAGTTTATAATATTGTGTCTGTTAGGATTAATCTTGTAAGGAAGCTGAGTTCGAGATGTAGGGCCTGTATGGGGAGGCTGCGGCTGAACTGAAAAGCTGCTTTTGGTTTGTTGGACTGTAAAGCAGCTGCAGCTGGCGTCTGTGATTTTTCTTGATATGTCGTTTGATAACTGACTGCTGCAGTTTTAGCTATTGGGGGCCAACCGAGTGGGCTCGAGTGAGGAGGGAGTCGGGGAGGTGACACCCGAGCCAGAGGGAGTTGAGGAGGCGATTGGGTGGGGATATGACGGGATGAGGAGGGAGGTGGAGTGAGCGGGGAGGCGGTCGAGCGAAGCCAAAGCTAAAAAGCACTTCTCTACCAGCTGTGGCTTTTAGGGATGCTTCAACTCTATGTCTTAGGGTCTGTTTGTTTAGGCTTAAGTTGGAGCTTATTAGGCTTCTAGGCCTCCATAAGCTACAAGCCAAAACAAACGGCATTTTTCCAGCCAGCTGGAGAGAAAAAGCTCCAGCCCAATTTGCACTATGCGAGAGAAGCAAGGAAATCGATGCTTTTGGGGCTGGCTGGTGCTTCTGAAAATCCCACTTCCCTGGTACCCTTACAACTTAACTCTTAATTACAAAAAAATGCCATCCCCCATATATCCGAGTCGACCGCGGCGGCTGGCTAGGGTTCTGGCCGGGACACGCCGCGCCGCCGGGCCTCGTGCTCCTCCCCTCGCCGGACGACTTCCCCGCCGCGACCTCTACCCTCCGCATCTCCGGGATCGCCGCAGCGACCTCTGCCCTCCGCCGCGACCTCTGCCCTCGCCGGACGACGTCCTCCCGCGATCTTCGCCCTCCGCCCCACCTCGTCGTAGCTGCTCGCCCCACCGAATCTCCTGCCCGCCGACGCGCTCAACCGGCCATACCCTGGTTAGTATTCTCCGCCCCACCTCGTCGGATTAGCTTTGCTTGTTGTGGATCTGCTACCTGAAGGATGTTGCTAATCGATTTCATATAGTTTATGATACAACAGACAATAATTTCACTGTCATCAGTATATGATTACCTTGTTCTCTGCCTTGGAGGCCATTTTGGGTGAGCTAGTCCCGTAATTGGAGTACAGCAGAGAGTGTTTTACCATCCTTTTTTTTAGAGGAATCGTGAAACTCCATTAACTCATGGGCAAAGCTAAATCGTGGGTCACTAAGACAGTGGAGTCTTTGTTCATTACATGTCTTTGCTGCTTTGCAATGGTATAAGGATCTAAGACGTTAGCTATTAAAGGAGCCTACTACCACTGTATTTTTGAGTGCTTATTTTTAGTTCACTGACTAAGTTATAACACCTACTACCACTGAGATGACTTTGAGTTGTTCTCATGATAGCATTCAGGAAAGCACTTTCAAATCACCTATAGTTCTTAGTTTTCTTCATTATTCCTGATATATGCAGTAATACTCATCTGCAGATCAGAAGCAATATTACAAAGACTTTATGGCTACTACGTACCACCATCAATACAGCATATACTCATCTGGCATCTACGATACTTCTTCGAATCCCTAGCTTCTTGCTTCTTTCCATGTTCATTATATAAGCGTCCGAATGGGAAACAAAGAAAGAATAGAAGACATATAACAAGGATGAAGAAAAGCTATGCAGAAACAATCCGCATCGAAAATTTAAGGGAAAAATCGAGCACAACAACACATCGAAAATTAGAGGACAGAACATAAGATGGCTTTCACTGTAGACTACAAATTTCTTGGAAGACCTCACAGCGATAGTACAATATTGTAACAGGAAAAAGAATGGTCAGTGATGTTTGTGTTTTCTGTCTTCTTTTATTACGTTTTGTGAGACCTGATGATGCATGCAATTTATTCCGCAAATCTGACTCAACCATTTCTTGATTGTCATGTTATACTTTATGGAATTCTAGTGGTAGGACAATAGATAAATTTTACAGAATTCTGCATTAGGAATGGTATAATCCAGGCCATGCTTGATCTTCGGTAATTGGCATACGGTTTTAGTCAGCGTGACAATATTTTTTTGGAAGTTTTGTTGATAGATATTGTTGATTGTTCATTGTTGAATGCATGCAGCAAGCACCTAAACTGATGCTATTGTATTCATAAACTAAAATTGCATATGATAGATGGAACAAAAGGCAGTTTGGGATGTTGATGCAGCAAGGATATTCTGTGAAATTGCTGCCAATGAGACCCTTGATGGCAATAGGCCTACCAAGTCATTGAGTCCAACAGGTTACAAGAATTTAATCGAAGAGTTCCACAAGCGGACTGGTAGAATGTATACCAAAAAACAAATGAAAAATCGATGGGATGAATTGAAGAGTATTTGGACAAATTTTGGGTGTACTACTTGCAAAAAGCAACTGGACTTGGATGGGATAATGAGAAACAAACTATAACAGCTAGTGAAGAAGAGTGGGCTAGCATGATCAAGGTATTGATCTTTCAAAAGCATTGTACATTTCTTTCTCATGTTATGTTGTTGTACTAACGGAGATTGCTTTGTATGTGCAGGTCCATAAAGACATCAGACGATTTCGTAAAGGTCCTCCGGACAACTTGTCGTTGCTAGAGGCCATGTTCCAGAGGGCAAATATCTCTGGGAAGTCTTCGGTAATGCCTGGTGTTGAAGAGGAGGAGACTGCACCTGCACCTGCAACAGTTCAGATAGATGAAGACATTGTTGATTTGGAGGATGAAGCTCAAGTGACCCCTCAACCTAGCCCTGCACCTGTGCCTGTTCAAAAGAAGCATGGGGCTGCTGCTATTGCACGCAGTCCAAAGAGGCCTAAGAAAGATCCTTATGGAAAGGACTTCAAGAGATTTGTTGATCATGTCATTAGTGAGGACAAATCAGATGCATCTAGCAATGTCTCTATGGCCAATGATATTAATGCCATCATGGATGAAGTTATCAAGTGTGGGGCAAATGAAACAAGTGATGAGTACTACATTGCTACAAAGTTGTTTGGTAAACTTGAGAACCGTTGCTTCTTTTATGCTATGAAGACAAATGAGGGGAGGTTTCAATGGTTGAAGAGGCAATATGAGGACAGGAAGAGGCATTAGACCCTTCTTTTATGTTTCTTTTATGTTTTTTTTATGCTTCTTTTATGTTTCTTTTATGTTTCTTTTATGCTTATTTTATACAATGTAGTACCCTTAGTTGCTTGAGACCCTTTTTTAAATTTGTAATGATACTTTCTATGCTCCTATATTGTATCTTCGTTATGGTCTAATGTTGTTTACTACTTTGTATGCACCTATATTGTACCTTTGTCATGTTCCATTCTTGTTTACTTCTTTGTATGCTCCTATATTGTTTACTTCTTGTTTTTAGATGAGCACAACAAGTGGAAGCGATGTTGAGACTGATTCTAGTGATGGGGATATTGCTGCTGTTGTGAGAAAGGAGCTGCTAAGAAGGAGAAGACGGCACAGATTCTTGTATGCTGCTTATGTTACTATTGCGCATGGTGCAAAGTACCTGTACAAAAGGAAGAAGAAGGAGCACAGGAGTACTGGTCAGCAATGGACCTTTGATACTTTGGGGTCTACAGAAGAATGTTACAAAATGTTTAGAATGACTAGGCCTTGTTTTGATGCATTGCATGATACCTTGGTACAACATTATGGATTGAAAGCAACAAAGTTTATGTGTTCTGAAGAGGCCCTTGCAATGTTTCTGTGGACTTTTTGTTGACCACTATCTGTGAGCCAAGTGCACAATCGGTTCCATAGATCAACGGACACCATCCATAGAAAGTTTAGGCATGTGTTGACATGCTTGAATAGAATGGCAGAATACATCATAAAACCCATTGATCCCAATTTCACAACCATACATGAGAGACTTCGTGATTCAAGATTCTCACCACACTTCAACAATTGCATAGGTGCAATTGATGGGACACATATCCCAGTTGTTGTGCCAGCTGATGAGATGATTAACCATGTTGGTCGCCATGGGTTTGCAACACAGAACGTTATGGCAGTATGTGACTTTGACATGAGATTCACCTCCGTGGTAGCTGGGTGGCCAGGTTCTGCACACGACACAAGGATATTCAGGGATACACTCGACAAGTACAAAGAGAGGTTTCAACATCCTCCAGCAGGTATAAACTCTATATACATCAACTATAATACATATTACTGTTTGTGTTGTCTTTCACTAACATATATAATTTGTAGGCAAATATTATCTTGTTGATTCTGGTTATCCCAACGAACCTGGCTATCTTGCACCATACAGAGGACAAAAGTACCATCTACCTGAGTTCCGCCAAGGCCGAGCACCAAGTGGTAAAAAAGAGTTGTTCAATTATGCTCATTCCTCGCTCCGTAATGTCATTGAGCACACATTTGGTGTGTTGAAGCAAAAATGGCGCATCTTACGGTCCGTCCCTAGTTACCCAATAAAGAAGCAAACGAGGTGACGAGTACCCGTACCATGGGTACCCCCATCAGCCCGGAAACACGAACGGGCTGACCTACCACGGCGAAGGCCCAGCACTGCCGAAAGGCACTTGGGCCGCGGAGAGCGAACCCCGACCTATGCAGGACCGACCCTAGACGGTCGGCGGACTCCGATCCCGGGCGGTCGGCGGGCTCCGACCGCCTAATATTAAAGCTCACGGTCAGCAAGCTCCACCCGCGCCGGTGTCAGACAGCTGCCTTGTGCGCAGCGTCCCCTGGCGTCCGTACCGGGGCAGACGGCTCCTTCCCAAGACTGTCAGAGGAGCCACCGAAGAAGTCAAGCCCCCGTCCCATCGCCTGGCACACCGCAGAAGGATACGCCCACTCCCGAGGCCAAGGCAAAGTCAAGCGCCATTAAAGCCACCGAGGCTGACAGGAGCACCACGCGATACGTCATCCAGACAGCACTACGCAAGACGGCTCATCACAGAGCCACCAACCCTGCCTCGGGACGAGCGGGGGTCGGTCGGACAAGACAGAAACCAGACTTCGAGACGCGCAGGCCCCTTCCTCGTAGTTTTCCCAAAACTCCCATGTAACCTGCCTCCTCCGTCTATATAAGGGGAGGCAGGGCCCGAGAGGGAGGGGCGATGGAAAAAGACAGTCTTCTAGGTAGCCACAACTCCCTAGCGAAAACTCCAGGGGATCGGTCGGCCGACTCCCTGCCTCGCTTGTATTCCTCTTGTTCATCGCCCTAAGATCAATACACCCACACCGAGCGAACTTGAGTAGGGACGTTCAGCCCGAACCAGTATACATCATCTGACTCCTTGAGTCGACCATTCGGGGAGAGGGAGCGCACGACCCCATCCGACCACAAATTCGTATTGCCGGTGCACGAAACACCGACACGAGGATTATCATCGCGTGCATGGCATTGCATAACTTCATTAGAGAGAGCCAAGTGTTTGATATGCACTTTGATAGGTGTGACCGTGATGAGAACTACATTCCTCTAGGGCATGTGGTTTCCACAACTGGGGGGAACCATGAGGGAGAAGGCAATGTGGACATGATCGCAACTCGTGAAGCTATTGCTAATGTGCTGCTGGCTGCTACAGGTTGATTGGAGTATGGAAAAATAATTCAATATTAGTATCTCTATTATGACATTTTATGGGTAGATTTTGGATGATGATTAGTGGTACATTTTGGTGTAACTATGATATAGCATTGGACTACGACAACCACTTGATTAATAATATTTTCTATTATCTGCAATCATTTATGTGTGGCTTTCTCATTGTTAAATTTTATCAATTGTATGAAAACACTCAATTTCAGTTTAAACTTATTACAATCAGGTAATTTATGCTAAATCCAGACAAAATACAAAATTTCAGATAAATCCCGTCAAAATCATGTACTTCATGCTTAAAACAGATCTTAAACACGACAATTACCCTTAAAACATCTAACCCGGGACTTACACCCAATTTGCAGTAAACAAGGGCGTTTCAGACATTCCACTCCCATCCAAAGACACCACCATGTGTTCACTGGGTCGAACTAAACGAACAAAGCAAGTCTCTTCCACTCGACCTCCACTCCAAAGAGCCAGCTAGCTTCTTCCACCCAAAGACCTAAACAAACACAGCCTTTGTTGTACAGCTAGATTATTTGGAGGTGGGGCTTTAGTCCCAAAGTTGAAGCACAGTTGAAGCGCAGCCCTCCAAACAGGGCCGTAAACACTTTTCCTTCTAGGGAAGCCATGTTCGAGACGTAAACTACTATTTCGGTTTTCCTTCTAGGCTCATCCGAATACTTGTATTAGTAGGAGGGCAATAAGCTTATTTAAACACAAGAGAACATAAGAGAAAATTGTCAATTTATGTGTGTTTTTTTTTCGTGTTTGTGTGCGTGTATTCATGATCTAGGGTTAAAATCAATATTTTGTATCAGAGTTTAGGATTTTAGATTTTGTATTACAGCTTAGGGTTTTAGATCAAATAGTTATCCTGAGGGAGGAGACTCTCAGGGCGGCCATCTTAGGGCGGCACCATGCCATCTTCCCTCTATTCTCCAATGGTGACTCATAAGCAGATCAGCAAGAAGCGAAAGTTTGTGGAGGATGGCGTGTTCTTCCGGAGCTGAACGAGATACTGACCCGCGAGCTTGCGGAGGATGGCTACTTCGACGTGGATGTCCGCGTCACCCCCATGTGCACCGAGATCATCGTCTGCGTTACCCGCACCCACCCAGAACGTCCTCGGCGAGAAAGGCCGGAGGAATCGGGAGCTGACGTCGGTGGTGCAGAAGCGCTTCAATGTAACGAGCAATACATATTCAGCGGAAGATGTTGCAGACTTGGGCGCGTAGGATGCAGGCGCTGGCGCAGAGTGGGAAAGGAAATTACGGCAAACAGTAATTACCGATAATACTCAGAGTATATGACACAGCACAGTAAAATGTAATAGGGGTAAAGAGTTGTAACTAATAAATGGTGGGCCCAGATCAAAGAAAATAGAGTATAAATACACTGTAACAGAATTCAGGAGTTATGGATGAAATGAATCACATTTGAGCGTTTTCCTCTTTTCTACTTTTCCTTAGCCCTGTTCTTGCATTCGTGAGCCGCCGCCGGAAAGAAATCTCACGCGCAGATTCCAATCGCGCCAGGGGATATTACATTTGGTATCAGAGCTTCGTTGATCCGGCCTTGAGTTGTAAAATCCCAGGTGAAGGTTGGGGAACTCAAGACTGATTTCGATCGGTTCTTGATGATCCCTGTAAAACGCCAAATACCCTGGTTAACTCGGCTCGATCGAGCGTCGCAGCGACAACCGAGCAGTGATCGTGGGTGGCGAATCAGAAGTAGGTTGGAGGATTCACGAGCGGTCAACCTCTGATCGGGTGAGCCTCTGTAAAATCCCTAGTTCTTGGTTTGATACGGAAGGCGAACATCACGGCTCCCCCAAAGCCTTCGGTGCAAACCCGCTTCATCTTGGATGCCATGGAGGAGGCAGGCGATCGCACGGAGGAGAGGTTGGTTGCGATCAAAGAAAGCCTCGATCTGCTTTTTGCTTGGGTGGAATCCATCGACATTACCCAGCAGCAATTGGTAGCGAGGACGGAAATCACGGCCAAGGCAGTAGAACAGCGTGGATTTTATCAGCAGCAACTGACCAAGCAAATTGAAGCGACTGCGCAAGCGGTAGCGAGACTCACTCTCAATCGGGTGAATGAGAACAAAAATGGTGGAGAGCTTAATGCACCAGAGTTTGGGAAAGCGCTATTCACCCCTGCTGGTCCAAAACCATGGGGACGAGGGAGCGATGCACAAGGTCAGACTTCGAGTGGGATGAACAGCAGATATTCAAAAGGAACACAAGTGGAGACGACTGCTTTAAATAGCCGATCACCAAGAGAACCAGGGGGATTCCACAGGAGTCCTCTACCCAAGATGTCATTTCCAAGCTTTGACGGAGAAAGTCCACGACTATGAAGGGATAAGTGCATTGATTATTTCAAACTTTACAACATACCTGACGCTCTTTGGGTCACTGCGGCCACAATGCATATGGAGGGGAATGCAGCTCGGTGGTTGCAAATGTATAAGTTCCAGCATGAATTGGGAGAATGGGATCCATTCATTCAAGCCGTGGAGCAGAAATTTGGGGCCTTTGATCATAGGAGACTGTTGAGTCAATTGGTGGAGATAAAGCAAACGGGAACATTAATGGAATATCATAATCAATTTGAGAAGTTAATGTATGAGATTAAGATGCACAATCCCTACTATGTCGAAGAGCAATTTGTGTCGCATTTCATTAAGGGATTGAAGAGTGAGCTGCGGTATGCAGTAGAAGGGCAGATTCCAGAGACTATAGACCGAGCAGTGTTGTTGGCCCGGGTACATCAGGATGTGATTGACCGAGGAAAGGGATGGAAGCCAAAGCTGAATCTGAATAAGGAAGGAGGTGGAACAGTCAAGGTAGAGAACAGTCAAGCCAACTTTAAACCTGGGCAAGGTGAACTGTGGAGGGCAAAACAGCTTAAAGAGTATCGTAGAATGAACGGGTTGTGCTACCAATGTGGAGAGAAATATGAACCCAATCATTATTTGCAGTGCAAAAAGAAAGGAACAGCTCAAATTCATGCCATGGAAGTGGAAGCAGGAGAAGAGATATTGTCAGATGAAGTGTTGGATTGGTTGGTCACTGCTGAAATGAATTCAAATGAAGGATATAACCTTTCACTTAATGCATTGTCAGGGACCGAAGAACCTGAAACCATGCGCATTCTAGCACTTGCAAGGAATCAAATCATGTTATTTTTGATAGATTCCGGAAGCTCACATAGCTTTGTGGATACCCGGTTTCTCCAACGAATTGGCTGTATGGCACAACAGACCAGCGCAGTTGAAGTGAGAGTGGCTAATGGGGAGAGGATGCAAAGTGATTGCTGGGTACCGAATTTAGAATGGTGGACACAAGGTCAAACTTTTCAAACCAGCTTGAGGGTGCTTGACCTAGGAGCATATGACGCCATATTGGGAATGGACTGGCTCAAGGCTCATAGTCTAATGTTTTGTGATTGGAAGAGTAAGATAATAGAATTTGATTATAAAGGAAAAAAGATTCGATTGCAAGGGGTTAAAGGAACAGAGAAATCTGAACTCAAAGCATTAACCAATGAGCAGTTAGAAAAATGGAGCAAAGGCAATGATATTTGGGCGATGGCTTTAGTAAGAACAGAGGAACCGAAACGAACTGAAATTGTACCAGCAATGATAGCAGAGGTGTTGTCCCGATATGAGGAGGTGTTCGCTGCTCCGAAGGAATTACCACCCCGAAGAGAATACGACCATGCAATTCCATTGCAACCTGGTGCTGTTCCAGTCAACTCCAGACCTTATCGATACTCCCCTCTCCACAAGGACGAGATCGAGCGACAAGTGGCCGAAATGCTTCAATCGGGGATAATCACCCCGAGCTCAAGCCCTTTTGCTTCTCCGGTGCTTTTGGTACAAAAGAAAGATGGAACTTGGAGATTTTGCATCGACTACCGGCGATTGAATGATCTAACCATCAAAAACAAATTTCCTATGCCGGTAATCGATGAGCTGCTAGATGAGTTGGCGGGAACTAAATATTTTTCCAAATTGGACTTAAGAGCTGGATATCATCAAATTTGTATGAAGAAGGAAGATGAAGATAAAACCGCATTTAAGACGCATCTTGGGCATTACCAATTCAGGGTGATGCCGTTTGGATTGACCAACACGCCGGCAACCTTTCAATGCGTGATGAACGCAGTGCTAGCGCCATATCTCAGGAAATTTGCATTAGTTTTCATCGATGATATTTTGGTCTATAGTTCGAATCTCAATTCCCATGCGGAGCATCTGTCAGTAATACTTCAAGTCCTGAAGGCCAACCAATTGTTTGTCAAACGATCAAAGTGCACATTTGCTCAAAGGAAACTTGAATACTTAGGCCACATTATTTCTGATGAAGGAGTAGCCACCGATCCTCAAAAGACTCAAGTCATGGTGGAATGGCCGAAACCAGCAAATATAACTGAACTATGAGGGTTTCTAGGACTAACGGGATACTACCGCAAGTTTGTGCGAAACTATGGAGTGATAGCTAAACCATTAACTAGTTTGTTGAAGAAGAAAGCTTTTGAATGGAATGAACAAGCTGAAAAGGCCTTTCTGGAGTTAAAACTTGCCATGTCCACGACTCCAGTGTTGAGATTACCCAACTTCCAACAAGGTTTTGAAGTAGAGACAGATGCATGTGATTGCGGAATTGGAGCGGTGCTTATGCAACAGGGACAGCCGATAGCTTTTTTCAGTAAAGCCTTGGGACCAAAGCATCAAAGTCTATCAATTTATGAGAAGGAATTCTTGGCTCTCATGCTAGCTGTTGAAAGGTGGAGATCTTACCTACAATGCTAGGAATTTGTCATTCGGACAGATCATAAGAGCTTGTGTTTCCTTGAAGAACAACAGTTACAGACTGAGATGCAAAGAAAGGCAATGATGAAGTTGATGGGTCTACAGTTCCGAATAGTGTACAAGAAAGGGAGAGAGAACAGAGCTGCTGATGCTCTGTCTCGTGTGAGGCAAATCTTGGTGATGCAAGCAGTCTCGGAAGTACAACCGTTATGGATCCAAGAGGTGATAAATTCCTATACTACAGATAGAGAGACACAGGAGCTGCTAGCACAGTTAGCCATCAAAAGTTCAAATGAAGATGACTTTGAATTACACCTTGGATTAATTCAAAAGCAAGGTAGGGTGTGGATTGGAAGAAACTCAGCCCTCCAAACTAGATTGATTGCGGCCTTCCATTCCAGCGCAGTGGGGGGTCATTCAGGAATTCTTGCAACCTATCAGAGACTCAAGAAGATGTTTATCTGGAATGGTATGAAACAAGGAGTAACAGACTACATTAAACAATGTGAAGTGTGTCAACAAGCAAAAGGGGAGAGAGCTAAACCAGCTGGTTTATTACAACCCCTACCAATCCCCGCCGCGGCTTGGCAAGATTTGACAATGGATTTCATAGAAGGTCTGCCTTTGTCTGAAGGATACAACGTGATAATGGTGGGCGTGGACCGATTCTCAAAATATAGTCACTTCATACCACTCAGACACCCATACACAGCTCCAAAAGTTGCCAAAGTGTTTCTAGATCACGTGGTGAAGCTGCACGGTGTGCCCAAGACTATTACCTCAGATAGAGACAAAGTCTTCATTAGCGCATTTTGGAGGGAGCTCTTCAAATCATTGGATGTTAAGATTCAATATAGCACAGCCTACCACCCGCAAACCGACGGGCAAAGTGAGAGGGTAAACCAATGCTTGGAGATGTATTTACGGTGTGCAGTGCATGATTCACCTGGAAAATGGAAGGCATGGTTGTCTTTAGCTGAACTCTGGTACAACACAAACTATCACACATCGTTGGGGTGCTCTCCATTTAAGGCTTTGTATGGCTATGAACCAAATTATGGAGTGATCAATCACGAAATCCGGACGGACGTTGGTGAAGTGGTTGATATTCTGGAGAATCGGGAGGTACATATAGACATGTTAAAACAACAATTGGTCTGGGCACAAAATCAGATGAAGTTACAGGCCGACAAACACAGACAAGAGAGACATTTTCAAATTGGGGAGAAGGTGTTACTCAAATTGCAGCCGTATGCACAGAGCTCAGTAGCAAATCGGCCTTTCCCGAAACTGGCACACAAGTTCTACGGACCATATTCAGTGATTGATAAAATTGGTGAGGAAGCATACCAGTTAGAGCACCCAGCGGGAAGCCAGATCCATCCAGTGTTCCATGTATCGCAATTAAAGCCGTACAATCTTGATTACACCCCTGTGTTCACTACATTACCAAGATTGGTGGACTTGGATGTCAAAGACACTGAACCAGAAACCATACTGGAGAGGAGATTAGTTAAAAAAGGGAATGCTGCAGTGACTCAATGCTTGGTGAAGTGGACAGGAATTCCGGCAGACTCGGCAACTTGGGAGGATTGGGAGGTGCTGCGCGCGCGATTTCCACAAGCTGTTGCTTGGGGACAAGCAACAAGTGCAGGAGGGGGTGATGTAACGAGCAATACATATTCAGCGGAAGATGGTGCAGACTTGGGCGCGTAGGATGCAGGCGCTGGCGCAGAGTGGGAAAGGAAATTACGGCAAACAGTAATTACCGATAATACTCAGAGTATATGACAGAGCACAGTAAAATGTAATAGGGGTAAAGAGTTGTAACTAATAGATGGTGGGCCCAGATCAAAGAAAATAGAGTATAAATTCACTGTAACAGAATTCAGGAGTTATGGATGAAATGAATCGCATTTAAACGTTTTCCTCTTTTCTACTTTTCCTTAGCCCTGTTCTTGCGTTCGTGAGCCGCCGCCGGAAAGAAATCTCACGCGCAGATTCCAATCGCGCCAGGGGATATTACATTCAACTTCCCGGAGAATGGCGCTACATCAGAGTAGCACAACGCAAGAAGAAAATCAGAAGACGTCAAGAACTGTTGCTTGCTGTCTCCAGCCTAACGGCAAGGTCAAGGGCTCCGTGATGTGCCTAAGTGCTTAACGTGCATACTGCTGGAGCATTGAAAAAAGGGTATGACTGTACAGTGCATGCAACAGAGGAGGAAAAAAGAGAAAAAGAAAGGGTGGAGAGGGCGTGTGAAATGCCCTAAAAATTTCAAAACTCTAATTGAAACCCTAATTGAGTTTATTGGAGTTTAATTTGAGTTCTTCGTTCTTAATTCCGGTTTTGGATTTGGGGGTTTGGAAGGGGAGCATTTGAACTCATACCTTGGATCGCCGCTCGGACCGATCCTTTGCCTGCGCAGCCGGTCCTTCGCCCGCGTCATGGCTGACGCCGCCCCGTCTCGTCCTCGCCCGCGAGAGTCGACGCCGTCCCGTCGCCACACCCTCCGCGCGTCAGCCCCGCCTCCCCGATCGCACCACCAACTCCCGCTCTCTCTCGCTTGGTTGCCGCCTTGGCCTCGAGCCGCTCGCTCTGTCTTGCCGCTGCGCCACCTCGCCACCTTGCGTCATCCCCTGCCGTCTTTGTCCCCTCACTTTCTGCACCCATCCTCTCGCTTCCACCCGCACCCACGCCACGCACGGCTACAAAAGCTTTGCCCTCGCGCTCGCCTCGCCCTCGTGCTCACCCCTTTGACTCCCTCGGTGAGCACCGCTCGAACCCCCTCCTCTTCTTCCCCTGCCCCGACATCGACCGCCCCCACCCCTTCATCTTCCTCCCCTCAGGCCAAAGCCGCCCGCTACCATCTCGCCTCCTCGCCTCCGTCGCCCCACCAAATACCCTAACCCTAACACCAACCCTTCCTCTCCCCCGCCACCCTCTCATCGCCCCCAGCCCCGGTCGCCCTCGGCTTCGCCCACGTTGCCGCCGCCGCCGACCCCAAATCGCCGAACCCTAGCCCCTCGCCCCCTCTGCTCGATCGATCGATCTCTGTGTGTCACCGCCAGGCCGGGCCTGCATGTCATATGCTTCCCCGCCTCGCTCGCTCTTGTCCCCACCAGTCAGCCTCTTAGCCACCGCGGTCCCGCGCGTCAGCGGCCGAACAGTTGGCCCACCTGTCAGCCGCCGCCATCCCACCGCCTCGCCGGACCCACTCATCAGGCGGCCTGCTCCCGCGCGTTGGGCCAGCCCAGCTACGACCCACATGCGCTCGCCGACCGTGGGCCATTCGCCCGAGTGGGCCGTGCCACTGTGCGGCCCTGTTTCAACTTTTTCCTTTTTCTTTTCAGATTTAATTTAATTCGAAAATCCTTTTAATATTGCAAAAAAATTCGAAAAAAATCCCCGAAACTCCAAAAATAGTCCAAATACACTATCCCAACCGTCTCGCGCCACTGAGTCCAAAAACGGCATCCTTTTCGCCATTTGAAGTCCACAAAATTCCAAGATGCCCCAAAAGCCCTCAAGCCCTCCTCCGGCCTCTTTCTCTCTCAATCCCTTTTCATTTTTCCTTTTCTTGTTTTTTTCTTTTCTTTTCTTTATTGTTTTATTCGTTTACTTATTGCTCGTTTTACTTTGCGCTAGAACTGGCTTATGAAGAACTGTTGGAACCCGTCCCGGAGTAGTACGAGGAGCAGGAGCCAGATGCGATCGGCATCGAGTTCGACTACGTCGACAACAACCTAGGACTCCCCTCGCCTCGCAAGGCAAACCGACTCCTTGATCATGTTGAACCCATGATAATATTGTAGTTATAATTATTTTAATATCGCATTATGTTGTTATGTCAAAATGCTAGAAATCATTATTTTAGAATGCCATGATGACATAGTTAGTACCTAGCTTGATTAAAGACCCACTTTGTTTTGTTGTGACGTATTTCCTTTGCAAACTCTAAACCTAGCTATTGAATTTCGTATGCTAGTAGTTAATCAATTAGTTGAACTTTACAGGATTTGTGTATTAAAATAAAACCATCAAGCGGGAGGCTTGATGTAGACTATATTCAAAATGTGCTATGGTGAGAGGACTTTGGCGGGCAAACCACTAGATGGCTACGTGCCCGAACCTCGACCGATGACGAGGCCAATGTGTGTGGTGAGATTGTTGGTTTGGAATTGGCTAAGTCTTAAGCATAAAATAAGTAATCACAACCTTGGGCAAAGTAAATAACTTAGATTCCGCTCAACCACAAGTTGGGTCGGTCAGCCTCGTTGACTCAATCCAACCTAGCTCGGTACTTGAACTCCCCCTTGGAATACTTATAGGATGGAGGTTCCATACTGTGTGCGTTGGACAGTATGCCCGCGGGGCGAACGGGGTGGAATGGGGGTTGACCGGTGGAGTCACCTGCCGATTCTCACAACGGTAGATACCCTTAGTATCGGATCGTGCATCCCGCCGTGGCCCGTGGGACCCGGTACTGTGTGGTTTTAAGAACTACCGGGTAAGTGCTAAAGAGGGGTAGTTCAACGAAAGGCTTTGATGGTCTCGGCCTGGCCGCATGCATTTAAGTTGCATGTAAGTTTGCGCATGGTACGATGGTCGTAGATATCTTGTGGGTAAAGCTGAGCAACTCTGCAGAGTCATGTTTAAATGGTATTCGAATACGCCGTGCTTCCGGTAAATGAATCTAAGTTTGAATTGGGGTGAATCCCGTAACCTAACCCAAGTAGACTTGTTAATTCCAACTTGGTAGTGATGAACTTGTGAAAACTCAAAACTTGCTTATTTCTATTATGTATGGTTTGTGTTTCAAATATAAAATGACTTGGAAAACAAAACTGCATCCACAATTATAATAACCCTATTGTCATTCCCTTGTGAATATCCATGCATGTAATATTCAGAATTCCTGTGCGGTTTGTTGAGTACTGTTGTGTACCCAGTCTTGCTTTTCAACCTATTTTAGAGTTCGAAGACGCCGAAGAATCCCAAAAGATGGTGGATGGCAAAGTAATATGGTTTTAGGGTTCTTTTTCTTTGCTCAGGCCTTGCCTGTGTGGTCTTTTGTGATGTATTATATTGGAGCTCGCCGCTTCCTTTTGTAAATCCTGGCCGTTAGGCCTTATTTGTGTAAAACAATTGATTTCGCTCTTATGCCGGCAATGTATGACTTGGTTCCCGACGGCTAATCTTCCTGGATTGCCGTTGCGGATTTAAACGCACCCCCTGAAAAGGGCGGTCTGTAACATCCTCAATTTCGGTTTCTGGAAAAACCTAATTCAAATTAATTAACTTTAAATATTTGGATCTTCCTTGGTGTTTAAAGTAACCTGGCATTCCTATCCTCTCACAATCGGGGTTCAATTCCTTATTGCTCGCAAATTCAAATTCCTGAATCTCGGCTCTCACTCAAAATTTCACCCGCGTCCCGAAATACTCCAAAAATCCCGAAATCACTTCTATTAGGTCTCCAATACTCCAAAATGATTTTTGGAATGATTTCCAAGATTTTTGGAGCTCCGCCACTATTTTATCTCTCGCGCCTTTCATCAAAATCAGTTTGTTCGCCTGAAATTTGTCTACACTCTAAAAATGAACCAAATTCAATTAAATCAACTTTGTTAAGTCCCAATTATTCTCTAAAATTATTAGGAATTTTTTCGGGATTTTTAGCCCATTTTTCCTAATTTTTCTCTCACGCCTAAACGTTCACTTAACTCCGGCCAATGAGGAAGTGACACGTGGCGCTACAGTACTTGTCTTCTTCCAACTGTGGCTGGACACGATACAGAGAAGGAGTTCTTGTTTCCTTTCATGGCTCCTAAGCAATCAATCATCCATAATTTCCATTTTAGTGCTCCAAATCCATCATGGCCGGATCCGTTGGAATGGAAACAGCAAGGAGAATTCATTCCCGGACTCGAATCGTTCCAAATCTCGCCAAAAACGGTGCCATTAATCAAAATCCAAAAATCATTTAAACACCCATAACTCGGCCGTTTCCAATCCGTTTCACCGATTCCACCCCTCAAGTCTCCGTATTAGAGTCCCCTTCCCGGTGGTAGCACCCATCCTTCGCCTCTCCAACTCAATCGTCCGTGAGATCAAGAAAACCGACAAGGAGACACCGTTTTCGTGTTCTTCGCGTTCATCATCGTATCTTCCTCTCCGGTGGGTCAATCTCCACTCCGGCTATTTCTTTGTGTTCGTGTGGTCGTGGTGCTCATAACCCCTCAATCAATTTTAGGTTTCATCGAGATTTGACTTCGAATTTCGTGGTTGAGTCGCTTCGGCCGAACCTCCGTTTTTCGCCAAATTCATCTTTTCCGGTGAGCAATTGTTCAATTCCTTGCACTCCTAAGTCCATCTAGGGGTACCTTAGATGATTCATTAATTAAATTTTGAGGCCATATTCAAATTTCTCATGAAATTTCGGAATTTTGGAGATTTTTGGGGTCCTCTGTTTTTTTTGCCGTGCTCGTGCGCGCCGCCCCTCCGGCCGGCCGGCGACCACCGCCGCCGCCACCGGTCTCGCCCGGCCGGCCAAGACGTGCGCTGGCGCCGCCAAGGAAGCTCAAGACTGAGCCGCTGACGCTGCGCCGCTTCCGCCGCCGCTGGCTGCCGCGGCTGGCTGACGCTGCCGCCGCCTCGCTGCTGTTGCCGGGTTGGCCGCTGCCCCGCCGTTGCTGCCGGCTGGCCAAGGCCGCGCTCCCCGCCGCTGCCAGTACCTCCTCGCTTTGCCTCAGGCCGCCACTTCGCTCGGCCGGCCCGGCGCGTGGTCGCTGCTTGGCTGCAGGCGCTGTTGCGGCCGGCTACGACCGCCGGCCCGCCTCCGGTACCGCCGAACCCCGTCGCCGCTTGCCGCCGCCCACCGGCTGCCGCCATGCCCCATCTCGCCGGAGCCCATGGAAGCTTTGCTTCCTCTGTTTTGGCCATGGCAAGGCTTGGGGAAGAAGCCCCCAAGTCAATGACAAGGAGGACCCACTTGCCATACACTCCAAGCAATCCAAAATTCAGAAAAAGAGAAAGATTCCAGAGAATATTCTCGGATTTTCCATTTTCCAGCATTTTCCAACCTCGGATGCTCATAACTTTTCTGTCCGAACTCCGATTGACTCCGTTCAAATTCCTAAATTCATATAAATTCAATATCTACTTTCCAGTACTACTTTTATAATTTTTGGATTTTATTTATTTTATTGTTATTTATTTGTTGTACCGTTTTGCGCATAGCCGAGGATCCCGCCGAGTCCACTGACCCCGCCGCCGGACTTCAAGAGTTTGACAACCTCGCTGTGACCGAAGGCAAGTCCCTTGACGCATCTTGATCCTATGTTTGCAAATGATTTATAACGTTTTATAAACCTGCATTGCTATGTTTATCATCGTATGTCAAATATAGATGATTAGTTAATCCAAATTGCGATTACCTCCTTGATTATTGTTATCCATGCTTAATTGTGCCCCTAGGACCCTTTGCTATGTCATGTGTATGTTATAATGTGACATTTGTTGGTTAGAACGGTAGATATGCTTAGTACCTGAATTGATGAAAATGACCCATGGGTGGGATTATACAAAAGTTGTGATTTAAATTGTGATTTGGAAATTATTAAAAAGTATTTGGTACTGTTTTTCTAAAATTAAAAGAAAAAGGAAAAAGGATTTGGACTTGGGCGGAATGGGATGTCGGGCGGGTGCAGATAGAGCACTGGTCTTGGTTTGTGCAAGTACCGCCCCAAGTCAATTAAGGACTGACGCTTATGACTGTCTATTTTAAGCATAACCGTACTACCACATGTCTAACATGGTACGACCTGGCCAAATAATTTGTAGAAACCTAACTTAGACTCGCCAGTTGGTAGAATGTGGGTGCCGGATAGAGGCAAGTTGTACCCCCCACACGACGCAAGAGGGGGCTTCTGTACTGGGTAGATAGAACCCTAACAGCGATGAAACCTCAGCGGGTGAGTCGGGTTAGGCGTATACATTGTAAAGGCCTTGTCATGATATCCCTGCCGGCACACTTAAGGAAGTGTGTTAATTGTACATGGCACTAAGGGTATATCATGTCTTGTGGGTAAAGCTGTACACCTCTGCAGAGTTAAAACTATTCGAATAGCCGTGCCTACGGTCAAGGGCAAAGCAAAGAATGCTTTCATACTAGTAGACTTTGGTTTTGGTTTTAAAAATAAATGATGTTTTGGGATTTGGGAGTGGTTAGAACTCTCGGATGTTTAATTGGCGGATTGAGCCAACAAGGTAGACGGAACCTGTTTTTATGTCTGACGGATAGAGTCATGTGTGGATAATCTTGATCTTTTAAATTGTGGCAGATAGAGCCCTTATACTAGTGATGGTGGATAGAACCCTCACTGAAATATTACATAATTCAATTGTTAAAAAAAATTGCTAAAATATGCTTTATGAAACTTATTATTAAGTAGGGTTTGATGAAACTTTGCTTTATGCAAAAGAACCATGTTAAGCCTTCCTTGGAAAGCCCCACATGTGAATGTTTTCCTAGACTTGCTGAGTACTTTTGTACTCACGTGCTACATAAACTGTTGTTATCAGAGAACTATCAGGACACCGTTGAAGACGGTGAGTTCTACGTCGAGGAGTTCGAGGAAGATCGCCAGGAGAACTAGTCGCGTGTGTTGTCGTCGCCTGTGGTGTTCTTTGGTTTTCGCTTTTTGTCGTTCTGTTTCCGCTGCCGTGTCTCCGGTCGTTTGACCGAGTATTGTAATAAGTAGCCATGTGGCTAATACTTTATAATTATGTTACAATTTCGTTTTATTCGGCAATGACGTATCACTGTTGACTGTGTGTACTAGCTACTGATCTGGGACTAGTACAGAAATACACAGGAGATTTCGGATAGCTTATCCGGGGTCTCACACGGTCCGTCACAGCGTGTCTCCCCGATACCTGCTATTGGCAAGTGTCGTCGATAACCACACGTGACAAGATGGCATTGGTTGCCATCTACGTCTCGTCGAAAAGATAGTCAAAGCTACATGTTCTCCTGTCAGTTGTGTCAACGAGATATTGTGTGTGACCACATGATTTCTTGTGCGAGTTGTGTCCACAAGATAAACATATGCGAGTTCATTCAGAGAAGTTGTGCACATTAGAAGAGATCATGCTGCACTAGAAGATCAAAAGGAAACTGCTGCATGTGCCAAGAGGAGTTCGAGACGTTGAGAAGATTCGTTCGCCATCCATAGTCGAGTCTGTCAAAGATAAGTACGGGATGTTGAGGAGATGCATTTTCCATCCTATATCAAGTAAAAGTCGGGTAAATCATAGTTGAGACTGACTGCATTAACAAGTTAAAGTTGCGTCGGAAATTAGAGCTAGTTAATGTTATAAGATTAGAGAGGTAAATGTTAGAATTAACCTTGTACGGAAGCCGAGTTTGAGATGTAAACGCCCATCTCCATTTTCCTTCTAGGCTCATCCGAATACTTGTATTAGTAGGAGGGCAATACGCTTATTTATACACGAGAGAAAATTATCCTAAAATTTTTATGTTCTTTATCGTGTTCGTGTACATGTGTTCATGATCCAAGGCTAAAATCAATAGTGTCATAGTGTTTATAGTCTGTACCTTTTGGATGAAGTATAAATAATAAAATGTAAAATATATTTTGTAGAGTGATAATTTACAATAACTTTGGGTAAATAAAATATTTCTAATTAATTCTAAAAATAGATACATATATTAATAAGGAAACATAATTGCTTGTTAAATTTCGATTAATCGGTCATATTATGATTAATCGTTTAGCGGTACCATGTACATAGGGGTGGATAACGAGCCAGTTGAACTTTTTTTCGAGCTTTCTTCGACACTGATTTATTCTTATTTATTATAGTCTCCTGTATTGTTTGAGACCCAACTTCGAACCGAGCTTAACGAGCCGAACCAAAGTTGACTCTGGTTCCAAATCAACTAATTTTTATTTTAAAAGAAAAATAAATGTAATCAGAGCAATTTTGAAACGAGCCACCGAGCCAGCTCAACGAGCTTTTTTTCCAACCCTACATGTACATCCGCTAAATGCATATCATTTTCTATATCATTGGTACTACCTATGTACAGAATTGTATGATTGTGCTCTACACATCTTGAAATTGTATAATACAAAATAAGTGTATACAACCCATACTTAGAAACAATTGTACTGCACAATATATCGTAAGGCATGTTTTTTAGAACCAGCTGATAATCTGTACATTCTTCCAGTCGACTTGCTGCGTCAATCGGTGGGAATTGATAATTTATTTCATAATATTTTATTGATATATGATCGATAATCTAGATATCAGTGAGGTATAGTATAAAATAAATCATCAAATTCATGTGAAAAACAAAGTAAATCATCAATTTTTCGGAAAAAAAAAACCTGAACTAACTAGTGGAGAGACAAGCAGGGTTTCAGTTATCGTCGATAATCGTCGATTATCGCACGATTTTCGCAATATCGACGGCGGCCGAAATGCAATACCGAGCGGTAAACCGAAAAAATTCAAAAAAAAAATTCAAAAAATTCAAAAATTCAAAAAAATTTATATGACGCAAATATCGCGATTATCGCCACATATCGAGCGATTATCGCTACATATCGAGCGATTATCGCTACAAAAGTCGACCGCACAAAAAAACTCAACATGGATGTCGATTTTCCACCGATAATCGTCGATTTTCCACGTTTTTTGATTTTTTTTCAAAAAAATCGGATTTTTGAATTTATGCGATTTTTTGCGATTTTCGACCGATTTTCGGCTCGATTTTTGCGATTATCGAAAAACACTGTTCATGCGAAAATCGCATGTAACGATAACTGAAACCTGGAGACAAGGCGGCGACTACCCCAGCGAAAAGAAAAGAAAAGAAAAGAGCGGCGGCCGTGGATAATACGCCGATGGCGACGGGCGGCGGCGCGAACAACGGCGGTGAAGACGGCGGCGTTGAGTTCTACCTGCGGTACTACGTGGGGCACAAGGGCAAGTTCGGGCACGAGTTCCTCGAGTTCGAGTTCCGCCCCGACGGCAAGCTCCGCTACGCCAACAACTCCAACTACAAGAACGACACCATGATCCGCAAGGAGGTCTTCGTCTCCCCCTCCGTCCTCCGCGAGGCTAGGAGGATCATCCACGAGTCCGAGGTACTTGCAGCTTAGCCTTCTCTCTTCTACTCTGCCCCTACCCCTTCCACGGCTAAACCTACCTAGGGTTAGGGTTTACTGACATGTTAGTTAATCCGATGGATCCTTCTTGATTTTGCAGATTATGAAGGAGGATGACAACAACTGGCCAGAGCCCGACCGTGTGGGCAGGCAGGAGCTCGAGATTGTCATGGGGAACGAGCACATCTCCTTCACCACCTCCAAGATCGGCTCCCTTGTCGACGTCCAGACCAGCAAGGACCCGGAGGGCCTCCGCATCTTCTACTACCTCGTCCAGGTATGCCCACCAAATTCGATCCTAATTCTCAGAATTATTATTGCTTGCTTGGATTGCCGTGCTTTGGGTGCTATTACGCTCTAATTGATACATAGGTGTTGCGTGCCATCAGCCCGTATTACATATTTGTTTGTTTGTGAAGGCATGTGATTTCTTGAACTGAACACACAAAAAAAAAGGATGGTGAATAGCATCTTTTGCTTCATGTCAGCGGTGTGGATTATATTCTTAGGTTGGTTCTCTTGTGGGAGGTTCTACTGGCTTCATCTTATAAATAAGTTATAATGTTAATGACATTTACAAGTAAGTATTAGGTTCACACCTTGGACCTACATAGTTAACTATATGCTGGGTTGATGGGAAAGCATCAATATTTGACAGTTTTAATTTTTATCTCGTCTGTTTGATATTCTTCAAGTAATTATAGTATCACTTTTGTCAATATATTCAGTGCGAGACTTGTTGCATCTCTAGAGTCAATAGTGGTAGCAACTTAAATGTTATTCTAAGAGTGTTGAAGTTTGGTACAAACTGGAAGCCCTTTTATGGCATGCCCATCTATTTGTGCTGGCACTGACCAGTGCTTGTACCAACACCATTTGCAATGTACCAATATTTAGGCCTTGTTTGGCAGAGCTCCAGATTCCAGCTTCACCTCAAAGTTGAAACTTGTAGACTAAGGCCCTGTTTGGCATGGCTCCTACTCTAGTTTTTTAGCCCCAGATCTCAAATTCTCAGTGGAGTGGATTCTTTAAGAATCTGGAGCTGTCTGTGGGACTGTTTGGATAAGAGGCTGACTCCAGATTCTAAAATGGGGGCATTATGTATAAATTACCAATAATACCCTCTTGTACATACTGGTAGCCATTGACTCTGTGTGACGTTTGATTCGTTGCAAGCAATCAGACATTGAACAATACACGTGATCATACGTCAATGATACACGTATCACTGATATGTGTCCGATTGGGACATTAGTTGATGATGTATGTGTCTCCGATTTTGATATCAAGCATCCTTCCTGGCGATCTTGAGGATCTCGAGGCGGTGCTTGGCTACGGCGTGTGGTGAGGAGCTAGCGCGCGCGACGGCACGAGGCGAGGTCTCCGATTTTGATAGCAAGCTCAGTGTTCTCGCTTGGGTAGAACCAAATGTTCGGAACAACTACCAAGCCTTGTACGCATCAACGGTAAAACGTGGGACATCATTTGAATGTGCTTCTGGAAATAAAACTCGACTATTGCCATTAGATAAACTATTCCACATCAACGGTACTTATAATTGTTTAACCTAACGACATTCACAACACAAATATCTTGATGTCACCAAGAAAGAGCAATAGCGGTTGCAAGCTCATCACGGAAACTATCCATCGACCGATCATTTGGTTGTGATGTTGAGCCATCAGATGCATGTTGAGAAATTGCACTACTTTGATATCTTGATGGAATGGTAGGAACATAATCTGGATCGCGATCGCACCTGCGGAAATGCCAATCTACGCTAGCATGCTCACGTATGAAGTTGTGAAGCGCCATAGTAGCCGCAACAATCATCTTTTGCTTGATCATTGGATAACTCGGCATCTTGAGCAAAATTTGCCATTTCATCTTCCATACTCCAAACGATTGCTCAATCACATTACGCACACTTGAATGTACTCTGTTGAACTTCTCCTTGACAGTAGTTGGTTCTGTACCTCTATGAAACTCGGGAACATGGTACCTTTCGCTTTTATATGGAGCTAGATACCCCGAACGGTTAGGATAACAAGCATCCACAAGGTAATACTTTCCTTAATGAGAAAATAGATTCAGTCAATGATAGTATATTGCTTAAAGAGAGAAAATTTCATGTATGTGTAAAAGTGAGTTACCTTGTGGAGGATGTGGGAAGACATCTCGATCCACTCTCAATGCATGGTATAAGACACTAGTATCATGCATAGCACCCGGTTGACCCGTAGATACGTATGTGAAACGCATATCAAAGTCACATAGTGCCAGCACATTTTGAGATGGACTTCCTGACCTCCCAATGTACCTAACTTGTTGGTCGAGTGGCATAGATACACGAATGTGAGTCCCATCAAGAGCACCAATGCAGTCTTTCAAGTGTGGATAAACCCTTTTATCATCTCTAATCCTACTATGTATAGTGGAAAAGTTAGGGTCCTTGGGTTTCACATAATCTGTCGCCATGGCAACCACACAATGAAGGACCTCATCAAACTTCCTGCTAATAGTTTCACCTGAGTGCTTGAACCTATTTTGTGTTCTCCTATTTGACTCACATGCACCACAGATCCATAGAAATATTGCAAGTGCCTCATGAGTACTTACTAGTTATGTGTCCGTGCGTTGTTATGAAAAACAAAATTGATAACGAAAAATAAAGATTAAAAAATAAAAAAAAATTATTTCACAAAATCAAACATCTATCTTTAACGCTTCGTTTCTTGCGAAAGCTGGCTAATTAAAGCAACGCTTCGTTGCTTGCGTAGGGCAATTAAGCAGGGCAATTAAGCGGCAATTAATGACGTGGGAAGAATGGACCACTGCCACCAAGTGCTGCTTTAGAATAGTAGAGATATATTTGGACGGTCTTAGGTTGTACTTACTAACCAACAAATCATGAAGATCAAAGAAGATAGTACGGTTCATACGTAGCATCCGATGACTTTCTCCTGGAGTAGATAATGTCTCCCTCAACCAACCCATCCCGCTGAGAATTGAGGTTCTAGGTTCCGCCTTGTCCATGTAGGTTGAACAATACTGAGCCAGCAATATCGCGTGAGTGAAGAAGGGCAATGCCGCTTGTAAAGCTCTTTCGTCGAGTGCGCGATCATGACAGGACTCGAGGAAGAAGCCCCGGCTAACACCGTGCCAGCAGCCGCTGCCCCAAATAGGCATAGAACATTCATAGCTTGGCGTTTTTGGCTTTTTGCATCACGCACTTGTGGAATTCATGCTCCTCCACATAACCATTGTTGTCATCGCTATCACTATCTGATGACATCTGTACATACATAAAAATATGACAACAAACAATAATAAGTAGAACGACCAATACGTATGTGAAAAAACATATCAAATAGCACACAAAACAAATGGATAGTAAGCAAATAAGGTTCATAACTAAAAAATCTAACATAGTTCAACAAAGAAAGCGTACATAAGGGTATGTGGTATGTTCATAGTATTGTTACATCACAACGTAACATCTACGACCCATACTTAGCATTATACTTCCTCTTTAACCAGTTGAAACGAACTTGTGGGGGCATAGTAACAAACATATCCCTTTGCTCCCTTTTCACAAACAATTCTGTGGCAATAAAATGCTCGTTGCTATCCCATGTTGCACCACATTCAACCACCATGTCCATAACAAGTTTAATGGAACAAGGATCGTCTTTATTGACAAAAGACTCAAAGGTTGAATGGGACTTTTCAGTCAGATCAGCTATCCTTGTAATCTGATCTTGCATGAGTTGTCCTGACCCAACCTTAGGTTTTTTATTAGCAACTACCCGAGATGCTCTCTTTCCTGTTGGAATAGTAGGAGAGTCCTCATGCTCTATTTCCTCCACCTCCTCAATGTTGTCCTCAACATCAACATTGATAGTAGGAGTCTCTTGGGGCGTTTGAGGCAACTTGCCCCCTGCAGGAGACCAATGGTCAGCACCATCATTGGTGATGTCTTCGAAATCTCCCTAAGCAAGTCCGCATTCTGAATGCCTTGTTTCCGAAACTTGGCACAACCAGGAATATCCTATTGAAATCAAACGAAGACCCATTACGATTAATATGATTTATGTGCAACATTAGTTCATAAATAAAAAATGCTAAAAAGGAACTTACTGCCTTTGCTTTAGTCCACCAATCGTTGTCCATCTTAATGGTACCCTTATCATTGTCCCAACCAGCCCCAGTCTCTCTCATGAGTAATCTATTCCAAGTGGTCCATTCATTCTTCAATTTGTCCTATTTATTTTTAAATTGCCTTTTGTTGTACTCCAGGCCGGTCCTCTCCTTGAACCTCTTTTCTACGGTTGCATAGCCTACATGGCTTAAATGGGTATTTGGTCGATTCCCAATACTAACTTGTTCGGCAAACAATTCACAAATTATTCTAGTATTATCATCGTTCCATTCGGCAACACTTGCCATCTGCACCCTCGGGGGGAATTGAAAATCAGCATACAAAACACATAAAACAATCACTTCTCATAAAAATGGTTTGAGTAAAGCAATCTAGAAACACATCCGAAATGAAAATATTATGTGATTAATGAATTGGAATAACAATGTTCCTTATTTCAGTCTAAGGCAGGTATAACAGTGTGCCATTAGCATCATTACAGGGATGATGGATCTCCACAGACTTGTACTAATATCAAAACGATGTTGGCATCATACTCATCCAGGAAAATTAGAACTAATCAGAAATATGTGACTGCCAATTAGATCAAATGCAGTTGAGATGGTTAACAATACAAGATCAATTCTATCAGTTCATTTACCACATTGAAATTTCCAAACTAGTTCACCAATGTGACTCCTAGTGATCTTGTCAAAATGCACGTAAGACTCTTGATTCACATGTATAAATCATGGTCAGAAGCAGAAATATGGGGAGAATTAAAGGTTTGGAAGAGGTTAGTGGCCAGCCTGAATCTCTCTAATCCTCATGCTTACACTTTGACATAAACCAGTGCTCATTAATTCACAGTCAGAAAACATGCAAAGCTTACTTCGCAGTCAGAAAAACATGGCAACGCTTAATTCACAGTCGAAAAAAATGGCAAAGCTCAATTCATAGTCAGAAAACATGGCAAAACATAGCAAAGCTTAATTCATAGTAACCATTGCTAATTAATTCCAATGCAACCAATGTCAAGATGTCCAAGTTAAAAGTAACTTTAATTATTGTCCTAAAGTCCAAACAAAATTTAAAAGCATTGAGATGTAGCATTCATACATTTAAATTCCAAAAAACCTCATTACGATTGTTCAGAAAGATCAATATTTCATCTTTTGCATCTTGTGTCAACTTATCTTGTTTCAATGCTAGTAAAAACCTCATTACGATTGTTCTAAACAACATCGTTCTCTACCATCCTAGACATATCTCACATTAAGTTGATCCTGGGACTATTCGGTCTAGGCTCTTCAGAACTGGACCATAACGAAACATGTGAATGAAAGAACCAAACTTGAACTGAACAGCATCAATTCAAGGTTATCCCACTTTCCCACATATTGACATCAAGAAACAAACTTGAACGTGAACTGAACTGGACCATCAAGAAACATCGTTCTCTAGGCCATGGATGATTAGGTTGGTTTTCTCACGCAAGGACGGTTACCTTCAAGCCGCCAATGTAGGAGAGAGCGTCGGGTCAGGGTAGAGGAGCACAGGTTCGCAGATGTGGGGGAATAGGACGATGACGCGCGTGCCGAACCGAGGTCGCGGACGCCGGAAGGAAGTCGCCGAGCCGAGTTTGCGGTTGCCGGGGGGATCGCCGACGCCGCTGGCCCGAGATCGCCGATGCCGAGGGGTGGGGGAGGACGCGGACGACGGGGGGACTCCGGGCTTCGATCGCCGACGTCGGGAGAAGCGTCGCCCTAGGCTGATGCTATTGCTAGGTATTGGAGCGAAAGGCGGCGGCCCCTCAAGCACGAGAGGAGAGAAGCTTCTGGCGTCTGCGCAAACCCCGAGGCCCCCGACGCTGGTTTTGTTGAGGGGCAATTTGAGGGTAATTTTACTCAACTTCATGGGTAGTCTTGTAATAGGGTTACAGATTCAGGTGGGGAGCAACCTTTTCCCTGCTCCACAAAACTGAACCGCAGTCTGCTCCAGATTCAAGTAACTCCAGATCCAGTTTTTTTTGAAGCTAGACCGTTTGGCATAACTCCACCTGCTCTAAACAAGAATTTAGGATCTGGAGCCATGCCAGACGGGGCCTAAAATAAAGTGACTTAAGTTTATAATTTTATTCTAAAATATAAATAAGATGATCCACCTAAACACTCTTAATATATCCACAGCTCCAGCTTCACGAATTTGGTAAAGCTAGGAATACCCAGCTCTACCAACTCCACGAATTTGGTGGAGTTGGAGCTCTGCCAAACACCCCCTTACTTAAAAAATAAATAATTAATCAAATTTGAATGATTTTGAGAACATTGCGACAGGTTTCTCAGTTTGTAGTCTACCTGGTATCTAAAGGAAGCAAAACAGCACTACACCTTTTAGTGTGTAGTGTTTTCAAGCCGCCAATTTACCAAACCAGAAATGTGAAGCACAAAAACACAACCTGAGAATTTGACATCTATCAGCATATTCGTTTTCTGAGTCTTTCACTCTGCTTTGGCTTGATCAGTGAACACGACCTGTAGGGAAGGATTGTAAGGAAAGAATTGAATTAACAATTAAATGGAAACTCTAAAAATAATTAGTGATCAAGAAAGAAAAACAAGAGCAATCTGTGATAGCTTCAAAGAAAATTTCTGCTGTGGATGCCATATACTTTGCCTCCAATACTAAGAAATGCCAAGTCTTATGATTCAAATAATATCTGCCCTCTTTCAGCTGTGTGAGACTGCAAACCATTTAGAGAGTAAAAAACAGATGCAGCACAGAAGCAGAATATCCTCCTCATCCAGCCCCATGTTAAATTAAGAACACTGGTTATCATCGATAGAGAATATTTCCTTTGTTGTTTCTATGCTCATGGTTTTTAATTTTGCAAGTAGAAGAACTAAATAACACACTATGCTTAAAACATAAAAGCCCAGCTGTTTTGCCAAGCATATAGGTGGCATGATTTCCTATTAATTGTTAATAACCTGTATCTTTGTGAGCCTTGTAGGAACTGTTGTTATCAATAGACCATTTGTCTGCAGTGTCTTCATTAATCAACATCAACACATTTGGAATCTTATCTCGCAATTTGAGATATTTGCTTTCAGGCTTACACTAGCACCAATGGCCCTTTTGAAACAAAACCAATTTATTAGTGCTCCTAACCTGACAAACTACTCTAGATGTCAGCACGAAATTATTCTATTTCTGGAAATAAATGGAACTGATGGATGCATTGGGGTTCCTTAGAACCTAGGCAAGATGCTGTTGAGTTCATCATAGGGCAAGCACTATTTATCTGTTGATGCTCTTGAGTTCATAATAGGGCAAGCATTATTTATCTGTTGCATGTTCCATTACTTGTTTGAGGAAACAATTTTTTATTTGATAAACAACTACTGGGTGATTGTGAGTTATATCTGAAGTTGACAGTAAGATATGTAGAAACTAAAAAACCTTTGAGGTGATAGGGTATCTAAGTTGAAAAGGTAACATATTCATTTTACTTGCCCGGCTTTTGATGACATTCTTATTGTCTGAAATGGTTATACACATTCGTTTTTTATTTGATTTTTCTACTTAAAAGAAGACCAAACTCATCTACCGTAATTACCATTTTATCATTACTAAATCTTATGTTAGGTTTGCTTAGTGGACAAATGTCATGGACGACCATATTAATAAATTCTAGGTCACAGTTAAGGAACTATTAGTGGCATGCACAGAGTTAAGAGTGTAATGAGCTGGAGGTGCTAACCCCATCCTGTTTCTTGACTATTTGGTTTAAACTCTTCCGGAGGAAAACTAGTATTTTCACTAATTTGGTTGTGCACAGCACGGTAGACCTGTAAATGAAAGCTATTCCTAAACATTTTAAATGTTTTTGTGTGCAGGATCTGAAGTGTTTCGTGTTTTCACTTATCAACCTCCATTTCAAGATCAAGCCTATTCAATCTTGAGATCCTTTCTCTCCGAACTCTGTTATGGTACTGCAAGTGTTCGAGAATTCTGTACAATTATGTAAGATCCTATGAGTTGCTCGTGATGCAGTTGGGTGTGTGCGGAACACTGGGTGGAATTTTTTGAGTTTGCTTGGGAGTCTTGTTGGATTGTGCAAACTGCTGAGATGTCTTCTGGTTCACAATGGTAGTCCAGTCGGGTGGATAGAAAAGTGCACTTTCTTCTTTTTACCGTGCGGATAATCTTTTATGCCACAACTTGTTTCGTTAGGCTTGCTAGCAGATTATCTAAAGTCGGAGAAGTATGCGTTTCTCTAGAGTTTCTATGTAGACGTTAGTGTTCCCTTAGCCGGTTGCCTAGGCACTTGCGGCCAGCTTGCTGCCACAATCTGCCCCTAATCTCTAAGACTGAGGGCCTCGTTTGTGGGTGCTTTAGCTTTCTAGGCTGTAAAGTGAATGTAGCTTTTTTGATTGATCCTTTGGTAAACCCTGTTTTTTATTGGCTTTGGTCATGGCTGTTCCCTCTCCTTGCTCACCTTGCACTCCACTTGCCCTTCGCTCCGTCACCGCCGCGACCTCGCTTGTGCCTGCGGCTTTTCGAGAGACTTCGGATGCGGCGACCCCCCTTCCCCTCCAAACAAACAGATTCTGAGCTAGGCGGCGTGAAGGAGGTCCAAGACGGCGTTGAGGTCAGCTGAATCGTGGTCGCCTCTGGCTGAATCCAGGTTGCCTCTTGTTGAATTGATTTCACCATTGTTGTTTCCACGTCGATCCTATTGATTCCACTGCACTATTGGCTAGATCAACACTGTTGCTACCTCCCTGCCACCAAATCCAGCCTTTCCGTTGTTGGGAGAGGGCGACACCGGGGAGAAGATGAGGCGGCGGCAAGATGGGAGAGGTGATGTGACCCAATCTTCCATAAACTTCCTATTTTTAAAATAAAAATACAATGTTTTTATTTGAGAATGAAAACAGAAAAACAGGAGAGAAATATAACAGAAAAATAGGAGAAAAAAACCCTAAGAAGTTACGAAAGCCCTACCCAACGGAATGCTCCGCGTTCGCCTAGAGATCTCATAGATCCCTAAATAATTATGTGGAAAGCCGTATTCGATGAAAGTCGTATGCATGACTTGGAGGGGACCTTCCTATCTTTCGAGATCCACCCTACAATGTAGGGTCAAAAAGCCAAAAAAATAAGTGATTCATTTTAGCCCTTATAAAAAAAGAAAATGGTTTCTGTCACGTCGAGGTACTACGTGGAAAAGAACGGCAAAATCTGATCTATTTTTTCGTAATCGATTAGTTAACGATTAGTTAACATGGTGGTGTTAGCACCCAAAATTGGGCGACTGAGATGGGTGCGATCTTGGTGCGAGTCTGAAGCGATCGGCATGAACCAGGTTGGCAAAGGGCGGCGGACAGATGATTTAGAAGGTTACGATCCTATGACAACCCATAGATCGGAAGGAAAGACCGAAGCCGGTACAACGTGAACCAAATACGATCGTGCCCAAGATGGAAGGAAGAGTTCGAGGCCGGTACGGGTGGATGAAGAGACCAAGGCGAATACGATCAGGCCTAAGGATTATAAGAGACCGACGAGCTACATCATCAACACATCCAAACAACCAATCAATCAATTACTTTACTTTTCAGCATTAGGAGTAGTCATTTTGTCTTGTTATCTTTCCTCTTGTAATACACGTTGATCAATGTGAGACCCCGGATCGGCTATCCGAAATCTCCTGTGTATTTCTGTACTAGTCCCAGATCAGTAGCTAATACACACAGTCAACAGTGATACATCATTGTTGAACATAACGAAATTGTAACATAACTATAAAGTATTAGCCACATGGCTACTTATTACAACACTCGGTTACACGACCAGAGTCACAGCAGCGAAAAAAAAACGACAAGAAGCGAAACCCAAAGAACACCACATGCGACGACAAGACACGCGACTAGTATTCCTGGCGATCTTCCTCGAACTCCTCGGCGTAGAACTCACCGTCTTCAACAGCGTCCTGATAGTTCTCTGATGACAACAGTTTATGTAGCACGTGAGTACAAAAGTACTCAGCAAGTCTGGGAAATTATGCACATGTGGGGCTTTCCAAGGAAGGCTTAATATAGTTCTTTTGCATAAAGCCAAGTTTCATCAAACCATACTTATTAATAAGTTTCACAAAGCATATTTTAGTAGTTCTTTTTAATAATTGAATAATGTAATATTTCAGTGAGGGTTCTATCCACCATCACTAGTATAAGGGCTCTATCCGCCACAATTTAGAAGATCAAGATTATCCACACATGACTATCCGTCATGACATAAAAACAGGTTCCAACTACCTGGTTGGCTCAATCCGCCACTTAAGCATCCGAGAATTCTAACCACTTCCGAATCCCCAAATCATCATTTATTTTCAAAACCCAAACCAAAGTCTACCAGTATGAAAGCATTCTCTGCTTTGCCCTTGACCGTAGGCACGGCTATTCGAATAGTTTTAACTCTGCAGAGGTGTACATCTTTACCCACAAGACATGATATTCCCTTAGTGCCATGTACAATTAACACATTTCCTTAGGTGTGCCGGCAAGGGTATCATGACAAGGCCTTTACAATGTATACGCCTAACCCGACCCACCCGCTGATGTTTCACTGCTGTTAGGATTCTATCCACCAAGTACAGAAGCCCCCTCTTGCGCCGTGTGAGAAAAACAGTCTTGCCTCTATCCGGCACTCACATTCCACCATATGGTGAGTCTAAGTTAGGTTTCTACAAATTATTTAGCCAGGTTGTACCATTTTAGACATGTGGTAGTACGGTTATGCTTAGAATGGACAGTCATAAGTGTCGGTCCTTAATTGACTTAGGGCGGTACTTGCACATTGGAAACTAGTGCTCAAACCGCACCCACCCGACATTCCAATCCGCCCAAGTCTAAATCCTTTTTACTTTTTCTTTTTCTTTTAGAAAAACAGTACCAAATACTTTGTAATAATTTTCAAATCACAATTTAAATCACAACTTTTGTATAATCCCACCCATGGGTCATTTTCATCAATTCAGGTACTAAGCATATCTACCGTTCTAACCAACAAAGATCACAATGTAACATATACATGACATAGCAAAGGGTCCTAGGGTTACAATTAAGCATGGGTATCAACAATCAAGGAGGTAATCGTAATTGGGATCAACTAATCATTTATATTTGACATACGATGATAAAGATAGCGATGCATGTTTATAAAGCATTGTAAACACGTTTGCAAATATGGGATCAAAATGCGTCAAGGGACTTGCCTTCGGTCGCAGCGGGGATGTTGAACTCTTGAAGTCCGGCGGCGGGGTCGGCGGACTCGGCGGGATCTTCGGCTACGCGCAAAATGGTACACAAATAAATAACAATAAAATAAATAAAATCCAAAAATTATAAAAGTTGTATTGGCAGGTAGGTATTGAATTTAGATGAATTTAGGAACTTGAACGGAGTCAATCGAAGTTCGGACGGAAAAGTTATGAGCTTCTGAAGTTTGGAAAATCATTAAAATGGAAAAACAAGGAATATTCCAGAGCATCTTTTTTTTTCTTCTGATTTTTTGGAATAGATTGGGTCTATTACATGTGGGGCCTGCTTGTCATTGGCTTTGGAGCTTCTTCCCCATAGAAGCAAAACAGAGGAGCATGGAGCTCCAAGGGGCGCCGGCGGTGGAGGGCGTGGTGCGGCGGCATCGGGCGGCGATGCGAGGGGAAGGCGGTGGCGGTGGCGCCCGGGGCGGGAAGCGCCGAACGACGGGCGACGTAGCCGCAGCTCGAGCGCTGGCGGGCCGCTGGGCGGGGCGGCGGCGAGGCTGGTCGGCAGGTGGTGCAGGTCAGGGGGGTCGTGGGGGAGGCGGCGACGGCGGCGAGCATGCGCATGGGCATGAAGAACAGAGGCCACCCCAAAAAACTCCAAAAATCCAAAATTTTCCCAAAATTTTAATGTGACTAAACTAAAATGAACAATGGATCATATAGAGAACATCTAGAGGGACCTAGAATGGCAAGGAATTGAACAATTTCTCACCGGAGAGAATGAATTTGATGAAGAACGGCGGTTCGACCGAAGCGACCAAAACCCGAAATTCGTCGTCCACCCTCGATGAATCCTAAAATTGATTGAAGGGGTAAGCTCTCGACATCCATACGCACACAAGGAAACAACCGGAATTGAGTTTGACTCACCGGAGAAAAAGTTAGGATGAAGAACGCGAAGAACACGAAAAACGTGGCTTCCTCGTCGGTTTTCTCGATCTCGCAGACGAACGGCAAGGAGAGGCTAAAGGAGGATGATACCACTGGGAAGAGCACTCCAACACGGATATTTGAGAGGTGGTGGTGCGCGATTTGATGAAGAAACGGCCGAGTTAAGAGCAATAAAGCCAATTTTGGTTTGTACGTTACCGCTCAAATTCCGGCGAGGTTGAAGCGGAAAGGACACTGGGGATGGAAAGGTTTCGCCGCCAAGGTTCCAACGGATCCGGCCTTCATGATTTGGAGGTTTAATGGAGGAGTTATGGAAGTTTGAATCAAGGATGCCAAAGATGGAGACTTCCTGTTTTTCCTCTAGATGTTCCTCCCATAGTCCCATAGGTTGAAGAAGCATGGATAGTGCCTGCCACGTGGCGGCTTCCTATTGTCCGGGAGTTACGCAAATGCAACGCCCTAGAGAAAAATTAGCAAAAATGGTCTAAAAATTCTGGAAAAATTCCTAGAACCATTAGGGAATATTTGGAACCCAATAAAATTGGTTTCGCGGAATTTGGATGAAATTTGGAGTTTAGAATATTCTGGAGCGAATAGCAGGCATTAAACGAAAGCCGCGTGAGATAAAATGCCAGAGAGCGTCCAAAAATCTTGGGAAAATTTCCAAAATGTGTTTAGAATAATTGGAACCTAATGCAATAGGTTTCGAGATTTTCGGAGCATTTTTGAACTCGGGCGGAATTTCGAGTACGGACTGGAATCTGGAAATTTGATTTTTCGGACGGAGGGAAATTGAATTCCGATTTTGGACAGATAAGGAATGCCAGGTTAAATTAAACACCAAGGAAAAACCAAATTTTGAATTTAATTAATTTAAATTAAATTTTGGCAGCAGACCGAAATTGAGGATGTTACAATCAACACGAGTTGCGCATCGCCAGTTGTTGATTTCTGTTGCATTGCACCCTACCAAGCTCTACTCTTTTTCCTGATCTTGCTGCGCAACGCCTTTTTCTGGAAGAGTAGGCTTTTACCCTATCTGGTCGGCTCGCAAGGGTTGGTTAGATGTATCGAAAACTCTCGATCTACGCTGGTTCGTCTCGGAGCAATTAGGATCGACCTATCGACAGGCCCCGATCGTTCTTCCTATCGATCACGTCGGGGAATATGTCTCTTGCCGATTGCGTGATCAAATTGGCTGGCACGCCGCATAATCTGAATATGGCGTTCTTATGTGTTGGCGGCGATCGACCTGTCGTCAAGTTTTTTAACGCCAACACACCTTTGGCACGCCCAATGGGACTCGAAGAAACGAACATGACGTCAATAGGAAAGACCACTGTTTCTGTTGATATCAGCCCTGATGCGACAATCGCGTCGAGTATGGCTGATTTATCGCTAGAACAGCGCAAGGAGATCAAAGGTCAAAAGGCGGCGTTTGAGCAGATGATGCTGAACTGCTGCCAGAAGATACGACGCGGTGTCACGCAAAAGACGGCGCTACCAACAATCATTCCCTTCGGGGTGGACGCCCCCACACCGACAACGAAGCTACAGTAAGCCGATATTTACCTGCGCAAGCAGAATTATCGGATATGATTAATCAATCTGTAAATTGTGCATTATTGAACCAATCATCGACCTTGGTCACCACGCTTAGGCCATTGATATCAAATAATGTAAAGGAAGTGGCGCAAGAGCTTGTAACAACCGGATCTCTTTTTGAACCACAACAGGCTCTTCCTACATACCCGATCTTTTCGATCAGACAGAGCATTCAGGTCCTGAAGCCGATGGTTGAAAACAGACTATCGACTGCGGTCACAACACCCGCATCACGACAACCGACCATCATCTTGCCCAAAGATCCTGGGACGAGTGAGGTCAGGCAGTACCATGCTTACACAGATGGTGCTAAAATAGGCGTTACGCCCAACCCACCGCCGAGTACGCAACACCCGCATCGAGTGGTCGCATATTCGGAACCCTCCGTACCACTGCAGGAGCCCACGAAACACCAAGTCGTTAACTATGAGGCTTTGCAAAACCACCCGCAGCCCAGATCGGCAAACCAACCCAAGTTTGCACTCGGGGGGGGGGCATCGCCACGATCAGCCCGAGTCTTCGCTCGGGGGGCATTGCCACGAGCCGCCCGAGTTTGCACTCGTGGGGCATCGGCATGGTTTAGGTCGGCAGGCGCCTCCCATACAGGTTGCACCACCCAGAGGGCCCGACTGGACCAACGCGATCACAACCGTCCTACGGGACCAATTCGGTATCCAGCCGAGAGGGTGAACTCTCGGCTACAGAAAACCCTACCCCGACTACATCAATAGGATCCCATATCCCAATGGATATCGGGTTCCTGACTTCGCTAAATTCTTAGGGGATGACACCACCACCACTATGGAGCATGTCAGGCACTTTATGGTGCAATGCGGGGAAGCCGCACATTACGACGGACTCCGGATAAAACTATTCCCACTATCTCTGTCCGGGGCGGCCTTCACCTGGTTCACCACCCTACCTCCAAATTCGGTTAATACTTGGACCGACTTAGAGAGCCGGTTCCACGAATACTTCTTTTGCGGGAGTTTAGAACTACGGATCTCCGATCTAAGCTCTGTACGACAGAGATTCGGGGAAACAGCGGCGGAATACATTAAGAGATTTAGAGAGGTGCGGAATTGGTGCTTTAGCGTCACCCTGCCCGACAATCAGTTAGATGATCTAGATTTCCAGGGCTTAATTCCTCCTTTACGGGAGAAATTCAGTGGCCAAGAATTCACCGACCTCAGCCACCTCCTGCATAGGGTGTTGGCCCAGGAAGGCCGACTCTATGAAAATAAGGGATTTAAAGATAAATTCAAAAATAACAAGGAAAGAGAAAAACCAAAAGTTAACCTCGTAGAATACGAGTCAGAAGAGTCAACCGATGGTGAAGAAACGGATGTCAACATAGCCGAGTGGGTCAAAGGTAACAAGAGGCCTTTGATATGCTCTTGGCTGAAACCGACTAAGGCCAAGTCGGAGGTCAAGTATTCATTTGACGTGACCAAATGCGACCACATCTTTGATTTACTTTTATAAGAGAAATTGGTGCGGATCTCGGAGGGACACGTCATACCATTGGTTGAAGAATTAAAAAGACGTAGGTACTGCAAATGGCATAATTCCTTCTCGCATAACACTAATGATTGCAATATCTTTCGTCAACAGATACAGTCGGCCATAGAAGGCGGACGACTGAAGTTGGCAGAAGAACAGGCTCTGCAGATCAGCACCGATCCTTTTTCGGTCAACATGGTCAGTTGCTCATCCAAAGGGAAGGAGGTAAGACAGGACGAGATCCGTTCGCTGTCTGTATCGGCCACAAAAGCCGATAAGAGAACAGTAAACGATGAGGGAACATTGCAAATCACGATCGGCTCAATCCAAATAGAGGCCGATCGGGATGGAAAACGGTCCAGGACGGTTAAGGTAAAAGGGAGGCCCGAGACCGACAGGTGGCATAAGGCCGAAAGGCGAGTGCCACCAGAAAAACCGATACGGAAGGTCAAGCCAACTTTTGCCCAGCTGCTGGCTAAGGACGCATGAAAGGGTCAGAAGACAAGGAGTAAACCCCCACAGGCACTGATAGGGATACGTCGGCCGACAGCTATGGAAAAGGCTCACGAACGGTGCCCTTTCTGGTTATTCTGCTGGGAACAAGGACTTGCATTACCATCCCCTCACATCTGTCCGATGCAGCATTACCCGAGACAGAACCAAGAGCGCCTAGGTGTTCCTACGGGATCAACATCAGGACAACATCTCCGCCAGCATCCGAAAAGCTACAGAAGGCCGGTCCGTGAAAGGATCTCTAGGCCAGCTCAATCGCTCAGGCACCCAGAAGAAGGGTATAAGGCCGGAGGTTCGGAATCGGCCAAACAGGAAGGCCGCAGAAAGCCAATCCACGAGAGAATATCTCAACCAAATCAGGGATAGGAGATCGCTGGAGAGAAACGGAAGGCCGATCGATTAGAATCAACCGAATCGAAGGGCCCTAAGAGGCCAGCCCAAAAATATTTGATCGAATCGAAGGGCCCTAAGAGGCTAGCCCAAAAAGATACCTCCGAAGACACCCAGGAGGATAAGGAGCCAGAGATAGCAAGGTTGGTCGAAAAAATCCGCCAGCTAATAGAACCAAAGCCGCGATGGTGCCCCTCTGGGTTGACGAAATCGCAAAGACGTCAGCTCCAACGCCTCAAAATGCAAGAACTGAGGGAAACCGAGGAGGAAAGATGGAGGGATGAGACATTCAACAAGTTACGCCCCGTAAAGATCACAAAAAAGGAGTGGCGCAAGAAGGAGGTCACTCCAGAGAAACCGTTCGTGCCAGATGACGTGGGAACACCCACGACGACCAACGCAAAGACGCCCATGTCAACCGACGCGGAAGCAATCACGGTAGACGACACAGAGCCACCCTCGGCAGGCAGTACGGAATCACCTATGGTGCGGGACAAGACGCTTCCTCCGGTGGACATCAACATGGTGTTCGCCCTATCAGCAGAGTTCAAAGCTCAGGCCGCGGTAGCCCTGGAATCCTGTGCATAGCTATGTTTGGGATCCCAAGAAGCAGTCTTCGAAAAGCCTCAAGAAGACCATCAGCACCTGAAACCACTATACCTAAAAGGGCACATCGACGACAAACCGATATCCAGGATGCTGGTAGATGGAGACACGACCGTCAACCTGATGCCGTACTCGACGTGCAGGAAGCTGGGTAAGTCTGATGAAGATCTCATCAAGACCAATATAGTCCTGAATGATTTTACAGGAGATCCCACGGAGGCCAGAGGCGTCATGGTAACCGAACTGATAGTCGGTAGCAAAACGTTACCGACTGCCTTCTTTGTAGTGGACGCCAAGGGAAGTTACAGTGTGCTGCTAGGAAGAGATTGGATCCACGCCAACTGCCGCATCCCAATCACCTTGCATCAAAAATTAATACAATGGAACGACGATGCAATCGAGGTAGTGGAAGCCGACAAATCAACACATGTTGCCATGGCCAGTCCTGATACAAATTGGCCACACGAAGGGGCTAGATGCATCTCAGGCAGATTGCTAGAAGACTGCAACTTCGTCTGCATTAATGATGCTGGAATTAGTCCGATCAGCGTGAAACCCAGAGCGGTCGATCGGACGAGAGAAATCCTACGACGATGGAAACCAGTCTGAGTGTGAAGATGTTACAAGAAAGAGCAAGGAGTTATCGGCACGCAACCGATAACCTTGAAGCTATCGGGGGTTTCGAAGACGATGAAAGGCTCGACCAGGGGTTCACTTCAGCCAATCCGTTAGAAGAAGTAGACATAGGAGACGGAGATTGGAAAAGGTCGACCTTCATCAATGCCAGGTTGTACGCTGAGCACAAAGAAAAAACTTGTGACATTACTTAAAAAGTATAAAGATTGCTTCGCTTGGGAGTACCATGAGATGCCGGGCTTAAGCTAACAACTCGTCGAGCATCGGTTACCAGGAAAATCCAGGTATCGGCCATTCAAACAGCTACCTAGGCGTTTTAATTTTGCAATATACGACAAGATCAAAGAAGAAGTAGAACGATTACTAGAAGCCAAGTTCATCAGACAATGTCGGTATGCTAAATGGGTTTCCAACATCGTTCCGGTAACAAAGAAGAACGAAAACTTAGGATATGCGTTGACTTCAGGGACATAAACAAAGCTACCCCTAAAGATGAATACCCAATGCCCATAGACGATATGCTTATTGACGCTGCATCTGGGCATAAGGTCATTAGTTTCCTTGATGGGAACGCAGGGTATAATCAAATATTCATGGCCAAAGCAAATGTCCACAAGACAGCCTTCCAATGCCCTGGGGAGTTAGGGTTATTTGAGTGGGTCATCATGATGTTCGGATTAAAGAACGTTGGAGCCACCTATCAAAGGGCCATGAATCTAATGTTTCATGAGATAATCGGCTGCATCGTGGAGATATACATCGACGACGTGGTAATAAAGTCGGCAGAAGACCAACAACATTTGACCGACTTGGAAGAAGTGTTCAAGAAGACACGAATACACGGCTTGAAGATGAATCCGCTGAAATGTGCGTTTGGAGTATCGGCTGGGCAATTCCTCGGGTTAATGGTGCATGAAAGAGGGATAGAAGTAAACCAAGAGCGAGTCAGAGATATAACTGATACACAGCCGCCGAAGAACAAGAAGGATTTGCAAAAATTGACCGGTAAAATCAATTATTTAAGGCGCTTTATTTCAAACTTATCTGGTTGGATCAACGCATTCACCCCACTACTAATAATAAAAGAAAACCAAGAGTTCGTGTGGTGAGAGGAACAACAAAAAGCATTCGACGATATCAAGAGATATTTGTCGAAGCCCCCGGTGTTGATGGCACCACAGAAAGGAGTGCCGTTTAAACTATACATATCGGCAGAAGAAACAACTATCGGGGTAGTCCTAATGCAAGAAGTGGAGGGCAAAGAGTAGCCAATATTCTACCTGAGTCGACGATTGATAGATGCAGAGACTAGGTATCCGGCAGTCGAGAAACTCTGCTTATCCCTCTACTTCGCATGCACAAAGCTAAGGCATTACATATTGACGGTCATAGGTAAGACCAACGTTATCAAATATATGCTATCTGCCCCCATAATGAAAGGACGTCTTGGAAAGTGGGCCTATACTTACTAAGTTCGACCTAACATTCGAATTGGCCAAAGCTATAAGAGGGCAAGTAGTGGCCGATTTCATTGCAGATCACGCTCCCACCTGTGTGCTAGTAAGCCTCACCCCCTGGTGATTTTATTTCGACAGGTCAGTATGCAAGGAAGGGGCTGATATTGGAGTGGTCCTGGTGTCCCCTAGAGAGTGCCACTTTGAGTTCGCCTTCAGGCTAAAATGCCAATGTTCAAATAATCAGGCTGAGTACGAAGCTTTGATTAGAGGCTTATGCATGCTGCACAGTGTTGGGGCAGACTCTGTTGAAGCCTATGGTGATTCCCTGCTCGTAGTCCAGCAAGTGCGGGGGAAATTTAACTACCACGATAAAATCTTGAACGAATATTTGGCGTGGTGTCGCGAATTGATCAAGGATTTCGGTTCCTTCACAATCGGTCACATACCCCGAGAAGAGAACGGCTAGGCCAATGCATTGGCACAACAAGCATCAGGGTATGTCCCCCTTGATCGGCTGACTGAGTACGAGCCGATTGAAAAAGAAGTAATGTGCCTGGCGACATCCGATTGGCGCGAGAAGATTGCGGCCTACTTGATGGATCCTTCAGCCAAGACATATGTAAAGAACAAACGACAAGCGCTGAGGTACGTACTGATCGATAATATCTTGTATTATCGGACGTTGGAAGGATTGCTTCTCCGCTGTCTTAGTACCGAAGAAGCGAAAACGGCAATGGGAGAAGTCCACGAAGGTATCTGTGGAACGCATCAGTAGGCCCATAAGATGAAGTGATTATTAAGACGCTCTGGTTATTATTGGCCGATGATGTTAGAAGATTGCTTCCAATATTATAAAGGGTGCCTAGATTGTCAGCGGTTTGGAAACCTGCAGAACGCACCCGCTGCAACCCTGCACCCAGTGGTGAAACCATGGCCATTCTGCGGATGGGGCATTGACGTAATCGGACAGATCTACCCAGCCTCAAGCAAAGGGCACAAATTCATCTTGGTTGCCACGGATTACTTTTCCAAATGGGTCGAAGACATCCCGTTGAAGAAAGTTACAAGTATGGAAGTAATAGCATTCGTCCAGGAGCACATTGTCTATCGGTTCGGAGTCCCGCAAACTATTACAACCGACCAAGGCACCGTGTTCATGTATGAGGCATTCCAAAGCTTCGCCCAAGGTTTAGGGATCACGATGCTAAATTCCTCGCCGTACTACGCTCAGGCCAATGGGCAAGCCGAGTCATTGAACAAAATGTTGATCAAGTTAATTAATAGAAAGATCGTCGACAATCCCAGAGGATGGCACACAACGTTGGCCGATGCATTGTGGGCATACAGAGTATCGTGCCATGGAGTCACCAAAGTATCCCCGTATCAGTTGGTATATGGGCAAGAAGCGGTACTACCGATAGAAATCGGCATAAGTTCACTCAGGACAGCCAAACAAGACGCTGTATTGGCTGAGAATTACAGAAATGCGCTAGCTGATAATCTAGAGGATCTGACAGAACTGCGGCTTAAAACACTGGAGCAGATCCAGAAGAATAAAGCTACGTTTGAAGAAGGTGATCTAGTATGGAAGACTATCTTGCCAGTCAGAACAAAAGACAATAAGTACGGGAAGTGGTCACCAACATAGGAAGGCCGTTATAAAATTAGTCAACCGATGCAAGGCAATTCGTACATACTAGAGACCTTAGAAGGGGAGCTGTTCGCCAAGGCCATCAACAGGAAGTACTTGAAAAGGTACTACCCCAGCATATGGGTTGGGTCCTGATGGAAAACATAGCAAAAATGACGGCTGCCAACAGCAAGAAAAGCCGAATTGACTCGATGCGGTTAATTGCGGTTGCATGACCGACACACCGACTAAAGGATACCAAAAGGGCGATCAAAATGATAACGCTTGTCCAAGGGTAAGAAGTTCCAAGTAGGTGTTTGGCTGCATCATTCAGATAAAAGGAAGAATGTTGTCAGCAGCAGCTGCCGCAGCTTGACATACACTCGTAATCAAGGCTTCGTCATCCAACTCACTGCCCGAGACAGGTGCGATCACCTTGGCCTTGGCCTCAACCAACTGGAATGTTATCACAAGCTCAGTCTGACGAGCCTGAAGATCCGCCTGGGCTGAGCCGATCGCACAATCGACATCTGCAAGGCGAGCTTCAGCTTCGGCCAAAGCCTGCCTCAAGCGAATGATTTTGTCGACCAGAACAGCCCTCGACGGCGCTAAGGCTTTGGCCAAAGACACCGCGGCATCAAAGTCGGCTTTCTTCCGTTTCCCGCGGCCACCTAGACATCAAGCTCAGTGCGCTCTCTTACGACCTCCTCTCGCTGATGACGACGCCCTAGTGCTTTCTGGACCATATCCTTTTTGAGAAAAATTGGTGCAGGTCATGAAACCTGTCCATGGTTGCTGCAGAAAAGCAGGGGGCCATGTCAGCAAGAAGGACGGCTACAACCGGGAAGGCGTCCAGAACTTCCTACCCCAATCGCACCAGCAATTATTGGAGCTGCTTCAACTTATCCCGATGAGGTGAGGACACAGACGAAAATCCTGATTCCGCCTGAGATGGCTGATGGACGGCAGACGCTGTAAAAACTATAGCGGTTGTTGGAGCCTCGCCAAGAGAAAAACCAAGCTCTTCTGGGGTAAACCTAAGGAGGGTGCTAGCCAATAGCTGAGAAATAGGCATTGGTTAGAACTAGAGATCTTGAAGAAAGGTGACAAAAATAGAAGGATACCTCGACACCGGGAGGTGAACTCGGAGGGAAGATGGTATCTGAAAGTTTCGGAGCGGAGGAACTACCGACCGAATCTGACGGATCGGCCATAAGAGGCAGCGTTACTTCTGTCACAGCGACTCCAACAGCAGCGACGGTACCACCCTCCTCCACGGCGACAATTCCAACAACCTCGGCAACCGCAGTGGTCGCCATGTCAAAAGGATCAGCCGAATCTTCAACGATGATATCCTTCGACGAATCGGTGGCCACGCCCGTGGGGGCATCGCGAACCACAGCAAGGTGAGCCTCAAGCGCCACATCCCCTACGATCGGCTACACGAGGATATAGACGTCAAGAAAAGCCGAGTGTGGATTCGACAACGAGGGAAGCAGATACCTGAAGCGCTGGCGCGGGGTGCACAATAGATGGTGGAGAAACTGGAGAAGTGGTGGCAGCGAGTCTTCTGCGCTCAGCGAGCCTCTTCTTTGGAACTGAAGTAGGAAAATAGGAGAGACCATAGGCAAAGAGTGACTTGATAAATCAGTGAGGAAAAAAGATGCTCACTATGCCTGGTAGGGTCTGCACCAGTAGGAGGGATTACTGGTTGGGCTACGTCAATCACTCCGACCCTCGGCGGAGAATCGCCTCTTGACGTGTCGGCCGTTTTCCTCTTTTGCTGAGAAGGAGCCGATACCCCTTCGCGGCCCCTCTGCTTGATATCCTTCAAGGTAGGAGAACCGAGGCCAACATTGGTACGATCGATAACGTTGTCATAAAACTTAATGACCCTGCCAATGGCAGAAAGAATCGACCGTGTATCTTCAGCGTCCTGAGAAAGAGACAGCGGAAGGAGTCAATAAAAGAACACAACAAGGACATGCAAAGAAGGAAGCAGTCTTCTCAGGTACCTCTGAACCCCGGGGGAGAGGACGAGACTTGTCAAAATAGTGGAGCATCTCGTCCAAAGGTGGAAGGAAAAGATGACGACTCCATTCCTCCCACCAACGGGTAAAAGCCACAGTAGTCCGACCAGCAAGGATTATTCGGGGGATGAGATTGATCAGCAGCTCTTCGCCCAGGTCCATCGCAATGCTCACATCAAGAGGACATCCAAGCTCTTCTCGCTCATGAAGCCTGTCAAATAGCACCACTAGAGGAGGCAATAGCCCGAACCCCAGTTGTCTGGCACAGACGGACGGATGGTAATATTCGTAAGAGGGCTTCTGGGTGCGGCTTGAAGAGCAAAAGCCGATCGAAAAGATACACGGGGAAATGATGTGTATAAAACATTCATCATCAAGTTTGTCCGGTTGGCAATAACCAGGGCGCTCGTACTCCAAATCATCAATCTGTCGGTATGGAAGGAAGTCCGAAAGGGGGATGCTCTCGGTCTCATAAAGATAAGACAAGAACCTGGTAAAAGACGCCACATCAAGCTTCCGGTCTCTCGTCAGGATTTGAGACAGAGCCTCTCCGTACGATCGGCAGCGCCTGAAGGATGGTTCCTCATCCTCTGACCCATCCTCCGGTGAGTCCTCGCAGGGGAATCAAAGTCCCGAAGAAGGGGTGAACCTGAAGGGGCACTAAAATTAGGCCATCAGCCAGAGTTGGACGAACCAGAGAGGCCCTCCCTGGTGGCCAACGGCGTGAAAAGTGGTCGCACCATTCAACTTCGAAGTAATAAGGTGCATTGTTCAGTAAACTACACCCAAAAGAAGCTTTCCCATGGCCATATCCTTGCCTGCTACCAGAGCTTCAGCCAGGGCTTGGAAACTATTGGTAGGACCCAAGGTAGCACCACAGAAAAGGAACCTATCCAATCACATGTTCAGGAAAGCTGTGTGCTCGCGAGGCTCTACTGGACCCGACAATCGGCTATATTCTCTGATATATTGGGACCAACCGATCTTGGTCGATAGCCAGTGAGTGGCGGCCGCCTCGAAGGTGTGGAACTGATGACCTATTGGCTTGAGACCGGTGAGAACTACCACATCCATCAAAGTCGGGCCAAAGAAGCTGGGGCGAAAGGAGAAGGCGTTGAAGGCGTCTGACCAGAAGTAGGAAGCCACGGCTATGAAAGATTCATCTCTACACATGCCCGATAAAGAAAGGCTGATGCAATCGGCTATCTCCCATGCCTCCCAGTTTGCTCTCTTGCTGCTGGCTACCATGTTGTACCAAGTTCTCCAACCCTTGACCCCAACGGGCCAGGCTCTGAAGCTATCTTTCCACCCCATTAGATTGTGGCCAGCAGCGTTCAGGGGGATCCTCATGACTTCTTTGTTAATAAAATCGGTCGGATCTTCACTCCCCTCAGGGCTGAGCAAGAATTGGCTATCCGTCTCAGGGACCGGAACCAGGATCATTGAGCGATAATCGGCCATCTACAAGAAAAGGGGCAATCTAAAAAAACGGCGAAATCATATAGGACTGATGATCGGCACAAAAAGCAGAAGGGACTTACGGTCACAAAATCTGAGGATAGATTGTCAGAGATGCCCAAAACGAATGGTGAGAGAAAGGCCAAGCCCCGAGCAAGAGAACACTCAGCAGTCGTCGGTCGGACGAAGAACGATGTGCTCGAGAGAGAAGAATGTCACAACGACGGGAGTGCAGAAAAGGAAAAAGGAGGGACTATATAAGGCAAGAGGTCAATTGGTCAGAATGATCCTGAAACTCACGCCCCAATTCTTGCACCCACTAAGCGGGCAGGACACGATGTGCCAAGGAAAAGGCTGCAAGGCAGTTAATGGGGAGAGAAAAACACAGCGTGCCCATTAAATGGTGCGCATCGGAAGGAACGGCTAAACAGCGAGCTGGTCGGTTCAAATCATATTGATTGGTGGGAAGATATCATCGTCTAGTGTGTATCAAGACCGATTGGTTATACGATACGCTGTGCTAAGTTAGTAAAAGCCGATACAAGACAAAAACCGAGAATCATACACAAAGTTCGATGAAGAGCAAGAATTTGGATACTAATGTTTTAAAAGGCCGCTTTACATCATCAAGGGACAAGGGGCAAAGTTACATCATCGGCTAAGAAGCGTACAGAGGATTTACGAAATCGGCTAAGGGGTAAGCAAAAGGTTCTACAAGAACAAAGATCTCAATAAACGATCACGATTGAAGGAAAGGTACACAAGGGAGGTGCCATCCGTATAAAAGAAATGAAAAGGAAAGGAAAAACACAACAATTCCCAAGTAAAGGGGCTTAGGAAGTGTCGCAACTCTAAAAACAAAAAAAGAGAAGACCTAGTGAAGCCGACGATGCTTCCCACCAGGAACATCACCTGCACTTGAACTACTGCTGGAATTTGATGACTCCAGGAGGGCAACATCGGCAGGGGGTGTTGGTGGAGACGTCGGCTCATCTTCGGCTGGTGGAAGATCAGCGGCTTCCGGGGCAACCTTCGCAGTGGCAGCATCCGCGGCGCGGCGCTGGCATCAAGTTCCGCGGCTTCTGCAGGAGGAGCGACCACTGCAGGGTCGGCGGCGGCATCAGCGTCAAACTCATCCTGGAAGGTGCGGGCAATGGTTTCGTCATCGGTCACTTCTTCTTGGAGTGAACCTCGGCTGGTAACTCTTCTTGGAGAGCAGAGGCGATGGTCGAGTCGTTGTCCGATGAAGAGTAGTAACCGGAGGAAGAGTCGGAGGAAGACATGGCGCAGATGGTGAAGATTACTCCGAGGTGATGCGGTGAATTACGGTTTACCTGGTACTTATAGGGTAAAAGCGAGCAGCTGAATAGCCATGGCATGAAGAACGAAGCGTCCTTCGAGTAAATGCTGGTGGGATACGAGGCGAGTCGGCGTGGGAAAGATTATGGTGCAGCGTCTTGAGGACGTAACTACCAGAAGGAATGATGAAGATGACGACCTACTGAGGTAATAACGGTTGATTTTTGGGACATGCCCATGCATATCCCAAAAATGGGGGGCATATTTTAGCACCCAAAATTGGGCGATCGAGACGAATGCGATCTTGGTGCGAGTCTGAAGTGACCGGCATGAACCAGTTTGACAAAGGGCGGCGGATAGATGATTTAGAAGGTTACGATCCTATGATAACCCATAGATTGGAAGGAAAGACCGAAGCCAGTACAACGTGAACCAAATACGATCGTGCCCAAGATGGAAGGAAGAGTTCGAGGCTGGTACGGGTGGATGAAGAGACTGAGGCGAATACGATTAGGCATGAGGATTATAAGAGGAGACCGACGAGCTACATCATCAACACATCTAAACAACCAATCAATCAATTACTTTACTTTTCAGCATTAGGAGTAGTCATTTTTAGTCTTGTAATCTTTCCTCTTGTAATACACGTTGATCAACACGAGTTGCACATCGCCAGTTGTTGATTTCTGTTGCATTGCACCCTACCAAGTGCTACTCTTTTTCTTGATCTTGCTGCGCATCGCCTTTTTCGGGAAGAGTAAGCTTTTACCCTATCTGATTGGCTTGCAAAGGTTGGTTAATCTATTGAAAACTCCTGATCTACGCTGGTTCGTCTCTGAGCAATTAGGATCGACCTATCGATAGGCCCCCGATCATTCTTCTGATCGATCACATTGGGGAATGCATCATGCATCTCTTGCCGATTGCGTGATCAAATCGGCTAGCACGCCCGCAGAATCTGAACCTGGCGTTCTCGTGTGTTAGCGGCGATCGACCCATCGTCTAGTTTTTCGATGCCAACAGGTGGTTAACCATATTATGAAACTTGTTGAACACTATATTTTGATTATGCTATTCTAAAAGGAACGTCCGCTCTCATAATTCCCTCTTCATCTACCAAAACAACTAGAAATGTTTCAAAAAAAAAAAGTAGACATACGTCGTACAAAAAGCTCACGCCCTTCTTTATCTCTAAAGACGGGATGTCCTAACCATCCAACAGTTATTCCATTCCATTGTCCATTGAGCCAGCTAACTAGTAAATATGTTCCACCTCATGTCAACATATTTGATTGTTTAGGGTGAATTACACTTACCTGTTTTCTAGTACAAGTTGCTACAGGTTTTGCAATGACTTTTTACTACCTCCCAACCTTTACATAGGCTTTTTCCTCGGTTCAATACATAATGGCTAAGGCCAAACTATGTTAGGCTTTTATCAACAATTTTCTTGTAAAAAGTGGGCAGTAGAATTTATATTGCGGAGTATAAAAATTATTCTACTGCCTACCTAACAAAAAATAATAAACCATACCCTACATACCTAACTCCCCCTGGCTATGGTTTTTTTTGGTTTTCGAAGACTAGGAAAAAAAATCAAGATTCTCAACCCTAAGGGTTGGATGGTGAGTGACGTTCCTCATGTGCAAAGCTCACAAGCCATTTGATATTGTTTTGCAACAAGAACGTAAAAAATATGTTGTGCCTAGGGATAGTAATTATGACTGATTACTCGCGTACCTGCATGAAGGATCGAGATGGCGATCAAAAGGGGGGTGGGGGTGAATGATCCCAAATAATATTTTCCCTAGTCAAAGTACTCCAAACAATCCTGCAAAAAAATCTGAAAGACCCGAAGATTTATCTTCAGACCGGTGCTCCTCAAATTTGCCAACCCTCCAAAATCCAAACAACTAGACAACTATGTGTACCTCTAGCTTGCATGGATGAGAATAATGAATCATGTGAGGAATTTTTCAATCACAGTCCTGGTTGTCAAGTGTCCAAACAAAAAGGAATCAATTCAAATACTTCTTTTCTAAAAGAGATCAAGCCAAAACACCAAAGTCTCTCTTAGAAAAGCAAAAAATAGATTTTTTTAGAAATTGTCCTCACTTGGAGCAGATGGTTGGTGGATTTTTGTTGCTCTAAAATTTTTAGAAAATTTTATCCCTATGCGAAATTGAGTTTTTAAACACTCCACCAAAAACCACATCAAAAAGCCTTGTAGAAAAATCAGGAAAAATCAAGCACTATAGACAGTCAGGAACTTCGATTAGTAAGTTTGAGGCTCGGTTTTCACCTCATAGTGCCCAAACGGTGCAACCAGTGGACTCAAATTTTTTTTCATAGATGGATATGTGAGTCATTCACCTTCCTCAATAAGAATCACTCAAAAAGGATTTTTTTTAGATTTTTCTAAAAATCAAATACTGACTGCTGCGCGAAGGACAAGTTCATGACAGATTTGCAACTTGATATAAACTTGATCTCTAGTCTATCCTAGGGTGCAAGAGAGATGTAAAAATCATATGAGCACCCTCAATATATCCTTGATCAATAGCATTTAGAAGGAGGGGAGGCAAATCCAAATTGCGAGAAAGTAAATTGCAGGAATTTAAATGCGGGAAAGTAAATGCTGGATTTAAATTGCCTAAAGTAAAGACATAATGTAAATGTACAATTTAAATTAACAAGAATAGTAAAGAAAATCTTTGTATTTTCTGGATGGAAGGTTTACAAAGCCTCACTTCATGTGGGCAAAGCTCAAAGGAGCAACTCAAACCTTCAAGTGAGGGAGGGCACCCCCCTCATTTATACTATTCTTGGGCCACCTACCACCCTTGGATGAGTTCCTCAACCCTACAGCACTCTACCAAGGTCTAGGATTAACCCACTCACACAGCCATACAAGGGCAACCCAAAACCTACACACGTAATGGGTTTTCTTGCAAGGTTTTCAAAGCATACTACCTAGACCCGCTAACCTATCAGCTAAACCGTGATCCAATGGCCCTCATCGATCCTCGTGGCATCTAGCTAGTATCATCGCCTCTCCTTATCTTCTTGACTTTCCTGGATTCTGTCTCCGATAATCTTCCAGCGATCTTCGACTGTCTGGACCTTCGACGCACCTCGCATAGTCCCCGTCATCCTCCGCCTCACCATGACCTAGCACCGTCGTCCTGCAATCATCAAAGACAATGAAAACCCATCACATAGTAATGTCCAACAATAATAGCAATAATCATTCCAAAATCTTATATAGTTCATATCGTCGGTACTACTGCCTCTACAAGGCAGGTAGTGCCGCCTGAAGCTAACACAACTCAAATTGCTTCCTTTTGAATTCTGATTCAAATCAAACTCAAACCTGAGCACACCTTACTCAAATAAAGTCAAATACTTATCACAAATATGAATGGACCCTACATGGTCCTTCAATCTCCCCCTTGATGAGTATATTGATAAATCACATAAAAGGCATAAATTTGAATTTGAAAATAAAAGAAGAAATGCAATTTGATTGCAATAATCATACTTGGTCCAATTGAAAGAGAAAGCAAGTCCATAACCAAGTATATTAGAAGATTTTCAGAGGTTACACAAGAAAGAACAAATTTTCGATAAGAGCTCAAAAAACCAAGAAATATCTCAAAAAGCTAAATATTACTTATGATCCAAATACAAGGACAATTGTTCAACATGATCATGCGAAATCATTTTTTTAATTGAAGGATCGAGATGGTGATCAGAGGAGGGTGAATGATCCCAAATAAAATTTCCCCCCACTCAAAGTACTCCAAACAATACCGCAAGGAAATCGATGCTCTCAAATTCGCAAAACCCGCAAAAACTGGAACAACTAGACAACTATATGTACCCCTATCTTGCATGGATGAGAGCCATAAAACATGTGTGGGATTTTTCAATCACAATACTGGTTGTCAAGTGTCCAAACAAAGAGGAATCAATTCAAATACTTTTTTCTTCTAAAAGAGATCAAGCCAAATCATAAAAGTCACTTTTAGAAAAGCAAAAGTAGATTTTTCAGGAATTATCCTCACTTAGAGCAGGTGGTTGGTGGACTTATGTTGCTCTAAAATTTTTGGAAATTTTAAAAACTATGAGCTGATGAGTCTTGAAACAATCTACCAAAAATCACCTCAAAAAGCCTCGTAGAAAAATCAAGAACTACAGACAGTGAGGAACTTCGATCAGGAAGTTTGGTGCTTGGTTTTCACCTCATAGATCCCAAATGGTGAAACTAGTGGACTCCAGATGGATATATGAGTCATGCACCTTCTCCAAAAAGAATCACCCAAAAATGATTTTTCTATATTTTTGTAAAAATCGAAGATTGACTGCTGCGCGGAGAACAAGTTCAGGATAGATTTGCAATCTTGATATAAACTTGATCTTTAATCTATCCTAGGGTGCAAGAGAGATGTAAAACCAAATGAGCACCCTCAAGACTTCCTTGATCAATAGCATTTGGAAGGAGAGGAGGCAAATCCAAATTTCGAGAAAGTAAATTGCGAGAATTTACATGCTAGAAAATAAATGCTGAATTTAAATTCACAAGAATGTAAAGAAAATCTTTGTATTTTTTGGTTAGAAGGTTTACAAAGCCTAACTTCATGTGGGCAAAGCTCAAAGGAGCAACTCAAACCTTCAAGTGAGGGAGGGCACCCCTCCCCCTCTATTTATACTACTCTTGGGCCACCTGCCACCCTTGGATGAGTCCTAGACCCTAGAGCACTCCAACAAGGGCTAGGATTAACCCACTCACTCCACCCCCACACATGGGCTTTACATGGGCCACATAGGCCATACATGGGTTTAAACAAAACCCGGTCAACCCGATGCAACGGGCTTTCATCCATCGGACTTGGCTGCTCCGTTTCCGCCTCTTCGAGCCTCCAACTTGAACCAAAAACCATGAGCCACCTCAAGTCCATTCCCATGATGTTCAAGTGATCCCGGTTTGAGCCCAACCATCTCGTTGGCATCCTCAACCGTTCGGAACCTCGGTTCTCCCAACCTAGTATCGCTACTCACCAACGACCACAGTTGCCTCAATAACTTGTACCATAAGGACCAAACCATTTTGCACATTCCAAAATACACTCCTACCTTTTTCTTCCTGCATGTTAGTCCACATTTATCATAAATTCAAACATGCAATTCCAAGTCAAATCAAACTCAAACATGAGTACACCTTGCTCAAATAAAGTCAAATACTCATCACAATCATGGATGGACCTCCACATGGTCCTTCATTAATTTTCTTCCCTCTAATATGCCTTTTCTACGTTTTCTCCCTCTTTTGGCAATATAGGCATCAAGAGATCAATTTTTGGATGAAATGCAACCTAGAAGAGCTTTGAGGATTATGCAAGTGACCACTTAGACAAAGTATGACACCAATCTACTCAAGTTCAGATTATGTCATCCTAAGTCATATCCAATGGCATATTTCAATTTTTGTTAACTAGCTCAAAAGATGTTATGTTACTTTTGTATGATTTCAACAATAGCAACACTTAGCATAATTTCAAGACTAGAAACAAAGCCAACCTAATGAGCAAATGGATATACTAGAGTTCAACCTAATCAACACGTTGGGAAGCTACAAGACCATTAGAGAACCCTCATGCTCAAACATCTCTTTAAATGCAAATTTTTAGATTAATGCTCATAAAGCGGTTCAAAGAGTTAGGCCTAGTGAAACACATCCTCGGCTAGGAGACATCGACAAAGGCTTCCTAAGCTTCACTCTTCTCCGCAAACCTTTGTGTGAAATCATGTGCTGAAAAATTGGCTTAATGATGATTATGGTATTGCAAAGTGGTTGTGCTCATGGCATGTGTGGTGCATGTGCATCTGTTGTTTTAGATGATTAATTAATATGCTTGTGATAGCATGGTAATTGTTTTGATTTGTATGCAATGCTCATGTGAGTAGTTGCATGGACTAATGTTGGGTCAAGTCGTGGACTTGTGCTCGGAATTGTTTTGTGGTTTGTTCATGTGTAGGTGTTGCTCGAGGGCGAACGTGGTCAGTGACGGGACCGGAACTAGGTTCATGGTGGAACTGAGGTTTGGGACTAGGTTCAGGGAGGAATCGAGGTCCTAATGGTTGAGGATGTCATGCGGGACGTTCGGGCTAGAGAACAGTGCACATGAAGACTAGTTAGTCATGTGAGTATGGCAGGTGGGTCATACGCGTGTAGAATTGTTAGTCACGTGAGTATGGCAGGGTGGCTGTACGCAAGCAAAGTGGTTAGTCACGTGAGTTTGGCATGTTGGCTGTACACGCGTGCAAGAGTTGTTTTCGGCCAGGTTGGGCCACGTTGAGTTGTGTTGAATACAAACTCCTTCCATGTTTGGAGTGGGAGTTGTATTCGGACTCTTTGTGTTTGCTCTGTATAAATAAGGGGAAGGTACCTCCTGTTTATGCAATCAAGCAGTGCATTGTGCCAGGAGAACTGAGCGCAGCTTTGTTTAGGGTTTGTACTCTTTTGATGGGAGTATTTTAGACAAAAGAAATAAAGATCAATTCTTCCAGATCCTTGCGTGCTACAGTAACCACGTTGCTACAGTATTCTCTGTTTTCGTTCCTGTTTTCATGCTTGTTCTGATTCTAGATTGGTTTTTTGTTCTTTGAGTTTCATCTTGTTTTGATCCATCAAAACCTTTCTAGGGTATTGTTTTTAGGGTTCCTCAAAGTTTAGTTGAATAATATTTTGTCGTTCTTGTTTAAACTACAAGTTTTGGTTAGATCAATTCTCGTCATATTCTGCCACAGCAAGGTTGCGAGGTTCATAACTTTTGATCCGTAAGTTCGATTGAGCTGATTATTTTTCTGTTAGATTCGTATTGGAATCTAGTTTCTTGTGTCCAAATTTCAGATCGATCCGACGGTTGGATCTCCAGGAATTCATGTTTTATCGAACACATCTAAAAAAAGCTGATATCATCAAGTTCGGAGTGGTCCGAACTTGACGACTCTGATCGGAACAGTCCGAACCTACATCGGAGCGGTCCAAACTTAGATCGGAGTGGTCTGAACTTGACGCTCACGATCGAACTGGTCCGAACTAGTCGATTTCGAAACAATCAACAAACAACCTTGTTCGGAGCGGTCCGAACTTGGATCGAAGCGGTGACGCTCATGATCGGACTGGTCCGAACTAATCGATTTCAAAATAGTCAATTTGCAAAGCTTATAATTTTTGATCTAAAGATCCGATTGAGGTGATTCTTGTTGGGTTAGTTTCTAAACTTAATCTAGTTTCTGCAGCAACAATCTCACATCAATTTGACCGTTGGTTTTTTTTTTGGATATTTGCGATTTGGTGGACGACTGTCAATCTGTTTTTGCTTTAAACCAGAGCAATCCTTTCTGTTTTGTTTGGGGGTGTTCTGATAATCACAAAAATTTTATTTTAGCTTCCGCACAATCATTCACGCCCTCTCTGATTGCTATATTAGTATATATCGGTCCTACACTTTGAGGTGTAGAGAGTTTATCTTAGTGAAACACAACCTCGACTAGGAGCCCTCGACATAGGTCTCCTAGGCATTACTCTCTTCCTATAGCCTATTTTGCATTTTTCAATTTTATTGACTGATGCCATATTCAACCATCTCCAGCAAGAAGCTTAAAAGAGTGGTTTTGGTCATACACAATTTATTCGAAGTTCATCCCAAGTGCAATGGGAAGCAGTCTTGAGAATGTAAAGTGTTGAGTTTAGTTTTAGCACAAATAAGTTAATTTTTATCATTTTAGCACTTAGATTCAAGAGCATGTTGAGGATTCTAGAATGAAACAGTATAGCTAATCGAAGTTGCTCTAGGGACTCTAGTAGAAACCCACTATTTCACTAAACATGGCATAAGCATCTAGTGAAGAAATATAACAAGTAAAAGCTAAGTTTCATCAATTTTTTTAAGAATGAATAATTTTAAATGATGGCTAGCTTAAACATGATATGCCAGATTAGATATGACCTAGACTAGCAAGGATCTTCATGAAAGTAGCTAGGTGCAACATATCTTAAATGTATCAATTGCATAAAAGATAAAGCTCAGAAAATTAAAACAAGTCCATATGCAATGCAAGAAGATCATTTTCAAGAACTCTCCCTCAACATGTGAGTCAATTCTAAGCACAAATCTGATTCAAGTTGAGTTATTAGCAATTTTGATTCCAAGAAATAAAGAGGAACTCAATTGAAACCAGAAAGACAAAAATGAGAAGAGGGAAATAAGAAACTGACAACTGGGTGATCTAAGAGCATAGAAAGGATGGTAGAGACACTACACCTTAGACTCGCTCTTATCTTTCCCATATGACTTACAAAGGAAAACTAGTTCTCAAAATCCAGACCAGAAGCAAACACATACCTCGTCTACTCAGGGGGCCCAACACCTGCTGACCTAAAAGACTGTGAGTGAGCTCAACCGAGAAGAAGAGAATAGCATCCTAAAGCATAAGATGAGAGGTCCATGCCGAAGCATGCTAGAAGTCTAGGTGAAGAGGACTTAACAAAATGAAAAATAGCCTAAAGATACCCAGAAGAAATAGAAAGGAAATGCTGAATATACACATATAAACATATAATACAAGGCAACTCCCCCTCAAACTGTGCCATATGGGCTCATAATCCCAAGCTCCCCTCTCAAGGTAAAAAACCTAGAGCTATCCAAAGGCTTGGTGAAGATGTTAGCCAACTGGTGGCCACTCTCCACAAACTGAAGCACTATGTCACCCTTCTCCACATGGTCTCTAAAGAAGTGATATCGAATATCAATGTGCTTGGTATGAGAATACTGCACTGGGTTCTTAGCAATGTGAATGGCAGATGTGTCATCACAGAAAAGTGGAACATGATCTGCTGCTAACCCAAAATCCCACAAGGTCGGTTTCATCCAGAGAATCTGGCTACAGCAACTGGCTGCAACAACATATTCGGCCTCAGTGGTGGACTGTGCAACACCAGACTGCTTCCTAGAGGACCAAGAAACAAGAAAAGTGACAATGAATTGGCAAGTTGTCGGGACCCCGAATTTGCAAATCCGGACCCTCTGTGTATTCAGCACTAGTCCAGGAACGCGCTAGTGCACACAGTCTTAACATCGGTAAATATCACAATCATACCAATCGATATTATCAAAGTACTTTATTTAAATAACCAAAGTGGTTACTTGACCTTATGGCCAAGTTACAAATATATGCCTTGCAAGGCGGAACTTATTAAAAGAGAAATAACTGCAGCGGAAAAATCAAATAAACTCGTGGGCGCCATCCAAGATACCACAGTGCAATCGACCGGGCTCGCATCCCTAAGTAGTCGGGTCCTCTTGGAGTTCCTCCTCCAATCTTTGGCGTAATCTCCTCTTCAACTGGTATTGTGTTGAGGCAAGGGTGAGTACTTGGTACTCAAAGAAGTCATGCACAGAATGCAAGCTAATATACTATATGCATGGCTTGGTACAAAGGAATAGCTCAAGGTATATTTATGTAAGCGACATTTGACAAGTAATATAAGTAGATTCGAAGCGGTAAAAACAAGTAAAGCATAAATAACTTTTCAAGAAGTTTAAATAACATTTTTCCCCATCCTAAACCATATTTCCATCATCTTCTTTGTTAAACCAACCCAACTTTTCAAATCCAAGTTATTTTCGAAAATCTAACCCTTGATGTAATTCCCGAGCATTGTCGATCGTGGACTCGGCTATTCAAATAGATTCTACACTCTGCAGAGGCTATGCACTTTACCCACAAGATACAATCCACTCACCACGTCGGTAGTGAATCGCCATACAAGAGTATGCGAATGAGCGATCATAACAAAGCCTTCGGAAGCCTTAAACAACACAGGTGGTCCTCTAGACGTGCTCTACACCATCCCTTCCCTTAGCCAAGGCGAAGTATGGGACCAACACACCGTTAGATGGGTACACGGCCACACCACGATACGCTCCCCGCACAATCACACAAACGGTGTAATCGACACCACGAGGCTCCACAAGTGAGTCCTTAGCGACTTAGTCAACTAGGGCCGTCCCATTCCAGCCATGTGGTTGCAAGTATGACCCAGTTCAAAGGCTTGCAAGGTTAAGTCCTTAGAGTGACCAGGGCAAGACTACGAAAAACCAAATCAACATCCCCAATGCCACAACTGGCCCACCTGATTACTCTTGCCACATGCCCATCGAAATCATTTATCAAACCCCGCTTGATTACCATGCACCACGTGCCATCAACATCACATGATACTTTTCCAAAACAGGTTCAATATATCATTAAGTCAATATTAGCATTTGATTATCCAAAATCATGTCATGAGCACGTAAGTGTGTCTAAGCAAAGATACTACAACGATCTAAACCCATGTTGGCAATTTAATAATGTCCAACTAGTAAACCACAACTAGGGTGACAAAGGGTCATGGCACATACTTAAGTAATCAAGGTGTCATATAGCAAATTGGTATTTATCTAACCCCATGTTTAAACAAAGTATCTTTCTAATTAAGCTAGCATGCAATAGTTTAAATCAAAATAGATTTCAAATAGGATCAACATGGTCAAAGCACAACTTGCCTTCAAAAAGCACTTGCTCTTGGTCTTGAGTTGGATCTGAGTCAATACTTCTCCTTCGAATCCCTCAGGCACTTCAACGTCTACTCGTAAAGCGTGCAAATAGCAAATACACAAATAAACACTATGCAAAAGATCCCAAAACTCCAAATAAAATCCATAAACAGAGAGAACATAATTTTCTGGATTTTTAGAAACTGGAATAAATCAAATTTGGAGTTAAACGCATAAAAGTTATGATTATTTAAAGTTTAAATAATCAATTAAATAATTTTACAGAGAAAAACTTTAGTCCAAAAATTAAATAAAATTCATATTTAGGTAGATCTCAATTTTATACAAATTTAGAAATTGGAATCGCTCAAATCGGAGTTGAAACGCAAAAGTTATAAGCGTTTGAAGTTTGAATCTAAATTTGAAATCATTATTTGAATTAATAAATCATTTTCTTTTTCGGAATTTAATTATTGCGTCAGCATGGACACGTGGCAGCTCCTGATTGGCCTGCTGACGTCAGCCGGTCCATGGGCTCGGTCCACGCTCGGCTCGGGGTCCACGGTGGACTCGGTCCCACGGCTCACGTGAGGCCCGACATGTGGGCCCCACTGCCCATTGGGTTTCACGACGCTGCTGATCGCGGTGACACGTGGGCCCTCGACTCGCGGGTCCCGCGTGTCGAGACACGCCCCACGCAGCGTGGCGCGGCTGAGCACACGCGTGGCACAATCTCGGCCGTTGATTTGAAAATCAACGGTCGTGATTGGATCTAGACCTCACGTTCAAAACTACACGGTTGATCGGGCCGTTCGATCTAGATCGGACGGTCCAGATCTAACCCTATCGCTAACGCAACTAACCACAACCGCACGATCTAAATCTAACGGTTGAAACCTAATCAAGAACGGAAAGCTTGATAGCAGGCGGCGTGGCCTCACCTCGTGCGTTGGATCTTGATCCAACGGTGCCGAAGCTCGCGGCGGCGATGGCTTGCGGCGTGGCGGTACGCCGTGGCCGAGGACGGCGACCACCCTAACGGCGCTTGGGCGTCTCGGCCAAGTGAGTGCACTTACAGTGCGCCTCGACGCAAGGTTCTCGATCCGGGCTTGAAGGCGGCGGAGGATGACGAACGGCGCTTAAACGAAGAAAACCCGTGGCGGCACTCCCCAAACTTCGGCGAGAAATCGCGAGGCGACGGCGGCGGCTTGGGCGTTGGAAACTAGGGCAATAGGCGCGCACACGAACGGCGATCCTCGGGCGATAACCCACGCCTTAAATAACCTCGGCAGGCGTGCACACGGCGGAAACCTAATCGGACGCGGCGGCTACGCGGCGGCGGAGTCCAGCTCGGTTACGGGAAGACGACGAAATCGTGGCCGTCCACGTGTCGCGCTCAACGGCCACGATCGCACGGGCGCGATCGGTCCGGACACGGCTCGGTCGGGGTCGGGCGGATCTCAGCCGTTGGATCTTGATCCAACGGTTGGGATCGATTAGGGTTAGGAGTGGGTTCGGTCGAGCCAACTGGCTCGGGTCGGACTCGAGTCCGACTCGGTCGGATGAAACGATACTTGACCCGAGTTGGATTTTCCAGCGAATTAATATTTAAAATAATTCCGATAATTCATTTAATTCATTAAAAATAGCAAATGACTCGAGAAAAATTCCGTAAAAATTCGGAAAATATTTTGGATCATTTTGGACTCAAATAAAATATTTCCAACAAAAATTTATTTGCAAATTTAAATTCTTTAATTATTTCAAAATGGAATAAATTCAAATAAATTCCAAATAAATCCAAATAAATTCCAGAAAATTCCAAAAATTCACCAAAGTGCCAAATCACACATGAATTTAAGAAAAGCAAAATTTTGGGGTGTTACAAACCTCCCCCCCTTAATAGAATCTCGTCCCCGAGATTGGGGCTTACTAAAGGAATAGGTTTGGAAATTCTTTCTTCAAATCCTCTTCGCTCCCAAGTCGCTTCACTTTCTTCATGGTTGCTCCACTGAACTCTACAGAAACGGGTTGACTTGTTTCTAGTTTCTCGATCCATTGTGTCTAGAATCCTCACAGGGTGCTCCTCCTAAGTCAAGTCCTCATGCAACTCAATTGACTCTAGCGGTGTGCATTCCTCGGGAACTCGGAGACACTTCTTTAATCGGGACACATGGAATACGTCATGTACTCCTCGCTAACGATCGTGGCAACTCCGGTGATAAGCAACTTCGCCTCTGCGACTCAAAATCTTAAATGGTCCAACATAACGGGTGCGAGTTTCCCTTTGGCATGGAACCTCTTAACTCCCCCGAGAGGCGTAACTCGAGGTATACAAAGTCTTACGGTTCAAAACTCAAATCTCGGCGACGATTGTCAAGATAACTCTTATCGAGATTGGGCTATCTTCAACCTTTCCCTAATCATGGCGACCGCTCTTGACCTCTTGAAGAATATCAGGCCCAAAGACACGGCGCACGGTCTCATTCCAATTCAATGGCGTCCGACAGTGGTCGACCATACAAAGGCCTCAAAAGGTGACATCTGTAAACTAGCCTGATAACTATTGTTGTAACTAAACTCGGCATACGGCAAACTCTTATCCCAAGAGGTAGCATAAGCTAATGCACAAGCTCTTAACATATCCTCCAGAATCTGGTTGACTCTTTGCCTCCGCCCATCCGTCTGTGGATGATAAGTCAGATCAAGTTCAAACGGGTTCCCATGGCTTCATGCAACTTATTCCGTAACCTTGAGGTAAATTGGGTACCTCGGTCCGATACAATCCTCTTTGGCACTCCGTGCAAACAGACAATCCTGATCATGTACAATTCCGCTAATTTATCTCCCGAGTAGGTGGTCTTTACGGGGATAAAATGGGCTACTTTAGTCAAGCGATCCACTATAACCCATATGGAGTCATAACCTCCTTGAGTCTTCGAAACCGGTAATGAAATCCATTCCGATTTCCTCCCACTTCCACTCAGTATTTTCAATTGTAGCAATCCTCGCTGGTCTCGATGCATTGCCTTGACTCTCCGGCATACGTCGCACAATGCAACATGCTCGGCAACTTCACGTTTCATACTCGGCCACCGTAATCTCTCCTTCAGATCCTCGATACATCTTGGCGCCTCGTGGTGAATCGAGTACTTAGAGTCATGGGCTTCTTCCAAAATCGTTGCTTTAACTCCTTTTGTTAGGCACACAAATGCGATCCTTCATCCACAACGTGCCTTGCTCATCCAATTTGAAGTCCTCGCCTCGCCTTCCTCCTTGATGGACTTAATCCTGCGGATCTGTCATCATCCTTCTGTCCTTCTCGGATCTGATCCTCTAGGGTAGGCTTTACTTCCAATGCGGCCAAGAATCCGCTAGGTACAACCTCAATCTTCATTTTCGAAAATCCTCACATAACTCATCCCGACTTGTGGCTAGCAACGTACTCACGGTATGGCTCTTCCGACTCGAGCATCGGCTACTACGTTGGCCTTCCCGGATGGTAATGGATTCCAACATTATAGTCCTTGATCAACTCTAGCCATCTCCTTTGCCTCATATTCAGATCCGATTGGGTGAATATGTACTTAAGGCTCTTATGATCCGTGATATACTTCACATCTGCTTTCCAATCGAGATAGTGACGCCATATCTTCAAAGCATGCACTACGGCTAACTCTAGGTCATGTGTCGGATAATTTTCCTCATGCGGCCTCAATCGCCTTGATGCATAAGCGGCGACCTTTCCATTCTGCAGACCACACATCCAAGTCCTTGGCGCGATGCGTCACAATAAATATCGAAGCTTTGAGCAACATCCGGTAGAACTAACACCGGCCGATGTCAATCGCTTCTTCACTCTGAAATCCTTCCTCACATTAAAGCGCCCATGCAAACTTCTTTTCCTTCTTTAGCAACTGCGTAAGAGGTTTCGCGATTGTCGAAAAGCCTTCGATGAAACGGCGGTAATATCCTGCCATTCCAAGGAAACTCCGAATCTGGGTCACAGTCTTTGGCTGCTCCCAATGTAACACAGCTTCTACTTTGCTTGGATCTACGGCGACTCCTTCTGCGGTCATTACATGTCCAAGAAACTCCACCTTGTCCTTCCAAAAATCACACTTGCTGAACTTGGCGAAAAGTTCTTTGTTCCTCGACTTTTCCAAAACTCGCCTTAAGTGTTCGGCATGTTCATCCTCCTGTCTTGGAGTAGATTAGGATATCGTCTATGAACACGACGACAAACTTGTCCAAATATTCCATGAACACCTTATTCATCATATTCATGAAATAATGGCGCATTAAATCGGCCCAAAGGACATAGCGTAAACTCGTAATGTCCATATCTTGACGAGAATGCAGTCTTGAATATCTTACGATCGGATCTTCAATCGATGGTACCCGATCTCAGATCAATCTTGGAGAAAACTCCGGCTCCTCTTAATCGATCAAACAAATCATCAATCTGGGTAGCGGATACTTATTTTTCACGGTGACTTCATTGAGTGCACGGTAGTCAATGCACATCCTGAAACTCCGTCCTTCTTCTTGACAAACAAAGCGGTGCTCCCCACGGTGACGAACTTGGTCCGATAAATCCTTTATCCATTAACTCTTCCATTTGTTTCTTCATCTCTACCAACTCCTCATTAGACATCCGATAGGGTCTCTTTGCTATCGGTCTTGTACTCGGTACAAGTTCTATCACAAACTCTATGTCCCTCGTCTGCGGCATACTGTAGATCTTCGGGAAAACATCTGTGTACTCATTCACTACCTGGAACATCCTCTATGCTGATTGCCTTGGTAGTTAACCATCAACTGTCCATCTCTAATGCAGTGGCTTGAAATTCCACTTTCTTCCCACACGGGCTCTCAATCGAGATAGTTCTTCGTCCACAATCCAATACACCTTGTGCTTGGATAACCAATCCATTCCCAATATAACATCTAAGGTGCAGGTCTCCAAAATTATAAGGTTTGCTAGGAACTCTATTCCATCTATTAGTATTCTCACCGGAACATCCTACTTCCGCTCGGAGTTCGGAACCAGGGGTTTGAACTAAAAGCATGCACTTAAGTCTTGCAACTCTCAAGTCATTTCTAGTAGCAAAGCCTTGCGAAACAAACGAATCTGAAGCTCGAGTCAAACAAAAGCTGCAGGTGTATCGAGTTAACAAGTAACTTACCCAAGACGACGTCCGTAGCATTCTGCGGTGCATCTGCGGTGACATGGTTGACTCGGCCTCTCACCACGATGCAGGGTGTGGCTCTGGTCTTTGGCGTCCTAGCTGGGGTGGTTCCTAGATTGAAGCGAATCGGGTCGCCTCGCTGTCTTCTTCGGACAAGCTGTTGGCAAAGTGTCACGGCTCGTTGCGATTGTAACAGCGTCTCACTGTTCCTTCTTGTTGCCGGGGTAGCGTTTCTAAGCGGGCTGGGTGCAGTAGTTTTGATTGACAGGTCTTGGTGCGGGGGATGGTGTCCTTGTTGCATTACGTGGTTGGAATCAAGAATTGATTTGGTGCAACTCTCAAGCGCTATGCGTTCCTCGACGTGATCCTTGCCGTTGCATCCTGCGCTTCTGTTCTCATCCAGTTCCTTGCGCTTGTCCTCAAGAATAAGCGCCTTATTCACCAACTCTTGGAAATCTGGAAAGGTGTGGGTGATCAATCCTACTTGCAATCTGAGTTAAGTCCCTTCATGAAACGAGACTGCCTGGATTTATCCGTCGCTACATCCTCAATGCGTAGCGTGCTAAGCTGTGTGAACTTGTTCGTAGTCGGCCACCGGTGATTACCTTGCCTCTGCTCTGAACTCCTCCTTCTTAAGGTCCATAATTCCTTCAGCACGTGATACTGTCGGAATGCACCGTGAACTCCTCCCAAGTGATATCTTGAGGGTTCTCTGCGTGGGCACAAGTTCTCCCACCATTCGTAATTTGTTCCTTCCAACTGATGAGAAGCGTAAAGTACCTTCTCATTCCCTATGCATTGAGCTATGTGTAGCTTCCTCTCAATTGATCTTAACCAATCGTCGGCCTCCAACGGATTGGCATTCCCAGAGAAAGTGGGTGGGTGAGTCCTCATGAACTCTGACAGCCTTGTATTCTGGCGTGGTCCCTGATTAACTTGATTAGCAAAGTGGCCTGAGCAAAGGACGTGCTGCATTTGTTGCATCATAGCATGCATCAACTGGGTCTGAGCAGCAAGAAATGCTCCAAAATTCTGCACATCCAGTGGCGGTGCTGGTGCTCCATCATTGGGGTTTTCTGTTGGGCGAGATCCACTCCCATTGCTTCCAAAGTTCCCACGGGTGTTCACCATCTGTTGATTGCTCTAGGTTTAGAGATGAGAGGGAAACGAGAATAGACAAGTAATATGGAACTTATGCGGGTGAAAGGGGTAACTTTAAGGTCCACCTTTATTATTAATAACTTGGTATGGCTGCTTACAATGCCTAAGGGCCTTGCAACACATACTGCACACTCAGCAAACAAAGCAAATCCAAATCGAACTAACTCTGGAATATAACGCCTAAAGGGTAACTCTTTATTCTATGACGCGACTCGGCGAAGGAGTCTCACTATAGAACCTAAGCTCACTCATCGAGAAAACCTCCACGGCCTGGGTACGGGTGCTGCGGCATAGGCGCGAAGCGATCGCCATGTCCAAATGACTATGTCATCTCGTGGTAGTCGAAGAAGCGGTGTCCTCATCGAGATCCGACCCCTCCGGATCTGGCTCGTGTAGCTCAAATCTTGGCTCGGGTCTGGTCCGCATAAAGTCATCTCCAACTCGTCAATCCTTCGTAGAAGGTGTGCCACATACTCTTGAGCTTCCCGCCATCTGTTCTTCTCTGTCGTGATTTCCTTGCGGGCCTTCTGTAGCTCCTTGCTTGTATTATCTAGTACATCCTCCTGGGCGACGACAAATCGTGCCAACTGTGTAACCGTGGCATCCTCATCCTGAATCGCCTTCGGGTCGAGAAGGTTATCGCTGCGCGGATGGTAACGGAACACCGTACTCTCCAACTCTCTGGCGTAGACACGGGTAATGTGCCGCATTGCTCGTCGTGATACTTCTTGGATACCCATCTGCATTGTAGATCTCCTGGCAGTGCAGTGTATCGGACGATTGCCTGGGCCCCTCTTCCTGGCAGGTACCTCAATCCTCACGTCACAAGCCTTGATCAATCCTGCTTGTCTGATCACTTCCACTTGGTATTGGGGCTTCTCAAAATCTCCGAGAGTCTGTAGCATATGCCAAAGTTCCGCGGCGTGACCAACTCCCAGATCAACGTAGTTGAACTCTTCCTCCATCTGTCACAAGAGTGCTTTACGTAAGAACTCGGAATTTTTAAATTGTGACAAGGTAAGGGAAAATTTCAGCAAGAGACGAGAAAAGAGAGAAGGGGATAAGTCAAGATGTCTTTTCTTGTCTTCACAAATTTTTAGATTTAGAAAATAGGTTTTATCCTCACTATGACCATTCTAGCTTAGGGTTGAGCCTACAGTCAAGTATGGCTCTGATACCACCTCTGTCGGGACCCCGAATTTGCAAATCCGGACCCTCTGTGTATTCAGCACTAGTCCAGGAACGCGCTAGTGCACACAGTCTTAACATCGGTAAATATCACAATCATACCAATCGATATTATCAAAGTACTTTATTTAAATAACCAAAGTGGTTACTTGACCTTATGGCCAAGTTACAAATATATGCCTTGCAAGGCGGAACTTATTAAAAGAGAAATAAGCTGCAGCGGAAAAATCAAATAAACTGTGGCGCCATCCAAGTATACCACAGTAATCGATCGGGCTCGCATCCCTAAGTAGTCGGGTCCTCTTGGAGTTCCTCCTCCAATGCCGGCGTAATCTCCTCTTCAACTGGTATTGTGTTGAGGCAAGGGTGAGTACTTGGTACTCGACAAGTCATGCATGAATGCAAGCTAATATACTATATGCATGGCTTGGTACAAAGGAATAGCTCAAGGTATATTTATGGTAAGCGACATTTGACAAGTAATATAAGTAGATTCAAAGCAAGAAAAACAAGTAAAGCATAAATAACTTTTCAAGAAGTTTAAATAACATTTTTCCCCATCCTAAACCATATTTCCATCATCTTCTTTGTTAAACCAACCCAACTTTTCAAATCCAAGTTATTTTCGTAAAATCTAACCCTTGATTGTAATTCCCGAGCATTGTCGATCAAGTGGACTCGGCTATTCAAATAGATTCTACACTCTGCAGAGGCTATGCACTTTACCCACAAGATACAATCCACTCACCACGTCGGTAGTGAATCGCCATACAAGAGTATGCGAATGAGCGATCATAACAAAGCCTTCTAAGCCTTAAACAACACAGTGGTCCTCTCCCAGACGTGCTCTACACCATCCCTTCCCTTAGCCAAGGCGAAGTATGGGACCAACACACCGTTAGATGGGTACCTGCCACACCACGATACGCTCCCCGCACAATCACACAAACGGTGTAATCGACACCCTGAGGCTCCACAAGTGAGTCCTTAGCGACTTAGTCAACTAGGGCCGTCCCATTCCAGCCATGTGGTTGCAAGTATGACCCAGTTCAAAGGCTTGCAAGGTTAAGTCCTTAGAGTGACCAGGGCAAGACTACGAAAAACCAAATCAACATCCCCAATGCCACAATCGGCCCACCTGATTACTCTTGCCACATGCCCCGGCCGAAATCATTTATCAAACCCCGCTTGATTACCATGCACCACGTGCCATCAACATCACATGATACTTTTCCAAAACAGGTTCAATATATCATTAAGTCAATATTAGCATTTGATTATCCAAAATCATGTCATGAGCACGAGTGTGTCTAAGCAGTATACTACAACGATCTAAACCCATGTTGGCAATTTAATAATGTCCAACTAGTAAACCACAACTAGGGTGACAAAGGGTCATGGCACATACTTAAGTAATCAAGGTGTCATATAGCAAATTGGTATTTATCTAACCCCCATGTTTAAACAAAGTATCTTTCTAATTAAGCTAGCATGCAATAGTTTAAATCAAAATAGATTTCGAAATAGGATCAACATGGTCAAAGCACAACTTGCCTTCAAAAAGCACTTGCTCTTGGTCTTGAGTTGGATCCTGAGTCAATACTTCTCCTTCGAATCCCTCCGGCACTTCAACGTCTACTCGTAAAGCGTGCAAATAGCAAATACACAAATAAACACTATGCAAAAGATCCCAAAACTCCAAATAAAATCCATAAACAGAGAGAACATAATTTTCTGGATTTTTAGAAACTGGAATCACAAATTTGGAGTTAAACGCAAAAAGTTATGATTATTTAAAGTTTAAATAATCAATTAAATAATTTTACAGAGAAAAACTTTAGTCCAAAAATTAAATAAAATTCATATTTAGGTAGATCTCAATTTTATACAAATTTAGAAATTTGAATCGCTCAAATCGGAGTTGAAACGCAAAAGTTATAAGCGTTTGAAGTTTGAATCTAAATTTGAAATCATTATTTGAATTAATAAATCATTTTCTTTTTCGGAAATTAATTATTGCGTCAGCATGGACACGTGGCAGCTCCTGATTGGCCTGGCCGACGTCGGCCGTCCATGGGCTCGGTCCACGCTCGGCTCGTCCACGGTGGACTCGGTCCACGGCTCACGTGAGACTGACATGTGGGCCCCACCTGCCAGCGCTGGGTTTCACGCACGCGTGACTGCGGCTGACACGTGGGCCCTCTGACTCGCGGGTCCCGCGTGTCAGAGACACGCTCCCCACGCGTGCGCGGGTGAGCACACGTGGCACAATCTCGCCGTTGATTTGAAAATCAACGGCCCGCATTGGATCTAGACCTCACGCTCAAAACTACACGGTTGATCCGGCCGCTCGATCTAGATCGGACGGTCCAGATCTAACCCTATCGCTACAACGCAACTAACCACAACCGCATTTATCTAAATCTAACGGTTGAAACCTAATCAAGAACGGAAACAAGATAGCAGGCGACGTGGCCTCACCTCGCTGCGTTGGATCTTGATCCAACGGTGCACCGAAGCTCGCGGCGACGATGGCTTGCGGCGGCGTTAAGGCTGCCGGCGCGAGGACGGCGACCACCCTAACGGCGCCGGGCGTCTCCGGCCAAGTGAGTGCACCCACAGTGCGCCGACGCAAGGTTCTCGAATCCGGGCTTGAAGGCGGCGGAGGATGACGAACGGCGCCGAAACGAAGAAACCCGTGGCGGCACTCCCCAAACTTCGGCGAAATCGCGAGGCGACGGCGGCTTGGGCGTTGGAAACTAGGGCAATAGGCGCGCACACGAACGGCGATCTCGGCGATAACCCACGCCTTAAATAACCTCGAGCGTGCACACTGGCGCGGAAACCTAATCGACGCGGCGGCTATGGCGGCGGAGTCGGCTTCGATTACGGGAAGACGACGAAATCGTGGCGCCCACGCAGTCGCGCTCAACGGCCACGATCGCGACGGCGCGATCGGTCCGTCGGACACGGCCGGCTCGGTCGGGCGGATCTCACCGTTGGATCTTGATCCAACGGTTGGGATCGATTAGGGTTAGGAGTGGGTTCGGTCGAGTCAATCGCTCGGTCGGACTCGAGTCCGACTTCGATCGGATGAACAAGATTTGACCCGAGTTGGATTTTCCAAATAATTAATATTTAAAATAATTCCCGAATTCATTTAATTCATTAAAAATAGCAAATGACTCGTAAAATTACAGAAAAATTCTGGAAAATATTTTGGATCATTTTGGACTCAAATAAAATATTTCCAACAAAAATTTATTTGCAAATTTAAATTCTTTAATTATTTCAAAATGGAATAAATTCAAATAAATTCCAAATAAATCCAAATAAATTCCAGAAAATTCCAAAAATTCACCAAAGTGCCAAATCACACATGAATTTAAGAAAATCAAAATTTTGGGGTGTTACAAACCTCCCCCCCTTAATAGAATCTCGTCCCCGAGATTCAGGGCTTACTAAAGGAATAGGTTTGGAAATTCTTTCTTCAAATCCTCTTCGCGCTCCCAAGTCGCTTCACTTTCTTCATGGTTGCTCCACTGAACTCTACAGAAACGGGTTGACTTGTTTCTAGTTTCTCGATCCATTGTGTCTAGAATCCTCACAGGGTGCTCCTCCTAAGTCAAGTCCTCATGCAACTCAATTGACTCTAGCGGTGTCTGTTCCTCAGGAACTCGGAGACACTTCTTTAACTGGGACACATGGAATACGTCATGTACTCCTGCTAACGACTGTGGCAACTCCGGTGATAAGCAACTTCGCCTCGCGACTCAAAATCTTAAATGGTCCAACATAACGGGTGCGAAGTTTCCCTTTGGCATGGAACCTCTTAACTCCCCGAGAGGCGTAACTCGAGGTATACAAAGTCTTACGGTTCAAAACTCAAATCTCGGCGACGATTGTCAAGATAACTCTTCAGCCGAGATTGGGCTATCTTCAACCTTTCCCTAATCATGGCGACCGCTTCTTGACCTCTTGAAGAATATCAGGCCCAAAGACACGGCGCCACGGCCTCATTCCAATTCAATGGCGTCCGACAGTGGTCGACCATACAAAGGCCTCAAAAGGTGACATCTCAAACTAGCCTGATAACTATTGTTGTAACTAAACTCGGCATACGGCAAACTCTTATCCCAAGAGGTAGCATAAGCTAATGCACAAGCTCTTAACATATCCTCCAGATCTGGTTGACTCTTTCGGCCCGCTTCATCCGTCTGTGGATGATAAGTCACATCTTGAAGTTCAAACGGGTTCCCATGGCTTCATGCAACTTATTCCGTAACCTTGAGGTAAATTGGGTACCTCGGTCCGATACAATCCTCTTTGGCACTCGTGCAAACAGACAAACCAGATCATGAACAATTCAGCTAATTTATCTCCCGAGTAGGTGGTCTTTACGGGGATAAAATGGGCTACGTTAGTCACGCGAGCCACTATAACCCATATGGAGTCATAACCTCATTGAGTCTTCGACAAACCGGTAATGAAATCCATTCCGATTTCCTCCCACTTCCACTCAGGTATTTTCAATGTGTAGCAATCCTCGCTGGTCTCTCGATGCATTGCCTTGACTCTTCGGCATACGCCGCACAATGCAACATGCTCGGCAACTTCACGTTTCATACTCGGCCACCGTAATCTCTCCTTGAGATCCTCGATACATCTTGGCGCTCTTGGTGATTCGAGTACTTTGTGTCATGGTCTTGTTCCAAAATCAGTTGCTTTAACTCCTTTTGTTAGGCACACAAATGCGATCCTTCATCCACAACGTGCCTTGCTCATCCAATTTGAAGTCCTCTCGCCTCGCCTTCCTCCTTGATGGACTTAATCCTGCGGATCTGTCATCATCCTTCGTCCTTCTCGGATCGATCCTCTAGGGTAGGCTTTACTTCCAATGCGGCCAAGAATCCGCTAGGTACAACCTCAATCTTCATTTTCTGAAAATCCTCACATAACTCATCCGACTTGTGGCTAGCAACGTACTCACGGTATGGCTCTTCCGACTCAGAGCATCGGCTACTACGTTGGCCTTCCCGGATGGTAATGGATTCCAACATTATAGTCCTTGATCAACTCTAGCCATCTCCTTTGCCTCATATTCAGATCCGATCGGGTGAATATGTACTTAAGGCTCTTATGATCCGTATATACTTCACATCTGCTTCCAATCGATAGTGACGCCATATCTTCAAAGCATGCACTACGGCGGCTAACTCTAGGTCATGTGTCGGATAATTTTCCTCATGCGGCCTCAATCGCTTTGATGCATAAGCGGCGACCTTTCCATTCTCGTGACAAAGACACATCCAAGTCCTTGGCGCGTCGTCACAATAAATATCGAAGCTTTGAGCAACATCCTAGAACTAACACCGTCTTGATGTCAATCGCTTTTTCAACTCCTGAAATCCTTCCTCACATTCTGGCGTCCATGCAAACTTCTTTTCCTTCTTCAGCAATTGCGTAAGAGGTTTCGCAATTGTTGAAAAACCTTCGATGAAACGGCGGTAATATCCTGCCATTCCAAGGAAACTCCGAATCTGGGTCACAGTCTTTGGTTGTTCCCAATGTAACACAGCTTCTACTTTGCTTGGATCTACGGCGACTCCTTCTGCGGTCATCACATGTCCAAGAAACTCCACCTTGTCCTTCCAAAAATCACACTTGCTGAACTTGGCGAAAAGTTGCTTGTTCCTCGACTTTTCCAAAACTCGCCTTAAGTGTTCGGCATGTTCATCCTCTGTCTTGGAGTAGATTAGGATATCGTCTATGAACACGACGACAAACTTGTCCAAATATTCCATGAACACCTTATTCATCATATTCATGAAATAAGCTGGCGCATTCGTCAGCCCAAAGGACATAATCAGAACTCGTAATGTCCATATCTTGACGAGAATGCGATCTTGAATATCTTCTCGATCGGATCTTCAATCGATGGTACCCGATCTCGAGATCAATCTTGGAGAAAACTCCGGCTCCTCTTAATCGATCAAACAAATCATCAATCACGGGTAGCGGATACTTATTTTTCACGGTGACTTCATTGAGTGCACGGTAGTCAATGCACATCCTGAAACTCCGTCCTTCTTCTTGACAAACAAAACTGGTGCTCCCCACGGTGACGAACTTGGTCCGATAAATCCTTTATCCATTAACTCTTCCATTTGTTTCTTCATCTCTACCAACTCCTCGGTAGACATCCGATAGGGTCTCTTTGCTATCGGTCTTGTACTCTGTACAAGTTCTATCACAAACTCTATGTCCTCGTCTGCGGCATACTGTAGATCTTCGGGAAAACATCTGTGTACTCATTCACTACCGAACATCCTCTATGCTGATTGCCTTGGTACTGTTAACCATCAATCGTCCATCTCTAACTGCAGTGGCTTGAAATTCCACTTTCTTCCCACACGGGCTCTCAACTGAGATAGTTCTTCGTCCACAATCCAATACAGCCTTGTGCTTGGATAACCAATCCATTCCCAATATAACATCTAAGGTCTGGGTCTCCAAAATTATAAGGTTTGCTAGGAACTCTATTCCATCTATTAGTATTCTCACTCGAACATCCTACTTCCGTTCGGAGTTCGGAACCAGGGGTTTGAACTAAAAGCATGCAGTTAAGTCTTGCAACTCTCAAGTCATTTCTAGTAGCAAAGCCTTGCGAAACAAACGAATGCGAAGCTCCAGAGTCAAACAAAACTGCAGGTGTATCGAGTTAACAAGTAACTTACCCAAGACGACGTCCGTAGCATTCTCGCAAAGGCATCCGCGGTGACATGGTTGACTCGGCCTCTCACCACGGCCTGGGGTGTGGCTCTCGTGCCGGGCGCCCTAGCTGGGTGGTTCCTAGATTGAAGCGAACTGGGGTCGCTCTCGCTGTCTTCTTCGGACAAGCTGTTGGCAAAGTGTCCTGGCTCGTTGCGCTTGTAATGCCTCTCACTGTTCCTTCTTGCCGATCGCCTCGGTAGCGTTTAGCGGGGCTGGGTCTCGTAGTTTTGATTGACAGGTCTTGGTGCGGGGATGGTGTCCTTGTTGCATTCTCGTGGTTGGAATCAAGAATTGATTTGGTGCAACTCTCAAGCGCTATGCGTTCCTCGACGTGATCCTTCTTTGTTGCATCCTCGCGCTTCCTGTTCTCATCCAGTTCCTTGCGCTTGTCCTCAAGAATAAGCGCCTTATTCACCAACTCTTGGAAATCTGGAAAGGTGTGGGTGATCAATCCTACTTGCAATCCCGAGTTAAGTCCCTTCATGAAACGACTGCCTGGATTTATCTGTCGCTACATCCTCAGTGCGTAGCGTGCTAATCGCGGTGAACTTGTTCGTAGTCGGCCACCGGCCGATTACCTTGCCTCGGCTCTGAACTCCTCCTTCTTAAGGTCCATAATTCCTTCAGGCACGTGATCTTGTCGAATGCGTGTGAACTCCTCCCAAGTGATATCTTGAGGGTTCTCTCAAGGTGCGGCAAGGTTCTCCCACCATTCTGGCCAATGTTCCTTCCAACCGATGAGAAGCGTAAAGTACCTTCTCATTCCCTATGCATTGAGCTATGTGTAGCTTCCTCTCAATTGATCTTAACCAATCGTCGGCCTCCAACGGATTGGCATTCCCAGAGAAAGTGGGGGGGTGAGTCCTCATGAACTCGACGGCCTTGTATTCTCAAGCGTGGTCCCCGATTAACTTGATTAGCAGTGGCCTGAGCAAAGGACGTGCTGCATTTGTTGCATCATAGCATGCATCAACTGGTCTGAGCAGCAAGAAATGCTCCAAAATTCTGCACATCCAAAGGGCGGCCGGTGCTCCATCATTGGGGTTTTGTTGGGCGAGATCCACTCCCATTGCTTCCAAAGTTCTACGGGTGTTCACCATCTGCTGATTGCTCTAGGTTTAGAGATGAGAGGGAAACGAGAATAGACAAGTAATATGGAACTTATGCGGGTGAAAGGGGTAACTTTAAGGTCCACCTTTATTATTAATAACTTGGTATGGCTGCTTACAATGCCTAAGGGCCTTGCAACACATACTGCACACTCAGCAAACAAAGCAAATCCAAATCGAACTAACTCGAATATAACGCCTAAAGGGTAACTCTTTATTCTATGACGCGACTCGACGAAGGAGTCTCACTATAGAACCTAAGCTCACTCATCGAGAAAACCTCCACGGCCTGGGTACGGTGTCGCGGCATAGGCGCCGGCGATCGCCATGTCCAAATGACTATGTCATCTGTGGTAGTCGAAGAAAGTGTCCTCATCGAGATCCGACCCCTCCGGATCCGGCTCGTGTAGCTCGAGTAATCGCCTCGGGTCCGGTCCGCATAAAAGTCATCTCCAACTCGTCAATCCTTCGTAGAAGGTGTGCCACATACTCTTGAGCTTCCCGCCATCTGTTCTTCTCTGCCGTGATCTCCTTGCGGGCCTTCTGAGCTCCTTGCTTGTATTATCTAGTACATCCTCCTGGCGACGACAAATCGTGCCAACCGTGTAACCGCGGGCATCCTCATCCTGAATCGCCTTGGTCGAAGGTTATCGCTGCGCGGATGGTAACGGAACACCGCATTTCCAACTCTCTGGCGTGAACACGGGTAATGTGCCGCATTGCTCGTCGTGATACTTCTTGGATACCCATCTCGCATTGTAGATCTCTGGCAAAGGTCAGTTGTATCGGACGATTGCCTGGCCCCTCTTCCTGGCAGGTACCTCAATCCTCACGTCACAAGCCTTGATCAATCCTCGCTTGTCCGATCACTTCCACTTGGTATTGGGGCTTCTCAAAATCTCCGAGAGTCCAGAGCATATGCCAAAGTTCCGCGGCGTGACTAACTCCCAGATCAACGTAGTTGAACTCTTCCTCCATCTGTCACAAGAGTGCTTTACGTAAGAACTCGGAATTTTTAAATTGTGACAAGGTAAGGGAAAATTTCAGCAAGAGACGAGAAAAGAGAGAAGGGGATAAGTCAAGATGTCTTTTCTTGTCTTCACAAATTTTTAGATTTAGAAAATAGGTTTTATCCTCACTATGACCATTCTAGCTTAGGGTTGAGCCTACAGTCAAGTATGGCTCTGATACCACCTCTGTCGGGACCCCGAATTTGCAAATCCGACCCTCTGTGTATTCAAAGCACTAGTCCAGAACGCGCTAGTGCACACAGTCTTAACATCGGTAAATATCACAATCATACCAATCGATATTATCAAAGTACTTTATTTAAATAACCAAAGTGGTTACTTGACCTTATGGCCAAGTTACAAATATATGCCTTGCAAGGCGGAACTTATTAAAAGAGAAATAATAGCAGCGGAAAAATCAAATAAACCGTGGCGCCATCCAAAGATACCACAGGCAACCGATCGGGCTCGCATCCCTAAGTAGTCGGGTCCTCTTGGAGTTCCTCCTCCAATGCCGGGCGTAATCTCCTCTTCAACTGGTATTGTGTTGAGGCAAGGGTGAGTACTTGGTACTCGGCAAGTCATGCACGTAATGCAAGCTAATATACTATATGCATGGCTTGGTACAAAGGAATAGCTCAAGGTATATTTATGTAAGCAAAGATTTGACAAGTAATATAAGTAGATTCAAAGCGGTAAAAACAAGTAAAGCATAAATAACTTTTCAAGAAGTTTAAATAACATTTTTCCCCATCCTAAACCATATTTCCATCATCTTCTTTGTTAAACCAACCCAACTTTTCAAATCCAAGTTATTTTCTAAAATCTAACCCTTGATTGTAATTCAGAGCATTGTCCATCATCGTGGACTCGGCTATTCAAATAGATTCTACACTCTGCAGAGGCTATGCACTTTACCCACAAGATACAATCCACTCACCACGTCACCGTGAATCGCCATACAAGAGTATGCGAATGAGCGATCATAACAAAGCCTTTCTAAGCCTTAAACAACACAGTGGTCCTCTCCCAGACGTGCTCTACACCATCCCTTCCCTTAGCCAAGGCGAAGTATGGGACCAACACACCGTTAGATGGGTACTGCCACACCCACGATACGCCCCCCGCATAATCACACAAACGGTGTAATCGACACCCGAGGCTCCACAAGTGAGTCCTTAGCGACTTAGTCAACTAGGGCCGTCCCATTCCAGCCATGTGGTTGCAAGTATGACCCAGTTCAAAGGCTTGCAAGGTTAAGTCCTTAGAGTGACCAGGGCAAGACTACCTGAAGAACCAAATCAACATCCCCAATGCCACAACTGCCCACTGATTACTCTTGCCACATGCCCCAAATAAATCATTTATCAAACCCCGCTTGATTACCATGCACCACGTGCCATCAACATCACATGATACTTTTCCAAAACAGGTTCAATATATCATTAAGTCAATATTAGCATTTGATTATCCAAAATCATGTCATGAGCACGTAGTGTGTCTAAGCAAAGATACTACAACGATCTAAACCCATGTTGGCAATTTAATAATGTCCAACTAGTAAACCACAACTAGGGTGACAAAGGGTCATGGCACATACTTAAGTAATCAAGGTGTCATATAGCAAATTGGTATTTATCTAACCCCATGTTTAAACAAAGTATCTTTCTAATTAAGCTAGCATGCAATAGTTTAAATCAAAATAGATTTCAAATAGGATCAACATGGTCAAAGCACAACTTGCCTTCAAAAAGCACTTGCTCTTGGTCTTGAGTTGGATCCTGAGTCAATACTTCTCCTTCGAATCCCTCCCAGACTTCAACGTCTACTCGTAAAGCGTGCAAATAGCAAATACACAAATAAACACTATGCAAAAGATCCCAAAACTCCAAATAAAATCCATAAACAGAGAGAACATAATTTTCTGGATTTTTAGAAACTGAATCACAAATTTGGAGTTAAACATAAAAGTTATGATTATTTAAAGTTTAAATAATCAATTAAATAATTTTACAGAGAAAAACTTTAGTCCAAAAATTAAATAAAATTCATATTTAGGTAGATCTCAATTTTATACAAATTTAGAAATTTGAATCGCTCAAATCGGAGTTGAAACGCAAAAGTTATAAGCGTTTGAAGTTTGAATCTAAATTTGAAATCATTATTTGAATTAATAAATCATTTTCTGTTTCGGAAATTAATTATTGCGTCAGCCTGGACACGTGGCAGCTCTCGATTGGCCTGGCTGACGCCACCGTCCATGGGCTCGGTCCACGCCGGCTCGGGTCCACGGTGGACTCGGTCCACGGCTCCACGTGAGACTGACATGTGGGCCCCACCTGCCAGCGCTGGGTTTCACGCACGCGTGACTGCGGCTGACACGTGGGCCCTCTGACTCGCGGGTCCCGCGTGTCAGAGACACGCTCCCCACGCGCGTGGGCGCGGCTGAGCACACGTGGCACAATCTCGGCCGTTGATTTGAAAATCAACGGTCCAGATTGGATCTAGACCTCACGTTCAAAACTACACGGTTGATCCGGGCCGTTCGATCTAGATCGGACGGTCCAGATCTAACCCTATCGCTACAACGCAACTAACCACAACCTTAAGATCTAAATCTAAAGGTTGAAACCTAATCAAGTACGGAAACAAGAGCAGGCGACGTGGTTCACCTCGCGCGTTGGATCTTGATCCAACGGTGCACCGAAGCTTCGCGGCGACGATGGCTTGCGGCGGCGTTGCTGCCGGCGCCGAGGACGGCGACCACCCTAACGGCGCTCGGCGTCTCCGGCCAAGTGAGTGCACTTACAGTGCGCCGACGCAAGGTTCTCGATCCGGCTTGAAGGCGGCGGAGGATGACGAACGGCGCCGGAAACGAAGAAAACCCGTGGCGGCACTCCCCAAACTTCGGCGAGAAATCGCGAGGCGACGGCGGCGGCTTGGGCGTTGGAAACTAGTGCAATAGGCGCGCACACGAACGGCGATCTCGGCGATAACCCACGCCTTAAATAACCTCGGCGGCGTGCACTGCGGCGGAAACCTAACGACGCGGCGGCTACGCGGCGGCGGAGTCCAGCTTCGATTACTGGGAAGACGACGAATCGTGGCGCCCACGCGTGTCGCGCTCAACGCCACGATCGCACGGGCGCGATCGGTCCGTCCGACACGCTTTCGGCCGAGTGGGCGGATCTCACCGTTGGATCTTGATCCAACGGTTGGGATCGATTAGGGTTAGGAGTGGGTTCTGGCCGAGTCAATCGCTCGGTCGGACTCGAGTCCGACTTCGATCGGATGAACAAGATTTGACCCGAGTTGGATTTTCCAGCGAATTAATATTTAAAATAATTCCCAGTAATTCATTTAATTCATTAAAAATAGCAAATGACTCAGAAAAATTCCAGAAAAATTCTGGAAAATATTTTGGATCATTTTGGACTCAAATAAAATATTTCCAACAAAAATTTATTTGCAAATTTAAATTCTTTAATTATTTCAAAATGGAATAAATTCAAATAAATTCCAAATAAATCCAAATAAATTCCAGAAAATTCCAAAAATTCACCAAAGTGCCAAATCACACATGAATTTAAGAAAAGCAAAATTTTGGGGTGTTACACAAGTGCTAGATGTGCTCTTCCTATCTATCCTACAGCCAGCAAAATCTGCATCCGAAAAGGCTTTAAGGGATAGACAAGACGAGGAAGAGTACCAGATACCATAATCAATGATAGCTCGAAGGTACCAGAAGATGCGCTTCACCGCCTAGCGGTGATAGGTGCGAGAAGCCTAAAATCGAGCGCAAAGACATATAGAGAAGTGTATGTCAGGTCTCGAAGCAGTAAGATACAAGAGGGAGTCGATCATGCTCCGAAACTCCTTTTGATCAACTGGCTCACCATCGTTGTCAGGCTCGAGGACAATAGTGGTGGCCATAGGAGTCATGACTGGCTTTCCATCAGACATATCAAAGCGCTTCATGAGGTCTTTTGTGTACTTGCCTTGATGCAAGATTATACCCTCCAAAGTCTGCTTGATCTGGAAGCCAAGGAAGTAGCTCAACTCGCCCATCATGCTCATCTCGAACTCAGTACCCATCACATCTGAGAACTGAGTAATGAGCGAATGCGAGGAACCACCGAAAATGATATCGTCAACATAGATTTGGACAAGGAGAAAGTCCGAATCGGAATGTCTGACGAACAGAGTCTTGTCCACTTGACCCATATGAAAACCATGACTCAAAAGGTTGGACATAAGCCTCTCATACTAAGCCTGTGTAGCTTGCTTGAGTATATACAAAGCTTTGGAAAGCTTGAATACATGGTTAGGGTACTTGGGGTTCTCAAATCCTGGAGGCTGTCTGATATACACCTCTTCCTCAATGAAGCCATTGAGGAATGCACTCTTGATATCCATTTGATAAAGCTTGAAGACCTTGGATGCCGCGAATGCGAGCAGGATCCTGATGGCCTCTAGTCTGGCTACAGGGGCAAAAATCTCCTCGAAGTCGAGACCCTCGACCTGAGTGAAACCCTGAGCGACTAGCCTAGCCTTGTTTCAAACTACAACCCCATCCTCACTCTGCTTGTTTTTGAACACCCATTTGGTCCCAATGATGTTGTGACTAGAAGGAGGCTCGACAAGCTTTCAAACGTTGTTCCTCTTGAAGTTTTTGAGTTCCTCATTCATGGCATTAATCCAAGATTCGTCGGATAATGCATGAGAAACATCCTTCGGCTCAAAAGAGGCAACAAAGGCAGAGTGAAGGCAAAAAGTGGACAGATCTGACTTAAAGCGAGTGACTCGCTCAAACAGATATTCAATGATCTGGTCAGGTGGATGAGCCCCACTGAATGTGGCGGGGAGGTCCAGAAGCAGAAGTGGCCTCTACTCATCGCGTGGGAGAAGTAGGAATAAAGCCACTGGCTACTGAAGAGTCTAAGGGTAAGGGCTGATCTCCCTCAGGTGCAGAGATGGAAACTGGGGGCACCTCAGGAGCATGAATGGAGATTGGATCAGGCAAAACACCTTCATCTTCGTCATCATCATTCTCTACGAAAATAGAGTGGGAAAGAGAAGAAGAGCCTAAAATGTCTTGTCTAGCACCGGGACTAGCTTCATCAAAGGTCACCTTACAGGTCTCTATCATACTACCCAAGTCTATAACACAAATCCTATAGCTACGAGAAGAAGTCGAGTAACACAGAAAGATCCCGTCAGCAGAGCGTGACTCGAACTTGTCTAGATTCCCATACATCAAGAAGAAGCACTTGCAACCGAAAACACAAAAATGAGATACATTGGGCTTTCACCCATATCTCAACTCATAAGAAGTGCGGTGCAAGTGTGCCCTAAGAAAAACTATATTGGCAACATGGCATGCCGTAGTTACAACCTCAGCCCAAAACTTCCTAGGAGTATTGTACTCAACTAGTATCGTCATGGCCATCTCAACCAGGGTCCTGTTCTTCCTCTCCACTACGCCATTTTGTTAAGAGACGTATGGAGAAGAGAACTTATGCTCTATGCCTAACTCCTCATAGAAGCTACTAAAGTAGGAGTTCTTGAACTCTGTGCCATTGTCACTGTGGATCGCTCATAAGGCACTTGGAAGCTCAATGGACAACCTACGAACCAAACCCCTCAAATGAGAAAAGGACTCATCCTTCGAGGCCATGAAAAACACCCAAGAATACCTCGAAAAATCATCGACTATGACAAGAATGTACCACTTCCCTCCTACTGATTGCACTTTAGCTGGACCAACCGTGTCCATGTGAAAGAGCTATCCTGGTGCATCAATCATCACTCATGTGACTGGGAGATGAGAAGCAGCAACCATCTTTCCATGCCAACAAGGAGAACACACGACATCTTTGACCATCTTGAGTTTGGGCAGATCACGAATGAGATCATAGCCGCTAACTCGAGTTAAATCATCAAAGCTAATGTGAACAAGTCTCCTATGCCAGAATGAGAGATCACGGGACTCTGAAGCAATAAGGCAACAGAGAGAGTCTCCAAAACAGGAGGATAAATCAGCACGAAAGACTCTTCCAAAATGAGAAATACCGCAAACCAACTCCCTAGAAGAATCGAGGATCCTACAAGTGTTGCTCTTAAAGCTTACCTTGAAACCGTCATCGATAAGCTGTGAAACAAAGAGCAAGTTGTATTGCAGCTTGTCGGGACCCGAATTTGCAAATTCGGACCCTCTGTGCATTCAGCACTAGTCCAGGATCACGCTAGTGCACACAGTCTCAGCATCGGTAAATATCACAATCACACTCAATGAAATAGAAAGTACCTTAATTATAGTAACCAAACTGGTTGCTCGACCTTATGGTCAAGTTACAAAGATACGCCTCGCAGGGCGAAGATTTATTAAAAGAGAAATAACTACAGCGGAATAAAGTAGATTTCGTGGCGCCATCCAGTATACCACAGGCAACTGACTGGGCCCGCTCCCTAGTTAGACGGCTCCTCCTGGAACTCTTCCTCCAAAGCTGGCGTCGATTCTTCTTCAACTGATGTTGTATTGTGGCAAGGGTGAGTACTTGGTACTCAGCAAGTCATGCACAGAATGCAACTAATATTCTATTTGCATGGCTTATTACAAAGGATAGGTTAACAGGTTCATTTGCGGTAAAGCAAGAAATTAGCAAGTAACATAAGTAGATTCGAAAGCAGTAGAAGCAATGTAGTATCAACAACTTTTCCAAGGGTTTAATAAACACTTCCCCTTTCCTAATCCACATTTCCATCAACGTCATCATTAAACACAACCAAACTTTTCAAGTCCAAGTTGTTTTCAAGAAAGTCTAACCCTTGACTGTAATTCCCGAGCAATGTCCAATGCCGCGGACACGGCTATTCGAATAGATTTTACACTCTGCAGAAGTTATGCACATTACCCACAAGATACAGCCAAACACCACAAAGGCGAGTGCCCGTAATAAAGTCTTTCAGAAACTTCTAATAGCACAAGTGGGCTTCCCCGGTTATTGCACACTAACCCTTCCCTTAGCAAAGGCGAAGTCTAGGCTAATCAACCGTTAGATGGGTACCTGGCCGCAGCCCCAGTACGCTCCCCCGTACAACTACACAAAAGGTATAGTTGACACCCCGAGGTCCCACAGGTACGTTATTAGCAACTTAATCAACTAGGTCCGTCCCATTACAGACATGTGGTTGCACGTTTGACTATGTTCAAAGGCTTGCAAGGTTAAGTCCTTAGGTTGACCAGGGCAAGACTACCCGAAGAACCAAATCAACTTCCCCGGTGCCAATCATGGCCCACCAGATCATTCTTGCCACATGCCCCGGTCTAAATCTATTTATCAAACCCCAGTTGATTACCATGCACCACGTGCCTTCGATAACAACATCAATAACACATGACACTTCTCAAAAACATGTTCCATATGTCATTAAGTCAATGTTAACACGTAATTATCCAAAATCATGTTGTGACTACGTGGCAGGTCTAAGCAATATACTACAACGGTCTAATTACCCATGTTGGCAATTTAATAACGTCCAAGTGAATAATCCACAACTAGGGTGACAAGGGACTCATGGCATACAATTATATACATCAAGGTCTCATACAACAATTAGGTATTTAACTAATCCCAGAATTATTCAACATAAATTTAATTAAATTAGCATGCAATACTTTGAAACAACATAATTTCAAAAGAATGGGCTCAACATGGTCAAAGCACAACTTGCTTTCAAAGAGTACTTGTTCCTGGTCTTAAGCTGGCTCCTGGGTCAACACTTCTCCTTTGAAGCCCTCGGGTACTTCAACGTCTACTCGTAATGCGTGCAAATAGCAATAAATAAATAAAACAGTACGAGCACTTTGCTCAAAACATCAAATAAGGTCCATAAACAGAAAGGGCATAATTTTACAAATTTTTAGAAATTGGAATAGACCAAATCGGAGTTAAAATGCAAGAGTTATGATTGTTTAAAATTTAAAGAATCTATTAATTAACTAAAACAGAGAAAATTTTAAATTCAAAAATTAATTAAAATTCATATTTAAGTAGATCTCAATTTTATAAAAATTTAGAAACTAGAATCGTTCAAATTGGAGTTAAAACGCAAAACTTATAAGCGTTTGAAGTTTGAAAATTCAATTAAATCATTAAACCGAATTAACTCATTTATTTTTCTATTGAAAAAATCAATTTATTGCGTCAGCACGACACGTGGACCAACCACAGTGTGACACGTGGCCTTGCTGACGTCAGCCTCGGCCGAACCCCTCGATGACGTCAGCGTGACGTCATCGGGACACGTGTCGGCCCCTGGTGCGACCTCGTTAGCGCGGTCCGTGCGTCCGGTCCACGGGTGCTGCTCGGTCCACGGTGGATCTGGTCCACCGAATCGGGCAGGCACTGACATGTGGGACCACTTGGATGACGTCAGCGGAGACGTCATCGCGCTCGGCCGAACGGGCTGACACGCGGGCCCCACCTTGACGTCAGCGGTGCCGTCATGGTGCGGTTTGGCCCGGTCGCTGACACGCGGGCTCGGCGTGTTAGTGACACGTACGCACGCGTGCACGGTGCGGCTAGTGCACACGTGTCTCGATCTCGGCCGTTGATTTGAAAATCGACGGCTCGGATCAGATCTAATCCCGCGCGTTATGGGGTTAAAGCGGTTAATCTGGGCCGTTCGATTTGAATCGGACGGTCCAGATCCGATCGGGAACCCGCCTCACCGTGGGTGGCGTGGCATGTCCCGGGCGGATATACGTGGTGCTACTACCGCCGTTCGATCTCGATCGAGTGGCTGGGGTCTAATCCTAGCACGGTGCATCACGGCTACGTGGCGCACGCTCGAGCGTTGGATCTAGATCCGACGGCCACGAATAGCTCTAAGCGGCAACACGTGATCTAATCCTAACCGTTCAATCTAAATCCTACGGTTGAGATCTAATCTACTAGAATCAACGAAGCGGCTACGTGGACGTACCGTGTGCGTCGGATCGGGATCGGACGGCTAGCGAGCTTCGAGGGGGCGGTGATGGCGCGGCGGAGCTCTGGCTGCCAGAGATGAGGACGATGACGCGTGAAATGGTGCTCCGAGGGTCTTCCCGCGAGGTGTGTGGTCCTATCCGATGCGTCTTGACCTGGGGGTCTCGGATCCGTGCTCAGGCGCGGCGGAGACGGCTTAACGGCGGCCGAAAACGTCCAAAGCCCGCGGCGACTCCTTGTGGACTTCGGCGAGCAATTGCACGAGGACGGTGGCGGCTCGGGCGTGATTATCTAGGGAAAAAGAGGCGCACGGGAAAGGGCTACGCGGCGGCGAGGTCGAGCACTTAAATAGGGCCTCGACGTGCGCGGAAATCGGGAAACCCTAACCGAACTCGGGCGGCACGACGGTGCTGTCCGTATCGGACTCGGTGAGGACGAAGCAATCTGGGCCGTCCATGTGTCCCATCCAACGGCCGGGATTCGCTCGGGTGCGAACGGATCTGATCCGGCCCGGGGCTTGGATGACGTGGCTCAACGCGGGCCGTTGGATCTCGATCCAACGGTCGCGCGATTAGGGTTGCTTCCGGCTTGGTCTGGTTCGGTCCTGGTTCGAGTTAGACTCGGGTCTGGTTCAGTTCCGGCTCGGTCAAATGAATAGTAAAACCAACTCGATTTTCCAGCGATTAAATATTCTAATTAATTTTAGAAATTCTTTTAATTGAAGAAAAATAGCAAAATACTCAGAAAAATTCCAAAAAAATTCTGGAAAATACTTTGAGACATTTTGGACTCAAATAAAATATTTCCAACAAAAATTTATTTAAAACTTTTAATTCTTTAATTATTTCAAAAGGGAATAAATTCAAATTAAATCCAAATAAATCCAAATAAATTCCAGAAAATTCAAAAAATTCAGAAAAGTGCAAAATAACATTCAAACTTATGAAAAGCAAAAATTTGGAGTGTTACAAACCCCCCTTAACAGAATCTCGTCCCCGAGATTCAGGGCTTACTAAAGAATAGGTTCGGAAACTCTTTCTTCAAATCCTCCTCGCGCTCCCAAGTTGCTTCGCTCTCTGCATGGTTGCTCTACTGAACTCTGTAGAAGCGTGTTGATTTATTTCTCGTCTCTCGATCCATGGTGTCCAGAATCTTGACGGGGTGCTCCTTGTAGGTCAGATCTTCCTGCAGCTCGATCGATTCCAAGGGTGTTTGCTCGTCTGGCACTCGGAGACACTTCTTCAGCTGGGACACGTGGAACACATCATGCACTCTGGCATGATTGTGGAAACTCCAACTGATAAGCAACTTCGCCTCTGCAGCTCAAAATCTTAAACGGTCCAACATATCGCGGTGCAAGTTTCCCCTTGGCATGGAATCTCTTGATTCCCTTGAGAGGTGTAACTCAGAGATATATGAAATCTCCCGGTTCAAAACTCAGGTCTCGACGACGGTTATCGGTGTAACTTTTCTGTCTTGACTGTGCTATCTTCAGTCTTTCCCGGATCATGGCAACCTGCTCTTCGGATTCTTGAAGACTGTCTGGCCCAAAGACACGGCGTTCACCTGTCTTATTCCAGTTCAATGGCATCCGACAAGGTCGACCATACAGTGCCTCAAAAGGTGACATCTGTAGACTAGCCTGATAACTGTTATTTTAGCTGAACTCGGCATACGGCAGACTTTTATCCCAAGAGGTTGCATAGGCTAATGCATAAGCTCTTAACATATCCTCCAGAATCTGATTAACTCTTTCAGTTTGTCCATCCGTCTGTGGATGATATGCTGTACTGAAGTTCAAACGTGTCCCCATGGCTTCATGCAGCTTACTTTAGAATCTCGAGGTAAATTGGGTACCTTGGTCCGAAACAATCTTCTTCGGCACTCCGTGTAAACAGACGATCCTGGTCATGTACAACTCTGCTAATTTATCTCCCGAGTAGGTGGTCTTTACAGGAATAAAATGGGCGACCTTGGTCAAACGGTCCACTATAACCCATATGGAGTCATAACCTCCTTGAGTTTTAGGCAAACCGGTAATGAAGTCCATTCCGATTTCCTCCCACTTCCACTCAGGTATTTTTAGCGGCTGCAGCAGTCCCGCTGGCCTCTGATGCATTGCCTTGACTCTCTGGCATATGTCGCACAACGCAACATGCTCGGCAACTTCACGCTTCATGCTCGGCCACTAGAATCTTTCCTTCAGATCTTGGTACATCTTGGCACTTCCTGGATGAATTGAATACTTGGAGTCATGGGCTTCTTCCAGAATCAGCTGTTTCAGTTCCTTCTTGTTCGGCACACAGATGCGATCCTCCATCCACAACGTGCCTTGCTCATCCAGCTTGAAGTCTTTCGCCTTGCCTCCTCCATCTTGGACTTGATTCGCTGGACCTTGTCATCGTCCTTCTGTCCTTCTTGGATCTGGTCTTCCAGGGTAGACTTTATCTCCAGTGCGGCCAAGAATCCTTCTGGTACCACTTCAATCTGCATCTTCTGAAACTCCTTGCATAGCTCGTCCTGACTCGTGGCTATCAACATATTCACGGTATGGCTTTTCCAACTCAAGGCATCAGCCACGACATTGGCCTTCCCGGGATGATAATGGATCCCAACATTGTAGTCCTTGATCAATTCTAACCATCTCCTCTGCCTCATATTCAAATCCGATTGGGTGAAGATGTATTTAAGACTCTTATGGTCCGTATACACTTCGCATCTATTTCCAATCGGGTAGTGTCGCCACAACTTCAAGGCATGCACTACAGCTGCTAACTCTAAGTCATGCGTCGGATAATTCTCCTCATGCGGTCTCAACTGTCTTGACATATATGCAACAACCCTTCTGTTCTGCATCAACACACATCCAAGTCCTTGGTGCGATGCATCACAATAGATATCGAAGCTTTGATTGACGTCCGGTAGAACTAACACCGGGGCTGATGTCAATCGTTTCTTCAGCTCTTGAAAACCTTTTTCGCACTCCGGCGTCCATGTGAACTTCTTCTCCTTCTTCAATAATTGCGTAAGGGGTCTCGCAATCGTGGAAAAGCCTTCGATGAAGCGACGGTAATAACCTGTCATCCCAAGAAAACTCCGAATCTGGGTCACCGTCTTCAGCTATTCCCAATGTAACACAGCTTCTACCTTGCTTGGATCAACAACGACTCCTTCTGCGGTCATCATGTGTCCAAGAAACTCCACCTTGTCTTTCCAAAAATCACACTTACTGAACTTGGTGAAGAGTTGCTGTTCTCTCAGCTTCTCCAAAACTAGCCTCAAGTGCTCTGCATGTTCATCCTTTGTCTTGGAGTAGACTAAGATGTCATCTATGAACACAACAACAAACTTATCCATGTATTCCATAAAAACCTTGTTCATCATGTTCATGAAGTAAGCTGGTGCCTTCGTCAGACCGAAGGACATAACAGTAAACTCGTAATGTCCATATCTTGACGAGAATGCGGTCTTCGGAATATCCTCTGATCGGATCTTCAACTGGTGATATCCTGACCTCAAATCAATCTTGGAGAAAACTCTGGCTCCTCTCAACTGGTCAAACAGGTCATCTATCCTGGGTAGCGGATACTTGTTCTTCACGGTGACTTCATTGAGTGCACGGTAATCAATGCACATCCTGAAACTCCCGTCCTTCTTCTTGATGAACAGAACTGGCGCTCCCCACGGCGACGAACTCAGTCTAATTAATCCTTTTTCCATCAGCTCCTCAAGCTACTTCTTCATCTCTACTAGCTCCTCGGTTGACATACGATAGGGTCTCTTGGCTATCGGTGCTGTACCAGGTACTAACTCAATCACAAATTCTATCTCTGTCTGGCGGCATTCCAGGCAAATCTTCGAGAAAAACATCAGGATACTCATTCACCACTGAAACATCTTCTATGCTGATTGCCTTCGTGCTGTTGACCATCAGCTGTCCATCTCGAACGGCGGTTGCTTGAAATTCCACTTGTCTTCCGCATGGGCCCTCAACTGAGATAATCCTTCGCCCACAATCCAGCACGGCCTTGTGCTTGGATAACCAGTCCATTCCCAAGATGACATTTAAGGTCTGGGTTTCCAATATAATAAGGTTCGCTAGGAACTCTACCCCATCTATTAATATTCTTACCCCGGAACATCCTACTTTAGTTCAGAGTTCGGAACCAGGGGTTTGAACTAGAAGCATGCATTTAAGTCTTGCAATCTCCAAATCATTCTTAGCAACAAAACCTTGAGAAACAAACAGATGCGAAGCTCCAGAGTCAAACAAAACTGTTACAGGTACTGAGTTGACGAGCAACTTACCCAGTACGACGTCCGTGGTATTCTGAAGTGCATCTGCTGTGACATGGTTGACTCAGCATCTCACCACGGTCTGGGGCGTGGCTCCTGGCTGTGTTATCTCTCGGTTTGCTCCTGGTGCAAAGGCCCCGGCCGGGTGTGGATCCTAGATCAAGCGATCGGGTCACTCCTGCTATCTTCTTAGGGCAACTATTGGAGAAGTGCCCTGTCTCATTGCATGTGTAGCATCGTTGTAACACCCCAAAAATTTTGCTTTTCTTAAATTCATGTGTGATTTGGCACTTTGGTGAATTTTTGGAATTTTCTGGAATTTATTTGGAATTTATTTGAATTTATTCCATTTTGAAATAATTAAAGAATTTAACTTTGCAAATAAAATTTTGTTGGAAATATTTTATTTGAGTCCAAAATGTCCTAAAATATTTTCCAGAATTTTTCTGGAATTTTTCTGAGTCTTTTGCTATTTTTTAATGAATTAAATGAATTTCTGGGAATTAATTTGAATTATTTAATTGCTGTTAATTGCGAGTGGGTTTGTACTGTTCCACCGACCGAGACCGAGTCAGACTCGAGTCCGAGTCCGACTCGAACCCATCCGTGCCTAACCCTCTCGACCGTCCGATCAAGATCGAACGGCCGAGATTGAGCCACGTCACCCGAGCCCGAGCACGACCGAGCCAGCTAGCTCGCTCGGGTCAGACCCGAGCCCAAACCTTTGCACCGTTGGATCTTGATCCAACGGCTGTGCGCGTGCCACGTCACCCTCTCCGTGTTGCCGCCGGACTCCGCCGCCGCCCGTGCGTGGGCCCTCGTTTTCCGCGTTTTTCGCGGAAGTCGAGGGGGTATTTAATGCGCCGTCACCGCTGTCGGGTTGCCGATTTCCGTGCGCACCCGTAGCCCTAGCTCACGCCGCCCAAGCCGCCGCGTAGCCGCCGCAATCGCTCGCCGTAGTTGGATTAGGTCTCCGCCACGCCTCCCTGCCGTTTGCCGCCGTCTCCGTCGTCCTCAGCCGCCATCAAGCCCAGATCCGAGATCCCCGCGTCGAGACGCGTTCGGGAGTGCAAGCCTTCACGCCGGAGGAGCCCTGCAGCGCCGTTGCCCGTGTCGCCGTCTCCAGCTCCGGCCAGCCAGCGCCGCCGCAAGCCATCGTCGGACCCCGAGCTCGCTCCACCGTCCGATCCAGATCCAACGCCCCAGATCACGCCACGTCACCCCGGTGAGTTTCCACGTTGAAATCCCAGATCTATTTCCAACCGTTGGATCTAGATCCAACGGTTTAGATCGTGCCACGTAGCCTAAACTGCACCGAGCTAGGATAGATCTCAGCCGTTAGATCTAGATCAAACGGTTAGCGTTAACCCTCGTTGTATTCGTTAGATTGGATCTTGACCGTCCGATCAAGATCGAACGGTCCAGATCAGCGGAGTAGTTTCTTAACGCGTGAGTCCAGATCCAATCTGGGCCGTTGATCTTCAAATCAACGGCCGAGATAGCGCCACGTGGCTGGAAGCCTGATCGCTGCCATGGCGTCGGCCGCTGGCGTGAGCGTGTCTCTGACACACGGGGCCCGCGTGTCAGAGGGCCCACCTGTCAACAGCGGGCTGAGTCCCCGCTGACGTCAGCAATGACGTCACCCCATGGAGTCCCACTGCCGATGCCAGACGTGAGCCGTGGACCGGGTCCACGGTGGACCCGAGCCGAGCCGTGGGCTGAGCCCGTGGACCGGCTGACGTCAGCCGCCCAATCAGAGGCTGCCACGTGTCCATGCTGACGCAATAATTAATTTCCGAAAAAGAAAATGATTTATTAATTCGAATAATTGATTTCAGATTTTGATTCAAACTTCAAACGCTTATAACTTTTGCATTTTAACTCCGATTTTATTGATTCAAATTTCTAAATTTGTATAAAATTGAGGTCTACCGAATGATGAATTTTATTTAATTTTTGGACTAAAGTTTTTCTCTGTAATATTATTTAATTGATTATTTAAACTTCAAAATGCTATAACTTTTGCATTTAAACTCCGAATTTGATGATTCCAGTTTCTAAAAATTCATAAAATTGTGTTCTCTCTGTTTATGAACTTTATTTGGATGTTTGGACACTTTTTATCTACTGTTTTATTCACTTGTTGCTATTTGCATGCGTTACGAGTAGACGTTGAAGTGCCGGAAGGATTCGAAGGAGAAGTGTTGACTCAGGAGCCAGCTCAGGACCAAGAACAAGTACTTTTTGAAGGCAAGTTATGCTTTGACCATGTTGATCACATTTTGAAACCTATTTTGATTCAAATTATTGCATGCTAGTTTAAACTAGAAAATGCTTTACTAATTGTGGGTAATTAGATAAATGCCAAATTGCTGTACGACACCTTGGTTAATTATATATATGTGCCATGACCCTTGTCACCCTAGTTGTGGTTTACTAGTTGGACATTACTAAATTGCCAATATGGGTTTTAGACCGCTGTAGTTTATTGCTTAGACCTGCTACATGCTCTTGACATGATTTTGAACAATCAAATGTAATATTGACTTAATGATATATTGAACCTGTTTTGAAAAGGTATCATGTGATGTTGATGGCACGTGGTGCATGGTAATCAACTGGGGGTTTGATAAATAGCTTTTGACCGGGGCATGTGGCAAGAATGATCGGGTGGGCCAGTTGTGGCACCGGGAATGTTGGTTTGGTTCTTCGGGTAGTCTTGCCCTGGTCACCCTAAGGACTTCACCTTGCAAGCCTTTGAACTGGGTCAAACGTGCAACCACATGTCTGTAATGGGACGGACCTAGTTGATTAAGTTGCTAATAACGTACCTGTGGGACCTCAGGTTGTCAACTACACCCTTTGTGTAAGTTGTACGGGGGAGCGTACCGGGGCTGCGGCCGGGTACCCATCTAACGGTTGGTTGGCCTAAACTTCGCCTTAGCTAAGGGAAGGGTTAGTGTGCAACACCGGGGAGGACCACTTGTATTGTTAAAAGTTTCCGAAAGACTTTGTTACGGGAACTCGCCTTTGTGGTGTTTGACTGTATCTTGTGGGTAAAGTGCATAACCTCTGCAGAGTGTAAAATCTATTCGAATAGCCGTGTCCGCGGAATTGGACATCGCTCGAATTACAAATAAGGGTTAGAATTTCTTGAAAATAACTTGGACTTGAAAGGTGGGTTTGGTTAAACAATGATGTTGATGGAAATGTGGATTAGGAATGGGAAAGATGTTGATTAAACTCCTGGAAAAGTTATTAATCTTATATTTGTTTCTATTGCTTTCGAATCTACTTATGCTACTTGTCAAATGCCGTTTTACTGCAAATATACCCTGAGCTATTCCTTTGTACTAAGCCATGCATGTAGTATATTAGTTTGCATTCTGTGCATGACTTGCTGAGTACCAAGTACTCACCCTTGCCACAATACAACACCAGTTGAAGAGGAGTCTACACCATCTTTGGAGGAGGAGCTCCAAGAGGAACCGTCTACTTAGGGAGCGAGCCCAGTCAGTTGCCTGTGGTATACTGGATGGCGCCACGAAGTTATTTCATTTTCCGCTGCTATTATTTCTCTCTTAATAAGTTGCCTGCGTGTATGATATTTGTAACTTGACCATAAGGTCGAGCAACCAGTTTGACTATTTAATTAAAGTACTTTATTAGTATCGAGTGGTATGATTGTGATATTTACCGATGTTAAGACTGTGTGCACTAGTGCGTTCCTGGACTAGTGCTGAATACACACAGGGTCCGGATTTGCAAATTCGGGTCCCGACAATCGTCTCACTACTCCCTGTTGACTGCCTGAAGCGGCGTTTCTGGCGGGAGCTGGTGTCTGGTAACCCTGGTTAGTAGGCCTCGGTGCTAGCGACGGTGTCCTTGCTGCATTCTGTGGCTGGAATCTAAAAAACTGATTTGGCGCAACCCTCAAACGTTGCTGCGCTCCCGAACACGGTCCCTGCTGTTGCATCCTGCGCTTCCGACTCTCATCCATTTCCTTGCGCTTGTCCTCAAGGATGAGAACCTTGTTCACCAACTCTTGAAAATCTGGAAAAGTGTGGGTGATCAGTCCCACCTGCAGTCCAGAGTTCATTCGCTTCAAGAAACGAGACTGTCTGGCCTTGTCTATCGCTACGTCTTCCGGCGCGTAGCGTGCAAGCTGTGTGAACTTGTTCAGGTATTCAGCCACCGGTTGATTACCTTGCTTCAATGCCCTGAATTCTTCCTTCTTTAAATCCATTATTCCTTCTGGTACGTGATACTGGCGAAATGCAGCAGTAAATTCTTCCCAAGTGATATCTTGTGGGTTCTCCCGCGTGGCGCAGAAGTTTTCCCACCATTCAGCTGCAGTCCCTTCCAACTAATGAGAGGCGTAGAGCACCCTCTCATTTCCCACACATTGGGTAATGTGCAACTTCCTCTCAATTGACCTTAACCAATCATCCGTCTCCAGTGGATTGGCGTTTCCAGAGAAGGTGGGCGGATGAGTCCTCATGAATTCTAACAACCTTGAGCCCTAACGCTGTCCTTGATTGACTTGATTAGCGGCAGCCTGAGCAGTGACGTGCTGCATCTGCTGCATCATGGCATGCATTAACTATGTCTGTGCAGCAAGAAAGGCTCCAAAGTTCTGCATGTCAACTGGCGGTGCTGGTTGGGGTGCAGGTGCTCCATCATTGGGGTTCACCGCGGGGCGAGAACCACTCCCGTTGCCTCCAAGGTTTCCGCGGGTGTTCACTATCTGTCGATTACTCCAAGGTTTTAGAGATGAGAGGGAAACAAGCATAGACAAGTAGTAGAGAAGCTTATGCGGGGAAAAGGTGTAACTCAAAATCTTACTTTATTAACTAATCAATAATAACTAGGTATGGTTGCTTACAATGCCTAGGGGCCTTGCAACACATACCGCACACTCAGCAAGCAATGGAAATCCAAATCGACTAACACTGGAGTCTAACGCCTCTAAGGGTGACTCTTTATTCTAATACGCGACTCGGCGAAGGAGTCTCAACTGCAAAACCTACGCTCACTCGTCGAGAAAACCTCCACTGCCTCCTTTTGGTGGATGTGACGGCATAGGTGCGAAGCGATCACCATGCCCCACAGCGGCAGTTGTCGAAGAAACGGCATCATCCTCAGGCTAAGGCTCGGGCTGTGGCTCGGGCTGCGGCTCCTCGGGATTTGGCTCGTGCAGCTCCAGTACTGGCTCTGGCTCCTGCCCGTACAACGCCATTTCTAGCTCATCGATCCTTCGCAGAAGGTGAGACATATACTCTCGAACTTCCTGTAAACTCTTCTTCTCTTTCTGGACCTCCTCACGGGCCTTCTGCAGCTCCTGCACCGTATCATCAAGTGCATCCTCCTGTGCGACGACGAACCTCGCCAAATGTGAGACGGTGACATCTTCATCTTCAATCGGCTCCCGCTCGATCCTGTTGTCTCGGCGTGGGTGGTGACGAAACACTGTGCTTTCCAGCTCTCGGGAATAGGTGCAAGCAATGTGCCTCATAGCTCGGTGTGACACCTCCTGGATTCCCAACTCAAATGTAGACCTCCTGGCTGTGAAGTAGCATGGACGACTGAATTTTGTATTCTCTCGAGCGTACACTGTGATCTTGACGTCCCATGCCGTGACCAATCCAGCCTGCACTATGGTGGTCCCCTGGTAAAGTGGCCTCTTGAAACTTCCAAGTACCTGCAGCATACGCCACAACTCGGCGGCATAGCCTCCTGCACGCTCGGCGTAGTTATTCTTCATCAACATCTGCCAAAAGACGCTCGCGTAAGAACGCAACATTTTAAAATCAAAGTGGGAGACAAAAAGAACTCAGCAAGGGGTATGAACAAGGAAGAAGGGGGTAAGTCGAGAATTCATTCATTATCTTGACAACTTTTAACTTTTAGAAAATAGTTTTATCCTCGCTATGACCATTCTAACTAAGGGTAGTACTACAGTTAGTATGGCTCTGATACCACCTCTGTCGGGACCCGAATTTGCAAATCTGGACCCTCTGTGTATTCAACACTAGTCTAGGATCACGCTAGTGCACAAAGTCTCAGCATCGGTAAAAATCACAATCATACTCAACGAAATAGAAAGTACCTTAATTATAGTAACCAAACTGGTTGCTCGACCTTATGGTCAAGTTACAAAGATATGCCTCGCAGGGCGAAGATTTATTAAAAGAGAAATAACTACAGCGGAATAAAGTAGATTTCGTGGCGCCATCCAGTATACCACAGGCAACTGACTGGGCCCGCTCCCTAGTTAGACGGCTCCTCCTGGAACTCTTCCTCCAAAGCTGGCGTCGATTCTTCTTCAACTGATGTTCTATTGTGGCAAGGGTGAGTACTTGGTACTCAGCAAGTCATGCACAGAATGCAACTAATATTCTATATGCGTGGCTTATTACAAAGGATAGGTTAACAGGTTCATTTGCGGTAAAGCAGCAATTAGCAAGTAACATAAGTAAATTCGAAAGCAGTAGAAGCAATGTAGTATCAACAACTTTTCCAGGGGTTTAATAAACACTTCCCCTTTCCTAATCCACATTTCCATCAACGTCATCATTAAACCCAACCAACCTTTTCAAGTCCAAGTTGTTTTCATGAAAGTCTAACCCTTGACTGTAATTCCCGAGCAATGTCCAATGCCGCGAACACGGCTATTTGAATAGATTTTACACTCTGTAGAGGTTATGCACTTTACCCACAAGATACAACCAAACACCACAAAGGCGAGTGCCCGTAACAAAGTCTTTCGGAAACTTCTAACAGCACAAGTGGGCCTCCCCGGTTATTGCACACTAACCCTTCCCTAAGCAAAGGCGAAGTCTAGGCCAATCAACCATTAGATGGGTACCTTGCCGCAGCCCCGGTACGCTCCCCCGTACAACTACACAAAAGGTATAGTTGACACCCCGAGGTCCCACAGGTACGTTATTAGCAACTTAATCAACTAGGTCCGTCCCATTATAGACATGTGGTTGCACGTTTGACTATGTTTAAAGGCTTGCAAGGTTAAGTCCTTAGGTTGACCAGAGCAAGACTACCTGAAGAACCAAATCAACTTCCCCAGTGCCAATCATGGCCCACCAGAGCATTCTTGCCACATGCCCCGGTCTAAATCTATTTATCAAACCCCAGTTGATTACCATACACCACGTGCCTTCGATAACAACATCAATAACACATGACACTTCTCAAAAACATGTTCCACATGTCATTAAGTCAATGTTAACACGTAATTATCCAAAATCATGTTGTGACTACGTGGCAGGTCTAAGCAATATACTACAACGGTCTAATTACCCATGTTGGCAATTTAATAACGTCCAAGTAAATAATCCACAACTAGGGTGACAAGGGACTCATGGCATACAATTATATACATCAAGGTCTCATACAGCAATTAGGTATTTAACTAATCCCAGAATTATTCAACATAAATTCTAATTAAATTTGCATGCAATACTTTGAAACAACATAATTTAAAAAGAATGGGCTCAACATGGTCAAAGCACAACTTGCCTTCAAAGAGTACTTGTTCTTGGTCTTGAGCTGGCTCCTGGGTCAACACTTCTCCTTCGAAGCCCTCGGGTACTTCAACGTCTACTCGTAATGCGTGCAAATAGCAATAAATAAATAAAACAATACATGCACTTTGCTCAAAACATCAAATAAGGTCCATAAATAGAAAGGGCATAAATTTACGAATTTTTAGAAATTGGAATCGACCAAATCGTAGTTAAAATGCAAGAGTTATGATTGTTTAAAGTTTAAAGAATCTATTAATTAAATAAAAACAGAGAAAATTTCAAATTAAAAAATTAATTAAAATTCATATCTAAGTAGATCTCAATTTATAAAAATTTAGAAACTGGAATCGTTCAAATCAGAGTTAAAATGCAAAAGTTATAAGCGTTTGAAGTTTGAAAATTCAAATAAATCATTAAACCGAATTAACTCATTTATTTTTCTATTGAAAAATTAATTTATTGCGTCAGCACGACACGTGGACCAACCACAGAGTGACACGTGGCCTTGCTGACGTCAGCCTCGGCCGAACCCCTCGATGACGTCAGCGTGACGTCATCGGGACACGTGTCGGCCCCAGCTGCGGCCTCGTCAGCGCGGTCCATGCGTTCGGTCCACGGGTGCTGCTCGGTCCACGGTGGATATGGTCCACCGAATCGGGCAGGCACTGACATGTGGGACCACTCGGATGACGTCAGCGGTGACGTCATCGCGCTCGGCCGAACGGGCTGACACGCGGGCCCCACTGTGACGTCAGCGGTGACGTCATGGTGTGGTTTGGCCCGGTCACTGACACGCGGGCCCGGCGTGTCAGTGACACGCACGCACGCGCGCACGGTGCGGCTAGTGCACACGTGTCTCAATCTCGGCCGTTGATTTGAAAATCGACGGCTCGGATGAGATCTAATCCTACGCGTTATGGGGTTAACGCGGTTAATCTGGGCCGTTCGATTTGAATCGGACGGTCCAGATCCGATCGGGAACCCGCCTCATCGTGGGTGGCGTGGCATGTCCCGGGCGGCTACACGTGGCGCTACTACCGCCGTTCGATCTCGATCGAGCGGTTGGGGTCTAATCCTAGCACGGTGCATCACGACTACGTGGCGCACGCTCGAGCGTTGGATCTAGATCCGACGGCCACGAATAGCTCTAAGCGGCAACACGTGATCTAATCCTAACCGTTCGATCTAAATCCTACGGTTGAGATCTAATATACTAGAATCAACGGAGCGGCTACTTGGACGTATCGTGTGCGTCGGATCGGGATCGGACGGCTGGCGAGCTTCGAGGGGCGGTGATGGCGCGGCGGAGCTCTGGCTGCTGGAGACGAGGACGACGACACGCGAAACGGCGCTCCGAGGGTCTTCTGGTGAGGTGCATGGTCCTATCCGATGCGTCTTGACCTGGGGGTCTCGGATCCGGGCTCAGGCGCGGCGGAGACGGCTTAACGGCGGCCGAAAACGTCCAAAGCCCGGGGTGGCTCCTTGCGGACTTCGGCGAGCGATTGCGCGAGGATGGCGGCGGCTCGAGCGCGGGTAGCTAGGGCAAAAGAGGCGCACGGGAAAGGGCTACGCGGCGGCGAGGTCGAGCACTTAAATAGGGCCTCGACGTGTGCGGAAATCGGGAAACCCTAACCGAACTCTGGCGGCATGGCGGCGCTGTCCGTATCGGACTCGGTGAGGACGAAGCAATCTTGGCCGTCCACGTGTCCCATCCAACGGCCGGGATTCGCTCGGGTGCGAACGGATCCAATACGGCCCGGGGCTCGGATGATGTGGCTCAACGCGGCGCGATTAGGGTTGGTTCCGGCTTGGTCTGGATTGGTCCTGGTTCGAGTCAGACTCGGGTCTGGTTCAGTTCTGGCTCGGTCGGATGAATAGTAAAACCAACTCGATTTTCCAGCGATTAAATATTCCAATTAATTTCCAGAAATTCATTTAATTCAAGAAAAATAGCAAAATACTCAGAAAAATTCCAGAAAAATTCTGGAAAATACTTTGAGACATTTTAGACTCAAATAAAATATTTCCAACAAAAATTTATTTAAAACTTTGAATTCTTTAATTATTTCAAAAGGGAATAAATTCAAATTAAATACAAATAAATCCAAATAAATTCCAGAAAATTCCAAAAATTCACAAAAGTGCAAAAATAACATTAAAACTTATGAAAAGCAAAAATTTGGGGTGTTACACAGCTTAATAACTAAGGCAACGTCCTTAAGAATGAAATGATCATTAATGCAAATGGTACCTTTAGCGATGACTCTACCTGACGAAGCATCCCCAAAGGTGATCACCTCATCACCAGGAGCTCTGACTAGGGAAGAAAACCATCAGGAGTCTCCGGTCATATGGCGTGAACAGCTGGAATCTATGATCCAAACCTCCCCCTTCCCTATCCTACGGACCTGAATCAATGAGAGCGAAAGACATATGTCTCAGTACTAGGACAATTCAGTGCATATCTAGGAACCCAATACTGAGTCACATAAGCAGAAGAAGAAATAGTCAAAAGAGCAGAAGAATGCAATCTAGCGCCTCTCTGTGACTCTACTCTCACAAACTCAGAGATAACTCCTATAGGATGCCTGGAAGCATGTGCAGGATTGGTCTGCTGACGTGCAAAGGCCAGACCATCCTGGTGCTGCTGCCCAGACCTCCTGCTGGAGGAAGCAAACTCACGCCACTGATATCTACCTCGATGGGAAGAACGAGGAATATCATGAGGACGACGGAGGGACTAACTTGTGACATGTCAATTAATTTAGTTATTGGATGCTAGAAGTTGCCGCTAAATTATTCACTTACTGTTGATTTTCTTATTTACTAAAATAGGCCATGCACCACAGAGGAACGCTCGACGTGTCACTATTAATACAGAACTTGCAAAGAGAAGGGCAAAAGGAAAACAGTTAGATATTCAGTTTCCTAAACCATTTGGAAAAGTGTGTGGAAAGCATGCTAGATTATTTAAAAGTGAGATCTCAGTCATTGTAAGAAAGGAGGTACCTCTGCAAGCAAAGAAATGGAAGGATCTTGAGGGAGTTAAGCCTGGTACCATGGCTGCTATTTGGCGAGCCTTGAAGGTTCTCTACTTTTCATATAATTCTTTCAACATCTTCGATATGCTTTGGTTCTAAATGAATTTATTGTATATGCTAACATGATGCCTTCATAATGCAGATAAAATTTCCTGAAATTTCAGATCAAGATAAAGATTTTGCTATGAATCAAGTGGAAGATCAATATAATAACCGGCGATACCGTTTGGGCCAAATATATCGAGAAAAAAACCTGAGGCCAACGCATGTCTCACCAGAGGATTGGCAGTGGCTAATAAGGAATGTTTGGACTAATGAAGATTTTGTGGTACATCACTATCACTCAGTAAATTCCAATATATTTTAGTCATGATAACTAATGTATATGAATTTACATATTCAGAAAAGAAGTAAACAAAACTCAACCAACAGATCAAAGCAAGAAATGGGGTCTAAAGTAGGAACAAAATCAATCACTTAGATTGCATTTGAACTGGTGAGAAACAATATAGCATTTTGTCATTTGTTTTATGCAAAATCACATTGCTCATCGCATAGTGTTTATGCGGTACACATTTTATTATTGTCATGTAAATGTGTAGAGAGACAAGGAAACTGGTGAATGGCCTACTGCAATGGAAGTCTGGAAAGCAACATATCAAAAGGCCAATGGGACGTGGTCTACTCCAAATGGTGAAGAAACACTGGTATACTTATGTAATTTTCAACTCTCTTTTTTAAAAGACATATGTTGCTTCCATGAGTACAAGTATTCAATCCAATTTTTGAAATATGTTGCTTTAGTATCCATGATTTGGGAGTTCCTGTCATTTCAGAAATTACCAACAATGATCAAATGTATATTCACGGTGCTATGACCGTGAAAATTTTACTAAACCATTGGCGCCTTTTAGAGCTTTATTCCATCAACTCTAACCAACTGACCTTTTCTTTGCTATTTAGCCTCATATTTCCATCACTATCATGAATAGAACAAAACCGCATAACATTTATTTTGTAATATACAGGCTGAACTTCACAAAGTTGCAGAGACAGAACAACAAAGGATTTCTTCTGCACCGATGCCACTAGTTGAGCACTTCGCACTAGTCCTTGGTAGAAAAGCAAACCATTCACGTGGTGTCGGTATTCCCGCAATCAATCGAGTGGCTGAAGAAAGGCTCAGGTTACATGCACAACTTCATGCTGCTGAACAGCGTGCAAATGCTGCTGAACAATGTGCTGATGCCGCTGAACAACGTGCAGAAGCTACACAGGTTCAAGTCAAATTATTAGAGGATGCAAATTCACGATTACATAAAGAGCAACAATCTCAACGTGATGAGCTAGATTCTCAGAGAAGGGCAGTGGAGGAACAAGGTGCACAAGTAGAACGTTTAGTAGAACAAAAATTTGATCAGCATATGGCCTCATATTTGGCACGCATCGCCTCTTCTGGCGTTGTTCCATTTTCTCAGTCTCCGTTGACTACAACAATCGACCATGTATGATAATGTTTTTCATGATTATTTTTATTCAATGATTTCTCAAATATGTAAATGTGTAAATTTTTCTATGTTTCATATTTGCAGGACCGTACGAATGGAAAAGACTGAAGTTTGCAAGTTTGACTCATCTGACTAGCATCGAAGAGTCGTTCTATGCATTTACCTTCACAATTGTTTTAGTTGTAGTTTAAATTTTAATCAATAGGTTTAGTTGTCAATTCGCGTGAAATGTTATGAATCATGTTTCTATGTTTATGGTGAATCTAATGTTCCTATATATAAACAACGGCTCAATGTTTCATTGTTCTCCCATTTTTCCCAATTCAATATATTCAATATTTTTATTTCATATCGAGTGAATTTGAAATGAAATTGGCTGTGCAATTGTTGTGGCTCGTTTGGATGGCATTATCATTAAACATAATGACAATAATTTCATCACTATAAAATTGAAAAATTATGATAAAGTTCTCGCCACAAGTGTTTTATGTGGTACATATTTTGAGATTTGTGAGAAATGTTACCGCATCCATATTTTGCCACAAATAGATACGCATTTGTGATGATAGTGCTACCACTGTACAAAATATAAGTGTCACGATTTAGTTGACACAAACGTTAATAAAATAGTGAGAAATAATGTCACCACAAGAAGCGCCAATAGAGAGAAAATTAGCGCAACTGACGTGAACTAATTTGTGACTACTTAATTTGTCACTTTTAAAAAATTTAATTGTGATGATTTAATGGTAACAAATATTCATAAAATGTGGGGACTTCCTTCATCACTACAAGAATCATAAGTGACGAACTTGTCATCACTATTTGAAGTCTATTTGTGGCGAGTTATGTCATCTCTATTGTAACAGTTATCAGTGGCAATTTTAACCATCACTATTCAACATGGTTATTTGTGGGGAACAAAAAAACATCACTATGTTAGTTGTGACTTGAGTATTAGTGACAACAAGTGACAAATAGGAAAATCGCCACTACCACTTATTTGTGATGAAAAATAGGTCATTTGTGACAAATAAATTAACTACAAAAAATGATTTTTGTTGTAGTGACAGCTCCAGGGTGAAAACCAGAGATAGAAGCCTGAAAACCAAGCCCCATATGTTGTCCAAAAATAGGCAACTCTCTAACCTGTCTAGAAGCATTGTGTGCCTTAGGAGCACTCAGAGTCTGGGGATGACCCTGAATACCCCTAAGGGCACGAACATGCTCACGCCGAATGATCTTGGTGTGTCTAAAGTAGAAATCAACAAGCTGTCCATCCTTCTAACAGAAAGTGCAAGTATACTTCGACTTAGAGGCTGAAGAAGTGGTTGGTGTCTGTGGGGGCTCCGGTATTAGATTAGCGATCCAGTTCCTTACTGTTGCATCAGACTGGCATTAAACGCAACCCGCAAGAAAACTGATTGCTTAACTAAAACCGTACCAGATTGAGGCCAATTGATTTACATGCACTTGACTCAGGTGCTCGGGAGCCAATCGATTGCATCCAATCCGAGCTTCCCGCATATGTGTGTCAATGCTAGTTCCCTAGATCAGTAGCCTAGAATCCACACATTTCCAATCGAGATGCATCACAACCACACACATACATGTTACTAACCGATTCACAATTTAAAGCTAGAGCTATTACAGGTACTTAAGTTTACAGCTTATGGCCGACTGGCCGAATACAAACCAAAAGAAGTTCAACAGCAGCGGAAATCCAACAGAAGCGACAAAAGAACTTCGCGGTGTGTCGTCACCACCCATAGGCAACCGACTGGGGAAGGACCCAGTTAACCCCCGGTAGATCCATCAAACTCTGACGTGAACTAAGAATCATCGATCGGATCTGCAATACCTTCTTCTAGCCAAAATTTGTGAGAGCAAACGGTGAGTACATGTATGTACTCGCAGAACTTTAGTGTATGGAACCATTAATATAAATGCAAGGCTATAACAATGGATATAGGTTTCTACACTAAGTCTATTTGAGCACAAAGCAAGTTTTATTTGCAATAGAGTAAATACTTTCAAAACCAATCATAGTTTACAATAGCGATTTCAGAAAGGTAACACAATGTAAGCATTGACATACTTTCTTTACACCACAACCCGTTCGACCCACCATTACCGAACAACTGGACCTTTTTGAAAACCGAACTGCCAAACCAAACCCAGTTGCACTTTCCAAACATCCTTCAGAACCAACCTAGGTTCCGAACACTTTTCCTCATAAACAAAACCAAAACCAGAACCAAAACCAAAGTGTATACTTGACAGTACTTTCCGAGCTGCTCATGACCGTGAGCACGGCTAATCGATTAAGTTTATTTCTCTGCAGAGATTGTACACTTTACCCACATGACACATTTTAGCAATCATGTCAACCATGCCATGCAATACTCATCGTATTTGTTTTGCTAGATTGTGACAAAACCTTTCAAAAGGTTGGGATTTACCCCTTGCACTAGCCCAGTAATGTGCGTTCTTGCTATGGCAGCAGGGGTCACTTGTAACACCCTGGCATTTAATACGCCTGAATGCTACCAAACATAAGCTAAACAACATCTAAATACCACAAGTTACCATAAATTCCAGCAAAGGTACATATGCTAAAAACCGAAATTTCGGCAGCATCTCCTTTGTTTTAACATGAATTAAAGGAGCAACAACAGTATAGCAATGTATGGATTATGAGAAACAACTAAAAACAGCAATAATTAACGACTTAGCAACAATATAAGTCTAGTTTCAAACACATAATGTCTCCAAGGGTCAAACGAACAATAAAACTCTCATATAGCAAAGCTAAACCTTAAAGCAATAATCATCACACGCAATTTATTATCAAACTAATAGAATGACTTGTGGAATCAATATGGTGAAGCTACGTGTGGGCGTGTGACTATTTCCCTTCCCGCATGCCGTTCTCATGGTACCTAAAATAACAAGAAAACACAAGCGTGAGTTCGAAACTCAGCAAGTATATTGCAATGGACAACAAGAACAATATCATGGCAATAACATCTCCCATCATATATATCATCTCATTCATGAACACTTTACAATATCTTCATCATTATGTATGCAATGTAATGCAATGCTCATGTCTCCTTGGTAAACTCATACCGGTATGGTTGAGTACACACCGTCGGTGTGCACCCTCTCCCCTTCCATCCCGAAGATGGAGGGTGCCTACTCCTCGCTTCCGTTCACGCGGTGAATGGAATCACGATGTAGGACTTACTCATTGGCTTTCGGATTAGTCATAACTTTCTCACCGACCTTCAGGACTAGTTATGACTTTCTCACCGCCGAGCCATGTAACATGCCATGTATGCATTTATGCCAACATCATATTTAACTCACATATTAACACATGGCATCATAACATATTAAACATGCTCATCATATCATTGGCAATCATAAAAGCATGGCAAGTGATCATATATCATGTAGTCAATTCCATCTATTCTCAACAAGCAACCTACAAATCGCTATCCATCACAACACACTTGCCTCAACCACGGGCAACGGATTGGCGGGAAGTAGAGGGCACTCCCGGGGTCGCACCACCTTCACATAGGTACCACACGCTCACAATCATGTCCACAAAACAGTACGCAAACTCTCATCTACCCCGACATTGCCAACTACTCGCAAAACCTAAAAACAGAGGTTTTGTCCCGTCGGGACAGCAGCCTTGCAAAAGGTATAACTTGAGTTCTGGGACTCCGAATCAATTAAACGAGTACATCCTTGCGTATCTTAGGAAATTTCCCAACTTTCTCTAGGTATATGGAAAGACTGATTCGGACTCTAAAGTTGTTTAATCTACAGATTACCGTGATCTGTTCCAATTACGTCACAGATTTTATCACGCTCGGTAAACCAGCCATAACATTCAAACGGCTGGGCGGAAATTAACGTGCTTTATACCCACTGAAAGATAATGAAATTATCTACAACTTCTTCAACATCCGTACGGACAGATTCGGAATCTAAATTGACGAAAACGCAAACCCTATGTCGACTACTCATGCTGTCCCAAAAACAGAACGTGGCAACATCTAGATCTAATCCAAATTACTCAATTCCAGCACTACCAATTGATCTAAAAACTTGATAAACACCCTTAGAACAGTACCTATATCAACCCCAAGGATTTCCATGGACATACCTTTGCCCGACGCACGAAAACCCAATAGATCTCCTCCCGGTTCGCGCGATCCCCTTCCTCGCTTCCAAATCCACCGGATCTCCTCGTCGCGGAGCGCTCCAATGGATGGATCTTTGAGGTGGTGAGGTCAATAACTCACCTAGGCACAGCAAGGGAGGTGGAGAGGTGGTGGAGAGGGTGGTGGCGCAAGGGGAGAGGCTTGGGGGAGGTGGAGGGGCCCAAGGAGGAGGTGGGGAGGTGTGGGAGGCGGCTAGGGCACTTGGGGGCGCAAGGGGCAGGGGGAGGACGCCCAAAAGGGCAGGGAAACCCCCCTTTAACCAGCCCTAAGCCTCTTTCCTAATCCTAAATGGATTCCCACTCCATCCCACCAAAGCCCACAACCCCCTCTTTAAGGCCCAAACTCCCCCGGGAAGGCCCAAAACCCCGGAAACGGCCCGACAACGCTATTAACCTCCATACCTTATGGTTTTAACCTCCCATATCATATTTCAATATGTTTGTGACCTCATCATGCACCTTTCATAAGGTTACGACGCTCCGTGGTGTCACAACACTTCAAAAGGCCCAAAAACGTGAGTAAACCTCAAGCCGAAAGGTTTTATTCTCTAATTTCACATTTTATAATATCACACCATACCGTAGTGTCACATTCTTCCCCCCTTCAACAGGATTCGACCTCGAATCCGAAGGACGCCATAATCAACAACAAAGTCCCCAAGGGACAAAAGGCTTCTCTGCAGTTCAAAACATTCGCACAATGACTACAACCGGAACAAACGACAAACGAGTTCTCAAAACCAACACTTGGCGAGAAAATGTAACACCCCAAAATTTTGCTTTTCTTAAATCTATGTGTGATTTGGCACTTTGGTGAATTTTTGGAATTTTCTGGAATTTATTTGGATTTATTTGGAATTTATTTGAATTTATTCCATTTTAAAAGAATTAAAGAATTTAACTTTGCAAATAAAATTTTGTTGGAAATATTTTATTTGAGTCCCAAATACCCTAAAATATTTTCCAGAATTTTTCTGGAATTTTTCTGAGTCTTTTGCTATTTTTAATGATTTAATTGAATTTCTGGGAATTTAATTGGATTATTTAAATGCGAGTGGGTTTTCTTGTTCATCCCAGGACCGAGTCCGAGTCAGACTCGAGTCCGACCCGCGCCAGTTGGTCCAGCCGAACCCACTCGGCCGAGCCCAAACCTGTGTGACCGTTGGATCTTGATCCAACGGCCACGATTGAGCGGATCCTACTATCCCCGGCACCTTCCTCCTAGCTGAGTATGGATGCTGAAGTTAGCTGGAGTGTGGGGCGAGTGCGTGGTAGATGGAACTCCTATTTACCGCATTTCTTCTTGCACTTCCAAACAAGCTTAGGATTGATCTTTATAGCTAGTGCGCTTGCTCCGTTGCTTGTTGGGTGGATAGTAAAGGCAGAAGTGGTGGCTTAGCGTTATGGTGGAAGGAAGATGTGGATTTTGATCTTTGGTCTCGCGACGAGTACCATATCGATGGTACGATGCACGCGACCGGAGACTCATTTGTTATGGAGGTTAACGGGCCTCTATGGAGAAGCGAAACAGATCAACGGCATAAGACATGGACTACCATTAGAAATATGGCGGAAAAATCCGACATGCCATGGATGGTGTGCGGAGATTGGAATGAGTGTGTGAGTCGGGAAGAGCATCCGAGTATTATTAGAAGGCCGTAAAAGAAGATGAGTTTGATGAGAACATGCCTAGCTGATTGCCATCTGTATGACCTGGGTTTTGAAGGATATCCTCTGGAATGGAATAATCAAAAAGATGGGGAGAGGAATGTCCAAGTCCGATTGGATCGGGTGTGTACTAATAATGCCTTTCTTTCCATGTTCCTGTTTAGGTGTGCAACATATTTGGACAAAGAAAGTCCGACCACTATATGTTTCAAATCTCTGTGGCCAAATAAATTCGGGAAGTTGTCGTCAGCGAAACCGTTTCGATTTGAAGCTATGTGGAAAGGGATAATTCTTTGAAGCCTTTTATCAAAGACGCCTGGGATGAGTGCAACATCAAATTCGGTAAAGGAGAACTAGGCCGGAAATTGGAGGAGTTATCAGGGCACATGCAGCGATGGAGCTCGGAAGTTTTTGGCTCTGTCCGTGCGGGAGTCAGGAAAACAAGAGACCGCATTGAGCGGCTTATAGCACAAGGAGTCCCAGTGACGTCAACGGAGATCCGCACTCTTCATGCTCCCATGACTTTAGAGGAGATGTGCTGGCTCAGTTGAACCCTGGGAGAGAAGGATGAACGAGTTATTTGCATGAGACTGTTGGCAGTTCTTCTTCTTTCTTTTCTTGAACGAACAGCCGAGTAAAGAGTAACATGGCCTATGAAAGCTTGCTTTAAGTAGGCTACTATTCATTCTCTTTTATGCTACGCTACGCCCTAGTTATCATTTTTTATGAATTCATTCCAATATCGATGAAAGCGGTCCATAGGGCAGTGAGCGGGATAAAATGAAAACAATGGAAGAAAGAAGAGGAAGAGTAGGGCAAAGTCGGATTGGGTAGTTAAAGTAGGGCTGAAGTGAGATTCCTCCATAGAGTGAAATTCCTGCCGAGTGAGTACCTGCCGAGTTTAGTACCTTCCGAGTGAGGAGTTCTTATTCCATTGAGTTCTGATCTTTCTTCTCTCTTGCCGAATCTCTTTGACTAGCTTGATCATCCCGTTCATACATACTTGCCTATCTTTCTAAACCTAAACCGGTGCTCTTTCTCCTAAATATGCATCCCAAGCTTGCTTTCAAACCTCTACTTGCCCTGGCTAGACCAGTTCATACCTATTGGGTTTTTAGACCTTTCCCGCCTCCTTTGCGGATATGCCCTTATTCAGCTCTTGAAAGAAAGAGAGATAGAAAGAGAGAATGATCAAACTCAACTAGACGGCAGTTCCTCTTGTTCAAACCTCTCTTGCCGAGTCTTCTCCTCATAGCAAGTTCCGGGAGAGCGAAACTACTAATATAATGTAAATAGCAGACGCTAGAACAAGAACGGATTGCTTTACCCGCTATAGCCAGCGACGCATCCTGCAGTGCTCCCTTCATCAGCGGATCAAGCTTTCGCAAGGCATGGTTGCCGTATAGGGAGCCTTTGTTGGTAGGAGCCGAAACCCTGGATAAAAACAAAAGGAACCGGATTGCCGGTAAATCTCAATTGCTCCAGAGGAGCCTCTAATGACCTTTCCACACCTGTTGAAGGGAATCACTCCTGGCAACTCCTAGAATGCGGTTAGAACTTGTTTTTCTTCAGAAATATGGGGAATCAGCCATCGAACTACCACTGCTATGATCCGTCTTCGATTCACCAGCATCAGCTATCGGCTAATGGCATTTTAGAAAGCATCTCTTCCCTTGTTGGCTTGGGTTCCTACCGTTTACTAATAATAAGAGGAGTGGTGCCTTTAGATTGATTTTCTTGCCTTTATGCATCTCTCTTATCAAGTTATTTCTGACATCACCCTGCTCGCGAACATAGATCCAGCCCTTCCTATTGAGAACTCCACCTTGTATCCCCAGCTCATTGTGAATAAGCAGGTGATACATAGGAGTGAAGAAAGAAATTCCCCGTGCCGCTTGCCGTTTCAGGTTCAAGGAATGGGGAAGTGTTCTGTTGATAAATGGAGGTTTCACTCATGGGCGTAATTCCCTGCATTGGTGTGTGAGAATTGGTGCCTAAGCTAGCTTTATGGGAGAGCTGGTTAGGGCGTACCCAGGTGGAGCATGTAGGTGGTGAAGGAGGATATCGTTCGGTGATGCTATGACTACTGACCAAGCTGATCAAGAGTTCTTTACGGCGCAGATGTGCGTTAGGTTTCCTAAACGTTATCATTGATAGTGGGGGATCTCTAGGAGGGAGGGTTATTTCTATTCTCAACAAATGGATATCCATTCTATCTAGCCGAGGGAAAGTGCCTTCCAGAAGGTAGGAAGTTTCTCCTTCCGGCCAAGGAGAAAAAGACAAGTTTCCACCTCATCCGAGTCAGAGCTCTCAGTGACTTCCCCCATAGCAACGGGAGATGATCAGCCCATCACCCTAAAGGAAAGGAAATTAGAAGAAATCAGATCTTTCAGTGAAATAAGCATCTACTAATCTAACTAGCGAACCAATATGTCTATCAATAGCCCTGGGTTCTTACCTTGTCTTGACTCTTCACCGAGTGAAAGTGATACACTACTACTTTTGGTTCGAGTGATACACTACGGCATGTTACGAACATTAAGGCACCTATCCTTTCAAAAGGAATCAATGGCGAATGTACGCTATCCAACAGAAGTCCCGACCGATATGACTATTCCTATCCTTTCATCCTTAAGCGAATGCTGGAACGAAAGTAAGGTCTTCCCTCGAAGTTAAATAAAAGCAAAGGGTATTGCAAATCAACTAATTGTTCTCTAATACCACCTCCTCCTGTATCTACTATTGGTTGACTGAAAATAAACCAAAAGCAAGGGTATCCTTCGTTGCACATCTTCTGAAAAGATAAGGGCTCGGTATCGGCTCAATCGAACAAGCTGAGGTATATAGGGACAGATTATGCACTCACCTCTTGGGCCCATATAGGAAAGGAAGACGTCCTTTCAGTGCACGCCAAAGCTGCTTTGCCTAGAAGGCTTCGAAATACACAACTAGGTCCCTCATTCTCAGTCGGCCTTCACAAAGCGGTTTACACAGGCCCCGGATCCGAAAGGAAACGGCGGGGAAAAGGAGTGGGAATGCGGGCCTTCTTCACTTTTTAGAAACCGCTCTAGTCTTACTCCAATACAAATCCAAGAAAGGATAGTATTAGATTTTGAAAGATCGTCCCTTACTCTATTCTTTTCAGGAAGAGCAGCGGAAGCAGTTCTTGGGCTAAGACCGAGGCAGTAAGAAGCTCTTTTCCTTCCGAAGTCCAATATCACTTGCAGGACTACCTTCGAATATAACTTATCAAACCAATTTGATTTTTAGTTAACCACTAACCTTATTCCCATAAATAATATACCTTTTTTGCATCATTCGAATCTCAAACATCGTATAGTGATGAGAGAGATTACCGGTGTACTGCAGCTCAAGGAGAATAGTTAATACAAACTAAGAAAAGTACTATAGCAAAATTACATTATGTAAGGTGCTTTTAGTTTTTTATTAGATAAAACTTAATCGATAGCCTACTACTTATACTTCTGACTTTCACTTTTATTTAGACTTTGACTTTCGATACCTCTCCCCTAGTGTACTCGAGAGCTTGAAGGGGAAGACAGACTAGAAGACTTCCACACCATAACTTCCTTTCTTGGCTGACTGCCTGGCCTTCAAGAAACTAGACTCACTGTAATAACTCACTTCACTATGATAACTATCTTTCGAACAGGACTACTACTTAAAGGCTAAAAAGACCTACCGCGACTGGCTCACTTGCTTGAAGGACTAATGAAAACACGTCGAACTAGCTAAAAGGACGTAAGCTAACAGCGAAACTCAAACAAAAACGGATGCTTCGTCAGCTCTTTGATAGGGATACTATAACCTAGGTCCCTAAACTTGGAATGGATGGCGGAGCGTAGGTGGCAGGCAGTTATATGGATACGGTGCTTTACCCGTAGACGCTTCTCCAGCTCTCGCAAGAATTGTATGGGAGTCGTCCTCGGGGGGACTTCCCGAATGACCGTACCGGGGAATTCTACCGTACTCCGTGCAGCTATGGTTGTTGATCCTGCGGAGCCTACCCAAAGGTTCAGGCCGGATTGTAGGAAGTGGGTGATACGTTTTTGTATTTCTATGAGAAGAAATACGGCATCAACCTACTAGCAATAGGGGAGAAAACTTAGCATGTCGCAACAAAAGCGTCGATTCGAGGCGTCAGCAAAACACCGCCGTCTGTTCCTAAAACAAAACCCCTTAGCGCCCCGGGACGGGAGTGGGGGACGGCCCTACGCAGACAGCAGCAGCACCGGCTCTACGAAGTCCGAATCGAATCTTTCGGTTGGCTTTCCCGTGAATAAGAATTGTTGGGCGCGGCGAAGCGAGCGCTTCTAGCTGTTTCGCTTGCTTCTTTCTTATTGTGGCGGCTATTATGGCGTGGCTGAAATGAACGAAAAGCGCTTCGTACCCGCCCCTTAGATGCTTGATTCTATAAGGTATGGAGGAGAATAAGGACTTTGTAGAGCATGCTTCATACATTTTACATTGACATATGTGGGCTTGTTCTTTTTCGCATAGGGGTCGTTTTGTCAACTCGCCTGAAGACCACTGGAATCGTAACCAATACCCCTGGCCACACAATTCAAACCTACCAAACTATAGTACTTACATACCAAACCATTATCCGCCACCCCAAAACGAATCTAACCCCGGCCTTGCAATTGCACATCCATGCCAAATAAATCCTATGTAGGTTGCCAATTACACCGGTACAGATACTTGTGAGCAAGCCAATGATACAAGGTCCATGCCACAAAATAAATTCCAAGAACATAATAATAAGAACCCGATTTCTACTGATTTCTTAGCAACGGACCAAATTGATTATTCCAAAATTGCCCCTTCGCTTTATCAGCTTCCAGTTATGAGTTGTAACTTACTTCAAACGATTTGAGACCTCTTGATATCCAACATTGTCGCCGGACCCGAGCCCGACCGAGCCAGCCAGCTCGCCCGAGTCCGACCCGAACCCAAACCCACGCACCGTTGGATCTCGATCCAACGGCTGTGCGCGCGCCACGTCACCCAATCCGAGTCGCCGTCGGACTCCGCCGCCGCAGCCGTGTCGACCTCGGTCTCCGCGCGATACACGGAAGCCGAGGCCCCTATTTATTGCGCCGTCGCCGCCATCGTGAAGCCCGCTTCATTGCGCACCCGTAGCCCTAGACAACGTCGCCGGAGCCGCCGCCGTCTAGCCGCAATCGCTCGCCGTAGTTGCCGTAGCGTTCCGCCGTAGTTCTTCGCCGATTGCCGCCGTCTCCGTCGTCCTCCGCCGCCGTTGAGGTCAGATCCAGAACCGGGAGGTCAAGCCGCGTCGGAGGAGACCTCTCACATCGCCGGAGCACGCCCGGCGCGTGCCGTGGTAAATCGTCCCCAACCCCGGTAAGCCAGCGCCGCCGTGAGCCATCGCCAGACTTCGAGCTCCCTCAGCCGTCCGATCCAGATCCAACGTCCCAGATCACGCCACGTCATCTCACGGTGAGATCCCGTCCAAAATCCCAGATCCAATCTCGACCGTTGGATCTAGATCCAACGGTCCAGATCAAACGCGTTCACCCCAAACGCGTGAGTCCAGATCCAATCTGGGCCGTTGATTTTCAAATCAATGGCCGAGATCAAGCCACGTGTGTGGGAGATTGACCGCCGCGGTCAGCGCCGTCCACGCGCGTGTGCGCGTGACGCTGACACGCGGGGCCCGCATGTCGGCCCGACCACCTTGCACCATGACGCCACGCCACGTCATGGCGGGCCCACATGTCGCCGAAATGTCCCAAAGAAGGCGTTGACGCCAGAATGACGCCACAGTGGAGTCCCACCTGCCAAGATCGCGGTGAGCCCGCCGACGCCAAGAATGACGTCACCCGAGGGGACCCACCTGTCAGCGACACGTAGAGCCGTGGACCGAGTCCACGGTGGACCAAGCCAAACCATGGACCATGTCCATGGACCGGCTGACGTCAGCCGCCCAATCAGAGGCTGCCACGTGTCCTCGCTGACACAATAATTAATTTCCGAAAAAGAAAATGATTTATTAATTCGAAATAATGATTTCAGATTTTGTTTCAAACTTCAAACGCTTATAACTTTTGCGTTTCAACTCCGATTTGAGTGATTCAAATTTCTAAATTTGTATAAAATTGAGATCTACCTAATTATGAATTTTATTTAATTTTTGGACTAAAGTTTTCCTCTATAATATTATTTAATTGATTATTTAAACTTCAAAATGCTATAACTTTTGCATTTAAACTCCAAATTTGACGATTCCAGTTTCTAAAAATTCATAAAATTATGTTCTCTTTGTTTGTGGATTTTATTTGGATGTTTGGACACTTTTTGCCTATTGTTTATTCGTGTATTGCTATTTGCACGCTTTACGAGTAGACGTTGAAGTGCCGGAGGGATTCGAAGGAGAAGTATTGACTCAGGATCCAACTCAAGACCAAGAACAAGTACTTTTTGAAGGCAAGTTATGCTTTGACCATGTTGATCCTATTTTAAAACCTATTTTGATTTAACTTATTGCATGCTAATTCAATTAGAAAATACTTTATTTAAATTTGGGGAATTAGATAAATGCCAAATTGCTGTATGACACCTTGATTACTTAAGTATGTGCCATGACCCTTGTCACCCTAGCTGTGGTTTACTAGTTGGACATTATTAAATTGCCAACATGGGAAATTAGATCGTTGTAGTATACTGCTTAGACCTGCTGCGTGCTCATGACATGATTTTGGACAATTAAATGTTAATATTGACTTAATGATATATTGAACCTGTTTCGGGAAAGGTATCATGTGATGTTGATGGCACGTGGTGCATGGTAATCAACTGGGGTTTGATAAATAGTTTTCGGCCGGGGCATGTGGCAAGAATGATCAGGTGGGCCAGTTGTGGCACTGGGGATGTTGATTTGGTTCTTCGGGTAGTCTTGCCCTGGTCACTGTAACACCCCAAAATTTTGCTTTTCTTAAATTCATGTGTGATTTGGCACTTTGGTGAAATTTTTGGAATTTTCTGGAATTTATTTGGATTTATCTGGAATTTATTTGAATTTATTCCATTTTGAAATAATTAAAGAATTTAATTTTGCAAATAAAATTTTGTTGGAAATATTTTATTTGAGTCCAAAATGTTCCAAAGTATTTTCGAATTTTTCCGAATTTTTCCGAGTCTTTTGCTATTTTTAATGAATTAAATGAATTATCGGGAATTATTTTAAATATTAAATCGCTGGAAAATCAACTCGGGTCTAGTATCTGTTCATCCGACCGAAGTCGGAACCAGTCGGACTCGAGTCCGACCGAGCGATTGGCTCGATCAAACCCGACTCAAAACCCTAATCAATCCCAACCGTTGGATCAAGATCCAACGGTGAGATCCGCCTGCACGGTTCGAGCCGTATCCGGCCCGGATCCGATCGCGCCCGTCGCGATCGTGGCCGTTGATCGTGCCGCGTGGGCGGTGGCGTCATCGTCTCCGCCGAGTCCGAAGCCGGACTCCGCGCCGCCGCGCCCGCGGCCGTGTAGAATTAGGTTTCCGTCTGCACGGACGCCGAGGCTATTTAAAGCCCTGGTCACGCCCGAGGTTGCCCTCATCCTTGCGCACCCGTTTCCTCGAGCCATCTCGCTCGAGCCGTCGCCGTTTGCCGTGCGAGCTCGCCGTAGTTGGAGGAGGTGACCGCCATGATTTTGTTCGGTCTGTCGCCGTCCGTCGTCTTCCGCCGAAGGAGCCCAGATCCGGAATCCGTGACAAGACGCACCGGCGAAGGAGGACTCATCTCGCCGAGCAACCCGGAGCGCCGTCGGGCTTGTCGTCGTTCGTCTCCGGTGGCTGCAGCTCCGTCGCGTCGCCATCGCCCTCGCGAAGCTCGTGGACCGTCCGATCTTGATCGATGCGGTTGAGGTGAGTTCACGTGTTCTAAACCCGGTTAGATTCGGACCGTTGGATCAAGATCCAGCGGTTCACAATCGCCACGTGCTGTAGTAGTGTTATTATAGGATTAGATCTGGACCGTCCGATCTAGATCGAGCGGCCCACGATCATCGAGTAGATTCAACGTGTTAACCCTGGATCTAATCGCGCCGTCAATTTCAAATCAACGGCCGGGATTGCGCCACGTGTCGGGAAGTTGGACCGACGGTCAGCGCCGTGACGCTGGCGTGTGGCGCGTGTCCTCGACACGCGGGCCCCGCATGTCGAGGGCCCACACGTCGGTAGCGTTTGCGTGAGACCACTTAGCGACAGGTGGGTCCCACTGTCGACCTCACCGAAGCCGTGTGGACCGGGTCCACCGTGGACCAAACCACGCCGTGGGCTGAGCCCATGAGCTGACGTCGACCAGCCAATCAGGAGCCGACACGTGTCCATGCCGACGCCAATAATTAATTTCGAAAAAGAAAAATGATTTATTAATTCGAATAATGATTTCAGATTTTGTTTCAAACTTCAAACGCTTATAACTTTTGCGTTTCAACTCCGATTTGAGTGATTCAAATTTCTAAATTTGTATAAAATTCAGATCTACTCAAATATGAATTTTATTTAATTTTTGGACTAAAGTTTTTCTCTGTAATATTATTTAATTGATTATTTAAACTTTAATAAATCATAACTTTTGCATTTTAACTCCGATTTGAATGATTCCAGTTCCTAAAAATCCAGAAAATTATGTTCTCTCTGTTTATGGATTTTATTTGGATGTTTGGATACTTTTTGCCTATTGTTTATTCGTGTATTTGCTATTTGCACGCTTTACGAGTAGACGTTGAAGTCTGGGAAGGATTCGAAGGAGAAGTGTTGACTCAGGATCCAACTCAAGACCAAGAGCAAGTACTTTTTGAAGGCAAGTTGTGCTTTGACCATGTTGATCCTATTTGAAATCTATTTTGATTTAAACTATTGCATGCTAGTTCAATTAGAAAAATACTTTGTTTAAACACAGGGGTTAGATAAATACCAATTTGCTATATGACACCTTGATTACTTAAGTATGTGCCATGACCCTTTGTCACCCTAGTTGTGGTTTACTAGTTGGACATTATTAAATTGCCAACATGGGTTTAGACCGTTGTAGTATCTTTGCTTAGACACGCTACGTGCTCATGACATGATTTTGGACAATCAAATGTTAATATTGACTTAATGATATATTGAACCTGTTTTGGGAAAAGTATCATGTGATGTTGATGGCACGTGGTGCATAGTAATCAAGCGGGGTTTGATAACTTGATTTTCGGCCAGGGGCATGTGGCAAGAGTAATCAGGTGGGCCATTGTGGCATTGGGGATGTTGATTTGGTTCTTGGGTAGTCTTGCCTGGTCACTCTAAGGACTTAACCTTGCAAGCCTTTGAACTGGGTCATACTTGCAACCACATGGCTGGAATGGGACGGCCCTAGTTGACTAAGTCGCTAAGGACTCGCTTGTGGAGCCTCGGGTGTCAATTACACCGTTTGTGTGATTGTGCGGGGAGGCGTATCGTGGGTGTGGCCGAGATACCCATCTAACGGTGTGTTGGTCCCATACTTCGCCTTGGCTAAGGGAAGGGATGGTGTAGAGCCTGAACAGGAGAGGACCACTGTGTTGTTTGAGGCTTAGAAAGGCTTTATTACTGAGGAACTTCGCCTTTGTGGTGTTTGATTGTATCTTGTGGGTAAAGTGCATAACCTCTGCAGAGTTTAGAATCTATTTAAATAGCCGAGTCCACTGATCGACAATGCTCGGGAATTACGATCAAGGGTTAGACTTTACGAAAATAACTTGGATTTGGAAGTTGGTTTGGTTTAATAATGAAGATGATGGAAATATGGTTTAGGATGGGGAAAAATGTTTATTAAACTTCTTGAAAAGTTATTTACGCTTTACTTATTTCTACCGCTTTGAATCTACTTATATTACTTTTGAATCTTTGTTTCGCAAATATACCTTGAGCTATTCCTTTGTATCAAGCCATGCATATAGTATATTAGCTTGCATTCTGTGCATGACTTCTTGAGTACCAAGTACTCACCCTTGCCTCAACACAATACAGTTGAAGAGGAGACTACGCCCGGCCGGAGGAGGAGGAATTCCAAGAGGATCCGTCTACTTAGGGATGCGAGCCCGGTCGATTGCCTGTGGTATCTTTGGATGGCGCCAATGGGTTATCTTATTTTTCGCTGCTATTATTTCTCTTTTAATAAGTTTCGCCTTGCGAGGCATACATTTGTAACTTGACCATAAGGTCAAGTAACCAGTTTGGTTATTTAAATAAAGCACTTTTGATAATATCGATGGGTATGATTGTGATATTTACCGATGTTAAGACTGTGTGCACTAGCGCGTTCCTGGACTAGTGCTGAATACACAGAGGGTCCGGATTTGCAAATTCGGGGTCCCGACAGTCACCCTAAGGACTTAACCTTGCAAGCCTTTGAACTGAGTCAATCTTGCAACCACATGTTTGTAATGGGACGGACCTAGTTGATTAAGTTGCTAATAACGTACCTGTGGGACCTCAGGAGGTCAACTACACCCTTTGTGTAAGTTGTACGGGGGAGCGTACCGGGGCTGAGGCCAGGTACCCATCTAACGGTTGATTGGCCTAAACTTCGCCTTAGCTAAGGGACGGGTTAGTGGGCAATAACCGGGGAGGACCACTTGTACTGTTAGAAGTTTCCGAAAGACTTTGTTACGGGAACTCGCCTTTGTGGTGTTTGACTGTATCTTGTGGGTAAAGTGCATAACCTCTGCAGAGTGTACAATCTATTCGAATAGCCGTGTCCGCGGTATTGGACATCGCTCGGGAATTACAGTCAAGGGTTAGACTTTCTTGAAAATAACTTGGACTTGAAAGGTTGGGTTGGATTAATAATGATGTTGATGGAAACATGGATTAGAATGGGAAAGATGCTTACTAAACTCCTTGAAAAGTTATCTATGCTTTACTTGTTTCTACTGCTTTCGAATCTACTTGTGATACTTGTTAAATGCTGTTTGCTGCAAAAATACCTTGAGCCACTCCTTTGTATTAAGCCATGCATGTAGTATATTAGCTGCATTCTGTGCATGACTTGCTGAGTACCAAGTACTCACCCTTGCCACAATACAACACCAGTTGAAGAGGGGACTACACCAGCTTTGGAGGAGGAGCTCCAAGAGGAACCGTCTACTTAGGGAGCGAGCCCAGTCAGTTGCCTGTGGTATATTGGATGGCGCCACGATGTTATCTTATTTTTCTGCTGCTATTATTTCTCTCTTAATAAGTTTCGCCCTGCGAGGCGTACATTTGTAACTTGACCATAAGGTCGAGTAACCAGTTTGACTATTTAATTAAAGTACTTTATTAGTATCGAGTGGTATGATTGTGATATTTACCGATGTTAAGACTGTGTGCACTAGCGCGTTCCTGGACTAGTGCTGAATACACAGAGGGTCCGGATTTGCAAATTCGGGGTCCCGACAGAAAAGTAATGATCTAGCTCAACCAAGGGCAACCTCTCACAGGTCGACCTTCACTTCCATTCCCAAACAGAATCTGCGTACCAACCACAAAAGGCTCCATCAACCCAAAACGCTCGAATCCTCACGGCCAACACTTTATACTTCTATCACAACCAACCTGACTACCATACTCCATTAAACTCAACATGACATAATCAAAGCAAGTCACAATTCCTTTAATGACCTCTCTACATTCCCAAAAAATTCCCTCGAGGGGAATAACTCATTAAGGCACACTTGCCCTTCCGATACACGATCATGCTAACATTCATTCTATCCTCTCCCAGGCAAAACTCAAATCCAAAACAACTAGTGACGACAATTGCTCACGGTAGGACAAACATCACCGAACTACCGTCAACTTCACTTTCACCCATCACTACTCTTAATAAAGGTTAAATCCTTACATCATCAACCTCCATCACAAACCACCCTTATACCACTAAGGTTCTACACCTAGCCCCAAGCTAGGATCGTAAAAACTTTACCAAACCACAATTGGTTCCTTTCTTAAGAGGGTCTCGCCCTCACACAAAAACACTTAGCTATCAAGCCCAAGTGTACTCACGACAACTCAAACCCAAAGCGTTAACAACCATTTTGGAAAGAATTCGGCAACATCCAAAGAGCACACAAAGGAAGCATAAATCCCCTACACCACAACCAAGATACCATAATTTCTTCATTCTTTCTTTTCATACTAAAAAGCAAGGGAAATCTCGTTTCATGACATAAATGCACATTCTTCAGGAGCACTCTGGATTAGTCATATCTCCATATATGACTTTCTCACCGACCTGGCTCAACGACTCTTTTATCATTTAACATGTAAAAACGATGTCATGTTTACTTTTCACCATTCATTCATCATGGAACAACGGTACCGAATAGTCATTCACCAAATAACTTCTTCCTCGGTATCAAATGATTGAAATACCCATAACACTGACGGTTGCGCTAAATCATATAGACTATGACGACAACATAGTTAACAGTAAGGCACCACATCAAATCAGAACCCACCAACGATAGATAGCTAAACTTTGCAAAACATCGCATTTTAACCAAAATCAACGTTTTGGAAAAGAACATTGACTCCAAAGTTAGACATCTGCACAAACAACTGCCATAAATTTCATCAAAAGAGTGGGAAACTCAATCCCAAAAGAAAACGCTTCTCTAACCAAATTCACTTATGAAGCATTCATAAAAATCCAGACTTGTGAAACATCCGCACACTAGACACATTTTCCAAATGACTCCAACTCTAGCCAAACAGAGTTACACATCAAGGGATTAACTCAAAAGTTTCCAACACAACCCTTTATGACCATCTGCTTCCTTTTAAAATTAATTTCAAAGATAATTCAGTGCGAACGCGAAAGGGCGCGATCGACTCAAAAACTTTTGGGGTGTAAATCCATACTCATAGCACCAACTAAACAAATTAGCCAAAACCAAAATATTTGCACCAATTTATACGAGTTTTAGGAAACTACAAACACAAACATATGGAACACCTTGACCGAAAACTCTTCAACTAAAATGGCAAACAACCAAACCAGTCCAAAAGCTTTTGAACACAAGCTCAGCATAAAAAGAACCATCTCTAGTACTCCACTACGCTTTCTATTAAAGACTTCAGTAATCACTATTTACTCCTTGAGGAGCCCCAACACAAATCAACCAAAAGCTTCACAACAAATTCTTCCTCTAGTTACCATTCCCAACACTTTTAATTAAGGTTTAAGATGCTTATCACAAAGGCACCCAACCCAGACTACATTGACATGATCCCCACGGATCACCGAATCATAATACATCTTATTCTAAATTTGAAACATTATACTTCCACAAATCTTTCAGCAAGTTCAACATATAAATTTCATACCTCCTATATAATCACGTCTTGACAACCGAACCTTATTTAGTTAAACAACGACTTCAACATGTAAATATTATCTCTACAAGACAAAGTTCATAACTAGGATTCAAAGGCATACATTCCTTAAGGGTAAAACTCTACATCAGGTTAATTATCCATGGTTCACTCCTTCACCACAGATTACAATACCCTCCATTTAATCAATGGTTTCCAACAAGTATTCTACACAACTACCACCACTACTAAGTCATTAATAACAACAAATGGGCATATTCATCAACCAACAACATTACTTTTAGCTACCCTATACATAGGTGATAACCAAATTACCACCACACAACATACTCCAACTATTTAAAATAAATTGAATACTAGCATTAACACTGCCCTTAACAACATCATTAACAATAAGTCTTATGTCTTCTCAATTGATATCAATACTAGCATTGAAGGGACACAACTCCGCAATAACTCCTTTAACCTCGGAGAAAGACAAAGACACGGATAAATTAAATGCTTCTTCCCCATAAAGCAATTAACAAACTAAACGTCAAAACTGGAACGGCGCCCAAAAGAAACGCAACACTAGACTCCTCTTCTTTGTCTTCAACCAAGGAAGACAAAACCACACACCGCATACGGAATTATCCGCGAAAAACCAATACCAAACACTTTTCTTTTGGTTTCCATCAACTAAAACCAATAAAACCAACCAAGACCGACCACAGAACGATAAAGAACATCCGAAGGAATCCACCACCAAACTTTTCTATTTGACTCTAGTCAACTACCCGATTTACGACAGAAAGGGTAAGCACTCTTCTCCTACAGGGGTTAATAGTTCTTCGGTGATGGCTTTAACCGGCCATACCGTCAAACCACACCCTTACTATGAACAAAAGTGGTGACCGAAACCCTTCGGCATCACAACCCCACTTCATCACCACAACAAGCACAATTCAATCATTTATCTCATCGACATAGCAGCATGCATTATCAAATGAAGCATTCAACATCGAAGCTTAAATACAACATTTAAGCGTAAGGAAACGATACCCATACCCTTTCCTACTGTGCATCCATTGTGTGTCAAATTTTAGATTAGTTATACCACTTTTGCAAGTTTTAATGTTGCTATCCTATAACAAAATTTTAGTAAAAATCTAAGCCATGTTTCTAAGTTATTCCACATCACATTTTAGTTGTAACCTAAGGTATGACACTAAAAATACATATTCCAAGGACCTACGACCAGCTCGATACCAACTGTAACACCCCGGCATTTAATACGCCTGAATGCTACCAAACATAAGCTAAACAACATCTAAATACCACAAGTTACCATAAATTCCAGCAAAGGTACATATGCTAAAAACCGAAATTTCGCGACATCTCCTTTGTTTTAACATGAATTAAAGGAGCAACAACAGTATAGCAATGTATGGATTATGAGAAACAACTAAAAACAGCAATAATTAACGACTTAGCAACAATATAAGTCTAGTTTCAAACACATAATGTCTCCAAGGGTCAAACGAACAATAAAACTCTCATATAGCAAAGCTAAACCTTAAAGCAATAATCATCACACGCAATTTATTATCAAACTAATAGAATGACTTGTGGAATCAATATGGTGAAGCTACATGTGGGCGTGTGACTATTTCCCTTCCCGCATGCCGTTCTCATGGTACCTAAAATAACAAGAAAACACAAGCGTGAGTTCGAAACTCTGCAAGCATATTGCAATGGACAACAAGAACAATATCATGGCAATAACATCTCCCATCATATATATCATCTCATTCATGAACACTTAACAATATCTTCATCATTATGTATGCAATGTAATGCAATGCTCATGTCTCCTTGGAAACTCATACCGGTATGGTTGAGTACACACCCGTCGGTGTGCACCCTCTCCCCCCTTCCATCCCGAAGATGGAGGGTGCCTACTCGCTTCCGTTCACCGCGGTGAATGGAATCACGATGTAGGACTTACTCATTGGCTTTCCGGATTAGTCATAACTTTCTCACCGACCTTCCCGGACTAGTTATGACTTTCTCACCGCCCGAGCCATGTAACATGCCATGTATGCATTTATGCCAACATCATATTTAACTCACATATTAACACATGGCATCATAACATATTAAACATGCTCATCATATCATTGGCAATCATAAAAGCATGGCAAGTGATCATATATCATGTAGTCAATTCCATCTATTCTCAACAAGCAACCTACAAATCGCTATCCATCACAACACACTTGCCTCAACCACGGGCAACGGATTGGCGGGAAGTAGAGGGCACTCCCGGGGTCGCACCACCTTCACATAGGTACCACACGCTCACAATCATGTCCAAAAAACAGTACGCAAACTCTCATCTACCCCGACATTGCCAACTACTCGCAAAACCTAAAAACAGAGGTTTTGTCCCGTCGGGACAGCAGCCTTGCAAAAGGTATAACTTGAGTTCTGGGACTCCGAATCAATTAAACGAGTACATCCTTGCGTAGCTTAGGAAATTTCCCAACTTTCTCTAGGTATATGGAAAGACTGATTCGGACTCTAAAGTTGTTTAATCTACAGATTACCGTGATCTGTTCCAATTACGTCACAGATTTTATCACGCTCGGTAAACCAGCCATAACATTCAAACGGCTGGGCGGAAATTAACGTGCTTTATACCCACTGAAAGATAATGAAATTATCTACAACTTCTTCAACATCCGTACGGACAGATTCGGAATCTAAATTGACGAAAACGCAAACCCTATGTCGACTACTCATGCTGTCCCAAAAACAGAACGTGGCAACATCTAGATCTAATCCAAATTACTCAATTCCAGCACTACCAATTGATCTAAAAACTTGATAAGCACCCTTAGAACAGTACCTATATCAACCCCAAGGATTTCCATGGACATACCTTTGCCCGACGCATGAAAACCCAATAGATCTCCTCCCGGTTCGCGCGATCCCCTTCCTCGCTTCCAAATCCACCGGATCTCCTCGTCGCGGAGCGCTCCAATGGATGGATCTTCGAGGTGGTGAGGTCAAGAACTCACCTAGGCACAGCAAGGGAGGTGGAGAGGTGGTGGAGAGGGTGGTGGCGCAAGGGGAGAGGCTTGGGGGAGGTGGAGGCGCCCAAGGAGGAGGTGGGGAGGTGTGGGAGGCGGCTAGGGCACTTGGGGGCGCAAGGGGCAGGGGGAGGACGCCCAAAAGGGCAGGGAAACCCCCCTTTAACCAGCCCTAAGCCTCTTTCCTAATCCTAAATGGATTCCCACTACATCCCACCAAAGCCCACAACCCCCTCTTTAAGGCCCAAACTCCCCCGGGAAGGCCCAAAACCCCGGAAACGGCCCGACAACGCTATTAACCTCCATACCTTATGGTTTTAACCTCCCATATCATATTTCAATATGTTTGTGACCTCATCATGCACCTTTTATAAGGTTACGACGCTCCGTGGTGTCACAACACTTCAAAAGGCCCAAAAACGTGAGTAAACCTCAAGCCGAAAGGTTTTATTCTCTAATTTCACATTTTATAATATCACACCATACCGTAGTGTCACATCACTAGTCCGCACCCACTGTGCTCACAATGGACTCGTGCCACATCGCCCTCGCCCTCCCCATAGTTAGGCATTCACCGTTGTATTGGGTAAACTCCCACTTCGACGCCTTGACAAGGGATTCCCTATAACACACCACTACCACAAGTGTGTCCAATTCTTCTGCCTCCTAATGGTGCAAGGTTAAACCCTTTCCAATTTACTAAGTCAAGGCTATCACATACTAGCACATGTGGTTGCACTTTTCAACTCAGTTATAGCATCAAGTTCAGTCCTTAGGATGACTCAGGCAAGATCTTCCAATTCCACTTGCTATGACCTTAGAGAATGGTCACTAGCAACCCCACGCAGCTCCCACTAGCCCATACCTCCACATAGTTGTAACAACCCAAAAAGGGTAGTTGTAATAAAATTATATTCAAATAAATAAAATAAGTTTTTCTGGAGTTTTGGTGGATTTTTTAAACATTTGCAATTCAAAAGAATTTATATGCTTGGTTACTAGCTGCTGTTAGATTAATTTCACTTGTTTAAAAATAAGTTATTAAGTCATGCATATCATATTCATGTCATTCATAATTGTAATAAAACCTTCACTTGTTTAAAATTTTACAAGTGATCAATCATTAATTTGAAAGGAGATTAATTTCATGAAATCTTAAAAATCATTTCCAATTACACCAACCTTTCTCTTGCCCTTAGTCAATGACGTGTGGGCCATGTTCATAAGAGAGAGGAGAGTAGGCTACACACACCTACTATATCATTTCTCACTTTACTCAATCCTTACCCACCTACCTAACCAGACTATGACATGTGGGTCATACCTTGCCTAGGAACTTGTGGACTTCACGCACCTAATCTGCATTTTCTTACTCTAGCCACTCATACTCACCTTCCTTACCTCACCATGACATGTGGGACCAAGTCCCACATGTAAGGGGTGGAATGGCAGCCATATATAAGCATCCTCTCCTTGGTTTCTTCTCCCTACACACCTCATTTTCCTGCTCACTCTCATCCTGAAAACAACAAGAAGAACACCCAAAAACAGCACACACCCCTCTCCATTCTCCCCCACAAAATCCATCCAAAACTTGAGATTTGGCTTGTGCATGTCCCACCAAATCAAAACCAAGATCAAGAGCTTAAAATCCATCTAAATGGATTTTTGATGCACAAGGTTTTGGGTGAGTTACAACCAATTTTCTCCTTGCTCTTGTTTTGAGAAGTTGCTGTTGTAATTCATTTCTTTTCCTCTCTTTGGATTCCATTCTCCACGTTGGATTGGGCCTTGCACGTCGCAGTGAAGCTTGAAGAGAAGAAGCCATTGCAAGCACGAGCAAGCGAGGCCATCATCATCCACACGAGCAAGGAGGAGACAAACCACAAGAACTGATGTGGAGACACCACTCTGCATCATCTCGTCGAAACGACCTCCACCAAGAGCCAGAATAACCTTGTCGTGGTAAGGTTCTACCCTAGTTCCTTTTCTTGAGGTATAGGAGCACAATGCACCCATACCTATTTTCGGACAGAGAAGCCCATCCCGGATAGTCCGGACTTCCATTCGGACACTCCAGGTACGTCAATAAGAAGTGGAAAGCTAAAACTGAGAGACCCAGCTCGAATAGTTCGAAGTTCACTCGGATAGTCCGAAGCACTAGGATAGTCTGAAGGTCACTCGGATAGTCCGAAGCACTAGGATACTCCGAATAAAACTTTGGATAGTCCGAATAGGACTTGGCTTGAGGCTTGAATTTGCTGGCTAGACTGAGGGGGTCTGCTCGGACATTCCGAGCTGAAACTCGGATACTTCGAATATAATTAGATAAAATGCTTCTCATATGCATGATAGGATTAGAAGTATAATCATGAGCATTTTATGCATCTTTTATTTGCATCGTTTGAATTCTTGATTTGGTGTTTATTTGAATTAGATCTTTTTGTTAGGTGTTGACGCTTCGGAGGCTACTCCCGAGTATGACTACGCGTACGAGATCCAAAACGAGCAGCAAGGCACTACTTATACCTTGAACATCTTGGATTCCATTAATTTCAAATAATGTTTGACGTTATTTTGTCAATTGCATGCCTACTTTCAATTACAACTATTTTTTGGGTAGGATGCTTAGCTAATGCCATGTTGACATGTTATCCCTTTGCCATGTTTTCTTTGTGATCCATATTATCGCCCTAGGTGGTTGGTCTATTATTATGTATGGGTTCGTACAATTGCTTAGTCATGCTTAGAACATCGTTAGAAACCGCGATAGATGGACTTAGTCCATCGTTCGCAATGATCAAAGTAATTATGATGATGATGGTTGAATTGTGGTTAATGAGTAGAGATGTTGGCCAAGGACCTTAAGGATTCAATCCTGGTACCGTCTCATCAAGTAACTATCGTACGAGCCACACACCGTTTATGGGACCAGCTTAACCAAGTACTTGTGTATGACTAGGGGTGTTTAAACCATATGCACTCGGAATTCCTTGAGCTCGTTGGAGTGTCAAGGAATGTCCGCCGGAATTCCTTGAGCTCGTTGGAGCGTTAAGGAGCGTCCTCAGAATCCCTCGAACTCGTTGGAGTTGGGGATGTCCAACAACGGGTGTACTCCTTGATCCACACACACAGAGCACTGGGCACGCGGGATCAAGGGTCACAGTCACCCAGGTGGTTTAAATGCACTACCATGCATACTGGAAAATGGTTTTGTCACATTTACCTCGGCCGGCACATCAAAGGAAATGTGCTAATAGCTTGGCTTACGAGTGTGGCGTGTCGTGTGGGTAAAGTCGTACCTCTGCAGGGTTTAAACTATTCGAATAGCCGCGTCCATGGTCAAGGACGATTGCTTGATTGTGTTAGCCGCCAGGCGAGTCTCAAGGACCGGGTAAGAATGGGATGGGTGTGGAAAATGACACGAGTAGTGGAGTACTCGTGTGTGTAGGAGAATGCTTGGAGACATGAGATGAATATGTTTATGATGATGTTATATTATGTACTAGACTTTGAAAAGGTTTACTAAATGCAAGTTTCAATCTATACATGTCTATGTTTTTATTCCAAATGTTGCTTTATGCTAAAATTGCCATTTTACCTTCCTTTGTTGTAGCAACCACATGTAGTTAGAAATTCACATTTACATACATATTATTGTGCGAGTACACTCTTTGTACTTAATCAGATTGTCCACTTGCTGCAGGTGAGGGTGAGGTGCTGCCCGAAGATTTTTATCGGGTAGATTTCGGCGACACTAACGTCTAGATGCACATTCTTACTTCTAGTCAGTTGCCTGAGGCTCTGGGCATACTACGCTGGATATCTTTTGTCATTTATGTTATATTTCCGCTGCTTATTAATGTAATACTCTACTTATGTCGTTGTGAACAATGGTTCTACTTTTGGGTATGTATATACGTGATTATGTTCTCGTTAATGTGTATGTGTTGTGATCCAAACTGTTATGCATTGTTGCGCGTGTTGGTGAACTTTCCTGGGACCAACACGGGCATATATGCGGGACGCCCGAGGTTCCCTTGATTTACTTGAGCTGTGAGATGCAACTGAGTGAATCAATGGAGTCCCGGGGACAGGTCCCCACAACAGCAAGACAAACACACACAAGCTCCTGCTTGCATGATTGAACCAAACACCAACCAAGCCACCACTGCACGAAACCACAACTTGCACGGACCAACTCCACATATCCCGCCCTTGTCTAAAACACACCTTTGTTTCCAATACACCAACACAACCATTTTTCGACTTTCCCAGACCATAACCCAACACTGAACCATAATCCAAATCCAAACCAAAGGTAATTTCCAATAGGGAGATCTTATTGATTGAATCACAACCTCTTGCAACATCTACTACTGCATGACTAAGCATATGCAGATACTATTCATTATTACCCTATTGACATTTATTCTCATGTCTAGATTTAGTTTAAGGTTTAGCAAGGTTCTCAGGTCAATTACGATTAAGGAAAACCATCAATTCTAGGTTTAACTACCAATTTCCCACAACTTAGCATTTTAACTGAACATACACGCATGCATAATAGTTTTGACAACTCAAGATAGAACTTTGCAATTATAGGATCAAAATAGTCAAAGGAGGTGCTTGCCTATTTGCTCTTCAACGAATTTTGACTCCAGGTTGTAATCGGGGTCGTTGGCGGATTCCGACATGTCAATGTATACGCAAAGAGCAATAATAACCAATAACATCGAATTAAAACAAGGCAATTAAGAATCAAACAATAAAGTGAATCAAATCCGAAAAGTTAAGATCAAAAGAGATTAAAAAGGGTTGGAGTTCTCAGCTCACACCGGCAATACCGACACACAAAACCCGGTAGTACCGCTCGACCGGCAGTACCGACTCACAACGGCAGTACTGTCTACCTCCGATAGTACCGTGCCCTCAGGACGGTAGTGCCGACGGCCAGGAACCAAAATGGTCGCTCTCTGGAAAAAAGGGACCGGAGTGTTGCCCCCGGTACTACCGCTCGCACGACAGTATCGGCCCCATGCACTGGTAGTACTGGATTTCCAAAGGCCGCAAGTAGCAAGCTCTGGAAAATAACTATCGACGGTGTAATTGCGATACTGCTGCTCGGGTGGTAGTACCGAGAATTGCACTGCGGTAGTGCCGGTCTACTAGATTCCAGAAATTGCAAAAAGGGAAATTTACACAAATGAGTTTGGAACTTCACGACCCAAGCATGGTTAGGTTTCTAGCGACGCCAGGGACCCATCCACGTAGGTCTCGCCAAGTTTCAACTTGGCTTAACTTAGCTTCCCAAATTTTGAACGTGAACTCCTAATTACTTCCAGATTTCGATTTTGAACTCGAATCGAGTTCAAACTCGATTCTTTTTGTGAAAACCGAACTCTAGCGGCATCGGATATACTGAAGAGTCATTTTCTTGACTATTGGGGCTAAGGTTTCAAGGGAAACTCCAATGACTCAAGAAAATGACTTTTGGATGAATAAATCCGACAATAAGCCGATTAGGGTTTTCGGATCAAATCTTTTGTGCTAACGATTTCTTTTGAGCCCAAGCTAGGTCTAGCAACTTGAGTAAACAATGATATATCACTAGAGCTAGGGTCTCTAGAGCTAATACAAAAGGAAAGAAAAGAAAGAAAAGAGGAGGAGCTATGGTTTGGGTTAAACCTTTTGGATTGAGCTCCAAATCAAAATCCACCAGTCTTGGGGCTCCTTGGGGACTTGATGAAGCTTGCCAACACCTTGTTCTAGCTTGCTCCACTTGAGCTCCAACCGGCCGAGAACGGAGAGGAAAGGGAGGAGCTCGGGAGGGGAGGAGGAAAACAGAGAGGAGAGCAAGAGAGAGAGAGAGAGGGAGAGAGAGGGAGGGAGGAGGAGAATGAAGGAGAGAGGGACCTGGGGAAGTTCTCCCGTGGCTCTTTAGGGCAGCAAGGCAAAGTGGGGGAATAGGAGGAAGAGTGGGGGTGGCAACGTGCATGCATAGGTCGCGCCGCTTGCGCTTGAAAAGCGGGATCCGGAAGTACCGCCCGGGCAGGCCGGCACTGCCGCTCGGCTGGTAGTACCATGCTTATGCCTGCGGTACTGCCGCTCCTGGGCTAAAAACTCTGGAATTCGTGGCTTCGCTTCGGCGATCGAGAAGACAACCGAAGGACTCTTGGAAAAGGTTTAGGGGATTCTAATGAAGGCTTTGGATCTTAGGTTCTAGGTCTAAATTAGTCGGTTTAGAGTTTCGCCCAAAATCGAAAATTAGGGCTTCGAATAAGGAAAACGATCAAACGAAAGGACAAGCGGGCTCCGAAAGTGAATAACTCCAAATTAAGATCTAAAAAATCAAGTCAGAGTACAATTAGACACTTAATTAGTTTAATTATTCTTAAATATAGAATCTGGGATGTTACAATCCTACCCCCCTTACAATTAGTCTCGTCCTCAAGATTAGCCAGACTCAGCAAAGAAGGAGGGGAACTCGGCTCTAAGACGATCTTCACGCTCCTAGGTGGCTTCATCCTGGGTGTGGTTGCTCCACTAGATCCTCAACATCTTGATAGAAACGTACCAAGCACTATGTCATGTGCATTGTTTGCTTCCTCTGCCGTCACAAGGTTGAGTCGGGCACGTCCAAGGCTCTAGGCTGATCGTGGACCTGATCGGCCTCCTTGGTGACCACCACGTCCACCTGCTGGGCCTTGAGGAAGTCGCTATGCGGGCAGACATTGGCAAATGTCCCACTTTGCCACATGCATAGCACTTGAGCGAAATCATATGGTTCTGTCCTCCTTGCGACTGCCCACCACGGTTGTAAGATTGAACCGTGGGTGGAGGGGCACGAGAAACAGATCCTTGGGGCCTCGATGGTGGTGAAGCTACAAACTGAGTGCTAACAGTCTTCCCCGAGCGTGGTCTTGAGGAACCAGCGCTAGCTGACTTCTGGGCCAACCATTTGTACTTTCGGCTTTCCGCAACCAACTTGGCATTATCTTCAACTATGATCGCTTTGTCAACCAACACTTGTATGTTGGGGATGTCATGGGATGTGAGTGTGTGCTTGATCTCCTCATTGAGATGCTCTCGGAATAAGGCAACTCTCCAGGCCTCACTCGGAACCTCGTCTACGACATAGCGAGCCAAGTAGTTAAACTTACGAAGATAATCCATGACCGACATAGATCCTTGCTTGAGGTTATAAAATTCCCTCTTCTTGATCTCCATTAAGCTTGAAGGAATGTGAACCGCACGGAATGCTTCCTTAAAGCCTTCCCAGGTTGTGACTTGGCCAAGGGGACGTATCGCCTTGTAGCTGTCTCACTAGGCTGCAGCAGCACCCTAGAGAAAGTATGCAGTGTACTGCACCTTCTCCTCATCAGTGCACCTCACGAGATCAAGTTTCCACTTGACATCGCGAAGCCAGTCATCAGTGTCCAGAGGGTCCGTTGCTGATGAGAAACTCGGTGGGCGAGTTCGCTGGAACTCAGCCAAACGGGACTGGGACTGCATCGCTGCCATACCGCCATGGGCAGCAGCGTTGAAGTTCTCCGTGCTCTGTACTAGTTGCTCCAGCAGACGGGTCAACATGACTAGCACTTTGGCCATCGACGGAGGAGGTGGCAATTCCTCACTCTGGGCATCATGGAGACTAAGCTCTTCACCTGGTCCTCCCATCGGTGCATTAGAGCGCTGGTTCCCATGGCCCTGGGATCCCGGCTACGGCGGATCAGGGAGTACCGGGTTAGGCACGGCTTCAGCTTGGTCCTGGCCCTCATGAGCTGCATTGCCAGCCATGAGTGCACGGATAGGTCATCTCTTCGGCATCCTGTTACACACAGAGGCTAAGCAACATGTGCAACATTTGGAATGGAGCCATGAGACAATTCCAGAATGGATATTCCAAAACACACAAACATTCTCTCACTCACTGCTAGACTTAGCACCAACAAGAATGCATCACGGAATTAAGATTGCAATTGCGATACATTTAAAGGTGACAACTTAGCATGTCCTTGTCGTGTAGTAACAGGGTTAACTATAATGTCATCACAGCTTTTGCAACTACCACCAAGTCCTATACAACAAAAGTACATCGACGGCTAGCTCATATTTACAACAAAAGTGAGCTTTTAGTACTAAGTGACTTCGACAAGACCTAGTTGGTACCACCACTTCCAGCAGTGGCATTAGGAGCATCTGGAGCATCTGGAGCTACAAGGGGCGATGACTGCTTGGCAAGAACCGTTTATGATAAATTTTTCACAAACGATTCAAAAATCATCTGTGATGCATCGTTATTATCACTGATACATGCATACAGACGGTTTAGAAAACCGTATGTGATGATTTTTTTTAGAAGTGCTTGATCAAGAAGATGGGTGCCAAATTAGATCATATCATAGTGCAACTTGCCATCATCAACAACCACCTCGCCTACCACCTTCGCTGACAGAGATCATGGCCTCCAAGGACTCGCGCCGACGCCATGTCCCGTCCTCGATGTGATGTTACCAAGGTCATTGTCCATGTCCACCTCTATGATTTACTTGGTGTTGGCATGAAAGATCTACTTCGGTAGGTTCCTTCATGAGATGGAAGGGAATGAAAGGATGCACATCGACAGGTGTGCACTCAGCTATACTGTTATAAGCTATGTGATGTGTATATGAGAATGCAGATATATTTACATTGCATCACTAATGATGAATGATGACTAATGAGACGAATGGTTATGGTATTAAGTCATGAACTCACTCAAAGGTGATTAATGAGGTGCATATGATAAATGGTTACGTTATTATTTTATTATGTACTTGCTAAGTTGTGGACTCACACTTGTTTATTTTAATGTTTTAGGTGATCATTGAAGGTGATATGCATGAGATGGACATAGCATCATTGTATCACTTGTCACATCATCTTCATAATGATTTAGTTTTAGTGTTCACTCGTGAAAAAGATAGATCTGATGACCCAATGCCGCTACCTCCCTATCACTGGCATGCAGTGCCTCTCCCTTCTTCCTCAGTGACGATGCGATGGATCTAGTCATCTCTTGCCTCAGCACCACTCGATCCGACCATTCCCAACAGCTTACTACATCGCAGCCTGTCGCCCTGTCTTATCTTTTTCCCCATCTTCGGCCTCAATGTCACTATATCCGGTCATCCCCTGCCCTTCTTTATTATGGCCACCTCCCCGTCGCGGGAACGCGACGCCGTCGTCTTCCTTGTGGCCAATGGAGAGAGAGAGATATGGGAGTGAATGGAGAGAGGAGAGGGACAACAGCAATAGTAGGCATGGGGCCACCACAATGTACATACAATGTATTCCCTTTTGATGGATTAATCTGAAGGGAATATGCCCGAGAGACAATAATAAATTGTTTATTATCATATTCCATGTTTATAATAGATGTTTATTTCTCATGCTAAAATTGTATTAATCGGAAACGTTAATACATGTGTGTTTAATAAACAAAAGGGTTCCTAGTAAAGCCTCTTTTTAAACTAGCTCGTTGATTAACTGATGATCAAGGTTTCCTGATCATGAACATTGGATGTTGTTAATAACGGGGTCATGTCATTAGAAGAATGATGTGATGAACACACACCCAAGTTGGTATAGCAAATACGATCAAGTCATTTAGTTTGTTGCTGTATCAAACACATTCGAAATAGCTCTTTTCCTTAGACCATGAGATGATGTCAATCACTAATTCGGAAGAGTACTTTGATGACATCAAACGTCACTCCGTAACACGGTGACTATAAAGATGGATTTGGGTACTATGAAAGTATTAGTTGAGGCTCATGCATCAAGAGTGGGATTTGTCCATCCAGATGACGGAGAGATATACTCTGGGCCCTCTCGGTGATATCACATTGACATCGCTTGCAAGCATGTGACTAGGTCACAAGAATGTTATATCACGGAACGAGTAAAGAGTACTTGTCGGTAACGGGATCGAACTAGGTATAGTTGATACTGATGATCGGATCCCGGACAAGTAAAATATCGTGAGACAAAAGGAATTGGTTATGTCGTTTTCTGGTTTACGCGATCACTAGTTCATCGTTGAGTGAATGGGAGTCATTATGGATCTCAGATCCCGCCGATGATTATTGATCCGAGAGGTGTCTCAATCATGTCCATTTTATTCACGAACCGTAGGGTGACACACTTAAGGTTCATCGATGCATTTGAGTGGATACGAAACAGGAGAAAAGTATGGACAAGACAGGAATATTTCGAGTATCGCCGGAATAGTTTCGGGATATCGTAATAGTTAAAGGTGGTATGCGTTAATGTTTGTTAATTAAAAGAATTAACAAATATTAAAATATCTGAAATAAAAATGTTTTATTTATTTATGGGAGAAAACCCTTTCATTTCTTGAGTGGGGTTTTAATGGAAACCAAAGTGGGTTGATTTAAGTGAGTGGAGAGATCACTCACATGAAGAGAGGGAGGGCAAGGGGCACCCCATGCGCCCGGCCACCCCTTGGCATGCCTCCTCCTCCTCCTATAAAAGGGAGGAGGAGCTCCTCTCTTTGTGTGTTCATCCATTTGACCCTTTGGTTGGTCCATTCTCCCTCCTCCTGCTGATATGTTTTTCGAGCTGTGGCTTATGCGAAGCGCTGCTGAAATTATTTCTCCACCACCACCACCACTAAGCTGTAGTGTTGTTGGAGTTTTCCGGGGATCCACTACTTCCGCTGCCCCGCTGGAACGAGGGATTGGAGGTCATCGTTGATCCGTACGTGTGACCAAGTACGGAGGCGCTGCCGTTTGTGGCGCTCATCTTCGCGACTTTGAAGTCGGGAGTGTACCTCTACATCAACCACGTTTGTTTGCGGGAACGTTATTCCCGCTTTCGGTCTACGAGGGTGAGTCCTTCTGAAACCGTTTACTTGCATCTCCTAGATATGATCTTGGTGTTTGGTTGCAATCGTAGGAAAATTTTTTTGTTTTCCTTGCTTCGAAATCCTTCAGTGGTATCAGAGCCGTGTCTATGCGTAGATGTTTTGTACGGTTTAAAACACATGTGGATGTGGGCGTTGATGATCATGTTATTGCATACTTTCGTGTATTTTGGATCATGGTGGCATAGTGGGATTTGAAGCGGCCCGGACTAACCTTACATGTCCTCGCACATGAGACTTGTTCCACGCTCGACATGCAACTAGTATTGCATAAGTGGCTTTGCGGGTGTCTGTTTCTTCTACTATAGTCATGATCTAATTTACAACGGTTTGCTAATAATGTTTTTATCAACGTTGTGGTTCTTGTTCGTAGGTAAGAACAGTTTTTCCTAGAAAGCCCAAAACCACGTAAAATATGCAAAAATAAATTAGAGACGTCTAACTTGTTTTTGCAGGGCTTGTGATGTGATATGGTCATTGATACAAAGATTGTTGTATGAAATGAAATTTATTGTAAATTTAAACAACCGGCAGGAGCCATTTGGTTGTTTTTCTTTGTATGGCCTGCGTGCTAAGTATATGTCCATGTGATATATTGTAATGGAGGAAGACAATCAAGATGGCAGCATCATGGACCTTGGTGCCATGCCGGTGGAATGATGGAGATCATACCATGTCGCACAAGATGGAGATCAAGTCTTTGAAAGGACCATATCATATCACTTTATTCATGCATGTGATGTTAATCCTTTTATGCATCTTATTTTGCTTGATTATGATCACGTCGATAGCACTATAAGATGATCCCTCCAAATTAATATCAAGATAATAATGTGTTCTTCCATAGTATGCACCGTTAAGAAAGTTCGTCGTTTCGAAGCACCACGTGATGATCGGGTGTGATAGACTCTACGTTCGCATACAACGGGTGTAAGCCAGATTTACACACGCAAATACTTTGGTTCTACTTGGCGAGCCTAGCATGTACTGACATGGCCTCGGAACACGAACCGAAAGGTAAAGCATGAGTCATATGGATGATATGATGAACATATTGATGTTCGCCTTTGAAACTATGCCGTCTCACGTGATGATCGGTTTCGGTATAGTGAATTTGGTTCGTGTAATCACTAAAGATGACTAGAGGGATGTTGTTTTTGAGTGGGAGTTCTCGTAGTAATTTTGAATTAAACTTGAACTTAATCTATTATGAACTTAGTCTAAATAACTTTGCAAATACGTTGTAGATGGCACCCCCTACTTTCAATTTCAATCTGTTCATGGAGAAAGAGAAACTAGCCACCAATGGTAGCAACTTTACCAACTGGGCCCTTAACCTGAGGATTCTCCTCGTGTTGCTCAAAGGAGCTATGTGCTAGAAGCGCCGCTGGGTGCCCCGCCTACGATGATGCCCCGAGGAGGAGAAAAATGTTTTCTTGACTCGCAAGGAGGACCACGCTTTAGTTCAATGCGGCATTTTGTATGGCCTTGAGCCCGAGCTGCGAAACGCTTTGAGCACAAAGCAATGCTTTTGATACAATGAGAGAGTTGAAAATGATCTTCGACACCCATGCCGCAAAGAGAGAGTTATGAAGCTTGAAAAGTTCTTTAGCTGCATGATGGAGGAAAACAGCTCCGTTAGTGAGCACGTACTCAAAATGTGCAGGTACGCCGATAAACTCATAGCTTTGGGAATAACGATCCCCATTGAGCTAGGAATTCATCGTGTTCTCCGATCTCGCCACCAAGCTACAAGAGCTTTGTGATGAACTACAACATGCGAGGGCATGAAGAAGTCTCTCCTCGAGCTTCAATGCCGAAAACTGCTGAAGTGGAGATCAAGAAGGAACATCAAGTGTTGATGGTCCAAAAGACTATCGATTTCAAGAAGAAAGGCAAGGCTAAGGGAAACTTCAAGAAGAAGGGCAAGTCTGTTGCCACATCGAGAAGAAGACCAAGGCTGGCCCTAAGTCGAATCTTGAATGTTTTTCTTGCAAGGGCAGCCTTTAGGCAAGGCGAAGCTGTCCAAAATATCTGGTGATAAGAAGGACGGGAAAGTGAGCAAAGGTATATATGATATACATGTTATTGATGTGTACCTTACTAGTACTCGCATGAGTACTGGTATTTGATACCGGTTCGGTTGCTAACATATGTAACTCAAACAGGAGCTAAGGAATAAGCGACAACTAGCAAGGGATGAGGTAATGATGCGGCGTCGGCAATGGATCAAAAGTTGATGTGATCGCCGTCGACGCTACCTATCCAATTACCATCGAGGATTAGTTATAAACCTAAATAATTGTTATTTAGTGCTGCGTTGAGCATGAAAATCATATCTGGATAATGTTTAATGCGAGACGGTTATTCATTCAAGTATGAGAACAATGGTTGTTCAATTTATATGAATAATATATTTTATGGTCATTAACAAGAAAAGAATGGTTTATTTATTTTGAATCTTGATAATAGTACACATGTTCATAATGTGAATGCCAAAAGAATTAAGTTGAATGATGATATTGCTGCATATATGTGGCATTGCCGCTTATGTCATATTGGTGTTAAACGCATGAAGAAGCTCCATTCTGATGGACTACTAGAATCACTTGATTATGAATCATTTGAGACATGTGAACCATGCCTCATGGGCAAGATGACTAGAACCCCGTTTTCCGGTACAATGGAGCGGGCAACCGACTTATTGGAAATCATACATACCGATGTGTGTGGTCCAATGAGTGTGTTAGCGTGGTGGATATCGTTGCCGTTACTTTCACGGATGATTTGAGTAGATATGGATATATTTACTTAATGAAACACAAGTCTGAAACATTTGAAAAGTTCAAAGAATTTCAGAGTGAAGTAGAAAATCATCGTAACAGAAAGATCAAATTTCTACGATCTGATCGTGGAGGAGAGTATCTTAGTTACGAGTTTGGCACACACATGAGACAATGTGGAATAGTTTCACAACTCACTCCTGCTGGAACACCACAACGTAATGGTGTATCCGAGCGTCGTAATCGTACTTTATTGGATATGGTTCGATCTATGATGTCCCTTACAGATTTGCCACTTTCATTTTGGGGTCATGCACTAGAAACAGCTGCATTCACTTTAAATAGGGCACCATCTAAATCCGTTGAAATGACACCGTATGAATTATGGTTTGGCAACAAACCTAAGCTGTCATTTCTAAAAGTTTGGGGATGCGATGTTTATGTGAAGAAACTTCAACCTGATAAACTCGAACCCAAAGCGGAAAAATGCGTCTTCATAGGATACCCTAAAGAAACAATTGGGTACACCTTCTATCACAGATCCGAGGGCAAGGTTTTCGTTGCCAAGAATGGATCATTTTTGGAGAAAGAGTTTCTCTCGAAAGGTGTGAGTAGTAGGAAGGTAGAACTCGACGAGGTTGTTGAACCTTCTCTTCATGGAATGGCAAGTCTTGTGGCGCGGAAGTTGTTTCGGAGTTGACTTCACCAAATGAAGAGGGAACTAATGATAAGGATCATGAAACTCCGAAAGAGAACACTACCGCACCTCGCAGGTCAACAAGAGCGCTATCGCTCTTGACTTTTATGTTCCTACTATGAATGTCATGGTAGTTGAGAATAATGACCTGCGACGTATGATGAAGCGATGATGAGCCCAGATTCCGACAAATGGCTAGAAGCCATGAAATCGAAATGGGATCCATGTATGAAAACCAAGTATGGACTTTGGTGGACCTACCCAATGACCGTAAGGCCGTTGAGAACAAATGGATTTTCAAAAGGAAAATAGACGCAGATGGTAATGTGACCGTCTATAAAGCTCGACTTGTCGCAAAGGGTTTTCGACAAATTCAAGGAGTTGACTACGATGAGACTTTCTCACCCGTAGCGATGCTAAAGTCTGTAAGGATAATGTTAGCAATTGCTGCATTTTTCGATTATGAAATCTGGCAGATGGATGTCAAAACTGCGTTCCTTAATGGAAACATTGAGGAAGAGTTGTATATGATACAACCCAAAGGTTTTGTTGATCCTAAGGATGCTAATAAGGTATGCAAACTTCAGCGATCCATTTATGGACTGAAGCAAGCATCACGAAGTTGGAATCTCCGTTTTGATGAGGTAATCAAAGGTTTTGGATTTGTCCAAACTTACGGAGAATCTTGTGTTTACAAGAAAGTGAGTGGGAGCTCTATAGCATTTACGATATTATATGTGGATGACATATTGTTGATAGGAAATGATATAGAACTTTTGAAAAGTGTAAAAGATTACTTAAACAAGAAGTTTTCAATGAAAGACCTTGGTGAAGCGGCATATATTTTAGGCATCAAAATCTATAGAGATAGATCGAGACGCTTGATTGGGCTATCACAAAGTACATATCTTGACAAGATTCTAAAGAAGTTTAGAATGGACGAAAGTAAGAAAGGGTTCTTACCTATGATGCAAGGCAAGACGTTGAGTAAGACTCAGAGTCCAGCTACAAAGCAGAAGATAGAGAAGTAATGAATAAGATTCCTATGCTTCACCATAGGCTCTATCATGTATGCTATGTTGTGTACAAGACCGGATGTGGCACATGCTATTAGTTTGACTAGCAGGTACCAGTCTGATCCAGGTTTTGAACACTGGACGGCGGTCAAGAATATCTTTAAGTACTTAAGAAGAACTAAGGATATGTTTCTCATATATGGTGGTGAAGAAGAGCTCGTCGCAAAATGTTACGTCGACGCTAGCTTTGATAATCGATCCGGATGACTCTAAGTCTCAATCCGGGTACATTTTTGAAATGAATGGAGGAGCAAGTGAGTGGAGAAGTTCCAAGCAATCTGTGGTGGCGGGATCTTCAACAGAGGCGGAATATATTGTCGCTTGAAGCGTAGCGAGAAGCGGTTTGGATGAAGATGTTCATATCCGAACTAGGTGTGGTTCCGAGTGCGTTGGACCCGATGGTTATCTATTGTGACAATAATGGTGCCATAGCCAATGCTAAAGAACCAAGGTCACACAAGAATTCCAAGCATATTAAGCGCCGGTTTCACTCCATCCGTGAACATGTCAAGGATGGCGATATAAAGATTTGCAAAGTACACACGGATCTGAATGTGGCAGACTCGTTGACTAAAGCTCTCCCAAGGGCAAAACATGATCAACACCAGAACTCAATGGGTGTTAGAATCATCACAATGTAATCTAGATTATTGACTCTAGTGCAAGTGGGAGACTGAAGGGAATATGCCCGAGAGACAATAATAAATTGTTTATTATCATATTCCATGTTTATAATAGATGTTTATTTCTCATGCTAAAATTGTATTAATCGGAAACGTTAATACATGTGTGTTTAATAAACAAAAGGGTTCCTAGTAAAGCCTCTTTTTAAACTAGCTCGTTGATTAACTGATGATCAAGGTTTCCTGATCATGAACATTGGATGTTGTTAATAACAGGGTCATGTCATTAGAAGAATGATGTGATGAACACACACCCAAGTTGGTATAGCAAATACGATCAAGTCATTTAGTTTGTTGCTTTGTATCAAACACATTCGAAATAGCTCTTTTCCTTAGACCATGAGATGATGTCAATCACTAATTTCGGAAGAGTACTTTGATGACATCAAACGTCACTCCGTAACACGGTGACTATAAAGATGGATTTGGGTACTATGAAAGTATTAGTTGAGGCTCATGCATCAAGAGTGGGATTTGTCCATCCGGATGACGGAGAGATATACTGGGCCCTCTCGGTGATATCACATTGACATCGCTTGCAAGCATGTGACTATGTCACAAGAATGTTATATCACGTAACGAGTAAAGAGTACTTGTCGGTAACGGGATCGAACTAGGTATAGTTGATACTGATGATCGGATCCCGGACAAGTAAAATATCGTGAGACAAAAGGAATTGGTTATGTCGTTTTCTGGTTTACGCGATCACTAGTTCATCGTTGAGTGAATGGGAGTCATTACGGATCTCGGATCCCGCTGATGATTATTGATCTGAGAGGTGTCTCAATCATGTCCATTTTATTCACGAACCGTAGGGTGACACACTTAAGGTTCATCGATGCATTTGAGTGGATACGAAACACCGGAGAAAAGTATGGACAGTATAGGGACTATTTCGAGTATCGCCGGAATAGTTTCGGGATATCGGAATAGTTAAAGGGGGTATGCGTTAATGTTTGTTAATTAAAAGAATTAACAAATATTAAAATATCTGAAATAAAAATGTTTTATTTATTTATGGGAGAAAACCCTTTCATTTCTTGAGTGGGGTTTTAATGGAAACCAAAGTGGGTTGATTTAAGTGAGTGGAGAGATCACTCACATGAAGAGAGGGAGGGCAAGGGGCACCCCCCCATGCGCCGGCCACCCCTTGGCATGCCTCCTCCTCCTCCTATAAAAGGGAGGGAGGAGCTCCTCTCTTTGTGTGTTCATCCATTTGACCCTTTGGTTGGTCCATTCTCCCTCCTCCTGCTGATCTGTTTTTCGAGCTGTGGCTTATGCGGCGCTGCTGAAATTATTTTCTCCACCACCACCACCACTAAGGTGTAGTGTTGTTGGAGTTTTTCGGGATCCACTACTTCACGCCTACTGAACGAGGGATTGGAGGTCATTGTTGATCCGTACATGTGACCAAGTACGGAGGCGCTGCCGTTTGTGGCGCTCATCTTCGCGACTTTGAAGTCGGGAGTGTACCTCTACATCAACCACGTTTGTTTGCGGGAATGTTATTCCCGCTTTCGGTCTACGAGGGTGAGTCCTTCTGAAACCGTTTACTTGCATCTCCTAGATATGATCTTGGTGTTTGGTTGCAATCGTAGGAAAATTTTTTTGTTTTCCTTGCTTCGAAACCCTTCATAATCCTCTTGTACCACACATAAATCTTGATGCAGTACCGACGGTCCAGATACAGAGGGCATATGCCCAGCTGGTCACAAAATCCACACTCATAAATTTTCTGATATTTTTACGGAACTAAACTGTTTCACCTGACACTCTAGGAATTTTTTTATTTAATATTTATTTTAAATCTTTTTTTAAAAAATAATCAACAAAAAATGACAGAAATAGGGGCGATCGCCCTTTATTGGGGCGATCGCCCGTTAGTGGGGCGATAGGAGCCTGCTGTGGCAGCGTTTTGTTACTGCCGTGACAGCTATCGCCCGAAATAGGGGCAATAGGTGGCCTTCACCTCCACCCGTTCGCGTCGGCCAGTGGCATCAGCCAAAAACAAAAACAAAGAAGAGGAGAATAAAGAAAGAAAGAAAGAAGAGGGGAAGAAGAGAGGATGAAGAAGAAGAAGAATAGGAGAAGAGGAGGAGGAGGAAGAAGAAGAAGAGTAGAAGAGGAGGAAAAACGATGTCACGGGTAAATTCTTTGTTCGTTTGAATTTAATTAGCGACTTAGCGATTAGATTAATTAGCAATTTGATGACTTAGCGATTCGGTGACTTAGCGACTTAGCGACTCAACGACTCAGCGATTTAGCGACTCAGTGATTTAGCGATTTAGCGACATAGCGACATAGCGATTTAGCAACTAAGTGACTTAGCAACTCAACGACTTAGCAACTCAATGATAGCAACTTAGCGACATAGCGACTCAGCGATAGTGACTCAGCGACATAGCAATTTAGCGACTCAGGGACTTAACGATTTAGCGACTTAGCGACATAGCGACTCAACGATAACGACTTAGTGACTTAGCGATTTAGCGACTTAGCGATTTAGCGACTCAGTGATAGCGACTTAGCGATTTAGCGACTCAGCGATTAGCGACTTTGCGACTCAGCGATTAGATGAATTAGCGACTTAGCAATTTAGTGACTTCGCGACTCAGTGACTTAGCGACTTAGCGATGTAATAGGCAATATCTAGAAATGTAATGTGGTAGGATTGTGTAGTAATGAAATTTTAATACTATGATAAAACATGGTAGGCTAGCCATATGTTGTGTGGGTAAAGTTTCAAAAATTGCGACATAGAAATTGAAGTATAATATATTATGTAGATATGCAGTTTTTAAGGGTAGACAACTGATGAATTTCTCGGTCCGACGTTGCACGCAGCATGTCGGAGAAATTGTATTTTCAAATATTTTATGGAGATGGGGAGATAGCACAGGGGGCCGATGGAGTGGATTTGTCAACATTTTCAAGAGTCATACGGGGCATATATAGACATAGTGATATGACATACAGGGCTTTGTTGAAGTGGATTTTTCGGATGTTCAATTTGGATGCCCAGACTATTCGACTGCGGGTTAGAGCTGTAGTAAGCCGTGCGCAACACTGTTTTTATGGAGAGTTGATTCCTATTAACGCGACATCATCATGGAGGTGCTATGTTGGGTTTGCCGTAGAGCAGGGCTGGCAGCTCATATTGCTGGTACAGTGGTACCAGGTAGATCCATTGGTGTCGGAAGTTCGTGATGTTGGGGAGATATTATGGAGGAGGGGAAGACAAATATGCAAGAATGTGATGATGAAGGTGGCGAGGAGCCCAGAGACGGGGGACACAAGATTGGCGATGGCGAGGGGATCGGGGGGGGCAAGGAGATAGTTGTGGAGGCGAGGGGGTGGCTGACGAGGGTGTGACACCTCGGAGTGTCGTAATTCTATACAATGTGAATGTTGAGGACAAAAACTTGATGGAATGTGGAATTTAGGTTAAAACCTTTCGGCTTGAAATTTGCTTGCGTTTTTGGGCCGTTTGAAGTGTTATGTCGCCACGGAGTGTCGTATCCTTAATTAATGGGCATGATAAGGTTAATTACAGTATGAGATGTGGAAATAAGGTTAAAACCATAGGAATTGGAGGTTAATAACGTTTCCGGGCCGTTTCCGGGGTTTTGGGCCTTTCCGGGGGATTTTGGGCCTTAAAGAGGAGGTCGTGGGCTTTGGTGGGAAGGTGTTTGAGTCCGTATGAGGGTAGGAATCCTATTTGGGCTGGTGGAGAGGCCTCCCCCTGCCCCTTTTATGCGCCCCACCTCAGCCCTTGCGCCCCCACCCCTTGGAGAAAGCCCTAGCCGCCCTTGCTCTCCTCCCTTGGCCGTGCGCCCCATCTTCCCTTGCCCCCTTGCCTCCCCACCACTCCACCACCTCTCCTCCACTCCTTGCTGCCCTAGGGTAGCCTCCCCACCCCTGCATCCTCATGGATCCATCCGAGGAGCGAGGAGCGAGGTGCGAGGAGCGAGGAGCGAGGAGCGAGGAGCAAGGAGATCTATTGCAGTTTTCGTGCGTCAGGTAAAGGTATGACCATGGGGCTCCTCGGGGATGTGCTAGGTACTGTTATTAGGGAGTTTATCAAGTTTTTAGCTCAATTGAAGGTGCTGGATTTGAGTAATTTGGGTTAGATCTAGATGTTGCCACGTTTCTGTTTTCAGGCAGATTGAGCAGTCGAGCTAGGGTTCGCGTGTTCGACAATTTAGAATCCGAGTATGTCCGTACGGATGTTGAAGAAGTTGTAGATAATTAAATTATCTTTCCGTGGATATAAAGAAAGTTAAATTCCGCCCTGTCGTTTGGAAGTTATGGCTGTTTTACCGAGCGTATTAAAATCTGTGACGTAATTGGAACAGATCACGGTAATCTGTAGATTAGACGACTTTAGAGTCCGAATCAGTCTTTCCATATACCTAGAGAAAGTTGGGAAATTTCCTAAGCTACGCGAGGATATACTCGTTTAATTGATTCGGAGTCCCAGAACCCAAGTTATGCCTTTTGCAAGGTTGCTGTCCCGGCAGGACAGAACCTCTGTTTTTAGGTTTTGCGAGTAGTGGGCAATGTCGGGTTAGATGGGGTTTTGCGTACTGTTTTGTGGGAATTATTGTGAGTGTGTGATGCCTATGTGCAGGTGGTGTGACACCGGGAGTGCCCTCTACTTCCCACAAATCCGTCGCCCGCGGTTGAGGAAAGTGTGTTGTAATGAATAGCAGATTGTAGGTTGCTTGTGGAGATTAGATGAAAGATTGAATACTTGCTATGATCACTTGCTATGCTTGCTGTTTTCCAATGATATAATGAGTGTGAATATCATGATATGATGCTAAGTGTCTTTATTTATCATGATTCGATGCCATGTGTTTATGTGTGCTATGACATGATGCCAAATGTTTATGTACAAATGAGATATGATAATTGGCATAGTTGCATGCATGTCATGAGATGGGGCGAGGGCGGTGAGAAAGTCATAACTAGTCCAGGAAAGGTCGGTGAGAAAGTTATGACTAGTCCGGAACGCCATTGAGTAAGACCTACATCGTGATTCCATCCACGTGGTGAATGGAAGCGCAGAGTAGGCACCCTCCATCTTCGGGATGGAAGGGGGAAAAGGGTGCACACCGACGGGTGTGTACTCAACCATACCGGTATGAGTTTCCAAGGAGATATGAGCATATGAGCATTGCATTGCATTACATGCATATTGATGGTGATATTATTAAGTGTTCATGATTGAGATGATATACATGATGGGAGATGTTTTTGCCATGTTATTGTTCTTGTTGTCCATTACAATATGCTTGCTGAGTTTCGAACTCACGCTTGTGTTTTATGTTGTTTTTTAGGTACTTTGAGATCGGCATGCGGGACGAAGGGGTTTAGCTACACTTCTACACGTAGCTCCACCATCATAGTCTATAATTAATCACTTGGAGACATGATATTAAGAGTTGTGCCACAAACTTAATGTATGGTTTAATTTAGCATGCTCGTGATCCCTTATTTGCTTCGTTATAGCTTATGAAGTGGTTGAGCGTGGTAGTATTGGCGTAATTTGATGATATGTCCATTTATGTGGATGGTTTAGATGTCGTGTGCTATGATATATCTTGTGTAACATCCCAAAATTTTGCTTTTCTTAAATTCATGTGTGATTTGGCACTTTGGTGAATTTTTGGAATTTTCTGGAATTTATTTGGAATTTATTTGAATTTATTCCATTTTTAAATAATTAAAGAATTTAATTTTGCAAATAAAATTTTGTTGGAAATATTTTATTTGAGTCCAAAATGATCCAAAATATTTTCCAGAATTTTTCTGGAATTTTTCTGAGTCTTTTGCTATATTTAATGAATTAAATGAATTACTGGAAATTATTTTAAATATTAAATCGCTGGAAAATCAACTCGGTCGAGCATCGTTTCATCCGACCGAAGTCGGACTCGAGTCCGACCGAGCGATTGACTCGATCAAACCAGCTCAAAACCCTAATCAATCCCAACCGTTGGATCAAGATCCAACTACCGAGATCCGCTCAGACGGCTTCGAGCCGTGATCCGGCCGGATCCGATCGCACCCGCGCGATCGTGGCCGCTGATCGTGCCACGTGGATGGGCCAGGCGTCGTCGTCTCCGCCGAGTCCGAGCCGGACTTCGCCGCCGCGCGCCGCCGTAGAATTAGGTTTCGCCTCGCACGGACGCCGAGGCTATTTAAAGCCCTGGTCACGCCCGAGGTTGCCCTCATCCTTGCGCACCCGTTTCTCGAGCCATCTCGCCGAGCCGTCGCCGCTTGCCCGCATTTAGTTCGGGCCGGAGTTGGAACTCATTGCGCAGCGGTTGAACGCCGATTCCGCCGCCGCCCATCGCCTTCCGCCGAAGGAGCCCAGATCCGGATCCCGTGACGAGACGCACCGAAGAGACCACTCACTTCGCCGAGCAACCCCAAACGCCGCCGCTCGCTGCCGTTTTCGCCTCCGGTGGCTGCAGCTCCGCCGCTGCCGCCATCGCCCTCGCGAAGCTCAGGACCGTCCGATCTTGATCGTGCGGTTGAGGTGAGTTCACGTGTTCCAAACCCGATTAGATCCGGACCGTTGGATCAAGATCCAACGGCCCACAATCGCCACGCGTCGTAGTAGTGTTATTATAGGATTAGATCTCGACCGTCCGATCTAGATCGAACGCCCACGATCATCGAGTAGATTCAACGTGTTAACCTTGGATCTAATCGCGCCGCCGAATTTCAAATCAACGGCCGAGATTGCGCCACGCGTTTCCGGGAAGTTGGACCGACGCGTCGGGCCTGGCCCACGCTGGCAGTGCAGACGCCGACACGCGGGCCCGCGTGTCGAGGGCCCGCATGTCGCTGGCTAATCCAGCCAAGCGCCGACGTCACCCATGACGTCACGGTGGTCCCACATGTCGCGACCGTGGTCGAGCCTCGCCGACGTCGCCGATGACGCTACCCGAGTGGTCCCACCGCCGGGCCTCACGTGGAGTCGTGGACCGAGTCCACGGTAGACCCGAGCCGAGCGTGGACCGAGTCCATGGACTACCGACGCCACCAACCAATCAGAGGCTGCCACGTGTCCATGCTGACGCAATAATTAATTTTCGAAAAAGAAAATGATTTATTAAATCGAAATAATGATTTCAGATTTTGTTTCAAATTTCAAACGCTTATAACTTTTGCGTTTCAACTCCGATTTGAGTGATTCAAATTTCTAAATTTGTATAAAATTGAGATCTACCTAAATATGAATTTTATTTAATTTTTGGACTAAATTTTTTCTCTGAAAAATTATTTAATTGATTATTTAAACTTTAAATAATCATAACTTTTGCGTCTTAACTCTAAATTTGACGATTCCAGTTTCTAAAAATCCATAAAATTATGTTCTCTCTGTTTATGGATTTTATTTGGGTGTTTGGGCACTTTTTGCCTATTGTTTATTCGTGTATTTGCTATTTGCACGCTTTACGAGTAGACGTTGAAGTGCCGGAAGGATTCGAAGGAGAAGTATTGACTCAGGATCCAACTCAAGACCAAGAGCAAGTACTTTTTGAAGGCAAGTTGTGCTTTGACCATGTTGATCCTATTTCGAAATCTATTTTGATTTAAACTATTGCATGCTAGTTCAATTAGAAAAATACTTGGTTTAAACATGGGGGTTAGATAAGTACCAATTTGCTGTATGACACCTTGATTATTTAAGTATGTGCCATGACCCTTTGTCACCCTAGTTGTGGATTACTAGTTGGACATTATTAAATTGCCAACATGGGTTTAGAACGTTGTAGTATACTGCTTAGACCTGCTACGTGCTCATGACATGATTTTGGACAATCAAATGTTAATATTGACTTAATGATATATCGAACCTGTTTTGGAAAAGTATCATGTGATGTTGATGGCACGTGGTGCATGGTAATCAACTGGGGTTTGATAAACGATTTCGGCCAGGGGCATGTGGCAAGAGTAATCAGGTGGGCCAGTTGTGGCATTGGGAGTGTTGATTTGGTTCTTCGGGTAGTCTTGCCCTGGTCATCCTAAGGACTTAACCTTGCAAGCCTTTGAACTGGGTCTAACGTGCAACCACATGTCTGTAATGGGACGGACCTAGTTGACTAAGTTGCTAATAACGTACCTGTGGGACCTCAGGAGGTCAACTACACCCTTTGTGTATGTTGTACGGGGGAGCGCATCGGGCCGAGGCCAGTACCCATCTAACGGTTGATTGGCCTAGACTTCGCCTTAGCGAAGGGAAGGGTTAGTGCCAATAACCGGGGAGGACCACTTGTATTGTTAGAGGTTTCAAAGACTTTGTTACTGAACTCGCCTTTGTGGTGTTTGACTGTATCTTGTGGGTAAAGTGCATAACCTCTGCAGAGTATAGAATCGATTCGAATAGCCGTGTCCGCGGTATTGGACATCGCGCGGGAAGGACAGTCAAGGGGTAGACGGTCTCAAAAATAACTTTGGTTTGAAAGGGTGGGTTGTTTTAATAATGACGATGGTGGAAATGTGCTTTAGCATGGCGACAATGTTTATTAAACTTCTTGAAAAGTTATTTATGCTTTACTTATTTCTACTGCTTTCGAATCTACTTACATTACTTTTCAAATGTCGTTTACATAAATATACCTTGAGCTATTCCTTTGTACCAAGCCATGCATATAGTATATTAGCTTGCATTCTCAGGCATGACTTGTCGAGTACCAAGTACTCACCCTTGCCTCAACACAACATCAGTTGAAGAGGAGACTACGCCACTTTGGAGGAGGAACTCCAAGAGGATCCGTCTACTTAGGGATGCGAGCCTACCATTGCCTGTGGTATCTTTGGATGGCGCCACTAAGCTATCTCGATTTTCCGTTGCTATTATTTTTCTCACGAATAAGTTTCGCGAAGTAGGCATACATTTGTAACTTGACCATAAGGTCGAGTAACCAGTTTGGTTATTTAAATAAAGTACTTTGATAGTATCGATTGGTATGATTGTGATATTTACCGATGTTAAGACTGTGTGCACTAGCGCGTTCCTGGACTAGTGCTGAATACACAGAGGGTCCGGATTTGCAAATTCGGGGTCCCGACAGAGGTGGTATCAGAGCCATACTTGACCGTAGGCTCAACCCTAAGATAGAATGGTCGTAGTGAGGATAAAACCTATTTTCTAAAAGCTAAAAATTTGTGAAGACAAGAAATGACATCTCGACTTATCCCCTTCTCTCTTTTCTTGTCTCTTGCTGAAATTTTCCCTTACCTTGTCACAATTCAAAAAAAAAAATTCCGAGTTCTTACGTAAAGCACTCTTGTGACAGATGGAGGAAGAGTTCAACTACGTAGATCTAGGAGTTGGTCACGCCACGGAACTTTGGCATATGCTACAGACTCTCGGAGATTTTGAGAAGCCCCAATACCAAGTGGAAGTGATCAGACAAGCGGGATTGATCAAGGCTTGTGACGTGAGGATTGAGGTACCTGCTAGGAAAAAGGGCCCAGGCAATCGCCCGATACACTGCACTGCCAGGAGATCTACAATGCAGATGGGTATCCAAGAAGTATCACGACGAGCAATGCGGCACATTGTGAAATCATGTGCTGAAAAATTGGCTTTGAACTGAAAAATTAACTTAGATTTGAATTTGCAAAATGTGTTTGTTCATGTGTTTTGACAATTTGACAAGAAACAGTAAGTTACGCATTAGCGCCGGACAAAGTTCTCAAGAAACAAGAAGTTTCCATCCGCGACGACAGTGTTTTTGGGTCTGTTGTGAACATGTTTTGAGCCCATGACCGAAGTCATTTTCACATGTACAACGGACAGTTTTTCTTGGTCCGTTGTGAACAAGCTTTTTCGGTTTGGATAATTTCTTGGAACCAAGATTTTCACATGTACAACGGACTAATTCTTTTTGTCCGTCGTGAATGGACTTTTTCTAGGGTTTTACTTTTGTGAAACCGAGCGTGGCACGTTTGCGCCGGACAAGCTTCTGGGGTCCGTTGTGAACTTGTTTTGAGCTCATGACCGAAGTCATTTGCATGTACAACGGACCAACTTTGTTTGTCCGTTGTGAACGTGTTTTTCCGTTTGGTTGGCTTCTTGGAACGAAACTTTTCCTTATACAACGGACCAACTTTGTTTGTCCGTCGTGAATCGTTTCGCTCAATTAGGGTTTTGAGCGATTTGGATTTGAATTTTGAATGTGAATTTGAAATTTGTAATGATTTCATGATGCTTCTTTTGAAGTGGACTTTATGCAAAACTCATGTGAGTAGTTGCATGGATTGACATTGAGTCAAGTCGTGGACTTGTGCTCGGATTCGTTTTGTGGTTTGTTCATGTGCAGGTATTGCTCGAAGACGAATGTGGTCGATGACGGGACCGGAGCTAGGTTCATGGAGGAACTGAGGTTCGGGACTAGGTTCAGGAGGAACCGAGGTCTTGGTGGTCAAGGATGTCATGCGGGACGTTCGGGCTAAGAGAATGGTGCACATGAAGAATGGTTAGTCACGTGAGAATGGCAGGAGGTCATTCGCGTGCAAAAGTGTTAGTCACGTGAGTATGGCAGGTGGCCATACGCGTGCAAAGTGTTAGTCACGTGAGTATGGTAGGGTTGCCATACACGCAGTAAGAGTTGTACTCGGCCTGGTTGGGCCAAGTAGAGTTGAGTTGGATACGGATTCCTTCTAGGGAATAGGAATCGTATTCAGAACTCCTTGTGGGTTGGTGCTTTAAATAGGTGGGGGGTCTCCTGTTGAAAGGCACCAAGTAGAGCTGAGCGCATCAAGCTTTGAGCTTGGTTTTAGGGTTTGTACTCTTTTGATGAGAGTATTTTAGACAAGAAATAAAGATCAATTCTTCCAAGATTTTTGCGTGCTCTGATAACCTCGTCGCTACAAAAGATTTTCTCTGTTTTGGTTCTTGTTTGCATGCTTGTTCTAGTTCTAGATTGGTTTTTGTTCTTCAAGTTTTATCTTGATTTGATCCATCAAAAACCTCTCTAGGGTTTTGATCTAGTGTTTCTCAAAGTCTAGTTGATCAATCTTTTGTCGTTCTTGTTTAATCTTGAAGTTTTGATTAGATTGATTCTCGTCAAGTTCTGGATCAGCAAGCTTGCGAAGCTCATAACTTTTGATCCGTAAGTCCGATCGAGCTGATTCTTTTTGGGTTCGATTCGTATTGGAATCTAGTTTCTTGTGTCCAAATTTCAGATCGTTTCGACGGTTGGATCTCCGGGAATTCGCGTTTTACTGAACCTCTGTCATTCTGTTTTTGTCGAAAACGAGGCAATTATTTGGTTCTGTTTTGGGGTGAACTTTTAATAGGTCAAGAATTTGGTTTTAGCTTCCGCACAATCATTCACCCCCCCTCTGATTGCTATATTCGTATACTTCGATCCTACACACATTACCCGTATCTACGCCAGAGAGTTGGAGAGTACGGTGTTCCGTTATCATCCGCACAGCGATAACCTTCTTGACCCGAAGGCGATTCAGGATGAGGATGCCACGGTTACACAGTTGGCACGATTTGTTGTCGCCCAGGAAGATGTACTAGATAATACAAGCAAGGAGCTACAGAAGGCCCGCAAGGAGATCACGACAGAGAAGAACAGATGGCGGGAAGCTCAAGAGTATGTGGCACACCTTCTACGAAGGATTGACGAGTTGGAGATGACCTTGTACGGACTGCACCAGAGCGATTTCGAGCTACACGAGCCAGATCCGGAGGAGTCAGACCTCGATGAGGACACTGCTTCTTCGACTACCACAGAGGACATAGTCGCTGGACATGGCGATCGTTTCGCGCCTATGCCACAGCACCCGTACCCAGGCCGTGGAGGTTTTCTCGATGAGTGAGCATAGGTTCTATAGTGAGACTCCTTCGCCGAGTCGCGTCATAGAATAAAGAGTCACCCTTTAGGCGTTAGACTCCAGAGTTAGTTCGATTTGGATTTGCTTTGTTTGCTGAGTGTGCAGTATGTGTTGCAAGGCCCTTAGGCATTGTAAGCAGCCATACCAAGTTATTAATAATAAAGTTGGACCTTACAATTATACCTTTCGCCCCGCATAAATTCCATATTACTTGTCTATTCTTGATTCCCTCTCATCTCTAAACCTAGAGCAAATCGACAGATGGTAAACACCCGTGGAAACTTTGGAAGCAATGGGAGTGGTTCTCGCCCAGCAGAAAACCCCAATGATGGAGCACCAGCACCGCCTTTGGATATGCAGAATTTCGAGCTTTTCTTGCTGCCGGACTCGATTGATGCATGCTATGATGCAACAAATGCAACACGTCACCGCTCAGGCCACTGCTAATCAAGTTAATCAGGGACCACGCCAAAATACAAGGCTGTCAGAGTTCATAAGAACTCACCCACCCACTTTCTCTGGGAATGCCAATCCATTAGAGGCCGATGATTGGTTAAGATCAATCGAGAGGAAGCTACACATAGCTCAATGCATAGGAAATGAGAAGGTACTCTACGCTTCTCATCAGCTAGAAGGGACAAATGCGAATGGTGGGAGAACTTCGTGCCACGCAAGAGAACCCTCAAGATATCACTTGGGAAGAGTTCACATTTGCATTCGACAAGATCACGTGCTGAAGGAATCATGGACCTTAAGAAGGAGGAGTTCATAGCATTAAAGCAAGGTAATCGGCCCGGTGGCCGACTACGAACAAGTTCACACAGCTAGCACGCTACGCACTGAGGATGTAGCGGCGAGATAAGGCCGACAGCCTCGCTTTTATGAAGGGACTTAACTCAGGATTGCAAGTAGGGTTGATCACCCACACCTTTCAGATTTCCAAGAATTGGTGAATAAGGCGCTTATTCTTGAGGACAAGCGCAAGGAACTGGATGAGAACAGAAGCGCAGGATGCAACACAAGGATCACGCCAGGAACGCAATGGCGCCGAGAGTTGCACCAAATCAATTCTTCAGATTCCAACCACGAATCGACAAGGACACCATCCTCGGCACCAAGACACATCAATCGAACTACCAAACCCCAGCCCCGCTAGAAACGCTTACTCGAGCAAAGAAGGAGCAAGTGAGACGCCGCTACAATCGCAACGAGCCAGACACTTTGCCAACAGCTTGTCCAAAGAAGATGAGGAGTGACCCGATTCGCTTCAATCTAGGAACCACCCAGCTAGGACGCCAAAGACCAGAGCCACACCCTGCACCGTGGTGAGAGGCCGAGTCAACCATGTCACCGCAGATGCACTGCGAATGCTACGGACGTCGATCTTGGGTAAGTTACTTGTTAACTCGACTGCAATGCTTTGTTTGACTCGAGCTTCGCATTCGTTTGTTTCGCAAGGCTTTGCTACTAGAAATGATTTGAGGATTGCAAGACTTAGATGCATGCTTTTAGTTCAAACCCCTGGTTAGAACTCCGAGCGAAAGTAGGATGTTCCGGTGAGAATACTAATAGATGGAATAGAGTTCCTAGCAAACCTTATAATTTTGGAAACCTGCACCTAGACGTTATATTGGGAATGGATTGGTTATCCAAGCACAAGGCCGTATTGGATTGTGGACGAAGGACTATCTCGATTGAGAGCCCGTGTGGGAAGAAAGTGGAATTTCAAGCCACTGCGATTAGAGATGGACAGTTGATGGTTAACAGTACCAAGGCAATCAGCATCGAGGATGTCCCAAAGAGTGAATGAGTACCCGGATGTTTTTCCCGAAGATCTACCGGTATGCCGCTGACAGGGACATAGAGTTTGTGATAGAGCTTGTACTGCACAAAGACCGATAGCAAAGAGACCCTATCGGATGTCCACCGAGGAGTTGGTAGAGATGAAGAAACAGCTAGAAGAGTTAATGGAGAAAGGATTTATCGAGACCGAGTTAGTGCCGTGGGGAGCACCAGTTTTGTTTGTCAAGAAGAAGGACGGGAGTTTCAGGATGTGCATTGACTACCGTGCACTCAATGAAGTCACCGTGAAGAATAAGTATCCGCTACCCAGGATTGATGATTTGTTTGATCGATTAAGAGGAGCCGGAGTTTTCTCCAAGATTGATCTCGAGATCGGGATACCATCGATTGAAGATCCGATCGTAAGATATTCAAGATCGCATTCTCGTCAAGATATGGACATTACGAGTTTACGGTTATGTCCTTTGGGCCGATTTAACGCGCCAAATTATTTCATGAATATGATGAATAAGGTGTTCATGGAATATTTGGACAAGTTTGTCGTCGTGTTCATAGACGATATCCTAATCTACTCCAAGACAGAGAGTGAACATGCCGAACACTTAAGGCGAGTTTTGGAAAAGCCGAGGAACAACAACTTTTCGCCAAGTTCAGCAAGTGTGATTTTTGGAAGGACAAGGTGGAGTTTCTTGGACATGTAATGACCGCATGAAGGAGTCGCCAGTAGATCCAAGCAAAGTAGAAGCGGTGTTACATTGGGAGCGACCAAAGACGGTGACCAGATTCGGAGTTTCCTTGGAATGGCAGGATACTACCGCCGTTTCATCGAAGGCTTCTCGACAATTGCGAAACCTCTTACGCAGCTGAAGAAGGAAAAGAAGTTTGCATGGGCCTTGAGAATGTGAGAAAGGATTTCAGGAGTGAAGAAGCGATTGACATCAAGACCGGTGTTAGTTCTACCGATGTTGCTCAAAGCTTCGATATTTATTGTGACGCATCGCGCCAAGGACTTGGATGTGTGCTTTGATGAAGGATGGAAAGGTCGCCGCTATGCATCAAGGCGATTGAGGCCGCATGAGGAAAATTATCCAACACATGATTTAGAGTTAGCCGTAGTGCATGCTTTGAAGATATGGCGTCACTATCGATTGGAAACAGATGTGAAGTGTATACGGATCATAAGAGCCTTAAGTACATATTCACCCGATCGGATCTGAATATGAGGCGGAGGAGATGGTTAGAGTTGATCAAGGACTATAATGTTGGAATCCATTACCATCCGGGAAGGCCAACGTAGTTGCCGATGCCTTGAGTCGGAAAAGCCATACCGTGAGTACGTTGCTAGCCACAAGTCGGGATGAGTTATGCGAGGATTTTGAGAAAATGAAGATTGAGGTAGTACCTAGCGGATTCTTGGCCGCATTAGAAGTAAAGCCTACCTTAGAGGATCAGATCCGAGAAGGACAGAAGGATGATGACAAGATCCGCAGGATTAAGTCCATCAAGGAGGAAGGCAAGGCAGAGGACTTCAAGTTGGATGAGCAAGGCACGTTGTTGATGAAGTGTCGCATTTGTGTGCCTAACAAAAGGAGTTAAAGCAAGCGATTCGGAGGAAGCCCATGACTCAAGTACTCAATTCATCCCGAAGCGCCAAGATGTATCAGGATTTGAAGGAGAGATTCGGTGGCCGAGTATGAAACGTGAAGTTGCCGAGCATGTTGCATTGTGCGATGTATGCCGGAGAGTCAAGGCAATGCATCGAGACCAGCAGGATTGCTACAAACGAAAATACCTGAGTGGAAGTGGGAGGAAATCGGAATGGATTTCATTACCGGTTTGCCGAAGACTCAAGGAGGTTATGACTCCATATGGGTTATAGTGGATCGCTTGACTAAAGTAGCCCATTTTATCCCCGTGAAGACCACTTACTCGGGAGATAAATTAGCGTAATTGTACATGATCAGGATTGTCTGTTTGCACGGAGTGCCAAAGAGGATTGTATCGGACAGAGGTACCCAATTTACCTCAAGGTTCTGGAATAAGTTGCATGAAGCCATGGGAACCCGTTTGAACTTTAGTACAGCCTATCATCCATGCACGGATGGACCAGACCGAAAGAGTCAACCAGATTCTCGGAGGATATGTTAAGAGCTTGTGCATTGGCTTATGCTACCTCTTGGGATAAGAGTTTGCCGTATGCCGAGTTCGATTACAACAATAGTTACCAAGCTAGTTTACTGAGATGTCACCTTTTGAGGCCTTTGTATGGTCGACTGTCGGACGCCATTGAATTGGAATGAGACCGGCGAGCGCCGTGTCTTTGGGCCTGATATTCTTCAAGAGGCTGAAGAGCAGATCGCCATGATTAGGGAAAGGTTGAAGATAGCCCAATCACGACAGAAGAGTTATGCTGACAATCATCGCCGAGACTTGAGTTTTGAACCAGAAGACTTTGTATACCTCAGAGTTATGCCTCTCAGGGGAGTTAAGAGGTTCCATGCCAAAGGGAAACTTGCACCCCGTTATGTTGGACCATTTAAGATTGTGAGCCGCAGAGGCGAGGTTGCTTATCAGCTGGAGTTGCCACAGTCGTTAGCAGGAGTGCATGACGTATTCCATGTGTCCCAGTTAAAGAAGTGTCTCCGAGTTCCTGAGGAACAGGCACCGCTAGAGTTAATTGAGTTGCAAGAGGACTTGACTTATAAGGAGCATCCCGTGAGGATTCTGGACACAATGGATCGAGAAACTAGAAATAAGTCAACCCGTTTCTGTAGAGTTCAGTGGAGCAACCATGAAGAAAGCGAAGCGACTTGGGAGCGTGAAGAGGATTTGAGGAAGGAATTTCCAAACCTATTCTGTAGTGAGCCCTGAATCTCGGGGACGAGATTCTATTAAGGGGGGGAGGTTTGTAACATCCCAAAATTTTGCTTTTCTTAAATTCATGTGTGGTTTGGCACTTTGGTGAATTTTTGGAATTTTCTGGAATTTATTTGGATTTATTTGGAATTTATTTGAATTTATTCCATTTTGAAATAATTAAAGAATTTAATTTTGCAAATAAAATTTTGTTGGAAATATTTTATTTGAGTCCAAAATGATCCAAAATATTTTCGAATTTTTGGAATTTTTCTGAGTCTTTTGCTATATTTAATGAATTAAATGAATTACTGGAAATTATTTTAAATATTAAATCGCTGGAAAATCAACTCGGGTCGAGTACTGTTCATCCGACCGAGTCGAAACCCGAGTCGGACTCGAGTCCGACCCGAGCCAGTTGACTCGATCAAACCAGCTCAAAACCCTAATCAATCCCAACCGTTGGATCAAGATCCAACTACCGAGATCCGCTGTCAGACGGTTCCGAGCCGTATCCGGCCCGGATCCGATCGCATTCGCGCGATCGTGGCCGCTGATCGTGCCACGTGGGCGGCCAAGGTCGTCGTCTCCGCCGAGTCCGAAGCCGGACTTCGCCGCCGCCGCCGCCGTAGAATTAGGTTTCGCCTCGCACGGACGCCGAGGCTATTTAAAGCCCTGGTCATGCCCCGAGGTTGCCCTCATCCTTGTGCACCCGTTCCCCCGAGCCATCTCGCCTGAGCCGTCGCCGTTTGCCCGTACGAGTTCGCCGGAGTTGGAACTCTGTTGCGCAGCGGTTGAACGCCGATTCCGCCGCCGTCCGTCGTCTTCCGCCGAGAAGGAGCCCAGATCCGGGATCCCCGTGACGAGACGCACCCGAAGAGACCACTCACTTCGCCGGAGCAACCCCGAAACGCCGTCGGGCTCGTCGTCGTTCTCGTCTCCGGTGGCTGCAGCTCCGCTGCCGCCATCGCCCTCGCGAGCTCTGTGGACCGTCCGATCTTGATCGTGCGGTTGAGGTGAGTTCACGTGTTCCAAACCCGATTAGATCTGGACCGTTGGATCAAGATCCAACGGCCCACAATCGCCACGTGCCGTAGTAGTGTTATTATAGGATTAGATCTGGACCGTCCGATCTAGATCGAACGGCCCACGATCATCGAGTAGATTCAACGTGTTAACCTTGGATCTAATCGCGGCCGTCGAATTTCAAATCAACGGTCGAGATTGCGCCACGTGTCGGGAAGTTGGACCGACGGTCGGCGCTGGCCCACGCAGCTGGCAGCGTGTAGGACGCCGACACGCGGGCCCGCGCGTGTCGAGGGCCCGCATGTCAGTGGCTAATCCAGCCAAGCGCTGACGTCACCAATGACGCCACAAAGGTCCCACATGTCGCCACCGTGGTGAGCCCCGCCGACGCCGCCGATGACGCTACCCGAGTGGTCCCACCGCCGTCTCACGTGGAGTCGTGGACCGAGTCCACTGTAGACCCGAGCCGAGCGTGGACCGAGTCCATGGACCGGCCGACATCAGCCAACCAATCGAGAGGCTGCCACGTGTCCATCTTTGGACGCAATAATTGATTTCGAAAAGAAAATGATTTATTAAATCGAAATAATGATTTGATTTTGTTTCAAATTTCAAACGCTTATAACTTTTATGCTTCAACTCCGATTTGAGTGATTCAAATTTCTAAATTTGTATAAAATTGAGATCTACCTAAATATGAATTTTATTTAATTTTTGGACTAAAGTTTTTCTCTAAAAATTATTTAATTGATTATTTAAACTTTAAATAATCATAACTTTTAAGGCCTTTAACTCCAAATTTGATTTATTCCAGTTTCTAAAAATCCATAAAATTATGTTCTCTCTGTTTATGGATTTTATTTGGGTGTTTGGGCACTTTTGCCTATTGTTTATTTGTGTATTTGCTATTTGCACGCTTTACGAGTAGACGTTGAAGTGCCGGAAGGATTCGAAGGAGAAGTATTGACTCAGGATCCAACTCAAGACCAAGAGCAAGTACTTTTTGAAGGCAAGTTGTGCTTTGACCATGTTGATCCTATTTCGAAATCTATTTTGATTTAAACTATTGCATGCTAGTTCAATTAGAAAAATACTTGGTTTAAACATGGGGGTTAGATAAGTACCAATTTCTTTGTATGACACCTTGATTATTTAAGTATGTGCCATGACCCTTTGTCACCCTAGTTGTGGATTACTAGTTGGACATTATTAAATTGCCAACATGGGTTTAGAACGTTGTAGTATACTGCTTAGACCTGCTACGTGCTCATGACATGATTTTGGACAATCAAATGTTAATATTGACTTAATGATATATCGAACCTGTTTTGGAAAAGTATCATGTGATGTTGATGGCACGTGGTGCATGGTAATCAACTGGGGTTTGATAAATGATTTTCGGCCGGGCATGTGGCAAGAGTAATCAGTGGGCCAGTTGTGGCATTGGGAGTGTTGATTTGGTTCTTGGGTAGTCTTGCCCTGGTCATCCTAAGGACTTAACCTTGCAAGCCTTTGAACTGGGTCTAACGTGCAACCACATGTCCAGTAATGGGACGGACCTAGTTGACTAAGTTGCTAATAACGCACTGTGGGACCTCGGGAGGTCAACTACACCCTTTGTGTATGTTGTACGGGGAGCGCATCGGCCGAGGCCAGGTACCCATCTAACGGTTGATTGGCCTAGACTTCGCCTTAGCGAAGGGAAGGGTTAGTGCGCAATAACCGGGAGGACCACTTGTATTGTTAGAGGTTTCAGAAAGACTTTGTTACGGGAACTTCGCCTTTGTGGTGTTTGTTGTATCTTGTGGGTAAAGTGCATAACCTCTGCAGAGTTTAGAATCTATTCGAATAGCCGTGTCCGCGGTATTGGACATCGCCGGGAATTACAAATAAGGGTTAGATTTTCTCAAAAATAACTTTTGTTTGAAAGGTTGGGTTGGTTTAATAATGAAGATGGTGGAAATGTGGTTTAGGATGGGGAAAATGTTTATTAAACTTCTTGAAAAGTTATTTATGCTTTACTTATTTCTACTGCTTTCGAATCTACTTACATTACTTTTCAAATGCTGTTTGCATAAATATACCTTGAGCTATTCCTTTGTACCAAGCCATGCATATAGTATATTAGCTTGCATTCTCAGGCATGACTTCCGAGTACCAAGTACTCACCCTTGCCTCAACACAACATCAGTTGAAGAGGAGACTACGCCAGCTTTGGAGGAGGAACTCCAAGAGGATCCGTCTACTTAGGGATGCGAGCCCAGTCAGTTGCCTGTGGTATACTGGATGGCGCCACGAAGCTATCTGATTTTCCGCTGCTATTATTTTTCTCTGAATAAGTTTCGCCTTGCGAGGCATACATTTGTAACTTGACCATAAGGTCGAGTAACCAGTTTGGTTATTTAAATAAAGTACTTTGATAGTATCGATTGGTATGATTGTGATATTTACCGATGTTAAGACTGTGTGCACTAGCGCGTTCCTGGACTAGTGCTGAATACACAGAGGGTCCGGATTTGCAAATTCGGGGTCCCGACATCTTGCCATGTTTTTTTTTGATATTGTGTTAATTCATGGAAAAACAAAGGAGATGCTGCCGAAATATCGGTTTTTAGCATATGTACCTTTGCTGGAATTTATGTTTAAATGTGGTCTTTAGACGTTGTGTAGCTTATGTTTGGTAGCATTCGGGCATATTAAATGCCGGGGTGTTACAGTTGGTATCAGAGCGGGCTTCAGGTCCGTGGTGTATGAATTTAGTGAAATACCATAGGGTTAACTAAAATTTTAATGTGGAACAACCTAGAAACATGGCTTAGGTTATACTTAAAACTTTGTCATAGGATAGCAACATTAAAACTTGTGTAAGTGGAATAACTAATCTAAAATTTGACACACATGGATGCACAGTAGGAAAGGGTATGGGTATCGCTTCCTTACGCTTAAATGTTATATTTAAGCTTTGATGTTGAATGCTTCATTTGATGATGCATGTGCTATGTTATGAGATAATCAATTGAATTGTTCTTGTTGTTGTGATAAAATGGGGTTGTGGTGCCGAAGGGTTTCGGTCACCTCTTTTTGTTCATAGTAAGGGTGTGGTTTGACGGTGTGGCCAGTTAGCACCATCACCGAAGAACTGTTAACCCCTGTAGGAGAAGAGCGCTTACCCTTTCTGTCGTAGATCAGGTAGTTGATTGGAGACAAAAAGGAAGAATTAATGGTGGTTTCCTTCGTATGTTCCTTGCCGTTCTGACGGTCGGTGTTTGTTGCTTTTCTTGGCTTTAGTTGATTTGAATCAAATGAAAAGTGATGGGTTTTCGCGGATCGTTCCGTTTGCAGTGTGTGGTTTTGTCTTCCTTGGGTGAAGACGAAGAAGGGGAGTCTAGTGTTGCGTTTCTTTCGGGCCCCTTTCCAGTTTTAATGCTTAGTTCGTTGATTACTTTATGGGGAAGAAGCATTCGATTTATTCCTGTGTTTGTCTTTCTCCGAGGTTAAAGGAGTTTTGCGGAGTTGTGCCAGACCTGGCTGTCAGGGCTGAAGTTCAGTGGCTTTGTAGGTGTAAGTGGTGTTTGATTTCGTCATTTTTCTGGTTTAAGAAATCATTTTTGAAAAACCCTTCTTGTTTCGTGAAAGATTGGGGTTTGGTGTTAAGGTTTTATTTGAAAAGGTTAATGGAGCACTTGGTTCCCTTTCGAGAAAACTGTCTTTCAACCTTTTTCCTTATGGGAGTCCTTGAGATATAAAAGTGTTTTGGAGAATTCCTTTGCATGACCAAGTTTGGGTTTGCCTCATTGCAATTTTGAGAGTCAAATTTCCTTATGAATTTGGGATGAGTTTTAAAACTAAAATGCTGCAAACAAAGTAAGTAGTCTTTTGACTGAAATCGTTTGTCCCTAGTAAGAATTGATGTTTTAGGTAACAATGTGGTTTATGGATTGATGTGTTGCTAAGTTAAATTTTGAGTTGAATCAAATTCAATATGAGTAAAATCTCTTGCTTGTGAATAAATAGACTACTAGTGTTGTAGTTTACTCTCAGCAAGAATGATTGAAGGCGTTAATGTACAGGCTTGGAATCTGTTGCTTTGCTATAAAAGTGCTTATGACCCCCGATCATGTTTAAAAGTTTTAAACCCGAATGCATAGTTAAAACATTAAGATGATGTAGACTGTTGTTACCGTTAACGAAACTTTGCTGGTTGTTTAAAGATGTTTTAATTTAATGGAGTAGTAGAGGAATTTAATTGTGTTGCCTAGTGACGTTAATTTGGAAGTTGATTAGAGTTGCTATTTACGTTGTTGCAAACTACTAGTATATTTGGAAGTATGCAGTTGTGTCCCTTCAATGCTAGCATCGATGTCAATTGTGAAGACATAGGATTTGCTGTTTATAATATTGCTAAAGCATTGGGATGGTCTAACCTATTAAATTTATTTTAATAGTTGGAGTATGTTGGGTAGCGACAATTTCTTATGATATATAGATAGTGTAACTAAAAAAACAATGTAGTTGTTTTTATGATTATGCCCATTTATTGATATTGATGACTTAGTAGTGGTGGTAATTGTTTAGATTACTTCTTGGAAGCCATTGTTAAAATGGAGGTTATTATAACATGTTGTGATGGAGTGAACCATGGATAATTAACATGTTGTAGAATTTAATCCTTAATGAGTGTATACCTTAGAATCATGTTTATGAATTTTTGTCTTGTGGAGATGATATTCACTTGTTGAAATCATTGATTAATTGATTAAGTTTCGAATGCTGAGAAATTGATGTATGCATGGTATAAAAATTAATAGGTTGATCAGGCTAAAGTATTTGTTTAAGTAGTATGCTTTAAATTGAGAATATGATGTTAATTGTTGTCTGTGGGTCTGTGGAGATTAGGATGAGGTAGTGTTGGTTCGATGTCTTGTTGATAAGCATCATAAACTTTATTTATAAGTGTTGGGAAAGGTAATTAGAGAAAGAACCTGTTGTGTAGTTTTGGTTGAATCATGATGGGGCTCCTCAAGGAGTAAATAGTGATTATTGAAGCCTTTAATGGAAAGCGTAGTGGAATACCAGAGATGGTTCTTTTTATGCTGAGCTTGTGTTTAAAAGCTTTTAAACTAGTTTGGTTGTTTGCCATTTTTTGGTTGAATGCGTTCGGTCAAGGTATTCCGTGTGTTGTTGCCGAGTTTTTCCTAAAACTCGTAGTGATGGGTGCCAACCTTTGGATTTGGCTAATTTGTTTAGTTCGTGTTGTCAGTTGAGTTTTCATCCAAAAGTTTTTGAGTGGATCGCGCTCCTTCGCGTCCACATTGGAATATCTTTGGAATAAATTTTAAAGGAAACAGATAGATACAGTGGGTTGTGTTGGAAACTCTTGAGATTTAATTTGTAACTCTTTTTGGCTAGAGTTGGAGTTATTTTGAAAAATGTGTGTGATGTTTGCGAGTACTTCAAACAGGTGGATTTTATGAATGTTTTACAAAGTGATTTTGTTAGTGAGGTGTTCCCCTTTTGGAAATGAGTTTCCCTCTTCTTGAGAAAATTTGTGATGATTGTGGGAGCAGATGCTCGACTTGAAATTTTGATGTTCTCTTCCAAACTGTTGGATTTGAATGAAATGCAATGATTTGCAAGTTCAGTTTTCAATTGATGTGGGTTATTTTACGACGTGGTGTTTTACTGTCAATTATGCTGCCGTCATAGCCTCTATGAATTTCCGCAACCTTCAATGTTAATTGTGTTTCCATTATTTGATACCGAGGAAGAAGTCATTTGGCGAATGACTATTCGGTACTGTTGTTGCATGATGAATGAAGGGTGAAGAAGGAAAACGAGACATTGATTATGCATAATTAATCATAAAGGAGTCGACGAGCCAGGTCGGTGAGAAAGTCATATAAGGATATATGACTAATCCGGAGTGCTCTTGAAAAGTTTGCATTCATGTTGTGAATCGAGATGTCCATTTCTTTCTAGTATGAAAGAATGAAGAATTTCTGGTATGTTGGGTGTGTTAAAGGAGATTTGTGTTTCCTTTGCATCTTGGTTTAGAAAGTTAAACTGAATGCTCTTGGGTTGTTATTGACCTAAGCATTAGGTGTTGTTAGTAGTGGATCGTAAATGGTTTAAAGGTGAGGAGTAAAGGAAGGATGAGTTTGACTCAATTCAAACCTTCTTGGAGAATTGTGCCGTTGATGTGTTCCTCGATAGGGTTGAATAAGTACTAGTGGACCACTTGGTGGTTGCTAGTAATTGCTTTTCCTTTTCGAAGTGAATTGGATCTTTTGTCGCTGATCTATGAGCGAGTTGAGTCCACGGTAGCATTTTGTTCGGTTGTTACTGTTCTTGCGGGTTTTAAGAACTTTGGTTTTAAAGAAAGCCTTTCCTTTTGATGTTAGTGGTGGGTATTGGTCTTTTGTAAAAGATAAATCTTTTGCATGGTTTTAAACCCCGTTTGTTCAAACAAAGGGGTTGTCTTGGAGTGTCGTGTCTCTCTTGGCTCGCGTCGTCTTGTTTACGGCGAACCATTGTAGAGAGGTTGATGTGTGAAAACACATTTGTGCGTGGGAGTTGAAGAGGGTTCTAGCGGTTGAAGCCGTGTTCTTCTGGAGAGTAGCATTGCTTAAGAGATCAGGCACTTTAGTGCCAAGGAATGTATCGAATGAGGAGTGTGAAACCATTTTCTTTCGTGGTCTTTTTGGCAATTGAGGTGAAGGAGGAACCGTGCGAGGTTGCACTTTGTTGAGCTAAATCAACATTTCCTCACCAAGGGTTGGTTTTGAGAACTCGCTTAACGTTGTTCCGGTTTGAGTCTTTGTGTGAATGTTATATGTTGTAAGGAAGTCTTTTGTCCCTCGGGGACTTTGTTGTTGATTTTGTTGGCGTTCATCGGATTCGAGGTCGAATCCTATTTAAGGGGGGTAGAATGTGACACCTCGGAGTGTCGTAATTCTATACAATGTGAATGTTGAGGACAAAAACTTGATGGAATGTGGAATTTAGGTTAAAACCTTTCGGCTTGAAATTTGCTTGCGTTTTTGGGCCGTTTGAAGTGTTATGTCGCCACGGAGTGTCGTATCCTTAATTATTGGGCATGATAAGGTTAATTACAGTATGAGATGTGGAAATAAGGTTAAAACCATAGGAATTGGAGGTTAATAACGTTTCCGGCCGCTTTAGGGTTTTGGGCCTTTCCGGGGGATTTTGGGCCTTAAAGAGGAGGTCGTGGGCTTTGGTGGGAAGGTGTTTGAGTCCGTATGAGGGTAGGAATCCTATTTGGGCTGGTGGAGAGGCCTCCCCCTGCCCCTTTTATGCGCCCCACCTCAGCCCTTGCGCCCCCACCCCTTGGAGAAAGCCCTAGCCACCCTTGCTCTCCTCCCTTGGCCGTGCGCCCCATCTTCCCTTGCCCCCTTGCCTCCCCACCACTCCACCACCTCTCTTCCACTCCTTGCTGCCCTAGGGTGGCCTCCCCACCCCTGCATCCTCATGGATCCATCCGAGAGGAGATCTATTGCAGTTTTCGTGCGTCGGGCAAAGGTATGACCATGGGGCTCCTCGGGGATGTGCTAGGTACTGTTATTAGGGAGTTTATCAAGTTTTTAGCTCAATTGAAGGTGCTGGATTTGAGTAATTTGGGTTAGATCTAGATGTTGCCACGTTTCTGTTTTCGGACAGATTGAGCAGTCGAGCTAGGGTTCGCGTGTTCGCCAATTTAGAATCCGAGTATGTCTGTACGGATGTTGAAGAAGTTGTAGATAATTTAATTATCTTTCCATGGATATAAAGAAAGTTAAATTCCGCCCAGCCGTTTGGAAGTTATGGCTATTTTACCGAGCGTATTAAAATCTGTGACGTAATTGGAACAGATCACGGTAATCTGTAGATTAGACGACTTTAGACTCCGAATCAGTCTTTCCATATACCTAGAGAAAGTTGGGAAATTTCCTAAGCTACGCGAGGATGTACTCGTTTAATTGATTCGGAGTCCCAGAACCCAAGTTATGCCTTTTGCAAGGTTGCTGTCCCGGCGGGACAGAACCTCTGTTTTTAGGTTTTGCGAGTAGTGGGCAATGTCGGGTTAGATGGGGTTTTGCATACTGTTTTGTGGGCATTATTGTGAGTGTGTGATGCCTATGTGCAGGTGGTGTGACACCGGGAGTGTCCTCTACTTCCCACAAATCCGTCGCCCGCGGTTGAGGCAAGTGTGTTGTAATGAATAGCAGATTGTAGGTTGCTTGTGGAGATTAGATGAAAGATTGAATACTTGCTATGATCACTTGCTATGCTTGCTGTTTTCCAATGATATAATGAGTGTGAATATCATGATATGATGCTATGTGTCTTTATTTATCATGATTCGATGCCATGTGTTTATGTGTACTATGACATGATGCCAAATGTTTATGTACAAATGAGATATGATAATTGGCATAGTTGCATGCATGTCTTGAGATGGGGCGAGGGCGGTGAGAAAGTCATAACTAGTCCGGGAAAGGTCGGTGAGAAAGTTATGACTAGTCCGGAACGCCATTGAGTAAGACCTACATCATGATTCCATCCACGTGGTGAATGGAAGCGAGGAGTAGGCACCCTCCATCTTCGGGATGGAAGGGGGAAAAGGGTGCACACCGACGGGTGTGTACTCAACCATACCGGTATGAGTTTCCAAGGAGATATGAGCATATGAGCATTGCATTGCATTACATGCATATTGATGATGATATTATTAAGTGTTCATGCTTGAGATGATATACATGATGGGAGATGTTTTTGCCATGTTATTGTTCTTGTTGTCCATTACAATATGCTTGCTGAGTTTCGAACTCACGCTTGTGTTTTATGTTGTTTTTTAGGTACTTTGAGATCGGCATGCGGGACGAAGGGGTTTAGCTACACTTCTACACGTAGCTCCACCATCATAGTCTATAATTAATCACTTGGAGACATGATATTAAGAGTTGTGCCACAAACTTAATGTATGGTTTAATTTAGCATGCTCGTGATCCCTTATTTGCTTCGTTATAGCTTATGAAGTGGTTGAGCGTGGTAGTATTGGCGTAATTTGATGATATGTCCATTTATGTGGATGTTTTAGATGTCGTGTGCTATGATATATCTTGCCATGTTTTTTTTTGATATTGTGTTAATTCATGGAAAAACAAAGGAGATGCTGACGAAATATCAGTTTTTAGCATATGTACCTTTGCTGGAATTTATGTTTAAATGTGGTCTTTAGACGTTGTGTAGCTTATGTTTGGTAGCATTCGGGCATATTAAATGCCGGGGTGTTACAGAGGGGGAGGAGGACATAGTTGACACGATGGAGGAGGAAGACCGTGCGGATGAGGAAGTCCTTCAGGGCGAACAATCGGATGAGGAGGACAATACTCCTGATGTGCCTGTCCCTGGTGCGTGGAGTAATTATAATTCGAAGACCTAACAATGAATGAAGGGAACAGTGATGCTTGGGAGTATCATGAGAACGAGGTCACACAGGGGCCATATGTAAAGATAAGGAGGCTATGATGGATGCGGTGAAGTACTGAGCAATGTCTCTTCGGTGGCAATTCAGGGTAGTGAAGTCTAGCAAAAAAGAGTGCGACGTAAAGTGCATAGTTGATTTGTGCCCATGGCGGGTGCATGCCTAGAAGGGGAAGTGAAAGGACTACTGGAAATGGTCCATAGTGACGGAGCATAATTGCGAACTGGAAGAAGCGGAGCAGGAACATCGCAATCTATCATCCACATGGGTGGCAAATGTGTTTTATGGCCAGATCGTGGACAATACGCACCTGCAGCCTCGATCTATTATCAGAGTCATGGAGGAGAGGTTTCAATACAAGATTAGCTACGAAAAAGCATGGAGAGCAAAAAGGATAGCTTTGCTAATATGGTTCGGGATGTACGAGGCTTCCTATGAGAATATCCCATACTTGCTCAGGGCAATATCACATAGGAATACTGGTACATCCATCGACCTTGCGGAGTTTCCCGTGGATGGTGTGTGTGCGGTTAAGTGGGTCTTGTAGTGGGCCTTTTTGGCCCTCGGCGCATGCATAAATATGTTCCGACACTATCGCCCGGTCATTTGCATGGACGGCACATTCCTCACAGGGAAATACAAGGGCCAGGTTCTAACTGCACATTCCTCATTTGCATGGACGCTAACAACCAGATTCTACCGGTCGCTGTAACACCCCAAAATTTTGCTTTTCTTAAATTCATGTGTGATTTGGCACTTTGGTGAATTTTTGGAATTTTCTGGAATTTATTTGGATTTATTTGGAATTTATTTGAATTTATTCCATTTTGAATTAATTAAAGAATTAAACTTTGCAAATAAAATTTTGTTGGAAATATTTTATTTGAGTCCCAAATGCCCTAAAATATTTTCCAGAATTTTTCCGAATTTTTCTCGAGTCTTTTGCTATTTTTAATGAATTAATTGAATTTCGGAAATTAATTTGAATATTAAATCGCTGGAAAATCAATCCGGTCGATTATCGTTCGCGATCGAGCCCGAGTCGACTTGAGTTTGAGTCCGACCGCCACGGCCGGGCCGAACCAAGTCGCTCGAGTCCTAACCCTCGACCTTTGGATCAAGATCCAACGATCGAGATCCGCCACGCCACTCGAGCCGCGGCGCCTCGAGCTCAAGACGCGACCGTTGGATCTCGATCCAACGGCTCGCTGCGCCACGCCATCGTCGTCTCGTCGAATCGCCGCCGGATTCCGCCGTGTGGGACTAGGGCTCCGCCCCGGCGCGCATGCCGAGGGCATTTAAGCACGGTGGTACCCGAGGTCCGCCAGAACCCGCGCACTTTTGCCCTAACCCACCGAGCTCTAGCCGTGTAGGTTCGCTGAATCGCTCGCCGTAGTTGCGTGAAGTGCCGCCACGGTTTTTGTCTCGCCGCCACCGCCCGCCGCCCTCCGCCGTCGAGCCCTTCGAACCGTCCGACCAAGGCGCACTCCGAGGAGCCTTTCACTTCGCCGGAGAAGCCCAAGCGCCGCCGTGGTCATCGCCCTCGGCACCGGTGAACCAGCCGCCAGCGAGGCCATCGCCGTCCCGAGCTCGGTGAACCGTCGGATCTAGATCGAACGGCTGAGGTGAGCCCACGTTCTCTCCGAACCCTAGATTCCCAGACTAGATCCGGACCGTTGGATCAAGATCCAACGGCCCACGATCACCACGTGCTGTAGCTGCGTTAACGTAGGGGCAGATCTAGACCGTCCGATCTAGATCGAACGGCCCATGATCATCGGATAGATTATAACGGAGTTAACCTAGGAAAGATCTAGACCGTTGGATCTAGATCCAACGGCCGTGATCATGCCACGTAGCTGCCGCCGCGCCGTGCGTTGAGTCACCGATGCCGGGCCCGCGTGCCGGCCGAGCCTGGCGTGATGCGTGTCACCGACATCGCGGGGCCCGCATGTCGATGTCTCGCCGAAAACCTCACCGCGCACGTGACCCACCGACGGTGGGACCCGCGTGTCAGCCTTCAGAGCCGTGAGGCCGCGCCCACCGTGGGCCAGCGTCACCGCGGACCCGATCCATGGGCCGAGACACGTGGCAAAGACACGGCATGCCACGTGGCATGATGACGCCATGCCGACGTCATCGTGGAGACCGCTCTTGCCGACGCCAGCAGTCACTGTGGACCAATCACAGGATGACACGTGTCCTCGCCGACGCAATAATTAATTTCGAAAGAAAATGATTTATTAATTCGAAATAATGATTTGATTTTGATTCAAACTTCAAACGCTTATAACTTTTGCGTTTCAACTCCGATTTGAGTGATTCAAATTTCTAAATTTGTATAAAATTGAGACCTACCTAAATATAAATTTTATTTAATTTTTGGACTAAAGTTTTTCTCTGTAAAATTATTTAATTGATTATTTAAACTTTAAATAATCATAACTTTTGCGTTTTAACTCCAAATTTGATGATTCCAGTTTCTAAAAATTCATAAAATTATGTTCTCTCTGTTTATGGATTTTATTTGGATGATTGGATACTTTTTGCCTATTGTTTATTCGTGTATTTGCTATTTGCACGCTTTACGAGTAGACGTTGAAGTGCCGGAAGGATTTGAAGGAGAAGTATTGACTCAGGATCCAACTCAAGACCAAGAACAAGTACTTTTTGAAGGCAAGTTATGCTTTGACCATATTGATCCTATTTTGAAACCTATTTTGGTTTAATGTATTGCATGCTAGTTCAAATAGAAAATGCTTTACTTAATTATGGGAAATTAGATAAATGCCTAATTGTTGTATGACACCTTGATTACTTAAATATGTGCCATGACCCCTTGACACCCTAGTTGTGGTTTACTAGTTGGACATTATTAAATTGCCAACATGGGTTTTAGACCGTTGTAGTATATTGCTTAGACTTGCTACGTGCTCATGACATGATTTTGGACAATCAAATGTTAATATTGACTTAATGATATAATGAACCTGTTTTGGAAAGGTATCATGTGATGTTGATGGCACGTGGTGCATGGTAATCAACTGGGGTTTGATAAATAGTTTTTCGACCGGGGCATGTGGCAAGAATAATCAGGTGGGCCAGTTGTGGCATTGGGGATGTTGATTTGGTTCTTCGGGTAGTCTTGCCCTGGTCACCCTAAGGACTTAACCTTGCAAGCCTTTGAACTGGGTCTAACGTACAACCACATGTCTGTAATGGGACGGACCTAGTTGACTAAGTTGCTAATAACATACCTGTGGGACCTCAGGAGGTCAACTACACCCTTTGTGTAAGTTGTACGGGGAGCGTCTGGCCGAGGCAGTACCCATCTAACAGCTTGATTGGCCTAAACTTCGCCTTAGCTAAGGGAAGGGTTAGTGTGCAATAACAGGGAGGACCACTTGTATTGTTAGAGGTTTCCGAAAGACTTTGTTACTGAACTCGCCTTTGTGGTGTTTGATTTGTATCTTGTGGGTAAAGTGCATAACCTCTGCAGAGTGTAGAATCTATTTGAATAGCCGTGTCCGCGGTATTGGACATCGCTCGGGAATTACAGTCAAGGGTTAGATTTTCTCAAAAATAACTTAGACTTGAAAGGTTGGGTTGGATTAGTAATGATGTTGATGGAAATGTGGATTAGGATGGGAAAGATGCTTATTAAACTCCTTGAAAAGTTAGTTATGCTTTACTTGCTTCTACTGCTTTCGAATCTACTTATGTTACTTGTCAAATGTTGTTTACTGCAAAAATACCTTGAGCTATTCCTTTGTACCAAGCCATGCATATAGTATATTAGCTTGCATTCTGTGCATGACTTGCTGAGTACCAAGTACTCACCCTTGCCACAATACAACACTAGTTGAAGAGGAGACTACACCAGCTTTGGAGGAGGAGCTCCAAGAGGAACCGTCTACTTAGGGAAGCGAGCCCAGTCAGTTGCCTGTGGTATACTGGATGGCGCCACGAAGTTATTTGATTTTCCGCTGCTACTATTTCTCTCTTAATAAGTTTCGCCCTGTGAGGCGTGCATTTGTAACTTGACCATAAGGTCGAGTAACCAGTTTGACTATTTAAATAAAGTACTTTATTAGTATCGAGTGGTATGATTGTGGTATTTACCGATGTTAAGACTGTGTGCACTAGCGTGTTCCTGGACTAGTGCTGAATACACAGAGGGTCCGGATTTGCAAATTCGGGGTCCCAACAGTCGCATTGGCCTTCGTGGAGGGGAAAACACAGACAACTGGTACTGGTTCCTTAAAAGAGTCAAGCTGGCAGTTGTTTAGGATCGGTCTAATGTCTGTGTCATCCATGACCAACATGTAGTGTTGCTAAGGGCGATCGTGGATATGCAACAAGGGTCCAACGTCGTGGGAGCAGCAAAGTGCCCAGACATGAAGAGCAGGCGGTGCATGAGGCACATGGGTGCCAATTTTTTTTTTCAGTTTAGGAATGAGGAGCTTTTGAACATGTTCAAGCGATTGTGCAAACAGAACCAGCAGAGGAAGTTCGACGCACTTTGGAGGACGTTGGATGAACTAACTAAGAAGCAATCACTGAATCCAAGGGGAATCGCTAGTTCATCAAGGAATCCTATGGTTTACCAAGAGCAAGGAGAGGACCCAACAACCTTTGTGCGTGCTCCCGATCGACACACCAAACATTCGGCGTAGGCCGGGGACAAGCATAAAGAGTTTCACGAACTGGATACAACACGAGCCATTGGAGAAATGGTCACTTCTGCATGATGAGGGAAGTTCGCATTATGGAATAATGACGACGAACCTGGCGGAGATTTACAACTAGGTATTGAAAGGCACGAGATGCCTTCCATTGGTGGGCATAGTTGAAGGTGTGTTACTAGTCACTCAAAGATATTTCATTGAGTGATATAAGAACTCTGTTGCATATATGTTGGACAATCGACTGTTCTACTCAACGGTTGTTTCTATGTACATGGCCAACAAAACACGAAAGGCACATACACATTGTGTGACACCGGAGAGTGGCGTGCAACGGAGATACCACGTGCATTGCGGTGACCGAGGTCACAGAGGTGCTCACCGGGAGAGGACCTCCCATCTGTGCATAAGGTTGGGCGTCGAAGGACACAGCGTATTCGGAACGATATGAATGAGTCCGAAGCGCGTCATAATTGTGGATAATGTAATTTTAGATGTTGTTCCTATCATGTAATTTTCGATGTACCAGTTAATTATTGTTTCCATCATGTAATTTCCGATGTTGTTCCCATCATGTAATTTTCTATGTACCAATTAATTATTATTTCCATCATGTAATTTTTTATGTTGTTCTCATCATGTAATTTTCGATGTACCAGTTATTTACTGTTCCCATCATGTAATTTTCGATGTTGTGTGCTTCATCAAACATATACTCATATTTAATATGTTTGTAACTTGTTGCTCATTTAGCTTTCTAGAATACCATTGTCCTTCCAGAATGCTGCAAACCGAATGCCCACCACTATTTAATGTTAGTTAATCTGTTCTCGTATGTCATGTAATTTTTGATGTTGTGTGCTTCATCAAACATATACTTAAATATGCAACATTTCGTTATTTTGCATTTAATTTTTGGTAGTTCTATTGTGTAACATTTAATTACTGACCATTTTGTTGTATTTGCTTTATAACAGGCGACGATGGTGGGAGCTGGGCATGCTGTTGTTCCTTGCCCTGATCTGCTAGACGGGACCGTGGATGCGACCCACCGGTCTAGGTACTCCATAGATGAGAACCATCAGCTAGGGACACTGCGGTCTCGAGTGTCGAACGAGATGCTTCGCATTGACCCACGCTGGGTTCCACAGTAAGTTGCCAATGCTTCCATTCTTTTATGTACATGTACTTACCTGTGAATGCAATTTTGATGACGCTATACACTACATGTAGATTAGAGCGGCTGGTTTACTTCCGCTTTGTAGGATGGTAGAGTAGGCCACTGCCCCGAAAGAGGCTAGGCAGCTCCCACAGTTCGGGTACGACCGGTCCCTACTGACCGCACTCGTCGACCGGTGGAGATCGGAGACGTACACGTTCCACTTGCCCTGCGGAGAGATGGCTCTGACGCTGTAGGACGTGTGTTACCTCTTGGGACTCCCTTGTGCGGGTCATGCAGTTGTGCCGCATGACATCTCTGTCACGTGGCATGCGGAGTTGTCCACGCGGTTCATCAAGGTGCATTGCCACCCCAAGCCGGCCGGTACGTGCCCCTCAGACTGGGTGAGCGGCATGGACCGACGAAGACGTGGCTCCTTCAGTTCACGGTTAGTACCTCCTTCATTGCAATAACAGAGACACGCTAAATTGCTGATAATATCTGTATCAAATGCTGCAGGCTGAGCTGATTCACCCCCACGCCGAGGATGAGGATGTGGCCCGCCACCTGGAGGCATACCTCCTCTTGCTATTCGGTTGGGTGATGTTCCCATCCTCCCACGGGAACACGGTGGACCGACACCTGATCGAGTACGTCCAGTCCATCGCCGACACCCCGAAGCATGAGGTAACACATTCTGTTCAAATCTCTTCTGCACAGGACATGTCTAACTTTCTCATTGTAAACAGATGGTGTAGTGGTCGTGGGCTTCTGCTGTGCTCACGACGATGTACAAAGGTCTGTGCGACACCGCCTCTCAGGAAGACTAGGAGGCGACGATGTCGGGTTGCGTCCTACTGCTGCAGCTATGGTCTTGTGAGCGCTTCTCTGTCAGCAGGCCTCTTGTTGACATAGCGCTGTACCCGCAAGACCTGTACGGCGAAGACCTGATGGACTGGCCATCCATGGGCCACTACTGGGTTTGATGACAGGTATGCCCCCTCATATATCTCATTCCCCACTTATGCACTTTCATAACATGCACCATTTTTTATTTCCCCGCAGCGGTTGTACGCACACCGACAGGTGAGGAGGTCCTACCCCGAGTTCGTTCGGGAGTTCGATAGGCTCCACGATGAGGACATGTGGTGGACGCCATAGAGCACGTACGACATCCACGTCCGAGCACCTTACGGGATCTCTATGCTTTGCACGCGGGATGAGTCGTTCTGGCTCACCCATAAGGCCTTGTCTTCGACCTATGTGCCGAGGAGTACTCATCGCACTGAGTGCTACGGCAGTTCGGCCTATTCCAGGATTTTCCCATGCTGCCTCGTCACATTGTCTCACGTGGCACTCACAGGTACGTCTCCTGAACTGAGTACTTAGCATTCCCGCCGAATGGATATTATATGTAATTTCCCGTTTTTGCATTGCAGGATGACACAGATGGAGGCTGCAGCAGGCAATTAGTTCGTGCATCGCATGAAGCCATGGGCACTCTAGCGAGACGCTGCACTCATGGACAGGGTCACCGAGACCCGGGCGTACGATCATGACATGTACAACAAGTACATGGAGTGGTACGCACCGCGAACTCGGTTGAGGGTGGGGTACACACCAGCACCGTATGTCGCACGACAGGCATCGGTGACAGACATGTACCCTTCACAGATGTCCTAGAGGGACAACTCCGCGGTAAGTGTCACAATCGAATCTCTATGTGTTCGTCTTTTTTTAATCTAAATTACCTAATATCAAACCGGCTTTACATGTAGGCACAGCTTGTAGGGGAGGTGCAGGTGGAAGCTACGTCCATATTCGCATGCATCCGGGCGAGCATCCAGATGACCAGCGCTGAGGCTGAGGCAGCTTGGGACCGAGTCCTCAAGAGGGAGACACAGTTATCTCGCCTGGTCACCTACCGGGGGTGCGGAGACGCTGCTGGACGTAGCACACCACGTCCCCATGAGCCAGCACCACGCCCTCCCCTCGTGGCAGTGGTCTCCCATGGGCTGATGTTGGCTACGGTGAGTCCTCGTTGGCTCCCATGCAGCAGCAGAGGGGACAGTGGGGTGACGAAGGGTCTTCCTCATCTCGCGCTCCACCAGGACCCCAAGGTGGTTTCGGTGACCCTGAGTATGACAACCGGAGGAGCCAGCGTTCGACGTAGCGCAGTACCTATCGAGCGACTACCTCAGCCCCTCTCAGCTCTCGGGAGCACCGTACTGGGACACACCTGGGTCGCTGCCAGACCACTCTACCCCTGCGCCGCAGGGCTGGCCTAGGAGGGACGTCCGTCCTCCGTCACCACTCACGTACCCCACGGGCCAGATTAGGAATTGTGGCTGTCATTGACTTGTTGTACAGATGTACTTTTGTAATGCATTTACCTTCAGCACCATGTTGTATAACTGTCTGAATTAGTAACATGTGTGCCTTTTTACCTTATCTGTCTCAATTAGTAACATGAGTGCCTTATTCGTCTAATAAAAACTACTATGTTCCATGCAAATTTAAATTGTTTAAATCAAGTTTACTTAAAAGACCCTTTTATGTAGTATGACGAAACTATATTACCATATTCTGAAAAAAAATATTTTATTTACATCTTACTTTGCATCTAAATTCTACTAGTGCAATAACCGTAAGTATTATAGTCGACAACAATGAAATGCTTAAGCCTTTCCGTCAGCTCGTAAAATATCATGTTTAAATGTAATTTTTTTGGAAGAATGGAGAGGATTTGCTCCTTGATATATGGACTGCCATATTCTCGAAAAATATTTTATTTACACCTTGCTTTGCATCTAAATTCTACTAGTGCAATAACCCTAAGTATTATAGTCGACAACAATGAAACGCTTAAGCCTTTTCGGCTTAAATGTAATTGTGAAATCATGTGCTGAAAAATTGGCTTAGAATTAAATTTGCAAAATGTGTTTGTTCATGTGTTTTGACAATTTGACAAGAAACAGTAAGTTTTGCTTTGGCGCCGGACCAAACTTATAGAAAACAGTAAGTTTCCCCTATACAACAGACCAACTTTTTTGGTTCTTTGTAAACTTGCTTTTGACAACCTCATTCTTCCATGTACAACAGACCAACTTTTTTGGTCTGTCGTAAATGTGCTTTTGAAGGTTGTTGTGCCAGACCAAGTTATTGAAAAACAAGAAGTTTTACATATGCACGACGGACCAAGTTTTTGGGTGCATCGTGGACGTGTTTTTCAGATCATAAGCTGAACTCAATTTTACAAGAAACCAGTAAGTTTTGCATGTACAACGGACCAAGTTTTTGGGTCTGTCGTGAACGGCTTTTTGAGGATTGTTTTCGCATGTACAACGGACAAAGTTTTTGGGTCCGTTGTGAACATGTTTTCACTGGAATGTTTTCTTCTTGGAACTGAGAGTTTCACATGTACACCGGACAGAGATTTCTTGTCCGTCGTGAATGGACTTTTTCTAGGGTTTTTGATTTTGGTCCGTTGTAAACGTGTTTTGCTCGGTTTGGATGTTTTGCAAGATTTGAAATGGTTTGAATTTGAGATTATGAAATTTGTGATGATTTCATGATACTTGTTTTGAAGTGGACTTTATGCAATGCTCATGTGAGTAGTTGCATGGATTGACTTTGAGTCAAGTCGTGGACTTGTGCTCGGATTTGTTTCGTGGTTTGTTCATGTGCAGGTATTGCTCGAAGACGAATGTGGTCGATGACGGGACCGGAACTAGGTTCATGGAAGAACTGAGGTTCGGGACTAGGTTCAGGAGGAACTGAGGTCTTGGTGGTCAAGGATGTCATGCGGGACGTTCGGGCTAAGAGAATGGTGCACATGAAGAATGGTTAGTCACGTGAGAATGGCAGGAGGTCATTCGCGTGCAAAGTGTTAGTCACGTGAGTATGGCAGGTGGCCATACGCGTGCAAAGTGTTAGTCACGTGAGTATGGTAGGGTTGCCATACGCGTGCAAGAGTTGTACTCGGCCAGGTTGGGCCAAGTAGAGTTGTGTTGGATACGGATTCCTTCTAGGGAATAGGAATCGTATTCAGAACTCCTTGTGGGTTGGTGTTTTAAATAGGTGGGGGGTCTCCTGTTGAAATCCAACCAAGGAGAGCTGAGCGCATCAAGCTTTGAGCTTGGTTTTAGGGTTTGTACTCTTTTGATGAGAGTATTTTAGACAAGAAATAAAGATCAATTCTTCCAAGATTTTTATGCTACAAGAACCACGCCGCTACGTTGTTTTCTGTTTTGGTTCTTGTTTGCATGCTTGTTCTAATTCTAGATTGGTTTTTGATCGTTGAGTTTCATCTTGATTTGATCCATCAAAAACCGTTCTAGGGTATTGATTTAGAGTTTCTCAAAGTCTGGTTGATTAATCTTTTGAAGATCCTGTTTAATCTTGAAGTTTTGATTAGATTGATTCTCGTCAAGTTCTGAAACAGCAAGCTTGCGAAGCTCATAACTTTTGATCCGTAAGTCCGATCGAGCTGTGTCCAAATTTCAGATCGTTCCGACGGCTGGATCTCCGAGAATTTGCCATTTACCAAACCTCTATCATTCTGTTTTTGTCGAATACGAGGCGATTATTTGGTTCTGTTTTGGGGTGAACTTTTAATAGATCAAGAATTTGGTTTTAGCTTCCGCACAATCATTCACCCCCCTCTGATTGCTATATTCGTATATTTCGATCCTACAAGTGGTATCAGAGCAAGGTTTCTCTAATCTATCTTAACCGGTGATTAGATCAATGGATCGTTATTCGACAAAACCATGTGTATTCGATGGTGTTGATTTTCAGTTTTGGAAGGCCAAGATGGAGGCGTTCATCCAAGCACAGGGCTTCACAATTTGGGAGAAGGTCTACAAGCCATATGAAGTCCCTGCAAACGACAACGTCAACGACACCAATCGCACACATGTTGAAGCAAATAGCAAGGCGCGCAACTTGATCATCCAAGGCTTGGGACGCAGCGACTTTGATCGTGTGGTTCATCTTCAATCTGCATATGAGGTATGGAAATCTCTTTGTGATTACCATGAGGGTTCTAACACTGTCAAAGAGGTTCGCCAAGATATTTACAAAAAAGAATACATGCGTTTTGAGATGAAACCTAGTGAATCTGTAGATGACTTCTTTGCACGTTTCAATAAAATTCTTAGCAATCTACGTCTTTGTTGGAGTTAGCTACACTGATGCTGAAAATGCTCGACAATTGCTTAGTGCTTTGGACATGTCAGTGTGGGAGATGAAAGTAACATCTATACAAGAATCTACTACCATGAGCACACTCACATTAGATGTTCTTTACTCTAAGTTGAAAACTCATGAGTTGGATGTTCTTGCCAGGAAGGGTAACATTAAATCAATTGCTTTGATCTCTAACCCTAACATGTCAAATGCAAATTCTTCTTCTAGCTTTGCCTTGTCTTCCATGTCTTCTTTAACAGATGAGCAACTTGAAGAGTTTCTGAAGAAGATCTGGCACTACTCTCTTCTCGCTTTAACAAAGCTTTGCAGAATGTGAGAATGAGAAAGAGAGGTGGTCCTCCAAGATGCTATGAGTGTGGTGACCTCAACCATATTCGCACAAATTGTCCTAAGCTTGCAGGAAAAACATCAAAGGAGGAGAAGGACAACGACAGAAAGAATGAGAAGAAAAGGTTCTCGTCAAATGATAGGAAGAAGAAGAGCTTCATCAACCGCAAGGTGGTTCACCGAGTTCTTTCCGCTCTTGAACAAGTCAATTTGAGCGATGTGGACTCGGAGAGCAGCGAAGATGATGCAACTCCAAGCAAGCATGATTTGATGGGACTATGTCTCATGGCAAGCAGCAAGGATAGCCTCACCGAGGACGATCACGACAAATGACTTCAATGAGGTAGATCCTCTTATGATGAATTAGCTATTGCTGTTGCTCGTCTTGGAAAATTGCTTGACAAACGTGATAAGAAAATTAAGAAACATGATTTCATTGTTGAAACATTGAATGCTGAAATTGCTAGACTTAAGACTTTGATTCCTAGTGATGATACTTGCAAATCATGTGACTTAATTTACAATGAGCTCACCTTGCTTAGGAAAGAACACGCTCTTCTGTTGCATCTAAATGAGAAAAATGAGAAACATGTTAAACATGCTAGCTGTTCCACTGATGATTTGCATGGTTCAACTTCTTGTTCTAAATGCTCAACTCTTGAATTAAAATTGAAAGATGCAAATACTAGGATTTCTCAATTGACTGATAATCTGCTTACACATGAGGTTCTTTCATGCTCTACTTGTCGTAAACAGAAAGAGAAGGTTGATAATCTTTGCAATAATTGTTTAACTCTTGCCAAGAAAGTTGATTACCTGCAAAACTCTTTAGAACGATTCACTAATGGCAAGAAGAAGTTGAACATGATTTTGGATCAATCTAAGGTTAGCACAAACAAGAGAGGTTTAGGTTTTGATCCTTATGCCACATATGAAACTAAACCTCGTGATCGTTGTTCAGGCTCCTTGCAAAATTGAGTTATCTAATGAGCCTAAGAAAATTGCTTTTCAATCTGCTGGTTTTTTATCTTCTACTATGATGAATGCAAAACGTGCTTTTACTGTTAAAGCTAAACATCATGTCAAGTACACTTGCACTCATTGTGGTAGAGATGGACACTTAGTAAATTTTTGCTTTAGACTAGCCAAACAGCAAAAGAAGGAAAGAACTAAGGCTAGGTCAAATTTCAGCAAAGCACATTTTTATGCGCCTAGAGTGATGAAAACACCTTACATTCCTAGAAACATGGGAAAAGGCAAATCTGATTTTGTGCATAAAAATTATCGTGTTGTACCCTCTTGTTGTGCGTCGTGTGTCTCAAGATCGGATTCCCAAAAATCTCATTCCTAACTTGATCGAGACCTCGACATGTTTTGTTGCTATGTAGGCTTCTCGCGAGGAAGGAGAACATATGGCTAGTGGATTAGGATGCTCACGCCACATGTCCGGTAAAAAGAATTGGTTCTCCTCCTCACTCGTGCATCTCGTCTTTGAAAGTGTTACTTTTGGAGATGCTTCTTCCTCTTCATTGTGGCAAAAGGTACAAGTAAAGGTAAGTGACAAGTTTATGTTCAAGGATGTGGCTCTTGTTGAAAACTTGAAATATAACTTGCTTTCTGTCTCACAAATGCTTGATGAAGATCTTGAGATAATCTTTAAGAAAAATGAATGCAAAGTGCTAGATGCTTCAGGTGATCTTGTGTTCAAGATTTCTCGCTTTTGGAAGAGTTTTTAAAGCTGATTTTGATGCATCACCTTCTTCTAAACATAGGTGTCTAATTGCCAATGTTTCTAAAGATTTATTCTTTTGGCATCGTAGACTTGGTCATGTTGGTTTTGATCATCTTACTCGTAAGCAGCTTTAGATCTCATACGTGGCTTGCCTAAGCTTAAGGGTGATAGCAATTTAGTATGTTCCTCTTGTAGACATGGTAAGATGATTGCAGGTTCACATCCACCTCTTACCATGGTGATGACAAACGCTCCAGGACAGCTTCTACATCTTGATCTGATTGGACCATCTCGAGTTCAATCCTTTGGAGGCAAACGGTATGTGCTTGTGATTGTTGATGATTTTTCTAGATACTCTTGGGTGTATTTTATGGCATCTAAGGATGAGGCTTTTAGTCATTTTAGAAGTCTTGTTCTTAGGCTTTCGTTGACCATCCAGGAGCTCTCAAAGCTATTAGAAGTGATAATGGAACTGAATTCAAAAATGCTTCCTTTGATCTCTTTTGTACTTGAAAAGGAATTGATCATCAATTTTCATCACCTAGAGTGCCTCAACAAAATGGTGTAGTCGAAAGAAAAACAGAACGTTAGTTGAGATGGCTAGAACCATGTTAGATGAACATCTCTCTCCTAGAAATTTTTGGGTGAAGCTATTTCAATCGCTTGTTATGTTTCAAACCGTGTGTTTTTGAGATCAAAATTGGGTAAGACTCCATATGAGCTTCGGTTTGGACATAGACCTTCTGTTTCTCACTTTCGAGTTTTTGGATGCAAATGTTTTGTCTTGAAATCTGAAATCTTGATAAATTTGAAGCTAGATCAATCGATGGCATTTTCTTGGATATCCTGCTCATACTCGTGGCTATCGTGTGCTTGTTTTGGAGACTAACAAAATTGTGGAAACTTGTGAAGTTACTTTTGATGAGGCTAGTCCAGGCACTAGTCCAAGTGATGCAGTACAAAGCATACATTCAGGGGGAGAAAATCTTTGAAGATGATGATGATGTTGAAGATGAGGTCTTGATTTTTCCTAATGCACAACAAGATGTAGCACCTTTGGCACCTACTACTACATCACCTACTGACTAACCATCCTCAAGCTACAACATCATCTGTACATGCTGAAAATGAAGAAGGAGAAGGAGAAGTCTCAAAAGCCAATGCTCCCTTGCACATTCAAAAATGCATCCATCTGAACAAATTATTGGAGACCTAAATGAGAGAGTCACTCGATCCAGGTTTATTCATTCGACACTCATGCTCATTCTGCTTTAGTTGCCTCTTTTGAACCCAAAGATATATCTCATGCATTATCTGACGAATCTTGGATCAATGCCATGCATGAAGAATTAGAGAATTTTGAACGAAATAAAGTTTGGAAACTTGTCTCACCACCTCCTGATTTTAATGTTATTGGAACTAGATGGGTTTTCAAAAATAAACAAAGTGAGGATGGTGTTGTTGTTAGAAACAAGGCTAGATTGGTTGCTCAAGGTTACACTCAAATTGAAGGCTTAGATTTTGATGAAACCTTTGCTCCTGTTGCTAGAATTGAAGCCATTAGAATTCTTTTAGCTTTTGCTGCATCCAAAGGTTTCAAATTATATCAAATGGATGTGAAAAGTGCTTTTCTTAATGGCTACATAAATGAGGAGGTTTTTGTCAAGCAACCACCTGGTTTTGAAAATCCAAAGTTTCCAAATCATGTGTTCAAACTATCAAAAGCTTTGTATGGTTTGAAACAAGCCCCTAGAGCATGGTATGATAGGCTAAAAACCTTTTTACTTGAAAGGGGGTTTTCAATGGGAAAGGTTGACAAAACTCTCTTTTTACTCAAGCAAGGCAATGATCAACTGTTCGTTCAGATTTATGTTGATGATATTATCTTTGGTGGTTCCTCTCATGTTTTAGTGTCTGAGTTTTCAGAAACAATGAGGAAGGAGTTTGAGATGAGTATGATGGGTGAGTTGACATACTTTTTGGGATTTCAAATCAAGGAAACAAAGGATGGTACTTTTGTGCATCAAAGCAAATATACAAAAGACTTGCTACATCGTTTTGGGATGGAAAATAGCAAGCCGATCATGACACCCATGGAGAGCACTTGCGCACTTGACCCTGATGAAGATGGTGAGCCGGTTGATCAAAAGGAATATAGAAGCATGATAGGTTCACTTTTGTACCTCACTGCATCAAGGCCGGATATACAATTTGCTGTGTGCTTGTGTGCTCGTTTTCAAGCTTCTCCACGTGCTTCACATCGACAAGCTGTCAAAAGGATTTTCAGGTATCTTCATGGAACTCAAGATTTTGGCATTTGGCTTTCTGCTTCCTCATGCATTAGTTTGAGATCTTTTTCTGGTGCTGATTTTGGAGGATGTAGAATTGATAGGAAAAGCACTTCTGGTTCATGTCACTTCTTGGGAAATTCTCTCATTGCATGGTCATCTAGAAAGCAATCTTACATTTGCACAATCAAGCTGCTTTGAATCTGAATATATGGCTGCTGCTAGTTGTTGTTCTCAAATTCTTTGGATAGTAGCTACTCTTAAAGATTATGGGGTTAATTTGGATAGTGTTCCTCTTTTGTGTGATAACACTAGTGCAATTTGCATTGCTAAGAACCCCGTGCAACGCTCTAGAACAAAACACATTGACATCAGATTTCACTTTCTTAGAGATCATGTTGAAAAAGGCAACATTGTGCTTCATCATGTGGATACTGAACATCAATTGGCAGATATTTTCACAAAACCTTTGTCTTCTTCTCGTTTTGCTTTTATTCGGGGAGAACTTGGAATTGTTCATCCAATGGGATTGTTTTGAGGGGGAGTTTCTTTGCCAAGTTCTTTCACTTGATGAGCTCACTTTATCATATTTCTTTATATACTATGTAATTGAGCTAATATATGATAATCTAATTGTCTCACTTGAACTAAAAATGACATTGCGGAATTCCTTGGTTTGATTGCCTATAGCTAAATACTCTGTGATATCTTACTCTTCTAGGCTTGATATTGAATCTTCTTAACAAATTTGGGCTATGAAGCAAGTGTGTTTCAACTTTACTCTTTCATAAGACCTTTTAATCACTTTTGCATGTTTATAATCAAAGAAAAATGAAAAGAAAAGGGAATCAATAAAAAAGGGTTGTTAAAAGCAAAAGCCTCAAGTTATGAGCTTCAGGATGCTTTCCCTAAAAGATAAGATGTATGCTTCAAGCATGCCATTCCCTCAAAAGACAAGATGTATGCTTCAAGCATGCCACTCCAAGGAAATAAAAGAAGTATGCTTCAAGCATGCCACATGCAGTTTACTGTTTAAAGATTAAATTGGTCTACTAGATTGGAGTTGAAACTACTTGCTCGCCCTGATTTGTTATTTGCTTCAACTTTGAGCCTTTGTTTTTCTACTAAAGGTTTTGCTTAGTACTTGGCTATAGTTGACTGAATTGAGGTTGAGATGCATGTCATTCCCTAACTTGTTAAAATCACTTCAAGATCATGTATTTTGCATATTATGTGATATATAAGGTTATATGATCGAATGAGCTCATCTTTTCCTATCTTGGCACTCCCTTGTTTCCCTTTGTGAAATCATTGTTTCAAGAAAAATTTTGAACCTGTTCTCTCTTTTGTACTCTTGATGAATCCATTGTCAAAGGGGGAGAAATTTTGGGAATCGTTGAAAAGTTTAAGGAAAAAGGGGGAGAAGAAAAAGGGGGAGTTGTTTTTTTGAAAATTTGAGAATTTTGGGAGAAGTTTGGAGAATTTTGAAATTTTTGGGCACATTGCACATTCACACACATTTTTCTTCTCAGGAGGAGATTTTGTTTTGCATTTTGGTCAAAGGGGGAATTCTGTGTTTTCTCTTTTTGGTCCTTGATCCTTTGGATTTAAAAATCTTTTGTAAAGTGAATGCCAAATGTTCAATTCTAAGTGGTGTTGCCAATGTTTTCATCAAGGGGGAGATTGTGAAATCATGTGCTGAAAAATTGGCTTAGAATTAAATTTGCAAAATGTGTTTGTTCATGTGTTTTGACAATTTGACAAGAAACAGTAAGTTTTGCTTTGGCGCCGGACCAAACTTATAGAAAACAGTAAGTTTCCCCTATACAACAGACCAACTTTTTTGGTTCTTTGTAAACTTGCTTTTGACAACCTCATTCTTCCATGTACAACAGACCAACTTTTTGGTGCATGCGTAAATGTGCTTTTGAAGGTTGTTGTGCCAGACCAAGTTATTGAAAAACAGTAAGTTTTACATGTACGACGGACCAAGTTTTTGGGTCTGTCGTGGACGTGTTTTTCAGATCATAAGCCGAACTCAATTTTACAAGAAACCAGTAAGTTTTGCATGTACAACGGACTAAGTTTTTGGGTCTGTCGTGAACGGCTTTTTGAGGATTGTTTTCGCATGTACAACGGACAAAGTTTTTGGGTCCGTTGTGAACATGTTTTCACTGGAATGTTTTCTTCTTGGAACTGAGAGTTTCACATGTACGCCGGACAGAGATTTCTTGTCCGTCGTGAATGGACTTTTTCTAGGGTTTTTGATTTTGGTCCGTTGTAAACGTGTTTTGCTCGGTTTGGATGTTTTGCAAGATTTGAAATGGTTTGAATTTGAGATTATGAAATTTGTGATGATTCATGATACTTGTTTTGAAGTGGACTTTATGCAATGCTCATGTGAGTAGTTGCATGGATTGACTTTGAGTCAAGTCGTGGACTTGTGCTCGGATTTGTTTCGTGGTTTGTTCATGTGCAGGTATTGCTCGAAGACGAATGTGGTCGATGACGGGACCGGAACTAGGTTCATGGAAGAACTGAGGTTCGGGACTAGGTTCAGGGAGGAACTGAGGTCTTGGTGGTCAAGGATGTCATGCGGGACGTTCGGGCTAAGAGAATGGTGCACATGAAGAATGGTTAGTCACGTGAGAATGGCAGGAGGCCATACGCGTGCAAAGTGTTAGTCACGTGAGTATGGCAGGTGGCCATACGCGTGCAAAGTGTTAGTCACGTGAGTATGGTAGGGTTGCCATACGCGTGCAAGAGTTGTACTCGGCCAGGTTGGGCCAAGTAGAGTTGTGTTGGATCCGGATTCCTTCTAGGGAATAGGAATCGTATTCAGAACTCCTTGTGGGTTGGTGTTTTAAATAGGTGGGGGGTCTCCTGTTGAAATCCAACCAAGGAGAGCTGAGCGCATCAAGCTTTGAGCTTGGTTTTAGGGTTTGTACTCTTTTGATGAGAGTATTTTAGACAAGAAATAAAGATCAATTCTTCCAAGATTTTTGCGTGCTCTGAGAACCACGTCGCTCTGGTGTTTTCTGTTTTGGTTCTTGTTTGCATGCTTGTTCTAATTCTAGATTGGTTTTTGATCGTTGAGTTTCATCTTGATTTGATCCATCAAAAACCGTTCTAGGGTATTGATTTAGAGTTTCTCAAAGTCTGGTTGATTAATCTTTTGAAGATCCTGTTTAATCTTGAAGTTTTGATTAGATTGATTCTCGTCAAGTTCTGAAACAGCAAGCTTGCGAAGCTCATAACTTTTGATCCGTAAGTCCGATCGAGCTGATTCTTTTTGGGTTTGATTCGTATTGGAATCTAGTTTCTTGTGTCCAAATTTCAGATCGTTCCGACGGCTGGATCTCCGGGAATTCGCCTTTTACCAAACCTCTGTCATTCTGTTTTTGTCGAATACGAGGCGATTATTTGGTTCTGTTTTGGGGTGAACTTTTAATAGATCAAGAATTTGGTTTTAGCTTCCGCACAATCATTCACCCCCCCTCTGATTGCTATATTCGTATATTTCGATCCTACAGTAATATTTTGGAAGAATGGACCAAGTTTACTGTTTGATGTATGGACTATCATATTCTAGAAAAATATTTTATTTACACCTTTATTTGCATCTAAATTCTACTAGTGCAATAACCCTAAGTATTATAGTCGACAACAACTTTATTGCAAAACAAGGGTGGGTGAGGGAGATTAGAGAGAGGACGATTCACAAATCATATGTTACTGCGAAAAATAAGGTAGGCCACACTCTTTATTACGGCATAAAACTTGAAAGGAGTACCATGAACAAGGAAAATAATACTTACAACTAGACGTCTACTGAGTGCTTCGAAGCCACTTCCCCTTCGCCCATGCCTCCGATGGGACTTCTCTGGTACGACGCGCCCTCTCTTGTTTCCTGTCTCTCTTGGCCTCCTTCTCCTCCGCTTCCTTTCTACGTGCCTCCTCGCGTGTGGCATCACGCTGCTTTTGAAGCTGCCACATGAACTCCTCGGCCCGGTTGGCTTGATCAATGAGCCTTTGGTCTTCGGGGTTGATCTCCATGTCAAATCATTCCTCAAATTCACATAGTGGCGGAGGCGACTACATGAAACATAAATTAGCAACATTTCATGTAGAAATATTGCGAAACAAGTATGATTATTACCATATGGCAATTCTTCAGGCTCCTCTCCGCAGGTCGAAGGCATAGTTGCGGCACTTCCAATACCTCCTCTTCCAAGTTGGAATTTCCCAAGAGCGGACAAGCCTGCAAGGATCTCCGCACATACGCATCGGTGGTACAGCTCTAGGAGGTAGGAAGAGATCCTGGTACGTTGAATTGCGCGACCAAGCTTTCTCTCTTCCTTTGCTTTCTCTTTCCACTTGCACGCCTCGGCATTTTGGATTGATCCTCTACTTCTTTTTTCTCCCTCCTTTCCTTCTCTCTTCTTTTCTTTCTTCCTCTTTCGCTGCTGTTTTTGCGAGACCGCGAGAGAGAATGAAGGTTATAAAGGGTAGATATCGCCCGGATGTGGAGCGATCGCCCGGATGTGGAGCGATTGCCCCATATTATGGCGATATTTACCCCGGCAGTGTGCCCCCTGACATCATTGACAGCATTGAATGGTAGTTCCTGACATTTTTACAGTAGGGCCCCTATCGCTATTTTTGTTATTTTTTTGCAATTTTTTACAGCATGAACGCAATGGAGCCCGGGTCACCCCGCGATTTGTAGATGGCGAGCGCCGAGTTGCACGTTAGAAAGCTAAAGCTGATCTTGGCTAATGTGTCCATGTCTCCTGCCTCCGATGGCGGGAGTAGCAAAAAAGCAAAGTTGAGTGGTCGCTAAGATCATTGGACTATCGGGGTGGAGGGGTCTACTAATAGGGCGTGCCTATTGCTGCGATCGTCCGACCAAAGATCTAAAGGCTTGGTCCAGATATGCCCTGTACGACTCTTGAAAATGCTGACAAATCCACTCCATCGCCCCCCTGTGCTATCTCCCCATCTCCATAAAATTTTTGAAAATACAATTTCTCCGACATGCTGCCTGCAATGTCGGACCGAAAAATTCATCAGTCGCTAAATCGTTTGTCTAAATCGCTAAGTCGATAAATCGCGCTAAGTCGCTAAATTGCTAAGTCGCTAAATCGCTAAGTCGCCAAGTCGCTAAATCGCTAAGTCGATAAATCGCTGAATCGCTAAGTCACTGAGTCGCTAAGTCGCTGAGTCGTTAAATCGCTGAGTTGCTAAGTCGCTGAGTCGCTGAATCGCTGAGTCGCTAAGTCACTGAGTCGCTGATTCGCTGAATCACTGATTCGCTGAGTCGCTATGTCGATAAATCGCTGAGTCGCTTAATCGCTAAGTCGCTGAGTCGGTAAGTCACTAATTAATCTAATCACTAAGTTAATTAAATTTAAACAAACAAAAAAATTTACCTGCAGACGACCACGACAGCCTTCTTTCTGCTGTTCTCTTCTTCTTCTTCCTCTTCTTCTCTTCTTCCCCTCTTCTTTCTTTCTCTTCTTTCTTCTTCTTTTTGTTTTCATTTTTTGGCTGGTGGTGACCAAACTGTCGCCCTTGTAAAGGGCGATCCCCCCTATTTCGAGCGATAACTGCTACGGCAGCTCACGGCAGTCACGGCAGTAATGAAACGCTGCCACAACAGGCTCCTATCGCTCCACTAACGGGCGATCGCCCCAATAAAGGGCGATTGGAGCTTATTTTTGTTATTTTTTCGTTGATTATTTTTAAAAAAAAATTAAAATAAATATTAAATAAAAAAAGTTCGACACTCTGCCAATCCAAGCGGGCCGGAAGTTCCGTCATGGAACGGAGTAAACTGGAGAACCAAGAGACGCGAACCAAGAGAAGGCCCAGCAGCAAACGCGAAAGAAGCCGAAGCATCAAACCAAGCCGAAATCAAGCCAAGCCCATCCTTCTTCCCCTAAACCCAGAACCCAAAAATGGCGCAGTGTCTCCGAGGCAGGGGCTGCGGCGCCGTCGGGGAGGTGCTTCGTGCGGCGGTGCCGTGGCGGCGGGCGGCCTTGGCGTCGTACCACCACACGATCCAAGCGGTGCCGCGGGAGACGACCGGCCCGCGCGCGGCGGCGCGCGAGCGCCGCAGCGGCCGGGTCCCGGCCGTGTTGCTCACCCTCGCCGGCGCCGGCCCCGGGGACGGGATCGCCCACCGGAAGCTCCTCACCGCCGACAGGAAGCAGCTCGGCGAGGTGCTGAAGCAGTCGCCGTACTTCCTGTCCACCCCCGTCCGCCTCCAGGTTCGCGCCGGAGAGCGATCCACCGCCGTCGTGCACTCCGGCACCATCCTTCCCATCAAGGTATGCCAGCGTTTCTCGCCTTTCCTTCAAAGTTTGCATCCATTTGTTGAGCACGCATCAAAGCGTTCAGGGTGGGGGTGTTTCTTGCTCATCTTGTGTTCGACGAAATGCGCATTAGTGTTATGGTGCTTGCAATAGCTACTGCATAGTCCTTGTGCTATCTTCGGAGAAATTGCTCGGACATACCCATCCTCCTGAATCCTGATCATGTTTCTCTCCTTTGTTGGTTGGTTAGCCCAAAGGGCCAATCCTTTTCACGTGCTTGTTTCCTGCCCATCATGTAGTTTACCAGGCGTTGTGGATTATCTTGTGCTCTTGTGTGTGCAGGTGCATAGAGATGAAACAACAGGGGATATATTGAACTTGGTGATGGTGCAGGCAGATGAGGGAACGATGTTGAAGGTGAATTTGCCTGTAGAGTTCAAGGGGGAGGATGTCTGCCCTGGGTTGAAGAAAGGTGCCATCTTGTTCTTTTCTTTTCTTTTCTTTTGGCAACTTTCCTTTGGTATACTCAGTAGTGCTGATAGCTTAGAAGTTTGGGAATTAGAAGACATATCAACCTACAAATGTGCATTTCTAAGAATTGCCTTCTGGGGTAACTAGTGAAGGATTACGGGTAGTTTACACTATCACAAATTAAAAATTCTACCCCGTAAACCAAGATGCGAAGAAAGCAAGAAACCATGGATGTTATTACTAGACGCGCAGTGCAGCGTAAAGAGAGTTGAAGTAGCCCAATTCAACGTAGCATGCGTCCTCGATTTGTGGTCGAATAGCACGAACATTGTCTTGATTAGCGCTGTAGTAGCACTAACATCTCTATCAAAGTCCACACGTCCGGATTGAATACGTTAGTGTGCTAGCACCAGCGCGCACGCCAGGGCCTGAGCAGTGATGGGTGTGGTGGTACAAAAGTTGCGCCCCCAGCTTTCACGTACTTCCTTTATATAGCCACTCGGTGGAACCCTATGTTAGGGGCTTAACCAAGGTGCAAAGCCCACTTGGCTCATTAGTGACGGATCCAATCCGGACCAATGTATTCTAATCCATTAAGTGTGTGACCCTGTGGGTTCATGCATATTTGGTCATGGCCCGAAAACTCATTGCGACCCACAAGTCGGCAGCGGCCTCTAGTAGGGTATAGCTACTTCCAAATATACGCAAAGATCATATCGAACGAACCTATATAGTGCTCATGTACCGATCCCTTTGCCTCGCGATACCAGATCGAAATCAAGGTGAGAAACGTCCCATCCTATGATAGCTCGATCCCTCATTCTGTAGTGGGTTACTCAGTTGCAATTGACTCCTCAATCACATTCGGCATGGCCATGCGATTCCTTAATCCAACCACATTGAGGGGCCCATAGATCTCTCTCCCGTTATATAAGAGGGGAAATTCCATTTTGATCGCTCACATTCCTCTGCATATGTCATAGTAAACCGGAAAGCTACCTTTATGACTACCCAGTTGTGGAGTAGCGTTCGGCAACCCTTAAGTATACTATTGCACATGTAGGAAACCTTGACGATATCAGGTCTAAGGATCCCACATACACTATGTATTAGATCAACCAATAACACTTAAGAATATAACGATTCCTGCAGTGTCTCATGTTGGGTTACTCCAACACTTTGTTCTCCAACGTGTGCCCATATTATTGACTTGATATCCCTATATTTATGATCCGTGAAACATGATCATCAATTAATACAGGTGCTGACCTATAAATCACAATTGTCCCACATGATGATATAAGGTCAGAGATAATTTATAAATATATCAAAACATAAATAAGGAGTTTCACGCATAAGTCACATACTTGTTGATCGATACTTTTGATATTTATTCAAGGGGCAAAATAATCATATTATTCTATAAACATAGACATGATACAATCATCTCTATGATTGCATCAAGTCCCAAGGGCATATCACTAACAACTAGATATCCAAATACCGTGTCTGTGAAACATATCAGTCACGGTAGTAAGCACTTGGTGTAGCATAAAAAAGCCACTTATTATTGTGTGATTACATTAATCAACTCTGTATTTCTCATGCTCCCTTGCTGAGGAGCAGCGAAGAGTGAGGACTGGGGGTTATCTCCTCTCATCTATTCATATGTCGAAGTAATATTGCATATGAGTTAAAATGTACGTGCTTCTGAAAAGGATCTTTTTATAGTGAATATTGTATATTGAACTAGAGAATATGCAAAACTATAATCTTGAAATATAGTGATGTAGCCTCACCAAGTCATTTAAAGCTGAAGAGAGTTTCTGGTTATAATTTTAATCCGCGTATTCACATGTATTTGAAATTTGTGTATCAGACCTCTGTGATGACATCAAGACCTATTTACAAATAGTATATTACCTTGCTTATCGATGGACAATAATTATAAATAAAAATGAGGTACAGGTTTTCGGCAAGGTTGCTTATTTTTGCTGGGGTGTGCGACTGCACGTTGGGCTGGGAAGTGGGTACTCAACAGGAAAATAGATAAATTTTAAAACCTTTTTTTTTTTTTTCTGGTTGAGGCTTGGGCTTGTGCACGAGCCCATAAATTAGTGGGAGGAAGTGTGGGGCTGTGGGCTTCTTACCACGAAGCTGGCGTAAGCTTACTTAAGTGGTCGCCCAAAAAATAACTTGTTTTGTGATGCTTTAGCTTGTGCTGATTTTAAGCTAAAGCAGATAGGTCCCTTCAAGCAAGTATAGTGCTCATGTGTTTCATATGTGTGGTTTTACCTATACATCCATTAATCTTAAATTAAGGCATACAGCCACAAAACCAGTTAATAATGATCCTGTGAGGCATTGCTAAATCATGTGTTGAACCTACTTTGTATTTCTACCATAACCAGGCAAAAGCTCAATCTCGTCATATTAAGCAGAATACAAATAGACTATTCACCTTTTCTGAACAGGTGCACATGTATACCAGTAGTCCACTGAATTGCTTAAGTGTAGACAAGTAAATAATATTTGGTATCCTTTACTCTATTTACTCCCTCCATCCCAAAATATAAGGCAGAACTGCTTTTTTTTCTAAGTCCCAGAATACAGGGCGCGGCGCCTCCTCGGCTCTTGTTCTGGCTTCTCTCCCATCTCTCACGCGCATGCATGCATGTATGCATTAACCTTCTCTCCCATCTCTCATGTGCATGCATACATGCATTAACCCCCTCGAGCCCCGCGCGACGCAACTGTTTCCTTTATCTCTGCGTTGGTAGGAGTTACACCTTATATAATGAGATGGAGGGAGTATTTTTTAAAGATGTTGGCCTTTTATACCAAATTACTCCCTATTTTTTTTTTCCAAATGGATGTCATTTAGGACATCGACACAGTCTCCAAAGTACATCTTTGACCATTAGTTTTTCTATGTATGTTATTAATAGTTATGAAAATATAATCATATTAAAGTGCTATTGATGACAAATCTATTAATATCATTTCTAGGTGAAAAGTCTAAATATTTTTGTGTATATAGTGGTCAAAGTTTTAAAAGTTTACACCCTTTCTATTTGACATCCATTTGGAAACAAAGTGAGTATCAATTTGCTCTTTTAAGATACAAAATGATGCCTTATAATTCAGGATAGCGAGTAATGACTATGAAAGTTTCTTAATAACTGTTATTTACGATTCTGTAGGCATTCTAATAGTTCTGTCACAAAGTAGGAGAAATGAATAATGAAGTATGGTAGTTCCATAACACTGATTTACTTTTCTGTCGGCATTCTAATAGTTCTGTAAAGTAGATTCGATGCATTTTGGAATCCACTTGTTTTTATCGCAAGGGCCATGTGTTTTCTCTATTATTTACTTCTGCGTCAACTGTGTGTGGTCCTGACCTGTCACTTGTCATTGTTGGTATCGAACCCTCACGTATAAGGAATCAACCATGACTTTGGTACTTCTGTAATGATAAGTCTCAATCAATAGGTCCCGAATATGCTTCTGATTAGGAAAGCCAGGTCGATTCATGAGAGGGACAACTTCTGACACTTAATTGCTACTGACCTAAATGCTGACTTCGAGGAGCCTATCCTCTTTCAGAAGCTACATAAGCTGACTTCCTGAAAAAAGCTTGGTGAGGGGGGCTTACACTCAATACAAATGTGGCTTAAGGTTTTCTGAGAAGATATTGCAATAGCACCCTGTTTATGATATCATTAGCTTATGCTCAAGATCTCCTAGGCATGCCCTAAGTTGTTTAAGCATTTTTTGGGATAGTGCCAAACTGACGGTAATTGAACAGGTCAGAAAGTGTACAGCTCATAATTGGTATGTATATCAGATCGACACTGAGCAAGGGAGGACATGTTGGTTGGTACATCTGTTCAAAATTTAACTTGTCGCTCTGTCCTTGCATCTGCATGTTTGTTGTTATTTTTGAGCTATTGGCAATGCTTTTACATCTAGTTTTGAGGTTTAGAATTACTTCTTATTAAGGATTTATATGACTTTTTGATGGCCCATTACCTGACAAACATGATGTCTACTATCACCAATCACAAAAAAAGTGTCATTTTTTACTTTCGAAGTCTTCATGATGTAACTTTGGCCATTAGTTTCTACAAATCATATATTTGTGAAAGCTATAAAATATAAGATTATGAAAGTATTTTTGTGAGAAATATAACTATATCAATTGGATATGACCAATCTATGTATTTACAAAGACATTCTTTATCAAAGTTGCATGGTTTGATTGCATGCTACCCACAGTGACAGTTTTTAATGACTGGTTGATGAGACCGCATACGTTGCACTTTGGATGGAAGTGACTATTCATCTACCTTCACCACTTGATATGTCATTTGGTACTCTCTTGAAGTCTAGCTGCCTCAAGATACATGACATGCTAACACGATGCATCCATTATGCCACCATAGATATCTGCCGTTCATTTCGTGAGCTTTTGTTCTTTCTTAGATATCATTGATTCATTGTATTGTAACTATGTAACTATATGAACCTGTGGAAAACAAATATAAGTAGTTATACTGGAGTATTATGGCATGCTCATTATTTGGAGCAATTTTTACCTTTTTTATGTGGATTATCTACCTCTTGCTTTGGTGTTCTTTGATGTAATTTTCTAGTTTCTGAATTATTCTCTTGCTATGCTTGACCTGACTGTTTGAATCCAATCGAAAAAGCAGGCGGCCTTTTGCAGAAAATAAGGACCAGCTTGGTGTATCTCTGCCCAGCCGAGCACATCCCTCCAAAAATTGAGGTAGACCTAACAAATCTTGACATTGGAGATAGGGTATTAATGAATGACATCACCGTCCATCCATCGCTCAAGTTACTGAGTAAAAACGATACCATGCCTGTCTGCAAGATCTTGTCCTCGAAGCCAGTCGAGTAGGAACTCATGCAAACTTTCGAAGTCGAAGACTATGTACCTGAGGTGGTACATCGGCCTAACAATTTCATGTCTTGCTCTGGGCTCGCTTTTGGTATCTCTTTGTTAGGTTCCAATGTGCTAGTAGATTCAAATAAGTTATCATGCTCAAGATACGAATGAACCAAGCGAAGAACAATCGCGAGAGCAATCCTGGCTGTAATACCATGAAATAACATTGGTTTTCTCAGTTCACGGACATGTAGGACGTTTGTGGATCCTTGGTTGTTGAGGCCTGGTGAATTAACACACCGGCTGATGATTTTTAACTTCAAATTGCAATTCTTGCGGTGACCCATGCTCTGCTTATTGTTAATCATTCACATTGCAATTCTTGTCATGATCAGCAGCGTGTGGCATGAATTGAATGCTGACTGGATGCATGAACCGGAGTGGAAAGATCATCTGCACTGCAAGCTCATGGTGTCATGTAATCATGGCTGTGGTGTGTTGTACCGTACGAGCAGCTTTTGCATATTTAACCGATTCTGTAATTTAATGGGCTGCATTCTGGAGCAGCCCAGCTCGGGTTTCATGGTCAGTCTCCGGTGACCGACCATCTGAACTTTTGTGGTCTGGCATCTGGACCCTTGCATGATATGATCGAGGTCAGGTCATCTGCAATCTTTTTTCTCTCGAGATGATAGCATCTGCAACATTTACTCGTGTTAATCTAGCTATCCTTTTATGGCAATGTAAGAGCAAGTCCTAGATAAGCAGCACATTGCATTTACCGTATCACACTAGTAGGACGGTTGAACCATCTTTTGCCATGTGATCTCCTGGTTATACTGTTGCTTTCTCTACTGTTCAAAGCTAGGATGAACAAAAGAGTTCTCTTTTTGGAAGAGTCCAATGATTGAAAAGCACTGATCTTTGCTTGCTTGGAAGTTGGAACATCTACTCGAATCTTTGCACTAGTCTCAAATTGCAACAAGACAAGCGGAGGAAAGCAAGACGATTCCTATTGCCTTGGTAAATGCACAAGGACGATAGTAGCAATAACTCAAACCGCGCCCAGGAACAACAACTACAAGTACGGACCATCAGGTCCCCAGATAGAGCTACCCTACCCCATCAAGTCGTCGAATTTCTCAGCATGTACATTTCTCACTGGACTTTCCCTGCATGCACACGGCGGCCGACGAATTTTTTTTATAAATAATCATTTTTTATTTGTGTATTACAATTATATACGTTCATAATTTTTTTTTACAGAAGTAGCCTCATTTCGCTACACGTCAGCGCGAGATGGAGTAAGTCGCGCCACGTCAGCGCGAGATGGAGCAATCGCGCCACCTCAGCGCGAAAAGCATTTCGCGCCCGACAAAGGCACGACGGCGGTGGAGCTTATCGCGCCCGGCCCAGGCGCGACGGCAGGAGCGCGGCGGCGGCGACACCGAAGGCAGCGGCTGAGCGGCGTCCAGAAAGAGAGAAGAGAAGAAAGAAAGAAAAGAAAGAAAGGAAAAGAAAAATAGGAGGAAAGGAAAAAAAAAAGAAAAAGAAGGAAAGAAAGAAAGAAAGGAAAAGAAAAAAAAGGAAAAGAAAAAAAAAGGAAAAGGAAAAAAAGAAAGGAAAAGAAAAAAGGGGAAACATTTTTCGTTAGCATTTTTTTTCAAAATTTGCAGAAATGAATAGATTAATGTGGTTTTGTTATTTTGGAACCTCCGAATGAAACGGAAAAAATGCTCAAATATACATCTGATAAATAATAAATATCAGAAATATACAACAATAATAAAAATTTGCAAAAATACCCTCGCCGCTGGTACACGTGCGGCCGCCACGCCATACTACGACGTTACCGTCGCCACACTTACACGGCAAAGAAATGAGGTAGCACTCGCCTCACCGCCACGTCGCCGATTTTCTTTTATTTGGTTTTTCTTTGATTTTTTTCTCCGATTGAAATTCAGATGGAAAAAAAGCTGTAATATACAACATACAAATCTAAATTGCACAAATATACCACAGTTTAATAAATTATCGTGGGTTTAGTATGGCGCAGTAGTCGAGGGGAGGCTCGAGAGGCGGTGGTTTACCCTGTGGCGGATGTCAGCGGTTCGAGTCCGCTTATCTCCAGCCCGTGAACTTAGCGGATACTACGATAACAAAAGAATTCAAATAGCAAAAATATACAACAGATAACAAAAATCTCAAAACGGCGGCGGCAGTGTCGCGCCACAGCGCTTCGCCGCCGCCTGCAGTTCGCGACTGGCCGGGCGCCACATGGCACTGGCAGCCGGCAGTGTCGCCCGACGACCGCAGACCTCGTCGCCCGCCTTTGCCGTCTCGCGTGTTAAGCGGCAGTAGCCTGTCCCGTCGTCCGGGAATATGAATATTTGACTACTGTGCTTAATTAGCTTGTCCGTATGACCCGTCATACTCATCCTGATTGTAAAGATAACATTTATGTTCATTTGAAGAAATTTCATTGCTGTTTACGATTGTAGTAATTAGGTGATATATCGAAATGAATTCAACGAAACGAACTATACAGATCCAAAGTCACGCACATAGTAGATGTGAAGGTTATGAACTGAATTTAAAACATATCAATTGATTGTTAGAAATATACCACTTGAAGAAGCATGAGCACATAAGGACAATGACAGGAGCAAACTGTATATATCTCGGCAATTTTGTGAATTACGAATGGACGTTCCTGACTGACTGCCTAGTGTTCTCTTCAGAGTTTGGATCGCTTCGGAAAACCACCTATTGGTCCTTGGTAAAGTTGTAAGTTGCTAAGGGGGCGAACTCGCATGTGTGTGCATCCGTCTTCCATGCAATCACAAATTAATGTTCAGACCGCTTCTTTGAATTTTTGGTCAACTGGAAGCAAATTTTAGAATGTTGAGCTGTTCTTACAAGGAAGTGACGAATAATACTCACTAATTAAATTTCCGAGGCTCCGTGTAGTTATTGTCGATTGCAGTAAATATATATACGGCAGAAATAAGAATTTACTGAATTACTTACGGCTTACAAATGGTAAACAACAATGGCATGTACGGCACTCTACCGAGTATACCGAACTAAACCTAACATGCCTTAGGGAAATGCAACAACAACAAGAGCATTCGTCGTACACTTCACTGAGAGCACCGAGGATATTTTCCCTTACGCAACCCTTCAGCTCCTGCCGCCCTGGCCCTAGTCACCCTCTCACGCTTTCTCTCGCACTCAGCCTCCCTCTCCGCGGCATGACGCCGCTGCTCGCCTCCTTCGTGCACGCATCTGTTCCGAGATCTGCTTGCGCTTCTCCTCCTGTTCCTCCTCACGCCACTGCTGCTCCACGATAGCCCTCCGATGTGAGTACTCCCGATTCCGCCTGCTGTCCATCTCGGGAGTTTGTTCCGCGTCGTAGAATCGGATGAACTCGCACAGTGGAGGCTGCAATTGGTCACATCACATCGTGTTAGACACATGCAGGTTCGATTCAACACGAATTGCGAGTACGAACATACCGGCCTTCTCTGCCCCATCCGCATCCCCAGCGTTGGCTCAGAGTCGTGGTTGCGGCAGCTCCAGTACCTCATACCGTATGTGTATGAGTTGTCTACGGACTGTCGGAAGCGGCAAGGATCCCCGCATAGGCACATGGGGACCTCCGTGCCTTCGGGGATGGTTTGGACAACGCTGTTCCTAGGGGGCGAGGGAAACTCCATTGGTGCTGCTCGTGTGGATTGCCGGGGCTGGTTCTTCGTTGTATTGGAGCAGTGGTTTGGTTGATGCAATGTTGGGAAGGAGGAGGGGGGTTAAATAGCCTGCATTAATAGAGCGACATACGTGAAGCAAGAATGAATCCGTGAGCATCGGATTCCTTTGCAACTCTGCCTGTGCTTGGTACCGACAAATGCATGCAGCTTTGTAGCTGGGAGGGAGGTGCCAGTTAGGCTTTGGCAGCTATGCTTTGACAGGATGACTCAGGCAGTCTGTGCGAAGCATTCATTTGACTGCATTTTTTACAGTTGCAAAGGGAGTTGAAACTGGGATTTTTTTATAGAATATGGCAGTCCGTATACCAAATAGCAAATCTGCTACATTCGGCCAAAAAAAAACTTTCAACACGCTTTTTCTCGGGCCGCCCAAAATCCTTCGTCGTTAGGGTTCGCGCGCGACTATAATAGTTATGGTTATTGGGCATCGAGAACTTATATGCAAAGAGAGTTGAAACTGGGATTTTTTTACAGAATATGGCAGTCCGTATACCAAATAGCAAATCTGGTCCATTCGGCCCAAAAAAAAACTTCCAACACGCTTTTTCCCGGGCCGCCCAAAATCCTTCGTCGTTAGGGTTCGCGCGCGACTATAATAGTTAGGGTTATTGGGCCGAGAACTTATATGCAAAGAGAGTTGAAACTGGGATTTTTTACAGAATATGGCAGTCCGTATACCAAATAGCAAATCTGGTCCATTCGGCCCAAAAAAAAACTTCCAACACGCTTTTTCCCGGGCCGCCCAAAATCCTTCGTCGTTAGGGTTCGCGCGCGACTATAATAGTTAGGGTTATTGGGCGTCGAGAACTTAATTGCAAAGAGAGTTGAAACTGGGATTTTTTTACAGAATATGGCAGTCCGTATACCAAATAGCAAATCTGTCCATTCGGCCCAAAAAAAAACTTCCAACACGCTTTTTCCCGGGCCGCCCAAAATCCTTCGTCGTTAGGGTTCGCGCGCGACTATAATAGTTAGGGTTATTGGGCGTCGAGAACTTATATGCAAAGAGAGTTGAAACTGGGATTTTTTTACAGAATATGGTAGTCCGTATACCAAATAGCAAATCTGGTCCATTCGGCCCAAAAAAAAACTTCCAACACGCTTTTTCCCGTGCCGCCCACAATCCTTCGTCGTTAGGGTTCGCGCGCGACTATAATAGTTAGGGTTATTGGGCGTCGAGAACTTATATTCAAAGAGAGTTGAAACTGGGATTTTTTTACAGAATATGGCAGTCCGTATACCAAATAGCAAATCTGGTCCATTCGGCCCAAAAAAAAACTTCCAACACGCTTTTTCCCGGGCCGCCCAAAATCCTTCGTCGTTAGGGTTCGCGCGCGACTATAATAGTTAGGGTTATTGGGCGTCGAGAACTTAATTGCAAAGAGAGTCGAAACTGGGATTTTTTTACAGAATATGGCAGTCCGTATACCAAATAGCAAATCTGGTCCATTCGGCCCAAAAAAAAAACTTCCAACACGCTTTTTCCCGGGCCACCCAAAATCCTTCGTCGTTAGGGTTCGCGCGCGACTATAATAGTTAGGGTTATTGGGCGTCGAGAACTTATATGCAAAGAGAGTTGAAACTGGGATTTTTTTACAGAATATGGCAGTCCGTATACCAAATAGCAAATCTGGTCCATTCGGCCCAAAAAAAAACTTCCAACACGCTTTTTCTCGGGCCGCCCAAAATCCTTCGTCGTTAAGGTTCGCGCGCGACTATAATAGTTAGGGTTATTGGGCGTCGAGAACTTAATTGCAAAGAGAGTTGAAACTGGGATTTTTTTACAGAATATGGCAGTCTGTTTACCAAATAGCAAGTCTTCTCTTTTCTCTTCTTATCTTGTTTTTCTCTTTTCTGTTCTCTTCTTTTCTTGTTTTTCTCTTTTCTATTCTCTTCTTTTCTTGTTTTTCTCTTTTCTTGTTATATGCAAAGAGAGTTGAAATCCGCGATCATCAGATTCTTCTGACGCTTTGCATGCGGTGGGACAAAAGCAATAATGACACGAGTTTGATTTGACAAAAGTCGATGAAATGTACAATCAACAACAAACATTACAAAGGCGTAAATACAACGTAGCAATACAAAGACTCAATCGCCGAGCTCGTCGTAGCCCTCTCCCTGGTCACCTCCTCTCCCTGGTCACCTCCACCTTTGTGCACGCAGTGCAGTGCGCCTCTTACGCCGAGGTGCATCTCGCAGCTCGACGCCTGGCCCTGAAGGGGTCCACGATCTGTGGCCGCTCGATCCGGGCTCCAAGCTCAGGGTGGTACAGGAGTGCGGCTAGCGTAACTCGGTGCAGTAGGGTGTGTAGGCGTGGGGCGCTGGTGCGACTCCAAACAGACGTCCGGATGCGTCGGTCCAAAGATAACCCGTGTCGAAGTCGTCCGCTGCGTGTGTGGCGTAGTCGGCCCTCCGGACGGTAACCTGGAAGTACTACTGATCAGTTCGAGTAGCGAATATATTTCAAAGTAAAATGTCTAGTAATGTCGGGCCATTTAAGCATATTGAACACACTGGGGTCGGAATGAAGAAAGGAGTAGGCATCCATGTCGCGCCGCCAGGTATCCGAACTCGTGGCCTGTCATACACGACTATTAGTTACTTACCACAAAATGCAATGCATGCCTAAGTGAGAATATTACACGCCATTTAAGAACGGGCCGGCCGCCGCCATGACGAGCCGCCAGCCGGTCTGTATGGCGGCGGTACGACAGCTGGCCCTAGGTCCGAAGGGTCTTTGTCGGGTGCGGCGGTGGGTGCGGCAGCGTGGTAGGTATGAACGGGGGTGTCGGTGGCGGTGGCGTCGACGGCGGTCGTGTACTGATCCGGACCCCCTGCTGTCTTACGCCCGACATATGCGACCCCACACCGGCGGCGTCAAAACTATGCCGGCAAGAAACGGCCCGCACAATCCTCGCCGTCTTCGCGATCATTCGATCCATGAACACCGTGATGTCCTCCCGGAGGTCTCCAACCCCGCACAAACGGCCTCTCATGGACCTCAAGTCTTGCTCCATCTCTGTCCCCATGTCGCCTCGAAAGTGATGACATGACGTAAGATATATGTATGCTTGCATGTCGCTCAAAAATTGAGTAGATTGCCTAGTTTACGTACCACAAAGTGCATCGCCGATGCAACATGGGTGGGATATGTGTCGTGAGCACGAGCCAGACGATCTCCTCTGGGTCGAGGGGCAAGAGGCGTACTCGCGTAAGTGGGGAGTACCACCGCAGGTACTCCTGGTATCCTGTATGTCGATATCGCCATAATCTGCAACCCGGTCTTGTAGTGCCCGAGTCCACCGCTTCCACCCAAGGGGCCATTTTCATGGCCCAGATTAGTCCGGCGCCACCTCTCCTCGAATGCTGCGGAAGTCGCAAACACGTTAGCATGTGCAATGAATTGCATTCAAATGTAAGGGGGAGTGATGTTACCGACATGTGTGTCTGTGGGGACTGCACGCCGCGTGGAACAGGGACCTCCCGCTCGAGTCCCACCGCCTCATTACCCGTGAACCGAGTAATCCTCAACGTACACATCGTACACAAGCTTCCGTCGTGTGTGCAAGTACACCAGATCTCGCAAGACAGGATGGATAAACCGTGCGGTGCGCGCTTCCTAACCTCCGATAAGGTGTAAGGCTCCCACCGGACACGCTCCGCCGCAAAGGTCGAAAGCCTCGGTGAAGTGGGCGAGACACTCCGTGCACTGCAGACCAGCCCATTGTGGCTCTGAAGGTACCGATACAAAGTTAATACGAAAGAGGTTGTAAAGCGAGATTGCGTAGCAAAAAAACATGTTCGCATGCCGTCTGCGGCACCAAAGAGAGCCCATCGTAGGGCGGTCCACCTCCGTGTCCTCAGAGAACTCCGGCCATACACCCGGTCGTCAACCCATGGTCGCCCAACTGAAGCGCTCGAACGACCATAGCATGAGCAGGAGTGGGCACCGGAGAGGATCGAACCGAGGCGCGCCCCGAGGCACGACGCATAGACCTTTAGGTGGCACAAAGTACTGGTGAACCCGGTGTGCTCGGGAACCTCATGGGGGCAGCATCCGCTATGGCCCGCGGCGGGACAAGCCTGAAGGCCGACGCTGTCTCCATGGGTCGTGGGTGAACATCACCCACCCGAACAACCACAACAGGTAAGCCTCCAGTGCCGGCTCACCTGGTACTCCGTCGCGTCCCCAGCCATCCTAGTTACCCGCCAGAAGGAAATGTTTTTTGTTACACAGATAAAATAAATCGAACCAATTTTGAACCGTGCCGACACATACCTCGAATTGGCGATGCCACGTGAGAGTGGGACCGCGTATTGCCGTGGGTGTAGCGGGGTGTATCTGCGGTGGCCTCCTGTGCGGCGGGAGGACTCCTGCAAACCGAGCAAAAAGGTCGTCACGCCAGTCGTCATCCACCTCCGGTGGCACAACCGCCTGGCCAGCGATTGGGAGGCCGGTCAGCATCAAAACATCCTGCAGAGTCGGCGTCATCTCTCCGCAGGGCAGATGGAAGGTATGCGTCTCAGGCCGCCCGTCCACGAGGCGATAAGGAGGATCGGTCGAAGGGAAGCGTCGGGATCGCTCGACGACAATGACCTCGCCATCCAGACCTTCGACGTGGTCCTCCTGTGTGGCCTCCACCATCCGTGCAAGCGGAAGTAGTCCCGCCGCCTCTAATCTGCAACAATGAATTACAAGTTAGACCACAACATGTTTCAACCCATTAAGTACCACAAAACTTAGTACGCTTACATACAGGTAACCATGCGTCAAGGCCCCATGCACGTACTGGAGTCCGTGTGGACAAGACACCAGGATCCGTGCCCGGTCTGGTAGTAGCGTGCAACCGTGCACGGTGGCATGCGTCCAAGTGACGATCAAGAAGGCCGTACGGCCAATCGCAACCCTCGCCCACAGCCGCCATACCTGCGCACGACAAAACAAAATAATAATTTATGTTGACGAGATCAAAGATACATATTATGTCAAAAGCATAAACAAGCAACACCATGCCCCAGAACAAACACATGTAGTTTTCTTCAATACATAACCAGACGCAATTCTTTTCACATTACAAGTACTCACTCCTCGAAGCATGACATAAAGAAGGAATACAATAGTTGTCAGGAGTCATAGCCATAAGAATTTAACGTAGACATGTATGATTATTACATTCCATACAAAGGCGGGGGAACCCTCGAACAAGGCAAGCGCCTCACAGGCATATACGTCAAGACCCTCCATCTGAAACGCTCTTCGCAGGACATTTGTTCTTCCTATGGCCGTACTCTCCACATAGGACACACCTCGGACAGGGCCTCCACCTCGAGACTCATCCATGTCGCTGCGGATGCGGCGGCGTTTGGCGACGACCTTTCCCGCCCTTCACTGTTCATGTCAGGGACCCATCTGCGCGTGGCATTGTCAATTTCAGTGAAGTTTCCAGCAACACGAAACCCATGTAGTTCACCGGACCACGTTTCAACTACCGTATCCGCCATGTAGTACGGAGAAACAAATTGTACACTGCTCATCTGAATGCGCAGCCGCCAAGACATGCGAATAGGGTTTATGTAGAAGGTACGGCTTTCGGCAAGTGCAGGTGCACATGCCATCCCCACCACCGCCTAAGCTCACTTCATGGGTGATTCTCCCACTTGACATTCCCAGCCCCTCCATATTCCTCAGTGTTACCTCAAATCGTAACTCCGTCGTACCCATGACGACGACGGAATGTAGGAGGGCCTTCTCAACCTTCTTCGCTATCCAAGCTGTAACAACGCTGCAGTAGGGACTCTGAATGGTACTTGCATGCAACACTGCCGCGGCATGCCGTTCCCGAAAATACCTCACTGTACTGCAGTACAACATACCTTCCACGATAGCGACAAGGGGCATGCCACGAAGACCCTTATTACCTGGGCTTGTATACCTCAGCAAGGTTGGTTGTCATAACCCCATACCTTGCCCCAAGTGTGTCATACAATAGTGCCCACTTCTCAACCGGTTCAGACTCGATCCAGTGCGAGAAACACTTGATGTTTCTGGAAAGCCTCCTTCTGATGTTTGGGGGGTCAATGTCCGGTAATGGCTGCAAACGCTGTGGTGCCTCCGAAGTACTGCCCCCGGCTTGTCTCTCTCCGTCACGTATCTGCTTGCTAGTGAGCTCGTCAAGCTTCTCCCAGATGGCATCAAACTTTCTGTGCTGATTTTGCTTACACAACCTCTTGAATAGGTTCATCAACTTCTTACTTTTGAAATATTTGAACAGGTTAGCTGCCATATGTCGCATGCACCACCGGTTCTGCAAATCCGGCCACGGAAAGGGCTCTTGCACATCTCCCTGCATCTTCTTTATCGCTTTCATCAGCCCAGCATGGCGGTCGTGAATTATGCACACATTAGGCCTATCCTTCACAACTCCGATCTTCAGTTTTCTGAAGAACCACAGCCAACTCTCGTAGTTTTCACCTTCCACGAAAGCAAAGGCTATAGGAAGTATCTGGTTGTTTCCGTCCACACCGATGGCCGTCAGAATTTGGCCCTTGTACTTGCCGGTGAGGAAAGTCCCGTCCACACACATAATCGGCCGGCAATGCCTGAAAGCCTCCACACAAGCCCCAAGTGCGATAAAAGCACGCTCCATAACCATAAAGCCGGGTGGGTTCTGAGATTCTCTATCATGTATAGCAGTATATGTCCCGGGGTTTCTTTCCTTCAGGACTTCCAGAAGCCGGGGAAGATTATCATAGGATGCCTCGAATGTACCAAAGCGCTTCTCCAATGCCTTCTGCTTCGCCCTCCATGCTTTGGCGTAGCTGATTTGGTATTTATATCTGTTCCTCATGGCAAGTACTATGTGTTCTGCCTCCATGTCAAACTTCTGGACAATCTCTCCGTACATCACGTTCGCGATGAAAGATGAGGTCAGGTTACGATGCCTCGATCTTACATTGCTCAGAACACAACTGTGCTGCACCACCTTCGTGACTACCCAGTTCAACTCATACTTGGGCCTGTGGGCATGAACACGCCAACCACATTCGGTGTTTTCGCACTTCACCGTGTAACAATCTTTACTGGATTTCACAACTCTTGCCGGCCGCTGCAAGCTCATTGCCCAGACCCTTATAGCATCCTGCAAAGCGGACTTCTCCGCGTACATTGCGTGCACACGAACCTCAATTGGCCGGTACTCACATGTCGAGTCAACGGCATCGTCGACTGCTAGGTCTTTCGCTTCGCCCCTATTCCAAGCAGCAGGCACCTGTGCGGACATACTGCCATCATCGTCCGAGGACGATTCTTCGTGTTCGTCCATCACAAGTGCCTCTTCTTCCCCCGCCGCCCGTAGATTGTCTTCCTCTAGCACATCCACTAACCCTTCCAACTCCTCCCCTTCATCTGCTTGTCCCGTTGCTGCAGCGCTTGATCGAATATTTTCATGAACTTCCACCGGACTTTCTGCTTGCACCGCAATCGGGGTTTCGTTACTTGCCAAGTCTGTTTTGACCGTCGCCTGCACATAGAGGACAAAACCCCAGCCACGTCGTCTTGATGAATTGACGTAGTTCCTCCAAGACTGAGCCCGCTCCAACGGTCTAAGCACCCATACCGAGTCGTGTGTACCTCTCGGCCACAAGCATTTAATGCTCACATCATGCACTATAGGATTCAGCGAAAGACTGTGACAAATCCACCCGCACAGATCTTCGAAACTCATTTCATCCGGATTCTGATGGTATAAAATACACCGCTGAAAGCTACTCAGATCTACCCCGTATTGCCCCTCCTGAACCACTCCGTCACCGTCCGGGGATTTGGGCCTTTCCGGGGGAGTTTGTGCCTAAGGGAAGGGGTCATGGGCTGTAACACCCCAGCATTTAATATGCCCGAATGCTACCAAACATAGACCAAACAACCTCTAAATACCATAAATAAAGATAAATTACAGCAAAGGAGTAAATGCTAAAAACCGAAATTTCGGCAGCATCTCCTTTGTTTTAACAAGAATTTAAGGAATCACAATAGCATAGCAATATAAGGCAATATGAGAGACATCTAAAATAGCAATAATTAAAGGTACGATGACCAAATAAGTCTAATTCCAAACATTCAATGCCTCCATGAGCCAAACGAACAAAAAGACTCATAACGCAAAGCTAAACCATAAAGCATTAAACATCACACTAGTTTATTGTCAAAAACCAATTGAACGACTTGTGGGACAATTGAGTGAAGCTACGTGTAGAAGTGTGACTATTGCCCTTCCGCGCATGCCGATCTCAAGGTACCTAAAACAACAGGAAAGCACAAGCGTGAGTTCAACACTCAGCAAGCATATTGTAATGGTACACAAGAACAAATATATGGCTACAACAACTCATATCATGTCTATCATCTCATTCATGATCCCAAATCATTATCATAATCATTATGTATGCAATGCGATGCGATGCTCATGTCTCCTTGGAAACTCACACCGGTATGGTTGAGTACACACCCGTCGGTGTGCACCCTCTCCCCCCTTCGATCCCGAAGATGGAGGGTGCCTACTCCTCGCTTCCAAACACCGTGGTGGATGGAATCACGATGTAGGACTTACTCATTGGCTCTCCGGAATAGTCATAACTTTCTCACCGACCTTCCCCGGACTAGTCATGACTTTCTCACCGCCCGGGCCATGTAACATGCCATGTATGCAAATATGCCAACATCATAATTAACTTGTACATTAACACATGGCATCATAACATATTAAGCATACTCATCATATCATTGGCAATCATTAAAACATGGCAAGTGATCATATCATATAATCAATTTCATCTAGTCTCAATTAGCAACCTACAAACCGCTATCCATTACAATACAATTGCCTCAACCACGGGCAACGGATTGGTGAGAAGTAGAAGGCACTGCCGGGGTCACACCACCTGCACATAGGTACCACACACTCACAATCATGTCCCCAAAACAGTAGGCAAACCCTCTTCTAACCCGACATCGCAAACTACTCGCTAAACCCAAAAACAGAGGTTCTGTCCCGTCGGGACAGCAGCCTTCCAAAAGGCATAACTCGGGCTCTACGACTCCGAATCAATTAAACGAGTACATCCTCGCGTAGCTTAGGAAATTTCCTAACTTTTTCTAAGTATACAGAAAGACTGATTCGGACTCTAAAGTTGTTTAATCTACAAAATACCGTGATCTGTTCCAATCACATCACAGATTTTAATACGTTCGGTAAAACGAGCATAACTTTCAAACGGCTGGGCGGAATTGGACGTTCTTTATACCCACTGAAAGGTATTGAAATTACCTACAACTTCTTCAACAACCGTACGACCAAATTCTGACTCTAAATTGACGAAAACCCAAACCCTAGGTCGACTGCTCATGCTGCCCAAAACAGAGAATGTGGCAACTTCTAGATCTAATCTAATCTACTCAATTCCAGCACCACCAATTGATCTAAAAACATGATAATGTCCCTTAGAACAGTACCTAGATCAACCCCAAGGTTTCCCATGGCCATACTTTCGCCCGACGACCGAAAACCCAACGAAACTCCTCCTGGATCGCTCCTCGCTCCAACGGATGGACCTTCGAGGTGCAGGGGTGGGGATGCTACCCTAGGGCAGCAAGGGGGTGGAGGAGAGGTGGTGGAGAGGTGGGGAGCAAAGGGGGCAAAGGGGGGGCGCACGGCAAAAGGGGGAGAGGAGAGGTGGGGGCGGCTAGGGCACAAGGGGGAGTTGGGGGCGCCCAAGGCAGGGTGGGGTGCAACAAGGGGGCAGGGGGAGCCCCTTATACCAGCCCAAACAGGAATCCTAATCCCAAATGGACTCATACTCCATCCCACTAAAGCCCACAACCCTTTCCCCTAGGCCCAAAACTCCCCGGAAAGGCCCAAACTCTCGGAAACGGTCTGAAAACGCTATTAACCTCCATACCCTATGATTTTAACCTTAATTCCACACTTCATAATGTTTTTGACCTCAACAGTCACATTAAATAAGGTTACGACAATCTGTGGTGTCACATGGGCTTTGGTGGGAAGGAGTTTGAGTCCTTTTAGGAGTAGGATACCTGTTTGGGGGCCTCCTCCTGCCCTTATTGGGTGCCCCACCCTGCTGGTTGCGCCCCCTTCCCCCCTCAATGCCCTAGCCGCCACCTCCCTCTCTCTCCCTTGCTTGCGCCCCCCTCCATTGCTCCCCATTGTGCCACCACCTCTCCACCTCCCTTGCTGCCCCTAGGTGAGTTCTCCACCTCATCAACCCAAAGATCCATCCGTTGGAGCACTCCGCGACGAGGTGATCCGGTGGATTTGGAGCGAGGAAGGAGATCGCGCTAACCGGGAGGAGATCCGTTGGGTTTTCGTGCGTCGGGCGAAGGTATGGCCATGGGAATCATTGGGGTTGGTCTAGGTACTGTTCTAAGGGATATTATCATGTTTTTAGACCAATTGGTGGTGCTGTAGTTGGGTAAATTAGATGGAATCTTGAGTTTGCTACGTTCTTTGTTTCGGGCAACATGAGCAGTCGACCTAGGGTTTGGGTTTTCGCCAATTTAGAGTCGGAATTTGGTCGTACGACTGTTGAAGAAGTTGTAGGTAATTTCAATACCTTTCAGTGGGTATAAAGAACGTCCAATTCCGCCCAGCCGTTTGGAAGTTATGCTCGTTTTACCGAACGTATTAAAATCTGTGACGTGATTGGAACAGATCACGGTATTTTGTAGATTAAACAACTTTAGAGTCCAAATCAGCTTTTCAACATACTTAGAAAAAGTTAGGAAATTTCCTAAGCTACGCGAGGATGTACTCGTTTAATTGATTCGGAGAAATAGAACCCGAGTTATGCCTTTTGGAAGGCTGCTGTCCCGACGGGACAGAACCTCTGTTTTTGGGTTTTGCGAGTAGTTTGCGATGTCGGGGTAGAAGAGGGTTTGCGTACTATTTTGTGGACATGATTGTGAGTGTGTGGTACCTATGTGCAGGTGGTGTGACCCCAGAAGTGCCTTCTACTTCTCGCCAATCCGTCGCCCGTGGTTGAGGCAAGTGTATTGGAATGGGTAGCGGGTTGTAGTTGCTAGATTGGTTGAGATTGAAATTGAATATATGATATGTTCACATGCCATGCCTTAATGATTGCCAATGATATGATGAATATGCTTATTATGTTATGATGCCATGTGTTAATGTACAAGTTATTTATGATGTTGGCATGTTTGCATACATGGCATGATACATGGCCCGGGTGGTGAGAAAGTCATAACTAGTCCGGGGAAGGTCGGTGAGAAAGTTATGACTATTCCGGAGAGCCAATGAGTAAGTCCTACATCATGATTTCATCCACCGCGGTGTATGGAAGCGAGGAGTAGGCACCCTCCATCTTCTGGATGGAAGGGGGGAGAGGGTGCACACCGACGGGTGTGTACTCAACCATACCGGTATGAGTTTCCAGAGGATTTGTGCATCGCATTGCATTGCATTGCATTATATGAGGATGTTATATGATGATGACATATGATGATGTCAATGATATGCTTACGCTATGAATATGAGATGTGTATGATGTCGTATGTGAAAAATGGTGATGAAGGTATTAGAATGTATTTTCTTGTTCCATTGCAATATACTTGCTGAGTGATGAACTCACGCTTGTGTTTCTGTTGTTTTCTTAGGTACCATGAAACCGGCATGCGGAATAGGGAGCTAGTCACACGTCATCACTTAGCATCACACATATAAACAATGACATGTTCCTTCCTTTAAATTGTGATGGTTAATTTGGGTGCTTGGTTTCCTCAATTACTTCGTTTGGCTCATGAGATGGTTGGAATCTTTATTCTAGTCTTATACTGTTGCTAGAACCTTTATTATTGATGATTTAGATGTCATTCTTTATGCTATATCCTGTGATCATATTGTTGTTGCTTCAATTCATGGAAAAACAAAGAAGATGCTGCCAAAATTTTCGGTTATAGCATTTACTCCTTTGCTGTAATTTATCTTAATTTATGGTATTTAGATGTTGTTTAGCCTATGTTTGGTAGCATTCGGGCATATTAAATGCCGGGGTGTTACAATTACACTTGCTCACATTATACCACAGGCTCACAACAGCACTATGTTTCACATTATATTACAACTTGCCTAATCAGATAGCACATAACCAACACGCAACATCTAAAATACAGCTAGCAAGCACTGTAATTCAAATACACACATTATGAACAATATTGCAAGGGTATCGGGTCAGATATTTACCGAGTATCGGGTCGGATATTTACTGGATATCGGATCTGATATTGCTCTTCCCATATCCTAACCCATATTACATGAGATTTTTCGGATACGGATCGGATATTGCTCTTCCCATATCCTAACCCATATTATATCGGATTTTCTGGATACGAATACGGAAAACATCGGTACGGATTTTTTTCGAATACGGTATCGGATCGGTCGGGAATTATCCGCTCCGTTTGCACCCCTACTAACCATCCCACGTTGGTGTTACAATAATTACCAACTAGTAGTTAACCATCCTAAGGTTACAAGGTGGCATGACAACAAAGGGCTGCATAACTACTCCCAGAAATAGTAAAAACATTTAATAATTAAAGTAGCTTGCAATAATTTGAAACAACATAATTTTTGTAAAACTAGGTTCAACATGATCAAAGAACACAACTTCTCTTGGAATAGCTCCTAGTCCTATCTTTGAAAAAACTCTTCTCCTTCGTAAGTTCTAGAGGCAACATCTATGCGAAATGAGCGAGAAAGACAAATAAACAATAAAACAGAGGCACAAAGAAGCTCCAAAAATCAAATAAAATAAACTAGAATTTAGAGCTTGATTTTAGATGAATTGAGAAACTTGAATGGACTCATTTGGTGTTGAGGCCCTCTATTCTAGCATGGAATACCAGAGGATCTCATGTGTATACCGTACTAGTCCCATGATCAGTGGCTAGTACCAACACTCACAATATGGTTATCACATCCATATATATCCTTACACAATAGCACAAATACATAAGTGACAATACATCATTCTTACAATAAGCTCTTAAAGGCCAAACAGGGTGTAGCGGACAAATAACAAAAGTCTAGTAGTATTCCTTAGCCCAAAATATTCCATAGATAATTGACAAGATAAGCCTATAAAAACTCGCCATTGTAATCCTCGTGACCTGCGATAAAATAGGATTCGTTAGGGACTTCGATTTCTTCGCCCACTGAATATCAACAAGTAAGGGCGAGTACATTGTACTCAGCAAGACTTGTAGTGTATCACAATTATAAATAAATACTTAGCTATATCAAAGGAGATGGCTATCCTACCAAGTTTTTTTGTGTGCATAAAGCGAGATTTAGTCATGAATATCAAATAGTAGATTGCAAACGGAATTTGTAAAGAGCAGTTGACAAGTATGTAAATAATAACTATATGAAGCATAACATATAAACAACTCACAATCCTTCATGATTATGTTCATCGATCCATTCCCTGCTATAGTTGGCATAAAATCTAAAACAAAGCTTCTCACCAACTTTTCCAACTCAACACTTTTTGTTAACACACAAAATCTAACTAGTGTCAGTGCACCAAGTCTCCCATGACTGCGAGCACGGCTTTTCAAAAAGGTTCACTCTGCAGAGGTGCACATCTTTACCCACAAGACATGACTAATTTTTGTTGCCACTATTTTCACACTTCATTGGTGTGTGGCAGAGAGATCATGACATGAACCGTTACATCACCTAGACCTAACTTTGCACTAGCTCGGTGATGTTTGACTCTTATTATGATGGTGGAAATTAAATACATATAATTCATAATAACATTGATATTTTATGCCCTATCATAACAATTTCCCCCAAAGCAAGACATATACTGTTGTATAGGTAAGCATTATTTTCAACACCTTTGTGTGAGCACCCCTACGAGCAAATCTACCTAGAATGCCAATCTACTTTGGCCTTCCAATGTGCAAAGCTAGACCGAAGTAACTTAATAGGTTAAGACTACCTTATAATTGAACTGAATATCTTAGATTATACAACACTACTTTCGGTCCTTAATCGACCCGGGCAAGAACCCCCCTACACTATGTGCAAATCCATACACTTCTTAGATTATATAATAACTTGCCCACATCAAAACCTAGTTTTCATTTTCAATTTTTATATCAAAATAATCGAGATAGTTTTCTCAATATATCAAAATTCCCATTCCTGAACAAATAGTGTAACCGATCATTTGTTCTCCCATGTCTAAAGTATGGTTAAGCAATTGTTTATATATTCAAATATACCCAATTTTGATATTATTTAATACCTAATCCCTACCTTATGGATTTCATGGTTAAGCTTACGCATTTGTCAAGGAAGTTCTATGCAGCAAGTAGGAATAACTACCAGTACCCACAATATTGCAAATTTATTAAAAATACACGCATGCATATATAAGCTTGTAAAATAATATAAATTAAGTGAAACAATAAGGTCAACATTATCAAAGGAGATGCTTGCCTTTCTTGTTGAATTCTTGAGTGGGCTTAGGATCGACGAGGAAGGTTTTCGTACTGTCGTTATCTACACACATTATATTATAAAGTAAGAATAAGAGCCAAATGAACTAAAAAAGAGACCAAATTCAAATATTTTTTGAAAAAAATAAAGATCATGATTTTAGAAAAATTTAGAATCTTCTTTCAATCAATTCGGAGTTTATTTGCAAAAGTTATGAGTATTTGAATTTAAATTGGCTAGAAATTCCCTAAAATGGAAAAGGGGTGACATCGAAGATATAAATTTGGGAAAATATGCCTTCCAAAAGAGAAAGCATACTCTCAAGTGAATCGAAAATGCATTTCTTATTTTTGATGTTTTTGATTTAATTGGCAGAAACTGACAGGTGGGGCCCATATGTCAGAGATTTATTATTTTTTCAAAAATGATTGATATGTAGGGTCCAAATGTTAGTGACTCATAACTATATATACCGGTTTAATTAGTGAGATGGTTTATTAATTGTTCCTAGGCCCACATGTCAATGACTAAGTCTTTGAATCAAAATTTTAACAGAAAACTGATGACTGGGGTCCATATGTCAGAGACAGTGTGTGTGTGTGTGTGAAAGAGAGGGGGGGATGGGGGCTCCTAACAAGTGGGGACTGCCTGTTAGCAACTCATAGCAGAGCAGATGCTTGGTGATGCTTGCCAGCAAAAAACAACAGCGACTTATGTAGAGTGAGTGGTTGGGATGGCAAGATGTGACCAAGGGGAGCCCAAAGGAAACCGCTGGTGATGGCCAGGGATAGCTGGCGGTGGCCATGGTGAGAAGTAGAGGGGGAGTTGTGGAGGTGATGATACTGGCTAAGTGAGGGGAAAACATCAGTGGGTAGAGATAGTACCATTTTAGGGGTTGGCGATGATGAAGACTCATCGGGAGAGCTTAGCGACGATAGCTAGAACTTGGGAAGAAGGTGAGCGAGGTGGCGACGCTTTGGGAAATTTAAGCTATGATCAAGATGAGCACTATGTTCAAGGCATACTTAAGTTAATTCAATATGAAAGAATTGGAAAATCGCTCAACGTGGAAGAAGAATCATGCTCACTTGCTTTAGGAGCTCTTGACGGTTTTCCAATTCTTTCATATTGGGATTAGGATTGGGGCTGGGAGAGACAAGGGAAGTGTGTGGTGCTACGGTGACCATAGTATGGCCTTTATAGGTGCTGGTGAGGTGGCTTCTCTACTCATCCTATGGGCAAGGTTCTGTGGACAAGGAAGAAATGACACGGTGGGCTCCGAGGTGCAGGATTTTTTGGTGATGCAACGAGCTTAGAGAGGTAGAGACATAGAGATGATGGCTTGATGAGGCCTTGTGTAGGCGGCATGATAGGGAAGGCAATGAGTAGCAGAGAGAGCAAAAACAGTGGTGCAAATTCAAAGGCTTGGCTCAGCGTGGCATGGCTGGCGGGGAAAGGTGTGGCGGTGACATGCCATCGGGATCCTACGTGCACGCTATTGGTGATATGCCCTTGAATCAATCATGGAGATGATTGTATCACGTATTATGTTTATGGAACAATATAATTGTTTGTACTTTGAATAAATATTGATTGGATTGATCAACAATTACGTGAATTTTTCATGCAACTTTTTCATATATCGATGTTATTCAAGTTATCCCTGGTCGGTAATCATAATATAAGATGATTATGTTTCATAGATCAACAGATGTATTGATTGATGACCATGTTTCATGAGTCATAGAGATATGGAGATATCTAATCAATAATGTGAACACATGTTGGAGAACATGCTTTGGATTGACCCATATGAGACACTACGAGGATTGTATATATTCTTATGTTTCATCAGTTGGTTTCATACATAGTGCATGTATGATCCTTAGACCTGAGATCATCATTGGTTTCCTAGATGTGTAATGGTTTACTTAGGGCTGCCAAACACTACTATTTAACCAGGTAGTTATAAAGGTAGTTTTTGAGTTTACCATGAAACATGCTGAGGTACATGAATGATCAAGATGGAATTTTTCCCTCCTATATAACATTGAGATATCTCTGGGACCCTTGAGGCAGATGGATTAAGGAAGTGCATGGCCATGCTGAATGTGATTGAGTCAATCTAAATAAATTAATCCACTACATTATGAGTGAAGGGATCGAGCTGTCATAGGATGACACAACTCTCACCTTGAGTTCGATCTGTATCGTGAGGCCAAGGGAACATGATATTATCATAATATTTTAGGTTCATTCGATGCTTTATGAACATTTGGAAATCAATATGTACTGCTAGGGACCGCTATTGATTAACGATCGGAAAGGTGTTTCTGAGTCATGTCCAAATATACATGAACCTATAAGGGTCACACAATTGGGGTTTTGAACGGTTACAATCAGTTATCATAGTTCAAATTGGATACATTTCTAATGGGCTGAATTGAATATGGACTCAGATTGGGACCAGAGGTTGGGCGCCACCAAGTGCTATAAAAAGGGGATGTAGGCTTAGGGTTTCAATAAGAAGTTGTATGCAAGAGTTGCACCATAACCGAAACCCTAGCCATGTTGGTGATATGCCCTTGAGGCAATCATAGAGATGATTGTATCACGTCTTATGTTTATGGAACATTATAATTGTTTGTTCTTTGAATAAATATCGATTGGATTAATCAACAAGTAAGTGACTTGTTCATGCAACTTTTTTATATATCGATATTATTCAAGTTATCCCTGATCGGTTATCATAATATGGGACGATTATGTTTCATAGATCAGCACATGTATTGATTGATGCCATATTTCAGGGGTCATAGAGATATGGAGATATCTAATCAATAATGTGGACGCATGTTAGAGAACATGCATTGGATAGACCATATGAGACACTGCGAGAATTATTGTACATATTCTTATGTGTCATCAGTTGGTCTCATGCATAATGTATGTATGATCCTCAGACTTGAGATCATCATTGGTTTCCTAGATGTGTAATGGTTTACTTAGGGGCTTCCAAACGCTACACTATAACCAGGTAGTTATAAACGAAATTTTCGGTTTTACTATGAAACATACTGATGTATATGAATGATCAAGATGGAATTTGCCCCCCTATATAACGGAGAGATATCTCTGGGCCCCTCGAGGTAGATGGATTAAGAAAGTGCATGGCCATGTTGAATGTGATTGAGAGATAATCCAGATAAATTAATCTACTACAGTATGAGTGAAGGGATCTGTCAGGACCCGAATGTGCAAATCCGAACCCTTTGTACATCCAACACTAGTCTAGGATCACACTAGAGCACACAGTCTCAACATAGATGAAATATTACAATCGTACGCAGTAGAATAATAAATAAAGACTTCATTTATTAATATAACTGTGACACTACGTTTTGGTGTGACATTACAAATTGCGAAATTAGAGAAGAAAATCTTACGGCTTGAGGTTTACTCGCGTTTTTGGGTCTTTTGAAGCGTTGTGACACCACGGAGTGTCGTAACCTTATTTAACGTGCATGATAAGGTTAATAACATTATGAGATGTGGAATTAAGGTTAAAACTATAGGATATGGAGGTTAATAGCTTTTCCGGGCCGTTTCCGGGGTTTTGGGCCTTCCCGGGGGAGTTTGGGCCTTGGTGGGCTTTGGTGGGATGGAGTAGGTCTCCGTAACGGACTAGTTTTGGGTGTGGGGGCTGGTAAAAGGGCTCCCCACCAGCCCTTGGGACGTCCACCCCTGCCCCATGCGCCCCTAACCCTAGCCGCCACCCTTCCTCCTCCCTCCACCTCCTAGCCGCCCCATCTCTTGCCCCCATGGCGCCCCATTGCTCCCCATTGCACACCACCTCTCCTCCACCCCCCTTGCTGCCCTAGGGTGACTTCCCCACCCCTGCATCCTCATGGATCCATCCGAGGAGCGAGGAGCGAGGTGCGAGGTGCGAGGAGCGAGGAGCGAGGAGATCGATTGGAGTTTTCGATGCGTCGAGGCGAAGGTATGATCATGGGGATCCTCGGGATGAGCTAGGTACTGTTATTAGGAGTTTATCAAGTTTTTGATCAATTGGAGGCGCTGGATTTGAGTAATTTGGGTTAGATCTAGATGTTGCCACGTTTCGTTTTAGGCAGATTGAGCAGTCGAGCTAGGGTTCGCGTTTTCGCCAATTTAGAATCCGAATCTTGTCGTACGGATGTTGGAAGAAGTTGTAGATAATTTAATTATCTTTCCGTGGATATAAATAAAGTTAAATTCCGCCCAGCCGTTTAAAAGTTATGGCTGTTTTACCGAGCGTGTTAAAATCTGTGACGTAATTGGAACAGATCACGGTAATCTATAGATTAGACGACATTAGAGTCCGAATCAGTCTTTCCCTATACCTAGAGAAAGTTGGGAAATTTCCTAAGCTACGCGAGTATGTACTCGTTTAATTGATTCAGAGTCCCAGAACTCAAGTTATGCTTTTTGCAAGGCTGCTGTCCCGTCGGGACAGAACCTCTGTTTTTAGATTTTGCGAGTAGTGGGCAATGTCGGGTTAGATGGGGTTTTGCGTACTGTTTTGTGGGCATGATTGTGAATGTGTGATGCCTATGTGCAGGTGGTGTGACACCGGGAGTGCCCTCGACTTCCCACAAATCCGTCGCCCGCGGTTGAGGCAAGTGTGTTGTAATGTATAGCGGATTGTAGGTTGCTTGTTGATATTGGATGAAAGATTGAATACTTGCTATGATCACTTGCCTTGCTTGCTGTTTTCCAATGATATATTGAGTATGATTATCATGATATGATGCTATGTGTCTATACTTATCATGATTCGATGCCATGTGTAATATTTGTCATGATGAGATGCCATATGTTTATATACATGTGAAATATGATAATTGGCATAGTTGCATGCATGACATGAGATGGGGCGAGGGCGGTGAGAAAGTCATTAACTAATCCGGGAAAGGCCGGTGAGAAAGTTATGACTAGTCCTAACGCCATTGAGTAAGACCTACATCGTGATTCCATTCACGTGGTGAATGGAAGCGAGAGTAGGCACCCTCCATCTTCGGGATGGAAGGGGAGAGGGTGCACACCGATCGGTGTGTACTCAACCATACCTGTATGAGTTTCAAGGAGATATGAGCATAACATTGCATTGCAATACATATTTAATGATGATGATGTTGTTATGTGCTCAAGTATGAGATGTTATATGTGATGTAAGGTATTATTGTCTTGTAAATGATCTTGTTGTCCATTACAATATGCTTGCTGAGTTTTCGAACTCACGCTTGTGTTTTATGTTGTTTTTAGGTACTTTGAGATCGGCATGCGGGAAAAGGGGTCTAGCTACACTTCTACACGTAGCTCCACCATCATAGTCCATAATTAATCACTTGGAGACATGATATTAAGAGTTGTGCCATAAACTTAATGTAGGGTTTAATTTAGCATGCTTGTGATTCCTTATTTGCTTGGTTATAGCTTATGAAGTGGTTGAGCATGCTTTTATTGGCGTAATTTGATGATATATCCATTTATGTTGATGTTTTATTTGTCATGTGCTATGACATATCTTGCCATGATATTGATATTGTGTTAATTCATGTTAAAACAAAGGAGATGCTGCCGGAATCTTGGTTTTTAGCATGTGCGCCTTTGCTGGAATTTATGTTTAATTGTGGTATTTAGATGTTGTTTAGCTTATGTTTGGTAGCATTCAGGCATATTAAATGCCGGGGTGTTACAATAACTGTGACATTATGAAATGTGAAATTGGAGAATAAAACTATAAGGTATGAGGTTAAATCGCGTTTTCGGGAGTTTGGGCCTTTCCGAGATGAATTGGGCCTTGGGGGGACCCCACATGGGCCAAGAGTGGAGTTTCCCGGCCCATGTGGGGGGAGGAGGGCAGCAATAGACTGCCCATGCGCCTCACCCCATGCCCTAGGGCGCCTCCCGTCCCCTTCTCCCCTCCAAGCTGTCGCCCCCTCCCTCTCCACGACTCCCTTCTAGCCGCCCTCCCCCATGCGCCACCCTCCCCCCTCTCCTCTCCACCCCCCTCGCCGGTCTAGGAGAGCCCCTCACCTCCCCATCCCACTGTCCTCTCCATTGGGAAGCTCCGCGACGAGGAGATCCGACGGATTCGGAGCGAGGAAGGAGATTGGGAGAACCGGGAGGAGAATCTTCGACGTTCCTCGGTTCGTGGTTCGTCTGGCGAAGGTATGGCCATGGGGAGATCTCTTGGGTTGGATTAGGTGCTGATCTATAGGAGGTTTTGGTGTTCTTAGATCAAAAGTTGGTGCTGCCATTAGATAGAATTGATGAAAATTAGAGATTGCATGCTGTTCTGTTTCGGGCAGATTGGATGTCCGACATAGGGTTAGAGATTTTGTAATTTTAGATGCGTTTTATGGTCGGCCGTATGTTGAGAAAGTTTTAGATAATTTCAATACCTTTCAGTGGACACCAAGAACGTGTAATTCCAATTAGCCGTTTGAAAGTTATGGTCGTTTTACCGAACATGTTCAAAACTATGACGTGATTGAAACAGATCGGGTTGATATGTAGATTAGACAATTTTAGAAGCCAAATCAGTTTTTCCCAATACTTATAAAAAGCTAGGAAATTTCCTAAGCTTCACGATGATGTACTCAATTACTTGATTTGGAGTCTTAGATCTCAATTTATGATTGTTGGAAGCCTGCTGTCCCGACAGACAGATTGGTCTGTTTTTCTGGTTTTCAGGGTTTCGGGTAGAATCGTTGTGTTCTGAGTTTTGTACTTGCTTGGGTGGTATGTTATTGAATGTAAAACATGTATTTGCAGGTGGTGTGATCCCAGGTGTGGCATCATCATCTCGCCACACCGTTCCGAAGGGTTAAAGACAAGTGTATTGGAATGGGTTGTGTGTTGTATGAATTGCTAGACTTGCTTTGGTGCAATGTGATTACATGGTATACTAACTTGCCATGATTGATGTTTGCCTATGACATGATGAACATGATTTCATATTGATCATGAATTCGTTGTATTAAATGTTTATGCCAATCTTTACAAGTTTATGTCACATGTGCATTCATAATGGAAGAGGCGTCCTATGCTGATGCGGGTCTCTGTGTTCACACGTAGTGAACACGAAAGACCTACCTCGTAGTCCCATCCACGGTTGTGCATGGGAGTGTGAGACCCTCATTTTTATGCCATAGAGTAACATAAAAATGAGGTTCTAAAGTGCATACTGTGCCATTCCCATGATCAGTGGCTGGCACGCACAAACACAATTTGGAATTACAGCCATACATGAGTTCAAACTTTTATTACATCAGATGTTCCATATTAATATTACATAACCAAAAGTAGCAGAAACAGAAAACCACATCTCATTGTATGCCGTCTAAACCCAAAATTCCACAGGCAACAAACAAGATGAACTTAGAGAGGACAGTCGTCACCATAAATCACGAGTTCTTCAATATCGTTATCATTGTCAGGATATTCTTGCTCTTCACCTAAAAACCACGTTAAAGCAAGTTGAGTACATTGGTACTCGCAAGACTTGTAGTGTTTGCAAAGCTTGGAATATATGGAAGCTGAATAGAAAGTGGGTTTCTACGGTTGTCTTGCGGAAAGCAAAATTTTGAATGAAGTATCACTGAATAGTAATGGAAAGCATAACTGAAAATTCAAAACAGTTTGCTGAGTAACTGAAATAACAAGTAATAAAATGGATAATAGCAATCTACTCACGGCCCTTTGTCAGTAAGATAACGAACAAGACCCTCCATGGTCTTAAACGAATAAATATAACAATAAGTGACATTAAACGGATATGAATCATTTCCCAAATCATTTAAACAAGTTTTCGAAGATAGAAAAAAATTAACTAGTGCTGGTTAGCCAAGTCATCCATGACCATGGATACGGCTGTTCGAATATGACACTAAAAATACACATTCCAAGGACCTACAGCCCGCTCTGATACCAACTGTAACACCCCGGCATTTAATATGCCCGAATGCTACCAATCATAGGCTAAACAACATCTAAATACCATAAACTAATGTAAATTACAGCAAAGGAGTAAATGCTAAAACCGAAAATTTCGGCAGCATCTCCTTTGTTTTTCCATGAATTGAAGCAACAACAATATGATCACAGGATATAGTATAAAGAATGATATCTAAATCATCAATAACAAGGGTTCTAGCAGCAGTATAAGCCTAGAATAAAGATTACAACCATCTCATGAGCCAAACGAAGTAAATGAGGAAACCAAGAACACAAATTAACCATTGCACCAAGTTGCATGGCACTACTCTTATTATCATGACCAAGATGCATAAATTGTCTATAAGTGTGGAGCTACGTGTAGATGTGTAGCTAATGCCCTTCCTCGTATGCCGGTTTCATGGTACCTAAGAAAAATAACATAAACACAAGCGTGAATTCATCACTCAGCAAGTATATTGCAATGGAACAAGAAAATACATTCCAATACCTTCATCACCACTTTTCACATACGACATCATACACATCTCATATTCATAGTGTAAGCATATCATTGACATCATCATATATCATCATCATATAACATCCTCATATAATGCAATGCAATGCAATGCAATGCGATGCACATATCTCCTGGAAACTCATACCGGTATGGTTGAGTACACACCCGTCGGTGTGCACCCTCTCCCCGCTTCCATCCTGAAGATGGAGGGTGCCTACTCCTCGATTCCATACACCGCGGTGGATGGAATCACGATGTAGGACTTACTCATTTGCTCTCCGGAATAGTCATAACTTTCTCACCGACCTTCCCCGGACTAGTTATGACTTTCTCACCGCCCGGGCCTTGTATCATGCCATGTATGCAAACATGCCAACCTCATAAATAACTTGTACATTAACACATTGCATCATAACATAATAAGCATATTCATCATATCAATGGCAAACAGTAAAGCATGGCATGTGAACATATCATATATTCAATTTCAATCTCAACCAATTTAGCAAACCACAACCCGCTACCCATTCCAATACACTTGCCTCAACCACGGGCGATGAATTGGAGAGAAGTAGAAGGCACTCCCGGGGTCACACCACCTGCACATAGGTACCACACACTCACAATCATGTCCACAAAATAGTACGCAAACACTCTTCTACCCTAACATCGCAAACTACTCGCAAAACCTAAAAACAGAGGTTCTGTCCCGTCGGGACAGCAGCCTTCCAAAAGGCATAACTCGGGTTCTAAGACTCCGAATCGAATAAACGAATACATCCTCGCGTAGCTTAGGAAATTTCCTAACTTTTTCTAAGTATATGGAAAGACTGATTCAGACTCTAAAGTTGTTTAATCTACAGAATCCCGTGATCTGTTCCAATCACGTCACAGTATTTAATACGTTCGGTAAAACGAGCATAACCTTCAAACGGCTAGGCGGAATTGGACGTTCTTTCTACCCACTGAAAGGTATTGAAGTTACCTACAACTTCTTCAACAGGCGGATGACCAAATTACGAATCTAAATTGGCGAAAACCCAAACCCTACGTCGACTGCTCATGCTGCCCGAAACAGAGAACGTGTCAAACTCTAGATTTCACCTAATATACCCAATTACAGCACCACCAATTGATCTAAAAACATGATATTAACCCTTAGAACAGATCCTAGACCAACCCTAAGGATCCCCGTGGCCATACCTTCGCCCGACGAACGAAAACCCAACGGATCTTCTCCCAGTTCGCGCAATCTCCTTCCTCGCGCCGATTCCGCCGGATCTCCTCGTCGCGGAGCCTCCCAATGGAGAGGACAGCAGGGTGGAGAGGTGGGGATCTCCCCTAGGGCAGCAAGGGGGTGGAGAGGAGAGGGGAGAGGTGGAGGCGCATGGGGGAGAGGTGGAGACGCATGGGGAAGAGGTAGAGGCGGCTGGGGTTGAGGAGGCGCATGTGGGCAGGGGGAGGACGCCCCCAAGGTAGGATAACCTGAATCCCCCTCCCTAATGGGCCCAAAAATCCTCCCACCAAGACCCACGACACATCCCCCTTGGGCCTGAACTCCCCAGAGAGGCCCAAACTCCCGAAAACAGCCCAGAAACGCGAATAAACCTCATACCGTATGGTTTCAACCTCCAATTCCACATTCCACAATGTTTTTGCCCTCAACATTCACATTTTATTAGGTTACGACACTCCGTGGTGTCACATTCTCCCCCCCTTCAACAGGATTTGTAGGCCCCCGGATCGGCTATCCGGAATCCCCTATGTATTTCTGTACTAGTCCCAGATCAGTAGCTAGTACACAGTCAAAAGTGATGAATCAACAACCATATCACGAATACATATAAGTAAATAAGAACAATACCGAATAAAAGCAAAGACCTTATGGTCAAGGTTTACCATTACGGCCTGAACAGGCAGAACAACTTGAACAATTGCAGCGGAAGACGAAAACACCAATGCGACCTATCCAAATGCCCACAGGCAATCGAGTCGGGAGCGCGCCCTAGTCGTTGGAAATCTTGAACAGCTTCTTCCACTTCTGAGATATGATTAGAATGTAGCACGTGAGTACATAAAGTACTCAGCAAGTCTGGGAGATTATGCACAATGTAGGCTATCCAAAGATGGCTTAATATAGTTCTTTTGCATAAAGCCAAGTTTCATCAAATCATACTTGTTAATAACTTTCACAAAGCATATTTGAGCAATTCTTTTTAATAATTGAAATATGTAATATTGTAGTGAAGGTTCTAACCACCACTCACTAGTGTACAGGCTCTATCCGCCACATCTCAACAAGATCAGGGTTCAATCCAATCACATGGCTCTGTCTGCCACGGTTCACAAAATCAGGTTCCTTCCACCTACCTGGCTTTAGCCGCCAGAAGCACACCCGAGAGTTCTAACCGCTCTCGAATCCCAAAACAAACCATCATTTAGTTTGAAACCAAAAACCAAAGTCTACCAGTATGAAAGCATTCAGCAAGCTTTGCCTTTGACCGTAGGCACGGCTATTCGAATAGTTTTAACTCTGCAAAGGTGCACAACTTTACCCACAAGACATGATATTCCCTTAGTGCCATGTACAATTAACACACTTCCTTAGGTGTGCCGGCAGGGATATCATGACAAGGCCGTTACAATGTATCTACCTAACTAGACCCACCCGCTGAGGTTTCACCGCTGTTAGGGTTCCCTCCACCCAGTACAGAAGCCCCCTCTTGCGCCGTGTGAGAAAAAGAACAGTGCCTCTTTCCGGCTCCCACATTCCACCAAGTGGTGAGTCTAAGTCAGGTTTCTACAAATTAGTTAGCCAGGTCGTGCCCACTTTGACATGTGGTTGTACGGTTATGCTTAGAATGGAGACAGTCATAAGCGTCGGTCCTTAATTGACTTGGGGCGGTACTTGCGCAATGAAAGCTAGCACTCCTTCCGCGCCCACCAGACAAACCATTCCGCCCCAGTCCAAAACCATTTTTCATTTTATTTTTATTTTGTAAACCATTGGCAATACTCCTTGCCTATAACTTCCAATACAAGTTTTCAAGGGATAATTGAAATTCCCACCCATAGGTGAATATTGATCGATAGCGAGGCTAAGCATTTCTACCGTACTATTCTATTCCACCAATAGTTTATTTTATAAAAATACAAAGCTCCGGGTTTGATTACAATCCCTATAATCATTTTTATAATCTCCAATAATCCTTCTATTGCCATAATTTGATAATCATAAGAATAATCCAATCCAGTATGGTACGTTTACCATGTAAAGTTGATACCATGCCATCATAACTCCAAAATCATACCAAGCTATTATTATCATTGGATATGAAACAATCTCCTCAAAATATAATTCTCATTATCGATTACCCATCATCCATACATCGATTAATTTTGTAATCTACTTGATCCACCACGAATAATTGACAATCTCATCCCCAAGCATCTTTTAACAAGGACTCCCGAAACCAAGATTTTATTAATTCATCGACTATAATGATCTTCATACATAGTGACATTCGATCGACTTAAGCAAATCACACATAATCCACATTATTCATAAATCCACATAAATGGTTATCGTGAGACAATATTTCACAAAATCACCCACTAAACCACCGAGAATACTTCACAACCTCACCTTTAATCATCTAGAATATAATCCACCGATTATACTTCATACTAGCATATATTTAATCCTTTACATCATCCCCTCTAAATCATCTACTTTAATCCACCAAGAATAAAATATTATCATTTACTAAACCACCAAATATTCTGGGTCATTCACCATTCTCCATAACTGATTAACACATATCTATATTTCCACAATCATTTATTTCTTAATCGATCAGTTAGTAATAATTCCCCAATAAGCACTAATAATCCAACTAACTCTGATTATCATTTGATACTATTTTGTCAACCCAAGCAATCCAATTCAATATATTATTTACTCATACTGACCTATTTAATCCAACAAGAATACTTCACAATACCATACATCTTCCAAAATTTCCCCCAATCCATTATAACGTGAACTACTATAATAATCCAACTTCACAATATTTCAATCGTCAACGTTCATAGATCAACTTCATAATTAACAATCCCCATCAACCCTAATATTCATGTAATCTCCAATCAAATTGGGTTCTAGCTTCAATCTACGATCTATACTAATATGTTACATCCAAACTGTCTTCCAAACAGTCATTTCTCTAATAACAGAATATTTTTCCAAAAACACTTATGTTGGTGGATTACTACACTAGGGCGACAAAGGTCAGGGATAACAATGTCAAGGAGGTAGGAACAACAGGTATAACTAATAATCTAACGTTAACATCATCATTTCATATAAATAGCAATGCAATTTGCAAAACATGTAAAAACATTGATAAATCGTAGGATCAACATGCGTCAAGGAGACTTGCCTCGGCCACAGCGAGAATGTTGAACACTTGAAGTCCGGCGACGGGATTGGCGGTCGCGTCGGGGTCGTCGACTATGCGTAAAACAAGACAACAAATAAATAAAATCCAAAAATTACAAAATTAGCACTGACAGGTAGATCTTGATTTTAGATGAATTTAGAAATTTGAATGGGATCAAACGGAGTTCGGACGGAGAAGTTATGAGCTTCCGAAGTTTGAATTTCGAAAAATTGGAAAACCGGGAATATTCTCAGAATATTCCGCGTTTGACTGGTCAACCATTGACTTAGCTTTGACTAGGCTTGTCTCTATGGCATGTGGGCCCTAGTTGTCATAGAGTGGAGGGCTTTCTTCAAGCTTGGTCTCTCTATGGATGCCATGGATGGCAAGGAGCTTGAGGGGGAAGGTGGAGGAAGGGGGGGTGGCTCGGCCGGCAAGAACGGGGGCGGCAGCGGCGTGGGGAGGTCGCCGTGGCGGCGGCGCTGCACAAGACGGGAGCGCGGCGACGGCGGTGAGCGGCGGCCGGCCGGCCACGGGCCCACACGCAGGAGCAAAGCTCCATGGCCAAAATAACAGAGCCAACCCAAAAAGAAAAAAAAAAACACCCCACCTCTAAAAACTTGATTTTTAACCCAAATTTGCATGGAATTGATCCAAACAAAAGCCTAGAACCTCTAGATTACATCCTTACGGACATCTAGGAGGAAAGAATTGAGATGATTCTCACCGGATGCGAAGAAATCGACGATGAATGGAGGTTCGGCCGAAATGAGAAAATCTCGAAATTCGTCGCCAACTCTTGATCAAACCTAAAATTGATGATTGGGTTAGATTCTAGACTCATCCACGGTCACAAGGAACCAAGTGGCATGAAGAATGGCTCACCGGAGAAGGATATACAAGCACGAACTCGAAGAACACCGAAAAAGTTCAACCCAACCTCGGTTTTCTTGATCTCACGGGCACAAGGGTGGAGTAGAGGAAAGGAGGAGCACACTCCCGGAACGGGGATACTTATACGGAGGGAATGGAGGTGGTGGTGCGGCGTTTGGAGGTGAAACGACCGAGATAATGACGTTTTAGTGGATTTCGGTTTTTCATTAACACGGCCATTTCCGGTGAGATTGGCGGCGAGTGAAGGTGGGGAATGGCAAGAGATCGTCGCCGCGGATCCAACGCAACCGACCGTTCGCGTTTTGGAGTTGAGATGAAGAAGTTATGAGCATTGGAATAAAGCCCTAGCCATGAACACGTTGAAGCTCTTCTCTGGTAATTGGCTTGGCTGGAGGTTGAAGAAGGTGCACTATTCACGTGACACGTGGCGCTCTCCCATTGGTCCTCCTTTACGTAAATGATCCGCCCTAGAGAAAAATAAGGAAAAATGGTCTAAAAATTTCGGAAAAATTCCTAGAACCATTTTAGAATATTTGGGAGCCAATAAAATTGGTTCCGCTAAATTTGGATGGTTTTTGTGGAATTAAATATTTGGGCGCGGATTGCAGGCATTAAATAAAAGCCGCGCGAGATAAAATAGGAACGGAGGACCAAAATCCGGGGAATGATTCCTAAAATCATTTTGGAATATTTGGAACACAATTGAAGTGGTTTGGGGCTTTTTGGAGCATTTTTGGACTCGGGTGAAATTTCGGGTACCGGTAGGAACCGGAAAATCGATTTTTCGACCGGAGGGAATTAAATCCCGATTTTGGAGGGGAACGGATGCCAGGTTAATATAAACACCAAAGAAACTCTAAGTTTTGAATTTAATTTATTTAAATTAGATTTTCTCCAGAAGGCAAAAACTAGGGTGTTACAAACCTACCCCCCTTAGAGAGAATCTCGTCACCGAGATTCGGACGGAGAAAGAAAAGATCGGGAAATTCTGCTTGGAGATCCTCTTCTCACTCCCAGGTTGTTGTCTTCTCAGAATGACTGCTCCACTGAACCCTTGCAGAACTTGACCACCCGAATTCTGGTTGGGCGCTCGGCTTCATCCAAAATCCTGGCGGGATACTCCGGACATGACAGGTCTCCTTTCAATTTCATCTCTTCAAATGGCCTCTGATGCTCAGGCACTGCGCTACACTTGATTCCTGACGGCAGTTATCAGCATAGCTCGTCTATCTCGACTGGGCAGTCTTCCGCTTTACAAGGATCTGTCTGACCTGCTCTTCGGCTTCTTTCAGAATATCGGGTCTACTGATTTGTCCATTATCGGTCTCTTTCCCATACAAGGGTATTCCACCTTTTCTTGCATACAGGGCTTCAAAAGGCGCCATCTTCAGCTTCGTCGGAGACTGTTGTTATTCTGATCCCACGAACCTTGACATGTCAGCACACACGCCCTCAACGCATCTGCTAAGATCTGATTGATTCTTTCCGTCTGGCCATCGGTCGGGGGATGGTAAGCAACACGGGAAGTCAACTTCGTACTCCAACCCTTTACACCACTTCGGCCAAAACCTCGAGGGGAACTGAGAACCTCGATCTGACACGTCCTCCTTGGGCGCACACTGAAAATGCACTGCTTTAGCCACGCAAAGTTCCACAAGTTTATCACCAAATAGGGGTTATCCTCCACGGAACAAAGTGTGCAACTTTTGTCAACCTGTCCACACTACCCCCCCTTAGAAAATTTCATATTCGGACTTAGTTCTAAGGAGTTCAATGGTGAAATTCATTCTTATTTCTCCCCATGGTTCGGACGAGAACTATGGCTCTTCGGCCATCCTTTAAGTACCTTAGTACTGGTGCCCAAATAAAATTTTGTTTCACGACTATCAACAAAAATCCACTTCCACAATTATAATTCTTCCAACCCTTTATTGATAACAATACTAACGATTACATCTTACAGACTGAATCAGTACATAAACTCTTTTATTTTATTCCTTAGAAGAGGTATGGTACTACTAGATGTATCATACATTATCATTTACTGACAACATCAAGTTTCAGGTGTCTCTTCTTCAACTTCTTGGATCATAGGCAGACCTGATGTCCTATATCGTAGCACCTGTGACAGAAGTTTCCGATTGCGCCTTCCACCTGCTGCTGGGGTTATAGTCTGAAGGAGAACAACACCTGGAATGTTGGGATTGGAAGTAGATGCCTGGCGTCCTTGCATCACTGGTTGCACTTCTGATCCTGGGGTCTTGATTAAGGCTACTTCCGGTGCCTGGTTGAGTTGAAATTGGTTCACACGAAGCTGAGAACTACTGGCTACATGCTGCTCTTGACTTACTACCTTCCTTTTGCGGAAATCCGGTTGACGACAGTTGTCTTCCAGGGAAAGTGCTTTGCCTTTGCTAGGTTGATGAATCTTTGCTATTTGATGCAGCTTATGAGGTACTTCCATACTGAATTCTGATGCTGGGACTGTTTGTGGTGATAAAAGACTTTGTTTTTCCAAGGGACACTGTTTCACAAAGTGCCCTTCCTTGCCACAAAAGTTACAGACCTTGTACTGAGTCTCCCTTCTTCGAGGGCACTTGCTGAACCGGTGTCCAACTCTGTTGCAGTGACTACAATGATTATCTTCCTTTGCCTTACCCTTTTGGGGACATTCGTAAGCAACATGTCCTTTTCCACCACATTCATAGCAGATGACATATCTCCATGGGTGGAGGCTTATAGGAGGGGTATTGCTAATGCCATCGTCTCCACATAATACTGCGGGAGGGTTGGTCTTCCGAAACTCATCAGAAGGGTACCGCTGAGGAGTTACAGTTGGAGGGACCACAGAGGCTTGATTGTCCAGTTGTTGTATCATCAATTGCATGAGCTGAGTCTGAGTCACCATGAACTGGTTCATATTCTGAAGAAATGCTATTATCACCTCGGATGGTTGCTGGTTGAGCTCGGTAGCAGCCTTGACGTTGATAACCGGAACTTCACTGGGGTTGCCATTGATGTTGACCAAAGGATTGGAACTTGATGCATCAGCTTCTTGGTTGAGGTTAGCACTGCAGTTCTTCTCCATCTGACGGTAGAACAAGACTTCTAGATGAGAGGGAAAAGCACAGACGCAGGAAGCAGGGGAGGTTCTAACAACACCAACACCAACTGTCCAGGCAAAGGACAGCACAAACGACGAAAAGCAAAACATTTTTAACACCCAGCAAATCCATTCGTCTACTCGGTCAAACTACTCACGCTAACGGGACAAGGCGGCTCCAACACAGAACGAAACTTGGCCACTTAACCTATAGGGTTAGGCTAAGATCAACCTTGCTTCTTGGGTCTTCCCCGACCAACGGTTGGATCCTCACCATGAAGACGCACACTTCAGTAACAACTTTCCGCATTGCTCCTCTTGAGTCGTCAAATCTTGAAGTCGGACGTGGGAATTCGATTACCCTAATATAGAAGTTGTTAAGGGAGGGATAGTTCAATTTATAGTTCAAAACGGTGAAGAAGCAACCACCGGGGAAGATAAGAATAGAAAGAGAGAAAAGACGAGAATATCACACCATTTGATTTTTCTTTTTAGAACAAAAGTTTTGAAGCTTCCTAAAATGACCATTCTAACTAAGGGCACGTCCTACAGTCGATATGGCTCTGATACCACCTTTGTAGGCCCCCAGATTGGCTATCCGGAATCCCCTGTGTATTTCTGTACTAGTCCCAGATCAGTAGCTAGTACACAGTCAAAAGTGATGAATCAACAACCATATCACGAATACATATAAGTAAATAAGAACAATACCGAATAAAAGCAAAGACCTTATGGTCAAGGTTTACCATTACGGCCTGAACAGGCAGAACAACTTGAACAACTGCAGCGGAAGACGAAAACACCAATGCGACCCATCCAAATGCCCACAGGCAATCGAGTGGGGAGCGCGCCCTAGTCGTTGGAAATCTTGAATAGCTTCTTCCACTTCTGAGATATGATTAGAATGTAGCACGTGAGTACATAAAGTACTCAGCAAGTCTGGGATATTATGCACAATGTAGGCTATCCAAAGATGGCTTAATATAGTTCTTTTGCATAAAGCCAAGTTTCATCAAATCATACTTGTTAATAACTTTCACAAAGCATATTTGAGCAATTCTTTTTAATAATTGAAATATGTAATATTGTAGTGAAGGTTCTAACCACCACTCACTAGTGTACAGGCTCTATCCGCCACATCTCAACAAGATTAGGGTTCAATCCAATCACATGGCTCTGTCTGCCACGGTTCACAAAATCAGGTTCCTTCCACCTACCTGGCTTTAGCCGCCAGAAGCACACCCGAGAGTTCTAACCGCTCTCGAATCCCAAAACAAACCATCATTTAGTTTGAAACCAAAAACCAAAGTCTACCAGTATGAAAGCATTCAGCAAGCTTTGCCTTTGACCGTAGGCACGGCTATTCGAATAGTTTTAACTCTGCAGAGGTGCACAACTTTACCCACAAGACATGATATTCCCTTAGTGCCATGTACAATTAACACATTTCCTTAGGTGTGCCGGCAGGGATATCATGACAAGGCCGTTACAATGTATCTACCTAACTAGACCCACCCGCTGAGGTTTCACCGCTGTTAGGGTTCCCTCCGCCAAGTACAGAAGCCCCCTCTTGCGCCGTGTGAGAAAAAGAACAGTGCCTCTTTCCGGCTCCCACATTCCACCGAGTGGTGAGTCTAAGTCAGGTTTCTACAAATTAGTTAGCCAGGTCGTGCCCACTTTGACATGTGGTTGTACGGTTATGCTTAGAATGGAGACAGTCATAAGCGTCGGTCCTTAATTGACTTGGGGCGGTATTTGCGCAATGAAAGCTAGCACTCCTTCCGCGCCCACCAGACAAACCATTCCGCCCCAGTCCAAAACCATTTTTCATTTTATTTTTATTTTGTAAACCATTGGCAATACTCCTTGCCCATAACTTACAATACAAGTTTTCAAGGGATAATTGAAATTCCCACCCATAGGTGAATATTTACCGATAGCGAGGCTAAGCATTTCTACCGTACTATTCTATTCCACCAATAGTTTATTTTATAAAAATACAAAGCTCCAGGTTTGATTACAATCCCTATAATCATTTTTATAATCTCCAATAATCCTTCTATTGCCATAATTTGATAATCATAAGAATAATCCAATCCAGTATGGTACGTTTACCATGTAAAGTTGATACCATGCCATCATAACTCCAAAATCATACCAAGCTATTATTATCATTGGATATGAAACAATCTCCTCAAAATATAATTCTCATTATCGATTACCCATCATCCATACATCGATTAATTTTGTAATCCACTTGATCCATCACGAATAATTCACAATCTCATCCCCAAACATCTTTTAACAAGGACTCCCGAAACCAAGATTTTATTAATTCATCGACTATAATGATCTTCATACACAGTGACATTCGATCGACTTAAGCAAATCACACATAATCCACATTATTCATAAATCCACATAAATGGTTATCGTGAGACAATATTTCACAAAATCATCCAGTAAACCACCGAGAATACTTCACAACCTCACCTTTAATCATCTAGAATATAATCCACCGATTATACTTCATACTAGCATATATTTAATCCTTTACATCATCCCCTCTAAATCATCTACTTTAATCCACCAAGAATAAGGAATATTATCATTTACTAAACCACCAAATATTCTGGGTCATTCACCATTCTCCATAACTGATTAACACATATCTATATTTCCACAATCATCTATTTCTTAATCGATCAGTTAGTAATAATTCCCCAACAAGCACTAATAATCCAACTAACTCTGATTATCATTTGATACTATTTTATCAACCCAAGCAATCCAATTCAATATATTATTTACTCATACTGACCTATTTAATCCAACAAGAATACTTCACAATACCATACATCTTCCAAAATTTCCCCCAATCCATTATAACGTGAACTACTATAATAATCCAACTACACAATATTTCAATCGTCAACGTTCATAGATCAACTTCATAATTAACAATCCCCATCAACCCTAATATTCATGTAATCTCCAATCAAATTGGGTTCTAGCTTCAATATACGTTCTATACTAATATGTTACATCCAAACTGTCTTCCAAACAGTCATTTCTCTAATAACATAATATTTTTCCAAAAACACTTATGTTGGTGGATTACTACACTAGGGCGACAAAGGTCAGGGATAATGTCAAGGAGGTAGGAACAACAGGTATAACTAATAATCAAACGTTAACATCATCATTTCATATAAATAGCAATGCAATTTGCAAAACATGTAAAAACATTGATAAATCGTAGGATCAACATGCGTCAAGGAGACTTGCCTCGGCCACAGCGAGAATGTTGAACACTTGAAGTCCGGCGACGGGATCAGCGGTCGCGTCGGGGTCGTCGACTACGCGCAAAACGAGACAACAAACAAATAAAAGAAAATAAATAAAATCCAAAAATTGCAAAATTAGCATTGGCAGGTAGATCTTGATTTTAGATGAATTTAGAAATTTGAATGGGATCAAACGGATTTCGGACGGAGAAGTTATGAGCTTCCGAAGTTTGAATTTCGAAAAATTGGAAAATCGGGAATATTCTCGGAATATTCCGCGTTTGACTGGTCAACCATTGACTTAGCTTTGACTAGGCTTGTCTCTATGGCATGTGGGCCCTAGTTGTCATAGAGTGGAGGGCTTTCTTCAAGCTTGGTCTCTCTATGGATGCCATGGATGGCAAGGAGCTTGAGGGGGAAGGTAGAGGAAGGGGGGGTGGCTCGGCCGGCGAGAAGGGGCGGCGGCGCGGCGAGGGAGGTCACCGTGGCGGCGGCGCCAGCTGCTTGCACGGGAGCACGGCGGCGGCGAGCGGCGGTCGGCCGGCCACGGGCCCACACGCAGGAGCAAAGCTCCATGGCCAAAATAACAGAGGCAACCCAAAAAGAAAAAAAACACCCCACCTCTAAAAACTTGATTTTTAACCCAAATTTGCATGGAATTGATCCAAACAAAAGCCTAGAACCTCTAGATTACATCCTTAGGGACATCTAGGAGGAAAGAATTGAGATGATTCTCACCGGATGCGAAGAAATCGACGATGAACGGAGGTTCGGCCGAAATGAGAAAATCTCGAAATTCGTCGCCAACTCTTGATCAAACCTAAAATTGATGATTGGGTTAGATTCTAGACTCATCCACGGTCACAAGGAACCAAGTGGCATGAAGAATGTCTCACCGGAGAAGGATATACAAGCACGAACTCAAAGAACACCGAAAAAGTTCAACCCAACCTCGGTTTTCTTGATCTCACGGGCACAAGGGTGGAGTAGAGGAAAGGAGGAGCACACTCCCGGAACGGGGATACTTATACGGAGGGAATGGAGGTGGTGGTGCGGCGTTTGGAGGTGAAACGACCGAGATAATGACGTTTTAGTGGATTTTGGTTTTTCATTAACACGGCCGTTTCCAGTGAGATTGGCTGCGAGTGAAGGTGGAGAATGGCAAGAGATCGTCGCCGCGGATCCAACGCAACCGACCGTTCGCGTTTTGGAGTTGAGATGAAGAAGTTATGAGCATTGGAATCAAGCCCTAGCCATGAACACGTTGAAGCTCTTCTCTGGTAATTGGCTTGGCTGGAGGTTGAAGAAGGTGCACTATTCACGTGACACGTGGCGCTCTCCCATTGGTCCTCCTTTACGTAAATGATCCGCCTTAGAGAAAAATAAGGAAAAATGGTCTAAGAATTCCGAAAAAATTCCTAGAACCATTTTAGAATATTTGAGAGCCAATAAAATTGGTTTCGCTGAATTTGGATGGTTTTTGTGGAATTAAATATTCGGGCGCGGATTGCAGGCATTAAACAAAAGCCGCGCGAGATAAAATAGGAACGGAGGACCAAAATCCGGGGAATGATTCCTAAAATCATTTTGGAATATTTGGAACACAATTGAAGTGGTTTGGGGCTTTTTGGAGCATTTTTGGACTCGGGTGAAATTTCGGGTACCGGTAGGAACCGAAAAATCGATTTTTCGACCGAAGGGAATTAAATCCCGATTTTGGAGGGGAACGGATGCCAGGTTAATATAAACAACAAAGAAACTCTAAGTTTTGAATTTAATTTATTTAAATTAGATTTTCTCCAGAAGGCAAAAACTAGGGTGTTACAGGATTCGACCTCGAATCGAAGACATGCCACTACGCCAAACCAACAACACATAGAGATCTAATCTTCACGGTTCAAACCTGAAGAAAAGAGCTTTGGGTAAAGCTCGCCCCCGTGAGACTTCAACTCCCAGGTCGCTTCTCTAAATAAAACCAGTGGAATTTACACTGATCGAGACTCGATGACAGGACACCTAGGTTCGAGGACCAACGGCTCTAATGATAACTCGCAATCAAAACTTGCGAGAACTTTACTCAACATTGAAACACAAAGTACTCACACATGGTCTCAGCACGACCCCAAGTGATACGATAAATCCTCAAACAGCCCACAAAAGAAAACGGTTCCTACCGGTACCCGAAATTTCACCCGAGTCCAAAAATGCTCCAAAAAGCCCCAAACCACTTCAATTGTGTTCCAAATATTCCAAAATGATTTTAGGAATCATTCCCCGGATTTTGGTCCTCCGTTCCTATTTTATCTCGCGCAGCTTTTGTTTAAATTAGATTTTCTCCAGAAGGCAAAAACTAGGGTGTTACAGGATTCGACCTCGAATCGAAGACATGCCATTACGCCAAACCAACAACACACAGAGATCTAATCTTCACGGTTCAAACCTGAAGAAAAGAGCTTTGGGTAAAGCTCGCCCCCGCGAGACTTCAACTCCCAGGTCGCTTCTCTAAATAAAACCAGTGGAATTTACACTGATCGAGACTCGATGACAGGACACCTAGGTTCGAGGACCAACGGCTCTAATGATAACTCGCAATCAAAACTTGCGAGAACTTTACTCAACATTGAAACACAAAGTACTCACACATGGTCTCAGCACGACCCCAAGTGATAAAGTCTCAGCACGACCCCAAGTGATAAGATAAATCCTCAAACAGCACACAAAAGAAAACGGTCTCATACTCCTCGTTCTATGCATTCCTCAGCACTGAGGTGCCCGATCCCTTTAACTAATGCTACTCTCCAGAAGAACACGGTACCAGCCTCTAGAACCCTCTTCATCTCCCACGCACAAACATGTTTTCACACCTCAACCTCTCTACTGTGGTTCGCCATATTCAAGACGATGACGAACCAGGTGAGACGTACGCTCCAAGACCACCAACTATTTGAACAGACGAGGTTAAGACCTTGCAAAAGATTGATCTTTTACAAAAGACCAATACCCAACACTACCACCGAAAGGAAAAACCTACTTTACAATCAGGGTCCTTAAACCCGCAAGAAACAGTAACAACCAAACAAAATTGCTACAGTTGACACAACCTCGCTCAACCTTAGCGACAGAAAGATCCCATACACTCTGAAAAGGAAAGCAATTAATAGCAACATCTAGTAGCTCAGGTCATTAACAACCCGCACTAGATTCCTCTTTCTAAGAAGGTCTCGCCCTTACAATCTTCCACTCAAAGGACCAAAACAAGAGCAAAATCCTTGAGTGAGCTCAACTTCGAACCATGAACCCCATTGATCCACATACAACAACTCGAATCCCCAAAGCGCTAAAAGCCACTTTGGAAAGAATTCGGTAACAACCAAAGAGTACTAATTTTAATTTCCTATGCCAAGACGCAAAGGAAATGGAAATCTCCTACACCACAACCAACATACCAGAAATTCTTCATTGTTTCTTTTCCATACTAAAGGAAATGGACACCTCGATTCATGACATGAATGCAAACTTTTTCAAGAGCACTCCGGATTAGTCATATATCCATATATGACTTTCTCACGATCCTGGCTCATCGACTCCTTTATGATTAATTATGCATAAACAATGTCTCGTTTTCCTTTTCACCATTCATTCATCATGTAATAACGGTACCGAATAGTCATTCACCAAATGACTTCTTCCTCGGTATCAAATAATGGAAACACAATTAACATCGAAGGTTGCGGAAATTCATATAGACTATGATGGCAGCATAGTTGACAGTAAAACACCACGTCGCATCACATCCCACATCAATTGAAAACTGAGCTTGCAAAACATTGCATTTCATCCAAATTCAACATTTTGGAAGAGAACATCAAAATTTCAAGTCGAGCTTCTGCTCCCACAACTGTCACAAATTTTTCTCAAGGAGAGGGGAACTCAATTCCAAAAGGGAACACCTCACTAACAAAATCACTTTATAAAACATTCATAAAATCCACCATTTTGAAGCACTCGCAAACATCACACACATTATGCAAATAAATCCATCTCCAGTCAAAAAGAATTACAAATTAAATCTCAAGAGTTTCCAACACAACCCACTATGTCCATCTGCTTCCGTTAAAATTTATTCCAAAGATAATTCAGGGTGAATGCGAAGGAGCGCGATCCACTCAAAAACTTTTGAGTGTAAATCCATACTCATAACACAAATTAAACAAAATAGCCAAAACCAAAGATTGGCACCAATAGCTACGGGTTTTAGGGAAACTCGGAAACACAACACAAGGAATACCTTGACCGAAGGCATTCAACCAAAATGGCAAACAACCATACCAGTTGAAAAGGTTTTAAACACCAGCTCAACATGAATCCCACCATAACTTGTATTCCACTACACTTACCATTTAAGCATTCAATAATCACTATTTACTCATCAAGAGAGTCCAACCGGATTTAACAAGATTTACATAACAATTTCTTTCTCTAGTTACCATTCCCAACACTTTTAATTAAGGTTTAAGATGCTTATCACAAAGGCACCCAACCAAGACTACATTGACATGATCCCCACGGATCACCAAATCATATAACAACGTACTCTATATTTCAAACATAGTACTTCAACAGCTACTTGAGCATGGTCAACCTATCAATTTTATACTATCCATATGTCAAAATCTTGACAATTAAAACTTGTTCAATCAATAAAATGACTTCGACAAATAAGTAATATCTCTACAAGATAAAATTAGTAAAAAGGATTCTAAGATATGCGTTCATTAAGGTTAAAATCTTGCATCATGATTATTAACCATTGTTCATCCCATCACAACATGTACTCGACATAATACCACAGTTTTACATTTTCCTTCTATTGGACCAATGGTTTCCAACAATTAACAACACTACCAAGTCATCAATATCAATTCTTTGCATAATCATCAATCAACAACATTGCTTTTAGCTACCTTACACATAGGTTGCAACAAAATTGTCACTAAACAACATACTCCAACTATTAAATTAGATTTAATAAGTTAGATCAGCACAATGTTCTTAAAACAACAACCAGACCTATGTTTTTTTCCCAATTGACATCGGTACTAGCATTAACACTGCCCTTAACAATAAGTCTTATGTCTTCTCAGTTGATATCAATACTAGCATTGTAGAGACACAACTGCATACTTCCAAATATACTAGTAGTTTGCAACAACATAAATAGCAACTCTAATCAACTTCCAAATTAAAGCCACTAGTCAACATGATTAATTGTCTCTACTAACCCGTTAGATTAGAACATCTTTAAACAACCGGCAAGGTTTCTTTAACAATATCATTAATTTACATCATCTTAATGTTCTAACTATGCATCAAGGTTTAAACTTTTAACATTAACGAGGATCATAAGCACTTTTAAAGCAAGGCAACAGATTCTAAGCATGTACATTAACCCATTTAATCATTCTCGCTACAGAGTAAACTACAACACTAGTAGTCTATTTATTCTCCAGCTAGAGATGATAATCACATTGAATTGATTCAACTTAAAATTTAACTTAGCAACACATCATTCCATAAACCACATTGTTACCTACTACATAGCACGGACATAAACTTTTCTAAACACCTTCATGGGCACGAACTCTTGACAAACAGGATGCAACTCAACTTTTAAAGATAACCACAACTCAAGAACCAGAACGAACACCGATAGAAAATTTCTCCTTTCCAGGCAAGGAAGAAAAACAAAACTCCAACAGAAATGCAGGAGAGCTCAACCCTCAAATTCCCAAATTTGCCCACAAAACTCTTCAAGAAATCTCAAGATCTATACTTCCAAGAAGGAAGAAGGATTGTAACACCCCAAAATTTTGCTTTTCTTAAATTCATGTGTGATTTGGCACTTTGGTGAATTTTTGGAATTTTCTGAAATTTATTTGGATTTATTTGGAATTTATTTGAATTTATTCCATTTTAAAATAATTAAAGAATTAAACTTTGCAAATAAAATTTTGTTGGAAATACTTTATTTGAGTCCAAAATGTTCCAAAATATTTTCCAGAATTTTTCTGGAATTTTTCTGAGTCTTTTGCTATTTTTAATGAATTAAATGAATTTCTGGGAATTAATTTGAATATTAAATCGCTGGAAAATCAAACCGAGTCGATTCTTGTTCATCCGACCGAAGTCGGAACTCCGAGTCGACTCGAGTCCGACCGAGCCACGTGACTCGACCGAACCAGACCCTAAACCTAATCGATCCCGACCGTTGGATCGAGATCCAACGATCGAGATTGGCGCCTTTTCGGCCGGTCCGGCTCGGACCGTCGGCGCGCTGGCAATCGTGGCCGTTGATCGGACACGCACGGCCGCTGGTCGCTGCTCTCCGCCGAGTCCGACACGGATCGCCACCGCGCTCCGCCGGTTCGTTAGGGTTCGGGTTACGGCGCATGCCTAGGCTATTTAAGGCCCGGACCGGCCCCCGAGGTTGCCCTCTTCCATGCGCCCCGTTTGCCCTAGCTAATAGAGCTCAAGCCGTGCCGATTGCTCGCCGAAGTTGGGCGGAGCCGCTACGGTTTCCTCGTCTTCTCCGGCACCGATAGCCCTTGTCCGCCGTGTTGGAGCCCAGGTTCGGAACCCCCAAGATAAGGCGCACCTGCGGGACATCTCGATCACGCCGAGAACGCGTAGCGCCGCGCCGTGGTCATCTTCCTAAGCGGCAAGCAGCCCGGCCTGCCGTGACTTCATCTCTGTCCACGAGCTCCGTGCACCATTGGATCTTCATCGGACGATCACGGTGAGTCCACGTTTCCCCGAAACTTTGGAAAACCAGATCGGATCTGGACCGTTGGATCAAGATCCAACGGCCCACGATCGCCACGTGCTGGAAACTGCGTTAACCTAGGGTAGATCTAGACCATTGGATCTAGATCCGACGGCCCTGATCATGCCACGTAGCTCTAGCCGCCGCACCGTGCGCGTGGGAGCATGCCACTGACACGTGGGGCCCCCGTGTCAGCCGCGCCGCGCCGGCGTGAGCCCTAGCCACTGACAGGGCGGGCCCGCTGTCGATCGGGAGCCGTGGGACCGGGTCCACGGTGAACCCGAGCCGAGCGTGGACCGAGTCCGTGAACCGCCGACGCCACGACCAATCGAGAGACCGACACGTGTCCTCGCCGACGCAATAATTAATTTCGAAAAAGAAAATGATTTATTAATTCGAAATAATGATTTCAGATTTTGATTCAAACTTCAAACGCTTATAACTTTTGCGTTTCAACTCCGATTTGAGTGATTCAAATTTCTAAATTTGTATAAAATTGAGATCTACCTAATTATGAATTTTATTTAATTTTTGGACTAAATTTTTCCTCTGTAATATTATTTAATTGATTATTTAAACTTTAAATAATCATAACTTTTGTGTTTTAACTCCGAATTGAGCGATTCCAGTTCCTAAAAATTCATAAAATTATGTTATCTCTGTTTATGGATTTTATTTGGATGTTTGGATAGTTTTTTCCTATTGTTTATTCGTGTGTTACTATTTGCACGCTTTACGAGTAGACGTTGAAGTGCCGGAAGGATTCGAAGAATTATTGACTCAGGATCCAACTCAAGACCAAGAACAAGTACTTTTTGAAGGCAAGTTGTGCTTTGACCATGTTGATCCTATTTTGAAACTTATTTTGATTTAACTTATTGCATGCTAGTTCAATTAGAAAATACTTTATTTAAATATGGGGAATTAGATAAATACCAATTTGCTGTATGACACCTTGATTACTTAAATATGTGCCATGACCCCTTGTCACCCTAGTTGTGGATTACTAGTTGGACATTACTAAAATTGCCAACATGGGTTTAGACCGTTGTAGTATATTGCTTAGACCTGCTACGTGCTCACGACATGATTTGGACAAACAAATGTTAATATTGACTTAATGATATATTGAACCTGTTTTGGAAAGGTATCATGTGATGTTGATGGCACGTGGTGCATGGCAATCAACTGGGGTTTGATAAATATTTTTCGACCGGGGCATGTGGCAAGAATGATCAGGTGGGCCAGTTGTGGCACTGGGAATGTTATTTTGGTTCTTCGGGTAGTCTTGCCCTGGTCACCCTAAGGACTTAACCTTGCAAGCCTTTGAACTGAGTCAATCTTGCAACCACATGTCTGTAATGGGACGGACCTAGTTGATTAAGTTGCTAATAACGTACCTGTGGGACCTCAGGAGGTCAACTACACCCTTTGTGTAAGTTGTACGGGGGAGCGTACCGGGGCTGAGGCCAGGTACCCATCTAACTGTTGTTTGGCCTAAACTTCGCCTTAGCTAAGGGAAGGGTTAGTGTGCAATAACCGGGGAGGACCACCTGTATTGTTAGAAGTTTCCGAAAGACTTTGTTACGGGAACTCGCCTTTGTGGTGTTTGACTGTATCTTGTGGGTAAAGTGCATAACCTCTGCAGAGTGTATAATCTATTCGAATAGCCGTGTCCGCGGTATTGGACATCGCTCGGGAATTACAGTCAAGGGTTAGACTTTCTCAAAAATAACATAGACTTGAAAGGTTGGGTTGGATTAGTAATGATGTTGATGGAAATGTGGATTAGGATGGGAAAGATGTTTATTAAACTCCTTGAAAAGTTAGTTATGCTTTACTTGCTTCTACTGCTTTCGAATCTACTTATGTTACTTGTCAAATGCTATTTACTACAAATATACCTTGAGCTATTCCTTTGTATCAAGCCATGCATGTAGTATATTAGCTTGCATTCTGTGCATGACTTGCTGAGTACCAAGTACTCACTCTTGCCACAATACAACACCAGTTGAAGAGGAGACTACACCAGCTTTGGAGGAGGAGCTCCAAGAGGAACCGTCTACTTAGGGAGCGAGCCCAGTCAGTTGCCTGTGGTATACTGGATGGCGCCACGAAGTTATCTTATTTTCCGCTGCTATTATTTCTCTCTTAATAAGTTTCGCCCAGCAAGGCGTATATTTGTAACTTGACCATAAGGTCGAGCAACCAGTTTGACTATTTAATTAAAGTACTTTATTAGTATCGAGTGGTATGATGGTGATATTTACCGATGTTAAGACTGTGTGCACTAGCGCGTTCCTGGACTAGTGCTGAATACACAGAGGGTCCGGATTTGCAAATTCGGGTCCCGACAGAGGTGGTATTAGAGCCATGCTGACCGTAGGCTCAACCCTAGCTAGAAAGGTCGTAGAGAGGATAAAACCTATTTTCTAAAGCTAAAAGTTTGTCAAGACAAGAAATGACATCTCGACTTATCCCATTCTTTCTTTTCTTGTCTCTTGCTGATTTTTTCCTTACCTTGTCACGATTTAAAAATTTTGAGTTCTTACGTGAGCACTCTTGTGACAGATGGAGGGAGAGTTCAACTACGTCGATCTAGAGGTTGGTCACGCTGCGAAACTTTGGCGTATGCTACAGACTCTCGGAGATTTTGAGAAGCCACAATATCAAGTGGAAGTGATCAGACAAGCAGGATTGATCAAGGCTTATGACGTAAAGATTGTGGTACCTGCTAGGAAGAAGGGCCCAGGCAATCGCCCGATACACTGCACTGCCAGGAGGTCTACAATGCAGATGGGTATCCAAGAGGTGTCACGACGAGCAATGCGGCACATTACCCGTATCTACGCCAGAGAGTTGGAGAGCACGGTGTTCCGATATCATCCGCGCAGCAATAACCTTCTTGACCCGAAGGCGATTCAGGATGAGAATGCCATGGTCACATAGTTGGCACGACTTGTTGTCGCCCAGGAGGATGTACTCGATGATACAAGCAAGGAGCTACAGAAGGCCCGCAAGGAGATCACGACGGAGAAGAACAGATGGCGGGAAGCTCAAGAGTATGTGTCACACCTTCTGCAAAGGATTGGAGAGTTAGAGACGGCATTGTACGCACCAGAGCCAGAGCCAATGCTCGAGCTGCACGAGCCCGACCCGGAGGAGCCAGAGCTGGAGGAGGACACTGCTTCTTCGACTACTACAGATGACACAGTTGCTGGACATGGCAATCGTTTCGCGCCTATGCCGCAGCGTCCGTACCCAGGCTGTGGAGGTTTCCTCGATGAGTGAGCGTAGGTTCTATAGTGAGACTCTTTCGCCGAGTCGCGTCATAGAATAAAGAGTCACCCTTTAGGCGTTAGACTCCAGTGTTAGTTCGATTTGGATTTTCATTGTTTGCTGAGTGTGCAGTATGTGTTGCAAGGCCCCTAGGCATTGTAAGCAACCATACCAAGTTACTATTGATTAAAATAATAAAGTTGGACCTTAAAGTTACACCTTTCGCCCCGCATAAGTTCCATATTACTTATCTATTCCTGTTTCCCTCTCATCTCTGAAACCTTGGAGCAATCGACAGATGGTAAACACCCGCGGAAACCTTGGAGGCAATGGAAGTGGTTCTCGCCCAACAGAAAACCCCAATGATGGAGCACCAGCACCTTGATTGATATGCATAATTTCGGAGCTTTTCTTGCTGCTCAGACTCAGTTGATGCATGCCATGATGCAACAGATGCAACACGTCACTGCTCAGGCCACAGCTAATCAAGTTAATCTGGGACAACGCCAGAATACAAGACTGTTAGAGTTCATGAGGACTCATCCACCCACTTTCTCTGGGAATGCCAATCCATTGGAGGCCGATGATTGGTTAAGGTCAATTGAGAGGAAGCTACCCATTGCTCAATGCATGGGAAATGAGAAGGTACTCTACGCTTCTCATCAGTTGGAAGGAACAACCGCCGAATGGTGGGAGAACTTCTGTGCCATGCAAGAGAACCCTCAAGATATCACTTGGGAGGGGTTCACAGCTGCGTTTCGTCAGTATCACGTGCCTGAAGGAATCATGGATCTCAAGAAGGAGGAGTTCAGAGCACTGAGGCAAGGTAATCAGCCAGTGGCCGAATACCTGAACAAGTTCACACAGCTTGCTCGCTACGCACCTGAGGATGTAGCGACAGATAAAGCCAGACAGTCTCGTTTCATGAATGTTTTGCTTTTCGTCGTTTGGGGTGTCCTTTGCCGGGGTAGTTGGTTTCTGGTGTTGTTAGAACCTCCCCTTTCTCGCTCGTCTGTGCGGTTCCCTCTCATCTGGAAGCCTTGTTCTGCCGTCAGATGGAGAAGAATTGCTGTGCTAACCTCAACAAAGAAGCTGATGCATCAAGTTCCAATCCTTCGGTCAACGTCAATGGCAACCCCAGTGAAGTTCCGGTTATCAACGTCAGGGCTGCTACCGAGCTCAACCAGCAACCATTCGAGGTGATAACAGAATTTCTTCAGAATATGAACCAATTCCTGGTGACTCAGACTCAGCTTATGTAGTTGATGATACAACAACTGAACAATCAAGCCTCTGCGGTCACTCCACCTACAACTCCTCAGCAGTATCCTTTTGATGAATTACTAAGGACCAAGCCTCCAGCAGTATTATGTGGAGACGATGGCATTAGCAATACCCCTCTAGTAGACCTTCACTCAGGGGAATCGGTCATCTGTTATCGATGTGGTGGAAACAGACATTTTGCTTATAGATGTCCCCAAAAGGGCAAGGCAAAAGAAAATATCCATTGTAGTAACTGCGATAGAACTGGACACCGGTTCAGCAAGTGCCCTCGAAGAAAGGAGATTCAGTACAAGGTCTGTAACTTTTGTGGCAAGGAAGGGCACTTTGTGAAACAGTGTCCCTTGGGAAAAACAAAGTCTTTTGGCACCACAGACCGCTCCTGCATCAGAAGTCATGTTGGAAGTACCCCCTAAGCTGCACCAAGTATCGAAGATTCCTCCAGCCGGCAAAGGCAAAGTAATCTCCCTGGAAGACAACTGTCACCAACCGGGTTCCCGCAAAAGGAAGATGGTGAGTCAAGAGCAGCATATTGCTAGTAATTCTCGGCTTCGTGTGGACAAATTTCAACTCGACCAAGCACAAGAAGTAACCTTAATCAAGACCCCAGGATCAGAAGTGCAACCAGTGATGCAAGGACGCCAGGCATCTATTTCCAATTTCAACATCCCGGATGCAGTTCTTCTTCTGACCATAACCCCAGAAGCAGGTGGGAGGCGCAATCGGAAACTTCTGTCACAGGTTCTGCGATATAGGACATCAGGTCTGCCCATGATCCTTGAAGTTGAAAAAGAGGCGACTGAAACTTGGTAAAAAGCAACAAATGTTAGTAGATGCTACCGTCAGTAGCACCATACCTCTTCTCAAGAATAAAATAAAAGAGTTTATGTACTGATCCAGTCTGTAAGATGTAATCGTCAGTATTGTTATCAATAAAGGTTTGGCAGAATTATAATTGTGGAAGTGGATTTCGGTTGATTAGTTTTGGAAACGTATTTGTATTTGGGCACCCGTTATGAAATGATTAAAGGATGGCCAAAGAGCCATAGTTCTCGTCCGAACCCTGGGAAGGAAGAAAAATGAATGGCACCATTGAACCCCTTGGAACTAAGTCCAGGTATGATTGTTTTTCTAAGGGGGGTAGTGTGGACAGATGGACAAAAGTGGCACACTTTGTTCCGTGGAGGATAACCCCTAGTTGGTGATAAACTTGTGGAACTTTGCGTGGCTAAAACAGTGTAATTTTTTTTAGTGTGCGCCCAAGGAGGTCGTGTCAGATCGAGGTTCTCAGTTCCCCTCGAGGTATGAACAGAAGTGGTATAAAGTTTGGGGTACGAATGGGGATTCCAGTGTTGCTTACCCTCCCCAGCCCGATGGCCAGACAGAAAGAATCAATCAGATCTTAGAAGATGCGTTGAGAGCGGGTGCGCTGACAGGTCAAGGTTCGTGGGATCAGAATAACAACAGCCCCCGTCGAGTGGAAGATAGCGCTTTTGAAGCTCTGTATGCAAGAAAAGGCAGAATACCCTTGTTTTGGAAAGAGACAGATTGTGGACAAATCAGTAGACCTAATATTCTGAAAGAAGCCGAAGAGCAGGTCAGATAGATCCGTGCAAATCTGAAGACTGCCTTGTCGGGATCGAAGAGCTATGCTGATAACCGCCATCAGGAATCAAGTGTAGCACAGTGCCCGAGCATCCGAGGCCATTTGAAGAGATGGGATTGAAAGGAGACCTGTCATGTCCGGAGTATCCCGTCAGAATGTTGGATGAAGCTAAGCACCGAACTCGAAGTCGTGTGACCAAGTTCTGTAAGGATTCAGGAGAGCAATCAGTCTGAGAGGAGAGTTACCTGGTAGCAAGAAGAAGATCTCCGAGCAGAGTTCCCTGACCTCTTTGTTTCTCAGTCTGAATCTCGGGGACGAGATTCTCTCTAAGGGGGGTAGGTTTGTAACGCCCTAGTTTTCGCTTTTTGGACAAAAACCTATTTTAAAAAGTAAATTCAAAAGTTGGAGTTTGTTTGGTGTTTATATTAACCTGGCATCCGTTCCCCTCCAAAATCGGGATTTAATTCCCCTCCGGTTGGAAAATCGATTTTCCAGTTTCCGCTGGTACCAGAAAATTCACCCGATTCCAAAAATGCTCCAAAAATCTCCAAACCACTTCTAAAATGTTCCAAATATTTCAAAATGATTTTAGGAATCATTCCCCGGATTTTTGGACCTCCGTTCCTATTTTATCTCGCGCGGCTTTTGTTTAATGCCTGCGATCCGCGCCCGAATATTCAATTCCACAAAAATCATCCAAATTCAACCAAACCAATTTTATTGGGTCCCAAATATTCTAAAATGGCTCTAAGAATTTTTCCGGAATTTTTAGACCATTTTTCCCTATTTTTCTCTAAGGCGAATCATTCACAGAAAGGAGAGCCAACCAAGCTTGACACGTGGCACTCGCTACAGATAGTCATCTTCAACCTCCACCAACTCCAAGAACAGAGAAGAGTTTCAACTTGCTCCAATGGCTAGGGTTGATTCAAGTTCTCATAACTTCTTCATCTCAACTCCAAAATGCGAACGGTAGGTTCCGTTGGATTAAATAGCGTCGATCTCTTGCCATTCCCCACCATCTTTAATCCCAACGCTCGCGGAAGTTGAACAACCAAGCAAAACCGATTTCCACTCAATTGCCAATAACTCATCCGTTTCTCGTCCAAACGCCGCATCACCACCTCCATTCACTCCGTATAAGTATCGCTGCTCCGGAGTGTGCTCCCCTTTCCCTCTACTCCACCCTTGCGCGGTGAGATCAAGAAAACCGAGGTGGTGTCACCCTTTTTCGGTGTTCTTCGTGTTCTTGCTCATAGCTTCTTCTCCGGTGAGCCATTCTTCATGCCACTTGGTTCCTTGTGACCGTGGATGAGTCTAGCTTCTAACCCAATCATCAATTTTAGGTTTGATCAAGAGTTAGCGACGAATTTCGAGTTTTTGTTCATCCGGCCGGAGCTCCGTTCATCGCAAAATTCATCATCTCCGGTGAGAATCAACTCAATTCCTTCCTCCTATGAGTCCCTATGGATGTTATCTAGAGAATCCATGATTTTATTTGGTCCAAATCCATGCGGAAATGGGGCAAAAATCCATTTTTTTGGGAAGAAAAGGGGCTCTGAAGTTTTGGTTCAGTTCTGGAACAAAATTCTCGCGAGTGACTGTAGCAAACAGTACCTTTTCTTATTTTCTTGATTTTCCAGCAATTTCCAACTTTGAACGCTTATAACTTTTGCATCCGAACTCCGATTGACTCCGTTCAAATTTGTAAATTCATCTAAAATCAAGATCTACCTGCCAGTACTAATTTTATAATTTTTGGATTTTATTTATTTTCTGTTATTTATTTATTTGTCTCGTTTTGCGCGTAGTCGACAATTCCGCCGAGTCCGCCGACCTCGCCGATGGGCTTCAAAGAGTTCAACCTTCTCGCTGTGACCGAGGCAAGTCCCTTGACGCATTTTGATCCCATGTTTATGACATGCTTTTAATCTGTTTATAAAGTTGCATGGCTATTTTTAACGAAATATGTCAAATATAAGTGATAGTTAATCCGAAATTGTTGATTCCTCCTTGACATTGTTAATCATATCCATTGTAACCCTAAGACCTTGTCTATACCATGCCTATGTTTATATGGTAACCTTTGCTATGTAGTACGGTATAATTGCTTAGGATCTTTATCGATGAAAACAACCCATGGGTGGGATTACTCAAAAAGACTGATTTCAAATGTGGTTTGAAAGATATTATTATAATTTTAATACTGTTTTACAAAATAAAAATAAAAGGAAAAATGATTTGGACTTGGGCGGCATGGAATGTCGGGTGGAAGCGGACCAAGCCTTGGTTCTTTTGTGCAAGTACCGCCCCAAGTCAATTAAGGACCGACGCTTATGACTGTCTCCATTCTAAGCATAACCGTACAACCACATGTCAAAGTGGGCACGACCTGGCTAACTAATTTGTAGAAACCTGACTTAGACTCACCACTCGGTGGTTGTGTGAGAGCCGGAAAGAGGCATTGTTGTTGTTGTTTTTCTCACACGGCGCAAGAGGGGGCTTCTGTACTTGGTGGAAAGAACCTTAACAGCGGTGAAACCTCAGCGGGTGAGTCGGGTTAGGCGTATACATTGTAAAGGCCTTGTCATGATATCCCTGCCGGCACACCCAAGGAAGTGTGTTAATCGCGTGGCATCAAGGGAATATCATGTCTTGTGGGTAAAGTTGTACAACCTCTGCAGAGTTAAAACTATTCGAATAGCCGTGCCTACGGTCAAAGGCAAAGCTTGTTGAATGCTTTCATACTGGTAGACTTTGGTTTTTGATTTCAAACTAAACAATGGTTTGTTTTGGGATCCGGGAGCGGTTAGAACTCTCGGGTGTGCTTCTGGCGGCCAAAGCCAGGTAGGTGGAAGGAACCTGATTTTGTGAACCATGGCGGACAGAGCCATTTGATTGGATTGAACCCTGATTTTGTTGAGCTGTGGCGGATAGAGCCTGTATATTAGTGAGTGGTGGTTAGAACCTTCACTACAATATTACATAATTCAATTATTAAAAAGAATTGCTCAAATATGCTTTATGAAACTTATTAACAAGTATGATTTGATGAAACTTGGCTTTATGCAAAAGAACCATGTTAAGCCATCCTTGGATAGCCTACATTGTGCATAATTTCCCAGACTTGCTGAGTACTTTATGTACTCACGTGCTACATTCTAATCCTCTCTCAGAAGTGAAAGAAGCTGTTCAAGATTTCCAACGACTAGGGTGCGTTCTTCACTCGATTGCCTGTGGGCATTTGGATGGGTCGCATTGGCATTTTCGTCTTCCGCTGCAGTTGTTCAAGTTGTTCCGCCTGTTCAGGCCGTAATGGTAAACCTTGACCATAAGGTCTTTGCTTTTATTCGGTATTATTTTTATTTAATTATATGTATTCGTGATATGGTTGTTGATTCATCACTTTTGACTGTGTGTACTAGCTACTGATCTGGGACTAGTACAGAAATACACAGGGGATTCCGGATAGCCAATCCGGGGGCCCACAACAAAACCGCAAATCGCCTACGGAACAATCCACGATAAATCAAATACCAAACACTTTTCTTTCGATTTCGATCGACTAAAACAAAGAAAACCAACCAAAACTGACCGTCAGAACGGTAAAGAACATCCATAGGAATCCACCACCAATCTCTTCTATTTGACTCCAGTCAACTACCCGACCTATGATAGAAAAGGTGAGCACTCTTCTCCTACAGGGGTTAATAATTCTTCGGTGATGGCTTTAATCGGCCATACCGTCAAACCACAACCTTACTATAAACAAAAAGGTGGCCGAAACCCTTCGGCACCACAACCCCACTATATCACAAATAACAAGAACAATTCAATCATTTATCTCATAGACATACCAACATGCATTATCAAATGAAGCATTCAACATCAAAGCTTAAATACAACATTTAAGCGTAAAGAAACGATACCCATACCCTTTCCTACTGTGCATCCATGTGTGTCAAATTTTAGATTAGTTATACCACTTTTGCAAGTTTTAATGTTGCTATCCTATAACAAAATTTTATTTAAAACCTAAGCCATGTTTCTAAGTTATTCCACATCACATTTTAGTTGTAACATAAGGTATGACACTAAAAATACACATTCCAAGGACCTACAGCCCGCTCTGATACCAACTGTAACACCCCGGCATTTAATATGCCCGAATGCTACCAATCATAGGCTAAACAACATCTAAATACCATAAACTAAGATAAATTACAGCAAAAGAGTAAATGCTAAAATCGAAAATTTCGGCAGCATCTCCATTGTTTTTCCATGAATTGAAGCAACAACAATATGATCACAGGATATAGTATAAAGAATGATATCTAAATCATCAATAACAAGGGTTCTAGCAGCAGTATAAGCCTAGAATAAAGATTACAACCATCTCATGAGCGAAACGAAGTAAATGAGGAAACCAAGAACACAAATTAACCATTGCACCAAGTTGCATGGCCCTGCTCTTATTATCATGACCAAGATGAATAAATTGTCTATAAGTGTGGAGCTACGTGTAGATGTGTAGCTAATGCCCTTCCTCGTATGCCGGTTTCATGGTACCTAAGAAAAACAACATAAACACAAGCGTGAGTTCATCACTCAGCAAGTATATTGCAATGGAACAAGAAAATACATTCCAATACCTTCATCACCACTTTTCACATACGACATCATACACATCTGATATTCATAGTGTAAGCATATCATTGACATCATCATATATCATCATCATATAACATCCTCATATAATGCAATGCAATGCAATGCGATGCACATATCTCCTGGAAACTCATACCGGTATGGTTGAGTACACACCCGTCGGTGTGCACCCTCTCCCCCCTTCCATCCCGAAGATGGAGGGTGCCTACTTGTGGGATGCCTGAGATGGGGGTCCCGCAAGTGGGGCCTACACCCGACTGGGCCGAAGGCGGAGCAGTAGGCCCAGAGCCTGGAAGCGCCATGATGGGCCCGGGGGATGGCCCGACTTCTTCCCCAAGGCAGCTCGCAGATCCTTCAGCGAAGCTTCGTGCCACGCCCAAACAACCCGTCAAAAGCGAAGCATGCAGCCTGACATCGACAAAGCCTGCAGGCGCTGGAACCTGGCGGAGTGGCAGGCGCGGGTCGGGGAAGGCACGACCGCATCCCCTGGACGTAGTGGGGCCCAGTCGATAAGAGACAAAGCATGTACTCATGAAGCCACCATGTTTAGGGCCAGGTGGCGCCCATTTTGTGGCATATCCTTCCCCTAGTATATAAAGGGGGAGGAAAAAGGAAAAGAGAAGAAAGGGGAGATCACACTCATTTATCCAAGAACACAGGACTAGGGTATTATCTCCTCCGTGAGAGCCCGAACCTGTCTAAAGAGAGATCGCCCTCGCATCCTGTGTTACCATCTAGCTCTGATCCCGCACGAATCCCCCAGAATCACAAATCTCATTGCCGGCGAAACCGATCGTCGACAGTTGGCGCGCCAGGTAGGGGATTGTGTCAAGATCTTCGTCGAGCTTGATGGCTGCGACGAGCGGAGTCTCCACAGTCTTCTTCCCGGGTCAGGTTTTTCGCTTCGGAAGCCTGGCCTTCATCTCCAACAGCCTCGGGAACCTCTCCCTCTCTGAGGAGGCCGCGCTGCAGCATGGCGAGGTCTCCGGCGAGCCATCGTCATGACTTCCGTGCCGATCGGGAGGTCCCCCTGTCTCGTGCTCTAAAGCACCGAGTAGGGGACCGAAGGTCCGGTCCTGCCAGGGAGTCGGACTCATGGGCGCTGAGACACGAATGGTGGGGGTTCTCACCGCTAAACCACTCGGCACCTCCGAGCGCCTGGAGCTATCCTCTTCAGGCTCGCCCAGTTCACCGGCCGAGTCAGAAGAAAGCCTAGAGAGTTGCTAGAATTTTCGTAGAGTTTGCGTAATCGAGGGCTCGCGGGCGGATTCGCAGCAGCGCCTCGACACTTCAGCCGCCGCCGACTTGGAAGGTGGCCGAACAACAGAACCGGACGCGCGGGCTCGTGCTCTGCGGGACCTCGCCCGTGGAGTCAATGAAGACATTCTGCAAGCCAAGATGGGGGACCAAGCGGTCTTCCGTACTCCACAACAGAATATCGTCGCCTCCAAGACACTCCTGGATACCTTGAGCCCTATGCTAGGGGCGGGCGATCCAGCCGCCCCGATCGTGGCCCAAGTAAAGGCCATGGTGACGGCGGCAACGATCCAGCAGGCCCAGACCGACCAGCCGGCAAAGGAGCGGTCGCGTGGTCCGACGAGGACCCAGACGACCAGCAGCCGGTCAGGTCGGGAAGCCCCCCCCCGCCAGGCACGTCACGTTCCTCCCCGCGGAGACGACTTGCGACACAGCATCAACCGCGACCTCCGTTCTGACCTCGAAGCCATGCGCCGCGACCGAGAAAGGGAGGAGCAACACCGCCATGCCGACGAGTATGAACATTACGGCATCCTTCCATGAGATCGCGAAGCACGCCAAGCGCGATCCCCTCCACGTCGATCACCGCCCGGGGGTTGCCGTGGGGTCATTGAAGGGGTTCGCGCGTTTACCCCTCACCTACGCCGAGTGGTTTGGCCTGATGGGTTTAATCCCAAGGGCATCACTAGGTTTGACGGTGAGAGGGACCCGGAGGCTTGGTTACAGGTGTACGCTCTGGCGGTCAGGGCTGCCGGGGGGGATCAGAAAGTAATGGCAAATTACTTACCGGTTACCCTCTCGCCACAGGCCAAGCACAGCTCACGGACTCCCAGCGAACTCTATAGATTCCTGGGGAGATCTGTGTGAGCAATTTATTTCAAACTTCCAAGGCACGTACGAGCGCCCGAGCACCCCTGGGACCTCTATCAGCTGCACCAAAAGAGGAACGAGTCCCTCCGGGAGTTCGTCAAGCGCTTCATGCATAGGAAAAGCACTGTTCGGGATGTCACAGATGCGGTTGTGATAGCTGCCTTCCAGAAGGGAGTCAGCGACCCTGATCTCATCAAGAAGATGTCTCGAAAGCCACCAACGTCGGTTCGTGAGCTGTTCGCCCTAGCGGACCGCTACGCTTCAGCCTCCGAGGCCTTGGCGAAACGGCATGATGAGGGGAAGGATCAGGCCGAGCCCCCCCGGCGGAAGGAAAAGAAGCGCAAGGGTGAAGAGCTAGTGGCAGTCGCTGAACCCTGCTCACCCTCGCGCCATCAAAGAGGACGGGTATGACAAGGTGATGAACTCGCTTTGCCCCTTCCATCCAAAGGGGAGACATGCCGCCAAGGACTGCTTCACTTTGAAGAGATTTGCCCGGGAAAGCAAGAAGCAGGCTGGACAAGGTCCGAGTGGACACGCCGCCAATCCGCCTCCCCCCGAAGCCGAGGAAGACTATCAGGAAGTCGATCTCGAGCTTAACTACATATTCGGGGGTTCGGCTGTGTATGAATCCAAGCGGAAGCAAAAGCTCACCGCCTGAGACATCAACACAATAGAACCGGAGACCCCCAGTACGTACGGTGGTCCGAGGTCGCGATAACTTACGACCGCTCGAATCACCCAGATCGAGTCCCATTCCCCGGTAGATATCCGCTCGTCTTGGCGCCCGTGGTCCGCGGCATCAAGCTCAAGAGGGTATTGATTGACGATGGAAGTGGGCTTAATGTCCTCTTTGTCAAAACTCTTGACGACATGGGAATTTCACGGTCGGAGCTTAAGCGCGGGTCATCGCCTTTTCACAGTTTCATACCCGGAATGTCCGCGACACCACTCGGACAAATCACTCTGCCGGTCACTTTCGGTGCAAGAGAAAATTACCGGATAGAGAACCTTGACTTCGAGGTGGCTAATTTCGCGACAGCATATCATGCCATCTTGGGGAGACCAGCGCTAGCCAAGTTCATGGCAGTGCCCCACTATGCGTACCTGACACTGAAAATGCCAGGGCCGAGTGGCATTATCGCTTTACACGGTGATATCAAGCAGTCTTTTTCTTGTGACAAGGAGAGTTGTGAGATGGCCGAGTCCATGGAGGTGCGAGTGGGTCGGGAGAGGATTCGGCAAGAGGCGGATTCCGACAAGCCGAAAGGAAGCGTCCCTGCCCGCAAAGCGCCGAACCCTGGGATTGGTCCCGAAGAAGATACCAAGAGAATTACCCTCGACCCGTCCGATTTGGCTCAAACGGCCTTGATCGGGACAGGGCTCGGAGGGAAATAGGAGGACGTGCTCGTCACCTTTCTGCGGGCAAACAAAGACATCTTTGCCTGGAAGCCGTCGGACATGCTCGGAGTCCCCAGGGAGGTGATCGAGCACGCGCTGAACGTAAATGAATCGGCCAGGCCGGTCAAGCAAAGGTTACGACGGTTCGCCCAAGACCGCCGAGAGGCCATCAGGGAGGAGATCACAAAGCTGCTTGCCGCAGGTTTTATCAAAGAAGTGTATCATCCCGACTGGTTGGCAAACCCTGTACTCGTTCAAAAGAAGAATAAAAGTTGGCGCATGTGTGTTGACTATACCGACCTCAACAAGGCTTGCCCGAAAGATCCCTTTGGTCTGCCCCGCATCGATCAAGTGGTGGACTCCACTACTGGATCTCAACTACTCAGTTTCCTGGACGCCTACTCAGGCTATCACCAAATCCGGCTTCGAGAGGAGGATTGTGAGAAGACTTCGTTTATCACTCCATTCGGAGCATATTGCTATGTCACCATGCCGTTTGGGCTGAAAAACGCTGGCGCAACTTATCAGCGCGCGATACAGCGGTGTTTTCACCATCAGCTCGGACGCAACGTAGAAGCATATGTGGATGATGTAGTGGTTAAAACACAGACCGAAGACAGTCTCACCTCCGATCTGGCCGAGACGTTCGCAAGTCTAAGGGCGTTTCGAATGAGGCTAAACCCCGAGAAGTGCGTTTTCGGAGTTTTTTCCGGGAAACTACTCGGATTCATTGTCTCTCATCGCGGGATCGAGCCAAACCTGGAGAAAATCGGGGCCATCATGAGGATGGCCCCACCTACCAGCCAGAAGGATGTTCAAAAACTTACTGGCTGCATGGTAGCGCTTGGCAGGTTTATCTCCCGGTTGGGGGTTCGGGGGATGCCTTTCTTCAAGCTCCTCAAGAAGAAAGACCGTTTTGAATGGACGGCAGAGGCGCAGCAAGCCTTCGAAGAACTCAAGGTGTTCCTCTCCACCCCTCCAATCCTAGTCTCGCCAGTGCCAGGTGAACTTCTCCTGCTTTACATAGCGGCAACAACTAATGTAGTCAGTGCCGCGATAGTTGTGGAGCGGGAAGAGTCAGGAAGACACTTCTGGCGTACAACGCCCGGTTTATTTTGTCGGCATCTTGGGGCGAATCCAAGACGCGATATCCTCAAGCTCAGAAGCTGCTGTACGCAATTTTGATCTCGTCGCGGAAGCTGAAGCATTATTTCCAAGGGCACTCGATTTCAGTGGTGACTTCTTTCCCCGTGGGAGAGGTCCTCCATAATCGAGAAGCTACTGGGAGAATCTCGAAGTGGGCGGCCGAGCTTGGAGCCTTCGACATCTCGTTCAAGCCGCTGTAGTCAAGTCTCGAGGCTTTGGCCGACTTCTGGCCAAAGTGGATGAATCGAGGCTCCCGCATGAATGGCGAAGTCCTGGCGTACATCCGACAAGAATGGCGAAGTCATGTTCCTCCCAGGTGTAACACCCCAAAATTTTGCTTTTCTTAAATTCATGTGTGATTTGGCACTTTGGTGAATTTTTGGAATTTTCTGGAATTTGTTTGGATTTATTTGGAATTTATTTGAATTTATTCCATTTTGAAATAATTAAAGAATTAAATTTTGCAAATAAAATTTTGTTGGAAATATTTTATTTGAGTCCCAAATACCATAAAATATTTTCCAGAATTTTTCTGAGTCTTTTGATATTTTTAATGAATTAAATGAATTTCTGGGAATTATTTTAAATATTAAATCGCTGGAAAATCAACTCGGGTCGAGTACTGTTCATCCGACCGAGTCGGACTCGAGTCCGACCCGAGCCAACTGACTCGACCAAACCCAGTCCTAACCCTACTCGATCCCGACCGTTGGATCGGAATCCAACGGTCCGGATTGGACCGTATCGGTTCGAGCCGAAACCGGGTCGGGTCCGATCGTGCCCGCGCGATCGTGACCGTCGATCGTGCCACGTGGACGGTTCTCCGTCGTCGTCCCCGCCGAGTCCGAGCCGGATTCCTCCGCCGCGTAGCCGCCGTGTCTCGTTAGGGTTCCGATTTGTGCGCGCATCCCGGGGTTATTTAATGCGTGAGACATCGCCCGAGGTTGCCCTCTTCCGTGTGCACCCGTGCCCCCAAGCCATCTCGCCTGAGCCGTCGCCGTTTGCTCGTACGAGCTCTCTAGAGTTGGAATTCCGTTCCGCCGCGGTTAAACGCCGATTCCGCCGCCGTCCGCCGTTCTCCGCCGCCGTTGAGCCCAGTTCCGGAACAGCCAGGTCAAGCCGCGTCGGTGAGAACCTTTCACCTCGCCGGAGCACGCCCCAAACGCCGTTCGTGTGGTCACCGTCCTCAGTGCCGGCAGCCGCAACTCCGCCGTGAAGCCATCGCCGACCCCGAGCTCTACCAACCGTCCGATCAAGATCCAAAGGCCCAGATCGCGCCACGTCACCCTCGGTGAGTTTCCCCGTTGAAAATCCTAGATCTAATCCCAACCGTTGGATCTAGATCCAACGGCTTAGGTTGCGCCACGTAGCAAGAACTGCACCAGGCTAGATTGGATGCGGACCGTTGGATCAAGATCCAACGACCCACGATCGACCACGTCGCCCCAAACACATGAGGCCCAAACCCAATCCTAGCCGTTGGATTTCAAACCAACGGCCACGATCGTGCCACGCGTGTCCAGGGGAGCCGAACCGCGCCACGCGGGGCGTCTGGCGTGGAGTCAGCGACACGCGGGCCAGCGTGTCGGGCCGATCGCACCGTGACGTCACCCATGACGTCACGCGGTCCCACTGTCGACAGTGGTGAGCCATTGACGTGTAACACCCCAAACTTTTGCTTTTCTTAAATTCATGTGTGATCTGGCACTTTGGTGAATTTTGGAATTTTCTGGAATTTATTTGGATTTATTTGGAATTTATTTGAATTTATTCCATTTTGAAATAATTAAAGAATTTAATTTTGCAAATAAAATTTTGTTGGAAATATTTTATTTGAGTCCAAAATGATCCAAAGTATTTTCCAGAATTTTTGGAATTTTTGAGTCTTTGCTATTTTTAATGAATTAAATGAATTATCGGGAATTATTTTAAATATTAAATCGTTGGAAATTCAACTCGGTCGAATCTTGTTCATCCGATCGAAGTCGAACCCGAGTCGGACTCGAGTCCGACCAGCCACGCGTGACTCGATCAAACCAGCTCAAAACCTAATCGATCCCAACCGTTGGATCAAGATCCAACACCGAGATCCGCCTGCATCGCTTCTGGCCGAATCCGGCCGGATCCGATCGCGCCACGCGATCGTGGCGTTGATCGTGCCACGTGGGCGGCTGTGCGTCGTCGTCTCCGAAGTCCGAGCCGGACTCATGGCCCGCGCCCGCCGTGTAGAATTAGGTTTCCGCCTCGCACGAACGCCGAGGCTATTTAAAGCCACAGTCACGCCCGAGGTTGCCCTCATCCTTGCGCACTCCGCTTTCCCGAGCCATCTCGCCGAGCCGCCGTCGTTTGTTCGCGGCGAGCTCGCCGTAGTTGGAGGAGGTGACCGCCGCGGTTTACGCCGTTTTCCGCCGACGTCCGTCGTCTTCCACCGAGAAGAAGCCCAGATCCGGAGTCCCCGCTTCGAGACGCATCCGAAGAGACCACCCACTTCGCCGGAACGACCCCGGAGCGCCGTCGGGCTCGTCGTCGTCTCCGTCTCCGGTGGCTGCAGCTCCGCCGCGTCGCCATCGCCCTCGCGAACTCTAAGCGCCGTCCGATCTTGATCGTGCGGTTGAGGTGAGTTCACGTGTTCCAAACCTCGATTAGATCGGGACCGTTGGGTCAAGATCCAACGGTTCACAATCGCCACGTGCCGTAGTAGTGATTTTTATAGGATTAGATCTGGACCGTCCGATCTAGATCGAACGGCCCACGATCATCGAGTAGATTCAACGTGTTAACCCTGGAATCTAATCGCGGCCGTTGAATCTCAAATCAACGGTCGAGATTGCGCCACGCGTGTCGGGAAGTTGGGCGACGCGGTCGGCGCCGTCGCAGCGGCGTGCGTGTGTGGCCCGACACGCGGGGCGCGTGTCGGAAGGGCCCGCATGTCGTGGCCGACCCAGCCAGCGGCGTCACCCATGACGTCACGGTGGGTCCCACTCGCCAAGACTGGCCGAGCCCGCCGACGCCGGGCCGATGACGCGTCACCCGAGTGGGCCCACATGTCGACACGAGTCGTGGACCGAGTTCACTGAGACCCGAGCAGCGTGGACCAAGTCCATGTACCGTATGACGTCAGCAGGCCAATCAAAGGCTACCACGTGTCCATGCTGACGCAATAATTAATTTCCGAAAAAGAAAATGATTTATTAATTCGAAATATTGATTCAAATTTAGATTCAAACTTCAAACGCTTATAACTTTTGCGTTTCAACTCCGATTTGAGTGATTCAAATTTCTAAATTTGTATAAAATTGAGATCTACCTAAATATAAATTTTATTTAATTTTTGGATTAAAGTTTTTCTCTGTAAAATTATTTAATTGATTATTTAAACTTTAAATAATCATAACTTTTGCGTTTTAACTCCAAATTTGACGATTCCAGTTTCTAAAAATCCATAAAATTATGTTCTTTCTGTTTGTGGATTTTATTTGGATGTTTGGACACTTTTTGCCTATTGTTTATTTGCGTATTTGCTATTTGCACGCTTTACGAGTAGACGTTGAAGTGCCGGAAGGATTCGAAGGAGAAGTATTGACTCAGGATCCAACTCAAGACCAAGAGCAAGTACTTTTTGAAGGCAAGTTGTGCTTTGACCATGTTGATCCTATTTCGAAATCTATTTTGATTTAAACTATTGCATGCTAGTTCAATTAGAAAGATACTTTGTTTAAACACAGGGGTTAGATAAGTACCAATTTCTTTGTATGACACCTTGATTACTTAAGTATGTGCCATGACCCTTTGTCACCCTAGTTGTGGATTACTAGTTGGACATTATTAAGTTGCCAACATGGGTTTTTAGACCGTTGTAGTATACTGCTTAGACCTGCTACGTGCTCATGACATGATTTTGGACAATCAAATGTTAATATTGACTTAATGATATATTGAACCTGTTTTGGAAAAGTATCATGTGATGTTGATGGCACGTGGTGCATGGTAATCAAGCGGGGTTTGATAAACGATTTCGGCCGGGCATGTGGCAAAGAGTAATCAGTGGGCGGTTGTGGCATTGGGAGTGTTGTTTTGGTTCTTGGGTAGTCTTGCCCTGGTCACCCTAAGGACTTAACCTTGCAAGCCTTTGAACTGGGTCTAACGTGCAACCACATGTCTGTAATGGGACGGACCTAGTTGACTAAGTTGCTAATAACGCACTGTGGGACCTCGGAGGTCAACTACACCCTTTGTGTAAGTTATGCGGGAGCGTCTTGGGCCGAGGCCAGTACCCATCTAACGGTTGATTGGCCTAGACTTCGCCTTAGCGAAGGAAGGGTTAGTCTTAATAACCGGGGAGGACCACTTGTATTGTTAGAGGTTTTATAAAGACTTTATTACGGGAAATCTCCTTTGTGGTGTTTGAATGTATATTGTGGGTAAAGTGCATAACCTCTGCAGAGTTTAGAATCTATTCGAATAGCCGTGTCCGCGGTATTGGACATCGCTCGGAATTACTGATCAAGGGTTAGATTTTCTCAAAAATAACTTTGGTTTGAAAGGTGGGTTGGTTTAATAATGAAGATGATGGAAATGTGGTTTAGGATGGGGAAAATGTTTATTAAACTTCTTGAAAAGTTATTTATGCTTTACTTATTTCTCGCTTTGAATCTACTTATATTACTTTTCAAATGCTGTTTCTTATCGCAAATATACCTTGAGCTATTCCTTTGTACCAAGCCATGCATATAGTATATTAGCTTGCATTCTGCATGACTTCTTGAGTACCAAGTACTCACCCTTGCCTCAACACAACATCGGTTGAAGAGGAGACTACGCCACTTTGGAGGAGGAACTCAGGAGGATCCGTCTCACTTAGGGAAGCGAGCGATCGGTTGCCTGTGGTATCTTGGATGGCGCCACGAGTTATTTGATTTTCCGCTGCTATTATTTTTCTCTGAATAAGTTTCGCCTTGCGAGGCATACATTTGTAACTTGACCATAAGGTCGAGTAACTTGATTTAGTTATTTAAATAAAGTACTTTATTGGTATCGAGTGGTATGATTGTGATATTTACCGATGTTAAGACTGTGTGCACTAGCGCGTTCTGGACTAGTGCTTGAAGACACAGAGGGTCGGATTTGCAAATTCGGGGTCCCGACAGAGGTGGTATCGAGCCATACTTGATTTGCAGCTCAACCCTAGCTAGAATGGTCGTAGTGAGGATAAAACCTATTTTCTAAAAGCTAAAAATTTGTGAAGACAAGAAATGACATCTCGACTTATCCCCTTCTCTCTTTTCTTGTCTCTTGCTGAAATTTTCCCTTACCTTGTCACAATTTAAAAATTCCGAGTTCTTACGTAAAGCACTCTTGTGACAGATGGAGGAAGAGTTCAACTACGTTGATCTGGGAGTTGGTCACGCCATGGAACTTTGGCATATGCTCTGAGACTCTCGGAGATTTTGAGAAGCCCCAATACCAAGTAGAAGTGATCGACAAGCGGGATTGATCAAGGCTTGTGACGTGAGGATTGAGGTACCTACTAGGAAAAAGGGCCAGGCAATCGCCTCGATACACCGCACGGCCAGAGATCTACAATGCGAGATGGGTATCCAAGAAGTATCACGACGAGCAATGCGACACATTACGTATCTACGCCAGAGAATTGAGAGCACGGTGTTCCGTTATCATCCACGCAGCGATAACCTTCTTGACCCAAAAGCGATTCAGGATGAGGATGCCACGGTTACACGATTGGCACGATTTGTCGCCGCCAGGAGGATGTACTAGATAATACAAGCAAGGAGCTACAGAAGGCCCGCAAGGAAATCACGACAGAGAAGAACAGATGGCGGGAAGCTCAAGAGTATGTGGCACACCTTCTACGAAGGATTGACGAGTTGGAGATGACCTTATGCGGACTGCACCGAGCCAAGATCGAGCTACACGAGCTAGATCCGGAGGAGTCGGATCTCGATGAGGACACCGCTTCTTCGACTACCATAGAGGACACGATTCTTTGGACATGGCGATCAAGTTTAGCGCCTATGCCACAAAGACCGTGCACCGTGCCGTGGAGGTTTTCGATGAGTGAGCATAGGTTCTATAGTGAGACTCCTTCACGAGTCACGTCATATAATAAAGAGTCACCCTTTAGGCGTTAGACTCCAGAGTTAGTTCGATTTGGATTTGCTTTGTTTGCTAAGTGTGCAGTATGTGTTGCAAGGCCCTTAGGCATTGTAAGCAACCATACCAAGTTACTATTGATTAGTTAATAAAGTTGGACCTTAAGGTTACACCTTTCGCCCCGCATAAGTTCCATATTACTTGTCTATTCTTGATTCCCCCTCATCTCTAAGACTTAGAGCAAATCGACAGATGGTGAACACCCGCGGAAACTTTGGAAACAATGGAAGTGGTTCCCGCCCAGTAGAAAACCCCAATGATGGAGCACCAGCACCGCCAGTTGATATGCAGAATTTTGGAGCATTTCTTGCTGCTCAGACTCAGTTGATGCATGCTATGATGCAACAAATGCAACACGTCACCGCTCAGGCCACTGCTAATCAAGTTAATCAGGGACCACGCCAGAATACAAGACTGTCAGAGTTCATGAGAACTCACCCACCCACTTTCTCTGGGAATGCCAATCCATTGGAGGCCGATGATTGGTTAAGATCAATCGAGAGGAAGCTACACATAGCTCAATGCATAGGAAATGAGAAGGTACTCTACGCTTCTCATCAGCTGGAAGGAACGGCCGCCGAATGGTGGGAGAACTTCGTACACGCAAGAGAACCCTCAAGATATCACTTGGGAAGAGTTCACACCGCATTCCGACAAAGTATCACGTGCTGAAGGAATCATGGACCTTAAGAAGGAGGAGTTGAGCATCAAGCAAGGTAATCAGCCGGTGGTCGACTACTGAACAAGTTCACATAGCTAGCACGCTACGCACCTTTGAGGATGTAGCGACAGATAAATCCAGGCAGTACCTCGCTTTTATGAAGGGACTTAACTCGGGATTGCAAGTAGGGTTGATCACCCACACCTTTCCAGATTTCCAAGAGTTGGTGAATAAGGCGCTTATTCTTGAGGACAAGTGAAAGGAACCGGATGAGAACAGAAGCGCAGGATGCAACAAAGCAAGGATCACGCCAGGAACGCACAAATACCGAGAGTTGCACCAAATCAATTCTTGATTCCAACCACGAGAATGCAACAAGGACACGATCCTCAGCACCAAGACCTGTCAATCGTAACTACTGCACCCAGCCCCGCTAGAAATGCTACTCGAGCGATCAGGAACAGTGAGACGCCGCTACAAGCGCAACGAGCCAGGACACTTTGCCAACAGCTTGTCCAAAGAAGGCAGCAGGAGTGACCCGATTCGCTTCAATCTAGGAACCACCCAGCTAGGACGCCCGGCATCAGGAGCCACACCCTGCACCGTGGTGAGAGGCCGAGTCAACCATGTCACCGCAGATGCACTGCGAGAATGCTACGGACGTCGTCTTGGGTAAGTTACTTGTTAACTCGATACACTGCAGTTTTGTTTGACTCTGGAGCTTCGCATTCGTTTGTTTCGCAAGGCTTTGCTACTAGAAATGATTTGAGGATTGCAAGACTTAAGTGCATGCTTTTAGTTCAAACCCCTGGTTCCGAACTCCGAACGAAAGTAGGATGTTCCGGGGTGAGAATACTAATAGATGGAATAGAGTTCCTAGCAAACCTTATAATTTTGGAGGCCCAGACCTTAGACGTCATATTGGGAATGGATTGGTTATCCAAGCACAAGGCCGTATTGGATTGTGGACGAAGGACCATCTCAATTGAGAGCCCGTGTGGGAAGAAAGTGGAATTTCAAGCCACTGCAGTTAGAGATGGACAGTTGATGGTTAACAGTACCAAGGCAATCAGCATAGAGGATGTCTCAGTAGTGAATGAGTACCCAGATGTTTTTCCCGAAGATCTACCTGGTATGCCGCCAGACAGGGACATAGAGTTTGTGATAGAGCTTGTACCGGGTACAGCACCGATAGCAAAGAGACCCTATCGGATGTCCACCGAGGAGTTGGTAGAAATGAAGAAACAGCTAGAAGAGTTAATGGAGAAAGGATTTATCAGACCGAGTTCGTCGCCGTGGGGAGCACCAGTTTTGTTTGTCAAGAAGAAGGACGGAAGTTTCAGGATGTGCATTGACTACCGTGCACTCAACGAAGTCACAGTGAAGAATAAGTATCCGCTACCCAGGATTGATGATTTGTTTGATCAGTTGAGAGGAGCCGGAGTTTTCTCCAAAATTGACCTGAGGTCGGGATACCATCAGTTGAAGATCCGATCAGAAGATATTCCGAAGACTGCATTCTCGTCAAGATATGGACATTACGAGTTTACAGTTATGTCCTTTGGACTGACGAATGCGCCAGCTTATTTCATGAATATGATGAATAAGGTGTTCATGGAATATTTGGACAAGTTTGTCGTCGTGTTCATAGACGATATCCTGATCTACTCCAAGACAGAGGATGAACATGCCGAACACTTAAGGCGAGTTTTGGAAAAGCTGAGGGAACAGCAACTTTTCGCCAAGTTCAGCAAGTGTGATTTTTGGAAGGACAAGGTGGAGTTTCTTGGACATGTAATGACCGCAGAAGGAGTCGCCGTAGATCCAAGCAAAGTAGAAGCTGTGTTACATTGGGAGCAGCCGAAGACTGTGACCCAGATTCGGAGTTTCCTCGGAATGGCAGGATACTACCGCCGTTTCATCGAAGGCTTTTCGACAATTGCGAAACCTCTTACACAACTGCTGAAGAAGGAAAAGAAGTTTGCATGGACGCCAGAATGTGAGAAAGGATTTCAGGAGCTGAAGAAGCGATTGACATCAGCACCGGTGTTAGTTCTACCGGATGTTGCTCAAAGCTTCGATATTTATTGTGACGCATCGCGCCAAGGACTTGGATGTGTGCTGATGCAGAACGGAAAGGTCGTCGCTTATGCATCAAGGCAGTTGAGGCCGCATGAGGAAAATTATCCGACACATGACCTAGAGTTAGCTGCCGTAGTGCATGCTTTGAAGATATGGCGTCACTATCTGATTGGAAACAGATGTGAAGTATATACGGATCATAAGAGCCTTAAGTACATATTCACCCAGTCGGATCTGAATATGAGGCAGAGGAGATGGTTAGAGTTGATCAAGGACTATAATGTTGGAATCCATTACCATCCGGGAAGGCCAGCGAGTAGCCGATGCCCCGAGTCGGAAAAGCCATACCGTGAGTACGTTGCTAGCCACAAGTCGGGATGAGTTATGTGAGGATTTTCGAAATCGAAGATTGAGGTAGTACCTAGCGGATTCTTGGCCGCATTAGAAGTAAAGCCTACCCTAGAGGATCAGATCCGAGAAGGATGAAGGATGATGACAAGATCCGCAGGATTAAGTCCATCAAGGAGGAAGGCAAGGCAGAGGACTTCAAGTTGGATGAGCGAGGCACGTTGTGGTTGAAGGATCGCATTTGTGTGCCTAGCAAAAAGGAGTTAAAGCAACTGATTCTGGAAGAAGCCCATGACTCCAAGTACTCAATTCATCCTGGAAGCGCCAAGATGTATCAGGATCTGAAGGAGAGATTACGGTGGCCGAGTATGAAACGTGAAGTTGCCGAGCATGTTGCATTGTGCGACGTATGCCGAGAGAGTCAAGGCAATGCATCGAGACCAGCAGGATTGCTACAACCGCTGAAAATAATCGAGTGGAAGTGGGAGGAAATCGGAATGGATTTCATTACCGGTTTGTCAAGACTCAAGGAGGTTATGACTCCATATGGGTTATAGTGGATCGCTTGACTAAAGTAGCCCATTTTATCCCCGTGAAGACCACTTACTCGGGAGATAAATTAGCGTAATTGTACATGATCAGGATTGTCTGTTTGCACGGAGTGCCAAAGAGGATTGTATCAGACGAGGTACCCAATTTACCTCAAGGTTACGGAATAAGTTGCATGAAGCCATGGGAACCCGTTTGAACTTCAAGATGACCTTATCATCCACAGATGGATGGACAGACCGAAAGAGTCAACCAGATTCGGAGGATATGTTGAGAGCTTGTGCATTGGCTTATGCTACCTATTGGGATAAGAGTTTGCCGTATCTTTGAGTTCGATTACAACAATAGTTATCGAGGCTAGTTCTGAGATGTCACCTTTTGAGGCCTTTGTATGGGCGACCATGTCGGACGCCATTGAATTGGAATGAGACCGGCGAGCCGTGTCTTTGGGCCTGATATTCTTCAAGAGGTCAAGAAACGGTCGCCATGATTAGGGAAAGGTTGAAGATAGCCCAATCTCGAAGAAGAGTTATCTTGATAATCGTCGCGAGACTTGAGTTTTGAACGAGAAGACTTTGTTTACCTCGAGTTACGCCTCTCGGGGAGTTAAGAGGTTCCATGCCAAAGGGAAACTCGCACCCAGTTATGTTGGACCATTTAAGATTTTGAGTCGCAAAGGCGAAGTTGCTTACGGTGGAGTTGCCACGATCGTTGGCAGGAGTGCATGATGTATTCCATGTGTCCCGATTGAAGAAGTGTCTCCGAGTTCTGAGAGCAGACACCGCTAGAGTCAATTGAGTTGCAAGAGGATTTGACTTATAAGGAGCATCCCGTGAGGATTCTAGACACCATGGATCGAGAAACCAGAAATAAGTCAACCCGTTTCTGTAGGATTCAGTGGAGCAACCATGCAGAGGCGCTTACTTGGGAGCGAAAGAGGATTTGAAGAAAGAGTTTCCAAACCTATTCCTTTAGTAAGCCCTGAATCTCGGGGACGAGATTCTATTAAGGGGGGGAGGTTTGTAACACCCCAAAATTTTGCTTTTCTTAAATTCATGTGTGATCTGGCACTTTGGTGAATTTTTGGAATTTTCTGGAATTTATTTGGATTTATTTGGAATTTATTTGAATTTATTCCATTTTGAAATAATTAAAGAATTTAATTTTGCAAATAAATTTTGTTGGAAATATTTTATTTGAGTCCAAAATGATCCAAAGTATTTTCCAGAATTTTTCTGGAATTTTTCTGAGTCTTTTGCTATTTTTAATGAATTAAATGAATTACTGGGAATTATTTTAAATATTAAATCGCTGGAAATTCAACTCGGGTCGAGTACTGTTCATCCGACCGAGTCGGAACCCGAGTCGGACTCGAGTCCGACCCGAGCCTCGTGACTCGATCAAACCAGCTCAAAACCCTAATCGATCCCAACCGTTGGATCAAGATCCAACGGCTGAGATCCGCCCGTACCGCTTCGGTCGAATCCGGCCCGGATCCGATCGCGCCACGCGATCGTGGCCGTTGATCGTGCCACGTGGACGGGCCAGGCGTCGTCGTCTCCGCCGAGTCCGAGCCGGACTCGCCGCCGCGCCGGCCGTGTAGAATTAGGTTTCCGTCTCGCACGAACGCCGAGGCTATTTAAAGCCCTGGTCACGCCCGAGGTTGCCCTCATCCTTGCGCACCGCTTTCCCGAGCCATCTCGCCGAGCCGCCGTCGTTTGCCGTGCGAGCTCGCCGTAGTTGGAGGAGGTGACCGCCGCGTTTACGCTGCTTTCGCCGACGTCCGTCGTCTTCCGCCGAGAAGGAGCCCAGATCCGAAGTCCCCGCTTCGAGATGCACCCGAAGAGACCACCCACTTCGCCGGAACGACCCCGGAGCGCCGTCGGGCTCGTCGTCGTCTCCGTCTCCGGTGGCTGCAGCTCCGCCACGTCGCCATCGCCCTCGCGAACTCGAGCGCCGTCCGATCTTGATCGTGCGGTTGAGGTGAGTTCACGTGTTCCAAACCTCGATTAGATGCGGACCGTTGGATCAAGATCAGCGGTTCACAATCGCCACGCGTCGTAGTAGTGATTTTTATAGGATTAGATCTCGACCGTCCGATCTAGATCGAACGGCCCACGATCATCGAGTAGATTCAACGTGTTAACCCTGGAATCTAATCGCGGCCGTTGAATCTCAAATCAACGGTCGAGATTGCGCCACGTGTCGGGAAGTTGGACCGACGCGGTCGGCTGGGCCCACGCAGCGTGCGTGACGCCGACACGCGGGCCCGCGTGTCAGAGGGCCCGCATGTCAGCGGCCGACCCAGCCAAGCGCTGACATCACCCATGACGTCACAGTGGGTCCCACCTGTCAGCACCGTGGGCTGAGCCCCGCTGACGTCAGCGATGACGTCACCCGAGTGGGCCCACATGTCGCCGACACAGAGTCGTGGACCGAGTTCACAGTAGACCCGAGCCGAGCGTGGACCAAGTCCATGGACCTGGCCGACGCCAGAGCCAATCAAAGGCTGCCACGTGTCCATGCCGACGCAATAATTAATTTCGAAAAGAAAATGATTTATTAATTCGAAATATTGATTCAAATCTAGATGCAAACTTCACACGCTTATAACGTTTGCGTTGCACCTCCGATTTGAGTGATGCAAAGTTCTACATTTGTAGAAAATTGAGATCTACCTACATATAACTTGTATTTACTTTTTGGACTAAAGGGTGTCTCTGTAGAATTATTTAATTGATTATGTGAACTTTAAATAATCATAACTTTTATGCTTTAACTCCAAATTTAGTGATTCCAGTTTCTAAAAATCCATAAAATTATGTTCTTTCTGTTTGTGGATTTTATTTGGATGTTTGGACACTTTTTGCCTATTGTTTATTTGCGTATTTGCTATTTGCACGCTTTACGAGTAGACGTTGAAGTGCTTGGGAAGGATTCGAAGGAGAAGTATTGACTCAGGATCCAACTCAAGACCAAGAGCAAGTACTTTTGAAGGCAAGTTGTGCTTTGACCATGTTGATCCTATTTGAAATCTATTTTGATTTAAACTATTGCATGCTAGTTCAATTAGAAAGATACTTTGTTTAAACTGGGGTTAGATAAGTACCAATTTCTTTGTATGACACCTTGATTACTTAAGTATGTGCCATGACCCTTTGTCACCCTAGTTGTGGATTACTAGTTGGACATTATTAAGTTGCCAACATGGGTTTTTAGACCGTTGTAGTATCTTTGCTTAGACACCTTTCGTGCTCATGACATGATTTTGGACAATCAAATGTTAATATTGACTTAATGATATATTGAACCTGTTTTGGAAAAGTATCATGTGATGTTGATGGCACGTGGTGCATGGTAATCAATGGGTTTGATAAACGATTTTCGGCCAGGGCATGTGGCAAAGAGTAATCAGGTGGGCCAGTTGTGGCATTGGGAGTGTTGTTTTGGTTCTTCGGGTAGTCTTGCCCTGGTCACCCTAAGGACTTAACCTTGCAAGCCTTTGAACTGGGTCTAACGTGCAACCACATATCTGTAATGGGACGGACCTAGTTGACTAAGTTGCTAATAACGTACCTGTGTGACCTCAGGAGGTCAACTACACCCTTTGTGTAAGTTATGCGGGGAGCGCATCTGGCCGAGGCCAGTACCCATCTAACAGTTGATTGGCCTAGACTTCGCCTTAGCGAAGGGAAGGGTCGATCTTAATAACAGGGAGGACCACTTGTATTGTTAGAGGTTTAGAAAGACTTTGTTACGGGAACTCGCCTTTGTGGTGTTTGATTGTATCTTGTGGGTAAAGTGCATAACCTCTGCAGAGTTTAGAATCTATTCGAATAGCCGTGTCCGCGGTATTGGACATCGCCGGAATTACAGATCAAGGGTTAGATTTTCTCAAAAATAACTTTGGTTTGAAAGGTGGGTTGGTTTAATAATGAAGATGATGGAAATGTGGTTTAGGATGGGGAAAATGTTTATTAAACTTCTTAAAAAGTTATTTATGCTTTACTTATTTCTACCGCTTTCGAATCTACTTATATTACTTTTCAAATGTCAAGCATCTGCAAATATACCTTGAGCTATTCCTTTGTACCAAGCCATGCATATAGTATATTAGCTTGCATTCTGTGCATGACTTCTGAGTACCAAGTACTCACCCTTGCCTCAACACAACATCGGTTGAAGAGGAGACTACGCCCGACTTTGGAGGAGGAACTCAGGAGGATCCGTCTACTTAGGGAAGCGAGCCGGTCGGTTGCCTGTGGTATCTTGGATGGCGCCACGGGTTATTTGATTTTCCGCTGCTATTATTTTTCTCTGAATAAGTTTCGCCTTGCAGGCATACATTTGTAACTTGACCATAAGGTCGAGTAACTTGATTTAGTTATTTAAATAAAGTACTTTATTGGTATCGAGTGGTATGATTGTGATATTTACCGATGTTAAGACTGTGTGCACTAGCGCGTTCCTGGACTAGTGCTGAAGACACAGAGGGTCCGGATTTGCAAATTCGGGGTCCCGACATGACGTCAGCAATGACGTCACCCGAGGGGGACCCACCTGTCAGTGACACAAGGAGCCGTGGACCGAGTCCACGGTAGACCCGAGCCGAGCGTGGACCAAGTCCATGGACCGGCTGACGTCAGCCAACCAATCGGAGGCTGACACGTGTCCAGGCTGACGCAATAATTAATTTCCGAAAAAGAAAATGATTTATTAATTCGAAATAATGATTTCAGATTTTGTTTCAAACTTCAAACGCTTATAACTTTTGCGTTTCAACTCCGATTTGAGTGATTCAAATTTCTAAATTTGTATAAAATTGAGACCTACCTAAATATAAATTTTATTTAATTTTTGGACTAAAGTTTTTCTCTGTAAAATTATTTAATTGATTATTTAAACTTTAAATAATCATAACTTTTGCATTTTAACTCCAAATTTGACGATTCCAGTTTCTAAAAATTCATAAAATTATGTTCTCCCGGTTTATGGATTTTATTTGGATGATTGGATACTTTTTGCCTATTGTTTATTCGTGTATTTGCTATTTGCACGCTTTACGAGTAGACGTTGAAGTGCCGGAAGGATTCGAAGGAGAAGTATTGACTCAGGATCCAACTCAAGACCAAGAACAAGTACTTTTTGAAGGCAAGTTGTGCTTTGACCATGTTGATCCTATTTTGAAAATCTATTTTGATTTAACTTATTGCATGCTAGTTCAGTTAGAAAATACTTTATTTAAATATGGGGAATTAGATAAATACCAATTTGCTGTATGACACCTTGATTATTTAAATATGTGCCATGACCCCTTGTCACCCTAGTTGTGGTTTACTAGTTGGACATTATTAACTTGCCAACATGGGTTTTAGACCGTTGTAGTAAACTGCTTAGACCTACTACGTGCTCATGACATTATTTTGGACAAACAAATGTTAATATTGACTTAATGATATATTGAACCTGTTTTGGAAAGGTATCATGTGATGTTGATGGCACGTGGTGCATGGTAATCAACTGGGGTTTGATAAATAGTTTTTCGACCGGGGCATGTGGCAAGAATAATCAGTGGGCGATTGTGGCATTGGGGATGTTGATTTGGTTCTTCGGGTAGTCTTGCCCTGGTCACCCTAAGGACTTAACCTTGCAAGCCTTTGAACTGGGTCTAACGTGCAACCACATGTCTGTAATGGGACGGACCTAGTTGACTAAGTTGCTAATAACGTACCTTTGGGACCTCAGGAGGTCAACTACACCCTTTGTGTAAGTTGTACGGGGGAGCGTACCGGGGCTGAGGCCAGGTACCCATCTAACGGTTGATTGGCCTAAACTTCGCCTTAGCTAAGGGAAGGGTTAGTGTGCAATAACCGGGGAGGACCACTTGTATTGTTAGAAGTTTCCAAAAGACTTTGTTACGGGAACTCGCCTTTGTGGTGTTTGACTGTATCTTGTGGGTAAAGTGCATAACCTCTGCAGAGTGTAGAATCTATTCGAATAGCCGTGTCCGCGGTATTGGACATCGCTCGGGAATTACAGTCAAGGGTTAGATTTTCTCAAAAATAACTTGGATTTGAAAGGTTGGGTTGGATTAGTAATGATGTTGATGGAAATGTGGATTAGGATGGGAAAGATGCTTATTAAACTCCTTGAAAAGTTAGTTATGCTTTATTTGCTTCTACTGCTTTCGAATCTACTTATGTTACTTGTCAAATGCTGTTTACTGCAAAAATACCTTGAGATATTCCTTTGTACCAAGCCATGCATATAGTATATTAGCTTGCATTCTGTGCATGACTTGCTGAGTACCAAGTACTCACCCTTGCCACAATACAACACTAGTTGAAGAGGAGACTACACCAGCTTTGGAGGAGGAGCTCCAAGAGGAACCGTCTACTTAGGGAAGCGAGCCCAGTCAGTTGCCTGTGGTATACTGGATGGCGCCACGAAGTTATTTGATTTTCCGCTGCTACTATTTCTCTCTTAATAAGTTTCGCCTTGCGAGGCATACATTTGTAACTTGACCATAAGGTCGAGTAACCAGTTTGACTATTTAAATAAAGTACTTTATTAGTATCGAGTGGTATGATTGTGATATTTACCGATGTTAAGACTGTGTGCACTAGCGTGTTCCTGGACTAGTGCTGAATACACAGAGGGTCCGGATTTGCAAATTCGGGGTCCCGACACCAGGACTCCTCCTCCTCCCAGCTGTGGAGCAGTCCGAAGAATCGCTGGCGAAAAAACGCCGCGTAGGGGCCAACAAACCTCCTCGTGTTAGACATGGAGGAAAGCTGGGAGGAAGGAGGGGAAGAAGACTCGAAGAGAGGGACGATCGCTCAAGGGCGGTGACGTCCCATTTATAGGCCGTGCGTGGCTCCGGAGTCGAGGCGACGCCATTTAAAGACACAGAAGACGAAGCGACGCCGCAATGCTGCCAATGTACACGAAGCACGAAGAAGATCAACATGTGTCAAGCGCCGTTCCAACGTAATCTGAACAGAACGAAGGGACGTATTGCCAGGCACGTGTCAGGTGCGGTTCAAATTAAGCTGGCTTTCCTGTGGAGTGGGCCCAATTAAGAGGAAGGTGACCACATGAGCTTGTGGTCTAAACCACTTAGCCAGTAAGCCGCAATGTGGTTCCCGACGCTCGAGGACGAGGACATTTCGAACACCAGCCACTCGGAAAAGCATGCCTGGGGCGAGAAGGTCACAAACTAAGTCCCGACGCTTGAGGGCTGAACCACTCGGCCAGAAGGGTAGCGAATGCTGTCCCGAGTGCAACTCAAAGTCCCGACGCTCGAGGGCAGAACCACTCGGCCAGAAGGGTAGCAAAAGCTATGTAACCCAACAAAGTACAAAGGAGGCAAGTCATATGAAAACTTCGAACAGCGCCTCACACAAGAGTCAACGTTTGACACGAAGGGGTACATCAAAGTCAAAATTCAAGATTCTCTAACAAGGCCTGCGATGTACCGGAGACCTCTTCGAGCAGTGCGTTGGCTTTGTCTTCATCACAGGCGAAACCCTATTTGACAGCTTCAAGGTCAACCCTTGGATAGTGAGATTTGATCACCGCCAACGCCTGGTTCGCACTCATAGTCGCCGACTCCTTCGCATAAGCTTTGATCCTGTCGGCTCCACCCGAGAGAAGCGGAATGGCGTCATCCTCCTGGCCTGGTTCAGCTCCTTTGATACGCAGAAGATGCAGAACTGGCTCGCAGGCGACGCGCAGCTCCGTGTGGCTTCGTTCGACAGCGGCTATCTTCCCCTTGTATTCTGCACCAAAGCCAAGCTGCCACTAAAGAACACACCCAACGCCAAGCACGTTCAATTCAAGCCAAGGGAACTTACCCTCCAACTCTCGCTGTGTCTTCTCCAAGCCAGCTCGAGTTTCGAGGTTAGAGTTTTCTGAAGCCTCCAGTCGTGCCCTCAACTCAGCGATGGTCGAGTCGCGTTCTGAAACACGTGGTCGCCGTCATTTTTCCCAGCTACTTAAGAAAGTGTCCATAAAAAACCTAGGGAGGAATCTTACCTTCGAGCGTATGTTCAAGCTCCGCTTTTGCCTCTCGGAGCATCATGCACTGGGTCTCCAGCCCGTGGACCTCTCTCCATCTGTCGCCGCTGATCTCGGTGACCTTGTCCTGATACTTCTGGTGCTCCTTGAGCTTGGGGAGCACCTTCCGAAAAAACTGTGACCTCTGCTCCGAGCGCTCACCCATGTCCTAGGCGACATGGCAGAGTCTCAGGTGGGGGCTAGCATTCCCTGATGATAACAGACTAAAGAAAGACAGAAAACTCACCCTCACGAGCGTGCTACACCTGATGGTGAGCTCGTAAAGCTCCGTCCGAGCCACTATCTCCGCTTCCTCGTCCTCCTCCATCCCTTTCCAGTCAGAACCCCCCTCGCACCACACGGTCCGATTCGGGGGCTTCGGCAGAGGACCGAGCGGTGGTGGCTCTCGATGCACCTCCTCCACTTCGGGAGGCGAAGCCGGGTCAAGACCATCGACCGCTGGACCACTCGACGGCTCGGCGGTTGGGCCAGCAGCATGAAGTGGCGACGCCCCAGCTCCCGAAGGAGACGGTGACCTAGCCGACCGGGGGGGTCCCCCTTGGAGAAGCCGGCTCCGGGGGCTCCTTTTCAGGAGACCCCTCCACTGGGACATCCATAGTAGGAGTCTTGAATTTACAAAAAGGAAGCGTCTCAGCGCAGGTAAGAACAAAAAGACAAGGATTGCTCGAAAGAATACCTCCTGGATTTTTTAAACTTCATCCCAGGCTTCATCCGAGTCCCAGCACCGCTCAGAGAGGAGCTCGACCCGGCACCAGCAGTCGGGGCTGCCCCTGAGACAGAGGGTTGCGGCTCTGTGCCTTGTGACCCGGGGACACTGGAGGTCGAAGGCCCGGCTGGCGAGGGATCAGCAGTCTCCTCCGCCGATTGCCGGCGCAGCTCATCGGCTGAAGTGTCAGCCGCTCGCTTGGCCTGAACATTCCTCAGCCGAGAGAGGCCGACGACCGGAGCGTCAGAAAAGAAGGACGCACATTCCTGAAAGATGAACGATTGCACGTTGTCAGAATCACACATCAGGCAAAAATCATGGGATAGCTTCTCAAGAGAGTGGGACACTCACAGGAGGGGGAGGATTCGCCGTCGAAAATTTGTGAGGGCAGCCCCTGTTGGTAATCTCAGTGCCAGGCGCGAAGAAGTCAACCACCCGCGCCGCCAATGCATCTCTCGATAGGGACGTGCTTGTCTCTCGGGTGGGATCCTGAGTCCCGCCGTACTGGAACCCCAAGTGGATTCTCTCCTTTAAGGGTTGCACCCGGCGCTTCACAAAGCTGATCGCGATCCCGGGGCCAGACAGCCCCCGACTTTTCAGATCATTAATAAACGCTAGGAGCTCGGCGACTTGGTTCAACCCACCGCCATCTGGGGCATCACTCCAGCATCGAGAAGCTTTAGGGGCGCGGCCAGCGAAAGGGGCGAGAAAAGGATCAACATTTGCACAATAGAACCACTCCCGCCTCCAGCCTTTAAGGGAAGTCTTGAGGGGGATGGCGAAGTAATGTTTCTTCAAGCCCTCTCGCAGCTGAAGTTCGGCGCCCCCAATGATGCTGGGAGCAGCCCGGTTTGGATGAGGCTTGAGCAGGAAGAGGGAGCGAAACAAGTCAAAATGAGGACGTATCCCAAGATACGCCTCGCAAAGTTGAACGAAGAGAGCAATGTGGAGAATGGAGTTGGGATTTAAATTGATCAGCTCGATCTCGTAAAAGTGAAGGAGCCCTCGAAAAAAGGCGCTCCCAGGAACGCTAAATCCCCACCAAAAGAAGGACTCGAAGACCACGATCTCATTGTCCTGGGGTAGGGGGTAAGGATCACCTGCGGCGGGACGGGCGGAGATCAACTCCAGCGGAGGGATAACGCCGGCTGCGACCAGCTCCTCCAGGCGGGACTCCATAGAAATGGAGGTCTCCCACCCCATGCTCGCCAGACCAGCGCCATCCTCCGACGACGACGAAGAAGAAGAAGACATCTCGACGAAGGAGACCCTGTGGGAGGAACCGCCGAGAGTCTTGGGCGCGAAATTAGAAACCCTAGGTCGCCCAGATCGCCAAAGGAGATTCGAAGATTCTCAGCCGTGGTGGGGGAGGGGCAAATGTGTCTTTACCCTAGCAAGGTTTTCCTCATTTATAAGAAATGAGCCTCAATTTTCGCCTTACGGCGGGAAAAGCAAGGGCTTTCGTGCTCGATTCTGGGCCAGATCTAGGGCACGCCCCATGTTGGGCCGACAGCTGCGTCGCGCAAAACGCGACCAGGTGTCAAGTCTGGTTCGAAGTTTGGGATAAAGTGCGCCCCATGATGGGCCTGAACGCCGGCCGCCATGGAAGATTGGGACCGGGCATTTTCCGAACATCCTCCAGCGGTATGCTCCATAATTTGGGTTCAATTGCCGGTCACTTCTGTATAGCGGGATCGGGTATCGTGGGAGGATTTTTACTAACACGGTCTTGAGAATGCGCTCCATGAGAGTCTGAAGCAGTGCGCCGTCAACGGGCACATGCATTACTCTATATGACCAAGGTATGCCCCATGAGGGTCGATCGAGCTTTGCAAGCCGATTGCCGCACACCGCAAACGGATGCGGGTACCGCCTGGCCACGAGCTAAAAGACTATGGTACGCCCCATGAGGGTCAGCTGAGCGACGAGCCAGTTGTCGCGCACCGTAAACGGGCGCGGGTACCACTCGGCCACGAGCAAAAAGACTATGGTGCGCCCCATAAGGGTCAGCTGAGCGACGAGCCAGTTGCCGCACACCGTAAACGGGCGCGGGTACCACTCGGCGACGAGCCAAAAGACTATGGCACACCCCATGAGGGTCAGCTGAGCGACGAGCCAGTTACCGCGCACCGTAAACGGGCGCGGGTACCACTCGGCCACGAGCCAGAAGACTATGGTACGCCCCATGAGGGTCAGCTGAGCGACGAGCCAGTTGCTGTGCACCGTAAACGGGCGCGGGTACCACTCGGCCACGAGCCAGAAGACTATGGTATGCCCCATGAGGGTCAGCTGAGCGACGAGCCAGTTGCCGCGCACCGTAAACGGGCGCGGGTACCACTCGGCTACGAGCCAAACAACTCATTCAAGGTACGCCCCATGAGGGTCGGTCGAGCTTTGCAAGCCGATCGCCGCGCACCGTAAACGGGCGCGGGTACCACTCGGCCTCGAGCCAACCAACCACGGTGGCCTTACTTAACAAGTTCTTTACGATCTTTTTTCCCACGAAATCTTTATGACAGGATAAGAGGAGGAAATCCGATCCTAAAGCACTTGGGGGCTGCTGTGGGATGCCTGAGCTGGGGGTCCCGCAATTGGGGCCTACACCCGACTGGGCCGAAGGCAGAGCTGTAGGCCCAGAGCCCGGAAGCGCCATGATGGGCCCCGGGGGATGGCCCGACTTCTTCCCCAAGGCAGCTCGCAGATCCTTCAGCGAAGCTTCGTGCCACGCCCAAACAACCCGTCAAAAGCAAAGCATGCAGCCTGACATCGGCAGAACCTGCAGGCGCCGGAACCTGGCGGAGTGGCAGGCGCGGGTCGGGGAAGGCACGACCGCATCCCCTGGACGTAGTGGGGCCCAGTCGATAAGAGACAAAGCATGTACTCATGAAGCCACCATGTTCAGGGCCAGGTGGCATCCATTTTGTGGCATATCCTTCCCCTAGTATATAAAGGGGGAGGAAAAAGGAAAAGAGAAGGAGGGGGAGATCACGCTCATTTATCCAAGAACATAGGACTAGGGTATTATCTCCTCCGTGAGAGCCCGAACCTATCTAAAAGAGATCGCCCTCGCATCCTGTGTTACCATCTAGCTCTGATCCCGCACGAATCCCCTAGAATCACAAATCTCATTGCCGACGAAACCGATCGTCGACACTACTCCTCGCTTGCATACACCGTGGTTGAGGACTTACTCATTGGCTCTCCGGAATAGTCATAACTTTCTCACCGACCTTCCCCGGACTAGTTATGACTTTCTCACCGCCCGGGCCATGTATCATGCCATGTAAGCAAACATGCCAACCTCATAAATAACTTGTACATTAACACATGGCATCATAACATAATAAGCATATTCATCATATCAATGGCAAACATTAAAGCATGGCATGTTAACATATCATATATTCAATCTCAATCTCAACCAATCTAGCAAATCACAACCCGCTACCCATTCCAATATACTTGCCTCAACCACGGGCGATGGATTGGCGAGAAGTAGAAGGCACTCCCGGGGTCACACCACCTGCACATAGGTACCACACACTCACAATCATGTCCACAAAATAGTACGCAAACACTCTTCTGCCCCGACATCGCAAACTACTCGCAAAACCTAAAAACAGAGGTTCTGTCCCGTCAGGACAGCAGCCTTCCAAAAGGCATAAATCGGGTTCTAAGACTCCGAATCGAATAAACGAGTACATCCTCACATAGATTAGGAAATTTCCTAACTTTTTCTAAGTATATGGAAAGACTGATTCGGAATCTAAAGTGGTTTAATCTACAGAATGTCGTGATCTCTTCCAATCACGTCACAGTTTTTAATACGTTCGGTAAAACGAGCATAACTTTCAAACGGCTAGGCGGAATTGGACATTATTTATACTCACTAAAAGGTATTGAAGTTACCTACAATTTCTTCAACAGGCGGACGACCAAATTCTGAATCTAAATTGGCCAAAACCCAAACCCTACGTCGACTGTTCATGTTGCCCGAAACAGAGAACGTGGCAAACTCTAGATTTCACCTAATCTACCCAATTAAAGCACCACTAATTGATCTAAAAACATGATATTAACCTTTAGAACAGATCCTAGACCAACCCCAAGGATCCCCGTGGCCATACCTTCGCCCGACGAACGAAAACCCAACGGATCTTCTCCCAGTTCGCGCAATCTCCTTCCTCGCTCCGATTCAGCCGGATCTCCTCGTCGCAGAGCCTCCCAACGGAGAGGATAGCAGGGTGGAGAGGTGGGGATCTCCCCTAGGGCAGCAAGGGGGTGGAGAGGAGAGGGGAGAGGTGGAGGCACATGGGGGAGAGGTGGAGGCGCATGGGGAAGAGGTAGAGGCGGCTAGGGTTGAGGGGGCGCATGTGGGCAGGGGGAGGACGCCCCCAAGGCAGGATAACCTGCCTCCCCCTCCCTCATGGGCCCAAAAATCCTCCCACCAAGGCCCACAACACATCCCCCTTGGGCCCGAACTCCCCCGGAGAGGCCCAAACTCCCGAAAACAGCCCGGAAACGCGAATAAACCTCATACCGTATGGTTTCAACCTCCAATTCCACATTCCATAATGTTTTTGCCCTCAACATTCACATTTTATAAGGTTACGACACTCCGTGGTGTCACAATTCATAACGAAACCGTTCGATTACTTGAACCTTAACTTTGCACTAGCCCAATGACGTTACTCCTGACTATGATGGAAGCTAAAATGTAAAAATCATTCCGGAGTCAAAGACCCACCAGGAATAAAAAAAAACCCAAATCGTAGCCAGGCATACACCGTTACAACGGCAGATGCCAACACCTAAGTGATGACACCTCCCTCGAGCAAACCTATATCCGGAATGCCCGTGCTACAACTGCCTACCAATGTGCAAAGCTAATTCTCAAATAATTTAATAAGTTAAGACTGTCCCAGTCCAGTACTTGTGGATGTACAGTTATACTTGGATCATGCAACACTACGTTCGGTCCTTAAAGTGACATGGGCGATAACTCCACCCTAGCTACGTACACGTTAAAACATGTACATCCGGCTATTGCCAATAATCACCCACGTCAAAACAGTAGTTTTATTTTCATTTTTACCAAACTACCAGTATCCTTTACTGTTTGAATAAACCATAAAAAGATTCATAAAGAAAGGTGTGTGGGTGTAGATATTTTCGGCATTCATCTAAGGCAGAGCAAAGCACATGTATGTTAATAAGCGATTATACCCATTCTGTCAAAATGAACTTAACCATTCCTATGGTTGTCATGGATCATGGATCAACAGTAATTAAGGAAATTCTTCAGTATGGGTTATAACTACCAAGTAACACAAAATAAGGATTTATTGAAATATAAGCATGCAGGAAGATTCTTAATCACATTTTAGTTGATTATGAAATCTGGGTTCAAAATGCTCAAGGGGGTGCTTGCTTTGCTCTTCAGTGGCGTAAGCGGGATCGGCGTCGTCAACTGTAGCGTCAACGTCTACGCGTCAATAGAAGAACATAACAAGTAGCAAATAGTAAACTTTCAATAACGGCAAAAGAACAATTGAAAGAATCAAATAGAATCATTATGTGGGCAACCAATAACAACAATCATGCTTCTTCATTTCATACGACCATACTAAGTTTAGGTTACCAATAGCTTAATGGTTTTCATAACAAGTTATCACTTTCTTTATGTACTACTTCATTTCAATTTACGAATTCAGGAAGCTAAGATTGTAATATTAAACTTATAAAATTTCATTTTCAGGTTACGCTGTTACTTTCACTAATTTCATCTAGTATATAAAGCAGCCTATTTACTTTTGATAAAAAGGTGCATGGTATACCCTAACTTTTATTTCACCAACTGGTTCTAATTAATATAACTAACACAATGAAACAAGTTTCATTCAGTTTGGATCATTTTTGAGTAAGTTATAACCACTATATCGATTATATATATAGTATTCAATCCTAACAGGAAAATTTCACAAAATAACTTCAAATTTAAATCTAATCACATATTTGGACAGTATATAGCATAAGGATTCAGATAAAATTGGTTTCACTCGATTTGGACTTAATTTGCAAATTTTCTATATGGAACATATCTAATTTCCTTTCTTTAAATTTAAATTCAAATTGAAATTGCTAAACAAGTTCCAAATATTTTTGCATATTATGATATTAGAGAATTTATTATGAATTTACAAATTTATTTCATTGAATTTGGAGCTATAGGTAAAAAGTTATATGCATTTGAAGCTATTCGGTTCACTTAATTAAAAAAAATTAGGAAATACGTTTTCCTTTAAAGGAAAACGTATTTCAGCGTTTCGCGTGGGCTAACTTTTAAACTGGGCTGCTGCCGCTGACAGACCGGGTCCGCTCGTCAGTGACTTCACGCGCGGTGCACGCGCGGTTGCGCGTGGCTGGGCGGTTGGGCCCGTACGGCAGCGAGGCGGCTCGCATGATGCGGCTGGTTACTCGGGTCCACCCGGCAGTGAGCCACGCACGGCTAAGAGAGCAAGCGCGCGTGTGACTGACTCGAGGGTCCCGCGTAGCAGTGACTCAGAGCAGAGCGGCCATGGCTTTGGTCTCGCCGGCGGCAAAGCATGGCCAGAGCGGGCGAATGATCACCATGGTTAGCTTTAGCATGTTCTTGCGCACACGAGAAAACTATCGTCCGAGCTTAAGCACGACCGGAGCATAGGGCTCCATGGTGATTGGCGGCATTTCTACGGTGAGCTTGGGCGCGATGGTGCTACGGCTCGATCCAGGTTAAATGGCCATGTGTATAAGTTTTGGGAGGTCCTAAGGACTCTAATAGTGCATTCAAATCAAACGAAAGAGGCACGGGTGAAGCTCTCACCGAGCTCGGTAATGGCGGACAGGGCGTCGCACGGTGCGGGAGGTCTCCGAGTTGTTTCGGGCTGCAAGATGGTGTGCAAAGGATTGATAAGTATCTGGTGATGTTATATGAGTGATCAATTGGGCCGTTTCCTTACCGAGGTGCAACAATTTGGAGTTTCCCCCAAATTAGGTTCCACTGGCAACGAGGAAGAAGGCTTGGCCCCGGGCAGATTTTTGGTTATAAAAAGGAATGGATGAGTCCTTTGAGTTTAGCTGAGTTGGTAGGTGCTATTCGTCCCGTTAAATAGGCGCGGAAGGCGGTAGGGACTGGATTTGATCAGAAAGGGAAGGCGGCGATCCCTGGGAGCTCTCCTTCGGCTCGATCAATGGCAGGATGGAGCAGGCGCAGCTGGCAGAGCAGAGGAGGTTAGGGTGATCTCGAGGTGCGGGATTGCGGCGAGGTCGCGACAAGAGAACGAGGCGGTTCGGCAGCTTTGCCGATATTACAGAGAGAGTGAGAGAGATAGAGACGAGGAGAGGAAGAAGAAGAAGGTCCTGGCAGCCGGGGCCCGCACGGCAGAGAGATAGGGGAGAAAGAGAGGAGGAGGAGGTTGACCCGTGGGCCAAGGATATTTCTGGGTCCCGTCGGCAGCGACTAAGGAGTACATCATTTCCATAAACCACATTGTTACATACTACATAACATGCTAAACAACAATTCTCATTATTGACACGTAATTTCAGTCAAAAGACTACTTACTTTGTTTGCAGCATTTTCTTTTTAAAACTCAACCAACTTCACAAAGAAACTTGACTCACACTTGGTCATGCAAAAGATCTTCAAAACACATTTCAATCTTAAAGACTCCCATAGAGGAAAATGGTTGAAAGATAATTTTGTTAAAAGGGAACCAAGCGATCAAGTAATCCTTTTCAAATAAAACCTTAACACCAAACCCCAAACTTTCACGAAACAAGAAGGGTTTTCAAAGATGATTTCTCAAACCAGTAAAATGATGAAATCAAACACTACTTACTCCTACAAAGCCACAGAACTTCAGCCCTGACAACCAGGTCTGACATAACACCGCAATGGCTCTTTTAACCTCGGAGAAAGACAAACACAGGAATAAATTGAATTCTTTCCCTGTAAAGCAATTAACAAACCAGGCATCAAAGCTGGAAAGGCGACCGAAAGAAGCGCAACACTAGACTCTTCTTCTTCGTCTTCAACCAAGGAAGACAAAACCACACACCGCATACGAAAACAATCCGCGAAAATCCAATAACAAACACTTCTCTTTTGGTCTCAATCAACTAAAACCAAGAAAACCAACCACGACCGACCGTCAGATTGGTAAAGAGCAACTGAAAGAATCCACCACAAACTCTTCTATTCGACTCCAGCCAACTACCCGGTCTACGAAAGAAAGGATAAGCACTCTTCTCCCACAGGGGTTAATAGTTCTTCGGTAATGGCGCTAACCGGCCACACCGTCAAACCACACCCTTACTATGAACAAAAAGAGGTGACCGAAACCCTTCGGCACCACAACCCCACTTTATCACAACAATAAGAACAATTCAATCATTTATCTCATAGACATAGCAACATGCATTGTCAAATGAAGCATTCAACATCAAAGCTTAAATACAACATTTAAGCGTAAAGAAATGATACCCATACCCTTTCCTACTGTGCATCCATGTGTGTCAAATTTTAGATTAGTTATACCACTTTTGCAAGTTTTAATGTTGCTATCCTATGACAAAATTTTAGTTAAAACCTAAGCCATGTTTCTAAGTTATTCCACATCACATTTTAGTTGTACCATATAGCATGACACTAAAAATACACATTCCAGGGACCTACAGCCCGCTCTGATACCAACTGTAACACCCCGGCATCTAGAATGCAAGGATGTCACCAAACATAGACTAAACAACATCTAAATACCACAAATAATGGTAAATTACAGCAAAGGAGCAAATGCCTAAACATTTAATAATGACTTAGTAGTGGTGGTAATTGCTATCCTATGACAATTTTGTTGTAACCTATGTATAGGGTAGCTAAAAGCAAAGTTGTTGTTTGATAATTATGCAAATTATTGATATTGATGACTTAGTAGTGGTGGTAATTGTTTAGATTAATTGTTGAAAATCTTTGTTAAAATGGAGGTTATTGTAACATGTGGTGATGAAGTGAACCATGGATATTTTAGCATGATATAGAATTGTATCCTGAATGAATTTATATCTCAAAATCATAATTACGAATTTTGTCTTGTGGAGATACTATTTGCATGTTGAAGTCATTTGTTAATGGAATAAGTTTCAATTGTCAAGATGTTGACGTATGTGTGGTATAAAAATTGATAGGTTGATCATGCTTAAGTATCTGTTGAAGTACTATGTTTGAACGTTGTTATATGATGTGTTGGTCTATGGGGTTCTTGATGAGGTAGTATTGGTTGGATGTCTTTTTGATAATCGTCATATATTGGTTATGTAGCTTTTGGTAGAATTATGATGGGGTTTCTCGATGAGTAAATAGTGAATATTGAATGCTTAAATGGTAAGTATAGTGGAATACTAGATATGGTGGGTTTCATGCTGAGCTTGTGTCTAAAACCTTTTGGTCTGGTTTGGTTGTTTGCTATTTTGGTTGAAGGGTTTCGGTCAAGGTGTTCCTTATGTTGTGTTTCCGAGTTTTCCTAAAACTCGTAGAGATCAGTGCCAATATTTGGTTTTGGCTAATTTGTTTAGGTTGTGCTATGAGTATGGAATTACACGCAAAAGTCCTGGAGTGGTGTAACACCCCGGCATTTAATATGCCCGAATGCTACCAAACATAGACCAAACAACCTCTAAATACCAAAAATAAAGATAAATTACAGCAAAGGAGTAAATGCTAAACACCAAAATTTTGGCAGCATCTCCTTTGTTTTAACATGAATTGAAGGAAACACAATAGCATAGCAATATAAGGCAATATGAGAGACATCTAACATAGCAATAATTAAAGGTACGACAACCAAATAAGTCTAATTCCAAACATCCAATGCCTCCATGAGCCAAACGAAAAATAAGACTCTCATAACGCAAAGCTAAACCATAAAGCATTAAGCATCACACTTAGTTTATTGTCAAAAACCAATTTAACGACTTGTGGGACAATTGGGTGAAGCTACGTGTAGAAGTGTGACTATTTCCCTTCCCCGCATGCCGATCTCATGGTACCTAAAACAACAAGAAAGCACAAGCGTGAGTTCAACACTTAGCAAGCATATTGTAATGGTACACAAGAACAAATACATGGCTACAACAATCCATATCATGTCTATCATCTCATTCATGATCCCATATCAATAACACCATCATTATGTATGCAATGCGATGCGATGCTCATGTCTCCTTGGAAACTCATACCGGTATGGTTGAGTACACACCCGTCGGCGTGCACCCTCTCCCCCCTTCCATCCCGAAGATGGAGGGTGCCTACTCCTCGCTTCCGTTCACCGCGGTGAATGGAATCACGATGTAGGACTTACTCATTGGCTCTCCGGAATAGTCATAACTTTCTCACCGACCTTCCCCGGACTAGTTATGACTTTCTCATCGCCCGGGCCATGTATCATGCCATGTATGCAATCATGCCAACATCATAATTAACTTGTACATTAACACATGGCATCATAACATAATAAGCATACTCCTCATATCATTGGCAATCAATAAAGCATGGCAAGTGATCATGTCATATAATCAATTTCATCTAGTCTCAACTAGCAACCTACAAACCGATGTCCATTACAATACACTTGCCTCAACCACGGGCAACGGATTAGCGAGAAGTAGAAGGCACTCCCGAGGTCACACCACCTGCACATGAGTACCACACAGTCACAATCATGCCCACAAAATAGTAAGCAATCCCTCTTCTACCCAGACATCGCAAACTACTCACTAAACCCAAAAACAGAGGTTTTGTCCTGTCGGGACAGCAGCCTTCCAAAAGGCATAACTCGGGTTCTAAGACTCCGAATCAATTAAACGAGTACATCCTCACGTAGATTAGGAAATTTCCTAACTTTTTCTAAATATAAAGAAAGACTGATTCGGATTCTAAAGTTGTTTAATCTAAAAAATACCGTGATTTGTTCCAATCACGTCACAGATTTTAATACGTTCGGTAAAACGATCATAACTTTCAAACGGCTGGGAGGAATTGGACGTTCTTTATACCCACTGAAAGGTATTGAAATTACCTACAACTTCTTCAACAGCCGTACGACCAAATTCCGACTCTAAATTGACGAAAATCCAAACCCTAGGTCGACTGCTCATGCTGCCCGAAACAGAGAACGTGGCAAACACAAGATTCCATCTAATCTACTAAATTCCAGCACCACCAATTGATCTAAAAACGTGATAATCACCCTTAGAACAGATCCTAGACCAACCCCAAGGATTCCCATGGACATACCTTCGCCCAACGCACGAAAACCCAATAGATCTCCTCCCGGTTCGCGCGATCTCCTTCCCCGCTCCAATCCTGCCGGATCTCCTCGTCGCAGAGCGCTTCAACGGATTGATCTTCGTGGTGTTGAGATGGGGATCTCCCCTGGGGGCAGCAAGGGAGGTGGAGAGGTGGTGGAGGGGTGGTGGAGCAATGGGAAGAGAAAGGGGGGGCGCACGCAAGAGGGAGAGGGGAGGTGGGGCGGCTAGGGCACAACGGGAGGTGGAGGGGGCGCACAAGAGGGAGGTGGGGGCGCACAAGGGGCAGGGAACACCCCTTTTTACCAGCCCACACAGGAATCCTACTCCTAAATGGACTCAAACTCTCCCCCACCAAGGCCCACGACCCTTTCCCTAGGCCCAAAACTCCCCGGAAAGGCCCAAACTCCCGAAAACGGCCCGAAAACGCTATTAACCTCCATACCTTATGGTTTTAACCTTAATTCCACATTTCATAATTTTTTAACCTCAACAGTCACATTATATAAGGTTTCGACAATCCGTGGTGTCACATTCTCCCCCCCTTCAACAGGATTCAACCTCGAATCCAAGACACACCAATATGCCATCCAGCAAAGCAGAAGATAGCTAGATTTCACATCACATACCTGAGGCAAAAAGCTCGGGATACTTCTCGCGCATGCGGGACTCCAGCTCCCAAGTCGCTTCTCTCTCGGTCTGATGTGACCACAGGACCTTGACAAACTTAAGCGTCCTGTTCTTCATCACCCGCTCCGAAGTCCCCAGAATTTCCACTGGACGGGACTCGAAGGTGAGGTCCTGCTCAAGCACTAGTGGTTCCAACGGAACCACCAACTCCGGATCATGCAAGTATTTCCTCAACATCGAGACATGGAACACGTTATGCACACCTTGCATTGACTCCGGTAGCTCCAGACGATAGGCCAGCCTACCAACTCGGGCGATTGTAGGAAATGGCCCAACAAACCTCAGACTGAGCTTTCCTTTGGTGCCAAAACGCACCACACCCTTGGTGGGAGATACTCGCAAGAGTACTCTATCGCCCACCTCAAACTCCAAATCTCGCCTCCTCACATCAGCATAGCTTTTCATGCGCTTCTGCTGCGAGAAGGTTCTGCCGTACCTCCGCCACGCGATCAACAGTCTGCTGAACCCAATCCGGTCCAAGAACTGCTCTCTCGCCCACAGCATCCCAACAAAGTGGCGATCTGCACTTCCGGCCATACAGTACCTCATAAGGAGCAACCCGGATGCTGGAATGATAGCTGTTATTATAAGCAAACTCTGCTAGAGGCAAATGATCTTCCCAGCTACCTTTCCAAGCCATCACACAGGCCCTGAGCATGTCTTCCAAGGTCTGAATGGTACGCTCAGACTGCCCATCGGTCTGAGGGTGAAAAGCGGTACTAAGGCGAAGCTGTGTACCCAAAGCACCCTGCAAGCTCTGCCAAAACTTGGAGACAAACTTCGCATCCCGATCAGAAATAATGGTCTTGGGTACACCATGCAGTCTCACAATCTCCCGCACATAGATGGGAGCCAACTCGCTCGCTGAATTGGTAGTGCAGATAGGAATGAAATGCGTGGACTTGCTGAGACGGTCCACCACAACCCAAACAGCATCCTTCCCTCGTGGAGTACGAGGTAGGCCAACCACGAAATACATGGAGATGTCATCCCATGGCCACACAGGAATCTCCAATGGCTGCAACAAACCAGCAGGATGCTTATGTTCAGCCTTGATCTTCTGACAAATCCCACAAGACGCCACATACTTGGCAATATCCACTCTCATCCTTTTCCACCAGAAATTCGTTTTCAAATCCCTATACATTTTGGTCTCCCCAGGATGGACCGTGTACGGGGTGCGATGAGCCTCTTTCAAAATATCCATTTTCACTTGGGATTTCTGAGGCACGCACAGACGACCCTGAAACCTCAAAGATCCCATATCATCAACGGTAAAGTCTCTAGACTTGCCATCCTCAAGGCGTTTCCTCACCTGCTGGAGTAAACGATCATGCTGTTGTGCCTCCCGCACAAGTTCGGGAATCGCTGACTCAAGAATCGATTGAGTTTCAGCTTGCACGGTCCCCGCAAAGCAGTAGGAGACTCCCAATCGCTCAAAATCAGCAACAAGACAATCAACGACAGGGGGCATTGTCTTGCAACTGAGAGCGTCAGCCACCACATTTGCCTTACCCGGATGGTACTGGATAGTGAGGTCATAGTCCTTTATCAATTCTAGCCACCTCCTCTGCCTCAAGTTCAAATCTTTCTGAGTAAAGATGTACTTGAGGCTCTTGTGATCCGTGAAGATATCACAAGACTCACCATACAGATAGTGCCTCCAAATCTTCAATGCAAACACCACAGCGGCTAGCTCAAGGTCATGTGTGGGATAGTTCTGCTCATGCTTTTTCAGCTGCCTCGATGCGTAAGCAATCACCTTGCCATCTTGCATAAGCACACAACCAAGTCCCAAACGAGAAGCATCAGAATAAACAGTGAAGCGCTTCCCCGGCTCGGGAAGGGTAAGAACAGGAGCAGTCACTAACTTCTCCTTCAAAGTGCAGAAACTGTGCTCACACTCTGCAGTCCACTGAAATTTCATCCCCTTCTGAGTCAGCTGCGAAAGTGGCTTGGCAATGATAGAGAAATCCTGCACAAAACGCCGATAGTAGCCAGCCAACCCAAGGAAACTACACACCTCTTTGACATTGGAAGGCCTCTTCCAATCCAAGACTGCTGATACTTTGCTAGGATCTACGGATATGCCCTCTGGATTGATGATGTGGCCAAGAAAACCCACTTCTGAAATCCAGAATTCGCACTTTTTCAGCTTAGCAAAGAACTGATTCTCCCTCAATGTGCTCAGCACAAGCCTCAAGTGCCGCTCATGCTCCTCTTCTGATTTAGAGTAAACCAGAATATCATCGATGAACACTACCACAAACTCATCAAGGTACTTGTGTAGCATACTGTTCATCGCCTCCATAAAGACAGCAAGAGCATTAGTTAGTCCAAAAGACATAACTTTAAATTCATAATGCCCATACCTAGTGGAGAAAGCAGTCTTCTCAATGTCCTGCTCCCTCACACGGATCTGATTGTACCCCGATTGAAGATCAATCTTGGAGAACACCTTTGCTCCCTTCAGTTGGTCAAACAGATCCTCAATGCGAGGCAAAGGATACTTGTTCCTGATTGTCACTTGGTTAAGAGCACGATAATCAATGCACATACGTCAACTCCCATCCTTCTTTGAAACGAAGAGGACGGGTGCTCGCCAAGGTGACACACTGCGCCGAATAAAACCCTTGGCCAAAATATCCTCCAACTGCTTTTTCAACTCGTCTTGAAAAGGACGAGCCAAGTGGTATGGAGAGATAGAAATAGGTCGAGTGCCAGGAACAAGATCGATACGAAACTCCACATTCCTTACAGGAGGTAAACCAGGCAACTCGTCAGGGAAAACATCAACAAACTCCTTCACTACAGGAATCTCCTCAATGGAAACTGAAGAAGATGGCTTTTCTGACATAGCCATGAGGAAACCCAACTGCCTCAAACGGCGACCAGAAAACAGACTAGCCAAAGCAAAGACGGAACTGGAGGGTATACCACCCTGAAAGGTCAACTCTACCCCTGACGGGGCCTGCAAGGCAACCGTCTTCCAGAAACAATAGATCTTGGCACGGTACTGATGCAGCCAGTCCATGCCCAAAATGACATCAAAAGGAGCCAACTGGATCACCATAAGATTGGCAAAGAAAACCGCATCATCAATGGCAATGGTGCAACCCGGGCAAACCAAAGAACTAGCAATCAAACCCCCAGGAGAACTGACTAACACAGACTTAGAAATCCGCTGAACTCCCAACTTAGCTCTACTAGCAAACTCAGACGACACAAAGGAATAGGATGCTCCGGAATCAAACAGAACAAAGGCATCAACGGAATCGACGAGCAGAGAACCTGAAACCACCTCTGGATGCCCGGCTGACTCGGCGGTCGGCAAGGCGTACACTCTTGGTGGCACCGGGACAGTGGAAGCCCCGACTCCCGGCTGACGCCCCAACAAAGCTGGGGGCGGAGGAGGCAACTGTAACGCCCCAAAATTTTGTTTTCTTAAATTCATGTGTGATTTGGCACTTTGGTGAATTTTTGGAATTTTCTGGAATTTATTTGGAATTTATTTGAATTTATTCCATTTTAAAATAATTAAAGAATTTAATTTTTCAAATAAAGTTTTGTTGGAAATATTTTATTTGAGTCCCAAATGCCCTAAAATATTTTCTAGAATTTTTTTGGAATTTTTCTGAGTCTTTTGCTATTTTTAATGAATTAAATAAATTACTGGAAATTATTTTAATTATTAAATCGCTGGAAAATCGAGTCGGGTCAAGTACTATTCATCCGACCGGACTCGAGTCCGAGTCAGACTCGAGTCCGACCCGAGCCACGTGATTCGGTCGAACCGCGTCCAAACCCTAACCATTGTGGACCGTCGGATCAAGATCCAACGGTCAGGATCCGCGCCGCACCGTTCGATCGGATCCGATCCGGATCCGTGCGCGCCAGGCCATCGTGGCCGTGGATCGCGCCACGTGGACGGTGGAGGCATCGTCTTCCCCGGCCGGATCCGGCTCGGACTGCTCCGCCGTGTGGGCATAGGGTTCCGCCCTACGCGCGCATGCCGAGGCTATTTAAAGCTCCGCGCCGCCTCCGAGGTCCGCTTCAACCGTGCGCACCTTTTGCCCCACCTCCCGAAACCCTAGCCGCCGCCGTTCGTGCCCGATTGCTCGCCGGAGTTGGTTGGGTCTCCACGGTGGTTTCCGCTGTCTTCCGCCGTATCCAGCGCCGCTCCGTCGACACCAAGCCCGGATCCAAAACCCCCTCACCGAGACGCACCGACCGGGATCACTCACCTCGCCGGAGAGCGCGTGGAACGCCGTTGCCGTGGTCGTCTTCCTCGGTCCCGGTCAGCCGGCGCCGCCACCTCGCCATCGACGCTCGGGAGCTCCCTCGCCCGTTCGATCTCCATCTGTCGGTTGAGGTGAGGCCACGTCGCCGTTACTGTTCCTAGCGCCGGATCTAATACTGGCCGATGATCTAAATCGGGCGGTGTAGATTAGATTCAGCTCAAACGGTTGGATCTACTAAGGACCGTTGGATCTAGATCCAACGGTGGTGATTGAGCCTCGTGGTTTCTTCAGTCACGCGTTTAGACAGATCTGGACCGTCCGATCCGAATCGAACGGCCCTGATTATGCCACGTAGCTTTAGCGCCGCACCGTGCGAGCGCACGTGGGCCGCTGACATGCGGGCCCGCATGTCAGTCGCACCAAGCCGTGCGCCGGATCCACCATGGACCCGAGGCCCGCGTGGCCGTGGTCCATGGACCAGGACACGTGGTAGCACCCGGGTGGTGCCACGTGGCCGATGACGTCATGCTGACGTCATCGGTGGGTTCGGCCGGCGCTGACGTCAGCAAGTCCACGTGGACCAATCAGATGCTGACACGTGTCACTGCTGACGCAATAAATAATTTCCGAAAAGGAAAATGATTTAATAATTCGGTTTAATAATTGATTTGAATTTCAAAACTTCAAACGCTTATAACTTTTGCGTTTCAACTCCGATTTGAACGATTCAAATTTCTGAAAATTCATAAAATTGAGATCTACCTAAATATGAATTTTATTTAATTTTTGGACTAAAGTTTTTTCTCTGTAAAATTATTTAATTGATTATTTAAACTTTAAATAATCATAACTTTTGCATTTTAACTCCAAATTTGACGATTCCAGTTTCTAAAAATTCATAAAATTATGTTCTCTCTGTTTATGGATTTTATTTGGATGTTTGGACACTTTTTGCCTATTGTTTATTCGTGTATTGCTATTTGCACGCTTTACGAGTAGACGTTGAAGTGCCGGAAGGATTCGAAGGAGAAGTATTGACTCAGGATCCAACTCAAGACCAAGAACAAGTACTTTTTGAAGGCAAGTTGTGCTTTGACCATGTTGATCCTATTTTGAAATCTATTATGATTTAACCTATTGCATGCTAGTTCAATTAGAAAATACTTTATTCAAATATGGGGGATTAGATAAACACCAGTTTGCTGTATGACACCTTAATTATTTAAATATGTGCCATGACCCTTGTCACCCTAGTTGTGGATTACTAGTTGGACATTATTAAATTGCCAACATGGGTTTTAGACCGTTGTAGTATACTGCTTAGACACACTTTCGTGCTCATGACATGATTTTGGACAATCAAATGTTAATATTGACTTAATGATATATTGAACCTGTTTTGGAAAGGTATCATGTGATGTTGATGGCACGTGGTGCATGGTAATCAACTGGGGTTTGATAAATAGTTTTTCGGCCAGGGGCATGTGGCAAGAATAATCAGGTGGGCCGGTTGTGGCATTGGGCATGTTGGTTTGGTTCTTGGGTAGTCTTGCCCTGGTCACCCTAAGGACTTAACCTTGCAAGCCTTTGAACTGGGTCTAACGTGCAACCACATGTACGTAATGGGACGGACCTAGTTGACTAAGTTGCTAATAACGCACTGTGGGACCTCGGGAGGTCAACTACACCCTTTGTGTAAGTTGTGCGGGAGGCGTCGGGCTGAGGCCAGGTACCCATCTAACGGTTGATTGGCCTAAACTTCGCCTTAGCTAAGGGAAGGGTTAGTGTGCAATAACCGGGGAGGACCACTTGTATTGTTAGAGGTTTCCGAAAGACTTTGTTACGGGAACTCGCCTTTGTGGTGTTTGACTGTATCTTGTGGGTAAAGTGCATAACCTCTGCAGAGTGTAGAATCTATTCGAATGGCCGTGTCCGCGGTATTGGACATTGCTCGGGAATTACAGTCAAGGGTTAGATTTTCTTAAAAAAAATAACTTGGACTTGGAAGGTTGGGTTTGGTCTACAAATAACATTAATGGAAATGCGGACTAGGACGGGAGAGATGGTTATTAAACTCCTTGAAAAGTTATCTATGCTATACTTGTTTCTACTGCTTTCGAATCTACTTATGATATTTGTCAAAATGCTATTTTACTGCAAATATACCCTGAGCTATTGCTTTGTACTAAGCCATGCATGTAGTATACTAGTTGCATTCTGTGCATGACTTGCTGAGTACCAAGTACTCACCCTTGCCACAATACAACACCAGTTGAAGAGGAAACTACACCAGCTTTGGAGGAGGAGCTCCAAGAGGAACCGTCTACTTAGGGAGCGAGCCCAGTCAGTTGCCTGTGGTATACTGGATGGCGCCACGAAGTTATTTGATTTTCCGCTGCTACTATTTCTCTCTTAATAAGTTTCACCCTGCGAGGCATACATTTGTAACTTGACCATAAGGTCGAGCAACCAGTTTGGTTATTTAAATAAAGTACTTTATTAGTATCGAGTGGTATGATTGTGATATTTACCGATGTTAAGATTGTGTGCACTAGCGCGTTCCTGGACTAGTGCAGAATACACAGACGGTCCGGATTTGCAAATTCGGGGTCCCGACAGAGGTGGTATCAGAGCCATACTGACCGTAGGCTCAACCTTAGCTAGAATGGTCGTAGAGAGGTTAAAACCTATTTTCTAAAGGCTAAAAGTTTGTCAAGATAAGAAATGACATCTCGACTTATCCCATTCTTTCTTTTCTTGTCTCTTGCTGAATTTTTCCTTACCTTGTCACGATTTAAAAATTTCGAGTTCTTACGTGAGCACTCTTGTGACAGATGGAGGGAGAGTTCAACTACGTCGATCTGGAGGTTGGTCACGCCGCGGAACTTTGGCGTATGTTACAGACTCTCGGAGATTTTGAGAAGCCACAATACCAAGTGGAAGTGATCAGACAAGCAGGATTGATCAAGGCTTGTGACGTGAAGATTGTGGTACCTGCTAGGAAGAAGGGCCCAGGCAATCGCCCGATACACTGCACTGCCAGGAGGTCTACGATGCAGATGGGTATTCAAGAAGTATCACGGCGAGCAATGCGGCACATTACCCGTATCTACGCTAGAGAGTTGGAGAGCACGATGTTCCGTTATCATCCGCGCAGCAATAACCTTCTTGACCCGAAGGCGATTCAGGATGAGGATGCCATGGTCACACAGTTGGCACGACTTGTTGTCGCCCAGGAGGATGTACTCGATGATACAAGCAAAGAGCTACAGAAGGCCCGCAAGGAGATCACGACAGAGAAGAACAGATGGCGGGAAGCTCAAGAGTATGTGTCACACCTTCTGCGAAGGATTGACGAGTTGGAGATGGCTTTGTATGGACCAGAGCCAGAGCCAATGCTCGAGATGCACGAGCCAGACCCGGAGGAGTCGATCTCGATGAGGACATCGCTTCTTCGACTACCACGGATGACACGATTCTTTGGACATGGCAATCGTTTCGCGCCTATGCCGCGGCATCTGTACCAGGCCGTGGAGGTTTTCTCGATGAGTGGCGTAGGTTCTATAGTGAGATTCCTTCACGAGTCGCGTCATAGAATAAAGAGTCACCCTTTAGGCGTTAGACTCGGTGTTAGATCGATTGGATTTTCATTGCTTCTTTGAGTGTGCAGTATGTGTTGCAAGGCCCCTAGGCATTGTAAGCAACCATACCAAGTTATTGATATCAATAATAAAGTTAGACCTTAAAGCTACACCTTTCGCCCCGCATAAGTTCCATATTACTTGTCTATTCTTGTTTCCCTCTCATCTCTAAAACCTAGAGCAAATCGACAGATGGTGAACACCCGCGGAAACTTTGGAGGCAATGGAAGTGGTTCTCGCCCAGCAGAAAACCCTAATGATGGAGCACCAGCACCGCCACTGTACATGCAGAATTTTGGAGCATTTCTTGCTGCTCAGACTCAGTTGATGCATGCTATGATGCAACAGATGCAACACGTCACTGCTCAGGCCACAACTAATCAAGTTAATCAGGGACAACGCCAGAATACAAGACTGTCAGAGTTCATGAGGACTCATCCACCCACTTTTTCTGGGAATGCTAATCCATTGGAGGCTGATGATTGGTTAAGATCAATTGAGAGGAAGCTACACATAGCTCAATGCATAGGAAATGAGAAGGTACTCTACGCTTCTCATCAGTTGGAAGGAACAGCCGCCGAATGGTGGGAGAACTTCTGTGCCACGCAAGAGAACCCTCAAGATATCACTTGGGAGGAGTTCACGATTGCGTTTAAATCGATATCACGTGCCTGAAGGAATCATGGATCTCAAGAAGGAGGAATTGAGCATCGAAGCAAGGTAATCGGCCGGTGGCGAATACGAACAAGTTTACACAGCTTGCTCGCTACGTGCACTGAGGATGTAGCAACAGATAAAGCCAGGCAGTCGTTTTATGAAGGGACTTAACTCGGGATTGCAGGTGGGGTGATCACCCACACCTTTCGATTTCCAAGAGTTGGTGAATAAGGCGCTTATTCTTGAGGACAAGCGCAAGGAACTGGATGAGAACAGAAGCGCAGGATGCAACAGCAGGATCACGCCAGGAACGCATAGCGTCGAGAGTTGCACCAAATCAGTTTTTCAGATTCCAGCCACGAGAATCGCTACAAGGACACCGTCACCAGCACCAAGAACCGTCAATCAAAACTACTGCACCCAGCCCCGCTAGAAACGCTGCTCGAGCGATCAACAAGGAATAGTGAGACGCTGCTACAAGCGCAACGAGCCAGGACACTTTGCCATGATTGTCCAAAGAAGACAGCAGGAGTGACCCTAGTTCGCTTCAATCTAGGAACCACCCGGCCAGGACGCCCGACCAGGAGCCACACCTGCATCGTGGTGAGAGGCCGAGTCAACCATGTCACCGCAGATGCCTGCAGAATGCTCTGACGTCGTCTTGGGTAAGTTACTTGTTAACTTTCGGTACACCTGCTTGATTTTGTTTGACTCTGGAGCTTCGCATTCGTTTGTTTCGCAAGGCTTTGCTGCTAAAAATGAATTGGAGATTGCAAGACTTAAGTGCATGCTTTTAGTTCAAACCCCTGGTTCCGAACTCCGAACGAAAGTAGGATGTTCTGGGGTGAGAATACTAATAGATGGAATAGAGTTCCTAGCGAACCTTATTATTTTGGAGACCCAGACCTTAGATGTCATTTTGGGAATGGATTGGTTATCCAAGCACAAGGCCGTATTGGATTGTGGACAAAGGACTATCTCAGTTGAGAGCCCGTGTGGGAAGAAAGTGGAGTTTCAAGCTATCACCGTTAGAGATGGCCAGTTGATGGTTAACAGTACCAAGTCAATCAGCATAGAGGATGTCTCAGTAGTGAATGAGTACCCAGATGTTTTTCCTGAAGATCTACCTGGTATGCCGCCAGACAGGGACATAGAGTTTGTGATAGAGCTTGTACCTGGTACAGCACCGATAGCAAAGAGACCCTATCGGATGTCCACCGAGGAGTTGGTAGAGATGAAGAAACAGCTAGAAGAGTTAATGGAGAAAGGATTTATCAGACCGAGCTCGTCGCCGTGGGGAGCACCAGTTTTGTTTGTTAAGAAGAAGGACAGGAGTTTCAGGATGTGCATTGACTACCGTGCACTCAATGAAGTCACCGTGAAGAATAAGTACCCGCTACCCAGGATTGATGATTTGTTTGATCAGCTGAGAGGAGCCGGAGTTTTCTCCAAGATTGATCTAAGATCGGAATACCATCAGTTGAAGATCCGATCAGAAGATATTCCGAAGACTGCATTCTCGTCAAGATATGGACATTACAAGTTTACAGTTATGTCCTTTGGTCTGACGAATGCGCCAGCATATTTCATGAATATGATGAATAAGGTGTTCATGGAATATTTGGACAAGTTTGTTGTTGTGTTCATTGATGATATCCTAATCTACTCCAAGACAGAGGAAGAACATGCCAAACACTTGAGGCGAGTTTTGGAAAAGCTGAGGGAACAGCAACTCTTTGCCAAGTTCAGCAAGTGTGATTTTTGGAAGGACAAGGTGGAATTCCTCGGACATGTAATGACCGCAGAAGGAGTCGCCGTTGATCCAAGCAAGGTAGAAGCTGTGTTACATTGGGAGCAGCCGAAGACTGTGACCCAGATCCGGAGTTTCCTTGGAATGGCAGGATACTACCGCCGTTTCATTGAAGGCTTTTCGACAATTGCGAGACCTCTCACGCAATTGCTGAAAAAGGAAAAGAAGTTTGCATGGACGCCAGAGTGCGAGAAAGGATTTCAAGAGCTGAAGAAGCGATTGACATCAGCACCGGTGTTGGTTCTACCGGATGTCAATCAAAGCTTTGATATCTATTGTGATGCCTCGCGTCAAGGACTTGGATGTGTGCTGATGCAGAATGGAAAGGTCGTAAACATGCATCAAGACAATTGAGGCCACATGAGGAAAATTACCCGACACATGACCTGGAGTTAGCTGCCGTAGTGCATGCCTTGAAGATATGGCGTCACTATCTAATTGGAAACAGATGTGAAGTGTATACGGATCATAAGAGCCTTAAATACATATTCACCCAGTCGGATCTGAATATGAGACAGAGGAGATGGTTAGAGTTGATCAAAGACTACAATGTTGGAATCCATTACCATCCTGGGAAGGCCAACGTAGTTGCCGATGCCTTGAGTCGGAAAAGCCATACCGTGAATATGTTGATAGCCACGAATCGGGATGAGCTATGCCAGGAATTTCAGAGAATGAAGATTGAGGTAGTACCTAACGGATTCTTGGCCGCATTGGAAGTAAAGCCTACCCTAGAGGACCAGATCCGAGAAGGACAGAAGGATGATGACAAGATTCGCAGGATTAAGTCCATCAAGGAGGAAGGCAAGGCAGAGGACTTCAAGTTGGATGAGCAAGGCACGTTATGGATGAAGGATCGCATTTGTGTGCCGAACAGAAAGGAGCTGAAGCAGTTGATTCTAGAAGAAGCCCATGATTCCAAGTATTCAATTCATCCTGGAAGCGCCAAGATGTATCAGGATTTGAAGGAAAGATTCTGGTGGCCGAGCATGAAGCGTGAAGTTGCCGAGCATGTCGCATTGTGCGACGTATGCCAGAGAGTCAAGGCAACGCATCAGAGGCCAGCAGGATTACTACAGCCATTGAAAATACCTGAGTGGAAGTGGGAGGAAATCGGAATGGATTTCATTACCGGTTTGCCTAAGACTCAAGGAGGTTATGACTCCATATGGGTTATAGTGGATCGCTTGACCAAAGTAGCCCATTTTATCCCTGTGAAGACCACTTACTCGGGAGATAAGTTAGCGGAGTTGTACATGACCAGGATCGTCTGTTTGCACGGAGTGCCAAAGAGGATTGTATCAGACAGAGGTACCCAATTTACCTCAAGGTTCTGGAATAAGTTGCATGAAGCCATGGGAACCCGTTTGAACTTCAGTACAGCCTATCATCCACAGACGGATGGACAGACTGAAAGAGTCAATCAGATTCTAGAGGATATGTTAAGAGCGTGTGCATTGGCTTATGCTATCTCTTGGGATAAGAGTTTGCCGTACGCCGAGTTCAGTTACAATAATAGTTACCAGGCTAGTTTACAGATGTCACCTTTTGAGGCACTGTATGGTCGACCCTGTCGGACGCCATTGAATTGGAATGAGACAGGCGAGCGCCGTGTCTTCGGGCCTGATATTCTTCAAGAAGCTGAAGAGCAGATTGCCATAATTAGGGAAAGGTTGAAGATAGCCCAATTACGACAGAAGAGCTATGCTGACAATCGTCGCCGGGACTTGAGTTTTGAACCAGAAGACTTTGTATACCTCAGAGTTACGCCTCTCAGGGGAGTTAAGAGGTTCCATGCTAAAGGGAAACTTGCACCCCGTTATGTTGGACCATTTAAGATTTTGAGCCGCAGAGGCGAAGTTGCTTATCAGCTGGAGTTGCCACAGTCGTTAGCAGGAGTACATGACGTATTCCATGTGTCCCAGCTGAAGAAGTGTCTCCGAGTACCTAAGGAACAGACACCGCTAGAGTCAATTGAGTTGCAAGAAGATTTGACTTACAAGGAGCATCCCGTGAAGATTTTGGACACTATGGATCGAGAGACCAGAAATAAGTCAACCCGTTTCTGTAGAGTTCAGTGGAGCAATCATGAAGAAAGCGAAGCGACTTGGGAGCGCGAAGAGGATTTGAGGAAAGAGTTTCCAAACCTATTCCTCAGCTAGCCTTAAATCTCGGGGACGAGATTCTGTTAAGGGGGGGAGGTTTGTAACACCCCAAAATTTTGTTTTCTTAAATTCATGTGTGATTTGGCACTTTGGTGAATTTTTGGAATTTATTTGGATTTATTTGGAATTTATTTGAATTTATTCCATTTTAAAATAATTAAAGAATTTAATTATTCAAATAAAGTTTTGTTGGAAATATTTTATTTGAGTCCCAAATGCCCTAAAATATTTTCCAGAATTTTTCTGGAATTTTTCTGAGTCTTTTGCTATTTTTAATGAATTAAATAAATTACTGGAAATTATTTTAATTATTAAATCGCTGGAAAATCGAGTCGGGTCAAGTACTATTCATCCGACCGGACTCGAGTCCGAGTCAGACTCGAGTCCGACTCGAGCCACGTGATTCGGTCGAACCGCCCCAAACTCCTAACCATTGTGGACCGTCGGATCAAGATCCAACGGTCGGGATCCGCGCCGCATTGTTCGATCGGATCCGATCCGGATCCGTGCGCGCCAGGCCATCGTGGCCGTGGATCGCGCGCCACGTGGACGGTGGAGGCATCGTCTTCCCCGGCCGGATCCGGCTCGGACTGCTCCGCCGTGTGGGCATAGGGTTCCGCCCTACGCGCGCATGCCGAGGCTATTTAAAGCTCGCGCCGCCTCAGGAGTCCGCTTCAACCGTGCGCACCTTTTGCCCCACCTCCGAAACCCTAGCCGCGCCGTTCGTGCCCGATTGCTCGCCGGAGTTGGTTGGGTCTCCACGGTGGTTTCCGCTGTCTTCCGCCGTATCCAGCGCCGCTCCGTCGACACCAAGCCCGGATCCAAAACCCCCTCACCGAGACGCACCGACCGGGATCACTCACCTCGCCGGAGAGCGCGTGGAACGCCGTTGCCGTGGTCGTCTTCCTCGGTCCCGGTCAGCCGGCGCCGCCACCTCGCCATCGACGCTCGGGAGCTCCCTCGCCCGTTCGATCTCCATCTGTCGGTTGAGGTGAGGCCACGTCGCTGTTACTGTTCCTAGCGCCGGATCTAATCCTGGCCGTCAGATCTAAATCGGGCGGTGTAGATTAGATTCAGCTCAAACGGTTGGATCTACTAAGGACCGTTGGATCTAGATCCAACGGTGGTGATTGAGCCTCGTGGTTTCTTACATCGCACGCGTTTAGATAGATCACGGACCGTCCGATCCGAATCGAACGGCCACGATTATGCCACGTAGCTTTAGCGCCGCACCGTGCGAGCGCACGTGGGCCGCTGTCATGCGGGCCCGCATGTCGGGCCGCACCAAGCCGCGGCGAATCCACCATGGACCCGGAAGCCGTGCGGCCGTGGTCCATGGACCAGGACACGTGGTAGCACCGGGTGGTGCCACGTGGCCGATGGCGTCATCTTGGCGTCATCGATGGTTCGGTCATTGGCGCTGACGTCAGCAAGTCCACGTGGACCAATCAGATGCTGACACGTGTCACTGCTGACGCAATAAATAATTTCCGAAAAGGAAAATGATTTAATAATTCGGTTTAATAATTGATTTGAATTTCAAAACTTCAAACGCTTATAACTTTTGCGTTTCAACTCCGATTTGAACGATTCAAATTTCTAAAAATTCATAAAATTGAGATCTACCTAAATATGAATTTTATTTAATTTTTGGACTAAAGTTTTTCTCTGTAAAATTATTTAATTGATTATTTAAACTTTAAATAATCATAACTTTTGCATTTTAACTCCAAATTTGACGATTCCAGTTTCTAAAAATTCATAAAATTATGTTCTCTCTGTTTATGGATTTTATTTGGATGTTTGGACACTTTTTGCCTATTGTTTATTCGTGTATTGCTATTTGCACGCTTTACGAGTAGACGTTGAAGTGCTGGAAGGATTCGAAGGAGAAGTATTGACTCAGGATCCAACTCAAGACCAAGAACAAGTACTTTTTGAAGGCAAGTTGTGCTTTGACCATGTTGATCCTATTTTGAAATCTATTTTGATTTAACCTATTGCATGCTAGTTCAATTAGAAAATACTTTATTCAAATATGGGGGATTAGATAAACACCAGTTTGCTGTATGACACCTTGATTATTTAAATATGTGCCATGACCCTTGTCACCCTAGTTGTGGATTACTAGTTGGACATTATTAAATTGCCAACATGGGTTTTAGACCGTTGTAGTATCTTTGCTTAGACACACTTTCGTGCTCATGACATGATTTTGGACAATCAAATGTTAATATTGACTTAATGATATATTGAACCTGTTTTGGAAAGGTATCATGTGATGTTGATGGCACGTGGTGCATGGTAATCAACTGGGGTTTGATAAATAGTTTTTCGACCGGGGCATGTGGCAAGAATAATCAGGTGGGCCAGTTGTGGCATTGGGCATGTTGGTTTGGTTCTTCGGGTAGTCTTGCCCTGGTCACCCTAAGGACTTAACCTTGCAAGCCTTTGAACTGGGTCTAACGTGCAACCACATGTCTGTAATGGGACGGACCTAGTTGACTAAGTTGCTAATAACGTACCTGTGGGACCTCAGGAGGTCAACTACACCCTTTGTGTAAGTTGTGCGGGGAGCGTCTGGGTGAGGCAGTACCCATCTAACGGTTGATTGGCCTAAACTTCGCCTTAGCTAAGGGAAGGGTTAGTGTGCAATAACCGGGGAGGACCACTTGTATTGTTAGAGGTTTCCGAAAGACTTTGTTACGGGAACTCGCCTTTGTGGTGTTTGACTGTATCTTGTGGGTAAAGTGCATAACCTCTGCAGAGTGTAGAATCTATTCGAATAGCCGTGTCCGCGGTATTGGACATCGCTCGGGAATTACAGTCAAGGGTTAGATTTTCTTAAAAAAAATAACTTGGACTTGGAAGGTTGGGTTTGGTCTACAAATAACGTTAATGGAAATGCGGACTAGGACGGGAGAGATGGTTATTAAACTCCTTGAAAAGTTATCTATGCTATACTTGTTTCTACTGCTTTTGAATCTACTTATGATATTTGTCAAAATGCTGTTTTACTGCAAATATACCCTGAGCTATTCCTTTGTACTAAGCCATGCATGTAGTATACTAGTTGCATTCTGTGCATGACTTGCTGAGTACCAAGTACTCACCCTTGCCACAATACAACACCAGTTGAAGAGGAAACTACACCAGCTTTGGAGGAGGAGCTCCAAGAGGAACCGTCTACTTAGGGAGCGAGCCCGATCGATTACTGTGGTATACTGGATGGCGCCACGAAGTTATTTGATTTTCCGCTGCTACTATTTCTCTCTTAATAAGTTTCGCCCTGCGAGGCATACATTTGTAACTTGACCATAAGGTCGAGCAACCAGTTTGGTTATTTAAATAAAGTACTTTATTAGTATCGAGTGGTATGATTGTGATATTTACCGATGTTAAGACTGTGTGCGCTAGCGCGTTCCTGGACTAGTGCTAAATACACAGAGGGTCCGGATTCGCAAATTCGGGGTCCCGACAATTGCGCCCAATCATAAAACTATGAGGGGAACACCATTAACAGGAAAACACCACGTCATACATAACCCGTCGACAATTGAAAGCCAAATTTGTAAAGCATCGCGTTTTAACCAGAATCAACATTTTGAAAGAGAACATCAATTCTCAAAGAGAAATGGGAGACTCATTTTCCCAAAATGAGAACACTTCACCAACCCGAATCACTTATAAACATTCATAAAATCCACCCTTTTTAAACACTCGCAAACACCACATGACCTTTTCCAAATAAATCCAGTTCCAATCAAATAGAATTACAAATTAAATCTCAAGAATTTTCAACACAGCCCACTATGTCCATCGGCTTCCTTTTTAAGATTTACTCCAAGTATGCTTGGCGAACGCGAAGGAGCGCGATCCACTCAAAGGCTTTTGGGTGCAAAATCAAACTCATAGCATAAACTGAACAACTTAGCCAAAACCAAAGATGGGCACCAACCTCTACGAGTTTTAGGGAAACTCGAAAATGCAACATAAAGAACACCTTGACCAAAAAACATTTAACCAAGATAGCAAACCACCAACCCAGACCAAAAGGTTTTATACACAAGCTCGGCATGAGACTCACCATAACCAGTGTCCCACTATCCTTAACATTTAAGCATTCCATAATCACTATTTACTTATCGAGAAAACCCATCTTAAATCAATCCATACTACCTCCTCAAGAACCCCACAAACCAACACATCATAAAACAACGTATTCTATATTTCAAACGTAGTACTTCAACAGATACTTAAGCATGATCATCCTATCAATTTTTATACCATAAATACGTCAACATCTTGACAATCAAAACTTATTCCATTAACAAATGACTTCAACATACAAATAGTATCTCCATAAGACAAAGTCGAAAATTATGATTCTAAGATATACCTCCTTTAGGATACAATTCTATATCATGCTAAAATATCCATGGTTCACTTCATCGCCACATGTTATAATAACCTCTGTTTTACAATGGCTTCCAAAAAGTAATCCAAACAATTACCACCACTACTAAATCATCAATATCCATAAATAGGCATAATCATAAAAACAACTACATTGTTTTTAGTTACACTATCCATATACCATAACAAATTGTCACTACACAACATACTCCAACTATTAAAACAAATTTAATAGATTAGACCATCCCAATGCTTTAGCAATATGATAAACAGCAAAGCCTATGTCTTCACAATTGACATCGATACTAGCATCGTAGGAACACAACTGCATACTTCCAATTATACTAATGGTTTGCGACAACATAAATAGCAACTCTAATCAACTTCCAAATTAAAGTCACTAGTCAACACGATTAAATCTCTCTATTAATCCATTAGATTAGAATATCTTTAGACAACCAGCAAAGTTTCTTTAACAATATCGACAGTCTACATCATCTTAATGTTTTAACTATGCATTAGGGTTTAAAACTTTAAACATTATCAAGGTTTAAAGCAAAGCAACAGATTCTAAGCATGTACATTAACATATTTATTCATTCTCATTATAGGGTAATCTGCAACACTAGAAGTTCATTTAATCTTAAGCTAAACACAAATATTACTTTTAACTGATTCAACTCACCAATTAACTTAAGAACAAATCATTTCCAATAACCACATTGTTACATACTACATGACATGCTAAACAACCATTTTCACTTTTGACAAACAAGATGCAACTCCACTTTTAAGGACAACCACAACTCATGAACCGTAATCTAACACCGTTAGACAATTTCTCTTTTTCCAGGCAAGGAAGAAAACAAAACTCTAACAGAAATGCAGGAGAGTTCCACTCTCAAGTTCCCAAATTTGCCCACAAAACTCTTCAAGAAATCTCAAGATCCATACTTCCAAGAAGGAAGAAGGATGCACTAGGGAAAACAAAATGTTCAACCAAACCTTTTCCAATAAAGTTACAAAACTTAGCTCCACCCAATCTAAGGTCGGCACTAGGATAACTTCAACTCTTTTCTCAGATAGGGAGGACAACAACCACATATGTTTCCTCCCTAAGACAATCCACAATAACCAGCAAAACCGGGTGTCAAAGCAAAGGCGACTAAAAAGGCGCAAGTCTAAACTCTTCTTCTTCGTTTCCAACCAAGGAAGACCAAAAACCACAAATCGCATACGGAATGATCCGCGAAAAATCCAATACCAAACATTTTTCTTTTAGTTTCCATCAACTAAAACTAAGAAAACCAACCAAAACCAACCGTCAGAACGGTGAAGAACATACGAAGGAACCCACCACCAAACTCTTCTATTTGACTCCCATCAACTACCCGATCTACGACAGAAAGGGTAAGCACTCTTCTCCTACAGGGGTTAATAGTTCTTCGGTGATGGCGCTAACCGGCCACACCGTCACACTTCACCTTTACAATGAATAAAGAGAGGTGACCGAAACCCTTCGGTACCACAACCCCACTTTAACATAATAACATGAACAATTCCATTCAATTCTTTCATAAACATAGCAACATACATAAACAAATGTAGCATTCAACATCAAGGCTCAAATACAACATTTAAGCGTAAAGCAACGATTCCCATACCCTTTCCTACTGTGCATCCATGTGTGTCAAATTTTAAATTAGTTATACCACTTTTGCAAGTTTTAATGTTGCTATCCTATAACAAAGTTTTAGTTAAGACCTAAGCCATGTTTCTGAGTTATTCCACATCACATTTTAGTTGTACCCTATAGCATGATACTAAAAATTCACATTCCAAGGACCTACAGCCCGCTCTGATACCAACTATAACACCCCGGCATTTAATATGCCCGAATGCTACCAAACATAAGCTATACAACAACTAAATACCACTTTTAAACATAAATTCCAGCAAAGGTACGTATGCTAAAAAACCGATATTTCGGCAGCATCTCCTTTGTTTTTCCATGAATTAACACAATATCAATATCATGGCAAGATATATCATAGCACACGACATCTAGAACATCAACATAAATGGACATATCATCGAATTACGCCATTAATACCATGCTCAACCACTTCATAATCTATAACGAAGCAAATAAGGAATCGCAAGCATGCTAAATTAAACCATACATTAAGTTTAAGGCACAACTCTTAATATCATGTCTCCAAGTGATTAATTATGGACTATGATGGTGGAGCTACGTGTAGAAGTGTAGCTAAACCCCTTTTTCCCGCATGCCGATCTCAAAGTACCTAAAAACAACATAAAACACAAGCGTGAGTTCGAAAACTCAGCAAGCATATTGTAATGGACAACAAGATCATTTACAAGACAATAATACCTCACGTCACATATAACATCTCAAACTTGAACACATAACAACATCCTCATCATTTAATATGTATGGTAATGCAATGCAATGCAATGCTATGCTCATATCTCCTTGGAAACTCATACCGGTATGGTTGAGTACACACCCGTCGGTGTGCACCCTCTCCCCCCTTCCATCCCGAAGATGGAGGGTGCCTACTCCTCGCTTCCATTCACCACGTGAATGGAATCACGACGTAGGTCTTACTCAATGGCGTTCCGGAATAGTCATAACTTTCTCACCGACCTTCCCCGGATTAGTTATGACTTTCTCACCGCCCTCGCCCCATCTCATTTCATGCATGCAACTATGCCAATTATCATATCTCATTTGTACATAAACATATGGCCTCTCATCATGACAAATATAGACACATGGCATCGAATCATGATAAGTATAAACACATTGCATCATATCATGATAATCATACTCAATATATCATTGGAAAACAGCAAGCAAGGCAAGTGATCATAGCAAGTATTCAATCTTTCATCCAATATCAACAAGCAACCTACAATCCGCTATACATTACAACACACTTGCCTCAACCGCGGGCGACGAATTGGCGGGAAGTAGAGGGCACTCCCGGTGTCCACCACCTGCACATAGGCATCACACACTCTCAATAATGCCCACAAAACAGAACACAAATCCCCAACTCACCCGACATTGCCCACTACTCGCAAAACCTAAAAACAAAGGTTCTGTCCCGGCGGGACAGCAGCCTTGCACAGGCCATAACTTGAGTTCTTGGACTCCAAATCGAACGAGTACACCGTCGCGAAGCTTAGGAAATTTCCCAACTTTTTCTAGTTATAGGGAAAGACTGATTCGGACTCTAAGATAGTTTAATCTAACGTTGAACACGAACTGTCTCAATCTCGTCACAGATTTGACAGCGCTCGGTAAAACAGCCATAACTTCCAAACGGCTGGGCGGAATTTCAATTTCTTTATATGCACTGAAAGGTAATGAAATTATCTACAACTTCCTAGAAGTCCATATGGCCATATTCCAAATCTAAATTGGCAAAAACGTGAACCCTAGCTCGACTGCTTAATCTGCCCGAAAACAGAAACGTGGCAACATCTAGATCTAACCCAAATTACTCAAATCCAGCGCCTCCAATTGATCAAAAAACTTGATAAACTCCCTAATAACAGTACCTAGCTCATCCCCGAGGAGCCCCATGATCATACCTTTGCCCGGCCTTACGAAAACTCCAATCGATCTCCTCGCTCCTCGCTCCTCGCTCCTCGCTCCTCGCTCCTCGGATGGATCCATGAGGATGCAGGGGTGGGGAGGTCACCCTAGGGCAGCAAGGGGGGTGGAGGAGAGGTGGTGTGCAATGGGGAGCAATGGGGGTGCCATGGGGGCAAGAGATGGGGCGGCTAGGAGGTGGAGGGAGGAGGAAGGGTGGCGGCTAGGGTTAGGGGCGCATGGGGCAGGGGTGGACGCCCCAAGGGCTGGTGGGGAGCCCTTTTACCAGCCCCCACACCCAAACCTAGTCCGTTACGGAGACCTACTCCATCCCACCAAAGCCCACCAAGGCCCAAACTCTCCCGGGAAGGCCCAAAACCCCGGAAACGGCCCGGAAAAGCTATTAACCTCCATATCCTATAGTTTTAACCTTAATTCCACATCTCATAATGTTATTAACCTTATCATGCACGTTAAATAAGGTTACGACACTCCGTGGTGTCACAACACTTCAAAAGGCCCAAAAACGCGAGTAAACCTCTAGCCGTAAGATTTTCTTCTCTAATTTCACAATCTGTAATGTCACACCAAAACGTAGTGTCACATTATGTGTGTTTCAAACATGTGATACCGAGGAAGAAGTCTCTTGGTGAATGACTATTCGGTATTGTTGTTACATCATGAATAAATGGTGAAAAGGAAGCATGATATCATTTGTGTATAATTAATCACAAAAGAGTCGTTGAGCCAGGTCGGTGAGAAAGTCATATATGGATATATGACTAATCCAGAGTGCTCTTGAAAAGCTGCATACATGCCATGAATCGGGATTTCCATTGTTTTCTTGTATGAAAAGAAATAATGAATAACTTCTGATATTTTGGCTGTGGTATAGGTGTAACACACCGGAATTTAATATGCCCGAATGCTACCAAACATAGACTAAGCAACCTCTAAATACCACAAATACAAGTAAACTACAGCAAAGGCACGAATGCTAAAAACCGAAATTTCGGCAGCATCTCCTTTGTTTTAACATGAGTTGAAGGAACAACAATAGCATAGCAATATATGGCAATATAAGAGGCATCTAAAATAGCAATAATTAAAGGCATGACATCAATATAAGTCTAATTCCAAGCATTCAATGTCTCCATGAGCCAAACGAACAATAAGACTCTCATATCGCAAAACCAAACCATAAATCAATAAGCATCACACTTAATTTATTATCAAGACCCAATTGAATGACTGTGGGAACAAATGAGTGAAGCTATGTGTAGAAGTGTGACTATTTCCCTTCCCCGCATGCCGGTCTCATGGTACCTAAAACAACAAGAAAGTACAAGCGTGAGTTCAACACTCAGCAAGTATATTGCAATGGTACAAAAGAACAATTCCATGGCTACAACAACTCACATCATGTCTATCATCTTATTCATGATCACATATCATTATAATCCTCATCATGTATGCAATGCGATGCGATGCACATGTCTCCTGGAAACTCATACCGGTATGGTTGAGTACACACCCATCGGTGTGCACCCTCTCCCCCCTTCCATCCCGAAGATGGAGGGTGCCTACTCCTCGCTTCCATTCACCGCAGTGGATGGAATCACGATGTAGGACTTACTCAATGGCGCCCCAGACTAGTCATAACTTTCACACCGACCTTACCGGACTAGTTATGACTTTCTCACCGACCTTACCAGACTAGTTATGACTTTCTCACCGACCCAGCCATGTGTCATGCCATGTATGCAAACATGCCAACATCATAGATAACTTGTACATTAACACATGGCATCACAACATAATAAACCATATTCATCATATCAATGGCAAACATTAAAACATGGCATGTGAACCTATCATATATTCAATTTCAACTCAACAAAACTAGCAATCTACAACCCGCTACCCATTCCAATACACTTGCCTCAACCACGGGCGACGGATTGGCGAGAAGTAGAGGGCACCCCCGGGGTCACACCACCTACACATATGCACCACACACTCAAAATCATGCCCACAAAACAAAACACAAATACTCTTCTACCCCGACTTCACAAACTACTCGCACAACCCAAAAACAGAGGTTCTGTCCCGTCGGGACAACAGACTTTCAACGAGCATAACTTGGGTTCTAAGACTCCGAATCGATTAAATGAGTACATCCTCGCGTAGCTTAGGAAATTTCCTAACTTTTTTAAGTATATGGAAAGACTGATTCGGAATCTAAATTAGTTTAATCTATAGAATACTGTGATCTGTTCCAATCTCGTCACAGTTTTGAACACGCTCGGTAAAACAAGCATAACTTTCAAACGGCTGACCAGAATTAAGCATACTATACGTCCAATTAAAGTTATTTCAATTACCTACAACTTCTTCAACAGGTGGACGACCAAATTCCGAATCTAAATTGGCGAAAACCCAAACCATAGGTCGACTGCTCATGCTGCCCGAAACAGAGAACGTGGCAAACTCTAGATTTCATCTAATCTACCCAATTACAGCACCACCAATTGATCTAAAAAAATGATAGTAACCCTTAGAACAGTACCTAGACCAACCCCAAGGATCCCCGTGGTCATACCTTCGCCCGACGAACGAAAAACCAACGGATCTCCTCCCGGTTCGCACGATCTCCTTCCTCGCTCCAAATACACCGTGTCTCCTCGTCGCGGAGCGCTCCAATGGATGGATCTGCGGGGTGGTGAGGTGGGGAGGATTCCCTAGGGCAGCGAGGGTGGTGGAGAAGGGAGGGGAGGGGTGGTGGTGCAATGGAGGATGGAGGGGGCGCCTAAGAGGGAGATGAGAGGGGTGGCGGCTTGGGTTTGCCAAGGGGAGAGGTGGGGGGGCGCACAAGGGCTGTGGGGGGGCGCATGGCAGGTCATGCTGCCCTCCTCCCCCTCATGGGCCGAGAAACCCCCACCTTTGGCCCAAGTGGGGTCCCCCCTAAGGCCCAATTCGCCCCGGAAAGGCCCAAACTCCCGAAATCGGCCCGGAAACGCGATTAAACTTCATAGCGTATAGCTTTTAACCTCAAATTTCACAATTTATAAAGTTTTGACATTCCGTAGTGTCACATTCTCCCCCCATTCAACAGGATTCGACCTCGAATCCGAGACACGCCACTTCGCAATCAACAAAATCGAAGGGAGCTATGGTTCACGCCTCAGAACCCGCTTAGAAGCCCCTACGATTTGCACTAGCCAGCACTCAGAACAAGGAGCTAAGGCTCGAAGACTGATGCCTCTAAAGACAACTTCACATTCAAAACTTGCCAGAATCTTACTCAACTTTGAAACACAGAATACAAACATAAGGACTCAGAACGTCCAAAGCAAAAGGATAACTTCCTAAACTAACAATGAAGGAAAACGGTCTCAAACTCCTCCTGTCTATGCATTCCTTGGCACTAAAGTGCCCGATGTCTTTAACTGGTGTTTCTCCCCAGAAGAACACGGCACCAACCTCTAGAACCCTCTTCAGCTCCCACGCACAAAAGTGATTCACGTCTCAACCTCTCAACTGTGGTTCGTCGTATTCGAGACGACGCAAACCAGGTGAGACACAACACTCTAAGATTACTAACTGCTTGAACCATTGGGGTTACAATCTGATCTTTTACAACAAGACCAACACCCACCCCACTACCACCGAAAGGAGAAGCCTACTTTATGACCAGGGTTCTGAAAACCCGCAAAATCAACAACAACCGAACATTCCACTTCGGTTGGCACAACACGCTCAAAGATCGGCGACAAAAGATCCAATACACTTCCAAAAGGAAAAGCAATTACTAGCAACCACCAAGTGGTCCACTCAGGATTTAACCAACCCCACCGAGGAACACATCGATGACACAATTCCGCAAGAAGGTTTGAACTGAGACATAGACAACCTTCCTTTGCTCTACAGTTCTACACCATTTACGATCAACTACTAGCCACACCAGGTTTCTCTTACTAAGAAAGTCTTGCCCTCACATCCTTCCACTTAAAGGACCAGGACAAAGAGTACCATTATTGAGTAAGCTCAACTGTAAAACATGAACCCAATTGGTACACATACAACAACTCAAGCCCCAAAGCGCTAAAAACCACTTTGGAAAGGATCCGGCAACATTCAAAGAGCACACATTTTTTTTCTAAGCCAAATCGCAAAGAAAACTCAAACCTCTAGCACCATAGCCAAAATACCATAATTTATTCATTCTTTCTTTTCATACTAGGAAGAAATGGAAATCTCGATACATGACAAGAATGCACACTTTCCAAGAGCACTCCGGATTAGTCATATATCCAAATATGACTTTCTCACCGACCTGGCTCACCGACTCATTTATCATTGAACATTTATAAATGATGCCATGCTTCGTTTTCACCATTCGCACATCATGTAACAACAATACCGAAAAGTCATTCACCAAAAGACTTCTTCCTCGGTATCACATGATTGAATTACACATAACACTGACGGTTGCGCTAAATCATATAGACTATGACTGCAACACAGTTAGCAGGAACACACCACGTCATGTCAGAACCCACCCTTTCTCGAAAGCGAAACTTGCAAAACCTCGCATTTTAACCAAAATCAGCATTTTGGAAAAGAACATCGACTCCAAAGTCAAACATCAGCACACACAACCGCCACAAACTTTCCCAACGAGAAAGGGAAACTCATTTCCAAAAAGGGAATGCTTCACTAACAAAAAAATCACTGATGAAACATTCATAAAATCCACCTTTTGAAACACTTGCAAACACCACACACAATTTCAAAAGTAACTCCAACTCTAGCCAATTAGAGTTACAAATTAGATCTCAAGAATCTCCATCACAACCCGCTATGTCCATCTTCTTCCTTTAAAATTTATCCCAAAGAAAATTCAGGGCGAACGTGGAGGAGCGCGATCCACTCAAAAACTTTTGGGTGAAAATCCATACTCGTAGCACAACTAAACAAATGGGCCAAACCCAAAGATCAACACCAATCACTACGAGATTAGGGAAACTTTGACACACAACAAAAAGAACGCCTTGACCGAAAGCATTTGACTAAGATAGCAAACAACCAAACCAGTCCAAAAGATTTTAAGCACAAGCTCAGCATGAAATCCTATACTTACTTTTTAAACATTCAATATTCACTATTTACTCATCGAGAAACCCCCAGGTTACAACAAGAGCTACAAAACAAATTCTTTCTGTTATTATCTTCCCCAATACTTATAAATAAAGTTTATGATGCTTACCAAAAGACATCCAACGAAGACTACGTCAACAAGATCCCCACGGACCAACATATCATATAACATCATATTCTAGATTTGAAGCAAGTGCTCCAACAAATCTTTCAGCATGATCAACCAATAAATTTCATACCACCTATATGTAAACGTCTCGACAATCAAAACTTATTCAGTTAACAAGCGACTTCAGCATGTAAATATTATCTCCACAGGGAAGAATTTGTAAGTGAGACTCTAAGTTATACTTTCATTAAGGATAAAATCATTCATCATGTTAATTATCCAAAGCTCATTCCATCGCAACATGTTAAAATTTTCCTCTATTTTAACCATGGTTTTCCAACGAATAATCTAAACAGTTACCACCACTACTTAGTCATCAATAACTACAAATGGGCATAATCATCAACCAACAACATTACTTTTAGCTACCCTATACATAGGTGATAACAAAATTACCACCACACAACATACTCCAACTATTTAAAATAGATTGAATACTAGCATTAACACTGCCCTTAACAACATCATTAACAATAAGTCTTATGTCTTCTCAATTGATATCAATACTAGCATTGTAGAGACACAACTGTATACTTCCAAAAATACTAGTAGTTTGCAACAACGTAAATAGCAACTCTAATCAACTTTCAAATTAAAGTCGCTAGTCAACACGATTAAATTTCTCTATTAATCCGTTATATTAGAACATCTTTAAACAACCAACAAAGTTTCTTTAACAATAACAGCAGTCTACATCATCTTAATGTTTTAACTATGCATCAGGGTTTAAAACTTTGAACATAATCGGGGGTCATAAGCACTTTTAAAGCAAAGCAACAGATTCTAAGCATGTATATTAACACCTTTAATCATTCTTGCTATAGAGCAATCTACAACACTAGAAGTTCATTTAATCTTAAGCTAAAGGTAACAATTACATTTAATTGATTCAACTCGCAAATTAACTAAGGTGTACATCATTTCCATAAACCACATTGTTACATACTACATAACATGCTAAACAATAATTTTTTTCACTTTTGACAAGTAATTTCAGTCAAACGAATACTTACTTTATTTGCAGCATTTTTTTTCTTTTAATACTCAACCAAAACTCACAAAGAAGCTTGACTCTCAAAATTGCAATGAGACAAACCCAATCTTGGTCATGCAGGAGGAAATTCTCCAAAACACTTTTCAATCTCAAGGACTCCCATAGAGGAAAATGGTTGAAAGACAATTTACTTAAAAGGGAACCAAGCTATCAAGTAATCCTTTTAAATAAAACCTTAACACCGAACCCCACACTTTCATGAATCAAGAGGGGTTTTCAAAGATGATTTCTCAAACCAGTAAAATGATGAAATCAAACACCACTTACTCCTACGAAGCCACAGAACTTCAGCCCTGATAACCAGGTCTGGCATAACGCCACAATAACTCCTTTGACCTCGGAGAAAGACAAACACAGGAATAAATTGAATGCTTCTCCCCATAAAGCAATCAACAAACTAAGCATCAAAGCTGGAAAGGCGACTAAAAGAAGCGCAACACTAGACTCTTCTTCTTCGTCTTCAACCAAGGAAGACAAAACCACACACCGCCTACGGAACTGTGACACCACAGAGTGTCGTAACCTTATAAAATGTGAATGTTGAGGGCAAAAACATTATGGAATGTGGAATTGTAGGTTGAAACCATACGTTGTGAGGTTTATTTGCATTTCTGGGCTGTTTTCGGGAGTTTGGGCCTCTCCGGGGGAGTTCGGGCCCAAGGGGGATGTGTCGTGGGCCTTGGTGGGAGGATTTTTGGGCCCATGAGGGAGGGGGAGGCAGGTTATCCTGCCTTGGGGACGTCCTCCCCCTGCCCACATGCGCCCCCTCCATGCCCTAGCCGCCACCTCTCTCTCTCTCTCCCTTGTTCGGGCCCAAGGTATTAGATTGTATTTTCTTGTTCCATTGCAATATACTTGCTGAGTGATGAACTCACGCTTGTGTTTATGTTGTTTTTCTTAGGTACCATGAAACCGGCATGCGGGAAAGGGAGCTAGTCACACGTCATCACTTAGCATCACACATATAAACAATGACATGTTCCTTCCTTTAAATTGTGATGGTTAATTTGTGTGCTTGGTTTCCTCATTTACTTCGTTTGGCTCATGAGATGGTTGGAATCTTTATTCTAGTATAATACTGCTGCTAGAACCTTTATTATTGATGATTTAGATGTCATTCTTTTTACTATACCCTGTGATCTTATTGTTGTTGCTTCAATTCATGGAAAAACAAAGGAGATGCTGCCGAAATTTCCGGTATTAGCATTTACTCCTTTGCTGTAATTTACCTTAGTTTATGGTATTTAGATGTTGTTTAGCCTATGTTTGGTAGCATTCGGGCATATTAAATGCCGGGGTGTTACAGGAACAATCCGCGTAAACCCAACACTTTTCATTTGATTTCAATCAACCAGAGCCAAGAAAACCTACTGAAATCGACCGTTAGAACGGTAAAGAGCAACTGAAAGAATCCACCACGAACTCTTCTATTTGACTCCAGCAAACTACCCGGTCTATGACAGAATGAATAAGCACTCTTCTCCCACAGGGGTTAATAGTTCTTCGGTGATGGCGCTAACCGGCCACACCGTCAAACCACACCCTTACTATGAACAAAAAGAAGTGACCGAAACCCTTCGGCACCACAACCCCACTTTATTACAATACCAAGAACAATACAATCAATTCTCTCAATAACATGGCAACATACATTACCAACTTTAGCATTCAACATCAAAGCTTAAAGACAACATTTAAGCGTAAGCAACGATGCCCATACCCTTTTCCTACTGTGCATCCATGTGTGTCAAATTTTAGATTAGTTATACCACTTTTGCAAATTTTAAGGTTGCTATCCTATGACAAAATTTTAGTTAAAACCTAAGCCATGTTTCTAAGTTATTCCACATCACATTTTAGTTGTACCCTATAGCATGACACTAAAAATACACATTCTAGGGACCTACAGCCCGCTCTGATACCAACTGTAACACCCCGGCATTTAATATGCCCGAATGCTACCAAACATAGACTAAGCAACCTCTAAATACCACAAATACAAGTAAATTACAGCAAAGGCATGAATGCTAAAAACCGAAATTTTGGCAGCATCTCCTTTGTTTTAACATGAGTTGAAGGAACAACAATAGCATAGCAATATATGGCAATATAAGAGGCATCTAAAATAGCAATAATTAAAGGCATAACAGCAATATAAGTCTAATTCTAAGCATTCAATGTCTCCATGAGCCAAACGAACAATAAGACTCTCATATCGCAAAACCAAACCATAAATCAATAAGCATCACACTTAATTTATTATCAAGACCCAATTGAATGACTGTGGGAACAAATGAGTGAAGCTACGTATAGAAGTGTGACTATTTACCTTCCCCGCATGCCGGTCTCATGGTACCTAAAACAACAAGAAAGCACAAGCGTGAGTTCAACACTCAGCAAGTATATTGCAATGGTACAAAAGAACAATTACATGGCTACAACAACTCACATCATGTCTATCATCTTATTCATGATCACATATCATTATCATCCTCATCATGTATGCAATGCGATGCGATGCACATGTCTCCTAGAAACTCATAACGGTATGGTGGAGTACACACCCGTCGGTGTGCACCCTCTCTCCCCTTCCATCCCAAAGATGAAGGGTGCCTACTCCTCGCTTCCATTCACCGCGGTGGATGGAATCACGATGTAGAACTTACTCAATGGCGCCCCGGACTAGTCATAACTTTCTCACCGACCTTACCGGACTAGTAATGACTTTCTTACCAACCCGGCCATGTGTCATGCCATGTATGCAAACATGCCAACATCGTAGACAACTTGTACATTAACACATGGCATCACAACATAATAAACCATATTCGTCATATCAATGGCAAACATTAAAATATGGCATGTGAACCTATCATATATTCAATTTCAACTCAACAAAACTAGCAATCTACAACCCGCTACCCATTCCAATACACTTGCCTCAACCACGGGCGACGGATTGGCGAGAAGTAGAGGGCACCCCTGGGGTCACACCACCTGCACATAGGCACCACACACTCAAAATCATGCCCACAAAACAAAACACAAACACTCTTCTACCCCGACTTTGCAAACTACTCGCACAACCCAAAAACAGAGGTTATGTCCCGTCGGGACAGCAGACTTGCAACGAGCATAACTTAGGTTCTAAGACTCCGAATCGATTAAACGAGTACATCCTCGCGTAGCTTAGGAAATTTCCTAACTTTTTCTAAGTATATGGAAAGACTGATTCGGACTCGAAAGTGGTTTAATCTACAGAATACCGTGATCTGTTCCAATCTCATCACAGTTTTGGACACGCTTTGTAAAACAAGTATAACTTTCAAACGGATGACCGGAATTAAGCATAATTTATGTCCAATTAAATGTATTTCAATTACCTACAACTTCTTCAACTGGAGGACGACCAAATTCCTACTCTAAATTGGCAAAAACCCAAACCCTAGGTCGACTGCTCATGCTGCCCGAAACAGAGAACGTGGCAAACTCTAGATTTCTTCTAATCTACCCAATTACAGCTCCACCAATTGATATAAAAACATGATATTAACCCTTAGAACAGTACCTAGACCAACCCCAAGGATCCCCGTGGCCATACCTTCGCCCGACGAACGAAAAACCAACGGATCTCCTCCCGTTTCGCGCGATCTCCTTCCTCGCTCCAAATCCACCGGGTCTCCTCGTCGCGGAGCGCTCCAATGGATGGATCTGCAGGGTGGTGAGGTGGGGAGGCTTCCCTAGGGCAGCGAGGGTGGTGGAGAAGGGAGAGGAGGGGTGGTGGTGCAATGGAGGATGGAGGGGGCGCCTAGGAGGGAGATAAGAGGGGTGGCGGCTAGGGTTTGCCAAGGGGAGAGGTGGGGGCACATGGCAGGTCATTCTGCCCTCCTCCCCCTCATGGGCCGAGAAACCCCTACCTTTGGCCCAAGTGGGGTCCCCCCTAAGGCCCAATTCGCCCCGGAAAGGCCCAAACTCCCAAAATCGGCCTAGAAACGCGATTAAACTTCATAGCGTATAGCTTTTAACCTCAAATTTCACAATATATAAAGTTTTGACATTCCGTAGTGTCACAATAGGAGATGTGTGTTTCCTTTGCGATTTGGCTTAGGAAGATAAAATGAGTACCCTTTGGTTGTGGCCAAATTCTTTCCAAAGTGGCTTTCAACGCTTTTGGGGTTCGAGTTGTTGTGTGTGGGTCAATTTGCGTTCATGGTGTATGATTGAGCTCACCTAATGCAAACCTTCTTGGAGAATTGGGTCATTGATGTGTTCTACGGTAGGGTTGATTCAATTATTAGTGGACCACTTGGTGGTTGCTAGTAATTTCTTTATCTGTTCGAAGTGTATTGGATCTTTTTGTCGCTGAACTATGAGCGAGTTGTGCCAACCGAAGTGGATTGTTCAGTTGTTAGTGATTTTGCGGGTTTTCAGGACCCTGGTCATAAAGTAGGCTCCTCCTTTTGGTGGTAGTGGTGTGGGTGTTGGTCTTGTTGTAAAAGATTAGGTTGTAACCCCGATGGTTCAAGCAGTTAGTAATCTTAGAGTGTTGTGTCTCACTTGGTTTGCGTCGTCTTGAATACGACGAACCACAGTTGAGAGGTTGAGACGTGAATCACTTTTATGCGTGGGAGCGGAAGATGGATCTAGAAGTTGGTACTGTGTCCTTCTGGAGAGTGGCTTTGGTTAAAGGGATCGGGCACTTTAGTGCCAAGGAATGCATAGAATGAGGAGTGTGAGATCGTTTCCCCTCGTTGTCTGTTTGGGAATCTACCGTATTGCTTGGGACATTCTGAGTCCTTGTGTAGTGCTTTGTGTTTCAATGTCGAGTAAGCTTCTAGCAAGATTTGACTGCGAGTTATCATGAGAAGCCATCAGTCTTCGAGCCTTAGCTCCTTGCTTTTGATTTCTGGGTAGTGCAAATCGTAGGGGTTTGTGAGCGGGTTCTGAGAAGTGAACCTTAGCTCCCTTCGATTTGGTTGTTTGCGATATGGCATGTCTTGGATTCGGGGTCAAATCCTGTTAAGGGGGGGGGAGAATGTGACATTATGAAATGTGAAATTGGAGAATAAAACTATACGGTATGAGGTTAAATCGCGTTTTGGGCCGTTTTTCAGGAGTTTGGGCCTTTCCGGGGTGAATTGGGCCTTGGGGGGGACCCCACATGGGCCAATAGTGGAGTTTCCCGGCCCATGTGGTGGAGGAGGGCAGCAATTGCCTGCCCATGCTCCTCCCCCCATGCACTAGGGCGCCTCCCCTCCCCTTCTCCCCTCCAAGGCGCCGCCCCCTCCCTCTCCACGCCTCCCTTCTAGCCGCCCTCCCCCATGCGCCACCCCTCCCCCCTCTCCTCTCCACCCCCCTCGCCGGTCTAGGAGATCCCCTCACCTCCCCATCCCGTTGTCCTCTCTATTAGGAAGCTCCGCGACGAGGAGATCCGGCGGATTCGTAGCGAGGAATGAGATCGGGAGAACCGGGAGGAGAATCTTCGGCGTTCGTCGGTTCGTGCTTCGTCGGGTGAAGGTATGGCCATGGGGATATCTCTTGGGTTGGATTAGGTGTTGATCTAGAGGAGGTTTTGGTGTTCTTAGATCGAAAGTTGGTGCTGCCATTAGATAGAATTGATGAAAATTAGAGATTGCATGCTGTTCTGTTTCGGGCAGATTGGATGTCTGACTTAGGGTTAGACATTTCGCAATTTTAGATGCGTTTTATGGTCAGCTGTATGTTGAGAAAGTTGTAGATAATTTCAATACCTTCAGTGGACACCAAGAACGCATAATTCCGACCAGTTGTTTGAAAGTTATGGTCGTTTTACCGAACGTGTTCAAAACTGTGACGTGATTGGAACATATCAGGTTGATCTGTAGATTAGGCAATTTTAGAGGCCAAATCAGTTTTTCCCAATACTTAGAAAAAGCTAGGAAATGTCCTCATATTCGCGATGATGTACTCGTTTACTTGATTTGGAGTCTTAGAACTCAAGTTATGATTGTTGGAAGCATGCTGTCCCGACGGACAGATTGGTCTGTTTTTCAAGTTTTCGGGGTTTCGGTTAGAATCGTTGTGTTCTGAGTTTTGTACTTGCTTGGGTGGTATGTTATTGAGTGGAAAACATGTATTTGCAGGTGGTGTGACCCCAGGAGTGGCATCATCATCTCGCCACACCGTTCCGAAGGGTTAAAGGCAAGTGTATTGGAATGGGTTGTGTGTTGTATGAATTGCTAGACTTGCTTAGGTGCAATGTGATTAGATGATATAATAACTTGCCATGATTGATGTTTGCCTATGACATGATGAACATATTTTCATATTGATCATGAATTCGTTGTATTAAATGTTTATGCCAATCTTTACATGTTTATGTCATATGTGCATTAATAATGGAAGAGGCGTCCCATGCTGATGCGGGCCTCTGTGTTCACACGTAGTGAACACGGAAGACCTACCTCGTAGTCCCATCCACGGTTGTGCATGGGAGCGAGTCAGTAAGAGTAGGCACCCTCCATCTACGGGATGGAAGGGGAAAGGGGGTGCACGCCGACGGGTGTGCACTCGGCAATACCGGTATGTGCTTCAAAGAGATATGTGCATTGCATTGCATGAATGAAGTGGTTTATGAAATGATTATGATGTTCTATGAGATGCATATGAAGATGTTATTTGAGATGTCTATGATGATGTTATATGAGAGCATAAATGAAGTTCATGAGTTGATTCTCAGGATATGTGAATGGCATTAAGTATGTATGTGAATTGTTATTGTTTTTGTACCATTGCAATACACTTCGCTGAGTACATAAAGCACTCAGCAAGTCATTAACTACATGCATAGCTTATTCCATGTGAATGGCTGAAGTGGTTATTTTGCACCAAGCAACTTTTATAAATGATTAACATGTATAGATTGAAATGATTTTAAATCAAATACCACTACTATGTAACTTTCTCATTTATTTTCAAGACTCACTAGCACACTGTCTAACCAATTTTATTCTTCAACACTAGCACACAGCCTCCCATTCCCAAGTTTTATTTTTTAAGAGCTAACCCTCGACTGTAATTCTCGATCACTATCCAATACCACGAACACGGCTACTCAAATAGATTTGACACTCTTTGTAGAGGTTATACATTTTCCCCATAAGATATAGGCCATGTTTGTTTCAGCTTTTTCATCGACTGAAAAGCCAAAAAGCCTAAGCCGAAACAAACGACTGGCTTTTAAGCTAGGCTTTAAAAAAGCCAAAAGCCCCTGTATAACTATAAGCCAAAAGCCAGATAAGAGGAGCTTTTTGGGGCTTTTTTGAATGAAATAACCCTTTGCCACTAAAAGTCTCCAAAATTACCCACCAAATGCTATCATATATAAATTGAGTATTCATCCACCATCTTATTTAGGGTATTTTAGACTTTTCATCTATAAGCTGTACCATCTAACCCATTAACAAGCCAAAATACCAAACAACATGTCTTGGCTTAAAAGCAGACAGCTTAAAAGCTCATTAAGCCAAATAGCTATCTTTAAGCCAAAAGCCAAAAAGCCTAAGTCGAAACAAACAGGGCCATAATCAACTCATCATGTTTGCCGTGACTCGCCATACATGAGTATGCTAATGAGTGATCATAACAAAACCTTTGAGAAACTTCTATCCTGACATATGAACCTCTCTAGTATTGTCTTCAGTATCACTTCCCTCACACAGAGCCGAAGTATAGGACCGACATATTGTTGGATTGACGTCAAGCATACGCAGACATCCTCCCCCGTGACCATACCCCTGTGTGATTATCACCCTTAGGTGTCACATGCTAAGACATAGGTAATTTACTTAACTAGGTTTGTCCCATTCCAAACATGCGGTTGTATGTTTGGCCCAGTTCAAAGGCTTATAAGTTTAAGTCCTTAATTGACCAAAGCAAGACTTCCAAACTCTCAACAATTGGCACATAGCCCTCACATCACTTATCAACTGTAACACCCCGGCATTTAATATGCCTGAATGCTACCAAACATAAGCTAAACAACATCTAAATACCACAAGTTACCATAAATTCCAGCAAAGGTACACATGCTAAAAACCGAAATTTCGGCAGCATCTCCTTTGTTTTAACATGAATTAAAGGAGCAACAACAGTATAGCAATGTATGGAATATGAGAGACAACTAAAAACAGCAATAATTAACGACTTAGCAACAATATAAGTCTAGTTTCAAACACATAATGTCTCCAAGGGTCAAATGAACAATAAAACTCTCAATAGCAAAGCTAAACCTTAAAGCAATAATCATCACACGCAATTTATTATCAAACTAATAGAATGACTTGTGGAATCAATATGGTGAAGCTATGTGTGGGCGTGTGACTATTTCCCTTCCCCGCATGCCATTCTCATGGTACCTAAAATAACAAGAAAACACAAGCGTGAGTTCGAAACTCAGCAAGCATATTGCAATATACAACAAGAACAATATTGTCGGGACCCGAATTTGCAAATCCGGACCCTCTGTGTATTCAGCACTAGTCCAGGAACGCGCTAGTGCACACAGTCTTAACATCGGTAAATATCACAATCATACCACTCGATACTAATAAAGTACTTTAATTAAATAGTCAAACTGGTTGCTCGACCTTATGGTCAAGTTACAAATATACGCCACGCAGGGCAAAACTTATTAAGAGAGAAATAATAGCAGCGGAAAATAAGATAACTTCGTGGCGCCATCCAGTATACCACAGGCAACTGACTGGGCTCGCTCCCTAAGTAGACGGTTCCTCTTGGAGCTCCTCCTCCAAAACTCGTGTAGTCTCCTCTTCAACTGGTGTTGTATTGTGGCAAGGGTGAGTACTTGGTACTCAGCAAGTCATGCACAGAATGCAGCTAATATACTACATGCATGGCTTAATACAAAGGAGTGGCTCAAGGTATATTTGCAATAAACAGCATTTGACAAGTAGCATAAGTAGATTCGAAAGCAATAGAAACAAGTATAACATCAATAACTTTTCAAGGAGTTTAGTAAACATCTTTCCCATCCTAATCCACATTTCCATCAACATCATTATTAATCCAATCCAACCTTTCAAGTCCAAGTTATTTTTGAGAATGTCTAACCCTTGACTGTAATTCCCGAGCGATGTCCAATACCGCGGACACGGCTATTCGAATAGATTTTACACTCTGCAGAGGTTATGCACTTTACCCACAAGATACAGTCAAACACCACAAAGGCGAGTTCCCGTAACAAAGTCTTTCGGAAACTTCTAACAATACATCTAACAATACAAGTGGTCCTCCCCAGTTGTTGCACACTAACCCTTCCCTTAGCTAAGGCGAAGTTTAGGCCAACCAACCGTTAGATGGGTACCTGGTCACAGCCCTGGTACGCTCCCCCGTACAACTTACACAAAGGGTGTAGTTGACCTCCTGAGGTCCCACAAGTACGTTATTAGCAACTTAATCAACTAGGTCCGTCCCATTACAGACAGGTGGTTGCAAGATTGACTCAGTTCAAAGGCTTGCAAGGTGAAGTCCTTAGGGTGACCAGGGCAAGACTACCCGAAGAACCAAAACAACATTCCCAATGCCACAACTGGCCCACCTGATCATTCTTGCCACATGCCCCGGTCAAAAGCTATTTATCAAACCCCAGTTGGTTACCATGCACCACGTGCCATCAACATCACATGATACCTTTCCAAAACAGGTTCAATATGTCATTAAGTCAACATTAACGTTTGAGTGTCCAAAATCATGTCATTAGCACGTAGCAGGTCTAAGCCATATACTACAACGATCTACAAACCCATGTTGGCAATTTAGTAATGTCCAACTAATAATCCACAACTAGGGTGACAAGGGGTCATGGCACATATTTAAGTAATCAAGGTGTCATACAGTAATTAGGCATTTATCTAATTACCCATAATTAAGTAGAGCATTTTCTAATTTAAACTAGCATGCAATAATTTGAACCAAAATAGGTTTCAAAAATGGGATCAACATGGTCAAAGCATAACTTGCCTTCAAAAAGTACTTGTTCTTGGTCCTAAGCTGGCTCCTGGGTCAACACTTCTCCTTCGAATCCTTCCGGCACTTCAACGTCTACTCGTAAAGCGTGCAAATAGCAATACACGAATAAACACTAGGCAAAAAGTGTCCAAACATCCAAATAAAATCCATAAACAAAGAGAACATAATTTTATGAATTTTTAGGAACTGGAATCGCTCAAATCGGAGTTAAAACACAAAAGTTATGATTATTTAAAGTTTACATAATCAATTAAATAATTTTATAGAGAAAAAATTTAGTTCAAAAATTAAATAAAATTAATATTTGAGTAGATCTGAATTTTATGAATTTTTAGAAATTTGAATCGTTCAAATTGGAGTTGAAACGCAAAAGTTATAAGCGTTTGAAGTTTTGAAATTCAAATCAATTATTAAACCGAATTATTAAATCATTTTCTTTTTCGGAAATTATTTATTGCGTCAGCAGTGACACGTGGCAGCCTCTGATTGGGCGGCTGACGTCAGCCGACTCATGGGCTCAGCCCACGGCTTGGCTTGGTCCACAGGTGGACTCGGTCCACGGCCACGTGTGCGGCGATCGACAGTGCCCCGGTGGCGTCATTCTTGGCGTCGCCACGGGCTCGACCACGGTCGACGGGTGGGACCCACTGGTGACGTCATCGCTGACGTCACTACATGGCGGGGGTGGCCGCTGAGTGCGGGCCCGCCATGACGTCAGCGTGACGGCATGGTGCGGTGTGGTCGGCGTCAGCGACACGGGCGGCGTGTCGGCGTCATACGCCGCGGTGCGGCCGATGGCGGTCAAGCTCCCCGTCATGTGGCGCAATCTCGGCCGTTGATTTGAAATTCAACGGCCCAGATTAGATCTGGACTCACGCGTTTGGGTTAACGCGTTTGATCTGGACCGTTGGATCTAGATCCAACGGTCGAGATTGGATCTGGGATTTTGGAACGGGATCTCACCGACGGTGATGTGGTGCAATCTGGACCGCTTGATGAAGATCCGACGGCTGGCAGAGCTCGAAGTCCGGCGATGGCGAGCGGCGGCGCTAGGTCACCGGCGCAGGGGACGACGACCTAGCCGACGGTGTTTCGGGTACGCTCCGGCGAGGTGAGTTGGACTCCCGGATGCGTCTTGACCTCCCGGTCCCGGATCTGGGGTCAACGGCGACCGTGGCGGCTCCTTCTCCTTACTCCGGCGAGCTCTAGCGGCGCAACCACGGCGGCTCAGGCGAGGTGAGTTAGGGCTACGGGTGCGCAATGAAGTGGCGGTCTGTCGGGACCCCGAATTTGCAAATCCGGACCCTCTGTGTATTCAGCACTAGTCCAGGAACGCTCTAGTGCACACAGTCTTAACATCGGTAAATATCACAATCATACCACTCGATACCAATAAAGTACTTTATTTAAATAGTCAAACTGGTTACTTGACCTTATGGTCAAATTACAAATATATGCCTCGCAAGGCGAAACTTATTCAGAGAAAAATAATAGCAATGAAAATTAAATAACCGTGGCGCCATCCAAGATACCACAGGCAACCGATCGGGCTCGCTTCCCTAAGTAGAGCGGATCCTCTTGGAGCTCCTCCTCCAAAGCTTGTGCGATCTCCTCTTCAACTGGTGTTGTATTGTGGCAAGGGTGAGTACTTGGTACTCGGCAAGTCATGCACTGAGAATGCAAGCTAATATACTATATGCATGGCTTGGTACAAAGGAATAGCTCAAAGTATATTTGCGAAATGACATTTGAAAAGTAATATAAGTAGATTCAAAGCGGTAGAAACAAGTAAAGTATAAATAACTTTTCAAGGAATTTAATAAACATCTTTCCCATCCTAATCCACATTTCCATCAACTTCATTATTAGTCCAACCCAACTTTTCAAACCAAAGTTATTTTTAGGAAAATCTAACCCTTGACTGTAATTCCCGAGCGATGTCCAATACCGCGGACATGGCTATTCGAATAGATTCTAAACTCTGCAGAGGTTATGCACTTTACCCACAAGATACAGTCAAACACCACAAAGGCGAGTTCAGTAACAAAGTCTTTCTAAAACCTCTAACAATACAAGTGGTCCTCCCGGTTATTGCACACTAACCCTTCCCTTAGCTAAGGCGAAGTCTAGGCCAATCAACCGTTAGATGGGTACTGGCCTCACCCAGACGCGCTCCGCACAACTTACACAAAGGGTGTAGTTGACCTCCCGAGGTCCCACAGTGCACGTTATTAGCAACTTAGTCAACTAGGTCCGTCCCATTACAGACATGTGGTTGCACGTTAGACCCAGTTCAAAGGCTTGCAAGGTTAAGTCCTTAGGGTGACCAGGGCAAGACTACCGAAGAACCAAATCAACATTCCCAACGCCACAATCGGCCCACTTGATTACTCTTATCACATGCCCCTGGCCGAAAATCGTTTATCAAACCCCAGTTGATTACCATGCACCACGTGCCATCAACATCACATGATACTTTTCCAAAACAGGTTCAATATATCATTAAGTCAATATTAACATTTGATCATCCAAAATCATGTCATGAGCACGAAAGGTGTCTAAGCAAAGATACTACAACGGTCTAAACCCATGTTGGCAATTTAATAATGTCCAACTAGTAATCCACAACTAGGGTGACAAGGGTCATGGCACATACTTAAATAATCAAGGTGTCATACAAAGAAATTGGTACTTATCTAACCCCCATGTTTAAACAAAGTATTTTTCTAATTGAACTAGCATGCAATAGTTTAAATCAAAATAGATTTCCAAATAGGATCAACATGGTCAAAGCACAACTTGCCTTCAAAAAGTACTTGTTCTTGGTCTTGAGTTGGATCCTGAGTTAATACTTCTCCTTCGAATCCTTCCGGCACTTCAACGTCTACTCGTAAAGCGTGCAAATAGCAAATACACAAATAAACAATAGGCAAAAAGTGTCCAAACACCCAAATAAAATCCATAAACAGAGAGAACATAATTTTATGAATTTTTAGAAACTGGAATCGTCAAATTTGGCGTTAAGACGCAAAAGTTATGATTATTTAAAGTTTAAATAATCAATTAAATAATTTTGCAGAGAAAAACTTTATTCCAAAAATTAAATAAAATTCATATTTAGGTAGATCTCATTTTTATACAAATTTAGAAATTTGAATCACTCAAATCGGAGTTGAAACGCAAAAGTTATAAGCGTTTGAAGTTTGAAACAAAATCAAATCATTAATTCGAATTAATAAATCATTTTCTTTTCGGAAATTAATTATTGCGTCGGCATGGACACGTGGCAGCCTCTCGATTGGTTGGTCGACGTCACCGGTCCATGGACTCGGTCCACGCTTCGGCTCGGGTCTCACAGTGGACCGATCCCACGGCCACGTGAGGCCCGACATGTGGGCCCCACCGTCGATGTCACGCGACGCAATTAACCCTTGCGGTCTACTCGCCGACATGCGGGCCCCACCGTGGCGTCGGCGGTGGCGCCATGGTGCGGTTTGGTTGTCCCACCGACACGCGGGCGCGTGTCGAGACACGCGATCACGCGCGCGTGGCGTGGCTTAAGTACACGTGGCACAATCTCGTCCGTTGATTTGAAAATCAACGGCCCAGATTGGATCTAGACTTCACGTTCAAGACTATACGGTTGATTCGGACCATTCGATCTAGATCTAACGGCTGCTAACGGATCTAGGGTTGAACAGTAAAGGAAATACGTGGGCTGTCGGGACCCCGAATTTGCAAATCCGGACCCTCTGTGTATTCAGCACTAGTCCAGGAACGCGCTAGTGCACACAGTCTTAACATCGGTAAATATCACAATCATACCACTCGATACCAATAAAGTACATTATTTAAATAACCAAACTGGTTACTCGACCTTAGGGTCAAGTTACAAATGTATGCCTCGCAAGGCGAAACTTATTCAGAGAAAAATAATAGCAGCGGAAAATCAAATAACTTCGTGGCGCCATCCAGTATACCACAGTAACCGACCGGGCTCGCTTCCCTAAGTAGACGGATCCTCACGGAGTTCCTCCTCCAAAGTTGGCGTAGTCTCCTCTTCAAGCGATGTTGTGTTGAGGCAAGGGTGAGTACTGGGTACTCAAGCAAGTCATGCCTGAGAATGCAAGCTAATATACTATATGCATGGCTTGGTACAAAGGAATAGCTCAAGGTATATTTGCAAAGAAACAGCATTTGAAAAGTAATATAAGTAGATTCGAAAGCAGTAGAAATAAGTAAAGCATAAATAACTTTTCAGGAAGTTTAATAAACATTTTCCCATCCTAAACCACATTTCCATCATCTTCATTATTAAACCAACCCACCTTTTCAAACCAAAGTTATTTTTGAGAAAATCTAACCCTTGATTGTAATCCCCGAGAGCATTGTCGATCACAGTGGACTCGGCTATTTAAATAGATTCTACACTCTTCAGAGGTTATGCACTTTACCCACAATATACAGTCAAACACCACAAAGGCGATTTCAAGTAACAAATCCTTTCGTAAGCCTAAAACAACACAGGTGGTCCTCTCAGGTTCGTGCTCTACACCATCCCTTCCCTTAGCCAAGGCGAAGTATGGGACCAACACACCGTTAGATGGGTATCTGGCCACACCACGATACGCTCCCCGCACAATCACACAAGCGGTGTAATTGACACCCTGAGGCTCCACAAGTGAGTCCTTAGCGACTTAGTCAACTAGGGCCGTCCCATTCCAGCCCATGTGGTTGCAAGTATGACCCAGTTCAAAGGCTTGCAAGGTTAAGTCCTTAGAGTGACCAGGGCAAGATTACAGAAGAACCAAATCAACACTCCCAATGCCACAACCGGCCCACCTGATTACTCTTGCCACATGCCACGGCCGAAAATCGTTTATCAAACCCCATTGATTACCATGCACCACGTGCCATCAACATCACATGATACTTTTCCAAAACAGGTTCAATATATCATTAAGTCAATATTAACATTTGATTGTCCAAAATCATGTTATGAGCACGTAGTGAGTCTAAGCAAAGATACTACAACGGTCTAAACCCATGTTGGCAATTTAATAATGTCCAACTAGTAATCCACAACTAGGGTGACAAGGGTCATGGCACATACTTAAATAATCAAGGTGTCATACAAAGAAATTGGTATTTATCTAACCCCCATGTTTAAACAAAGTATCTTTCTAATTGAGCTAGCATGCAATAGTTTAAATCAAAATAGATTTCGAAATAGGATCAACATGGTCAAAGCACAACTTGCCTTCAAAAAGTACTTGCTCTTGGTCTTGAGTTGGATCCTGAGTCAACACTTCTCCTTCGAATCCTTCCGGCACTTCAACGTCTACTCGTAAAGCGTGCAAATAGCAATACACAAATAAACAATAGGCAAAAACATCCCAAAACCCCAAATAAAATCCATAAACAGAGAGAACAAAATTTTCTGGATTTTTAGGAACTGGAATCGTTTAAATCGGAGTTAAAATGCAAAAGTTACGATTTATTAAAGTTTAAATAATCAATTAAATAATATTACAGCGAAAAACTTTAGTCCAAAAATTAAATAAAATTCATATTTGAGTAGATCTGAATTTTATACAAATTTAGAAATTTGAACCACTCAAATCGGAGTTGAAACGCAAAAGTTATAAGCGTTTGAAGTTTGAAACAAAATCTGAAATCATTATTTCGAATTAATAAATCATTTTCTTTTTCGGAAATTAATTATTGCGTCAGCATGGACCCGTGGCAGCCTCGATTGGTTGGTGGCGTCACCGGTCCATGGACTTGGTCCACGCTCGGCTCGGGTCTACCGTGGACTCGGTCCACGACTCTACGTGTCGCTGACATGTGGGCCCACTCGGGTGACGTCATCGGCCCGGCGTCGGCGGGGACTTCGGCCGCAGTGGCGACATGTGGGACCCACCGTGGCGTCATGGGTGACGTCGGCGCTTGGCTGGATTAGCCAGCGACATGCGGCCCTCGACACGCGGGCCCGCGTGTCGGCGTCCACACTGCACGCCAGCGTGGGCGCCAGCCGCGACGGTCGAGCTTCCCGACACGTGGCGCAATCGGCCGTTGATTTGAAATTCAGCGGTCGCGATTAGATCCAGGGTTAACGCGTTGAATCTACTCGATGATCGTGGGCGTTCGATCTAGATCGGACGGTCCAGATCTAATCTATAATAATCACTACTTCGACGCGTGGCGATTGTGAACCGTTGGATCTTGATCCAACGGTCCAGATCTAACCGGGTTTGGAACACGTGAACTCACCTCAACCGCACGATCAAGATCGGACGGTCCACGAGCTTCGCGAGGGTGATGGCGGCAGCGGTGCTGCAGCCACCGGAGACGAGAACGACGGCGAGCCCGATGGCGTTTGGGGTTGCTCGGCGAGTTGAGTCCTTCCGCCGGGTGCGTCTCGTCACGGATTAGGATCTGGGCTCCTTCTCGGCGGAAGACGACGGACGGCGGCGGAATCGAGCAAAACCGCGGCGGAGTGGCGCTCAACTACTGGCGAGCTCGACGCGAATAAGCGGCGGCTCAGGCGAGATGGCTCGGGGAAACGGGTGCTCAAGGATGAGGGCCACCTCGGGGCGTGACCAGGGCTTTAAATAGCCTCGGCGTTCGTGCGAGACGGAAACCTAATTCTACGGCGGCGGCGCGCGGCGAGTCCGGCTTCGGACTCGGCGGAGACGATGACGCTTCGGCCGTCCACGTGGCACGATCAACGGCCCACGATCGCACGGGCGCGATCGGATCCGGCGGATACGGCTCGAACCGTGACGGCGGATCTCGGCCGTTGGATCTTGATCCAACGGTTGGGATTGATTAGGGTTTTGATTTGGTTTGATCGAGTCAATCGGCTCGGGTCGGTTCGAGTCCGACTTCGGGTTCGACTTCGATCGGATGAACGATACTCGACCGAGTTGGATTTCAATGATTTAATATTTAAAATAATTCCCAGTAATTCATTTAATTCATTAAAAATAGCAAATGACTCAGAAAAATTCCAGAAAAATTCTGGAAAATATTTTGGATCATTTTGGACTCAAATAAAATATTTCCAACAAAATTTTATTTGCAAAATTAAATTCTTTAATTATTTCAAAATGGAATAAATTCAAATAAATTCCAAATAAATCCAAATAAATTCCAGAAAATTCCAAAAATTCACCAAAGTGCCAAATCACACATGAATTCAATAAAAGCAAAAATTTTGGGGTGTTACATGGGCGAACCTCAGCGGTCGGATCCAGATCGGACGGCGGAGATTGCTTCGCGAAGTCCGGTGATGGCGCGGCGAGGCTTGAGCACCGGAGACGTAGACGACGACCTCCCACACGGCGTGTCCGTGTAGCTCCGGCGTGAAGATTGGCACTCCCAGGCGCGACGCGATATGGGGATCTCGGTCCTGGGCCTTGTCGTCGGAGAGCGGCGGCGGCGGGGATCGGCAAAAACCGCATGGCGGGACTTCCCTACTACGGCGAGCAATCGACGGCTTAGCGGCGGCTTGAGCTCTATTAGCTGGGGCAAACGGGGCGCATAGGAGAGGTCAACCTCGGGGCGGTCCGGGCTTTAAATACGGCCTCGGCGTGCGGCGCCAAGAAATCGGAACCCTAGCCGTGTCCCGCTCGGTCACGGCGGAGCTCTCGGCCGAGTCGGAGCGGAGACGACGGCCGGGAGCCGTCACGTGTCGCGATCGACGGCCACGATCGCACGAAGCGCGATCAAGTTCGGTCGGACCGGCTCGAACCGTGCAGGCGGATCTCGGCCGTTGGATCCCGATCCAACGGCCGGGATCGCTTAGGGTTGGGAAGCTGGTTTGGTCGAGTCAATCGCTCGGGTCGGACTCGAGTCCGACTTCGGTCCCGACTTCGATCGGATGAACGATACTCGACCGAGTTGATTTTCCAGCGATTTAATATTTAAAATAATTCCCAATAATTCATTTAATTCATTAAAAATAGCAAAATACTCGAAAAATTCGAGAAAAATTACGGAAAATATTTTAGGGTATTTGGGACTCAAATAAAATATTTCCAACAAAATTTTATTTGCAAAATTAAATTCTTTAATTATTTCAAAATGGAATAAATTCAAATAAATTCCAAATAAATCCAAATAAATTCCAAAAATTCACCAAAGTGCCAAATCACACATGAATTTAAGAAAAGCAAAATTTTGGGGTGTTACAAACCTCCCCTTAATAGAATCTTGTCCTGAGATTCAGGGCTCACTCTGAGAATAAGTTTGGAAACTCTTTCTTCAAATCCTCTTGGCTCCCAAGTCGCTTCGCTTTCTTCATGGTTGCTCCATCGAACTCTACGTAAACGGGTTGACTTGTTTCTAGTTTCTCGATCCATTGTGTCTAGAATCCTCACGGGATGCTCCTTATAAGTCAAATCCTCTTGCAACTCAATTGACTCTAGCGGTGTCTGTTCCTCAGGAACTCGGAGACACTTCTTCAACTGGGACACATGGAATACGTCATGCACTCCTGCCAACGATCGCGGCAACTCCAGCTGATAAGCAACTTCGCCTCTGCGGCTCAAAACCTTAAATGGTCCAACATAACGGGGTGCGAGTTTCCCTTTGGCATGGAACCTCTTAACTCCCCTGAGAGGCGTAACTCTGAGGTATACAAAGTCTTCTGGTTCAAAACTCAAGTCTCGGCGACGATTGTCAGCATAACTCTTTTGTCGTGATTGGGCTATCTTCAACCTTTCCCTAATCATGGCGACCGTTCTTCACCTCTTGAAGAATATCAGGCCCAAAGACACGGCGCCACGGTCTCATTCCAATTCAATGGCGTCCGACATGGTCGACCATACAGTGCCTCAAAAGGTGACATCTGTAAACTAGTCTGGTAACTATTGTTGTAACTGAACTCGGCATACGGCAAACTCTTATCCCAAGAGGTAGCGTAAGCTAATGCACAAGCTCTCAACATATCCTCCAGAATCTGGTTTACTCTTTCGGTCTGTCCATCCGTCTGTGGATGATAAGTCATCTTGAAGTTCAAACGGGTTCCCATGGCTTCATGCAACTTATTCCAGAACCTTGAGGTAAATTGGGTACCTCTGTCCGATACAATCCTTTTCGGCACTCCGTGCAAACAGACAATCCTGATCATGTACAATTCCGCTAATTTATCTCCCGAGTAAGTGGTCTTCACGGGGATAAAATGGGCTACTTTAGTCAAGCGATCCACTATAACCCATATGGAGTCATAACCTCCTTGAGTCTTGACAAACCGGTAATGAAATCCATTCCGATTTCCTCCCACTTCCACTCGAGGTATTTTCAGCGGTTGTAGCAATCCTGCTGGTCTCGATGCATTGCCTTGACTCTCTGGCATACGCCGCACAATGCAACATGCTCGGCAACTTCACGTTTCATACTCGGCCACCGAATCTCTCCTTGAGATCTGATACATCTTGGCGCTTCCAGGATGAATTGAGTACTTGGAGTCATGGGCTTCTTCCGTAATCGCTTGCTTTAACTCCTTCTTGTTAGGCACACAAATGCGATCCTTCATCCACAACGCGTGCCTTGCTCATCCAACTTGAAGTCCTCTGCCTTGCCTTCCTCCTTGATGAACTTAATCCTGCGGATCTTGTCATCATCCTTCTGTCCTTCTCGGATCTGATCCTCTAAGGTAGGCTTTACTTCCAATGTGGCCAAGAATCCGCTAGGTACCACCTCAATCTTCATTTTCTGGAAATCCTCACATAACTCATCCTGACTTGTGGCTAGCAACGTACTCACTGTATGGCTTTTCCGACTTAGAGCATCGGCTACTACGTTGGCCTTCCCGGGATGGTAATGGATTCCAACATTATAGTCTTTGATCAACTCTAACCATCTCCTCTGCCTCATATTCAGATCCGACTGGGTGAATATGTATTTAAGGCTCTTATGATCCGTATACACTTCACATCTGTTCTCGATCGAGATAGTGACGCCATATCTTCAAGGCATGCACTACGGCCTAACTCTAGGTCATGTGTCGGATAATTTTCCTCATGCGGCCTCAATCGCCTTGATGCATAAGCGGCGACCTTTCCATTCTGCATGACAAGACACATCCAAGTCCTTGGCGCGATCGTCACAATAAATATCGAATCTATGAGCAAAATCCTGTACAACTAAAACCTGTGCTTATGTAAATCGCTTCTTGACTCCCGAAATCCTTCCTCGCATTAAAGGCGTCCATGCAAACTTCTTTTCCTTCTTTAGCAATTGCGTAAGAGGTTTCGCAATTGTCGAAAAGCCTTCAATGAAACGGCGGTAGTATCCTGCCATTCCAAGGAAACTCCGAATCTGGGTCACAGTCTTCGGCTGCTCCCAATGTAACACAGCTTCTACTTTGCTTGGATCTACGGCGACTCCTTCTGCGGTCATTACATGTCCAAGGAACTCCACCTTGTCCTTCCAAAAATCACACTTGCTGAACTTGGCGAAAAGTTGCTGTTCCTCGACTTTTCCAAAACTCGCCTTAAGTGTTCGGCATGTTCACTCTCTGTCTTGGAGTAGATTAGGATATCGTCTATGAACACGACGACAAACTTGTCCAAATATTCCATGAACACCTTATTCATCATATTCATGAAATAAGCTGGCGCATTCGTCAGCCCAAAGGACATAACCGTAAACTCGTAATGTCCATATCTTGACGAGAATGCAGTCTTGAATATCTTCCGATCGGATCTTCAATCGATGGTATCCCGATCTCGAGATCAATCTTGGAGAAAACTCGGCTCCTCTCAACTGATCAAACAAATCATCAATCCTAGGTAGCGGATACTTATTCTTCATGGTGACTTCATTGAGTGCACGGTAGTCAATGCACATCCCGAAACTCCGTCCTTCTTCTTGACAAACAAAGCTGGTGCTCCCCACGGCGACGAACTCGGTCTCGATAAATCCTTTCTCCATTAACTCCTCTAGCTGTTTCTTCATCTCTACCAACTCCTCGGTGGACATCCGATAGGGTCTCTTTGCTATCGGTCTTTGTACCGGTACAAGCTCTATCACAAACTCTATGTCCTGTCTGCGGCATACCGTAGATCTTCGGGAAAAACATCGGGGTACTCATTCACTACTGAGACATCATCTATGCTGATTGCCTTGGTACTGTTAACCATCAACTGTCCATCTCTAACTGCGGTGGCTTGAAATTCCACTTTCTTCCCACACAGGCTCTCAACTGAGATAGTCCTTCGTCCACAATCCAATACGGCCTTGTGCTTGGATAACCAATCCATTCCCAATATGACGTCTAAGGTCTGGGTCTCCAAAATTATAAGGTTTGCTAGGAACTCTATTCCATCTATTAGTATTCTCACCGGAACATCCTACTTTCGTTCGGAGTTCGAACCAGGGTTTGAACTAAAAGCATGCATCTAAGTCTTGCAATCCTCAAATCATTTCTAGTAGCAAAGCCTTGCGAAACAAACGAATGCGAAGCTCCAGAGTCAAACAAAATCAAGCAGTGTATCGAGTTAACAAGTAACTTACCCAAAGACGACGTCCGTAGCATTCTCAGAGTGCATCTGCGGTGACATGGTTGACTCGGCCTCTCACCACGATGCAGGGTGTGGCTCTGTCTTTGGCGTCCTAGCTGGGGTGGTTCCTAGATTGAAGCGGCCGGGGTCACTCCTGCTGTCTTCTTTGGACAAGCTGTTGGCAAAGTGTCCTGGCTCGTTGCGATTGTAGCGGCGTCTCACTTGTTCCTTCTTGATCGCTCGAGCGGCGTTTCTAGCAGGGGCTGGGTGCAGTAGTTCGATTGGCGGTGTCTTGGTCTTTGGGGATGGTGTCCTTGTTGCATTACGTGGTTGAAATCGAAGAATTGATTTGGTGCAACTCTCGGTATTGCGTTCCTGGCGTGATCCTTCTTTGTTGCATCCTGCGCTTCTGTTCTCATCCAGTTCCTTGCGCTTGTCCTCAAGAATAAGTGCCTTATTCACCAACTCTTGGAAATCTGGAAAGGTGTGGGTGATCAACCCTACTTGCAGTCCTGAGTTAAGTCCCTTCATAAAACGAGACTGTCTGGATTTATCTGTCGCTACATCCTCAGGTGCGTAGCGTGCTAGCTGTGTGAACTTGTTCAGGTAGTCGGCCACTGGCTGATTACCTTGCTTCAGTGCTCTGAACTCCTCCTTCTTAAGGTCCATGATTCCTTCAGGCACGTGATACTGTCGGAATGCAGCTGTGAACTCTTCCCAAGTGATATCTTGAGGGTTCTCTTGCGTGGCACAGAAGTTCTCCCACCATTCGGCGGCTGTTCCTTCCAGCTGATGAGAAGCGTAGAGTACCTTCTCATTTCCTATGCATTGGGCGATATGTAGCTTCCTCTCGATTGATCTTAACCAATCATCGGCCTCCAATGGATTGGTATTCCCAGAGAAAGTGGGTGGGTGAGTTCTCATGAACTCTGACAGCCTTGTATTCTGGCGTGGTCCCTGATTAACTTGATTAGCAGTGGCCTGAGCGGTGACGTGTTGCATTTGTTGCATCATAGCATGCATCAACTGAGTCTGGGCAGCGAGAAAAGCTCCGAAATTCTGCACATCCAGTGGCGGTGCTGGTGCTCCCTCATTGGGGTTTTCTACTGGGCGAGAACCGCTTCCATTGCCTCCAAAGTTTCCACGGGTATTCACCATCTGTCGATTTGCTCTAGGTTTAGAGATGAGAGGGAAGCAAGAATAGACAAGTAATATGGAACTTATGCGGGGCGAAAGGTGTACTTTAAGGTCCAACTTTATTATTGATATTAATAACTTGGTATGGTTGCTTACAATGCCTAAGGGCCTTGCAACACATACTGCACACTCAGCAAACAAATGAAAATCCAAATCGAACTAACACTGGAGTCTGACGCCTAAAGGGTGACTCTTTATTCTATGACGCGACTCGGCGAAGGAGTCTCACTATAGAACCTATGCTTACTCATCGAGAAAACCTCCACGGCCTGGGTACGGGTCTTTGTGGCATAGGCGTAAACGATCGCCATGTCCAAATGATCGTGTCCTCTGTGGTAGTCGACGGCAAAGGTGTCCTCATCGAGATCTGACTCCTCTGGATCTGGCTCGTGTAGCTCGAGTACTGGCTCTGGGTCTAGTCCGTACAAGGTCATCTCCAACTCGTCAATCCTTCGTAGAAGGTGTGCCACATACTCTTGAGCTTCCCGCCATCTGTTCTTCTCTGTCGTGATTTCCTTGCGGGCCTTCTGTAGCTCCTTGCTTGTATTATCTAGTACATCCTCCTGGGCGACAACAAATCGTGCCAACTGTGTAACCGTGGCATCCTCATCCTGAATCGCCTTCGGGTCAAGAAGGTTATCGCTGCGCGGATGATAACGGAACACCGTGCTCTCCAACTCTCTGGCGTAGATACGGGTAATGTGCCGCATTGCTCGTCGTGATACTTCTTGGATACCCATCTGCATTGTAGATCTCCTGGCAGTGCAGTGTATCGGGCGATTGCCTGGGCCCTTTTTCCTAGCAGGTACCTCAATCTTCACGTCACAAGCCTTGATCAATCCCGCTTGTCTGATCACTTCCACTTGGTATTGGGGCTTCTCAAAATCTTCGAGAGTTTGTAGCATATGCCAAAGTTCCGCGGCGTGACCAACTCCCAGATCAACGTAGTTGAACTCTTCCTCCATCTGTCACAAGAGTGCTTTACGTAAGAACTCGGAATTTTTAAATTGTGACAAGGTAAGGGAAAATTTCAGCAAGAGACAAGAAAAGAGAGAAGGGGATAAGTCGAGATGTCATTTCTTGTCTTCACAAATTTTTAGCTTTTAGAAAATAGGTTTTATCCTCACTACGACCATTCTAGCTAGGGTTGAGCCTACGGTCAAGTATGGCTCGATACCACCTCTGTCGGGACCCGAATTTGCAAATCCGGACCCTCTGTGTATTCCAGCACTAGTCCAGAACGCAGCTAGTGCACACAGTCTTAACATCGGTAAATATCACAATCATACCACTCGATACCAATAAAGTACTTTATTTAAATAGTCAAACTGGTTACTTGACCTTATGGTCAAATTACAAATATATGCCTCGCAAGGCGAAACTTATTCAGAGAAAAATAATAGCAGCGGAAAATCAAATAACTTCGTGGCGCCATCCAGTATACCACAGTAACCGACCGGGCTCGCTTCCCTAAGTAGACGGATCCTCTTGGAGCTCCTCCTCCAAAGCTTGTGCAGTCTCCTCTTCAACTGGTGTTGTATTGTGGCAAGGGTGAGTACTTGGTACTCAGCAAGTCATGCACAGAATGCAAGCTAATATACTGTGACACTATGGTTTGGTGTGACGTTATAGAAGGTGAAACTAGAGAATAAAACCTTTCGGCTTAGGGTTTTCTCGCGTTTTTGGGCCGAATGAAGTGGTATGTCGCCACGGAGTGTCGTAACCTTATTTATCGTGTATGATAAGGTTAATAACAGTATGAAGTGTGGAATTAAGTTTAAAACCATAGGAATTGGAGGTTAATAGCCTTTCCGGCCGTTTAGGGCCGTTTTGAGTTTTGGGCCGTTAGGGAGTTTTGGGCCTTGGTGGGCTTTGGAGGGATTGAGAGGGCTCTAATTGGACTTGGACAGGGTGTGGGGGCTGATAAAGGGGCTCCCCTGCCCCCTTGCGCCCCAACAGCCCCATATGCGCCCCACCTCTCCTCCCTTCCCCCTCTAGCCCTAGCCGCCACCCCCCTTCCTCCTAGCCATGCGCCCCCTCCCCTTCCTCCACCTCCACACCACCTCCCCTCCACCCCTTGCTGCCCTAGGGTGGCCTCCCCACCCCTGCACCTTGTGGAGTCATCCCGTGGAGCGAGGAGCGAGGAGCAAGGAGCGAGGAGCGAGGAACGTGGAGCGAGGAGCGATTCGCGAGGAGATTCGCGGAGATTGATTGGAGTTTTGCGCTTCGGGCAAAGGTATGATCATGGGGATCCTTGAAATTGATCTAGGTACTGTTCTTAGGGTGTTTATCAAGTTTTTAGATCAATTGGAGGCGCTGGTTTGAAGTAATTTGGGTTAGATCTAAACTTGTCCACGTTTCTGTTTTCGGGCAGATTGAGCAGTCGAACTAGGGTTCGAGTTTCCGTCGACTTAGAATCCGAATCAGACCGTACGGACTTCTAGGAAGTTGTAGATAATTTAATTATCTTTCCGTGGACGTAAAGCACGTTAATTTCCGATCAGCCGTTTGAAAGTTATGGCTGTTTTACCGAGCGCCTAAAAATCTGTGACGTAACTGGAACAGATTGTGGTAATCTGTAGATTAAACAATTTTAGAGTCCGAATCAGTCTTTCCCTATAACTAGAAAAAGTTGGGAAATTTCCTAAGCTTCGCGACGGTGTACTCGTTTATTCGATTTGGAGTCCCAGAACTCAAGTTATGCCTTTTGCAAGGCTGCTGTTCCGCCGACAGAACCTCTGTTTTTAGGTTTTGCGAGTAGTTGGCAATGTCGGGTTAGATGGGGCGTGTGTACTGTTTTGAGGTTATGATTGTGAGTGTGTGATGCCTATGTGCAGGTGGTGTGACCCCGGGAGTTCCCTCTTCGTCCCGCCAATCCGTTGCACGTGGTTGAGGCAAGTGTGTTGTGATGGATAGCAAGTTGTAGGTTGCATGTTGAAATTAGATGGAATTGCCTACATGATATATGTCCACTTGCCATGTTTTAATGATTGATATGATATGATGAGCATGTTTAACATATTATGATGCCATGTGTTAATATGTGAATTAAATATGATAATTGGCATGGTTGCATGCATGTCATGAGATAGGGCGAGGCGGTGAGAAAGTCTTAACTAGTCCGGCAAGGTCGGTGAGAAAGTTATGACTAATCCGAACGCCATTGAGTAAGTCCTATGTCGTGATTCCATCCACATGGTGTTTGGAAGCAGTAGGCACCCTCCATCTTCGGGATGGAAGGGAGGAAAGGGTGCACACCGACGGGTGTGTACTTCCCATACCGGTATGAGGTTCGGAGGGTCAGGAGCAATGCATTACATCGCATACAAATTGATGATGATATTGATAAGTATTCATGAATGAGATGTTATACATGATGAAAGATGTTATTGACTTGTTGTTATGCTTGTTGTCCATTGCGGTATGCTTGCTGAGTTTTCGAACTCACCCTTGTGTTTTCTTGTTGTTTTAGGTACCATGAGAACGGCATGCGGGAAGGGAATAGTCACACGCTCACACGTTGCTTCACCTTAATGTTTCCCCAAGTCAATTCATTTAGTTGGATAATAAATTGCGTGTGATGGCCTTTAAATTAAGTCTTAGCTTGGTTAATGAGAAGTTACATTGTTTGTTTGACACTTGGAACTTTAAGAGCTTGATGTTAGACTTTTATTGTCGTTAAGACTCTATTTATTGCTGTTTTAGATGTTTCTCTTATTGCCATATAATGCCATATTATTGCTGCTCCTTAAATTCATGATAAAACAAGGAGGGTGCTGCGAAATCTCGGTTTTTAGCATATGCACCTTTGCTGGAATTTTATGTTAAATATGGTATTTAGTTGTTGTTTAGCTTATGTTTGGTAGCATTCGGGCATATTAAATGCCGGGTTATTCTGATTGGTATCGAGCGAAATTTGTAGGTCCTTGGAATGTGAATTTTAGTGTCATGCTATAGGTTACAACTAAAATGTGATGTGGAATAACTTAGAAACATGGCTTAGGTCTTAACTAAAATTTTGTTATAGGATAGCAACATTAAAACTTGCAAAAGTGGTATAACTAATCTAAAAATTTGACACACAATGGATGCACAAGAGGAAAAGGGTATGGGAATCGTTGCTTTATGCTTAAATGTTGTATTTAAGCTTTGATATTGAATGTTTCTTTTGACAATGCATGATGCTATGTCAATAAGATAAATGATTGAATTGTTCTGTTGTGGTGTTAAAAGTGGGGTTTTGGTCTTTGAAGGGTTTCGGTCACCTCTTTTGTTCATAGTAAGGGCGAGGTTTGTGGTGTGGCGGTTAAGCGCCATCACCGAAGAACTGTTAACCCCTGTAGGAGAAGAGTGCTTACCCTTTGTTTGTAGATCGGGTAGTTGACTTGCGTCAAATAAAAGAGTTTGGTGGTGGATTCCTTCGTGACGTTCTTTGCCGCTCGACAATCGATTTTCGTTGCTTTTCTTGGCTTTAGTTGATTTGAATCAAATGAAAAATGTTGGGTTTTGCGGATCGTTCCGTATGCGGTGTGTGGTTTTGTCTTCCTTGGTTGAAGGCGAAGAAGAGGAGTCTAGTGTTGCGCTTCTTTTGGGCGCCTTTCGATTTAATGATTAGTTTGTTGATGGCTTTATGGGGAAGAAGCATTCAAATTTATCCTGCGTTTGTCTTTCTCCGAGGTTAACGGAGTTATTATGGAGTTATACCGCACTGGTTGTCGTGGGTTGAAGTTACGTGTCTTTGTAGGAGTAAGTGGTGCTTGATTTCGTCATTTCTTGGTTTAAGAAATCATCTTTGAAGAACTCTTCTTGCTTTGTGAAAGTTTGGAGTTAAGGTTTTAGTTGAAAAGGGTTAATGGAGCACTTGGTTCCCTTTCGAAAACCGTCTTTCAACCTTTTTCCTCATGGGAGTCCTTGAGATTTAAAAGGTTTTGGAGAATTCCTTTGCATGACAAAGTTTGGATTTGTCTCTTTGTAATTTTGAGAGTCAAGTCTCCTTACGAATTTGGGATGAGTTTTAAAACTAAAATCTTGTAAACAAAGTGTCTTTTAGTGAGATCGTTTGTCCCTAGTAAGAATTGATGTTTAGTATGTCTTGTAGTAGGTAGCAATGTGGTTTATGGATTGATGTGTTGCTAAGTTAAATTTTGAGTTGAATCAATTCAATGTGATTAATATCTCTAGCTTGAGAATAAATAGACTACTAGTGTTGCAGTTTACTCTTAGCGAGAATGATTAAATGTGTTAATGTACATGCTTAGAATCTGTTGCCTTGCTTTAAATGTGCTTATGATCCTTGTTAATGTTAAAAGTTTAAACTTTGATGCATAGTTAAAACATTAAGATGTTGTAGACTATTTGTTATTGTAAAAGAAACTTTCTTTGGTTGTTAAAGAGGTTCTAATCTAATGGATTAATAGAGAAATTTAATCGTGTTGACTAGTGACTTTAATTTGGATGTTGATTAGAGTTGCTATTTATGTTGTTGCAAACTACTAGTACCTTTGGAAGTATGCAGTTGTGTCGCTACAATGCTAGTATTGATATCAATGGAGAAGACATAAGACTTATTGTTAATGATGTTGTTAATGGTAGTGTTAATGCTAGTATTCAGTCTATTTTAAATAGTGGGGGTATGTTGTGTGGTGGTAATTTTGTTATCACCTATGTATAGGAGTAGCTAAAAGTAATGTTGTTGGTTGATGATTATGCCCATTTGTTGTTATTGATGACTAAGTAGTTGTGGTAACTGTTTAGATTATTCGTTGGAAAACCATGGTTAAAATAAAGGAAAATTTTAACATGTTGCGATGGAGTGAGCTTTGGATAATTAACATGATGTACAATTTCATCCTTAATGAATGTATGCCTTGGAATCCTAGTTATGAACTTTGTCTTGTAGAGATAATATTTACATATTGAAGTCTTTAATGGAAAGCGTAGTGGAGTACTAGAGATGGTTCCTTTCATCTTGAAATTTGTTGTCTAAAAACCTTTGAAGCTGGATTGGTTGTTTGCCATCTCGGTTGAATGCTTTCGGTTGAGGTGTTCCTTATGTTGAGTTTGAGTTTCCCAAAACTCGTAGTGGTTGGTGTCGACCTTTGGTTTTGGCGAATTTGTTTAGTTCGTGTTGTGAGTTTGAGTTTACATCCAAAAGTTTTTGAGTGGATCGCGCCCTTCGGCGTTAGACCGATTTATCTTTGGAATTAATTTTAAAAGGAAGCAGATGGTCATAAAGGGTTGTGTTGGAAACTTTTGAGTTAAGCCCTTGATGTGTAACTCTATTTGACTAGAGTTGAGTCATTTGGAAAATGTGTCTGGTGTGCGGGTGTTTTACAAGTCTGGATTTTTATGAATGTTTCTTAAGTGAATTTGGTTAGTGAAGAGTTTTCTTTTTGGATTGAGTTTCCCTCTCTTTTGATAAAAATTTATGGCGCTTGTGTCTGCAGATGTTTGATTTTGGAGTCGATGTTCTGTTCCAAAGGGTTGAGTTTGATTTTGCGAGGTGTTACAAAGCTAGTGTTAAATCGAAGATGGGTTTTCACACGATGTGGTGTTTTGTTGATTAACGATGTTGCCGTCATAGTTTATATGAATTAGCGCAACTCTCGATGTTATTCGAGATTTATTCATATGATACCGAGGCAGAAGTCATCATGTGAATGACTATTCGGTAGTGTGGTTACATGATGAGGGAATGGTGAAAAGTAAACATGACATCGTTTTTACATGTTAAATGATAAAAGAGTCGTTGAGCCAGGTCGGTGAGAAAGTCATATATGGAGATATGACTAATCCCGAGTGCTCTGAAGAGTGTGCATTTATGTCATGAAACGAGATTTCCCTTGCTTTCTAGTATGAAAAGAAGCAATGAACAATTTACGATATGTTGGTTGTGATGTAGGGATTTATGCTTCCTTTGTGTTTTGGCTTGGATGTTGCCGAATTCTTTCCAAAATGGCTGTTAACGCTTTGGGTTTGAGTTGTTGTGTGTACACTTGGGCTTGATAGCTAAGTGTTTTTGTGTGAGGCGAGACCCTCTTAAGAAAGGAACCAATTGTGGTTTGGTAAGGTTTTCGATCCTAGCTTGGGCTAGGTGTCGAACCTTAGTGGTAAAGGGTGGTTTGTGATGGAGGTGGATGATGTATGGGTTTAACCTTTACTAAGAGTAGCGATGGGTGGAAGTGAAGTTGACGGTAGATCGGTGATAATTGCCCTGCCGTGAGCTGATTGTCTTCACTAGTTGTTTTTGGGTTTGAGTCTTGCACAGGAAAGGATGGAATAAAATGTTAGTATGATCGTGTATCGGAAGGGCTAGTGTGCCTTAATGAGTTATTCCCCTAGATGGAAACTTTCGGGAATGAAGAGAGGTCGTTAAAGGAATTGTGACTTCCTTTGATTATGTCATGTTGAGTTTATTGCAGTGAGTAGTCAGGTAGGTTGTGATAGAAGTGTGAGGTGTTTGTCATTGAGGATTCGAGCGTTTTGGGTTGTTGAAGCCCTTCGAGGTTGAAACACGATTCGCTTGGGATTTGAATTGAAAGTTGAACTGTGAGCGGTTGCCCTTAGTTGAGCTAGATCAACACTTTTTCTTTAAGTGTTGGTTTTGGGAACTTGTTTGTCGTTTCTTTCCGGTTCTAGTCGTTGTGCGAATGTTTTGTGCTGCAGAGAAGCCTTTTGTCCCTTGGGGACTTTGTTGCTGTTTTTGGCGTCCTTCGGATTCGAGGTCGAATCCTGTTGAAGGGGGGAAGAATGTGACACTATGGTTTGGTGTGACGTTATAGAAGGTGAAACTAGAGAATAAAACCTTTCGGCTTAGGGTTTTCTCGCGTTTTTGGGCCGAATGAAGTGGTATGTCGCCACGGAGTGTCGTAACCTTATTTATCGTGTATGATAAGGTTAATAACAGTATGAAGTGTGGAATTAAGTTTAAAACCATAGGAATTGGAGGTTAATAGCCTTTCCGGGCCGTTTCCGGGCCGTTTTCGGGGTTTTGGGCCGTTCCGGGGGAGTTTTGGGCCTTGGTGGGCTTTGGAGGGATTGAGAGGGGCTCTAATTGGACTTGGACAGGGTGTGGGGGCTGATAAAAGGGGCTCCCCCTGCCCCCCTTGCGCCCCAACAGCCCCATATGCGCCCCCCACCTCTCCTCCCTCCCCCCCCCCTCTAGCCCTAGCCGCCACCCCCCTTCCTCCTAGCCATGCGCCCCCTCCCCTTCCTCCACCTCCACACCACCTCCCCTCCACCCCTTGCTGCCCTAGGGTGGCCTCCCCACCCCTGCACCTTGTGGAGTCATCCCGTGGAGCGAGGAGCGAGGAGCAAGGAGCGAGGAGCGAGGAACGTGGAGCGAGGAGCGATTCGCGAGGAGATTCGCGGAGATTGATTGGAGTTTTGCGCTTCGGGCAAAGGTATGATCATGGGGATCCTTGAAATTGATCTAGGTACTGTTCTTAGGGTGTTTATCAAGTTTTTAGATCAATTGGAGGCGCTGGTTTGAAGTAATTTGGGTTAGATCTAAACTTGTCCACGTTTCTGTTTTCGGGCAGATTGAGCAGTCGAACTAGGGTTCGAGTTTCCGTCGACTTAGAATCCGAATCAGACCGTACGGACTTCTAGGAAGTTGTAGATAATTTAATTATCTTTCCGTGGACGTAAAGCACGTTAATTTCCGATCAGCCGTTTGAAAGTTATGGCTGTTTTACCGAGCGCCTAAAAATCTGTGACGTAACTGGAACAGATTGTGGTAATCTGTAGATTAAACAATTTTAGAGTCCGAATCAGTCTTTCCTATAACTAGAAAAAGTTGGGAAATTTCCTAAGCTTCGCGACGGTGTACTCGTTTATTCGATTTGGAGTCCCAGAACTCAAGTTATGCCTTTTGCAAGGCTGCTGTTCCGCCGGGACAGAACCTCTGTTTTTAGGTTTTGCGAGTAGTTGGCAATGTCGGGTTAGATGGGGCGTGTGTACTGTTTTGAGGTTATGATTGTGAGTGTGTGATGCCTATGTGCAGGTGGTGTGACCCGGGAGTTCCCTCTTCTTCCCGCCAATCCGTTGCACGTGGTTGAGGCAAGTGTGTTGTGATGGATAGCAAGTTGTAGGTTGCATGTTGAAATTAGATGGAATTGCCTACATGATATATGTCCACTTGCCATGTTTTAATGATTGATATGATATGATGAGCATGTTTAACATATTATGATGCCATGTGTTAATATGTGAATTAAATATGATAATTGGCATGGTTGCATGCATGTCATGAGATAGGGCGAGGCGGTGAGAAAGTCTTAACTAGTCCGGCAAGGTCGGTGAGAAAGTTATGACTAATCCGAACGCCATTGAGTAAGTCCTATGTTGTGATTCCATCCACGTGGTGTTTGGAAGCGAGTAGGCACCCTCCATCTTCGGGATGGAAGGGAGGAAAGGGTGCACACCGACGGGTGTGTACTTCCCATACCGGTATGAGGTTCCAGAGGGTCAGGAGCAATGCATTACATCGCATACAAATTGATGATGATATTGATAAGTATTCATGAATGAGATGTTATACATGATGAAAGATGTTATTGACTTGTTGTTATGCTTGTTGTCCATTGCTGTATGCTTGCTGAGTTTTCTAACTCACCCTTGTGTTTTCTTGTTGTTTTAGGTACCATGAAAACGTCATGCGGGAAAGGTGAATAGTCACACGCTCACACGTTGCTTCACCTTAATGTTTCCCCAAGTCAATTCATTTAGTTGGATAATAAATTGCGTGTGATGGCCTTTAAATTAAGTCTTAGCTTGGTTAATGAGAAGTTCTGTTGTTTGTTTGACACTTGGAACTTTAAGAGCTTGATGTTAGACTTTTATTGTCGTTAAGACTCTATTTATTGCTGTTTTAGATGTTTCTCTTATTGCCATATAATGCCATATTATTGCTGCTCCTTAAATTCATGATAAAACAAAGGAGGTGCTGCCGAAATCTCGGTTTTTAGCATATGCACCTTTGCTGGAATTTTATGTTAAATATGGTATTTAGTTGTTGTTTAGCTTATGTTTGGTAGCATTCGGGCATATTAAATGCCGGGGTGTTACATATACTATATGCATGGCTTGGTACAAAGGAATAGCTCAAAGTATATTTGCAGTAAACAGCATTTGAAAAGTAATATAAGTAGATTCGAAAGTAGTAGAAACAAGTAAAGTATAAATAACTTTTCAAGGAATTTAATAAACATCTTTCCCATCCTAATCCACATTTCCATCAACTTCATTATTAGTCCAACCCAACTTTTCAAACCAAAGTTATTTTTAGGAAAATCTAACCCTTGACTGTAATTCCCGAGCGATGTCCAATACCGCGGACAAGGCTATTCGAATAGATTCTAAACTCTGCAGAGGTTATGCACTTTACCCACAAGATACAGTCAAACACCACAAAGGCGAGTTCCCGTAACAAAGTCTTTCGAAAACCTCTAACAATACAAGTGGTCCTCCCCGGTTATTGCACACTAACCCTTCCCTTAGCTAAGGCGAAGTCTAGGCCAATCAACCGTTAGATGGGTACCTGGCCTCAGCCCCGGTACGCTCCCCCGTACAACTTACACAAAGGGTGTAGTTGACCTCCTGAGGTCCCACAGGTACGTTATTAGCAACTTAGTCAACTAGGTCCGTCCCATTATGGACATGTGGTTGCACGTTAGACCCAGTTCAAAGGCTTGCAAGGTTAAGTCCTTAGGGTGACCAGGGCAAGACTAGAAGAACCAAATCAACATTCCCAACGCCACAACCGGCCCACTTGATTACTCTTATCACATGCCCTGGCCGAAAAATCGTTTATCAAACCCCAGTTGATTACCATGCACCACGTGACATCAACATCACATGATACTTTTCCAAAACAGGTTCAATATATCATTAAGTCAATATTAAAATTTGATCATCCAAAATCATGTCTTGAGCACGTAGCGAGTCTAAGCAAGATACTACAACGGTCTAAACCCATGTTGGCAATTTAATAATGTCCAACTAGTAATCCACAACTAGGGTGACAAGGGTCATGGCACATACTTAAATAATCAAGGTGTCATACGACAAATTGGTACTTATCTAACCCCATGTTTAAACAAAGTATTTTTCTAATTGAACTAGCATGCAATAGTTTAAATCAAAATAGATTTCCAAATAGGATCAACATGGTCAAAGCACAACTTGCCTTCAAAAAGTACTTGTTCTTGGTCTTGAGTTGGATCTGAGTTAATACTTCTCCTTCGAATCCTTCCTAGGCACTTCAACGTCTACTCGTAAGCGTGCAAATAGCAAATACACAAATAAACAATAGGCAAAAAGTGTCCAAACACCCAAATAAAATCCATAAACAGAGAGAACATAATTTTATGAATTTTTAGAAACTGGAATCGTCAAATTTGGCGTTAAGGCATAAAAGTTATGATTATTTAAAGTTTAAATAATCAATTAAATAATTTTGCAGAGAAAAACTTTATTCCAAAAATTAAATAAAATTCATATTTAGGTAGATCTCATTTTTATACAAATTTAGAAATTTGAATCACTCAAATCGGAGTTGAAACGCAAAAGTTATAAGCGTTTGAAGTTTGAAACAAAATCTGAAATCATTAATTCGAATTAATAAATCATTTTCTTTTCGGAAATTAATTATTGCGTCGGCATGGACAAGTGGCAGCCTCTGATTGGTTGGTGGCGTCGGTAGTCCATGGACTCGGTCCACGCTTCGGCTCGGGTCTAGTGGACCGGGTCCCACGGCCACGTGAGGCCCGACATGTGGGCCCCACCGTCGATGTCACGCGACGCAATTAACCCTTGCGGTCTACTCGCCGACATGCGGGCCCCACCGTGGCGTCGGCGGTGACGCCATGGTGCGGTTCGGTTGTCCCGGCCGACACGCGGGCCGGCGTGTCGAGACACGCGATCACGCGGCGTGGCGTGGCTTAAGTACACGTGGCACAATCTCGTCCGTTGATTTGAAAATCAACGGCCCGGATTGGATCTAGACTTCACGTTCAAGACTATACGGTTGATTCGGACCGTTCGATCTAGATCTAACTACGCTAACGGATCTAGGGTTGAACAAGAAAGGAAATACGTGGGCGAACCTCACGGCTTGATCCGGATCGGACGGCGGAGATTGCTTCGCAAGTCCGGTGATGGCGCGGCGAGGCTTGAGCACCGGAGACGTAGACTACGACCTCCCACACGGCATGTCCGTGTAGCTCCGGCGTGAAGATTGGCACTCCCAGGCGCGACGCGATATGGGGATCTCGGTCCTGGGCTCGGTGTCGTCGGAGAGCGGCGGCAGCGGATCGACGAAAAATGCGGCGGGGACTTCCCTACTACGGCGAGCAATCGGCACGGCTTGGCGGCTTGAGCTCTATTAGCTGGGGCAAGCGGGCGCATAGGAGAGGTCAACCTCGGGGCGGTCCGGGCTTTAAATACGGCCTCGGCGTGCGCAAATCGGAACCCTAGCCGTGTCCCGCTCGGTCACGGCGGAGCTCTCCGGCCGAGTCGGAGCGGAGACGACGGCCGGGAGCCATCCACGTGTCGCGATCAACGGCCCACGATCGCCGCGGCGCGATCGTGTCGGGTCGGACGGCTCGAACCGGTACGGGCGGATCTCAGCCGTTGGATCCCGATCCAACGGTCGGGATCGCTTAGGGTTGGGAACTGGTTTGGTCGAGTCAACTGGCTCGGGTCGGACTCGAGTCCGACTCGGGTCCCGACTCGGTCGGATGAACAATACTCGACCCGAGTTGATTTTCCAGCGATTTAATATTTAAAATAATTCCCAATAATTCATTTAATTCATTAAAAATAGCAAAATACTCAGAAAAATTCCAGAAAAATTCTGGAAAATATTTTAGGGTATTTGGGACTCAAATAAAATATTTCCAACAAAATTTTATTTGCAAAATTAAATTCTTTAATTATTTCAAAATGGAATAAATTCAAATAAATTCCAAATAAATCCAAATAAATTCCAGAAAATTCCAAAAATTCACCAAAGTGCCAAATCACACATGAATTTAAGAAAAGCAAAATTTTGGGGTGTTACACGGTCCCGACACGGGTGGCGGCGCAATAAATAGGGCCCTCGGCGTCCGTGAAACGCACGGAAACCGAGGCCCACTCCGTTGCGGCGGCGGAGTCCGGCGACGACTCGGATTGGGTGACGTGGCTCAACCATAGCCGTTGGATCAAGATCCAACGGTGCGGTGGTTTGGGCTCGGGTCTGGCTCGGGCGAGCTGGCTGGCTCGGTCGGGCTCGGGCTCGGGTGGCGTGGCTCAATCGTGGCCGTTGGATCTGAATCCAACGGTCACGCGGTTAGGGCTCGGCCGAGTGGGTTCGGTCGAGTCACGTGGCTCGGGTCGGACTCGAGTTCGACTCGGTCGGATGAATAGTACTTGACCCGACTCGATTTTCCAGCGATTTAATATTTGAAATAATTTCCAGTAATTCATTTAATTCAAGAAAAATAGCAAAATACTCAGAAAAATTCTGGAAAATATTTTAGGGCATTTGGGACTCAAATAAAATATTTCCAACAAAACTTTATTTGAAAATTTAATTTCTTTAATTATTTTAGTACGGAATAAATTCAAATTAAATCCAAATAAATCCAAATAAATTCCAGAAAATTCCAAAAATTCACAAATGTGCAAAATAATATTTAATTTCATGAAAAGCAAAAATTGGGGTGTTACAAATATCATGGCAATAACATCTCCCATCATATATATCATCTCATTCATGAACACTTAACAATATCTTCATCATTATGTATGCAATGTAATGCAATGCTCGTCTCCTTGGAAACTCATACCGATATGGTTGAGTACACACCCGTCGGTGTGCACCCTCTCCCCCCTTCCATCCCGAAGATGGAGGGTGCCTACTCCTCGCTTCCGTTCACCGCGGTGAATGGAATCACGATGTAGGACTTACTCATTGGCTTTCCGGATTAGTCATAACTTTCTCACCGACCTTCCCAGACTAGTTATGACTTTCTCACCGCCCGAGCCATGTAACATGCCATGTATGCATTTATGCCAACATCATATTTAACTCACATATTAACACATGGCATCATAACATATTAAACATGCTCATCATATCATTGGCAATCATAAAAGCATGGCAAGTGATCATATATCATGTAGTCAATTCCATCTATTCTCAACAAGCAACCTACAAATCGCTATCCATCACAACACACTTGCCTCAACCACGGGCAACAGATTGGCGGGAAGTAGAGGGCACTCCCGAGGTCGCACCACCTGCACATAGATACCACACGCTCACAATCATGTCCACAAAACAGTACGCAAACCCTCATCTACCCCGATATTGCCAACTACTCGCAAAACCTAAAAACAGAGGTTCTGTCCCGTCGGGACAGCAGCCTTGCAAAAGGCATAACTTGAGTTCTGGGACTCCGAATCAATTAAACGAGTACATCCTAGCGTAGCTTAGGAAATTTCACAACTTTCTCTAGGTATATGGAAATACTGATTCGGAATCTAAAGTTGTTTAATCTACAGATTACCGTGATCTGTTCCAATTACGTCACAGATTTTATCACGCTCGGTAAAACAGCCATAACTCTCAAACGGCTGGGCGGAAATTAACGTGCTTTATACCCACTGAAAGATAATGAAATTATCTACAACTTCTTCAACATCTGTACGGACAGATTCGGATTCTAAATTGACGAAAACGCAAACCCTAGGTCGACTGCTCATGCTGTCCCAAAAATAGAACATGGCAACATCTAGATCTAATCCAAATTACTCAATTCCAGCACCACCAATTGATCTAAAAACTTGATAAACACCCTTAGAACAGTACCTAGATCAACCCCAAGGATTTCCATGGACATACCTTTGCCCGACGCACGAAAACCCAATAGATCTCCTCCCGGTTCGCGCGATCCCCTTCCTCGCTTCCAAATCCACCGGATCTCCTCGTCGCAGAGCGCTCCAATGGATGGATATTCGAGGTGGTGAGGTCAATAACTCACCTAGGCACAGCAAGGGAGGTGGAGAGGTGGTGGAGAGGGTGGTGGCGCAAGGGGAGAGGCTTGGGGGAGGTGGAGGCGGCTAGGGCACTTGGGGGCGCAAGGGGCAGGGGGAGGATGCCCAAAAGGGCAGGGAAACCCCCCCTTTAACCAGCCCTAAGCCCCTTTCCTAATCCTAAATGGATTCCCACTCCATCCCAACAAAGCCCACAACCCCCTCTTTAAGGCCCAAAACCCCGGAAACGGCCCGGAAACGGCCCGACAACGCTATTAACCTCCATACCTTATGGTTTTAACCTCCCATATCATATTTTAATATGTTTTTGACCTCATCATGCACCTTTTATAAGGTTACGACGCTCTGTGGTGTCACAACACTTCAAAAGGCCCAAAAATGCGAGTAAACCTCAAGCCGAAAGGTTTTATTCTCTAATTTCACATTTTATAATGTCACACCATACCGTAGTGTCACATCAACCCATTGCCACATACGCCCACCATAACACACAACCTCTTGCCACTTGCCCCAGTCTAAATCATTTCCCATCCTAGTTGTGTGATACTACGGAAGGTCGAATCATTATAAAATATGAAATCGGAGATTAAAACTATACGTTATAAAGTTTAATCGCGTGTCCGGGCCGATTTCGGGAGTTTAGGCCTCTCCGGGGCGATTTGGGCCTTAGAGGGGACCCCACATGGGCCGAAGGTGGAGTTCTTTGGCCCATGTGGGGGAGGGGGGCAGCAAACCGCTGCCCATGCGGCCCCTCCCCTTGCCCTAGGGCGCCCCACCCCCTTGCCCTCCCCCCCAAGCCGCCACCCCCCACTTCCTCCTATCCACGCCGCTCTAGCCACCCTCCCCCTTGCGCCTCCCTCCCTCCCTCGCCTCTCCACCTCCCTAGCCATCCTAGGGGAGCTCCTCACCCCTCCATCCTGCTGTCCTCTCCATTGGGAAGCTCCACGACGAGGAGATCCGGCGGATTCGGAGCGAGGAAGGAGATCGGGAGAACCGGGAGGAGATTCATCGCCGTTCGTCGGTTCATCGTTCGTCTGGCGAAGGTATGTTTAGGGGTAATCCTTGGGGGTGGTCTAGGTGCTGTGCTATAAGGTGTTTTTATTCTTTTAGATCAAGAGGTGGTGCTGTGATTGGGTAGATTTGATGAAAACTAGAGTTTGCATAGGGTTCTGTTTCTAGCAGATTGGGCGCACGACCTAGGGTTTGAGTTTTCGCAATTTTAGATTCTGATTTTGGTCAGTCTCCTGTTGATAAAGTTTTAGATAACTTCAATACCTTTAATTGGACACTAAGAACGTCCAATTCCGCCCAGCCGTTTGAAAGTTATGGTAGTTTTACCTAACGTGTTCAAATCTGTGACGTAATTAGGACAGAACGTAATGTTTTGTAGATTAAGCAATTTTAGAGGCCGAATCAGCTTTTCCCAATACTTCAAGAAAGCTAGGAAATTTCCTAAGCTTCACGATGATGTACTCGTTTACTTCATTTGGAGAACTAGAACTCAAGTTATGCTAGTTTGAAGCCTGCTGTCCCGGGGGACAGATTCTCTGTTTTTCGGCTTTGGGAGTAGTTTACGAAGTCGGGGTAGATGAGCGATTATGTACTGTTTTGTGGGCACGGTTTGAGTGTGTGGTATCTATGTGCAGGTGGTGTGACCCTGGGAGTGCCCTCATCCTCTCGCCAACCCGTCGCCCGCGGTTAAGGCAAGTGTATTGGAATAGGTAGCGTGTTGAATGTTGCTAGACTTGATTAGATGCAAATTGTTTTATGATATGATGCCATGGTTGATGTTTGCCTATGACATGATGAACATGATTTCATATTGATCATGATTTCGTTGTATTAAATGTTTATGCCAATCTTTACATTTTTATGTCATATGTGCATTCATAATGGAAGAGGCATCCCATGCTGATGCGGGCCTCTGTGTTCACACCTAGTGAACACGAAAGACCTACCTCGTAGTCCCATCCATGGTTGCTCATGGGAGTGTGTCAGTAAGAGTAGGCACCCTCCATCTACGGGATGGAATGGTAAAGGGGGTGCACGCCAACGGGTGTGCACTCGGCAATACCGGTATGTGCTTCAGAGAGATATGTGCATTGCATTGCATGAATGAAGTGGTTTATGAGATGATTATGATGTTCTTTGAAATGCATATGAAGATGTTTTTTTGAGATGTTTATGATGGTGTTATATGAGAGCATAAATGAAGTTCATGAGTTGATTCTCAGGTTATGTGAATGGCATTAAGTATGTATGTGAGTTGTTATTGTTTTGGTATCATTGCAATATACTTGCTGAGTGATGAACTCACGCTTGTGTTTATGTTGTTTTTCTTAGGTACTCTGACACCGACATGCGGGAAAGGGGCTTAGCGGCACTTCATCACATAATTTCCACACAATTAGACAATATTTACCTTTCAGAGTTGTGATAATGAGTCTAGTGTGACGAAACTAGGATTATGAGTTGTTCATGTGCTTGATTACATCCTTTACTTTGTATTGGTTCATGGAGTGGTTAAATTCATTATGCAAGACTTAAATTGCCGCATTATTACCTGTTATTGCTGCTTTGGATGATTTCCATTGTGATATATCATGTGGTATTTTGTTGTTGCTCCGAATCATGGAAAAACAAAGGAGATGCTACCGAAATTTCCGGTTTTAGCATTTGCTCCTTTGCTGTAATTTATCTTTATTTGTGGTTTTTAGATGTTGACTAGTCTATGTTTGGTAACATTCAAGCATACTAGATGTTGGGGTGTTACAAGTTGATTATTATGCAACACATGCCAATAATAAGTCAACATCCATGTAGAACAACACATGCCTCTACATATCAACATCATCGTGTGACAACACATGGTACACCATTTTAGAAACACATTGCATATTTCATTAATCTATATTAACTTTGTATTTCCAAAATGATATCAATAACACGTTGCATGTCTAAGTATACTAGTCACGATCTAGCAACCCATATTGGCAATATAATAGCATCCAACTAACATTAAATCAACTTAAGGTGACAAATGAACATGGCATACAAATGACAAGGTGGATATACAACAACTATGTTAATTAACTAATCCAAAATTAATTGAAGTCACTTTTAATTTGAATTAGCATGCAATAATTTGAATTAATGTAAATTTTGAAACATGGGATCAACATGGTTGCATCGATCATAGACCAGTGTGCTATGCGGGGAAGAGGGTGCAATGGGAGAGGGAGGACAAGGAGGCCTCCACACCATTTGCATCGATCATAGACCAGTGTGCTAAAGGTTGGCTAAGAGCACGGTCAGGTGCCACATCTTCCGCAACTGTCTCCTTTAAAAACCCCATGGATGAGGAAGTCTACCAATGTCTGGTAAGATATATATCGAACTACCAAGTTTGTATGTAATTAGTCCATAACTTCATAAGTGAAATAACTTGTTGGGATCTTGCAGATAGCGTTGAGTACACAATCGTCTGGTGGCTCTTTTTTTGATAGAAAGGGATAAAGATGCACTATCCATGGCCTTGGGAAACAAGGAAAACTGTCGGGACCCCGAATTTGCAAATCCGGACCCTCTGTGTATTCAGCACTAGTCCAGGAACGCGCTAGTGCACACAGTCTTAACATCGGTAAATATCACAATCATACCAATCGATATTATCAAAGTACTTTATTTAAATAACCAAACTGGTTACTTGACCTCATGGTCAAGTTACAAATGTATGCCTCGTAGGGCGAAACTTATTCAGAGAGAAACAATAGCAGCGGAAAATCAAATAAACTTAGTGGCGCCATCCAAAGATACCACAGTAACCGACCGGGCTCGCATCCCTAAGTAGTCGGGTCCTCTTGGAGTTCCTCCTCCAAAGCTGGCGTAATCTCCTCTTCAACTGGTATTGTGTTGAGGCAAGGGTGAGTACTTGGTACTCAGCAAGTCATGCACAGAATGCAAGCTAATATACTATATGCATGGCTTAGTACAAAGGAATAGCTCAGGGTATATTTGCAAAGAAATGACTTTTGACAAGTAATAAAAGTAGATTCGAAAGCAGTAGAAATAAGTAGAGCATAAATAACTTTTTAAGAAGTTTAACAAACATTTTTCCCATCCTACACCATATTTCCATCACCTTCCTTGTTAAACCAACCCATCTTTTCAAAACCAAGTTATTTTCAGAAAGTCTACCCCTTGACTGTAATTCCCGAGCATTGTCCAGTACCGTGGACTCGGCTATTCAAATAGATTCTACACTCTGCAGAGGTTATGCACTTTACCCACAAGATACAGTCAAACACCACAAAGGCGAGTTCAGTAACAAAGCCTTTGGAAGCCTCAAACAACACAGGTGGTCCTCTCAGGTTCGTGCTCTACACCATCCCTTCCCTTAGCCAAGGCGAAGTATGGGACCAACACACCGTTAGATGGGTACTGGCCACAGCCACGATACGCTCCCCGTACAATCACACAAGCGGTGTAATCGACACCCTGAGGCTCCACAAGTGAGTCCTTAGCGACTTAGTCAACTAGGGCCGTCCCATTCCAGCCATGTGGTTGCAAGTATGACCCAGTTCAAAGGCTTGCAAGGTTAAGTCCTTAGAGTGACCAGGGCAAGACTACCCGAAGAACCAAATCAACATTCCCAATGCCACAACTGGCCCACCTGATTACTCTTGCCACATGCCCTGGCCGAAATCAGCGTTTATCAAACCCAGTTGATTACCATGCACCACGTGCCATCAACATCACATGATACTTTTCCAAAACAGGTTCAATATATCATTAAGTCAATATTAGCATTTGATTATCCAAAATCATGTCATGAGCACGTAGCAGGTCTAAGCAGTATACTACAACGATCTAAACCCATGTTGGCAATTTAATAATGTCCAACTAGTAAACCACAACTAGGGTGACAAGGGATCATGGCACATACTTAGATAATCAAGGTGTCATATAACAAATTGGTATTTATCTAACCCCCATGTTTAAACAAAGTATCTTTCTAATTGAACTAGCATGCAATAGTTTAAATCAAAATAGATTTCGAAATAGGATCAACATGGTCAAAGCGCAACTTGCCTTCAAAAAGTACTTGCTCTTGGTCTTGAGTTGGATCCTGAGTCAACACTTCTCCCTCGAATCCTTAAGACTTCAACGTCTACTCGTAAAGCGTGCAAATAGCAAATACCCAATAAACAATAGGCAAAAACATCCCAAAACTCCAAATAAAATCCATAAACAGAGAGAACATAATTTTCTGGATTTTTAGAAACTGGAATCGTCAATTTTGGAGTTAAAGCATAAAAGTTATGATTATTTAAAGTTTAAATAATCAATTAAATAATTTTGCAGAGAAAAACTTTAGTCCAAAAATTAAATAAAATTTATATTTAGGTAGATCTCAATTTTATACAAATTTAGAAATTTGAATCGCTCAATCGGAGTTGAAACGCATAAAAGTTATAAGCGTTTGAAGTTTGAATCTAAATTTGAATCAATATTTCGAATTAATAAATCATTTTCTTTTGGAAATTAATTATTGCGTCGGCATGGACACGTGGCAGCCTCTGATTGGCCTGCTGGCGTCAGTGATCCACGGACTCGGTTCGGGTCCACGGTGGATACAGTCCACCGGGCCGGTCTGGTGACATCACGGGTCCCACCCGTCGGTGGAGTCGCGTCGCGGTGGCACGACCACGTGGCACGATCCGAGCCGTTCGATTCGGATCGAGCGGTTGAGGTTGGATCCAATCCACCGCAGCGTGGATTTATTTGCGATGGCGTGGGCGAACGAGGGCCGTTGGATTTTGATCCAACGGTTGAGATCTATCCTGGGTTCTACAGGGTTAGGGCGCACGTGGCTAACCTGGACCGTTGGATCTTGATCTCACGGTCCAGATCCAATCTGGTTTTCTACCGTTTCAAAGAAACGTGGACTCACCGTGATCGTCGGATGAAGATCGGACGGCGGGCGATCTTAAATGGGGGTTGCGGCGGCCGGTTGTCGAGGTCTGGCCGGACTTGAAGACGACGACACGGACGGCGCCACAGGGCAGATCCGGCGAAGTGAATGCCACTCCCAGACGCGCCTGCGTCCTTGGGGTCTCGGATCCGGCCACAAACGCGACGGAGAACGGTGGACGGCGGCGGAACGATGCCAAAACCCTAAACAACCCTAATCAACTCCGGCGAGGAATCGCGAGCACGGAGGAGCTCTTCGAGTGGCGGCGGCTAGAGCAAAAGGTGCGCCGCGGTGGCGGCGATCTCGGGCACGCACTCCACGCCTTAAATACGGCGCAGGCGTCGAGATTCGCTCGGTTTCCATGGCGAGGCGATGCGGGCGAGTCCGGCTTCCGGACCGCGGCGGCGGCGGCTCAATCCTAGCCGTCCACGCGGCGACGGACGGCCACGATCGCTGCGACGCGCACGGGTTCGACTTCGGTCTCGGCTCGGGGTGGCGTGGCGCAATCACAACCGTTAGATCTTGATCCAGCGGTCGGCGTGGCTAGGGTTTCGGGCAAGCGGGTTTGGCTCGACCACGTGGCTCGGTCGGACTCGAGTCCGACTTCAGACCGAGCGACCACGGTCGGTCCCTTTTCCAGCGAATTAATCATTAAAATAATTCCCAGTAATTCATTTAATTCATTAAAAATAGCAAATGACTCAGAAAAATTCCAGAAAAATTCTGGAAAATACTTTGGATCATTTTGGACTCAAATAAAATATTTCCAACAAAAATTTATTTGCAAAATTAAATTCTTTAATTATTTCAAAATGGAATAAATTCAAATAAATTCCAAATAAATCCAAATAAATTCCAGAAAATTCCAAAAATTCACCAAAGTGCCAAACCACACATGAATTTAAGGAAAGCAAAATTTTGGGGTGTTACAAAAACCCTGGTCGCATGTGAGGCAAAGGGGTTTTCATTCCCAGGTTAACATCCTCAAAATTTGGAGAAATGGATCTAAAAATTTAAAATATGAATTCTGGTTTCAATCTGAATTATATTTGCTCTACAACTTCCTCTTGTTTTTGTTGCAAGAAGTTCCTTTTTGGTTAGGAGAAAGATTATGACCTTAAAAATTAAAACTTGTGAATTTAAAATTGAGAAATGCACGATTAAATCCTAAATGGCATTCGAATCATCTTTGCTAATTTTTATGAAGTTTTGTATTGGTTGGTTGCTTTCAAAAAATCTCTTTTTACTCCTTGTCTCTCTGCCCTATGGGCCCGCTCCTGTGCCAAACCCCACATGGCAACGTGACTGGCCTCGCTACCCCTGCTTCTTTCGAGTGGCCCCATGGCCCACTGGCTAGCTCCTTCTCTTCTCCCCTCTCCCTCTCCTCTCTTTCTCGCGAGAGCTCTGTAAAACGACGCCACATCAGCGAATTCCCTCCATTTCTCTGCCACGGCAGCCGGTCTCCACTCGTACTCGTTCACACAAAAGACCGCGGCCATGTCTCGCTCGTTCCCTACCGTGGCAGCCCTCTCCTTTGGTTTTCCTCTGCCATGGTGACCAATTTCCTCTCTTTTCTTCGGTTGTGGCACTGGGCATCACCGCCCTGGAACTTGCACTATGAGCCATCACCTCCGCCTGCACTTCAGTCTGCAAGACTCCTTGGCGCTGAGCTAGCACTGTGCCTCGCCGAAATTATTCCACGTGCATGCAAATTCCGCCGATAACACCAGTGCTGGTGTCCTTTTCTCCTTGTCACCAAATTCGGAGCTCATGGGACCGTGGCTGTGAGACCCTCACTTTTATGATACAGTGCAAACATAAAAGCAAGGTTCTAATGTGCATACTGTGCTAGTCCCATGATCAGTAGCTAGCACGCACAAACACAATTTGAAATCACAACCATGCAAAAGTTTCATATTTTATTACAGCAGAAGTAATGATACAATATGACCGAGAAGGTCAACTAAAATTTAACAAAAGAATTAGATGACTTATAGTTTGCCACATAATCCACAGTCAACTGACAAGGTAAAGCCTTAGAAAGAACTGTCGTTAATAATCCCATAATCCTGCGTCAAAGTAAAGTTCATCGAGATACCTGCATCTTCACCTAAAAACAATAATGATAGCAAGGGTGAGTACATTTCGTACTCAGCAAGACTTGAGTTGTGTGTTTGAAATGCAGACTGAACCTAAAGTAAAGCTTATACGGTTATTCTTTGCTTGGAGCCAAATTGAAATATATATATATACTGAATAGTAGAGTGAAAGCGAAAATTATAAAGGTAAATAAATGAGTAAAGTAACAAGTATGTACTTAAAAGTAATAAGAAGAGATAGATAACTCACAGCCCTTCGTGAATAAATTGTAACAAAATACCCACATTCCTTCGAGAGTAGAATGTAACAAAATACCCACATTCCTTCGTAAGTGATAAAACGTCCAGTCCCATCATATGAAGTATTATTTGAAGATTAAATTTTTGTCCACACAGGGCACAACAGCTGAATTCAACCTTGCCAACGTAATGTCAAGTATTGAATCATCTATAAGGGTAAGCTCACCAAAATATTTTATAAAAACAACTAACTAGTGTCAATTCGCCAAGTCATCCATGACCATGGATACGGCTATTCGAATAGTTTTAGACCCTGCAGAGTTGTACAGCTTTACCCACAAGATATGTTCTCCCTTTTTGCAACATGTATAAGACACACTTCCTTTGGTATGTCCGCCGGGAGTTCATAACGAAACCGTTCGATTACTTGAACCTAACTTTGCACCAGCGACGGCGTTTAACCCTGACTATGATGGAAGCAGAAGTATATAATAAAGTAGTGATGATCATCAGGAGCCATGGCTCAAAGAATAACGGAGCCGTAGCTCGGTTAGAATAATATTAACATTAAGAATATTATGCCCCAATTCATAACCAGACGTACACCGTACTTCTGCCTACCAGAGTGCAAAGCTAGTTCCAAATAATTTAATAAGTCAAGGCTGCCCCATCCTAGCACTTGTGGATGTATGGTTATACTTGATCATGCAACACTACGTTCGGTCCTTAAAGTGACATGGGCGATACTTCACCCTATCTACGTACACGTTAAAACATGTACATCCGGCTATTGCCAATAATCACCCACGTCGAAATCATAGTTTTATTTTCAGAAAGAATATAATATAAAAAATCACAATGTTCCATCAAGTTCAAGATTAAAGTTCAACATGTCCAAAATTTTAGTTTCATTGCGAACAGTATAACCCGTTGTTCGTGTTCCCAATCTAAAGCAGGGCTAAGCATATGCAAGTAATAATCGGATATACCCATTTTGTGTATCCATCATCAATCTAGGGTTTCATCTATCACTACTGATTAAGGAAAACCATCAATGAAGGTTATATCTACCATTCTTCCCATAATATAGCAATGTATACAAAATATAGCATATGCATGCAAATTTTATTTTAATTCTTCTTGTTAAAGGAAAAATAGGATCTACATGAGTGCTTGCCTTGCTATCCGTTGTTTTCAGTGAAGAAGTCGAAGTTGGATTCTCGAAGTTGTCGATGACGAAGTCCGAGATGTCGGCTTCTATACGTCATATAACGGAAGAGATAACAAATAGCAAATAACACTTTCAATAAGGGCAAAAGGAAATCAGATGGAAAATCAAATATAAAACATTACATAAAACAAGCATGGTTGGTTCGTGATTTCGTGCGTGTAACACCTCGGCATCTAGTATGCCCGAATGCTACCAAACATAGACTAAACAACATCTAAACACCACAAATAAAGATAAATTACAGCAAAGACACAAATGCTAAAACCAAAAATTTCGACAGCATCTCCTTCGTTTTAACATGAATTGAAACAATAGCAATAGCATGGCAAGTTATATCATAACATAAGACATCTAAAGCAGCACTATAAAAGGATATAGCATCAACATAAACCAATAATACCAAATCCAACTACTCCATAAACTATAGCGAAGCAAATAAGGAACACAAGCACACAACTTAATCCATACACCAAGTTTCATGGCATTTATTATGATCATGACTCAAGTTGATAAATCTGCCTACAGGTGTGGAGCTACGTGAAGATGTGTAGCTAATGCCCCTTCCCACATGCTGGTGTCATGGTACCTAAAACAACATAAAACACAAGCGTGAGTTCATCACTCAGCAAGTATATTGCAATGGACCAAAAAGAACAATTCAATGTTATCATCACTACATACCATGCTCAACATCATGAACCAGTCATGGTTTCATATATAACATCATTCTCATGTCTCAACATCATTGTACTCATTTCATCATCATCATGTATGCAATGCAAATGCTCATATCTCCTCGAAGCACATACCGGTATTGCCGAGTGCACACCCGTCGGCGTGCACCCCCTTCCCCTTCCATCCCGTAGATGGAGGGTGCCTACTCTTACTGACTCGCTCCCATTCACACCCGTGGATGGGACTACGAGGTAGGTCTTTCGTGTTCACTACGTGTGAACACAGAGGCCCGCATCAGCATGGGACGCCTCTTCCATTATGAATGCACATATGACATAAACATGTAAAGATTGGCATAAACATTAAATACAACGCAATCATGATCAATATGTAATCATGTTCATCATGTCATAGGCAAACATCAAGGTATCGCCTCTGAAGGGAATGAAACGATTTTGAGTCAGTGGAAAGTTAGCGCCCCGCTACATCGGACCATTCCCAGTGGTTGCCCGAAAAGGAGAAGTGGCTTACAAGTTGGAGTTACCTCCGCAGCTATCAGGAGTGCATGATGTCTTCCATGTGTCTTAGCTGAAGAAATGTCTCAGAGTACCCGAGCATCAGATGCCGTTGGAAGAAATGGAGCTGAAAGAAGACCTGTCGTATCCAGAGTACCCAGTTAAGATTTTGGATGAAGTCGAGCGTCGAACCCGAAGCCGAGTGATCAAGTTCTGCAAGGTTCAGTGGAGCAACCATTCGGAGAAGGAAGCTACTTGGGAGCGTGAAGAAGATCTTCGAGCAAAGTTTCTTGACCTTTTTCTTTCTCCGTCTGAATCTCGGGGACAAGATTCTCTCTAAGGGGGTAGGTTTGTAACATCCTCATTTTCGTCCTTTGTGAAAACATAATTTAAATTAAGCTAAATTCAAAATTTGGGTTTTCTTGGATGTTTATATTAACCTGGCATCCTTTTCCCTCTGAAATTGACATTTAATTCCTCTCCGTTCGAAAAGTCAATGTCTCGAATTCTAGTCTGCCCCTGAAAATCCAACCGAGTACAAAAATGCTCCAAAAATCCCCAAACCACTTCAATTGTGTCCCAAATATTCCAAAATGATTTTAGGAACCATTCCCCGGATTTTTGGACCTCCGTTCCTATTTTATCTCGCGTGGCTTTTGTTTAATGCCTGCGATCCACGCCCGAATATTTAATTCCACAAATTTCATCCAAATTCAGCAGAACCAATTTTATTGGGTCCCAAATATTCTGAAATGGCTCTAGGAATTTTTCCGGAATTTTTAGACCATTTTTCCTAAATTTTCTCTAGGGCGGTTTATTCGCATAATTGAGAACCAATGAGGGAGCGCCACGTGTCACTGCTTGTAACACCCCAAAATTTTGCTTTTCTTGAATTCATGTGTGATTTGGCACTTTGGTGAATTTTTGGAATTTTCTGGAATTTATTTGGATTTATTTGGAATTTATTTGAATTTATTCCATTTTGAAATAATTAAAGAATTTAATATTGCAAATAAAATTTTGTTGGAAATATTTTATTTGAGTCCAAAATGATCCAAAATATTTTCCAGAATTTTTCTGGAATTTTTCTGAGTCATTTGCTATTTTTAATGAATTAAATGAATTACTGGGAATTATTTTAAATATTAAATCGCTGGAAATCCAAACCGAGTCGGTTACTGTTCATCCGACCGAGCCCGAGTCAGACTTGAGTTCGAGTCCGACCCGAGCCAGTTGACTCGATCTAACCAGCTCAAACCCTAATCAATCCCAACCGTTGGATCAAGATCCAACGGCTGAGATCCGCCGTCACGGTTCGAGCGTATCCGGCCGGATCCGATCGCGCCCGTCGATCGTGGCCGTTGATCGTGCCACGTGGGCGGTATGCGTCGTCGTCTCCGCCGAGACCGAGCCGGACTCCGCCGCGGCGCCCGCCGTGGGAAACTAGGTTTCCGTGTCCCGCGAACGCCGAGGCTATTTAAAGCGTGAGGCGTCCCCGAGGTTGCCCTCATCCTTGTGCACCCGTTCCCCGAGCCATCTACGCCTGAGCCGCCCGATTGCCGTGCGAGCTCGCCGTAGTTGGAGGAAGTGACCGCCGCGGTTTTTGCTCGATTCCGCCGCCGTCCGTCGTCTTCCGCCGAGAAGGAGCTCAGATCTGGAACCACCGTGACGAGACGCACCCGAAGGAAGGATTCATCTCGCCGGAGCGCCCGAAACGCCGTTAGCAAGGTCGTAAATCCTCCGCGCCCGGTGAGCAGCGCCGCCGCAAGCCATCGCCGGACGCGAGCTCTCTCGATCGTCCGATCAAGATCCAACGCCGAGATCACACCACGTCGGCGCCGCGGTGAGATTGCGTTACGATTTCAGATCTAATCTCGACCATCGGATCTAGATCCAGCGGTCGAAATCAATGCGTTAACCCAAGCGGCGTCAACATCGGTCTAATCCGCGCCGTTGATTTTCAAACCAGCGGCCGGGATTGCGCCACGTGTCGGGAAGTTGGACCGACGCAGTCGGGCCGCTGGCCCACGCACGCTGGCGTGTAGACGCCGACACGCGGCCCGCGTGTCGAGGGCCCAGATGTCGGGCCGCTGTCCCAGCCGAGCGCTGACGTCACCCATGACGTCACAGTGGGTCCCACATGTCAGCACCGTGGGCTGAGCCCCGCTGACGTCAGCGATGACGTCACCCGAGTGGGCCCACATGTCAGTCTCACGGGGAGTCGTGGACCGAGTCCACGGTGGACCCAAGCCGAGCGTGGACCGAGCCCATGAGCCGGCTGACGTCAGCCAGCCAATCAGGAGCTGACACGTGTCCATGCTGACGCAATAATTAATTTCCGAAAAAGAAAATGATTTATTAATTCGAAATAATGATTTCAAATTTAGATTCAAACTTCAAACGCTTATAACTTTTGCGTTTCAACTCCGATTTGAGTGATTCAAATTTCTAAATTTGTATAAAATTGAGATCTACCTAAGTATGAATTTTATTTAATTTTTGGACTAAAGTTTTTCTCTGTAATATTATTTAATTGATTATTTAAACTTTAAATAATCATAACTTTTGCGTTTTAACTCCGAATTTGACGATTCCAGTTCCTAAAAATCCAGAAAATTATGTTCTCTCTGTTTATGGATTTTATTTGGAGTTTTGGGATGTTTTTGCCTAGTGTTTATTTGTGTATTTGCTATTTGCACGCTTTACGAGTAGACGTTGAAGTGCCGGAAGGATTCGAAGGAGAAGTGTTGACTCAGGATCCAACTCAAGATCAAGAGCAAGTACTTTTTGAAGGCAAGTTGTGCTTTGACCATGTTGATCCCATTTTGAAACCTATTTTGATTTAAACTATTGCATGCTAGTTCAATTAGAAAAATACTTGGTTTAAACCTGGGGATTAGATAAATACCAATTTGCTGTATGACACCTTGATTACTTAAGTATGTGCCATGACCCTTTGTCACCCTAGTTGTGGATTACTAGTTGGACATTATTAACTTGCCAACATGGGTTTAGACCGCTGTAGTATACTGCTTAGACCTGCTACGTGCTCATAACATGATTTTGGATAATTAAATGTTAATATTGACTTAATGATATATTGAACTTGTTTTGGAAAAGTATCATGTGATGTTGATGGCACGTGGTGCATGGTAATCAACTGGGGTTTGATAAACGATTTCGGCCAGGGCATGTGGCAAGAGTAATGTCAGTGGGCGATTGTGGCGTTGGGAATGTTGATTTGGTTCTTCGGGTAGACTTGCCCTGGTCACTCTAAGGACTTAACCTTGCAAGCCTTTGAACTGGGTCATACTTGCAACCACATGGCTGGAATGGGACGGCCCTAGTTGACTAAGTCGCTAAGGACTCACTTGTGGAGCCTCAGGGTGTCAATTACACCGTTTGTGTGATTGTACGGGGGAGCGTATCGTGGCTGTGGCCAGATACCCATCTAACGGTGTGTTGGTCCCATACTTCGCCTTGGCTAAGGGAAGGGATGGTGTAGATCACGAAGCGGAGCGGACCACTGTGTTGTTTGAGGCTTAGAAAGGCTTTATTCTGGGAACTTCGCCTTTGTGGTGTTTGACTGTATCTTGTGGGTAAAGTGCATAACCTCTGCAGTGTAGAATCTATTTAAATAGCCGAGTCCACAGATCTTTGGACAATGCTCGGGAATTACAGTCAAGGGTTAGATTTTCTGAAAATAACCTGGATTTGAAAGGTTGGTCTGGTTTAAGAATAAAGATGATGGTAATGTGGTTTAGGATGGGGAAAAATGTTTATTAAAACTTCTTGAAAAGTTATTTACGCTTTACTTATTTCTCGCTTTGAATCTACTTATATTACTTTTCAAATCTTGTTTCTGCAAATATACCTTGAGCTACTCCTTTGTACCAAGCCATGCATGTAGTATATTAGCTTGCATTACGTGCATGACTTCTTGAGTACCAAGTACTCACCCTTGCCTCAACACAATACCAGTTGAAGAGGAGACTACACGGCTTTGGAGGAGGAACTCCAAGAAGATCCGTCTACTTAGGGATGCGAGCCGGTCGGTTACTGTGGTATCTTTGGATGGCGCCACGAAGTTATTTGATTTTCCGCTGCTATTATTTTTCTCTGAATAAGTTTCGCCTTGCGAGGCATACATTTTGTAACTTGGCCATAAGGTCGAGTAACCAGTTTGGTTATTTAATAAAGAACTTTATTGGTATCGTTTGGTATGATTGTGATATTTACCGATGTTAAGACTGTGTGCACTAGCGCGTTCCTGGACTAGTGCTGAATACACAGAGGGTCCGGATTTGCAAATTCGGGGTCCCGACAGAGGTGGTATCAGAGCCATACTTGACTGTAGGCTCAACCCTAGCTAGAATGGTCGTAGTGAGGAAAAAAAAAAACCTATTTTCTAAAGATAAAAATTTGTGAAGACAAGAAATGACATCTCGACTTATCCCCTTCTCTCTTTTCTTGTCTCTTGCTGAAATTTTCCCTTACCTTGTCACAATTTAAAAATTTCGAGTTCTTACGTAAAGCACTCTTGTGACAGATGGAGGAAGAGTTCAACTACGTTGATCTGGGAGTTGGTCACGCCGCGGAACTTTGGCATATGCTACAGACTCTCGGAGATTTTGAGAAACCCCAATACCAAGTGGAAGTGATCAGACAAGCGGGATTGATCAAGGCTTGTGACGTGAGGATTGAGGACACTGCTTCTTCGACCACCACAGAAGACACAGTTGCTGGACATGGCAATCGTTTCGCGCATATGCCGCAGCATCCGCACCCAGGCCGTGGAGGTTTTCTCGATGAGTGAGCATGGGTTCCATAGTGAGAACTCCTTCGCCGAGTCGAGTCATAGAATAAAGAGTCACCCTTTAGGCGTTAGACTCCAAAATTAGTTCGATTTGGATTTGCTTTGTTTGCTGAGTGTGCAGTATGTGTTGCAAGGCCCTTAGGCATTGTAAGCAGCCATACCAAGTTATTAAATAATAAAGTTGGACCTTAAGGTTACACCTTTCGCCCCGCATAAGTTCCATATTACTTGTCTATTCTTGTTTCCCTCTCATCTCTAAACCTAGAGCAAATCGACAGATGGTGAACACCCGCGGAAACTTTGGAAGCAATGGAAGTGGTTCTCGCCCAGCAAAAAACCCCAATGATGGAGCACCAGCACCGCCACTAGATATGCAGAATTTCGGAGCTTTTCTTGCTGCCCAGACTCAGTTGATGCATGCTATGATGCAACAAATGCAGCACGTCACTGCTCAGGCCACAGCCAATCAAGTTAATCAGGGACCACGCCAGAATACAAGACTATCAGAGTTCATGAGAACTCACCCACCCACTTTCTCTGGGAATGCCAATCCATTGGAGGCCGATGATTGGTTAAGATCAATCGAGAGGAAGCTACACATAGCTCAATGCATAGGAAATGAGAAGGTACTCTACGCTTCTCATCAGTTGGAAGGGACAGCCGCCGAATGGTGGGAGAACTTCTGTGCCACGCAAGAGAACCCACAAGATATCACTTGGGAAGAGTTCACGGTGCATTCGAGCGGTATCACGTGCCTGAAGGAATCATGGACCTTAAGAAGGAGGAGTTCAGAGCATTGAAGCAAGGTAATCAGCCAATGGCCGACTACCTGAACAAGTTCACACAGCTAGCACGCTACGCACCTGAGGATGTAGCGACAGATAAATCCAGACAGTCTCGTTTTATGAAGGGACTTAACTCAGGATTGCAAGTAGGGTTGATCGCCCACACCTTTCCAGATTTCCAAGAGTTGGTGAATAAGGCGCTTATTCTTGAGGACAAGCGCATTGAACTGGATGAGAACAGGAAGCGCGAGGATGCAACAAAGAAGGATCACGCCAGGAACGCAATACCGAGAGTTGCACCAAATCAATTCTTTAGATTCCAACCACGAGAATGCAACAAGGACACCACCCCAAAGACCAAGACCTGTCAATCGAAATTACAGACCCCACTTCGCTAGAAACGCTACCCAGTGCAGCGATCGAGGGCAGTGAGACGCTGCTACAAGCGCAACGAGCCAGACACTTTGCCATGATTGTCCAAAGAAGACAGCAGGAGTGACCCGATTCGCTTCAATCTAGGAACCACCCGGCTAGGACGCCCGGCACGAGAGCCACACCCAGCACCGTGGTGAGAGGCCGAGTCAACCATGTCACCGCAGATGCACTGCGAGAATGCTACTGACGTCGTCTTGGGTAAGTTACTTGTTAACTCGACTGCACAGCTTGATTTTGTTTGACTCGAGCTTCGCATTCGTTTGTTTCGCAAGGCTTTGCTACTAGAAATGATTTGAGGATTGCAAGACTTAAGTGCATGCTTTTAGTTCAAACCCTGGTTCCGAACTCCGAACGAAAGTAGGATGTTCGGGGTGAGAATACTAATAGATGGAATAGAGTTCCTAGCAAACCTTATAATTTTGGAGACCCGGACCTTAGACGTCATATTGGGAATGGGTGGTTATCCAAGCACAAGGCCGTATTGGATTGTGGACGAAGGACTATCTCGATTGAGAGCCCGTGTGGGAAGAAAGTGGAATTTCAAGCCACTGCGATTAGAGATGGACAGTTGATGGTCAAGCAGTACCAAGGCAATCAGCATAGAGGATGTCCCAAGTAGTGAATGAGTACCCAGATGTTTTTCCCGAAGATCTACAGGTATGCCTTGACAGGGACATAGAGTTTGTGATAGAGCTTGTACTGCACATGCACCGATAGCAAAGAGACCCTATCGGATGTCTACCGAGGAGTTGGTAGAGATGAAGAAACAATTTGGAAGAGTTAATGGAGAAAGGATTTATCGAGGCCGAGTTCGTCGCCGTGGGGAGCACCAGTTTTGTTTGTCAAGAAGAAGGACGGGAGTTTCGGGATGTGCATTGACTACCGTGCACTCAATGAAGTCACCGTGAAGAATAAGTATCCGCTACCCAGGATTGATGATTTGTTTGATCAGTTGAGAGGAGCCGGAGTTTTCTCCAAGATTGATACGAGATCGGGATACCATCGATTGAAGATCCGATCGTAAGATATTCAAGACTGCATTCTCGTCAAGATATGGACATTACGAGTTCTGATTATGTCCTTTGGATCGATTTAATGCGCCGGCTTATTTCATGAATATGATGAATAAGGTGTTCATGGAATATTTGGACAAGTTTGTCGTCGTGTTCATAGACGATATCCTAATCTACTCCAAGGCAGAGGATGAACATGCCGAACACTTAAGGCGAGTTTTGGAAAAGCCGAGGAACAGCAACTTTTCGCCAAGTTCAGCAAGTGTGATTTTTGGAAGGACAAGGTGGAGTTTCTTGGACATGTAATGACCGCATGAAGGAGTCGCCGTAGATCCAAGCAAAGTAGAAGCGGTGTTACATTGGGAGCAACCAAGCGTGACCAGATTCGGAGTTTCCTTGGAATGGCAGGATACTACCGCCGTTTCATCGAAGGCTTTTCGACAATTGCGAAACCTCTTACATGGCTTCTTTGAAGAAGGAAAAGAAGTTTGCATGGGCGCTTGAGAATGTGAGAAAGGATTTCAGAGCTGAAGAAGCGATTGACATCAAGCACCGTGTTAGTTCTACCGGATGTTGCTCAAAGCTTTGATATTTATTGTGACGCATCGCATCAAGGACTTGGATGTGTGCTGATGCAGAATGGAAAGGTCGTCGCTTATGCATCAAGGCAGTTGAGGCCGCATGAGGAAAATTATCCGACGCATGACCTAGAGTTAGCTGCCGTAGTGCATGCCTTGAAGATATGGCGTCACTATCTGATTGGAAACAGATGTGAAGTGTATACGGATCATAAGAGCCTTAAGTACATATTCACCCAGTCGGATCTGAATATGAGGCAGAGGAGATGGTTAGAGTTGATCAAGGACTATAATGTTGGAATCCATTACCATCCCGGGAAGGCCAACGTAGTAGCCGATGCCTTGAGTCGGAAAAGCCATACCATGAATATGTTGATAGCCACAAGTCAGGATGAGTTATGTGAGGATTTTCAGAAGATGAAGATTGAGGTTGTACCTAGCGGATTCTTGGCCGCATTGGAAGTAAAGCCTACCCTAGAGGATCAGATCCGAGAAGGACAGAAGGATGATGACAAGATCCGCAGGATTAAGTCCATCAAGGAGGAAGGCAAGGCAGAGGACTTCAAGTTGGATGAGCAAGGCACGTTATGGATGAAGGATCGAATTTGTGTGCCTAACAAAAAGGAGTTAAAGCAACTGATTCTGGAAGAAGCCCATGACTCCAAGTACTCAATTCATCCTGGAAGCGCCAAGATGTATCGAGGATCTGAAGGAGAGATTACGGTGGCGAGTATGAAACGTGAAGTTGCCGAGCATGTTGCATTGTGCGACGTATGCCAGAGAGTCAAGGCAATGCATTAGAGACCAGCAGGATTGCTACAAATTACTGAAAATACCGAGTGGAAGTGGGAGGAAATCGGAATGGATTTCATTACCGGTTTGCCGAAGACTCAAGGAGGTTATGACTCCATATGGGTTATAGTGGATCGCTTGACTAAAGTAGCCCATTTTATCCCCGTGAAGACCACTTACTCGGAGATAAATTAAGCGTAATTGTACATGATCAGGATTGTCTGTTTGCACGGAGTGCCAAAGAGGATTGTATCAGACGAGAGGTACCCAATTTACCTCAAGGTTACGGAATAAGTTGCATGAAGCCATGGGAACCCGTTTGAACTTCAAGATACCTTATCATCCACAGACGGATGGACAGACCGAAAGAGTCAACCAGATTACGGAGGATTTGTTAAGAGCTTGTGCATTGGCTTATGCTACTTCTTGGGATAAAAGTTTGCCGTATGCCGAGTTCGATCACAACAATAGTTATCGAGGCTAGTTTACGATGTCATCTTTTGAGGCCTTTGTATGGTCGACCTGTCGGACGCCATTGAATTGGAATGAGGCCGTGGCGCCGTGTCTTTGGGCCTGATATTCTTCAAGAGGTGAAGAAACGGTCGCTATGATTAGGGAAAGGTTGAAGATAGCCCAATCTCGATGGAAGAGTTATCCGACAATCGTCGCCGAGATTTGAGTTTTGAACCGTAAGACTTTGTATACCTCGAGTTACGCCTCTCGGGGGAGTTAAGAGGTTCCATGCCAAAGGGAAACTTGCACCCGTTATGTTGGACCATTTAAGATTTTGAGTCGCAGAGGCGAAGTTGCTTATCACCGGAGTTGCCTTGATCGTTAGCGAGGAGTGCATGGCGTATTCCATGTGTCCCAGTTGAAGAAGTGTCTCCGAGTTCCCGAGGAGCAGACACCGTTAGAATCAATTGAGTTGCAAGAGGATTTGACTTATAAGGAGTATCAGTGAGGATTCTGGACGCAATGGATCGAGAAACTAGAAACAAGTCAACCCGCTTTTGTAGAGTTCAGGTGGAGCAACCATGAAGAAAGCGAAGCGACTTGGGAGCTGAAGAGGATTTGAAGAAAGAGTTTCCAAACCTATTCTCAGAGTGAGCCTGAATCTCTGGGACGAGATTCTATTAAGGGGAGGTTTGTAACACCCCAAAATTTTGCTTTTCTTGAATTCATGTGTGATTTGGCACTTTGGTGAATTTTGGAATTTTCTGGAATTTATTTGGATTTATTTGGAATTTATTTGAATTTATTCCATTTTGAAATAATTAAAGAATTTAATATTGCAAATAAAATTTTGTTGAAATATTTTATTTGAGTCCAAAATGATCCAAAATATTTTCCAGAATTTTTCTCGAATTTTTCTCGAGTCATTTGCTATTTTTAATGAATTAAATGAATTATCGGAATTATTTTAAATATTAAATCATTGGAAATCCAAACCGAGTCGATTCTTGTTCATCCGATCGAGCCCGAGTCAGACTTGAGTTCGAGTCCGACCGAGCGATTGACTCGATCTAACGGCTCAAACTCCTAATCAATCCCAACCGTTGGATCAAGATCCAACGGCCGAGATCCGCCTGCACGGCTTCGAGCCGATCCGGCCGGATCCGATCGCGCCGCGGCGATCGTGGCCGTTGATCGTGCCACGTGGACGGCTGTGCGTCGTCGTCTCCGCCGAGACCGAGCCGGACTCCGCCGCCGCGCCCGCCGCCGTGGGAAACTAGGTTTCCGTGTCCCGCGCGAACGCCGAGGCTATTTAAAGCGTGAGACGTCCCCCGAGGTTGCCCTCATCCTTGTGCACCCGTTCCCCCGAGCCATCTCGCCTGAGCCGCCACCAGTTGCCCGTGCGAGCTCGCCGTAGTTGGAGGAAGTGACCGCCGCGGTTTTTGCTCGATTCCGCCGCCGTCCGTCGTCTTCCGCCGAGAAGGAGCCCAGATCCGGAACCACCGTGACGAGACGCACCCGAAGGAAGGATTCATCTCGCCGGAGCGCGCCAGAAACGCCGTCGGCAAGGTCGTCGTCCTCCGCGCCGGTGAGCCAGCGCCGCCGCAAGCCATCGCCGGACGCGAGCTCTCTCGATCGTCCGATCAAGATCCAACGCCGAGATCACACCACGTCGGCCAAGACGGTGAGATTGCGTTACGATTTCAGATCTAATCTCGACCATCGGATCTAGATCCAACGGTCGAAATCACGCGTTAACCCAAACGCGCGTCAACATCGGTCTAATCCGCGCCGTTTATTTTCAAACCACCGGCCGGGATTGCGCCACGTGTCGGGAAGTTGGACCGACGCGGTCGTGGCCCACGCACGCTGGCAGTGTAGGACGCCGACACGCGGGCCCGCGTGTCGAGGGCTCGCGATGTCGGGCCGGTCCCGGCCGAGCGCCGACGTCACCCATGACGCCAGTGGGTCCCACATGTCGCACCGTGGTCGAGCCCGCCGACGTCGGGCCGATGACGCTACCCGAGTGGGCCCACATGTCGGGCTCACGGAGTCGTGGACCGAGTCCACGGTGGACCCAAGCAGCGTGGACCGAGCCCATGAGCTACTGGCGTCAGCCAGCCAATCAGGAGCTGACACGTGTCCATGCTGACGCAGTAATTAATTTCCGAAAAAGAAAATGATTTATTAATTCGAAATAATGATTTCAAATTTAGATTCAAACTTCAAACGCTTATAACTTTTGCGTTTCAACTCCGATTTGAGTGATTCAAATTTCTAAATTTGTATAAAATTGAGATCTACCTAAGTATGAATTTTATTTAATTTTTGGACTAAAGTTTTTCTCTGTAATATTATTTAATTGATTATTTAAACTTTAAATAATCATAACTTTGCTTTTAACTCCGAATTTGTGATTCCAGTTCCTAAAAATCCAGAAAATTATGTTCTCTCTGTTTATGGATTTTATTTGGAGTTTTGGGATGTTTTTGCCTAGTGTTTATTTGTGTATTTGCTATTTGCACGCTTTACGAGTAGACGTTGAAGTGCCGGAAGGATTCGAAGGAGAAGTGTTGACTCAGGATCCAACTCAAGATCAAGAGCAAGTACTTTTTGAAGGCAAGTTGTGCTTTGACCATGTTGATCCCATTTTGAAACCTATTTTGATTTAAACTATTGCATGCTAGTTCAATTAGAAAAATACTTGGTTTAAACCTGGGGATTAGATAAATACCAATTTGCTGTATGACACCTTGATTACTTAAGTATGTGCCATGACCCTTTGTCACCCTAGTTGTGGATTACTAGTTGGACATTATTAACTTGCCAACATGGGTTTAGACTGTAGTATCTTTGCTTAGACACACTACGTGCTCATAACATGATTTTGGATAATTAAATGTTAATATTGACTTAATGATATATTGAACTTGTTTTGGAAAAGTATCATGTGATGTTGATGGCACGTGGTGCATGGTAATCAAGCGGGGTTTGATAAGCGATTTCGGCCAGGGCATGTGGCAAGAGTAATCAGTGGGCCGATTGTGGCGTTGGGAATGTTGATTTGGTTCTTGGGTAGACTTGCCTGGTCACTCTAAGGACTTAACCTTGCAAGCCTTTGAACTGGGTCATACTTGCAACCACATGGCTGGAATGGGACGGCCCTAGTTGACTAAGTCGCTAAGGACTCACTTGTGGAGCCTCAGGGTGTCAATTACACCGTTTGTGTGATTATACGGGGGAGCGTATCGTGGCTGTGGCCAGATACCCATCTAACGGTGTGTTGGTCCCATACTTCGCCTTGGCTAAGGGAAGGGATGGTGTAGAGCACGAACCGGAGAGGACCACCTGTGTTGTTTGAGGCTTCCGAAAGGCTTTGTTACGGGAACTCGCCTTTGTGGTGTTTGACTGTATCTTGTGGGTAAAGTGCATAACCTCTGCAGAGTGTAGAATCTATTTAAATAGCCGAGTCCACGGTACTGGACAATGCTCGGGAATTACAGTCAAGGGTTAGATTTTCTGAAAATAACTTGGATTTGAAAGGTTGGTTTGGTTTAAGAATAAAGATGATGGTAATGTGGTTTAGGATGGGGAAAAATGTTTATTAAAACTTCTTGAAAAGTTATTTACGCTTTACTTATTTCTACTGCTTTCGAATCTACTTATATTACTTTTCAAATGTCACATCTGCAAATATACCTTGAGCTACTCCTTTGTACCAAGCCATGCATGTAGTATATTAGCTTGCATTCTGTGCATGACTTGCTGAGTACCAAGTACTCACCCTTGCCTCAACACAATACCAGTTGAAGAGGAGACTACACCAGCTTTGGAGGAGGAACTCCAAGAAGATCCGTCTACTTAGGGATGCGAGCTGATCGGTTGCTGTGGTATCTTTGGATGGCGCCACGAAGTTATTTGATTTTCCGCTGCTATTATTTTTCTCTGAATAAGTTTCGCCTTGCGAGGCATACATTTTGTAACTTGGCCATAAGGTCGAGTAACCAGTTTGGTTATTTAATAAAGAACTTTATTGGTATCGTTTGGTATGATTGTGATATTTACCGATGTTAAGACTGTGTGCACTAGCGCGTTCCTGGACTAGTGCTGAATACACAGAGGGTCCGGATTTGCAAATTCGGGGTCCCGACACTGCTACAGGACCTTTCTTCTACCTTGGGCCATGGCAAACAACAGAGAAGAACTCCAAGCCTCAACAATGGAGGTCCGCTCTTTAATCCACCACAACTCCCTCCACGTAACTCCAAATTGATCACGGCCGGTTCCGTTGGATTCGTAGCGACGATGTCTTACCATTCCCCACCTTCATTAGCCACTAATCTCGCCGAAAACGGCCGCATTAAAGAAAAACCGAATTGTGCTTTAATGCCATTATCTCGGCCGTTTCTACTCCAAACGGCGCACCACCACTTCCATTCTCTTCGTATAAGAACCCCCGTCCCGGTGGTATGAGCCTCCTTTGGCCTCTCCCGTTCGTTCGTCCACTAGAGCAAGAAAACCAACGACGGGTCTTCTTTTTGGGAGTTCTTCACGTTCTTGGTTGTAGATCTCTCTCCGGTGAGTCATTCTTCGTGCCACTTGATTCCTTGTGACCGTGATTGAGTCTAGAGTCTAACCCAACAATCAATTTTAGGATCCCTCGCGAATTGGAGACGAATTTCGCATTTTTTTCGGTTCGGCCGGAGCTCCGTTCGTCGCCGATTTCATCACCTCCGGTGAGATTCAATTCAATTCCTTTCTCCTATGTGTTCCTAAGGTTGCTATCTAGTGATCCCATGCTTTTATTTGGTCCGAATCCATGCGAAAATGGGGCAAAAATCGGATTTTTTGAGTTGGAGGAAGCCTCTGTTTTGGTTTTGGGGCCTCTGTGTGTGCGTGCATGGGCTTGCGCCCACCGGCCCGCCGGCCGTTCGCCGCGCCGCCACCCGGCCCGGCCCGCCGCCTCGTGTGCCCGTGCGCCCACGCCGCCGCGCTGCCAGCCCCTCCGGCCGGTGACCCGCGCCGCTGTCGCCACCCTCGCGGCCGCCCATTGCCCCCCTCCAAGCTCCACCCCCCCACAACCATGGCCATGGCTAGGCCAAAGCAAGAAGAAAGGCTCCACTCAATGATAAGTGGGACCCACTTGCAAGTGACCGCATCCATTTCCAAAATTCAGAAAAAGGAAAAGAAAATAGAGAAGGAATATTCCCGATTTTCCAATTTTTCGAGATTCAAACTTCGGAAGCTCATAACTTCTCCGTCTGAACTCCGATCGACTCTGTTCAAGTTCCTAAATTCATCTAAAATCAGGATCTACCTGCCAGTACTATTTTTGTAATTTTTAGATTTTATTTATTTTTTGGTATTTATTTATTGCCTCGTTTTGCGCGTAGCCGAGAAATCTGACGCCACCGCCGACCCTGCCGCCGAACTTCCCTTGTACGGTGACCCTCCCGCAACCGAAGGCAAGTCTCTTTGACGCATGTTGAACCTACATTTTTAAACGTGTTTTAAATGTTTTTATCACGTGCATGCTATGTTGATAACCATAAGTCAAATGTAAGTACTTAGTTAACCCCAATTGTAATTACCGTCTTTGTGATTGATATCCCTATTACTTGTAACCCTAGGACATTGTTATACCATGCTTATGCTTATATGGTATCCTTTGTTACATAGTACGGTAGAATTGCTTAGGACCTTTATCGATGAAAACAACCCATGGGTGGGATTACTCAAAAATTATGATTTCAAGTATGATTTGGAAATTATTATTATGATTATGGTACTGTTTTCTAAAATGAAAAGAAAAGGAAAATGATTTGGACTTGGGCGGATTGGATTGTCGGGTGGGTGCGGATGGAGCACTAGCTGTCTTGTGCAAGTACCACCCGAAGTCAATTAAGAACCGACGCTTGTGATTGTCCATTCTAAGCATAACCGTACTACCACATGTCTATAATGGTACGACCTGGCTAACTAATTTGTAGAAACCTAATTTAGACTCACCACTCGGTTGAATGTGAGTGCCGGATAGAGGCAATGTCGTTTTTCTCACACGGCGCAAGAGGGGGCTTCTGTACTGGGCGGATGGAACCCTAACAGCGGTGAAACCTCAGCGGGTGGGTCGAATTAGGTGGATACATTGTAACGGCCTTGTCACGATCTCTCAGCCGGCACACCAAAGGAAGTGTGTTAATCCGGAGGCAACAAGAGATGATCATGTCTTGTGGGTAAAGTTGTACACCTCTGCAGAGTTAAAACTATTCGAATAGCCGTGCCTACGGTCAAAGGCAAAGCGAAGAATGCTTTCATATTGGTAGACTTTGATTTTGGATTTTAAAAACTGAAAAGTGTTTTGTCTTGGTATTCGGGAGTGGTTAGAACTCTCGGATGTTGTTTGGCGGATAGAGCCAACCAGGTGGATAGAACCTGTTTTATACTTGACGGATGGAGTCACGTGCTACATCAACTTGTCATCATCAGAAAATTATCAAGACGTAGCTGAGGAGAGCGAGTTCTTCCCCGAGGAGTTCGAGGAGGATTGCCAGGAGAACTAGTTGCGTTTCTAGTCGTCGCCTGTGGCGTTGTGGTGTTCGCTTGTTTTGCTTTCTTTTTCCGCTGCTTTGTCTCCGGTCTTTGGACCGAGTATTGTAATAAGTGGCCACGTGGCCCATACTTGAATATTTATGTTACAATTTTTGTTATGTTCGGCAATGAAGTATCACTATGACTGTGTGTACTAGCTACTGATCTGGGACTAGTACGGAAATACACAGAAGATTTTGGATAGCTGATCCGGGGTCTCACAGAAGATATGCCATTTAAAGAAGAATCAGAGTTTTCAGAAAACTCGGATGGTATACTCTTATTCAAGAACCGAATCTATGTTCCTGATGATCCAAAAATAAAGAACCTAATCTTGAGTGAAGCTCATGAATCACCTCTATCTATCCATCCTAGTAGTACAAAGATGTATCAAGATCTAAAAAGGGAATATTGGTGGCCCGGCATGAAAAAGGAAATCGCCGAGTATATCGCAAAATGTGACGTATGTCAGCAAGTAAAAGCTGAGCACCAACGCCCAGCTGGTCTTCTTCGACCCCTTGAGATACCAGAATGGAAGTGGGACAATATCTGCATGGATTTCATTACTGGATTGCCGAGAACCAGAAAAGGAGATGATTCTATATGGGTTATCGTTGATCGATTATCCAAAGTTGCTCATTTTATCCCAATCAAAACCAGATATTCAAGTCCCAAGCTTGCTGAACTATATTTGGAGAATATTGTTCGTCTTCATGGAGTTCCTAAGACTATTGTGTCCGATCATGGATCCCAGTTTACATCTCGTTTCTGGGAAAGTCTGCATACACTATTAGGGACAAAGCTGAATTTCAGTACGGCTTATCATCCCCAAACAGATGGGCAGACTGAACGGACCAATCAGACTTTAGAAGACATGCTCAGACCTTGTGTCCTATCCTATGGCATGAATTGGGAGAAAAGCCTACCTTTTGCTGAATTCTCCTATAATAATAGCTTCCAAGCCAGTCTTCAAATGTCTCCTTTTGAAGCACTATATGGAAGAAAATGCAGAACCCCTCTCTTTTGGTCTGAAACTGGAGAAAGAAATTTATTCGGCCCAGACATTATCCAAGAAGCCCAAGAGCAAGTTGACATGATTAGAAGTCGACTCAAAGAAGCTCAATCTCGCCAAAAGAGTTACGCCGACAACCGTCGACGTGATTTAAGCTTTGAAGTCGGAGATCATGTCTACTTAAAAGTTTCTCCTCTTCGCGGAGTACGTCGTTTCCAAATCCGCGGGAAACTAGCCCCTCGATATATTGGACCGTTTCCAATTATTGAAAAAATGGGGGAGATGGCATATAAGTTGGAATTGCCGCCCCGATTGTCGGAAGTTCATAATGTCTTCCATGTATCTCAGCTCAAGAAATGTCTTCGTGTGCCGACTGATCTCGCTAATCTCGACGATCTCGATCTACAACCTGATCTATCTTATCGAGAGCGACCTGTTCGTATTCTTGAAGAAGCCGAGCGGCATACAAGAAACAAGATCCATAGAATGTTGAAGGTTCAGTGGAGTAATCATACCGAGGAAGAAGCCACGTGGGAGCGCGAAGATCATCTCATGAAAGAATTTCCAGACTTCTTCTAGTTTTCCTTAGCCCTCGCAAATCTCGAGGACGAGATTTTTGTAAGGGGGTAGATCTGTAACACCCTCAAAATTATAAAAGTCAAAAATCCAACATAAAAATGTGAACTCATTTTATTGTTACATTTTATGCTTGATGTGTGCAAATCACTGATTTTGTTGAGTGATTTAGTGGTTAGTGGAATGAAATAAAAGAAGGAAAAAGAGAAAATATCAAATGGTAAAATGGTAAGAAATGAAAAATTACCTTAGTAAATTTTACACCTGACCTTGGACAGCCCTAGAATCATCCTTAGCTGGTCAAGAGACCATGTGAAAGCATTTAAGTGTGGAGAAAACCATTTTAAATTAGCAACTCTATCACTGACAAGATCAATGTCAGATTTATGTAGTAATGCGTGGTGCATTCCAGACCTCTAAAGTTTTACCATGTGATCTTAGTTGCCTTACCCTCATCCAAAAAAATCTGCAAAAATTTATAAGTAGTTTAACTATTTATTACCAATTAAACAACACAGTTTTGGAATTCTGCAGAAATCAGTAAAAGAATTCTAGAAAAATTAATATTGTGAATTTAGTTCTGAAATTTTTATGGTAAAGCCATATTGTGGAAACACACCTTCAGTAAAACTTTCAAAAATAAATATGTTGATTTAGTTCCTTAACCAATTCAAAAACCGAAATAATTTTTCAGTACAGTCGGCACTGTCAGAATTTTTACAATTTAACCGTGGATTATTTTAACCCCAAATTTCTACTGGACATTGACGACTTAGCCCCTGAGATGGTCAAAAAGTTTCGAAAAATCCGGTGATGCAATGACCCGGGAATTAATTTGTTTGCTGTGTTGTCTGGGGAAGAAACTAGAGTTCTCTCCCCTCAGCCCTTACGTGTGGGTCCACGCGTCCATCGACTCTTCAGCCGGTCCAAACACCAGAGAAGCTGCCAACGGGACCCAGAAGTCTCCGTGCCCATGCGTCATGCCTCCTTCCTCTCCCTTCTCTTTCTTTCTCTCCCTCGTCCCACTGCGAGTGGCCCCGGGACCCAGTTGTCATGGCCATCTTCTTCGCTGGCCTCACTCCTCCCTCTCTGCTCCATCTCCAGTGAAGGTTGCCGCCTCCAATTTTGTCCTTTGCGTGCCGCAAGTTCGCGCGCCTCGACGATGCCCTAACCAGACGCTGCCACGGAGCCCTCGCCCATATCTTGACCGAGCTGGAAGAGAGCTCCCAGAGGACACCCGAGAAGCCGCCGCAATTTTTCCGATCAAACCCTATTCCTTACCGCCTCCTCTACCTATTTAACCGGAGAAATAGCCCTTCACACCTGGCTAAACTCGGAACAACCAACCATTCTCCTTTTCACGCTCAAACTCACCTAAACCGAGTCCTTCTCCATCTCCGGTGAAGACCTGAATTGTGGAAAACTTGCAATTCTTAAGTTACGGTGAGATTTAGTTCAATTAAATTGGTTTGAGGTTTCCTTGAGTACTTACGAACGATTTGCACGCCTCAATTTCAGTTCAGTCTTTGCAAAGGACCATCGCACCGTGTGCCTCCTTTCTACCGTTACCACTGCACGGTGAGAACACCATCGTCCACCCTTTCTTTCGTTCAAGAGCATGAATGAGATACTTAGAACCTACTGAACCTTATGCGCTTGATCATTTAGCCAAAAATCTTACATGGCGCCGTCGCACCTAGCGCCACCGTGTGCCTCCGCCGGCCACCGTTGCGAGGTCGATCTCTCCAAACACCACCCACAACTAAGAGGTTCCCTAGGTGCGCCCTAGGTCCATGAAGTTGTAGGAGCCAGCCAAAACCCAGTGACGCCACCGGAGAGCCGCCGGCAAGGCCGTCCGTTGTCTCCCCTGCACTGGCTCACTGCCGCGCGGGACCCCCGTGTCAGCCGCTCACTTTGAGCCGTCTCACTGCGCAGCCGACCCCACCGGTCAGCCCAAGCCACTTCACGTACGCAAGAACACGGTCGCTGACATGCTGGCCCCACATGTCAGTGAGTGTGGCTCAAATTCAAACTCGTGCGCGCGCATGGAGAGGGAAAGTACACCTTCCCTGCATCAAGGCGTATTTTCCATTTTCTCCGATTAAAAGGAACCGAACCAATTCAAACTTGAATAACTTTTAATCTACAAGTCCAAATTAGGTGAAACAACTTTCTAAATTCATAATAAATCATCTAGTTTCATAATATACAAAAATATTTGAAACTTTTTTAGCAATTTAAATTTGAATTTGAATTTAAAGAATGAAATTTGAATATGTTCCATATACAATTTTTGCAAACTAAGTCCAAATTGAGTGAAACTAATTTTGTTTGAACCCTTAGGTCAAATACTGTCCAAATGTGTAATTAGATTTAAATATAAAGTTATTTTGTGAACTTTTCTTATTAATATTGAATACTATGTAGAAAATCAGTATAATGGTTATAACTTACTCAAAAATGATCCAAATGGAATGAAACTTGTTTCATTGTGTTAGTTATATTAGTTAGGGCCAGTTAGAAAGATAAAAGTTAGGGTGTACCATGTTACTTTTATTGAATATGATTAGGGTTGCTTTATGTACCAATTAATATTAGTGCAATTAACTCCACACCTTGAAAATGAATTTCAATACCTTTAATTTTACAATCTTAGCTTCCTGAAGTCGTAAATTGAAATGAAATAATACATAAAGAAAGGTAGTCGTATTGTATGCTCCTAAGCTTTAATCCTTAGGACCGGAACTTTATAACTTAACTAATACATGAAATGATGATCGATGTTGATGACTTGATTGTTTTGGAATGATTTTGTTTGCATCTTTCAATTGCTATCTTTGTCATTTATGAATTTGCTTCTTCTATCAATATTGAAGTTTCCTATTTGCTATGTTCTTGATCGACGTATAGACGTTGAGACTACCGACTTCGCCATCGACGACACCGATCCAGCCTATACCACTAAGGAGCAAGGCAAGCACCCCCTTGATCATCTTGATCCCAGATTTCATAATCCACTAAAATGTGATTAAGAATCTTCCTGCATGCTTATGATTTGATAAACTATTATTTTGTGATACTTGGTAGTTATAACCCCAATTGATGGATTCCCTTAATCATGTTGACACACGATCCATGAAAACCACAGGATTGGTTAAGTTCTTTCAACTGGGTATAATCGCTTATTAACCTGTAAATGCTTAGCACAGCTTTAGGTCAATGTTAGAAATGTTTACACCCACACTTTTCTTTATGAAATCTTTTATGGTTTATTTAAGCAGTAAATGATACTGGTAGTTTGATAAAAATGAAAATAAAACTATTGTTTCGACGTGGGTGATTATTGGCAATAGCCGGTTGTACGTGTTTTAACACGTACGTAGATAGGGTGAAGTATCGCCCATGTCACTTTGAGTACCGAACATAGTGTCCCGTGATCCAAGATTACCCGTACAACCACAATGCCGGTATGGTGACGGCTATAACCAATTAAGTTATTAAAAACTGATCTTGCATTATGGAAAGTAGTAGTAGCACGGGCATTCCGGATATAGGTTTGCTTGAGGGAGGTGCCATCACCGAGGTGTTGACACTTGCCGATGCAACAGTATACGCCTTACTAATGGGGAGAAATGATCCGTATACACGATGTGCTTCTACCGCCATTTTCCAATGGGGAGGAATGATCCGTGCATACGATGTTCTTCGGCCGCCATTAGTAAGAGTTAGTCATACTAGACTTGTGATACTACGGAATGACGGTATGAGTCATTTTCGATCTCGGCCATAAGGTACGACTCTTGTAACATGTTTTTGCGCCGTTTCTGGAAGTGTGGGCCTTTCCGGGGGATTTTGGGCCTTTCCGGAGGGGAATTGGGCCTTCCGGGGGAGTTCGGGCCTTGGGGGGTCCATGTGGGCCGAAGGTGGGACATATTTGGGCCTTTTGGAGGTGGTCTAGGACAGCAAAACTACTGCCCTAGCCCTACCTGCGCCCCAAACAAGTCCCCTCCCTGTCGGAACCCTCCCTTTAATGGCGTGAAATACCAAGAGGGATTCCTATGTGCAAACAGTACTAGTCCCATGATCAGTGGCTTGCACGCACATTTACAACATTGTCATCACATCCATACAAGTTCATATTACATTGATAGAAATAAAGTCTTACATCATGGCCTATTGGCTGAATTTAAAAGTTTGCAGCGGAAGATACATTGCTTGGTAGTATGCCTTCTACCCAAAATACCACAGGCAACTGACAAGGGTAAACCTTAGAAAGATTCGTTAGCAAAGTCCCCATAATCTGTGTCTGGATCTGGCTACTCATTCTCTTCATTCTCTGAATATCAACAATAGCAAGGTTGAGTACACGTATGTACTCGCAAGACTTGTAGTGTATCACAAATGTATATAGTAAATGCAGGCTATGTCATAGGTAAGCTACTAAGTTATTTTGCATAAAGCGAAGTTGAATTGTAAATACAGAATAATAGATTGCAAGCGTAATTTGTAAAGCAATTGACATATATGTAAATAACAAGTATAAATAAGAGTAGTATCAACCTCACAATCCTCCATGATTGTGAGTGAAGTATCGTCCATTCCCATACTATCAACAACAACACTTACCATTGACCACAACACTTCCACATGATTCTTTCCAACTACCATTAAGTTCCATCCATTTTGTAAAAGTACCAAAAACTCTAACTAGTGTCAGTGCACCAAGACTCCCATAACCGTGGGAACGGCTTTTCGAAAAGTTTAGACTCTGCAGAGTTGTACAACTTTACCCACAAGGAATGATCAGCTCTTTGTGCATTGCAAATTAACAAACTTCCTTTGGTGTGCCGCAGAGTGATCATACACAACCGTTACATTATTTAATCCTGACTTTACACTAGCCCGGTGCCGACAAACCTTTACTATGGCAGCAGAAATGAAAGTTAGCAGGGATCATTTAGAACTCAAGGTAACCCATTTCCCCCCATAGCAAGGCGTACACCGTTGCATTGGTATGTGTCTAACCAACACCCGCGTGTGGACACCCCTACGGGAAATTCTCGCAAGAACAACCCGTGCTACTACGGCCTTCCAAAGTGTAAAGCCAGTTTTAAACAACTTAATAGGTTGAGGCTACCCCATAAATAGCAATTGTGGTTGTACGGTAATTCCTGGATTATACAACACTATGTTCGGTCCTTAAATTAACTCAGGTGGAAACTCCCCCTACACTACGTGTAAGTTAACGCTTACACACCCGGCTATTGCCATAATCCACCTGTGTCAAATCATAGTTTTATTTTCATTTTTATCAAATTATCGGTATCCTTTACTGTCAAAACCAACCTTTCCAATTTATGAGACAACACCTGTCCCATCCACAATATGTCAAATTTCATTGATTATCATGAACAGTGTAGCCATCCATCTGTGATCCCATTTCTAGAGCATACTAAGCATGTGCAAATAATTAATCGAGTATACCCATTTGACATTACATTTTGTCTAACCATAACCTAGGGTTTTCAATGTTCTCATGTCAACAAATAATTGAGGTAATCCCACAATATAGGTTTAGTTCTACCGCATCCCACAATATAGCAAGTTTAAGGAACATAGCGCATGCATAATAATTTTGACAAACAAAGTAAACTAATTAAAATAGTAGGTTCAACATGGTCAAAGGAGGGTGCTTGCCTTGCTTGTTGAATTCAGTAGTGAAGTCGAAGTCATCTGCAATAGTATCTGGAGCGTCGTGTCTACACGCCGTATAAAAAGCGAAGCAACATCCAAATCCATAAAGAAAGAACAACAAGTAAACATACAATACATGTGGCAAAAAGAAGTCGAATATATTCACAAATAGAACCATTCATGGAAAACAAGTGCGATAGTGCGCTTTGGCGGAGGTTAGGGTTTGGGTCCAACTAGTGCAGAACATAAAACCGCGTTTAACGAAAGTTACCATTTACGAATTCAAGGGGCCAAAATTACGTATATGATTATTTTCATTTTCAAATCCAAGAAGCTAAGATTGTTTGGATCAATACAATTAAGATTAAAAGTGTTCATGTGAACACTACTTAGTCTTAAGTATAATTTGCACAAAAATTGATTTATATAAGTCGGGTTTAGAGGATAGGGCTAGAGGTTACATTTACATGATTATATGATGATTTTAGTGACAAAAACATTTTACCTTAGGGTTTAATAAGTCCAACTATTCAAATACCAAGTTACCAACTTTCATGACAATTAGGCCTGTTGTGCTAATAGGATTCAGATGCAAAGCAAGTCATTAATTAAATGTTTTTCCATATTATGGTAGTACAAATATTATAGAATGGTTTTGAGCTATTCCATCTAATCTTTGTATTTAGACGAGGTATTCTACGGGTGGCCGAAAAAGCTTAAATGTCACAATTTTACATGCATGGACGGTGTCGTTTTTGTTTTACGAATGTGACTGCACCTTAATAAATTATTTAACCATTCTTCAGGAACTATCAGGGAATACCTCTAAGAGTGTTTTAAAGTTGGTTCCGCGATATTTTACTTTCAACTACGATGTTTTTAATATAAAAGAGTATTAGGGCCTTATATGGTTTTAGTTCAATAATACGAAAACATCTATTATTTTTGCATAACTAGGAAGGGTATCACTTTTAAAAAGTCTTAGGATTTGGTTTTACCAAAATTTAAGTTTGTTTGTGAGGGTTATGACTATTCGAACTATTCAAGTAATGGAACTTCGATTAATAAGCATTTACAGCATAGCTAAGGCAAAACTTAAATATTTTATTTTTTTGAAATCTTTGTGACTTTAGGGTTATAACCAAATTAGTCCTACAAAGATTTGAGTTCGTTTTAACTATTTGATTTGCATGCAATAGTTACGGTCATTCACATTTTTATAGTTTTGCTAAACTTATCCTTATATTTTTAATGGTAAAAGAGCACAATTAAGATTCAACCACAGTAATATTATGGAAATGAGGTTCTAAGATTTTAGAAGGTTTAAAAGATTAATCTTACAATATCGAGATTTGGTTGCAAAGCTATTAATGCTTAAATTTTAGTTGATTACTAGATGCTTTGCTTAATGACAACTAAAGTACACAAAGCAACTTATTAAGCTACTGTTACAAAGACTATAGTTATGATGCTTCAAATGTTTAGGTATTAGTTTTCAAGTTACATGCAATTTGCTACACTATTTATTTATGGATAACCTAATTAATCTTTATATTATACATGAAATGACACTATTGAACTTATGACTAAACAAGCCTAAGCCTAATTATTTTTACATAATCAGATAGAATACTATTTCATGAGATCCTAGGAACTTGTTTCACTCATTTTGAAATATATTTGCATAAGTTATAAGTATTTCAATTTCAAACACGTTGAAAAGGACCTAATCATAAATTTTGTATAATCTAAGTCCAAGTCTAAATATTTTTATATATATTTGGAACCCTAATGACATAAGGAATACAATAAAATTGGTTTCATCGAATTTGGAGATCATTTGCAAAAATTGTATATAGAACACATATTAGACCTATGGTTCAAATTTGAATTTTAAATACTGTGCATTTAACAAGACTAGTTATATGCCCGTGCGTTGCTACGAAAAACAAAATTGATAACGAAAAATAAAGATTAAAAAATAAAAAATATTATTTCATAAGATCAAACATATATCTTTAACGCTTCGTTTCTTGCAAAAGCTGGCTAATTAAAGTAACGCTTCGTTTCTTGTGTAGGGCAATTAAGCAGGGCAATTAAGTAGGGCAATTAAGCAGAACAATTAATGTGACGTGGGAAGAAACTCTCACTTTATATAGTAGAGATTAAAATGTTTTTCTATATTTAGAAACTTCATGATTTAACAAAAATTTAGGAACTAGTTTGAGTTCATTTGGAGTTATAATGTGAAAGTTATAAACAAATCAATTGGCTCGGGTATGAAAAATCCAACAAAAAGCAAAATACGCCTTTCAATAGGCAAAGCGTATTTTCCCTGTTGCTGAAATTGGCTGGGGCTCGCATTACACTGACAGCATGGGGCCAGCTGCCAGTGGTTGGTTCGGCTTGGGTTGGCTCGGCCGCGCGCCCACTGACACCTCGGGGCCACAGCACAGCCACAGGGTGCAGGGGAGGTGACGGCTGTGCTTGCCGCCGGCGAGTGGAGGCCGGAACCGGCCGGAGGTGGGCACGGGGAGCTAGGGTGCGGCGCGGCGAGTTTAGGGGAGTGGTCGATTCGGCCCGGAAGCTAACGGAGAAGGCCGACATCGGAGGTGGGCGGCGGCGGCAATGGCGGGGAGGTACGGCGGCAGTAGGGTGGCGTCGAGGCTCGATTGAGTGGTCAGTGAGCATCAGTGGATCCTAAGGGAGCTACCCCAGTACCTGGAAGTGGACGAGGATGGCCGGGGCGGTCCAGCACCGAGCGGCCGGTCTTGGAGAAGAAGACGGCGGCGCGGGGGAGCTATGGCGGCGTCGATGCACGGGGAGCCGGCTGGAGAGCACCAGTGGGTTGTTTAGACCCTAACCCGAAGACTCATTGCGAGGGAGAAGGGCCGAGGAAGCACGGCATCGCGCGCCGGCCGTGGGGAAGAAGGTGCCCAATGCGGCGGAGCTCTGAGCAAAGGGGACTGCAATTGAGGCGAGGGAAGTGATCAAGACGTTATAGGATGCCTTAGAACCGAAGGATTTGGAAAAATTCTTACTGGAGTGGACGAATTGCTCTAAATCGTGCTCACGGCCGAGGAAGAAGAGGAGCAACCACAGCGGAGCTATGGGCTTGGTGAGCGAATCATCTTGCTCAACCTCTTCGGCCTTGGCGACAATGGCAATGCTGAGCTTTGATTGAAGAGTGGAGGGGAACCAGGAGGTGTGCTTGATGCTCAAGGTGACCACAGAAGGCAATAAATAGGTAGGAATGCATAGCGTGCTTGGTCGCTCGTGAGCTTAATTCGCCGGACAGCCAGAAGAGGACAAGGCCGGTTGGATTCCAAGGAGCTCTGGCGGCCAAGTTCCAAGGTTATGGCAGTGGGGAGTCTTGGTCATGATAGGGATTCGGCAATGGCAGGGAGGGAGATTGGCTGGGCAGCGAGGAGTCAAGGGCTCTGCATCTTTCTTCAGTGATGCGCATTGTGCCAGCCAAAACCACCCAATGTTCATTACTGACAAAAGCTTCCTCATTTTGGTTGGTGCAGTGTTTTGTTGATTCAGGCAGAGAGAGGTCAAGCTCCTTCATTTGATTGGCTCAACAAGATAGGAGGATCTTGGGTAGATAGACTGGAAAAAGGAGTTCTGGGTTCACCCCTTCTCTGCTCCAAATGGATACGCAATGTTCTGTGTCGAGGTTCAGAGGAAATGCAGTGCATTTTGTTGGCTTAGAAGTTTGCCAGTTCAAGCAACTGAGAAGTCAAGTCCTGGCATTGGATTGGTTTAATAAGATATGGAAAATCTTGGTGAACAGACTAGGGAAAGGAGTCCTGGAATCATTGCACAATTGGGAAATGCAGTGCTTGACCCTGGGAAATGACTGAAACAAATAGTTTACTGGCTTAAGGATGTTTCAGACAATACAGTAACTCAAATTGTTGCTTGAGTTGTCAGACCCAAGCTTTGGATTGGGCAAGTGTGATCTGGAGATCTTTGGGCTAGATGGTACATGTTGGCGAAGCAAAGCACTGATCGGAATTGCTTGAGATAGACTACTTGTCCAGACAACAAGGATTCCGACAAATACAGTAACCTTAGTTGTTACAGCGAATTGTCAATTCAAACATTTGGTAGCCCATTAAGATATGGAAATCTGAAGCCAGTAGACTTGGAAATGAATTCCTAGAAGCATTCATCCCTTGATCATAACAGCAATGAGGTGTTTTGCTTGCAAAAGCATGAAATGGGACTTTATTCCATTTGAGAAGGCTTTGGACGTTACAGTGCAAAGATCAATCGGGAATGGCAGTGGGAATGATGAGGCAAGGTTCGGTAGATGGAGTTAGGCCAAAGAAGAACAGGCAAGGCGGCTAGATGCTTTGACAGGAGGAGCGGATTTGGCGCCGTCAATACAGGGATTGAGTTGCTTGGAGACGCCATGGCAGATGACCGGCGCAACATGGCAAGGGTCATCTGAGCAGCGGCACAGACGATGAATGACTGTAGGAGCACTGCCATCATGGCAAGGAAAACCGGGGCGAAACGCTGCCACGGCAGGAAATCGGGAGAAGAAAGCTGTCGCTGCGAGCTCGCGTGAGAAGGGAAGGAGGAAGATTAGGTTAATTGTATTTCCTGATTTTTGGACAGCATCTACAATTGCATTTGTTTGAGCTAGTAAAACACGTTGGAAGATTTTGTAAATTCTTGTGAAGGACTCTGAGTACAGTTCTGAACTTCCATAAAAATTTCAAGTGAAAATAATGTGCCAAAAATTCTAGACAAATCTGACAGTGCTTATGTTGGAAATGCGCCTTTTGTAGAAAATGAATTTTCTAAGTATCTAAAATGATATTGAAATGTTTATCATAATTATATCTATTCCAAAATAAAAGTTTAGAGCCAAAATACTTATATTTATTTTATACAATTCTTTTAATTGAAGAAGGCTCAAATTAATCAAAACTGTTTTTGACTTTTCCAAAGCAACAAATCATTTTAAATCCTTTTTGAAAATATATAGAATTGATATAAAAGGTAATGTAGGAAATACATTTTATTTTTGACCTTATGCTAAACTCATTTTTGATATACGAGGTTAAGATTCCGTTTGCAAATAAAATAGAAGGTTTTTCTTGTGCAACAAAGTTCAAAGAAGTTCTCAAAATACTAAAAATTCAGTTTAAAATAATAATTTAAAATTTTTAATTTATCTCTACTTTCTTTTATTTTGAGGATGTTACACTCCCTAGCCCTAGCCCCCACTTGTTTCCCCTCCACCCCATTGCCTCATGCTCCCTAGCCGCCACCCCCCTTAGCCTCTTGCGCCCTCCCCCATCCCTCTCCACCTCCCCTTGCTGCCCTAGAGGGGCTCCCCACATCTTCCCCCTGCTGTTTCCTCCATCGGGAAGCCACGCGACGAGGAGATCCGGCGATTCCGGCGCGAGGAGGACGATCGGGAAGCCGGGAGGAGCGTTTTCGGTGTTCGTTGTTCGCCGGGAAGAGGTATGTCATGGGGGATCTGAGGGATTGGGTCTAGGTACTGATCTAGGGATGGATTTCATGTTTTTAGATCAAGGGAGGTGCTTCCATGGGGTAGATTTGATGAAAACTAGAGTTGTATTCACGTTCTGTTCGGGCAGATTGGGAACCCGAACTAGGGCAGGCGTTTTCGCCAATTTAGAGTTGGAATATGGTCATATGGACGTTGAGGAAGTTGTAGGTAATTTAATTATCTTTCCGTGGACATAAAGAACGTTAAATTCCGATCAGCCGTTTGAAAATTATGACTGTTTTACCGAGCGTGTTAAAATCTGTGACGTGATTGGAACAGATCATGGTATTTTGTAGATTAAACAACATTAGAGTCCGAATCAGTCTTTCCCTATAACTAGAAAAAGTTGAGAAATTTCCTAAGCTACGCGAGGATGTACTTGTTTATTCAATTTGGAGTCCTAGAACAGAAGTTATGCCCATTGGAAGGCTGTTGTCCCGAAGGGACACATTTGCTGTTTTCTGATTTTAGGAGTTGTAAGCGAAGTCGGGGTAGTGGGATATATGTGTGCTGTTTTGTGGACTCGATTTGAGTGTGTGGCACTTGTTTGCAGGTGGTGTGCCTCCGGGAGTGCCCTCAAACTCTCGTCACTCCGTTGCCCGTGGTTGAAGGCAAGTGTGTTGCGTGGATTGTATGCTATACGTGTTGCTAGAATTGCTTGATAGTATTTGGAATAGATAACATGTTGTCTTGCCATGAATTACATGTTATATTTGAAAGGATGTCCTTAGGCCATGATTTAAATGTTGTCGATGATATGGTGTCCTCATGCCATGATTAAAAAATGCTTGTTGTTGATAAATGTTTCACATGCCATGTTTTGAACGGTTACCGTCGATTGTTGAATACGGTCCTACATGTTGAGATGCCATGTGTTGATATGCAATATTTCTATTTATGTATACGTTGCTGTCCATTTTGCATTCATGGCATATTTTCATGGCGGCCAGGTGAGATAAGTCATAACTATTCCGGTAGGGTCGGTGAGAACAGTTATGACTAGTCCGGGGCTATTCTTTCAAGTAAGTCCTACATCGTGATTCCATCACCGAGGTGAATGGAAGCGAGTGATAGGCACCCTCCATCTTCGGGATGGAACGGGGAAAAGGGTGCATGCCTACGGGTGTGCACTCAACCATACCGGTATGAGTTTCCAGGAGACATGTGCATTGCATTGCATGAATGAAACTATGAATGAGAATTCTTTTGAGATGTTAATGAGAATGTTGTTGAGTTGTTCATGAGACGAATCCCATATTGACTAAGAGATGATTATGATGTTTTACATGTCGTGTACATGAGGTTGGTAATGTTGTGGTATGTAATGCTTATGAAGATTGAAGTTGATGGTTTGTTGTCTTGCACTCTGTTTTTCATTATATTACACTTTGCTGAGTGATGAACTCACGCTTGTGTTTTATGTTGTTTGTTTATTTAGGTACAATGAAATCGGCGTGCGGGAAGGGAATTTAGCTACACTTCTTCACGTAGCACTCATAATCTAGATAATTCACCCATTTCTATGGAAACATGGCAATAAGTTATGTTGATTTTGGTGTATGGATATTATGTGTGTTGGTTTCCCTCATGTGTGTCATGTGGGTCTTTGGAGCGATTTGTTTTATCATCCTAGTCTTAGTTGATGCTTATTCCATGATTATCATTGCTTATTGTTATTCTAGTTGATGCTCATCTATTGTTGTCGATGCATATTGATATCTTGATTGATCTATATATATTGATATGATATTGTGATGTTCAAATTTATGCTAAAACAAAGGAGATGCTGCCAAAATTTTCCATTTAGTCATGGTATTAATTGTTGTATGGTCTATGTTGGTGACATTCTGGGCTTAGTAGAAGCTGGGGTGTTACAAGACTGGTGCAATGTCAGGTTTTAGTAATGTAAAGGTTATATATGGGTTTCCCTGGCGACACACCAAAGGAAGTGTGTTAATAAGCTTTGCAAAAAGGGAAGTTATTATTTGTGGGTAAAGCTGTACAACTCTGCAGAGATTAAACTAATCGATTAGCCGTATCCACGGTCATGGATGACTTGGTGAACCCACACTAAGTTAGTTGTTTTCTATTTTCAAAAACTTTAATGATTTGGATAATGACTCACATTTGTAAAATATCACTTACAGTTATATTGATTCATTTAAGACCATGGAGGGTCTTGTTTGTTATCTTACTCACAAGGACTGTGAGTAAATTGTTATTATCCCTTCTATCACTTGTTATTTCAATTACTTAGCAAACTGTTTTAAATTTCCAGTTATGCTTTCCATTATTATTCAGTATTTACAATTCAAATCTTTGCTTTACGCAAAACAACCGTAGAAACCCACTTTCTATTCAGCTTGCATATATTCCAGGAATTGCAAACACTACAAAGTCTTGCGAGTACCAATGTACTCAACTTGCTTCAACAATGTTTTTAGGTGATGAGCAAGAATATCCTGTTGACGATAACGATAATGAAGAATTGGTTATTTATGGCGACGACAGTCCTCTCTAAGTTCATCTCGTCTGTTGCCTGTGGAATTTTGGGCTAGTCGGCAAACAATGAGATGTGGTTTTATTTCTGCTACTTTTGGTTATGTAATATTACTATCAAACATCTGATGTAATAAAAGTTTGAACTTGTGTATGGCTGTAATTCCAAATTGTCTTTGTGCGTGCGATATCGATCATGGGAATGGCACAGATAGCACTTAAGAGCCTCATATTTATGTTACTTAGTGGCATAAAAATGAGGGTCTCACAGTTTGGTATCGGAGCCATGCAGACTATAGGTGAACGTTAGTTAGAATGGCCTTTGGTGGGAAAATTTAAAATTTGAATAGACAAATTACCCCTAGGAATATAAAATTGCTATATCTATTATTAATCCTTTACTATTATGTCATCTACTCTTTTACTTTACGCGATATCGTTGCATCTTACATTTGATCTGGAATACTAATTCCTTATTAAATGTGCAGATGGAAGGATATACGCCGTCTTAAATCACTTGAGGCGTCGAGGATCTTTGGGTTGATGGGAGTTTTGGCTCAGATACTAGAGTACGCGAGATTCGACACTCCTCGCTACATCGTCTATCAGGCGATGGCTAGCCCGGTGTCGATCGAGTATATTGCTAGAGTCGAGATTCCAGCCAGGACGGAGTTTGGAGAGACTGGACGCACCTTCGACGGATTAGGAGCTTCAGTGACTGCCGCATTGAATGATGTCGCTTATGTGGCGATCGTTCGACTGCGACATGCACTTACAGAGTTGGCGACAGTCTACCGTGAGCTACCAGCTTTGCTACCCAGAGGAGATACCAGCTATGTCGACCCGAGTACGATTCAGGATGAGCGTCTGAGGGTCATAGTTGAGTTTCTTAGCGCTGCCGATGTAACACCCCAGCTTTTACTAAGCCCAGAATGTCACCAAACATAGATCATGACACATTTAATACCATAATTTAAGGTAAATTACAGCAAGTAATCATTTGGAATAATTGGAAATTTTGACAGCATCTCCTTTGTTTTTGCATGAAAGTTAACAACATAGCATCATATCAATATGTAAGACAAACGAGATATCCATACGCAGCGATAAGGATAGCTAATCATCAACTAAAACATCAATAAGCATCGATAGTAAAATAATAAGCATCAATTTAACTCTAGGAAGTTAAAACAACTCCCTCCATAGCCCCACATGATATACATGAGGGAAACAACCAAACATACAGACCATACACTAATGATTATTGTAATACTTATTGTCGTGTCTCCAAAACAGGTGAATTAGCTAGATTATGATACTACGTGGAGGAGTGTAGCTAGATCCCTTTCCATGAGCCGATTTCATTGTACCTAAATAAACAAACAACATAAAACACAAGCGTGAGTTCGAAAACTCAGCAAGCATATTGTAATGGACAACAAGATCATTTACAAGACAATAATACCTCACATCACATATAACATCTCATACTTGAGCACATAACAACATCATCATCATTAAATATGTATTGCAATGCAATGTTATGCTCATATCTCCTTGGAAACTCATACGGTATGGTTGAGTACACACCGTCGGTGTGCACCCTCTCCCCCTTCCATCCCGAAGATGGAGGGTGCCTACTCCTCGCTTCCACCACCCACGGTAGATGGAATCACGATGTAGGACTTACTCTAATGGCTCTCCGGATTAGTCATAACTTTCTCACCGACCTTCCCGGATTAGTTAATGACTTTCTCACCGCCCGGGCCATGTAACATGTCATGTATGCAAGCATGCCAACAACATATAAAACTCATATATTAACACATGGCATCATAACATCTTAAACATGCTCATCATATCATAGCAATCATTAAAACATGGCAAGTGATCATAATCGTATAGACAATTCCATCTAATTTCAACATGCAACCTACAACTCGCTATCCATCACAACACACTTGCCTTCAACCATGGGCAACAGAGTGACGAGAGGTTGAGGGCACTCCTGAAGGCACACCACCTGAAAACACGTGCCACACACTCAAATCGAGTCCACAAAACAGCACACATATATCCCACTACCCCGACTTCGCTTACAACTCCTAAAATCAGAAAACAGCAAATCTGTCCCTTCGAGACAGCAGCCTTCCAACGGGCATAACTTCTGTTCTAGGACTCCAAATTGAATAAACGAGTACATCCTCGCGTAGCTTAGGAAATTTCCCAACTTTTTCTAGTTATAGGGAAAGACTGATTCGGAATCTAATGTTGTTTAATCTAACGTTGAACACGAACTGTCTCAATCTCGTCACAGATTTGACAGCGCTCGGTAAAACGGCCATAACTTCCAAACGGCTGGGCGGAATTTCAATTTCTTTATATGAACTGAAAGGTATTGAAATTATCTACAACTTCCTAGAAGTCCGTACGGTCAGATTCGAAATCTAAATTAGTTTAGTCTAATGTTGAACACAGACTGTCCCAACCTCGACACAGATTGGACAGCGCCCACCAAAACGGCCATAACTTTCAGACCGTAACTCCAAAAATTCTCAAAAAAATACAAAAATAGGTCTTGACGATACCTACAACTTCTTCGACAGGAGGTCGGCCAAATTCCGACTCTAAAATTGCGAAATCGCACGCCCTAACACGGACTCCAAATCTACCCGAAACTGAGTACAATACGAACTCTAGTTCTTTTCAGATCTACTCCATGGCAGCACGTCCTCTTGATCTAAAAACTCCAAATCTACCATGAGAACAGCACCTAGACCTTCCCCAAGGTTTCCCCATGGACATACCTTAGTCCGACGAACGACGAACACGAAGAATGTCTCTCGATCACCCGATCTCGCTCCCACGCGCCAAATCCTTCGGGATCCCTCGTCGCTGTTCTTCCAAACAGCGAGGGCAGCACGTAGACGTGTCGTGGCAGCGAGGGTGCATCCTTGGGGGCGCAAGGAGGAGGGGGGTGGCGCGGCTTGAGGTGGAGGTGGAGGAAGAGGACTAGAGGGAGGAGGGGATTGGTGGAGGCGCAAGGGGGAGGTGGAGGCATGTGGGGAGGCGGCTAGGGCAGGGAGGAGGCGCCCCTAGCCCCTTTACCCACGTTCTCCCCCCTCCATGGGCCAATCTCTCTCCACAAAAGCCCACGGTTCTTCCCCCCTTGGGCCCAAACTCCCCCGGAAAGGCCCAATCTCCCAAAATCGGCCCGGAAACGCGATTAAACGGCATAACGTAAAGTTTTAACCTCCAATTTCATATTTTATAAAGTTTTTGACCTCAACAAGCAAATTAAATAAGGTTACGACACTCCGTGGTGTCATATCACTTAATCCCCCCCAAGACCCGAAAACGCAAATAAACCTCGAGCCGTAAGGTTTTATCCTCTAAACTCACATTTTATAATGTCACACCAATCCGTAGTGTCACATTCTTCCCCCCTTCAACAGGATTCGACCTCGAATCCGAGACACGCCATTTCGCAAACAACCAAATCAAAGGGAGCGATGGTTCACGCCTCGTAACCCGCTTAAAAGCCCCTACGATTTGCACCAAATAACGCTCGTAACAAGGAGCTAAGGCTCAAGACTGACGGCTCTAAAGACAACTTCACATTCAAAACTTGCCGAATTCTTACTCAATCATTGAAACACAAATGCACTCACATACGGCCTCAAGATGACCCAAGCGGTAGGGTAAAGTCCCAATCGAACACGAAATAAAACAATCTCACACTCCTCATTCCATGCATTCCTTGGCACTAAAGTGCCCGATCCCTTTAACTAATGCTACTCTCGGAAGAACACGGTACCAATCTCCTTCCGAGGTTCCTTGTACTCAAGACGACGCGAAACAGAGAGACATAACGCTCTAAGATTACCACGGAAGGAACAACCTACTTTATATCCAGGATCCTTAAGACTCGCTCAATGTAAAAGACCGAATGTTCCTCTGCGGTTGACACAACTCGCTCCTTGCCCAACGACAAAAGAGCCAATACACTTCAAAAGGAAAAGCGATCACTAGCAACCACCAAGTGGTCCCCTAATAATTTAATCAACCCTACCGAGGAACATCTCAACAACACAATTCTCCAAGAAAGTTTGAATTGGGCCATACCCAACCTTCCTTAACTCTTCACTTCCAAACTAGTCACGATCAACCACTAGCAACGCCACAAACCATGAACCCAAATGATCCCCATGCACAACTTTGAATCCCATGCACCACAATCACTATGGAAAGGATTTGTCAACAGCCAAAGAGCATTCATTTTAACTTCCTAAGCCAAGACGCAAAGGAATCACAAATCTCCTACACCACAACCAACATACCATAATTTCTTCATTCGTTTCTTTTCATATTAGAAAGCAAGGGAAAACTTCGTTTCAAGACATAAATGCACATTCTTCAAGAGCACTCGGATTAGTCATATCTCCATATATGACTTTCTCACCGACTGCTCAACGACTCTTTTATTAATTAACATCTAAAAACGATGTCATGTTTACTTTTCACCATTCATTCTTCATGTAACACAATACCGAATAATCATTCACATAACGACTTCTTTCTCGGTATCATATGAATAAATCTCGAATAACATCGAGAGTTTCGCTTAATTCATATACACTATGTCGGCAACATAGTTAACAGTTAAGGCACCACATCATATCGTAACCCACCAACGATAGATAACTAAACTTGCAAACATCGCATTTTAACCAAAATCACCATTTTGGAAAAGAACATCGACTCCAAAGTCAAATATCTGCACAAGCAACCGCCATAAGTTTTCTCAAAGAGAAGGGGAAACTTATTTTCAAAAGAGAACACCTCACTAACGGTATCGCCAATGAAACATCCACAAAAACCACTTTTTGAAACACTTGCAAACTCTACACAGACTTGTCCAAATAACTCCAACTCTAGCAAAGAAAAGATTACAAACTAAATCTCGTGAGTTTTCCCACATAGCCCTCTATGCCATTGGTTTCCTTTAAAATTCATTCCAAAGATAATTCAGCGTGGACGCGAAGGAGCGCGATCCACTCAAAAAAATTTTGGAATGCGAATTCAAACTCACAACACGAACTAAAGAATTTTGCCAAAACCAAAGGCCGACAACAAACGCTACGAGTTTTGGGGAAACTCTGAAACTCAACATAAGGAACACCTCAACCGAAAGCATTCAACCAAAATGGCAAACAACCAAACCAGTCCAGAAGGTTTTAAACACCCATTTCAAAGATAAAAAGAACCATCTCTAGTACTCCACTACGCTTTCCATAAAAGACTTCAATAATCACTATCTACTCCCTGAGGAGCCCCAACACAATTCAACCAAAAGCTTCACGACAAATTCTTCCTCTAGTTACCATTCCCAACACTTTTAATTAGGGTTTATGATTCTTATCAAAAAGGCACCCAACCAAGACTATAATGACATGATCCCCACGGATCACCGAATCATAATACTTCTTAGTCTAACTTTGAAACATAGTACTTCAACAAAACTTTCAGCGAAATCAACATATAAATTTCATACCACCTATATATTCACATCTCGACAACCGAACCTTATTCAGTTAAACAACGACTTCAACAAGTAAATATTATCTCTACAAGACAAAGTTCATAACTAGGATTCAAAGTTCATAACTAGGATTCCAAGGCATTCATTCATTAAGGATAAAACTCTACGAGATAAAATTCGAAAACATGATTCGAAGGTATACACTCATTAAGGATTAAATTCTACATCATGTTAATTATCCATAGTTCACTCCATCATAACATGTGATAATAACCTCCACTTTAACAATGGCTTCCAAGAAGTAATCTAAACAATTACCACCACTACTAAGTCATCAATATCAAAAATTTGATTATCATCAATCAACACATTGCTTTTAGCTATCCTATACATAGGTGATAACCAAATTACCACCACACAACATACCCCAACTATTTAAAATAGAGTGAATACTAGCATTAACACTGCCCTTAACAATATCATTAAGAATAAGTCTTATGTCTTCTCAATTGATATCAATACTAGCATTTATAGGAACACATACGCATACTTCCAAATATACTAATGGTTTGCAACAACATAAATAGCAATTCTAATCAACTTCCAAATTAAAGTCACTAGGCAATACGATTAAATTCCTCTATTACTCCATTAGATTAGAACGTCTTTAAACAACCAAAGAAAATTTCTTTAACGGTAATGAAAGTCTACATCACCTTAATGTTTTAACTATGCATCGTGGTTTAAAACTTTTAAACATTATCGGGGTCATAAGCACTTTTATAACAAAGCAACATATTCTAAGCATGTACATTAACACATTTAATCATTCTCGCTAAGAGTAAACTACAACACCGGTAGTCTATTTATTCTCAAGCTAGAGATATTAATCACATTGAATTGATTCAACTCAAAATGTAACTTAGCAACACATCAATCCATAAACCACATTGTTACCTACTACATAACATGCTAAACAACAATTCTTACTAGGGACAAACGATTTCAGTCAAAAGACTACTTACTTTGTTTGCAGCATTTTAGTTTTAAAACTCATCCCAAATTCGTAAGGAAACTTGACTCTCAAAATTACAAAGAGACAAATCCAAACTTGGTCATGCAAAGGAATTCTCCAAAACACTTTTAAATCTCGAAGACTCCCACAGGGGAACCAACTGATCAAATAAACCTTTGCAAATAAAACCTTAACTCCAAACTTTCACAAAACAGGAAGGGTTCTTCAAGGATGATTTTCTTAAACCAGCAAAATAACGAAATCAAACACCACTTACTCCTACAAAGCCACAGAACTTCAGCCACGACAACCAGTGCGGCATAACTCCACAATAACTCCTTTAACCTCGGAGAAAGACAAACACAGAATAAATTTGAATGCTTCCTCTTCCCATAAAGCCATCAACAAACTAATCATTAAATCGAAAGGCGCCCAAAAGAAGCGCAACACTAGACTCCTCTTCTTCGTCTTCAACCAAGGAAGACAACCCACACACCGCATACGGAACGATCCGCGAAAAACCAACACTTTTCATTTGATTCAAATCAACTAAAGCCAAGAAAAGCAACGAAAACCGACCGTTAGAACGGCAAAGAACATACGAAGGAATCCACCACCAAACTCTTCTATTTGACTCCAGTCAACCACCCGATCTACGACAGAAAGGGTAAGCACTATTCTCCTACAGGGGTTAATAGTTCTTTGGTGATGGCGCTAACCGGCCACACCGTCAATCCTCACCCTTACTATGAAATAAGAGAGGTGGCCGAAACCCTTCGGCACCACACCCACTTTATCACCACAACAAGCACAATTCAATCATCTATGTCATAGACATAGCAACATGCATTGTCAAATGAAGCATTCAACATCAAGCTTAAATACAACATTTAAGCGTAAAGAAACGATTCCCATACCCTTTCCTACTGTGCATCCATTGTGTGTCAAATTTTAGATTAGTTATACCACTTTTGCAAGTTTTAATGTTGCTATCCTATAACAAAATTTTTGTTAAGACCTAAGCCATGTTTCTAAGTTATTCCACATCACATTTTAGTTGTACCCTATAGCATGTCACTAGAAATTCACATTCCAAGGACCTACAGCCCGCTCTGATACCAACTGTAACACCCCAGCTTTTACTAAGCCCAGAATGTCACCAAACATAGATCATGACACATTTAATACCATAATTTAAGGTAAATTACAGCAAGTAATCATTTGGAATAATTGGAAATTTTGACAGCATCTCCTTTGTTTTTGCATGAAACTTAACAACATAGCATCATATCAATATGTAAGACAAACGAGATATCCATACGCAGCGATAAGGATAGCTAATCATCAACTAAAACATCAATAAGCATCGATAGCAAAATAATAAGCATCAATTTAACTCTAGGAAGTTAAAACAACTCCCTCCATAGCCCCACATGATATACATGAGGGAAACAACCAAACATACTGAGACCATACACTAATGATTATTGTAATACTTATTGTCGTGTCTCCAAAAGCAATTGAATTAGCTAGATTATGATACTACGTGGAGGAGTGTAGCTAGATCCCTTTCCCAAGACGCGATTTCATTGTACCTAAATAAACAAAACAACATAAAACACAAGCGTGAGTTCGAAAACTCAGCAAGCATATTGTAATGGACAACAAGATCATTTACAAGACAATAATACCTCACATCACATATAACATCTCATACTTGAGCACATAACAACATCATCATCATTAAATATGTATTGCAATGCAATGCAATGCAATGTTATACTCATATCTCCTTGGAAACTCATACCGGTATGGTTGAGTACACACCCGTCGGTGTGCACCCTCTCCCCCCTTCCATCCCGAAGATGGAGGGTGCCTACTCCTCGCTTCCACCACCCACGGTAGATGGAATCACGATGTAGGACTTACTCTAATGGCTCTCGGATTAGTCATAACTTTCTCACCGACCTTCCCGGATTAGTTAATGACTTTCTCACCGCGGGCCATGTAACATGTCATGTATGCAAGCATGCCAACAATATATAAAACTCATATATTAACACATGGCATCATAACATCTTAAACATGCTCATCATATCATAGCAATCATTAAAACATGGCAAGTGATCATAATCGTATAGACAATTCCATCTAATTTCAACATGCAACCTACAACTCGCTATCCATCACAACACACTTGCCTTCAACCATGGGCAACGGAGTGACGAGAGGTTGAGGGCACTCCTGGAGGCACACCACCTGAAAACACGTGCCACACACTCAAATCGAGTCCACAAAACAGCACACATATATCCCACTACCCCGACTTAAACACAACTCCTAAAATCAGAAAACAGCAAATCTGTCCCTTCGAGACAGCAGCCTTCCAACGGGCATAACTTCTGTTCTAGGACTCCAAATTGAATAAACGAGTACATCCTCGCGTAGCATAGGAAATTTTCCAACTTTTTCTAGTTATAGGGAAAGACTGATTCGGACTCTAATGTTATTTAATCTAACGTTGAACACGAACTGTCTCAATCTCGTCACAGATTTGACAGCGCTCGGTAAAACGGCCATAACTTCCAAACGGCTGGGCGGAATTTCAATTTCTTTATATGAACTGAAAGGTATTGAAATTATCTACAACTTCCTAGAAGTCCATACGGTCAGATTCGAAGTCTAAATTAGTTTAATCTAATGTTGAACACAGACTGTCCCAACCTCGACACAGATTGGACAGCCCCCACCAAAACGGCCATAACTTTCAGACCGTAACTCCAAAAATTCTCAAAAAAAATACACAAAATAGGTCTTGACGATACCTACAACTTCTTCAACAGGAGGTCGGCCAAATTCCGACTCTAAAATTGCGAAATCGCACGCCCTAACACGGACTCCAAATCTGCCCGAAACTGAGTACAATACGAACTCTAGTTTTTTTCAGATCTACTCCATGGCAGCACGTCCTCTTGATCTAAAAACTCCAAATCTACCATGAGAACAGCACCTAGACCTTCCCCAAGGTTTCCCCATGGACATACCTTAGTCCGACGAACGACGAACACGAAGAATGTCTCTCGATCACCCGATCTCGCTCCCACGCGCCAAATCCTTCGGGATCCCTCGTCGCGGTTCTTCCAAACAGCGAGGGCAGCACGTAGACGTGTCGTGGCAGCGAGGGGGCATCCTTGGGGGCGCAAGGAGGAGGGGGGGTGGCGCGGCTTGAGGTGGAGGTGGAGGAAGAGGACTAGAGGGAGGAGGGGATTGGTGGAGGCGCAAGGGGGAGGTGGAGGCGTGTGGGGAGACGGCTAGGGCAGGGAGGAGGCGCCCCTAGCCCCTTTACCCACGTTCTCCCCCCTCCATGGGCCAATCTCTCTCCACAAAAGCCCACGGTTCTTCCCCCCTTGGGCCCAAACTCCCCCGGAAAGGCCCAATCTCCCAAAATCGGCCCGGAAAAACGATTAAACGGCATAACGTAAAGTTTTAACCTCCAATTTCATATTTTATAAAGTTTTTGACCTCAACAAGCAAATTAAATAAGGTTACGACACTCCGTGGTGTCATATCACTTAATCCCCCCCAAGACCCGAAAACGCAAATAAACCTCGAGCCGTAAGGTTTTATCCTCTAAACTCACATTTTATAATGTCACACCAATCCGTAGTGTCACAGCCGACTGATACCATCGGCAGGCTACGTTGGAGTACTACGTGTCTCGTCGTAGAGTGGCTTTCGCCATAGCACCTTTTGTGGCTATGGGTATGTTCTCACAGTGGACGTTAGGTGACGACGCCACCCTCTTACCAGTTCAGGAGGTACCTGGTACTCCCACTCCTAGGTCTGGCAGAGCTGCCAGACGCTCTGGGTAGGCTAGGATGTCCATTAGAGGTAGTCGACCCCGTCTTTCGCGTGTTAGACTTGAGACGAGGTTTGTTAGTGCACCTCGTCCCCGAGTGATGCAGGTGTACCGACGCCGTGGCACGTTTCCTACTACGGTGGCTGACTCCACTCCTGCTATCCCTGTCGAGCCTACCATCGACGAGGGCGTAGCAGCACCAGGTTTAGAGTAGAGTTACCTAGAGTAGTTGGTAGTATGTAGTATCTACGCAGTACTGAGTTATCTGATGGTCTTACTTTTGTTGTACATATTGTGAATATGTGGTTTGAATAAAGAAGCTTTTGCTGTATATTTCTGTTTGTTTTGGTTTCTTCTCGTGATTGTTTAATGTTTTATTACAACTTCACGATGATGTGATCCTTTGTGTTTATCATCAACAATATTACATAACATAACAACACACCTTCCTTGTTAATGAATTTCTTTAAGAATAATAAAATTTTAAGGAACGAAATGTTGCCTTTTAACCGGTAGAGATTGAGTTGAATTTTCCAATCTGCTAGTTAATCATTTAATCATAATATATTATTTTCTCATCTGAATTGAAATTTCAGGATGCCTGTAACTAGATCTCTTCACGGGATCCTGGAAAGTGAGGCTTCGCAGGAGCCATTGCCTCCTCGCGAAACATTACCCACTCCAGTGCAACCTAATCCTATGCACCCTTCTGCAAGGGCTTCATCCTCTCGTCAAGTTCCAGATCCACCAAATCCAAACTTAAATCCAAATCCTAATCAGCAAGGTGGAATTCCGGAGGAGCAATTGCTAGGTCCGCCAACCATGGCACAAGTTTTGGCGATGATCGAGCAAAATCGCCAGACTCATACCCTTCTCCTGCAACAATTGGTGCAGAATACCTCTAATCAGGGAGTCCGTGGTGGTGGTGCCCCACAATCCAAGCTGACTGAGTTTCTGAAGACTCGGCCTCCCACTTTCACCACATCAGTTGATCCATTGGACGCCGATGACTGGCTGCGTTCGGTGGAAAGCAAGCTGCACATTGCACAGTGCAATGATAGGGAGAAAGTTTTGTATGCTTCCTACTAGTTGAATGGAGCCGCGGCCTCCTGGTGGGAAAACTATCAAGCCGTGCTTCCGCAAGGTCCAGAGATCTCGTGGAATGATTTCAAGATTGCGTTCCGCCGGGCTCACATTCCAGCGAGCCTGGTAGACGTGAAAAGGCGGGAATTCCTTGACCTCCGTCAGGGAAATCAGACGGTGATGGAATATCTTCATCGCTTCAACTATCTATCCCGTTATGCCCTGTCTGAGGTTACCCCTGAAGCGCGTAAACTGGAACGCTTCCGAGATAACTTGAATGATGAAGTCAAGTGTGCTTTAGCTGCTATCGACATTGATGACTTCCAAACCTTGGTGGACAAAGCAATTCGAGTGGAGAATAGCACTCGAGCTGCCATGGAATCGCGTAAGAGAAAATGGATGGCCCAAAAGAATGCGGTCTTAGGATCATCCAGGCCTCGCCCTGCACCTCAGGGCAATGTGCGACCACCTGTTCTGCCACCACAGCAGAGGCGCCAAGGTCCTGCCCCTAGACCTCGGCAGCCTCCAACTCGTCCAGCGGGTAACATTGGAGCACGCCCAGTTGGAACACAATCTCAAACTCCAAATGTTACTTACTTCAAGTGCAAATAGCTTGGGCATTATGCCAATAATTGCCCAAACAAGGGAGTTCCTCAGCGACCCCCTAGTCGTCCTCAAGGAGCTGGAGGACAACAAGCTGGAAGACCTGCACCTGCCCAAGCCGCAAATCAAGGACGTCCATTCCCACTTTGGTGTTATTCGATTCCGGTGCATCTCATTCCTTTATATCCAAAAAGTTCGTAGAAGCACATCAAATCCAAACAGATCTATTACCTATTCCCATGATAATCTATTCCCCTGGAGGAAAAATGAGAACTACTAAAATGTGTCCTAAGGTTAGCATAAAAATAAATGAAGTTTTATTTTATGCTGATCTTATTCTTATAGAAACCCCAGGATTAGACATCATTCTTGGTATGGATTGGTTAGCTAAGAATAAAGGACAGATAGATTGTGCTAATAGATCCATATCTCTCATAAACCCCGAAGGAATTGAAGTAAACTTTAATTCCACTCAAAATCTTTCTGAAACAAGATCTTGTCTCAATACAATGGTATTAGAAAAGATTCAATCTGTTCCTGTAGTTTCCAACTTTCCTGATGTATTTCCGGAAGAATTGCCAGGTTTGCCACCAGATCGTGACTTAGAGTTCGTCATTGATCTTATACCTGGTACGGCCCCAATTTCCAAAAGACCTTATCGTATGCCACCAAATGAGTTAGTAGAACTCAAAAAGCAAATTCAAGAACAGTTATACAAAAAGTTCATTCGACCTAGTACTTCTCCATGGGGTAGCCCAGTCCTCTTTGTTAGCAAAAAGGACGGTAGTCTACTCATGTGTGTAGATTATCGTGCTCTCAATGATATTACCATCAAAAATAAATATCATCTACCCCGTATCGATGATCTGTTCGACCAATTAACCGGTGCCCAAATCTTCTCCAAGATTAATCTCAGACATGGATATTATCAATTAAAAATCCGACCGGAGGATATTCCTAAAACAGCCTTTACCACTCGTTATGGCTTATATGAATATGTCGTAATGTCCTTCGGACTTACAAATGCTCCAGCTAGCTTTATGAGCTTAATGAATAAAGTCTTTATGGAGTATCTTGATAAGTTTGTAGTCGTATTCATAGATGATATCCTCATCTATTCTAAGACTGAAGAAGATCATACCCAACATCTGCATATGGTACTTGAGAAACTCCGAGAACATAAGTTATATGCCAAATTCGAGAAATGCGAATTTTGGTTGAAGGAAGTTGCATTCCTCGGGCACATCCTTTCCAAAGGTGGAATTTCTGTTGATCCCAGCAAGGTTCAAGCAGTCCAAAACTGGGAACAACCAAAATCTATTCCCCAAATCCGAAGTTTCCTCGGTTTAGCGGGATATTATCGCCGCTTTATCGAAAACTTCTCCAAAATCGCCAAACCTTTGACTCAGCTCTTAAAGAAAGAAAAGAAATATGAATGGACTCCAGAATGCGAAACAAGTTTTCTGGAATTAAAGAAACGGTTAACCACAGCCCCAGTGCTAGTGTTACCCGATATTCATAAGAGGTTCGATGTCTATTGCGATGCTTCACGCAATGGTCTTGGTTGCGTGTTGATGCAAGAAATGAAAGTCGTAGCTTATGCTTCTCGTCAGCTTCGACCTCATGAACTCAATTATCCAACTCATGATCTGGAGCTAGCTGCAGTAGTGCATGCCCTAAAAATATGGCGTCACTACCTTATTGGAAATAAGTGTAACATCTACACAGATCATAAAAGCCTAAAGTACTTCTTTACCCAGCCAGATCTTAATCTGCGGCAAAGGAGATGGCTAGAGCTAATAAAGGATTACGACCTTAGTATTCATTACCACCCTGGTAAAGCTAATGTCGTTGCAGATGCTCTGAGCCGTAAGCTTCATTGTATGATGGTGTCAGCATACACTGATCAATCTGAACTAGTAAAGGAGTTTCAGAAACTTAATTTGGGAATTGTTGAAAAAGGATTTGTTGCTAATATCCAAATGCAACCAAATCTGAAAACCCAAATTAAAATGGCTCAATCTAAAGATGAGGCCATATCAAAAATCCGAGAAGATATACCATTTAAAGAAGAATCAGAGTTTTCAGAAAACTCGGATGGTATACTCTTATTCAAGAACAGAATCTATGTTCCTGATGATCCAAAAATCAAGAACCTAATCTTGAGTGAAGCTCATGAATCACCTCTATCTATCCATGGTAGTACAAAGATGTATCAAGATCTAAAAAGGGAATATTGGTAGCCTGGCATGAAAAAGGAAATCGCCGAGTATGTCGCAAAATGTGACGTATATCAGCGAGTAAAAGCCGAGCACCAACGCCCAGCTGGTCTTCTTCGACCCCTTGAGATACCAGAATGGAAGTGGGACAATATCTGCATGGATTTCATTACTGGATTGCCGAGAACCAGAAAAGGACATGATTCTATATGGGTTATCGTTGACCGATTATCCAAAGTTGCTCATTTTATCCCAGTCAAAACCAGATATTCAAGTCCCAAGCTTGCTGAACTTTATTTGGAGAATATTGTTCGTCTTCATGGAGTTCCTAAGACTATTGTGTCCGATCGTGGATCCCAGTTTACATCTCGTTTCTGGGAAAGTCTGCATACACTATTAGGGACAAAGCCGAATTTCAGTACGGCTTATCATCCCCAAACAGATGGGCAGACTGAACGGACCAATCAGACTTTAGAATACATGCTCAGAGCTTGTGTCCTATCCTATGGCATGAATTGGGAGAAAAGCCTACCTTTTGCTGAATTCTCCTATAATAATAGCTTCCAAGCCAGTCTTCAAATGTCTCCATTTGAAGCACTATATGGAAGAAAATGCAGAACCCCTCTCTTTTGGTCTGAAACTGGAGAAAGAAATTTATTCGGCCCAGACATTATCCAATTATCCAAGAGCAAGTTGACATGATTAGAAGTCGACTCAAAGAAGCTCAATCTCGCCAAAAGAGTTACGCCGACAACCGTCGACGTGATTTAAGCTTTGAAGTTGGAGATCATGTCTACTTAAAAGTTTCTCCTATTCGCGGAGTACGTCGTTTCCAAATCCGCGGGAAACTAGCCCCTCGATATATTGGACCGTTTCCAATTATTGAAAAAATGGGGGAGATGGCATATAAGTTGGAATTGCCGCCCCGATTGTCGGAAGTTCATAATGTCTTCCATGTATCTCAGCTCAAGAAATGTCTTCGTGTGCCGACTGATCTCGCAAATCTCGACGATCTCGATCTACAACCTGATCTATCTTATCGAGAGCGACCTGTTCGTATTCTTGAAGAAGCCGAGCGGCATACAAGAAACAAGATCCATAGAATGTTGAAGGTTCAGTGGAGTAATCATACCGAGGAAGAAGCCACGTGGGAGCGAAGATCATCTCATGAAAGAATTTCCAGACTTCTTCTAGTTTTCCTTAGCCCTCGCAAATCTCGAGGACGAGATTTTTGTAAGGGGGTAGATCTGTAACACCCTCAAAATTATAAAAGTCAAAAATCCAACATAAAAATGTGAACTCATTTTATTGTTACATTTTATGCTTGATGTGTGCAAATCACTGATTTTGTTGAGTGATTTAGTGGTTAGTGGAATGAAATAAAAGAAGGAAAAAGAGAAAATATCAAATGGTAAAATGGTAAGAAATGAAAAATTACCTTAGTAAATTTTACACCTGACCTTGGACAGCCCTAGAATCATCCTTAGCTGGTCAAGAGACCATGTGAAAGCATTTAAGTGTGGAGAAAACCATTTTAAATTAGCAACTCTATCCCTGACTAGATCAATGTCATATTTATGGAGTAATGCGTGGTGCATTCCAGACCTCCAAAGTTTTACCATGTGATCTTAGTTGCCTTACCCTCGTCCACAAAAATCTGCAAAAATTTATAAGTAGTTTAACTATTTATTACCAATTAAACAACACAGTTTTGGAATTCTGCAGAAATCAGTAAAAGAATTCTAGAAAAATTAATATTGTGAATTTAGTTCTAAAATTTTTATGGTAAAGCCATATTGTGGAAACACACCTTCAGTAAAACTTCAAAAATAAATATGTTGATTTAGTTCCTAAACCAATTCAAAAACCGAAATAATTTTTCAGTACAGTCGGCACTGTCATAATTTTTACAATTTAACCGTGTGTTATTTTAACCCCAAATTTCTACTGGACATCGACGACTTAGGCCCTGAGATGGTAAAAAAGTTTCGAAAAATCTGGTGATGCAATGACCCGGGAATTAATTTGTTTGTTGTGCTGTCTGGGGAAGAAACTAGAGTTCTCTCCCCTCAGCCCTTACGTGTGGGTCCACGCGTCCATCGACTCTTCAGCCGGTCCAAACACCAGAGAAGCTGCCAACGGGACCCAGAAGTCTCCGTGCCCATGCGTCATGCCTCCTTCCTCTCCCTTCTCTTTCTTTCTCTCCCTCGTCCCACTGCGAGTGGCCCCGGGACCCAGTTGTCATGGCCATCTTCTTCGCTGGCCTCACTCCTCCCTCTCTGCTCCATCTCCAGTGAAGGTTGCCGCCTCCAATTTTGTCCTTTGCGTGCCGCAAGTTCGCGCGCCTCGACGATGCCCTAACCAAACGCTGCCACGGAGCCCTCGCCCATATCTTGACCGAGCTGGAAGAGAGCTCCCAGAGGACACCCGAGAAGCCGCCGCAATTTCTCCGATCAAACCCTATTCCTTACCGCCTCCTCTGCCTATTTAACCGGAGAAATAGCCCTTCACACCTGGATAAACTCGGAACAACCAACCATTCTCCTTTTCACGCTCAAACTCACCTAAACCGAGTCCTTCTCCATCTCCGGTGAAGACCTGAATTGTGGAAAACTTGCAATTCTTAAGTTACGGTGAGATTTAGTTCAATTATATTGGTTTGAGGTTTCCTTGAGTACTTACGAACGATTTGCACGCCTCAATTTCAGTTCAGTCTTTGCGAAGGACCATCGCACCGTGCGCCTCCTTTCTACCGTTACCACTGCACGGTGAGAACACCATCATCCACCCTTTCTTTCGTTCGAGAGCATGAATGAGATACTTAGAACCTACTGAACCTTATGCGCTTGATCATTTAGCCGAAAATCTTACATGGCGCCGTCGCACCTAGCGCCACCGTGTGCCTCCGCCGGCCACCGTTGCGAGGTCGATCTCTCCAAACACCACCCACAACTAAGAGGTTCCCTAGGTGCGCCTTAGGTCCATGAAGTTGTAGGAGCCAGCCAAAACCCAGTGACGCCACCTGAGAGCCACCGGCAAGGCCATCCGTTGTCTCCCCTGCACTGGCTCACTACCGCGCGGGACCCTCGTGTCAGCCGCTCACTCTGAACCGTCTCACTGCGAAGCTGTCGGGACCCGAATTTGCAAATCCGGACCCTCTGTGTATTCAGCACTAGTCCAGGAACGCGCTAGTGCACACAGTCTTAACATCGGTAAATATCACAATCATACCACTCGATACTAATAAAGTACTTTAATTAAATAGTCAAACTGGTTGCTCGACCTTATGGTCAAGTTACAAATATACGCCACGCAGGGCGAAACTTATTAAGAGAGAAATAATACCAGCGGAAAATAAGATAACTTCGTGGCGCCATCCAGTATACCACAGGCAACTGACTGGGCTCGCTCCCTAAGTAGACGGTTCCTCTTGGAGCTCCTCCTCCAAAGCTGGTGTAGTCTCCTCTTCAACTGGTGTTGTATTGTGGCAAGGGTGAGTACTTGGTACTCAGCAAGTCATGCACGGAATGCAGCTAATATACTACATGCATGGCTTAACACAAAGGAGTGGCTCAAGGTATATGTGACACCATGGAGTGTCATAACTTTATTTTACGTGCTTGATATGGTTAAAAACAGTATGAAATGTGGAATTAAGGTTAAAACTATAGGTTATGGAGGTTAATAGCTTTTCCGGGCCGTTTTCGGGGTTTTGGGCCTTCAGGGAGTTTTGGGCCTTGGTGGGCTTTGGTGGGATGGATTAGGTCTCCGTAACGGACTAGAATTGGGTGTGGGGGCTGGTAAAAGGGGTTTCTCTGCCCCTTTGGGGCGTCCACCCTGCTGCCTTTGCGCCCCTTGAGGCCTTGGTGCGCCCCCCTCACCTCCCCCCACTTGCCAAGCCCTAGCCGCCCCTTCCCTTTGAGCCTTGCGCCTCCCCCTTGCTCTCCTCCATTGCCCCACCTCTCCACCACCTCTCCTCCACCCCCTTACTGCCCTAGGGTGGTCTCCACACCTCTGCACCTTGTGGATCCATCCGTTGGAGCGAGGAGCGAGGAGCGATCCGCGAGGAGATCTATTGGAGATTCGTTCGTTGGGCAAAGGTATGATCATGGGGATCCTTGGGTTTGATCTAGGTACTGTTCTTAGGGTGTTTATGAAGTTTTTAGATCAATTGGTGGTGCTGGGTTGGAGTTCTTTGGGTTAGATCTAGACGTTGCCACGTTTCTGTTTTCGGGCAGATTGAGCAGTCGGGCTAGGGTTCGAGTTTTCGTCGATTTAGAATCCGAATCTGTCCATACGGACTTAAAAGAAGTTGTATATAATTTAATTATCTTTCCGTGGACATAAAACACGTTAAAATCCGATCAGCCGTTTGAAAGTTATGGCCGTTTTACCGAGCGTGTTAAAATCTGTGACGCAATTAGAACAGATTGTAGTAATCTGTAGATTAAACAATTTTAGAGTCCGAATCAGTCTTTCCATATAACTTGAAAAAGGTAGGAAATTTCCTAAACTTTGCGATGGTTACTCATTTAATCGATTTGGAGTCCCAGAACTCAAGTTATGGCCTTTGCAAGGCTGCTGTCCCGCCGGGACAGAACCTCTGTTTTAGGTTTTGCGAGTAGCGGACAATGTCGGGTGAGATGGGGATTTGTGTACTGTTTTGTGGGCATTATTGAGAGTATGTGATGCCATTGTGCTGGTGGTGTGACCCCGGGGGTGCCCTCTACTTCCCACAATCCCGTCGCCCACGGTTGAGGCAAGTGTGTTGTAATGAATAGCGGAATTGTAGGTTGCTGTGGAGATTAGATGAAAGATTGAATACTTGCTATGATCACTTGCCATGCTTGCTGTTTTCCAATGATATATTGAGTATGATTATCATGATTCGATGCCATGTGTTAATATTTGTCATGATGAGATGCCATATGTTTATGTACATGTGAAATATGATAATTGGCATAGTTGCATGCATGACATGAGATAGGGCGAGGGCGGTGAGAAAGTCATAACTAGTCCGGCAAGGTCGGTGAGAAAGTTATGACTAGTCCTAACGCCATTGAGTAAGACCTACATCGTGATTCCATCCACGTGGTGAATGGAAGCGATGAGTAGGCACCCTCCATCTTCGGGATGGAAGGGGAAAAGGGTGCACACCGACGGTGTGTACTCAACCATACCTGTATGAGTTTCCAAGGAGACATGATCATTGCATTACATCTCATACATATTGATGATGACAATTTTAAGTGTTTATGAATAAGATGATTTACATGAAGGGAGATGCTATTGCCATATTGTTGTTCTTGTTGTCCATTGCAATATGCTTGCTGAGTTTCGAACTCACGCTTGTGTTTTTTTCTTATTGTTTTAGGTACCATGAGAACGGCATGCGGGAAAAGGGAATAGACACACGCCCACACGTTGCTTCACCTTAATGTTTCCCCAAGTAAATTCTTTTAGATTGATAATAAATTGCGTGTGATGGTCATTAAATTAAGGCTTAGCTTGGTTAATGAGAGTTTTATTGTTCGTTTGACACTTGGAACTTTAAGTGCTAAATGTTAGTCTTTTATTGTCGTTAAGACTCTATTTATTGTTGTTTTAGATGTTTCCCTTATTACCATATAATGCTATATCGTTGTTGCTCCTTAAATTCATGATAAAACAAAGGAGGTGCTGCCGAAATCTCGGTTTTTAGCCTATGCACCTTTGCTGGAATTTTATGTTAAATATGATATTTGGATGTTGTTTAGCTTATGTTTGGTAGCATTCGGGCATATTAAATGCCGGGGTGTTACAGTATATTTGTAGTAAGAGCATTTAACAAGTATCATAAGTAGATTAGAAAGCAGTAGTAACAAGTAAAGCATAAATAACTTTTCAAGGGTTTAGTAAACGTCTTTCCCATCCTAATCCACATTTCTATCAACATCATTATTAATGCAACCCAACCTTTCAAGTCCAAGTTATTTTTGAGAAAATCTAACCCTTAACTGTAATTCTCGAGCGATGTCCAATACCGTGGACACGGCTATTCGAATAGATTTTACACTCTGCAGAGGTTATGCACTTTACCCACAAGATACAGTCAAACACCACAAAGGCGAGTTCCCGTAACAAAGTCTTTCGGAAACTTCTAACAGCACAAGTGGTCCTCCCCGGTTGTTGCACACTAACCCTTCCCTTAGCTAAGGCGAAGTTTAGGCCAACCAACCGTTAGATGGGTACTGGCACAGCCTCAGACGCCCCCGCACAACTTACACAAAGGGTGTAGTTGACCTCCCGAGGTCCCACAAATGCGTTATTAGCAACTTAATCAACTAGGTCCGTCCCATTCTGCATGTGGTTGCAAGATTGACTCAGTTCAAAGGCTTGCAAGGTGAAGTCCTTAGGGTGACCAGGGCAAGACTACCCGAAGAACCAAAACAACATTCCCAATGCCACAACTGGCCCACCTGATCATTCTTGCCACATGCCCCGGTCAAAAGCTATTTATCAAACCCCAGTTGGTTACCATGCACCACGTGCAATCAACATCACATGATACCTTTCCAAAACAGGTTCATTATGTCATTAAGTCAACATTAACATTTGAGTGTCCAAAATCATGTCATGAGCACGTAGCAGGTCTAAGCTATATACTACAACAATCTACAAACCCATGTTGGCAATTTAGTAATGTCCAACTAATAATCCACAACTAGGGTGACAAGGGGTCATGGCACATATTTAAGTAATCAAGGTGTCATACAGCAATTAGGCATTTATCTAATTACCCAGAATTAAGTAGAGCATTTTCTAATTTAAACTAGCATGCAATAATTTGAACCAAAATAGGTTTCAAAATGGGATCAACATGGTCAAAGCATAACTTGCCTTCAAAAAGTACTTGTTCTTGGTCCTGAGCTGGCTCTTGGGTCAACACTTCTCCTTCGAATCCTTCCGGCACTTCAACGTCTACTCGTAAAGCGTGCAAACAGCAATACACGAATAAACACTAGGCAAAAAGTGTCCAAACATCCAAATAAAATCCATAAACAGAGAGAACATAATTTTATGAATTTTTAGGAACTGGAATCGCTCAAATCGGAGTTAAAACACAAAAGTTATGATTATTTAAAGTTTAAATAATAAATTAAATAATTTTACAGAGAAAAACTTTAGTCCAAAAATTAAATAAAAATCATATTTGAGTAGATCTGAATTTTATGAATTTTTAGAAATTTGAATCGTTCAAATCGGAGTTGAAACGCAAAAGTTATAAGCGTTTGAAGTTTTGAAATTCAAATCAATTATTAAACCGAATTATTAAATCATTTTCTTTTTCGAAAATTATTTATTGCGTCAGCAGTGACACGTGGCAGCCTCTGATTGGGCGGCGACGTCACCGGCTCATGGGCTCGACCACGGCAGCAGTCCACCGTGGACTCGGTCCCACGGCTTACATGTGCGATCGACGGTGGCCCCGAGTAGCGTCATTCGCGGCGTCGGCGAGGCTCGACCACGGCGGCGGGTGGGACCCACTGGTGACATCATTGCTGACGTCACTACACGGCTGGGGTGGCCGCTGACGTGCGGGCCCGCCAAGACGTCATCGTGACGTTATGGTGTGGTTTGTCGCGTCGGCCGACACGCGGGCGGCGTGTCGGCGTCTACACGCGACGCGCCGATCGCGCGGCCAAGCTCCCGTCACGTGGCGCAATCTCGCCGTTGATTTGAAAATCAACGGCCCGCATTAGATCTGGAGTCACGCGTTTGGGTTAACGCGTTTGATCTCGAACCGTTGGATCTAGATCCAGCGGCCGAGATTGGATCTCGGGATTTTGAACGGATCTCACCGACGGTGACGCGTGGCGCAATCTGACCGCTTGATGAAGATCCGATGGCCGCGAGCTCAAGTCCGGTGATGGCGAAGCGGCGGCGCTGGGTCATCAGCGCAGGGACGACGACCTAGCCGACGGCGTTCGGGCGCGCCCGGCGAGGTGAGTTGGACTCTGACGCGTCTTGACCTCCGGCCCCGGATCTGGGTCAACGCGGCGACGAGGACGGCGGACGGCGGCGGAATTCGATGAAAACCGCGGCGGCTCCTTCTCCTTACTCCGGCGAGCTCTAGCGGCGCAACCACGGCGGCTCAGGCGAGGTGAGTTAAGGCTACGGGTGCGCAATGAAGTGGCGGTCCCGACATGGGTGGCAGCGCAATAAATAGGGCCCTCGGCGTCAGGTAACGCATGGAAACCGAGGCCCACTCCGTGGGCGCGAGTCCTGGCGACTGGATTGGGTGGCGTGGCTCAACCACGGCCGTTGGATCAAGATCCAATGGTGCGGGGTTTGTGCTCGGTGCAGCTCGGAGTGCAGCTCGGGCGGTGGCGCTCGGTCGGACTTCGGTCTCGGGTGGCGTGGCTCAATCGTGGCCGTTGGATCACGAATCCAACGGTCACGCTGATTGGGCTTCGGTAAGTGGGTTCTGGCCGAGTCACGTGGCTCGGGTCGGACTCGATCGGATGAACAGTACTCGACCCGACTCGATTTTCCAGCTATTTAATATTTAAAATAATTTCCAGTAATTCATTTAATTCAAGAAAAATAGCAAAATACTCAGAAAAATTCCAGAAAAATTCTGGAAAATATTTTAGGGCATTTGGGGCTCAAATAAAATATTTCCAGTAAAACTTTATTTGAAAATTTAATTTCTTTAAATATTTCAATATGGAATAAATTCAAATTAAATCCAAATAAATTCCAGAAAATTCCAAAAATTCACAAATGTGCAAAATAATATTTAATTTCATGAAAAGCAAAAAATTGGGGTGTTACAGAAGCCGACCCCACCGGTCAGCCCAAGCCACTTCACGTACGCAAGAACACGGTCGCTGACATGCTGGCCCCACATGTCAGTGAGTGTGGCTCAAATTCAAACTCGTCTTGGCCAAGATGGAGGGAAAGTACGCCTTCCCTGCATAAAGGCGTATTTTCCATTTTCTCCGATTAAAAGGAACCGAACCAATTCAAACTTGAATAACTTTTAATCTACAAGTCCGAATTAGGTGAAACAACTTTCTAAATTCATAATAAATCATCTAGTTTCATAATATACAAAAATATTTGAAACTTGTTTAGCAATTTAAATTTGAATTTGAATTTAAAGAATGAAATTTGAATATGTTCCATATAGAATTTTTGCAAACTAAGTCCAAATTGAGTGAAACCAATTTTGTTTGAACCCTTAGGTCAAATACTGTCCAAATGTGTAATTAGATTTAAATATAAAGTTATTTTGTGAACTTTTCTTATTAAGATTGAATACTATGTAGAATATCAGTATAATGGTTATAACTTACTCAAAAATGATCCAAATGGAATGAAACTTGTTTCATTGTGTTAGTTATATTAGTTAGGGCCAATTAGAAAGATAAAAGTTAGGGTGTACCATGTTACTTTTATTGAATATGATTACGGTTGCTTTATGTACCAATTAATATTAGTGCAATTAACTCCACACCTTGAAAATGAATTTCAATACCTTTAATTTTACAATCTTAGCTTCCTGAAGTCGTAAATTGAAATGAAATAATACATAAAGAAAGGTAGTCGTATTGTATGCTCCTAAGCTTTAATCCTTAGGACCGGAACTTTATAACTTAACTAATACATGAAATGATGATCGATGTTGATGACTTGATTGTTTTGGAATGATTTCGTTTGCATCTTTCAATTGCTATCTTTGTCATTTATGAATTTGCTTCTTCTATCAATATTGAAGTTTCCTATTTGCTATGTTCTTGATCGACGTATAGACGTTGAGACTACCGACTTCGCCGTCGATGACACCGATCCAGCCTATACCACTGAGGAGCAAGGCAAGCACCCCCTTGATCATCTTGATCCCAGATTTCATAATCCACTAAAATGTGATTAAGAATCTTCCTGCATGCTTATGATTTGATAAACTATTATTTTGTGATACTTGGTAGTTATAACCCCAATTGATGGATTCCCTTAATCATGTTGACACACGATCCATGAAAACCATAGGATTGGTTAAGTTCTTTGAACTGGGTATAATTGCTTATTAACCTGCAAATGCTTAGCACAGCTTTAGGTCAATGTTAGAAATGTTTACACCCACACTTTTCTTTATGAAATCTTTTATGGTTTATTTAAGCAGTAAAGGATACTGGTAGTTTGATAAAAATGAAAATAAAACTATTGTTTCGACGTGGGTGATTATTGGCAATAGCCGGTTGTACGTGTTTTAACATGTACGTAGATAGGGTGAAGTATCGCCCATGTCATTTTGAGGACCGAACATAGTGTCCCGTGATCCAAGATTACCCGTACAACCACAATGCCGGTATGGTGACGGCTATAACCAATTAAGTTATTAAAAACTGATATTGCATTATGGAAGGTAGTAGTAGCACGGGCATTCCGGATATAGGTTTGCTTGAGGGAGGTGCCATCACCGAGGTGTTGACACTTGCCGATGCAACAGTATACGCCTTACTAATGGGGAGAAATGATCCGTATACACGATGTGCTTCTACCGCCATTTTCCAATAGGGAGGAATGATCCGTGCATACGATGTTCTTCGGCCGCCATTAGTAAGAGTTAGTCATACTAGACTGGTGCAATGTCAGGTTTTAGTAATGTAAATGTTATATATGGGTTTCCCTGGCGACACACCAAAGGAAGTGTGTTAATAAGCTTTGCAAAAAGGGAAGTCATTATTTGTGGGTAAAGCTGTACAACTCTGCAGAGATTAAACTAATCGATTAGCCGTATCCACGGTCATGGATGACTTGGTGAACCCACACTAAGTTAGTTGTTTTCTATTTTCAAAAACTTTAATGATTTGGATAATGACTCACATTTGTTAAATATCACTTACTGTTATATTGATTCATTTAAGACCATGGAGGGTCTTGTTCGTTATCTTAATCACAAGGACTGTGAGTAAATTGTTATTATCCCTTCTATCACTTGTTATTTCAATTACTTAGCAAACTGTTTTATATTTCCAGTTATGCTTTCCATTATTATTCAGTATTTACAATTCAAATCTTTGCTTTACGCAAAACAACCATAGAAACCCACTTTCTATTCAGCTTGCATATATTCCAGGAATTGCAAAGACTACAAAGTCTTGCGAGTACCAATGTACTCAACTTGCTTCAACAATGTTTTTAGGTGATGAGCAAGAATATCCTGTTGACGATAACGATAACGAAGAACTGGTTATTTATGGCGACGACAGTCCTCTCTACGTTCATCTCGTCTATTGCCTGTGGAATTTTAAGCTAGTCGGCAAACAATGAGATGTGGTTTTATTTCTGCTACTTTTGGTTATGTAATATTACTATCAAACATCTGATGTAATAAAAGTTTGAACTTGTGTATGGCTGTAATTCCAAATTGTGTTTGTGCGTGCCAGCCACTGATCATGGGAATGGCATAGATAGCACTTAAGAGCCTCATATTTATGTTACTTAGTGGCATAAAAATGAGGGTCTCACAGTTTGGTATCGGAGCCATGCAGACTATAGGTGAACGTTAGTTAGAACGGTCGTTGGTGGGAAAATTTAAAATTTGAATAGACAAATTACCCCTAGGAATATAAAATTGCTATATCTATTATTAATCCTTTACTATTATGTCATCTACTCTTTTCCTTTACGCGATATCGTTGCATCTTACATTTGATCTGGAATACTAATTCCTTATTAAATGTGCAGATGGAAGGATATACGCCGTGCTTCGTCACTTCAGAGCGTTAGGATGCTAGGTTGATGGGAGTTTTGGCTCAGATACTAGAGTATGCGAGATTCGACACTCCTCGCTACATCGTCTATCAGGCGATGGCTAGCCCGGTGTCGATCGAGTATATTGCTAGAGTCGAGATTCCAGCTAGGACGGAGTTTGGAGAGACTGGACGCACCTTCGACGGATTAGGAGCTTCAGTGACTGCCGCATTGAACGATGTCGCTTATGTGGCGATCGTTCGACTGCGACATGCACTTACAGAGTTGGCGACAGTCTACCGTGAGCTACCAGCTTTGCTGCCCAGAGGAGATACCAGCTACGTCGACCCGAGTACGATTCAGGATGAGCGTCTGAGGGTCATAGTTGAGTTTCTTAGCGCTGCCGACTGATACCATCGGCAGGCTATGTTGGAGTACTACGTGTCTCGTCGTAGAGTGGCTTTCGCCATAGCACCTTTTGTGGCTATGGGTCTGTTCTCACAGTGGACGTTAGGTGACGACGCCACCCTCTTACCAGTTCAGGAGGTACCTGGTACTCCCACTCCTAGGTCTGGCAGAGCTGCCAGACGCTCTGGGTAGGCTAGGATGTCCACTAGAGGTAGTCGACCCCGTCTTTCGCGTGTTAGACATGAGCCGAGGTTTGTTAGTGCACCTCGTCCCCGAGTGACGCAGGTGTACCGGCGCCGTGGCACGTTTCCTACTACGGTGGCTGACTCCACTCCTGCTGTCCCTGTCGAGCCTACCACCGACGAGGGCGCAGCAGCACCAGGTTTAGAGTAGAGTTACCTAGAGTAGTTGGTAGTATGTAGTATCTACGCAGTACTGAGTTATCTGATGGTCTTACTTTTGTTGTACATATTGTGAATATGTGGTTTGAATAAAGAAGCTTTTGTTGTATATTTCTGTTTGTTTTGGTTTCTTCTCGTGATTGTTTAATGTTTTATTACAACTTCACGATGATGTGATCCTTTGTGTTTATCATCAACAATATTACATAACATAACAACACACCTTCCTTGTTAATGAATTTCTTTAAGAATAATAAAATTTTAAGGAACGAAATGTTGCCTTTTAACTGGTAGAGATTGAGTTGAATTTTCCAATCTGCTAGTTAATCATTTAATCATAATATATTATTTTCTCATCTGAATTGAAATTTCAGGATGCCTGTAACTAGATCTCTTCGCGGGATCCTGGAAAGTGAGGCTTCGCAGGAGCCATTGCCTCCTTGCGAAACATTACCCACTCCAGTGCAACCTAATCCTATGCACCCTTCTGCAAGGGCTTCATCCTCTCGTCAAGTTCCAGATCCACAAAATCCAAACTTAAATCCAAATCCTAATCAGCAAGGTGGAATTCCGGAGGAGCAATTGCCAGGTCCGCCGACCATGGCACAAGTTTTGGCGATGATCGAGCAAAATCGCCAGACTCATACCCTTCTCCTGCAACAACTGGTGCAGAATACCTCTAATCAGGGAGTCCGTGGTGGTGGTGCCCCACAATCCAAGCTGACTGAGTTTCTGAAGACTCGGCCTCCCACTTTCACCACATTAGTTGATCCATTGGACGCCGATGACTGGCTGCGTTCGGTGGAAAGCAAGCTGCACATTGCACAGTGCAATGATAGGGAGAAAGTTTTGTATGCTTCCTAATAGTTGAATGGAGCCGCGGCCTCCTGGTGGGAAAACTATGAAGCCGTGCTTCCGCAAGGTCCAGAGATCTCGTGGAATGATTTCAAGATTGCGTTCCGCTGGGCTCACATTCCAACGAGCCTGGTAGACGAGAAAAGGCAGGAATTCCTTGACCTCCTTCAGGGAAATCAGACGGTGATGGAATATCTTCATCGCTTCAACTATCTATCCCGTTATGCCCTGTCTGAGGTTACCCCTGAAGCGCGTAAACTGGAACGCTTCCGGGATAACTTGAATGATGAAGTCAAGTGTGCTTTAGCTGCTATCGACATTGATGACTTCCAAACCTTGGTGGACAAAGCAATTCGAGTGGAGAATAGCACTCGAGCTGCCATGGAATCGCGCAAGAGAAAATGGATGGCCCAAAAGAATGCCAGTGCTGGATCATCCAGGCCTCGCCCTGCACCTCAGGGCAATGTGCGACCACCTGTTCTGCCACCACAGCAGAGGTGCCAAGGTCCTGCCCCTAGACCTCGGCAGCCTCCAACTCGTCCAGCGGGTAACATTGGAGCACGCCCAGTTGGGACACAATCTCAAACTCCAAATGTTACTTACTTCAAGTGCAAACAGCTTGGGCATTATGCCAATAATTGCCCAAACAAGGGAGTTCCTCAGGACCCCCTAGTCGTCCTCAAGGAGCTGGAGGACAACAAGCCGGAAGACCTGCACCTGCCCAAGCCGCAAATCAAGGACGTCCATTCCCACTTTGGTGTTATTCGATTCCGGTGCATCTCATTCCTTTATATCCAAAAAGTTCGTAGAAGCACATCAAATCCAAACAGATCTATTACCTATTCCCATGATAATCTATTCCCCTGGAGGAAAAATGAGAACTACTAAAATGTGTCCTAAGGTTAGCATTAAAATAAATGAAGTTTTATTTTATGCTGATCTTATTCTTATAGAAACCCCAGGATTAGACATCATTCTTGGTATGGATTGGTTAGCTAAGAATAAAGGACAGATAGATTGTGCTAATAGATCCATATCTCTCATAAACCCCGAAGGAATTGAAGTAAACTTTAATTCCACTCAAAATCTTTCTGAAACAAGATCTTGTCTCAATACAATGGTATTAGAAAAGATTCAATCTGTTCCTGTAGTTTCCAACTTTCCTGATGTATTTCGGAAGAATTGCCAGGTTTGCCACCAGATCGTGACTTAGAGTTCATCATTGATCTTATACCTGGTACGGCCCCAATTTCCAAAAGACCTTATCGTATGCCACCAAATGAGTTAGTAGAACTCAAAAAGCAAATTCAAGAACAGTTAGACAAAAAGTTCATTCGACCTAGTACTTCTCCATGGGGTAGCCCAGTCCTCTTTGTTAGCAAAAAGGACGGTAGTCTACGCATGTGTGTAGATTATCGTGCTCTCAATTATATTACCATCAAAAATAAATATCATCTACCCCGTATCGATGATCTGTTCGACCAATTAACCGGTGCCCAAATCTTCTCCAAGATTAATCTCAGACATGGATATTATCAATTAAAAATCCGACCGGAGGATATTCCTAAAACAGCCTTTACCACTCGTTATGGCTTATATGAATATGTCGTAGTGTCCTTCGGACATACAAATGCTCCAGCTAGCTTTATGAGCTTAATGAATAAAGTCTTTATGGAGTATCTTGATAAGTTTGTAGTGGTATTCATAGATGATATCCTCATCTATTCTAAGACTGAAGAAGATCATACCCAACATCTGCATATGGTACTTGAGAAAACTCCGAGAACATAAGTTATATGCCAAATTCGAGAAATGCGAATTTTGGTTGAAGGAAGTTGCATTCCTCGGGCACATCCTTTCCAAAGGTGGAATTTCTGTTGATCCCAGCAAGGTTCAAGCAGTCCAAAACTGGGAGCAACCAAAATCTGTTCCCCAAATCCGAAGTTTCCTCGGTTTAGCGTGATATTATCGCCGCTTTATCGAAAACTTCTCCAAAATCGCCAAACCTTTGACTCAGCTCTTGAAGAAAGGAAAGAAATATGAATGGACTCCAGAATGCAAAGCAAGTTTTTTGGAATTAAAGAAACGGTTAACCACAGCCCCAGTGCTAGTGTTACCCGATATTCATAAGAGGTTCGATGTCTATTGCGATGCTTCACGCAATGGTCTTGGTTGCGTGTTGATGCAAGAAATGAAAGTCGTAGCTTATGCTTCTCGTCAGCTTCGACCTCATGAACTCAATTATCCAACTCATGATCTGGAGCTAGCTGCAGTAGTGCATGCCCTAAAAATCTGGCGTCACTACCTTATTGGAAATAAGTGTAACATCTACACAGATCATAAAAGCCTAAAGTACTTCTTTACCCAGCCAGATCTTAATCTGCGGCAAAGGAGATGGCTAGAGCTAATAAAGGATTATGACATTAGTATTCATTACCACCCTGGTAAAGCTAATGTCGTTGCAGATGCTCTGAGCCGTAAGCTTCATTGTATGATGGTGTCAGCATACACTGATCAATCTGAACTAGTAAAGGAGTTTCAGAAACTTAATTTGGGAATTGTTGAAAAAGGATTTGTTGCTAATATCCAAATGCAACCAAATCTGAAAACCCAAATTAAAATGGCTCAATCTAAAGATGAGGCCATATCAAAAATCCGAGAAGATATGCCATTTAAAGAAGAATCAGAGTTTTCAGAAAACTCGGATGGTATACTCTTATTCAAGAACCGAATCTATGTTCCTGATGATCCAAAAATCAAGAACCTAATCTTGAGTGAAGCTCATGAATCACCTCTATCTATCCATGGTAGTACAAAGATGTATCAAGATCTAAAAAGGGAATATTGGTGGCCCGGCATGAAAAAGGAAATCGCCGAGTATGTCGCAAAATGTGACGTATGTCAGCGAGTAAAAGCCGAGCACCAACGCCCAGCTGGTCTTCTTCGACCCCTTGAGATACCAGAATGGAAGTGGGACAATATCTGCATGGATTTCATTACTGGATTGTCGAGAACCAGAAAAGGACATGATTCTATATGGGTTATCGTTGATCGATTATCCAAAGTTGCTCATTTTATCCCAGTCAAAACTAGATATTCAAGTCCCAAGCTTGCTGAACTATATTTGGAGAATATTGTTCGTCTTCATGGAGTTCCTAAGACTATTGTGTCCGATCGTGGATCCCAGTTTACATCTCGTTTCTGGGAAAGTCTGCATACACTATTAGGGACAAAGCTGAATTTCAGTACGGCTTATCATCCCCAAACAGATGGGCAGACTGAACGGACCAATCAGACTTTAGAATACATGCTCAGAGCTTGTGTCCTATCCTATGGCATGAATTGGGAGAAAAGCCTACCTTTTGCTGAATTCTTCTATAATAATAGCTTCCAAGCCAGTCTTCAAATGTCTCCTTTTGAAGCACTATATGGCAGAACCCCTCTCTTTTGGTCTGAAACTGGAGAAAGAAATTTATTCGGCCCAGACATTATCCAAGAAGCCCAAGAGCAAGTTGACATGATTAGAAGTCGAATCAAAGAAGCTCAATCTCGCCAAAAGAGTTACGCCGACAACCGTCGACGTGATTTAAGCTTTGAAGTCGGAGATCATGTCTACTTAAAAGTTTCTCCTATTCGCGGAGTACGTCGTTTCCAAATCCGCGGGAAACTAGCCCCTCGATATATTGGACCGTTTCCAATTATTGAAAAAATGGGGGAGATGGCATATAAGTTGGAATTGCCACCCCGATTGTCGGAAGTTCATAATGTCTTCCATGTATCTCAGCTCAAGAAATGTCTTCGTGTGCCGACTGTTCTCGCTAATCTCGACGATCTCGATCTGCAACCTGATCTATCTTATCGAGAGCGACCTGTTCGTATTCTTGAAGAAGCCGAGCGGCATACAAGAAACAAAATTCATAGAATGTTGAAGGTTCAGTGGAGTAATCATACCGAGGAAGAAGCCACGTGGGAGCGCGAAGATCATCTCATGAAAGAATTTCCAGACTTCTTCTAGTTTTCCTTAGCCCTCGCAAATCTCGAGGACGAGATTTTTGTAAGGGGGTAGATCTGTAACACCCTCAAAATTATAAAAGTCAAAAATCCAACATAAAAATGTGAACTCATTTTATTGTTACATTTTATGCTTGATGTGTGCAAATCACTGATTTTGTTGAGTGATTTAGTGGTTAGTGGAATGAAATAAAAGAAGGAAAAAGAGAAAATATCAAATGGTAAAATGGTAAGAAATGAAAAATTACCTTAGTAAATTTTACACCTGACCTTGGACAGCCCTAGAATCATCCTTAGCTGGTCAAGAGACCATGTGAAAGCATTTAAGTGTGGAGAAAACCATTTTAAATTAGCAACTCTATCCCTGACTAGATCAATGTCATATTTATGGAGTAATGCGTGGTGCATTTCAGACCTCCAAAGTTTTACCATGTGATCTTAGTTGCCTTACCCTCGTCCACAAAAATCTGCAAAAATTTATAAGTAGTTTAACTATTTATTACCAATTAAACAACACAGTTTTGGAATTCTGCAGAAATCAGTAAAAGAATTCTAGAAAAATTAATATTGTGAATTTAGTTCTGAAATTTTTATGGTAAAGCCATATTGTGGAAACACACCTTCAGCAAAACTTTCAAAAATAAATATGTTGATTTAGTTCCTTAACCAATTCAAAAACCAAAATAATTTTTCAGTACAGTCGGCACTGTCAGAATTTTTACAATTTAACCGTGGATTATTTTAACCCCAAATTTCTACTGGACATCGATGACTTAGCCCCTGAGATGGTCAAAAAGTTTCGAAAAATTTGGTGATGCAATGACCCAGGAATTAATTTGTTTGCTGTGCTGTCTGGGGAAGAAACTAGAGTTCTCTCCCCTCAGCCCTTACTTGTGGGTCCACGCGTCCATCGACTCTTCAGCAGGTCCAAACACCAGAGAAGCTGCCAACGGGACCCAGAAGTCTCCGTGCCCACGCGTCATGCCTCCTTCCTCTCCCTTCTCTTTCTTTCTCTCCCTCGTCCCACTGCGACTGGCCCCGGGACACAGTTGTCATGGCCATCTTCTTCGCTGGCCTCACTCCTCCCTCTCTGCTCCATCTCCAGTGAAGGTTGCCGCCTCCAATTTTGTCCTTTACGTGCCGCAAGTTCGCGCGCCTCGACGATGCCCTAACCAAACGCTGCCACGGAGCCCTCGCCCATATCTTGACCGAGCTGGAAGAGAGCTCCCAGAGGACACCCGAGAAGCCGCCGCAATTTCTCCGATCAAACCCTATTCCTTACCGCCTCCTCTGCCTATTTAACCGGAGAAATAGCCCTTCACACCTGGCTAAACTCGGAACAACCAACCATTCTCCTTTTCACGCTCAAACTCACCTAAACCGAGTCCTTCTCCATCTCCGGTGAAGACATGAATTGTGGAAAACTTGCAATTCTTAAGTTACGGTGAGATTTAGTTCAATTAAATTGGTTTGAGGTTTCCTTGAGTACTTACGAACGATTTGCACGCCTCAATTTCAGTTCAGTCTTTGCGAAGGACCATCGCACCGTGCGCCTCCTTTCTACCGTTACCACTGCACGGTGAGAACACCATCGTCCACCCTTTCTTTCGTTCAAGAGCATGAATGAGATACTTAGAACCTACTGAACCTTATGCGCTTGATCATTTAGCCAAAAATCTTACATGGGGCCGTCGCACCTAGCGCCACCGTGTGCCTCCGCCGGCCACCGTTGCGAGGTCGATCTCTCCAAACACCACCCACAACTAAGAGGTTCCCTAGGTGCGCCTTAGGTCCATGAAGTTGTAGGAGCCAGCCAAAACCCAGTGACGCCACCGGAGAGCCACCGGCAAGGCCGTCCGTTGTCTCCCCTGCACTGGCTCACTACCGCGCGGGACCCCCGTGTCAGCCGCTCACTCTGAGCCGTCTCACTGCGAAGCTGTCGGGACCAGAATTTGCAAATCCGGACCCTCTGTGTATTCAGGACTAGTCCAGGAACGCGCTAGTGCACACAGTCTTAACATCGGTAAATATCGCACTCATACCACTCGATACTAATAAAGTACTTTAATTAAATAGTCAAACTGGTTGCTCGACCTTATGGTCAAGTTACAAATATACGCCACGCAGGGCGAAACTTATTAAGAGAGAAATAATAGCAGCGGAAAATAAGATAACCCGTGGCGCCATCCAAAGATACCACAGGCAACCGATCGGGCTCGCTCCCTAAGTAGACGGTTCCTCTTGGAGCTCCTCCTCCAAAGCTGGTGTAGTCTCCTCTTCAACTGGTGTTGTATTGTGGCAAGGGTGAGTACTTGGTACTCAGCAAGTCATGCACGGAATGCAGCTAATATACTACATGCATGGCTTAACACAAAGGAGTGGCTCAAGGTATATTTGCAGTAAGAGCATTTAACAAGTATCATAAGTAGATTCGAAAGCAGTAGTAACAAGTAAAGCATAAATAACTTTTCAAGGGTTTAGTAAACGTCTTTCCCATCCTAATCCACATTTCTATCAACATCATTATTAATCCAACCCAACCTTTCAAGTCCAAGTTATTTTTGAGAAAATCTAACCCTTGACTGTAATTCCCGAGCGATGTCCAATACCGCGGACACGGCTATTCGAATAGATTTTATACTCTGCAGAGGTTATGCACTTTACCCACAAGATGCAGTCAAACACCACAAATGCGAGTTCAGTAACAAAGTCTTTCGAAACTTCTAACAAAGACAAGTGGTCCTCCCGGTTGTTGCACACTAACCCTTCCCTTAGCTAAGGCGAAGTTTAGGCCAACCAACCGTTAGATGGGTACCTGGCCGCAGCCCCGGTACGCTCCCCCGTACAACTTACACAAAGGGTGTAGTTGACCTCCTGAGGTCCAACAAGTACGTTATTAGCAACTTAATCAACTAGGTCCGTCCCATTACAGACAGGTGGTTGCAAGATTGACTCAGTTCAAAGGCTTACAATGTTAAGTCCTTAGGGTGACCAGGGCAAGACTACCCGAAGAACCAAAACAACATTCCCAATGCCACAACTGGCCCACCTGATCATTCTTGCCACATGCCCCGGTCAAAAGCTATTTATCAAACCCCAGTTGGTTACCATGCACCGCGTGCCATCAACATCACATGATACCTTTCCAAAACAGGTTCATTATGTCATTAAGTCAACATTAACGTTTGAGTGTCCAAAATCATGTCATGAGCACGTAGCAGGTCTAAGCCATATACTACAATGATCTACAAACCCATGTTGGCAATTTAGTAATGTCCAACTAATAATCCACAACTAGGGTGACAAGGGGTCATGGCACATATTTAAGTAATCAAGGTGTCATACAACAATTAGGCATTTATCTAATTACCCAGAATTAAGTAGAGCATTTTCTAATTTAAACTAGCATGCAATAATTTGAACCAAAATAGGTTTCAAAATGGGATCAACATGGTCAAAGCATAACTTGCCTTCAAAAAGTACTTGTTCTTGGTCCTGAGCTGGCTCCTGGGTCAACACTTCTCCTTCGAATCATTCCGGCACTTCAACGTCTACTCGTAAAGCGTGCAAATAGCAATACACGAATAAACACTAGGCAAAAAGTGTCCAAACATCCAAATAAAATCCATAAACAGAGAGAACATAATTTTATGAATTTTTAGGAACTGGAATCGCTCAAATCGGAGTTAAAACACAAAAGTTATGATTACTTAAAGTTCAAATAATCAATTAAATAATTTTACAGAGAAAAAATTTAGTCCAAAAATTAAATAAAATTCATATTTGAGTAGATCTGAATTTTATGAATTTTTAGAAATTTGAATCGTTCAAATCGGAGTTGAAACGCAAAAGTTATAAGCGTTTGAAGTTTTGAAATTCAAATCAATTATTAAACCGAATTATTAAATCATTTTCTTTTTCGGAAATTATTTATTGCGTCAGCAATGACACGTGGCAGCCTCTGATTGGGCGGCTAACGTCAACCGGCTCATGGGCTCAGCGGCTTGGCTTGGTCCACCGTGGACTCGGTCCACGGCCACGTAGGCGATCGACAGTGGCCCGGGTGACGTCATTGCTGACGTCAGCGGGGCTCAGCCCACGGTGCTGACGGGTGGGACCCACTGGTGATGTCATTGCTGACGTCGCTACACGGCTGGGGTGGCCGCTGACGTGCGGGCCCGCCAAGACGTCATCGTGACGTTATGGTGTGGTTTGGTCGCGTCGCTGACACGCGGGCCCGGCGTGTCAGCGTCACACGCACGGGTGCGCTGACCGCGGCGATCAAGCTCCCCATCACGTGGCGCAATCTCGGCCGTTGATTTGAAAATCAACGGCCCAGATTAGATCTGGACTCACGCGTTTGGGTTAACGCGTTTGATCTGGACCGTTGGATCTAGATCCAACGGTCGAGATTGGATCTGGGATTTTGGAATGGGATCTCACCGACGGTGACGTGGCGCAATCTGGACCGCTTGATGAAGATCCGACGGCTGGCAGAGCTCGAAGTCCGGCGATGGCGAGCGGCGGCGCTGGGTCATCGGCGCAGGGGACGACGACCTAGCCGACGGCAAGCCGGCGTGTTCGGCGAGGTGAGTTGGACTCCCGGACGCGTCTTGACCTCCCGGTCCAGGATCTGGGGTCAACGGCGACGGAGGACGGCGGTGGAATTCGACGAAAACCGCGGCTGCTCCTTCTCCTTACTCCGGCGAGCTCTAGCGGCGCAACCACGGCGGCTCAGGCGAGGTGAGTTAGGGCTACGGGTGCGCAATGAAGTGGCGGTCCCGACACGGGTGGCGGCGCAATAAATAGGGCCCTCGGCGTCCGTGAAACGCACGGAAACCGAGGCCCACTCCGTTGCGGCGGCGGAGTCCAGCGGCGACTCGGATTGGGTGACGTGGCTCAACCACAGCCGTTGGATCAAGATCCAACGGTGCGGGGGTCTGGGCTCGGGTCTGGCTCGGGCGAGCTGGCTGGCTCGGTCGGGCTCGGGCTCGGGTGACGTGGCTCAATCGTGGCCGTTGGATCTGAATCCAACGGTCACGCGGTTGGGGCTCGGCCGAGTGGGTTCGGTCGAGTCACGTGGCTCGGGTCGGACTCGATCGGATGAACAGTACTCGACCCGACTCGATTTTCCAGCTATTTAATATTTAAAATAATTTCCAGTAATTCATTTAATTCAAGAAAAATAGCAAAATACTCAGAAAAATTCCAGAAAAATTCTGGAAAATATTTTAGGGCATTTGGGGCTCAAATAAAATATTTCCAACAAAACTTTATTTGAAAATTTAATTTCTTTAATTATTTCAATATGGAATAAATTCAAATTAAATCCAAATAAATTCCAAAAAATTCCAAAAATTCACAAATGTGCAAAATAATATTTAATTTCATGAAAAGCAAAAAATTGGGGTGTTACGTATTTACCCCACCTGGCCACCCCAAGCCACTTCACGACAAAGAAGAACACGGTCGCTGACATGCTGGCCCCACATGTCAGTGAGTGTGGCTCAAATTCAAACTCGTGCACGCGCATGGAGAGGGAAAGTACGCCTTCCCTGCATAAAGGCGTATTTTCCATTTTCTCCGATTAAAAGGAACCGAACCAATTCAAACTTGAATAACTTTTAATCTACAAGTCCAAATTAGGTGCAACAACTTTCTAAATTCATAATAAATCATCTAGTTTCATAATATACAAAAATATTTGAAACTTGTTTAGCAATTTAAATTTGAATTTGAATTTAAAGAATGAAATTTGAATATGTTCCATATAGAATTTTTGCAAACTAAGTCCAAATTGAGTGAAACCAATTTTGTTTGAACCCTTAGGTCAAATACTGTCCAAATGTGTAATTAGATTTAAATATAAAGTTATTTTGTGAACTTTTCTTATTAAGATTGAATACTATGTAGAATATCAGTATAATGGTTATAACTTACTCAAAAATGATCCAAATGGAATGAAACTTGTTTCATTGTGTTAGTTATATTAGTTAGGGCCGATTAGAAAGATAAAAGTTAGGTGTACCATGTTACTTTTATTGAATATGATTAGGGTTGCTTTATGTACCAATTAATATTAGTGCAATTAACTCCACACCTTGAAAATGAATTTCAATACCTTTAATTTTACAATCTTAGCTTCCTGAAGTCGTAAATTGAAATGAAATAATACATAAAGAAAGGTAGTCGTATTGTATGCTCCTAAGCTTTAATCCTTAGGACCGGAACTTTATAACTTAACTAATACATGAAATGATGATCGATGTTGATGACTTGATTGTTTTGGAATGATTTCGTTTGCATCTTTCAATTGCTATCTTTGTCATTTATGAATTTGCTTCTTCTATCAATATTGAAGTTTCCTATTTGCTATGTTCTTGATCGACGTATAGACGTTGAGACTACCGACTTCGTCGGCCGATTTACACCGATCCAAATTTATACCATCGAGGAGCAAGGCAAGCACCCCCTTGATCATCTTGATCCCAGATTTCATAATCCACTAAAATGTGATTAAGAATCTTCCTGCATGCTTATGATTTAATAAACTATTATTTTGTGATACTTGGTAGTTATAACCCCAATTGATGGATTCCCTTAATCATGTTGACACACGATCCATGAAAACCATAGGATTGGTTAAGTTCTTTGAACTGGGTATAATTGCTTATTAACCTGCAAATGCTTAGCACAGCTTTAGGTCAATGTTAGAAATGTTTACACCCACACTTTTCTTTATGAAATCTTTTATGGTTTATTTAAGCAGTAAAGGATACTGGTAGTTTGATAAAAATGAAAATAAAACTATTGTTTCGACGTGGGTGATTATTGGCAATAGCCGGTTGTACGTGTTTTAACATGTACGTAGATAGGGTGAAGTATCGCCCATGTCACTTTGAGGACCGAACATAGTGTCCCGTGATCCAAGATTACCCGTACAACCACAATGCCGGTATGGTGACGGCTATAACCAATTAAGTTATTAAAAACTGATATTGCATTATGGAAGGTAGTAGTAGCACGGGCATTCCAGATATAGGTTTGCTTGAGGGAGGTGCCATCACCGAGGTGTGGACACTTGCCGATGCAATAGTATACGCCTTACTAATGGGGAGAAATGATCCGTATACACGATGTGCTTCTACCGCCATTTTCCAATAGGGAGGAATGATCCGTGCATACGATGTTATTCGGCCGCCATTAGTAAGAGTTAGTCATACTAGACTGGTGCAATGTCAGGTTTTAGTAATGTAAATGTTATATATGGGTTTCCCTGGCGACACACCAAAGGAAGTGTGTTAATAAGCTTTGCAAAAAGGGAAGTCATTATTTGTGGGTAAAGCTGTACAACTCTGCAGAGATTAAACTAATCGATTAGCCGTATCCACGGTCATGGATGACTTGGTGAACCCACACTAAGTTAGTTGTTTTCTATTTTCAAAAACTTTAATGATTTGGATAATGACTCACATTTGTTAAATATCACTTACTGTTATATTGATTCATTTAAGAACATGGAGGGTCTTGTTCGTTATCTTAATCACAAGGACTGTGAGTAAATTGTTATTATCCCTTCTATCACTTGTTATTTCAATTACTTAGCAAACTGTTTTATATTTCCAGTTATGCTTTCCATTATTATTCAGTATTTACAATTCAAATCTTTGCTTTACGCAAAAAAACCATAGAAACCCACTTTCTATTCAGCTTGCATATATTCCAGGAATTGCAAACACTACAAAGTCTTGCGAGTACCAATGTACTCAACTTGCTTCAACAATGTTTTTAGGTGATGAGCAAGAATATCCTGTTGACGATAACGATAACGAAGAACTGGTTATTTATTGTCCAAAATCATGTCATGAGCACGTAGCAAGTCTAAGCAGTATACTACAACGATCTACAAACCCATGTTGGCAATTTAGTAATGTCCAACTAGTAATCCACACTAGGGTGACAAGGGGTCATGGCACATACTTAAGTAATCAAGGTGTCCTACAGCAATTCGGCATTTATCTAATTTTCCCCATATTTAAATAAAGTATTTTCTAATTGAACTAGCATGCAATAAGTTAAATCAAAATAGGATCAACATGGTCAAGCATAACTTGCCTTCAAAAAGTACTTGTTCTTGGTCTTGAGTTGGATCCTGAGTCAATACTTCTCCTTCGAATCCTTCCGGCACTTCAACGTCTACTCGTAACGCGTGCAAATAGCAATACACGAATAAACAATAGGCAAAAAGTGTCCAAACATCCAAATAAAATCCATAAACAGAGAGAACATAATTTTATGAATTTTTAGAAACTGGAATCGTCAAATTTGGAGGTTAAAGGCAAAAGTTATAACATTTCGAAGTTTAAATAATCAATTAAATAATATTATAGAGGAAAACTTTAGTCCAAAAATTAAATAAAATTCATAATTAGGTAGATCTCAATTTTATACAAATTTAGAAATTTGAATCACTCAAATCGGAGTTGAAACGCAAAAGTTATAAGCGTTTGAAGTTTGAATCAAATTTGAAATCAATTATTCGAATTAATAAATCATTTTCTTTTTCGGAAATTATTTATTGCGTCAAAGATGACACGTGTCGACCTCGATTGGTCGGGCCGACGGCCGGTTCATGGACGTGGTCCATGGTTTGACTCAGTCCACGGTGGATACGGTCCATAGCGCACGGTCGCTGACAGGTGGGACCCACGGGGGTGATGTCGTCGGCCGACGTCGATGCGGCAAAAGACGGTCGACAGTGGGACCCACTGATGACGTCGTGGGTGACGTCACGGTGCGGTCGCTGACACGCGGGCCCAGCGTGTCAGTGACCCACGCACGCGCGCGAGGCCGCGACGGTTCGGCTCCCCGGGCACGTGGCACGATCCGGGCCGTCGGTTTGAAATCCGACGGCTCGGATTGGATCTAGGTTCACGTGTTGGAGCGGACGTGGCCGATCGTGGGCCGTTGGATCTTAATCCAACGGTCCAGATCCGATCTGGGTTCCAAGGTTTTGGTTGCACGTGGCTCACCTGGATCGTTGGATTTCGATCGGACGGTTGACGTGCTTCGGGGTCGACGATGGCGTTGCGGTGGCGCTGCTCCGTCGGAGTCGGGGAAGGCGACCTTCCACACGGCGTTCGAGCGCGTCTCCGGCGAGATGAGCGTATCCTTCGGGCGCGCCTTGAATTCGCGGTTCCAGATCCAAACACGGGGACGGCGGATCGCGGCGGACGGCGACGGAACGAAGACAAAAACTGTGGCGGGCCTAATGTACTATGGCGAGCAATCACGGCGTGCTGGCGGCAGCTCGGCGGCTAAAACCTTGGGCAAAATACTTGCGGGGTGGCAGCGGTCCTCGGGGAACGTCCCGGGCTTTAAATAGCCCCGGAAGGCGCGCTTAGGGCGGAGCCCTAGTCGGACGCGGCGGCGCTCTCCGAGCCCGCTTCGGACGAGGACGACGACCGGATGCCGTCCACGCATCCCGCATCGGACGGTCCACATGCACACGCGACGCGGCACACGCACGGCCGTTGGATTGAGATCCAACGGTCGGCGGCTAGGGTTAGAGTTGGGCTCGGGCGACACGGTTCGACCGAATCAAGTGGTCCGGTCGGGTTCGGGTTGGACTCGAGTCCGACTCGGACCCGAGGAACAGTACTAGACCCGAAACGATTTAATAATTCATTTAATTCGCAGAAAATTCATTTTAATCCGGAAAAAAATAGCAAAATACTTGGAAAAATTCCAGGAAAATTCTGGAAAATATTTTAGGGTATTTGGGACTCAAACAAAATATTTCCAACAAAATTTTATTTGAAAATTTAATTTCTTTAATTATTTCAATATGGAATAAATTCAAATTAAATCCAAATAAATCCAAATAAATTCCAGAAAATTCCAAAAATCCACAAATGTGCAAAATAATATTTTAATTTCATGAAAAGCAAAAATTGGGGTGTTACAAGGTACCTGGTACTCCCACTCCTAGGTCTGGCAGAGCTGCCAGACGCTTTGGGTAGGCTAGGATGTCCACTAGAGGTAGTCGACCCCGTCTTTCGCGTGTTAGACTTGAGCCGAGGTTTGTTAGTGCACCTCGTCCCCGAGTGGCGCAGGTGTACCGACGCCGTGGCACGTTTCCTACTACGGTGGCTGACTCCACTCCTGCTGTCCCTGTTGAGCCTACCACCAACGAGGGCGCAGCAGCACCAGGTTTAGAGTAGAGTTACCTAGAGTAGTTGGTAGTATGTAGTATCTACGTAGTACTGAGTTATCTGATGGTCTTACTTTTGTTGTACATATTGTGAATATGTGGTTTGAATAAAGAAGCTTTTGCTGTATATTTCTGTTTGTTTTGGTTCCTTCTCGTGATTGTTTAATGTTTTATTACAACTTCACGATGATGTGATCCTTTGTGTTTATCATCAACAATATTACATAACATAACAACACACCTTCCTTGTTAATGAATTTCTTTAAGAATAATAAAATTTTAAGGAACGAAATGTTGCCTTTTAATCGGTAGAGATTGAGTTGAATTTTCCAATCTGCTAGTTAATCATTTAATCATAATATATTATTTTCTCATCTGAATTGAAATTTCAGGATGCCTGTAACTAGATCTCTTCGCGGGATCCTGGAAAGTGAGGCTTCGCAGGAGCCATTGCCTCCTCGCGAAACATTACCCACTCTAATGCAATCGCCAGACTCATACCCTTCTCCAGCAACAACTGGTGCAGAATACCTCTAATCAGGGAGTCCGTGGTGGTGGTGCCCCACAATCCAAGCTGACTGAGTTTCTGAAGACTCGGCCTCCCACTTTCACCACGTCAGTTGATCCATTGGACGCCGATGACTGGCTGCGTTCGGTGGAAAGCAAGCTGCACATTGCACAGTGCAATGATAGGGAGAAAGTTTTGTATGCTTCCTACTAGTTGAATGGAGCCGCGGCCTCCTGGTGGGAAAACTATCAAGCCGTGCTTCCGCAAGGTCCAGAGATCTCGTGGAATGATTTCAAGATTGCGTTCCGCCGGGCTCACATTCCAGCGAGCCTGGTAGACGTGAAAAGGCGGGAATTCCTTGACCTCCGTCAGGGAAATCAGACGGTGATGGAATATCTTCATCGCTTCAACTATCTATCCCGTTATGCCCTGTCTGAGGTTACCCCTGAAGCGCGTAAACTGGAACGCTTTCGGGATAACTTGAATGATGAAGTCAAGTGTGCTTTAGCTGCTATCGACATTGATGACTTCCAAACCTTGGTGGACAAAGCAATTCGAGTGGAGAATAGCACTCGAGCTGCCATGGAATCGCGCAAGAGAAAATGGATGGCCCAAAAGAATGCCAGTGCCGGATCATCCAGGCCTCGCCCTGCACCTCAGGGCAATGTGCGACCAATTGCTCGCCACCACAGCAGAGGCGCCAAGGTCCTGCCCCTAGACCTCGGCAGCCTCCAACTCGTCCAGCGGGTAACATTGGAGCACGCCCAGTTGGGACACAATCTCAAACTCCAAATGTTACTTACTTCAAGTGCAAACAGCTTGGGCATTATGCCAATAATTGCCCAAACAAGGGAGTTCCTCAGCGACCCCCTAGTCGTCCTCAAGGAGCTGGAGGACAACAAGCCGGAAGACCTGCACCTGCCCAAGCCGCAAATCAAGGACGTCCATTCCCACTTTGGTGTTATTCGATTCCGGTGCATCTCATTCCTTTATATCCAAAAAGTTTGTAGAAGCACATCAAATCCAAACAGATCTATTACCTATTCGCATGATAATCTATTCCCCTGGAGGAAAAATGAGAACTACTAAAATGTGTCCTAAGGTTAGCATTAAAATAAATGAAGTTTTATTTTATGCTGATCTTATTCTTATAGAAACCCCAGGATTAGACATCATTCTTGGTATGGATTGGTTAGCTAAGAATAAAGGACAGATAGATTGTGCTAATAGATCCATATCTCTCATAAACCCCGAAGGAATTGAAGTAAACTTTAATTCCACTCAAAATCTTTCTGAAACAAGATCTTGTCTCAATACAATGGTATTAGAAAAGATTCAATCTGTTCCTGTAGTTTCCAACTTTCCTGATGTATTTCCGGAAGAATTGCCAGGTTTGCCACCAGATCGTGACTTAGAGTTCGTCATTGATCTTATACCTGGTACGGCCCCAATTTCCAAAAGACCTTATCGTATGCCACCAAATGAGTTAGTAGAACTCAAAAAGCAAATTCAAGAACAGTTAGACAAAAAGTTCATTCGACCTAGTACTTCTCCATTGGGTAGCCCAGTCTCTTTGTTAGCAAAAAGGACGGTAGTCTACACATGTGTGTAGATTATCGTGCTCTCAATGATATTACCATCAAAAATAAATATCATCTACCCCGTATCGATGATCTGTTCGACCAATTAACCGGTGCCCAAATCTTCTCCAAGATTGATCTCAGACATGGATATTATCAATTAAAAATCCGACCGGAGGATATTCCTAAAACAGCCTTTACCACTCGTTACGGCTTATATGAATATGTCGTAATGTCCTTCGGACTTACAAATGCTCCAGCTAGCTTTATGAGCTTAATGAATAAAGTCTTTATGGAGTATCTTGATAAGTTTGTAGTGGTATTCATAGATGATATCCTCATCTATTCTAAGACTGAAGAAGATCATACCCAACATCTGCATATGGTACTTGAGAAACTCCGAGAACATAAGTTATATGCCAAATTCGAGAAATGCGAATTTTGGTTGAAGGAAGTTGCATTCCTTGGGCACATCCTTTCCAAAGGTGGAATTTCTGTTGATCCCAGCAAGGTTCAAGCAGTCCAAAACTGGGAGCAACCAAAATCTGTTCCCCAAATCCGAAGTTTCCTCGGTTTAGCGGGATATTATCGCCACTTTATCGAAAACTTCTCCAAAATCGCCAAACCTTTGACTCAGCTCTTGAAGAAAGAAAAGAAATATGAATGGACTCCAGAATGCGAAGCAAGTTTTCTGGAATTAAAGAAACGGTTAACCACAGCCCCAGTGCTAGTGTTACCCGATATTCATAAGAGGTTCGATGTCTATTGCGATGCTTCACGCAATGGTCTTGGTTGCGTGTTGATGCAAGAAATGAAAGTCGTAGCTTATGCTTCTCGTCAGCTTCGACCTCATGAACTCAATTATCCAACTCATGATCTGGAGCTAACTGCAGTAGTGCATGCCCTAAAAATCTGGCGTCACTACCTTATTGGAAATAAGTGTAACATCTACACAGATCATAAAAGCCTAAAGTACTTCTTTACCCAGCCAGATCTTAATCTGCGGCAAAGGAGATGGCTAGAGCTAATAAAGGATTACGACCTTAGTATTCATTACCACCCTGGTAAAGCTAATGTCGTTGCAGATGCTCTGAGCCGTAAGCTTCATTGTATGATGGTGTCAGCATACACTGATCAATCTGAATTTGTAAAGGAGTTTCAGAAACTTAATTTGGGAATTGTTGAAAAAGGATTTGTTGCTAATATCCAAATGCAACCAAATCTGAAAACCCAAATTAAAATGGCTCAATCTAAAGATGAGGCCATATCAAAAATCCGAGAAGATATGCCATTTAAAGAAGAATCAGAGTTTTTGGAAAACTCGGATGGTATACTCTTATTCAAGAACCGAATCTATGTTCCTGATGATCCAAAAATCAAGAACCTAATCTTGAGTGAAGCTCATGAATCACCTCTATCTATCCATCCTGGTAGTACAAAGATATATCAAGATCTAAAAAGGGAATATTGGTGGCCCGGCATGAAAAAGGAAATCGCCGAGTATGTCGCAAAATGTGACGTATGTCAGTGAGTAAAAGCCGAGCACCAACGCCCAGCTGGTCTTCTTCGACCCCTTGAGATACCAGAATGGAAGTGGGACAATATCTGCATGGATTTCATTACTGGATTGCCGAGAACCAGAAAAGGACATGATTCTATATGGGTTATCGTTGATCGATTATCCAAAGTTGCTCATTTTATCCCAGTCAAAACCAGATATTCAAGTCCCAAGCTTGCTGAACTATATTTGGAGAATATTGTTCGTCTTCATGGAGTTCCTAAGACTATTGTGTCCGATCGTGGATCCCAGTTTACATCTCGTTTCTGGGAAAGTCTGCATACACTATTAGGGACAAAGCTGAATTTCAGTACGGCTTATCATCCCCAAACAGATGGGCAGACTGAACGGACCAATCAGACTTTAGAATACATGCTCAGAGCTTGTGTCCTATCCTATGGCATGAATTGGGAGAAAAGCCTACCTTTTTCTGAATTCTCCTATAATAATAGCTTCCAAGCCAGTCTTCAAATGTCTCCTTTTGAAGCACTATATGGCAGAACCCCTCTCTTTTGGTCTGAAACTGGAGAAAGAAATTTATTCGGCCCAGACATTATCCAAGAAGCCCAAGAGCAAGTTGACATGATTAGAAGTCGACTCAAAGAAGCTCAATCTCGCCAAAAGAGTTACGCCGACAACCGTCGACGTGATTTAAGCTTTGAAGTCGGAGATCATGTCTACTTAAAAGTTTCTCCTCTTCGCGGAGTACGTCGTTTCCAAATCCGCGGGAAACTAGCCCCTCGATATATTGGACCGTTTCCAATTATTGAAAAAATGGGGGAGATGGCATATAAGTTGAAATTGCTGCCCCGATTGTCGGAAGTTCATAATGTCTTCCATGTATCTCAGCTCAAGAAATGTCTACGTGTGCCGACTGATCTCGCTAATCTCGACGATCTCGATCTACAACCTGATCTATCTTATCGAGAGCGACCTGTTCGTATTCTTGAAGAAGCCGAGCGGCATACAAGAAACAAGATCCATAGAATGTTGAAGGTTCAGTGGAGTAATCATACCGAGGAAGAAGCCACGTGGGAGCACGAAGATCATCTCATGAAAGAATTTCCAGACTTCTTCTAGTTTTCCTTAGCCCTCGCAAATCTCGAGGACGAGATTTTTTGTAAGGGGGTAGATCTGTAACACCCTCAAAATTATAAAAGTCAAAAATCCAACATAAAAATGTGAACTCATTTTATTGTTACATTTTATGCTTGATGTGTGCAAATCACTGATTTTGTTGAGTGATTTAGTGGTTAGTGGAATGAAATACAAGAAGGAAAAAGACAAAATATCAAATGGTAAAATGGTAAGAAATGAAAAATTACCTTAGTAAATTTTACACCTGACCTTGGACAGCCCTAGAATCATCCTTAGCTGGTCAAGAGACCATGTGAAAGCATTTAAGTGTGGAGAAAACCATTTTAAATTAGCAACTCTATCCCTGACTAGATCAATGTCAGATTTATGGAGTAATGCGTGGTGCATTCCAGACCTCCAAAGTTTTACCATGTGATCTTAGTTGCCTTACCCTCATCCACAAAAATCTGCAAAAATTTATAAGTAGTTTAACTCTTTATTACCAATTAAACAACACAGTTTTGGAATTCTGCAGAAATCAGTAAAAGAATTCTAGAAAAATTAATATTGTGAATTTAGTTCTGAAATTTTTATGGTAAAGCCATATTGTGGAAACACACCTTCAGTAAAACTTTCAAAAATAAATATGTTGATTTAGTTCCTTAACCAATTCAAAAACCGAAATAATTTTTCAGTACAGTCGGCACTGTCAGAATTTTTACTATTTAACCGTGGATTATTTTAAATCCAAATTTCTACTGGACATCGATGACTTAGCCCCTAAGCTGGTAAAAAAGTTTCGAAAAATCTAGTGATGCAATGACCCGGGAATTAATTTGTTTGCTGTGCTGTCTGGGGAAGAAACTAGAGTTCTCTCCCCTCAGCCCTTACGTGTGGCTCCACGCGTCCATCGACTCTTCAGCCGGTCCAAACACCAGAGAAGCTGCCAACGGGACCCAGAAGTCTCCGTTCCCACGCGTCATGCCTCCTTCCTCTCCCTTCTCTTTCTTTCTCTCCCTCGTCCCACTGCGAGTGGCCCCGGGACCCAGTTGTCATGGCCATCTTCTTCGCTGGCCTCACTCCTCCCTCTCTGCTCCATCTCCAGTGAAGGTTGCCGCCTCCAATTTTGTCCTTTGGTGCCGCAAGTTCGCCCATATCTTGACCGAGCGGGAATAGAGCTCCCAGAGGACACCCGAGAAGCCGCCGCAATTTCTCCGATCAAACCCTATTCCTTACCACCTCCTCTGCCTATTTTACCGGAGAAATGGCCCTTCACACCTGGCTAAACTCGGAACAACCAACCATTCTCCTTTTCACGCTCAAACTCACCTAAACCGAGTCCTTCTCCATCTCCGGTGAAGACCTGAATTGTGGAAAACTTGCAATTCTTAAGTTACGGTGAGATTTAGTTCAATTAAATTGGTTTGAGGTTTCCTTGATTACTTACGAACGATTTGCACGCCTCAATTTCAGTTCAGTCTTTGCGAAGGACCATCGCACCGTGCGCCTCCTTTCTACCGTTACCACTGCACGGTGAGAACACCATCGTCCACCCTTTCTTTCGTTCAAGAGCATGAATGAGATACTTAGAACCTACTGAACCTTATGCGCTTGATCATTTAGCCAAAAATCTTACATGGCGCCGTCACACCTAGCGCCACCGTGTGCCTCCGCCGGCCACCGTTGCGAGGTCGATCTCTCCAAACACCACCCACAACTAAGAGGTTCCCTAGGTGCGCCTTAGGTCCATGAAGTTGTAGGAGCCAGCCAAAACCCAATGACGCCGCCGGCAAGGCCGTCCGTTGTCTCCCCTGCACTGGCTCACTACCGCGCGGGACCCCCGTGTCAGCCGCTCACCCTGAGCCGTCTCACTGCGAAGCCGACCCCACCGGTCAGCCCAAGCCACTTCACGTACGCAAGAACACGGTCGCTGACATGCTGGCCCCACATGTCAGTGAGTGTGGCTCAAATTCAAACTCGTGCGCGCGCATGGAGAGGGAAAGTACGCCTTCCCTGCATAAAGGCGTATTTTCCATTTTCTCCTATTAAAAGGAACCGAACCAATTCAAACTTGAATAACTTTTAATCTACAAGTCCAAATTAGGTGAAACAACTTTCTAAATTCATAATAAATCATCTAGTTTCATAATATACAAAAATATTTGAAACTTGTTTAGCAATTTAAATTTGAATTTGAATTTAAAGAATGAAATTTGAATATGTTCCATATAGAATTTTTGCAAACTAAGTCCAAATTGAGTGAAACCAATTTTGTTTGAACCCTTAGGTCAAATAATGTCCAAATGTGTAATTAGATTTAAATATAAAGTTATTTTGTGAACTTTTCTTATTAAGATTGAATACTATGTAGAATATCAGTATAATGGTTATAACTTACTCAAAAATGATCCAAATGGAATGAAACTTGTTTCATTGTGTTTGTTATATTAGTTAGGGCCAGTTAGAAAGATAAAAGTTAGGGTGTACCATGTTACTTTTATTGAATATGATTAGGGTTGCTTTATGTACCAATTAATATTAGTGCAATTAACTCCACACCTTGAAAATGAATTTCAATACCTTTAATTTTACAATCTTAGCTTCCTGAAGTCGTAAATTGAAATGAAATAATACATAAAGAAAGGTAGTCGTATTGTATGCTCCTAAGCTTTAATCCTTAGGACCGGAACTTTATAACTTAACTAATACATGAAATGATGATCGATGTTGATGACTTGATTGTTTTGGAATGATTTCGTTTGCATCTTTCAATTGCTATCTTTGTCATTTATGAATTTGCTTCTTCTATCAATATTGAAGTTTCCTATTTGCTATGTTCTTGATCGACGTATAAACGTTGAGACTACCGACTTCGCCGTCGACGACACCGATCCAGCCTATACCACTAAGGAGCAAGGCAAGCACCCCCTTGATCATCTTGATCCCAGATTTCATAATCCACTAAAATGTGATTAAGAATCTTCCTGCATGCTTATGATTTGATAAACTATTATTTTGTGATACTTGGTAGTTATAACCCCAATTGATGGATTCCCTTAATCATGTTGACACACGATCCATATGAAAACCATAGGATTGGTTAAGTTCTTTGAACTGGGTATAATCGCTTATTAACCTGCAAATGCTTAGCACAGCTTTAGGTCAATGTTAGAAATGTTTACACCCACACTTTTCTTTATGAAATCTTTTATGGTTTATTTAAGCAGTAAAGGATACTGGTAGTTTGATAAAAATAAAAAATAAAACTATTGTTTCGACGTGGGTGATTATTGGCAATAGCTGGTTGTACGTGTTTTAACATGTACGTAGATAGGGTGAAGTATCGCCCATGTCACTTTGAGGACCGAACATAGTGTCCCGTGATCCAAGATTACCCGTACAACCACAATGCCGGTATGGTGACGGCTATAACCAATTAAGTTATTAAAAACTGATCTTGCATTATGGAAGGTAGTAGTAGCACGGGCATTCCGGATATAGGTTTGCTTGAGGGAGGTGCCATCACCGAGGTGTTGACACTTGCCGATGCAACAGTATACGCCTTACTAATGGGGAGAAATGATCCGTATACACGATGTGCTTCTACCGCCATTTTCCAATAGGGAGGAATGATCCGTGCATACGATGTTCTTCGGCCGCCATTAGTAAGAGTTAGTCATACTGGACTGGTGCAATGTCAGGTTTTAGTAATGTAAAGGTTATATATGGGTTTGCCTGGCGACACACCAAAGGAAGTGTGTTAATAAGCTTTGCAAAAAGGGAAGTCATTATTTGTGGGTAAAGCTGTACAACTCTGCAGAGATTAAACTAATCGATTAGCCGTATCCACGGTCATGGATGACTTGGTGAACCCACACTAAGTTAGTTGTTTTCTATTTTCAAAAACTTTAATGATTTGGATAATGACTCACATTTGTTAAATATCACTTACTGTTATATTGATTCATTTAAGACCATGGAGGGTCTTGTTCGTTATCTTACTCACAAGGATTGTGAGTAAATTGTTATTATCCCTTCTATCACTTGTTATTTCAATTACTTAGCAAACTATTTTAAATTTCCAGTTATGCTTTCCATTATTATTCAGTATTTACAATTAAAATCTTTGCTTTACGCAAAACAACTGTAGAAACCCACTTTCTATTCAGTTTGCATATATTCCAGGAATTGCGAACACTACAAAGTCTTGCGAGTACCAATGTACTCAACTTGCTTCAATAATGTTTTTAGGTGATGAGCAAGAATATCCTGTTGACGATAACGATAACGAAGAACTGGTTATTTATGGCGACGACAGTCCTCTCTAAGTTCATCTCGTCTGTTGCCTATGGAATTTTGGGCTAGTCGGCAAACAATGAGATGTGGTTTTATTTCTGCTACTTTTGGTTATGTAATATTACTATCAAACATCTGATGTAATAAAAGTTTGAACTTGTGTATGGCTGTAATTCCAAATTGTGTTTGTGCGTGCCAGCCACTGATCATGGGAATGGCACAGATAGCACTTAAGAGCCTCATATTTATGTTACTTAGTGGCATAAAAATGAGGGTCTCACAAACATGCAACTCATCATCACTACAAAAAAAGCAATGAGGTTGTAACTGTGTTGAAAGAGACCGATTTGAGCAACATTCGAGGGAAACTTTGTTTCTTCATATTCACTGAAGTTATAAATAAAAAAAGGCGAGTTTCACGCTGCCTAACTGGAGTTGTACATGTTTTTTCTGAATTGACACTTGGGTTTATTTATGAAACTTGTGATGTGGATTCGTGAATTGTAGTTGTGCATTCAATTAATTGGTTAATAAATTGAGTTCCATTGGTTAACATATATAACTTTATTTTGAAATGAATGTGCCGTACATGCTGTGATGTAATTGAGTTAATTGCTGAAATGGATGTAATCAATATATACTTGTAATGATCGGTAATATATTTTTTCAGAGGGTATGGCTAGCATTTTCTTGAGGCTGGCTAATAAACAGAAAAATGTCCATCTATGTAATAGCACAGAACATACGGTTCCTATTTAGAACAGTTTGCGGTGTTCCTTTTATCACAGACGATTCCTATTTAGAACTGTCAGTGAGAACATTAATATTATAGATGGTTCTAAATAGGAACCGTCTGTGATGATCTCTCATCACATACAGTTCCTATTCATAGCCATTTGTGATGTATATTTTCATAGACGGTTCAAAAACCATCTCTGATAATCTCTTTCATCACCTTGTTACAAACGGTTCACAAAACCGTCTATAATGAGGTCTGTGAACCGTCTGTGATTAGGATTTGTGTAGTAGTGGAGGATTCAATTCAAAGGTATTGACATCAAAATCATTGACCTATTTCTTACTCTCATTTTTATCAATGTATACATTCTCTTTTTATTCTCATCATCATTTGGATCTACGTAAAAAAAATCGATGATATAGTTGCCCACATATCATAAACCACAAAAATAACCTTAAGTTAGATCTTATCATCAAAACACCTATTCCAAATCGTCTTAATGTATTAATTGACTAGATTTTATAAGTTTGGGGTGCTAAATACCTGTTTTATAGTTGATAATATTAAATGAACTTTTTCGAAAGTTGAGAAGCATAAAATTGACTTATTTCTTTAAGAATCCATATACATTCCGTTCGGCTATTTTTATGAACTTTCAAAGAAAAAAATTAAAGAGTAACAATGTACGCAGCACTGGAATTGATCAAGCGACAGAGTAGTGTGAAATTATGACGAAGAATAACTTGCAAGATCACCACCTTGTCCGCCTCTGGGAGGCGTGGATGCCATGTCGTTTGGTATCATATGATGAAGAAGACGGAAACACCAACAAAGGAACAGCAAAGAATCCGAGAAAAAAAAAACTAGAAAAAAGATGAAAGGCACAGACACGGCGACGGAGGCGGGCGAGCGGTCGCCAGGCCGGCGGGGCGGCGCCCCCGCACCCCTCGTCGCTGTCGTCCGTGTGCTGCTGCTGCTGCGCGTTTGACATGGCGTGCGAGTGCCCCGATGACTGCGGCGGCAGGGACGGCTCCATGCGGTACGTCAGGACCACCGCCGTCTGCGCCGACGGTGGCGGTTACTGCTGGAGTAGGAATGATGCGCCCTTGTAGGCCACCGCCTCGGCCGACCCCGGCGGCACGACAGCGACCGTCGCGGGGCCGGCGGCGCTGCCCCCGGGCACGGCGGCATGCTCGTAGGCCTGGCGCATCATCATGTCCTGCTCCATCATCTGCTGCTGATGGTACGGGTGCTGCATCACCATCTGCGCCTGGTGCGTGTGCGGCGGTTCCACGCCGATGCCGAGCCCCATGTCTGCGGCGGCGGCGGCGCTGTGGTACTGCGCTGCGGCGGCAGGGTGGTGGAGCGGGTGGGCGACGATGTGAGAGTAGGCAGCGGGGCCGATGTAGCTGGCGAGCTCCTTGCGCGCGGCGGCGATCTCGTCGCGCACCTGCTTGATCTTGTGCTGGAGGATGGAGATGTAGGCGACGCAGCCGTAGACAGGGTCGTGGAGGCGCGCTTCGGCCTCGTAGGCGAGCGAGTTGACGGCGTCCTCCCGCTGTGCCTGCGGGAGGTCGTTGAGCAGCTTGGAGACGTTGCTGCCGCCGAACACCTTGTGCACGTTGGCGAACCTCTCCGGACGGTCCGGCGGAAAGTAGGGCGCGAACACGCACCCTTTGTTGGAACAGGACACCCAGAAATCGTAGGACAATTTTCTCTTCTTTATTTCTCGCCTATTGGCTTGCTTCTTGCTTATTTGCTTGTCTTACAAAACTCAACCCTGCCCCTATATTTATACTAAAACTATAGCCAAGTAACAGACTAGAACTCCACATCTCCATCCTAATCCATCTCCTATTTCCTTATCCTACTCCACCTCCTCTTCTTATTCGGACTCTTAACCAATTACAAGATTATTTCCTAACAATCACCCCCTTAATCTTGTAACATCTAACACTCACCCTCTAGTCTTGATATACCTCTTCGCAAGTCGACGTCCGATCTCTTGACGCATCTCCAAAGAGTTTCGCCTTCTTCTTGCTAGCCATACCACCGGTGACACACCTCGCCAGCGATCATGACCTTTTGTCTCCACTCTAATTATCTTTTCACCAATAACACAAGTTGACGGTGATACGCAGACACGCATTAGAGCCCAGCTCCAATTGTCTTTTCACCGATAACCCAACTTGACGGTGACACGCAGACTCGCATTAGAGCTCACATACGAGAAACTTGGACACACCTACAAGAACTCTCGTGCACGTATACAAAGAAGAACTACGACGACGACTCCTCAACGTCTTTCGACAAGACACGCAGATAGCCTCCAATACCATCTTGTCACGTCACTATCGACGACACTCGTCAATAGCAGGTATCAGGGAGACACACTTCCTCCACCTTTCATCGACAAATCTTCACCGCCGCTTCCTTGGGTGCTGCCCCTCGGGAGTCTCCTCCTCCCGGGGGCAACGGATTAACTGAAACCTTAGACTCTGATACCAATTGTTGGAATAGGACACCCAGAAATCGTAGAACAATTTTCTCTTCTTTATTTCTCGCCTATTGGCTTGCTTCTTGCTTATTTGCTTGTCTTACAAAACTCAACCCTGCCCCTATATTTATACTAAAACTATAGCCAAGTAACAGACTAGAACTCCACATCTCCATCCTAATCCATCTCCTATTTCCTTATCCTACTCCACCTCCTCTTCTTATTCGGACTCTTAACCAATTACAAGATTATTTCCTAACACCCTTGCGTGCACTTGCGCCGCTGCAGCTTGCACGCCGCGCACGGCGAGGTCGACGACGACATCATCCGACAACTCCTCTCTTCTTCTTCCAGGCCAAGATATCAACAATCTCTCAAACAAACCCTAACTATATCTTCTCCGGCTTAATTTGTTTAAAAAACCAAAAGAAAACAAAAACTGTATCTGTTAACAACTATCCTAATGGAATGCAAATTTCAAGGAAAAGACATGAGCCGATATATTTATAAATTGGATTATTAGGGTTATATTATATTATTATATGCATTTTAATTCATATTATTCATTATTGCGTACTATACGGCTGGTGGCTTATTGCATATACGATGATGACAAATAACACGCATACATACAAGAACACACATATATGTACCTTCTGTATGTGAGAGGCCGGAGAGGATTTTGAGGATTGTATGGCGCGGGCCGGAGGAGATCAGATCCGGACGGCGTGGCGGCCGTGGGCGCACGGAGCTGGCCGGCTCATGGCGACGATGACAGCGCTGCTCTCCGGTGTCTACGGCAGGATCAATCAGCAATGCTGCATCACAAGGTGGAGAAGCTGTAATTAGGATTTGCGCGAGCATAATAGAACCAACTGAACCAAGAACACGGGCTAATTAATCTGTCTGTTTCTCGGTACTCGTGCGGTTAGAGAGAAGGAGAAGAAAATCAAAAGAAAAAATTTCGGTTTTGGTTTTGGGGTTCTTGTTTTCAGAGAGGGAGGGAGGAAGAAGCCATAGGGAATTTAGCAATGGGATGCACCTCGTCCGGTGTGTTGGATCTCGGCGATGGATTTGCGCCGGTTTGTGGGGAGGAGAGGAGAGAGAGAGAGAGAGAGAGAGAGAGAGAGAGAGAGAGAGAGAGAGGTGGTGGACTACTCAGATCCCCACGAGGGAGACAAGGCAGGGAGGAGAGAGAAAACAGAGCAAGGAAGGAATTGTTCAGAGAGAGATCTCGCCTTCCCTTCAGAAAGGAATTTAACTACTGCGGAGGTCACGGAGGAACTGAAAGCGAAAATAATAAATTGATCCTGTATATTAATCATAATGCCAATAAAAAATATTAAAAATAATAGAAAAATCACAGAATATATGAACACAGGATATAGAGTTTCTCAACTCTTTTCTTCCTAATATTGATTGTAGATTAATTCTCTTGTTTGGTATTAAAATTCACCCACCAAATTGTATCTCAACAATCAAAAGTTTGGTTATATCTCAACACTCCACTTTGGCAAATACCTCGTAATGCTTATGCATCATAAAAAAACTCTACCCAATATGTTAAAAGATGGAGAGAAGAGTATATTGCATCGGTATATTGTGTTACACTTATTACCTTATTAAAAACCTTCATATGAGAAAAATTTAGGAAAACTTATTAAGGAAAAAAAGAGTGAAACTTATAATCTTCTAGATTAGGGTAATATCTTCACAATCATACTAGGGTTATGGTTCAGGGATTTACATTCTTTTAACTAAGTATATCTCTAAGTCGTCTCATTCTAATACCATGAACACATTTTTGGAAACTGGATGTTGGCAAGATTTTTACATGACTTAGTTTGCAGGATCTTTATCTCACCATTCTTCCGGAGTCCATAAGGATAAAATGGCTATGAATCTTGATTCTTCAAAGAATGCTTTCTTTCTTTCTTTCGTAACAGATTATCCACTATTCGATTTTCTATTTATTAGATATTATATTATGCTAACCAATTAAATTTCTTAAAGGGAAAGCTTGGATTCTAAGAAAACTTTTAACTAAAAAGGGATATAGATTTTGCATATACCTATCCTTGTATTGTGTTGTAAAAGATGGGATCAACCAGTAAATAAAAAATTACAGATATTCCATCCTTGTGAGGTTGTCAATTTTGTACCAAAGGTGTATTTTGAGTATACCGAATTAGTAAATTTAGGGGCAATATACTTCGTGATATTGCTCTTAACATAACCTATTTGTTTTTGTGCAACATACACTAATATAGAATAGGACATCACTATCGCTTTATTTGTGTTGGTTTCTAACTTTTGAGAAAAAAAACCGATTGTGATATGTCACAAAATTTCGTGATATAGTCATCACAATAGGTTGTATACAAGAACTGATTGTGATGAAAGCCCTTATCACAGTCGGTTCTAACTAGACCAATTATGATGAGGGAGCACACTCATCACTGTCGGTTTATTTCTAAAACCGACATAGAAAATACCATATTATCTGTGTCGGTTGTAGATAAAAACCGACTGTGATGAGGGGAACTATGATTACAGTCGGTTTTTATCTAAAACTGACACAAATAATATGGTATTTCCAGTGTCAGTTCTAGAAAGGAACCGACAGTGATGAGTGTGCTCCCTCATCATAGTCGGTTCTATATTGTAACCATCAATTATGCAAATTCAAAAAGAAGTAGGCTTTTGATGGAAGGCTTTTAAATATATCTCTTTCATTCACAAAAATCACATACTATGTATGATTGGTGATTTGAAATTCTTTCATCAGATAATGTAGCATAAGATGACATAATTAACATAAACATGCAAGGCTATATATACACAAAAGGTTAACATTAATTGTTTATAATTACAACATACGCACATTATAATTAATTACAATGTGTGGTGTGCGCTATCACCACTCGCCACTACTACCCGAGGGTAAGGAGTCGCTGGAGGCGACGCCACGTGGCTCATCCTCCGATGATGACCTAGAAGAGGCGTCAGCCCCCCCAACGGGTGACGGTGACCTCTTCCTTCTCGTCCTCGTCCTCGTCCTCCTCATCCTCTGGCACGCACTTCCTGATGGCGGCGCAAGGGGCTGCGGTGGTGGTGGAGGCGCCCGGTCGGACTGAGGCGTCGGGAGAGACGTGACACGGCAGTGGGTAGTGTAGCAGTGCCGAGGGCTGAGGCGGCGCTGCCGGTGGTGATGGCAGTGAAGGTTGCGGCCTATAACTTGACTCAACTGAAGATTCAGAGCTCGAGGGAGAAGGAGGCGTTGCCATAGCCGAAGATAGGCAAGACAGGAGAGAGGAGAAGATGATCGATCAGAGAGAGTACATTACAAGTAGTTCTTATCTAGAAGATGAAGATATACAAGCGCTTCATGAAGGCGAAGAGACGTACGGCTGATGGTGTGATTGTTGTTTGACCGGGGAAGACGAAGAGTCGACACACGTTCTGATAGTGTGAATGCTATGTTTGATCGGTTTAATTGGCGGGGAAGACGAAAGGATGGGGGCTATCTGTGTCGGTTCTACATAAAAACTGACTGTAATGAGGGGGACCACATTATCACAGTCGGTTCTTATCTTGAACCGACATAGATAATTTGATATTATTGGTGTCGGTTCTATAAAGGAACCGACAGTGATGAGGCTCCTCATCATCACAATCGGTTCTAGTTAGAACCGACTATGATAAGTATTTTATCGCAATCGGTTCTTGTATAGAACCGATTGTGATGAGCCTCGCTAGGTTTTTATATATACGTACCCTCGTGATGAACTCTCCTCTGTTGGTGTTCTAGAGCCAAAAAATACCACCATCGCCCCAAAAAACACATATATACTCTGGTTGAAACTTATGGTTGGGAGAGAAAATATGAAATTCTTGATGATGTGTGTGAAGAGGGTAATTTGAAGCCCTAGATGAGGAGATTTCCCCTCTATTTTCCCTCATTTGTGGCTTTTCTTCAAAAGGCCGGTGGGCATTCCTTCAAATCCCTTCAATTAATTTTGCATGAATAAATTCGATTTTGATTTGGTGAATGTGTTATATATCATTAGTGATATGGTTGAAACCAATATGGGTGAGAAATTATGAAATCGTGAAGGAAATAGTGGTTTGAGGGTAAAGTTAATTGAAACCCTTACTACAGAGATAGATTTCCTCTCATTTGTGGTTTTCTTCGAAAGGTGAGCATTTCTACATATCCCTTAAATATTGCACTAGGAATTAAAATAATTTTTGTTTCGATCAATGTGTTACATGTCATTATTGTTTCTATAATTAATATGATCATTGCTAGAGTTTAGGTTGTGTAACCTGTACGTCTCCCGTTCGAGGTTATTTGTTTATAAATATGCTGAAATAGCATATTTATAAATAAATAGTCTCGAATTGTCCACGTTTTTTTAACAGTTCAAGGATATGTGGTTCGGGCAAGTTCCTAAGCTGTTGTGTACAACTCTAGAGAAAGTTTCAGCAGTATCCTCCCTAGTGTTCTCCAGATACACACCCTCTTGACCTACTGTCGAGATGTGTATTTGGAGAATAGTGGGGAGATGCTGCCAAAATTTTCTCTAGAGTTGTACAATAGCTTAGTAACTTGCCCGAATCACATATCCTAGAATGGGATTAGAACCTAACCTAATTAGACATATCCTCAGTCTTTGAAATAGCTAGATATTGCTCACGTTTTTTCTGAATTTTTTGTTTGTGGTCTAACTGTAGATGGACAGTGAAGAATGGATGTATCAAAAAAGCCCTGTGATTGCTGATTTCCATAGTGGGGTTAAGGAGTTCATAAGAATTGCAGAACAAGACATGGTTAAGAGGGGTGTAAAGTTCATATATTGTCCTTGTATTGAATGCACCAATCTCAAGAGATTTAACAACTCAGCTCAAATTGAAGACCACTTGATTCGGCGTGGCTTCGCGAGGAATTACACGTATTGGATCCATCATGGGGAGACAAGTCGTACCCCTCCGGTATGCAACAAAGACATGCTAGAGGAGGACAATTTAGATCAAATGCTGGAGCAAACCGATCACGAATTGGAGCATGATATGTTTGAGGATGACAATTTAGATCAAATGTTGCGGGATGTGGAGGGAAATTACACAGAAAGAGAGTTTAAACAATTTAAAAGCTTGATGGAAGATGATACCAAACCGTTGTTTTCGGGTTGCAAAGTGGAACACACCAAGTTAGGTTCGGTCCTTGCATTGTTCGAACTGAAGATAAAGCGCCGTTGGATAGATAGAAATTTCAATGCACTTTTAGTCCAACAAGCATTTATGAAGCGAAGAAACTATTATATCCCATGGGAATGAAAATATAAAGGATACATGCATGTACGAATGATTGCATATTATACCACAACGAGCATAAAGATATGCGTGTTTGTCCAGTTTGTGGTGTACCCCATTACAAACAAAAGGAGGAGCGTAATGACAAGAAGCGTAAGAAACAAATCGACGACAGTGAAGATGTGAACAAAGGGGCACCGGACAATGTATTATGGTATTTGCCCATCATTCCCCGTTAGGAGTGGTTGTTTGCAAATCCCAAAGAGGCAAAATTGATGCGTTGGCATTATGAATCTCGAAAGAAAGATGGCAAGCTGAGACATACCCTACTGATTCGACTCAATGGAGAAACATTGATTGGAAATATGAGGAGTTTAGTGCCGAGTTGAGGAACATAAGATTTGGATTGAGTACCGATGGAATGAATCCGTTTGGTAATATGAGCAATTGTCATAGCAATTGGCCAGTGCTGTTGTGTATCTACAATCTCCCTCCATGGTTGTGCATGAAGCGGAAGTATATCACGATGTCATTGCTAATCTTAGGACCCAAACAACCGGGAAATGATATTGATGTGTACCTAGCACCACTGATTGAGGATTTGGTAAAATTGTGGAATGAGGGGGTCACGATGTTGGATGCATACAAAAGAGATAATTTCACCCTACGGGCTATGATATTTTGCACCATAAATAATTTTTCGACCCTTAGTAATTTGGCGGGAAACAGCACGAAAGGAGCCAAAGCGTGTCCAATTTGTGAAGAGGACACTGAGAGCTTGTGGCTGCCAAATTCCAAGAAAACTATGTACATGGGTCACCAGAGGTTTCTACCTCGAAGTCATCGATACCGTAAGATGGATGACAAATTTGATGGGAAGAGGGAAGTTCGTGCGGCTCCGCAGCCTATGAGTGGAAGGCTAGTATATTCACGCATGGAGGATATCGATGTTCTATATGGAAAGAGTCATAAATCTATTTGTCCTAGGACCATTTGGAAGAAGAGGTAGATATTTTGGGACTTACCATACTGGAAGGAATTAGATGTCCATCATTGCATTGATGTCATGTACGTTGAGAAGAATGTTTGTGATAATTTGGTTGGTATCCTGCTGAACATACCTGGGAAGACCAAAGATGGTGTTAATGCTCGCCACGATATGGCCTACATGGGAATAAGGCCCAAACTTGCAGTGATAGAGGAGGATGGAAAAGGTCCGTACATCCCCGCTGCATGCTACACCTTGTCCAAAAAAGGAGAAAGAAGACCTATGCAAGTGTCTGCAAGGTATTAAAGTTCCATCGGGCTACTTTGCAAACATTAGGAAGCTTGTGTCCATAGATGATTTGAAGTTGCTTGGTACGAAGTCCCACGACTGTCATGTCTTGATGACCCGAATGCTCCCTATTATAATCAGAAATACTCTGCCAGAGGATATTAGGTTGGCAATCATGAAGCTATGCTATTTCTTCAATGCAATTTCTAGCAAATTTATTGATTCCGATGTACTGGACAACTTATAGAGTGAGGTGGTGCAGACACTCTATCAGCTTGAGATGCATTTCCCCCCGTCATTCTTCGACGTCATGGTCCACCTCAATGTTCACCTTGTTAGAGAGATTAAAATATGTGGACCCGCATTCCTACGTTACATGTATCCGTTCGAGAGGTACATGGATATATTAAAGCCATATGTGAGGAATCGGTCGAAGCCTGAGGGTATTATTGTTGAAGGTTATGGGGCTGAAGAGATTATAGAGTTCTGCGTGGACTATCTAGGTAAAATACAACCAATTGGTGTTCCTATATCTCGTCATGAGGGCAGACTTGGCAGCAAAGGAACCATTGTGTCCAATCTAACGAGTCCACAGTTAGTTTGATATGTATTGTAAAGCGCATTTTACAATCTTGCAACACAGCGCAGAAGTTCATCCATACATCTAGCAGCACATGTTGAAATTACAAGAAGATAATCCACATATGGACGAGCTTTCCATTACATGAGAGCACAATGAGCGATTCCTCACGTGGTTCAAAGAAAAGGCGAAGGTCTCCGTCAGTGAGGCTATCAAATGGTTGGCTGATGGACAAAGATTTAATGTACAGATATGGCAGGGGTACAATATTAATGGCTACACATTTTATACTGAAAGTCAAGATGCAAAGAGTACAGTTCAAACAGTGGTGTGAGCATAGATGCTTTGTCCGATAATCACTCAAAAAGAGGAACGTCAACCGCAATGAACTCCTACTATAGGATGATCAAAGAAAAATGGGAGCTCGATTATGGAATATACCAAATTCCATTGTTCCGATGTAAGTGGGTGAGACTTCCACAAGGAGTGAAGGTTGAAAAGAGAGGTTTTACTCTTGTGGATGTTAATAGACTTGCCTACAAAGATGAACCGTTCGTCCTTGCTAAGCAAGCAACTCAAGTCCTCTACATGCGTGATCCAGCTAATCCGAGGTTGCACGTCGTCCTTCATGGCAAGAGGTAGATCGTTGGAGTTGAAAATGCCATAGATAATGTGACACTACGGAATGTCGTGACTTTATAAAATGTTAAATTGGAGATTAAAACTTTACGGTATGAGGATTAATCGCGTTTTTGGGCCGATTTCGGGTGTTTGGGCCCTTCCGGGGGAGTTTGGGCCCTGGGGGAACAAATTGGGCCGTTGGGGGAGGCTGTTGGGCCATGTGGGAAATATGGGGGGCAGCATAGCCTGCCCATGCCCCCCCAAACCCTAGCGCGCCCCCCACCTCCTCCTCCCACTCCTAGCCGCCACCCCTCCTTGCGCGTCCACCCCTTCCCCCTTCCTCCCCCACCTCCCCACCTCCCATAGCCGGTCCTAGGAGAGATCCACCCCCATCCCTTGCTGCCACACCCTTCCATACCATTGTCCTCTCCATAGGGAAGCTCCGCGACGAGGAGATCCGGCGGTTCCGGCGCGAGGAAGAAGATCGGGGAACCGGGAGGAGAAGTTTTAGCGTTCGTCGTTCGTCAGGCAAAGGTATGGCTATGGGTGATCCTTGGGGATGGTGTAGGTGCTATGCTAGAGGCTGTTTTGATGCTTTTAGATCAAGAGGTGGTGCTGTGATTGGGTAGATTGGATGAAAACTAGGGATTTCATAGTTCTCTGTTTCGGGCAGATTGGGCACACGATCTAGGGTTTGAGTTTTTGCAATTTTAGAGTCGGAATTTGGTCGGACGCCTATTGAGAAAGTTGTAGATAACTTCAATACCTTTAATTGGACACCAAGAACGTCTAATTCCGCCTAGCCGTTTGAACGTTATGATCGTTTTACCGAGCGTGTTAAAATCTGTGACGTAATTGGGACAGAACGTAATGTTTTGTAGATTAGACAATTTTAGAGGCCGAATCAGCTTTCCCCAATACTTAGGAAAAGCTAGGAAATTTCCTATGCTTTGCGATGATGTACTCTTTTACTTGATTTAGAGTCCTAGAACTCAAGTTATGCTAGTTTTAAGCCTGTTGTCCCGTCGGAACAGATTCTTTATTTTTCGGTTTTGGGAGTAGTTTGCGAAGTCGGGGTAGATGAGCGATTGAGTACTGTTTTGTGGGCACGTTTTGAGTATGTGGTACCTATGTGCAGGTGGTGAGACCCCGAGAGTGCCCTCATCATCTCGCCAATCCGTCGCCTGTGGTTAAGGCAAGTGTATTGGAATGGTGAATGTGTTGTATGTTTGCTAGTCCTGATTAAGTGCAAATTGTTTACATAATGTGCTATCTTGCCATGATTAGTGTTTGCCCATGATGTGATGAATATGGTACGTTATGATGCTATGCAATGATTAGTTGTTTATGTTTATGGCATATGTTGCATACATGGCATGAAAATTGGCCCGGTCGGTGAGGAAGTCATAACTAGTCCAGTAAGGTCGGTGAGAAAGTTATGACTAATCCGGAGCGCCATTGAGTAATTCCTACCTCGTGATTCCATCCACGATTGTGAATGGAAGCGAGGAGTAGGCACCCTACATCTACGGGATGGAAGGGGAAAGAGGGTGCACGCCGACGGGTGTGCACTCGGTAATACCGGTATGTGCTTCAAGGAGACATGTGCATTGCATTGCATTATATGATGATGTTATATGATGAGGTCAATGAGATGCATACAATGTGAATATGAGATGATTATGATCAGGGATGTGATCGGATCGGATACGGTCGAATATCGTCCTATTCGTATCTGTATCCGTTTTTTTATCGAATACAGAATCGAATACGAATAGTGCTGGATACAGAATCGAATACGAATTATACATGATAATATCGGTTACGAATACAAATCAAATACGGATCGGAATCAACATGGATACGAATAATATTAGTTGGATATTTTAAAATCCAATTTTAGTTTTTTTTCCAAAATTGGTCCAAATTTAAATTCAAAATTAGGAATTTTAAAAAATACGAAAATGTCAAAAATTACAAAATTTGTGCACGAATATTATTAAATCAGTACAAATTCAAAATTTCTAAATTTAAACTGAAAATTAGGAGAAAGATCAATCGAAAATTTGAGAATTTCATTTAAATTCCAACTGTTATTTAAAAATAAATTACATTTAAATTTTATTTTTAATGCACCATCAAATTTATTTAATCTACTATGAAAACTACTCAAATTTATAAGTAGTGGTCTCTAGTGGATAGTGATAGTGTAATAGACCTTCAGTGTCAAGTTCGTCATTGATGAATGATGAATGATGATCGTTTGAACTCAACGATTGGCAAACATCAAACATAATCATTCTTTAGAAGAAAACATAGCCAGTTAGCCACATAGACATAACTACATAGCATAAGTACATATGAGTATATGACATCCACGTCTGGTCATCCATATTCCACAAACCACAATTCCACATGTATGTAACCTTGCAGCAGTTACATGTTGTCATGGTCTCATCTCTGATCTCATGAACATGGTTCAAGTTATTCGGATAATATCCGTATGTCATATTCGGATATTATCCGAACAAAAACTCAGATATTCCGTATTCATCGGATAATCAGTGTTCCATATCCGTATCCGTATCCATATAAATTATTTGTATCCATATCCTTATCCGAGAAATCAACTGGATATCTGTGAAACTATCCAAATCATCATCCAAATCAATTCGGTCGGTTGGTCGGTCGAAAACTATCCGTACCAGTTCCATCCCTAATTATGATGTTGAATATGAAAAGTAGTGATGAAGGTATTGGAATGTGTTTTCTTGTTCCATTGCAATACACTTTGCTGAGTGATGAACTCACGCTTGTGTTTTATGTTGTTTTTAGGTACCATGAAATCGGCATGCGGGAAAGGGGCTTAGTGGCACATCTTCACAAAGTTTCACTCATTAAGACATACACAATTTTGCCATTCGTAGTTGTGATTATAAGTTAATGCGTTGAGAACTTGGAGTATGCCTTATTTGTGTGCTTGGTCATATTATTTAATTTCTTTTAAATCATGGAGTGGTTAAATTCATTATGCTAGACTTAAATAGTTGCTACGTCACATGTTATTGCTGCTTTAGATGCTTCCCATTATGATATATCTTGTGATATTATTGTTGATGCTCCGTACCATGGAAAAACAAAGGAGATGCTTCCCATTATGAAATTTTTGGTTTTTGCATTTACTCCCTTGCTGTAATTTACCTTTAGATGTGGTATTTAGTTGTTGTTTAGTCTATATTTGGTGACATCCAGGGCATACTAGATGCCGGGGTGTTACAGTTGGTATTAGAGCGTGCTTCAGGTCCGTGGAATGTGAATGTAGAAATTTACTCTAGAGTAAACTAAAAGATTGACTTGGAAAAGTAGAAACATGGCATAGGTTTACTTGTCAAAATTTGGCCTTAGGGCAATAACCTTAAAATCTGAAATAGTTTGGTTAACTAATTTAAAACTTGACATACTCTGATGCACAGTAGGACGGGTATGGGTATCGATGCTATCCGCTTAAATATTGTATTTATGCTTTGATGTTAAATGCTGCATTTTGATGAAGTATGATGCTATATTTATGAAAGTATTGATTGAGATGCTATATGTTTGATAAAGTGGGGTTGTGGTGCCGAAGGGTTTCGGTCACCTCTTTTTTTTCATAGTAAGGGTGTGGATTGACGGTGTGGCCGGTTAACGCCACCACCGAAGAATTTTAAACCCCCTGTAGGGAGAGTGCTTATCCTTTCTGTTGTAGTTCGGGTAGTTGGTTGGAGTCAAATGGAAGAGTTGATGGTGGATCCTTTTGGATTTCTTTTACCGTTCTAACGATTGGTTTGGGTTGGTTTCTGTGGTTTTTAGTGATTGAAAATCAAGGAAGGGTGCTTGTTGTTGGGTTTTTGCTGATGGTATTTCGACGGTTATTTTTGGTTTTGCCTTCTTTAATTGAAGACAAAGAAGAAGAGTTTAGTGCTATGCCTTTTTCGGATTGTCATTTCAGTTTTGGCGTTCGGTTTTGTTGAATGCTTTACAGAGAAAGCTCTCGATTTATTCTTGTGTTTGTCTTTCTCCGGGATTAGCAGAGTTTGTGGTGTTGTGCCAGACCTGGTGGTCAGGGCTGAAGTATGTGTCTTTGTAAGAGTAAGGGGGGTGTTTGATCTCATCATTTGACTTGGTTGGGAGATCATCCTTGAAAACCCGTTTGTTTCGTGGAAGTTTGGAGTTTGGTGTTAAGGCTTTATCTGAAAAGGATTTGGTTGATCGTTTGGTTCTCCCTCGTGCATCCATCTTCTTTCGTGGAAGTTGTTGATCTCGAGATTTGTGGAGTAGCTGCATGTCAGCATTTGGGAATTTAAAGAGTTGACTTTTCTTGTGTTTTATGGTTGAGTTTTCTGGAAAGAAAGGTGTTTTGGGGTGTTCTTTTCTTGAGAAACTGTGGTTTTCTTAAGAGTGGAGTGCGTGACTCACGTAGATGTTCAAGAAGTTAAGTGTATGTTGAGGAGTTAGAGTTTCAGATGATGTGGGTTATTGATTCTGTTGAAGTGATTGTGTTGGTTGTTAAAGACAACCTAAACTATTATGTTGATAGAGATGATGAACCGAGATGATAGGTGACCCAAATTGAAAGTTGATTAGTGTTTTATGCAGAGTGTTGTGAGTTATGGAGTTATCGGAAGTTAGAGATTAGTAAGTGTTGTTTGCGGTTGAGAAGGTCTAGAATTTTTTTGGGTGACAAATTAGTATAGTGGGGTTATGGTGTAAAGACTTGAGGATTGTCGGGTTTGTTGTTTAGGGGTCGAGTAAGCGGTGAATCAGCAAAATGACTTAATTGATAGGTAATCAAAGGATAGGGATATGGAATGATTGTAGGAAAGGTTGAAATTGTCCTTGACAGATGTCTGTCTGGGATCCGTAGTTATGAAAGATGTCTAATGGAGATTGTATCGAGTGGTTAGAATTATTCATTGGTTGAATGAATTAGGGATATTGAGTAAGTACCTTATGGTGTAACACCCCGGCATCTAGTATGCCCTAGATGTCACCGAACAAGGACTAAACAACACCTGAATACCACATCTAAAGGTAAATTACAGCAAAGGAATAAATGCAAAACCGAAAATTTCGGCAGCATCTCCTTTGTTTTTCCATGATACGGAGCATCAACAATATTATCACAAGATATATCATAATGGGAAGCATCTAAAGCAGCAATAACAGGTGACATAGAAACTATTTAAGTCTAGCATAATGTATTTAACCACTCCATGATCTAAACGAAGTAAATAATATGACCAAGCACACAAATAAGGCATACTCCAAGTTCTCAACGCATTAACTTATAATCACAACTATGAATGGCAAAATTGTGTATGTCTTAATGAGTGAAACTTTGTGAAGATGTGCAACTAAGCCCCTTTCCCACATGTCGGTTTCATGGTACCTAAAACAACATAAAACACAAGCGTGAGTTCATCACTCAGCAAGTATATTGCAATGGATTACAAAGAATAAATCAATGCCAACATCAATACATACCATACTTTAATATCATGATCAAATCATAATCTCATATACAACCTCATATCCATGACAAAGCACATTGTACAAAATTCATTATCATCATCATGTATGCAATGCAATGCACATGTCTCCTGGAAGCACATATCGGTATTGTTGAGTGTACACCCGTCGGCGTGCACCCTCTTCCCCCTTCCATCCCGTAGATGGAGGGTGCCTATTCCTCGCTTCCATTCACCACGGTGGATGGAATCACGAGGTAGGACTTACTCATTGGCTCTCCGGATTAGTCATAACTTTCTCACCGACCTTGCCGGACTAGTTATGACTTTCTCACCGACCGGGCCAGATCACATGCCATGTATGCGATTATGCCATAAACATAAACAACTTGTACAAAACTGAAATAAACATGGCATATCATCATAATAATCCATTTTCATCATAACATGGGCAAGCACTAATCATGGCAAAATATCACAACATGTAATCACGGCAAGATAGCACATCATGTAAGCAATTTGCACCTAGTCACAATTAGCAACATACAATACACTACCCATTACAATACACTTGCCTTAACCTCGGGCGACGGATTGGCGAGAGGTTGAGGGCACTCCCGGGGTCACACCACCTGCACAAACACACCACACACTCAAAACGTGCCCCCAAAACAGTATGCAAAAGTCCGTCTACCCCGACTTCACAACTACTTCCAAAACCGAAAAACAGAGAATCTGTCCCGCCCGGACAGCAGACTTCAAATTATCATAACTTGAGCTCTAGGTCTCCATATTGATTAAACGAGTACATCATCGCGAAGCTTAGGAAATTTCCTAACTTTTTCTAAGTACTGGGAAAAGGTGATTCGGCCTCTAAAATTGTTTAATCTACAAAACACTACGTTCTGTCCCAATTACATCACAGATTTGAACACGTTTGGTAAAATGACTATAACTTTCAAACGGCTGAGCGGAATTGGACGTTCTTGGTGTCCAATTAAAGGTATTGAAGTTACCTACAACTTTCTCAACAGGCAGATGACCAAATTCCGATTCTAAAATCGCGAAACCTCAAACCCTAGGTCGACTGCACAATCTGCCCGAAACAGAGAACGTGGCAAACTCTAGATTTCATCAAATCTACCCAATCACAGCACTACCTCTCGATCTAAAAACATCATATCAACCTTTAGAACAGCACCTAGACCGTCCCCAAGGATCACCCATCTCATACCTCTTCCCGACGAACGCCGAACGCCGAAATCCTTCCTCCCGAGTTCCCCGATCGTCTTCCTCGCGCTGGAACCGCCGGATCGCCTTGTCGTGGAGCTTTTCGAGGGGAAGAACAGCGGGGTTGCAAGGGGAGGGGCTCCCCTAGGTCAGCAAGGAGGGTGGGGAGGGGTGGAGAGAGGTGGTGGCGCAAGGGGGAAGGAGGTGGAGGGGCGCACGGCAATGAGGAAGCAAGGGGGCGGCGGCTAGGTGGGGGGAGAGGGGGAGGGAGGCGCAAGTGGGAGGGGTGGCGCATGGGCAGCCCCCATGCTCCCCTAATACCTCTCCCACTTGGGCCAAGGGCTTCCCACTTCCGGCCCAAGAAGTTCCCCCAAGCCCACAATTCCCCAGAAGGCCCATTTTCCCCGAAAACGGGCCGAAAACACGATTAACCTTCATAACGTATAGCTTTATCCTCTAATTTCACATTTTATAAAGTCACATTCTCTAATTTCACCTTTTACGGTGTCTCGACATCCTGTAGTGTCACATATGGTTTGTGCGAGAGGCATTTGTTGTTTATGCCAAAATAAGTGATGAAGAGATGTGTTTTAAGCTTGGGATAAACAGTTATATGAATGATGAGTCATAGTGGTTGGTAGACCAAAAGAAGAAGTTGACATGAGTCTTATGTTGAGGTAACTAGTAGGTTCGTTGTGCCGAAGTTGTGAGAACGTGGTTCTCCTTGTTGATTGCTATAAGATAGACATGGATAGAGTTTGATGATCTTATGACCGGTGGTGGGTACATGATTAGTAGGAAGTGTTTTTATCAAAGATTAGATGTTGTAACTTGTGTTCAACAGTGTTGGACTTCTTAGGATTTGGTGATTATGAAATCCTTAATGGCTAAGAGTATTGGAATGCGAAAAATGGTGGGATTCGAGTCGAATATTCTTTTAAAGGTTTACGGATTTAAATGAATGTATAAACTTTCTTGGAGTGCCTACCCTTTTGTTAGGGCGTCTTGATTAGTGTGCAATAGGTCTCCCCTGAGTAAGTGACATCTTGTCAAGTTACAGATTTGATTTTGATGATTGGAAATATGGATGAAAGAGTAGTTTTGGAAGTAACCGGCTGATGGATTCCGGAATATTGTATGTTATTGAATCATGCCAATATTTGGTTTGGCAAATTTGTTTAGCTTAGGCTATGAGTATGGATTTTCACCAAAAAGTTTGGAGTGGATAGCGCTCTTTCGCGTTCAACTGAGTTATGTTTGGAAACCATACGTAAAGGAAGTAAATGGATATGGTGGGTTGTGTTGAAAACCCTGGAGTTAAGCACTTAACTTGTAACTCTATTGTGTTAGAGTTGATTTTATTTGGAAATGTGTGCGGTGTTTGCAAGTGCTTTAAAAAGTGGATCTTATGAATGTTCCATGAGTGATTTTGCTGGTGAAGTGTTTTCTTTTGGGAATGAGCCTCCCTTTCTTTTTGAGAGAATTTGTAGCGGTTGTGGGTGTAGTTGTTTGATTTGAGAATTGATGTTCTCTTCTGAAAAGAAATTTTTTTTTGACTTTGGTTAAAATGAGATGTTTATCATAAAAAGAGATGATGAGCCAGGTCGGTGAGAAAGTCATATATGGATATATGACTAATCCGGAGTGCTCTTGAAAAAATTGCATTCATGTCAGGCATTGAGATTTCCCGTGCTTTTTAGTATGGAAATAAAGAATGGATAATTGCTGGAATTTTGGTTATGTTACAGATTTGAATTTCCTTTCTCCTTGAGAGATACTGAGATGGTTGTGGGTTCTTGTTTGTGATTTGAGAAACGGTTTCTTTCCAAAATGTTGATTTTGGTGAAAATGAGAGGTTTGGCTTTGGTGAAAGCGAGTTAAGATATTTTGGATGTCGAGAACTTCTATCAAAGAATTGTGTGGAGTCTCTCTTTTGTTTGAGTGCTCCCCGATGCGAAATGTATCGCATTGATTTGAGATTTGAGTTTTTCCTTTGCGTCTTGACTTAGGAAAAAAAAAGAGTGGTCTTTGGATGTTGTCGAATCTTTGTTCCAAAGTGATTTGTAGCGCTTTGGGTTCAAGTTGATGAATGTGGTTCATCCGGCTAAAGGGAGTTGCTCTTTGTCGGCATTCTCGTTTGAGATATGAACAGAAATGCTTATGAAATTGTTGAGTATAATGGAAGATTATACTCATGGGCTTGGTAGTATTTGAGTGAGGAAATGTGAGGGCAAGACCCTCATAGAAAAAAAATCAGTTGTGGTTTGGTAAGAATCTACAGCCCTAGCTTGGGCTAGGCGTAGAATTTGGTTGTGGTTTAAAAGGTGGTTATGTTGGAAGCTGGTGATGTCGGTTCAAATTTTGTTGAGATTATGGTTGGTTGTTAAAAAGGTGATGGTAATTTAAAATAAAGTGTTCTATCGTGAACATTGCCTTAGCTAGTTGTCCCTGGGTGTGTATTATGTCTGGGAGAGGATAGAATGAAAGTGTATCGTGGTTTGTGCTCGAAAGAAAAGTATTGTCGATGAAGGCTATGTGCGTAGATGTCATTAGTTAATTTTGATTCTTTGTGAAAAAGGTCAAATAATTGGAAGAGATGGGATTTTGTGTAATTGATTCTTTGGAGGTTATCGTTTAGAACCCCAGTTATTAATAAGACACCGTTGGTGATTTGTTGGTAGAGAGGCTGTTAAAAGAGATGTGATTCGCTTTGATTAGGTCATCTTGAGATTAATAAGCTATGGTAGACAGGTTGAGGAATGAAATTAATGTTTCATGAATGAAGTTGAAAAGAGAAGTTGTTCTGAGTTCATCAGGTTGGTTCTGATAGTAGTATGAATGGTTTGACATGATGATTTGGGCGTAAAAATTTGATTAAGCCTTTTAGTGGGTGAAATTGAGGACTTCGGTTGACTCTTGTATTATTATTGGGAATTGAAGTGAAGGTGGAACCGTGAGAGGTTGCACTTTGTTGAGGTAAATCAAAACTTTCTCGCTAAGTGTTGGTTTTGAGAACTTGCTTGTCGTTTGTTCCGGTTTGAGTCTTTATGTGAATGTTTTGTGTTGCAAAGAAGTCTTTTGTCCCTTGGGGACTTTGTTGTTGTTTTTGGCGTTCTTCGGATTCGAGGTCGAATCCTGTTTAAGGGGGGGGGAGAATGTGACACTACGGAATGTCGTGACTTTATAAAATGTGAAATTGAAGATTAAAACTTTACGGTATGAGGATTAATCGCGTTTCCGGGCCGATTCCGGGTGTTTGGGCCCTTCTGGGGGAGTTTGGGTCCTGGGGGAACAAATTGGGCCATTGGGGAGGCTGTTGGCACATGTGGGGAAGATGGGGGGCAGCATAGCCTGCCCATGCCCCCCCAAACCCTAGGGCGCCCCCCTCCTCCTCCTCCCACTCCTAGCCGCCACCCCTCCTTGCGCCTCCACCCCTTCCCCCTTCCTCCCCCACCTCCCCACCTCCCCTAGCCGGTCCTAGGAGAGATCCACCCCCATCCCTTGCTACCACACCCTTCCATAGCATTGTCCTCTCCATCGGGAAGCTCCGCGACGAGGAGATCCGGCGGTTCCGGCGCGAGGAAGAAGATCGGGGAACCAGGAGGAGAAGTTTTGGCGTTCGTCGTTCGTCAGGTAAAGGTATGGCTATGGGTGATCCTTGGGGATGGTCTAGGTGATGTGCTAGAGGTTGTTTTGATGCTTTTATATCAAGAGGTGGTGCTGTGATTGGGTAGATTGTATGAAAACTAGAGATTTCATAGTTCTCTGTTTCAGGCAGATTGGGCACACGATCTAGGGTTTGAGTTTTCGCAATTTTAGAGTCGGAATTTGGTCGGCCGCCTGTTGAGAAAGTTGTAGATAACTCTAATACCTTTAATTAGACACCGAGAACGTCCAATTCCTCCTAGCCGTTTGATAGTTATGATCGTTTTACCGAGCGTGTTCAAATCTGTGACGTAATTGGGACAGAACGTAATGTTTTGTAGATTAGACAATTTTAGAAGCCGAATCAACTTTTCCCAATACTTAGGAAAAGCTAGGAAATTTCCTAAGCTTCGCGATGATGTACTCATTAACTTGATTTGGAGTCCTAGAACTCAAGTTATGCTTGTTTGAAGCCTGCTGTCCGGTCAGGACAGATTCTTTGTTTTTTTGTTTTGGGAGTACTTTGCGAAGTTGGGGTAGATGAGCGATTGCGTACTGTTTTATGGGCAAGTTTTGAGTATGTCGTACCTATGTGCAGGTGGTGTGACCCCGTGAGTGCCCTCATCATCTCGCTAATCCGTCGCCTGCGGTTAAGGCAAGTGTATTGGAATGGTGAATGTGTTGTATGTTTGCTAGTCCTAATTAAGTGCAAATTGTTTACATAATGTGCTGTAACACCCCAAAATTTTTCTTTTCTTAAATTCATGTGTGATTTGGCACTTTGGTGAATTTTTGGAATTTTCTGGAATTTATTTGGATTTATTTGGAATTTATTTGAATTTATTCCATTTTGAAATAATTAAAGAATTAAATTTTGCAAATAAAATTTTGTTGGAAATATTTTATTTGAGTCCCAAATACCATAAAATATTTTCCAGAATTTTTCTGGAATTTTTCTGAGTCTTTTGATATTTTTAATGAATTAAATGAATTTCTGGGAATTATTTTAAATATTAAATCGCTGGAAAATCAACTCTGTCGAGTATCTTGTTCATCCGATCGAAGTCGGAACCCGAGTCGGACTCGAGTCCGACCCGAGCCAACTGACTCGACCAAACCCAGTCCTAACCCTACTCGATCCCGACCGTTGGATCGGAATCCAACGGTCCGGATTGGACCGTATCGGTTCGAGTCGAAACCGGGTCAGGTCCGATCGTGACCGTCGATCGCGCCACGTGGACGGTTCTCCGTCGTCGTCCCCGCCGAGTCCGAGCCGGATTCCTCCGCCGCGTAGCCGCCGTGTCTCGTTAGGGTTCCGATTTGTGCGCGCATCCCGGGGTTATTTAATGCGTGAGACATCGCCTGAGGTTGCCCTCTTCCGTGTGCACCCGTGCCCCCAAGCCATCTCGCCTGAGCCGTCGCCGTTTGCCGTCTGAGCTCGGGCCGGAGTTGGAATTCCGTTCGCCATGATTAACGCCGATTCCGCCGCCGTCGCCGTTCTCGCCGCCGTTGAGCCCGATTCGAACGGCCAGTCAAGCCGCGTCGGTGAGGACCTTTCACCTCGCCGAGCACGCCCCAAACGCCGTTCGTGTGGTCACCGTCCTCGGCCACGGCAGCGCAACTCCGCCGTGAAGCCATCGCCGACCCCGAAGCTCCACTCAACCGTCCGATCAAGATCCAAAGGCCCAGATCGCGCCACGCCACCCTCGGTGAGTTTCCGTTGAAAATCCTAGATCTAATCCCAACCGTTGGATCTAGATCCAACGGCTTAGGTTGCGCCACGAGCAAGAATCGCACCAGGCTAGATTGAATGCGGACCGTTGGATCAAGATCCAACGGCCCACGATCGGCCACGTCGCCCCAAGCACATGAGGCCCAAACCCAATCCTAGCCGTTGGATTTCAAACCAACGCCACGCATCGCGTTACGTGTCCAGGGAGCCGAATCGCCGCGCCACGCGGGTGACGCGATGGGTCATCGACACGCCGCCCGCTGCTTGGGCCGATCGCACCGCGGACGCCACCCATGACGCCACAAATGGTCCCACCTGCCGCCAAAGACTGCGGCTGAGCCTCGCCGACGCCAAGAATGACGCTACCCGAGGGGGACCCACCTGTCAGTGACACAAGGAGCCGTGGACCGAGTCCACGGTAGACCCGAGCCGAGCGTGGACCAAGTCCATGGACCGGCTGACGTCAGCCAACCAATCGGAGGCTGACACGTGTAGGATCGAAGTATACGAATATAGCAATCAGAGGGGGGGTGAATGATTGTGCGGAAGCTAAAACCAAATTCTTGACCTATTAAAAGTTCACCCCTAAAACAGAACCAAATAATTGCCTCGTTTTCGACAAAAACAGAATGATAGAGGTTCGGTAAAACGCGAATTCTTAGAGATCCAACCGTTAGATTGATCTGAAATTTGGACACAAGAAACTAGATTCCAATACGAATCGAACCCAAAAAGAATCAGCTCGATCGGACTTACGGATCAAAAGTTATGAGCTTCGCAAGCTTGCTGATCCAGAACTTGACGAGAATCAATCTAATCAAAACTTCAAGATTAAACAAGAACGACAAAAGATTGATCAACTAGACTTTGAGAAACACTAAATCAATACCCTAGAGAGGTTTTTGATGGATCAAATCAAGATAAAACTTAAAGAACAAAAACCAATCTAGAACTAGAACAAGCATGCAAACAAGAACCAAAAAGAGAACGTTGAAGCAATGCGGGAACTAGAAGAATTGATCTTTATTTCTTTTGTCTAAAGTACTCCCATCAAAAGAGTACAAACCCTAAACTTTGAGCCCAAGGCTCTATGCGCCTAGCTCTCCTCAATTCGATGCTCTTCAACAGAGACAACCCTCCTATTTAAAGCACCAACCCACAAGGAGTTACGAATACGATTCCTATTCCCTAGAAGGAATCAGTATCCAACACAACTCTACTTGGCCCAACCTGGCCGAGTACAACTCTTGCACGCTGTATGGCAACCCTACCATACTCACGTGACTAACACTTTGCACGCGTATGGCCACCGCCATACTCACGTGACTAACACTTTGCACGCGAATGACCTCCTGCCATTCTCACGTGACTAACCATTCTTCATGTGCACCATTCTCTTAGCCCGAACGTCCCCGCATGACATCCTTGACCACCAAGACCTCAGTTCCTCCTGAACCTAGTCCCGAACCTCGGTTCCTCCATGAACCTAGTTTCGGTCCGTCATCGACCACATTCGTCTTCGAGCAATACCTGCACATGAACAAACCACAAAACAAATCCGAGCACAAGTCCACGACTTGACTCAATGTCAATCCATGCAACTACTCACATGAGCATTGCATAAAGTCCACTTCAAGCATCATGAAATTCTCACAAATTTCATAATATCAAAAACAAATCAAAATTCAAAGTCCAAATTTGCACAAGCACATTTTGCAAAACCAATTCTAAGTTAATTTTTCAGTTCAAAGCCAATTTTTCAGCACATGATTTCACAATCTCCCCCTTGATGAAAACATTGGCAACACCACTAAGAAATGAACATTTGGCATTCACTTTACAAAAGATTTTGAAATCCAAAGGATCAAAGACCAAAGTAAGAAAACACAGAATTCCCCTTTGACCAAAATGCAAAGCAAAATCTCCCCCTGAGAAGGAAAATGTGTGTGAATGTGCAATGTGCCCAAAAATTTCAAAATTCTCCAAACTTCTCAAATTTCCAAAAACTTTTCCCCCTTTTTTCAACTTCTCCCCAAAAACTTTTCAATGATTCCCAAATTTCTCCCCCTTTGACAATGGATTCATCAAGAGTACAAAAGAGAGAATTTGTTCAAAATTTTTCTTGTAGCAATGATTTCACAAGAAGAAACAAGGGAGTGCCAAGATAGAAAAAGATGAGCTCATTCGATCATATAACCTTATATATCACATAATATGCAAAAGACATGATCTTGATGTTATTTTAACAAGTTAGGGAATGACATGCATCTCAACCTCAATTCAGTCAACTATAGCCAAGTACTAAGCAAAACCTTTAGTAGAAAAACAAAGGCTCAAAGTTGAAGCAAATAACAAATCAGGGCGAGCAAGTAGTTTCAACTCCAATCTAGTGGACCAATTTAATCTTTAAACAAAGAATCGCATGTGGCATGCTTGAAGCATACTTCTTTTATTTCCTTGGAGTGGCATGCTTGAAGCATACATCTTGTCTTTTGAGGGAATGGCATGCTTGAAGCATACATCTTATCTTTTAGGGAAAGCATCCTGAAGCTCATAACTTGAGGCTTTTGCTTTTAACAACCCTTTTTATTGATTCCCTTTTCTTTTCATTTTTCTTTGATTATAAACATGCAAAAGTGATTAAAAGGTCTTATGAAAGAGTAAAGCTAAAACACACTTGCTTCATAGCCCAAATTTGTCAAGAAGATTCAATATCAAGCCTAGAAGAGTAAGATATCACAGAGTATTTAGCTATAGGCAATCTAACCAAGGAATTCCGAAATATCATTTTTAGTTCAAGTGGAACAATTTAGATTATCATATATTAGCACAATTACATAATATATAAAGAAATATGATAAAGTGAGCTCATTAAGTGAAAGAACTTGGCAAGGAAACTCCCCTCAAAACAAACCCATTGGATGAACAATCCCAAGTTCTCCCGAATAAAAGCAAAACGAGAAGAAGACAAAGTTTTTGTGAAAATGTCCGCCAATTGATGTTCAAGATCCACATGATGAAGCACAATGTTGCCTTTTTCAACATGATCTCTAAGAAAGTGAAATCTGATGTCAATGTGTTTTGTTCTAGAGTGTTGCACGGGTTCTTAGCAATACAAATTGCACTAGTGTTATCACACAAAAGAGGAACACTATCCAAATTAACCCCATAATCTTTAAGTGTAGCTACTATCCAAAGAATTTGAGAACAACAACTAGCAAAGCAGCCACATATTCAGATTCATAGCTTGGTTGTGCAAATGAAGATTGCTTTCTAGATGACCATGCAATGAGAGAATTTCCCAAGAAGTGACATGAACCAGAAGTGCTTTTCCTATCAATTCTACATCCTCCAAAATCAGCATCGAAAAAGATCTCAAACTAATGCATGAGGAAGCAGAAAACCAAATGCCAAAATCTTGAGTTCCATGAAGATACCTGAAAATCCTTTTGACAGCTTGTCGATGTGAAGCACGTGGGAAGCTTGAAAACAAGCACACAAGCACGTGGGAAGAGTCTCTCATGTAAACTTCCAATTATCTCAACCTCAACAAAGATCATCATCATCTTTTATGAACAAAGACACTCTCCCCTGAACATATGCACTGCACTGCATCATTTGGACTAGTGCCTTTGCGAAACAGAAGTGGAAGAAGTATCTTCAAAAGCAACACTTTTAGCATGAGATGCACGAGTGAAGAAGAACCAAAACTTATCACTTGAACATATGAAGTGAGCATCCGAAATTCACTAGCCACATGTTCTCCTTCCTCGTGAGAAGCCTACATAGAAGCAGAAATTGTCGAGGCCTCGTGCGGGGTTAGAAATAATATGTTTAGGAATCCAAGATCTTGAGACACACGATGCACAACAAGAGGGCACAACACGAGTATTCTTATGTACAAAAACAGATTTGCCTTTTTCCGTGTTTTTAGCATCAAAAGGTGTTTGTTTCACCCTAGGCACATAATGAGAAGTGGAGTGTGCCTTTCTGAAATTAGACCTAGCATTAAACCTTTCTCTCTTTTGTTGTTTAGCTAGTCTAAAGCAAAAGTCTACTAAATGTCCATCTCTACCACAATGAGTGCAAGTGTACTTAACATGATGTTTTGCTTTAACAGTAGAAGCAACATTTGCATTCATCATAGTAGAAGATAAAAGGCCAGCAGATTTGAAGACAATTTTCTTAGGTTCATTTGAAATCTCAAGTTTGTTATTGCAAGGAGCATAAACAACAGAGCGAGGTTTAGTTTCATATGAAGCATGAAGATCAAAACCTAAACCTTTCTTGTTTGAGCTAACCTTAGATTGATCCAAAATCATGTTTAATCTTTTCTTGCCATTAGTGAATCGTTCCAAAGAACTTTGCAAGTAATCAACTTTCTTGGCAAGAGTTAAACAATTATTGCAAAGATTATCAACCTTCTCTTTACATTTCACGACAAGTAGAGCATGAAAGAACCTCATGTGTAAGCAGATTATCACCAATTGAGAAATCCTAGCATTTGCATCTTTCAATTTTAATTCAAGAGTTGAGCATTTAGAACAAGAAGTTAAACCATGCAAATCATCAGTGGAACAGCTAGCATGTTTAACATGTTTATCATTTTTCTCATTTAGATGCAACAGAAGAGCATGTTCTTTCCTAAGCAAAGTAAGCTCATTGTAAATTAAGTCACATGATTTGCAAGCATCATCATCAGGAATCAAGGTTTTAAGTCTAGCAATTTCAGCATTCAATGACTCCACAACAAAATCATGTTTCTTAATTTTCTTATCACGTTTATCAAGCAATTTACCAAGACGAGCAACAGCAATAGCTAATTCATCGTAAGAAGGATCTACCTCATTGAAGTCATTTGTCGTGGTCGATCCTCGATGAAGCTATCCTTGCTGCTTGCCATGAGACATAATCCTATCAAATCATGCTTGCTTGGAGTTGCATCATCTTCGTTGCTCTCCGAGTCCACATCGCTCAAATTGACTTGTTCAAGAGCGGAAAGAACTCGGTGAACCACCTTGCGGTTGATGAAGCTCTTCTTCTTCCTATCATTTGACGAGAACCTTTTCTTCTCATTCCTTCCGTCGTTGTCCTTCTCCTCCTTTGATGTTTTTCCTGCAAGCTTAGGACAATTTGTGCGAATATGGTTGAGGTCACCACACTCATAGCATCTTGGAGGACCACCTCTCTTTCTCATTCTCACATTCTGCAAAGCTTTGTTAAAGCGAGAAGAGAGTAGTGCCAGATCTTCTTCAGAAACTCTTCAAGTTGCTCATCTGTTAAAGAAGACATGGAAGACAAGGCAAAGCTAGAAGAAGAATTTGCATTTGACATGTTAGGGTTAGAGATCAAAGCAATTGATTTAATGTTACCCTTCCTGGCAAGAACATCCAACTCATGAGTTTTCAACTTAGAGTAAAGAACATCTAATGTGAGTGTGCTCATGGTAGTAGATTCTTGTATAGATGTTACTTTCATCTCCCACACTGACATGTCCAAAGCACTAAGCAATTGTCGAGCATTTTCAGCATCAGTGTAGCTAACTCCAACAAAGACGTAGATTGCTAAGAATTTTATTGAAACGCAAAGAAGTCATCTGATTCACTAGGTTTCATCTCAAAACGCATGTATTCTTTTTTGTAAATATCTTGGCGAACCTCTTTGACAGTGTTAGAACCCTCATGGTAATCACGAAGAGATTTCCATACCTCATATGCGGATCGAAGATGAACCACACGATCAAAGTCGCTGCGTCCCAAGCCTTGGATGATCAAGTTGCGCGCCTTGCTATTTGCTTCAACATGTGTGCGATTGGTGTCGTTGACGTTGTCGTTTGCAGGGACTTCATATGGCTTGTAGACCTTCTCCCAAATTGTGAAGCCCTGTGCTTGGATGAACGCCTCCATCTTGGCCTTCCAAAACTGAAAATCAACACCATCGAACACACATGGTTTTGTCGAATAACGATCCATTGATCTAATCACCGGTTAAGATAGATTAGAGAAACCTTGCTCTGATACCACTTGTAGGATCGAAGTATACGAATATAGCAATCAGAGGGGGGGTGAATGATTGTGCGGAAGCTAAAACCAAATTCTTGACCTATTAAAAGTTCACCCCTAAAACAGAACCAAATAATTGCCTCGTTTTTGACAAAAACAGAATGACAGAGGTTCAGTAAAACGCGAATTCTCAGAGATCCAACCGTTAGATTGATCTGAAATTTGGACACAAGAAACTAGATTCCAATACGAATCGAACCCAAAAAGAATCAGCTCGATCGGACTTACGGATCAAAAGTTATAAGCTTTGCAAGATTGCTGATCCAGAACTTGACGAGAATCAATCTAATCAAAACTTCAAGATTAAACAAGAACGACAAAAGATTGATCAACTAGACTTTGAGAAACACTAAATCAATACCCTAGAGAGGTTTTTGATGGATCAAATCAAGATAAAACTTAAAGAACAAAAACCAATCTAGAACTAGAACAAGCATGCAAACAAGAACCAAAAAGAGAACGTTGAAGCAATGCGGGAACTAGAAGAATTGATCTTTATTTCTTTTGTCTAAAGTACTCCCATCAAAAGAGTACAAACCCTAAACTTTGAGCCCAAGGCTCTATGCGCCTAGCTCTCCTCAATTCGATGCTCTTCAACAGGAGACAACCCCTCCTATTTAAAGCACCAACCCACAAGGAGTTCGAATACGATTCCTATTCCTAGAAGGAATCGGTAGCCAACACAACTCTACTTGGCCCAACCTGGCTGAGTACAACTCTTGCACGCGTATGGCAACCCTACCATACTCACGTGACTAACACTTTGCACGCGTATGGCCACCTGCCATACTCACGTGACTAACACTTTGCACGCGAATGACCTCCTGCCATTCTCACATGACTAACCATTCTTCATGTGCACCATTCTCTTAGCCCGAACGTCCCGCATGACATCCTTGACCACTAAGACCTCAGTTCCTCCTGAACCTAGTCCCGAACCTCAGTTCCTCCATGAACCTAGTTTCGGTCCCGTCATCGACCACATTCGTCTTCGAGCAATACCTGCACATGAACAAACCACAAAACAAATCCGAGCACAAGTCCACGACTTGACTCAATGTCAATCCATGCAACTACTCACATGAGCATTGCATAAAGTCCACTTCATGCATCATGAAATTCTCACAAATTTCATAATATCAAAAACAAATCAAAATTCAAAGTCCAAATTTGCACAAGCACATTTTGCAAAACCAATTCTAAGTTAATTTTTCAGTTCAAAGCCAATTTTTCAGCACATGATTTCACAACACGTGTCCAGGCTGACTCAATAATTAATTTCCGAAAAAGAAAATGATTTATTAATTCGAAATAATGATTTCAGATTTTGTTTCAAACTTCAAACGCTTATAACTTTTGCGTTTCAACTCTGATTTGAGTGATTCAAATTTCTAAATTTGTATAAAATTGAGACCTGCCTAAATATAAATTTTATTTAATTTTTGGACTAAAGTTTTTCTCTGTAAAATTATTTAATTGATTATTTAAACTTTAAATAATCATAACTTTTGCATTTTAACTCCAAATTTGACGATTCCAGTTTCTAAAAATTCATAAAATTATGTTCTCCCTGTTTATGGATTTTATTTGGATGATTGGATACTTTTTGCCTATTATTTATTCGTGTATTTGCTATTTGCACGCTTTACGAGTAGACGTTGAAGTGCCGGAAGGATTTGAAGGAGAAGTATTGACTCAGGATCCAACTCAAGACCAAGAACAAGTACTTTTTGAAGGCAAGTTGTGCTTTGACCATGTTGATCCTATTTTGAAAATCTATTTTGATTTAACTTATTGCATGCTAGTTCAGTTAGAAAATACTTTATTTAAATATGGGGAATTAGATAAATACCAATTTGCTGTATGACACCTTGATTATTTAAATATGTGCCATGACCCCTTGTCACCCTAGTTGTGGTTTACTAGTTGGACATTATTAACTTGCCAACATGGGTTTTAGACCGTTGTAGTAAACTGCTTAGACCTGCTACGTGCTCATGACATGATTTTGGACAAACAAATGTTAATATTGACTTAATGATATATTGAACCTGTTTTGGAAAGGTATCATGTGATGTTGATGGCACGTGGTGCATGGTAATCAACTGGGGTTTGATAAATAGTTTTTCGACCGGGGCATGTGGCAAGAATAATCAGGTGGGCCAGTTGTGGCATTGGGGATGTTGATTTGGTTCTTCGGGTAGTCTTGCCCTGGTCACCCTAAGGACTTAACCTTGCAAGCCTTTGAACTGGGTCTAACGTGCAACCACATGTCTGTAATGGGACGGACCTAGTTGACTAATTTGCTAATAACGTACCTGTGGGACCTCAGGAGGTCAACTACACCCTTTGTGTAAGTTGTACGGGAGCGCATCGGGTGAGGCCAGGTACCCATCTAACGGTTGATTGGCCTAAACTTCGCCTTAGCTAAGGGAAGGGTTAGTGTGCAATAACCGGGGAGGACCACTTGTATTGTTAAAGGTTTCCGAAAGACTTTGTTACGGGAACTCGCCTTTGTGGTGTTTGACTGTATCTTGTGGGTAAAGTGCATAACCTCTGCAGAGTGTAGAATCTATTCGAATAGCCGTGTCTGCGGTATTGGACATCGCTCGGGAATTACAGTCAAGGGTTAGATTTTCTCAAAAATAACTTGGATTTGAAAGGTTGGGTTGGATTAGTAATGATGTTGATGAAAATGTGGATTAGGATGGGAAAGATGCTTATTAAACTCCTTGAAAAGTTAGTTATGCTTTACTTGCTTCTACTGCTTTCGAATCTACTTATGTTACTTGTCAAATGCTGTTTACTGCAAAAATACCTTGAGCTATTCCTTTGTACCAAGCCATGCATATAGTATATTAGCTTGCATTCTGTGCATGACTTGCTGAGTACCAAGTACTCACCCTTGCCACAATACAACACCAGTTGAAGAGGAGACTACACCAGCTTTGGAGGAGGAGCTCCAAGAGGAACCGTCTACTTAGGGAAGCGAGCCCAGTCAGTTGCCTGTGGTATACTGGATGGCGCCACGAAGTTATTTGATTTTCCGCTGCTACTATTTCTCTCTTAATAAGTTTCGCCTTGCGAGGCATACATTTGTAACTTGACCATAAGGTCGAGTAACCAGTTTGACTATTTAAATAAAGTACTTTATTAGTATCGAGTGGTATGATTGTGATATTTACCGATGTTAAGACTGTGTGCACTAGCGTGTTCCTGGACTAGTGCTGAATACACAGAGGGTCCGGATTTGCAAATTCGGGGTCCCGACAGAGGTGGTATCAGAGCCATACTGACCGTAGGCTCAACCCTAAGCTAGAATGGTCGTAGTGAGTATAAAACCTATTTTCTAAAGCTAAAAATTTGTCAAGATAAGAAATGACATCTCGACTTACCCCCTTCTCTCTTTCCTTGTCTCTTGCTGAATATTCCCTTACCTTGTCACGATTTAAAATTTCGAGTTCTTACGTGAGCACTCTTGTGACAGATGGAGGGAGAGTTCAACTACGTCGATCTAGAGGTTGGTCACGCCGCAGAACTTTGGCATATGCTTCGACTCGGAGATTTTGAGAAGCCGCAATACCAAGTGGAAGTGATCGAGACAAGCGAGGATTGATCAAGGCTTGTGACGTGAAGATTGAGGTACTGCTAGGAAGAAGGGCCAGTGCAATCGCCCGATACACCGTGACCGCCAGGAGGTCTACAATGCAGATGGGTATCCAAGAAGTATCACGACGAGCAATGCGGCACATTACCCGTATCTACGCCAGAGAGTTGGAGAGCACGGTGTTCCGTTATCACTCGCGCAGCAATAACCTTCTTGACCCGAAGGCGATTCAGGATGAGGATGCCATGGTTATACAGTTGGCACGACTTGTTGTCGCCCAGGAGGATGTACTCGATAATACAAGCAAAGAGCTACAGAAGGCCCGCAAGGAGATCACGACAGAGAAGAACAGATGGCGGGAAGCTCAAGAGTATGTGTCACACCTTCTGCGAAGGATTGACGAGTTGGAGATGGCTTTATACGGACCAGAACCAGAGCCAGTACTCGAGAGTGGGTTGCGAGGTTGTTGTAGATGATCTCTCTTGTATTGTTTTATGGGCAAGTTTTGAGTGTGATGTACCTATGTACAGGTGGTGTGACCCCGGGAGTGCCCTCAACCTCTCGCCACTCCGTCGCTCATGGTTGAAGGCAAGTGTGTTGTGGTGGTTGTGGCTTGGTTGGCTATAATGCTTTGCTATGATTGATACTTGCTTGTGTTATGATGATTATAGTTGTTAAATGGCTATGCAATTGTTAATTTGAGTATTTATGCAAATTCATGTGAAGGGCTAAGTTGCTATGTTTGTACTTGCTTGTGTTATGATGATTATAGATGTTAAATGGCTATGCAATTATTGAATGGAGTGCATATGCAAGTTTATTCATGTTATGGCATGTGTGCATTCATGGCATGAGGACAGGGCAGGACGGTGAGGAAGTCATAACTAATCCGGTAAGGTCGGTGAGAAAGTTATGACTAATCCGGAGCGCCTTTGAGAAAGACCTACCTCGTAGTTCCATCCATAGTTGTGAATGGAAGCGAGTCAGTAAGAGTAGGCACCCTTCATCTACGGGATGGAAGGGAAAAGAGGGTGCACACCGACGGGTGTGCACTCGGCAATACCGGTATGTGCTAACAAAGAGACATGTGCATTGCATTGCATGAATGAAGTTGTTATATGAGATGCTTATGATGTTCTATGAGATGCATATGAAGATGTTTATGATGATGTTATATGAGAGCATAAATGAAGAAGTTTATGAGTTGATTATCATGATGTGTGAATGGCATAAAGTATGTATGTGAACTGTTATTGTTTGTGTACCATTGCAATACACATTGCTGAGTGATGAACTCACGCTTGTTGTTTATGTTTTTTTAGGTATCTTGGATCTGACAGATGGGAAAGGGAGCTAGTCACACGTCATCACTTACCATCACCCATTTAATCAATGTCGAACCTTACTTTAGTTGTGGCGGTTACCTCATTGAACTAAATTGTGGTTTGTATGCCTCGTTGGTCGTCATGAGTAAATGATTAGTCCATATTGTCATGTGACGGATATATTTATATCCTTAGTTGAATTGTTGCTGAAATCCCTGAGTATCATGTTATTGTTGTCGTTCATGATGCCATCTTGATATGTCCATATTGTTGATGCTTGAAACCATGGAAAAACAAAGGATATGCTGCCGAAATTTCGGTTAAGCACTTAGCATAGTTGCTGTAATTTAATGAAAAATATGTGATTTAATTGTTGCTAGTATCGTTTGTGGTGACATTCGCGGCATACTAGGTGCTGGGGTGTTGCACCTACACTTGCTCAAGCTTCTCTAGCTCTAGCTTCTGCACCTGCTCTAGCTCCTACACCTGCTCAAGCCCTGCACCTGCTCAAGCTCCATCTGGCAAGAGAGAAAAGTCAGCAGATGCCCCGGCACCCCCATATGATTTTAAGGCATACATGCATGGACAGCCCCTTGTCCCTACCAACTTATTGAATTCTCTGGGCAAAGCTGGTCACTTGCTGCATGGATGGTACTACAACAAGGCAAATGCGCCTGAGCATCAAGTTGACTTCACTGTTTGGTATCGAAAGGGATATTTCCACTGCATGGAGCACGGGAATTCCCTATGAGTTTTGAGGATCTGTTCCAGTTGTACAACCGGAAAGCCATTGATATTTCTACTGTACGAACCTGGACGCTGTGAGTATCGCACCATACACATGAGCCTATAACTCTTATAAGATTTTATATTATGTAAGTTAACAATTGACATGAGTTGCAGGATAATGAGGTAGCGAGCTAGGACTAATCGACATCCAGTTGGGTTTGTGGACCCCGAGATGGTGTCTTTGACTGTGGCTAGGCTCGAATCGTAGTTCGTTGCCAACTATATCAAGCTTGTATTTAATGTTGAATCGAAAAAGGACTTCATTCTCTTCCCATACCACAAGGAGTAAGTACAACTCTGATGACTTTACCCTTCAATTACTAGTACGCACATAAACTGTATATGAACTTATTTTGCACTGCATACCATTTTAAAAGCAACCATTGGGTTTTAATCGTCGTCGCTCCAAAGGAAAACAAACTCTACACTTTTAACTCCCTTGTGAAGAAAACAATGCCCTACATGATCAAGCCTATTTTGCAAAAGTAAGTACATTCCTTTAAAGTAACACTTTTTTTGTAATTAACTGCATTCATTTTTTTCCTCAATGACAACTCTCCAATGTACGTAGGGCTTTCTCGTTGTACATTGCAGAAGGAGGGCAACACAATGACAAACTATGCAACAAGCTGCAGTGGAAGCGCTTCTAGGTACAAATCTCTAGCATAGGATTTTTTGCTGACATCTATAGTTTGTCTCCTAATATGATTTTTGTTCTTCATAATGTCATCAACAAGGGAGCAATGACTTTTGCGACTTCTATGTCATGCATCACATGAAGGTCCTGGTTGACTGCGCACACATATTCCCTAATATCACAATCCCTCGCCAGAGCAAAGAGATCAAAGACCTCAACAGAATACGAGACAACATATGCACTTGGTACTGGACAGAGGTTGTAACTTCGGATGTGTGACATTGCGGTATGAGATTATGTCGTGTTTTCGGGCCTTTCAGGGTGTTTGGGTGTCGGGACCCCGAATTTGCAAATCCGGACCCTCTGTGTATTCAACACTAGTCCAGGAACGCGCTAGTGCACACAGTCTTAACATCGGTAAATATCACAATCATACCATTCGATACTAATAAAGTACTTTTATTTAATTAAGCAAACTGGTTACTTGACCTTATGGCCAAGTCACAAATGTACGCCGCAGGCGATACTTATTAAGAGAGAAATAGTAGCAAATGGAAAATCAAATAACTTCGTGGCGCCATCCAAGATACCACGTGCAACCGATCGGCTCGCTTCCCTAAGTAGACGGATCCTCTTGGAGCTCCTCCTCCAAAGCTTGTGCAGTCTCCTCTTCAACTGGTGTTGTATTGTGGCAAGGGTGAGTACTTGGTACTCAACAAGTCATGCACAGAATGCAGCTAATATACTACATGCATGGCTTAATACAAAGGAATAGCTCAAGGTATATTTGCAGTAGACAGCATTTGACAAGTAGTATAAGTAGATTCGAAAGCAGTAGAAACAAGTAAAGCATAAATAACTTTTCAAGGAGTTTCATAAACATCTTTCCCATCCTAATCCACATTTCCATCAACATCATTATTAATTCAACCCAACCTCTCCAAACCAAGTTATTTTTGAGAAAGTCTAACCCTTGACTGTAATTCCCGAGCGATGTCCAATACCGCGGACACGGCTATTCGAATAGATTCTACACTCTGCAGAGGTTATGCACTTTACCCACAAGATACAGTCAAACACCACAAAGGCGAGTTCCCGTAACAAAGTCTTTCGGAAACCTCTAACAATACAAGTGGCCCTCCCCGGTTATTGCACACTAACCCTTCCCTTAGCTAAGGCGAAGTTTAGGCCAATCAACCGTTAGATGGGTACCTGGCCTCAGCCAGACGCCCCCCGCATACAACTTACACAAAGGGTGTAGTTGACCTCCCGAGGTCCCACAGTGCGTTATTAGCAACTTAGTCAACTAGGTCCGTCCCATTACTGGACATGTGGTTGCACGTTAGACCCAGTTCAAAGGCTTGCAAGGTGAAGTCCTTAGGGTGACCAGGGCAAGACTACAGAAGAACCAAATCAACATCCCGATTGCCACAATGGCCCACTGATCATTCTTGCCACATGCCCTGGCCGAAAACTATTTATCAAACCCCGCTTGATTACCATGCACCACGTGCCATCAACATCACATGATACCTTTCCAAAACAGGTTCAATATATCATTAAGTCAATATTAACATTTGTTTGTCCAAAATCATGTCATGAGCACGTAGTGTGTCTAAGCGATACACTACAACGGTCTAAAACCCATGTTGGCGATTTAATAATGTCCAACTAGTAATCCACAACTAGGGTGACAAGGGTCATGGCACATATTTAAATAATCAAGGTGTCATACAAAGAAATTGGTATTTATCTAACCCCCACATTTAAATAAAGTATTTTTCTATTGGAACTTAGCATGCAATAGGTTAAATCAAAATAAGTTTCAAAATAGGATCAACATGGTCAAAGCACAACTTGCCTTCAAAAAGTACTTGTTCTTGGTCTTGAGTTGGATCCTGAGTCAATACTTCTCCTTCGAATCCTTCCGGCACTTCAACGTCTACTCGTAAAGCGTGCAAATAGCAAATACACAAATAAACAATAGGCAAAAAGTGTCCAAACATCCAAATAAAATCCATAAATAGAGAGAACATAATTTTATGAATTTTTAGAAACTGGAATCGTCAAATTTGGAGTTAAAACGCAAAAGTTATGATTATTCAAAGTTTTAATAATCAATTAAATAATTTTACAGAGAAAAACTTTAGTCCAAAAATTAAATAAAATTCATATTTAGGTAGACCTCAATTTTATACAAATTTAGAAATTTGAATTACTCAAATCAGAGTTGAAACGCAAAAGTTATAAGCGTTTGAAGTTTGAATCAAATCTGAAATCACTATTTCGAATTAATAAATCATTTTCTTTTTCGGAAATTAATTATTGCGTCAGCAAGGACACGTGTCAGCCTCTGATTGGCCTGCTGACGTCAGCCGGTCCATGGACGTGGTCCACGCTCGGCTCGGGTCCACCGTGGACCCGGTCCACGGCTCGGGTCGCTGACACGCGGGTCCCACCCGTTAGTGGGTCACGTGCACAGTGCGGCTGTCGGGCGAGATACTGACATGCGGCCCCACATGTCAGTGATGCATAGTCACGCCCAGGCTCGGCCGCTGGCACGCGGGCCCGGCCTGTCAGTGACGCAACGCACGGCACGGCGACGGCTACGTGGCATGATCACGGCCGTTGGATCTAGATCCAACGGTCTAGATCTACCCTGAGTTAACGCAGTTTCTAGCACGTGGCGATCGTGGGCCGTCGGATCTCGATCCAACGGTCCAAATCCGATCTGGTTTTCCAAAGTTTCGGGGGAACGTGGACTCACCGTGATCGTCCGATGAAGATCCAACGGTGCACGGAGCTCGTGGACGGAGATGGAGTCACGGCAGGGCTGGGTTGCCGGCGCCAGGGAAGATGACCACGGGCGCGGCGCTACGGGTGTTCTCCAGCGTGATCGAGATGTCCCGCAGGTGCGCCTTGTCTTGGGGGTTCCGAACCTGGGCTTCAACACGGCGGACAAGGGCTATCGGTGCCGGAGAAGACGAGGAAACCGTAGCGGCTCCGTCCAACTTCGGCGAGCAATCGGCGCGGCTTGGCGGCGGCTTGAGCTCTATTAGCTAGGGCAAACGGGGCGCATGGGAGAGGGCAACCACGGGGGCCGGTCCGGGCCTTAAATACGGCCTCGGCGTGCGCGCAAATCGGAACCCTAGCCGTGTCCCGCTCGGTCACGGCGGAGCTTTCCGGCTCGGAGTCGGAGCGGAGACGATGGCTGGGAACCGTCCACGTGTCGCGATGAGCGGCTGCGATTGCTCACGCGCGAAGGGGTCCGACCGGACTCGGGCTCGAATCCTGCAGATCCAATCGGACCGTTGGATCCCGATCCAACGGTCGGGATCGACGGGTTAAGAACGGGTTTGGTTGAGTCAAGCGGCTCGAAGGTCGGGTTGGTCGGACTCGAACTTCGAGTCGACTCGGGCTCGGTCGGATGAACAAGACAAACCCACTCGCATTTTCCAGCGATTTAATAATTAAAATAATTCGATAATTCATTTAATTCATTAAAAATAGCAAAAGACTCAGAAAAATTCCAGAAAAATTCTGGAAAATATTTTAGGGTATTTGGGACTCAAATAAAATATTTCCAACAAAATTTTATTTGCAAAGTTTAATCCTTTAATTATTTCAAAATGGAATAAATTCAAATAAATTCCAAATAAATCCAAATAAATTCCAGAAAATTCCAAAAATTCACCAAAGTGCCAAATCACACATGAATTTAAGAAAGGCAAAATTTTGGGGTGTTACATTGGGCTTGTACGAGCAGGTTTGGGCCTTGGGGGAACTGAGTTTGGGGCTTTCCGGGAGTGTTGGGCCTACAACAGGGGTTTCTGGGCTTAGTGGGCGCAGCATAGCCAGCCAAACCCTAGCCCCCACCCCCTCCATGCCCCCCTATTCCCCCTCTCAACCCTAGCCGCCACACCCCCCTTGCACCTCCCCTTGTGGCCGGCCTCCCCCACACCCCCTTGCGCCTCCCCCTCCACCCCGTAGCTAGGGTTTCCATACCCTAGCTGCCTCTCCCTCCCCCACTTCACCCCCCTACTGTTCTTGCAATTGGAGCCCATCCAACTGAGGAGAAACCGACGAATCGCTGCGGATCCGAAGGAAGGAGCGGCCGGGAGGAGGAAGGTGTTCGTCGTCCGTTCGATTCTCCAAGAAGAGGTAATGAATTGTGGTTATTTTGTGGTGATCTAGCAGCTGTTAAATGGGAGAATCCATGCCTAGAACCCTCAATTAGGTGCTGCTATTAGATGGATTAAGATGATTGTTAGATCTGTCTCGCGTGATGCTCTCGGTCAGTTTAGATAGCCAAGTTCGGATGCAGATTTGAGGACTTTAGATTCGTTTTCTGGGGGAACGGTTGTTGCGAAAGTTGTAGGTAATCGAATTAACTTTAATTGGGCACTGAAATCAATAAATTCCGTTTAGTCATTTAAAAGTTATGGTCGTTTTACCGAACGCTGTCCAATCTATGATGTGAATGGTACAGTCTGTGTTCAACTGTAGATTAGAGGATTTTAGAGGCCAAATCAGTTTTCACGAATACTTAGAAAAAGATGAGAAATTTCCCGTAGTTTTTGAAAATGTATTCTTTTACCTAATTTGGAGTTGTTAAACTCAGGTTATGATAGTAAGAAGTTTGTTGTCCCATTGGAACAAATTACTATTTTTTTGGTTTTAGGAGTGGGTTGCGAAGTCGTTGTAGTTGATTGGTCTTGTGTTGTTTTGTGGGCATGTTTTTGAGTGTACTGTACCTATGTGCAGGTGGTGTGACCCCGGGAGTGCCATCAATATCTCGCCACTCCGTCTCGTGAGGTTGAAGGCAATTGTGTTGCAGTGGTTGTGGCTTGGGTGGCCATATTACTTTGTTATGTGAAGCTTATCCATGTGTTAGGTTAAGTTTCCATATTTGATACTTGCATGTGTTATGATGAAAATAGTTTGTTAAATGGCTATGCAATGGTTCAATTGAGTATTTATGCAAGTTCATTCATGTTTATGGCATATGTGCTTTCATAATGGAAGAGGCGTCCCATTCTGATGTGGGCCTCTGTTTTCACATGTAATGAACACAAAAGACCTACCTCGTAGTCCCATCCACAGTGGTGAGTGAGAGCGAGTTAGTAAGAGTAGGTATCCTCTACGGGATGGAAGGGAAAGAGGGTGCACACCGAAAGGTGTGCATTCGGAAATACCGGTATGTGCTAAGCAAAGAAAGATGTTGCATTGCATTGCATAAATGATAGCATAAATGAAGAAATTTATGAGTTGTTTCTCATGATATGTGAATGGCATATAGTATGTATGTGAATTGTTATTATTTTGCACCATTGCAATACACTTTACTGAGTGATGAACTCACGCTTGTTGTTTAACATTTTTTTAGGTACCTTGAATCCGGCATGTGGGAAGGGAGCTAGATTCACATCATCACATAGCGACACACAAATAAACAATTCATACCCGTTCTTAGATGTGTTGGTTACCTTGTTGACTTACATTATGGTTTATTGCCTCATTGGTGGTCATGATTAAATATTTATTCCTTATTGGATTATGTGATGGTTAAATTATGTGTTGGACTTGAAATGTTGCTGAAAACCCTGGTTGCTATGTTATAGTTGTTTCCAATTATGCTATCTTGTCATGATTATATTATTGATGCTTAAAACCATGGAAAAACAGAGTTTCTGCTACCGAATTTTTTTGTTAAAATGAATATAGTAGTTGCTGTAATTTACTTCTAAATATGTTTATGGTTCTTGTCTTTAGTTGTTGTGGTGACATTCTGCGCATACTAGGTGCCGGGGTGTTACAGTTGGTATCAGAGCGGGCTTTAGGTTCGTGGAACATGTATTGAGTGTCACACCATAGGTTCAACTAAAATGTGATTTGGGATAACCTAGAAACATGGCTTAGGCTCATACTTTAAAATTTTGCCATTGGACAGTAACCCTAAAACTAGATATTGGTGAATTAATTAATTTAAAACTTGACACACTCTGGTGCACAGTAGGAAAAGGGTATGGGTATCATTGCTTTACGCTTAAATGCTGTATTTAAGCTTTGATGTTGAATGCTACATTTGATAATGTATGTTGCTATGTTCATGAAAGGAATGAATTGAGTTGTTCTTGTTATTGTGATTAAGTGAGGTTGTGGTGCCGAAGGGTTTCGGTCACCTTTTGTTCATAGTAAGGTTGTGGTTTGTCGGTGTGGCCGGTTAGAGCCATCACCGAAGGACTAATAACCTCCCGTGAGGGAGAGTGCTTTTCTTTTCTGTCGTAGATCGAGAAGTTGGTTAGAGTTGAATAGAAGAGTTGGTGGTAGACCCTTTCGGATTTTCTTTACCATTCTAACGATTGGTTTTGGTTGGTTTTGTTGGTCTTAGTTGGTTGAAACCAAAGGAAAAGTGTTTGGTATTGGATTTTCGCTGATTGTTTCTTCGGCGGTTCCTGGTTTTGCCTTCTTTGGTTGAAGACAAAAAAGAAGAGTTTAGCGTTGCGCCTCTTTTGGTCGCAATTTTGGCTTTGACGCCCGGTTTTGTTGGTTGCTTTACGGAGAAAGTTATCGATTTATTCTTGTGTTTCTCGTCCTCCGAGGTTAAAAAGAGTTATTGTTGTGTTGTGCCAGACCTGGTTGTGAGGGCTGAGGTTTTGTTTCTTTGTAAGAGTAAGGGGTATTTGATCTCGTCGTTTTACTTGCTTGGGAAATCATCTTTGAAAACCCTCTTCTTTCGTGGAAGTTTGGAGTTTGCGTGGTTGTTTTGCGTTGCAAAGAAGTCTTTTGTCCCTTGGGTACTTTGTTTTTGTTTTGGTGTTCTTTGGATTCGGGGTCGAATCCTGTTAAGGGGGAGAGAATGTGACATTACAGTATGAGATTATGTCGTGTTTTCGGGCCTTTCAGGGTGTTTGGGTTTCTCCAGGTAGGTTTGGGCCTTGGGGGAACTGAGTATTGGGCTTTCTAAGAGTGTTGGGCCTTCAGCGGGGGTTTCTGGGCTTAGTAGGAGCAGCATAGCCAGCCAAACCCTACCCCCACCCCTCTCCATGCACCCCCTATTCCCCCTATCAATCCTAGCCGCCACACCCCCCCTTGCGCCTCCCCTTGTGGCCGGCCTCCCCCAAACCCCCTTGCGCCTCCCCCTCCACCCTCTAGCTAGGTTTTCCCTCCCCTAACTGCCTCTCCCTCCCCCACTCACCCCTGTGTTGTTCTTGCAATTGGAGCCCATCCAACTGAGGAGAAACCGGAGAATCGCTGCGGATCCGAAGGAAGGAGCGGCCGGGAGGAGGAAGGTGTTCGTCGTCCGTTCGATTCTCCAAGAAGAGGTAATGAATTGTGGTTATTTTGTGGTGATATAGGTGCTATTAGATTGGAGAATCCATGCCTATAACCCTCAATTAGGTGCTGCTATTAGATGGATTAAGATGATTGTCAGATCTATCTCGTGTGATGCTCTCGGCAAGTTTAGACAGCCGACTTTGGGTGCAGATTTGAGGACTTTAGATTCGTTTCCTAGAGGACCAGCTGTTGCAAAAGTTGTAGGTAATCGAATTACCTTTAATTGGGCACCAAAATCACTAAATTCTGTTCATCCGTTTAAAGTTATGGTTGTTTTACCGAATGCTGTCCAATCTATGATGTGAATGGTAAAGTCTGTGTTCAACTGTAGATTAGAGGATTTTAGAGGCCGAATCAATTTTCAATAATACTTGGAAAAAGATGGGAAATTTCCCATAGTTCGCGAAAATGTATTCGTTTGCCTGATTTGGAGTTGTTAAACTCAATTTATGACCGTTAGAAGTTTGTTGTCCCGTTGGGACACATTACTGTTTTTTGGGTTTTAGGAGTGGGTTGCGAAGTCGTTGTAGTTGATTGGTATTGTGTTGTTTTGTGGGCATGTTTTTGAGTGTGCTGTACCTATGTGCAGGTGGTGTGACCCCGGGAGTGCCATCAATATCTCACCACTCCGTCTCGCGAGGTTGAAGGCAAGTGTGTTGCAGTGGTTGTGGCCTGGGTGGCCATATTACTTTGTTATGTGAAGCTTATCCATGTGTTAGGTTAAGTTACCATATTTGATACTTGCATGTGTTATGATGAAAATAGTTTGTTAAATGGCTATGCAATGGTTAAATTGAGTATTTATGCAAGTTCATTCATGTTTGTGGCATATGTGCATTCATAATGGAAGAGGCGTCCCATTCTGATGCGTGCCTCTGTGTTCACATGTAGTGAACACGAAAGACCTACCTCGTAGTCCCATCCACAGTGGTGAATGGGAGCGAGTCAGTAAGAGTAGGCACCCTCCAAGGGATGGAAGGGAAAGAGGGTGCACATCGACGAGTGTGCATTCGACAATACCGTTATGTGCTAAGCAAAAAGACATGTTGCATTGCATTGCATAAATGAGAGCATAAACAAAGTTTATGAGTTCTTTCTCATGATGTGTGAATGGCATAAAGTTTGTATGTGAATTGTTATTGTTTTGTACCATTGCAATACACTTTGCTGAGTGATGAACTCACGCTTGTTGTTTAATGTTTTTTTAGGTACCTTGAATCCGGCATGTGGGAAGGGTGCTAGATTCACGTCATCACATAGATACACACAAATAAACAATTCATACCATTTCTTAGATGTGTTGGTTACCTTATTGAGTTACACTATGGTTTATTGCCTCGTTGGTGGTCATGATTAAATATTTATTCCTTATTGGATTATGTGATGGTTAAATTATGTGTTAGACTTGAAATGTTGCTGAAAACCCTGGTTGCTTGTGACACTACGGAGTGTCGTAACCTTATAAAAAGTGAATGTTGAGGTCCAAAACATTATGAAATATGGAATTTGAGGTTGAAACCATACGGTATGAGGTTTATTTGCGTTTTCGAGCCGTTTCCGGGAGTTTGGGCCTTTCCGGGGGAGTTTGGGCCTAGGGGAAAGGGTCATGGGCCTTGGTGGGGAGGAGTTTGAGTCCATTTAGGAGTAGGAGACCTAGTTGGGGGCCTCCTCCAGCCCATATGTGCGCCCCATCCCTGCCTCTTGCGCCCCCCACTTGGAGAAACCCTAGCCGCCGCCCCCCTTGCTCTCCTCCCTTGCGCCCCTCCCTCCCTCACGCCTCCTCCCCACCTTATGCGCCTCCCCTCTCCTCTCCTCCACCCCTTGCTGCCCTAGGGGAGCTTCTCCACCTCACCACCCCGAAGATCCGTCCATTGGAGCGCTCCGCGACGAGGAGATCCGTGTAACGCCTGTGGGTCCCATATGGCAGTGGAGGAAGGGAATACTTTAAAAGGGAGTCTGTGATACCAAACAAAAGCAGAGAAAATGATGAAATAGAAATCTACTTTCCCTTTTGTCTATCTTCTTCTTTCGCAAGTCCATTTGTTGTCGTATCAGTGATCTCACGCCTTCAGCCCTCCAGCGTTGGCAAAGGGATGTTCTGATCCACGGTGATCTCACGCCTTCATTACTCGGCGTTGGCAACGGGGCGTTCTGATGCAATATCGAGCTCGGCTGCGATAAATGCAGGTGGTTGGGAATGTCTGGTATCGAATCGATCCGGAAGTGGTTCCCGTAAAATCCCACGCTCTAGCCACTGCTGTTCGGCGACTTCAGCGCTTGCAATCCCGTGGGATCTGTTCGGCTTCATCGGCGCCGCCACCAGCGCGACCTCCCCAGCGCCGTCCACGGCCACCGCTGCCACCATCCACTGGAAACTTCCTCCGCGCAAGCACCGCCTCGCATGGAGTCTCTCCCCAACTTCTGCGACCCATCGATGTCTTCACCTGCAGCGCCGTCCTCGCTGCGCTCCTCCGCCAGGAGCGCTACGCCGTGCCTCCTTCCGTTCCGCCGCTTCCACACCGGATCCGCGTCGGCTCTCGCGTCTCCGGTCACCATCCGCGACGCCCTTCCCAGCCTCCCGCGCCTCCACGTCGCCTCCCCGGTCTTCGCCGCCTCCCGTTACTCTGCTGATGGCCCGTTCCAACGGCTTCCCCAACTACGTCCCATCGCCATTCTCTAGCCCCGATCTGCGCCGTCTCCAGCGACGCAACGCTGGGACCTCATTTTTTGCAGCGCGGTCTCGAGTTTCCGCCGACATCAGAGCCACCCGCACGCCGGTGCAACCATGGCGACCTCCTTCACATCCATCTCCTCCGCCGCCGCAGCCTCCATCCGACCCCCTTTTGGATTCGGATCCAACGGATCCTCGATCACTCTGTCCACCGCATCCGGCTCCTACACCAAGGGTTTCAGTTTTGGCTCATCCGCATCAGGTACTACTACTGCCACAACTGCAGCCTTGTCACTGGCGCATACGGAATTGTTGCTGGCAAGAATGGTAGTCGCCCAACAGAGTCTGGCGAAGCAAATGGAAAGAACAACGGCAGCGGTGAGGAATATGTGTGTTAAATTGGGCATTGAAGGTGTACTGGAAGAAGACATGTATCGGGTGTCTGAAGGAATGCTTGAGGACATTCCAGGAAATGGAATTGCTGAGCAAGAAGGCCTGATGGGAATGAAGAAGCTAAAGGGTTCTTCAGAAGATTTAAGTGACAGTGATGGCATTCAAGACCCGATTGAGGATATCCATACTGATGTTGTTTCTGGTGCTGCCCCGGAGGTGCTTGACGCAATGCCCAGCAATGATGTGACACTACGGTATGGTGTGACATTATAAAATGTGAAATTAGAGAATAAAACCTTTCGGCTTGAGGTTTACTCGCGTTTTTGGGCCTTTTGAAGTGTTGTGACACCACGGAGCATCGTAACCTTATAAAAGGTGCATGATGAGGTCAAAAACATATTGAAATATGATATGAGAGGTTAAAACCATAAGGTATGGAGGTTAATAGCGTTGTCGGGCCGTTTCCGGGGTTTTGGGCCTTCCCAGGGGAGTTTGGGCCTTAAAGAGGGGGTTGTGGGCTTTGGTGGGATGGAGTGGGAATCCATTTAGGATTAGGAAAGGGGCTTAGGGCTGGTTAAAGGGGGGTTTCCCTGCCCTTTTGGGCGTCCTCCCCCTGCCCTTTGCGCCCCCAAGTGCCCTAGCCGCCTCCCACACCTCCCCACGTCCTCCTTGGGCGCCTCCACCTCCCCCAAGCCTCTCCCCTTGCGCCACCACCCTCTCCACCACCTCTCCACCTCCCTTGCTGTGCCTAGGTGAGTTCCTGTCCTCACCACCTCAAAGATCCATCCGTTGGAGCGCTCCGCGACGAGGAGATCCGGCGGGATTGGAGCGAGGAAGGAGATCGCGCGAACCGGGAGGAGATCTATTGGGTTTTCGTGCGTTGGGCAAAGGTATGGCAATGGGAATCCTTGGGGTTGGTCTAGCTACTGTTAAGGGTGTTTATCAAGTTTTTAGATCAATTGGTGGTACTGGAATTGAGTAGATTGGATTAGATCTAGCAGTTGCCACGTTCTCTGTTTCGGGCAGCATGAGCAGTCGACCTACGGTTCGGTTTTTCGCCAAATTAGAGTCGGAATCTGGTCGTACGGACGTTGAAGAAGTTGTAGATAATTTCTTTATCTTTCCGTGGATATAAAGCACGTTAAATTCCGCCCAGCCGTTTGAAAGTTATGGCTGTTTTACCGAGCGTGATAAAATCTGTGACGTAATTAGAACAGATCACGGTAATCTGTAGATTAAACAACTTTAGAGTCCGAATCAGTCTTTCCATATACCTAGAGAAAGTTGGGAAATTTCCTAAGCTATGCGAGGATGTACTCGTTTAATTGATTCAGAGTCTTATAACCCGAGTTATGCCTTTTGCAAGGCTGCTGTCCCGACGGGACAGAACCTCTGTTTTTAGGTTTTGCGAGTAGTTGGCAATGTCGGGGTAGATGAGGGTTTGCGTACTGTTTTGTGGACATTATTGTGAGCGTGTGGTACCTATGTGCAGGTGGTGCGACCCCGGGAGTGCCCTCTACTTCCCGCCAATCCGTTGCCCGTGGTTGAGGCAAGTGTGTTGTGATGGATAGCGATTTGTAGGTTGCTTGTTGAGTATAGATGGAATTAACTACATGATATATGATCACTTGCCATGCTTTTATGATTGCCAATGATATGATGAGCATGTTTAATATGTTATGATGCCATGTGTTAATATGTGAGTTAAATATGATGTTGGCATAAATGCATACATGGCATGTTACATGGCTCGGGCGGTGAGAAAGTCATAACTAGTCCGAGAAGGTCGGTGAGAAAGTTATGACTAATCCGGAAAGCTAATGAGTAAGTCCTACATCGTGATTCCATTCACCGCGGTGAACGGAAGCGAGGAGTAGGCACCCTCCATCTTCGGGATGGAAGGGGGGAGAGGGTGCACACCGACGGGTGTGTACTCAACCATACCGGTATGAGTTTCCAAGGAGACATGAGCATGGGGCATTACATCGCATACATATTGATGATGACAATGTTAAGTGTTTATGAATAAGATGATTTACATGATGGGAGATGTTATTGCCATGTTGTTGTTCTTGTTGTCCATTGCAATATGCTTGCTGAGTTTCGAACTCACGCTTGTGTTTTCTTGTTGTTTTAGGTACCATGAGATCGGCATGCGGGGAAGGGAAATAGTCACACGCCCACACGTAGCTTCACCATAATGATTCCACAAGTCATTCTATAAGTTTGATAATAAATTGCGTGTGATGATCATTGCTTTAGTGTTTAGCTTTACTATTTGAGAGTTTATTTGTTCATTTGACACTTGGAGACATTAAAGTGCTTGATGTTAGACTTATATTGCCGTTAAGTCTTTAATAATTGCTGTTTTAGATGTCTCTCATATTGCCTTACATTGCTATAATATTGTTGATTCTTCGTAGCATATTAAAACAAAGGAGATGCTGCCGAAATCTCGGTTTTTAGCATATGTATCCTTGCTGGAATTTATGGTAACTTGTGGTATTTAGATGTTGTTTAGCTTATGTTTGGTAGCATTCAGACATTAAATGCCGGGGTGTTACAGTTGGTATCAGAGCGGGCTGTAGGTCCTTGGAATATGTATTTTTAGTGTCATACCTTAGGTTACAACTAAAATGTGATGTGGAATAACTTAGAAACATGGCTTAGGTTTTTACTAAAATTTTGTTATAGGATAGCAACATTAAAACTTGCAAAACTGGTATAACTAATCTAAAATTTGACACACAATGGATGCACAGTAGGAAAGGGTATGGGTATCGTTTCCTTACGCTTAAATGTTGTATTTAAGCTTCGATGTTGAATGCTTCATTTGGTAATGCATGCTGCTATGTCGATGAGATAAATGATTGAATTGTGCTTGTTGTGGTGATAAAGTGGGGTTGTGGTGCCGAAGGGTTTCGGTCACCACTTTTGTTCATAGTAAGGGTGTGGTTTGACGGTATGGTCGGTTAAAGCCATCACCGAAGAACTATTAACCCCTGTAGGAGAAGAGTGCTTACCCTTTCTGTCGTAAATCGGGTAGTTGACTGGAGTCAAATAGAAAAGTTTGGTGGTGGATTCCTTCGGATGTTCTTTATCGTTATGTGGTCGGTCTTGGTTGGTTTTATTGGTTTTAGTTGATGGAAACCAAAAGAAAAGTGTTTGGTATTGGATTTTCGTGGATCGTTCTGTATGTGGTGTGTGGTTTTGTCTTCCTTGGTTGAAGACGAAGAAGAGGAGTCTAGGGTGGCGCTTCTTTCGGGCGCCTTTCCACTTTTAATGCTTAGTTTGTTGATTTCTTTATGGGGAAGAAGCATTCAATTTCATTCCAGTGTTTGTCTTTCTCTGTAACACCCCAAAATTTTGCTTTTATTGAATTCATGTGTGATTTGGCACTTTGGTGAATTTTTGGAATTTTCTGGAATTTATTTGGATTTATTTGGAATTTATTTGAATTTATTCCATTTTGAAATAATTAAAGAATTTAATATTGCAAATAAAATTTTGTTGGAAATATTTTATTTGAGTCCCAAATACCCTAAAATATTTTCCAGAATTTTTCCGAATTTTTAGTATTTTGCTATTTTTAATGAATTAATTGAATTTAGGGAATTATTTTAAATATTAAATCGCTGGAAAATCAAACCGAAGTCGATTCTTGTTCATCCGACCGAGCCCGAGTCGACTTCGAGTTCGAGTCCGACCCGACCGGCGTCATTGGCTCGACCGAGTCCGTTCGACTTGGCCGTTGGATCGGGATCCAACGGTGGCGTCATCGTTCGCCGCCGGCGGGATCGGAGAGCGCCGCCGTGTTCGACTAGGGCTCCGCCTGAGCACGCCTCCGGGGCTATTTAAAGCCCGAGGCGTTCTCCGAGGATCGCCCGGCTCGCCACTGCCGTTTGCCCTAGGTTTCCGCGCTCAAGCCGCCGCCGCCGCCAAGGAATCCCTCACCGGAGTAGTCGAGGGTTGGCTACGGGTTTTAGAGCGATTCCGCCGCCGTTAGCCATCCTCCGCCGCGCCTGAGGCTGGATCTGAAACCCCCACGTTGAGGCGCCCCCGAACGTGCTCTCCTTCTCGCCGGGACACGCCCGCACGCTGCTTTGGTGTCGTCTTCCCGATTCGGCCGCCACGCACCGCCACCGCGACCTTGGAGGTCCACCGGCCGTTGGATCATCATCTGACGCTTGAGGTGAGTTCACCTCTCTGTTTCGGCGTATTAGATCCCAACCGTAGGATCAAGATCGTAGGGCACCGATTAGATCTGGGTTATTGCTTATAGGGTAGTCTCGGGCGAATCTCAGCCGTCCATCCAAACTTGTGCGGTCGAGATTGCGCCACGTGTGCCTAGTCGCACCCACGCGTGTGAGCGCGTGTCCCTGACACGCGGGCCCCGCAAGTCAGAGGGCCCACGCGTCAGCCGCGTTTGCGTGAGACCCCGCACTGACAGCTGGGTCCCATCTGTCAGTCTCACCCGAGCCGTGGACCGAGTCCACGGTGGACCGAGCCAAACCGTGGACCACGTCCATGGACCGGCTGACGTCAGCCGCCCAATCAGAGGCTGCCACGTGTCTAGGCTGACGCAATAATTAATTTCCGAAAAAGAAAATGATTTATTAATTCAAATAATGATTTCAGATTTTGTTCCAAACTTCAAACGCTTATAACTTTTGCGTTTCAACTCCGATTTGAGTGGTTCAAATTTCTAAATTTGTATAAAATTCAGATCTACTCAAATATGAATTTTATTTAATTTTTGGACTAAAGTTTTTCTCTGTAATATTATTTAATTGATTATTTAAACTTTAATAAATCGTAACTTTTGCATTTTAACTCCGATTTGAACGATTCCAGTTCCTAGAAATCCAGAAAATTATGTTCTCTCTGTTTATGGATTTTATTTGGAGTTTTGGGATGTTTTTGCCTATTGTTTATTTGCGTATTTGCTATTTGCACGCTTTACGAGTAGACGTTGAAGTGCCGGAAGGATTCGAAGGAGAAGTGTTGACTCAGGATCCAACTCAAGACCAAGAGCAAGTACTTTTTGAAGGCAAGTTGTGCTTTGACCATGTTGATCCTATTTCGAAATCTATTTTGATTTAAACTATTGCATGCTAGTTCAATTAGAAAAATACTTGGTTTAAACATGGGGGTTAGATAAGTACCAATTTCTTTGTATGACACCTTGATTATTTAAGTATGTGCCATGACCCTTGTCACCCTAGTTGTGGATTACTAGTTGGACATTATTAAATTGCCAACATGGGTTTAGACCGTTGTAGTATCTTGCTTAGACACACTCGTGCTCATAACATGATTTTGGACAATCAAATGTTAATATTGACTTAATGATATATTGAACCTGTTTTGGAAAAGTATCATGTGATGTTGATGGCACGTGGTGCATGGTAATCAAGCGGGTTTGATAAGCGATTTCGGCCAGGGCATGTGGCAAGAGTAATCAGTGGGCGGTTGTGGCATTGGGAGTGTTGATTTGGTTCTTCGGGTAGTCTTGCCCTGGTCACTCTAAGGACTTAACCTTGCAAGCCTTTGAACTGGGTCATACTTGCAACCACATGGCTGGAATGGGACGGCCCTAGTTGACTAAGTCGCTAAGGACTCACTTGTGGAGCCTCAGGGTGTCAATTACACCGTTTGTGTGATTGTACGGGGGAGCGTATCGTGGCTGTGGCCAGATACCCATCTAACGGTGTGTTGGTCCCATACTTCGCCTTGGCTAAGGGAAGGGATGGTGTAGAGCACGAACCGGAGAGGACCACCTGTGTTGTTTGAGGCTTCCAAAGGCTTTATTACTGAACTCGCCTTTGTGGTGTTTGATTTGTATCTTGTGGGTAAAGTGCATAACCTCTGCAGAGTGTAGAATCTATTTAAATAGCCGAGTCCACGGTACTGGACAATGCTCGGGAATTACAGTCAAGGGTTAGATTTTCTCAAAAATAACTTTGGTTTGAAAAGGTGGGTTGGTTTAATAATGAAGATGATGGAAATGTGGTTTAGGATGGGGAAAATGTTTATTAAACTTCTTGAAAAGTTATTTATGCTTTACTTATTTCTACTGCTTTCGAATCTACTTATATTACTTTTCAAATGCTATTTACTGCAAATATACCTTGAGCTATCCCTTTGTACCAAGCCATGCATATAGTATATTAGCTTGCATTCTGTGCATGACTTGCTGAGTACCCAGTACTCACCCTTGCCTCAACACAACATCAGTTGAAGAGGAGACTACGCCAGCTTTGGAGGAGGAACTCCAGGAGGATCCGTCTACTTAGGGAAGCGAGCCCGATCGATTGCCTGTGGTATCTTGGATGGCGCCACGGTTATTTGATTTTCCGCTGCTATTATTTTTCTCTGAATAAGTTTCGCCTTGCAGGCATACATTTGTAACTTGACCCTAAGGTCGAGTAACTTGATTTAGTTATTTAATTAAAGTACTTTATTAGTATCGAGTGGTATGATTGTGATATTTACTGATGTTAAGACTGTGCACTAGCGCGTTCCTGGACTAGTGCTGAATACACAGAGGGTCCGGATTTGCAAATTCGGGTCCCGACAGAGGTGGTATCAGAGCCATACTGATTGTAGGCTCAACCCTAGCTAGAATGGTCGTAGTGAGGATAAAACCTATTTTCTAAAAGCTAAAAATTTGTGAAGACAAGAAATGACATCTCGACTTATCCCCTTCTCTCTTTTCTTGTCTCTTGCTGAAATTTTCCCTTACCTTGTCACAATTCAAAAAAAAAAAAAAAAAATTCCGAGTTCTTACGTAAAGCACTCTTGTGACAGATGGAGGAAGAGTTCAACTACGTTGATCTAGGAGTTGGTCACGCTGCAGAACTTTGGCATATGCTACAGACTCTCGGAGATTTTGAGAAGCCCCAATACCAAGTGGAAGTGATCAGACAAGCGGGATTGATCAAGGCTTGTGACGTGAGGATTGAGGTGCCTGCTAGGAAAAAGGGCCCAGGCAATCGCCCGATACTTTGACCTTGCCAGGAGATCTACAATGCAGATGGGTATCCAAGAGGTATCACGACGAGCAATGCGGCACATTACCCGTATCTACGCCAGAGAATTGGAGAGTACGGTGTTCCGTTACCATCCGCGCAGCGATAACCTTCTTGACCCGAAGGCGATTCAGGATGAGGATGCCACGGTTACACGATTGGCACGATTTGTCGTCGCCAGGAGGATGTACTAGATAATACAAGCAAGGAGCTCTGAAGGCCCGCAAGGAAATCACGGCAGAGAAGAACAGATGGCGGGAAGCTCAAGAGTATGTGGCACACCTTCTGCGAAGGATTGACGAGTTGGAGATGACTTTATGCGGACCAGCCCCGAGCGATGCTCGAGCTACACCAGCCCCATCCAAAGGAGTCAGATCTCGATGAGGACACAGCTTATTCGACAACCACAGAGGACACGATTCTTTGGACATGGCGATCGCTTCGCGCCTATGCCACAGCACCCGTACCCAGGCCGGGGAGGTTTTCTCGATGAGTGAGCATAGGTTCTATAGTGAGACTCCTACGCCGAGTCGCGTCATAGAAGAAAGAGTCACCCTTTAGGCGTTAGACTCCAGTGTTAGTTCGATTTGGATTTTCATTGCTTGCTGAGTGTGCAGTATGTGTTGCAAGGCCCTTAGGCATTGTAAGCAGCCATACCAAGTTATTAATAATAAAGTTGGACCTTAAAGTTACACCTTTCGCCCCGCATAAGTTCCATATTACTTGTCTATTCTTGCTTCCCTCACATCTCTAAACCTAGAGCAAATCGACAGATGGTGAACACCCGTGGAAACTTTGGAAGCAATGGGAGTGGTTCTCGCCCAGCAGAAAACCCCAATGATGGAGCACCAGCACCGCCACTGGATGTGCAGAATTTCGGAGCTTTTCTTGCTGCCCAGACTCAGTTGATGCATGCTATGATGCAACAAATGCAGCACGTCACTGCTCAGGCCACTGCTAATCAAGTTAATCATGGACAACGCCAGAATACAAGACTATCAGAGTTCATGAGAACTCACCCACCCACTTTCTCTGGGAATGCCAATCCATTAGAGGCCGATGATTGGTTAAGATCAATTGAGAGGAAGCTACACATAGCTCAATGCATAGGGAATGAGAAGGTACTCTACGCTTCTCATCAGCTGGAAGGAACAGCCGCCGAATGGTGGGAGAACTTCTGTGCCACGCAGGAGAACCCTCAAGATATCACTTGGGAAGAGTTCACAGCTGCATTCCGACAGTATCACGTGCCTGAAGGAATCATGGACCTTAAGAAGGAGGAGTTCAGAGCACTGAAACAAGGTAATCAGCCAGTGGCCGACTACCTGAACAAGTTCACACAGCTAGCACGCTACGCACCTGAGGATGTAGCGACAGATAAATCCAGACAGTCTCGTTTTATGAAGGGACTTAACTCAGGATTGCAAGTAGGATTGATCACCCACACCTTTCCAGATTTCCAAGAGTTGGTGAATAAGGCGTTTATTCTTGAGGACAAGCGCAAGGAACTAGATGAGAACAGGAAGCGCAGGATGCAACAGCAAGGATCACGCCAGGAACGCATAGCGCGCGAGAGTTGCACCAAATCAATTCTTGATTCCAACCACCGAATCGACAAGGACACCATCCCCAAAGACCAAGACCTGTCAATCGAACTACTGCACCCACCCCGCTAGAAACACTACTCGAGCGATCGAGGAACAAATGAGACGCTGCTACAATCGCAACGAGCCGAGACACTTTGCCAACGATTGTCCAAAGAAGACAGCAGGAGTGACCCGATTCGCTTCAATCTAGGAACCACCCAGCTAGGACGCCAAAGACCAGGAGCCACACCCTGCACCGTGGTGAGAGGCCGAGTCAACCATGTCACCGCAGATGCCTTTGCGAGATGCTACTGGACGTCGTCTTGGGTAAGTTACTTGTTAACTTCGATACACCTGCTTGATTTTGTTTGACTACGAGCTTCGCATTCGTTTGTTTCGCAAGGCTTTGCTACTAGAAATGAATTGAGGATTGCAAGACTTAAGTGCATGCTTTTAGTTCAAACCCCTGGTTCCGAACTCCGAACGAAAGTAGGATGTTCCGGGGTGAGAATACTAATAGATGGAATAGAGTTCCTAGCAAACCTTATAATTTTGGAGACCCAGACCTTAGACGTCATATTAGGAATGGATTGGTTATCCAAGCACAAGGCTGTATTGGATTGTGGGCGAAGGACTATCTCAGTTGAGAGCCCGTGTGGGAAGAAAGTGGAATTTCAAGCCACATGATTAGAGATGGACAGATTGATGGTTAACGATGCGAGGCAATCAGCATAGAGGGTGTCGGTAGTGAATGAGTACCCAGATGTTTTTCCCGAAGATCTACAGTATGCCTTGACGAGGGACATAGAATTTGTAATAGAGCTTGTACTGCACAAAGACCGATAGCAAAGAGACCCTATCGGATGTCCACCGAGGAGTTGGTAGAAATGAAGAAACAGCTAGAAGAGTTAATGGAGAAAGGATTTATCAGGCCGAGTTCGTCGTGGGGAGCACCGCTTTGTTCGTCAAGAAGAAGGACGGGAGTTTCAGGATGTGCATTGACTACCGTGCACTCAATGAAGTCACCGTGAAGAATAAGTATCCGCTACCCAGGATTGATGATTTGTTTGATCGGTTGAGAGGAGCCGGAGTTTTCTCCAAGATTGATGCGAGATCGGGATACCATCGATTGAAGATCCGATCGTAAGATATTCCGAAGATCGCATTCTCGTCAAGATATGGACATTACGAGTTCTGATTATACCCTTTGGGGTGACAAATGCTTGACTTATTTCATGAATATGATGAATAAGGTGTTCATGGAATATTTGGACAAGTTTGTCGTCGTGTTCATAGACGATATCCTGATCTACTCCAAGGCAGAGGATGAACATGCCGAACACTTAAGGCGAGTTTTGGAAAAGGCGAGGAACAGCAACTTTTCGCCAAGTTCAGCAAGTGTGATTTTTGGAAGGACAAGGTGGAGTTTCTTGGACATGTAATGACCGCAGAAGGAGTCGCCGTAGATCCAAGCAAAGTAGAAGGCGTGTTACATTGGGAGCGTAGAAGATCGTGACCCCATTCGAGTTTCCTTGGAATGGCAGGATACTACCGCCGTTTCATCGAAGGCTTCTCGACAATTGCGAAACCTCTTACGCAATTGCTGAAGAAGGAAAAGAAGTTTGCATGGGCGCTTGAGAATGTGAGAAAGGATTTGAGAATCGAAGAAGCGATTGACATCAGCACCGGTGTTAGTTCTGCCGGATGTTGCTCAAAGCTTCGATATTTATTGTGACGCATCGCGCCAAGGGCTTGGATGTGTGCTGATGCAGAATGGAAAGGTTGTTGCTTATGCATCAAGGCAGTTGAGGCCGCATGAGGAGAATTACCCGACACATGACCTAGAGTTAGCTGCCGTAGTGCATGCCTTGAAGATATGGCGTCACTATCTGATTGGAAACAGATGTGAAGTATATACGGATCATAAGAGCCTTAAGTACATATTCACCCAGTCGGACCTGAATATGAGGCAAAGGAGATGGTTAGAGTTGATCAAGGACTACAATGTTGGAATCCATTACCATCCCGGGAAGGCCAACGTAGTAGCCGATGCTCTGAGTCGGAAAAGCCATACCGTGAGTACGTTGCTAGCCACAAGTCAGGATGAGTTATGTGAGGATTTTCAGAAAATGAAGATTGAGGTTGTACCTAGCGGATTCTTGGCCGCATTAGAAGTAAAGCCTACCCTAGAGGATCAGATCCGAGAAGGACAGAAGGATGATGACAAGATCCGCAGGATTAAGTTCATCAAGGAGGAAGGCAAGGCAGAGGACTTCAAGTTGGATGAGCAAGGCACGTTGTGGATGAAGGATCGCATTTGTGTGCCTAACAAGAAGGAGTTAAAGCAAGCGATTACGGAAGAAGCCCATGACTCAAGTACTCAATTCATCCTGGAAGCGCCAAGATGTATCGAGGATCTCGAAGGAGAGATTCGGTGGCCGAGTATGAAACGTGAAGTTGCCGAGCATGTTGCATTGTGCGGCGTATGCCGAGAGTCAAGGCAATGCATCGAGAGACCAGCAGGATTGCTACAACCGTGAAAATACCTCGAGTGGAAGTGGGAGGAAATCGGAATGGATTTCATTACCGGTTTGCCGAAGACTCAAGGAGGTTATGACTCCATATGGGTTATAGTGGATCGCTTGACTAAAGTAGCCCATTTTATCCCGTGAAGACCACTTACTCGGAGATAAATTAGCAGAATTATACATGATCAGATTGTCTGTTTGCACGGAGTGCCAAAGAGGATTGTATCGACAGAGGTACCCAATTTACCTCAAGATTACGGAATAAGTTGCATGAAGCCATGGGAACCCGTTTGAACTTCAAGATGCCTTATCATCCATGACGGATGGACAGATCGAAAGAGTCAACCAGATTACGGAGGATATGTTAAGAGCTTGTGCATTGGCTTATGCTACTTCTTGGGATAAGAGTTTGCCGTATGCCGAGTTCGATTACAACAATAGTTATCGAGGCTAGTTCTGAGATGTCACCTTTTGAGGCCTTTGTATGGTCGACCTGTCGGACGCCATTGAATTGGAATGAGACCGCGAGCGCCGTGTCTTTGGGCCTGATATTCTTCAAGAGGTGAAGAAGCGGTCGCCATGATTAGGGAAAGGTTGAAGATAGCCCAATCTCGGCGAGAAGAGTTATCTTGATAATCGTCGCCGAGATTTGAGTTTTGAACCGTAAGATGTTGTATACCTCGAGTTACGCCTCTCGGGAGTTAAGAGGTTCCATGCCAAAGGGAAACTTCGCACCCGTTATGTTGGACCATTTAAGATTTTGAGTCGCAAAGGCGAAGTTGCTTACCGGCTAGAGTTGCTTGATCGTTAGCAGGAGTACATGACGTGTTCCACGTGTCCCAGCTAAAGAGGTGTCTTCGAGTGCCAGAGGAGCAAACGCCCTTGGAGTCAATCGAGCTGCAAGAAGATCTGACTTACAAGGAGCATCCCGTGAGGATTTTGGACACTATGGATCGAGAGACTAGGAACAAGTCAACCCGTTTCTGTAGAGTTCAGTGGAGCAACCATACAGAGAGTGAAGCAACTTGGGAGCGCGAAGAGGATTTGAAGAAAGAGTTCCCAAGCCTATTCTGTAGTAAGCCCTGAATCTCGGGGACGAGATTCTATTAAGGGGGGGAGGTTTGTAACACCCCAAAATTTTGCTTTTATTGAATTCATGTGTGATTTGGCACTTTGGTGAATTTTTGGAATTTTCTGGAATTTATTTGGATTTATTTGGAATTTATTTGAATTTATTCCATTTTGAAATAATTAAAGAATTTAATATTGCAAATAAAATTTTGTTGGAAATATTTTATTTGAGTCCCAAATACCCTAAAATATTTTCGAATTTTTACGGAATTTTTCGAGTATTTTGCTATTTTTAATGAATTAATTGAATTTCGGGAATTATTTTAAATATTAAATCATTGGAAAATCAAACCGAAGTCGATTCTTGTTCATCCGACCGAGCCCGAGTCGACTCGAAGTTCGAGTCCGACTCGACCTGGCCACAGCGTCGTGGCTCGACCGAAGTCCGTTCGCGACGCGAGCCGTTGGATCGGGATCCAACGGCCGCGGCGTCATCGTTCGCCGGCGGGATCGGAGAGCGGGCCGTGTTCGACTAGGGCTCCGTCCTGAGCACGCCTCCCGGGGCTATTTAAAGCCCGAGACGTTCTCCGAGGATCGCCAGCTCGCCCCGCACCGTTTGCCCTAGGTTTCCGCGCTCAAGCCGCCGCCGCCGCCAAGGAATCCCTCACCGGAGTAGTCGAGGGTTGGCTCACGGGTTTTGAGAGCGATTCCGCCGCCGTTAGCCATCCTCCGCCGCTGAGGCTGGATCTGAAACCCCACGTTGAGGCGCCGGCGTGCTCTCCTTCTCGCCGGACACGCCACATGCGCCGTTTGGTGTCGTCTTCCCGATTCGATCTGCCCGGCGCCGCCGCCACCGCGACCTTGGAGGTCCACCGGCCGTTGGATCATCATCTGACGCTTGAGGTGAGTTCACCTCTCTGTTTCGGCGTATTAGATCCCAACCGTAGGATCAAGATCGTAGGGCACCGATTAGATCTGGGTTATTGCTTATAGGGTAGTCTCGGGCGAATCTCAGCCGTCCATCCAAACTTGTGCGGTCGAGATTGCGCCACGTGTGCCTAGTCGCACCCACGCGTGTGAGCGCGTGTCCCTGACACGCGGGCCCCGCAAGTCAGAGGGCCCACGCGTCAGCCGCGTTTGCGTGAGACCCCGCACTGACAGCTGGGTCCCATCTGTCAGTCTCACCCGAGCCGTGGACCGAGTCCACGGTGGACCGAGCCAAACCGTGGACCACGTCCATGGACGGCCGACGCCACCGCCCAATCAGAGGCTGCCACGTGTCTAGGCCGACGCAATAATTAATTTCCGAAAAAGAAAATGATTTATTAATTCAAATAATGATTTCAGATTTTGTTCCAAACTTCAAACGCTTATAACTTTTGCGTTTCAACTCCGATTTGAGTGGTTCAAATTTCTAAATTTGTATAAAATTCAGATCTACTCAAATATGAATTTTATTTAATTTTGGACTAAAGTTTTCTCTCTGTCATATTATTTAATTGATTATTTAAACTTTAATAAATCGTAACTTTTGCATTTTAACTCCGATTTGAACGATTCCAGTTCCTAAAAATCCAGAAAATTATGTTCTCTCTGTTTATGGATTTTATTTGGAGTTTTGGGATGTTTTTGCCTATTGTTTATTTGCGTATTTGCTATTTGCACGCTTTACGAGTAGACGTTGAAGTGCCGGAAGGATTCGAAGGAGAAGTGTTGACTCAGGATCCAACTCAAGACCAAGTGCAAGTACTTTTTGAAGGCAAGTTGTGCTTTGACCATGTTGATCCTATTTCGAAATCTATTTTGATTTAAACTATTGCATGCTAGTTCAATTAGAAAAATACTTGGTTTAAACATGGGGGTTAGATAAGTACCAATTTGCTGTATGACACCTTGATTATTTAAGTATGTGCCATGACCCTTGTCACCCTAGTTGTGGATTACTAGTTGGACATTATTAAATTGCCAACATGGGTTTAGACCGTTGTAGTATATTGCTTAGACCTGCTACGTGCTCATAACATGATTTTGGACAATCAAATGTTAATATTGACTTAATGATATATTGAACCTGTTTTGGAAAAGTATCATGTGATGTTGATGGCACGTGGTGCATGGTAATCAACTGGGGTTTGATAAACAGTTTTCGACCGGGGCATGTGGCAAGAGTAATCAGGTGGGCCAGTTGTGGCATTGGGAGTGTTGATTTGGTTCTTCGGGTAGTCTTGCCCTGGTCACTCTAAGGACTTAACCTTGCAAGCCTTTGAACTGGGTCATACTTGCAACCACATGGCTGGAATGGGACGGCCCTAGTTGACTAAGTCGCTAAGGACTCACTTGTGGAGCCTCAGGGTGTCAATTACACCGTTTGTGTGATTGTACGTGGGAGCGTATCGTGGCTGTGGCCAGATACCCATCTAACGGTGTGTTGGTCCCATACTTCGCCTTGGCTAAGGGAAGGGATGGTGTAGAGCACGAACCGGAGAGGACCACCTGTGTTGCTTGAGGCTTCCGAAAGGCTTTATTCTGAGGAACTTCGCCTTTGTGGTGTTTGACTGTATCTTGTGGGTAAAGTGCATAACCTCTGCAGAGTTTAGAATTTATTTAAATAGCCGAGTCCACTGTGATCGACAATGCTCGGGAATTACAGTCAAGGGTTAGATTTTCTCAAAAATAACTTTGGTTTGAAAAGGTGGGTTGGTTTAATAATGAAGATGATGGAAATGTGGTTTAGGATGGGGAAAATGTTTATTAAACTTCTTGAAAAGTTATTTATGCTTTACTTATTTCTACTGCTTTCGAATCTACTTATATTACTTTTCAAATGCTATTTACTGCAAATATACCTTGAGCTATCCCTTTGTACCAAGCCATGCATATAGTATATTAGCTTGCATTCATGCATGACTTCTCGAGTACCAGTACTCACCCTTGCCTCAACACAACATCAGTTGAAGAGGAGACTACGCCCGACTTTGGAGGAGGAACTCCAGGAGGATCCGTCTACTTAGGGAAGCGAGCCCGATCAGGTTGCTGTGGTATCTTGGATGGCGCCACGAAGTTATTTGATTTTCCGCTGCTATTATTTTTCTCTGAATAAGTTTCGCCTTGCGAGGCATACATTTGTAACTTGACCCTAAGGTCGAGTAACCAGTTTGGTTATTTAAATAAAGTACTTTATTGGTATCGAGTGGTATGATTGTGATATTTACCGATGTTAAGACTGTGTGCACTAGCGCGTTCCTGGACTAGTGCTGAATACACAGAGGGTCCGGATTTGCAAATTCGGGGTCCCGACATTCTCTGAGGTTAAAGGAGTTATTGCAGAGTTGTGCCAGACCCGACTGTCAGGGCTGAAGATCTGTGGCTTTGTAGGAGTAAGTGGTGTTTGATTTCGATATTTTACTGGTTTAAGAAATCATCGTTGAAAAACCCTTCTTGTTTCATGAAAGTTTGGGGTTTGGTGTTAAGGTTTTAATTGCAAAGGTTTAATTGAGCGCTTGGTTCCCTTTCGAGAAAATTGTCTTTCAACCATTTTCCTCTATGGGAGTCCTTGAGATTTAAAAGTGTTTTGGAAAATTCCTGTTGCATGACCAAGTTTGGGTTTGTCTCATTGCAATTTTGAGAGTCAAGTTTCCTTATGAATTCGGGATGAGCTTTAAAACTAAAATGTTGCAAACAAAGTAAGTAGTCTTTTGACTGAAATCGTTTGTCCCTAGTAAGAATTGTTGTTTAGCATGTTATGTAGCATGTACCAATGTGATTTATGGGATGATGCATTTTTAAGTTAATTTGTGAGTTGAAACAATTCCATGCGGTTGTTATCTCTAGCTTGAGAATAAATAGACTACTAGTGTTGTAGTTTACTCTTAGCGAGAATGATTGAATGTGCTAAAGTACATGCTTAGAATCTGTTGCTTTGCTTTAAAAGTGCTTATGACCCTTGATAATGTTTAAAGTTTTAAACCCTGTTGCATAGTTAGAACTGTGATACTATGGAATGTCGAGACTTTATAATTTGTGATAATAGGTTATAAAATGTGGTAAAATGGGATAGGTTGGGGATTTTGCAACTAAAACCCTGAGATTTCACGTTTTAACGCTGCGTTCGGCTGTTTTCGGCTTCCTGCCTCTCCGAGGTCGATTTGGGCCTTGGGGGGGATTCGTGGGCCGGAGGTGGGGCACTTGGGCCCATGTGGGAGTAGTGGGGGGGCAGCACACCCTGCTGCCCTAGCCCCCACCCCTCCATTGCGCAGCCCCCATCCCCTCATCTCCCATCTCCTCCTCCCTCTAGCCCCTCCTCCTCTTCCTCCACACCCCAAGCCGCACCACCCCTCCTCCCCCACCACCACGTGCCCTTGCTGCGTCCCCCTCGCTGCCATGCCACGCCATGGTGCTGCCCTCGCCGGTAGGAGGATCCGCGACGAGGAGAACCGGTGGCCACGTCGCGTGGGGAGAGATTGGGTGGAGTTCGCGCGAAGGAGAGCGATCGATTCGTGGTTCTTCAAGAAGGTAATGGGGAAAACCTTTGGGGATTGATTAGATGCTGTGTAGTGGTGGATTATCATGTTTTTGGATCATGGGAGGTGCTGCCATGGGGTAGATTTGTTGAAAACTAGAGTTGTATTCGCGTTTTGGTTCGGGCAGATTGGGAACCCGAACTAGGGCAGGCGTTTTCGCCAATTTCGAATTTGAATCTGACCGTACGGACTTTTAGGAAGTTGTATATAATTTCCTTATCTTTTCGTGCATATAAAGAACGTTAAAATCCGCCCAGCCGTTTGGGAGATATGGCCGTTTTACCGAGCGCTGTCAAATCTGTGACGAGATTGGGACAGTTCGTGTTCAACGTTAGATTAAACAACATTAAATTCCGAATTAGTCTTTCCCTATAACTAGAAAAAGTTGGAAAATTTCCTAAGCTACGCGGGGATATACTCGTTTATTCAATTTGGAGTCCTAGAACCGAAGTTATGCCCATTGGAAGGCTGCTGTCCCGAAGTGACAGATTTGCTGTTTTCTGATTTTCGGAGTTGTAAGCGAAGTCGGGTAGTGGGATTTATATGTGTGCTGTTTTGTGGACTCGTTTTGAGTGTGTGGCACGTGTTTGCAGGTGGTGTGCCTCCGGGAGTGCCCTCAACCTCTTGTCACTCCATTGCCCGTGGTTGAAGGCAAGTGTGTTGCGTGGATTGTATGCTATATGTGTTGCTAGAATTGATTGATAGCATTTGGAATAGATAACATGTTGTTTTGCCATGATTTACATGTTATAATTGATAGGAGGTCCTTAGGCCATGATTTAAATGTTATCGATGATATGGTGTCCTCATGCCATGATTAACAATGTTTGTTGTTGACAAATGATTCACAAGCCATGTTTTGAACGGTAACCGTCAATTGTTGAATATGGTCCTACATGTGGAAATGCCATGTGTTGATATGCAATATGTCTATTTCTGTATACGTTGCTGTCCATTTTGCATACATGGCATATTTTCATGGCCGGCCGGTGAGATAAGTCATAACTATTCCGGTAGGGTCGGTGAGAACAGTTATGACTAGTCCGGGGCTATTCTTTTGAGTAAGTCCTACATCGTGATTCCATCACCGAGGTGAATGGAAGCGAGTGATAGGCACCCTCCATCTTCGGGATGGAAGGGGGAAAAGGGTGCATGCCGACGGGTGTGCACTCAACCATACCGGTATGAGTATTCCAGAAGACATGTGCATTGCATTGCATGAATGAAATACATAAATGAAGATGTTTATGAGATGGTGATGAGAGTACTCATGAGATGCTCATGAGATGAATAGCATGTTGTTTTAAAGGTTGTATATAATGTTAAATATGATGTGTTGTGATATAACTGTGGAGACTGGAATGATGGTTTGTTGTCTTGATCCTTGTTGATCCATTTCAATACACTTTGCTGAGTTATGAACTCATGCTTGTGTTTTATATTGTTTGTTTATTTAGGTACAATGAAATTGGCGTGCGGGAAAGGGATCTAGCTACACTCCTCCACGTAGTATCATAATCTAGCTAATTCACCTGTTTTGGAGACACAGCATTAAGTATTACAATAATCATTAGTGTATGGTCTGTATGTTTGGTTGTTTCCCTCATGTGTATCATGTGGGGCTATGGAGGGAGTTGTTTTAACTTCCTAGATTTAAATTGATGCTTATTATTTTGCTATCGATGCTTATTGATGTTTTAGTTGATGATTAGCTATCCTTATCGCTGCGTATGGATATCTCGTTTGTCTTACATATTGATATGATGCTATGTTGTTAAGTTTCATGCAAAAACAAAGGAGATGCTGTCAAAATTTCCAATTATTCCAAATGATTACTTGCTGTAATTTACCTTAAATTATGGTATTAAATGTGTTATGGTCTATGTTTGGTGACATTCTGGGCTTAGTAAAAGCTGGGGTGTTACAGTTGGTATCAGAGCGGGCTGCAGGTCCCTGGAATGTGTATTTAGTGTCATACTATAGGTTCAACTAAAATATGAAGTGGGATAACCTAGAAACATGGCTTAGGTTTTACTTAAAATGTTGCCATAGGATAGCAACATTAAAACTTGTGTAAGTGGAATAATTAATTTAAAACTTGACACACTCTGTTGCATAGTAGGAATGGGTATAGGTACCGTTGCTTTACGCTTAAATGTTGTATTTAAGCTTTGGTGTTGAATGTTACATTTGGTAATATATGTTGCTATGTTTATGAAAGAATTGATTGTGTTGATACATTTGAGATTATGTGGGTTGTGGTGCCGAAAGGGTTTCGGTCACCTTCTGTTGTTTGTAGTAATGTTGGGTTTGACGGTGTGGCCGGTTAGTGCCATCACCGATGGACTTTTAACCTCCTGTTGGGAGAGTGCTTATCCTTTCTGTCGTAGATTGGGTTGGGTAGTTGGTTGGAGTCGAGTAGTAGAGTTGTGGATTGACCCTCCGAATTTCCTTTGCCGTTTTGACGAACGGTTTTGGTTGGTTTTTGGTTGGTTGAAATAAAAGAAAAAGTGTTCGGTTTTGGATGCTCACCGATAGTTCTTTTGGTGGTTTTGGTTTTGTCTTCTTTGGTTGAAGACAAAAGAAGAATTTAGGGTTGCGCCTCTTTTGGTCGCCTTGCCAACTTTGACGCCCGACTTGTTGTTTGCCTTATAGAGAAACTTATAGATTGATTCTTGGGTTACCATTCTCCAACTTGAAAAGAAGTTATTGAAGTTCCGATGAAAAATCTAAGTCGCATGGATTTAGGTGTCAAGGTTTTGTCGGAAAGGATGTGGTTGATCGGTTGCTTTACGGAGAAAGTTTTCAATTTATTCTTGTGTTTGTCTTTTTCCGAGGTTTAAAAGAGTTATTGCGGTGTTGTGCCAGATCTTGTTGTTGGGGCCTAAGTGGTGTTTGATTGCAATGATGACTTGCTTGGGAATTCATCTTTGAAAAACCGTTTGTTTCGTGAAAGTTTGAAGTTTGGGGTTATGGCCTAAAAATTTTGGTTAATCGCTTGGTTTTTCCTCGTGCAACCATCTTCCTTCGCGGAAGTTGTTGATCTCGAGAGTTGTGGAGTAGTTGCGTGTCTGCATTTGGGAATTTAAGAGTTGACTTCTCTTGTGATTTATGGTTGAGCTTTCCGGAAGGAAAGGTGTTTTGGGTGTTGTTCTTTGCTGGAGCAATTATGGTTTCCTTAAGAGTTGGGTGCATGATTCACGCGGATGTTTAAGAAGTTAAGTGTATGACGAGAAGTTAGAGTTTTCGGATAATATGAGCTGGTGGTTCGGTTAAAGTGAATTTGTTGTTTGTTTAAAGATAAACTAAAATATTGTGTTGATAAGAGATGATTAAACGAGACGTCAGGTGATCCAAGGTGAAAGTTGATTAGTGGTGTGTGCAAAGTGATGCGGGTTATGGAATCTAATGGATGTTTGAGATTAGTTAGCATAGAATGTCTCGGTTGATGAACTTGTTATAGCAAGAAGATGGTGAGAAATTCTGCCTATTGTATTGGTGGGTCGATTAATATTGTGGGTCGACAATATGACTTAAAATACGTGTAATCAATTAATGAGGATATATGGAATGATTGTAGGAAAGGTTGAATTATTCTTGACGGATGTGCATGCAGGATCCATATTTATGAGGAATGTCTAGTGGAGATCGTGTCACGTGGTTAGTATTAATTATTGGTGGAATGAACTGGTGATATGGAATATGTGACTTAGGGATTATACCCAGGGTAATTGTTAATTACGCCGGAATAATTGTAAAGAGATGTGTGCTACGCTTGGGATAATAAGTTGCATGAATAATGGTTCGTCATGGTTAGTAGACCAAAAGAAGTTGTTGATATGCATCTTATGTTGGATTAACTGATAAGATAATTGTGCTGGAGTTGTGAGAACGTGGTTCTCCTTGTTGATTGTCATACGGTACATCTGGTCTATGGTTCGTTGGTAATATAATCAATTGTGGTTATATGAACAGTGAAAAGTGATTTTATTAAGAGCAGATGTTGTAGCTTGTGTGCAACCGTGTTGGATTTCTCGGGATTTGGGTGATTATGACATCCGTATTGGCTAAGAGTATTGGAATGCGAGTAATGGTGGGATTTGAGTCGAACTTTCTTTTGAAGGTTTACGGATTCAAATGAAGGTATAAATTTTTCTGGGAGTGCTTGCCTCTTTGTTTAGGCGTCTTGATTAGTGTGCAATAAAATCTCCCCTGATTAAGTGATTTTGTTGGTAAAATGTTCCCTGCTGGGAATGTGTTTCCTTTCTCTTTAAGAGAATTGGTAGCGGTTATTAGGCGTAGATGTTTGATTTGAGAGTTGATGCTATCTTCTGTTATTGGCTTTGGTTAAAATGCGATGTTTTGCACGCATTGCGTGCAGTGGTTGTTGGGTTGTGATGCGATATGGTATTTTTCGGTTAACGCCGTCGTAGTTTATGCGAATTTGAGCAACCATCGATGTTGTTGGGTGTCAATCATGTGACAAAGAGAATGAAGTCTCTTTGTGAATGGTTAATGGGTATCGTGGTTTCATGACGAATAAATGGTGAAAAAGATTCATGACATCGTTTTATAAGCATAAAAGAGTTGTGGAGCCAGGACGGTGAGAAAGTCATATAGAGATATATGACTAATCCGGAGTGCTCTTGAAGAATTCGCATTCGTGTTATGAATCGAGATTTCCATTGCTCTCTAGCATGAAAAGGAATGAATGGATAAATGCTGGTATTTTGGTTATGTTATGCAAGGGATTTGAGTTTCCCTTTCTCTTCGAGAGTTTTTGTGGCAGTTCTCTTCCAAGTTGTTGATTTTGGTTAAAATGAAAAGTTTGGCTGTGGTGAAAGCGAGTCGAGTTGTCTTTAGTTGTTGAGAACTTCCGTCAAGAGAATTGTGTGGAGTCTTTATTTGTTTGAGTGCTCCCCGATGCAAATTGTATCGCGTTGATTGGAGATTTGAGTTTTCCTTTGCGGCTTGACTTAGGAAAAGCAAAAGGGTGGTCTTTCAATGTTATCAGGGTTCTTTCCAAAGTGATTTGTGGCGCTTTGAGGTTCGAGTTGTTGTATGTGGTCTACTTGGATTCAAAAGAATCGTACTTCTTTTGCACTATTGATAGGAGCGAGAATAAGAAGGGCATCGGGTTATTGTTGAGTATAATCTAAGAGCTATACTCGTGGGCTTCGTTGTTTGTGTGAATGGTTTGTGAGGGCGACATCCTCTTGGGAAAAGTGCCAATTGAGATTTGGTAGTGAGTTACGGTCCTAGCTTGGGCTAGGTGCTGGACATTAGTAGAATGAGGGTGGATGATGATGGAGGTTGTTGATGTCGTGGTTTGAATTTGGTTGAAAGTATCGTGGGGTGGAAGCAAATGTTATAGAAATTGTGATGTAAAATGCTTTCTCGTGGACATTGTCTTAGCTAGACGTCCCTGGGTGTGCGTTATGCCTGGGAGAGGATAGAATGAAAAGTGTAATGTGGTTGGCAGTCGAAAGGAAAGTATGGTCGATGTAGGCTATGAGCGAAGATGACATTAGTAAATTTTGATTCCTTGCGAAAAGGGGTCAAATAATTGGAAGAGATGGGGTTTTGCGTAAATGGTCTTTTTGGGGGTTCAAGTTTGGAACCTCGGTTAACCGTGCTAATACTAATGATGAAAAAGGGACGTGTTTCAAGATGATTGTGTTATTCGGAGTTTATGAATCATGATAGAGATTGAAGTAAATGAGGAATCATGTCAAGTTGTGCTTAGTTAAGCTAAGTCAAGTCACTCTTGTTAATAGATGGATTTGGAGAATGGAGTTGTCGTTGCTACTGTTTGAGTCTTTGCGTGGGTGTGTTGAGTTCGCAAAGAAGATGAGTCCCTAGTGGACATTGTTTTAGAGTTGACGTGTAAGATTCGAGGTCGAATCCAGTTAAGGGGGGTAGAAAGTGATACTATGGAATGTCGAGACTTTATAATTTGTGATAATAGGTTATAAAATGTGGTAAAATGGGATAGGTTGGGGATTTTGCAACTAAAACCCTGAGATTTCACGTTTTAACGCGTTTCGGCTGCCAAGCTTCGGGCCTCTCCGAGGTCGATTTGGGCCTTGCGGGGGATTCGTGGGCCGGAGGTGGGGCACTTGGGCCCATGTGGGAGTAGTGGGGGGGCAGCACACCCTGCTGCCCTAGCCCCCACCCCTCCATTGCGCAGCCCCCATCCCCTCATCTCCCATCTCCTCCTCCCTCTAGCCCCTCCTCCTCTTCCTCCACACCCCAAGCCGCACCACCCCTCCTCCTTGCGCCTCCTCCCCCACCACCACGTGCCCTTGCTGCGTCCCCCTCGCTGCCATGCCACGCCATGGTGCTGCCCTCGCTGGTAGGAGGATCCGCGACGAGGAGAACCGGTGGCCACGTCGCGTGGGGAGAGATCGGGTGGAGTTCGCGCGAAGGAGAGCGATCGATTCGTGGTTCTTCAAGAAGGTAATGGGGAAAACCTTTGGGGATTGATTAGATGCTGTGTAGTGGTGGATTATCATGTTTTTGGATCATGGGAGGTGCTGCCATGGGGTAGATTTGTTGAAAACTAGAGTTGTATTCGCGTTTTGGTTCGGGCAGATTGGGAACCCGAACTAGGGCAGGCGTTTTCGCCAATTTCGAGTTTGAATCTGACCGTACGGACTTTTAGGAAGTTGTATATAATTTCCTTATCTTTCCGTGCATATAAAGAACGTTAAAATCCGCCCAGCCGTTTGGGAGATATGGCCGTTTTACCGAGCGCTGTCAAATCTGTGACGAGATTGGGACAGTTCGTGTTCAATGTTAGATTAAACAACATTAGAATCCGAATTAGTCTTTCCCTATAACTAGAAAAAGTTGGGAAATTTCCTAAGCTACGCGGGGATATACTCGTTTATTCAATTTGGAGTCCTAGAACCGAAGTTATGCCCATTGGAAGGCTGCTGTCCCGAAGTGACAGATTTGCTGTTTTCTGATTTTCGGAGTTGTAAGCGAAGTCGGGTAGTGGGATTTATATGTGTGCTGTTTTGTGGACTCGTTTTGAGTGTGTGGCACGTGTTTGCAGGTGGTGTGCCTCCGGGAGTGCCCTCAACCTCTTGTCACTCCATTGCCCGTGGTTGAAGGCAAGTGTGTTGCGTGGATTGTATGCTATATGTGTTGCTAGAATTGATTGATAGCATTTGGAATAGATAACATGTTGTTTTGCCATGATTTACATGTTATAATTGATAGGAGGTCCTTAGGCCATGATTTAAATGTTATCGATGATATGGTGTCCTCATGCCATGATTAACAATGTTTGTTGTTGACAAATGATTCACAAGCCATGTTTTGAACGGTAACCGTCAATTGTTGAATATGGTCCTACATGTGGAAATGCCATGTGTTGATATGCAATATGTCTATTTCTGTATACGTTGCTGTCCATTTTGCATACATGGCATATTTTCATGGCCGGCCGGTGAGATAAGTCATAACTATTCCGGTAGGGTCGGTGAGAACAGTTATGACTAGTCCGGGGCTATTCTTTTGAGTAAGTCCTACATCGTGATTCCATCACCGAGGTGAATGGAAGCGAGTGATAGGCACCCTCCATCTTCGGGATGGAAGGGGGAAAAGGGTGCATGCCGACGGGTGTGCACTCAACCATACCGGTATGAGTATTCCAGAAGACATGTGCATTGCATTGCATGAATGAAATACATAAATGAAGATGTTTATGAGATGGTGATGAGAGTACTCATGAGATGCTCATGAGATGAATAGCATGTTGTTTTAAAGGTTGTATATAATGTTAAATATGATGTGTTGTGATATAACTGTGGAGACTGGAATGATGGTTTGTTGTCTTGATCCTTGTTGATCCATTTCAATACACTTTGCTGAGTTATGAACTCATGCTTGTGTTTTATATTGTTTGTTTATTTAGGTACAATGAAATTGGCGTGCGGGAAAGGGATCTAGCTACACTCCTCCACGTAGTATCATAATCTAGCTAATTCACCTGTTTTGGAGACACGGCATTAAGTATTACAATAATCATTAGTGTATGGTCTGTATGTTTGGTTGTTTCCCTCATGTGTATCATGTGGGGCTATGGAGGGAGTTGTTTTAACTTCCTAGATTTAAATTGATGCTTATTATTTTGCTATCGATGCTTATTGATGTTTTAGTTGATGATTAGCTATCCTTATCGCTGCGTATGGATATCTCGTTTGTCTTACATATTGATATGATGCTATGTTGTTAAGTTTCATGCAAAAACAAAGGAGATGCTGTCAAAATTTCCAATTATTCCAAATGATTACTTGCTGTAATTTACCTTAAATTATGGTATTAAATGTGTTATGGTCTATGTTTGGTGACATTCTGGGCTTAGTAAAAGCTGGGGTGTTACAAGAACATTAAGATGCTGTAAACTGCTGATAGTGTTAAAGAAGCTTTGCTGGTTGTTTAAAGATGTTCTAATTTAAACATGTTAGTAGAGAAATTTGATCATGCTAGCTTGTGACCTTAACTTGGAAGTTGATTAGAGTTGCTATTCTTGTTGTTACAAAATATTAGCATGATTGGAAGTATGCAGTCGTGTTCCTAAAATGCTAGTTTTGATATCAATTGAGAAGACATAAGACTATTTGTTAATGATGTTGTTAAAAACATTGTGCTAATCTAACTTATTAAATCCAATTTAATAGTTGGAGTATGTTGTGTGGTGGAAGTTTTGTTATAACCGATGTATAGGGTAGCTAAAAGCAATGTTGTTGATTGATGATTTTGCAAAGAATTGATATTGATGCTTTGGTAGTGTGGTTAATTGTTGGAAACCATTGATCCAATAGAAGAAAAAGTGTAAAACTGTGGTATTATGTCAAGTACATGTTGTGATGGGATGAACAATGGATAATAATCATGATGCAAGATTTTAATCTTAATAATTGCATATCTTAGAATCCTATTTACGAATTTTATCTTGTAGAGATATTACTTATTTGTTGAAGTCATTTTATAGATTGAACAAGTTTCAATTGTCAAGATTTTGACGTATGGATGGTATAAATTGATAGGTTGACCATGCTCAAGTAGCTGTTGAAGTACTATGTTTCAAATTTAGAGTAAGAAGTATTATGATTTAGTGATCCGTGGGGATCATGTCAATGTAGTCTGGGTTGGGTGCCTTTGTGATAAGCATCTTAAACCTTAATTAAAAGTGTTGGGAATGGTAACTAGAGGAAGAATTTGTTGTGAAGCTTTTGGTTGATTTGTGTTGGGGCTCCTCAAGGAGTAAATAGTGATTACTGTAGTCTTTAATGGAAAGCGTAGTGGAGTAGTAGAGATGGTTCTTTTTATGCTGAGCTTGTGTTCAAAAGCTTTTGGACTGGTTTGGTTGTTTGCCATTTTAGTTGAAGAGTTTTCGGTCAAGGTGTTCCATATGCTGTGTTTCAGAGTTTCCCTAAAACTCGTATAAATTGGTGCAAATATTTGGTTTTGGCTAATTTGTTTAGTTGGTGCTATGAGTATGGATTTACACCCCAAAAGTTTTTGAGTCGATCGCGCCCTTTCGCTTAGACCGAATTATCTTTGGAATTAATTTTAAAGGGAAGCAGATGGTCATAAAGGGTTGTGTTGGAAACTTTTGAGTTAAGCCCTTAACGTGTAACTCTATTTGGCTAGAGTTGGAGTCATTTGGAAAATGTGTCTGTTGTGCGGGTGTTTCACAAGTCTGGATTTTCATGAATGTTTCATAAGTGAAATTGGTTAGAGAAGAGTTTTCCTTTGAGATTAAGTTTCCCTCTCTTTTGATAAAATTTATGGCAGTTGTTTGTGCAGATGTCTAACTTTGGAGTCAATGTTCTTTTCCAAAACGTTGATTTTGGGTAAAATGCGATGTTTTGCAAAGTTTAGCTATCTATCGTTGGTGGGTTCTGATTTGTTGTGGTGCCTTACTGTTAACTATGTTGCCGTCATAGTCTATATGATTTAGCGCAACCGTTAGTGTTATGGGTATTTCAATCATTTGATACCGAGGAAGAAGTTATTTGGTGAATGACTATTCGGTACCGTTGTTCAATGATGAATGAATGGTGAAAAGTAAACATGACATCGTTTTTACATGTTAAATGATAAAAGAGTGGTTGAGCCAGGTCGGTGAGAAAGTCATATATGGACATATGACTAATCCGGAGTGCTCCTGAAGAATGTGCATTTATGTCATGAAACGAGATTTCCCTTGCTTTCTAGTATGAAAAGAAAGAATGAAGAAATTATGGTATCTTGGTTGTGGTGTAGGGGATTTATGCTTCCTTTGTGTGCTCTTTGGATGTTGCCGAATTCTTTCCAAAATGGTTGTTAACGCTTTGGGTTTGAGTTGTCGTGAGTACACTTGGGCTTGATAGCTAAGTGTTTTTGTGTGAGGGCGAGACCCTCTTAAGAAAGGAACCAATTGTGGTTTGGTAAAGTGTAACACCCCAAAATTTTGCTTTTCTTAAATTCATGTGTGATTTGGCACTTTGGTGAATTTTTGGAATTTTCTGAAATTTATTTGGATTTATTTGGAATTTATTTGAATTTATTCCATTTTAAAATAATTAAAGAATTAAACTTTGCAAATAAAATTTTGTTGGAAATACTTTATTTGAGTCCAAAATGTTCCAAAATATTTTCCAGAATTTTTCTGGAATTTTTCTGAGTCTTTTGCTATTTTTAATGAATTAAATGAATTTCTGGGAATTAATTTGAATATTAAATCGCTGGAAAATCAAACCGAGTCGCTTACTGTTCATCCGACCGAGTCAGAACCCGAGTCGGAGTTGAGTCCGACCCGAGCCACGTGACTTGACCGAACCAGCCCTAAACCTAATCGATCCCGACCGTTGGATCGAGATCCAACGGTCAGGATTGGGCCGCACTGTTTCGACCGGTCCGGCCACCGCGGCGCTTCGGGCAATCGTGGCCGTTGATCGGACACGTGTACGGCCGTGGGTCGTCGTCTCCGCCGAGTCCGATACGGACTGCGCCACCGCGCCCTCCGCCGGGTTCGTTAGGGTTCCGGGTTCTGCGCGCATGCTTAGGCTATTTAAGGCCCGGACCGGTCCCCGAGGTTGCCCTCTTCCATGTGCCCCGTTTGCCCTAGCTATTAGAGCTCAAGCCGCCGCTAAGCCGTGCCGATTGCTCGCCGAAGTTGGGCGGAGCCGCTACGGTTTTCTCGTCTTCTCCGGCACCGATAGCCCTTGTCCGCCGTGTTGGAGCCAGTGTTCGAACCCCAAGACAAGGCGCACCTGCGGGACATCTCGATCACGCCGGAGAACTCCCGTAGCGCCGCGCCCGTGGTCATCTTCCCTAGCGCCGGCAACCCAGCCCTGCCGTGACTTCATCTCCGTCCACGAGCTCCGTGCACCGTTGGATCTTCATCGGACGATCACGGTGAGTCCACGTTTCCCTGAAACTTTGGAAAACCAGATCGGATCTGGACCGTTGGATCAAGATCCAACGGCCCACGATCGCCACGTGCTGTAAACTGCGTTAACCTAGGGTAGATCTAGACCGTTGGATCTAGATCCGACGGCCCTGATCATGCCACGTAACTCTAGCCGCCGCACCGCGGCGCTGGGAGCACGCCATCGACATGTGGGCCTCGTGTCACCGCGCCCGGCGCGTGAGCCCGAAGCATCGACAGTATGCCCGGCCGTCGATCGTGAGCCGTGGACCAGGTCCACGGTGAACCCGAGCCGAGCGTGGACCGAGTCCGTGAACCGGCTGACGTCAGTGGACCAATCAGAGACCGACACGTGTCTTCGCTGACGCAATAATTAATTTCCGAAAAAGAAAATGATTTATTAATTCGAAATAATGATTTCAGATTTTGATTCAAACTTCAAACGCTTATAACTTTTGCGTTTCAACTCCGATTTGAGTGATTCAAATTTCTAAATTTGTATAAAATTGAGATCTACCTAATTATGAATTTTATTTAATTTTTGGACTAAAGTTTTCCTCTGTAATATTATTTAATTGATTATTTAAACTTTAAATAATCATAACTTTTGTGTTTTAACTCCGAATTGAGCGATTCCATTTCCTAAAAATTCATAAAATTATGTTCTCTCTGTTTATGGATTTTATTTGGATGTTTGGACACTTTTTGCCTATTGTTTATTCGTGTATTGCTATTTGCACATTTTACGAGTAGACGTTGAAGTGCCGGAAGGATTCGAAGGAGAAGTATTGACTTAGGATCCAACTCAAGACCAAGAACAAGTACTTTTTGAAGGCAAGTTGTGCTTTGACCATGTTGATCCTATTTTGAAACTTATTTTGATTTAACTTATTGCATGCTAGTTCAATTAGAAAATACTTTATTTAAATATGGGGAATTAGATAAATACCAATTTGCTGTATGACACCTTGATTACTTAAATATGTGCCATGACCCCTTGTCACCCTAGTTGTGGATTACTAGTTGGACATTACTAAAATTGCCAACATGGGTTTAGACCGTTGTAGTATATTGCTTAGACCTGCTACGTGCTCACGACATGATTTGGACAAACAAATGTTAATATTGACTTAATGATATATTGAACCTGTTTTGGAAAGGTATCATGTGATGTTGATGGCACGTGGTGCATGGTAATCAACTGGGGTTTGATAAATAGTTTTCGACCGGGGCATGTGGCAAGAATGATCAGGTGGGCCAGTTGTGGCACTGGGAATGTTGTTTTGGTTCTTCGGGTAGTCTTGCCCTGGTCACCCTAAGGACTTAACCTTGCAAGCCTTTGAATTGAGTCAATCTTGCAACCACATGTCTGTAATGGGACGGACCTAGTTGATTAAGTTGCTAATAACGTACCTGTGGGACCTTAGGAGGTCAACTACACCCTTTGTGTAAGTTATGCGAGGAGCGTCTGGGTGAGGCCAGTACCCATCTAACGGTTGATTGGCCTAAACTTCGCCTTAGCTAAGGGAAGGGTTAGTGTGCAATAACCGGAGGACCACCTGTATTGTTAGAAGTTTCCGAAAGACTTTGTTACTGAACTCGCCTTTGTGGTGTTTGACTGTATCTTGTGGGTAAAGTGCATAACCTCTGCAGAGTGTATAATCTATTCGAATAGCCGTGTCCGCGGTATTGGACATCGCTCGGGAATTACAGTCAAGGGTTAGACTTTCTCAAAAATAACTTAGACTTGAAAGGTTGGGTTGGATTAGTAATGATGTTGATGGAAATGTGGATTAGGATGGGAAAGATGTTTATTAAACTCCTTGAAAAGTTAGTTATGCTTTACTTGCTTCTACTGCTTTCGAATCTACTTATGTTACTTGTCAAATGTCAAGCATCGCAAATATACCTTGAGCTATTCCTTTGTATCAAGCCATGCATGTAGTATATTAGCTTGCATTACTGCATGACTTGCCGAGTACCAAGTACTCACCCTTGCCACAATACAACATCAGTTGAAGAGGAGACTACACCAGCTTTGGAGGAGGAGCTCCAAGAGGAACCATCTACTTAGGGAGAGAGCCCAGTCAGTTGCCTGTGGTATACTGGATGGCGCCACGAAGTTATCTTATTTTCATTGCTATTATTTCTCTCTTAATAAGTTTCGCCTGCGAGGCGATATTTGTAACTTGACCATAAGGTCGAGCAACCAGTTTGACTATTTAATTAAAGTACTTTATTAGTATCGAGTGGTATGATTGTGATATTTACCGATGTTAAGACTGTGTGCACTAGCGCGTTCCTGGACTAGTGCTGTATACACAGAGGGTCTGGATTTTCAAATTCGGGTCCCGACAGAGGTGGTTTCAGAGCCATACTGACCGTAGGCTCAACCCTAGCTAGAAAGGTCGTAGAGGGGATAAAACCTATTTTCTAAAGCTAAAAGTTTGTCAAGACAAGAAATGACATCTCGACTTATCCCATTCTTTCTTTTCTTGTCTCTTGCTGAATTTTTCCTTACCTTGTCACGATTTAAAAATTTCGAGTTCTTACGTGAGCACTCTTGTGACAGATGGAGGGAGAGTTCAACTACGTCGATCTGGAGGTTGGTCACGCTGCGGAACTTTGGCGTATGCTACAGACTCTCGGAGATTTTGAGAAGCCACAATATCAAGTGGAAGTGATCAGACAAGCAGGATTGATCAAGGCTTGTGACGTAAAGATTGTGGTACCTGCTAGGAAGAAGGGCCCAGGCAATCGCCCGATACACTGCACTGCCAGGAGGTCTACAATGCAGATGGGTATCCAAGAGGTGTCACGACGAGCAATGCGGCACATTACCCGTATCTACGCCAGAGAGTTGGAGAGCACGGTGTTCCGATATCATCAGCGCAGCAATAACCTTCTTGACCTGAAGGCGATTCAGGATGAGAATGCCATGGCCACACAGTTGGCACGACTTGTTGTCGCCCAGGAGGATGTACTCGATGATACAAGCAAGGAGCTACAGAAGGCCCGCAAGGAGATCACGATGGAGAAGAACAGATGGCGGGAAGCTCAAGAGTATGTGTCACACCTTCTACAAAGGATTGGAGAGTTAGAGACGGCATTGTACGCACCAGAGCCAGAGCCAATGCTTGAGCTGCACGAGCCCGACCCGGAGGAGCCAGAGCTGGAGGAGGACACTGCTTCTTCGACTACTACAGATGACACGATTCTTTGGACATGGCAATCAAGCTTTCGCGCTTATGCCGCGTCTGCAGTACCAGTGCCGTGGAGGTTTCCTCGATGAGTGAGCATAGGTTCTATAGTGAGACTCCTTCGCCGAGTCGCGTCATAGAATAAAGAGTCACCCTTTTGGCGTTAGACTCCAGTGTTAGTTCGATTTGGATTTTCATTGTTTGCTGAGTGTGCAGTATGTGTTGCAAGGCCCCTAGGCATTGTAAGCAACCATACCAAGTTACTATTGATTAAAATAATAAAGTTGAACCTTAAAGTTACACCTTTCGCCCCGCATAAGTTCCATATTACTTATCTATTCCTGTTTCCCTCTCATCTACGAAACCTTGGAGCAATCGACAGATGGTAAACACCATGAAACCTTGGAGGCAATGGAAGTGGTTCTCGCCAACGAAAACCCTAATGATGGAGCACCAAAGACCGCCATTGATATGCATAATTTCGGAGCTTTTCTTGCTGCTCAGACTCAGCTTGATGCATGCCATGATGCAACAGATGCAACACGTCCTTTGCTCAGGCCACAACTAATCAAGTTAATCAGGGACAACGCCAGAATACAAGACTGTCAGAGTTCATGAGGACTCATCCACCCACTTTCTCTGGGAATGCCAATCCATTGGAGGCCGATGATTGGTTAAGGTCAATTGAGAGGAAGCTACACATTGCTCAATGCATGGGAAATGAGAAGGTACTCTACGCTTCTCATTAGTTGGAAGGAACATTACGAATGGTGGGAGAACTTCGTGCCACGCAAGAGAACCCTCAAGATATCACTTGGGAGGAGTTCACGGCTGCGTTCACAAGATCACGTGCTGAAGGAATCATGGATCTCAAGAAGGAGGAGTTGAGCACCGAGGCAAGGTAATCAGCCGGGTCGAATACGAACAAGTTCACACGCCTTGCTCGCTACGCACTGAGGATGTAGCGACAGATAAAGCCAAACAGTCTCGTTTCATGAAGGGACTTAACTCGGGATTGCGGTGGGATTGATCACCCACACCTTTCCGCATTTCCAGAATCGGTGAATAAGGCGCTTATTCTTGAGGACAAGCGCAAGGAGCCGGATGAGAACAGAAGCGCAGGATGCAAAGATCGAGGATCGCACAGTGAGCGCAAAGAACGTTTGAGGGTTGCGCCAAATCAGCTTTTTTAGATTCCACCGCAGACGCAACCAGGACACCGTCACGGCACCAAGACCCGTCAATCGAACTATCGAGACCTCGGCACCAACCGTAAACGCCGCTTGAGCGGTCAACAAGGAAACAGTGAGACGTTGCTACAATCGCAATGAGCTAGGGCACTTTGCCAACATTGTCCTAAGAAGACAGCAGAGTGACCCGATTCGCTGTCAATCAGGATCCACACCAGCTAGGACGCCAAAGACCAGGAACCACACCCCAGGCGCGTGGTGAGAGGCCGAGTCAACCATGTCACCGCAGATGCACCGCGAGAATGCTACGGACGTCGTCTTGGGTAAGTTACTTGTTAACTCGCACTGCAACAGTTTTGTTTGATTCTGGAGCTTCGCATTCGTTTGTTTCTCAAGGCTTTGCTGCTAAAAATGATTTGGAGATTGCAAGGCTTAAATGCATGCTTGTAGTTCAAACCCCTGGTTCCGAATTCCGAACGAAAGTAGGATGTTCTGGGGTGAGAATACTAATAGATGGAATAGAGTTCCTAGCGAACCTTATTATTTTGAAGACCCAGACCGGAATGGATTGGTTATCCAAGCACAAGGCCGTATTGGATTGTGGACGAAGGACTATCTCAGTTGAGAGCCCGTGTGGAAAGAAAGTGGAATTTCAAGCTACTGCCGTTAGAGATGGACAGTTGATGGTTAACAGTACCAAGGCAATCAGCATAGAGGATGTCTCAGTAGTGAATGAGTACCCAGATGTTTTTCCTGAAGATCTACCTGGTATGCCGCCGGACAGGGATATAGAGTTTGTGATAGAGCTTGTACCTGGTACAGCGTCGATAGCAAAGAGACCTTATCGGATGTCCACCGAAGAATTGGTAGAGATGAAGAAACAACTTGAAGAGTTAATGGAGAAAGGATTTATCAGACTGAGTTCGTCGCCGTGGGGAGCACCAATTTTGTTCGTCAAGAAGAAGGATGGGAGTTTCAGGATGTGCATTGACTACCGTGCACTCAATGAAGTCACCGTGAAGAATAAGTACCCGCTACCGAGGATCGATGATCTGTTTGATCAGTTGAGAGGAGCCGGAATCTTCTCCAAGATTGATCTAAGATCAGGATACCATCAGTTGAAGATCCGATCAGAGGATATTCCGAAGACCGCATTCTCGTCAAGATATGGACATTACGAGTTTACAGTTATGTCCTTTGGTCTGACGAATGCGCCAGCATATTTCATGAATATGATGAATAAGGTGTTCATAGAATATTTGGACAAGTTTGTTGTTGTGTTCATAGATGATATCCTAATCTACTCCAAGACAGAGGATGAACATGCCGAACACTTGAGGCGAGTTTTGGAAAAGCTGAGGGAACAGCAACTCTTCGCCAAGTTCAGTAAGTGTGATTTTTGGAAGGACAAGGTGGAATTCCTCGGACATGTAATGACCGCAGAAGGTGTCGTCGTAGATCCAAGCAAGGTAGAAGCTGTGTTACATTGGGAGCAGCCGAAGACTGTGACCCAGATCCGGAGTTTCCTTGGAATGGCAGGATACTATCGCCGTTTCATTGAAGGCTTTTCGACAATTGCGAAACCTCTCACGCAATTGATGAAAAAGGAGAAGAAGTTTGCATGGACGCCAGAGTGCGAGAAAGGTTTTCAAGAACTGAAGAAACGATTGACATCAGCGCCAGTGTTAGTTCTACCGGATGTTAATCAAAGCTTTGATATTTATTGTGACGATCGCGGCCAAGGACTTGGATGTGTGTTGATGCAGAGCGGAAAGGTCGTCGCTTATGCATCAAGGCAGTTGAGGCCGCATGAGGAGAATTATCCGACGCATGACCTAGAGTTAGCTGCCGTAGTGCATGCCTTGAAGATATGGCGTCACTATCTGATCGGGAACAGATGTGAAGTGTACACGGATCATAAGAGTCTTAAGTGCATCTTCACCCAATCAGACTTGAACATGAGGCAGAGGAGATGGTTAGAGTTAATCAAGGACTATAATGTTGGAATCCATTACCATCCCGGGAAGGCCAACGTAGTTGCCGATGCCTTGAGTCGGAAAAGCCATACCGTGAGTATGTTGCTAGCCACAAGTCAGGATGAGCTATGTGAGGATTTCCAGAGAATGAAGATTGAGGTGGTACCTAGCGGATTCTTGGCCGCATTAGAAGTAAAGCCTAACCTAGAGGATCAGATCCGAGAAGGACAGAAGGATGATGACAAGATCCGCAGGATTAGGTCCATCAAGGAAGAAGGCAAGGCAGAGGATTTCAAGTTGGATGAGCAAGGCACGTTATGGATGAAGGATCAGATTTGTGTGCCCAACAAGAAAGAATTAAAGCAACTAATTTTGGAGGAAGCCCATGACTCCAAGTATTCAATTCACCCAGGAAGTGCCAAGATGTATCAGGATTTGAAGGAAAGATTCTGGTGGCCGAGCATGAAGCGTGAAGTTGCCGAGCATGTTGCATTGTGCGACGTATGCCAGAGAGTCAAGGCAATGCATCAGAGACCAGCAGGATTGTTGCAGCCGCTGAAAATACCTGAGTGGAAGTGGGAGGAAATCGGAATGGATTTCATTACCGGTTTGCCTAAGACTCAAGGAGGTTATGACTCCATATGGGTTATAGTGGATCGCTTGGCCAAAGTAGCCCATTTTATCCCCGTGAAGACCACTTACTCGGGAGATAAGTTAGCAGAGTTGTATATGACCAGGATTGTCTGTTTGCACGGAGTGCCAAAGAGGATTGTATCGGACAGAGGTACCCAATTTACCTCAAGGTTCGGAATAAGTTGCATGAAGCCATGGGAACCCGCTTGAACTTCAAGATGACCTATCATCCATAGACGGATGGATAGACCGAAAGAGTCAATCAGATTCTGGAGGATATGCTAAGAGCGTGTGCATTGGCTTATGCTACCTCTTGGGATAAGAGCTTGCCGTATGCCGAGTTCAGTTACAATAATAGTTACTAGGCTAGTTTACAGATGTCACCTTTTGAGGCACTATATGGTCGACCCTATCGGACGCCATTGAACTGGAATGAGACAGGTGAACGCCGTGTCTTTGGGCCAGATATTCTTCAAGAAGCTGAAGAGCAGATTGCCATGATTAGGGAAAGGTTGAAGATAGCCCAATAACGACAGGAGAGTTATGCTGACAACCGTCGCCGAGACTTGAGTTTTGAACCAGAGGATTTCGTGTATCTCAGAGTCACACCGCTCAGAGGAGTAAAGAGATTCCATGCCAAAGGAAAACTCGCGCCGAGATATGTTGGACCATTCAAGGTTCTCAGCCGCAGAGGTGAAGTTGCTTATCAGCTAGAGTTACCGCAGTCATTAGCAGGAGTGCATGACGTATTCCACGTGTCCCAGTTGAAGAAGTGTCTCCGAGTACCTGAGGAACAGACACCGCTAGAGTCAATCGAGCTTCAAGAAGATCTGACTTACAAGGAGCACCCCGTGAAGATGCTGGACACAATGGACCGAGAGACAAGAAACAAGTCAACCCGTTTCTGCAGAGTTCAATGGAACAACCACGCGGAGAGTGAAGCAACTTGGGAGCACGAAGAGGATTTGAAGAAAGAGTTTCCGAACCTATTTCTTTAGAAAGCCCTGAATCTCGGGGACGAGATTCTGTTAAGGGGGGAGGTTTGTAACACCCCAAAATTTTGCTTTTCTTAAATTCATGTGTGATTTGGCACTTTGGTGAATTTTTGGAATTTTCTAAAATTTATTTGGATTTATTTGAATTTATTCCATTTTAAAATAATTAAAGAATTAAACTTTGCAAATAAAATTTTGTTGGAAATACTTTATTTGAGTCCAAAATGTTCCAAAATATTTTCCAAAATTTTTCTGGAATTTTTCTGAGTCTTTTGCTATTTTTAATGAATTAAATGAATTTCTGGGAATTAATTTGAATATTAAATCGCTGGAAAATCAAACCGAGTCGGTTACTGTTCATCCGACCGAGTCGGAACCCGAGTCGGACTCGAGTCCGACCCGAGCCACGTGACTCGACCAGAACCACCTAAACCTAATCGATCCGACCGTTGGATCGAGATCCAACGGCCGATTGGGCCGCGATCAGCTGACGGGTCCGGCTCGGACCCGTGCGCGCCTGGCAATCGTGGCTGTTGATCGGACACGTGTACGGCCGCGGGTCGTCGTCTCCGCCGAGTCCGATACGGACTGCGCCGCTAGGCCCTCCGCCGGGTTCGTTAGGGTTCCGGGTTCTGCGCGCATGCCTAGGCTATTGTAACACCCCAAAATTTTACTTGTCCTAAATTCATGTGTGATTTGGCACTTTGGTGAATTTTTGGAATTTTCTGGAATTTATTTGGATTTATTTGGAATTTATTTGAATTTATTCCATTTTGAAATAATTAAAGAATTTAATTTTGCAAATAAATTTTTGTTGGAAATATTTTATTTGAGTCCAAAATGATACAAAGTATTTTCCAGAATTTTTCTGGAATTTTTCTGAGTCATTTGCTATTTTTAATGAATTAAATGAATTACTGGGAATTATTTTAAATATTAAATCGCTGGAAAATCCAAGTCGGGTTTAGTACTGTTCCTCCGACTCGAGCCGACCGAGCCGACCGCGCCACGTGACTTGACTCAACCGCTTTCCGAATCCTAACCCTAACCCTATTGAGATCCGACCGTTGGATCCGAATCCAACGGCCAAGAGACCGCCGCGCCGCTGCGGCGCATCGTCCGATCCGGACGCAGCGTGTATGCACGCTGATGCAGCCACGTAGCGCCGCCCGACTCCGCTATGCGAGCTCGGACTCCGCCGCCGCGGGAATCTAGGGATCCGGATTGCGCCACGACCGCCGAGGCTATTTAAAGCTCGAACCGTCCCCGAGGTTGCCCTCTCCCGGCGCCTGCTTGCCCTAGCTTTTAGAGCTCAAGCCGCCGCCAAGCCGTGCCGATTGCTCGCCGGTTGGGTGGAGCCGCCGCGGTTTTTCCCGTCTTCTCCGGCGCCATTAGCCCTTCCCCGCCGTGTTGGAGCCCTGCTGAACCCTCAAGACAAGGCGCGCTGAGGGACGCCTTGATCACGCAGAGACGCACCGGCGACGGCCGTGGCGCCGTCTTCCCCGCTCCGGCCGAACCGCACCGCCGCCATCGCCGTCGCTTTTGAGCCCATCGACCGCCGATCTCGATCAAACGGTCCAGGTTAGCCCACATTACCCCGTGTATTCCCCACGTTGCGGTTTTAGATTGAATCTCCACCGTTGATTTTAGATCGCACGGTCGATTGGATCAAGTTTTATCGGTAGATTGGTTCTTAGCCGTCGGATTGGTATTGCACGGTTGAGATCTCGCCACGATCGTGCTCGGTCAAACGTGTCGGCCGGATCGATCCGACCGTTGGAGCTTAAATCAACGGCCGAGATTGACCGAGAGCCGAGCCAACCCGAGGCTGCCACGTAGCCTTGCCGCACCGTGTAGGCGACTCCACCGACGGTGGGACGGCGTGTCGGCCGCCGTCCGGTGGACCAGATCCACCGTGGACCCGAACCGAGTCCGTGGACCGCTGGCGTCAGCCGACCAATCCAGAGCTGACACGTGTCCATGCTGACGCAATAATTAATTTCCGAAAAAGAAAATGATTTATTAATTCGAAATAATGATTTCAGATTTTGTTTCAAACTTCAAACGCTTATAACTTTTGCGTCTCAACTCCGATTTGAGTGATTCAAATTTCTAAATTTGTATAAAATTGAGATCTACCTAAATATGAATTTTATTTAATTTTTGGACTAATGTTTTTCTCTGTAATATTATTTAATTGATTATTTAAACTTTAATAAATCATAACTTTTGCATTTTAACTCCGATTTGAACGATTCCAGTTTCTAAAAATCCAGAAAATTATGTTCTCTCTGTTTATGGATTTTATTTGGAGTTTTGGGATGTTTTTGCCTAGTGTTTATTTGTGTATTTGCTATTTGCACGCTTTACGAGTAGACGTTGAAGTGCCGGAAGGATTCGAAGGAGAAGTATTGACTCAGGATCCAACTCAAGACCAAGAGCAAGTACTTTTTGAAGGCAAGTTGTGCTTTGACCATATTGATCCTATTTCGAAATCTATTTTGATTTAAACTATTGCATGCTAGTTCAAGTAGAAAGATACTTTGATTAAACATGGGGGTTAGATAAATACCAATTTGCTATATGACACCTTGATTACTTAAGTATGTGCCATGACCCTTTGTCACCCTAGTTGTGGTTTACTAGTTGGACATTATTAAATTGCCAACATGGGTTTAGATCGTTGTAGTATACTGCTTAGACCTGCTACGTGCTCATGACATGATTTTGGACAATCAAATGCTAATATTGACTTAATGATATATTGAACCTGTTTTGGAAAAGTATCATGTGATGTTGATGGCACGTGGTGCATGGTAATCAACTTGGTTTGATAAATGATTTCGATCGGGCATGTGGCAAGAGTAATCAGTGGGCCAGTTGTGGCATTGGGGATGTTGATTTGGTTCTTGGGTAGTCTTGCCTGGTCACTCTAAGGACTTAACCTTGCAAGCCTTTGAACTGGGTCATACTTGCAACCACATGGTCGGAATGGGACGGCCCTAGTTGATTAAGTCGATAAGTACTCAGTTGTGGCGCCTCCGGGTGTCTATTACTCGGATTGTGTGATTGTGCGGGAGCGTATCGTGGCTGTGGCTAGATACCCATCTAATGGTGTGTTGGTCCCATACTTCGCCTTGGCTAAGGGAAGGGATGGTGTAGAGCACGAACCGGAGAGGACCACCTGTGTTGTTTGAGGCTTCCGAAAGGCTTTGTTACGGGAACTCGCCTTTGTGGTGTTTGACTGTATCTTGTGGGTAAAGTGCATAACCTCTGCAGAGTGTAGAATCTATTTGAATAGCCGAGTCCACGGTACTGGACAATGCTCGGGAATTACAGTCAAGGGTTAGACTTTCTGAAAATAACTTGGATTTGAAAAGTTGGGTTGGTTTAGTAATGAAGTTGATGGAAATATGGTTTAGGATGGGGAAAATGTTTATTAAATTTCTTGAGAAGTTATTTATGCTTTACTTATTTCTACGGCTTTCGAATCTACTTTTATTACTTGTCAAAAGTCAAGCATCGCAATTATACCTTGAGCTATTCCTTTGTACCAAGCCATGCATATAGTATGTTAGCTTGCATTCTGTGCATGACTTGCTGAGTACCAAGTACTCACCCTTGCCTCAACACAATACCAGTTGAAGAGGAGATTACGCGGTTCGGAGGAGGATTTCCAAGAAGACCCGTCTACTTAGGGGATGCGAGCCCGGTCGATTGCTGTGGTATCTTGGATGGCGCCACGGGTTATTTGATTTTCATTTCTGTTATTTCTCTTTTAATAAGTTTCGCCTTGCGAGGCATACATTTGTAACTTGGCCATAAGGTCGAGTAACTCTTTGATTATTTAAATAAAGTACTTTGATAGTATCGTTTGGTATGATTGTGATATATACCGATGTTAAGACTGTGTGCACTAGCGCGTTCCTGGACTAGTGCTGAATACACAGAGGGTCGGATTTGCAAATTCGGGTCCCGACAGAGGTGGTATCGAGCCAGTTGATTGTAGGCTCAACCCTAAGCTAGAATGGTCGTAGTGAGGATAAAACCTATTTTCTAAAAGCTAAAAGTTTGTCAAGATAAGAAATGACATCTCGACTTATCCCTTCTCTCTTTTCTTGTCTCTTGCTGGAATTTTCCTTACCTGGTCACAATTTAAAAATTCCGAGTTCTTACGTAAAGCACTCTTGTGACAGATGGAGGTTTTCTCGATAAGTGAGCATAGGTTCTATAGTGAGACTCCTTCACGAGTCGAGACATAGAAGAAAGAGTCACCCTTTAGGCGTTAGACTCCAGAGTTAGTCTGATTTGGATTTGCTTTGGTTGTCGAGTGTGCATTATGTGTTGCAAGGCCCTTAGGCATTGTAAGCACCATACCAAGTTATAAATAATAAAGTTGGACCTTAAAGTTACCCCTTTCGCCCGCATAAGTTCCATACTACTTGTCTATTCTTGTTTCCCTCTCATCTCTAAACCTAGAGCAAATCGACAGATGGTGAACACCGTGGGAACTTTGGAAGCAATGGGAGTGGTTCTCGCCACAGAAAACCCCAATGATAGAGCACCAAAGACCGCCAGCTTGATATGCAGAATTTTGGAGCCTTTCTTGCTGCTCGACTCGGTTGATGCATGCTATGATGCAACAAATGCAGCACGCCATCGCTCGTGCCATCGCTAATCAAGTTAATCAGGCCACGCCAGAATACAAGGTGTCGAGTTCATGAGGACTCACCCACCCACTTTCTCTCGGGAATGCCAATCCATTGGAGGCCGATGATTGGTTAAGATCAATCGAGAGGAAGCTACACATAGCTCAATGCATAGGAAATGAGAAGGTACTTACGCTTCTCATCACCGGAAGGAACAAATTACCGAATGGTGGGAGAACTTCGTACACGCAGAGAACCCTCAAGATATCACTTGGGAAGAGTTCACGGTGCATTCCGACAAAGATCACGTGCCTGAAGGAATCATGGACCTTAAGAAGGAGGAGTTCAGAGCATTAAAGCAAGGTAATCACCCGGGTCGACTATCGAACAAGTTCACACAGCTAGCGCTACGCACTGAGGATGTAGCGACAGATAAATCCGCATAGCCTCGCTTTTATGAAGGGACTTAACTCAGATTGCAAGTAGGGTTGATCACCCACACCTTTCCAGATTTCCAAGAGTTGGTGAATAAGGCACTTATTCTTGAGGACAAGCGCAAGGAACTGGATGAGAACAGAAGCGCAGAATGCAACAAGGACACCATCCTCAAAGACCAAGACACCGCCAATCGTAACTACCAAACCCCACTTCGCTAGAAACGCTTACTCCGTGCAACAAGAAGGAACAAAGGAGGCGTTACATAATCGCAACGAGCCAGACACTTTGCCAACAGCTTGTCCGAAGAAGACAGCAGAGCGACCCGCCGCTTCAACCTAGGAACCACCCAGCTAGGACGCCAAAGATCAGGAGCCACACCCTGCACCGTGGTGAGAGGCCGAGTCAACCATGTCACCGCAGATGCACCGCAAAATGCTACTGACGTCGATAAATCGGGTAAGTTACTTGTTAACTCAAGACTGCAACAGCTTTGTTTGACTCGAGCTTCAGATTCGCTTGTTTCGCAAGGCTTTGCTACCAGAAATGATTTAAGGATTGCAAGACTTAAGTGCATGCTTTTAGTTCAAACCCTGGTTCCGAACTCCGAACGAAAGTAGGATGTTCCGGTGAGAATACTAATAGGTGGAATAGAGTTCCTAGCAAACCTTATAATTTTGGAGACCTGCACCTTAGACGTCATATTGGGAATGGATTGGTTATCCAAGCACAAGGCCGTATTGGACTGTGGACGAAGGACTATCTCGATTGAGAGCCCGTGTGGGAAGAAAGTGGAATTTCAAGCCACCGCAGCTTAGAGATGGTCATTGATGGTTAACAGTACCAAGGCAATCAGCATAGAGGATGTCCCGGTAGTAAATGAGTACCTGATGTCTTTCCGAAGATCTACCTGGTATGCCGCTGACAGGGACATAGAATTTGTAATAGAGCTTGTACTGGTACAAAGACCGATAGCAAAGAGACCCTATCGGATGTCTACCGAGGAGTTGGTAGAGATGAAGAAACAATTGGAAGAGTTAATGGAGAAAGGATTTATCAGACCGAGTTCGTCGCCGTGGGGAGCACCGCTTTGTTTGTCAAGAAGAAGGACGGGAGTTTCAGGATGTGCATTGACTACCGTGCACTCAATGAAGTCACCGTGAAGAATAAGTATCCGCTACCCAGATTGATGATTTGTTTGATCAGTTAAGAGGAGCCGGAGTTTTCTCCAAGATTGATCTGAGATCGGGATACCATCGCTTGAAGATCCGATCGTAAGATATTCAAAATCGCATTCTCGCCAAGATATGGACATTACGAGTTCACAAGCTATGTCCTTTGGGCCGATTTAATGCGCCATGACCTATTTCATGAATATGATGAATAAGGTGTTCATGGAATATTTGGACAAGTTTGTCGTCGTGTTCATAGACGATATCCTAATCTACTCCAAGACAGAGGATGAACATGCCGAACACTTAAGGCGAGTTTTGGAAAAGCCGAGGAACAAAGAACTTTTCGCCAAGTTCAACAAGTGTGATTTTTGGAAGGACAAGGTGGAGTTTCTTGGACATGTAATGACTGCAGAAGGAGTCGCCAGAGATCCAAGCAAAGTAGAAGCTGTGTTACATTGGGAGCAAACAAGACTGTGACCAGCATTCGGAGTTTCCTTGGAATGGCAGGATACTACCGCTGCTTTCATTGAAGGCTTCTCGACAATTGCGAAACCTCTTACGCAATTGTCAAGAAGGAAAAGAAGTTTGCATGGACGCTTGAGAATGTGAGAAAGGATTTCAGGAGTGAAGGAGCGATTGACGCCAAGACCATGTTAGTTCTACCGGATGTTGCTCAAAGCTTCGATGTTTATTGTGACGCATCGCGCCAAGGACTTGGATGTGTGCCGATGCGAGAATGGAAAGGTTGTCGCTTATGCATCAAGGCGCTTGAGGCCGCATGAGGAAAATTATCCGACACATGACTTGGAGTTAGTGCCGTAGTGCATGCTTTGAAGATATGGCGTCACTATCGATTGGAAACAGATGTGAAGTGTATACGGATCATAAGAGTTTTAAGTACATATTCACCCGGTCGGATCTGAATATGAGGCAGAGGAGATGGTTAGAGTTGATAAAGGACTACAATGTTGGAATCCATTACCATCCCGGGAAGGCCAACGTATAAGCCGATGATCTGAGTCGGAAAAGCCATACCGTGAGTACGTTGCTAGCAAAAAGCCAGGATGAGTTATGTAAGGATTTTCGTAAAATGAAGATTGAGGTTGTACCTAAGCTGCTTCTTGGCTGCATTGGAAGTAAATCCTACCTTAGAGGACCAGATCCGAGTTGGACAGAAGGATGATGACAAGATCCGCAGGATTAAGTCCATCAAGGAGGAAGGCAAGGCAGAGGACTTCAAATTGGATGAGCAGGGCACGTTATGGATGAAGGGTCGGATTTGTGTGCCTAACAAGGAGGAGTTAAAGCAACTGATTTTGGAAGAAGCCCATGACTCCAAGTACTCAATTCACCCTGGAAGCGCCAAGATGTATCAGGATCTGAAGGGGAGATTCTGGTGGCCGAGTATGAAACGTGAAGTTGCCGAGCATGTTGCATTGTGCGACGTATGCCAGAGAGTCAAGGCAATGCATCAGAGACCAGCAGGATTGCTACAATTACCGAAGATACTCCGAGTGGAAGTGGGAGGAAATCGGAATGGATTTCATTACCGGTTTGCCGAAGACTCAAGGGGGTTATGACTCCATATGGGTTATAGTGGATCGCTTGACTAAAGTAGCCCATTTTATCCCCGTGAAGACCACCTACTCGGGAGATAAGTTAGCAGAGTTGTACATGATCAGGATTGTTTGTTCGCACGGAGTGCCAAAGAGGATTGTATCGGACAGAGGTACCCAATTTACCTCAAGATTCTGGAATAAGTTGCATGAAGCCATGGGAACCCGTTTAAACTTCAAGATGTGCCTTATCATCCATGCACGGATGGACAGACCGAAAGAGTCAACCAGATTCGGAGGATATGTTGAGAGCTTGTGCATTGGCTTATGCTACCTCTTGGGATAAAAGTTTGCCGTATGCCGAGTTCGATTACAACAATAGTTATCAGGCTAGTTCTGAGATGTCACCTTTTGAGGCCTTGTATGGTCGACTTCGCTTGACGCCATTGAATTGGAATGAGACCGCGAGCCGTGTCTTTGGGCCTGATATTCTTCAAGAAGTCAAGAACAGTCGCCATGATTAGGGAAAGGTTGAAGATAGCCCAATCTCGACAGAAGAGTTATGGCCGACAATCGTCCGCGAGATTTGAGTTTTGAACCGTAAGACTTTGTATACCTCGAGTTACGCCTCTCGGGGGAGTTAAGAGGTTCCATGCCAAAGGGAAACTTGCACCCTGTTATGTTGGACCATTTAAGATTTTGAGCCGCAGAGGCGAAGTTGCTTATCACCGGAGTTGCCACGATGCAAGGTGGAGTACATGATGTATTCCATGTGTCCTGGCTTAAAGAAGTGTCTCCGAGTTCCCGAGGAACCGACACCGTTAGAATCAATTGAGTTGCAAGAGGATTTGACTTATAAGGAGTATCCCGTGAGGATTCTAGACACAATGGATCGAGAAACTAGAAACAAGTCAACCCGTTCAGTAGAGTTCAAGTGGAGCAACCATGAAGAAAGCGAAGCGTTTACTTGGGAGCGAAGAGGATTTGAAGAAAGAATTTCCAAACCTATTCCTTTAGTAAGCCCCGAATCTCGGGACGAGATTCTATTAAGGGGGGGAGGTTTGTAACACCCCAAAATTTTACTTGTCCTAAATTCATGTGTGATTTGGCACTTTGGTGAATTTTTGGAATTTTCTGGAATTTATTTGGATTTATTTGGAATTTATTTGAATTTATTCCATTTTGAAATAATTAAAGAATTTAATTTTGCAAATAAATTTTTGTTGGAAATATTTTATTTGAGTCCAAAATGATCCAAAGTATTTTCCAGAATTTTTCTGGAATTTTTCTGAGTCATTTGCTATTTTTAATGAATTAAATGAATTACTGGGAATTATTTTAAATATTAAATCGCTGGAAAATCCAAGTCGGGTTTAGTACTGTTCCTCCGACTCGAGCCAGACCCGAGCCGGACCCGCGCCACGTGACTTGACTCAACCGCGTTTCCGAATCCTAACCCTAACCCTATTGAGATCCGACCGTTGGATCCGAATCCAACGGCCAAGAGACCGCCGCGTCGCCGCGCGTGCGTACCGTCCGATCCGGGACGCGTGTATGCACGCGATGCAGCCACGTAGCGCCGCCCGACTCCGTTGCGAGCTCGGACTCCGCCGCCGCGGGAATCTAGGGATCCGGATTGCGCACTACAGCCGAGGCTATTTAAAGCTCGAACCGGTACCCGAGGTTGCCCTCTCCTGCGGCGCCTGCTTGCCCTAGCTTTTAGAGCTCAAGCGCCGCCAAGCCGTGCCGATTGCTCGCCGGGTTGGGTGGAGCCGCTGCGGTTTTTCCGCCTTCTCCGGCGCCGTTAGCCCTTCCCCGCCGTGTTGGAGCCGGCCGAACCCTCAAGACAAGGCGCGCTGAGGGACGCCTTGATCACGCAGAGACGACCGCGACGGCCGCGGCGTCGTCTTCCCCGCTCCGGCCGAACCGCACCGCCGCGCCATCGCCGTCGCTTTTGAGCCCCATCGACCGCCGATCTCGATCAAACGGTCCAGGTTAGCCCACATTACCCCGTGTATTCCCCACGCTATGCGGTTTTAGATTGAATCTCCACCGTTGATTTTAGATCGCACGGTCGATTGGATCAAGTTTTATCGGTAGATTGGTTCTTAGCCGCTTGATTGGTATTGCACGGTTGAGATCTCGCCACGCATCGTGCTCGGGTCAAACGTGTCGGTGGGATCGATCTGGACCGTTGGAGCTTAAATCAGCTGGTCGAGATTGACCGAGAGCCGAGCCAACCCGAGGCTGCCACGTAGCCTTGCCGCACCGTGTAGGCGACCCACCGACGGTGGGACCCGCGTGTCGCCAGACCGGTCCGGTGGACTGATCCACCGTGGACCCGAACCGAGTCCGTGGACCGGGCGCCACCGACCAATCCAGAGTCGACACGTGTCCATGCCGACGCAATAATTAATTTCGAAAAAGAAAATGATTTATTAATTCGAAATAATGATTTCAGATTTTGTTTCAAACTTCAAACGCTTATAACTTTTGCGTCTCAACTCCGATTTGAGTGATTCAAATTTCTAAATTTGTATAAAATTGAGATCTACCTAAATATGAATTTTATTTAATTTTTGGACTAAAGTTTTTCTCTGTAATATTATTTAATTGATTATTTAAACTTTAATAAATCATAACTTTTGCATTTTAACTCCGATTTGAACGATTCCAGTTTCTAAAAATCCAGAAAATTATGTTCTCTCTGTTTATGGATTTTATTTGGAGTTTTGGGATGTTTTTGCCTAGTGTTTATTTGTGTATTTGCTATTTGCACGCTTTACGAGTAGACGTTGAAGTGCCGGAAGGATTCGAAGGAGAAGTATTGACTCAGGATCCAACTCAAGACCAAGAGCAAGTACTTTTTGAAGGCAAGTTGTGCTTTGACCATATTGATCCTATTTTGAAATCTATTTTGATTTAAACTATTGCATGCTAGTTCAAGTAGAAAGATACTTTGATTAAACATGGGGGTTAGATAAATACCAATTTGCTATATGACACCTTGATTACTTAAGTATGTGCCATGACCCTTTGTCACCCTAGTTGTGGTTTACTAGTTGGACATTATTAAATTGCCAACATGGGTTTAGATCGTTGTAGTATCTTTGCTTAGACACGCTACGTGCTCATGACATGATTTTGGACAATCAAATGCTAATATTGACTTAATGATATATTGAACCTGTTTTGGAAAAGTATCATGTGATGTTGATGGCACGTGGTGCATGGTAATCAACTGGGGTTTGATAAACAGATTTCGACCGGGGCATGTGGCAAGAGTAATCAGGTGGGCCAGTTGTGGCATTGGGGATGTTGATTTGGTTCTTCGGGTAGTCTTGCCCTGGTCACTCTAAGGACTTAACCTTGCAAGCCTTTGAACTGGGTCATACTTGCAACCACATGGCTGGAATGGGACGGCCCTAGTTGATTAAGTCGCTAAGGACTCACTTGTGGAGCCTCAGGGTGTCAATTACACCGTTTGTGTGATTGTGCGGGGAGCGATCGTGGTCGTGGCCAGATACCCATCTAATGGTGTGTTGGTCCCATACTTCGCCTTGGCTAAGGGAAGGGATGGTGTAGAGCACGAACCGGAGAGGACCACCTGTGTTGTTTGAGGCTTCCAAAGGCTTTGTTACTGAACTCGCCTTTGTGGTGTTTGACTGTATCTTGTGGGTAAAGTGCATAACCTCTGCAGAGTGTAGAATCTATTTGAATAGCCGAGTCCAGATCGACAATGCTCGGGAATTACAGTCAAGGGTTAGACTTTCTGAAAATAACTTGGATTTGAAAAGTTGGGTTGGTTTAGTAATGAAGTTGATGGAAATATGGTTTAGGATGGGGAAAATGTTTATTAAATTTCTTGAGAAGTTATTTATGCTTTACTTATTTCTACGGCTTTCGAATCTACTTTTATTACTTGTCAAAAGCTGTTTACTGCAATTATACCTTGAGCTATTCCTTTGTACCAAGCCATGCATATAGTATATTAGCTTGCATTCTGTGCATGACTTGCTGATTACCAAGTACTCACCCTTGCCTCAACACTATAGCAGTTGAATAGGAGATTACGCCCGATGGGAGGAGGATTTCCAAGAAGACCCGTCTACTTAGGGATGCGAGCCCAGTCAGTTGCCTGTGGTATACTGGATGGCGCCACGAAGTTATTTGATTTTCCGCTGCTGTTATTTCTCTTTTAATAAGTTTCGCCTTGCGAGGCATACATTTGTAACTTGGCCATAAGGTCGAGTAACTCTTTGATTATTTAAATAAAGTACTTTGATAGTATCGTTTGGTATGATTGTGATATATACCGATGTTAAGACTGTGTGCACTAGCGCGTTCCTGGACTAGTGCTGAATACACAGAGGGTCCGGATTTGCAAATTCGGGGTCCCGACAGCTATTTAAGGCCCGGACCGGTCCCCGAGGTTGCCCTCTTCCATGCGCCCCGTTTGCCCTAGCTATTAGAGCTCAAGCCGCCGCCAAGTCGCCGCCAAGCCGTGCCGATTGCTCGCCGAAGTTGGGCGGAGCCGCTACGGTTTTCTCGTCTTCTCCGGCACCGATAGCCCTTGTCCGCCGTGTTGGAGCCCAGGTTCGGAACCCCCAAGACAAGGCGCACCTGCGGGACATCTCGATCACGCCGGAGAACGCCCGTAGCGCCGCGCCCGTGGTCATCTTCCCTAGCGCCGGCAACCCAGCCCTGCCGTGACTTCATCTCCGTCCACGAGCTCCGTGCACCGTTGGATCTTCATCGGACGATCACGGTGAGTCCACGTTTCCCCGAAACTTTGGAAAACCAGATCGGATCTGGACCGTTGGATCAAGATCCAACGGCCCACGATCGCCACGTGCTGGAAACTGCGTTAACCTAGGGTAGATCTAGACCGTTGGATCCAGATCCGACGGCCCTGATCATGCCACGTAGCTCTAGCCGCCGCACCGTGCGCGTGGGAGCACGCCACTGACATGTGGGGCCCCCGTGTCAGCCGCGCCGCGCCGGCGTGAGCCCGAGCCACTGACAGGGCGGGCCCGCCTGTCAGCGACCGTGAGCCGTGGACCGGGTCCACGGTGAACCCGAGCCGAGCGTGGACCGAGTCCGTGAACCGGCTGACGTCAGCGGACCAATCAGAGACCGACACGTGTCCTCGCTGACGCAATAATTAATTTCCGAAAAAGAAAATGATTTATTAATTCGAAATAATGATTTCAGATTTTGATTCAAACTTCAAACGCTTATAACTTTTGCGTTTCAACTCCGATTTGAGTGATTCAAATTTCTAAATTTGTATAAAATTGAGATCTACCTAATTATGAATTTTATTTAATTTTTGGACTAAAGTTTTCCTCTGTAATATTATTTAATTGATTATTTAAAATTTAAATAATCATAACTTTTGTGTTTTAACTCCAAATTGAGCGATTCCAGTTCCTAAAAATTCATAAAATTATGTTCTCTCTGTTTATGGATTTTATTTGGATGTTTGGACACTTTTTGCCTATTGTTTATTCGTGTATTGCTATTTGCACATTTTACGAGTAGACGTTGAAGTGCCGGAAGGATTCGAAGGAGAAGTATTGACTTAGGATCCAACTCAAGTCCAAGAACAAGTACTTTTTGAAGGCAAGTTGTGCTTTGACCATGTTGATCCTATTTTGAAACTTATTTTGATTTAACTTATTGCATGCTAGTTCAATTAGAAAATACTTTATTTAAATATGGGGAATTAGATAAATACCAATTTGCTGTATGACACCTTGATTACTTAAATATGTGCCATGACCCCTTGTCACCCTAGTTGTGGATTACTAGTTGGACATTACTAAAATTGCCAACATGGGTTTAGACCGTTGTAGTATATTGCTTAGACCTGCTACGTGCTCACGACATGATTTGGACAAACAAATGTTAATATTGACTTAATGATATATTGAACCTGTTTTGGAAAGGTATCATGTGATGTTGATGGCACGTGGTGCATGGTAATCAACTGGGGTTTGATAAATAGTTTTCGACCGGGGCATGTGGCAAGAATGATCAGGTGGGCCAGTTGTGGCACTGGGAATGTTGTTTTGGTTCTTCGGGTAGTCTTGCCCTGGTCACCCTAAGGACTTAACCTTGCAAGCCTTTGAACTGAGTCAATCTTGCAACCACATGTCTGTAATGGGACGGACCTAGTTGATTAAGTTGCTAATAACGTACCTGTGGGACCTCAGGAGGTCAACTACACCCTTTGTGTAAGTTGTACGGGGGAGCATACCGGGGCTGAGGCCAGGTACCCATCTAACGGTTGATTGGCCTAAACTTCGCCTTAGCTAAGGGAAGGGTTAGTGTGCAATAACCGGGGAGGACCACCTGTATTGTTAGAAGTTTCCGAAAGACTTTGTTACGGGAACTCGCCTTTGTGGTGTTTGACTGTATCTTGTGGGTAAAGTGCATAACCTCTGCAGAGTGTATAATCTATTCGAATAGCCGTGTCCGCGGTATTGGGCATCGCTCGGGAATTACAGTCAAGGGTTAGACTTTCTCAAAAATAACTTAGACTTGAAAGGTTGGGTTGGATTAGTAATGATGTTGATGGAAATGTGGATTAGGATGGGAAAGATGTTTATTAAACTCCTTGAAAAGTTAGTTATGCTTTACTTGCTTCTACTGCTTTCGAATCTACTTATGTTACTTGTCAAATGCTGTTTACTGCAAATATACCTTGAGCTATTCCTTTGTATCAAGCCATGCATGTAGTATATTAGCTTGCATTCTGTGCATGACTTGCTGAGTACCAAGTACTCACCCTTGCCACAATACAACACCAGTTGAAGAGGAGACTACACCAGCTTTGGAGGAGGAGCTCCAAGAGGAACCGTCTACTTAGGAGCGAGCGGTCGGTTGCCTGTGTTATCTTGGATGGCGCCACGAAGTTATCTTATTTTTTCGCTATTATTTCTCTCTTAATAAGTTTCGCTTCATGAGGCGTATATTTGTAACTTGACCATAAGGTCGAGCAACCAGTTTGACTATTTAATTAAAGTACTTTATTAGTATCGAGTGGTATGATTGTGATATTTACCGATGTTAAGACTGTGTGCACTAGCGCGTTCCTGGACTAGTGCTGAATACACAGAGGGTCCGGATTTGCAAATTCGGGTCCCGACATAATATTTTTACGATCCTAGCTTGGGGCTAGGTGTAGAACCTTAGTGGTATAAGGGTGGTTTGTGATGGAGGTTGATGATGTAAGGATTTAACCTTTATTAAGAGTAGTGATGGGTGGAAGTGAAGTTGACGGTAGTTCGGTGATGTTTGTCCTGCCGTGAGCAATTGTCGTCACTAGTTGTTTTGGATTTGAGTTTTTCCTGGGAGAGGATAGAATGAATGTTAGCATGATCGTGTATCAGAAGGGCAAGTGTGCCTTAATGAGTTATTCCCCTCGAGGGAATTTTTCGGGAATGTAGAGAGGTCATTAAAGGAATTGTGACTTGCTTTGATTATGTCATGTTGAGTTTAATGGAGTATGGTAGTCAGGTTGGTTGTGATAGAAGTATGAAGTGTTGGCCGTGAGGATTCGAGCGTTTTGGGTTGATGGAGCCCTTTGTGGTTGGTACGCAGATTCTGTTTGGGAATGGAAGTGAAGGTCGACCTGTGAGAGGTTGCCCTTGGTTGAGCTAGATCATTACTTTTCTCGCCAAGTGTTGGTTTTGAGAACTCGTTTGTCGTTTGTTCCGGTTTTAGTCATTGTGCGAATGTTTTGAGCTGTAGAGAAGCCTTTTGTCCCTTGGGGACTTTGTTGTTGATTATGGCGTCCTTCGGATTCGAGCTCGAATCATATTGAAGGGGGGAAGAATGTGACACTACGGCATGGTGTGACATTATAAAATGTGAAATTAGAGAATAAAACCTTTCGGCTTGAGGTTTACTCGCGTTTTTGGGCCTTTTGAAGTGTTGTGACACCACGGAGCGTCGTAACCTTATAAAAGGTGCATGATGAGGTCAAAAACATATTGAAATATGATATGGGAGGTTAAAACCATAAGGTATGGAGGTTAATAGCGTTGTCGGGCCGTTTCCGGGGTTTTGGGCCTTCCCGGGGGAGTTTGGGCCTTAAAGAGGGGGTTGTGGGCTTTGGTGGGATGGAGTGGGAATCCATTTAGGATTAGGAAAGGGGCTTAGGGCTGGTTAAAGGGGGGTTTCCCTGCCCTTTTGGGCGTCCTCCCCCTGCCCTTTGCGCCCCCAAGTGCCCTAGCCGCCTCCCACACCTCCCCACGTCCTCCTTGGGCGCCTCCACCTCCCCCAAGCCTCTCCCCTTGCGCCACCACCCTCTCCACCACCTCTCCACCTCCCTTGCTGTGCCTAGGTGAGTTCTTGACCTCACCACCTCAAAGATCCATCCGTTGGAGCGCTCCGCGACGAGGAGATCCGGCGGGATTGGAGCGAGGAAGGAGATCGCGCGAACCGGGAGGAGATCTATTGGGTTTTCGTGCGTTGGGCAAAGGTATGGCAATGGGAATCCTTGGGGTTGGTCTAGGTACTGTTCTAAGAGTGTTTATCAAGTTTTTAGATCAATTGGTGGTACTGTAATTGAGTAGATTGGATTAGATCTAGAAGTTGCCACGTTCTCTGTTTCGGGCAGCATGAGCAGTTGACCTACGGTTCGGTTTTTCGCCAAATTAGATTCGGAATCTGGTCGTACGGACGTTGAAGAAGTTGTAGATAATTTCTTTATCTTTCCGTGGATATAAGTACGTTAAATTCCGCCCAGCCGTTTGAAAGTTATGGCTGTTTTACCGAGCGTGATAAAATCTGTGACGTAATTGGAACAGATCACGGTAATCTGTAGATTAAACAACTTTAGAGTCCGAATCAGTCTTTCCATATACCTAGAGAAAGTTGGGAAATTTCCTAAGCTACGCGAGGATGTACTCGTTTAATTGATTCGGAGTCTTATAACCCGAGTTATGCCTTTTGCAAGGCTGCTGTCCCGACGGGACAGAACCTCTGTTTTTAGGTTTTGCGATTAGTTGGCAATGTCGGGGTAGATGAGGGTTTGCGTACTGTTTTATGGGCATGATTGTGAGTGTGTGATACCTATGTGCAGGTGGTGCGACCCCGGGAGTGCCCTCTACTTCCCGCCAATCCGTTGCCCATGGTTGAGGCAAGTGTGTTGTGATGGATAGCGATTTGTAGGTTGCTTGTTGAGAATAGATGGAATTGACTACATGATATATGATCACTTGCCATGCTTTTATGATTGCCAATGATATGATGAGCATGTTTAATATGTTATGATGCCATGTGTTAATATGTGAGTTAAATATGATGTTGGCATAAATGCATACATGGCATGTTACATGGCTCGGGCGGTGAGAAAGTCATAACTAGTCTGAGAAGGTCGGTGAGAAAGTTATGACTAATCCGGAAAGCCAATGAGTAAGTCCTACATCGTGATTCCATTCACCGCGGTGAACGAAAGCGAGGAGTAGGCACCCTCCATCTTCGGGATGGAAGGGGGGAGAGGGTGCACACCGACGGGTGTGTACTCAACCATACCGGTATGAGTTTCCAAGGAGACATGAGCATGGCATTACATCGCATACATATTGATGATGACAATGTTAAGTGTTTATGAATAAAATGATTTACATGATGGGAGATGTTATTGCCATGTTGTTGTTCTTGTTGTCCATTGCAATATGCTTGCTGAGTTTCGAACTCACGCTTGTGTTTTCTTGTTGTTTTAGGTACCATGAGATCGGCATGCGGGGAAGGGAAATAGTCACACGCCCACACGTAGCTTCACCATAATGATTCCACAAGTCATTCTATAAGTTTGATAATAAATTGCGTGTGATGATCATTGCTTTAGTGTTTAGCTTTACTATTTGAGAGTTTATTTGTTCATTTGACACTTGGAGACATTAAAGTGCTTGATGTTAGACTTATATTGCCGTTAAGTCTTTAATAATTGCTGTTTTAGATGTCTCTCATATTGCCTTACATTGCTATAATATTGTTGATTCTTCGTAGCATATTAAAACAAAGGAGATGCTGCCGAAATCTCGGTTTTTAGCATATGTATCCTTGCTGGAATTTATGGTAACTTGTGGTATTTAGATGTTGTTTAGCTTATGTTTGGTAGCATTCAGACATATTAAATGCCGGGGTGTTACAAATGATATGGGGAGGGATGAGGATAATCCACACAAGCTCGACTTCCAGAAATCCGTGATCAAATCCTCTGGTTTGGCCTCCCATTTCGATTCCTCCTTCTGCCTGAGACAGGATTCTATATCTATACATTTGCCGATGGCATCAGCTACTTATCTTGATGATGATTTATTTGAAGTTGCTACTGGTGGTTGCAATTTGGAGACCCCAGAAATTGTCAAAAACCAGCAGCAACCTGACTCAACTTCGGTGGCAACAGATCAGCTGACAATTCCCAAACAGATGGACATTGAGGAAGGACAACATTGTCTTGATGCAAAGGGGGTCATCATCCAGGCTGTATCAAGTAATGGACGTGCTGTAGGTACTGAATTCATGTCTGCTGGTAGTACTCCTAACCCTACAAATAATGTTTGTTCCTCTGAAGTGACAACAGGAGATGGTATATTAGAAAATGTGAGTCATATAAATGGTATCACTATCATGCTATCTCAAATTGACCTAGCAGAGCTTGATACATACCCTACTTATCATGAGGTTGATATGGTAAGTAGCAAACATGGTGTTGAGGAGAAGGGGCAGAATGTAAACTTCGACGAGATCTTGAAGGAAACTGATGCTTTGATGATTGCTAGAGGTGATCTTGGAATGGAGATTCCAGTTGAGAAGATATTCCTTGCACCGAAGATGATGATATACAAGTGCAACCTTGCTAGCAAGCCTATTGTTACTACTACTCAGATGCTTGAATCAATGATTAGAGTCCTCATCAAGAGGCTGGGAGACTTTCCTCTTAAAAGGCCTTGGGATCCGGGTGTTTCACCCTTTCTTCCAGTGTTTAGTTCAATTAAGGCAATGAAATTTGCTGTTGGTGAGTTAAGTTCTTCTATTGCTCTAGTCAGACCTCCAGTTCACCATGCAGAACATAATGAGGCAATGGGCTTTTGCCTCTTCAACAATGTGGCAATAGCAGCTAATTATCTCTTAAAGAAGATGCTTCACAGATTTGATTATGGAAGTTTTTATCCTGCAAAAGGGGATGCATCTAACTGTTTCATTGGGGAAGGAGCTGGTAAAGTGTACAACATTAAGGTGCCCTGGGAGCATGGAAAATGTGGCGATGCAGATTATATTGCTGCATGGGACCATGTACTACTTCCTGTCGCTGAAACCTTTGATCCTGATATAATATTGGAGTCTGCTGGGTTTGATGCAGCACTGGGTGATCCTCCTGGTGGTTGCTGCATCACTCCAAATGGATATTCCCTAATACTAACAAAGCTGTTAGGTTTTGCTCAAGGAAGGATAGTGATGGCCCTGGAAGGAAAGAGGCTAGTAGTCAAGAGATCAGAGCCTTATCCAACCAATGCAGCAGAGCATACTTTCTCACAGTCAGTTGGCAAGCCCTTGAAAGAAATTGACATGACCAATGTGTATGTCGGCAGGGTTCCATTAATTGTAACTTGCGATCAACTCGTTGAGCTTTTCTGCTTATTTGGACAAATTGTTCAAGCTAGAATGTTTAAATTTTATGGGTATGGAATGGTTAGGTATGACAATCCTTCTGCTGCTGCTGCTGCTGCAATTGATCATATGGATGGTTACCAGATTGGAGGAAGCACCCTGTTTGTGAGAGTAGCAGGTCTTCCTGCAGAATCTGATGCGACCGTAAATGCTCCAACACTACAGATGACTGGTTTGAGTAAGGGATTTGGGTTGGTCAGGTTTGCTGATCCTTATTTTGACGTTGTGGCGATCACTCACATGAATGGTTACTCACTGAGGGGGTGGGGGCATATATTGGAGGTTAGAATAGCTGCTGTTCAACCGAGTGCTATGGGCAGCTACATGGCTCATTTCTACTTCCAAATCAGATCCCCTGATCCCTCAAGGATGGCTGTTGGAATGCCAACATCATATCAGCCATATCAACAGGAAGACTTGCCTGGATCTGAATCAATCAGTTCGGTTGCTGGAAACACAGTACATGTGCAGTGGGACCTCGGAATTTTGGGGGAGTCAATGTTAGGCTATTCTATTGCTTGGGGACAAGTAAGTTTTCGTGGGGGCGGTAATGTAACGCCTGTGGGTCCCATATGGCAGTGGAGGAAGGGAATACTTTAAAAGGGAGTCTGTGATACCAAACGAAAGCAGAGAAAATGATGAAATAGAAATCTACTTTCCCTTTTGTCTATCTTCTTCTTTCGCAAGTCCATTTCTTGTCGTATCAGTGATCTCACGCCTTCAGCCCTCCAGCGTTGGCAAAGGGATGTTACAGTCACGGTGATCTCACGCCTTCATTACTCCAGCGTTGGCAACGGGACGTTACAATCCGATGGATTTGGAACGAGGAAGGAGATCGCGCGAACCGGGAGGAGATCCGGTGGGTTTTCGTTCGTCGGGCGAAGGTATGGCCACGGGGATCCTTGGGGTTGGTCTAGGTTCTATTCTAAGGGTTAATATCATGTTTTTAGATCAATTGGTGGTGCTGTAATTGGGTAGATTAGATGAAATCTAGAGTTTGCCACGTTTTCTGTTTCGGGCAGCACGAGCAGTCGACCTAGGGTTTGGGTTTTCGCCAATTTAGATTCAGAATTTGGTTGTCCGCCTGTTGAAGAAGTTGTAGGTAACTTCAATAACTTTCAGTGGGTATAAAGAACGTCCAATTCCGCCCAGCCGTTTGAAAGTTATGCTCCTTTTACCGAATGTATTAAAAACTGTGACGTGATTGGACCAGATCACGGTATTCTGTAGATTAAACCACTTTAGAATCCGAATCAGTCTTTCCATATACTTAGAAAAAGTTAGGAAATTTCCTAAGCTACGCGAGGATGTACTCGTTTAATCGATTCGGAGTTTTAGATCCCGAGTTATGCTCGTTGCAAGTCTGCTATCCCGGCGGGACAGAACCTCTGTTTTTGGGGTTTTGCGAGTAGTTTGTGATGTCGGGGTAGAAGAGTGTAACACCCCGGCATTTAATATGCCCGAATGCTACCAAACATAGACTAAACAACATCTAAATACCACAAATAAACATAAATTCCAGCAAAGGCGCACATGCTAAAAACCGAGATTTCGGCAGCATCTCCTTTGTTTTAACATGAATTGAAGCAACAACAATAATAACATGTCAATATAGCATAAAGAACGATAGCAATAACATGATTAGATGGAAAAACAGCCACCATACCACTAAGGATATAAATTCTATCCGTCACATGACAAATATGGACTAATCAATTACTCATAACGACCAACGAATCATCGAAACCATAGATTAGCTTAATGAATTAACCATAACCATAAGGGAAGGAATATGTCATTGTTTAAATGTGTGATGCTAAGTGATGACGTGTGACTACCTCCCTTTCCCGCATGTCGAATTCATGGTACCTAAAAGAAAACAACATAAACACAAGCGTGAGTTCATCACTCAGCAAGTATATTGCAATGGTACAAACATAAACAATTACATAGCAATAATATCTCACATCATGTAAACCATCTCACTCATGGTCACATATTATCATCATCATCAATATGTATGAAGTGCAATGCGATGCTATGCTCATGTCTCCTTGGAAACTCATACCGGTATGGTTGAGTACACACCCGTCGGTGTGCACCCTCTCCCCCCTTCCATCCCGAAGATGGAGGGTGCCTACTCCTCGCTTCCGTTCACCGCAGTGAATGGAATCACGATGTAGGACTTACTCATTGGCTCTCTGGATTAGTCATAACTTTCTCACCGACCTTCCCGGACTAGTTATGACTTTCTCACCGCCCGGGCCATGTAATCATGCCATGTATGCAAATATGACAACATCATAATTAACTTGTACGATAACACATGGCATCATCATGGATAACTTGTACAGTAACACATGGCATCATCACATAATAAACATATTCATCATATCAATGGCAAACATTAAAGCGTGGCATGTGAACATATCATATATTCAAACTTCAATCTCAATCAATCAACATCCTACAATCCGCTACCCATTCCAATACACTTGCCTCAACCACGGCGACGGATTGGCGAGACGTAGAGGGCACTCCCGGGGTCATACCACCTGCACATAGGTACCACACACTCACAATTGTGTCCACAAAACAGTACGCAAACCCACATCTACCCCGACATTACCAACTACTCGCAAAACACGAAAACAGCGGTTCTGTCCCGTCGGGACAGCAGCCTTCCAAAAGGCATAACTTGGGTTCTAAAACTCCGAATCAATTAAACGAGTACATCCTCGCGTAGCTTAGAAAATTTCCCAACTTTTTCTAGGTATATAGAAAGACTGATTCGGATTCTAAAATTGTTAAATCTACAAAATACCGTGATCTGTCCCAATCACGTCACAGATTTTAACACGCTCGGTAAAACAGCCATAACTTTCAAACGGCTGGGTAGAATTTAACGTTTTTTATATCCACGGAAATATAATGAAATTATATACAACTTCTTCAACATCCGTATGACCAAATTCGGACTATAAATTGACGAAAAACCGAACCCTAGGTCGACTGCTCATGCTATCCGAAACAGAGAACGTGACCAACTCAAGAATCCATCTAATCTAATCAAATCCAGCACCACCGATTGATATAAAAACTTGATAAACACCCTTAGAACAGTACCTAGATCAATCCCAAGGATTCCCATGGCCATACCTTCGCCCGACGCACGAAAACCCAATAGATCTCCTACCGGTTCGCGCGATCTCCTTCCTCGCTCCAATCCCGCTGGATCTCCTCGTCGCGGAGCGCTCCAACGGATGGATCTTCGAGGTGTGGAGGTGGAGAACTCCCCTAGGGGCAGCAAGGGAGGTGGAGAGGTGGTGGAGCAATGGGGAACAATGGGGGAGGTGGAGGCGCCACAAGGAGGAGGTGGGGAGGTGTGGGGGCGGCTAGGACTTGTGGGGGCGCAAGGGCAGGGGGTGGACGCCTAAAGGGGCTGGGGGAGGCCCCCAACCATGTCTCCTACTCCTATTAGGACTCAAACTCCATCCCACCAAAGCCCACGACCCTTTCCTTTAGGCCCAAACTCCCCCGGAAAGGCCCAAACTCCCGAGAACGGCCCGAAAACGGCCCAGAAACGCTATCAAACCTCCTATCACATGGTTTTAACCTCCAATACCATATTTCATAAAGTTTTTGACCTTACATTCACATTAAATAATGTCACACCATTCCATAGTGTCACATTCTCCCCCCTTCAACAGGATTCGACCCCGAATCCGAGACACACCACTTCGCAAACAACCAAATCAGAGGGAGTTATGGTTCACGCCTCAGAACCCACTTAGAAGCCCCTACGATTTGCACCAGCCAGCACTCAGAGGCAAGGAGCGACTGACAGCTCTAAAGATAACTCACAATCAAAACTTGCGAGAACTTTACTCAACATTGAAACACAAAGTACTCACACACGGGCTCAGCACGTCCCCAAGCGATAAGATAAATCCTCAAACAGCCCACAAAAGAAAACGGTCTCATACTCCTCGTTCTAAGCATTCCTTGGCACTGAAGTGCCCGATCCCTTTAACTCATGCTACTCTCCAGAAGACACAGTACCAACCTCCCTTCTGTGGTTCCTTGTACTCAAGATGACGCGAAGCAGGAGAGATACAACGCTCTAAGATTACCACCAGAACGAACAACCTACTTTAACCAGGATCCTTAGGTCTCGCTCAACAGAAACGACCGAATGTTCCTCTGCGGTTGACACAACTCGCTTCTTACCCAACGACAAAGCACCAATACACTTCAAAAGGAAAAGCAATCACTAGCAACCACCAAGTGGTCCACTAATAATTTAATCAACCCTACCGAGGAACACCTCAACAACACAATTCTCCACGAAGGTTTGCATTGAGTCATACACAACCTTCCACTCAAAGGACCATGAAAAAGAGCACAATCATTGAGTGAGCTCAGCGATAAACATGAACCCAAGTGACCCTCATCCAACAACTCAAACCCCAAAGCGTTAAAACCACTTTGGAAAAGATTCGACAACAACCAGAGAGTATTCATTTTAATTTTCTATGCCAAAACGCAAAGGAAACACAAATCCTTTCACCACAACCAACACCATAAATTATTCGTTCTTTTCTTTTCATACTAGAAAGCAAGGAAAATCTCGTTTCATGACATGAATGCACATTCTTCAAGAGCACTCCAGATTAGTCATATCTCCATATATGACTTTCTCACCGACCTGGCTTAACGACTCTTTTATCATTTAACATCCATACACGATGTCTTGTTTACTTTTCACCATTCATTCATCATATAACAACAATACCGAAAAGTCATTCACAAAAAGACTTCTTCCTCGGTATCACATGATTGAAATACACATAACACTGACGGTTGCGCTAAATCATATAAACTATGACGGCAACATCATTAACAACAAAACACCACATCGTGTGAAGACCCATCATCCATTTAAAACTAACTTTGCAACACCTCGCAAAATCAAACTCAACCCTTTGGAGCAGAACATCGACTCCAAAGTCAAACATCTGCACACACAACCGCCATAAATTTTATCAAAAGAGAGTGAAACTCAATCCAAAAAGAAAACTCTTCACTAACCAAATTCACTTATGAAACATTCATAAAAACCAGACTTGTGAAACATCCGCACACCAGACATATTTTCCAAATGACTCCAACTCTAGCCAAACAGAGTTACACATCAAGGGCTTAACTCAAAAGTTTCCAACACAACCCTTTATGACCATCTGCTTCCTTTTAAAATTAATTCCAAAGATAATTCAGTGCGAACGCGAAAGGGCGCGATCGACTCAAAAACTTTTGGGGGGTAAATCCATACTCATAGCACCAACTAAACAAATTAGCCAAAACCAAATATTTGCACCAATTTCTATGAGTTTTAGGGAAACTCTGAAACACAGCATATGGAACACCTTGACCGAAAACCCTTCAACCAATATGGCAAACAACCAAACCAGTCCAAAAGCTTTTGAACACAAGCTCAGCATAAAAAGAACCATCTCTAGTACTCCACTACGCTTTCCATTAAAGACTTCAATAATCACTATTTACTCCCTGAGAAGCCCCAACACAATTAAACCAAAAGCTTCACAACAAATTCTTCCTCTAGTTACCATTCCCAACACTTTTAATTAGGGTTTATGATGCTTATCAAAAAGGCACCCAACCAAGACTATATTGACATAATCCCCACGGATGACCGAGTCATAATACTTCTTATTCTAAATCTGAAACATAGTACTTCAACAAATCTTTCAGCAAAATCAACATATAAATTTCATACCTCAAATATATTCACGTCTCGACAACCGAACCTTATTCAGTTAAACAACGACTTCAACATGTAAATATTATCTCCACAGGGAAGAATTCATAAGTGAGACTCTAAGTTATACTTTCATTAAGGATAAGACCATTTATCATATTAATTATCCAAAGCTCACTCCATCGCAACATGTTAAAATTTTCCTCTATTTAACCATGATTTTCCAACGAGTAATCTAAACAGTTACCACCACTACTTAGTCATCAATAACAACAAATGGGCATGTTCATCAACCAACAACATTACTTTTAGCTACTCTATTCAAAGGTGATAACAAAAACTACCACCACACAACATACTCCAACTATTTAAAATAGATTGAATACTAGCATTAACACTGCCCTTAACAACATCATTAACAAAAAGTCTTATGTCTTCTCAATTGATATCAATACTAGCATTGTAGAGACACAACTGCATACTTCCAAATATACTAGTATTTTGCAACAACATAAATAGCAACTCTAATCAACTTCCAAATTAAAGCCACTAGTCAACATGATTAAATTTCTCTATTAATCCATTAGATTAGAGCATCTTTAAACAACCAGCAATGTTTCTTTAACAATAACAGCAGTCTACATCATCTTAATGTTTCAACTATGCATCAAGGTTTAAACTTTTAACATTAACAAGGATCATAAGCACTTTTAAAGCAAGGCAACAGATTCTAAGCATGTACATTAACACAATTAATCATTCTCGCTAAGAGCAAACTACAACACTAATAGTCTATTTATTTTTTCAAGCTAGAGGTGTTAATCACATTGAATTGATTCAACTCAAAAATTAACTTGGCACACATCATTCCATAAACCACATTGTTACCTACTACATAGCAAGGACATAAACTTTTCTAAACACACTCATGGGGCACGAACTCTTGACAAACTGAATGCAACTCAACTTTTAAAGATAACCACAACTCAAGAACCAGAATGAACACCGATAGAAACTTTCTCCTTTCCAGGCAAGGAAGAAAAATAAAACTCCAACAGAAATACAGGAGAGCTCAATTCTCAATTTGTCAAATTTGCCCACAAAACTCTTTAAGAAATCTCAAAATCTATACTTCCAAGAAGGAAGAAGGATGCACCAGGGAAAATCAAATGTTCAATAAATCTTTTCCGATAAAAGATTCAAACTTAGCTCCAACAACTCAAGGCATGCACAAGGGGAAACTCCAACACTTTTTCTTAGATAGGGAGAACAACAACCACAAAAGTTTCCTCCTCAAGACAACCCGTAATGACCAACAAAACCGGTGTCAAAGCAAAAATAGCGACCAACAGAAGCGCAACACTAGACTCTTCTTCTTCGTCTTCAACCAAGGAAGACAAAACCACATACCACATACGAAACAATCCGCGAAAATCCAAGACCAAACACTTTTCTTTTGATTTGAATCGACTAAAAAAACAAGAAGACCAACCAAAACCGATCATCGGAACGGTGAAAAGCATCCGAAGGATACCACCATCAACTCTTCTATTTGTCTCCAGCCAACTACCCGATCTACGATAGAAAAGGTAAGCACTCTTTCCCCACAAGGGATTCATAGTTCTTCGGTGATGGCTTTAACCGGCCATACCGTCAAACCACACCCTTACTATTAACAAAAGTGGTGACCGAAACCCTTCAGCCCCACAACCCCACTTTATCACCACAACAAGCACAATTCAATCATTTATCTCATTATCAAATGAAGCATTCAACATCAAAGCTTAAATACAACATTTAAGCGTAAAGAAACGATACCCATACCCTTTCCTACTGTGCATCCAGTGTGTGTCAAATTTTAGATTAGTTATACCACTTTTGCAAATTTTAATGTTGCTATCCTATGACAAAATTTTAGTTAAGACCTAAGCCATGTTTCTAAGTTATTCCACATCACATTTTAGTTGTACCCTATAGCATGACACTTAAAAATACACATTCCTATGACCTACAACCTGGCTCTGATACCAACTGTAACACCCCGGCATTTAATATGCCCGAATGCTACCAAACATAGACTAAACAACATCTAAATACCACAAATAAACATAAATTCCAGCAAAGGCGCACATGCTAAAAACCAAGATTTCGGCAGCATCTCCTTTGTTTTAACATGAATTGAAGCAACAACAATAATAACATGTCAATATAGCATAAAGAACGATAGCAATAACATGATTAGATGGAAAAACAGCCACCATACCACTAATGATATAAATTCTATCCGTCACATGACAAATATGGACTAATCAATTACTCATAACAACCAACGAATCATCGAAACCATAGATTAGCTTAATGAATTAACCATAACCATAAGGGAAGGAATATGTCATTGTTTAAATGTGTGATGCTAAGTGATGACGTGTGACTACCTCCCTTTCCCGCATGTCGGATTCATGGTACCTAAAAGAAAACAACATAAACACAAGCGTGAGTTCATCACTCAGCAAGTATATTGCAATGGTACAAACATAAACAATTATATAGCAATAATATCTCACATCATGTAAACCATCTCACTCATGGTCACATATTATCATCATCATCAATATGTATGAAGTGCAATGCGATGCTATGCTCATGTCTCCTTGGAAACTCATACCGGTATGGTTGAGTACACACCCATCGGTGTGCACCCTCTCCCCCCTTCCATCCCGAAGATGGAGGGTGCCTACTCCTCGCTTCCGTTCACCGCGGTGAATGGAATCACGATGTAGGACTTACTCATTGGCTCTCCGGATTAGTCATAACTTTCTCACCGACCTTCCCGGACTAGTTATGACTTTCTCACCGCCCGGGCCATGTAATCATGCCATGTATGCAAATATGACAACATCATAATTAACTTGTACGATAACACATGGCATCATCATGGATAACTTGTACAGTAACACATGGCATCATCACATAATAAACATATTCATCATATCAATGGCAAACATTAAAGCGTGGCATGTGAACATATCATATATTCAAACTTCAATCTCAATCAATCAACAACCTACAATCCGCTACCCATTCCAATACACTTGCCTCAACCACGGCGACGGATTGGCGAGACGTAGAGGGCACTCCCGAGGTCATACCACCTGCACATAGGTACCACACACTCACAATTGTGTCCACAAAACAGTATGCAAACCCTCATCTACCCCGACATTACCAACTACTCGCAAAACCCGAAAACAGCGGTTCTGTCCCGTCGGGACAGCAGCATTCCAAAAGGCATAACTCGGGTTCTAAAACTCCGAATCAATTAAAAGAGTACATCCTCGCGTAGCTTAGGAAATTTCCCAACTTTTTCTAGGTATAGAGAAAGACTGATTCGGACTTTAAAGTTGTTTAATCTACAAAATACCGTGATCTGTCCCAATCACGTCACAGATTTTAACACGCTCGGTAAAACAGCCATAACTTTCAAACGGCTGGGCGGAATTTAACGTTCTTTATATCCACGGAAATATAATGAAATTATGTACAACTTCTTCAACATCCGTACGACCAAATTCGGACTATAAATTGGCGAAAAACCGAACCCTAGGTCGACTGCTCATGCTGTCCGAAACAGAGAACGTGACCAACTCAAGAATCCATCTAATCTAATCAAATCCAGCACCACCGATTGATATAAAAACTTGATAAATACCCTTAGAACAATACCTAGATCAATCCCAAGGATTCCCATGGCCATACCTTTGCCCGACGCACGAAAACCCAATAGATCTCCTCCCGGTTCGCGCGATCTCCTTCCTCGCTCCAATCCCACCGGATCTCCTCGTCGCGGAGCGCTCCAACGGATGGATCTTCGAGGTGTGGAGGTGGAGAACTCCCCTAGGGGCAGCAAGGGAGGTGGAGAGGTGGTGGAGCAATGGGGAACAATGGGGGAGGTGGAGGTGCCACAAGGAGGAGGTGGGGAGGTGTGGGGGGGGCGGCTAGGACTTGTGGGGGCGCAAGGGCAGGGGGTGGACGCCTAAAGGGGCTGGGGGAGGCCCCCAACCAGGTCTCCTACTCCTATTAGGACTCAAACTCCATCCCACCAAAGCCCACGACCCTTTCCTTTAGGCCCAAACTCCCCCGGAAAGGCCCAAACTACCGAAAACGGCCCAGAAACGCTATCAAACCTCCTATCACATAGTTTTAACCTCCAATACCATATTTCATAAAGTTTTTGACCTTACATTCACATTAAATAATGTCACACCATTCCGTAGTGTCACAAAGAGTGTTTGCATACTGTTTTGTGGACATGATTGTGAGTGTGTGGTACCTATGTGCAGGTGGTGTGACCCCGGGAGTGCCTTCTACTTCTCGTCAATCCGTCGCCCGTGGTTGAGGCAAGTGTATTGGATGGGTAGCGGGTTGTAGTTTGCTAGATTGGTTGAGATTGAAATTGAATATATGATATGTTCACATGCCATGCTTTAATGATTTCCATTGATATGAGGAATATGCTTATTATGTTATGATGCCATGTGTTAATGTACAAGTTATTTATGATGTTGGCATATTTGCATACATGGCATGATACATGGCCCAGGCGGTGAGAAAGTCATAACTAGTCCGGGGAAGGTCGGTGAGAAAGTCATAACTAGTCCGGGGAAGGTTGGTGAGAAAGTTATGACTATTCCGGAGATCCAATGAGTAAGTCCTACATCGTGATTCCATCCACCGCGGTGTATGGAAGCGAGGAGTAGGCACCCTCCATCTTCGGAATGGAAGGGGGGGAGAGGGTGCACACCGACGGGTGTGTACTCAACCATACCGGTATGAGTTTCCAGGAGACATGTACATCGCATCGCATTGCATACATGATGATGATGATAATGATATGTGGTCATGACTGAGATGATAGACATGATGTGAGTTGTTGTAGCCATGTAATTGTTCTTTTGTACCATTGCAATATACTTGCTGAGTGTTGAACTGACGCTTGTGCTTTCTTGTTGTTTTAGGTACCATGAGACCGGCATGAGGGAAAGGGGGATAGTCACACTTCTACACGTAGTTTCACTCATTGTTCCCACAAGTCATTTAATTGGGTCTTGATAATAAATTAAGTGTGATGCTTATTGATTTATGGTTTAGTTTTGCGATATGAAAGTCTTATTGTTCGTTTGGCTCATGGAGACATTGAATGCTTGGAATTAGACTTATATTGCTGTCATTCCGTTAATTATTGCTATTTTAGATGCCTCTTATATTGCCATTTATTGCTATGCTGTTGTTGTTCCTTCAATTCATGTTAAAACAAAGGAGATGCTGCCGAAATTTTGGTTTTTAGCATCCGTGCCTTTGCTGTAATTTACTTGTACTTGTGGTATTTAGAGGTTGCTTAGTCTATGTTTGGTAGCATTCGGGCATATTAAATGCCGGGGTGTTACATTGCTATGTTATAGTTGTTTCCAATTATGCTATCTTGTCATGATTATATTATTGATGCTTAAAACCATGGAAAAACAGAGTTTATGCTGCCGAAATTTTGTTAAAATCAATAGAGTAGTTGCTGTAATTTACTTCTAAATCTGTTTATGGTTGTTGTCTTTAGCTGTTGTGGTGACATTCTGGGCATACTGGGTGCCGGAGTGTTACAGTTGGTATCAGAGCGGGCTTTAGGTCCATGGAGCTTGTATTTAGTGTCATACCATAGGTTCAACTAAAATGTGATTTGGGATAACCTAGAAACATGGCTTAGGCTCATACTTTAAAATTTTACCATAGGACAATAACCCTAAAACTGGATATTGGTGAATTAATTAATTTAAAATTTGACACACTCTAGTGCACAATAGGAAAAGATTATGACAGTCGGTTCTGCTTGAGAACCAACACCGATAATATGCCTATTAGTGTTGTTTCTAGTTAGGAACTGACAGTGATAAGTAATTATTACTATCAGGTGAGAACCGACTGTGATAGATCCTACTTATCACTGTCGTTGGTTTTGTGTCACCACCAAAACCGACAATGATGACTTAAAAGAACCGATTGGGATGTATATTCCTGCACTAGTGATAAGTAGCATTATCTTCATAGATAATTATGGGGGTATCGACGATGTTAATGCCACATGACTTTTAGATATGGCTAATCACATATCCTTAGCCAAATTAATTCATGTGAGACTTCATATAATGCTATTATCTCTAAGTGGTTGGTACATGTAGCTACCACGATCTACTTAAAAAATCGCTAAGAAATGGCTGCACCACTACAAAGAAATTAATATACAAATCAGTATGAGATTTGGCATGTAGGGATCAGATAGATAGCCTACATCCGTATATCCTGGCAAGTTTGAGTCTTTGTCCTTCTGTTATAATAAGCTAAGATCTTGTGTACCTTTAAGGTACATATTTGAGTAAAATCTTGACACTAGCCCTAATGCCTTCTAGTTGGGGTTGCACTGTGCGGGGCTCCGGTCTTAGATTAGGGATGCAGATTCTTACTGTTGTGTTGGACTAGATATTAACGCAACCCGGAAGAAATCCGATTACTTTTCTGAAACCTGTACTCGAATTGAGGCCAATCAATCAGCATATCACACGATGTTCGTGCTCATGTGTCAACTGGTTGAAACCAATCCGAGCTTCCCGCATATGTATCTAGTGCTAGTTCCCTAGATCAGTAGCCTAGTACGCATATAATTGACAAGCAAGATGCATCAACTCACATTCACAGCTGTAATGGACATAAAGTATACATGTATGATTACAATAGCATATATTACAAGTCTGTAGCCGACTATCCAAATTCAATAAAACAAGTAGCAGCGGAAATAACAACAACAACAACAACAACAACAACGGTCACGGTGTGCCATCCAATACCCATAGGCAACCGACTGCGGGTGAAGACCCAGTTAACCATCCAAAACGTCGTCCAGACATGGTTCATAGAACACGTCGTTCGGGATGCCATCATCTCCATCTGTACCTCTGTGTATTCAGCACTCGTCCAGACATGGTTCATAGAACACGTCGTCCAGTCATGGTTCATAGAACACGTCGTTCCGGACCCTCTGTGTATTCAGCACTAGTCCAGGATCACGCTAGTGTACACAGTCTCAACATACATGAATATCACAATCATACATAGTGGAATAATAAAAATAACATAATTATAGAATATAACTATTGAATGACCTTAAGGTCAACCTTACACTTGTGAGGCCTTGACGGCTTCAACTCCAAATAAGCAGCAGCGGAACGAAGAACGTCGGTGAATCCCATCAATATGCCATAAGCAATTGACAAGGTTCAACTCCTAGATATTCGCCTCTTCGCGGAACTCCATCTTCGAAGGTGTAGACTTCTGCTCACTGGTAGTTTGTTTGTTGCAAGGGGTGAGTACGTAAAGCACTCAGCAAGTCATGCACATAATGCAAGTGTAATAACTACATGCATGGCTTATTCCAAGTAACAGGCTAAATGGTTATTTTGCAGAAAAGCAACATTCATGAATAAACATAATAGATTGTAAAGCAGTAAAACAAGTAATAACAGTAATAGATTTCACAGTTATTGCACAAGTAAAACATTCCACATCCTTAACCAATCATCACTTTTCTACAGGCAAAATGCCTCCAAGCCCATGTTTAGTTTTAGGAAAAGCTAACCCTTGACTGTAATCCCCGAGCACTGTCCAGTACCGTAGACACGACTATTCGAATAGATTTTACACTCTGCAGATGTTATACACTTTACCCACAAGATATAATCAACTCACCACATCAGCTGTGAATCGCCATGCAAGAGTATGCGAATGAGCGATCATAACAAATCCTTTTGGAAGCTTCTAACTCCACAAGTGAACCTCCCCGGTTGCCATACACTATCCCTTTCCTCAGCAGAGGCGAAGTATAGGACCGACATACTGTTGGATGGGTACCTAGCCGCAGCCCCGGTACGCTTCCCCATTCAACTACACAGAGGTATAGTTAACACCCCGAGGTACCACATGCAAGTTATTAGCAACCTACTCAACTAGGTCCGTCCCATTACAGACATGTGGTTGTATGATTGACTCAATTCAAAGGGTTGCAAGGTTAAGTCCTTAGAGTGACCAGGGCAAGACTTACATCAATACTCTCAAAGAAATCCACCTCACCATCTCTCATACATATATCATGTTTCATACAATCCCCACTGCCAAACTGGCCCACCATCGATCTTGCCACTTGCCCCAGTCCAAAACATTTTACCACCCCAGTTGATTATTGCGCAACACAATGCCAACAACAACTCAACATCCTTGAAGAAGCACAAGGGCCTCCACATATCAACTTCATCGTGTCGGCAACACGTCACACGATTTCAAAATACATTGCATATTCTATTAATCAATATTGACATTTGTAATTCCAAAATGATGGCACTGACTCGTTGCGGGTCTAAGCAGATTAATACGTTCTATCCAACCCATGTTGGCAATTCAATAGCTACCAACTATTAATCAACAAACCTAGGGTGACAAATAAATCATGGCATACAATTATTATGGACAAGGTGGCAATAACAAATAGGTTGATTATTAATCCCAAATTAATTGAAATTAGTTTAACTTAAACTAGCATGCAATAATTTGAAACAACATAATTTTCGAAAATGGGATCAACATGGTCAAAGCACAACTTGCCTGGCCCTTGCAATTTTTACTGTTCTTTACTCTTTATCTTTGATTCTTGATCCTCGACCTTCAATCTTCACTTCCTGGACCTTCAGCTCTGTGGAACGACTTCCGAATGACGCGCCTAACGATTAAAGAAGAAACAAATACAAACCAACTCAAAAGACACATCAAGTAGAACTCCAAATTAAGAACAAATAACATTGGGCACAACGGCTTAGATGAAATTGGGAACTCGAACGGATTAGATCGAAGAGTAGACAAAAGAGAACGAGCTTTCGGAAAACACCGAAAAGGGAAAGACTGATAACAGAGAAAGAAAGAATAATATTCCAAAGAATATTTCTTCTGAAGTTATTATCTTGATTGGACAGACAAGGACATATGGGCTCTCGATCTATAAACCGGGTCCATAAGGATACGTTAGTTCACAGTGAACTAAACTGATTCTCGATGTGGACTTTCGTTGACTAAACAGATACATAGTCAAACAAAAGAGGGATAGACTGATAGATAAGATCTGGGTACACGGACAGGACACATGGCCAATGGTCTATCGACCAAGTCCACGAATGAGTTCCAGGTCAACGGCAGATTAGATTTTCGAAGATAAGACAAGGACAAGTGTCTTACCACGATTGAAACAACGGGAAAGATTGCAAAGATAATAATGCGGCTCACGATGAAATTAGTCCATCGAACCGGTGTTAGGTTAGGGTTTTGATTTGGCTTTGAAGATGATATGACGATGAGGCTAGGATCACACTATGATGATAGAACAAATGAGGACATCGCACTAGGGCTCTTGCATGAATGCACGCATGCAATGACAACGAAGCGATGAGAGCCAAGCGTTAACGGCAGAACGTTAACGATGAAACATTAACAGCGAAACATTAACGACAGAGCGTTAACGGTGGAACGTTAACGATGAAACGTTAACGGTGAAACGTTAAGGGTGGGACGTTAACGACAGAACGTTAACGGTGGGACGTTAACGATGGACGTTAACGGTGAAGCGTTAACGGCGGGGCATTAACGGTGGAACGTTAACGACGGAGCGTTAACGATGGAGCGTTAACGACGGAACATTAACGGTGGGACGTTAACGATGGAATGTTAACGGTGAAGCGTTAACGACGGAGCGTTGATGGTGGAACATTAACGGCAAAACGTTAATGGTGGAATGTTAATGGCAGAACGTTAATGGCAAAACGTTAATGGCGTAACATTAACGGCAAAACGTTAACAGTGGAATGTTAACGGTGGAACATTAACGGTGCAGCGTTAACGGCGCACGTTGACGACGAAGGAGAAATGACGATGAGACGCTCATGAAACGAGAAGGTAGCGACCGTCGGTGCAACGACATGGCCACGATAAAACGCTACCAAGGATAGCTAACCGAAACGCGAACTGGTAACAAAGGGTTAGGTCGAAAGACGACGGCTACAAACCGGAACCAGGCTTTGTCGGCGAACGGAGGCCAAAAGAACTCTAAGGATGGACCAAAACAGTACATGATGACCCACCAGATGCAACAACACGGCCGGAGCGAACTAAAATAGCCGGTGTCAAAAGACGGCGCACGGCGGCGGCACAAAGACGGCCTAAATATATAAAAAAAGTTCGGAGGATGGGAAAGCAAAGGGAGATTGTCCATCACGTAGAATGCAATGAGACGAACTCAATGGTATAGGAGGATTTTGCGGTGCCACGCCGGAATAATCACAAACTGCCAATTAACGGGTTTTGGGGCTAAACTTCATACAGCCATAACTTCTAGAATAATGATTGGAACTTAACCAAATTTGACTGAGAGCTATATGTGACCTAGAGGAACACCGTGACGCAGGTGGCTCAGAGATTTACCTGATCGAACAGCAGGGAACACGAGGAAGTTTGTTGGCCCGTACGCGGCATTCTTTCGCCAGCGGTTCTTTAGGTTTTTGTATAGCTGGGAGGAGGCCGAAGCATGGGAGGAGCATGATTTTGCCATCCTGGAGGCGGAGGCGGAGGAAGGAGCGGCGAGGGACGCCGCCGCCGTGGCCACCTTGTTGGAGGCTGCGCCGGGGCTCCACGAGGTGGCGGAGATCATCCTCGAGATGGTCGGTCGCGATCGTCGCGACGACCTTGCCGTCAGGGCCCTCGTCCGCCTTGTACCCCCCTTGTGGGTGGTTGACGAGGAGATTCTGGCGGCTTTGGGTCGCGTGGGTCGCGACTAACCTCAGCGATCTCGCCTCCGGGTCTCCCAACAAGGCCAAGACCAAAGAAGACTAAAGACCAAGACTCAAGAGCGGCAGGAGTACCAAGAAGACAAGAAGAGTTTTTTTTTTTTTTTTTTTTTTTTTTTTTTTTTTAGCGCGAAAAAAAGAAAAAAGAAAATTAGCAATGTAAATTATTAACATTATGGAATGAAATGCGAAATTTTATCGATTCGTGCCTATCACATTTAACCCGAACTTAGTGGTTTACTGATCAACTCATTCTAGTCGATTGCTCGATTACCCGACAGCGAGGGGTTTGGGCTCGAGTTTTTGACGGTTAGAAATTCGCGACCAGGCAAATCTTGGTTAAATTGGCGCTGCGAATTGCAGTCCCGAGTGGTTAGTGCTTTCTACCCGTTCCGTTGTCTTGTACCGGTATAAACCGCCGAGGCTTTGTGCTCATCGCGGCTTGTTATTTCCGTGCATTCTATATCGGCACGACCAGAGTTAGGCGCTACGGCAGTCGGGTAATAACCACTCGGGGCTAGCATTACACAACTTCAGAAAATAAGACGAACCACTATTTTATTTAATGTGTAAGAGTGGGATACATAACTCATGCGTAGAAGCGACGGAGCTGTTCGGCGTTCCAAGTATTCGCCAGAACCTCGCCGTCTTCTTGTCTGAGTCGATAAGCACCCGGTCGGGTTGTCTTCTGCACGATGTATGGACCTTCCCAAATTGGAGAGAGCTTGTGCTCGCTTTTACGCTCCTCCTCGGGACCAGATCTCCTTCGAAAAGGTTCTATTTCGACGTTGCGAGAGTGGTAGCGCCAGAAGTCCTGGAGGTACTTAGCCGGCGGAGGGCGGCAACGTTCGAGCCTCCTCGAGTTGATCAAGCTCCACCATTCGGCTTCCCTCGGACTCGGCCGTTGTAGTTCGAACCCTCGGGATTCGAATGGGCTCGGTCAGCGAGAACCGCCTCTGCGCCATAGACCAGGAAAAAAGGGGTTTGGCGGTCGCTCGGTGGGAGTGGTTACGAGTCCCAGTCTCGACGGTAGATCCTTCCCCCATCGGGCGGAGTATGGTTTGAGGAGGTCGAAGATCCTGGCCTTTAGGCATTGAAGGAAATGATCGTTAGCTCGCTCGACCTGCCCATTGGTTCGTGTGTGAGCCACCGAGGCGGCAGATCTTGATCCCGACGCCTTCGCACCATTCTTGGAATTCTTCACTCTGAGCGGGTGCCGTTGTCCGTGATTATCCGGTTGGGCACTCGAATCGACTACAATATCCTGGAAGAACTCCTTGGCCTTAACCGCAGTGATAGTTACAACTGGCTTGGCTTCGATCCACTTGGTGAACTTGTCAATGGCCACGAAGAGGTAAGCGAAACCGCCTTGAGCCTTCTTGAGCGGGCCCACTATGTCGAGCCCCCAGACTGCAAAAGGCCAAGAAATGGGTATAGTCTGTAGCTCATGTGCCGGCAAGTGTGTCTGTCTTGCATAGAATTGGCAGCCCTCGCAGGTTCGAACTATCTCCTTGGCATCCGTTACCGCCGTTGGCCAGAAGAAACCCTGTCGGTAGGCTTTCCCAACCAAGGCGCTTGATGCCGCGTGATGGCCGCACATCCCCGAATGGATTTCTTGGAGCAGCTCTCTTCCCGCTTGTCCCGAAATGCACCGCCTGAGGACACCCGAGGCACTTTTTCGGAAGAGCTCGTCGCCCACCACCACGTAGGATTTGGCTTGTCGGGAGATGCGCTCTGCCAGATTGGCTGCTTCCGGGAGTTTGTCCTTCAGGAGATAATCAAGGTACGGGGTGGTCCAGTCCGGATCGATGAGCAGGACCCCGGTTCCAGGACCCTCGCTTGGCTTTTGCCGTTTTGTAACGGTTGGCTCGTGAAGATCCTGTACGAAGATATCACTTGGGACATCTGCCCGAGTGGCTCCCATCTTAGCCAACTCGTCTGCTGCCTCATTATTGCGGCGGAGGACATGAACCCGACTCAGGCCGTCAAACTTGCCTTCCAATTCTCGGACTTCTTTGGCGGTATGCCGCCATATTCGATCCACGCACAACCAGTCATACGTACTTGATTCACCACCAATCGGAGTCGCCTCGAGCGCCCGGTAGTCGGATTCGAGTGATGTGGCGTCTGAAGCCCATGGATGAGGGCCTCGTATTCCGCGGCATTGTTTGAGGCCGGGAAGTGAATCCGAAGGACATACTTCAGCCTGTCACCCTTAGGCGAGATAAGGAGGATTCCCGCCCCTGCTCCTCCAAGCATGAGAGATCCGTCGAAGTGCATGACCCAATATTCTGGCTCTTCTTCGGTGCAGGGGGTCTGGGATTCAGTCCACTCGGCCGTAAAGTCAGCCAAAGCCTGGGACTTGACGGCGGTGCGCGGCTTGAACGAGATGTCGAAAGCTCCAAGCTCAGCTGCCCACTTCGAAATTCTTCCAAAGAGCTTCCGATTGCGGAGGACCTCTCCCACGGGAAAGAAGTGACTCACGAAATCGAATGTCCTTGGAAATAATGCTTCACTTCCGTGACGAGATCAAAATGGCGTCTGGCCAGCCTTACGGATTGGAGGATATCTTGTCTTGGATTCGCCCAATACTACCGACGAAATAAACTGGGCGTTGCACGCCGTAGCGGTGTCCAGATTCCTCCCGCTCCACAACTATCACGGCACTTACTACATGAGATGTTGCCGCTATGTAGAGCAGAAGAGGTTCACCTGGCGCCGGCGAGACTAAGACTGGGGGAGTGGAGAGAAACACCTTGAGTTCTTCGAAGGCTCTTTGTGCCTCTGCCGTCCAATCAAAGCGATCTTGCTTCTTAAGGAGCTTGAAGAAAGGCATTCCCCGGACCCCCAGTCGTGAGATAAACCTGCCAAGCGCTACCATGCATCCGGTGAGCTTTTGGACCTCCTTTTGGCTGGTAGGCGGGGCCATTTTCATAATGGCTCCAATTTTCTCCGGGTTCGGCTCGATCCCACGACGGGAGACGATGAACCCGAGTAGTTTCCCGGAAGACACTCCGAAAACGCACTTCTCTGGGTTTAGCCTCATCTGGAACGTCTTCAGACTTGCAAACGTCTCGGCCAGATCGGAGGTGAGGCTGTCCTCTGTCTGCGTTTTAACTACCACATCATCCACATAAGCTTCCACATTGCGCCCGAGCTGATGATGAAAGCACCGCTGCACGGCGCGCTGGTACGTTGCGCCGGCATTCTTGAGCCCGAACGGCATAGTGATATAGCAATATGCTCCGAATGGAGTGATAAACGAAGTCTTCATGATCTTCCTCTCGAAGCCGAATCGATGATAGCCTGAATAGGCGTCGAGAAAATGAGTAACCGAGATCCAAAGTGGAGTCTACCACCGATCGATACGAGGAGACCAAAGGGATCTTCGGACAAGCCTTGTTGAGGTCGGTGTAATCAACACACATGCGCGACTTTTATTCTTCTTACGGGCGAGTACAGGGTTCGCCAACCGATCGGGATGATACACTTCTTTGATGAAACCTGCGGCTATAGCTTTGTGATCTCCTCTCGATGGCTTCTCGGCGATCTTGAGCAAACCGTCGTAGCCTTTGCTTGAGCGGCCTGGCGGATTGGTTTACATTTAGTGCGTGCTCGATCACCTCGGGAACCGGGCATGTCGGACGGCTTCCAGGCAAAGACGTCTTGGTTTGCCCGCGAAAGGTGACGAGCGCCTTCCTATTCATCCTCGAGCCTTGTCCCGATCGAAGCGGCTCGAGCCGGATCGGACGGGTCGAGGAGGATCCTTTTGGTGCCTTCTTGGCTGATCCGAAGTTACTGCGGCTTGCGGGTAGGGATATCGCCTTCCGGCTTGTCGAAATCCGCCTCTTGACGAATTCTTTCCCGACCGCCGCGCCTCCAGAGACTTCGGCCATTTCGCAGCTCTCCTCGTCGCAAGAGAGATCGCTTAACGCCGCCGCGCAGAGTGATAATACCACTCGGACCACGGCATTTTCAGCATTAGATACGCGTAGTGGGGCACCGCCATGAACTTGGCCGCTGGCCTCCCCAAGATGGCATGATCTGCTGTCGCGAAATCTGCCACCTCGGCTAAGGCTCTCCGTCCGGTGTAGTTGTCCCTTGCGCCGAACGTGGTGGTAGAGTGATTTGTCCGAGTGGTATCGCCGACGTTCGGGTATCACTCCATGAAAAGGTGACGCACCGCTTGAGGTCGGACCGCGGGATCCCCATATCATCGAGTGTCTTCACGAAGAGGACGTTGAGCCCGCTCCACCGTCAATCAACACCCTTTTGAGCTTGATGCCGCGGACAACCGACGCCAAGACCAACGGGTATCTGCCGGGGAATGGGACGCGATCTGGGTGATCCGTGCGGTCGTAAGTTATTGCGACCTCGGACCACCGGACATATCGGGGGTCTCGGCTCTCTGCATAGATGTCGGCGGTGAGCTTTTGCTTCCGCTTGGACTCATATCTTGTGAACCCCGAATATGTAGTTAAGCTCGAGGTCGACTTCACGATAATCTTCCTCGGCCAGGGAGGAGGTTTGCTTGGCGGCATGACCGCTCGGACCTTGTCCACCTGCCTCTTGCTCATGGCGAACCTCTTTAGGGTGAAACAATCCTTGGCGGCATGTCTCCCCTTTGGATGGAAAGGGCGAGTGAGTTCATGACCTTATCATATCCATCCTCTTTGAGAGCGAGGATGAGTTGGCGCGGATCGCCACCAGCTCTTCGCCCTTGCGCTTCTTTTCTTTCCGCCGAGGGGGTTCAGACTGATCCTTCCCCTCATCACGCCGTTCCGCCAGAGCCTCGGAGGCTGAAGCGTAACGGTCCGCTAGGGCGAACAGCTCCGGACCGGCGTGGGTGGCTTAGGGACATCTTCTTGATGAGGTCGGGTCGCCGACTCCTTTGCGGAAGGCAGCTATCACAACCGCATCTCGTGGCGTCCCGAACGGTGCTTTTCCTGTTCATGAAGCGCTTGACGAACTCCCGGAGGGATTCGTTCCTCCTTTGGTGTAGCTGGTAGAGGTCCCAAGGGGTGCCCGGGCGCTCGTAAGTGCCTTGGAAATTTGAGATGAACTGCTCACACAGATCTCCCAGGAATCTATAGAGTTCGGCTGGAAGTCCGGTGAGCCATGCTTGAGCCAGGCGAGAGGGTAGCGGCAAGTAGTTTTCCATTACTACGATCCCCGCTGCCCCGACCGCTGCAGGCGTATACTTGTAGCCAAGCCTGCAGGTCTCTCTCACCGTCAAACCTAGTGATGCCTTTAGGATTAAATCCATCAGGCCAAACCACTCGGCGTAGGTGAGGAGTAAACGCACGGACCCCTTCGATGACTCGTGATGCCCCGGGAGGTGATCGACGCGAGGGGATCGCGCTTGGCGTATTCGCGGCCTCGCGGAAGGATGCCGGCGCTCATATTAAATCGGCTTGACGGCGTTGTTCCTCCCTTTCTCGATCGCGGCGCTGGCGTCGAGGTGCGAGCAGGTCGCGGTGATGCTATGTCGCAAGTCGTCTCATGAGGTAGAACATGATGTATCGACGGGCTTCGACCTGGCCATTCTTTGGTATGCTGGTCCTCGCCGGACCACGTGATGACTCCTTCGCGGCTGGTCGGTTTGAGTATCTTTGGATAGCCGCCGTCACCATGGCCTTTACTTGGGCCATGATCGGGCAAGCTGGATCATCCGCCCCGACATAGGTCGGGGTATCCAGGAGTGTCTTGGAGGCGGCGATATTCTGGCTGTAAGTACGAAAAACAGCCTGGTCCCCATCTTGGCTTGCGAGAATGTCTTCATTGACAGCCCGGCGCGGTCTCGAGTACGCCGTAGCGTCGAGGCTCTGTCACTCGGCCTCCTTCCAAATCGGGCGGCGATCGAGGTGTCGAAGCGGCCGCTGAATCTGCCATGAGCCTTCGATCACACAGACTCTACGGAAATTCCAGCGGTACTGTCTAGGCTTTCTTCGACTCGGCCACGAGGTGGGTGAGTCTGGAAAAGACAAACCTAGGCGCTCGGGGTGCCGAGTGGCTTGGCGGTGAGAACTCCCACCCTTCGTGCCTCGGCGTCCTCGAGCGACTCCGCTGGTGAACGGGTCTTGAGATCCCCGCTCGGTACTTTAGAGTACGAGGCGGGGACCTTCCGATCGGCGGAAGTCGTGGCGATGGATCGCCGGAAACCTCACCACTGTAGCGGCAGTTCCCTTGGAGAGAGAGAGGCTTCCGAGGTCGTTGGAGATGAAGGTCGAGGCTTAAAGCGGAAGACTGGCCCGGGCGAAGACTGTGGAGACTTCGCTCGTCGCGACCATCAAGCTTGACGAAGATGTTGACACAGTCCCCTACTGGCGCGCCAACTGTCGACGATCTATTTCGCCGGCAATAAGATTTGTGATTCTAGGGGATTTGTGCGGGATCTGAGCTTGATGGTAACACAGGATGCGAGGGCAATCTGTTTTAGACAGGTTCGGGCTCTCTCGGAGGAGATAATACCCTAGTCCTGTGTTCTTGGATGTATTGTCTCTCTTTTTCTTGTTTCTCCCTCCTCCTTATATACCGGGGAGAATACATGATAGTTGGGTGCCAAGGCCCCGAACATGGTGGCACGAGCGACATGTCCCTTGTCCTTATCCGCCTTCACGCTCTACGTCCTGGAGAGGTGGTTATGCTTTCTCCGACCCACGCCTGCCGCCTTGTCAGGTTCCAGCTTCCGCAGGCTCTGGCAATGTCAGACCGCATGCCTCGTCCCTGGCGGGTTGTTAGGGCGGGGCACGAAGCTTCCGTGAAGGATCAGGAGTTGTCTTGGGGAGCAAGTCGAAGGTCTCCTCTGGGCCCGCCGTTGCGCTTCTGGGCTTTGGGCCTTCTGTTCCGCCTGTCAGGCCCAGTCGGGTGTAGGCCCCTCTTGTGGGGCCCCTGTTTCTGACATCCCACAGGCCTCCACATATCAACTTCATCGTGTCAGCAACACGTCACACGATTTCAAAATACATTGCATATTCTATTAATCAATATTGACATTTGTAATTCCAAAATGATGGCACTGACTCGTTGCGGGTCTAAGCAGATTAATACGTTCTATCCAACCCATGTTGGCAATTCAATAGCTACCAACTATTAATCAACAAACCTAGGGTGACAAATAAATCATGGCATACAATTATTATGGACAAGGTGGCAATAACAAATAGGTTGATTATTAATCCCAAATTAATTGAAATTAGTTTAACTTAAACTAGCATGCAATAATTTGAAACAACATAATTTTCGAAAATGGGATCAACATGGTCAAAGCACAACTTGCCTGGCCCTTGCAATTTTTACTGTTCTTTACTCTTTATCTTTGATTCTTGATCCTCGACCTTCAATCTTCACTTCCTGGACCTTCAGCTCTGTGGAACGACTTCCGAATGACGCGCCTAACGATTAAAGAAGAAACAAATACAAACCAACTCAAAAGACACATCAAGTAGAACTCCAAATTAAGAACAAATAACATTGGGCACAACGGCTTAGATGAAATTGGGAACTCGAACGGATTAGATCGAAGAGTAGACAAAAGAGAACGAGCTTTCGGAAAACACCGAAAAGGGAAAGACTGATAACAGAGAAAGAAAGAATAATATTCCAAAGAATATTTCTTCTGAAGTTATTATCTTGATTGGACAGACAAGGACATATGGGCTCTCGATCTATAAACCGGGTCCATAAGGATACGTTAGTTCACAGTGAACTAAACTGATTCTCGATGTGGACTTTCGTTGACTAAACAGATACATAGTCAAACAAAAGAGGGATAGACTGATAGATAAGATCTGGGTACACGGACAGGACACATGGCCAATGGTCTATCGACCAAGTCCACGAATGAGTTCCAGGTCAACGGCAGATTAGATTTTCGAAGATAAGACAAGGACAAGTGTCTTACCACGATTGAAACAACGGGAAAGATTGCAAAGATAATAATGCGGCTCACGATGAAATTAGTCCATCGAACCGGTGTTAGGTTAGGGTTTTGATTTGGCTTTGAAGATGATATGACGATGAGGCTAGGATCACACTATGATGATAGAACAAATGAGGACATCGCACTAGGGCTCTTGCATGAATGCACGCATGCAATGACAACGAAGCGATGAGAGCCAAGCGTTAACGGCAGAACGTTAACGATGAAACATTAACAGCGAAACATTAACGACAGAGCGTTAACAGTGGAACGTTAACGATGAAACGTTAACGGTGAAACGTTAAGGGTGGGACGTTAACGACAGAACGTTAACGGTGGGACGTTAACGATGGACGTTAACGGTGAAGCGTTAACGGCGGGGCATTAACGGTGGAACGTTAACGACGGAGCGTTAACGATGGAGCGTTAACGACGGAACATTAACGGTGGGACGTTAACGATGGAATGTTAACGGTGAAGCGTTAACGACGGAGCGTTGATGGTGGAACATTAACGGCAAAACGTTAATGGTGGAATGTTAATGGCAGAACGTTAATGGCAAAACGTTAATGGCGTAACATTAACGGCAAAACGTTAACAGTGGAATGTTAACGGTGGAACATTAACGGTGCAGCGTTAACGGCGCACGTTGACGACGAAGGAGAAATGACGATGAGACGCTCATGAAACGAGAAGGTAGCGACCGTCGGTGCAACGACATGGCCACGATAAAACGCTACCAAGGATAGCTAACCGAAACGCGAACTGGTAACAAAGGGTTAGGTCGAAAGACGACGGCTACAAACCGGAACCAGGCTTTGTCGGCGAACGGAGGCCAAAAGAACTCTAAGGATGGACCAAAACAGTACATGATGACCCACCAGATGCAACAACACGGCCGGAGCGAACTAAAATAGCCGGTGTCAAAAGACGGCGCACGGCGGCGGCACAAAGACGGCCTAAATATATAAAAAAAGTTCGGAGGATGGGAAAGCAAAGGGAGATTGTCCATCACGTAGAATGCAATGAGACGAACTCAATGGTATAGGAGGATTTTGCGGCGCCACGCCGGAATAATCACAAACTGCCAATTAACGGGTTTTGGGGCTAAACTTCATACAGCCATAACTTCTAGAATAATGATTGGAACTTAACCAAATTTGACTGAGAGCTATATGTGACCTAGAGGAACACCGTGACGTAGGTGGCTCAGAGATTTACCTGATCGAACAGCAGGGAACACGCGAGGATGATTGTCGCTGTCTGCAACGCAGACTGATCGGGGAAAATAATTTTGTGCATAAAATCCAGAGAGCAAAACCGTGGGTTACGATGTGCATCATGTAGAGGACATCAAGGAGATTCTACAGTAAAAAATTTACGGCCAAACTCAAAAAATTGAGGGAGATATGGCCTCGGCAAGATTCGAGATTGAAACAGCCATAACTTTTGATTCATGGGCCAAATTGGATGAAATTTGGAGGGGAGACAAATGGTACCTTGGGGCACGCTGTGACGCAGGTGGCTCGCAAAAATTCACGACGAGCCGACGAGGAACGCGATGCCAAAACACGCCGATGTTCGGCGGTGTTTCAGAGGATGAGGGATGGATTCTAGGGTTTGGAAAATTAATCTGAGAGTGGGGATGTGTGGGAGAGGCCATGGGAGGTCTACATGAGGTTAGGGTGGCGGCTAGGTCAAAAAGAATCAAGAAAAATGCAAAAACAGGTCTCATAGGCATTTTATCGAGCACTTGGCGTGCGTGACCCGAACTGGGTGACATGGCCGATTCTGATGGTGACACGTGGCGCGATCTGGTGGCGACACATGGCACGGCCTGGGAAATTCGGATTTTCCCAATAAAAAAATTTCAAAATTTCAAATAAATCATTTGAGGCAATAAAAATACCAGAAAAATTCTAGAAAATATTTTGAGACATTTTGAACAAAAATAAAATATTTGCAATAAAACTTTATATAAACTTTTCCAAATAATTAATTAATTTCAATAAAAGGGCTTAAAACAAATCGATTCCGAATAAATCCAATAAATAGCAAACGAGCTCCGAAAAATCTCAAAAATTACAGAAGAATTTCTTGAAGCACAAGGAACCCAAATAAAATTAAATTTCTTTTATTTGAGATATAAAATAATCAAATTAAATTATTTTAGCTTTTAGAAAATTCAAATCAAGCTTTATAAACGCGAGAAAATCAACAGAAATTTTTGGGAAGCTAAACTAAATCAAAAAAATTAAAAACTCAAATTTTGGGATGTTACACTTTTCCTACTAATGTTTTCAATTTACAGCAAACGGGGAGTACACGTATGTACTCGCAAGACTTTAGTGTATGCAAGTACAATAGAATGCAGGCTATGTTAATGAAACAGGTTTCTACACTAGTTTCAATCTACATGAAGCCGGATTTATTTGCAATAGAATAATAATTTTGAAACAATTCAGAATTTACAAGAGCAATTGTAAAGGAAGTAATTACAATATAAATATCATTTATCCATCAATCCATATTCCATCCAATAGGAACCACATCCATCCATCAAACCAATTCATCAATTCAACATATCAATGAACCAACCCACCATTCCATTTTCCATTCCATTGTCTAAACCATTTCACATATCATTTTCCATACCAATCCACCATACCAATTCCATTTCGCCAAAACATTTTCCAACACCAACCCATTTTTCCAAAACCTTTCCAGAAAGAAAAAACAAAAGTCTATATTTGACAGTATTTTTCAAGCTGCTCTTGACCGTGATCACTACTAATCGATATATTAGATTTATTCTCTGTAGAGATTGTACACTTTTTCCACATGACACGTCCAAGCAATCATGTCAACCATGCCACGCGGTATGCAACATAACCGTTTTGCTTGTCCATGATGAAACATTTCCATTCACTAGAGTTTTGCCTTGCACGAGCTGTGGTGATGTGCGTCCCTTGCTATGGGTGGGAGTACAGCATGTACACACAGTACTCATGATGGTTTATGTGCTATCGCGCTCTCCTAGACCGGGTGGAAGTATGACCTGTACACAGAGTACTCACGATGGTTTACGCCCCATCGCGCCCTTCCAGTCACGCTCACACAGAGTTCCGATGATGGTATACGCCCCATCATGTCCTTTACTCCATAGTAAGGCATACACTATTGTATTGGCATACTCCGACCCCGACGCCTCGATGACGGAGTACCTAGAACAGCACCGTTTACCCAGAGTGTCCATACTACTTCAACCTTCCAAAGTGCAAGGTTAAATCCCAACTACTGTACTCAGTTAAGGACGTTGAGTTGCTCTCTATTTTATTTATTTATTGCTATTTGTATCTGTAACACCCCAAAATTTTGCTTTTCTTAAATCTATGTGTGATTTGGCACTTGGGTGAATTTTTGGAATTTTCTGGAATTTATTTGGACTTATTTGGAATTTATTTGAATTTATTCCATTTTGAAATAATTAAATAATTAAACTTTGCAAATAAAATTTTGTTGGAAATATTTTATTTGAGTCCAAAATGATCCAAAATATTTTCCAGAATTTTTCTGGAATTTTTCTGAGTCTTTTACTATTTTTAATGAATTAAATGAATTACTGGAAATTATTTTAAATATTAAATCGCTGGAAATTCGAGTTGGGGTCAAGTACTATTCATCCGACCGAGTCGGAACCCGAGTCGGACTCCAGTCCGACCCGAGCCAGTTGACTCGACCAAACCTACTCCTAACCCTAATCGATCCCGACCGTTGGATCGGGATCCAACGGTCAAGATCGTCCCGTACCGGTTCGAGTCGTAACCGGACCGAATCCGGTTTCGATCATGCGATCGTGGCCGTTAATCGCGCCACGTGGGCCGATCGGCCGTCGTCCCCGCCGGATCCGGCCGGACTCGCGCCGCGCCGCCGCCGTGTGGTTCTAGGTTTCCGGATTCCACGCGAAGCCGAGGCTATTTAATGCCGGATCACACCGAGGACCACCTTGACCTTGCGCAGCCGCTGTTCTAGCCGTCGCCGCGCAGTGCTCGACGCGCCGCAATCGCTCGCCGGAGTTGTAGCACTCCTCCGCCGCGGTTTTCCGTCCTCTCCGTCGTCATCCGCCGTCTCCTGTCACCGTTGAGTCCAGATCCGAGAAGCCCAAGCCAAGGCGCACCCGGGAGGCCAACTCACTTCGCCGGAATCGCGTCCGAACGCCGTTCGGGAGGTTGCCGTCTTCGTCTCCGGCCAGGCCAGCGCCGCCGTGTCGCCATCAACCTCGCGAGCTCGGACAGCCGTCCGATCAAGATCGAACGCACACGGTGAGCCCATGTTCTTCCCCAAACCCAGGAACAAGATCAGATCCGGACCGTTGGATCAAGATCCAACCGCCCACGATCATCACGTGCGGTAACAGTGTTAGCGTAGGGTTAGATCTGGACCGTCCGATCTAGATCGAACGGCCCACGATCACCGTGTAGTTTTCCACGTATTAACCCTGGATCTAATCACGACCGTTGATTTTCAAATCAACGGACACGATCGCGCCACGTGTCCAGGGAGCCGAACCGCCGCGCCACGCGGGCGTGCGCGTGGGTCACTGACATGCCGGGCCCGCGTGTCAGCGACAGCACCGTGACGTCACCCATGACGTCATCGGTGGGTCCCACCTGTCAGCACCGTGGGCTGAGCCCCGCTGACGTCAGCAATGACGTCACCCGAGTGGTCCCACCTGTCAGCGACACATGGAGCCGTGGACCGGGTCCACGGTGAACCCGAGCCGAGCGTGGACCAAGTCCATGGACCGGCTGACGTCAGCAGACCAATCAGAGACTGACACGTGTCCAGGCTGACGCAATAAATGATTTTCCGAAAAAGAAAATGATTTATTAATTCGAAATAATGATTTCAGATTTTGATTCAAACTTCAAACGCTTATAACTTTTGCGTTTCAACTCCGATTTGAGTGATTCAAATTTCTAAATTTGTATAAAATTGAGATCTACCTAAATATGAATTTTATTTAATTTTTGGACTAAAGTTTTTCTCTGTAAAATTATTTAATTGATTATTTAAACTTTAAATAATCATAACTTTTGCATTTTAACTCCAAATTTGACGATTCCAGTTTCTAAAAATTCATAAAATTGTGTTCTCTCTGTTTATGGATTTTATTTGGATGTTTGGACACATTTTGCCTATTGTTTATTCGTGTATTGCTATTTGCACGCTTTACGAGTAGACGTTGAAGTGCCGGAAGGATTCGAAGGAGAAGTATTGACTCAGGATCCAACTCAAGACCAAGAACAAGTACTTTTTGAAGGCAAGTTGTGCTTTGACCATGTTGATCCTATTTTGAAATCTCTTTTGATTTAACCTATTGCATGCTAGTTCAATTAGAAAATACTTTATTTAAATATGGGGAATTAGATAAATGCCAAATTGCTGTATGACTCCTTGATTAATTAAATATGTGCCATGACCCTTGTCACCCTAGTTGTGGTTTACTAGTTGGACATTACTAAATTGCCAACATGGGAATTTAGATCGTTGTAGTATACTGCTTAGACCTGCTACGTGCTCATGACATGATTTTGGACAATCAAATGTTAACATTGACTTAATGATATATTGAACCTGTTTTGGAAAGGTATCATGTGATGTTGATGGCACGTGGTGCATGGTAATCAACTGGGTTTGATAAATAGTTTTTGACCGGGGTGTGTGGCAAGAATGATCGGATGGGCCAGTTGTGGCACCGGGAATGTTGGTTTGGTTCTTCGGGTAGTCTTGCCCTGGTCACCCTAAGGACTTCACCTTGCAAGCCTTTGAACTGGGTCTAACGTGCAACCACATGTCTGTAATGGGACGGACCTAGTTGACTAAGTTGCTAATAACGTACCTGTGGGACCTCAGGGGGTCAACTACACCCTTTGTGTAAGTTGTACGAGGGAGCGTACCGGGGCTGAGGCCAGGTACCCATCTAACGGTTGATTGGCCTAAACTTTGCCTTAGCTAAGGGAAGGGTTAGTGTGCAATAACCGGGGAGGACCACTTGTATTGTTAGAAGTTTCCGAAAGACTTTGTTACGGGAACTCGCCTTTGTGGTGTTTGACTGTATCTTGTGGGTAAAGTGCATAACCTCTGCAGAGTGTAGAATCTATTCGAATAGCCGTGTCCGCGGTATTGGACATCGCTCGGGAATTACAGTCAAGGGTTAGATTTTCTTAAAAAAAATAACTTGGACTTGGAAGGTTGGGTTTGGTCTACAAATAACGTTAATGGAAATGCGGACTAGGATGGGAGAGATGGTTATTAAACTCCTTGAAAAGTTATCTATGCTATACTTGTTTCTACTGCTTTCGAATCTACCTATGATATTTGTCAAAATGCTGTTTTACTGCAAATATACCCTGAGCTATTCCTTTGTACTAAGCCATGCATGTAGTATACTAGTTGCATTCTGTGCATGACTTGCTGAGTACCAAGTACTCACCCTTGCCACAATACAACACCAGTTGAAGAGGAAACTACACCAGCTTTGGAGGAGGAGCTCCAAGAGGAACCGTCTACTTAGGGAGCGAGCCCAGTCAGTTGCCTGTGGTATACTGGATGGCGCCACGAAGTTATTTGATTTTCCGCTGCTACTATTTCTCTCTTAATAAGTTTCGCCCTGCGAGCCGTATAATTGTAACTTGACCATAAGGTCGAGTAACCAGTTTGACTATTTAATTAAAGTACTTTATTAGTATCGAATGGTATGATTGTGATATTTACCAATGTTAAGACTGTGTGCACTAGCGCGTTCCTGGACTAGTGCTGAATACACAGAGGGTCCGGATTTGCAAATTCGGGGTCCCGACAGTATCCGTTACGCGTAGACGTTGAAGCGCCCGAAGGCTTCAAAGGAGAAGTTTTGACTCAGGAACAAGCTCAAGACCAAGAACTAGTACTCTTTGAAGGCAAGTTATGCTTTGATCATGCTGATTCTGTTTTTGAGAATTATATTGATTCAAGTTATTGCATGCTAATTTAAGTAGAAAAATGATTAAAATAATTATGGGAATTAGATAAATGCCTAGTTGATGTATGACACCTTGTTATATATAATTGTATGCCATGAACACTTGTCACCCTAGTTTGTGGATTATTTAGTTGGACACTATTAATCATGCCAACATGGGTTAATTAGATCGTTGTAGTATGCTTAGCCCAACCACATGTTAATAACATGATTTTGGATAATCAAATATTAATATTGACTTAATGAGATATGGAACATGTTTTGGAAAGTGTCATGTGTTATTGATGATGATGTTGATGGCACGTGGTGCATGGTAAACAACTGGGGTTGATAAAATGGTTTAAACTGGGGCAAGTGGCAAGATTATTTCTGGTTGGCCAAGAGTGGCAATTGGGCGGTCGATTTGGTTTTTACTGGTTTTGGAATACTTATAGACACTTTGGTAGTCTTGCCTTGGTCACCCTAAGGACTTAACCTTGCAAGCCTTTGAACTGAGTTCATCATGCAACCACATGTCTGGAATGGGACGGACCTAGTTGAGTAGGTTGCTGATATCTTGCATGTGGTACCTCGGGGTGTCAGCTACACTTACGTGTAGTTGTATGGGGGAGCGTACCGGGGCTGCGACCAGGTACCCGTCCAACGGTTGGTTGTCCTAGACTTCGCCTTTGGTAAGGGAAGGGTTAGTGTTCAACAACCGGGGAGGTCCACTTGTATAGTTAGAGGTTTCCAAAAGACTTTGTTACGGACACTCGCCTTTGTGGTGTTTGACTGTATCTTGTGGGTAAAGTGCATAACCTCTGCAGAGTGTAAAATCTATTCAAATAGCCGTGTCCACAGCATTGGACATTACTCGGGGATTACAGTCAAGGGTTAGACTTTCATTGAAATAACTTGGACTTTGGAAAAATGGTTGGGTTGGAGATGTGAACTAAATGTAGGATGTGAAATGCTTTACTTGTGAAATTACTTGCGTAAGTTATTATCTTTATTATTGTTTTACCGCTTTACAATCTATTACTGTATTTATGAATGCTGCTTTATTGCAAATCAACCTGTTAGCCTACCTTTGTAATAAGCCATGCATGTAGAATATTAGAACTGCATTCTGTGCATAACTTGCTGAGTACCAAAGTACTCACCCCTTGCAACAATACAACATCAGTTGAAGAAGAAGCAACGCCTGCATTGGAGGAGGAGTTCCAAGAGGAGCCAACGAACTAGGGGAGCGAGCCCAGTCAGTGGCCTACGGTATACTGGATGGCACCACGAAGTTATCTTATTTTTTCGCTACTGTTATATCTTTTAATAAGTCTTCGCCCTGCGAGGTGTATCTTTGTAACTTGACCATAAGGTCAAGCAACCAGTTTGGTTAATTAATTAAAGTACTTTATTAATTCGCTGAGTATGATTGTGATATGTACCGATGTTGAGACTGTGTGCACTAGCGTGATCCTGGACTACTGCTGAATACACAGAGGGTCCGGATTTGCATATTCGGGTCCCGACAGTGGAGGAACGAAGAAGGGTTTTATTGTCTTTGTGGATGCAGGACTTTGTTTGGTGGTCATGGTGAGGCGAAGGGAGGCTGGAGCTAGGCATAGGATGGCTGGAGGTTCGCCAAAAGATGGCCGGAGATGAAGTCGGAGTAGTCCAAAGGGGCAAGAGAGCAATGGAGAAGCTCGCTTATCACTACTTGTATTAAGGAGAGCTGTTGGGTTGTAGTTCTAGAAGATAGAGTAGTGGATAAGTCTAGTTTGCTTTGAAATGTGTGCAAAACCCGTTATGTAAGTGGATTTCGGGTTAGCCCAAGAGTGGTTGACAATGACAGTGTGGGATCAAATCCTGACCCTTGATGTTAACCTAGGGTTTAGGCAACACATCCAAGGGTGGGAATTGATCCTAGAACACTATAAATAGATGGGTAGGGGTAGCCTTCCCCTTAGGCATTTTTCTTTGGAATAGTTTTGTAAGGAAATTCTGGTGGCTCACAGGAGCTTTTGCCCATATATTGTGAGGCTTTGTAAAAACTTCCATCCAGAAAATACAAAAATATTTTCTCAATCCTGAATTTAAATTCTGCACTTACATTATGTATTTACATTATGCAATTTAAATCCAGTCTTTACCTTCCAATACTTATTTTACGCATTTAGTTTCTTGCAAATTACTTTCATGCAATTTCGAATTGCCTCCTCTCCTTCTAAATTGCTTCTGGATCTTCTTGCTGAAGATGAGTGATTGATTGAAAAGTCTTCCTACAGACCATATCTCAATCCTCTAGGCAAATCTCAAGTTTTTGCAAAAATCTGATATTTTTGTTCTTCATATGGAAATCTTTGTAGAGTACGTTTTTCAGTGTGTTCTTTGTGATTTCTAGCTTGCTGTGATTTGTTGGAATGTATCCAAGTTTATATTGATCATCAAAACCCCACGAGCAAGTCTAGATCGAAGTTCTTGATTTCTACCTTAACTTGGTGTGAATCTCCTTCTCAGGGAAAAAGGTTAGAACTTTGACATTGATTCTTCGAATCGATGGGAGGAATAAGTTCCTAACATCCTAAGGATCACATCTACCAAGTTGCATGTGACTCGGAGCTTTATATCGAAAGTTACATAAATTTTGCTTTTGGAAGTCATGCTGTTTCTGTACACTATTTTGCTGATTTTTTCCTGAAGCCTCTATTCTTTGCAAGCAGTGTTGGTATTTGTCCAAGAGGTGCAAAAATTTATTTGGGATCATTCACCCCCTCTGATCGCCATCCTAATCTTTCAATTGGTATCAGAGCCGATTTTGTTCTTTCTAGTTCTAGACCGGTCTCAAGAGCCATGGCGATGGACAAGTACTCAACGAAGCCTCCAATTTTTTCTGGAGTTGATTATCCATTTTGTAAAATGCGGATGGAGTCATACATCACTGCCCAGGGCTTCCTGATATGGCAGAAGGTTAAACTCCCGTATGAGGTTCCTACCGATGAGAATGTCAATGCCGCAAACATGGCTGATGTTGAGGCAAACGCTAAGGCTAGGAACATCCTCATACATGGACTTAGCCGCAGTGAGTATGATAGGGTCTCTCACCTATGATCCGCTCATCAGATCTGGGTGACCCTCAATGCTTACCATGAGGGTACCACTCAGATCAAGATGGTGAGGCAGGACCAGTACAAGCGTGACTACAACAAGTTTGAACAACACAGTGGTGAGAGCCTCGATGAGTGCTTTGCTCGCTTCTCCACGATCCTTAGCAATCTCCGATCAGTTGGTTGCACATACCCTTACTCAGAGAATGCTAGGCACTTTCTAACAGCACTCGATTTGAGAGTTTGGGAGATGAAAGTGACCACCATCAAGGACTCCACTGATCTGTCGACTTTGACTCTTGACAGGCTTTATTCTAGACTCAAGACTCATGAGATCGACTTCGTCTCTCATAGAACGAGATCTCAGTCGATGGCTTTGGTCACCGATCCCACCGGGTCTTCCTCTAGACCCTCCATTGATTTTTCTTCTGGTTTTTCTCTATCCGGTCTTTGCACGTAAGTGATGATATTCTGGAGTGATTTCCAAAAAAGAAGCTTGCTTTTGTCGCTGGCAAATTTTCCAACATCTATAAAAGAGTGGGAGAGAGGAAGAGAGGTGGCACTGTGACTTGCTTCGAGTGTGGTGGCCCCAACCACATTCGAGCAAACTGCCCCAAGCTGGAGAAAGGCAAGAATGTCTCCGACGGTTTGAGCAAGAATGACTACACCGATAAGAACCACAACAAGAAGCCTCCAGCTTGTGAGCCTGTACGAGAGAAGAAGTACCGCAACTTTGCCAAGTAAGAAGCTCTTCCATCGCGTACTTACCGCTCTCGATGACATCGACCTCTCTGACATGGAGACATGGAGCGATGAGGGCGAGGATGAACCGTGAGAGAAGACGAAGGGTGACAAGGACTTCTCTAGCATGTGTTTCATGGCGGATGCCAACGGCATCAGCGATAACAATCTTCTCAGCGACGCCGATGAGGTACCCACCTACGACGAGCTAAATGATGCCTTTTGTAAATTAGGCAAGTTTCATGCTAAGGCTAGGTCGAGGTGTTCTGAGTTAGAGATGAAAGTAGATAGCTTGTCTCGGGAGTTAGCTTCACTTAAATCTTGTTCCTCCTGAGACTCTAATACCTGTACATTGTGTGATGCTTTGCTTGTGAAGCTTGAGAACCTAAGGACCATGCATGATAGTGTGCTTTCTGAGCTTGAGGGTCTTAGGTCGAAGAATGCTAGCATTTGTTCCACTGATTTCATTCCCACTTATGCTAGTTTTCTTCATGCTCATACAAATGCATCTTGTAACAATTGCCCTAAGCTGCTTGCTGAAATCGATGCCATGAGCTCACACCTTAGGAAGCTTTCTGCTAGAAATGATGAACTTGAATTGCATGCTTCTAAGGACCCAGTCAGCTCATGTGAGGGCTGTAAGCAACTAAAACTTGACAAAAATGCTTTGAATGTCAAGTGTGCTCAACTTGGTAAGGACTTACTAGTTAAGTCACAAAATGGTTGCTTGCTGTGTGTTGGGGTTAAGGATAACTTAGACAAGGTCCACACAGAACTTAGGAAGAAGTTAGAGGCCCAGGTTGGTAGAATTAGAGATGCTCCTTTGTGTTTCCTGTGAGTCTCTCAAACTGAGGTAGCCGTGTATAGGGAGAGATATGCACGTGTTGTTCGATCCTCTTCTTCTGTCTCTTCTTCTACTCCTTCCCCTTGTTCTTCATGCGCCTCATTTTTTCGAGAGTGTTAGTACCTTATGAGCACTGTCAAGAAATTTGTGGGAGGCAAAAAGAAGCTCAATCTTATTCAAGACTAATCCAAGATAAGTAGATTCAATCAGGGTCTAGGATTTGATTATCTCGAGCACGCACGGGCGCATCCGCCTACAGTTGTCTGTCCCTTCGAGAGTAGGAAGATTATGGTTGCTCCACATACGAGCACCACTGTGTTTAAGTCAGCTGGCATGGTCCATGGGATTTCTGACGAGAAGGTGACATCACCTGCCACTTCAGCCTCCAAGGCAAAGTATACTTGCACCTTCTATCAAAAAGGATGAACACCTTGCTAACTTCTGCTTTAGATGCATCAAGATCACTCAGCGTGAGCGTGTTCATGCTGTTAGAGGTATTCAGGGTCATCCCCAAACTCTGAGTACTCCTAAAGCACACACTACTTCTAGACAAGATAAACATGCTAGAGTCTCCTGTTCTTGGACGGCGTAAGGGGCTTGGTTTTCAGGCTTCTACCTCTAGTTTTTTGCCCTAGAGATGTCCCGAGTCAGTCTTTCCACCGTCCTCATGATATGACTCATTCTTCTCATCGAGTTAGATATCAACAGCGTGAGTTTGCTTCCTCTAGTAGGAGGTCTGCCAGCAGCACTGGGATGGTCCGGCCTTTGCACGTCGGCAGACCAACTCGGCACCTATTCCTAGGTGTCTTGCAGGAGCTACTTATGAGTTTGTGAGAGTAGAGTCACGGAGAGGCACTAGATTGCGTTTTTCTGCTTCCTTGATTGTTTCTTCTTCTGATTGGGTGACTCAGTATTGGGTTCCTAGATCTGCACTGATCTGCCCTGGTACTGAGACATCTTCCTTTTGCTCTCATTGATTCAGGTTCGTAGGACAGGTAAGGAGGAGGTTTGGATTGTAGAATCTAGCTGTTCTCGCCACATGACCGGAGACTCCCGATGGTTTTCTTCCCTAGTCCGAGCTCCCAGTGATGAGGTGAACACTTTTGGGGATGCTTCGTTAGGTAGAGTCATCGCTAAAGGTACCGTTTGCATTAATGATCATTTTATTCTTAAGGACATTGCGTTAGTCAATAAGCAGCAATACAATTTGCTTTCTATTTCTCAACTCATCGAGTGCACTTGTAGGATCCTCGATTCTTCTCGGGAGTTGGTTTGCGGTAATTCTCATTTTGGGAGTCTTTCGTACTGATTTTTCCTCCTATTCTGGAGACTCTCTCCATTGCCTTATTGCTTCAGAGTCTCGTGATCTCTCCTTTTGGCATAGGAGACTTGGTCACATTGGCTTTGATCATTTGACATGAGTTAGCAGCCATGATCTCATTCGTGGTTTGCCTAAACTCAAAATGGTCAAAGATATTGTAAGTTCTCCTTGCAGCATGGCAAGATGGTTGCTGCTTCTCATCGCCTAGTCACCTGAGTGATGACCGATGCACCAGGATAGCTCTTGCACATGGACACTGTTGGTTCGGCTCGAGTGCAGTTAGCTGGATAGAAGTGGTACATTCTTGTCATAGTCGATGATTTTTTGAGGTATTCTTGGGTGTTTTTCATGGCCTCGAAGGATGAGTCTTTTTCACACTTTAGGGGTTTTGTCTGTAGGCTATCCATTGAGCTCCCAGGTGCCTTGCGAGCGATCCGCAGTGACAATGGCACGGAGTTCAAGAACTCCTACTTTAGCAGCTCTTGTGAGGAGTTAGGCATAGAGCATCAGTTCTCTTCTCCATACGTCCCTCAATAGAATAGCGTAGTGGAGAGTAAGAATAGGACCCTAGTTGAGATGGCCAGGATGATACTAGGCGAGTACAATACTCCTAGGAAGTTTTGGGCTAAGGCTGTAGCTACGGCATGCCATGTTGCCAACAGAGTTTTTCTTAGGGCACACTTGCACCGTACTTCTTATGAGTTGAGATATGGGCGAAAGCCTAATGTGTCTCATTTTCATGTTTTCGGTTGCAAGTGTTTCTTTTTCAAGTCCGGGAACCTAGACAAGTTTGAGTCATGCTCTGCTGACGGGATCTTTCTAGGTTACTCAACTTCTTCCCATAGCTATAGAATTTGGGCTGTAGACTTGGGTACGATGATAGAGACCTGTGAGGTGACCTTTGATGAAGCTAGTCCAGGTGCCTAGCCAGACAATTCAGGCTCTTCTCCTCTTTCCCAGCCTATTTTCGCTGAGGATGATGATGACGGAGATGAAGGTTGTTTGCCTTATCCAGTCACCATTTCCACTCCCGAGGTGCCTCCAGTTTCCATCTCAACACCTCTGGGAGATCAACCCTTATCCTCAGACTCATCGGCAGCTAGTGACTCTGTTCCTACTTCTCCCACGTGAGGAGTAGAGGTCACTTTTGCCGTTGGACTTGCCTGTTATATTCAGAGGCACCATCCACCTGATCAGATGATCGGCGATTTGTCTGAGCATGTCACACGCTCAAAATCAGGTTTGCCCTCTTTCTGCCTTCACTCTGTCTTTGTTGCCTCTTTTGAGCTGAAGGATATTTCTTCTGCATTATCTAATGAGTCTTGGATTAATGCCATGCATGAGGAACTTGAAAACTTCAAGAGGACCAAAGTTTGGCAGCTTGTCGAGCCTCTATCTAAACACAATATCATTGGGACCAAGTGGGTGTTCAAAAACATGCAGAGTGAGGATGGGGTTGTAGTCAGGAACAAGGCTCGACTAGATGCTCAGGGTTTCACTCAGGTTGAGGGCCTCGACTTCGAGGAGACTTTTGCCCCTGTAGCTAGATTAGAGGCCATTAGGATCCTACTCGCATTCGCATCATCCAAGGGCTTCAAGCTTTATCAAATGGATGTCAAGAGTGCATTCCTCAATGGTTTCATTGAGGAAGAGATGTATGTCAGACAGCCTCCAGGATTTGAGAACCTCAAGTACCCTAATCATGTATTCAAGCTTTCTAAAGCTCTGTATGGACTTCACCAAGCTCAATGAACTTGGTGTGAGAGGCTTAATTCCTACCTCTTGAATCATGATTTTGATATGGGTAAAGTGGACAAGACCTTATTCGTCATACATTCAGACTCGTACTTTCTCCTAGTCCAAATCTATGTCGACGACATTATCTTCAGTGGTTCCTCGCATTCGTTCATTACTCAGTTCTCAGATGTGATGAGTATTGAGTTCAAGATGAGCATGATGGGTGAGTTGAGCTACTTTCTTGGCTTCCAGATCAAGCAGACTCGGGAGGGTATATTCTTGCATCAAGGCAAGTACACATGAGACTTCCTAAAGCGCTTTGATATGTCTGACGGGAAGTCAGTCATGACTCCTATGGCCACCACTGCTATCATCGAGCCTGACAAGGAGGGTGAGTCCGTTGATCAAAAGGAGTATTGAAGCATGATCGGCTCTCTCCTGTATCTCACTGCTTCGAGACCTAACATACACTTCTCGATTTCAGGCTTCTCCTCGTGCCTCTCACTGCTAGGCGGTGAAACGCATCTTCAGGTACCTTCAAGCTACCATTGATTATGGTATCTAGTACTCTTCCTCCTCCTGTCTGTCCCTTAGAGCCTTTTCGGATGTAGACTTTGCTTGCTGTAGGATAGATAGGAAGAGCATATCTAGCACTTGCCAATTCATTGGCACTTCTCTTGTTTGTTGGTCTTCTAGGAAGCAGTCCAGAGTTGCTCAGTCCATCGTAGAGGCCGAGTATGTCGGCTTACCCGATTCTTTGTGAGCAGTGCTCTGGATGAGATCGACCCTACGGGACTATGGGTTAGCAGTAGAGTGCGTGCCACTTTTCTGTGATAACACATCTGCCATTCACATTGCTAAAAACCCAGTGTAGCATTCTCAGACCAAGCACATTGATATTCCATATCACTTCCTTAGAGACCATGTGGAGAAGGGTGACATAGTGCTCTAGTTTGTGGAGAGTGACCACTAGTTGGCTGACATTTTCACCAAGCCTTTGGATAGCTATAGGTTTGTTGCCTTGAGAGGGGAGCTTGGGATTATGAGCCCTTTTGGCATATCTTGAGGGGGAGCTGATTTGTACTATATATTTATATGTATATTCAGCATTTCTTTTTTTACTTCTTCTGGGTATCTTTTGGGCTATTTTTCATTGAGTCCACTTCACCTAGACTTCTAGCATGGTTCCTCATGGATCTCTCACCTTATGCTTTAGGTTGCTACTCTCCTTTCCTTCTCGGTTGAGCTCACTCATAGTCTTGTAGGTCTAGCAGGTGTTGGGCCCCCTGGGTAGATAGGGTCTGTGTTTGCTCCTAGGTTGGAGATTAAGATCAAGTTTTCCTATGTAAGTCATATGGGGAAGGTGAGAGCGAGTCTGAACTCAGTGGTCTCTACTATCTTTTCTGAGCTCATAGATCACCCAGCTATCAGTTTCTTGATTTCCTCTTCTCATTATGTCGTTCTGATTTCAAGTTGAGTTCATTTCTGTCTTTTGAGCTAAAACTGCTAATTATTCAACTTGAATCAGGTTTGTGCTTAAAATCAACTCACATGTTGAGGGGGAGTTCTAGAAACTGATTTTCTTGCATATAGACTTGTTTTCATTTTTTGAGCTTTGTCTTTTATGCAATTGATAAATTTAAGATATGTTGCACCTAGCTACTGTCATGAAGATCCTTGCTAGTCTAGGTCATACCCAATCTGGTATCATGTTTAAACTAGCCAACATTTAAAATTGATCTTTCTTGAAAAACTTGATGAAACTTAGCTTTTACTTGCTATATTTCTTCATTAGATGCTTATGCCATGTTTAGTGAAATAGTGAGTTTCTACTAGAGTACTTAGAGCAACTTGGGTTAGTTATACTGTTTCATTCTAGAATCCTGAACATGCTATGAGTGTAAGTGCTAGCATGATAAAAATTTAGTTGTTTGTGCTAAAACAAAACTCAACATTGTTCGTTCTCAAGACTGCTTCCCATTGCGCTTGGGATGAAGTTGGAATGAATTGTGTATGACCAAAACCACTCTTTTAAGCTTCTTGCTTGAGATGGTTGAATGTGACTTGAATCGATAAAATTTGAAAAATGCAAAACAAAATTGAGAAAGAGAGTGAAGCCTAGGAAGCCTTTGTCGATGGCTCCTAGTCGAGGATGTGTTTCACTAGGTTGACTCTCCAAATTGTAATTTGCTTCAAAGTAAAAACATTTTATAAGATGTTTGAGCATGAGGGTTCTCTAATGGTCTTATATCTTCTCAACGTGTTGACTAGGTTGAACTCTAGTATATCCATTTGCTCTTTATGTTGGCTTTACTTCTAATCTTGAAATTATGCTAAGTGTTGCTATTGTTGAAATCATGCTAGATTAACATAACTTCTTCTGTGCTAGTTAGTAAAAATTGGAATATGCCTTTGGATATGACTTAGGATGACCTAATATGCACTTAAGTAGCTTGGTGTCATACTTAGTCTAAATGGTCACTTGCATAATTTTCAAAGCTCTTCTAGGTTGCATTTCATCTAAAAATACTTCTCTTGTTGCCTATATTGCCAAAAAGGGAGAGAAAACGTAGAAAAAGGCATCTTGGAGACAAGAACATTAAAAAAATGCTTTCTCATGATTATGGTGAAAAATTATCCTTGCATTTGGATCATGAACAAAATTGAGCCTTTTGAAATATTTCTTGGATTTTAGAGTCTTTTGTTGAGAACTTGTTCTATTTCTTGGTGAGCTCTAAAAATTCTCTTCATCTACTTGGTCATGAGTTTGCTTTCTCTTTTAATTGGACCAAGTTTGAATTTTCAATTAAATTGCTTCTTCTTTTACTTTCAAACTCAAATTATGCCTTTTTGTGTATTTTGTCAATATACTCATCAAGGGGGAGATTGAAGGACCATGTGGAGGTCCATCCATGTTTGTGATGAGTATTTGACTTTATTTGAGCTAGGTTAGCTCAAATTTGAGTTAGGATTTGAAATGGAGTTTAATTTGGAAGCATTTTGATTTGTGTCGGCTTGTTAGGTTGCGGTGGACCTTAGGTACAACGCTTAGTGTTTGCACTAGAACAAGGGAGCTGAGTAACAGAGAGTTTCCCATTTGTGCCGGACCAAGTTAGGAATAACCTATGTTTGCGTCGGACCAAAGTTGATAGATTTCACATGTGCGGCGGACCTTGTGTTTGCGTCGGACCAAAGAAACAGAGAGTTTCATGTTTGCGCCGAACCAAGGAGTTTTGCAAACAGAGGATTTCACGTTTACACCGGACCAAAGGGTAAAAAATCACGTTTGCACCGGAACAAGTGGTTTTGCAAACAGAGGAAATCACATTTGTGCCGGACCATTTTTTTTTTGCGCCGGGCCAACTTCGACAGTGTGTAGTAATTCACGATTTTGGAGGTCTTCCCTTATTCAAAAAATTATAAATTATACACTCTACATGAAAGTTGTAGAGAATTTTGAGACACATCTTTTTCATGTTGACAATTTTTTCATTTGAACAAAAAAAATCATAGAAAATTGAGAATCTTTCACATTTACGGCGGACTAAATTTGACAACTTGTAGTAATTCGCGTTTTTGGTGGTCTTCCTGTGCTCGAAATATTATGTGGTCTGCATAAAAGTTGTAGAGAATTTTGAGATGCATCTTTTTTATGTTGCAAGTTTTTGATTTAAACAACAGAAAAAAATCATAGAAAATCAGGAAGATTTCTGTTGTATTGAATGCTGGGCGCTTGAACATGGTTAACTTGTTTTGGTCTGTTCTAACCCCAATTCGTGATTGAATTGGTGCAATGGGTTCATGGAGGAACCAAGAAGGGTTTTATTGTCTTTATGTATGTAGGACTTCGTTTGGTGGTCATGGTGAGGTGAAGGGAGGTTGAAACATTATAAAATATGAAATCGGAGATTAAAACTACACGTTATGAAGTTTAATCGCGTTTCCGGGCCGATTTCGGGAGTTTGGGCCTCTCTGGGGAGATTTGGGCCTTAGGGGGGACCCCACATGGGCCGAAGGTGGAGTTTTTGGCCCATGTGGGGGAGGGGGGCAGCAAACCCCAGCCCATGCGCCCCCTCCCATTGCCCTAAGGCGCCCCACCCCCTTGCCCTCCTCCCCAAGCCGCCAGCCCCCCACTTCCTCCTCTCCACGCCGCTCTAGCCACCCTCCCCCTTGCGCCTCCCTCCCTCCCTCTCCTCTCCACCTCCCTAGCCATCCTAGGGGAGCTCCTCAGCCCTCCATCCTGTTGTCCTCTCCATTGGGAAGCTCCGCGACGAGGAGATCCGGCGGATTCGGAGCGAGGAAGGAGATCGGGAGAACCGGGAGGAGATTCATCGCCGTTCGTCGGGCGAAGGTATGGTTATGGGTAATCCTTGGGGTGGTCTAGGTGCTGTGCTAGAGGGTGTTTTGATTCTTTTATATCAAGAGGTGGTGCTATGATTGGGTAGATTTGATGAAAACTAGAGTTTGCATAGGGTTCTGTTTCGGGCAGATTGGGCGCATGACCTAGGATTTGAGTTTTCGCAATTTTAGAGTTGGATTTTGGTCAGCCGCCTGTTGAGAAAGTTGTAGATAACTTCAATACCTTTAATTGGACACCAAGAACGTCCAATTCCGCCCAGCCGTTTGAAAGTTATGATCATTTTACCGAGCGTGTTCAAATCTGTGACGTAATTGGGACAGAACGTAATGTTTTGTAGATTAGACAATTTTAGATTCCGAATGAGATTTTTCCAATACTTAGAAAAAGTTAGGAAATTTCCTAAGCTTCGTGATGATGTACTCATTTAATCGATTCGGAGCCCTAGAACTAAAGTTATACTAGATTGAAGCCTGCTGTCCCGACGGGACAGATTCTCTGTTTTTCGGTTTTGAGAGTAGTTTGTGAAGTCGGGGTAGACGAGCTTTTGCGTACTGTTTTGGGGGCACGTTTTGAGTGTGTGGAATGTTTGTGCAGGTGGTGTGACCCCGGGAGTGCCCTCATCCTCTCACCAATCCGTCGCCCGCGGTTAAGGTAAGTGTATTGGAATGAGTTGTGTGTTGTATGAATTGCTAGACTTGCTTAGGTGCAATGTGATTACATGATATACTAACTTGCCATGATTGATGTTTGCCTATGACATGATGAACATGATTTCATATTGATCATGAATTCGTTGTATTAAATGTTTATGTCAATCTTTACATGTTGATGCCATATGTGCATTCATAATCGAAGAGGCGACCCATGCTGATGCGGGCCTTTGTGTTTACATGTAGTGAACACGAAAGACCTACCTTGTAGTCCCATCCACGACTGTGCATGGGAGCGAGTCAGTAAGAGTAGGCACCCTCCATCTACGGGATGGAAGGGGAAGGGGGTGCACGCTGACGGGTGTGCACTCGGCAATACCGGTATGTGCTTCAGAGAGATATGGGCATGGCATTGCATTGCATTGCATAAATGAAGTGGCTTATGAGATGATTATGACGTTCTATGAGATGCATATGAAGATGTTTATTTGAGATGTTTATGAAGATGTTATATGAGAGCATGAATGAAGTTCATGAGTTGATTCTCAGGTTATGTGAATGGCATTAAGTATGTATGTGAGTTGTTATTGTTTTTGTATCATTGCAATATACTTGCTGAGTGATGAACTCACGCTTGTGTTTCATGTTGTTTTTAGGTACCATGAAACCGGCATGCGGAAAAAAGGGCATTAGCTACACTTCTACACGTAGCTTCACACTCATAGACAGTTTAATCATTTGGAGTCATGATAATAATGAATAGTGCCATGAAACTTGGTGTATGGCTTGGTTTTGAGCTTAAGTTCGTCGTTTGATTGCTATAATTTGTGGAATGGTTGAATTCCTTATTTTAGACATAAGTGATGCTATATCAGTCGATATTGCTGTTTTCAATGGATTCAGTGAGACTTTCCTCCCAGCTAGAAAGTCCTAACTTGAATCCCACTACTAATGCTCATAAAGAATGGTGCCCAAGAAATGTTTTGCTGTGATCGCATTTTTGAAGCTTGATCAAATGCTTCATCTGCTGACAAATCTTTTACATGCCCATTCAAACCCAAATTATCCAGTAGGATCTTCTCCTTTTTTTTGATTTGGGTAGCCCTTTCACACACAAATATTCTATTCCTTGCACAAGACATATGAACGTTGCCCCAATTAAACAATGCTAAAGCTGCCATTTCCTGAAATTTTGCCTCTGCGGCTCTGTTTACAACTAGGTGCCGATGATAAGATCATTCGTTTTGTGAAGATAGAATATAAAATGGTTTAAGAATCGCACACAACACAAATAACTAACCGACAACAAATCTATAATTGAATTAGCATTAATACATCGCAAAACTAATGTGGCGCATATTCGAACATAATGCTAACCAAAAGAAAAAAAGATAAGAGCTATGTCATAAAACACCATACTATGTTGGAGCTACCTTTCCACCTCAAACACACCATAAAATCTAGGAACAAATTTTTGGACATATATTAATATGCTCAGAGTGAACTAGCAATATATAACTATTACCAAGGTCTAGATTATGGCATGCACTGTCCATCTAGAACAAATTTCATAACATAGTGCTTATTCAGAAAAGATCCAGATATAAGTAGGTATATAAAGTAGTGTACCTTTGATTGACATTTTTGGACATGCACAGAATATTCTTGAATGTAGTCCAAAACACCAAGATAGCTATAATTATATCTCATTTAGGAAGCTCAGGCAAAACAAAATTTTAATTGCTGGAAATTAATATACTTGGTCACCCAATATAGCTCTTTTAATCTAGACATGCTATATGAATATAATTTCTTAATGAGAACTATTAATTCATAATTCCTTTTAATCGCTTTTGGTACAAATGAGTTGTATATGACTACATATACATAACTAGCTGATTACATAAATAATAATAGGAGCTAAGGACTAGGAAAGGGTCCTGGACACCTGGTCTGTGGCGTGCTTGGACGCATGGATGCAAGCGTTGCTCGAGCGTGAGGTCTTGAGGGGTGCTTAGGCCCTATCACTAAGATTTTTATTCGTTTCTTCTACTTTATTCTTATATCATTGTCTTTCTATGTTTATAGGATAGCGCAACTCATGGGCGTTGATCTCGAGGGGTTCTGAGTGCCCATATACTCAGTTTCTTTTGTTTGTTCTTCTTCTTTTGTCATTAGTTAGTTTTTCTGAACTAGAGTGACGAACGAGAGCGAGAATATATGATGTATTCTCCCTTCTTTAAAAACAAAACCATAATGGTTGTAACACCCCAATTTTTTCTTTTCATGAATTTAAATGAAATTTGGCACTTTTGTGAATTTTTGGAATTTTCTGGAATTTATTTGGAATTTATTTGAATTTATTCCCTTTTGAAATAACTAAAGAATTTAACTTTGCAAATAAAATATTGTTGGAAATATTTTATTTGAGTCCAAAATGTTACAAAATATTTTCTAGAATTTTTCTGGAATTTTCTGAGTGTTTTGCTATTTTTAATGAATTAAATGAATTTCTGGGAATTAATTTGAATATTTAATCGCCGGAAAAACCCAAACTGGGTTTTACTGTTCCTCCGACCCGGACCCGAGCACGAGGCTGACTCGAGTCCGAGTCCGACTCGAACCCGACTCAGCCCTAACCCTCTCGACCGTCCGATCAAGATCGAACGGCCGAGATTGAGCCACGTCGCCCGAGCCCGACTCCGACCGAGCCAGCCAAGTCACCGAGCCGGACCCGAGCACAAACCCCCGTGCCGTTGGATCTTGATCCAACGGTCCACGTTGAGCCACGTCACCAAATTCGAACTGGATTCGGATTCCGCCGCCGCAACCGAGTGGACCTCGGTCTCCGCGCAATACACGGAAGCCGAGGCCCCTATTTAAAGCGCCGCCGCCGCCACCGTGTAGCCGACTTCCATGCGCACCCATAGCCCTAGACCACGTCGCCTGAGCCGCTGTGGTTGCGCCGTAATCGCTCACCGTAGTTGCGTTAGGTTTCCGCCGCGGTTATCCGTCGATTCCGCCGTCGTTGAGTCTAGATCCGGAACCGCAAGGACAAGACGCGTCGGAGAGAACCATTCACTTCGCCAGAGAGTGCCTGCAACGCCGTCGGGAGCGTCGTCGTCCTCGTCTCCGGTCTGCAAGCACCGCCGCACGCCATCGCCGTCGCTCGAGCTCCACCAACCGTCCGATCAAGATCCGAGGGCCCAGATTCGTCCACGTCACCACGGTAAAATCCCACATTTTAGTTTTTAGATCTATTTCCAACCGTTGGATCTAGATCCAACGGTTTAGATTGCGCCACGTAGCCGTAACTGCACCGTGCTTGGTTAGATCTCAGCCGTTAGATCTAGATCGTACGGTTAGGGTTAGCCACGTTGTAAATTCTAGATTGGATCTTGACCGTTCGATCAAGATCAAATGGTCCAGATGGACCGAGTTGTTTCCTAACGCGCTAAGCCAGATCCGATCTGGGCCGTTGATTTTCAAATCAACAGCTGAGATCTAGCCACGTGGCCGGAAGCGTGACCGTTGCGGTCAGCGCGGTCGCCGCCCGGTCACCGCTGACGTCACGCGTGACGTCAGCGTGGGGCCCGCGTGTCAGACGCCCGACCAAACTGCCTGCGGACGTCACCGTGGCGTCACGGTGGTACCGTCATTGTCCTCGGCCAGGCGTGATGACGCCATCGCTAACGTCATCCGAGGCCCGCTGTCGATGAGACACGTGCGCCGTGGACCGGGACCACGGTGGACCGAGCCAAACCGTGCGCCGGGTCCATGGACCCGAGGCGACGTGGCGGCCTCTGATTGGTCCACGTGTCATGCTGACGCAATAAATCTTTTTCCGAAAAAGAAATTATTTATTTAATTCGGTTTATTGATTTCAAATTTAGATTCAAACTTCAAACGCTTATAACTTTTGCGTTTCAACTCCGATTTGAGTAATTCAAATTTCTAAATTTTCATAAAAATGAGACCTACTCAAATATGAAATTTAATTAATTTTTTACTATGAATATTTCTCTGTTTATATTGAATTAATGTTTTCTTTAAACTTTAAACGGTTATAACTTTTGCATTTTAACTCCGATTTGGACGATTCCAATTTCTAAAAATTTATAAAATTGTGCTCTCTCTATTTATGGACTTTATTTGGATGTTTGGACACTTTTTGTCTACTGTTTTATTCATTTATTGCTATTTGCACGCATTACGAGTAGACGTTGAAGTGCCCGAAGGCTTCGAAGGTGAAGTGTTGACCCAGGAGCCATCTCAGGACCAAGATCAAGTACTCTTTGAAGGCAAGTCGTGCTTTTACCATGTTGATCCCATTTTGAAATTAATTTGATTTAAATTATTGCATGCTAGTTCAATTATAAAATGCTTTAATTGATTTTGGGAGATTAGTTAGTTGCCTAGTTGTTGTATGTCACCTTGACATAGATAATTGTATGCCATGAATCCCTTGTCACCCTAGTTGAGGATTAAATAGTTGGACATTACTAAACTGCCAACATGGGTATTTAGACCGTTGTAGTATAATGCTTAGACCTGCCACGTATACCGGACATGATTTTGACAATTACTTGTAACATTGACTTAATGAGATATGGAACATGTTTTTGAGAAGTGTCATGTGTTATTGATGATGATGTTGATGGCACGTGGTGCATGGTAATCAACTAGGGGTTTGATAAATAGATTTGGACCGGGGCATGTGGCAAGAAATGATCGGGTGGGCCAGTTGAGGCATCGGGAGCGTTGTTTTAGTTCTTCGGGTAGTCTTGCCCTGGTCAACATAAGGACTTAACCTTGCAAGCCTTTGAACTGAGTTAATCGTGCAACCACATGTCCGTAATGGGACGGACCTAGTTGAGTAAGTTACTAATAACTTGCATGTGAAACCTCGGGTGTCAACTACACCCTTTGTGTAGCTTGAAAGGGGAGCGTACCGATGCGATGGCATGGTACCCGTCCAACGGTATGTCGGTCCCATACTTCGCCTTTGTTAAGGGAAGGGATGGTGTATGGCAAAAACCGGAAAGGTTCACTTGTGTAGTTAGCCATTTCCGAAAGGCTTTGTTATGATCACTCCCCTTTGTGGTGTTTGGCTGTATCTTGTGGGTAAAGTGCATAACCTATGCAGAGTGTAAAATCTATTCGAATAGCCGTGTCCGCGGTATTGGACATTGCTCGGGGATTACAGTCAAGGGTTAGACTTTCTTGGAAATAACTTGAACTTGAGAGGTTTGGTTTGGATAAATGATGATGTTGATGGAAATGTGGACTAGGAATGGGAAAGATGTTTATTTAACTCCTGGAAAAGTTATTGATACTATACTTGTTTTTACTGCTTTCGAATCTACTTATGATACTTGTCAAATGCTGTTTACTGCAATTATACCTTGAGCTATTCCTTTGTATTAAGCCATGCATGTAGTATATTAGCTTGCATTCTGTGCATGACTTGCTGAGTACCAAGTACTCACCCTTGCCACAAAAACAACACCAGTTGAAGAAGAGGCGACGCCAGCTTTGGAGGAGGAATATCAGGAGGAGCCGTCTAACTAGGGATCGAGTCCAGTCAGTTGCCTGTGGCATATTGGTTGGCACCACGTGTTTTCTTTATATATTCCGCTGCAGACTTTATTTGAATAAGTCTTAGCCCTGCGAGGCGTACTTTTGTAACTTGACCATAAGGTCGAGCAACCAGTTTGGTTATCATAATTAAAGTATTTTATTATTATCGATGTGTATGATTGTGATATTTACTAATGTTGAGACTGTGTGCACTAGCGTGATCCTGGACTAGTGCTGAATACACAGAGGGTCCGGATTTGCAAATTCGGGTCCCGACAATGGCCTCTACTCACAATAACACTTCTCACCTTGCAATGAAATGCTGCCATTAATTAAAACTTTAAATCTTTATATTACCTTATAATTAAATTCTAATAATGGCAATTCTACACAATGTGCGGGATAGTTGCGCGGGAATGGGTCCCCATCACAACATCATCCTGGAAGTTGCTAACTGATGAGAGCCGCAATGCCCTGCTGATAGAAATTCCATCGTTCAACATCCCAGAAGAATTCGCTCTCCCAGTGCGACGGTATGCACTGCTAGTGGCAGGAAAGGCGTGGAAGACCTTCAAGAGCATGCTTGTCAAGGAATATGTCAATAAGGATAGGACTCCCTACACTAAGTATGGCTTCATTAATGAGGACGTATGGTGGAGTTTTGTTGAGATGAAGACGATAGACGAATTTGTGCATCAAAGTAAAGCACACAAGGCCCTACAAGCAAGGAACACTCACCCCATAGACTCCACGCCATTTGCATCGATCATAGACTAGTGTACTATGCGGGGAAGAGGGTGCAATGGGAGAGGGAGGACAAGGAGGGCCTCCACACCATTTGCATCGATCATAGACCAGTGTGCTAGAGGTTGGCTAAGAGCACGGTCAGGTGCCACATCTTCCGCAACCGTCTCCTTTAAAAACACTATGGATGAGGAAGTCTACCAATGTCTGGTAAGATATATATCGAACTACCAAGTTTGTATGTAATTAGTCCATAACTTTATAAGTGAAATAACTTGTCAGGATCTTGTAGGTAGCGTTGAGTACACAATCGTCCGATGGCTCTTTTTTTGCAAGATAGGGAGAAAGATGCACTATCCATGGCCTTTAAAAACCCTGGTCGCATGTGAGGCAAAGGGGTTTTCGTTCCCAGGTTAACATCCTCGAAATTTGGAGAAATGGATCTAAAAATTTAAAATATGAATTCTGGTTTCAATCTGAATTATATTTGCTCTACAACTTCCTCTTGTTTTTGTTGCAAGAAGTTCCTTTTTGGTTAGAAGAAAGATTATGACCTTAAAAATTAAAACTTGTGAATTTAAAATTGAGAAATGCACGATTAAATCCTAAATGGCATTCGAATCATCTTTGCTAATTTTTATGCAGTTTTGTATTGGTTGGTTGCTTTCAGAAAATCTCTTTTTACTCCTTGTCTCTCTGCCCTATGGGCCCGCTCTAGTGCTGAACCCCACCTGGCAACGTGACTGGCCTTGCTACCCCTGCTTCTGTCGAGTGGCCCCATGGCCCACTGGCCAGCCCCTTCTCTTCTCCCCTCTCCCTCCTCTCTTTCTCGCGAGAGCTCTATAAAACGCCGCCACAGCAGTGAATTCCCTCCATTTCTCTACCACGGCAGCCGGTCTCCACTCGTGCTCATTCACGCAGAAGACCGCGGCCATGTCGCGCTCGTTCCCTACTAGGCCAGCCCTCTCCTTTGATTTTCCTCTGCCATGGTGACCAATTTCCTCTCTTTTCTTCAGCTGTGGCACTGGGCATCGCCGCCCCTGGAACTTGCACTATGAGCCATCACCTCCGCCTGCAATTCAGTCTGCAAGACTCCTTGGCGCTGAGCTAGCACTGTGCCTCGCTGAAATTATTCCACGTGCATGAAAATTCCGCCGAGAACACCAGTGCCGGTGTCCTTTTCTCCTTGTCACCAAATTCGGAGCTCACAGGACCGTGGCCATGAGCTCCTCCCCTTCATAGAGATAAACTTCCTACCAAGCCAACCGAGCCCCTTGCGCTCTCTGTATTCCCCTCAGCCACTAATGTGCCATTGATGCTCCACGAAGCTTCCAGGGGACCAAGTGCGCAAGTAAAGGAATTGATCTATCCTAGTAAGAACCGATCGAATTCTTCTCACCATGAGAACACATGGTCCTTATTGATTCTTTCTAAATAACCAATTTCAGTTGGCATCGCTTCAATTGCCGATGTGACCTCTCCATTCTTTCGGAGCTCTAGCGACAGCCGTCAGACCACCTCGAGGCCTCGCTGAGCTCCTAACGTACATAGATGGACTCCATTAGCCCCACAAATGCTTAATCTCTGATCCTTTGCATGTAAGCTGGCCCGTACCGCCGCCGCAGCTCGCTGCCCCTACCGCCGTCGCATAGCTCTGTCGCCAGCCTCCTCCAGTAGCCCCTAAGTCAAATCAACCTAGGCCCTAGCTTCTCCATACCCAGCTCTTGCTCGCGCGAGCCCACGGCTGAGCCACACCTGTGACACTACGGTTTGGTGTGACATTATAGAATGTGAAATTAGAGAATAAAACCTTTCGGCTTGAGGTTTACTCGCGTTTTTGGGCCGTTTGAAGTGATGTGTCACCACGGAGTGTCGTAACCTTTTAAATGGTGCATGTTAAGGTCAAAAACTTTATGAAATATGGTATGGCAGGTTAAAACCATAAGGTATGGAGGTTAATAACGTTTCCGGGCCGTTTTCGGGGTTTTGGGCCTTCCCGGGGGAGTTTTGGGCCTTGGTGGGCTTTGGTGGGATGGATTAGGTCTCCGTAACGGACTAGAATTGGGTGTGGGGGCTGGTAAAGGGTTTCCTGCCCCTTTGGGGCGTCCACCCTGCTGCCTTTGCGCCCCTTGAGGCCTTGGTGCGCCCCCCTCACCTCCCCCCACTTGCCAAGCCCTAGCCGCCCCTTCCCTTTGAGCCTTGCGCCTCCCCCTTGCTCTCCTCCATTGCCCCACCTCTCCACCACCTCTCCTCCACCCCCTTGCTGCCCTAGGGTGGTCTCCACACCTCTGCACCTTGTGGATCCATCCGTTGGAGCGAGGAGCGAGGAGCGAGGAGCGAGGAGCGAGGAGCGAGGAACGTGGAGCGAGGAGCGATCCGCGAGGAGATCTATTAGAGATTCGTTCGTTGGGCAAAGGTATGATCATGGGGATCCTTGGGTTTGATCTAGGTACTGTTCTTAGGGTGTTTATGAAGTTTTTAGATCAATTGGTGGTGCTGGGTTGGAGTTCTTTGGGTTAGATCTAGACGTTGCCACGTTTCTATTTTTGGGCAGATTGAGCAGTCGGGCTAGGGTTCGAGTTTTCGTCGATTTAGAATCCGAATCTGTCCGTACAGACTTAAAAGAAGTTGTAGATAATTTAATTATCTTTCCGTGGACATAAAGCACGTTAAAATACGATCAGCCGTTTGAAAGTTATGGCCGTTTTACCGAGCGTGTTAAAATCTGTGACGCAATTAGAACAGATCGTAGTAATCTGTAGATTAAACAATTTTAGAGTCCGAATCAGTCTTTCCGTATAACTAGAAAAAGGTAGGAAATTTCCTAAGCTTCGCGATGGTGTACTCGTTTAATCGATTTGGAGTCCCAGAACTCAAGTTATGGCCTTTGCAAAGCTGCTGTCCCGCCGGGACAGAACCTCTGTTTTAGGTTTTGCGAGTAGTGGGCAATGTCGGGTGAGATGGGGATTTGTGTACTATTTTGTGGGCATTATTGAGAGTATGTGATGCCGTTGTGCAGGTGGTGTGACCCCGGGGGTGCCCTCTACTTCCCACAATCCCGTCGCCCACGGTTGAGGCAAGTGTGTTGTAATGAATAGCGGAATTGTAGGTTGCTTGTGGAGATTAGATGAAAGATTGATTACTTGCTATGATCACTTGCCATGCTTGCTGTTTTCCAATGATATATTGAGTATGATTATCATGATTCGATGCCATGTGTTAATATTTGTCATGATGAGATGCCATATGTTTATGTACATGTGAAATATGATAATTGGCATAGTTGCATGCATGACATGAGATAGGGCGAGGGCGGTGAGAAAGTCATAACTAGTCCGGCAAGGTCGGTGAGAAAGCTATGACTAGTCCGGAATGCCATTGAGTAAGACCTACATCGTGATTCCATCCACGTGGTGAATGGAAGCGATGAGTAGGCACCCTCCATCTTCGGGATGGAAGGGGGGAAAAGGGTGCACACCGACGGGTGTGTACTCAACCATACCGGTATGAGTTTCCAAGGAGACATGAGCATTGCATTACATCTTATACATATTGATGATGACAAAGTTAAGTGTTTATGAATAAGATGATTTACATGAAGGGAGATGCTATTGCCATATTGTTGTTCTTGTTGTCCATTGCAGTATGCTTGCTGAGTTTCGAACTCACGCTTGTGCTTTTTTCTTATTGTTTTAGGTACCATGAGAACGGCATGCGGGAAAAGGGAATAGACACACGCCCACACGTTGCTTCACCTTAATGTTCCCCAAGTCAATTCTTTTAGATTGATAATAAATTGCGTGTGATGGTCATTAAATTAAGGCTTAGCTTGGTTAATGAGAGTTTTATTGTTCGTTTGACACTTGGAACTTTAAGTGCTAAATGTTAGTCTTTTATTGTCGTTAAGACTCTATTTATTGCTGTTTTAGATGTTTCCCTTATTGCCATATAATGCTATATCGTTGTTGCTCCTTAAATTCATGATAAAACAAAGGAGGTGCTGCCGAAATCTCGGTTTTTAGCCTATGCGCCTTTGCTGGAATTTTATGTTAAATATGATATTTGGATGTTGTTTAGCTTATGTTTGGTAGCATTCGGGCATATTAAATGCCGGGGTGTTACAGTTGGTATCAGAGCGGGCTCTAGGTCCTTGGAATGCGTATTTTTAGTGTCATGCCATAGGGTACAACTAAAATATGATGTGGAATAACTTAGAAACATGGCTTAGGTTTCAACTAAAACTTTGTCATAGGATAGCAACATTAAAACTTGCAAAATAATGGTATAACTAATCTAAAATTTGACACACACTGGATGCACAGTAGGAAAGGGTATGGGTATCGTTTCTTTACGCTTAAATGTTGTATTTAAGCTTTGATGTTGAATGCTTCTTTTGGCAATGCATGTTGCTATGTCAATGATATATGTTGTGGTGATAAGAGTGGGGTTGTGGTACCGAAGGGTTTCGGTCACCTCTTGTTGTTTATAGTTAGGGTGAGGTTTGTGGTGTGGCGGTTAGCGCCATCATCGAAGAAGCTATTAACCCTGTAGGAGAAAAGCGCTTACCCTTTCCGTCAGAGATCGGGTAGTTGATTGGAGACGAAAAGGAAGAGTTAATGGTGGTTTCCTTCGGATGTTCTTTGTCGCTCGACGGTCGGTGTTTGTTGCTTTTCTTGGCTTTAGCTGTTTTGAACCAAATGAAAAGGTGATGGGCTTTCGCGGATCGTTCCATTATGCGGTGTGTGGTTTTGTCTTCCTTGGGTGAAGACGAAGAAGAGGAGTCTAGTGTTGCGCTTCTTTTGGGCACCTTTCCAGCTTTTGATGCCTGTTAATTGCTTTATGAAGAACAAGCATTCGATTTATTCCTCGTGGTTGTCTGTCTCCAAGGCTAAAGGAGTTTTGTTCGGAGTTGTGCCGCACTCCGGCCGTGGCTGAAGTTCTGTGGCTTCGTAGTAGTAAGTGGTGTTTGATTTCATCATTTTACTGGTTTGAGAAATCATCTTTGAAAGCCCCTCTTGAGTCATGAAAGTTAGGGGTTTGGTGTTAAGGTTTTGTTTGAAAAGGTTAATGGAGCACTTGGTTCCCTTTCGAGAAAAGTTGTCTTCCAACCAGTTTCCTCTATGGAAGTCTTTGAGATTGAAAAGTGTTTTGGAGAATTCCTTTGCATAACCAAGTTTGGGTTTGTCTCATTGCAATTTTGAGAGTCAAGTTTCCTTATGAATTTGGGATGAGTTTTAAAACTAAAATGTTGTAAACAAAGTAAGTAGTCTTTTGACTGAAATCGTTTGTCCCTAGTAAGAATTGATGTTTAGCATGTTATGTAGTAGGTAACAATGTGGTTTATGGATTGATGTGTTGCTAAGTTAAATTTTGAGTTGAATCAATTCAATGTGAGTAAAATCTCTAAGTTTGAGAATAAATAGACTACTAGTGTTGTAGTTCACTCTTAGCGAGAATGATTGAAAGTGTTAATGTTCATGCTTAGAATCTGTTGCCTTGCTTTAAAAGTGCTTATGATCCTCGTTAATGTTAAAAGTTTAAACCTTGATGCATAGTTAAAACATTAAGATGATGTAAACTGCTGATATTGTTAAGAAGCTTTGCTTGGTGTTTAAAGATGTGCTAATCTAACGGATTAGTAGAGACTAGTGACTTTAATTTGGAAGTTGATTTGAGTGGTTATTTATGTTGTTGCAAACTACTAGTATATTTGGAAGTATGAAGTTGTGACCCTTCAATGCTAGTTTTCAATCTATTTTAAATAGTTGGAGTATGTTGTAATTTTGTTATCACCTATGTATAGGGTAGCTAAAAGTAATGTTGATCAGTTGATGATTATGCCCATTTGTTTTTATTGATGACTTAGTAGTGGTGGTAGTTGTGTAGAATACTTGTTGGAAACCATTGACTAAATGGAGGGTGTTGTAACCTGTGGTGATGGAGTGAACCATGGATAATTAACCTGATATAGAGTTTTATCCTTAATGAATGTATGCCTTGGAATCCTAACTATGAACTTTGTCTTGTAGAGATAATATTTACATGTTGAAGTCGTTGTTTAACTGAATAAGGTTCGGTTATCGAGACGTGAATAGATAGGAGGTATGAAATTTATATGTTGATCTTGCTGAAAGATTTGTGGAAGTACTATGTTTCAAATTTAGAATAAGAAGTATTATGATTCGGTGATCCGTGGGGATCATATCATTATAGTCTTGGTTGGGTGCCTTCTTGATAAGCATCATAAACCCTTATTAAAAGTTTTGGGAATGGTAACTAGAGGAAGAATTTGTTGTGAAGCTTTTGGTTGAATTGTGTTGGGGCTCCTCAGGGAGTAAAAAGTGATTATTAAAGTCTTTTAATGGAAAGCGTAGTGGAATTCTAGAGATGGTTCTTTTATCTTGAGCTTGTGTTTAAAAGCTTTTGGACTGGTTTGGTTGTTTGCCATTTTGGTTGAAGGGTTTTCGGTCAAGGTGTTCCTTATGCTGTGTTTCAGAGTTTCCCCAAAACTCATAATGTTTGGTGTCGACCTTTGGTTTTGGCGAATTTGTTTAGTTCGTGTTGTGAGTTTGGATTTACATCCAAAAGTTTTGAGTCGATCGCGCCCTTTCGCGTTCAGACTTTGGATTATCTTTGGAATTAATTTTAAAAGGAAGAAGATGGTCTTAAAGGGTTGTGTTGGAAACTTTTGAGTTGAGCCCTTAATGTGTAACTCTTTTTGGCTAGAGTTGGAGTTGTTTTGAAAATGTGTGTGATGTTGCGAGTGCTTCAAAAAGGTGGACTTTATGAAAGTTTTACAAAGTGATTTTGTTAGTGAGGTGTTTCCCTTTTGGGAATGAGTTTCCCTCTCCTTGAGGAAGTTCGTGATGGTTGTGGGAGCAGATGCTCGACTTGAAATTTTGATGTTCTTTTCCAAAATGTTGAATTTGGATGAAATGCAATGTTGTGCAAGTTCAGTTTTCAACTGATGTGGGGTCTTTTACGACGTGGTGTTTTACTGTCAACTATGCTGCCGTCATAGTCTATATGAATTTCCGCAACCTTCGATGTTAATTGTGTTTCCATCATTTGATACCGAGGAAGAAGTCATTTGGTGAATGACTATTCGATGCCGTTGTTACATGATGAATGAAGGGTGAAAAAGGAAAATGAGACATTGTTTATGCATAATTAATTATAAAGGAGTCAACGAGCCAGGTCGGTGAGAAAGTCATATAAGGATATATGACTAATCCGGAGTGCTCTTGAAAAGTATGCATGCATGTCAAGAATCGAGATGTCCATTTCTTTCTAGTATGAAAAGAAAGAATGAAGAAATTATGGTATTTTGGTTGTAGTGTAGGGGATTTATGCTTCCTTTGTGATTTGGCTTGGATGTTGCCGAATTCTTTCTAAAATGGTTGTTAACGCTTTGGGTTTGAGTTGTCGTGTGTACACTTGGGGTTGATACCTAAGTGTTTTTGTGTGAGGGCGAGACCCTCTTAAGAAAGGAACCAATTGTGGTTTGGTAAGGTTTTTCGATCCTAGCTTGGGGCTAGGTGTTGAACCCTAGTGGTATAAGGTTGGTTTGTGATGGAGGTTGATGATGTATGGGTTTAACCATTATTAAGTGTAGCGATGGGTGGAAGTGAAGTTGATGGTAGTTCGGTGATATTTGTCCTGCCGTGAGCATTTGTCGTCACTAGTTGTTCTTGGATTTGAGTCTTGTCTGGGAAAGGATGGAATAAAATGTTAGTATGATGGTGTATCAGAAGGGCAAGTGTGCCTTAATGAGTTTTCCCCTCGATGGAAATTTTCGGGAATGTAGAAAGGTCGTTAAAGGAATTGTGACTTCCTTTGATTATGTCATGTTGAGTTTAATGGAGTATGGTAGTTAGGTTGGTTGTGTTAGAAGTATGAAGTGTTTGCCGTGAGGATTCGAGCGTTTTGGGTTGATGGAGCCCTTTGTGGTTGAAACGCAGATTCTGTTGGGGAATTGAAGTGAAGGTCGATTTGTGAGGGGTTGCCCTTAGTTGAGCTAGATCAACACTTTTTCTCTATGTGTTGGTTTTGGGAACTCGTTTGTTGTTTGTTCCGGTTTTAGTCGTTGTGTGAATGTTTTGTGCTGCAGAGAAGCCGTTTGTCCCTTGGGGATTTTGTCATTGATTTTGTCGTCCTTGGATTCGAGGTCGAATCCTCGTTGAAGGGGAGAATGTGACACTACGGTTTGGTGTGACATTATAGAATGTGAAATTAGAGAATAAAACCTTTCGGCTTGAGGTTTACTCGCGTTTTTGGGCCGTTTGAAGTGATGTGTCACCACGGAGTGTCATAACCTTTTAAATGGTGCATGTTAAGGTCAAAAACTTTATGAAATATGGTATGGCAGGTTAAAACCATAAGGTATGGAGGTTAATAACGTTTCCGGGCCGTTTTCGGGGTTTTGGGCCTTCCCGGGGGAGTTTTGGGCCTTGGTGGGCTTTGGTGGGATGGATTAGGTCTCCATAACGGACTAGAATTGGGTGTAGGGGCTGGTAAAAGGGGTTTCCCTGCCCCTTTGGGGCGTCCACCCTGCTGCCTTTGCGCCCCTTGAGGCCTTGGTGCGCCCCCCTCACCTCCCCCCACTTGCCAAGCCCTAGCCGCCCCTTCCCTTTGAGCCTTGCGCCTCCCCCTTGCTCTCCTCCATTGCCCCACCTCTCCACCACCTCTCCTCCACCCCCTTGCTGCCCTAGGGTGGTCTCCACACCTCTGCACCTTGTGGATCCATCCGTTGGAGCGAGGAGCGAGGAGCGAGGAGCGTGGAGCGAGGAGCGATCCGCGAGGAGATCTATTGGAGATTCATTCGTTGGGCAAAGGTATGATCATGGGGATCCTTGGGTTTGATCTAGGTACTGTTCTTAGGGTGTTTATGAAGTTTTTAGATCAATTGGTGGTGCTGGGTTGGAGTTCTTTGGGTTAGATCTAGACGTTGCCACGTTTCTGTTTTCGGGCAGATTGAGCAGTCGGGCTAGGGTTCGAGTTTTCGTCAATTTAGAATCCAAATCTGTCTGCACGGACTTAAAAGAAGTTGTAGATAATTTAATTATCTTTCCGTGGACATAAAGCACGTTAAAATACGATCAGCCGTTTGAAAGTTATGGCCGTTTTACCAAGCGTGTTAAAATCTGTGACGCAATTAGAACAGATCGTAGTAATCTGTAGATTAAACAATTTTAGAGTCCGAATCAGTCTTTCCGTATAACTAGAAAAAGGTAGGAAATTTCCTAAGCTTCGTGATGGTGTACTCGTTTAATCGATTTGGAGTCCCAGAACTCAAGTTATGGCCTTTGCAAGGCTGCTGTCCCGCCGGGACAGAACCTCTGTTTTAGGTTTTGCGAGTAGCGGGCAATGTCGGGTGAGATGGGGATTTGTGTACTGTTTTGTGGGCATTATTGAGAGTATCTGATGCCATTGTGCAGGTGGTGTGACCCCGGGGGTGCCCTCTACTTCCCACAATCCCGTCGCCCACGGTTGAGGCAAGTGTGTTGTAATGAATAGCGGAATTGTAGGTTGCTTGTGGAGATTAGATGAAAGATTGATTACTTGCTATGATCACTTGCCATGCTTGCTATTTTCCAATGATATATTGAGTATGATTATCATGATTCGATGCCATGTGTTAATATTTGTCATGATGAGATGCCATATGTTTATGTACATGTGAAATATGATAATTGGCATAGTTGCATGCATGACATGAGATAGGGCGAGGGCGGTGAGAAAGTCATAACTAGTCCGGCAAGGTCGGTGAGAAAGCTATGACTAGTCCGGAACGCCATTGAGTAAGACCTACATCGTGATTCCATCCACGTGGTGAATGGAAGCGATGAGTAGGCACCCTCCATCTTCGGGATGGAAGGGGGGAAAAGGGTGCACACCGACGGGTGTGTACTCAACCATACCGGTATGAGTTTCCAAGGAGACATGAGCATTGCATTACATCTCATACATATTGATGATGACAAAGTTAAGTGTTTATGAATAAGATGATTTACATGAAGGGAGATGCTATTGCCATATTGTTGTTCTTGTTGTCCATTGCAGTATGCTTGCTGAGTTTCGAACTCACGCTTGTGCTTTTTTCTTATTGTTTTAGGTACCATGAGAACGGCATGCGGGAAAAGGGAATAGACACACGCCCACACGTTGCTTCACCTTAATGTTTCCCCAAGTCAATTCTTTTAGATTGATAATAAATTGCGTGTGATGGTCATTAAATTAAGGCTTAGCTTGGTTAATGAGAGTTTTATTGTTCGTTTGACACTTGGAACTTTAAGTGCTAAATGTTAGTCTTTTATTGTCGTTAAGACTCTATTTATTGCTGTTTTAGATGTTTCCCTTATTGCCATATAATGCTATATCGTTGTTGCTCCTTAAATTCATGATAAAACAAAGGAGTCTTTGCCGAAATCTCGGTTTTTAGCCTATGCGCCTTTGCTGGAATTTTATGTTAAATATGATATTTGGATGTTGTTTAGCTTATGTTTGGTAGCATTCGGGCATATTAAATGCCGGGGTGTTACAACACCACCGCTCCTTCGTCGGCGGTGAGCACCAAGCCACCTCCCCTGCTCCCGAGTCTCTACCACATGGGCCCCAACCGTCAGCCCTTCACCTCACATACCGAACCAGTCCACTGACTGGTGGACCCGCTCTATGAATCCCCCATGCACTGAACCAATTCAATTCAGAAATGCGCTTTAACTATATACAAGCGAATTTCTCTATTTTGAGTATTTTTCAGACCCGAGCTCAATCAAATGGTTATAACTTTCGCATGGTAACTCCAAATTAGCTCAAACAAATTCCTAAAATTTTTGTAAAATCATGAAGATTATGAATATGCAAAAACATTTTAATTTTGGTTGTTGTACAGTATTTGAATTTCAAATTTAAACCATAAGTCTAGTATGTGCTAATACAAAATTTTTGCAAATGATGTCCAAATTTGACGAAACCAACATTATTGTGTTCCTGGGGTAATTATGTTTCTGAGTATGCAAAAATATTTAATTTTGAACTTAGTTTGTATGAAAGATATAAATAGATTAGTTTCAATGAGCTCGAATTTGAAATATTCATAACTAGCGCAAACAAATTTCAAAAATTGTGGAACCAGATTCTATAATTTCATAAAATGGCACCCTCTCTGTTTTTTTAAAGATATTTAGGTATAGACTTGCTCAATCACAAATTAATGTAGTGTCATTTCATGTATAGTTCAAAACCTAGATATTCATGCATGATTAATGTTAGTAAGCATCATTCAACTTGAAATCTAGTACCTACACTTTTGAATAATCATATTTATAGACTCTGTAATAATAGAGTAAAAAGTTGCTTTGTGGACTTTAGTTTACTATTTATTCGAATCTAATAGTTGTTTAGAGTTTAATCGATTATTAGCTTCTTGGACTAGCCACTTAGTTGAATAGTCTTATTCTTTATAACCTCAAAATAAAAATGTTTATAAATACAATTTTGGTCTCTTGAATTCATAAAACAATACTTTAAATTTCGCAAAACCCAGTGGCGTGCCCTATGTGTGTAGCTGGACCTAAACCATAACCCTAGCCAATCCAACACACACGCACTCACACTTGTTTGCATGAATGGTTTTATTTGTGACCATATTTGACTTCTTTTTGCCTCATGAATGTTTGTCTTCTTTTTGCTTTATTGAATTGCTTATTGCTTTGCTTCTTAACGGACAGCGTGTATACCCCGACGTTTTGAACACTGTCATCAACGACTTCGACCCCATCCAGGAAGTCACTGAGCAAGGCAAGCACCCTCCTTTGACCATGTTGATCCTACTATTTTAGTAAGGTTATCTTGTTTTATCAAAAATATTATGAATGTGCTATGTTTACTAAACTTTGCTATATTGCAGGATTGGTAGAAATATACCTAGCTCGTAGGATTTCATTAATAATTGTTGACATGAGAACATTGAAAACCCTAGATTATGGATAGATATACAATAATATCAATTGGGTATACATGATTATTAATTGCAAATGCTTAGTATGCTCTAGAGATGGGATCACGAATGAACGGTTATATTGTTCGTGATAAATACTTAAATTTGGAAATGTTGTGAAGAAACAGGTGTTGTCATGTAGTTTAAAATGGTTGGATATGAAAGTAAAGGATACTGATATTTTGATATAAACAAAAATAAAACTATGATTTGACTCAGGCAAAATATGGCGATAGCCGGTGTGCAAGCGTTAACTTGCACGTAGTGTAGGGGGAGTCTTTCACCTGAGTCAATTAAGAACCGAACGTAGTGTTGTATAATCCAAGAATTACCGTACAACCACAAGTGCTATTATGGGGTAGTCTTAACCTAGTCTAGCTTTGCACATTGGATAGGTTTGCTTGTAAGGGGCTTCCACACTGAGGTGTGAGTAAATGCATATCGGTGCAACGGTGTACGCCTCACTATGGGGAGAAATGGTTATCGGTTCATATTGAGCTCAAAATTTCTATGACTTATGTGAATATTTATTTCTACCGGTTCATATTTAGCTCAAACAAGTTGGATTTTAGGTAATGTAAAGGTTCATGTCATGACCTCCTAGCCACACGCCAATGGAAGCGTGAAATCGCGAAAAAGGATGTTGGTCACATCTTGTGGGTAAAGTTGTACACCTCTGCAGAGTTTAAATCTTTTCAAAAAGCTGTTCCTATGGTTATGGGAGTCTTGGTGCACTAGCATTAGTTAGAATTTTGGTATTTTCATAAAATGGATTGGAATTGGAATTGGTTATTGGAAAATTCTTTATTATAGTTTTGGTGCCAAATGATGGTAATGGATGATATTTTACTCACAATCATAGAGGACTATGAGTTATTACTTTTATTCATACTTGTTATTTATATACATGTCGATTGCTTTTACAAATTACGCTTGCAATCTACTATTCAGTATTTACAATTCAATTTTCGCTTTATGCAAAAGAACTTAGTAGCCTTCTCCATGACATAGCCTGCATTTATTACATATTGGTGATACACTACAAGTCTGGCGAGTACATACATGTACTCAACCTTGCTATTGTTGATACTCAGAGAATGAAGAAATAGAAGTTCCCGACCCTAACGCAGATTACGAGGACTTTACTGACAAGCTTTCCTAAGGTTTACCCTTGTCAGTTGCTTGTGGTATTTTGGGTAGAAGGCATACTGTTGAGCAATGTATCTTTCGCTGCAAACTTTTAATTGTCAGCCAATAGGCCAATTTGTAAGACTTAATTCTATTAATGTACTATGAACTTGCATGGATGTGATGACATGTTGTGCATGTGCGTATTAGCCACTGATCATGGGGCTAGTAATGTATGCACATGGGAATCTCTCTTGGTATTCCACGTCAAAATGGGAGGGTTTCAACACCAGGAAAACTGGATTCCCATATGACTCTGATAAATACCGAAGTAAGAAGAGAACCAAAGCGGAGCGTGAGTCACAACTTCTATAGAATTCGGAGGCCAGATTGAGAAAATAATTTAATGATATGATAAGAAGCCTCAAGGAAAGGCTCAAGTAATCAAGAAAGACTGCCTGCGCAAGCCCCAGAAGTATGTGTGCAATTCAGCCCCACTACCTGTAAGAGCAGCTGTGCATTGCCGTTCACATAGATGAACACAGCGGGAATTTTCCTGTCTATGACATTATGGTACTAATATATATCTCTTGAATTTTTCTGTCTATGACATTAAGCCCCACTACCCATTAGCTAATTGTGTACCGTTGTGTAGGAGGCCACGTGGTGCAATATCCAAGTGAGAATTGCTAATGGCTTCCTTCCTCTTACGGCTGCTTGGGGGATCGCATATCTATCCACTGAAGGAGCGATGGTGCATGGTACCCTGGTAGCGTCCGGTTTCACGAAGGTTAATGTCGACGGGGTACATGATAGTTTGAAGATCGTCAAGCTACAGAAGCCGCCAAACGATGAGATCATGACACTAGGGGATGCCATTGGCACATTCATCAAATGCCCAACAACAACATCTTCTTGGCCGCCCATCATGTCACTCAACTAGCCCAACTATCTGAGTCTCCTGCTGCACTTGATCAGTAGGCCATCAAATTGGCTATTTTACCCCCTACTGCACCTGATCAGTAGGACTTTAATTGGTTTCCTGCCCATTCATCTCCCGTGAAGAATCTCTACAGTAGAAAGAAAGACAAGGGCAAATCGAAGCAAATCACAGACCCTCGACTATCCGATTGCCCCGTTAGCCCGGTTATACAAGCTAGGAGAGCCTTTAGTAATAAGAGATCACCTAAATGAACTTTGTATGGTTTGCATTAAATTGCATTCTTAGTACATCGAACAAGCTGCCAAAATAGTGCAAGAATGTATAACGAGTATCATGGTCAGCTTTAAGCGTAAGCATCTATTCAACGAGTCATCGGGGGTCTTCTTCGTGGTTGACTTCTAACACCTGTTCTATCTCTACAACCTCGATGCCCTCGACGTCACGCTCTTGAGATGTTGGACATTATAAGTGTGTGCTATCATAGTCTACATTTGTCTTATAGCGATAAATGTTCGCCAATATATATATATATATATATATATATATATATATATATAGAGAGAGAGAGAGAGGATTGCTAGTGTACTATCGATAGTATAGATCATCCGTGCTATAGTGCTGTGTTTGCAAAATTCGAAGACGAAATTGTTGATCCAAACCGTGCATTATGTTCATCTCATTGAAATCTCACTACCTACCAAATTTTATATTTTTTGAATTTTTTTCTCATATTTATTTTGTATTTTTCAAAATCCACGATCTAATTAGTTGTGGGCCGTCCAATGAAGCTGGTTTTGAAAAATACAAAATAAATAGGAGAAAAAATTCAAAAAAATATAAAATTTGGTGGGTAGTGAGATTTCAATGAGATGAACATAATGCACGGTTTGGATCAACAATTTTGTCTTCGAATTTTGCAAACACTGCGCTATAGCATGGAGGATCTGTACTATCGATAGTACACTAGCAATCCTCTCTCTCTATATATATAATTCTCTTTTGTATATATAGAAACATGATACTCGAAGCGACAAGGAACAAATAATCGGTGGGTTTCCTCGACTCACACATAGTCTCAAAGCAAACATTGGATGAAGATATAAACATAATCGAAGAATACGTAAAACAGGCATTGCTAACTCAAAAAGATAAAGATTTGATACTTTTACCCCATAACCCAGGGTAAGTGCTACACTACTTGCTATACTTTGATTTGTACTGTGCACACAACTCAGTTTTTTATATTGGCCATTGTGATATACCTGTATAGGTTTTACTATATTCTAATTGTAATTCATCCAGCCATAAACCGGGCTAGTTACCTTATTCCTTAGAGAGCAACAGCCACGACTTGAATCCTATCACAAAATTACTCAGCAGGTAATCATGTTTCCTCTATAGATAACATGGTCATGTAAGTTGTTCTAGGTTTACGTTGCTCCTGGAATGCCTAAGGCTAACCTTTTGCAATCACATAGGATGTTCAAATTGTGACACTACGGATTGTTTTGACATTATAAAATGTGAAATTGGAGATTAAAACTTTACGGTATGAGGTTTAATCGCGTTTTCGGACCGTTTTCGGGAGTTCTGGCCTTTCCGGGCCGATTTGGGCCTTAGGGGGGACCCCACATGGGCCAACAGTGGAATTTTCCTGCCCATGTGGGGGAGGGGGAAGCAAACTCCTGCCATGCGCACCCCCCTTGTGCCCTAGCCGCCCCCCTTTCCCTTTCCCTTTCCCTCTCCCTCTCCCTCTCCTCCACCCCCCTAGCCAGCCTAGGAGAGATCCCCACCTCTCCACCCCGTTGTCCACTTCGTTGGGAGGCTCCGCGACGTGGAGATCCGGCGGAATCGGCGCGAGGAAGGAGATCGGAGGAACCGGGAGGAGAAGAGTCGTCGTTCGTCGGTTCATCATTCATCGGGTGAAGGTATGGCTAGGGGTAATCCTTGGGGATGAACTAGGTGCTGTTCTAGAGGGTGTTTTGGTGCTTTTATATTGAAAAGTGGTGCTGCAATTAGATGGAATTGGTGAAAAGTAGAGTTTGCTTAGCGTTCTGTTTCAGGCAGATTGGGCACACGACCTAGGGTTTGCGTTTTCGCAATTTTAGAGTCGGAGTTTGGTCGTCCACCTATTGAGAAAGTTGTAGATAACTTCAATACCTTTAATTGGAGACTAAGAACGTCCAATTTCACTCAGCCGTTTGAAAGTTATGGTCTTTTTACCGAACGTGTTCAAAACTGTGACGTGATTGGGACAAACTGTGTTGATCTGTAGATTGGGCAATTTTAGAAGCCGAATCAGCTTTTCCCAATACTTAGAAAAAGCTAGGAAATTTCCTAAGCTTCGCAATGATGTACTCGTTTACTCAATTTGGAGACCTAAAACTCAAGTTATGCTAGTTTGAAGCCTGTTGTCCCGGGGGACAGATTCTCTGTTTTTCGGCGTTGGGAGTAGTTCGCGAAGTCGGGGTAGATGAGCGTTGGTGTACTATTTTGTGGGCACGTTTTGAGTGTGTGGTATCTATGTGCAGGTGGTGTGACCCCGGGAGTGCCCTCTTCCTCTCGCCAATCCGTCGCCCGCGGTTAAGGCAAGTGTATTGGAATGGGTAGTGTGTTGTATGTTGCTTGTCTTGATATGCTATCTTGCCATGATTAGTGTTTGCCCATGATATGGTGAAAATGGTATGTTATGATGCTATGTAATGATTAATTGTTTGTGTTTATGGCATATGTTGCATACATGGCATGAAAACTGGCCCGGTCGGTGAGAACGTCATAACTAGTCCGGTAAGGTCGGTGAGAAAGTTATGACTAATCCGGAGCGCCAATGAGTAAGACCTACCTCATGATTCCATCCACGTGGTGAGTGGAAGCGAGGAGTAGGCACCCTCCATCTACGGGATGGAAGGAGAAAGAGGGTGCACGCCGACGGGTGTGCACTCGGCAATACCGGTATGTGCTTCGAGGAGACATGTGCATTGCATTGCATACATGATGATTATAATGAAATATGTACAATGAGATTGAGACATGGTTATGATGTTGTATATGAAATTATGACTCGATCATGATGTTAGTATGGTATGTATTGATATTGGCATTGATTTGTTCTTTATGATCCATTGCAATATACTTGCTGAGTGATGAACTCACGCTTGTGTTTTATGTTGTTTTTAGGTACCATGAAACTGGCATGCGGGAAAGGGCATTAGCTACACTCCTATACGTAGTTTCACACTTATATACACAGTTAAATCATTTGGAGTCATAATAATAAGAGTAGTGCCATGAAACTTGGCGTATGGCTTGGTTTTGAGCTTAAGTTTATCGTTTGATTCGTTATAATTTGTGAAGTGGTTGAATTCCATATGTTAGCCATAAGTGTTGTTATTTCAATTGTTATCGCTGTGGAATGTGAATGTAGCAAATTACTCTAGAGTAAACTAAAATGTTGACTTGGAAAAAAGTAGAAACATGGCATAGGTTTACTTGTTAAAATTTGGCCTTAGGGCAATAACCTTAAAATGTGAAATAATTTGGTTAACTAATTTAAAACTTGACACACTCTGATGCACAGTAGGAAGGGTATGGGTATCGATGCTATCCGCTTAAATATTGTATTTAAGCTTTGATGTTAAATGCTGCATTTTGATGATGTATAATGCTATCTTTTATGATAGATTTGATTGAGTTGCTATATTTGTGATGAAGTGGGGTTCTGGTGCCAAAGGGTTTCGGTCACCTCTTTTTGTTCATAGTAAGGGTGTGGTTTGACGGTGTGGCCGGTTAACGCCATCACCGAAGAATTATTAACCCTTGTAGGAGAACAGTGCTTATCCTTTCTGTCGTAGACCGAGTAGTTGGTTGGGGTTGATTAGAAAAGTTGATGGTGGATCCTTTTGGATTTCTTTTACCGTTCTGACGATCGTGAGGTTGGTTTTCTTGGTTTTAGTTGATTGAAATCAAAAGAAAAGTGTGTGGGTATTGGATTCTCGCGGATTGTTTCGTAGGCGGTTTGTGGTTTTGTCTTCCTTGGTTGAAGACGAAGAAGAATAGTTGTGTGTTGCGCGTCTTTTGGCCGCAATTTTTTTTTTGACACCCAGTTTTGTTAGTAATGGTGGACTGTCTTGGGGAGGAAACATGTGTGGTTGTTGTTCTCCCTATCTAAGAATGTGTTGAAGTTTCTCCTTGTGCAGACCTTAAGTTGGGTGGCGTTAAGTTTGAATCTTTATCGGAAAAGATTTGGTGGAACATTTGGTTTTTCCTGGTGCCTCCATCTTCCTTCTTGGAAGTATAGTTTTGAGGTTTCTTGAAGAGTTTTGGGCTATCAAAGTTGGAAATTTGAGAGTTGAGCTCTCCCGCATTTCTGTTCGAGTGTTGTTTTTCTTCCTTGCCTGGAAAGGAGAAATTGTTATACGGTGTTCATTCTTGTTCCTGAGCTGTGGTTATCTTTAAAGTTGGGTTGCATCCTGTTTGTCAAGAGTTCGTGACCCATGAAGGTGTTTAGAATATTTTTGTGTCCATGCTATGTAGTATGTAATAATGTGGTTTACGGAATGACATATTGCTAAGTTAATCTGTGAGTTGAATCGATTCAATGTGATTGTATCTTTAGCTTGAGGATAAATAGACTACTAGCGTTGTAGTTTGCTCTATAGTGAGAATGGTTAAATGTGTTAATGTTCCGGCTCAGAATGTTGCTTTGCTTTAAAAGTGCCTATGACCCCCGATAATATTTAAAGTTTTAAACCCTGATGCATAGTTAGAACATTAAGATGATGTAAACTACTGATATTGTTAAAGAAATCTTACTGGTTGTTTAAAGATGTTCTAATTTAACGTGTTAGCAGAGAAATTTAATCATGCTGGCTTATGACCTTAACTTGGAAGTTGATTAGAGTTGTTATTTATGTTGTTGCAAACTATTAGTATATTTGGAAGTATGCATAAGCGTTCCTATAATGCTAGTACCGATGTCAATTGGGGAAAATATAGGTTTTGCTGTTATTTTAAGAACATTGTGCTGGTCTAACTTATTAAATTTATTATAATAGTTGGAGTATGTTGTGTAGTGACAGTTTGTTAAGATATATGGATAGAGTAACTAAAAATAATACAGTTGATTTTATGATTATGCCCATTTGTGATAGTGATGACTTAGTAGTGGTGGTAATTGTGTAGACTACTTTTTTGAAACCATTGTTAAAATGGAGGTTATTGTAACATGTTGTGATGGAGTGAACCATGGATAATTAACATGATGTAGAATTTTATCGTTAGTGAATGTATATCTTAGAACCATAGTTACGAATTTTGTCTTGTAGAGATAATTGTTAAAATGGAGGTTATGATATGATGTGGTGTTTTCCTGTTAACGGTGCTGCCTTCATAGTTTATATGAAATTGTCGCCACCATCAATGTTATGTGTGTTTCAAACATGTGATACCGAGGAAGAAGTCTCTTGGTGAATGACTATTCGGTATTGTTGTTACATGATGAATAAATGGTGAAAAGGAAGGATGATATCATTTGTGTATAATTAATCATAAAAGAGTCGATGAGCCAGGTTGGTGAGAGTCATATATGGATATATGACTAATCCGGAGTGGTCTTGAAAGGCTGCATACATGTTATGAATCGGGATTTCCATTGTTTTCTTGTATGAAAAGAAGTAATGAATAACTTCTGGTATTTTGGCTGTGGTATAGGAGATGTGTGTTTCCTTTGCGATTTGGCTTAGGAAGATAAAATGAGTACTCTTTGGTTGTTGCCAAATTCTTTCCAAAGTGGCTTTTAGCGCTTTTGGGGTTTGAGTTGTTGTGTGTGGATCAATTTGGGTTCATGGTTTATGGTTGAGCTCACCCAATGCCAACCTTCTTGGAGAATTGGGTCGTTGGTGTGTTCCACGGTAGGGTTGATTAAATTATTAGTGGACCACTTGGTGGTTGCTAGTAATTGCTTTTCCTTTTGAAAGTGTATTGGATATTATTGTCGCCGATCTCTGAGCGAGTTGTGTCAACCGAAGTGGATAGCTCGGTTGATATTGTTTTTGTGGGTTTTAAGGACCCTGGTTATAAAGTAGGTTTTTTCCTTCGGTGGTAGTGGTGGGTATTGGTCTTTTGTAAAAGATCAATCTTTTGCAAGGTTTTAGCCGATTGTTCAAGCAGTTGGTAGTCTTGGAGTGTTGTGTCTCACTTGGTTCGCGTCGTCTAGAATACGACGAACCACAGTAGAGAGCTTGAGGTGTTGTGAGACCCCGGATCAGCTATCCGAAATCTCCTGTGTATTTCTGTACTAGTCCCAGATCAGTAGCTAGTACACACAGTCAATAGTGATACATCATTGCCGAACAAAACGAAATTGTAACATAGACATAAAGTATTAGCCACATGGCTACTTATTACATCACATGGTCACAAGACCAGAGTCACGGCAGCGGAAATAACACAACAAGAAGCAAAACCCAAAGAACAACACAGGCGACGACAAGACAAGCGATTAGTTCTCCTGGCTAGCTTCCTCGAACTCCTCGGCGTAGAACTCACCGTCTTCAACGGCGTCCTGATAGTTCTCTGATAACAACAGTTTATGTAGCACGTGAGTACAAAAGTACTCAGCAAGTCTGGGAAATTATGCACATGTGGGGCTTTCAAAGGAAGGCTTAATATGGTTCTTTTGCATAAAGCCAAGTTTCATCAAACCATACTTGTTAATAAGTTTCATAAAGCATATTTTAGCAATTCTTTTTAACAATTGAATTATGTAATATTTCAGTGAGGGTTCTATCCACCCTCACTAGTATAAAGGCTCTATCCGCCACAATTTAAAAGATCAAGATATCCACACATGACTCTATCCGTCATGACATAAAAACAGGTTCCATCTGCCTGGTTGGCTCAATCCGCCAATTAAACATCCGAGAGTTCTAACCACTCCCGAATCACAAAACATCATTTATTTTTAAAACCAAAACCAAAGCCTACCAGTATGAAAGCATTCTTTGCTTTGCCTTTGACCGTAGGCACGGCTATTCGAATAGTTTTAACTCTGCAGAGGTGTACAGCTTTACCCACAAGACATGATCATCTCTTTAATGCCATGCAATTAACACACTTCCTTTGGTGTGTCGGCAGCGAGATCATGACAAGGCCTTTACAATGTATACGCCTAACCCTACCCACCCGCTGAGGTTTCACCGCTGTTAGGGTTCTATCCACCCAGTACAGAAGCCTCCTATTGCGCCATGTGAGAAAAACAGTCTTGCCTCTATCCGGCACTCGCATTCCACCAATTGGTGAGTCTAAGTTAGGTTTCTACAAATTATTTAGCCAGGTCGTACCATGTTGGACATGTGGTAGTACGGTTATGCTTAGAATGGACAGTCATAAGCGTCGGTCCTTAATTGACTTGGGGCGGTACTTGCACAATGGAAACTAGTGCTCAATCCGCACCCACCCGACATTCCAATCCGCCCAAGTCCAAATCCTTTTTCTTTTTATTTTAGAAAAACAGTACCAATACTTTATAATAATTTCCAAATCACACATTAAATCATAACTTTTGTATAATCCCACCCATGGGTTATTTTCATCAATGCGGGTACTAAGCATATCTACAGTTCTAATCAACAAATGTCACATTATATGATAGGCATGACATAACAAAAGGTCCTAGGGTTACAATTAAGCATGGATAACAACAATCAAGGAGGTAATCGCAATTAGGATTAACTAATCATTTATATTTGACATACGATGATAAAGATAGCGATGCATGTTTATAAAGCATTGTAAACAAATTTGCAAACATGGGATCAAAATGCGTTAAGGGACTTGCCTTCAGTCGCAGCGAGGAGATCGCACCCTTGAAGTCCGGCGGTGGGGTCGGTGGACTCGGCGGGATCCTCGGATATGCGCAAAATGATACACAAAATAAATAAAAAATAAAATAAATAAAATTCAAAAATTTACAAAACTTATACTGGCAGGTAGATATTGAATTTATATGAATTTAGAAATTTGAACAGAATCAATCGGAGTTCGGACGGAAAAGTTATGAGCCTCCGAAGTTGGAAAATGCTGGAAAATACGAAATCGGGGAATATTCCCGGAATCTTTCCTTTTTCCTCATTTTCTGATTTTTCTTAGTCCTTGACATGTGGGACCCCATGGTCATTGACTTGGGGGCTTCTTCCCCCATTGCCATGGAACAGAGGAGACCAAGGGGCTTGGGGCGTCGGCGACGGAGCGCAAGGCCCGGCGCTGGCGAGGTCGTGGTCGGCGCGGCGGCGAGGCGGCGGCGCTGCATGATGGCGGCCGGGCGCGACAACACGGCGGCTGGGCTGGCGGGGCTGGGTGGCTGCGCGCAGAACCGGAGGCGGCGGGAAGCCATGGCCTCGCTGGCTGAGGCAGCGGCGCAGTTACACGGCTGGCGCAGACGGCGCGGCGGGCAAGGGCGGCGCAAGACACGAGCTTCGCCGGCAGCACGCTGGCGGCGGCAAGGCCGACAGGCCGACCGGGACGGCGGTGACGGTGGCCGGTGGCCTCGTGTAAGGCAAGGGCAAAAACAAGGGAGCCCAAAAAAAATCCGAAAATTTGGAATTTTGGCAAGAAATTGAATATGACAATATCAACTGAATGGTAGACCACCTAGACCACATCTAAAGGGGTCCAAGATTGCTAGGAATTGAACACTACCGGAGGCGACGAATTTGATAAAGAACGGTGGCTCGGCCGAAACAATTCAAACTCGAAATTCATCGACAAAACTTGATGAATCCTAAAATTGGTTGAAGGATTAGAACCTAGACAACCATACGAACACAAGGGAACGAACGGAATCGGATTTGGCTCACCGGAGAGGAAGATATGGGGATGAACACGAAGAACACGAAAAATGTGGCTTCCTCGTCGGTTTTCTCTATCTCGCGGGCGAACGGCGAGAGGAGGCTAAAGAAGAATGATACCACCGGGAAGAGCACTCCAACACAGAGATTTGAGAGGTGGTGGTGCGCCGTTTGGAGTTGAAACGGCCGAGTTATGACCATAATGGTGGATTTCGGTTTTGGAAGGATTGAGCCATTTCCAGCGAGAGTCTGGGCTAATGATGGTGAGGAACGGAAAGGTCACGTCGCTACGAATCCAACGGATCCGGCCGTTCGCGATTTGGAGTATTGATTAGAAAGTTATGGGCGATTGAATGGAAGGAACCAAGTATGGAAGGAAGAGGAGCTTCTCTGGAAGAACACCACCGTGAGGAAGATGATGAACAGTGTCGCCACGTGGCGCCCTCCAGTTGGTCGATAGTTACGTAAACGCAATGCCCTAGAGAAAAACTAGCAAAAATAGTATAAAAATTCCGGAAAAATTCCTACAACCATTAGGGAATATTTGGAACCCAATAAAATTGGTTTCGCTGAATTTGGATGAAATTTGGAGTTTAAAATATTCTGGGGCGAATAGCGGGTATTAAACAAAAGCCGCGCGAGATAAATACCAGAGAGCTTCTAAAAATCTTGGAAAAATTCCCAAAATGTTTTTAGAATATTTGGAGCCTAATGCAATAGGTTCCGAGATTTTTGGAGCATTTTCGGACTCGGGTGGAATTTCGGGTACTGACGGGGTTCCGAAAATTTGATTTTTCGAGCGAGGGAGAATTGAACTCTGATTTTGGGAGGATAAGGATGCCAGGTTAGATTAAACACCAAGGAAACTCCAAATTTTGAATTTACTTTATTTAAATTAGAGTTTTCCGGAAAGCCGAAATTGAGGATGTTACAAACCTACGTACCCCCCTTAGAGAGAATCTCGTCCCCGAGATTCGGACGGAGAAAAAAAAAGATCGAGAAACTCTGCTCGAAGATCCTCTTCTCGTTCCCAAGTAGCTTCCTTCTCTGAATGATTACTCCACTGAACCTTACAAAATTTAATCACACGGCTTCGGGTTCGACGCTCGGCTTCATCTAAAATTTTGATTGGGTACTCAGGATATGACAGGTCCTCTTTCAACTCCATCTCGTCGTACGGCATCTGATGCTCGGGTACTCTGAGACACTTCTTCAACTAAGAAACATGAAAGACATCATGTACTCCGGATAGCTGTGGAGGTAGTTCCAACTTGTTCGCGACTTCTCCTCTTCTGGCAATCACTGGAAATGGACCAATGTAGCGGGGCGCTAACTTTCCACTAACTCTGAATTGGCGCATTCCCTTCAGCGGTGAAACTTTCAGATACACATGATCACCAGGTGCAAAACTTAATTCCCGTCGACGATTATCAGCATAGCTTTTCTGTCTCGACTGGGCTGTCTTCAAATTCTCACGGATCACCTTAACCTGCTCTTCGGCTTCCTTCAGAAAATCAGGTCCAATTATCTGTCCACCTTCTGTCTCTTTCCAATACAACGGTGTTCTGCACTTTCTCCCGTACAGAGCTTCAAAAGGTGCCATCTTCAAACTGGCCTGATAGCTATTGTTGTACGAGAATTCTACATAGGGCAAATTCTGATCCCAAGAACCTTTGTACATCAAAGCACAAGCTCTTAACATATATTCTAATATTTGATTTACTCTTTCCGTCTGTCCATCGGTCTGGGGATGGTAAGCAGTACTGAAGTTCAAATTCGTACCCAATACCTCATGCAACTTCTGCCAAAACCTCGAGGTAAACTGAGAACCTCGATCGGACACAATTTTCTTGGGTACACCATGCAAACACACAATCTTAGCCATATACAACTCCGCGAGCTTATCACCAGAATAGGTTGTCTTCACATGAATAAAATGTGCTACTTTTGTTAATCTGTCCACAATGACCCAAATAGAATCATATCCAGATCTGGTTTTGGGTACTCCCGTGATAAAATCCATTCCAATTTCTTCCCATTTCCAGACGGGAACTTGCAAAGGTTGCAACAGTCCGGCTGGTCTCTGATGTTCTGCCTTCACCAGCTGGCAAACATCACACCGAGCTACGAAATCAGCCACTTCCTTCTTCATATTGGACCACCAATATTTTTCCTTTAAGTCCGAGTACATTTTCGTACTCCCCGGGTGAATTGAATACACAGAATCATGAGCCTCCTTCAACACTATATCCTTGATTTCCTTCTGGTTAGGGACTACTATTCTTTTCCCGAACCAAACAGTACATTTCTCATCTTCGAAAAATCCAGGGTGTTTTCCTTTCTTCAACTCTTCCTTGAGGTTCGCAATATCCTTATCCTTCTTTTGAGCCTCTCGGATCTGCTCTTCTAAGGTTGATTGTACTTCAACATTGAAAATGTAGCCTTCATTCACCAATTCCAAGTTAAGGCGTTGGAATTCTTCATGAAGCGCTGATTGGATCTCCTGTACCATAACATTGTTGCAGTAACTCTTCCTGCTCAATGCGTCCGCAACAACATTAGCCTTTCCAGGGTGGTAATGGATTCCGATATTATAATCTTTCACCAATTCCAACCATCTTCTCTGCCTCAAGTTGAGATCGGACTGGGTGAAAATATACTTCAAACTCTTGTGATCAGTATAGATCTCACATCTATTACCGATTAAATAGTGCCTCCAAATCTTGAGTGCGTGCACAACTATGGCTAACTTCAAATCGTGAGTTGGGTAGTTTTCTTCATAGGGTCGTAGTTGCCTTGAAGCGTAAGCTATAACTTTTCCTTCTTGCATCAAAACACAACCAAGTCCTTGTTTTGAGGCATCACAATAAACTTCAAAATCCTTATGAATGTCTGGCAAGACCAGAACTGGGGCGGACGTTAACCTCTTCTTCAGCTCCTGAAAACTCTGTTCACAAGATTTTGTCCATTCAAACTTCTTCTCTTTCTTCAGAAGTTGAGTGAGAGGTCTCGCTATCTTGGAAAAACCTTCAATGAATCGCCGATAATAACCAGCTAATCCAAGAAAATTTCTGATGTCTGGGACTGACTTGGGTTGCTTCCAATCAAGAACATCCTTCACTTTCGCCGGATCCACTTCTACTCCTCCAGCAGAAATAACATGACCCAAGAAAGAAACTTCTTTCAACCAAAAGTCACACTTACTGAACTTGGCATACAGCTGTTGTTCTCCTAACCTTTCTAGAACTATCCTCAAATGATCTTCATGTTCTTCTCGGCTCTTGGAATAGACAAGAATGTCGTCAATGAAGACTACAACGAACTTGTCCAAATATTCCATGAATACTTTATTCATCAGATTCATGAAATAAGAACGGCCATTGGTTAATCCGAACGACATTACTGTAAACTCATACAGTCTGTATCTGGTAGTGAAGACTGTCTTTGGAATATCTTCTTTCCTTATCTTAAGCTGATGATATCCTGACCTCAGATCTATTTTTGAGAAAACTTGGGCTCCTTTCAACTGGTCAAACAGATCATCTATCCGAGGTAACGGATACTTATTCTTGATTGTCACCTCATTCAAGGAGCGGTAATCTATGCACATCCTCAGACTACCATCATTTTTCGTGACGAAGATTACGGGCGATCCTCAAGGCGAAGAACTCGGTCGGATAAACCCTTTCTCCTGCAATTCTGCAATCTATTTCTTCATTTCTTCTAACTCATTGGCCGGTAGCCGGTAAGGCCTTTTCGAGATCGGAGCTGTACCAGGTACCTGCTCGATTACGAACTCAATATCCCGATCTGGTGGCATACCAGGCAAATCTTCTGGAAACACTCTGGTATTCATTCACTATAGGCACATTTTCCAACGATGTCCCTTTCAAACGATTCAGGGTACTACCCCCCTTAGAGGAAAGATTTGACATGAATTCCAATCGAATTCCCTCCAGGCTGGTAAGCGAAATGGCTCTACTAGCACAATCTATTTGACCCTTGTACTTGGTTAACCAATCCATTCCAAGGATTACCTCTATACCCTTAGTATCCAGTAATATTAAGTTCGCTAGGAACTTTACCCCTTTTATAATTATATCCATTTTCAGGCAAATAGCAGTGGTTCTTAGTTCTTTTCTAGGGGATTGAACTAATAAGAGCATCTCCAGCAGAGCCCCTAAACCAACCCCTAAACCTTAAAATAGGGAGTGTAGCAAAAAAAAAACAGATCCAGTAGGGCCCCAACTCAAGCCCCTAAATTTAGGAGGCCCCTAAATTTGCCTCCTCAGCCCCTATTCCCACGGACGCTCGTCAGCCCCTATTTGATCGGTTTCTTCGCGCTCGCCTTGGGATCGACTGCTGAGTTCGGATCTACCTCTTCGCTGCTGAGTTCAGGTCTGCCTCTTCGCCTGCCTTGACGCTCGGTAGCGGCGACGCCTCCACCTCTGTCGCGTCCCCCGTGGCGGCTTCCTCCGGCGGTCGCTCGCGCACCCGCGTCGGGAGCCGGCTCCTGCACGCCACCTCACCGTCACCGCCCTCCACCATCACCGTCGCCTCGTGCTGGGAGTTTCCGCCACCTCGCCGGTCTCTGCCTGCGGTGAGCTTCTTGTGCGGTCTCTGCCTGTTTCTTTCTTGGATGTGGATGCCTGGCTTTTCCCGTGAAGCGAGTCCAAGAGGAAAGCAGCATGATTGCTGTGCCTTTCCTTTTTTCCTTTTCGTTTAGGTTGTCTGATTTTGATTTGGGATTGCTACTGCTTGGTGTGGTCTGCTTGATCGTCACTGTCTATAAATTATTTTTACATTCTATCAGGTGAAAAAAATTCATCTTTGGGTTACATAAGGAGTACATCAGTACAATGAGTTGGTACGGTTCAGTTGTTCCCTTCTTTTAGATGTTTTGTAGCCAAATACCGGCTGATAGCAGGAACATCAGGAATTCAGTTTTAAAATATGAAAATAGTGAATAATATGAAGTGCAGAAGTTCATGAAAGATGAAACCATATACCATATGAAAGCATATGAAACCACAAATTGCGCAAGCCGAAGATTGGAATTAACCTTGATCCCAGTCTTTGGAGCATCCAGAGCAAAATAATAAATGTCAACTAACTTAATCATCTTATTCTTTATCAATTCCTTTTCGCTTTCATCAACTTCATCTGTTAAGAGTCGGTCCATATATGAAGAAAGACAGATAGATGAGAATTAATTCATTTCACTGATGGCTACATTACATTTCCCCCTAACAGAATGTACAAGCAAGGCTTTTAAAAGAAAATTTTGAATGGCATCATATGCACGTGACATCCCTCCCTCATCCGTTTGGTCATATCTTCTGCAACTTCATCTTGCTTTGAAGCTAAACATGACCTTCTTGCATGATTAACTCGATATGCTTAAACAGTTCAGAGCAAGCTGTTTGTAGTTCTAATTCTGGTCCATTCAGAGCCCAAAGCCAAGCAGGTTTTCTAGTTCCAATTTTGGTCAATTAAAGACTACATTAGACGAAAATCAAAACTATGAAGCTGGTTAATCATTTCATAACTGCCCTGATATGTTGCACTGTTTACACCGGTGAACACCTTGACCTATCCTCCAGCGCTACAAAGAGCCTGGGATCGATCCAGTGAAGCTTGGCACAAACAGCCAAGTAGTGTTCATGAACTGCTGCTTCGAAAATAGAAGGTCTGGCGAAAATTATCAGCAAAATCCAGCTTGACATTGATACCTGGGTGTAAATATTGTTTTCATGAATTCATGAAATAGCTGTCTTTCAAGTTGGGTTTCATCAAAGTCCTGAGGTCTCTTTTGCTGGGTCTTTTTTGGTGTAATTATGCATTGAGATTTTCTTATGCTATTATTTGTTTTTGATCCTGTGATTGGATCAGAGAGATGCCCCAAGCTCTGCATCAAATGATTGAGTTGATTATCTCCTTTCCTAATTAGGATTTGGATTTGGATGCCCATGATAAAATAATCTAAACATCTGATATTTGTTGTGTATAGCCTGGTATGGATACAAGACCTGATTCATTTGTGGGCAATTCATAGCGCTTCGTAGTTTGATTCATTGTTCGGAGTTTCTATTTATCTATTTATCATGTTTTGAAAATTTTAAATTTAAATTTGAAATATCATGTTTTAAATTGTAAATGTTAATATGCTTATGTTTTATGTATTACAAATATTTTTTATTGAATTTTAGTGGTGTCAAATGAAGATTATACATAGCGGATATGTCAAAATAGAAGAAAAAAGTAAAATAGGGGCTGATATTTAGGGGCTGTTGCTGGACTTGTGCTCTGAAAACAGGGCCTCAAAAAATAGGGGGAGTCCCTAAATCCAAAATAGGGACCCTGTTTTAGGGGCCCTTGCTGGAGATGCTCTAAAGGGTTTCTTAACTGAACGGTATCCCAACCATGCTTTTTAACCAAGTATTCTGATATGAAGGAATTAGTTGCACTAGAATCAAACAGAACTGAAGTATGCACCGAGTTGACGAAGAACTTACCATAGACCACTTCTGGGGCATCCTGTACTTCCTCAGCTATGACGTGATTCACACATCCTCTTCCAACGGTCCGAGGGGTACGCAGGGTCTGCGGTGTACCTCTCCCTTGAGCTGGTGCCGGGGCACGGGCTGGTGTAGATCCCAGGTTGAACCGGACTGGGGTGACCGGCTGACGCTTCTGCGGACAATTACTGCCATAGTGTCCCATTTCTCTGCAATTGAAGCATTGCACTCCTGCCGTTGTAGTATTGCTCTTCTGGGCTTGAGTTCCTGCATTGCCGACATGGGCTTGACCTATCGGACGAGGAGTGGACATTGGGGTCCTAGGCATGTTGGAGGCTGCTAGCCTACTAGGCTGCTGCTGGAAAGTACGAGGCCTTGAGCTGCTTGCACCTCGCTGACTCTGGAACATCATCTTTCTTTTCCTGGACTCGAACAGCTGACGCTGAGCATCTTCCTGGATTAAAGCCTTATTGACCATATGCTGGAACGTCGGGAAGTCGCTTGATACTAGCTGAACCTTAAGGTTAGGGTCAAGACCCTCCATGAATCGCCAGATCTTAGCTTCAGATACTCCGACACGGACAAGTTCCCTTGTTGCATCTTGTGAAACTCGTGCCTCTTCATCTCCATAATTCCCTTAGGAATATGGGTAGCCCGGAAAACTTCCACAAACTCATTCCAAGCAATATTCTGAGCATCCTCATGAGCATTACAATAATTCTCCCACCAACTAGCTGATGTACCCTTGAGTTGGTGCGAAGCAAACCGCACACTCTCCACTTCATCACACTGGGCTAGGTAGAGTTTTCTCTTGACTTCCTGGAGCCAGTCATCAGCCTCCAATGGATCTACAGATCCCGCAAAAGTTGGAGGTCTAGTCCTCATGAATTCCCCGAACTTGGATTGGGGCGGCTCAGCTGCGACTTGAGCTGGTGCAGCATGAGGTGGGTTGAGAGCATTCTGGGCTAATGCTTGCAAGAGTTGAAGCTACATCGCCATCATTTGCTCCAGATTCGGCGGATGAATCGGGGGTGGAGGTGGTATCGGCTCTTGCTGAGCTGCAGGTGGTTGCACATTCTCTTGCTCCTACTGCTGCTGTTCCACCGGTTCTCCCTCCTGGAACTGCACTTGTCCACGACCGCGGCCACGGCCACGACCACGGCCTCTTCGCCTGCCACGTCCTCTGCCTGGATTCTCCATCTGAAACAAGAATGGTCCAAGCACAAGGAAAGAAGGAAAAGCTAAGATAAGAAACGGGGGACTACAACATCCACAAGGACAAAGGCACACAACAGAAGGAAAGCCAGCAAACTCTTATTAAATCAAAATAGTTTGACAACGAGGGCTAGATCACAACTGCCCAAGGCACGATCCAGACCAACACAAGCATTTATTAACCGTTCTAACGAACAAAAAGGGCTCTCCAGACTAAAACATCTAGGTTCTCGCGTCGCTCTCGAAGACACGCGGGGACGGGTCCTCCTCCTCTTCGCTCCTGCTACGGGACGGGGTAGCTACTGACGAAGGTCCTGCTCCTCCAGGGGCAGCCAAGAAACTCAGGGACACCCCCAAAGGCGACTGGCGACGAACTGACTTGCGCGCGGTCTCCCGATTCTTTGGGCCCCGATGACGCTTGGCTGGCGGGGCATCCGGAGTCAACCCTCTCATCGGCAGATCCTCCGGGACTAGCGCTGGTGGCGGGGGTGCTACTGGCTATGCCGCCTGCACAGGGGCTGGTGGCGGAAGAGCAGCTGCCTGCTGAGCCTCCTTCAGCTGGCGAATCTCCTCACGAGCTGCTGTCAACCTCTGGTACACATCCTGGAGCTCGTGTGTAGTGCTGACATACGCCTCATCCTGGGCTCGGATGAGCGATCCCATATGCACAATCGTCGGATCCGCCTCCTGATCCAAACTCCGAAACCTGCTGTGGTACCTCCCTTCCTCATGGCACGGAAAAAGGCGGTAAGGGGAGTCCTCGAGCCTATCACTGTAGCTGCTGCCCAAGTGGATAATGGCCTGTCTCGCCGCATCTTGCAGCGCATCTCCCATCTTCAGTCTCTCCGAAGTGAAGTAGAACGGACGATCCTCTGCCAGACTCCGACTCCTGGCGTGCACCAACAGCCTAACCTTCCACGTGTTGTAGCCAATGCTAGGCACGGAGGTACAGCGATACTCTGGGTGGTGGGGAAACACAAGCTCCTGTAGCATCAAGGACAGCTCCGCACAAAAGCCTCCAGCCAAGGAGGCAAAGGTGGTGCAAGTCGACATCTACAAATTTTGAAACAAGTTGAAATTAGTAACCAATTTTAAATAACAGATAAGATAAGCTCAAGACACTAGGATATGAGAGGTAGAAGCAAATAAACTTAAAATTTTATAAGTAGGTTTTTATAAATATACTAGTCCTTAAGGCTTTGCCATTCTAACTAGGTCACGTCCTACAGTCGTCTATGCTCTGATACCACCGCTGTGAGACCCCAGATCAGCTATCCGAAATCTCCTGTGTATTTCTGTACTAGTCCCAGATCAGTAGCTAGTACACACAGTCAATAGTGATACATCATTGCCGAACAAAACGAAATTGTAACATAGACATAAAGTATTAGCCACATGGCTACTCATTACATCACATGGTCACAAGAACAGAGTCACGACAACGGAAATAACACGACAAGAAGCAAAACCCAAAGAACACCACAGGCGAAGACAAGACACGCGACTGGTTCTCCTGGCTAGCTTCCTCGAACTCCTCGGCGTAGAACTCACCATCTTCAACGGCGTCCTGATAGTTCTCTGATAACAACAGTTTATGTAGCACGTGAATACAAAAGTACTCAGCAAGTCTGGGAAATTATGCACATGTGGGGCTTTCCAAGGAAGGCTTAATATGGTTCTTTTGCATAAAGCCAAGTTTCATCAAACCATACTTGTTAATAAGTTTCATAAAGCATATTTTAGCAATTCTTTTTAACAATTGAATTATGTAATATTTCAGTGCGGGTTCTATCCACCATCACTAGTATAAGGGCTCTATCCGCCACAATTTAAAAGATCAAGATATCCACACATGACTATCCGTCATGACATAAAAACAGGTTCCATCTGCCTGGTTGGCTCAATCCACCAATTAAACATCCGAGAGTTCTAACCACTCCCGAATATCAAAACATCATTTATTTTTAAAACCAAAACCAAAATCTACCAGTATGAAAGCATTCTTTGCTTTGCCTTTGACCGTAGGCACGGCTATTCGAATAGTTTTAACTCTACAGAGGTGTACAGCTTTACCCACAAGACATGATCATCTCTTTAATGCCATGCAATTAACACACTTCCTTTGGTGTGTCGGCAGAGAGATCATGACAAGGTCTTTACAATGTATATGCCTAACCCGACCCACCCGCTGAGGTTTCACCGCTGTTAGGGTTCATCCACCCAGTACAGAAGCCCCCTCTTGCGTTGTGTGAGAAAAACAGTCTTGCCTCTATCCGGCGCTCACATTCCACCAATTGGTGAGTCTAAGTTAGGTTTCTACAAATTATTTAGCCAGGTCGTACCATGTTGGACATGTGGTAGTACGGTTATGCTTAGAATGGACAGTCATAAGCGACGGTCCTTAATTGACTTGGGGCGGTACTTGCACAATGAAAACTAATGCTCAATCCGCACCCACCCTACATTCCAATCCGCACAAGTCCAAATCCTTTTTCTTTTTCTTTTTATTTTAGAAAAACAGTACCAATACTTTATAATAATTTCCAAATCACACTTTAAATCATAACTTTTGTATAATCCCACCCATGGGTCATTTTCATCAATGCGGGTACTAAGCATATCTACCGTTCTAATAAACAAATGCCACATTATATGATAGGCATGACATAACAAAGGGTCCTAGGGTTACAATTAAGCATGGATAACAACAATCAAGGAGGTAATCGCAATTAGGATTAACTAATCATTTATATTTGACATACGATGATGAAGATTGCGATGCATGTTTATAAAGCACTGTAAACACATTTGCAAACATGGGATCAAAATGCGTCAATGGACTTGCCTTCAGTCGCAGCGAGGAGATCGTACTCTTGAAGTCCGGCGGCGGGGTCGGCGGACTTGGCGGGATCCTCGGCTACGTGCAAAACGATACACAAAATAAATAACAATAAAATAAATAAAATCCAAAAATTTACAAAACTTATACTGGCAGGTAGATATTGAATTTAGACGAATTTAGGAATTTGAACGGAGTCAATCGGAGTTCGGACGGAAAAGTTATGAGCCTCAGAAGTTGGAAAATGCTGGAAAATACGAAACCGGGGAATATTCCTGGAATCTTTCCTTTTTCCTCATTTTCTTAGTCCTTGACATGTGGGACCCCATGGTCATTGACTTGGGGGCTTCTTCCCCCATTGCCATGGAACAGAGGAGACCAAGGGGCTTGGGGCGCCGGCGACGGCAACGCGGCTGGGCGCAGCGGCGGTTGGCGCGACAACGCGGCGCGCTACTGGGCTGCTGGCCGGGCGGCATGGCAGCGCCATGATATGGGCACGGCGCCGGCAAGACGCCGTGATGGCAAGACGGCGAAGCGCCACGGCGGCGCGGCGCAGTAGGGCTGGACCGGGGCGGCAGAGATCAAGCAGTTTGGCCGACGGGACGGCCACGGCCACGTGCAAGGCAAGGGCAAAAAGAAGGGAGCCCCAAAAAATTCGAAAATTTTGAATTTTGGCAAGAAATTGAATATGACAATATCAACTGAATGGTAGATCACCTAGACCACATCTAAAGGGGTCCAAGATTGCTAGGAATTGAACACTACCGGAGGCGACGAATTTGATGAAGAACGGTGCCTCGGCCGAAACAATTCAAACTCGAAATTCATCGACAAAACTTGATGAATCCTAAAATTGATTTAAGGATTAGAATCTAGACAACCATACGAACACAAGGGAACGAACGGAATCGGATTTGGCTCACCGGAGAGGAAGATATGGGGATGAACACGAAGAACACGAAAAACGTGGCTTCCTCGTCAGTTTTCTCGATGTCGCGGATGAACGGCCAGAGGAGGCTAAAGAAGAATGATACCACCGGGAAGTGCACTCCAACACGGAGATTTGAGAGGTGGTCATGCGCCGTTTGGAGTTGAAACGGCCGAGTTATGGCCATAATGGTGGATTTCGGTTTTGGAAGGATTGAGCCGTTTCTGGCGAGAGTTCGGGCTAATCATGGTGAGGAACGGAAAGGTCTCGTCGCTGCGAATCCAACGGATCCGGCCGTTCACGATTTGGAGCATTGATTGGAAAGTTATGGGCAATTGAATGGAAGGAACCAAGTATGGAAGGAAGAGGAGCTTCTCTGGAAGAACACCACCGTGAGGAAGAAGATGATGAACAGTGTCGCCACGTGGCGCTCTCCGGTTGGCCGAGATTACGTAAACGCAACACCCTAGTGAAAAACTAGCAAAAATGGTCAAAATTCCGGAAAAATTCCTAGAACCATTAGGGAATATTTGGAATCCAATAAAATTGGTTTCGCTGAATTTGGATGAAATTTGGAGTTTAAAATATTCTGGGGCGAATAGCGGGCATTAAACAAAAGCCGTGCGAGATAAAATACCAGAGAGTTTCCAAAAATCTTGAAAAAATTCCCAAAATGTCTTTAGAATATTTGGAGCCAAATGCAATAGGTTCTGAGATTTTTGGAGCATTTCCGGATTTGGGTGGAATTTCGGGTACTGACGGGGATCCGGAAATTTGATTTTTTGAGCTTGGGAGAATTGAACTCCGATTTTGGAAGGATAAGGATGCCAGGTTAAATTAAACACCAAGGAAACTCCAAATTTTGAATTTACTTTATTTAAATTAGATTTTTCTAGAAAGCCGAAATTGAGGATGTTACAGGTGTGGAAGCACTTTTGTGCGTGGGAGCTGAAGAGGGTTCTAGAGGTTGGTGTCGTGTTCTTCTGTGGAGAAACATCGGTTAAAGGGATTGGGCACTTTAGTGCCAAGGAATGCATAGAAATGAGGAGTATGAGACCGTTTTCCTTCGTTGTCTGTTTAGGAAGTTATCCTTTTGCTTGGGACGTTCTGAGTCCTTATGTTTGTACTCTGTGTTTCAAAGTTGAGTAAGATTCTGGCAAGTTTTGAATGTGAGTTACCTTTAGAGATGTCAGTCTTCGAGCCTTAGCTCCTTGCTTCTGAGTGCTGGCTGGTGCAAATCGTAGGGGCTTCTAAGCGGGTTCTGAGACGTGAACCTTAGCTCCCTTCGATTTGGTTGATTGCGAAGTGGCGTGTCTCGGATTCGGGGTCGAATCCTGTTGAAGGGGGGAAGATTGTGACACTACGGATTGTCGTGACATTATAAAATGTGAAATTGGAGATTAAAACTTTACGGTATGCGGTTTAATCGCGTTTTCGCGCCATTTTTGGGAGTTCGGGCCTTTCCGGGCCGATTTGGGCCTTAGGGGGGACCCCACATGGGCCAACAGTGGAGTTTTCTGGCACATGTGGGGGAGGGGGCAGCAAACTCCTGCCATGCGCCCCCCCCTTGTGCCCTAGCCTCCCCCTTTCCCTTTCCCTTTCCCTCTCCCTCCCGCTCAAGCCGCCACCCCCTTGGGTGCCTCCCCACCGCATGCGCCACTCCCTCCCTCTCCTCCACCCCCCTATAGCCGGACTAGGAGAGATCCCCATCTCTCCACCCCGATGTCCTCTCCGTTAGGAGGCTCCACGACGTGGAGATCCGGCGGAATCGGCGCGAGGAAGGAGATCGGGGGAACCGGGAGGAGAAGAGTCGCCGTTCATCAGTTCATCGTTCGTCGAGTGAAGGTATGGCTAGGGGTAATCCTTGGGAATAAACTAGGTGCTGTGCTAGAGGGTATTTTGGTGCTTTTAGATTGAAAAATGGTGCTGCAATTAGATGGAATTGGTGAAAACTAGAGTTTGCTTAGCGTTCTGTTTCTGGCAGATTGGGCATACGACCTAGGTTTGCGTTTTCACAATTTTAGAGTCGGAATTTGTTCGGCCACCTGTTAAAAAAGTTGTAGATAACTTCAATACCTTTAATTGGACACCAAGAACGTCCGATTCTGCCCAGCTGTTTGAAAGTTATGATCGTTTTACCGAACGTGTTCAAAACTATGACGTGATTGAGACAGATCGTGTTGATCTGTAGATTGGGCGATTTTAGAAGCCGAATCAACTTTTCCCAGAAAAAGCTAGGAAAATTCCTAATATTCACGATAATGTACTCGTTTACTCAATTTAGAGACCTAGAACTCAAGTTATGCTTGTTTGAAGCCTGCTGTCCCGGGGGATAGATTATCTGTTTTTCGGTGTTGGGAGTAGTTCGCGAAGTCGGGGTAGATGAGCGTTGGTGTACTATTTTGTGGGCACATTTTGAGTGTGTGGTATCTATGTGCAGGTGGTCTCACTACACCATGACACAATTTCATCAACAGACTATCTGTCGGCAAAGGCCACGTAATACGACGCATTATCTCACGGTAAAAGTTTTCCCGACAGAAAACTACAGTCGGAAGAAGTCCTGTCGAGAAAAACATTTGCCGACAGACATTTTTTTGCCGACAGATATGCTGACGTGTTATATGTTATTTACCGACAGTTATATCTTTGCCGACAGATAGTTTTTCCCGACAGAAATATAAATGCCGACAGATCATCTGAAACAAGAAATGACAAATGCCGACAGATAATCTGAAACCTGAAATGACAAATGCCGACAGATAGTCTGAAACCTGAAATGACAAAATGACAAATGCCGACAGATAGTTTGAAACCTGAAATGATAAATGCCGACAGATAGTCTGAAACCACATTCTACTAACAGAAACAATAATCAATTGTCTGAAACCATTCAAATGACAGGGATATCAATGACTAATAGTCTGAAACCATGCATGTCTCATAAAAAATGATAGTACATCACACAGTAGAAAAAGATTCAATTAATAGATGTCACTAATGATTAACAACAACAAATAATCCAAGCAAACATCGAACTGCAAAAGGTAGATAAATTCCTAGACAAATCCATGACAAATATTTTCGAAAATCTTTACATAAAAAATAAATGTTAGAACTGAATGAAAGATCTGTTAATATATATTTTTACAGTAATCCGTGAACAAATATGTACAAAGTTTGCAATACATGAAAATGTATGTGTTATGTTTCGTTGGGATAGGTAATACTAGGACCCGAAACAATGTAATAGGGGCCACACAGTTCGTAATGTATAGATATACTATACATTATCTTCTTCAGGCTTGTCTGATGGCCTGATAAGAGGAGCTACCCTTTCAGAAATGATTGCCTTACCATTCTCATCTCGTTTGACAGGGTACAGCACATAGTGTTGAATAATGAACAGAACATCAAAGAAAACAACTTATCAAAGACATGACATTGCAATTACCATATGGAGGAATACTTTTTACTGTGAGAAGTACTTGTTGTCAGCAAGCCAATAGGTGATGAAAATATTATAGTTAAATAAGCTACAGATGTAACACTTGTTGTCATGCTCACCAACGAAAGAAGGATTTTCCCAATATTTCCATAGATATTCACTAACGTCTCTGCAATACAATTTGTTCAGTCAGGAAAAAACCAACAGATGTAACATAAATCATGCACTACAATAAAATAAAAATGCAGCTTACATTGATCTATAGATTGCACACCCATCTGACAAAAGTTCAGCACCCCTCTTGTAATATCAAGTAAAATATTGCCAATATTCCAACCGATTGTACTCTTCCGCTTGAAATTCATGATGGCCTAAGGTAAATAGGAAACAGAATCATTAGAAATAGATATAACAGCATACAATTTATATTATATATTGATTAGGTATTTTGTGCAGCTATTCTCCAATAATATCATATTAGGTTACACAATGTAGCTGAATCTAAAATTATTTTCTTTATTCGTGGAATTTGAAGAAAGAAATCCTAGATATCTAGGCCATTGGAAACTGCCTTAGTGTCAAACGGACAACAGAGACCAATGGCAACTTGATGTGTCTGGAGTGTTGTGCAGTAAAGCTTATTCGCTAAACTGCTGATTATCGGGTCTAGACACTTCATATTAAATTGCTGTTATAATTGATCCCATATTTTGTCCTACATCAAGGATATCACTAGCTATCTGTCAACATTAAGAGGAAATCAAGTGATTGTACAACTAAAGTACACAAGAAAATAGCACTACCTGAGGGATGTACTTGATTGCTGTCATCCCAGCCTGTATTGAACTAAAATTCACCAAGATCAGGGATTGGTCCCACAACTCACCAAGAGGAGCACGGTATGTCAATCAAAGCATATAGCTAGCCTTACTAATCATTATTAGCTCCGCCAAAACTCAAAACTAAAAGGGTTTATAACAGTGAAGGTAGAGAGAACTTACTTGAACACATCGATAAGCCGAAGCCAATTACCTTTTGGCCAAGCTAAAATGAGGCAAACAATAGCTGTTGTCTAGACAATACCATTGATTGACATGCACACTTTGGACTCTCTGGTTTCCTCGCTGCATGTTTTGAGTTCAAAAATTTGAGCCACTAAAGTGTCAGACACTGAAACATAGTTGCGGTCCCCATGGGATAGGTTAGCTAACCTCATAGATGAATACTTGAAAAATGGGAAAAGCTGTCAATGCAACCGCATGTAGAGAGAAAGCAACATCATTTGCAGCAACAGGAATCATCTGCATCGAATGACAAATTAAGTTATATGTTCAATTTAACGCTTAGGCATTATAATTTTGATAATCCCTCCAGTTCTTTTTTCACTTTTTATGGACATCAACAGTCTCCAATACACATCTTTGACTATTACTTTTTCTAATTATATATTAGCAAAAATAATTACAAAATATGATTATATGAAAGTACTTTCATAGCAAATCTACCTAATATGATTTCCATGTAACAAATCTAAATACTCTTGATGGTCAAACTTTTTAAAAAATTACTGCACATATTCTAAAATGAAATCTAGTTGAGAACAGAGAAAGTAATTAACAGAGATGAAGAATGATGCCAATGATGCTCTGGCATCAAGTACGAACTACAAGTTCAACATCTGTGACTACGAACCAATGAAAAAATATTTTTTATTCATTATATGAACATGAAAATTTATGATGCCAGAGATAATATATATATGTAAAAGAAAAGAGCAGCACCAAAGAAAGTCCCAAGCTGGGTATCGGGGGAAACTGCATCCACCAAACAGCACTAGCCTACAGCATGGCTTCAGCTTGCCTCAAGTAAATCTGATTATTCTTTTCCTCACTGAATCTTCCCATTGTTTTGGTGCTTACAAGTTACACCAACCAAGTAGAAGCATCTAACACTAAATAGTATAGAGAGCTACTAAAGAACATCCACTTACGGTTCATTTGAATTTACATTTTGATCTCCAAGTGCTTCCACTTCCAGAGGCCAGACTCCAAACTTTTTCTCAATCATTAGCAACAGCATGGCTTCCGACACTAAACTACCACTCCAGTCTGCATTTTGCATCAATTACATGGCAAACGATATCACTGAATCAATGAACCTGAAACGTGCTCTTGCTATGTATACGTCTAATGCCAAAAACATTTAAAACTTTCTATAGCACATCCTCGCCAAATCACTGATCCAAGAAGGGCGCACACGTTGAAAGACCTCACATTTAACCAGAGGTTAGTAAGCCAGTAAGCCCTACTCACCTGTGGCGCCTCGCGGGGAAGGCAGTCTCGCCGCGGAGCGTGGAGTCTGGTCCCAGGTTTCGGGGAAGTCAGTTCCAAGAAGGCAGTTGCTGCTGTTCCTCTTCCTCCTTCGCGTCCTCGCCTGCTCCTCCTCCACCACGGCGTTAACCTCGTGGAGGCCACGCGGAACACGAGAGAGCAAGGAGGCTAGTGGGGTAGGGCGTCGGCGAGTGGCGGCGAGCAAGGCCACGGCGCCGCCACCCATCTCCGTAGAAGCGCTTCGCGCAGACGCGCTCGCCACGGCGTCGTTCGTCGGAGGCGACGCACCGAGCCGCCGACATCAACAGGCGACGACCACGGCGAATGCTGAATGGGCCGCTGAATGGATTGGGGATTTTGGGGACTAGGGTTGGAGACTGGTGTTGGCTGGGTTGTCGCGGCGGAGGGAGAGGCTTCGAGGCACTGGCGTACTGCGGCGGTGCGCGGCCACGGCGCCGGCGACCTTCGCTCGGTGAGGGCTGCACACGAGAATCGCAGGAGGCGGGCCAGGCGGTGCTAGCTAGTATTGAAGGGAGACAGGAGTCCAGGACTTTAGGTTTTAGAGTGACCCGCTTGCGAATTATTTTTCTTATGCGCCTAGGATAAGTTTGCCGCCAATAATTTTTACCGACAGATGGTTGACCGAAAAATAGATAGTTGCCGACAGATATTTTGTCTTTAAAACTATACATAATTACCGACAGACGGACTGACTAAAAAACTGATAATTACCGATAGATTTGTTGTCTTTAAAACTATGTATCTTTACTGACACACAATATGTCTGTAATTATGGTACTGCCGATGGATTGACTGTTGGAAATCTTTATCGACAGATGGTTTAATGGTAAATCCGAATTTTTACCTACAGATGTTTGACGGGAATTTTGTGTCATGGTGTAGTGTGTGACCCCGAGAGTGCCCTCTTCCTCTCGCCAATCTGTCGCCCGCGGTTAAGGCAAGTGTATTGGAATGGGTAGTGTGTTGTATGTTGCTTGTTTTGATTAGATGCAAATTGTTTTCATGATATGCTATCTTGCCATGATTAGTGTTTGCCCATGATATGGTGAAAATGGTATGTTATGATGCTATACAATGATTAATTGTTTATGTTTATAGCATATGTTGCATACATGGCATGAAAACTGGCCCGGTCGGTGAGAACGTCATAACTAGTCTGGTAAGGTCGGTGAGAAAGTTATGACTAATCCGGAGCGCCAATGAGTAAGACCTACCTCGTGATTCCATCCACGTGGTGAGTGGAAGCGAGGAGTAGGCACCCTCCATCTACAGGATGGAAGGGGAAAGAGGGTGCACGCCAACGGGTGTGCACTCGGCAATACCGATATGTGCTTCGAGGAGACATGTGCATTGCATTGCATTGCATACATGATGATTATAATGAAATGTGTACAATGAGTGTAACACCCCGGCATCTAATATGCCCGAATGCTACCAAACATAGACTAAACAACACTTAAATACCATAAATAAAGATAAATTACAGCAAAGGCACAAATGCTAAAAACCGAAATTTCGGCAGCATCTCCTTTGTTTTAACATGAATTAACGCGAGAGCAATAGCAAGGCAAGTTATAACATAACATAAGACACCTAAAGTAGCAATATGAATGAATATAGCATCAACATAACCAATAAAACCGAATCCAACCACTCCATAATCTATAGCTAAGCAAATAAGGATCACAAGCACACTAAATTATTCCATACACCAAGTTCATGGCACTTTTTATGATCATGACTCAAATTGGTAAATGTGACTGGAACTACGTGAAGATGTGTAGCTATTGCCCCTTCCCACATGCCGGTGTCATGGTACCTAAAACAACATAAAACACAAGCGTGAGTTCATCACTCAGCAAGTATATTGCAATGCGTCAAACAGAACAATTCAATACTATCATCACTACATAACAAACTTAACATCATGATTAAGTCATACTTCATATGCAACATCATATTCATATCTCAACTTCATTGAAATCATTTCATCATCATCATTATGTATGCAATGCAATGCACATATCTCCTCGACGCAAATACCGGTATTGCCGAGTGCACACCCGTCGGCGTGCACCCACATCCCCCTTCCATCCCGTAGATGGAGGGTGCCTACTCCTCGCTTCCACTCACTGCGTAGGTGGAATCACGAGGTAGGTCTTACATCTATGGCGCTCCGGATTAGTCATAACTTTCTCACCGACCTTACCGGAATAGTTATGACGTTCTCACCGACCGGGCCAAGTTTCATGCCATGTATGCAACATATGCCATAATCATTAACCATAAACCATTGCATAGCATCTTAACATACCCTTTTTATCATATCATGGCAAATACTAAGCATGGCAAGATAGCATAACATGGAAGCAATTACATCTAGTCAAGACAAGCAAATCAACCACATGCTACCCATCCCAATACGCTTCCTCGGGCGGCGGATTGGCGGGATGAGGAGGGCACTCCCGGGGTCACACCACCTGCACATATATGCAACACAATCACAACGTGCCCACAAAACAGTACGACATCACCCATCTACCCCGATATCTCAAACTACTCCCGAAAACGAAAAACAGAGAATCTGCCCCTCCCGGACAGCAGACTTTGAACTATCATAACTTTAGTTCTAGGACTCCAAATCGATTAAACGAGTACATCCTCGCGTAGCTTAGGAAATTTCCTAACTTTTTCTAAGTATATGGAAAAACTGATTCGGAATCTAAAGTTGTCTAATCTACAAAACACTACGTTCTATCCCAGCTACATCACATATTTGAACACGTTTGGTAAATCGAGCATAACTTTCAAACGGCTAGGCGGAATTGGACGTTCTTTATGTCCACTGAAAGGTATTGAAGTTACCTACAACTTCTTCAATAGGCGGACAACCAAATTCTGAATCTAAGGTCGCGAAAACTCAAACCCTAGGTCAACTGCACAATCTGCCCGAAGCAGAGAACGTGGCAAACTCTAGTTTTCATCTAATCAACCCAATTATAGCACCACCACTTGATCTAAAAGCATCCAATTACCCTCTATCACAGCCCCTAGACCAACCCCAAAGACTACCCCTAGCCATACCTTCGCCCGACGAACGATGAACCAACGAATCTCCTCCCGGTTCACGCGATTTCCTTCCTCGCTCGAAATCCACCGGATCTCCTCATTGCGGAGCGCTCCAATGGATGGATCAGTGGGGTGGTGAGGTGGAGAACTCCCCTAGGGGCAGCAAGGATGGTGGAGAGGGATGGGGAGGAGATGGGCGAAAGGGGGGCGGCTTGGGGAGGTGGAGGCGTGGAGAGGGGGTGGCGGCTACCAAGGGGGAGAAGAGGAGGAGGTGGGGGCGGCTAGGGCAGGCTTGGTGTGACACCACGGAATGCCGAGACACCGTAAACAAATGTGAATTAGAGAATGTGACCTTATAAAGTATGAAATCGGAGATTAAAACTTTACGTTATGTAGTTTAATCGCGTTTTCGGGCCGATTTCGGAAGTTTGGGCCTTCCCGGAGGAGTTTGGGCCTTAGGGGGGTGAGTCGTGGGCCTTGGTGGGAGAGAGTTAGGGCCCATGAGGGAGAAGAGGCAGGATTTTTGGGGGCTAGGGGCGTCCCTCCCTGCCCTAGCCGCCCCTCCCCCAATCCCCATCTCTCTTGGGTGCCTCCTCCTCTCCCTCTTGGGCGCCTCCTCCCCTCCCCCTTGGGTGCGCCCCCAATTCCTCCTCTCCACCTCCTTTGCTGCAAAGATGAGATCCCCCACCACACAACCTCGCTGTCCCGTCCAACGGGAAGCCCCGCGACGAGGAGATCCGGCGATTCTAGCGCGAGGAGGACGTTCGGGAGGCTCGGGAGGATAGATCTCGGTGTTCGCTGCTCGTCCGGGAGGAGGTAAGGCATGGGTGATCCTTGGGTTTGGGTCTAGGTACTGTTATAGGGATGAATTTCATGTTTTTAGATCAAGGGAGGTGCTGCCATGGGGTAGGATTGATGAAATCTAGAGTTGTGTTCATGTTCTGGTTCGGGCAGATTGGGAACCCGAACTAGGGCAGGCATTTTCACCAATTTAGAGTTTGAATCTGACCGTACGGACTTTTAGGAAGTTGTAGATAATTTCCTTATCTTTCCGTGCATATAAAGAAATTGAAATTCCGCCCAGCCGTTTAGAAGTTATGGCTGTTTTACCGATCACTGTCAAATCTGTGACGAGATTGGGACAGTTCGTGTTCAACGTTAGATTAAACAACATTAGAGTCCGAATTAGTCTTTCCCTATAACTAGAAAAAGTTGGGAAATTTCCTAAGCTATGCGGGGATGTACTTGTTTATTCAATTTGGAGTCCTAGAACAGAGTTATGCCCATTGGAAGTCCGCTGTCCCGAAGGGACAGATTTGCTGTTTTCTGATTTTAGGAGTTGTATGCGAAGTCGGGTAGTGGGATTTATTTGTGTACTGTATTGTGGACCCAATTTGAGTGAGTGGCACGTGTTTGCAGGTGGTGTGCCTCCGGGAGTGCCCTCAACCTCTCGTCACTCCGTTACTCGTGGGTGAAGGCAAGTGTTTTGCGTGGTTTTTATGTTATACGTGCTGCTAGAATTGATTGATGGTATTTGAAATAGTTAACATGTTGTCTTGCCATGCCATGGAATTACATGTTATAATGGATAGGATGTCCTTAGGCCATGATTGAAATAATGTCGATGATATGGGGTCCTCATGCTATGATTAAAATGCTTGTCGTTGATAAAGGATTCATGCCATGTCTTTGAAAGGTTACCGTTGATTGTTGATCACGGTCTTACATGTTGAGAGGCCATACGTTGATATGCAATATTCTATTTATGAATACGTTACTGTCCATTTTGCATGCATGGCATATTTTCATGGCTGGTCGGTGAGTTAAGTCATAACTATTCCGGTAGGGGCGGTGAGAACCGTTATGACTAGTCCGGGGCCATTCGTTTGAGTAAGTCCTACCTCGTGATTCCATCACCGAGGTGACTGAAGCAGTGATAGGCACCCTCCATCTTCGGGATGGAAGGGGAAAAGGGTGCATGCCGACGGGTGTGCACTCAACCATACCGGTATGAGTATTCCGGAAGACATGTGCATTGCATTGCATGAATGAAACTATGAATGAGAATGTTGTTGAATTGTTCATGAGTTCATGAGACGAACACCATATTGATCAAGAGATGATTATGATGTTTTTACCATGTCGTGTACGTGAGAATGGTAATGATGTGATATGTAATGCTTATGAAGATTGAAGTTGATGGTTTGTTGTCTTGCACTCTGTTTTCCATTGTATTACACTTCGCTGAGTTATGAACTCACGCTTGTATTTTCGTTGTTTGTTTTCTTTAGGTACCATGAAATCGGGCGCGGAAAGGGTTTTAGCTACACTACTCCACGTAGTATCATAATCTAGCAAATTCACTGTTGTGGAGACATGACAATAAGCATTACAATAATCTTTAGTGTATGGTCTGTATGTTTGGTTGTCTCCCTCATGTGTATCATGTGGGGCTATGGAGGGAGTTGTTTTAACTTCCTAGATTTAAATTGATGTTTATTATTTTGCTATCGATGCTTATTGATGTTTTAGTTGATGTTTAGCTATCCTTATCGCTGCGTATGGATATCTCGTTTGTTTTACATATTGATATGATGCTATGCTGTTAAGTTTCATGCAAAAACAAAGGAGATGCTGCCAAAATTTCCAATTATTCCAAATGATTACTTGCTGTAATTTACCTTAAATTATGGTATTAAATGTGTTAGGGTCTATGTTTGGTGACATTCTGGGCTTAGTAAAAGCTGGGGTGTTACACTTGGGGCGCACCAAAGGGTAGGGGGAGGCGCCCAACCTGGTCTCCCACTCCCACTTGGACCCAAACACCTTCCCACCAAAGCCCACGACCCTTCCCCTTAGGCCCAAACTCCCCTGGAGAGGCCCAAACTCCCGAAATCGGTTCGGAAACGCGATTAAACCTCATACCGTATAGTTTTAACCTCAAATTTCACATTTTATAAGATTTCGACACTCCGTGGTGTCACAATGAGATTGAGACATGGTTATGATGTTGTATATGAAATTATGACTCGATCATGATGTTAGTATGGTATGTATTGATGTTGGCATTGATTTGTTCTTTATGATCCATTGCAATATACTTGTTGAGTGATGAACTCATGCTTGTGTTTTAAGTTGTTTTTAGGTACCATGAACCGGCATGTGGGAAAGGGCATTAGTTACACTCCTACACGTAGTTTCACACTTATATACAGTTAAATCATTTGGAGTCATAATAATAAGAGTAGTGCCATGAAACTTGGCGTATGGCTTGGTTTTGAGCTTAAGTTTATCGTTTGATTCGTTCTAATTTGTGAAGTGGTTGAATTCCATATGTTAGCCATAAGTGTTGTTATTTCAATTGTTATCGTTGTTTTTAGTTGTCTCTTATCATGCTATATCTTGCCTTATTATCACTGTTGCTTCAATTCATGGGAAAACAAAGGAGATGTGTCGAAATTTTCGGTTTTAACATTTGCACCTTTGCTGTAATTTATCTTTATTTGTGGTATTTAGATGTTGTTTAGTCTATGTTTGGTAACATTCAGGCATACTAGATGTCGGGGTGTTACACAAATTGTATAAGAACGGGGAGAAACTGCAGCACGATTTTAAGTTTCTGGTATCCGCTATGCACAATAATCCTATATAAACTCCGTAATTAATGACTCTGGAACTAACCTATTCTATATTTGCAGTGCCACTAGTAGGGAAAGGGAAATAACATATGTGGATTTTACGTTTGCCACAACATGCAACTCATCATCACTACAAAAAAGAGCAATGAGGTTGTAACTGTGTTGAAAGAGACCGATTTGAGCAACATTCGAGGGAAACTTTGTTTCTTCCTACTCACTGAAGTCATAAATAAAAAGGGCGAGTTCCACACTGCCTAACTGGACTTGTACATGTTTTTTCTGAATTGCCACTTGGGTTTATTTATGAAACTTGTGATGTGGATTCGTGAATTGTAGTTGTGCATTCAATTAATTGGTTAATAAATTGAGTTCCATTGGTTAACATATATGACTTTATTTTTGAAATGAATGTGCCGTACGTGCTGTGATGTAATTGAGTTAATTGCTGAAATGGATGTAATCAATATATACTTGTAATGATCTGTAATATATTTTTTCAGAAGGTATGGCTATCATTTTCCTGAGGCTAGCTAATAAACAGAAAAAGGTTGAGAGGAGCCGCCCAGATCGTCCTCGAGTTGTTGGATGAACAGTTGCTCCCGTCGGGTTTGGATCCTAGCAACAAATCATCGGAGGTGATCCCGATGCTAGTACCCAAGCCCAAACGAGACAACTCTACAAACATCCGAACGACTCGACAACAACCCCGGTATTCCCCCGGTATGCGATCCGAAACTCGCCCAGGATCCCCACATACCGGTTCCCATTGCCATATCACAATTCAATTCGCACAAAGGGGCATCGAGCCCCAAACCTCACTACCAGAGATGTAAAAACGCGGAAGCAAACAAACACACCACACGGCACAAAGAGGCCCAACAAAAACAACCAACAACAACGACCAACGAAAAGCAGACGAGTTCCATTACAGAAATAAAGGTACAGCTGCTCACAAAAGTATCACCCACTACACTATACAACAAAAGTAAAACACCCCAAAAGTGTCATGCCCTAACACTTCCGGGCGCACACTCGCAGATGGCCTCTACTCGGTGCCCCGCCCGGTCACCGATAGGCAGTAGGGGCAAAACTCACACCCCGCTGGATCCTCACCTGCAAAACCACAAAGCAGAAGCTTGAGTACAAAAGGTACTTGCAAGTCTTACCCGTGGTCCATATATGACCGACTCCAAAGGATTATGCATTTGGATGTAGCAAGGAATAAGCTGAAGGTAGAACAGTTGCAAAATGCTTAACATTTGTTGTTTAGTTACTTAAACTACTCAATTCTCAATTTTAGTGCGGTTGTTACTGCACCTACCACTAGGTGAAGTTAGCAATTAACAAACCACATCAATTAACCATATTCATTTCGAGCTCAAGCCCAACGGCGAACTTCAGTTCAAGTTATTACTACGTGTAATAGCAGTGACCAAGCGTGCTCATATCCGAGAGCGCGGCAATTCGAATCGCTTAATTAACCCTGCAGGGAAGCATTGATCACACGACATGTGCCACGAAGGAACCTCATGTCAACCCCCTCCCATCCATACCCATTCGTTGGGGCATCTTCATGCTGTCCGGGAACCTAGCACCCCCTCGAGCAGCCCCAAGCCCGGCTTGGCGCTCGAGAGCCGGCCTAGGCCCCGCCCTCAACCACGTCCAACCACATGAGGGCATGGCCCATCGAACGGTATGCGATGAAAGAGCGGCTTACCTTACCATAATCGGGCATGTGATCAACCAGTTGGTGCTCAGCCATGGTACCACATCGGATCGGTCCTTAGCTGACTCAGGCGGGACTACCACATTTGGGTCTCCTTACCCAAATGCCCCAACTCTCCCGCCCGGTCTCCAATTATACCTTTTTTCACAACATAACCATAACCAACAGTTCCAGAGATTTTAATGTGTAAGACCTCAAGCAGTGGAACCATCTACCACTTGGCCCAAACCGACTTCTAAGCAAACTAAGCGTAACTCAACATACTACCCATATTAGCTCCAAGGAAGATTCAACAATAATCAAGGGGTGTATGTGCAACAAGTAGGATCTAGTCCTATCCCAAAATTTTCAACTCCTAATGCAACACTTAATCCAATAAGCAATTGATTCACCAAAGTAAAAGTACATAGGGTTTAATATGCTTAGGTGCTTGCCTTGATCTTATGCTTGCGGATCGGCGGTAGCCGGCTCTCCGGTAGTACCCTTAGTCGCCGCGGCGTCAAGCCCCGCGGGATCGCTCTCTACACGAATACAATGCATAATTAAGATGCATGCGAATGCAATGAAATGAATAATAATTGAAAAGCCCCGACGAAAAACAACGCAACCGGACAAACCAACCTAACCCGGACAGATAAGCCTAAACCGGACAGTCCGGATAGGCCGGACACTCCGGGTCGCCTGTCCGGACACTCCGGGTCGCCACTCCGGACCTGGAGCATTTGGCCCAACACAACTTGGGGATGGGAGCCCTACCACTCTCTACGGCTTCACATCGACCCGATCTACGACTTCTCTACAACTAGCAAGCCGGGAGAAGCCCCGAGCTAGCTCAAACCGCCAAGAAACGACGACATTCTACTAGCCCAACCAAAACCTAACTCCAAGCCAAGAAATGGCTTTGCTACTACCCGATCTCTAACCTAGGCACCCTTCATTCCCAAATCCAACCCCAAGAATCACCACACCTCAAAACCCTAGAACTCCAAGTTCATCCTCAACTCTCAATTTTTAAACCTAAGTCCCAAACCCACCATAGATGGCATTAGAACCCAAGAAACCCACGAATCAACCCCCAAGAGAAAGACCTACCTCCAAGGAAAGTGGAGGAGAAGCGACGCCGGGTGGAGGAAGGAGGATGCCGACGTGAGGAGGAGTTCTTCGGGTTGGAGGAGCCACCGGGGAGGAGCCACGGAGGGTCACCGGCCGGTGGGGAGCTCACCGGAGTGGAGCTAGGGGTGGAGGAGACGCACTAGGGAGTGGAGGACAAATGGGGAAGAAAAGAATGAAGTGGGGGAAGCCAAGAAACGGGACTTTTATTTCAACCCCCGCACAATCCGGACTCTCCAGACGCTCAACCTGGAGACTCCGGGTTGGGGGTCTTCGGTAGAATCAACCCGGACACTCCGGACATTTAGTCCGGACACTCCGGGTTGGGGCGTTCTGTCAGCCCAATCTGGATACTCCGGACATTCCGGGTTATGTTCGGACATTCCAGACGTTGATCCGGATACTCCGGATGTCCCAGAATTTTTTTGAACTTGGGGCCTTGACAAAGGTCCATATGTGTAAAAGCACAGAACATACGATTCCTTTTTACACTACTACAGAATGATACATCACTATCGCTTCAACTGTGTCGGTTCCAAACTTTTAACTAAAAAACCGATTGTGATACGTGTATGTCATTTGTAAATTTTGGTAACAGGTTATCACAATCAGTTCTGAGAAAGAACCGATTGTGATAAGAATCTCTTTTTCAAAACCGATTGCGATGAGGAAACGGGTTATCACAATCGGTTCTTAGAAAGAACCGATTGTGATGATGGACCACTTATCATAATCAGTTCTGAGAAAGGACCGATTGCGATGAGGGACCCCTTATCACAATCGGTCCTTTCTCAGAAACGATTGTGATAAGTCCATCATCGCAATCGGTTCTTTCTCAGAACCGATTATGATGAGCCTTGCTAGGTTTTATATCCTCTCGGAATGAACTCTCCTCTGTTGGTGTTCTAGAGCAAAAAAAACTGTCACCACCCCGAAAAACAGAACATACTCTTGTTGAAACTTAGACTTGGGGGAGAAAATCTGAAATCCATGAGGATGTGTGTTAAGAGGGTAAGTTGAAGCCCTAGCTTGAGGAAATTTCCCCTCTATTTTCCCTCATTTGAGGTTTTCAACATATTTATAAGCAAGCACTTAGTGGTGACGACGACACACATGGAACAAATTACATGCGTGTAGATCATCAAGAATGGTTGTATTGTAAATAAAGTTGTAAGATTACCAGGTCTAATTGAGACAAGCTAATGCCATTTCAAGGGTAAAGTACCAGCAAAGTAAAAGTACAAACTTGCCAACTTGTTCTCTATAACTTGTTGTTGAACCTGTTTTAGTTAAAATATACAGGACAATACTTCCATAAGGAAGGAAAGGGAAGAATTTTTCCACTCAACGCAAAATTATTAGTAATTACTTGCACATTCTTTTCACTCCATCCAAGCACATCACATAATCCCAAATAATTATTAGAACAATACCCAGAACAATACCGACACTATTAGTCCTTTCATATTGCAGTCAATTTTAGTTAAAACCGACACTACTAATCAAACCTATTGCTTTTTGTGAAAGCAATGAAAGGAATGCATTTCAATAGCATATATACAGAAAGTTCAGCAAAGTGGAGACTGACTCGGCTTGAACTTAAATTAGATGGCAAATAGAATTAAAGGTGTGATAGACACCATATCACAATCGGTTCTAGCTCAGAACCGATTGTGATGTGCTCGGGATAGTCCCGTCAAAGTGAAATTTGGGAGCCAAAGTGAAATTTGGGTGTCGAGCGGGTTCCAATTTCAAAATAATTTTGCTGCGAGAACCACTGGCCTATATATTTATACACACCCTTGTGCTCACCACTCATCTCCTCCACTTGCTCCTCTCCCTATCCTGCTCTCCCTCTCACTTGCACTGTAGATAGATGCATAGACAGATAGATAGATAGAGTGAGAGAGATAGGAGCCAAGGTGAAATATTGCGACTGTACTAGGATGTGGATCTTGGTTTTGCATTTCTTGGTTTTGGAAGAAATCACTGCATGGAGCACTTTGGTAATGGTAAGGAACTAAACTTTGATTTATTGTGATTCGATCTTGTCCAAATTAAATGTATGTCTTTATTTGCCCATTATATCATGTACTAATTTTTTAGTCATTTTCATATTCATAGTAATGGCAAATGGGCATGGCTACAAAGATGAGGAGGTGGTGTAGACCAAGTACAATGCAAACATGGAGTATCACTAGCTCTATAAACTGTTGTCATGTATATTCCATAAACACGTGCACAATATTTTTGTCAAGTGTATCACCGTCTTTTAATTGGATGAATGGGTAGATGATGCATGTATACTAAATGTTAAGTATGTTTATGCTCTATATTCATGTAAACGAATGTGATATGTGTATTGTAAAATGTTTGTGTTCAATATATATTATGAATAATATTCATACCATAAAACAATCAAAAATAGTGAAATGGGCTCATCACAATTGGTTCTTTGCTCGAACCGATTGTGATGACCGTTTATCACAATCGGGGAAAAAACCGACTGTAATAGCGTTTCCTCATTACAATCGTTGGACTTTCTATCTCCACCAAAACCAATTATGATGACGAAAAAGAACCGATTTTAATGTACATTCTTGTAGTAGTGTTAGAACAGTCTGTGATGTTCCTATTATCACAGACGATTCCTATTTAGAACCGTCAGTGAGGATATTAATATTATAGATGGTTCTAAATAGGAACCGTCTATGGTGATCTCTCATCACAGACGGTTCCTATTTATAACCATTTGTGATGTATATTTTCATAGACGGTTCAAAAACCATCTCTGATGATCTCTTTCATCACCTTGTTACAAACGGTTCGCAAAACCGTCTATAATGAGGTTTGTGAACCGTCTGTGATTAGGGTTTATGCAGTAGTGGAGGATTCAATTCAAAGGTATTGACATCAAAATCATTGACCTATTTCAATTACTCTCATTTTTATCAATGTGTACATTCTCTTTATTATTCTCATCATCATTTAGATCTACGTAAAAAAAATTGATGATATAGTTGCCCACATATCATAAACCACAAAAATAACCCTAACTTAGATATTATCATCAAAACACCTATTCCAAATCGTCTTAATGTATTAATTGACTAGATTTTATAAGTTTGGAGTGCTAAATACCTGTTTTATAGTTGATAACATTAAATGAACTTTTTCGAAAGTTGAGAAGCATAAAATTGACTTATTTCTTTAAGAATCCATATACATTCCGTTCGGCTATTTTTATGAACTTTCAAAGAAAAAAATTAAAGAGCTACAATGTACGCAGCACTGGAATTGATCAAGCGACAGAGTAGTGTGAAATTATGACGAAGAATAACTTGCAAGATCACCACCTTGTCCGCCTCTGGGAGGCGTGGATGCCATGTCGTTTGGTATCATATGATGAAGAAGACGAAAACACCAACAAAGGAACAGCAAAGAATCCGAGAGAAAAAAAACTAGAGAAAAAGATGAAATGCACAGACACGGCGACGGAGGCGGGCGAGCGGTCGTCAAGCCGGCGGGGCGGCGCCCCCGCACCCCTCGTCGCTGTCGTCCGTGTGCTGCTGCTGCTGCGCGTTTGACATGGCGTGCGAGTGCCCCGATGACTGCGGCGGCAGGGACGGCTCCATGCGGTACGTCAGGACCACCGCCGTCTGCGCCGACGGTGGCGGTTACTGCTGGAGTAGGAATGATGCGCCCTTGTAGGCCACCGCCTCGGCCGACCCCGGCGGCACGACAGCGACCGTCGCGGGGCCGGCGGCGCTGCCCCCGGGCACGGCGGCATGCTCGTAGGCCTGGCGCATCATCATGTCCTGCTCCATCATCTGCTGCTGGTGGTACGGGTGCTGCATCACCATCTGCGCCTGGTGCGTGTGCGGCGGTTCCACGCCGATGCCGAGCCCCATGTCTGCGGCGGCGGCGGCGCTGTGGTACTGCGCTGCGGCGGCAGGGTGGTGGAGCGGCTGGGCGACGATGTGAGAGTAGGCAGCGGGGCCGATGTAGCTGGCGAGCTCCTTGCGCGCGGCGGCGATCTCGTCGCGCACCTGCTTGATCTTGTGCTGGAGGATGGAGATGTAGGCGACGCAGCCGTAGACAGGGTCGTGGAGGCGCGCTTCGGCCTCGTAGGCGAGCGAGTTGACGGCGTCCTCCCGCTGTGCCTGCGGGAGGTCGTTGAGCAGCTTGGAGACGTTGCTGCCGCCGAACACCTTGTGCACGTTGGCGAACCTCTCCGGACGGTCCGGCGGAAAGTAGGGCGCGAACACGCACCCTTGCGTGCACTTGCGCCGCTGCAGCTTGCACGCCGCGCACGGCGAGGTCGACGACGACATCATCCGACGACTCCTCTCTTCTTCTTCCAGGCCAAGATATCAACAATCTCTCAAACAAACCCTAACTATATCTTCTCCGGCTTAATTTGTTTAAAAAACCAAAAGAAAACAAAAACTGTATCTGTTAACCACTATCCTAATGGAATGCAAATTTCAAGGAAAAGACATGAGCCGATATATTTATAAAGGGAGTGTATAGGCATCATCTGGATGTTTTTGTCCTAAAAATCATCCAAACTTTGGACCGTACGATCAAAACACACATCCGTAGGATCAACCCACCTCGAATTCAGGGGGTGAGTGCATCGATCTGAAAGCAAATTTAATGGCCCAAAATTTGGATGATGGTTACTAAAGAAAACATCCGGATGAAACTTATCAAAACCCATTTATAAATTGGATTATTAGGGTTATATTATATGCATTTTAATTCATATTATTCATTCTTGCGTACTATACGGCTGGTGGCTTATTGCATATACGATGATGACATATAACACGCATACATACAAGAACACATATATGTACCTCCTGTATGTGAGAGGCCGGAGAGGATTTTGAGGATTGTATGGCGCGGGCCGGAGGAGATCAGATCCGGACGGCGTCGCGGCCGTGGGCGCACGGAGCTGGCCGGCTCATGGCGACGATGACAGCGCTGCTCTCCGGTGTCTACGGCAGGATCAATCAGCAATGCTGCATCACAAGGTGGAGGAGCTGTAATTAGGATTTGCGCGAGCATAATAGAACCAACTGAACCAAGAACACGGGCTAATTAATCTGTCTGTTTCTCGGTACTCGTGCGGTTAGAGAGATGGAGAAGAAAATCAAAAGAAAAAATTTCGGTTTTGGTTTTGGGGTTCTTGTTTTCAGAGAGGGAGGGAGGAAGAAGCCATAGGGAATTTAGCAATGGGATGCACCTCGTCCGGTGTGTTGGATCTCGGCGATGGATTTGCGCCGGTTTGGGAGGAGGAGAGGAGAGAGAGAGAGAGAGAGAGGTGGTGGACTACTCAGATCCCAACGAGGGAGACAAGGCAGGGAGGAGAGAGAAAACAGAGCATGGAAGAAATTGTTCGGAGAGAGATCTCGCCTTCCCTTCGGAAAGGAATTTATGGGCTGTTTGGTTGCCTGCATGCACAGAGATTTGCATCTACAGATGCAGAATCTTGCTTTTTTCTCGTGTTTGGTTGCCTGCATCTAGTTTTGAGCCTGGCTCTCTGGATGCAAGATTCTTCATGCAGCCTGGCTCTGGAGATACGTAGAAAATGGGCGTATCTCTGGATGCAGCCTCGTGTTCTGCGCAAGGGACCACTGTCAACCATGCATGTGGTGCCACGTGGGTATGTAAGTTTATTTTTTTTTCTTTTTTATTTATATCTTTTGATTAGCATCTCCGATTACCGAACCGATTTCAAAAATGGGTTCCTGACATTTTTTCGAACAAAACTAGACCACACTTGCTATATAAATTTCAAAATATTTAAATTTCAAAATACTTGCCTCCTAAACACTCAACCAAACACCGTCTCTGCATCTGTGCATCATGTATCCCATCAGCCTGGCTGAGTGGAACGGACCAGGCTCGCGAGAGAAGGCAACCAAACAGCCCATTAACTACTGCGGGGGCCACGGAGGAACTGAAAGCGAAAATAATAAATTGATCCTGTATATTAATCATAATGCCAATAAAAAATATTAAAAATAATAGAAAAATCACAGAATATATGAACACAGGATATAGAGTTTCTCAACTCTTTTCTTCTTAATATTGATTGTAGATTAATTCTCTTGTTTGGTATTAAAATTCACCCACCAAATTGTATCTCAACAATCAAAAGTTTGGTTATATCTCAACACTCCACTTTGGCAAATACCTCGTAATGATTATGCATCATAAAAAACTCTACCCAATATGTAAAAAGATGGAGAGAAGAGTATATTGCATCGGTATATTGTGTTATACACTTGTTACCTTATTAAAAACCTTTATATGAGAAAAATTTAGGAAAACTTATTAAGGAAAAAAGAGTGAAACTTATAATCTTCTAGATTAGGGTAATATCTTCACAATCATCCTAGGGTTATGGTTCAGGGATTTATGCTCTTTTAACTAAGTATATCTCTAAGTCGTCTCATTTTAATGCCATGAACACATTTTTGGAAACTGGATGTTGGCAAGTTTTTTACATGACTTAGTTTGCAGGATCTTTATCTCACCATTCTTCCGGAGTTCATAAGGATAAAATGGCTACGAATCTTGATTCTTCAAAGAATGCTTTCTTTCTTTCTTTCGTAACAGATTATCCACTATTCGATTTTCTATTTATTAGATATTATATTATGCTAACCAATTAAATTCCTTAAAGGGAAAGGTTGGATTCTAAGAAAACTTTTAACTAAAAAGGGATAGATTTCACATATACCTATCCTTGTATTGTGTTGTAAAAGATGGGATCAACCAGTAAATAAAAAATTACAGATATTCCATCCTTGTGAGATTGTCAATTTTGTACCAAAGGTGTATTTTGAGTATACCGAATTAGTAAGTTTAGGGTCAATATAATTCGTGATATTGCTCTTAACATAACCTATTTGTTTTTGTGCAACATACACTAATACAGAATAGGACATCACTATCGCTTTATTTGTGACGGTTTCTAACTTTTGAGAAAAAAAAACCGATTGTGATATGTCACAAAATTTCGTGATATAGTCATCACAATAGGTTGTATACAAGAACCGATTGTGATGAAAGCCCTTATCACAGTTGGTTCTAACTAGACCAATTGTGATGAGGGATCACACTCATCACTGTCGGTTTATTTCTAAAACCGACATAGAAAATACCATATTATCTGTGTCGGTTGTAGATAAAAACCGACTGTGATGAGGGGAACTAGGATTATAGTCGGTTTTTATCTAAAACCGACACAGATAATATGGTATTTCCTGCGTCGGTTCTAGAAAGGAACCGGCAGTGATGAGTGTGCTCCCTCATCACAATCGGTTCTATATTGTAACCGTCAGTTATGCAAATTCAAAAAGAAGTAGGCTTGATGGAAGGCTTCTAAATATATCTCTTTCATTCACAAGAATCGCATATTATGTATGATTGGTGATTTGAAATTCTTTCATCAGATAATGTAGCATAAGATGACATAATTAACATAAACATGCATGGCTATATATACACAAAAGGTTAACATTAATTGTTTATAATTACAACATACTCACATTATAATTAATTACAATGTGCGGTGTGAACTATCACAACTCGCCGCTACTACCCGAGAGTAAGGAGTCGCTGGAGGCGATGCCACGTGGCTCATCCTCCGATGACGACCCAGAAGAGGCGTCGCCCCCCCCCCCAACGGGTGACGGTGACCTCCTCTTTCTCGTCCTCGTCCTCATCCTCCTCATCCTATCGCACGCGCTTCCTGATGGCGACGCAAGGGGCTGAGGTGGTGGTGGAGGCGCCCGGCCGGGCTGAGGCGTCGGGAGAGACGTGACACGGCGGTGGGCAGTGCAGCGGTGCCGAGGGCTGAGGAGGCGCCGCCGGTGGTGATGGCAGTGAAGGTTGCGGCCTGTAACTTGACTCAACTGAAGATTCAGAGCTCGAGGGAGAAGGAGGCGCTGCCATAGCCGAAGATAGGCAAGACAGGAGAGAGGAGAAGATGATCGATCAGAGAGAGTACATTACAAGTAGTTCTCATCTAGAAGATGAAGATATATATACAAGCGCTTCATGAAGGCGAAGAGACGTACGGCTGATGGTGTGATTGCTGTTTGATCAGGGAAGACGAAGAGTCGACGCATGTTCTGATGGTGTGAATGCTATGTTTGATCGGTTTAATTGGCGGGGAAGACGAAAGGATGGGGGCTATCTGTGTCGGTTCTACATAAAAACCGACCGTAATGAGGGGGACCACATTATCACAGTCGATTTATCTTGAACCGACATAGATAATTTGATATTATTGGTGTCGGTTGTATAAAGGAACCCACAGTGATGAGGCTCCTCATCATCACAATCGGTTCTAGTAAGAACCGACTGTGATAAGGATATTATTGTGATGAGCCTCGCTGGGTTTTTATATATACGTACCCTCGTGATGAACTCTCCTCTGTTGGTGTTCTAGAGCCAAAAAAATACCACCGTCGCCCCAAAAAACACATATATACTCTGGTTGAAACTTATGCTTTGGAGAGAAAATATGAGCTAACAGACCCCTTCCGAGATGGGGTATAAGAAGTCCGAACGGGGGGCTTTCGTGGAGATTGCTCAGGAGATGGTAGAAGAAAAACAGGCAAAGCACACAAGAAGACAATCGGGTTTATCCAGGTTCGGGCCCTCCTCACGAGTAATAGCCCTAGTCCTGCTAGTGTTTTCTTGCTGGTGTTCTTGGAGAAATCGAAAGAGCCAGGAACAAGGGACTCCCGGCCTCTAACTCTAAAGGGGGATGAACCAATCTCAATGATCCCACTCAAAGGAATCGAACCAAAAATAGCTAACCGAAAATAGTCCAACCAACTCACAGAAAAATGAGTCGAACCCCCTCTCCCATGCACCCCAGCTACCTTTTATACTCGGGCTGGCTGGGGCGCACGGGATAAACAAAACCTTAGCCCACTGAATACATTGCCACACTACCACACCGCATTTAATGCACCTGTCACTGTTCTTGCAACATATTTAATACCTTGGCACATCCGTCTCCTCCCCCGCCTAGGGCCCCGTGCCTGCCGGCTCCGTCCGCCTGCTGGGGTGGGAAATTGCACCATGACGTCACTCGCCATTATGGCGCGCGTTGGGAACACACGCCGCCATATTGTGGCCTTCATTACCCCTATTTAATGCGCACGATACGCATTAAATGTCTTTGACCTTCTGTGCGGCTGCACAGGCCACTAGGTGGCCTCGGGAACTGAGCGCCAGTGGCGTGGACTGGGCGCCGCACGTCCGCCAGGCGACCACGTTGCTAACCGCCAGCGGCGTGGTCTGCACGCCACGTGTCCGCTGGGCGATCACACAGCTGACCGCCAGCGGCGTGGCCTGGTCGCCACCTGTCCGCTGGGTGATCACATAGCTGATCGCCCAGCGGCGCGCGTGACCTGATCGCCACCCGCCCGCTGGGCGATTACACAGCTGTCCGCCAGTGGCGTGGCCTGGTTGCCACCTGTCCGCTGGACGGCAACCTTTCTGACCGCCAGCGGCGTGGTCTGGACGCCACATGTCCGCTAGCGGCTCTTACTAAAGTGTAGTGGGCACCCTGGTGTAGAATACACCGACAGTAGCCCCCGGACCCACCCTGGAGCGCCCTTTTTACCTTTTTGAAACCAAAAAGCAGCTGTCTCCCGGGTGGGTCCATTATAAATGCCCACGTAACGCTGCGGCTTTAAATGCCGCCGTTGTTTCCGGGCATCGAGGCGGAACGCGCAACCGCCCCCGCCTCGTAACTGGCGCGGGCCTTGGGAACATGCCTGCGCCTTTTCTGATTCTTTTTGGTTTTCCGCCATCGAACCGTCGCGTCCCCTCGGGTCTCCCGCCATGGAACCACCGCGTCCCCTCGGGTCTCCAGCCATGGAACCGCCGCGCCCCCTCGGGCCTCCTGCTGAAGCACTCCTCCATGCGCACATATAAAGGTGGCTACCGAGGGGCGGTTCGTTCGTTCCTTAGCCTTTGCCTTTGCTCCTTGCGAACTGCTCCTTCGCCTTGCATCACCTCCTTCTTGCACCTTTCCTTCTTTGTTCACATGGCGCCGCCAGCACCTTTGCTCCCTCCATCGACCGTCGAGGATATCGAAGCCTCGAGGTTTTCCGGGTACGTCGGCGGCGGCAGCGTCCGCACTCACGCCGGGACCGCCGCGCCCGGCTGCCGCCCCGGGGAAGTAATCTTCTTCGGCTGGGGGATGCTGGTCGGTCTCCTCCCGCCGATCTCCGATTTCTACCTCGCCGTCCTCAACTTCTACTCCATCCACAACATTCACCTTCCTCCTAACGCCATCATCCTTCTTGCTGTTTTTTGCTCACTTCTACGAGATGTTCGTATGAGTGGCCCCCAATCTTCCTCTCTTCCGCTTCTTCTACTCCTTGCGCGTGGCCAAGGACCTCTCCACCACGGCAGGCTCCTGCCACCTCCGCCTTCGGGACGGCGCGGCTTCCCGCTACATTCCGCTGGACCTACGTTCCAACTGGAGGGCTTGGCGCAATGAGTGGTTCTACGTTGAGGACGACAGCGGCGTAGAAGTCCTGGACTTGCCGACTGGGCCAGCGGTCAGCACCCCCACCTGGGGAGCTCACGTCAGCGAGACGCCCGAGCTCCAGGCGATGCTGGCCCGCGTGGACCAGTTGCGAACAGCGGGCCTGACGGGAGGCATGGTTCTCCGGGACTACATCTCTCGGAGAATCAGCCCGCTGCGCAGCCGTGCTCGCCCCGCCTGGCAGTACACGGACTCCGACGACATGACCAGGACAACTCCTAGAGGTAGGTTACTTATTTCTCTTTCTTTTTGGTGCTTCTTTGCAACCGCTGTTGAACTAACGACGGCTTCATTCCTCTCTCTCTCTCTCTCTCTTTTTCTTTTTTTTAGTCGCAGGGGACTTGTCCCCCGCAAAACTCGAGTCCTGGATGGGCTTGCTGGGCGCCTCCAGCAACCTCCCGCCTTTCCCGGCAGGCGCGCTCCCACTCTGCCGAGTGGAGCCCCGGGAACGCGTGGCAATCACCCGTGCCATGCCCACCATGGACACCATGGGGCTGGTGAACACGCCCCGCCAAGGGGCATTGACGATCCGGGACCCTCCTCCAGGCGGCGACCAGAGGAGGGACAAGCGCCCTGCTGACGATGACGCCCCTGGTCCCAGCCCCAGGAGGGTTCGTGTCGCGCCAGGGGGCGCTGCGACCACGACCGGAGCTGGGAGCTCTTCGGCGGCCGCAGCTGCCACTTCAACCGCTTCCGTTGAGGTGATTGAAGTTGGCGCTGCTCCGACCATAGCTCCGCCAGCGTCAGTCCTGCCTCCGCCGCCGTCGGCGCAGGTCGACCCACCTCAGTCGCCGCCGGCGCAGGTCGACTTTGCCCGTCGCCGCCAAGAGTCGACCTGCCTCGCCGTCGCTGCCGGCACCGATCGTTCCTCCGCCGTCACTGCCGGCACCGATCGTTCCTCCGCCGTCGCCGGCACCGATCGATCCGCCAATGCCGGCACCGCGAGGGGGGCTGACGCTCGCCCCGGCCGCGCCTCGGTTCAGGAGGCCTTCTGCCGGGTACGCAAACTGACACACAACACACTGTTAAGTTCTTTAATCTGAGAGGCTTACCTCCTTTTTACCTTCTTCAGGGCGACTACTTCGGGTGCCCCAACCGGGGGCGACCAGGGCACTGCAGCGGCCGCGGCAGCGCCGGCTGCGGCGGTCGAACACCAAGGCGGCCCAGGCGACCACCCAGTGGCCGCCGCAGGGGCGACCGTCTTACCGCCCGAAGGCGGGATGGGCTTGCTGCCCACTCTAGATGTCCCCAGTGCCTCAATCCCCTCGGCGGACGCGGACGCTCTGCTGGCCGCCCTCGGCGAGCTGCACTCCAGCGTGAGCGGCCGCCTCGCAACGAGCAAGGAGAGGCTGACGGAGGCCACCGTGGAGAACAACCGCCTCCGCAAGGAGGTGCAGGACTTGCGCGGCCAAGCGGAGCTGTTGGAGCGGGGCCTGCAGTAAGAGAGGGAACAAGGAGCCCTCCGCGTCGAGGCGATCACCCGAGAGCGCGACGAGGAGAAGGGTGAGCGGCTCCGCGCGGAAGCTGAGACCACCCTCATGCTGCACCCTGCTTTCGACCGGATGGTGGCCAGCTTGGCGCCAATGGGGCTGGAGCAACCAGCCCCGGTCGAGCAGACGGCCCGGCATTATGCTTTCTGCATGAGCCGGATCGCCGACTTCCTCACCCTCCTGCCCAGCGCCTTAGCCACCCGGTCTAGCCAAGAGGGGCGGGCAGTCACGGCGGCCACGGCGACGTACGTGCTCACCTGCTGCGCCAGCTGGGACGCCAACTTCGACCCCCTGGGCCGCCATCCCGGGGGTGGAAGGGGACTGGTGTCGGGACCCCGAATTTGCAAATCCGGACCCTCTGTGTATTCAGCACTAGTCCAGGAACGCGCTAGTGCACACAGTCTTAACATCGGTAAATATCACAATCATACCACTCGATACTAATAAAGTACTTTATTTAAATAGTCAAACTGGTTACTCGACCTTATGGTCAAGTCACAAATGTATGCCTCGCAGGGCGAAACTTATTAAGAGAGAAATAGCAGCGAAAAATCAAATCAGATAACATCGTGGCGCCATCCAGTATACCACAGGCAACTGACTGGGCTCGCTTCCCTAAGTAGACGGTTCCTCTTGGAGTTCCTCCTCCAAAGCTGGTGTAGTCTCCTCTTCAACTGGTGTTGTATTGTGGTAAGGGTGAGTACTTGGTACTCAGCAAGTCATGCACAGAATGCAGGCTAATATACTATATGCATGGCTTGGTACAAAGGAGTAGCTCAAGGTATATTTGCAGTAAAACAGCATTTGACAAATATCATAAGTAGATTCGAAAGCAGTAGAAACAAGTAAAGCATAGATAACTTTTCAAGGAATTTAATAAACATCTTTCCCATCCTAATCCATATTTCCATCAACATCATTATTAATCCAACCCAACCTTTCAAACCCAAGTTATTTTTGAGAAAATCTAACCCTTATTTGTAATTCCCGAGCGATGTCCAATCACATGAGACACGGCTATTCGAATAGATTCTACACTCTGCAGAGGTTATGCACTTTACCCACAAGATACAGTCAAACACCACAAAGGCGAGTTCCCGTAACAAAGTCTTTCGGAAACTTCTAACAATACAAGTGGTCCTCCCCGGTTATTGCACACTAACCCTTCCCTTAGCTAAGGCGAAGTTTAGGCCAATCAACCGTTAGATGGGTACTGGCCTCACCCGATGACGCTCCCCGTACATAACTTACACAAAGGGTGTAGTTGACCTCCTGAGGTCCCACAGTGCGTTATTAGCAACTTAGTCAACTAGGTCCGTCCCATTACTGAGACATGTGGTTGCACGTTAGACCCAGTTCAAAGGCTTGCAAGGTTAAGTCCTTAGGGTGACCAGGGCAAGACTACCCAAGAACCAAATCAACATCCCCAATGCCACAACCGGCCCACTGATTATTCTTGCCACATGCCCTGGTCGAAAAACTATTTATCAAACCCGCTTGATTACCATGCACCACGTGCCATCAACATCACATGATACCTTTCCAAAACAGGTTCAATATATCATTAAGTCAATATTAACATTTGATTGTCCAAAATCATGTCATGAGCACGTAGCAGGTCTAAGCAGTTTACTACAACGGTCTAAAACCCATGTTGGCAAGTTAATAATGTCCAACTAGTAAACCACAACTAGGGTGACAAGGGTCATGGCACATACTTAAGTAATCAAGGTGTCATACAAAGAAATTGGTATTTATCTAACCCCCATATTTAAATAAAGTATTTTTCTAATTGAACTAGCATGCAATAGTTTAAATCAAAATAGATTTCAAAATAGGATCAACATGGTCAAAGCACAACTTGCCTTCAAAAAGCACTTGTTCTTGGTCTTGAGTTGGATCCTGAGTCAATACTTCTCCTTCGAATCCTTCCGGCACTTCAACGTCTACTCGTAAAGCGTGCAAATAGCAATACACAAATAAACAATAGGCAAAAAGTATCCAAACATCCAAATAAAATCCATAAACAGAGAGAACATAATTTTATGAATTTTTAGAAACTGGAATCGTCAAATTTGGAGTTAAAACGCAAAAGTTATGATTATTTAAAGTTTAAATAATCAATTAAATAATTTTACAGAGGAAAACTTTAGTCCAAAAATTAAATAAAATTCATATTTAGGTAGATCTCAATTTTATACAAATTTAGAAATTTGAATCACTCAAATCGGAGTTGAAACGCAAAAGTTATAAGCGTTTGAAGTTTTGAAATTCAAATCAATTATTAAACCGAATTATTAAATCATTTTCTTTTTCGGAAAATCATTTATTGCGTCAGCCTGGACACGTGGCAACACGGGATTGGTCTGCTGATGTCAGCCGGTCCATGGACTCGGTCCACGCTCGGTTTGGGTCTACCGTGGACTCGGTCCACGGCTCCACGTGTCACGGACATGTGGGTCCCCCTCGGGTGACGTCACATCTTGGCGTCGGCGAGGCTCACCACAATGGCGGTGGGACCAGCTGTGGCGTCATTCTTGGCGTCGGCGCTGGCTGGGACGGCGGCCCGACATCTTGAGCCCGCCATGGCGTCGGCGTGGCGTCATGGTGCGCTTTGGTCGGCGGCCGACATGCGGGCCCCGCGTGTCAGAGACAGGTGCTCACGCAGGCGGGCGACGACCGCTGGCGGTCGGGCCTCCCGCACATGTGGCTAGATCTCGACCGTTGATTTGAAAATCAACGGTCCAGATTGGATCTGGATTCACGCGTTTGGGGTGAACTCGGTTGATCTGGACCGTTGGATCTAGATCCAACGGTCGAGATTGGATCTGAGATTCTTGGACGGGATCTCACCGTCGGGTGACGTGGCGTGATCTTGGACCGTGCGATGGAGATCCAACGGCTCGCGGCCGCGGATGACGATGGCGACACGGGCGAGCAGGTGGCCACCGGAGATGAAAACGACGAGCAGCCCGACGGCTGGTCGCTCCGGTGGAGTGAGAGGTACCTACCGGCGCGCTTTGGCTTGGGGGGTCTGACCGGGCTCAACCGCGGAAGACGGCGAACGGCGGGCGAATGAAGCAAGAATCATGCGGGGAGAGAGAGAACTCCGGCGAGCAATTGCGAGGTGACGGCGGCGGATAAGGCTCCGGAAGTTGGGGAAGACGATGCGCACGGGTCAGGCGATCCTCGGGCAACGATCCACGCCTTAAATACCGGCGCGAACGTCGAGATTCGCTCGGTTTCCGCGGCGGAGCCGGTACGGGCGGCGGAGTCCGTTCCGAACTCGGTGAGGTGACGTGGACGCACGATGGCCGTCCACGTGGCGTGATCAGTGGCCGAGATTGGCTCGGGTGCGGCCGGATCGGCGCGCGGATTGATCCTGACCGTTGGATCTTGATCCAACGGTTCGGATCTGATCTGAGTTGGAGTCGGTTCGGTCGAGTCAGCTGGCTCGGGTCGGGTTCGAGTCGGACTCGAACTCGAGTCTGACTCGGGCTCGGTCGGATGAATAGTACAAACCCACTCGCATTTTCCTGCGATTTAATAATTAAAATAATTTCCAGTAATTCATTTAATTCATTAAAAATAGCAAAAGACTCAGAAAAATTCCAGAAAAATTCTGGAAAATACTTTAGGGTATTTGGGACTCAAATAAAATATTTCCAATAAAATTTTATTTGCAAAGTTTAATTCTTTAATTATTTCAAAATGGAATAAATTCAAATAAATTCCAAATAAATCCAAATAAATTCCAGAAAATTCCAAAAATTCACCAAAGTGCCAAATCACTCATGAATTTATGAAAAGCAAAATTTTGGGGTGTTACAAACCTCCCCCTTAACAGAATCTCGTCCCCGAGATTCAGGGCTTACTAATGGAATAGGTTTGGAAACTCTTTCCTCAAATCCTCTTCGCGTCCCCAAGTTGCTTCACTCTCCGTGTGGTTGCTCCACTGAACTCTACAGAAATGGGTTGACTTATTTCTGGTCTCTCGATCCATAGTGTCCAAAATCTTTACGGGATGCTCCTTGTAAGTCAAATCTTCTTGCAACTCAATTGACTCTAGCGGTGTCTGTTCCTCAGGTACTCGGAGACACTTCTTCAACTGGGACACATGGAACACGTCATGTACTCCTGCCAACGACTGTGGCAACTCCAGCTGATAAGCAACTTCGCCTCTGCGGCTCAAAATCTTAAATGGTCCAACATAACGGGGTGCGAGTTTCCCTTTAGCATGGAACCTCCTAACTCCCCTGAGAGGCGTAACTCTGAGGTATACAAAGTCTTCTGGTTCAAAACTCAAGTCCCGGCGACGATTGTCAGCATAACTCTTCTGTCGTGATTGGGCGATCTTCAACCTTTCCTAATCATGGCAATCGCTCTTGACCTCTTGAAGAATATTCGGCCCGAAGACACGCGCTGGCACGGTCTCATTCCAATTCAATGGCGTCAGACAGGTCGACCATCTGATGCCTCAAAAGGTGACATCGTAAAGCGGCACGGTAACTATTATTGTAACTAAACTCGGCATATGGCAAACTCTTATCCCAAGAGGTAGCATAAGCCAATGCACAAGCTCTTAACATATCCTCCAGACCGGTTGACTCTTTCTGGTCTGTCCATCCGTCTGTGGATGATAGGTCACATCTTGAAGTTCAAACGGGTTCCCATGGCTTCATGCAACTTATTCCAAAACCTTGAGGTAAATTGGGTACCTCTGTCCGATACAATCCTCTTTGGCACACCGTGCAAACAGACGATCTGATCATGTACAATTCGCCAATTTATCCCCGAGTAAGTGGTCTTTACGAGGATAAAATGGGCTACTTTGGTCAAGCGATCCACTATAACCCATATGGAGTCATAACCTCCTTGAGTCTTAGGCAAACCGGTAATGAAATCCATTCCGATTTCCTCCCACTTCCACTCGGTATTTTCAATTTGTAGCAATCCTGCTGGTTTCTGATGCATTGCCTTGACTCTCTGGCATACATCGCACAATGCAACATGCTCGGCAACTTCACGCTTCATGCTCGGCCACCAGAATCTTTCCTTCAAATCCTGATACATCTTGGCACTTCCTGGGTGAATTGAATACTTGGAGTCATGGGCTTCTTCCAAAATCAGTTGCTTTAATTCCTTCTTGTTGGGCACACAAATCCGATCCTTCATCCATAACGTGCCTTGCTCATCCAACTTGAAGTCCTCTGCCTTGCCTTCCTCCTTGATGGACTTAATCCTACGGATCTTGTCATCATCCTTCTGTCCTTTCCGGATCTGATCCTCTAGGGTAGGCTTTACTTCTAATGTGGCCAAGAGTCCGCTAGGTACCACCTCAATCTTCATTCTCTGGAAATCCTCACACAGCTCATCCTGACTTGTGGCTAGCGACATGCTCACGGTATGGCTTTTCCGACTCAAGGCATCGGCAACTACGTTGGCCTTCCCGGGATGGTAATGGATTCCAACATTGTAGTCCTTGATCAACTCTAACCATCTCCTTTGCCTCATATTCAGATCCGACTGGGTGAATATGTACTTAAGGCTCTTATGATCCGTATACACTTCACATCTGTTTCCAATCAGATAGTGACGCCATATCTTCAAGGCATGCACTACGGCAGCTAACTCTAGGTCATGCGTCGAATAATTTTCCTCATGCGGCCTCAACTGCCTTGATGCATAAGCGACGACCTTTCCATTCTGCATCAGCACACATCCAAGTCCTTGGCGCGATGCGTCACAATAAATATCAAAGCCTTGAGCAACATCCGGTAGAACTAACACCGGTGCTGATGTCAATCGCTTCTTCAGCTCCTGAAATCCTTTCTCACATTCTGGCGTCCATGCAAACTTCTTCTCCTTTTTCAGCAATTGCGTAAGAGGTTTCGCAATTGTCGAAAAAACCTTCAATGAAACGGCGGTAGTATCCTGCCATTCCAAGGAAACTCCGACTGGTCACGATCTTGGTGCTCCCAATGTAACACAGCTTCTACTTTGCTTGGATCTACGGCGACTCCTTCTGCGGTCATTACATGTCCGAGGAACTCCACCTTGTCCTTCCAAAAATCATACTTGCTGAACTTGGCGAAAAGTTGATGTTCCCTCAGCTTTTCCAAAACTCGCCTCAAGTGTTCGACATGTTCATCCTCTGTCTTGGAGTAGATTAGGATATCATCTATGAACACGACGACAAACTTGTCCAAATATTCCATGAACACCTTATTCATCATATTCATGAAATATCTTTGGCGCATTAAATCAGACCAAAGGACATAGCGTAAACTCGTAATGTCCATATCTTGACGAGAATGCAGTCTTCGAATATCTTACGATCGGATCTTCAATCGATGGTATCCCGATCTCAGATCAATCTTGGAGAAAACTCCGGCTCCTCTCAGCTGATCGAACAAATCATCAATCCTGGGTAGCGGATACTTATTCTTCACGGTGACTTCATTGAGTGCACGGTAGTCGATGCACATCCTGAAACTCCCGTCCTTCTTCTTGACAAACAAAACTGGTGCTCCCCACGGCGACGAGCTCGGTCTGATAAATCCTTTCTCCATTAACTCTTCCAGCTGTTTCTTCATCTCTACCAACTCCTCGGTGGACATCCGATAAGGTCTCTTTGCTATCGGCGCTGTACCAGGTACAAGCTCTATCACAAACTCTAGGTCCCTGTCTGGCGGCATACCAGGTAGATCTTCGGGAAAAACATCTGGGTACTCATTCACTACTGAGACATCCTCTATGCTGATTGCCTTGGTACTGTTAACCATCAACTGTCCTTCTCTAACGGTAGTAGCTTGAAATTCCACTTTCTTTCCACAAGGGCTCTCAACTGAGATAGTCCTTCGTCCACAATCCAATACGGCCTTGTGCTTGGATAACCAGTCCATTCCCAAAATAACGTCTAAGGTCTGGGTCTCCAAAATTATAAGGTTCGCTAGGAACTCTATTCCTTCTATTAGTATTCTCACCCCGGAACATCCTACTTTCGTTCGGAGTTCGGAACCAGGGGTTTGAACTAAAAGCATGCACTTAAGTCTTGCAATCCCCAAATCATGACTAGCAGCAAAGCCTTGCGAAACAAACGAATGCGAAGCTCCAGAGTCAAACAAAACTGTTGCAGGTACTGAGTTAACAAGTAACTTACCCAGTACGACGTCCGTAGCATTCTGCAGTGCATCTGCGGTGACATGGTTGACTCGGCCTCTAACCACAGTTTGGGGTGTGGCTCCTGGTGCTGGCGTCCTAGCTGGGGTGGTTCCTAGATTGAAGCGAACTGGGGTCACTCCTGCTGTCTTCTTCGGACAACTGTTGGCAAAGTGTCCTGGCTCGTTGCAGTTGTAGCAGCGTCTCACTGTTCCTTGCTGACTGCTCGAGCGTTTCTAAGCGGGGCTGGGTGCAGTAGTTACGATTGATGGGTCTTGGTGCCGGTGACGGTGTCCTTGTAGCATTACGTGGCTGGAATCTGAAAAATTGATTTGGTGCAACTCTCGACGCTTTGTTGCATTCCTGGCGTGATCCTCTTTGTTGCATTCTGCGCTTCCTGTTCTCATCCAGTTCCTTGCGCTTGTCCTCAAGAATAAGTGCCTTATTCACCAACTCTTGGAAATCTGGGAAGGTGTGGGTGATCAGTCCTACTTGTAGTCCTGAGTTAAGTCCCTTCATGAAGCGAGACTGTCTGGCTTTATCTGTCGCTACATCCTCAGGTGCGTAGCGTGCTAGCTGTGTGAACTTGTTCAGGTAGTCGGCCACTGGCTGATTACCTTGCTTCAGTGCTCTGAACTCCTCCTTCTTAAGGTCCATGATTCCTTCAGCACGTGATAATCTTGAAACGCATTGTGAACTCTTCCCAAGTGATATCTTGAGGGTTCTCTTGTGTGGCATGAAGTTCTCCCACCATTCTGGCAATTTGTTCCTTCCAAGCGATGAGAAGCGTAGAGTACCTTCTCATTTCCTATGCATTGAGCTATGTGTAGCTTCCTCTCAATTGACCTTAACCAATCATCGGCCTCCAATGGATTTGCATTCCCGAGAGAAAGTGGGTGGGTGAGTCCTCATAAACTCGGCAGTCTTGTATTACGGCGTTGTCCCCGATTGACTTGATTAGCCGTGGCCTGAGCAAAGGACGTGTTGCATTTGTTGCATCGTAGCATGCATCAATCGAGTCTGAGCAGCAAGAAATGCCCCAAAATTCTGCATATCAATGGCGGTCTTTGGTGCTCCATCATTGGGGTTTCTGCTGGGCGAGAACCACTTACATTGCTTCCAAAGTTTTCGCGGGTGTTCACCATCTGTCGATTTGCTCTAAGTTTTAGAGATGAGAGGGAAACAAGAATAGACAAGTAATATGGAACTTATGCGGGGCGAAAGGTGTACTTTAAGGTCCAACTTTATTATTGATAATAATAACTTGGTATGGTTGCTTACAATGCCTAAGGGCCTTGCAACACAAACTGCACACTCAGCAAACAATGAAAATCCAAATCGAACTAACACTGGAGTCTAACGCCTAAAGGGTGACTCTTTACTCTATGACGCGACTCGGCGAAGGAGTCTCACTATAGAACCTACGCTCACTTATCTAGAAAACCTCCACGGCCTGGGTACGGATGCTGCGGCATAGGCGCGAAACGATTTCCATGCCCAGCAACTGTGTCATCTGTGGTAGTCGAAGAAGCAGTGTCCTCATCGAGATCTGACTCCTCCGGATCTGGCTCGTGTAGCTCGAGTACTGGCTCTGGTTCTGGTCCGTATAATGTCATCTCCAACTCGTCAATCCTTCGCAGAAGGTGTGACACATACTCTTGAGCTTCCCGCCATCTGTTCTTCTCTGTCGTGATCTCCTTGCGGGCCTTCTGTAGCTCTTTGCTTGTATCACCGAGTACATCCTCCTGGGCGACAACAAGTCGTGCCAACTGTGTAACCATGGCATCCTCATCCTGAATCGCCTTCGGGTCAAGAAGGTTATCGCTGCGCGGGTGATAACGGAACACCGTGCTCTCCAACTCTCTGGCGTAGATACGGGTAATGTGCCGCATTGCTCGTCGTGATACTTCTTGGATACCCATCTGCATTGTAGACCTCCTGGCGGTCAAAGGTGTATCGGGCGATTGCCTGGGCCCTTCTTCCTAGCAGGTACCTCAATCTTCACGTCACAAGCCTTGATCAATCCTGCTTGTCTGATCACTTCCACTTAGTATTGCGGCTTTTCAAAATCCCCGAGAGTCTGAAGCATATGCCAAAGTTCTGCGGCGTGACCAACCTCCAAATCGACGTAGTTGAACTCTCCCTCCATCTGTCACAAGAGTGCTCACGTAAGAACTCGAAATTTTAAATCGTGACAAGGTAAGGGAATATTCAGCAAGAGACAAGGAAAGAGAGAAGGGGGTAAGTCGAGATGTCATTTCTTATCTTGACAAATTTTTAGCTTTAGAAAATAGGTTTTATCCTCACTACGACCATTCTAGCTTAGGGTTGAGCCTACGGTCAGTATGGCTCTGATACCACCTCTGTCGGGACCCCGAATTTGCAAATCCGGACCCTCTGTGTATTCAGCACTAGTCCAGGAACGCGCTAGTGCACACAGTCTTAACATCGGTAAATATCACAATCATACCACTCGATACTAATAAAGTACTTTATTTAAATAGTCAAACTGGTTACTCGACCTTATGGTTAAGTCACAAATGTATGCCTCGCAGGGCGAAACTTATTAAGAGAGAAATAGCAGCGGAAAATAAAATCAGATAACATCGTGGCGCCATCCAGTATACCACAGGCAACTGACTGGGCTCGCTTCCCTAAGTAGACGGTTCCTCTTGGAGTTCCTCCTCCAAAGCTGGTGTAGTCTCCTCTTCAACTGGTGTTGTATTGTGGCAAGGGTGAGTACTTGGTACTCAGCAAGTCATGCTGAGAATGCGAGGCTAATATACTATATGCATGGCTTGGTACAAAGGAGTAGCTCAAGGTATATTTGCAGTAAAACAGCATTTGACAAATATCATAAGTAGATTCGAAAGCAGTAGAAACAAGTAAAGCATAGATAACTTTTTAAGGAATTTAATAAACATCTTTCCCATCCTAATCCATATTTCCATCAACATCATTATTAATCCAACCCAACCTTTCAAACCCAAGTTATTTTTGAGAAAATCTAACCCTTGACTGTAATTCCCGAGCGATGTCCAATACCGCGGACACGGCTATTCGAATAGATTCTACACTCTGCAGAGGTTATGCACTTTACCCACAAGATACAGTCAAACACCACAAAGGCGAGTTCCCGTAACAAAGTCTTTCGAAAACTTCTAACAATACAAGTGGTCCTCCCCGGTTATTGCACACTAACCGTTCCCTTAGCTAAGGCGAAGTTTAGGCCAATCAAACCGTTAGATGGGTACCTGGCCTCAGCCCCGGTACGCTCCCCCGTACAACTTACACAAAGGGTGTAGTTGACCTCCTGAGGTCCCACAGGTACGTTATTAGCAACTTAGTCAACTAGGTCCGTCCCATTACAGACATGTGGTTGCACGTTAGACCCAGTTCAAAGGCTTGCAAGGTTAAGTCCTTAGGGTGACCAGGGCAAGACTACCCGAAGAACCAAATCAACATCCCCAATGCCACAACTGGCCCACCTGATTATTCTTGCCACATGCCCCGGTCGAAAAACTATTTATCAAATCCCAGTTGATTACCATGCACCACGTGCCATCAACATCACATGATACCTTTCCAAAACAGGTTCAATATATCATTAAGTCAATATTAACATTTGATTGTCCAAAATCATGTCATGAGCACGTAGCAGGTCTAAGCAGTTTACTACAACGGTCTAAAACCCATGTTGGCAAGTTAATAATGTCCAACTAGTAAACCACAACTAGGGTGACAAGGGTCATGGCACATACTTAAGTAATCAAGGTGTCATACAGCAAATTGGTATTTATCTAACCCCCATATTTAAATAAAGTATTTTTCTAATTGAACTAGCATGCAATAGTTTAAATCAAAATAGATTTCGAAATAGGATCAACATGGTCAAAGCACAACTTGCCTTCAAAAAGCACTTGTTCTTGGTCTTGAGTTGGATCCTGAGTCAATACTTCTCCTTCGAATCCTTCCGGCACTTCAACGTCTACTCGTAAAGCGTGCAAATAGCAATACACAAATAAACAATAGGCAAAAATTATCCAAACATCCAAATAAAATCCATAAACAGAGAGAACATAATTTTATGAATTTTTAGAAACTGGAATCGTCAAATTTGGAGTTAAAACGCAAAAGTTATGATTATTTAAATTTTAAATAATCAATTAAATAATTTTACAGAGGAAAACTTTAGTCCAAAAATTAAATAAAATTCATATTTAGGTAGATCTCAATTTTATACAAATTTAGAAATTTGAATCACTCAAATCGGAGTTGAAACGCAAAAGTTATAAGCGTTTGAAGTTTTGAAATTCAAATCAATTATTAAACCGAATTATTAAATCATTTTCTTTTTCGGAAAATCATTTATTGTGTCAGCCTGGACACGTGGCAACATGGGATTGGTCTGCTGACGTCAGCCGGTCCATGGACTCGGTCCACGCTCGGTTTGGGTCTACCGTGGACTCGGTCCACGGCTCCACGTGTCACGGACATGTGGGTCCCCTCCGGGTAGCGCCACCGCCGACGTCGGCGAGGTTCGACCACAATGGCCAGTGGGACCGGCTGTGGCGTCATTGCGTCGGCGCTTGGGACACGGCCGTGACATCTTGAGCCCGCCATGACGTCGGCGTGGCGTCATGGTGCGATTTGGCTGGCCGACATGCGGGCCGCGTGTCGAGACACGTGCTCACGCAGCTGCGTGTGGCGCCGACCGCGGCGGTCGATCTCCCGTGCGTGGCTAGATCTCGACCGTTGATTTGAAAATCAACGGTCCAGATTGGATCTGGATTCACGCGTTTGGGGTGAACTTCGGTTGATCTCGATCGTTGGATCTAGATCCAGCGGCCGAGATTGGATCTGAGATTCTTGGACGGGATCTCACCGTCGGGTGACGTGGCACGATCTTGGACCGTGCGATGGAGATCCAACGGCTCACAGCGCTCGCGGATGACGATGGCGACATGGCGGAGCAGGGCCACCGGAGATGAAAACGACGACGAGCCCGACGGCGCTTCGGGGTCGCTCCGGCGGAGTGAGAGGTACCGCAGTGCGCGCTTTGGCTTGGGGTCTCTGAATCGGGCTCAACCGGCGGAAGACGGCGAACGGCGGCGGAATGCAGCAACAACCGCGGCGGGGAGAGAGAGAACTCCGGCGAGCAATTGCGAGGTGACGGCGGCGGATAAGGCTCCGGAAGTTGGGGAAGACGATGCGCCGGGTCGGCGATCCTCGCAACGATCCACGCCTTAAATACGGCGTAACGCCGAGATTCGCTCGGTTTCTGCGGCGGAGCCGGTACGGGCGGCGAAGTCCGTTCCGAACTCGGTGAGGTGACGTGGACGCACGATGGCCGTCCACGTGGCGTGATCAGTGGCCGAGATTGGCTCGGGTGCGGCCGTGACTGGCGCGGATTGATCCTGACCGTTGGATCTTGATCCAACGGTTCGGATCCGATCCGAAGTTAGGTCGGTTCGGTCGAGTCGGTGGCTGGTCGGGTTCGAGTCGGACTCGAACTCGAGTCCGACTTCGGGCTCGATCGGATGAATAGTACAAACCCACTCGCATTTTCCAAATGATTTAATAATTAAAATAATTCGCGATAATTCATTTAATTCATTAAAAATAGCAAAAGACTCGAGAAAAATTCGGAAAAATTCTGGAAAATACTTTAGGGTATTTGGGACTCAAATAAAATATTTCCAATAAAATTTTATTTGCAAAGTTTAATTCTTTAATTATTTCAAAATGGAATAAATTCAAATAAATTCCAAATAAATCCAAATAAATTCCAGAAAATTCCAAAAATTCACCAAAGTGCCAAATCACACATGAATTTATGAAAAGCAAAATTTTGGGGTGTTACAACTGGGCCATGTTGAGGCGCAGTCGGGCCGACGCCACGAAAGCAGTCGTCGACCCGACTTGAGATGGTCAACCCTGCTACCGGAAGCGATGGTCGAGGACGTGGCACTCAGTCGACGTCGACCTGGTAGAGGACCGAGCAGCCATGAAGCCATGTGGCGAGGAGTGAAGACTTCAGACTTAGCTTTACTTGCTTTTTTGTTTTGCGTTATCTGTAAAAGACTCCAGCAAGTCAGTTTTCTGTTTATAAATGCATATACTTCCCTTCACATGCCTTATATTTGGATGCTTGTCCGCGCCTCCACTATGCTGGTCCTGGACGAACAAAAAGGTAACCGCACGCTTTAAGTGTTAGTTGGGGTGCAGGGCCCGGATCCCTCGCGCCGGAATATCGCTATCTCAGGACCTTAGGACCTTGTGAAATTAATTTCTCTCGTGGTCTCTTGGGGCCGAACACTTGGTGAGGTGTGGCAGGGTAGTAGGCTCTAGGTAGTGGTGTTTGAGTCGCCGGTTCTCACGGGGGCACCCTGAGCGTCATGACCGTGTTGAAAACCGTGCCAAACTAGCCATCCGATCGCCCATCCCTGCACGCCACGCTCACCCAGTGGTCCCACTTTTACCGTCGAGAATTCAGAGAGCCTTAAGGTACTAAGGGCGATTACGCAGACACAGCCCATCGGGGCACAAACCAGGAAAAAGAGAACAAAGGTGACAACTGTTTTGAATAAGAACTGGACACTGGATTTAAACAAAGGCTTCCCCTGACCAGCTTCGGAGAGGAAAGCTCAACTCGGCTGGTCGGGGCGTGCGGCTCTGTACTTATAGCCTTCTCAGGGATAGAACTTGCGCAGAAGTTCTATGTTTTGGGAGTTCACCAACTCCTCTCCATCCTTAGTGGCCAACCTGACCGCCCCGGGGCGAGAGACTCAGACCACCTTAAAGGGGCCCTCCCACTGGGGAGACAATTTGTGCAACCCGGCATGCGTCTGAACTCTGCGCAAGACCAGGTTGCCAACTGCCAGTGTTCTCTCGCTGACCCGGGCGGCGTGGTACCGCCTGAGACTCTGCTGATACCGGGCAGCGCGCAAGGCCGCGCGATCCCGCACTTCTTCTAGGTGGTTGACGACCTCTCGACGCAGATCTTCCTAGGCTTCCTCAGTGAACGCCGCCACGTGTGGCGACCCTAAGGCCAGCTCCGAGGGTAGGACCGCTTCCGCACCGTAGACCAGGAAAAAGGGAGTTTCCCCGGTGGCCCGGTGGGGTGGTACGGCGACCACAAAGACCGCCGGAGCTCTTGATCCACCGGGCTCGCGCTTGTGGAGTCGATCAAACGCCCTGGTCTTGAGGCCCTTCAAAGACAGCCAAGATTAGCCCGTTCAACTTGGCCATTACTCCTCGGGTGGGCTACTGAGGCAAAACAAACCTTGGTGCCCATTTCTTCACAGAAACCAAAGAAAGCAGCGCTGGTGAACTGCGTGCCGTTGTCGGTGATGATGCGGTTGGCGACCCCAAAGCGGGCGAAGATTCCTTGCATGAACTTGATCACAGCGGCGACGGTAATCGCCCTTACTGCTTCGGCTTCCACCCATTTGGTAAACTTGTCAATGGCGACGAACAGATGGGTGTAGCCCCCTGTGGCCGGGGGGAACGGGCCCAGGATATCCAGCCCCCAAACCGCGAAGGGCCATGAGAGCGGGATGGTTTGCAGAGCTTGGGCTGGTCGGTGGATTTGATTGGCGTGGAACTGGCACGCCTCGCACTTCCTCACCAGCTCGCAAGCATCCTGGAGGGCGGTTGGCCAATAGAACCTTTGGCGGAAAGCTTTTCCCACCATCTTTCGACTGGACATATGGCTCCCGCACACGCCTCCATGGATATCAGAGAGCAAACTGCTCCCCTCTTCCCGAGTGATGCACTTCAGAAGATCTCCGTTTCTACCCTGGCGGTAAAGGTCCCCGCCCACCAGGGTATAGCACTGGGCCTTTCGTGCTATCTTCTCTGCTGACGCATCATCCTCGGGGCACACTTGATCCCGCAGGTAGGCCAGGATCGGATCCATCCATGTGCCTTCCTAGTCAAGGGTGGCGACCACAGGGTGATCGCCCGGGTACTCCGCCTGGCCTGGCGTTTTTGCCGGTACTGCTCTCCCTTCCGGAATGAGGGCTGAAGCAGCGTCACCATCGTCCCCACTAGAAATGGGGGCTGCGATGGACGGTCACGGAAGCCTTTCTTCGAAGACTCCGACCGGAACAGGAGATCTTGTCGAGGCGAGCTGTGCGAGCTCGTCCGCCAAGTAATTGTCGCGCCGGGGGATATGAGTATACCCCAGCCCGTCGAAATATCGCTCCATCTTTCTGAGTTCTGCCAAGTACTCCGCCATGACGGGATCAGAGCAGGAGAACTCCTTTCTCGCTTGGTTGACGACTAGCAGCGAGTCGCCCTTGACTTGTAGACGCTGAACTCCGATGGCTGCAGCGGCGCGAAGCCCCGCCAGCAAGCCTTCATATTCGGCAACTTTGTTGGTGGCCTTGAAGTCCAGGATGACCACGTACTTGAGGAGGTCCCTGGTTGGGGAAACCAGGAGGACCCCAGCCCCCGCGCCTTCAAGCCTGAAGGAACTGTCGAAGTAGAGTGCCCAGGGGGAGGGCGCGGGGGTTTCCTCAGTCTCAGACTCGGCAGGAGTCCACTCGACGACGAACTCTGCCAGCCTTTGACTCTTAATCATAGTACGGGGGGCGAATTTGAGGCCGAATTCCCCCAGCTCCATAGACCACTTGGCAATGCGGCCTTCAGCTTCGTGGTTGTAAAGGATCTCGCGCAAAGGGTAGGCCGAAACCACTGTGATCTCCCTTCCTTGGAAATAATGCCGCAACTTCGTGGATGCCACCAGCACAACGTACACCATCTTCTGGGCTTGCGGATATCTTGTCTCGGCATCGTGTAACACCTTGCTGACGTAGTAGACCGGGCATTGGGCGCCTTCGGCGTTACGCCACCAGCGCTCTGGCCACAGTAGGGCGGCCGCCACATATAACAATAGCGGCTCGCCTGGCTCGGGAGCGACCAGCACCGGAGGGGAGGAGAGGTACTTCTTTAACTCTTCAAGTGCTTGCTGCGCTTCTGTAGTCCACTCGAAGGAGTTGGTCTTCTTTAATAGCTTGAAAAAGGGGAGACTCTTCTCTCCAAGCCGGGCTATGAACCGACCAAGAGAGGCCAGGCGACCCGCCAGGCACTGGACTTGCTTGAGCTGTGTGGGCGGTTGCATGTGCTCGATGGCCGCGATCTTTTCCGGGTTGACCTCGATTCCACGATTGGAAACAAGGAACCCAAGCAGCTTTCCAGACGACACACCGAACACACACTTCTCAGGATTTAGCTTCAAGCAATACTACCGGAGGTGGGAGAAAGTCTCCTCTAGATCTTCAATAAGCCCAACAGTCTTTTTGGTCTTCACTACCAAATCATCGACATATACTTCAAGATTTCTTCCAATTTGCGACCGAAATATAGTGTGCATAGCGCGCTGGTAGGTTGAACCAGCGTTCTTCAACCCGAAAGGCATTCGGACATAGCAGTACACGCCTAGAGGGGTCACAAAAGCAGTCTTCTCTTCGTCTTCCCACGCCATGCTGATCTAATGGTAGCTGGAGTAGGCGTCTAGGAAACACAAGACCTCACACACTGCTGTGGAATCGACGACGATGTCTATCCATGGCAGGGGGTATGGGTCCTTAGGGCAGGCTTTGTTGAGATCCGTGAAGTCGATGCACATTCGCCACTTCCCGTTCGACTTCTTGACGAGCACAGGGTTGGCCAGCCACTCAGGGTAGGCGGCCTCCCGTACAATCCTCGCCTGCAGCAGTTTCTCTACCTCATCCCGAATGGCATCCTGCCGCTCTGGTGCCTGCCTTCGAACTTTCTGCCGGACTGGGTGCACTCCAGGGAGCGTTGCCAATCGGTGCTCAATCACCTCCCTAGGGACCCCGGTCATCTCAGATGGTTCCCAGGCGAACACATCTAAGTTAGACCGGAGGAAGGTGACGAGCGCGTCTTCCTATTTGGTGTTGAGGCTGGCACCAATCTTCATGGCCTTCCCAGAGCTGTCCTCGCCCACGGGGACCGCCTTCACCTCACCCGACGAACCAGGTGAGGCGCGGGCCTTGACCGGGGGGAGTTCTGGGCGGTCGTCATCGCCTCGGGCCGAGCAGGTGGCACCGGCCAGGTCCTGCACCTGTTTGCTGAGGTACAGGGCTTCCAGCCGATCTACCTTCACGGTAATCGGGCCTCCAGGCCCAGGGATCTTCATCATCATGTAGGCGTAATGCGTGGCTGCCATGAACTTGACCAGAGCTGGGCGACCAAGCAAAGCATTATAGGGGAGGTCGAAATCTGCGATCTCGAAGTTGATGTTCTTTATCCAAAAGTTCTCCACACTTCCGAACGTGACGTGCAGCCGGACTTGTCCCAGGGGCGTCAAGCCTACCCCAGGGGCAACTCCGTAGAAGAGAGGGGCCGAGCGCAACTCCTCATAAGGAATTTGGAGTGCCTTAAATGCCCCTACATACATAAGGTTGATGGAGCTCCCTTAATCGACGAGCACTCGCCCGAGTCTCGCATTTCAGACCATGGGAGAAACCACGATCGAGAGGTGGCCTGGGCCTGAGGTGCTCTCCGGGTGGTCGGCCTGACTGAAGGTGATCGGCTCCTCCGACCACTTCAGTAGCCTGCTCGCCCCGGGAGTTGGTACGGTGGCGCACACTACCCTCAACTATCGCTTGTACTGCGAGTTTGAACAGTAGGTGGCGGAGCCACCATGAATGAACGCCACCGTGTGCTCCGCTTGCTGAAAGGCCAGTGGAGCAGGGTCTTCACCTGCATCATCGCGGTCATCTTCGCGGCGCTCCTTAAGCCGCTATTCCACCAATTTGGACACAACCTGGCAATCCGCCAGATCATGCCCGTTGATCCTGTGGATGGGGCAGTAAGGTCTGCCCCCGTCGTCTTCTCGGTGGGGCGAACGGCGATCTCGCGATGCCGCGCTGGTCTCGACGATCACCCCTCTGTCGTGATCGCGCACGGGGCTTGTCTTCTGGCTCGGCGACTAGGACCTCTCCGGCACCAATCTCTTTGTGCTTCTTCTTCTTGTTGTGATCAGAAGCCTTTGAGGTTCCCGCCTCGCTGTGGCCAGACGGCCCCGCCGTGCGCTCCCGGGCCTCCACCGCCCTGGCGCACTTATGCGCCAGGGAGAACAGCTTGGAGGTGGTCGAAATGGTGCGGGTAGCCATCTTCTCCCGCATCTTTTGATCTCGGACCCCCCCTCCGAAAAGCGATAATCACCGATTGCTCAAAAATTCGAGGGATCGTGTTTCGGCAGTGGCTGAACCGCCGGATAAACTCCCTCAGGGACTCCCCCTTTGTCTGTTCCAGGGCGTGGAGGTCATCCTCTACACCCGACTGAGTGTAGGAGCCCTGAGTGCACGGAGTCCCTCCCACGAGTGCACGGAGCCTCGCGGGAGGTTCAACAGCCTGGAGCGGGCAGAGCCCGTCAGCGATGTCGAGAGGTAGTTGGCCATGATCTTCTCAGACCCTCCCACAGCGCGCACCACCGTGGTATAGATCTGCAAGAACTCCTCCGGGTTGGTGGTGCCGTCGTACTTCTCGATGGACGCGGGGCGGAACCTCTCCGGCCACGCAGCTTGGCGTAGGCGGAGGGAAAACGCCTAGCATCCGACGTTGTAGGGGGAGAGCGTCGCTCGCCCGCCCCTCGGCCCTAGGATGGGGTCGAGGAGTGCGAGTCTACGCTCTCCCTGGAGTCAGGGAGCGAGGTCTCCCCCCGACCGCTAGACGCCAGGCGGCCCACCTAAGGACGTCGCGCAAGTCACCATCGCGCTGGGACCTCCTATCGTCTAGGCGGGCCCTCAGATCCCCATGGCCCCCTGCCGGCTTGGGGGAACCATGGGAAGAAGGGGGAGCATGTGCACGTCCCCCTGTACCCGAGGGGGCTGCAACCTGTGCACCCTTTCCTTTGTCCCGGCCCTCGCGACCAGGGAAAGTTGTGGTCGGGCAGCTGGAGACTTGCGCGTCTATCGCGCGCATGTCCTGCCGCCCGACGCCGGAAACCCCCGGCTGATTTGCCGCCTCCACTTGTTGCTGGGCGGCATCCACTAGGCGGGCGATGTCCCGCAGCCATGGAGTGGTCGGGGTTTCGCCCGCTAGCGCAACCGGGGGGTGGTCGAGGAGCAGCCGGGCCGCGTGAAGATTCTGCACCGGGGTGTCGTCTCCCATCAGGAGACGCCGCCGGACGGGTTGTCCTCCTTGCGCAGAAGCACCACGCGTCCCTCCCTTGACGGAGGGACCCGGGAGGTCCGATGCCCTGGGCGAGCGCCGGGACCAGCTGTGAGCGCTGCTCTCCTCGGGTAGGTTGTCGTGCTTGGAGCGCGATACCACCATGCTGATGACCGTCAAGGCTTCTTGCAAGCTTCGCAAGAAGATGGAAGAAGAAAGGACAATCCAGCCACTGAGCCCCCTACCTGGCGCGCCACTGTCAGCGTATGAGCTAACAAACCCCTTCCGAGATGGGGTATAAGAAGTCCGAACGGGGGGCTTTCGTGGAGATTGCTCAGGAGATGGTAGAAGAAAAACAGGCAAAGCACACAAGAAGACAATCGGGTTTATCCAGGTTCGGGCCCTCCTCACGAGTAATAGCCCTAGTCCTGCTAGTGTTATTCTTGCTAGTGTTCTTGGAGAAATCGAAAGAGTTAGGAAAAAGGGACTCCCGGCCTCTAACTCTAAAGGGGGATGAACCAATCTCAATGATCCCACTCAAAGGAATGAACCGAAAATAGCTAACCGAAAAGAGTCCAACCAACTCACAGAAAATGAGTCGAACCCCCTCTCCCATGCACCCCAGCTACCTTTTATACTCGGGCTGGCTGGGGCGCACGGGACAAACAAAAGCTTAGCCCACTGAATACACTGCCACACCGCATTTAATGAGCATGTCACTGTTCTTGCAGCACATTTAATACCCTGGCACAGCCGTCTCCTCCCCCGCCTAGGGCCCCGCGCCCGCCGGCTCCGCCCGCCTGCTGGGGTGGGAAATTGCACCATGACGTCACTCGCCATTATGGCGCGCATTGGGAACACACGCCGCCATACTGTGGCCTTCATTACCCCCATTTAATGCGCACGATACGCATTAAATGTCTTTGACCTTCTATGCGGCTGCACAGGCCACTAGGTGGCCTCGGGAACTAAGCGCCAGTGGCGTGGACTGGGCGTCGCACGTCCGCCAGGCGACCACGTTGCTAACCGCCAGCGGCGTGGTCTGCACGCCACGTGGTCATTGGCGATCACCACGGTGACCGCCCGGCGTGGCCTGGTCACCACCTATCCATTGGCGATCACCACGGTGACCGCCCGGCGTGGCTCGTCGCCACTGTCCATTGGCGATCACACGGTGACCGCCAGCGGTGGCCTGGTCGCCACTCGCCCACCGGGCGATCACACACGGTGACCGCCAATGGCGTGACTCGATCGCCACACTTTGTTTGGCGATTACATAGTCACGCCGCCGATGGCGTGGCCTGGTTGCCACCTGTCGGCTGGACATCAACCTTTCTGGCCGCTAGCGGCGTGATCTGGACGCCACGTGTCCGCTAGCGGCTCTTACTAAAGTGTAGTGGGCACCCTGGTGTAGAATACACCGACACCTTCAATTAATTTTGCATGAATAAATTCAATTTTGATTTGGTGAAGGTGTTATATATCATTAGTGATATGGTTGAAACCAATATGGGTGAGAAATTATGAAATTGTGAAGGAGATAGTGGTTTGACGGTAAAGTTAATTGAAACCCTTACTGGAGAGCTAGATTTCCTCTCATTTGTGGTTTTCTTCAAAAGGTGAGCATTTCTACATATCCCTAAAATATTGCACTAGGAATTAAAATAATTTTTGTCTCGATGAATGCGTTACATGTCATTATTGTTTCTATAATTAATATGATCATTGCTCGAGTTTAGGTTGTGTAACCTGTACGTCTCCCATTTGAGGTTGTTTGTTTATAAATATGCTGAAATGGTATATTTATAAATAAACAATCTCGAATTGTCCACGTTTTTTGAACAGTTCGAGGATATGTGGTTCGGGCAAGTTCCTAAGCTGTTGTGTACAACTCTAGAGAAAGTTTCAGCAGCATCCTCCCTAGTGTTCTCCAGATACACATCCTCTTGACCTACTGTCGAGACGTGTATTTGGAGAATAGTGGGGAGATGCTGCCGAAATTTTCTCTAAAGTTGTACAATAGCTTAGTAACTTGCCCGAATCACATATCCTAGAATGGGATTAGGACCTAACCTAATTAGACATATCCTCAGTCTTTGAAATATCTAGATATTGCTCACGTTTTTCTGAATTTTTTGTTTGTGGTTTAACTGTAGATGGACAGTGAAGAATGGATATATCAAAAAAGCCCTGTGATTGCTGATTTCGATAGTGGGGTTAAGGAGTTCATAAGAATTGCAGAAGAAGACATGGTTAAGAGGGGTGTAAAGTTCATATATTGTCTTTGCATTGAATGCACCAATCTCAAGAGATTTAACAACTCAGCTCAAATTAAAGACCACTTGATTCGGTGTGGCTTCGTGAGGGATTACACGTATTGGATCCATCATGGGGAGACAAGTCGTACCCCTCTGGTATGCAACAAAGACATGCTAGAGGAGGACAATTTAGATCAAATGTTGGAGCAAACCAATCACGAATTGGAGCATGATATGTTTGAGGATGACAATTTAGATCAAATGTTGCGGGATGTGGAGGGAAATTACACGGAAAGAGAGTTTAAACAATATAAAAGCTTGATGGAAGATGATACCAAACCGTTGTTTTCGGGTTGCAAAGTGGAACACACCAAGTTAGGTTCGGTCCTTGCATTGTACGAACTGAAGGTAAAACGTCGTTGGACAGATAGAAGTTTCAATGCACTTTTAGTCCAACAAGCATTTATGAAGCGAAGAAACTACTATGTCCCATGGGAATGGAATAGAAAGGATACATTCATGTCCGAATGATTGCATATTATACCACAACGCACATAAAGAACTGCGTGTTTGTCCAGTTTGCGGTGTACCCCGTTACAAACAAAAGGAGGAGCGTAATGACAAGAAGAGTAAGTGTGAGGAGCCGCCCAGACCGTCCTCGGGCTATTTGAAGACTCAGTCATCCTCATCGGATTTGGAGGCTAACAACAAATCGCCGAGGGTGCTCACAGTGTTAGCACCCAAGTCCAATTGAGACAACAGTGAGGCCCTTCGAATAACTCAACGACAATCCTGGTATTCCCCCGATATGCGACCCGAAGCTTTCCCAGGATCGCCCCGCATACCGGTTTTTATGGCTATATCAACTCAATTTGCATAAAGGGGGCAACAAACTCAAAACCCCACAACCAGACTCGCAACGCGTAAGCACAAGAACCAACACACGCCCGCACGAAGACAAAACCCGACAAAGGACACCAACAACACAAATCAGCACCCCGACAACCACCAAGCAACATGATCCAACGAGAGAAGAGAGCACAACAGCATACTAAAGATTTGCAACGAAGTAACCAAGTGTTCAATATAGACACGACATAATTTTAAGATTAGTTTGTACAGCAAAAGTGGCACACGACTACCAAACTAACACAAAAGTACAACTCCTCCGGAAGTGTCCTGCCCCTGAACACTTTCGGGCGTAAGCAACGGTGCCGGCAGCCTCTACTCGGTGCCCCGCCCAGTCACCGAGAGGCAGTACGGACAGAGCTCACATCCATTTGGATCCTCACTTGAAAACCACAAAGCAGAAGCATGAGTACAAAAGGTACTCGCAAGACTTACCCGTGGTCCATATACGACCGACTCGAAAGAATATGCATTTGGACGTAGCAAGGGAATAAGCTTACGGTAAAAAGTGCGGAAAAGCTTAACTTTATTGTTTAATTACATTTCACTACTCAATTTCACAGCTTTTATAGCACTTATGGACAGCACCTATTACTAGAGTGGAATCTAAAACTTTACAATTAGAGCAAAGCAAGTGATATCATATCAAGTATCACCATCCAAACAACTAGCATAAAGTTCAACTTATTACTACGTTGAAATGTCGGATGATACAAGCATGCTCATATCCGAGAGCGCGGCAATTCGAATCGCTTACTCACCCTGCAGGGGATCATCAATCGCACGACATGTGCCACAAGGAACCTCATGTCAACCCTCCTCCCATCCATACCAACCCGTTGGGCCATCTTCATGCGGTCCGAGCACCTAGCACCCCCTCGAGCGGCCCAAGCCCTGCTTGGCCCTCGAGAATCGGCCTAAGCCTCGCCCTCAACCACGTCCAGCTGCATGAGGGCATGACCCATCGGGCAGTATGCAACGAAAGAATAGCTTACCATACCATTATTAGGCATGTGTTTAACAAGGGGTGCTTGATCAACATGGCAAACAACGGATCGGTCCTCAACCGACACAGGCGAGACTACACACTTAGGTCTCCACACCCAAATGATCCAACTTTCTCGCCCGGTCTCAGTTTCACAATTAATTTCTTACCCAATCCATTGTAGCCCAATAGTTCGTAGTAAATATTCTCAAGCAATGGAACCCTCCATCACTTGGCCCATACCCGACATCTAAGCAAACTAGGCATGGACACAATATAATACCCATAATCTAGCTCTAAAGGAGGTGTTCAACAATTATCAATGAGTGTATGTGCAACAAATGGGGTCTAATACCATTCCCACAATTCAACTCCTAATGCATGACTTAGCATCCAATAAACAATTGATTCACCAAAATACAATTATACATAAGGTGGAATATGCTTAGGTGCTTGCCTGTTGCTTCTACTTGAGTATCGACCACCAATTGCTCTTCGGCGACTCCCTCAGTCACCGCCGCACCAATCTCCGCGGAATCGCTCTCTACTCGAGTACAATGCATGAATAAGATACATGCAATGCAAATGAAATGAAATACCAATGCATTCCCCCACTGAACAGACCAGGCAACCCGGATAGTCCGGACCTTTCATCCGGATAGTCCGGGTAGGTCGGATACTCCGGATGTTTTGTCCGAACACTCCGGACACCGTGAGGACCCGATCTACAACTTTTCTACACCGCGAACCTAATTGCGGCTACAGGCTGGTTAGGGTTAAAGTTCGCCGCGCAAGTCGAATTTTAAATTTGGGGCCATGACAAACGCTCCCCCCTTATGGGAATCTCGCCCCGAGATTCAGAACAAGCGCACAAGCAGAATGGAATATAGGAAGACAGTACATGCACACACTGATTGACTTACCTTGAATTGTGAAGCAGTTGTACACTATCACTTTACATGGTACGGAAAAACTCGGGATACTCGGTTCTCAGACGATCTTCGGGCTCCCAAGTGGCTTCGTCTTCAGTGTGATTGCTCCACTGAATTTTGTAGAACTTGAGAGTCCTCTGACGGGTCTGGCATTCAGCTTCATTCAAAACTAGAATAGGATGCTCTTTATAATATAGATCAGGTTCAGGCAGAACTTCGAATTCGTCCACCTCTAGTGACTCGAAGGGAGTACGGAGGCACTTCTTTAATTGGGATATATGGAAAACATCTTGGACCATTGCCAGAGAGGGGGGTCCGAGATCAGAAGATGCGGGAGAAGATGGCTACCCGCACCATTTCGACCACCTCCGAGCTGTTCTCCCTGGCACATAAGTGCACCAGGGCAGCGGAGGCCCGAGAGAGCACGACGGGGCCATCCGGCCACAGCGAGGCAGGAACCTCGAAGTCTTCTGAGCACAAGAAGAAGAAGAAGCGCAAGGAAATCAGTGCCGGAGAGGTCCTGGTTGTCGAACCGGAGGACAAGCCCCAGAAGTGCGACCGTCGGGACAGGAGGGGCGATCGCCAAGGGCCGCGAGGAGATCACGGGGATCGCCGATCCCCTCACCGAGAAGATGATGGAGGCAGACCTTACTGCCCCATCCACAGGACAATTGGGCATGACCTGGTGGATTGCCAGGTCGTGTCCAAGCTGGTGGAGCAGCGGCTTAAGGAGCGCCGCGAAGACGACCGCGATGACGCAGACGAAGACCCTGCTCCGCTGGCCTTCCAGAAGCAAAGCACACGGTGGCGTTCATCCATGGTGGCTCCGCCACCTACTCTTCAAACTCGCAGTACAAGCGAGAGGTGAGAGAAGTGTGCGCCACCGTACCAACTCCCGGGGCGAGCAGGCTACTGAAATGGTTGGAGGAGCCGATCACCTTCAGTCAGGCTAACCACCCGGAGAGCACCGCAGGCCTGGGTCATCTCCCGATCATGGTTTACCCCACGGTCCGGAATGCGAGACTCGGGCGGGTGCTGGTTGATGGAGGGAGCTCCATCAACCTCATGTCTGTAGGGACGTTCAAGGCACTCCAAATTCCTTATGAGGAGTTGCGTCCGGCCCCTCTCTTCTACGGAATTGCCCCTGGGTAGGCTTGACGCCCCTGGGGTAGGTCCAGTTGCATGTCACGTTCGGAAGTGTGGAGAACTTCCGAATAGAGAAAATCAACTTCGAGATTGCGGACTTCGACCTTCCCTACAATGCGTTGCTTGGCCGACCAGCTCTGGTCAAGTTCATGGCGGACACGCATTACGCCTACATGATGATGAAGATCCCTGGACCTGGAGGCCCGATTACCATGAAGGTGGATCGGCTGGAAGCCCTGCGCCTCAGCAAGCAGGTGCAGGACCTGGCCGGCACCACCTGCTCGGCTCGAGATGAGGACGATTGCCCGGAGCTCCCTTCGGTCAGGGCCCGCGCCTCACCTGGTACCTCGGGTGAGGTGAAGGTGGTCTCCGTGGGCGAGGACGGCTCTGGGAAGGTTGTGAAGATTGGTGCCAACCTCGGCACTAAATAGGAAGACACGCTCGTCACCTTCCTCTGGTCTAACCTAGATGTGTTCGCCTGGGAACCATCTGAAATGACCGGAGTCCCTAGGGAGGTGATCGAGCACCGATTGGCGACGCTCCCTGGAGTGCACCCAGTCCGGCAGAAGGTCCGGAGGCAGGCACCAGAGCTGCAGGATGCCATTCGGGATGAGGTAGAGAAGTTGCTGCAGGCGAGGATTGTACGGGAGGCAGCCTATCCCGAGTGGCTGGCCAACCCTGTACTTGTCAAGAAGTCGAACGGGACATGGCGGATGTGCATCGACTTCACCGACCTCAACAAAGCCTGCCCCAAGGACCCGTATCCCCTGCCGCGGATAGACATCGTTGTCAATTCCACAGCAGGGTGCGAGGTCTTGTGCTTCCTAGACGCCTACTCCGGCTACCACCAGATCAGCATGGCGCGGGAAGACGAAGAGAAGACTGCTTTTGTGACCCCTCTAGGCGTGTACTGCTACATCCAAATGCCTTTTGGGTTGAAGAATGCTGGCTCAACCTACCAGCGCGCTATGCACATTGTATTTCCATCGCAAATTGGGAGCGTGAAGGGGTCCAGCAGCCAGTTTACTACGTCAGCAAGGTGCTACATGATGCAGAAACATGGTACCCGCAGGCTCAGAAGATGGTATACGCCGTGCTGGTGGCGTCCCGGAAGTTGCAGCATTATTTCCAAGGAAGGGAGATCACGGTGGTGTCCGCCTATCCCTTGCACGAGATTCTTCACAACCGCGAAGCTGAAGGCCGCATTGCCAAGTGGTCTGTGGAGCTGGGAGAGTTCGGTCTCAAGTTTGCCCCACGTACGGCGATCAAGAGTCAAAGGCTGGCAGAGTTTGTTGTCGAGTGGACTCCTGCCGAGTCTGAAGCCGAAGAAACCCCCGCGCCCTCCCCCTGGACACTCTACTTCGACGGTTCCTTCAGACTCGAAGGCGCGGGGGCTGGGGTCCTCCTGGTTTCCCCAACCGGGGACCTCCTCAAGTATGTGGTCGTCCTGGACTTCAAGGCCACCAACAATGTTGCCGAGTACGAAGGCTTGCTGGCGGGGCTTCGCGCCACCGCAGCTATCGGTGTTCGACGTCTACAAGTCAAGGGCGACTCGCTGCTGGTCATCAATCAAGCGAGAAAGGAGTTCTCCTGCTCTGACCCCGTCATGACGGAGTACTTGGCGAAGGTTAGAAGGATGGAGCGACATTTCGACGGGCTGGGGTATACCCATATCCCCCGGCGCGACAACTACTTGGCAGACGAGCTCGAGCAGCTCGCCTCGACAAGATCTCCTGTTTCGATCAGAGTCTTTGAAGAAAGGCTTCCGCGACCGTCCATCGCAACCCCCGTTTCTAGTGGGGACGATGGTAACGCCGCTTCAGCCCTCATTCCGGAAGGGAAAGCAGTACCGGCGGAAATGCCAGGCCGGGCGGAGTACCTGGGCGATCACCCTGTGGTCGCCACACTTGACCGGGAAGGCACATGGATGGATCCGATCCTGGCCTACCTGCGGGATCAAGTGTGCCCCGACGATGATGCGTCAGCAGAGAAGATAGCACGAAAGGCCAGGTGCTATACCCTGGTGGGCGGGGACCTTTACCGCCGGGGTAGAAACGGAGTTCTTCTGAAGTGCATCACTCGGGAAGAGGGGAGCAGTCTGCTCTCTGATATCCATGGAGGCGTGTGTAGGAGCCACATGTCAAGTCGAACGATGGTTGGAAAAGCTTTCCGCCAAGGGTTATATTGGCCAACCGCCCTCCAGGATGCTTGCGAGCTGGTGAGGAAGTGCGAGGCGTGCCAGTTCCACGCCAAGTAGATCCACCGACCAGCCCAGGCTCTGCAAACTATCCCGCTCTCATGGCCCTTCGCGGTCTGGGGGCTGGATATCATGGGCCCGTTCCCGCGGGCCACAGGGGGCTACACCCATATGTTCATTGCCATCGACAAGTTCACCAAATGGGTAGAAGCCGAAGCAGTAAGAGCGATTACCGTCGCCGCTGCGATCAAGTTCATGCAAGGAATCTTCGCCCGCTTCGAGGTCGCCAACCGCATCATCACCGACAATGGCACGCAGTTCACCAGCGCTGCCTTCTTGGGTTTCTGTGAAGAAATGGACACCAAGGTCTGTTTTGCCTCGGTAGCCCATCCGAGGAGTAATGGCCAAGTTGAGCAGGCCAATGCGCTGGTGCTGAAGGGCCTCAAAACCAGGGCGTTTGATTGACTCCACAAGCGCGGAGCCCGGTGGACTGAAGAGCTCCCGGCAGTGCTGTGGTCACTTCGCACCACCCCCAGCCAGGCGACCGGGGAAACTCCCTTTTTCTTGGTCTACGGTGCGGAGGCGGTCCTACCCTCGGAGCTGGCCTTAGGGTCACCACGCGTGGCGGCGTTCGCTGAGGAAGCCCAGGAAGATCTGTGTCGAGAGGACGTCAACCTCCTGGAAGAAGTGCGGGATCGCGCGGCCTTGCGCGCTGCCCGGTACCAGCAGAGCCTTAGGCGGTACCACGCCGCCAGTCGGCCGAGAGAACATCGCGATTGGCGACCTGGTCTTGCGCAGAGTTCAGACGCATGCCGGGTTACACAAACTGTCTCCCCAGTGGGAGGGCCCCTTTAAGGTGGTCTCAGTCTCTCGCCCCGGGGTGGTCAGGTTGGCCACTAAGGACGGGGAGGAGTTGGCGAACTCCCAAAACATAGAGCTTTTGCGCAAGTTCTATCCCTGAGAAGGCTGTAAGTGCAGAGCTGCGCGCCTTGACCAGCCAAGTTGAGCCTTCCTCTCCAATGCTGGTCGGAGGAAGCCTCTGTTTAATCCAGTGTCCAGTTTCTATTCAAAAGCAGTTGTCACCTTTGTCCTCTTTTTTTCTGGTTTACGCCCCGAAGGGTCGTGTATGCGTAATCGCCCTCAGTACATTAAGGCTCTCTGAGCTCTCGATGGGTAAAAGTTGGCCCACTGGGTGAGCGTGGCGTACAGGGATAGGTGATTGGAAGGCTGGTTTGGCACGGTTTTCAACATGGTCATGACGCTCAGGGTGTCCCCGTGAGAACCAGCGGTTCAAACACCACTACCGAAGGCCTACTACCCTGCCACACCTCACCAAGTGTTCGGCCCCAAGAGACCGCGAGAGTAGTTAATTTCACAGGGCCCTAAGGTCCTGAGATAGCGACGTTCCGACACGAGGGATCCGGGCCCTGCACTCCAACTAACACTTAACGCACGCCGTTGTCTTTTTGTTCGCTCAGAACCAGCGCAGTGGAGGCGTGAATAGGCACCCAAACATAAGACGTGCGAAGGGAAATATATGCATTCATAGATAAGAAGCTAACTTGCAGAGGTCCGTTACAAGGAACGACAAAACAACAACAAAATAAAGGTCTTCAATCTTCGTCTGCCGCGGACTCTGCGACCTCCTGGTCCTCCACCGGGGCAACGTCCAGCTCGAGTGCCACATCCTCGGCCATTGCTTCCAGCGCCGGGTTGACCATCTCAAGCTGATCGGCGACCCGCTCGGCGGCGCTGCTGATTTGCGCCTCGGCACGGGCCCAGTCTCCTTCCACTCCCTGGATGGCGACCAGGGGGTCGAAGTTGGCATCCCGGCTAGCGCAGCAGGCAAGCGTGTACGACGCCGTGGCCGCCGCGACTGCCCGCCCTTCTTGGCTGGACCGGGTGGCTAAGGCGCTGGGCAGGAAGGTGAGGAAGTCGGCGATTCGGCCCATGCAGAAGGCGTAGTGCCGGGCCGTCTGCTCGACCGGGCCTGGCTGCTCCAAGCTGGCCACCAATGGTGCCAAGCTGGCCACCATCCGGTCAAAAGCAGGGCGTAGCATGGAGGTGGCCTCGACTTCCGCGTGGAGCTGCTCGCCCTTCTCCTCGTCGCGCTCTCGGGTGATCAGCTCGACGCGGAGGGTTCCTTGCTCCCTCTCCTGTTGCAGGTTTCGCTCCGACCTCTCCGCTCGGCCGTGCCAGTCCTGCACCTCCGCGCGGAGGCGGTTGTTCTCCGCAATGGCCTCCCTCAGCCTCTCCCTACTCGTCGCGAGGCGGCCGCTCACGCGGGAGTGCAGCTCGCCAAGGGTGGCCAGCAGAGCGTCTGCATCCGCCGAGGGGATTGGGGCGCTGGGGACCTCCGGAGTGGCCGGCAAGCCCATCCCGCCACCAGGTGGTCGCCGGGGTCGCCTTGGTGTTCAACCACCGCAGCCGGCGCAGCTACGGCTACCGCGGTGTCCTGGTCGACCCCGGCAAGAGTCCTCGAAGTAGACGCCCTGAAGATGAAAAAGAGGTAAGCCTCTCAAATTAAAGGAACTTGATAGTTTGCTACATGTCTTGTGCATACCCGGCGGAAGGCCTCCTGAAATGAGGCATGGCCGGGGCGAGTGTTATTCCCCCACGCGGCGCCAGTACTAGCGGAGCGACCTGTGTCGGCGGCGGTGGAGGAATGACCGGCGCCTACGGCGGGGGCGGATCACCCTGCGCCGGCGCCGGCGGAGGAAGGACCGATGCCGTGGCGGGCGGATCACCGCGCCGGCATCAGCGGCGGAGGAGGATCACCCTGCGCTGGCGGCGGTAGTAGGGGCGGATCAACCTGCGCCGGCCGCGCGAGGGTCGATCGGCGCTGGCGGCGGCGGAGGCAGAACTGGAGCCGGCAGAGTTATTGTCGGGGCGGCACCAGCCGAAGTGGAAGCGGTGGCCGCCGTGGAGCTCTCCGCTCCGGTCGTGGTTGCCGCGTCCCCTGGCGCAACGCGGATCCTCCTGGGGCTGGCACCGGAGGCGTCGTCGTCAGCGGGGCGCTTGCCCCTCCTATCGCCAGCTGAAGGAGGGCCCCGGATTGTCAACGCTATTTGGCGGGATGTGTTCACCGGCCCCATGGAATCCATGGTGGGCATGGCACAGGTGATCGTCACGCGCTCCCGGGGCTCCACCTGGCAGAGCGGGAGCGCGCCCGTTGGAAAAGGCGGGACAGGGCCGAAGACGCCCAGCTGTGCCAGCCATGCGTCAATCTTTGCAAGGGATAAATCCCCCGTGGCTGAGAGAAAAGAGAAAAAGGAGTGAAGTCGCCGTTAGTTCGGCGGTAGTTGCAAAAAAAGAGAAGAAGAGAAAAAAAAGTAGAAGAAAAAAGAAGAAGAAGGGGAGCGCAAAACAAAAAGTAACCTACCTCCGGGAGCCATCCTGGTCATGTCATCGGGGCCCATGTACTGCCAGGCGAGGCGGGCACGGCGGCGGAGGGGACTAATTCTCTGGGAGACGTAATCCCAGAGAACCATGGCCCCCGTCAGGCCCGCTATTCACAGCTAGTCCACACGGGCCAGCATCACTTGGAGCTCGGGCGTCTTGTCGACGTGTGCTCCCCAGGTAGGGGTGCTGACCGCTGGCCCAGTTGGCAATTCCAAGACCTCTACGCTGCTGTCATCTTCGGCATAGAGCCACTCATTGCGCCAAGCCCTCCAGTTGGAGCGGAGGTCCAGCGGAATGTAGCGGGAAGCCACGCCGTCCTGAAGGCGGAGGTGGCAGGAGCCCGCCGTGGTGGAAAGGTCCTTGGCCACACGCAAGGAGTAGAAGAAGCGAAAGAGAGGAAGATTGGGGGCCACTCCCACGAACATCTCGCAGAAGTGGGCAAAGACAGCAAGGAGAACGATGGAGTTGGGAGGAAGGTGAATGTTGTGGATGGAGTAGAAGTTGAGGACAGCGAGGTAGAAGTCGAAAATCGGCGGAAGGAGGCCCGCCAGCATCCCCCATCCGAAGAAGATTACTTCTCCCGGACGGCAGCCGGGCGCGGCGGTCCCGGCGCGAGTACGGACGGAGCCGCCGGCGACGTACAGGGAAAACCTCTCGGCATCGACCTCCTCGACGGTTGATGGAGGAAGCAGAGGTGCTGGCGATGCCATGCGAGCAAAGGAGCAGTTCGCAAGAGGCCAAGGCGAAGGAGCAGTTCGCAAGAGGCAAAGGCGAGGGAGCAGTGGGCAGGAAGCAAAGGCCAAGGAAAGACTGAACCGCCTCCCCCCGGGCCACCTATATATATGCGCATGAAGGAGCGCCTCGGCGGGGGACCCGAGGGGGCGTGGCGGTTCGAATGGCGGGAGACCCGAGGAGGTGCGGCGGTTCACTGGCGGGAAACCCAAAGGAATCAGAAGAGGCGCGGGTACGCTCCCTAGGCCCGCGCCGGTTACGAGGCGGGGGCGGCTGCACGTTCCACCTCGATGCCCAGAAACGGCGGTTGCATTTAAAGCCGCAGCATTACGTGGGCATTTATAATGGACCCACCCGGGAGACTGGGCTGCTTTTTTGTTCTTCGAAAAAGGTGAAGAGGACGCTCCAGGGTGGGTCCAGGGGCTACTGTCGGTGTATTCTACACCAGGGTGCCCACTACACTTTAGTAAGAGCCGCTAGCGGATACGCGGCGTCCAGACCACGCCGCTAGCGGTCAGGAAGGATGCCGTCCAGCGGACAGGTGGTAACCAGACCACGACGCTGGAGATCAGCTATGTGATCGCCAGCGGGCAGGTGGCGACCAGGCCACGCCGCTGGCGGTTAGCTGTTTGATCGCCAGCGGACAGGTGGCGACCAAGCCACGCCATTGGCGATCAGCTGTGTGATCGCCAGCGGACAGGTGGCGACCAGGCCACGCCACTGGCGGTCAATTGTGTGATCGCCGACGGGCAGGTGGTGACCAGGCCATGCCGCTGGCGGTCAGCTGTGTGATCGCCCAGCGGACACGTGGCGACCAGGCCACGCCGCTGGCGGTCAGCTGTGTGATCGCCCAGCGGACACATGGTGACCAGTCCACGCCAGTGGCGATCGGGTGTGATCGCCCGGCAGGTGGCGATCGAGCCACGCCGCGGCTCGATTCGAGGCCACTTAGCGGCATGTGCAGCCGCACAGAAGGTCAAAGACATTTAATGCATATCGTGCGCATTAAATGGGGGTAATGAAGGCCACAGTATGGTGGCGTGTGTTCCCAACGCGCGCCATAATTACGAGTGACGTCATGGTGCAATTTCCCACTCCAGTAGAGTGGGCGACGCCCAGTGTATTCAATGTACTGTGCCAGGGCATTAAGTGTGCTGCAAGAACAGTGACAGGCGTATTAAATGTAGCCTGCCCAGTGTATTCAATGTTCTGCCTTTTTGTGAGCCCCGTGCGCCCCAGCCAACCCGGGTATAAAAGGTAGCTGGGGTGCATGGGAGGGGGGGTTCGGCTGGTTCTTCTTCTTCTTCTTTGCTAGCCCATCTCTTGAGACCGGTTCATCCCCTTGTGGACGAGGACTTTTGAGTGCCAGATCCATTGTTTGAGCGATTTCAATCAAGAACATAATCAAGAGCAACACAAGCAGGACTAGGGCTATTGCTCGTGAGGAGGGCCCGAACCTTCTTCTTGTGAGCTTCGTCCGTTTTCTTTCTGCCGTGTCTCGAGCAATCTCCACGAAAGCCCCTCATTCGGACTTCTCACACCGCATCTCGGAAGGGGTCTGTTAGCTCGTACGCTGACACATGGGCAAGTACTAATCATGGCAAGGTAGCATATCATGAAAGCAAATTGCATCTAGTCAAGTCTAGTAACATTCAACACGATACCCATTCCAATACACTTGCCTTAACGGCGGGCGACGGATTGGCGAGACGATGAGGGCACTCCCGGGGTCACACCACCTGCACATAAGTACCACATACTCAAAATGTGCCCACAAAACAGTACACACTCTCTCATCTACCCCGATTTCGCAAACTACTCCTGAAAACGAAAAACAGAGAATCTGTCCCCCGGGACAGCAGACTTCAATCTAGCATAACTTGGGTTCTAGTTCTCCAAATTAAGTAAACGAGTACATCATCGTGAATCTTAGGAAATTTCCTAGCTTTCTCTAAGTATTGGGAAAAGCTGATTCAACATCTAAAATTGTTTAATCTACAAAACATTACGTTCTGTCCCAATTACGTCACAGATTTGAACCCGTTCGGTAAAACAATCATAACTTTGAAACGGCTGGGCGGAATTGTACGTTCTTGGTGTCAAATTAAAGGTATTGAAGTTATATACAACTTTCTCAATAGGCGGCCGACCAAAATCTGAATCTAAAATTACGAAAACTCAAACCCTAGGTCGTGTGCACAATCTACCCGAAACAGAGAACTGTGCAATATCTAGTTTTCATCCAATCTACCCAAACACAGCACCACCTCTCGATCTAAAAGCATCAAATCAACCTCTAGATCAGCACCTAGACCATCCCCAAGGATCACCCATACCATACCTTCACCCGACGAACGACGAACGCCGAATCCTCTCCTCCCGGTTTCCCCGATCATCTTCCTCGCGCCGGAACCGCCGGATTTCCTTGTCGCGGGCTTCCCGATGTAGAGATCAGTGGGATGGCGAGGTGGGGAGATCCTCTAGGGCAGCAAGGGGGTTGGAGAGGGGAGGGGAGGGAAGGGAAGGAGGCGCAAGGGGGAGGCGCCGATGGGGGTGGCGGCTTGAGGGGGAGGGAAAGGGGGGCAGCTAGGGCACAAGGGGGCAGGGGGAGGGCGCCCAAGGCCAAAATCTTGGTCTCTCCCTCCCTCATGGGCCCATATCCCTTTCCACTAAAGCCCACGACTCATCCCCTTGGGCCCAAACTCCCCCGGAGCGGCCCAAACTCCCGAAATCGGCCCGGAAACGTGATTAAACCTCATAACGTAATGTTTTAATCTCCAATTTCATATTTTATAATGTCACGACAATCCGTAGTGTCACAAACACAAAGGCCTGCATCAGAATGGGACACCTCTTCCATTATGAATGCACATGTGACATGAACATGTGTAAACTTGCATAAACATTTAATACAACAACTTCACATTCAATATGTAACCATATTCATCATATCATATGCAAATATCAATCATGGCAAATTAACACAATCATACAACACCCAAACCCATCCCAATACACTTGCCTTCACCCTCGTGAGACGGCGTGGTGAGACGACGACGGCACTCCCGGGGCCACACCACCTGCACAAAGGTTCAATACACTCAACCACATGCACACAAGACCACACAAGAACACTTAGTTATACCAACTTCGCGATCTATTCCCAATACCCCAAAACAGAGAATCTGTCCAACAGGACAGCAGCTTTCGAAAGACCATAACTAGGGCTTAACTACTCCAAATCAGACAAACGAGTACATTTTCTCGAATCTTAGGAAATTTCCTAACTTTTTCTAAGTATTGGCGAAGACTGAATCGGCCTCTAAAATTGTCTAATCTATAGTTTAACACGATCTGTCCCATTCTCATCACAGATTTGATAGCGTTCGGAAAAACAGCCATAACGTTTAAACGGATGGACGGAATTTAATGTTCTTGCTGTCCAATTAAAGGTAATTCAATTACCTAAAACTTTCTCAACAGCTGTCTGACCATAAAACGCATCTAAAATTTCCAAAACCGAGCCTTAAGCACGAGCGCCCAATCTGCCCGAGAACACAACTTTGGACAGATTTGCATTAACCCTAATCCCATTTAGAAACAGCACCTATGCATGAAATTTAGGCATGAAAACTCCCTTATAACCAGCATCACAACCCTACAAAATAACCTACCAACACTTACCTCCCTCGAAGAACCACTCGAATGGCGAAAACCTTCTCCTCCCGCCCTCGATCTCCCTCTGAACGCCAAATCCGCCGGTTCCTCTCGGTTGCGAAGCTTCCCAACAGAGAGAACAATGGAGGGGGAGGGTGTGTGTCGGGACCCCGAATTTGCAAATCCGGACCCTCTGTGTATTCAGCACTAGTCCAGGAACGCGCTAGTGCACACAGTCTTAACATTGGTAAATATCACAATCATACCAATCGATACTAATAAAGTACTTTTATTTAAATAACCAAACTGGTTACTCGACCTTATGGTCAAGTCACAAATGCACGCCTCGCAGGGCGAAACTTATTAAGAGAGAAATAGTAGCAATGAAAATCAAATAACTCGTGGCGCCATCCAAGATACCACGTGCAACTGACTGGGCTCGCTTCCCTAAGTAGACGGTTCCTCTTGGAGTTCCTCCTCCAAAGCTGGTGTAGTCTCCTCTTCAACTGGTGTTGTATTGTGGCAAGGGTGAGTACTTGGTACTCAGCAAGTCATGCACAGAATGCAGCTAATATACTACATGCATGGCTTAATACAAAGGAGTGGCTCAAGGTATTTTTGCAAAGAAACAAAGATTTAACAAGTATCATAAGTAGATTCGAAAGCAGTAGTAACAAGTAAAGCATAGATAACTTTTCAAGGAGTTTAATAAACATCTTTCCCATCCTAATCCACATTTCCATCAACATCATTATTAATCCAACCCAACCTTTCAAATCCAAGTTATTTTTGAGAAAATCTAACCCTTGACTGTAATTCCCGAGCGATGTCCAATACCGCGGACACGGCTATTCGAATAGATTCTACACTCTGCAGAGGTTATGCACTTTACCCACAAGATACAACAAACACCACAAAGGCGAGTTCCTCAGAACAAAGTCTTTGGAAACCTCTAACAATACAAGTGGTCCTCCTGGTTATTGCGCACTAACCCTTCCCTTAGCTAAGGCGAAGTCTAGGCCAATCAACCGTTAGATGGGTACTGGCCTCACTTCAAGACGCTCCCCGCACAACTTACACAAAGGGTGTAGTTGACCTCCCGAGGTCCCACAGTACGTTATTAGCAACTTAGTCAACTAGGTCCGTCCCATTCTGAGACATGTGGTTGCACGTTAGACCCAGTTCAAAGGCTTGCAAGGTTAAGTCCTTAGGGTGACCAGGGCAAGACTACCCGAAGAACCAAATCAACATCCCCAATGCCACAACTGGCCCACCTGATCATTCTTGCCACATGCCCCGGTCGAAAAACTATTTATCAAACCCCAGTTGATTACCATGCACCACGTGCCATCAACATCACATGATACCTTTCCAAAACAGGTTCAATATATCATTAAGTCAATATTAACATTTGTTTGTCCAAAATCATGTCATGAGCACGTAGCAGGTCTAAGCAGTATACTACAACGGTCCAAAACCCATGTTGGCAAGTTAATAATGTCCAACTAGTAAACCACAACTAGGGTGACAAGGGGTCATGGCACATATTTAAGTAATCAAGGTGTCATACAGCAAATTGGTATTTATCTAATTCCCCAAATTTAAATAAAGTATTTTCTAATTGAACTAGCATGCAATAGGTTAAATCAAAATAGATTTCGAAATAGGATCAACATGGTCAAAGCACAACTTGCCTTCAAAAAGCACTTGTTCTTGGTCTTGAGTTGGATCCTGAGTCAATACTTCTCCTTCGAATCCTTCCGGCACTTTAACGTCTACTCGTAAAGCGTGCAAATAGCAATACACAAATAAACAATAGGCAAAAAGTGTCCAAACATCCAAATAAAATCCATAAACAGAGAGAACATAATTTTATGAATTTTTAGAAACTGGACGCGTCAAATTTGGAGTTAAAATGCAAAAGTTATGATTATTTAAAGTTTAAATAATCAATTAAATAATTTTACAGAGAAAAACTTTAGTCCAAAAATTAAATAAAATTCATATTTAGGTAAGTCTCAATTTTATACAAATTTAGAAATTTGAATCACTCAAATCGGAGTTGAAACGCAAAAGTTATAAGCGTTTGAAGTTTGAAACAAAATCTGAAATTATTATTTCGAATTAATAAATCATTTTCTTTTTCGGAAATTAATTATTGCGTCAGCCTGGACACGTGGCAACCGCTGATTGGTTGGCTGACGTCAGCCGGTCCATGGACTTGGTCCATGCTCGGCTCGGGTCTACCGTGGACTCGGTCCACGGCTCCACGTGTCACTGACATGTGGGTCCCCCTCGGGTGACGTCATTGCTGACGTCAGCGGGGCTCAGCCCACGGTGCTGACAGGTGGGTCCCATGGGTGACGTCATTGCTGACGTCAGCGCACGGCTGGGACAGCTGCTGACATGCGGGCCCGCCATGACGTCAGCGTGACGTCATGGTGCAGTGTGGCTGGGCCGCTGACATGCGGGCCCCGCGTGTCAGCGTCACACGCACGCGCGCGTGGACGGCGCTGACCGCGGTGGTCAGCCTTCCCGAACACGTGGCTAGATCTCGACCGTTGATTTGAAAATCAACGGTCCAGATTGGATCTGGACTCACGCGTTTGGGGTGAACGCGGTTGATCCGGACCGTTGGATCTAGATCGGACGGTCAAGATTGGATCTAGTGGTTTTGGACGGAATCTCACCGTGAGATGACGTGGCGTGATCTGGGACGTTGGATCTTGATCGGACGGCTGAGAAGCTTCAAGCGACGGCGATGGCGTGCGGCGGAGCTGGCCGGCCGGAGCTGGGGACGGCGACACGGGCAACGGCGTTTGCGGGGCCCCTTCGGCGAAGTGAGAGGTCCCTTCGGGTGCGTCTCGTCGCGGTGAGTCCGGATCTGGGGTCAATGGCGGCGGGGGACGGCGGACGGCGGCGGAATCAAGCAGAACCGCGGCGGAGGGGTGCTACGACTCCGGCGAGCGATTGCAGGCGCGTCAGGGGCACTGCGGCGGCGACGGCTAGGGCAACGGCTGCGCAAGGTCAAGGCGATCCTCGGGGTGTGATCCGGGCATTAAATAGCCTCGGCTTCCGCACAGAAAACGGAAACCTAGTTCCCCACGGCGGCGGAGTCCGGCTCGGACTCGGGCGGAGACGACGACGGACAGCCGTCCACGTGGCACGATCAGCGGTCACGATGCGCGCGCGGGATCGGATCCGGGCCGGATTCGATCGGGCAGACGGAAATCCTGACCGTTGGATCTTGATCCAACGGTTGGGATCGATTAGGTTTTAGAGCTGGTTCGGTCGAGTCACGTGGCTTGGGTCGGACTCAAGTCCGACTCGGGTTCCGACTCGGTCGGATGAATAGTACTTGACCCGACTTGATTTTCCAGCGATTTAATAATTAAAATAATTTCCAGTAATTCGTTTAATTCATTAAAAATAGCAAAAGACTCAGAAAAATTTTGGAAAATATTTTAGGGTATTTGGGACTCAAATAAAATATTTCCAACAAAATTTTATTTGCAAAATTTAATTCTTTAATTATTTCAAAATGGAATAAATTCAAATAAATTCCAAATAAATCTAAATAAATTCCAGAAAATTCCAAAAATTCACCAAAGTGCCAAATCACACATGAATTTAAGAAAAGCAAAATTTTGGGGTGTTACAAACCTCCCCCCTTAATAGAATCTCGTCCTCGAGATTCAGGGCTTACTAAAGGAATAGGTTTGGAAACTCTTTCCTCAAATCCTCTTCGCGTTCCCAAGTTGCTTCACTCTCCGTGTGGTTGCTCCACTGTACTCTACAGAAACGGGTTGACTTATTTCTGGTCTCTCGATCCATAGTGTCCAAAATCTTTACGGGATGCTCCTTGTAAGTCAAATCTTCTTGCAACTCAATTGACTCTAGCGGTGTCTGCTCTCGTACTCGGAGACACTTCTTCAACTCGGGACACATGGAATACGTCATGTACTCCTCGCTTAACGATTGTGGGCAACTCCACGATAAGCAACTTCGCCTCTGCGGCTCAAAATCCTAAATGGTCCAACATAACGGGGTGCAAGTTTCCCTTTGGCATGGAACCTCTTAACTCCCCTAAGAGGCGTAACTCTGAGGTATACAAAGTCTTCTGGTTCAAAACTCAAGTCTCGGCGACGGTTGTCAGCATAACTCTTCTGTCGTGATTGGGCTATCTTCAATATCTCCCTGATCATGGCAATCTGTTCTTCAGCTTCTTGAAGAATATCTGGCCCAAAGACACGGCGTTCACCTGTCTCATTCCAGTTCAATGGCGTCCGACAGGGTCGACCATCATACAAAGGCCTCAAAAGGTGACATCGTAAACTAGCCTCGATAACTATTGTTGTAATCGAACTCGGCATACGGCAAACTCTTATCCCAAGAGGTAGCATAAGCCAATGCACATGCTCTTAACATATCCTCCATAATCTGATTGACTCTTTCGGTCTGTCCATCCGTCTGCGGATGATAAGCTGTACTGAAGTTTAAACGGGTTCCCATGGCTTCATGCAACTTATTCCAAAACCTTGAGGTAAATTGGGTACCTCTGTCCGATACAATCCTCTTTGGCACTCCGTGCAAACAGACGATCCTGATCATGTACAACTCTGCTAACTTATCTCCCGAGTAGGTGGTCTTCACGGGGATAAAATGGGCTACTTTGGTCAAACGATCCACTATAACCCATATGGAGTCATAACCTCCTTGAGTCTTAGGCAAACCGGTAATGAAATCCATTCCGATTTCCTCCCACTTCCACTCAGGTATTTTCACCGCAGTAATCCTGCTGGGTCTCTCGATGCATCGCCTTGACTCTCGAGCAGACGTCGCACAATGCAACATGCTCGGCAACTTCACGCTTCATGCTCGGCCACCAGAATCTTTCTTTCAAATTCTGATACATTTTGGCGCTTCCAGGATGAATTGAATACTTGGAGTCATGGGCTTCCTCCAAAATCAGTTGCTTTAATTCCTTCTTGTTGGGCACACAAATGCGATCCTTCATCCATAACGTGCCTTGCTCATCCAACTTGAAGTCCTCTGCCTTGCCTTCCTCCTTGATGGACTTAATCCTGCGGATCTTGTCATCATCCTTCTGTCCATCCCGGATCTGGTCCCCTAGGGTAGGCTTTACTTCCAATGCGGCCAGGAATCCGCTAGGTACCACCTCAATCTTCATTCTCTGGAAATCCTCACATAGCTCATCCTGACTTGTGGCTAGCAACATGCTCACAGTGTGGCTTTTCCGACTCAAGGCATCGGCAACTACGTTGGCCTTTCCGGGATGGTAATGGATTCCAACATTGTAGTCCTTGATCAACTCTAACCATCTCCTTTGCCTCATATTCAGATCCGACTGGGTGAATATGTACTTAAGGCTCTTATGATCCGTGTATACTTCACATCTGTTTCCAATCAGATAGTGACGCCATATCTTCAAGGCATGCACTACGGCAGCTAACTCTAGGTCATGTGTCGGATAATTCTCCTCATGCGGCCTCAACTGCCTTGACGCATAGGCGACAACCTTTCCATTCTGCATCAGCACACATCCAAGTCCTTGGCGCGATGCGTCACAATAAATATCAAAGCTTTGAGCAACATCCGGTAGAACTAACACCGGTGCTGATATCAATCGCTTTTTCAGCTCCTGAAATCCTTTCTCCATTAACTCCTCTAGCTGTTTCTTCATCTCTACCAACTCCTCGGTGGACATCCGATAAGGTCTCTTTGCTATCGGCGCTGTACCAGGTACAAGCTCTATCACAAACTCTATGTCCTCGTCAGCGGCATACCGTAGATCTTCGGGAAAAACATCCGGGTACTCATTCACCATCGAGACATCCTCTATGCTGATTGCCTTGGTGTCGTTAACCATCAACTGTCCTTCTAACGGCAGAGCTTGAAATTCCACTTTCTTTCCACACGGGCTCTCAACTGCGATAGTCCTTCGTCCACAATCCAATACGGCCTTGTGCTTGGATAACCAGTCCATTCCCAAAATAACGTCTAAGGTCTGGGTCTCCAAAATTATAAGGTTCGCTAGGAACTCTATTCCATCTATTAGTATTCTCACCCCGGAACATCCTACTTTCGTTCGGAGTTCGGAACCAGGGGTTTGAACTAAAAGCATGCACTTAAGTTTTGCAATCCCCAAGTCGTTTCTAGCAGCAAAGCCATGCGGAACAAAAGAATGCCAAGCTACAGAGTCAAACAAAATCTGCAGGTGTATCGAGTTAACAAGTAACTTACCCAAGACGACGTCCGTAGCATTCTGCAGTGCATCTGCGGTGACATGGTTGACTCGGCCTCTCACCACGGTCTGGGATGTGGTTCCTGGTGCTGGCGTCCTAGCTGGGGTGGTTCCCAAGTTAAAGCGAACGGGGGTCACTCCTGCTGTCTTCTTTGGACAACTGTTGGCAAAATGTCCTGGCTCGTTGCAGTTGTAGCAGCGTCTCACTGTTCCTTGCTGACTGCCTGGAGCAGCGTTTCTAGCGGGGGCTGGGGTCTGGTAGTTCTGATTGACGGGTCTTGGTGCTGGTGACGGTGTCCTTGTAGCATTCTGTGGCTGGAATCTGAAAAATTGATTTGGTGCAACTCTCAGACGCTGTTGCGTTCCCTGGCGTGATCCCTGCTGTTGCATTCTGCGCTTCCTGTTCTCATCCAGTTCCTTGCGCTTGTCCTCAAGAATAAGCGCCTTATTCACCAATTCTTGGAAATCTGGAAAGGTGTGGGTGATCAATCCTACTTGCAATCCTGAGTTAAGTCCCTTCATGAAGCGAGACTGTCTGGCTTTATCTGTTGCTACATCCTCAGGTGCGTAGCGTGCTAGCTGTGTGAACTTGTTCAGGTAGTCGGCCCATCGGTTGATTACCTTGCTTCAAAGGTGCTCGAACTCTTCCTTCTTAAGGTCCATGATTCCTTCAGGCCCGTGAGACTGGCGGAATGCAGCAGTGAACTCTTCCCAAGTGATCTCTTGAGGGTTCTCTTGCGTGGCATGTGAAGTTCTCCCACCATTCGGCTTTGTTCCTTCCAACTGATGAGAAGCATAGAGTACCTTCTCATTTCCTATGCATTGAGCTATGTGTAGCTTTCTCTCAATTGACCTTAACCAATCATCGGCCTCCAATGGATTGGCATTCCCGGAGAAAGTGGGTGGGTGAGTCCTCATGAACTCGGCAGTCCTTGTATTCTAGCGTTGTCCCCGATTGACTTGATTAGCTGTGGCCTGAGCAAAGGACGTGTTGCATTTGTTGCATCATAGCATGCATCAATCGAGTCTGAGCAGCAAGAAATGCTCCAAAATTCTGCATATCAATCAAGCGGTCGGTGCTCCATCATTGGGGTTTTTCGGGCGAGAACCACTTCCATTGCTTCCAAAGTTTCCGCGGGTGTTCACCATCTGTCGATTTGCTCTAAGTTTTAGAGATGAGGGGGAATCAAGAATAGACAAGTAATATGGGACTTATGCGGGGCGAAAGGTGTAACTTTAAGGTCCAACTTTATTATTGATATTAATAACTTGGTATGGTTGCTTACAATGCCTAAGGGCCTTGCAACACATACTGCACACTCAGCAAGCAATGAAAATCCAAATCGAACTAACATTGGAGTCTAACGCCTAAAGGGTGACTCTTTATTCTATGACGCGACTCGGCGAAGGAGTCTCACTATAGAACCTACGCTCACTCATCGAGAAAACCTCCACGGCCTGGGTACGGATGCTGCGGCATAGGCGCGAAACGATTGCCATGTCCAGCAACTGTGTCATCTGTGGTAGTCGAAGAAGCAGTGTCCTCATCGAGATCTGACTCCTCTGGATCTGGCTCGTGTAGCTCGAGTACTGGCTCTGGTTCTGGTCCGTATAAAGCCATCTCCAACTCGTCAATCCTTCGCAGAAGGTGTGACACATACTCTTGAGCTTCCCGCCATCTGTTATTCTCTGTTGTGATCTCCTTGCGGGCCTTCTGTAGCTCTTTGCTTGTATCATCGAGTACATCCTCCTGGGCGACAACAAGTCGTGCCTACTGTGTAACCATGGCATCCTCATCCTGAATCGCCTTCAGGTCAAGAAGGTTATCGCTGCGCGGATGATAACGGAACACCGTGCTCTCCAACTCTCTGGCGTAGATACGGGTAATGTGCCCCGGTACGCTCCCCCGTACAACTTACACAAAGGGTGTAGTTGACCTCCTGAGGTCCCACAGGTACGTTATTAGCAACTTAGTCAACTAGGTCCGTCCCATTACAGACATGTGGTTGCACGTTAGACCCAGTTCAAAGGCTTGCAAGGTTAAGTCCTTAGGGTGACCAGGGCAAGACTACCCGAAGAACCAAATCAACATCCCCAATGCCAACCGCCCACTGATCATTCTTGCCACATGCCCCTGGCCGAAAAACTATTTATCAAACCCCGCTTGATTACCATGCACCACGTGCCATCAACATCACATGATACCTTTCCAAAACAGGTTCAATATATCATTAAGTCAATATTAACATTTGTTTGTCCAAAATCATGTCATGAGCACGAAAGTGAGTCTAAGCAAAGATACTACAACGGTCCAAAACCCATGTTGGCAAGTTAATAATGTCCAACTAGTAAACCACAACTAGGGTGACAAGGGGTCATGGCACATATTTAAGTAATCAAGGTGTCATACAAAGAAATTGGTATTTATCTAATTCCCAAATTTAAATAAAGTATTTTCTAATTGAACTAGCATGCAATAGGTTAAATCAAAATAGATTTCAAATAGGATCAACATGGTCAAAGCACAACTTGCCTTCAAAAAGCACTTGTTCTTGGTCTTGAGTTGGATCTGAGTCAATACTTCTCCTTCGAATCCTTCCCAAGACTTTAACGTCTACTCGTAAAGCGTGCAAATAGCAATACACAAATAAACAATAGGCAAAAAGTGTCCAAACATCCAAATAAAATCCATAAACAGAGAGAACATAATTTTATGAATTTTTAGAAACTGGAATCGTCAAATTTGGAGTTAAAATGCAAAAGTTATGATTATTTAAAGTTTAAATAATCAATTAAATAATTTTACAGAGAAAAACTTTAGTCCAAAAATTAAATAAAATTCATATTTAGGTAAGTCTCAATTTTATACAAATTTAGAAATTTGAATCACTCAAATCGGAGTTGAAACGCAAAAGTTATAAGCGTTTGAAGTTTGAAACAAAATATGAAATTATTATTTCGAATTAATAAATCATTTTCTTTTTCGGAAATTAATTATTGCGCCACCGACACGTGGCAACCGCTGATTGGTTGGATGACGTCGGTACGGTCCATGGACTTGGTCCATGCTCGGCTGTCTACCGTGGACTCGGTCCCACGGCTCCGCGTGTCAGCGACATGTGGGTCCTCGGGTGACGTCATTGTCGACGTCGTGGCGCCACCGCAGTCCGGTGGTGGGTCCCATGGGTAGCGTCATTGCGACGTCGGCCGCGGTGGGACATGGCGACATGGCCGCCATGACGTCAGTGTGACGTCATGGTGCAGGGTGGCTGGGCCGCTGACATGCGGGCCCCGCGTGTCAGCGTCACACGCTCGCGCGCGTGGACGGCGCTGACCGCGGCGGTCAGCCTTCCCGGACACGTGGCTAGATCTCGACCGTTGATTTGAAAATCAACGGTCCAGATTGGATCTGGACTCACGCGTTTGGGGTGAACGCGGTTGATCCGGACCGTTGGATCTAGATCGGACGGTCAAGATTGGATCTAGTGGTTTTGGACGGAATCTCACCGTGAGATGACGTGGCGTGATCTGGGACGTTGGATCTTGATCGGACGGCTGAGAAGCTTCGAGCGACGGCGATGGCGTGCGGCGAGCGGCCGGCCGAGTCGGGACGGCGACACGCAACGGCGTTATGCCTCCTCCGGCGAGGTGAGAGGTCCTTCGGTGCGCTCTCGCCGCGGTGAGTCCGGATCTGGGGTCAATGGCGGCGGGGACGGCGGACGGCGGCGAATCCAAGCGAATCACGCATGAGGGGTGCTACGACTTCAGCGGCGATTGCAGGCGCTGTGGCACCGCGCGGCGACGCTTAGGGGCAACGGCCGCGCAAGGTCAAGGCAATCCTCGGTGTGATTCGGGCATTAAATAGCCTCGGCTTCGTAAAACGGAAACCTAGTTCCCACGGCGGGCCAGCGGCGGCGAGTCCGGCCGGTTCGGCGGAGACGACGACGGACAACCGCCCACGTGGCACGATCGGCCACGATGCGCGCGGGATCGGATCCGGGCCGATTCGATCGAAGCTGACGGGAAATCGGCCGCTGGATCTTGATCCAACGGTTGGGATCGATTAGGTTTTAGAGCTGGTTCGGTCGAGTCACGTGGCTCGGGTCGGACTCGAGTCCGACTCGGGTTCCGACTCGGTCGGATGAATAGTACTTGACCCGACTTGATTTTCCAGCGATTTAATAATTAAAATAATTTCCAGTAATTCATTTAATTCATTAAAAATAGCAAAAGGCTCAGAAAAATTCCAGAAAAATTCTGGAAAATATTTTAGGGTATTTGGGACTCAAATAAAATATTTCCAACAAAATTTTATTTGCAAAATTTAATTCTTTAATTATTTCAAAATGGAATAAATTCAAATAAATTCCAAATAAATCTAAATAAATTCCAGAAAATTCCAAAAATTCACCAAAGTGCCGAATCACACATGAATTTAAGAAAAGCAAAATTTTGGGGTGTTACAGTGTGGCAGCAAGGAGAGGGTGGATCCCTTCTATGGATGGCTAGGGGGTGGAGGAGATTGAGGGGGTGGCGCATGGGAGGGGAGGGGGGCGGCTAGGGCTTGGAGGGGGGTGGCGGCTATGGGAGGGGGAGGAGATGGTGGGGCGCATGGGGGAGGGCATGGGGCACCCTAGGGAAGGTTGGCTGCCCCCTCCTCCCCACATGGGCCAAGGAGCCTCCACCTAAGGCCCAAAAAGATCCCCCCAAGGCCCAAGTTTCCCCGGAAAGGCCCAAACACCCGAAAACGCCCCGAAAACGCGATAAAAAGTCGTACCGTAATGCCGAAATTTATAATGTCACATTCTGAGGTGTCACATTCTCTCCCCCTTAACAGGATTCAACGTCGAATCCAAGACACGCCAAGAACAAAAAACAAAGTCCATACAGGACAAAAACTTCTGGGCAACACTAGGCAACCACACAAAACTCAACCGACACAAACGACAAACAATTTCCCAAAACCTACACTTAGCGAGAAAGAGTTAACTTAGCTCAACTAAGTGCAGCCTCTCACGGTTCCACCCTTACATGCAATTGCCCAACCGAAATCCTCGATTTCACCCACGAAAGGCCTCAATCGAAAATACTTAATACACCCAAAACCTCACATCAATCATTTCATATAGCTAACGCAAATAACCTGGCTACCACACTTCATTAAACTCAACAAGACACAATTAAAGTGAGTCACATTTCATTTAACAACCTATTTACATTGATGAGAAATGCCATCGAAAGAAATAACTCATTAAGGCACATTTGCATTTCCGATACACAATCACGCTAACATTTCATTCCATCCTCTCCCAGGCAAATCTCATACCTCTAGACCACTAGCTAAGACAATTGCTCACGACAGGACAATTGTCACCGAACTACCATCATCTTCACTACCACCCATCGACACTCTTAATAAAAGTTGAACCCAGACATTATCAACCTCCATCATAATCCATCCTTATACCACTAATGTCCAGCACCTAGCCCCAAGCTAGGACCGTAAAACCTTACCAAACCACAATCGGCTCTTTTCTTAAGAGGGTCTCGCCCTCACATATTGACACTTAGTAATCAAGCCCAGGTGTATACATATTTCACATACTCAATCATAAACCATGAACCCAATTGATCCACCTACAACAACTCAAACCCCAAAGCGCTAAAACCACTTTGGAAAGAATTCGACAATAACCAAAGGACATTCATTTTTTTCCTAAGCCAAATCTCAAAGGAAACTCAAATCTCTTACACTACAGCCAAAATGCCATAACTTATTCATTCTTTCTTTTCACACAAGGAAACAATGGAAATCTCGATTCATGTCATGAATGCAAACTTTTCAAGAGCACTCCGGATTAGTCATATATCCCTATATGACTTTCTCACCGACCTGGCTCAGCAACTCTTGTTTAGGCAACTCATTTTCACAAAGGCAAACACTAAGCCTTTACTAAGTCAAAACATCTCTTGAACAACCACAGAGCATTTATGAACAATCATAAGTTCACACTTTTGAAACACTTGCAAACACCACACACTTCTTCAATTAAACCAAACTCTAATCAAGATAGAGTTATAAAAATTTTCAACTCAAGAACTTTCAACACAACCCGTTAGGTTTATTTGCTTCCTTTAAATACTGATTACAAAGATAATTTAGGTTGCACGCGAAAGGACGCGATCCCCTCAGAAACTTTTGGGCGTAAATTAAACAAATGGGCTAAAACCAAAGATTGGCACCAATCACTACAAATTTAGGGAAACTCTGAAACGCAACATAAGGAACACCTTGCCCGAAAGCATTTAACCAAAATAGTATGCCAAACCAGCCCAAAAGTTTTAACCACAAGCTCAGCATGAATCCCACTATATCTAGTATTCCACTACACTTACCATTTGAGCATTCAATAATCACTATTTACTTATCGAGAAGGCCCAACAGGACTTAACAAAAACCACATAACAAATTATTTCACTAGTTACCTTTACCAATACTCAAAAATAAAATTTACGGTGTTTATCATAAGACATCCAAGCAAGACTACCTCATCATGATCCCCACGGACCATCAAATCATATAACATCATATTCTAGATTTAAAACACAATACTTCAACAAATACTTTAGCACGATCAACCTATCAATTTTATACCATCCATACGTCAACTTCTCGACAATTTGAAACTTACTCAATCAATAAATGACTTCAACACATCAATGTTATCTCCACAAGACAAAATTCGTAAGTAGGATTCTAAGATATACACTCATTAAGGAGAGAGTCTTACATCATGATAATTATCCATTGTTCGCTCCATCACCACATGTTACAAGTTCCTCCATTTTAACCATGGTTTTCAACATGTAATCTAAACAATTACTACCACTACTTAGTCATCAATATCAACAAATGTGCGTAATCATCAAACAACAACATTGCTTTTAGCTACCCTGTACATAGGTTATAACACAATTGCCACTACACAACATACTCCAACTATTAAAATAAATTTAATAAGTTAGACAATCCCAATGCTCTTAACCACAACATCAAACAACAACTCCTACCTTCTCAATTGTCATCTGTATTAGCATTTCAAGAACACAATTACATCCTTCCAATTATTTCCATAGTTCATAATAGCAAACATAGTAGTTCTAGTCATCTATCATGCACTAGGGTCAATCACCATCACAATTAACTTGTTCTACCGACCCTATAATAAAAGTCTTTTAGATAACCAACCAATTTACTATTACTTCAACAGTAGTTTACATCATCTTAATGTTCTCACAATGCATCAAGGTTTAAAACTTTAAAAATTATCGAGGGTCATAAGCACTTTTAAAGTAAAGCAACAGATTCTAAGCATGTACATTAACACATTTAATCATTCTCGCTATAGAGTAATCTACAACACTAGAAGTTCATTTAATCATAAGCTAAAGATAAAAAAATTACATTTAATTGATTCAACTCACAAATTAACTTAGGAGTACATCATTTCCATAAACCACATTGTTACATACTACATAACATGCTAAACAACAATTTTCACTTTTGACAAATAATTTCAGTCAAATGATTGCTTACTTTATATGCAGCATTTTCTTTTTAAAACTCAACCAAAATTCATAAAGAAACTTGACTCTCAAAGTTGCAATGGGACATGACTCACACTGGGTCATGCAAAAGATCTCCAAAACACATTTCAATCTTAAAGACTCCTACAGGAGGGAACCAAACGATCAAGTAAACCTTTACGGATAAGGGCACAACATAAATCGATACATCTTAAAAAAAATTTTTGCGCGAGCCAACTTAAGCCAACGAGCCCTTAGTGGCCATGGCGTGTTACTTCTGGTCGGACTCTTTCAACGCCTTCCATTTCCCAACTAGCCCGATTGCTCCAACTCTTCTTGATATAGCCCAATTGTGCTGCCTTAGACCCGATGGTGAGCAAATATGGGCTTTCAGTGGCAAGCCAGGATATAAGTTGATTCAAACCAAGGGAGAGGGTTGGCACAAGTATATTCAACACAACAACAAGGTTAATGGGACCGTATCAGATGAAGAACACGTCGCTTTTCTTAATCTATGGTTAGATAGATTTTTATTCTGCGGAGCTTCTCTCGGTCTGACCCAAGACTACCAGCTGATAGCAGAATGATTGGTAGATGGCCGTCGGCTTGCTTTGGGTAAGATGCTGCTAGGCGCCGTCTTCCAGATGATGCATGTTATATGGAGTCGGCTTTTCTCAGGATTCTCATAGTTTGTTGTCAGCAATGTGGGAGGACCTCTATGGTTTGTACAAATATGGCTGCATTGCTTGTTTAGTCGATCACTTTTTTCAAACCCCATAGAGGACCCTGGTTTCCCTCGAGAAGATTATCCAGAAGGTGCCGTTCCGCGCTACACCGCCAGCCGATCCCTAGGAGAGAGATACATGATGTGCTCTGCTGGTGAAACGAAAGTGACTCCTGTTGGGCTGAAGAAATATTTGACATTCTTTCTGAATCTGGACAGTGTGATCTTCGGTCAGCAGGACTTTTTTAGCTACAACAACATAGCCGATTACCGGTACCCCTCCTTTTTACAGCTAGATGCCGAGAGCTCTTCCATGCCACAATGGACTCTGGATCTGTTCAAGCTCTTTGTCTCTCCTTGTATACTTTATGTGGGCATGAGCACAATGAATCAGACCTACCAACCATCCTACGAGTTTTACCACCTGTCGGTCTATGCTCGCCAATTGGGCTTTGGCCAAGTTATCCCCAGCTTCCCACTCCTTGATCAGATTCAACCTAGGACTAGAGTAATGAACAAGGCAGCTGCCGAGATTGTTCTTGAGCTAGCTGATGATCTCCAGCTTTCAAGACTCCAACACTTCGTTCTCAACACTCGTCGATCGAGCTGATATACTACCTGGTGGTCTTTGGTAGTTGAAGCTCTTCTTTTGGATAGGACTCTGTCGGCTATTATTTCTCTGTTTCTACCTGACTATCCCGAGCTGACGGTTGTCTCTGACAATGCTTCCAGCGAGAGTGGTAATTCTTCCGGCTATACTAACTCTTTGATAGCTATAGAGGTACTTACCTTTTCGATTTTTTTCTGCTTCCAAATGCTTTTCTTACATCGGCTTGACCGAGCTCCTTTTGCCTTCTTTATAGGACAAGACCGCGAAGGATACCGGCAAGCAAGCGGCCGACCCCATAATTTTATCAGCCCCATCTGGCAGTGGTCGCCAAAAGAGGGCAAGCCAAGCAACGGGCCTCACAGGCTACTCATCGGGTAACCAGGGCATTCAAAGCCCATCGCTGTCGGACCTCGTGAAAAAACAGCCAGCAAGTAGGTCCTCTATGTCGAAGTTTTATTATCGCCCTTTGGCCGATACTTATTCTAGCCGATCTTAATTTCCAGAAAAAGCAAAAACAAAATCTACGGCGAAGAGATCTCCCAAGCCCGTGGAGCATAGCGCCGAAACCTCTCTAGGTCGATCGGCTACTGGGGTAAATTCTCATGTCTTGGCTCTTTTTTGTCTTAATTCTGGACTTGTACTAACCATAATGCTCTTTGAATCAGCCATCATCGTTGGTGAAGGTGGTTGGAATCTTAGCCGATATTCAAGGCACCTCCTCAGCTATTCTGCCATCCCTTTCTTCGACGCTTCCAGTTGTGCTGCCTCTAGTGACTGCCACACCTACTTCTCTAGTGCCATCGAAGGACCCAGCTGATCTTCTAGGCTTCACTTTGGATGAGTTAGATGATCCTAAGGTGATGGCCACGGATGACTACCCGGCCGACATTCGCAAGATCATAGATGCATCCGCTGTAGTATCGGCCGCTGTGACCTCCGCACCGGGCATGCAAGATCGGCTTAATTGCCTTTTTCCACGAGGCACACAGCCCGAAGCCAAGCTTCTAGCTGATACGCAGCCTCTGAGGACTGCCATGGCCGCGGTCGAAGCCGATCTGCCTTTCGAAGCCATGAAGGCCCTTTTAGACGTCTGCCACTTGTACAGCCAGAGGGAGGCCATGGAAGCCGCGAGGACCAGAATTGCTCAAAGGAAATCACAGCAAGCCGATCAGAAACACTTGGACGATCTGGTGGTTGAGGCGAAGCTGAAGAAGCAAAAATTTGACCAAGATACCTCTGGTTTCAAGTTGGCCAAAGCCCAAGTCCAAGAGCTCAAATCGGCCAAAAGGTCGCTCAAAGAGAAATTGGCTGTGGTCACCAAGTGCGCATTTCTGAATCGGCTACCTCACTAGCATGCCAGAAGCGGCACATCGGTGAGGTATTTGCCAAGGTCAAGAAACAATTTGCAAAAATTGTCGTTGTCCCCGGCAGCGCTAAAGATGATCAACAAACAGTGGACGGCGTTCAAGAGACAATCGGGAAAGCGGCGGCGGCACTATCAGCTCTAGGAGCCAGATTGCCCGGGTCTGGGCTGTAATCGTCTTAATCAATGCTGATTGTGAACAATGTTGGACACTTGAGATTTTTGTACTGCTTTCGACTTGGCTGTAAAACTCATATTGTAATCGGCTATATAACCGATTCCCGTTCTTAACCCATGCATTACATTTTAACCGGCTTCTTTGACCGACTGCCTTTTATTCTTTAACCGCTTGACGCGATCATGATCCGATCCATACGATAGGGTAATATGCTTTTAGATATTTCCCATTGATTGCCTTTGGTAGCACCAATCCCTCGAGTGTTTCAAGTATGTACGAATTACCATCAACGAGCCGATTTATTTATACGGCCCTTCCGACGTCGGTGACCACTTACCGAATGATTTTCCTCAGATCCAATCGGCACTATAGTTTTCCATACTAGATCGGATTCGTTAAATGACTTTGGCACAATCTTCTTATTGTAAGCCCTAGCAACCCTTTCTTTATTTCTTTTAAGCCGATACAATGTAGCCAACATGGTTTCCACTAAATCGTCTAAACCATCGATCATTATTTCTTTGTACTCATTAGCCGACAAACTATTTTGCCTGGCCACCCTCAGGGAATCGATGTTTATCTCTACCGGTAGAACGGCCTCGTGTCCGTATACCAACTGAAATGGAGACAACTTGGTCGATCCATGGTACGCTAGCCGATATGCCCACAATGCCTCCGACAACACAAAATGCCAATTCCTTTATTTTTCATCAATCTTCCTTTTTATTAGTTTGATGAGGGTTTTGTTAGATGACTCGGATTGCTCGTTAGCCTGAGTGTAGTATGGCGATGAGTAGTTTAATGCCCAGGCTTTTTGCGAAGGTCTGGAACTCATCGGGCATGAACACGGTCCCTTGATCAGTCATGATGGTATGTGGGATACCGAACTGATGTATGATGTGTTCGTTTATAAAGATGATTACCTCGGCACTGGTAACCTTTTTAAGGGGTACGGCCTCCACCCACTTTGAAGAATAGTCCGTTGCCGCAAGGATAAATTTGTGGCCTTTGCTTGACGCTGGGAATATCTGACCGATTATGTCCATCCCCCATCTGCAGAACGGCCAAGGTTTGGTAATCGGGTGTAAAGCTGATGCTGGTGCGAGTTGCACGTTTCCCAATTTCTAACATGTTTGACACCCTTTGTAATATCTAAAACAATCCTCTAGCGTCGTCGGCCAATAATATCCAGTCCATCAAAACATCCATTTCATCTTATGAGCCGACTAATGGGACTCGCAGATCCCTTCATGGACTTTACCCATTGCCACTTTTGCTTCATCGGCTGCGAGGCATCTCAAAAGCAGTCCATCCATGGTCCGAAAGTACAGCACCCCTTCCAACATGACATATTTTAGAGCCTGTTGCCTGACTTTTCATTCAGTCGGCTTGGATGGGTCCACCAGATAATTCCTAATCTCCATTCTCCAGTCGACAGGGTCAATACACATTACTGCCTTGTCAGCCACCTCGATTATATCATATCGGCTATAACTTTTATACCCTGACGCCTGTTGTGCCAGTAGGTTTGCCCTATCGTTCAATTCTCTAGGGACATGCTCGATGGAAACTGTCGTGAATGACTCGATAGACTGAAGACATTGCTCTAAGTATTGTGCTAGTATTTCATCGTTGCATCAGAATTCCCCTTTTACTTGTTGTACGATGTCGGGATCCGAATATGCAAATCCGGACCCTCTGTGTATTCAACACTAGTCCAGGATCACGCTAGTGCACATAGTCTCAACACAAATGAAATATCACAATCATACACAGCGGAATAATAAAAGTAACTCAATTATAGAATATAAAACTATTGAGCGACCTTAAGGTCAACCTTACACTTGCGAGGCCTTGGTGGATTCAACTCCAAATAAGCAGCAGCGGAACAAAGAACATTTGGTGAATCCCATGAATATGCCACAGGCAACTGATAAGGCTCAACTCCTAGATATTCGCCTCTTCACGGAACTCCATCTTCGAAGGTGTAGACTTCTGCTGAACTGGTGATTGTTTGTTGCAACGGGTGAGTACATAAAACACTCAGCAAGTCATGCACAGAATGCAAGTCTAATAACTATATGCATGGCTTAATCCAAATGACAGACTGAATGGTTATTTGCGGTAAAGCAACATTCACAAATAAACATAATAGATTGTAAAGCAGTAAAACAAATAATAAAAGTAATAGATTTCATAGTTATTTCACAAGTAAAACATTCCACATCATTATCCAATTATCACTATTCCACAGGCAACATGCCTCCAAGCCCAAGTTCAATTTTAAGAAAATCTAACCCTTGACTGTAATCCCCGAGCATTGTCTAATACCGCAGACACGACTAGTCGAATAGTTTTGACACTCTGTAGAGGTTATACACTTTACCCACAATATATAATCAACTCACCACATCAGCCGTGAATCGCCATACAAGAGTATTCGAATGAGCGATCATAACAAAGCCTTTACAATGATCCTTCTAGACCCAATACTGCCCGCTGAGGTTTCAACACTGAAGGGACTAGTTACCACACTCAGAGCCCCCCTCTTGCGTCATGTGAGTCTACCCGCAAACCCGGAACCCACACCACCACGACAGTACAAAATCTAGACATCATAAATTAATCAGCTAGGTCTGTCCCATTCCAGACTTGTGGTTGTATGTTAGACTCAGTTCAAATTCTTGCAAGATTAAGTCATTAAAGTGACTAGGGCAAGACTTCCATCAATACTCTCATAGAAAACCATCTCACCATCACTCATAAATATATCATGTTTCATACAATCCCAACCGCCAATCTGGCCCACAATAAACCTTGCCGCTTGCCCCAGTCTAAATCATTTTATCACCCCAGTTGATTATTGTGCAACACAATGCCAACAACAACTCAACATCCTTGAAGAAGTACGAAGGCCTCCACATACCTACATCATCATGTCGGCAACACGTCACACCATTTCAAAATACATTACATATTCCATTAATCAATATTGACCTTTGTATTTCCAAAATGATATCATTGACACGTTGCAAGGCTAAGCTTTACTACACACGATCTATTAACCCATGTTGGCAAATACAAATATGTTCAACTAATATTCCACAACCTAGGGTGACAAATGAATCATGGCATACAAATAATAGCGACAAGGTGGCAGTAACAAGTAGGTGGATTATGTAATCCCAAATTAATTCAAATCAATTTAACTTAAACTAGCATGCAATAATTTCAAACAAAGAAATTTTAAAACATGGGATCAATATGGTCAAAGCACAACTTGCCTGGCCCTTGCAATTTTTACTGTTCTTTACTCTTTATCTTCGATCATTGATCCTCGATCTTCGATCTTCACTTCCTTGACCTTCAGCTCTGTAGAACGGCTTCCGAACAACGCGTCTAACGATTAAAGAGGAAGCAAATACAAACCAACTCAAAAGATAAATCGAATAAACTCCAAATTAAGAACGAATAGCATTGGGCACAACGGCTTAGATGAATTCAGGAACTTGATTGGATTAGATCGAAGATTAGACAAAAGGGAACGGCTTTCGGAAAATACACCGAAGAGGGAAAGACTAATAACTGTGAAAGAAAGAATAATATTCCAAAGAATATTTCTTCTGAAGTTATTATCTTGATTGGATGAACAACGACATATGGGCTCTCGATCCATAGACCGAGTCCATAAAGATGTGTCAGTTCACAATGAACTAAGCTGATGCTCGAAGTTGACTTTTGTTGACTGAACGGATACACAGTCAAACAAAAGAGGGATAGACTGATGGATTAGGTATGGCACAAGGATATGACACATGGCCAATGATCTATCAACCAAGTCCACGAATGAATTCTCGATTAATGGCAAATTGGATTTCCAGGGATAAGACAAAGACAGATGGGATCGACATCCACTGCGATCCGATCAGAGGTTCAGTCATACACCGATGAAGAGACTCGATGATGACAAGGCGGCGACGATATGAAATAAGACAGAGCGCAAACATCTTACTACGGTTGACACAACGAGAAAGATCGCAATGATGGCACACAGCTCACGATGAACTTAGTCCATCGAACCGATCTTAGGTTATGGTTTTGGTTCGACTATGCAGATGATAGAAAGGATGAGGCTGGACTCACAAGGGATGGGGTTAGATCACCATAAGGCAATAGAACAGATGATGACATCGCACAAGAGCTTTTGCTTGTAAGAACGCATGCTATGACAATGATACGATGAGGGCAAAGCGTTAACGGTGAAGCGTTAACGACGGAACGTTAACGGTGGAACATTAGCGGCGAAGGTGAAGCGATGAAGGGATGCTCATGAAATAAGGTATTGGTCGTCGGTGCAACGACATGGCCGCGATAAAATGCTACCAAGGATGGCTAACTGAGACGCGAACCGGTAGCAACGGACTAGGTTGAAAGACGACGGGCAATTTCTAGATTATGGCTTTGACGGCAAACAGGGACCAAAAGAACTCCAAGGATGGATCAAAACAGTGAATGATGACCCACCGGACAGGACAACATGGCCACGGCGGACTAGGATAGTTGGCGGCAAAACACGACGAGCGGCGGAGGCAAAAAGGTGGCGCCAACGAATAAAGTTTTTTTTGGAGAATGGGACAGCAAAGGGGAAATGTCTATAACGTAGAACGCGATGATACGAACTCAACGGTATAGGCAGATTTTACGGTGACCCAACGGATTGATCACAAACTGCCGATGAATGGCTTTTAGAGCTAAATATCAGACGACCATAACTTTTAGAATAATGCACGGAACCTAACCAAATTTTACAGAGAGCTATTTGGGACCCTAATGCAAAAAGTGATGCAAGTGGATTTGAGTTTTACCTTTTGGATCAACGAAGAACGCGTGAGGAAGTTTTTGGCTATTTGCAACGCAGTCTGATCGGGGAAAAGAATTTTTCTGCACAAATCCCAAGGGCAAAACTATGAATTAGGATGATCACCATGTAGAGGACAGCAAGAGGAGTCTACTGTAAAAATTTCACTATCAAACTCGCAAAAACGAGAGAGAACGGGCCTCGGCAAGATTTGAGATTGAAATGGGCATAACTTTTGATTTCGTGGGCGGAATTGCATGACATTTGGAGGGTAGACAGATGGGACTTCATGGCTCATTGTGACATAGACGGATCTTGAAAAGAGTCAACGAGCTGACAGGGAACACGATGCAAGTTTGGCCGATGTTGGGCGGCGCTCAGGTGCTTTTCGGCGGCGGCTTAAAGGTTTGGAAGATTGATCTCGAGGCTAGGGTGCATGGGAGAGGTCATGGAATGTCTACCAAGGCTTGGGGCGGTGGCTAGGTCAAGAAAAATCAAGTTTGAAGGAGTTTGGATAAAAAACGGCATTAAATCGAGCAGTTGGAGTGCGGAAAACAATTTTCGGGTGACGTGTCTCATTATGGGCCATTGGATGGAGATCGAATGACGACGAGCGCGACGCACTGCTCAGCAAAGCGCTGGCAGTGTACGCATGGCCCAAAGTGTCGGGCCGGGCCGGGCTAGCGCAGGTGTGGTCGGGCTTACTGCCTTTGCGCTGAGGGGCCCGGCGAAGGTGGGCTGGCGCGTGGGAGAGAGAAAGGAGATTTGGCCCAATGCACAATCCGGTTTTTCCAGCTTTTTCCAATTAAAATAAATCTAGAAAATAAAACTAATTATTTAGGGCAATAAAAAATACTAGAAAATTCTAGAAAAATTCTAGAAAATATTTTGAGATATTTTGAACCCAAATAAAATATTTGCAACAAAAATTTATATAAAATTTTCAAATAATTAATTAATTGCACAAATAACTTAATTCAAATCAATTCCGAATAAATCCAATAAATAGCAAACGAGCTCCGAAAAATCTCAGAAAATACAGAAAAATTCCTGGAAGCACAAGGAACCCAACTAAATTGATTTTTCTTTTATTTGAAGTATAAAATAGTCAAATTAAATTGTTTTAGGTTTAGAAAATTCCAAATGAAGCTTTATTAACGCGAGAAAATCCATGGAAATTTTTGGGAAGCTAAACTAAACCAAAAAAATTTGAAAACCCAAATTTTGGGATGTTAAACACGATCAGCAATGAAACCCCGAATACCTCAACACAACTTGCTCCGATACTTTCCAACAATTGTAGACCCTTGAGCAGAGCCTCGTATTCTGCTTGATTGTTAGACCATCGGCTATTTAGCCAATATGCAAATTCAAAGTCATGCCATTTTGGTGAAATTAGGACTATGCCGATGCCATCGGCTTCTTGGCACACCGACCCATCAAAATACAGCTGCCAGGGGGCCACATTGACTAGTCCAGCCACTGTCTTGCTACCTATGATAAAATTGGCTATGACTTGTCCTTTGACAGCTTAGCCGATTCATAGGCCAAGTCGAACTCGGTTAAGGCGTACGCCCATTTGCCAACTCGTCCCCATAAAATTGGCGCAGACAAAATGTATTTGACCACATCAGTTCTGCACACTATCACACATGTTGATGCCAAGATATATTGCCTTAGCTTCATACAGGCGAAATAGAGGGACAAACATAACTTCCCTACGAAAGGGTACCTCCTCTCGGTATCCAAAAGCCGTCAGCTTAAGTAGAATATCACTCGTTTCTTGCCATCGATTTCCTGTGCCAACACGGCCCCAATTATTTCTTCTTCAGCCGATATGTATAACCTAAACAGTATCCCCTTCTTTGGTGCGGCCAAAATCGGAGGCTTCGTCAAATACCCCTTTATGTAGTCAAAGGCTTTCTGCTGCTCTTCTCCCCACACGAAATTTTGATTTTCTTTCAATTTCAACATGGGGTGAAGGCTTTAATCCGTCCGAACATGTTCGAAATAAAGCGCCGTAGGTAATTGATCTTGCCGATCAGTTTTTGCAACTCATTTTTGCTTGTTGGTGGCTTAGTATCGGCTATGGCTTTTACCCTTTGTTGGTTAACCTCGATCCCTCTCTCGTGCACCATGAATCCGAGGAATTATCCAGCCGATACTCCAGAACGCACACTTGAGGGGATTCATTTTTAACCCATGGGCCCTTGTACTATGAAAAACCTTTTCTAAAGGCTAAGTGTTGCCAATCGTCTCTCGACTTCATGACGACATCATCGATATAGATTTCAACAATGTGGCTGATTAGATCATGAAAGATTAAATTCATGGCGCGTTGGTATGTGGCGCCAGCGTTTTTCAAACCGAACGTCATGACAGTCCATTCATACAGTCCTAAGGCTCCAGGGCATCTAAAAGCTGTTTTGGACAAGTCGGCTTCTGCGATGAATATTTGGTTATATCTGGCATTCCCATCAAGGAAACTAATGATTTTATTGCCTGATGCAGCGTCGATGAGCATATCGACTATTGGCATCGGGTATTTTTCTTTTGGTGTGGCCTTATTCGAATATCTAAAGTACACGCATACTCTCAACTTACTATTTTTCTTCACCACAGGAATGATGTTCGAAACCCACTCAGCGTATCGGCAAGGCCTGATAAACCTGGCTTCTAATAATCGTTCTATTTCTTCCTTGATAGCGTTATACAGGGTCGGATAAAAGCGTCAGGGAAATTGCTTAAATGGTCAATATCCTGGCTTTATAGGTAGCCCATGCTCAACTAGTTGTCGGCTAAGACCGGGCATCTTGTAATATTCCCAAGCAAAACAATCTCTATATTTTTTAAGTATTTCGACCAACTTAGCTTTATAATCTGCGCCCAATGTTGCGCTTATAAAAGTTGGCCTTTTTCTACCACCTTCCCCTATGTCTACTTCTTCAAGCAAATCGGCAGAAGTAAAACCTTGTCCTAATCTTTCTTCCTGAAAATCTTCAATGGCCTCTCCGCAATCCATTGTTTGCCGATAGCTTTGAAGTTTGTCTTGAAGGGCCTCTTTTATTCCCGACTCCATCTTCTCAACACTTCATTTGCCCGATCAAATGTGCCCGGCCTGACATTGATCGGCATTAGACCCGACTTTCCGACGCAAATGAAATCACAATCATCCAAAACTTTGCCGGATATGCATTCAGCCTCTTGGTGCGGCCAATTTGTGTCGGGACTGGCCAATGCTATGTGAGTCGATGTATCGGCTAGTATTACTTCAACTTCATCTCCATTCCACTGTACTAGAAGTTGATGCATGGTAGATAGAATGCAGCAGTTAGCATAGATCCAATCTCGTCCCAGGAGCACACTGTAATTCCCTTTAGCTTCAATTACGAAGAATGTGGTCGGCAAGGTCTTACTGTCAACCGTCAGCTCTTTGACCATTACCCCTTTCGCTTCAGTGGGATTGCCTGTGAAGTCATTCAACACCATGTTTGTTTTGATCAAATCTTCATCAGCTTTGCCCAGTTTCTTGAAGGTGCTTAACGGCATCAAGTTCACTGTGGCTCCGCCGTCGACCAACATCCTCGATATTGGTCGACCATTGATGTGCCCTTTTAGGTACAATGGATTTAAATGTCGATGCATGTCCTGGGGGTTTTCGAACACGGCGTCCTGTGCGCCGAGACATAATTGGGCCAAGGCTTCTTCGACCAATTTGGTCTCGGTCCTAAATTTGGCTGGCAGGGTGAAGACCATATTGATGTCCATGGGAGGAGTATCGTCCTGAATCATTGGTGAACCGGAATCGATTGACTGGTCTGAATCCTCTTCAATCTAGTTTTTCCTTTTCCACTCTTGCTTTACGACTCGTACTGGTCGCAATTAATTGAATATCCTATCTCTTTCCTATTCTTTTTTAGCTTCCGTCATTTCCTGTGTCCTCAAGTGTTGCAGTCATCTGCGCTGGGATCGACTAAACCCAGAGGGACACCACCTCGGCTTTGGCTCAATTGGCTTGTGGATTTTTCTGGCCAAATTGCTGATTTCATTACCAGATCCAGATGAGTCAGATTTTTCTTCGGAGAACTCATTCTGGTCCATTGCAGGCATTTTTTTCTTGAACCGGTCCCTCAGCCCGTGGTCCTAGCCAGCTATGGACCAGCCTAGTCAGTCTCTCTCTAACCGGTCGCCATGGACGATCCTGGGGGCGATGTCCCATCGGACATGTCTGCACCGAAGGTAGCGGCATTCTCCGCTCCCAGCAAAACTGCCACAAGGGGCACCGTCGGTGGGCTCTTTCTTCATCGTCCACCCAGTACAGGTTATTAGGCCAACAGGGATGTTGTTCGTGTCGATGGCTGATCTTCTCGTATTTCTCCAGGAGTTGGGAGAACGTTGGTTTGGACATGGCAACTACCAGTTTTGGCGGATTTCTTTCGGCTTTATACCACTGTCCTACTCGTGGTTCACCCTTAAGCTTGATGGTTCTTGAATTCCGGCCGTCTCGATCGGCTTCTATCTGTACTGAGCCGATTGTTATTTTCAACGTCTCGCCGCCACCGGAACTTGACTAGACGTCGACCCACCGAATCGGCTTGGCACTTTCATCCACAAGCTCTTTTCCTTTTCATGAGCATTGGACCATGTTGATAGGAAAAGGATTTACATCCCCCTTCATGGTCGGCTCTTCAAACTTCAGCTGTCTGTCCTCGATAACCGACTGTATCTACTAACGAAAAATATTGCAGTCGTCAGTGTTATGTGAAAAAGAATGGTGCCACTTACAATATCTTCGTTTCTTGATTTCATCAGCGGATGGGATAACATGCCCATCACATTTGGACACATCGAAGGCGTATTTAACTTCCGACTTATTCTTTGTCAGCTTAAGCCATGAGCAGACAAGTGATCTTTTAGGACCCTTGGTCCACTCGGCTATGTTCATATCGGCTTCGTCATCATCAGAGGTCTCGCTAGAGCTACAATCGACCATATTTACTTTGGCCTTTTCATTTCTGTTTGCTTTAAACCTATCTTTAAACCCTTTACTGTCAGAATATCGGCTTTCTTGTGCCGATACATGGTGAAGAAGGTGGCCTAAATCAGAGAATTCTTGTCCTGCAAATTTTTCCTTAAGGGGGGAATCAAGTCATGGAACGCCCAATCGGCCAATTGATTGTCCGGTAATGTAACGCTAAAGCACCGATTTTGTACGTCCTTGAATCTCCGGATGTAGTTCGAGACTGGTTCGCTGAATTTTCTTAGATCTGAAATTCTAAGCTCAGGACTACCAGAAAAGAAATATTCATGGAATAGGCTTTCCAAATCGTTCCAAAAGTGGACCGAATTTGGGGGTAAGTTCGTGAACCATGTGAAAGCGGTTCCTAATAGAGATAATGGAAACAGCCTGATTTTTAGCCATCGAACTGAGTGACTTTACCACATTGGGCAATGAACCATCCAACGTGTTCAAGGGTGGTAACAGAGTCATCTCCTGAAAACTTGGCAAAATCAGGGATACTGTAATTGTGGGGATAGGCCATCCGATCTATGTAATCTGGATATGGCTTCTTGTAGCCAATGGTCTTTCCCTTGGGTTATAAGCCGAATTACTCTCTTAGCACAGCAGAGATTTGATCGGCCCAATTAACGCCACCAGCCAACATGGTGTTGGGGTTTTGCCAATTAGGGTAACTAACATCCTGCCCCCCGAGTGCTAGCTCGGGTCGTTGGTTAAATCAAGCCAATGGGGGATTAGGGTTTTGCCAATTGTGCAAATTGGCATCCTGCCCCTTGAGTGCAAGCTCGGGTTGTCGGCTAGGTCGAATCGGCTGATGTTGAGGCGATTGATCATACTCGTCAGGCATAGGGGCTCCCCGTAAGTGACTACCTTATGTGGGATCGGATTCAATGATGGAATCGGCCCCTGGAATTGAGGAACCTGATATGTCCCAATTGGTCGAGGGACCGATTGGCTGAAAGTGCCTACCGGTGTTGCCGATGGCACGTTTGTTGCAGGGCACAACTTTGCGGCATCAGTGTACACATGGTAATGCGTAATCCCATTGGTCTGGGTACTTGGTGCCAACACAGTAGGTTGGGTTGGCATTAGTGAAGGGATTGGGATAGATCCTTTCACTGTATTGGTGTTTTGTGCTAGTGAGTAAACGGGGTACATCGAGAGCAGCTGTAATGGGTCGAGTAAAGTCCCAATCGAAGCCAGCTCTTGTGCAATTGTTTTAACGCTATTTTCAATCATCAGTTTTAAAGTTGTGACCAAAGCCAATGACTGGTTAATTAGCACGTGATGTACAGATTGCTCAATCATAACAGACAACTCGGCTTGAGCTGGCATATATCGGCTTACCAGGTTGGGCGTCGCACCAACATCGCCGATGGGGTTGAGAGTTGGGAGCACGTTTTTTTTTGTGTGATGCTCCGTCGGGTCTTTTGATAGTATCCCAACATCATCTCCTCCAGCACGGCTTTCCGATCTTCAATCTCTTTCCACTGTTCTAGCGTCAAATCGGCCAATGTCGGCGCGATTATTGCGTCGGGATTGATTTTGGTGGTTGCGGCGGGATTATAGTGATCTTATTGCTTGCTTTAGTTTTTAAAATCTCTAGCAGCACACCTTACATATGTTTGTGCGTTATGTTATTTTTGCATTCCTTCATAGGTTGGTGAGAGGCTCCTGTGTCATCACCCTTTTCATTTTAAAGAGTTGGAAACTATTTGGCATTTTGACTATCAGTATATGTGGCTTGAGTAAGCTTTCACTTGCACTTATTCATGAATGTTCTCTTGCTTGCATGTTGCTGCATGCAGAATATTCCTGTATGAACTTCTAGTTAGTTATTTGTGTTGAACTATTCACCCCTGAAGATCTATCATAATGTTATTCTCATGATGCTAGTTCATTGAGTGGTACCTTTGGTGAAACAAATCAAAGTGAGTTGGCTGCATTTACGTCATATGCATTGGCATTTCCAAATTCCTTCCTGGCCCCGGTAGACACATATGATGTAAGTTGATCATTACTCAGCGTATGTATATTAATACTTTATATGGCATGCATGCCCAAAATTTTCATTTGTTTAATGGATGTTTTTATGTAGATGGCTATCATTGTGGATGCTGTAATAATTTCTAAACAAATAAACTTCAAAATATGTTTTCTATGGTATGCTCAAAATGATCCGTTTAAACACCTTTCTTATTTGGTTGTGGATTAAATTATGAACATCTAGCCTGCATATGCTAAGATAGTGAGAACCGCGGTTGCCGTAATTATTTTTATCCAAGTTGAATTAAAATGTGTTAACCTTGGCATTTAATAATTATGATATAGTTATTTTAGGGCTGACCTTGACAGAATTAATGCATTAGTAGTTTACTTTTTTAAACTGGCTGCGTTAAACCTACTATAGTTGTCCTCTACTAGGTTTGCTCACACTGAACAGTTTACTTTTTCTAAAGTGCTGCAAAGATTAGCTGCTATACACCTTTAATCCATGATTGTTTTTTACTTTTTTAAGTGTAGGTAGTACACAACTTGCAGTGCTTATTCATAACTATACCTGCAATTCTTAGAATTCCCCAAATAAGATTAATACTCACTTTGAATGTGATTGTAATGCCCTGCTCCTATAATTATTTAATTAAGTGCCTAATCTTGTTTTGCTGCTTAATTGGTTCTTAATTTGGAGTCAGCTGCGTCAGGGTTTAATCGCTCAAAATGTTTCGAACGGTTATTACCCGAAACCCTAACCCACGTATCTGTTAGAAATTCTTAGCAACCTAAAACCCTAAAGCTTTCCTTTGGTGTCCCTAAACCCTTCCCAAGAGTTCCCTGAAAAACCCCGAGTTTCAAAGCAGTTTGCAGAGAAATTGGAGTTTCAGCTGTTGAGGCGACAAGATCACAGCTAACGGCCAGATCGCCGGGACCAGCCAGCACTACCGCCCTGGGAGCGGTAGTGCCCGGCCGAGCGATCGGGCAGGGCAATGGCGCCTTGCCGCCAGCCTCGACCGACCTACTGGTGGTTTCCAAAAGCTTCCCCATGCCTCATTACTCACCCCTAGTCTCTCTCTCCCTCACTCCTTCCCACTCCCTCCCACTCACTATCTCTCTCCCTGGAGCTCTACCTCTCTCGTTCTCTCCCTCTCCTCACCAAGCTCCTCCTATCCTCTCCCTCTCCTACAGTTTTGAGCTCAAGAGGAGCAAGCCTAAGGTGTGGAGCAACTCCCTTAAGCCCTGAGCAAGCTTCAAGGTGGGTAGAATCAAACCCTAGGTCAATCCGTCGCGATTTGAGCTCAAAACCCTAGTTCTTTTCTTTTCTCTCTTTTCTTCCTATTGCTTTAGCTCTAGAAAATCTAGTTAGGGGGGCCAATCTTTGGTTGGCTAAGTTCCTAGACCTAGGTTAAGCCCTAAAGAGTTAGCTAGCATGAAAGAACCGATCAAAAAACCCTGATTACCTCTTTTGTCGAATTTATTCGCTTAAAAGTCGTTTTCGTAGATTTTGGAGCCTCCTTTGGAAACTCTAGCTCCAAAAGTCAAGAAAATGACTATTAAGTATATCTGATGCTGCTAAAGTTTGATTCGCGCAAAAAGAATCGAGTTTGAACTCGATTCGGGTTGAAACCGAGATTTGGCGTTAATTAAGATTTTTGTGTTCGTAAAGTGGGAAATTAGGGTAAATGAAGTCGAGACTTGGTGGGGCCTGCGTGAATGGGTCCCTAGCCACACAATCATCTAAAAATTTCGAGTTCGTTTGCGCAAAATCCCAATTTGCAAACCCTAATTTCATGATGGAGCAAGACTCATCATAGCTTGTAATACTGATCGCCGCTCGAAGAGCAGCGATCGCCGCTACAACGTCGGTACCTTTTTCCAGAGAGCTCCCCTTTTGCCTCCGGCACTACCGGACCTGAAGGCTAGTACTGCTGGGCGGGCGGCACTATCGACCTTCCCATGTCGCTGCCGGGCTCAGGGGTGAAATTAGGTTTCTTTTTGTCTAGTTTCTCCCTCGCTCTCTAGATTAGACTTGCTTTTGTTTTAGTGCTTTATTTTCTCTGTCTGATTCGTTCTTATTCATTCTTTTTGCTGTTTCTTTTGCCGTGCGATCGCGTAGATGTTGACGCGTCAGGGGCCACCACCGAGGATCCTGACTACTTCCCCGAGAGCACGTTCGACGAAGAACAGACATGCAAGCACCCCTTTTGATCATATCGATCATGTAATTGCAAAGTTTATTTTGATTTATCAAATTATTATGCATGCGTGTAATTTTAGTAAATTGCTACCTTGGGGGAAGTTAGTAAGTACAACCGAAATAGATGGATTTCCTTAATCTTTTTGGACATGAGAACCTTGTGGAACCCTAGGTTAGGGTTAGACATTATGTTAAATGTCAAATGGGTTATACCTGACTAGTACTTGCATATGCTTAGTCCCGTAGTAGAACGAAATTGTTTGATCGGTGGTATCAATCAATCAAAATCTCCTTGGATACAAATCAGAATTTGGAATGGTGGTTTTGGTTAAAATGGTTATGTTGGTAAAAAAGGAAAAGTGAAAAGGGAAATGTGTATTTTGGACCAGGCGCATGAGTGGAGGTCTCGCCTGAGTCACTCTAAGGATTAAACTTGATGTTATCAATTGAGTCACAACGTGCAACCACATGTGCTAGTATGGGATAGCCTTAACCTAGTACAGGAACTGGAGTTTGATCTTTCACCATTGGTAGGCTGAAGTAGTATGGACACTCTGGGTAAATGGTGTTGTTCTAGGTACTCCCTCATCGAGGCATCAGGGTCAGAGTATTCCAATACAATGGTGTATGCCTTGCTATGGAGTAAAGGACACGATGGGGTGCAAACCATCTTCGGAACAGTGTGTGAGCGGGTTCGGAAGAGCGTGATGGGATGAGCCATCATGAGTACTGTGTGTACAGGCCGTACTTCCACACGGTCTGGGTGAGTGCGATGGTGTGTGAACCATTGTGAGTACTATGTGTATGTGCTGTACTCCCACTCATAGCAAGGGATGCACATCATCGGAGCTGGTGCAAGATTAAGTGGAAAGGTTCCATCACAATCTACCTAAACGGATACGATGTGTATTGCGTGGCATGGTTGACATGATGGCTAGAATGTGTCATGTGGGTAAAGTGTGCAATCTCTGCAGAGAATAAATCTAATTGATCAGCCGTGCTCACGGTCAAGAGCAGCTTGGAAAATATCGTCAAGTATAGACTTTTGATTTTTGGTTTTTCAGAAAATGTTTTGGAAAGAGCGGTTTGGGCTATTTGGGTTCTGGTTGGTTTGGTGCTCTAGCATTGGTATGGGAAATGGATAGGTGGAGTGGATGGATCAGTGGAATGGGAAATGGAATAGTGAACCCTTTCATATGTGTGATGATCGGTTGATTTGGCTTATCTGATGAGTGTGGCAACCAGTTGGATGGAATGGAAAATGGTTATGGTATTCGGATGAATGGAATATGGATTATGAAATATATGAAGTACTTATTGTAATTACTTTTCTACCAATTGTTTTTGTAAATTCCGTAATGCTTTGAATCTAGTAATCTATTGCAAATAAACTTGGCTTCATGCAAGGCAAAACTAGTATAGGAACCTGTTCTATTGGCATAACCTGCATTCTATTACTCTTGCAAACACTAAAGTCTTGCGAGTACATACGTGTACTCACTATTTGCCCTAATTAAAAACGAGAGAAGCAGAAGGCGTAGAAGAAGATGAAGGCGACCCTGATGGCAAGTTCTATGAGCCGAGTCCCGATGGCGTGTTTGACGTCTAGCTGGGTCTTGCACCCAATGGTTGCCTTTAGGTTGGATGGCACACCACGGCCGCCACTGCAGTTGCTGCTTTGATTTCTCTTTTGCTTTGTATATGGCCGGTCGGCTTGATCTGTAAGACGTGAACCAGTTGTAATAATTATATTCCTGTAATATATGCCCTTTACAGTTATCTGTGTGATTTGATGCATCTCATTTGAAAATATGTGGTGCTAGGCTACTAATCCAGGGAACTAGCACAGGATCACATATTTGCAGGAAGCTCGGATTGGTGTCAACCAGTTGTCACGAGAGCACGTGATACGTGTGAAGGGCCGACTGATTGGCCTCAATCCAGGTACGGTTTTGGGATAAGTGATCAGGCGTCTTACGAGTTGTGCTAATTCCCAGTCCAGCGCAACAGTAATGACTCGAATCACTGTTCCAGGATTAGAGCGCCACACAGATATGCTTCTGTTGTGAATGTTCTGTGCTATGTAAACAATATTATGTATTGTGAATATTATGTGATAATGTGAACGCGATATGCTTGTGTTGTGAATGTACTGTAATTACTGATGTGGGGTTATTTTCGAGGTCATCATAATTGGTTCTAAGCTTGAACCAATTGTGACGGGGGTCATCACAATCGGTTCAAGCATAAAACTGATTGTGATGACACCCTAATCACAATCGGTTCTTTGCTAGAAATGATTGTGATGACACCATAATCTCAATCGGATCATCACAATCGGTTCTGAGCTAGAACCGATTTTGATGACTATATTATCACTATTGCGCGAAAATTGACTATGATGACAAAAAAGAACTGATTGTGATGTATATTCCTATAGTAGTGTGGGGATCTATGTAGGTTATGCATCTTCGTTGATAATTAAATACCTTCAGCATATAATGGGGGATTTATACACGGCTTGGTACGCTGATTGTATTTTTGATAAGTACAATTTTCTAGCATTAGGGGTGTGGAGGATACAAGGACCGGATGCGCACGCGTGGAGGTCTAAGAAGACCGTTCGAGAAAGGAACGTGCATTCCACAGATCCAACCACATTGTAACTAAAAGAAGAGATTGTAACCGTAAGGGAAGTTATCCCAAATAAGAAAGGATACGATCCCTTTACTTGTAATCAACTCAGACTCATGCTCTAGTAACCGAGTTGAATTTTGCCCCCTCTCCCAATATATAAGAGGAGGGGGAGGACCCCCAGAAAAGAGAAGAAAAGGCCATACGACATATAATTCCAGAAGACAGGACTAGAGTAATACCTCCACCATCGAAGGCCCGAACCTATATACTTCCTTGTCTTGTGTTACCATCGAGATCCTGATCCAGCGCCTTGCCCCACAAATTCACACCCCCATAAGATTATTGCCGACACCAAACATCGATAGTTGGCGCGCCAGGTAGGGGCTGCGCAAAGATCAATCTGAGTGATTTCGATGGCTTTCAAAGATGGCAACACCTTCGCTCCAGGCTAGGTTTTTTTGCTTCGAAAGTCTACACTTCATCGCCAATGAGCATGGCGCCCTCACCCCTTTGGACTCAAATCAGATCTGGTCCGAGGGCTTTCCTAGTTTCCACTCGGTATTTGTGATCGGAAGCAGTTTTCCTGAATCACAGAATCGATGGGGACCCGAGGAGACCGAGACAGAGCTTGCTCGACATGAAGACCCAGACGACCGCGCCCGGTCACATCAAAATCGGGCACACAACATCAACGATGATATCTTGCATGCTAGAATGGGGAACCAATTGGTTTTCCAAATTCCGCAGCAAAATATCATAGCCACCAAGACACTCCTTGATACCTTGGGACCCATGATCGAATCCGATAGCCCAGCTGCACCGATCATGGCGCAAGTCAAAGCCATGGTGATGGCTGCGGTGATTCAGCACAACCAGCAGGGCAAGACGACGAAGCCCCCACGTATAGGAGAAGAAACCCACATGGCTAGCAGTTGGATCGGCCGCAGTCGGACGAAAAGCAGTCGGCACAAGTCCCCCTTCGACGGGGACGTCTGCTCCATCATCCACCGCGACCTTCGCCAAGACCTCGATGCTAGAAGACAGGAACGGGATGATGATGAGCGGCACCGCCTGGACGATGACCGTAAATGTTTTGGCATTGATCGTGACCAGAACAGCCGCATCTTCGCAATCGGACCTTCGACTAGGGTAATCACAAAAGCCGACACAGCCCGCACCAAGATGATGACCGCCGAGTGGATTCTTCACCGCGCCACCATCGTGCTCAACTCAACGCAATGAAGACCCCCAAGGTGTCTTGTGGTTTGGCACCCGTTTGGTAATGCCGAATTGTAAGGAGTTGAAGCAATCCATTCTTAATGAAGCTCATAACTCCTCATTCTCTATTCATCCCGGGAGTACAAAGATGTATCAAGATCTTAAGCTGAGACTTTGGTGGACCCGGATGAAGCGAGAAATTGCCCGGTATGTTGCCGAGTGCGACATATGCCGAAGGGTGAAAGCTGACCATTTACGCTCAGCAGGAACACTCCAGCCACTACCGATTCCCTTGTGGAAATGGGAGGAGATCGGCATGGATTTCATCACCGGATTGCCCAGGACGCAAAAGGGTTTCGACTCTATTTCGGTAATCGTTGACCGGTTGACAAAAACTACTCATTTTCTTCCCGTCAAGGTTACCGATACGGTAAGCAAGTTGGCAGAGCTATACCTCTCTCGAATTGTATCTCTGCATGGTGTTCCCAAAAGAATTGTATCAGATAGAGGTACCCAGTTTACCTCGCATTTCTGGCAATGTCTTCACAAAGCCATGGGAACTCAACTTTCCTTCAGCACCGCCTATCATCCCCAAACTGATGGACAAGCGGAGAGAGTGAACCAAATCCTCGAGGATATGCTGAGGGCTTGTGCTCTTACATACGGCAAGGATTGGGAGAAGTGCTTGCCATTCGCGGAGTTTTCCTACAACAATAGCTATCAAACTAGTCTTCAAATGTCGCCATTTGAAGCTCTTTATGGAAGGTCTTGTAGGACTCCACTCAATTGGTCTGAATCTGGAGAAAGACCCATCTTTGGCCCGGACTTGGTCACCAAAGCAGAAGAGCGAGTCCGGATAATCCGAGAACGATTGCGGACAGCGCAGTCTCGTCAAAAGAGCTATGCTGATCGTCGTCATCGTGCATTAACCATTGAAGTGGATGATCACGTCTACCTCAAGGTTTCTCCAATGAAAGGTATTCGTCGTTTCCATGTTAAAGGAAAGCTAGCACCTCGCTACATCGGACCCTTCCGAATCGTAGCAAAGCGAGGAGCAGTGGCATATCAATTGGAACTTCCACCTTCCCTCTCCGAGGTACATGATGTCTTTCATGTCTCTCAATTGAAGAAATGCCTTCGTGTTCCAACCGAGGCTACGGAGTTGGACACTCTCGAATTGCAACCCGATTTGTCATACAAAGAATACCCAGTTTGCATTATTGTGAGCGAGAACGTGTCACTCGGAATCACACCATCAAATTCTTCAAAGTTCAGTGGAGTAACCATACTCCTGACGAGGCTACATGGGAGCATGAAGATCACCTTCGAGCCGAATATCCTCATCTTTTCACCGAGACGATTCAATCTCGAGGTCGAAATTCTCTTTAAGGGGGGTAGGTTTTGTGACAGCCCAAATTTATTTTGGTTATTAAGTTGTGCATGGCATGTTCATATCATACATGTAGTGGTATCAATTATACTCATTTAGAACTCCATTAGTGCTAATGTGGTTTTATGCATGCATGAGTAGGAATTTATAATGTTCATGACAACTTAAAACTGCTACTTATTTATACCCATGTTCTACTCACCATTGTCAATGACTTGTGGACCCTACTTGTAAGTGAGAGAGTGGGCTGCACATACCTACTTGTCATTTCTCACTTTACCCACCTCTACCCACTCTTCTTACCTCACTATGACATGTGGGACCAAACCCCACATGTAAGAGGTGGAGTGGACCACTATATAAACCCCCTCACCTTGGTTTCTCCTCCCCCACACTCTCATTTTCTGCTCACCCCATTTCTGAAAATAGCAAGGAGAGCAAGCAAGAACACTCTTCCCTCACTTCCCCATTTCACCCCCACACAATCCATCCAAAAACTGAGATTGAGCTTGTGCATGCAACACCATTGTGATCCTTAGATCAAGGGCTTCAAATCCATCCAAGTGGATTTTGAATGTGCCAAGTTTTGGGTGAGTTCTAATCCTTCCTTTACTCTCCCTTTTTCTGAAATTTTGTTATGTGGAGCTCATCCATCTTCCTTTCCATGAAAATCATCTCCCCATCGATGATCGGGTCGTGCTTGTTGTGTTGCAAGCTTGAGGAGGAGGAGTTGATGCTACTACAAGCTCAAGAGGAGGAGGCATTGCTTCTACAAGCGAGGAGGAGTTGATACCGGGAAGAACACCGAAGATCACTTTCACGACGTCATTCTTGATTTCTTCGTCAAACCACCCTTCCATCAAGTGCAAGAACATCCTTGTGGGGGTAAGATTCTACCCTACTCCATTTTCTTGAAGTATAGGAGCACAATGTGCAATAGCCATTCAAAGACTTGAACAAAAATCTTGTTGGACTGTACATTTCGACACACATCGGAACTTCCGACCCCAAATCGGAACATCCGATGTGGCTAAAACTCCAGAAAACCCGTCAATCCTAACCACATCTCACGCTGGAAATTTACACATATCGGAACATCGATGTTCACATCGAACTTCCGAAGTTTCCAGAGAAGCACCTTTTGTGTATTCCAACGAGAAAATTTTTCTAAGTGCGGATCGGAACTTCCGATGTCGGATCGGAACTTCCGATGTGTCCAGAGAAGCACCTTGTGAATTCAGCTGAAAATTTTCTAAGTGCGGATCGGAACATCCGATGTCACATCGGAACTTCCGACTGAACCAACTTCAAATGACCATAACTTTTGCATCGTAAGTCCAAATTGGGTGAAACCAATTCCTATGCTTTCATAGGGTCGTCCTCTATCATTTCCAATAGAAAAACAAGAATTGGGTTGCATATATCAAGATCTATCATAGGATCTTTAACAAGTGGTAGTATTGTTGACCCTCACCCAAACGATATTGTTTTAGTGATAACTTTTGACACACAAGTCCAAACTTCCCAAAGTCAAATCGTATGTTCATATTATGACTATTACTCTAAAATCATGAGCATTTCATGCATGGTTGTGCATATTTCAATTATGATTTATTGTTTCGTTTGTGTTCTTGATTGGAGTTATTTGAATTGAATCCTCTCGATAGGTGTTGACGCTTCGGAGGACACTCCCGAGTACGACTACGCTTACAATATCAAGAACGAGCAGCAAGGCACTACCTTACTCCTTGAACATACTTGATCCCATTAATTGCAAATTATGTTGAAGTTATTTTATCAATTGCATGCTTACTTTCAATTACAAGTATATCGGGGTAGAATGCTTAGTTACTACCTTGTTGACATGCTATCCTCTTACCATGTTCATTTTGTATACCATTGTCGCCCTAGGTGGTTGGTTTATTATTATGTATGGGTTAAATGCGATTTGCTTAGCCATGCTTAGACATCGTTAGGAACCGCGACAGATGGACTTAGTTCATCAGTCGCGATGATCAAAGATGATTATGATAATGATGGTTCAATTGTGGTTATTGTGTAGCAATGTTGGTTAAGGATCTTAAGGATCAAATCCTGGTGACGTCTCTTTAAGTAACTATCGTGCGAACCACACGCCGTTTATGGGGCCGGCTTAGCCAAGTACTTGTGTATGACTAGGGGTGTTTAAACCACGTGCACCCGGAATTCCTTGAGCTTTGAAGAGTGTCAAGGAATGTCCACCGGAGTTCCTTGAGCCCGTTAGAGTGTTAAGGAACGTCCTCAGAATCCCTCGAACTTTGTGAGAGTTGGGGATGTCTAACAACGGGTGTACTCCTTGGTCCACACACACGGAGCACTTAGCACACGGGATCAAGGGCCACAGTCACCCGGGTGGTTTAAATACACTACCATGCATACTGGAAAATGGATTTGTCACGTTCACCTCGGCCGGCACATCAAAGGAATTGTGTTCATAGCTTGGCTTACGAGTGTGGCGTGTCGTGTGGGTAAAGTCGTGCCTCTGCAGAGAATAAACTGTTCGAATAGCCGCGTCCATGGTCAAGGACGATCACTTAAGTTGTCGATCCTTTGGCGAGTGTTAAGGATCGGGTAAGAAGGGATGGTTTGGGAAACCAAGTCTCATGAGTATTGGAGTATTCATGAGGAGGAACTTCGCGGGTATTGGAGTACTCGTGGAAGGAACTTCACGGATATTGGAGTATCCGTGGGTGTAAGCGAACATGAGCGTTGGACTCATGGTTCGGAAAATGCTTGGAGGCGTGAGATAAAGATGTTTATGATAATGTTATACTATGTATTAGACTTTGTAAATGTTTATCACACAGCAGTTTCAATCTATACGTGTCTGTGTTTTTATCCCAAATGTCGCTTTACGCTAAAATTAACCTTGTGCCTTTCTTATGATGAAGCAACCACATGTAGCTAGAACTCAGCATGCAACTTATAATATTGTGCGAGTACACTCTTTGTACTCAAACGGATTGTCCACTTGCTGCAGGTGAGGATGAGGCACTGCCCGGAGACCTTTCTCGGGCAGATTTTGATGATGCTAACGCTTAGGGGCACGTTCTTACTTCCAGTCGGTTGCCTGCGGGCTATGGCACACTACGCTGGACTCTTTTGTTGTCTATATTATGTTTCCGCTGCTAGTTCTGTAATAACTTTAAATATGTCGTTTTGGACAGCAGTCCTACTTTTGTATGTAACTATGCTTATGCTTTCGTTAATTGTGTATGTGTTGTGATACAAACTGTTATGCATTGTCGCGCGTGTTGGTGAACTTTCCTGGGACCAACACGGGCATATATGCGGGACGCCCGAGGCTCCCTTGATTTACTTGGATGATGCGAAGCTACTGAGTGAATCAATGGAATCCCGGGGACGGGTCCCCACACCAAGTAAGAATCGAGGGATTAAATCTAATCACTCGTATGTATTTTTGCTCCTAATCTGCGCATCTACGTGGCACGAAGCTACAAATTTGCGATGATTATGGTCTTCAATATACAATACACAATGCATCTACAGAATCTTTCCCGGCCGATCGGCACGAAGCCATCGCCATGGGCATCCCCATGCACGTAGCACTGGAGCCCCAATGCGGCACGAAGCCGCCGAGCCTAGCATCCGCGCGACGCACGAAGTGCCGTTGCGCTCCCGGCAAGAAGCTATTCTAGCTGGCGCACGAAGACGCAGCCGAACCCGTTGTCTCGAAGACCAACGCCGCTGTACGCATCACTCGCAACTGCCGGCTTGGCCTCTAGAGGCAGCGACGACTCCATGAGCCCAACAAGAAGTGTCTCCGCCCTCGTGCGCTTGGCTCAGAAGCACCGCTACCTGCCGCAAGCATGCAAACGCGCACGGCCTCGCGCCCGCGCTACGGCCCTAGCCCGCAGCCTCTCGCCCTCGCGCAGACCGACCTCTGGCCTCCGGCTCGGCCGCCCTGCCAAGAAACACCGACGTGATGCCGCAGCACGAATACCGCCGCTCGCCCAGCCGTTGGCAGGAAGCCGACCACACACCGCGGCAACTCGGTTTCGCGCAACTGACCGGCCATTGTTGGCGTACGTGCGCGCGGGCGCCATCCTATACGCACTTGCGCGGTCGTGCCCCTGCGAACCTGAGATTTGGCCATGGGCTGCGTACGTCCAAGATGACCGCCCACACCGCACAAAGCTGGGCCTGGTAGCGCGCGCCTGTATCTCCAGCCGATCTCACATATGCATGCACATATACTGCCAGCATGCATGCATAAAACATGCACGAAAGCACTCCCATATGCATTAAGCACTAGTATATATGCATGCATGAAACACTAGCATATGTATGCTTGAAGCATGTAACCGATAGTGCATGAAGCATAAAGCATGTATGAAGTACTCGTATGTGCACGTACTCGTATATACTCGGTAGCGTCTGAAGCCGTGTTGCACGCACGAAGATCTGCAAGTGCATTATTGCCCGGCCGGACTGCTACTTTGGCCAAAGAAATGAACGGCCAATGCCCTGGCGCATGCCTTGGCATGGAGTCCAATGAAGGATGGACTTGAAGTCCATTTGACCCAATCGGTAAAGAAGCCCATGTCTGTTCGGTTAGGACATGGAGTCCATTAACTCATGCACTTAAAGTCTTCTTTTTTCTGTAAATGAATAAGAAATTCAGAAAATTGAATAAAAATAGTCAGAAAATTCTGAAAATTGCCTGAAAAATATGAAAATAGCTAGAAAATTCCAGAAAATTTTTGGATCTAGTTTTAATTTTTCTAGCACTCCCTTGCAGCATTTATGAATAATTTATGAATATTTCCATGCATTTTGCAATTATTGCTTCCCGTATATTTGAGTTTTTATTTTCTTTCTCTAATATACACATGAAGCACACCGCATGAAGCGGCCACCGGCGCACCAGGAAGGCCGCCAAGCATGGAACTGATCGCATCACATACAAGAAACCGATCGCACGAAGCCGATCATGCACATGAATCCGATCGCACGAAGCCGGTCGCGCGCATGAAACCGATCGCATGAAGCCGATCGCGCGCATGAAACCGATCGCACGAAGTTGATCGTGTGCATGAATTTGATCGCATGCACGAAGCCGATCACATACATGCACAAAGCTGTATTTATGAACACTTATGAATCTTGTACTTATGAATCTTGCATTTATGAATCTTGTATTTATAAATCCCGTACTTATGAATTGTGTATTTATGAATCTTGCAATTATTGCTTTCTTTTAGTTTGCTGGAAATTCATGAGAATTTAATTATGCATTTTATTGAATCTAGCAGCTACTTTCTATTAGATTGCACGTAGTAATCTAATGAAAGAACCTTGTGAATATGCAAAAATCTGGCATTGTCAAACGTGAGTTTTTGAAGAACTGGCCCGAATGGTCAGAACTATCTCACATAGACATCAGATTGCATAATGAATTGCAAGCTATAGAAAAGCATTTTTTTCTCATGAATGAATATGCAGTTTATCTTTTATTCCAGTATTCTTTATTTGCAAGCAATGTTTGTATTACTTTGCCACTGTCTGATTAGAATTATATTTCTTTTCATCTAGAAATCGTGTAGCACCCAATGGAGGAAATATGTATTGTTGATAGTGGCACAACAAATACCATCTTGAGAGAGTCGAAATACTTCCAGACAATCACGAAGAACGCTGGTTATTACAGAGCAACTGGAATAACTATTGAGCACTATGTACCACATGTCCATACGCAAAACAGACTAGCTGAAGCCCTAATAAAGAGGATTAAGTTTATAGCCCGACCGCTCTTGCAGAGTTGTAACTTATCCAACACTTGATTGGGGACATGCAGTCCTGCACACAGTAGCTGTCGGGACCCGAATGTGCAAATTCGGACCCTCTGTGTATTCAACACTAGTCCAGGATCACGCTAGTGCACACAGTCTCAACATAGATGAATATCACAATCATACACAGCGGAAAAGAGAAATAACACAAATATAGAATATAAACTATTGAATGACCTTAAGGTCAACCTTACACTTGTGAGGCCTTGACGGCTTCAACTCCAAATAAGCAGCAGCGGAACGAAGAACATCGGTGAATCCCATCAATACGCCACAGGCAAGCGATGTGGTTCGACTCCTAGATAATCGCCTTCTCACGGAACTTCTTCTTCTTCGATGATGTAGACTTTTGCTCACTGGTGATTGTTTGTTTGCAAGGGGTGAGTACATAAAGCACTCAGCAAGTCATGCACAGAATGCAAGTCTAATAGCTATATGCATGGCTTATTCCAAATGACAGGCTGAAGGGGTTATTTTGCAATAAACAGCATTCACAAATATTCATAATAGATTGTAAAGCGGTAAAACAGATAATAATAGTAATAATTTCACAGTTGTTTCAAAAGTAAACCATTCCACATCCTTAACCAATTATCACTTTTCCACAGGCAAACTGCCTCCAAACCCATGTTCACTTTTATGAAAAGTTAACCCTTGACTGTAATCCCCGAGCATTGTCCAGTACCGTGGACTCGGCTATTTGAATAGGTTTTACACTCTGCAGAGGTTATACACTTTACCCACAAGATACAATCCACTCACCACATCAGCCGTGAATCGCCATACAAGAGTATGCGAATGAGCGATCATAACAAAGTCTTTCGGAAGCCTCTAACTACACAAGTGGACCTCTCCGGTTTTTTTCCCTACACCATCCCTTCCCTTAGCTAAGGCGAAGTATGGGACCGACATACCGTTAGATGGGTACCTGGCCGCAGCCCCGGTACGCTCCCCCGTACAACTACACAAAAGGTATAGCTGACACCCCGAGGTACCACAAGTAAGTTATTAGCAGCTTAATCAACTAGGTCCGTCCCATTACAGACATGTGGTTGTACGTTTGACTCAGTTCAAAGGCTTGCAAGGTTAAGTACTTAGAATGACCAGGGCAAGACTACCCGAAGAACCAAATCAACCTTCCCGGTGCCACACCTGGCCCACCCGATCATAATCTTGCCACTTGCCCCAGTCTAAATCATTTTATCACCCCAGTTGATTATTGCGCAACACAATGCCAACAACAACTCGACTTCCTTGAAGAAGCACGAAGGCCTCCGCATATCAACATCATCGTGTTGGCAACACGTCACACCATTTCAAAATACATTGCATATTCCATTAATCAATATTGACATTTGTAATTCCAAAATGATGGCACTGACTCGTTGCAGGTCTAAGCAGACTAATACGTTCTATCTAACCCATGTTGGCAATTTATTAGCTACCAACTATTAATCAACAAACCTAGGGTGACAAATGAATCATGGCGTACAACTATTATAGACAAGGTGGCAATAACAAGTAGGTTAAATACCTAATCCCAAATTAATTGAAATTAGTTTATATCCAACTAGCATGCAATAATTTGAAACAACATAAGTTTCGAAAATAGGATCAACATGGTCAAAGCACAACTTGCCTGGCCCTTGCAAACTTTACTGTCCTTTACTCTTTATCCTTGATCCTTGATCCTCGAGCTTCAACTTTCACATTCTCGATCCTCATCTCGTTCGAACGACTTCCGGACGACACGTCTAACGATAAAGAAACACAAATACAACAAAACTCAAAAGACAAATCGAATAAACACCAAATTAAGAACAAATAGCATTGGGCACAACGGCTTAGAAGGATTTGGGAACTCGAACGAATTAGATCAAAGAGTTGACAAAAGAGAACGGGCTTTCGGGAAAACACCGAAAAGGGAAAGACTAATAACTGGGAAAGAAAGAATAATATTCCGAAGAATATTTCTTCCGAAGTTATTATCTTGATTGGACAGATAGCGACATATGGGCTCTCGGTCTATAGATCGGGTCCATAAGGATATGTTAGTTCACAGTGAACTAAACTGATTCTCGAAGTTGACTTTTGTTGACCGAACGGACACAGTCAAACAAAAGAGAGACGAATAGATCGGGCACAGGGGTATGACAGATGGCCAATGGTCTATCGACCAAGTCCACGAAGGAATTCTCGATTAATGGCAGATTAGGTTTTCAGGGATAAGACAAGACAAGTGTCTTACCACGATTGAAACAACGGAAAAGATTGCAAAGATAACAACGCGGCTCACGATAAACTTAGTTCATCAAACCGATCTTAGGTTAGGGTTTTGATTCGGCTTGAAGATGATATGACGATGAGACTTGGCTCACGTCATGATGATAGAACAGATGAAGGCATCGCACTAAGGTTCGTGCATGAATGCACGCATGCGATGACAGCGAAGCGATGAGAGCCAATTGTTAACGATGAAGCGTTAACGGCGGAATGTTAACGGCGGAGCGTTAACGGGGAAACATTAACGGTGGAATGCTAACGACGGAACGTTAACGACGGAGCGTTAATGATGAAACGTTAACGGCAACAGGTAACGGAGGAACGTTAACGGTGGAGCGTTAACGACGGAGCGTGAACGGTGGAACGTTAACGGCAAAACGTTAACGGAGGAACGTTAACGACGAAACGTTAAGGGAGGAACGTTAACGGGAAAACGTTAACGGAGGAGCGTTAACGGCGAAACATTGACGAAACGTTAACGGGGAAACGTTAACAGGGAAACGTTAACGGTGGAACGTTAACAGAAAAACGTTAACGGAGGAACGTTAACGACGAAACGTTAACGACGAAGTGTTAACGACGGAGCGTTAACGGCAAATCGTTAACGGCGGATCGTTAACGGCGAACGTTAACGACGGAGGTCAAACAATGATAGGAGACTTCATGAAGCGAAGTAGCGACCGTTGGTGCAACGACATGGCCGCGGTAGAACACTACCAAGGACGGCTAACCGGTGCGCGAACCGGCGGCACGGGCTAGGTTGAAAGACGACGGGTTTAGGCCGGAATCGGGCTTCTCAGCAAACGGAGACCAAAAGAACCTTAATGATGGACCAAAACAGTACAAGATGATCCTCCGGACGCGACAACATGGCCGGAGCGAACCAAAATAGCCGGCGTCAAAAGGCGACGCGCGGCGACGTCAAACGGTGGCCTAAATATAAAAAAAAAAATTCCGAAGGATGGGATGGCAAAGGGAGAATGTCTACTGCGTAGAACGCGGCGAGACGAGCTCAACGGTATAGGCGGATTTTGCGGCGCCCTTCCGGATTAATCACAAACTGGCGATTAACGGGTTTCAGATCAAAACTTTGGACGGGCATAACTTCTAGAATAATGATCGGAACTTAACGAAATTTGACCGAGAGCTAGGTGGGACCAAGAGGCACACTGTGACGCAGGTGGCTCGAAGAAATACCTTCTGGAACAGCGGGGAACGCGCGAGGAAGTTTGCCGCTGTTTGGAACGCAGTCTGAACGGAGAATTTATTTTTCTGCGCCAAATCCAGAGGGCAAAACCTTGGGGCAAGATGTGCATCCTGTAGAGGACATCCCCAGGAGTCTACACAAAAAAATTTCACCGTCAAACTCGAAAAATTGAGGGAGTTATGGTCTCGGCAAGATTCGAGATTGAAACGGCCATAACTTTTGATCCCGTGGGTCAAATTGGCTGAATTTTGGAAAGCAAGCAGATGGTACCTTGTGGCACACCATGGAGAAAACGGATCTCGAAAAGAGTCTACGAGGTGCCCAGGACGCGGCTCCAAAGTTCGGCCTGCGTTGGGCGACGTTCGGGCGACATTGGATGGATCTCGGAGTTTTGGAGATGATCCGGAGGTTGAAGATCCATGGGAGAGGTCATGGGAGGTCTCCACTGGGTTGGGGTGGCGGCTAGATCAAGAAAAATCAAGTTTGGACGCGTTTGGAGCAAAAACGGGTCTTATAGGCATTTTATCGAGCGGTTTCCGTGCATGAATCGGATCCGGGCGACGTGGCCCAACAGGAGTCCGACACGTGGCGTGGGGGCGCTGGGCTGGTGGGCTGGCTCAGCGTGGCGCTCAGCGCATGTGGGCGCTGCGTGGCGGCGTGTGGAGGCGCCGGCCTGCCTGGCCTGGTCGGCGCGCGGGGCCCAAAGTGAGTGGCGCTGGTTTCGAGCGAGGTGGGCGTGCGTGGAGGCGGGGCCCAGGCAGGCGTGGCGTGCGGGCGGGATGGGCTGGCGGGGTGGGCTGGATGGCAGCGTGGGCCAGGCGTAGGAGAGAGAAGGCCCAAAGCCATTTCGGAATTTCCACTCATTTTCCAATTAAAAACAATTCCACAAATTCAATTAAATCAATAGAGGCAATAAAAATACCAGAAAAATTCTAGAAAATTCTAGAAAATATTTTGAGACATTTTGAACTCAAATAAAATATTTGCAACAAAACTTTATATAAACTTTTCCAAATAATTAATTAAATTCAACACAAGGTCATAATACAAATCGATTCCGAATAAATCCAATAAATAGCAAACGAGCTCCGAAAAATCTCAAAAATTACAGAAGAACTTCTTGAAGTACAAGGAACCCAAATAAAATTAAATAAATTTTATTTGAGGTTTAGAATAATCAAATTAAATTGTTTTAGCTTTTAGAAAATTCAAATGAAGTTTTATAAATGCGAGAAAATCGACGGAAATTTTTGGGAAGCTAAACTAAACCAAAAATTTTTGAAAACCCAAAATTTGGGATGTTACAAATCTCCCCCCCCCCTTAACAGAATCTCGTTCCCGAGATTCAGGGCTGACTATAGAATTAGGTTCAGGGGGACTTCAACACTTGAGCTTCTTCAAACTTCCAAGCAACTGCGCACTGGACAGGGGTCGCTTCTGAACAAACGCTTGGTAACATCCAAAATTTTGCGGGCTGCTCCTTGTTGATGAGATCCTCTTTTAACTTCACTGACTTTAACTGTGTCTGCTTCTCTGGCACAAGGCACTTTTTCTGCGGATAATCTTGTTACTACCTTTGTCGGGAAATCTTGAACATCTCATGCACTCATGCTGACGTTTCTGGCAACTCCATTGATAGGTTCCTTGCTTCTGTTCCTGAACACTTGATTTTATGCTTCTTCTAGAAATTGGACAGGCTGTATCTGACAACAAAGCTTACTTGCAATTTTGCGGTCTTCATCAAGACTTGAATAGCATTCCGGTTGGTCTGGCACTATCTTTGTCGGCTTGATTCTTCAGCATTGACTGAAACTCTGTATCAACTGAATACTCCTTCACAATTCACTTTCTGACGTAAGTGTCTCAGTAGGTAAAGGACTAGGATTGAAGTGGGCAGATAAAATATCTTTTCTCCTAGGACAACTATTATCAAAGTGTCCCGGCTCATTGCATCTGAAGCAACACTTGACTGACATCTGTTGGCTTCCTCCTGACATGGCACTAATCTTGGTAGGGCAGAGCTGAGATCGATGCGATCAGCGGTGACCACTTTCTTCTGAGAGTAGTGGTTAGCAAAATTTTCTGGCTGATGACAGGCAAAGCAAATTCTAGGCTTTAATCTTTCTCCTTGAAAACTTTTCACCAGGTTGGTGTTTTGAAAACTCTGACCATTAGGGCGAAGCACAGGTGAAAGTGTCTCTAACAAAGTCTGAGCAGTATGGCAACTGAATTGTTGAGGGGTACTCCTCATTCGCTGTTGCGGTGGTCCTTCTTGACAAACTTTCTGACGCTTGCTGTGGTCTTCCAATTCCTTGCACTCATCTTTCAGGTTAAGGCCTTTGTTAACCAATTCCTCTTGCTTCAACTGACTCCTTAAGAAAGTTTCTTCCATAGTCTTACCATTCACTTTCTATGTTATAATCTTTACTGATGTAATTTCTGGGATGATCATGGTTTTCGACATTGCTTGATCTTTCTGTGGGCACTCCTTAACAAATGACCTGACTCGCCACAGTTGTAGCATGAACGTTTGGGTCATCGTGCTGGGTTGATGGGGCATTCTCTAGGCCAATGACCTCATTTATCACAAAAGAAACAATTCCATGGTGACCAAGTATTACTGATTTCCTGAGGTAGATGGATAGGGTTGACATGTTTCTTCTTTATTTCTTCACATGGCACAGCTAGTGCGGATGACAATCCTTCTCTTTTTGCTAACTCTTGAGCAATGACAACTCGAAAATTCTCTCGCTAATGCCGAGTCACAGCGGTCACTACTGAATCCAGGGAACATTGAGATGGGCAGTGATCACGGCCTTCGCAAAGATAGCATGTGATGTTGCACATAGGACATTCTCCGGGTAAATGGCTTCCTTCACAGCTGGAACAATTGATTGCATGTTCATCAACAGTGTGTCCTATTTCTCCACATCGGATGCATGCACGGTCTTCTGATTTGTTTGGTTGACAACACTTCAAAGAACAACATCTCGGTATGGTATTAGGTGCAGGGGTTGTGCTCTTCTCTGAACTCGCGTTACTCACACTATCTTCTGATGACGCAACAAACTGACGAAGGGTAGTGGCAAATTCCAATCAAATGATAATATGTCCATCTTCCGAGGTGGCGTAGAAACCTTTCCTCCAGACTAATGCATCTCCTTTTAACTAGCAAGTAGCATAGGGGACCTTCTATTCATCTTCACATTACACCAAAGCTAGCTTCTCTTCTATGACACGAAGCCATATTTTTGCGTCCTTGAGAGTGGCTAATCCATCAAACACGGGTGGTTACAAACTGATCCAAGTGTCGAATTGTCACGGTTGGTACGGTGGACGGTTGTTGGTCACAATCTGCTTTAACACTGACTCCACTAGTAGCAACTGAACTGACTTGAACTGCCTCGAAGTAACTGCTGTAGTCGGTCCTTTCCATCTTTTGTCCACTCCAAGTTTTTAGGTAAGAGGGAAAAGCATAGATGAGGTTCAAGAATCCTATTGTAGGGGAGCAGGTTTAACCCAAGAACTTATACAAACAATATTAAGAACTTGGTATGGTTGCTTATCTAAGCCTAAAAGCTTTGCAACACATACTGCACACTCAGCAATCAAGAAAGATCCAAATTCCTAAGCACACAATAATCTAGCGTCTAAAAGGGTAACACTCCTATCTTAAGAGACGCGACTCTCACACATGAGTCTCAACTTACTACTAAGCACTGGTTCTTCAAGCTTCTGGAACACTTCATCGATCCACTTCTCTTCGAGCTCGATGATTCCTTACTTCACGATCTTCAGGGTTGACGGCGACATCCAGTACTTTCTCCTTAATGTGAAACATCGTTAACTATTCGGAACAACTCAGGTAAGATTTCCATTTAAATCGAAGGGAAGGATAGAACTTTCAGCAAAGAGGAAAGAATGGAAGAATAAGATAAGTCAAGAACTTATTATTCTTTCAATTTAAATTTTCTCTTTAGAAAATAATTTTGAAGCTCCTAAAGACGGCCAATCTATCTAAGGTCAAGACCTACAGTCAATATGGCTCTGATACCACCTCTGTCGGGACCCGAATGTGCAAATCCGGACCCTCTGTGTATTCAACACTAGTCCAGGATCACGCTAGTGCACACAGTCTCAACATAGATGAATATCACAATCATACACAGCGGAAAAGAGAAATAACACAAATATAGAATATAAACTATTGAATGACCTTAAGGTCAACCTTACACTTGTGAGGCCTTGACGGCTTCAACTCCAAATAAGCAGCAGCGGAACGAAGAACATCGGTGAATCCCATCAATACGCCACAGGCAACTGACAGGGTTCGACTCCTAGATAATCGCCTTCTCACGGAACTTCTTCTTCTTCGACGATGTAGACTTTTGCTCACTGGTGATTGTTTGTTTGCAAGGGGTGAGTACATAAAGCACTCAGCAAGTCATGCACAGAATGCAAGTCTAATAGCTATATGCATGGCTTATTCCAAATGACAGGCTGAAGGGGTTATTTTGCAATAAACAACATTCACAAATATTCATAATAGATTGTAAAGCGGTAAAACAGATAATAATAGTAATAATTTCACAGTTGTTTCAAAAGTAAACCATTCCACATCCTTAACCAATTATCACTTTTCCACAGGCAAACTGCCTCCAAACCCATGTTCACTTTTATGAAAAGCTAACCCTTGACTGTAATCCCCGAGCATTGTCCAGTACCGTGGACTCGGCTATTCGAATAGGTTTTACACTCTGCAGAGGTTATACACTTTACCCACAAGATACAATCCACTCACCACGTCACCGTAGTGAATCGCCATACAAGAGTATGCGAATGAGCGATCATAACAAAGTCTTTCGGAAGCCTCTAACTACACAAGTGGACCTCTCCGGTTTTTTTCCCTACACCATCCCTTCCCTTAGCTAAGGCGAAGTATGGGACCGACATACCGTTAGATGGGTACCTGGCCGCAGCCCCGGTACGCTCCCCCGTACAACTACACAAAAGGTATAGCTGACACCCCGAGGTACCACAAGTAAGTTATTAGCAGCTTAATCAACTAGGTCCGTCCCATTACAGACATGTGGTTGTACGTTTGACTCAGTTCAAAGGCTTGCAAGGTTAAGTACTTAGAATGACCAGGGCAAGACTACCCGAAGAACCAAATCAACCTTCCCGGTGCCACACTGCCCACCCGATCATAATCTTGCCACTTGCCCAGTCTAAATCATTTTATCACCCTGTTGATTGATTATTGCGCAACACAATGCCAACAACAACTCGACTTCCTTGAAGAAGCACGAAGGCCTCCGCATATCAACATCATCGTGTTGGCAACACGTCACACCATTTCAAAATACATTGCATATTCCATTAATCAATATTGACATTTGTAATTCCAAAATGATGGCACTGACTCGTTGCAGGTCTAAGCAGACTAATACGTTCTATCTAACCCATGTTGGCAATTTATTAGCTACCAACTATTAATCAACAAACCTAGGGTGACAAATGAATCATGGCGTACAACTATTATAGACAAGGTGGCAATAACAAGTAGGTTAAATACCTAATCCCAAATTAATTGAAATTAGTTTATATCCAACTAGCATGCAATAATTTGAAACAACATAAGTTTCGAAAATAGGATCAACATGGTCAAAGCACAACTTGCCTGGCCCTTGCAAACTTTACTGTCCTTTACTCTTTATCCTTGATCCTTGATCCTCGAGCTTCAACTTTCACATTCTCGATCCTCATCTCGTTCGAACGACTTCCGGACGACACGTCTAACGATAAAGAAACACAAATACAACAAAACTCAAAAGACAAATCGAATAAACACCAAATTAAGAACAAATAGCATTGGGCACAACGGCTTAGAAGGATTTGGGAACTCGAACGAATTAGATCAAAGAGTTGACAAAAGAGAACGGGCTTTCGGGAAAACACCGAAAAGGGAAAGACTAATAACTGGGAAAGAAAGAATAATATTCCGAAGAATATTTCTTCCGAAGTTATTATCTTGATTGGACAGATAGCGACATATGGGCTCTCGGTCTATAGATCGGGTCCATAAGGATATGTTAGTTCACAGTGAACTAAACTGATTCTCGAAGTTGACTTTTGTTGACCGAACGGACACAGTCAAACAAAAGAGAGACGAATAGATCGGGCACAGGGGTATGACAGATGGCCAATGGTCTATTGACCAAGTCCATGAAGGAATTCTCGATTAATGGCAGATTAGGTTTTCAGGGATAAGACAAGACAAGTGTCTTACCACGATTGAAACAACGGAAAAGATTGCAAAGATAACAACGCGGCTCACGATAAACTTAGTTCATCAAACCGGTCTTAGGTTAGGGTTTTGATTCGGCTTGAAGATGATATGACGATGAGACTAGGCTCACGTCATGATGATAGAACAGATGAAGGCATCGCACTAAGGTTCGTGCATGAATGCACGCATGCGATGACAGCGAAGCGATGAGAGCCAATTGTTAACGATGAAGCGTTAACGGCGGAATGTTAACGGCGGAGCGTTAACGGGGAAACATTAACGGTGGAATGCTAACGACGGAACGTTAACGACGGAGCGTTAACGATGAAACGTTAACGGCAACAGGTAACGGAGGAACGTTAACGGTGGAGCGTTAACGACGGAGCGTGAACGGTGGAACGTTAACGGCAAAACGTTAACGGAGGAACGTTAACGACGAAACGTTAAGGGAGGAACGTTAACGGGAAAACGTTAACGGAGGAGCGTTAACGGCGAAACATTGACAAAACGTTAACGGGGAAACGTTAACGGTGGAACGTTAACGGTGGAACGCGTGCGTAAAAGCGTTAACGGAGGAACGCACGGCGAAACGCGTTAACGCACGGCGTTAACGACGAGCGCACGGCAAATCGTTAACGACGGATCGTTAACGGCGAACGTTAACGACGGAGGTCAAACAATGATAGGAAACTTCATGAAGCGAAGTAGCGACCGTTGGTGCAACGACATGGCCGCGGTAGAACGCTACCAAGGACGGCTAACCGGTGCGCGAACCGGCGGCACGGGCTAGGTTGAAAGACGACGGGTTTAGGCCGGAATCGGGCTTCTCGGCAAACGGAGACCAAAAGAACCTTAATGATGGACCAAAACAGTACAAGATGATCCTCCGGATGCGACAACATGGCCGGAGCGAACCAAAATAGCCGGCGTCAAAAGGCGACGCGCGGCGACGGCAAACGGTGGCCTAAATATAAAAAAAAAATTCCGGAGGATGGGATGGCAAAGGGAGAATGTCTACTGCGTAGAACGCGGCGAGACGAGCTCAACGGTATAGGCGGATTTTGCGGCGCCCTTCCGGATTAATCACAAACTGGCGATTAACGGGTTTCGGATCAAAACTTTGGACGGCCATAACTTCTAGAATAATGATCGAAACTTAACGAAATTTGACCGAGAGCTAGGTGGGACCAAGAGGCACACCGTGACGCAGGTGGCTCGAAGAAATACCTTCTGGAACAACGGGGAACGCGCGAGGAAGTTTGCCGTTGTTTGGAACGCAGTCTGAACGGAGAATTTATTTTTCTGCGCCAAATCCAGAGGGCAAAACCTTGGGACAAGATGTGCATCCTGTAGAGGACATCCCCAGGAGTCTACACAAAAAAATTTCACCGTCAAACTCGAAAAATTGAGGGAGTTATAGCCTCGGCAAGATTCGAGATTGAAACGGCCATAACTTTTGATCCCGTGGGTCAAATTGGCTGAATTTTGGACAGCAAGCAGATGGTATCTTGTGACACACCACGGAGAAGACGGATCTCGAAAAGAGTTGACGAGGTGCCCGGGACGCGGCTCCAAACTTCGGCCGGCGTTGGGCGACGTTCGGGCGACATTGGATGGATCTCGGAGTTTTGGAGATGATCCGGAGGTTGAAGATCCATGGGAGAGGTCATGGGAGGTCTCCACTGGGTTGGGGTGGCGGCTAGATCAAGAAAAATCAAGTTTGGACGCGTTTGGAGCAAAAACGGGTCTTATAGGCATTTTATCGAGCGGTTTCCATGCATGAATCGAATCCGGGCGACGTGGCCCAACAGGAGTCCGACACGTGGCGTGGGGGCGCTGGGCTGGTGCGGCTGGGCTGGCCCAGGCGTGGGCGCTCGGGCGCATGCAGGCGCGTGGCAGCGTGTGGAGGCGCTGGCCAGCCCGGCTTCACGGGCGCGAGGCCAGGCGGGGCGCTAAGCGGTTCGGCGAGGTGGGCGTGGCGTGGGCGGGGCCCAGGCGGGCGTGGCGTGCGGGCGGGCGGGATGGGCTGGCGGGGTGGGCTGGATGGCAGCGTGGGCCAGGCGCAGGAGAGAGGAGGCCCAAAGCCATTTCGGAATTTCCACTCATTTTCCAATTAAAAACAATTCCACAAATTCAATTAAATCAATAGAGGCAATAAAAATACCAGAAAAATTCTAGAAAATATTTTGAGACATTTTGAACTCAAATAAAATATTTGCAACAAAAATTTATATAAACTTTTCCAAATAATTAATTAAATTCAACAAAAGGTCATAATACAAATCGATTCCGAATAAATCCAATAAATAGCAAACGAGCTCCGAAAAATCTCAAAAATTACAGAAGAACTTCTTGAAGTACAAGGAATCCAAATAAAATTAAATAAATTTTATTTGAGGTTTAGAATAATCAAATTAAATTGTTTTAGCTTTTAGAAAATTCAAATGAAGTTTTATAAATGCGAGAAAATCGACGGAAATTTTTGGGAAGCTAAACTAAACCAAAAATTTTTGAAAACCCAAAATTTGGGATGTTACAGTAGCACTCATCAATTATAGACCATCGTCCTACAACATCCATTCACCTATGCAACTAGTGCAAGGGGTCATCCTGAAGATTTTCCATCTCAGAAAATTTGAATGTATGGTATATATACCTATACCACATCCACAGCGAACTGCAATGGGCCCTCTCCGCAAGTCTGGGATATACGTTGGTTATGAGAGTGCATCCATAATCAGGTATTTGGAACCCATGACTGGAGATTTGCATACATCCCGATTCACTGATTGCATCTTTGACGAGGATCGTTTTCCCGTCATTAGGGGGAGGAAATGAACCATTGGATGAAAAATGCCTGGAAATTATATGGCATTCCATTGGGATCCCCGCGCATGACCCTCGCACTAATGAAGCAAATCAAGAAGTCAAGAAGATAATTGATTTGCAGAATTTCGCAAATGAACTGCCTGATCATTTTTGTGATCTGAAGAGCGTGGTTAAGTCGCATGTACCAGCAAGAAATGCACCAGAGAGGGTGAAAATACCAAAGAAAGAAGAAGATATCCCTCATCCTGTTCAAAGGCCTCAAAGAAAAAGAATAGGAAATCTGGCTTCTCAAACCCAAAGTACCCGGAGACGTCTGGGGAAAACTGGGCAAGAGGACTTACTACAGCCAATCACAAAAGTGCCCCAAAGCAAGAAGGGGAGCCAGTTGAGACCTGGCACTGGAAAGAAGCCTGTGGAAAAAGTAATTCCAGATCTGAACCTTTCATTGGAAGAAGCCGCCGGAAATAATGTATGCGCACACATTGGCGGAGAAAAACTAAAGAAACTTGCTCCTGGAATGGGAAATAGCAGTGAAGAGCAAGTAGAAGTGCATGAAGCACACCATGACGTAATGGCCATAACAGGAGAATCAATGAATAGAGCAACAACCAATGTCGATGCATACTTTGCAAAGAAGTTGTAAGGTACAAGGCAAGGCTTGTCGCTCAAGGTTTCACTCAACGTCCTGGGGTTGATTATGAAGAAACCTATTCTCCGGTCATGGGTGGAATTACCTTTAGATACTTGATCTCAATGGTAGTTAACTTGAAGTTGAGAATGAAGCTAATGGATGTTGTCACTGCATATTTGTATGGAAGCTTAGATTCGGAGATATACATGAAAGTACCAGAATGTATTCCTATGCCGAACCAAGACAGAGCAAACATAAACCTATACAGTGTGAAATTGGAGAAATTGCTGTATGAGCTGAAGCAGTCAGGAAGAATGTGGTACAATCGCTTGAGTGACTTTCTTTGCAAGAAAGGCTACACGAACAGCGAAGATTGTTCATGTGTATTTATATAACGATCCACGAATGGATTTTGTATAATCTCCATCTATGTAGATGACCTGAACATCATTCGGACGGATGAAGAAATTGAAGAAGCATGCTCATACTTGAAGTCTGAGTTTGAAATGAAAGACTTGGGTAAAACCAAGTTCTGTTTAGGCTTGCAGCTTGAACACGTCCAAGGCGGAATCTTGGTACACCAATCATCCTACATGCAGAAAGTGTTGGAGAGATTTGGTTTTGAAAAGGCATACCCCGCAAAGACCCCAATGGTCGGAAGGTCACTCCAAGCAGACCTAGACCCATACAGGCCTAGAGAAGAGGGGGAGGAAGTCCTGGGAGCGGAATTCCCATATTTAAGTGTAATTGGAGCACTCATGTACCTTGCAAATAGCACTAGGCCGGACATTGCGTTCGCCGTGAATTTGCTAGCACGGTACAGTGCAGAACCCACCAAAAGGCATTGGAAAGGGGTGAAGGATGTCTTTTGTTACCTCCAAGGAAGCAAAGATCTCGGCTTGTTCTATAGAAGGAATAATGAATTAAATTAGGTTGGTTATGCCAATACTGGATACCTATCGGACCCACATACTGGCAAGTCACAAACCGGGTATGTTTTCCTTTGCGGTGGAACAGCAATTTCTTGGAAGTCGTCTAAGAAGACTCTTTTCTCGACGTCGACAAACCACTCAGAAATAATTGCCTTATATGAAGCCTCTCGAGAATGTGCATGGCTTCAAAGAATGGTTCACCACATCCAGAAGTCATATGGTTTGAACATGGAACAAACCCCCACTATTATCTATGAAGATAATGCAGCTTGTGTACAAATGGGGTATGTGAAAAGTAACCTCACAAAGCATATCAACCCCAAGTTCTTTTATGCCCATGAAATGCATAAGATGATCGAGGTCAAGATACTACACACTAAGTTGTGTGAAAATCTCACAGATTTATTCACTAAGTCACTCCCGGCATCTTCCTTTGAAAGATGCGTTAGAGGAATCGGGATGATGAGGCTTAGAGAAGTGCATATTTTAGGGGGAGAACTTTCACATACTCCTACATAAATCTCGAACATGAAGTTTGAGTACCCAACGTGAATCTTGAAGATTAACATTGAAGCTTGGGTGGATTGTACTCTTTTCCTTAGTAAGTTTTCCATTGAAGTTATCTTACATAAGGTTTTTGATGAGACAATCCGTACAACACAGCAAGCGTATGCTATGTACTCTTTCTCCAAGTATTTTTCCCATTGGGTTTTCTTGGAGTTTTGATGAGGCATATGCATCTCGCGGTGAAGAGTCCAAGGGGGAGTGTTAGGAAACTCGGTCCACGTGGCCCATGTGGACTCTCCCGAAACCCTAGTAATAGGTTATAATGTTAGTGTTATGCCCTTGAGGCAATCATATGGATGATTGTAACATAACTATGTTTATGAATAATAATATGATTATTGGTCCAATGAATGTATATCATTGTTTTGATCAACAAGTGTGTGACTTGTTTATAAAGCTCTTTACTTATTGATATAATTGGATAAATATCTCTGATCGGATATCATCGTATAGGACAACGATGAATAGATCAGTACATGTATTGTTCGATGATCATGTTTCATAGATCAAAGGGATATGGAGATATCATCAATACATTGTGGACGCATGTTGAAGAACATGTGTTAGATAGACCCACAATGGGACACTGCGAGAATGTTACATTCTTATGTGTCATCAGTGTATCTCATACATAGTAGATGTATGATCCTTAAACCTAAGATTGTCATATTCCCTACATGTTAATAGTTTACCTTGGGGTTACCAAACACTATTTCCTAACCGGATAGTTATAAAGGTAGCTTTCATGTTTACTATGAAACATGCAGAGGGAAGTGAGTAGTCAAGATGGAATTTGCCACTCCAATGTAACGGAGATATATGTCTAGGCCACTTGTGTGATATGATTAAGGAAGTGCATGGCCATGCCGTGATTGAGAAGTCAATCACAACTTATTAATATATCACGGATACGAGAGATGGATTGAACTGTCAAAGGATGACATGCTTCTCGCCTTGAGTTCGATCTTCATATAGTTTGGCAAAGGGATTATTACATCAGTGTACTTTAATTATATGCGTTTGGGAGTTGGCATGCTCTGCAAGGAGCCGCTACCGACTATTGGATTAGAAAAAGGGTTTTTCGAATCCATGTCCAAATGCGCATGAACCTACAGGGTCACACACTTAACGGGCTGGGATGCATTAATTCAAATTGGATCCGTAATTAATGGGCCTCGTGGGCTTAGCGCGTAGATGGGCCCTAACTGCCTAGGGTTTCACCTCGTGGCTATATAAGGAGGGGAGGAGGCTAGACGCAGAATACACTTTCGTGCGGTTTAGAGGTGTTTCGCCAGAAACCCTAGCCACCTCCTCTCGTTGCCCCTGCCGAGCGACCCGGTGCTTGCACACCGACGCACGGCGTTCCATCCCCGGACGTGTGGATTGCTGTGGTGACGCTGCTGCTACTGCGGCGTGGAGAGGACGATCTGCGGCGAGGACGATCCGCGGCGAGGACGATCCACGCCGAGAACGATCCACTACAACGACGTGTGAAGGATTCCGCAACTGCGCGTCTAGTGGTAATAGATCTATGATCCCCTTCTTCCGAGTAACTTTTCTGGTTTGCGGTAAAAATTTTAATTTGTGCTAGTATAGCATACCGCGTTCCCCAACATATAAATATAAGGCAGGGGGTCACCCCGTGTACACTGATGCAATCAGAATAATAAAGCAGAGCAATCCCTCCTCATATCTGTGTCTCTACCTCTCTCTGTTCTCCAGTTTAGATCTATTAGGCAACCTCAGACTATTCGATAGCGAGGTTGTCTAACAAGTTTTTATTGCCGAATAGGCCCATGCATGCAGGGAAGGCAGCAACATCCCACGTAACTAGGAGATTGCATGATTCAGTTGTTAGCTTATCTTGTCATTAGTTAATAACTTATTATGCTTTAAGATTTGGTTGTTGCGTTGTTAGTGGCAGCAGAACGTAAGCAAAGAAATAAAGAATTCACTTTCATCTCTACTCTCTAGTCCGCTTCCATCCTCAGCCAAGCCAACGTTGCCCAGCCATCCTCTCAATGGCCCACAACAGCAGCTATAAAATGCCTAGCAAGTTAGTGTAACCGTGTAAGTCAGTAAGTAAGCTCGGCCAGTAAAACTGGTAACCTGATAAACTTCCCCTATTATCAGGTTATGCCGTTCTGTCTCCCCTACAAGGATGTGCATCCCCGCTGCGACTATCACTTTATGCCGATGACACGGTTATCTTCCTAAACCCTTTCAGAGAAGAGCTGTAATCGGTCCTATGCATCCTTCAATTCTTTGGGGAGGCCTCAGGACTCAGAGTAAACCTACAGAAGAGCTCGATAACCACAATCCAATGCCAAGGGCTTGATCTTGAGAGCATCCTTCAACCCTTCCCTGGAGTCATCTCGCAATTTCCAATGAAATATCTGGGGCTTCCCTTATCTCATGGACGGGTTCGTTGGGTTCATTTCCAACACATTCTGGACAAAGCGGCAAGGCGATTGGCAATATGGCAGGCGCGACACCTAACCATGGGAGGCCGCCTCATTTTGGTCAAATCGGTACTTTCCTCACTGCCTACTTACCTTCTCACAGTAGTCAAGGCACCAAAAAAATTTATCGTCGATTTAGACAAGTTAAGGAGGAGGTTTTTTTGGGCCGGAAATGACGATTGCTCCGGTAGCAAGTGCAAAGTGAGCTGGACAACTGTTTGCCGCCCTTTTCAATTAGGAGGTTTAGGCATCCTGGAGCTACAAAGATTTGCCAGAGCACTCCGACTTCGATGGCTTTGGCTCGAATGGTCATCCACAGAAAAACCATGGAGAGGGATGCAAACGCCGTGTGACCGGACTGACCACTCGTTGTTCTCTGCAGCCACGAAAGTAACAATTGGTAACGGTCAAAAGGCGTCCTTCTGGAATTCTAGGTGGCTACAGGGCAAAGCGCCAGCACAGCTAGCACCAGCTCTCTTCAAGATCTCTAGACGCAAGACCAGATCTGTCGCGAGTGCATTACAAAACAACAATTGGATCCGGGACATCAAACGCAGGCTAACCGCACAAATGCTTCCAGAGTATGTGCAACTTTGGATCGACATCCAACAGGTAAACCTCGTGCAAGAAATAGACGATGAAATAACCTGGACACAAACGTCCAACGGCGAGTTCACAACCGCGTCGGCATACCAATTGCAGTTCGCGGGAAGCTTGAGCAGGTCGTACACCGCGACCATTTGGTCAACTTGGGCACCGATGAGTTCCAAGATCTTCTTTTGGCTCGCGCAGCAAAACCGTCTATGGACAGCGCAACGTCTTCAGACCCGAGGCTGGCCGAACCAATATTTCTGCCAAATGTGCTATCGAAACCTGGAAACGAATTTCCATCTCTTTGTAGACTGTCCTCAGTACCAACGGCTGTGGGCTATATATGCTTGTTTACATGCTTAGATTTCTTGCTGTTAATTCTATTCTGTTGGCTGCTGTCTTGGTTACTTCCTGTTGTCGACTGTTATTATTCATTACATGTTTTTGTCAGCTGCTATTAGTGAATGTTCAGTAAGCTTCTTGAAGTTGCTTCATATATATTTATACACACACATTGTTCAAGATAATCAACTGATTAGGTTTATTAAACTGTCAAGTATTGAATATATTTTTTAGAGGTAAGGTTATCACAAATTAACCTATATCTTGTCTCTAGTGGCGAGGAGCCCTTTTTAAGGCAGCCCGATATCTTAGAACACTTGAAACTTCAACTTGAGAATTATTGCTACTTGTATGTCTCATTTACTATTTATTGTCATGCATATAGTCAAATATCAGATTATGAGCATGTATGCTTTTATATGGTCAAATATCATGTTTCAGTATATTTACATATGCTTTTATAATTATGTTCTTTCATGATTATATTTTATGCTTGAAATTAAAGTAATAATAAATTTGCTAATACTATAATGTTTACAACAACGAGTAGGTCCAAGATGGGCCGTGGACGGAGAAGCCATTGCTTTTGTGCAGTCTCGCATTGCTTGTGGTTTTCTGTTCTTGGCTGAGCTCTGCAAGAGAAGGCACGAGGCAAGTGGATTTTCAGTGAGCAGAGGATCAATCAGAGTGCTGGTAGTTGGTGATGATTGGAGAGGAACATTTTTTTTAAGATCCTAATACATGGTTTCTATAATCATTTAAAAACATTCACATTATTAATAAATAGCATTAAAAACTACCTTTTAATCTTTTGTATCTTTAACACAAGTGCATAGTGAACGTTGGTCTGCTTGAAAGACGCGTTTGTTACGCTCTAACTAGATTTGGAGAAAAATCATTGTGGCAGCATTAATTGTAAAATCAGTAGAAGAGACAAAGCAATGTTTCATCAACATCAATGAAATCACATAATCATAAATGCTTGTCTATTTGCTGGATCTTCGTAGCTCCTGAAGATTGTAATTCTTTGTGTAAAAAAAACATAGTGAATAAACATCTAGAGTATTGCTGGGTCTTTGTATCTCTTGAAAAGAGTCTCAATTTCATCGAGAACTTGCGGTGGCAGTGGCCGTGGAGCACTAGTAAACGCATCGATGTTCTCCTTTAACTGATCCATGGTGGTTGCTCCGATGATGGTGCTAGCTGTGAACGGACGGTCGCGCACAAAGCCAAGGGCAAGCTCGACCGGAGTTAGCCCATGCTTCTTGGCAAGCTTGACATATTTGGTCGTTGCTTCCTGTCAAACAAAGCGAACAAAAGTAAACCGAAATGCAGAGTAATTATCAAGCCACTGTACAGTTGGAAAACGAACAAAACAACATTTTGAATGGTTAGTCATAGTATTTCATCATACTTTAGCCAACGACGCATTGTAACGCTCCATGTATCCAGGGAAAAGATTTAGCCTGCTCCTCTTAGATATGTCAGAGTTATCCTCAAGATACTTTCCAGTGAGAACACCACCAGCCAATGGGGAGTAGGCAAGCAGCCCTATATTGCAGTTATTTGGGTGGCAAACTTCAACAAGATCAACTGTGATAAAAAGAAACATGCAGTTAAAGTCTAGCATAACAGCTACACTGCTATAAACTCAATACTCAAGAGTCAGCACTCGGATCCTATCACCCAAAAAAACACAAAGCACATAACAAGTTAACAAATAAATTATAGTACAATGGAATGAATCCTTTTCTTTTTCCTTTATAGGTATATCTGAGATCAAGAAAGAAATGTCCATAAATGAAGTTAGCTGGCAGCAAATGTTGATCAGCAGTTCATGTTTGTTTGAGAGAACAGGTAACTGATGTTTCAGACTGAAAGACAAGGCAAAAAGAATTCTCAATATTTCTCACTTAATTTCAGACCCAAGAGCATGACCAAGAGAGTTCCAATGAATCAAGTGAACAGATCAATGCCATCGGATTCACCTTCGAAGCGGCATCTCACAAGTAGACTATAACTGTTCTGGATGCTCACAATCTTTGGAAGTCCTTGAAGCTTTGCAGCCTGTACAAACTCCATTACTCCATATGAGGTTTCATTGGAAACACCGATATAGCGTACCTAGAACAGAGATTAAAAGTGAATTATAGTATTATAAAATGGCTAACAATATAGCATTCTTGACTGCCTTTTGAATATGCTATGGGTGAACTACTGAAATGTGCCTCTACCAGCACAACAATCACATGGTCACAAGCTATGATGTGCTCTAGAATAATTCTATGGAGTTTATCGCAAGAAAAATACACATCATTTAAAATAATGTACAAAAACATAAGTACCAAGTCATGTTGAAAGATGGCTGCATAATTCCATATCACGAGCAGACATGTAGTTACGTGGTTATCATTCTTTTCCCTTTAAATTAAGCCATCTCCAGCCAAAAAACATAGTTATTACCAAATTGCTTGTTTAGAATATCAGCTAAAGCAAAGATTACCTTCCCTTCATCAATTAACTCCTGGAAAGCTTTCAATTGATCCTCAAATGGGACGCTTGGCCTCCATTTGTCTGGATTATAACTGAATTCACCAAATAGTACCACATACCTATCTGGCCTGAAGACATAAATCAAACCTTTGAAGCAAGGGTTTTTTTTTCATCGAGCAGAAATGGAAACAAAACATATCAATATAACCAAAAGAACTTCCTATCGAAAGAAGTCTATTTTGATAGTTAAAGAACCATTAAGATTACACTTAAACAAAGCGGATGCATTAAAAAAAGTTTGTATATGATGACAAACTAAGCGTGAAAAGAGAACTCAAATTTACAATTTTCATATATCTGGTATATATATTTAGTATGTTATGTAAGGAAGTTATACTGAAGTCCAAGAAGTCATGTATTAGTTAGCGTACCATTTGTAGACTTTTCGGTTTATTATCCAAAGCAGCATAGAGCGCCTGCTGAATCTTGTATGGAGAATGAGAACATAAAAGGACAACTTACAAGATAGTACCAATGCCCAAGATTTTTCATATATCTAGGTAAGGAGATAAATATATAATGTTCCAGGTAGAATAGAGACAGTAGGTAAAAAAGGCGCCTTCCTGACCTGGGTTACATGATGCAATACCAGTATACTTCTATCAATACATACACCAGGTATTTTTTTTTGGGAATAATCCATATTCTTGTTAGATCGAATGGATTGGATACAAATAGGTTGGACAATACGTTCATACAGAAGTAAGCAACAGACAACTGAAAGTACTCTAATGAAAATTGATGCCTTCTGAAAATGATTGTGTGCAAACCAAGCTGGACCAAGGTGTACAAATTATGCTGAGCCAGAAAAATCTTCAAAAGTAACACTGACCAGTGTATCTGAAGCAAATCAATGTAGTCTGTAGATAAGCGTGAAAGGCTCTTTTCAACACTTTCCTTGATATTGGCTCCATCAACACGCACCACTTTTGCATTGTCCCGAAGAAAAGTTGATCGCTCTGAATAACCAGCAACTTTAGTGGCCAAAACTACCTGGATGCACAGAAACAAAACAGGCAAGCACCATGTTTCAGTGACACCATTCAAACATGCCACCACAAATGGGAAATTTAGGGAGCTGTCCATAGTAAGTCCTGAGCTGTATTTACTCTATATTCTTCAACAAATTGTTATATTATAATTATATTCTTTAGACCGTAAATACTAACATCAACTTCAAGGAAGGAAATCAGTGTAATATATACAAATCACTGATCACATACAGGTAGTTAGGTAGCAACAAGTTAATTAAACAGAGTCAAGTTTCATGATTATATTATTGTTATTATCCTGAGTAAGGTGAAATGATTTGAACAAGTAGCCACAAATGGATTTAGTATGAGACAATAAATGATATGGCCTATTTTAGGGTACCTTGTCTCGTGGCTTGGATTGCATCCACCTGCCTATATATAGATCAGTCCTCCCTTGAGTATCCTTCTTCATTGGAACTGGGTACTAAAGGCAAAAAGGAATGAAAGTTGAAAATGAAAACTAGATCAATTACTTACGCATGGCTTCAATGATAATTGTAATGAACTTCAAAAGATAAGAAACTAGTTAATAAAGGGAAAGGAGGAATCTGCACTGACAATTTCTGCAGTGTCAAGGATATTGATGCCACGATCAAAAGAATAAGTGAGTATATCATGCGCTTCCTTCTCTGTGTTTTGCTCTCCAAAAGTCATCTATAGAAAAGGAGAATTAACCTGGAATGCAAATAAATATGTAACAAACAACAGCAACATGATCTCCAGTTGTTTACATACTGTTCCAAGAGTGACCTCACTGATAAGGAGGTCTGAATCACCCAGTTTCCGATACTGTAACTGTTCTTGAGCCTCTGCCCGAGCCTGGATGCGGAACCGTCTCCTGTGGCATCTTTGGGACTTGTGGCCACACAACCCCGATAAGGTATTTCTATAGGATGAGGAGGGGGTTGCAACGAACGCAGATAGGGCCATTTGTTGCATACTAAAATTCCTTTCCTGCACGTAACAAGATAAACGTTGGACCATAAATTGATGCAAAACTAGTTCATGTTAGTGTCTGAATACTAGGTACCTAAATTTTTCCAAAAAAAAAAATCTGGCCACTACATTTTACACTACGTATAACTAATCTTTCTTGTAGTATTCTCGAAAAAAAAAATTGCTTGTAATTAAATTTCTTGATTTGGCAAGGTCCACCAAATTAATATTGGGCATTCTAGAAAAAATAAGTGTATTTGGAACTCCTGCCACCAATCCCCACTAGAGGGTTTCTACCCATATCACCTGAATGTATCGCTATGCAAGCAAGCCGATTCTTCGATGGAACGAACGAACAACCATTCATTCCAACGCTGCAAACAATTGCTTGCGCAGTCACTTTTATTGAAAAAAATATATGTATGCGTTTCATCACCTGCACTGCATTACGGACCTTTTAAGGAAACGAAAGGAAACATAGGACGATTTTGCACCTTACAAGAAACCTTGGCATGATGTTCTTCGTTAAGAAATGAGAACTCAATAGAACAAGAACCAAAATGCTACCTGTTTCTTGGACCTTGTCGAGTTGTCTCTCCCGGCCAACCCAATCGCAAGTTCACCGGCGAACAAAACGAAGCGCGGCTAGAGAGAGAGAGAATGGGAGCTTGAGAATGGAGGGAGGAATCAGGAAAGGAGAGGAGAGGAGAGGAAGCCCACAGAAAAGCCGAAAGCCCCTTCCTTCAATTCACTTCTGAACTGGTCTCCTGGTGAGGAAGCAAGGATCAGATTGGCAATCCGCGACGGTCAGATGTAAGGCCGGGGTTTGTGGGTAAATGGGCTAATGGCCACCGTCCCCTGCCCCTCAAAACTCTGGACAAACATCTTTTTTTTTGGTCACTTATTTGATAAGTGAAACCAGGGAAAACAATTTCGGCTAAAATTTACAAAATTCAGTAAAAATTGGTTCTCTAAGACAAAAGAGAAACGATCCATTTCGATTTTTTTTTTCAGCCTATTCGGTCCGACACAAAGCCTATCCCTAACCCTCACGCTCTCAATGTGTCAATCCTCCTTATCTCTGTTCTCCATTCAAATTGTTGGTGGTGACGCCCGCCTGGAGGGGGGTTGATGTAGATGGCAGCTCCAACATAGGGAGGGGCAAGGATGCCGGTGAAGAACATGAAGAGGCAGTTGTTTGAACCCCCAGCGGAGGTCCCACATACCTTGCCTCGAGCTTTTGCTCTATGTATTGGCTCCTACAAAACTCTTTTTCCTTCGTAATTAATTGCCATAGCTCCTGTTCTTTTCTTAAAATGACAGTTGTTTAATCACTGGCATGACTTAGTGCATTTTTGTGCATATAGCTGCAGATCGAAATTGTTCTGAGACTTTAAAAAATGGAGTATTTTCTCAAGGGATTTGTTAGAAGTTGGTGTCCAGGCTTTTAGATGTAAAGCTTCAGATTTGTTTTACGGGGAAAAGCTTTAGATTTGTTGTTACATTTCTTCTTTTAACCTCCCCTACCTGTAAAAGCTTTGCATACAAGGAATACACAGAACGAAAAAGATTGTGAAATTAGTGCATAATCTGGCCATTCCCAAGTTCCCTCGCAAAAATAAGGGGGAAATCTTTCCAAATTGGAACTTCTATGGTCTTGGTGGGATTTCCCGTATTTTTTAGTGTTTTGATGATTAATGATGTTAATTTGTTAAGACTATATTTTAAGGGTTTTAGCTGACTTAGTGCTTGATATTGGCATATTGAGAGTTCTTAGTATTCATGGATCCCAAAAAGTGTAAATGATGGCAAACCATAAAGATTAAGAACGTTATGACTAGAAAATGAATTGATGAGTCGAGTTTATATTATTTTAGACATATGTTTTGTTATTGCTTTGACAATACTATTAAAGGGGGTTCAAAGCTCATATCTTGAGGTTGATGAGATTGGGTAGCTAGTTATGATGCACACGAGGTCTCTCTAGCTCAAATCTACTTAGAGAAAACCAAGAAACCAAATGAGGATGACAGATTTAGAATTTGTGTTAAGTTTTAGACTTAATCAGAAAATTCAGATTTCAGTAAGATAATTCGACTGGGTAGGATCATGGGTCGAATCAATTCAACAGAGAATTGTTTTTTGAAGTTTTAATGGGAGTAGGATAATCTGAGTGACTTGGACTATAAGTTGAATCAATTTTTACAGAGAAATGCTCAAAAGGACCTGGATGATCCAAGTGGCCGGACTAAGGGTCAAATCAATTTGACACAGACCTAGTATGAGATGAGTTTCTTGTGAGTCAGATGATCTGGGTGAATCAGAGGATGATGACCTCAGTCAATTTTACAAAGAATGTGCTCTTGAAAAATTGCACTAGCCCGAATAATTCGAGCTAGTCGGATGATCCTAGTGGGTTCGATAAGACAGATGATTCGAGTGTGTGCAGTAGTTATTTTTGTTACCATTGGAAGCGTTTAAGTAGAAATTCTGAGTGAGTTGAATGATCTGACTAAAAGAGATATTTTTTTACCATTGGAAGCATTTAAGGACTATCACGAGTGCATGGAAGCTAGACTTTTGCGAGAATGCTCCAACAAGGAGTAGAGGAGATCACTGAATCTCCAAGACTTTGGTAAAAAAATCGATTTTGTGTACCTTGTCTCTTATATGCTTCCATTTTTACCTTATTGTCTTTCATTTTTTAGCTTACTAGAATTATGTAGAGTTAGAAATAGGTTGCAAAAGTTCACTAGAAACTCTAGGCACTTATGTTGGACTATTAAAGATTAAATTTTTAATTAGCCTTATTGTGAAAAAGAATCTTAATTCACCACCCTCTTGGACATCTGATCCACTTCAATAGGTATCAGAGTTAGGTTGTTCAATTCAGGCTTTACGACCTTGAGTAAGGATGTTTGGAGACGGTGTGAATGTTGGTAGGGCACCTCTATTTTTTGTACAAATTATTCTTATTTGAAGGTTAGCTTGGGATGTTATTTCGAGGCCTTGAGTCTAGATATTTGGCATGTATGTGAGACCCCGGATCAGCTATCCGAAATCTCCTGTGCATTTCTGTACTAGTCCCAGATCAGTAGCTAGTACACACAGTCAACAGTGATACGTCATTGCCGAACATAACGAAATTGTACCATAATAATAAAGTATGGGCCACATGGCCACTTATTACAATACTCGGTCACGAGACCGGAGACACGACAGCGGAAGCAAAAGCGACAAAAAGCGAACACCAAAAACACCACAGGCGACGACAAGACACGCGACTAGCTATCTTGGCAATCTTCCTCGAATTCTTCGGTATAGAACTCACCGTCTTCAGCTGCGTCCTGGTAGTTTTCTGATGATGACAAGATGTGTAGCACGTGAGTACAAAAGTACTCAGCAAGTCGGGGAAAGTATGCATATGAGGGGCTTTCCAAAGGAAGCTTAATAGGGTTCTTTTGCACAAAGCCAAATTTCATCATAATTGAGTATAATTTCATAAAGCACATTTTAATAATTATTTTAACAATTGAATTATTTAATATTTCAGTGAAGGTTCTATCCACCATCACTAATATAAGGCTCTATCCGCCACAAGGTTAAAGGATCAAAATTTAATCACGAATGACTCTTTCCGTCAAGATATAAAATAGGTTCTTTCCACCTTGCTGGCTCAATCCGCCATTAAACATCCGAGAGTTCTAACCACTCCCGAATCCCAAAACAAAGTACCGTTTAATTTTAAAACCGAAACCAAAGTCTACCAATATGAAAGTATTCTTTGCTTTGCCCTTGACCATAGGCACGGTTATTCGAATAGTTTTAACTCTGCAGAGGTGTACAACTTTACCCACAAGACATGATCGTCTCTTGATGCCATGCAATTAACACACTTCCTTTGGTGTGTCGACAGAGAGATCATGACAAGGCCTTTACAATGTATACGCCTAACCCGACCCACCCGCTGAGGTTTCACTGCTGTTAGGGTTCTAGCCACCCAGTACAGAAGCCCCCTCTTGCGCCGTGTGAGAAAAATAGTCTTGCCTCTATCCGGCACTCACATTCCACCATTTGGTGAGTCTAAGTTAGGTTTCTACAAATTATTTAGCCAGGTCGTACCATTATAGACATGTGGTAGTACGGTTATGCTTAGAATGGACAATCATAAGCGTCGGTCCTTATTTGACTTGGGGCGGTACTTGCACAATGCAACTAGTGCTCAATCCGCACCCACCCGACATTCCATTCCGCCCAAGCCCAAACCGTTTTTCCCTTTTTTGTTTTATAAAAGCAGTACCAAAATCTTTGTAATCATTTCCAAACCACACTTTAAATCATAATTTTGCATAATCCCACCCATGGGTCATTTTCGTCAATATTGGCCCTAAGCAATTCTACTGTACTATTCAACAAAGGCCACCATATAGGGGTAAACATGGCATAGCAAATGTCCTAGGGTTACAAGTAAGCATGGATGTCAATAACAAAGGAGGCATTCACAAATCGGATTAACTATTCACTTCTATTTGACATACGATGATAAACATAGCATGCAAGTTTATAAAACCTTGTAAACACATTCGTAAACATAGGGTCAACATGCGTCAAGGAGACTTGCCTTCGGTCGCAGCGAGGTCGTCGAACGCTTGAAGTTCGGCGGCAGGGTCGGCGGACTCGGACGGCTCCTCGGCTACGCGCAAAACGAGACAACAAAGAAAAACAAGAAAATAAAAAATCCAAAAATTATAAAAGTAGTACTGGCAGGTAGGTATTGATTTTATATGAATTTAGGAATTTGAACGGAGTCAATCGGAGTTCGTATGCAAAAGTTATGATCGTCTGAAGTTCGAAAATCCTGAAAAATCGAAAACCGAGGAATATTCCCGGAATATTCCTTTGCTGATTTTTCTGATTTTCTTTGAATTGATTTGAGGGTATGGCAAATGGGGTCAAGGTGTCATCCTCATGGGGGGGTTCTTCCCCATGGCTCTCATGGCCAAAACAGAGGAGGGAGCTCCTCCATGGAGTCGGCAAGGGGGGGCATGGCGGGCTCCGGCGAGCGGTGGCAGGCGGCGGCGGCGAAGGCGGCGGGCGGCGGTGGCGGCGAGGCCGGAGGCGACAGGCGGCGGGACCATGGCGGCGGGCAGGCGCGCGGAGGCGGCGAAGTCGGCTGATCGGCCGGGACCGGAGGAGTGGCGATGGTGGCGAACACGCCCGATCGGTGGCAACCGAGAGGCAGGCGAGAGCCCCAAAAACAGAGAAACCAAGTTTCTCCAAAAAAATGAATTTTTGCACAAATTTTGAATGAAACTTTGCAAAACAAAATGATGGATCACCTAAAGATCATCTAGATGGACTCACACTTGCAAGGAATTGAGCCAATTCTCACCAGAGATGACGAATTCGATGATGAACGGAGTTCCGGCTGAAGTGACCAAAATGCGAAATTCGTCATCAACTCTTGATGGAACCTAAAATCGATTGAAAGATTAGAATCTAGACTCCCACACGATCACAAGGAAATAAACGGAATGAGTATTGACCCACCGAAGAGGGAGAAACGAGGATGAACTCGAAGAACACAAAAATGGTGGTTTCCCGTCGGTTTTCTCGATCTACCAGATGAATGAGTTGGAGAGGCAATGAGAGGATGCGTGCTCTGGAAGGAGGACACCACCACGGAGGTTTAGGAACCGGCGGTGCGCGATTTGGGGAAGAAACGGCAAAGTTATTGCCATAAACGTGTTTTTTGGTTTTTGGAAAACTGCATCGTTTCCGGCGCGAGTTAGAGCTAAAGATCATGGGGGATGGAAAGTGGATGTCACTACGGATTCAACGGATCCAGCCGTTCGTGAATCGGAGCAATGAATGGAAAGTTAGAGAGGATTGAATGAGAGGAAGCCATTGAAGAGAAGCTTCTGTTCTTGCATGGCACTTCCCCATCGTGAGGTTGAAGAAGCAACACTATAGCGCCAGGTGGCAAGCTCCTATTGGCCGAGAGTTACGCGAAAGGGACGCCCTAGAGAAAAATTAGCAAAAATGGTCTAAAAATTCCGGAAAAATTCCTAGAACCATTTTGGAATATTTGAAACCCAATAAAATTGGTTTCGCGGAATTTGGATGAAATTTGTGGATTTGAATATTCTGGAGCGAATAGTGGGCATTAAACAAAAGCCGCACGTGATAAATACCAGAGAGCTTCCAAAAATCTTGGGAATCATTCCAAAAATCATTTTGGAATATTTGGGACCTAATAGAAGTGATTTCGGGATTTTTGGAGCATTTTTGGACTCAGGTGAAATTTCGGGTACCGGCGGGAATCGAGAAATTCGATCTTTCGAACGGAAGGGAATTGAATCCCGATTTTGGGACGGATAAGGATGCCAGGTTAACATAAACACCAAGGAAACTCCAATTTTTGAATTTAATTAATTTAAATTAGGTTTTACTAGAAAGCGAAACTGAGGATGTTACAATGTAGTAGTATAGTTTTGCGGTTTTGCCCCTCCACGCAATCTACTTGCAACCACAGATGTGGAGGTTAAGAACATTCAATGCAACACCAAGCTAAGAATGCCATATTTAAGTCTCCTAGTCTTGATATCTTCAATCGAGTAAGCAATCTCAACACTGCTCATGAGATTGGACTACTCTTTATGAGATTCACGAGGGCACATCTAATGTGCAAGAGGCTAAGATATTCATTCTCAATGATCAATTCAACTCTTTCAAAATGATACCTCATGAAAAGCAGAACAATATGCTATCTTGAATGAATAGCCACTAGTACAGAAAACCTTATTACAAATGGTTCACAAACATCAGTGATGAAAGAGATCATTAGAGACGGTTTTTGACCCGTCTGTGAAAATAGACATCACAAACGACTCTAAATAGGAACCGTCTGTGATGAAGATCATCATAGTCGGTTCTAAATAGGGACCGTTTGTGATAGACATCACAAACGACTCTAAATAGGAACCGTCTGTGATGAAGATCATCACAGTCGGTTCTAAATAGGGACCGTTTGTGATATGCATAATTCAGCACTACATAATATATGATACATCCTGAGAGGTCACCCATCCCAGTACTACTCTCATCCAAGCAAGCTTAACTTCGGAGTTCTTATAGGATCTAGTACTTTAGTGCTGGTATGATCGCATGTGATGTGTAACGCGTCCCTCTCCCCTTAACCCCGCAGAGCAGCCAAACACCTATTTTAATGTGATCATACTTCGAACACGGTTTGAGCTATATTTTAGTATTGTCTCATACTTTGAAACGGGTACAAAACTTCGGAGGCCATTTTGAGGCTTTAAACGATGTTTTTTTGGAATTTTGTCGCCACGCTTGTACTCACGCAAACCATCATTGAAAGACCTCCAGATTTTCGAGCTTCTACATTTTTGGATGGAACTTCTTGTTAGCTTTCCAACAAGCCAAAGAATGCCCTGATCGGAGTTACGAGTCAAAAGTTTTGGCCATTTTACCAAACATATTCAGATTTCCTATTTGCAAACCAAACCAGACTTGTTGCCTGAAAGAAAAATTGGAGAGCTCATTGTGCTGATCCCAGATTGTACAAGAACGCTCCGATCGGAATTACGAGTCAAAAGTTACGATGTTTTTACTAACCATGTGGAATATCTATAGGAGTCATCACAAACAGTTTTATACTAAAACCGTATGTGATATTGCTGTATATCACAGATGGTTTTATACTAAAATCGCCTTTGATATTGCTGTATATTATATTATTGTATATCACAGACGGTTTCTAAATAGAACCGTCTGTGATGGCTACAGGAGTCATCACAGATGGATTTATAATAAAACCATCAGTGATATTGCTGTATATCACAGACGGTTTCCAAATAGAACCATCTATGATGGCTACAGGAGTCATCACAAACGATTTTATACTAAAACCGTCTGTGATATTGCTGTATATCACAGACGGTTCCTAAATAGAACCGCCTATGATGCTCTCACTAACGGTTACACTATAGAACCATCTGTGATGTTCCTTATCATAGACGGTTTATCAAAATCGTCTGTGATGAGGCGGCTAATATAAGCCTTTTTGGAGTAGTGAGCATTGTGAATGACTTGAAGGGCATCGGGTTAACATTATATAACCTTGAGATTGTGAGAATAATCTTAGGGTGCTGCCCAAGGAGTGCAAGACACTTGTGGTGCTTCTTACCATTGGAAATTTGAACAAGTTGACACCTACTTCGCTCTTGGAGAAGCTCACCACACATGAGTTCTTCTTGGAGGAATATAGAGATATTTCAGCACCAAGAAGAACATTGTTATCAAGGCCAAGGATGAAGATGGTAACCATGATGATGATAACAAGGAGGAAGGCTTAGATGACTTAGCCATACTTATGAAGAAGATAAGGCGTCTCCTCAAGAAAATAAAACACCAATAGCGGCAACTATTATAAGAGGAGAAGATCATCTTCAAGCTACTCCTATAACAAGAACCCCCTTCACTAACACCATATGCTATGAGTGCAATGAGAATAATCATATCGCTTCAAGATGTGAGAACAAAAGGAGAAGGACAAGGGCATCTTCAAAGGAAAAAAGAAGCAAGGCAAGAATATGTTAGAGAGTGGGTGATAGATGAAGAAAGGTTCGATAAGGACTCAAGCGATGATGATGAATATGGACCTAATCCAAAGGATCTAGCTGGGCTCGCGCTCACAGAGTTTACACTGCTATCTCCTTCCTCAACCTTTTGCCTCATGGCTAAGCATGACAAAAAGGTAATCAACCTTGATCCATCATATGAGGGACTTGTTGAGATCATTGAGGAGCTCAATACAACTCTTGGCCAGGAGAAGAAAAAGTTCAAAGTGATAAAGAAAATGCACTTCACGCTTAGCATCGAGTTTGAATAACTTAGTGCAAAGTATGAAGAGCTAGAAGTTCAACTTGACTCACTCCTTAACAAGCAATTTGTCATGACCAAAATTGATAAAGGTATTCCTTATGATCTTGATCCTCAATCCATTCCCGCTCAAGAAAGTAGTCCTCCTATCAATGTCGATAACTCTATTTCTTGTGAAGATTTTATTTTTATTCCATGCTCATCTAAGATATATGCTAACTCTACTTGCGATATTCCCTCTTGTGGTGTAGCTTCGTGTGCCACTAATCTTGTTTAGGAGAACTTGGAGTTTAAAGAGAAGGTAAACAAACTCAATAAGGATTTGTCAAAATGTTATCAAGGAAGTGCCACTCTCGATTAGATTCTTGGAGAGAAAAGGTTTACCTTGGGTAAGGAAAGATTGAGGTACGTCCCCTAGGTTATGCCAAAGGAAGGTAGTTGATACAACCCAAAATGAAGTATGTGAAGGAGGGTAACTTTTGCTACAAGTGCCATGGTGAAGGCCACAAGCCCATTACATGTCCATTGGCCACTTCATTCAAAGGGTGCTTCAACAAAGAGCATCACCTATGACTCTCACTACTTGCTCCGAAAGGGAAAGGATAGTAAATTTGTTGCTAAGTTCATATGCGTTCCTTTTGTTTAATTTTTTTGCTGCAAAATAGTGAGAGAGGTTGCTACAGTATTATATTAATATATAAATATGAAAAGAAAGTACAAACCTTGTAGAATTACAGAGAGTTAAGATCGGAAATTACAAGCGGTCTAATAGTGTTTTTCACCCTATGCAGATGTAGAGTGGTTTCTTCAGTGAAGCTATGCATGCAGTCTTGAATAGAAGGATTGACTCGCTACAAGATCTAGATATACCACGACGCGATGGTGAAGATCTCCATGAAGAATTGAGTTCCAAAATTGTGTGAAGCTTGTTGTATCATACCCATAAAAGAAATGACGAATCGTTTCATCCTCTGTTATTTGGCAAAGAACAAAGTGGGTATCAGTGTTTGTATACCAGGCTCTTCTCAATAACATTATTTTAGTGTTAAGCCGATCTTGCAATAAAAGCTAGGCCAAGACGCGTAATTTCGGTTCACACTTGCTTTACCAAATCCATTTTAGGGGTGGAGGAGTATATATATTTTAAAAATGATGATTATAGTATTTCCTTGATCTGAATAAATTTTGCCCCCATATATATGTCCATTGATCATTCAGATTTTGATCAAAATTAGCATTTCCAAAGAAATTATGCAAATCTTCAAATTCAGTAGAACTTCCAAAGAAAGAGGTAGGTTAAAGTGATGTGCCTAGTTGGTTTGTTGGAAAAAGGCCAAAACTAACATGTCTTCATTTTTGACATAAGAGTAGAGCCTTGGAAATTTGTAACATGGCATATGTCCATTCCATAGATCCTTCCAGAAAGTTACTATCATTCCAACACACACTATTGTAGTGGCTATATATGCCTTGGAAATCAGCTACCAATTTCATGATGTCTCTTCACCAAAATGATCCATAGCCTATTGCTAAGTGTGGTACTTGATTTTGATAGTAGGTGTTCCATAAAAGATGCACTCATGGTATGTCTTTATTGTTATAGAAGTTATGTAGGTGTTTGAGGAGGAGAGCTTTGTTTTGAAGTTCCAAATTTAAAATTCCCATACCTTCTTTATTTTTTAGCCTGCCAACCATGTCCCAAAGCTGCTAGAGATTTACAACAATAATCTACATATGTCGATCTTCTCCATAAACAGTGTTTACATGCTCTATCAATGTGCGCAATCACCATCTTTGGTAATTTTAATGAGCACATATAGTAAATGGGCAATAGTGACATCATTGAATTGACCATGGTGAGGGGTCCATAAGAGGTGCAAAGTCCTTTACATTTGTCTTAGAGGTTCCCAAAGGCAGTTCAAGATATGTAAACGGCATTATCCCTTTTTCACAACCAAAAGTATTTGCCAGACGTGTAAACCTTTCTTCTTTAATGTTGATAGGGTACACCGAAGACTTATGGTAATTTCCTTTAAGCCCTGTTGAATCCGCAAAGGTGTTAAGAAGACTTTTGAGACATAGAAGTTGCCTTGTACAGGCAGGGATGACTAATGCTATGGGATAGTTTGAAACCCCATGCACTAGAATTGGATGCTATAATACAACTCTTTGAGCAGCTTTATTGATAATGAGTTAAACTAAGTCAGCACCAAGAACAAAGAGCAATGGGGATAAAGGATCTCTCCGCCTTACTCCTCCTTTGCATTGAAATTTTTTTCTAGGTACCCCATTTAAGAGGACTAAAGACTGTCCTGATGAAAGGATTTCCTGAACCCACCTAACCCCACTACTATAGAGAAGAACATCAGTGGCGGTTCTAAACTCACATTAGTGGAAGTTTTTGAACCGCCACAGATTAAGCGCCACTGATAATCTCCGATTATCAGTGGCGGTTTGAAAACCGCCACAGATAATATTATTAGTGGCGGTTGGAGGAAAAAACCGCCACTGATAATGAAAATATCAGTGGCGGTTCCAACTAAAAACCGCCACTGATATTTGCATTATCAGTTGGAACCGCCACTGATATTTTCATTATCAGTGGCGATTTTTAGTTGGAACCGCTACTGATATTTGCATTAACAGTGGCGGTTTTTTCCTCCAACCGCCACTGATAACTCCCTCCCACATAATAAAAAACCAGCATTTCTGGCTAGCCTCAGGAAGTGCTAGCCATGCCCTCTAAAACAGCACACAAATAACAATTTATATCACACACAGAACAATTATATCACACAAAACACTAAATCAGATCAAATAATACATAAGATTAGTCATAATGAAGCATCAATTTACATTTTATAATTAAAAAAATGTTAAATAATAAAGTCTAAACTTGTTTGTAAACTACAAGCCTACGAGTCTTCAGAGTTGTTTGGAGACAAATGACGTGTAAGAATAGTATGGATCACTGGATTGTTGTTGTCTTCATCATAAAACTCGCCCCTTTTGTTGATGACTTCCTTCATGATGAAGTAGGCAAGCTGTCCCTGAATGGCTTGGATTTCAACAGGAAGCAGTCCTGCCGTAGGCAATTTGAGGCGCTACAAGTAGGAAAAATAAATCTCAGAGTATATATATAGAAATTGAGTTGCATGAATAAATGTGTAAAGTTAACATGACAAACCTCTACGTCATTGTCTATTATTGTAGAACCTAAGATTTCGCGTATGTATTGGCACATGAAGTACCCACATAAATTTGTGCCTTGCGGCTGCTTGTGACACTGCAAAAATTGAATAAACTAAAATGTCATGGAAGGAGTTATTTACTATGAAATGCGATATGAGAATATTGCTTGCGTGCGTACTGGAAATTTAGTACGGACTGAAAGGGATTTCTGGAATGGGTGGTATCTCAACCTTTTTGTACAATATCTTTTGAACGTCTCATTCATTAGACTTAATAGCTTTGCATAGCTCTTTTCTGGAGTAATTACAACGAGAATCCAGTGGAACCAACATACGCATGTATGATGCTATAGTCATTACTCCTAGGATAAAAGTAATGAACGAATTCAATGAGTAATTTAACTAGCCAGCGAGAAACTTACTTAAAATTTTATGGAAGAAGTATGAACTCCTTGTCTTGTAGTTTTAGCAACGCATTGTATACGTATTCCTCGACCTCCTTTGGTGCTCTTATGATTTCGGTCTGGCAGACCGTTCCTGGGTCAAGGAATCCCACTGGCCCCTTGGTTCTTCTCAGTTCAGTCATCTCGTATCTAGATAAGGAAAAAGTTAGACATGACATTTATCGCCATTATGTGAATGTAAACCATGATTTATATATTGGACACTTACAGTGACCAGCATCTAAAAAAACACACGTTGAGGGCGTTGTGATAGTACAAGTTGTGCAAGTCCTCGAATTCTATCAGGAAGTAGTCACCCCCCTCATGGTGAAAATGTTCCTCTTGGAAAATGGCAGTGATCACCTTCGGGAGTATCGCTTGGTTGGATCGCTCCATGTACCAGATATGTAATCACTGCATCATGAATGTTAAGCTATTCAACTTCGATTCGGTGACAAACAGCTTCCCCATCTCGAATTTCAGCCTTACTTGATTATCTTGTACCTTAGACTTCGCCTTGCCCTTACTTTTTCCTAGGAGAACATCATACTGCTGTTACGGCCGCTGATCTAGCCGTCTGGCTTGTCTAATGTGCCATTTCTTCGGATCATGGGTTATAAGTTCACCCTTTGAAGTGGTCCCACTAGCCATTTGACGTTGAGGTGCTGGTGACGAATGGGCTCCTAGGACAACGTCGTACTCTGTTCAGGCTTCGCCTGATCTAGCTGATATGGCTTGTCCAATGTGCCATATATTTGGATCAGAGGTTATAAGTTCATCCTTTGAAGTGGTCACACTAGCCATTTGATGCTCAGGTGTTGGTGACGAATGGGCGAGTTCTACTGCATGAGAGGCTGGCACTACATGGTCCAAGACGATGTCACGCTTGCGCCACTGGATGAATGTGTGAACGACAATTTCTAGAGTTGTAACCTCATCGTTGGAGGGTATTTCCAGCCCGATGTCGGCAAACTGTGGAAGTACCGTTTCCACCTGGACCTTTGCATAACCTGGAGCTATCGAAGAGTTGTGCAAAACATCCCCTTCTTGGTATGGATAAGCTATTCCTATACCAGCCTGTAAAAATATGTTCATGACAGGCACATTGAGCTGGCAGGGTGTGGGGTCTTGTATGTCGTCCACTGGATAATGGGTGTTACCCAGTTATACCAATGGTGTGGACGCGCAACTGCTATGATGATTCATAGGGCTGGCGAGAACAATGTTTTGTCCTTGCGACTAGCTCATGGCTTCTTGTACTTTTTGTTGAACTTGTTGTTCTATGGTGCCTTGTAATTCTCGAAGCACCTTTTCCTTTATCTTCTCCAAATCCCATTCCGCACGCTCTTCTTTGGCTCTCTTGCGACTCCTGTAAGAGTCTCTATGCTCTGGGAAACCTATCTTCCAGGGAACCTTGACGCCAACGCCTCGTGTTCGACCAGGGTGCTCTTTGTTTCCCAAGGTCGTTGTTGGTTCGTCCTTCTCCCTATCTGCGTGAAAAGTTCCTTGAATGGACTCGACGTGCAGTTCCTGAATTCTTTGCGATATTGCTTCATCATCGCTACTTTTGAATGATAAGCCCCCAGCAAACATGATAGATGCCCTTGCTAGCACATAGTGCTTAACTCGGTCTGGTAGTCCGGCCAAGGGACTTGCACCAGTCGATCGGACTGCATCTAATTCTTGCCTCTCCCATTGAGGAATTTTACCTGCGTAGCCACTCGTGCCTAGTCTGTGGGGGTGAATGTTCCTCCTTGCGATGTCTCTGTGGTCCTCACTAGACTTCTTTGTTGCTTCATCTTGCTTCATCGCAACAAATTCATCCCAATATGGCTCTACTTTAGTATAATCTCCGATGGCTGACCGATTTTTCTTCACATAGTTTGTATTCAGCCTCAACTTGAAGTTCCTTCATGCCACATCCATGGTCATCAATGCATTTCGATGCACGAGTTCTTCGGCATCTTCGGGGAATTCAAAGGTTTCTTTCAGCTCTGTCCATAGATCTATTTTGATGGCATGGGGCAACTTTGTGCCAATCCAAATAGGTGATTGGCACTTTATCCCTTACGATGTACCCGCATGTTGACCTATATTTTGCTGCTGCTTTTTTTGGTTGAAGAGGGGCTCCAGCATTTGAGACCAGCGAGATGGCATACCGGCCTTTAGGCTTCTTAGTTTTCCCTCGGCCTCGACATCTTGCAACGGGAGCATCGGCATCTTCAGTGGCCTCGACGTCTTGCAACGGGAGCATATGCATTTAACATCAATGTTAAACAAGCCATTTTTAAAGTGCACAGGTTTTTTTGTTCATTTCGAAGAACAAGAACAGTGAATTGCTTTTAGACCTAGAAATATTAAGAAAAAACAATAGTCACATGTTAAATAACTCACTAGAACAGTAAAAGAATTTAGGAGATGACAGCCAAAATGGTTTGAAAGTAATGTTCTATATGTAGCACTGAAAATTAAACAAACAAGTAGTGCCTAAAAGAGGATCAAGACTTTACATGTTCTATATGTAGCACTAAAAACTAATCACATTTGTCAATAATTGTTTCTTCCCCGTGGAAACCATTCCAGAAGGCAAAATTTATATGCAACCTATAGAACATAATTGCAGATGGTTCCTACATTTGCAAACAAATTATCTAAACCAACTAATCCACTTGATTATCGTGAATCTCGACTCAACAACATTGTTACAACAAAATTGCAGATGGTTCTATATGTAGCATCATTTAGAACTCCCCAACAAAAACTTTGCTAGTGTGGCAGTTCTATATGTAGCATCATTTAGAATTGCCCAACAAATACCGATCAGGACGAGGGCTGGATGGGACAAGGGCGGCGCCGAGCGGGACCGGGGCGGCGACGGGCACGGGGGCGGGAGGCGGCGGCACTATGAGGTTAGGGTTAGGAGGGAGCGGGAGACGGCAGCACTCTAATGTGTATATAAGGGGGAAGTATCAGTGGCGGTTTTTATTAACAACCGCCACAGATATGTCTTATCAGTGGCAATTTTTATTAACAAATGCCACATATACCATTTTTCAGATTTCCTTTTAATATAAAGCTATGAATTAATGTATTAATGAACCTAAAATATATATTAAAAAATAATTAATAATAATTAATTTATATATGATAAATAAATATAAATTCTTACAAAATTTACTAATTGCTAATAGATGTATGTTTTTACTTAGTTCATGTAACACCCCGGCATCTAATACGCCTGAATGCTACCAAACATCGATTATGTATCATCTAAATACTACAAATAAAAGAAAATTACAGCAAAGGACCAATTGCTAGAACCAAAAATTTCGGCAGCATCTCCTTTGTTTAATTATGATCTCGCGCAACCATAATAGCATAGCAGAATATGACATAATATGAAACATCTAAAACAGTAGTAATAAGCGACACGGAAGCAATATAAGTCCACTTTAAGCATCCCAAAGTCATCATTAGCCAAATGAAACGAATAAGGCAATCCTAGCACACATCTAAACCATAAACATCAATGGTATCACATTAAGTTTATTGTCATGACTCCAAATGATTCCATTGTGGAATCAATTGCGTGAACTACGTGGAGATGTGTGACTATTCCCCTTTTCCCTCATGCCGATCTCAAGGTACCTAAAAACAACATAAAACACAAGCGTGAGTTCAAAACTCAGCAAAGTGTATTGTAATGGAAAAACAAAGATCAAGTCAACAAACCATCATCACCAATCTCCAAAAGCACATCATAACACAACATGGTTAGCATTCCAAACATCTTTTAAGCATCCATGTACTCATCTCGTGAGCAACTCATAAGTATTCACATCGTCATCTCATAAACATCATCATATACATATTTCATTAATGCAATGCAATGCACATGTCTCCTTGGAAACTCATACCGGTATGGTTGAGTGCACACCCATCGGCATGCACCCTTTTCCCCCTTCCATCCCGAAGATGGAGGGTGCCTATCACTCGCTTCCATTCACCACGGTGGATGGAATCACGATGTAGGTCTTACTCAAGAATAGCCCCGGACTAGTCATAACGGTTCTCACCGACCCTCCCAGAATAGTTATGACTTATCTCACCGGCCGGCCATGAAAATATGCCATGTATGCAAAATGGACAACCACGTACACATATATAGGAGTATTGCATATCATCACATGGCATGTAATCCACTTATCAACAATAAGTACATTTAAATCATGGCATAATGGCTTCATATCAAGCAATACATGTAATTCATGGCAAGACAACATGTTATCTATTCCAAATACTATGAAGCACAACTAGCAACACATATAGCATACAATCCACACAACACACTTGCCTTCAATTGCGAGCAACGGAGTGACGAGAGGTTGAGGGCACTCCCGGAGGCACACCACCTGCAAACACGTGCCACACACTCAAATCAAGCCCATAAAACAGTACACATACATCCCACTACCCCGACTTCGCTTACAACTCCTAAAATTAGAAAACAGCAAATCTGTCCCTTCCGGACAGCAGCCTTCCAAAGGGCATAACTTCTGTTCTAAAACTCCAAATTGATTAAACGAGTACACCATCGCGAAGCTTAGGAAATTTCCTAGCTTTTCCTAAGTATTGAGAAAAGCCAGATCGGCCTCTAAAATTGTTTAATCTAACGTTGAACACGAACTGTCTCAATCTCGTCACAGATTTGACAGCGCTCGGTAAAACGGCCATATCTCCCAAACGGCTGGGCGGATTTTAACGTTCTTTATATGCACGGAAACATAATGAAATTATCTACAATTTCCTAAAAGTCCGTATGGTCAGATTCAAATTCTAAATTGGCGAAAATGCCTGCCCTAATTCGGGTTCCCAAACTGCCCGAACCAAAACGTGAATACAACTCTAGATTTCATAGATTCTACCCCATGGCAGCACAACCCTTGATCTAAAAACATGGTATTCACCCTCTACAGCAGCAAGAGGTCTACCCTAAAAGATTCCCCCATTACCTTCTTGGAGAATCACAAATCAACGATCAAACCTTCGCGTTCCTTCCCCGATTTCCTTCCACGCGCCGTTTCCACCAATCCTCCTCGTTGCAACTCCTCCCAACAACTTGGACAGCACCTTGGCAGCGAGGAGGAGACCTTGGGGTGCGCCCACAAGGGAGGAGAAGGGAGGGGCGGCAGCACCTAGGGGAGGAGGCGCTTGGGAAGGGAGAGGAGAGGTGGAGGGAGAGATGGAAAGAGGAGGAGGATGGGGGGGTGCGGTGCAAGGGGTGGGGGAGGCTAGGGCAGCAGGTCTCTCCCCCCTCCTCACCCCCTCATGGCCAAGAAAAACCCACCACTCGTTCCACCAAGTTTCCCCCTAAGGCCAACACATCCCCGGAGCGGCCCAAAAGCCCGAAAACGGTCCGAAACGAAATAAAAAAAATCCCAAACCATATGGTTTTAACCTTGAATAACATATTTCATAATGTTTGGTCCTCATAATTCTCATTTTATAAGTTTAGGACAATCCGTGGTGTCACAGTTCACATGTCAAAATAAAATCGTATTTTTTAGAACTATTTGCTATTACTCCACATAAATGCATATTTCTGACATTACATTTCTATTACTTCACATAAATACACACATTTTGCCATTACTCATAGCTATTTATTTTCTTTCACAATTTGGCCTTGTTCATGATCATCACGATGATAAGTGACTTCCTGAGTGGTTTCTTCCCCGAGCCTGATGCTGCCATCTACGAAAGGAGGCAACTCATCAAACTGGTTGTACTCTTCCTCATCCACAACGTTCTCAACTTCGACGATCCTTCGTTTTCCTTGAAGAACTACATGACATTTCTTATCTGTCGGGTCGATTACATAGAAGGCTTGTGCTACTTGCTTCGCAAGTACGAATGGTTCATCTCTATATCCGACTTGTTCGATGTCCACAATAGTGAAGCCGTATTTGTCCACCTTGACACCCTTTGGGAGTTGGACCCAACGACACCGAAACACGGGGATCTTGAAAATGCAGTAGTCGAGCTCCCAAATCTCTTCTATAAACCCATAGAAGCTGCTCTTCTTACTGCCTGTGTTGTCGAAGGCATATATACGGACACCACTATTTTGGTAAGTACTTTTGCTATCCTGAGCTATCGTGTAAAATGTATATCCATTTATGTTGTATCCTCGCCATGTCACGATTGTACCTGATGGCCCTTTTGCCAACCACCATAACGTAACACTCGTTTCTTCACCAGACATGTGCTCCTTGAACCAATGATTGAACAAACGATTGTGCTCTTTTGTTATCCAAACCTCTGATTGTCCACGATTTTTCCTCCGTAGCTTATCCTTGTGCATATCCATATACGGGGACACCTCAACTGACTGTTGCAAGACTGTGAAATGAGCTTGTTCGAACAAAAAATGATCGTAAAAATTTGTGAATTTCTTTCTTATTGCTCTTTTCCCAGCTAGCCCCCCTCATGGCGTGATACAAGCACTCCTACCGGTTCAACCTCGTCCATGTACTCCATGTTCTTTTACAATCTGTTTTCCTCGGCTGCTCTTAGAAAAGCAGATACGCTGTCGATGTATTCTCGACTGTAACGGTTCGCATTGTACATCCATCTCCGGTCCATCTACAATTAATTAATGTAACAATTATTAATATGCAAAAATCTTAATTAAAGAAATCATTAATACAATATCCACTAATAAAATCATCATGATCATCCATCTACCATATTAACTAAAATTTAATATTTGTTACTATCCAATAGCCTTAAATAAATAAATTTAATATATGCTCGATCATAATTTATCATCTAAAAAAGGTAGACAACTCAATCTAATAGAGCAACGTAATAAATTCATGATCTACTTAAATTAATCTACAAAATGCTAGGTAAATAAAAACAAATTAAATATTAACTTTGCATTTGAAGATAGGAGAACCTTAATTAAACTATCACTGATAAAAATGGTAATTAGAAAACAAATCTAACAACAGTCACTAATAAAAACCGTCATTGATAAAAATGACCTAACAATAACCACTAATGGAGCAAGATGTATATGCACGCACTAATGGTAAAAAATTAATGGTAATTAAAAAATAAATCTCAAGTACCATACATAGCCAAAATTAAATTTATCCTCTTAAGGAGCTAGATAATAAATTCATCATATCAAAATGCAAGGCAACTTCATGATCACCCATCTACCATATTAACTAAAAATTAATGTTTATTAATATCGATTCAATAATCTAATAATTTGTCATCTAAAAAAGGTAGACAACTTAATCTAATAGAGTAAGGTAATAAATTCATCATCTAGATATAAATTAATCTACCAAATGCTAGGTAAATAAAAATAAATTAAATCTAAACTTTGCATTTGAAGAGAGGATATTAAATAAACTAGATCTAAACATTAAATTGCAACTACATCACCACAAATGAAGAGAGGAGAACAAATTACTCACCTTGGAACAACTCTAGGAAGTAAAAGCTCAAGATTCTTTGCAAACAATATCTGATATCTTGAAACTTTGCTTTGTTCTCAGGGAGGAAGATGACCTGAACGAGCTACTGTAGGGGGTATTTATAGGGAGTATTATTTGTGGCGGTTTTAAATTAAAACTGCCACAGATTATAATATATGTGACGGTTCTAGAACAAAACCGCCACAAATGCTCGTGTTATCAGTGGCGGTTTGTGCCTAGAACCGCCACAAATAATTGCGAGGTATCAGTGGCGATTTGTGCCTAGAACCGCCACAGATAATTCAATATCTGTGGCGGTTTTTGGTTGGAACCGTCACAAATAGTCAAAAAAGTATTTGTGCCGGTTCTAACTAAAAACCGCCACATATATTGAATTATCTGTGGAAGTTCTGAATAAAAACCGCCACTAATGATCTTCCCCCTGTTTGGAATTAAAGAACCGCCACTGATACTTCTATTTGTGGCGGTTCCAAAAAATCCGTCACAAATAGGGCGTCACCTATGTATTGTTTTGTAGTAGTGCCCATCTCTTTGGAAATCCATTGTGTCTCATTATTGATATTATGGAACAGTGCTTTATTGTGTCAAAATCCTTTTCAAAGACTATCCTGATGAAAGGATTTCCTGAACCCACCTAACCCATCTCTTTGGAAATCCATTGTGTCTTATTATTGATATTATGGAAGAGTGCTTTATTGTGTCAAAATCCTTTTCAAAGTCTAGTTTTATTACGAGAATCTCCTTTTTACACTGTCCACATTGATGTAAGTATTCAAAGGCCCAAGCTAGGCAATCTTGAATTGTTCTGTTTATAAGAAAACTATATTGATTCTGATGAACTAATTGCAAGATAACAAATTTTAGCCTATTTGCCAAGAGCTTTGTAACCAATTTTAAATCTGAATTTAGCAGGGAAATTGGTCTGTAGTCATTCACTGGTTTTGGAGATGTTTTTTGGGAATCAAGGTGTGAAATCATGTGCTGAAAAATTGGCTTAATGATGAATGTGGCATTGCAAAGTGGTTATGCTTATGGCATTGTTTGCACCAAAATTCGGCGTTTGTGGTGAAATCGGTCTGTTCGCACCAAAAGTTTGGCATGTGAAAGCAATATCGGCCCAATTTGGAAATATGAGGTGCGGCGCAGACCCGACCATAACCAACATGAATTCGGTTACCGAATCAAGAAGAGTCCGGTTCGGTGTAGGATCAGTTGCCGTATCCAAGATGGACTCGGATCGGTTAAAGTAATATAAAAAGGGACACCAAGGGGAGAGAGAAGAATCAATCAATCCAACACAACATCTACTTTTACTGTTTCGCATTGTTTTAGGGTTCACAAACACTTTTCTGTAAGTCGACGGAATCAACAAAGTTGCGCATCGCCGATTGTTGGTTTTAGCCGATTGCTCCCAGGTTCGATCTGCTTTGTTTTGCTGCGCATCGCCTTCTCAAAGCCGATTTCACCTTGTATCCGGATTAACCGTAACTGGTTAATCTAGTTATCCCCTAATCGGTTTTCAGCCGACTAGCGTTAAGCCGATAATCTTTGTTTATTGGCTTTGATTAATTTACAAATTCTATCTTGTCAGTTTCAGATCAAATTGATTGGCAAGCTCTGCAAACCCGATGTTTGTCTTGTGTGTTTGAGGCTAAAGACCCTACTTCACGTTTTTAGCGCGAACATATTTTGGCACGCCCGGTGGGACCAAGAAAATCAAGATGACATCAAACGATAAGCCTGCGATCACTGCTGATATCAACACGGACGCTATAATTACGCCTCAGATGGCCGATCTGACCCCCGAGCAGCGGAAAGAGATCGAAGCCCGAAAAGCGGCTTTGGAGGAAATAATGCTGCAGTGTTTTCAGAAAACACACCGTGGCGTTACCCAAAGGACCGCACTCCCAAGTATCAACCCGATCGGCGATTCATCATCTGACTCGGTAAGCCGATATGCACCTGCTCAAGTCGATCTGTCAAATATGATTGAACAATCTGTGCATCACGCACTAGTTAATCAATCATCGGCTCTAGTATCCACATTGAAATCGATGATAGAAAATAGTGTGAAAACAATTGCTCAGGAATTAGCTGTATCCGGGAGTCTACTAGATCCATTACAAACCCTCCCTACATACCCAGTGTACTCCATAACGCCCAATACCAATACGATGGCGTGTCGGCCCAAACACCTATCATGATGCCGATTCAGCCTACTGTTTTGAAACCCAGTTCGCAGAAAGGTGGGGTTACACACTACCATGGGCACACGGATGGGGCAAAAATAAGCGTGTCAAACCCATCAAACGGACCCCTTGGTGGTAACACCGGTTTATCGGCTCCACAGCCGATTGAAACAGATCAAGTTCCACAATCACGAGCCACAGCCATAAACCAGGCACCATATAGGGTAGTACCATACGTTGAACCTTTCGCACCGGTACCCGATACGTTGGTTTTTAGAAATCACGACTATGATCAAGTACCAAGACCCCCTGTGGCACAATTTGGACAAAGACCCGAGTTTGCACTCAGGGCGAGGCGTAAATAATGAAAATTGGCGATGTCAGGTTGCACCTGGCCGACAATGTCAATTGGGCAGAACAAATTGCTAATGTTTTAAGAGAACAGTTCGGCTTACAACCCAGAGGAAGGGTAATCGGCTACAGGAAGCCGTATCCCGATTACATAGATCGCATGCCATACCCACACAACTTTAGAATACCAGACTTCGCTAAATTTTCGGGTGATGATTCTGTTACTACCATTGAGCATATCGGACGGTTTATGGCTCAGTGTGGGGAAGCTGCGCAATCCGATGGATTAAAAATTAGGCTATTTCCTTTATCATTATCTGGTGCGGCATTCACTTGGTTTACCAATCTACCTCCAAATTCAGTTCATATGTGGAACGATTTAGAAAGCTGATTTCATGAATACTTCTTTTCGGGGACTATGGAGCTTAGAATTTCTGATCTTAGTTCAGTCCGACAGAAGTACGGCAAATCGGTTTCCGACTATATCAGAAGATTTAGAGGTGTAAGAAATAGATGCAATTTGAGAGCGATCCTAGGGTTTTCTTTCTTGGTTGTTCCGGAAAGAAAGGGGGTTTTGTCGGGGAATGAAATAATTGAAGAATATGCGGCAATTTAATATTAAAAAAATGGAGTTTTGGGCTAGTTTCCGCTGGGTTGAGGCAACCTGGGCCTGGGCCGGGAATTCCTTTTTCCCCCTCTCCTCCCCATGCCTTGGTGGGCCGGCCCACCACCCCCGTGAAGTGCCACCACCTCCCCCAAACCAAAGGGCGCCGCCCCCTCCACCCCCAAGCAGCCGCACCTCCACCTCTTCCTCCCCTTGCGTGGTGGCTCAAGATCCACCGCGAAACGCGAAGGAGAAAACGAGAAGAGGATCCGTGGAGGCGAGGAGGACGAACAGATTTCCGTTACGGGGATCGTCGCGCGTTCTTCGTGTGTTATCAATTGGGAACTCATGGTAAAATTACCAATCTTTTACTCCTGTTCTACCTAGGGATTAGGAGTGTATTAGATCTGGTGGTGAGTGGTTTGGATGGATCTTGATGGGGGAGAAGGGTAGATGTTCACGTGGTGCTGTTTTTGGAAGGGAAGATTGTGCAGCGCGGATTGTTTCGCGTTTTACGTGGCATAGATGATTTTTCCTGCAAAAACCTATAACTAGAAAGTTGTAGATAACGTCGAGAACTAGCTTCTGTATTTTTTTCAGAATTGTTGGGGCGTCAGTCTGAGAGTTATCTCTGTTGGAAGATGACGAACAGAATCTGGAAACAAATTTCGTCCACTGTGTTGGACGGTTGTTTAGGCATGTTTAACAGCGGAATTGAAATTTTTGACCTTCATGAAAGTTGTAGATCTCGTCAATATCTAGCTACTGTAATTTTTTTGTATTTTTATTAACAGTACAAAAAAAGATACGAAATTGGGAAGAGAGGGTGCTGCTGTTCGATCCGGATAGATCGGGGTTTTTGGCGTTTAAATGGGAACGGGGAGTAGGAAGCGTGTGTTTGAATTGTGTGATGAATTGTGATGTCGCTATGTACTGAAATAATGTTTGTTTAGGTGGTGCCACTGCTGGGCGTAACTAGGTTCATCGTCGACGTCGGTAAAGGCAAGTGGAAGTAGTTGTATTGTTAAGCTATACATTGTTGTTTGCTTCGCCTTTATTATAAACTCCAATTACAGCAATTATACATGGTTTAATCACTTGCTTTGAGGTAAGGTGAAGAATGAGGTTGTTTACGGATGAATTGTCTAAACATTTCATCTCTATGATATTTGTTTTCTATCCATGCTATATGATGATATGCAAACATGTGGACTCGATGGGAGGAGTTATGAATGAATTCATGCATGAAGCATTAACTGCATAATCATGCATTGGAAGTTTGTCGGCCTTGGCGTGCAGCGACCGTGCAGTACAACACCGTGTGTTCTGAGAAAGGGCACGGTGAGGAGGAACATGGCATAAGCATGTGCATCAATCATATGCATTTTACTGAAGTGGTGTGGACTCTTTGATGTGGTATTGTATATGAGGAATGTGGACTCTTTGATGTGGTATTGTATATGAGGAATGTGGACTCTTTGATGTGGTATTGTATATGAGGAATGTGGAATGATAGATATATGGTGGATGTTTTATTTGTATTAGTTGTTCCGCTTGCTGAGATTACCCAATCTCACTACTTGCTGTTTTGATGTTTTCAGGTAGCGCACGTGAGTCGTAAGCATGAAGGGTGGGCTAGCAACACAATAAATTTTCTGTTGTCATCACGACTCACATGATCTAGTGCTTTAAATAATCCATTAGTTGGATGAAATTTTATTACAAATAGACCCTTTGTTGTTCCCTTTAAACATGTTCTCGTTTATGGTTGTCCCTTTAGAGAGGTGTTATGTTTATGGTTGATTCCTGGTTGATTTAGACTTGTTGTCTCTAGTATTGATGTCGTGATATTATTCCTATTTGAATTGCTTATCATGGACCTTGTTTTTATGAATTGCTTCCGTATTATCTTGTTTTAGGGGAAATGCTGTCGAATTTTTCTTGTACATGATTTAGATTTATGGGGTTATTCTGATTGGTATCGGAGGCGGTTGTAGGTCCTTGGAATGTGTATTTTTAGTGTCATACTATAGGATACAACTAAAATGTGATGTGGAATAACTTAGAAACATGGCCTAGGTTTTAACTAAAATTTTGTCATAGGATAGCAACATTAAAACTTGTGTAAGTGGAATCACTAATTTAAAATCTGACACACATGGATGCACAGTAGGAAAGGGTATGGGTATCGTTGCTTTCCGTTTAAATATTGTATCTAAGCTTTGATGTTGAATGCTACCTTTGATGATGTATAATGCTATATTTATGATGGATTTGATTGAGTTGCTTCAGTTGTGATGAAGTGGGGTTGTGGTGCCGAAGGGTTTCGGTCACCTCTTTTTGTTCATAGTAAGGGTGTGGTTTGACGGTGTGGCCGGTTAACGCCATCACCGAAGAATTATTAACCCCTGTAGGAGGAGTGCTTACCCTTTCTGTCGTGGATCGGGTAGTTGACTGGAGTCAAATAAGAAGAGATTGGTGGTAGATTCCTTCGGATGTTGTTTATCATTCTGACGGTCGGTCTTTGTTGGTTCTCTTGGTTTTAGTTGATTGAAATCAGAAGAAAAGTGTTTGGAATTTGGATTTTCGCGGAGTGTGCCTTCGGTGTTTCTTGGTTTTGTCTTCTTTGGGTGAAGACAAAGAAGGGGAGTTTTGTGTTGCGCGTCTTTGGTCGCCTTTTGACCTTGACACCTGTTTAGTTGGTTGCCTTGCAAAGCAAGGTTTAGTTTTTGGTTCTTGTGTGTCTTGCTCTGAGTTTAAAAGAAGTTATTGAAGCGTGTGTAAAAAGTTAAGTTGTGTCGATTTATGTTTTGTGCCTTTATTCGTAAAGGTTTACTTGATCGCTTGGTTCCCTCCTGTGGGAGTCTTTAAGATTGAAATGTGTTTTGGAGTCATGTCCTATTGCAAATTTGAGAGTCAAGCTTCTTTGTGAGTTTTGGTTGAGTATTAAAAGAAAAAAAAATGCTGCAAATAAAGTAAGTATTCGTTTGGTGAAATTACTTGTTAAAAGTGGAAATTGTTGTTTAGCATGTTATGTAGTATGTAACAATGTGGTTTATAGAAATGATGTACTCCTTAGTTAATTTGCGAGTTGAATCAATTAAGTGTAATTGTTACCTTTAGCTTAAGATTAAATGAACCTCTAGTGATGTAGAGTACTCCATAGTGGGGATGATTAAATGTGTTAATGTACATGCTTATAATCTGTTGCTTTGCTTTAAAAGTGCTTATGACCCCCGATAATGTTTAAGGTTTTAAACCCTGATGCATGGTTAGAACATTAAGATGAGGTAGACTGCGGTTATTGTTAAAGAAACTTTGCTGGTTGTTTAAAGATGTTCTAATCTAACGGATTAATAGAGAAAATTTAATCGTGTTGACTAGCGACTTTAATTTGGAAGTTGATTAGAATTGCTATTTACGTTGTTGCAACCTACTAGTATGTTGTGTGGTGGTAATTTTGTTATCACCTATGTATAGGGTAGCCAAAAGTAATGGTGATGGTTGATGTTTATGCCCATTTGTTGTTATTGATGACTTGGTAGGGTTGTTAATTGTTGGAAACCATTGATCCAATAGAGAAAAGTGTAAAACTGTGGAATTATGTCGAGTTCATGTTGTGATGGGATGAACATTGGATAACAATCATGGTGCAAGATTTTAACCTTAATGAATGCATGTCTTAGAATCCTGTTTACGAATTTTATCTTGTAGAGATAATACTTATTGGTTGAAGTCATTTTATTGATTGAACAAGTTTTATTTGTCAAGATGTTGATGTATGGATGGTATAAAATTGATACGTTGATCATGCTTAAGTATATGTTGAAGTACTATGTTTGAAATATAGAATACATTGATATAGGATGTGTTGGTCTGTGGGGATCATGATGAGGTAGTATAGAATGGAAGACGTTTTGTTAATCATCATAAACTGTATTTATAAATGTTGGGAAAGGTAACTAGAGAAAGAATTGGTTATGTAGCTTTTGGTTGAATTATATTGAGGCTTCTCGATGAGTAAATAGTGTATATTGAATGCTTAAATGGTAAGTATAGTGGAATACTAGATATGGTGGCTTTCATCCACGAGCCTGTGTCTAAAACCTTTTGGGTGGTTTGGTTGGTTGCTATTTTGGTTGAATACTTTTTGTCGAAGTGTTTGATTCTGTTGTGTTTCAGAGTTTCCCAAAAACTCGTAGTGATTAATGCCAACCTTTGGATTTGGCTAACTTGTTTAGTTTGCACTATGAGTATGGATTTACATCCAAAAGTCTTTGAGTGGATCGCGTCCCTTCGGCGTTCGCTGAATTATCTTTGGAATTAATTTTAAAGGAAGCAGATGGACATAGTGGGTTGTGTTGGAAACTCTTGAGATTTAATTTGTAACTCTTTTTGTCTAGAGTTGGATTTATTTGCATGTTGTGTGTGACGTTTGCGAGTGCTTCAAAAAGGTGGATTATATGAGTGTTTCATAAGTGAATTTGGTTAGTGAAGAGTTCTCTTTTGGGAATGAATTTCCCTTTCTTTCGAGAAAAAAAAAATTTTGTGGCGGTTGTTTGTGCAGATGTTTGACTTTGGAGTCGATGTTCTTTTCCAAAATGTTGATTTTGGTTAAAATGCGATGTTTTGCAAGTTTAGCTTTCTATCATTGGTGGGTTTTGATATGATGTGGTGCCTTCTTTAACTATCTTTGCCGACATAGTTTATATGAATTAAGCGCAATCCTCGGTGTTATTCGACTTTTATTCATGTGTTCTGAGAGGAAGAAGTCGTCTTGTAAATGACTATTCGATAGTGTTGTTACATGATGAATGAATGGTGAAAAGTAAACATGACATTGTCTATAGATGTTAAATGATAAAAGAGTCGTTGAGCCAGGTCGGTGAGAAAGTCATATATGGATATATGACTAATCCGGAGTGCTCTTGGAAAGCTGCATGCATGTCCTGAATCGAGATTTCAATTGCCTTCTAGTACGAGAAGTAAGAACGAATATCTTCTGATATGTTGGTTTTGGTGTAAGAGATCTGAGCTTTCTTTGCATTTGGCTTAAAAAAAATAAAATAAAATGAGTACTCTTGGGTTGTTGCCGAATTCTTTCCAAAGTGGCTTTTAGCGCTTTGGAGTTCGAGTTGTTGGATGTGAATCATTTGGGGATCATGGGTCTTGGTTGAGCTTCCTCAATGATTCTACCCTTGGTTCTGATTCTTTGAAAGGAAGAATGCGAGGGCGAAACCTTCTAAGAAAGATGAATTTAGTGTGGGTTGGTAATGACCTAAGATATTAGATGTTGCTAGTAGATGATCGTAAACAGTTTAAAAGTGAAGAGTAATGGAAGGTTGTGTATGACTCAATCCAAACCTTCTTGGAGAATTGGGTCATTGATGTGTCCCTAGGTGAAATTGTTTAAATTATTAGTGGACCACTTGGTGGTTGCTAGTAATTGTTTTTCCTTTTCAGAGTGTATTGGACCTTTACGTCGAGGTTGAGCGAGGTTGTGTCAACCATAGCGATTTTGTTCTGTTGTTACTGTTTCTTGCGGGTTTAAGGACTCTGGTTGTAAAGTAGGCCTTTTCTTTTGGTGGTAGTGTTGGGTATTGGTTTTTTTGTTGAAGATCAATTTTTTTGCAAGGTTCTAACCTCGTTTGTTCAAATAGCTGGTGGTCTTGGAGTGTATGTCTCACCTGGTTTGTCGTCGTCTTGAATCTGGCGAACCACGAGAGGGGTTGTGGTGTGAAAGCACGTTTGTGCGTGGGAGATGAAGAGGGTTCTAGAGGCGGTACCGTTTTCTTACGGAGAGTGGTTGGAATAAGGAGTGCGAGACCGTTTTCTTTCATGGTCTATTTGGGAATTGAAGTGAAGGTGGAGGCGTGAGAGGTTGCACTCTGTTGAGCTAAATCAACATTTTCTCGCTAGTGTTGGTTTTGAGAACTCGCTTGTCGTTTATTCCGGTTTGAGTCTTTGTGTGAATGTTTTGTGTTGCAAAGAAGTCTTTTGTCCCTTGGGGACTTTGTTGTTGATTTTCGTGTGTCTTAGATTCGGGGACGAATCCTTTAAGGTGGGGAGATTGTGATGCCCTAGAATTTGAGAGCGATCCTAGGGTTTTCTTTCTTGGTTGTTCCGGAAAGAAAGGGGGTTTTGTCGGGGAATGAAATAATTGAAGAATATGCGGCAATTTAATATTAAAAAAATGGAGTTTTGGGCTAGTTTCCGCTGGGTTGAGGCAACCTGGGCCTGGGCCGGGAATTCCTTTTTCCCCCTCTCCTCCCCATGCCTTGGTGGGCCGGCCCACCTCCCCCCTTTAAGTGGCACCCCCCTCCCCCAAACCCTAAGGTGCCTCCCCCTTCCTCCCCCTAGCAGCCGCACCTCCACCTCTTCCTCCCCTTGCGTGGTGGCTCAAGATCCACCGCGAAACGCGAAGGAGAAAACGAGAAGAGGATCCGTGGAGGCGAGGAGGACGGACAGATTTCCGTTACGGGGATCGTCGCGCGTTCTTCGTGGGTTCGCAAGGGGGAACTCAAGGTAAAATTCCCAATCTTTTACTCCTGTTCTACCTAGGGATTAGGAGTGTATTAGATCTGGTGGTGAGTGGTTTGGATGGATCTTGATGGGGGAGAAGGGTAGATGTTCACGTGGTGCTGTTTTTGGAAGGGAAGATTGTGCAGCGCGGATTGTTTCGCGTTTTACGTGGCATAGATGATTTTTCCTGCAAAAACCTATAACTAGAAAGTTGTAGATAACGTCGAGAACTAGCTTCTGTATTTTTTTCAGAATTGTTGGGGCGTCAGTCTGAGAGTTATCTCTGTTGGAAGATGACGAACAGAATCTGGAAACAAATTTCGTCCACTGTGTTGGACGGTTGTTTAGGCATGTTTAACAGCGGAATTGAAATTTTTGACCTTCATGAAAGTTGTAGATCTCGTCAATATCTAGCTACTGTAATTTTTTTGTATTTTTATTAACAGTACAAAAAAAGATACGAAATTGGGAAGAGAGGGTGCTGTTGTTCGATCCGGATAGATCGGGGTTTTTGGCGTTTAAATGGGAACGGGGAGTAGGAAGCGTGTGTTTGAATTGTGTGATGAATTGTGATGTCGCTATGTACTGAAATAATGTTTGTTTAGGTGGTGCCACTGCTGGGCGTAACTAGGTTCATCGTCGACGTCGGTAAAGGCAAGTGGAAGTAGTTGTATTGTTAAGCTATACATTGTTGTTTGCTTCGCCTTTATTATAAACTCCAATTACAGCAATTATACATGGTTTAATCACTTGCTTTGAGGTAAGGTGAAGAATGAGGTTGTTTACCGGATGAATTGTCTAAACATTTCATCTCTATGATATTTGTTTTCTATCCATGCTATATGATGATATGCAAACATGTGGACTCGATGGGAGGAGTTATGAATGTATTTATGCATGAAGCATTAACTGCATAATCATGCATTAGAAGTTTGTCGACGCCAGCGTTCGCGACCGTACCGGTACATCACCGTGTGTTCCTGAGAAAGGGCACGGTGAGGATGAACATGGCATAAGCATGTGCATCAATCATATGCATTTCTTGAAGTGGTGTGGACTCTTTGATGTGGTATTGTATATGAGGAATGTGGACTCTTTGATGTGGTATTGTATATGAGGAATGTGGACTCTTTGATGTGGTATTGTATATGAGGAATGTGGAATGATAGATATATGGTGGATGTTTTATTTGTATTAGTTGTTCCGCTTCTTGAGATTACCCAATCTCACTACTTCTTTGTTTTGATGTTTTCGGGTAGCGACGTGAGTCGTAAGCATGAAGGGTGGGCTAGCAACACAATAAATTTTCTGTTGTCATCACGACTCACATGATCTAGTGCTTTAAATAATCCATTAGTTGGATGAAATTTTATTACAAATAGACCCTTTGTTGTTCCCTTTAAACATGTTCTCGTTTATGGTTGTCCCTTTAGAGAGGTGTTATGTTTATGGTTGATTCCTGGTTGATTTAGACTTGTTGTCTCTAGTATTGATGTCGTGATATTATTCCTATTTGAATTGCTTATCATGGACCTTGTTTTTATGAATTGCTTCCGTATTATCTTGTTTTAGGGGAAATGCTGTCGAATTTTTCTTGTACAACAGTTTAGATTTATGGGGTGTTACAGTAACATTACCCGATGATCAGTTGGCCGATCTAGCATTTCAAGGGTTAATCCCACCATTAAAGGAAAAACTATCTGGCCAAGAGTTCCCCGATTTAGGCCACTTACTCCATCGCGTAATGGCGCATGGGAGCCGATATGCAGAGAGCAAAGGGTTTAAAGATAGATTTAGATCAAACGGTAATGAAAAGGCCAAAGTAAACATGGTAGATTATAATTCAAGTGATACCTCTGAAGACGAAGAAGCAGGAATAAACATAGCCGAGTGGGCCAAAGGTTCCAAGAGGCCACTCGTGTGCTCTCTACTCAAGCCGACAAAAAATAAGGCAGAAGTTAAATACTCATATGATGTGTCAAAATGTGACAAGATATTTGATGTATTGTTACAAGAAAAACTCATAAGGTTACCAGAAGGTCACGTCATCCCATCGGCTGAAGAAATTAAAAAGCGAACGTACTGTAAATGGCACCATTCGTTTTCACATAACACTAACGATTGCAATATTTTTCAGCAGCAGATTCAATCGGCCATCGCCGATGGCAGATTAAAGTTTGCAGAAGAATCGGCTATGCAGATAGATATGAATCCTTTTCAAGTCAACATGGTTCAATGCTCACGAAAAGGAAAAGGACATGCAGAAGATATCAAACCGACTAAAGGGATTGAGGCACGGTTAAAAGGAGACGAAACAGTGCAAATTACTATTGGCTCCATACAAATAGAAGCCGATAAGAACAGACAAAACTCGAGAACAGTGAAACCAAAGGGAGACTTGGAGGTTGGAAAATGGTATAGGGCTGAAAAGGCTTCAAAAAAGGTTAATTTCAAACCAAAGCCGACTTTCTCGCAACTCCTGGGGAAATATGAAAGGATAAGCCAAAAATACAATACCAGACAAACCCAAAGTTTTCATCGGTCGGATCAAAAGATAGGCGAATATTGGCGGTCCGATGTGCCACATCGGCCAGCTACTGAAGAAGAGAGACACCGGCAATGTCCCTTTTGGCAGTTTTGCTGGGAGAAAGGGATGATCTTACCAACGGTCATGTCCTGTCCTATGCAACACTCATATATGTATCGGCCAAACCAATCGGTAAAAGACAGGTTGTCTAGATCAATACATGATCGACTAGAAATAAGAAACAGGAGGCCGATCCATGAAAGACTGTCAACGTCAGAGCAAGGCGAGTCCTCCCGAACTCAAGAAATATCGGCTTCTCATAACGTAAGTAGAATGGAATCTGACGGCGAAATGAGCAACTTAGCTGGGAAAATCAGGAAGCCGATAGAACCTAAACCTAGGTGGTGCCCCTCAGGTCTTAGCAAATCACAGCGCAGGCGGTTTCAGCGACTAAAAACACAAAAAGAAAGGGAAGCCGAGAAAGAGAAAGAGAGGGATCGGGTGTTCAATAAGTTAAGACCTATACCAGTTTCGAAAAATGAATGGAGAAAGAAGGAACAAACCGATAGTGACTCAGATCAATCGGTCGAATCCGGGTCTCCAATGATCCGAGATGATACACCACCAATGGATATAAACATGGTATTCACTTTTCCTGCTGAGTTCAAGACCGAGGAATCGGCTGAAGAAGTGTTCGCCCAATTATGCCTTGGTGCACCAGATGCCGTGTTTGAAAAACCGCAAGACATGCATCGGCATCTAAAACCATTATACCTGAAAGGGTATATTAATGGCCGGCCAATATCTCGAATGTTGGTTGATGGTGGGGCAACAGTTAATCTGATGCCGCTAAGTACTTTCAAGAAATTAGGTAAAGCCGACGAAGACTTGATCAAAACAAATATGGTGTTAAATGACTTCATGGGAGATCCTACTGAAGTAAAGGCGTGATGATGTCAGAACTAACAGTCGGCAGTAAAACTTTGCCGACTGCATTTTTCGTGATAGAAGCCAAAGGTAATTATAGTGTGCTCCTTGGGAGGGACTAGATCCACGCCAATTGCTGCATACCATCAACTATGCATCAGAAGTTGGTACAATGGAACGATGATATGGTTGAAGTTGTACCGGCCGATACATCGGCTCATATCGCCATGGCCAACCCTGATACTAATTGGCCACATGAAGAAGCCGAATGTATCTCAGGAAAAATCTTGGACGATTGCGATTTCATCTGCATCGAGAAATCAGGATTCAAGCCGATCAGTGTTAAACCTAATACGTTTGATCGGACAAACGAAGTAGTAAGAAGATGGAGTCCAAGACAATAGCAAGACTACAAGAAAGGGTAAGAAGCTATTGGCAAGAAGAATACGAAGAAGCTGTCGAGGATTTTGAAGAGGAAAGAAAAGGGTTAGGATTTACCTCTGCCGATTTGCTTGAAGAAATCAACATTGGAGAAACCGATAGTAAAAGACCAACGTTTGTAAGTGCTAAATTAGAACCCAAGTATAAAGCAAAGTTGGTCGAAATACTCAAAAAATATAGGGATTGCTTTGCATGGGAGTATTATGAGATGCCAGGTTTAAGCCGACAATTAGTTGAACATCGGCTACCCATAAAACCTGGGTATCGGCCATTCAAACAATATCCCAGACGATTTAATCCTACGTTGTATGACGCTATAAAAGAAGAGGTAGGACGATTACTAGAGGCAAAGTTTATCCGGCCTTGCCGATATGCTGAATGGGTCTCGAATATCGTTCCCGTAAAAAAGAAGAACGACAAACTTAGGGTGTGCGTTGATTTTAGGGATTTAAATAAAGCCACACCAAAAGATGAATACCCGATGCCTATAGCCGATATGCTTATCGATGCTGCGTCTGGGAATAAAATCATAAGTTTTTTGGATGGAAATGCTGGATACAATCAGATATTCATGGCAGAGGCCGATATCCCTAAAACAGCCTTCAGGTGCCCAGGAGCCTTAGGGCTATATGAATGGACGGTTATGACCTTCGGTTTAAAAAATGCTGGCGCCACTTATCAGCGTGCTATGAACCATATTTTTCATAATTTAATCAGCAATACTGTGGAAATATACATTGACGATGTAGTGGTAAAATCCAAAGAAGATTGGCAACATTTAGCCGATTTAGAAAAGATGTTCGAGAGCACGAGGGCACATGGATTAAAAATGAACCCGCTAAAATGCGCTTTTGGAGTATCGGCTGGACAATTCCTTGGGTTTACAGTACATGAAGGAGGGATTGAAGTAAACCAAGCCAAAGTAAAAGCTATAGCCGATACTAGACCGCCGGCAAACAAAAAGGAGTTGCAAGTATTGATAGGGAAAATCAATTACTTGCGACGTTTCATTTCAAACTTGTCAGGACGTATTCGGGCCTTCACGCCACTACTGAAAATTAAAGACGACCGAGAGTTCAAATGGGGAGCCGATCAACAAAAGGCCTTCAACGACATAAAAGGTTATCTGATAAGTCCACCAGTATTGGCCGCACCAAAGCATGGTATACCTTTTAAACTATATATATCGGTTGAAGGAGATACAGTAGGGGCAGTCCTAACACAGGAAGCCGATAGGAAGGAACGAGCTATATTTTATCTAAGCCGACGTCTCTTAGATACAGAAACCAGGTATCCCCTAGTAGAAAAATTGTGCTTATCTTTGTATTTTGCTTGCACTAAATTAAGACATTATATATTGGCATCGAAATGCGTCATAGTCTGCAAAACCGATGTAGTCAAGTACATACTATCTGCACCAATTTTGCGAGGTCGACTTGGCAAATGGGCGTACGCCTTAACTGAGTTTGATTTAACCTATGAATCGGCTAAATCTGTAAAAGGACAAGCAGTGGCCGATTTTATTGCAGGAAGTGAAACGTTAACAGGAACTGCTGATGTAATTCCTTGGCAATTGTACTTTGATGGATCCGTTTGCCAAGAGGGCGAAGGCATCGGCTTAGTATTAATTTCACCGAGAAAACAGGAGTACGAGTTCATGTATCGGCTAAATAGCCAATGTTCAAATAATCAAGCAGAGTATGAAGCGTTACTAATAGGGCTACAATTACTAGACAGCATCGGAGTAAAAGACGTCAAAGCCTTTGGAGATTCGATGTTAATTGTACAACAAATCAAGGGGGAATACCGATGCAACGATGGTACGCTAACCCGATTTTTACATCAATGCCTCCAAATTGTTGAGACATTTGCTACATTCTCTATAGAACATATCCCCAGAGAAACTAATGACAATGTGAACCGATTGGCACAATGTGCATCGGGATACAGGAGTAAAAGCCGACAGGAACCGATCGAGCTAAACGTTTGGCCGATTTTATGTGTCCATCCTGTCGATTGGAGAACAGAAAAAAGGGACTATTTATCAGACCCCTCTAAATCGACCGAACAGAAGGTCAGGCGCAAAGCACTCAAATATGTTATACGGGAAGATGTATTGTACTTTCGAACCATGGAAGGCTTGTTGTTAAGGTGCTTGGGGACTGAAGAAGCCAAGATAGCAATGGGAGAAGTCCACGAGGGAATCTGTGAGTCACACCAGTTGGCTCACAAAATGAAATGGATACTGAGACGAAAAGGGTACTTTTGGCCGACGATGTTGGAAGATTGTTTCAAGTACTATAAAGGGTGCCAAACTTGTCAAAGGTTCGGCAACGTACAAACGGCAGCGGCAGCGGCTTTGTACCCGATCATAAAACCATAGCCGTTCAGAGGATGGGGTATAGATATCATCGGCCAAATATTCCCGAACTCCAGTAAAGGTCATAAATTCATCCTTGCCGCCACGGACTATTTCTCGAAATGGGTTGAAGCTGTACCGCTCAGGAAGATAACTACCAAGGAGTTAATCGACTTTGTAAACGAACATATTGTCTATCGGTTTGGAATCCCACAGACAATCACTACCGATCAAGGGACTGTGTTCATGTCTAAAGAGTTCAAAGATTTTGCAAAAAGTCTCGGGATAAAACTACTCAACTCCTCCCCTTATTATGCTCAGGCCAACGGGCAGGCCGAGTCATCCAACAAGACACTGATAAAACTAATAAAAAGAAAAATTGAGGAAGAACCAAGAAAATGGCATTCAACATTATCAGAAGCTTTATGGGCTTATCGGCTATCTTACCATGGGTCAACTAAATTGTCACCTTTTCAGTTAGTGTATGGACAAGAGGCCGTTTTGCCCGTGGAAGTCAACATCGGCTCAGTAAGGCTATCCGAACAGGATAATTTGTCGACCGATGAATACAAACAGGCAATGCTAGATAATTTAGACGACTTAGTCGAATTAAGGCTGAATACATTGGATCGGCTAAAACAAAACAAAGAAAGGGTTGCCAAGTCATACAATAAAAAAGTGGTGTCAAAATCTTTTAGCCAAGCCGATTTAGTATGGAAAACTGTTTTGCCGATCGGTTCTAAAGATAATCGATTCGGCAAGTGGTCTCCAACGTGGGAAGGACCTTATAAGATAAACCGATTAGTCAATGGGAATGCGTATATCCTGGAGACGTTAGAAGGGTTCATCTTGCCTAAAGCGATAAATGGGAAATATTTGAAAGCAAACTTCCCTAGCATTTGGATCGGGTCCTAACGACAATCAGAGGCAGTTGAAAGGATCGCAGTAACTTAAAATAGAAAAGATCGGTTACACAGCCGATCTATTTACATCATCCAAAAACATCCCATGAAAACCAAGATCGGCTACATAGCCGATACAAAATAAGTCATCCAAGCAGTTTCGCGACAAGGACCGATTGAAACATCATGGAGTTAGAGCCCCGAGCCGGGCAGACGAGCTTTTAGGCCTGAAAGTGCCCCCGCAGCTTTAGCAATGATTTTTGAACATTGTCAACCAACCGCTGATCTTCGGTCGCGCTCCCGGGGATGTCTTGGATCTTGGCCGATTGGCTCTTCACCGCAGCCACCATGTCACCAAGGACGCGTTTCTGGGAAGACAATGATGAAGCCGATGCAGTGAGAGATAGCTTGACATCGGCTAATTGCTGAGTCACTTTAGCTAGTTGTTCCTCAAGAGATTTCTTGGTAGAAATCAACTCGCTCTGTTTTGTCTTAGCCAATTTAAAGCTGGAGATGCCTTCATCATAGTGTTGTTTTTTGGCCTTGGTGTCGGCCACCATCTTGTCCAAAGCGTCCTGATCCACTTTCTGCGTTGTCCGCTGAGCTAGTCTGGTCTTTGCAGCCGCAATTTCCTCCCTTTGAGAGTCCAGGTGACAAACATCCAAGAGGGCTTGCATTACCTCTGGAGGGAGGTCGGCTTCAATATCTGCCATAGCTGTCCTCAATGGCTGCGTGTTGGCCAGGAGCTGGGCTTCAGGCTGCAAGACTTCATTGAACAGACGATCAAGTCTTTCCTGCATTCCAGGTACAGAAGTCACGGTGGCCGATACTCCCGCAGTAGCACTGATGATTCGCTGAACATCGGCTGGGTAGTCATCTGTGGCCAGGACTTCAGGGTCACTCAGTTCGTCTAGGCTGAAGCCCAGGAGGTCGACAGGGTCTGCCACGGGCATCGGAGAAAGTGCGGCCTCGGCAACTGGAGCCATGGGAACGGTTGGAGCGGCGGTCGACGGGAATTGCAAAAGGGCAACAAGGGGGTCTGAGGATAGAACAGGCTTGGAAGCCGACGTAGGAGGAGTGTTTGCTGCAGCCCCTTGGTCATCAGCATCAGCCGTTGGCAAGGGAGAAGTTTCCTGGAAGCAAAAATACTATGTTAAATGCATTTACCCTAATGAAAGCCGACATCAAAAGAGAAAAAACCGACCGCGGTAGCCGATCCAGCTGGAGATGACGCCGCATCACGCCCGGCAGGTTTAGACGACTATTTGATGACGACCCTGCGGCCCTTCTTCTTCTTTTCTGAAAGTGGCAGATATTGGGGTTAGCCAATAGAAGAATTTTAAACAATACTAAGAGCTGGACCTACTCTCAATACGCCGCTCGGCGAGATCTGATAATGATGGGTTGTTGACTCTCAGCGTGCCGGAGGAGAAACCAGCAAGAGGGGCTGACGACCTTTGCCGTTTCGAACTATCGTCAGCCGATGTAGTTTGTGCTGGAGCCGACCTCTTGCTAGTCTGTAGAGCAAAAAGACATGGTTAAGCCGATGAAAATCTTATTTTGACAGGCATATCAAAAAATAAAAATACCTCTAAAGACGAATTAGCATAGCCTGAACTTGAGCTAGACCCGGCGGTAGCTTCCGTCGGCTCTTGAAAACCAGGGAGAAAGGAAGACAAGATGTCATGAATAGTACGTCTCCGCAACAGAGACTCAGCTATGGTAGCCCACCACGATGTAAACTGGCCCGACCGACGTGTGTTCAACACAAGGAAAGGCAAATCCACTACATGAAGCTCATCGGCTAGTTCAGTAATAAGCTCACTGTAGTAGCATTAGTTACTTTGTTTCGTGGCTTAATCATGGCAAGTAAGGGGAAGCAAGGAATCGTTTGTCCAAAACCCAGTTGGCGTGCATACACAGAGGGATGGTAGAACTCATAGGTCGGCTAAAAAGTTCTATTGCGGGTACTCAAGCCGACATGGAGAATGCAAGGAGAGATTAACAGAGGGAGAAGATCAAGGGTAGACTGGGGCATTAAAGAGCTATCGGAGTTTAAACGGAGAAAAGAGGGCCATGGGAGGTCAGCTAATTGGCTGTACGTGAAAAAATCTCGACGGTTGAAAGAAGCTTGGTTGAGATTCAAAAAGAAGGATAGATACTTGTGAAAACCGGCCGGGGAGATTTTAGGCTCATCAGACGAACACATGATAAACTTCTCGCCTGAAGATCGGCTAGGCTGGAATGTAGGGGTTGCGCCCTCAGGATGGTCTTCCGTTGGGAAAGCCGATTCTTCCGAAGGGTTTGGGATGATAAGGCGGCCGCAGACGCAATAGAGCCAAATCTGGATAAACCAAAGTGGGCCCCCAACATTGCCAATGACATAAGACCCGTTGCCGGTAAAAAGCCGACTTCGGATGACATACATCATATGGTAGACAGCCCCCAACAAAGATTTCCCTAAGGCTAGCCGACGACCCACCACTAATTGCTTTGCCATAAATTGGTAGACTTGGGTTGGCCCTAAGGAAGCACCGCAAAAAAGGAATCGATCTAGCCATAGGTTGAGGAAAGCAATGTGTTCTTCATCCGATACAGGGCCGGTTACCTTGTTATTTTGGATGTATTTGGACCAGCCTTCCCCCTTTTTTCGGATCAATTTGTACTGAGGTTTCCCACTAAAAGCCGATATCTGGTCTCCGTCAGGCCGAAGGCAACACAACTCGGCCATATCTAGGAGGGTTGGGCCGATAGGACCAATTGGGAAAAAGAAGGCATTGAAAGAGTCTGACCAAAAATAGCAAGCAGCAGCCACCAGGGATTCATTGGGTTTTGTGGCGGCTAAAGACATGGGAAGACTCTCAGCGATGCCCATTCTTTCCCACTCTGTCTTCTTTTGGGCCGATACTCTAATATACCAAGACCTCCAGCCCTTAAGAGCTGTCGGCCAAGCCCTAAAACTCTTGCTCCATTCCTTTATGTTGTAACCAGGAGCCGATAAAGGAAGTCTAGGAACCTCGTCTCCGATAACAGTATCGGTTTCTACGGTTCCTATAGGACCTAGAAAATACTGATGGTCACTATTTGGGATGGGAATGAGTACCAGCGAGGCATCCATTTCAGCCGATTGAAAAGGAAGGAAAGGCGAAGAAAGCATGGAGGAAGATCGCTCAGGAAGACCAGGGATGCAGAGAAAGCCGATTGACGAGAACACAAGGGCTTCGAGGGATGAAAATGACCGTGGGGGGAACCCTCATATTTATACTACGGTGAAAAAAGGCGAACAGGCCGGAGTGGTTGTGCATTTAAAACGCACCGAGATTATTACGGCGCAGTTATTGGGGTGATTCCCGAGATAGATGCCTCCGTAAACCGATGCGAACGTAAAGCCGATAAGTTTTTTGGAAAATGAGTCATCTTCCAAAAAACGGGGGGCATGCCAAAATTCGGCGTTTGTGGTGAAATCGGTCTGTTCGCACCAAAAGTTTGGCATGTGAAAGCAATATCGGCCCAATTTGGAAATATGAGGCGCGGCGCAGACCCGACCATAACCAACATGAATTCGGTTACCGAATCAAGAAGAGTCCGGTTCGGTGTAGGATCAGTTGCCGTATCCAAGATGGACTCGGATCGGTTAAAGTAATATAAAAAGGGACACCAAGGGGAGAGAGAAGAATCAATCAATCCAACACAACATCTACTTTTACTGTTTCGCATTGTTTTAGGGTTCACAAACACTTTTCTGTAAGTCGACGGAATCAACAAAGTTGCGCATCGCCGATTGTTGGTTTTAGCCGATTGCTCCCAGGTTCGATCTGCTTTGTTTTGCTGCGCATCGCCTTCTCAAAGCCGATTTCACCTTGTATCCGGATTAACCGTAACTGGTTAATCTAGTTATCCCCTAATCGGTTTTCAGCCGACTAGCGTTAAGCCGATAATCTTTGTTTATCGGCTTTGATTAATTTACAAATTCTACCTTGTTAGTTTCAGGTCAAATTGACTGGCACGCTCTGCAAACCCGGTGTTTGTCTTATGTGTTTGAGGCTAAAGACCCTACTTCACGTTTTTAGCGCGAACAGGCATGTGTGGTGCATGTGCTGTTTCAGATGATTAATTGATATGCTTGTGATAGCATGGTAATGGTTTGTTTGATGTAATGCGCTCGTGTAAGTGGTTGCATGGACTGATGCTGAGTCAAGTTGGAAATAACTTGTGCTCGAAAAATTGTTTTGTGGTTTGTTCATGTGCATGTGTTGCTTGATGCCGAACATGGTCGGTAATAGGACCGGAACTAGATCCATGGAGGAACTCAAGTTCAGGACTATGTTCAGGGAGGAACCGAGGTCCTAGTGGTTAAGGATGTCATGCGAGACGTTCGAACTAGAGAACAATATACGTGAAGTCGAGGATGATGCAGTGTAGCGACAGGTGGATCGTACACTTGCAAATATATGTTTTGGGCTGTGTACATATATTAAGTCATATGTAATTAGGCTAGGTAGATATGTATGCATGTGTTTAAATATAACCGTTTAGGATTTATTTAGAATAAATAGGAAGGTCCTTCTGATTTTGGGTAACCAGCATAAACAGAAAAACAAAGCCGACGGCGTAGGAAAAAACAAGGGCTGTGGCGACAAGGAATCCTCGCCAGAGGCGTATCCAGAAAATTAGAACGAGGGGGGCTAAAACTGAGACCTCCAAAACATATATATATATATATATATATATATATATATTATATATACATGGAGGAGCCGGTGGACCACGGGTGGGGCTTCAGCCCACCTGTGCCCCACCGGCAGATACGATTCCTCGCGGAGGCGGCTGCTGCAAACGGCGCAAGAACCGAAGAAAACAAAGAAGGCCGAGTAGCATGGCACCGGGCGGACGTGCGGGGCAGTGGAAGATGCTCGTGACGTGCGGCTGCATGTAATTGATTCTGTTTTCTCTTGAAGTCCGATATTGCTTGTTCTTCATTCACGTACGGAATAAAGAAATCAGGCACTGTGACTTTATTTCTTGTTGCATTGGCCTTACGTGATTGCATAGTACTCCCTCCATCATGAAATACTTATCGTTTTAGAGTTGTCCTAAGTTAAAGTTTTAGAACTTTATCTATAAATAACTTTTAAACATTTGGATTGAACACATAAAAGTTACATAAATAGATTTGTCATGAAAAGAGCTTTCAAATATTATAATTTCAATGCATTTTATAAATAAAATGCAATAATTTTTAAAGGTCAAAGTTGTATTTTGGAGACCGTGTCAATGTCCAAAACGATAAGTATTTCAAACTGGAGGGAGTAATAGAAAAGCTTCATGTGCATGAAGATTTTTATAACTAGATTGGTTCATTGTTTTAGCATGATAATTTTGATTTTATCTATTTAAAATCTTCCTAAGGCATCAAATGATTGATCTGAAAAGTTTGATAGGTTAATTCCTCATAGATCATGATTAATCTCATAATTAGGGTTTGATCAATTTCGTCATATTTGGTACAGTCAATTTGCGAAGATCATAACTTTAGATCTGTAGATCCGATTGAGCCGATTCTTATAGGGTTATTTTCGAAATTGAATTTAGTTTCTACAGTTAAAATTTCATGTCAATCCAACAGTTGGATCTTCAGTAATTAATGTTTTAGTGAACATATATTAATCTGTTTTTGCTGAAACCGAAATAATTTTTCATAACTTGTTTAGGTGTGTTTTGAGAATCACTAAAAATTTGTTTTATCTTCTGCGCAATCATTCACCCCCTCTTATTGCTATATTAATGTATATCGATCCTACACAGTAAGGTCATGTAGGAGTCCTTGATGTTTTGCATATTAGGATTCAGTGAGTAAAACTCATGACAGAATGTATAAAAGTCATTTGCAATATGGGCCAACATTTGTTGATAAACATGCCGTTGAAACCATCTGGATTTGGTGTTTTATCCACTGGTAAAGATTTTATGACCTCATCGATCCCTTGTTTTGCGAAGGGATCCACAATTGAACCCAGATAATCTGTCGGCAGAATTAAGTATGATAAATCAAAATACATATTTGGGTATGTTGAAAGGCCCATTCGGTTTTTAAAGGATAGCTGCTTTACCATGATGATAAGAGACTATCCTTCCATCCTCCACCTTTTTTCATAGAGCTCTTTTACGGTGGATTAAATTGAATATGAACCGTTCATTCTTTTCGATCCAATGGATCAGATTAACTAGAGTCTACTTATACTTCATCTGGTAGTAGAGTAGTAGAAACACTCTTAACAAATCAACGGTTAGATGCGATTTCTACTACACATTTTATACTACCAGGATAATGCACCGTAAAATTTCTCTCCATTTATGCCGAATCAGAAGGTATGGTGTGGGAATCTTCATCATCATTGTTCTGATTTTTTGAGAGTTTGTCTTTGGTAATCTCCAAAGGAGGAATACCACATAGGTCAATTTCCCATTTCTGCATTAAAGGAATCAGCAATTCTAGAGGCATCACAAGGTCTACCAAACCTAGAGACGAGGATTGATCTTTAAGATCATCAAGTGTAGATCCGTTGTGGCAAGACTTTGCTTTGCGGCGTCCAGCATCTGCCAAGTGCACATGCTTATATCCCCCATCAGGAGTGTTGATTCTTGCGCTATGCTGAAGATTTTTAATAGATATTGGGGTCTAGATCTTCTTAGCTCTTGTCGTCTTTGGAGGAATAGGCGAGACTGGACAAAATGGTTCAGATTCCAGACTTGCAGGAGAATTATTAAGGAGATCCTCAGATATGTGCCTCTCCATAGGAATCAAAGCTTTGTCATTGCAATTAATGCGAACTAAATTCGAAGGTATCGGCAATTCATTTCCCCTGGAAAGCAAAGGCAATGGCCTGGACTGCTACCATATGAGGAAAGAGATGTACATCTTTTGCAAAAATTAAAAAGTTTCCAAAACTGTATTTGTCTAATGAGCTGGTTCTTCAGAAGTTGATATTGAAGCAATGCTATTCACTGGCAGTATGATTAAGTTCAAACTGTTTTCGTTATCCAATGTGTGATATAGGTTATTTTTAACCAGTGTAGCTTCCTCTATGATTAACTGACCATCAGAGCGATTTGTGGATGATGCAAAACTAACATCAGATGGGAGGGACATGGATGCCTGATCTTCATTTGCTGTTGGAGCAGCATCTTGTGCCTAGTTCATACCTTGATGGTTTGCTTGCGGAAGTGGTTCTGTACCATCCCAAATTTGAATAAAGGGGGAAAATGAAAATTCAAAATGTGTTTTTGCTTTAATCTTGGATTATCTGATTTTTCTAAATCCTTTTGATGATATTTCCCCAATAAAAAACCATTTTAATTGAATTAGTAAAGTGGTAAAAGTAAAAAGTAAAAGTAAAAATCTAATAAAAATCAGTAAAAATAAAAAAAATATTAAAATGTTGAAAGTGTCCAGAAATCATTTAATTCTGTCAAAGCATTTATGAGTGCATTAAATTAATGACGAGGTATTAATTAAGAAATTTTGACTAGGAACATTATACTGTCAGATTTTTAAAAATTTTATAAAGCTTATCTTGAGTAGAACATTTTGCCACACAGTCTTTAAATCATTGTTTACCTTTAGTAAAAACATTAAAAATTAATAATTACATCTAATGCCTTTTCCAATTTAAAAACTAAAAATTTGAAATTTAAAATTCTAATTTAAAGATTTAATAGAAAATAATAACTAAAATTTTAAATCTAAAATTTTTATACAATATTATTCAAGTCATTTAAATTCTTTTAAAAAAGTTTCAAAAATTATTAACTCAATCTAAACCTTTAAATAAATCAATTATAGAAAATAAGATTTTGAATAGTTACCATTGTCAGAATTTTCGGAATTAATTTGCAAGGAATTTTTAGTCCAAATTTTTACTTGAAGTAGAAATGTAACCCAGAATCATTAAAAAAATTATCAAAAATCTTTGATGAGATTAGACCCCCCCCCTCCCCAATTAATTGCTTCTTGACGACTGTCAGAGAAGAAAGAACTAGAATTGTCTTTTCTCTCACCGACAAGTGGGCCACATCTATTAATTGCACACCAGCCGGCTAGCTCATCTTTTATTCCCTCTCACTTCCACGTGGGCCCGAAACCCACAAGACAGCCACTTCTCTTCTGTCCCCTCTCTCCTTCTCTAACGTGTGGGCCCTCTACCCCACTAGTCATCCCCGTGTTCGTCCATCTTCCTCTCCCCCTCCCCTCTCTCTCTCTCTCTCTCTCTCTCTCTCTCTCTATCGCGCACGCACGAGCATCCGGAGCAACCGAGCATTGCATATAATTTTTTCTATTTCCCACTGCATTTTTGCAAGTCCCGAGGCCACCCTGACACATCGCTGCTACCTAGACTGATTGCCCATACCCTGCGAGGAATTAATGCCGTGAAACCCACACGACCGTCGTGACCTCACCACCGCAACCAAAACTTGGTTTAAACCCTGTCATCGCTGCCTGTAAGGTTTATTTAAGTGTGGCAAGGGCTCACTTAACTCTCCATCACCTCTCTGGGAACCTCACCACCCAACCAAAGCCTCTCGTCTCATGTTCTTCCCCACTTCTGGCCATCCCACCGTTGCAATCGAGACTTAACTCAACTTCCTTCCCACAGCACCAAACTCAAATTACCTACACCCAAAGCAATCTTAGCCACCTATGACCTTAATCTCCCACTCAATTTAACCTTGTTGGAATAAGTGGGCTTGGCCCAAATGAACTAATTCCTAAAGAAAATCTCAAAGGCCTATGTGGGAGCATGAGGATGGTGGAATCCTTTAGTCCCATATTGCTAGGGGAAAGGGGAGGAACACCTTTGGCTCTCTATATAAATCACCTAAAGGCCACCACTAGGAGAATGAAAAAGTGCTTGGTGCTTGAGGTTTGAGAGGGGTTAGAGTTTTGCCACCTCTCGCTGTTGCGCTACCACCATAGCCTTCTCCATTCCGAGCGCCGGCGTGCACCAGCGATCGGGAGAGCAGGTCTCCGGAACCCTTCGCCTTCGAGATCCTGCACCGGGAGAGGGCGAATAAGGTTTTTGGGAAGCGCTTCGCGCGACTGCTCAAGATCTTCACCACGGGTCGCTTTCCTCTTCTTGCTGCCAGGCGTCGCAGTGAACGGCTCCTGCGTCGTGTCGGCAATAACATCGTCAACGTCAATGTCGCGACTGCACCAACCGCGGCATCTGCATCTTCTTCTGTTCAGTACGTTCAATCTGTCCTATTCTCGTGGTTAATCATGTTTAGCCAGATGGTCATGTTGTTCGTGCTGTCTAGTATAGTAGAGAAATACATGCTAGTTTCTGTGATGCTGTTCATGATTTATATTCGGGATTAAATCTGGAAATTGTCTAATTCCTCAACAAACCTATCTCTCAATGTAGCTTCACTCGCAATGAGTCTGTCTTATCCAACTCCGTCCACACATTGTGAGCTCCGTATAAAGCTCTATCGCCGAGGTGGGATAGCTTTTTCTGCTCCCTTAATCTCACTGATGTTCGCACACCCTTCACTTGTGCTTGATTTGATCCCAACCGCCATCACAACCCACTGCACCACAACGCCGTGAGCTATGCTTGGGTAGTTGCCGGCCCAAACTGAGTTCACAAATAGTGCGCAAGGACCCTCTACTGCTCACAACAATGTCAATTAGAGCTCACCAGCTCCACCTCGCTGATGGTGAGCCCATTCCGTCGACGATTGGGAAACAGGTCCTCGCCGAGCTTTCTTGTTGATTGAGGGATCAACACGGTCTCCTTTTTCGATGAAGGGATTACGTCCGAAGTATGCTCGATTGGCTCAGAATACTCGGATGGTGGACACATGGGTTTATACTGGTTCGGGCCTCTCACTTAGGAGATAATAACCCTACTCTAGTGATAGTGATATTACTTGATTGTTTTAGATGGAATGTGTGTGTGTGAATTGGCTAGCTTGGATTAGCTTCACACAGGTTTAGCTTCGATCCACTTAGTGAAAGTATCGATAGCCATGAGCAAGTACTTGCAACCCTTTTGGCTTCGGGGAAAAGGTCCAAGAATATCGACCCCCCAAACCGAGAATGGCCACGATAATGGAATGGTTTGAAGCGCGTATCCCGGTTGATGGACTTTGTGAGCATGAAACTGGAACGCTCGGCAAGTGGTCACGATCGATCGGGCATCGGCTAAGGCCGTTGGCCAGTAGTAACCCAATCGGAAGGCCTTGCTCACCAATGTCTTGAAAGACGAGTGAGCTCCGCATATTCCTTCATGGATATCTCTAAGAAGGTACTTGCCCTCTTCTTGAGAGATGTACTTGGAGAGAACCCCTAGTGCTCCTTTGCGGTATAAGGCGCCCTCGATTAGTTTGTATGGAGTGGATCGCCTTATAAGCCGGGAATGCTCGGCTTCTTCATCGGGCAGTGTCCCATGTGTAAGGTACTGGACGAATGGCGTAATCCAATTTGCACCATGCTCGAGAAGAGAGACATTACCGCACACCTCTGGTGCCTCCTCTACAGAGAGAATGGAGGCTCATGCAAGTACTTGATGAGCACGCTTGCTGGGGCAGGAATTTGGAAGGAACCGACCTTTGAAAGCTGATCGGCTAGGGAATTGCCCTTCCTGGGGATGTAGAGTACTTCGAAGTTCTTGAAGTACTTCTCCATCTTCCTTACTTCAACCAAGTAAAGCACCATTGAGTTATCGGAATACTGATACTCCTTGTTTACCTGAATGATGACCAACTGTGAGTCGCCTTTTACAGTATGGCGTTGGACTCCGAGTGCTTTGCATGCTCGTAGCCCTACTAGGAGGTCTTCGTACTTCGCAGCACTGTTGGTTGCGGCGAAATGTAACTGGATGGCATACTGAATTTGTTCTCCTTGAGGAGAGACTAAGACAACTCCAGCCCCCGAGCGTTTGTAAGCTTGAGACCCATCGAAGTACATGGTCCAACAATCCTCTTCAGGTTTGTCGGACTCGGGATCAGGCGATGCAGGATTCATCCATTCTACTACAAAGTTCGCCAAGGCATAGGATTTGATCACCGTCCGAGCTGAGAATTTGATCTCGAACTCGGCAAGTCCATGGCCCATTTTGCTATTCGGCCACTAGCGTCTTGATTTTTTAGGATCTCCCTAAATGGAAAGTTGGTCGGGACCACAATTCTGTGGGCTTGGAAATAGTGTCGCAATTTCTTGGAGGCTACGAACAGTGAATACTTAAGTTTTTGGACCTCGGGGTAATGCTCCTTTGGTCCGTGCAAGACTTCACTGACGTAGTAGATTGGTCACTGCACTCCATCCCTTTCCACCATCAGGACGATGCTTACTACCTGTGGTGTTGCCACCAAATACAATAGTAAGGCCTCCCCTAATCTTGGTGTGGTTAATACGGGTGGTCTGGACAGGTATTGCTTCAACTCTTCGAAAGAGCGGTTTGCTTCTTCTATCCTAGTGAATCCATCGTGCTTGCGGAGCGCCTTGAAGAAAAGCAACCCTCGCTCGCCTAATCGGGAAATGAAACAACTTAGAGCCACCATTCGTCCGGTTAAGGGTTGGACCTCCCTCACGCAGGTGGGTGGTCGCATGTTCTCGATGGCTTCATTCTTTTCCAGGTTTGCCCCAATGCCTTGTGGTCCGACCATGTAGCCAAGCACTTTGCCTACCCGTCACACCAAATACATATTTTTCTGGATTGAGTTTTATTCGATGTCTGTTGAGGTTACAGAAGGTCTCCTCGAGGTCAAAAACATGACCCGAGATGAGCTTGCTTTTGACCACTATGTAATCTACATAGACCTCCAGGTTACGACCTATTTGTTCTGAGAAGGTTTTCTGCATAAGGCGCTGGAAGGTTGCTTCAGCATTCCTAAGACCGAAAGACATGGTCGTGTAGCAGAAGGTACAAAACTGTGTAATGAAGGATGTCTCCTCCTCATCTTCAGGTGATATGCCGATCTGATGGTAGCCCGATAAGTGTCCAGAAAGCTCATCACCTGGGTCTCCGCTGTTGCATCGACCAGTTGGTCTATGCGAGGCAATGGGAAATTATCCATAGGACAGGCGGCATTCAAGCCCATATGGTCGATGCACATGCGCCATTTGCCCCCCTTCTTCTTGACAATGACTGGATTTGCCAGCCATTCCAAATGGTCGACTTCTTGGATGAAACCGGCCTTGAGGAACTTGTCGAGTACTTCCCGGATAATGGTTTATTTTTTTGAGGAGAAACGTTTGAGCTTTTCCTGTACTGGTTTCTTATCAGGCCGAACCGCTAGCCTGTTCTCAATGACTTCCCTTGGGACTCCAGGCATGTCGGATGGCTCTCAAGTGAACATATCCACATTCTTCCGAAGGAAGGTCACGAGCTCGAGTTCCTATTTAGGATCCAAGAAAGATCCTACACGTATGACCTTGGTCGGGTCCATGTCAGTTAACGGGATCACCTTGGTCTCTCCTCCAGGCTAGAGGGTAACTTTTGGCCGAGAATGCTTCGGCTCTTGGTCGGGTCTGCGATGAGGCAGCTGCCCGACCATATCTAATGCTCTTTCGTCGCAATTCAAGGCTGCCTTCTGGTTCCCTTTCGTGGTGATCACATCGCTTGGACCAGGAATCTTCAAGCATTGGTACCCATGGTGGGTTACGGCCATGAATTTGGCGAGAGCTAGCCTACCGAGGATGGTGTTGTAGGCTGATTCAAAGTCAGCCACCTCGAAGGTGATCATCTCTGTTTGAAAGTTGCTCAGACCTCTGAATGTTATGGGCAGAACTATCTGACCAAGAGGCTTGGTCGCGGTGCCCGGAACAATCCCATAGAAAGGGACCACGACGTTCTTGATCTTGGACCGAGGGAATTGCATCTCGTCCAACACCTTGGCTGATATGAGGTCCAGAGAGCTTCCACAGTCGATAAGTACCTGACCCACTGTAGTGTTGCTGATGATTGGGTTCACGACCATTGGATGCACATTGAGAAACTCATCCGGGTTCTACATCCCGTTGAACCTCTCAATGTGACCAGGCTTGAATTTGCTCGGCCACGAAGCATTTCGAAGATGCGCCGCAAAAACCCGGCACCCAAAGGCTGGGGCATCATGGTGATTTCTTCATTCATGATGGCCTCGACGACCATGATCGTACTGATTATTGACATGTGGGCCAAGTTGAGAGAAAACTTCTCGACGTTGACGCGATGGGGATTGATCCGAAGTGGAATTCTCGGTACGGCCTTGACCGTTTCGAGCGTACTAAAGCCCCCGTGAGGTTGCTCAGGAACTACTCCGAGTATCCTCGTGGTACCGATCATACCTCCTCCGGTCTTCCTGAATGGGACTTGGAGAGTCACCGTGATGGGAGTGTACAGGGGCGCGATGACGATTTTCCCAGGAAACACTCCAGGTTTCTTTGTCAGGAGGCGATCCTAAAACTCTCAAGTTAGCAGCAAGTTTTTCAAGATCTTCAGCCATGACCGCAACCATTGCTTCCAGATCCACCTGCTCGGGGAATTCCCGGAGATCGCGCACGACCGTTGCCATAGCTTGCAGTTGTTCCCCGCTCGGGGGAACGAGAGGTGATGAACTTGTTCGGCGATCTCGCATGTGCTCTGGTGTACCATGCTTGCAGGAACTCTCACAATCATCGGCTTCAGCCCTAATGCTCGGGTTTCCACGAGCTCAACGATAAATACTCGCCAAGGTCCTGTCCAAGGATGCTTCCAGGTGTTTCATGGCCGCTTCGTCGCAGCGTTGACGGGCAGCCCCCGAGGATTCGGCCTCGAGGTTTTCCCCCCTCTCTTGCCATGTTGACATCACGAGGGTGCGAGGACCATGAGTGAAACATCATGGTATCCCCTCACGACATGGTCTTGTAATCGGGCTTGAGATGATCCAGAATATCTAGACCAATGTAGAGTCCATCGTACTACTCATCATCAGTGAGGGCATTGTGTTGAGAGTGAAGGTACTGCTCTCACGCTGCGACTGCCAGGGATAGACTCCCAGGCTCGGTGTGACATTCCAGATCGGTCGCACCAGCTACACCATTGCTGGCATAGTACATATCATCGTCCTCAGTGCCATCGAAGGCACATAAGTCTTGGGTATCCTGAGAATTGGGCATCCCCAGGGATTCTTCATGAAAGGACTAGCAGATCCCCATGGACGGCGCCAGCTGTCAACAATTGGGAAATAGGTCCCGTCGAGCTTATTTGTTGATTGAGGGATCAACTCGATCCCCTTTTTCGATGAAGGGATTACGTCCGAAGTATGCTCGATTGGCTAAGAATACCCGAATGGCAGACACGAGGGTTTATACTGGTTCGAGCCTCTCACTAAGGAGATAATAACCCTACTCTAGTGATAGTGATATTGCTTGATTGTTTCAGATGGAATATGTGTGTGTGTGTGTGTGTGTGTGAATTGGCTAGCTTGGATTAGCTTCACACGCGCCTCCTTCCCTATACGTACAGGAGGTATTTATAGCTCTTGTACGATCGAAGTATATGAATATAGCAATCAGGGGGGTGAATGATTGTGCGGAAGCTAAAACCAAATTTTTGATCTACTAAAAGTTTACCCCAAAACAGAACCAAATAATTGCCTCATATTCGACAAAAACAGAATGACAGAGGTTCGGTAAAACAAAAATTACCAGAGATCCAACCGTTAGATAGATCTGAAATTTGGACACATGAAACTAAATTCTGATACGAATCAAACCCAAAAAGAATCAGCTCGATCAGACATACAGAACAAAAGTTATGAACCTCGCAAGCTTGCTGTGGCAGAATATGACGAGAATTGATCTAACCAAAACTTCAAGAATAAATAAGATCTTCAAAAGATTAATCAACTAGACTTTGAGGAACTCTAAATCAATACCCTATAGAGGTTTTTGATGGATCAAATCAAGATGAAACTCAAAGAACAAAAACCAATCTAGAATTTAGAACAAGCATGCAAACAAGAACCAAAACAGGAAACACTGTAGCAACGTGGTTACTGTAGCACGCAAGGATCTTGGAAGAATTGATCTTTATTTATTTTGTCTAAAGTACTCCCATCAAAAGAGTACAAACCCTAAAACTGAGCTTGAGGCTCTCAATGCGCTCAGCTCTACTTCGTTGCCCTTCAAAAGGAGACACCCCTCCTATTTAAGGAGCAAAACAAAAGGAGTCCTGAATACAATTCCTAATCCTAGTAGGAGTCCCACTCCTAATCCTAGAAAGAGTATGTATTCAACACAACCTCCACTTGGCCCAACCTGGCCGAGTACAACTCTTGCACGCGTATGGCAACCCTACCATACTCATGTGACTAACACTTTACACGCGAATGACCTCCTGTCATTCTCACGTGACTAACTATTCTCCATGTGCACCATTCTCTTAGCCCGAACGTCCCGCATGACATCCTTGACCACCAAGACCTCAGTTCCTCCCGAACCTCGTCTCGAACCTCAGTTCCTCCATGAACCTAGTTCCGGTCCCATCATCGACCACGTTCGCCCTCGAGCAATACCTGCACATGAACAAACCACAAAACGATTCCGAGCACAAGTTCGTGACTTGACTCAACATTAGTCCATGCAAATACTCACACGAGCATTGCATAAAGTCCACTTCAACACAAGCATCATGAAATTCTCACAAATTTTATAATCTCAAATTCAAACCAAAATTCAATTCCAAATTTGCTCAAAACCCTAATCAAACAAAAACACATTCACAATAGACCCAAAAAAATATGGTCTGGCGTACATATGAAAAAGTCACTCAAAAACCCATTCACGACGGACCAACGAAAACGGTCCGGCGTACATGTAGAACTTACTGTTTTTGAAGGAAATCAGTCCGGCAGAAAAACGTCAAAATCACGTTTACGGCGGACCACAGTGAAGGATCGTTATTTTTGATCCAGTTGATTTTGATGATGAGTATTTGAAAAAGATTTGAAACCAGTTTGATATTTCGACAAGATTTATTTTTTGGTTTCTTTATTTGAAAAGATCTGAAATCAGTTTGATTATTTGAAAAGCTTTTTGATTTTTGCAAAGGTTTTTGTTCGTGTTTTGAAATCGTGTTCTTAGAATATTTAATGCAATGCACTCCTGTGAGTGGTTGCATGGTTTAATGTGAGTCAAGTTGCGGACTTGTGCTCGGAATCGTTTTGTGGTTTGTTCATGTGCAGGTATTGCTCGAGGGCGAATGTGGTCGATGACGGGACTGGAACTAGGTTCATGGAGGAACTGGGTTCATGGAGGAACTGAGGTTCGGGACTAGGTTCAGGGGGAACTGAGGTCTTGGTGGTCAAGGATGTCATGCGGGACGTTCGGGCTAAGAGAATGGTGCACATGAAGAATGGTTAGTCACGTGAGAATGGCATGAGGTCATTCGCGTGCAAAGTGTTAGTCACGTGAGTATGGTAGGGTTGCCATACGCGTGCAAGAGTTGTACTCGGCCAGGTTGGGCCAAGTGGAGTTGTGTTGAATACATGCTCTTTCTAGGATTAGGAGTGGGAATCCTTTTAGGATTAGGAATCCTTCTAGGATTAGGACTCCTTCTAGGATTAGGTGTGTTTGCCTTCTTTAAATAGAGGGGTTGCCTCCTGTTGAAGGCAATCAAGCTTTGAGCAAGCTTTAGGGTTGTACTCTTTTGTTCGGAGTATTTTAGACAAAAGAAAGGAGAAATAAAGATCAAGTTCATCAAATCTTCGTGAGCTACAATTCTAGTTAGATTTATTCTCGCCATCTTCTGGAATAGTAAGCTTGAAAAGGTCATAACTTTTGATCCGTAAGTCCGATTGAGCTGATTCTTTTTGGGTTTGATTCGTATTGGAATCTAGTTTCTTGTGTCCAAATTTCAGATCGATCGGACAGTTGGATCTCCGGGAATTCGCGTTTTACCAAACCTCTATCATTCTGTTTTTTTCGAAAACGAGGCAATTATTTGGTTCTATTTTGGGGTAAACTTTTAATAGATCAAGAATTTGGTTCTATTTTGGGGTAAACTTTTAATAGATCAAGAATTTGGTTTTAGCTTCCGCACAATCATTCACCCCCCTCTAATTGCTATATTCAGTCCTACAAGTGGTATCAGAGCAAGGCTCTACTAATCCATCTTAACAGGTGATTAGTAAACGGTAAGTTATGGCAACAGAGAAATACTCAAACAAGCCGCCAATCTTCGATGGCACAGACTTCCCCCACTGGCAGATCCGGATGACTGCATATCTTCAAGCTGAAGGTAACGCGATTTGGCGCAAGGTAAAAATTTAAATGCGAGCTCCTTCTAATGATGATATTGATAAAATCGAGTTTGAAAAAGATGTTGAAAACAATAATAGAGCTAGAAACATATTGCTTCAAGGACTTGCTAGAAAAGAATTCGATAGAGTCTGTCATTTACTCACTGCTCATGAAATTTGGAAATCTCTTCAAGATTATCATGAGGGTACTGACTCTGTAAAAGAAGCTAGGCAAGATCAATTTAAAAAGGAATACACTAGATTTGAAATGAACTCTGGAGAATCTCTAGATGATTGTTTTGCTCGCTTTAACAGAATCTTAAACAATCTTAGAGTTTGTAGATGTAAAGTACACCGACTCTGAAAATGCTAGACATTTCCTATTATCTCTTGATCTTAAAATCGGCAAATGAAAGTGATCGCTTTTAGGGAAGCTCACAAGATGAGTGAAATGACTTTAGATAAACTATATTCTAGTCTCAAGACTTTTGAGATAGACATTGTTTCAAGAACATCCAATGATAACTCTATGGCTCTTAATGCTAATTCCTCTTCATATGATAATGCTACTAGTTCTTCATCATCATATTCCATTCTTGCTTTGAGTGCTCTTAGTGATGAGCAGCTAGATCAAATACCGGAAGATACACTTGCTCTTCTTTCCAAGCGTGTCAATGCAGCTTACATGAGATCAAGGGAAAGAAAAGGAGCCTCCATCCACGCTACAAGCTGCGGCAAGGCGGGGCACATCCGTGCTAAATGTTTCAAGAACAAAGATAGAGAGGAGAAGGAGCAAAGCAACTCCTCCAAGTCCTTTCGGCCAAGAGAGCAAGGATAAAAATAAGCAGCGGACGAAGAAGATGCTCAACAAAGTCTTCGAGGCAATTGGTCGCTTAGACTTAGCGACATTGATGACTCAACCGAAGATGAGAAGGAAGCGAAGCAAGCGAAGCTGAAAGAGAAGGATTTCAGGACTATGCTTCATGGCAAAGGAACACTAGTGATTCTAGTGACAACGACAGCACCTCCAAATGACGGTGATGAGTTAATGCCTTCGTATGATGAGCTTTGTGAAGTTTTAGTCATATTGAGAAAATCTTTAAGAAAATCTTCACTCAAAAATAAAAACTTAGAAAAAGATCTATCCATGCTAAAATATGAAAACTTTGATCTTAGAAATTCAAATTCTGAAAATATTTGTGATACTTGCTTAGATCTCAAATTTGAAATTAAGTGTCTAAAAGAGGAACATGTCATTAAACTAGAACAAGTTTATCTTAGAACAATTGAAAAATGAAAAACTTGTGAAAAATATTGGTTGCTCTCTTGATAGTTTACATGATCAAATTGCTTGCTCTAAATGTTCAATTCTTGAGTTGAAATTAAAAGATGCAAATTGTAGAGTTACACAATTAACAAATGACATGTTCACTCATGAAATTAACTCGTGTTCAAATTGCCAGAAACAGAAAGCTAAAATTGACACTCCTTGTGATAATTGTTTAACTCTTGCTAAGAAAGTTGATTACTTGCAAAATTCTTTGGAACGTTTCACCGATGGCAAGAAAAACCTAAACATGATTTTGGATCAATCAAAAGTCAGCACTCGAACAAAGGTTTAGGTTTTGATTCTTATGCTCATCATAAATCACATGCTCCCACTGTTGTCAAAACACTTGAAAGTGGAAAATTTGAAATTGTCAATGAGCCTAAGAAAGCGTCTTTAAATCTGGTGGTCTTTTATCTTCTACTATGATGAATGCAAAATGTGCTTCTCTTGTTAAAGCAAAACATCATGTTAAGTACACTTGCACTCATTGTGTTAGAGATGGACATCTAGTAGACTTTTGCTTTAGACTAGCTAAACAACAAAAGAGAGAAAGGTTTAATGCTAGGTCTAATTTCTGCATGTGCACGTTTCATTTCTCATTATGTGCCTAGGGTGATGCAAATACCTCTTGTTGCTAAGAACACGAGAAAAGACAAATCTTCTTTTATGCATAAGAATGCTCGTGTTGTGCCAAGCTGTTGTGCGTCGTGTGTCTCGATCGGATTCCTAAACATCTTATTTCTAACTTGATCTGAGACATCGACACTTTCGCTTCTTCATGCATTAGTTTAAGACCTTTCTCGATCTGAATTTGGAGGATGTGGAATTGATAGAAAAGTACATCTGGTTCATACCACTTCTTGAGTAATTCTCTTTCTTGGACACATTGACATCAGATTTCATTTTCTTAGAGATCATGTTGAAAAAAGAGCTATTGAACTGAAATTTGTTGATTCGGGTGCTCAGCTTGCTGATATTTTCACTAAACCGCTTGATTTTTCTCGTTTTGCTTTCTTACGCGGTGAACTTGGGATCATTCATCCCCATGGGTTGATTTGAGGGAGTCTTGAGTTTATCTCTTTTGGGTTACTTGACTTTGGTTCCTAGAAGTGATTTTTTATAAGTGGTATTTTGACTTTACACCTCAAGTAAAAACCCTGTTTACATTGCATCATGTAGTACAAAGCTTTGGTGATTATTCTTGTGTATATAGCCAAGTTAATGCTCAATGCTTTACTTATCACTAAAAGGCTAAAATAATTCAATTTGAGATGCTTTTTGAAAATATTTTGGCTCTTGCTCATTATGGTATTGCATTTGTGAAATAGGCTTAAAAGTTTCTTGTCATCTGTTGAAAGGCTAGAGCTGATTAGAAACTATGTGTGAGTTTTTTGTTGGACTTCAAATGATCATTATGAGTCTCAAGCAAAATCAGTGTTTTAATGTTAAAAGCAAGTTGAAAAGATGCAAGCAAAAGCTACTTGGCTAAACACAAGTTTAGTACAATGTGCAGCTTCCTTGCCAGGGATTTAAATGCAAAAGATGCAAGAAAAGGCTACTTGTCTAAACAAAAGTTCAGAACAATGTGAAGCCACTTGCCAATTTAAACTGAGAAAGATACAAGAAAGAACTACCTACTCATGCACAAGTATGGGCTAGTGTGCAGTTACTTGTCATCCCTGTTGATCACAAAGCAAAATTGTCAAACTTGCTAAAAGAGAAAAAGGAAATTCAAATGGTTGAAAAAGGCTTGAGACAAATATTAGTGAATTTGAAAGTCTCTCTATGCTCATGATAGATTTCTTTTTCGCTTTGGCAAAATCTGTTTATGACATTTTACTTGTTTGCTATAATTTACTTATGCAATAACTATTCTATGTGTTAGAGCCTCCATATTCTCACAATTTGCTTTCTCATTGGATAATTTGATACAAAATGAGAAAGTTCTCCTAAAAACTCTTCAAATGCTTTACTTTGATTATATACCTTGAATATACTTCAAAGCTTGAGATACTGCATTCATTAAGGGGGAGTTTTGAGATCTTGATGACTATTTTGTCAAAAAGGGGGAGAACAAGTCAAGGAGGTTTTTGAATTGGGATTATTTGGTCTTTTGGTTCTTGCTCAATCCCTTGTCAAATCTTATATTGTGTTTTGTCAAATTACTCATCAAGGGGGAGATTGAAGGATCGTTATTTTTGATCCAGTTGATTTTGATGATGAGTATTTGAAAAAGATTTGAAACCAGTTTGATATTTCGACAAGATTTATTTTTGGTTTCTTTATTTGAAAAGATCTGAAATCAGTTTGATTATTTGAAAAGCTTTTGATTTTTGCAAAGGTTTTTGTTCGTGTTTTGAAATCGTGTTCTTAGAATATTTAATGCAATGCACTCCTGTGAGTGGTTGCATGGTTTAATGTGAGTCAAGTTGCGGACTTGTGCTCGGAATCGCTTTTGTGGTTTGTTCATGTGCAGTATTGCTTGAGGCGAATGTGGTCGATGGCGGGGTGGAACTAGGTTCATGGAGGAACCGAGGTTCGGGACTAGGTTCGAGGGGAACCGAGGTCTTGGTGGTCAAGGATGTCATGCGGGACGTTCGGGCTAAGAGAATGGTGCACATGAAGAATGGTTAGTCACGTGAGAATGGCATGAGGTCATTCGCGTGCAAAGTGTTAGTCACGTGAGTATGGTAGGGTTGCCATACGCGTGCAAGAGTTGTACTCGGCCAGGTTGGGCCAAGTGGAGTTGTGTTGAATACATGCTCTTTCTAGGATTAGGAGTGGGAATCCTTTTAGGATTAGGAATCCTTCTAGGATTAGGACTCCTTCTAGGATTAGGTGTGTTTGCCTTCTTTAAATAGAGGGGTTGCCTCCTGTTGAAGGCAATCAAGCTTTGAGCAAGCTTTAGGGTTGTACTCTTTTGTTCAGAGTATTTTAGACAAAAGAAAGGAGAAATAAAGATCAAGTTCATCAAATCTTTCGGCGAGCTACAATTCTAGTTAGATTTATTCTCGCCATCTTCTGGAATAGTAAGCTTGAAAAGGTCATAACTTTTGATCCGTAAGTCCGATTGAGCTGATTCTTTTTGGGTTTGATTCGTATTGGAATCTAGTTTCTTGTGTCCAAATTTCAGATCGATCGGACAGTTGGATCTCCGGGAATTCGCGTTTTACCAAACCTCTATCATTCTGTTTTTTTCGAAAACGAGGCAATTATTTGGTTCTATTTTGGGGTAAACTTTTAATAGATCAAGAATTTGGTTTTAGCTTCCGCACAATCATTCACCCCCCTCTAATTGCTATATTCGGTCCTACAAGTGGTATCAGAGCAAGGCTCTACTAATCCATCTTAACAGGTGATTAGTAAACGGTAAGTTATGGCAACAGAGAAATACTCAAACAAGCCGCCAATCTTCGATGGCACAGACTTCCTTTGGCAGATCAGGATGATGCATATCTTCAAAATTTGAAGGTAACGCGATTTGGCGCAAGGTAAAAATTTAAATGCGAGCTCCTTCTAATGATGATATTGATAAAATCGAGTTTGAAAAAGATGTTGAAAACAATAATAGAGCTAGAAACATATTGCTTCAAGGACTTGCTAGAAAAGAATTCGATAGAGTCTGTCATTTACTCACTTTGCTCATGAAATTTGGAAATCTCTTCAAGATTATCATGAGGTCTTGACTCTGTAAAAGAAGCTAGGCAAGATCAATTTAAAAGGAATACACTAGATTTGAAATGAACTCTGGAGAATCTCTAGATGATTGTTTTGCTCGCTTTAATGAATCTTAAACAATCTTAGAGTAGATGTAAAGTACAGACTCTGAAAATGCTAGACATTTCCTATCATCTCTTGATCTTAAAATCGGCAAATGAAAGTATTTGCTTTTAGGGAAGCTCACAAGATGAGTGAAATGACTTTGGATAAACTATATTCTAGTCTCAAGACTTTTGAGATAGACATTGTTTCAAGAACATCCAATGATAACTCTATGGCTCTTAATGCTAATTCCTCTTCATATGATAATGCTACTAGTTCTTCATCATCATATTCCATTACTGCTTTGAGTGCTCTTAGTGATGAACAGCTAGATCAAATACCAGAAGATACATTTGCTCTTCTTTCCAAGCGTGTCAATGCAGCTTACATGAGATCAAGGGAAAGAAAAGGAGCCTCCATCCACTGCTACAACTGCGGCAAGGCAGGGCACATCCGTGCTAAATGTTTCAAGAACAAAGATAGAGAGGAGAAGGAGCAAAGCAACTCCTCCAAGTCCTTTCGGCCAAGAGAGAGCAAGGATAAAAATCACGTTTACGGCGGACCACAGTGAAGGATCGTTATTTTTGATCCAGTTGATTTTGATGATGAGTATTTGAAAAAGATTTGAAACCAGTTTGATATTTCGACAAGATTTATTTTTTGGTTTCTTTATTTGAAAAGATCTGAAATCAGTTTGATTATTTGAAAAGCTTTTTGATTTTTGCAAAGGTTTTTGTTCGTGTTTTGAAATCGTGTTCTTAGAATATTTAATGCAATGCACTCCTGTGAGTGGTTGCATGGTTTAATGTGAGTCAAGTTGCGGACTTGTGCTCGGAATCGTTTTGTGGTTTGTTCATGTGCAGGTATTGCTCGAGGGCGAATGTGGTCGATGACGGGACTGGAACTAGGTTCATGGAGGAACTGAGGTTCGGGACTAGGTTCAGGGGGAACTGAGGTCTTGGTGGTCAAGGATGTCATGCGGGACGTTCGGGCTAAGAGAATGGTGCACATGAAGAATGGTTAGTCACGTGAGAATGGCATGAGGTCATTCGCGTGCAAAGTGTTAGTCACGTGAGTATGGTAGGGTTGCCATACGCGTGCAAGAGTTGTACTCGGCCAGGTTGGGCCAAGTGGAGTTGTGTTGAATACATGCTTTTTCTAGAATTAGGAGTGGGAATCCTTTTACGATTAGGAATCCTTCTAGGATTAGGACTCCTTCTAGGATTAGGTGTGTTTGCCTTCTTTAAATAGAGGGGTTGCCTCCTGTTGAAGGCAATCAAGCTTTGAGCAAGCTTTAGGGTTGTACTATTTTGTTCGGAGTATTTTAGACAAAAGAAAGGAGAAATAAAGATCAAGTTCATCAAATCTTTCGGCGAGCTACAATTCTAGTTAGATTTATTCTCGCCATCTTCTGGAACAGTAAGCTTGAAAAGGTCATAACTTTTGATCCGTAAGTCTGATTGAGCTGATTCTTTTTGGGTTTGATTCGTATTGGAATCTAGTTTCTTGTGTCCAAATTTCAGATCGATCGGACGGTTGGATCTCCAGGAATTCGCGTTTTACCAAACCTCTATCATTCTGTTTTTTTCGAAAACAAGGCAATTATTTGGTTCTATTTTGGGGTAAACTTTGAATAGATCAAGAATTTGGTTTTAGCTTCCGCACAATCATTCACCCCCCTCTGATTGCTATATTCGGTCCTACACACAGAAAAATGGTCCAACATACACATCAAAACCTCGATTACTTGAGAAACTTGGTCTGATGCAAAAGGCCTCAAATACATGTTCGCGGCGGACCAAAAAGTTGGTCCGATGCAAATGTCCAACACTCGGTCTCTTCTAGAAATCTGACCAGCAAAAACACGTTCACGACGGATCGGAAAAAGTTGGACCGACGCAAAAGACTCTTTTTCACGTTTACAACAGACCAAGAAATTTGGTCCGGTGTGCATGGGAAAAATGAGGTTTTTTGAACATCAAGAGCACGTTTACGGCGGACCAAAAAACAAGTGGTCCGACGTAGATGGGAAAACTTCTGGAATCTGGAAATTTGGTCTGACGTAGAGGAACTCAAAATCACGTTCACGGCAGACCCAAAAACTTGGTCTGGCGCAGATGGGGAACTTACTGTTTCTTGAGAACTTGGTCCAGCGCCAATGTGAAACTTACTGTTTCTTGTCAAATTGTCAAACACATGCACAACCACATTTTGCAAATTCAATTCTAAGCTAAATTTTCAATTCAAAGCCAATTTTTCAGCACATGATTTCACAATCTCCCCCTTGATGAAAACATTGGCAACACCACTTAGAATTGAACATTTGGCATTCACTTTACAAAAGATTTTGAAATCCAAAGGATCAAAGACCAAAGTAAGAAAACACAGAATTCCCCCTTTGACCAAAAAGCAAAACAAAATCTCCCCCTGAGAATGAAAATGTGTGTGAATGTGTCCAAAAGATTCCAAAGTTCTCCAAACTTCTCGCAAATTTCTCAAAACTTCTCCCCATTTTTCTTTGAACTTCTCAAAGATTCCCAAACTTCTCCCCCTTTGACAATGGATTCATCAAGAGTACAAAAGAGAGAATTTGTTCAAAATTTTTCTTGTAGCAATGATTTCACAAGGAGAAACAAGGAGTGCCAAGATAGCAAAAGATGAGCTCATTCGATCATATAACCTTATATATCACATAATATGCAAAATACATGATCTTAATGTGATGTTAACAAGTTAGGGAATGACATGCATCTCAACCTCAATTCAGTCAACCATAGCCAAGTACTAAGCAAGACCTTTAGTAGAAAAACAAAGACTCAAAATTGAAGCAACTAACAAATCAGGGCGAGCAAGTACTTTCAACTCCAATCTAGTAGACCATTTTAATCTTTGAACAATAAACTGCATGTGTGTGACACTACGGTATGGTGTGACATTAGAGAATGTGAAATTAGAGAATAAAACCTTTCGGTTTGAGGTTTACTCGCGTTTTTGGGCCATTTGAAGTGATGTGTCACCACGGAGTGTCGTAACCTTTTAAATGGTGCATGTTAAGGTCAAAAACTTTATGAAATATGGTATGGCAGGTTAAAACCATAAGGTATGGAGGTTAATAACGTTTCCGGGCCGTTTCCGGGCCGTTTTCGGGGTTTTGGGCCTTCCCGGGGGAGTTTGGGCCTTAAGTGGGCTTTGGTGGGATGGAGTAGGTCTCCGTAACGGACTAGGATTGGGTGTGGAGGCTGATAAAAGGGCTCCCCACCAGCCCTTGGGCGTTCACCCCTGCCCCTTGTGCGCCCTTCCCCCCACTTGCCCTTGCCCTAGCCGCCTCCCTCCTCCCTTGGCCGTGCGCCTCCCCCTCCCTTGCCCCATTGCTCCCCACCTCTCCACCACCTCTCCTCCACCCCTTGCTGCCCTAGGGTGGCCTCCCCACCACTGCATCCTCATGGATCCATCCGAGGAGCGAGGAGCGAGGAGCGAAGAGCGAGGAGATCTATTGGAGTTTTCGTGCGTCGGGCAAAGGTATGACCATGGGAACCCTGGGGATTGATCTAGGTACTGTTATTAAGGTGTTTATCAAGTTTTTAGATCAATTGGAGGTGCTGGATTGGAATAATTTGGGTTAGATCTAGATATTGCCACGTTTCTGTTTTGGGACAGCATGAGTAGTCGGGCTAGGGTTTGAGTTTTCGTCGATTTAGAATCCGAGTCTGTCCGTATGGATGTTGAAGAAGTTGTATATAATTTAATTATCTTTCCGTGGACATAAAGCACGTTAAATTCTGATCATCGGTTTGAAAGTTATGGCTGTTTTACCGAGCGTGTTAAAATCTGTGACGTAATTGGAACAGATCACGGTAATCTGTAGATTAGACGACTTTAGAGTCCGAATCAGTCTTTCCATATACCAAGAGAAAGTTGGGAAATTTCCTAAGCTACGCGAGGATGTACTCGTTTAATTGATTCGGAGTCCCAGAACTCAAGTTATGCCTTTTGCAATGCTGCTGTCCCGACGGGACAGAACCTCTGTTTTTAGGTTTTGCGAGTAGTTGGCAATGTCGGGGTAGATGAGGGTTTGCGTACTGTTTTGTGGACATTATTGTGAGCGTGTGGTACCTATGTGCAGGTGGTGCAACCCCGGGAGTGCCCTCTACTTCCCGCCAATCCGTTGCCCGTGGTTGAGGCAAGTGTGTTGTGATGGATAACGATTTGTAGGTTGCTTGTTGAGAATAGATGGAATTGACTACATGATATATGATCACTTGCCATGCTTTTATGATTGCCAATGATATGATGAGCATGTTTAATATGTTATGATGCCATGTGTTAATATGTGAGTTAAATATGATGTTGGCATAAATGCATACATGGCATGTTACATGGCTCGGGTGGTGAGAAAGTCATAACTAGTCCGGGAAGGTCGGTGAGAAAGTTATGACTAATCCGGAAAGCCAATGAGTAAGTCCTACATCGTGATTCCATTCACCGCGGTGAACGGAAGCGAGGAGTAGGCACCCTCCATCTTCGGGATGGAAGGGGGGAGAGGGTGCACACCGACGGGTGTGTACTCAACCATACTGGTATGAGTTTCCAAGGAGACATGAGCATTGCATTACATTGCATACATAATGATGATGATGTTGTTAAGTGTTCATGAATGAGATGATATATATGATGGGAGATGTTATTGCCATGATATTGTTCTTGTTGTCCATTGCAATATGCTTGCTGAGTTTCGAACTCACGCTTGTGTTTTCTTGTTATTTTAGGTACCATGAGAACGGCATGCGGGGAAGGGAAATAGTCACACGCCCACACGTAGCTTCACCATATTGATTCCACAAGTCATTCTATTAGTTTGATAATAAATTGCGTGTGATGATTATTGCTTTAAGGTTTAGCTTTGTTTATGAGAGATTTATTGTTCGTTTGACACTTGGAGACTTTAAGTGCTTGATGTTAGTCTTATATTGTCGTTAAGACTCCATTTATTGCTGTTTTAGATGTCTCTCATATTGCCTTATAATGCTATACTGTTGTTGCTCCTTAAATCCATGTTAAAACAAAGGAGGTGCTGCCGAAATCTCGGTTTTTAGCCTATGCACCTTTGCTGGAATTTTATGTTAAATGTGGTATTTAGATGTTTTTTAGCTTATGTTTGGTAGCATTCAGGCATATTAAATGCCGGGGTGTTACAGTTGGTATAAGAGCTAGCTGTAGGTCCTTGGAATGTGAATTTTAGTGTCATGCCATAGGGTACAACTAAAATATGATGTGGAATAACTTAGAAACATGGCTTAGGTTTCAACTAAAACTTTGTCATAGGATAGCAACATTAAAACTTGCAAAAAATGGTATAACTAATCTAAAATTTGACACACACTGGATGCACAGTAGGAAAGGGTATGTGTATCGTTTCTTTACGCTTAAATGTTGTATTTAAGCTTTGATGTTGAATACTTCTTTTGACAATGCATGTTGCTATGTCAATGATATATGTTGTGGTGATAAGAGTGGGGTTGTGGTACCGAAGGGTTTCGGTCACCTTTTGTTGTTTATAGTTAGGGTGAGGTTTGACGGTGTGGCTGGTTAGCGCCATCACCGAAGAACTGTTAACCCCTGTAGGAGAAAAGCGCTTACCCTTCCTGTCGTAAATCGGGTAGTTGATTGGAGATGAAAAGGAAGAGTTAATGGTGGTTTCCTTCGGATGTTTTTTGTCGTTCTGACGGTCGGTGTTTGTTGCTTTTCTTGGCTTTAGCTGTTTTGAACCAAATGAAAAGGTGATGGGCTTTCGCGGATCGTTCCGTATGCGGTGTGTGGTTTTGTCTTCCTTGGGTGAAGACGAAGAAGAGGAGTCTAGTGTTGCGCTTCTTTTGGGCGCCTTTCCAAGTTTTAATGCTTAGTTTGTTGATTTCTTTATGGGAAGAAGCATTCGATTTATTCCTATGGTTGTCTTTCTCCGAGGCTAAAGGAGTTTTGTTCGGAGTTGTGCGGACACTGGTGTCGAGGCTGAAGTTCAGTGGCTTTGTAGGAGTAAGTGGTGTTTGATTTCGTCATTTCTTGGTTTAAGAAATCATCTTTGAAAGCCCCTCTTGAGTCGTGAAAGTTAGCGGTTTGGAGTTAAGGTTTTATTTGCAAAGGTTTGATTGAGCGCTTGGTTCCCTTTCGAGAAAATTGTCTTTCAACCTTTTTCCTTATGGGAGTCCTTGAGATTTAAAAGTGTTTTGGAGAATTCCTTTGCACGACCAAGTTTGGGTTTGTCTCATTGCAATTTTGAGTCAAGTTTCCTTATGAATTTGGGATGAGTTTTAAAACTAAATGCTGCAAACAAAGTAAGTAGTCTTTTGACTGAAATCGTTTGTCCCTAGTAAGAATTGATGTTTAAGCATGTTATGTAGTAGGTAACAATGTGGTTTATGGATTGATGTGTTGCTAAGTTAAATTTTGAGTTGAATCAATTCAATGTGAGTAAAATCTCTAAGTTTGAGAATAAATAGACTCCTAGTGTTGTAGTTTACTCTTAGCGAGGATGATTGAATGTGCTAAAGTACGTGCTTAGAATCTGTTGCTTTGCTTTAAAAGTGCTTATGACCCTTGATAATGTTTAAAGTTTTAAACCCTGTTGCATAGTTAAAACATTAAGATGATGTAAAGCTAACGATATTGTTAAGAAGCTTTGCATGGTGTTTAAAGATGTGCTAATCTAACGGATTAGTAGAGACTAGTGACTTTAATTTGGAAGTTGATTGGAGTGGTTATTTATGTTGTTGCAAACTACTAGTATATTTGGAAGTATGCAGTTGTGACCCTTCAATGCTAGTTTTCAATCTATTTTAAATAGTTGGAGTATGTTGTAATTTTGTTATCACCTATGTATAGGGTAGCTAAAGGTAATGTTGATCGGTTGATGATTATGCCCATTTGTTTTATTGATGACTTAGTAGTGGTGGTAGTTGTGTAGAATACTTGTTGGAAACCATTGACTAAATGGAGGGTGTTGTAACTTTGTGGTGATGGAGTGAACCATGGATAATTAACCTGATGTAGAGTTTTATCCTTAATGAATGTATGCCTTGGAATCCTAGCTATGAACTTTGTCTTGTAGAGATAATATTTACATGTTGAAGTCGTTGTTTAACTGAATAAGGTTCGATTATCGAGGCGTGAATAGATAGGAGGTATGAAATTTATATGTTGATCTTCTTTGAAAGATTTGTGGAAGTACTATGTTTCAAATTTAGAATAAGAAGTATTATGATTCGGTGATCCGTGGGGATCATATCATTATAGTCTTGGTTGGGTGCCTTTTGATAAGCATCAAAACCCTTATTAAAAGTGTTGGGAATGGTAACTAGAGGAAGAATTTGTTGTGAAGCTTTTGGTTGAATTGTGTTGGGGCTCCTCGGGGAGAAAAAAAAGTGATTATTAAAGTCTTTTAATGAAAAGCGTAGTGGAGTTCTAGAAATGGTTCTTTTATCTCGAGCTTGTGTTTAAAGGCTTTTGGACTGGTTTGGTTGTTTGCCATTTTGGTTGAAGGGTTTTCGGTCAAGGTGTTCCATAAGGTGTGTTTCGGAGTTTCCCTAAAACCCGTAGAAATTGGTGCAAATATTTGGTTTTGGCTAATTTGTTTTAGTTGGTGCTATGAGTATGGATTTACACCCCAAAAGTTTTTGAGTCGATCGCGCCCTTCGCGTTACTTGAATTATCTTTGAAATTAATTTTAAAAGGAAGCAGATGGTCATAAAGGGTTGTGTTGGAAACTTTTGAGTTAAGCCCTTGATGTGTAACTCTGTTTGGCTAGAGTTGGAGTCATTTGGAAAATGTATGCGGTGTGCGGATGTTTCACAAGTCTGGATTTTTATGAATGTTTCATAAGTGAATTTGGTTAGAGAAGAGTTTTCTTTTGGGATTGAGTTTCCCTCTCTTTTGATAAAATTTATGGCAGTTGTTTGTGCAGATGTCTAACTTTGGAGTCAATGTTCTTTTCCAAAACGTTGATCTTGGTTAAAATGCGATGTTTTGCAAAGTTTAGCTATCTATCGTTGGTGGGTTATGATTTGATGTGGTGCCTTACTGTTAATTATGTTGCCGTCATAGTCTATATGATTTAGCGCAACCGTCAGTGTTATGGGTATTTCAATCATTTGATACCGAGGAAGAAGTTATTTGGTGAATGACTATTCGGTACCGTTGTTCCATGATGAATGAATGGTGAAAAGTAAACATGACATCGTTTTTACATGTTAAATGATAAAAGAGTCGTTGAGCCAGGTCGGTGAGAAAGTCATATATGGAGATATGACTAATCCGGAGTGCTCCTGAAGAATGTGCATTTATGTCATGAAACAAGATTTCTCTTGCTTTCTAGTATGAAAAGAAAGAATGAAGAAATTATGGTATTTTGGTTGTAGTGTAGGGGATTTATGCTTCCTTTGTGTGCTCTTTGGATGTTGCCGAATTCTTTCCAAAATGGTTGTTAACGCTTTGGGTTTGAGTTGTCGTGAGTACACTTGGGCTTGATAGCTAAGTGTTTTTGTGTGAGGGCGAGACCATCTTAAGAAAGGAACCAATTGTGGTTTGGTAAGGTTTTTCGATCCTAGCTTGGGGCTAGGTGTTGAACCCTAGGGGTATAAGGGTGGTTTGTGATGGAGGTTGATGATGTATGGGTTTAACCATTATTAAGTGTAGCGATGGGTGGAAGTGAAGTTGACGGTAGTTCGGTGATATTTGTCCTGCTGTGAGCATTTGTCGTCACTAGTTGTTCTTGGATTTGAGTCTTGTCTGGGAAAGGATGGAATAAAATGTTAGTATGATGGTGTATCGGAAGGGCAAGTGTGCCTTAATGAGTTTTCCCCTCGATGAAAATTTTCGGGAATGTAGAAAGGTCGTTAAAGGAATTGTGACTTCCTTTGATTATGTCATGTTGAGTTTAATGGAGTATGGTAGTCAGGTTGGTTGTGATAGAAGTATGAAGTCTTTGCCGTGAGGATTCGAGCGTTTTGGGTTGATGGAGCCCTTTGTGGTTGAAACACAGTTACATTGGGGAATTGAAGTGAAGGTCGATTTGTGAGGGGTTGCCCTTAGTTGAGCTAGATCAACACTTTTTCTCTATGTGTTGGTTTTGGGAACTCGTTTGTTGTTTGTTCCGGTTTTAGTCGTTGTGTGAATGTTTTGAGCTGCAGAGAAGCCTTTTGTCCCTTGGGGACTTTGTTGTTGATTATGGCGTCCTTCGGATTCGAGGTCGAATCCTGTTGAAGGGGGGAAGAATGTGACACTACGGTATGGTGTGACATTAGAGAATGTGAAATTAGAGAATAAAACCTTTCGGCTTGAGGTTTACTCTCGTTTTTGGGCCGTTTGAAGTGATGTGTCACCACGGAGTGTCGTAACCTTTTAAATGGTGCATGTTAAGGTCAAAAACTTTATGAAATATGGTATGGCAGGTTAAAACCTTAAGGTATGGAGGTTAATAACGTTTCCGGGCCGTTTTCGGGGTTTTGGGCCTTCCCGGGGAGTTTGGGCCTTAAGTGGGCTTTGGTGGGATGGAGTAGGTCTCCGTAACGGACTAGGATTGGGTGTGGGGGCTGATAAAAGGGCTCCCCACCAGCCCTTGGGCATTCACCCCTGCCCCTTGTGCGCCCTTCCCCCCACTTGCCCTTGCCCTAGCCGCCTCCCTCCTCCCTTGGCCGTGCGCCTCCCCCTCCCTTGCCCCATTGCTCCCCACCTCTCCACCACCTCTCCTCCACCCCTTGCTGCCCTAGGGTGGCCTCCCCACCCCTGCATCCTCATGGATCCATCCGAGGAGCGAGGAGCGAGGAGCGAAGAGCGAGGAGATCTATTGGAGTTTTCGTGCGTCGGGCAAAGGTATGACCATGGGAACCCTGGGGATTGATCTAGGTACTGTTATTAAGGTGTTTATCAAGTTTTTAGATCAATTGGAGGTGCTGGATTGGAGTAATTTGGGTTAGATCTAGATATTGCCATGTTTCTGTTTTGGGACAGCATGAGCAGTCGGGCTAGGGTTTGAGTTTTCGTCGATTTAGAATCCGAGTCTGTCCGTATGGATGTTGAAGAAGTTGTATATAATTTAATTATCTTTCCGTGTACATAAAGCACGTTAAATTCCGATCAGCCGTTTGAAAGTTATGGCTGTTTTACCGAGCGTGTTAAAATCTGTGACGTAATTGGAACAGATCACGGTAATCTGTAGATTAGACGACTTTAGAGTCCGAATCAGTCTTTCCATATACCTAGAGAAAGTTGGGAAATTTCCTAAGCTACGCGAGGATGTACTCGTTTAATTGATTCGGAGTCCCAGAACTCAAGTTATGCCTTTTGCAATGCTGCTGTCCCGACGGGACAGAACCTCTGTTTTTAGGTTTTGCGAGTAGTTGGCAATGTCGGGGTAGATGAGGGTTTGCGTACTGTTTTGTGGACATTATTGTGAGCGTGTGGTACCTATGTGCAGGTGGTGCAACCCCGGGAGTGCCCTCTACTTCCCGCCAATCCGTTGCCCGTGGTTGAGGCAAGTGTGTTGTGATGGATAGCGATTTGTAGGTTGCTTGTTGAGAATAGATGGAATTGACTACATGATATATGATCACTTGCCATGCTTTTATGATTGCCAATGATATGATGAGCATGTTTAATATGTTATGATGCCATGTGTTAATATGTGAGTTAAATATGATGTTGGCATAAATGCATACATGGCATGTTACAAGTCTCGGGCGGTGATAAAGTCATAAATAGTCCTGGAGGGTCGGTGAGAAAGTTATGAATAAACCGGAAATCTAATGAGTAAGACCTACATCGTGATTCCATCCACGCGGTGAACGGAAGCGAGGAGTAGGCACCCTCCATCTTCGGGATGGAAGGGGGGAGAGGGTGCACACCGACGGGTGTGTACTCAACCATACCGGTATGAGTTTCCAAGGAGACATGAGCATTGCATTACATTGCATACATAATGATGATGATATTGTTAAGTGTTCATGAATGAGATGATATATATGATGGGAGATGTTATTGCCATGATATTGTTCTTGTTGTCCATTGCAATATGCTTGCTGAGTTTCGAACTCACGCTTGTGTTTTCTTGTTATTTTAGGTACCATGAGAACGGCATGCGGGGAAGGGAAATAGTCACACGCCCACACGTAGCTTCACCATATTGATTCCACAAGTCATTCTATTAGTTTGATAATAAATTGCATGTGATGATTATTGCTTTAAGGTTTAGCTTTGTTTATGAGAGATTTATTGTTCGTTTGACACTTGGAGACTTTAAGTGCTTGATGTTAGTCTTATATTGTCGTTAAGACTCCATTTATTGCTGTTTTAGATGTCTCTCATATTGCCTTATAATGCTATACTGTTGTTGCTCCTTAAATCCATGTTAAAACAAAGGAGGTGCTGCCGAAATCTCGGTTTTTAGCCTATGCACCTTTGCTGGAATTTTATGTTAAATGTGGTATTTAGATGTTGTTTAGCTTATGTTTGGTAGCATTCAGGCATATTAAATGCCGGGGTGTTACAATGTGTGTCAAGGTCCTGAATTTCAAAATTCCTAGGAAGTCTAGAGTATCCGGATTTAATGTCCGGAATGTCCGGATACAACCCGGAGTATCCGGATAGAACCTCCGGAGTATCCGGCCTGGGTCCAACCGAACGCCTTAACCCGGAGTGTCCGGATTTGTCGGGGTGAGAATATAAGTGTCCGTTTTCAAGGCTCCCTCCCACATTTCTCTTCCCACCCATTTGCTCTCCTCTACTCCGGTGACTCCTCCACCCCGAGCTCCACTCCGGTGAATCTCCGTGGCTCCTCCCTGGCGTCCTCAAGCTCCTCCCCAAGCCGGTGTTCTCCTTCTTCTACCCGGCTACTCCTTCCTCTTCCTCCTCCTCGAAGGTAAGGTCCCTTCCGGGAGTTGATTCGTGGGTTTCTTGGGTTCTAGGGCCATCCATGGTGGGGTTAGGGTTTGGATTTAGATTTGGGAGTTGGGGATGAACTTTGGAGTTCTAGGGTTTTGAGGTGTGGTGATTCTTGGGTTGGATTTGGGACTTGGGTTGGTGAATGTGGGTGCTAGGGTGGTAGATCGGGTAGCAATGATGCCATCCCGAGAGTTAAAATAGGTTTGGTTGGGGTCTACTCTAGCTAGCGCCGTTTTCTCGAGGTTTGGGATAGCTCGAAGCTTCTCCGACCTTGCAAGGTGTAGAAAAGTCATAGATCGGGTCGTTGTGAAGCCGTAGAGAGTGGTAGGAGTTCCATCCCTAGGTCGTGATGGACCAAATGCTCCTGGTCCGGAGTATCCGGACAAAAGGCCCAGAGTGTCCGGATTATCCGAACTGTTCGGATAAATTATCCGGACTGGCTGGTCTGACTCTCGCGCAGGATTTCCGTCAGTTGAGCTATTACTTGGGGGTTTTACAATTGTACTTCATTCATATGCATTGCATGCATCTTATTTATGCATTGTACCCGTGTAGAGAGCAATCCCACGGGACTTGACTCCACGGTGACTGAGGGTGCTACCGGAGAGCCAGCTACCACCGACCCGCAAGCAGAAGAACAAGGCAAGCACCTATGCATCTTGAACCCTATGTAACTATATTTTTGCGAATCAATGGCTTAATTGTCAACTACGTATTGCATTAGGAATTGAATTGTTGGATAGGATTAGATCCTAATTGTTGCACATACCCTCCTTCATACTTGTCGAACACCTCCGTTGAAGCTAGGTTATGGGTATTAATTGTGTCATGCTTAGTATGCTTTGAAGTCGGGTTGGGCCAAGTGGTGGAAGGTTCCACTTCTTGAGATTATTTACTTCACAAGTATTGGGTTACAATGGGTTACTTATGAGAAATTGAATGGTCGAAATTGGAGACCGGGCGGGAGAGTTGGACGTTTGGGTAAGGAGACCTAAATGTGCTAGTCCTGCCTGAGTCAGCTAAGGACCGATCCGATGTTTAACTGTGGCTGAGCACCATTGGGTTGATCGCATGCCCGATTATGGTACGGTAAGCCGCTCTTTCATCGCATGCCGTTCGATGAGCCATGCCCTCATGCGGTTGGACATGGTTGAGGGCGAGGCCTAGGCCGGTTCTCGAGCGCCAAGCGGGGCTTGGGCCGCTCGAGGGGGTGCTAGGTTTTCGGGCCGCATGAAGATGCCTCAACGAATGGTTATGGATGGGAGGGGGTTGACATGAGGTTCCTTTGTGGCACATGTCGTGTGATCAATGCTTCCCTGCAGGGTTAATTAAGCGATTCGAATTGCCACGCTCTCGGATATGAGCACGCTTGGTCAGCTGTTACTACACGTAGTAATAACTTGAACTGATGTTCGCCGTTGGGCTTGAGCTCGAAACGAATGTGGAATAATTGTTGTGAATTGTTAGATGTTAACTTCATTTAGTGGTAGACGCTGTTACAACCGCTTTAAAATTGTGAATTGAGTAGTTCGAGTAACTAAACAACAAATGATAAGCAATTCAGCAACAGTTTACCTTGGGCCTATTCCTTGCTACATCCAAATGCATATCCTTTTGGAGTCGATCATATATGGACCACGGGTAAGACTTGCGAGTACCTTCTGTACTCAGGCTTCTGCTTTTGTGGTTTTGCAGGTGAGGATCCAGTGGGGTGTGAGTTTTGCCCCTACTGTCTGTCGGTGACCAGGCAGGGCACCGAGTAGAGGCTGTTGATGCGTGTGCGCCCGGAAGTTTTCAGGGCATGACACTTCCGGAGGAGTTTTACTTTTGTTATATAGGATAGGGTTGGATCTTTTGGTTGTACAGCTACGCTTGTGTTTGGTAATGCCATTTCGTTCTCTTTCATTTTGTCTTGTGGGTGCATTTGTTTGGTCATTCTTTGGGCTCCCGTGTGCCGTGTTGTTTGTTTTGTTGCTTCCGCGATTCTTGCGCCTCTGGTAGTGAAGTTTGAGGCTCGATGCCCCTTTGTACGAATTGAGTTTTGATATGGCTTTGGGAACCGGTATGTGGAGATCCTGGGCGAGTTTCGGATCGCATACCGGGGGAATACCGGGATGGTTATGGATTTGCTTGGATGTCCTTAGAGTTATCTCGATTTGGCTTGGGCGTTAGCACCGAGATCACCACCAGTGATTTGTTGCTAGATCCAAATCCGATGGGAGCAACTGTTCATCCAACAACTCGAGGACGATCTGGGCGGCTCTTCTCAGCGCTGGTATTAGAGCAAGGCGCACAAAGACGGACCCCAACTTGACGACCAGTCAGGAGATTGTTTAGGAGTGTCATACTGCATTAGGTAGAAGGTAATACTTATCCCCGCCCTAGGTTATAGTGGTGAGTGTGAGGGTTACGTTGGAATCGTACATCTCATCTCATATCATGCATGTGCATGGCCATCTGCATCGTGTGTTGTGTTTTAGTGTGTTAGACTTGTGGGACTCCATTGTGGAGTGCAGTCTAAAGTGGGGTCAGTTCGGGGTTTTCTGCGTTTAGGACTTGTCCTTTCCGTGAAGGTTCTAACTCTTGTCGTATGACCTTGGTTAACGACAGAATGAGGACCCGTGGAGGCATGGGCGGTGATGATGATGCTGGGCGATCACAGCCTGGCCATGGCGATCCGCCTCCTCCTCCCAATGTGCTAGATATCTTGCTGCGATCTGAGCAGAACCAGCAAACCACCAATAGGATCTTGGAGATGCTGGTCCAGAACCAGACTGCTCAAGGTGGCCGCGGCGACGGACGAGGCCGGCAGAACGGCTATCTAGACTTCCTCCACACCCAGCCGCCGACTTTCTCTCAGGCCAACGACCCTTTGGAGGCTGATGATTGGCTGCGCACGATAGAGCAGAAATTCGCTCTCATCCAGTGTGAGGACCTTCAGAAGACTCACTTCGCAGCGCAACAGCTTCAGGGTCCTGCCGGTGCTTGGTGGGCCAACTACCGGGCGATGCAGCCTGCCGGTCACCAGGTGGCGTGGCCGGAGTTCCGTGAGGCTTTCTGGGCGTACCATATCCCGAAAGGTCTCATGGACATCAAGAAGCAGCAATTTCTGGCCCTCAAGCAGTTGGGCAAGTCCATAATGGACTATTCCCGGGAGTTCAATTATCTAGCTCAGTATGCTCCGGAGGAAGTGGATACCGATCAGAAGAAGCAGGGTTGGTTCATGAATGGGTTGTCCGCCAAGATGCAAGATAAGTTATTGGTGTGCGACTTCGCCGACTTCAATGATTTGGTGAGTCGGGCGATCACCGTTGAGCACAAGATGAGAACCCACCAAGAGGAGAAGAAGCGAAAGCGAGGCTCACAGTTCTCAATGGGTAGCAGTTCGCAGCGGGCCCGAACTGTTCCGCTTTCACCACCGAGGGCCCCTACTACTGCACCTCCCCTGCCGACTGGGATGGCCCGACCTCCTGTGGTTGCTCCTCGGCCTCCACCACCACAGTCGGGGACACGGGCGATAGCGACCGCTGGACCGGGCCTATGCTACAACTGTGGGCGTGCGGGGCACTTCATCAGAGACTGCCCATTTCCAAGGCGGGGTAACAATTCTACCGCCCCACGGCTTCGGGCCATGACAAAGACCACCTCCACTTCCAGCGCCGGCCGTGGCGCGTCAACTACGTTGATCTTGAGGAGATTCCAGAGGGCAACACAAAGTCTTTGACGGTATGTTCTGCATTAATGGGCTTTCTGCTAGGGTATTGTTTGACTCGGGGGCATCTCATTCTTTCATTCGTAAGGAGTTCGCCATGCACCATCAGATGAGAGTGAGTAGCAGCGCCACTCCGTTTCTTATTGAGGCGCCGGGGTCAAAGATTGTAGTGAGTCAAGTAGTTAAAAAGGCGTCGGTGCGAGTTCAAGGGGTTCCCTTCACGGTTAATCTTCTACTTCTTGACCTTCGAGGATTGGATGTCATTCTAGGCATGAATTGGCTGACGCGCCAACACGCCATCCTTGATTGTTCACGCCGCACCATCTCACTTAAGGTACCAAGGGGCGTTTGGCTGACGTTACTTCTTGATGAGGGCAAGGCCACCCTCTGTTCCCTGAATGGTACTGAAATCAAGGAGATAGAGTCCGTTCCAGTGGTGTCTGAATACCCGGATGTGTTCCCAGCAGAATTACCAGGGATGCCACCTGATCGGGACATCGAATTCGTGGTGGAGCTTCAGCCCGGTACTGCTCCCATATCCAAGCAGCCGTACCGGATGCCACCCAATGAATTGGCCGAGTTGAAGAAGCAACTGAAGGAGTTGATGGATAAGGGCTTCATTCGCCCGAGCTCCTCGCCTTGGGGCTACTCGGCTCTATTCGTGACCAAGAAGGACGGATCGCTTCGCCTCTGCGTGGATTACCGTCCCTTGAATGCTGTCACTATCAAGAACAAGTACCCCCTGCCTCGGATTGATATCCTGTTCGATCAGCTTGCTGGTGCACGGGTGTTCTCTAAGATTGACCTGAGACTCGGGTACCATCAGATCAAGATCCGGGCCGAAGACATCCCGAAGACTGCCTTCTCCACCCGATATGGGTTGTATGAGTACACCGTCATGTCATTCGGTTTGACAAACGCGCCGACGTATTTCATGTACCTCATGAACTCCATTTTCATGGAGGAGCTGGATTCCTTTGTCGTCATCTTCATCGATGACATCCTCATTTATTCAACCAACGAGGAAGATCATGCCAAGCACCTTCACGTCGTTCTCGAGAGACTTCGGGAACACCGCTTGTATGCGAAGTTCAGCAAGTGCGAGTTCTGGCTGAAAGAGGTATCTTTCTTGGGGCATGTCCTTTCCGGGCGAGGCATAGCCGTTGACCCAAGCAAAGTGCAGGATGTGCTCAAATGGGAACAGCCCAAGTCTGTCACGGAAATTCGCAGTTTCCTTGGGCTGGCTGGCTATTATCGCCGTTTCATTCAGGACTTCTCTAAGATAGCCAAGCCCATGACAAAGTTACTGAAGAAGGGCACCGAATTCAAGTGGTCAGTGGGATGTGAGCAAGCATTTCAAACTCTGAAACAGCGCCTCACTACAGCTCCAGTTCTTACCCAGCCTGATATTCACAAGCCGTTTGATGTGTATTACGATGCATCTGGCATCGAACTTGGCTGTGTACTTATGCAAGAAGGCCGGGTTGTTGCCTATGCGTCTCGCCAACTAAAGCGCCATGAAGAGCACTACCCAACCCATGATCTGGAGCTTGCTGCAGTGGTCCATGCCTTGAAGATTTGGTGCCACTATCTCCTGGGGAATAAGTGCAATGTCTATACCGATCACAAGAGCCTCAAGTACATCTTCACTCAGGTAGATTTGAATATGAGACAAAGAAGGTGGCTTGAGTTGATCAAAGATTACACTCTGGAGGTACATTATCACCCGGGTAAAGCCATTGTGGTGGCAGACGCGTTGAGTCGCAAGGCTCGGTGCAATTGCCTCACTCTTCAACCCTGGAGTGCTACCATACGTCTTTGAGTTTCAAAAGCTCAACTTGGAAATGATAGAAGAAGGGACCTTGGCTAATGTGGAATTGAAGTCCACATTGCTTGATCGGATTCGAGAGGCTCAAAAGTTGGATGAGGGTGTTACCCAAATCCACAATAACTTGAAGTCTGGTCAAGCTCCTGGCTTCCATCTGGATGATCAAGGAACCTTGTGGTTCAGCGAGCGCATAGTTGTCCCCGCTGATCAAGAGTTAAAACGGGGGATCCTTGATGAAGCCCACAATTCCTTGCTTACGATCCACCCGGGCAGCAACAAAATGTATCAGGACTTGAAGCGGCAATTCTGGTGGACTCGCATGAAGCGCGAGATTGCTCGCTATGTGTCAGAGTGTGATGTTTGCAAAAGGGTAAAGGCCGAACATCTCAAACCAGCTGGCACTCTTCAGCCGCTACCCATTCCGAGCTGGAAGTGGGAAGATATTAGTATGGACTTCATTACCGGCTTGCCTCTAACTTCCTCGAGTCACGACTCAATATGGGTGATCGTCGACTGGTTGACAAAGTCTGCACACTTCCTAGCTGTCCGCACCAATTACCCTACCAAGAGATATGCGGAGTTGTATATCTCGCGGATCGTATGTCTTCATGGAGTACCCAAGCGGATAATTTCAGATCGAGGCTCTCAGTTTGTTTCTCGATTCTGGGGAAGTCTGCATGAAGCACTGGGCATGAAGCTACTCCACATTTCAGCGTATCACCCTCAAACTGACGGCCAGACCGAGAGGGTCAATCAGATCCTCGAAGATATGCTGAGGGCATGCGTACTGTCCTATGGGAAGAAATGGGAGGAGTGTCTCCCGTATGCCGAGTTTGCATATAATAACAGCTACCAAACCAGCATCAAAATGTCCCCTTTTGAGGCATTGTATGGTCGTAGATGTCGGACACGTCTGAATTGGTCCGAGAGCGGGGAGCATTCATTTCTTGGACCTGAACTCGTCTTGGAGGCGGAAGAAAAAGTGAGGACCATTCAGGAGAACTTGAGGATAGCACAGTCTCGACAGAAGAGTTATGCTGGTCGCCGTAGGAGACCCCTCTCCTTCGACGTTGGCGACTTCGTCTATCTGAAGGTATCTCCTTTTCGAGGCACTCGTCGGTTTGGGATTAAAGGAAAACTGGCACCTCGATACATAGGACCATTCCGGGTCCTTGCGAAGCGAGGTCAAGTGGCGTATCAGCTAGAGCTTCCCTCCACGCTCGAGATGGTCCACGATGTTTTCCATGTCTCTCAATTGAACAAGTGTCTCCGTACTCCTTTCGAGTCACTTGAAGTGGATGATCTAGGAGTCACGCCTGAACCGGATCTGTCCTATCAAGAATATCCGAGTCGGGTTCTGGAAGAAGCGGAACGCAAGACTCGGAGAAGAACGCTCAAATTCTACAAGATTCAGTGGAGCAATCACACTGAAGATGAAGCTACTTGGGAGCCCGAGGATCTCCTAAAGACCGAGTATCCTGAGTTCTTCAATGCCATGTAAGTACTAGTGTACCATCTTTCGCAATGAGGGGAATATCGATTAGAGCACGACTGTCCGGTCCATTTTCATTCTATTCCGCCTGTACACTTGTTCTGAATCTCGGGGTGAGATTCCTTTAAGGGGGGAGGGTTTGTCAAGGTCCTGAATTTCAAAATTCCTGGGAAGTCCGGAGTATCCGAATTTAATGTCCGGAATGTCCAGATACAACCCGGAGTATCCGGATAGAACCTCCGGAGTATCCGGCCTGGGTCCAACCGAACGCCTTAACCCGGAGTGTCCGGACTAATTGTACGGAGTGTCCGGATTTGTCAGGGTGAGAATATAAGTGTCCGTTTTCTTGGCTCCCTACCACATTTCTCTTCCCACCCATTTGCTCTCCTCTACTCCGGCGACTCCTCCACCCCGAGCTCCACTCCGGTGAATCTCCGTGGCTCCTCCCCGGCGTCCTCAAGCTCCTCCCCAAGCCGGTGTTCTCCTTCTTCTACCCGGCTACTCCTTCCTCTTCCTCCTCCTCGAAGGTAAGGTCCCTTCCGGGAGTTGATTCGTGGGTTTCTTGGGTTCTAAGGCCACCATGGTGGGGTTAGGGTTTGGATTTAGATTTGGGAGTTGGGGATGAACTTTGGAGTTCTAGGGTTTTGAGGTGTGGTGATTCTTGGGTTGGATTTGGGACTTGGGTTGGTGAATGTGGGTGCTAGGGTGGTAGATCGGGTAGCAATGATGCCATCCTGAGAGCTAAAATAGGTTTGGTTGGGGTCTACTCTAGCTAGCGCCGTTTTCTCGAGGTTTGGGCTAGCTCGAAGCTTCTCCGACCGTGCAAGGTGTAGAAAAGTCGTAGATCGGGTCGTTGTGAAGCCGTAAAGAGTGGTAGGACTTCCATCCCTATGTCGTGATGGACCAAACGCTCCTGGTCCGGAGTGTCCGGATTATCCGGACTATCCGGACTGGCTGGTCTGTCTCTCGCGCGGGATTTCCATCAGTTGAGCTATTACTGGGGGGTTTTACAATTGTACTTCATTCATATGCATTGCATGCATCTTATTTATGCATTGTACCCGTGTAGAGAGCAATCCCGCGGGACTTGACTCCGCGGTGACTGAGGGTGCTACCGGCGAGCCAGCTACCACCGACCCGCAAGCAGAAGAACAAGACAAGCACCTATGCATCTTGAACCCTGTGTAACTATATTTTTGCGAATCAATGGCTTAATTGTGAACTACGTATTGCATTAGGAATTGAATTGTGGGATAGGATTAGATCCTAATTGTTGCACATACCCTCCTTCATACTTGTCGAACACCTCCGTTGAAGCTAGGTTATGGGTATTAATTGTGTCATGCTTAGTATGCTTAGAAGTCGGGTTGGGCCAAGTGGTGGAAGGTTCCACCGCTTGAGATTATTTACTTCACAAGTATTGGGTTACAATGGGTTACTTATGAGAAATTGAATGGTCGAAATTGGAGACCGGGCGGGAGAGTTGGACGTTGGGTAAGGAGACCCAAATGTGGTAGTCCTGCCTGAGTCAGCTAAGGACCGATCCGATGTTTAACTGTGGCTGAGCACCATTGGGTTGATCGCATGCCCGATTATGGTACGGTAAGCCGCTCTTTCATCGCATGCCGTTCGATGAGCCATGCCCTCATGCGGTTGGACGTGGTTGAGGGCGAGGCCTAGGCCGGCTCTCGAGCTCCAAGCGGGGCTTGGGCCGCTCGAGGGGGTGCTAGGTTTTCGGGCCGCATGAAGATGCCTCAACGAATGGGTATGGATGGGAGGGGGTTGACATGAGGTTCCTTTATGGCACATGTCGTGTGATCAATGCTTCCCTGCAGGGTTAATTAAGCTATTCGAATTGCCGTGCTCTCGGATATGAGCACGCTTGGTCAGCTGTTAGTACACGTAGTAATAACTTGAACTGAAGTTCGCCGTTGGGCTTGAGCTCGAAACGAATGTGGAATAATTGTTGTGAATTGTTAGATGTTACCTTCATTTAGTGGTAGACACTGTTACAACCCCTTTAAAATTGTGAATTGAGTAGTTTGAGTAACTAAACAACAAATGATAAGCAATTCAGCAACAGTTTACCTTGAGCCTATTCCTTGCTACATCCAAATGCATATCCTTTTGGAGTCGGTCATATATGGACCACGGGTAAGACTTGCGAGTACCTTCTGTACTCAGGCTTCTGCTTTTGTGGTTTTGCAGGTGAGGATCCAGCGGGGTGTGAGTTTTGCCCCTACTGTCTGTCGGTGATCGGGCGGGGCACCGAGTAGAGGCTGTCGACGCGTGTGCACCCGGAAGTGTTTAGGGCATGACACTTCCGGAGGAGTTTTACTTTTGTTATATAGGATAGGGTTGGATCTTTTGGTTGTACAGCTACGCTTGTGTTTGGTAATGCCATTTCGTTCTCTTTCGTTTTGTCTTGTGGGTGCGTTTGTTTGGTCATTCTTTGGGCTCCCGTGTGCCATGTTGTGTGTTTTGTTGCTTCCGCGATTCTTGCGCCTCTGGTAGTGAAGTTTAAGGCTCGATGCCCCTTTGTGCGAATTGAGTTTTGATATGGCTTTGGGAACCGGTATGTGGAGATCCTGGGCGAGTTTCGGATCGCATACCGGGGGAATACCGGGATGGTTGTCGAATTGCTTGGATGTCCTTAGAGTTGTCTCGATTGGGCTTGGGCGTTAGCACCGAGATCACCTCCGGTGATTTGTTGCTAGGATCCAAATCCGATGGGAGCAACTGTTCATCCAACAACTTGAGGACGATCTGGGCGGCTCCTCTCAATGTGGCATGCTTGAAGCATACTTCTTTTATTTCCTAGGAGTGGCATGCTTGAAGCATACATCTTATTTTGAGGGAATGGCATGCTTGAAGCATACATCTTATCTTTTTAGGGAAAGCAAGCTTGAAGCACATAACTTGAAGCTTTTACTTGTAACACCCCCTTTTTTTATATTGATTCCCTTTTCTTTTTCCTTTTTCTTTGATTGTAAACATGCAAAAGTGATTAAAGGTCTTATGAAAGAGTAAAGTTGAAAACACACTTGCTTCATAGCCCAAATTTGTCAAGAAGATTCAATATCAAGCCTAGAAGAGTAAGATATCACAGAGTATTTAGCTATAGGCAATCAGACAAAGGTATTCCGCAATGTTTTTTTTAAGTGAGACAATTTAGATTATCATATATTAGCTCAATTACATAATATATAAAGAAATATGATAAAGTAAGCTCATCAAGTAAAAACTTGGCAAGGAAACTCCCCCTCAAAACAAACCCATTGGATGAACAATCCCAAGTTCTCCCCGAATAAAAGCAAAACGAGAAGAAGACAAAGGTTTTTGTGAAAATGTCTGCCAATTGATGTTCAATATCCACATGGTGAAGCACAATATTCCCTTTTTCCACATGATCTCTGAGAAAGTGAAATCAGATGTCAATATGTTTTGTTCGAGAGTGTTGCACGGGGTTCTTAGCAATGCAAATTGCACTAGGTTATCACACAAAAGAGGAACACTATCCAAATTAACCCCATAATCTTTAAGTGTAGCTACTATCCAAAGAATTTGAGAACAATTACTAGCAGCAGCTACATATTCAGATTCAGCAGTTGATTGTGCAACAGAAGATTGTTTTCTAGATGACCATGCAATAAGAGAATTTCCCAAGAAGTGACAAGAACCAGATGTGCTTTTCCTATCAATTCTACATCCTCCAAAATCAGCATCTGAAAAAGCTCTCAAACTAATGCATGAGGAAGCAGAAAGCCAAATGCCAAAATCTTGAGTACCATGGAGATACCTGAAAATTCTTTTGACAGCTTGTCGATGTGAAGCACGTGGGGAAGCTTGAAAACGAGCACACAAGCACACATCAAACTCCGATTATCTCATCCTCAACAGCATCATCATCATCTTCATAAACAAAAATACTCTTCCCCTGAACATATGCACCTGCACCTGCACCTGCACCGTTTGGACTAGTGCCTTTCGCGAAAACAGAGGTGGAAGAAGCATCTTCAAAAGATAGCACTTTTAGCACGAGATGCACGAGTAAAGGAGAACCAAATCTTATCACTGAACATATGAAGTGAGCATCCGAAATTCACTAGCCACATGTTCTCCCTCCTCGCGTGAGAAGCCTACATAGAAGCAGAAAGTGTCGAGGTCTCGGTACTGGGGTTAGAAATAAGATGTTTAGGAATCGATCGAGACACACGACACACAACAGTTGGCACAACACGAGCATTCTTATGCATAAAAGCAGATTTGTCTTTTCTTGTGTTCTTAGCAACAAGAGGTGTTTGCATCACCCTAGGCACATAATGAGAAATGAAACGTGCCTGTCTGAAATTAGACCTAGCATTAAACCTTTCTCTCTTTTGTTGTTTAGCTAGTCTAAAGCAAAAGTCTACTAAATGTCCATCTCTACCATAATGAGTGCAAGTGTACTTAACATGATGTTTTGCTTTAACAGTAGAAGCACATTTTGCATTCATCATAGTAGAAGATAAAAGACCAGCAGATTTAAAGATAGTTTTCTTAGGCTCATTGACAATTTCAAATTTTCCACTTTCAAGTGTTTTGACAACAGTGGGAGTATGTGATTTATGATGAGCATAAGAATCAAAACCTAAACCTTTGTTCTGAGTGCTGACTTTTGATTGATCCAAAATCATGTTTAGGTTTTTCTTACCATTAGTGAAACGTTCCAAAGAATTTTGCAAGTAATCAACTTTCTTAGCAAGAGTTAAACAATTATTGCAGGGAACATCCACTTTTCTTTTTGCTTGCGACAAGTTGAGCATGAAAGAACCTCATGTGTAAGCAAAGCATCTGCCATTTGAGAAACCCTAGCATTTTCATCATTCAACTTCAATTCTAGTGTGGAGCATTTGGAACATGGAGTTGTATCATGCAAATCAATGGTAGAACAGTTAGCATGTTTAACAAGTTTCTCGTTTTTCTCATTTTCAGCATTAATTTGCTCTAACAAGGTAACATGTTCTTTCCTAAGTAAAGTAAGCTCATTGCAAATTAAGTCACATGATTTACAAGCATCATCATCAGGAATCAAGGTCTTAAGTCTAGTAATTTCAGCATTAAATGATTCCACAAGAATATCATGTTTCTTAATTTTTCTATCACGTTTGTCAAGGAATTTTCCAAGACGAGCAACAGCAATAGCTAATTCATCATATGAAGGATCTACCTCATTGAAGTCGCTATCATGATCGTCCTCGGTGAAGCTGTTGCTGCTTTTAGCCATGAGACACAGCCCCGTCAACTCATGCTTACTTGGAGTTGCATCGTCCTTGCTGCTTTCTGAATCCACATCGCTCAAATTGACTTGTTCAAGAGCGGAAAGAACTCGGTGGACAACTTTGCTGTTGATGAAGCTCTTCTTCTTTCTATTACTTGAAGAGAACTTCTTCTCTTTTCTTCTGTCGTTGTCCTTCTCCTCCCTTGATGCTTTACCTGCAAGTTTAGGACAGTTTGGACGAATATGATCGAGATCACCACACTCATAGCATCTTGGAGGATCACCACCACCTCTCTTTCTCTTCCTCACATTTTGCAAAATTTTGTTAAAGCGAGAAGAGAGTAGTGATAAGTCTTCTTCTGGGAACTGCTCAATCTGTTCATCGGTTAGTGAAGACAAGAAAGATAGAGCAAAACTTGAAACAGCAATTGATTTATGATCATTCTTTCTAGCAAAAACATCTAATTCATGAGTTTTCAACTTAGAATAAAGAACATCTAAAGTAAGTGTACTCATGACAGTGGATTCTTGTATAAATGTTACTTTCATCTCCCACACCGACATGTCCAAAGCACTAAGCAATTGTCTAGCATTGGCCGCATTAGTATAGTTGACTCCAACAGCACGTAGATTGTTAAGAATCTTATTAAAGCGTGCAAAGAAGTCATCTACCGACTCACCCGATTTCATCTCGAATCGCATGTACTCCTTCTTGTAGATGTCTTGGCGAACCTCTTTCACAGTGTTAGAACCCTCATGGTAATCACAAAGAGATTTCCATACCTCATATGCGGATCGAAGATGAACCACACGATCGAAGTCGCTGCGTCCCAAGCCTTGGATGATCAAGTTGCGCGCCTTGCTATTTGCTTCAACATGTGCGCGATTGGTGTCGTTGACGTTGTCGTTTGCAGGGACTTCATATGGCTTGTAGACCTTCTCCCAAATTGTGAAGCCTTGAGCTTGGATGAACGCCTCCATCTTGGCCTTCTAAAACTGAAAATCAACACCATCGAACACACATGGTTTTGTCGAATAACGATCCATTGATCTAATCAAAGGTTAAGATAGATTAGAAAAACCTTGCTCTGATACCACTTGTAGGATCGAAGTATATGAATATAGCAATCAGAGGGGCGGTGAATGATTGTGCGGAAGCTAAAACCAAATTTTTGATCTACTAAAAGTTCACCCCAAAACAGAACCAAATAATTGCCTCGTATTCGACAAAAACAGAATGATAGAAGTTCGGTAAAACAAAAATTCCCGGAGATCCAACCGTTAGATCGATCTAAAATTTGTACACAAGTAACTAGATTCTGATACAAATTAAACCCAAAAATAATAAGCACGATCGGACATACGGATCAAAAGTTATGAACCTCGCAAGCTTGCTGTGGCAGAATATGACGAGAATTGATCTAACCAAAACTTCAAGAATAAATAAGATCTTCAAAACATTAATCAACTAGACTTTGAGGAACTCTAAATAAATACCCTAGATAGGTTTTTGATGGATCAAATCAAGATGAAACTCAAAGAACAAAAAACAATATAGAATTTAGAACAAGCATGCAAACAAGAACCAAAACAGGAAACACTGTAGCAACATGGTTACTGTAGCACGCAAGGATCTTGGAAGAATTGATCTTTATTTATTTTGTCTAAAGTACTCCCATCAAAAGAGTACAAACCCTAAAACTGAGCTTGAGGCTCTTAATGCGCTCAGCTCTACTTCGTTGCCCTTCAACAGGAGACACCCCTCCTATTTAAGGAGCAAAACACAAGGAGTCCTGAATACAATTCCTAATCCTAGTAGGAGTCCCACTCCTAATCCTAGAAAGAGTATGTATTCAACACAACCTCCACTTAGCCCAACCTGGCCGAGTACAACTCTTGCACGCGTATGGCAACCCTACCATACTCACGTGACTAACACTTTACATGCGAATGACCTCCTGTCATTCTCACGTGACTAACCATTCTTCATGTGCACCATTCTCTTAGCCCGAACGTCCCGCATGACATCCTTGACCACCAAGTCCTCAGTTCCTCCTAACCTAATCTCGAACCTCAGTTCCTCCATGAACCTAGTTCCGGTCCTGTCATCGACCACGTTCGCCCTTGAGTAATACCTGCACATGAACAAACCACAAAACGATTCCGAGCACAACTCCGCGACTTGACTCAACATTAGTCCATGCAAATACTCACACGAGCATTGCATAAAGTCCACTTCAACACAAGCATCATGAAATTCTCACAAATTTTATAATCTCAAATTCAATTCCAAATTTGCTCAAAACCCTAATCAAACAAAAACGCATTCACAACAGACCAAAAAAAATATGGTCTGGCGTACATATGAAAAAGTCACTGTTTTTGAAGGAAATCAGTCCGGCGGAAAAACGTCAAAATCACGTTTACGGCGGACCGAAGAAAAATGGTCCGACGTACACATAAAACCTCGGTTACTTGAGAAACTTGGTCCGATGCAAAAGGCCTCAAATACATGTTCACGGCGGACCAAAAAGTTGGTCCGATGCAAAAGGCCTCAAATACATGTTCACGGCGGACCAAAAAGTTGGTCCGATGCAAATGTCCAACACTCGGTCTCTTCTAGAAATCAGACCAGCAAAAACACGTTCACGACGGATCGAAAAAAGTTGGTTCGACGCAAAAGACTCTTTTTCACGTTTACGACAGACCAAGAAATTTGGTCCGATGTGCATGGGAAAAATGAGGTTTTTTGAACATCAAGAGCACGTTTACGGCGGACCAAAAAACAAGTGGTCCGATGTAGATGGGAAAACTTCTGGAATCTGGAAATTTGGTCTGACGTAGAGGAACTCAAAATCACGTTCATGGCAGACCCAAAAACTTGGTCCGGCGCAGATGGGGAACTTACTGTTTCTTGAAAACTTGGTCCAGCGCCAATGTGAAACTTACTGTTTCTTGTCAAATTGTCAAACACATGCACAAGCACATTTTGCAAATCCAATTCTAAGCTAATTTTTCAATTCAAAGCCAATTTTTCAGCACATGATTTCACAGCTCTTAAGAAATATCATACCTCATTACAGCCGAATAATGGGCATTTCACCACATCGATCGTGGCTATAACTAAAGCCTTAGTTTACGCCACGTTCTCAACGTGGGCGTAACAGCACCGCGTCGTGGCATGAATAGCGCTACTCGAACGTTGTTGCCAAAGATGACCTACAGACCATACGTCTTGCGAATGAGCTTGAGCCAAGCGCATTTGGTCCTGGTCGAGCATGTATGCTCGGGGCCGATCGGACGGACCGACCTGTCAAATCACGCTCGTGGGTCATTCTCGGGAACATCATCAAAGGGTACGCATGGTCGGCTGAAAACCGGCCGTCGGGGTACTATGGTACTTATAGAAATTACCCAATTAATTGCTTCTTGACGACTGTCAGAGAAGAAAGAACTAGAATTGTCTTTTCTCTCACCGACAACTGGGCCCATCTATTAATTGCACACCTGCCGGCTAGCTCATCTTTTATTCCCTCTCACTTCCACGGGGGCCCAAAACCCACAAGACAGCCACTTCTCTTCTGTCCCCTCTCTCCTTCTCTAACAGGTGGGCCCTCTACCCCACTTGTCATCCCCGTCTTCGTCCATCTTCCTCTCCCCTCTGTCTGTCTCTCTCTCTCTTTTGCGTGAGCAACGGGAGCAACCGAGCACCGCTTATAAATTTTTCTATTTCCCCATTGCATTTTTGCAAGTCCCGAGGCCACCCTGACACATCGCTGCCACCTAGACTGATTGCCCATACCCTGCGAGGAATTAATGCCGTGAAACCCACACGACCCTCGTGACCTCATCGCCGCAACCAAAACTTGGTTTAAACCCTATCATCGCTGCCTGTAAGGTTTATTTAAGTGCGGCAAGGGCTCACTTAACACTCCATCACCTCTCTAGGAACCTCGCCACCCAAGCCAAGCCTCTCATCTCATGTTCTTCCCCACTTCCGGTCATCCCACCGTTGCAATCGAGACTTAACTCAACTTCCTTCCCACAACACCAAACTCAAATTACCTACACCCAAAGCAACCTTAGCCACCTATGACCTTAATCTCCCACTCAATTTAACCTATCACTCAATGTAGCTTCACCTGCGATGAGTTTGTCTTCTCCAACTCTGTTCACACGTTGTGAGCTCCGTATAAAGCTCTATCACCGAGGTGGGATAGCTTTTTCTGCTCCCTTAATCTCAGTGATGTTCGCACACCCTTCACTTGTGCTTGATTTGATCCCAACCGCAATAAACACTGCTATATTGTGGGAATTGGTAGATGTTTTCCTAAATTTGTGGGCTTTTCTTAATCAATACTGATAGGTGATAACCCTAGATTATGGATGGACATGCATTGATATCAAAATGGATATATTCGAATATACATGCATCTGCTTAGTGTGCTTTAGAATTGGGGACACGAATGGTTGCTTATGCAATTCGTGTTGGGAATAAATGTTGTACATGAAATCTTGGACATATTGATGGATATTATGATCAGTGGTATTTTATTAAAAATGAAAATAAAACTATGGTTTTGATGTGAGTGAACTATTGGTAATAGCTGAAAAGGCATGTTACTTGCACATAGATAGAGGAGATTTCTCGCCCAGGTCGAATTAAGGACTGAACTATTATGCTGTTATTAGGCCGGGAAAATCGTACAACCATAAGTGCTGGTATGGGACAGCCTTAACCTACTAAGTTAATCAGCACTAGATTTGCACATTGGAAGGCCGTGGTAGTACGGGCATTCCGGGTAGGTTTGCTCCAAGGGATGTCTACACCGAGGTGATTTGGATCAAACGTTTACCGATACAACAGTGTACGCCTTGCTATGGGGGAAATGGTTATTGATTCAATTGAGTTCACAATTTTTATGATTTGTATGAAAGTTTGTTTTCCCCGCCATAGCAAGGGTTTGTCGTCACCAGACTGGTGCAAAGCTAGGGCTTGGTAATATAATGATTCTGTTATGATCATCTGCCGCACAGTGGGACCCCATATCTGCTATCTGGTATCCCCTGTGTATTTCTGTACTAGTCCCAAATCAATTCTAGCACACACAGTTCACAATGATGAATCATAACCAAAAAGAACGAAATGTAAATATAAATACCGAGTACTGGCCGAAGGGCCACTTATTACAGTACAAGGTCATATGACCTTAAGTTTTACAGCAACGGTAACAAGAAACAAAAGTAAAACCAAATAAACTCCATAGGTAGACAACTAGGGGAACGCGCGCCTAGCTTCCAGGATTTCCTTCATCGAACTCCTCATCGTAGAACTCACCATCTTCCACAGCATCTTGGGAAGTTTCTGATGATTAAGTTGAGTGTAGCATATGAGTACAAACGTACTCAGCAAGTCTGGTAAAGATGCATTATGCAGGGCTTTCCAAAGATGGCTTAATATGGTTCTGTTGCTCAAAGCCAAATTTTAACAAACATTACTATATTAACTTTCACAAAGCAGATTTAACAATTATTTGTACAATTGAAATTATTTATTACTCTAGTGAATGTTCTAGCCACCAACAGTAGTATACAGGCTCTAAACACACATTTTAAAAGATCAAGATTATCCAACAAATGACTCCATCCGTCATGATTCAAAATAGGTTCCAACCACCTAACTGACACCAGCTGTCAGGAAGACATCCGAGAGTTCTAACCACTCCCGGATCCAAAAAATAATAGTTTTTTTGAAACAAAACAAAGTCTACCAATATGAAAGCATTCTTTGCCCTCCCTTGACTGTAGGCACGGCTATTCAAATAGTTTTACACTCTGCAGAGGTTGTACACTTTACCCAAAAGAGATATTTCACTTTTAGTGTCGGCCATAACACGCTTCCTTAGGCGTGGACAAAGTGAATATCACAAGGCCTTTACAATGCAATAACCTAACTCGACTCTACCCACTAAGGTTTCACCGTTGAAGGGTTCCATCCACCTAGTCAGAAGCCCCCTCTTGCGCCGTGTGGGGAAAACAAACTTGCCTCCATCTGGCACCCACATTCCATCGTCAGGCGAGTCTAAGTTAGATTATTAGAAATTATATAGCCAGGTCGTACTCATTTAGACATGTGGTTGTACTATTGTGCTTAAAATGATAATCATAAGCGTCGGTCCTTAACTGACTTGGGCGGTACTTGCACATACAAAGACTAGTGCTCCCTCTGTACCCACCAAACAAACCAACCTGCCCAAGTCTAAATATTTTTTATTTTATTTTTATTTTGCAAACACAATAGCATACATATTGCCACAACTTTTCAAATTCATATTTTACGATAATTTCAAAGTAACCCATCCATAGGCATTTGATCAACTTCGCAATTAAGCCCAGTAGGCCACTTCACCTCTCTTCACAAGAATTCGGTACGGCCCGATGTACCACGGTGCCAACTTCTCGCGAACCTGAAATTGTCGAACCCGCGGCGACGATTATCGGCGTAGCTCTTTTGCCTGGATTGAGCTTCTTTCAACCGATCCCGAATTAATTTAATATGATCCTTTGCCTCCTGAATCACAGAGGGTCAGAAGAATTTCCTTTCACCAACCTCGGACCAAAACAGAGGTGTTTGGAACTTTCTTCCGTGAAGTGCTTCGAACAGAGACATCTGGAGGCTTGCTTGGAAACTGTTGTTGTAGGAAAATTCAGCAAACGCTAAACACTTCTCCCACCTCGTGCTGTAAGATAGCACACATGCTCTCAACATATCCTCCAAGATTTGATTTATCCTTTCAGTTTAACCGTCGGTCTAGGGATGATAAGCTGTACTGAAGGACAACTTAGTTCCGAGAAGTTCGTGGAGATTCTCCCAGAACCAAGAAGTAAACTGAGGGCCTCGATCTGACATAATGACCTTAGGAACTCCATGCAATCGAACAATATGATTCAAATAGAGTTTCATAAGCTTGGCTCTATTGTAGGTGGTATGTACCGGTATGAAATGAGCCACTTTTGTTAACCGGTCTACAATCACCCAAATAGAGTCATGGCTCGACGGCGTCTTTGGCAGACCAGTGATGAACTCCATACTGACCTCATCCCATTTCCACTCAGGAATCTTCAAGGGCTGGAGTAATCATGCGAGTCGCTGGTGCTCTGCTTTGACATGCTGGTAGACATCGCAAATAGCAACGTATGCTGCAATATTTCTTTTCATGCCAGGCCACCAGAATCTTTTCCGGAGGTCCTGGAACATTTTAGTACTCCCTGGGTGGATTGAAAGAGAAGTTTCATAGGCTTCTTTTAAGACTGTCTCTTTGATTTCTCTATCATCTGGGACATATACTTGATGTGCCCGCACGATCAATCCATCCGATCTATCAGAAAACCCTGAAGACACGTTTTCTTTCATCCTGCGCTTAATTTCGGCCACTTCCGCATATCTCAGCAGAGCGGCTAAAATTTGAGACTCAAATGTGGGATGTAGGGCTAAAGTTGCAACGAACCCTTTTTCAACCACTTCTAGATTGAGTTTGCAAAATTCATCCAGTAGCTGGGGCTGACCAACCACAACTAAGGCATTAGTAACACGTAGCTTATGACTGAAAGCATCAGCTACCACATTTGCCTTACCCGGGTGATAATGTATACCCAGATCATAATCCTTTATCAGTTCCAACCACCTTCGCTGTCTCAGGTTTAGATCTGGTTGGGAGAAAAAGTATTTCAAGCTCTTGATTCCCAATGAGATAATGCCTCCATACCTTGAGAGCATGAACGACAGCAACTAATTCCAGGTCATGTGTTAGATAATTGATTTCGTGAGGCTTTAATTGTCACGAAGCATAAGCAACGACCTAACCTTCCTGCATGAGCATGCATCCGAGACCTTGTGAGATGCATCACAATACACGTCAAAGTTCTTATGCACGTCAGGCAGGACAAGGATTGGAGCTGTCGTAAGCCTCCATTTCAATTCTTGGAAGCTAGCCTGACAAGCTAATGATCACTCGAATTTCTTCTCCTTCTTGAGTAATTCGGTCATCGGCTTGGCAATTTTGGAGAAATTTTCAATGAACCACCGATAATAACCGGCAAGTCCAACAAAACTTTGAATCTTGGGAACAGTTTGAGGCTGCTCCCAAGCAAGCACATCTTGCACCTTGCTTGCATCGACTACAACTTCTCCTTTGGAGAGAACATGGCCCAAAAACTCCACCTCCTTGAGCCAAAACTCGCATTTGCTAAACTTCGCATACAATTGATGCTCGCGAAGCTTGTCGAGCACTCTGCGCAAGTGAAGCTTGTGCTCCTGTTCTCTCCGGGAGTAGATAAGAATGCCATCAATGAAGACCATCACGAATTTATCTAGATACTCCATGAATACTTTATTCATGAGATTCATAAACGTGGTAGGTGCATTGGTGAGTCCAAAGGAGACCACTGTATAGTCGTATAGACCATAATGAGTAGTAAATGCAGTCTTCTGAATATCCTCCATCAGATTTTGAGTTGAAAGTAGCTGAGTCTCAAGTCAATTTTAGAAAAGACCTTAGCTCCACTCAGCTGGTCAAACAGATCATCAATCCGAGGGAGAGGATATTTATTCTTAATGGTGACTTCATTCAAGGATAGGTAGTCAACGCACATGCGAAGATTACTACCTTTCTTTTTGACGAAGAGCATCGGACTTCCCTAGGGAGATGAGCTTGGGTGAATGAAACCCTTATCTAACTGCTCCTTGAGTTGTTTCTTAAGCTCTATCAACTCATCTGGGGGCATTCGGTACGGCCACTTATAAATAGGCACCATTCCGGGCAGCAAGTCGATAATAAACTCTGTGTCCCTTTCTAGAGGTAATCCTAGCAATTCTTCAGGGAAGACATCAGGATATTCACAAACCACAGGCACTTGACTCAACTCTGGAATTGAAAGAGAATGCAGAGTTGGTTTCAGTGCAGAGGACTAATTGGAGGAGTAATTGACTTGATCGCCATTCGGATTGACCAGAGAGATAGAGTGATTAGCACAATCAATGTGCCCCTGGTTTTTAGATAACCAATCCATACCAAGGATTACATCGAGACCGGGGGTATCAACTTGAATCAAGTCACCATAGGATTCTTTTCCTTCGATGACTATTAAAACTTCCCGACAAACATGCTAGGCTCTTAAGACTGAGCCAGGTGAATAAATCAATATCTTATTGCCTAGTAGAGTAGTCTTAACTTTCTGCTCCTCAACAAATCATGAAGATATGAATGAATGAGAAACTCCAGAATCAAACAGAACCATTGTGGGGGCTGAATGTACGAAGAACGTACCAAGTACCACATCAGGAGCATTGCTCGCCTCTTCTGCTGTCACGAGGTTAAGGCGGCCTTGGAAATGGTTATTGATTCAATTGAGCTCACGATTTTTATGATTTATGTGAAAGTTTATTTATGCTATCATAGCGGGGGTTTGTTGTCATCGGGTTGGTGCAAAGCTAGGGCTAGATAATGTAATCGTTCTGTTATGATAATCTGCCACACACCTAAGGAAGTGTGTAAATAGCTTAGCAAAAGAATTGATCATATCTTGTGGGTAATGTAGTACACCTCTGTAGAGTTAAAACTAATCGATTAGCCGAGCCCACGTCAAAGACACTTGGTAAAGTCATCACATAGTTAGATGTTTTCATATTTTCATGAAAATGGAATGAAATTGGGAAAATTGGTATGGGTAAGTTTACCTTACAGATGACTCAATACTTTGCCATGTGTTGGCAAGATTGATTTCAACTATTGTTCCATGTGTTGGCAAAGACTTGATTTTATGCCATGTGTTGGCAAGGGAATGATTTGATTTGTCACTCACGTCATGGAGGACTGTGAGTTGTTATATTTATGAATACATTCTTGTTATTTTATATCAGTCAAATTCCATTCCTAAATTTCATTTTCAACTTACTATTCAGTATTTACATGTGAGCACCCGGATACACCGATTGGACCTCAATCATGTGTTGGACTAGAAGTGAGACAAGTACTCCACTTAAGTGTACACTCATTGCCACTAATAGTCTCATGCATGGAATGATAACCAGATGGCCCTCGCTTAAACAAATATGAACCACCTAATTATCAACATACAAACTTACGCATCCAAGAGAGTTCCGATACTTTTCCAAAGAACCATACTGGGATTGAAACCAACCCTTCCGGGTGTAACACGTGCCAGCCGCCTCAGAACCTTGGTACCACCACACCCACCGAGGGGTGTGCGTCGCAATAGACAAGGAATGATGGTCGCTTGTCTATGCGTAGGATGGTTGAGGACAATTCCAAGTACCCGGATATGTGTCTAGCACTAGTTCCCAAGATCAAGCCTAGCACCCACATATCCCACATTCGAGATGAATCATTACACATACACACATGTAATTGACACAACATAAAAGTAGTATAGAACTATTACACATACCCACATATCCCACTACACTTTAGTAAGAGCCGCTAGCAGACACGTGGCATCCAGGCCACGCCATCGGGCAAGAAGGGTGCCGCCCAATGGACAGTAGCGACCAGCCACGCCATCGGGCGGTCACCGTGGTGATCGCCGCATGACAGTGGCACCAGCCACACAAGGTCACCGAGTGATCGCCGGCAAGGTGTGGCGACTGTGCCACACCGCTGGCGGTCATGTAACACCCCAAAATTTTGCTTTTCTTAAATTCATGTGTGATTTGGCACTTTGGTGAATTTTGGAATTTTCTGGAATTTATTTGGATTTATTTGGAATTTATTTGAATTTATTCCATTTTGAAATAATTAAAGAATTAAACTTTGCAAATAAAATTTTGTTGGAAATATTTTATTTGAGTCCCAAATACCCTAAAATATTTTCCAGAATTTTTCTGGAATTTTTCTGAGTCTTTTGCTATTTTTAATGAATTAAATGAATTATTGGGAATTATTTTAAATATTAAATCGCTGGAAAATCAACTCGGTCGAGTAATCGTTTCATCCGATCGAAGTCGAACCCGAGTCGGACTCGAGTCCGACCGAGCGATCGACTCGACCAAACCCACTCCTAACCCAATCGATCCCGACCGCTGGATCAGATCCAACGGTCCGGATTGGACCGCACCGCTCGAGCCCGAGTCCGGCCGGATCCGTCAGCAGCGTGAGCAATCGTAGCCGCTCATCGCGACACGTGGACGGTCCCCAGCCATCGTCTCCGTTCCGAATCCCAGCCGGAGAGCTCCGCCGTGACCAAGCGGGACACGGTTAGGGTTCCGATTTGCGCGCACGTCGAGGCAGTATTTAAGGCGTGGACCCGTTCCCGAGAATCGTCGTTCGATGCCGCCCCTTTTTCCCCAAGCCACACCGCCCGAGTCACCGTCTTGGCCGAGGAATTGCTCGCCGTAGTAGGGTTAGGGCTTCGCTTCGGGTTCGTGCGCACGCCGCCGCCGTCAAGCCGTCTCCGCCGCCGTCAAGCCGTCTCCGCCGTGTTGAAGCCCAGATCTGGAACCGCAAGAGCAAGGCGCATCGGACCGCACCATCCACCTCACCGGAGACCCTCGGAAACGCCGCATGGAAGGTCGCCGTCCTCGTCTCCGGTAGCCCGAGCCCCGCCGCGCCGCCATCACCAGTGCGAAGCTTCTGGACCGTCCGATTCCGATCGAACGGTAGCGGTGAGTCACGTGCTTCCAAACCCGATTGGATCTGGACCGTTGGATCAAGATCCAACGGCCCACGATCACCTCAGGCCGTAGCAGTGTTATCGTAGGGTTAGATCTGGACCGTCCGATCTAGATCGAACGGCCCACGATCATCGAGTAGTTTTCAACGTGTTAACCCTGGATCTAATCGCGGCCGTTGATTTCCAAATCAACGGACACGATCTTGCCACGTAGCCTAGGCGCGCCGCAGCGGTAAGCAAGACGTGGGCCGACATGCGGGCCCGCATGTCGGCCGCACTAAGCCGCGCGCGATCCACCTTGGACCGTGCGCCGTGGACCCGATCCATGGGCCGGACACGTGGCAAAGACTCGAGTGGTGCCACGTGGCATGATGACGTCATGCCGACGCCATCATGGAGGCCGCTCGGTGCTGACGTCAGCAGGTCACGCGTGAACCAATCACAGGATGACACGTGTCCAGCCGACGCAATAATTAATTTCGAAAGAAAATGATTTATTAATTCGAAATAATCATTTTGATTTTGATTCAAACTTCAAACGCTTATAACTTTTGCGTTTCAACTCCGATTTGAGTGATTCAAATTTCTAAATTTGTATAAAATTGAGATCTACCTAAATATGAATTTTATTTAATTTTTGGACTAAAGTTTTTCTCTGCAAAATTATTTAATTGATTATTTAAACTTTAAATAATCATAACTTTTGCGTCTTAACTCCAAATTTGACGATTCCAGTTTCTAAAAACTCATAAAATTATGTTCTCTCTGTTTATGGATTTTATTTGGATGTTTGGACACTTTTTGCCTATTGTTTATTTGTGTATTTGCTATTTGCACGCTTTACGAGTAGACGTTGAAGTCTTTGGAAGGATTCAAGGAGAAGTATTGACTCAGGATCCAACTCAAGACCAAGAACAAGTACTTTTTGAAGGCAAGTTGTGCTTTGACCATGTTGATCCTATTTTGAAATCTATTTTGATTTAACCTATTACATGCTAAGTTCAAATAGAAAATACTTTATTTAAACATGGGGGATTAGATAAGTACCAATTTGCTGTATGACACCTTGATTATTTAAGTATGTGCCATGACCCTTGTCACCCTAGTTGTGGATTACTAGTTGGACATTATTAAATTGCCAACATGGGTTTAGACCGTTGTAGTATCTCGCTTAGAGCACACTACGTGCTCATGACATGATTTTGGATAATCAAATGTTAATATTGACTTAATGACATATTGAACCTGTTTTGGAAAAGTATCATGTGATGTTGATGGCACATGGTGCATGGTAATCAAGCGGGGTTTGATAAATGATTTCGGCCAGGGCATGTGGCAAGAGTAATCAGTGGGCCATTGTGGCATTGGGGATGTTGATTTGGTTCTTCGAGTAGTCTTGCCCTGGTCACCCTAAGGACTTAACCTTGCAAGCCTTTGAACTGGGTCTAACGTGCAACCACATGTCTGTAATGGGACGGACCTAGTTGACTAAGTTGCTAATAACGCACTGTGGGACCTCAGGAGGTCAACTACACCCTTTGTGTAAGTTGTGCGGGGAGCGCATCGGCCGAGGCCAGGTACCCATCTAACGGTTGATTGGCCTAGACTTCGCCTTAGCTAAGGGAAGGGTTAGTGTGCAATAACCGGGGAGGACCACTTGTATTGTTAGAAGTTTCCGAAAGACTTTGTTACGGGAACTCGCCTTTGTGGTGTTTGACTGTATCTTGTGGGTAAAGTGCATAACCTCTGCAGAGTTTAGAATCTATTCGAATAGCCGTGTCCGCGGTATTGGACATCGCTCGGGAATTACAGTCAAGGGTTAGATTTTCTCAAAAATAACTTTGGTTTGAAAGGTTGGGCTGGATTAATAATGAAGTTGATGGAAATGTGGTTTAGGATGGGAAAAATGTTTACCAAACTTCGTGAAAAGTTATTTATGCTTTACTTATTTCTACTGCTTTCGAATCTACTTATATTACCTGTCCAATGCTATTTACTGCAAATATACCTTGAGTTATTCCTTTGTACCAAGCCATGCATATAGTATATTAGCCTGCATTCTGTGCATGACTTGCTAAGTACCAAGTACTCACCCTTGCCTCAACACAACACCAGTTGAAGAGGAGACTACGCCAGCTTTGGAGGATGTAACACCCCAAAATTTTGCTTTTCTTAAATTCATGTGTGATTTGGCCCTTTGGTGAATTTTTGGAATTTTCTGGAATTTATTTGGATTTATTTGGAATTTATTTGAATTTATTCCATTTTGAAATAATTAAAGAATTTAATTTTGCAAATAAAATTTTGTTGAAAATATTTTATTTGAGTCCAAAATGATCCAAAGTATATTCCAGAATTTTTCTGGAATTTTTCTGAGTCATTTGCTATTTTTAATGAATTAAATGAATTACTGGGAATTATTTTAATTATTAAATCGCTGGAAAATCCAACTCGGGTCAAGTACTGTTCATCCGACCGAGTCGGACTCGAGTCCGACCGAGCCGATTGACTCGACCGAACCAACTTGAAAACCTAATTGATCCCAACCGTTGGATCAAGATCCAACGGCCGAGATCCGCCTGCATCGTTCGAGCCGCGTCCGACCGGACCGATCGCGCCCGTCGCGATCGTGGCCGTTGATCGTGACGCGTGGACGGCTGGGATTGCGTTGTCTTCCGTGGATCGAGCCGACTCGCCGCCGCATAGCCGCCGTGACCGATTAGGTTTCCGCTTTGTGCACGCCGCGAGGCCATTTAAGGCGTGGGTTATCGCCGAGGATCGCTGCTCGTGTGGCGCGCTATTGCCCTAAGTTCCAACGCCCAAGCCGCTGCCGCCTCGCGATTTCGCCGGAGTTTGGGGAGTGCCGCTGTGGTTTTTCTTCGTTTCCGGCGCCGTTCGTCATCCTCCGCCGCTTCAAGCTCGGATTCGAGAACCTTGCGCCGAGGCGCACCTACCGGGTGCACTCACTTGGCCGGAGACGCCCAAGCGCGCCGTTAGGGTGGTCGCTGCCTCGGGCAGCCGCAACGCCGCCGCGAGCCATCGCCGCCGTCATGAAGCCGGTGCACCGTTGGATCGAGATCCAACGCACGAGGTGAGGCCACGCCGCCAAGTATCGCTTTCCGTCTTCGATTAGGTTTCAACCTGCTAGATTTAGATCGCACGGTCGTGGTTAGTTGTGTTGTAGCTTTAGGGTTAGATCTGGACCATCCGATCTAGATCGAACGGCCCGGATCAACCGTGTAGTTTTGAACGAGAGGTCTAGATCCAATCTGGACCGTTGATTTTCAAATCAACGGCCGAGATTGTGCCACGTGTGCTCAGCCGCGCCCACGCGCGTGGGGAGCGTGTCTCTGACACGCGGGACCCGCGAGTCAGAGGGCCCACGTGTCAGCCGCAGTCACGCGTGCGTGAAACCCAGCGCTGGCAGGTGGGGCCCACATGTCAGCGAGACGTAGAGTCGTGGACCGAGTCCACCGTGGACCCGAGCCAAGCGTGGACCGAGTCCATGGACCGGCTGACGTCAGCCAGCCAATCAGAGGCTGACACGTGTCCATGCTGACGCAATAATTAATTTCCGAAAAAAAGAAAATGATTTATTAATTCGAATAATGATTTCAAATTTAGATTCAAACTTCAAACGCTTATAACTTTTGCGTTTCAACTCCGATTTGAGTGATTCAAATTTCTAAATTTGTATAAAATTGAGATCTACCTAAATATGAATTTTATTTAATTTTTGGACTAAAGTTTTTCTCTGTAATATTATTTAATTGATTATTTAAGCTTTAATAAATCATAACTTTTGCATTTTAACTCCAAATTTGACGATTCCAGTTTCTAAAAATCCAGAAAATTACGTTCTCTCTGTTTATGGATTTTATTTGGAGTTTTGGGATGTTTTTGCCTAGTGTTTATTTGTGTATTTGCTATTTGCACGCTTTACGAGTAGACGTTGAAGTGCCGGAAGGATTCGAGGGAGAAGTGTTGACTCAGGATCCAACCCAAGACCAAGAGCAAGTGCTTTTGAAGGCAAGTTGTGCTTTGACCATGTTGATCCTATTTGAAATCTATTTTGATTTAAACTATTGCATGCTAGTTTAATTAGAAAGATACTTTGTTTAAACATGGGGTTAGATAAATACCAATTTGCTATATGACACCTTGATTACTTAAGTATGTGCCATGACCTTTGTCACCCTAGTTGTGGTTTACTAGTTGGACATTATTAAATTGCCAACATGGGTTTAGACCGTTGTAGTATAACGCTTAGACTCGCACGTGCTCATGACATGATTTTGGACGATCAAATGCTAATATGGACTTAATGATATATTGAACTTGTTTTGGAAAAGTATCATGTGATGTTGATGGCACGTGGTGCATGGTAATCAACTGGGTTTGATAAACTTTCGACCAGGGCATGTGGCAAGAGTAATCAGTGGGCCGATTGTGGCATTGGGAATGTTGATTTGGTTCTTCGGGTAGTCTTGCCCTGGTCACTCTAAGGACTTAACCTTGCAAGCCTTTGAACTGGGTCATACTTGCAACCACATGGTCGGAATGGGACGGCCCTAGTTGACTAAGTCGCTAAGGACTCACTTGTGGAGCCTCAGGGTGTCGATTACACCGCTTGTGTGATTGTACGGGGAGCGATCGTGGTCGTGGGCCGATACCCATCTAACGGTGTGTTGGTCCCATACTTCGCCTTGGCTAAGGGAAGGGATGGTGTAGAGCACGAACCTGAGAGGACCACCTGTGTTGTTTGAGGCTTAGAAAGGCTTTGTTATGATCGCTCATTCGCATACTTTTGTATGGCGATTCACTACCGACGTGGTGAGTGGATTGTATCTTGTGGGTAAAGTGCATAACCTCTGCAGAGTGTAGAATCTATTTAAATAGCCGAGTCCACTGATCGACAATGCTCGGGAATTACAAATAAGGGTTAGACTTTACGAAAATAACTTGGATTTGAAAAGTTGGGTTGGTTTAATAATGAAGATGATGGAAATGTGGTTTAGGATGGGGAAAATGTTTATTAAATTTCCTGAAAAGTTATTTATGCTTTACTTATTTCTACCGCTTCGAATCTACTTTTATTACTTGTCAAAAGTCCCATCGCAAATATACCCTGAGCTATTCCTTTGTACCAAGCCATGCATATAGTATATTAGCTTGCATTACGTGCATGACTTGTCGAGTACCAAGTACTCACCCTTGCCTCAACACAATACCAGTTGAAGAGGAGACTACGCCAGTTTCGGAAGAGGAGTTCCAAGAGGACCCGTCTACTTAGGGATGCGAGCCCAGTCAGTTGCCTGTGGTATACTGGATGGCGCCACGAAGTTTATTTGATTTTCCGCTGCTGTTATTTCTCTTTTAATACATTTTGCCTTGCAAGGCATATATTTGTAACTTGGCCATAAGGTCGAGTAACCCTTTGATTATTTAAATAAAGTACTTTGATAGTATCGTTTGGTATGATTGTGATATATACCGATGTTAAGACTGTGTGCACTAGCTCGTTACTGGACTAGTGCTGAATACACAGAGGGTCCGGATTTGCAAATTCGGGTCCCGACAGAGGTGGTATCAGAGCCATACTTGACTGTAGGCTCCACCCAAAGCTAGAATGGTCGTAGTGAGGATAAAACCTATTTTCTAAAGCTAAAAATTTGTGAAGACAAGAAATGACATCTCGACTTATCCCCTTCTCTCTTTTCTTGTCTCTTGCTGAAATTTTCCCTTACCTTGTCACAATTTAAAAATTTCAAGTTCTTACGTAAAAGCACTCTTGTGACAGATGGAGGAAGAGTTCAACTACGTTGATCTCGGGAGTTGGTCACGCCATGGAACTTTGGCATATGCTCTGAGACTCTGAGATTTTGAGAAGCCCCAATACCAAGTGGAAGTGATCGGACAAGCGGGATTGATCAAGGCTTGTGACGTGAGGATTGAGGTACTGCTAGGAAAAAGGGCCAGTGCAATCGCCTCGATACACTTTGACCGCCAGAGATCTACAATGCAGATGGGTATCCAAGAAGTATCACGACGAGCAATGCGGCACATTACCCGTATCTACGCCAGAGAATTGAGAGTACGGTGTTCTGCTACCATCCGTGCAGCGATAACCTTCTTGACCCGAAGGAGATTCAGGATGAGGATGCCACGGTTACACGCTTGGCACGATTTGTCGTCGCCAGGAGGATGTACTAGATAATACAAGCAAGGAGCTACGAAGGCCCGCAAGGAGATCACGACAGAGAAGAATAGATGGCGGGAAGCTCAGAGTATGTGGCACACCTTCTACGAAGGATTGACGAGTTGGAGATGACTTTGTACGGACTGCACCCAGAGCCAAGATTCGAGCTACACGAGCCAGATCCAGAGGAGTCGATCTCGATGAGGACATCGCTTCTTCGACTACCACAGAGGACATAGTTGCTCGGACATGGCGATCGTTACGCGCCTATGCCACAAAGACCCGCATCTGTGCCGTGGAGGTTTTCTCGATGAGTGAGCATAGGTTCTATAATGAGACTCCTAAGACGAGTCGCGTCATAGAAGAAAGAGTCACCCTTTAGGCGTTAGACTAAAGAGTTAGTTCGATTTTGATTTGCTTTGTTTCTTTGAGTGTGCAGTATGTGTTGCAAGGCCCTTAGGCATTGTAAGCAGCCATACCAAGTTACTAATAATAAAGATGGACCTTAAAGTTACCCCTTTCGCCCGCATAAGTTCCATATTACTTGTCTATTCTTGTTTCCCTCTCATCTCTAAACCTAGAGCAAATCGACAGATGGTGAACACCCGTGGAAACTTTGGAAGCAATGGGAGTGGATCTCGCCCAGCAGAAAACCCCAATGATGGAGCACCGGCACCGCCAGTTGATATGCAGAATTTCGGAGCGTTTCTTGCTGCTCAGACTCAGTTGATGCATGCTATGATGCAACAAATGCAGCACGTCATCGCCAGGCCACGCTAATCAAGTTAATCGGGGACCACGCCGTAATACAAGGCTGTCAGAGTTCATGAGGACTCACCCACCCACTTTCTCTGGGAATGCCAATCCATTGGAGGCCGATGATTGGTTAAGATCAATCGAGAGGAAGTTACACATAGCTCAATGCATAGGAAATGAGAAGGTACTCTACGCTTCTCATCGCTTGGAAGGAACAAATTACGAATGGTGGGAGAACTTCGTGCCACGCAGAGAACCCTCAAGATATCACTTGGGAAGAGTTCACATTGCATTCGACAAAGATCACGTGCCTGAAGGAATCATGGACCTTAAGAAGGAGGAGTTCAGAGCATCAAGCAAGGTAATCAGCCAGTGGTCGACTACCTGAACAAGTTCACACAGCTAGCACGCTACGCACTGAGGATGTAGCGACAGATAAATCCGCAGTCTCGTTTTATGAAGGGACTTAACTCGGGATTGCAAGTAGGGTTGATCACCCACACCTTTCCAGATTTCCAAGAGTTGGTGAATAAGGCGCTTATTCTTGAGGACAAGCGCAAGGAACTGGATGAGAACAGAAGCGCAGGATGCAACAAAGAAGGATCACGTCGAGGAGCGCAGCGGCGCTTGAGAGTTGCACCAAATCAATTCTTCGATTCCAACCACGAATCGCGACAAGGACACCATCCTCAGCACCAAGACCTGCCAATCGTAACTACCAAACCCCACTCGCTAGAAACGCTACCCCAGTGCAACAAGAAGGAACATTGAGACGGCCTACATAACCGCAACGAGCCGTGACACTTTGCCAACAGCTGTCCAAAGAAGACAGCAGGAGCGACCCGGGCCGCTTCAATCTAGGAACCACCCAGCTAGGACGCCAAAGATCAGGAGCCACACCCTGCATCGTGTGGTGAGAGGCCGAGTCAACCATGTCACCGCAGATGCACCGCAAAATGCTACTGACGTCGTCTTGGGTAAGTTACTTGTTAACTCAAGCACTGCAATGCTTTGTTTGACTCGGAGCTTCAGATTCGCTTGTTTCGCAAGGCTTTGCTGCTAGAAATGACTTGAGAATTGCAAGACTTAAGTGCATGCTTTTAGTTCAAACCCTGGTTCCGAACTCCGAACGGAAGTAGGATGTTCCGGGTGAGAATACTAATAGATGGAATAGAGTTCCTAGCAAATCTTATAATTTTGGAGACCTGCACCTTAGATGTTATATTGGGAATGGATTGGTTATCCAAGCACAAGGTGTATTGGATTGTGGACGAAGGACTATCTCAAAGGAGAGCCCGTGTGGGAAGAAAGTGGAATTTCAAGCCACTGCAGCTTAGAGATGGACGATTGATGGTTAACAGTACCAAGGCAATCAGCATAGAGGATGTCCCGGTAGTGAATGAGTACCCAGACGTTTTTCCCGAGGATCTACCTGGTATGCCGCCAGACAGGTACATAGAGTTTGTGATAGAGCTTGTACTGCACAAAGACCGATAGCAAAGAGACCCTATCGGATGTCTACCGAGGAGTTGGTAGAAATGAAGAAACAATTGGAAGAATTAATGGATAAAGGATTTATCGCACCAAGTTCGTCACCGTGGGGAGCACCAGCTTTGTTTGTCAAGAAGAAGGACGGGAGTTTCAGGATGTGCATTGACTACCGTGCACTCAATGAAGTCACCGTGAAGAATAAGTATCCGCTACCCAGGATTGATGATTTGTTTGATCGATTAAGAGGAGCCGGGTTTTCTCCAAGATTGATCTCGAGATCGGATACCATCGATTGAAGATCCGATCGCCAGATATTCAAGACTGCATTCTCGCCAAGATATGGACATTACGAAGTTTACGCTTATGTCCTTTGATCGATTTAATGCGCCAGCTTATTTCATGAATATGATGAATAAGGTGTTCATGGAATATTTGGACAAGTTTGTCGTCGTGTTCATAGACGATATCCTAATCTACTCCAAGACAGAGAGCGAACATGCCGAACACTTAAGGCGAGTTTTGGAAAAGTCAAGGAACAAAGCAACTTTTCGCCAAGTTCAGCAAGTGTGATTTTTGGAAGGACAAGTTGGAGTTTCTTGGACATGTAATGACCGCAGAGGGAGTCGCCGTAGATCCAAGCAAAGTAGAAGCTGTGTTACATTGGGAACAACCAAAGACGGTGACCCAGATTCGGAGTTTCCTTGGAATGGCAGGATACTACCGCCGTTTCATCGAAGGCTTTTCGACAATTGCGAAACCTCTTACGCAATTCTTGAAGAAGGAAAAGAAGTTTGCATGGACGCGAGAATCGTGAGAAAGGATTTCAGAGCTGAAAAAGCGATTGACATCAAGACCGTGTTAGTTCTACCTGGATGTTGCTCAAAGCTTCGATATTTATTGTGACGATCGCGCCAAGGACTTGGATGTGTCCGATGAGTAATGGAAAGGTCGCCGCTATGCATCAAGGCGCTTGAGGCCGCATGAGGAAAATTATCCGACACATGACCTAGAGTTAGCGCCGTAGTGCATGCTTTGAAGATATGGCGTCACTATCTCGATTGGAAACAGATGTGAAGTATATACGGATCATAAGAGTTTTAAGTACATATTCACCCAATCGGATCTGAATATGAGGCAAAGGAGATGGCTAGAGTTGATCAAGGACTATAATGTTGGAATCCATTACCATCCGGGAAGGCCAACGAGTAGCCGATGCTCGAGTCGGAAAAGCCATACCGTGAGTACGTTGCTAGCCACAGTCGAGGATGAGTTGTGCGAGGATTTTAAAAATGAAGATTGAGGTTGTACCTAGCGGATTCTTGGCCGCATTGGAAGTAAAGCCTACTTTGGAGGACCAGATCCGAGAAGGACAGAAGGATGATGACAGGATCCGTAAGATTAAGACCAAAAGGAGGAGGGCAAGGCAGAGGACTTCAAGTTGGATGAGCAAGGCACGTTGTGGATGAAGGATCGCATTTGTGTGCCTAACAAAAGGAGTTAAAGCAATCGGTTTTGGAAGAAGCCCATGACTCCAAGTACTGATTCATCCCGAAGCGCCAAGATGTATCAGGATCTCAAGGAGAGATTCTCGTGGCCGAGCATGAAACGTGAAGTTGCCGAGCATGTTGCATTGTGCGACGATGCCGAGAGTCAAGGCAATGCATCGAGACCAGCAGGATTGCTACAAATTACCGAAGATACCTCGAGTGGAAGTGGGAGGAAATCGGAATGGATTTCATTACCGGTTTGTCAAGACTCAAGGAGGTTATGACTCCATATGGGTTATAGTGGATCGCTTGACCAAAGTAGCCCATTTTATCCCCGTGAAGACCACCTACTCGGAGATAAGTTAGCAGAGTTGTACATGATCGGGATTGTCTGCTTGCACGAGTGCCAAAGAGGATTGTATCGGACAGAGGTACCCAATTTACCTCAAGGTTCGGAATAAGTTGCATGAAGCCATGGGAACCCGCTTGAACTTCAAGATGACTTATCATCCATGCACGGATGGACAGACCGAAAGAGTCAACCAGATTCTGGAGGATATGTTGAGAGCTTGTGCATTGGCTTATGCTACCTCTTGGGATAAGAGTTTGCCGTATGCCGAGTTCAGTTTACAACAATAGTTATCGAGGCTAGTTTACAGATGTCACCTTTCGAGGCAATCAGATGGTCGACCTGTCGGACGCCATTGAATTGGAATGAGACCGTGAGCGCCGTGTCTTTGGGCCTGATATTCTTCAAGAGGTCAAGAGCAGATCGCTATGATTAGGGAAAGGTTGAAGATAGCCCAATCTCGACAAAAGAGTTATGGCCGACAATCGTCGCGAGATTTGAGTTTTGAACCGTAAGACTTTGTATACCTCAGAGTTACGCCTCGTGGGAGTTAAGAGGTTCCATGCCAAAGGGAAACTCGCACCTGCTATGTTGGACCATTTAAGATTTTGAGCCGCAGAGGCGGTTGCTTACCACCGGAGTTGCCACAACAAGTAGCAGGAGTACACGACGTATTCCATGTGTCCCAGTTGAAGAAATGTCTCCGAGTTCCTGAGGAACAGACATCGCTAGAGTCAATCGAGTTGCAAGAGGACTTGACTTATAAGGAACATCCTGTGAGGATTCTGGACACAATGGATCGAGAAACTAGAAACAAGTCAACCCGTTTCTGTAGAGTTCAGTGGAGCAACCATGAAGAAAGTGAAGCGACTTGGGAGCGCGAGGAGGATTTGAAGAAAGAATTTCCAAACCTATTCCTTTAGTAAGCCCTGAATCTCGGGGACGAGATTCTATTAAGGGGGGGAGGTTTGTAACACCCCAAAATTTTGCTTTTCTTAAATTCATGTGTGATTTGGCCCTTTGGTGAATTTTTGGAATTTTCTGGAATTTATTTGGATTTATTTGAATTTATTCCATTTTGAAATAATTAAAGAATTTAATTTTGCAAATAAAATTTTGTTGAAAATATTTTATTTGAGTCCAAAATGATCCAAAGTATATTCCAGAATTTTTCCGAATTTTTCTCGAGTCATTTGCTATTTTTAATGAATTAAATGAATTATCGGGAATTATTTTAATTATTAAATCGCTGGAAAATCCAACTCGGTCAAGTATCGTTTCATCCGATCGAAGTCGGACTCGAGTCCGACCGAGCCGCTTGACTCGACCGAACCAACTTGAAAACCTAATTGATCCCAACCGCTGATCAAGATCCAACGGCCGAGATCCGCCCGTCTGCGTTCGAGCCGCGTCGACCGGACCCGATCGCGCCGCGCGATCGTGGCCGTTGATCGTGACGCTGCGGACGGCTGGGATTGGCGTCGCCTTCCTGCGGATCGAAGCCGACTCCGCCGCATAGCCGCCGTGTGACCGATTAGGTTTCCGCTTTGTGCACGCCGCCGAGGCCATTTAAGGCGTGGGTTATCGCCGAGGATCGCTGCTCAGGCGCGCTTATTGCCCTAAGTTCCAACGCACAAGCCGCCGCCGTCGCCTCGCGATTTCGCCGGAGTTTGGGGAGTGCCGCCGTGGTTTTTCTTCGCTTCGGCGCGTTCGTCATCCTCCGCCGCCTTCAAGCTTCGGATTCGAGAACCTTGCGCCGAGGCGCACCTTACCGGGTGCACTCACTTGGCCGAGACGCCCAAGCGCCGTTAGGGTGGTCGCTGCCTCGCGCCGGCAGCCGCAACGCCGCCGCGAGCCATCGCCGCCATGGCGAAGCCGGTGCACCGTTGGATCGAGATCCAACGCACGAGGCGAGGCCACGCCGCCATATCGCTTCCGCCTCTCGATTAGGTTTCAACCTGCTAGATTTAGATCGCACGGCCGTGGGTTAGTTGTGTTGTAGCTTTAGGGTTAGATCTGGACCGTCCGATCTAGATCGAACGCCCGGATCAACCGTGTAGTTTTGAACGAGAGGTCTAGATTCAATCCGACCGCTGATTTTCAAATCAACTACGAGATTGTGCCACGGTGCTCACCGCGCCACGCTGGGGAGCGTGTCTCGACACGGGACCCGCGAGTCGAGGGCCCACGTGTCACCGCAGCCACGCTGCGGCGTGAAACCCGCCACCGCGTGGGGCCCACATGTCGGGCCGAGACGTAGAGTCGTGGACCGAGTCCACCGTGGACCCGAGCCAAGCGTGGACCGAGTCCATGGACCGGCCGACGCCACCAGCCAATCGAGGTCGACACGTGTCCATGCCGACGCAATAATTAATTTCCAAAAAAGAAAATGATTTATTAATTCGAATAATGATTTCAAATTTAGATTCAAACTTCAAACGCTTATAACTTTTATGCTTCAACTCCGATTTGAGTGATTCAAATTTCTAAATTTGTATAAAATTGAGATCGACCTAAATATGAATTTTATTTAATTTTTGGACTAAAATTTTTCTCTGTAATATTATTTAATTGATTATTTAAGCTTTAATAAATCATAACTTTTGCATTTTAACTCCAAATTTGATTTATTCCAGCTTTCTAAAAATCCGTAAAATTACGTTCTCTCTGTTTATGGATTTTATTTGGAGTTTTGGGATGTTTTTGCCTAGTGTTTATTTGTGTATTTGCTATTTGCACGCTTTTACGAGTAGACGTTGAAGTGCCTAAGGATTCGAGGGAGAAGTGTTGACTCAGATCCAACCCAAGACCAAGAGCAAGTGCTTTTGAAGGCAAGTTGTGCTTTGACCATGTTGATCCTATTTGAAATCTATTTTGATTTAAACTATTGCATGCTAGTTTAATTAGAAAGATACTTTGTTTAAACATGGGGGTTAGATAAATACCAATTTGCTATATGACACCTTGATTACTTAAGTATGTGCCATGACCTTTGTCACCCTAGTTGTGGTTTACTAGTTGGACATTATTAAATTGCCAACATGGGTTTAGACCGCTGTAGTATAACGCTTAGACTCGCTACGTGCTCATGACATGATTTTGGACGATCAAATGCTAATATGGACTTAATGATATATTGAACTTGTTTTGGAAAAGTATCATGTGATGTTGATGGCACGTGGTGCATGGTAATCAACCTGGGTTTGATAAACAGCTGACCGGGCATGTGGCAAGAGTAATCAGTGGGCCATTGTGGCATTGGGAATGTTGATTTGGTTCTTGGGTAGTCTTGCCCTGGTCACTCTAAGGACTTAACCTTGCAAGCCTTTGAACTGGGTCATACTTGCAACCACATGGTCGGAATGGGACGGCCCTAGTTGACTAAGTCGCTAAGGACTCACTTGTGGAGCCTCAGTGGTGTCGGGCCATACACCGCTTGTGTGATTGTACGGGGAGCGATCGTGGTCGTGGGCCGATACCCATCTAACGGTGTGTTGGTCCCATACTTCGCCTTGGCTAAGGGAAGGGATGGTGTAGAGCACGAACCTGAGAGGACCACCTGTGTTGTTTGAGGCTTCCAAAGGCTTTGTTATGATCGCCATTCGCATACTTTTGTATGGCGATTCACTACCGACGTGGTGAGTGGATTGTATCTTGTGGGTAAAGTGCATAACCTCTCGCAGAGTGTAGAATCTATTTAAATAGCCGAGTCCACTGTGATCGACAATGCTCGGGAATTACAGTCAAGGGTTAGACTTTCGAAAATAACTTGGATTTGAAAAGTTGGGTTGGTTTAATAATGAAGATGATGGAAATGTGGTTTAGGATGGGGAAAATGTTTATTAAATTTCCTGAAAAGTTATTTATGCTTTACTTATTTCTACCGCTTTCGAATCTACTTTTATTACTTGTCAAAAGTCAAGCATCGCAAATATACCCTGAGCTATTCCTTTGTACCAAGCCATGCATATAGTATATTAGCTTGCATTCTCAGGCATGACTTGTCGAGTACCAAGTACTCACCCTTGCCTCAACACAATACCGCTTGAAGAGGAGACTACGCTTTCGGAAGAGGAGTTCCAAGAGGACCCGTCTACTTAGGGGATGCGAGCCCACCATTGCCTGTGGTATACTTGGATGGCGCCACTAAGTTTATTTGATTTTCCGCTGTTATTTCTCTTTTAATACATTTTGCCTTGCAAGGCATATATTTGTAACTTGGCCATAAGGTCGAGTAACCCTTTGATTATTTAAATAAAGTACTTTGATAGTATCGCTTGGTATGATTGTGATATATACCGATGTTAAGACTGTGTGCACTAGCTGCGTTCCTCGACTAGTGCTGAATACACAGAGGGTCCGGATTTGCAAATTCGGGTCCCGACAGAGGTGGTATCGAGAGCCATACTTGACCGTAGGCTCCACCCAAAGCTAGAATGGTCGAGTGAGGATAAAACCTATTTTCTAAAGCTAAAAATTTGTGAAGACAAGAAATGACATCTCGACTTATCCCCTTCTCTCTTTTCTTGTCTCTTGCTGAAATTTTCCCTTACCTTGTCACAATTTAAAAATTTCAAGTTCTTACGTAAAAGCACTCTTGTGACAGATGGAGGAAGAGTTCAACCACGTTGATCTCGGGAGTTGGTCACGCCATGGAACTTTGGCATATGCTATGCACTCGGAGATTTTGAGAAGCCCCAATACCAAGTGGAAGTGATCAGACAAGCGGGATTGATCAAGGCTTGTGACGTGAGGATTGAGGTACCGCTAGGAAAAAGGGCCTGTGCAATCGCTCGATACACCGTGACCGCCAGAGATCTACAATGCAGATGGGTATCCAAGAAGTATCACGACGAGCAATGCGGCACATTACCCGTATTCACGCCAGAGAATTGAGAGTACGGTGTTCCGCTACTATCCGTGCAGCGATAACCTTCTTGACCAAGGAGATTCAGGATGAGGATGCCACGGTTACATACGCTTGGCACGATTTGTCGTCGCCAGGAGGATGTACTAGATAATACAAGCAAGGAGCTACTGAAGGCCCGCAAGGAGATCACGACAGAGAAGAATAGATGGCGGGAAGCTCAAGAGTATGTGGCACACCTTCTACGAAGGATTGACGAGTTGGAGATGACTTTGTACCGACTGCACTCCAGAGCCAAGATTTGAGCTACACGAGCCGATCCAGAGGAGTCGATCTCGATGAGGACATCGCTTCTTCGACTACCACAGAGGACATAGTTGCCGGACATGGCGATCAAGCTACGCTTATGCCACAAAGACCCGCACTCGTGCCGTGGAGGTTTTCTCGATGAGTGAGCATAGGTTCTATAATGAGACTCCTTCGCCGAGTCACACATAGAAGAAAGAGTCACCCTTTAGGCGTTAGACTCCAGAGTTAGTTCGATTTGGATTTGCTTTGTTTGTCGAGTGTGCAAGATGTGTTGCAAGGCCCTTAGGCATTGTAAGCAGCCATACCAAGTTACTAATAATAAAGATGGACCTTAAAGTTACCCCTTTCGCCCGCATAAGTTCCATATTACTTGTCTATTCTTGTTTCCTCTCATCTCTAAACCTAGAGCAAATCGATGATGGTGAACACCCGTGGAAACTTTGGAAGCAATGGGAGTGGATCTCGCCCACAGAAAACCCCAATGATGGAGCACCAAAGACCGCCAATCGGATATGCAGAATTTCGAGCGTTTCTTGCTGCCTGACTCGCTTGATGCATGCTATGATGCAACAAATGCAGCACGTCATCGCCAGGCCACCGCTAATCAAGTTAATCGTGGACCACGCCAGAATACAAGGCCGCCGAGTTCATGAGGACTCACCCACCCACTTTCTCCGGGAATGCCAATCCATTGGAGGCCGATGATTGGTTAAGATCAATCGAGAGGAAGTTACACATAGCTCAATGCATAGGAAATGAGAAGGTACTCTACGCTTCTCATCGCTTGGAAGGAACAAATTACGAATGGTGGGAGAACTTCGTACACGCAGAGAACCCTCAAGATATCACTTGGGAAGAGTTCACACTGCATTCCGACAAGATCACGCGGCCTGAAGGAATCATGGACCTTAAGAAGGAGGAGTTCAGAGCATCAAGCAAGGTAATCACCAAAGGTCGACTACCCGAACAAGTTCACACAGCCTAGCACGCTACGCACTGAGGATGTAGCGACAGATAAATCCGCATACCTCGCTTTTATGAAGGGACTTAACTCGGGATTGCAAGTAGGGTTGATCACCCACACCTTTCCAGATTTCCAAGAGTTGGTGAATAAGGCGCTTATTCTTGAGGACAAGCGCAAGGAACCGGATGAGAACAGAAGCGCAGGATGCAACAAAGAAGGATCACGTCAGGAGCGCACGCTTGAGAGTTGCACCAAATCAATTCTTCAGATTCCAACCACGCACGCGACAAGGACACCATCCTCAGCACCAAGACCCGCCAATCGTAACTACCAAACCCCACTTCGCTAGAAACGCTACCCTGTGCAACAAGAAGGAACAAGTTGAGACGTTACATAACCGCAACGAGCCAGACACTTTGCCAACAGCTTGTCCAAAGAAGACAGCAGAGCGACCCCGCCGCTTCAATCTAGGAACCACCCCAGCTAGGACGCCAAAGATCAGGAGCCACACCCTGCATCGTGGTGAGAGGCCGAGTCAACCATGTCACCGCAGATGCACCGCAAAATGCTACTGACGTCAGATCGGGTAAGTTACTTGTTAACTCAAGACTGCAACAGCTTTTGTTTGACTCGAGCTTCAGATTCGTTTGTTTCGCAAGGCTTTGCTGCTAGAAATGACTTGAGAATTGCAAGACTTAAGTGCATGCTTTTAGTTCAAACCCCTGGTTCCGAACTCCGAACGGAAGTAGGATGTTCCGGGGTGAGAATACTAATAGATGGAATAGAGTTCCTAGCAAATCTTATAATTTTGGAGACCCAGACCTTAGATGTTATATTGGGAATGGATTGGTTATCCAAGCACAAGGCTGTATTGGATTGTGGACGAAGGACTATCTCAGTGGAGAGCCCGTGTGGGAAGAAAGTGGAATTTCAAGCCACTGCAGTTAGAGATGGACAGTTGATGGTTAACAGTACCAAGGCAATCAACATAGAGGATGTCCCGGTAGTGAATGAGTACCCAGACGTTTTTCCCGAGGATCTACCTGGTATGCCGCCAGACAGGGACATAGAGTTTGTGATAGAGCTTGTACCGGGTACAGCACCGATAGCAAAGAGACCCTATCGGATGTCTACCGAGGAGTTGGTAGAAATGAAGAAACAGCTGGAAGAATTAATGGATAAAGGATTTATCAGACCAAGTTCGTCGCCGTGGGGAGCACCGCTTTGTTTGTCAAGAAGAAGGACGGAGTTTCAGGATGTGCATTGACTACCGTGCACTCAATGAAGTCACCGTGAAGAATAAGTATCCGCTACCCAGGATTGATGATTTGTTTGATCGCTTAAGAGGAGCCGGGTTTTCTCCAAGATTGATCTCGAGATCGATACCATCGCTTGAAGATCCGATCGCCAGATATTCAAGATCGCATTCTCGCCAAGATATGGACATTACGAGTTTACGCTATGTCCTTTGGATCGATTTAATGCGCCAAATTATTTCATGAATATGATGAATAAGGTGTTCATGGAATATTTGGACAAGTTTGTCGTCGTGTTCATAGACGATATCCTAATCTACTCCAAGACAGAGAGCGAACATGCCGAACACTTAAGGCGAAGTTTTGGAAAAGTCAAGGAACAAAGAACTTTTCGCCAAGTTCAGCAAGTGTGATTTCGGAAGGACAAGGTGGAGTTTCTTGGACATGTAATGACCGCAGAGGGAGTCGCCAGAGATCCAAGCAAAGTAGAAGCTGTGTTACATTGGGAACAACCAAAGACGGTGACCCAGATTCGGAGTTTCCTTGGAATGGCAGGATACTACCGCTGCTTTCATCGAAGGCTTTTCGACAATTGCGAAACCTCTTACGCAATTGCTGAAGAAGGAAAAGAAGTTTGCATGGACGCCAGAATGTGAGAAAGGATTTCAGGAGCTGAAAAGCGATTGACATCAAGACCGTGTTAGTTCTACCTGATGTTGCTCAAAGCTTCGATATTTATTGTGACGATCGCGCCAAGGACTTGGATGTGTGCCGATGCGTAATGGAAAGGTCGCCGCTTATGCATCAAGGCGCTTGAGGCCGCATGAGGAAAATTATCCGACACATGACCTAGAGTTAGCCGCCGTAGTGCATGCTTTGAAGATATGGCGTCACTATCTCGATTGGAAACAGATGTGAAGTATATACGGATCATAAGAGTTTTAAGTACATATTCACCCAATGGATCTGAATATGAGGCAAAGGAGATGGCTAGAGTTGATCAAGGACTATAATGTTGGAATCCATTACCATCCCGGAAGGCCAACGAGTAGCCGATGCTCGAGTCGGAAAAGCCATACCGTGAGTACGCTGCTAGCCACAGTCGTGATGAGTTGTGCGAGGATTTCCAGAAAATGAAGATTGAGGTTGTACCTAGCGGATTCTTGGCCGCATTGGAAGTAAAGCCTACTTTGGAGGACCAGATCCGAGAAGGATGTATGATGATGACAGGATCCGTAAGATTAAGACCAAAAGGAGGAGGGCAAGGCAGAGGACTTCAAGTTGGATGAGCAAGGCACGTTGTGGATGAAGGATCGCATTTGTGTGCCTAACAAAAAGGAGTTAAAGCAATCGGTTTTGGAAGAAGCCCATGACTCAAGTACTGATTCATCCCGAAGCGCCAAGATGTATCAGGATCTCAAGGAGAGATTCTCGTGGCCGAGCATGAAACGTGAAGTTGCCGAGCATGTTGCATTGTGCGACGTATGCCAGAGAGTCAAGGCAATGCATCGTAGACCAGCAGGATTGCTACAATTACCAAGATACCTCGAGTGGAAGTGGGAGGAAATCGGAATGGATTTCATTACCGGTTTGTCAAGACTCAAGGAGGTTATGACTCCATATGGGTTATAGTGGATCGCTTGACCAAAGTAGCCCATTTTATCCCCGTGAAGACCACCTACTCGGAGATAAGTTAGCAGAGTTGTACATGATCAGATTGTCTGCTTGCACGGAGTGCCAAAGAGGATTGTATCGGACAGAGGTACCCAATTTACCTCAAGGTTCGGAATAAGTTGCATGAAGCCATGGGAACCCGCTTGAACTTCAAGATGTGCTTATCATCCATGCACGGATGGACAGACCAAAGAGTCAACCAGATTCTCGGAGGATATGTTGAGAGCTTGTGCATTGGCTTATGCTACCTCTTGGGATAAGAGTTTGCCGTATGCCGAGTTCGATTACAACAATAGTTATCAGGCTAGTTTACGATGTCACCTTTCGAGGCAATCAGATGGTCGACTTCGCTTGACGCCATTGAATTGGAATGAGACCGGCGAGCGCCGTATCTTTGGGCCTGATATTCTTCAAGAGGCTGAAGAGCAGATCGCTATGATTAGGGAAAGGTTGAAGATAGCCCAATCTCGACAAAAGAGTTATGCTGACAATCGTCGCCGAGACTTGAGTTTTGAACCGGAAGACTTTGTATACCTCAGAGTTACGCCTCTTAGGGGAGTTAAGAGGTTCCATGCCAAAGGGAAACTCGCACCCCGTTATGTTGGACCATTTAAGATTTTGAGCCGCAGAGGCGGTTGCTTACCACCGGAGTTGCCACAAGTTAGCAGGAGTACACGACGTATTCCATGTGTCCTGGGCTTGAAGAAATGTCTCCAGTTCCCGAGGAACAGACATCGCTAGAGTCAATCGAGTTGCAAGAGGACTTGACTTATAAGGAACATCCTGTGAGGATTCTCGACACAATGGATCGAGAAACTAGAAACAAGTCAACCCGCTTCAGAGAGTTCAAAGTGGAGCAACCATGAAGAAAGTGAAGCGACTTGGGAGCGCGAGGAGGATTTGAAGAAAGAATTTCCAAACCTATTCCTTTAGTAAGCCCTGAATCTCGGGGACGAGATTCTATTAAGGGGGGGAGGTTTGTAACACCCCAAAATTTTGCTTTTCTTAAATTCATGTGTGATTTGGCCCTTTGGTGAATTTTTGGAATTTTCTGGAATTTATTTGGATTTATTTGAATTTATTCCATTTTGAAATAATTAAAGAATTTAATTTTGCAAATAAAATTTTGTTGAAAATATTTTATTTGAGTCCAAAATGATCCAAAGTATATTCCAGAATTTTTCTGGAATTTTTCTGAGTCATTTGCTATTTTTAATGAATTAAATGAATTACTGGGAATTATTTTAATTATTAAATCGCTGGAAAATCCAACTCGGTCAAGCATCGTTTCATCCGACCGAAGTCGGACTCGAGTCCGACCGAGCCGCTTGACTCGACCGAACCAACTTGAAAACCTAATTGATCCCAACCGCTGATCAAGATCCAACGGCCGAGATCCGCCTGCATCGGTTCGAGCCGCGTTCGACCGACCGATCGCGCTGCGGCGATCGTGGCCGCTGATCGTGACGCTGCGGACGGCTGGGATTGGCGTCTTCCTGCGGATCGAAGCCGACTCCGCCGCCGCATAGCCGCCGTGACCGATTAGGTTTCCGCTGTGCACGCCGCCGAGGCCATTTAAGGCGTGGGTTATCGCCGAGGATCGCTGCTCGTGCGCGCTTATTGCCCTAAGTTCCAACGCACAAGCCGCTGCCGCCTCGCGATTTCGCCGGAGTTTGGGGAGTGCCGCTGGTTTTTCTTCGCTTCCGGCCGCTCGCTATCCTCCGCCGCTTCAAGCTCGGACCGAGAACCTTGCGCCGAGGCGCACTCTACCGGGTGCACTCACTTGGCCGGAGACGCCCAAGCGCCGTTAGGGTGGTCGCTGCCTCGCCGGCAGCCGCAACGCCGCCGCGAGCCATCGCCGCCTCATGAAGCTCGGCACCGTTGGATCGAGATCCAACGCGACGAGGCGAGGCCACGCCGCCAAGTATCGCTTTCCGCCTCTCGACAGGTTTCAACCGCTAGATTTAGATCGCACGGCCGTGGTTAGTTGTGTTGTAGCTTTAGGTTAGATTCGACCGTCCGATCTAGATCGAACGGCCCGATCAACCGTGTAGTTTTGAACGAGAGGTCTAGATTCAATCCGACCGCTGATTTTCAAATCAACTACGAGATTGTGCCACGTGGTGCTCACCGCGCCACGCCGCGTGGGAGCGTGTCTCGACACGCTGACCCGCGAGTCGAGGGCCCACGTGTCACCGCAGCCACGCTGCGGCGTGAAACCCGGGCCACGGCGTGGGGCCCACATGTCGGGCCGAGACGTAGAGTCGTGGACCGAGTCCACCGTGGACCCGAGCCAAGCGTGGACCGAGTCCATGGACCGGCCGACGCCACCAGCCAATCGAGGTCGACACGTGTCCATGCCGACGCAATAATTAATTTCCGAAAAAAGAAAATGATTTATTAATTCGAATAATGATTTCAAATTTAGATTCAAACTTCAAACGCTTATAACTTTTATGCTTCAACTCCGATTTGAGTGATTCAAATTTCTAAATTTGTATAAAATTGAGATCTACCTAAATATGAATTTTATTTAATTTTTGGACTAAAATTTTTCTCTGTAATATTATTTAATTGATTATTTAAGCTTTAATAAATCATAACTTTTGCATTTTAACTCCAAATTTGACGATTCCAGTTTCTAAAAATCCAGAAAATTACGTTCTCTCTGTTTATGGATTTTATTTGGAGTTTTGGGATGTTTTTGCCTAGTGTTTATTTGTGTATTTGCTATTTGCACGCTTTACGAGTAGACGTTGAAGTGCCGGAAGGATTCGAGGGAGAAGTGTTGACTCAGGATCCAACCCAAGACCAAGAGCAAGTGCTTTTTGAAGGCAAGTTGTGCTTTGACCATGTTGATCCTATTTCGAAATCTATTTTGATTTAAACTATTGCATGCTAGTTTAATTAGAAAGATACTTTGTTTAAACATGGGGGTTAGATAAATACCAATTTGCTATATGACACCTTGATTACTTAAGTATGTGCCATGACCTTTTGTCACCCTAGTTGTGGTTTACTAGTTGGACATTATTAAATTGCCAACATGGGTTTAGACCGTTGTAGTATACTGCTTAGACCTGCTACGTGCTCATGACATGATTTTGGACGATCAAATGCTAATATGGACTTAATGATATATTGAACTTGTTTTGGAAAAGTATCATGTGATGTTGATGGCACGTGGTGCATGGTAATCAACTGGGGTTTGATAAACAGTTTTCGACCGGGGCATGTGGCAAGAGTAATCAGGTGGGCCAGTTGTGGCATTGGGAATGTTGATTTGGTTCTTCGGGTAGTCTTGCCCTGGTCACTCTAAGGACTTAACCTTGCAAGCCTTTGAACTGGGTCATACTTGCAACCACATGGCTGGAATGGGACGGCCCTAGTTGACTAAGTCGCTAAGGACTCACTTGTGGAGCCTCAGGGTGTCAATTACACCGTTTGTGTGATTGTACGGGGAAGCGATCGTGGCTGTGGCCAGATACCCATCTAACGGTGTGTTGGTCCCATACTTCGCCTTGGCTAAGGGAAGGGATGGTGTAGAGCACGAACCGGAGAGGACCACCTGTGTTGTTTGAGGCTTCCGAAAGGCTTTGTTATGATCGCTCATTCGCATACTTTTGTATGGCGATTCACGGCTGACGTGGTGAGTGGATTGTATCTTGTGGGTAAAGTGCATAACCTCTGCAGAGTGTAGTATCTATTTGAATAGCCGAGTCCACTTGATCGACAATGCTCGAATTACAAATAAGGGTTAGACTTTCAAAATAACTTGGATTTGAAAAGTTGGGTTGGTTTAATAATGAAGATGATGGAAATGTGGTTTAGGATGGGGAAAATGTTTATTAAATTTCCTGAAAAGTTATTTATGCTTTACTTATTTCTACTGCTTTCGAATCTACTTTTATTACTTGTCAAAAGTCACATCGCAAATATACCTCGAGCTATTCCTTTGTACCAAGCCATGCATATAGTATATTAGCTTGCATTCTCGCATGACTTGTCGAGTACCAAGTACTCACCCTTGCCTCAACACAATACCGCTTGAAGAGGAGACTACGCCAGCTTCGGAAGAGGAGTTCCAAGAGGACCCGTCTACTTAGGGATGCGAGCCACCATTGCCTGTGGTATACTGGATGGCGCCACGAAGTTTATTTGATTTTCCGCTGCTGTTATTTCTCTTTTAATACATTTTGCCTTGCAAGGCATATATTTGTAACTTGGCCATAAGGTCGAGTAACCCTTTGATTATTTAAATAAAGTACTTTGATAGTATCGTTTGGTATGATTGTGATATATACCGATGTTAAGACTGTGTGCACTAGCGCGTTCCTGGACTAGTGCTGAATACACAGAGGGTCCGGATTTGCAAATTCGGGGTCCCGACAGAGGAGGAGCTCCAAGAGGATCCATCTACGTAGGGAGCGAGCCCAGTCAGTTGCCTGTGGTATACTGGATGGCGCCACGATGTTACCTTCTTTGATTTTCCGCTGCTACTATTTCTCTCTTAATAAGTATCGCCCTGCGAGGTGTACATTTGTGACTTGGCCATAAGGTCAAGTAACCAGTTTGCTTAATTAAATAAAAGTACTTTATTAGTATCGAATGGTATGATTGTGATATTTACCGATGTTAAGACTGTGTGCACTAGCGCGTTCCTGGACTAGTGTTGAATACACAGAGGGTCCGGATTTGCAAATTCGGGGTCCCGACAGGTCAGCTGTGTGATCGCCGGCGGGCAGGTGGCGACCAGGCCACGCCGCTAGCGGTCAGCTGTGTGATCGCCCAGCGGACACGTGGTGACCAGGCCACGCCGCTAGCAGTCAGCTGTGTGATCGCCCAGCGGACACGTGGCGACCAGGCCGCGCCCCTGGCGCTCAATTTCCGAGGCCACTTAGCGGCCTATGCAGCCGCACAGGAGGTCAAAGACATTTAATGCGTATCGTGCGCATTAAATGGGGGTAATGAAGGCCATAGTATGGCGGCGTGTGTTCCCAACGCGCGCCATAATTACAAGTGACGTCATGGTGCAATTTCCCACCCCAGCAGAGCGGGCGAAGCCGGCAGGCGCGGGGCCCAAGGCGGGGGAGAGGACGGCTGCGCCAGGACATTAAGTGTGCTACAAGAACAGTGACAGGCGCATTAAATGCAGCCTGCCCAGTGTATTCATTGTACTGCCTTTTTGTGAAGCCCCATGCGCCCCAGCCAACCCAGGTATAAAAGGTAGCTGGGGTGCATGGGAGCAGGAGGTCGGCTGGTTTTTCTTCCCCTTCTCTGCTAGTTCATCTCTGGAGATCGGCTAGTCCCAGATAGATTGTTCAAGTTATTTCCCCCAGGAACATAATCAAGAGCAACCCAAGCAGGACTAGGGCTATTACTCGTGAGGAGGGCCCGAACCTAGATAGATCCGAGTTTCTTCTTCTTGTGAGCTTCGCCCGTTCTCTTTCCGCCGTGCCTCAAGCAATCTCCACGAAGGCCCCTCATTCGGACTTCTCACACCCCATCACGGAAGGGGTCTGTTAGCTCATACGCTGACAATGGCGCGCCAGGTAGGGGGCTCAGTGGTTGGATTGTTCATCCTTCTTCCATCTTCTTGCGAAGCTTGCAAGAAGCTTTGACGATAATCAGCATGACCACCTCTCGCTCCAAGCACGACGGTCTACATGAGGAGAGCAGCGCTCGCGGCCGGTCCCGGCACTCGCCCAGGGCGTCGGACCCCCCGGGTCCCTCCGTCCGGGGAGGGACGCGTGGTGCTTCTGCGCAAGGAGGTCAGCCTGTCCGGCGGCGTCTCCTGATGGGAGACGATACCCCGGCGCGAAATCTCCATGCGGCCCAGTTGCTCCTCGATCACCCCCTGGTTGCGCTAGGGGGCGAAACCCCAGTCGTCCCATGGCTGCGGGACATCGCCCGCCTAGTGGACGCCACCCAACAGCAGGTGGAGGCGGCGAATCAGCCGGGGGCTTCTGGCGTCGGGCGGTAGGGCATACGCGCAATCGATGCGCAAGCCTCTAGCCGCACGGCCACAACTTTCCCGGTCGCGAGGGCCAGGGCAAAGGGAAGGGTGCATAGGTTGCAGCCCCCTCGGGTACAGGGGATGTGCGCGTGCTCCCGCTCCTTCTCGTGATTCCCTCGAGCCGGCGGGGAGCCATGGGGACCTAAGAGCCCGCCAGGACGAAAGGAGGTCCCAGCGTGGTGGTGACTTGCGTGACGTCCTTAGGGGGTGTCGTGCGCGTGTGCAACACCGCGAAGGCCGCCCGATGTCTAGCGATCAAGGGGAGACCTCGCTCCCTAGCTCCAGGGAGAGCGTAGACTCGCACCCCTCGACTCCGTCTCGGGGCCGAGGGGCGGGCGAGCGGCGCTGCTCCCCCTACAACGTTGGATGCCAGGCGTTTTCCCTCCGCCTGCGCCAAGCCGCGTGGTCGGAGAGATTCCGCCCCGCGTCCATCGAGAAGTACGACGGCACCACCAACCCGGAGGAGTTCTTACAGATCTACACCACGGTGGTGAGTGCCACGGGAGGGTCTGAGAAGATCATGGCCAACTACCTCCCGACGTCGCTGACGGGCTCCGCCCGTTCCTGGCTGTTGAACCTCCCTCGAGGCTCCGTGCACTCGTGGGAGGAATTATGCGACATCTTCGTCGCCAACTTTCAGGGCTCCTACACTCAGCCGGGTGTGGAGGACGACCTTCACACTCGGAATGCATTTAAGGGGAGTCCTCGAGGAGTTCATTCGGCGGTTCAGCCATTGCCGGAACACGATCCCCCGGATCTTCGAGCAATCGGTGATTATCGCCTTTCGGAGGGGGGTCCGAGATCAGAAGATGCGGGAGAAGATGGCTACCCGCACCGTTTCGACCACCTCCGAGCTGTTCTCCCTGGCCCATAAGTGCGCCAGGGCAGCGGAGGCCCAAGAGCGCATGGCGGGGCCGTCCGGCCACGGCGAGGCAGGAATCTCAAAGGCTTCCGAGCACAAGAAGAAGAAGAAGCGCAAGGAAATCAGTGCCAGAGAGGTCCTAGTCGCCGAGCCGGAGGACAAGCCCTAGAAGCGCGATCGCCAGGATAGGAGGGGTGATCACCGAGGCCCATGAGGTGATCGCGGGAATCACCGGTCCCCTCACCAAGAAGACGATGGAGGCAGACCTTACTGCCCCATCCACAGGACCAATGGGCATGACCTGGCGGATTGCCAGGTCATGTCCAAGCTGGTGGAGCAGCGGCTTAAGGAGCGCCGCTAAGACGACCGTGACGACGTGGGCGAAGACCCTGCTCCGTTGGCCTTCCAGCAAGCAGAACACACGGTGGCGTTCATCCATGGTGGCTCCGCCACCTACTCTTCAAACTCGCAGTACAAGCTAGAGGTGAGAGAAGTGTGCACCACCGTACCGACTCCTGGGGCGATCAGGCTACTGAAATAGTCGGAGGAGCTGATCACCTTTAGTCAGGCCGACCACCCGGAGAGTACCGCAGGCCCGGGCCATCTCCCGATCGTGGTTTCCCCCACGGTCCGGAATGCGAGACTCGGGCGGGTGCTGGTTGATGGAGGGAGCTCCATCAACCTTATGTCTGTGGGGGTGTTCAAGGCACTCCAAATTCCTTATGAGGAGTTGCGTCCGGCCCCTCTCTTCTACGGAGTTGCCCCTGGGGCAGGTCTGGTTGCATGTCACGTTCGGAAGTGTGGAGAACTTCCGAACAGAGAAAATCAACTTCGAGATTGCAGACTTTGACCTTCCCTACAATGCGTTGCTTGGCCGACCAGTTCTGGTCAAATTCATGGCAGCCACGCATTACATCTACATGATGATGAAGATCCCCGGGCCTGGAGGCCCGATTACCGTGAAGGTGGATCGGCTGGAAGCCCTGAGCCTCAGCAAGCAGGTGTAGGACCTGGCCGGCACCACCTGCTCGGCTCGAGATGAGGACGATTGCCCAGAGCTCCCTCCGGTCAAGGCCCGCGCCTCACCTGGTCCCTCGGGTGAGGTGAAGGTGGTCTCCGTGGGCGAGGATGGCTCTGGGAAGGTTGTGAAGATCGGTGCCAACCTCGGCACCAAATAGGAAGACGCGCTCATCACCTTCCTCCGGTTTAACCTAGATGTGTTCGCCTGGGAACCATCTGAAATGACCGGGGTCCCTAGGGAGGTGATCGAGCACCGATTGGCGATGCTTCCTGGAGTGCACCCAGTCCGGCAGAAGGTCCGGAGGCAGGCACCAGAGCGGCAGGATGCCATTCGGGATGAGGTAGAGAAACTGCTGCAGGCGAGGATTGTACGGGAGGCAGCCTAGCTATCCCGAGTGGCTGGCCAACCCTGTACTTGTCAAAAAGTCGAACGGGGCATGGCGGATGTGCATCGACTTCACCGACCTCAACAAAGCCTGCCCCAAGGACCCGTACCCCCTGCTGCGGATAGACATCATTGTCGACTCCACAGCAGGGTGTGAGGTCTTGTGCTTCCTAGACGCCTACTCCGGCTACCACCAGATCAACATGGCGCGGGAAGATGAAGAGAAGACTGCTTTTGTGACCCCTCTAGGCGTGTACTGCTATATCCGAATGCCTTTTGGGTTGAAGAACACTGGCTCGACCTACCAGCGCGCTATGCACATTGTATTTCGATCACAAATTGGGAGAAATCTTGAAGTATATGTTGATGATTTGGTAGTAAAGACCAAAAAGACTGTTGGGCTTGTCGAAGACTTAGAAGAAACTTTCTCCCATCTCCGGCAGTATTGTTTGAAGCTGAATCTTGAGAAGTGTGTGTTCGGTGTGTCGTCTGGAAAGCTGCTTGGGTTCCTCGTTTCCAATCGTGGGATCGTGGTCAACCCAGAAAAAATCGCGGCCATCGAGCGCATGGAACCACCCACAAGACTCAAGCAAGTCCAGTGCTTAGCTGGTCGCCTGGCCTCTCTCGGCCGGTTCATAGCCCGGCTGGGGGAAAAGAGCCTCTCCTTCTTCAAGCTGCTAAAGAAGACCAACTCCTTCGAGTGGACTCCAGAGGCGCAGCAAGCACTTGAAGAATTGAAGCAGTACCTCTCTTCCCCTCCGGTGCTGGTCGCTCCTGAGCCGGGCGAGTCCGGCAGTCATGAGCGCGGCACTGGTGGCGGAGCGTGAAGGGGTACAGCGGCCAGTTTACTATGTCAGAAAGGTGCTACATGACGCGGAAACAAGGTACCCGCAGGCTCAGAAGATGGTATACGCCGTGCTGGTGGCATCCCGGAAGTTACGGCACTATTTCCAAGGAAGGGAGATCACGGTGGTGTCCGCCTATCCCTTGCGCGAGATTCTTCACAACCGAGAAGCTGAAGGCCGCATTGCCAAGTGGTCTGTGGAGCTGGGAGAGTTCGGTCTCAAGTTTGCCCCCGCATGGCGATCAAGAGTGAAAGGCTGGCGGAGTTCATTGTCGAGTGGACTCCTGCCGAGTCTGAAGCCGAAGAAACCCCCGCGCCCTCCCCTTGGACACTCTACTTCGATGGCTCCTTCAGGCTCGAAGGCGCGGGGGCTGGGGTCCTCCTGGTTTCCCCAACCGGGGACCTCCTCAAGTATGTGGTCGTCCTGGACTTCAAGGCCACCAACAATGTTGCCGAGTATGAAGGCTTGCTGGTGGGGCTTCGTGCCGCCGCAGCTATTGGTGTTCAGCGTCTACAAGTCAAGGGCGACTCGCTGCTGGTTGTCAATCAAGCGAGAAAAAAGTTCTCCTGCTCTGACCCCATCATGACGGAGTACTTGGCGGAGGTTGGAAGGATGGAGCGACATTTCAACGGGCTGGGGTATACCATATCCCCCGGCGTGATAACTACTTGGCAGACGAGCTCGCGCAGCTCGCCTCGACAAGATCTCCTGTTCCTATCGGAGTCTTTGAAGAAAGGCTTCCGCGACCGTCCATCGCAGTCCCCGTTTCTGGTAGGGACGATGGTGACGCTGCTTCAGCCCTCACTCCGGAAGGGAAAGCAGTACCGGCGGAAACGCTAGGCTAGACGGAGTACCCGGGCGATCACCCTGTGATCGCCACACTTGACCTGGAAGGCACATGGATGGATCCGATCCTGGCCTACCTGCGGGATCAAGTGTGCCCCAACGATGATGTGTCAACAGAGAAGATAGCACGAAAGGCCAGGTGCTATACCCTGGTGGGCAGGGACCTTTACCGCCGGGGTAGAAATGGAATTCTTCTGAAATGCATCACTCGGGAAGAGGGGAGCAGTCTGCTCTCTGATATCCATGGAGGCATGTGCGGGTGCCACATGTCAAGTCGAACGATGGTTGGAAAAGCTTTTCGCCAAGGGTTCTATTGGCCAACCGCCCTCCAGGATGCTTGCGAGCTGGTGAGGAAGTGCGAGGCGTGCCAGTTCCATGCCAAGCAGATCCACCGACCAGCCCAGGCTCTGCAAACTATCCCGCTCTCATGGCCCTTCGTGGTCTGGGGGTTGGATATCCTGGGCCCGTTCCCGCGGGCCACAGGGGGCTACACCCATCTGTTCGTCGCCATCGACAAGTTCTCCAAATGGGTGGAAGCCGAAGCAGTAAGAGCAATTACCGCCGCCGCAACGATCAAGTTCATGCAAGGAATCTTCGCCCGCTTCGGGGTCGCCAACCGCATCATCACCGACAATGGCACGCAGTTCACCAGCGCTGCCTTCTTGGGTTTCTGTGAAGAAATGGGCACCAAGGTCTGTTTCGCCTCGGTAGCCCACCCGAGGAGTAATGGTCAAGTTGAGCGGGCCAATGCGCTGGTACTGAAGGGTCTCAAGACTAGGGCATTTGATCAACTCCACAAGCGTGGAGCCCGGTGGACCGAAGAGCTCCCGACGGTGCTGTGGTCGCTTCGTACCACCCCCAGCCGGGCCACCGGGGAAACTCCCTTTTTCCTGGTCTATGGCGAGGAAGCTGTCCTACCCTCAGAGCTGGCCTTAGGGTCACCACGCGTGGCGGCGTTCACAGAGGAAGCCCAGGAAGATCTGCATCGAGAGGACGTCAACCTCCTGGAAGAAGTGCGGGATCGCGCGGCCTTGCGCGCTACCCGGTACCAGCAGAGCCTCAGGCGGTACCACGCCGCCTGGGTCAGCGAGAGAACACTGGCAGTTGGCAACCTGGTCTTGCGCAGAGTCCAGACGCATGCCGGGTTGCACAAACTGTCTCCCCAGTGGGAGGGCCCCTTTAAGGTGGTCTCAGTCTCTTGCTCCGGGGCAGTCAGGTTGGCCACTGAGGACGGGGAGGAGTTGGCGAACTCACAAAACATAGAGCTTCTGCGCAAGTTCTATCCTTGAGAAGGCTGTAAGTACAGAGCTACGCGCCTCGACCAGCCGAGTTGAGCCTTCCTCTCCAAAGCTGGTCGGAGGAAGTCTCTGTTTAATCCAATGTCTAGTTTCTATTCAAAGCAGTTGTCATCTTTGTTCTCTTTTTCTGGATTGCGCCCCAATGGGCCGTGTCAGCATCATCGCCCTCAGTACATTAAGGCTCTCTGAGTTCTCGACAGTAAAAGTTGGCCCACTGGGTGAGCGTGGCGTACAGGGATGGGTGATCGGATGGCTGGTTTAGCATGGTTTTCAGCACGGTTATGACGCTCAGGGTGTCCCCGTGAGAACCGGCAACTCAAACACCACTACCGAAAGCCTACTACCCTGCCCCACCTCACCAAGTGTTCGGCCCCAAGAGATCGCGAGAATAATTAATTTCACGAGGCCCTAAGGTCCTGAGATAGCGACGTTCCGACACAAGGGATTCGGGCCCTGCACTCCAGCTAACACTTAACGCACGCCGTTGTCTTTTTTGTTCGCTCAGAACTAGCGCAGTGGAGACGCGAACAAGCACCTAAACATAAGACGTGCGAGAGGAAATGTATGCATTTATAGATAAAAAGCTAACTTGCAGAGGTCCGTTACAAGGGACAGCGAAACAACAAAAGAAAGGTCTTCACTCCTCGTCTGCCGTAGCTTCTGCAGCCTCCTGGTCCTCCACCGGGTCGACGTCCAGCTCGAGTGCCACGTCCTCGGCCATTTCTTCCAGCGCCGGGTTGACCATCTCAAGCTGATCGGCGACCCACTCGGCGGCACTGCTGACCTGTGCCTCAACGCGGGCCCAGTCTCCTTCCACCCCCTGGATGGCGACCAGGGGGTCGAAGTTGGCATCTCGGCTAGCGCAACAGGCAAGCACGTACGACGTCGTGGCCGCCGCGACTGCCCGCCCTTCTTGGCTGGACCAGGTGGCTAAGGCGCCGGGCAGGAAGGTGAGGAAGTCGGCAATCCGGCTCATGCAGAAGGCATAGTGCCGGGTCGTCCGTTTGACCGGGGCCAGCTGCTCCAACCCCAACGGCGCCAAGCTGGCCACCATCCGGTCAAAAGCGGGGCGCAACATGGAGGTGGCCTCGGCTTCCGCGCGGAGCCGCTCGCCCTTCTCCTCGTCGCGCTCCCGAGTGATCGCCTCGATGAGGAGGGCTCCTCGTTCCCTCTCCTATTGCAGGTCTCGCTCCGACCTCTTTGCTCGGCCGCGTCAGTCCTACACCTCCGCGCGAAGGTGGTTGTTCTCCGTGATGGCCTCCCTCAGCCTCTCCCTGCTCGTCGCGAGGCGGCCGCTCACGTTGGAGTGCAGTTCGCTGTGGGCGGCCAGCAGAGCATCCGCGTCCGCCGAGGGGATCGGGGCGCTGGGGACCTCCGGAGTGGGCGGCAAGCCCATCCCGCCTCCGGGCGGTAGGGCAGCCGCCCCTGCGGCGACCACCTGGTGGTCACCCACCTGATGGTCGCCTTGGCGCTCGTCTCATGGCCTGACTGCCGCGGGCGGCGGTGCTGGTCGCCTACTGGGCCTCAAGTAGACGCATACGAAGGTAAAAAGAGGTAAGCCTCTCAAATTAAAGGAACTCGATAGTTTGTTGCATGTCTGTTTGTGTACCCGGCAGAAGGCCTCCTGAAATGAGGTGTAGCCGGGGCGAGCGTTATTCCCTGCTGGCGCTGTGGCGGGCGAGCCCGCGCCGGTGGCGGGGCGTAGCAGACCTGCCGGTGGCGGGGCGGATCACCTGTCGCAGACCGGGCGGAAGAAGGACCGGTGCCGGGCGGCGGGGCGGATCACCTTGCGCCAGCGGCGGCGGAGGAATGACCGGTGCCGGCGGCGGGGGTGGATCACCTTGCGCCGGCGGAGGCGGAGGAATGACCGGTACCGGCGGCGGGGGTGGATCACCCTGTGCCGGCGGCGAAGGCGGGCCGCCTTGCGCCGGCGACGGCAGAAGGTCGTTCTGCGCTGGCGGCGGCGGAGGCAGAACTCGAGCCGGTGGAGTTAGTGTCGGGGCAGCACTGGCCGAAGTGGAAGCAGTGGTCCCCATAGAGCTCCCCGCTCCAATCGTGGTCGCCGCGCTCCCTGGCGCGACGCGGACCCTCCTGGGGCTGGCACCGGAGGCGTCGTCGTCAGCAAGGCGCTTACCCCTCCTCGGATCGCCAGCTGGAGGAGGGCCCCGGATCGTCAGCGCCACTTGGCGGGGCGTGTTCACCAGCCCCATGGCGTCCATGGTGAGCATGGCGCGGGTGATCGTCACGTGCTCCCTGGGCCCCAGTTGGCCGAGAACGCCCAGCTGCCCCATCCATGCTTCAATCTTATCCCCTGCAGCTGAAAGAAAAGAGGAAGAGGGGTGAGGTGGCCGTCAGTTCAGTGGCAGTTGCAAAAAAAAACACAAACAAAACAACAGCAAGTGACTTACTTCCGGGAGATGTCCGGGTCATGTCGTCGGGGCCCATGTATTGCCAGGCAAGGAGGGCACGGCGGCGCAGGGGACTGATCCTCCGGGAGACATAATCCCGGAGAACCATGGCCCCCGTATGGCCCGCTGTTCGCAACTGGTCCACGCGAGCCAGCATCACCTGGAGGTCAGGCGTCTCGTCGACGTGAGCCCCCCAGGTAGGGGTGCTGACCGCTGGCCCAGTTGGCAACTCCAAGACCTCTACGCCGCTGTCGTCTTCGGCATAGAGCCACTCATTGCGCCAAGACCTCCAGTTGGAGCGGAGGTCCAGCGGAATGTAGCGGGAAGATCCTTGGCGGAGGTGGCAGGAGCCTGCCGTGGTGGAAAGATCCTTGGCCGCGCGCAAGGAGTAGAAGAAGCGGAAGAGAGGAAGATTGGGGGCCACTCCCACGAACATCTCGCAGAAGTAGGCAAAGACAGCAAGAAGAACGATGGACTTGGGAGGAAGATGAATGTTGTGGATGGAGTAGAAGTTGAGGACAGCGAGGTAGAAGTCGGAAATCGGCGGAAGGAGGCCCGCTAGCATCCCCCATCCGAAGAAGATCACTTCTCCCGGACGGCAGCCGGGCGCAGCGGTCCCGGCGCGAGTACGGACGGATCCGCCGGCAACGTACAGGGAAAACCTTTCGGCATCGACCTCCTCGACGGTCGATGGAGGAAGCAAAGGGGCTGGCGGCGCCATGCGAGCAAAGGAGTGGTTCGCAAGAGGCCAAGGCGAAGGAGCAATTCGCAAGAGGCAAAGGCGAGGGAGCAGTGCGCAAGAAGCAAGGGCCAAGGAAAGAACGAACCGCCTCCCCCAGGGCCACCTGTATATATGCGAATGAAGGAGCGCCTCAGCAGAGGACCCGAGGAGGCGTGGCGGTTCGAATGGCGGGGTACTCGAGGGGGCGTGGCGGTTCGCTGGCGGGAAACCCAAAAGAATCAAAAGAGGCGCTGCACGTTCCACCTCGATGCCCAGAAACGGCGGTGTTTAAAGGCTGCAGCGTTATGTGGGCATTTTTTAGTGGACCCACCCAGGAGACTGAGATGCTTTTTTGCTCTTCAAAAAAGGCAAAAAGAGCGCTCCAGGGTGGGTCCGGGGGCTACTGTCGATGTATTCTACACCAGGGTGCCCACTACACTTTAGTAAGAACCGCTAGCGGACACGTGGCATCCAGGCCACGCCACTGGCAGTCAGGAAGGGTGCCGTCCAGCGGACAGGTAGCGACCAGGCCACGCCACTGGCGGTCAGCTGTGTGATCGCCGGCGGACAGGTGGCAACCAGGCCACGCCGCTGGCGGTCAGCTGAGTGATCGCCGGTGGGCAGGTGGCGACCAGGCCACACCGCTGGCGGTCAACTGTGTGATCGCTGGCTAGCAGGTGGCGACCAGGCCACGCCGCTGGCGGTCAGCAGTGTGATCGCCCAGCGGACACGTGGCAACCAGGCCACGCCGCTGGCGGTCAGCTGTGTGATCGCCCAACAGGCACGTGGCGACCAGGCCACCGTGGCGCCGATTCGAGGCTACTTAGCGGCTGTCGCGGCCGACAGAGGTCAAAGACATTTAATGCGTATCGTGCGCATTAAATGGGGGTAATGAAGGCCACAGTATGGTGGCGTGTGTTCCCAACGCGCGCCATTATTACAAGTGACATCATGGTGCAATTTCCCACCCCAGCAGAGCGGGCGACGCCGGCAGGCGCGGGGCCCAAGGCGGGGGAGAGGACGGCTGCGCCAGGACATTAAGTGTGCTGCAAGAATAGTGAAAGACGCATTAAATGCAGCCTGTCCAGTGTATTCATTGTACTGCCTTTTTGTGAAGCCCCGTGCGCCCCAGCCAACCCGAGTATAAAAGGTAGCTGGGGTGCATGGGAGTAGGAGGTCGACTGGTTTTTCTTCCCCTTCTTTGCTAGTTCATCTCTGGAGACCGGCTAGTCCTAGATAGATTGTTCAAGTTATTTCCCCAGGAACATAATCAAGAGCAACCCAAGCAGGACTAGGGCTATTACTCGTGAGGAGGGCCCGAACCTGGATAGATCCGAGTTTCTTCTTCTTGTGAGCTTCACCCGTTCTCTTTCTGCCGTGCCTCGAGCAATCTCCACGAAGGCCCCTCATTCGGACTTCTCACACCCCATCACGGAAGGGGTCTGTTAGCTCATACACTGACACTATCCCACCAAACTATGGCAGCTCCTTAAAGATTATATGCAGCATGCTGCACTTTTTCTTCATCATTGCAACTCGTGATGTCAAGCTTGCACTCAATGTCATGAAGACAATCATTAGTGTCCAAAGTATTAGTCGCTAAAGAGAAGCTTGGCGGACGAGTCCATTGGAACTCGACCAAGAGGAATTGAGGTGGCATTGCTGCATTCCGCCATATGCCATGGTGTTGAGGTTCTCTATATTTTCTACCATCCTCTCTAGCGTGTGTACCGATCGTGTCATTGGCATACTGTCGTACACATGAAAATTGAATAATTCATGGGTAGTGAATAAGCAACTGTCTTGATATGGATGTATAGTGAAGGTAGGATGATAAATAACACATTTTTGAGTTTATAAACCAATTATTAAGCATAATTAAAATCTTGGACAGCAAGGGTAGATTACTTGGATTGCGATAAAAGAGATGGTAGCATCATGGTTCAGTTGCCTTACATAACTGGGATACATAATGGAGGTCAACAAAAACTAATGCAAACCTCCCCATCAAGTCTTTTAAAAGTTTACATAACAAAAGTACATCTCGAGTTAGCTCATACTACAACCCAAAAGTGAGCTCTAACATCTAGATCATCTAGCCACATCTAAGCATTGCCACCATTATTGGCGGTGTCGGGAGTGTCGTGGACAACGGGTGGTGAAGGAGGTGCAATTTACACCATCAACTCATACTCACACCCATTAAAGAAGACAACTCTGACCACACCCCATGTGCATGGGACGGCTAAAGCGAGCGGCCAAAACACGATGTCCATGGCCTCCCATTAACATGCGCGCACGGTGGATGATGCAGCGGTAGGAGCCATACAGACATGAAAGGTCCTCCATAGGATCATAAGCTCGAGCTCATCGTACACTATCTCCATGGAGAAGAAGCAATGGTGGAGCAGCAGTGCCATATGAGTCTCCAACTCAGCGATGCGGCGACGTGCAAGGATCAAGTTATCTTGGAGATGTAGGAGATACCTATCAAGGGACCTCACTAGCCCCACATGCCAAGCGAGTGATGGATCCAGTGTGGCATCCACCATCGTATAGATGTTATCCAGCGTGGCTCATGTGAGGGATAGTAAGGATACATCCAAGCCATCTCAGGAGGTCATGATGGAGACGAATGATGGCAATGTATACCCCATCGAACAGCACTGAAAGTGGGCTTGGCGCCATCCCATGGTAGCGTTGCATTGGCTCCCCATCGTGATGCCCATGGATGGACACCTCCGTGAAGTACATCACTGAGGTCGGGCTCACAGCTGAGCGGGAAATGAGATACTCCTACTGCTGGATAAAAATGATGCGATGCATCATGTCCCATAGGGCTTGCTATACGATGCCCTCAACGATAGCCCGAATGTAGTAGCACAGTTCCCAGCGGCTTGCCATCTAAGAAGAAAGAAAAGATTTAGGTTAGCAAGACCTTATATGGAATTAAACAAGCTAAGTATGGGAAAGGCGATTAAAATAGTAAAAACTATGATGTAGTGGTTCTACTTAGTAGGTTCATGGAATTTTTAGAGGTTGCTACATAGTACGAAAAATTATGAAAAAATTTTTGTAGCTGCCTAAGGGAGTGATGCATCTATGGTAAAATTTTCCTTGATATATTGTCCTAAAAAAATTCATTAGTGGGGTCCTATCTAGATTCCGTATCACGTGCCTACCGTTGATTTCCACAAATTTTTAATCGAGGGATGTGCGTCGCAGTAGGTAAGGAATGACGGTCGCTCGTGTCCACGCATCGGATAGTTGAGAACAATTCTAAGTATCCACATATGTGTCCAGCTCTATTTCCCAAGATCAAAGCCTAGCGCCCACATATCCCGCATTCGAGATGAATCATTATACATACACACATGTAATTGACATAGCATAAAAGTAGTCTAGAACTATTCAACTCCTTAATATTACAAGGCCATGGCCGACTGGCCAAATATAACACATAAGAGTAAATTGCAGCGAAAATAAAGCATAAACCAAAAGCGGGATAGCGATATGCCCATCCATAACCCAGAGGAAACCGACTGGGGAATCCCAGTTTATCCGTCTAAGTAGTCATATGTCCTTGGTGCAAAGTAAGTATCATCGGGAACCTCTTCATTGCCTTCATCTAAATATTTTAAATTGAGCAAACGAAGAGTTCATGTATGTACTCACAAGACTTTAGTGTATGAAAATAAATATACATGCACAGTTAGTTCAAGCGAATTAAGCTTCTATACTAAGTTTATTTTCAGCATAAGGCATATTTTATTTTCAAGTGAGCAGTTTGTCAAACGGTAATAAAATGGTAAAGAGCATTCAATATGAAACTACTAACAGTAAATAAAGTTTAATTTCATCATTTTGTGACCCTCCATGGCCACAAACAATGAGAAAAACTCAGCTAACCATAACTTAAGTACATTACCATCTCGTTACAACACATTTTCCAAAATCTTCACAAAAACAAAACTATACTTGACATTATTTTCCCAAGTTGCTCTTGAATGTGAGCATGGCTAATTAATTAGATTTAAATCCTCTGCAAAGAGTGTACACTTTACCCACATGACACATTCTAGCAATCATGTCAACCATGCCACGCGATACTTACCTTACTCGTTTTGATAGATTGTGACAAAACCGTTTAACTTGGTAGAGCCCAGCCTTGCACCAGCTCTGGTGATGTCTAACCCTTGCTATGGTGGTGGAAATCCCGACCCGTACACACAACACTAATGATGGTTTACGCTCCATCGCGTCCTTTGAAAATCTAGACCCGTACACACAGCACAAATGATGGTTTATGCCCTATTATGTCCTTTACCCCATAGCAAGGCATACACTGTTGTATTGGAATGCTTTAGACCCAACACCTCGGTGAAGGGAGCCCCTATGAATGACACTGTACACCCGGTTCATTTTTACTACTTTGGCCTATGAAAATGAAAGCCTACACCTATCCTAGGGTTCAACAAGTTTCTCATGTCAAGATAACTAAGGAAATCCAATAATCTTTGGGATACAACTACCAATTTCCACAATATGGCAATTTTATAGAAATTGCACACATGCATAATAATTTGATAAAACAATACAGACATTGTAAAATATGGGATCAAAATAATTTGATAAAACAATAAAGCATGGATGTGGTCATTACCAGAGAAGAGGAAAGCGACTTAGTCTTGAGGTAAGAGTAGTGGAAGCATAAGGGAGGTTAGGAGGTCCTAATGGAGTACCTTGGAGTAACGGAGAGGGGTCGAAGTGGGCTGGCAGCATGTGAGACCCCGGATCGGCTACTCGGAATCTCATATGTATTTCTGTGCTAGTCCCAAGTCAACGCTAGCACACACAGTTCCTAGTGATAAATCATTACCAAACGGAACGAAATAATAGCATAAATATAAAGTACCAACCACATGGCTATTTATTACATCTCGCGGTCACATGACCAGAGTTCACAGTAGCGAAAAGAAACAACAAAAAGATAAAGCCCAAGCGACTCCACAGGGAAATGACTGGAACGCGCGCCTAGTTATCCTGGCGATCTTCAACAAACTCCTCGGCATAGAACTCACCGTCTTCGACTACATCTTGGAAGTTTTCTGATGACAAAATTTTGTGTAGCACGTGAGTACAAGAGTACTCAGCAAATCTGGGAAATTATGTAACATCTAGGGATTCCCAAGGAAGGCTTATTAGGGTTCTTTTGCATAAAGCCGAGTTTCATCAAACCAAACTTACTAATAATTTTCCCAAAGCATATTTTAGCAATTATTCTAACAATTGAAATTATTAATACTCTAGCGAAGGTTCTATCCACCATCACTAGTATACTGGCTCTATCCGCTCAGTTTTAAAAGATTAATGTAACCCAATTCATGACTCCATCCGTCATGATAAAAACAGGTTCGAACTAACTGATTGGCTCAATTCACCAAATAAACATCCAAGAATTCTAACCACTCCCAGATCCCAAAACAAGACATTAGTTATTCTTAAATACAAAACCAAGTCTACCAGTATGAAAGCATTCTTCGCTTTGCCCTTGACCGTAGGCATGGATATTCGAATAGTTTTACACTTTGCAGAGGTGTACAGCTTTACTCACATGACATGATCGTCTCTTTATGCCAAGCTATTAACACACTTCCTTTGGTGTGTCGGCAGAGAGATCATGACAAGGCCTTTACAATGTATCCATATAACCCGACCCACCCACTGAGGTTTCACCGCTGTTAGGGTTCCATCTACCCAGTACAGAAGCCCCCTCTTGCGGCGTGTGGGAAAAACTACTTGCCTCCATCCGGCACCCACATTCCACCATCTGTAAGTCTAAGTTAGACTTCTACAAATTATTCAGCCAGGTCGTACCCATTATAGACATGTGGTTGTACGGTTATGCTTAGAATGGACAATCACAAGCGTCGGTCCTTAATTGACTTGGGGTGATACTTGCACAATGAAAACTAGTGATTTTAGAAGATAGAAATAAAAAATTATAAAAATAAAATAAAATAAATAAAATCAAAAAATTATAAAAATAATTATAGAAGATAGAGGGTGATTTTAGATGAATTTAGAAATTTGAATCATTCGATTCGGAGTTATGACGAAAGAGAACGAGTGTTTCAAACCTCCCGCCGGACTTGGTGTCGACATTTTGTGTCGGCAATAATCTTAGGGGGGTGTGAATTTGTGTGGCAAGCCGCTGGATCAGGATCTCGATGGTAGCACAAGACAAGGAGTTATACAGGTTCAGGCCCTCAACGGTGGAGGTAATACCCTAGTCCTGTGTTCTGGGATTATGTGTTCTGTCCCCCCTTTCTTCTCCCTCTCCCTTCTTATATATAGAGAGGGGCGGGGGGAATCCAACTCGGATACTAGAGCAAGAGTCCGACTTGGTTACAAATAGAGGAATCGTATCCTTCCTTATGTCTTATCTAGGATAACCTTCCTTACGGTTACTGTGACACCACGGAGTGTCGTAATCTTATAAAATGTGAATGTTGAGGTCAAAACATTATAAAATATGAAATCGGAGGTTAAAACTATACGCTGTGAGGTTTATTTGCATTTACAGGCTGTTTTAGGAGTTTGGGCCTCTCCGGGGGAGTTCGGGCCCAAGGGGGATGTGTCGTGGGCCTTGGTGGGAGGATTTTTGGGCCCATGAGGGAGGGGGAGGCAGGATAACCTGCCTTGGGGGAGTCCTCCCCCTGCCCACATGCGCCCCACAACCCTAGCCGCCACTCCACCTCCTCCTCCCACCACCCAAGCCGCCACCCCCCACTTTGGGCGCCTCCTCTCCCCCTTGCGCCATCCCCTCCCCTCTCCACCACCCCTTGCTGCCCTAGGGAAGCCTCTCCACCTCACCACCCCGAAGATCCGTCCATTGGAGCGCTCCACGACGAGGAGATCCGGTGGATTTGGAGCGAGGAAGGAGATCACGCGAACCGGGAGGAGATCCGTTGGTTCTTCGTTCGTCGGCCGAAGGTGGTGTGACCCCGGGGGTTCCCTCTACTTCTCACCAATCCGTTGCCCGTGGTTGAGGCAAGTGTATTGGAATGGGTAGTGGGTTGTAGATTGCTAGTTTTGTTGAGTTGAAATTGAATATATGATATGTTCACATGCCATGCTTTAATGTTTGCCATTGATATGATGAATATGGTTTAATATGTTGTGATGCCATTTGTTAATGTACAAGTTATCTATGATGTTTGGCATGTTTGCATACATGGCATGACACATGGTCGGGTCGGTGAGAAAGTCATAACTAGTCCGGTAAGGTCGGTGAGAAAGTTATGACTAGTCCGGGGCGCCATTGAGTAAGTCCTACATCGTGATTCCTTCCACTGCGGTGAATGGAAGCCAGGAGTAGGCACCCTCCATCTTCGGGATGGAAGGGGAGAGAGGGTGCACACCGATGGGTGTGTATTCAACCATACCGGTATGAGTTTCCAGGAGACATGTGCATCGCATCGCATTGCATACATGATGATGATGATAATGATATGTGATCATGAATAAGATGATAAACATGATGTGAGTTGTTGTAGCCATGTAATTGTTCTTTTGTACCATTGCAATATACTTGCTGAGGGTTGAACTCACGCTTGTGCTTTCTTGTTGTTTTAGGTACCATGAGACCGGCATGCGGGGAAGGGAAATAGTCACACTTCTACACATAGCTTCACTCATTTGTTCCCACAGTCATTCAATTGGGTCTTGATAATAAATTAAGTGTGATTCTTATTGATTTATGGTTTAGTTTTGCGATATGAGAGTCTTATTGTTCGTTTGGCTCATGGAAACATTGAATGCTTGGAATTAGACTTATATTGCTGCCATGCCTTTAATTATTGCTATTTTAGATGCCTCTTATATTGCCATATATTACTATGCTATTGTTGTTCCTTCAACTCATGTTAAAACAAATGAGATGCTGCCGAAATTTCGGTTTTTAGCATTCGTGCATTTGCTGTAATTTACTTGTATTTGTGGTATTTAGAGGTTGCTTAGTCTATGTTTGGTAGCATTCGGGCATACTAAATGCCGGGGTGTTACACCCCTCCCTTCTTGGGGCAGTTATTGGAGAAGTGCCCTAGCTCATTGCATGTGTAACAACGTTTCACCGTCGTTGGCTGGCTTCCTGCTGGTGCGATTTTAGCTTGTGCTGGTGTCTAAAAGTTCTGTCCGGCAGATCTCGGTGATGGCGACTATGTCCTCACAACATTCTGCGGCTAGAATCTGAAGAATTGGTTGGGCGCAACCCTTAAACGTTGTGCTCCTGGTCGAGCTCCTTGTTGTGCCGTTCGGCGCTTCAGGTTGTCATCCAGCTCTTTACGCTTATCCTCCAGGATGAGAGCCTTGTTCACCAACTCCTGGAAATCTGGGAATGTGTGGGTAATCAGTCCCACCTGAAGTCCAGAATTCAACCCCTTCATGAAACGAGACTGTCTAGCCTTGTCTATCGCTACATCTTCAGGTGCGTAGCGAGCAAGCTGGATGAACTTATTGAGATAATCGGCCACTGACTAGCTGCGTTGCTTTAAAGCCCTGAACTCTTCCTTCTTGAGATCCATGATCCCCTCTGGCACATGGTACTGGCGGAAAGCAACAGTAAATTCTTCCCAAGTAATCTCCTATGGGTTCTCATGCGAAGCACAGAAGTTCTCCCACCATTCAGCTTCAGTTCCCTCTAATTGATGAGAGGCATAGAGCACCCTATCATTCCCTACACACTGGGTGATGTGCAACTTCCTCTCAATGGACCTTAGCCAGTCATCAGCCTCCAAGGGATTGGCGTTTCCAGAGAAAGTGGGCGGATGAGTCCTCATAAACTCTAACAACCTTGAGTTCTGTCGCTATCCTTGATTGACTTGGTTGGCAGCGGCCTGAGCAGTGACTTGTTGCATCTGCTGCATCATGGCATGCATCAACTGAGTCTGTGCAGCGAGAAAAGCTCCAAAGTTCTGCATGTCTACTGCTGGTGCTGGCTGGGGCGCCCGGTTCAGATCATCTGGGTTCCCAGCTGGGCGAGAACCACTTCCGTTGTTTCCGTTGTTTCCACGAGTGTTCACCATCTGCTGATTACTCCCAGGTTTAGAGACGAGAGGGAAACAAGAATAGACAAGTAGTAGAGAAACTTATGCGGGGTGGAAGGTGTAACTCAAATCACAACTTTATTATTTATTCAATAATAACTTGGTATGGTTGCTTACAATGCCTAAGGGCCTTGCAACACATACTGCACACTCAGCAAGCAATGAAAATCCAAATCGAACTAACACACTAGGGTCTAACACCTCTAGGGTGACTCTTTATTCTAAGACGCGACTCGATGAAAGAGTCTCACTACTAATCCTGAACGCTCATTCCTCGAGCCATCCTCCTCGGGAACTCCCCGGCAGGTACACTGGTGGGTGAGACGGCATCGGTGCAAAACGATCACCATGCCCCACCACAACGGTGGTTGATGACATGACATCCTCCTCTGGCTCTGGCTCTGGCTTTGGCTGTGGCACAGGTGGCGCCTCCTCTGGGTCCTCCTCAGGGTATGGGTCATGCAGATCCAACACCGGCTCTGGTTCAGGTCCGTACAACGCCATCTCCAGCTCACGAACCCTCTGAATAGAGTGTGCTAGATACTCTCAAGCTTCTTGTAGTTGCTTCTTGACATCTTCGACTTCATAGCAAGACTTCTGTAACTCTTGAACTGTATCATCAACCACATCCTCCTGAGCGATGATAAACCTCGCCAGATGAGTGATCATGGCGTTCTGATCATCTATCGGCTCCCGGTCAAGGCGGTTGTCTCTGCGTGGGTGGTGATGAAACACGGTGCCCTCCAACTCCCTGGAGTAGATGCGAGTGATCTGCCCCATCGCTAGACGCGATGTCTCCTGGATCCCAGCCTTAAACAAAGATCTCCTCGTTGTGAAGTAAAGTGGACGACTTGCCTTTGTCTTCTCTCGGGCGTACACAGTGACTTTGATGTGCCACGCTTGGACCAATCCTGCCTACACTATGGTGGTCCCTCGGTAAAGCGGTCTCTCAAAACCTCCCAGTACCTGCAGCATACGCCACAACTCAGCGGCGTAGCCTCCCTCACGCTTAGCACAGTTGTTGATCATCTGCATCTGCCAAAGACAATCACGTGAGAACGCAACATTTTAAAATCATAGTGGAGACAAAAGAATTCAGCAAGGGGTGTGAACAAGAGAGAAGGGGATAAGTCGAAAGTTCATTCATTATCTTGGCAAATTTTAGATTTAGAAAATAGTTTTATCATCACTACGACCATTCTAACTATGGGTGAGCCTACAATCAGTATGGCTCTAATACCACCTCTGTCGGGACCCAAATTTGCAAATCTGGACCCTCTGTGTATTCAGCACTAGTCCAGGATCACGCTAGTGCACACAGTTTCAACATTGGTAAATATCACAATCATACTCAACGAAATAATAGAGTACTTTATTTAAATAATCAAACTGGTTGCTTGACCTTATGGTCAAGTTAAAAAGTACGCCTCGCAGGGCGAAGTCTTATCGAAAGAATAACTGCAGCGGAAAAGAATCAACGTGGCGCCACTCAGTTTACCACAGGCAACTGACTGGGCTCGCTCCCTAAGTAGACGGCTCCTCCTGAAGTTCTTCCTCCAAAGCTGGCGTCGCTTCTTCTTCAACTGATGTTGTATTTTGCAAGGGGTGAGTACTTGGTACTCAGCAAGTCATGCACAGAATGCAGAGCTAATATTCTACATGCATGGCTTATTACAAAGGATAGTTTCATGGTTCATTTGCAGTAAAGCAGTAAGTGTAAATACAGTAATAGATTGCAAAGTAGTAAAACAATAATTAAAGATAATAACTTTCGCAAACATTGCACAAGTAAAGCATTTCACAACCTAAGTCCAATTCTCAGTTCCGACCCAACCATTTTCCAAACCAAGTTATTTTCTTGAAAGTCTAACCCTTGACTGTAATTCCCGATTAGTGTCCAATACCGCGGACTCGGCTATTCGAATAGATTTTACACTCTGCAGAGGTTATGCACTTTACCCACAAGATACAGTCAAACACCACAAAGGCGAGTGTCCGCAACAAAGTCTTTTGCAAGCTTCTAGCTCCACAAGTGAACCTCCCCGGTTGCCATACACTATCCCTTCCCTCAGCAGAGGCGAAGTATAGGACCGACATACCGTTGGACGGGTACCATGCCGCAGCACCTAGTACGCTCCCCCGCACAACTATACCTAGTATAGTTGACACCACCGAGGTATCACATGCAAGTTATCAGCAACCTACTCAACTAGGTCCGTCCCATTACAGACATGTGGTTGCATGGTGAGCTCAGTTCAAAGGCTTGCAAGGTTAAGTCCTTAGGTTGACCAGGGCAAGACTACCCAAGTAACAAAACCAAATCGACATTCTCGGTGCCACTCTTGGCCCACAAGAACAATCTTGCCACATGCCCCAGTCTAAATCAGTTAAACACCCAGTTGATTACCATGTGCCATCAACATCATCATCAATAACACATGACACTTCCCCAAAACATGTTCCATATCTCATGAAGACCACATTAATATTTCTTTATCTAAGATCATGTCATGACTACGTGGCAGGGCTAAGCATACTACAAACGTGCAAATTAACCCATGTTGGCAATTTAATAATATCCAACTACTTAACTAAGCTAGGGTGACAAGGGTTTATGGTGTTTCATTGCATTGCGGTTCGTCTATTTGATGGAGATTGTTTATGTTGATGATCTTTGATCGTGTTTATATTGATGTTGTTCTTATAAACATGTTGATTGTATGATTGTGACTGTAGCAGCTATGCCGAGGGGTAGAGGTCGTGGTGGTCGTGGTCGTGGACGTGGAGGCCAGGGTCGAGGTGGGAGTCACCCATCTCAGGGAGTTGATGAGTCTGTTGCTGAGGAAAGCGCTTCGCTCAATGCTCATGGGCCAGCGCAGGAGGAGATCCCGGCGGCACAGTCGGGGGCTGAGGTGCCAGCCGCCACTGCGGCCCTATTACAGACACTGAAGAGGGAGGTCCAGGAGCTACGCCAGCAGGTGCAGGCAGCCCCTGCTGTTGTTCCTCCCCCTGCAGCGGCCCCAGTTTTTGCCCCCGTTATGCCAGAGCAGAGGATGAGTCTCCGTGAGTGGATGTCCCTCCACCTGGACACTTTTGATGGAGCAGGCACGCCGGTCCAGTCCGCAGATTGGCTACGGTACATGGAACGGCATTTTGAGGTTCAGGGGTTCCAGCGGCCCCTAGCGGGGGCCAGAAGAGGACCTTTGGTGGAGGAGGTGGGTCTTCTCAGCGACCTACCTTCAAGAAGTTCATGGGGGGACAGTGTTCCTTCTTAGGGGCTAAGATGAGGCTGCCCCAGCCATATTCCTAGCAAGTGGTTATTCGTCCTGCTCCAGGGCAGGGCATGATCTGTTTCAAGTGCGGTAAGGGACACCATGCTACTGAGTGTGGTTGGACCGGGGAGTGCAACCATTGTGGCCAACCTGGCCATATAGGGCAAGTCTGCCGGATGAAGCCCGGTAGCATCATCAAGTGGGAGCCCGTGCCTCCTGCTCCCACTCCAGCTGCATCTTACAGAGGGTCGGTGCAGATGTTGGCGGCTACTGCAGCCCTCGGCTTGGGTGCCCCCTACGGCCTATTGGTCCCCGTAGCCGTCGGCTCCTCCTTAGCTCGCCCCACCGCCCCCAGTTATGCTGGGGCACCGGCCGGGTGTCGGGGCTCCTGCTGCCCCGGCGCCACCAGGAGTGTACGCCTTGCCGACTGCTGAGTCAGCTAGGCATCCAGAGGTGGTATCAGGTACTTTGCTTGTGGATTTAGAGTAACCTATTCTTTCGTATCCTCTGAGTTTGCTAGTAGAGCTAAGTTGAGGTTGAAGTGGATTTCTAAGTCAGTGTTAGTCAGTTCTCCGGGGGGTCTTATTGCGAGTTCTTTGGTTTGCCCGGGTTGCACCATTACCATTTATGATGAGGATTTCTTCGCCAACCATATGGTGATTCAGTTGGCCCCTTTTGATGTCATTTTGGGCATGGACTGGTTGCATCAGTATCGTGCCAAGATTTGTTGCTCTTGGAAGACAGTGCCTTGCAGGCTCCGTCAGGAGTGGAATTGACTTTTCAGGGTGGCATACCCTCTAGTTCCATCTTTGCTTTGGCTAGTCTATTTTCTGGTTGTCATATGCGGCAGTTGGGTCTGGGCTATTTCAAAAAAGCCATCTTCTTCAGTATCAATTGGGGAGATTCCTGTGCTGAAGGAATTTGTTGATGTGTTCCCAGATGAGCTGCCTAGTTTGCCTCCTAAAAGGAGTGTGAAGTTTAAAATTGATCTTCTTCCTAGCACTCGACCTATTTCTATTTCTCCATAACGCTTGGCTCGTCCCTTTCAAGATGAGTTGAAAAAGCAATTGGAGGATCTGTTGGCCAAGGGTTTTATTTGGCGCAGTGTGTCGCCATGGGGAGCACCCGTCCTGTTCGTCTTGAAGAAGGATGGTAGTTGGCGCATGTGCATTGACTATCATCCTCTCAATCAAGTAACCGTCAAGAACAAGTATCCATTGCCTCGCATTGAGGATCTCTTTGACCAACTGAAGGGAGCAAAGGTGTTCTCTAAAATTGATCTTCAGTCTGGCTATAATCAGATTTGTGTGAGGGAACAGGATATTGAGAAGACTGCTTTCTCCACTAGGTATGGGCACTATGAATTTAAAGTTATGTATTTTGGACTAACTAATGCTCCTGTTGTCTTTATGGAGGCGATGAACAGTATGCTACACAAGTATCTTGATGAATTTGTGGTAGTGTTCATCGATGATATTATGGTTTACTCTAAATCAGAAGAAGAACATGAGCAGCATCTGAGGCTTGTGCTGGGTACATTGAGGGAGAACCAGTTCTATGCTAAGTTAAAGAAGTGTGTGTTCTGGATTTCAGAGGTAGGTTTTCTTGGCCATATCATCAATCCAGAGGGCATTTCAGTAGATCCTAGCAAAGTCTCAGCAGTTTTGGACTGGAAGAGACCTTCTAATGTTAAAGAGGTGCGTAGCTTTCTTGGGTTGGCTGGGTATTACCGGCGTTTTGTGCAGGGCTTCTCCATCATTGCTAAGCCGCTTTCGCAGTTGACCCAGAAGGGGATGAAATTTCAGTGGACTGTTGAGTGTGAGCATAGTTTTTGTACCTTGAAGGAGAAGTTAGTGACTGCTCATGTTCTTATCCTCCCCGAGCCTGGGAGGCGCTTCACAGTCTATTCTGATGCCTCTCGAATGGGGCTTGACTGTGTGCTCATGCAAGATGGCAAGGTGATCATGTATGCATCGCAGCAGTTGAAAAAGCATGAGCAGAATTACCCCACTCATGATCTTGAGCTAGCCGTTGTGGTCTTCGCATTGAAAATTTGGAGGCATTATTTGTATGGTGAGTCTTGTGATATCTTCACTGATCACAAGAGCCTCAAGTACATCTTTACTCAGAAAGATTTGAATTTGAGGTAGAGGCGGTGGCTAGAGTTGATAAAGGATTATGACCTCACAATCCAGTACCATCCGGGCAAGGCGAATGTGGTGGCTAATGCCCTTAGTCGCAAAATAATGCCCCCTGTCATTGATTGTCTTGTTGCTGATTTTGAGTGGCTGGGAGTCTCTTATTGTTTTGCGGGGACCGTGCAGGCTGAAACTCAATTGATTCTTGAGTCAGCAATCCCAGAGCATGTGCGAGAAGCACAACAGCATGATCGGTTGCTCCAGCATGTGAGGAAACGCCTTGAGGATGGTAAGACTGGAGATTTTTCCAGTGATCATGCGGGGGCTCTGAGGTTTCAGGGTCGCCTTTGCGTACCTCAGAAATCCCAAGTCAAAGAGGATATCATGAAAGAGGCTCATTGGAACCCCGTACACGGTCCATCCTGGGGAGACCAAGATGTACAGGGATCTGAAAAAGAACTTCTGGTGGAAAAGGATGAGAGTTGACATTGCTAAGTATGTGGCATCCTGTGGGGTTTGCCAGAAGGTTAAGGCTGAACACAAGCATCCTGCCGGACAGTTGCAGCCACTGGAGATTCCTGTATGGCCTTGGGATGACATTTCTATGGACTTTGTGGTTGGCCTACATCATACTCCATGAGGGAAGGATGCTATCTGGGATGTGGTTGACCGTCTTAGCAAGTCCGCACATTTCATTCCTATCCGCACTACCAATTCAGCAAGCGAGTTGGCTCCCATTTATGTGCGGGAAATTGTGAGACTGCCTTCAAAGATCAGCTGGCTTTGGTCTAGATCTTGATCTTGGTCCAGATCCTCGCTTCCGACAGCGTCACACAACTCGACGTCTACGCGTAGCAAATAAAGAACCAAATAAACACTTGGAACGACGTATAAACACACATTCAAAAATAATGCTACAAATCAAACTTGCTTATAATCCCCATGCAAATTTCTATATAATTAGTTTAGCATTTTCTAAGATTTATAAAATTTATTTTGGAAATTTTGGACGTATAGTTTAAGAGATGCAAAATTCGCAAGTTTGGACTTTCCGTGAATAATTTAACAGTATAAATTTAATTATAAAATTTCATAAAAATTACTGTAGAAAGGTATTAATTTATACTAATTAACAAAATTTGTTGCAAGCGATTCGGACTTAAAATGAATTTGTAACGAAAAAGACAAATTTCACAATTTGGGTTCAAAATCATGTACACTAACATTTAGCTTCATGCAGGGTACTGTTCATGGCTTGAGCAACTTCATGCATGCGTACTATGGTTCAGTTTTGAGAAGTTTTCATGCATGCATACCACGACTTGGTTCACTAAAATATATATATATACACACACATATACACGCAGATCATCCGACTAATATACGTATACATACATATGGAAGGTTATACTAGCGAATCAGTCGAATATATACACATGTATATCAACCGAATATAACCGCAGGTATACATATATATATGTACAACACAGTGTGTATATATATATATGTATACATGCTACGACTAATATAGAAATATGCATGCGCCTAGCGAGTATTTATATACGTATACAGACTAACATATATTTACATGCGCAAATACAGATGACAAGATTAACTGATTAACAGAGACAGAGCATGCGCAAGAGAGACGAGGGAGTACCGATCGGCGACAGCAGCAGTGCAAGAGACAGCGAGGCCGACGAGACGGCGGCGATGACGACGTAGATGACGGAAGCGACCAACGGCGACGACGACGAGACGGCGGCGACGACGTCCAACGGCGATGGCGATGAGACGGCGACGACGACGACGTCCAACGGCGACGGTGACTGCGTCAACGGCGGCGGTGATGGTTGGAGAATTCGGTTGGAGATGGAAACGTGTAGGAAGTGGAGAAAGGGCATGCGCCGAGGAGAGGAAAATGGCAAGGACAGGCTTTGCTAGTAGTGGCTCCGGCGTGGAAAGGGAATCGGCAAGAGCATGCATGTATTGCTGGTAATGAGATCGGCTGGGAGTGTGAAGCGTTCATGCATGCTGGAGCAACCGGCTGGAAAAACCTCCTGCGTACATGTAGAGAATGGAAACGGCTTCATGTGGTCATGCAATCAAAGAATGGAAAACGGCTTGGAAAGAATGGGTCAAGCGCATGGAGAGGAAACGGCTTGCATGGCTAGAATGAAAAAGCATACTCCTGCGTTACTAAGCGTTACTAGTAAATGGAAGGGCTAGATGGAAACGTAAGTGGAATCACTCGTTGGAATAAAGGCAAACTCTGTAATTCACATACGTGAAGCATTCTCCCTAGAAGAAATAACTCCATGCACATGGAAGATGGAGAGGCTTCATGCATGAACGTGCATGTGGGAGATTAATTGGGTTGACGTTACTTGCGTAGGAATTCTAATGCATGCATTAATCCACTCCATCTTAGAGGAAACGCAGGAAAACAATAAATGGGAACGGCTGAGACCAACCAATGTCCACACACCAACTTACACGTACACACATACACGTTCCCAAAACATATTGAGATGAAAAAAAAACAGAGAGGTTCTAAAAATCGAAAAAAATTCCTCTAAAATACTATGAACTATTTGAAACCTAACGAAGTTGGTTTCGTGATTTTTCGACATGTAGATTTTTCGTAAAAGAAATCTTTTAGTGAATCAGATACCTGTACAGATTTTGTAAAATCAACGACTCAAGTTATAAAACATGTTTTTTGAAAATATTTGAAGAGAACACTCTCGTCTTCCAATTATCTTTATTATACACAAAATTTTAGATTTTATGCTTATACAAAATTGCATGATCTTTATTTAATACGATTAGTTCAATGAGGCTTAAGTTCAAATAAAATCCAAAATTTCCAACTAAATTAAAAAAAATCTAATTAATTTGAAAATGTCGTAAATATATTTAGAGCTAATTTTGGGATGTTACACAGCGTGCTCTTGCGAGTGTCTCCCACCAAGGGTGTGGTTCGTTTTGGTGCCAAAGGGAAGCTTAGCCCAAGGTATGTTGGGCCGTTCCCAATTATAGCTCGAGTGTGTAAACTGGCTTATCGATTGGAGCTTCCGGAGTCGATGCAAGGAGTCCACAATGTGTTCCATGTTTCTGTCGGGATATGGGTAGGCTACGCGAGCATAAAATCAAAATTTTCTACCCCGAATCAACCAAGATCACATGCGAGTAGAGGATCATGAATCGTTACCCTTGACGCGTCGATGCAGCGGAAGCTAATGCGCGTGCATAGAGGAAGTAGTCGTTCACGTCCCGATCACCTCCGAGTGGTTCCCGACCTCCTCCGAGTCATTTCCGATCAATGCCAAGTGATTCCCGACCCGATCTGCCGATTGGTTCCGGTCTGCGCCGAGTGGTTCCGATCTGCTCGGGGTCGATGGTGGAAGGTCACCGGAGATCCAACCGAACAGCGCGTTCGTGAATGGCAACGCCTCTACCGGTATCCACACGTACCGAGCAGGAACGCCGTGCGGGGTGTGCTAGCACCTCGCCACACGGCTAGGGTTTCTGGGGAGCAGGAGGGGGGTGCGTGACGGCTGAACGTGGTGAGGGTTCTAATCTCATGTCACGCACTGTTCCTGGCCTCACCTTTTATAGACATGCTAGTGGGCCGAAGCCCGCTAGGTTTCCATCTCCAACGCGGATCTCATCCACGCACAAACCCGTTAAACTCTTCCAACTCGTTAAGTGTGTGACCCGTTAGGTTTAGTACAAATCGGACATGAATCCGGAAACCCGTTTCCAATTCATTGATCAACAGCGGCACCTAGCAGTACGTATTGATCCCCGAATGCACAGAATCATTATTCGGCTGAACCTTGATACACTCACATACCGATCCCTTTGCCTCACGATACCAATCAAGCTCAAGGCGAGATGCGCGCCACCCTTGTTGATAGCTCGACCACTTCACTCGACAGTGTGATGGATACAAACCATGACTAACTCCTTAGTCACATTAGCACGGCCGTGCGTTTTCCCTATCCATCCACACAAGGGGCCCAGAGGTATCTCTCCCGTTATCTAGGAGGGGCAAATCCCATCTTAATCATCACACCCTTGGCGACGTATCGTGGCATACCCAGTAGTCATCTTTATAACTACCTTGTTACGGTGTAGCGTTTGATGATAACAAAGCATACAAGTTTACATGCTAGGTATCCATGACAATCTCAGGTCTAAGGACCATATAGGCGTACCACTTGAGACTATACGCTGATGGCACTATAATAGATAACAACTCACAGTGTCTCGGAGTGGGTCTTGTCCGACTACCCATGTTCTCCAACATGTGTCCACATTTATTGGTTCGATATCTTCATATCTATTGTATGTGAAACATTACCATCAACCAATACATGTGCTGATCAAATCATCACTACTCCTCATAATGATATGGATCAGGGACCCGTCTAGAATAATTTCGCTTGACAATGTGTTTCACAATCAGATCGTATCCAATGAACAAAGTCGTAACATATATTCGGGGAACCGATAAACAAAGTTATCATTATTACATGAACAAAGACGTATTACAATCATCACTATGATTGATCTAGGGCATAATCCCTTCAGTTTCGATGCTGAGAAAGTATCTGCATGACCCAGAGTTGGTGATTCCGTTAGAGCCATTGGTGCTTGCTCAGGACCTCAGTTTCAAGTCCCAACCGGTGAAGATTCTGGGGAATTCGGAGCAAGTGTTGAAGAATAAAACTCTTAAGTTTGTCAAAGTCTTGTGGTCGCACCAATCAGAGAGAGAAGCGACTTGGGAGTTGGAATCCCGCATGCGTGAGAAATATCCTAAGTTATTCATATCAGGTATGAAGTATTTATTCTCTCTTTTTGATTTTTTTTGTGTAGTGACATTTCTAGGATTCGAGGTCGAATCCTATTAAGGGGGAGAGAATGTGACATTATAGAACGTGACTTTAGAGATGTGGCATTACGGTACGGCTTTATTGTGTTTTTGGGCTGTTTTTGGGTGTTTGGGCCTATCTGTGGAAGTCCGGGCCTTGGGGGATCTATCTTGGGCCGAAGGTGGAGCATCCTTAGCCTAGGTGGAGGTGAAGATTGGGCAGCACCCTACTGCCCTAGGGTGCCCCACCCCTTGTGCGCCTCCCCCCAACTCCCCTCACCCCTCCTAGCCGCCCCCACCTAGCCCCAAACCCTAGCCGCACCACCCTTCCTCTCCACCTTGCACCTCCACCTCCCCACCTTCCCTAGCTGGCCCTAGAAGAGATCCACCCCATCCCTTGCTACCACACCCCTCCATTCCGTTGTCCTCTCCATTGAGAAGCTCCGCGACGAGAGGATCCGGCGGAGTTTGGCGCATGGAAGGAGATCGGGGGGGCGGGAGGAGAAGTTTCGTCGTTCGAGCGGTTCTTCGAGGGAGGTAAGCGTTTGCAAATTCTTTTGTAGAGTTGTGGTGCTGGTTAGAAGGGAGTTGTCATGCCTAAGATCCATGAGTAGGTGCTGTTCCTAGTTGGGATTAGGGTAATTGCGATTTTGTCCCACGTTCTGTTTTCGGGCAGATTTGCACCCCGACCTAGGGCTTTCGTTTTGGCAATTTTAGAAGCGTTTCCTGATCGATCGGCTGTTATGGAATTTGTAGATAATTTAATTATATTTCAGTGGACACCAAGAACACGAAATGCTGTTCAGCCAATTATAAGTTATGGCTGATTTACCGAACGCTGTCAAATCTGTGACGAGATTGGGATAGATCGTGTTCAACTGTAGATTAGACAACTTTAGAGGCTGACTCAATCTTCGCCAATACTTAGGAAAAGATGGGAAATTTCCTAAACTTTGAGAAAATGTACTCTTTTACTTTATTTGGAATTTTAGAACTCAAGTTATGCTAGTTGGAAGCTCGCTGTCCCGATGGGACAGATTCTCTGTTTTCGGGTTTTTGGAGTGGGTTGCGAGGTCGGTGTAGAAGATCATTCTTGTTCTGTTTTGGGGGGCTTGTTTTGAGTGTAATGAACCTTTGTGCAGGTGGTGTGACCCCGGGAGTGCCCTCAACCTCTCGCCACTCCGTCGCTCATGATTGAAGGCAAGTGTATTGTAGCGGTTGTGGCTTAGGGTGCCATAGTGTTTGAGATTGAGATAGTCTATTTATATTTATGATGTGATGCCATGATTGATTATTGCAAGTGACATGATGAAAATGATTTATTATAGGGCTATACAATGATTAGTTTGAGTTTATGTGCAAGTTATTTATGTTTATGGCATATTTGCATACATGGCATGAGGACTGGCCAGGTCGGTAAGAAAGTCATAACTAGTCCGGTGAGGTCGGTGAGAAAGTTATGAATAATCCAGAGCGCCATTGAGAAAGACCTACCTCGTGATTCCATCCACAGTTGTGAATGGAAGCGAGGAGTAGGCACCTTCCACGGGATGGACGGAAAAAGGGGGTGCACACCGACGGGTGTGCACTCGGCAATACCAGTATGTGCTAAGCAAAGAGACATGTGCATTGCATTGCATGAATGGAATGTTAATGAGATGCTCATGATATTCTATGAGATGTTTATGAAGATGATTATGAGATGTTTATGATGATGTTGTATGAAAGGTTAACGAAAATGTTATGAATGTTATTATTGTCTACTCCATTGCAATACACTTTGCTGAGTGGTGAACTCACGCTTGTTGTTTGATATTCCCTCGAGATCGGCATATGGGAAGGGGAACTAGCGACATGTCTTCACTTAGTTGCACTCAATTAGACAACTATACACTTCCATTCATAGTTGTGATGTTTATCCTGGTTTATGCTATATTGTGCTTGGTTCTCCTATTCCCTTCATATTTGGTTCATGAAACGTTTGAGTTAAGATTCGGAGCTTGAAATAATGCTTTAACTTCTGTTATACATGATTTAGATGTCACTTGTTGTGCTATTATGTTATATTATTATTGTGCTGTTTCAAACCATGGAAAAAACAAAGGAGATGCTGTCGAAATTTCGTTTAACCTATTAGTGCCCTTGCTGTAATTAGCCTTTAATTAGGCTATTTAATTGTTGCTTCAACTATATTTGGTGACATTCTGGGTACACTAGATGCCGGGGTGTTACACATAGAGTAAAGGTCGACAAGAGAGATTTTACTCGTTGATCTCAATAGACTCGCCTACAAAAATGAACCATTCATCCTTGCGAAGCAAGCAACTCAAGTCTTCTACGTGCGTGATCCAGCCAATCCAAGGTTGCACGTCGTCTTTCATGGCAAGAGGCGGATTGTTGGAGTTACAAATGTCATAGATGAAAAAGAGTACAACCAATTCGATGAAATACCTACATTTGCAGATGGGGCATGTCTTAGTGGTGACGACGACACACATGGAATAAATTACATGCGTGTAGATCATCAAGAAGGGTTGTATTATAAATAAAGGGCCCATGTATGCTTCTCAATGCCACTTGATATGTTAATTCATTCAATAATGATTTTTTAATTACATTCACATCATGTCATATTTTTTGTTTATGTGGCCATTGTGGACAATTGTTGATAATCTTGTAGTTCCATTTTGTATGCGTAAAAAAAGATGAGTTAGATGCTTCTTTTGGTACAACAAATACATGAATACATTTGTCCTAATTATTAATTAATTTTAAGCTTGTATTTTCTTAGAATTAATTGAAAAAATCTTTTTAGAAATAGTTCCAAAACGAAAAACATAGAGTCATGGTCATATTTGGTCAAATGTCAACAATATTGTTTAAAAGGCCCTTGTTTCTAAAAATATTTGTAAAAGTTCTCAAATATGTATGTCAAATATTTTACAATGCTTTGGGAGTAAATGTAACACTATGGAACGTGACAATATAGTTTGTGGCATTATGGTACGAGGTTATATCGTGTTTTGGGGCCGTTTCCGGGTGTTTAGGCCTTTTCGGGGGAGTTTGGGCTTTGGGGGAAACAGTTTGGGCCGATGGTGGAGGTTCCTGGCCCATGTGGGGGAGGAGGAGGCAGCAAACCCTACCCCCCCCCCCCGCCATGCGCCCCCCACTTCTTCCCTCCCCTAGCTGCCGGCCTCCCCTACCCCCCCTAGCCGCACCCCTTTCCCCCATGCGCCACCCCCTCCCTCTCCTCCCAACCTCTAGCTGGCCCTAGCACCACCTCTTGCAGCCCTCCATCTCGCTGTCCGGGAGCTCTCCATCCACAGAGAACCGGCGATATAACACCCCGGCATTTAATATGCCCGAATGCTACCAAACATAAGCTAAACAACATCCAAATATCATATTTAACATAAAATTCCAGCAAAGGCGCATAGGCTAAAAACCGAGATTTCGGCAGCACCTCCTTTGTTTTATCATGAATTTAAGGAGCAACAACGATATAGCATTATATGGCAATAAGGGAAACATCTAAAACAGCAATAAATAGAGTCTTAACGACAATATAAGACTAACATCAAGCACTTAATGTCTCCAAGTGTCAAAAGAACAAATAAGCTCTCAAATAGTAAAGCTAAACACTAAAGCAAGGATCATCACACGCAATTTATTATCAAACTAATAGAATAACTTTTGGAATCATTAAGGTCAAGCTACGTGTGGGCGTGTGACTATTTCCCTTCCCCGCATGCCGATCTCAAAGTACCTAAAAAAAAAAACAACATAAAACACAAGCGTGAGTTCGAAACTCAGCAAGTATATTGTAATGGACAACAAGAACAATATCATGGCAATAACATCACCCATCATGTATATCATCTCATTCATGAACACTTAACAGTATCATCATCATTATGTATGCAATGTAATGCAATGCTCATGTCTCCTTGGAAACTCATACCGGTATGGTTGAGTACACACCCGTCGGTGTGCACCCTCTCCCCATTCCATCCCGAAGATGGAGGGTGCCTACTCCTCGCTTCCGTTCACCGCGGTGAATGGAATCACGATGTAGGACTTACTCATTGGCTTTCCGGATTAGTCATAACTTTCTCACCGACCTTCCCGGACTAGTTATGACTTTCTCACCGCCCGAGCCATGTAACATGTCATGTATGCAAATATGCCATCATCATCATAAACTTGTATATTTAACACATGGCATCATAGCATACTCATCATATCATAGGAAAACATTAAAGCATGGCAATTGATCATATCATGAAATCCATCTTTCATCTAGTCTCAACAAGCAACATAACATTCGTTATTCATTACAATACACTTGCCTCAACCACGGGCAACGGAAAGGCGGGAAGTAGAAGGCACTCCCGGGGTCGCACCACCTGCACATAGGTATCACACACTCACAATCATGCCCACAAAACAGTACGCAAACCCCCATCTAACCCGACATTGCCCACTACTCGCAAAACCTAAAAACAGAGGTTCTGTCCCGACGGGACAACAGCCTTGCAAAAAGCATAACTTGAGTTCTGGGACTCCGAATCAATTAAACGAGTACATCCTCGCGTAACTTAGGAAATTTCCCAACTTTCTCTAGGTATATGGAAAGACTTATTCGGACTCTAAAGTCGTATAATCTACAGATTACCGTGATCTGTTCCAATTACGTCATAGATTTTAACACGCTCGGTAAAACAGACATAACTTTCAAACGGCTGATCGGATTTTAACGTGCTTTATGTCCACGGAAAGATAATTAAATTATCTACAACTTCTTTTAAGTCCATACGGACAGATTCGGATTCTAAATCGACGAAAACTCGAACCCTAGTCCGACTGCTCAATCTGCCCGAAAACAGAAACGTGGCAACGTCTAGATCTAACCCAAAGAACTCCAACCCAGCACCACCAATTGATCTAAAAACTTCATAAACACCCTAAGAACAGTACCTAGATCAAACCCAAGGATCCCCATGATCATACCTTTGCCCGACGAACGAAAACTCCAATCGATCTCCTCGCGGATCGCTCCTCGCTCCACGCTCCTCGCTCCTCGCTCCTCGCTCCAACGGATGGATCCACAAGGTGCAGAGGTGTGGAGACCACCCTAGGGCAGCAAGGGGGTGGAGGAGAGGTGGTGGAGAGGTGGGGAAATGGAGGAGAGCAAGGGGGAGGCGCAAGGCTCAAAGGGAAGGGGCGGCTAGGGCTTGGCAAGTGGGGGGAGGTGAGGGGGGCGCACCAAGGCCTTAAGGGGCGCAAAGGCAGCAGGGTGGACGCCCCAAAGGGGCAGGGAAACCCCTTTTACCAGCCCCCACACCCAATTCTAGTCCATTACGGAGACCTAATCCATCCCACCAAAGCCCACCAAGGCCTAAAACTCCCCCAGGAAGGCCCAAAACCCCGAAAACGGCCCGGAAACAGCCCGGAAAAGCTATTAACCTCCATACCTTATGGTTTTAACCTGTCATACCATATTTCATAAAGTTTTTGACCTTAACATGCACCATTTAAAAGGTTACGACACTCCGTGGTGACACATCACTTCAAACGGCCCAAAAACGCGAGTAAACCTCAAGCTGAAAGGTTTTATTCTCTAATTTCACATTCTATAATGTCACACCATACCGTAGTGTCACATTCTTCCCCCCTTCAACAGGATTCGACCTCGAATCCGAAGGACGCCATAATCAACAACAAAGTCCCCAAGGGACAAAAGGCTTCTCTGCAGCTCAAAACATTCACACAACGACTAAAACCGGAACAAACAACAAACGAGTTCCCAAAACCAACACATAGAGAAAAAGTGTTGATCTAGCTCAACTAAGGGCAACCCCTCACAAATCGACCTTCACTTCAATTCCCCAACAGAATCTACGTTTCAACCACAAAGGGCTCCATCAACCCAAAACGCTCGAATCCTCACGGCAAACACTTCATACTTCTATCACAACTCACTACCATACTACATTAAACTCAACATGACATAATCAAAGGAAGTCACAATTCCTTTAACGACCTCTCTTCATTCCCGAAAGTTTCCATCGAGGGGAATAACTCATTAAGGCACACTAGCCCTTCCGATACACGATCATACTAACATTTTATTCCATCCTTTCCCAGGCAAGACTCAAACCCAAAAACAACTAGTGAAGACAACTGCTCACGGCAGGGCAATTATCACCGATCTACCGTCAACTTCACTTCCACCCATCGCTACTCTTAGTAAAGGTTAAACCCATACATCATCAACCTCCATCACAAACCACCCTTATACCACTAAGGTTCGACACCTAGCCCAAGCTAGGATCGAAAACCTTACCAAACCACAATTGGTTCCTTTCTTAAGAGGGTCTCGCCCTCACACAAAAACACTTAGCTATCAAGCCCAAGTGTACACACAACAACTCAAACCCAAAGCGTTAACAACCATTTTGGAAAGAATTCGGCAACATCCAAGCCAAATCACAAAGGAAGCATAAATCCTCTACATCACAACCAACATACCAGAAATTGTTCATTGCTTCTTTTCATACTAGAAAGCAAGGGAAATCTCGTTTCATGACATAAATGCACACTCTTCAGAGCACTCGGGATTAATCATATCTCCATATATGACTTTCTCACCGACTGGCTCAACAACTCCTTTATCATTTAACATGTAAAAGCGATGTCATGTTTACTTTTCACCATTCATTCATCATGGAACAACGGTACCGAATAGTCATTCACCAAATAACTTCTTCCTGTATCAAATGATTGAAATACCCATAACAGCGACGGTTGCGCTTAAATCATATAGACTATGACGGCAACATAATTAACAGTAAGGCACCACATCAAATCAGAACCCACCAACGATAGATAGCTAAACTTTGCAAAACATCGCATTTTAACCAAGATCAACGCTTTTGGAAAAGAACATTGACTCTAAAGTTAGACATCTGCACAAACAACGCCATAAATTTTATCAAAAGAGAGGGAAACTCAATCTCGTAAGAAAACTCTTCTCTAACCAAATTCACTTATGAAACATTCATAAAAATCCAGACTTGTGAAACATCCGCACACCGACACATTTTCCAAATGACTCCAACTCTAGCCAAACAGAGTTACACATCAAGGGCTTAACTCAAAAGTTTCCAACACAACCCTTTATGACCATCTGCTTCCTTTTAAAATTAATTTCAAAGATAAATCGGTAACGACGAAAGGCGCGATCCACTCAAAAACTTTTGGATGTAAACTCAAACTCACAACACGAACTAAACAAATTCGCCAAAATCAAAGGTCGACACCAACCACTACGAAGTTTTGGGGAAACTCAAACTCAACATAAGGAACACCTCAACCGAAAGCATTCAACCGAGATGGCAAACAACCAAACCAGTTTCAAAGGTTTTTAGACAACATTTCGACATGAAAGGAACCATCTCTAGTACTCCACTACGCTTTCCATTAAAGACTTCAATAATCACTATTTACTATCCGAGGAGCCCCAACACAATTCAACCGAAAGTTTCACAACAAATTCTTCCTCTAGTTACCATTCCCAACATTTCTTAATAAGGGTTTATGATGCTTATCAAAAGGCACCCAACCAAGACTATAATGACATGATCCCCACGGATCACCGAATCATAATACATCTTATTCTAAATTTGGAACATAGTACTTCCACAAATCTTTCAAAGAAGATCAACATATAAATTTCATACCTCCTATCTATTCACGTCTCGACAACCAAACCTTATTCAGCTTAAACAACGACTTCAACATGTAAATATTATCTCTACAAGACAAAGTTCATAGCTAGGATTCCAAGGCATACATTCATTAAGGATAAAACTCTACATCAGGTTAATTATCCATGGTTCACTCCATCACCACAGGTTACAATACCCTCCATTTAATCAATGGTTTCCAACAAGTATTCTACACAACTACCACCACTTACTAAGTCATCAATATCAAAAATTTGATTATCATCAATCAACACATTGCTTTTAGCTATCCTATACATAGGTGATAACCAAATTACCACCACACAACATACTCCAACTATTTAAAATAGATTGAATACTAGTATTGACACGCCCTTAACAACATCATTAAGAATAAGTATTATGTCTTCTCAATTGATATTAATACTAGCATTGAAGGGACACAATCGCATACTTCCAAATATACTAATGGTTTGCGACAACATAAATAGAAACTCTAATCAATTTCCAAATTAAAGTCACTAGTCAACACGATTAAATCTCTCTATTAATCCATTAGATTAGAACATCTTTAGACAACCAAAGAAAGTTTCTTTAACAATATCAATGAGTCTACATCATCTTAATGTTTTAACTATGCATCCGGGTTTAAAACTTTTAAACATGATCGGGGGTCATAAGTACTTTTATGACAAAGCAACATATTCCAAGCATGTACATTAACGCATTCAATCAATCTCGCTAAGAGTAAACTACAACACTAGTAGTCTATTTATTCACAAGCTAGAGATATTAATCACATTGTTACCTACTACATAACATGCTTAAACATCAATTCTTACTAGGGACAAACGATTTCAGTCAAAAGACTACTTTCTTTGTTTGCAACATTTTAGTTTTAAAACTCACCCCAAATTCATAAGGAAACTTGACTCTCAAAATTGCAATGAGACAAACCCAAACTTGGTCATGCAAAGGAATTCTCCAAAACACTTTTCAATCTCCAAGACTCCCACTGGAGGGATCCAACCGATCAAATAAACCTTTGCAAATAAAACCTTAGCACCAAACCCTAATCTTTCACGAAACAAGAAGGTTTTTTTTTTCAAAGATGATTTCTTAAACCAAGAAAATAACGGAATCAAATACCACGTACTACTACAAAGCCACGTAACTTCAGCCACGGCCAGTGTCCGGCACAACTCCGCATTAACTCCTTTAACCTCAGTGAATGACAAACACCGTGATAAATTGAATGCTTGTTCCCCATAATGTAATCAACAGGCATCAAATCTTGAAAGGAGCCCAAAAGAAGCGCAACACTAGTCTCCTCTTCTTCATCTTCAACCAAGGAAGACAAAACCACACACCGCATAACGAACGATCCGCGAAAACCCAACACTTTTCATTTGATTCAAATCTACTAAAGCCAAGAAAAGCAAAGAACACCGACCGTCGAACGGCAAAGAACATACGAAGGAAACCACCATTAACTCTTCTATTTGACTCGAGGCAACTACCTGATCAATGACAGAATGGATAAGCACTCTTCTCCTACAGGGGGCAATAGGTCTTCGGTGGTGGTGCTAACCGCCACACCGTCAAACCTCACCCTTACTATGAAATAAGAGAGGTGGCGAAATCCTTCGGCACCAAAACCCCACTTTTACCACCACAACAGAATAATTCAATCATTTATCTCATAGACATAGCAACGTACTATATCAAATATAGCATTTAGCAACAAGGCTTAAATACAACATTTAAGCGTAAACAACGATACCCATACCCTTCCTACTGTGCATCCATGTGTGTCAAATTTTAGATTAGTTATATCACTTTTGCAAGTTTTAATGTTGCTATCCTATGACAAAATTTTAGTAAAAACCTAAGCCATGTTTCTAAGTTATTCCACATCACATTTTAGTTGTACCCTATAGCATGACACTAAAAATACACATTCCAAGGACCTACAGCCCGCTCTGATACCAACTGTAACACCCCGGCATTTAATATGCCCGAATGCTACCAAACATAAGCTAAACAACATCCAAATATCATATTTAACATAAAATTCCAGCAAAGGCGCATAGGCTAAAAACCGAGATTTCGGCAGCACCTCCTTTGTTTTATCATGAATTTAAGGAGCAACAACGATATAGCATTATATGGCAATAAGGGAAACATCTAAAACAGCAATAAATAGAGTCTTAACGACAATATAAGACTAACATCAAGCACTTAATGTCTCCAAGTGTCAAAAGAACAAATAAGCTCTCAAATAGTAAAGCTAAACACTAAAGCAATGATCATCACACGCAATTTATTATCAAACTAATAGAATAACTTGTGGAATCATTAAGGTGAAGCTACGTGTGGGCGTGTGACTAATTCCCTTCCCCGCATGCCGATCTCAAAGTACCTAAAAAAAACAACATAAAACACAAGCGTGAGTTCGAAACTCAGCAAGTATATTGTAATGGACAACAAGAACAATATCAGGGCAATAACATCACCCATCATGTATATCATCTCATTCATGAACACTTAACAGTATCATCATCATTATGTATGCAATGTAATGCAATGCTCATGTCTCCTTGGAAACTCATACCGGTATGGTTGAGTACACACCCGTCGGTGTGCACCCTCTCCCCCCTTCCATCCCGAAGATGGAGGGTGCCGACTCCTCGCTTCCGTTCACCACGGTGAATGGAATCACGATGTAGGACTTACTCATTGGCTTTCCGGATTAGTCATAACTTTCTCACCGACCTTCCCGGACTAGTTATGACTTTCTCACCGCTCGAGCCATGTAACATGTCATGTATGCAAATATGCCATCATCATCATAAACTTGTATATTTAACACATGGCATCATAGCATACTCATCATATCATAGGAAAACATTAAAGCATGGCAATTGATCATATCATGAAATCCATCTTTCATCTAGTCTCAACAAGCAACATAACATTCGTTATTCATTACAACACACTTGCCTCAACCACGGGCAACGGAAAGGCGGGAAGTAGAAGGCACTCCCGGGGTCGCACCACCTGCACATAGGTATCACACACTCACAATCATGCCCACAAAACAGTACGCAAACCCCCATCTAACCCGACATTGCCCACTACTCGCAAAACCTAAAAACAGAGGTTCTGTCCCGACGGGACAGCAGCCTTGCAAAAAGCATAACTTGAGTTCTGGGACTCCGAATCAATTAAACGAGTACATCCTCGCGTAACTTAGGAAATTTCCCAACTTTCTCTAGGTATATGGAAAGACTGATTCGGACTCTAAAGTCGTCTAATCTACAGATTACCGTGATCTGTTCCAATTACGTCACAGATTTTAACACGCTCGGTAAAACAGACATAACTTTCAAACGGCTGATCGGATTTTAACGTGCTTTATGTCCACAGAAAGATAATTAAATTATCTACAACTTCTTTTAAGTCCGTACGGACAGATTCGGATTCTACATCGACGAAAACTCGAACCCTAGCCCGACTGCTCAATCTGCCCGAAAACAGAAACGTGGCAACGTCTAGATCTAACCCAAAGAACTCCAACCCAGCACCACCAATTGATCTAAAAACTTCATAAACACCCTAAGAACAGTACCTAGATCAAACCCACGGATCCCCATGATCATACCTTTGCCCGACGAACGAAAACTCCAATCGATCTCCTCGCGGATCGCTCCTCGCTCCACGCTCCTCGCTCCTCGCTCCTCGCTCCAACGGATGGATCCACAAGGTGTAGAGGTGTGGAGACCACCCTAGGGCAGCAAGGGGGTGGAGGAGAGGTGGTGGAGAGGTGGGGCAATGGAGGAGAGCAAGGGGGAGGCGCAAGGCTCAAAGGGAAGGGGCGGCTAGGGCTTGGCAAGTGGGGGGAGGTGAGGGGGGCGCACCAAGGCCTCAAGGGGCGCAAAGGCAGCAGGGTGGACGCCCCAAAGGGGCAGGGAAACCCTTTTTACCAGCCCCCACACCCAATTCTAGTCCGTTACGGAGACCTAATCCATCCCACCAAAGCCCACCAAGGCCCAAAACTCCCCCGGGAAGGCCCAAAACCCCGAAAACGGCCTGGAAACAGCCCGGAAAAGCTATTAACCTCCATACCTTATGGTTTTAACCTGCCATACCATATTTCATAAAGTTTTTGACCTTAACATGCACCATTTAAAAGGTTACGACACTCCGTGGTGACACATCACTTCAAACGGCCCAAAAACGCGAGTAAACCTCAAGCCGAAAGGTTTTATTCTCTAATTTCACATTCTATAATGTCACACCATACCATAGTGTCACAGGCGATTCCGACGATCCCGGCGTTTCTGGCGAGCGGAGAGAAGATTGGATCGCGAGGAGGAGGCGTTCGTCGATCGGGTGGTTCGCCAAGAAGAGGTATGCTATGGGGAATTTGTTTGTAGAGTTTAGGTGCTGGTTAGATAGGGGAGCTGTAGGATCGAAAGACACGAATATAGCAATCAGAGGGGGGTGAATGATTGTGCGGAAGCTAAAACCAAATTCTTGATCTACTAAAAGTTCACCCCAAAATAGAACCAAATAATTGCCTCGTATTCGACAAAAACAGAATGATAGAGGTTCGGTAAAACGAGAATTCCCGGGGATCCAACTTTAGATTGATCTAAAATTTGTACACAAGAAACTATATTCCAATACGAATCGAACCCAAAAAGAATCAGCTCGATCGGACTTACGGATCAAAAGTTATGAGCTTCGCAAGCTAGCTGTTCCAGAACTTGATGAAAACTAATCTAATCAAAACTTCAAGATTAAACAAGATCTTCAAAAGATTAATCAACTAGACTTTGAGGAACTCTAAATCAATACCCTAGAAAGGTTTTTGATGGATCAAATCATGATGAAACTCAAGAATCAAAAACCAATCTAGAATTAGAGCAAGCATGCAAACAAGAACCAAAACAGAAAACACTGTAGCAACGTGGTTACTGTAGCACGCAAGAATCTTGGAAGAATTGATCTTTATTTCTTTTGTCTAAAGTACTCTCATCAAAAGAGTACAAACCCTAAAACTGAGCTTGAGGCTCTCAATGCGCTCAGCTTCGATTGATTCAATTGATACCCTTCAACAGGAGACAACCCCTCCTATTTAAAGGAGCAAACCACAGAGAGTCCTGGATACAATTCCTACTCCTAGAAGGATTCCCACTCCTAATCCTAGAAGAAGTATGTATCCAACATAACTCCACTTGGCCCAACCTGGCCAAGTACAACTCTTGCACGCGTATGGCAACCCTACCATACTCACGTGACTAACACTTTGCACGCGCATGGCCACCTGCCATACTCACGTGACTAACCATTCTTCATGTGCACCATTCTCTTAGCCCGAACGTCCCGCATGACATCCTTGACCACCAAGACCTCAGTTCCTCCCTGAACCTAGTCCCGAACCTCAGTTCCTCCATGAACCTAGTTCCGGTCCCGTCATCGACCATGTTCGTCTTCGAGCAATACTTGCACATGAACAAACCACAAAACAAATCCGAGCACAAGTCCGCGACTTGACTCAACATTAGTTCATGCAAATACTCACACGAGCATTGCATAAAGTCCACCTCAAAACAAGCATCATGAAATTCACACTAATTTCATAATCTCAAATTCAAATCAAGATTCAATTTCAAATTTGCTCAAAACCCTAACTGAGCAAAAAGACATTCATCACGGACCAAAATCCAGTCCAGCGCACACATGTCTCAAAACCCCAGAAGAATCAGTTCATGGCGGACCAAAAAATTTGGTCTGGCATACATGGCGAAAACAAGCATCAAAAATCCCGTTTGCGACGGACCAAAAAATTTGGTCTGTCGTACATGGAAAAAGCGAGGTTGCCAAAAACACGTTTATGACAGACCAAAGAATTTGGTTTGTCATACATGGGAAAAACAAGGTCGCCAAAAACATGTGTATGACAGACCAAAAAATTTGGTTTGTCATACATGGGAAAAACAAGGTCGCCAAAAACACGTTTATGACAGACCAAAGAATTTGGTTTGTCATACATGGGAAAAACGAGGTCGCCAAAAACATGTGTATGACAGACCAAAAAATTTGGTTTGTCATACATGGGAAAAACGAGGTCGCCAAAAGCATGTGTATGACAGACCAAAAAATTTGGTTTGTCATACATGCGAAAAACGCGATTTCTTGAACAAGCGTAAATGCATCAAAATCACGTTTATGACAGACTAAAAAGTTTGGTCCGTCATACATGCGAAACTCACTATTTTTGGATGTTTGGTCTGGCGCAAATGCAAAGTCTCTGTTTTTGGATGTTTGAATGTTTGGTCCTTCATGCAAGCAATTTTGCAAGATTAATCCTAACGAATTTTTCAGCACAAGATCAAGCCAATTTTTCATCACATGATTCACAGGAGCTCATGCTTAAAATTGGTGTTTAGGTGCTGTTGTTAGATGGGATAAGTTGGATTCTAGATCTGTCTCGCGAGTGGCTCTCGGCCAGGTTTGACACCCAGTGTTCGGACGCATTTTTGAGGATTTTAGAGTTGTGATATGGTCAGCCGGCCATTACGAAAGTTGTAGGTAATTCAATTACCTTTAATTGGACACTAAAAACGTTCAATTCTGTTTAGCTGCTTAAAAGTTATGGCTGTTTTACCGAGCGTTATCCAATCTATGACGCGATTGGTACAGTCTGTGATCAACTGTAGATTAGAATATTTTAGAGGCCGAATCAGTTTTCGCGAATACTTATAAAAAGATGGGAAATTTCCTAAGGTTCGATAAAATGTACTCGTTTACCTGATTTGGAGTTGTATAACTCAAGATATGCTTGTTGGAAGCATGATGTCCCGTTGGATAGATTCTCTGTTTTTCGGGTTTTAGAAGTGGGTTGCGAAGGCGATGTCGTTGATTGTTCTCGTGTTGTTTTGCGGGCATGTTTTTGAGTGGATTGTATATAATTGCAGGTGGTGTGACCCCAGGAGTGGCGTCGACTTCACGCCACACCGTTTCGGGATGTTAAGGCAAGTGTATTGCAATGCATGATGTGTGAGAATGAATGAATGTGCATTGGTTTGTTTCTTCCGCTTGGTAGAAACCCTTCTGTTGGGTTATTACCTCTCTTATGCATGAGATGATTCGTTATATATGAATGTGATGTTATGGATGTAAGCATTGTTGATGATCATGTGTTTAATTATGGTTATGCAAGTTGTTAAAAATGAGTATGTATGCAAGTTGTTCGCGATTATGGCATATATGCATTCATGGCATGAGGACAGGCCAAGTCGGTGAGAAAGTCATAACTAATCCGGTAAGGTTGGTGAGAAAGTTATGACTAATCTGGAGCGCCTTTGAGAAAGACCTACCTCGTAGTTCTATCCACAGTTGTGAATGGGAGCGAGTCAGTAAGAGTAGGAACCCTCCACGGGATGGAAGGGAAAGAGGGTGCACACCGACGGGTGTGCACTCAGCAATACCGGTATGTGCTAATGAAAGGAGCATGGCATGAGCATTGCATGTTGCATTGCATGGAGGTAAATGTGAATGTCTAAATGAGATCGTGATTAAAGGAATAGTAAGGATTGTTCCTCGCATGGATTAAATCATGAAGTTTATTTGCTTGTATGTTAATATCGTTTTCTTGTCTTGTTGCAATACACTTTTGTAACACCCCGGCACCTAGTATGCCCAAATGTTACCACAAAAGATAAAACAACAACCAAATATCATCTATTAAGGTAAAATTACAGCAACTACACTACTGACTTTAACAAAATTTTGTCAGCATATTCTCTGTTTTTCCATGGTTTTAAACATCAACAATAATAGCATAACAAGATAGCATAATGGGAGACAACAATAACATGACAATCCATGGTTCCAACATCAATTCAAGCTCAACACATAGATTTAATCGTCACATAAACCATTAAGAAGTAAACGATTATTTAAGGCAACCAACAATGTAATTATTCCAAGGTCTAACTGGATAAGACAACCATCACAACTATGGAGGGAGCATGTCATTGTTTAAATGTGTGATGCTAAGTGATGACGTGAGTTTAGCTCCCTTTCCCTAAGCCGGATTCAAGGTACCTAAAAAAAGCATTAAACAACAAGCGTGAGTTCAACACTCAGCAAAGTGTATTGCAATGGAACAAAACAAAAACAATTCACATACATACATCATACCGATCACCAACCATGGAACAATCCATGAAGACTTTCTCATTCACATTCTCACATACTTCCTTATTCGCATTCTCATTTATGCAATGCAATGCATCATGCCTCTTTGCTTAGCACATACCGGTATTACCGAGTGCACACCCGTTGGTTTGCACCCTCATCCCCTTCCATCCCGTGGAGGGTGCCTACTCTTACTAACTCGCTCCCATACAACCGCGTGTATGGGACTACGAGGTAGGACTTTCGTGTTCACTACGTGTGAACACAGAGGCCCGCATCAGAATGGGTCGCCTCTTCCTTTATGCATGCACATATGACATAAACATGAATAACTTGCATATAAACTCGATTTAACAATTGAATAGCCATTTAATAAATTATACTCATCATGTCACAAGCAAGAATCATTCATGGCATCTTATCAAAACACATGGTTAAACTATTTCATTGCGAATCATCACAACCACTACAATATACTTGCCTTCAACCACGCGAGACGGAGTGGCAAGATGTTGTCGGCACTCCTGGGGTCACACCACCTGCACATAGGTACTAAATACTCAAAAAAATTCCCACAAAACAACACAAGAGCTATCGACTACATCGACTTCGCAACCCACTTCTAAAACCCGAAAAATAGAGAATCTGTCCAACGGGACAGAAGGCTTCCAACAAGCATAACATGAGTTCTACAACTCCAAATTAGGTAAACGAGTACATTTTCTCGAACTTAGGAAATTTCCCACCTTTTTCTAAGTATACGCGAAAATTGATTCGGCCTCTAAAATCCTCTTATCTACAGTTGAATACAATCTGTCTTAATCACGTCACAGATTGGACAGCGCTTGGTAAAACAGCCATAACTTTTAAATGGAAGAACAGAATTTAACGTTTGTGGTGTCAAATTAAAGGTAATTGAATTACCTACAACTTTCGTAACAGCCGGCCGAACAAATCATGACTCTAAAATCCTCAAAAATGCGTTCAAACGCCGGCTGTCAAATTTGGCCAAGAGCCACTCGCGAGACAGATCTAGAATCCAACTTATCCCATCTAATCACAGCACATAAAAAAGAGTTCTAGGTATGGATTCTCCCATCTAGCAACACTTAGAAGACCACAAAAGAACCGCGATTCGTTACCTCTTCTTGAAGACTCGAACGACGACGAAATCCTTTCTTCCTTTCGGCCGCTCCTTCCTCCGGAACCGCGGCGAATCGCCAGAGATCTCCGGACCGAAGATCCACCGAGCAGGGAAACGAAGAACACTAGGGAGGGAGAGGTGAGGGGCTGCTAGGGGAGGGGAGGGTGGCGACTGGGGAGGGGAAACCCTAAGGGGGCGCACGGTGTGGGAGGGGAGGAGGGGGCGCATTAGGGTTAGGGGGCGCATGGGGGCTGGCTTTGCTGCCCCCTAACTCCCCCACATGGGGCAAGAGCCTCCACCATCGGCCCAATTAGGTCCCGCAAGGCCCAAACTAAATTCCCCAAGGCCCAAACTCCCCCGGAAAGGCCCAAACACCTGCAAACAGCCCAAAAACACAGTATAAAGTCGTACCGTAAAGCTGTATTCTATATTATCACATTCCATAATGTCACAATTTTGCTGAGTGTTGAACTCACGCTTGTTGTTTGATGTTTTTTTAGGTACCATGAATTCGGCATGTGGGAAAGGGATCTAGATGCATGTCTTCACTTTGCAGCACTCAATTAAATAATTTCAAACCCTTCCCTTAGTTGTGATGGCCACCATATTGAATTAGACTATGGTTTAATTGTCTCGTTGGTTATCAGGAGTAAATGTTTATTCCTTATTGGTTTGTTTGATGGTTAAGCTATGCATTGGTCTTGAATTATTGCTGAAGTCCTTAGTTGCCATATTAGAATTGTCTTCAATTATGCTATATTGCTATGCTTCTATTATTGATGTTGAAAACCATGGAGAAACAAAGGGCATGCTGTCGAAATTTTGATTAAGTTACTGACGTAGTTGCTGTAATTTAATGTTAAATATGTGATTTGGTTGTGGCTAGTATCGTTTGTAGTGACATTCGCGGCATACTAGGTGCCGGGGTGTTACAGTAAAAATCCCTATGTTAAAAAGAAAATAGTACTTTTGGTCCCCAAATTATACCACATTCATAGCTAGTTCATACAATGAGCTCAGTTAATTTGCTTAGAATACTTGAAGTATAAGATACAATTCTTGGAATACATGAAGTTGGTTGTGTTTGAGGTCATTGAAGTGCAGCCTGCATGCACACTACATGATCACACCATGTTTAAAGGGACAACTTTAAAAAAAAGATTTTATGATGTTGCTCTACAAATGAACTATAATTATTTGCATATTGCACAAATACAAAGTGTAATTAAAATGCTATGCAACTTTCATAAAAAGAGTACAGTTCACAGACTAGTACACATCTGTATCGGTTCTAACTGAAAAACCGATTGCAATACTACATCTATGTCAGTTCTGACTGAAAAACTAATTGCAATACTCTTTATATCTATGTCGGTTCCTATTGAGAACCAATTGTAATACTCTTTATATATATGTCGGTTCCTATTGAGAACCGATTGCAATACACATTTACATCTTTGTCGGTTCCATATAGAACCGATTGCAATATATATATATATATATATGTGTGTGTGTGTGTGTGTGTGTGTCGGTTTTCTTTTAGAACCAATTGCAATACATGTTTTTATTACTATCGATTTTGGTTAAACCAATAGAGATGTGACTCAGTCCATATACTCAGCACACTTACCTAATTAAGTCCATCCTCATCCCCGAGCTCTTGGTCCACAACGCCTCCGTCTCCTCCCCCGCCTTTGCTACCTTGGGCTCGGCCTCCACCCACCTCCAACTACCTTGGGCTCGGCCTCCACCGTTGCCTCCCCCCACTAGCTCTCCGAACTCCGCCCACCATCGGCTCCACCGGTGCTCCAAGCTCCCCCCACAAGCGCTTTGAGCTTCGCCCACCATCGGCTCCCCCATCGGCCAGCTCCTCCCGGTCGTGCCTTGAGCCACAGTCTCCGCATCCTCTGCCAACAACCAGCCCCGATTCCTTTCTCCTCCAACCCTAAGGTAACTTCTCCTTCTCAGATCTAGCAACTAATAACATGGATTTGCAATTGGATTTTGATGTAATGTGAAAAAGGTGAGCAGATGATAGATCAGTTATTTCAGATGTGGCACTCATTGAGGGATTTGTAGATTTCATAGTGTTCTATAATATGGAACTTAGTAAAATCTATGTATATTTTGCATTTAACCAAAACAAACCATGTAACTTCAGAATCTTCATTTTTCATATGCACTATTGCAAGTAGTTGTCATCCTGAAACTAACATGATTAGGATGGCAAAAAATATTGCCTAATTAAGTCCTAATCTATATGTGCATGAGGTCAATGCAAAACTAAACTAGAGGAAGTAAAGGCCAGGATGGTGAACAAAACACTAACCATTGAAACATTAGTCCTCTTGTCCACGCCTTTTCTGTTTACTAAAAAGTTGAAACATAAAAACACCAATCAGTTTCTTGGCTAAAACATTGGCAATCACCAAATCAAAGAAAGAAATGCACCTCACATGTGGTGGGCTTGTGATACATGATAAGGCATCTAAATTTTCATTTTGGACAACAATTATATTCGGCAAAAGGTGAGACGATCAATAAAGTTACCTGATATAACATCATCAGACATGCAAAAATACAAGTATGACATACATAGTCATGAATTCCTACCAGGCCATCCCTATAGTCTTCATATCTAATCACTCTCTTAGTATAAAAACACCAAAGGCATACAGATCTGAAAGTTTGCATTAATATGAAATGCTGATGCTCAAATCTTTAATTTAGCTTTGAAGTACTTTCATATTTTAAATTTCATAATCAAATGTGGAACCTTGAATTTAAAATCTTAGTTTTTGCATATATAGAATTTCAAAATATAATTTTGAATAACAAAACAAGTTCCAAAAATATGGGCTTTCCAATCTTATGTTTTTCATATTTGGAATTCTGCTTGGTATTAAGATCTAAATAAACCTAGACAACAGGGAACAACTAGAGAGATGTCAACTCCTTACCTTGGCAATATTGTTGAAATAATTTCAAGCACAATGCTATCATTAGTTAGCTGGCTAAGGGGCATGCAGAAGTTGCTGGAGAACTGCAAACCAAGAAAAAATATATATAAGTAGGTAAGCTAATATTTGAAGGTATGCATTCTACAAAACAACAAGTGTAAGTTACTAGATTAATTTTATTGGGAGATAACCTGCATATTATGTTAGAAAAATAAGCTCAAAAGGCAATTTGGATAAGTTGGGTATATAAGATAATCAACGTATACATAAAACTCTTTAAATCGCTTGAAACAACTCCAATAAGATGTGATTGTGCAGTCAGAAAAGAAAACTGAACAAATACATCAATGGGTAGGACTAATGCATAACATGGTAATTGTTTATTATTGTATATAGCATAAGGTTTATAGTAGAGCAAACATTCCGCTGAAAGAAATAATCTGTTGATACATATGTAGTTAAAAAGGAAATATGTTCTTCTCTATAAGTCTGTATATGTTTGGGTTTGGAAATAAACCAACCTAAGTTAAAGAAGATTGAAAGGATGGGTCTTTACTCATAAAATAATTGGGTTCTGGTTGAAAGAAAAGATTTTATCTGAAATCTCATATATGACTGAGAAAGAAGGAAATTTACCTTGCATGATATGATTAGTACCATAACAGAAGATTGTAAAAATTGATCTTTCCTCAGTTGGTATACCTGGTCAATAATGGTAGACATCAGATTAATAACACAAAAGCACATTGCTAAATATTCCCTTTTAGATCAAAGGCAAAATACCTACCTCATAATGAAAGCTTGAAGTTCTTACACCACAGAAACATTCCACTTTTTCTTGTTAAGGACAAAGTTAGGCACTTATTAGGAATATAGATTGGATACGCATTAAATATCTTATTTTGGTATTTATGCTTATGCTTCATTAATAATGATTATTCATGGTTATTTAATTTACTTGGAATTATTGTCTTGATAAAATTGCTCTTATTATCGTATTTTCTATAGCGGTTTTTACTTTACATGTCATTATTGTTGCTATAATTAATATGATCAATGCTAGAGTTTAGGTTGTGTAACCTATGCATCTCCTGATCGAGAGTGCTTGTTTATAAATATACTGAAATGATATATTTATAAATTAGCAATCTCGAATTGTACACATTTTTTTGGACAGTTCGAGGATATGTGGTTCGGGCAAGTTCTTGAGCTATTGTACAACTCTAGAGAAAGTTTCGGCAGCATCTCCCTGGTGTTCGCCAGATACACACCCTCTTGACCTATTGTCGAGACGTGTATTTGGAGAACAGTGGGGAGATGCTGCCAAAATTATCTCTAGAGTTGTACAATAGCTTAAGAACTTGCCCGAATCACATATCCTCGAATAGGATTACGGCCTAACCTAATTAGAGACTAGAAGTCATTGTTGGTACGTACTTAGTTGGTCAACAGATAGATGTTTCTTTAAGATCACACATTAATATGTTAGCTAGTACAATTATATAGTATCAATTATCCCTTAATTTATTAATTTACTACAATAAACTTTCGCTTATGTGAAATATAATCATGTTAGATATATGAATTACTTTCTCTCATGAAGTTTAGGTTTGACACACACACACACACACATATTCAAAATGTCGCAAAGAAAGAGCACCAGCTCAACGCCAGAGAGAGAAGAAGGTGCTACTGAGGCGCCGCCGAGTAAGGTCAGAAAGGGCCGATCAAATAAAGGGGCCACAGGGAGAACTCCGCAGGTTCTCCACTTTGATGCCACGAGGGTTTGCGCGGGCCCTGACAAGTGTAAGGGGGCGTAACTCCTCTTTTCTTGGCCAATTGGTGAGAGAGAGAGTGCTGATCACAGTTAAGGACTGGAGGAAAGAAGTCAGCGCCGAGCAGAAGAACCGGCTTTTGTACGAAGTTAAGGGGAAATGGATTATACTAGAGGAAGATGAAATCAATGTGAGACGGTACACCTTGAAGAGAATGGGTGTGGCTTTGAGGCATTTCAGGGTTGTCATGTATGCTGAGTACGTGTAATGTCATACTCCCTTCCAAAGGTATCCGTTTGTTACTCCCGAGGTTTAGGAGGAGTTCACAAGGATGAGGAATATGCCCGAGGAAAAGGAGCTGAGAGAGAGGCATAACACACACGGGCACCACCTTGGTTCCAGTAGCTATGTAGGGAAGAAGGCAGAGTGGGCACAACTAGCCGAGGAGTGTGCAAACTCTGGGATAGCGATGCCTTAGTCCCACATATGTGAGGAGCGGGCACGCGACTGGGTATTAGCGAGGATGAAGAAAACCTCCAACGGTCAGGTTGTGGTTCCAAACCCCGTGACCGCACAGATTGTCTCCACCATCGTAAGACATCTAACATAGTACATTGCAGCTGACCGTTCCCATTGTATTTTAGCATTAACTTATATTCGCTTCCTGCAGGATGAGGTAAGCCAGCAAAAAGAGCAGGGGACATTTCAAAGTGAAGGGTCGAGGGACATCCTGTTTTCGGCAATCAGGAAGCCTGATCATAAGAGTCGGGTGCTTGCCGCAAGTGCTGGGCATACAAAGAGGTCCTTCTTCCAAGAGGAGAGTGCTTCCAATGCTAGATCAAGATCATGGGAAGCACGTGAGGGGTGCCTAAGGGCCCGGGTGAAGGAGAAGGTGAAGGAGGAGATGAGGGAGGTGCCGATGGAGGAGATGATGGCATGGAAGGAGCGCCTGAGGGCCAAGATGATGGCGATGATCTCCTAGAGTCAGAGTCATGTAGCCTCACCTGTGAAATGCCCTAGCAGCTGTGCTTCCAGAAATGACCAGCCCTGTCCCCACCTCAAGGTAATATGTGTTTCTGACTAAAAGGTATAGGAGTAAGCTTAACAATGATTACGATCAAGTTGCGCACTTCTTGCAGGCTCCTGCCAAGTGCCAGCTAGTCCTGATCGAAGATGGATTTTCTGTTGAGGCTAGACGTGGGGTTTTATTTCCAAGCAAGGAGAATGACATGGTGCATGGTAGACCTTTGGGGAAGGGCTACATGAGGGTACAGGTGGACTACATCCAAGATGATTTCCTATCTCACATGCTGGAGTTCCCCCCGAACGAAGATATCACCACTCTCGAGCAAGCACGGATGTCGTTCATCAGGTGACCCACGACGGGTGTCATACTGCAGAAGGTATAAAACCCTGCGTCTTGTCCATCATTTCAATACTGCAACAAGTCACGTTACATATGCATGTGCTTTACAGGTTACTACTCCTGCACCTGCTGCTACTCCTGCTGCTGCACCTGCTCCTGTTTCTGCACCTGCTCATGCTACTACACTTGCTCGTGCTCCTGCACTTGCTCCTGTTGCTGCACCTGCTCCTCCAGCTGCACCTACAACTTCTCCAGCTCCTAAATAGAGTGCACAACTGGTGCGCAAAAGGACTACTAGCACGCTGAGGAAAGATCTACAGGAGAGCTCGAAGAATCCTTCTGTGAAGAAGGCAAAGTTATCAGAGGCCACAGAGCCCCCAAAGATTATAAGGGGTTCGTACATGGAAAGCCCCTTGTCCTAAGCAATGAATTGAATGCTTTTGGCTTGTGCACTCGCTTGCTACATGGATGGTACATCAACAAAGCGCATGAGGGGGACAATTCCACCGTCAGGAGGATGGGACATTCCCAGTGAGTTTTGAGGATCTGTTCTTTTTGTACAGCCTAAAAGCCATCGATATTTCTACTGTATGATCCTGGATACTGTGAGTATTGCACCATACTCATACCTATGACTATTTACTGATTTTGTAATATGTTTTTTAACAATTGACACGAGTTGCAAGATAATGAGGCAACGAGCCATGACGGATCAACACATAGTCGGGTTTGTCGACCTCAAGATGGTGTATGCCACCATAGCTAGGATTCAATTGGAGTTCCTTATCAACTACATCAAGAAGGAATTGCATGCTAAGGCGAAAAAGGACTTCATTCTCTTCCCGTACCACCAGAAGTAAGTACTACTTTACCCTTCAATTACTTGTACGCACTTAAACCATATATGAACTTTTTTTTGCACTGCGTACCATTTAATAAGCAACCATTAGGTTCTACTCGTGGTTGTTCCGAGTGAAAACAAAGTCTACATGTTTAACTCGCTCAAAAATAGATCGATGGACTATGCGATCAAGCATGTTTTACATAAGTACATTTCTCTAACCTAACACTTTACGTATTGAACTATGTTAGATTTTTTGCCTCAATGGCATCTCTCCAATGTATGTAGGGCTTTCTTGTCTTATGTTGCTGAAGGTGGGCGACACAATAACAAACGATGCGACGAACTGGAGTGGAAGCGCTTCAAGGTACAAGTGTCTATCATAGGATTTTCCTCTCACATCTATCATTTGTCTCCTAATTTAAGTTTATTTGTTCATAGTATCATCAACAGGAATGCGATGACCTGGCTTTTACGTGATGTATCACATGCTGATTTTGGTCGACGGCTCACAACTTTTCCCTAAGGTATATAATTGATTATTGCACTACTGTCAATATAATACTGCCAATGTGATATTTATTTACATGCATAATACTATCAGCCTTTTATAATCAAATTTTAAATATATTAGTGCACTACTTTGTATTTTGCAGGACCTTGTATCCCTCAGAAGAGCCTAAGCAATAAAGATATTAAGAAATTATGAGACCACATATGCCGGTGGTACTGGACAGAAGTTATAGTGGAGGATGGTAGATTTAGAGACCCGACAAGCTCTTACTAATCCATATAATGTAAGCAATATTAATGTGAATGTGATGTGTACTAAATGTGATATGTTATGTGGGAACCGATTGTGATGATTGTGCCATCACAATCGGTTCTTTGTGGGAACCGATTGTGATGAGTCGTTATCACAATCGGTTCCCACGTAGAACCGGTTGTGATAACGATATCATCACAATCGGTTTTTACAAGAAACCGATTGTGATAATGAGACCTCATCACAATCGGTCCCGATAAAAAACTGATTGTGATGACTGATTATTACTATCGTGCGAGAACCGACTGTAATAGAGCTTCCTCATCGTTGGACTTTCTATCGCTACCAAAATCAAATGTAATGATGAAAAAGAATCGATTGTTGTAGTACTGAATTAGGTACATACATTTCCAAACATTCCAAAATTCCAACTCATTTGGTCCACTATTTTTGAAAATAAAAAATATGTTGGAAATCTATATGCAAAATAGCAATATCTTCTCGAAAAATCTATTTTGTTGATTCATGTCGACCCAACTGTCCCTAAACATGTGTTTATTTGAGTATATCTTGTTTGAGGCATGCAAGAGAAAATTCTCAGCTCTCGGAGTTTTTCTACGGTATTCTGTGTAAGCCAGATCATTTGACTAAAGCCACATTATCTGAACCCGGATCATGGAGTGGCACGGATTATTAGAGAGGCTCGGATTATCTGCCTCGGCTGGATTATTCAACTTACATAGGAAACCCTTGGGTTCTTTATCTCTCTTCTCTAGATACAATATGGACTATTGGTTTGAGATTTAAGTCATTTTGGAGGGTCCATATTCACTCTTACCCTTTCATGCTTTAAGATCGATTTATCATGGTCCGTCCGATCAAGATCCTTTCAATTTGGACCGTCCATCATTGATCTAATATGCCTTGACATCCTTTGACCCTAGCTCATAAGAGCATCTCCAACGGTTCCTAATAATTTAACTCCCAATAATCCTAGATTGGGAGTTTCCCAAAAGTTTTTGGGCCTAAAAAAAAGACCATACTCTAATAGTTCCTTTTTTTCCCTAAAACTAATTTGAATTTGATCCGGTCTTACAACTGATGGCTCCGAAAGGCTGTCCGTGCGCTGCTTGTATTCCTAAAGTCCGAGTCGAAGCAAGGCAAGACACTTGTAAGTTTCTGATACTTGTTAGTGCTATCTATCGACAATTATTGTTATAGGCTGATAGCTAGAAAACAAAATAAATGGGATTGTCCTGATGCATATACATTAGTACTCCTAAATGTTTTTTTTTTCCAATCAATACATGAATCTTAAAGATATATACATTGAATTGTTGTTCTATGAGATGGTGATTCTGCAACCTGTCACCACAAAGTTGTTCTATGAGATTTGTATGCTGAGATTTCTTCCAAGAAAACACGGCAAATTAGAAATTTGACCAAACCAAGATTGGATATTAGTAGGTAGACCAGTATTCACACCACATATAGAATCCTTTGGATGATCTAGAATAACTGGACACAAACTAGAGAATCACTACCTCTAGCTTCTCTCTCACGCCACAATATGATTAACTGGTTTATTATCGTTGATCAGGAGATTACCATGAGAATTAACATGATTGGTAAAATAATACAAGGAGTATATACAAGGCTGAGTGTGTGCATCAAAGAAAGGGTTCAAGAAATCTTCGGTCAAAACATTCAGGCACATCACAGATCAAAGCAATATGACTTCAGTATCAATTTACTCATCATCAAATCCATCAACCTCAGATCATGAGCACGGTGATGAAATCAATAATCACAAATTAGATGGGGGAAATCGGTATCCAAAGGAAATAAGGGGAGTAAGGAATTAGGGTTACCAGAGAGGGGTGGCCGGGGGCAGCGGCCAGGACGTCGGCCAGAGGAGGTGGCGGCCGGGCTGGAGGCGGGCGCGTCGGCTCTTGGAGGCTGCGACGGCCGGCAGGCGCGCCGGCGAGGAAAACGAGGAGGAGCCGGAGGCGTCGCTGGTCGCTGGGGAGGAAGACCGGGGAGGGCGACGCCAGTCCAACGGCGTTGGTCGGAGACGGGGACAAAGCGGCGGAGTCCCGCGGAGAGGGCGACGTAGCGGGCGGGGAGGGCGAGGCGACGGCGACGACGTCGGGAGGAGAGTACAAGGTGGCGGCAGGAGGAGAGGATGCGGCGGCAGGCGAATGGCGCGAAGAAAGGAGCGAACGCGATTTGCCGCGGGAGGGGCGCGATTTGGGTGATTGGGAGCGCAGCGGCGGCGCGTAGATTTGAGGTTGCCGGGTCCCTGGTTTGGTCGTGCGAAAATATTGGGAGATCGAATAAGGAACTGTTGGAGCACTTAATTTTCCAATCTAGCCCAAAATTAGGTTTAAGGAATGGATATTAGGAACTGTTGGAGATGCTCTAATCAACGTAGTGAAAATTCCCCAAATCGATCGTCCCTTTATGCTCCCGTGCCACTGCCGCTGTGCTTCGCACCTGCTGCCGCCGTCCTTGCCGACAACCGCCGCTTGTCGTTAGTGACCTCGCAAAATGGAGACGCGGCGCGCCACCGTTCTCTCCACATCGGTGGGCGCTTCTCCCCGGTTCCTCACATGTGTCGGCTGCTTCTCACGCCACCACCACCGCTCGATGTTCTTCACCGACGCCGTCACCGCCGCGACCTCCTCCTCTAGCAGCAAGTGTCTCACTTGCTCTCTAGGATTGGATATGTGACTAATTTCATTACTTTTCTTATATATTCTTTCTCCAAATATATAAAACCCTAACCCTAGTCCTTGCAATTCCTGGTTTTGACCAAATTCTAAATTCGTATCTATGCTTGGCTAGTGTTTTGTGTGCAATCCGACGGTAGTTTGGGGCAGTCATTGGATAGGGGCAGTGGTTCCTGGCAGTGGAAGCTCGTTTTGTAGGGTTAGTCTGGGCATGGGCAGTGTTTTGTGCTCGGGTTCCTTGGTTCGAGCTCTTCACAGTGGTCATTGCTTGACAAATTGTTGTTTGTGTCAGACGACAGTTGTTGCTTTTGGTTAGTATTTCTTGATTGATCACTATAGGCAAAGCAACTGCAGCATACATGAGAAAGCGGAAAAGGAGATCACCAACACCTCTTCCTTCGAGGAACATGAGACCTAGATCAGATACATTGATGATCAGGGTTTCGTCAGCATCCAAAATGACTACTGTAACGATCAGGTATTCATGAAGACATCAACACATCAGGGAGGTTGTTCAGGACATTGATGATACTCCTTCCAAGGGTCGTCAGGTACCAGTCAGAGGTGGTACTCCCCGATGACCACCCAGAGGTCATGTTGGACCACCAGCTCCCCTCGTGGCCCTACTCCTCCGCCAACTTATGAGGAGCTGTCTTCAGAGTCAGACGAACCAGAGGCTGTAGGGGCGTAGCCAGCCGGGGCTCCATTATATTGGAATCCCCTCTCCAGCCGCTGGTATAAAGGAATATCCTTCTATCGATCCTGCCAATATCTGACGGTAAAAAGATAGTAGGATGCACCTGCTTTTTATGTAGATTACACGTTTGATCGTTATGGTAGTTTGTCCGTCTGATCCATGGTGCCGGCCCTCGATGTGGGGATGGAGTGATCATGCAATCTCTTGTAAACGCATCGCTCGCTAGTACAAGACACCGTAGTGCGATAAGTGTTTACCTCTTCTCGAAAAGAAGGCGATAAGAATGCTAGTATCCACTGTTCGGCATCAACCATTAGGCCATCCACTGTTCGGCATCAACCATTAGGCCATCCACTGTTCGTCATCAACCATCAGACCATACACGCATGTGTTTTCCGCTATCATGTTTAATTTTTAAGTTCTTTTACAATACACTAAATTTAATATAGATCATTCATTCCTTTCATCTAATAAATCATATTAGCTACTATTTATTTATATTTCTTTCAGTAATAAAGTACTAGAATTTCCTCAACAAATCAATGGTTAGATCTAATTTCTACTACTTATTATATACTACCGGTATAATAGAATTTCCTCAACAAATCAATGATTAGATCTAATTTTTACTACCATTATATACTACCAGTATAATGTATTTTAAATTTGATCTCTAATTTTTAGCATAGGGATAGCAAATGCATGTGCGCTTGGATGTGGCTTAAAGAAGAAGAAGCTTTGCTATGTGGATGAGCTGCTTCATATACCATGTGGTTTAGTAGGCCACAGCTTATTAGAGATCTAATTTGATAATTAGTGACTTCTCTTGCTACTTGCATAACTAGACTCGAACACTAGACGCAGCAAAGACCATAGAGCAAAGAAGAGAGGGCGCAGGTCAACGTCTCTCCTTTACAATGACATGGTAACCCACCGAGTCAAGGATGCTTGATGCACATCACGAAGGGCGGATGCCGAGAAGCTAGCAAGGGCACGAGCGTGTGGCGACAAGCAACTCACTGCTGCGATGACGAGCAGGCAGGGAAGACAATGCAACCTGCCCGACCGACTAAGTAGGTTGACCAAAACAACAGATAAGCAGTGTGAGCCTCTCTTGTGGTTTTTTTTGTCAATTGTAACTATGTAAATGGGTTGAATAAAGATAATAGTCGATTTGTTTGATTGATTAGTGTTAACTTGTTTATAGATTTACAAAAGTTTGACAAGCGAATTTTGTTCAAATATTTTTTAAATAATAAAATATTATTAGTAACCATCGAATCGATAAGAATACAACACAAACTGTTTAATATGTTTATCTCAATTTAGCTTAATTCTTCGAGCCAATCCTCTATTTTTTTCTGGCTTCGCCGCTTGCTGTAGAGTCCATATATTACTTTGGGAAGAAGGGAAAAGAGCTCCAGAAGATCAGAAAAATTCCCTTGAGAGCATCTCCAAGAGAGGCCCTAAATAGGGTCCTATCTCGAAATATAGGGTTTTTAAGGAAAAGATCAACTCCAGCAGAGGACCTAATCTGATAAAATTTAGCAAATTGTTTTAGGGCCCCTAGGAGAGTAGCTATATTTAGCAACTCTGTGATTGAGCCCTATCTACGTTGGGTTTTAGGGCATAATTGCTGGAGTGAATATTCCGTTGGAGCCCTAAATCTAATTAGTTGGGGGTTCTAAATTAAAGTTTAAGGCTTATTTTTAGAGCTCTCTTGGAGATGCTCTGACTAGATGGTTTCCTCCCCCGCCGAGAGAATATCGGCGATGACAGATTTTGGACTCAGGCGCACCCTTACCAGGGTTTCGAATTTTGGTTAAAAGTTTTTTTTTTTTGATACGCACCGAAATTCTGAAATTTCAGTGGAATTTTGGGACGACAAATTTTGATTAAAATTTGAATTTTTAGACAAATTTTGATTAAAATTTGAAATTTTGGATAAAATTTAAATAAACCAACCGAAATGCAACCAGAATAAAAAAATTTCGGGACCCACTAAAATGACCGAATTTTGGCGAAATTTGAAACCATGATCCTGACCATTTGAGAGTCTATAACGCTCGCCGTGCTTTGGGGAAGCACCACCGGATTAACTGGAACAAAGTCAGGGAGGCAGCTTCAGGGAGAAATGTTCCGACTCATATTCAGCGCTGGACAGGCTTAATTTGATATTCAGGGAGGCACCACCGGATTAATTGGAGAGGCTTCCAATGAGTTGGCCAATGGATCTTGTACTTGAGTTTTACGCCACTCTGTAGATTCCAAGACACGTCGTATATCAAATTTAAGCTTGGTGGTCAGCGCTGGACAGTCACTACAGCGAGGTTTGCAGCTAGTGGTGGGCATTCGGTTAATTCGGTTATATCGGTTCAGTTTATTCGGTTTAAAAAAATTCGGTTTTTGAAAACTGTAAACTAAACTGAATAGATTCAAAAACCAAACCGAGTTAACTGAAATAAATTCAGTTCGGTTTTTCGGTTTCCCGACTATCATCCACGTCGCCAAGCGAACCCTGCTCCATCCCTCGCCGCCCACCTGCTAGCTCATCCTCACCGTCCCAACTGCTAGCTCGCCCACGCCGCCATGCAGACCCTGCCTCCGGTGTGCTCTCTCGATCGCGCCGCGCGCTGTGCCCGGCTACCCGCCCGCACCCACCATCACTGTAGCCCCACCCGTGCGGCCGCGCCCACCATCAAATATCACAACACAATAAATTCCACAATTTGACACTCTAATAAATTCCACTAAAAGTCCCAAATTAAGCAGCTTGAACATTGAAATCCAAATCCTAATCTCTCGCAAACCAACTAGATTTGACCTCCTATTCGAAAAATTCACAAAAGAAACACATCCAAGTTGAAATCTTTTACCTCTCTATGGCGTCCTTGAGCTCGGTGGTGGCCTCCTCCCGCGACGGTGGCGCGAAGACCATCCTCGGCTTCCCGAACGTTGTGCCTCCACCACTATGGCGTCCCTCCAAACCTCCAGTCCATGATGTTCCAGTCGTCCACCTCCCAGGACATCTGCTGCGGAAACCAGCGGAGAGAGGCGAGGGGGTAGGAGGGATCCTCACGCCAGTCACACGGGGAGAGGGAGGAAGGCAGCGTGGGCGAGGGGGCAGGAGGCAGCCTCACGCTAGTCACACAGGGAGAGGGAGGAAGGCGGCGTGGGCGAGGGGGCAAGAGGAAGCCTCACGCTAGTCACGCGGGGAGAGGGAGGAAGGCGGCATGGGTGAGGGGGCACGGCCGCGCGAGAGGGAGGCGAGGGGGCACGGCCGCGCGAGAGGGAGGGGAGGGGGCGGGACCGCGAGGAGGGATCCATTGATCCACGCTCGGGCTGCGGCGAGAGGGAGGGAGGTGGCGTGCCGACGGCGAAGAGGGAGGGAGGCGAGGGGGTGTGTCGAGGCCAGGAGGTGTAGGGAAATGGGGAATAAGACCGAATGGAGATAGGGATAGACCGAGTGAAAGTAGTTCGGTGAATCGGTTAGTTCGGTTTCTGACATTCAAAAACCAAATCGAGTATCAAAACCGATAGGGTTGAATACAAATCGAACCGAAAACCGAAAAAACTGACTTTTCAGTTAATTCGGTTCGGTTAAAAATTGCCCACCCCTATTTGCAGCTATTCTCTGATTGCTAGACACAGTGCTCGTATTAACTCACTAACTTATCCTAACAGCCACTACTCAGCTGTACTGCCACCTCATGTAGACATTAATCATACTAGGTAGAACGTGCGCTACGTCGCACCGTGTAAAATTTGCTTTGATTTTTTTTTCAAAAAAAGGCGGTAGGAGGACCTAAACAGTGGAGGATCCGTTCATGAATTTACGAAACTACGGGTTCTTTTTTGCAAAATAACCGATGGAAGGATCTATCCGTAATTTTAAATTTTTCGAAGGACGTTTTCGCAAAAAAGGTGACATGGACGCCTGGCTTAGCTCCAAATCGTCAAGACATTAGAGGGCTACGATGTATCAGGATCCAGAGGTAGAGAACTTTGGCGCAAAGGAAGAGAAGGGATTGACACTACTTGCCCTTGTTTTATATTGTGTCATCCGCTAGACCGCTACGCTATCCTCCCGAGGTTGGGGCCGTGAGGATTTGACTACTATTATGATTGGGCTCATTCATTTGATCCTCAAGGGCAGAAGATCATTGACATTGTGGATTTGATGATCAGAGAGATGGATGACACCATCTACTCTACTATGAATAGAATCCTGCCTATGCAGCTTTCCTATGTATGATATTTGATGAGGAGAGTTTCATTTTAGCTGAGGAGGCATGAGAGACGTTTAATTGGCATCTGGCTGGACTACAGAGGACTGTTGTCTTGGTGATCATGTACTATAGACACAGCTGGACCCAGCTCACAGACCTCGAGTTGGTCCACTTCAGTTTAGTCACCATGAGCCAGGGGGTGAGCATGACTGCACTGAGAACACTGATCTGGAGGATCTTGGACTTAATAGTGAATATGACTGTTGGAGAATACCTAATAAGCTACTGGCTGTACAACATATAGATCAAAGAATTGTAGTTATGTCTAGAAAAGATAATATTTCCCCTCACTTGTACTTATAGACTAGCTACCTTTATAAGGGGTATTTTGGTCATTTGTACAGGCCCAAGAGGCTATAAATACCCTATATATCTTTTATTTGTAACTTAGCTCTTTTGAGCACTACAATAGTACATACAAATTAGTGAGTTCTCGGGGACTAGTCTCCGAAGCAACCCCCGTCGGTCCACCGGTCGGAGTAGGACGGTTTTTTTGAATATCTGAACCTATATAAACCCTGTGCCACTCTTACTCTCGTGGACACCAGCCCATTAAATGGCCTATGGTCACCCCTGTTCGGTTATCACATCTAAGACAATGACAGTGAAGATCCAGAGTTCATTCCACCAGAGCAAAGGTTCCCTCCAGGTAGTCACGAACACGAGGCAGACAGTACTCTAGAACGAGTGCGAGGCTAGAGAGGACTGAGAGTCACATGGAGCGCCAGTCGTCCTTGTTTGAGCAGCTTGAGAGATATGGGACTGGCCTCAAGGGAGCTCAGCCGTCGACCCATGTTGACAAAGATAGTGAGTTTCAGCATATTCTCCCTCATGCAAATGTGCCTGTTTCCCTTCAGTACCTCCAACTGCACCTGCTACAGATCCGGCACGCTCTTCACATCCAGCACCTCACTCAAAGGCCACTCAAACTCCATCGGGGACAGTGGCGAAGCCAGAACTAAATTAGAGGGGGGGGCTAAGCTAAACATTTCAACTACTAGTAAAAGCCAAATTCATACATAAATAACCATTTAACAAGTGAAACAAAGTAGAAGTCTATAAGATACTCACATAAATGAAGTTGCTAGGCACACTCTACGAGTTGGATTTGAAAGCAACAGGCAAGCACATTCTACGGGTTTTCATCTTTGAAAGCAGTTCATAATTGCTTCATCATCAATAGATTTGAATATTGTTTTCTCGGTGTAGCACACCATTAAGTCATTGAGCCAATCATCGAAGACTTTGTTGCGCAAATCAGTCTTGATAACCTTCATTGCCGAAAAAATCCAACTTTGCAAGTTCTCTTTCACATCCATAATTAGGCCCATGACATGAACAATATCTAGATCCTTTTTTTAAAATTCATTTGACATTGCACTAGTGATGCCCAACAATCTTAACATCAAATGCAAGATGAACAATATCTAAATCATTTCTTTAAAATTCATTTGACATTGCATTAGTGATGATCTATCTTTTTTGAGCTAATCTGATCGTACCTTGTTTCAGCCTGATAGGAAGGATGAGCGTGATATCCTCGAATTTCTTGTGAGCATGATATGTCATCCTTTGTGTCACCGCATTAGAGCATGGGCGCACGCCCCAGTGTTGGCTTCGCCTCTGCTCGGGGACAGTTTCAGACTTACCAGTATGTGTTCTCACTTTTGACTTTCCTTCAGTTGTTGGGGACGTCTACCGAGGCTGCAGCTTCACAGTATTCACTTCCTGCTTCTACTTCGAAGGTTGCACTCTGATGACTACCTCTCCACTCCAGCTCTAGCTCCTGACGACAACATCGACACTTTGGTCGACTTAGCCGCCGCTGAGCTCTCCATTGCTCAAACTCGCCTTCAGGGACTCTGGTCAATTGTTCACAACTCAAGCTTTGACCTTGAACTACACTGACCGACCCTTCTCCTTCAATAGACGCAGCAGAGTACTTCATCCTTTCTGTGTTTGATGCGAATGGGGGAGAGTTTTATGTGGTTAGGAGAGAGGAGGTGTAGGTTTCTTTTTGTTGAGCCATGTATGAGATGTGCCTTGAGCCTTTGATGTATCTTATGTTACCTGACTTGTTTTTGGGTATTAATTTATTTTTCTTGCCACATAGGATAGATAAGGTGCTTATTTTATAGTATTTTATAGCATGGATGCTTAAGTAAGCACCAATCCTTTTGTGTATAATTGTATCAAATTAATAGATAATATTATTGTAGAAATTGGGACCAAAATTTCTGAAAAAAGGAAAACAATGGGGTTTACCGAGCCAACCAGGCTGGCAAGACCCATCAGGCTGAGCCAGCCTAGTCGACCCAGTCGGCAGGGCTAAAAGGTGACGTAGTAGCCACTGCATGCCCTAGTCCCGGTTGCATGAGACAGAGAGAGGGAGATGGTGGCGATGGTGGCGATGGTGGCCAGATGATGGGGTGCAAATCGTGCACATGCGGCGGGGCGACCGGGCCCTTCGACAGCCATTGCTCCCTATCCGCCTCCTCCTGTGCTCTATAAATCCCAGTTCTATGTTCCTTCTACATAAACAGAAGAACAACATTATTTTCCACTTGTTTTCCCGATCTCTAATCCAGCTTCGGCCTCCTCATTTCCAGCAGTGCTCTAGGGAGATCCTCAACTACCCGATGCCTCTCGTGAAGTCCTTGACACCGATATCTCTTTCTTCACCCTATAGCTATCACTTCCCATGTAACCCATGGTGACCCAAGGACGGTGACGGCTGTCGATTAGAGGTGCTCCATGGACAATGAGATACTCTCAGTTATCTCAATGCCTAGATTCTTGTGTTGACCGTGCATATTTGTGCAATAGGTTCGGCTGTGTGGTTGTTGTGGACCTTGTGGTGCTTGGTGACTTGTTGCCTCTTTCTGCGGAGTGAGCCATTCGTGGCTTACTGTTCTTGGTTGACATGGTCACTTTATCGGCTAGGAAGAAGAGTATGTGGCTCTGTGCGGTTTTGGTTGTATCTAAGTACTACTTGGTGAATTGTCTCACTCAGTGGTCAGCGGCATTGTATCTACGAAAGCTTCATCGGTGATCTGTGGCAGTACAAAGGCTACTTGGTAGACATCATCTTTCATGAGCCTTACTTGTTTTTAGTGACTTTGTGTTGGTGCTCTATCAGTATTTCTTATTCCTCTGTTGACTGTCCTGGGGACCTTGTTTGCTACCGTAATTGTTTGCTTAGTGAGGATTGGGCTTTGTGAGACACTGAGACTATTTGTGACAAAATAGAGTTTACTATTTAGAAAATTGAGATTAATTCATTCAAATTGACTACTTGCCTAGTTAATTTATTTCAATTATTGTAGTTGCTTCTGTTCAGTGCTTCTGATGTTTTGTTAGTTTCAATATTCTTGATCAATAGACATGTATGCTATCTTCCATGATGTCTACAGTATATATGAATTGTTAGTATGCTAAATTATACTGATATTTAAGTAAATTAAGTTATGGTAAGTTTGAATTATAAAATAGTAGCACTATTATTAGGATTATGACAAATTTGCTGGTGATCCTGTCCTTAGTGGCGAGGAGGGTTGTTAACTCAGGCAGCTCAACATGTGAGAGCAATATCTTAACAACTTGTGCTATATTGCTAGTTGTCATTCACTATTTATTGTCTATTGCCATGAAAATTTAGTATAAATGAGTAGTTTTTATGCCATGGTTTTAGTCCAAGTTATGCTCGTAATATTATTTACTATATATAGCAATAATATTCTCTATTTCATAATTAAGTTTGGAATGAAAGTAATGAGAAAATTGCTAATACCGCATTTTGTACAACATTCTAGAAAACGATATTTAATAGCTTCTAGTTTATGTTGTTATGCTCGAGGTCTTTGATGGTGTGAGCTTTAAACGTTGGCAGGCTAAAAATAGACTCTAGTTGAAGGACCTGAAACAGTTTTTGGTCATTTTCAATCCCCCAGTTCTTCATTTGGAAGAAGATGCGCAAAAGCCCTGTAAGGATGCAAATATATCAGCCCTAGATAGATTGTTGTCCATCATATCCAATAGGATCTTTTACGTCCACTCGCACTACAACTCTGCTAAGGCACTTTGGGATGAGCTCAAACAAAAGTTCTCGAAAGGAGACAATGGGAATGAGTCATTTATGGTTAAGTGCAATCTTAATTATAAGAAGGTAGAAGGCGTGTCTGTATTGGAACCACTCCATGAGCTTAGCTCTTCTTGAGGGACCTGACTTAATACGACTGTATTCTGCGAAAGAGCTTTGAAGTAAATGTGACATTAGCGAAGTTGCCACCATCCTGGTGCGACTTTGTGATCTCTAGAAGACGTATAAAGGAGCGACTGAATCTCCCTGAACTTGCATCTCAGGATTACTTGGTGGTCAGCGACATATATTGTTTCTTTGAAATTTTCACCGGTGATCTATGATAGTACAACAGCAATATTGTTTTATGGGACATCATCTTTGATGGGCCTTGCATGTTTTATTGACTTTTGTGTTGGTGCTCTATGAGTATTCTTGTTCCTTTGTTGTGTTATTTACATTGAGAAAGGTGCTATGGTTTTACTCCATCTTATGCTCCAGATGCTATTTACTTTATATGGCAATAATACTCTATTTAATAATTAAGTTTGGAATTAAAGTAATGCATGAGAAAATTGCTAATACCATATTTTGTACAACAAATATAACATCTAAGTACCCGCCAAAAAGATGCATGGGAGAAAATAAATTCTACTTGGGTGCTTGTTGCTGTGGCTATATTTTGTTGGAAACATGCGCAATATTTTAATTCCAGATTTTATATTGAGGCAAATACTACAGATAAATAGTGATGCACACAGAAAATCTAATAGCAGGTTACACATTGTACTTCCAAACATGTATACTTCAAGAATACTGTCAAGTTGAACGATTGCTAATGACTTACAGTTGGGCTTGATGAAGAACAGGACGATGCGCAGAAGAGGTCGTGGAAGAAGTCGACGTCGAGGAGGCAGCGCAGGAGCGGTCGCGCGATTCTTGTTGCCCGAAACCTTATTGCCGCCCGTGCGGGTGATCTCTGCGGCAATGGTTCGAGATACCGCTCACCCTCCTTCACGGTGCACGCCGAGGAGGAAGGCGGCGAGGTCCAACACTCAACACAATGATTACAATTCTCACAGGAGGAAAGAAATAATGGAATTGAAAAATTCAGTGCTTTGGCCTGGACGTCTCCAGGTCTTATATAGCCTTCAACCAGTAACTGTCTCCATTACTCACTAGTAACTGACAGCACTAAGCACTGGTAACTGATCGAATTTAAACAGGCTTAATGCACTGGTAACTGCTAATTCAAACACAATAATGGTAATTATGCAGTCTCCTGACCAGTACAAAAAGCTAAATAGTTGCATGATTTAGCAAAATAAAAGATGAATTCATAGTGCCTGGAGACACACGACGCGGCGCGGTCGCTCGTCGCAAGTCACAAGTCACGCGGATTTTCACGCGAATACGCGCGCGCGCGTGTGTGTTTAGCCAGTATTCACCCTATGCCATCTCCATGCCAAGTGTCACATTAATCAAGAGGTGGGAAAGACTCCACCTTTTAAATTGACATTCCTCCACTTGGCTAGGCAATATGGTACTAAATCATGCATGCTATGGAATTAAAGGAAATGGGCCATGGGCCAATTTCTAACAATCCCCCACCAATTCCATAGCAAGCAATGAAAAAATAACAAAGATTTACATCTTGATGTGTTGTTAATATACCGGTCTTTTGGTGTAAGTCCCGTGACGGGTTGAACTTGCACCTAGATTAACAAGATTTATCCTCTCACAATTTGTTGAATGGACTATGCCTTGAATTCATAGCTTTTTGTGATCAGATGTCACTTGAAAACCACCACTGATACTAGGCTGCTAATAAACCACGCCTACACGGAGCGTTATATGGTCATGCTCCCGTATCTGCTCATGAGCTTTCTAGAGAATGCCCCATTCTCGTGAACTGCGACCTCACAGTTATGCTCAAGTAGGTGTATTCATTATAGGTATCCTGTAGGCCAATACCTTTTTCTCTCATTTTGACATTAGAATACATTAAGGCTTTAAGCCAACCTTCCATACAGTTGAGAGTACTTTGTCTATTAGGACACAGGTACAATTTAATAATATGTACTCTTTTGTTATAACATCAACTTGTTTTTCCCATTACCTAATTCACGGGATCTCCGATCAGGAAGGAATGGGTTACCATTGTGTTGTAACTCAAATGGGCCTCATACCCATGTCCATAGACGCAACGGAAATCGTTTTCCTTGCAAGTCCTTTTGTAAAAGGATCTGCCAGATTTTTCTCAGGTCTGAATATAATTCACGGCAATTACTCAGGAGTTTCTCAATTTTACGATGATTTAAGCCTGCGCTTCACATGTCCGGAGGACTTCATGTTATCCTTAGTACTCATAACCTTAATCAACCTTTGTTTGGTTATCGCAGTACATTAGGATCGGCGATCTTGGTTTCTCAACCAATGGCAAGTCCAACAAAAGCTCTCTAAGCCATTCGGCCTCAACAGTGGCTGTATCAAGTGCTACAAGTTCAGCTTCCATGGTTGACCTTGTTAATATGGTCTGTTTGCAAGACCTCCATGAAGCTGCATGACACCGGCTAAGGTAAAAACATAACCACTTGTAGCTTTGATCTCATCCGCATCAGAGATCCAATTGGAATCACTATATCCTTCTAATACAGATGGATATCCAGTATAGTGAATTCCGTAAGATGTTGTGCCTCTCAAGTAGCACAACACTCTTTCAAGTGCCTCCCAATGATCATCTCCCGGGTTAGATGTAAACCGGCTTAATTTGCTCACAGCAAATGAGATATCAGGTCTTGTGGCACCAGCTAGATACATAAGAGACCCAATAATTTGTGAATATCTCAATTGATCTTTCCCTAACCCTTGATTTTTCCGAAGTTTAACACTCGGATCATATGGTGTTGGGGAAATTTTGCAATTCTCAAAGCTATACAGACTCAAAATTTTCTCAGCATAATGGGATTGATGCAAAATGATTCCATCCTCATTCTTGATCAATTTAATATTCAGAATAACATCTGCCTCTCCCAAATCTTTCATATCAAAGCATCGAGATAAGAAAGTTTTGACCTCGTCAATTACAGCAGTGTTAGTCCCAAATATAAGTATGTCATCAACATACAAACACAAAATCACACCTTGACCCCCACCATAACGATAATATACACACTTATCTGCCTCATTAACAGCAAAACCAGCAGATGTCAAAGTTTTATCAAACTTTTCGTGCCATTGCTTAGGTGCTTGCTTTAGTCCATATAAGGATTTTAATAATTTGCACACTTTATTTTCCTGTCCCAAGAATCACATAACCATCTGGTTGCTCCATATAGATTTCTTCCTCCAACTCTCCATTAAGGAAAGTTGTCTTTACATCCATTTGATGGACGTGTAGACCATGGGAAGCAGCTAAAGCAATGAGCACTCTAATGGTGGTTAATCTGGCAACAGGAGAATAAGTATCAAAATAATCCTCTCCTTCTTTCTGGGTATAACCCTTGGCTACAAGTCTTGCCTTGTACTTATCAACAGTACCATCAGGCCTCATTTTCTTTTTGAAAACCCACTTGCATCCAACAGGTTTGCACCCAGTAGGACGATCAGTGATCTCCCAAGTCCCATTAGCCATGATGGAATCCATCTCGCTCTGATTGCCTCTTTCCAATACTCGGCATCGTGTAATGCATAAGCCTGCGAAAGAGTTTTTGGCACATCATCTACGAGGTATACAATGAAGTCATCGCCAAAGGTTTTCTCAACCCTTTGTCTCTTGCTCCTACGAGGAGCCTCTGCGACTAAATTGTTATCCTCCTCAGTAATATCTTCTACTGGAAGTGTATCACTCATTGGTTCAAAAATAGTGGTAGGTTCAACATTAATATTTTCAGTTTGTGAAGTACTACCTGCTGGTCTCATAGGATAAACATCCTCAAAGAATGAAGCATCTCTGGACTCCATTATTGTGTTAGCAACAATCTCAGGAGTTTCTAATTTTACTACTAAAAATCTATAGGTCAGATCTTGTTATGTGCATATCCCAGAAAAATGCAATCGACTGTTTTAGGTCCAAGCTTTCTCTTTTTCTGCAATGGTATATTGATTTTTGCCAAACACCCCCATGTTCGCAGAAAATTAACATTGGGCTTTCTCCCCTTCCATCCCTCATATGGAGTAATCTCACGCTTTTTAGTGATTACTCTATTTAAGACAAAAATTGCTGTCAATATAGCTTCCCCCCACCATATCTTAGGCATACCGGCACTCTCTAACATGGCATTCACCAAGTCTGTGAGTGTTCGGTTTTTCCTCTCAGCTACCCCATTTGATTGGGGAGAATATGGTGGTGTAACTTCATGGATTATACCATGCTCGAGCAGGCTAGGAGAATTCATGAGAGATATACTCTCCTCCACGATCAGACCTTAGTCTTTTAATTTTCTTTTCTAGTTGGTTCTCAACCTCGGCCTTATAGATTTTGAAGTAGTTTAAAACTTCATCTTTTGTTTTCAGCAAATACACATAACAATAACGTGTTGCATCATCTATAAGAGTTAGAAAGTATCTTTTGCCTTCTTTTGTCAACAATCCATTCATTTCACATAGGTCAGAATGGACAAGATCTAATGGTGTCAAGTTCTTTTCTTCCTGTAATCCTTTAAAAGGTTTTCTAGGTTGTTTTGCTTGCACACAAGATTGACACTTTGATCCTTTGACAACATCACATTTTGGAATTAACTCCAATCTGGACATTCGAGCAATGCTATCAAAACCAATATGACAGAATCGAGAGTGCCAAATATCAACATCACATTTATTCGAACCAATTGCAATATTCATATTATAGCAAGACTCTAGAGTACTTAGGCGGAACAAGCCTCCGCTCTCATAGCCTTTACCAACAAAGTTCCCAAACTTAGACAATACAACTTTATTTGACTCAAATACTAGCTTGTAACCATCCCTGCATAAAAGAGAACCACTAACAAGGTTCTTTTTTATTGTTGGCACATGCTGCACGTTCTTCAAGTGGACAATCTTCCCTGAAGTAAGCTTCAGATCTACCGTGCCAACACCAAGAACAGAAGCATGCGACCCGTTCCCCATTAGGACGGAGGAAGCCCCGGCTGCCTGGTAAGAAGAAAACAAGGAAACATCAGAACACACGTGAACATTAGCCCCAGTATCAACCCACCAATCAGTGGTTTGATATGCTGAAAAAACAATAGGAGAATTACCATACCCTCCTGAAGTCGAGGCCTCGCCTATGGTCACATTGGCATTTTTCTTGCCTTGTTCATTTGTCCTGTTTTTGCGATAGCGACAGTCTTTTGCCATATGACCGTCCTTTCCGCACACAAAACAGGTGATGTTCTTCATGTCCTTTTTCTCAATTTTCTTCTTTTTAAAGCTAGTTGTCTTGTTTGGTTTAGGAACTTTGAAGTTCTTGCCATATGATTTCTTCTCGATGACATTGGCATCATTCTGATTAGTTCTGCTTGGTGCATCTTTTGCTCTTGCCTTTTCTTCCACATCGAGGGCTGCAATGAGATCCTCAACAGAAATCTCTTCCCTCTTGTGCTTTAAGCTAGTGGCAAAATCCCGCCAAGATGAGGGGAGTTTGGCAACAATGCCCGCTGCCACAAACTTAGGAGGCAATGCACAACCCAAGTGCGCAATCTCGCCAACCAGTAGCTGGAGGTCGTGTGCTTGTGCAACAATCGATTTAGCGTCATCCATGCTAAAATCGAAGAATTGTTCGCACACGTACAGCCAGCGACCGGCCTCAGCCTCTGCATACTTCTGGTCAAGTGCATCCCACAACTCAGTGGCAGATGTGTAGTTCATATACACATCGTAGAGCTGATCTGCCAAAATGGTCAGAAGGCAGCCTAGTGCAGTGTTGTTTGCACTATCAAACTGCATGTACTGATAAACCGTAAATGGATACTGCGGGTGGATCACCCACCACAGCCCCAATGACATGAGCCAAAACTTGGCCCTTGTCTGCTATCTACGAAAATTTGCACCAGAAAACCTCTCAGGTTTCATAGCATCCGATGGATTAGCCATTGCTGAATCACAAAAATATCGCAAATAAGGTTTCTGGATTGTTGGAAACATGCGCAATATTTTAATTCCAGATTTTATATTGAGGCAAATACTACAGATAAATAGTGATGCACACAGAAAATCTAATAGCAGGTTACACATTGTACTTCCAAACATGTATACTTCAAGAATACTGTCAAGTTGAACGATCGCTAATGACTTACAGTTGGGCTTGATGAAGAACAGGACGATGCGCAGAAGAGGTCGTGGAAGAAGTCGACGTCGAGGAGCGGCGAGAGCGGTCGCGATTCTTGCTGCCCAGAAACCTTATTGCCGCCCCGTGCAGGTGATCTCTGCGGCAATGGTTCGGAGATACCGCTCACCCTCCTTCACGGTGCACGCCGAGGAGGAAGGCCGGCGAGGTCCAACAGCTCAACACAACAGTACAGTTCTCACAGGAGGAAAGAAAGAATGGAATTGAAAAATTCAGTGCTTTGGCCTGGACGTCTCCAGGTCTTATATAGCCTTCAACCAGTAACTGTCTCCATTACTCACTAGTAACTGACAGCACTAAGCACTGGTAACTGATCGAATTTAAACAGGCTTAATGCACTGGTAACTGCTAATTCAAACACAATAATGGTAATTATGCAGTCTCCTAACCAGTACAAAAAGCTAAATAGTTGCATGATTCAGCAAAATAAAAGATGAATTCATAGTGCCTGGAGACACACGATCATGCATGCTATGGAATTAAAGGAAATGGGCCATGGGCCAATTTCTAACATATTTCTCTTTAAATACTTATGTATAAGCATTGTGTATCGTGCATGCCCTTGCGTGTACCATCCGAGCTTAACGAGGCTGAAAATCGTGTGTTAAAGAGAGATACTCGATCCAATTAACAGGATAAAATACCTGGTTTATGGAGATTTAAAGTCATTTTAAAATTTAATTTGTAAATCCCATTGTCTATCTATTTGAGGAGTATATTCGAAGTTCAAAGATTTCCTCGGAAAGTTTTTTGCACCCAACCAACAAAAAATGCTTCTCCTTCCATCTGCAGTCCATCGTCAGCCCCAGAACGCTGCTCCTCCTCTTTTGGATCTCCTGTTTGGCAAACAGGGCGACGCCCTCTTTCTTGTTGGTCGGTTCTTCATCCGAGTGGAGCATATATTGCCGTCTATCCAATCTCCTAATTTGGTAGGTCACTCTACACTGTAAGCCAATCTTTCGTTCCTTTTCTTTCTTGTCAAGTATGTGCCATTTTTTCGACTGATTAGATCACTATCTGGACATATCTAAAAAATAAGAAGAAGAAATTCAGTTTTCAACCTTAAACTCTGTCCTTGTTCGTTTTTCAACACTAAATTTTAAAACTGTTCAAATCAAAACCTCAAACTACTAAAACTGTCCACTTTACCCTCCTCGACCAAACCATGATGGTTTTAGTATGATGTGGCACTGATATGTCTATTTTCCATTGAAATGGCGTTAGTTAGAGTTGATGTGTCACTCTTATTCACTTAACTAACTTAACTGCAATATTATTTATGTGAAAGTAACAACCTGAATTTAATATCCATTTATAAGAAGTATCTGATTGACCACCAAGTACGTTCAAATCATCTTCATTTGCTTCAAACTCACACGATTCTTTATTATATGACCTTCCTCGTCACATAAATAAGCATATATGTGTGTCCTTGCTTTTGCCATTCCTCTTCCTTTAACTCTTGCTTTTACCTACAACACCTATTAGAGACAATGCTTGATCATCCGAGGATGAAGATTTTGATGGCTTTTTGAAGGGCTCTACCTCCAATAGATATGCAACTGCCTCAATAAAGTTGGAAGTGCTTTTCCTGACGAGAATATTCATCACCAATTGCTCCTACGATGGTAGTAGAGATGATGCTAGCATGATGACCTTATAGTTCTACTTAATTTTCTCATCCACACTAATCAGCTATGTGATAAGATTATTGAAGGTATTGAGATGATCAACAAACCGTGTACCTTCCTCCGTACGCAACCTGTACAGTTGTCGCTGTAGCACCTACTGGTTTGTCAACGACTTTGCCATATACAATTTTTCTAAGTTCTTCCATAATTTCTTGGGTGAATTCTCCTTAATCACAAAGTATTTTACCTCATCAGAGAGACATAGACGGATTGTACTGGCAACTTTCTACTCCATCACTTTCTAGTCTTCAGAGATTGTCTTTTCTAGTTTATCCCCTCCAAAAGTAGCGATTAACACTTACTGGATAAGGACATTCGTTACCGCATATTGCCACACGCTGAAATGTAGTACTCCAAAGAAAGCAGGTAGGACTCCAAACCCATTACTGGACAAGGACATCCCCTTAGTCCTCCTCCATGGCAAGAAGGTCTCCAAATCTAAAAGAAAGTAGGAATCCTAATTCTATTGGGATTCATCTATGACTTCTTATAGCACATATTTCTAAATCCTAAAAGACTATATATGAGTTACCATACTCAACACCATGGACCCATTACGGTATTGTAGTTTGACAGGTTCATCTCTTTCATTTGGTATTGCTGATAGCTTGCTCCTGTTTGATACCGAATAGATGGTAATGGCTTTTGAGAAGGGGGGAGAGAGAGATGAGTACAAAAAATAGTGTCACATCAGCTCTACCTATATGCCACATCAGCGAAAAAATGGACATGCATGTAAGACAGAACTACTCTAGTTTGGGTCAAGTGAAGTAGAGTGGATGGTTTCAATAGTTGATATTCCAATTCGAATAGTTTTAAAGTTTAAGGTTGAAAAGTGAACCGTGATCGGGTTTCAAGTTGGAAAGTGAACTTTTTTTCAAATATGAATTGCACCACTACCGGTTGATCTTTTTTTTTTTTTTTTGCCAAATCTGAGGTGGGACTGAGAGTTTACAGAAGCTCCAAATCTGCGTTTACCAGAGCTCTCTCTGTCTCAACCATGTTTTTTAAAAAAAAAAAAAAAATAGAAAGGAGTGCTAAGGTATGGAAGAATGGAATTTACTCCAGGTGTGCCCCGTCAATAATTTGGTGTAGATGCCATTGGGGAACTATATGTGGAGAAGTTGGAGTTAGTGAAGCAGATGGGCTTTGAGGAATTGATAAACTTAAAATTACACGAGCTCAATAAACAATTTGGTTAGTAAACTTGATCCAATGCAATAGATTTGTGTGCTGGTACTAGAGCTAGAGATCTCATGCGAGGATGTCAATCGTGGACTTGATCGGGATCGCTTGCAATGGCAAGAGAAAAGATAGTTATTGCATAATATCTATAGATAATTTTTTAAGATAGTTATTGTAGTCTGGATGAAATCTGCCACCATTGGGTTGATCGTTATATACTTGTGTCCGCTAAATTCAGGAAATTCGTTATGTAGAGGATTGTTCTTATCAAACTTTAGGTTGTCTAAGTAGAAAAATATGAAGAAAAAAAAGGGTTAATGTTATAGTAAAACAATGTTCCTCTATACGTTAGTCGGACAGCAAACTGGTATCTAGCATCTAACCTGTCTAGGCGGAAAAAAATTAGCCTAAACAACTAGCCGAGAGCAAGGTTACAATTCCTGGTGAAATTTCGGAATTTTTGGACGAGATTTCGATTTTCAGGCTATGGCGAAATTACAAATCCTGGCCAAATGAAGAAATTAAAAAAAATTCAAATTACTACAGTACTTTTTGTATTTCAGGCGAGATCTCGGTAAAAATGGGCAAAATCTCAGCAAATTCGGCGAAATTTGAAGTTTTTTTTGACCGGATTAGGTAACATTTTGACCGGATTTCATACAAAAATTTTTGTGAAGCATTAGGATGACTTTTATGAACAATAGATGTACGAAAAAGTGGGAAAAAATGGAAAAAAATTTGATGAACATGGGATTCGAACCCTTGCCCTCTCTGGACTCGCCAAACCTTAAATCAACGCTTGTGACCAGCTCAGCTGAGTTGTGTTACTTGATTAGGATTGCTTGCACTGCTTTATATGGCCTCATTTTGTAACCATATACAAAAGCACTTTCCTCATTTTCCTTACTCGACAGGGCTCACTCATTCACTCATACCACAGATAGGAAATAGTAGCTCCAACTCGCAGTCCACAGAACTGGCCATGTTCGATCACTGGAGGTGAAGATCGAGGAGCATCTCGGCTGCCGGCGATGAGATCTCGGACTTCAACGGCGAGATTTCAGGTATATGAAGCGAAATCTCGGTAAAACTTTCTATATTTGCTCTTCTGCCATGGAAAGTTTGCATCAATAAGCAATGTTGTATTTGCTCTTCTACCTCCATGGTCTGTATAGTTCTATATAGTGAGAGTTGTATGCTAATCAATATTGTTCATCCTTGCATCTCTCTCTTGGCTCTCTGTATAGTGATTACATTTATGCAACCTGGCATTTGATCACCCTTTTGTCAGTTCACATATGTGTCCCTTTGCTGTTGGGGGAAACAATGTAGTAAAAGTGTAAAACTGAACAAGATTTTGGTGGTTCAATTTAAAGAACATCAACTGTTGGTTTATACTTATCTAGTTGTGTACTTGTGTTAGATCTGTATTAGCAATGTTATCGACAAAATAACTAATCACTGTTCGTCGTAAATGTTGACATGACACATAACTGAACGTTGCTTATTGAGTGAGTGCAAACTAGGTATAGGAGGAGTGCAAACTAGGTATATTAGCAATGTTAGCAGGTAATCGGCATAACCCTGCCATTTTATGCCGGCCTTAGGAAAGTGAGTGCAAACTAGGTATAGGAGGAGTGCAAACTAAGTATAGTAGGAGTATACGTGAGGTATTGTCTATATATCTAGTGTATGTTTGTTCTATGGGTTATTAATTCTTATCTTTAGTTTGCAGATTATCATGATGGATACCATCTGGGAGTATGGGGAGCGTGTCGGGCAAGGGTCGAAGTGCAACTACTATCCCCATGTAATGAAGGGGGGAGGCACAACTCATTTGAAGGAACATCTCGCGGGGCGCTCTGGTGAGATGAAGGCATGCCCTAGTGTACCTAAAGTGGTTAGGCAGGCCATGCTCGCGGACCTCCGCGGAGGTCGGGAAAGGAAGAAGGAGAAAGAAGCAGAGCGCTTGCGTAAGGAGGAGGCTTGCGGTGACTGGATGTCGTTTGTGACCGACTACCGTACGGAGCAGGAGCAGCTAAAGATGGCCATAAAGACCTCTAAAGAAGAGGCTTACCTTAGGAGCCAAGGTTTGACTCCAGGATCAGGGTCTGGGAGTGGTGTAGCGAGACCCTCAGTCCAATCCACTATCAGCAAAATGTTTGGCAGGTTGAAATCAACACGGTTAAGCCAAGCCTCCATCGATGTTGACCTTGCACGGAGTGGTGCCCCTTAGCAACCTCGGATTGACACTGCATTTAAGCGGGGGGCGAGACAGAAGCTTGGGAGGGCATGGTCTAAGTGGTTCCATGCAAATGCAATTCCAGGAAGGAAGGTAGAGTGTCCGTACTTCACAGGTATGCAAAAGCTCGTGGGTTTATAAGTTAAAATTCTTGTCATCATTGGATTAAACTCTTACGGTCCGTGTTTTCAGGTGCACTCAAGATGACGCAGGAGCTAGGCCCAGGGTTTCGTGCACCACGGGGCCATGAGATCGACGGGAAGTACCTTGACAAGAATGAGAAGGAGATTGTCCAGTACCTTCAGAAGTTCAGGAACTACTGGGCGACATTTGGTGTGAAAGTCATGTGTGACGCGTGGACTACACCTACAATGCAGAGCATCAACAACTTCATAGTGTACTGCAATGGGGTAATGTTCTTCCATAAGACTGTTGATGCCACAGGCAAGATTCAAGACCACAAGTACCTGCTACGTGAGATAACCAAAGTGGTTGCTGATAAAATTGGTGCCGATAAAATTGATGCCGATAACGTGGTGAAAGTGGTTACTGACAATGTATCCAACTTCAAGAAAGTATGCCAAATGTTACGAGTGGAGTACCCACAGATTATCTGGCAACCATGCTTGGCACACACGGTGAACCTTATGCTTAAGGATGTGTGCGACATCCCCGAGATCAAGGATGTCGTGGCAAGGGCGAAGAGGATTTGCCGCTTCTTATACAACCACAAGAATCTACACACGCAGATGAAGGCCCACATATGTGGAGAGTTGGTGAGGCCAAATGCCACTAGGTTTGGCACAACCTTCGTCTCCTTGATAGCTTTTTTAAGAAGAAGGAGAAGTTCCAGCAATGGATGACACATCCTGACTGGACAAGTATCAAGTGGGCTGGGATGGACGAGGGTAAGTTCACATACGATCACCTCATTGATAGAGATTTCTGGACTATTTTGGAGTGGGCTGTGGTGCCCGTCGAACCCTTGTATAAGATGTTGAGGTTCGCCGATCAAGACAAGTTACCAACGATAAGTGGTGTTATGATGCAATTTTGTATTGTCAGGACTGAGTACAACCGGCGGGTAAGTGAATTCGGAGAGCAGTATAAGACATTCCTGAGAGTCATTGAAAAGAGGTTTGCTAACATACGGGATACCACCTTCGTTCAAGCAGGTTCGTGAAATTCACAGAAGGAATACCACCTTTGTTTGTATTGTGCTAACATAAAAATATTTTGCCTGTTGCAGTCACTATACGACGGTTGATCTTTAGCGACCCTTATTAGGGACCGATGGTTGGTCGCTAAAACTTATGGACCGACGGTTGGTCGCTAAATGAGTTTTTAGCGACGGTTAGTCGGTCGCTAAAAGTCTAGAAATTTAACAATTTATGGTTGGTCGCTATAGATGTCGTTAGGGACCAACGGTGGGTCGCTATAGAGAAGGGGTCACTACTTGGAGCCCTGGACCGGTGGACCCACCCAGCCGTCAGCGTCAAAAGGGCGCCGCTCGTCCGTGCCCCAGTCCCTCCCCAACCCTAGCCGCTCCGTCCGTGCCCCAGTCCCTCCCCAACCCTAGCCGCCACCCGTCCCGTCGCCGCCGTCGCGTCCCGTCCGTCGCCGTCGCCGTGTCCCGTCGATCGCCGCGTCCACCGGCCTCCGTTCTCGTTCCGTCCCTGTCGGCCGCGCGTCCTCGTCCCGTCTCGATCGCCGCGTCCCGTCCGCCGCTGCGTCCCTCCCCGTCGATCGCCGCGTCCGCCCTCGTCCCGTCGGTGATTTATTTCCCTTTAATATTGCTTCTTTGTTTATTTCATGGTTTGTTTATGTATGGACATGACTATAGTATGCAACTGTGTTCTTTGTGCTTATATGATCTTAGATTCGAGTTGAAAGTCGTTTCAAATCCTACATAAAGAGTATGGATAAATCATGGATCACAAGTGAGGCTAGGTACAAAGCAACTTTTCACAGCAACTCTTATGTTATTCTATAGTTATATTGATATGTAACATAGGAACTATATGTAGGGAGACAAAGGTTTATAAACAAGGGGTGAATGGTTTCCTAGCTTTTGCATTTAGACATTCAGCAATAGGAAACAAGATACTATGCCCTTGTTGGAAGTGTGTTAACTCATTTTGGAGAGAGGCCAGTGAAGTGCGAGAACACTTGATATGTGATGGTTTTCTAAAAGGGTACACAACGTGGACTTTACATGGAGAAGCTTCGTCCTCTTTTGTGAATCATGGTAACAATGATGATGAGTTTAGTGAGCATCCTACAGAAGATGATGCAATATCTGAGTTGTTAAAGGATTTAGCTTGTGGTTTAGATGATGGAGGGGATATGGAGGATGACGGGTCTTTTGAGCAACCTAATGAGGACACGGTAGCCATTCGTAAGCTAGCGAGAAGACAATAGTCAAGAATTATATCCGGGTTGCCAAAACTACTCAAAGCTACGTTTCCTAGTTCGTTTGCTTCACATCAAACTTCTTGGAGGATGGACAGATAGAAGTTTTGATTTGTTGGTAGATTTACTTGTTGATGCACTACCTAAGGGTTCGGCACTTCCTAGAAACTTTCATGAAGCAAAGAAAGTGGTCAAATCTGTAGGAGTTGGGTACACTACAATTCATGCATGTGAAAATGATTGCATTCTATTTTGGAAGGAGCATCATAAACTTGATTCATGCTCGGTATGTAGTGTCTCACGTTGGAAATCAGAAAAGAAGAGTCTAGATGGGAAACGTGAGTACAAAGTTCCTAGGAAGGTGCTTCGTTATTTCCCTATTAAAAAAAGACTCCAAAGATTGTTTGTTTCTTATAAATTTGCAAGTCTCACAAGGTGGCATGATGAACACAGAGTAAAAGATGGTTTGCTTAGGCATCCTGCCGATTCACCCTTATGGAAAGATATTGATCAAAAGTATCCAGAATTTGCTATGGATAGTCGTAATATCCGCCTAGCATTTGCTCTGAGATGGTTTCAATCCATATAGGACAATGAATGTTAATTCTGATGTTGGCACGGCATATTGATTCCACTCAACTTTCCACCATCGATGTGCATGAAGGATTCAAACTTTATCTTGTCTGTCTTAATTCCTGGTCGATCTTCTGCGGGTAGTGATATGGACGTTTATTTTCAGCCCCTTGTCTATGATCTGCTTGATATGTTTGTTAATGGTGTGAAGACCTATGATGCCTCAAAGGGTGAATACTTTCGATTGCGTCTTTGCAATTATTTGGACCATCACCGATTTCCCTGGTTTAGGCGGTGTATCCGGATTTGTCACCTCTGGTGAAGCGGCGTGTCTCGATTGCCACTCATTGATTTGTTCTCTCAGACTTGGAAATGGTAGCAAGTCTTGCTACATGGGACATCGTAGGTTCTTACATCCGACCACCCATTTAGGTCTGATGTTGATTCATTTGGTGAAAGTGAGTTGAGGCCAAAGACCTACTCCTCTTTCAGGGCATGAAATTTTGGATTGTACAAAAATCAAAAGCAGTTTATGGCAAGAACCCATCGGGTAAGCCAATAAGGAATCGAACGCAAGGATGGGAAACCATTAGTCTTTACGAAAAGGAGACCTATTTGGTTCACTCTTCCATATTGGAAGGACTTGCAAATTCGATATAATTTTGATGTCATGCACATAGAGAAGAATGTGTGTGAAAATATAATTAATACTTTGTTGGACATTCTTTGGAAAATCTAAGGATAATCTGAATGCTCGCTTGGATCTTCAAGCTTTAGGTATTAGAAGCGACCTTCATCCTATTGAACTAGAAGCTAATCAATTTTATTTGCCTCCTGCACCCTACTCAATGAGCTCACGAGAAGAAATTGTTTTGTCAAGTATTAAAAGGGGTCAAGTTTCTGATGGATATGCGGTGATATACGACATAATGTTCTTGTCAATGAAAAAAAGATAGTTAATCTTAATACTCATGGCAACCACATTCTTTTACAAGATTTACTGCCACTTGCTGTCCGGAGAGTTCTCCCTCAAGAAGTTAGTGCTGTGCTGATTCGTTTAAGCACGTTCTTTAGAAAATTGTACTCTCCTGTTATTCGAATAAGTGACATGCAAAGGCTAGAATCTGAGATAGCTGAAATCTTGAGCCTTTTAGAGATTATTTTCCCTCCATCATTTTTACCATTAATGTACATTTGATGGTACATCTTCTGCCCAAGCAAGAGTGGCGAGTCCAATCCATTTTCAAGCATGTGGCCGGTGGAGAGGTAATTTTCTTTGGTATATTACATAGCAAACAAATCATCCTATTATTTTTCAATAATGGGATGAGTGTTGTTGTTTACATGTATAGGTATCTAAAAAAATGCAAGGGCTATGTGCGTGCAAAATGTCACCCGGAAGGATTAATTATGGAGGGTTCTTTGTTTGATGAGGCTCTCACGCTTTGTTCTCGGTATTTACAAGATGAGACCCACTTCAACCATAGAGTTAGAAATCGCCTACCAACACAAGTTTGTGTTACAACTCCATTCTTTCACAAAATTGGTCGAGCATTGGCTGGAAAGTGTGTTGTCAATTTAGATCACAAGACATGGCTTCAAGCACATAGATATGTCCTTTTCAACTATTCCAATATAGAAACATATTTAAAGTAAGCTATCTAACTCAACGAGTATCGTGTGATTATTTACTCTTCGTTTTGCTCAATAGCGACCATCAAAAATTTCATGTTGGCCATTTCAGCAAACATGCTCAATACCTCTCTTCAATTGGTGTTCGAAATCAGCGTGAGATCAACCACATGCAACATAAAACCTTCCATGAGTGGTTCAGGTTACATGTAAGTATAAAAGGAGAAGTGAATTTACAATCTCATAAAGGATTTCACTTTAACAATAGTATTGGTACCACAGGTTGAGGAAACATGTGAGGAGGCCTCGAAGAGATCAAAATTTTAGCTAAGGGACCAATGATGATTGCACATCAAGATAATGACTACTCAATAAATGGTTTCAACTTTCGTACAGTCATATGATGAGAATAGGTCTGTCCAAAGTAGTGGGGTAGCGGTAGCTGCTGAGACAACTCATTTCGAAAGAGGAAATGATGATAACCATACTATAGGGAAAAACATCTTTTATGGTATCATAACAGAAATTCTTGAACTGAACTACCACCACAAAGGAAATGTTGTGCTTTTCAAGTGTGATTGGGTTGATAACCGTGTAAACAACAAATGGGTTCGAACGGATCAATTTGGAATTACCACAGTGAATTTCAAACATTTATTCAATACTGGTGAAAAGATCTTGGATGAACCTTTCATATTAGCATCACAGGCAACACAAGTTTACTATGTTGTTGACCCGATTGATCTGAGAATGGGTTCTTTGTTGTTCGGAGAACCACGAGATTTGTATGGAAGTGATGTTGATTATGGTATCATTGATGATGAAAATGATGTAGTTCCGGCAATCCTTGATTTGCACTCTAATGTGTTTGAAAGACTTATTGTTGGATGTGTCCCATGTGCTAGAACAGATATAGATGGTGTCATTGTTAGTGGAGTAAAACAAGGGAAAAAAAACAAGAAAGTAAGTTTTGATATTTTTTTACTCCTTGACTTGATGGTTCCATGTTTGATGATATTTTTTTAATATATGTATGCACTTCCTTGTTGTTTGAGTATAAATAGCTAATGTCATTGTTGCCACTTATTTCAGGAAAAAAAATGTCAAGCGCAAGAGAAAGCAATAAAGATGGATCATGTAGTGAATACGAGCAGCTGAAGCGAGAAAATATTGAAAGAAATAAAAGGAGGTTGGCAGCTCTTAACATCCCTGAAATCGTCGAGAGTATGGAGAAAGAAGGTCCATCCAAAAAATTTCAAAGGTGGGTAGCTCTTAAGTGCTGTGAGTCTAAGCTGTTTTAGTCCTTATTTCTTTGTGCTTATTTAGTGTTCAGTTTACTAAAGCAGTGAAAGACTTCAGCTTGTACAACTCACTATAAACTGCATATATTTCTGTATAAACTGCAGCTTGTACAGCTCACATGAAACTAAAGTTCATATATCTGTTGCATATATCTGTTTTAGTTGCATAAACTGCAGTAACAGCTATCTGTTTTAGTTGCATAAACTCAAGTTCATATATCATTTGCACATGAATTTAAAGTTCATATAGCTTGTAACAGCTCTATAAGCTGCTGACTCTCTTTTGTCTTGCACTAAAATAGTTTATAAAGCACTATAAGTTGTAAAGCTGCAGTAACAACTAAACCTCCAAATTGCATATATTTCGATGCGGAACTAAACCTCCAAACTGATTAAGAGATTAATTAAGTCATTAAGAGGAGGCCTAGGATTTAGTTAACAAAATGCCTTTGAAAGCATATATGCAGCAATATGAGGAGCTCTCCTTGATTCTGAGCAGTTCGTACTAATTGTAATTTTGCAGTTCCTCGGCCACCTCATCGACATTGTGTTTGATTCACATTGCAAGAACTATTCTTATTTGTCATCATTAGGAAATCGCTTACACACATATTAAAATTTGCAGTCCATACTTTTATTACGTAGACTACATTTAACCTCATATGTACCTTTTATGTGAACTATACATGATACTACTGCGATGTATTTACGTATATATTTACGTATTTCACGATGCATATATTCACTTAAGTTCACAGTTCACTTCAGTCTGCTATTTCTATGAAGCTATTTCAAAGTATGTATATATTCACTTAAGTCTATTTATGGATCTTTCACATTCATGCCATTTGCTTGTAGAAAAAGCTGAAGACAAGTGTTCCAACAACTAAACCTCCAAACTTGCGACCAAGGCCAGAAAGACAAAGTGTTCCAATTACTAAACCTCCAAACTTGCGACCAAGGCCACAAAGACAAAATGCTCAACCTCAAGACGAACAAGTGATTGCTGATTTGCAGACAGTGGGAGATTTTCTCACCGACAATGGTGATGATTCAACATCCTCATACTTATATATCATGTATATACATTACCAATGTCTTCTTTTAATTGATTACCAATGTGTGCTTTTCATTTGGTTCAGTTGAAGGTGCGAGAATGATCGATCAAATCTACAATAAATAGGACTGCAAGGGGCATAACTAAGATGGAGGAAGTATTCTCAAGGTCACTGAAATGCCAAAAATCAAAATTTTACTCAATGATCGAGGTCGACTGTTGGTAAAAGTGCTAGACAACTTTCAAGTGCTATTGGGTGTCAAGTTAGAAAGAAATTATCTATTGCTACCATGGACTGGAGGCTTGTTGATATAAACAAGAAGTATGAGTTGTGGGAGCATATAAAGACGTATTATGATGTAGATCTCGCTGCCTTAAATTGGGTGATGCGCAATTTGGGAAGAAGTGGAAGCAATTTAAAGCATCCATAAAGAAACGATACTTCAATCCTGAATTGTCTATAAAAGAAATTCGAATGTCACGATAAGAGGGTTAATGATGATGATTGGCACTCTATATACAACAATTGGATGTCTTACGAATTTCGGTAAGCTCTACACTTTAGTTCAAATGCAATCGCTACTTCAATCCTGTAACACATTTATTTTTATTCTATTTTTAGGATCGCTCAGAAAAAGCTAAAATAAATCTACAAAAGCTAAAGATGAACCATAAAGATGGGAGTGTGAGCTATGCATGTTTAGAACATGATTTGGTAATATGTTCTTTCTATTTTAATATCGCTATTATATTAATGATTACATCCTGCTGCTACTCCATATTGGCTGAGCTTTTTCTAGTGTTGTTTGATTGTATCAGCGCTTAATCTAGTCCTTCATCTTCATGATACATCCTACTGGTTCCAATTCCAAACACTGAGCAGCATCTTTTATTTGCGACTTCATGTAAACTACCTCTTGCATACATATGACATGCGTGAAACCATTTATTTGCAGCCATTACAAGATAAAAGATATGTATACTAAAACCAGAAATGCAAACACAACGAACATGGCCCTATCTACTTGTGTATATCTTACTCACATCGATTTTTGTATATGTAATTTGACTACTTAATAATTTTTATTATCCAAGCAGCCACTAGTACACTTAGTTTTGCTCTCCTCCTTTTGAAACGGAGTGATTCATTTTTGGGTTGAACTCTTTATATATGGTATTTATTAGTCCTTATTGCTCATATAAAGAATCTACTGGGTTGAACAGCTGCTAAAAAGTGGGGCCCAAATAACAAAGTATGTGTGCAGGCTGTGAAACTAGGACGTCCTCCACGAAGAGATGAAAACTTTATCCAAACCCATACGAGAAAAAATGGAGTTCCTACAGAACAGGCAAAACGAATAATTGTAAGACTTTGTTATTAATTTTTAGTACAATATGCATTTCTACCCGAATAACCTTTTATGATGTTAATCATCTTTAATTCTCTATAGGACAAACTTAATGATGTTATTGGAGTATATCCAGAGTTAAAGGACCGGTCAATTCAAGAGGGTGATGCATTCTCTGTTGTTTGTGGAGCGAAAGAGCCAAAAGGATATGTTCGTGTTTTGGGTTTAGGCCCTACTCCTCAAGATATTGGCACTCCAGAGTTGAAGTCTTATCTGCAACAAGACTACAAATGGAGGTTCTTGCTCGTACAAAGGTTCAAAGTGAGAAGGTTGCTTTAGAACAGCGTGTACTTGAGCTACAAACTCAAATTGATCAAAGGGCTCAACCAGATCGGGCAAGTGAAGAGCCAATGTCACATCGCGGCTCTACTTCATTTCAACATAAGGTATTCAATATTTTCATTCATGCCGCTTTATCCTAATTTTCTAGATTCCTTGTGCTATGCTATGAAATTGTGATTCTTAAGGTGATGAGGAACAAGTTTGTTGATGAGGATGAGCCAATGTCACATCGCGGCTCTACTTCATTTCAACATAAGGTATTCAATATTTTCATTCATCTCGCTTTATCCTAATTTTCTAGATTCCTTGTGCTATGCTATGAAATTGTTATTCTTAAGGTGATAAGGAACAAGTTTGTTGATGAGGATGAGGAAGACAATGAAGAATATTGTGCTTACGGAGATGAGGAATTGTATGATGAGGAGGATCAAATATTTGACCAGATGCAAGGTGCAAACTCACCAAGATCTACAAGGCACTTTGCTGAAGCTTCACACTCTAAACATGATGATCTTGTAATGCTCTCATTCATTTCATACATTTTCTACCTTTATTTTCATAAACCTTCAAAAACATTGAACTAAATTATTCTTAATCATTTGCATCAGGTTGGAAAAGATGTCATATTATATGCTATGTTGAGATCTGATTTGCCTGTGGCTAAAGGGACAATTGTTTCAACTAAACCAAGCACCACAGTTGGAGGTCAGACCCTTGGAAGCCAATATTGTGAAGTTATTGTAACTTGTGTGCTGAAACGAGATACAGTTTTGCCTCGTCCTTGTGCCAATGTGGACTCTATGGCTGATGCTTACATGATGTCAGTTGCATGGCCCTACAAGAAAGTAATAGTCTATATCTTATCTTGTTTATGTTTAGATTTATATGAGCAATCATTCACTGATGATTAACCTTGATTGCATCAGCTGAAGTTGGTAGATAAGTCATACAAGAAGTTGGAGTGGTTGTGAACTGCTTGAAGCATTAGTGATGTAGATGTGGTGCTTTTGTGACTGATCAGCACTGGAGCTAGAGTGATGTAGCTGTGGGCTTTTGAACTGTAGCTGGAGTGTCGTGAAGCATTAGTGATGTAGTTGTGGGCTTTTGAACTGCTTGAAGCTGGAGTGATGTAGCTGTGGTGCTTTTGTGACTGATCAGCTCTGGAGCTTTTGTGAATGATCTAGCTAGCTATCTGTGAATGATCTAGTTGTGAGTAATATAACTGTGGTGCTTTTGTGAATATCTAATTGTGGTGCTTTTGTGTTTATGTGATGGATCTATGATTGTGGTATTATACTTTGTATGTCTATGTGATTATGTGTATAAAAATCTGTGATTTGTGGTGCTTTTGTATATATAATTAACTGTATATTATTATTAATAACAACTGTAAAGAGGGCGACTTTCTGTTGGTTGCTAAATGTATAGTATAACGACTCACGGTTGGTCGCTAAATCTATAGTACAACAACCCACAGTTGGTCGCTAAATATACAACTTCAGCGACCTACGCTCGGTCGCTAAAAAGATGTCGGTCGCTAAAGCCTTTAGCGACGGCACTTACAGCGACCATCCTTATGGGTCGCTAAGGGTTTTTAGCGACTAACCGTAGGTCGCTGAAGCCGCTTTTAGCAACCAACCGTAGGTCGCTGTAAGTGAACCGTCGTATAGTGAGTCTCTATCCTCGACCCACAGTCTCAATTCAAGTACAATATATGCAGCACTCTGGTGTTCATGGGACAACTGTCCACTGCCCTGAATATTATGGCTGATGACAACAACAATGCGGTTAAGGCATTACAGGAAGCAGACACTTAACGTCTTAGGAGGGGACGCTTCGCCACCCAACTTGCAAAGAGTAGCGCTCTTGCTCCACACATGACGGCGGGTACTTTTATAATTTGACATAATGTAAATTTATTATGGAGAACTACTACTAATGTGATTTTTTGTCTGCAGCACAATGGTGGATGGCATTCGGAAATGAGACACCAATGTTCCAAAAGTACGCCTTGAGATTGGTGTCTCAGTGTGCATCATCCAGTGGTTGCGAGCGAAATTGGAGTACATTTGCCTTAGTGCACACACAGGTTAGGAACCGATTAAGTTATGCAAAGCTGTAGTAGCTCGTGTTTATGCACTACAATCTCCGACTTCGCCTACGAGACTATGAATCCCCTCGCTAGACCGATGACGTCGACCCATTTGATCGCCTCATTGAGGATGCGATGCATTCGGGTAACGACCCGATTGCAGAATGGTTCGAGTCATCCATGTCTGCGGGGGAGCCTCTACTAGACGAGGATAGTGGGTACGACCCGCCCCTCCTGGCAAGATTCGTGGTTGACAGCATCCCATCGCAAGAGCTCCACAAGGCCACAGGTGGGAAGAACACCGCAGATTGGACTGAGGTTGTGATTGGCGACACCCACACAGGCAAGAGGAAGCGTGGTACGAATGACGACGATGATGACATGCTAGCGGATGCTTTAGGTGGGTTGGCAAAGTTGTCAACCAGCCAGCATGGGAAGGTAAAGGCCAAAAGCGATGAGGAGCCCAAAGTTGGCAATGACGATGACACAGAGACACCCCCCCAGAAGGTTGACATCGTCAACAGCTCGTCCATAGACCCTAGAGGCGACAACGGCCGGTACACCCTCCAACCCTGTTCACAACCACACTCACCGGTACAAATGCAACACAAGGGAATTGCGCCGAGGAAGGGTTCACAGAGGCAGACCCGTAGCACGACGAGTGGTGGGGGTGGGTGGCGGTAGCACATCCGCTGGATGATATGGGCTCATGGTCTAGTAGCCAGTCTTTCAGCCATTAGGGCTTCCGCGGTGAGCACCCTGGGTACCCCATGGGAGGGGATATAGGTGGGTACAGATATTCATCCTACGATGGTGGGGATATGGGAGTGGATACAGGTGGGTACAGATATTCGTCCTATCATGGATCGAGCATGTCATCATTATTCGACTATACTGATCTCTGCGCCAATCAGTACGCACAACACACAGTCAGAGAATCCTTCGATCTGGATGTCGCATTATGAACATTGGAAATCTACCACATAGTGTCAGGTACCTGTACCAGTCAGAGAATCCTTTGATCTGGATGTCGCATTATGAACATTGGAAATCCGCCTGGTTACCACAAAACATAAGCTGGGAAGAGTACAAGCAACAACACTAGAGGAAGCGCGGTGAGATCATTGTCGATAATACGGAGATCCAATTTTCACCATCATCATACTACTACTCCTAGGTATGGTAATGTGTAGTTGTCCATGCATTACATGTTCATGCTCCTTTTAATTATGCATCTTGTTGTAAAATATATTCATACCACGTCTTGTAATTATTATTTTTTACATCTTCTTACAATATGTGTTTAATTATCATATGATTTAATTTTATTTCATGTATATCATTTGTCATGACAATATATATTTATTGTTGCCAATTGTCACTATCATAATCCGAAAATTAGCCGAAATGCTGACAAAATTTCCAACTTTTCTATTAAAATATTGCTCTATAATACATAGGAACATATATAAAACTTTTCAAATGACTTGAAGTTCATTTGTTACATTTGAAAAATCAAAAACTGATTTTATATACGGTTTTTATCACGACTTTACCACTGTTAGATTTTTAAAAAATTCCTCATGCTTGATCATCATCTCAAATTTTTATGGGAACATTAGTGATGTGTAAGGACTATCCAAAAAATTTTCAAAATTTTTTGACATGTTTTGAACCATTTTTCGGATGGTTCAATGTGGACTGAGATCTCGGTAATTTTGGCCGAGATCTCTGATTTCCTGGTTGAAAAAAAAATCAGATTTGAAATTTGGTTTTTGTATTTCGTCCTAATTTTATTCGAAATTTCCTAATCTTGTCGAGATTTCGGATTTTAGCCAACTCTGAGATTTATCCCAAAATGAAATTTGAAACCTTGGCCGGGAGAGAGGCCTAGTGTAACATCCTAATTTTTGTTTTTCATGAATTTAAGTGATATTTTGCACTTTTGAGAATTTTTGGAATTTTCTGGGATTTATTTGGATTTAATTTGAATTTATTCCCTTTTGAGATAATTATATAATTAAAAGTTTCAAATAATTATTTATCAAAAATATTTTATTTGAGTTCAAAATGTCTCAAAGTATTTTCCAGAATTTTTCTGGAATTTTTCTGATTATTTTGTTATTTTTCTTGAATTAATTGAATTTCTAGAAATTATTTTAAATATTAAATCGCTGGAAAAACCCAACCGGGTTCCACTGTTCATCCGACACGAGTCAGACTCGAGTCCGACCAAGCCGCGTTCGAACCGAACCTGAGCCCAACCAAACCCCAACCCACACGACCGTTGGATCTAGATCCAACGGCCGAGATTGCGCCACGTCGCCCCGCGCGGGATCGGATCGGACCCGTCCGCGCCGATCGAATCTGGGCCATTGATCGCACACGTGTGGACGTGTGATGCCTTAGAGCGTCAGAGCGATTCTAGGGTTCCTTTTTCCTGGTTTTGTTTCGGGAGGAATGAGGGAAATTTTTGGGGAATTAAATAATTGAAGTTTATGCGGCGTATTAATATTAAATTTGGAGTATTCGGGCTAGAAACAGTGGGCCGAGGAAAACTTGGGCCTGGGCCGGGAATTCTTTTCCCACCTCCACCTCCCCACCCCCCCTAGTGGGCCAGCCCACTTGGGCGCCCCCACCATGTGGCGGCCACCCCCCAACCCTAGGGCGCCTCCCCCATTCCCCTAGCAGCCGCCACCCCCTGTTCTTCCTCCCTTGCATGGTGGCTCAAGATCCACCACGAAAACGCGAAGGAGAGAGAGCGAGAAGGGGATCCGTGGAGGCGAGGAGTTCGATCAGATTTCCGTTTCGGGGATCGTCGCGTGTTCTTCATGGGATCTCAAGGGAGAACTCAAGGTAAAATTCCCAATCTTTTACCCCTGTTCTACCTAGGGATTAGGAGTGTATTAGATCTGGTGGTGAGTGGTTTGGATGGATCTTGATGGGGGAGAAGGGTAGATGTTCACGTGGTGCTGTTTTTGAAAGGGGAGATTGTGCAGCGCGGATTGTTTCGCGTTTTACGTGGCATAGAAGATTTTTCCTGCAAAAACCTATAACTAGAAAGTTGTAGATAACGTCGAGATCTAGCTTCTGTAATTTTTTCAGAATTTTTGGGGAAGTTTTCTGAGAGTTATCGCTGTTGCAAACCAACGAACAGAATCTGGGAACAGATTTCATCCACTGTGTTGGACGACTGTTTAGGCATATTTAACAGAGGAATTATAATTTATGATCTTCTGGAAAGTTGTAGATCTCGTCAATATCTAGCTCCTGTAATTGTTTCATATTTTTATGTTCTGTGGAAAAAAAGATACGAAAAAGAGAATGGGGGTTGCTGCTGTTCGATCCGAACAGATCGGGGTTTCGGTGTTGGAAAAGGGGAACGGGTTGTAGGAATTGTGTGTTTGAGTTGTGTGATCAATTGTGGTGTTATTGCATACTGAAAATATGCTTGTACAGGTGGTGCCCCTTCTGGACGCAACTAGATCCGTCGTCTACGTCGGTAAAGGCAAGTGGAAGTAGTGTTATGGTTGAGCTATACATCGTTGTTTGCATTGCCTTCGTTATATTTCCCGATGACATTAATCATACATGGTTTGATCATTTGCTGGGAAGATTGCAATAATTAGATTAGCAATGTGATGATGTGCTTTGGCTTTGAACCATGAGTAAAGAGAAGAATGATGTTGCCTATTGGTTGAATTGTCTAAATAGTTCATCTCAATGTTATTTGTTTTCTATCCATGTTATATGATGGCATGCAAATATGTGGACTCAATGTGGAAAATTATGAATGAATTCATGCATGAAGCATTAACTGCACAATCATGCATTGGAAGTTTGTCGACGCCTTGGCGCGACCGTGCAGTACAACACCGTGTGTTCCTGAGAACGGGCACGGTGAGGAGGATCATGGCATAAGCATGTGCACAATCATATGCATTTTACTGAGGTTGTGTGGACTCCGTAATGTGGTATTGGATATGAGGAATGTGGACTCTTTGTTGTGGTATTGTATATGAGGAATGTGGACTCTTTGATGTGGTATTGTATATGAGGAATTTGGTATGCTAGTTTTACTGGCTGTGTGTTATTTGTTAGAAGTTGTTCCGCTTGGCCGAGATTACCCAATCTCACCCCTTGTTATTTTGTTGTTTTCGGGTAGTTCTCATGAGTCGTAAGCTTGAAGGGTGGGCTTAGTAGCACATTCAACCCTCCGGGGTCATCACGAATCACATGGACTAGTGCATTTAATAATTCATTAGCTTGCTGAAATTTTATTAATCATAGACCTGTTGATGTCCTCTTTGGAGCTGTTTTACGTTTATGTTTGTTTTCTGGTTGATTTAGACTTGTTATCTCTAGTATTGATGCTTTTATGTTATTCCTGTTTATAATGGTTATTATGAATCTTGTTGTCGCTTCCGTTTTGTCCTAATTTTAGGAGAGATGCTGTCGAAATTTTCTTGTACGACAGTTTAGATTTGTAGGGTGTTACAGGACGGTTAAGATCGTGCCACGTCACCCTCTCCGACCTCTCGTCGGATTCCGCTGCCGCAACCGAGCCGGTCTCATTTTTCGCGGGATTCACGGACGTCGAGACCCCTATTTAATGATCTGACCCCGCCGCCACCTTCTCCGTTTTCATGCGCGTCGGATGACCTAGCTACTTGTGCCCAAGCTACCGCCGCTAGCCCGCAATCGCTCGCCGAAGTTGAAGTTGCGCTCCGTCGTGGTTTTCCGCCGATTCCCATCGACTCCGCCATCCTCCGCCGCGTTGGTGCCCAGATCCGGAACCGCCGCGACGAGATGCGTCTGGGAGTACCATTCATCTCGCTAGATTCGCGCCCACGCGCCATTAGCTAGGTCGTCGTCCCCAGCTCCGGCCACCTCTACTCCCCCGTGGACATTGCCGAACTCGCGAACTCCCTCCGCCGTCGGATCTTCATCGCACGGCTCAGGTTCGTCCACATCACCTGTACGAAATCCACGTTACGGTTTTTAGATCTAATATCTACCGTTGGATCTAGATCCAACGCCTTAGATTAAGCCACGTAGCCCCTTTGACCGCACTGTGCTAGGTTAGATCTTAGCCGTTAGATCTAGATCATACGGTTAGGATTGGCTCGCGTTGTAGCGCTAGATGCAATCTCAGTTGTTCGATCGAGATCGAACGGTGTAGATTGAGCCACGTGTCGAGCACTGGGACATGCCACGTCGCCCCTCGGTGACGCATAAACCCGATCGGATCTCGACCGTCCTATCCAAATCGAATGGTCCAGATCAAATCGTGTGATTCCACAGTAGCTAGATGTAACACCCCAAAATTTTTGCTCTTCTTAAAATCATGAGTGATTAGGCACTTTGGTGAATTTTTGGAATTTTCTGGAATTTATTTGGATTTATTTGAATTTATTCCATTTTGAGATAATTAAAGAATTTAATTTTGCAAATAAAATTTTGGTGGAAATATTTTATTTGAGTACAAAATGATCCAAAATAGTTTCGAATTTTTAGTATTTTTCTGAGTGTTTTGCTATTTTTAATGAATTAAATAAATTTCTGGAAATTATTTTGAATATTAAATCGCTGGAAAATCGAATCGGGTCGAGTACTGTTCATCCGACCGAGTCGAACCCGAGTCGGACTCGAGTCCGACCCGCGCCATGCGGTCAAGTCGAACCCGCTCGGCGAGACCCTAGCCGCGTGACCGTCGGATCAAAATCCAACGGTCCGCGTTGGACCACGTCACCCGAGCCCAGGCCGGATCGGACCCGCCCGCGTCAGATGAATCCCAGCCGTTGGATGGAACACTGTAACACCCCAAAATTTTGCTTTTCTTAAATTCATGTGTGATTTGGCACTTTGGTGAATTTTTGGAATTTTCTGGAATTTATTTGGATTTATTTGGAATTTATTTGAATTTATTCCATTTTGAAATAATTAAAGAATTTAATTTTTGCAAATAAAATTTTGTTGGAAATATTTTATTTGAGTCCAAAATGTTCCAAAATATTTTCGAATTTTTCGAATTTTACGAGTATTTTGCTATTTTTAATGAATTAAATGAATTATCGGGAATTATTTTAAATATTAAATCATTGGAAAATCGAACCGAAGTCGATTCTTGTTCATCCGATCGAGCCCGAGTCGACTTCGAGTTCGAGTCCGACCCGAGCCACGTGACTCGACCGAACCAACTCCAAAACCTAATCGATCCCAACCGTTGGATCAAGATCCAACGGCCAGGATTTCCGCATCGCTTGGCCGACCGCCCGATCCGATCGCGTCCACGCGATCGTGGCCGTTGATCGTGCACGTGGGCGGCCGTGGCGTCGTCGTCTCCGCCGAAGTCCGAGCCGGACTCGCCACGCGCGCCGCCGTGGAGAATTAGGGTTTCCGCCTCGCACGAACGCCGAGGCTATTTAAAGCCCGGTCACGCCCGAGGTTGCCCTCCTCAGGCGCACCGTGTCCTCGAGCCATCTCGCCTGAGCCGTCGCCGTTTGCCCGTACGAGCTCGCCGTAGTTGGAAGAGGTGTCCGCCGCGGTTTGCGCCGTTTTCCGCCGCCGTCCGTCGTCTTCCGCCGAGAAGGAGCCCAGATCCGGAGTCCCCGCTTCGAGACGCCCCCGAAGAGACCACCCACTTCGCCGGAGCGTGCCCAAAACGCCGTCGGTGTGGTCTTCGTTCTCAACGCCGGCCGAGCTCGCCGTGGACATCGCAGACCCGCGAAGCTTCTCAACCGTCGGATCTTCATCGCACGGTCCAGATTCGCCCACGTCACCCACGGTAAAGAATCACGTGTTAATCTCGAGATCTAATCTCAACCGTTAGATCTAGATCCAATGGTCCAGATCGACCGCGTTCACCCCAAACGCGTGAGTCCAGATCCAATCTGGACCGTTGATTTTCAAATCAACGGTCGAGATCTAGCCACGCGGCGGGAGATCGACCGCCGCGGTCAACAGCCCACGCGCTGCGGTGAGCGTGTCTCTCGACACGCGGGCCCGCGTGTCGGGCCGGACAACCAAACCGCACCATGACCTCACGCTGGCGTCATGGCGGCCCGCGATGTCGATGGTCGCCCAGCCAAGCGGCGTCGGCAAGAATGACGTCACCCATGGGACCCACTGCCGCCAAAGACCGTGGCCGAGCCCGACGCCGCCAGCGACGCCACCCGAGTGGTCCCACATGTCGGCCTCACGTGAGCCGTGGACCCGGTCCACAGAGACCCGAGCCGAGCGTGGACCGAGTCCATGGACCTACTGACGTCGCCAGACCAATCCAAAGTGCTGCCACGTGTCCATGCCGACGCAATAATTAATTTCGAAAAGAAAATGATTTATTAATTCGAAATAATGATTTGATTTTGTTTCAAACTTCAAACGCTTATAACTTTTATGCTTCAACTCCGATTTGAGTGATTCAAATTTCTAAATTTGTATAAAATTGAGATCTACCTAAATATGAATTTTATTTAATTTTTGGACTAAAGTTTTTCTCTGCAAAATTATTTAATTGATTATTTAAACTTTAAATAATCATAACTTTTGCGTCTTAACTCCAAATTTGACGATTCCAGTTTCTAAAAACTCATAAAATTATGTTCTCTCTGTTTATGGATTTTATTTGGATGTTTGGACACTTTTTGCCTATTCTTTATTCGTGTATTTGCTATTTGCACGCTTTACGAGTAGAGCGTTGAAGTAGGAAGGATTCGAAGGAGAAGTATTGACTCAGGATCCAACTCAAGACCAAGAACAAGTACTTTTTAAGGCAAGTTGTGCTTTGACCATGTTGATCCTATTTGAAATCTATTTTGATTTAAACTATTGCATGCTAGTTCAATTAGAAAAATACTTTGTTTAAACATGGGGTTAGATAAATACCAATTTCTTTGTATGACACCTTGATTATTTAAGTATGTGCCATGACCCCTTGTCACCCTAGTTGTGGATTACTAGTTGGACATTATTAAATTGCCAACATGGGTTTAGACCATTGTAGTATCTCGCTTAGACTCGCTAAGTGCTCATAACATGATTTTGGATAATCAAATGTTAATATTGACTTAATGATATATTGAACCTGTTTTGGAAAGGTATCATGTGATGTTGATGGCACGTGGTGCATGGTAATCAAGCGGGTTTGATAAACGATTTCGGCCAGGGGCATGTGGCAAGAGTAATCAGTGGGCAGTTGTGGCATTGGGAGTGTTGATTTGGTTCTTCGGGTAGTTTTGCCCTGGTCACCCTAAGGACTTAACCTTGCAAGCCTTTGAACTGGGTCTAACGTGCAACCACATGTCTCAGAATGGGACGGACCTAGTTGACTAAGTTGCTAATAACGCACTGTGGGACCTCAGGAGGTCAACTACACCCTTTGTGTAAGTTGTGCGGGGAGCGTCTGGCCGAGGCCAGTACCCATCTAACGGTTGATTGGCCTAGACTTCGCCTTAGCGAAGGAAGGGTTAGTCTTGCGCAATAACCAGGGAGGACCACTTGTATTGTTAGAAGTCTCCGAAAGACTTTGTTACTGAACTCGCCTTTGTGGTGTTTGATTGTATCTTGTGGGTAAAGTGCATAACCTCTGCAGAGTTTAGAATCTATTCGAATAGCCGTGTCCGCGGTATTGGACATCGCTCGGGAATTACTGATCAAGGGTTAGATTTTCTCAAAAATAACTTTGGTTTGAAAAGTTGAAATTTGGACTAATAATGAAGTTGATGGAAATGTGGTTTAGGATGGGAGAGATGTTTACCAAACTTCTTGAAAAGTTATTTATGTTTTACTTATTTCTACCGCTTTGAATCTACTTATATTACTTGTCCAATGCTTTTACTGCAAATATACCTTGAGTTATTCCTTTGTACCAAGCCATGCATATAGTATATTAGCTTGCATTACATGCATGACTTGTCGAGTACCAAGTACTCACCCTTGCCTCAACACAACACCAGTTGAAGAGGAGACTACGCGACTTTGGAGGAGGAGCTCCAAGAGGATCCATCTACATAGGGAGCGAGCCGGTCGATTGCCTGTGGTATCTTGGATGGCGCCACGATGTTACCTTATTTGATTTTCCGCCGCTACTATTTCTCTTTTAATAAGTATCGTCTGGGCGTACATTTGTGACTTGACCATAAGGTCGAGTAACCGATTTAGTTATTTAAATAAAGTACTTATTTAGTATCGAGTGGTATGATTGTGATAATTACCGATGTTAAGACTGTGTGCACTAAGCGTGTTCCTGGACTAGTGCTGAATACACAGAGGGTCGGATTTGCAAATTCGGGTCCCGACAGAGGTGGTATCGAGCCAGGTTATTTGTAGGCTCAACCCTAGCTAGAATGGTCGTAGTGAGGATAAAACCTATTTTCTAAAGCTAAAAATTTGTGAAGACAAGAAATGACATCTCGACTTATCCCCTTCTCTCTTTTCTTGTCTCTTGCTGAAATTTTTCCTCACCTTGTCACAATTTAAAAATTCGAAGTTCTTACGTAAAGCACTCTTGTGACAGATGGAGGAAGAGTTCAACTACGTTGATCCGGGAGTTGGTCACGCCCGCGGAACTCGGCATATGCTACAAACTCTCGGAGATTTTGAGAAGCCGCAATACCAAGTGGAAGTGATCGGACAAGCGGGATTGATCAAGGCTTGTGACGTGAAGATTGATGTACCGCTAGGAAAAAGGGCCAGGCAATCGCTCGATACACCAGACCGCCAGGAGATCTACAATGCGAGATGGGTATCCAAGAGGTATCACGACGAGCAATGCGACGCGTTACGTATCTACGCCAGAGAGTTGGAGAGCACGGTGTTCGTTATCATCCGCGCAGCGATAACCTTCTTGACCCGAAGGCGATTCAAGATGAGGATGCCACGGTTACCGATTGGCACGATTTGTTGTCGCCAGGAGGATGTACTAGATAATACAAGCAAGGAGCTACGAAGGCCCGCAAGGAGATCACGGCGAAACTTGATCGGATGGCGGGAAGCTCAAGAGTATGTGGCACACCTTCTGCGAAGGATTGACGAGTTGGAGATGACTTTATGCGGACGGACCGAGCGATTACTCGAGCTACACGAGCCGATCGGAGGAGTCGAGATCTCGATGAGGACACCGCTTCTTCGACTACCACAGAGGACACACGCTTGTCGGACATGGTAATCGTTTCGGCGCCTATGCCACAAAGACCTGCACTGTGCCGTGGAGGTTTTCTCGATGAGTGAGCATAGGTTCTATAGTGAGACTCCTTCGCCGAGTCGCGTCATAGAATAAAGAGTCACCCTTTAGGCGTTAGACTCGAGTTAGTTCGATTTGGATTTTCATTGTTTCTTTGAGTGTGCAGATGTGTTGCAAGGCCCTTGGGCATTGTAAGCGACCATACCAAGTTATTAATAATAAAGTTGGACCTTAAAGTTACACCTTTCGCCCGCATAAGTTCCATATTACTTGTCTATTCTTGTTCCCTCTCATCTCTAAACCTAGAGCAAATCGGCAGATGGTGAACACCGTGGAAACATTGGAGGCAATGGAAGTGGTTCTCGCCCAGAAAACCCCAATGAGGGAGCACCAAAGACCGCCACTGGATGTGCAGAATTTGGAGCTTTTCTCGCTGCCCAGACTCGGTTGATGCATGCTATGATGCAACAGATGCAACACGTTACCGCTCAGGCCCTTTGCTAATCAAGTTAATCGGGGACCACGCGAGAATACAAGACTGCCGAGTTCATGAGAACTCACCCACCCACTTTCTCCGGGAATGCCAATCCAGTGGAGGCCGATGATTGGTTAAGATCAATCGAGAGGAAGCTACACATAGCTCAATGCAGAGGACATGAGAAGGGACTCTACGCGTCTCATCACCTGGAAGGAACAATACGAATGGTGGGAGAACTTCGTGCCACGCAAGAGAACCCTCAAGATATCACTTGGGAAGAGTTCACTGTGCATTAAGACAAGATTATCACGTGCTGAAGGAATCATGGACCTTAAGAAGGAGGAGTTGAGCAGAAGCAAGGTAATCGGCCGGTGGCCGACTAACGAACAAGTTCACACGGCTAGCACGCTACGCTTTGAGGATGTAGCGGCGGATAAATCCAGGCATACCTCGTTTTAAGAAGGGACTTAACTCGGGATTGCAAGTAGGATTGATCACCCACACCTTTCCAGATTTCCAAGAGTTGGTGAATAAAGCACTTATTCTTGAGGACAAAGCGCAAGGAACTGGATGAGAACAGGAAGTGCAGGATGCAACAACAAGGATCACGCCAGGGAACACAACAAATACCGAGAGTTGCACCAAATCAATTCTTGATTCCAACCACGTAACGCAACAAGGACACCATCCCGGCACCAAGACACATCAATCGTAACTACGGACCCGGCCCCGCTAGAAACGCTTACTCGAGCGATCAACAAGGAACAGGTGAGGCGCTACAAGCGCAACGAGCGAGGACACTTTACCAACAGTTGTCCGAAGAAGACAGCAGGAGTGACCCTGGCCGCTTCAATCTAGGAACCACCCCAGCTAGGGCGCCCGGCACCAGGAGCCGCACCAGGCCGTGGTGAGAGGCCGGAGTCAACCATGTCACCGCGATGCACTGCGAGAATACTCTGAGACGTCGTCTTGGGTAAGTTACTTGTTAACTTCGAGTACACCTGCGGTTTTGTTTGACTCTGGAGCTTCAGATTCATTTGTTTCGCAAGGCTTTGCTACTAGAAATGATTTGAGGATTGAAAGACTTAGATGCATGCTTTTAGTTCAAACCCTGGTTAGAACTCCTGACGAAAGTAGGATGTTCCGGGGTGAGAATACTAATAGATGGAATAGAGTTCCTAGCAAACCTTATTATATTGGAAACCCAGACCTTAGACGTCATATTGGGAATGGATTGGTTATCCAAGCACAAGGCCGTATTGGATTGTGGATGAAGGACTATCTCAGTTGAGAGCCCTTGTGGAAAGAAAGTGGAATTTCAAGCTACTGCTGTTAGAGAAGGACAGTTGATGGTTAACAGTACCAAGACAATCATCATAGAGGATGTCTCCGTAGTGAATGAGTACCCAGATGTTTTTCTGAAGATCTACGGTATCTTTGCCAGACAGGGGACATAGAGTTTGTGATAGAGCTTGTACTGCACAAAGACCGATAGCAAAGAGACCCTATCGGATGTCCACCGAGGAGTTGGTAGAGATGAAGAAACAGCTAGAGGAGTTAATGGAGAAAGGATTTATCGAGACCGAGTTAAATGCGCCATGGGGAGCACCAGTTTTGTTTGTCAAGAAGAAGGACGGGAGTTTCAGGATGTGCATCGACTACCGTGCACTCAATGAAGTCATCGTGAAGAATAAGTATCCGCTACCTAGGATTGATGATTTGTTTGATCAGCTGAGAGGAGCCGGAGTTTTCTCCAAGATTGATCTGAGATCGGGATACCATCAGTTGAAGATCCGATCGTAAGATATTCGAAGACTGCATTCTCGTCAAGATATGGACATTACGAGTTCTGATTATGTCCTTTGGATCGATTTAATGCGCCAACTTATTTCATGAATATGATGAATAAGGTGTTCATGGAATATTTGGACAAGTTTGTCGTCGTGTTCATAGATGATATTCTAATCTACTCCAAAATGGAGGATGAACATCTTAGGACACTTAAGGCGAGTTTTGGAAAAGCGAGGAACGACAACTTTTCGCCAAGTTCGACAAGTGTGATTTTTGGAAGGACAAGGTGGAGTTTCTTGGACATGTAATGACCGCAGAAGGAGTCACCGTAGATCCAAGCAAAGTAGAAGGCGTGTTACATTGGGAGCGGTAGAAGACCGTGACCATTCGAGCTTCCTTGGAATGGCAGGATACTACCGCCCGTTTCATCGAAGGCTTCTCGACAATTGCGAAACCTCTTACGCAATTCTTGAAGAAGGAAAAGAAGTTTGCATGGACGCCTTGAGAATGTGAGAAAGGATTTCAGGAGTGAAGAAGCGATTGACATCAGACCGGTGTTAGTTCTACGGATGTTGCTCAAAGCTTCGATATTTATTGTGACGCATCGCGCCAAGGACTTGGATGTGTCTTTGTCACGAGAATGGAAAGGTCGTTGCTTATGCATCAAGGCGATTGAGGCCGCATGAGGAAAATTATCCGACACATGACCTAGAGTTGGCTGCCGTAGTGCATGCTTTGAAGATATGGCGTCACTATCGATTGGAAACAGATGTGAAGTATATCACGGATCATAAGAGCCTTAAGTACATATTCACCCGATCGGATCTGAATATGAGGCGAGAGGAGATGGTTAGAGTTGATCAAGGACTATAATGTTGGAATCCATTACCATCCGGGAAGGCCAGCGTAGTAGCCGATGCTCGAGTCGGAAAAGCCATACCGTGAGTACGTTGCTAGCCACAAGTCTGGATGAGTTATGTGAGGATTTTCAGAAAATGAAGATTGAGGTTGTACCTAGCGGATTCTTGGCCGCATTAGAAGTAAAGCCTACCCTAGAGGATCAGATCCGAGAAGGACGAAGGATGATGACAAGATCCGCAGGATTAAGCTCATCAAGGAGGAAGGCAAGGCGAGAGGACTTCAAGTTGGATGAGCAAGGCACGTTGTGGATGAAGGATCGCATTTGTGTGCCTAACAAGAAGGAGTTAAAGCAACTGATTCGGAAGAAGCCCATGACTCCAAGTACTCAATTCATCCCGAAGCGCCAAGATGTATCGGGATCTGAAGGAGAGATGCAGTGGCCGAGTATGAAACGTGAAGTTGCCGAGCATGTTGCATTGTGCGGCGTATGCCGAGAGTCAAGGCAATGCATCGAGAGACCCGGCAGGATTGCTACGGCCATTGAAAATACGAGTGGAAGTGGGAGGAAATCGGAATGGATTTCATTACCGGTTGTCGAAGACTCAAGGAGGTTATGACTCCATATGGGTTATAGTGGATCGCTTGACTAAAGTAGCCCATTTTATCCCGTGAAGACCACTTACTCGGAGATAAATTAGCGTAATTGTACATGATCAGGATTGTCTGTTTGCACGGAGTGCCAAAGAGGATTGTATCGGACAGAGGTACCCAATTTACCTCAAGGTTACGGAATAAGTTGCATGAAGCCATGGGAACCCTTTGAACTTCAAGATGACTTATCATCCACAGACGGATGGACAGGCCAGAAAGAGTCAACCAGATTCTGGAGGATATGTTGAGAGCTTGTGCATTAGCTTATGCTACCTCTTGGGATAAGAGTTTGCCGTATGCCGAGTTCGATTACAACAATAGTTATCGAGGCTAGTTTACAGATGTCACCTTTTGAGGCCTTTGTATGGTCGACCTGTCGGACGCCATTGAATTGGAATGAGACCGGCGAGCGCCGTGTCTTTGGGCCTGATATTCTTCAAGAGGTTGAAGAAGCGGTCGCCATGATTAGGGAAAGGTTGAAGATAGCTCAATCACGACAAAAGAGTTATCTTGACAACCGTCGCCGAGACTTGAGTTTTGAATCGAAGACTTTGTATACCTCGAGTTACGCCTCTCGGGAGTTAAGAGGTTCCATGCCAAAGGGAAACTTCGCACCCGTTATGTTGGACCATTTAAGATTTTGAGCCGCAGAGGCGAAGTTGCTTATCACCGGAGTTGCCGATCGTTAGCGAGGAGTGCATGACGTATTCCATGTGTCCCAGTTGAAGAAGTGTCTCCGAGTTCCTGAGGAACAGACACCGCTAGAGTTAATTGAGTTGCAAGAGGATTTGACTTATAAGGAGCATCCCGTGAGGATTCTGGACACAATGGATCGAGAGACCAGAAATAAGTCAACCCGTCTCTGTAGAGTTCAGTGGAGCAACCATGAAGAAAGCGAAGCGACTTGGGAGCGCGAAGAGGATTTGAGGAAAGTGTTTCCAAACCTATTCTGTAGTGAACCCTGAATCTCGGGGACGAGATTCTATTAAGGGGGGAGGTTTGTAACACCCCAAAATTTTGCTTTTCTTAAATTCATGTGTGATTTGGCACTTTGGTGAATTTTTGGAATTTTCTGGAATTTATTTGGATTTATTTGGAATTTATTTGAATTTATTCCATTTTGAAATAATTAAAGAATTTAATTTTTGCAAATAAAATTTTGTTGGAAATATTTTATTTGAGTCCAAAATGTTCCAAAATATTTTCGAATTTTTGGAATTTTTCGAGTATTTTGCTATTTTTAATGAATTAAATGAATTCTGGGAATTATTTTAAATATTAAATCATTGGAAAATCGAACCGAAGTCGATTCTTGTTCATCCGATCGAGCCCGAGTCGGACTCGAGTTCGAGTCCGACCCGAGCCACGTGACTCGACCGAACCAACTCCAAAACCTAATCGATCCCAACCGTTGGATCAAGATCCAACGGTCAGGATTTCCCCGTACCGCTTCGGTCGAATCCGGCCCGGATCCGATCGCGTCCATGCGATCGTGGCCGTTGATCGTGCCATGTGGACGGCTGTGCGTCATCGTCTCCGCCGAGTCCGAGCCGGACTCCGCCGCCGCGCCGAGTGAATTAGGTTTCGCCTCGCACGAACGCCGAGGCTATTTAAAGCCCGGTCACGCCACGAGGTTGCCCTCCTGCAGGCGCACCGTGTCCCCGAGCCATCTCGCCTGAGCCGTCGCCGTTTGCCCGAACGAGCTCGCCGTAGTTGGAAGAGGTGTCCGCCGCGGTTTGCGCCGTTTTCCGCCGCCGTCCGTCGTCTTCCGCCGAGAAGGAGCCCAGATCCGGAGTCCCCGCTTCGAGACGCCCCCGAAGAGACCACCCACTTCGGCGGGCGTGCGGAACGCCGTCGGTGTGGTCTTCGTTCTCAACGCCGGCAGCCGGAGCTCCGCCGTGGACATCGTAGACCCGCGAAGCTTCTCAACCGTCGGATCTTCATCGCACGGTCCAGATTCGCCCACGTCACCCACGGTAAAGAATCACGTGTTAATCTCCAGATCTAATCTCAACCGTTAGATCTAGATCCAACGGTCCAGATCAACCGCGTTCACCCCAAACGCGTGAGTCCAGATCAATACGGGCCGTTGATTTTCAAATCAACGGCCGAGATCTAGCCACGTGTCGCGGAGATCGACCGTCGCGGTCGGCGCGATCCACGCCAAGACGTGAGCGTGTCTCGACACGCGAGGCCCGCGTCGGTCACGGACAACCAAACCGCACCATGACGCCACGCTGGCGTCATGGCGGGCCCGCATGTCGCTGGTCGTCTCAGCCAAGCGCCGACGCCAAGAATGACGCCACCCATGGGACTCCACTGTCAAAGACCGTGGCCGAAGCCTCACCGACGCCAAGTGACGCCACCCGAAAGTGGTCCCACATGTCGATCTCACGTGAGCCGTGGGCCGGGTCCACTGTAGACCCGGAGCCGGCGTGGACCGAGTCCATGGACCGGCCGACGCCAGAGACCAATCCAGTGCTGCCACGTGTCCATGCCGACGCAATAATTATTTTTCGAAAAGAAAATGATTTATTAATTCGAAATAATGATTTGATTTTGTTTCAAACTTCAAACGCTTATAACTTTTGCGTTTCAACTCCGATTTGAGTGATTCAAATTTCTAAATTTGTATAAAATTGAGATCTACCTAAATATGAATTTTATTTAATTTTTGGACTAAAGTTTTTCTCTGCAAAATTATTTAATTGATTATTTAAACTTTAAATAATCATAACTTTTAAGCGTCTTAACTCCAAATTTGACGATTCCAGTTTCTAAAAACTCATAAAATTATGTTCTCTCTGTTTATGGAATTTATTTGGATGTTTGGACACTTTATGCCTATTGTTTATTCGTGTATTTGCTATTTGCACGCTTTACGAGTAGACGTTGAAGTGCCGGAAGGATTCGAAGGAGAAGTATTGACTCAGGATCCAACTCAAGACCAAGAACAAGTACTTTTTTAAGGCAAGTTGTGCTTTGACCATGTTGATCCTATTTCGAAATCTATTTTGATTTAAACTATTGCATGCTAGTTCAATTAGAAAAATACTTTGTTTAAACATGGGGGTTAGATAAATACCAATTTCTTTGTATGACACCTTGATTATTTAAGTATGTGCCATGACCCCTTGTCACCCTAGTTGTGGATTACTAGTTGGACATTATTAAATTGCCAACATGGGTTTAGACCATTGTAGTATACTGCTTAGACCTGCTAAGTGCTCATAACATGATTTTGGATAATCAAATGTTAATATTGACTTAATGATATATTGAACCTGTTTTGGAAAGGTATCATGTGATGTTGATGGCACGTGGTGCATGGTAATCAACTGGGGTTTGATAATGATTTCGGCCAGGGGCATGTGGCAAGAGTAATCAGGTGGGCCAGTTGTGGCATTGGGAGTGTTGATTTGGTTCTTCGGGTAGTTTTGCCCTGGTCACCCTAAGGACTTAACCTTGCAAGCCTTTGAACTGGGTCTAACGTGCAACCACATGTCTGTAATGGGACGGACCTAGTTGACTAAGTTGCTAATAACGCACTGTGGGACCTCGGGAGGTCAACTACACCCTTTGTGTAAGTTATGCGGGAGGCGTCTGGAAGTGAGGCCAGTACCCATCTAACAGTTGATTGGCCTAGACTTCGCCTTAGCGAAGGGAAGGGTTAGCGCAATAACAGGGAGGACCACTTGTATTGTTAGAAGTCTCAGAAAGACTTTGTTACGGGAACTTCGCCTTTGTGGTGTTTGACTGTATCTTGTGGGTAAAGTGCATAACCTCTGCAGAGTTTAGAATCTATTCGAATAGCCGTGTCATGGTATTGGACATCGCCGGAATTACAAATCAAGGGTTAGATTTTCTCAAAAATAACTTTGGTTTGAAAAGTTGAAATTTGGACTAATAATGAAGTTGATGGAAATGTGGTTTAGGATGGGAGAGATGTTTACCAAACTTCTTGAAAAGTTATTTATGTTTTACTTATTTCTACAAATTTTCGAATCTACTTATATTACTTGTCCAATGCTTTTCTTTGCAAATATACCTTGAGTTATTCCTTTGTACCAAGCCATGCATATAGTATATTAGCTTGCATTCTGTGCATGACTTGTCGAGTACCAAGTACTCACCCTTGCCTCAACACAACACAGTTGAAGAGGAGACTACGCCCGACTTTGGAGGAGGAGCTCCAAGAGGATCCATCTACATAGGGAGCGAGCCCAGTCAGTTGCCTGTGGTATACTGGATGGCGCCACGATGTTACCTTATTTGATTTTCCGCTGCTACTATTTCTCTTTTAATAAGTATCGTCCTGCGGGGCGTACATTTGTGACTTGACCATAAGGTCGAGTAACCAGTTTGGTTATTTAAATAAAGTACTTATTTAGTATCGAGTGGTATGATTGTGATAATTACCGATGTTAAGACTGTGTGCACTAGCGTGTTCCTGGACTAGTGCTGAATACACAGAGGGTCCGGATTTGCAAATTCGGGGTCCCGACAAACACGTGGACGGTCGAGATTGCTTCGTCTCCGCCGAGTCCGATACGGATTGCGCCGCCGCGTCCGCCGCCGTGTTCCGTTAGGGTTCCGATTTGTGCTCGCATCCCGGGGCTATTTAATGCGTGGGACATCGCCCGAGGTTGCCCTTTGCTGTGCGCACCCGAAACCCTAACCCGTCGAGCCCTAGCTGCCACCGCTCAGCCGCAATCGCTCGCCGTAGTTGCTTAGGGGTTCCGCCGTGGTTTTTGTCGAATCCCGCCGCCGTCTGCCGTTCTCCGCCGCCGTTGGCCCCAGATCCGAGTTCCCCGCAACGAGACGCACCCGAAGGGAGAACTCACCTCGCCGGAGAAGCCCCGCAGCGCCGCGCCGTTGGTCACCGTCCCCAGCTACGGCCAGCCAGCGCCGCCGCACGCCATCACCGGGCCTCGAATCTTCTCAGCTGTCCGATCAAGATCGCACGGTCCAGATCGCGCCACGTCACCCGCCGGTGAGATTCTGATCCAAAACTCCAGATCCAATCTCAACCGTTTGATCTAGATCCAACGGTCCTAATCAAACGCGTTAACCCAAACGCGTGGAAGCCAGATCTGATCTGGGCCGTTGATTTTCAAATCAACGGCCGAGATCGTGCCACGCGGCGATCGGCGCACTCCACGCGTGCGTGTCGCCGACACGCCGCCCGCATGTCGCCACCACCCGGCCGTCTTGATGGCGTCGGCGATGACGCTACCGGTGGAGTCCCACTGTCGGTATAGCGGTGAGTCCCCGCTGACGTCAGCAATGACGTCACCGTAGGGTCCCACCTGTCAGTCTCACGGGGAGCCGTGGACCGGGTCCACGGTAGACCCAAGCCAAACCATGGACCACGTCCATGAACCGGTGACGTCGGCCAGACCAATCGAGGCTGCCACGTGTCATCTTTGACGCAATAAATTAATTTCCGAAAAAGAAAATGATTTATTAATTCGAAATAATGATTTCAGATTTTGATTCAAACTTTAAACGCTTATAACTTTTGCGTTTTAACTCTGAATTGAGTGATTCAAATTTCTAAATTTGTATAAAATTGAGATCTACCTAATGATGAATTTTATTTAATTTTTGGACTAAAGTTTTTCTCTGTAATATTATTTAATTGATTATTTAAACTTTAAATAATCATAACTTTTGTGTTTTAACTCCGATTTGAGCGATTCCAGTTCCTAAAAATTCATAAAATTATGTTCTCTCTGTTTATGAACTTTATTTGGATGTTTGGACACTTTTGGTCTACTGGTTTATTCATTTGTTGCTATTTGCACGCGTTACGAGTAGACGTTGAAGTGCCGGAAGGATTCGAAGGAGAAGTATTGACCCAGGATCCAGCTCAGGACCAAGAGCAAGTACTTTTTGAAGGCAAGTTATGCTTTGACCATATTGATCCTATTTTGAAACCTATTTTGATTTAACTTATTGCATGCTAGTTCAATTAGAAAATACTTTATTTAATTCCGGGGAATTAGATAAATACCAAATTGATGTATGACACCTTGATTAATTAAATATGTGCCATGACCCCTTGTCACCCTAGTTGTGGATTACTAGTTGGACATTATTAAATTGCCAACATGGGTTTTTAGACCGTTTTAGTATATTGCTTAGACCTGCTACGTGCTCATGACATGATTTTGGACAATCAAATGTTAATATTGACTTAATGATATATTGAACCTGTTTTGGAAAAGTATCATGTGTTGTGATGTTGATGGCACGTGGTGCATGGTAATCAACTGGGGTTTGATAAATAGTTTTTGACCGGGGCATGTGGCAAGAATGATCAGGTGGGCCAGTTGTGGCACCGGGAATTTTGGTTTGGTTTTTCGGGTAGTCTTGCCCTGGTCACCCTAAGGACTTAACCTTGCAAGCCTTTGAACTGGGTCAATCGTGCAACCACATGTCTGTTATGGGACGGACCTAGTTGATTAAGTTGCTAATAACGAACCTGTGGGACCTCAGGAGGTCAACTACACCCATTGTGTAGTTGTACGGGGGAGTGTACCGGGGCTGCGGCCAGGTACCCATCTAACGGTTGGTTGGCCTAAACTTCGCCTTAGCTAAGGGAAGGGTTAGTGTGCAACAACCGGAGAGGACCACTTGTATTGTTGGAGGTTTCCGAAAGACTTTGTTACGGGAACTCGCCTTTGTGGTGTTTGACTGTATCTTGTGGGTAAAGTGCATAACCTCTGCAGAGTGTAAAATCTATACGAATAGCCGTGTCCGCGGTATTGGACATCGCTCGGGAATTACAGTCAAGGGTTAGACTTTCTCAAAAATAACTTGGACTTGAAAGGTTGGGTTGGATTAATAATGATGTTGATGGAAATATGGATTAGGATGGGAAAGGTGTTTACTAAACTCCTTGAAAAGTTATTTATGCTTTACTTGTTCTACTGCTTTCGAATCTACTTATGATACTTGTTAAAATGCTGTTTACTGCAAATATACCTTGAGCTATTCCTTTGTATCAAACCATGCATATAGTATATTAGCTTGCATTACATGCATGACTTCTTGAGTACCAAGTACTCACCCTTGCCGCAATACAACACCAGTTGAAGAGGAGACTACACGGCTTTGGAGGAGGAGCTTCGGAGGAACCGTCTACTTAGGGAGCGAGCCCGGTCGGTTGCTGTGGTATCTTTGGATGGCGCCACGAAGTTATCTTATTTTTCCGCTGCTATTATTTCTCTCTTAATAAGTTTCGCCCTGCGTGGCATATATTTGTAACTCGACCATAAGGTCGAGCAACCAGTTTGACTATTTAATTAAAGTACTTTATTAGTATCGAGTGGTATGATTGTGATATTTACCGATGTTAAGACTGTGTGCACTAGCGCGTTCCTGGACTAGTGCTGAATACACAAAGGGTCCGGATTTGCAGATTCGGGTCCCGACACTAGATTAGATTCAATCTGGACCGTTGATTTTCAAATCAACGGCCCGGAGCAAGCCACGTGGCCGGGAGCCGAACAGTCGCGATCCACGCGGGCGACACTAGTTGTCGCTGATGTCACCATGACGTCAGCATGGGCCCGCATGTCAGCATCTGACCCAGCCGCACGATGACGTCATCCGTGACGTCATGATGACGTCACGGTGGGGCCCAGCTGTCAGAGCTGTTTGGCTGAGCGCGTTGACGTGAGCAATGACGTCATCCGAGTGGGTCCCACGTGTCAGCGACACGTGTACCCGTGGACCGGGTCCACGGTGGACCAAGCCCGAGCCGTGGACCGAGTCCATAGGCCAAATGACGCAATGCTAACATCATAATTCGATTTTTCAAAAGAAAAATAATTCAGTGGAAAATCAAAATCCACGCTGACGTCATAATTTGGATTTTTCGATAGAAAAATAAATGAATTAATTCGGTTTATTCTTTTGTTTGATTTTTCAAACTTCAAACGCTTATAACTTTTGCGTTTTAACTCCAAATTGAGCGATTTCAATTTCTAAATTTTTATAAAATTGAGCTTTATTTAATGGTGAATTTTATTTAATTTTTGGACATGAGTTTTTCTCTGTTTTTATTTATTTGGTGTTTATTTATCCGTTACGAGTAGACGTTGAAGTGCCCGAAGGCTTCGAAGGTGAAGTTTTGATCCAGGAGCCAGCTCAAGACCAAGAACAAGTACTTTTTGAAGGCAAGTTATGCTTTGACCATATTGTTCCCACTTTGGAAATTATTTTGATTCAAATTATTGCATGTTAATTTAATTAGAAAATGCTTGGATTAATTCTGGGAATTAGCTAAATGCCAAATTGCTGTATGCCACCTTGACATAAATAAATGTATGCCATGACCCCTCGTCACCCTAGTTGTGGATTATTTAATTGGACATTATTTAATTGCCAACATGGGAATTTAGACCGATGTAGTATAATGCTTAGCCCTGCCACGAAATCATAACATGATTTTGGATAATTAAATGCTAATATTTACTTAATGAGATATTGAACCTGTTTTGGAGAGTGTCATGTGTTATTGATAATGATGTTGATGGCACGTGGTGCATGGTAATCAACTAGGGGTTTGATAAATAAATTTAGACCGAGGCAAGTGGCAAGGATAATTTGGTGGGCCATGAGTGGCATCGGGAATGTCGCTTTGGTTCTTAGGCAGTCTTGCCTTGGTCACCCTAAGGACTTAACCTTGCAAGCCTTTGAACTGAGTCAATCATGCAACCACATGTCTGTAATGGGACGGACCTAGTTGAATATTGAATAAGTTCCAAATAACTTGATTGTGGAACCTTAGGGTGTCAACTACACCTTTTGTGTAGTTGTACGGGGGAGCATACCGGGGCGATGGCTAGGTACCCATCTAACGGTTGGTTGGCCTAGACTTCGCCTATGCTTAGGGAAGGGTTAGTGCGCAACAACCGGGGAGGTCCAGTTGTATGGTTAGAGGCTTCCGAAAGACTTTGTTACGGACACTCACCTTTGTGGTGTTTGGCTGTATCTTGTGGGAAAAGTGCATAACCTCTGCACCATGTACAACCTATTCGAATAGCCGAGTCCACGTTATTGGACACTACTCGGGGATTACAGTCAAGGGTTAGACTTTCATGAAAATAACTTGTTTTGGAAAATGTTTGGGTTGAAATGATGAATTGGACTTAGGATTGGAAAATGCTTTACTTGTGACATCCTTGTGAAAGTACCCCATCTATTATTGTTTTCCTGCTTTGCAATCTATTACTGTATTTACACATGCTGCTTTTCTGCAAATATACCTGTTAGCCTATCATTTGTAATAAGCCATGCATATAGAATATTAGCTTGCATTCTGTGCATGACTTGCTGAGTACCAAGTACTCACCCTTGCCACAATACAAACATCAGTTGAAGAAGAATCGACGCCAGCTCTGGAGGAGGAGTTCCAGGAGGAGCCTACGAACTAGGGGCGAACCCAGTCAGTTGCCTGTGGCATATTGGTTGGCACCACGCGTTTTCTTTACATTACGCTGTAGATTTATTCGAGTAAGACTTTAGCCCTGCGAAGCGTACTTTTGTAACTTGACCATAAGGTCGAGCAACTAGTTATATTTCCCTTTTAATAAAGTACTTTACTATTTCGTTAAGTATGATTGTGATATATACCGATGTTGAGACTACGGGCACTAGTTTGATACTGGACTAGTGCTGAATACACAGAGGGGCCAGATTTGCAAATTCGGGTCCCAACACCTAACACCTACGTGAGGTAGGTGGCTGTAACACCCTAATTTTTGCTTTTCATGAGTTTAAATGAAATTTGGCACCTTTGTGAATTTTGGAATTTTTTGGAATTTATTTGGAATTTATTTGAATTTATTCACTTTTGAAATAATTAAAGAATTTAATTTTGCAAATAAAATTTTGTTGGAAATATTTTATTTGAGTCCAAAATGTTCTAAAATATTTTCTAGAATTTTTCTGGGATTTTTCTGAGTATTTTGCTATTTTTCTTGAATTAAAAGAATTTCTGGAAATTATTTTGAATATTTAATCGCTGGAAAAACCAAACCGGGTTTTACTGTTCATCCAACCGGACCCGAGTCCGAGTCAGACTCGAGTCCGACTCGGACCACGTTCGATCCGAACCCGAGCCAACCTAACCCTAACCGCGTGACCGTTGGATCGAAATCCAACGGCCATGATTGAGCCACGTCGCCCGAACCCGAGCCGACCGAGCCAGCCAGGTCGCCCGGCCGGACCCGAGCCCAAACCCCCGTGACCGTTGGATCTTGATCCAACGGTCCACATTAAGCCATGTCACCGAATCCGAATTGGATTCGGATTCCGCCGCCGCAACCGGGTGGACCTCGATGTCCGCGCAATACACGGAAGCTGAGGCCCCTATTTAATGGGCCACCGCTGCCAGCGTGTTCTCCGTTTCCTTACGCACCCGTAGCCCTAGATCTTCACGCCTGAGCCGCTGTGGTTGCGCTGCAATCGCTCGCCGTAGTTGGTCATGCGTTCCGCAGCGGTTTTGCGCCGTTTCCGCCGCCGTCCGCCGTCCTCCGCCGTCACTAAGCACAGATTCGGAACCGTTGCGTCAAGACGCGTCGGGAGGTACCATCCACTCCGCCGGAGGAGCCCCGCAACGCCATTGCCGTGGTCGTCGTCTTCGTCTCCGGTGAACCAGCTCCGCCGCATGCCATCACCGTCGCTCGAGCTCTCTCCACCGTCCGATCAAGATCCAAGGGCCCAGATTCGTCCACGTCATCCCCGGGTAAAAACTCACGTTTTAGTTTTTAGATCTGTTTTAAACCGTTGGATCTTGATACAACGGTTTAGATCGCGTCACGTAGCCGTAACTGCACCGTGCTTGGATAGATCTCAGCCGTCAGATCTAGATCGTACGGCTAGGGTTAGCCGCGTTGTAACTTTAGATTGGATCTTGACCGTCCGATCAAGATCGAACGGTCTAGATCGACCGTGTAGTTTCCATAACGCGTAAACCCAGATCCGATCTGGGCCGTTGATTTTCAAATCAACGGCCGAGATCTAGGCACGTGGCCGGAAGCGTGATCGACGCGGTCAGCGCGGTCACCGCCTCGGCCAGCTGTCGCCGCCGGCCGCGCAGAGTCGCTTGGCCACCGGCCGACGTCACGCGTGGCGTCGGCGGCCGTTCCAATACTTCGATGGCGTACCGTGACGTCATGATGACGCCACGCGGGGCCCACCGCCGAACTCGGCCGAACCACGCGCTAACGTCGCCACGACGTCACCGAGGGGTCCCACTGCCACGGCTCAGACAACAGGCCGGTCCACGGTGGACCCAAACTGAACCGTGGACCACATCCATGGACCGGCTGACGCAATAAATCGATTTTTCAAGAGAAAAATAATTCGGTGGAAAATCAAAATCCACGCTGACGTCATGCTGACGTCATTATTCGGTTTTCAGTATAAAAACAAATGGATTAATTCGGATTATTGATTTATTTGAATTTTGAAACTTCAAACGCTTATAACTTTTGCAATTTAACTCCGATTTGAGTGATTCAAATTTCTAAATTTTTATAAAATTGAGATCTACCTAATGGTGAATTTTATTTAATTTTTGGACCAAAGTTTTTCTCTATAATATTATTTAATTAATTATTTAAACTTTGAACGATTGTAACTTTTGCGTTTTAACTCCTATTTTGCCGATTCAAATTCCTAAAAATTCATAAAATTATGCTCTCTCTATTTATGGACTTCATTTGGATGTTTGGACACTTTTTGTCTACTATTTATTTATTTATTGCTATTTTCACGCTTTACGAGTAGACGTTGAAGTGCCCGAGGGCTTCGAAGGAGAAGTGTTGACCCAGGAGCCAGCCTAGGACCAAGACCAAGTACTTTTTGAAGGCAAGTTATGCTTTGATCATATTGATCCCATTTTTTTGAAATTAATTTGATTTAAATTATTGCATGCTAATTTAGATTAGAAAATACTTTATTTAATTATGGAAAATTAGATAAATGCCAAATTGTTGTATGACACCTTGGTTAATTAAATATGTGCCATGACCCCTTGTCACCCTAGTTGTGGATTATTAGTTGGACATTATTAAATTGCCAACATGGGTAGTTAGACCGATGTAGTATGCTTAGCCTTGCCACGTGAAATGCTTTGGACAATCAAATGCTAATATTGACTTAATGAGATATTGAACCTGTTTTCAAGAAGTATCATGTGTTGTGATTGTCGATGGCACGTGGTGCATAGTAATCAACTGGGATTTGATAAATAGTTTTCGACCGGGGCATGTGGCAAGAATGATCGGGTGGGCCTGTTGTGGCACCGGGAGCGTTGATTTGGTTCTTCGGATAGTCTTGCCCCGGTCACCCTAAGGACATAACCTTGCAAGCCTTTGAACTGAGTCAAACGTGTAACCACATGTCTGTAATGGGACGGACCTAGTTGATTAAGTTGCTAATAACGTACCTGTGGGACCTCGGGGTGTCAACTATACCTTTTGTGTAGTTATGCGGGGAGCGTCTGGTCATGCCCGGTACCCATCTAACGGTGGATTGGCCTAAACTTCGCCTTCACTAAGGGAAGGGTTAGTGTGCAATCACCGGGAGGACCACTTGTCTTTGTTAGAAGTTTAGAAAGACTTTGTTACGGACACTCGCCTTTTTGGTGTTTGGCTGTATCTTGTGGGTAAAGTGCGTAACTTCTGCAGAGTGTAAAATCTATTCGAATAGCCGTGTCCGCGGCATTGGACATCGCTCAGGAATTACAGTTAAGGGTTAGACTTTCTTGAAAATAACTTGGACTTGAAAGGTTTGGTTTGGTTTAATAATGACGTTGATGGAAATGTGTATTAGGAATGGGAAAGATGTTTATTTAACTCCTGGAAAAGTTATTGATCTTAAACTTGTTTCTACTGCTTCGAATCTACTTATGTTACTCGTCAAACGCTGTTTTACTGCAATTATACCCTGAGCTATTCCTTTGTACTAAGCCATGCATGTAGTATATTAGTTGCATTCTGTACATGACTTACTGAGTACCAAGTACTCACCCTTGCCACAATACAACACCAGTTAAAGAAGAGTCTACACCAGCTTTGGAGGAGGAGCTCCAAGAGGAACCGTCTAACTAGGGAGTGACCCCAGTCAGTTGTCTGTGGTATACTGGATGGCGCCACGAAGTTATCTTATATTCCGCTGCAGTTATTTCTCTTTTAATAAGTTTTCGCCCTGCGTGGCGTATATTTGTAACTTGACCTTAAGGTCGAGCAACCAGCTTGTTAACTAATTAAGGTACCTTACTATTTCGTTGAGTATGATTGTGATATTTACCAATGTTGAGACTGTGTGCACTAGCGAGTTCCTGGACTAGTGCTGAATACACAGAGGGTCCGGATTTGCAAATTCGGGTCCCGACAGAGGTGGTATCAGAGCCATACTGACTATAGGCTCACCCATAGTTAGATTGGTCGTAGTGAGGATAAAACCTATTTTCTAAAGATAAAATTTGTCAAGATAATGAATGAATTCTCGACTTACCCCTTTCCTTCTTATTCATACCCCTTGCTGAGTTCTTCTTGTCTCCCACTTGATTTTAAAATGTTGCGTTCTTACGCGAGTGTCTTCTGACAGATGATGATGAAGAACAACTACGCTGAGCGTGAGGGAGGCTACGCTGCCGAGTTGTGGCGTATGCTTCAGTTTCTTGGAGGTTTTGAAAGACCGCTCTACCGAGGGACTACACTCGTGTAGACAGGATTGGTCATAGGATGGGACGTCAGGATCACGGTGTATGCCCGAGAGAAGACGAAGTTCAGCCGCCCTTTTCACTTCACCGCTAGGAGGTCTACCTTTGAGATGGGAATCCAGGAGGTGTCACGTCGAGCAATGCAGCAGATCGCTCGCACCTACTCTAGGGAGCTGGAAGGCACAGTATTCCGTCACCACCCACGCCGAGACAGCAGGGCTCAGCGGAAGCCGATAGAAGATGAGGATGCTACCGTCACTCACTTAGCCAGATTCGTCTCCGCTCAGGAGGAGCTTATCGATGACACGGTTCAGGAGTTGAAGAAGGCTCGCGAGCAGGTTGAGGAAGAGAAAAAGCATTTAGAGAATGCTCGTGAGTACGTCGCCTATGTTGCGGAAAGGATCGCAGAGCTGGAGACCGCACTGTATGGACAGGGCCCCGATCTAGTGTTGGAGTTGGATGCCCCAGAGCCAGAGGAGGACCCAGAAGAGGCGCCACCTGCACCCGCGCCGCGGCCACAACAACAGCTAGATCCCGAGCTAGAGGAGGACGCCGCGTCGTCAACCACAGCTGCAGTTGCAGGTCATGGCGTTTGTTTCGCGCCTATGCCACCGCAGCCGCCCCGAGGAGGCAGTGGAGGTTTTCTCGACGAGTGAGCGTAGGTTTTGAGGTTGGGACTCCTTCGTCGAGTCGCGTTATAGAATAAGAGTCACCCCTTCAGGCGTTAGACTCTAGTAAGAGTCGATTTGGATTTTCATTGCTTGTTGAGTGTACAGTATGTGTTGCAAGGCCCTTAGGCATTGTGAGCAACCATACCAAGTTATTATTATTAAATAATAAAGATGGATTTTTGAGTTACACTTTTCCCCGCATAAGTTTCCCTACTCTCTTGTCTATTCTTATTCCCTCTCATCACTGAAACCTTGGAGCAATCGACAGATGGTGAACACCCGCGGAAACCTTGGAGGCAATGGAAGTGGGTCTCGCCCAGCTGGGAACCCCAATGATGGAGCACCAGCACCCCAACCAGCACCGCCAGTTGACATGCAGAATTTTGGAGCTTTTCTTGCTGCACAGATCCAGCTGATGCATGCAATGATGCAACAGATTACTGCCCACGCCACTGCTAATCAGAATAATCAAGTCAATCAGGGACAACGCCAGAATTCAAGACTGTCAGAGTTCATGAGGAGTCATCCACACACTTTCTCTGGGATGCTACACATTGCCCAATGCATGGGAAATGAGAAGGTATTCTACACTTCTCATCAGTTGGAAGGGACCGCCGTAGAATGGTGGGAGAATTTTTGTGCCACGCGGGAGAACCCTCAGGACATCACTTGGGAGGAGTTTACAGCCGCATTTCGTTAGTATCACGTGCCTGAGGGAATTATGGACCTCAAGAAGGAAGAGTTCAGAGCACTGAAGCAAGGTAATCAGCCGGTGGCCGAATACCTGAATAAGTTCACACAGCTTGCACGTTACGCACCTGAAGACGTAGCGACAGATAAAGCCAAATAGTCTCGCTTTATGAAGGGACTTAACTCAGGACTGCAGGTGAGACTGATCACCCACACCTTTCTAGATTTCCAGGAACTTGTGAACAAGGCGCTCGTTCTTGAAGATAAGCACAAGGAACTGGATGAGAACCGGAAGTGAAGGATGCAACAGTAGGGATCGCATCAGGGAGCGCAGCAACGCTTGAGGGTTGCGCCAAATCAGTTTTTCAGATTCCAGCAGCAGAATGCAACAAGGACACCGTCACCAGCATCAAGACCCGTCAACCAGAATTATCAGACCCCAGCTCCAGCCAGAAACGCCGCCTCAGGCAGTCAACAGGGGACAGTGAGACGCTGCTATACATGCAACGAGCCCGGGCACTTCTCCAACAGTTGCCCCAAGAAGACAGCAGGAGTGACCCCGGTCCGCTTCAATCTGGGATCCACACCAGCCAGGACGCCTGCACCCGGAGCAAACCACGGGACAACACAGCCAGGAGCCACGCCCCAGACCGTAGTGAGAGGTCGAGTCAACCATGTCACCGCAAAGGCACTCCAGAATGCCACGGACATCGTGTTGGGTAAGTTACTTGTCAACTCAGTACCTGCAACAGTTTTGTTTGACTCTGGAGCTTCGCATTCGTTTGTTTCTCAAGGCTTTGCTGCTAAAAATGATTTGGAGATTGCAAGACTTAAATGCATGCTTTTAGTTCAAACCCCTGGTTCCGAACTCCGAACTAAAGTAGGATGTTCTGGGGTGAGAATATTAATAGATGGGGTAGAATTCCTAGCGAACCTTATTATACTGGAAACCCAGACCTTAGATGTTATTTTGGGAATGGATTGGTTATCCAAGCACAAGGCTGTGCTAGATTGTGGACGAATGATTATCTCAGTTGAGAGCCCGTGTGGAAGGAAAGTGGAATTTCAAGCCACCGCCGTTAGAGATGGGCAGTTGATGGTTAACAGTGCGAAGGCGATCAGCATAGAAGATGTCTCAGTAGTGAATGAGTATCCAGATGTCTTTCTTGAAGATCTACCTGGTATGCCGCCAGATAGAGACATAGAGTTTGTAATAGAGCTTGTACCTGGTACAGCGCCGATAGCAAAGAGACCCTATCGGATGTCCACCGAAGAATTGGTAGAGATGAAGAAGCAGCTTGAAGAGCTGATGGAGAAAGGATTCATCAGACCGAGTTCGTCGCCGTGGGGAGCACCAGTTCTGTTCGTCAAGAAGAAGGATGGGAGATTCAGGATGTGCATTGACTACCGTGCACACAATGAAGTCACCGTCAAGAATAAATACCCGCTACCCAGGATCGATGATCTGTTTGACCAGCTGAGAGGAGCAGGAGTCTTCTCCAAGATTGATCTGAGATCGGGATACCACCAGTTGAAGATTCGGTCAGAGGATATTCCGAAGACCGCGTTCTCGTCAAGATACGGACATTACGAGTTTACAGTTATGTCATTCGGTCTGACGAATGCACCAGCCTATTTCATGAATATGATGAATAAGGTGTTCATGGAATATTTGGACAAGTTTGTTGTTGTGTTCATAGATGACATCTTAGTCTACTCCCAGACAAAGGATGAACATGCAGAGCACTTGAGGCGAGTCTTGGAAAAGCTGAGGGAGCAGCAACTCTTCGCCAAGTTCAGCAAGTGTGACTTTTGGAAGGACAAGGTGGAGTTCCTCGGACATGTAATGACCGCAGAAGGAGTCGCCGTTGATCCAAGCAAGGTAGAAGCTGTGTTACACAGGGAGCAGCCGAAGACCGTGACCCAGATTCGTAGTTTCCTTAGTATGGCAGGTTACTACCGCCGCTTCATTGAAGGCTTTTCGACAATTGCGAGACCTCTCACGCAATTGTTGAAAAAGGAGAAGAAGTTTGAATGGACGCCGGAATGTGAGAAAGGTTTTTAAGAGCTGAAGAAGCGATTGACATCAGCCCCGGTGTTAGTTCTACCGGACGTCAATCAAAGCTTCGATATTTATTGTGATGCATCGCGCCAAGGACTTGGATGTGTGCTGATGCAGAACGAAAAGGTCGTCGCTTACGCATCGAGGCAGTTGAGACCACACGAGGAGAATTATCCGACGCATGACCTAGAGTTAGCTGCCGTAGTGCACGCCTTGAAGTTGTGGCGTCATTATTTGATTGGAAACAGATGTGAAGTGTTTACGAATCATAAGAGTCTTAAGTACATCTTCACCCAATCGGACTTGAATATGAGGCAGAGGAGATGGTTAGAGTTGATCAAGGATTACAATGTCGGAATCCATTACCATCCTGGAAAGGCCAACGTGGTGGCCAATGCTCTGAGTCGGAAAAGCTATACCGTGAATATGTTGATAGCCACGAGTCAGGAAGAGCTATGCAAGGATTTCCAAAGAATGCAGATTGAAGTGGTACCAGAAGGATTCTTGGCTGCATTAGAAGTTAAGCCTACCCTGGAGGATCAGATCCGAGAAGGACAGAAGGATGATGACAAGATCCGCAGGATTAAGTCCAAGATGGATGAAGGCAAGGCAAAAGACTTCAAGCTGGATGAGCAAGGCACGTTGTAACACCCCATAAATCTCAACTGTTGTACAAGAACAATTCGGCAGCATTTCCCCTAAAACAGGATAATACGGAAGCAATTCGAATAGGAATAATATCATGACATCAATACTAGAGACAACGAGTCTAATTCAACCAGGTATCAACCATAAATATAACACATCTCTAATGGGACAACCATAAACGAGAACAAGTTTAAAGGGAACAACAAAGGTTCTATATGTAATAAGATTGCATCCAACTAATGAATTATTTCAAAGCACTAGATCATGAGAGTCGTGATGACATCAGAAAATTTATTGTGTTGCTAGCCCACCCTTCATGCTTACGACTCACGTGCGCTACCTGAAAACATCAAAACAGCAAGTAGTGAGATTGGGTAATCTCAGCAAGCGGAACAACTAATAAAAATAATACATCCACCATATATCTAGCATTCCACATTCCTCATATATAATACCACATCAAAGAGTCCACACCACTTCAGTAAAATGCATATGATTGATGCACATGCTTATGCCATGTTCCTCCTCACTGCGTTCTTTCTCAGGAACACACGGTGTTGTACCGGTACGGTCGCGCACGCTGGCGTCGACAAACTTCCAATGCATGATTATGCAGTTAATGCTTCATGCATGAATTCATTCATAACCTCCCCCACTGAGTCCACATGTTTTCATATCATCATATAGCATGGATAGAAAGCAAATATCATTGAGATGAAATGTTTAGACAATTCATCCGGTAAACAACATCATTCTTCACCTTACTCATGATTCATAGCTAAACCACAACATCACAATGCCAGTCAAGATATTGTAATCCTCAAAGCAAGTGATTAAACCATGTATGATTGCTGTAATTGGAGTTTATAATGAAGGCGAAGCAAACAACGATGTATAGCTTAACAATACAACTACTTCCACTTGCCTTTACTGACGTGGACGATGAACCTAGTTGCGCCCAGCAGTGGCACCACCTGAACAAACATTATTTCAGTACATAGCGACATCACAATTCATCACACAATTCAAACACATGCTTCCTACTCCCCGTTCCCGTTTAAACGCCAAAAACCCCGATCTGTCCGGATCGAACAGCAGCACCCTCTCTTCCCAATTTCGTAACTTTTTTCTACTATTCATAAAAATACAAAAAAATTACAGTAGATAGATAATGACATGTTCTACAACTTTCATGAAGGTTAAAAATTTCAATTCCGCTGTTAAACATGCCTAAACAACCGTCCAACACAGTGGACGAAATCTGTTTCTAGATTCTGTTCGTCAGTTTCCAACAGCTATAACTCTCATACCGATTCCCCAAAAATTCTGAAAAAATTACATAAGCTAGGTCTCGACGTTATCTACAACTTTCTAGTTATAGGTTTCTTCAGGAAAAATCATCTATGCCACGTAAACCGCAAAACAATCCGCGCTGCACAATTTCCCCTTTCAGAAACAGCATCACTGGAACAACTACCCTTCTACCCCATCAAAATCCATCCAAATCAAACACCACCAGATCTAATACACTCCTAATCCTAGGTAGAACAGGGGGTAAAAGATCGGGAATTTTACCTTGAGTTCTTCCTTGAGAACCCACAAAGATTGCGCAACGATCCCCGACACGGAAATCTATCCTCCTCTCGAATTTTCCTTCGCGAACCGCGGTGGATCCTCGAACCACCAAGCCGGGAAGGAGAAGGGGAGGGGCGGCTGCCTAGGGGAGGGAGTGGTGGCTGCCAAGGGGAGGAAGTGGTGGCGCCTAGGGTTTGGGGGAGGGGGTGGCGCCACTAAGGGAGAGGTGGGCCGGCCCACCAAGGCGTGGGGAGGGGGAAGGTGGGGAGGGAATTCCCGGCCCAGGCCCAAGTTGCCTTAGCCCAGCTAAAACTAGCCTCAAACTCTAATTTTAATATTAAATTGCTGCATATTCTTTAATTATTTCATTCCCCGACAAAACCCTCCTTCTTTCTGGAACAACCAAGAAAGAAAACCCTAGGATCGCTCTCAAGTTCTAGGGCATCACAATCTCCCCACCTTAAAAGGATTCGTCCCCGAATCTTCTCCTTTTAGCTACGGACCTAAAAGGAAAAAGAAGGCAAAAGGTAAACCACGACTTACCCCCAACGTCCTCAAAGAGCGTAGGGTACTTCTTCCACATCTGGTCCTCAGGTTCCCAAGTTGCCTCCCGCTCAGACTGATTGGTCCACAAAACTTTCACAAATCTGATGGTTCTCCTCCTCATGACTCGCTCTGAAGAGTCTAAAATTCGAAGTGGATGGCACTCCAAAGTCAAATCTTGCTCAACTGTAATCGGCTCCAAGTCAATCTTATGCTCTGGGTCATGGAGATACTTCCGTAACATAGAGACATGGAAGACATCATGCACTCCCTTCAAAGAGTCTGGCAATTCCAGACGGTATGCCAAACTGCCCACCCGGGCCACCACTGGGAACGGACCAATGTACCTCGGGCTAAGCTTGCCGGTAGTACCAAAACGAACAACACCCTTTGATGGAGATACCTTGAGGAGAACTTGATCACCCACCGAAAATTCCAAATCTCTCCTTCTGTTATCGGCATAACTCTTCTGACGGCTCTGGGCGGCCAGGAGGTTCCGCCGTATCTCTTGCACCTTCTCAAAGGTCTGTTGAACCCAATCCGGACCCTGCAATGATTTTTCACCGGCTGGATCCCAGCAAAGCGGAGAAACACATTTTCGACCATAAAGCGCCTCGAAGGGAGCCATTCGAATACTAGCCTGGTAACTGTTATTGTATGCAAACTCTACCAAGGCCAAGTGATCCTCCCAACTTCCCTTCCAAGAAAGAACACACGCTCGAAGCATGTCCTCTAGAGTCTGGAAGGTCCTCTCAGATTGGCCATCAATCTGAGGATGAAAAGATGTGCTGAGAGAGAGTTTTGTTCCCAAAGCACTATGCAAGCTCTGCCAAAACACGGACACAAATCTAGTTAGGGGTGGGCATTCGGTTAATTCGGTTTTATCGGTTCGGTTTATTCGGTTTAAAAAAAATTCGGTTTTTGGGAATTGTAAACCGAACCGAACCGAATAATTTCAAAAACCGAACCGAATTAACCGAATAAATTCGATTCGGTTAATTCGGTTTTACGGTAAACCGAATTAACCAGCAACACCATTTTAAGAATTTGGGCAGCGCAACAATGCTTGATGCAAAATTTGAAGATACAGTTTCAACCTAAAGCATTATTTATGGTATGCGAACCAGCATTTGTACAAAGTTTCGTAGTCACAATCGTAACAAGAGAACCATCCATCCAACTATGTATGAACCAATGAACCATGCTATTGCTTGCCGCTTTGAAACCACACACCAACTTACAGGTGTAAGGTAAATTATTTTGTTAGTATGTAAGGTTTTGAAATTGAAACCACAAACCAACTTACAAGAGCAAATTTTGCTTGCTTGTGTGCACCGCAACGAACACAATACATGCATATAAAATCTGGGAGCAAGATTAGCAAACGAGAGCGAACGAGCACATGAGCAATCAAATGCGGCAAATGTCTTGTCGGTGAAATACTACGAACGAGTTGTATGTCCTGATGAGAGACCTTGCGGACGTCCTCGGCTCCTCGCCTAATATCGATTGTGCTCCCTCTTCCAGCCTTATTCCCCTCTTTCCTTCCCCCCGAGTCCCTTCTGCTCTCCCTACAGGAAAGAAAAAACAAACAAACATGGGACCATGGGTGTGATACAAGCAGCACCAAAAAGATCAAGAGATTCAAAGATTCAGACCAGTTCTACGGATCATACTTGCCCTAATATGAGGCCCCAGGAGGAGGGAGTTCAGGATGAGGGAGCCTGCGCATGAGGAGTGCTTGGGGACGGCCAGCGGGGGGAGCAGATGGAGGCGACATCGGCTCGAGCCGCACCGTGGGCAGAGATCGAGGCGGAGGCGGATGGTTAGAGGGCGGAGCTGCAAAGGCAAGTGGGGAAATGGGGAATAGCCGAATGGGGGTGATTCGACCCTGGGATTGGGGAATTTTGTATAGGCTGTGTGCTGTGATGACTATTCGGTGTTCGGTTCTATCGGTTTTCGAATGACCCAAACCGAACCGAAAACCGCTAACCGAACAGCGTCGGAAAAAAAAACCGAAAAAAAACCGAAAACCGAAAAAACCGAATTTATCGGTTAATTCGGTTCGGTTCGGTTCGGTTTTTCGGTTTCGGTGAAATTATGCCCACCCCTAAATCTAGTGTCTCGATCGGAGACAATCGATTTAGGCACACCATGGAGTCTAAGCACTTCCTTCATGTACAAGGGAACTAGATCTGGTGCTGAATTGGTCGTCTTCATTGGAATAAAATGTGCGGACTTAGTGAGTCTATCCACAACCACCCAAATGGCATCTCTACCTCGCGGTGAGCGGGGTAACCCAATCACAAAGTCCATAGTGATGTGTTCCCACTTCCATTCCGGAATTTCCAATGGTCGTAATGCACTCCAGGTCTCTTATGCTCAGCTTTTACCTGTTGGCACACTCCACAAGAAGCCACATACTTGGCGATATCCACTCTCAACCTCTTCCACCAAAAACTCTGTTTCAGATCCCGATACATCTTGGTCTCACCAGGATGAACGGAATACGGAGTCCTATGGGCTTCCCTTAGAATGTCCATCTTCACATCCGATTTCTGAGGCACACAAAGACGGCCTCTAAACCGAATAGAACCATGCTCGTCTATACTGAATTCCCGAGGTTTTCCCTCTGAAATCCTCCGCTGAACCTCCTGAAGCAAACGATCCTACAACTGAGCCTATGCACTCGCTCGGGTATACAAGATTGAATGATCATCTGAGTCTCATCTTGCGCAACCCCAGCAAAATAGTAAGTGACCTGTCCTCTTTCCAACTCTGCAACCAAGGGCAAAGCAGTCTTGGGGACACCCGTTCTACTCAAGGCATCCGCCATGACATTAGCCTTGCCGGGATGATACTGGATTGACACATCAAAGTCCTTTATCAATTCCAACCACCTACACTGCCGCAGATTCAGCTCCCGCTGGGTGAATATATATTTGAGGCTTTTATGATTAGTGAAAATATCACAAGACTCCCCATAAAGATAGTGTCTCCACAATTTCAAGGCAAAAACCACAGCGGCTAACTCGAGATCATGGGTGGGATAATTCTGTTCATGAGTCTTCAGCTGTCTTGAAGCATAAGCGATGACACAGCCTTCTTGCATGAGCACACAACCCAAACCAATCCTGGAGGCATCTGCATACACTGTATAACGCTTGCCACTCACAGGTAAGGATAAAATAGGTGCATTGACCAGTTTGCTCTTTAGCGTCTGGAAACTAGCCTCACATTCCCCTGATTTCAACATCTGGGAGCTTGGGAATAGCTGACACAAAAAGGAGAGGGAGTACAGCATAGCACTCCCCTGGAAAACTATCTCTTGCCCAGAAGGAGCATGCAAAGTAACTGTCCTCCAAGCACAATCAATCACCGCTGCATCGAGATAGCCACCCATGCCAAGGATGACATCGAACGGCTCCAAAGAAATCACCACCAAATTCGCCACAAACTCCTCTTCACTAGCGTAAAGTGACAGCCGATGCACTCGAACTAGAAATCAAGCCTTGCGGTGCACTAACCACCACGGCATCACCCAAGCTCTGTACTGACAGACCAGCCCGAAAAACAAAATCCACAGAGACAAACGAGTAGCTAGCGCCAGAGTCGAACAACACATTGGCAACCAGAGAATTAATAGAGATAGTACCTGTCACCACATTGCCACGATCCACTTCCCCCGAAGAGGGCAAAGCGTGGACTCCCGAGGTAATCTGAGATGAAGTAGCCCTCGCCTCTGGATAAGTCAGCGCAGGGACCCACGGCGAAGCCCCGGAAGAAGACGGCGGTGGAAACTGGGGCATCCAGTAAGTCCCTGGGGATGGTGCATGGTAGAACGAAGGAGTCGAAGTAGGCGCTGGGAGGTACTGCGGGGTAGGAGCTGATGGCAACATATGCATCACGCCTCCCTGACGCTGTCCACCTGGTGAGGATGTCACCGGCTCCCAACGCAGCTTGCCGTTGGGGTTCTTCCCAAGACACCACATCCTTGTGATCCTCCGACCACACATGGTGCACCTTCCCTTCCATGAGCACTCGGCTGGCGATGGGAATCGCCACAACGAAAACATACCATTCCCATGCCAGGAGTGACTATGGCGCGGTATTGGGGCGCACCTCCTCGAGGTGTCTTCTTTGAGCAAGACGGCCACCATAGGGTCGGTGACGATAGCTCTTCCCCTTCTTGCTCCAAGTACCAGAGGATTGGCCCTTCTTTTCTCGAGGGCCCCTATCCTCGCTCTCCCATGGTAGGTTTGCGATGCTCTTCGGTGTAGTTCAGTGCAGCTCTACACCAAGAGCTTGTTCAACCATTGTCAGAAAATCAACAATGGGAAAAGCGCCAAAGATATGACGAATGGCGTGATCGGAGTCCCCGCTCAACCGCCTGGCCTTCTCCACCTCATCACGTGCCACATGGGGCACAAAACGTACGATCTGGTTGAAGCCAACCTCGTACTCCGCCACAGTCTTCTTGTCTTGGGTGTACCGTCCCAAGTCAATCTGCATCTTGTCGAGGAAGGTGGCGGAAAAGATCCGCCTCTCAAATTGCCGGACAAACTCCTCCCAAGAGGAGTCCCCTGCACCCTCGAGGACAGCACACCCCTCCACCAGATTTGGGCTTCTCCCTTCAAGAGCTGTGCTACAAAGCGGACACGATCTTGCGCCGCCACCTCAGAAGCGTCCAGCTGAAACTCCATAAAGGATAGCCAATCCGCCGCCTGATCGGAGTGCCCGCACCATCAAAGCTGTCCACCACCCAACCCACTCGCAGCCTTGATGCCACCGATGCCGCACCCACAATCGCACAGTGCTACAACCGCGCCACAACAGGGCGGCTCAGGCGCTTCGCCTCAGCACCCGCAACTCCTCCTGCATCGCTCTCATGGCGGCCACTAATTCCGCCGAAACACCACCCTCAGCCTGGGTAGGCTCGGCTGCCTCTGACGGCTCGGGAGCGTCCCCTCCCGAACGATTTGTCGCGCGCGTCCTTGGTGGCATACTGTACCCAAACAAGCCGCAAACAAACAATCACGCCAACAAAAACATAATCAAAATCACCAACAATCAAACCATAAATATAGTCGAACATACGCATGCCATGCAATGCAGCCCATCCCATCCTAATAGTGCAAGTGTGTCAATTTTAAAGTTTATTAGCCTATGGCAATTTTAAAACTTAACCCTAAGCAATGTTACTAATTTCACACAGCAAAATTTTACTTCATGCTAGAATCTTTTCCTAAATTCATACACCAAGGACCTAAAGCCCGCTCTGATACCAACTGTAACACCCCATAAATCTCAACTGTTGTACAAGAACAATTAAAGACATTTCTAAAACAGGATAATACAGAAGCAATTCGAATAGGAATAATATCATGACATCAATACTAGAGACAATGAGTCTAATTCAACCAAGTATCAACCATAAATATAACACATCTCTAATGGGACAACCATAAACGAGAACAAGTTTAAAGGGAACAACAAAGGTTCTATATGTAATAAGATTGCATCCAACTAATGAATTATTTCAAAGCACTAGATCATGAGAGTCGTGATGACATCAGAAAATTTATTGTGTTGCTAGCCCACCCTTCATGCTTACGACTCACGTGCGCTACCTGAAAACATCAAAACAGCAAGTAGTGAGATTGGGTGATCTCAGCAAGTGGAACAACTAATAAAAATAACACATCCACCATATATCTAGTATTCCACATTCCTCATAATTGTGATGCCCTAGAACTTGAGAGCGATCCTAGGGTTTTCTTTCTTGGTTGTTCCGGAAAGGAGGGTTTTGTCGGGGAATGAAATAATTAAAGAATATGCAACAATTTAATATTAAAATTAGAGTTTGAGGCTAGTTTTAGCTGGGCTAAGGCAACCTGGGCCTTGGCCGGGAATTCCCTTCCCACCTTCCCCCTCCCCACGCCTTGGTGGGCCGGCCCACCTCTCCCTTAGTGGCGCCACCCCCTCCCCCAAACCCTAGGCGCCACCACTTCCTCCCCTTGGCAGCCACCACTCCCTCCCCTAGGCAGCCGCCCCTCCCCTTCTCCTTCCCGGCTTGGTGGTTCGAGGATCCACCGCGGTTCGCGAAGGAAAATTCGAGAGGAAGACAGATTTCCGTGTCGGGGATCGTTGCGCAATCTTTGTGGGTTCTCAAGGGAGAACTCAAGGTAAAATTCCCGATCTTTTACCCCCTATTCTACCTAGGATTAGGAGTGTATTAGATCTGGTGGTGTTTGATTTGGATGGATTTTGATGGGGTAGAAGGGTAGTTGTTCACGTGATACTGTTTCTGAAAGGGGAAATTGTGCAGCGCGGATTGTTTCGCGGTTTAAATGGCGTAGATGATTTTTCCTGTAGAAACCTATAACTAGAAAGTTGTAGATAACGTCGATACCTAGATTCTGTATTTTTTTCAGAATTTTTGGGGAATCGGTCTGAGAGTTATCGCTGTTGGAAACTGACGAACAGAATCTGGAAACAGATTTCGTCCACTATGTTGGACGGTTGTTTAGGCATGTTTAACAGCGGAATTGAAATTTTTGACCTTCATGAAAGTTGTAGAACTCGTCATTATCTATCTACTGTAATTTTTTTTGTATTTTTGTGAACAGTAGAAAAAAGTTACGAAATTGAGAAGAGAGGGTGTTGCTGTTCGATCCGGACAGATCAGGGTTTTTGGCGTTTAAACGGGAACGGGGAGTAGGAAGCGTGTGTTTGAATTGTGTGATGAATTGTGATGTCGCTATGTACTGAAATAATGTTTGTTCAGGTAGTGCCACTGCTGGGCGCAACTAGGTTCATCGTCCACGTCGGTAAAGGCAAGTGGAAGTAGTTGTATTGTTAAGCTATACATCGTTGTTTGCTTCGCCTTCATTATAAACTCCAATTACAGCAATCATACATGGTTTAATCACTTGCTTTGAGGATTACAATATCTTGACTGGCATTGTGATGTTGTGGTTTAGCTATGAATCATGAGTAAGGTGAAAAATGATGTTGTTTACCGGATGAATTGTCTAAACATTTTATCTCAATGATATTTGCTTTCTATCCATGCTATATGATGATATGAAAACATGTGGACTTAGTGGGGGAGGTTATGAATGAATTCATGCATGAAGCATTAACTGCATAATCATGCATTGGAAGTTTGTCGACGCCAGCGTGCGCGATCAAGACGTGCATACAACACCGTGTGTTCCTGAGAAAGGGCACGGCGAGGAGGAACATGGCATAAGCTTGTGCATCAATCATATGCATTTTACTGAAGTGGTGTGGACTCTTTGATGTGGTATTATATATGAGGAATGTGGAATGCTAGATATATGGTGGATGTGTTATTTTTATTAGTCGTTCCGCTTGCTGAGATTACCCAATCTCACTACTTGCTGTTTTGATGTTTTCAGGTAGCGCACGTGAGTCGTAAGCATGAAGGGTGGGCTAGCAACACAATAAATTTTCTGATGTCATCACGACTCTCATGATCTAGTGCTTTGAAATAATTCATTAGTTGGATGCAATCTTATTACATATAGAACCTTTGTTGTTCCCTTTAAACTTGTTCTCGTTTATGGTTGTCCCATTAGAGATGTGTTATATTTATGGTTGATACCTGGTTGAATTAGACTCGTTGTCTCTAGTATTGATGTCATGATATTATTCCTATTCGAATTGCTTCCGTATTATCCTGTTTTAGGGGAAATGCTGCCGAATTGTTCTTGTACAACAGTTGAGATTTATGGGGTGTTACACACGTTGTGGATGGAGGATCGAATTTGTGTGCCGAACAAGCAGGAGATGAAGCAGCTGATCCTAGAAGAAGCCCATGACTCCAAGTATTCAATTCATCCGGGAAGTGCCAAGATGTACCAGGATTTGAAGGAAAGATTCTGGTGGCCGAGCATGAAGCGCGAAGTTGCCGAGCATGTTGCGTTGTGCGATATATGCCAGAGAGTCAAGGCAATGCATCAGAGGCCAGCGGGACTGCTGCAGTCGTTAAGGATACCTGAGTGGAAGTGGGAGGAAATCGGAATGGACTTCATTACCGGTTTGCCGAAAACCCAGGGTGGATATGACTCCATATGGGTTATAGTGGACCGCTTGACTAAGGTCGCCCATTTTATTCTAGTAAAGACCACTTACTCGGGAGATAAGTTAGCAGAATTGTACATGACCAGGATCGTTTGTTTGCACGGAGTGCCGAAGAAGATTGTATCGGACAGAGGTACCCAGTTTACCTCGAGATTCTGGAATAAGCTGCATGAAGCCATGGGGACCCGTTTGAACTTCAGCACCGCCTATCATTCGCAGATGGATGGACAGACTGAGAGAGTAAATCAGATACTGGAGGATATGTTAAGAGCGTGTGCATTGGCTTATGCTACCTCTTGGGATAAAAGTCTGCCGTATGCTGAGTTCAGCTACAACAATAGCTATCAAGCAAGTTTACAAATGTCACCATTTGAGGCACTATACTGGCCGACTTCGCCGAACACCGTTGAACCGAATGAGACAGTGAACGCCATGTCTTTGGACGGACATTCTTCAAGAGGTCAAGAAGCAGATTGCCATGATCCGAGAAAGATCAAGATAGCACGATCCAAGACAGAAAAGCTACGCCGATAACCGTCGCCGAGACCTGAGTTTTGAACCAGAAGATTTCGTGTATCTCAGAGTTACACCACTCAAGGGAGTTAAGAGATTCCATGCCAAAGGAAAACTCGCGCCGCAATATATTGGACCATTCAAGGTTCTCAGCCGTAGAGGCGAAGTTGCTTACCAGCTAGAGTTGCCACAGTCGTTGGCGGGAGTACATGACGTGTTCCACGTGTCCCAGCTGAAGAAGTGTCTTCGAGTACCAGATGAGCAGACACCATTAGAGTCGATAGAACTGCAAGAGGATCTAACTTACAAGGAACACCCTATCAAGATTTTGGACACAATAGATCGAGAAACGAGAAACAAGTCAACCCGTTTCTGCAGAGTTCAATGGAGCAACCACGCAGAGAGTGAAGCAACTTGGGAGCGCGAAGAGGATTTGAAGAAAGAGTTCCCGAACCTATTTCTTAGTAAGCCCTAAATCTCGGGGACGAAATTCTGTTAAGGGGGGAGGTTTGTAACACCCCAATTTTTTCTTTTCATGAGTTTAAATGAAATTTGGCACCTTTGTGAATTTTGGAATTTTCTGGAATTTATTTGGATTTATTTGGAATTTATTTGAATTTATTCCCTTTTGAAATATTTAAAGAATTTAATTTTGCAAATAAATTTTTGTTGGAAATATTTTATTTAAGTCCAAAATGTTTTAAAATATTTTCTAGAATTTTTCAGGGATTTTTCTGAGTATTTTGCTATTTTTCTTGAATTAAATGAATTTCTGGAAATTATTTTGAATATTTAATCGCTGGAAAAACCAAACCGGGTTTTACTGTTCATCTGACCGGACCTGAGTCCGAGTCAGACTCGAGTCCGACTCGGACCACGTTCGAACCGAACCCGGGCCAACCTAACCCTAACCGCGTGACCGTTGGATCGAAATCCAACGGCCACGATTGAGCCACGTTGCCCGAACCGAGCCGACCGAGCCAGCCAGGTTGCTCGGTCGGACCCGAGCCCAAACCCCCGTGACCGTTGGATCTTGATCCAACGGTCCACATTGAGCCACGTCACCGAATCCGAATTGGATTCGGATTTCGCCGCCGCAACAGGGTGGACCTCGGTCTCCGCGCAATACACGGAAGCCGAGGCCCCTATTTAATGCGCCGCCGCCGCAAGCGTGTTCTCCGTTTCCTTGCACACCCGTAGCCCTAGATCTTCACGCCTGAGCCGCCGTGGTTGCGCCGCAATCGCTCGCTGTAGTTGGTCGTGCATTCCGCTGCGGTTTTGTGCCGTTTCCGCCGCCGTCACTGAGCACAAATCCGGAACCGTTGCGTCAAGACGCGTCGGGAGGTACCATCCACTCCGCCGGAGGAGCCCCGCAACGCCGTTGCCGTGGTCGTCGTCTTCGTCTCTGGTGAACCAGCTCCGCCGCACGCCGTCGCTTGAGCTCTCTCCACTGTCCGATCAAGATCCGAGGGCCCAGATTCGTCCACGTCATCCCCGGGTAAAAACTCACGTTTTAGTTTTTAGATATGTTTTCAACCGTTGGATCTAGATCCAACGGTTTAGATCGCGCCACGTAGCCGTAACTGCACCGTGCTTGGATAGATCTCAGCCGTTAGATCTAGATCGTACGGCTAGGGTTATCCGCGTTGTAACTTTAGATTGGATCTTGACCGTCCGATCAAGATCGAACGATCCAGATCGACCGTGTAGTTTCCATAACGCACAATGGCCGAGATCTAGCCATGTGGCCGGAAGCGTGACCGACGCGGTCAGCGCGGTCGCCGCCCGGTCACCGCTAACGTCACGCGTGGCGTCAGCGTGGGGCCCGCGTGTCAGCGGCCGTTCCAACGGCTCGATGACGTCAGCCGTGACGTCATGATGACGTCACGGTGGGGCCCAGCTGTTAGAACTCTCGGTCGAACCGCGCGCTGACGTCACCGAGGGGACCCACCTGTCAGCGGCTCGTACAGCCGTGGGCCAGGTCCACGGTGGACACAAACTGAACCGTGGACCACGTCCATGGACCGGCTGACGCAATAAATCGATTTTTCAATAGAAAAATAATTCGGTGGAAAATCAAAATCCATGCTGACGTCATGCTGACGTCATTATTTGGTTTTTTAGTATAAAAACAAATGGATTAATTCGGATTATTGATTTATTTGAATTTTGAAACTTCAAACGCTTATAACTTTTGCAATTTAACTCCGATTTGAGTGATTCAAATTTCTAAATTTTTATAAAATTGAGTTATACCTAATGGTGAATTTTATTTAATTTTTGGACCAAAGTTTTTCTCTGTAATATTATTTAATTAATTATTTAAACTTTGAACGCTTGTAACTTTTGCGTTTTAACTCCGATTTTGCCGATTCAAATTCCTAAAAATTCATAAAATTATGCTCTCTCTGTTTATGGACTTCATTTGGATGTTTGGACATTTTTTGTCTATTGTTTATTTATTTATTGCTATTTGCACGCTTTACGAGTAGACGTTGAAGTGCACAAGGGCTTCGAAAGAGAAGTGTTGACCCAAGAGCCAGCCTGGGACCAAGACCAAGTACTTTTTGAAGGCAAGTTATGCATTGATCATATTGATCCCATTTTTTTGAAATTAATTTGATTTAAATTATTGCATGCTAATTTAGATTAGAAAATACTTTATTTAATTATGGGAAATTAGATAAATGCCAAATTGCTGTATGACACCTTGGTTAATTAAATATGTGCCATGACCCCTTTTCACCCTAGTTGTGGATTATTAGTTGGACATTATTAAATTGCCAACATGGGTAGTTAGACCGATGTAGTATGCTTAGCCTTGCCACGTGAAATGCTTTGGACAATCAAATGCTAATATTGACTTAATGAGATATTGAACCTGTTTTGAAGAAGTATCATGTGTTGTGATTGTTAATGGCACGTGGTGCATGGTAATCAACTGGATTTGATAAATAGTTTTCGACCGGGACATGTGGCAAGAATGATCGGGTGGGCCTGTTGTGGCACCGGGAGCGTTGATTTGGTTCTTCAGATAGTCTTGCCCTGGTCAGCCTAAGGACTTAACCTTGCAAGCCTTTGAACTGAGTCAAACGTGCAACCATATGTCTGTAATAGGACGGACCTAGTTGATTAAGTTGCTAATAACGTACCTGTGGGACCTCGGGGTGTTAACTATACCTTTTGTGTAGTTGTACGGGGGAGCATACCGGGGCTGTGGCCAGGTACCCATCTAACGGTGGATTGGCCTAAACTTCGCCTTCGCTAATGTCGGGACCCCGAATTTGCAAATCCGGACCCTCTGTGTATTCAGCACTAGTCCAGGAACGCGCTAGTGCACACAGTCTTAACATCGGTAAATATCACAATCATACCACTCGATAATAGTAAAGTATTTTAATTAAATAGTCAAACTGGTTACTCAACCTTATGGTCAAGTCACAAATGTACGCCTCGCAAGGCGAAACTTATTAAGAGAGAAATAGTAGCAGCGGAAAATCAAATAACTTCGTGGCGCCATCCAGTATACCACAGGCAACTGACTGGGCTCGCTCCCTAAGTAGACGGTTCCTCTTGGAGCTCCTCCTCCAAAGCTGGTGTAGTCTCCTCTTCAACTGGTGTTATATTGTGGCAAGGGTGAGTACTTGGTACTCAGCAAGTCATGCACAGAATGCAAGCTAATATACTATATGCATGGCTTGGTACAAAGGAATAGCTCAAGGTATATTTGCGAAACAAAGATTTGACAAGTAGCATAAGTAGATTCGAAAGCAATAGAAACAAGTAAAGCATAGATAACTTTTCAAGGAGTTTAGTAAGCATCTTTCCCATCCTAATCCACATTTCCATCAACATCATTTTTAATCCAACCCAACCTTTCAATCCAAGTTATTTTTGAGAAAATCTAACCCTTGACTGTAATTCCCGAGCGATGTCCAATACCGCGGACACGGCTATTCGAATAGATTGTACACTCTGCAGAGGTTATGCACTTTACCCACAGGATACAGTCAAACACCACAAAGGCGAGTTCCCGTAACAAAGTCTTTCGGAAACTTCTAACAATACAAGTGGTCCTTCCCGGTTATTGCACACTAACCCTTCCCTTAGCTAAGGCGAAGTTTAGGCCAATCAACCGTTAGATGGGTACGGCCTCACCACTGCACGCTCCCCGTACAACTTACTCAAAGGGTGTATTTGACCTCCTGAGGTCCCACAGTGCGTTATTAGCAACTTAGTCAACTAGGTCCGTCCCATTCTGAGACATGTGGTTGCACGTTAGACCTAGTTCAATGGCTTGCAAGGTTAAGTCCTTAGGGTGACCAGGGCAAGACTACAGAAGAACCAAACCAACATTCCCAATGCCACAACCGGCCCACTGATTATTCTTGCCACATGCCCCGGTCGAAAAACTATTTATCAAACCTCAGTTGATTACCATGCACCACGTGCCATCAACATCACATGATACCTTTCCAAAACAGGTTCAATATATCATTAAGTCAATATTAACATTTGATTGTCCAAAATCATGTCATGAGCACGTATCAGTTTAAGCAGTATACTACAACGGTCTAAAACCCATGTTGGCAATTTATTAATGTCCAACTAGTAAACCACAACTAGGGTGACAAGGGTCATGGCACATATTTAAATAATCAAGGTGTCATACAGCAAATTGGTATTTATCTAATCCCCCATATTTAAATAAAGTATTTTCTAATTGAACTAGCATGCAATAGGTTAAATCAAAATAGGTTTCAAAATAGGATCAACATGGTCAAAGCACAACTTGCCTTAAAAAGTACTTGTTCTTGGTCTTGAGTTGGATCCTGAGTCAATACTTCTCCTTCGAATCCTTCCCAAGACTTCAACGTCTACTCGTAAAGCGTGCAAATAGCAATACACAAATAAACAATAGGCAAAAAGTGTCCAAACATCCAAATAAAATCCATAAACAGAGAGAACATAATTTTATGAATTTTAGAAACTGGAATCGTCAAATTTGGAGTTAAAATGCAAAAGTTATGATTATTTAAAGTTTAAATAATCAATTAAATAATTTTACAGAGAAAAACTTTAGTCCAAAAATTAAATAAAATTCATATTTAGGTAGATCTCAATTTTATACAAATTTAAAAATTTGAATCACTCAAATCGGAGTTGAAACGCATAAGCGTTATAAGCGTTTGAAGTTTGAATCAAAATCACGAAATCATTATTTGAATTAATAAATCATTTTCTTTTCGGAAAATCAATTATTGCGTCGGCTGAACACGTGTCGACCTGCGATTGGTCTGTGGCGTCGGCCGGATCCATGGACTTGGTCCACGCTCGGCTCGGGTCTACCGTGGACTCGGTCCATGGCTCCACGTGTCGGCCGACATGTGGGTCCCCTCGGTGACGCCAGCTTGGCGTCGGCGGCTCACCGCAGTCGGCCGGTGGGACCTACCGATGACGTCATGGGTGACGCCACGGTCTCGGCCCGACACAGCGGGCGGCGTGTCGCTGACTCCACGCCGCCGCGTGGCGCGGCGGTCGGCTTCCTGGACACGTGGCGCGATCGTGTCCGTTGATTTGAAAATCAACGCCGCGATTAGATCCAAGGTAATCACGTTGAAAACTACTCGATGATCGTGGGCGTTCGATCTAGATCGGACGGTCGGATCTAATCCTACATTAACACTACTACGCCACGTGGTGATCGTGGGCCGTTGGATCTTGATCCAACGGTCCAGATCTAATCGGGTTTGGAAACACGTGAACTCACCTCAACCGCACGATCAAGATCGGACGGCGCACAGAGCTCGCGAGGTCGATGGCGACGCGCGAGCTGCAGGCCCGGAGACGGAGACGATGACCACTCCCGTGGCGCTTCGGGGCTCCTCTGGCGAGATGAGTTGGCTCCACGGGTGCGTCTCGGTCTGGGGATTCTGGATCTGGGCTCAACGGTGGCTAGGGACACGGGTGACGGCGGGATGATGCAAAAACCGTGGCGGAGTGGCGCTCAACTACGGCGAGCTATCGAGGCTAAACGGCGGCGGCTCTGCCTTGGTGAGTAGGGGCTACAGGTGCGCAAGGTCAGGGCCGACCTCGGGGTGTGACCCGGGCCTTAAATAGCCTCGGCGTTCGTGCCCGAGGCGGAACCCTAGATCTGTGGCGGCGAGTCGGCTCGGTTTCAGCGGAGACGACGACGCACGGCCGTCCACATGGCACGATCGACGGTCACGATCGCGTGGGTGCGATCGGATCCGACCCGGACTCAGCTCGAACCGGTGCGGTCCAATTTGGACCGTTGGATCTCGATCCAACGGTTAGGATCGAATGGGGTTCGGTCAAGTCACGTGGCTCGGGTCGGACTCGAGTCGGACTCGGACTCGGGTTCGGTCGGATGAACAGTACTTGACCCGACTTGATTTTCCAGCGATTTATTATTTAAAATAATTCCCAAAAATTCATTTAATTCATTAAAAATAGCAAAAGACTCAGAAAAATTCCAGAAAAATTATGGAAAATATTTTAGGGTATTTGGGACTCAAATAAAATATTTCCAACAAAATTTTATTTGCAAAGTCTAATTCTTTAATTATTTCAAAATGGAATAAATTCAAATAAATTCCAAATAAATCGAAATAAATTCCAGAAAATTCCAAAAATTCACCAAAGTGCCAAATCACACATAGATTTAGGAAAAGCAAAATTTTGGGGTGTTACAAACCTCCCCCCCTTAACAGAATCTCGTCCCCGAGATTCAGGTCTTACTAAAGGAATAGGTTCGTAAACTCTTTCTTCAAATCCTCTTCGCGTTCCCAAGTCGCTTCGCTCTCTTCATGATTGCTCCACTGAACTCTACAGAAACGGGTTGACTTGTTCCTCGTCTCTCGATCCATTGTGTCTAGAATCTTCACGGGATGCTCCTTATAAGTCAAATCTTCTTGCAACTCAATTGACTCTAGCGGTGTCTGTTCCTCAGTACTTCGGAGACACTTCTTCAAGCCCAGGACACATGGAATACGTCATGTACTCCTGCTAACGCATCGTGGCAACTCCGGTGATAAGCAACTTCGCCTCTGCGGCTCAAAATCTTAAATGGTCCAACATAACGGGTGCGAGTTTCCCTTTGGCATGGAACCTCTTAACTCCCTGAGAGGCGTAACTCGAGGTATACAAAGTCTTCTCGTTCAAAACTCAAATCCGTGACGATTGTCAAGATAACTCTCTGTCGTGATTGGGCGATCTTCAACCTTTCCCTAATCATGGCAATCCGCTCTTCACCTCTTGAAGAATATCAGGCTCAAGAAACGGGCGCTCACGGTCTCATTCCAATTCAATGGCGTCCGACAGCGAGTCGACCATACAAAGGCCTCAAAAGGTGACATCTCAGAACTAGCCTGGTAACTATTGTTGTAATCGAACTCGGCATACGGCAAACTCTTATCCCAAGAGGTAGCATAAGCCAATGCACATGCTCTTAACATATCCTCCGTAATCTGATTGACTCTTTCTGGCCTCGTCCATCCGTCTGTGGATGATAGGTCACATCTTGAAGTTTAAACGGGTTCCCATGGCTTCATGCAACTTATTCCGTAACCTTGAGGTAAATTGGGTACCTGCATCGATACAATCCTCTTTGGCACTCCGTGCAAACAGACAATCCTGATCATGTACAACTCCGCTAACTTATCTCCCGAGTAAGTGGTCTTCACGGGGATAAAATGGGCTACTTTGGTCAAGCGATCCACTATAACCCATATGGAGTCATAACCTCCTTGAGTCTTAGGCAAACCGGTAATGAAATCCATTCCGATTTCCTCCCACTTCCACCTCAGGTATTTTCAGCACAGTAGCAATCCCGCTGGTCTCGATGCATTGCCTTGACTCTCTGGCATACGTCGCACAATGCAACATGCTCGGCAACTTCACGCTTCATGCTCGGCCACCAGAATCTTTCCCTCAAATCCTGATACATCTTGGCACTTCCTGGATGAATTGAATACTTGGAGTCATGGGCTTCTTCCAAAATCAGTTGCTTTAATTCCTTCTTGTTGGGCACACAAATGCGATCCTTCATCCATAACGTGCCTTGCTCATCCAACTTGAAGTCCTCTGCCTTGCCTTCCTCCTTGATGGTCTTAATCCTGCGGATCTGGTCATCATCCTACATCCTTCCCGGATCGATCCTCTAGGGTAGGCTTCACTTCCAATGCGCCAAGAATCCGCTAGGTACCACCTCAATCTTCATTCTCTGGAAAACCTCACACAAAGACATCCTCGACTTGTGGCTAGCAACATGCTCACAAGATGGCTTTTCCGACTCAGAGCATCGGCTACTACGTTGGCCTTCCCGGGATGGTAATGGATTCCAACATTGTAGTCCTTGATCAACTCTAACCACCTCCTCTGCCTCATATTCAGATCCGACTGGGTGAATATGTATTTAAGGCTCTTATGGTCCGTATACACTTCACATCTGTTCCCGATCAGATAGTGACGCCATATCTTCAAGGCATGCACTACGGCAGCTAACTCTAGGTCATGCGTCGGATAATTTTCCTCATGCGGCCTCAACTGCCTTGATGCATAAGCGACGACCTTTCCATTCTGCATCAGCACACATCCAAGTCCTTGGCGCGATGCATCACAATAAATATCAAAGCTTTGATTAACAACCGGTAGAACTAACACCGGTGCTGATGTCAATCGCTTCTTCAGCTCCTGAAATCCTTTCTCACATTATGGTGTCCATGCAAACTTCTTCTCCTTTTTCAGCAATTGCGTAAGAGGTTTCGCAATTGTCGAAAAGCCTTCAATGAAACGGCGATAGTATCCTGCCATTCCAAGGAAACTCCGGATCTGGGTCACGGTCTTCGGCTGCTCCCAATGTAACACAGCTTCTACCTTGCTTGGATCAACGGCGACTCCTTCTGCGGTCATTACATGTCCGAGGAATTCTACCTTGTCCTTCCAAAAATCACACTTGCTGAACTTGGCGAAGAGTTGCTGTTCTCTCAGCTTTTCCAAAATTCGCCTCAAGTGTTCGGCATGTTCATCCTCTGTCTTGGAGTAGATTAGGATATCATCTATGAACACGACCACAAACTTGTCCAAATATTCTATGAACACCTTATTCATCATATTCATGAAATATCTTTGGCGCATTAAATCGATCCAAAGGACATAACCGTAAACTCGTAATGTCCATATCTTGACGAGAATGCGGTCTTGAATATCTTACGATCGGATCTTCAATCGATGGTATCCCGATCTCAGATCAATCTTGGAGAAAACTCCGGCTCCTCTCACCGATCAAACAAATCATCAATCCTGGTAGCGGATACTTATTCTTCACGGTGACTTCATTGAGTGCACGGTAGTCAATGCACATCCCGAAACTTCCGTCCTTCTTCTTGACAAACAAAGCGGGTGCTCCCCACGGCGACGAGCCTCGGCCTCGATAAATCCTTTCTCCATTAACTCTTCTAGCTGTTTCTTCATCTCTACCAACTCCTCGGTGGACATCCGATAGGGTCTCTTTGCTATCGGTCTTTGTGCAGTACAAGCTCTATCACAAACTCTATGTCCCTGTCTGGCGGCATACCAGGTAGATCTTCAGGAAAAACATCTGGGTACTCATTCACTACTGAGACATCCTCTATGCTAATTGTCTTGGAACTATTAACCATCATCTGTCCATCTTTAACGGCAGTAGCTTGAAATTCCACTTTCTTCCCACACGGGCTCTCAACTGAGACAGTTCTTCGTCCACAATCCAATACGGCCTTGTGCTTGGACAACCAATCCATTCCCAAAATAACATCTAAGGTCTGGGTCTCCAAAATAATAAGGTTCGCTAGGAACTCTATCCCCTCTATTAGTATTCTCACCCCAGAACATCCTACTTTCGTTCGGAGTTCGGAACCAGGGGTTTGAACTAAAAGCATGCATTTAAGTCTTGCAATCTCCAAATCATTTTTAGCAGCAAAGCCTTGCGAAACAAACGAATGCGAAGCTCCAGAGTCAAACAAAACTGCTGCAGGTACTGAGTTAACAAGTAACTTACCCAGTACGACGTCCGTAGCATTCTGCAGTGCATCTGCGGTGACATGGTTGACTCGGCCTCTCACCATGCCTGGGGTGTGGCTCTGATCTTTGGCATCCTAGCCGGGTGGATCCTAGATTGAAGCGAATCGGGTCACTCTCGCGGTCTTCTTTGGGCAATGTTGGCAAAGTGTCCTGGCTCGTTGCGATTGTAGCGGCGTCTCACTTGTTCCTTCTTGTTTGCTGGAGCAGCGTTTCTAGCGAAGTGGGAGTGCAGTAGTTTTGATTGACGGTTCTTGGTGCTGGTGACGGTGTCCTTGTTGCATTTTGTGGCTGGAATCTGAAAAATTGGTTTGGTTCAACTCTCGGTATTTATGCGTTCCACTGGCGTGATCCTGTTTGTTGCATCCTGCGCTTCTGTTCTCATCCGGTTTCTTGCGCTTGTCCTCAAGAATAAGCACCTTATTCACCAACTCTTGGAAATCTGAAAGGTGTGGGTGATCACCCTACTTGTAGTCCTGAGTTAAGTCCCTTCATGAAGCGAGACTGCGGCTTTGTCTGTCGCTACATCCTCAGTGCGTAGCGTGCTAGCTGTGTGAACTTGTTCAGTAGTCGGCCACCGGGTGATTACCTTGCTTGATGCTCTGAACTCCTCCTTCTTAAGATCCATGATTCCTTCAGCACGTGATCTTGACGGAATGCGGTTGTGAACTCTTCCCAAGTGATGTCACGAGGGTTCACTTGCGTGGCATGAAGTTCTCCCACCATTCGGTAATTTGTTCCTTCCAACTGATGAGAAGCGTAAAGTACCTTCTCATTTCCTATGCATTGAGCTATGTGTAGCTTCCTCTCAATTGACCTTAACCAATCATCGGCCTCCAATGGATTGGCATTCTCAGAGAAAGTGGGTGGGTGAGTTCTCATGAACTCTGACAGTCTTGTATTCTGGCGTTGTCCCTGATTAACTTGATTAGCAGTGACGTGTTACATTTGTTGCATCATAGCATGCATCAACTGAGTCTGAGCAGCGAGAAAAGCTCCGAAATTCTGCATATCCAGTGGCGGTGCTGGTGCTCCATCATTGGGGTTTTCTGTTGGGCGAAAACCACTTCCACTGCCTCCAAGGTTTCCGCGGGTGTTCACCACCTGTCGATTTGCTCTAGGTTTTAGAGATGAGAGGGAAACAAGAATAGACAAGTAATATGGAACTTATGCGGGGCGAAAGGTGTAACTTTAAGGTCCAACTTTATTAACTAATCAATAGTAACTTGGTATGGTTGCTTACAATGCCTAAGGGCCTTGCAACACATACTGCACACTCAGCAAACAATGAAAATCCAAATCGAACTAACACTGGAGTCTAACGCCTAAAGGGTGACTCTTTATTCTAAGACGCGACTCGGCGAAGGAGTCTTACTATAAAACCTATGCTCACTCATCGAGAAAACCTCCACGGCCTGGGTACGGATGCTGCGGCATAGGCGCGAAACGATTGCCATGTCCAAAGAATCGTGTCATCTGTGGTAGTCGAAGAAGCGATGTCCTCATCGAGATCGACTCCTCCGGATCTGGCTCGTGTAGCTCGGAAATCGGCTCTGGTTACGGTCCGTACAAAGCCATCTCCAACTCGTCAATCCTTCGCAGAAGGTGTGACACATACTCTTGAGCTTCCCGCCATCTGTTCTTCTCTGTCGTGATCTCCTTGCGGGCCTTCTGTAGCTCTTTGCTTGTATCATCGAAAGTACATCCTCCTGGCGACAACAAGTCGTGCCAAGCGTGTGACCATGGCATCCTCATCCCGAATCGCCTTGGTCAAGAAGGTTATTCTGCGCGGATGATAACGGAACACCGTGTTTCCAACTCTCTGGCGTAGATACGGGTAATGTGCCGCATTGCTCGTCGTGATACTTCTTGGATACCCATATGCATTGTAGACCTCCTGGCGGCAAAGTGTATCGAGGCGATTGCCTGGCCCTTCTTCCTAGCGGTACCACAATCTTCACGTCACAAGCCTTGATCAATCCTCGCTTGTCGATTACTTCCACTTGGTATTGCGGCTTCTCAAAATCTCCGAGAGTCTGTAGCATACGCCAAAGTTCTGCGGCGTGACCAACCTCCAAGTCGACGTAGTTGAACTCTCCCTCCATCTGTCACAAGAGTGCTCACGTAAGAACTCGAAATTTTTAAATCGTGACAAGGTAAGGGAAAATTCAGCAAGGGACAAGGAAAGAGAGAAGGGGGTAAGTCGAGATATCATTTCTTATCTTGACAACCTTTTAGCTTTTTAGAAAATAGGTTTTAACCTCTCTACGACCATTCTAGCTATGGGTGAGCCTACAGTCAGTATGGCTCTGATACCACCTCTGTCGGGACCCCGAATTTGCAAATCCGGACCCTCTGTGTATTCAGCACTAGTCCAGGAACGCGCTGTGCACACAGTCTTAACATCGGTAAATATCACAATCATACCACTCGATAATAGTAAAGTATTTTAATTAAATAGTCAAACTGGTTACTCAACCTTATGGTCAAGTTACAAATGTACGCCTCGCAAGGCGAAACTTATTAAGAGAGAAATAGTAGCAGCGGAAAATCAAATAACTTCGTGGCGCCATCCAGTATACCACAGGCAACTGACTGGGCTCGCTCCCTAAGTAGACGGTTCCTCTTGGAGCTCCTCCTCCAAAGCTGGTGTAGTCTCCTCTTCAACTGGTGTTATATTGTGTCAAGGGTGAGTACTTGGCACTCAGCAAGTCATGCATAGAATGCAAGCTAATATACTATATGCATGGCTTGGTACAAAGGAATAGCTCAAGGTATATTTGCGAAACAAAGATTTGACAAGTAGCATAAGTAGATTCGAAAGCAATAGAAACAAGTAAAGCATAGATAACTTTTCAAGGAGTTTAGTAAGCATCTTTCCCATCCTAATCCACATTTCCATCAACATCATTATTAATCCAACCCAACCTTTCAATCCAAGTTATTTTTGAGAAAATCTAACCCTTATTTGTAATTCGGCGATGTCCAATACATGACACGGCTATTCGAATAGATTGTACACTCTGTAGAGGTTATGCACTTTACCCACAAGATACGAGTCAAACACCACAAAGGCGAGTTCAGTAACAAAGTATTTGGAAACTTCTAACAATACAAGTGGTCCTTCAGGTTATTGCACACTAACCCTTCCCTTAGCTAAGGCGAAGTTTAGGCCAATCAACCGTTAGATGGGTACTGGCCTCGGCCGATGCGCTCCCCGTACAACTTACACAAAGGGTGTAGTTGACCTCCTGAGGTCCCACAGTGCGTTATTAGCAACTTAGTCAACTAGGTCCGTCCCATTACAGACATGTGGTTGCACGTTAGACCCAGTTCAAAGGCTTGCAAGGTTAAGTCCATAGGGTGACCAGGGCAAGACTACCCGAAGAACCAAACCAACATTCCCAATGCCACAGCTGGCCCACCTGATTATTCTTGCCACATGCCCCGGTCGAAAAACTATTTATCAAACCTCAGTTGATTACCATGCACCACGTGCCATCAACATCACATGATACCTTTCCAAAACAGGTTCAATATATCATTAAGTCAATATTAACATTTGATTGTCCAAAATCATGTCATGAGCACGAAAGCGTGTCTAAGCAAAGATACTACAACGGTCTAAAACCCATGTTGGCAATTTATTAATGTCCAACTAGTAAACCACAACTAGGGTGACAAGGGTCATGGCACATATTTAAATAATCAAGGTGTCATACAGCAAATTGGTATTTATCTAATCCCCCATATTTAAATAAAGTATTTTCTAATTGAACTAGCATGCAATAGGTTAAATCAAAATTGGTTTCAAAATAGGATCAACATGGTCAAAGCACAACTTGCCATCAAAAAGTACTTGTTCTTGGTCTTGAGTTGGATCCTGAGTCAATACTTCTCCTTCGAATCCTTCCGGCACTTCAACGTCTACTCGTAAAGCGTGCAAATAGCAATATACGAATAAACAATAGGCAAAAAGTGTCCAAACATCCAAATAAAATCCATAAACAGAGAGAACATAATTTTATGAATTTTTAGAAACTGGAATCGTCAAATTTGGAGTTAAAATGCAAAAGTTATGATTATTTAAAGTTTAAATAATCAATTAAATAATTTTACAGAGAAAAACTTTAGTCCAAAAATTAAATAAAATTCATATTTAGGTAGATCTCAATTTTATACAAATTTAGAAATTTGAATCACTCAAATCGGAGTTGAAACACAAAAGTTATAAGCGTTTGAAGTTTGAATCAAAATCTGAAATCATTATTTCGAATTAATAAATCATTTTCTTTTTCGGAAAATCATTTATTGCGTCAGCCTGGACACGTGTCAGCCTCTGATTGGTCTGCTGACGTCAGCTGGTCCATGGACTTGGTCCACGCTCGGCTCGGGTCTACCGTGGACTCGGTCCACGGCTCCACGTGTCGCTAACATGTGGGTCCCCCTCGGGTAGCGTCGCTTCGGCGTCGGCGGGGCTCGGCCGCGGTGGCGGCGGTGGGACCTACCGATGACGTCATGGGTGACGTCCGCGGTCTTTGTCGGCCGACACGCGGGCGGCGTGTCGCTGACCTGCCTGCGCGGCGTGGCGGCGGTCGGCTTCCTAGACACGTGGCGCGATCGTGTCCGTTGATTTGAAAATCAACGGCCGCGATTAGATCCAAGGAAATCACGTTGAAAACTACTCGATGATCGTGGGCCGTTCAATCTAGATCGGACGGTCCAGATCTAATCCTACATTAACACTACTACGGCACATGGTGATCGTGGGCCGTTGGATCTTGATCCAACGGTCCAGATCTAATCGGGTTTGGAAACACGTGAACTCACCTCAACCGCACGATCAAGATCGGACGGCGCACAGAGCTCGCGAGGTCGATGGCGACGCGGCGGAGCTGCAGCAGCCGGAGATGAGTTGGCTCCACGGGTGCGTCTCGGTCTGGGGATTCTGGATCTGGGCTCAACGGTGGCTAGGGAAAGCGGGTGACGGCGGGATGAAGCAAAAACCGTGGCGGAGCGGCGCTCAACTACAGCGAGCTATCGAGGCTAAACGGCGGCGGCTCTGCCTTGGTGAGTAGGGGCTACAGGTGCGCAAGGTCAGGGCTGACCTCGGGGTGTGACCCGGGCCTTAAATAGTGTAACACCCCAAAAATTTTGCTTTTCTTAAATTCATGTGTGATTTGGCACTTTGGTGAATTTTTGGAATTTTCTGGAATTTATTTGGATTTATTTGGAATTTATTTGAATTTATTCCATTTTGAAATAATTAAAGAATTAAACTTTGCAAATAAAATTTTGTTGGAAATATTTTATTTGAGTCCAAAATGATCCAAAGTATTTTCGAATTTTTGGAATTTTTCGAGTCTTTTGATATTTTTAATGAATTAAATGAATTTAGGAATTATTTTAAATATTAAATCGCTGGAAAATCAAGTCGGGTCAGAAATCTTGTTCATCCGATGGACCCGAGTCCGAGTCCGACTCGAGTCCGACCCGAGCCACGTGACTTGACCGAACCCCATTCGATCCTAACCGTTGGATCGAGATCCAACGGTCCAGATTGGATCGCACCGCTCGGCCGAAGTTGGTCGGATCCGATCGCGCCCACGCGATCGTGACCGTCGATCGTGCCACGTGGACGGCTGTGCGTCGTCGTCTCCGCCGAGACCGAGCCGGACTCCGCCGCCGCGTAGATGTAGGGTTCCGCCTCGGGCACGAACGCCGAGGCTATTTAAGGCCCGGGTCACACCCCGAGGTCGGCCCTGACCTTGCGCACCCATAGCCCCTACTCACCAAGGCAAAGCCACCGCCGTTTAGCCGCGATAGCTCGCCGTAGTTGAGCGCCGCTCCGCCACGGTTTTTGCTTCATCCCGCCGTCACTCGCCGTCCCTAGCCACCGTTGAGCGGATCCGTAATCCCTGCACCAAGACGCACCCGTTGAGCCAACTCATCTCGCCGGAGGAGCCCCGAAGCGCCACGGGAGAGGTCATCGTCTCCGTCTCCGGCTGCTGCAGCTCCGCCGCGTCGCCATCGACCTCGCGAGCTCTGTGCGCCGTCCGATCTTGATCGTGCGGTTGAGGTGAGTTCACGTGTTTCCAAACCCGATTAGATCTGGACCGTTGGATCAAGATCCAACGGCCCACGATCACCACGTGCCGTAGTAGTGTTAATGTATGATTAGATCTGGACCGTCTGATCTAGATCGAACGGCCCACGATCATCGAGTAGTTTTCAACGTGTTAACCTTGGATCTAATCGCGGCCGTTGATTTTCAAACCAACGGACACGATCGCGCCACGTGTCCAGGAAGCCGAACCGCTGCGCCACGCGGGCGTGCGCGTGGGTCACTGACACGCCGGGCCCGCGTGTCAGCGACAGCACCGTGACGTTACCCATGACATCATCGGTGGGTCCCACCTGTCGAAGACCGTGGTGAGCCCCGGCCGACGTCGGCGATGGCGTCACGAGGGGACCCACCTGTCAGCGACACATGAAGCCGTGGACCGAGTCCACGGTAGACCCGAGCCGAGCGTGGACCAAGTCCATGGACCGGCTGACGTCAGCAGACCAATCAGAGGCTGACATGTGTCCAGGCTGACGCAATAATTAATTTCCGAAAAAGAAAATGATTTATTAATTCGAAATAATGATTTCAGATTTTGTTTCAAACTTCAAACGCTTATAACTTTTGCGTTTCAACTCCGATTTGAGTGATTCAAATTTCTAAATTTGTATAAAATTGAGACCTACCTAAATATGAATTTTATTTAATTTTTGGACTAAATTTTTTCTCTGTAAAATTATTTAATTGATTATTTAAACTTTAAATAATCATAACTTTTGCGTTTTAACTCCAAATTTGACGATTCCAGTTTCTAAAAATTCATAAAATTATGTTCTATCTGTTTATGGATTTTATTTGGATGATTGGATACTTTTTGCCTATTGTTTATTCGTGTATTTGCTATTTGCACGCTTTACGAGTAGACGTTGAAGTGCCGGAAGGATTTGAAGGAGAAGTATTGACTCAGGATCCAACTCAAGACCAAGAACAAGTACTTTTTGAAGGCAAGTTGTGCTTTGACCATGTTGATCCTATTTCGAAATCTATTTTGATTTAACCTATTGCATGCTAGTTCAATTAGAAAATACTTTATTTAAATTTGGGGAATTAGATAAATACCAATTTGCTGTATGACACCTTGATTACTTAAATATGTGCCATGGCCCTTGTCACCCTAGTTGTGGTTTACTAGTTGGACATTATTAACTTGCCAACATGGGTTTTAGACCGTTGTAGTAAACTGCTTAGACCTGCTACGTGCTCATGACATGATTTTGGACAAACAAATGTTAATGTTGACTTAATGATATATTGAACCTGTTTTGGAAAGGTATCATGTGATGTTGATGGCACGTGGTGCATGGTAATCAACTGGGGTTGATAAATAGTTTTTCGGCCAGGGGCATGTGGCAAGAATAATCAGTGGGCCAGGTGGCATTGGGGATGTTGATTTGGTTCTTCGGGTAGTCTTGCCTGGTCACCCTAAGGACTTAACCTTGCAAGCCTTTGAATCGGGTCTAACGTGCAACCACATGTCTATAATGGGACGGACCTAGTTGACTAAGTTGCTAATAACGCACTGTGGGACCTCGGAGGTCAACTACACCCTTTGTGTAAGTTGTGCGGGAGCGTCTGGGCCGAGGCCAGTACCCATCTAACAGTTGATTGGCCTAAACTTCGCCTTATCTAAGGGAAGGGTTAGTGTGCAATAACAGGAGGACCACTTGTATTGTTAGAGGTTTCCGAAAGACTTTGTTACTGAACTCGCCTTTGTTGTGTTTGATTGTATCTTGTGGGTAAAGTGCATAACCTCTGCAGAGTGTAGAATCTATTCGAATAGCCGTGTCCGCGGTATTGGACATCGCCGAATTACTGATCAAGGGTTAGATTTTCTTAAAAAAATAGCTTGGATCTGAAAGGTTGGGTTGGATTAATAATGATGTTGATGGAAATGTGGATTAGGATGGGAAAGATGTGTATTAAACTCCTTGAAAAGTTATCTATGCTTTACTTATTTCCACTGCTTTCGAATCTATTTATGATACTTGTTAAATCTCGTTTTACGCAAATATACCTTGAGCTATTCCTTTGTACCAAGCCATGCATATAGTATATTAGCTTTGCATTACGTGCATGACTTCTCGAGTACCAAGTACTCACCCTTGCCACAATACAACACCAGTTGAAGAGGAGACTACACGGCTTTGGAGGAGGAGCTCCAAGAGGAACCGTCTACTTAGGGAAGCGAGCCCGATCGATTGCCTGTGGTATCTTGGATGGCGCCACGGGTTATTTGATTTTCCGCTGCTACTATTTCTCTCTTAATAAGTTTCGCCCTGCGAGGCGTGCATTTGTAACTTGACCATAAGGTCGAGTAACCAGTTTGACTATTTAAATAAAGTACTTTATTAGTATCGAGTGGTATGATTGTGATATTTACCGATGTTAAGACTGTGTGCACTAGCGTGTTCCTGGACTAGTGCTGAATACACAGAGGGTCCGGATTTGCAAATTCGGGGTCCCGACAAATAGCCTCGGCGTTCGTGCCCGAGGCGGAACCCTAGATCTACGCGGCGGCGGAGTCCGGCTCGGTTTCGGCGGAGACGACGACGCATGGCCGTCCACGTGGCACGATCGACGGTCACGATCGTGTGGGTGCGATCGGATCAGGCCGGACTCGGCTTTCGAGCAGTGCGGTCCAATTTGGGCCGTTGGATCTCGATCCAACGGTTAGGATCGAATGGGGTTCGACAAGTCACGTGGCTCGGTCGGACTCGAGTCGGACTCGGTCGATCGGATGAAACGATACTTGACCCGACTTGATTTTCCAGCGATTTAATATTTAAAATAATTCCCAGAAATTCATTTAATTCATTAAAAATAGCAAAGACTCAGAAAAATTCCAGAAAAATTCTGGAAAATATTTTAGGGTATTTGGGACTCAAATAAAATATTTCCAACAAAATTTTATTTGCAAAGTCTAATTCTTTAATTATTTCAAAATGGAATAAATTCAAATAAATTCCAAATAAATCCAAATAAATTCCAGAAAATTCCAAAAATTCACCAAAGTGCCAAATCACACATAGATTTAGGAAAAGCAAAATTTTGGGGTGTTACAGCTAAGGGAAGGGTTAGTGTGCAATCACCGGGGAGGACCACTTGTGCTGTTAGAAGTTTTCGAAAGATTTTGTTACGGACACTCGCCTTTGTGGTGTTTAGTAGTATCTTATGGGTAAAGTGCATAACCTCTACAGAGTGTAAAATCTATTCGAATAGCCGTGTCCGCGGCATTGGACATCGCTCGGGAATTACAGTCAAGGGTTAGACTTTCTTGAAAATAACTTGGACTTGAAAGGTTTAGTTTGGTTTAATAATGACGTTGATAGAAATGTGGATTAGGAATGGGAAAGATGTTTATTTAACTCCTGGAAAAGTTATTGATCTTAAACTTGTTTCTACTGCTTCGAATCTACTTATGTTACTCGTCAAACGCTGTTTTACTGCAATTATACCCTGAGCTATTTCTTTGTACTAAGCCATGCATGTAGTATATTAGTTGCATTCTGTGCATAACTTGCTGAGTACTAAGTACTCACCCTTGCCACAATACAACACCAGTTGAAGAAGAGTCTACACCAGCTTTGGAGGAGGAGCTCCAAGAGGAACCGTCTAACTAGGGAGCGAGCCCAGTCAGTTGCTTGTGGTATACTGGATGACGCCATGAAGTTATCTTATATTCCGCTGCAGTTATTTCTCTTTTAATAAGTTTTCGCCCTGCGTGGCGTATATTTGTAACTTGACCTTAAGGTCGAGCAACCAGCTTGTTAACTAATTAAGGTACCTTACTATTTCGTTGAGTATGATTGTGATATTTACCAATGTTGAGGCTGTGTGCACTAGCGAGTTCATGGACTAGTGCTGAATACACAGAGGGTCCGGATTTGCAAATTCGGGTCCCGACAGTGGCCGTCTAGGAGAACAGTGGTGTCAAGTTGTTAATTTTTTTTTTTTTTTTTTTTTTTGCAGCTGCTCATTGACGGGTCAAGAACAGGATAACCTTATGAAGAAATTAGTACCAAACATATGCGAAAGAAGAAATTAATATCTAGCGCTCTTTGCCCGTTGGACTAAGCTTGTTTTGCAACTAGGGATGGCAATGGGTACCCGAAACCCGATACCCGATGGGTATTTACTCTATTAGGGTGCAAATATGGTCCAATAATCATACCCGTGGGTACCTTAATGGGAGAAAATCTTCACCCATCGGGTATGAGTGTATGGCCAGTGCAGTGCACGGTACTTGCACCGCATTCGCTACCCATTTACCCGTGCACCCCACCCAACCCAACTAGCTAGTAGCCAAGCGGCCCAGCGCCAAGCCCAGTCGCCAGTGCCCGATCACTCAACCGAGTGGAGTACTGGAGTGTTGACCAATTCAGCCATCCCTCCCTACACCGAACCGAATCAGTGAATCACCGAATCCCCAGTCCAGACCCTAAGTCCCTAACCCTAGCATCTGTGGCGGCGGCGGGCCGAACGCAGCGAGCGCAAGGCAGAAGCGTGAGCGGCCGGCGAGCAACGGCCGACGAAAGTCTCGCGGCCAAGGCGAAGTGAGGACGTGGAGGCAGAGCAGCGAGCGGGCGTTGCGGGCCGAGCCGCCGAGCCGTCACCCGTCGAGCGGGGTCTCACGCCGTCAGCCCATCACGCGCTCACTGCAGTTGCCGACTTGCCGAAGTGGGGAGGACCAAGGAGGAGGAGGTGAGTTGGTTCTCAGTGAGTGTGAGATCGGTGTCTCGATTCTCGATGAGCCGTCGCCGTCGGCGGTATGGGTGACCGGTGGGTGAAAGGGACGACGAGGGATGGGTATGGGGAAGAAGTTCTACCCGTGGTCGGGTACGGGTGAATTAATAGGTGATTTTTCATCTGGCGGGGACGGATATAGGGGGCTAATACCCGGCGGGTATGCACCCGTTGCCATTGCAACACTGCCGCTGCACTTTTTAACTCTTCGACAACTGGTTTTTTTGTGTTGCAAGCACCTGCGCTGTCACTGTCCTATGGGCCCATGAATAGGCCACCCAACCCAAAGCGGCAAACCGAACCGACCGAAACCCAATTCTAATCACCCGCTCAACCAGAGGCGCACGGTTAACCCAACGCCTCGGGCCGAAATGACCGAAAAAGCCCTCCACAAACTACCTGTTGGGCATAGCCGGCAGATCGATCCCAGCCGTCCAACGCTGACAGTGGAGCATGCGATCACCGCCCGATCGCCGTCAGGGGCCGGCCCAGCCTTGCCGACCTCAAGCCCATCTCGGTAACTCCACGCGGTGCGCTTTTTGACCGGGCCTCTAGATATTTTCGCGCCTCCCCTCCCACCATGCACTACGCCACCGCCCTACCTCGCCACTGACACTCCGACCCAACCAAAAGATTACACCCTGAGCCCACACGTCAGCCACGAAACAATTCCAGTAAGAGAAACCTCTCCCCGTGCCGCCGACTTTCGTCCCGATATTTGACCGACACATGGGGCCCAAGATGCTGGGCCCGGGGGGTGGAGATGTGAGGATAACAACGCCCACCTCCCCTCCTCGTCTTCCCCACTGGATTGTTCGCTCCTGTTGCTGCAAGGGAGGAGAAAACCAAAGAAAAGAAATTATAATAATAAGTAGTAATAAATAAAGGCAGCGAGCGAAGTGGGGTAAAAGGCGAGGTGATAGAGAGAGATCACGAGGTGGGCTTGCTCCTCCGCCCAAACCCAATCCGTCTTCCCCTTTGGCTCGGAGCTAAAAGGGGGGAGGCTTGGATCGCGAGGTCACGGGAGGCGCGCGGGCGGATCGAGCTCGAGCTCCAGCTAGGGAGGTTGCTTTTGGGGGGGGGGAACGCGCGGCGGCGAGGCGGGGGGAAGGGGAAGCGAGGGAGGGATGGACCGGGCGGCGGTGACGGTGGGGCCGGGGATGGACATGCCGATAATGCACGACGGCGACCGCTACGAGCTCGTGCGCGACATCGGCTCCGGCAACTTCGGCGTCGCGCGCCTCATGCGCAACCGCGCCGACGGCCAGCTCGTCGCCGTCAAGTACATCGAGCGAGGGGAGAAGGTATATCACCGCGGTTGTGTTTGTTGCTTTCCGTTGCAGGGGCTGGCTGACTTGCTCTGCCTATGTGTTTTGCTGCTTGCAGATTGACGAGAACGTGCAGCGGGAGATCATCAACCACCGCTCGCTGCGCCACCCCAACATCATCCGCTTCAAGGAGGTCATCCTCACCCCGACGCACCTCGCCATCGTCATGGAGTACGCCTCAGGCGGGGAGCTCTTCGAGCGCATCTGCAACGCCGGCAGATTCAGCGAGGACGAGGTCGCCATCTTCCTTAGTCCTACTTGCTTGCCTCCTTACCTCATCACCATAATAGCCAATACCGTACATACTGAACGAATTACTGACGATGCTGTCTTTCTTTGCCATTTCTGTGTACGTGGACTAACAATTTAACTTCCAAAGTTTTCTGCCTTTTAGGCGCGTTTCTTTTTCCAGCAGCTGATATCGGGAGTCAGCTATTGCCATTCCATGGTATCCTTCCTTTTTCTTTCTTCGCCTCTGCCAATTACATCTTGTTCAGCTTATATGGTAGGAGAGTTAAAAATTTTCTGCTTTCTGGTTACCTTTTTGTCAAGCAAGTATGTCACCGTGACTTGAAGCTGGAGAATACCCTCTTGGATGGGAGCACTGCTCCTCGCCTCAAGATATGCGACTTTGGTTATTCAAAGGTACTACCGGATATCCTGTGTGCTATCGCCTAATTGTAGTCAACAATCCACAACTTCACTCTGTTCATATGCTAAATTGGAAAATCAAACTTTGCTTGTCAATGTAGTTTTTGTGTGGGGAGCTTGTCTCCCTGAAACTTTTACTTCATTATGCTCAATCTTTTCTGCATTTGCAGTCTTCTGTTCTTCATTCACAGCCAAAATCAACTGTCGGAACTCCAGCATACATTGCTCCTGAGGTTCTGCTGAAGAAGGAATATGATGGAAAGGTATATATTGAAGTTCCCTGTTCCTCATTATTTCCCATGCTCTCATGCATATGGTGCTGTTTAATGTTCATGCCATTTATCTCCACTTGAGCAACCAATTTGCTTTACAAAACATTTACATTTTTGACATGTGGATAGTGGGCTATGTTATGTATTAGGTTAATAACTAATTTTTTGTTCCTCAACGAAGATTGCTGATGTCTGGTCGTGTGGAGTAACACTTTATGTGATGCTGGTTGGTGCGTATCCTTTTGAGGATCCTGACGAGCCTAAGAATTTTAGGAAGACAATTCAGGTTTCCATTACATCCATCTTACACCAGTCTCAAAATTGCATGTCCATTGTGGTCAGAAAACTGACAAGATTGATTTTGCAGAGAATATTGGGTGTGCAGTACTCAATCCCAGATTATGTCCACATATCTCCAGAGTGCCGAGATCTTATTTCTAGGATTTTTGTTGCCAACCCAGCTACTGTGAGTACTTCTTTGGTTGTGCCTTTGTAGTGTTCGAGTCACTAGATGTTGCATATTATTTCCTTCCAAGATAAAATGACTATGTCTGGATGTACAGAGAATCTCAATCCCCGAGATAAGAAATCATCCATGGTTCTTGAAGAATCTCCCAGCTGACCTAATGGATGATAGCACAATGAGCAACCAGTATGAGGAGCCTGAACAGCCAATGCAGAGCATGGATGAGATCATGCAGATCCTGGGAGAGGCGACCATACCAGCGGCTGGTTCTCGTGGAATCAACCAATTCTTGAATGATGGTCTTGATCTTGACGATGACATGGAGGATCTTGATTCAGACCCTGATCTTGACGTGGAAAGCAGTGGGGAGATAGTATATGCTATGTGATGGTGTGAATACTCTCAAAGCAGTGTTTGCTCTCAGTTGACCGCGATTATGGTTTCTTGTGTTACAGATCACCAAGATGGTCAAGAGGCTCAAAAGGGGGATACATATACTGAGGATGCTTTCAATGCTTGATAACCCCCAATTGTTGCCTTGTTATTGCTGATGATTTGTGTACTTTCAATGTTGTACAACAGTTTAGCCCTTTGGATGTAACCATGTTGCTGTGCTAGAATCGCCTGCATTTGAGAACTGGTGCATTGTCTGGAACCATGTCTCTGCTACCCTTTAACTAAGGGACAGCAATGTAGTAGTATTATTCCATTGTGTCTGTATCATGTATGTGTTGTACCCTTGTAGGCAAATAAGAGAGACTCCAATTCGCTCTGTTCTGTGAGATGTCTTCTATTTCTAGCATCTTGTGCCGGTGATTTATGTGAGACTTGAGTGAATTTATACTTTCTGGTTCAGATGAAATTGTGTGTTGGCGTGTTGCTGATATTCACTGTACAGAGGTACACAATTAGGTTCCAAGTGTGACGATATGCTATCTGTTCTGGAATCAACCAGCTTGCTGCAATTGCATTAGACTTGCACAAGAATACCATAAGGTGTCATGTACTCATGTTACAAGTTTTCTTGTAAAAATCCCGAGAACGCTGTGACAAGCTTACAAACAGCTTGCAATTGCATTATAATGATCCAAGACAAAATAATTCCACAATTAACTGACACTACCTTATTTTGCAATTCTGTAGTGTATATTAATATTTGATCTCACCGAATCTTACGTGGCGTTTGAATTACAGAGAAGTTCAGGAGAAAAGATACCATGAAGCACATGACACAGTGAACTCTATTCTCTCTCTCCCCAGCGTCAAGGCACACATGAACGATAATGATAGGAGCACGCCGCTCTCAGTCATACTTGTCAATACCATCCCTGTGGCCATAGGTTTAACTTTTCGAACGAAATTCGTTCCTCGCAAGTGAAAAAAAAAATCATTTGAAAAAAATGATCCAAACTTTCTCCATAATTAATATTAATAACCTTATGACCCCTGATATGAATATTATTTAAAAAACAAAGTTTGAAGATGTTTTTGAGTCATTCAATTTATTTAGTAGCAATATTTGTTGAATTATATATATATTTAGTAGCAATATTTGTTGAAGTATAATTAGTATAAATATTTGTTGAAGTATATTTAGTAGTCATATTTATTGAAGTATATTTAGTATTAATATTTTCTTGTAAAAACTAGCAGCATGAGGCAAGAAGAGCACTATCTATAAAATCATAACCTGTATTCAGAAAGTACATCTGAGTTTTTCTTAAAATCACATGTAAACTGCTAAGAGATCATTAGATTAAATCAAAATCCTCGGTTTAACTTGTCAACAACCAATATAGAATTATGAGACCTCTAGTGATAAACCATCTATCATTTTTTTTCTATTATTTTGAGAGAGAGCCATATCATAACTAAATATTCAACACGAATGCAAGTATTAAACAATCAACTGTAGTGCATAAAAAATAAATAGAAATACACTGTTACAGGATCTGCTACAGCTTACAAAAATCATAGTTGATCAACTAAGTGCAACATTTGAATCAGAATTTTAGACTACACCTTCACAACACACTGCATGTTTCAATATTTATTCAATTATATTTAGTAGCAATATTTGTTGAAGTAATTCTTCAAATATCATTTTTAGCCTTTAATAGCTTTTCCTAAATTTTACAACATTTTTTTTTACAATTTTCCCCTAATTTTTCTATATTTCCCCCCATTTTTTCAATTATCATCGGTTTTTCGAGTTTTTCGAGCGAATTTCGAGTCTTTTCGAGCGGTTTTCGTTCGAAAACCGTGATTTTCGTTCGAAAACCGTGATTTTCGAGGTTTTTTTTACTATATTTCAAATTCATTTGATTTTCGAACCGAGCGGTTTTGAGCAAATTTCGAGCGAAATTTTACGAATTTCGATACCGTTGGGATGTCGAAATTTGAGTTCGAAACGAAAAGTAAAACCCTGGCCATAACATTTTGGCTCTTGAAATATTATATTCCGATATTGGATTGTACCGTGCAGCATTCAGAACTTTAGATAATAATATATATATATATATATATATATATATATATATATATATATATATATATATATATATATATATATATAGGAAGCCTTTTGTACTCTTGAGAGATTACTCACTTCAAGATACCACTTAAACGAATGTGTTATACTCATTTATCATTTTCAGTATACTCTAATAATAATTCTAAGATACTACAATGCAATATTGTTGAAAAAAATTCATTGGAGTCATTTATTTTTTGTTTTATACCCTTTTTCATATATAAAAAAAAGTATATAAACAAATTATGCTACAAAGGGTGGACTTTGATGAAATTTTTCGTGGAGCTCACTTTGAAGTATCTTATAATCAGTATTAGAGTATACTCAAAATGATAAAGAGGTATAATAACATCATTTAAGCGGTATACTGACAATGGGAGTATGTACTCCTGAAGTCTGGAACCATTTTCCTATATATATATATATATATATATATATATATATATATATATATATATATATATATATATATATATATATATATATATCAAATTTTAGTTGTAATATTACAACAAATACATAGTAGTAGGATCACATATAACATATAATTCAATAAATTTAATAAACAAATTATTAATTAAATCAGTATGATCGATATTGTCCGATATCAGGGTCAATATGACCGGTATTGGCCGCTACGAAAGGTGACGAAATAGTATATATATATACGGAATTGATAAGTTTGCTCTCAGCACCTTGTCAACCCAACCGAAACAACACAATAAGTATTAAAAAAACAAACAGATTAATCACCCAAATTAGTGGTCATACTTCACCTTAAAAAAACCAAACTGCTCATACTACATCAAGAAGCATTTTACCAGCATGTCTCACATGTATCAAGCAGTCTGGAAGCACACTACTCCATAGCAATCCTGGACTAGTCATTCCAAAACCTTACATACATAAAGCAAACCATAGTTCGAAAATCGAAACACTTATCATATTTATTGCACGGTAGCATGATCAAATGTTGAAACCCTGGGACTTGTATGTGACAGATGCAATCACACCAAGACAACGATTCAGCACAAACACACTATGGAGCAAGTAGGGGATTGAGCACATGACCAATGAAAAGCAACACACCGGTCTTGTCTTCTCGGATCAGGAAAAGGAAAGGGTGATCCGCGACGAAATCCATGGGTCCTATTGGCGGTGACCTAAGTGTGATCACTGCAGCAGATGCCGCGGCAGCTTCGGTTCCTTCCTCGTTCACTTCGACAAACGACTTGTGGAAAATGGATGAAACGTACAGGCTCTGTCCCACGGGTGAGTCGACCATCTCTGAAAGGTTTGCTTCTGCGCTGAATGGCAACTGAAGCCCCAAACCTTTGAGCAGATCGGATGCTTCAAATCCAAATGATATCTTGAACTTTGGGAGCTTGAATTGCCCAACTGCAAACTTCTGCGTTGGGATATGTTTCTCCAGGAACTCTGGTTCAGAGCTCAGCTTTCCAGCCAAGCTCCAGAGACCATCTTTTGCTTCTGGAAGAAGTATGTACATGGAGAACTGCCTCTTGTCCCCACCTTGCTGGTAAGGAAGCTTAAGTACCTTCAAGTTTTCATATGACGAAAGATATTGCTTCTTTGTACTGGACATGAATGGTGCTTGAACTGAGCTCCCATCAAGAAGGTGGAACTCGCTGTCTTTGGTCTTAGATGCATCAAACTTCTCAGTCCAAGCTCCTTTGAAATATAGCGCATTACCAAGAACTAGCCTGGTGGTATGGTCAACAGACCCTGGAGGGAGGAGCTCTTTGATGAGACCTGATGTGACTTTCTCTACCCATGAGTTCACTTGACCAGCAACTTCGGCAGCCTGGACTTAGAGAAAATACATCATTACGTACTACGTATTGTTAGTGATATGCCCTAGAGAAAACTAAGGAAATGATTGTATCACTTCCATGCAATGTTCTAAATAACGGTAAACAATACGTAAACAGTCGCCCCACCTTTTAGTGTTTATACGGTAAACGGCTTTGTAAACGGTCTTTTAAATGGTTTTACTATTTAAAATACAGAGAAATATATACATGTGTTTGCAGTGACAAAATAGCATCTAATTCATCTTCTTTCATGCATATAGAATTAAACTACCGGGTTATCAACAATCGTCTACAGCGGTAACAAGAAGAAAAAAGATGACATGATGTGAATGTAATTAAAAAATTATAATTGAATGAATGAACAGCTCAAGTGGCAGTAGAAAAGCAAAGCTAACATTCATCTCATGTATGTCATAATATTTCATATCATATGACAATCTTGCAACTTTACCTAAATAAACGACCTGATAAAATGGGTCTATTAAATGTTAACAGCCGTTAAACCGAATAAATGGCCCGACAAAACAGGCAAACCTTGAAATATCCATAAATGTAATGGGCAAGGGACCTTTATCATTTTAACGGTCGTTTACAAGGCCTTAACGGCCTTTATTTAGAATACTGCTTCTATGTTTATGATCTTTTGAATAATATGTTATTTTTTCCCTTGAGTAAATATCATTTGTATTGATCAACAAGTGTGTGACTTGTTCATAAAACTCTTTATTCATGTTTTGATGCAATTATAAATTATCCCTGATCTTATATCATTACGTGAGACAATTATGATTTATAGATCAACACATGTATTGATTGATGATCATGTTTCACATATCATGGATATGAGGATATCAAATCAATTATGTGGACACATGTTAGAGAAGATGGCATTGGTTTGACTCACTGTGACAATACGGGAATTGTTATATTCTTAAGTGTCATCACTTGGTCTCATACATAGTGTATATGGGATCCTTAGACCTAAGATCATCATAGCTTCCTACATGTGTAATATTTTACTTAGGGGTTGCCAAACACTACTCCGTAATTAGGAGGTCATAAAGGTAGTTTTCAGGTTTACTATTAAACATGCAAAGGAATGCGAGTGATCAAGATGGAATTTGCCCCTCCTATATAATAGTAGAGATATCTCTAGCCTCTTGATGTGTTTGGATTAAAGAAATGCCTAATGTGATTGAGGAGTCAACTGCAGCTCAATAATCTACTACAAGGACGAGTGAAGCATTGAGCTATCATAGGATGGCACGGTTCTTGCCCTGAGTTGGTGCGGTCTCATAAGGCAAAGGGATCAATGCATGAACACTATATAAGTTCATCCGATATGATCCTTGTGTGTATTCAGAAGTCGCTATGTCCTACTAGTAATACTACTGACTTGTGAACCGGAAAAGAGTTTCCAGATTGCGGCCAAATATAGATGAACCTATGGGGTTACACACTTAATAGGTTGGAATGAATTAGTTTGGGTAGGATCCATTGCTAATGGATTGCGTGCGCTTTGCAACTTGATGGACCCCTAGTGTAGGGTTCCACCGAGGGGCTATATTAAGAGAGGCGTGGGGCTGACGGAGGCATCCATGTTTGCAACCACCAAAATCCTAGCCGCCACCCCACAAAGGCCTTGCCGTGCGCAATAGTGTTAGCACACCCCCACAAAGGCCCTGTCGTGCGCATTGGTGTTAGTACACCGGCGCACGGTGTTCCTCCCCTAGAAGTGTGGACTTCGGTAGAGGCGTTGTTGCAAATGCAGCGTTGATCAGGACGATCGTGAGGAAACGATTGGCTCATGAAGATTGGCTTCTGAGGACATTAGATGATCGACTACTTCTGCTGCACCGATCATAGTTACCAGAAACGCGATTCGTCTGAGTCGAGGTACAAGATTCGGGTTCGCTGTTGGGCACATTTTTTGATAATTTCTAATGTGAACATGAACCCAGTACCCTAAACCTGTTCGGGTTCGACGAATCCGGTTCACGATTCACGGGGTTTTACAGCGAATTCGGTAACTATGGCACCGACGTGCGCTATGTTGAACTAGGCCGCTTCAACTCTTCTTCCGTTGCATTGCGCCTATAGTAGTAACGATCCATGATCTTTTACTTTCATGGCTTTTTGGTCTGCTCAGTAGAATTGTTGCGCTAGAGTAGCCTACCTCGTATCCCTACATACGTCAAAAGCATAACACGTAATCTAGCTGCAATTTCCAAATGATCAAAATAGATAAAGGATAAGATTATGTAATGAAAATGAGTATAACATTAGGTATTGGTGTTCCACCAAACTAGGACAAACCAGAAACTGTTCATTCGCAAAAAGATTGTAGAAGCCTATAAGGTGAGCGGTGCTGAGCACCCAAGATGGCGTACTAACATTTTCATAAAGCATTTCTGTGGGAAGGAATTTCATAAAGTTTTATCACAAGTTTAAGCTACACCATGAAAGAAATTCCACAAGCTCAGGCGCTTTAAAAATCGCACATTTATAATTTATATGCTACGATTGAAACTTCAGTCTAATAGATAATGTTAGATAGCTACATGGATTAAGTTCTAAAAAAAGAATCTGATTGTTAGCCATCTTTCACGGATTTGCCTTCTCCGAGACTTCAGCATCGAGAGTTGTGCCTAGTGCTCCCAATGCTAACAAAATTGCTAGGAAATAACCAACAAATTTAAAAGGCACCAAGAAAATAAACTACTGGCTAGTTATGTCTGCAGAAAATTAGGAATTTTCATTTACTTTTTCAGGCAAAGATACTAGTAAACTATGCCGTCGTTTTAACAACTAGGTAGTCATCCACCTAGGCGCCGGGTGTGTGTGTGTGTGGGTGGGGGGGGGGGGGTGGGATGGTGGGGTTTCACCTTAGTTTGGAAGTCAACAGAGTGAGTGTCGGCCTTGTACATGCCCACGGCGACCTCCTTGAAGGACGGCTTGAGCGGCAGCGACGCGTCCACGAAGACGCCGTTGGCGAAGGCGACGCGCGGGCCGCCGGCGCCGGACGCATCGGCGAGCACGAGCTGCACCACCTGCTCGGCGAGTGCGTGCAGGCCCTCGGCCGTGCCTGAACCCTCGCCCCCGAGGGAAGCAGTGAGTTGGTCGCGGGTGGCGCCGGCGGCGCCGGCGGCAACGAGGCTGAGGGCGACGTGGAGGGAGAGCGGGGAAAACGCGGCGTTACCTGCACCGGCGCCGGGGGAGGATAGGGCGGCGGCGAGGCGGAGGGCGAAGCCGGTCTGGTGGGCGATGGAGAGGCGGAGGTCGGTGGTGGCCATGGCCGGTGGTGCTGGTTTCTTAGACCTGGTTAGACTGGAGGCGAAAAGAGAGCGAGTGATCGGGAGGTGCAATTTGGAAGAGTTTAAGGGTGTTTTGTGGTTATATGTTGTGAGTACGACTTTACGAGATTGCGAGTTGTACTGAGTAGGGGCTTTGTATTATGATTTTGGAATTTAGGGGGTATCATGTAAAATGGCAAAGTAGGAAACCGTGTCCGCGTGTGGGGCTGGGGCTCGTAGCCGCAGAGGCAGCGAGGTCTCGCCCGTACGGTTCTGCGGATTATAAGACTCCGTGTTTGGTACGTTCCAGCTAGTAGAAACGGAAATGATTCTAGAATCTTGGTAGAATTAGAACTATTTTCTGCAAACCGTTTGGTACGGTTTCAGATTCTAGTAGAAACTAGTGAAACGGGGTTGAGGGTGATTCAGCCACAGCGTGGAAAAAGAAGAAACGTTCCGAGGAGAATCGTTCCGAGTTTTAGCCCGTTTGGCTGGGTTTCTTCCAAATTCTAGTAGAAATAGTTCGGTTCCAAATTGCCAAACGGGGCCTAAAAAACAAAGCGGACGTGCAGCTAGCATTCTATTACCAACTCAATTCTTGTTGGAGGCAGGAATGGTAACGGGTACAGCGGGTATCGGTAGTACTCGTCTATATTTATATTTGTCAGACAAAATTTTTTATATGGGTATACTCACGAAGGGTGGTGGGTAAAGAATCCCGCCCATACCTATCACCCGTGGGTGTCCATTGCTCGCGGGTATACCTGTTTACCCGCCACTATCAATAATCCTTTCAACTAAAGGGCACTAAGAGCTAATGATCAATGGTACCGATACAATCTCTTTGATGAAATTGTATAAATCAGCTACATAATGTGGATTGAAGAATGATTATCAATGATTCAAAATTTTAAATGCACATAGAGACAAGGATTAAAATAACACATGCAGACAAATGACGCACGGATGCTCAAGTTTAACAATTAAAATGAAAATAGTTCATCAGTCATCACACATGCTTAATTTCAATAATTAAAATAGAAACAATTCATTAATCATCACACACATTACAAATCGTCCATCACAACATCACCAATCATAAATTACTAACATGAGGTAACACAAATTGGGGATCAAGGGACCAACTAAACGTTGTGGAGTATGTGGGGCCCGAGTATCTACACGATAGGCCGTAAGGGCCCATCAAGAGGGAGCGTCCCAGGACGGCTGTAAGGACTCTCACCATCGTGTCCTATAAGAAAGGATAAAAGATGATAACTAACTATTGTTAGGAAGGATAAGATTGAATTTTGGAGATAGAATCTCCATCATATAACCGATTAGGAATCCACCCTGTAACCGACTCGGATCCATCAGCCCCCTACCTATATAAAGGAGGCAAGAGGTGCAGGGCAGGACACAGACAAACACAATAGAGCAAGCAGCGCACATGTAACATCCCAAAATTTTGCTTTTCTTAAATTCATGTGTGATTTGGCACTTTGGTGAATTTTTGGAATTTTCTGGAATTTATTTGGATTTATTTGGAATTTATTTGAATTTATTCCATTTTGAAATAATTAAAGAATTTAATTTTGCAAATAAAATTTTGTTGGAAATATTTTATTTGAGTCCAAAATGATCCAAAATATTTTCCGAATTTTTACGGAATTTTCTCGAAGTCTTTGCTATATTTAATGAATTAAATGAATTCTTGGAAATTATTTTAAATATTAAATCGCTGGAAAATCAACTCGGTCGAAAATCTTGTTCATCCGGCCGAAGTCGGAACCAGTCGGACTCGAGTCCGACCGAGGCGATTGACTCGATCAAACCACTCAAAACCCTAATCAATCCCAACCGTTGGATCAAGATCCAACTACCGAGATCCGCCAGACGGTTCGAGCCGTGATCCGGCCGGATCCGATCGCACCTGCGCGATCGTGGCCGCTGATCGTGCCACGTGGACGGGCGGCGTCGTCGTCTCCGCCGAGTCCGGCCGGACTTCGCCGCGCGCGCCGCCGTGTAGAATTAGGTTTCCGTCTCGCACGACGCCGAGGCTATTTAAAGCCCTGGTCACGCCGACGCGTTGCCCTCATCCTTGCGCACCGTTCCTCGAGCCATCTACGCCGAGCCGCCGCTGCTTGCCCGCATTTAGTTCGCCGGAGTTGGAACTCGCTTGCGGCGGTTGAACGCCGATTCCGCCGCCGTCCGTCGTCTTCCGCCGAGAAGGAGTCCAGATCCGGGATCCCCGTGACGAGACGCACCCGAAGAGACCACTCACTTCGCCGGAGCAACCCCGAAACGCCGTCGGGCTCGTCGTCGTTCGTCTCCGGTGGCTGCAGGCTCCGGCGTCGCCGCCATCGCTCGCGAAGCTACGTGGACCGTCCGATCTTGATCGTGCGGTTGAGGTGACTTCACGTGTTCCAAACCCGATTAGATCTGGACCGTTGGATCAAGATCCAACGGCCCACAATCGCCACGTGCCGTAGTAGTGTTATTACAGGATTAGATCCGACCGTCCGATCTAAATCGAGCGCCCACGATCATCGAGTAGATTCAACGCGTTAACCCTGGATCTAATCGCGCCGCCGAATTTCAAATCAACGGTCGAGATTGCGCCACGCGTGTCGGGAAGTTGGACCGACGCGGTCGGCCCACGCAGCGTGCGTCGCGTGTAGACGCCGACACGCGGGCCCGCGTGTCGAGGACCCGCATGTCAGTGGCTAATCCAGCCAAGCGCTGACGTCACCCATGACGTCACAGTGGGTCCCACATGTCAGCACCGTGGGCTGAGCCCCGCTGACGTCAGCGATGACGTCACCCGAGTGGTCCCACCTGTCAGTCTCACGTGGAGTCGTGGACCGAGTCCACGGTAGACCCGAGCCGAGCGTGGACCGAGTCCATGGGCGTACCGACGTCACCAACCAATCGAAGGCTGCCACGTGTCCATGCCGACGCAATAATTAATTTCGAAAAGAAAATGATTTATTAAATCGAAATAATGATTTCAGATTTTGTTTCAAATTTCAAACGCTTATAACTTTTGCGTTTCAACTCCGATTTGAGTGATTCAAATTTCTAAATTTGTATAAAATTGAGATCTACCTAAATATGAATTTTATTTAATTTTTGGACTAAAGTTTTTCTCTGCAAAATTATTTAATTGATTATTTAAACTTTAAATAATCATAACTTTTGCGTCTTAACTCCAAATTTGACGATTCCAGTTTCTAAAAATCCATAAAATTATGTTCTCTCTGTTTATGGATTTTATTTGGGTGTTTGGGCACTTTTTGCCTATTGTTTATTCGTGTATTTGCTATTTGCACGCTTTTACGAGTAGACGTTGAAGTCTGGAAGGATTCGAAGGAGAAGTATTGACTCAGGATCCAACTCAAGACCAAGAGCAAGTACTTTTTGAAGGCAAGTTGTGCTTTGACCATGTTGATCCTATTTCGAAATCTATTTTGATTTAAACTATTGCATGCTAGTTCAATTAGAAAAATACTTGGTTTAAACATGGGGTTAGATAAGTACCAATTTCTTTGTATGACACCTTGATTATTTAAGTATGTGCCATGACCCTTTGTCACCCTAGTTGTGGATTACTAGTTGGACATTATTAAATTGCCAACATGGGTTTAGAAACGTTGTAGTATCTTTGCTTAGACACGCTCGTGCTCATGACATGATTTTGGACAATCAAATGTTAATATTGACTTAATGATATATCGAACCTGTTTTGGAAAAGTATCATGTGATGTTGATGGCACGTGGTGCATGGTAATCAAGCGGGGTTTGATAAACGATTTCGGCCAGGGGCATGTGGCAAGAGTAATCAGTGGGCCGGTTGTGGCATTGGGAGTGTTGATTTGGTTCTTGGGTAGTCTTGCCCTGGTCATCCTAAGGACTTAACCTTGCAAGCCTTTGAACTGGGTCTAACGTGCAACCACATGTCTCAGAATGGGACGGACCTAGTTGACTAAGTTGCTAATAACGCACTGTGGGACCTCGGAGGTCAACTACACCCTTTGTGTATGTTGTGCGGGGAGCGTCATCGGAAGTGAGGCCAGTACCCATCTAACAGTTGATTGGCCTAGACTTCGCCTTAGCGAAGGGAAGGGTTAGTGCGCAATAACCGGGAGGACCACTTGTATTGTTAGAGGTTTCCGAAAGACTTTGTTACGGAACTCGCCTTTGTGGTGTTTGAGTGTATCTTGTGGGTAAAGTGCATAACCTCTGCAGAGTTTAGAATCTATTCGAATAGCCGTGTCCGCGGTATTGGACATCGCCGGGAATTACAGTCAAGGGTTAGATTTTCTCAAAAATAACTTTGGTTTGAAAGGTTGGGTTGGTTTAATAATGAAGATGGTGGAAATGTGGTTTAGGATGGGGAAAATGTTTATTAAACTTCTTGAAAAGTTATTTATGCTTTACTTATTTCTACCGCTGAATCTACTTACATTACTTTTCAAATGCTGTTTACATAAATATACCTTGAGCTATTCCTTTGTACCAAGCCATGCATATAGTATATTAGCTTGCATTACGTGCATGACTTGTCGAGTACCAAGTACTCACCCTTGCCTCAACACAACATCGGTTGAAGAGGAGACTACGCCACTTTGGAGGAGGAACTCCAAGAGGATCCGTCTACTTAGGGATGCGAGCCCGATCAGTTGCACGTGGTATCCGGATGGCGCCACGCAAGCTATTCGATTTTCCGCTGCTATTATTTTTCTCTGAATAAGTTTCGCCTTGCGAGGCATACATTTGTAACTTGACCATAAGGTCGAGTAACCAGTTTGGTTATTTAAATAAAGTACTTTGATAGTATCGATTGGTATGATTGTGATATTTACCGATGTTAAGACTGTGTGCACTAGCGCGTTCCTGGACTAGTGCTGAATACACAGAGGGTCCGGATTTGCAAATTCGGGGTCCCGACAGAGGTGGTATCAGAGCCATACTTGACCGTAGGCTCAACCCTAAGATAGAATGGTCGTAGTGAGGATAAAACCTATTTTCTAAAAGCTAAAAGTTTGTCAAGATAAGAAATGACATCTCAACTTATCCCCTTCTCTCTTTTCTTGTCTCTTGCTGAAATTTTTCCTTACCTTGTCACAATTCAAAAATTTCGAGTTCTCACGTAAGCACTCTTGTGACAGATGGAGGAAGAGTTCAACTACGTTGATCTAGGAGTTGGTCACGCCGTGGAACTTTGGCATATGCTACAAATTCTCGGAGATTTTGAGAAGCCGCAATACCAAGTGGAAGTGATCAGACAAGCGGGATTGATCAAGGCTTGTGACGTGAAGATTGAGGTACCTGCTAGGAAAAAGGGCCTGTGCAATCGCCTCGATACACCGTGACCTTTGCCAGAGATCTACAATGCAGATGGGTATCCAAGAGGTATCACGACGAGCAATGCGGCACGTTACGATATCTACGCCAGAGAGTTGGAGAGCACGGTGTTCCGTTATCACCGCAAAGAATAACCTTCTTGACCAAGGCGATTCAGGATGAGGATGCCACGGTTACACAGCTTGGCACGATTTGTTGTCGCCAGGAAGATGTACTAGATAATACAAGCAAGGAGCTCTGAAGGCCCGCAAGGAGATCACGGCAGAGAAGAACAGATGGCGGGAAGCTCAAGAGTATGTGGCACACCTTCTACGAAGGATTGACGAGTTGGAGATGACCTTGTACGGACTGCACCCAGAGCGATTTCGAGCTACACGAGCCGATCCGGAGGAGTCGACCTCGATGAGGACATCGCTTCTTCGACTACCACAGAGGACATAGTCATTTGGACATGGCGATCGTTACGGCGCCTATGCCACAAAGACCTGCACCCAGCCGTGGAGGTTTTCTCGATGAGTGAGCATAGGTTCTATAGTGAGACTCCTTCACGAGTCGCGTCATAGAATAAAGAGTCACCCTTTAGGCGTTAGACTCGAGTTAGTTCGATTTGGATTTGCTTTGTTTCTCGAGTGTGCATTATGTGTTGCAAGGCCCTTAGGCATTGTAAGCGACCATACCAAGTTATTAATAATAAAGTTGGACCTTACAATTATACCTTTCGCCCCGCATAAATTCCATATTACTTGTCTATTCTTGATTCCCTCTCATCTCTAAACCTAGAGCAAATCGACAGATGGTAAACACCCGTGGAAACTTTGGAAGCAATGGGAGTGGTTCTCGCCCAGCAGAAAACCCCAATGATGGAGCACCAGCACCGCCACTGGATATGCAGAATTTCGGAGCTTTTCTTGCTGCCCAGACTCAGTTGATGCATGCTATGATGCAACAAATGCAACACGTCACCGCTCAGGCCACTGCTAATCAAGTTAATCAGGGACCACGCCAAAATACAAGGCTGTCAGAGTTCATGAGAACTCACCCACCCACTTTCTCTGGGAATGCCAATCCATTGGAGGCCGATGATTGTTTAAGATCAATCGAGAGGAAGCTACACATAGCTCAATGCATAGGAAATGAGAAGGTACTCTACGCTTCTCATCAGTTGGAAGGAACATTGGGAATGGTGGGAGAACTTCGTGCCACGCAAGAGAACCCTCAAGATATCACTTGGGAAGAGTTCACGGTGCATTCCGACAAGATCACGTGCCTCGAAGGAATCATGGACCTTAAGAAGGAGGAGTTGAGCATTAAAGCAAGGTAATCAGCGGTGGCCGACTACGAACAAGTTCACACAGCCTAGCACGCTACGCACTTTGAGGATGTAGCGAGATAAGGCCGAGCAGTCTCGTTTTATGAAGGGACTTAACTCGGGATTGCAAGTAGGGTTGATCACCCACACCTTTCCAGATTTCCAAGAATTGGTGAATAAGGCGCTTATTCTTGAGGACAAGCGCAAGGAACTGGATGAGAACAGAAGCGCAGGATGCAACAAAGAAGGATCACGCCAGGGAACGCAATACCGAGAGTTGCACCAAATCAATTCTTGATTCCAACCACGAGAATGCAACAAGGACACCATCCTCAAAGACCAAGACCGCTAATCGTAACTACCAAACCCCACTTCGCTAGAAACGCTTACTCTGTGCAAAGAAGGAGCAAAGTGAGACGCCGCTACAATCGAACGAGCCAGGACACTTTGCCAACAGCTTGTCCAAAGAAGACAGCAGGAGTGACCCGATTCGCTTCAATCTAGGAACCACCCAGCTAGGACGCCAAAGACTGTGAGCCACACCCTGCATCGCGTGGTGAGAGGCCGAGTCAACCATGTCACCGCAGATGCACCGCAGAATGCTACGACGTCAGATCGGGTAAGTTACTTGTTAACTCGCACTGCAACAGCTTTTGTTTGACTCGAGCTTCACATTCGCTTGTTTCGCAAGGCTTTGCTACTAGAAATGATTTGAGGATTGCAAGACTTAGATGCATGCTTTTAGTTCAAACCCCTGGTTCCGAACTCCGAACGAAAGTAGGATGTTCGGGTGAGAATACTAATAGATGGAATAGAGTTCCTAGCAAACCTTATAATTTTGGAAACCTGCACCTAGACGTTATATTGGGAATGGATTGGTTATCCAAGCACAAGGCCGTATTGGATTGTGGACGAAGGACTATCTCGATTGAGAGCCCGTGTGGGAAGAAAGTGGAATTTCAAGCCACTGCGATTAGAGATGGACGATTGATGGTTAACAGTACCAAGGCAATCGGCATAGAGGATGTCCCAAAGAGTGAATGAGTACCCAAATGTTTTTCCCGAAGATCTACCTCGTATGCCGAGACGAGGGACATAGAGTTTGTGATAGAGCTTGTAATGTACAAGACCGATAGCAAAGAGACCCTATCGGATGTCCACCGAGGAGTTGGTAGAGATGAAGAAACAGCTAGAAGAGTTAATGGAGAAAGGATTTATCGAGGCCGAGTTAAATCGCCGTGGGGAGCACCAGTTTTGTTTGTCAAGAAGAAGGACGGGAGTTTCAGGATGTGCATTGACTACCGTGCACTCAATGAAGTCACCGTGAAGAATAAGTATCCGCTACCCAGGATTGATGATTTGTTTGATCGATTAAGAGGAGCCGGAGTTTTCTCCAAGATTGATCCGAGATCGGGATACCATCGATTGAAGATCCGATCGTAAGATATTCCAAAGATCGCATTCTCGTCAAGATATGGACATTACGAGTTTACTGATTTATGTCCTTTGAAATGACGAATCGCGCCACTTATTTCATGAATATGATGAATAAGGTGTTCATGGAATATTTGGACAAGTTTGTCGTCGTGTTCATAGACGATATCCTAATCTACTCCAAGACAGAGAGTGAACATGCCGAACACTTAAGGCGAGTTTTGGAAAAGTGAGGGAACGACAACTTTTCGCCAAGTTCAAAGCAAGTGTGATTTTTGGAAGGACAAGGTGGAGTTTCTTGGACATGTAATGACCGCATGAGTCGCCAGAGATCCAAGCAAAGTAGAAGCGGTGTTACATTAAGAACGACCAAAGACGGTGACCCAGTTCGAGTTTCCTTGGAATGGCAGGATACTACCGCCCGTTTCATCGAAGGCTTCTCGACAATTGCGAAACCTCTTACGCATGGCTTCTTTGAAGAAGGAAAAGAAGTTTGCATGGACGCCTTGAGAATGTGAGAAAGGATTTCAGAGTGAAGAAGCGATTGACATCAAGACGGTGTTAGTTCTAACTGATGTTTCTCATAGATTCGATATTTATTGTGACGCATCGCGCCAAGGACTTGGATGTGTGCTGATGCAGGATGGAAAGGTCGTCGCTTATGCATCAAGGCAGTTGAGGCCGCATGAGGAAAATTATCCAACACATGATTTAGAGTTAGCTGCCGTAGTGCATGCTTTGAAGATATGGCGTCACTATCGATTGGAAACAGATGTGAAGTGTATACGGATCATAAGAGCCTTAAGTACATATTCACCCGATCGGATCTGAATATGAGGCAGAGGAGATGGTTAGAGTTGATCAAGGACTATAATGTTGGAATCCATTACCATCCCGGGAAGGCCAACGTAGTTGCCGATGCCTTGAGTCGGAAAAGCCATACCGTGAGTACGTTGCTAGCCACAAGTCAGGATGAGTTATGCGAGGATTTTCAGAAAATGAAGATTGAGGTAGTACCTAGCGGATTCTTGGCCGCATTAGAAGTAAAGCCTACCTTAGAGGATCAGATCCGAGAAGGACGTATGATGATGACAAGATCCGCAGGATTAAGTCCATCAAGGAGGAAGGCAAGGCAGAGGACTTCAAGTTGGATGAGCAAGGCACGTTGTGGATGAAGGGTCGCATTTGTGTGCCTAACAAAAAGGAGTTAAAGCAACTGATTCTGGAGGAAGCCCATGACTCCAAGTACTCAATTCATCCTGGAAGCGCCCAAGATGTATCGATCTCGAAGGAGAGATTCTCGTGGCCGAGTATGAACGTGAAGCGTTGCCAAGCATGTTGCATTGTGCGACGTATGCCATAGAGTCAAGGCAATGCATCGAGACCAAAGCAGGATTGCTACAACCGAAAATACCGAGTGGAAGTGGAGGAAATCGGAATGGATTTCATTCACGGTTGTCAAGACTCAAGGAGGTTTTGACTCATATGGGTTATAGTGGATCGCTTGACTGTAATAGCTCATTTTATCCCCGTGAAGACCACTTACTCTGGGAGATAAATTAGCGTACTGTACATGATCGTGATTGTCTCGCTTGGTACGGAGTGCCAAAGAGGATTGTATCGACGCAGGTACCCAATTTACCTCAAGGTTCGAATAAGTTGCATGAAGCCATGGGGAACCCGCTTTGAACTTTAGTACACCCTATCATCCACAGCATCGATGGACATGTAAAGAGTCAACCGCATTCTCGGAGGATATGTTAAGAGCTTGTGCATTGGCTTATGCTACCTCTTGGGATAAGAGTTTGCCGTATGCCGAGTTCGGGCCATAACAATAGTTACCAAGCTAGTTTACGTATGTCACTCTTTGAGGCATCAGATGGTCGACTGGCTGACGCCATTGAATTGAATGAGACCGAGCTGTCTTTGGGCCTCGATATTCTTCAAGAGGTCAAGAGCATCGCCATGATTAGGAAAGGTTGAAGATAGCCCAATCACTTAAGGTAAGAGTTATGGCCGACAATCGTCGCCGAGACTTGAGTTTTGAACCGAGAAGACTTTGTATACCTCGTAGTTATGCCTCTCAGTGAGTTAAGAGGTTCCATGCCAAAGGGAAACTTGCACCCTGCTATGTTGGACCATTTAAGATTGTGAGCCAGCAGAGGCGAGGTTGCTTATCACCGGAGTTGCCACGTTAGATATAGCAGGAGTGCATGACGATTCCATGTGTCCTGCTTAAAGAAGTGTCTCCTGAGTTCTCGAGAACGTGCACCGCTAGAGTTAATTGAGTTGCAAGAGGACTTGACTTATAAGGAGCATCCTGAGGATTCCGACACAATGGATCGAGAAACTAGAAATAAGTCAACCTGCTTCTCAGAGTTCAAGTGAGCAACCATGAAGAAAGCGAAGCGACTTTGGGAGTGAAGAGGATTTGAGGAAGGAATTTCAAACCTATTCTCAGTAGGGGAGCCCCTGAATCTCGTGACTAGATTCTATTAAGGGGGGAGGTTTGTAACATCCCAAAATTTTGCTTTTCTCTTAAATTCATGTGTGATTTGGCACTTTGGTGAATTTTTGGAATTTTCTGAATTTATTTGGATTTATTTGGAATTTATTTGAATTTATTCCATTTTGAAATAATTAAAGAATTTAATTTTGCAAATAAAATTTTGTTGGAAATATTTTATTTGAGTCCAAAATGATCCAAAATATTTTCCGTAATTTTTCTCCGAATTTTTCCGAGTCTTTTGCTATATTTAATGAATTAAATGAATTAATGGAAATTATTTTAAATATTAAATCGCTGAAAATCAACTCGGTCGAGTATCGCTTCATCCGACCAGTCGGAACCCTAGTCGACTCGAGTCCTAAGCGGTACTTTGACTCGATCAAACCAAATTAAAACCCTAATCAATCCTGCAACCGCCGATCAAGATCCAACTGGCCGAGATCCGCCAGACGGTTCCTCGAGCCGTGATCTCGCCGGATCCGATCGACCCGCGGCGATCGCGGGCCGCTGATCGTACACGTGGACGATTGCGGCGTCGTCTCCGCCGAGTCCGAGCCGACTGCCACGCGCCGGGCCGTAGAATTAGGGTTTCCGTCTCGCACGGACCGAGGCTATTTAAAGCCCTGGTCACGCCCCGAGGTTGCCCTCATCCTTGCGCACTGCTTCCCAGCCATCTCGCCCGAGCCGCCGCTGCTTGCCCGCATGAAGTTCGGGCCGGAGTTGGAACTCGGCGCTAATGCGGCTGAACGCCGATTCCGCCGCCCGCTGCCTTCCGGGCCGAAGGAGCCCGTATCCGGATCCCTCGTGACGAGACGCACTCAAGAGACCACTCACTTCGCCGGAGCAACCCCAACGCCGTCGGCTCGCTCGTTGCCGCTCTCGCCTCCGGTGGCCGCAGCCCGCTGCCGCCATCGCCTCGCTGAAGCTCAGGGACCGTCCGATCTTGATCGTAAGGCTGAGGTGACTTCACGTGTTCCAAACTCGATTAGATCTGGACCGCTGGATCAAGATCCAACAGCCCACAATCGCCACGCGGCCGTAGTAGTGTTATTATAGGATTAGATCTCGACCGGCCCGACGCAAATCGAACGCCTACCACGATCATCGAGCAGATTCAACGCGTTAACCCTGGATCTAATCGGCGCCGCCGAATTTCAAATCAACGGCCGAGATTGGCGCCACGGCTCGGAAGTTGGACCACGACGGCCGGGCTACTGGCCCACGCCGCTGGCAGGTAGGACGACACGCTGCACGGGCCCGCGTGTCGAGGGCCCGCATGTCGCGCTAACCGCAGCCACGCCGACGTCACCCATGACGCCACAAAGGTCCCACATGTCGCCACCGTGGCTGAGCCCCGCCGACGCCGCCGATGACGCTACCCGAGCCGTGGTCCCACCGCCGGGCCTTCACGTGGAGTCGTGGGACGAGTCCAGAGACCCGAGCCGAAAGCGGACCAGTCCATGGATCGGCCGACGCCACCCAACCAATCAGAGGCTGCCACGTGTCCATGCTGACGCAATAATTAATTTCCGAAAAAGAAAATGATTTATTAAATCGAAATAATGATTTCAGATTTTGTTTCAAATTTCAAACGCTTATAACTTTTAAGTGCTTCAACTCCGATTTGAGTGATTCAAATTTCTAAATTTGTATAAAATTGAGATCTACCTAAATATGAATTTTATTTAATTTTTGGACTAAAGTTTTTCTCTGCAAAATTATTTAATTGATTATTTAAACTTTAAATAATCATAACTTTTATGCCTTAACTCCAAATTTGATTTATTCCAGCTTCTAAAAATCCATAAAATTATGTTCTCTCTGTTTATGGATTTTATTTGGGTGTTTGGGCACTTTTTGCCTATTGTTTATTCGTGTATTTGCTATTTGCACGCTTTACGAGTAGACGTTGAAGTGCCGGAAGGATTCGAAGGAGAAGTATTGACTCAGGATCCAACTCAAGACCAAGAGCAAGTACTTTTTGAAGGCAAGTTGTGCTTTGACCATGTTGATCCTATTTCTAAATCTATTTTGATTTAAACTATTGCATGCGAGTTCAATTAGAAAAATACTTGGTTTAAATACATGGGGTTAGATAAGTACCAATTTGTCAGTATGACACCTTGATTATTTAAGTATGTGCCATGACCCTTTGTCACCCTAGTTGTGATTACTAGTTGGACATTATTAAATTGCCAACATGGGCTTTAGAACGTTGTAGTATAACCGCTTAGACCTGCTACGTGCTCATGACATGATTTTGGACAATCAAATGTTAATATTGACTTAATGATATATCGAACCTGTTTTGGAAAAGTATCATGTGATGTTGATGGCACGTGGTGCATGGTAATCAACTGGGGTTTGATAAAACGCCATCGGGGCATGGCAAGAGTAATTAGGTGGGCCGGTTGTGGCATTGGGAGTGTTGATTTGTTCTTCGGTAGTCTTGCCCCTGTCATCCTAAGGACTTAACCTTGCAAGCCTTTGAACTGGGTCTAACGTGCAACCACATGTCTGTGAATGGGACACCCTAGTTGACTAAGTTGCTAATAACGCACTGCGGGACTCAGTGAGGTCAACTACACCCTTTGTGTATGTTGTGGGGAGCGTGATCGAGTGAGGCCGAGGCCACATCTAATCCGCTGATTGGCCTAGACTTCGCCTTAGCGAAGGGAAGGGTTAGTGCTAATAACCTGGAGGACCACTTGTATTGTTAGAGGTTTCCGAAAGACTTTGTTACTGAACTCGCCTTGTGGTGTTTGACTGTATCTTGTGGGTAAAGTGCATAACCTTCGCAGTAGTTTAGAATCTATTCGAATAGCCGTGTCCGCGTATTGACATCGCCTGAATTACATACAATGGTTAGATTTTTCTCAAAAATAACTTTGGTTTGAAAGGTTGGGTTGGTTTAATAATGAAGATGGTGGAAATGTGGTTTAGGATGGGGAAAATGTTTATTAAACTTCTTGAAAAGTTATTTATGCTTTACTTATTTCTACCGCTCGAATCTACTTACATTACTTTTCAAATGTCAAGTTTACATCGCAAATATACCTTGAGCTATTCCTTTGTACTAAGCCATGCATATAGTATATTAGCTTGCATTCTCAGGCATGACTTGTCGAGTACCAAGTACTCACCCTTGCCTCAACACAACATCGCTTGAAGAGGAGACTACGCCACTTTGGAGGAGGAACTCCAAGAGGATCCGTCTACTTAGGGGATGCGAGCCCACCGCATTGCCTCGTGGTATACTCGGATGGCGCCACGGCTATTCGATTTTCCGCCGCTATTATTTTTCTCTCGAATAAGTTTCGCCTTAAGTAGGCATACATTTGTAACTTGACCATAAGGTCGAGTAACCAGCTTTGGTTATTTAAATAAAGTACTTTGATAGTATCGATTGGTATGATTGTGATATTTACCGATGTTAAGACCTGGTGCACTAGCTGCTCCTCGACTAGTGCTCGAATACTACGAGGGTCCTGATTTGCAAATTCGGTCCCGACAGAGGTGGTATCGTGAGCCATACTTGACCGTGAGGCTCAACCCTAAGATAGAATGGTCGTAGTGAGGATAAAACCTATTTTCTAAAAGCTAAAAGTTTGTCAAGATAAGAAATGACATCTCAACTTATCCCCTTCTCTCTTTCTTGTCTCTTGCTGAAATTTTTCCTTACCTTGTCACAATTCAAAAATTTCGAGTTCTCACGTAAGCACTCTTGTGACAGATGGAGGAAGAGTTCAACCACGTTGATCTAGGAGTTGGTCACGCCGTGGAACTTTGGCATATGCTACAAATTTCTGGAGATTTTGAGAAGCCGCAATACCAAGTGGAAGTGATCGTACAAGCGGGATTGATCAAGGCTTGTGACGTGAAGATTGAGGTACCGCTAGGAAAGGGCCTGTGCAATCGCCTCGATACAACTGACCGCCAGAGATCTACAATGCAGATGGGCATCCAAGAGGTATCACGACGAGCAATGCGCAAGACGTTACCGTGATTCACGCCAGAGAGTTGGAGAGCACTGTTCGTTATCACCCGCACAGAAGAATAACCTTCTTGACCCGAAGGCGATTCAGATGAGGATGCCACTGCCATACACTGCCACGATTTGTTGTCGCCAGAAGATGTACTAGATAATACAAGCAAGGAGCTGTAAGGCCCGCAAGGAGATCACTTACAGAGAAGAACAGATGGCGGGAAGCTCAAGAGTATGTAGCACACCTTTCTACGAAGGATTGACGAGTTGGAGATGACCTTGTACGACTGCACTCAGAGCCAAGATTTCGAGCTACACGAGCCGTTTATCCGGAGGAGTCGACTGATGAGGACACCGCTTCTTCGACTACCACAGAGGACATAGTCGCTGGACATGGCGATCAAGCTGGCTACCTATGCCACAAAGACCCACTCGTGCCGTGGAGGTTTTCGATGAGTGAGCATAGGTTCTATAGTGAGACTCGCCGAGTCAGCACATAGAATAAAAGAGTCACCCTTTAGGCGTTAGACTCAGAGTTAGTTCGACGGATTTGCTTTGTTTGTCGAAAGTGTGCGATGTGTTGCAAGGCCTTTAGGCATTGTAAGCACCATACCAAGTTATTAATAATAAAGTTGGACCTACATAATTATACCTTTCGCCCGCATAAATTCCATATTACTTGTCTATTCTGATTCCTCTCATCTCTAAACCTAGAGCAAATCGATGATGGTAAACACCCGTGGAAACTTTGGAAGCAATGGGAGTGGTTCTCGCTCAAATAGAAACCCCAATGATGGAGCACCAAAGACCGCCACCGGATATGCACTTTGAGCTTTTCTTCTTGCTGCCCTGTGACTCAGCTTGATGCATGCTATGATGCAACAAATGCAATGACGCCACCGCCAGGCCACCGCTAATCAAGTTAATCGTGGACCACGCTAAAATACAAGGTCGAGTTCATGAGAACTCACCCACCCACTTTCTCTCGGGAATGCCAATCCATTGGAGGCCGATGATTGTTTAAGATCAATCGAGAGGAAGCTACACATAGCTCAATGCATAGGAAATGAGAAGGTACTTCTACGCTTTCTCATCGCTTGGAAGGAACATTACGAATGGTGGGAGAACTGTGCTACGCAAGAGAACCCTCAAGATATCACTTGGGAAGAGTTCACAATGCATTCGACAAGATCACGTGCCTCAAGGAATCATGGACCTTAAGAAGGAGGAGTTCGTGAGCATTAAAGCAAGGTAATCACCAAAGGTCGACTACCTCAACAAGTTCACACAGCCTAGCACGCTACGCACCGAGGATGTAGCGCAGATAAGGCCGCATAGCCTCGCTTTATGAAGGGACTTAACTCAGATTGCAAGTAGGGTTGATCACCCACACCTTTCCGCATTTCCAAGAATTGGTGAATAAGGCGCTTATTCTTGAGGACAAGCGCAAGGAACTGGATGAGAACAGAAGCGCAGGATGCAACAAAGAAGGATCACGCCAGTGAACGCAATACCGAGAGTTGCACCAAATCAATTCTTCGATTCCAACCACACGCAACAACAAGGACACCATCTCAAAGACCAAGACCGCCAATCGAACTACCAAACCCCAGCCCCGCTAGAAACGCTTATGCGCAAAATAAGGAGCAAGTGACGACGCTACAATCGCGAACGAGCCAGACACTTTGCCAACAAGCTTGTCCAAAGAAGACAAAGCAGGAGTGACCCCGCCCGCTTCAATCTAGGAAATCCACCCCAGCTAGGACGCCAAAGATCAGAGCCACACCCTGCATCGTGGTGAGAGGCCGAGTCAACTATGTCACCGCAGATGCACCGCAGACGTCAGACGTCGGGTAAGTTACTTGTTAACTCAGTACCTGCAACAGTTTTGTTTGACTCTGGAGCTTCACATTCGTTTGTTTCGCAAGGCTTTGCTACTAGAAATGATTTGAGGATTGCAAGACTTAGATGCACATGCGGAGACACACACTGCAAGCAGTCGGACCGACAGCAATCGGACGGGAAGCAGTCGGCGTAAGCTCCCATATGGTAGGGACGTGCGCTCAACCATCCACCGTGACCTCCGCTAGGACCTGAACACCAGGAGACAAGAGCGGGAGGACGACGAGCAGCGCCGACGAGAAGACGACCACGACCTTCGGTATCGACCACCACCAGGACAGCCAACGTCACGACAGCAACCGTGGTGACCGCGAGCATCAAGACACGGGCCTCAGCGGACGTAGGAACCACTACCATCCAGACCACTACGACAATAATGATCGCCGAGTCGAATCTCCGCCGCGCCGCCATTCACCCCATCGTGAAGAGGAGCCCATTGACGGAATCCGAGCGTTCACCAGTCGGCTTCGCCGAGTGGTGTGGCCCGACGGTTTCAACCCTAAGGGTATTATAAAGTTTGATTGAGAGAGAGATCCAGAAGCCTAGTCACAGTCTACGCCTAGAAAGCTTAAGGTATCAGAGGCATCGCAACGTAATGGCAAATTACTTGCCAGTCATGCTCGCCTCATCAGCTCAGGCATGGCTTACAGGGCTTCCAAGGAATTCCATAGATTCCTGGGAGATCTCTGTGAGCAATTTATTACAAGTTTTCAGGGCACTTACGAGAGGCCTGGAACTCCATGGGATTTGTATCAGCTTCATCAGAAAAAGAACGAGTCCCTAAGGAATTCATCTGACGCTTCACACAGAAAAAGAATACAGTTCGGGACTCTCGAATGCGGTCGTCATCGCATCATTCCAGAAAGGAGTCAGTGATCTTGATCTCATCAAGAAGATGTCCCGGAAACCCCCGACTACAGTAAGGGAAATATTTGTCCCAGCTAATTGCTATGCTACAGCCTCAGATGCGTTAGCCAAGTGATGAGAGGATCGTCCACAACAGAAGAACAAGAAGGACCATGCCGAGTCCTCCAAACAGAAGGACATGAAATGGAAGGGCGAAGAACTGGTTGCAGCAGTCGATCGCGACTGAGCAAAGGCGCCACAGACCAAGGACTACGACGAAGTAATAAACGAGCAATTCCCTTTCCATCCAAAGGGGAAACATGCCACGAAAGACTGCTTCACCCTGAAGAGGTTCACACGGGAAAACAACGAGCCGTCGAAACCCAAGGACAAAGGAGAGGCAAGCAAGAAGAGAGCTTCTCCCGAGAAGGATGACTGCCAGTAGATTGAGCATGAGCTCAACTTCATATTCGGGGGATCAGGCGCATATGAGTCCAAACGAAAGCAAAAGCTCACTGCTAGGGACATCAATGCGATCACGCCAACAACCCCCCAATATTTGAGATGGTCCGAGGTCCCGATCACGTTTGACCGCTCAGATCACCCTGATCACATACCACACTCGGGTAGGTTCCCTCTGGTGGTGGACCCTGTTATCCGCAGTGTGAAGCTTAAAAAGGTGCTAATCGACAGGGGAAGCGGACTCAACATCCTATTCGCGAAGACCCTCGACGATATGAAGATTCCTCGCTCTGAGTTGAGGCAAAGCTCGTCGCCATTCCATGGGGTAAACCCCGGGACCTCCTCTGTACCACTCGGACAGATCACCTTGCCTGTTACATTTGGTATAAAGGAGAACTACCGGACCGAGTACATGAATTTTGAGGTAGCCGATTTCGAGACGGCGTATCACGCCATCTTGGGAAGACCGGGCTTGGCCAAGTTCATGGCCGCATTACAACTACTGAGCGTTAAAGATGTCGGGCCCAAAGGGCGTTATCACGGTCTATGGTGACGTCAGGCAGTCCTTCCTATGCGACAGGGAAAGCTGCGAACTGGCTGAGACATTGCGGGTGTCGGCCGACTTGGAAAAACTTCGGTTGGCTGCTTCAGTCCTGCAGGACAAAGACATCCCCGCCAAGAAGCAGGCCAAGTCAGGGATCAAACCTGACGAAGAGGTCAAGAAGATAGCACTCGACCCGTCCAGTTTGGCCAAGACGGCTCTGATTGGGACAGGGCTCGACCAGAAATAGGAAGACGCGCTCATCACCTTCCTCCGGGAGAACAAGGACATCTTTGCGTGGAAACCGTCCGACATGCCCGGTGTTCCAAGGGAGGTGATCGAGCACTCCCTCAACATCGATGAGAAGGCGAGACCCGTGAAGCACTGACTCCGGCGGTTCACCCAAGACTGACAAGACGCAATCAGGGAGGAGATCACCAAACTTTTAGCCGCAGGCTTTATAAAAGAAGTGTATCACCCCGACTGGTTAGCGAACCCGGTTCTCGTTCGCAAAAAGAATAAAAGTTGGCATATGTGTGTTAATTATACCGATCTCAACAAAGCATGCCATAAAGACCCGTTCGGGCTGCCTCGCATCGATCAAGTGGTGGACTCAACCGCTGGCTGCGAGCTCCTAAGTTTCTTAGATGCCTACTCGGGGTATCATCAAATTAACCTCAAGGAGGAAGATTGCGTTAAGACTTTGTTCATCACGCTGTTCGGCGCCTTCTGCTATGTAACAATGCCATTCAGGTTGAAAAATGTAGCGCGACCTATCAGCATTTAAAAGCCTAAGGGAGACCTCACCTTCGACTTGGCTGAGACATTTGAAAGCCTAAGGGCTTACCGGATGAAACTCAACCCCGAGAAGTGTGTTTTCGGAGTCCCTTCGGGAAAACTATTCGGATTCATCGTGTCCCACCGCGGTATTGAGGTAAACCCAGAGAAGATCAATGCTATCTTGAAGATGAAGCTGCCGACTGGCCAAAAGGACATCCAAAAGCTCACAGGGTGCATGGTGGCACTCGATAGATTCATCTCCCGCTTAGGGACACGGGGAATACCATTCTTCAAGCTCCTCAAGAAGCAGGATAAGTTCCAATGGACCCTGGAGGCACAGCAGGCTTTCGAGGACCTCAAGATTTTCTTAACGACACCTCCAGTATTGGCTTCCCCAATACCAGAGGAACCTCTAAAAGATCGAAAAGGCGATTAGAGGGGGGTGAATGATCCCAAATTGGCCAAAATAAAACTTCCCCCTATGTTTGGACAAATAACAAGCAAGAAGAACTCCAAAAGAATTCGTGAACTCTGTAGCAAACAGGTCAGCAAAAGATCCTAAGGCCGGCACTACCGTAGTGTAAAATGCGGTACTGCCGCTTGGCCGGCACTACCACTCTTCAGGGGTGGTACTACCGCTCGTCAGGGGCGGTACTGCCGGGCTCAAGAACAGGGCGCAGAAAAACAGCCCGATGCCAAGACCAAAATTGATGAAACAATTGATCCAGTCGTCAAGACCTCATGAAACTTGGTAGATACCCTCTAAAGGATGTCAGGAACTTATTCCAACAATCAATCGCAAGGATTAACGTCAAAGTTCCGACCTTTAACCATTTGAAGAGGGAAGGCACCAAGAACGCAAGAAAATGCAACTTTGCGATCTAGCGTTGCTCGTGGGGATTCAATGATCAAGATGGACTTGGATATACTCCCACTAGTCACAGCAACCTAGAGTACCCAAGAATCAACCCACAAACTCGATCTACAAAGATTTCTCCAAGAAAGCTCAAGAGATCGGTTTCTCGCAAAAACTTGAAGAGTTGCCTAGAGGATTGGGATATGATCTCAAGGAAGACTCATCCGATCAATCACTCATCATAGGCATGAAGAACCAAGAGCAAGTAGAAGGAGGGGAGGCAAAAATCAACTTGCGGAATTTAAATTGCGAGAAAGTAAAGATTGAATTTAAATTGCGGAATGTAAAGACATAATGTAAATGCGGAATTTAAATTCAGAAATGAGGAAAATATTTTTGTATTTTCTTTTCTTTGAAGTTTTTACAAAGCCTCACTTCATGTGGGCAAAACTCAAAGGAGCACCAAAAACTTCTTATGAGGGAGGGCACCCCTCCCCCTCTATTTATACTACTCTAGGGCCACCTTCCACCCTTGGATGAGTCCCAAACCCTAGGGCACTCCATCAAGGGCTAGGATTAACCCACTCATTCCACCTCTTGGGCTAACCCGAAACCCACTAACATAACGGGTTTTGCACGCTTCTCAAAGCTACCAGACTTAACCACTACACTATCTTCATGAACTGCGATCCAACGACCCTCCTTGATCCGTGCAGCATCAAGCTAGCATCCTCATGGTTCCCTTGACCCTTTGACTTGCACCCGCTCCAACTCCGGCCATCTTCCGGCGATCACCAGCCTCCCGGACCTCCGACGTTCCTCGCCTTGTCCTAGCCTTCCTCCGCCTCACCACGACCTTGGATCGGAGCCCTGCACACATCAAAAGACAAGGAAACACATCACATAGCATTGCCCAACATTAAAGTGACATTAATGAACCATTTAATCATTCATTAACTCATTTGTTCATTAAACAACAGAGTGCATCGCAGCTTGGCCGACACTACCGCAGTGCAAGGGCCAGTACTGCCGCTCGGCCAGCAGTACCGCCCCACCCTAGCGGTAGTGCCGCTTGACGGTGAACAGAAACGCACCCTCTCTAGAAAAAAGCAGCCGCCCTCCTGGCCGGTACTGCCGCTTGACATAGAAGCAATCCAAATTGCTTCAAATTGAATTCAAATTTAAATCAAACTTCAAACACGAGCGACCCAAGCTCAAATAAATGTCAAATACTCATCACAAACACGAGTGGACCTCCACATGGTCCTTCAATCTCCCGCTTGATGAGTATATTGACAAATCCACGAAATGCATCATTTGAGTTTGAAAATAAAGAAAAGAAACAATTTTGATTGCCAAAAAAATCATACTTGGTTCATTTAAAAGAGAAAGCAAGTTCATGACCAAGTAGATGAAACAAAATTTAGAGCTCAACCAAGAAAAGAACAAGTTTTCCACAAAAGGCTCTAAAAATATTTGAAAACCTTCCAAAGCTTCAAATTTCAATCAAATTTGCTCATGATCCGAATGCAAGAACAATTGGTCAACATGATCATGAGTAATCATTTTTTTTAATACCCCTCTACGCGATGTCTTTTCTACGTTTTCTCCCCCTTTTGGCAATATAGGCATCAAGAGAGCAAATATGGATGAAATGCAACCCTAAGGAGCTTTGAAGATTATGCAAGTGACCATCCATACAAAGTATGACACCAAGCTACTCAAGTTCAGAATATGTCATTCTAAGTCATATCCAATGGCATATTTCAATTTTTGCTAACTAGCTTAATAGAAATTATATGAATTTTGCATGATTTCAACAAAAGCACCACTTAGCGCAATTTCAAGACTAGAAACAAAGCCAATCCAAAAGATCATATGGATATACTAGAGTTCAACATAGTCAACACTTTAGGAAGCTACAAGATCATTAGAGAACCCTCATGCTCAAACATCTCTTTAAATGCAAGTTTTTAATTAAAGCTCATCAGACGGTATAGAGAGTTAGGCCTAGTGAAGCACATCCTCGACTAGGAGCCATCGACAAAGGCTTCCTAAGCTTCACTCTCCTCCGCAAACCTCTAGTTCATTTTGCATTTTTCAATGTATTGACTCAAGCCATTAGCAACCATCTCAAGCAAGAAGCTTAAAAGAGTGGTTTTGGTCATACACGCTTCATTCCAAGTTCATCCTAAGTGCAATGGGAAGCAGTCTCGTGAATGAAGAGTGTTGAGTTCAATTTTAGCACAAATGAGTCAATTTGTATTTTCCGCACTTAGATTCATGAGCATTATTAAGGATTCTAGAATGAAACAATATAGCTAGCCCAAGTTGCTCTAGGGACTCTAGTAGAAACCCATTATTTCACTTAATCATGGCATAAGCATCTAGTAAAGAAATCTAGCATGTAAAAGCTAAGTTTCATCAAGTTTTCAGGAAAGTTCAATTTTAAATATCGGCTAGCTTTACATGATATACCAAATTGGATATGACCTAGACTAGCAATTATCCTCAGAAAAGTAGCTAGGTGCAATATATTACAATTTTATCATTTGCATAATAGACAAAGCTCAGAAATGAGAAACAAGTCTATATGCAATGCAAGAAAGTCAGATTCACGAACTCCCCCTCAACATGTGAGTCAAATTTTAAGCATAAATCAGATTTAATTTGAGTTATTAGCAAATTTGAATCCAAGAAACAAGGAACTCCACTAAAACCAGATGGACAGAAGTGAGAAGTGGGGAACAAGAAACCGACACGAGGAAAATTTATGAGTATAGATAAGATGAAGAGGACACTGACACTTAGACTCTCTCTCACCTTCCCCATATGACTTACATAGGAGACTGACTCTCAAACTCCAACCCAGGAGCAAACACAGACCCTGTCCACCCAGGGGGCCCAACATCTGCTAGACCTACAAGACTGTGAGTGAGCTCAATCGAGGAGAAGAGTAGCAACCTAAAGCATAAAGCGAGAGGTCCATGCCGAGGCATGCCAGAAGTCTAGGTGAAGTGGACTTAACAAGGTGAAAACCATCCCATAGATATCCAGAAGAAGAAGGCAATGCTGAATATACATATACACATATAATACACACCAGCTCCCCCTCAATATATGCCATATAGGCTCATAATCCCAAGCTCTCCTCTCAGGGCAACAAACCTGGAGCTATCCAAAGGCTTGGTGAAAATGTCAGCCAATTGGTGGTCACTCTCCACAAACTGAAGCACTATATCACCCTTCTCCACATGGTCTCTAAGGAAGTGATATCTGATATCAATGTGCTTGGTCCGAGAATGCTGCACTGGGTTCTTAGCAATGTGAATGGTAGAGGTGTTATCACAGAAATGTGGAACACACTCTGCGGCTAACCCATAGTCCCGCAGGGTCGATCTCATCCAGAGTACCTGGCTACAGCAACTGGCTGCAGCAACATACTCGGTCTCTGTGGTGGACTGAGCAACTCTGGACTGCTTTCTAGAGGACCAAGAAACAAGAGAAGTGACAATGAATTGGCAGGTGCCAGAAGTGCTCTTCCTATCTATCCTACAGCCAGCAAAGTTTGCATCTGAAAAGGCTCTTAGAGATAGACAGGAGGAGGAAGAGTACCAGATACCATAGTCAATGGTAGCTCGAAGGTACCTGAAGATGCGTTTCACCGCCTGGCAATGAGAAACGCGAGGAGAAGCCTGAAATCGAGCACAAAGACACAAGAAAAATGCATATCAGGCCTCGAAGCAGTGAGATACAAAAGGGAGCCGATCATGCTTCGAAACTCCTTTTGATCAACTGGCTCACCATCCTCGTCAGGCTCGAGGAATGCAGTGGTGGCCTTAGGAGTCATGACTGGCTTCCCGTCAGACATGTCAAAGCGCTTCAGGAAGTCTCGAGTGTACTTGCCTTGATGCAAAAATGTACCCTCCCAAGTCTGCTTAATCTGGAAGCCAAGGAAGTAGCTCAACTCGCCCATCATGCTCATCTCGAACTCAGTACTCATCACATCTGAGAACTGAGTAACAAGCGAATGCGAGGAACCACCGAAAATGATGTCGTCGACATAGATCTAGACTAGGAGAAAGTCCGAATCAGAATGTCTGACGAACAGAGTCTTGTCCACTTGACCCATATGAAAACCATGACTCAAAAGGTAGGACTTAAGCCTCTCATACCAAGCTTGTGGGGCTTGCTTAAGTCCATACAAAGCTTTATAAAGCTTGAAGACATGGTTTGGGTACTTGGGGTTCTCAAATCCTGAAGGCTATCTGACATACACCTCTTCCTCAATGAACCCATTGAGAAATGCACTCTTGACATCCATTTTATAAAGCTTGAAGCCTTTGGACACCGCGAATGCGAGCAGGATCCTGAGTGAAACCCTGAACAACTAGTCTAGCCTTGTTTCGAACTGCAACCCCATCCTCACTCTGCTTATTTTTGAACACCCATTTGGTCCCAATGATGTTGTGACCAGAAGGGGGCTCAACAAGCTTCCAAATTTTGTTCCTCTCGAAGTTTTGAAGTTCCTCATGCATAGCATTAATCCAAGATTCATTAGATAATGCATGAGAAACATCCTTCGGCTCAAAAGAGGCAACAAAAGCAGAGTGGAGGCAGAAAGTGGACAAACCTGACTTAGAGCGAGTGACTCGCTCAAACAGATCTCCAATAATCTGGTCAGGTGGATGAGCCTGCTGAATGTGGCGGGGAGGTCCAGAAGCAGAAGTGACCTCTACTCCTCGCGTGGGAGAAGTAGGAACAAAGTCACTAGTCGCCGAAGAGTCTGAGGGTACGGGCTGATCTCCCTGAGGTGCAGAACTGGAAGTGGGAGGCACCTCGGGAGCAGGAATGGTGACTGGATCAGGCAAGGCGCCTTCATCTCCGCCATCAACTTCCTCAAATAAAATAGACTGGGAAAGAGGAGAAGAGCCTGAAATGTCTGGTCTAGCACCAGGGCTAGCCTCATCAAAGGTCACCTCATAGGTCTCTATGATCCTACCGAAATCTATAGCCCAAATCATATAACTACGAGCAGAAGTCGAGTAACCCAGAAAGATCCCATCAGCAGAGCATGACTCGAACTTATCTAGATTCCCAGACTTCAAGAAGAAGCACTTGCAACCAAAAACACGAAAATGAGATATACTAGGCTTTCACCCATATCTCAACTCATAAGAAGTGCGGTGCAAGTGTGCCCTAAGAAAGACTCTGTTGGCAACATGGCATGCCGTAGCTACAGCCTCGGCCCAAAACTTTCTAGGAGTATTGTACTCATCTAGCATCGTCCTGGCCATCTCAACCAGGGTCCTGTTCTTCCTCTCCACTATTCCATTCTGCTGAGGGACATATGGAAAAGAGAACTGATGCTCTATGCTTTACTCCTCACAGAAGCTACTAAAGTAGGAGTTCTTGAACTCTGTGTCATTGTCACTGCGGATCGCTCGTAAGGCACCTGAGAGCTCAACAGACAACCTACGAACCAAACCCCTAAAGTGAGAAAAGGACTCATCCTTCGAGGTCATGAAGAAAACCCAAGAATACCTCGAAAAATCATCGACAATGACAAGAATATACCACTTCCCTCCCTCTGACTGCACTCTAGCTGGGCCAACAGTGTCCATATGCAGAAGCTGTCCTAGTGCATCAGTCATCACTCGGGTGACTGGGGGATGAGAAGCCGCAACCATCTTGCCATGTCGGCATGGAGAACACACAACATTTTTGACCATCTTGAGTTTGGGCAAACCACGAATGAGATCAAGGCCGCTAACTCGGGTTAAATGATCAAAGCCAATATGACCAAGTCTCCTATGCCAAAAGGAGAGATCACGGGACTTTGAAGCATAAGGTAACGGAGAGAGTCTCTAGGAGAGGAAGAAAAATCAGCACGAAAGACTCTTCCAAAACGAGAAATCTCGCAAACCAACCTCCTAGAAGAATCGAGGATCCTACAGCCACTAAACTTAAAGCTTACCTCGAAGAGGTCATCGATAAGCTGGGTAACAGAAAGCAGATTAAAATGCAGCTTACTCACTAAGGCAACGTCCTTAAGAACAAACTGATCATTAATGCAAACAGTACCTTTAGCGATGACTCTACCTGACGCAGCATCCCCAAAAGTGATCACCTCATCACCGGGAGCTCAGACTAGGGAAGAAAACCAACGGGAGTCTCCGATCATATGGCGTGAACACCCAGAGTCTACGATCCAAACCTCCCCCTTCCTTGTCCCACGTACCTGAATCAAAGAGAGCGAAAGGCAGATGTTTCAGTACTAGGACAGATCAAAGCAGATCTAGGAACCCAATACTGAGCCATCTGAGCAGAAGAAGTAGTCAAAGGAGCAGAATAATGCCATCTAGCGTCTCTCCGTGACTCTACTCTCACAAGTCCAGAAACAGCTCCTGTAGAACGTCTGGAAGCAGGTGCAGGGTTGGTCTGCTGACGTGCAAAGGCTGGACCATCCACATATTGCTGTCTAGACCTCCTGCTGGAGGAAGCAAACTCACACCACTGATATCCACCTCAATGGGAAAAACGAGGAATATCATTAGGATGGTGGAAAGACTGACCGGGGACAGCTCTGGGGCGAAAACCAGAAGTAGAAGCCTGAAAACCAAGCCCCATACACTGTCCAAAAACAGGAGACTTTCTAGCCTATCTATCCTGTCTAGAAGTAACGTGTGCCTTAGGAGCACTCAAAGTCTGGGGATGACCCTGAATACCCCTAAGAACACTCACACGCTCATGCCGAATGATCTTGGCGAGTCTGAAGCAAAAATCAACAAGATGTCCATCCTTCTGACAGAAAGTGCATGTAAACTTCGCCTTGGGGGCGGAAGCAATAGGAGAAGCACCCTTCTCGTCAGAGATCCCATGGACAAGTCCTGCTGACCTAAACACAATGGTGCTCGTTTGAGGAGCAACCACGATCTCTTCACTCTTGGAGGCACGCACAACAGTAGGCAGATGTGCCCGTGCGTGCTCCAAGGAGTCAAATCCTAGACCTTGACTGAATCTACTAATTTTGGATTGGTCTAAGATGAGATTGAGCTTCTTTTTGCCTCCCACAAATTTCTCGAGGGTGCTCATAAGGTACTGGCACTCTCGAAGAAGTGAGGCACAAGAAGAGCAGGAGGAAGGAGTAGAAGAAGAAGAGCTAGATGGAGAAGAACGAGCAAGGCGTGAACATTTCTCCCTATAAAAAGCTGTCTCAATCTTGAGGGACTCGCAAGAAACACAAGGAGCATCTCTAATTCTACCAATCTAGGCTTCTAACTTCTCCCTAAGCTCTGCATGGACTTTGACCACGTCCTTCTTAACCCCAACACACAGCAAGCAACCAGTTGGTGACTTAATTAGTAAGTCCTTAGCAAATTTAGCACACTTGACAGTCAAAGCATCATTGTCAAATTTTAGTTGCTTATAGCCCTCACATGAGCTGACTGGGTCCTTAGAAGCATATGATTCAAGTTCATCATTTCTAGCAGAAAGCTTCCTAAGGTGTGAGCTCATGGCATCAATTTCAACAAGCAATTTAGGGCAATTATCACAAGATGCAGTCGTGTGAGCATGAAGAAAACTAGCATAAGTAGGAATAGGATCAACAGAATATGTGCTAGCATCCTTCGACCTAAGAACCTCAAGATCAGAAAGCACACTATCATTGTTGGGGAACGCGGTATGCTACACTAGCACAAATTAAAATTTCTACCGCAAACCAGAAAAGCTACTCGCAAGAAGGGGATCATAGATCTATTACCACTAGACGCGCAGTTGCGGAATCCTTCGCACGTCGTTGTAGTGGATCGTTCTCGGCGCGGATTGTCCTCGCCGCGGATCGTCCTCGCCTCGGATCGTCCTCGCCGCGGATCTTCCTCTCCAAGGATCGTCCTCGCTGCGGATCATCCTCTCCACGCCGCAGTAGCAGCAGCGTCACCACAGCAGTCCACACGTCCGGGGATGGAACGCCGTGCGTCGGTGTGCAAGCACTGGGTCGCTCGGCAGGGGCAACGAGAGGAGGTGTCTAGGGTTTCTGGCGAAACACCTCTAAATCGCACGAAAAAGTGTATATCGTCTAGCCTCCTCCCCTCCTTATATAGCCACGAGGTGAAACCCTAGGCAGTTAGGGCCCATCTACGCGCTAAGCCCACAAAGTCCATTAATTACGGATCCAATCCGAATTAATGCGTCCCAGCCCGTTAAGTGTGTGACTCTGTAGGTTCATGCGCATTTGGACATGGATTCGGAAAACCCTTTTTCTAATCCAATAGTCGGTAGCAGCTCCTTGCAGAGCATGCCAACTCCCAAACACATATGATTAAAGTACTGATGTAATAATCCCTTTGCTAAACTATATGAAGATCGAACTCAAGGCGAGAAGCATGTCATCCTTTGACAGTTTAATCCATCTCTCGTATCCGTGATATATTAATAAGTTGTGATTGACTTCTCAATCACGGCATGGCCATGCACTTCCTTAATCATATCACACGAGTGGCCTAGACATATATCTCCGTTACATTGGAGTGGCAAATTCCATCTTGACTGCTCACTTCCCTCTGCATGTTTCATAGTAAACATGAAAGCTACCTTTATAACTACCCGGTTAGGAAATAGTGTTTGGTAACCCCAAGGTAAACTATTACACATGTAGGGAATATGACAATCTCAGGTCTAAGGATCATACATCTACTATGTATGAGATACACTGATGACACATAAGAATGTAACATTCTCGCAGTGTCCCATTGTGGGTCTATCTAACACATGTTCTTCAACATGCGTCCACAATGTATTGATGATATCTCCATATCCCATGATCTATGAAACATGATCATCGAACAATACATGTGCTGATCTATTCATCGTTGTCCTATACGATGATATCTGATCAGAGATATTTATCGAATTATATCAATAAGTAAAGAGCTTCATAAACAAGTCACACACTTGTTGATCAAAACAATGATATACATTCATTGGACCAATAATCATATTATTATTCATAAACATAGTCATGTTACAATCATCCATATGATTGCCTCAAGGGCATAACACTAACAATCATGTAGGGTCCTTAGGTTCTCCAGCTCCACAAGCAAGGCATCACAGAGAGTACAGCTATCAGAGTCTCGAAAGGAACATGATCTAAGTGAAGCTAACTCTCGAGATAAGGTACCTACTTCCTTCTCTAATTCTGCACACTTAGCTCTACACTTGGAATGAAATTTTTCTAGCTTGACAAAAGCATCATTGAGCTGGTCATAGGAAGGTACCTCCTCCGTGTCTCTGTACAGCTCGGAGTCGTCTACTTCTATGGCATTGGAGGCCATGAAGCTCATGCCGGAGAAGTCGTCGCCATTCTTTGCCTTCTCTTGCGGTTCATCCTCATCCTCGTCGCTCCAAGTCTCCATGTCGGAGAGGTCAAGGTCGTCGAGCGCTGCAAGTACGCGGTGAAACAGCTTCTTGCTCTTGGCGAACTTGCGGTACTTCTTCTCTCATGCCGGCTCTCAAGCTGGAGGCTTCTTGTTGAGGTTCTTGTCAATGTAGTCGATCTTGCTCGGACCACCTTGTTCATTTTTGCCCTTCTCCAGCTTTGGGCAGTTTGCCCGAATGTGGTTGGGGCCACCACACTCAAAGCAAGTGATCTTGCCACCTCTCTTTCTATCTCTCACTCTCTTGTAAATGTTTGAAAACTTGCGAGCGACAAGAGCAAGCTCATTCTCAGGAAATTGTTCTGGAACTTCATCGCTTACGTCGCAAAGAGCGGAAAGAGAGAAACTGGAAGAGAAATCAAGAGAGGGTCCAGAAGAGGAAGACCCAATGGGATCGGTAACCAATGCCATCGACTGAGACTTCATCTTGCGAGCGACGATGTTGAGCTCATGAGTCTTAAAGCGGGAGTACAACCCGTCAAGAGTCAAGGTCAACAAGTCAGTATGGTCCATGATGGTAGTTACCTTCATCTCCCAAATCCTCAAATCGAGTGCTCTCAAAAAGTGCCTAGCATTCTCCGAGTTAGTGTATGAGAAACCAACAGACTGGAGATCGCTTAGGATCTTAGAAAATCAAGCAAAACACTCTTCGAGACTCTCACCAGCGTGCTGCTCAAACTTGTTATAGTCACGCTTGAATTGGTCCTGCCTCACCGACTTAATCTGAGTGGTACTCTCATGGTAAGCATTGAGGGTCACCTAGATCTGGTGAGTGAACCGAAGGTGAGAAACCCGATCATACTCACTGCGGCTAAGTCCCTGTATGAGAATGTTCCTAGCGTTAGCGTTTGCCTCAACGTCGGCTCGTGGCATTGACGTTCTCATCAGCAGGAACCTCATTTGGGAGTTTCACCTTCTGCCTGATCATAAAGCCTTGAGCAGTGATGTATGACTCCATTCGCATTTTCCAGAATGGATAATCAACTCTAGCAAAAATTGGAGGCTTAGAAGAGTATTTGTCCGTCGCCATGGCTCTTAAGACCGATCAAGATCTATGAAAGAGCAAAACCGGCTCTGATACCAATTGAAAGATCAGAAAAGTAATCAGAGGGGGGTGAATGATCCCAAATTGGCCAAAACAAAACTTCCCCCTATGTTTGGACAAATAATAACCAAGAAGAACTCCTCCAAAAGAATTCATGACCTCTGGAGCAAACAGGTCAGCAAAAGATCCTGAGGCCGGCACTACCGCAGTGTAAAATGCAGTACTACCGCTTGGCCGGCACTACCGCTCTTCAGGGGCGGTACTACCGCTCGTCAGGGGCGGTACAGGGCGTAGAAAAATAGCCCGAGGCCAAGACCAAAATTGATGAAACAATTGATCCAGTCATCAAGACCTCATGAAGCTTGGTACATACCCTCTAAAGGATGTCAGGAACTTATTCCAATAATCAATCACAAGGATTGACGTCAAAGTTCCGACCTGTAACCATTTGAAGAGGGAAGGCACCAAGAACGCAAGAAAATGCAACTTTGCGATCTAGCGTTGCTCGTGGGGGTCAATGATCAAGATGGACTTGGATATACTCCCACTAGTCACAGCAACCTAGAGTACGCAAGAATCAACCCACAAACTCGATCTACAAAGATTTCTCCATGAAAGCTCAAGAGATCGGTTTCTCGCAAAAACTTGAAGATTTGCCTAGAGGATTGGGATATGATATCAAGGAAGACTCATATGATCAATCACTCATCATAGGCATGAAGAACCAAGAGCAAGTAGAAGGAGGGGGAGATAAAAATCAACTTGCGGAATTTAAATTGCGAGAAAGTAAAGACTGAATTTAAATTGCGGAATGTAAATACATAATGTAAATGCAGAATTTAAATTCAGAAATGAGGAAAATATTTTTGTATTTTATTTTCTTTGAAGTTTTTACAAAGCCTCACTTCATGTGGCCAAAGCTCAAAGGAGCACCGAAAACTTCTTATGAGGGAGGGCACCCCTCCCCCTCTATTTATACTACTCTAGGGCCACCTTCCACCCTTGGATGAGTCCCAAACCCTAGGGCACTCCTCCAAGGGCTAGGATTAACCAACTCATTCCACCTCTTGGGCTAACTCGAAACCCACTAACATAACGGGTTTTGCACGCTTCTCAAAGCTACTAGACTTAACCACTACACTATCTTCATGAACCGCGATCCAACTGCCCTCCTTGATTCGTGCAGCATCAAGCTAGCATCCTCATGGTTCCCTTGACCCTTTAACTTGCACCCGCTCCAACTCCGGCCATGTTCCGGCGATCACCAGCCTCCCGGACCTCCGGCGCTCCTCGCCTAGTCCCGGCCTTCCTCCGCCTCACCACGACCTCGGATCGGAGCCATGCACACATCAAAAGACAAGTAAACACATCACATAGCATTGCCCCACATTAAAGTGACATTAATGAACAATTTAATCATTCATTAACTCATTTGTTCATTAAACAACATAGTGCATCGCAGCTTGGCTGGCACTACCGCAGTGCAAGGGCCGGTACTGTCGCTCGGCCGGTAGTACCGCCCCACCCTAGCGGTAGTTCCGCTTGACGGTGAATAGAAACGCACCCTATCTGGAAAAAAGACAGCAGCCATCCTGGCCGGTACTACCGCCTGAGGCCGGCAGTACCACACTCTGGGGCTGGTACTACCGCTTGACACAGAAGCAATCTAAATTGCTTCAAATTGAATTCAAATTCAAATCAAACTTTAAACACGAGCAACCCAAGCTCAAATAAATGTCAAATACTCATCACAAACACGAGTGGACCTCCACATGGTCCTTCAACCTCTTATGCTTTACATAACAGCGACGACTCATGTAGTTAGCGCTGCAATTGTCATGGAGCGAGAGGAGCCGAGACATCTGCAAAAGGTACAACATCCAGTCTACTTTGTCAGCGAAGTATTGGGCGAATCCAAGGTATGGTACCCACAGATGCAGAAGTTGTTATACGCCGTGCTGATCACATCTCGTAAGCTCAAGCACTATTTTCAAGGCAGACGATTTTAGTGGTCACGGCTTTCCCGATCAGAGATATACTCCACAACCGGGAAGCCACCGAGAGGATTGCAAAATGGGCAGCCGAGCTTGGAGCCTTCGAGATTACGTTCAGGCCTCGCACTTCCATCAAATCCCAAAAACTTGCCGACTTCACCGCCTAGTAGACGGAGCTACAAAGCCCTGTATCTGTCAAAGAACTTGATTACTGGACGATGCACTTTGACGGTTCCCTCACACTCAGCGGCGCGGGAGTAGGTGTGGTGCTTACCTCTTCGAAAGGAGAAAAACTGGAGGACTGGTCATGCGTTGATGATAAGATGGCCACATACTACTAGGAAGTGCGCAAACTGGAGGACAAGTTTGATGGACTAGAACTTTCCCATGTGCTTTGCCGAGATAACGAGACAGCAGATGAGCTTGCCGGACTGGGCTCCAGTCGGACAGTAGTGCCAATCGGTGTATTCGTCGAAGAGCCTCATAAACCTACGGCAAGCCTGTAGCAAGAGGACAAGCCGGGGCAGCAGTCGGTTGATATTGAGGTGTTAGTCATCAACCCCAATGTCGGGACCCGAATCTGCAAATTCGGACCCTCTGTGTATTCTGCACTAGTCGAGGATCCAGCTAGTGCACACAGTTAAACAGGGTTGAATATCACATCCATACACAGCGGAAATATAAATAAGTACTTCAATAATTAAAATAAACTGTTGCAAGACCTTAAGGTCACCTTACAATATTCAGCCACGCAGGGCTTACTCAAATAAGGACAAGTAAACATAAGCGGCAGAAAATAAAAGTCTTGATAAGCTCCACAATGCCACATGCATCTGACGAAGGTTGCCTCCTAGTTCTCCTGGTCCTCAACATACTCCTCCTCCCATGCGGGTGTAGACTCTTCTTCTGATGTTTGGTTGATTGGCAAGGGTGAGTATACAACATACTCAGCAAGTCATGCACAAAGGTGCAATTCTATTACTATATGCATGGCTTCTTCCAAAGGAATGGCTTAATTGGTTCCTTTGCATTAAACAACATTTTGCTTTGATTGAATAACTATAATAGATTTAAAAACAGTGAAATCATATTATATTATATTAAGTTCACAATCTCATTTCATAAGCATGGCACAAAGCCTAAGTCAATTTATCATCGTCTCTAGCACTCAACCAACCTTCCCATATTGTATTTTAGAAAATCTACCCCTTGACTGTAATCCCCGAGCTTTGTCCAGTACCGTGGACTCGGCTATTCGAATAGTTTTGACACACTCTGTAGAGGTTGTACACTTTACCACAAGATACAGTCTCTCACCACACAGGCGATTAACTATAACAAAGTTTTTCAGAAACTTCTATCACTACAGGAATCCGATATATTTACGTCGGCCACAGATATTTACGTCGGTCTAAAAAAAAGCCGATGTAAATAGGGTATTATTTACGTCGGCTACACTAAACCGACGTAAATAAGTATTTTTACGTCGGCTTGGCCGACGTAAATAGCTTCCAATCCTGCCAGTAAAATTTAAAAATCAAGCAGACATGTTTACGTCGACCCGGCCGACGTAAATAATCCACATTTGTGTCGGCCTGGTGAAACCAACGTAAATAATCTTTTTATTTGCGTCGGCCTGGAGAAGCCGACGTCGAACCGAACATTTTCCCCCCATCCTGTTAGGTCATCCCGCCCGGCTGCCATAGCTAGCGCGCGTTTTCCCCAAATCTCCTCTAGCTCACAGCCCGACGCCATTTCCACCGCGCACCGCTAGTCGCCGCCCTCCCTAGCTCGCGCCGCCCCCGGACGTATCCCTCCCGGCGCCGCCTCCTCGAGCTCGTGTCGCCCCCCTCCCGCCGGCGCCGCCTCCCTGCGACCCAGCCCGGCGGCGCTCTGGCTCTCCCGCGGCGCCCTCGTTATTGACCCGGCCGCCACCTCCTCCTGCCGGGCGCAGAAGGTGCTCGCGGAGAAGCCCGAGGTGGAGGCGGAGGCGGCGGCGGCCGGAGGCGTTGGCTCGTCGGTTCAAGTCGCAAGGAAGTGGTACGGGATTAAAAGAATAGTTTTTCCCGCACTTTCTTTGTCATTGTGTTTTAATCTGATCCTTGAGAGAGATTTGGGATTTACGGAAGTTGTATCGAGATTTAGATTTCAGGTAGCATGACAAGTTTGTGTAGTGTAGTAAGTTACGATGAGCATATATCCGAAGTTTTCAAGCATAGTTTTGGTCGATTGAAATTGAAGCGCATGGGTGAAATTGGATGAAGATTGCACGCCTTTTGTTTGAAATGTTTGTCACCTTTGGAAAACCACCAAAAACCCTGTGAATGCATACAATGGGTTGACAAAGTGTTACATGCTTGTGTGTCTTCTGAAATCTGAAGTTCATCGTATCGGTTACCAGCCTGATCATACGTTACAAAGCCAACAGACATGTTTCATCAATTCATTCTTGACTTTCCTCCTGAGATTTAATGTTTCATTACTAGCTGCTTAGCTTATGCAACAACAAAACCTTGATGGAGAATTACTAGCTTTGATCTTGCAGTGCAGACTGGACCAGTACTAATTTATTTCTTCAGCATAGTTATCATGGAGGGCAATCCACACCCAGGAGCTGTAAAGGGTCGAATGTCTTTCTAAATTTTAGTGCTTTGCCTACGTTTTTTTTGAGCTCTTCATGCAATACTCTTTCTCATATTCCATTTGTCGTTGGCCTTCCCGGGATGATAATGGATTCCCACATTGTAGTCCTTGATCAACTCTAACCATCTCCTCTGCCTCATGTTCAGATCCGACTGGGTGAATATGTATTTAAGGCTCTTATGATCCGTATACACTTCACATCTGTTCCCGATCAGATAGTGACGCCATATCTTCAAGGCATGCACTACGGCAGCTAACTCTAGGTCATGCGTCGGATAATTCTCCTCATGCGGCCTCAACTGCCTTGATGCATAGCGGCGACCTTTCCATTCGCAGACAAAGACACATCCAAGTCCTTGGCGCGATGCATCACAATAAATATCAAAGCTTTGAGCAACATCCGGTAGAACTAACACGATCTTGATGTCAATCGCTTTTTCACCTTCAAATCCTTTCTCACATTCTGACGTCCATGCAAACTTCTTCTCCTTTTTCAGCAATTGCGTAAGAGGTTTCGCAATTGTCGAAAAGCCTTCAATGAAACGGCGGTAGTACCCTGCCATTCCAAGGAAACTACGGATCTGGGTCACGGTCTTGATTTGCTCCCAATGTAACACGGCTTCTACTTTGCTTGGATCATGGCGACTCCTTCTGCGGTCTTTACATGTCCAAGAAACTCCACCTTGTCCTTCCAAAAATCACACTTACTTGAACTTGGCGAAGAGTTGCTGTTCCTCGGCTTTTCCAAAACTTCGCCTCAAGTGTTCGGCATGTTCATCCTCTGTCTTGGAGTAGATTAGGATATCATCTATGAACACGACAACAAACTTGTCCAAATATTCCATGAACACCTTATTCATCATATTCATGAAATATCTTTGGCGCATTCGTCGATCCAAAAGACATAGCTGTAAACTCGTAATGTCCATATCTTGACGAGAATGCGATCTTCGGGATATCTTACGATCGGATCTTCAGCGATGGTATCCCGATCTCGAGATCAATCTTGGAGAAAACTCCGGCTCCTCTCGGTGATCGAACAAATCATCAATCCTGGGTAGCGGATACTTATTCTTCACGGTGACTTCATTGAGTGCACGGTAGTCGATGCACATCCCGAAACTCCCGTCCTTCTTCTTGACAAACAAAGCGGTGCTCCCCACGGCGACGAACTCTGGTCGATAAATTCTTTCTCCATTAACTCCTCTAGCTGTTTCTTCATCTCTACCGACTCCTCGGTGGACATCCGATAAGGTCTCTTTGCTATTGGCGCTGCACTGTACAAGCTCTATCACAAACTCTATGTCCTGTCGCGGCATACCGGGTAGATCTTCGGGAAAAACATCACGGGTACTCATTCACTCTTTGAGACATCCTCTATGCCGATTGCCTTGGTACTGTTAACCATCAAGCTGTTCTTCTCTAACGGCGGTAGCTTGAAATTCCACTTTCTTTCCACACGGGCTCTCAATCGAGATAGTCCTCGTCCACAATCCAATACGGCCTTGTGCTTGGATAACTTGATCCATTCCCAAAATAACGTCTAAGGTCTGGGTCTCCAAAATTATAAGGTTCGCTAGGAACTCTATTCCATCTATTAGTATTCTCACCCCGGAACATCCTACTTTCGTTCGGAGTTCGGAACCAGGGGTTTGAACTAAAAGCATGCACTTAAGTCTTGCAATCCCCAAATCGTTTCTAGCAGCAAAGCCCAGTACGACGTCCGTAGCATTCTGCAGTGCATCTGCGGTGACATGGTTGACTCGGCCTCTCACCACGGTCTGGGATGTGGTTCCTGGTCTTTGGCGTCCTAGCCGGGTGGTTCCCAAGTTAAAGCGAGCGGGGTCACTCCTGCTGTCTTCTTTGGACAAGCTGTTGGCAAAATGTCACGGCTCGTTGCGATTGTAGCGACATCTCACTTGTTCCTTCTTTTTGCACGGAGCGGCGTTTCTAGCGAAGTGGGTGCAGTAGTTCTGATTGACGGGTCTTGGTGCTGGTGACGGTGTCCTTGTAGCATTCTGTGGCTGGAATCTGAAAAATTGATTTGGTGCAACTCTCAGACGCTGTTGCGTTCCCTGGCGTGATCCCTGCTGTTGCATTCTGCGCTTCCTGTTTTCATCCAGTTCCTTGCGCTTGTCCTCAAGAATAAGCGCCTTATTCACCAATTCTTGGAAATCTGGAAAGGTGTGGGTGATCAATCCCACCTGCAATCCTGAGTTAAGTCCCTTCATGAAACGAGACTGTCTGGCTTTATCTGTCGCTACATCCTCAGGTGCGTAGCGTGCTAGCTGTGTGAACTTGTTCAGGTAGTCGGCCACTGGCTGATTACCTTGCTTCAGTGCTCTGAACTCCTCCTTCTTAAGGTCCATGATTCCTTCTGGCACGTGATACTGACGGAATGCAGCTGTGAACTCCTCCCAAGTGATTTTTCTTGCGTGGTACAGAAGTTCTCACACCATTCGGTGGCTGTTCCTTCCAACTGATGAGAAGCGTAAAGTACCTTCTCATTTCCTATGCATTGAGCAATGTGTAGCTTCCTCTCTATTGACCTTAACCAATCATCGGCCTCCAATGGATTGGCATTCCCAGAGAAAGTGGGTGGATGAGTCCTCATGAACTCTGACAGTCTTGTATTCTGGCGTTGTCCCTGATTAACTTGATTTGCAGTGGCCTGGCGATGGCGTGTTGCATCTGTTGCATCATAGCATGCATCAAGCGAGTCTGAGCGGCGAGAAAAGCTCAAATTCTGCATATCCGGTGGCGGTCTTTGGTGCTCCATCATTGGGGTTTTTTGCTGGGCGAGAACCACTTCCATTGCTTCCAAAGTTTCCGCGGGTGTTCACCATCTGTCGATTTGCTCTAAGTTTTAGAGATGAGGGGGAATCAAGAATAGACAAGTAATATGGAACTTATGCGGGCGAAAGGTGTAACTTAAAGGTACAACTTTATAATAGATATTAATAAATTGGTATGGTTGCTTAAAATGCATAAATTCCTTGCAACACATCCTGAACAATCAGCAAACAATGAAAATCCAAATCGAACTGACACTGGAGTCTAACGCCTAAAGGGTGACTCTTTATTCTATGACGTGACTCGGCGAAGGAGTCTCACTATAGAACCTATGCTCACTCATCGAGAAAACCTCCACGGCCTGGTACGGATCTTTGCGGCATAGGCGCGAAAGCGATTGCTATGTCGGCAAGCTGTGTCATCTGTGGTAGTCGAAGAAGCGGTGTCCTCATCGAGATCGACTCCTCGGATCGGCTCGTGTAGCTCAAATCTTGGCTCACAGTTACGGTCCGTATAAAGCGATCTCCAACTCGTCAATCCTTCGCAGAAGGTGTGACACATACTCTTGAGCTTCCCGCCATCTGTTCTTCTCTGTCGTGATCTCCTTGCGGGCCTTCTGTAGCTCTTTGCTTGTATCATCGAGTACATCCTCCTGGCGACAACAAGTCGTGCCAAGCTGTGTAACCATGGCATCCTCATCCTGAATCGCCTTCGGGTCAAGAAGGTTATTGCCTTGTGGTGATAACGGAACACCGTGCTCTCCAACTCTCTGGCGTGAATACGGAAATGTGCCGCATTGCTCGTCGTGATACTTCTTGGATACCCATCTGCATTGTAGACCTCCTGGCGGTAAGCGGTGTATCGGGCGATTGCCTGGGCCCTTCTTCCTAGCGGTACCTCAATCTTCACGTCACAAGCCTTGATCAATCACAGCTTGTCCGATCACTTCCACTTGGTATTGCGGCTTCTCAAAATCTCCGAGTGTCTGAAGCATATGCCAAAGTTCCGCGGCGTGACCAAACTCGGATCGACGTAGTTGAACTCTCCCTCCATCTGTCACAAGAGTGCTCACGTAAGAACTTCGAAATTTTAAATCGTGACAAGGTAAGGGAATATTCAGCAAGAGACAAGGAAAGAGAGAAGGGGTAAGTCGAGATGTCATTTCTTATCTTGACAAATTTTTAGCTTTAGAAAATAGGTTTTATCCTTACTACGACCATTCTAGCTTAGGGTTGAGCCTACGGTCAAGATGGCTCGATACCACCTCTGTCGGGACCCGAATTTGCAAATCCGGACCCTCTGTGTATTCGGCACTAGTCCAGGAACACGCTAGTGCACACAGTCTTAACATCGGTAAATATCACAATCATACCACTCGATACTAATAAAGTACTTTATTTAAATAGTCAAGCGGTTACTCGACCTTATGGTCAAGTTACAAATGTATGCCTCGCAGGCGAAACTTATTAAGAGAGAAATAGTAGCGGAAAATCAAATAACCGTGGCGCCATCCAAGATACCACAGGCAATCGATCGGGCTCGCTTCCCTAAGTAGAGCGGTTCCTCTTGGAGCTCCTCCTCCAAAGTGGTGTAGTCTCCTCTTCAATCGGTGTTGTATTGTGGCAAGGGTGAGTACTTGGTACTCGGCAAATCATGCCTGAGAATGCAAGCTAATATACTATATGCATGGCTTGGTACAAAGGAATAGCTCAAGGTATATTTGCATAAAACGACATTTAACAAGTATCATAAATAGATTCGAAAGCGGTAGAAATAAGTAAAGCATAGATAACTTTTCAAGGAGTTTAATAAACATCTTTCCCATCCTAATCCACATTTCCATCAACATCATTATTAATCCAACCCAACCTTTCGGATCCAAGTTATTTTTGAGAAAATCTAACCCTTATTTGTAATTCCCGAGCGATGTCAATACCGCGGACACGGCTATTCGAATAGATTCTACACTCTGCAGAGGTTATGCACTTTACCCACAAGATACAGTCAAACACCACAAAGGCGAAGTTCCCGTGAACAAAGTCTTTCGGAAACCTCTAACAATACAAGTGGTCCTCAGGTTATTGCACACTAACCCTTCCCTTAGCTAAGGCGAAGTTTAGGCCAATCAACCGTTAGATGGGTACTGGCCTCGGCCAGATGCGCTCCCCCGTACAACTTACACAAAGGGTGTAGTTGACCTCCTGAGGTCCCACAGGTACGTTATTAGCAACTTAGTCAACTAGGTCCGTCCCATTACAGACATGTGGATGCACGTTAGACCCAGTTCAAAGGCTTGCAAGGTTAAGTCCTTAGGGTGACCAAGGCAAGACTACCCGAAGAACCAAATCAACATCCCCAATGCCACAACTGGCCCACCTGATTATTCTTGCCACATGCCCCGGTCGAAAAACTATTTATCAAACCCCAGTTGATTACCATGCACCACGTGCCATCAACATCACATGATACCTTTCCAAAACAGGTTCAATATATCATTAAGTCAATATTAACATTTGTTTGTCCAAAATCATGTCATGAGCACGTAGCAGGTCTAAGCAGTTTACTACAACGGTCTAAAACCCATGTTGGCAAGTTAATAATGTCCAACTAGTAAACCACAACTAGGGTGACAAGGGTCATGGCACATATTTAAGTAATCAAGGTGTCATACAGCAAATTGGTATTTATCTAATTCCCCAAATTTAAATAAAGTATTTTCTAATTGAACTAGCATGCAATAGGTTAAATCAAAATAGATTTCGAAATAGGATCAACATGGTCAAAGCACAACTTGCCTTCAAAAAGTACTTGTTCTTGGTCTTGAGTTGGATCTGAGTCAATACTTCTCCTTCAAATCCTTAAGCACTTCAACGTCTACTCGTAAAAGCGTGCAAATAGCAAATACACGAATAAACAATAGGCAAAAAGTATCCAATCATCCAAATAAAATCCATAAACAGAGAGAACATAATTTTATGAATTTTTAGAAACTGGAATCGTCAAATTTGGAGTTAAAAGCATAAAAGTTATGATTATTTAAAGTTTAAATAATCAATTAAATAATTTTACAGAGAAAAACTTTAGTCCAAAAATTAAATAAAATTCATATTTAGGTAGGTCTCAATTTTATACAAATTTAGAAATTTGAATCACTCAAATCGGAGTTGAAGCATAAAAGTTATAAGCGTTTGAAGTTTGAAACAAAATGCGAAATCATTATTTCGAATTAATAAATCATTTTCTTTTCGGAAATTAATTATTGCGTCGGCTGGACACGTGGCAACCGCTGATTGGTTGGTGGCGTCGGCCGGTCCATGGACTTGGTCCACGCTCGGCTCGGGTCTCACCGTGGACTCGGTCCACGGCTCCTTGTGTCAGCGGCGGTGGGTCCCCCTCGGGTAGCGTCACTGGCGGCGTCGGCGAGGCTCGACCACAGCGGCCGAGTGGGACTCTGTGATGTCATTGCGACATCGGCGCTCGGCTGGGACGGCCGTGACATCTTGAGCCGCCATGGCGTCGATGTGGCGTCATGGTGCGAGTGGCTGGGCGGCCGACATGCGGGCCCCGCGTGTCGGCGTCCTGCGCACGCCAGCGTGGGCGGGCGCCGCGGTCGGCCTTCCCGACGCGTGGCGCAATCTCGGCCGTTGATTTGAAAATCAACGGCCCAGATTAGATCTGGCTCTCACGCGTTTGGGTTAACGCGTTTGATCTGGACCGTTGGATCTAGATCCTACGGTCGAGATTGGATCTGGGGATTTGGATTGGGATCTCACCGTGAGATGACGTGGCGTGATCTGGGACGTTGGATCTTGATCGGACGGTGAGAAGCTTCGGCGGCAGCGATGGCGTCTTGTGGCGGAGCCGGCCGGCCGAGGGGACGGCGACCACGCAACGGCGTTTGCGGGCTCCTCCGGCAAGGTGAGTGGTCCCTTCAGGTGCGTCTCGTCGCGGTGAGTCCGGGTCTGGGGTCAACAGCGGCGGCGGACGGCGGCGGAACGAAGCAAAAACCGCGGCGGAGAAGTGCTACAACTCCGGCGAGCGATTGCGAGCGTCGAAACGCTGCGGCGGCGGCAGCTAGAACAGCAGGCTGCGCAAGGTCAAGGTGGTCCTCGGTGTGATCCGGGCATTAAATAGCCTCGGCTTCGCGCGATAGCGGAAACCTAATCCTCACGCGGCGGGCGCGGCGTGAGTCCGGCTTTCGGACTTCGGGCGGAGACGACGACGGAGGACCGTCCACGTGGCGCGATCAACGGCCACGATTGGCTCGGGTGCGCACGGATACGGATCGGATCCGATCAAACGGTGCGGCGCGGCTCCTGACCGTTGGATCTTGATCCGACGGTCCACAATGGTTAGGAGTTTGGGCGCGGTTCGGCCAGAATCACGTGGCTCGGTCGGACTCGAGTCCGACTAAGTTCCGACTTCGGTCGGATGAAACGATACTTGACCCGACTCGATTTTCCAGCGAATTAATATTTAAAATAATTTCCAGTAATTCATTTAATTCATTAAAAATAGCAAAATACTCGAGAAAAATTCGAGAAAAATTACGGAAAATATTTTAGGGTATTTGGGACTCAAATAAAATATTTCCAACAAAATTTTATTTGCAAAATTAAATTCTTTAATTATTTTAAAATGGAATAAATTCCAATAAATTCCAAATAAATCCAAATAAATTCCAGAAAATTCCAAAAATTCACCAAAGTGCCAAATCACACATGAATTTAAGAAAAGCAAAATTTTAGGGTGTTACAGTAGCACAGTTGGATAGTGAATTGCTTGTGCCACAATCAGTTTGGGGTTTTGCTATTCTTAGTTCACTTAATAGTTGAAAGGTTTCATCACCTGCTAATGACATTTCATAGTTGAAAAAAAGTGTTGATAAAACGTGCTTAGCAATTTTTTATGATTAATAAGGCGTGCTGCAGAACTGATTGGTTGGGTTTGTGGTGTGAATATCATAATTCTTGAATTAGGAACCCAAATGTGTGTTGATGCCAAGTTTAGCATTATATTGATTATTGTCTTTTGTCTGCTGAGTGGATGTCCATGTTTTAGGGGAGGTGCTGTCGAAATTTTTAGTGAATTCGGCAACCTTCGATCTTGTTAAGTTTTCAATCTATATTAGTAAAGCATGAGCTTGTTTTTTTATTTCTCTTGGGTCATTCACAGGTAGCCGCCTCCCGCTCGCTTGCCGCCGGACGTCGTTTCGGCTTCGGCATCTAGGAGCACATCGATCGTCGCTTTTCAGGTACCAACTCGATTGATACTTCTTTCAAACATTTGATATGTAATCTAGGAAAAGAAGAAATTTTTTTGTATGCTTTGTGGCGAATTAAAGAAAGGTTGATTCGAAGTATGCTTCGTATGCTTTGATTTATGGCAATTTTGGATGCAATTATGCAATAAAATTGATAAGACTCCTATTGGAAAATGATGTACTTTTGAAAACAACAGTCAACCCAACCTATACGTCACCCATTTGGGAGCGACACAACTCACATTGAATTGTGAACTGTGTCGCTCCCGAATTGTCCACGCTTTTGGACAGCCTGAGGATGGACCGCTTAGCACGATTTGTTGTGGTGTGGTGTAGGATCTGAATGAAATTTCGGCTACATAACCTAGTTGTTCTCGGATGCACAAGTATCAGGCGTGCATTTCGAGAACAGCGAGGTTGTGCTGCCGAAATTTCGTTTGGATCCTACAGCATGCCATGACAAATCGAGCTAAGCGGTCCATTCTTGGGTGGGTTTAGGACCTATCTTTGCCTAGAGCTCTTGCTAGTACCATTAGCCCACTTCCACTTTTATGTTTTTAGACTAGATTGTCTGCAAGATTCTGTTGAGTTTATGTGACAATATTATTGCAATGGGTGTTCAAATTTAGAGAAACTCGAATTCATGAAACATCACTAAGTTGGTAACTCTAATGTAAGTTCTATACTAATTTAAATTAAGGTAGTTTATTGCCCAATTTAAAATTAGGTAGTTTATCCCATTCTCACATATTGTTTTTGCATTCAATAGTCGAAAAGATGGCAGAGGATCGTGGGTGGATGTATGATGGCTGGGATAGATCTATGAATCACACGCAAAATTGGAAAGTAAACACACAGGCTTTTCTTGATCGGGTGTTCTCCCCAACTCCTCCTGGTGGGTTAGCAAAGTGCCCTTGTTCTAAGTGTTGTCTTTTCTCTCGAGTGACGAAGATAGTGATGGTTGGCCACCTGTGCAAATTTGGCTTTATGCCGAATTACCATACATGGTACGAACATGGTGAGCCACGGAGGAGAGAGACATCCGATCAAGCAGATACTATCGATATAGTGGAGGATAGGATAGATGAGATGGTTGAGGACTTAGGCCGACAATTTCAGAATGCTTCGGAGGATCGAGCTGCGGTTCAAGAGGATCGACCAATCCGTGATTGAGGAATTCTATAGGCTCCTAGATGCTTCGGATAAGCCTTTGCATGAGTACACTAATGTTTCACTTCTTGCCTTTGTGACAAGACTTATGGCTATAAAAGCAAAGTACGGATTCTCCCAAGGTTGTTACAATGAGTTGGTCAACTTGATTAGTGATGTCCTCCCTGAAAACCATAAGTTGCCAAAAGATATGTACTATTCAAAGAAGATGCTGGCTGGTCTAGGGATGCCTTACGAGAAGATAGATGTGTGCATTGACAATTGCATGTTGTTTTGGAAGGAGAACGTAGATGACAGTCAATGTCGGCTCTGCGGCAAGTGTAGATTTGTACAAATAACTAACGAAGAGGGAAATTTGGTCACAACATCGACGCCGAAGAAAGTTCTGCGTTACTTTCCTCTAACACCAAGACTACAAAGAATGTACCTATCTAAGGGCACTGCGCGGCATATGAGGTGGCATAAGGAAGGTGTGCGTTTGAATGAAGCTTTCATGGGTCATCCATCTGATGGTGAGGCTTGGAAGGCATTAGACCGCCATGACGAAGACTTCGCGAAAGAGCCAAGAAATGTTCGTATCGGTTTGGCAACTGATGGATTCTCGCCTTTCAACATGAGTGCTGCGTCGTACTCCTGTTGGCCTGTCTTCTCAATTCCGTACAATCTTCCACCTTCGATGTGCATGAAAGATGAGTATTGTAACACCCCAAAATTTTGCTTTCCTTAAATTCATGTGTGATTTGGCACTTTGGTGAACTTTTGGAATTTTCTGGAATTTATTTGGAATTATTTGGAATTTATTTGAATTTATTCCATTTTGAAATAATTAAAGAATTTAATTTTGCAAATGAAATTTTGTTGGAAATATTTTATTTGGGTCCAAAATGATCCAAAGTATTTTCGAATTTTTCCGAATTTTTCGAGTCATTTGCTATTTTTAATGAATTAAAATAATTACTGGGAATTATTTTAAATATTAATTCGCTGGAAAATACAACTCGGGTCAAGCATCTTGTTCAATCGATCGAAGTCGGACTCGAGTCCGACCCGAGCCAGTTGACTCGACCGAACCCACTCCTAACCCTAATCAATCCCAACCGTTGGATCAAGATCCAACGGCTGAGATCCGTCCGACCCAGACCCGAGCCGTGTCCGGACCGGACCCGGTCGCGCCGCGCGATCGTGGCCGTTGGTTGTGCCACGTGGACGGCCACGATTTCGTCGTCTTCACCGAGTCCGAGCTGGACTCCGCCGCCGCGCCGCCGCCGTAGCAAGTTAGGTTTCCGTTTTCTGCACGGACGCCGAGGCTATTTAATGCCCGGGGCATACCCCGAGGACCGCCGTGATTCCGCGCCCTCCCTTCTCTACTTCACCGAGGCTAAGTCGCCGCTTAGCCGCGGCGAGCTCGCCGTAGTTGCGCTGCCGCCCGCCACGGTCTTTGCTTCGTTCATGGCCGTCCGCCGTCCCTGCGCCGTTGACCTCAGATCCGGACTCACCGCGACGAGACGCACCGAAGGACCCTTCATCTCGCCGAGCAACCCCGAACGCCGTTGGGCTCGCCGTCGTCTTCAACTCCGGCAATGCAGGCGCCACCACGGCCATCGACCCTCGCGAAGCTCAGACACCGTCGGATCCAGATCGGACGGTTGAGGTGAGTTCACGTGTTCCAAACCCGATTAGATGCGGGCCGTTGGATCAAGATCCAACGGTTCACAATCGCCACGCGTCGTAGCAAAGGCGATTATAGGATTAGATCCGACCGTCCGATCTAGATCGAACGGCCCACGAGCATCGAGTAGTTTCAACGTGTTAAACCCGGATACAATCCGCGCCGTTGATATTCAAACCAACGGCTGAGATTTCGCAACGGGTTGGGAAGGTGGACCGACGCGGTCGGCCAGACGCTGCGTGTGGCGCGTGTCACGACACGCTGGCCCCGCATGTCGAGGGCCCACACGCCACCGTAGTGTTAGGCGTGAGACCCGCGACCGACGGTGGGTCCCACATGTCAGAGACTTTAGCCATGGACCGAGTCCACGGTGGACCCGAGCCGAGCGTGGACCAAGTCCATGAGCGGTGACGCCACCGACCAATCAGAAGCTGCCACGTGTCCATCTTTGGCGCAATAATTAATTTCCGAAAAAGAAAATGATTTATTAATTCAAATAATGATTTCAAATTTAGATTCAAACTTCAAACGCTTATAACTTTTGCGTTTCAACTCCGATTGGAGCGATTCAAATTTCTAAATTTGTATAAAATTGAGATCTACCTAAATATAAATTTTATTTAATTTTTGGACTAAAGTTTTTCTCTGCAAAATTATTTAATTGATTATTTAAACTTTAAATAATCATAACTTTTATGCTTTTAACTCCAAATTTGACGTTTCCAGTTTCTAAAAATCCAGAACATTATGTTCTCTCTGTTTATGGATTTGAGGTGGAGTTTTGGGATCTTTTTGCAGAGTGTTCATTTGTGTATTTGCTATTTGCACGCTTTACGAGTAGACGTTGAAGTCTAGGAAGGATTCGAGGAGAAGTGTTGACTCAGGATCCAACTCAAGACCAAGAGCAAGTGCTTTTGAAGGCAAGTTGTGCTTTGACCATGTTGATCCTATTTGAAATCTATTTTGATTTAAACTATTGCATGCTAGTTCAATTAGAAAGATACTTTGTTTAAACATGGGGTTAGATAAATACCAAATTGTTATATGACACCTTGATTATCTAAGTATGTGCCATGATCCCTTGTCACCCTAGTTGTGGTTTACTAGTTGGACATTATTAAATTGCCAACATGGGTTTAGATCGTTGTAGTATCGCTTAGACTGCTGCGTGCTCATAACATGATTTTGGACAATCAAATGTTAATATTGACTTAATGATATATTGAACCTGTTTTGGAAAAGTATCATGTGATGTTGACGCACGTGGTGCATGGTAATCAAGCGGGGTTTGATAAACGATTTTCGGCCGGGCATGTGGCAAGAGTAATCAGTGGGCGGTTGTGGCATTGGGAGTGTTGATTTGGTTTTTCGTAGTCTTGCCCTGGTCACTCTAAGGACTTAACCTTGCAAGCCTTTGAACTGGGTCATACTTGCAACCACATGGCTGGAATGGGACGGCCCTAGTTGACTAAGTCGCTAAGGACTCACTTGTGGAGCCTCAGGGTGTCAGTTACACCGTTTGTGTGATTGTACGGGGAGCGTATCGTGGTCGTGGCCAGTACCCATCTAACGGTGTGTTGGTCCCATACTCGCCTTAGCTAAGGGAAGGGATGGTGTAGAGCACGAACCTGAGAGGACCACCTGTGTTGTTTGAGGCTTAGAAAGGCTTTGTTACTGAACTCGCCTTTGTGGTGTTTGACTGTATCTTGTGGGTAAAGTGCATAACCTCTGCAGAGTGTAGAATCTATTTGAATAGCCGAGTCCACGGTACTGGACAATGCTCGGGAATTACAGTCAAGGGGTAGACTTTCTGAAAATAACTTGGTTTTGAAAAGATGGGTTGGTTTAACAAGGAAGATGATGGAAATATGGTGTAGGATGGAAAAATGTTTGTTAAACTTCTTGAAAAGTTATTTATGCTTTACTTATTCCTACTGCTTTCGAATCTACTTATATTACTTGTCAAAAACATTTCTTGCAAATATACTGAGCTATTCCTTTGTACTAAGCCATGCATATAGTATATTAGTTTGCATTCTCAGGCATGACTTGCTGAGTACCAAGTACTCACCCTTGCCTCAACACAATACCAGTTGAAGAGGAGATTACGCCAGCTTTGGAGGAGGAACTCCAAGAGGACCCGACTACTTAGGGATGCGAGCCCAGTCAGTTGCCTGTGGTATACTGGATGGCGCCACGAAGTTTATTTGATTTTCCGCTGCTATTGTTTCTCTCTGAATAAGTTTCGCCCTACGAGGCATATATTTGTAACTTGGCCATAAGGTCGAGTAACCCTTTGATTATTTAAATAAAGTACTTTGATAGTATCGTTTGGTATGATTGTGATATATACCGATGTTAAGACTGTGTGCACTAGCGCGTTCCTGGACTAGTGCTGAATACACAGAGGGTCCGGATTTGCAAATTCGGGGTCCCGACAGAGGTGGTATCAGAGCCATACTTGACTGTAGGCTCAACCCTAAGTTAGAATGGTCGTAGTGAGGATAAAACCTATTTTCTAAAGCTAAAAATTTGTGAAGATAAGAAATGACATCTTGACTTATCCCCTTCACTCTTTTCTTGTCTCTTGCTGAAATTTTCCCTTACCTCGTCACGATTGAAAAATTCCGAGTTCTTACGAAAATCACGCTTGTGACAGATGGAGGAAGAGTTCAACTACGTTGATCTGGGAGTTGGTCACGCTGCAGAGCTTTGGCACATGCTACAAACTCTCGGAGATTTTGAGAAGCCCCAATACCAAGTGGAAGTGATCGGGCAAGCGTGATTGATCAAGGCTTGTGACGTGAGGATTGAGGTACTGCCAGGAAGAGGGGCCAGTGCAATCGCCCGATACACCGCAGACCGCTAGAAGGTCTACAATGCGGATGGGTATCCAAGAAGTTTCACGACGAGCAATGCGGCACATTACCAGATCTACGCCAGAGAGTTGGAAAGCACGGTGTTCGTTATCATCCGCAGCGATAACCTTCTTGACGAAGGAGATTCGGGATGAGGATGCCACGGTTACACGGTTGGCACGATTTGTCGCCGCCAGGAGGATGTCTTGGATAATACAAGCAAGGAGCTCTGAAGGCCCGCAAGGAGATCACGGCGAAAAGAACAGATGGCGGGAAGCTCAAGAGTATGTGGCACATCTTCTACGAAGGATTGACGAGTTGGAGATGACTTTGTACGGACGGACCCAGAGCCAAGATTGAGCTACACGAGCCGATCCAGAGGAGTCGGATCTCGATGAGGACATCGCTTCTTCGACTACCACAGAGGACATAGCCGCTGGACATGGCGATCGTTTGGCGCTTATGCCACGGCACCGTACCAGGCCGTGGAGGTTTTCTCGATGAGTGAGCATAGGTTCTATAGTGAGACTCCTTCGCGAGTCGCGTCATAGAATAAAGAGTCACCCTTTAGGCGTTAGACTCCAGAGTTAGTTCGATTTGGATTTGCTTTGTTTCTTGAGTGTGCATTATGTGTTGCAAGGCCCTTAGGCATTGTAAGCAGCCATACCAAGTTATTAATAATAAAGTTGGACCTTAAAGTTACCCCTTCGCCCGCATAAGTTCCATATTACTTGTCTATTCTTGTTTCCCTCTCATCTCTAAACCTAGAGCAAATCAACAGATGGTGAACACCCGTGGAAACTTTGGAAGCAATGGGAGTGGATCTCGCCACAGAAAACCCCAATGATAGAGCACCAAAGCACCGCCAGATGATATGCAGAATTTTGGAGCATTTCTTGCTGCTCAGACTCGATTGATGCATGCTATGATGCAACAAATGCAGCACGCCATCGCTCAGGCCTTTGCTAATCAAGTTAATCGGGGACCACGCCAGAATACAAGGCTGTCGAGTTCATGAGGACTCACCCACCCACTTTCTCTCGGGAATGCCAATCCATTGGAGGCCGATGATTGGTTAAGATCAATCGAGAGGAAGCTACACATAGCTCAATGCATAGGGAATGAGAAGGTACTTTACGCTTCTCATCGGTTGGAAGGAACACCACGAATGGTGGGAGAACTTCACGTGCCACGCAGAGAACCCTCAAGATATCACTTGGGAAGAGTTCACACTGCATTCCGACAAGATCACGTGCCTGAAGGAATCATGGACCTTAAGAAGGAGGAGTTCAGAGCATCAAGCAAGGTAATCACCCAGTGGCCGACTACTGAACAAGTTCACACAGCTAGCACGCTACGCACTGAGGATGTAGCGGCAGATAAATCCGCATACCTCGCTTTTATGAAGGGACTTAACTCAGGATTGCAAGTAGGGTTGATCACCCACACCTTTCCAGATTTCCAAGAGTTGGTGAATAAGGCGCTTATTCTTGAGGACAAGCGCAAGGAACTGGATGAGAACAGGAAGCGCAGGATGCAACAGCAAGGATCACGTCAGGAGCATAGCGGCGCTTGAGAGTTGCACCAAATCAATTCTTCAGATTCCAACCACAGAATGCAACAAGGACACCCTCCCCAGCACCAAGACCTGCCAATCAAAACTACCAGACCCCAGCCCCCGCTAGAAACGCTACTCCAGGCAGTCAGCAGGGAACAGTGAGACGCTGCTACAACTGCAACGAGCCAGGACATTTTGCCAACAGTTGCCCAAAGAAGACAGCAGGAGCGACCCCGGTTCGTTTCAACCTAGGAACCACCCCAGCTAGGACGCCAGCACCAGGAGCCACACCCCAGACCGTGGTGAGAGGCCGAGTCAACCATGTCACCGCAGATGCACTGCAAAATGCTACGGACGTCGTACTGGGTAAGTTACTTGTTAACTCAAGACTGCACAGCTTTGTTTGACTACGAGCTTCAGATTCGCTTGTTTCTGCAAGGCTTTGCTACTAGAACTTACTTGAGAATTTAAAGTCTTAAGTGCATTCTTTTAGTTCAAACCCCTGTTTCCTAACTCCGAACTGAAGTAGGATGTTCCGGTTTGAGAATACTAATAGATTGAATAGAGTTCCTAGCAAAACTTATAATTTTGGAGACCTGCACCTTAGACGTCATATTGGGAATGGATTGGTTATCCAAGCACAAGGCCGTATTGGATTGTGGACGAAGGACTATCTCAGTTGAGAGCCCGTGTGGGAAGAAAGTGGAATTTCAAGCCACTGAGTTAGAGATGGACAGTTGATGGTTAACAGTACCAAGGCAATCAGCATAGAAGATGTCCCAGTAGTGAATGAGTACCCCGATGTTTTTCCCGAAGATCTACCTGGTATGCCGCCAGACAGGGACATAGAGTTTGTGATAGAGCTTGTACTGCACAAAGACCGATAGCAAAGAGACCCTATCGGATGTCTACCGAGGAGTTGGTAGAGATGAAGAAACAGCTAGAAGAGTTAATGGAGAAAGGATTTATCGAGACCAAGTTCGTCGTGGGGAGCACAGTTTTGTTTGTCAAGAAGAAGGACGGAGTTTCAGGATGTGCATTGACTACCGTGCACTCAATGAAGTCACCGTGAAGAATAAGTATCCGCTACCCAGGATTGATGATTTGTTTGATCGATTAAGAGGAGCCGGAGTTTTCTCCAAGATTGATCCGAGATCGGGATACCATCGATTGAAGATCCGATCGAGGATATCCCAAGACTGCATTCTCGTCAAGATATGGACATTACGAGTTCTGATTATGTCCTTTGGGTCGATTTAATGCGCCACTTATTTCATGAATATGATGAATAAGGTGTTCATGGAATATTTGGACAAGTTTGTCGTCGTGTTCATAGACGATATCCTGGTCTACTCCAAGACAGAGGATGAACATGCCGAACACTTGAGGCGAAGTTTTGGAAAAGCCGAGGAACAAAGCAACTTTTCGCCAAGTTCAGCAAGTGTGACTTTTGGAGGGACAAAGTGGAGTTTCTTGGACATGTAATGACCGCAGAGGGAGTCGCTGTGGATCCAAGCAAAGTAGAAGCGGTGTTACATTGGGAACAACCAAAGACGGTGACCAGCATTCGGAGTTTCCTTGGAATGGCAGGATACTACCGCCGTTTCATCGAAGGCTTTTCGACGATTGCGAAACCCTTACGCAATTGCCGAAGAAGGAGAAGAAGTTTGCATGGACGCTTGAGAATGTGAGAAAGGATTTCAGAGTCAAGAAGCGATTGACATCAAGACCGGTGTTAGTTCTACGGATGTTGCTCAAAGCTTCGATATTTATTGTGACGCATCGCGCCAAGGACTTGGATGTGTCTTTGTCTGAGAGAATGGAAAGGTCGCCGCTTATGCATCAAGGCGATTGAGGCCGCATGAGGAAAATTATCCGACACATGACTTAGAGTTAGGCCGTAGTGCATGCTTTGAAGATATGGCGTCACTATCTCGATTGGAAACAGATGTGAGGTATATACGGATCATAAGAGCCTTAAGTACATATTCACCCGATCAGATCTGAATATGAGGCAGAGGAGATGGTTGGAGTTAATCAAGGACTATAATGTTGGAATCCATTACCATCCGGGAAGGCCAACGTAGTAGCCGACGCCCGAGTCGGAAAAGCCATACCGTGAGTACGTTGCTAGCCACAAGTCGGGATGAGTTATGTGAGGATTTTCAGAAAATGAAGATTGAGGTTGTACCTAGCGGATTCTTGGCCGCATTGGAAGTAAAGCCTACCCTAGAGGATCGATCCGAGAAGGACAGAAGGATGATGACGGGATCCGGCAGGATTAAGTCCATCAAGGAGGAAGGCGAGCAGAGGACTTCAAATTGGATGAACAAGGCACGTTATGGATGAAGGAGCGGATTTGTGTGCACGACAAGGAGGAGTTAAAGCGATCGATTTTGGAAGAAGCCCATGACTCCAAGTACTCGATTCATCCCGAAGCGCCAAGATGTATCAGGATCTCAAGGAGAGATTCTCGTGGCCGAGTATGAAACGTGAAGTTGCCGAGCATGTTGCATTGTGCGACGTATGCCGAGAGTCAAGGCAATGCATCGAGGCCAGCCAGGATTGCTACAAATTGAAAAATACGAGTGGAAGTGGGAGGAAATCGGAATGGATTTCATTACCGGTTTGCCGAAGACTCAAGGAGGTTATGACTCCATATGGGTTATAGTGGATCGCTTGACTAAAGTAGCCCATTTTATCCCGTGAAGACCACTTACTCGGAGATAAGTTAGCGAGTTGTACATGATCAGGATTGTCTGTTTGCACGGAGTGCCAAAGAGGATTGTATCGGACGAGGTACCCAATTTACCTCAAGGTTCCGGAATAAGTTGCATGAAGCTCACGGGGACCCGTTTGAACTTCAAGATACCTTATCATCCACAGACGGATGGAGCAGACCGAAAGAGTCAACCAGATTCGGAAGATATGTTAAGAGCTTGTGCATTGGCTTATGCTACCTCTTGGGATAAGAGTTTGCCGTATGCCGAGTTCGATTACAACAATAGTTATCGAGGCTAGTTCTGAGATGTCACCTTTTGAGGCCTTTGTATGGTCGACCTGCTTGACGCCGTTGAATTGGAATGAGACGGCGAGCGCCGTGTCTTTGGGCCTGATATTCTTCAAGAGGCCGAGGAACAGATCGCTATGATTAGGAAAGGTTGAAGGTAGCCCAATCACGACAAAAGAGTTATCTTGACAATCGTCGCGAGATTTGAGTTTTGAACGAGAAGACTTTGTATACCTCGAGTTACGCCTCTCAGGGGAGTTAAGAGGTTCCATGCCAAAGGGAAACTTGCACCCCGTTATGTTGGACCATTTAAGATTTTGAGCCGCAGAGGCGAAGTTGCTTATCAGCTGGAGTTGCCACAGTCGTTAGCAGGGGTACATGATGTATTCCATGTGTCCCAGTTAAAGAAGTGTCTCCGAGTTCCTGAGGAACAGACACCGTTAGAATCAATTGAGTTGCAAGAGGACTTGACTTATAAGGAGCATCCCGTGAGGATTCTAGACACAATGGATCGGGAAACTAGAAACAAGTCAACCCGTTTCTGTAGAGTTCAGTGGAGCAACCACGAAGAAAGTGAAGCGACTTGGGAGCGCGAAGAGGATTTGAAGAAAGAGTTTCCAAACCTATTCCTTTAGTAAGCCCTGAATCTCGGGGACGAGATTCTATTAAGGGGGGAGGTTTGTAACACCCCAAAATTTTGCTTTCCTTAAATTCATGTGTGATTTGGCACTTTGGTGAACTTTTGGAATTTTCTGGAATTTATTTGGAATTATTTGGAATTTATTTGAATTTATTCCATTTTGAAATAATTAAAGAATTTAATTTTGCAAATGAAATTTTGTTGGAAATATTTTATTTGGGTCCAAAATGATCCAAAGTATTTTCCAGAATTTTTGGAATTTTTCTCGAGTCATTTGCTATTTTTAATGAATTAAATGAATTACTAGGAATTATTTTAAATATTAATTGTTTGGAAAATCCAACTCGGGTCAAATCTTGTTCAATCGATCGAAGTCGGACTCGAGTCCGACCGAGCGATTGACTCGACCGAACCCACTCCTAACCCTAATCAATCCCAACCGTTGGATCAAGATCCAACGGCCGAGATCCGCCCGACTCGACCCGAGCCGCGGTCCGGACGACCGGTCGCGCCGCGATCGTGGCCGTTGGTTGTGCCACGTGGACGGCCACGATTTCGTCGTCTTCACCGAGTCCGAGCTGGACTCCGCCGCCGCACCGCCGCCGTAGCAAGTTAGGTTTCCGTTTTCTGCACGGACGCCGAGGCTATTTAATGCCCGGGGCATACCCCGAGGACCGCCGTGATTCCGCGCCCTCCCTTCTCTACTTCACCGAGGCTAAGTCGCCGCCGTTTAGCCGTGGCGAGCTTCGCCGTAGTTGCGCGCCGCTGCCCGCCACGGTCTTTGCTTGCTCGCCGTCCGCGTCCCTGCCGCCGTTGACCTCAGATCCGGACTCACCGCGACGAGACGCACCCGAAGGGACCCTTCATCTCGCCGGAGCAACCCCGGAACGCCGTTGGGCTCGTCGTCGTCTTCAACTCCGGCGGTATGCGCCACCACGGCCATCACGGCGAAGCTCAGACACCGTCGGATCCAGACGGACGGTTGAGGTGAGTTCACGTGTTCCAAACCCGATTAGATTCGGGCCGTTGGATCAAGATCCAGCGGCTCACAAGCGCCACGTGCCGTAGCAGGGCGATGATAGGAGTAGATCTGGACCGTCCGATCTAGATCGAACGGCCCTCGAGCATCGAGTAGTTTCAACGTGTTAAACCGGATCCAATCCGCGCCGTTGATTTTCAAACCAACACCGAGATTGCGCCACGTGTTGGGAAGGTGGACCGACGCGTCAGCGTCGTGACGCGTGTGGCGCGTGTCACGACACGCGGCCCCGCATGTCAGAGGGCCCACACGTCAGCCGTGTTAGGCGTGAGACCCCGCACTGACAGGTGGGTCCCACATGTCAGAGACTTGAGCCATGGACCGAGTCCACGGTGGACCCGAGCCGAGCGTGGACCACGTCCATGAGCTACTGACGCCACCGACCAATCGAGAAGCTGCCACGTGTCCATGCTGACGCAATAATTAATTTCCGAAAAAGAAAATGATTTATTAATTCAAATAATGATTTCAAATTTAGATTCAAACTTCAAACGCTTATAACTTTTGCGTTTCAACTCCGATTGGAGCGATTCAAATTTCTAAATTTGTATAAAATTGAGATCTACCTAAATATAAATTTTATTTAATTTTTGGACTAAAGTTTTTCTCTGCAAAATTATTTAATTGATTATTTAAACTTTAAATAATCATAACTTTTATGCTTTAACTCCAAATTTGACGATTCCAGTTTCTAAAAATCCAGAAAATTATGTTCTCTCTGTTTATGGATTTTATTTGGAGTTTTGGGATCTTTTTGCATAGTGTTCATTTGTGTATTTGCTATTTGCACGCTTTACGAGTAGACGTTGAAGTGCCGGAAGGATTCGAGGGAGAAGTGTTGACTCAGATCCAACTCAAGACCAAGAGCAAGTGCTTTTTGAAGGCAAGTTGTGCTTTGACCATGTTGATCCTATTTCGAAATCTATTTTGATTTAAACTATTGCATGCTAGTTCAATTAGAAAGATACTTTGTTTAAACATGGGGGTTAGATAAATACCAAATTGTTATATGACACCTTGATTATCTAAGTATGTGCCATGATCCCTTGTCACCCTAGTTGTGGTTTACTAGTTGGACATTATTAAATTGCCAACATGGGTTTAGATCGTTGTAGTATCGCTTAGACTGCTGCGTGCTCATAACATGATTTTGGACAATCAAATGTTAATATTGACTTAATGATATATTGAACCTGTTTTGGAAAAGTATCATGTGATGTTGACACGTGGTGCATGGTAATCAAGCGGGGTTTGATAAAGCTGATTTCGACTGGGGCATGTGGCAAGAGTAATCAGGTGGGCCAGTTGTGGCATTGGGAGTGTTGATTTGGTTTTTCGGGTAGTCTTGCCCTGGTCACTCTAAGGACTTAACCTTGCAAGCCTTTGAACTGGGTCATACTTGCAACCACATGGCTGGAATGGGACGGCCCTAGTTGACTAAGTCGCTAAGGACTCACTTGTGGAGCCTCAGGGTGTCGATTACACCGTTTGTGTGATTATGCGGGGAGCGTATCGTGGCTGTGGCCAGGTACCCATCTAACGGTGTGTTGGTCCCATACTTCGCCTTAGCTAAGGGAAGGGATGGTGTAGAGCACGAACCGGAGAGGACCACCTGTGTTGTTTGAGGCTTCCGAAAGGCTTTGTTACGGGAACTCGCCTTTGTGGTGTTTGACTGTATCTTGTGGGTAAAGTGCATAACCTCTGCAGAGTGTAGAATCTATTTGAATAGCCGAGTCCACAGTGATCGGACAATGCTCGGGAATTACAGTCAAGGGGTAGACTTTCTGAAAATAACTTGGTTTTGAAAAGATGGGTTGGTTTAACAAGGAAGATGATGGAAATATGGTGTAGGATGGAAAAATGTTTGTTAAACTTCTTGAAAAGTTATTTATGCTTTACTTATTCCTACTGCTTTCGAATCTACTTATATTACTTGTCAAAAGTCATTTCTCGCAAATATACCTGAGCTATTCCTTTGTACTAAGCCATGCATATAGTATATTAGTTTGCATTACGTGCATGACTTCTTTGAGTACCAAGTACTCACCCTTGCCTCAACACAATACCAGTTGAAGAGGAGATTACGCCACTTTGGAGGAGGAACTCCAAGAGGACCCGACTACTTAGGGATGCGAGCCCGATCAGTTACTGTGGTATACTTGGATGGCGCCCAAGTTTATTTGATTTTCATTTGCTATTGTTTCTCTCTGAATAAGTTTCGCCCTACGAGGCATATATTTGTAACTTGGCCATAAGGTCGAGTAACCCTTTGATTATTTAAATAAAGTACTTTGATAGTATCGTTTGGTATGATTGTGATATATACCGATGTTAAGACTGTGTGCACTAAGCGGCGTTCTGGACTAGTGCTTTGAATACACAGAGGGTCGGATTTGCAAATTCGGGGTCCCGACAGAGGTGGTATCGAGCCATACTTATTTGTAGGCTCAACCCTAAGTTAGAATGGTCGTAGTGAGGATAAAACCTATTTTCTAAAGCTAAAAATTTGTGAAGATAAGAAATGACATCTTGACTTATCCCCTTCACTCTTTTCTTGTCTCTTGCTGAAATTTTCCCTTACCTCGTCACGATTGAAAAATTCCGAGTTCTTACGAAAATCACGCTTGTGACAGATGGAGGAAGAGTTCAACTACGTTGATCTGGGAGTTGGTCACGCTGCAGAGCTTTGGCACATGCTACAAACTCTCGGAGATTTTGAGAAGCCCCAATACCAAGTGGAAGTGATCAGGCAAGCAGGATTGATCAAGGCTTGTGACGTGAGGATTGAGGTACCTGCCAGGAAGAGGGGCCCAGGCAATCGCCCGATACACTGCACTGCTAGAAGGTCTACAATGCAGATGGGTATCCAAGAAGTTTCACGACGAGCAATGCGGCACATTACCAGTATCTACGCCAGAGAGTTGGAAAGCACGGTGTTCCGTTATCATCCGCGCAGCGATAACCTTCTTGACCCGAAGGAGATTCAGGATGAGGATGCCACGGTTACACAGTTGGCACGATTTGTCGTCGCCCAGGAGGATGTACTGGATAATACAAGCAAGGAGCTACAGAAGGCCCGCAAGGAGATCAAGACAGAAAAGAACAGATGGCGGGAAGCTCAAGAGTATGTGGCACATCTTCTACGAAGGATTGACGAGTTGGAGATGACTTTGTACGGACGGACCGAGCGATGCTCGAGCTACACGAGCCAGATCCAGAGGAGTCAGATCTCGATGAGGACACTGCTTCTTCGACTACCACAGAGGACATAGTTGCTGGACATGGCGATCGTTTCGCGCCTATGCCACAGCACCCGTACCCAGGCCGTGGAGGTTTTCTCGATGAGTGAGCATAGGTTCTATAGTGAGACTCCTTCGCCGAGTCGCGTCATAGAATAAAGAGTCACCCTTTAGGCGTTAGACTCCAGAGTTAGTTCGATTTGGATTTGCTTTGTTTGCTGAGTGTGCAGTATGTGTTGCAAGGCCCTTAGGCATTGTAAGCAGCCATACCAAGTTATTAATAATAAAGTTGGACCTTAAAGTTACCCCTTTCGCCCCGCATAAGTTCCATATTACTTGTCTATTCTTGTTTCCCTCTCATCTCTAAACCTAGAGCAAATCAACAGATGGTGAACACCCGTGGAAACTTTGGAAGCAATGGGAGTGGATCTCGCCCAGCAGAAAACCCCAATGATAGAGCACCAGCACCGCCAGATGATATGCAGAATTTTGGAGCATTTCTTGCTGCTCAGACTCAGTTGATGCATGCTATGATGCAACAAATGCAGCACGTCCTTTGCTCAGGCCACCGCTAATCAAGTTAATCGGGGACCACGCTTGAGAATACAAGGTGTCGAGTTCATGAGGACTCACCCACCCACTTTCTCTGGGAATGCCAATCCATTGGAGGCCGATGATTGGTTAAGATCAATCGAGAGGAAGCTACACATAGCTCAATGCATAGGGAATGAGAAGGTACTTTACGCTTCTCATCAGTTGGAAGGAACAGCCGCCGAATGGTGGGAGAACTTCTGTGCCACGCAGGAGAACCCTCAAGATATCACTTGGGAAGAGTTCACGTTTGCATTCGACAAGATCACGTGCTCGAAGGAATCATGGACCTTAAGAAGGAGGAGTTCGAGCATCAAGCAAGGTAATCGGCCGGTGGCGACTACTGAACAAGTTCACACAGCTAGCACGCCACGCACTGAGGATGTAGCGACAGATAAATCCAGGCATACCTCGTTTTATGAAGGGACTTAACTCGGGATTGCAAGTAGGGTTGATCACCCACACCTTTCCAGATTTCCAAGAGTTGGTGAATAAGGCGCTTATTCTTGAGGACAAGCGCAAGGAACTGGATGAGAACAGAAGCGCAGGATGCAACAAAGAAGGATCGCGTCGAGGAACGCAATGGCGCTTGAGAGTTGCACCAAATCAATTCTTCAGATTCCAACCACGAATGCAACAAGGACACCCTCCCGGCACCAAGACCTGCCAATCAAAACTACGGAGACCCAGCCCCGCTAGAAACGCTACTCGAGCAAATAGGAACAGTGAGACGCTGCTACAAGCGCAACGAGCCAGACATTTTGCCAACGATTGCCCAAAGAAGACAGCAGAGCGACCCGATTCGCTTCAACCTAGGAACCACCCAGCTAGGACGCCAAAGACACAGGAGCCACACCCAGGCCGTGGTGAGAGGCCGAGTCAACCATGTCACCGCAGATGCACTGCAAAATGCTACGGACGTCGTCTTGGGTAAGTTACTTGTTAACTCGATACACTGCTTGATTTTGTTTGACTCACGGAGCTTCGCATTCGTTTGTTTCGCAAGGCTTTGCTACTAGAAATGACTTGAGAATTGCAAGACTTAAGTGCATGCTTTTAGTTCAAACCCCTGGTTCCGAACTCCGAGCGGAAGTAGGATGTTCCGGTGAGAATACTAATAGATGGAATAGAGTTCCTAGCAAACCTTATAATTTTGGAGACCCGGACCTTAGACGTCATATTGGGAATGGATTGGTTATCCAAGCACAAGGTCTGTATTGGATTGTGGACGAAGGACTATCTCGATTGAGAGCCCGTGTGGGAAGAAAGTGGAATTTCAAGCCACTGCGGTTAGAGATGGACGATTGATGGTTAACAGATACCAAGGCAATCAGCATAGAGGATGTCCCAGTAGTGAATGAGTACCCGATGTTTTTCCGAAGATCTACGGTATGCCGCTTGACAGGGACATAGAGTTTGTGATAGAGCTTGTACAGTACAAAGACCGATAGCAAAGAGACCCTATCGGATGTCTACCGAGGAGTTGGTAGAGATGAAGAAACAGCTAGAAGAGTTAATGGAGAAAGGATTTATCAGACCAAGTTCGTCGCCGTGGGGAGCACCAGTTTTGTTTGTCAAGAAGAAGGACGGGAGTTTCAGGATGTGCATTGACTACCGTGCACTCAATGAAGTCACCGTGAAGAATAAGTATCCGCTACCAGGATTGATGATTTGTTTGATCAGTTAAGAGGAGCCGGAGTTTTCTCCAAGATTGATCTGAGATCGGGATACCATCGATTGAAGATCCGATCGAGAGGATATCCCGAAGGCGCATTCTCGTCAAGATATGGACATTACGAGTTCTGATTATGTCCTTTGGGCTGACGAATGCGCCAGCTTATTTCATGAATATGATGAATAAGGTGTTCATGGAATATTTGGACAAGTTTGTCGTCGTGTTCATAGACGATATCCTGGTCTACTCCAAGACAGAGGATGAACATGCCGAACACTTGAGGCGAGTTTTGGAAAAGGCGAGGAGCGACAACTTTTCGCCAAGTTCAGCAAGTGTGACTTTTGGAAGGACAAAGTGGAGTTTCTTGGACATGTAATGACCGCAGAGGGAGTCGCTGTGGATCCAAGCAAAGTAGAAGCGGTGTTACATTGGGAACAACCAAAGACGGTGACCCAGATTCGGAGTTTCCTTGGAATGGCAGGATACTACCGCCGTTTCATCGAAGGCTTTTCGACGATTGCGAAACCCCTTACGCAATTGCTGAAGAAGGAGAAGAAGTTTGCATGGACGCCAGAATGTGAGAAAGGATTTCAGGAGCTGAAGAAGCGATTGACATCAGCACCGGTGTTAGTTCTACCGGATGTTGCTCAAAGCTTCGATATTTATTGTGACGCATCGCGCCAAGGACTTGGATGTGTGCTGATGCAGAATGGAAAGGTCGTCGCTTATGCATCAAGGCAGTTGAGGCCGCATGAGGAAAATTATCCGACACATGACTTAGAGTTAGCTGCCGTAGTGCATGCTTTGAAGATATGGCGTCACTATCTGATTGGAAACAGATGTGAGGTATATACGGATCATAAGAGCCTTAAGTACATATTCACCCAGTCAGATCTGAATATGAGGCAGAGGAGATGGTTGGAGTTAATCAAGGACTATAATGTTGGAATCCATTACCATCCCGGGAAGGCCAACGTAGTAGCCGACGCTCTGAGTCGGAAAAGCCATACCGTGAGTACGTTGCTAGCCACAAGTCAGGATGAGTTATGTGAGGATTTTCAGAAAATGAAGATTGAGGTTGTACCTAGCGGATTCTTGGCCGCATTGGAAGTAAAGCCTACCCTAGAGGATCAGATCCGAGAAGGACAGAAGGATGATGACAGGATCCGCAGGATTAAGTCCATCAAGGAGGAAGGCAGGGCAGAGGACTTCAAATTGGATGAACAAGGCACGTTATGGATGAAGGAGCGGATTTGTGTGCCTGACAAGGAGGAGTTAAAGCGACTGATTTTGGAAGAAGCCCATGACTCCAAGTACTCGATTCATCCTGGAAGCGCCAAGATGTATCAGGATCTGAAGGAGAGATTCTGGTGGCCGAGTATGAAACGTGAAGTTGCCGAGCATGTTGCATTGTGCGACGTATGCCGAGAGAGTCAAGGCAATGCATCGAGGCCGCAGGATTGCTACACCCGAAAATACCTGAGTGGAAGTGGGAGGAAATCGGAATGGATTTCATTACCGGTTGTCAAGACTCAAGGAGGTTATGACTCCATATGGGTTATAGTGGATCGCTTGACTAAAGTAGCCCATTTTATCCCGTGAAGACCACTTACTCGGGAGATAAGTTAGCAGAGTTGTACATGATCGAGATTGTCTGTTTGCACGGAGTGCCAAAGAGGATTGTATCGGACAGAGGTACCCAATTTACCTCAAGGTTACGGAATAAGTTGCATGAAGCCTGGGGACCCGTTTGAACTTCAAGATGACTTATCATCCACAGACGGATGGACAGACCGAAAGAGTCAACGGTCTGGAAGATATGTTAAGAGCTTGTGCATTGGCTTATGCTACCTCTTGGGATAAGAGTTTGCCGTATGCCGAGTTCGATTACAACAATAGTTATCAGGCTAGTTCTGAGATGTCACCTTTTGAGGCCTTTGTATGAGTCGACCACTGTCGGGCCGTTGAATTGGAATGAGACCGTGGCGCCGTGTCTTTGGGCCTGATATTCTTCAAGAGGTGAGGAACGGTCGCTATGATTAGGGAAAGGTTGAAGGTAGCCCAATCACGACAAAAGAGTTATCTTGACAATCGTCGCCGAGATTTGAGTTTTGAACGTAAGACTTTGTATACCTCGAGTTACGCCTCTCGGGAGTTAAGAGGTTCCATGCCAAAGGGAAACTTGCACCCGTTATGTTGGACCATTTAAGATTTTGAGCCGCAGAGGCGAAGTTGCTTATCACCGGAGTTGCCACGATCGTTAGCGAGGGTACATGATGTATTCCATGTGTCCCGATTAAAGAAGTGTCTCCGAGTTCACGAGGAACAGACACCGTTAGAATCAATTGAGTTGCAAGAGGACTTGACTTATAAGGAGCATCCGTGAGGATTCTAGACACAATGGATCGGGAAACTAGAAACAAGTCAACCCGTTTCAGAGAGTTCGGTGGAGCAACCACGAAGAAAGTGAAGCGACTTGGGAGCGAAGAGGATTTGAAGAAAGAGTTTCCAAACCTATTCCTTTAGTAAGCCCTGAATCTCGGGACGAGATTCTATTAAGGGAGGTTTGTAACACCCCAAAATTTTGCTTTCCTTAAATTCATGTGTGATTTGGCACTTTGGTGAACTTTTGGAATTTTCTCGAATTTATTTGGAATTATTTGGAATTTATTTGAATTTATTCCATTTTGAAATAATTAAAGAATTTAATTTTGCAAATGAAATTTTGTTGGAAATATTTTATTTGGGTCCAAAATGATCCAAAGTATTTTCCAGAATTTTTGGAATTTTTAAAGTCATTTGCTATTTTTAATGAATTAAATGAATTACTAGGAATTATTTTAAATATTAATTCGCTGGAAAATCCAACTCGGGTCAAATCTTGTTCAATCGATCGAAGTCGGACTCGAGTCCGACCGAGCGATTGACTCGACCGAACCCACTCCTAACCCTAATCAATCCCAACCGTTGGATCAAGATCCAACGGCCGAGATCCGGACCCGACCAGCCGTGTCGGGTCCGGACCGACCGGTCGCGCCGCGATCGTGGCCGTTGGTTGTGCCACGTGGACGGCCACGATTTCGTCGTCTTCCCGAGTCCGAGCTGGACTCCGCCGCCGCGCCGCCGCCGTAGCAAGTTAGGTTTCCGTTTTCTGCACGGACGCCGAGGCTATTTAATGCCCGGGGCATACCCCGAGGACCGCCGTGATTCCGCCCTCCCTTCTCTACTTCACCGAGGCTAAGTCGCCGCCGTTTAGCCGTGCGAGCTTCGCGCCGTAATTGCGTGCTCCGCCCGCAGTCTTTGCCGTTCGCCGCCCGTCCGCCGTCCCTGCGCCGTTGACCTCAGATCCGGACTCACCGCGACGAGACGCACCGAAGGACCCTTCATCTCGCCGAGCAACCGGAACGCCGTTGGGCTCGTCGTCGTCTTCAACTCCGGCGTTGTGCGCCACCAAACCATCGGCCCTCGCGAAGCTCAGACACCGTCGGATCCAGATCGGACGGTTGAGGTGAGTTCACGTGTTCCAAACCCGATTAGATCTGGGCCGTTGGATCAAGATCCAACGGTTCACAATCGCCACGTGCCGTAGCAGTGCGATTATAGGATTAGATCTGGACCGTCCGATCTAGATCGAACGGCCCACGAGCATCGAGTAGTTTCAACGTGTTAAACCCGGATCCAATCCGCGCCGTTGATTTTCAAACCAACGGCTGAGATTGCGCCACGTGTTGGGAAGGTGGACCGACGCGGTCAGCGTCGTACGCGTGTGAGCGCGTGTCCCTGACACGCGGGCCCCGCATGTCAGAGGGCCCACACGTCAGCCGTGTTAGGCGTGAGACCCCGCACTGACAGGTGGGTCCCACATGTCAGAGACTTGAGCCATGGACCGAGTCCACGGTGGACCCGAGCCGAGCGTGGACCAAGTCCATGAGCCGGCTGACGTCAGCCGACCAATCAGAAGCTGCCACGTGTCCATGCTGACGCAATAATTAATTTCCGAAAAAGAAAATGATTTATTAATTCAAATAATGATTTCAAATTTAGATTCAAACTTCAAACGCTTATAACTTTTGCGTTTCAACTCCGATTGGAGCGATTCAAATTTCTAAATTTGTATAAAATTGAGATCTACCTAAATATAAATTTTATTTAATTTTTGGACTAAAGTTTTTCTCTGCAAAATTATTTAATTGATTATTTAAACTTTAAATAATCATAACTTTTGCGTTTTAACTCCAAATTTGACGATTCCAGTTTCTAAAAATCCAGAAAATTATGTTCTCTCTGTTTATGGATTTTATTTGGAGTTTTGGGATCTTTTTGCATAGTGTTCATTTGTGTATTTGCTATTTGCACGCTTTACGAGTAGACGTTGAAGTGCCGGAAGGATTCGAGGGAGAAGTGTTGACTCAGGATCCAACTCAAGACCAAGAGCAAGTGCTTTTTGAAGGCAAGTTGTGCTTTGACCATGTTGATCCTATTTCGAAATCTATTTTGATTTAAACTATTGCATGCTAGTTCAATTAGAAAGATACTTTGTTTAAACATGGGGGTTAGATAAATACCAAATTGTTATATGACACCTTGATTATCTAAGTATGTGCCATGATCCCTTGTCACCCTAGTTGTGGTTTACTAGTTGGACATTATTAAATTGCCAACATGGGTTTAGATCGTTGTAGTATACTGCTTAGACCTGCTGCGTGCTCATAACATGATTTTGGACAATCAAATGTTAATATTGACTTAATGATATATTGAACCTGTTTTGGAAAAGTATCATGTGATGTTGACGGCACGTGGTGCATGGTAATCAACTGGGGTTTGATAAACAGTTTTCGACCGGGGCATGTGGCAAGAGTAATCAGGTGGGCCAGTTGTGGCATTGGGAGTGTTGATTTGGTTTTTCGGGTAGTCTTGCCCTGGTCACTCTAAGGACTTAACCTTGCAAGCCTTTGAACTGGGTCATACTTGCAACCACATGGCTGGAATGGGACGGCCCTAGTTGACTAAGTCGCTAAGGACTCACTTGTGGAGCCTCAGGGTGTCGATTACACCGCTTGTGTGATTATGCGGGGAGCGTATCGTGGCTGTGGCCAGGTACCCATCTAACGGTGTGTTGGTCCCATACTTCGCCTTAGCTAAGGGAAGGGATGGTGTAGAGCACGAACCGGAGAGGACCACCTGTGTTGTTTGAGGCTTCCGAAAGGCTTTGTTACGGGAACTCGCCTTTGTGGTGTTTGACTGTATCTTGTGGGTAAAGTGCATAACCTCTGCAGAGTGTAGAATCTATTTGAATAGCCGAGTCCACGGTACTGGACAATGCTCGGGAATTACAGTCAAGGGGTAGACTTTCTGAAAATAACTTGGTTTTGAAAAGATGGGTTGGTTTAACAAGGAAGATGATGGAAATATGGTGTAGGATGGAAAAATGTTTGTTAAACTTCTTGAAAAGTTATTTATGCTTTACTTATTCCTACTGCTTTCGAATCTACTTATATTACTTGTCAAAAGTCACATTTCGCAAATATACCACTGAGCTATTCCTTTGTACTAAGCCATGCATATAGTATATTAGTTTGCATTCTGCATGACTTGTCGAGTACCAAGTACTCACCCTTGCCTCAACACAATACCAGCTTGAAGAGGAGATTACGCCACTTTGGAGGAGGAACTCCAAGAGGACCCGACTACTTAGGGATGCGAGCCCGATCGGTTACTGTGGTATCTTTGGATGGCGCCACGAAGTTTATTTGATTTTCCGCTGCTATTGTTTCTCTCTGAATAAGTTTCGCCCTACGAGGCATATATTTGTAACTTGGCCATAAGGTCGAGTAACCCTTTGATTATTTAAATAAAGTACTTTGATAGTATCGTTTGGTATGATTGTGATATATACCGATGTTAAGACTGTGTGCACTAGCGCGTTCCTGGACTAGTGCTGAATACACAGAGGGTCCGGATTTGCAAATTCGGGGTCCCGACAAGTATGTGTTCTTATCCCTTGTTATACCAGGGCCGGACCATCCTGGAAAGCAATTAGATATCTTTATGCAGCCTTTGGTCGAGGAGCTGAAGCAGCTGTGGACAGGGGTCACGACCTATGACAAGAGTAGAAATGAAAACTTCAACATGCGTGTTGCCTACATCTGGTCCATCCATGATTTTCCAGCATATGGTATGTTTTCGGGATGGAGCACACATGGCAGACTATCTTGCCCAATATGCATGAATGACACATATGCTTTTCGTCTGAAGCATGGTCGCAAATTCTGTTTCTTTGATTGTCACCGACGTTTCCTGCCTCCTTGTCATGAATTCAGAAGACAGACAAATGCCTTCCGCAAGGACACGATAGTCACAAAGGGTCCGCCGAAACGCTTAACCGGTGCGGAGATTGTTGCCTGGCATCGTCAATTAGTTCCCACGGAGGATGGCTTCGAAGGGGTTAGAGAGTCACACAACTGGACCCATGTGTCTGGTATCTGGAGCTTGCCCTATGCAACATCCCTGATCCTACCACACAATATTGATGTTATGCACCAAGAACGCAATGTTGCAGAAAGCATTGTTAGCATGTGTTTCGACTTCAAAGACAAAACCAAATATAATGTGCAAGCTCGGAGAGATATGGCTGACATATGCAGTCGACCGAGTCTTGAGGTGAGGGAGGACCAAGATGGACGGAAGGGGAAGCCACGTGCCCCTTACTGTCTTAAGAGCTCTGAAAAGAAGGAAGTCCTTTTGTGGTTGAAAAACATCAAGTTTCCTGACGGATACGCCGCTAACCTAAAGCGTGCAGTGAGTATCATGACAGGTAAGCTAAATGGCCTAAAGAGTCATGATTACCATATTATCATGGAAAGATTAATTCCTATAATGTTCCGTGGATACTTTCCCGATGATATATGGACAATGTTGGCAGAGCTTAGTTTCATGTACAGACAGTTATGTTCGAAGGAAATCAAGAAATCAACGATGCAAAAGTTGAAGAAAGGTATACCTGTACTAGTATGCAAGATGGAGAAGTTATTCCCACCAGGTTTCATGAATCCAATGCAACATTTGTTGGTACATCTACCGTACGAAGCAGAGGTTGGTGGGCCGGTACAATACCGATGGATGTATCCGATAGAACGAAACCTTAAGAAAATTAGGGCAACTGTGGGTAACAAAGCACGAGTTGAAGGCTGCATCGCAGAAGCATTTTTCCTTAAAGAGATTTCATATTTCTCGTGTACATATTTTTCATATGAGCACAACATTAATGCTCATATTCCGAGATACCAACTATCGGATGAAACACATGGTTTCGATCTTCAGATATTTCGAGGACATGGACACGCTGTCGGGGCCAGTTCGATTCATGAGCTGCCTCGCGAAGAGTGGAATGAAGCACTGTTATACCTGTACTCCAACATTCCAGAAATGGGACAATATTTCCTGTAAGTACTTTTATCTAAGTACTTTTCTCTAACTTGATTTGTCCCATTACAACCTAATTGAATCGATTAAAATGTAGGTTGTTTGATCAACAACAATGGAATTCGTCGCGAAAACCTACAAGTGCACAACTTGACAACCTTCGACGCAATGGTTTACGTGGTGGTCCTAACTTCGTGACTTGGTTTCGACAGCACGTATATTTCTTATCACACTGGTTTATGTAGTGGCCCTAATTTCATATCATCCATATTGAATTGTATTCCCGACATTTGCAGTGCATGCGTGATCTTGTTGTCCACGAGGACCTTCGGCAGCTATCGCACGGTAGCACGACCATAAGAAAGTTTGGTCGCTACGATGTGAATGGGTTTCGATTTCGTACTGCATCGTTAGAAGCAAACCGTCCTCAAGCAGCCACAGTAAATAGCGGAGTTGTCACTACTGCAGAGGGTGCGGATGGTCGACAAACTGAATATTATGGCATTCTTCAGAACATAGTGGAGATTAAGTTTGGCGGCCGAAAGGAATTGAAAGTAACTTTCTTTTATTGTGATTGGTTCAATGATAAAACGGGGATACGGCGAAACCACAATCTTGGCTTAGTGGAGGTTAGACATGAGTCACGCCTTGCAGGTCACAACTCATTTGTACTTGCTCACCATGTTGAGCAAGTGTACTACCTTCGATATCCATGTCCAAAGGAAAATTTAAAACCATGGTGGGTTGTCTACAAAGTGAATCCTTCTGGCCGGTTAAACACTCCTGCGAATGATGAGTATATTGAAAGTGGATTGGACAACACGATTGATGGGGCCTACCAAGAAGATCGATTGCCTGGGTCATTTGATGTGGACATTGGGTTGACACTAAATGAATTAGTTGGGGATACGACAGATGTTATCGTGGAGGATATCAGAAGGAAGAAACGATGCCGTGCACTTGACTCTCACCATGTTCCCAACGATGTCGATTACTTCTAATAAGTACAAATATTGCAATATTTATCTTCTTCTATGTACCCTTCATTCATGCTTTAATATGTGTGCAACTTTAAAAAGGAAGAGCATAGAAGCATCTCTCTTTGTGTATTTTGATTGTTGTACTTGTGCTTAACCTAAAACTGTTTTTATTCAACAGGATGAAGTCATTTTTTCGGCACACCGGGTCATCTTCGAAATCAAAGAAGGATGGGTCCTACTCGAAGAGTCAAGATTCCCTTTTTAGAGGGTCTAGTTCTCATCAACGCAGGCAAAGACAGTTCGAGAGATGCTTAGAGGAGGTTGTATTGTGACACTACGGTATGGTGTGACATTATAGAATGTGAAATTAGAGAATAAAACCTTTCGGCTTGAGGTTTACTCGCGTTTTTGGGTCGTTTGAAGTGATGTGTCACCACGGAGTGTCGTAACCTTTTAAATGGTGCATGTTAAGGTCAAAAACTTTATGAAATATGGTATGGCAGGTTAAAACCATAAGGTATGGAGGTTAATAACGTTCCGGCCGTTTCGGCCGTTGGGTTTTGGGCCTTCCCGGGGGAGTTTGGGCCTTAAGTGGGCTTTGGTGGGATGGAGTAGGTCTCCGTAACGGACTAGGATTGGGTGTGGGGGCTGGTAAAAGGGCTCCCCACCAGCCCTTGGGCGTTCACCCCTGCCCCTTGTGCGCCCTTCCCCCCACTTGCCCTTGCCCTAGCCGCCTCCCTCCTCCCTTGGCCGTGCGCCTCCCCCTCCCTTGCCCCTTTGCTCCCCACCTCTCCACCACCTCTCCTCCACCCCTTGCTGCCCTAGGGTGGCCACCCCACCCCTGCACCTCGTGGAATCATCCCGTGGAGCGAGGAGCGTGGAGCGTGGAGCGTGAAGCGAGGACCGAGGAGCGAGGAGCGAGGAGCGTGGAGCAAGGAGCGATCCGCGAGGAGATTGATTGGAGTTTTCGGGCGTCGGGCAAAGGTATGATCATGGGGTTCCCTGGGATTGATCTAAGTACTGTTATTAAGGTGATTATCAAGTTTTTAGATCAATTTGTGGTGCTGGATTGGAGTAATTTGGGTTAGATCTAGACGTTGCCACGTTTCTGTTTTGGGACAGCATGAGCAGTCGACCTAGGGTTCCTGTTTTTGCCAATTTAGATTTCGAATCTGACTGTACGGACTTTTAAGAAGTTGTATATAATTTTATTATCTTTCCGTGCATATAAAGAACGTTAAATTCCGCTCAGCCGTTTGAAAGTTATGACTGTTTTACCGAGCGTATTAAAATCTGTGACGCGATTGGAACAGATCTCGGTAATCTGTAGATTTAACAACTTTAGAGGCCGAATCAGTATTTCCTTATACCTAGAGAAAGTTGGGAAATTTCCTAAGCTACGTGGGGATGTACTCGTTTAATTGATTCGGAGTCCCAGAACTCAAGTTATGCCTTTTGCAAGGCTGCTGTCCCGCCGGGACAGAACCTCTGTTTTTAGGTTTTGCGAGTAGTTGGCAATGTCGGGGTAGATGAGGGTTTGCGTACTATTTTGTGGACATGATTGTGAGTGTGTGGTACCTATGTGCAGGTGGTGAAACCCCGGGAGTGCCCTCTACTTCCCGCCAATCCGTTGCCCGTGGTTGAGGCAAGTGTGTTGTGATGGATAGCGATTTGTAGGTTGCTTGTTGAGAATAGATGGAATTGACTACATGATATATGATCACTTGCCATGCTTTTATGATTTGCCAATGATATGATGAGCATGTTTAATATGTTATGGTGCCATGTGTTAATATGTGAGTTAAATATGATGTTGGCATAAATGCATACATGGCATGTTACATGGCTCGGGCGGTGAGAAAGTCATAACTAGTCCGGGAAGGTCGGTGAGAAAGTTATGACTAATCCGGAAAGCCAATGAGTAAGTCCTACATCGTGATTCCATTCACCACGGTGAACGGAAGCGAGGAGTAGGCACCCTCCATCTTCGGGATGGAAGGGGGGAGAGGGTGCACACCGACGGGTGTGTACTCAACCATACCGGTATGAGTTTCCAAGGAGACATGAGCATTGCATTACATCGCATACATATTGATGATGACAATGTTAAGTGTTTACAAATAAGATGATTTACATGATGGGAGATGTTATTGCCATGATTGATGTTCTTGTTGTCCATTGCAATATGCTTGCTGAGTTTCGAACTCACGCTTGTGTTTTCTTGTTGTTTTAGGTACCATGAGAACGGCATGCGGGAAAGGGGAATAGTCACACGCCCACACGTAGCTTCACCATATTGATTCCCCATGTCATTCTATTAGTTTGATAATAAATTGCGTGTGATGATCATTGATTTAAGGCTTAGCTTGCTTAATGAGAGTTTTATTGTTCGTTTGACACTTGTAGACATTAAGTGCTTGATGATAGTCTTATTTTGTCGTTAAGACTCTATTTCTTGCTGTTTTAGATGTCTCTCATATTGCCTTATAATGCTATACTGTTGTTACTCCTTAAATTCATGTTAAAACAAAGGAGGTGCTGCCGAAATCTCGGTTTTTAGCCTATGCGCCTTTGCTGGAATTTTATGTTAATTGTGGTATTTAGATGTTGTTTAGCTTATGTTTGGTAGCATTCAGGCATATTAAATGACGGGGTGTTACAGTTGGTATCAGAGCGGGCTGTAGGTCCTTGGAATGTGAATTTTAGTGTCATGCCATAGGGTACAACTAAAATATGATGTGGAATAACCTAGAAACATGGCTTAGGTTTCAACTAAAACTTTGTCATAGGATAACAACATTAAACTTGCAAAAAATGGTATAACTAATCTAAAATTTGACACACACTGGATGCACAGTAGGAAAGGGTATGGGTATCGTTTCTTTACGCTTAAATGTTGTATTTAAGGTTTGATGTTGAATGCTTCTTTTGACAATGCATGTTGCTATGTCAATGATATATGTTGTGGTGATAAGAGTGGGGTTGTGGTACTGAAGGGTTTCGGTCACCTCTTGTTGTTTATAGTTAGGGTGAGGTTTGACGGTGTGGCCGGTTAGCGCCATCACCGAAGAACTGTTAACCCCTGTAGGAGAAAAGCGCTTACCCTTTCTGTCGTAAATCGGGTAGTTGATTGGAGACGAAAAGGAAGAGTTAATGGTGGTTTCCTTCGGATGTTCTTTGTCGTTCTGACGGTCGGTGTTTGTTGCTTTTCTTGGCTTTAGCTGTTTTGAACCAAATGAAAAGGTGATGGGCTTTCGCGGATCGTTCCGTATGCGGTGTGTGGTTTTGTCTTCCTTGGGTGAAGACGAAGAAGAGGAGTCTAGTGTTGCGCTTCTTTTCGGCGCCTTTCCAAGTTTTAATGCTTAGTTTGTTGATTTCTTTATGGGAAGAACCATTCGATTTATTCCTGTGGTTGTTTTTCTCCGAGGCTAAAGGAGTTTTGTTCGGAGTTGTGCCGCACTGGCTGTCAGAGGCTGAAGTTCAGTGGCTTTGTAGGAGTAAGTGGTGTTTGATTTCGTCATTTTACTGGTTTAAGAAATCATCTTTGAAAGCCCTCTTGAGTCGTGAAAGTTAGGGGTTTGGAGTTAAGGTTTTATTTGCAAAGGTTTGATTGAGCGCTTGGTTCCCTTTCGAGAAAATTGTCTTTCAACCTTTTTCCTTATGGGAGTCCTTGACATTTAAAAGTGTTTTGGAGAATTCCTTTGCATGACCAAGTTTGGGTTTGTCTCATTGCAATTTTGAGTCAAGTTTCCTTATGAATTTGGGATGAGTTTTAAAACTAAATGCTGCAAACAAAGTAAGTAGTCTTTTGATTGAAATCGTTTGTCCCTAGTAAGAATTGATGTTTAAGCATGTTATGTAGTAGGTAACAATGTGGTTTATGGATTGATGTGTTGCTAAGTTAAATTTTGAGTTGAATCAATTCAATGTGAGTAAAATCTCTAAGTTTGAGAATAAATAGACTACTAGTGTTGTAGTTTACTCTTAGCGAGAATGATTGAATGTGCTAAAGTACGTGCTTAGAATCTGTTGCTTTGCTTTAAAAGTGCTTATGACCCTTGATAATGTTTAAAGTTTTAAACCCTGTTGCATAGTTAAAACATTAAGATGATGTAAACTGCTGATATTGTTAAGAAGCTTTGCTTGGTGTTTAAAGATGTGCTAATCTAACGGATTAGTAGAGACTAGTGACTTTAATTTGGAAGTTGATTGGAGTGGTTATTTATGTTGTTGCAAACTACTAGTATATTTGGAAGTATGCAGTTGTGACCCTTCAATGCTAGTTTTCAATCTATTTTAAATAGTTGGAGTATGTTGTAATTTTGTTATCACCTATGTATAGGGTAGCTAAAAGTAATGTTGATCGGTTGATGATTATGCCCATTTGTTTTTATTAATGACTTAGTAGTGGTGGTAGTTGTGTAGAATACTTGTTGGAAACCATTGACTAAATGGAGGGTGTTGTAACCTGTGGTGATGGAGTGAACCATGGATAATTAACCTGATGTAGAGTTTTATCCTTAATGAATGTATGCCTTGGAATCCTAGCTATGAACTTTGTCTTGTAGAGATAATATTTACATGTTGAAGTCGTTGTTAACTGAATAAGGTTCGGTTATCGAGATGTGAATAGATAGGAGGTATGAAATTTATATGTTGATCTTGCTGAAAGATTTGTGGAAGTACTATGTTTCAAATTTAGAATAAGAAGTATTATGATTCGGTGAACCGTGGGGATCATATCATTATAGTCTTGGTTGGGTGCCTTTTTGATAAGCATAAAAAAAAACCCTTATTAAAAGTGTTGGGAATGGTAACTAGAGGAAGAATTTGTTGTGAAGCTTTTGGTTGAATTGTGTTGGGGCTCCTCAGGGAGAAAAAAAAAGTGATTATTAAAGTCTTTTAATGAAAAGCGTAGTGGAGTTCTAGAAATGGTTCTTTTTATGCTGAGCTTGTGTTTACAGGCTTTTGGACTGGTTTGGTTGTTTGCCATTTTGGTTGAAGGGTTTTCGGTCAAGGTGTTCCATAAGGTGTGTTTGAGTTTCCTAAAACCCGTAGAAATTGGTGCAAATATTTGGTTTTGGCTAATTTGTTTAGTTGGTGCTATGAGTATGGATTTACACCCCAAAAGTTTTTGAGTCGATCGCGCCCTTCGGCGTTAAGACCGAATTATCTTTGAAATAAATTTTAAAAGGAAGCAGATGGTCATAAAGGGTTGTGTTGGAAACTTTTGAGTTAAGCCCTTGATGTGTAACTCTGTTTGGCTAGAGTTGGAGTCATTTGGAAAATGTGTCTGGTGTGCGGATGTTTCACAAGTCTGGATTTTTATGAATGTTTCATAAGTGAATTTGGTTAGAGAAGAGTTTTCTTTTGGGATTGAGTTTCCCTCTCTTTTGATAAAATTTATGGCAGTTGTTTGTGCAGATGTCTAACTTTGGAGTCAATGTTCTTTTCCAAAACGTTGATCTTGGTTAAAATGCGATGTTTTGCAAAGTTTAGCTATCTATCGTTGGTGGGTTCTGATTTGATGTGGTGCCTTACTGTTAATTATGTTGCCGTCATAGTCTATATGATTTAGCGCAACCGTCAGTGTTATGGGTATTTCAATCATTTGATACCGAGGAAGAAGTTATTTGGTGAATGACTATTCGGTACCGTTGTTCCATGATGAATGAATGGTGAAAAGTAAACATGACATCGTTTTTACATGTTAAATGATAAAAGAGTCGTTGAGCCAGGTCGGTGAGAAAGTCATATATGGAGATATGACTAATCCGGAGTGCTCCTGAAGAATGTACATTTATGTCATGAAACAAGATTTCTCTTGCTTTCTAGTATGAAAAGAAAGAATGAAGAAATTATGGTATCTTGGTTGTGGTGTAGGGGATTTATGCTTCCTTTGTGTGCTCTTTGGATGTTGCCGAATTCTTTCCAAAATGGTTGTTAACGCTTTGGGTTTGAGTTGTCGTGAGTACACTTGGGCTTGATAGCTAAGTGTTTTTGTGTGAGGGCGAGACCCTCTTAAGAAAGGAACCAATTGTGGTTTGGTAAGGTTTTTCGATCCTAGCTTGGGGCTAGGTGTTGAACCCTAGTGGTATAAGGGTGGTTTGTGATGGAGGTTGATGATGTATGGGTTTAACCATTATTAAGTGTAGCGATGGGTGGAAGTGAAGTTGACGGTAGTTCGGTGATATTTGTCCTGCCGTGAGCATTTGTCGTCACTAGTTGTTCTTGGATTTGAGTCTTGTCTGGGAAAGGATGGAATAAAATGTTAGTATGATGGTGTATCGGAAGGGCAAGTGTGCCTTAATGAGTTTTCCCCTCGATGAAAATTTTCGGGAATGTAGAAAGGTCGTTAAAGGAATTGTGACTTCCTTTGATTATGTCATGTTGAGTTTAATGGAGTATGGTAGTCAGGGTGGTTGTGATAGAAGTATGAAGTGTTTGCCGTGAGGATTCGAGCGTTTTGGGTTGATGGAGCCCTTTGTGGTTGAAACGCAGATTCTGTTGGGGAATTGAAGTGAAGGTCGATTTGTGAGGGGTTACCCTTAGTTGAGCTAGATCAACACTTTTTCTCTATGTGTTGGTTTTGGGAACTCGTTTGTTATTTGTTCCGGTTTTAGTCGTTGTGTGAATGTTTTGAGATGCAGAGAAGCCTTTTGTCCCCTGGGGACTTTGTTGTTGATTATGGCGTCCTTCGTATTCGAGGTCGAATCCTGTTGAAGGGGGGAAGAATGTGACACTACGGTATGGTGTGATATTATAGAATGTGAAATTAGAGAATAAAACCTTTCGGCTTGAGGTTTACTCGCGTTTTTGGGTCGTTTGAAGTGATGTGTCACCACGGAGTGTCGTAACCTTTTAAATGGTGCATGTTAAGGTCAAAAACTTTATGAAATATGGTATGGCAGGTTAAAACCATAAGGTATGGAGGTTAATAACGTTTCCGGGCCGTTTCCAGGCCGTTTTCGGGGTTTTGGGCCTTCCCGGGGGAGTTTGGGCCTTAAGTGGGTTTGGTGGGATGGAGTAGGTCTCCGTAACGGACTAGGATTGGGTGTGGGGGCTGGTAAAAGGGCTCCCCACCAGCCCTTGGGCGTTCACCCCTGCCCCTTGTGCGCCCTTCCCCCCACTTGCCCTTGCCCTAGCCGCCTCCCTCCTCCCTTGGCCGTGCGCCTCCCCCTCCCTTGCCCCTTTGCTCCCCACCTCTCCACCACCTCTCCTCCACCCCTTGCTGCCCTAGGGTGGCCACCCCACCCCTGCACCTCGTGGAATCATCCCGTGGAGCGAGGAGCGAGGAGCGAGGAGCGATCCGCGAGGAGATTGATTGGAGTTTTCGGGCGTCGGGCAAAGGTATGATCATGGGGTTCCCTGGGATTGATCTAGGTACTGTTATTAAGGTGATTATCAAGTTTTTAGATCAATTTGTGGTGCTGGATTGGAGTAATTTGGGTTAGATCTAGACGTTGCCACGTTTCTGTTTTGGGACAGCATGAGCAGTCGACCTAGGGTTCCTGTTTTCGCCAATTTAGATTTCGAATCTGACTGTACGGACTTTTAAAAAGTTGTAGATAATTTTATTATTTTTCCGTGCATATAAAGAACGTTAAATTCTGCCCAGCCGTTTGAAAGTTATGACTGTTTTACCGAGCGTATTAAAATCTGTGACGCGATTGGAACAGATCTCGGTAATCTGTAGATTTAACAACTTTAGAGGCCGAATCAGTATTTCCTTATACCTAGAGAAAGTTGGGAAATTTCCTAAGCTACGCGGGGATGTACTCGTTTAATTGATTCGGAGTCCCAAAACTCAAGTTATGCCTTTTGCAAGGCTGCTGTCCCGCCGGGACAGAACCTCTGTTTTTAGGTTTTGCGAGTAGTTGGCAATGTCGGGGTAGATGAGGGTTTGCGTACTATTTTGTGGACATGATTGTGAGCGTGTGGTACCTATGTGCAGGTGGTGCAACCCCGGGAGTGCCCTCTACTTTCCGCCAATCCGTTGCCCGTGGTTGAGGCAAGTGTGTTGTGATGGATAGCGATTTGTAGGTTGCTTGTTGAGAATAGATGGAATTGACTACATGATATATGATCACTTGCCATGCTTTTATGATTTGCCAATGATATGATGAGCATGTTTAATATGTTATGGTGCCATGTGTTAATATGTGAGTTAAATATGATGTTGGCATAAATGCATACATGGCATGTTACATGGCTCGGGCGGTGAGAAAGTCATAACTAGTCCGGGAAGGTCGGTGAGAAAGTTATGACTAATCCGGAAAGCCAATGAGTAAGTCCTACATCGTGATTCCATTCACCGCGGTGAACGGAAGCGAGGAGTAGGCACCCTCCATCTTCGGGATGGAAGGGGGGAGAGGGTGCACACCGACGGGTGTGTACTCAACCATACCGGTATGAGTTTCCAAGGAGACATGAGCATTGCATTACATCGCATACATATTGATGATGACAATGTTAAGTGTTTACAAATAAGATGATTTACATGATGGGAGATGTTATTGCCATGATTGATGTTCTTGTTGTCCATTGCAATATGCTTGCTGAGTTTCGAACTCACGCTTGTGTTTTCTTGTTGTTTTAGGTACCATGAGAACGGCATGCGGGAAAGGGGAATAGTCACACGCCCACACGTAGCTTCACCATATTGATTCCCCAAGTCATTCTATTAGTTTGATAATAAATTGCGTGTGATGATCATTGATTTAAGGCTTAGCTTGCTTAATGAGAGTTTTATTGTTCGTTTGACACTTGTAGACATTAAGTGCTTGATGATAGTCTTATTTTGTCGTTAAGACTCTATTTCTTGCTGTTTTAGATGTCTCTCATATTGCCTTATAATGTTATACTGTTGTTACTCCTTAAATTCATGTTAAAACAAAGGAGGTGCTGCCGAAATCTCGGTTTTTAGCCTATGCGCCTTTGCTGGAATTTTATGTTAATTGTGGTATTTAGATGTTGTTTAGCTTATGTTTGGTAGCATTCAGGCATATTAAATGACGGGGTGTTACAGTTGGTATCAGAGCGGGCTGTAGGTCCTTGGAATGTGAATTTTAGTGTCATGCCATAGGGTACAACTAAAATATGATGTGGAATAACCTAGAAACATGGCTTAGGTTTCAACTAAAACTTTGTCATAGGATAACAACATTAAAACTTGCAAAAAATGGTATAACTAATCTAAAATTTGACACACACTGGATGCACAGTAGGAAAGGGTATGGGTATCGTTTCTTTACGCTTAAATGTTGTATATGATCAAGATCGTATATGATCAAGATCGTCTGTTTGCACGGTAAGGACCACCTACTCGGGAGATAAGTTAGCAGAGTTGTATATGATCAAGATCGTCTGTTTGCACGGTGTGCCAAAGAGGATCGTATCGGACAGAGGTACCCAATTTACCTCAAGGTTTTGGAATAAGTTGCATGAAGCCATGGGAACCCGTTTGAACTTTAGTACAGCCTATCATCCACAGACGGATGGACAGACCGAAAGAGTCAACCAGATTCTGAAGGATATGTTAAGAGCTTGTGCATTGGCTTATGCTACCTCTTGGGATAAGAGTTTGCCGTATGCCGAGTTCAGTTACAACAATAGTTATCAGGCTAGTTCTGAGATGTCACCTTTTGAGGCATTGTATGGTCGACCCTGTCGGACGCCATTGAATTGGAATGAGACCGGCGAGCGCCGTGTCTTCGGGCCTGATATTCTTCAAGAGGCTGAAGAGCAGATTGCCATGATTAGGGAAAGGTTGAAAATAGCCCAATCACGACAGAAGAGTTATGCTGACAACCGTCGCCGGGATTTGAGTTTTGAACCAGAAGACTTTGTATACCTCAGAGTTACGCCTCTCAGGGGAGTTAAGAGGTTCCATGCCAAAGGGAAACTCGCACCCCGTTATGTTGGACCATTTAAGATTTTGAGCCGCAGAGGCGAAGTTGCTTATCAGCTGGAGTTGCCACAGTCGTTAGCAGGAGTACATGACGTATTCCATGTGTCCCAGTTGAAGAAGTGTCTCCGAGTACCTGAGGAACAGACGCCGCTAGAGTCAATCGAGTTGCAAGAAGATTTGACTTACAAGGAGCATCCCGTGAAGATTTTAGACACCATGGATCGAGAGACTAGAAACAAGTCAACCCGTTTCTGTAGAATTCAGTGGAGCAACCATGCAGAGAGCGAAGCGACTTGGGAGCGCGAAGAGGATCTGAAGAAAGAGTTTCCAAACCTATTCCGTAGTAAGCCCTGAATCTCGGGGACGAGATTCTATTAAGGGGGGGAGGTTTGTAACACCCCAAAATTTTGCTTTTCTTAAATTCATGTGTGATTTGGCACTTTGGTGAATTTTTGGAATTTTCTGGAATTTATTTGGATTTATTTGGAATTTATTTGAATTTATTCCATTTTGAAATAATTAAAGAATTTAATTTTGCAAATAAAATTTTGTTGGAAATATTTTATTTGAGTCCAAAATGTTCCAAAATATTTTCCAGATTTTTTCTGGAATTTTTCTGAGTATTTTGCTATTTTTAATGAATTAAATGAATTTCTGCGAATTATTTTAATTATTAAATCGCTGGAAAATGCGAATGGGTTTGCACTGTTCATCCGACCGAGCCGCACCCGAGTCAGACTCGAGCCCGACCCGAGCCAAAAGTCGGTCGAACCCAACCCTAACCCAAGTTGATCCCGACCGTCGGATCGAGATCCAACGGCCGGATTGGATCGCATCGGTTCGAGCCGAGACCGACCGACCCGGTCGCGCCGCGGCGATCGTGGCCGTTGATCGCGCCACGTGGACGGTCGACCGTCGTCGTCTCCGCCCGAGTCCGAAGCCGGACTCGCCGCCGCCGCCGTGGAGAATTAGGTTTCGCCTCGCACGAACGCCGAGGCTATTTAAAGCCGAGTCACGCCCGAGGTTGCCCTCCTCCGTGGCGCACCGTGTCCCCGAGCCATCTCGCCTGAGCCGTCGCCGTTTGCCGTCTGAGCTCGCCGTAGTTGGAGGAGGTGTCCGCCGCGTTTGCGCTGCTCGCCGCCGCCGTCTGCCTTCCGCCGAAGGAGCCCAGATCCGGAATCCCGCCGAGACGCACCGAAGAGACCACCCACTTCGCCGAGCGCGTGCGAAACGCCGTCGGTGTGGTCTTCGTTCTCAACGCCGCCGCCGAGCTCGCGTGGACATCGCAGACCGCGAAGCTTTTCCACCGCGTCGGATCTTCATCGCACGGTCCAGATTCGCCCACGTCACCCACGGTAAAGAATCACGTGTTAATCTCGAGATCTAATCTCAACCGTTAGATCTAGATCCAACGGCTTAGATTGAACCACGTTCATAGCGATAGGTGGATCTTGACCGTCCGATCAAGATCGAACGGTCGCATCGGTGGAGTTGTTTTCCAAGCGCGTTAGCGAGATCTAATCTGGGCCGTTGATTTTCAAATCAATGGCCGAGATTGGCGCCACGTGTCGGGAAGCCTGACCGCCGCGTCGGCGCCGCCCACGCTGGCGCGTGTGACGCCGACACGCTGGGCCCGCGTGTTAGAGGGCCCACTGGCCGACCGTGGAGCCGTGGGCCGAGCCCACGGTGGACCGAGCCGAGACCGCGGCGCCGTCCGTGGACCCGAGGCCACGCCGTCGTCACCCGATTGGTCCACGTGTCCTCGCTGACGCAATAAATGATTTTCGAAAAGAAAATGATTTAATAATTCGGTTTAATAATTGATTTGAATTTCAAAACTTCAAACGCTTATAACTTTTATGCTTCAACTCCGATTTGAGTGATTCAAATTTCTAAATTCGTATAAAATTGAGATCTACTTAAATATGAATTTTATTTAATTTTTAGACTAAAGTTTTTCTCTGTAAAATTATTTAATTGATTATTTAAACTTCAAATAATCATAACTTTTGCGTTTTAACTCCGAATTTGACGATTCCAGTTTCTAAAAATTCATAAAATTATGTTCTCTCTGTTTATGGATTTTATTTGGATGTTTGGACACTTTTTGCCTATTGTTTATTTGTGTATTTGCTATTTGCACGCTTTACGAGTAGACGTTGAAGTGCTGGAAGGATTCGAAGGAGAAGTATTGACTCAGGATCCAACTCAAGACCAAGAACAAGTACTTTTTGAACGCAAGTTGTGCTTTGACCATGTTGATCCTATTTTGAAATCTATTTTGATTTAACTTATTGCATGCTAGTTCAATTAGAAAATACTTTATTCAAATATGGGAGATTAGATAAATACCAATTTGCTGTATGACACCTTGATTATTTAAGTATGTGCCATAACCCCTTGTCACCCTAGTTGTGGATTACTAGTTGGACATTATTAGATTGCCAACATGGGTTTTAGACCGTTGTAGTATCGCTTAGACACACTACGTGCTCATGACATGATTTTGGACAATCAAATGCTAATGTTGACTTAATGATATATTGAACCTGTTTTGAAAAGGTATCATGTGATGTTGATGGCACGTGGTGCATGGTAATCAACTGGGGTTTGATAAATAGTTTTCGACCGGGGCATGTGGCAAGAGTAATCAGTGGGCGGTTGTGGCATTGGGGATGTTGATTTGGTTCTTCGGGTAGTCTTGCCCTGGTCACCCTAAGGACTTAACCTTGCAAGCCTTTGAACTGGGTCTAACGTGCAACCACATGTCTGTAATGGGACGGACCTAGTTGACTAAGTTGCTAATAACGCACTGTGGGACCTCGGAGGTCAACTACACCCTTTGTGTAAGTTATGCGGGGAGCCGCATCGGCCGAGGCCAGTACCCATCTAACGGTTGATTGGCCTAAACTTCGCCTTAGCTAAGGGCAGGGGTAGTGTGCAATAACCGGGGAGGCCCACTTGTATTGTTAGAAGTTTCCGAAAGACTTTGTTCACGGGAACTTCGCCTTTGTGGTGTTTGATTGTATCTTGTGGGTAAAGTGCATAACCTCTGCAGAGTGTAGAATCTATTCGAATAGCGCGTTCGGTATTGGACATCGCTCGGGAATTACAGTCAAGGGTTAGATTTTCTCAAAAATAACTTGGACTTGAAAGGTGGGGTGGGATTAATAATGATGTTAGAAATGTGGTTTCGGATGGGACAAATGTGTACTAAACTTCTTGACAAGTTATTTATCTTTGTACTTGTTTCTCTTTCCGAATCTACTTATACTACTTGTCAAATGCTGTTTCATCGCAAATATACCTTGAGCTATTCCTTTGTACCAAGCCATGCATATAGTATATTAGCCTGCATTCTTTGCATGACTTCTTTGAGTACCAAGTACTCACCCTTGCCACCATACAACACCAGTTGAAGAGGAGACTACACCAGCTTTGGAGGAGGAACTCCAAGAGGATCCGTCTACTTAGGGAAGCGAGCCCAGTCAGTTGCCTGTGGTATACTGGATGGCGCCACGAAGTTATCTTATTTTCCGCTGCTACTATTTCTCTCTTAATAAGATTCGCCCTGTGAGGCGTATATTGTAACTTGACCATAAGGTTGAGTAACCAGTTTGGTTATTTAAATAAAAGTACTTTATTAGTATCGAGTGGTATGATTGTGATATTTACCGATGTTAAGACTGTGTGCACTAGCGCGTTCCTGGACTAGTGTTGAATACACAGAGGGTCCGGATTTGCAAATTCGGGGTCCCGACAATGTTGAATGCTTCTTTTGACAATGCATGTTGCTATGTCAATGATATATGTTGTGGTGATAAGAGTGGGGTTGTGGTACCGAAGGGTTTCGGTCACCTCTTGTTGTTTATAGTTAGGGTGAGGTTTGACGGTGTGGCGGTTAGCGCCATCACCGAAGAATCATTAACCCTGTAGGAGAAAAGCGCTTACCCTTCACGTCGTAAATCGGGTAGTTGATTGGAGGCGAAAAGGAAGAGTTAATGGTGGTTTCCTTCGGATGTTCTTTGTCGCTCGACAGTCGGTGTTTGTTGCTTTTCTTGGCTTTAGCTGTTTTGAACCAAATGAAAAGGTGATGGGCTTTCGCGGATCGTTCCGTATGCGGTGTGTGGTTTTGTCTTCCTTGGGTGAAGACGAAGAAGAGGAGTCTAGTGTTGCGCTTCTTTTGGGCGCCTTTCCAAGTTTTAATGCTTAGTTTGTTGATTTCTTTATGGGAAGAAGCATTCGATTTATTCCTGTGGTTGTTTTTCTCCGAGGCTAAAGGAGTTTTGTTGAGTTGTGCGGACACTTTGTCAGGGCTGAAGTTCAAGTGGCTTTGTAGGAGTAAGTGGTGTTTGATTTCATCATTTCTTGGTTTAAGAAATCATCTTTGAAAGCCCCTCTTGAGTCGTGAAAGTTAGGGGTTTGGAGTTAAGGTTTTATTTGCAAAGGTTTGATTGAGCGCTTGGTTCCCTTTCGAGAAAATTGTCTTTCAACCTTTTTCCTTATGGGAGTCCTTGAGATTTAAAAGTGTTTTGGAGAATTCCTTTGCATGACCAAGTTTGGGTTTGTCTCATTGCAATTTTGAGTCAAGTTTCCTTATGAATTTGGGATGAGTTTTAAAACTAAATGCTGCAAACAAAGTAAGTAGTCTTTTGACTGAAATCGTTTGTCCCTAGTAAGAATTGATGCAAACAAAGTAAGCATTAAACTTAAAACCGAACCATCTTTCAAGTTGTACAATGTTTTTTTTTGTAGGCAGTGGGTTGATGTAGAATGGACGGGCAGAAACAGCTTGAGGCAAGTGAATGGTACACTAGGATCTCTCTTACGTTACCATTATCCTGGTTTAGTGGTCATCAATGGTGAACCCAAGCCAACCTTGAAGTGGGCACACTACCGGATGGCTATAGATGGGGTGCATGAAACTGTTGCCCAGCGGGTGTGGGTGGATTTTTGGGTAAGTATGTTTTTCACTCATTTCTTTTTGCGATCAATACATACGATGTTTAACTTGATCCTTTTGCTTTGTAGGAGAGGTACCGTTTGCCAAGTGATCAGGAGCAGTCATTGCAAGCTAAGGCTAAAAGTGTCTTTGACAACGCAAGCACCAGGACTGTGAATGAGATGATGTACCAGGCTTGCATCCAAGCGGTCAACTTGTACTACAAGCGAGTGCTTCACCAGGAGATGAGCAAGAAGCTTGGTGCTTCAAAAATCTACCTTCGTGAGGATCAGTACCGAGAGGCTATGTTGCCTTGGTTTAACAAGTGCCCCGATGCATGGGAAGCTCTAAGCCACTACTGGGCCTCTCCTGAATTTGTTCAGAAATCTAACAAGAAGAGAGGTAACAGGGAGGCGGGTCCGAGAGTAGTTCAACGCTACGGAGCCGACGGACATCTTCGTCTTGCACGACGGATGGTATGTTTCATAATGTTTAGTTTTTAATTGTCAAATTTATCTTTTGATCTCTTCGAAATATTCGCTAATGACACTGATTTACAGGAAGCTCAAAGCGGCACTCGTCCCACGGACATTGAAACTTACATACGGGGTCACAGCGGTTCTGATCCTACACAGCCTGAGCAGCTATGTAGTGACACGGCGACCCAGAGCTTGGTTAGTATGTAATGTTTATAAACAACTCTATTGACTATTTTTCGTTTAACTTTTATGCATGAGATACAAATTCTGTAGGCTAGTTACGGGAAAGTGATGACAGACACTCACGGGGTTCAGTTTGACTGGAGGAAAGAAGATGTTGACCCTGTCACTTTGTACAATAGCGGGGGTGGCAAGAAACATGGTCGGTTTACCATGTTTAATGGAATTGTTGATTCCACCACAATCTTAAGTTCGGCAAGGTTGTCTCAATCCTCCCAGAGCAATGGACGTAGCGCTCGTGAGACTCGACTGGAGGAGGAGTTGAGACAACAAGCAGCCCGTGAGAGTCGACTTCAGGAGCAGCTGCGACAGCAACAAGAGTACTTTGTTGCATGGCAGGCGCAGCAGCAGATGGCTCTACAAGTAAGTCGTATGGTTGAATCCCAAGAATTCATATACTTATGTCTATTTCATCGTATGTTTGTATTCATGCTTTAATTGTATGGAAGTTACAAAGGGCTAGATGCTAATTAGCTAGCCTTGTATATGTCGATGATTTATATTGTGCTATATGTGCTTAGTTGGTCGTGATGGTTAGTGGATACCATGACTGGTTGTTGTTATTGATATTACATTGAATACTGTCTTTTGTCTGCTGAGTGGATGTCCACTATATTAGGGGAGGTGTTGCTGAAATTTTTATTAAGTTCGACAGCCTTCAAGACGTTCTTGCTTTATATACATGCTTTAATTTTAGTTATATGTCGATGATTGTATGCATGCCTTAATTTTAGTTATATATTCATGCCATTTACATTTGTTTGGTTATATGCTTTAATTTTAGTTATGTATTCATGCTTTAATTTTAGTGATATGTCAATGATTCATGCCAATTACATTTCTTTGGTAGGAATATATGGCGCAGCAGTTCGGAAGACCACTAAATCTTCCCCCGTTCCAACCTCCACCCTTGTTTACCCCGCAATCTCCTATCATGGTATCATCAATTATTTAAATTTGTTTTAACGTAATCTAGCTTTCTCTAACATATGTTCGTTGATATAGGGTTCGGCGGCCCGCACACCGGATGCACATGTTGGAGGCACCGGCGCTTCTTCTTCGAGGACTCCGCCATCGGTTGGTGGCTTCTTAAACTCGGGAGGTGACGCCGGTAGTGGGCATCGCTTTGAAGATAATCAGCCAAATTGATGTTTGTATGAAACAATGAGTAGTATGGTTCAACTGTGTGATATGTCATGTTTGCAAATTGAAGTTTCTATGTGTTGTATGTCATGTATGCAAATTGAAGTTTCTATGTCATGTTTGCAAATTGAAGTTTCTATGTGTTGTATGTCATGTATGCAAATTGAAGTTTCTATGTCATGTTTGCAAATTGAATTGTGTCATCTAAATGGATGGATATTGGTTTATATGAATGTATGATTGAATGGCCTGAATTGATATTGTATGTTATTTGATATGATATTTTTGCTCACCAAATCCAGTCGGCTAGAAGCGAAATTGGGCTGCCTTCCAGTATTTACGTCGGCCTACTCGTGGCTGACGTAAATAGGCCCACTATTTACGTCGGCCTACTCGTGGCTGACGTAAATAGGCCCACTATTTACGTCGGCTTGCTTGTGGCTGACGTAAATAGGCGCACTATTTACATCGGCTTGGCTTGGCCGACGTAAATAGCCCCCCTATTTACGTCGGCTTGCTTGTGGCTGACGTAAATAGCCCTCCTATTTACGTCAGCTTGCTTGTGGCTGACGTAAATAGACGCACTATTTACATCGGCTTGGCTTGACTGACGTAAATATCCCTCCTATTTACGTCGGCTTGGCTTGGCCAACGTAAATACTTCGGCCACGGGCCGACAATGCACGCAGAGTATTTACGTCGGCTTGGCTTGGCTGACGTAAATAGGTGATATTTACGTCGGCCATGGCCGACGTAAATAAGTGCCACGTCACGTCCAACCTAGACGGATGTGGTCTACTATTCGTATTTACGTCGGCTTGATGGCCGACGTAAATAACGGCTATTTACGTCGGCCCCGACGTAAATAAAGGCTATTTACGTCGCTCGGTTTACGGCGGCCTATTTACGTCGGCTTGCCGACGTAAATAAATATTTACGTCGGCTTTTGCCCTATTTACGTCGGCTTCTGGCCGACGTAAATAGGTCGGATTCCTGTAGTGTATCTCCACCTAGGATCCTCTCTGGTATTGCCTTCGCTACCACTCCCCTCACACAGAGTCAAAGTGTAGGATCGACAGACACTGTTGAATGGGTACCAAGCCGTAGCACAGGTACGCTCCCCCTTGCAATTACACCCCCTGCAACTGCCACCCTGAGGTATCAAAGGTAAGATTTCAGAATCCTACTAAACTAAGTTTGTCCCACTCCAGTCATGTGGTTGTACGAGTAACTCAGTTCAGAGGCTTGCAAGGTGAAGTCCTTAACTGTCCAGGGCAAGACATCCTTCTCTCAGAATTTGGCACATAGCCCTCACATCACTCATCTCGTTGCCACGATGGCCCTCCTGGCACGAAGCCATCTTGCCACTTGCCCCAGTCTAAATCATTTCCCACCCTAGTTGTTTATTGTGCAACACATGCCAACAATAACTCAACTTCCATGTAGAACCACACAGGTATCTACATTTCAACTTCATCATGTGGCAATGGTACAACCTTTCCAAAATACGTTCCATATCTCATTAATCAATATTCTTTTGCAATTTGAAATAACATTCCACGTATAAGCAAGGCTAAGCATCTATTCACGGTCTAGCCTCCCGTGTTGGCACAATATTATCATCCAACTATTTTAACCAAACTTAAGGTGACAAGGGTACATGGCATACAAATATTAACATCAAGGTGGCATTAACAATTAGGTTGGTTAGCTACTTTACCCAAGTTAATTTAGTTCATTTTAACCAACATAGCATGCCTAATTTAAATCAAAACACATTTCAAAAATTAGGAGCAACATGGTCAAAGCACAACTTACCTCCAAAGAGCAACTGATCTTGATCTAGGATTTGATCTTGAGCTTGGTCTTCAACTTCCGCACCCTCGCACAGTTCAACGTCTACGCGTAACAGATAACCAAATAAACACCAAAAAACAACGAATAAGCACACATTCGAAAAATACAGCAAAACAAACTAACTCATAATTTCATGAAAACTTCCAGATAATTAGTCTAGCATTTTTAAAGTTTTATAAAATTTATTTCGGTATTTTTGGACGTATGATTTAGAAGCTACAAAATTCATAAGTTTGGACATCCCGCAGATGATTTAACAGTATAAATTTATTTATAAAATTTCATAAAAATTACTGTAAAAAGGTATTAATTTGTACTAATTAAAAAAATTTGTCGCATACTATTCGGACTTAAAACAAATTTGTAGCGAAAAAGACAAAATTCACAATTTTGGACAAATTCCTGTACAACTAAACTCTCTTTTCTATCCTATGCATGGCACTGTTCCTGTGCATGTACACACTACACTCTTCGCGCATGCATATCAGAACAACTCGGTTCATGTTAAAAAATATATATATTTATACATGTACATGTATGCTTCCTAATTTATACACGCGGATCATCCGAATAGTATACGTATACATACGTATGGAAGGTTATACCTTCGAATCGGTCGAATATATCTACACGTAGATCTACCGAATATAACCGCGGGTTTACTTATATACACTAACTATGGCTATTATAAATACGTGCATGCTACATGAGAAAACAACATAGTGTGTATATATATATACATGCTACGGTCAATATATGCTTGCAACCAAAAGTATTTATATATACATGCTACGGTCAATATAAGTATATACATGCGCCTAATATATACACTAACATATGCATAAACGTTGCCATGAAGGATTGAACAAGGGACCTCTCAGAAGATAGCACAGCGCACAGACCAATTGAGCTACGGCTCTTTACTTACGTAAAGAAAATTATGCATGCATGCAAAACTTCATGCTAACACATACGTGGGTATGCATACATACTAATATTTATATACACGCGTAAATACACACGACGAGATCCACCGATCAGTAGAGATAGAACACGTGCAAAAGAAAGAAGAGAAAAAGAATACCGTTCGGCGCAGGCAGTAGCGCAGACCGTCGACGCAGGGAACGCGAGATCGGAGAGTGCACCGGCGGTGATGTAGACGGCGGCGGCAACGATACGGCAGCGGTAGCGACGGCAGTGACGAGACGGCAGTGGCGGCGATGACCAAGTCGAGGAATACGGCAGAGTAGCGTGGATGTAACAGGTGGTGCGTGAGCTTTTTCAGGTGCAAAGAAATGAGATGTGAAGAATGAAGCAAGGGAATGGGTATGATGTGAAAGGGCTGAAGGAAGTGTAATAGGAATAAATGTGATGAGAATGGATGGAAAAGAATGGCTTCAATGGGAGACGTTTGCATGCAGGTACTAGTTCCTTAGTTTGCATTTGAAACGGCCATGCAAGGAAACGTACCGGAGAGAGAACGGCTGGATTAATGAAGAGACGTGCAGACAGTGAAAACAACTGGGAATGGAAGAGGTGAGAATGGCTTGGAAAACAATCGTCCACTCACGGAAAATGGAAAGGTCAACCAGTCACGTATACAGGTATATGCATATGCGTTCTCAAAACATGCTGAGAAAAAAAAAATAACAAGGAGGTTCTAAAAATCTGGAAAATTCCTCTAAAATATTAGGAACTATTTGGAACTTAACAAAGTTGGTTTCACGATTTTTTTTCGATGGGTAGATTTTTCGTAAAAATTCTTTTAGTGAGTCAGACACCTGTACAGCTTTTTTTTATAAAGCAACGACTTATGTTATATAACATGTTTTTCGAAAATATTTGAAGAGAACACTCTCGTCTTCTAATTATCTTTATTTTAAACAAAATTTTATATTTTATGCTCAGGCAAAACGCATGATTTAAATTTTATGTAATTGATTTAATAAAGCTAAAATTTCCATTAACTCCAAAATTTCCATATAAAGTCCAGACAATGCCAAATATTTCAAAAATTACCATAAATACATTTTAAGCAAATTTTGGGATGTTACACCCAACTGGACAACCCCCTATTTGGACTATTTGATGAAAGATGAACTTCCTGAAGACCGCACATAGGCAGGGCGCATCGCACGCAGGAGTAAAAACTATATAGTAGTCGGGGAGGAACTTTTCTGAAAGAGTGCTTCCGGAGTACTCAGATGATGCATATCAGAACAAGAAGGAAGTACTCTTCTAAAACAAATCCACTCGGGAGTGTGCGGGCATCATGCATCGTCAAGGACCCTAGTCAGAAAAGCTTACCGCCAGGTCTTCTTCTGGCCAACGGTGGTAACAGATGCAGAGGACATCATCCGTACCTGCAAGGGCTATCATTTCTTTGCTCGGCAAATCCATGTGCCAACACAAGAATTGCAAACCATTCCTATCACCTGTCCATTCGCAGTCTAGGGGCTTGACATGGTTGGACCTCTAAAGAAGGCAAAAGGCGATTTCACTCACCTCTTTGTCACCATCGACAAGTTCACAAAGTGGGTCGAAGCCAAGACAGTCGCCATAATCACGGTGGCAAAAGCGAAGGAATTCTTCCAAGAAATCATGGTCTGTTTCGGCGTCTCGAACAGAATCATAACAGACAACGGCACTCAGTTCATAGGTGCTGAATTTCAAGACTGGTGCGAAGAGGTCGGAATCAAAATCTGCTTTGCTTCCGTGGCACATCCGCAGAGCAACGGATAGGTAGAACGAGCCAACGGCATGGTACTACAAGGGCTAAAAGCAAGGGTGTTTGATTGTCTCAAGCCATACACCGTGCGATGGGTCAAAGAATTGCCCTCGGTACTTTGGGGGCTGACGACTTCTCCCAGCAGAGCAACCGGGCAGTCACCTTTCTTCCTGGTGTATGGCTCAAAGGCAGTCTTACCTACCGAGTTGGAATTCGGATCCCCAAGGGTCCGGAAATACAAGGAGGACGAGTCAGAGGAAAGCCGAGTGCAAGACATCGACTGACTGGAAGAAGCCAGGGATGTCGCCGCAATTCGGTCAGCCAAGTACCTCCAGGGCTTACGTCACTATCACGATCACAATGTACGGGGCCATGCTTTCTCTAAAGGAGATTTATTTCTAAGAAAGAATAAAAAAAAGCGAGCACAAGGTCTCCCCAAGTGGGAGGGCCCCTACACTGTTGATGAAGTAACGCGCCCTGGGGCTTGCAGGCTTAGGCGAGAAGACGGTGTCATCATCGGCAACACTTGGAACGTAGAACAGCTACGTCGCTTCTACACCTAAACTCTTTACTCACCTGTGTTATTATGAATAAAGTTATTTTTTGCCTTATGACTCAGTTGTTGCTCAACTAAGTAGTAAGCCAGGGGCTACACTTAGTAAGTGTACGCTCGCACGCACACATTTTTCATAGTTGTTTTTTGTGACAAGCGCCCAATAAGCCCGAGTGCCCAAACCCCCAAATCGTGAAACTCTAATCCTTTAAAACATGAAACTCCAGTCACTCAAAAAGCGTCTCTTGGGCAAATGGCCATGACCCGAGCCCCAACGCTCGGGGGCTGGACCAGTTATGCAGAGTGCTTAGCGGAGAAGGGACTAAGCCACTTGGACAAATCGAAATCAACAAAGGAAAAAAGAAAAGATAAAAGACATCACAATCAAGTGGCAAAAGCAATTAGATATATGCATACATGTTAAAATGTTTTACATTGCCTAAGTCCCTACTCCTGTGCATTTATAGAGGATTCAGATCCAGGTTTTCTACTAAAGCCTCCGAAGTATCCTTAACTTCCTCGAGGAGAGCAATAGCTTGGTTGTCATCCACCGTGCAGGCGAAGCTCTCCTTGATGGCCTCAAGATTCACTCAGGGGTAGAGTGACTTCACAATTGCCAGCACTTGGCTAACACTTGTGGTCGCCCTGTCCCTTAGGTGAGACTTGAGCCTCTCGGGCAACTCCTGCAGGCATTGCAGGGACTGGCTCTCGCCGCTCAAGTCGCCAGGATGCAGAAAAGACAGCACCGGCTCGAAAGCTTGACAGAGCGTGGCATGTGACGCTTCCACAGTTTTGATCCTTCGCTTCAGGACATCAAACTATGCCTGCGTCTTCGTTCGGTACTCTACAAGCAAAATGGATTAACAATTCAAACAATTCGAGTGCTAGAAAAGGAATGCCAAACACGTGCCCTCCATCTCTCGCATCAATCTCTCCAAGTTGGTTTGGGCTTGGAACTCTCAGCCCTCCAATGCCTTGAGCTTCTCCTCCAGTGCCTTGTGCTGCTCCTCCGACACCTGGAGTTGGTCCTGAAGCTCGAAGAGGGCGGAGTCCCGAGCTGCAGAAGTAGAAGAGGCCATAAGATGAGTGGCTGAATATGGTGGCAAATCAACCGAAAAAATGCTTACCTTGGAGGGAGCCAGAAATATCCACTTTCTCCAAGAGCAGAGATTGAATTTCGGCTCGAAGCCCCTGAAGTTTGCCCTGGCACTCAGTCCGGACTTGCTCCAGCTCGTCATTATACTCCTTACACGTTTGATTTTCGGGAGGACTCGCTGGAGGAATTTCAACTTCCTCTCGGAGCAGTCTCCCAGAATCTGAAGACAACAAGAAAGGGTAAAGAAGATGCGCTGCCAAGAGATAGACAAAGAAAGGAAGGAACCAAAAGGCTTACCCGGATTAGCCGGGCGCAATGGATGGTATGCTCAAGGAGCTCCCCCCTTTCCTCCTCCTCGGCCGCATGAGGCGTGAAGAAGAGCAGGCTTGAAGCGTGGGGCCACGCGTGGTCCTCGAGGGATCTCCTCCACTTGAGGGGAGGGGCAGGCGGTGGCCTCCTAAACCCTCGGGCCTGAGGATGACTTAGGGCACGACTGAGGCGGTAAAGAAGGTAGTGTCGATTCAAGGACGCCTTTCGTGTCCTCGGGTATGGTGGCACTTGGCGAGGCCGCTCTGTCCCGATTGGGGGCATCTTCAGGATCGGCCCCCTGAGAAGTCCCAGTCGGCACACCAATAGGAACGTCATCAGACGGTTTCCTGAAAAGAAGAAAAAAATCAGAAAACGACATAGCAAAAAGCAAAAATGAAAGTAGGGTGGAGAGAACTGACCTGTTGGATCTCCTTATCTTTAGCCTGGCTCCTTTCCGAGTGGCTGGACCACTAGCAGAGCAGACCCCAGCGCTCGCGGCGTAGACGCCACCGGGGGCTAGTCTGAGGCTCTCGGAGCTCCTAGTGCAGGAGGCATCGGGAGCTGATCCGAAGGCTCCTGGATTGTTGGGCCGCTAGTCGGACCGCTAGTCGAGGGTCGCGAGCTCGAAGGACCTTGGGTCATTGGCCCTTTTCCCTTCTTCGCACTCGGCTCCTTGACTGAGGGGTTGGCAAACCGCTTCAGGTCCACCCCCAAGTACGGAGGATAGCTGGGCAGCGGGGCACCAGAGAAGAAGGCCACCTGATCCTACAAGAGCACAACTAGTCATTAATTTGCCACTATAGTGGCTTGGCTGGAATTTGAAACCTAAACCTGAGTTACCTGAGGAGGAGGAGGGCGATTCAGGCAAAAAGACTTTAGGCACCCCCCGTAGTCCAGCATGGTGTTCGAGGCGAAGAAGTCGCTTAGCCGCTTGAAGAGCACCTCATTTGGAACCCGCTCAGGTGCCTCCCGAGTAGGATCGGTCATTCCTAAGTACTCGAACTCTAGATTAACTCGTTCCTTGAGTGGTTGCACTCGGCAAATGATGAAGCTGGTGGCGATCCCGACTCCGTGAAGGCCATCCTCCTTTAGCTTGGCGATGATCCCCAAAAGTTTTTCAACTTGGTCCATGTCGCAGGCCGGGGGTGTCGAGGAACAGGAGGGCAAGACAATGGGCTTGCGCCCAGAAAAAAGTGGGAGGGAAGGATTAGGATTGGCACAGTAGAACCATTCCTAGTGCCAACCCTTGTTAGAAGAGTGGAAAGGGATGGAGAAATAAGATTTCTTTAGCCCATCCCGAAGCTGGAAGCCGACACCCCCGATTGCTCTGGGAGTGCTCTTCTTGGGAAAGGCTTGAGCAGAAAAAGATGGCGAAAAAGGCTAAAGTGGGGGCTAATGCCAATGTAGGCTTCACAGAGGTGGACAAAAATAGCGATTTGGAGGATGGAATTGGGGTTCAGATGAACTAATTCGATTTCATAAAAATGAAGAAGGCCACGGAAAAAGGCATTGGAGGGGGAACCAAATTCGCGCTAGAAAAAGGATTAAAAAAAACTATTTCCTCTGGGCGAGGGGTTGGTGTGGACTCACCAGCTGCCGGGTGCATACCGATCAGGATCAATGGTGGAAGAACTGCGGCGGTGACCATCTCCTCCAAGCGTGCCTCAGTCGTCACTAAGACGGCCCAATCCTTGGATGCGGGTGGTGCACTAGCATCAACGGAGGCAGTGGATGACATCTTGGCTGCGGCGGAGGCGCAAGGTTTACGGCGCTGCGCGCGTGGAGTCCTAGCGAGTGAATCGGGGCGTAAAGGTTGAAGACGAAGGGGCAAATGCAAGAACATTAAAAAGTGGGGCCCCTCGTTTATGCCAAAAAGCTGTATTTATGTGGGAGGTGATGCTAGGATTTTTGACTCTTGGCGGGAAAAGCGTTTCGGCTCCTGTGCAGAAGGTCGGGCTCGAACAGTTTCCAACTTGGGTCTGGTTTGGGTCTGGATCTGATCTGGTTCGGGGGAAACACTCCGAAGTGGGCTAACCAGTTGTACACCGCAAATGTTGGGACGAGCCACGATATGCCCCACGTTGGGTTACAGGCTGCGTGCCACGATGGTTGGGTACAGTTACGATTTAGCTAAAGCCTAATCAAAGTTATGGAGCGCCCTAAGATGGGCTGATCTCCAAAACCCTAATTGGTATAGCTATGGTGCACCTTAAGACGAGCTGATCTCCAAAACCCTAATGGGTATAGCTATGGTGCGCCCCAAGTTGGGCTGATCACCAGAATCCCAGTAATTGTATTAGGCATCACTTGTGACATGCCCCATCTCGGGCCAATTGATGGTTGTGCAAACCGGAGCCGGATGTCATGAACTGACTTTGAGTAATCGTCTCCGAAGGTATACCCCATGATGGGTTATCGCTTGTGCATCATGGCAGCAAGGTACAAGTACCACTCGGTTAAGACTTATTCAAATTGCGGTGCGCTCCAGGATGGGCCGATACCGGTATCCTAATGGATACATTGAGTGTCACTCGTTGTTCCCGATTGGTGAGGCTCTATTGAGTTCTTTGCAATCTCCCCGCTTGCAATAAAGCACTCGGTGTCAAAGAAGAACTAATTGGGAAGCTATGCCAAAAGGAGCACTCGGCGTCAAAAGAGGACCAGTTGGAAAGCTGAGCTAGGAGACTAGGAGCACTCGGCATGAAACAGGACTCGGTTGGCTGCAACCTGAAAGATGGAAACTCGATTACGAAGCACTCGGGGGGCTACTGTGGTGTATGTGGCCCTGAGTATCTACACAACAGGCCGCAAGGGCCCATCAAGAGAGGGCGTCCCAGGACGGCTATAAGGACTCTCACCATCGTGTCCTACAAGAAAGGATAAAAGATGGTAACTAACTATTGTTAGGAAGGACAAGATTGTATTCTGGAGATAGAATCTCCATCATATAACCGATTAGGAATCCACCCTGTAACTGACTCGGATCCCTCAGCCCCTTACCTATATAAAGGGGGCAAGAGGTGCAGGGCAGGACACAGACAAACACAATAGAGCAACCAGTGCACAATACATGAGATACATACCTCTCATAATCCCAAAACACAAGACTAGGGTATTACCTCCACCGTTGAGGGCTTGACCTATCTAATCCCTTTTCTTGTATTACCATCGAGTTTGGATCCAACACATAGCCCTGTATAAATTATTGCCGACAACAAATGTCGACAAATGTCTATTGTGGCCCACATGTTAGTAGAAGGTGGTGAGTAATCGGGCAGAACGGGTACGGGTAGAGCTCCCCCATACCCATACCTGTTTACCTATCGGGTAAAGTTTGGCCCCCATGAATATACCCGCGGGCAAAAAAAGAGGAATATACCCACCTCTATTAGGGTTTTTACTAACGGATATACGGGTAATCAGGTACGATTGCCATCCCTAGTTGGAGGCAATGGGGATGGTGTCCTTTGCATAAAATTCTAGTCATGATTTATGAAATTATCATATATGGTGAAAGAAGTTAGAAGATTTCTATATAGGTAAAGGTCTGATGCCTACTCCGCCTAAAGATAGTGGGCCACCATAGGTTTGAAACACCGACAAGGATCAAGAAATGATGTACCAAAAACCCGACAATGATGTCAATGTGATATTGTGAGGCTCTACTGCTTATTCATCAAAGCGACAATACAAGTAGGCGTGGAGAGAGATCAACGGTGTTATGACTGCTCCTGATCAACCAATATACCCTAAGTGGTTAGGAATTGTGAAGTGGGTAGAGTACTGATAGATGGGGGTAGTTCTCTCGATTTTCTATTTGTCAATGCTTTAGACAAAAGGAGATACCTCATTCTAAAATAAAAATTATTATTAACCCTTTCTTTGGAATAGTACCTAGGTCATCAATCACTCCTTTAGGACAAGTGGTTCTGCCTGTTACATTTGGTGACTCTAGTAACTTTAAAATTGAATTGGTAACTTTCGAAGTGGTAGATTTTGAATCTGCTTACAATGCTATTCTACGCAGACCTTCTTTAACCAAATTTATGGTAGCTATGCATCATGCTTATCAAAGTGTCAAGATTCTTGGTCCAAAGGGAGTAATCACTATCCAAGGTGATAAAATGGCTTTGCTTTCCTGTGATCGTAAGTCTCTTGAATTGGTCAATCAATTGCCTCTAAAAGAGCTAACTTTAGGAGATAAAACGCGGAAAGCAGTAAGACTCAAGACTACTCCTCATCAAGATGAGGAAGTGAAGAAAATTTCCTTAGACCCAGATGACCCATCCAAGGTAGCCCAGATTGGGTCGAGTCTTGATGAAAAATAAGAACTTATGCTCATTACCTTCCTTCGAACACACTCAGATGTCTTTGCGTGGAGATCTTCTGATATGTCCGGACTCCCAAGGGAGGTAATTGAGCACAGGCTAGCTATACAGCCTGATAAAGGACTTATTAAGTCGAAGGTACGACACTTCGACCCTGACCGACAGGAAGCTATACGTTCATAATTGGATAAACTTCTTGATGCATGCTTCATTCGCGAGGTCGATCATCTGGAGTGGCTTTCCAATCCAGTTATGGTCAAAAAAATATAATGGTAAGTGGCGCACGTGCATCGATTTTACTAGTTTAAATATTGCATGTCCTAATGATGATGTCCCTTTACCTCATAGTGACAAACTGGTCAACTCATCTGTGGGGTGTGACTGTAACACCCCGGCATTTAATATGCCTGAATGCTACCAAACACAAGCTAAACAACATCTAAATACCACATTTAACATAAAATTCCAGCAAAGGTACATAGGCTAAAAACCGATATTTCAGCAGCATCTCCTTTGTTTTTCCATGAATTAACACAATATCAATATCATGGCAAGATATATCATAGCACACGACATCTAAAACAGCAATAAATAGAGTCTTAACGACAATATAAGACTAACATCAAACACTTAATGTCTCCAAGTGTCAAAAGAACAAATAAGCTCTCAAATAGTAAAGCTAAACACTAAAGCAATGATCATCACACGCAATTTATTATCAAACTAATAGAATGACTTGTGGAATCATTAAGGTGAAGCTACGTGTGGGCGTGTGACTATTTCCCTTCCCCGCATGCCGATCTCAAAGTACCTAAAAGAACAACATAAAACACAAGCGTGAGTTCGAAACTCAGCAAGTATATTGTAATGGACAACAAGAACAATATCATGGCAATAACATCACCCATCATGTATATCATCTCATTCATGAACACTTAACAGTATCATCATCATTATGTATGCAATGTAATGCAATGCTCATGTCTCCTTGGAAACTCATACCGGTATGGTTGAGTACACACCCGTCGGTGTGCACCCTCTCCCCCCTTCCATCCCGAAGATGGAGGGTGCCTACTCCTCGCTTCCGTTCACCACGGTGAATGGAATCACGATGTAGGACTTACTCATTGGCTTTTCGGATTAGTCATAACTTTCTCACCGACCTTCCCGGACTAGTTATGACTTTCTCACCGCCCGAGCCATGTAACATGTCATGTATGCAAATATGCCATCATCATCATAAACTTGTATATTTAACACATGGCATCATAGCATACTCATCATATCATAGGAAAACATTAAAGCATGGCAATTGATCATATCATGAAATCCATCTTTCATCTAGTCTCAACAAGCAACATAACATTCGTTATTCATTACAACACACTTGCCTCAACCACGGGCAACGGAAAGGCGGGAAGTAGAAGGCACTCCCGGGGTCGCACCACCTGCACATAGGTATCACACACTCACAATCATGCCCACAAAACAGTACGCAAACCCCCCATCTAACCCGACATTGCCCACTACTCGCAAAACCTAAAAACAGAGGTTCTGTCCCGACGAGACAGCAGCCTTGCAAAAAGCATAACTTGAGTTCTGGGATTCCGAATCAATTAAACGAGTACATCCTCGCGTAGCCTAGGAAATTTCCCAACTTTCTCTAGGTATATGGAAAGACTGATTCGGACTCTAAAGTCATCTAATCTACAGATTACCGTGATCTGTTCCAATTACGTCACAGATTTTAACACGCTCGGTAAAACAGCCATAACTTTCAAACGGCTGATCGGAATTTAACGTGCTTTATGTCCACGAAAAGATAATTAAATTATCTACAACTTCTTCAACATCCGTACGGACAGACTCGGATTCTAAATCGACGAAAACTAGAACCCTAGCCCAACTGCTCAATCTGCCCGAAAATAGAAACGTGGCAACATCTAGATCTAACCCAAATTACTCCAATCCAGCACCTCCAATTGATCTAAAAACTTGATAAACACCCTAATAACAGTACCTAGATCAATTCCAAGGATCCCCATGATCATACCTTTGCCCGACGAACGAAAACTCCAATCGATCTCCTCGCGGATCGCTCCTCGCTCCACAGGATGATTCTACGAGGTGCAGGGGTGGGGTGGCCACCCTAGGGCAGAAAGGGGTGGAGGAGAGGTGGTGGAGAGGTGGGGAGCAAAGGGGCAAGGGAGGGGGAGGCGCACGGCCAAGGGAGGAGGGAGGCGGCTAGGGCAAGGGCAAGTGGGGGGGAAGGGCGCACAAGGGGCAGGGGTGAACGCCCAAGGGCTGGTGGGGAGCCCTTTTACCAGCCCCCACACCCAATCCTAGTCCGTTACGGAGACCTACTCCATCCCACCAAAGCCCACTTAAGGCCCAAACTCCCCCGGGAAGGCCCAAAACCTAAAACGGCCCTAAACGGCCGGAAACGTTATTAACCTCCATACCTTATGGTTTTAACCTGCCATACCATATTTCATAAAGTTTTTGACCTTAACATGCACCATTTAAAAGGTTACGACACTCCGTGGTGACACATCACTTCAAACGGCCCAAAAACGCGAGTAAACCTCAAGCCGAAAGGTTTTATTCTCTAATTTCACATTCTATAATGTCACACCATAACGTAGTGTCACATTGACCTGATGAGCTTTCTTGATGTTTACTCTAGCTACCATCAGATTAGCATGGCAAGAGGTGATGAGGAGAAAATTGCCTTCATCACTCTATTTTGTGTCTATTGCTACACAAAGATACCGTTTGGGTTAAAGAATGCTAGGGCTACATACCAATGTTTAATGTAGAAGACCTTCATGCAACAGCTTGGGTGCAATCTTTAAGCCTATGTAGATGATTTTGTTGTCAAAAGCAATAAAAGCTCTGACCATCTAAAAGATTTGGCAGAGACATTCTGTAATCTGAATAAACATGGAATAAAGTTAAATCCCAAAAATAGTACTTTCAGAGTTTCTTATGGCAAGTTATTAGGTTCCTTGTTTGTTCACGTGGAATCGAAGCCAATCTTGAGAAAATTCGTGCCATTGAACAGCTAAGATCACCTACAAATGTTAGGGCGGTCCAATCTTTAATTGGTAAGACGTCAACTTTGAGTTTTTTTATATTCCGATCTGGAGAACGTGGTTTATCTTTCTTTAAGGTGATCCGCAAAACTTCAAAGTTTTAGTGGTTTGAAGAACCTAATAAGGCCTTCGAAGACTTAAAAGCTTATCTCAGTAATCCCCAAATATTGGTATCTCCTTAGAAAGGTGAACCATTGCTAGTTTACTTGGCAGCAACGCCAAATGTGGTCAGTGTAGCTTTAATTGTTAAAAGAGATGGGTTTCAACATCATGTCTACTATGTAAGCAAAGTCTTACATGGACCAAAGGAGCATTACCCAAAGGTCCAAAAGCTATTATACGCTATTTTGATGACACCTAGAAAGCTAAGGCACTACTTTCAATCTCATGAAATCACAATGTCATCATCTTTTCCTCTTGGAAGTGTTCTTCACAACTAGGAAGTAACTAGTCGTATTGCCAAATGGGTAATAGAACTTGGAGAATTCAATCTCCACTTTGTTGCCCGAACAGTAATCAAAAGACAAGTATTGGCTGATTTTGTGGCTGAATGGAATAATATTGAGAAAATCACTTAGGATGATCCTAAGCTAGACGACCATTAGGCCTTATACTTTGATGGATCTTGTGAACTCAAGGGACTGGGGGCTGGATTTCTACTCTTAACACCTCAAGGTGATCAACTTCAATATGTAGTCCAAATACAATTCCCTGATACGAACAATGCAGCAGAGTATGAAGGCCTTCTAGCTAGGCTCTAAGCAGCAAAATCCCTCAAAGTCCATCGGCTTTTGGTGAAGGGAGGTTCACAATTAGTCATGAACCAGGTTAGCAAGGAATATAGGACAGCTGATGAGACAATGGCTCACTAACTGGAAGAAGTGAGGAAGTTTGAAAAGCATTTCAAGGACTTCAAAATCCAACATATTCTACGAAAGGACAATTCCTTAGCAGACCAATTATCAAAATTGGGTTCCTCATGAACACCTGTTCCAATAGGTGTATTACTCGAATGCCTATCAAAACCCTCAATTTCGATGAGCTTGATTACTCAGGAAGTCTTATGTTATCACACGATGATGTTGACATGTAGAGGCATGTGTTGTTCTACATGGATGTTGACCTGTTGATGGCATGTGTTGCACAATAATCAACTAGGTGGAAAATGATTTAGGGCAAGTGGCAAGAGGCTTTGTGTCATGGTGGGCCTGTGCGGCAATGGATTGATGAGTTTAAGTGAGGGCTATGTACCAATGTTGAGAGTTGGAAATCTTGCCTTGGTCAATTAAGGACTTAACCTTGCAAGCCTTTGAACTGGGCCAAACAAACAACCACATGCTTGCAATGGGACAGACCTAGTAAAGTAAGTTACCTATATCTTGGCATGTGATACCTCAGGGTGATAGTCACATAGGGGTGAGGTTATGGGGGAGGATGTTTGTGCGTATGCTTGATGTCGATCCAATAGTATGTCGGTCCTATACTTCAGCTCTATGTGAGGGAAGGGATAGTGAAGGCAATACTAGAGAGGTTCATGTGTTAGGATAGAAGTTTTTGAAAGGCTTTGTCGTGATCCCTCTACCGACACACCAAGGGAAGTGTGTTAATTGCATGGCAAAAAGGAGATACTAATATCTTGTGGGTAAAGTGTATAACCTCTACAGAGTGTGTGTCAAACCTATTCGAATAGCCGTGTTTGCGGTATTGGACAATGCTTGGGTTTTACAGTCAAGAATTAGATATTAAAAAATAAAACTTAGGAAAGGAGGTTGTGTTCTTATGGAAATAATGATGGAATCGTTTAGGCTGTCTGCCATTGAGTCTTGAAAAATAAATGAGAAAGTTATTTAGTAATGATATCTGTGAAAACCACATGTACATGTTTTGAAAAATTCTCAAACATTTACCACATGTAGGGGAGGTGGGCTTCTACAACCTTACAAAATTTGAAGACCAAACTCAATAGCATTTGAAATATATGGAATTGACAAGCAGCAGATGAATAGTGAAAAATGCCACAAAATCACTATTCAACCAAATTTGTCTTTTTATATCTTTCAAATAAAATTAATTTTGGTCTTAAAATTTTACAAGGTTGTAGCATCTTACCTCCCCTATGTATGGTAATTTTTTACAATTTTTGAAAACTTGTACATGTCAATTTGGTATTTATTTGGCAGTAAACCATCTTTATCGTGTAAACTCCATGAAAATCCATGTACATGTTTTCAAAAAATTACCACACTAGATATGTTGCCTTTTACTATCTATAAAATAACATTTAACTAGCCATTATGCAATATTTTACTATACTTTGTAGAAAATTATTATGTGGATGATCGTAAATGTTACTGTAATAACTCATAGAATGATGAGCTTTTGCTGTGGGTTTTTTCCTGCCTTAGGTGGGGCCGTCCTGGTCGGCTATTTACGGGTCTCTAGGGACTGTTTCTGGGCATTCAGTTGTTGGTGTGGGCCCATGTGGGAGTAGGATTTTTTTTATCCAAATAAAAAAACAGCCGGCCTTACCTCATCCTTGCCCGAGCTAGCCTTTGCTCCTCCCTAGCCGTGAGCTGCTCCTCCTCCCCTCAAGCAGCACCTCCTCCTCCTCCATGGCGTGTCCAGCCCAAAGCACCTCCCCTTAGCGCCTCCATGGCCGAGCTCCTCCTCTCTCTTGGCTTCTTCCCCAAATAGAAAAGATGATGAGTTTTTAAGGTATTTTCTGTTTTGGTGGGGTGTAGGTCTTGCATGTGGGTATTTAAAGAGATCTGGTTAGGGTTCTTCGAATTGGAATGGGGATTAGTTGAGATTTGGGGGATTAGAGCTATTCCCTGTTGTTTTAGTTTTCAGGAAGATTGGATCCCCTTTATTAGGACTAGTTTTCGAGGATTTTAGAAGCGTTTTCTAAGGGTTTAACTATAAAGAAAGTTATAGATCTCTATCTTGAGATTCAATAGAGACTAAGAACACTCAATTTAGTTCAGCCGTTTAAAATTTATGCTTGTTTTGCCGCATGCTGTACTGAATCTATCTACTTTCGTAGCTGTTGTGGAAATCTGTTGTTTAAGGTCAGATAGATGCTGAATTAGAATTTCTCAATACCTAGAAAAAGATGGGAAATTTACTATAGATGCTAAGAAAGTCTTTGTTTGCATGATTTGGAGTTGTATAGCATTAGTTATGCCCTATTGAATGTGCTGTCCAGAAACAGCATCTCAGCTGGAAATTCAGATTTGGGGCAGATTATTGGTTCAATGTTCAGGTCGCGATTAGAGGTTCATAGAGGCGTTTCCTAAGAGGTTGGTTGTAGAAGAAATTGTAAATTGTGGTCTTATGTTTATTTAGAGCAAAAGAACACAATTTTTTAGATTAATGGTTTAGAAGTTATGCTTGTTTTAGTGACTGCTGTCCAAAGTTGCTATTGATTTTCAGTAGCTTCGGATTTCCGTTGATTTAAGCTATTTAGAGGCATTTCCTGAGAGGTTGGTTGTAGAAGAAATTGTAGATTGAAGTCTTATGTTTACTTAGAGCTAAAGAACACAATTTTTGGATTAATGGTTTAGATGTTATGCTTGTTTTAGTGATTGCTATCCAAAGTGGCTATTGATTGGCATTAACTTTGGCTTTCTGTTGATTTAAGGTATTTAGAAGCATTTCCAAAGAGGTTGGCTATAGAAGATGTTGTAGATAGTGCTCTTAAGATTATTTAGAGTCCAAGAATGCAATTTTTTGTTCAGCCATTTAGAAGTTATGGTCATCTGAATGCCTATTATCGAAAGCTTGTTCCTGCTAGCAATAGCTTCAAGTTTGTGCGGTGCTTGGCTAGTTGAGGCCAAATTAAATTTTTTGATATTGAAAAGTATGCAATTTGCTTTTCAGGAGGTGTCTTCGGGAGTGGCCTCGTCCTTGCGCCACTTCGCTCCTCCTGGTTAAAGGCAAGTGTATCAAGTAGAATGTTGCTAGGATGTTGGTTGCTTGCTTGTGACTATGAATATGTTTATGCTAATAATTATGGTTATGTTTATCAGTATGTCTAGGATGATGATTATATTTATGACAATGCAATTGGTAAGGTGATGGATGTAAGTAGATGATTATTGTTTATGTTGAAGATCTTGAAATTGTTGTGATCATTGCATGGGTAAAAGGGAAATGCTAAATGATTATATTGTTCTCATGTGCAAAGAGAAATGCTAAATGAATATGTTGCATTCATATCATGGATAGTGCATATGAGCTAGGTCAATAAGTGAGTCATATAACTAATCCGGAGTGCATGTGCCAGGTCGGTGAGAAAGGTATATGACTTGACCTGAGTGCTCTTGAGTAGGTCCTACTTAGGTAGGCCCCCTCCATGGGATGGAAGGGAATGAGAGGGCGCACGCCGATGGGTGTGCACTTAGCTATACCGGTATAAGCTATGAAAGGTGCATATGAGCATGCAAGCATATTCATTTTGCATATCATTGGTAATGATGAACGGTTGTTAATGTCATGATTGTGTTAAAGGTGAAAACTGGCTTGATGTTGTTTCTGGTAAGCCTATTCACATTGCATAGCATTGGTAATGATGAGTGGTTGTTAATGTGATAAATGGTGAAAATAAGCATGATTAAAAGCAAAGAAATGTTAAGTGAATGTGTTTACATTCTTATGTGATTATCAAGATGTTTATACTCTTGCAAGATTATTATTCAATGTTATCATTTATCTTGATTATTATTGTGTGTGTTATATGTTTTGATATGATGCACTTTGCTGAGTCTTTGAACTCACGCTTGTTGTTTAATGTTTTTAGGTACACTGAAGCCATCATGCATGGAAGGGAGTAGTAGCACATTCACATCATTTATCCCCTTGCCGATCTACAACGCTTGATCTTAGTTAGTCCATGAAATACTTGACAATGGCTGTTTTGGGATACTTGTAGTGGAACTATTCTAGTAAGAAGTTAGTTGGCATTGTATTTGTTAAGTATCTCTTGGCTTCGTGGTTATGATTATTGAGTTCATGTATTGTAATTTAGTTGTGAGGTTATGGATCATGAATAGGGTCTTGGTTTTGTTTGTGGTTATTGCTGCTTAGATTTACTCTTCTATGTTATTTATGATTGAATTGTGATCTCTTTTGTCTGCTGAGTGGACGTCCTTTTAGTAGGGGAGATCTTGCCGTTTTTTTTAGAAATTAGGAACGTTTTGGTGACACTCTGGTCATGTTAGGTGACGAGGTGTTACAGTTACTGTAATAGATGGTAAAATCAAATGAGAACCATTCGTACAATGTTATGCATAAGTAAAATATTACACACACATCATTAATTTGATGCTCGTTTCGATGTAAACTACCATTGTCATGTAAACTATATGAAAACCACATGTACATATTTTGAAAAATTCTAAAAACATTATCATATTTAGGGGAGGTGAGCTTTTATAACCTTGCAAAATTTGAAGACCAAACTCAACAGCATTTGAAAGACATGAAATTGACAAGCAGCGGATAAATAGTGCTAAAATGCGACAAAATCACTAGTTAGCCCAATTTATCTTTTCCATATCTTTCAAATAAAAATGATTTTGGTATTCAAATTTTATAGAGCTGTAGAATCTTACTTTCCCTACGTATGTTAATTTTTTGAGAAATTTTGAAAACATGTACATGTTAATTTGGTATTTATTTGTCTGTAAACCATCCTTATCGTGTAAACTCCGTGAAAATCACATGTACATATTTTGAAAAATTCTCACAAAATTACCACAAGTAGAGCAGGTGAGCTTCTACAATCTTGCAAAATTTGAAGACAAAACCTAATAACATTTTAAAGATATGAAATTGACAAATAGTGAATAAGTAGTGCTAAAGTGCAATAAAATCATTGTTCGGCCGAATTTGCCCTTTTCATATCTTTCAAACGAAATTGATTATGGTCTTAAAATTTTACAAGGTTATAGAATATCCCCTCCACTAAGTATGGTAATTTTTGAGAATTTTGGAAAATATGTATGTGTGATTTTCATAGATTTTAAATGATAAGAATTTACTACTGCACAGACTACATAGGATGCTAAACTCTCTGCATGATAGTAATATATATATGGATAGTAAAATATATATGGATATTAAAATCTGTTATCGAACATCAAAATTGTTGTTTATTAGCGAGACTTATATCATTCCGTTCCTCTCGTTGTCAGTAAACTATTGGTGAAAACATTTTGTGAATTGGAGCTGCCAATAAAAAGTTATTGCTAAAATAACAAAGAAAAATATTCATTTACAAATAATAAAACGCATTTACTAATTAGTTTCCCACCATACTGATTGGTAACTGGAACCGTTCTGGTGCATTGAGTACTAGGATACGTGGCTCCGTCTGTCGTGTGTTGTGCTTCAATGTTGATAGGGTCACAAAACACAACTTTGATAACTAATCTAACTTTTAATGTATTCATAAGTCCAATAAAATTGTAAAATTATGAAAGTACGTATCGAGACAAATCTACATTTATGTATATATATTTATAAATTTATTCTAAATATTTAAATAATAGAGATAGTTACAGTTTTAAAAGTTTGAATGCATATATTAAAATGATATGTATTTATGATTAGGAGAAATATGTTGTATCTCCAACAAATTAATGGGCAATGGATTAACGGATTACAACGAATAATTAGGATCCACTGAATTCGGTGAGTTGGGCTCCAAGCTCGATCTACAAGTGCTCCTATTGTAAAGCATGTGTGTAAATAAATCAAGACATGAGCGATGATGGATGACTAGAGGTGGGCATCATGCCGGGCTGGGCCGGGCCGGCATGGGCCTATCGTGCTTCGACCTTGAATCGTGCCGGGCCGTGTCAGCCCATCGTGTTGGGCCGTGCCGATTTGACTCGTCTTCAGGGAGCCCAAGCATGGCCCATTTGCACTTCGTGCCTGTTTCGTGCCATGTTGGCCTAGGCCCGATCCATTTGCACTATTGCGATGAGAGAAAAGAACCCAAAGTTGCACGGAACTGAAGCAATGGACACAAATATTGGGGGAAAAGAAGTAAATTTTTATTCAATCTTGAACATTGCCATGAGAGGAAAGGAGCCGGAGACGTATGGAGTTAAGGTAGTAGACACAAATATTATGGAAAAAAGAACTAGAATTTATTTATCCTTGAACAATTATAGAGAGTGAGAGGATGTACTGAACATGGACAAGAGAGGGAGCAATGGGTGAGAAAGAGAGTGAGGGAGACATACGAGAGAGATTGAGAGAGACGGGCGAGAGAGGGAGAGATTGAGAGAGACGAGTGAGTGAGTGAGTGAGAGAGAGAGAGAACTAAGAGAGATCGAGAGAGACTGACGAGAGAGAGCAGCTTCTTGCACCGTCTCTCAATCTATGTTAGCTCTCTTTCTCCACTCTTGCCCATCTCTATCAACTCTTTCTCTCTCTCTCTCTCTCTCTCTTTCTCCCATCTTTCTCAATCTCTCTCAGCGCTCTCTCTCCTGTCTTTCTAAAACTCTCTTAGCTCTCTCTCGCCCATCGCTCTCTCTGAATCTCTCTCAGCTTTCTCTCTCTCTCTCAATCCCATAACTAAAGGGCAGGACGATTTATCTTTCCATGATCTTCTGAAGCTTGAAGTTCACAGTGGTGGCTAGTGCTCTAACATCGATGTAGTGGTAGATGGGGTTGATGGGGGAATGAGGACGAGAGGATAGCAGAGGAAGGGGAGCGTGGTGTTGAGGCCATAGGGCAGGCAGAGGGCGGTGGCGTAGCGAGAAGACAAAAGTGAGGCTACTTGTAACACCCCGGCATTTAATATGCTCGAATGCTACCAAACATAGACTAATCAACCTCTAAATACCATAAATTAAGATAAATTACAGCAAATGAGTAAATGCTAAAATCGAAAATTTCGGCAGCATCTCCTTTGTTTTTCCATGAATTGAAGCAACAACAATATGATCACAGGATATAGTATAAAGAATGACATCTAAATCATCAATAACAAGGGTTCTAGCAGCAGTATAAGCCTAGAATAAAGATTCCAGCCATCTCATGAGCCAAACAAATTAAATGAGGAAACCAAGCACACAAATTAACCATCACAATTAAAGGAAGGAACATGTCATTGTTTATATGTGTGATGCTAAGTGATGACGTGTGACTAGCTCCCTTTCCCGCATGCCGGTTTCATGGTACCTAAGAAAAACAACATAAACACAAGCGTGAGCTCATCACTCAGCAAGTATATTGCAATGGAACAAGAAAATACATTCTAATACCTTCATCACCACTTTTCACATACGACATCATACACATCTCATATTCATAGCGTAAGCATATCATTGACATCATCATATATCATCATCATATAACATCCTCATATAATGCAATGCAATCCAATGCAATGCGATGCACATATCTCCTGGAAACTCATACCGGTATGGTTGAGTACACACCCGTCGGTGTGCACCCTCTCCCCCCTTCCATCCCGAAGATGGAGAGTGCCTACTCCTCGCTTCCATACACCACGGTGGATGGAATCACGATGTAGGACTTACTCATTGGCTCTCCGGAATAGTCATAACTTTCTCATCGACCTTCCCCAGACTAGTTATGACTTTCTCACTGCCCGGGCCATGTATCATGCCATGTATGCAAACATGCCAACATCATAAATAACTTGTACATTAACACATGGCATCATAACATAATAAGAATCTTCATCATATCAATGGCAATCATTAAAGCATGGCATGTGAACATATCATATACTCAATTTCAATCTCAACCAATGTAGCAAACTACAACCCGCTACCTATTCCAATACACTTGCCTCAACCACGGGCGACGGATTGGCGAGAAGTAGAGGGCACCCCCGGGGTCACACCACATGCACATAGGCACCACACACTCAAAATCATGCCCACATAACAATACGCAAACACTCTTCTACCCCGACTTCGCAAACTACTCGCACAACCCAAAACAGAGGTTCTGTCCCGTTGGGGCAGCAGACTTGCAACGAGCATAACTCGAGTTCTAAGACTCCGAATCGATTAAACGAGTACATCCTCGCGTAGCTTAGGAAATTTCCTAACTTTTTCTAAGTATAAGGGAAAACTGATTCGGAGTCTAATGTGGTTTAATCTACAGAATACCGTGATCTGTTCCAATCACGTCACAGTTTTTAACATGTTCGGTAAAACGAGCATAACTTTCAAACGGCTGGGCGGAATTGGATGTTCTTTATACCCACTGAAAGGTATTGAAATTGCCTACAACTTCTTTAACAGGCGGCCGACCAAATTCCAACTCTAAATTGGCGAAAACCCAAACCCTAGGTCGACTGCTCAATCTACCCGAAACAGAGAACGTGGCAAACTCTAGATTTCATCTAATCTACCCAATTACAGCACCACCAATTGATCTAAAAATATGATATCAACTCCTAGAACAGTACCTAGACCAACCCCAAGGATTCCCGTGGCCATACCTTCGCCCGACGAACGAAGAACCAACGGATCTCCTCCCGGTTCGCGCGATCTCCTTCCTCGCTCCAAATCCACCGGATCTCCTCGTCGCGGAGCGCTCCAATGGACAGATCTGCGGGGTGGTGAGGTGGAGAGGCTTCCCTAGGGTAGCAAGGGTGGTGGAGAGGGGAGGGGTGGTGTGGCGCCATGGGGGAAGATGGAGAGGAAGGGGAAGGGTAGAGGCGCATGGGGGGGCTAGGGGGTGGCGGCTAGGGTTGGGAAAGGGAGTGGGGGCACACCAAGGGGTGGGGGCCAGATTTGGCTGCCCAAAAGTCCCCCCTTGGGCCCAAACCCTTCCACCGGAGGCCCAACTCAACCCCCAAGGCCCAAAGTCCCCCGGAGAGGCCCAAACACCCGAAAACGGCCCAAAAACACGCTATAAACGGCATAACGTAAAGTTTTAACCTTCATTTTCACATTTTATAAAGTTTTGACCTTCCGTAGTGTCACACTACTATAACGTGTGTGATAGTGTGGCACAACCAACGAGAAAGACAAAGGAGAGGCTACCACAATGTGGGTGATAGTGTGGTGCCAACCGAGGAGAGGAAGAGAGAGGGAATGTGAGAGTGAGAGTAGACCAGAGAGAGTAAAATAGAGAATCAAAGGAAAAGAGACATAAAGAGTCGTATGGAGAAAAAAAAGGAGAGGCTACCATAGCTCCCCCCTGTCCCCCCCTCTCTCTCCCATGTCTCTCGTCCATTGCTCCCTCTCTCTCACCCATCTTCCCCCCCCCCCTCTCGCCCGTTGCTCCCAGAAGGTTTTAAAATACAATTTATGGGTCCGACAAACCATAACTTTAAGTTTCAATTTTCAAGGAATGCATAATTGAGAAACAAAACTATAAAAAAAACTATAACTTTATCACACTTGAGGCCATCTAATAACCCGTGCTCACAGTCACAAGTCATACACACAAGCTGAAGCTCTCACTTATACAATAATCTCTAACAAAATTCCAAATATCAGACAACCCAGGTTAACATACTAACATAAATAGAAACTAATGGAACCAGATCCAGACCTGATATGCTGCTGTTCGTATAAAACAAAAAAATGAGAATATAAAATGTAGAAAGAAAAATGACTAACAAGAGCTATCAATTTTCATGGCGACGCCACGGTGTTTGTACAAAGTACATAGTTCCCCTTCCTTTTTCTTTTTCTTTTTTTCTTTTTGTTTTTTCCCTTTTCCTTTTTTTCTTTTTCTCCTATTCTTTTTTTTTTCTTTTTTTCTTTTTTCCCTTTGCCTTTTTTTGTTTCTTCCTTCAGCCCTTCCCCTTTTATCCCCTCAACTCCTAGCGGCCAGATCCACAACGCCATGTCACCTCACTTGCTCCCTCGCCCACGCGCGCCTCCTAGAGGCTAGATCGCCGCCTCTCGCCTCCCTCATTGTTCCCCGTCGTCCAATCGCCTCTCGCCGCCTCTCCTCTTCCCCGCAGCCTCGTCGGGCGCCCAGCACTCCTCCGCGACCTCCCGCACCTCCCCTTCCTAGTCGACGTGCGTGGCAGCCACGGAGGAGGTGAGACGGCCACGTCAGAGGAGGCTCACGGCCATGGCGGAGGGGCCGAGGCGCGGACACGGCAGGAGGAGGCGGAGAGGCCTAGACGTCGTGGCGCGGGAGGCGAGTCGGCGGAGGAGGCGAGGCGGCATGGCAAGGCGGGCGGAGACCTTGGCGGCGACGGTCCTGTCGGGCGGGCAACCTCGGGCGAGCGGGCGCGCGCAAGGGGAGGCGAGGCGACCTCGAGCATGGGCGGGCCGGCGGATGGACAGCCTCGGCTCGCGGGCGGACGGGGACGGCGAGGCGGTGGTGGCGGGGAAGGCGAGGTGACCTTAGGCGAGCGGGCGCGCGGCGGATGGACAGCCTCGGCGCGCGGACGGACGAACGGCCTCGGCCTGGTATGCTCCCTTGCCCCTCCACCTTCCCCTCCGTGTGCTCAGCCGCGTGTTGCGCGCGCTGCCCGCGGGCTGTGCCGCGCTGAGGATGGGTTCGCCGTGTCGCTCTCCTCGGTGGCGTGTCGACATGCCCAACTGTGCCGGCGTGCCCGAACGTGCCGGCACTAGCACTGTCCAAATAGTCATGCTGGCCGTGCTGCCCACTGTGCCTACTTTCTCGACCCGGCCTGCCCGATAAACAGTATTGGACCGGCACGACACAGCCCAACTCTTACCGTACCAGATTTTAGACCGAGCTAGACCACCGTACCTTGGGCAGGCCCACATGGGCACGCGGCCAGATGCCCATGCTGTACCAACAACGTATGTCGCGGGAACGAAGCATAACAGAGCACACGTGGCGCCAGCAAAGCAAAGCTTAGCTTGTTCCAGGAGAGGCCGTTTCTTTCTAGAAAGTCCTCGGATCGCCGGCCAGCCGCACCCATGGAAAGCGATTCTTTCTAGAAAGCTATCTTCCTTTCCTTCCACGCGGCGGCTTCCCACGCACTAAACAAACATGCTCCGCTCACTTGTACACCTCCCAAGCGCTGCCGACCTAATTTATTGACACCTACACGTAACTCGAGTATTCTCAGTCTTCAGCTAGGCAAATCAGATGCGATAATTAAAAAGATTTTTTTTATAGTACATTATAATACTGCTCTCTTCAATTAGCTATAGTTTTAGATATATGAACAGTTTAATTTTTAAAACTTTTTTATAGTACATTATAATACTACTCTCTTCAATTTAGATATATGAACAGTTTAATTTTTAAAACTTTGACTATTAAGATTTTTAAAATTTTAAATTAGATACGTGAAAATATGTGTAGATTAATCTTGAAATGTACTTTATAATAAAAATTAGTGATCAAAATTGTGTCTTGGACACTATGTCGATGTCCAAAATGATAACTATTCATGACCTAATGGAGTAATTTGTTAAGGACATTGGTACTACTCTGCTACCTAAGGAAATATAAACAAATACTAACAAAGAGCAAGTACAATAGCAAAGCCCACTACCTACTCTATTTCTCATTCATGTCATCTAGAGTAAGCAAAAAACTAGTTTGTACAATAACTATTTCTAAAGATTGTCTGTAGATGCTGTGTAATAACTATCTCTTCTCTCTTGTACATAATTAATATACCTATGTTTCCGTGTAAAGTTGGTTACTAAATAAGAGCTGTTCTCTTCTCTTTTCTGACTCTCTCACATATAACAAAACTGATATGTACAGTTTAATAGTAATCTGAGATGATATTATTGTACTCTAACCGTACTGAATTTAGGGTCCTCTAGGAGAGCTCGTTAATCAATGAACTGGTCTTTACCTTCAGAAACAGATGGAAATAATGGGGTGCAAGACAATGCTGCTACGTACACCTGTTGAGTTTTGGCGACAAATGCTTTTTTTTTTCTGTGGATACTCCGTCTACGCCTCCTGTCGAGCCACCTTGCCCCGCGCCGTCCCTCTGGTCAGCGTGTGGCGCGGGTTGTGCGCACGTCTCCTCGCGCATGGAGGCGTCCGGGCAGAGGGGGCACCTCGCACTCGCGTACGTACAAACGGCGGGGCAGCGCGCACTCACGAGCTGAAGCACGGGCAAGCGGACGGCCGCGGGGCAGCGCGCCCAGGCAAGCGGATGTTCGTGCGCTTTCCAACCAGGCCGCACTCGGGCACGGCCATGTGTGGATGCGTGGCATGCGCCACGTTCGCCGGCATGTGATCGATGCCTGACGCGGCGTGCGTGTATCACACACCCACACCTGACCTAGTCGTATCGATCGGACGCCGAATATATGTTTCCTGACTCCAAGTCGTAACTTACAAACGGCAGCAAACTCAAATCCTGCGTATTGCACCAAGTTAGAGAGGCCTAGAGTTGATACCAGCCAGGAAATTTGTACAAATATCACTGAATTTAACTCAAGGGGAGTAGCCCAATGTTTTCTTTCTGTATGGAGGGAGGCACCTCATGGTACAGGACAACGCACACACAAGTCGCTCATCCCATGACATCACAATACATATACATATATCTACACACCAGCTCGTCGTACCACCGGCCGCTTGTTTCGTAACATACGGCTCTGATACGTCACGAATGCCCCAGGTTTCTGGCAGTGAGACACATATCCATTTGGCACGACCACATTTCATTGGTCCAAGCATGTACTGTAATTTTCCATGGTGTGGACCGGAGGACAAGTCCACACGCTAAGCTGATGAATTCTTCACGGCTAGCTCGTGCATCTTACACCCCCTCCCAAGAAAGGTTACAAATTTCGTTTCCAGAGCACATTTTGGAGCGGTTAAAATCCAAAATTTTAATAAGATTTAAGAATTTTTGCTAAAATCCAACTGAAATGAAAAAAAAAACTAAATTTTAAATCTTGTAGAAAGGTTACAAATTTCATTTCCAGAGCATATTTTGGGAGCGGTCAAAATCTAAAATTTCAATGAGATTTAGGAATTTTAGCTAAAATCCAATTGAAATGAAAAAACTAAATTTTAAATCTGGTATTTTGGTGACAGCAAAACTGAATTTTCGACCAAAATGAGCGAAATTCTGACCAATATGTCCGAAATTCCGACCAATATGACTGAAATTTTGGCACTACTCAACCCCTATGAAATTTTGATCAATATAACTAAAATTTGTATATATATTTTTTGTAAAACTTTTATATGTATTCCTCAAAAAAGGCATTACAAATTCACTACAGAAAATTTGGTGCTAAATTCAGTCCTACAAACATAAAAACCGGTTGAATTTGTGATCATCTTGGTAATAAAACTAAAATCTCGCCAGAAAATCTTAAAATCATTACAGCAGTTTGAAAATTTTCAGAAAAAATTTATCTTGTCGAGATTTAGAACCTCAGCCCCAGCTAAAAGATGAGATTTTTGCGATATTTTGAACACTGCTGCTCCCGAGTGACCTCCAAATGAGTGAATGACCATCCAAAGTCGTCTCCGCTCTTCTTTTCTCACATCTTGGAAGCATCCACCCATACCCTCCTCTCTAGTTGACCAAGTAAGAAGTACGACTCCTCCTTCCCTTGTTGCTTAGTCCCCAAGAACCACTCACTAATTACCTCGTCGCTACTTAATTGATCACACAGTACACCAGAAAACAACTACCACTACACCAGCAACTTCCCTGATACTTACTAGTCGCCTCCCTTCCTTGTATAAAACCTCCACTAATTGGCCTAATCTCTCTACACATCACACGCAGCTGTCTCAGTTCCCAAACCACTACCAAATTTCTACTCTAGTACAGCAGTACTCCTCTTCTCCTGTAGCATTGTCCAAGCATGGCCGAGGAGGCAGTCCTTGACGCGACGCCGATACCGTGGCCGGCGGCGGGCGACGACGAGGGCTCGGGGGAGGTGCAGCTGCAGCTGCACTGCGCCAAGGCCGGGTGGGCCAAGCGGGAGCGCTCCAGGCGCCACGGCCTCCGCGCGCCTACCGAGGAGGAGCACCTCGCGCTCTGCCTCCTCATGCTGGCGCGCGGCAGCCGCGCCCCCTCGCCCGAGCCGCAGGTGCACCGTTGCTCCGTTTGCGGCAAGGCCTTCCCGTCCTACCAGGCCCTCGGCGGCCACAAGGCGAGCCACAGACCGAAGACGCCGCCAGCGAGCAACCACGCCGTAGACGAGCCTGCTGCGACGTCGTCGGCAGTTTCCTCGTCCACGTCGGGCGGAGGCGCGGGCACGGCCCGCAAGGTGCACGAGTGCTCGGTGTGCAAGAAGACGTTCCCGACCGGGCAGGCGCTTGGAGGGCACAAGCGCTACCACTACGAGGGTCCCATCAGCGGCCGCAGCAGCGCCGCCCCACTGGCGAGCCGCAGGTTCGACCTGAACCTGCCGGCGCTACCGGACATCATCATCGATCGTTGCATGCCGGCGGCCGAGGAGGAGAAGTTGCTCAGCCCACTGGCATTCAAGAAGCCGAGGCTCATGATCCCCGGCTTAATCGGTTAACTAATCTTAGTTAATTACAAGACATGGTCTCCATGTTATCTGTACTGTTGGATTGCAGCATTGGTGATTTGTTGTACGTACTTTGCTGGTGAAGTGTAGATCGATGGGTATAGCTAGTTTTGTGTATTTAAAATTCAGTAGAATGATTCTTTGATGAGTAGTGTTTTTATGTTTTTCTTCCCAATATAAGTTGTACATTTATTAAAGCAAATAAAAAGGTAAATACGTAGTCATCATTTATCTTTTATTCATGCTTTAATATCTATACAATTTTTAAAAAGAAAAACATACAAACACCTCTCTTCTTTCATTAATTGGTTTGGTGTATCATAAACAAGTTGATGTGGGGGGTGTGTGCCAGTATTATCTTTTTTATTTATCTTGATTCTCTCTGTTTTTGAATATATTATTTTAGATTTTAAATTGTATTCTAAATACATATCATTTTACAATTTTAACGTAATTTTCTACTATTTTTCTTTCTATACCTCTCTCATTTAGCTATTTTTAATATTAATTAGTACTCCCTCTGGTCACAAATAGTTGTCGTTTTGGATACAGTGATGATCAAATTTTTTAAAAATTGAATATCGATATATTTTAAAATATTTGAATTAGATACATGAAAATTATATGTGTAGATTTGTCTGGAGAAGTACTTTCATAATATTATAATTTTGTTGAGTTTTATAAATATATTATAATAAAAATTAGTGATCAAAGTTTTATAAATATATTATAATAATTTAAATTATTGAGTTTTATAAATATATTATAATTTTATTAAGTTCTAAGACGATAACTATTTGTGACCGAAGAAAGTGCCATAGAATAGAGTAAAATAAACTATTCAAAATATAATAAAAAATAATAATAAATTTTTTTATAAATATATCTTAATAAAAGTATAAAGAACCGATAATAACACCGATTCGGTAACGGATGGAGAAATTAATTTATTCGATCGATGTATGCCCAAGGCACAGCCTGAGTAGTAGTGGTTGAGTGAGACCATGTTGCCGTGTCGGCCACTCTCGATCGGTGCGGCTGCGTAGCGTACACCCTCGTCTGCAAGTTTAGCTGGGGTTTGACAAACTGGTGTTTCCAAGCTTACCAAATCTTAAGACGAGGCCACAACTACGTAAGTCTCTAAAATCCATTAGTTGAGATGTAAACGTAATATGTAAGTCCCCAATGGCCCGTGCCTTCTAGATTACTCTGATCATCAGTCTATGATAAAAGTATTTTGCTTCGTTACATGATATTGGTATTGCCATGTTTAATCAAATTCCACAACATTTGGGATATTCTACTCAATTTTCCAACTTTTCTTTAATACATGTCAGTTCTTTTTTTCTGGGAGTAAGACATGCATGTAGGTACTGGTTAGCCAGGAACATAGCAATTAACTGAGTTATTTGAGTATGACAACCGACTAAATCACTAAACTTGCCTGCTGGCAGCAGTTAGCATGGTCTACTGTTGGTCGGTCAATTTTAGACTGTATAATAATGTCCTTGCGTGTGGACTGTGGAACGAGCTCCAGGTCAACTCGCAATGCTGCCATGCATCTATATATATACTTGGCTTCCTCTTGGATCCTGTTTGTTTAATTTCACATAACCTACCTCGATTATGCATGTGTCGCCATCGACAAGGCCAGGTGATTAAGTAATTTATCTATCGATTGTCAGCAGCAGATGGTTATCCGTTCGAAGCTACTGCTCCCTTCTTGACATCTTGGGCACATCGACCACATGGAAGTTTCTTTCAATTGGACATGTTACATGCTATCTAATTTATCTTCGTGGTAGCAGGTTCTATAAGAAATGTACGCAATATTTTAATTTCAAATTGTATCAGGAGACAAATATCACAGATAAATAATGATGCACAGAGTAAATCTAACAGTAAACTGTACATTGTACTTCCAAGCATATATACTTTAAGAAACAGAGTATGATCAAGTTGAATGATCACTAACGACTTACAGTTGGGCTTGATGAAGAACAGAATGATGCGCAGAAGAGGCCGTGGAAGAAGTCGAAGTCGAGGAAACAGCACAGGAGCTGTCGTGACTCGTGCAGATGCGCTGCCCAGAAACCTTATTGCCGCTCCGTGCAAGTGAACTCTGCGGCAATGGCTCAAAGATACCACTCACCCTCCTTCACGGTGCACACCGAGGAGGAAGACCGGCGAGGTTCAACAGCTCAACACAACAATACAGCTTTTGCAGAGAGGAGCAGGAAGAATGGAGGAATTCAACGTGTCAAGTCTGGACGTCTCCAGGTGTTTTTATACACACGCATCAATAACTGACAGAGTAATGTGATAGTTACTAGTAACTGACTGCATAATGTCGGCAGTTACTAGATGTTTAAATCGCATTTAAATAGAATGAATAGAGAGATAGTTGCAAGATTCAGCAAAATAAAAGGTAAATTCAAAGTGACATGAGACACACTACGACGCGGCGCGGTCGCTCGTCGCAAGTCACAAGTCACGCGGATTTTCACGCGAAAATACGCGAATGCGCGTGCGTGTGTGTGTTCATCCACTATCCACCCTATGTCATTCTCATACCAAGTGTCACATTAATCAAGAGGTGGCAAGGACTCCACATTTTAAGTTGCCTTTCCTCCACTTAGCTAGGCAATATGGTACTAAACTTGCATGCTTTGGAATTAAAGAAAATGGCCCACCCATGGGCCAATTTCTAACAATCCCCCACCAATTCCATAGCAAACAGCAGAAAAGATAACAAAGATCGTTGTACTGAAGTGTTGTTAATATACCACTCTTTTGGTGTAAGTCCCGTACAGGTTGAACTTGCAAGTAGATTAGCAAGGTTCATCCTCTCACAACTAGTGAATGGACTATGCCTTGAATTCATAGCCTTTCGTGATCAGACTTTACTTGAAAATCACAACTGATACTAGGCTGCCAATAAACCACACCTACACGGAGCGCTATATAGTCATGCTCCCGTATCTGCTCATGAGCTTTCTAGAGAATGCCCCATCCTTGTGAACTGCGACCTCACAGTTATGCTCAAGTAGGTGTATTCATTATAGGTATCATGTAGGCCAATACCTTTTTCTCTCATTTTGACACTAGAATACATTAAGGCTTTAAGCCAACCTTCCATACAGTCGAGAGTACTTTATCTATCAGGATATAGGTACAATTTAATAATATGTACTCTTTTGTTACAACATCAACTTGTTTTTCCCATTACCTAATTCACGGGATCTCCAATCAGGAAGATATGGGTTACCTTTGTGTTGTAACTCAAATGGGCCTCATACCCATGTCCATAGATGCAATGGAAATCATTTTCCTTACAAGTCCTTTTGTAAAAGGATCTGCCAAATTTTTCTCAATGCGAATATAATTCACAGCAATTACTCCGGAGTTTCTCAATTTTCTTACAGATTTAAGCATGTGCTTCACATGTCTGGAGGACTTCATGTTATCCTTAGTACTCATAACCTTAGTCAAAATTATTTGGTTATCGTAGTACATTAGGATCGGCGGTACTGGTTTCTCAACCAATGGCAAGTCCAATAGTAGCTCTCTAAGCCATTCAGTCTCAACAGTGGTTGTATCAAGTGCAACGAGTTCAGCTTCCATGGTTGACCTCATTAATATGGTCTATTTGCAAGACCTCCGTCTAATACAGATGGATATCCAGTATAGTGAATTCCGTAAGATGTTGTGCCTCTCAAGTAGCGCAATACTCTTTCAAGTGCCTCCCAATGATCATCTCCCGAGTTAGATGTAAACCGGCTTAATTTGCTCAGAGCAAATGAGATATCTGGTCTTGTAGCACCGCTAGATACATAAGGGATCCAATAATTTGTGAATATCTCAATTGATCTTTCCCTAACCCTTGATTTTGTCGAAGCTTAACGCTCGGATCATATGGTGTTGGAGAAACTCTGCAATTCTCAAAGCCGAACATGCTCAATATTTTCTCAGCATAATGGGATTGGTGCAAAATGATCACATCCTCATTCTTGATCAATTTAATATTTAGAATAACATCTGCCTCTCCCAAGTCTTTCATATCAAAGCATCGAGATAAGAAAGTTTTGACCTCGTCAATTACAGCAGTGTTTGTCCCAAATATAAGTATGTTATCAACATACAAACACAAAATCACACCTTGAACCCCACCATAACGATAATATACACACTTATCTGCCCCATTAACAGCAAAACCAGCAAATGTCAAAGTTTTATCAAACTTTTCGTGCCATTGCTTAGGTGCTTGCTTTAGGCCATACAAGGATTTTAATAATTTGCACACTTTATTTTCCTGTCCAGTAATCACATAACCATCAGGTTGCTCTATATAGATTTCTTCCTCTAACTCTCCATTAAGGAAAGCTGTCTTTACATCCATTTGATGGATGTGTAGACCATAGGAAGCAGCTAATGCAATGAGCACTCTAATGGTGGTTAATCTGGCAACAGGAGAATAAGTATCAAAATAATCCTCTCCTTCTTACCATCAGGCCTCATTTTCTTTTTGAAGACCCACTTGCATCCAACAGGTTTGCACCCACTAGGACGATCAGTGATCTCCCAAGTCCCATTAGCCATGTGGAATCCATCTCATTACGGACCGCTTCTTTCCAATACTCAGCATCAGGTAGAGCATAAGCCTTTGAAAGAGTTTTTGGCACATCATCCACGAGGTATACAATAAAGTCATCGCCAAAGGTTTTCTCAACCCTTTGTCTCTTGCTCGTACAAGGAGCTTCTGCGACCAAATTGTTATCCTCCTCAGTAATATCTTCTACTGGTAGTGTATCACTCATTGGTTTAGAAATAGTGGTAGGTTCAGCATTATTATTATTATTATTATTATTATTATTATTATTATTATTATTATTATTATTTTCAGTTTGAGTATTCTCAGTTCATGAAGTACTACCTGCTGGTCTCATAGGATAAATATCCTCAAAAGAATGAAGCATCTCTGGACTCGATTATTGTGCTAGCAATAATCTCAGGAGTTTCTGATTTTACTATTAAAAATATATAGGTCGTACTGTTATGTGTATATCCTAGAAAAATGCAATCAATTGTTTTAGGTCCAAGCTTTCTCTTTTTCTGCAATGGTATATTGACTTTTGCCAAACACCCCATATTCGCAAAAAAATTGACATTGGGCTTTCTCCCCTTCCATCCCTTATACGGAGTAATCTCACACTTTTTAGTGATTACTCTATTTAGGACAAAAGTTGCTGTCAATATAGCTTCTCCCACCACATTTTAGGCATACCGACACTCTCTAACATGGCATTCACCAAGTCTGTGATTGTTCGGTTTTTCCTCTCAGCTACCACATTTGATTGGGGAGAATATGGTGGTGTAACTTCATGGATATTACCATGCTCAGAACAGAACTGGGAGAATTCATGAGAGATATACTCTCTTCCATGATCAGACCTTAGTCTTTTAATTTTCTTTTCTAGCTGGTTCTCAACCTCAGCCTTATAGATTTTGAAGTAGTTTAAAGCTTCATCCTTTATTTTCAGCAAATACACATAACAATAATGTGTTGCATCATCTACAAAAGTTAGAAAGTACCTTTTGCCTCCTTTTTGTCAACAATGCATTCATCTCACATAGGTCAGAATGGACAAGATCTAATGGTGCCAAGTTCATTTCTTCCTCTAATCCTTTAAAGGGTTTTCTAGGCTGTTTTGCTTGCACACAAGATTGGCACTTTGATCCTGTGATAATATCACATTTTGGAATTAACTCTAATCTGGACATTCGAGCAATGCTATCAAAACCAATATGATAGAATCAAGAATGCCAAATATCGGCATCACATTTATTCAAACCAGTTGCAATATTCATATTATAGCAAGACTCTAGAGTGCTTAGGCGGAACAAGCCTCCGCTCTCATAGCCTTTACCAACAAAGTTCCCAAACTTAGATAATACAACTTTATTTGACTCAAATACTAGCTTTTAACCATCCCTGCATAAGAGAGAACCATTAACGAGGTTCTTTTTTATTGTTGGCGCATGCTGCACGTTCTTCAAGTGGACAATCTTCCCTGAAGTAAGCCTTAGATCCACTATGCCAACACCAAGAACAGAAGCATGTGACCCGTTCCCCATTAGGAAGGAGGAAGCCCCAGTTGCCTGGTAAGAAGAAAACAAAGAAACATCAGAACACACGTGAACATTAGCACCAATATCAACCCATCAATCAGTGGTTTGACATGCTGAAAAAACAACAGGAGAATTACCATTCCCTCTGAAGTCGAGGCCTCGCCTATGGTCACGTTGGTATTTTTCTTGCCCTGTTCATTTGTCCTATTTTTGCGATAGCGACAGTCTTTCACCATATGACCGTCCTTTCCGCACATGAAATAGGTGATGTTCTTTATGTCCTTTTTCTCAATTTTCTTCTTTTTAAAGCTAGTTATCTTGTTTGGTTTAGGAACTTTGAAGTTCCTGCCATATGATTTCTTCTCGACGATATTGGCATTATCCTGATTAGTTATGTCTTTTGCTCTTCCTTTTCTTCCACATCAAGGGCTGCAATGAGATCCTTAACAGAAATATCTTCCCTCTTGTGCTTTACGCTAGTGGAAAAATCCCGCAAAGATGAGGGAAGTTTGGCAACAATGCCCACTGCAACAAACTTAGGAGGCAATGCACAACCCAAGTGCGCAATCTCGCCAACCAGTAGCTGGAGGTCGTGTGCTTGTGCAACAGTCGACTTAGTGTCATCCATGCTAAAATCAAAGAATTGCTCGCACACATACAACCAATGACCGGCTTCAGCCTCTGCATACTTCAAGTCAAGTGCATCCCACAACTCAGTGGCAGATGTGTAGTTCATATACACATCATAGAGCTGATCTGCCAAAATGGGCAGAAGGCAGCCTAGTGCAGTGTTGTTCGCACTCTCAAACTGCATATACTGGTCAATCGTAAATGGGTACTACGGGTGGATCACCCACCACAGCCCCAATGACATGAGCCAAAACTTAGCCCTTGTTTGCCATCTACGAAAATTTGCACCAGAAAACCTCTCAGGTTTCATAGCATCCGAAGCATTAGCCATTGCTGAATCATAAAATTATCGCAAATAAGATTTCTAGATTGTTGGAAATGTGCGCAATATTTTAATTCCAAATTGTACCAGGAGACAAATATCACGAATACATAGTGATGCACACAGTAAATCTAACAGCAAGCTACACATTGTACTTCCAAACATGTATACTTCAAGAAACAGAGTATGATCAAGTTGAACGATCACTAACGACTTACAGTTGGGCTTGATGAAGAACAGAACGATGCGCAGAAGAGGTCGTGGAAGAAGTCAAAGTCGAGGAAGCAGCGCAGGAGCGGTCGCACAGATGCGCTGCTCAGAAACCTTATTGCCGCCCCATGCAGGTGAACTCTGCGGCAATGGCTCAGAGATACCGCTCACCCTCCTTCACGGTGCACGCCGAGGAGGAAGGTCGGCGAGGTTCAACAGCTCAACACAACAGTACAGCTTTTGCAGAGAGGAGCAGGAAGAATGGAGGAATTCACCGTGTCAAGTTTGGACGTCTCCAGGTATTTTTATACATGTGCATCGATGGCGAGTGAGTAATGTCGTGATTACTAATGGCCAGCTAACGTAATGTCGTGATTACTAGAATGTTTAAATCGCATTTAAACAGAATGAATAGAGAGATAATTGCAAGATTCAGCAAAAAAAGGTGAATTCAAAGTGACAGGATGTAACACCCCAAAAATTTTGCTTTTCTTAAATTCATGTGTGATTTGGCACTTTGGTGAATTTTTGGAATTTTCTGGAATTTATTTGGATTTATTTGGAATTTATTTGAATTTATTCCATTTTGAAATAATTAAAGAATTAAACTTTGCAAATAAAATTTTGTTGGAAATATTTTATTTGAGTCCAAAATGATCCAAAGTATTTTCGAATTTTTCCGAATTTTTCAGTCTTTTGATATTTTTAATGAATTAAATGAATTTCGGGAATTATTTTAAATATTAAATCGCTGGAAAATCAAGTCGGGTCAAATCTTGTTCATCCGACGGACCGAGTCCGAGTCCGACTCGAGTCCGACCGAGCCACGTGACTTGACCGAACCCATTCGATCCTAACCGTTGGATCGAGATCCAACGGTCCAGATTGGATCGCACCGGTTCGAGCGGTGTCTGGGTCGGATCCGATCGCGCCCACGCGATCGTGACCATCGATCGGGCCACGTGGCCGGCTGTGCGTCGTCGTCTCCGCCGAGACCGAGCCGGACTCCGCCGCGCGTAGATCTAGGGTTCGCCGGCACGAACGCCGAGGCTATTTAAGGCCCGGGTCACACCCCGAGGTCGGCCCTGACCTTGCGCACCCATAGCCCCTACTCACCAAGGCAGAGCCGCCGCCGTTTAGCCGCGATAGCTCGACGTAGTTGAGCGCCGCTCCGCCACGGTTTTTGCTTCATCCCGCCGTCACCCACCGTCCCTAGCCACCGTTGAGCCCAGATCCAGAATCCCCAGACCAAGACGCACCCGTGGAGCCAACTCATCTCGCCGGAGGAGCCCCGAAGCGCCACGGGAGAAGTCATCGTCTCCGTCTCCATTGCTTTGCAGCTCGCAGCGTCGCCATCGACCTCGCGAGCTCGTGCGCCATCCGATCTTGATCGTGCGGTTGAGAGTGAGTTCACGTGTTTCCAAACCCGATTAGATCTGGACCGTTGGATCAAGATCCAACGGCCCACGATCACCACGTGCCGTAGTAGTGTTAATGTATGATTAGATCTGGACCGTCTGATCTAGATCGAACGGCCCACGATCATCGAGTAGTTTTCAACGTGTTAACCTTGGATCTAATCGCGGCCGTTGATTTTCAAATCAACGGACACGATCGCGCCACGTGTCCAGGAATCGAACCGCCGCCACGCGCGGCGCAGCGTGGAGTCACTGACACGCCGGGCCCGCGTGTCAGCGACAGCACCGTGACGTCACCCATGACATCATCGGTGGGTCCCACCTGTCAGCACCGTGGGCTGAGCCCGGCGTCGGCGATGGCGTCACGAGGGGACCCACCTGTCAGTGACACAAGGAGCCGTGAACCGAGTCCACGGTAGACCCGAGCCGAGCGTGGACCAAGTCCATGGACCGGCTGACGTTAGCAGACCAATCAGAGGCTGACACGTGTCCAGGCTGACGCAATAACTAATTTCCGAAAAAGAAAATGATTTATTAATTCGAAATAATGATTTCAGATTTTGTTTCAAACTTCAAACGCTTATAACTTTTGCGTTTCAACTCCGATTTGAGTGATTCAAATTTCTAAATTTGTATAAAATTGAGACCTACCTAAATATGAATTTTATTTAATTTTTGGACTAAAGTTTTTCTCTGTAAAATTATTTAATTGATTATTTAAACTTTAAATAATCATAACTTTTGCGTTTTAACTCCAAATTTGACGATTCCAGTTTCTAAAAATTCATAAAATTATGTTCTCTTTGTTTATGGATTTTATTTGGATGATTGGATACTTTTTGCCTATTGTTTATTCGTGTATTTGCTATTTGCACGCTTTACGAGTAGACGTTGAAGTGCCGGAAGGATTTGACTAATAGCATATGACTAATCCTTCACATCATCACCTCTAGATCATCGACTTGAATCCATCAAGAATACAGAATATTATCATTTACTAAACCACCAAATATTCTGAATCATTCACTATTCTCCATAAATGATTAGTACATATCTATATCTTCATAATCATCTGTTTCTTAATCAATCTGTTAAGAATAAACCCCAACAAACACTAATAATCCAACTAACTCTGATTCTCACCTCCTACTAGTTTATCAACCCAAGAATCCAAGTTGACATATTATTTACTTGCAATGATCTGTTTAATCCACCCTGAATACTTTACAATCCCATACATCTTCCAAAATCTCCCACGACTATATTGTTTAAATTGAGAACTACTATTCACCCATCTCCAATTACATTCCATACTATGGGTTCTATTCAAACTATCCTCCAAATAGTCATTTTCCTAATCGAAGGGTATTTTATTAAAAATATTTATTATGGTGGATCACTGTTCTAGGGCGACAAAGGGGTTACGGATAGCCATTTCAAGGAGGTATAAACAATAGGTATAACTAACAACCTAACGTTTGACATCATCATTTTATATACATAGCAATGCAATTTGTAAAACAATTTTAAATCAGTTCGCAAACATAGGAGCAAAGTGCATCAAGGAGACTTGCCTTCGATCACAGCGAGGGTCTCGAGGTCTTGAAGTCCGGCGACTGGGTCGGCGGTCGCGTCGGGGTTGTCGACTACGCGCAAAACGAGACAATAAATAAATAAAAGAAAATAAATAAAATCCAAAAATTATAAAAGTAGTACTGGCAGGAAGGTATTGATTTATGATGAATTTAGGAACTTGAACGGGATCAATCGGAGTTCGGACGGAAAAGTTATGAGCTTCCGAAGATTGAAAATCCTGGAAAATCCGAAAACGAGGAATATTCCAGAGAATCTTTATTTAGCTGAATTGATTTTTGCTTGTCTCATTGACTGGTGGGGACCAAAGGTCATAGAGTAAAGGGCTTCTTCCTCAATGCCTCTGCCATGGGAAACAGAGGATGAAGAGGAGGCAGTGGGGCGCCGGTGAGTGCAGTGGCAGCGGCGGCAGCGGAGGGCGGCCCGCCACGGTATGGCGCGGCGGCCGGGCGAAGCGGCGCCCGACGGGCGAAGCGACGGCGCAGACGCCACGGCGGCGGCAACGGGCGGGCGTGGCTGGCGGCGGGCGAGAAGCGGGCAGCGCGGCTTGATGGCGGCAGCGGCAGATGGCCGGAGAAGGCCCTAATCGGCCCGGCCAGCGTCTGGAGGCGAAGGCGGCGAAGCTCGCTGAGGACAACGGCGGGCGCCGGCAGCAGCCGAGCGGGAGGCTGCTGGCGCGCGGGAAGCGCGGAGGGGCTCGGCCCGGCCGAGAGAAGCCGGCGTGGCGGGCGCGTGGCGGCGGCCCGGCAACATGACGCGAGGCCGACAGGGGCGGCGGCGGGCCCAGCCGGCGGGCGGCGCAGGTCCGGGGCGGCGGCGGCGAGCCGGCGGCGGGGTCGAAACGGCGGCGACGGCAAGCCGGCAAGCCGGCGGCAGCGCAAGGCAAGGAGAAAACAGAGATCGCCCGAAATCTCCAAAATTTGGAAATTTCCCCCAAATTTTGAATATAACCTCCCAACTAAATTATTGGAATAGCTAGTACACATCTAGAAGAACCTAAGAACGAAAAGAATTAGATCAAAACTCACCGGAGTGGGTGAAATCGGCGAAGAACTCGAGTTCGGCCGAATCGACGAGAACTCGGAATTGATCGCCCACACTTGACGAAACCTACAACCGATGGTTAGGTTAGAATCTAGACTCCCACACGAAGACAATGAAACAATCGGAACGGAAAATGATCTACCGGAGAGAGAGATATGGCCACGAACCCGAAGAACACGAAGAACGTCGCGTTTTCGTCGGTTTTCTTGATCCACCGGATGAACGACGAGGAGAGGCTAAAGGAGAGTGTATGTTCTGGAAAGAGGACTCCCTCACGGAGATTTGAGAGGTGGAACCGTGCGAAAGCGGATTAGAAGCGGCCAATTAATGGCAAGATGAATGCATTCGGTTTTTGTGAACTGGCGTATTCAGCGAGATTTGGGCTTAATGACCACCAGGGAATGGAAGGGTCGCAGATTCTGATTCAACGGATCCGGCCGTGATTGATTTGGATCATTATGGAGGAAGTTACAAGTATTTGAATGAAGGAGTTCAAGTATGGAAAGAATGAAGCTCCTCTGTTACTTGGTTGCACGACCCATGGAGAAGATGAACAGTACATGATGAGGTGGCGCTCTCCCATTGGCCGAGGGTTACGCGAACGATTCGCCCAAGATAAAATTAAGGAAAAATGGCCTAAAAATTTCGGAAAAATTCCTAGAGCCATTTTAGAATATTTGGGACCCAATAAAATTGGTTCCGCGGAATTTGGATGATTTTTGAGGAATTGAATATCCGGGTGCGGATCGCAGGCATTAAACAAAAGCCGCGCGAGATAAAATAGGAACGGATGCCCAAAAAAAATCCGGGGAATGATTCCTAAAATCATTTCGGAATATTTGGAACAGTTTAGAAGTGGTTTGGAGATTTTTGGAGCATTTTTGGACTCAGGTGAATTTTCGGGTACCGGCGGGACTGGAAAAATCGATTTTTCGACCGGAGGGGAATTAAATCCCGATTTTGGAGGGAAATGGAGGCCAGGTTAATGTAAACACCAATGAAACTCCAAATTTTGAATTTACTTTATTTAAATTAGGTTTTTCTCCAGAAAGCGAAAACTAGGGCGTTACAAACCTACCCCCCTTAAAAAGAATCTCGTCCCCGAGATTCAGACGAAGAAAGAAAGAGGCTAGGAAACTCTACTCGGAGATCTTCTTCTTGTTTCCGGGTAGCTTTCTTCTCAGGCTGACTGCTCTCCTGAATCCTCACAGAACTTGGTCACACGACATCGAGTTCGGCGCTTAGCTTCATCCAACATGCTGGCGGGATACGCCGGACATAACAGGTCTTTCAATTCCATCTCTTCCAATGGCCTCTGATGCTCGGGCACTGTGCTACACTTGATTCTTGACGGCGGTTATCAGCATAGCTCTTCTATCTCGACTGGGCAGTCTTCAGATTTACACGGATCTGTCTGACCTGCTCTTCGGCTCTTTTCAGAATATCAGGTCTACTGATTTGTCCATTATCGGTCTCTTTCCCATACAAGGGTATTCCGTCTTTTCTTGCATACAGAGCTTCAAAAGACGCCGTCTTCGATTTAAATCGGAGGCTGTTGTTATTCGATCCCACGCACCTTGACTGTCGGTATGACGCGCCGCAACGCATCTTCTAAGATCGATTGATTCTTTACTGTCGGCCACCGATGCAGGGATGGTCAGCAACACTGGAATTCCCATTTGGACCCCAAAACTTTATACCATACATCCAAAACGCGAAGGAAGCGAGAACCTCGATTTGGCACATCCTCCTTAGGCGCTGCGAAAATGCCTTTGCTTTAGCCACGCATCGTTCCACAAGTTTATCACCAGATAGGGGTTATCCTCCACGGAACAAAGTGTGCAACTTTTGTCAATCTGTCCACACTACCCCCCTTAGAAAAAAAAATAAATCATATCCTGACTTAGTTCCAAGGGGTTCAATGGTGTCATTTTTTTTTTTCGTGGTTCGAACGAGAACTATGGCTCCTCGACCATCCTTTACTTATCTCATGATGGGTGCCGAAACACAATTATGTTTCAATAACTATCAACAGAAATCCACTTCCACAATTATAATTCTGCCAAACCTTTATTGATAACAATACTGACGAGTAAATCTTACAATCTGATCACTACGCAACTCTTTTATTTATTCTTTAAAAGAGGTAGGGTACTACTGAAGGTACCATACATTATCATTATCATCCCGAACCTCATTCTCCCATGTACAACGGACCAACTTTCTTGGTCCTTTGTAAACATGCTTTTGACAACCTCATTCTCCCATGTACAACGGACCAACTTTCTTGGTCCTTTGTAAACATGCTTTTGACAACCTCATTCTCCCATGTACAACGGACCAACTTTCTTGGTCCTTTGTAAACATGCTTTTGATAACCTCATTTTCCCATGTACAACAGACCAACTTTTTTGGTCTGTCGTAAATGTGTTTTTGAAGGTTGTTGTGCCAAACCAAGTTATTGAAAAACAGTAAGTTTTACATGTCTGCGGACCAAATTTTTTGGTCCGTCGTGAATGGGTTTTTGAGCGATTTTGAGATTGAAATTTGAATTTGATTTTGAGATTATGAAATTTGTGATAATTTCATGATACTTCTTTTGAAGTGGACTTTATGCAATGCTCATGTGAGTAGTTGCATGGATTGACATTGAGTCAAGTCGTGGACTTGTGCTCGGATTTGTTTTGTGGTTTGTTCATGTGCAGGTATTGCTCGAAGACGAATGTGGTCGATGACGGGACCGGAACTAGGTTCATGGAAGAAGCGAGGTTCGGGACTAGGTTCAGGGAGGAACCGAGGTCTTGGTGGTCAAGGATGTCATGCGGACGTTCGGGCTAAGAGAATGGTGCACATGAAGAATGGTTAGTCACGTGAGAATGGCGGAGGTCATTCGCGTGCAAAGTGTTAGTCACGTGAGTATGGCGGTGGCCATACAGCGTGCAAAGTGTTAGTCACGTGAGTATGGTAGGGTTGCCATACGCTGGCGAAGAGTTGTACTCGGCCAGGTTGGGCCAAGTAGAGTTGTGTTGAATCTGATTCTTTCTAGGGAATAGGAATTGTATTCAGAACTCCTTGTGGGTTGGTCCTTTAAATAGGAGGGGTTGTCTCCTGTTGAAGGGTATCCAACGAAGTAGAGCTGAGCGCATCAAGCCTTGAGCTTGGTTTTAGGGTTTGTACTCTTTTGATGAGAGTATTTTAGACAAAAGAAATAAAGATCAATTCTTCCAAGATTTTTGCGTGCTACAGTAACCACGTCGCTACAGTATTTTCTGTTTTGGTTCTTGTTTGCATGCTTGTTCTAATTCTAGATTGGTTTTTGATCGTTGAGTTTTATCTTGATTTGATCCATCAAAAACCTCTCTAGGGTATTGATCTAGTGTTTCTCAAAGTCTAGTTGATCAATCTTTTGTCGTTCTTGTTTAATCTTGAAGTTTTGATTAGATTGATTCTCGTCAAGTTCTGGATCAGCAAGCTTGCGAAGCTCATAACTTTTGATCCGTAAGTCCGATCGAGCTGATTCTTTTTGGGTTCGATTCGTATTGGAATCTAGTTTCTTGTGTCCACATTTCAGATCGTTTCGACGGTTGGATCGCCGGGAATTCTCGTTTTACCAAACCTCTGTCATTCTGTTTTTGTCGAAAACGAGGCAATTATTTGGTTCTGTTTTGGGGTGAACTTTTAGTAGATCAAGAATTTGGTTTTAGCTTCCGCACAATCATTCACCCCCCCTCTGATTGCTATATTCGTATACTTCGATCCTACAAGTGGTATCAGAGCGAGGTTTTTCTAATCTATCTTAACCGGTGATTAGATCAATGGATCGTTATTCGACAAAACCATGTGTGTTCGATGGTGTTGATTTTCAGTTTTGGAAGGCCAAGATGGAGGCGTTCATCCAAGCACAGGGCTTCGCAATATGGGAGAAGGTTTACAAGCCATATCAAGTCCCTGAAAACGACAACGTCAATGATGCAAATCGTGCACATGTTGAAGCAAATAGCAAGGCACGAAACTTGATCATCCAAGGCTTGGGACGCAGCGACTTTGATCGTGTGGTTCATCTTCGATCTGCATATGAGGTATGGAAATCTCTTTGTGATTATCATGAGGGTTCTAATAACTTTGTCAAAGAGGTTCGTCAAGATATTTACAAAAAAGAATATATGCGTTTTGAGATGAAACCTAGTGAATCTGTAGATGACTTCTTTGCACGCTTCAATAAAATTCTTAGCAATCTCCGTGCTGTTGGAGTTAGCTACACTGATGCTGCAAATGCTAGACAATTGCTTAGTGCTTTGGACATGTCGGTGTGGGAGATGAAAGTAACATCTATACAAGAATCTACTATCATGAGCACACTTACATTAGATGTTCTGTATTCAAAATTGAAAACTCATGAGTTGGATGTTCTTGCCAGGAAGGGTAACATTAAATCAATTGCTTTGATCTCTAACCCTAACATGTCAAATGCAAATTCTTCTTCTAGCTTTGCCTTGTCTTCCATGTCTTCTTTAACAGATTAGCAACTTGAAGAGTTTCCTGAAGAAGATCTGGCACTACTCTCTTCTCGCTTTAACAAAGCTTTGCAGAATGTGAGAATGAGAAAGAGAGGTGGTCCTCCAAGATGCTATGAGTGTGGTGACCTCAACCATACTCGCACAAATTGTCCTAAGCTTGCAGGAAAAACATCAAAGGAGGAGAAGGACAACGACAGAAGGAATGAGAAGAAAAGGTTCTCGTCAAATGATAGGAAGAAGAAGAGCTTCATCAACCGCAAGGTGGTTCACCGAGTTCTTTCCGCTCTTGAACAAGTCAATTTGAGCGATGTGGACTCGGAAAGCAGCGAAGATGATGCAACTCCAAGCAAGCATGATTTGATAGGATTATGTCTCATGGCAAGCAGCAAGGATAGCTTCACCGAGGACGACCACGACAGCGACTTCAATGAGGTAGATCCCTCTTATGATGAATTAGCTATTCTTGTTGCTCGTCTGCAGGAAAATTTCTTTACAAACGTGATAAGAAAATTAAGAAACATGATTTCATTATTGAATCATTGAATGCTGAAATTGCTAGACTTAAGACTTTGATTCCTAGTGATGATACTTGCAAATCATGTGACTTAATTTACAATGAGCTCACCTTGCTTAGGAAAGAACATGCTCTTTTGTTGCATCTAAATGAGAAAAATGAGAAACATGTTGTACATGCTAATTTGTTCAGCGATGATTTGCATAGTTCAACTTCTTGTTCTAAATGCTCAACTCTTGAATTAAAATTGAAAGATGCAAATGCTAGGGTTTCTCAATTAATCGATAATTTGCTTTCACATGAAATTCTCTCATGCTCAACTTGTCGCATAAGCAAAAGGGAAAAGTAGATGTTCCTGCAATAATTGTTTAACTCTTGCTAAGAAAGTTGATTACTTGCAAAATTCTTTGGAACGTTTCACTAATGGCAAGAAGAAGTTGAACATGATTTTGGATCAATCTAAGGTTAGCACAAACAAGAGAGGTTTAGGTTTTGATCCTTATGCCACATATGAAACTAAACCTCGCACTGTTGTTCAGGCTCCTTGCAAAATTGAGTTATCTAATGAGCCTAAGAAAATTGCTTTTCAATCTGCTGGTTTTTTATCTTCTACTATGATGAATGCAAAATGTGCTTTTACTGTTAAAGCTAAACATCATGTCAAGTACACTTGCACTCATTGTGGTAGAGATGGACACTTAGTAGATTTTTGCTTTAGACTAGCCAAACATCAAAAGAAGGAAAGAACTGAGGCTAGGTCAAATTTCAGCAAAGCATATTTTTATGCGCCTAGAGTGATGAAAACACCTTCTGTTCCTACAAACATGGGAAAAGGCAAATCTGATTTTGTGCATAAAAATTATCATGTTGTACCTACTGTTGTGCGTCGTGTGTCTCAAGATCTTTGGATTCCCAAAAATCTCATTCCTAACCCGATCGAGACCTCGACATGTTTTGTTGCTATGTAGGCTTCTCGCGAGGAAGGAGAACATATGGCTAGTGGATTCGGATGCTCACGCCACATGTCCGGTGATAAGAATTGGTTCTCCTCCTCACTCGTGCATCTCGTCTTTGAAAGTGTTACTTTTGGAGATGCTTCTTCCTCTTCTGTTGTGGCAAAAGGTACAAGAAAGGTAAGTGACAAGTATATGTTCAAGGATGTGGCTCATGTTGAAAACTTGAAAAATAAATTGATATCTGTCACAAAAATCCTTGAATAAGATATTGAGATAAGCTTTAAGAAAAATGAATGCAAAGTGCTAGATGCTTCAGGTGATCTTGTGTTCAAGATTTCTCGTTTTGGAAGAGTTTTTAAAGCTGTTTTTGATGCATCACCTTCTTCTAAACATAGGTGTCTAATTGCCAATGTTTCTAAAGATTTATTCTTTTGGCATCGTAGACTTGGTCATGTTGGTTTTGATCATCTTACTCGTAAGCAGTTTAGATCTCATACGTGGCTTGCCTAAGCTTAAGGGTGATAGCAATTTAGTATGTTCCTCTTGTAGACATGGTAAGATGATTGCAGGTTCACATCCACCTCTTACCATGGTGATGACAAACGCTCTAGGACAGCTTCTACATCTTAATCTGATTGGACCATCTCGAGTTCAATCCTTTGGAGGCAAATGGTATGTGCTTGTGATTGTTGATGATTTTTCTAGATACTCTTGGGTATACTTTATGGCATCTAAGGATGAGGCTTTTAGTCATTTTAGAAGTCTTATTCTTAGGCTTTCTATTGATCATCCAGGAGCTCTCAAAGCTATTAGAAGTGATAATGGAACTGAATTCAAAAATGCTTCTTTTAATCACTTTTGTACTGAAAAAGGAATTGATCATCAATTTTCATCACCTAGAGTGCCTCAACAGAATGGTGTAGTTGAAAGGAAAAACAGAACATTGGTTGAGATGGCTAGAACCATGTTAGATGAACATCACACTCCTAGGAACTTTTGGGCTGAAGCGATTTCAACTGCATGTTATGTTTCAAACCGTGTGTTTTTGAGATCAAAATTGGGTAAGACTCCATATGAGCTTCGGTTTGGACATAGACCTTCTGTTTCTCACTCTCGAGTTTTTGGATGCAAATGTGATGAATCAACAACCATATCACGAATACAAATAATTAAATAAGAATAATACCAAATGAAAGCAAAGACCTTATGGTCAAGGTTTACCATTACGGCCTGAACAGGCTGAACAACTTGAACAACTGCAGCGGAAGACGAAAACGCCAATGCGACCCATCCAATTGCCCACAAGCAATCGAGTGGTGAACGCACCCTAGTCGATGGAAATCTTGAACAGCTTCTATCACTTCTGAGAGAGGATTAGAATGTAGCACGTGAGTACATAAAGTACTCAGCAAGTCTGGGAAATTATACAAAATGTAGGCTATCCAAGAATGGCTTAATATGGTTCTTTTGCATAAAGCCAAGTTTCATCAAATCATACTTGTTAATAGTTTTCACAAAGCATCATTGAGCAATTCTTGTTAATAATTGAATTATGTAATATTGTAGTGAAGGTTCTAACCACCAATCACTAATATACAGGCTCTATCCGCCACATCCCAACAAAATCAGGGTTCCATCCAATCACATGGTTCTGTCCGCCATGGTTCACAAAAATCAGGTTCCTTCCACCTACCTGGCTTTAGCCGCCAGAAGCACACCCGAGAGTTCTAACCGCTCCCGGATCCCAAAACAAAATACTGTTTGGTTTTGAAAACAAAATCAAAGTCTACCAGTATGAAAGCATTCTTCGCTTTGCCTTTGCCGTAGGCACGGCTATTCGAATAGTTTTAACTCTGCAGAGGTGTACAACTTTACCCACAAGACACGATCATCTCCTAATGCCAAGCTATTAGCACACTTCCTGTAACACCCCAAAATTTTGCTTTTCTTAAATTCATGTGTGATCTGGCACTTTGGTGAATTTTTGGAATTTTCTGGAATTTATTTGGATTTATTTGGAATTTATTTGAATTTATTCCATTTTGAAATAATTAAAGAATTTAATTTTGCAAATAAAATTTTGTTGGAAATATTTTATTTGAGTCCAAAATGATCCAAAGTATTTTCCAGAATTTTTCTGGAATTTTTCTGAGTCTTTTGCTATTTTTAATGAATTAAATGAATTACTGGGAATTATTTTAAATATTAAATCGCTGGAAATTCAACTCGGTCGAGTCTTGTTCATCCGATCGAAGTCGGAACCAGTCGGACTCGAGTCCGACCGAGCCACGTGACTCGATCAAACCAGCTCAAAACCCTAATCGATCCCAACCGTTGGATCAAGATCCAGCAGTGAGATCCGCCTGCATCGCTTGGTCGAATCCGGCCGGATCCGATCGCGCACGCGATCGTGGCCGTTGATCGTGCCACGCGGACGGGCGGCGTCGTCGTCCGCCGAGAGTTCGAGCCGGACTCGCCGCCGCGCCGCCGTGTAGAATTAGGTTTCCGTCGCACGAACGCCGAGGCTATTTAAAGCCCTGGTCACGCCCGAGGTTGCCCTCATCCTTGCGCACCCGTTTCCCGAGCCATCTCGCTGAGCCGTCGTTTGCCCGTGCGAGCTCGCCGTAGTTGGAGGAGGTGACCGCCGCGGTTTACGCCGTTTTCCGCCGACGTCCGTCGTCTTCCACCGAGAAGAAGCCCAGATCCGGAGTCCCCGCTTCGAGATGCATCCGAAGAGACCACCCATTTCGCCGGAACGACCCCGGAGCGCCGTCGGGCTCGTCGTCGTCTCCGTCTCCGGTGGCTGCAGCTCCGCCGCGTCGCCATCGCCCTCGCGAACTCACGGCGCCGTCCGATCTTGATCGTGCGGTTGAGGTGAGTTCACGTGTTCCAAACCTGATTAGATCTGGACCGTTGGATCAAGATCCAACGGTTCACAATCGCCACGTGCCGTAGTAGTGATTTTTATAGGATTAGATCTGGACCGTCCGATCTAGATCGAACGGCCCACGATCATCGAGTAGATTCAACGTGTTAACCCTGGAATCTAATCGCGGCCGTTGAATCTCAAATCAGCGGTCGAGATTGCGCCACGTGTCGGGAAGTTGGACCGACGCGATCGGGCCAATCCACGCTGGCGCGTCGTGTAGACGCCGACACGCGGGCCCGCGTGTCGGAAGGGCCCGCATGTCGCGGGCCGACCGCCATAGCGCCGACGTCACCCATGACGTCGGGTCCCACCTGTCGACACCGTGTTGAGCCCCCGCCGACGCCGATGACGCTACCCGAGTGAGCCCACATGTCGGCGACACGTGAAGTCGTGGGCCGAAGTTCACGGTAGACCGGCGGCGTGGACCGAGTCCATGGATCGGCCGACGTCAGCAGGCCAATCAAAGGCTGCCACGTGTCCATGCCGACGCAATAATTAATTTCGAAAAGAAAATGATTTATTAATTCGAAATATTGATTCAAATTTAGATTCAAACTTCAAACGCTTATAACTTTTGCGTTTCAACTCCGATTTGAGTGATTCAAATTTCTAAATTTGTATAAAATTGAGATCTACCTAAATATAAATTTTATTTAATTTTTGGACTAAAGTTTTTCTCTGTAAAATTATTTAATTGATTATTTAAACTTTAAATAATCATAACTTTTGTGTTTTAACTCCAAATTTGACGATTCCAGTTTCTAAAAATCCATAAAATTATGTTCTTTCTGTTTGTGGATTTTATTTGGATGTTTGGACACTTTTTGCCTATTGTTTATTTGCGTATTTGCTATTTGCACGCTTTACGAGTAGACGTTGAAGTGCCGGAAGGATTCGAAGGAGAAGTATTGACTCAGGATCCAACTCAAGACCAAGAGCAAGTACTTTTTGAAGGCAAGTTGTGCTTTGACCATGTTGATCCTATTTCGAAATCTATTTTGATTTAAACTATTGCATGCTAGTTCAATTAGAAAGATACTTTGTTTAAACATGGGGGTTAGATAAGTACCAATTTGCTGTATGACACCTTGATTACTTAAGTATGTGCCATGACCCTTTGTCACCCTAGTTGTGGATTACTAGTTGGACATTATTAGGTTGCCAACATGGGTTTTTAGACCGTTGTAGTATCGCTTAGACACCACGTGCTCATGACATGATTTTGGACAATCAAATGTTAATATTGACTTAATGATATATTGAACCTGTTTTGGAAAAGTATCATGTGATGTTGATGGCACGTGGTGCATGGTAATCAAGCGGGGTTTGATAAACATGATTTCGGCGGGGCATGTGGCAAAGAGTAATCAGGTGGGCGGTTGTGGCATTGGGAGTGTTGTTTTGGTTCTTGGGTAGTCTTGCCTGGTCACCCTAAGGACTTAACCTTGCAAGCCTTTGAACTGGGTCTAACGTGCAACCACATGTCTCAGTAATGGGACGGACCTAGTTGACTAAGTTGCTAATAACGTGCACTGTGGGACCTCGGGAGGTCAACTACACCCTTTGTGTAAGTTATGCGGAGCGTCTGAGAGTGAGGCCAGTACCCATCTAACGGTTGATTGGCCTAGACTTCGCCTTAGCGAAGGGAAGGGTTAGTGCGCAATAACAGGGAGGACCACTTGTATTGTTAGAGGTTTCCGAAAGACTTTGTTACTGGAACTCGCCTTTGTGGTGTCATTGTATCTTGTGGGTAAAGTGCATAACCTCTGCAGAGTTTAGAATCTATTCGAATAGCCGTGTCCGCGGTATTGGACATCGCTCGGGAATTACAGTCAAGGGTTAGATTTTCTCAAAAATAACTTTGGTTTGAAAGGTGGGTTGGTTTAATAATGAAGATGATGGAAATGTGGTTTAGGATGGGGAAAATGTTTATTAAACTTCTTGAAAAGTTATTTATGCTTTACTTATTTCCTTTGCTTTGAATCTACTTACATTACTTTTCAAATGCTGTTTCGCAAATATACCTTGAGCTACTCCTTTGTACCAAGCCATGCATATAGTATATTAGCTTGCATTCATGCATGACTTCTGAGTACCAAGTACTCACCCTTGCCTCAACACAACATCGGTTGAAGAGGAGACTACGCCCGACTTTGGAGGAGGAACTCCAGGAGGATCCGTCTACTTAGGGAAGCGAGCCCAGTCAGTTGCCTGTGGTATACTGGATGGCGCCACGAAGTTATTTGATTTTCCGCTGCTATTATTTTTCTCTGAATAAGTTTCGCCTTGCGAGGCATACATTTGTAACTTGACCATAAGGTCGAGTAACGATTTAGTTATTTAAATAAAGTACTTTATTGGTATCGAGTGGTATGATTGTGATATTTACCGATGTTAAGACTGTGTGCACTAGCGCATTCCTGGACTAGTGCTGAATACACAGAGGGTCCGGATTTGCAAATTCGGGGTCCCGACAGAGGTGGTATCAGAGCCATACTTGACTCGCAGAGCTCAACCCTAGCTAGAATGGTCGTAGTGAGGATAAAACCTATTTTCTAAAAGCTAAAAATTTGTGAAGACAAGAAATGACATCTCGACTTATCCCCTTCTCTCTTTTCTTGTCTCTTGCTGAAATTTTCCCTTACCTTGTCACAATTTAAAAATTCCGAGTTCTTACGTAAAGCACTCTTGTGACAGATGGAGGAAGAGTTCAACTACGTTGATCTGGGAGTTGGTCACGCCGCGGAACTTTGGCATATGCTACAGACTCTCGGAGATTTTGAGAAGCTCCAATACCAAGTAGAAGTGATCAGACAAGCGGGATTGATCAAGGCTTGTGACGTGAGGATTGAGGTACCTGCTAGGAAAAAGGGCCCAGGCAATCGCCGGATACACTGCACGGCCAGGAGATCTACAATGCAGATGGGTATCCAAGAAGTATCACGACGAGCAGTGCGACACATTACCCGTATCTACGCCAGAGAATTGGAGAGCACGGTGTTTCGTTATCATCCACGCAGCGATAACCTTCTTGACCCAAAAGCGATTCAGGATGAGGATGCCACGGTTACACAGTTGGCACGATTTGTCGTCGCCCAGGAGGATGTACTAGATAATACAAGCAAGGAGCTACAGAAGGCCCGCAAGGAAATCACGACAGAGAAGAACAGATGGCGGGAAGCTCAAGAGTATGTGGCACACCTTCTACGAAGGATTGACGAGTTGGAGATGACCTTATGCGGACGGACCAGAGCGATGCTCGAGCTACACGAGCCAGATCCGGAGGAGTCGGATCTCGATGAGGACATCGCTTCTTCGACTACCATAGAGGACACGATTCTTTGGACATGGCGATCGTTTCGGCGCCTATGCCACGACACCGTACCAGCCCGTGGAGGTTTTCTCGATGAGTGAGCATAGGTTCTATAGTGAGACTCCTTGGCGAAGTCACGTCATATAATAAAGAGTCACCCTTTAGGCGTTAGACTCGAGAGTTAGTTCGATTTGGATTTGCTTTGTTTCTTTGAGTGTGCATTATGTGTTGCAAGGCCCTTAGGCATTGTAAGCAACCATACCAAGTTACTATTGATTAGTTAATAAAGTTGGACCTTAAGGTTACACCTTTCGCCCGCATAAGTTCCATATTACTTGTCTATTCTTGATTCCCCCTCATCTCTAAGACTTAGAGCAAATCGGCGAGATGGTGAACACCGCGAAACTTTGGAAACAATGGAAGTGGTTCCCGCCAGATGAAAACCCCAATGATGGAGCACCAAAGACCGCTTGATTGATATGCAGAATTTTGGAGCATTTCTTGCTGCTCAGACTCGATTGATGCATGCTATGATGCAACAAATGCAACACGTCACCGCTCAGGCCACCGCTAATCAAGTTAATCGGGGACCACGCCAGAATACAAGACCCGCCGGAGTTCATGAGAACTCACCCACCCACTTTCTCTGGGAATGCCAATCCATTGGAGGCCGATGATTGGTTAAGATCAATCGAGAGGAAGCTACACATAGCTCAATGCATAGGAAATGAGAAGGTACTCTACGCTTCTCATCAATTTGGAAGGAACGACCACCGAATGGTGGGAGAACTTACGTGCCACGCAAGAAGAACCCTCAAGATATCACTTGGGAAGAGTTCACAATTTGCATTAAAGCGGTATCACGTGCCTGAAGGAATCATGGACCTTAAGAAGGAGGAGTTCAGAGCATCAAGCAAGGTAATCGGCCCGGTGGCCGACTACTGAACAAGTTCACACAGCTAGCACGCTACGCACTGAGGATGTAGCGACAGATAAATCCAGGCAGTCGTTTTATGAAGGGACTTAACTCGGGATTGCAAGTAGGGTTGATCACCCACACCTTTCCAGATTTCCAAGAGTTGGTGAATAAGGCGCTTATTCTTGAGGACAAGCGCAAGGAACCGGATGAGAACAGAAGCGCAGGATGCAACGGCAAGGATCACGCCAGAGAACGCAATGGCGCTGAGAGTTGCACCAAATCAATTCTTGATTCCAACCACGAGAATGCAACAAGGACACCATCCTCAAAGACCAAGACCTGTCAATCGAACTACTGACCCAGCCCCCGCTTAGAAACGCTTACTCGAGCGATCGGCGAGGAAACAGTGAGACGCTGCTACAAGCGCAACGAGCGAGACACTTTGCCATGATTGTCCAAAGAAGACAGCAGGAGTGACCGATTCGCTTCAATCTAGGAACCACCCAGCTAAGACGCCAAAGACCAGAGCCACACCCTGCACCGTGGTGAGAGGCCGAGTCAACCATGTCACCGCAGATGCAACTGCGAGAATGCTACTGACGTCGTCTTGGGTAAGTTACTTGTTAACTCGATACACCTGCTTGATTTTGTTTGACTACGAGCTTCGCATTCGTTTGTTTCGCAAGGCTTTGCTACTAGAAATGATTTGAGGATTGCAAGACTTAAGTGCATGCTTTTAGTTCAAACCCACAGTTAGAACTCCGAACGAAAGTAGGATGTTCCGGGGTGAGAATACTAATAGATGGAATAGAGTTCCTAGCAAACCTTATAATTTTGGAGACCCAGACCTTAGACGTCATATTGGGAATGGATTGGTTATCCAAGCACAAGGCCGTATTGGATTGTGGACGAAGGACCATCTCAATTGAGAGCCCGTGTGGGAAGAAAGTGGAATTTCAAGCCACTGCAGTTGGAGATGGACAGTTAATGGTTAACAGTACCAGGGCAATCAGCATAGAGGATGTCCCAGTAGTGAATGAGTACCCAGATGTTTTTCCCGAAGATCTACCTGGTATGCCGCCAGACAGGGACATAGAGTTTGTGATAGAGCTTATGCACAAAGACCGATAGCAAAGAGACCCTATCGGATGTCCACCGAGGAGTTGGTAGAAATGAAGAAACAGCTAGAAGAGTTAATGGAGAAAGGATTTATCGACGAGTTCGTCGCCGTGGGAGCACCGGTTTTGTTTGTCAAGAAGAAGGGCGGAAGTTTCAGGATGTGCATTGACTACCGTGCACTCAACGAAGTCACGATGAAGAATAAGTATCCGCTACCCAGGATTGATGATTTGTTTGATCAGTTGAGAGGAGCCGGAGTTTTCTCCAAAATTGACCTGAGGTCGGGATACCATCGATTGAAGATCCGATCGAGAAGATATTCGAAGGCGCATTCTCGTCAAGATATGGACATTACGAGTTCTGATTATGTCCTTTGGGTGACGAATGCGCGACTTATTTCATGAATATGATGAATAAGGTGTTCATGGAATATTTGGACAAGTTTGTCGTCGTGTTCATAGGCGATATCTGATCTACTCCAAGGCAGAGGATGAACATGCCGAACACTTAAGGCGAGTTTTGGAAAAGTGAGGAACGACAACTTTTCGCCAAGTTCGGCAAGTGTGATTTTTGGAAGGACAAGGTGGAGTTTCGGGACATGTAATGACCGCATGAAGGAGTCACCGTAGATCCAAGCAAAGTAGAAGCTGTGTTACATTGGGAGGCGGTAGAAGATCGTGACCCAGTTCTGAGTTTCCTCGGAATGGCGAGGATACTACCGCCCGTTTCATCGAAGGCTTTTTCGACAATTGCGAAACCTCTTACACAAGCTGGCCGAAGAAGGAAAAGAAGTTTGCATGGGCGCCAGAATGTGAGAAAGGATTTCAGAGTGAAGAAGCGATTGACATCAGCACGGTGTTAGTTCTACCGGATGTTGCTCAAAGCTTCGATACTTATTGTGACGCATCGCGCCAAGGACTTGGATGTGTCTTTGCACGAGCGGAAAGGTCGTCGCTTATGCATCAAAGCGATTGAGGCCGCATGAGGAAAATTATCCGACACATGACCTAGAGTTAGTTGCCGTAGTGCATGCTTTGAAGATATGGCGTCACTATCGATTGGAAACAGATGTGAAGTATATACGGATCATAAGAGCCTTAAGTACATATTCACCGATCGGATGCGAATATGAGGCGAGAGGAGATGGTTAGAGTTGATCAAGGACTATAATGTTGGAATCCATTACCATCCGGGAAGGCCAACGTAGTAGCCGATGCCCTGAGTCGGAAAAGCCATACCGTGAGTGCGTTGCTAGCCACAAGTCGGGATGAGTTATGTGAGGATTTTGAAATCGAAGATTGAGGTAGTACCTAAGCGGATTCTTAGCCGCATTAGAAGTAAAGCCTACCCTAGAGGATCAGATCCGAGAAGGACGAAGGATGATGACAAGATCCGCAGGATTAAGTCCATCAAGGAGGAAGGCAAGGCGAGAGGACTTCAAGTTGGATGAGCAAGGCACGTTGTGGATGAAGGATCGCATTTGTGTGCCTAGCAAAAGGAGTTAAAGCAAGCGATTACGGAAGAAGCCCATGACTCAAGTACTCAATTCATCCTCGAAGCGCCAAGATGTATCGGGATCTGAAGGAGAGATTACGGTGGCCGAGTATGAAGCGTGAAGTTGCCGAGCATGTTGCATTGTGCGGCGTATGCCGAGAGTCAAGGCAATGCATCAGAGACCAGCAGGATTGCTACAACCGCTGAAAATACCCGAGTGGAAGTGGGAGGAAATCGGAATGGATTTCATTACCGGTTTGCCGAAGACTCAAGGAGGTTATGACTCCATATGGGTTATAGTGGATCGCTTGACTAAAGTAGCCCATTTTATCCCCGTGAAGACCACTTACTCGGGAGATAAATTAGCAGAATTGTACATGATCAGGATTGTCTGTTTGCACGGAGTGCCAAAGAGGATTGTATCGGACAGAGGTACCCAATTTACCTCAAGGTTCTGGAATAAGTTGCATGAAGCCATGGGAACCCGTTTGAACTTCAAGATGACTTATCATCCACAGACGGATGGAGCCAGACCGAAAGAGTCAACGGTCTGGAGGATATGTTGAGAGCTTGTGCATTGGCTTATGCTACCTATTGGGATAAGAGTTTGCCGTATCGAGTTCGATTACAACAATAGTTATCAGGCTAGTTTACAGATGTCACCTTTTGAGGCACTGTATGGACGACCATGTCGGACGCCATTGAATTGGAATGAGACCGGCGAGCGCCGTGTCTTTGGGCCTGATATTCTTCAAGAGGCTGAAGAACAGATCGCCATGATTAGGGAAAGGTTGAAGATAGCCCAATCTCGACAGAAGAGTTATGCTGATAATCGTCGCCGAGACTTGAGTTTTGAACCAGAAGACTTTGTTTACCTCAGAGTTACGCCTCTCAGGGGAGTTAAGAGGTTCCATGCCAAAGGGAAACTCGCACCCCGTTATGTTGGACCATTTAAGATTTTGAGTCGCAAAGGCGAAGTTGCTTACCAGCTGGAGTTGCCACAGTCGTTGGCAGGAGTGCATGATGTATTCCATGTGTCCCAGTTGAAGAAGTGTCTCCGAGTTCCTGAGGAACAGACACCGCTAGAGTCAATTGAGTTGCAAGAGGATTTGACTTATAAGGAGCATCCCGTGAGGATTCTAGACACAATGGATCGAGAAACCAGAAATAAGTCAACCCGTTTACGTAGGATTCGATTGGAGCAACCATGCAGGCGAAGCGACTTGGGAGCGAAGAGGATTTGAAGAAAGAGTTTCCAAACCTATTCCTTTAGTAAGCCACGAATCTCGGGGACGAGATTCTATTAAGGGGAGGTTTGTAACACCCCAAAATTTTGCTTTTCTTAAATTCATGTGTGATCTGGCACTTTGGTGAATTTTTGGAATTTTCTGGAATTTATTTGGAATTTATTTGAATTTATTCCATTTTGAAATAATTAAAGAATTTAATTTTGCAAATAAAATTTTGTTGAAAATATTTTATTTGAGTCCAAAATGATCCAAAGTATTTTCGAATTTTTACGGAATTTTTCGAGTCTTTTGCTATTTTTAATGAATTAAATGAATTATCGGGAATTATTTTAAATATTAAATCGCTGGAAATTCAACTCGGTCGAGTCTTGTTCATCCGATCGAAGTCGAACCCGAAGTCGGACTCGAGTCCGACCGAGCCACGTGACTCGATCAAACCGGCTCAAAACCTAATCGATCCCAACCGTTGGATCAAGATCCAACGGTGAGATCCGCCCGTGCGGCCGGTCGAATCCGGCCGGATCCGATCGCGCCACGCGATCGTGGCGTTGATCGTGCCACGTGGGCGGCTATGCGTCGTCGTCTCCGCCGAAGTTCGGCCGGACTCGCGCCGCGCCGCGCCAGTGTAGAATTAGGTTTCCATCTCGCACGAACGCAGCGAGGCTATTTAAAGCCACAGTCACGCCCGAGGTTGCCCTCATCCTTGCGCACCCGTTTCCCGAGCCATCTCGCTGAGCCGCCGTCGTTTGCCGTGCGAGCTCGCCGTAGTTGGAGGAGGTGACCGCCATGATTTCTGCCGATTTCGCCGACGTCCGTCGTCTTCCACCGAGAAGAAGCCAGATCCGGAGTCCGCCGAGACGCATCCAAGAGACCACCCACTTCGCCGAACGACCGGGCGCCGTCGGGCTCGTCGTCGTCTCCGTCTCCGATGGCTGCGCAGCTCCGCCGGCGTCGCCATCGCCCTCGCGAACTCGGCGCCGTCCGATCTTGATCGTGCGGTTGAGAGTGAGTTCACGTGTTCCAAACCTGATTAGATCTGGACCGTTGGATCAAGATCCAGCGGTTCACAATCGCCACGTGCCGTAGTAGTGATTTTTATAGGATTAGATGCGGACCGTCCGATCTAGATCGAGCGGCCCACGATCATCGAGTAGATTCAGCGTGTTAACCCCGGAATCTAATCGCGGCCGTTGAATCTCAAATCAACGGTCGAGATTGCGCCACGTGTCGGGAAGTTGGACCGACGCGGTCGGCAGATCCCACGCGTGCGTGGCAGGACGCCGACACGCGAGGCAGCGTGTCGAGGGCCCGCATGTCGGCCGGCCGACCAAGCGCCGACGTCACCCATGGCGTCACGGTGGGTCCCACTCGCCGACGCAGTGGTGAGCCCGGCCGACGTCGGGCCGATGACGTCACCCGAGTGGGCCACATGTCGGCCGACACGCAGAGTCGTGGACCGAGTTCACGGTAGACCGAGCCGGCGTGGACCGAGTCCATGGACGGTGACGTCAGCAGGCCAATCAAAGGCTGCCACGTGTCCATGCTGACGCAATAATTAATTTCCGAAAAAGAAAATGATTTATTAATTCGAAATATTGATTCAAATTTAGATTCAAACTTCAAACGCTTATAACTTTTGCGTTTCAACTCCGATTTGAGTGATTCAAATTTCTAAATTTGTATAAAATTGAGATCTACCTAAATATAAATTTTATTTAATTTTTGGACTAAAGTTTTTCTCTGTAAAATTATTTAATTGATTATTTAAACTTTAAATAATCATAACTTTTGCGTTTTAACTCCAAATTTGACGATTCCAGTTTCTAAAAATTCATAAAATTATGTTCTCTTTGTTTATGGATTTTATTTGGATGATTGGATACTTTTTGCCTATTGTTTATTCGTGTATTTGCTATTTGCACGCTTTACGAGTAGACGTTGAAGTGCCGGAAGGATTTGAAGGAGAAGTATTGACTCAGGATCCAACTCAAGACCAAGAACAAGTACTTTTTGAAGGCAAGTTGTGCTTTGACCATGTTGATCCTATTTCGAAATCTATTTTGATTTAACCTATTGCATGCTAGTTCAATTAGAAAATACTTTATTTAAATTTGGGGAATTAGATAAATACCAATTTCTTTGTATGACACCTTGATTACTTAAATATGTGCCATGGCCCCTTGTCACCCTAGTTGTGGTTTACTAGTTGGACATTATTAACTTGCCAACATGGGTTTTAGACCGTTGTAGTAAACTGCTTAGACCTGCTACGTGCTCATGACATGATTTTGGACAAACAAATGTTAATGTTGACTTAATGATATATTGAACCTGTTTTGGAAAGGTATCATGTGATGTTGATGGCACGTGGTGCATGGTAATCAAGCGGGGTTTGATAAATAGTTTTTCGGCCAGGGCATGTGGCAAGAATAATCAGTGGGCCGGTTGTGGCATTGGGGATGTTGATTTGGTTCTTCGGGTAGTCTTGCCCTGTTCACCCTAAGGACTTAACCTTGCAAGCCTTTGAACCCGGGTCTAACGTGCAACCACATGTCTGTAATGGGACGGACCTAGTTGACTAAGTTGCTAATAACGTACTTGTGGGACCTCAGGAGGTCAACTACACCCTTTGTGTAAGTTGTACGGGGGAGCGTACCGGGGCTGAGGCCAGGTACCCATCTAACGGTTGATTGGCCTAAACTTCGCCTTAGCTAAGGGAAGGGTTAGTGTGCAATAACCGGGGAGGACCACTTGTATTGTTAGAGGTTTCCGAAAGACTTTGTTACGGGAACTCGCCTTTGTGGTGTTTGACTGTATCTTGTGGGTAAAGTGCATAACCTCTGCAGAGTGTAGAATCTATTCGAATAGCCGTGTCCGCGGTATTGGACATCGCTCGGGAATTACAGTCAAGGGTTAGATTTTTTTAAAAAAATAGCTTGGATCTGAAAGGTTGGGTTGGATTAATAATGATGTTGATGGAAATGTGGATTAGGATGGGAAAGATGTGTATTAAACTCCTTGAAAAGTTATCTATGCTTTACTTATTTCTACTGCTTTCGAATCTATTTATGATACTTGTTAAATCTTTGTTTCGCAAATATACCTTGAGCTATTCCTTTGTACCAAGCCATGCATGTAGTATATTAGCTTTGCATTGTGCATGACTTGTTGAGTACCAAGTACTCACCCTTGCCACAATACAACACCAGTTGAAGAGGAGACTACACCAGCTTTGGAGGAGGAGCTCCAAGAGGAACCGTCTACTTAGGGAAGCGAGCCCAGTCAGTTGCCTGTGGTATACTGGATGGCGCCACGAAGTTATTTGATTTTCCGCTGCTACTATTTCTCTCTTAATAAGTTTCGCCCTGTGAGGCGTACATTTGTAACTTGACCTTAAGGTCGAGTAACCAGTTTGACTACTTAAATATAAGTACTTTATTAGTATCGAGTGGTATGATTGTGATATTTACCGATGTTAAGACTGTGTGCACTAGCGCGTTCCTGGACTAGTGCTGAATACACAGAGGGTCCGGATTTGCAAATTCGGGGTCCCGACACAGGAGACACTCTACGACGCGGCGCAGTTGCTCGTCGCAAGTCACAAGTCACGCGGATTTTCACGCGAAAATACGTGAATGCGCATGCGTGCGTGTGTGTGTTCAGCCACTGTCCATCCTATGCCATTCTCATACCAAGTGTCACATTAATCAAGAGTTGGCAAGGACTCTACCTTTTAAATTGCCTTTCCTCCACTTTGCTAGGCAATATGGTACTAAACCTTGCATGCTTTGGAAGTAAAGGAAATGGGCCACCATGGGCCAATTTCTAACAGGTTCTTCCAAATCCTTCGAGTTATACAGGGGTGGAAGTTTTACCCATAAATTTGAGTACATGTGAATATCTGATCCGATAAGAATGAGCACAGGCAGCACCTTAGACACATGGGTTTTCGGATTTGGGTACCCGATAAGATAATAAAATCGGTGTGGGTGTCAATTTATACCCATTGATATCAATAGGTATCCTATGACATGTGGGCCCCATGATATACAGGTAATTCAGCAGTCGGCAGACTCAGCACCTTATGGGGTGTTTGGCGGAGCTCCAGTTTCACCAGATTCGTGAATTTGGTGGAGCTGGGTGTAACATCCCAAAATTTGTGCTTTTATTTAATTTATGGAGTTAATTGAATTTTTGGAATTTTTTTGGATTTTTTTGGATTTATTTTGAATTTATTCCTTTTTGAGATAATTAATTTAATTAAAAGTTTTTAATAAAATTTTGTTGGAAATATTTTATTTACGTCCAAAATGGGACAGACTTAGTTGAGTAGGTTATTGATAACTTGCATGTGATACCTCGGGGTGTCAACTATACCAAGTGTAGTTGTGCGGGGGAGCGTACCAGGTGCTGCGGCATGGTACCCGTCCAACGGTATGTCGATCATATACTTCGCCTCTGCTGAGGGAAGGGATAGTGTATGGCAACCGGGTAGGTTCACTTGTTAAGGTAGAAGTTTCCGAAAGGCTTTGTTACGGTCACTCGTCTTTGTGGGGTTTGACTGTATCTTGTGGGTAAATTGTATAACCTCTGCAGAGTGTAAAATCTATTCGAATAGCCGAGTCCGCGGTACTGGACAATGCTCAGGGATTACAGTCAAGGATTAGACTTTCACGAAAATAACTTGGCTTTGGAAAATGGTTGGGTTGGAACTGAGAATTGGACTTAGAATGTGAAATGCTCTACTTGTGCAATGCTTGTGAAAGTTATTATCTTTACTATTCCTTTACTACTTTGCAATCTGTTACTGTATTTACACATGCTATTTTACTGCAAATGAACCTGGTAGCCTATCCATTGTAATAAGCCATGCATGTAGAATATTAGCTTGCATTCTGTGCATGACTTGCTGAGTACCAAGTACTCACTCCTTGCAAAATACAACATCAGTTGAGGAAGAAGCGACGCCAGCTTTGGAGGAAGAACTTCAGGAGGAGCCGTCTACTTAGGGAGCGAGCCTAGTCAGTTGCCTGTGGTAAACTAAGTGGCTCCACGTTCATTCTATTCCGCTGCAATTGTTTATTTCAATAAGTTTTCGCCCTGCGAGGCATACTCTTGTAACTTAACCATAAGGTCAAGCAACCAGTTTGGCTTAACTAAATAAAGTACTTTACTATTTCGTTGAGTATCATTGTGGTATTTACCGATGTTGAGACTGTGTGCACTAGCGTGATCCTGGACTAGTGCTGAATACACAGAGGGTCCGGATTTGCAAATTCGAGTCCCGACACTGGGTATTCCCAGCTCCACCAAATCTGTGAAGCTGGAGCTGTGGGTATATTAAGAGTGTTTATATGAGTTATCTTGTTTACATTTTAGAATAAAAATATAAACTTAATTCACTTTATTTTAACCTACAAATTACATCTTTGAGGTGGAGCTAGGATCTGGAGCTCTGCTAAACAGGGCCTTAGTACCTTACTCCTCTAGACAAGCTTGGCCCAGAAGCCCCAGACCTGACTCCCCGGTCCCCATTCCCCATTCCCCCATTTCCTCCCACGCCACGGGCCCTCCTGCGACCTACGCCCCCAAACCCTAATCCCCAAGAGAATTTGAAAGAAAGTGGCTAGTTCATTGGAAAAGAACAAAGAAAAGAAAAGAGCCTAATCATTTTTCTTTTCCATCGGTTGATTAAGCAATTTTACAAATTATAATTATAATCATTGGTAATAATATATAACACTCAACTATTGCCTTTTTTTCTTTGCATTGTTTTCGGCATCGAAGGTAGTTGAGGCAAAAAGGGTGGTGGCGTAGGTGCGCAGTGAGAAACTAGTGGAGGTGGCGGTAGGGGTGCAATCAACTCGGATTCAGTCAGATATCGCTCTTTTGTATTCTAAGCCATTTTTTTATCAGGCTCGGAGTTGGATGTGGATGCCGGATACAAATATGAAGCGGTTAATATCGGTCATGGATTTGAAGCAAATATGGAGCATAATCGATATGGAACCAGATATTTTTTTGTCGAATATCGTGCGAAAATAGACCAAAAAAGACGTTCGCTGAAGATTGGAAGGTGATAGAACGGAAGGCCATCGGTACAATCTATCTGCATCTCTTAAATGAGGTAAAGTACTTCGTGATCAAGGATAATTTACCGAAGGAATTATAAAAGAACTTAGAAGTGTATATGACAGTAGTTGACAAATCAGTGGGTGCTAAAGTGACAAATGTACATATTGCGCATGGAGGAAGATACATGATTTGTTGACCATCTCAAATACTTCAACAAGCTTATCATGCAGATGACTTGTGTGGACGAGAAAATTATGGAGAATGACAAGGCCATCATATGGCATCATCTCTACCATCATCGTAGGAGTAATTGGTGATGAATATTCTTGTCGGGAAAAGCACTCTTAACTTCAACGAGGTAGTTGCATATCTATTAAAGGTCGATTCCTTGAAAAAAGCCATTGGAATCTTCATACTCGGGTGATCAAGTATTGACTACAGTAGGTGTTGCGGGCAAAAGCAATAGTTATAGGAAGATGTAGGATCAAAGTAAAAGAATATAGCAATCAGAGGGGGGGTGAATGATTGTGTGGAAGCTAAAACCAAATTCTTGATCTACTAAAAGTTCACCCCAAAATGGAACCAAATAATTGCCTCGTATTCGACAAAAATAGAATGACAGAGGTTCGGTAAAACGTGAATTCCTGTAGATCCAACCGTTAGATAGATCTGAAATTTGGACACAAGAAACTAGATTTCGATACAAATCACACCCAAAAAGAATCAGCTCGGTCGGACTTACGGATCAAAAGTTATGAGCTTCGCAATCTTGATGTTCCAGAACTTGACGAAAATCAATCTAATCAAAACTTCAAGATTAAACAAGATCTTCAAAAGAATAATCAACTAGACTTTGAGGAACTCTAGGTCAATACCCTAGAAAGGTTTTTGATGGATCAAATCAAGATGAAACTCAAGGATCAAAAACCAATCTAGAATTAGAACAAGCATGCAAACAAGAACCAAAACAGAAAACACTGTAGCAACGTGGTTACTGTAGCACGCAAGAATCTTGGAAGAATTGATCTTTATTTATTTTGTCTAAAGTACTCCCATCAAAAGAGTACAAACCCTAAAACTGAGCTCTATGCGCCTCAGCTCTGCTTGATGCCCTTCAACAGGAGACACCCCTCCTATTTAAGGAGCAAAACACAAGGAGTCCTGAATACAATTCCTAATCCTAGTAGGAGTCCCACTCCTAATCCTAGAAAGAGTATGTATTCAACACAACTCCACTTGGCCCAATCTGGCCAAGTACAACTCTTGCACGCGTATGGCAACCCCACCATACTCACGTGACTAACACTTTGCACGCGTATGGCCACCTGCCATACTCACGTGACTAACCATTCTTCATGTGCACCATTCTCTTAGCTCGAACGTCCCGCATGACATCCTTGACCACCAAGACCTCAGTTCCTCCTGAACCTAGTCCCGAACCTCAATTCCTCCATGAACCTAGTTCCGGTCCAGTCATCGACCACGTTCGCCTTCGAGCAATACATGCACATGAACAAACCACAAAACAATTCCGAGCACAAGTCCACGACTTGACTCACATTAATCCATGCAACTACTCACACGAGCATTGCATAAAGTCTACTTCAAAACAAGCATCATGAAATTCTCACAAATTTCATAATCTCAAATTCAAACCAAAATTCAATTCCAAAGTTGCTCAAAAACCTAATCGAGCAAAACCATTCACGCCGAACCGAGCCAAAAAAAAGTCCGGTGCACAAAAGAGTCAAACCTCCAAAAATGCCCTTCACGCCGGACCGAAAATTTGGTCCGGAGTACACGCGCCACGCTCGGTTTCATGTCAGCGCAAAAACGTTCAAAACATCGTTCACGACGGACTGAAGAAAAAATGGTCCGGCGTAGATGTGAAACTTACTGGTTTCTTAGAAAATTGAGTCCGGCTCATGCGCTAAAAAGCACGTTCACGACGGACCAAATTTTTGGTCCGGCGTACATGCAAAAACGACGCTCCAAAAATGCGTTCACGACGGATCACAAATTTGGTCCGGCGTTTATGAAAAATATTAATCCGGCGCAGATGCAAATTTCACAGCTCAAAAACTTGGTCACCACGGACTAAGAAAAACTTGGTACGGCGCAAAAGCAAAAATTACTATTTTTGAGAGTTTGGTCCGGCACAAAGGAGAACTTCATTGTTTCTTATCAAATTGTCGACCTCATGCACAAAACACATTTTTCAAGTTCAAATCTTAGCCAATTTTTCAGCACATGATTTCACAGAAGAAAGGCAAAAGCAAAGGCACAAATGTATGCTATCTATGTGGCAAGGAAGGTCATGTGATAAAGAACTATCAAAGTTTGAAGCAAATGAATGGTGCATGCTCAATGAAGGTAGCAAAAGATAATTCAGATGAACTTATCATCAGTCAATCAGATACTTCTTGTAGATAGATACTAGATTTATGTTGTTGCTTCCATATATGTTCTCTGAGAGATATATTTAGCAAAGGATCTCTACGCCAAGCGTATGGAATTATTCACTTGGCTGATTGTAAAGAGTATGCAATTACTGACGTGGGAACAATTACATTAAAGATGTATGATGGAGCACATCTGTAGGGTCGAGGATACGACTAGAGGGGGGTGAATAGGCATTTTAAAATCTTCTCGTTAACTAGATACGCTCTAATCAACCATATGTTAAAACCTAAATGACATATGGAAGCAAAAAAAAAACTAAGGTTTTGATAATTGGAGACTTGTTGGTCTCCCCTAATCCACATTAAGGCAAGCCCAACTCTTTGGATCGGCTCCGCACTTGAGCACCCACCTCGAATCCACTAGTGGGAGTTTTTCACCCATTTTGGTTAGGCTAAGTTCCAACCTTCACAAATTATAACCACCAAGAGTAATAAGTCAAGCACCTTTGCTTGAACTTCACCTAGCGCAACACATGCACTTTCGGTGATCTCCTAAGTTCAACACATGCACTAGAATCCTCCTCAAATGCAACACATGCACAATGAGGTCTCAATCCACTCTCTAATTGCAACACATGCAATTAGACTCAATCTTGAGTTCAAGAAGCAAATTGGAGTGTGCAACACATGCACTTCACTTCCAAACTCATCCAAGAACACCAACAATCAGTAAATGCACCCCTTGGGGTCCTTTTATAGCCCCTCGCATAAAATCTAGCCGTTCGAGGGCAAAACTTCCAAAAACCAGCATATCCAGCACTACCGGCCTCAGAGGCCCACTAGTACCGGCCTCGACCCAACGGTCGGCTCAACGACTAGTTTCCCAGTACTACCGTCCTCTAGGGACCAGTAGTACCGCTCGAGCGGTAGTACCGGCCCCACTAGGCAGTACTGCTGGCCTCAGGCACCTCTAGAGCACCATCTCTGAAAAATAACTACCGGTGTCTTAGGGCAGGTAGTAATGGCTGAGCGGCAGTACCGCTCCCATAAGCGGTACTGCCAGCCTCAGTGGTACTACCGCCCTATTGCCTTCGGTAGTGCCGGCCACAGGGAGAATTCTATATTTTCGCTAAAATCTTTTCTCCAAATTTTCAAAGAAGTGATTTTTTGAGCCATGTGATGATCAACACATGATCAAGCTAGTTTGCAAACACATTGCAAACCCTATTCACATGCTCCAAAGAATTTCATTCAAACTTTAACAAATTTGTGAAAACATATGTCACAAACAACTCAAGATATAATTACAAACTATTAAACAAATAACCCACGTGTCTATGAGATTAATCCTGTTAGCCATATGATGATCAACACATGATCAAGTCAACCTGCAAACCCTCGTTGCAAGCCCTATTCACATGCTCCAAGATCCCGGACTCATAGACCTCTTGTTTATTTGCACAATGAATTTGCAAATAATAATTAAACCATTTTGTGCTTAAGCATTCTCTTTTTGCAACACAATTAAAATCCTAGCTCTAAGCAAACTTCAAATCATACTCAAGTGCATGAGCTCTCTACTTGCAACACATGCAATTCTCTAGCTCCATGCAACCACAATAAAACTCAAATTACTTGAGCATTCTCATTTTGTAACACATGCAAAACCTAACTCCAAGCAACCACAATAAAACCAAATTGCTTGAGCATCCTCGTTTTGCAACACAAGTAAAACCTAGCTCCAAACAATGCCAGATAACCTCAAATGCATGAGCTCTCTATTTGCAACACATACGAACCTCTAGCTCCATGCATACCACTTAAACACAAAGTTGCTTGAGCTCTCTCCTTTTGTAACACATGCAAAATTTAGCTCCAAACAATGCCAAATCAAATAAGAGATTAATTGGAAGAACCAAGCATGAACTTCAATATTTGCAACACATGCAAAATATGAATTTCATGCAAAACCAACGCATGAGCTCATCCCATTTGCAACATATGCAAATCAAAGCTCCATGCGAAAAACCAAAGCATAAGCTTTTCCCATTTACAACACATGCAAATCAAAGCATTATGCAAAAATTGATGCATGAGCTTCATATATTCGCAACACATGCTAAATAGTTAGCTCCATGCAAAAACCAAATAAGAAGGTTGAGCTTGAGTGAGCAACGGGATTGAGTTCATTAACTAATGATGAAGCTTAAGCAAAACAACTCGACCCCTCTTAATAGTACGTCATCTATATACAATTAGACTCTCTATCAAGTTATACCTTGCCGCATACGAGCGATCCCCTTTGGGGCTTTAAAGATCTTCAATCTTTCTTCTCCCCTGGGGTTGTCACCCGACTCCTTATTCATCAACTCTTGATGAACCTCTCTTCTCTTTGGGATTTTCTCTCGACGCCCATCCATTCTTTGGGATTTGTCATTAAATATGGATTAAGAATTAATCTAAAACCAATCACCAAAACCAATGGAGCTTGAACTTACAATATCGTACTTTAACGAGAATTTGGTACATTCTTGGCTTAAAGAAGAATATAATATATGTGAGGTCTTTTGAACTAAGAAGTTGTGAGATATCACTTTGAAATGGCGTTGTGCGAGTTACTTGCAACGGGCAAGAAATCATGAAAAGTATTTGGAGCTATGAAGGATACCGTTTGAGGGGTAAACATAAAGAAATGGTAACTAATGGGAGGTTTGAAAAAATCTTGATAAGGTGAAAGAAACCGCATCGTCAATGTTAGGTAGATTAGATTTGTCATTAAATATGGATTAAGCATTAATCTAAAACCAATCACCAAAACCAATGGAACTTGAACTTACAACATCATACTTTAACAGGAATTTGGTACATTCTTGGCTTAAAGAAGAATATAATATCTATGAGGTCGTTTGAACTCAGAAGTTGTGAGGCATCACTTCGAAATGGAGTTGTGCGAGTTACTTGCAATGGGCAATAAATCATGAAAAGTATTTGGAGCAATGAAGGATACTGATTGATGAGTAAACATAAAGGAATGGTAACCAATGGTAGGTCTGAAAAAATCTCAATAAGGTGAAGGAAACCGTATAGTCAATGTTATGTAATCATATCTCAACTACAATTTTGTGCGAAACTGCAAAGACGAATGCAAAATCTAGCAAACGCAAATGTGGCGAGACAAACAATGCGGTACTGACGAGAAGGTGGAGCTCGAAGGTGGTACAAACCTATGGCATGAAGGGCTACAGAAACATGAGGCGTGGTTAACCAAACTATACAAAGAAAGTACCCTCAAGTGAAGGGTTTGAGCGGCCAAACCTTAATACAAACACACATTATGGTGATGTGCATAAGCCCTTATGGTAGGAGAACTCCCAAAGGTTTGAGAAAAAACAAAAATATTGTAGAGCTGACTTGCAACGAGTTCTTGGAGGATCACGATAACATCAACGAATAAAAGCCAAGGTGGATATTGTTAATTATGCGAATCATATCTTTTAGAGTAGATTCCTAATTGTTTTGGATAAGTACTAAGGGGACTATATAAATTCATAGTGTTGTTATAGAGAACTCAAGCAATCAAGAAGATACAAACCAACTTATCTAAGGGGGTGTTTGGGAGAGCTCTGCTCCTTAATTTTCAGCTCCACTCCAAATTCGTGTAGCCAAACACCCCAGCTCTACAGAACTCCGGCTCCAGGAAAAATGCGAATCTAGGAGTCTGCTTCATGGTTTTTGTGGAGCTCCTCAAGGGGTACTCCAAGAAACACCGTTTCATACCCACTCGTGAAGTTCCTAGGTAATTACCCACATTTACCACTGGTTACACATATGAGGTAATTACCCACCTCCTTTCAACATCCAAGGGCATAAATGGGTATCCACACCAAAATCATTTATTCTTGAAGCTGGATCTAATTTGCAAGCCAAACACCTCCCTTCCCTACTTCAACTCTATGGTGGAGCTGGTGGAGTGGAGTTGATTTTTTTTGGAGTGGAGCTCTCCCAAACAGGCCCTAAAGCAAGAGTTGCATAAAAAGATTAGATGCTAAGTTATTCTTTATTACTAGATTCTTCTATATAGCAAGGATCTTAGCATCCTAAAAAATTCTAAAGGTTATGTGACAGCTATATTCCCTTGTACACTTTTAAGGTTGTGCTTAAACAATTTACAATCGGTTTCATCAACTTTCTGTTGTGGTTACTTCAACATCGTTATTGTGGTTATTTCTATGAGATTCATGTTCTTTTTTTTAAAAAAAAAACCGTACACATTAACTGGTCTGATCCTAAAGTTACTGTGCATAAAAAAATATATCCGAATGTAACACAACGGCACGCTCCGGCAGGCGTTACCTCCGAGAGCAACACGAGATTGCCCCTCGCAACCTCTTATGACAGCGAGCACGCGCGACGAGCACCTTGCACGAGAGAGTACACAGTGGCAACCAAGAGAGCGGTGGTACATAGGCGAAGTAGAGGAGGTAACATGCATTATGGCGGCGGTAGGAAAGTATGGAGGTGGTAGCAGGCGACCGACGCACATAAGATGAGGGAGTAACGAGGAGGACGAAACAGTCAGGAAAAGGATGAGCATCGAGGGGGGTAGCGCTAGGACGATGGATGACTGGGACAAAGTACCATCGTCATTAGTTTTTTTTAACATACTAAAGACAAAAATAAAAATAGTGAAATTTTACACAGTAAATTATATTAATAGTATACATAGATAATATAAATCAAATCTATATATTGATTTGCTGAGGATATTCCCAATATTCTACTATCGAAGAAAATATAAATAAATACTAGTTAACATGTTGCATTCAATTGAAAAAAATAATGTTCTTATTAAATTTAGTTTACCCTAAAGCGCTCTAAAAATAAGTAGATTTTGGACGAGCTGACGTCATCAAAGTTGTTTTTGGTATGGACTGCGATTAAGAGGTAAAAATGATGAGGAAAAAATAATCATTCTTATTAAATTTAGTTTACACTAAATTTTTCTATCATCACGAACTCTAGAAGAATGATAAGGTAAAAATGATAACTAAATCATGTAAAAATCTAACAGATTTATTTACAAAAATCTTTACCAAATTCTACTTTTTAAAGGTGCTTTAATGGTATTAGAATGAGGTGGCTTAGAGATTTGTAGAGTTCGGAGGGAATAAATCTCTTAACCTTAATCCCTTTGCTTGATCTTGAAGACTATAAATTGTGCTTTTTTGAATTTTTTTAAAATAATACTTTTTTTAAAATGTATTGCAGTATTAATACGCGAAAAACAAAAATTGCAAAAATAACACTTATTCGCCAAACGGTATGGCGAAATAGCTATTTTCGCCGAACGGTATGGCGAAATGGCTATTTTCGTCAAATGGTGTGGCGACTAATGCCTAATTACGCAGTTAATCGCTAGGCGATAAATTCCACGGGGAACAAGAGTATTATCACCAAACCTTTTGACGAAAATAGAGTTGTCGCCATACGGTACGGCGAAAATAGAGTTATAGCCGTACGGTACGGCTAAAATAGAGTTTTCGCCATACGGTACGGCGAAAATAGCTATTATCGCCATACGGTACGGCGAAAATAGCTTCTTCCATCTAAACTCTGACGGCCGACTGTTAACTGCATATTTAAGTAGTGGTCGCCGCACTATTTGGCGAAAATAGCTATTTTGCCGTACCGTTCGGCGAAAATAGCTATTTCGCCATACCGTTTGGCGAATAGGTGTTATTTTTGCAATTTTTGTTTTTCGCGTATTAATACCATAATTTAGTTTTAAAAACGTATTATTTAAAAAAAATCCTATTTTTTTTCCTTTAGTGAGTTTTCCTGATGTTTCCCATATAAAGGTTTTAATAAGTCAACTAGTGCAACACGGAGTGCGAGTGCAATGTACTCTTTTCTTCAGCTTTCTTCTTAATGGATTTTGCGAGGAGTTTTTAATGAGATATATGCATTACGCGGTATTTGTCCAAGGGGGAGTGTCATGATATAGATAGAATCACTGTCCCAGTATGAAAGGACTCTATTCATTGGTGGGCAAATCCGAATTTACTTTCAAGAGGTTCTTTATTATATATTGGATATTATCTTGTACAGAAAAATCAATCTAATAAAGAGAGAGAATACTTTGCCTCTCTATATTGTGTGTCCCATATTCTTATTCGTATGATCAACATGCTGTCGCGAGTGAACACTACGTTTCGTAACCCTTATTAAATTTAGTTTACCCCTAAAGAGCTCTAAAAATAAGTAGATTTTGGACTAGCTGACGTCATCAAAGTTGTTTTTGGTATGGACTGCAACTGAGCGAGGTTTGTTGTATAACAAATCCGGGCCAGGTCATGGGCTAATGGGCGTGCCCCGGCCTCCTTATCATGGGCCATGGTCCATAACCCATAAGTAGTGACAATAAAACGATCCCTACACCGTCTCGCGGTTTCTCCAGTAGCCGCGGCCCCGGCACCCGCGCCCTTACCTAGCTTGCTACCCCGCCGCCGCCTCTCCGGGTCTCCGGTCACTCCTGCTCTCTCTTGTCGCGGTAACCGCCTTCCCTCCCTACGATCCAGTTCGCTAGTGATGCCACTGTCCCTGCGTGCTTGGATGTGCCACGGACTCCATAAGTTTCTCACTCCCTTTCTGTGTTTGGGCAGATGGAGAGGGTGCTCAAGGATGACGCCATCGAGGAGAAGGGCGAGCGCGCCAGGATGGTGAGGCAACCCTCTCTGATCCGTTCGGTCCCTTTGTTGGTTTCGTTCGGTGGTGCTTTCCCAGCCGGGCAGTGGTTTAGTTTGGCAAGGACCTAATCAGAAACCTGAATGGTCGCCGCGCGTACTAGTGTGGCTTAATAGGATCTGCTAGCTGCTGCTGCGGGCCTGCAGTCTGCGGACGCTGCGCTGTTGAGCAAGTGCTTTTGAAACTTCTCAGTGTGCAATTATTTTTGAGGCTTTTGTGACGAGAATATGAGACAGTTTTGTAATTTGTCAGCAAAGGACTGCAGTGCACTGATCCGTGGTTCATGCACTCTTTCAGGGAAAATTTGATGATTTGCCCTGAAGTTGAGTGGCCTTTGAAAGTTACAAATTGATTCATGTATCGTAGTTTGAACTAAAATACCCCTATTCCGCACTGGCCCTAAAGAGTGTCATTTTGAGTATTCTGACCTTTTTTGTTCTACAGCTTTCTTATTTACCCTGTTCTGTAATTTCATCTCCTTGCAGGCATCTTTCGTTGGTGCTATGGCAATTGCAGACTTGGTCAAGACCACATTGGGACCAAAAGGAATGGTATGCTCCTTAGTGTTTGAAGTACTACATGATTTTGCTAATGCTTTCACAGAGAAATCTTGTATCTTGGATAAAAGGTGGCAGTCATCCAAGTGGTAGAGTAATTTTGAAAATTTTTACATGTGGTCTTTTTTTTTCAGGATAAGATCCTGCAATCGACTGGCAGAGGGCGGAATGTTACTGTTACAAATGATGGGGCTACAATTTTGAAGTCTCTTCATATCGATAACCCTGCTGCAAAGGTCCTTGTTGGTATCCTTTCATTTGAATCTGTTGCTTGATCATTGTTGTGCTAAGATGCTGGTAAGTCATAGATGAATTGCTTTTCTTGATCTGGCAATATATGTATCTTACAGCTCCTGGCATCATTTGATCTGTTTGTTGTATTAATGTTCTTTCTAATGCAAAGAAAGTTAGTCCTTAATGAGTGTTAGACATCTCAAAAGTTCAAGATGATGAAGTCGGTGATGGAACAACTTCTGTCGTTGTTTTGGCTGGAGAACTTTTGAGGGAGGCTGAAAAGTTGGTTAACATGAAAATTCATCCGATGACTATTATTGCAGGTCATCCTCATTCTTCCAGGCATACCTTTCAGGCTAACATCTTTTTTAAACACAATTTATTCAATATGTCATGGCTAACGTTTGAAAATCGGATATCTCAAGTAATTACTGCTTCAGTACATACAAATTAGTCTTTGTTGAGTAATGATATAGTAACAAATCACGCAGATCAATCAGACATGTGAAGTCTGAAAAATGGGTTTTCATGCTTAAATACTTTATTGAAATGCAGCTTGCTCAGCTTAGGCTACTTTCAGATTTTCCAAGTTAGACTGTAACAAGAAAAAAAACTTGTGAAGATAGTGCACTTGTGCATTGATGCCATGTTGGTAATGAACAACTATAATGTTTGCCTTTGTTTTCTGTTCCTTTTGGCTTTCTGTGCTTTCATTTCTAGTGTCATTTGGTTTCGTGTTTTATACTGAGATGATACACACTTTGGAACACTGTCTGCAAAGCTGTAACTACTCTTGATTAATCACTTACTCATCTCTAGGACTTCATTTTTCCGTGAAACATTAGGTTACAGAATGGCTGCTGAATGTGCTAGAAATGCTTTGCTACAGAGGACCATGGACAACAAAGAAAATACAGGTGACTTATTTTCTCTTATATGGTTATATAACTACGTTTAAATTTTTTCAGTAAGTTCAGACTATCTTTATGTTAGTAATTAATAATGGTGAGCAAAGTTTTAATTTAATTTTGAATTAATCCTTTTCTTGACATGGAGATACATTTCTCTTTTTCTCCTTAAAATATCGCTTCCTGTTGTAGCACGTAGGATCTGGCATCATTAAAATCTAGTTTTGTTGGTTGACAGTAATTTTCAGTCTAATTTATAAATTCAAGTGCACTTCTTATGCTTTATGTTTTGTCTCAAGAATATGCCACAAGGCACATTAATCTGACAATAAACCTCCTTTGGTGCTGCAGATAAGTTCAGATCAGATCTCAGGAACATAGCTATGACTACCCTTAGTTCAAAAATACTCTCCCAGGACAAGGAGTACTTTTCTGAACTTGCGGTTGATGCTGTCCTAAGGCTTAAGGTATTCAGATGGTTGGGGTGGAAGTTGGTGATACATATCTTGTTATTCAACTTCTGTTTCTATTTGTGGGGTGTTGTTTGAAGTATAGTTCATAGTTGTTCAGTCATGCTGTCACATGATGATGTTAGCATATTGATTGATGTTTGCACCAATCTGGTGGCAGGGTAGCACCAACTTGGAAGCAATTCAAATTCTGAAGAAACCTGGAGGATCTCTTAAGGATTCATTTTTGGACGAAGGGTATGCTCCTTCACAAGCTATATTATGGGAAACTTCATTCTTTCTTATCCCAACTTTTGATGATCTTTAGGCTATTAGCTTCTAATCCGGTATTAGTGTCTTCTAAGTAGTTCACCAATCAACACTGCACACTCCTGTGCAAACACTGAGTGTACATGGAAACACTTGTGTACCAGTTCCCAACTGGCACAACCATGATCCTAATCCTGCAACCCGCTCAATGTTCTGATTTCTGTTCTGTAGGTTCATTCTTGACAAGAAAATTGGCATTGGGCAACCAAAGCGAATTGAGAATGCCAAAATTTTGGTTGCAAACACTGCTATGGACACAGATAAAGTTAAAATTTATGGGGCACGTGTCCGGGTGGATTCAATGGCTAAGGTTGCAGACATTGAAGCCGCTGAAAAGCAGAAAATGAGAGAGAAAGTTCAAAAAATTATTGCTCATGGAATCAACTGCTTCGTCAACAGGCAGTTAATCTATAATTTCCCTGAGGAACTTTTTGCTGATGCTGGCATACTTGCAATTGAGCATGCTGACTTTGAGGGCATTGAACGGCTAGCTCTTGTCACTGGTGGTGAGATTGCATCAACTTTTGACAACCCAGAATCTGTTAAGCTTGGGCACTGCAAGGTCATTGAAGAGATTATGATTGGGGAAGACAAGCTGATTCATTTCTCTGGGGTTGAGATGGGCCAGGCTTGCACCATTGTTTTGAGAGGATCAAGGTATGTCTTATTTGTGTAGCTGTTTATCATGTAGGATAACTTTACAGTATTTAGGCATTTTATGTGCCATATATTGAATATGTGTGTTTTTGTTGTCTACAGTGAACATGTGCTTGATGAGGCTGAGAGGTCCTTGCATGATGCCTTATGTGTGCTTTCCCAGACAGTAAATGACACCCGTGTCTTATTTGGGGGTGGATGGCCTGAGATGGTGATGGCCAAAGAAGTGGATGAACTTGCACGGAAGACCCCTGGGAAGAAATCTCATGCTATTGATGCTTTTTCGCGTGCCCTGCAAGCCATCCCAACAATCATAGCTGACAATGCCGGCTTGGATAGTGCGGAGCTGATCTCTCAGCTCCGAGCTGAGCACCACAAGGAGAATAGTACCGCAGGAATTGATGTCACCACAGGCAGCGTGAGTTCATGTAGACATTGTGTTTCCTTTAGACTTGTACTGAGCTTGAAACTGATATTGTGACCTGCAGATCGGAGACATGCAAAAGCGGGGGATATCGGAGGCGTTCAAGGTGAAGCAAGCCATCCTTCTGTCGGCCACCGAGGCGGCGGAGATGATCCTCAGGGTCGATGAGATCATAACCTGCGCCCCACGCAGGAGAGAGGATAGGATGTGACCATTTCACACGAGCTGTTCCAATTTAGGATTAAGTATGTTTGCCAAGTTTTGGGGGGTTACCAGGTTCACGAGTGTTTTAAGTTGATTCCATTTCGGTGTGGTGGTTAACCCCTAAGCAACTGGACTTTGTTTCTTTTTTGTGGAACCAGCGTGTATGTATGTTGCAACTGTCCGTCTATCTAGGTTTTGGCTATAATGCCGTAGCATTTGGTTGCGAATTGCGATGTGCGCCCGTCTTGTTACTAATATGTGGCTGCTGCTGTAGAATGTGCAGAGTGACTCTTGACATCTCTGTTTGTTTCGTTACCAGCTTGCTCTGGAAGGTGGAACTCTCATCATACAAATTGATTGATACCGTAGCTGCGGAGAGAGACTGTACTGTCGGGATTCGAATGTGTAAATCCGGATCCTCTGTGTATCCAGCACTAGTCTAGGATTACGCTAGTGCACACTGTCTTAATATCGGTACATATCACAATCATACTCAACGAAATAATAAAGTATTTTAATTAATCAAACTGGTTGCTCGATTTTATAGTCAAGTTATGAAAGTACGCCTCGCAGGGCGAAGACTTATTAAAGTAGACAATTGCAACGGAATAAAAATAGACTTGTGGCGTCCTCAATTTGCCATAGGTAACTGATTAGGCTGCTCCCTAGGTAGACGGCTCCTTCTGAGTTTAATAAAGTATTTTAATTAATCAAACTGGTTGCTCGATTTTATAGTCAAGTTATGAAAGTACGCCTCGCAGGGCGAAGACTTATTAAAGTAGACAATTGCAACGGAATAAAAATAGACTTGTGGCGTCCTCAATTTGCCATAGGTAACTGATTAGGCTGCTCCCTAGGTAGACGGCTCCTTCTGAGTTCCTCCTTTAAGGCTGGCGTCGCTTCTTCTTCAACTGATGTTGTATTGTTGCAAGGGTGAGTACTTTGAGCACTCAGCATATCATGTACAGAATACAGTTCTAATATTCTACATGCATGGCTTATTACAAAGGATAGTCTATGGTTCATTTGCAGTAAAAGCAACATTGACAATTACAATAATAGATTGCCAAAGCAGTAAAACAATAATAAGAATAATAACTTTCACAATATTTCACAAGTATTTCTCAACCTAAGTCAAGTTCACCAATTCCAACCCAAGTATTTTCCACCAATCAAGTTATTTCCATAAAAGTCTAACCCTTGACTGTAATCCCCGAGTAATGTCTAATGCCGCGGACACGGCTATTCGAATATATTTTACACTCTACAGAGGTTATACACTTTACCCACAAGATACAGTCAAACACCACAAAGACGAGTGTCCGTAACAAAGCCTTTCCAATGCCTATCTAAACTCAGTACTACTCGCTGAGGTTTCAACACTGGTGGGACTGGTTACCACATCCATGGCCCCCTTCTTGCGCCATGTGAGCCATCCTGTGCAAGGACTGGTTACCACTACCCGGGCCTCACACCACAATAATAGTACTAATATTTAGAATCAACAAGTTAATCAGCTAGGGCTGTCCCATTCCAGACTTTTAGTTGTATGAATGACCCAGTTCAAAGGCTTGTAAGGTTAAGTCCTTAGTTTGACCAAGGCAAGACTACCCAAAAACTAAAACGACTTTCCCGGTGCCAATCATGGCCCACCAGATCAATCTTGTCACTTGCCCCAATGTAAAGCATTTTATCACCCTAGTTCTTTACCATGCACCACGTGCCATCATCAAATTCAACAACACATGTCACATTCTCGAAAACATGTTTCATAACTCATTAAGTCAATATTAACTTTAGTATCCAAAATCGTGGCAAATCTACGTAGCATGGCTAAACATACTACCTACGAGCTAATTAACCCATGTTGGCCAATTATTAATGTCCAACTATTAATCCACAATCTAGGGTGACAAAGGATTCATGGTATACAATTATATACGACAAGGTGGCATACAACAATTAGGCATTTAACTAATTCCCAGAATTATTCAAAACAACTCTAATTACATTAGCATGCAATAATTTGAATCAATATAATTTTCACAAATAGGATCAATATGATCAAAGCATAACTTGCCTTCAAAGAGTAACTGGTCTTGATCTAAGACTTGATCTTGAGTTTGATCTTCAACTTCCACACCTTTGCACAGTTCAACGTCTACGCGTAGCAGATAAAGAATCAAATAAACATCCAAAAACAACGAATAAACACACATTCAGGAAATGTCGCAAATCAAACTAATGCGTAATGTCATGAAGACTTCCAGATAATTAGTTTAGCATTTTCTAAGATTTATAAAATTTATTTTGACATTTTTTGACGTATAGTTTAAGAACTACAAAATTCGTAAGTTGGGACTTTCTGTGAATAATTTATCAATATAAATTTATTTATAAAATTTCATAAAAATTACTGTGGAAAAATATTAATGTTTACTAATTAACAAAATTTATCGCATACTATTTGGATCTAGAACGAATTTATAGCGAAAAAGACAAAATTTGAAAATTTGGTGAACGTAACAAATGAAAGTGTCGTTGAATGCATGCATGGTACTATTCATCATGTATATGTATATTCTTCGGTTGCATGCTAATCTGCTTGGTTCTGTCTATGCTAGAGATGAAGAGACAGAGGGAGATCGACGGGCGGTCCGACGAGCGTAGGTCGCCAGCGGCGTCAACAGCGGCGGCAATAGCAGTGGCGACGGCACCAAGACATGATTAGAGTTGCCCATTGACAGCAGGAAACCGGAACCAAACGTCGTGGCCAGTATATATATATATATATATATATATATATATATATATATATATATATATATATGCAAATCATCCTAATAATATACGTATACATACCTATGGGAAATTATACTTGCGAATCGGCCGAAATATACATGCGGATCAGCCGAATATATCCACATGTATACATATATATATATATATATATATATATATATGTACAGCATAGTGTATGTATATATGTAGACATGCTACGACTATTATAAGTACATGCATGCGCCTGGCATATATGTATATACCCTATCGTATATATGCAAACACAAACACGTCTAATATACCCTACCATATATATGCAAACACACACACGTCTAATATATACTTATATACACACATGTGTATAGTCCTATTATTCTAGGTATACAAGACTACATGCTAACATATATATATGTATGTGTTCATGATTCAGCCTAATACACGCACGGAAGCGCAGACCGCCGACGCAGGCAGTAGCGCAGACCATCGGCGCGGAAGGAGGCGTGGCCGGAAGGTACACCGGCGTTGCTAGTTCACACGAGTGCAGAAAATGAAGAAGTGTTGGTAGAAAAATGGGGAAGTGTTGCTAAAGAATGGAAATGGCTGGAGGATGGAGGCTTCATGTGCATGTGAATGGAAACATTACTAGCAATTGGAGGAACGGTTGGCAGAGGAAACGGCTGGAAAGGAAAAAGAATGGAAACACATGGAGTGGATACGTTGCTAGAAGATAAAACGTCAAGCCATGATTTCATGCGTGTGGAGATGGGCGACGTTGCTAGCAATGCATTGCATGAGAAACGGAAACGTTGCTAGCTAGCAAATGCATGGCGTGAGAAATGGAGACGGCTTCATGCGCATGGAGTAGATCACGACGTATCTGACCTCCACGTGAGCGTTCAAGTGATTTGGGAATTTAAATACTGCTGAAACAAAACACGTTTAGGATGAAATAGCGAAAATGTTCTAAATTTTTTGAAAAAAATCCTCTAAAATACTAGGAATTATTTGAAACTTAACGAAGTAGGTTTCGTAATTTTTCGATGTATAGATTTTTCGTAAAAATTCTTTTAGTGAATCAGACACTTGTACATATTTTTATAAAATCAACGACTTAATTTATATAACATGTTTTTGAAAATATTTGAGAGAAACACTCTCATATTCCAATTATCTTTATTATAAACAAAATTTTAGATTTTATGCTTATGCAAAAATGCATGATCTTTATTTAATGCAATTAGTTCAATAAAGATTGAATTCAAATTAACCTCAAAGATTCCAAATAAATTTTTAAAAATTGCAAATAATCCCAAAACACATTAAATATAGAGTGCTGCTAGCCCACGCTATACCGTTGGAATGCATTCCAACGGTATAGTAGTTTCCACCAGATCACGTTCTCCTGGCTGCTAAGTACGTAGTCCAGTAAAAGTCCATCCTAATACCCTCATAGCCCTCACCCAAATCATCCTGTGCTAGCCACCGCGTCAAGGATTGTTGGTGGCATAGTGGATCCTCTGCCAGATATGCCATCGTCAGGTATCCAACAACCTTGCGTAGCTTTTGATAAAGTTTCATTAGGTTTCATGATAAGTTTCATGATGTTTCATAAATAAGTTTTATTGGGTTTCACACATAAGTTTCATTGTGTTTCATGGATAAGTTTCATGATGTTTCACAGATAAGATTCATTAGGTTTCATGAGTTCTAGCGTTTAGATTCATGAGTTTCAGTGTAGTTTCGGTGATAAGTTTCAATCAGTTTCAGTGATAAGTTTCATAAGTTTCATTATAATGTTTCACGAGTTTCGGTGATAAGTTTCATGAGTTTCGGTGTTAAGTTTCATGAAACACTAGGAAAATTCATGAAACTTATCTTACAAATAAGTTTCATCAGATTTCACAAATAAGTTTCATCAGGTTTCACATATAAGTTTCGTTAGGTTTCATGGATGAGATTTATGATTTTTTACGGATAATAATTTTTTTACTATTATATTACTAAAAATTAGTGAAATAGCACTTATGTCGCATCGTTTTCGTAGGGTACCGATAAGTCGTACCTTATGTTAATTATTAAAGTCCAGCCTAATCGCCTCACCGGATGCACATTTCCACTGCTGCCCTCGCCGGACCTCGTTGCATCTGTCTGCCCTCCTGCTATCCCGTCGGAAAGGCAGGAGACGGTTTACCGTTTTGTAGTTTTTCTCTAAATATATTAAAAGTAAATTTTGGGATGTTACGGGGACCGTACATGATGAAGCCTCGAATTGACACGGATACTTATTCCCTCGTAGAAAGAGATGTATTTGACTATGATAATTGCTAGTTCACCGTCGCCTGCAGGAAGCGTTACGTGCGCTCACTGTATCCGTAACGACACGAAGTAGCTCATTGGATGGCAGTGAGTGAATGGCAGCTTTATTGCGACGTGGATGGCAGCCACCCGGTAGTTCATTGCAAAATTTTCAATTTATTTTTTCGAGTTGAAATTTTGACTTTTTTTGTTGAAATTTTTTGACTTGAATTTTAAATTGGAATTTTTCGAACTAAAAGTTTTTTTGAATTTTTTTTTTCAAAACCGAAAGCTTTTGAATCAAAAGTTTTATAAGTTGAAACTTTTTGATTTGAAAATTTTCAAGTTGAAGCTTTTTTGTTTGAAACTTTTTAGGTTGAAACTTTTTGATTTGAATTTTTTTATTTAAAACTTTTCGTGTTGAAACTTTCCGAGTTAAATCTTTTTGAGTTGAAACTTTCTGAGTTAAAACTTCCTAATTTGAAATTTTTTGAGTTAATTTTTTTCGAGTTGATATATTAGAATAGAAATTAGTTATCAAAATTGTGTTGTAGAGACTGTATCGATTTTCAAAACGATAACTATTTATGATGAGAAATAGTAGTATAATATGCTGTAAAATTTCTCAATGGGAACATCAAGAATCCTCAACCTCAAATGTGGATCTTTACCGTGGCAAATCCTTGATTTCTTCTTTCTTCCACAGTTAAACCAGCAGACAGGTACACAATTCGTGCCTCGACAATTATCACAGCACAACTCCACGTCATCTCTTCCCCAAGACCCCACCACCTCCAACCCCAAATATTTTTATAATATTATAATTTTATTAGTTCTATAAAATATATTACAATAGAAATTAATGATTAAAATTGTGTTGTGAATACCATATGGATATTTAAAATAATAACTATTTATAATAAAAAAGAATAGTATAATACACTGTAAAATACCTAGCGGACATCAAGAATCCTCAACCTCAAATGAGGATCTTTTACCGTCACAAATCCTTAATTTCCTCTTTCTTACACGGTTAACCAGGTAGGTACACGGTTCGGCGCCTTCGGGCCTCGGCAATTGGCACAAGTACAACTCCTCGGTGTCTCCTCCACAAGACCCCCATCACCTCCAACCCCAAATAGCCACTGCTGGCGCGTGCATCGAGAATTCCCAGATCGTTGGAGAAGCAGGAGTGCGGTTGCCCCCGGCAAGCCGTCGTTCTGTACGTAGTAATCTCCGCTGTCGACGCCATTTCATTGCTCTGCCACTCTGGGGCATCTTGATTCTGTCATAGTCACGGAGCCGCGGTTGTACCCCGTTGTTCTTCTTTTTTCCCTTTCCGCCGAGTCGTCCGACTTGTTTGTCGATTCGTTCGCAGAGGCGTCTCAGCTCGAATCGGTGGCTTAGGGATTTCGCGGCTAACCAGTACTACCAATCCTACCCATAAGCTGTTTGAGATAATGTCTATACGAGTCATGTTGGTAGCATTCCCGTTGCGGCGCGCCTGCAAGGTGCTCGACAGAATGCCCAGGGAACGAGCAACCGTGTATCAAAGACGTCTGGCTGCCCAGAGACCGGCAGGCAACTGCAGGTAAATTTGGTTGGACATGTACGCGGTGTGCTTGTGCAGGGTTGGCAAAAGAAGTTTGGGCGGGCGTGCCCCATGCATGCACCATGGAGCAAACACCTCGCGTGCAATCCGCTCATGTGCTTGTTCCAAAAGTGTTTCTATGCTCAATTCTGTGTGAACATTTCTAGGAGCTGTTGCTTTAGCCTCATTTTGCTGTTTGCTATTGTCTGCCGGTTTTGTTGCTAGTGCGAGCTGCTGTTATGCTAGTCAGCTAATGGTTTGCTTTGGCAGCATGAAAAACGTCTGATGTCCGATGCTGCTCGTGAGGACCTTGTGGGGATTTCTCTGTGTGGTTAAAGTAAACATTTTGTTTTTGTGGGTAGAGAGGTAGTAGTAAACAAGGTTTCGTGGTTCTGCCGTTCTGTTCTTGTTTGGAGCAGTTTTTGTCTGGTGTGCAAAGTGCGATTATATATTATAGGCTACACAGAAAGTCATGGGATTAACATAACGATGGTATCTCTCACTTAATCTAGAATGCATTAAAAGTGGCATGAGCAGTTCACCTTGATGACAATGATCACCGAAGGTCCAACTTAAAAATTTGAAATTGGGCATATGTGCTTTGATTAGCGTATTATTCTAGGATATATATGCATTTAGACCGGAATGAAGGTTACATTGTACGTCACATACCAACTGTTTTACAAATAGGCATTGTCTATGTCTGTCATTCTCCCCCTACATACTGTTCGTATTATGCGCTGTTTTTGGTACATTAGCCTGTTCACCTTGCTTCATGGTGTCTCAATGCTCCTCACTGATATTTATTGCAGTTTGGAGGTAGCATGTTGCTTCACGTAATGATCTTCCTTGTCAAAATCTGGTATAAATTAATGGGTGGTTCTTACTCATGATCTTGGATTCTTGATCATTCTGTATACTTGTTGGCACAAATCCTCTTCTCCTGAATGGAAACTTGAGGACAGTAGAACTTTCACGCTGCTTGAGGCCAAGATATACGAGAGCGTCATACAAGTTTTAGCTGTCACCTTTCTTTCTTTTCCTGCAACTCTAAGGAATTTGGATATTACATTGTAGGTATGTTCTTGTAAATTTATCCATTGCTAAGGATTTTTGTCAATGCTGGATGTAGTGGCTAATAAATGAGATCAACACATTAGTGTATGTGTGCTATGAGGAATGCTATGCTCTAACTGCAAAGAATTGTGTTTCAGAAACGAGCAGGTGCCCAAAGCAGAGTGCCCTGCAATTTGACAACTGAACCTCTTATCAACTCTCCACCACCAAAGAGGCCAAGGATCAAGATGGCACTTTGTCAGGCACTGGGATGGTCAGAAGGGGAGGTGATGCGGCCAGAATCAAAGCCCTGCTCTCCGTTGATGAGACAGACTGCCTGTATTTTCTCTGTTGGTGGCGCCCTTGCTTTCTGGGTGCTCTGCCGCCTTCACTATGGTCAGTTGGTCACTATCCATAACCATCGATTTTAACATTTGTTATAATGCATCTTTGATCCTAGCATCAGTAGTTATCAAGGTTATGAATCTCAGTGTTGCTATCCAGATATAACCGTGTTGTTTTTAGTGTTATTCCTCTGAAGCAACTCAGACCTTAAACCATTTTGCTGACCCAATGTTTATTTTGTAGGTCCAAGAATAACAGTTCCAAGGAGTGTGAGGCGGAGCAATCTCTATGAGCTTGTCGTCAGCCCTGCTTGTGCGTCTCTTCAGCCTGGAGTGCAAACCACATAATATAGCAGCTTATGACAAACCTGAGTACAAACCTGAATAGTAGTATCATGAAATTTAGGGTCAGTCTGCAAAAACTTATTTGACTTTGCCGATTCAGTCGAGGAGATACGTCTTGTCTTTTTGGAAGATCCATTTTTATGTGTATCTAGCCATCCCTAAAGACCTACTTGGCTACTGATACGAGCAGACGCTGCGTGCGCTTGCTCGTATGCACGAGTGCCTGGCCGGAGACCGGATCGCAAGCTACCCGACGAAGAACTCGTCGTGGCAGCTCGCGCCTGAGTAAAGGCTGTTTTCGGAGCCACCGCCTTGGATTAGTTTTGTGGCATAACAAGAGCATGCCCTTTTCTCTTCGCAATTTCTTATTTATAAGCTAAAAACAATTCACCCCTACCTGGGCGCACGCACCTAATTGGATTCTAATTAACCTTCCATACTTATCTAGGTGAATCCCTCCTCCATACGGTTAGCCTCCTGCATGGCGTTGTTGCTGCATGGATTCTTCGGCGGCAAGCGTGTCTTGATCTTTAGTTGTTGCCACCTCCTTACGCGTATCGCTATCCAGCTGGACGAGCGGAGCCACACCACGCCTGCGCTGGAAATACACTCGATCCGTTGCCTTGCTCATATCATTACTTCCCCCCTCAAAAACAAGCTTGTCCTCAAGCTTGGAGTCCGAAAAGGAACGTTTGAAGGTGATTGCATCCATCCAAGTTGCTTCCTCTGCTGGCTCGCCCGCCCATTGAACCAACAGTTGACGGTGGCCGTTGATGAATCGGTGAGCTAAAATGCTACAAGGCTCCGGCTGTTCTGGCTCTGCCGCATTAGTCATGACCTCATCCGGCAGTTCCGCTGGTTGTGTCGGCGGTTCGCCATGGAATTTTTTGAGCAAGGAAACATGAAACACGTTGTGCATACGAGCATTCGCCGGCAGCTGCAGCCGGTAAGTGACGGGCCCTATGTGAGCCAGCACCTGGTAGGGATCGTAGAACTTTGGTGACAACTTATGCTGTCGATTGGCTCGAACCGAAAGCTGCCGATGTTTTTGGAGCTTAAGCCATACCCAAGAACCCACTGGAAATTCCACCGCGCGATGGCGCAGGTCGTATCGTTGTTTCATCCAATTCTGCGCTTGGAGAAGATGGTCTCTCGCCTGCTGTAGGACAGCATCCCGATCGACTAAAGCACAGTAGACCGAATCTATGACAGTAGCTCCCTGTTGATATGGCAGTAGCGGTGGGGGAGATCTCCCGTAGACCAACTCGAACGGTGTCACCGGAGGGCTGTGTGGAAGGAAGTATTATAACAAAATTCAGCCCATGGCACCCATTGTACCCATTTAACTGGATTGTCCTTGGCGAGGCAGCGTAAGTACATCTCGATAGTGCGGTTGACCACCTCCGTTTGGCCGTCTGTTTGTGGGTGATAAGCGGTGGACATCAACAGTGTTGTTCCACTTCGTTTAAACAAATCCTGCCAGAAAGCACTGAGAAACACTGGGTCACGGTCGGATACAATGGATTCTGGAAGGCCATGCAAACGAACCACCTGGTCGAAGAAGAACTTTGCTACCATTGGAGCTGTAGCCGGATGTGAGAATGGAATAAAATGAGCATATTTAGACAGACGGTCCACCACCACCAATAATGCAGTCTTACCCTGGGACTTGGGTAAGTCCGTGATGAAATCCATGGAAACGTCGGCCCATATTTGGTGGGGAATGGGCAATGGTTGCAAGAGTCCTGCCGGGGATAAATTGCTAGTCTTGTTTTGTTGGCATATGGTGCAGGAGCTCACATATTGGCCGACGGACTCACGCTGCTTCTCCTAGAAATAATCGGACTGCAGGAGGTGTAGAGTTTTTTTGTATGCCCTCGTGGGTGAGATCGTGGACCGAAGCAATGATCTTGGGTACCAATGGTGAAGACGCTGGCACGACCAAACGGCCATTGCGGAAAACAAGGCCATCTCGGACCTCCCACTGGACACTGGATTGCTCAGTTGGAGACACGACGCCCTGACGTTGGTCTGCACCCCTGGTCGTTGATGATGGAGCTGGCGTTGCTGGTACACTCGAGAATGCCTCTGTCCGGCCTGTGGCTCCCCGTCGGTGGTTGGCCACACTTTGAATTTCCGGGTCGTGTCGCAAAATCTCTCGCCATTGATCACGTGTGACATCCTCAGGGCTAGAGATGGCTGCGCAATGCGGCTCGGTCGAGTGGACTCGAGAGAGAGCATCAGCCACCACGTTGTGTTTGCCTGGTTTATATTCCACTTGAAAATCAAATCCCATTAATTTACTGAGCCAGTGTTGTTGGGGAGGTGGGATGAGGGCCTGTTCCAGTAGAAACTTGAGGCTTCCATGATCCGTGCGCACGATGAATGGATGCCCCCACAGGTAGGGCCTCCAATGCCGCACTGCCTTGGACAACCCAATCAGCTCCCTTTCATAAGCCGCCAACTTCGTATGTCGATCCGCCAACTTACGACTGAAATAGGCGATAGGGTGCCCATGCTGTTGTAGGACGGCTCCAATGCCTGTGCCTGAAGCGTCGCATTCCACCACAAATGGAATAGCAAAGTCAGGCATTTGAAGTACGGGTGCCGACACCAGAGCATGTTTGAGGCGATGGAAAGCCCCTCTGCTGAATCCGTCCACATGAAGTTATTTCGACGGAGTAAAGCGGTGAGAGGCTCTGCAACTACGGCGTAGTTCTGAACAAAACGTCGATAGTATCCAGTCAGCCCTAGGAATCCCCGAAGAGCTGATATGGACGTGGGTCGCGGCCAAGTAGTCACCGCCTGGAGTTTGTCTGGATCTGCCGACACCCCATTGTGGGAGATGACGTGACCCAAATAGCTCACCCGTCCCTGGGCGAAGGTACACTTGGAGCGCTTGAGGTAGAGTCGATGAAGCCGCAGATGCTCAAAAACCTGGCGCAAATGCTCCTGATGTTCTTCCTCCGAGCGACTGTACACCAATATGTCGTCAAAGAAGACAAGCACAAATTTAGGCAAAAAATCCTGCAATACCTCATTCATCAGGGCCTGGAAGGTGGATGGCGCATTCGACAGGCCAAAAGGCATCACGAGGAACTCGTAATGCCCATGGTGTGTTCGGAAGGCTGTCTTGGTAATGTTGTCGGGCCACATTCGGACTTGATGATAGCCCGAACGCAAATCCAATTTGGTGAATAATCGAGCTCCTCCCAACTCATCCAGAAGCTCCTCTACTACTGGAATGGGAAACTTATCCTTAATCGTCCGCGCATTAAGCTCGCGGTAATCCACGCAGAAACGCCATGTTCCATCAGCTTTCTTGACTAGCAGGACTGGAGAAGAGAAAGGTGAACGGCTTGAACGAATAATACCTTGCTTCATCATGGCATCACACTGCTGTTCGATCTCGTCCTTTTGCCGAAAAGGATACCTATAAGGGCGCACCACGACAGGATTAGTGCCCTTTGCCAAGGGAATGCGATGGTCGCATTGTCTGGGCGGTGGCAGTCCCTGTGGGTCGGCGAAGATGTCCTCGTAAGCGGTCAGCAGACTCGAAATTGCTGCCTCTTCCTTCAACCCAGCTTGCATTACTCCTGGCCGTAGCTGGCGTCGTATTCCCTGGAACCTTACAGTTGCCCCCATGCTTTCAAACTCTATGGATAAGTCCTCAAAATTCCACTTGATGTTGCCCAAAGACCGCAGCCACTGGACTCCCAGGATAATGTCGAACCCATCAATGGGAAGGACGATGAATGAAGTCTTGAACTTATGCCCTTGAATGCCGAAATCTTCTGTGAACTTGCCTAGGCACGGTAGATGAGTTCCCCCTGCTACTCGCACAATGTAGCCAAGTCTTTTCCGATAGCCTGTCTAATGGTTTCCAAGCACCATGACGAGCAGCGTATGTACTCACGAAGTTGTGAGTGCTTCCGCTGTCGATTAGGCCGAGCCACAACTTGCCGTGCAACTGCACCATGACCTGCATCGTGTTCCCATGCTTAGGCCCCAGGGCAGCAATCATGGATAGGGACACATCTTCGTCCAGTTCATCCTCCCTGACTTCTTCCTCTCCCCCGTCCTCTACTTCCAGATGAAACAAACGCTTACAGCGATGCCCTCTGGTATACACCTCGTCACAATTGTATCACAAGCCCTTGGCGCGTCTGTCTGCCAGTTGGTCCGCAGTTAAACGCCGCCCGCTAGGAACCGACGCCATGCTGCTTTGCGTACTGACTGCCGGGGTGGTTCTGAGAAGAGTCGAGTTTCTGCCGCTTCCCTGGGAGGATTGTCCGCCGGGGTTGGTCCCTTGCGCACCGAAGGATCGCCCCAGTTGCGCCGTTCCGCCTAGTTGGTGACCCGTCGCCAAACCTCCTGAGATGACCGGTGGCATTGAGGAACTATATGACATGCTGCGATTTAGCCCCCGTGTCCTCACCAAACTTGACATTCCCTCTATTGCTTCTGCAATCCATGCGGTTTTTCCCGCCTCAGCTTCACGCGCAATTCCGATCGCCTCCGCTAGATCCCGGGGACACTCTCGGTGAACCTCTGCGCCCAAGGCCACAGAAAGTCCCGCCATGAAGGTGTCAATCTGATCGGCCTTTCGCATCCTCGTGGTGCGAGCGAGGAGTCTTTGGAACTCCCTCGCATATTCTTCTACGGTTTTGCCGCCTTGCTTGAGGTTTACTAGGTCACCCAACGGACCAATACTCGAATGTCGAGTGAAACGCTGTGTGAATGCCTCGGCAAAGTCTTCCCACGCAATCCAGGGTTCATCCCTTTGCCAATTATCCAACACTTCCTGAGCTTCCCCCGATAGATGAAATCCGGCAATCTCCACGTACTCTTCCTCCGGAATTTGATGAACCCGAAAAAAACGCTCGCAACGACGTATCCATCCGAGTGGATCTTCCTGCCCGTCATAATCTGGAAGATCGAATCGCGGGGGACGAGGTGTCCACCGGCGATCCTCTCCTTCCCTTCGCTCTGCGCTTTTTTTTCCGTCCGGACGCGTACTCCCCACGTCCCGTGTAGGTCCGTCCACCCTTCCATAATGGAAGGTCTCCCTGCTGGTCAGCCCGTCGTGCCTTATCTGCCGGATGAGAGTTAAAATCCCCGTCTTCTCCTATTGATTCCACGACTGGGTTCTTTCCCTTCAAAATTTTCATCATCTCCTCCATCATGCCCCTTATCTCCTTCACCTCTGTCTCCAGAACGGCAACGCGATCTTCTACTGAAGTTGTCATGGCACCAGGAGCGCAAGGCTCTGATACCAAATTGATACGAGCAGACGCGGCGTGCGCTTGCTCGTATGCACGAGTGCCTGGCCGGAGACCGGATCGCGAGCTGCCACGACGAGTCAACTCGTCGTGGCAGCTCGCGCCTGAGTAAAGGCTGTTTTCGGAGCCACCGCCTTAGATTAGTTTTGTGGCATAACAAGAGCATACCCTTTTCTCTTCGCAATTTCTTATTTATAAGCTAAAAACAATTCACCCCTACCTGGGCCTAGGGATGGCAAAATTACCCGTGGGTTCGGGTATCCGTGGGTACCCGACCCGATGGGTTCGGGTATGGGTTTGATTTCAGACCCGCGGGTTTCAAATTTCGGGTTCGGGTTTGGATTCGGGTTCGGGTTCGGGTTCGGTTCTGCACCCGTGGGTACCCATGGGTACCCGAATTAATTAATATAAATTAAAAATAATGGAAAGTTAATTCAAGATTTTCAAGCATCGTTTGAGATGTAAGATGCAGTAACTTTCATGATTATATACACCATATATTTTTCCTTTAAACATAGAAATTACAAATGAATTGATTGACAATTGATGGTTGAAAATTTAATTGCAAGGTGATTAGGTGAATTTAATTTCTGGTTCGGGTACCCGTTCGGGTTCGGGTACCCATCGGGTTCGGGTATGGGCGTGGGTATGTACTCGTGAGAGATTTCGGGTTTAGGTTCGGGTATGAATTTCAGGTTTCGGGTTCGGGTCTGCGGGAGGTCTACCCGCCCGAACCCGCCCGATTGCCATCCCTACCTGGGCCGTTCACGGCCAACACAATCCCTGAACGCACGCACCTAATTGGATTCTAATTAACCTTCCATACTTATCTAGGTGAATCCCTCCTCCATACGGTTAGCCTCCTGCATGGCGCTGTTGCTGCATGGATTCTTCGGCGGCAAGTGTGTCTTGATCTTTAGTTGTTGCCACCTCCTTACGCGTATCGCTATCCAGCTGGACGAGCGGAGCCACACCACGCCTGCGCCGGAAATACACTCGATCCGTTGCCTTGCTCATATCAGCTACCTCTTTATATTTGCCTTAGTGGCCACCATGGATGATATATGTCTCCAAATTTGTGAGCTGGTACCTCTAGGATCTATATTGATCTCCAATACATGGTTGCGAATTGAAATAATTTATATTACTGAAATTTATTTACTTAACCTGGAAATGACACTTTCATAAAGTTAGAAGAAATATTCTGAAGCGCTGTAACATATGCAGCAATTGTTAATAGTAGGCCTTCAAGGCTCAAGTCTGCTTATTTTGTCAGTTGTGTTTTGCTTGAAAGCATTGTTGTTTTGAAAAGAAAATTTTCTGTTTTTTTCTTCTTCATAAAACTACTTTTTACGCGAGGTATAATGTAATTTTGTGCACTCACATCGCGACTGTTAAGCCAAAGCCGTGTAGAAGATGAACTACTATTACCCCTGTCTTCTGTGCGTCTCGGACTAGTTAGGATCCAAATTACTGTTATTCCGGGATCTATCTCAAATCTCCGATCCTTCAAATCCTAGCAATCCAGTTCATTTCGGGTTAGACTCCGCGGCGGAGCTGCGACGACCTGGATCTACCGATCAAGGGGTAAAAGCAGCATGAATACATCTGATGCATGCAGAATGAGGTAGCGCAATTTGGCGAGGTTGGTGGCAGAGAAGTTTCCTGGCGGCACCCTTGAGGTCACCGCGTGCGTCAGTTGGGCTCGAGGGATTGCGATCGCGCTTGGCTGGCGCCGCGGGGCAGCTGCTCGGAGGCGGGCAGGATGGTGCACGGCCAAGGTGTGCCGCGTGCGGCAAGTTGCGCGGTGGCGCGGCGGTGACGTGCCACGCCTTGTGAACGCGGACGGCCAAGGTGTGTAGAACTGAAGGTGAAGCTGACGACGTCGATGGTCGATTCGGCCAGGGAGCCTCCTGCGCGGGCTGGCGGCATTTTGAGTGAGCGCGGGCAAGAGAGGCCAGGCCGGAGGCAGCTTGGGCCGACCGCCCGAAAGTAGTGTTTTTAAGGTTTGTTTGGCTTAAGGTTTGTTTGGCTGAGCTCCAGATCCCAGCTCCACCTCAGAGCTGAAACTTGTAGACTGAAATAAAGTCACTTAGATTTATAATTTTATTCTAAAATGTAAACAAGACGACCCACCTAACCACTCTTAATATACCAACAGCTCCAGCTCTACGAATCTAGTAAAGCTAGGAATACTCAGCTCCATCAACTCCACGAATTTGGTGGAGCTGAGCTCTGCCAAACAGGGCCTAAAACAAGGAAAAGTTCTTATTGTTATAAAATATAGTCGTTCTTCCGCATCAATCAATAGCGTGCCAATACAATCACACAAACAGAAATAGAGACACACATAATGTAAAAGAGAAAAACTCTCTCTTTATTAGATTGATTTTTCCATATAAGGCAATACCTAATATATAGAAAAAAAAATCCTTAAAGATCAATTCGGATTTGCCCATTAATGGATAGAGTCCTTCCATACTGGGAGAGGGATTCTATCCATATCATAACACTCTCCCTTGAGCGAATATTACATAATGCATATGTCTCGTTAAAAATTTCTCCTAAAAACCCAATTGAAAAAACGGGATGGAGACATGAGTACATTGCACTCGCACTCTGTGTTACACTAGTTGCCTCATTAAAAACATTCATGTGAGAAAAATTTAGGAAAACTCACTAAGAAAAAAGAGCATAGCTTATAATCTCTAGGATATAAATTAGGATATTCAGGTTCATGCAATGGGTCATGCTTCAGGATTTTATTCCCTTTGAACTCTGCATATCTCTAAGTAATCTCATTTCAATGCCATTAACTTATTCTTGAAAAATATATTTTGGCAAGGACTTAGTGAATAAATCTCCTAGATTTGACATGACTTAGTTGTAATGTCTTTACCTCATCATTCTTTTAGAGTTCATGAAGATAGAAAAATTTAGGGGCAATATGCTTCGTGATATTGTTTTTTACAAAAACAATTACATTTGTGTAACACAAGTAATATTATATTCATAGATAATTATTGGGGTATTGACAGTATTAAGACCATATGACTTCTAGATATGATTAATTACACGTCTTAGCCAAACACACTCACGTGAGGCTATTATCTCTGAGTGGTTGATAGTTGTAGCTACCAAGGCTAGCTTAAAAAGCTGCCAAGAAAAGGCTAAACTATCTTAGAAAAACACAAAAAACCAGTATCAGATTTGGCATTGTGGGGATCAGATAGATAGCCAACATCCATATATACCATCATGGTTAAGTCTTGATTCTTCTGGAAAAATAATCCAAGATCTTGAGTACCTTGAAGGTATATAAGTAAAGTCTTAATACTAACCCAATGTCTTCTGGTTGGGACTACACTATTTCACGCTAGCAAATTTATTACAAATGCAATATTAGGCATTGTGCAATTCACAAGATACACAAGTATAGGACTTTAGGTCTCAAGACTTTCTTATTTTCCATCCTTGATCCACAAAATGGTCTTTTATCCACTTCAAGGGATCTCACAACTATGAGGGTCTTTAAAGGATAAGATTTATCCATATTTAATCTTTTCAATACCTTCTAGGTATAAATAGACTAGCGTAGAAAAATTCCTTCTAGAAAATGTTCAAGCTGCAGGCCTAAGCAATATTTGGTTTTACCCAAATCTTTCATCTAAAACTTCGTTGTAAGGTAAACACCTGCTTCTTTTATTTTCTCTATGGTTCCAATGATATTTAGATCGACATATACTGAGATGATACAGAATCTATTATGAGATTTCTTTATGAACACACAAGAACAATATTCCTACAGGGATAATATTCCTTCTTCAGGAGGAACTCACTAAGTCGGTTATACCACATTCTTCCCAACTGTTTAATCTGTATAGCGATCTCTTCAGTTTGATGCTATACATGTTGCAATTTTGGGATTCGAAATTGTAACTTCTTCAGGGATTCATATAAATATCTGTATTCAATGACTCATATAAATATGCGGTCACTATGTCTATCAGCTGCATTGATAAATTTAAGCTTGCTGCCTTTAATATTAAGTTTCGGAATGTTATTCCTCTCATTACAGGAGAATAGGTTTCATCGTAATCGATACTGGATCTCTGCGTGAACTGTTATGCTATAAGCCTCACTTTATATCTCACTACTTGGATATTTTCATTTCTTTTCAGGATGAAAAATCTATTTGATCCTACAGGGAACACTTTTAGGAGAAGCTCGGCCAACAGAACAAAAAACTTTCCTCTTATTAAGCGAGCACTGTCTCAATTTCTTCTTTTTATTTTGATCCTACCTGAGCGCTTCTGGTACTCTGCCATGATCTTTGGTTTTGGATCTAGATTTTAACAATTTTTAGAGGCAAAATATGTTGGCAATTGTAGTCTTTCTTCTATACAATTCTCCTGTATCACTTTAGGGATATTTTTTTATTAATTTTTTTCAGCTTCTAGTGATTTGAGTGCAAATATACACTGGGGTTATCATCTTCAGGATGGATCACTTCAGAGATGTTATCATCTTCAGGATGACTCACTTCAGCGATTTTCTGAACATCAGGTTGAGCTTCTTCCATGTCATGGGTAGTGTTCTTATTTATTTGGTTCTCTATTTATGCGGATGTCTCCGCAAGATTAAGTCCCAGGCACCTGGGGGCCTCCCCATCATATTATCATGAGGGTCAAGAGTGGGTTCAATATCTGTGAAGACTTCCTTTTACGATATTGGGAATCATAAAAGGCATGTTCTAAATATGCTTTCTGTGCTAATCCCTGGATCAGTCGCTAGCACGCATATACACAAATTTCGATCACAACCATACATCACATATTATTACAGTTATAGCGGAAGCAGTTCATACATATAAATTTTACAAGCCAAAAGTTCAGATATCTTTATCTTGCAGTATGACAACTACCCATTTTCCACAGGCAACTGACAAGGTAGAACTCTAGTTAGAAACACGATCGTTATCCTCATAACCTGCACCGACATAAGTTTCCTCAACATAATCTATTTCTTCACCTAAAAACAACAATATAGCAAGGTTGAGTATATTGTGTACTCGGCAAGACATAATGTGTTTGCAAACCCTAAATATATGCAAGCTGACGCAAAGGAGGTTTCAACAGTTATTTGCATAAAGCTGAATTGAATTTAAATACTAAATAATAGATTGAAAGCAAAATTTAATAAAACAATTTGACAGATATGTAGAATAATGAACACGTAAATAAACAAATAGCATCTCACAGTTCCTACACGAATGTGAGAAACAAATTATCCAATGCTAACACATGGCACAAATTCATTTTAATTGCCAACACATGGCACGACAACTGAACACTATCTTGTCAACACATGACAAGCATTGAATCATTTGTAGGGGTAACTTCTATTACCAAATTATTTATTTCTTTCCATTTTTATGAAAAATGTTAGAAACAATTAACTAGTGCAAGTTCACCAAGTGCTCATAACCGAGAGCGTGGCTAATCGATTAGTTTTGACTCTACAGAGATGTATAGTTTTACCCGCAAGGAATGATTATCTTTTTTTGCAATGCATATTTAACACACTTCCTTCGGAGTGTCGTAGATAAATCATATATAACTTTTACATTACATAATCTCAACTTCACACTAGCCTGGCGATGTTCCCTTTCTGTAACACCCCGGCACCCCACGTGCCCTGAATGTTACCTCCTCAAACAACAATTAGCACTAGACACTAGAATAATTTAGCAAAGCAAGCTAACATACTAGTAAGTTGCCGAATTTACTATAAAAAAAATTCGGCAGCACCTCCCCTAAAACTAGGACATCCACTCAGCAAACAAGGACAGTAGTTGATATGATATGTCAGGAGCCGCCCATACCGTCCTCGGGTTATTTGAATGCTCGGTCGTCGTTATCGGATTTGGAGGCTAGCAACGGATCACCGATGACGCTCGCAATGCTAGCACCCAAGCCCAAATGAGACAACCGTGAGACCATTCGAATAACTAGACAACAATCCCGGTATTCCCCCGGTATGCGACCCGAAGCTCACCCAGGATCGCCCCGCATACCGGTTTCTATTGCCATATCAACTCAATTTGCATAAAGGGGGCAACGAACCCAAAACTTTACGACCAGAAGCGCAACCGCGGAAGCACAACAAAACGACTAAAAACCAAAGCACAAAGACAAACCCGACAACCACACATGGCAAGAACTCACTACAACAGACTCTAACCCGCAAAACAAACAATAAGAAGATCCTACCCAAGCTCGGGATTTCTACAAAATTTCGGCATGATGCCTCTAGAAATGAGGACATCCACTCAGCAGACAGAAGAACAATTAACATAGCATAATAGTTGACATGGATATGAGCAACATACAAGCATGATAAGAGCACCAAAATACATCAAGGTTCAACAACAGAAGTAGTCAAGTATTCAAGCCTCATACGACATGGTTTGGAAGGCTAACTATACAACAAAAGTCATTTCAACCAACACTTAAGCAAAATAAAGCATCTCCGGAAGTGTCCTGCCCCTGAACACTCCCGGGTGTTTACCACGCCGAGCTAGCCTCTACTCGGTGCCCCGCCCGGTCAACGAGAGGCAATACAGACAGAACTCACAACTGTCGGTGACCTCACCTGAAAACCACAAAGAAGAAGCATGAGTACAAAAGGTACTCGCAAGACTTACCCGTGGTCCATATATGACTGACTCGAAGGAATATGCATTTGGATGTAGCAAGGAATAAGCTTAAGGTAAAAGTGCAGAAAAGCATAACTTTGTTGCATTATTACATTCTACTACACCATTCACAAATTTTATAGCACTTATGGATAGCACCTATTACTAAATCTGAAATTAAACAATTAAAGTAATGCAAGTATCATCATGAACAAGTATAATCATCAACATACCAACTAGCATCAAGTTTAAGTTATTACTACGTTGAAATGTTGGATGATACAGGCGTGCTCATATCTGAGAGAGCGGCAATTCGAATTGCTTTCTCAACCCTGCAGGGGATCATTAATCGCACGACATGTGCCACAAGGAACCTCATGTCAACCCTCCTCCCATCCATACACATTCGTTGAGCCATCTTCATGCGGTTCGAGCACCTAGCACCCCCTCGAGCGGCCCAAGCCTCGCTTGGCCCTCGAGAGTCGACCTAAGCCTCGCCCTCAACCACGTCCAACCGCATGAGGGCATGACTCATCGAATTAGTATGTGACGGAAGAATAGCTTACCGTACCATCATATCGGGCATGCGATCAACAAGGTGTGCTGGATCAACATGGCAAACAACGGATCGGTCCTTAACCGACACAGGCGAGACTACAACACTTGAGTCTCCACACCCAAATGATTCAACTCTCTTGCCCAGTCTCAAATTCAACATTTCAGAACATAATCATAACCATTGCAGTCCAACATTTGTGAAGTAATAATCTCAAGTGATGGAACCATCCACCACTTGGCCCATACCTGACATCTAAGCAAACTAAGCATGGACACAATGTATTTACCCATATACTAGCTCCAAAGGAGGTGTTCAACAAGTATGAAGGATTGTGTGTGCAACAAATAGGATCTAGTACCATTCCCACAATTCAACTCCTAATGCATAACTTAAGCATCCAATAAGCAATTCATTCTCCAAAATACAAATATATATAAGGTTGAGTATGCTTAGGTGCTTGCCTTGAGCTTCTGCCGGATTCTCAACGACAATTTGCTCCTCGTGATCCCCCTCGACCACGGCCACATCAACCTCCGCGGGTTCGTTCTCTACACGTTCACAAATGCATATGGAATGAGATGCATGCTATGCACATGAGGTGGAACGACAAATGAAAACCCAAAATAGCTCCAAAAATATGCAAACATTCATCATACCAAATATGAAGGTGAAATGTTAACACTACACATCAATAGCCAAGTAATACCTAGAAATGCTCAACCCCACTCCAACCTAAATCCTAATCTCTGAATTTTCAGAACGGCTTGACATTCAAATGTGCATATCTATTATTATACTCAATCAAATTGAGTGATTCCAGTTTACAAATAAACATAAGAACAATACCTACGCATACATATACCCCCAATTGACTACACATTGCTTTATCTTGCCCAAAAACAGCAAAGAGTGGTACTCTGCACAAATGCAAAATTTCGGAACAGATTTCACCAAAACGATCATAACTTTCACAAGGTTTAACGAAATTGAGCACTTCCAAGTTCTAATGAAGATTAAGAGGCGTATCTACAACTTAGCTTTGGCCACTTATCCATCCATTGCATGCACAACTCCCAGTTCGGCCAGGAACAGGAGGCAAGTTCAGTGCACACAATATTCAGAGGTTCAGTACGGCTGGGCATTCAAATGAGCATAACTATTTAATCCCTCCACCAAATTGAGCTCTCCCAGTTTCTAATTGAGTATACGAACCCTACCTACAATTCCCACTACCCCCATTTGGACCACAACTAGTTTAGCTCACCCAAAACCCGAACAAACAGCAGCTCTGTCCAATTTTTCCCAAATCTGGATAGCCAGCAGTAAAATGGTGATATCTTTTGATTGGTTTAGCCAAATTTCAACTTCTTGTACTTGAAACGATCGTAAGAGACCCAGATACAACTTCTTCCACAGGCGGCTGGACAGGAGACCCTTCCTTCTAGCTCAAAAATGCACAAAACCGCAGCATTGTTTGCAGCTCGAAAATTCAGAAATGCTTCAAACCCTAGCTCTGAATTTTTCCTCAAAATCTCCAACCCTAGGGTCCCAAACCTGCAAGATCTACTCCCCAAACCTGAGAAACTACAACTCTAAACCATGGAGGGGCTCACCTTAGCCTCCCTCAAGGAGGATCCATGGGGGAAGAAGTGGGGAAGGAGCTCGGGTGGGGCGAGCTGGCTGCAGGTGGACGCGTGGAGGAGCTACAGCCGGCTGCAATGGAGGGAGCTTGGAGGCGCCAAGGCCTGCTATGGAGGAAGCTCTCCCCCCCAAGTGAGCTGCAATGGAGGAGGCTTCAAGGAGCTTGGCCAGGATGTGTTGGGGCTGCACGTTTTGGGGGAATGAAGAAAGTGGGTGCTGCTGCCCATATGTTGCTACTTCATGACCAAGGCCCACACATATATGAAACAAGGACATCAAACTAAGTCCCCAACATTTTCAGCACTAGGTTTCAATCTTTGAGCCATGGTATAAATTAGTGTTTGACGTTGGATCGGCGAGAGAACTCAACCATTGTACAGAGGAAAGTTTCTAGTTTGTAACCAACTAACATGCACATTCTAGACCATTATGGATCTCCAACTGTGAGGCTCTAAACTTTGATGAAATTCACATTTGCAGTCTAAAGATTTTCTAGCTCTAAACTTTTGGTTAGGTTTGGGATACTTCTAAATGGAAGTTTAGGACATGCTCGGGAGCTAACAATCGATCTCGAATGCGGCTAAAGATTTGTTCGTTGTTAGTGCTAGACGCATGAGTCGAACTCAAATTCGGGGCCTTGACATGATAACAACATAAAGTAACTAAGACATCCAATCATGCGAAAACATGGGTCATGGTATCAACTAACCATCATGACCCAACTAAGCACATACACTAACACTTTATTAATTTACATGACATGAACCCATTAAGATTAGAAGTGATATATCAACATGAAGCTGTGGTGATGCAAAACATGTTCGTGCTACTACTCTCATCCATGCATGTCGGCTTCAAGGTACCTACAAACAATAAACAAACAAGCGTGAGTCGAAAACTCAGCCAAGTAAAACAAATAGCAATGACAATAACAATTAACGCATTTAAATCCATAACACGCTCATACCTCTTATGTCAAATTAATAAATGCATAAAATGAGGAAAACCACCGTCAATTATTTCATCAACCACATTACTCACTTATAACTCATACCTCATTAGACCACGTTGGATAAGTCCACGACTCGATCCATTCTTAACCTTTAATTTATCATCAACTTCAAGGATCAACTGTTGACATTCATCACTAGCAGTACTATGCAATGCATCAGACAAAATCATCACACACACAATCTATCACATATCTTATTAAACACCTTTGGGTGAGTCCACGACTCTATCCCACCTCCACACATTACCACTCATCCCAATAGCCATCAATAGCAACGCATTATGCAATGCGAAATGCTCATATGCTCATATGCACAGTTTAAAGCTTATACCGGTATAGCTGAGAGCACACCCGTCGGTGTGCACCCCCTCAATCCCCTCCATCCCATGGAGGGTGCCTACTCTTACTGACTCGCTCCTGTACACCCGAGTGTATAGGACTACGAGGTAGGACTTTCGTGCTCACTACGTGTGAGCACAGAGGCCCCATCATAATGGATCGCCTCTTCCATCATGAATGCATGTATGCAATTGACATGAATAACAATACAAATTGCATTCTCATGATCAAACACCATTATATGATTAGAATCATAACCTCATTTTATTAAACTTATGATTCTCATTAATCTAATCATTTTCATGAGTTTAATATGGTAACAAAAGTATGCGTTCTGTGGTGCGGTTAAGTCGCAATAATAATCAATCAATACTCTATCTGCCACACTCAACAAAGGGGTACTTGCCTTTAAACTTAGCAATAAACTGACGTCCGTTTGCGGTATTAGAAACCTCCAACCCTCATTAGCGAAGATGAGTGAAGTGGCGTAAAGTCGAAGCCACTCCTGAAAACACACTCTTGACGCTGGATGCACAGAGCAATGTTCGAATAGATCACAAAACTCACAGCACTAGCTTCCTCTCATGCACCCACCAAAAATAAGGTACATAAATTAGTTCTTAAACATTGTCAGTGAGTACTATTAAACCCATTAACAATGTCAAGCTTGGTACTCATTGCAATATTGGCATAATAAATTCGTTATTTATATATGAACCTGAAAGCTCATGCAGCATAGAGATAATGCCGAAAGCTATTTTTGACATTCTCTACCTTCATGTTTCAATGAATATACTAATTCATGAAACTTCTAAGAATCGTTATACTGTTGGAGCTTATCTCTATATGAGTATGTAATTGCTTTGCTTCACAAAAATCAGTAAGTTCCAGGTATATATATTGTTATCAGCAGAAGGCCACCAACCCTACAATGTCTAATTTACAGAGAAGTCGCAGCATCTTACTCCATAACAAACAGAAGTAAAAAAACATCATAAGTAGTTGTTGCATGTATACACAAGGAATGAGCAGTGATAACTGATAATAGCTATAGCTCTACAACTTTGCAGCGTAGCAAAATCGCAATATCAATAAATTGCATCCTAGTTTATTTGCCATAACATGTTACTAGCTCACTTAGATGAAGAGTGATTCTTTAAACTATCAGCTAAAAAATATATTTCACCCAACCTATTGTAGGCAATCCATCAAGCATTTGGTGTGCACAAACCAAAAAAACCATAGCTTCATGAACGTAGCAAGGAGGAGGCATCACCAGAGCAGCTGGGGGGGGCTCGCTGGCGTGGGGCGGCGCCGAGCTCGGCTAGAGGGGCGGGGTGGTGCTGGGCCGAGGGAGGGCATCGCTCGGGGAGCTCCAGGGCGGTGGTGTAGGGCCAGGTGGCGGCGCCTGACCGGGGGAGGCAGGGGATGGAGGCCGGGTGATGGGGGAGCCAGAGCAGCGGCGCAACGCCGTCGGCCGGGATGAGGCCAGGGAGGCGGCGACGCCGGGAGGAGCAATGGGAGGCGGCGACGCCGGGGGCGCGACGAGCGCTAGGGAGGCAGCTGGGGAGTCGGCGCCCTCGGCTGGGGGGAAAAAACTAGTGGGGAAGGAGAGAGAGGGAGAGGGGGGAAGGGATTGTGACACTACGAAATGTCGTGACTTTATAAAATATGAAATTGGAGAATAAAACTTTACGGTTTTAGGTTAATTCGTATTTTGGGCCTTCCAGGAGGGAAATTGGGCCGTCCGGGGGAAGTTTTGGGCTTGGGGGGAACTCTTGGGCCGGAGGTGGAAGGCCTAAGGCTCAGGTGGGGGAAGGTTTAGGGCAGCACCCTGCTGCCCCATGCGCCCTAGCCCTCCCCCATGCGCCTCCCCTCCCTTCCCCCCCTAGCCGCCGCGCCCACACCTCCCTTGCCCGTGCCCCCCCCATCTCCTTCCTCCTTGCGCCACCACCCCTCCCCTCCCCTTTCCACCTCCCTTGCCCGTGCGCCCCCCGCCATCTCCTTCCTCATTGCGCCACCACCCCTCCCCTCCCCTCTTCACCCCCCTTGCTGCCCTCGAGGAGCTCCCCACCTCGCCATCTCGCTGATCTCTCCATCGGGAAGCCCCGCGATGAGGAGATCCGGCGGTTCCGGCGCGAGGAAGACGATCGGGGAAACCGGGAGGAGAGGATTCGGCGTTCGGCATTCGTCGGGCGAAGGTATGGTATGGGTGATCCTTGGGGATGGTCTAGGTGCTGATATAGAGGTTGATTTGATGCTTTTATATCGAGAGGTGGTGCTGTGTTTGGGTAGATTGGATGAAAACTAGAGATTTCATAGTTCTCTGTTTCGGGCAGATTGGGCACACGACCTAGGGTTTGAGTTTTCGCAATTTTAGAGTCGAATTTTGGTCGGCCTCCTGTTGAGAAAGTTGTAGATAACTTCAATAAATTTAATTGGACACCAAGAATGTCCAATTCCGCCCAGCTGTTTGAAAGTTATGATCATTTTACCGAGCGTGTTCAAATCTGTGACGTAATTGGGACAGAACGTAACGTTTTGTAGATTAGACAATTTTAGAGGCCGAATCAGCTTTTCCCAATACTTAGAAAAAGCTAGGAAATTTCCTAAGCTTCGCGATGATTTACTCGTTTAATCGATTCGGAGTCCTAGAACTAAAGTTATGCTAGATTGAAGCCTGTTGTCCTGACGGGACAGATTCTCTGTTTTTCGGTTTTGGGAGTAGTTTGTGAAGTCGGGGTAGACGAGCTTTTGCGTACTATTTTGGGGGCACGTTTTGAGTGTGTGGTATGTTTGTGCAGGTGGTGTGACCCCGGGAGTGCCCTCATCCTCTCGCCAATCCGTCGCACGCGGTTAAGGCAAGTGTATTGGAATGGGTAGCGTGTTGTTTGTTGCTAGACTTGATTAGATGCAAACGGATTACATGATATGATACCTTGCCATGTTTAGTGTTTGCCTATGTTATGGTGAAAATGGTCTTTTATGATACTATGCAATGGTTAATTGTTTATGTTTGTGGCATATGTTGCATACATGGCATGAAAACTGGCCCGGTCGGTGAGAACGTCATAACTAGTCCGGTAAGGTTGGTGAGAAAGTTATGACTAATTAAGAGCGCCATGGTTGTAAGACCTACCTCGTGATTTCACCCACGTGGTGAGTGGAAGCGATGAGTAGGCACCCTCTATCTTCGGGATGGAAGGGGGAAGAGGGTGCACGCCGACGGGTGTGCACTCAGCAATACCGGTATATGCTTCGAGGAGACATGTGCATTGCATCGCATTGCATACATGGTGGTGATGATGAAATGAGTACGATGAGATTGAGACATGGATATGATGTTGTGTATGAAATTATGACTTAATCATGATATTGAGTTTGGTATGTAGTGATGTTAATATTGAATTGTTCTTTATGGTCCATTGCAATATACTTGCTGAGTGATGAACTCACGCTTGTGTTTTATGTTGTTTTTAGGTACCATGAAACCGGCATGCGGGAAAGGGCATTAGCTACACATCTTCACGTAGCTCCACACCTATAGGCAGATTTATCAACTTAAGTCGTGATCATAGTAAAAATGCCATGAAGCTTGGCGTACGAATTAAATTGTGTGCTTGTGTTCCTTATTTGCTTTGCTATAGTTTATGGAGTGGTTGTACTTGGTATTATTGACTTATGTTGATGCTATATCCATTCATATTGCTGCTTTAGATGACTTATGTTATGATATGACTTGCCATGTTATTGCTATTGCTTCAATTCATGACAAATCAAAGGAGATGCTGCCGAAATTTTTGGTTTTAGCATTTGCTCTTTGCTGTAATTTATCTTTATTTGTGGTATTTAGATGTTGCTTAGTCTATGTTTGGTAGCATTCAGGCATACTAGATGCCGGGGTGTTACAGGGATAAGGTTAGGTGGGGGGAAGAAATTAAAAGAATAGAGCACAAATTCTCCCGCACCTAAACTTAAGCCCCTCAAACTCCAACAGTTTCCCCCAAACACTCGGATCAAAGATTTTCAGACTTGGGAAAAAGATCCGCAGTATTACACTTTCCCAAGTTGCTTCGTCTTTCGTGTGGTTACGCCACTTGACTTTGAGCATCTTGTAGGAATGATTTCTAGTATGACGCTCTGCTTCAATGAGAATGCGAACTTGGCGTTCTCGATACGACAGATCAGGTTGCAGATCATTATCTTCCAAATGAGTGAGTTCTGTAGGAACTCGGAGTCACTTCTTGTGTTGCAACACGTGGAAAACATAGTGAACATCATATAGTTGAGGTGGCAACTCTAGTTTATATGCCATCTCACCCCATCTTTTCAAGAATTTGATACGGCCCAATGTATCGAGGAGCTAACTTTTCGCGGATCTATAAGCGACGGACTCCGCGGAGTGGTGAAACCTTCAAGTATACATGATCACCAATTTCAAAGCTAAGTTCATGTCGACGGTTGTTGGCATAACTCTTTTGGTAAGACTGAGCTTGTTTTAATCAGCTTCTGATCATATCTAATTGCTCTTTGGCTTCTTGGATAAAATCTGGACCAAAGAATTGTCTTTCTCCAACTTCGGATTAGAAAAGAAGAGTTCTACATTTTCTTCCATAGAGTGCTTCGGATGGACCAATTAGTCAAACAATGCTCGTGGATTGTCCTCGGGGACATCATCCGAAGGTATGCATGGTCGGCCGAAACCGGCTGCAGGGTACTACGGTAATTATGGAAATTATCCAATCCCCGACATAAAGCATTTGTACATCAATTCATAACAAATCCAACAAGTATATTGCAACCAACTCATCGCGATACCATTAATCCAACTTTTCATATCAACGATCCAACTCGTCGTACCAACACATTTTTTTCCTTTCAAAGTTTTTGCAAAACCAAAACCAAAAATTACTATACTTGACATTATGGCCCAAGCTGCTCATGACTGTGAGCACGGTTAATTAATTAGATTTATATCTCTGCAGAGAGTGTACACTTTATCCATATGACATATTCTAGCAATCATGTCAACTATGCCACACGATACACAAGTACCCGTTTTGCTAGACTATGACAAAACTTTTTAACTATCTAGAGCCCAACCTTGCATTAGCCCGATGTATGGCCATCCTTGCTATGGCGGCAGAAGTCACAAGTCCGTACATTTTATGTCGGACCCGAATTTGCAAATCCGGACCCTCTGTGTATTCAGCACTAGTCCAGGAACACGATAGTGCACACAGTCTCAACATTGGTAAATATCACAATCATACTCAACAAAATAATAAGGTACTTTAATTAGTTAACCAAGCTGGTTGCTCGACCTTAAGGTCAAGTTACAAATATACGCCACGCAGGGCAAAATCTTATTAAAAGAGAAATAATAGCAGCGGAAAATAAGATAACTTCGTGGCGCCATCCAGTATACCACATGCAACTGACTGGGCTCGCTCCCTAGATAGACGGTTCCTCTTGGAGCTCCTCCAAAGCTGGTGTAGACTCTTCTTCCACTGATGTTGTTTTGTGGCAAGGGTGAGTACTTGGTACTCATAAAGTCATGCACAGAATGCAAACTAATATACTACATGCATGGTCTATTACAAAGGAATAGCTCAGGGTATAATTGCAGTGAAACGGCATTTGACAAGTAACATAAGTAGATTCGAAAGCAGTAGAAACAAGTATAAGATCAATAACTTTTTCAGGAGTTAATAAACATCTTTCCCATTCCTAATCCACATTTCCATCAATGTCATTATTAAACCCAACCAAACCTTTCAAGTCCAAGTTATTTTCAAGAAAGTCTAACCCTTGACTGTAATTCCCGAGCAATGTCCAATGCCGCGGACACGGCTATTCGAATAGATTTTACACTCTGCAGAGGTTATGCACTTTACCCACAAGATACAACCAAACACCACAAAGGCGAGTGTCCGTAACAAAGTCTTTCGGAAACTTCTAACAGCACAAGTGGGCCTCCCCGGTTATTGCACACTAACCCTTCCCTTAGCGAAGGCGAAGTTTAGGCCAATCAACCGTTAGATGGGTACTGGCGCAGCCTGCACGCTCCCCCGTACAACTACACAAAAGGTATAGTTGACACCCCGAGGTCCCACAGGTACGTTATTAGCAACTTAATCAACTAGGTCCGTCCCATTACAGACATGTGGTTGCACGTTTGACTCAGTTCAAAGGCTTGCAAGGTTAAGTCCTTAGGGTGACCAGGGCAAGACTACCCGAAGAACCAAATCAACATTTCTGGTGCCACAACTGGCCCACCCGATCATTCTTGCCACATGCCCCGGTCGAAAACTATTTATCAAACCCCCAGTTTGTTTACCACGCACCATGTTCCATCAATATCATCATCAATAACACAAGACACTTCTCAAAACAGGTTCCATATCTCATTAAGTCAATGTTATCATGTAATTGTCAAAAACATGTTACGGGGCAAGGCTAAGCATACTACATCGGTCTAATTACCCATGTTGGCAATTTAATAATGTCGAACTATTTAATCCACAACTAGGGTGACAAGGGGGTCATGGCACATAAGTAATAATCAAGGTGTCTTGGTGCAAAGTTGTCATTTAACTAATCTCCCAAAATTAATTAAAGCATTTCTTTAATTAAACTAGCATGCAATAAATTAAATCAAAATAATTTCAAAATGGGATCAACATGGTCAAAGCACAACTTGCCTTCAAAGAGTACTTGTTCTCGGTCTTGGGCTGGCTCTTGGGTCAATACTTCACATTCGAAGCCCTCGGGCACTTCAACGTCTACTCGTAAAGCATGCAAATAGCAATAAATAAATAAACAGTAGACAAAAAAGTGTCCAAATGTGAGACCCCGGATCGGCTATCCGAAATCTCCTGTGCATTTCCGTACTAGTCCCAGATCAGTAGCTAGTACACACAGTCACAGTGATACTTCATTGCCGAACATAACGAAACTTGTATTATAAATATTCAAGTATGGGCCACATGGCCGCTCATTACAATACTCGGTCTAAAGACCGGAAACAAAGCAGCGGAAACAAAAGCGAAACGGGCAGACACCAAAACGCCACAGGCGATGACTAGGAACGCGACTAGTCCTCCTGGCAGCCTTCCTCGTACTCCTCCGCGTAGAACTCGCCCTCCTCGGTCGCATCTTGAAAATTTTCTGATGATGACATGTTGGTGTAGCACGTGAGTACAAACGTACTCAGCAAGTCTTGGAAAATATGCTTATGTGGGCTTTCCAAAGGAAGCTTAGTAGGGTTCATTTGCATAAAGCCAAGTTTTATTAAACCATACTTAGGTAATAGCATTTCACAAAGCAACTTTTCGCAATTCTTTTTAATCATTGAAATACATAATATCGTAGTGAGGTTCTATCCACCATCACCGATATAAACGGCTCTATCCGCCAGATTTTAAAGAATCAGGGTTAATCATGTGACTCCATCCGTCAAATACAAACACAGGTTCTTTCCACCTAGTTGGCTCTATCCGCCAAATCACATCCGAGAGTTCTAACCACTCCCGAACCCCAAAACAAAACACTTTTCAGTTTTCGAAACCAAAACCAAAACCAAAATCTACCAATATGAAAGCATTTCTTGCTTTTGCCTTTGACCGCAGGCGCGGCTATTCGAATAGTTTTACTCTGCAGAGGTGTACAACTTTACCCACATGACACGATCATCTCTTAATGCCAAGCTATTAGCACACTTCCTTTGGTGTGCCGGCAGAGAGGTCGTGACAAGGCCGTTACAATGTTTCTACCTAGCTAGACCCACCCGCTGAGGTTTCACCGCTGTTAGGGTTCTCTCCACCCAGTACAGAAGCCCCCTCTTGCGCCGTGTGAGGAAAACAACAACAACAACAACAAAGCCTCCTTCCGGCTCTCACACAACAACCGAGCGGTGAGTCTAAACTAGGCTTCTACAAATTAGTGGGCCAGGTCGTACCATTATAGACATGTGGTAGTACGGTGTTGCTTAAAATGGCAATCATAAGCGTCGGTCCTTATATGACTTGGGGCGGTACTTGCACAATAGGATCAAGACTCGATCCGCTTCCACCCGACATACCAATCCGCCCAAGTCCAAAACAGTTTTCCTTTTTATTTTGTTTTGGGAAAAACAGTATCAAACCAATTATAATACCTTTCAAGTCATTTTGGTAAACATTCATTTTTAAGAAATCCCTCCCATGGGTTAACTTCATCGATAAAGATCCTAAGCAATTTTACCGTACTACGATCAAGGGATACCATATAAGCGTAAGCATGGTATAAGCAATGTCCTAGGGTTACAAGTAATATGGTTGTCGATATCAAAGAGAGGTAATCACAATTTGGATTAGCTAAGTCCTTATATTTGATATACGACTTAAAACATAGCATGCAAGTTTATAAAGCATTTAAACACATTTGAAAACGTAGGATCAAAATGCGTCAAAGGGACTTGCCTTCGTTCGCGGAAAGGTCGTCGAACGCGTGAAGTTCGGCGGCGGCGTCGGCGGTCGCGTCTACGCGCAAAACGAGGCAATAAATAAATAACAGAAAATAAATAAAATCCAAAAATTACAAAATTAGTACTGGCAGGTAGATCTTGATTTTAGATGAATTTAGAAATTTGAATGGGGTCAAACGGAGTTCGGATGAGAAAGTTATGAGCTTCCGAAGTTTGAATTTCGAATAATTGGAAAATCGGGAATATTCTCGGAATATTCCTCTCGGGTTTGACTGGGTCAAAGTTGACTGGGTCCACTGGTTTGACTGGGCCTTTGACTAGCTCTATTCCTATGACAAATTGGCCCCACATGTCATTGACATGGGGGTTGCTTCCTCATGAAGCTTCCAGGAACCCAAGGAAGAGAGAGAAAGGGAGAAAGAGAGAGAGAGAGAGAGAGCCGGCGGTGGGGGGCTCGCCGGGAGGGGAGGGCGGCGCGGCGACGGCATGGCGGCGGCGGGACCGGCCGGCGGCGTGGCGAAGGGCGGGCCAAGACGCTGCAGGCAGGCCAAGACGGCACGAAGGCGGCGCGACGGGCGTGGCGCGGGCGGCGGGTGGCGGGCGGCGGGCAAGACGCGCGGCGCGGGCGGCCGGCGGCGGCGGGACTGGCGAGCTCCAAGGAAGCTCCAAAACAGAGCTCCAAAATGGGAAAAAGAACCCGGTTTCTCCCAAAAACTTGATTTTTCCACCAAATTTGCATGAAATTGATCCAAACAAAAGCATGGAACCAATAGATAACAACCTAAGGCACAACTAGGATGAAGGAATTGGATTGAAACTCACCGGAAGTGATGAATTCGACGACGAACGGAGTTTCGGCCGAAATTGGAAAAACGCGAAATTCGTCGCCACCGATTGATGCAACCTAGAATTAACGATTGGGTTAGATGCTAAACTCATCCACGGTCACAAGGAACCAAGTGGCATGAAGAAAGGCTCACCGGAGAGGGAGAAACGACGACGAACTCAAGAACTCCGAAAAAGCACAACACGAGCTCGGTTTTCTTGATCTAGAGAGCAAATGGTGGGGAGATGCAAAGAGGGGCTTACACCACCGGAAAGAGGACTTTTATACCGAGAGATTAGAGGTGGTGATGCGGCGTTTGGACGAGAAACGGCTGAGCTATGAGCAATTAAAGTCATTATGACCGTTTTCGGTTTTCGGGCGCCCGTACGGATTCCGGCGAGTTCTCCGGCGAGAGGTGATGGGGGATGCGAAGAGGACGACGCTCCGAATCCAACGCAACCGGCCGTTCGTTGATTGGAGTTACGTGGAGGGAGTTACAAGCATTTAAAGAAGGGCACCTCCATTTTTGCAAGCTTGAAGCTCCACCAACCATGCATGGCTAGAGGAAGAAGATGATGAATAGTGTTGGCCACGTGTCACTCCCTCATTGGCCCTCTTTTACGTAAACGATTCGCCCTAGAGAAAAATTAGGAAAAATGGCCTAAAAATTCCGGAAAAATTCCTAGAGCCATTTTAGAATATTTGGGACTCAATGGAATTGGTTTGGTTGAATTTGGACGAAATTTGTGGAATTTTAATATTCCGGAGCTTAATTGGGCATTTAACAAAAGCCGCGCGAGATAAAATAGAAACGGAGGTCCAAAAATTCGGGGATAAATTCCTAAAATCATTTAGGAATATTTGGAACATTTGAAAAGTGGTTTGGATATTTTTGGAGCATTTATGGACTCGGGTGAATTTTCGGGTACCGGCGGAACTGGAAAATCCGATTTTTCGATCGGAGAGAAATAAATTCCCGATTTCGGAGGAAAAATGGATGCCAGGTTATTATAAACACCAATGAAACTCCAAATTTTGAATTTACTTTATTTAAATTAGGTTTTTCTTCCAGAAGGCGAAAATGAGGATGTTACAAACCTACCCCCCTTAGAGAGAATCTCGTCCCCGAGATTCTGGAGAAGAAAGAAAGAGGTCTGGAAACTCTGCTCGAAGATCTTCTTCCCGCTCCCAGGTTGCTTCTTTCTCGGAATGATTGCTCCACTGAACCTTGCAAAACTTGATCACACGGCTTCGAGTTCGGCGTTCTGCTTCATCCAGAATTCTGACAGGAAACTCTGGATAAGACAGATCTTCCTTCAATTCCAACTCTTCAACTGGCAGCTGATGCTCGGGAACTCTGAGACACTTCTTCAACTGCGATACATGAAAAACATCATGTACTCCTGACAACTGAGACGGCAGTTCCAACTTATAAGCAACCTCTCCTCTTCTGGCAACCACTCGGAAGGGTTCAATATAGCGGGGCGCTAACTTCCCACTAACTCGGAAACGCTTCATTCCTTTTAAAGGTGACACTTTCAAGTACACATGATCACTAGGTGCAAAGCTCAATTCTCGACGACGATTGTCTGCATAGCTTTTCTGTCTTGACTGAGCTGTCTTCAGATTCTCGCGAATTACCCTGACTTGCTCTTCGGCTTCTTTCAGGATATCCGGTCCAATGATCTGACCACCTTCTGTTTCTTTCCAATATAAAGGTGTTCTGCACCTTCTTCCATACAAAGCTTCAAACGGTGCCATCTTCAGACTGGCTTGATAACTGTTGTTGTAAGCAAACTCTGCATAAGGCAAATTCTGATCCCAAGACCCTTTATACGTCAAAGCACAGGCTCGGAGCATATCTTCCAGAATTTGATTCACCCTTTCCGTCTGACCGTCCGTCTGGGGATGGTACGCTGTGCTAAAATTCAGATTTGTGCCCATCACCTCATGTAATCTCTGCCAAAACCTTGAGGTAAACTGGGAACCTCGATCGGACACAATCTTCTTGGGCACACCGTGCAAACATACTATCTTGGTCATATAAAGCTCTGCTAACTTATCACCAGCATAAATTGTCTTCACAGGAATGAAATGAGCCACCTTAGTTAATCTGTCCACAATCACCCAAATGGAATCATAACCGGATTTAGTTTTGGGTAACCCAGTTATAAAATCCATCCCAACTTCTTCCCATTTCCAAACAGGCACTTGCAAGGGCTGCAACAGACCGGCTGGTCTCTGATGTTCTGCTTTAACCAACTGGCACACGTCACAACGTGCTACGAAGTCTACAACTTCTTTCTTCATATTAGACCACCAATATTTCTCCTTCAGATCCGCATACATCTTAGCACTTCCAGGGTGAATGGAGTATACCGAATCATGTGCTTCCTTCAGAACCACACGCTTGATCGCTTCTTGGTTAGGGACTACTATCCTTTTTCCGAACCAAACCGTACCCTGGTCATCCACAGAAAATCTGGGGTGTTTTCCTTTCTTTAGACCTTCTTTCAGATCCGCAATGCTCTTATCATCTTTCTGAGCCGCTCGGATCTGATCCTCAAGGGTCGATTTCACTTCCAAGTTGTAGATGCATCCTTCCTTTACCAACTCCAGGTTAAGACGCTGAAATTCCTCACTAAGCGCTGGCTGGCCTTCTTGCCCCATTACATAAGTGCAGTGAACCTTCCGGCTTAGTGCATCCGCAACTACATTTGCCTTTCCGGGGTGGTAGTGAATTCCAACATTGTAATCCTTCACCAACTCCAACCATCTTCTCTGCCTCAGGTTGAGGTCCGGTTGAGTGAAGATATACTTCAGACTCTTGTGATCCGTATAGATCTCGCATCTATTGCCGATCAAGTAATGCCTCCATATCTTGAGCGCATGTACAACTGCGGCCAACTCCAAGTCATGAATAGGATAGTTTTCTTCATGAGGTCGCAGTTGCCTTGAAGCATAGGCTATTACCTTTCCTTCTTGCATCAAAACACATCCAAGCCCTTGTTTTGAAGCATCACAATACACCTCAAAGTCCTTGTGAATGCCAGGTAGAACCAACACTGGGGCTGAAGTTAATCTCTTTTTCAACTCCTGAAAACTCTGCTCACAAGCTTTAGTCCATTCAAACTTCTTTTCCTTTTTCAGAAGCTGAGTAAGGGGTCTGGCTATCTTTGAGAAACCTTCAATGAATCTTCGATAATAACCAGCTAATCCAAGAAAACTCCCGATTTACGGGACCGATTTATTTGTTGCCAATCCAAAACATCTCTCACTTTGGCGGGATCTACCGCTACTCTCGCAGCAGTAAATGATATGACCCAGGAAAGATACCTCTTTCAACCAGAAGTCACACTTACTAAACTTGGCATACAACTGATGCTCTCTCAACGTCTCGAGGACGATCCGCAGATGGTCTTCATGCTCTTTTCTGCTCTTGGAATAGACAAGAATGTCGTCGATGAAGACTACGACGAACTTGTCTAAATATTCCATAAACACCTTGTTCATCAAGTTCATAAAATACGAAGGAGCATTGGTTAACCCAAATGACATGACCGTGAACTCGTACAGTCCATACCGGGTCGTGAAGGCTGTTTTCGGAATATCCTCCTTTCTTATTTTCAACTGATGATACCCCGATCTCAAATCTATCTTGGAAAATACTTGAGCTCCCTTCAACTGATCAAACAGGTCATCTATCCTCGGCAACGGGTACTTATTCTTGATGGTGACCTCATTTAAGGACCTGTAGTCTATGCACATCCTCAGACTACCATCTTTCTTCGAGACAAAGATCACTGGCGATCCCCACGGCGACGAGCTGGGCCTGATGAATCCTTTCTCTTGCAACTCTTCAATCTATTTCTTCATCTCAACCAACTCATTGGACGGCAGTCGGTAAGGCCTCTTTGAGATTGGAGCGGTACCTGGTACGAGCTCAATCACAAACTCCACATCTCGCTCCGGTGGCAGACCCGGCAAATCGTCCGGGAAGACATCCGGGTACTCATTCACTATGGGCACAACCTCCAACGACGTCCCTTTCAACCGGTTCAGGGTGCTACCCCCCTTAGAGGAAAACTCAGAGGAAAACTCCACTTTAACTCCCTCCGGGCTGGTAAGCAAGATAGACCGATTAGCACAGTCTATCCGGCCCTTAAACTTGGTTAGCCAATCCATCCCAAGGATGACTTCTATACCCTTAGTATCCAATAATATTAAGTTCGCTAGGAACTTTACCCCTTTTATTATTATATCCATCTTAGGACACACAGCAGTTGTTTTCATTTCTTTTCCAGGGGATTGCACTAACAAAGGGTTTCGTAACTGTATTGTATTCCAGTTATGCTTTCTAACCAAGTACTCCGAAATAAATGAATGAGTGGCACCAGAATCAAATAGAACTGAAGCAGGTACTGAGTTGACAACGAACGTACCGTAAACCACGTCTGGCGCATCTTGAGCCTCTTCCGCCGTGATGTGGTTCACGCGACCTCTCCCAGCTGTCCTTGGGGTGCGCGGGGTCTGCGGGGTTCCTCTGCCTTGAGCTGGCGCTGGCGCACGTGCTGGCGTCGATCCCAAGTTGAACCTTACTGGGCTGACAGGCTGACGCTTGTGAGGGCAGTTGTTGGCGTAGTGCCCCATCTCCCTGCAGTTGAAGCACTGCACTCCTGCCATAGCCGTGTTGCTCCTCTGAGCTTGAGCTCCTACATTGCCGGTAGGGGCTTGTCCAGTTGGGCGCGGGGTGGTCATTGGGGTCCTGGTTGCATTGGAGGGTCTGGCTCTTTGCTTCTGGAAACGTCTTGGGGCCGGAGGCTGGCGGCACCGCTGATTCTGGAACAGCATCTTCCTCTTGCGCGTCTCAAACAACTGACGCTGCGCATCCTCTTGGATCAGCGCCTTGTTGACCATGTGTTGGAACGACGGGAAGTCGCCCGACACTAGCTACACCTTCAAATTTGGGTCCATGCCCTCCATAAAGCGCCAGATCTTGGCCTCATCCGTCGCGACGTCGGTGGCCGCATAGCGGGATAGCTGAGTAAACCGGTTAAGGTACTCTGAGATGGACAAATTCCCTTGTTGAAGCCTATGAAACTCACGACGCTTCATTTCCATGACTCCCCTTGGGATGTGAGTGGCTCTGAAGTTTTCTACGAACTCATTCCATGGAATGTTCTGCGGGTCAGCGTGTGCAGCACAATAATTCTCCCACCAGTTGGCTGCCGTACCCTTAAGCTGATAGGAAGCAAAATGCACGCTCTCAATGTCGTCGCACTGAGCCAAGTGAAGCTTGCGCTCAATCTCCTTGAGCCAGTCATCCGCCTCTAGCGGGTCTCCAGACCCAGCAAAAGTCGGGGGCCGCGTCCTCATGAATTCCCCAAACTTCGATGGGGGCGGTTGAACTGGGCGGTCTTTGCCGCAGCTTGCGGTTGGTTCAGGACGTTGTGAGCTAACGCCTGAAGGAGTTGAATCTGCATCGCCATCATCTGCTCCAGATTAGGCGGCTGAGCTGGGGGTGGGGGCGGCGGATCAAACTGAGCTGCCGGTTGCTGAACTTGCTCTTGTCCTTGCGGCTGAGGGGGCTCCACGTATTCTTCTTGAAAATGCACGGCCCCACGGGCACGTCCACGGCCTCTCCCACGGCCTGCGGGCCTTCCACGGCCACGACCACGACCAGGGTTCTCCATCTGCACAAGGCGGTCAAGCAATAGGAAAGAGGGAAAAGCACAGGTAAGCAACAGGGGATTAACCACATCCTCCACAGCAAGAGCACAACCACAAAAGCACACAACAGAAGGGAAAACCAACTGAACTTCCATTAAAACAAAATAGTTTTGGGGGCTGGCTGTATCACAACTGCCTAAGGGCACGATACAGTCCAACAAGCACTTATTTATCGTTCTAATACGATCACAGAACAAAGTAAAGGTCCTTCAGGCTAGACAACTAGTCACTAGCATCACCCGCAGAACCACGCGGGGACGGATCCTCCTCCTCCTCCTCGCTCCTGCTGCGGGAAGGCGAAGCAGCTGCCGAAGGTCCCGCTCCTCCGGAAGCGGTCAAGAACCCCAACGGCGACTGAGGACGGACTGACTTGCGCGCCTGGCAACGAAGCCTCAGACCCTGATGACGCTTGGCGGACGGAGCATCCATCGGTATGTCACGGATCGGCGGGTACTCTGGAACCGGGGCTGGTGGCGGTGGCGGGGCGTCCTGCCTCTCCTCCTCGAGCTGACGGATCCTCTCCCTCGCGGCCGTCAGGTCCCGACGCTGCCTCTGCATCTCGTCGGTCAACCGCACGTAGGCGTCGTCCAGAGCCTGGATGAGTGACCCCTGGTGCACCACGGTCGGGTCTGCCTCCTGATCCAAACTCCGAAACAAGCTGTACATCCCCCCGAACTGGAAATGGGGAAACAAGCGGTACGGGGTGTCCTCCAAGCGATCGCGGTAACTATGCCCCAACATGAGGATAGCCTTTCTGGCCGCGTCCTGCAAAGCGTACGCCAGAATCGACCGCTCGGCTGTGAAGTAGAAGGGTCGGTCCTCCTCGCGCACCCTGCTTCTCGCGAAAACCAGCAGGCGGACCTGCCACAAGTCCTGGCTAAGACCAGTAATAAACTGGTACCGGTACTCAGGTCGATGGGGAAACCCCAACTCCTGCAGCATCAGCGACAGCTCCTGGCAGAAGCCTCCAGTCTGAGCGGCAAAGGTGGTGGTAACCGGCATCTACAAATTTTTAGAAACAAGGTGGGATTAGTAACAAATTTTAACAAAGGACAAGACAAGAGTAAGACACTAAGACGGGAGAGATAGAAGCAAAGGAACTTAACTTTTTGTAAATACATTTTTATAAAAATATAAGTCCTTAAGGCTTTGCCAAACTAACTAGGTCACGTCCTACGGTCGTCCAGGCTCTGATACCACCGCTGTGAGACCCCGGATCGGCTATCCGAAATCTCCTGTGCATTTCCGTACTAGTCCCAGATCAGTAGCTAGTACACACAGTCACAGTGATACTTCATTGCCGAACATAACGAAACTTGTATTATAAATATTCAAGTATGGGCCACATGGCCGCTCATTACAATACTCGGTCTAAAGACCGGAAACAAAGCAGCGGAAACAAAAGCGAAACGGGCAGACACCAAAACGCCACAGCGGCATTTACTAGGAACGCGACTAGTCCTCCTGGCAGCCTTCCTCGTACTCCTCCGCGTAGAACTCGCCCTCCTCGGTCGCATCTTGAAAATTTTCTGATGATGACATGTTGGTGTAGCACGTGAGTACAAACGTACTCAGCAAGTCTGGGAAAATATGCTTATGTGGGCTTTCCAAAGGAAGCTTAGTAGGGTTCATTTGCATAAAGCCAAGTTTTATTAAACCATACTTAGGTAATAGCATTTCACAAAGCAACTTTTCGCAATTCTTTTTAATCATTGAAATACATAATATCGTAGTGAGGTTCTATCCACCATCACCGATATAAACGGCTCTATCCGCCAGATTTTAAAGAATCAGGGTTAATCATGTGACTCCATCCGTCAAATACAAACACAGGTTCTTTCCACCTGGTTGGCTCTATCCGCCAAATCACATCCGAGAGTTCTAACCACTCCCGAACCCCAAAACAAAACACTTTTCAGTTTTCGAAACCAAAACCAAAACCAAAATCTACCAATATGAAAGCATTTCTTGCTTTTGCCTTTGACCGCAGGCGCGGCTATTCGAATAGTTTTACTCTGCAGAGGTGTACAACTTTACCCACATGACACGATCATCTCTTAATGCCAAGCTATTAGCACACTTCCTTTGGTGTGCCGGCAGAGAGGTCGTGACAAGGCCGTTACAATGTTTCTACCTAGCTAGACCCAATTACGAGGTTTCACATTGTTAGGGTTCTCTCCACCCAGTACAGAAGCCCCCTCTTGCGCCGTGTGAGGAAAACAACAACAACAACAAAGCCTCCTTCCGGCTCTCACACAACAACCGAGTGGTGAGTCTAAACTAGGCTTCTACAAATTAGTGGGCCAGGTCGTACCATTATAGACATGTGGTAGTACGGTGTTGCTTAAAATGGCAATCATAAGCGTCGGTCCTTATATGACTTGGGGCGGTACTTGCACAATAGGATCAAGACTCGATCCGCTTCCACCCGACATACCAATCCGCCCAAGTCCAAAACAGTTTTCCTTTTTATTTTGTTTTGGAAAAACAGTATCAAACCAATTATAATACCTTTCAAGTCATTTTGGTAAACATTCATTTTTAAGAAATCCCTCCCATGGGTTAACTTCATCGATAAAGATCCTAAGCAATTTTACCGTACTACGATCAAGGGATACCATATAAGCGTAAGCATGGTATAAGCAATGTCCTAGGGTTACAAGTAATATGGTTGTCGATATCAAAGAGAGGTAATCACAATTTGGATTAGCTAAGTCCTTATATTTGTTCCGGTCCCGTCATCGACCACATTCGTCTTCGAGCAATACCTGCACATGAACAAACCACAAAACAAATCCGAGCACAAGTCCACGACTTGACTCAATGTCAATCCATGCAACTACTCACATGAGCATTGCATAAAGTCCACTTCAAAAGAAGCATCATGAAATCATCACAAATTTCATAATCTCAAATTCAAATTATTTCAATTCTGCTCAAAACCCTAATCGAGCAAAAACGCATTCACGACGGACCAACAAAATCGGTCCGGCGTACACATGAAAAAGTCACTCAAAAAACCATTCACGACAGACCAACAAAATCGGTCCGTTGTACAAGTGAAAGTTTCGGTTCCAAGAAGAAATCATTCCGGCGAAAACACGTTCACGACAGACTAAAAGAAATCAGTATGTCGTACATGCGAAATCAATCCTCAAAAAACCGTTCACGACTGACCAAAGAAATTGGTCCGACGTACATGCAAAACTTACTGGTTTCTTGGAAAATTGAGTTCGGCTCATGAGCTCAAAAGCAAGTTTACAACGGACCAAAAAAGTTGGTCTGTTGTACATGGAAGAATGAGGTTATCAAAAGCATGTTTACAACGGACCAAAAAGGTTGGTCTGTTGTACATGGGAAACTTACTGTTTTCTTTAAGTTTGGTCCGGCGCCAAAGCGAAACTAACTGTTTCTTGTCAAATTGTCAAAACACATGAACAAACACATTTTGCAAATTCAATTCTAATCCAATTTTTCAGCACATGATTTCACAGCTACCTATGCTCAGTTTGCCAGACTACTTGAGTTCACAGAAGCAGATTCCAGGGATAAGGATCAGATTCACAATGAGAATCCGCTAGGAGCATCCAATCTGGGTTTTCTGTATGAAGAAGATGCTGATTATGAGGAAGGAAACACCAAGGGTACGAAGCCCTTCTTTGCTATTCTGAATAGGCTCTTCAGAAAAACTTTGGCTCCTAAAGAAGGTGATGCCTCTCATGTTCTCTCCTACACAAGGAACCTTCTGAGTAGAATGAGAGAATCAGCGACCATTCGATGTGTTTGACTTTATTTGGAATGAGATTAGACTCATTGGTCAGGAACCCAGGAGGAGCGGTAGATATGCTCCGTATATCATGCACTTGATTGAGCAGGTGACACAGCTGCAGTTTGAATTTGATGTCAAACACACTGCTCTTCAGGTCAGGGCTGTAAAAGCCTCCACTCAGAGAGCCACCAAAGCTTCTACCAGAGGAACCACCTCTTCTTCTACTCCTGCAGTCTCAGCTCCCAGTGGTTCATCCTCACCGATTCTGCGTGCTTTGAAGTCCATCTTTGTCCTTTGCAAGGGCAACGCAGCAGCGCATAAGAAGAACACCAAGCAACTCAAGGATATTCAGAGGCATCTGAATCTGCAGTGTTCGGATGATGAGGAGAGCGAGGAAGAGACCGAGGATCCTTTTGCTTCAACACCTGACGCTTCAGATGAGTCTGAGGACGATGCCAAGGAGTTTGGTTCAGATGAGCCTGGATCAGAGGAGTTCGACTAGTCTGCTTCATTCTCTCTCTCCTTTCCTCCTTTGTGGTGCTTGATGCCAAAGGGGGAGAGATGAAGACAAATTTTGTTTTTCTGTCGTGTCTTTCCTGAGTCTTTTAGTCTAAGTGAACTTGGTTGTGTCTTCGGTTTAACTCTGTGGTTGTCTATTGGATATTGTCGCCTTAAATCCTATTATCGTTGTTGCATGAATACTTTTGTTGACTTGTTGAATGTTAATGCATTTCTATTGCTTAAATATACTTGTTTAACATGCTTATGCTGTCTCAGTTATTTGATAATCTCCTATGCAAGGATATAGGGGGAGCTCTCTCAACTCCTTTGTCTTCCAAAATGTGCATTTCTTCTCAAGTCCTATCTTAAATGCACATATCAAGGGGGAGTTCATCCTATATTCCTTCTATTCATTTGCGTTATAAATTTGTCTTTAATCGGGTTGTCATCAATCACCAAAAAGGGGGAGATTGAAAGTGCATCTAGGCCCCCTAATATTGTTTTGGTTGATTAATGACAAACGATTAAAGAATCTAACATGTTCAACTAGTTTATGAATAGGTGAACATTTTAAATAGAGATCATCTACGATCATCGGGCATCCTCAAACGTCATTGAGTAAGAAAAACGGCAATTGTGCATGTAATTTTAATTTGTTGAGTTATAGGTTCGCCGTACTATCAAGAGGGGTGCGTTGAAATTGGTCTAGAGATGGTCTATATGCTTAGATGAATGGTTTTCAGTCTCTTGAGAGTGGTCAAGTCGTCTCCTGTGCATTGGAATTTTGTGGTTGTCAATTTCTAGTCGGATGTTCCGATGTTAGGTCGGAAGTTCCGAAGTTCAGACATTCCGATGTGTGGTTGTGTTTCAGTCCGTAGTGCGTTGTTAGGGTCGGACATTCCGATATTTTATATCGGATGTTCCGATGCTTGTTAGATCTCGGTTAGGGTACTCTCTGTTTTGTTCGGAAGTTCCGATTCTGTGTATCGGAAGTTCCGATGCAAGTTGTCCTGAAAAGGTAATCTCTGTTGAGTTCGGATTGTCCGAAGTTTAGCTTCAGAAGTTCCAAAGTAGCTGTTTTCTGGATTGGGAACTCTCTGTTTGGTTCGGATGTTCCGATATTTATATCGGATATTACGATTTGGACTTAGGAAGTTTTGTTGAGTTCTCTTTATGGGTGTCATTGGATGTTCCGAAGTTGTTGTCGAATATTCCGATGCACGTAGTTTTCGACCGTTGGAAGCTTTCCAAGTTCTGGTTGTTTGCACTCATCGGATATTCCGATGTTGGGATCGGATATTCCGATGTGTGGCTGAGTGCGGGTATAACGGCTAGTTTTGAACCAAAACTATAAATACCCCACACCTCTCCCTTTTGTGTGTTACACACTTCATTTGGCTAAACACTTGAGCACCTTGAGCACACCTTAGAGCATTCTTGAGTCCTCCTCTTGATCTTAGTGATCATCTAGTGAGTGAGGAAACCTTAAATGTGGTTGAGAGCAAATAGTCAAGCATTCATTCATTTTGAGCATTAGACAACCTCTTCAAGATCAAGAATCCAGTGCATTCATTACTCTTGGAGGTTGAAGGACTCCTAGACGGCTAGGCGTCGCTCACGAGCTCCCGACGATTGTGGGAAGCCATGAGAAGTTTGTGAAGGCCGGCTCCGCCTCCGAAAGGAAAGGAACCAATAGTGAAACCATGCCTCAAGTGCGACCGAGGTTTGGGAGGAAAAGGTTGGAAAAGACCCGGCTCTTTGGAGCTTCCTCAACAGAGACATAGGATTTCCTCAAGAATCCGAACTCCGGGAACAAATTCTTGTTTCTCTACTTGACTTATTGTTTTCATTGCGTCTAAGATTGTTCCTAAAGCTTGTTTCTTTTAGTAGACTCTTCTCTTAGTCGAAGTATATCGGACATTCCGAAGAAATACCGGAAGTTCTGATCTTGTCAGAAGTTTCGATATTATACCGAAAGTTCCGATACTCTTTCCGCTGCGACAAATTTAGTTTTAATTTTAAATTGCCTATTCACCCCTCCCCTCTAGGCAACTTTCTCATCTTTTCAATGGGCGCATCGGGTCAGGACTTGAGTGTAAGCACCGCAAAAAATGCGCTCGCAATGTAGCCCCCGAGTCTTGACCTGATGAGCGCATCGGGTTGGGACTTGAGCATAAGCACCGCAAAAAATGCACGCGATGTAGCCTGAGGTTATCGACCTGATGGACGCATCGAGGTGAGACTTTGAGTGTAAGTATCGCTTCAACTCTTGTGTGACCCCGTTTGTCATGATGTTTTGGGCGTTGCTTCGTCATCCGTGCCTCGCGGCCTCGCGTCGATTCTGTTCTTTCTGGGAATCTAGATCGGCTTGCCTTGACGCGGTTGTAGGGCTATAAATAGATGAGTCTTGTTGTTCCCTTGCAATCAACCTCCCTTTGCCACTTTGCTCTATTCCTTCTGCACTCATAGCACTAGTGCACTCATGGCTACTCCTCCACCCTGCTCCCACCTTGGTCCTTATCTCATCGGACGACGATGACGACGAGATTGACTGGGATACTCTTGAGCGAGAGGTGGAGGAGGAGGCCAGGGAGGAGGAGAGGAGGGCACGGGCATAAGAGGAGGCCACTGGCGGGCCGCGGACTCCCAGCGACTTGAGGACCTCCACGGAGGGGATGCCTTCGCCGCCGCCGGAGAAGAGGAGGAGGATTGATGCCGCCTCTCGCCCGGAGCCTTTTCTCTTGCGCAGTGGGAGGGCGTTGCGGCCACTACCGACGGACCGAGGGAAGGGGGAGGTGCCCGTGAGGGCGACGGAATTCCTTCCCCCGCCGGTAGCTTGGAGTCCACCGGCGCCTCGAGGCCGGGGCCGATCAAGCTACCGTTCTCATCGTCTGCTCACGGACAAGTTTTTGCCGGCCCCTCCCAGAGGCGAAGGAAAATCCTAGGGACGATCTCGTCCTCCTTTGAGTCTCCGCAGGCTAAGGGCAGGCATGACGATGACCCGAACTGGAGCAAGAGCTCATACGGCATCTTCCTGTATTTAGAAGAATATTTTGTTAATGTAAATTAAATTATGGAAATGAAAGTGCTTACGTGGGGTATGCCTCATTCTCAGTCTACGCATGAAACTTTCTGGGCTGATCGATGTTCCAAGAATTCCCCAGTGTTGTTCCATCGAGTGTAGATAGTCTTTCAGATCCGGGTCGAGTTGTTTCGATGACCCGATATGGACCTTCCCACTTAGGTGATGTAACGTCCCAAAAATTTCTTTTAATATATTTAGTGTGTTTCTGGGATTATTTGTAATTTTCCGAAATTTACTTGGAATCCTCGCGAGTAATTTGAATTCAAGTTTGTTGGACTAATCGTATTAAATAAAGATCATGCATTTTTGCATAAGCACAAAATCTAAAATTTTGTTTAAAATAAGATAATTGGAAGACGAGAGTGTTCTCTTCAAATATTTTTGAAAAACATGTTATATAACGTAAATCGTTGATTTTACAAAAATCGGTACAGGTGTCTGATTCACTAAAAGATTTTTTTTACGAAAAATCTATATGTCGGAAAATCACGAAACCAACTTCGTTAGGTTCCAAATAGTTCCTAGTATTTTGGAGGAATTTTTTAGATTTTTAGAACCTCTCTATTATTATTTTTTTGTCTCGACTTGGTTTGAGAACGTATATAGCTATGCACAACATGTTCTACACGTACGTGACACCTGGCGTTTCCATTTTCTCCTCTTCCCAGTAGTGAACGTAGGAGTTCATTTCACCTTCAAAGCAGTTACAGTTCATTTCATATTCCATCCGTTTCCTTTTTCTTCATTCCAGCCGATTCATACACCCAGTCGTTCCTCCATTTTTAGTCACTTGAATACTAGTAACGTTTTGCTTGTGCAGACTAGTAACATCGAGTGCATGGGCATTACTAGCAGAGCACGTATTGCTGTTTCCATTACCAGGCAAGTGCTAGTGAGTGCATTGGACGTGAACACTCCACACAAGTATCCAGGGAGGCCATTTCCATTTTTTTTCCAAGCAATGCATGAGCCTTCCATTTCCTAGCACACCACCGTACCTGTAACACCCCGGCATTTAATATGCCTGAATGCTACCAAACATAAGCTAAACAACATCTAAATACCACAATTAAACATAAATTCCAGCAAAGGCGCACATGCTAAAAAACGAGATTTCGGCAGCATCTCCTTTGTTTTAACATGAATTGAAGGAGCAACAACAGTATCACAAGTTATATCATAATGGAAAGCATCTAAAACAGCAATAACATGTGACCTAGCAACAATATAAGTCCAGGATAAAGCATTCAACCACTTCATGAGCTAAACGAATCAAATAATAAGACCGAGCACACAGTTAAGCAATACTCCAAGTTTCATGGCAATACTTTCATTATCATGACTCCAAATGATAACACTGTCTAATTTGTGTGGAGCTACTGAAAGGACCAACGATGTCGCCTAGAGGGGGGGTGAATAGGCGAATTAAAAAATCGCAGCGGAATTAAAACTGGCCGAACTGGTCAATCCGAAGTCTCCGGGTATTTGGTCCGGAGTCTACGGCTTGTCCGGAGTGTCCGGTCTTTTATCCGGATACTCCGGGTTAGCTGGCACGGGAGCGCGACTAAGACTACTCTAGCAAGCACAATAAACCAATAAGAAGAGATAGCAAGAGTAACTTAGAACAAACGCTAGTGTGGATTTGAATTAAAGCTAAGCAAAGAGCTAGATCTAGCTTTACAAAGACAAATCCACACAAGCTAGGCTAGGAAGTAAAAGTGAAAGAGCGGGACACGAATTTTTCACCGAAGTTCGGATTCTTGAAGGGAACCCTACGTCTCCGTTGAGGTGGCTCGGTCGCACTTGAGCCGGGGTCTCTTTCAACCCGCTTTCCTCCCGGTGTTGCACAAATGCACTCGCCGGCTTCACTTCTTGTCTCTTTCCTTTCGGAGGCGAGACTCGCCTTCACAAACGACTGGGGCTCACCACACGCGTTGGTAGCTCCCGGTGACTCCTAGCCGTCTAGGAGACCTTCAACCTCCAAGAGTAAAAGCACCACGAAGAATCGCTTGGAGGATGAACTAGTGCTCAACAACTAGAAATGAATGCACCTAGCACTTCTCTTCTTCCTCACCACACCAAAAGAGATCAAACAACAAATCAAATGGTGGGAGGAAGTATGAGCTCTATTGAATGCTTGGAAGAGGTTAGGAATGGCTTGAATGCTGCAATGAATGAGCTCTATTCAGTTTACAGCCGTTGGGAGAGAGTGGGGGCTTTAAATAGTCAGTTCAAAAACTAGCCGTTACTCTCGATTTTGTACAGGCCGGAGTGTCCGAACAAATTACCCGGAGACTCCGGGTTACCGGAGACTCCGAACAAAATGTCCGGATACTCCGGACACCTGGAACTCAAAGTGGCCGAGGGGTCCAACCCGGAGACTCCAGACATATTGTCCGGAGACTCCGGATACTCCGGATTGAAAGTTCGGAGAGTCCGGGTTGCCCAGCTCGGTTTGAATTGAAAACTTTTCCAAACTAAATGCAGGAGGGCTAATTTGAGATGCAAGAATTGACGTTGAGCACATGCACATCCTAAAAGCGATTTCTCGTCATACCCTCTTAATAGTACGGCTATCCTTAAGACACAAATATAAAAAGAAAATTATAACTCTTGTCTTGATGCCATCTTTTCAATTTTTGAGAGGTTGTGGGGGCATCCAATCCCATTCCAACTTGATATCTGCATTAATCTTAGTTGAAGCATTAGATCACTTTAATTGTGTCATCATTAATCACCAAAATAATTTGAGGGGCCTAGATGCACTTTCAATCTCCCCCTTTTTGGTGTATTGATGACAACACAATTAATTGCAAAAAGGAATGTAAACAAGATATAGTATATATGGAAGAGCTCCCCCTAAATGTGTGCATTAGAAGTATTGAGTGGAATCAAATGCACATATTTAACGAGAAATAACCAAGAGCTCCCCCTCAAACATTGCATCTCATCACGAATAACTGAAAGGAACCCATGCATAAGATAAACATAATGTGATTACATGGATAAAGTGGAATAACAGAGTTCACGATAAACAAGACGATAAGCAATAATAAGCAACACAAATAGTCCACGCGCGACAGCAAATGACAAACGAGAAAACTAAGGAAATGACGCTAAAGAAAGATATCACTCCCCCTTTGGCATCAAGACACCAAAAGAGGGAGGACACGAGAAATCACTCGTCGTCGCCTTCGTCGTCGGACGCTGAGTACTCGCTGCCAGGGTCATCTCCAGGAGGAGGAGGAGCAGAAGAGGTGATGCCGAAGAGCTGATCTGCAGAGGTGGCATCGCTACTCTCCTCGGAAGACCCGGAGGAGTCACTGGGAGAGACTGCCTCGCCATTGTGGCGGCGGATGCTGCGAATGTCTTGACCATTCTTCTTTATCTGCCTGCTCATCACCTTCTGCCTGGTGGAGATGTCACGGCAAAGACAGAAGACGTGCTTGAGCATCCTCTGAAGAGTGCTGCTCGGGAGCTCGGTCTGCTCAGAAGGAACGGCAGGAGGCACAGCAGGAGCAGACGTAGAACTCGAGGCGCGACCCCGTCGAGTCCTAGAAGGAGCAGGACCAGGGGCTGCTGGAGCAGCAGGAGTAGTAGGAGGTCGGACCTTGTAAGAAAGATGCTCCTCATCCCTGACGAACTTCAGACCACTGACAGATGTGATCAAAGCCATCACAAAAGGAGCGTAGCTGCAGTTGGCCATGTTGCTCTGCGCATTCTGCCTCATTGTCTCCCACAAGAAGTCGACAATGTCAAAGGGATGTGTGCGCTGAACAAGGTGGTACAGCAGGTTCCTTCCATAGGAACTGATGGCAGAAGCATCTCCCTCCTTGGGCCAAAGAGTGACCCTAAGCATCCTATTGAGGACAGCAGGCACATCCTTCAGACCTTTGATGGTCCCCACTGTGAAGCTCCTGGAGGTGTCATAAAGTGACTCGATCTGCTCAGGAGTCCTAACTGCCTTGTCATGAAGCTTGGGGCTATCATTGTAGCGAAGGCTGAGGACTCTAGCAAACCTCTTCTTGTTGGCCTTGTACCACACCCTGTCAGTCATCCACCAGATGGCATCCTCAGACTTGTCAAAGAACAGGGTGGCAAAGAACTGCATAACTATCTCATTGTTCCAATCACACTTGAAAGACATGATCTCCTTGATCTCATGCAGCTCACAGATCTCAAGAATCAGAGAGAAAACAGGATGCTCAGCAGCTGCCATGTACTCCCAGTCAATAGTCTTCATTCTGACCACTGGGTGCTCAAGAGGGTAGAGGACCGTCTCATAGAAGTCTGACTGAAACCGGTTCCAGAACCGGCGGTCCACATACTCATCCTGATGGAAGTTGTGAAATCATGTGCTGAAAAATTGGCTTAGAATTGAATTTGCAAAATGTGTTTGTTCATGTGTTTTGACAATTTGACAAGAAACAGTAAGTTTCGCTTTGGCGCCGGACCAAACTTAAAGAAAACAGTAAGTTTCCCATCTACGACGGACCAAATTTGTTGGTCTGTCGTAAACATGCTTTGGCAACCTCATTTTCCCATGTACGACAAACCAAGTTTTTTGGTCTGTTGTAAACATGAATCTGAGTCCTTTTGCGACGGACCAAGTTTTTGGGTCTGTCGTGCACATGTTTTTGAGCTCTTGTGCCAAACTCAATTTTCTAAGAAAATAGCAGTCAGCACATGTACGACGGACCAAGTTTTTGGGTCTGTCGTGGACGTGCTTTTGAGATCATGAGCCGGACTCAATTTTCCAAGAAACCAGTAAGTTTTGCATGTACGTCGGACCAATTTTTTTGGTCAGTCGTGAACGGCTTTTTGAGGATTGATTTCGCATGTACGACGGACTGATTTCTTTTAGTCTGTCGTGAACGTGAGCCACTGAATGATTTCTTCTTGAAACCGAGACTTTCACTTGTACACCGGACCGATTTTGTTGGTCCGTCGTGAATGGTTTTTTGAGTGACTTTTTCATGTGTACGCCGGACTATATTTTTTGGTCCGTCGTGGATGCGTTTTTGCTCGATTAGGGTTTTGAGCAAAATTGGAATTGTGTTAGATTTGTTTTTGAGATTATGAAATTTGTGAGAATTTTATGATGCTTGAAGTGGACTTTATGCAATGCTCGTGTGAGTATTTGCATGGATTGATGTGAGTCAAGTCGTGGACTTGTGCTCGGAATTGTTTTGTGGTTTGTTCATGTGCAGGTATTGCTCGAAGACGAACGTGGTCGATGACCGGACCGGAACTAGGTTCATGGAGGAGCTGAGGTTCGGGACTAGGTTCAGGGAGGAACTGAGGTCTTGGTGGTCAAGGATGTCTTGCGGGACGTTCGGGCTAAGAGAATGGTGCACATGAAGAATGGTTAGTCACGTGAGAATGGCAGGAGGTCATTCGCGTGCAAAGTGTTAGTCACGTGAGTATGGCAGGTGGCCATACGCGTGCAAAGTGTTAGTCACGTGAGTATGGTAGGGTTGCCATACGCGTGCAAGAGTTGTACTCGGCCAGGTTGGGCCAAGAGGAGTTGTGTTGAATACATACTCCTTCTAGATTAGGAATTGTATTCAGAACTCCTTGTGTTTTGCTCCTTTAAATAGGAGGGGTGTCTCCTGTTGAAGGGCATCAATCGGAGCTGAGCGCATTGAGAGCCTCAAGCTCAGTTTTTAGGGTTTGTACTCTTTTGATGGGAGTACTTTAGACAAAGAAATAAAGATCAATTCTTCCAGATCCTTGCGTGCTACTGAATGGCAGCGTTACTCTGTCTCTGTTTTGGTTCTTGTTTGCATGCTTGTTCTGGTTCTAGATTGTTTTTGTTCTTTGAGTTTTATCTTGATTTGATCCATCAAAACCTTTCTAGAGAATTGATTTAGGGTTTCTCTAAGTTTAGTTGATTAAACTTTTGTCGTTCTGGTTTAATCTTGAAGTTTTGGTTAGATTAATTCTCGTCATCTTCTGTCACAGCAAACTTGCAAGGTTCATAACTTTTGATCTGTAAGTCCGATCGAGCTGATTCTTTTTGGGTTCGATGTGTATTAGAATCTAGTTTCTTGTGTCCAAATTGCAGATCGAGCCGACGGTTGGATCTCCAGGAATTCGCGTTTTACCGAACCTCTGTCATTCTGTTTTTTGTCGAAAACGAGGCAATTATTTGGTTCTGTTTTGGGGTGAACTTTTAATAGATCAAGATTTTGGTTTTAGCTTCCACACAATCATTCACCCCCCCTCTGATTGCTATATTCGTATACTTCGATCCTACAGAAGTTGAGCGGATCTTTCTTTCTGTGCTCAACTATAGCCTTGCCCTTGCCAGAACCCATCCTATAGTCAATCACTCTCATGGGGTTAACTGACATAGGGTACCTCCACACAGGCTTGGCTTTAACCAAGGGGCCAATGAAATGACCTGAAGCACGGAATTCCCTTCTCTTCTGATCCCTCAGCCTAGCATGAGTATCTGCAGGGTGCTCATTTGGATCAGGCTGAGGTAGAGGAGGGGACTGAGCCTGAGGCTGTGGCCGCGCCGCCGAGACTAGTGAGCTTGAGGCCGAGAAGATGATCGACCGAGGCGGCGGATCAGATGAGGTCCCGATCCTCAGCGCACCCCTTCCCCTGGAGGAGGGCTGCTTTGCCACGGCGTGTCGCGGCCTCTTGGGCGCTGGACGAGCAGATGGAGAACTGGAGGGGCTGTCTGGAGACGGAGAGTCCCTAGGAAGGTCACCACCACCACCAGCTGAAGACCCCTGAGAAGGATCCATCTGACCAGACAAAGCAAGGGAAAAAGATCAGCCACAAGGCGACTTGAAATTTAGAGGAAATGCAACCTGGCCGAAGCACCCAACCCGGAGAGTCCGGACAGAAAGTCCGGATACTCCGGATTGCATCCGGAGACTCCGGACAAATTGTCCGGACACTCCGGACCAACCCGGAGACTCCGGACCAAAAGTCCGGATACTCCGGACGCGCCAGATTTTGCGCAAGGGCGGGTGAGAATTGAGGAATTCAACCCGCACAAAAACAGGAAATGAATCTAGATTGCCTCTAGGAAGTACAAGAAATGAGTAGGGCACAATCTAGCAAGGAATTTTGCGGGATTAGGGCACGGATTGGAACTCACCTCAAACGATTTGAAACGAAGAACACGGGTGAGTGAGGGAGGGTGATTCTCCGATCTTGAGGGCCACGAAGACTCAAGCCACACCCTAGAAGAGATGAAGCACGAGGAGAGGCCCTAAGAACCGCGAGATTTGAACCAAACCCGGAAGAAAAGAGTGAGGGCAACAAGATCCTTACCAAGATCTCCAAACCGAGGGAGAGGATGAGTCCACAAGCCCTTGGAGATGGAGAGGAGGGAAGGAGTATGCCCTAGCCTTGAGAGGATCACAGGAGTGGGAGAGGCACAAGGTGGGAATAGGAAAGAAAAGAAACCGCGCGGGATTTGGGGACTTAAACCGACCGCCCCAACCCGGAGACTCCGGACTCCAGTCCGGATACTCCGGATTAACCCGGAGACTCCGGACTCCAGTCCGGAACTCCAGCCCAACCCGGAGAGTCCGGATTAAAAACCGGATACTCCGGGTTCCCCAGCTCGGTTAGGAGAGAAGGATTTAACATGACAATCCAGGGAATTTGGCGGAGCGAGAGGGAGAAAGAGACCCTATGATGTCAACTTGATATGTGACCAGTGAACAAAGGATCAAACAAGCTATGGTCACATAGCAATGACAAGATCGTAGGATCAAGAGCCAAAAACACAGGATAAATTCAAAGAAAAAGATGAATAAGATTTTGAAATCCATTTTTCATTCACCAAACAATATATGAGCACTTATCAAGCCACGTTACGAGAATCTAGAATATTTAGACCACTTCTCAATTCACAAAACCTTTTCTCGTCAAGGGGCTTGGTAAAGATATCAGCTAATTGATCATTTGTACTCACATGTTGGATGTCAATCTCGCCTTTGGTTGCGTGATCTCTTAGGAAATGATGGCGAATATCTATGTGTTTTGTACGGGAGTGTTGGACAGGATTGTTGGCAATTTTTATGGCACTCTCATTGTCACATAGAAGTGGAACACTTTTGTAGGATAGGCCATAATCACTCAAAGTTTGTCTCATCCAAAGTAATTGGGCACAACAACTTCCGGCAGCTATGTACTCGGCTTCGGCAGTGGATAGGGCTACGGAATTTTGTTTCTTGGAAGACCACGAGACTAGAGACCTACCCAAGAATTGGCAAGTCCCTGAAGTACTCTTCCTATCCACTTTACAGCCGAATAGCCAACTAGCTCAAAGGACGATCCTTTCGGATACCAAAGTCCAAAATGAGGAGTGTGCACTAAATATCTCAAGATTCTCTTAACGGCCACCATGTGGCACTCTTTTGGAGCGGCTTGAAAGCGTGCACACATACAAACGCTAAGCATGATATCGGACCTAGATGCACAAACATAAAGGAGAGAACCGATCATCGAACGATATACCTTTTGGATGACTGGTTTACCTTCTTTGTCGAGGTCTAGATGCCCGCTGGCTTGCATAGGTGTCTTTATAGGCTTGGCGTCCTCCATTCCGAACTTCTTGAGCATGTCCTTGATATACTTGGTTTGGAAAATGAAGGTTCCTTCCTTGAGTTGTTTGACTTGAAAGCCGAGGAAGAACTTCATTTCTCCCATCATGGACATCTCGAACCTTTTAGTCATAATCTTGCTAAACTCTTTACACAAATGCTCATTAGTAGATCCAAATATGATGTCATCGACATATATTTGGCATACAAATAAATCATTATCAATATGCTTAGTAAAGAGAGTAGGATCGGCCTTTTCGACTACAAAACCTTGTTCGAGAAGGAAATCTCGTAAACACTCGAACCAAGCCCTTGGCGCTTGCTTAAGTCCATAAAGGGCTTTGTGAAGATAGTAAACGTGGTCCGGGTACTTTGGATCTTCAAAGCCGGGTGGTTGCTCGACGTAGACCATCTCGGAGAGTGGTCCATTTAAGAAGGCGCTCTTCACGTCCATTTGATATAGCTTGAAATCATGGTGAGTAGCAAAGGCAAGTAATATTCTAATAGATTCAAGCCTAGCTACTGGAGCATATGTTTCACCGAAATTCAAACCTTCGATTTGAGTGTACCCTTGAGCAACCAAACAAGCTTTGTTCCTTGTCACGATTCCATTCTCATCTTGCTTGTTCCGGAAGACCCATTTTGTGCCGATCACGTTTTGATTTGGTCTTTGGACAAGCTCCCAAACTTGATTTCTCTTGAAGTTATTGAGCTCCTCTTGCATGGCCATCACCCAATCCGGATCATCAAGTGCTTCTTCTACCTTAAGAGGCTCAAGAGAAGACACAAACGAGTAAAATTCACAAAAATTTGCAACTCGAGATCTAGTAGATACTCCCTTGTGAATGTCTCCGAGTATATTGTCGACCGAATGATATCGTTGAATACTTTGATGAACTCTTGGGTGAGGAATAGTTGAATTTGAAGCTTGGATGGGTTCTTCATCTTGGGATGCGTTCGAACCATCTTGGGCTTGCTTGGAAGAGGAGGGAATATCACTGAGCTCGACTCCATCCGGAGACTCAGATTTGACCCGAGACTCGGACGATCTGACACTGGGTTTCAGGCCGGAGACTCCGGGTTGGGGTGCTCGGGTGAGATTCCAAATTTTGAGGTCTTACCTCCCCAATTGCCATTTTCTTGATAGCTTCACACGGTGGTTCTTCCCTGTCAATCACGGCACGATCAACTTGTTCTACTTGAGAACCGTTAGTCTCATCAAAAGTCACGTCACGCGAGATTTCAACGACACTGGGAGTAAATGCTTCGAATTCTCTTGATCTTCACTTCAAACTCATTTTGAGCTCTTCTCATGAATTTCTTTAACGTCACTTGGACTTCTCCCTTGTCATGCAAGAAAAACACCCAAGTGAATCGAGAAAAGTCATCAACAATAACTAAACCATACTTACTTCCTCCGATGCTTATGTAAGCTACGGGACCAAATAAATCTATGTGGAGCATTTCCAATGGTCTTGTGGTCGTCATCACATTCTTGGCGGGGTGAGAGGCACCAACTTGCTTGCCCGCTTGACAAGCGCTACATACCCTATCTTTCTCAAAGACAACATTAGTTAGTCCAAGGATGTGGTTGCCTTTGATGAGTTTGTGAAGGTTCCTCATACCGACATGGGCTAGTCGGCGATGCCATAGCCAACCCATGCTAGATTTAGCCATTAAGCACATTTCAAGATTAAGTCTATCCGTATTGAAGTCTACGAGATAGAGCTTACCCTTTAAACGTCCTTTGAAGGCTATTGAACCATCAAGCCTCTTAATGACTTCCACACCCTTTTCATTAAACAAACAATTGTAACCCGCTTCACACAATTGTGCAACGGACAACAAATTGTAGCTTAATGAATCAACAAGTAAAACATTACTTAAGTGAAAATCATTTGAGAGAGATTTTACCCAAACCAATTACTTCTCCTTTTTCATTGTCTCCAAAGACAATAATTTCGCTATTTGATCCATTTTAATCCAAGTGTGCGAACATTATCTTTTCTCCGGTCATATGATGCGTGCATCCGCTATCCAAAATCCAACTTGTTCCACCGGAGATATAGGCCTACAAAAACATATTTAGTTTTTGCTCTTTGGTACCCAAACTTGGTTAGGTCCACGCACGTTAGTAACAAGCGATTTAGGGACCCAAATAGAACGAACACAAGGAGTATTTTTCGGCTTACGCCCAACATGATAAGCAACTACACAACCGAGGTTAGTCTTTTTAAGCACATAAGAAGCAAAGAACTCAGAGTGAGCTTTGTGCTTGGATGTTCCTTCGCCTTTTACAAAGTGAATGGGCTTGCTTAAAGGAGCAACAACAATGTTGCTCTTTTTGCCCTTTGGCGGAACATACCCAAGCCCTTGCCTCTTAGGATTACCTTGGCGCTTACCGAGATACTCCTCTAAACCCTTGCTTGCCTTGTAGGACTTTTGAAGTCCATCTTCAAGCATCACCTTAAGCTTCTCATTTTTATGAGCTAAGACATTCAAAGTCTCACGGTTAGTAGCACAAGTAGCAACATCAACATTATAGCATCTGGCACAACCGTTGCTCGTCGAAGGTAATGAAATATTGGAGTTGTTGATTGAGGTAGAAGCTTTATTCGAGAGATCAACAAGCTTCACTTCAAGAGCCTTGCAAGCATCCTTTGCTTTTGCAAGTTGCTCTAAGAGTGAAGCATTGGTGATCTCAAGACTAATTGCTTCATTTTTGGTCAAATTCGAGCTTTTGACCAAGTCCTCATTCTTTTTCTTTTCAAAAGCTAAGCTCTTCTCTAGCTCAAGGTTCTTCTCCTTTTCAAAAATAAGGAGATCTTCTTGAGCTTCGAGAATAGCTTCCTTTTGCTCAACAACCTCCTCCAATATTTCAATATCCTTAAGTAGCAAGTCTAATTTCGTAATATCAAAATCATTCATAGACTTAAATGCTACTTCCTCATCGCTAGCATCATCGCAATCATCTAAGCTATAGTCAACAATAGAATGAATAGTGCTCTTAGATGATACCTTGTGCCCCTTTGCCATAAGGCACATTGGAGCATCTTCATCTCCGTCGCTCAAGTTGTCGAAGAGACTCTTCGACTTTGTCGGTGGAGTAGCGATGGCGACGGTGGCAAGTCCTCCTTCATTGTCGGAGTCGGACTCGGACTCGGAGTCGGAGTCAGAGTTCCACTCCTTGCCGATGTATGCGTGACCCTTGCCCTTGTACTTCTTGCTTTTGTCATTGTCCTTCTTGCGGTGCTTGTCTTTCTTGTACGGCTTCTCTTCCTTCTTTTCTTTGTGTGGGCACTCGGCAATGAAATGACCGGGTTCCCCACACTCATAGCACTTTCTTGAAGAGTGTCTTCCTCTTGACTTGTTGCCGAAGCTCTTGGAATGGCTTCCCGTCTTGTATCCTTTCTTCTTCAAGAACTTGTTGAATCTTCTTACAAGAAGGGCCATGTCTTCATTTGTGAGCGGCCCATTTGATTCTTCTTCATCGCTTGAGCCTTCTTCCACTTCTTGAGCCACTTTGACGGCCTTCAAGGCGATGCCCTTCTTCTTGCCGGACTTGAGCTCCTCCACCACTTCCGCTTCCTTTACCATCATCTCATCCATCATTAGCCGTCCAATTACGTCATGAGGAGTGAGAGCGTCGAAGTTTGGCCGGTCGCGGATGAGTTGCACAAGATTGCGGTTGGTGGGGGTGATCACTCGGAGGATGATCTTGACAATTGCTTTGTTGGTGAGCTCGGTGCTTCCAAGTCCTTTAGCTTGATTTACTAGCACCATCAAGCGATCAAACATCTTGGTGTAACACTCTCCTTCTTCCAATGTGAATCAGCTTAGTTCTCCAATGATAAGCTCGATCTTGGATTCACGAACACTTGACACACCTTCATGAGATATCATCAATCTTTCCCAAATGTCCTTGGCATTGTCAAGGCCATCGACCCGGTTGAACTCAAAGTCGCTCAAAACATTGAACAAGGCATTGACGGCCAAGTCGTTGAAGTGTTGAGCCTTGTCTTCTTCGGAGGTGAGATTGTTGGGATTAGCGGGCTTGAAACCTGTTTCAACATCTTCCAAATGCAAGGATGAAGTGATCTCAAATGCATCTTCATCTTGTGTTTCCATGCCGCATAGCGAGTGCCATCGAAGTGAGGCGCTCGCCCAGACGAGACGGAAACATAAGATGAGGAGTTTGAGACTCCAAAAGAGGAATAATCTAAAGGAATTGCAACCCCTATACCGGAACCCGTGGCCTTGTCTTGGGCATGGGTTTGGGTAACTTTCTCTATTTTCGACATCTTTGATTCTCCAAGCGGTTAAGCCAAAATAAAGGAGATTTGGCTCTGATACCAATTGAAAGGACCAACGATGTCGCCTAGAGGGGGTGAATAGGCGAATTAAAAAATCGCAGCGGAATTAAAACTGGCCGAACGGGTCAATCCGGAGTCTCCGGGTATTTGGTCCGGAGTCTCCGGCTTGCCCGGAGTGTCCGGTCTTTTATCCGGATACTCCGGGTTAGCTGGCATGGGAGCGCGACTAAGACTACTCTAGCAAGCACAATAAACCACTAAGAAGAGATAGCAAGAGTAACTTAGAACAAACGCTAGTATGGATTTGAATTAAAGCTAAGCAAAGAGCTAGATCTAGCTTTACAAAGACAAATCCACACAAGCTAGGCTAGGAAGTAAAAGTGAAAGAGTGGGACACGAATTTTTCACCGAAGTTCGGATTCTTGAAGGGAACCCTACGTCTCCGTTGAGGTGGCTCGGTCGCACTTGAGCCGGGGTCTCTTTCAACCCGCTTTCCTCCCGGTGTTGCACAAATGCACTTGCCGGCTTCACTTCTTGTCTCTTTCCTTTCGGAGGCGAGACTCGCCTTCACAAACGACCGGGGCTCACCACACGCGTTGGTAGCTCCCGGTGACTCCTAGCCGTCTAGGAGACCTTCAACCTCCAAGAGTAAAAGCACCACGAAGAATCGCTTGGAGGATGAACTAGTGCTCAACAACTAGAAATGAATGCACCTAGCACTTCTCTTCTTCCTCACCACACCAAAAGAGATCAAACAACAAATCAAATGGTGGGAGGAAGTATGAGCTCTATTGAATGCTTGGAAGAGGTTAGGAATGGCTTGAATGCTGCAATGAATGAGCTCTATTCAGTTTACAGCCGTTGGGAGAGAGTGGGGGCTTTAAATAGTCAGTTCAAAAACTAGCCGTTACTCTCGATTTTGTACAGGTCGGAGTGTCCGGACAAATTACCTGGAGACTCCGGGTTACCGGAGACTCCGGACAAAATGTCCGGATACTCCGGACACCTGGAACTCAAAGTGGCCGAGGGGTCCAACCCGGAGACTCCGGACATATTGTCCGGATACTCCGGATTGAATCCGGATACTCCGGATTGAAAGTCCAGAGAGTCCGGGTTGCCCAGCTCGGTTTGAATTGAAAACTTTTCCAAACTAAATGCAGGAGGGCTAATTTGAGATGCAAGACTTGACGTTGAGCACATGCACATCCTAAAAGCGATTTCTCGTCGTACCCTCTTAATAGTACGGCTATCCTTAAGACACAAATATAAAAAGAAAATTATAACTCTTGTCTTGATGCCGTCTTTTCAATTTTTGAGAGGTTGTGGGGGCATCCAATCCCATTCCAACTTGATATCTGCATTAATCTTAGTTGAAGCATTAGATCACTTTAATTGTGTCATCATTAATCACCAAAATAATTTGAGGGGCCTAGATGCACTTTCAGCTACGTGTAGATGTGTAGCTAAACCCTTTTCCCCGCATGCCGGTTTCATGGTACCTAAGAAAAACAACATAAACACAAGCGTGAGTTCATCACTCAGCAAGTATAATGCAATGGAACAAGAAAATACATTCCAATACCTTCATCACCACTTTTCACATACAACATCATACACATCTCATATTCATGGTGTAAACATATCATGGACATCATCATAAATCATCCTCATTTAACATCCTCATATAATGCAATGCAATGTAATGCAATGCGATGCTCATATCTCCTAGAAACTCATACCGGTATGGTTGAGTACACACCCGTCAGTGTGCACCCTCTCCCCCCTTCCATCCCGAAGATGGAGGGTGCCTACTCCTCGCTTCCGTTCACCGCGGTGAATGGAATCACGATGTAGGACTTACTCATTGTCTCTCCGGATTAGTCATAACTTTCTCACCGACCTTCCCGAACTAGTTATGACTTTCTCACCGCCCGGGCCATGTAATCATGCCATGTATGCAAATATGCCAACATAACTTGTACATTAACACATGGCATCTTAACATGATAAACATACTCATCATATCATTGGCAATCATTAAAGCATGGCAAGTGATCATATCATAAAATCCATTTTCATCTAGTCTCAACAAGCAACATACAAATCGCTATCCATTACAATACACTTGCCTCAACCACGGGCGACGGATTGGCGAGAAGTAGTAGGCCCTCCCGGGGTCACACCACCTGCACATAGGGACCACACACTCACAATAAAGCCCACAAAACAGTACGCAAACCCTCATCTACCCCGACATTGCCAACTACTCGCAAAACCCGAAAACAGCGGTTCTGTCCCGTCGGGACAGCAGCCTTCCAAAAGGCATAACTCGGGTTCTAAGACTCCAAATCAATTAAAAGAGTACATCCTCGCGTAGCTTAGGAAATTTCCCAACTTTTTCTAGGTATAGGGAAAGACTGATTCGGACTCTAAAGTTGTTTAATCTACAAAATACCGTGATCTGTTCCAATCACGTCACAGATTTTAACACGCTCGGTAAAACAGCCATAACTTTCAAACGGCTGGGCGGAATTTAACGTTCTTTATATCCACGGAAATATAATGAAATTATATACAACTTCTTCAACATCCATACGACCAAATTAGGACTCTAAATTGGCGAAAAACCGAACCCTAGGTCAACTGCTCATGCTGTCCGAAACAGAGAACGTGACCAACTCAAGAATCCATCTAATCTAATCAAATCCAGCACCACCAATTGATCTAAAAACTTGATAATCATCCTTAGAACAGTACCTAGATCAACCCCAAGGTTTCCCATGGCCATACCTTTGCCCGACGCACGAAATCTGAAAGGATCTCCTCCCGGTTCGCTCCTTGCTCCTCGCTCCAATGGATGGATCCTCGAGGTGCAGGGGGTGGGGAGGCCACCCTAGGGCAGCAAGGGGTGGAGGATAGGTGGTGGAGAGGTGGGGAGCAATGGGGGCAAGGGAGAGGGGGCGCATGCAAGGGAGAGGGGAAGGTGGGGGGCGGCTAGGGCTTGGAGGGAGAGGAGGGGGCGCACAAGAGGGCATGGGGCACCCCAAGGGCAGGGGAACCCCCCTTTTACCAGCCCCAAATCTGATTCCTAGTCCTAAATGGACTCTTACTCCATCCCACCAAAGCCCACAACCCCCTCTTTTTGGCCCAAACTCCCCCGGGAAGGCCCAAAACCCTGGAAACGGCCCGAAAACGCTATTAACCTCCATACCCTATGGTTTTAACCTTAATTCCACGTTTCATAAAGTTTTTGACCTTAACATTCACGTTAAATAATGTCACACCATTCCGTAGTGTCACAGTACCGTTTCATTGCCTCATTTCCGTCGCCGTTGGTCGCCGTCGCCGCCGTCGTTGTCGCTTCCGCCGCCGTCTAGGTCGCCGTCATCTACGTCATTGCCGCTGTGTATGCCGCCGTCATCTACGTCGTCGCCGCCGCCACCTTCATCACCGTCGCCTTCCCATGCTTCGCCGCCGTCGTTGCTACTGCCTATTGGTTGTATTACTTTTCTTTCGCGCGTGCTCTATTTTTTACTGATCGATGGATCTCGTCGTGTATTTACGCGTGTATATGTATATATATTAGTTTAGAATGAATGCCAAAATATACGTAAGCAAGGTAGACATGCGTGTGTTTTTATATATATGCTAGTGTGTATATGCGTATATATTAGATAGCGGCTTGCATGTATACGAAAATATATACTCGGCGGTACACGTGATTACATGTATATATATATATATAGATATATATGTGTATATTGTGTATGAGTAGGTATAAATACACTCCTGTGTATCAAATCGGGCGTTGCATGTTGGTGCTCTCACCGAACAGTACCATGCATATGTTTCAGCCGAACGTTTGAACGTGAGTTTGTAATCAAATTGCGAATTTTGTCTTTTTCGCTACAAATTCATTCTAAGTCCGAATCACTTGCAACAAATTTTTTTAATTAGTAGAAAATAATACCTTTTTATAGTATTTTTTATGAAATTTTATAAATAAATTTGTACTGTTAAATTATTCGTGGAAAGTCCAAAATTACGAATTTTGTAGCTCTTAAACTGCACGTCAAAAAATATCTAAATAAATTTTATAAATCTTAGAAAATGCTAAACTAATTATTTGGAAATTTTCGTGAAATTACGAACTAGTTTGATTTGTAGTATTTTCTGAATGTGTGTTTAATTGGTTGTTTGCTACACGTAGACGTTGAACTGTGCGAGAGTGCGGAAGTTGAAGAGCAAGCTCAAGCCGTAGATCAAGATCATCAGCTTTTTGAAGGCAAGTTGTGCTTTGACCATGTTGTTCCTAATTTTTGAACTGTATTTTGATTTAAATTATGCATGCTATGTTTGTTAAAATGAATTAATTTAATTTGGGCAAAATAGTTAATCAACCTAATTGTTAATACCACCTTGATGATTAATATTTGTATGCCATGTATTCCATTGTCACCTTAAGTTTGGTTTATTTAGTTGGATGATATGATTGTGCCAACATGGGAGACTAGACCGTGAATAGTTGCTTAGCCATGCCCACGTGAAATATATTTCAAATAGCAAAAGAATATTGACTAATGATGTATGGAACGAATTTTTGGAATAGTGTAATCTTGCCACGTGATGATGTGAAGTGTAGGTACCTTTGTGCTTCTACATGGTAATTGATATTATTGTTGGCATTTGTTGCACAATAATCAAACTAGGGTGGGAAAAGATTTAGACTGGGGCAAGTGACAAAATGGCTTTGTGCCAGATGGGCCTTCGTGGCAACGGGATGAGTGATGTGAGGGCTTTGTGCCAAAACTTGAGAGAAGGATGTCTTGCCCTGGACAGTTAAGGACTTCACCTTGCAAGCCTTTGAACTGGGCCTTTCGTGCAACCACATGACTGGAGTGGGACGGTCTTGGTTTATTAGGATTCTGAAATCTTACCTTTGATACCTCAGGGTGATAGTTACATTGGGGTAACTGCGTGGGGGAGCGTACCAGAGCTACGGCTTGGTGCCCATCCAACGGTGATTGTCGGTCCCACACTTTGATCCTTCGTGGGGGAAGTGGTAGTGAAGGCAATACCGGAGAGGTTCATAGGTGTAAATGAAGGTTTATGAAAAACTTCATTACAATCAATCACCTTTGTGGTGTGCGACGATATCATGTGGGAAAAGTGTACAACCTCTGCAGAGTGTGTCAAAACTATTCGAATAGCCGAGTCCACGGTACTAGACAAAGCTCGGGGATTATAGTCAAGGGGTAGATTTTCTAAAATAAAATGTGGGAAGATTGGTTGAGTGCTAGAGAGGATGATAAATTGACTTAGGCTTTGTGCCATGCTTATGAAATGAGATTGTGAACTTAATATAATATAATATGATTTCACTGTTTTTGAACCTATTATAGTTATTCAATTAAAGCAAAATGATGTTTAATGCAAAGGAACCAATTAAGCCCTTCCTTTGGAAGAAGCCATGCATATAGTAATAGGATTGCACCTCTGTGCATGACTTGCTGAGTATGTTGTATACTCACCCTTTCCAATCAATAAAACCTCAGAAGAAGAGTCTACACCCGCATGGCGTTGTGGATCTTATCAAGACTTTTGTTTTCTACTACTTATGTTTACTTGTCCTTATTTGAGTAAGCCCTACGTGGTTGAATATTGTAAGGTGACCTTAAGGTCTTGCAACAGTTTATTTTATTTATTGAAGTACTTATTTATATTTTCGTTGTGTATGGATGTGATATTCAACCCTATTTAACTGTGTGCACTAGCGGGATCCTGGACTAGTGCAGAATACACAGAGGGTCCGGATTTGCAGATTTGGGTCCCGACAGGTGATAGCTTGTTGCGGTTATCATGCTTTTGCACCTTTCGTAATACTAAATCTCCCGGAGCGAGTACTCTTTCGCGGATCCTCTGACTGTGATACTTTTGTAACGCTTGCTGGTATTTGGCTGCTTGAAGGGTAGCTCGATCTCGATATTCCTCGAGTAGATTTACATCGTCTGCCCGTGTTTGCTCTTGTCCTTCTTCCGAGTAATTTTCCACTCTGGGTGATTCGTTAGTTAACTCGATCGGGAGCACTGCTTTGGCTCCATATACCAAGAAAAACGGTGTTTCACCAGTGGCTCGACTAGCCGAGGTTCGAATAGCCCCTAGCACCGAGGGTAGTTCCTTTGCCCACCGAGTCGAGTAGGTCTTGAGCCTATCGAACACACGGGTTTTGAGTCCCTGCAGGATGAGACCATTGGCTCATTCGATCTGGCCGTTACTCTGGGGATGAGCAACTGAGGCAAAACACAGTATAATTCCCAGTTCCTCGCAAAAGACTGTGAAGGCATTGCTCTTGAACTGTGAACCGTTGTCTGTTATTACTCGATTTGGAATACCAAATCGGGTAACTATGGTCCTCATGCATTTCTTGGCCTCTTCTGAGGTGATCTTCCTGACGGGTTTGTCTTCGATCCACTTAGTGAACATGTCGATGGCCATGAACAAGAACTTGTAACCTCCTTGGGCTCTCGGGAAAGGTCCCAAGATATCCAAGACCCAGGCGGAGAAAGGCCAAGATAGAGGAATGGTTTGCAGTGCTTGGGCTAGTTTGGTGGTTTGCTTGTCTAAAAATTGTCTGACCAGATCAAAATGCTTTGTTAGATTGGCTGTCATTCCGGCCGCAGTGATGGCATTGGTGTCTCATCGATGGTCCATTGTGCTTGGGGTGGTGGTGTTGGCCGTGAAGGCTATTAGTGGGTCCACAGGTACCCCCATAGGATCTTGGAGTCCTAGGTTGCCGACAGCCTCTACTTGGGTAGTTTTCTCTTGAATGTTTTCCGCAGAGGTGGTATTGTTGTTCCTGGCCATGTACACGTAGTGGTCGGCTTGACTACTACTGTCGTGCCTGCTGTTGTGCTCACTATCGCAAGAAATGTCGCTATCCATTTCGAGGCACTTTAGGAGAATATCTCCTGTAGGATCGAAATCGAGAAAGGACACTTCTCGGCTTGGGTCCCAAGATCGGGACTCGATGAAGCCAAGGTGCTCGAGTGTGCTTCCAGGTCCCCACTGGTAAAGCATTATTCCAAATGCAATCTGGGACCTGATGGCGGGGACTTGGTCGATGAGGGTGTTGGAGTTGGCGGTGTTGCAGACGCTGTTGTCGACTCCACAGGAAACGCTCATCATCACCGTGATTGATCTACAAAAACAGTTGAAGGCCCCTACCTGGCACGCCAACTGTCGAAAATTATGAAAACGATGGTAAACTTGTAATCAGTTACCTTCGGGGTTCACAGTATCAACTGACACAGATGAGGCAAAGAATTAGACATGTTCGGGCCTCTAAGAAGAGTAATACCCTACTCCAGTTGTAGTCTCTGGTTACAAGATGGGGAGACTCTTGTTAGATCTAATCTGGCAACTAGTACCTAACAGACGCTCTCCTCGGGCTTCTCTATGCGTGTGCTCCAATGGCTTCTCTCAGGGTTCGGTCCCCTTTCCCCGTGCATCTCTTCTGTATTTATAGCGAGATACTATTGGTGATATGCCCTAGAGGAAATCATGTGAGATGATTATATCATACGTCTATGTTCATGTACTTATCAGTTCCATGAATAAATGTCACTCCTTTCTTCATTGAGTATGACTTAATTGTGAAACACATTGGTTATATGATATTATTCTAAATGATCCCTGGTCACATATCATTATGTGGGACAATAGTGATTTGACCAGCAAATATATTGATTGATGGTAATGTTTCACATATCGTAGATATGGAGATATCAAATCAATAATGTGGGCACGTGTTAGAGAACATGGGGTTGGATAGACCTGCTCCGAGACACTGCTGAGATTGTTATCTTAAGAAGTGCCATTAGGATGTAGTCTCAAGTGGTATACCTATATGATCCTTTGACCTGAGATTCTTATTGATTCTCAACATGTGTAATTGTATACTTTGGGGCTATCAAACGCTTCACCATAATAGGGGAGTTATAAAGGTAGATTACGGGTATACCATGAAACATGACGTGAGATGTAAGAGATCAAGATGGAATTTGCCCCTCCTTGGTAACGGGAGAGATATCTCTGGGCCCCTCGGTATGGATGGATAAGGAAAAGTGCATGGGCATGCCAAAGTGATTAAAGAGTTAATCACAAATTATATCCATTACATTGACGAGTGAATTTGTTGAGCTATCACAAGTGTGGCAAGCTTCTTGCCTTGAGCTTGACTAATATAGTGTGGCAAAAGGATCCTATGTGAGTATATCAAGGTTCAGCTGATTCGATCATTGTGTACATTCGGGAGTCAATATGTGCTACTAGGTACCGCTATTGACTTGTGGTCTAGAAAAGGGGTTCTCCGGGACCACGACCGACTTGTACATGAGCCTAATGGGTCACAAACTTAATGGGTTGGATCATGTCTAATGGATTGGATCCATTAGTGGGTTTATGTGGATTTGGATCCTCTAGCATCTTAATGGATTTCTATTGTACCAGATCCATTAGTGCGAGCCCTAGTGGGCTTCTATTACAGAAGGCCCGTTAGTGCGCTCTATATAAAGGAGGCATGGGGGCATGTGGAGTGATAGTCTCCCCACCACAAGCCCTAGTGTCGACGATCGGTTCCGCCGGCAATGAGATTTGTGATTCTAGGGGATTCGTGCGAGATCGGAGCAAGATGGTAACACAGGATGCGAGGGCAATCTTTTTAGACAGGTTCGGGCTCTCGCAGAGGAGATAATACCCTAGTCCTGTGTTCTTGGATATTTAGATGTGTTCCCCTTTTTTCTCCTCTCCCTTTTTAGGGTTGTTCCCTCCCCTTATATACTGGGGGAAGGATACGCTACAAATGGGCGCCACCTGGCCCTGAACATGGTGACTTCATGAGTATGTAATTTGTCTCTATCGGCTGAGCCCCACTACGTCCAGGGGGTGTGGTCGTTCCTTTCCCGACCCACGCCTGCCACTCCGCCAGGTTCTGGTGCCTACAGGCTCTGCTGATGCCAGGTTGCAGGCTTTGCTTTTGACGGGGTTGTCTGGACGCGGCACGAAGCTTCGCCGAGGAGTCAGCCAGCTGCCTTGGGGAAGAATTCGGGCCTTGCTATGGGCTCCTCGTGGCGCTTCAAGGCTCTGGGCCTACTGCACCATCGTCGGCCCAGTCGGGTGTAGGCTCCACTTGCGGGACCCCCATCTCAGGCATCCCACAGCAACCCCCAAGTGCTTTAGGATCGGATTTCCCCCTCTTATCCTGTCATAAAGATTTTGTGGGAAAAAAGATCGTAAAGGACTTGTTAAGTAAGGCCACCGTGGTTGGTTGGCTCGGGGCTGAGTGGTACCCGCACCTGTTTACGATGTGCGGCAATTGGCTCGTAGAGCTCAATTAACCCTCATGGGGCGTACTATAGTTGTTTGGCTCGTGGCCGAGTGGTATCCGCTCCCGTTTACGTTGTGCGGCAATTGGCTTGTGAAGCTCAGTCGACCCTCATGGGGCATACCTGAAATGAGTCGGCTCGTGGCCGAGTGGTACCCGCACCCGTTTACGGTGTGCGGCAACTAGCTCGTCGAGCTCAATTGACCCTCATGGGGCGTACCATAGTTGTTTGGCGCATGGCCGAGTGGTACTCGCGCCCGTTTACGGTGTGCGGCAACTGTCTTGTCGAGCTCAATTGACCCTCATGGGGCGTACCATAGTTGTTTGGCTCGTGGCCGAGTGGTACCCGCGCCCGTTTACGGTGCGCAGCAACTGGCTTGTCGAGCTCAATTGACCCTCATGGGGCGTACCATAGTCGTTTGGCTCGTGGCCGAGTGGCTCGTGGCCGGGCGGTACCCGCGCTCGTTTACGGTGTGCGGCAATCAGCTTGCAAAGCTCGATCGACCCTCATGGGGCATACTTTGGTCATTCAGAGTAATGCCTGTGCCTGTTTACGGCGCACTGCTTCAGACTCTCATGGAGCGCATTCTCAAGACTATGTTGGTAAAATTCTCCCACGATACCCGATCACGCTATGCAGCAGTGACCGGCAATTGACCCCAAATTATGGAGCATACCGCTGGAGGATGTTCGGAAAATGCCTGGCCCCAATCTTCCGTGGCGGCCGGCGTTCAGGCCCATCGTGGGGCGCACTTTATCCCAAACCTCGAACCAAACTTGACACCTGGTCGCGTTTTGCGCAACACAGCTCTCGGCCCAACGTGGAGCTGCCCTAGATCTGGTCCAGAATTGAGCACAAAAGCCCTTGCTTTTCCCGCCGTAAGGCGAAAATTGAGGCTCATTTCTTATAAATGAGGAAACCATTGTCAGGGTAAAGACATCTTTGCCCCTCCCCCACAACGGCTGAGAAATCTTCGAATCTCCTTTGGTGATCCGGGTGGCCTAGGGTTTCCGATTTCTCGCCCAAGACTTGCGGCGGTTCCTCCCACAAGGTTCACTTCCTCGAGATGTCTTCTTCTTCTTCGGCCTCTTCGTCGTCGTCGGAGGATAATGCTGGCCCAACGAGCGCGGGGTGGGAGACCTCCATTACTACGGAGTCCCGCCTGGAGGAGCTGGTCGCGGCCGGCATTCTTCCTCCGCTGGTGTTGATCTCTGCCCGACCCGCCGCAGGTGAACCTTACCCCTGGAGAATGAGATCATGGTCTTCGAGTCCTTCTTTTGGCGGGGGTTTAGCGTTCCTGGGAGCGCCTTTTTCCGAGGGCTCCTTCACTTTTACGAGATCGAGCTGATCAACTTGAATCCCAACTCCATTCTTCACATCGCTCTCTTCGTTCAACTTTGCGAGGCGTATCTTGGGATACGTCCTCACTTTGACTTGTTCCGTTCCCTCTTCCTGCTCAAGCCTCATCCGAACCGGACTGCTCCCAGTGTCATTGGGGGCGCCAGACTTTAGCTGCAAGAGGGCTTGAAGAAACATTACTTCACCATCCCCCTCAAGACTTCCCTCAAAGGTTGGAGGCGGGAGTGGTTCTATTGTGCGAATGCTGATCCTTTTCTCGCCCCTTTTACTGGCCGCGCCCCTAAAGCTTCTCGATGTTGGGGTGATGCCCCAGATGGCGGCGGGTTGAACCAAGTCACTGAGCTTCTGGCGTTGATTAATGATCTGAAAAGCCGGGGCTGTCTGGCCCCGGGATCGCAATCAGCTTTGTCAAGCGCCGGGTGCAACCCTTAAAGGAAAGAATCCATTTGGGGTTCCAGTATGGCGGGACTCAGGATCCCACCAGGGAGACGAGCGCGTCCCTTCCGAGAGATGCATTGGCGGCGCAGGTGGTTGACTTCTTTGCGCCTGGCACCGAGATTACCAACAGGGGCTGCCCTCACAAGTTTTCGGCGGCGAGCCCTCCCCCTCCTGTGAGTGTCCCTCTCTCTCGAGAAGTCGTTCCATAATTTTTGCCTGATTTGTGATTCTGACAATGTGCCATCGTTCACCTTTCAGGAGCGTGAATCCTTCTTTTCTGACGCTCCGGTTGTCGGCCTCTGTCGGCTGAGGAATGTTCAGGCCAAGCTAGCGGCTGACATTTCGTCCGATGAGCTGTGCCGGCAATCGGTGGAGGAGGCTGCTGATCCTTCACCGGCCAGGCCTTCGACCTCCAGTGTCCCCGGGCCGCTAGGCGCAGAGCCCCAGCCCTCTGACTCAAGGGCAGCCCCGACTGCTGGTGTCGGGTCGGGCTCCTCTTTGAGCAGTGCCGGGACTCGGATGAGGCCTGGAATGAAGTTTAAGAAATCCAGGAGGTATTTTTCCAGGTAATCCTTGTCTTTTTGTTCTTTCCTGTGCTGAGATGCTTCCTTTTTGACAACCCAGGACTCCTACTATGGATGTCCCAGTGGGGGGATCTCCTGAAAAGGAGCCCCCGGAGTCGGCTTCTCCAAGGGGGACCCCCTCCTCGCCGACTAGGTCGCCGTCTCCTTCGACGGCCAGGGCGCCGCCTCCTCCTGCTGCTGGGTCGACCGCCGAGCCATCGGGGGATCCAGCGGCCGATGGGCTTGACCCAGCTTCGACTCCCGAAGCGGAGGAGGTCCATCGAGAGCCACCGCCGCTTGGCCCTCTCCCGAAGCCCCCGAACCGGACCGTGTGGTGCGAGCGGGGTTCCGACTGGAAAGGGATGGAGGAGGATGAGGAAACGGAGGTTGCGGCTCGGATGGAGCTCTACGAGCTCACCGTCAGGTGTAGCAAGCTTGTCAGGGTAAGTCTTCTACCTTTCTTTAGTCTGTTAACATCGCGAAATGCTGGCCCCCACCTGAGACTCTGCCATGTCGCCTAGGACATGGGGGAGCGCTCGGAGAAGAGGTCGCAGTTTTTCGGAAGGTGCTCCCCAAGCTCAAAGAGCACCAAAGGTATCAAGACAAGATCAACGAGATCGGTGACGAAAGGTGGAAAGAGGTCCGTGGGCTGGAGGCCCAGTGCATGGCACTCCGAGAGGAAAAGGCGGAGCTTGAACATACACTCCAAGGTAAGATTCTCCCCCGGGTTTGGCATGGACACTTTCTTGGACAATTGGGAAGAATGACGGCACGCTCGTGTTTCAGGACGCGACTCAGCAATCGCTGAGATGAGGGCGCAATTAGAGGCTTCAGAGAGTTCTAACCTTGAAACTCGGGCTAGCTTGGAGAAGACACAGCAAGAGCTGGAGGGTAAGCTTCTTTGACTTGAATTGAACGTACTTGACGCTGGGTGTGTTTTCTGATGGCAACTTGGCTTTGGTGCAGAATGCAAGGAGAAGATAACCGCTGCCGAACGAAGCCGCACCGAGCTCTGCGTGGCCTGCGAGCCAGTTCTGCACCTTCTGCGCATCGAAGGGGCCAAACCAAGCCATGGAGACGATGCCGTTCCACTTCTCTCGGGAGGAGCTGACAGGATCAAGGCTTACGCGAAGGAGTCGGCGACCATGAGTGCGAACCAGGTGTTGGCAGTGGTCAAATCTCACTATCCGAGAGTTGACCTTGAAGCTGTCAAAGAGGGTTTTGCCTGTGACAAAGACAAAGCCAACGCACTCCTCGAAGAGGTCTCCGGTACATCGCAGGCCTTGTTAGAGAATCTTGAATTCTGACTCCGATGTGGACCTTCGCGCCGAGTGCTGGCTCTCCTTGTTTGGAGCATTGTATTTCTTACTTGAATATGACTTGTCTGCTTTGCTCTCCGGTAAGTGAGCTCAAAGGCAATTGGTACGGCCCCCAAGTGCCGGGACTTTGGCTCGTGGCCTTTTCGTCCCAGGCATGCTTTTCCGAGTGGCTGGAGTTTGTCCAGCCCCCGAGCGTCGGGACTTAGCTCGTAGCTTTCTCGCCCCAGGCACGCTCTTCCGAGTGGCTTGTGTCCAGCCCCCGACTCCTCGCTTATTTGATCCAAATGAGCGGGAGGGCTGAATTAAGTTAGACCAATTTGAACTGAACTTGACAAGTGTCTGGCGAAATATCTCTTGATCTTGTTGAATCGTACTGATCTTCTTTGGTATTTGCGCAGCCGCTTTGTTTTTTGTGCTTCATTAATTGTGAGGTGGCGTGTTTGATTGCCCTTGGAGACGCTTCGATTTCCAGAGCTAGGGTGGTTTATAAATAGGGCGTCACCGCAAGTAAAGCGATCGCCCCTTTGTTAAACTTCTTCTTCTTCCTTGAGATTTTCTGTAGTGCCGCTTCCAATGTCGGACAGCGATTCGGAGAACGCAGACTCTGGTTGGACCTCGACTTCGCCAGGATGGAGTTGGCGGAGGAGAGGGCAGCGGCGAAAGACGCGGCCACCGTCGCCGCTCTCATCGAGGTCGCGGGCGGCCATGAGGTGGAGGACGTGCTGAAGGAGGTTCTCGGGCGGGATCGTCGTGACGCCGCCGCCGTGGAGGCCCTTCTTCTTCTCGTACCTTCACTCTGGGTGGTTGCGGACTTGATCCGCGAAGCCCTGAGGAGGGCGCGTCACGGTTAGCCGCTTGCACCCGGCTCCGCAGCACCAGCAGCAGCACCAGCACCAGCAGCACCACCACCACCAGCACCACCACCAGCAGCAAGATCGGCGGCAGGGGCCGCTCCTCTTTTTCTTGTGAGAAAATGAAAAAAAGTTAGTGATGTAAATTACTGTTATTATGGAATATCAATCGGTGCCCTTTTACTCTTCTGAGTTTGATCGTTTTTCTTTAAGTAGTTTACACTAGTCGACTTCGCAACAGGTGTTGGAGGGCCAGATTTTTATCGACTACAGTCTAGTGACCCCGATCTCTGTTTAGTAAAATTCCTAAACTATCGATCGTTATTCTCGAGTGGTTAGTACCTTCTTCTAGCTTAGTCTTTTCTATCTCGAGCGCTGGTGCAGACGTTCGGATGTTGCCGCTTGATGCGATCTCATCTCGAACATGCATTTCCGCATATTCTGTATCGGCACGGCTCGGATCAGACGATACGCTAGTAGGGTGGTAACCACTCGGGATTGATCGGGTCACCCTAGTCAAAACTGATCAAAGAACCAGATAGTCGGGAGCTTTATTTAATGCATGAGAGCAGAATACATAGCTTAAGCGTAGAAGCAACGCAGCTGTTCGACATTCCAGGTGTTCACCAAGACTGCACCGTCTTCACGCCTGAGTTGATAGGCACCTGGTCGAACTGTCTCCTCTACAATGTACGGTCCTTCCCAAATCGGAGAGAGTTTGTGTTCACTTTTCTGGTTCCTTCTGAGGACCAAGTCTCCTTTTGAGAAGGCACGACTTTGGACATTGCGAGAATGGTAGCACCAAAGTCCCTAGAGGTACTTGGCCGACTGGATGACTGCAACATTTCGAGCCTCCTCGAGTTGATCAAGCTCTACCATTCGGCTTTCCTCGGACTCGGCTTCCTTGTAATTCCGAACCCTCAAGGATTCGAATTCTAGTTCGGTCGGCAGAACTGCCTCTGCACCGTAAACTAGGAAAAAGGGAGTTTGCCCAGTTACCCGGCTGGGAGTGGTTCTGAGTCCCCAGAGTACTGACGGTAACTCTTTCACCCATCGGGCAGCATATGGTTTGAGGCGATCAAAAATCCAGGCCTTGAGGCCCTGGAGGACCAAGCCATTAGCCCGCTCCACTTGCCCATTGCTTCGTGGATGAGCTACCGAGGCGAAGCAAATCTTAATTCCGACGCCCCCGCACCACTCTTGAAATTCTTCACTCCTGAATTGGGTACCATTGTCTGTAATGATCCGGTTGGGAACTCCGAATCTAACCACGATATCCTGGAAGAACTCCTTGGCCTTGACCGTAGTGATCGTGGTGACTGGTTTAGCTTCGATCCACTTGGTGAACTTGTCAATGGCTACGAAAAGGTAGGCAAAACCGCCCTGCGCCTTCTTGAGCGGGCCGACTAAGTCGAGCCCCCAGACCGCAAAGGGCCAAGAGATGGGGATAGTTTGCAGTTCCTGTGCCGGCAAATGTGTCTGCCTTGCATAGAACTGGCAGCCCTCGCAAGTTCGAATGATCTCCTTAGCATCCGTCACCGTCGTAGGCCAAAAGAAGCCCTGGCGGTAGGCTTTCCCAACCAAGGCGCTTGACGCCGCGTGATGGCCACACATCCCCTTGTGGATTTCTTTGAGCAGGTCTCTTCCCACTTATTCCGAAATGCACCGCCTGAGGACACCGGAGGTGCTCTTCCGAAAGAGCTCGTCCCCAATCACCACATAGGATTTGGCTTGTCGGGAGATGCGCTCGGCCAGAGTGGTTGCCTCTGGAAGTTTGTCCTTCAGGAGATAATCTAGATATGGGGCCGTCTAGTCGGGGTTAATGACCAGAACTCCGGTCTCAGGATCCTTACTTGGCTCTCGTCGTTTTGCAACTGTTGGCTCATAAAGATCCTGGACGAAGATACCACTCGGGACCTCTGCCCAAGTGGCTCCCATCTTAGCCAACTCGTCGGCTGCTTCGTTATTGCGACGGAGGACATGGACCAGCTCCGCATCACAAACTTGCCTTCCAATTCTCGGACTTGCCGGCAATACGCCGTCATAGTCCGATCGACGACGACCAAATTCTTCAGACTTGGCTCACCACCAGCTGGGAGTCACCGCGGACCGCCAGTCGTCGGATTCCGAGCGATATGGCGATGCGAAGCCCGTGGATGAGTGCCTCGTACTCTACGGCGTTGTTCGAGGCCGGGAACTGAATCCGAAGGACGTACTTGAGTTTATCACCTCTCGGCTAGATGAGGAGAATTCCCGCCCCGGCCCCGCCGAGCATGAGAGATCCATCGAAGTGCATGGTCCAATATTCCAGCTCTTCTTCGAGGCGGGGAGCTTGGGATTCAGTCCACTCGGCCGTAAAGTCGGCCAAGGCCTGGGACTTGATGGCGGTGCGTGGCTTGAACGAGATGTCGAAGGCTCCAAGCTCAGCCGCCCATTTAGAGATTCTCCCAGTAGCTTCTCGATTATGGAGGACCTCTCCCACAGGGAAAGAAGTCACTACTGAAATCGAGTGTCCTTGGAAATAATGCTTCAGCTTCCGCGACGAGATCAAAATTGCATACAACAGCTTCTGAACTTGAGGATATCGCGTCTTGGATTCGCCCAGTACTTCGCTGACAAAGTAGACCGGGCGTTGTACACCGTAACGGTGTCCTGACTCCTCCCGCAACACGACTATCGCGGCACTGACTACATGAGTTGTTGCCGCTACGTAAAGCAGGAGAAGTTCACCTGGCACCGGCGAGACTAGGATTGGAGGGGTGGAGAGGAATACCTTGAGTTCTTCGAAGGCTTGCTGTGCCTCAGCCGTCCATTCAAAACGGTCCTGCTTCTTGAGGAGCTTGAAGAAAGGCATCCCCCGAACCCCCAACCGGGAGATAAACCTGCCAAGCGCTACCATGCAGCCAGTAAGTTTTTGCACATCTTTCTGGCTGGTAGGTGGCGCCATCCTCATGATGGCCCCGATTTTCTCCGGATTTGGCTCGATCCCGCGATGAGAGACAATGAATCCGAGTAGTTTCCCGGAAGAAACTCCGAAAACGCACTTCTCAGGGTTTAACCTCATCTGGAACGCCTTTAGACTTTCAAACGTCTCGGCCAGATCGGAGGTGAGACTGTCCTTGGTCTGCTTTTTAACCACTACATCATCCACATATGCCTCTACGTTGCGTCCGAGCTGATGGTGAAAACACCGCTGTATCGCGCGCTGATAAGTCGCGCCAGCGTTTTTCAGCCCAAACGGCATCGTGACATAGCAATATGCTCTGAATGGAGTGATAAATGAAGTCTTCTCGCAATCCTCTTCTCGAAGCCGGATTTGGTGATAGCCTGAGTAGGTGTCCAGAAAACTGAGTAGTTGAGATCCAGCAGTGGAGTCCACCACTTGGTCGATACGGGGTAGACCAAAGGGATCTTTCGGGCAAGCCTTGTTGAGGTCAGTATAGTCAACACACATGCGCCAACTTTTATTCTTCTTTTGAATGAGTACAGGGTTTGCCAACCAGTCGGGATGATACACTTCTTTGATAAATCCTGCGGCTAACAGCTTTGTGATCTCCTCCCTGATGGCTTCTCGGCGGTCTTGGGCGAACCGTCGTAACCTTTGCTTGACCGGCCTAGCCGATTCATTTGCGTTCAGCGCATGCTCGATCACCTCCCTGGGGACTCCGGGCATGTCCGACGGCTTCCAGGCAAAGACGTCTTTGTTTGCCCGCAGAAAGGTGACGAGCGCGTCCTCCTATTTCTCCTCGAGCCCTATCCCGATCAAGGCCATTTGAGCCGAATCGGACGGGTCGAGGATAATTCCATTGGTACCTTCTTCAGGACCAATTCTGGGGTTCGACGCTTTGCGGGCAGGGACGCTTCCTTCCGGCTTGTCGGAATCCGCCTCTTGCCGAATCCTCTCCCGACCCGCTCGCGCCTCCAGCGACTCGGCCATCTCGCAGCTCTCCCTGTCGCAAGAAAAAGACTGCCTGATATCACCTCGTAAAGCGATAATACCACTCGGCCCTGGCATTTTCAGTGTCAGGTACGCATAGTGGGGCACTGCCATGAACTTGGCTAGCGCTGGTCTCCCCAAGATGGCATGATACGCTGTCGCGAAATCAGCCACCTCGAAGCTAAGGTTCTCTATCTGGTAATTTTCTCTCGCACCAAAAGTGACCGGCAGGGTGATTTGTCCTAGCGGTGTCGCGGACGTTCCGGGTATGACGCCGTGAAAAGGCGATGACCCGCGTTTAAGCTCCGACCGCGGAACTCCCATGTCGTCGAGAGTTTTCACAAAGAGGACATTGAGCCCACTTCCACCATCAATCAATACCCTCTTGAGCTTGATGCCGCGGACCACCGGCGCCAAGACCAGCGGATATCTACCGGGGAATGGGACTCGATCCGGGTGATCCGAGCGGTCGTAAGTTATCACGACCTCGGACCACCGTACATACTGGGGGGTCTCCGGCTCTATTGCGTTGATGTCTCGGGCAGTAAGCTTTTGCTTCCGCTTGTACTCGTACGCAGCCGAACCCCCGAATATGTAATTAAGCTCGAGATCGACTTCCTGATAATCTTCCTCGGCTTCGGGGGGAGGCGGCTTGGCGGTATGTCCACTCGGACCTTGTCCAGCCTGCTTCTTGCTCTCCCGGGCAAATCTCTTCAAAGTGAAGCAATCCTTGGCGGCATGTCTCCCCTTCGGATGGAAGGGGCAAAGCGAGTTCATCACCTTGTCATACTCGTCCTCTTTGAGGGCACGAGGGTGAGCATGTTCAGCGACTGCCACTAGCTCTTCACCTTTGCGCTTCTTTTCCTTCCGTCTGGAGGGCTCGGCCTGATCCTTCCCCTCGTCGTGCCGTTCCGCCAAGGCCTCGGAGGCGGAAGCGTAGCGGTCCGCCAGAGCGAACAGTTCATGAACCGACGTTGGCGGCTTCTGGGACATCTTTTTGATAAGATCAGGGTCGTTGACCCCCTTCTGGAAGGCAGCTATCACGACCGCATCCGTGACATCCCGATCAGTGCTTTTTCTGTGCATGAAGCGCTTGACGAACTCCCGCATGGACTCATTCCTCTTTTGGTGCAGCTGATACAGGTCCCTGGGGGTGCCAGGGCGCTCGTAAGTGCCTTGGAAGTTTGAAATAAACTGCTCACACAGATCTCCCCAGGAATCTATAGAGTTCGCTGGGAGTCCAGTGAGCCAAGCTTGGCCCAGGGGCGAGAGGGTAACCGATAAGTAATTTGCCATTACTTTCTGATCCCCCCGGCAGCCCTAACCGCCAGAGCGTACACCTGTAGCCAAGCCTCCGGGTCCCTCTCACCGTCAAACCTAGTGATGCCCTTGGGATTAAACCCATCAGGCCAAACCACTCGGCGTAGGTGAGTGGTAAACGCGCGAACCCCTTCGATGACCCCGCGGCAACCCCGGGGCGGTGATTGACGTGGTGGGGATCACGCTCGGCGTGCTTCGCGATCTCGTGGAAGGATGCCGTAACGTTCATACTCGTCGGCATGGGGGTGTTGCTCCTCCCTTTCTTGGTCGCGGCGCCTAGCGTCAAGGTCAGAACGGAGGTCGCGGTTGAGGCTGTGTCGCAAGTCGTCTCCGCGGGGAGGAACGTAACGTCCCTGGTGGGGGGCTTCCCGACCTGGCCGACTGCTGGCCGTCTGGGTCCTCGCCGGAGCGCGTGACCGCTCCTTTGCCGGCTGGTCAGTCTGGGCCTACTGGATTGCTGCCGCCGTCGCCATGGCCTTTACTTGGGCCACGATCGGGGCGGCTGGATCGCCAGCCCCCAGCATAGGGCTCAAGGTATCCAGGAGTGTCTTGGAGGCGATGATATTCTGCTGTGGAGTACGGAAGACCGCTTGGTCCCCCATCTTGGCTTGCAGAATGTCTTCATTGACGCTTGTGGCGCGATCTCAGGCACGCGCGCGCTGGCGTCTGTTCTTCGGCCGGCTTCCAAGTCGGCGGCGGCTGATGTGTCGAGGCGTTGCTGCGAATCCGTCCGCGAGCCCTCAATCGCGCAGACTCTACAGAAATTTCAGCAACTCTCCAGGCTCTCTTCTGACTCGGCCGGTGAGCTGGGCGAGTCTGAAGAGGATAGTTCCAGGCGCTCGGAGGTGCTGAGTGGTTTGGCGGTGAGAACCCCCACCATTCGTGTCTCGGCGCTGTCGGGACCCCGAATTTGCAAATCCGGACCCTCTGTGTATTCAGCACTAGTCCAGGAACGCGCTAGTGCACACAGTCTTAACATCGGTAAATATCACAATCATACCACTCGATACTAATAAAGTACTTTTTATTTAAGTAGTCAAACTGGTTACTCGACCTTAAGGTCAAGTTACAAATGTACGCCTCACATGGCGAAACTTATTAAGAGAGAAATAGTAGCAGCGGAAAATCAAATAACTTTGTGGCGCCATCCAGTATACCACAGGCAACTGACTGGGCTCGCTCCCTATGTAGACGGTTCCTCTTGGAGCTCCTCTTCCAAAGCTGGTGTAGTCTCCTCTTCAACTGGTGTTGTATTGTGGCAAGGGTGAGTACTTGGTACTTAGCAAGTCATGCACAGAATGCAGGCTAATATACTATATGCATGGCTTGGTACAAAGGAATAGCTCAAGGTATATTTGCATAAAACAGCATTTAACAAGTATCATAAATAGATTCGAAGGCAGTAAAAATAAGTAAAGCATAGATAACTTTTCAAGAAGTTTAATAAATATCTTTCCCAGCCTAATCCACATTTCCATTAACATCATTATTAATCCAACCCAACCTTTCAAATCCAAGTTATTTTTGAGAAAATCTAACCCTTGACTGTAATTCCCGAGCGATGTCCAATACCGCGGACACGGCTATTCGAATAGATTCTACACTCTGTAGAGGTTATGCACTTTACCCACAAGATACAGTCAAACACCACAAAGGCGAGTTCCCATAACAAAGACTTTCGGAAACTTCTAACAATACAAGTGGTCCTCCCCGGTTATTGCACGCTAACCCTTCCCTTAGCTAAGGTGAAGTTTAGGCCAATCAACCGTTAGATGGGTACCTGGCCTCAGCCAGACGCTCCCCGCACAACTTACGCAAAGGGTGTAGTTGACCTCCGAGGTCCCACAGTAATGCGTTATTAGCAACTTAGTCAACTAGGTCCGTCCCATTACGGACATGTGGTTGCACGTTAGACCCAGTTCAAAGGCTTGCAAGGTGAAGTCCTTAGGTGACCAGGCAAGACTTCCGAAGAACCAAATCAACATCCCCAAGGCCAACCGCCCACCGATCATTCTTGCCACATGCCCCTGGCCGAAAACTATTTATCAAACCCAGTTGATTACCATGCACCACGTGCCATCAACATCACATGATACCTTTCCAAAACAGGTTCAATATATTATTAAGTCAATATTAACATTTGATTGTCCAAAATCATGTCATGAGCACGTAGCAGGTCTAAGCAGTATACTACAACGGTCTAAAACCCATGTTGGCAATTTAATATTGTACAAATAGTAATACACAACTAGGGTGACAATGGTCTTTGAACATATTTAAATTATCATGGTGTCATACAAAGAAATTGGTATTTATCTAACCCCCATATTTAAATAAAGTATTTTTCTAATTGAACTAGCATGCAATAGGTTAAATCAAAATAGATTTCAAAATAGGATCAACATGGTCAAAGCACAACTTGCCTTCAAAAAGTACTTGCTCTTGGTCTTGAGTTGGATCCTGAGTCAATACTTCTCCTTCGAATCCTTCCGGCACTTCAACGTCTACTCGTAAAGCGTGCAAATAGCAATACACAAATAAACAATAGGCAAAAAGTGTCCAAACATCCAAATAAAATCCATAAACAGAGGGAACATAATTTTATGAATTTTTAGAAACTGGAATCGTCAAATTTGGAGTTAAAACACAAAAGTTATCATTATTTAAAGTTTAAATAATCAATTAAATAATTTTACAGAGAAAAACTTTAGTCCAAAAATTAAATAAAATTCATATTTAGGTAGATCTCAATTTTATACAAATTTAGAAATTTGAATCACTCAAATCGGAGTTGAAACGCAAAAGTTATAAGCGTTTGAAGTTTAAATCTGAAATCATTATTTCGAATTAATAAATCATTTTCTTTTTCGGAAATTAATTATTGCGTCAGCGAGGACATGTGTCGGCTCCTGATTGGCTGGCTGACGTCAGCCAGCTCATGGGCTCAGTCCACGGCTTGGCTCGGTCCACGGTGGACTCGGTCCACGGCTCGGTCAGCCGAGGTGGGATCCTCGGTGACGCCAAAGATCGACGTCATCGTGCTCGATGACGCTACTGACATGCGGGCCCCACCGTGACGTCAGCGGTGACGTCATGGTGCGGTTCGGTTGTCCCGGCCGACATCACGGGCCGGCGTGTCGAGACACGCGCTCACGCGCGGCGGGCGCGGCTAGGCACTGCGTGGCACGATACGTGCGCCGTTGATTTGAAATCCGACGGCACGGATCGGATCTAGGGTTCACGTTCAAAACTACACGGTGATCGCGGGCTGTTCGATCTAGATCGGACGGTCCAGATCTACCCTAGGATAACACCGTTATAAAGTACACAGTGATCGTGGGCCGTTGGATCTAGATCCAACGGTCCCGATCTGATCTAGGTTTTAGGGTTTTGGTTGCACGTGGGCTCACCTGGATCGTTGGATTTCGATCGGACGGTTGACGTGCTTCGAGGGCGACGATGGCGTTGTGGTGGCGCTGCTCCGCCGGAGTTGGGGAAGGCGACCACGGCGACGGCGCCTTAGGGCTTCTCCGACGAGATGAAAGGCACTCTCGGGTGCGTCTCAAAGCGAGGAGTCCGGATCTGTGCTCGGTGACGGCGGAGACGGCTCGACGACGGCGGGCGCGGGCGAAAACCGAAGTGGAGAGAGGGAAGGAACTACGGTGAGCAATTGCAGCTACGCGGCGGCGGCTAGGGCTATGAAACTTGAGGCGAAAGATGCGCACGGCAAAGGGCTTCATCGGGGTGGCCTCGGGCTTTAAATAGTGCCTCGGCGTGCGCACAATCCGTGAAACCCTAACGGACACGGCGGCTACGCGGCGGCGCAGTCCGAGCCGGACTCGGGAAGACGACGAAATCGTGGCCGTCCGCGTGGCCCCGATCCACGGCCAAGATCGCGCGGCACAACGGGTCCGGGCCGGATCCGGTTGGATCGGTGCGGTCGGATCGATCAAGGTTCGACCGGATCACGTGGCTCGGGTCGGACTCGAGTTCGACTCGGGTTCCGACTCGGTCGGATGAATAGTACTTGATCCAACTCGAATTTCCAGCGATTTAATAATTAAAATAATTCCCAGTAATTCATTTAATTCATTAAAAATAGCAAAAGACTCAGAAAAATTCCAGAAAAATTCTGGAAAATATTTTGGATCATTTTGGACTCAAATAAAATATTTCCAACAAAATTTTATTTGCAAAGTTTAATTCTTTAATTATTTCAAAATGGAATAAATTCAAATAAATTCCAAATAAATTCCAAATAAATCCAAATAAATTCCAGAAAATTCCAAAAATTCACCAAAGTGCCAAATCACACATGAATTTAAGAAAAGCAAAATTTTGGGTTGTTACAAACCTCCCCCCCCTTAATAGAATCTCGTCCCCGAGATTCAGGGCTCACTACAGAATAGGCTTGGAAACTCTTTCTTCAAATCCTCTTCGCGCTCCCATGTCGCTTCGCTTTCTTCATGATTGCTCCACTGAACTCTACAGAAACGGGTTGACTTATTTCTGGTCTCTCGATTCATAGTGTCCAAAATCTTTACGGGGTGCTCCTTGTAAGTCAAATCTTCTTGCAACTCAATTGACTCTAGCGGTGTCTGTTCCTCAGGTACTCGGAGACACTTCTTCAACTAGGACACATGGAATACGTCATGCACTCCTGCTAACGACTGTGGCAACTCCAGCTGATAAGCAACTTCGCCTCTGCGACTCAAAATCTTAAATGGTCCAACATAACGGGGTGCAAGTTTCCCTTTGGCATGGAACCTCTTAACTCCTCTGAGCGGCGTAACTCTAAGGTATACATAGTCTTCTGGTTCAAAACTCAATTCCCGGCGACGGTTGTCAGCATAACTCTTCTGTCGTGATTTGGCGATCTTCAACCTTTCCCTAATCATGGCACCGCTCTTCACCTCTTGAAGAATATCAGTTCAAGACACGGCGCTCGCCGGTCTCATTCCAATTCAATGGCGTCCGACAGTGGTCGCCCATACAAAGGCCTCAAATGGTGACATCTGTAAACTAGCCTGGTAACTATTGTTGTAACTGAACTCGGCATACGGCAAACTCTTATCCCAAGAGGTAGCATAAGCCAATGCACAAGCTCTTAACATATCCTCCGTAATCGATTGACTCTTTCGGCCTCATCCATCCGTCTGTGGATGATAAGTCATCTTGAAGTTCAAACGGGTTCCCATGGCTTCATGCAACTTATTCCAGAATCTTGAGGTAAATTGGGTACCTCGTCCGATACAATCCTCTTTGGCACTCCGTGCAAACAGACGATCCTCGATCATGTACAACTCTGCTAACTTATCTCCGAGTAAGTGGTCTTCACGGGGATAAAATGGGCTACTTTGGTCAAGCGATCCACTATAACCCATATGGAGTCATAACCTCCTTGAGTCTTAGGCAAACCGGTAATGAAATCCATTCCGATTTCCTCCCACTTCCACTCAGGTATTTTCAAATACCGTAGCAATCCTGCTGGTCTCTCGATGCATTGCCTTGACTCTCTGGCATACGTCGCACAATGCAACATGCTCGGTAACTTCACGCTTCATGCTCGGCCACCAGAATCTTTCCTTCAAATCCTGATACATTTTGGCGCTTCCAGGATGAATTGAGTACTTGGAGTCATGGGCTTCCTCCAAAATCAATTGCTTTAACTCCTTCTTGTTAGGCACACAAATCCGATCCTTCATCCATAACGTGCCTTGCTCATCCAACTTGAAGTCCTCTGCCTTGCCTTCCTCCTTGATGAACTTAATCCTGCGGATCTTGTCATCATCCTTCTGTCCTTCCCGGATCTGATCTTCTAGGGTAGGCTTCACTTCCAATGCGGCCAAGAATCCGCTAGGTACCACCTCAATCTTCATTCTCTGAAAATCCTCACATAACTCATCCTGACTTGTGGCTAGCAACATACTCACGGTATGGCTTTTCCGACTCAAGGCATCGGCAACTACGTTGGCCTTCCCGGGATGGTAATGGATTCCAACATTGTAGTCCTTGATCAACTCTAACCATCTCCTCTGCCTCATGTTCAGATCCGACTGGGTGAATATGTATTTAAGGCTCTTATGATCCGTATACACTTCACATCTGTTCCCGATCAGATAGTGACGCCATATCTTCAAGGCATGCACTACGGCAGCTAACTCTAGGTCATGCGTCGGATAATTTTCCTCATGCGGCCTCAACTGCCTTGATGCATAAGCGACGACCTTTCCATTCTCAGACAAGACACATCCAAGTCCTTGGCGCGATGCGTCACAATAAATATCAAAGCTTTGATTAACATCCGGTAGAACTAACACCGGCGCTGATGTCAATCGCTTCTTTAGCTCCTGAAATCCTTCCTCACATTCTGGTGTCCATGCAAACTTCTTCTCCTTTTTCAGCAATTACGTAAGAGGTTTCGCAATTGTCGAAAAGCCTTCAATGACACGGCGGTAGTATCCTGCCATTCCAAGGAAACTCCGGATCTGGGTCACAGTCTTCGGCTGCTCCCATTGTAACACAGCTTCTACTTTGCTTGGATCTACGGCGACTCCTTCTGCGGTCATTACATGTCCAAGAAACTCCACCTTGTCCTTCCAAAAATCACACTTACTGAACTTGGCGAAGAGTTGTTGTTCCCTCAGCTTTTCCAATACTCGCCTCAAGTGTTCGGCATGCTCATCCTCTGTCTTGGAGTAGATTAGGATATCATCTATGAACACGACAACAAACTTGTCCAAATATTCCATGAACACCTTATTCATCATATTCATGAAATATGCTGGCGCATTCGTCAGTCCAAAGGACATAACTGTAAACTCGTAATGTCCATATCTTGACGAGAATGCGGTCTTCGGAATATCTTACGATCGGATCTTCAATCGATGGTATCCCGATCTTAGGTCAATCTTGGAGAAAACTCCGGCTCCTCTCGATTGATCAAACAAATCATCAATCCTGGGTAACGGTACTTATTCTTCACGGTGACTTCATTGAGTGCTCGGTAGTCAATGCACATCCACGAAACTCCCGTCCTTCTTCTTGACAAACAAAGCGGTGCTCCCACGGCGACGAACTCGGTCGATAAATCCTTTCTCCATTAACTCTTCTAGCTGTTTCTTCATCTCTACCAATTCCTCGGTGGATATCCGATAGGGTCTCTTTGCTATCGGTCTGTACTGTACAAGCTCTATCACAAACTCTATGTCCCTGTCGGCGGCATACCGGGTAGATCTTCGGGAAAACATCTGGGTACTCATTCACTCTTGAGACATCCTCTATGCTGATTGCCTTGAATGCTGTTAACCATCAAGCTGTCCATCTCTAACGGCAGTAGCTTGAAATTCCACTTTCTTCCCACACGGGCTCTCAATCGAGATAGTTCTTCGTCCACAATCCAACACGGCTCTGTGCTTGGATAACCAATCCATTCCCAAAATAACATCTAAGGTCTGGGTCTCCAAAATAATAAGGTTCGCTAGGAACTCTATTCCATCTATTAGTATTCTCACCGGAACATCCTACTTTCGTTCGGAGTTCGGAACCAGGGTTTGAACTAAAAGCATGCATCTAAGTCTTGCAATCCTCAAATCGTTTCTAGCAGCAAAGCTTTGTGAAACAAACGAATCACGAAGCTCCGTGAGTCAAACAAAATCATGCAGGTGTACTGAGTTAACAAGTAACTTACCCAAGACGACGTCCGTAGCATTCGCAGTGCATCTGCGGTGACATGGTTGACTCGGCCTCTCACCTGATGCAGGATGTGGCTCCTGTGCCGGGCGCCCTAGCTGGGTGGATCCTAGATTGAAGCGAATCGGGTCACTCTGCTGTCTTCTTTGGGCAGCTGTTGGCAAAGTGTCCTGGCTCGTTGATTGTAGCTTGGCGTCTCACGGTTCCTTCTTGTGCCTGGAGCGGCGTTTCTAGCGGGGGCTGGGGTGCAGTAGTTCGATTGACAGGTCTTGGTGCAGGTGACGGTGTCCTTGTTGCATTTGTGGCTGGAATTTGAAGAATTGATTTGGTGCAACTCTCGGTATTTATTCGTTCCTGGCGTGATCCCTGCTGTTGCATTCTATACTTCCTGTTCTCATCCAGTTCCTTGCGCTTGTCCTCAAGAATAAGCGCCTTATTCACCAACTCTTGGAAATCTGGGAAGGTGTGGGTGATCAGTCCTACTTGTAGTCCTGAGTTAAGTCCCTTCATGAAGCGAGACTGTCTGGCTTTATCTGTCGCTACATCCTCAGGTGCGTAGCGTGCTAGCTGTGTGAACTTGTTCAGGTAGTCGGCCACTGGCTGATTACCTTGCTTCAGTGCTCTGAACTCCTCCTTCTTGAGATCCATGATTCCTTCAGGCACGTGATCTTCAAACGCAGCTTGTGAACTCCTCCCAAGTGATATCTTGAGGGTTCTCTTACGTGTACGTAAGTTCTCTCACCATTCAATTTGTTCCTTCCAACTGATGAGAAGCGTAAAGTACCTTCTCATTTCCTATGCATTGAGCAATGTGTAGCTTCCTCTCTATTGACCTTAACCAATCATCGGCCTCCAATGGATTGGCATTCCCAGAGAAAGTGGGTGGGTGAGTTCTCATAAACTACGGCAGTCTTGTATTACGGCGTTGTCCCCGATTGACTTGATTAGGCGTGGCACGAGCGGTGGCGTTTTGCATCTGTTGCATCATAGCATGCATCAACTAAGTCCGAGCAAAGAAAAGCTCCGAAATTCTGCATATCGGTGGCGGTGCTGGTGCTCCATCATTGGGGTTTTCTTTGGCGAGAACCACTTCCATTGCTTCCAAAGTTTCATGGTGTTCACCATCCTGCCGATTTATTCTAGGTTTTAGAGATGAGAGGGAAACAAGAATAGACAAGTAATATGGAACTTATGCGGGCGAAAGGTGTAACTTTAAGGTCCAACTTTATTATTTTAATCAATAGTAAATTGGTATGGTTGCTTACAAAGCCTATGGGCCTTGCAACACATACTGCACACTCAGAAAACAAGGAAAATCCAAATCGAACTAACACTGGAGTCTATCGCCTAAAGGGTGACTCTTTATTCTAAGACGCGACTCGGCGAAGGAGTCTCTCTATAAAACCTACGCTCACTCATCGAGAAAACCTCCACGGCCTGAGTACGGATCTTTGCGGCATAGGCGCGAAACGATTGCCATGTCCGGCAAGCTGTGTCATCTGTGGTAGTCGAAGAAGCGATGTCCTCATCGAGATCGACTCCTCCGGATCGGCTCGTGTAGCTCAATCTTGGCTTTGGTTCTGGTCCGTACAAAGCCATCTCCAACTCGTCAATTCTTCGCAGAAGGTGTGACACATACTCTTGAGCTTCCCGCCACTGTTCTTCTCGATTGTGATCTCCTTGCGGGCCTTACGTAGCTCCTTGCTTGTATCATCAGTACATCCTCTGGCGACAACAAGTCGTGCCAACTGTGTAACCATAGCATCCTCATCACGAATCGCCTTGGTCAAAGAAGGTTATCGCTGCGCGGTGATAACGGAACACCGTGCTCTCCAACTCTCTGGCGTAGATACGGGTAATGTGCCGCATTGCTCGTCGTGATACTTCTTGGATACCCATCCGCATTGTAGACCTCCTGGCGATTCAGTTGTATCGGGCGATTGCCTGGGCCCTTCTTCCTAGCAGGTACCTCAATCTTCACGTCACAAGCCTTGATCAATCCTGCTTGTCTGATCACTTCCACTTGGTATTGCGGCTTTTCAAAATCTCCGAGAGTCTGTAGCATACGCCAAAGTTCTGCGGCGTGACCAACCTCTAGGTCGACGTAGTTGAACTCTCCCTCCATCTGTCACAAGAGTGCTCACGTAAGAACTCGAAATTTTTAAATCGTGACAAGGTAAGGAAAAATTCAGCAAGAGACAAGAAAAGAGAGAAGGGGATAAATCGAGATGTCATTTCTTATCTTGACAAATTTTATTCTTTTAGAAAATAGGTTTTATCCTCACTACGACCATTCTAGCTAGGGTTGAGCCTACGGTCAGTATGGCTCTGATAACACCTCTGTCGGGACCCCGAATTTGCAAATTCGGACCCTCTGTGTATTCAGCACTAGTCCAGGAATGCGCTAGTGCACACAGTCTTAACATCGGTAAATATCACAATCATACCACTCGATACTAATAAAGTACTTTTTATTTAAGTAGTCAAACTGGTTACTCGACCTTAAGGTCAAGTTACAAATGTACGCCTCACAGGGCGAAACTTATTAAGAGAGAAATAGTAGCAGCGGAAAATCAAATAACTTCGTGGTGCCATCCAGTATACCACAGGCAACTGACTGGGCTCGCTCCCTATGTAGACGGTTCCTCTTGGAGCTCCTCTTCCAAAGCTGGTGTAGTCTCCTCTTCAACTGGTGTTGTATTGTGGCAAGGGTGAGTACTTGGTACTCAGCAAGTCATGCACAGAATGCAGGCTAATATACTATATGCATGGCTTGGTACAAAGGAATAGCTCAAGGTATATTTGCATAAAACAGCATTTAACAAGTATCATAAATAGATTCGAAGGCAGTAAAAATAAGTAAAGCATAGATAACTTTTCAAGAAGTTTAATAAACATCTTTCCCAGCCTAATCCACATTTCCATTAACATCATTATTAATCCAACCCAACCTTTCAAATCCAAGTTATTTTTGAGAAAATCTAACCCTTGACTGTAATTCCCGAGCGATGTCCAATACCGCGGACACGGCTATTCGAATAGATTCTACACTCTGCAGAGGTTATGCACTTTACCCACAAGATATAGTCAAACACCACAAAGGCGAAGTTCATGTAACAAAGTCTTTCGGAAACTTCTAACAATACAAGTGGTCCTCCAGGTTATTGCACGCTAACCCTTCCCTTAGCTAAGGCGAAGTTTAGGCCAATCAACCGTTAGATGGGTACTGGCCTCGGCCCGACGCTCCCAGTACAACTTACACAAAGGGTGTAGTTGACCTCCTCGAGGTCCCACAGTGCGTTATTAGCAACTTAGTCAACTAGGTCCGTCCCATTACGGACATGTGGTTGCACGTTAGACCAGTTCAAAGGCTTGCAAGGTGAAGTCCTTAGGGTGACCAGGGCAAGACTACCCGAAGAACCAAATCAACATCCCGATGCCACAAGCGGCCCACGATCATTCTTGCCACATGCCCCGGTCGAAAACTATTTATCAAACCCCAGTTGATTACCATGCACCACGTGCCATCAACATCACATGATACCTTTCCAAAACAGGTTCAATATATTATTAAGTCAATATTAACATTTGATTGTCCAAAATCATGTCATGAGCACGAAAGGTGTCTAAGCAGTATACTACAACGGTCTAAAACCCATGTTGGCAATTTAATAATGTCCAACTAGTAATCCACAACTAGGGTGACAAGGGTCATGGCACATATTTAAATAATCAAGGTGTCATACAGCAAATTGGTATTTATCTAACCCCCATATTTAAATAAAGTATTTTTCTAATTGAACTAGCATGCAATAGGTTAAATCAAAATAGATTTCAAAATAGGATCAACATGGTCAAAGCACAACTTGCCTTCAAAAAGTACTTGCTCTTGGTCTTGAGTTGGATCCTGAGTCAATACTTCTCCTTCGAATCCTTAGGCACTTCAACGTCTACTCGTAAAGCGTGCAAATAGCAATACACAAATAAACAATAGGCAAAAAGTGTCCAAACATCCAAATAAAATCCATAAACAGAGGGAACATAATTTTATGAATTTTTAGAAACTGGAATCGTCAAATTTGGAGTTAAAACACAAAAGTTATCATTATTTAAAGTTTAAATAATCAATTAAATAATTTTACAGAGAAAAACTTTAGTCCAAAAATTAAATAAAATTCATATTTAGGTAGATCTCAATTTTATACAAATTTAGAAATTTGAATCACTCAAATCGGAGTTGAAACGCAAAAGTTATAAGCGTTTGAAGTTTGAAACAAAATCTGAAATCATTATTTCGAATTAATAAATCATTTTCTTTTTCGGAAATTAATTATTGCGTCAGCGAGGACACGTGTCGGCTCCTGATTGGCTGGCTGGCGTCGGTAGGCTCATGGGCTCGATCCACGGCTTGGCTCGGTCCACGGCGGACTCGATCCACGGCTCGGTCGGCAGTGGGATCCTCGGGTGGCGTCAAAGATCGGCGTCATCGTGCTCGGTGACGCTACTGACATGCGGGCCCCACCGTGACGTCAGCGGTGACGTCATGGTGCGGTTCGATTGTCCCGCTGACACGCGGGCCCCGCGTGTCAGAGACACGCGCTCACGCGCGCGTGGCGCGGCTAGGCACACATGGCACGATCAGTGCCGTTGATTTGAAATCCGACGGCACGGATCGGATCTAGGGTTCACGTTCAAAACTACACGGTGATCGCGGGCCGTTCGATCTAGATCGGACGGTCCAGATCTACCCTAGGCTAACACCGTTATAAAGTACACAGTGATCGTGGGCCGTTGGATCTAGATCCAACGGTCCCGATCTGATCTAGGTTTTAGGGTTTTGGTTGCACGTGGGCTCACCTGGATCGTTGGATTTCGATCGGACGGGTGACGTGCTTCGAGGGCGACGATGGCGTTGTGGTGGCGCTGCTCCGCCGGAGTTGGGGAAGGCGACCACGGCGACGGCGCCTTGGGGCTTCTCCGACGAGATGAAAGGCACTCTCGGGTGCGTCTCAAAGCGAGGAGTCCGGATCTGTGCTCGGTGACGGCGGAGACGGCTCGACGACGGCGGGCGCGGGCGAAAACCGAAGCGGAGAGAGGGAAGGAACTACGGCGAGCAATTGCAGCTACGCGGCGGCGGCTAGGGCTCTGAAACTTGAGGCGAAAGATGCGCACGGCAAAGGGCTTCAACGGGGTGGCCTCGGGGCTTTAAATAGTGCCTCGGCGTGCGCGCAATCCGTGAAACCCTAACGGACACGGCGACTCTGTGGCGGATCCGAGCCGGACTCGGGAAGACGACGAAATCGTGGCCGTCCGCGTGGCCCGATCCACGGCCGAGATCGCGGCACTGGGTCGGGCGGATCCGGTTGGATCGGTCGCGGCCAATTTCCGGCCGTTGGATTTCGATCCAACGGTTCGGATCGATCAAGGTTCGGCCGGATCACGTGGCTCGGTCGGACTCGAGTCCGACTTCGGGTTCGACTTCGGTCGGATGAATAGTACTTGACCCAACTCGAATTTTGATTTAATAATTAAAATAATTCCCAGTAATTCATTTAATTCATTAAAAATAGCAAAAGACTCAGAAAAATTTTGGAAAATATTTTGGATCATTTTGGACTCAAATAAAATATTTCCAACAAAATTTTATTTGCAAAGTTTAATTCTTTAATTATTTCAAAATGGAATAAATTCAAATAAATTCCAAATAAATCCAAATAAATTCCAGAAAATTCCAAAAATTCACCAAAGTGCCAAATCACACATGAATTTAAGAAAAGCAAAATTTTGGGGTGTTACAGGCGCCCATGAGTCCGACTCCCTGGCGGGACCGGGCCTTCAGTCCCCTACTCAGTGCTTTAGAGCACGAGACAGGGGGACCTCCCGATCTGCGCGGAAATCGTGACGATGGCTCGCCGGAGACCTCGCCATGCTGCAGCGCGGCCTCCTCAGAGAGGGAAAGATTCCCGAGGCTGTTGGAGATGAAGGTCAGGCTTCCGAAGCGGAGAACCTGACCCGGGGAGAAAACTTCGGAGACTCCGCTCGTCGTAGCCATCAAGCTCGACGAAGATATTGACACAACCCCTACCTGGCGCGCCAACTATCGACGATCGGTTCCGCCGTCAATGAGATTTGTGATTCTAGGGGATTCGTGCGAGATCGGAGCAAGATGGTAACACAGGATGCGAGGGCAATCTTTTTAGACAGGTTTGGGCTCTCGCAGAGGAGATAATACCCTAGTCCTGTGTTCTTGGATATTTAGATGTGTTCCCCTTTTTTCTCCTCTCCCTTTTTAGGGTTGTTCCCTCCCCCTTATATACTGGGGGAAGGATACGCTACAAATGGGCGCCACCTGGCCCTAAACATGATGGCTTCATGAGTATGTAATTTGTCTCTATCGGCTGAGCCCCACTACATCCAGGGGGTGTGATCGTTCCTTTCCCGACCCACGCCTGCCACTCCGCTGTGTTACGTGCACAGGCTCTGGCCGATGCCAGGTCGCAGGCTTTGCTTTTGACGGGGTTGTCTGGACGCGGCACGAAGCTTCGTCGAGGGGTCAGCCAGCTGCCTTGGGGAAGAAGTTGGGCCATGCTATGGGCTCCTCGTGGCGCTTCTAGGCTTTGGGCCTACTGCACCATCGTCGGCCCAGTCGGGTGTAGGCTCCACTTGCGGGACCCCCATCTCAGGCATCCCACACCTAGCCACCACCACGTACCACTACCCCTAAAACCCTAGCAGCACGTGTGGGTGCTAGCACACCAGCGCATGGTGATCCCACCCCGGACGTGTGGATATCGTAGAGGCATCATCGCTCTTGCGTCGACACTGATCGATTCCATCGGCTACATCAACTATGCGACTACAACGACGTTGTTGTGACGGCGATCCGCGATGAAGAGAAGTTGTACCACGTCGTGTTCGACTATGTACTGTGCTTTGGAGCACGCGGGGAGGTTTCACCCACTCTACTTCCGCTGCTAACATGCTCCAAGGGTAATGCTCCATGATCTCTGACTCGCATGTTTCCTGGGTGTTCGCGGTAGAAAAGTTTTGTTTTCGGCTAGCGTATCACCGCGTTCTCCTTCGGTGGTATCAGAGCCGATCTTGCGTTGTCTTGGATCTGGATGTTGCACATATGTTGATATGCTATTGAGTTGGTCATGGGTTGATGCGATCAATCGGTATAGGGTTCATGAGGTTCGAGTTGGTAGTGCTATGAGGCCAAAAAGATTAGTTCGTGCTTTATCTAGATCGTGCCGCGACTGGTCCATACTGGCTGGAAACACCATCTGGACTTCTGTCATGTGCCATCTATGATATTAGCCAACAGATCGAGGCTACATGCACACAACCTTCTCGAGGGGCCTACACGATCAAAAGATTAGTTCATGCTCATTTTCTTTCATGGCGTGCATTACCCCTACCGGCTGGTAACACCATCGAGGTAGTAGCTCGTGCCGAATAGATCGTGCCAACTGATCGAGATCGGTGTGGTCGCCTCCTTCTCAAGGATCTTTTGGAAATTGAGGCATTCTGATGGCTTGGGATCGGTATGATTTGATCAATCCGATTGAATTTCCATGGAGTTTTCGTAGATGTGATCTACATTCCTCAAAAATGTTTTCTATGGGCGCTGCCCGCACCCGCGAGGGGTGCTGCCCCTTTGAACCCCGCCCGCTAACCGGCTAACGGGACCGCCGTGATAGTTAGCGTAGCACCCACTAATTAATACTTGTTCACATCACGCGCACTAGAATTCGATCCAGCGCCTAACTTGTTTTTGCAGGGAATGATGTGAATGGTATGGCTCCCTTGTGTGTATGTGATGCATTAATGTAATTTTCATAGTCTGCGTGCTATGGTTAATTGCAGCTTGGGCTGCCATGTTATTGTATAACAGCCTGCGTGCTGATTTGTGATGCCTCATATCCTCATGTAATTTGTTACTAGCTATTATGAGTAGTAGCTTGGTGTATTATCATGGAGGCTTCTAGCATGGTGACTCGGTGGACATGAAGCGCGACGATGGAGATCAGAACGCCACGGGCCATACCATTTCACAAGTTAATATGATTGTTTGTGATGATTCCTGTCATGATATTCCTTCATATTTCATAGTTGGTGGATATGATTTTCATATGATAGAATAGTTTCCCTCGAAAAATGAAGTGTTTGATGCCCTTCCAATAGCTGCGCCCATAAGGTCTTGTACGTTAATTGGCAGTTTTAGCATACAACAGGGTGCCATTAATTTCCTTGACCATTGGGATGAAGTCGGACTTCACACGCATAGTATTGGTTTACTTATCGAGGCTATCAAAATGGTTTTATGCCTCGGGGCATCAGTGTTGGGAGCCGGGGCATTGGATGCCACCCAACGAACAAGAGTCACATACGATGTGATTGGCAAGGGGTTGCCTACCTATGTCACTTAGTCCTAGGAGTCGCTTCCGCGCACTAGATCTTTGGATGACTATGAATCTTGTCCTACTAAAATGTACTAAAGGGAAAGTGATTTTAATGGGAGCATCTTTTATTAAAATTGTTTAATATAAGTTTAACATGAACATTGTGATAAAACTTTGCTTTACTGTTATAGATGGCGCCTAATAATGTCAATAACTCTGGTTTTAACTTGCGATCGATTCTGGAGAGACAGAAGCTCATTGGAACAAATTTCATTGATTGGTATCGTAACTTGAGAATTGTGCTCAAGCAAGAGAAAAAGGAGTATGTCATTGAGGAGCCATATCCTGAGAAACTAGCTGATAATGCTACTGCTGCTGAACGATGTGCTTATGATAAGCATGTCAATGATGAGGTTGATGTTGGCTGTCTCATGCTTGCTACAATGAACTCTGAGCTTCAAAAGCAATATGAGAACACGAATGCCTATGCTATTATCACAGGCCTTCGTAGCATGTTTGAGAACCAAGCTAGGGCTAAGAGATTCTCAATCTCAAAAGCTCTATTTGTGTGCAAGCTAACTGAATGTAGTCCGGTGAGTCCTCATGTGATCAATATGATTGGTTACATTGAGAACTTGGAGAAACTGAACTCCCCCTTAAGCCAAGAGTTGGCCACTGATGTTATTCTCCAGTCGCTTCCTACAAGCTTCGAGCCTTTCATCATGAACTTTCATATGAATGGCATGGAGAAAAACATGTCTGAACTACATGGGATGCTTAAGACAACAGAGGAAAGCATCAAGAAAAGCAATAATCATGTGATGATGGTCCAAAAGGATGGTGGTAAGAAAAGGAAACGTGGGGCAAAAGGCAAAGGTATGGATGTGATCTCAAACCCGAAACCTAAGCATGATGGTAAGACCAATGGTGGTCCTGCTGCTTCCGATGAATGTCACTACTGCCATAAACCTGGTCATTGGCGTAGAAACTGCAAGAAATATATGGGGGATAAAAAGAATGGAACTTTGGCTTCCACTTCAGGTATTAATGTTATAGAAATTAATCTTGCTACTTGTCCTAACGAGTCATGGGTATTTGATACCGGATCGATGATTCACACTTGTAAATCGTTGCAGGGGCTAAGAAGGACTAGAAGTTGTGCAAGTGGTGAAGTGGAAATTCGCATCGGCAATGGCTCAAAGGTTGCTGTAGTGGTCGTTGGCATTTATCCCTTATCGTTACATTCAGGATTAGTTTTGGAATTGAATAATTGTTATTACATTCCAGCTTTGAGTAGAAACATTATCTCTTCTTCATGTTTGGAAGAAGATGGTTTTTATTTTGTAATAAAGAATAAACGTTGTTCAATTTATTTCAATGGTATGCTCTATGGTCATTGTCCATTATTGAATGGGCTATATGTGCTAGAACTTGAAGATAAATTTGTCTATAATGTTAATGCTAAAAGGCTCAAAACAAATGATTTTAATCACACTTATTTATGGTATTGTCGCTTAGGCCACATAAATGAGAAACGTGTGCAGAAGCTCCATAGAGATGGTCTTCTTGATTCATTTGATTTTGAATCATTTGACACATGCGAATCTTGTTTACTTGGCAAGATGACTAAGACGCCATTCACTGGTTCAAATGAGAGGGCCAGTGAATTGTTGGCTTTAGTACATACGGATGTATGTGGACCAATGAGCATTGTGGCCAAAGGTGGATTTCAGTACTTCTTTACTTTTACTGATGACTTTAGTAGATATGGCTATATCTATTTAATGAAGCATAAGTCTGAATCTTTTGAAAAGTTCAAGGAGTTTCAGAATGAAGTACAAAATCATTTGGGCAAGACAATCAAATTTCTGCGATCTGATCGTGGAGGTGAATATTTGAGCCATGAGTTTAATGATCATCTTATGAGTTGTGGAATTGTTTCACAACTGACTCTGCCAGGGACGCCTCAGTTGAATGGCATGTCTGAACAGAGGAATCAAACTCTGTTGGACATGGTTCGATCTATGATGAGTCAAACTGATCTTCCGTTATCTCTTTGGGGACTTGCTCTAGATACTGCTGCGTTCACCTTAAATAGGGTTCCATCGAAATCCGTAAGTAAGACACCATATGAGATGTGGAAAGGGAAACGTCCCGATTTGTCTTACCTAAAGATTTGGGGCTATGAGGCTTATGTTAAACATTCGATGTCAGATAAGCTCCACGCCAAATCACATAAGTGCTTCTTTGTGGGGCACCCAAGATCTGTAGGGTATTACTTTTATAACCGGGAGGAGGGCAAAGTGTTTGTCGCACGGAATGGTGTCTTTTTTGGAAAAAGAGTTTTTCAAAAGAGCCAGTGGGAGCAAGGTGCAACTCGAAGAAATTCGGGAAACATCTAAAAATGTTTCAGCTCCCACCGATCCACATGAGGAGATGCAAAATGTTGTAGAACCGATGGAAGAGGCACCAGTCCTACGAAGGTCTACAAGGGCAAGCCGCAAAATTTGGGAGATGCAGCTTACATTTTGGGCATAAAGATCTATAGAGATAGATCGAGGAGGCTAATCAGATTAAGCCAAAGTACGTACATTGACAAGGTTTTGAAACGGTTCGAAATGCAGAATTCCAAGAAAGGTTTCCTTCCAATGTCACATGGTGTTAGTCTTAGCAAGACTCAGTGTGCTTCGACACCTCATGAGCTGGATAGAATGAGTAGGATTCCATATGCCTCTACTATTGGATCCATCATGTACACCATGTTGTGCACATGCCCAGATGTTTCTTATGCTCTAAGTGTTACGGGCAGATACCAATCAAATCTAGGTGAGAGTCATTGGATGGCTGTAAAGACTATTCTCAAGTACTTGCGAAGGACTAGAGATATGTGCTTGGTCTTTGGAGGTGAAGAAGAGCTCGTCGTAAAGGGTTACGCTGATGCTAGCTTCCAAACCGATAAAGATGATTCACGATCGCAATCTGGTTTTGTATTCTGTCTCAATGGTGGGGCAGTGAGCTGAAAAAGTTTCAAGCAAGGGACAGTAGCTGATTTCACTATAAAGGTTGAGTATATCGCAGCTTCTGAAGCTGCAAAGGAGGCTGTTTGGATCAGAAAATTTGTTTCTGAGTTGGGAGTTGTCGCTAGTGCATCCTGTCCAGTGGACCTCTATTGTGACAATAGTGGTGCCATTGCACAAGTGAAGGAGCCTAGGTATCACCAAAAATCCAAACACATACTCAAGCATTATCACCTCATCCGAGATATCATCGATAGAGGAGATGTGAAGATTTGCAAAGTGCACACGGATCTGAATGTTGCTAATCCGCTGACAAAACCTCTTCCGCAGCCGAAGCATGAGTCACACACAAGAGCCACGGGTATTAGATACTTGCATGATGCACTCTAGTGCAAGTGGGAGATTGTTGGTCATATGCCCTAGAGGCAATCATGTGAGATGACTATATCATACGTCTATGTTCATGTACTTATCAGTTCCATGAATAAATGTCACTCCTTTGTTCATTGAGTACGACTTAATTGTGAAACACATTGGTTATATGATATTATTCTAAATGATCCCTGGTCACATATCATTATGTGGGACAATAGTGATTTGACCAGCACATATATTGATTGATGGTAATGCTTCACATACCATAGATATGGAGATAATGTGGGCACATGTTAGAGAACATGGGGTTGGATAGACCCGCTCCAAGACACTGCTGAGATTGTTATCTTAAAAAATGCCATCAGGATGTAGTCTCGAGTGGTATACCTATATGATCCTTTGACCTGAGATTCTTATTGATTCTCAGCATGTGTAATTGTATACTTTGGGGCTATCAAACGCTTCACCATAATAGGGGAGTTATAAAGGTAGCTTACGGGTATGCCATGAAACATGACATGAGATGTAAGAGATCAAGATGGAATTTGCCCCTCCTTGGTAACGGGAGAGATATCTCTGGGCCCCTCAGTGTGGATGGATAAGGAAAAGTGCATGGGCATGCCAAAGTGATTAAAGAGTTAATCACGGATTATATCCATTACATTGATGAGTGAATTTGTTGAGCTATCACAAGGGTGGCATGCTTCTTGCCTTGAGCTTGACTGATATCGTGTGGCAAAAGGATCCTATGTGAGTATATCAAGGTTCAGCTGATTCGACCATTGTGTACATTCGGGGGTCAATATGTGCTGCTAGGTACCGCTATTGACTTGTGGTCTGGAAAAGGGGTTCTCCGGGACCGCGGCCGACTTGTACATGATCCTAATGGGTCACACACTTAATGGGTTGGATCATGTCTAATGGATTGGACCCATTAGTGGGTTTTTGTGGATTTGGATCCTCTAGTGTCTTAATGGATTTCTATTGTAGAAGATCCATTAGTGCGAGCCCTAGTGAGCTTCTATTAAAGAAGGCCCGTTAGTGCGCTCTATATAAAGGAGGTGTGGGGGCGTGCGGAGTGATAGTCTCCCCACCACTAGCCCTAGCCGCCACCGCGTCCCACTACCCCTAAAACCCTAGCCGCACGTGTGGGTGCTAGCATACCAGCGCGCGGTGATCCCACCCCAGACGTGTGGATACCGTAGAGGCGTTATCGCTCTTGCGTCGGTGCAGATTGATTCCATCGGCTACATCAACTGTGCGACTACAACGACGCTGTTGTGACGGTGATCTGTGACGAGGAGTTATACCACGTCGTGTTTGACTACGTGCTGTGTTTCGGAGTACACGGGGAGGCTTCACCCACTCTACTTCCGCTGCTAATGTGCTCCAAGGGTAATGCTCCATGATCTCTGACTCGCATGTTTACTAGGTGTTCGCGGTAGAAAAGTTTTGTTTTCGGCTAGCGTAGCACCGCGTTCTCCTTCAGTGGTATCAGAGCTGATCTTACATTGTCTTGGATCTGGATGCTGCACATATGTTGATATGCACAGAGTTGGTCACGGGTTGATGCGATCAATCGGTATAGGGTTCATGAGGTTCGAGTTAGTAGTGATATGAGGCCAAAAAGAATAGTTCATGCTTTATCTAGATCATGCCACGACTGGTCCATACCGACTGGAAACACCATCTGGACTTCCGTCATGTGCCAACTATGATATTAGCCAACAGATCAAGGCTACATGCACACAACCTTCTCGAGGGGCCTACACGATCAAAAGATTAGTTCGTGCTTGTTTTCTTTCGTGCCGTGCATTACCCCTACCGGCTGGTAACATCATCGAGGTAGTAGCTCGTGCTGAATAGATCGTGCCAACAGATCGAGATCGGTGTGGTTGCCGCCTTCTCAAGGATCTTATGGAAATTGAGGCATTCTGATGGCTTGGGATCGGTATGATTTGATCAATCCGATTGAATTTCCATAGCGTTTTCGTAGGTGTGATCTACATTCCTCGAAAAAATTTTCTACGGGGAGGCTTCACCCACTCTACTTCCGCTGCTAACGTGCTCCAAGGGTAATGCTCCATGATCTCTGACTCGCATGTTTCCTGGGTGTTCACGGTAGAAAAGTTTTATTTTCGACTAGCGTAGCACCGCGTTCTCCTTCAGGTACACCATCTTCTCGAGGTATCGCCGGATGAGGACTCCATATTGTTCCCGATCGGGGATCTTCGTTCCGAGATCCTCGTAGGTAACTGACTTTCCTTATCTGCTCGTCGTGCTTGATCTGGTCTCCTCGTTATGGAAGCAGGATCGAGTCCTTCCAAATGTGGGGATACCCTTCCCGTTAGCCTGTTCTCCCATTGGGATAGGGCTCTTGGTGTACGGGGTACATGATATGATTTCCACTTTTCCAATGCGTGTGCATATCCCATATTTAGATATTTGACACACAGTTATTTCACAAGTAAAACATCCTACATCCTTAACTAGATATCACTTTTCCACAAGCAAAATTCCTCCAAGCCCAAGTCCAATTTTATGAAAATCTAACCCTTGACTGTAATCCTCGAGCATTGTCCAATACCGTGGACACGGCTATTCGAATAGTTTTTACACTCTGTAGAGGTTATACACTTTACCCATAAGATATAATCAACTCATCACGTCAGCCGTGAATTGCCATACAAGAGTATGCGAATGAGCGATCATAACGAAGCTTTTACAATGCTTTGTCTAACCGTATACCCGGAACCCACACCACCATGACAGTACCAAAATCTAGAGATCACAAAGTAATCAGCTAGGTCTATCCCACTCCAGACTTGTGGTTGTATGTTTGATTGAGTTCAAATTCTTGTAATGTTAAGTCCTTAATTGACCAGGGCAAGACTTACACTAATACTCTCATAGAAATCCACCTCACCATCTCTCATATATATATCATATTTCATATAATCCCCACCGCCAATCTGGCCCACCATAATCCTTGCCACTTGCCCCAGTCTACAATATTTTATCACCTCAGTTGATTATTGCGCAACACAATGCCAACAACAACTCAACATCCTTGAAGAAGCACGAAGGCCTCCACATATCAACATCATCATGTTGGCAATACGTCACACCATTTCAAAATACATTGCATATTCCATTAATCAATATTGACCTTTGTATTTCAAAAATGATGTCACAGACCTGTTGCAGGTCTAAGCAAACTACTACGTTCTATCTAACCTATGTTGGCAATTTATTAGCTACCAACTATTAATCAACAATCCTAGGGTGACAAATGAATCGTGGCATACAAATAATAGCGACAAGGTGGCAGTAACAAGTAGGTGGATTATCTAATCCCAAATTAATTGAAATCAGTTTAACTTAAACTAGCATGCAATAATTTCAAACAAAGTAATTTTAAAACATGGGATCAATATGGTCAAAGCACAACTTGCCTGGCCCTTGCGATTTTTACTGTTCTTTACTCTTTATTCCCTGATTCTCGATCCTCGATCATCAATCTTCACTTCCTTGATCTTCAACTCCTTGGAACGACTTCCGGACGACACGTCTAATGGTAAAGAAACACAAATACAAAGAAAGCTCAAAAGAAAAATCAAACGAACTCCAGATTTGAGAATGGATGATATTGGATCAAAAGGACTTAGATGAATTTAGGAACTTGAACAGATTAAATCGGAGATTAGACAAAATAGAATGGGTTTTCGGAAAATACACCAAAAAGGTAAAGACCGATAATTGGGAAAGAAATAATAATATTCCAAAGAATATTTCTTCTGACATTATTATCTTGATTGGACAGATAACGACATATGGTCTCTCGATCTATAGACCAGGTCCATAAAGATATGTTAGTTCACAATGAACTAAGCTGATGCTCAAAGTTGACTTTTGTTGACTAAACAGGTACATAGTCAATCAAAAGAGAGATAGACTGATAGATTAGATATGGGTGTAAGGATATGACACATGGCCAATGTTCTAGTGACCAAGTCCATGAATGATTTCTAGGTTAATGGCAAATTAGGTTTTCAGGGATAAGACATAGGCAAATGGGATCGATATCCACTGCGATTCGATCTAGGGCTTAGTCATACATTGATGAAGAGGTTTAATGATGATAAGGCAGTGATGACATGATTACTAGGTAGCGATGCTGATATAGGATAAGATAGAGCACAAATGTTTCTTTACTATAGTTGACTCAACGAGAAAGATTGCAATGATAGCAACACGGCTCACGATGAACTCGGTCCATCGAACCGGTCTTAGGTTAAGGTTTTGTTCGGCTTTGTAGATGATACGAGGACAAATCTAAACTCACAAGTGATGGGGTTAGATCACGCTAAGGCGGTAGAAAAGATGATGAAATCGCACTAGGGCTTTTGCTTGTACGCACGCATGCGATGATAGCGAAGCGATGAGAGCAAAGCGTTAACGGCGGAACGTTAATGGTGAAGGTGAAGCGTTAACAGGACACTCATGAAATAACAAGGTGGTGACCATGATAGGGCAGCGAGGTCATGATATGGCTCAAGTTTGATTTGTGAGCTGCGGGGTTCACTTGTCGTGATGCTCCGAAACGACCGATTGGACCAAAGGTTAAGTTAGGGTTTGAGCGAAACGAGTCAAGATTGGATACACTTGGCATAGGGATAGGATAGGTAGGGTTGGCTCTGAGATAAAACGCTACCAAGGATGGCTAACTGAAACAGGATCCGATACAAAAGAAACTAGATCGAATGACAACGGGTAGATTCTAGATTATGGCTTTGACAGCAACCGGAGACTAAATGAACTCTAAAGATGGTCAAAAAAGAGGCATATAGACTTATTGGACAAGGTAACATGGCCACGACAAACCAAGATGGTTAGCGGCAACGGACGACGCACGGCAACAATGGATACCCGCGGCTAACGAATATTAAAAATTTTGGTACATGCAACAGCAAAGGGGAAGTGAGCACCACGTAGAACATGGTGATATGAACTCAACAGTATAGGCAGATTTGGCGGTGACCCACCGGATTGATCACAAACTACCGATGAACAACTTCGAAAGTTAATAGATCAAACGGTCACAACTATTAAAATAATGCATAAAACCTAACCAAATTTTACAGAGAGCTGTTTGGGGCCCTAAGACACAAAGTGACATTAACGGATCTGAGTTTTACCTATTGGATCAACGGGGAACGAGCGAGAAAGTTTTCAGCTGTCTACAACGCAGTCTGATCGGGGAAGATTGATTTTTCTGCACAAATCCCATGGGTAAAACCTTGGGTTAGAGTGAGCACCATGTAGAGGACATCAAGATGAGTCTATAGTAAAATTTTCATGGTCGGCAAGATTTGAGATTGAAACGGCCATAACTTTTGATTCCGTGGACGAAATTGCACCAAATTTGGAGGAGAGTTAGATGGGACCATGAGTCACAAGATGACATGGTTGGATTTTATAAAAACTCAACAGAATGATGTGGAACACGATGCCAAGTTGCGGCCGTCATGGGCGATGCGAGGGAGGAAGATGGATGAGGTTTCTAGGGTTTGAGAGATGTCTTGGAGGTTGAGTATGTGTGGGAGGGGGTCTTGATGTGTTTAGATGGGCTTGGGAAGTCGACCATGCAAAGATACATGAAGAAAACTAAGTTTGGATAAAAAAACGACTCGGATTGAACACCTGGCTTGCAATCAACATGGTCGGAGCAACGTGGCGCATTTTGGGCCGCTGGATTGGCATCGGATGGCTGGAACCGGGGCGGCGGCATGGCCGAATAGAAAATGGGCGTGTGGTGTGGGCGTGGCCCAGCAGCTTGATGCGAGCGCGCACGCGCATCCGACCTGGCTGGCGCGCTGGGCTGGCTCGGCCCGGGCCGGCTTCGCGTGGGGAAAAGAAGAGGACCGTGGCGATGGGCCGAAAGCGGTGCGGGGAAAACGTGGCTCGGTTGGCGAGGTGGGCTGGCGAAAAAGGAAAAGATGATTGGGCCCAAGGAATTTCCAGAATTTTAAATGATTTCCGAATTAAACAATTCCCCAAAACCCAAGTTAAATCAAATAAATAGCAAATGAGCTTAGAAAAATCTCAAATAATACAGAAAAATTCCTTGGAGCACAAGGAACCTAGGAAAAACTAAATTTCTTTTACTTGAAGTATAAAACAGCTAAATTAAATTATTTTAACTTTAGAAAATCCAAATTAAGCTTTATTAAAGCGAAAAAATTTGCGAAAATTTTTGGGAAGCTAAACTAAATCGAAATTTTTGAAAACCCAAATTTTAGGATGTTACAACAGGGTAGTTATAAAGATGACTACTGGGTATGCCACGATACATCGCCAAAGGTGTGATGATTAAGATGGGATTTGCCCCTCCAAGATAACGGGAGAGATACCTTTGGGCCCCTCGTGTGGATGGATATGGAAAGTACATGGTCGTGCTAAGATGACTAAGGAGTTGGTCATGGTTTGTATCCATCATACTGTCGAGTGAAGTGGTCGAGCTATCAACAAGGGTGGCACGCATCTCACCTTGAGCTTGACTGGTATCCTGTGGCAAAGGGATCGGTATGTGAGTGTATCAAGGTTCAACCAAAAATTGATTCTGTGCATTCGGGGTTCAATACATACTACTAGGTGCCGCTGTTGATCAGAAAATTGGAAACGGGTTTCCGGATCCACGTCCGACTTGCACTGAACCTAACGGGTTACACACTTAACGAGTTAGAACTGTTTAATGGGTTTGTGCGTGGATGAGATCCGTGTTGGAGGCGAAACCCTAGTGGGCTTCGACCCACTAGCGTGTCTATAAAATGTGAGGCTAGGAACAGTGCACAGTGTCATTAGAACGCTCACCACGTTCAGCCACCGCACACCCTTCCTGCTCCCCAGAAACCCTAGCCGTGTGGCGAGGTGCTAGCACACCCCGCACGGCATTCGTGCTCGATACTTGTGGATACCGCTAGAGGCGCTACCGCACGCGGACGCGCTGTTCGGTTGGATCTCCAGTGACATTCGGTGATCGCCCTGACCAGATTAGGAACTCTCACCGCTGATTGGGAGCTGCTCGGCATTGATCAGGACGTGAACGACTACTTCCTCTACGCGCACGTATCTACTTCCGCTGCATCGGTGCGTCAAGGGTAACGATTCATGATCCCCTACTCGCATGTGATCTTGGATGATTCGTGGTAGAAAAATTATTTTATGCTCACATAGCCTACCCGTTCACCTTCACATCCATGTCGCAATTTGTATCGTACAACATAGCCTCTAAACCAAACTATTTGTGCCATATAATTCATACCAATATTATGAAATGCTATGTCTGACTTCGTTTGGTTTGTTCAAATAAGAAATAATACTTCACCTCATCACATGCATATAACAAATTCCTCGTGAATCATTCAGTCCACACATCTAAACACTGCTGGCCGAATGTACTGCATGTGCTCAGATATCGGTGTTAGCGATTGTCGTGTGTTCATATCATAATTCACATTATATATTGCCTTCTTCAGTATCGCTAATATTATTTATTTCCTCCTAACTCACATCGAATAATTTTCAAAAATTAAAATTTTTAAGAAAACTTGAACACAAGGACATCCTGCCGCACTACTGCTAAACGGCGCCACTATCCTGCTACCGTGGTTGCACTGCTTGGTAGGTGCTACCATGACAGGAGCAGACAACACCTGTTGTTCTGCCATGGCGTAGTAGCATCGCTCCACTTGCGGCAATTGAGTGCTCCCACGGCCCGTCCTCCAGCTGCGGTGGGAATAAGCTTATGTGCTACCCTAGCGCAGCATGCCCGTCTATCCGAGCTCACTCAGGGGCTATATTTGCAATTCATTTCACAAAGGAGCAAGATTTAAAAAAAAACGAAGCCTACAAGCTACATAAGCGAAGAGTACCTGTAAAGCTTTCCGATACGCCTCTGCCTCTTTGCCGCCATCTCTGCCATATTCCGTTGCATCTCCCCCTTCATTTTTTCACTGGGTCTTGCTTTGGATCGTCGATTGCTCCTGCCAAGAACTCTGTAACACCCCGGCATCTATTATGCCTGAATGTCACCAAACAAAGACTAAACAACATCTAAATACCACAATTTAAGATAAATTACAGCAAAGGAACAAATGTTAAAACCAAAAATTTCAGCAGCACCTCCTTTGTTTTAACATGATTTGAAGCAATAGCAATAACAAGGCAAGTCATATCATAACATAAGACATCTAAAGAAGCAATATAAATGGATATAGCATCAACATAAGTCAATAATACCAAATCCAACCACTCCATAAACTATAGCGAAACAAATAATGAACACAAGCACACGATTTAATCCATACACCAAGTTTCATGGCAATTATAATGATCATGACTCAAGTTGATAAATCTGCCTATAGGTGTGGAGCTACGTGAAGATGTGTAGCTAATGCCCCTTCCCACATGCTGGTGTCATGGTACATAAAAACAACATGAAACACAAGCGTGAGTTCATCACTCAGCAAGTATATTGCAATGGACCATAAAGAACAATTCAATGTTAACATCACTACATACCATGCTCAACATCATGAAAAGCCATAATTTCATATAAAACATCATTCTCATGTCTCAATATCATTGTACTCATTTCATCATCATCATCATGTATGCAATGCGATGCAATGCACATGTCTCCTCGAAGCACATACCGGTATTGCCGAGTGCACACCTGCCGGCGTGCACCCTCTTCCCCCTTCCATCCCGAAGATGGAGGGTGCCTACTCCTCGCTTCCATTCACCGCAGTGGATGGAATCACGAGGTAGGTCTTACTCAGTGGCGCTCTGGATTAGTCATAACTTTCTCACCGACCATACCGGACTAGTTGTGACGTTCTCACCGACCGGGCCAGATTTCATGCCATGAATGCAATTAAGCCATAAACAGAATCAACTTGCATATAACTAGACTGAGCATTGCATAGCATCATAATAACCATTTTCATCATGTCATGGGAAATCACTCAACATGGCAAAATATCATATCATGTAATCCATTTGCATCTAGTCAAGGCTAGCAACAAACAACCCGATACCCATTTCAATACACTTGCCTTAACCGCGGGCGACGGATTGGCAAGAGGATGAGGGCACTCCCGGGGTAACACCACCTGCACAAAGATACCACACACTCAAAACGTGCCCACAAAACAGTACCCACTCGCTCATCTACCCCGACTTCGCAAACTACTCCCAAAATTGAAAAACAGAGAATCTGTCCCGCCCGGACAGCAGAATTCAAACTATCATAACTTGAGATCTAGGACTCCAAATCAAGTAAACGAGTAGACCATCGCGAAGCTTAGGAAATTTCCTAACTTTTTCTAAGTATTGGGAAAAGCTGATTCAGAATCTAAAATTGTCTAATCTACAAAGCATTAGGTTCTGTCCCAATTATGTCACAGATTTGAACACGCTCGGTAAAACGATCATAACTTTCAAACAGCTAGGCGGAATTGTACGTTCTTGCTATCCAATTAAAGGTATTGAAGTTACCTACAACTTTCTCAAGAGGCGGCCGACCAAATTCCGATTCTAAACTCACGAAAACTCAAACCGTAGGTCGTGTGCCCAATCTACCCGAAACAGAGAACTATGCAATCTCTAGTTTTCATCCAATCTACCCAATCACAGCACCTCCTCTTGATCTAAAAGCATCAAATCAACCTCTAGATCAGCACCTAGACCAACCCCAAGGATCACCCATACCATACCTTTGCCCGACGAACGTCGAACGCCGAATCCTCTCCTCCCGATTTCCCCGATCGTCTTCCTCGCGCCGAAACCGCCGGATCTCCTCGTCGCGGGGCATCCTGATGGAGAGATCAACAGGTTGGCAAGGTGGGGATCTCCTATAGGTCAGCAAGGGGGGTGGAGAGGGGAGGGGATGGGTGGTGGTGCAAGGGGGAAGGAGATGGGGGGCGCACGGGCAAGGGAGGTGTGGGGGCGGCGGCTAGGGGGGAAGGGAGGGGAGGCGCATAGGGGAGGGCTAGGGCGCAAGGGGCAGCAAGGTGCTGCCCTAAACCTTCCCCCACCTGGGCCTTAGGCCTTCCACCTCCGGTCTAAGAGTTCCCCCCAAGCCCACGAGGCTTCCCCAAGCCCAAAACTTCCGGAAGGCCCAAAACACGAATTAACCTAAAACTGTAAAGTTTTGCTCTCCAATTTCATATTTTATAATGTCACGACAATCCGTAGTGTCACATTCTTCCCCCCTTCAAAAGGATTTGACCCCGAATCCGAGACACGCCACTTCGCAATCAACCAAATCGAAGGGGGCTAAGGTTCACGTCTCAGAACCCGCTTAGAAGCCCGCGATTTGCACCAGCCAGCACTCAGAAGCAAGGAACTAAGGCTCGAAGACTGACAGCTCTAGAGATAACTCACATTTAAAACTTGCCAGTATCTTACTGAACTTTGAAACACAGAGTACAAACATAAGAACTCAGAACGTCCCAAGCAAAAGGATAACTTCCTAAACAGACACGAAGGAAGACGGTCTCATACTCCTCATTTCTATGCATTCCTTTCCACTAAAGTGCCCGATCCCTTTAACCGATGTTTCTCCCAAAAGAACACAGCACCAACCTCTAGAACCCTCTTCATTTCCCACGCACAAAAGTGCTTCCACACCTCAACCTCTCTACTATGGTTCGTCGTATTCTAGGCGACGCGAACCAAGTGAGACACAACACTCCAAGACTACCAACTGCTTGAACAATCGGCTAAAAACCTTGCAAAAGATTGATCTTTTACAAAAGATCGATACCGACCACTACCACCGATGGAAAAAACCAACTTTATAACCAGTGTCCTTAAAACCCGCAAAAACAATATCAACCGAGCAATCCACATCGGTTGACACAACTCGCTCAGAGATCAGCGACAAAAAGATCCAATACACCTCCAAAAGGAAAAGCAATTACTAGCAACCACCAAGTGGTCCACTAATAATTTAATCAACCCCACCGAGGAACACATCAATGACACAATTCGCCAAGAAGGTTTGAATTGGGTCATACACAACCTTCCTTTACTCTTCACTTTTAAACCATTTACGATCAACTACTAGCCACACCGAATTTCTCTTATTAAGAAAGTCTCACCCTCATCTCCTTCCACTCAAAGGACCAAGACAAAGAGTACCACCATTGGGTAAGCTCAACCACCAACCATCAACCCAATTGATCCCCATGCATAACTTTGAGTCCAATTGTCGGGACCCGAATTTGCAAATCCGGACCCTCTGTGTTTTCAGCACTAGTCCAGGAACGCGCTAGTGCACACAGTCTCAACATTGGTAAATATCACAATCATACTCAACGAAATAATAAGGTACCTTAATTAGTTAACCGAGCTGGTTGCTCGACCTTAAGGTCAAGTTACAAATATACACCACGCAGGGCGAAAACTTAATAAAAGAGAAATATAGCAGCGGAAAATAAGATAACTTCGTGGCGCCATCCAGTATACCACAGGCAACTGACTAGGCTCACTCCCTAGATAGACGGTTCCTCTTGGAGTTCCTCCTCCGAAGCTGGTGTAGACTCTTCTTCAACTGATGTTATATTGTGGCAAGGGTGAGTACTTGGTACTCAGCAAGTCATGCACAGAATGCAACTAATATACTACATGCATGGCTTGGTACAAAGGAATAGCTCAGGGTTTAATTGCAATAAACGGCATTTGACAAGTAACATAAGTAGATTCGAAAGCTGTAGAAACAAGTTTAAGGTCAATAACTTTTCCAGGAGTTAAATAAACATCTTCCCAATTCCTAATCCACATTTCCATTAACATCATTATTAAACCAAACCCAACCGTTCAAGTCCAAGTTATTTTCAAGAAAGTCTAACCCTTGACTGTAATTCCCGAGCAATGTCCAATACCGCGGACACAGCTATTCGAATAGATTTTACACTCTGCAGAGGTTATGCACTTTACCCACAAGATACAGCCAAACACCACAAAGGCGAGTGTCCGTAACAAAGTCTTTCGGAAGCTTCTAACAGCACAAGTGGTCCTCCCCGGTGATTGCACACTAACCCTTCCCTTAGCGAAGGCGAAGTTTAGGCCAATCCACCGTTAGATGGGTACTGGCGCAGCCCCGCACGCTCCCCGCATAACCGCACAAAAGGTATAGTTGACACCCCGAGGTCCCACAGGTACGTTATTAGCAACTTAATCAACTAGGTCCGTCCCATTACAGACATGTGGTTGCACGTTTGACTCAGTTCAAAGGCTTGCAAGGTTAAGGCCTTAGGGTGACCAGGGCAAGAGTACCCGAAGAACCAAATCAACGCTCCCGATGCCACAACTGGCCCACCCGATCATTCTTGCCACATGCCCCGGTCGAAAACTATTTATCGAACCCCCAGTTGATTACCATGCACCGCGTGCCATCGACAATCATAACACATGATACTTCTTTCAAAACAGGTTCAATATCTCATTAAGTCAATATTAGCTTTTGATTGTCCAAAGCATTTCACGTGGCAAGGCTAAGCATGCTACATCGGTCTAACTACCCATGTTGGCAATTTAATAATGTCCAACTAATAATCCACAACTAGGGTGACAAGGGTCATGGCACATATTTAATTAACCAAGGTGTCATACAGCAATTTGGCATTTTTCTAATTTCCCATAATTAAATAAAGCATTTTCTCATTAAACTAGCATGCAATAATTTAAACCAAATTAATTTGAAAATGGGATCAACATGGTCAAAACACAACTTGCCTTCAAAGAGTGCTTGTTCTTCGTCTTGGGCTGGCTCCTGGGTCAACACTTCACCTTCGAAGCCCTCGGGCACTTCAATGTCTACTCGTATAGCATGCAAATAGCAATAAATAAATAAACAGTAGACAAAAAGTGTCTAAACATCCAAATAAAGTCCATAAACATGGAGAGCATAATTTTATAAATTTTTAGAAATTGGAATCATCCAAATTGGAGTTAAAATGCAAAAGTTATAACCGTTTAAAGTTTGAAGAAAACATTAATTAAATATAAACAGAGAAATATTCATAATCAAAATTTAATTAAAATTCATATTTGAGTAGGTCTCATTTTTATGAAAATTTAGAAATTTCAATCACTCAATTCGGAGTTAAAACGCAAAAGTTATAAGCGTTTGAAGTTTGAATCTATATTTGAAATCAAGAAACCGAATTATTAAATCATTTTTCTTTTTCGGAAAATAATTATTGCGTCATGGGTGACACGTGTCAGCACCTCATTGGTCCACGTGGACCTGCTGACGTCAGCGCCGGCCGAATCCCACGATGACGTCATCATGCCACGTGGCACCACCCGGGTACTGCCACGTGTCCCGGTCCATGGACCCGGTCTACAGGCCCGACGGGTCTACGATGCGCTCGGCGCACATCACAGTCACTGACATGCGGGCCCCACATGTCAGTGGCGCGCTCGCACGCGCACGGTGCGGCGGCTGGCTACGTGGCACGATCTCGTGCGTTGGATCTAAATCCAACAGCTGAGATTGGATCTAGACGCCACAACGTGGATTTCGTTGCGGTGACGTGGGCTAACATGGGCCGTTGGATCTTGATCCAACGGTCCAGATCTAATCTAGTTCGTTACTGCTACGGCTACGTGGCGAGATCTAAACCGTTAGATCTAGATCTAACGGAGGAGATTAGATCTAAGAAATCAAACGTGAGAAAATACCTCCGGGCGACGTGGACGAATCTGGACCACACGATGCGGATCGGATGGCTGACGGTGCTCGCGGGCGCTCGGTGGTGCGCGGCGGCGCTGGCTCACCAGAGAGGAAGATGATGACACAGGGAACGGCGGTTGCGGGCTTCTCCGACGAGGTGAAAGGTCTCCACGGGTGCGCCTTAGCCTGACGGTCCCGAAACTGGGCTCAAACGCGGCGGAGAACGGCGGACGACGGCAGGGCGAAGCAAAAACCGTGGCGGAGGAGAGAGCAACTACGGTGAGCAATTGCGGGCGCGTCGGGGCACTACGGGCTACGGCGGCTAGGGCAACAGCTGCGCGGGGTCAAGGCGGTCCTCGAGGCATGTCCCGGGCATTAAATACCCTCGGCGTTCGCGCAAAAGGCGGAACCCTAGGCCCACACTGCGGCGGAGTCCGGCGGTGATTCGGATGGGGAAGATGCAATCTGGGCCGTACGCGTGGCGCAACCAACGGCCACGATCGCGCGGGCGGAACCGGATTCGGACCGGATACGGCTCGAACCGATACGGGTTGATCTTGACCGTTGGATCTAAATCCAACGGTCCAGATCGGCTGGTCTCTGGGTTAGTGTGGTGCGGCGCACGTGGGCTACGTGGCACAATGTGGGCCGTTGGATCTTGATCCAACGGTCCACGGTATAGGGCACGGCAGACCGAATCCGGCTCGGACGCGGCGCGGTTTGGGTTCGAGTCGGACTCGGACTCGAGTCCGACTCGGGCTCGGTCGCATGAACAGTGCAAACCAACTCGATTTTCCAGCAATTAAATAATTTAAATTAATTCCCAGAAATTCATTTAATTCATTAAAAGTAGCAAAACACTCAGAAAAATTCCAGAAAAATTCTAGAAAATATTTTGGAGCATTTTGGACTCAAATAAAATATTTCCAACAAAATTTTATTTGAAAAATTAAATTCTTTAATTATTTGAAAAGGGAATAAATTCAAATAAATTCCAAATAAATCCCAATAAATCCCAGAAAATTCCAAAAATTCACAAAAGTGCCAAATCTTATTTAAATTCATGAAAAGAAAAAATTAGGGTGTTACAAACCTCCCCCCTTAACAGAATCTCATCCCCGAGATTCAGGGCTTACTAAAGAATAGGTTTGGAAATTCTTTCTTCAAATCCTCCTCGCGCTCCCAAGTTGCTTCACTCTCTGCATGGTTGCTCCATTGAACTCTGCAGAAATGGGTTGACTTGTTTCTCGTCTCTCGATCCATGGTGTCCAAAATCTTGACGGGGTGTTCCTTGTAAGTTAGATCCTCTCGCAGTTCTATTGACTCTAACGGTGTCTGCTCGTCTGGTACTCGAAGACACTTCTTCAGTTGGGACACGTGGAACACGTCATGTACCCCTGCCAAAGACTGCGGTAACTCTAGCTGATATGCAACTTCACCTCTACGGCTGAGAACCTTGAATGGCCCAACATATCTCGGTGCGAGTTTTCCTTTGGCATGGAATCTCTTGACTCCCTTGAGTGGCGTAACTCTGAGATACACAAAATCTTCTGGTTCGAAACTCAGGTCCCGGCGACGGTTATCGGCGTAGCTTTTCTATCTTGTCTATGCTATCTTTAATCTTTCTTGGATCATGGCAATCTGTTCTTCGACTTCTTGAAGAATGTCCGGTCCAAAGACACGGCGTTCACCTGTCTCATTCCAATTCAACGGTGTTCGACAAGGTCGACCGTATAGTGCCTCAAATGGTGACATTTGCAAACTTGCTTGATAGCTATTGTTGTAGCTAAACTCAGCATACGGCAGACTTTTATCCCAAGAGGTAGCATAAGCCAATGCACACGCTCTTAACATATCCTCCAATATCTGATTAACTCTTTCGGTCTATCCATCCGTCTGCGGATGATATGCTGTACTAAAGTTCAAACGGGTCCCCATGGCTTCATGCAGCTTATTCCAGAACCTAAAGGTAAACTGGGTACCTCTGTCCGATACAATCTTCTTCGGCACTCCGTGCAAACAACCGATCCTAGTCATATACAATTCTGCTAACTTATCTCCCGAGTAAGTGGTCTTTACTGGAATAAAATGGGCGACCTTAATCAAGCGGTCCACTATAACCCATATGGAGTCATATCCTCATTGAGTCTTGGGTAAACCGGTAATGAAGTCCATTCCGATTTCCTCCCATTTCCACTAAGGTATCTTCAACGGCTGTAGCAGTCCCACTAGCCTCTGATGCATTGCCTTGACTCTCTGGCATATGTCGCATAGCGCAACATGCTCAGCAACTTCACGCTTCATGCTCGGCCACCAGAATCTTTCCTTTAAATCCTGGTACATCTTGCCACTTCCCGGATGAATTGAATACTTGGAGTCATGGGCTTCTTCTAGGATCAGCTGCTTCAGCTCCTTCTTGCTCGGCACACAAATTCGGTCCTCCATCCACAACGTGCCTTGCTCATCCAGCTTGAAGTCTTTTGCCTTGCCTTCATCCATCTTGGACTTAATCCTACGGATCTTGTCATCATCCTTCTATCCTTCTGGGATCTGATCCTCCAGGGTAGGCTTCACTTCTAACGCGGCCAAGAATCCTTCTGGTACTACTTCAATTTGCATTCTCTAAAAATCCTTACATAGCTCATCCTGACTCGTGGCTATCAACATGTTCACGGTATGGCTTTTCCGACTCAGGGCATCAGCCACCACGTTGGCCTTTCCGGCATGGTAATGGATTCCAACATTATAATCCTTGATCAACTCTAACCATCTCCTCTGCCTCATATTCAAGTCTGATTGGGTGAAGATGTACTTAAGACTCTTATGATCCGTAAACACTTCACATCTGTTTCCAATCAAATAATGACGCCAAAACTTCAAGACGTGCACTACGGCAGCTAACTCTAGGTCATGCGTTGGATAATTCTCCTCATGCGACCTCAACTGCCTTGATGCATAAGCGACGACTTTTCCATTCTGCATCAGCACACATCCAAGTCCTTGGCGCGATGCATCACAATAAATATCGAAGCTTTGATTGACGTCCGGTAGAACTAACACCGGGGCTGATGTCAATCGCTTTTTCAGCTCTTGAAAACCTTTCTCGCACTCCGGCGTCCATGCAAACTTCTTCTCCTTTTTCAACAATTGCGTGAGAGGTCTCGCGATTGTCGAAAAGCCTTCAATGAAGCGGTGGTAGTAACCTGCCATACCAAGGAAACTACGAATCTGGGTCACGGTCTTCGGCTGCTCCCAGTGTAACACAGCTTCTACCTTGCTTGGATCAACGGTGACTACTTCTGCGGTCATTACATGTCCGAGGAACTCCATCTTGTCCTTCCAAAAGTCACACTTGCTGAACTTGGCGAAGAGTTGCTGTTCCCTCAACTTTTCCAAAACTCGCCTCAAGTGCTCAGCATGTTCATCCTTTGTCTTGGAGTAGACCAAGATGTCGTCTATGAACACAACAAGAAACTTGTCCAAATATTCCATGAACACCTTATTCATCATATTCATGAAATATGCTGGCGCATTCGTCAAACCAAAGGACATAACTATAAACTCGTAATGTCCATATCTGGACGAAAACGCGGTCTTCGGAATATCCTCTGATCGGATCTTCAGCTGGTGGTATCCCGATCTCAGATCAATCTTGGAGAAAACTCCGGCTCCTCTCAGCTGGTCAAACAGATCATCGATCCTGGGTAGCGGGTATTTATTCTTCACGGTGACTTCATTGAGTGCACGGTAGTCAATGCACATCCTGAAACTTCTGTCCTTCTTCTTGACGAACAGAACGGGCGCTCCCCACGGCGCCGAAGTCGGTCTGATGAATCCTTTCTCCATCAGCTCTTCAAGCTGCTTCTTCATCTCTACCAATTCTTCGGTGGACATCCGATAGGGTCTCTTTGCTATCGGCGCTGTACCGGATACAAGCTCTATCATAAACTCTATGTCTCTGTCTGGCGGCATACCAGGTAAATCTTCAGGAAAAACATCTGGATACTCATTCACTACTGGGACATCTTCTATGCTGATCGCCTTCGTACTGTTAACCATCAACTGTCCATCTTTAACAGCAGTAGCTTTAAATTCCACTTTCCTTCCACACAGGCTCTCAACTAAGATAATCCTTCGTCCACAATCCAGCACAGCCTTGTGCTTGTATAACCAATCCATTCCCAAAATAACATCTAAGGTCTGGGTTTCCAATATAATAAGGTTCGCTAGGAATTCTACCCCATCTATTAATATTCTCACCCCAGAACATCCTACTTTAGTTCGGAGTTCGGAACCAGGGGTTTGAACTAAAAGCATGCATTTAAGTCTTGCAATCTCCAAATCATTTTTAGCAGCAAAGCCTTGAGAAACAAACGAATGCGAAGCTCTAGAGTCAAACAAAACTGTTGCAGGTACTGAGTTGACAAGTAACTTACCCAGCACGACGTCCGTGGCATTCTGGAGTGCCTCTGCGGTGGCATGGTTGACTCGACCTCTCACCACGGTTTGGGGCGTGGCTCCTGGCTATGCTGTCCCGCGATTGGCTCCGGGTGCAGGCGTCCTGGCTGGTGTGGATCCCAGATTGAAGCGGACTGGGGTCACTCCTGCTGTCTTCTTAGGGCAACTGTTGGAGAAGTGCCCTGGCTCGTTGCATGTGTAGCAAAGATCTCACTGCCCCTGTTGATCGCACAAGCGGCGTTTCTGGTTGGAGCTGGGGTCTGATAATTCTGATTGATAGGTCTCGATGCTGGTGACGGTGTCCTTGTTGCATTCTGCGGCTGGAATCTGAAAAACTGATTTGGCGCAACCCTCAAACGTTGCTACGCTCCCTGACGCGATCCCTGCTGTTGCATCTTTCACTTCCGGTTCTCATCCAGTTCCTTGCGCTTATCTTCAAGAATGAGCGCCTTGTTCACAAGTTCCTGGAAATCTGGAAAGGTGTGGATGATCACCCCACTGCGATCTGAGTTAAGTCCCTTCATAAAGCGAGACTGTCTGGCTTTATCTGTCGCTACGTCTTCAGGTGCGTAACGTGCAAGCTGTGTGAACTTATTCAGGTATTCAGCCACCGGCTGATTACCTTGCTTCAGTGCTCTGAACTCTTCCTTCTTGAGGTCCATAATTCCTTCTGGCACGTGATACTGATGAAATGCGGCTGTAAACTCCTCCCAAGTGATGTCCTGAGGGTTCTCCCACGTGGCGCAGAAATTCTCCCACCATTCTGCGGCGGTCCCTTCCAACTGATGAGAAGCGTAGAGTACCTTCTCATTTCCCATGCATTGGGCAATGTGTAGCTTCCTTTCTATTGACCTTAGCCAATCATCGGCCTCCAACGGATTGGCATTCCCAGAGAAAGTGGGTGGGTAAGTCCTCATGAACTCTGACAGTCTTGAATTATGGCGTTGTCCCTGATTGACTTGATTATTCTGATTAGCAGTGGTGTGGGCAATAATCTGTTGCATCTGCTGCATCATTGCATGCATCAACTGGGTCTGTGCGGCAAGAAAAGCCCCAAAATTCTGCATGTCAACTGGCGGTGCTGGTTGGGGTGCAGGTGCTCCATCATTGGGGTTCCCAGCTGGGCGAGAACCACTTCCATTGCCTCCAAGGTTTCCGCGGGTGTTCACCATCTGTCGATTACTCCAAGGTTTCAGGGATGAGAGGGAATAAGAATAGACAAGTGGTAGGGAAACTTATGCGGGGGAAAAATGTAACTCATAAATCCAACTTTATTATTTAATAATAATAACTTGGTATGGTTGCTTACAATGCCTAAAGTCCTTGCAACACATACTGCACACTCAGCAAGCAATGAAAATCCAAATCGACTCTTACTGGAGTCTAACGCCTAAAGGGGTGACTCTTATTCTAACGCGACTCGACGAAGGAGTCTCAACCTTAATGCCTACGCTCACTCGTCGAGAAAACCTCCACTGCCTCCTCAGGGCGGGTGTGGCGGCATAGGCGCGAAACAATCGCCATGCCCTGCAACTACAGCTGTGGTTGACGACGCGGCGTCCTCCTCTGGCTCAGGATCTGGCTGGTGCTGTGGCTATGGCGCGGGTGCAGGTGGCCTCTTCTGGGTCCTCCTCTGGCTCTGGGGCGTCCAACTCCAACACTGGATCGGGGCCCTGTCCATACAATGCGGTCTCCAGCTCTGCGATCCTTTCCGCAGCATAGGCGACGTACTCACGAGCATTCTCTAAGTGCTTCTTCTCTTCCTCAACCTGCTCGCGAGCCTTCTTCAACTCCTGAACTGTGTCATCAACAAGCTCCTCCTGGGCGGCGACGAATCTGGCTAAGTGAGTGACGGTAGCATCCTCATCTTCTATCGGCTTCCGCTGAGCTCTGCTGTCTCGGTGTGGGTGGTGACGAAATACTGTGCCTTCCAGCTCCCTGGAGTAGGTGCGAGCGATTTGCTGCATCGCTCGACGCGACACCTCCTGGATTCCCGTCTCAAAGGTAGACCTCCTGGCGGTGAAGTGGAAAGGGCGGCTGAACTTCGTCTTCTCTCGGGCATACACCATGATCCTGACGTCCCATCCTATGACCAATCCTGCCTGCACGAGTTTAGTCCCTCGGTAGAGCGGACTCTCAAAACCTCCAAGAAACTGAAGCATACACCACAACTCGGCAGCGTAACCTCCTTCACGCTCGGCGTAGTTGTTCTTCATCATCATCTGTCAGAATACACTCGCGTAAGAACGCAACATTTTAAAATCAATGTGGAAGACGAAAAGAACTCAGCAAGGGTATGAACAAGGAAGAAAGGAGTAAGTCGAGAATTCATTCATTATCTTGACAAATTTTATCTTTAGAAAATAGGTTTTATCCTCTCTACGACCAATCTAACTATGGGTGAGCCTACAGTCAACCTGGCTCTGATACCACCTCTGTCGGGACCCGAATTTGTAAATCCGGACCCTCTGTGTTTTCAGCACTAGTCTAGGAACGCGCTAGTGCACACAGTCTCAACATTGGTAAATATCACAATCATACTCAACGAAATAATAAGGTACCTTAATTACTTAACCGAGCTGGTTGCTCGACCTTAAGGTCAAGTTACAAATATACGCTACACAGGGCAAAAACTTAATAAAAGAGAAATATAGTAGCGGAAAATAAGATAACTTCGTGGCGCCATCCAGTATACCACAGGCAACTGACTGGGCTCGCTCCCTAGATAGACGGTTCCTCTTGGAGTTCCTCCTCCGAAGCTGGTGTAGACTCTTCTTCAACTGATGTTATATTGTGGCAAGGGTGAGTACTTGGTACTCAGCAAGTCATGCACAGAATGCAACTAATATACTACATGCATGGCTTGGTACAAAGGAATAGCTCAGGGTTTAATTGCAGTAAACGGCATTTGACAAGTAACATTAGTAGATTCGAAAGCTATAGAAACAAGTTTAAGATCAATAACTTTTCCAGGAGTTAAATAAACATCTTCCCAATTCCTAATCCACATTTCCATCAACATCATTATTAAACCAAACCCAACCGTTCAAGTCCAAGTTATTTTCAAGAAAGTCTAACCCTTGACTGTAATTCCCGAGCAATGTCCAATACCATGGACACGGCTATTCGAATAGATTTTACACTCTGTAGAGGTTATGCACTTTACCCACAAGATACAGCCAAACACCACAAAGGCGAGTGTCCGTAACAAAGTCTTTCGGAAGCTTCTAACAGCACAAGTGGTCCTCCCCGGTGTTTGCACAATAACCCTTCCCTTAGCGAAGGCGAAGTTTAGGCCAATCCACCGTTAGATGGGTACCTGGCCGTAGCCCCGGTACGCTCCCCCGTACAACTACACAAAAGGTATAGTTGACACCCCGAGGTCCCACAGGTACGTTATTAGCAACTTAATCAACTAGGTCCGTCCCATTACAGACATGTGGTTGCACGTTTGACTCAGTTCAAAGGCTTGCAAGGTTAAGTCCTTAGGGTGACCAGGGCAAGACTACCCGAAGAACCAAATCAACACTCCCTGTGCCACAACTGGCCCACCCGATCATTCTTGCCACATGCCCCGGTCGAAAACTATTTATCGAACCCCCAGTTGATTACCATGCACCGCGTGCCATCGACAATAATAACACATGATACTTCTTTCAAAACAGGTTCAATATCTCATTAAGTCAATATTAGCTTTTGATTGTCCAAAGCATTTCACGTGGCAAGGCTAAGCATGCTACATCGGTCTAACTACCCATGTTGGCAATTTAATAATGTCCAACTAATAATCCACAACTAGGGTGACAAGGGGTCATGGCACATATTTAATTAACCAAGGTGTCATACAGCAATTTGGCATTTATCTAATTTCCCATAATTAAATAAAGCATTTTCTCATTAAACTAGCATGCAATAATTTAAACCAAATTAATTTGAAAATGGGATCAACATGGTCAAAGCACAACTTGCCTTCAAAGAGTGCTTGTTCTTCGTCTTGGGCTGGCTCCTGGGTCAACACTTCACCTTCGAAGCCCTCGGGCACTTCAACGTCTACTCGTAAAGCATGCAAATAGCAATAAATAAATAAACAGTAGACAAAAAGTATTGCGTCATGGGTGACACGTCTCAGCACCTCATTGGTCCACGTGGATCTGCTGACGTCAGCGCTGGCCGAACCTGTAACACCCCAATTTTTGCTTTTCATGAATTTTGATGTTATTTTACACTCTGGTGAATTTTCTGGAATTTATTTGGATTTATTTGGATTTAATTTGAATTTATTCCCTTTTGAAATAATTAAAGAATTCAAAGTTGCAAATAAAATTTTGTTGGAAATATTTTATTTGAGTTCCAAATGCCCTAAAATATTTTCTGGAATTTTTCTGAGTATTTTGCTATTTTTCTTGAATTAAATGAATTTCTGGAAATTATTTTGAATAGTAAAATGCTGGAAATTAGCCGAGTGGGTTTGCACTATTCGTCTGACCGAGCCAGCCAAGTCACCGAGCCCGAACCCTTGCGACCGTTGGATTGAGAGATCCAACGGCCATCAGCGCGCCACGTCACCCGGTCGGATCCCGTTCCGGTCCGTCCGCGTCGTGCGATCGGAGCTGCTGATCGTGCCACGTGGACGGCTCCGCGTCATCTTCTCCGTCCGAATCCAGCTCGGACTGCGCTGCCACATGGGTTCCGAGTCTGTTAGGGTTTCGCGAATTTCCAGCACGTCGAGGCGGTATTTAATGCACGGGTCATCGCCCGAGGTTCCCCTTTGTCGCCCGCACCGTTTGCCCCACCTCCCGAAGCTCGAGTCGACGTGTAGCCGCCGCAATCCCTCGCTGAAGTTGCGTTAGGGTTCTACCGTGGGATTTGCGAGTTTTCGCCGCTGTCGAGCCGTCTTCGCCGCGCCCAAGCCCAGATCCATGGTCCCCAGGACGAGACGCGTCGACCCCGACCACTCCCCTCGCCGGATCTGCCCCAAGGCGTCGTCCCGTGTGTCGTCGTCCTCGAGTCCGGCCAGACCTCGTCGACCAGCGCCGCCGCGACCTCGCGGGTTCCGTCAGCCATTCGATCCCGATCGCACACACGAGGTGAGGCCACGTAACCCCCGTACTGTTTCAACGCTAGATCTTTTAGTAGCCGTTAGATCTAGATCTAACGGTTTAGATCTCGCCACGTAGCCGTAGCAGTAACGAACTAGACTAGATCTGGACCGTTGGATCAAGATCCAACGGCCCATGTTAGCCCACGTCACCGCAACGAAATCCACGTTGCGGCGTTTAGATCCAATCTCAGCCGTTGGATTTAGATCCAACGCACGAGATCGTGCCACGTAGCCCAGCCGCCGCACCGTGCGCGTGTGTGCGCGCAACTGACATGCGGGGCCCGCATGTCAGCGACTGTGGCTTGCGTCGAGCGCACCGTAGACCCGCCGGGCCCGTAGACCGGGTCCATGGACCAGGACACGTGGCAGCACCCGGGTGGTGCCACGTGCCATGATGACGTCATGATGATGTCATCGTGGGGTTCGACCGGCGCTGACGTTAGCAGGCCGACGTGGACCAGTGACGAGATGACACGTGTCATGCTGACGTCATAATCTGGTTTTCCAATAGAAAAATAATTCGGTGGAAAATTAAAATCCGCGCTGACGTCATGCTGACGTCATTAATCGGGTTTTTCAGTATAAAAATAAATGGATTAATTCGGAATATTGATTTATTTGAATTTTGAAACTTCAAACGCTCATTACTTTTGCATTTTAACTCCGATTTGAGTGATTCAAATTTCTAAATTTTTATAAAATTGAGATCTACCTAATGGAGAATTTTATTAAATATTTGGACCAAAGTTTTTCTCTGTATTACTATTTAATTGATTATTTGAACTTTAAACGCTTATAACTTTTGCATTTTAACTCCGAATTTGACGATTCCAGTTTCTAAAAATTCATAAAATTATGCTCTCTCTGTTTATGGGCTTTATTTGGATGTTTGGACACTTTTTGTCTTTTGTTTTATTCATTTATTGCTATTTGCACGCGTTACGAGTAGACGTTGAAGTACCCGAAGGCTTCGAAGGTGAAGTGTTGACCCAGGAGCCACCTCAAGACCAAGATCAAGTATTCTTTGAAGGCAAGTTGTGCTTTGACCATGTTGATCCCATTTTGAAATTAATTTGATTTAAATTAATGCATGCTAGTTCAACTATAAAATGCTTTAGTTGATCTTGGGAGATTAGTTAATTACCTAATTGCTGTATGCCACCTTGACATAGAAAATTGAATGCCATGAACCCCTTGTCACCCTAGTTGAGGATTAAATAGTTGGACATTATTAAATTGCCAACATGGGGATTTAGATCGTTGTAGTATATTGCTTAGACCTGCCACGTGCTCATGACATGATTTTAGACAATCAAATGTTAATATTGACTTAATGATATATCGAATCTGTTTTGTAAAGGTATCATGTGTTGTGATGTTGATGGCACGTGGTGCATGGTAATCAACTAGGGGTTTGATAAATAGATTTGGACCGGGGCATGTGGCAAGAAATGATCGGGTGGGCCAGTTGTGGCATCGGGAGTGTTGTTTTGGTTCTTCGGGTAGTCTTGCCCTGGTCAACCTAAGGACTTAACCTTGCAAGCCTTTGAACTGAGTTAATCGTGCAACCACATGTCCGTAATGGGACGGACCTAGTTGAGTAAGTTACTAATAACTTGCATGTGATACCTCGGGTGTCAACTACACCTTTTGTGTAGCTTGAAAGGGGAGCGTACCAATGCGATGGCATGGTACCCGTCCAACGGTATGTCGGTCCCATACTTCGCCTTTGTTAAGGGAAGGGATGGTGTATGGCAAAAACCGGAAAGGTTCACATGTGTAGTTAGCCGTTTCCGAAAGGTTTTGTTACGATCACTCGCCTTTGTGGTGTTTGGCTGTATCTTGTGGGTAAAGTGCATAACCTCTGCAGAGTGTAAAATCTATTCGAATAGCCGTGTCCGCGGTATTGGACATTGCACGGGGATTACAGTCAAGGGTTAGACTTTCTTGGAAATAACTTGAACTTGAGAGGGTTGGTTTGGTCAAATGATGATGTTGATGGAAATGTGTACTAGGAATGGGAAAGATGTTTATTTAACTCTTGGAAAAGTTATTGATCTTATACTTGATTTTACTGCTTTCGAATCTACTTATGATACTTGTCAAATGTTGTTTACTGCAATTATACCTGGAACTATTTCTTTGTATTAAGCCATGCATGTAGTATATTAGCTTGCATTCTGTGCATGACTTGCTGAGTACCAAATACTCACCCTTGCCACAAAACAACACCAGTTGAAGAAGAGGCGACGCCAGCTTTGGAGGAGGAATATCAGGAGGAGCCGTCTAACTAGGGATCGAGTCCAGTCAGTTGCCTGTGGCATATTGGTCGGCACCACGCGTTTTCTTTATATATTCCGCTGCAGATTTTATTTGAATAAGTCTTAGCCCTACGAGGCGTACTTTTGTAACTTGACCATAAGGTCGAGCAACCAGTTTGATTATCATAATTAAAGTACTTTATTATTATCGATGTGTATGATTGTGATATTTACCAATGTTGAGACTGTGTGCACTAGCGTGATCCTGGACTAGTGCTGAATACACAGAGGGTCCGGATTTGCAAATTCGGGTCCCGACAGAACCCCACGATGACGTCACCATGACGTCATCATGCCACGTGGCACCACCCGGGTGCTGCCACGTGTCCCGGTCCATGGACCCGGTCTACGGGCCCGGCGGGTCTACGGTGCGCTCGGCGCACGTCACAGTCGCTGACATGCGGGCCCCGCATGTCAGTGGCGCGCTCGCACGCGCACGGTGCGGCGGCTGGCTACGTGGCACGATCTCGTGCGTTGGATCTAAATCCAACGGCTGAGATTGGATCTAGACGCCGCAACGTGGATTTCGTTGCGGTGACGTGGGCTAACGTGGGCCGTTGGATCTTGATCCAACGGTCCAGATCTAATCTAGTTCGTTACTACTACGGCTACGTGGTGAGATCTAAACCGTTAGATCTAGATCTAACGACGGAGATTAGATCTAAGAAATCAAATGTGAGAAAATACCTCCGGGCGACGTGGACGAATCTGGTCCACACAATGCAGATCGGACGGCTGACGGTGCTCGCGGGGGCTCGGTGGTGCGCGGCGGCGCTGGCTCACCGGAGAGGAAGAAGACGACACGGGGAACGGCGGTTGCGGGCTTCTCCGACGTGGTGAAAGGTCTCCATGGGTGCGCCTTGGCCTGACGGTCCCGGACCTGGGCTCAAACGCGGCGGCGAACGGCGGACGACGGCAGGGCGAAGCAAAAACCGTGGCGGAGGAGAGAGCAACTATGGTGAGCAATTGCGGGTGCGTCGGGGCACTACGGGCGGCGGCAGCTAGGGCAATGGCTGCGCGGGGTCAAGGCGGTCCTCGAGGCATGTCCCAGGCATTAAATACCCTCGGCGTTCACGCAAAAGGCGGAACCCTAGGCCCACACGGCGGCGGAGTCTAGCGGCGATTCGGACGGGGAAGATGCAATCTGGGCCATACACATGGCGCAACCAACGGCCACGATCGCGCGGGCGGAACCGGATCCGGACCGGATACGGCTCGAACCGGTACGGGTTGATCTTGACCGTTGGATCTAAATCCAACGGTCCAGATCGGCTTGTCTCTGGGTTAGTGTGGTGCGGCGCACGTGGGCTACGTGGCTCAATGTGGGCCGTTGGATCTTGATCCAACGGTCCACGGTTTAGGGCACGGCGGACCGGGTCCGGCTCGGACGCGGCGCGGTTTGGGTTCGAGTCGGACTCGGACTCGAGTCCGACTCGGGCTCGGTCGCATGAACAGTGCATACCAACTCGATTTTCCAGCGATTAAATAATTTAAATTAATTCCCAGAAATTCATTTAATTCATTAAAAATAGCAAAACACTCAGAAAAATTCTAGAAAATATTTTGGAACATTTTGGACTCAAATAAAATATTTTGCAACAAAAATTTATTTGAAAAATTAAATTCTTTAATTATTTGAAAAGGGAATAAATTCAAATAAATTCCAAATAAATCCCAGAAAATTTCAAAAATTCACAAAAGTGCCAAATCTTATTTAAATTCATGAAAAGCAAAAATTGGGGTGTTACACCAGTGCACTACAATCACTTTGGAAAGGATTCGACAACAACCAAAGAGTATTCATTTTAATTTCCTAAGTTAAGACGTAAAGGAAACACAAATCTCCTACACCACAACCAACATACCAGAAATTCTTCATTGTTTCTTTTCATACCAGAAAGAAATAGAAATCTCGATTTATGACATGCATGCACACTTTTCAAGAGCACTCCGGATTAGTCATATATCCATATATGACTTTCTCACCGACCTGGCTCATCGACTCTTTCATCATTAAACATCTATAAGCAATGTCATGCTTCCTTTTCACCATTCATTCTTCATGTAACAACAATACCGAATAGTCATTCACAAAAAGACTTCTTCCTCGGTACCACATGATTGAAACACAATTAACATCAATGGCTGCGAAATTCATATAAACTATAACGGCAACGCCATTAACAGGGAAACACCACATCGTAAAAGAACTCACGTCAATTGAAAAACTAAACTTGCAAAACCTCGCACTTTAACCACAATCAACATTTGGAAAAGAGCATCGGTTCCAAAGTTAAACATCTGCACATACAACCGCCATAAATTTTCTCAAAGAGAAAGGAATACTCATTTCCAAAAGAGAACACTTCACTAACAGCATCACCGATGAAACATCCACAAAAACCACCTTTTGAAGCACTTGCAAACACCACACAGATTTTCCAAATAACTCCAACTCTAGCCAAAAAAAAAAGAGTTACAAATTAAACCTCGTGAGTTTTTCCAACACAACCCTCTATGTCCATCTGCTTCCTTTCAAATCTATTCCAAGGATAACTCAGTGTGAACGCGAAAGAGCGCGATCCACTCAAAAAAGTTTTGGGTGTAAATCCATACTCACAACACAAACTAAACAAATTAACCAAAACCAAAGGTTGGCACCAATTTCTACAAGTTTTAGGGAAACTTTGAAACACAACATATGGAACACCTTGACCGAAAGCATTCAACCAAGATAGCAACAACCAAACCGGTCCAAAAGTTTTAAACACAAGCTCAGCATAGATACAACCACCTCTAGTGTTCCACTACACTTACCATTTGGGCATTCAATATTCACTATTTACTCATCGAGAAGGCCCAACAGGACTTAACAAAAACCACACAACAAATTCTTTCTATAATTACCTTCCCCAACATTTATAAATAAAGTTTATGATGCTTATCATAAGACATCCAACCAAGACTACCTCAACATGATCCCCATGGACCATCAATTCATATAACATCATATTCTATATTTAAAAACATAATACTTCAACAAGTACTTTAGCAGGATCAACCTATCTATTTCATACCATCCATACGTCAACTTTTCAACAATCGAACTTTTTCCATTAATCAATGACTTCAACAAGTAAATGTCATCTCCACAAGATAAAGTTTGTAAATAGGACTTTAAGAAATACATTCATTAAGGATAAATCCTTACATCATGATAATTATCCATTGTTCATTCAATCGCAACAGTGCTCAACATTAAATCACATTTTACAGTTTGTCTCTATTTTAACAATCGTTTTAAACGATTAATCACTCTACCAAGTCATCAATATCAATAATTTGCATAATCATCAAACAACAACATTGCTTTTAGCTACCCTATACATAGGTTATAACACAATTGCCACTACACAATGTACTCCAACTATTAAAATAAATTTAATAAATTAGACAATCCCAATGCTCTTTACAACAACATCAAACAACAACTCCTACCTTCTCAATTGTCATCTGTATTAGCATTTCAAGAACACAATTACATCCTTCCAATTATGCTAATAGTTTGCAACAACATAAATAGCAACTCTAATGAACTTCCAAATTGAGTTCACAGACCGACACGATTAAATTTCTGTACTAACATGTTAATTTAGAACATCTTTAAACAACCGACCAAGTTTCTATAACAATGTTAATGGTTTACATGATCTTAATGTTCTCACTACGCATCAGGGTTTAAAACTTTAAATATTATCGGGGGTCATAAGCACTTTTAAAGCAAAGTAACAGATTCTAAGCATGTACATTAACACATTTAATCATTCTCACTATAGAGTACTCTACAACACTAGTAGCCTATTTATTCTCAAGCTAAAGATAACAACCGCATTGAATTGTTTCAACTCACAAATTAACTTAACAATACGTCATTCCATAAACCACATTGTACATACTACATAACATGCTAAACAACAATTCTCACTGTTGACGAACGATTTCAGTCAAAAGACTACTTACTTTGTTTGAAGCATTTTATTTTTAAAACTCAACCCAAATTCACAAGGAAACTTGACTCTCAAAATTGCAATGAGACAAACCCAAACTTGGTCATGCAAAAGGAAATTCTCCAAAACACTTTTCAATCTCAAAGACTCCCACAGGAGGGAACCAAGCGATCAAGTAAACCTTTATGGACAAAGGCACAAAACATAAATCAATATATCTTAAGTCTTTGCACACAACTTCAATAACATCTTTTAAACTCAGAGTGAGACACACAAGAACCAAAACTATACTTTTCTTTGGAGAACAACCAGCAAAGCCGATGTCAAAGCCAAAAGGCGACCAAAAGACACGCAACTCAAAACTCTTCTTCTTCGTCTTCAACCAAGGAAGACAAAACCACAAACCGCCTATGGAACAATCCATGAAAATCCAATACCAAACACTTTTCTTTTGATTTCAATCAACTAAAACCAAGAAAACCAACCAAACCGACCGTCGGGACGGTAAAGAACATCTGAAGGAATCCACCACCAACTCTTCTATTTGTCTCCAGTCATCTACCTGATCTACGACAGAAAAGGATAATCACTCTTCTCCTACAGGGGTTAAAATTCTTCGGTGATGGCGTTAACCGGCCACACTGTCAAACCACACCCTTACTATGAACAAAAAGAGGTGACCGAAACCCTTCGGCACCACCACCCCACTTTATCACTATAACAAGAACAATTCAATCAATTATCTCATAAGCATAGCAGCTGTCGGGACCCGAATTTGCAAATCCGGACCCTCTGTGTATTCAGCACTAGTCCAGGATCACGCTAGTGCACACAGTCTCAACATAGATGAATATCACAATCATACACAGCGGAAAAGAGAAATAACACAATTATAGAATATAAACTATTGAACAACCTTAAGGTCAACCTTGCATTTGTGAAGCCTTGACGGCTTCAACTCCAAATAAGCAGCAGCGGAACGAAGAACATTGGTGAATCCCATCAATACGCCATAGGCAACTGACAGGGTTCGACTCCTAGATAATCGCCTTCTCACGGAACTTCTTCTTCTTCGACGATGTAGACTTTTGCTCACTGGTGATTGTTTGTTTGCAAGGGGTGAGTACATAAAGCACTCAGCAAGTCATGCACAGAATGCAAGTCTAATAGCTATATGCATGGCTTATTCCAAATGACAGGCTGAAGGGGTTATTTTGCAATAAACAGCATTCACAAATATTCATAATAGATTGTAAAGCGGTAAAACAGATAATAATAGTAATAATTTCACAGTTGTTTCAAAAGTAAACCATTCCACATCCTTAACCAATTATCACTTTTCCACAGGCAAACTGCCTCCAATCCCAAGTTCAATTTTCATGAAAAGCTAACCCTTGACTGTAATCCCCGAGCATTGTCCAGTACCGTGGACTCGGCTATTCGAATAGGTTTTACACTCTGCAGAGGTTATACACTTTACCCACAAGATACAATCCACTCACCACGTCAGCCGTGAATCGCCATACAAGAGTATGCGAATGAGCGATCATAACAAAGTCTTTCGGAAACTTCTAACAGCACAAGTGGTCCTCCCCGGTTGTTGTACACTAACCCTTCCCTTAGCTAAGGCGAAGTTTAGGCCAACCAACCGTTAGATGGGTACCTGGCCGCAGCCCCGGTACGCTCCCCCGTACAACTTACACAAAGGGTGTAGTTGACCTCCTGAGGTCCCACAGGTACGTTATTAGCAACTTAATCAACTAGGTCCGTCCCATTACAGACATGTGGTTGTACGATTGACTCAGTTCAAAGGCTTGCAAGGTTAAGTCCTTAGGGTGACCAGGGCAAGACTACCCGAAGAACCAAATCAACATCCCTAGTGCCACAACTGGCCCACCTGATTATTCTTACCACATGCCCCGGTCGAAAAACTATTTATCAAACCCCAGTTGATTACCATGCACCACGTGCCATCAACATCACATGATACCTTTCCAAAACAGGTTCAATATATCATTAAGTCAATATTAACATTTGATTATCCAAAATCATGTCATGAGCACGTAGCAGGTCTAAACAGTATACTACAACGGTCTAAAACCCATGTTGGCAGTTTAATAATGTCCAACTAGTAATCCACAACTAGGGTGACAAGGGTCATGGCACATATTTAAATAATCAAGGTGTCATACAGCAAATTGTTATTTATCTAACCCCCATATTTAAATAAAGTATTTTCTAATTGAACTAGCATGCAATAGGTTAAATCAAAATAGATTTCAAAATAGGATCAATATGGTCAAAGCACAACTTGCCTGGCCCTTGCAAACTTTACTGTCCTTTACTCTTTATCTTTGATCCTTGATCCTCGAGCTTCAACTTCCACTTTCTCGATCCTCAGCTCGTTCGAACGATTTCCGGACGACACGTCTAACGATAAAGAAACACAAATACAAACCAATTCAAAAGACAAATCGAATAAACACCAAATTAAGAACAAATAGCATTGGGCACAACGGCTTAGAAGGATTTGGGAACTCGAACGGATTAGATCGAAGAGTTGACAAAAGAGAACGGGCTTTCGGCAAAACACCGAAAAGGGAAAGACTAATAACTGGGAAAGAAAGAATAATATTCCGAAGAATATTTCTTCCAAGTTATTATCTTGATTGGACAGATAGCGACATATGGGCTCTCGATCTATAGATCGGGTCCATAAGGATATGTTAGTTCGCGATGAACTAAAGCGATTCTTGAAGTTGACTTTTGTTGACCGAATGCAGACCGCGATCAAACAAAAGAGACGGATAGATCAGACGCGAGGGTATGACAGATGGCCAATGGTCTATCGACCAAGTCCACGAACGAAGTCTAGGTTAAAGGTAGATTAGGTTTTCAGGGATAAGACAAGACAAGTGTCTTACCACGATTGAAACAACAGGAAAGATTGCAAAGATAACAACGCGGCTCACGATAAACTTAGTTCATCGAACCGGTCTTAGGTTAGGTTTTGATTCGGCTTTGAAGATGATATGACGATGAGACTAGGCTCACATCATGATGATAGAGAAGACGAAGGCATCGCACTAGGGTCTGTGCATGAATGCACGCATGCGATGACAACGAAGCGATGAGAGCCAAGCGTTAACGGCGAAACGTTAACGGCGGAACGTTAACGACAGAACGTTAACGACGGAGCGTTAACGGTGAAACGTTAACGGTGGAACATTAACGGTGGAAAGTTAACGGTGAAACGTTAACGACAGAACGTTAACGGCGAAACGTTAACGGCGAAGCGTTAACGACGGAGCGTTAACGGGGAAACATTGACGGCAAAACGTTAGCGGAGGAACGTTAACGACGAAACGTTAACGGAGGAACGTTAACGGGGAAACGTTAACGGAGGAGTGTTAACGACAGAGCGTTAACGGTGAAACGTTAACGGTAACAGGTAACGGAGGAACGTTAACGGCGGAGCGTTAACGGCAGATCGTTAACGATGGAGCGTTAAACAATGATAGGAGACTTCATGAAGCGAAGTAGCGACCGTCGGTGCAATGACATGGCCGCGGTAGAACGCTACCAAGGAGGGTTAACCGGTGTGCGAACCGGCGGCAACGGTTTAGGCCGAAAGACGACGGTTTAAGGCCGGAATCGGCTCCGACAGCAAACGGAGACCAAAAGAACCTTAAGTATGATCCAAAACAGTAAAAGATGATCCTCCGGATGCGACAACACGGCCGGAGCGAACCAAAATAGCCGGCGTCAAAAGGCGACGCGCGGCGACGGCAAACGGTGGCCTAAATATATAAAAAAATTCCGGAGGATGGGATGGCAAAGGGAGAATGTCTACTGCGTAGAACGCGGCGAGACGAACTCAACGGTATAGGCGGATTTTGCGGCGCCCTTCCGGATTAATCACAAACTGGCGATTAACGGGTTTCGGATCAAAACTTTGGACGGCTATAACTTCTAGAATAATGATCGGAACTTAACGAAATTTGACCGAGAGCTAGATGGGACCAAGAGGCACACCGTGACGTAGGTGGCTCGAAGAAATACCTTCTGGAACAGCGGGGAACGCGCGAGGAAGTTTGCCGCTGTCTGGAACGCAGTCTGTTCGCAGTCTGAACGGAGAAATTAATTTGCTGCGCCAAATCCAGAGGGCAAAACCTTGGGGCAAGATGTGCATCCTGTAGAGGAAATCCCCAGGAGTCTACACAAAAAATTTCACCGTCAAACTCGAAAAATTGAGGGAGTTATGGCCTCGGCAAGATTCGGGATTGAAACGGCCATAACTTTTGATCCCGTGGACCAAATTGGCTGAATTTTGGACAGAAAGCAGATGGTACCTTGTGGCACACCATTGCGAATACGGATCTCGAAAAGAGTCGACGAGCTACCCAGGACGCGGCTCCAAAGTTCGGCCGGTGTCGGGCGATGTTCGGGCGACATTGGATGGTTTTGGAATTTTAGAAAATTGATCTGAGATTTAGAGGACGTGTGGGAGGTCTACAAGGGTTAAGGGTGGTGGCTAGGTCAAGCACAAAAAATTTGGACGCGTTTGGAGCAAAAACGGGTCTTGTAGGCATTTTATCGAGCAGTTTCCGTGCATGAATCGGATCCGGGCGACGTGGGCCAATCTGGGCGTGACACGTGGCGGGGGGCGTGCTGGGCTGGCTTGGGCGCTCGGACGCGTGGGCTGGCGCGTGGGCGCGGGAGAGAGGGCGAGTGGGTAGGCTGGCCAGCCCGTCTGGGCATGAGGAGGGAAGCGGGTGAGGTGGGCCGTGGGGGGGGCGAGCGGGCCGGCTGGCGGTCGTGGGCCAGCGGGAGGAGAGAGGAGGGAATGAGGCCCAAGCAATTTTCGGAATTCCCAGCAAATTTTCGAATAAAAACAATTCCCGAAATTCAATTAAATCATTAGAGGCAATAAAAATACCAGAAAAATTCTAGAAAAATTCCAGAAAATATTTTGAGACATTTTGAACTCAAATAAAATATTTCCAACAAAACTTTATATAAACTTTTCCAAATAATTAATTAATTTCGAATGAAAGGCTTAGTTTAAATTAATTCCAAATAAATCCGATAAATAGCAAACGAGCTCCGAAAAATCTCAAAAATTACAGGAAAACTTCTTGAAGCACAAGGAATCCAAATAAAATAAAATAAATTTTATTTGAGGTTTAGAATAATCAAATTAAATTGTTTTAGCTTTTAGAAAATTAAAATCAAGCTTTATAAACGCGAGAAAAACAACGAAAATTTTTGGGAAGCTAAACTAAACCAAAATTTTTGAAAACCCAAATTTTGGGATGTTACAAATCTCCCCCCCTTAACAGAATCTCGTCCCCGAGATTCAGGGCTGACTATAGAATTAGGTTCAGGGGGACTCAACTCTTGAGCTTCGTCGACTTCCAAACAACTCCATACTGGACAGGGGTCGCTTCTGAACAAACGCTTGGTAACATTCAAAATTTTGTAGGCTGCTCCTTGCGGATGAGATCCTCTTATAAGTTCACTGACTCCAACAGTGTCTACTTTTCTGGCACAAAAGGCACTTCTTCTGCGGAAAATCTTGATACTACCTTTGTCGGGAAATCTTGAACATCTCCTGCACTCATGCTGACACTTCTGGCAACTCCATTGATAGGCTCCTTGCTTACATTCTGAACACTTGATTTTCTGCTTCTTCTAGAAATTGGACAAGCTGTATCTGACAACAAAGCTTACTTGCAATTACGCGGTCTTCAACGAGACTTGGATAGCATTCCGGTTGGTCTGGCACTATCTTTGTCGGCTTGATTCTTCAGCGTTGATTGAAACTCTGTATCAACTGAATACTCCTTCACAATTCACTTTCTGACGCAAGTGTCTCGGTAGGCGAGGGACTAGAATTGAAGTGGGCAGGTATAACACCTTTTCTCCTAGGACAACTATTAGCAAAGTGTCCCGGCTCATTGCATCTGAAGCAACACTTGACTGACATCCGTTGGCTTTCTCCTGACATGGTACTAATCTTGGTAGGGTAGAGCTGAGATCGATGCGATCAGCGGTGATCACTTTCTTTTGAGGGCAGTGATTAGAAAAATATCCTGGCTGACGGCAGGCAAAGCAGACTCTAGAAACCAGGCTTCTTCCTTGAGAACTTTTCACTAGGTTGATGTTATCAAAATTCTGGCTATCAAGGCGAGGCATAGGTGAAATTGTCTCGAACACAGCTTGAGCAGTATGGCGGCTGAGTTGTTGAGAGGCACTCCTCATTCGCTGTTGCAGTGGTCCTCCTTGGTTAGACTTCTGATGCTTGCGGTGGTCTTCCAATTCCTTGCACTCATCTTCTAGGTCAAGGTCTTGTTAATCAACTCTTCTTGCTTCAACTGACTCCTTAAGCAAGTTGCTTCCATAGTCTTACCACTCACTTTCTGTGTTATAATCTTTACTGATGTAATTTCTGGGATGATCATGGCTTTTGGCATTGCTTGATCTCTCTGTGGCATTCCTTAACAAATGACCTGACTCGCCACAGTGGTAACATGAACGTTTGGGTCATCGTGTCGGGTTGATGGGGCATTCTCTAGGCCAATGACCTCATTTATCACACAAGAAACAATTCCATGGTGACCAAGTATTACTGATTTCTTGAGGTAGATGGATAGGGTTGACATGCTTCTTCTTCTTTTCTTCACGTGGCACCGCTAGTGCGGATGACAATCCTTCTCTTTTTGCTAACTCTTGAGCAATGACAGCTCGAAAATTCTCTCGCTGATGCCAAGTCACAGCGGTCACTACTGAATCCAGGGAACATTGAGATGGGCAGTGATCACGGCTTTCGCAAAGATAGCATGTGATGTTGCACATAGGACATTCTCCGGGTAAATGGCTTCCTTCACAGCTAGAACAATTGATTACCTGTTCATCAGTAGTGTGTCCTATTTCTCCACATCGGATGCATGCACGGTTTTCTGACTTATCTAGATGGCAACACTTCAAAGAACAGCGTCTCGGTATGGTATTGGGTGCAGGGGTTGTACTCTTTTCTGAACTTGCAGTAGTCACACTATCATCTGATGACGCAACAAACTGACGAAGGGCAGTGGCAAATTCCAATCAAGTGATAATATGTCCATCTTCCGAGGTGGCGTAGAAACCTTTCCTCCAGACTAATGCATCTCCTTTTAACTAGCAAGTAGCTTAGGGGACCTTCTCTTCATCTTCACTTTGCACCAAATCAAGCTTCTCTTCTATGACACGAAGCCATATTTTTGCGTCTTTGAGAGTGGCTGATCCATCAAACATGGGTGGTTTGGTCTTCATGAACAAGGCAAACTTTGACTGTGAACAGGAGGTTGTGACTTTAGTTGTGGAGGGTTTGATTTTAGCACTAATAACATCCATCTGTACGGCTGAGTCTGGGTAGTGACGAACTGATCCAAGTGTTGAACTATCACGGTTGGTGCGGTGGACAGCTGCTGGTCACTATCTGCTTTGACACTGACATCGGTAGTAGCAACTGAATTGACTTGAACTGCCCCGAAGTCATAGCTGTAGTTGGTCCTTTCCATTTGTTGATCACTCCAAGGTGTAGGTAAGAGGGAAAAAGCATAGATGAAGTTCAAGAATCCTAGTGCAGGGGAGCAGGTTTAACCCAAGAACTTACACAAATATTATTAAGAACTTGGTATGGTTGCTTATCCAAGCCTAAAAGCTTTGCAACACATACTGCACACTCAGCAATCAATGAAGGACCAAATTCCTAAGCACACAATAATCTAGCGTCTAAAAGGGTAACACTCTTATCTTAAGAGACGCGACTCTCACACATGAGTCTCAACTGACAACTAAGCACTGGTCCTTCAAGCTTCTGGAACACTTCATCGATCCACTTCTCTTCGAGCTCGATGATTCCTTACTTCACGATCTTCAGGGTTAACGGCGACATCCAGTACTTTCTCCTTAAGTGTGAAACATCGTTAACTATTTGGAACAACTCAGGTAAGATTTCCATTTAAATCGAAGGGGAGGATAGAAATTTCAGCAAAGGGGGAAAGAATAGAAGAATAAGATAAGTCAAGAACTTATTATTCTTTCAAGTTGAATTTTCTCCTTAGAAAATAATTTTGAAGCTCCTAAAGACGGCCAATCTATCTAGGGTCAAGACCTACAGTCAGTATGGCTCTGATACCACCTCTGTCGGGACCCGAATTTGCAAATCCGGACCCTCTGTGTATTCAGCACTAGTCCAGGATCACGCTAGTGCACACAGTCTCAACATAGATGAATATCACAATCATACACAGCGGAAAAGAGAAATAACACAATTATAGAATATAAACTATTGAACGACCTTAAGGTCAACCTTACATTTGTGAAGCCTTGACGGCTTCAACTCCAAATAAGCAGCAGCGGAACGAAGAACATCGGTGAATCCCATCAATACGCCACAGGCAACTGACAGGTTCGACTCCTAGATAATCGCCTTCTCACGGAACTTCTTCTTCTTCGACGATGTAGACTTTTGCTCACTGGTGATTGTTTGTTTGCAAGGGGTGAGTACATAAAGCACTCAGCAAGTCATGCACAGAATGCAAGTCTAATAGCTATATGCATGGCTTATTCCAAATGACAGGCTGAAGGGGTTATTTTGCAATAAACAGCATTCACAAATATTCATAATAGATTGTAAAGCGGTAAAACAGATAATAATAGTAATAATTTCACAGTTGTTTCAAAAGTAAACCATTCCACATCCTTAACCAATTATCACTTTTCCACAGGCAAACTGCCTCCAATCCCAAGTTCAATTTTCATGAAAAGCTAACCTGTAACACCCCAAAATTTTGCTTTTCTTAAATTCATGTGTGATTTGGCACTTTGGTGAATTTTTGGAATTTTCTGGAATTTATTTGGATTTATTTAGAATTTATTTGAATTTATTCCATTTTGAAATAATTAAAGAATTTAATTTTGCAAATAAAATTTTGTTGGAAATATTTTATTTGAGTCCAAAATGTTCCAAAATATTTTCCAGAATTTTTCTGGAATTTTTCTGAGTATTTTGCTATTTTTAATGAATTAAATGAATTTCTGGGAATTATTTTAATTATTAAATCGCTGGAAAATGCGAATGGGTTTGCACTGTTCATCCGATCGAGCCGCACCCGAGTCAGACTCGAGTCCGACCCGAGCCAGCCGAGTCGGTCGAACCCAACCCTAACCCAAGTTGATCCCGACCGTCGGATCGAGATCCAACGGTCCGGATTGGATCGCATCGGTTCGAGCCAAGACCGGACCAGACCCGGTCGCGCCCGTGCGATCGTGGCCGTTGATCGTACACGTGGGCCGATCGGCCGTCGTCTCCGCCCGAAGTCCGAAGCCGGACTCGCCGCGCCGCCGCCGTGGAGAATTAGGTTTACGTCTCGGGAACGAACTCCGAGGCTATTTAAAGCCCGGTCACGCCCGAGGTTGCCCTCCTCCGCGCGCACTGTCCTCGAGCCATCTCGCCGAGCCGCCGCTGCTTATTCGCGTGCGAGCTCGCCGTAGTTGGAGGAGGTGTCCGCCGCGGTTTGCGCCGTTTTCCGCCGCCGTCCGTCGTCTTCCGCCGAGAAGGAGCCCAGATCCGGAGTCCCCGCTTCGAGACGCACCTGAAGAGACCACCCACTTCGCCGGAGCGTGCCCGAAACGCCGTCGGTGTGGTCTTCGTTCTCAACGCCGGCCGCCGGAGCTCCGCCGTGGACATCGCAGACCCACGAAGCTTCTCCACCGTCGGATCTTCATCGCACGGTCCAGATTCGTCCACGTCACCCACGGTAAAGAATCACGTGTTAATCTCCAGATCTAATCTCAACCGTTAGATCTAGATCCAACGGCTTAGATTGAACCACGTTCATAGCGATAGGTGGATCTTGACCGTCCGATCAAGATCGAACGGTCGATCGATGGAGTTGTTTTCCAAGCGCGTTAGCGGATCTAATCTGGGCCGTTGATTTTCAAATCAACGGCCGAGATTGCGCCACGTGTCGGGAAGCCTGACCGCCTCTGCCGCCGTCGGCCCACGCTGGCAGGCGTGTGACGCCGACACGCCGTCGCTGCGTGTCGAGGGCCCACCTTGCCGATCGCCGTGAGCCGTGGCGAGCCCACTGTGGACCGAGCCGAATCGCGGCCGGTCCGTGGACCCGAGGCCACGCGTCGTCACCCGATTGGTCCACGTGTCCTCTTGACGCAATAAATGATTTTCCGAAAAGAAAATGATTTAATAATTCGGTTTAATAATTGATTTGAATTTCAAAACTTCAAACGCTTATAACTTTTATGCGTTTCAACTCCGATTTGAGTGATTCAAATTTCTAAATTCGTATAAAATTGAGATCTACTTAAATATGAATTTTATTTAATTTTGGACTAAAGTTTTTCTCTGTAAAATTATTTAATTGATTATTTAAACTTCAAATAATCATAACTTTTGCATTTTAACTCCAAATTTGACGATTCCAGTTTCTAAAAATTCATAAAATTATGTTCTCTCTGTTTATGGATTTTATTTGGATGTTTGGACACTTTTTGCCTATTGTTTATTCGTGTATTTGCTATTTGCACGCTTTACGAGTAGACGTTGAAGTGCCGGAAGGATTCGAAGGAGAAGTATTGACTCAGGATCCAACTCAAGACCAAGAACAAGTACTTTTTGAAGGCAAGTTGTGCTTTGACCATGTTGATCCTATTTTGAAATCTATTTTGATTTAACTTATTGCATGCTAGTTCAATTAGAAAATACTTTATTCAAATATGGGGGATTAGATAAATACCAATTTCTTTGTATGACACCTTGATTATTTAAGTATGTGCCATAACCCTTGTCACCCTAGTTGTGGATTACTAGTTGGACATTATTAGATTGCCAACATGGGTTTTAGACCGTTGTAGTATAACGCTTAGACACACTACGTGCTCAGGACATGATTTTGGACAATCAAATGGTAATATTGACTTAATGATATATTGAACCTGTTTTGGAAAAGTATCATGTGATGTTGATGGCACGTGGTGCATGGTAATCAAGCTGGGTTTGATAAATAGTTTTCGACCGGGGCATGTGGCAAGAGTAATCAGGTGGGCCAATTGTGGCATTGGGGATGTTGATTTGGTTCTTCGGGTAGTCTTGCCCTGGTCACCCTAAGGACTTAACCTTGCAAGCCTTTGAATTGGGTCTAACGTGCAACCACATGTCTGTAATGGGACGGACCTAGTTGACTAAGTTGCTAATAACGTACCTGTGGGACCTCAGGAGGTCAACTACACCCTTTGTGTAAGTTGTACGGGGGAGCGTACCGGGGCTGAGGCCAGGTACCCATCTAACGGTTGATTGGCCTAGACTTCGCCTTAGCTAAGGGAAGGGTTAGTGTGCAATAACCGGGGAGGACCACTTGTATTGTTAGAAGTTTCGGAAAGACTTTGTTACGGGAACTCGCCTTTGTGGTGTTTGACTGTATCTTGTGGGTAAAGTGCATAACCTCTGCAGAGTGTAGAATCTATTCGAATAGCCGTGTCCGCGGTATTGGACATCGCTCAGGAATTACAGTCAAGGGTTAGATTTTCTCAAAAATAACTTGGACTTGAAAGGTTGGGTTGGATTGACAATGATGTTAGAAATGTGGTTTAGGATGGGAAAAATGTTTACTAAACTTCTTGAAAAGTTATTTATGCTTTACTTGTTTCTACCGCTTTGAATCTACTTATACTACTTGTCAAATCTTTGTTTCTTGCAAATATACCTTGAGCTATTCCTTTGTACCAAGCCATGCATATAGTATATTAGCTTTGCATTCGTGTGCATGACTTGCCGAGTACCAAGTACTCACCCTTGCCACCATACAACACAGTTGAAGAGGAGACTACACCGGCTTTGGAGGAGGAACTCCAAGAGGATTCGTCTACTTAGGAAGCGAGCCGGTCGGTTGCCTGTGGTATCTTGGATGGCGCCAATGGTTATCTTATTTTCCGCTGCTACTATTTCTCTCTTAATAAGATTCGCCCGGTGAGGCGTATATAGTAACTTGACCATAAGGTTGAGTAACCAGTTTGGTTATTTAAATAAAAGTACTTTATTAGTATCGAGTGGTATGATTGTGATATTTACCGATGTTAAGACTGTGTGCACTAGCGCGTTCCTGGACTAGTGTTGAATACACAGAGGGTCCGGATTTGCAAATTCGGGGTCCCGACATAACCCTTGACTGTAATCCCCGAGCATTGTCCAGTACCGTGGACTCGGCTATTCGAATAGGTTTTACACTCTGCAGAGGTTATACACTTTACCCACAAGATACAATCCACTCACCACGTCAGCCGTGAATCGCCATACAAGAGTATGCGAATGAGCGATCATAACAAAGTCTTTCGGAAACTTCTAACAGCACAAGTGGTCCTCCCCGGTTGTTGCACACTAACCCTTCCCTTAGCTAAGGCGAAGTTTAGGCCAACCAACCGTTAGATGGGTACCTAGCCGCAGCCCGCAGACGCCCCGCATAACTTACACAAAGGGTGTAGTTGACCTCCTGAGGTCCCACAGGTACGTTATTAGCAACTTAATCAACTAGGTCCGTCCCATTACAGACATGTGGTTGTACGATTGACTCAGTTCAAAGGCTTGCAAGGTTAAGTCCTTAGGGTGACCAGGGCAAGACTACCCGAAGAACCAAAACATCATCCCCAGTGCCACAACTGGCCCACCTGATCATTCTTGCCACATGCCCCGGTCGAAAAACTATTTATCAAACCCCAGTTGATTACCATGCACCACGTGCCATCAACATCACATGATACCTTTCCAAAACAGGTTCAATATATCATTAAGTCAATATTAACATTTGATTATCCAAAATCATGTCATGAGCACGTAGCAGGTCTAAGTAGTATACTACAACGGTCTAAAACCCATGTTGGCAGTTTAATAATGTCCAACTAGTAATCCACTACTAGGGTGACAAGGGTCATGGCACATATTTAAATAATCAAGGTGTCATACAGCAAATTGGTATTTATCTAACCCCCATATTTAAATAAAGTATTTTCTAATTGAACTAGCATGCAATAGGTTAAATCAAAATAGATTTCAAAATAGGATCAATATGGTCAAAGCACAACTTGCCTGGCCCTTGCAAACTTTACTGTCCTTTACTCTTTATCTTTGATCCTTGATCCTCGAGCTTCAACTTCCACTTTCTCGATCCTCAGCTCGTTCGAACGATTTCCGGACGACACGTCTAACGATAAAGAAACACAAATACAAACCAATTCAAAAGACAAATCGAATAAACACCAAATTAAGAACAAATAGCATTGGGCACAACGGCTTAGAAGGATTTGGGAACTCGAACGGATTAGATCGAAGAGTTGACAAAAGAGAACGGGCTTTCGGCAAAACACCGAAAAGGGAAAGACTAATAACTGGGAAAGAAAGAATAATATTCCGAAGAATATTTCTTCCGAAGTTATTATCTTGATTGGACAGATAGCGACATATGGGCTCTCGATCTATAGATCGGGTCCATAAGGATATGTTAGTTCGCAGTGAACTAAACTGATTCTTGAAGTTGACTTTTGTTGACCGAACGGACACAGTCAAACAAAAGAGAGACGGATAGATCGGGCACAGGGGTATGACAGATGGCCAATGGTCTATCGACCAAGTCCACGAACGAAGTCTAGGTTAAAGGTAGATTAGGTTTTCAGGGATAAGACAAGACAAGTGTCTTACCACGATTGAAACAACGGGAAAGATTGCAAAGATAACAACGCGGCTCACGATAAACTTAGTTCATCGAACCGGTCTTAGGTTAGGTTTTGATTCGGCTTTGAAGATGATATGACGATGAGACTAGGCTCACGTCATGATGATAGAGAAGACGAAGGCATCGCACTAGGGTCTGTGCATGAATGCACGCATGCGATGACAACGAAGCGATGAGAGCCAAGCGTTAACGGCGAAACGTTAACGGCGAAACGTTAACGGCGGAACGTTAACGACAGAACGTTAACGACGGAGCGTTAACGGTGAAACGTTAACGGTGGAACATTAACGGTGGAAAGTTAACGGTGAAACGTTAACGACAGAATGTTAACGGCGAAACGTTAACGGCGAAGCGTTAACGACGGAGCGTTAACGGGGAAACATTGACGGCAAAACGTTAGCGGAGGAACGTTAACGACGAAACATTAACGGAGGAACGTTAACGGGGAAACGTTAACGGAGGAGTGTTAACGACAGAGCGTTAACGGTGAAACGTTAACGGTAACAGGTAACGGAGGAACGTTAACGGCGGAGCGTTAACGGCAGATCGTTAACGACGGAGCGTTAAACAATGACAGGAGACTTCATGAAGCGAAGTAGCGACCGTCGGTGCAATGACATGGCCGCGGTAGAACGCTACCAAGGACGGTTAACCGGTGCGCGAACCGGCGGCAACGGTTTAGGCCGAAAGACGACGGTTTAAGGCCGGAATCGGCTCCGACGGCAAACGGACACCAAAAGAACCTTAAGTATGATCCAAAACAGTAAAAGATTATCCTCCGGATGCGACAACACGGCCGGAGCGAACCAAAATAGCCGGCGTCAAAAGGCGACGTGCGGCGACGGCAAACGGTGGCCTAAATATATAAAAAAAAATTCCGGAGGATGGGATGGCAAAGGGAGAATGTCTACTGCGTAGAACGCGGCGAGACGAACTCAACGGTATAGGCGGATTTTGCGGCGCCCTTCCGGATTAATCACAAATTGGCGATTAACGGGTTTCGGATCAAAACTTTGGACGGCTATAACTTCTAGAATAATGATCGGAACTTAACGAAATTTGACCGAGAGCTATATGGGACCAAGAGGCACACCGTGACGCAGGTGGCTCGAAGAAATACCTTCTGGAACAGCGGGGAACGCGCGAGGAAGTTTGCCGCTGTCTGGAACGCAGTCTGTTCGCAGTCTGAACGGAGAAATTAATTTGCTGCGCCAAATCCAGAGGGAAAAACCTTGGGGAAAGATGTGCATCCTGTAGAGGACATCCCCAGGAGTCTACACAAAAAATTTCACCGTCAAACTCGAAAAATTGAGGGAGTTATGGCCTCGGCAAGATTCGAGATTGAAACGGCCATAACTTTTGATCCCGTGGACCAAATTGGCTGAATTTTGGACAGCAAGCAGATGGTACCTTGTGGCACACCATGGCGAAGACAGATCTCGAAAAAAGTCGACGAGCTGCCCGGGACGCGGCTCCAAAGTTCGGCCGGTGTCGGGCGATGTTCGGGCGACATTGGATGGTTTTGGAATTTTAGAAAATTGATCTGAGGTCTAGAGGACGTGTGGGAGGTCTACAAGGGTTAAGGGTGGTGGCTAGGTCAAGCACAAAAAATTTGGACTCGTTTGGAGCAAAAACGGGTCTTGTAGGCATTTTATCGAGCAGTTTCCGTGCATGAATCGGATCCGGGCGACGTGGGCCAATCTGGGCGTGACACGTGGCGGGGGGCATGCTGGGCTGGGTTGGGCGCTCGGACGCGTGGGCTGGCGCGTGGGCGAGGAGAGAGGCGAGTGGGCGGCTGGCCCGGCCCCATGCTGAGGTAGCGGGAGGGAAGCGGGTGAGTGGGCGTGGGAGCGGCGGGCGGTGGCGGATCGTGGGCCAGCGGGAGGAGAGAGGAGGGAATGAGGCCCAAGCAATTTTCGGAATTCCCAGCAAATTTTCGAATAAAAACAATTCCTGAAATTCAATTAAATCATTAGAGGCAATAAAAATACCAGAAAAATTCTAGAAAAATTCCAGAAAATATTTTGAGACATTTTGAACTCAAATAAAATATTTCCAACAAAACTTTATATAAACTTTTCCAAATAATTAATTAATTTAGAATGAAAGGCTTAGTTTAAATTAATTCCAAATAAATCCGATAAATAGCAAACGAGCTCCGAAAAATCTCAAAAATTACAGGAAAACTTCTTGAAGCACAAGGAATCCAAATAAAATAAAATAAATTTTATTTGAGGTTTATAATAATCAAATTAAATTGTTTTAGCTTTTAGAAAATTAAAATCAAGCTTTATAAACGCGAGAAAAACAACGAAAATTTTTGGGAAGCTAAACTAAACCAAAATTTTTGAAAACCCAAATTTTGGGATGTTACAGCAGCATATGCTATCAAATATAACATTCAACAACAAGGCTTAAATGCAACATTTAAGCGTAAGCGACGATACCCCTACCCTTTCCTACTGTGCATCCATGTGTGTCAAATTTTAAATTAGTTATCCCACTTACACAAGTTTTAATGTTGCTATCTTATGACAAAATTTTCAGTATAATCTAAGCCATGTTTCTAGGTTACTCCACATCAAAATTTTAGTTAACCCTATGGTATTCCACTAAGTTCATACACCACGGACCTGAAGCCCGCTCTGATACCAACTGTAACACCCTGGCATCTATTATGCCTGAATGTCACCAAACAAAGACTAAACAACATCTAAATACCACAATTTAAGATAAATTACAGCAAAGGCACAAATGCTAAAACCGAAAATTTCGGCAGCACCTCCTTTGTTTTAACATGATTTGAAGCAATAGCAATAACAAGGCAAGTCATATAATAACATAAGACATCTAAAGCAGCAATATAAATGGATATAGCATCAACATAAGTCAATAATACCAAATCCAACCACTCCATAAACTATAGCGAAACAAATAAGGAACACAAGCACACAATTTAATCCATACACCAAGTTTCATGGCACTTATTATGATCATGACTCAAGTTGATAAATCTGCATAAAGGTGTGGAGCTACGTGAAGATGTGTAGCTAATGCCCCTTCCCACATGCCGGTGTCATGGTACCTAAAAACAACATGAAACACAAGCGTGAGTTCATCACTCAGCAAGTATATTGCAATGGACCATAAAGAACAATTCAATGTTGACATCACTACATACCATGCTCGACATCATGAACAAGCCATAATTTCATATACAACATCATTCTCATGTCTCAATATCATTGTACTCATTTCATCATCATCATCATCATGTATGCAATGCGATGCAATGCACATGTCTCCTCGAAGCACATACCGGTATTGCCGAGTGCACACCCGTTGGCGTGCACCCTCTTCCCCCTTCCATCTCGAAGATGGAGGGTGCCTACTCCTCGCTTCCATTCACCACGGTGGATGGAATCACGAGGTAGGTCTTACTCGATTGCTCTACGGATTAGTCATAACTTTCTCACCGACCATACCGGACTAGTTATGACGTTCTCACTGACCGGGCTAGATTTCATGCCATGAATGCAATTATGCCATAAATAGAATCAACTTGCATATAACTAGACTGAGTATTGTATAGCATCGTAATAACCATTTTCATCATGTCATGGGAAATCACTCAACATGGCAAAATATCATATCATTTAATCCATTTGCATCTAGTCAAGACTAGCAACAAACATCCCGATACCCATTTCAATACACTTGCCTTAACCGCAGGCGACGGATTGGCTAGAGGATGAGGGCACTCCCGGGGTAACACGACCTGCACAAAGATACCACACACTCAAAATGTGCCCACAAAACAGTATCCACTCGCTCATCTACCCCGACTTCGCAAACTACTCCCAAAATTGAAAAACAGAGAATCTGTCCCGCCCGGACAGCAGACTTCAAACTATTATAACTTGAGTTCTAGGACTCCAAATCAAGTAAACGAGTACACCATCGTGAAGCTTAGAAAATTTCCTAACTTTTTCTAAGTATTGGGAAAAGCTGATTCGGAATCTAAAATTGTCTAATCTACAAAGCATTACGTTCTGTCCTAATTACGTCACAGATTTGAACACGCTCGGTAAAATGATCATAACTTTCAAACGGCTGGGTGGAATTGTTCGTTATTGGTGTCCAATTAAAGGTATTGAAGTTACCTACAACTTTCACAACAGGAGGGCGACCAAATTCCGATTCTAAACTCGCGAAAACTCAAACCCTAGGTCGTGTGCCCAATCTGCCCGAAACAGAGAACTATGCAATCTCTAGTTTTCATCCAATCTACCCAATCACAGCACCTCCTCTTGATCTAAAAGCATCGAATCAACCTCTAGATCAGTACCTAGAACAACCCTGAGGATCACCCATACCATACCTTTGCCCGACAAACGACGAACGCCGAATCCTCTCCTCCCGATTTCCCCGATCGTCTTCCTCGCGCCGGAACCGCCGGATCTCCTCATCGGGGGCCTTCTCGATGGAGAGATCAACGGGATGGCGAGGTGGGGATCTCCTCTATGGTAGCAAGGGGGGTGGAGAGGGGAGGGGAGGGGTGGTGGCGCAAGGGGAAAGAGATGTGGGGCGCACGGGCAAGGGAGGTGTGGGGGCGGCGGCTAGGGGGGAAGGGAGGGGAGGCGCATGGGGGAGGGCCTAGGCCTTAGGCCTTCCACCACCTAGGCCTTAGGCCTTCCACCTCCGGCTCAAGAGTTCCCCACAAGTCCACGAGGCTTCCCCAAGCCCAAAACTTCCCCCGGACGGCCAAATTTCCCTCCCGGAAGGCCCAAAACACGAATTAACCTAAAACCATAAAGTTTTACTCTCCAATTTCATATTTTCTAATGTCACGACAATCCGTAGTGTCACAAACTCGATCGGTTCCGTTGCCATAATTTTCTTTTTTTTTGTTTAGATTCTCTTTATTTTACACAGACGGCTGTTCTTGACGATGAATCCAAAATACATTCAAATTTCCCATGTGGACAAATCGAGGCATTTTGCCATGTGCCGGATGGGGAACAATCTGTACTAAGGTCATGGCATGCGTAAGGGGGCAGGGTGTGTGTAACATCCCAAAATTTTGCTTTTCTTAAATTCATGTGTGATTTGGCACCTTGGTGAATTTTTGGAATTTTCTGGAATTTATTTGGATTTATTTGGAATTTATTTGAATTTATCTCCTTTTGAAATAATTAAAGAATTTAACTTTGCAAATAAAAATTTGTTGGAAATATTTTATTTGAGTCCAAAATGATCCAAAATATTTTCCAGAATTTTTCTGAGTCTTTTGCTATTTTTAATGAATTAAACGAATTTCTGATAATTAATTGGATTATTTAATCGCTGGAAAACCTAACCGGTTTGTACTGTTCATCCGACCGGACCTGAGTCCGAGTCAGACTCGAGTCCGACCCGAGCCACCTGCTTCGGCCGAACCCGCCGAACTCCTATCTCCGCTGCGGACCGTTGGATCTTGATCCAACGGCCACGATTGAGCCACGTCACCCAAGCCCGAGTCCGACCGAGCCAGCCAGCTCGCCCGAGCCAGACCCGAGCCCAAACCCTCGCACCGTTGGATCATGATCCAACGGCTGACGTTGAGCCACGTCGCCCAATCCGAATCCAACTCGGATTCTGCCGCCGCAACGGAGTGGGCCTCGATTTCCGCGCGTTTCACGGACGCCGAGGGCCCTATTTAATGGGCCGCCGCCGCTGCCGTGTTGCCGACTTCCGTGCGCACCCATAGCCCTAGCTCACGCCGCCTGAGCCGCCGTGGTTGCGCCGTAATCGCTCGCCGGAGTTGGAAGCCCGTTCCGCCGCGTTCGTTTGCAGTTTCCGCCGCCGTTGAGCCCAGATCCGGAACCGCGAGGTCAAGCCGCGTCGGTGAGCACCACTCACTTCGCTGGAGGAGCCCCGCAACGCCGTCATCGTGGTCGCCGTCCTCGTCTCCGGTGAACCAGCGCCGCCGCAAGCCATCGCCGCCGACCGAGCTCCACCAGCCGTCCGATCCAGATCCAAGGGCCCAGATCACGCACGTCAGCCCCGGTGAGATCCCACGTGCTAATCCCAGATCTATTCCCAACCGTTGGATTTAGATCCAACGGCGTAGATTGTGCCACATAGCCTAAACCGCTCAGTACTAGATCCATTCTCAGCCGTTAGATCTAGATCAAACGGTTTGGGTTAGCCGCGTTGTAAACGTTAGATTGGATCTTGACTGTCCGATTAAGATCGAACGGTCCAGATCAGCCGAGTAGTTTTTCTACTGCGTTAAGCCAGATCCAATCTGGGACCTTGATTTTCAAATCAACTGCCGAGATCTAGCCACATGGCCAGGAGGCCGAACGTCGCGGTCAGCGCCCGCGCGTGGAGCGTGTCTCTGACACGCGGGGCCCGCGTGTCAGTGGGGCCCAGCTGTCAGCGTCCCAGCAAACCGCACCATGACGTCACGCTGACGTCACGGTGGGGCCCGCCTGTCAGCCCACTCGGCTGAGCCGTGTGCTGACGTCACCGGCAGGGCCCACCTGTCAGCGACACGAGCCGTGGACCGAGTCCACGGTGGACCGAGCCAAACCGTGCGCCGGGTCCATGGACCCGAGGCGACGTGGCGGCTCCCGATTGGTCCACGTGTCACGCTGACGCAATAATTGAATTTCCAAAAAAGAAAATGATTTATTAATTCGAAATATTGATTTCAGAATTTGTTTCAAACTTCAAATGCTTATAACTTTTGCATTTTAACTCCGATTTGAGTGATTCAAATTTCTAAATTTGTATAAAAATGAGATCTACCTAATGATGAATTTTATTTAAATTTTGGACCAAAGTTTTTCTGTGTAATAATATTTAATTGATTATTTAAACTTAAAATGCTTGTAACTTTTGCATTTGAACTCCGAATTTGACGATTCCAGTTTCTAAAAATTCATAAAATTACGCTCTCTCTGTTTATGAACTTTATTTGAATGTTTGGACACTTTTTGTCTACTGTTCATTTATTTATTGCTATTTGCACGCTTTACGAGTAGACGTTGAAGTGCCCGAAGGCTTCGAAGGAGAAGTGTTGACCCAGAAGCCAGCTCAGGACCAAGAGCAAGTACTTTTTGAAGGCAAGTTATGCTTTGACCATGTTGATCCCAATTTCAAATTAATTCGATTTAAAACTATTGCATGCTAGTTTAATTAGAAAATACTTTATTTAAATATGGGAAATTAGATAAATGCCAAATTGCTGTATGACACCTTGGTTAATTATATATGTGCCATGATCCCTTGTCACCCTAGTTGAGGATTAAATAGTTGGACATTACTGAATTGCCAACATGACAATCAAATGTGAATATTGACTTAATGATATATTGAACCTGCTTTGGAAAGGTATCATGTGATGTTGATGGCACGTGGTGCATGGTAATCAACTGGGGTTTGATAAATAGTTTTCGACCGGGGCATGTGGCAAGAATGATCGGGTGGGCCAGTTGTGGCACCGGGAACGTTGTGTTGGTTCTTCGGGTAGTCTTGCCATGGTCACCCTAAGGACTTAACCTTGCAAGCCTTTGAACTGAGTCAAGCGTGCAACCACATGTCTGTAATGGGACGGACCTAGTTGATTAAGTTGCTAATAACGTACCTGTGGGACCTCAGGATGTCAACTACACCCTTTGTGTAGTTGTACGGGGGAGCGTACCGGGGCTGCGGCCAGGTACCCATCTAACGGTGGTTTGGCCTAAACTTCGCCTTCGCTAAGGGAAGGGTTAGCGTGCAACACCGGAGAGGACCACTTGTGCTGTTAGAAGTTTTCGAAAGACTCTGTTACGGACACTCGCCTTTGTAGTGTTTGATTGTATCTTGTGGGTAAAGTGCATAACCTCTGCAGAGTGTAAAATCTATTCAAATAGCCGTGTCCACGGTATTGGACATCGCTCGGGAATTACAGTTAACGTTTGGACTTCCTTGAAAATAACTTGGTCTTGAAAGGTTGGGTTTGGTTTAATAATGATGTTCATGGAATTGTCGATTAGAATCGGGAAAGATGTTTATTTAACTCCTGGAAAAGTTATTGATGCTATACTTGTTTCTACTGCTTTCGAATCTACTTATGATACTTGTTAAATGCTCTTTACTGCAAATATACCTTGAGCCACTCCTTTGTATTAAGCCATGCATGTAGTATATTAGTTGCATTCTGTGCATGACTTGCTGAGTGCCAAGTACTCACCCTTGTCGCAATACAACACCAGTTGAAGATGAGTCTACACCAGTTTTGGAGCAGGAGATCCAAGAGGAACCGTCTAACTAGGGAGCGAGCCCAGTCAGTTGCCTGTGGTATACTGGATGGCGCCACGATATTATCCTTTTTTCCGCTACAGTTATTTCTGTTTTAATAAGTTTCGCCCTGCTTGGCGTATATTTGTAACTTGACCATAAGGTCAAGCAACCAGTTTGGTTAACTATTTAAGTACTTTATTAATTCGTTGAGTATGATTGTGATATTTACCAATGTTGAGACTGTGTGCACTAGCGCGTTCCTGGACTAGTGCTGAATACACAGAGGGTCCGGATTTGCAAATTCAGGTCCCGACAGAGGTGGTATCAGAGCCATACTGACTGTAGGCTCACCCATAGTTAGATTGGTCGTAGTGAGGATAAAACTTATTTTCTAAAAATAAAAATTTGTCAAGATAATGAATGAATTCTCGACTTACCCCTTTCTTCCTTGTTCATACCCCTTGCTGAGTTCTTTTCGTCTTCCACATCGATTTTAAAATGTTGCGTTCTTACGCGAGCGTCTTTTGGCAGATGATGATGAAGAACAACTACGCCGAGCGTGAGGGAGGCTATGCCGCCGAGTTGTGGCGTATGCTTCAGTTTCTTGGAGGTTTTGAGAGGCCGCTCTACCGAGGGACTACACTTGTGCAAGCAGGACTGGTCATAGGATGGGACGTCCGGATCACGGTGTATGCCCGAGAGAAGACAAAGTTCAGTCGCCCTTTCCACTTCACCGCCAGGAGGTCTACCTTTGAGATTGGAATCCAGGAGGTGTCGCGTCGAGCAATGCACCAAATCGCTCGCACCTACTCCAGGGAGCTGGAGGGCACAGTGTTCCATCACCACCCACGCCGAGACAGCAGAGTTCAACGGGAGCCGATAGAAGATGAGGATGCTACCGTCACTCACTTAGCCAGATTCGTCGCCGCTCAGGAGGAGCTGATCGAAGACACAGTTCAGGAGTTGAAGAAGGCTCGCGAACAAGTTGAGGAGGAGAAGAAGCACTTGGGGAATGCTCGTGAGTACGTCGCTTATGCTGCGGAAAGGATCGCAGAGCTGGAGACTGCACTGTATGGCCAGGGTCCCGATCCAGTGTTGGAGTTGGACGCTCCAGAGCCAGAGGAGGAACCAGAAGAGGCGCCACCTGCACCCGCGCCACAGCCACAGCACCAGCCAGATCCAGAACCAGAGGAGGACGCCGCGTCGTCAACCACAGCTGCAGTTGTGGGGCATGGCGATTGTTTCGCGCCTATGCCGCCGCACCCGCCGCGAGGAGGCAGTGGAGGTTTTCTCGACGAGTGATCGTAGGTTTTGCTGTTAGGACTCCTTCGTCGAGTCGCGTTATAGAATAAGAGTCACCCCTTAGAGGCGTTGGATTTTCATTACTTGCTGAGTGTGCAGTATGTGTTGCAGGGCCCTTAGGCATTGTAAGCAACCATACCAAGTTATAATTATTATTAACAAAGTTGGATTTTGAGTTACACCTTTTCCCCGCATAAGTTTCCCTGTTACTTGTCTATTCTTGTTCACTCTCATCTCTAAACCTTTGAGCAATCGACAGATGGTGAACACCCGCGGAAACCTTGGAGGCAACGGCAGTGATTCTCGCCCAGCTGGAAACCCCAATGATGGAGCACCTACACCCCACCTAGCACCGCCAGTTGACATGCAGAATTTTGGAGCTTTTCTTGCCGCTCAGACTCAGTTAATGCATGCTATGATGCAACAGATGCAACACACCACTGCTCAGGCCACTGCCAATCAAGTCAATCAGGGATAACGCCAGAATACAAGACTGTCAGAGTTCATGAGGACTCATCCACCCATTTTCTCCGGGAATGCCAATCCGTTGGAGGCCGCTGATTGGTTAAGGTCAATTGAGAGGAAGCTACACATTGCCCAATGCATGGGAAATGAGAAGGTACTCTACGCTTCTCATCAGTTGGAAGGGACAGCCGCCGAATGGTGGGAGAACTTCTGTGCCACGCAAGAGAACCCTTAGGACATCACTTGGGAGGGGTTTACAGCTGCGTTTCGTTAGTATCATGTGCCAGAAGGAATTATGGACCTCAAGAAGGAGGAATTCAGAGCACTGAAGCAAGGCAGCCAGCCAGTGGCCGAATACCTGAACAAGTTAACACAGCTTGCACGCTACACACCTGAAGATGTAGCTACAGATAAAGCCAGACAGTCTCGCTTTATGAAGGGACTTAACTCAGGACTACAGGTGGGACTGATCACCCACACCTTTCCAGATTTCCAAGAGTTGGTGAATAAAGCGTTTATTCTTGAGGACAAGCGCAAGGAACTGGACGACAACAGGAAGCGAAGGATGCAACATCAGGGATCGCGTCGTGAGCGCAAAGAACGTTTGAGGTTGCGCCAAACCAGTTTTGATTCCAGCCACGAATGCAACAAGGACACCGTCACTGCGCCAAGACCCGTCAATCGAACTATCGGACCTCAAAGACCAGCCGTAAATGCCACTTCGTGCAGCCAACAGGGACAGTGAGACGCCGCTACAATCGCAACGAGCCAGGACACTTTGCCAACAGTTGTCCTAAGAAGACAGCAGGAGTGACCCCACCCGCTTCAATCTGGGATCCACACCAGCCAGACGCCAAAGACCCTGCACCGTGGTGAGAGGCCGAGTCAACCATGTCACCGCAGATGCACCTTGTAGAATGCCACGGACGTCGATCTTGGGTAAGTTACTTGTTAACTTCGATGTCAAGACTTGATTTTGTTTGATTACGAGCTTCGCATTCATTTGTTTCTCAAGGCTTTGCTGCTAAAAATGATTTGGAGATTGCAAGACTTAAATGCATGCTTTTGGTTCAAACCCCTGGTTCCGAACTCCGAACTAAAGTAGGATGTTCTGGGGTGAGAATATTAATAGATGGGATAGAGTTCCTAGCGAACCTTATTATGTTGGAGACCCAAACCTTAGATGTTATTTTGGGAATGGATTGGTTATACCAGCACAAGGCCGTTTTGGATTGTGGTCGAAGGATTATTTCAGTTGAAAGCCCGTGTGGAAGGAAAGTTGAATTTCAAGCTACCGCCGTTAGAGATGGACAGTTGATGGTTAACAGTACCAAGGCAATCAGCATAGAAGATGTCTCAGTAGTGAATGAGTACCCGGATGTTTTTCCCGAAGATCTACCTAGTATGCCGCCAGACAGAGACATAGAGTTTGTGATAGAGCTTGTACCTGGTACAGCGCCGATAGCAAAGAGACCTTATCGGATGTCCACCGAAGAATTAGTAGAGATGAAGAAGCAACTTGAAGAGTTAATGGAGAAAGGATTTATCAGACCGAGTTCGTCGCCGTGGGGAGCGCCAGTTTTGTTTGTTAAAAAGAAGGACGGAAGTTTCAGGATGTGCATTGACTACCGTGCACTCAATGAGGTCACCGTGAAGAATAAGTACCCTCTACCCAGCATCGATGATTTGTTTGATCAGCTGAGAGGAGCCGGAGTTTTCTCCAAGATTGATCTGAGATCGGGATACCACCAGTTGAAGATCCGATCAAAAGATATTCTGAAAACCGCATTCTCGTCAAGATACGGACATTATGAGTTTATTGTTATGTCCTTTGGGTTGACGAATGCGCCAGCATATTTCATGAATATGATGAACAAGGTGTTCATGGAGTATTTGGACAAGTTTGTTGTTGTGTTCATAGATCATATCTTAATCTACTCCAAGACAGAGGATGAACATGTAGAGCACTTGAGGCGAGTTTTGGAAAAGCTAAGAGAACAGCAACTTTTCGCCAAGTTCAGCAAGTGTGACTTTTGGAAGGACAAGGTGGAGTTCCTCGGACATGTAATGACCGCAGAAGGAGTTGCCGTAGATCAAAGCAAGGTAGAAGCTGTGTTACATTGGGAACAGCCGAAGACCGTGACCCAGATCCGGAGTTTCCTTGGAATGGCAGGTTAATTTCGCCGTTTCATTGAAGGCTTTTCGACAATTGCGAAACCTCTTACGCAATTGCTGAAAAAGGAGAAGAAGTTTGCATGGACACCAGAGTGCGAAAAAGGTTTTCAAGAGTTGAAGAAGCGATTGACATCAGCACCGGTGTTGGTTCTACCGGACGTCAATCAAAGCTTCGATATTTATTGTGATGCATCGCGCCAAGGACTTGGATGTGTGCTGATGCAGAACGAAAAGGTCGTCGCTTATGCATCGAGACAGTTGAGGCCGCATGAGGAGAATTATCCAACACATGACCTAGAGCTAGCTGCCGTAGTGCATGCTTTGAAGTTATGGCATCACTATTTGATTGGAAACAGATGTGAAGTATACACGGACCATAAGAGTCTTAAGTACATCTTCACCCAATCAGACCTGAACATGAGGCAAAGGAGATGATTAGAGTTGATCAAGGATTATAATGTTGGAATCCATTACCATCCAGGAAAGGCCAACGTGGTAGCCGATGCCCTGAGTCGGAAAAGCCATACTGTGAACATGTTGTTAGCCACAAGTCAGGAAGAGCTATGTGAGGATTTCCAGAAGATGCAGATTGAAGTCGTACCAGAAGGATTCTTGGCCGCATTAGAAGTGAAGCCTACCCTGGAGGATCAAATCCGAGAAGGACAGAAGGATGATGTCAAGATCTGCATGATCAAGTCAAAAATGGATAAAGGCAAGGCAAAGGACTTCAAGTTGGACGAACAAGGCACGTTATGGATGCAGGATCGAATCTGTGTGCCAAACCAGAAGGAGCTGAAGCAATTGATTCTAGAAGAAGCCCATGACTCCAAGTATTCAATTCATCCTGGAAGCGCCAAGATGTATCAAGATTTGAAGGAAAGATTCTGGTGGCCGAGCATGAAGCGTGAAGTTGCCGAACATGTTGCGCTGTGCGACATATGCCAGAGAGTCAAGGCAATGCATCAGAGACCGGCAGGACTGTTACAGCCGTTGAAGATACCAGAGTGGAAATGGGAAGAAATCGAAATGGATTTCATTACCGGTTTGCCAAAAACTCAAGGAGGATATGACTCCATATGGGTTATAATAGACCGCTTGACTAAGGTCGCCGGTTTTATTCGAGTGAAGACCACTTATTCGGGAGATAAGTTAGTTGAATTATATATGACCAGGATCGTCTGTTTGCATGGAGTGACAAAGAAGATTGTATCGGATAGAGGTACCCAGTTTACCTCGAGGTTCTGGAATAAATTGCATGAAGCCATGGGAACCCGTTTGAACTTCAGTACAGCATATCATCCGCAGACGGATGGGCAAACTGAAAGAGTTAATCAAATTCTAGAGGACATGCTACGAGCTTGTGCATTGGCTTATGCTACCTCTTGGGATAAAAGTCTGCCGTACGCCGAATTCAGCTACAACAACAGCTATCAAGCAAGTTTGCAAATGTCACCATTTGAAGCACTATACGGTCGACCCTATCGGACACCGTTGAATTGGAACGAGACAGGTGAACGCCGTGTCTTTAGGCCAGATATTCTCCAAGAAGCCGAAGAACAGATTGCCATGATCAGGGAAAGATTGAAGATAGCCCAATCACGACAGAAGAGTTATGCTGACAACCGTCGCCGAGACCTGAGTTTTGAACCAGAAGATTTCGTGTATCTCAGAGTCACACCACTCAGAGGAGTTAAGAGATTCCATGCCAAGGGAAAACTCGCGCCGCGATATGTTGGACCATTTAAGGTTCTCAGCCGTAGAGGTGATGTTGCATACCAACTGGAGCTACCGCAATCACTAGCAGGAGTACATGACGTGTTCCACGTGTCCCAGTTGAAGAAGTGTCTCCGAGTACCTGTAACACCCTAAAATTTTGCTTTTCTTAAATTCATGTGTGATTTGGCACTTTGGTGAATTTTTGGAATTTTCTGGAATTTATTTGGATTTATTTGGAATTTATTTGAATTTATTCCATTTTGAAATAATTAAAGAATTAAACTTTGCAAATAAAATTTTGTTGGAAATATTTTATTTGAGTCCAAAATGTTCCCAAATATTTTCCAGAATTTTTCTGGAATTTTTCTGAGTCTTTTGCTATTTTTAATAATTTAAATGAATTACTGGGAATTATTTTAAATATTAAATCGCTGGAAAATCAAGTCGGGTCAAGTACTGTTCATCCGACCGAGCCCGAGTCAGACTCGAGTTCGAGTCCGACCCGAGTCACGTGACTCGACCGAACCCACTCGGCCGAGCCCTAACCGCGTGACCGTTGGATCTTGATCCAACGGCCACGATTGAGCCACGTCACCGAGCCCGAGCCCGACCGAGCCAGCCAGCTCGCCCGAGTCCGACCCGGACCCAAACTCGCGCACCGTTGGATCTCGATCCAACGGCTGTGCGCGTGCCACGTCACCCTAACCGTGTCGCCGCCGGACTCCGCCGCCGCAACGGAGAGGACCTCGGATTCCGCGCGTTTCACGGACGCCGAGGGCCCTATTTATTGCGCCGCCACCCGTGTCGGGATCGCCGCTTCATTGCGCACCCGTAGCCCTAGACAACGTCGCCTGAGCCGCCGCCGTTGAGCCGCAATCGCTCGCCGGAGTTGCCTCTTCCCTCCGCCGTGGTTCTCTGCCGATTGCGGTCATCTCCGTCGTCCTCCGCCGCCGTTGTGCCCAGTTTCGGACTCCTCGCGTCGAGGTGCACCCGGAGCTACCTCTCACTTCGCCGGAGGGGCCCCGCAACGCCGTTGCCGTGGTCGCCGTCCTCGACTCCGGTAAGCCAGCGCCGCCGCAAGCCATCGCCGTCGTTCGAGCTCCACCAGCCGTCCGATCGCCATCCAACGGTCCAGATCACACCACGTCACCCCGGTGAGTTTCCACGTTGAAAATCCTAGATCCAATCTCAGCCGTTAGATCTAGATCCAATGGTCCAGATCAAACGCGTTAACCCAAACGTGTGAGATCCAGATCCAATCTGGACCGTTGATTTTCAAACCAACGATCGAGATTGCGCCATGCGCCTGGAGGTCGACCGTCGCAGCCGCCGCCCACACGCACGCGCGCAGACGCCGACACGCTGGGCCCGCATGTCGCCCGGCCAAACTGCACCATGACGTCACGCTGACGACATGGCGGGCTCAAGATGTCACGGCCGTCCCAGCCGAGCGCCGACGCCAAGAATGACGTCTGGCTGGTCCCACTGTCGCCAAGACGTGAGCTGAGCCCCGCTGACGTCAGCAATGACGTCACCCGAGGGGGACCCACCTGTCAGTCTCACGTGAGCCGTGGACCGGGTCCACGGTAGACCCAAACCGAGCATGGACCGAGTCCATGGACCGGCTGACGTCAGCAGACCACTCCCGTGTTGCCACGTGTCCAGGCTGACGCAATAATTAATTTTCGAAAAAGAAAATGATTTATTAATTCGAAATAATGATTTCAGATTTTGTTTCAAACTTCAAACGCTTATAACTTTTGCGTTTCAACTCCGATTTGAGTGATTCAAATTTCTAAATTTGTATAAAATTGAGACCTACCTAAATATGAATTTTATTTAATTTTTGGACAAAAGTTTTTCTCTGTAAAATTATTTAATTGATTATTTAAACTTTAAATAATCATAACTTTTGCATTTTAACTCCAAATTTGACGATTCCAGTTTCTAAAAAGTCATAAAATTATGTTCTCTCTGTTTATGGATTTTATTTGGATGTTTGGACACTTTTTGCCTATTGTTTATTTGTGTATTTGCTATTTGCACGCTTTACGAGTAGACGTTGAAGTGCCGGAAGGATTCGAAGGAGAAGTATTGACTCAGGATCCAACTCAAGACCAAGAGCAAGTACTTTTTGAAGGCAAGTTGTGCTTTGACCATGTTGATCCTATTTCGAAATATATTTTGATTTAACCTATTGCATGCTAGTTCAATTAGAAAATACTTTATTTAAATTTGGGGAATTAGATAAATACCAATTTGCTGTATGACACCTTGATTACTTAAATATGTGCCATGACCCTTGTCACCCTAGTTGTAGTTTACTAGTTGGACATTATTAAATTGCCAACATGGGTTTTAGACCGTTGTAGTATACTGCTTAGACCTGCTACGTGCTCATGACATGATTTTGGACAATCAAATGTTAATATTGACTTAATGATATATTGAACCTGTTTTGGAAAGGTATTATGTGATATTGATGGCACGTGGTGCAAGGTAATCAACTGGGGTTTGATAAATAGTTTTTCGACCGGGGCATGTGGCAAGAATGATCAGGTGGGCCAGTTGTGGCATTGGGGATGTTGATTTGGTTCTTCGGGTAGTCTTGCCCTGATCACCCTAAGGACTTAACCTTGCAAGCCTTTGAACTGGGTCTAACGTGCAACCACATGTCTGTAATGGGACGGACCTAGTTGACTAAGTTGCTAATAACGTACCTGTGGGACCTCAGGAGGTCAACTACACCCTTTGTGTAAGTTATGCGGGAGCGCATCTGGCCGAGGCCAGTACCCATCTAACGGTTGATTGGCCTAAACTTCGCCTTAGCTAAGGGAAGGGTTAGTGTGCAATAACCGGGGAGGACCACTTGTATTGTTAGAAGTTTCCGAAAGACTTTGTTACGGGAACTCGCCTTTGTGGTGTTTGACTGTATCTTGTGGGTAAAGTGCATAACCTCTGCGGAGTGTAGAATCTATTCGAATAGCCGTGTCCGCGGTATTGGACATCGCCGGGAATTACGATCCAACGGTTAGATTTTCTCAAAAATAACTTGGATCCGAAAGGTTGGGTTGGATTAATAATGATGTTGATGGAAATGTGGATTAGGATGGGAAAGATGTTTATTAAACTCCTTGAAAAGTTATTTATGCTTTACTTGTTTCTACCGCTTCGAATCTACTTATGATACTTGTTAAATGTCATTTCTGCAAAAATACCTTGAGCCACTCCTTTGTATTAAGCCATGCATGTAGTATATTAGCTGCATTCTATGCATGACTTGCCGAGTACCAAGTACTCACCCTTGCCACAATACAACACCGCTTGAAAAGGAGATTACACCAGCTTTGGAGGAGGAGCTCCAAGAGGAACCGTCTACTTAGGGAAGCGAGCCCAGTCAGTTGCCTGTGGTATACTGGATGGCGCCACGAAGTTATTTGATTTTCCGCTGCTATTATCTCTCTCTGAATAAGTTTCGCCCTGCGAGGCATATATTTGTAACTTGACCATAAGGTCGAGTAACCCGTTTGGGTATTTAAATAAAAGTACTTTATTAGTATCGAGTGGTATGATTGTGATATTTACCGATGTTAAGACTGTGTGCACTAGCGTGTTCCTGGACTAGTGCTGAATACACAGAGGGTCCGGATTTGCAAATTCGGGGTCTCGACAGTACCTGAGGAACAGACACTGCTAGAGTCAATCGAGTTACAAGAGGATCTGACTTACAAGGAGCGCCCCGTGAAGATTTTGGACACCATGGATCGAGAGACGAGAAACAAGTCAACCCGTTTCTGCAGAGTTCAATGGAGCAACCACGCGGAGAGTGAAGCAACTTGGGAGCGCGAAGAGGAATTGAAGAAAGAGTTTCTGAACCTATTTCTTTAGAAAGCCCTGAATCTCGGGGACGAGATTCTATTAAGGGGGGAGGTTTGTAACACCCCAAAACTTTGCTTTTCTTAAATTCATGTGTGATTTGGCACCTTGGTGAATTTTTGGAATTTTCTGGAATTTATTTGGATTTATTTGGAATTTATTTGAATTTATCTCCTTTTGAAATAATTAAAGAATTTAACTTTGCAAATAAAAATTTGTTGGAAATATTTTATTTGAGTCCAAAATGATCCAAAATATTTTTCCAGAATTTTTCTGGAATTTTGCTGAGTCTTTTGCTATTTTTAATGAATTAAATGAATTTCTGAGAATTAATTGGATTATTTAATCGCTGAAAAACCTAACCGGTTTGTACTGTTCATCCGACCGGACCCGAGTCCGAGTCATACTCGAGTCCGACCCGAGCCAGCCGTTCTGGTCGAACCCGCTCGGCCGAACCCTAACCCGCGTGACCGTTGGATCTTGATCCAACGGCCACGATTGAGCCACGTCACCCGAGCCCGAGTCCGGCCGAGCCAGCCAGCTCGCCTGAGCCAGACCAGAGCCCAAACCCTCGCACCGTTGGATCTTGATCCAACGGCTGACGTTGAGCCACGTCGCCCAATCCGAATCCAACTAGGATTCCGCCGCCGCAACGGAGTGGGCCTCGGTTTCGCAGAGCCACAGTGACGCCGAGGGCCCTATTTAACGCGCCGCCGCCCGTTGCAGTAAAGGTTGCCGACTCCGCGGCGCACTGTAGCCCTAGCTCACGCCGCCGAGCCGCCCGTGGTTGCGCTGTGTCGCTCGCCGGAGTTGGAAGCCCGTTCGCGCGTTCGCTTGCGCTTTCGCGCCCGTTGAGCCCAGATCCGGAACCGCGAGGTCAAGCCGCGTCGGTGAGCACCACTCACTTCGCTGGAGGAGCCCCGCAACGCCGTCGTCGTGGTCGCCGTCCTCGTCTCCGGTGAACCAGCGCCGCCGTAAGCCATCGCCGCCGACCGAGCTCCACCAGCCGTCCGATCCAGATCCAAGGGCCCAGATCACGCCACGTCACCCCCGGTGAGATCCCACGTGCTAATCCCAGATCTATTCCCAACCGTTGGATTTAGATCCAACGGCGTAGATTGTGCCACGTAGCCTAAACCGCTCAGTACTAGATCCATTCTCAGCCGTTAGATCTAGATCAAACGGTTAGGGTTAGCCGCGTTGTAAACGTTAGATTGGATCTTGACTGTCCGATTAAGATCGAACGGTCCAGATCAGCCGAGTAGTTTTTCTACTACGTTAAGCCAGATCCAATCAGGGCCGTTGATTTTCAAATCAACGGCCGAGATCTAGCCACGTGGCCGGGAGGCCGACCGTCGCGGTCAGCGCCCGCATGTGGAGCGTGTCTCTAACACGCGGGGCCCGCGTGTCAGTGGGGCCCAGCTGTCAGCGTCCCATCAAACCGCACCATGACATCACGCTGACGTCACGGTGGGGCCCGCCTGTCAGCCCACTCGGCTGAGCCGTGTGCTGACGTCATGTTGACGTCGGCAGGGCCCACCTGTCAGCGACACGAGCCGTGGACCGAGTCCACGGTGGACCGAGCCAAACCGTGCACCGGATCCATGGACCCGAGGCGACGTAGCGGCTCCCGATTGGTCCACGTGTCACGCTGACGCAATAATTGAATTTCCGATAAAGAAAATGATTTATTAATTCGAAATATTGATTTCAGAATTTGTTTCAAACTTCAAACGCTTATAACTTTTGCATTTTAACACCGATTTGAGTGATTCAAATTTCTAAATTTGTATAAAATTGAGATCTACCTAATGATGAATTTTATTTAAATTTTGGACCAAAGTTTTTCTCTGTAATAATATTTAATTGATTATTTAAACTTAAAATGCTTGTAACTTTTGCATTTGAACTCCGAATTTGACGATTCCAGTTTCTAATAATTCATAAAATTATGCACTCTCTGTTTATGAACTTTATTTGGATGTTTGGACACTTTTTGTCTACTGTTCATTTATTTATTGCTATTTGCACGCTTTACGAGTAGACGTTGAAGTGCCCGAAGGCTTCGAAGGAGAAGTGTTGACCCAGGAGCCAGCTCAGGACTAAGAGCAAGTACTTTTTGAAGGCAAGTTATGCTTTGACCATGTTGATCCCAATTTCAAATTAATTCGATTTAAAACTATTGCATGCTAGTTTAATTAGAAAATACTTTATTTAAATATGGGAAATTAGATAAATGTCAAATTGCTGTATGACACCTTGGTTAATTATATATGTGCCATGATTCCTTGTCACCCTAGTTGAGGATTAAATAGTTGGACATTACTGAATTGCCAACATGGGAATTTAGATCGTTGTAGAATATTGCTTAGTCCTGCTTCGTGCTCATGACATGATTTTGGACAATCAAATGTGAATATTGACTTAATGATATATTGAACCTGTTTTGGAAAGGTATCATGTGATGTTGATGGCACGTGGTGCATGGTAATCAACTGGGGTTTGATAAATAGTTTTCGACCGGGGCATGTGGCAAGAATGATCGGGTGGGCCAGTTGTGGCACCGGGAACGTTGTGTTGGTTCTTCGGGTAGTCTTGCCATGGTCACCCTAAGGACTTAACCTTGCAAGCCTTTGAACTGAGTCAAGCGTGCAACCACATGTCTGTAATGGGACGGACCTAGTTGATTAAGTTGCTAATAACGTACCTGTGGGACCTCAGGATGTCAACTACACCCTTTTTGTAGTTGTACGGGGGAGCGTACCGGGGCTGCGGCCAGGTACCCATCTAACGGTGGTTTTGCCTAAACTTCGCCTTCGCTAAGGGAAGGGTTAGCGTGCAACACCGGAGAGGACCACTTGTGCTATTAGAAGTTTCCGAAAGACTCTGTTACGGACACTCGCCTTTGTGGTGTTTGACTGTATCTTATGGGTAAAGTGCATAACCTCTGCAGAGTGTAAAATCTATTCGAATAGCCGTGTCCGCAGTATTGGACATCGCTTGGGAATTACAGTTAAGGTTTAGACTTCCTTGAAAATAACTTGGTCTTGAAAGGTTGGGTTTGGTTTAATAATGATGTCGATGGAATTGTGGATTAGAATCGGGAAAGATGTTTATTTAACTCCTGGAAAAGTTATTGATGCTATACTTGTTTCTACTGCTTACGAATCTACTTATGATACTTGTTAAATGCTCTTTACTGCAAATATACCTTGAGCCACTCCTTTGTATTAAGCCATGCATGTAGTATATTAGTTGCATGGGGGCATATTCGGTGCAAACCTCCCTTACCGTGAAAACCACGTGTAAAAGTTTTGAAAAATTCTCAAAAAATTATCATAGGTAGGGGAGGTGAGGTTCTACAACCCTATAAAATTTTAAGACCAAACTCAATCGCATTTGGAAGATATGAAAAAGACAAATTCAGTATGAATAGTAATTTTTCACTGTTTAGCACTATTCATTTTGCAATTTGTCTTTTTCATATCTTCCAAATGCGATTGAGTTTGGTCTTCAAATTTTACAGGGTTGTAGAACCTCACCTCCCCTATCTATGATAATTTTTTGAGAATTTTTCAAAACTTTTACACGTGGTTTTCACGGAGTTTTCACGGTAAGGGAGGTTTGCACCGAATATGCCCCCAAGTTGCATTATGTGCATAACTTGCTGAGTACCAAGTACTCACCCTTGCCGCAATACAACACCAGTTGAAGAAGAGTTTACACCAGTTTTGGAGGAAGAGATCCAAGAGGAATCGTCTAACTAGGGAGCGAGCCCAGTCAGTTGCCTGTGGTATACTGGATGGCGCCACGATGTTATCCTATTTTCCACTGCAGTTATTTCTCTTTTAATAAGTTTTGCCCTGCATGGCGTATATTTGTAACTTGACCATAAGGTCAAGCAACCAGTTTGGTTAACTATTTAAGTACTTTATTAATTCGTTGAGTATGATTGTGATATTTACCAATGTTGAGACTGTGTGCACTAGCGCGTTCCTGGACTAGTGCTGAATACACAGATGGTCCGGATTTGCAAATTCGGGTCCCGACAGTGTGTAGGGACCAGGGGTGTTTCTCAGAGGCAGGTGACTAGGTGGACAATAGATGCGTGATTGTGAGGTCCCACTTGTAATAGACTAAATACAGGAGTATATATTCCTGATGGTGAGGAGTTTGTAATTGATGAGAAATAGAATACCAATTCCCCTTTTCTTCTATTCCCAACTACTTCTCCTGGGTTGCTTTTTCCCAATTATGTCTTCTTTGTTAATGATCACTACATTTGGTATTAGGGCCATCTCTCGTGTTGGTGCCCCGAAAGAAGAATATGCAATTGGAGGAGGTGACCTCAGGAATGGCTTTGTTGGAGACTCAGTTGGAGGGGATGAATGCCCTGCTGAGGCAACTTCTGGATGATGTGCATGGAGTGAAATCAGATGTAGGGGAATGCGTTCCGCAGTGGAGGTGGTGCAAGGAAGGGTGAAGATCTTGGAGGCGCGCCCCGACGCCTGCAATTTATCGCCGACTCAAGATGTTCCCCTAAATCGCTAGGCTGCTTCGACGCCCGACTCGCCTCCAGTCGAGGAGTCCGCTTCTACAAAGGGTCCGAGTGTTCTGGAGAGGACCAGAGATCAAGCAAAGGGAATCATCGGTTCTCTACCATCGCCACAAACCAAGAGTAAGAAGGAGCGGGCTAATACTCTTCAGGTGTTTGATCCGGGTAATGGGGAGCGAATGGGAGCGGTGCATGGGCAACGAAGGTGCTTGCATTGGCAAACGCGATAGATCTTGCCCAAACTGGAATTCCCAAAATTTGAAGGGGAAAATCCTAGGTTTTGGAGGGAGAGATGTGAAACATATTTTGAGATAATGGGAATTAATGAAGGGATTCACACTAGATTGGATGCCTTAAACTTCACTGGGAATGCAGCCCTTTGGTTACAAAAGGTTAAAGCTAAAGGACGTTTTGAAGATTGGGAATCTCTGTGTGAAGCTATGGACAATAGGTTTGGAAGGAACTTATACAAGCACCAGATGAATCAGTTGATAAATCTCAAGCAAAATGGCACAATGGCAGAGTATGTGGAAAAGTTCGAGAGGCTACAACATCACATTCTGCTTTACAATCCTTCTCAGGGTGAAGTGTTTTTCATTACTCATTTTTTGGGTGGATTCAAGGAGGAATTACGTGCTGCTATGGTACTCCACAACCCTGAAGATGTTGATGCTGCAATTTCTCTGGCATTGTTACAAGAGGAAGAGTTGGAGAATCTTAAGAAGAGACCAACTTACCGGTCAGAAAGTAAGGAATTCAGCAGAGGAGGAGGAAAATTTGGGGACAAGTTTAAACTCTCCAACAAGGTTGAAGAGAATAAACGGGCAGAGGATCAATGAAAGGAAAGGACTGGTCGTTGGGATGACAAGTTAGGGGCATTGAGAAATTATCGCAAGGCAAATGGACTTTGCTTCATCTGTGGTGAAAATGGGGAAAACAGCAAAAATGCCCAGATCGAGTTCCTTTGCATATCATTGAGGAGCTCATGGAAGTGTTGCAAACTCGATCGAATTCTGATGCTGAAAATGAAGAGGGAGAGCACATAACAAAAGAAGAGATGCTATCAGTTTCAGAGCAACAAGGCAATATGAAATGTGCTCGTCGAACTTTGAGATTGCAAGGTATCATTGGCAAGCATGAGGTTCTGATATTGGTGGACTCGGGAAGTACTTACTCTTTTATCAGTGACAGATTGGTGAAGGCTGTAGGTTGTCCGACAATAAGCATGGCTCCTGTCCAATTAACCATTGTGGATGGCAGATCTATGAAGTGTGATACGATGGCACAGTCCTTGGCTTCGTGGATTCAGGGACACCCATTTCAGCAAGACATCAGAGTATTAGCATTGGGTTGTTATGATATGATTTTGGGGGCCGATTGGTTAGAGAAGCATAGCCCTATGTGGGTGCATTGGGGAAATAAGTGCATCAAGTTCACACATCATGGTCACAGAATTATGCTTCAGGTAGTAAGAGACAATCAACCAACGGGCAAATGCATTGGGACTAAAGAGTTTAAGGGATTGCTAAAAAGGGGAGCAATTACTCATATTGTGCAGTTGCACCATAATATGAAATCTGATAAAGAGACAACACAGGAGGGAAGGGATGAATAGGTTCCCAAGATAGTGATGGAAGTGGTGCAAAGGTTTGCAAGGTTGTTTGAGGAACCGGCCCAGTTACCCCCAAGGTGCACTTATGACCATCATATACCTCTGATACCTGGGGCTCAACCGGTGAACACCAGAGCTTACCATTATTCCCCGCATAAAAAGGATAAAATAGAAAGGCAGGTGAAAGAAATGCTAGAGACAGGGATAATACAACAGAGTACGAGACCTTTTGCATCACTGGTACTGTTGGTTAAAAAGAAGGATGAATCATGGTGTTTTTGTGTCGATTTTCACAAACTCAATGCCATCACGGTCATGAACAAGAACCCTTTGCCAATAATTGAAGGGTTGTTGGATGAATTGGAGGGGTCCTGTTGATTTACAAAATTGGATTTACGTTCAGGCTATCATCAAATTAGGGTTGCGATCGGAGAAGAGTATAAACAGCCTTCTCAACTCATCAGGGACTGTATGAGTTTCGGGTGATGCCATTTGGACTTACGAATGCACCAGCCACGTTTCAAAGTGTCATGAACCAAATTTTCGGTCCATGCCTACATCGTTTTGTATTGGTGTTTGTGGATGACATACTGATTTATAGCCGCACGTTGGACGAACATGTTACTCATCTCAATGAAGTGTTTATTATCTTAAATCAATAGCATTTGTTTGTCAAAAAGGAGAAGTGCTCGTTTGGACCACAAAGGTTGGAGTATCTGGGACATATCATCACACCAGAGGGCGTGGCTACTGACCAAACAAAGGTGCAAGCAGTGTTGGATTGGCCGGTGCCCAAAAATCTGAAAGAAGTGAGGGGATTCTTCGGATTGACAGGGTATAATAGAAAATTCATTCAAAATTATGGCATTATTGTTGGGGAACGGGTAGGCTACGCTAGCAACAATTCTCAAAATTCTACCGCAAACACCCAGAATCACAAGCAAGTAGAGGATCATGAATCGTTACCCTTGACGCACCGATGCCGCGGAAGAAGATTCGTGCATGTAGAGGAAGTAGTCGTTCACGTCCCGATCTCCACTGATTGGTTCTCGGAAAGCGTCGACTGGATTCCGATCTGCGCCGATTGGTTTCCGATCTGTGCCGAATGGTTCCGGTCTGCGCTGAGTGGTTCCCGATCTGCACCGAGTGGTTCTTTGACTTGCGTCGAGTGGTTCCGGATAGATCTAGTCGAGATCGATCACTGAAAGCTGCCAGAGATCCAACTGAACAGCGCGTCTGCGATCGGCAGCGCCAATACCGGTATCCACACGTACCGAGCAGGAACGCCGTGCGGGGTGTGCTAGCACCTCGCACACGGCTAGGGTTTCTAGGGAACAGGAGACGAGCGCGACGGCTGAACATGGTGAGGGTTCTAATCCTTGTGGCACACTGTTCCTGGCCTCGCCTTTTATAGACACGCTAGTGGGCCAAAGCCCGCTAGGGTTCTACCTCCAACGTGGATCTCATCCACGCACAAACCCGTTAAACAATTCCAACTCATTAAGTGTGTGACCCGTTAGGTTCAGTGCAAGTCGGACATGAATCTAGAAACCCGTTTCCAATTCATTGATCAACAGCGGCTCCTAGCAGTACATATTGATCCCCGAATGCATAGAATCAGTATTCGGCTGAACCTTGATACACTCACATACCGATCCCTTTGCCTCACGATACCAGTCAAGCTCAAGGCGAGATGCGCACCACCCTTGTTGATAGCTCGACCACTTCACTCGACAGTGTGATGGATACAAACCATGACTAACTCCTTAGTCATATTAGCACGGCCATGCGCTTTCCCTATCCATCGACACGAGGGGCCCAGAGGTATCACTCCCGTTATCTAGGAGGGGCAAATCCCATCTTGATCATCACACCCTTGGCGATGTGTCGTGGCATACCCAGTAGTCATCTTTATAACTACCCTGTTACGATGTAGCATTTGATGATACCAAAGCATACAAGTCTACATGCTAGGTATCCATGACAATCTCAGGTCTAAGGACCATATAGGCGTATCATTCGAGACTATACGCTGATGGCACTATAAGAGATAACAACTCACAGCGTCTCGGAGTGGGTCTTGTCCAACTACCCATGTTCTTCAACACATTATTGGTTCGATATCTCCATATCTATGGTATGTGAAACATTACCATCAACCAATACATGTGCTGATCAAATCATCACCGCTCCTCGTAATGATATGGATCAGGGACCCGTTTAGAATAATGTCACTTGACAATGTGTTTCACAATTAGGTCGTACCCAATGGACAAAATCGCAATATTTATTCAGGGAACCGATAAACAAAGTTATCATAATTACATGAACAAAGACGTGTTACAATCATCACTATGATTGATCTAGGGCATATTCCCTTCAATCTCCCACTTGCACTAGAGTCAATCATAAAGGTACCGAATACCCGTTGCTCTTGTGTGAGCCTCATGCTTTGGTTGTGGAAGGGGCTTTATCAACGGATCAGCCGCATTTAGATCCGTGTGCACTTTGCATTTCTTCACATCACCTCTCTTAATGATCTCCCGGAGCAGGTGGTACCGCCTGAGTATGTGTTTGGATTTTTGGTGAGACCTAGGCTCCTTTGCTTGTGCAATGGCACCACTATTGTCACAATAGAGGTCCACTGGGCAGGATGCACTAGCGACCACGCCCAACTTAGAAACAAATTTCCTGATCCAAACTGCTTCCTTTGCTGCTTCAGAAGCTGCAATGTACTCGGCCTCCGTTGTGGAATCAGCTACTATCTCTTGCTTGGAACTTTTCCAGCTCACTGCCCCACCATTGAGACAGAATACAAACCCAGATTGCGATCGCGAATCATCTTTGTCTATTTGGAAACTAGCATTGGCGTAACCCTTTACGACGAGCTCCTCCTCTCCTCCAAAGACCAAGAACATCTCCTTAGTCCTTCATAAGTATTTAAGGATATTCTTTACAGCCACCCAGTGACTATCACCAGGATTCGATTGGTACCTACTCGTGACACTCAGAGCATATGACACATCTGGGCGCGTACATAGCATGGCATATATGATGGATCCAATAGCCGAAGCGTATGGAATCCGACTCATTCTCTCTTGCTCATCAGGTGTTGAAGCACACTGAGTCTTGCTAAGACTTACACCATGTGACATGGGCAAGAAACCTTTCTTGGAATCATGCATGTTGAACCGTTTCAGTATCTTGTCAATGTACGTACTTTGGCTCAATCCAATTAGCATTTTTTATCTATCTCTATAGATCTTTACACCCAAAATATAAGCTGCATCTCCTAAGTCTTTCATCGAGAAACTTTTTCCCAAATAAGTTTGTGCAGCATCTAACATTGGAATATCATTTCCGATCAATAGTATGTCATCCACATACAAGACCAGAAATACAAGTGCACTCCCACTAGCCTTCTTGTAAATACAAGGCTCTTCCTCATTTTTGATGAAGCCAAACTGTTTGATCACTTCATCAAAGCGAAGGTTCCAACTCCGAGATGCTTGCTTCAGTCCATAAATGGACTTCCTAAGCTTGCATACCTTGCCAGCATTAGTAGGATCGACAAAACCCTCGGGCTGTACCATGTACACGTCCTCGCTTAGGTTTCCATTAAGGAAAGCCATTTTGATATCCATTTGCCGAATCTCATAATCATGACATGCGGCAATTGCTAGCATGATCCGGATAGACTTCACCATAGCAACTGGCGAATAAGTTTCATCATAGTCCACACCATGAATCTACTTATACCCTTTTGCCACCAATCGTGCCTTAAAAACGTGAACGTTTCCATCGGCGTCTATCTTCTTCTTAAAGACCCATTTGCAGTCAATGGTTTTTACACCATCAAGCAGATCAACCAAATTCCAAACTTGATTATCATACATGGACTTTAACTCGGATCTCATGGCCTCCAGCCATTTTTTAGAGTCTGGGCCCACCATAGCTTCCCCATAGTCCTTGGGCTCATCATTTTCCAATAATAACACATCGCGTTGCTCCGTCATGAGGAACATGAACCTCTCAGGAGGATGGCTAGCCCGTGAGGACCTCTGTGGGGCTGGCGTCTCATCAACAGGTTCAACAACATGTTGTTCATCCTGCTGAGGACTAGCTGGAGCTGAAACATTTTTAGGCATTTCTCGAACTTCTTCGAGTTGTACCTTGCTCCCACTAGGTCTTTTGGAAAACTCATTCTCCAAAAAGACACCAGTCCGGGCGACAAACACTTTGCCTTCTTCCCGGTTATAAAAATAATACCCTTTGGTTTCCCTTGGGTACCCCACAAAGAAGCATTTATCCCACTTGGCATGAAGCTTATCCGATGTCATACGTTTTACATAAGCCTCACAGCCCCAAATTTTAAGATAAGACAAGTCGGGATGTTTCCCTTTCCATATCTCATATGTTGTCTTATCAACGGATTTAGATGGAACCCTATTTAGCATGAACGCAGCTGTTTCTAGAGCGTGTCCCCAAAATGACAATGGAAGATCGACTTGACTCATCATAGACCGTACCATGTCCAACAAAGTCCGATTCCTCCGTTCGGATACCCCATTCCACTGAGGCGTACCGGGCGGAGTCAATTGTGGAACAATTCCACAATTCTTTAGATGATCACTAAACTCTTGGCTCAAATATTCACCTCCACGGTCGGACCGTAGAAATTTAATTTTCTTGCCCAAATGATTTTCTACTTCATTCTGAAACTCTTTGAACTTTTCAAAAGATTCAGACTTATGCCTCATTAGATAGATATAGCCATATCTACTACAGTCATCGGTGAAAGTAATGAAGTACTGATAACCACCTCTGGCCATTGAGCTCATTGGTCCACATACATCAGTATGCACGAGAGCCAAAACTCGCGCATTCTCTCACTTGTACCAGTGAAAGGTGCCTTTGTCATCTTGCCAAGTAAACAAGACTCGCATGATTCAAAAGATTCCAAATCTAATGAACCAAGAAGACCATCTTTATGGAGCTTCTCCATGCGTCTTTTATTTATATGGCCCAAGCGATAATGCCATAAATAAATGGAATTAGCATCACTTGTTTTGAGTTTCTTATTAATATTATTTATAGAAGCATTACCAAGATCTAGCACATACAGTCCACTCACCAATGGACAGTTACCATAGAGCAAGCCTTTGAAATAAATTGAACAATTCTTTGTTTTTTATTACAAATCATAACCATCTTCCTCTAAACAAGAGGAAGAGATAATGTTCTTACTCAAGGAAGGAATGTAATAACAATTATTCAATTCCAAAACTAAGCCAGAAGGTAATGACAAGGGATAGACACCAACGGCTTTCGCAGCAACCATTGCTCCATTGCCGACACGAATTTTCAACTCGCCAATCTTGCAATCTCTAGTCCTTTTTAATCCCTGCAACGATTTGCAAGTATGAATCATTGATCCGGTATCAAATACCCAAGACTCGGTAGGACAAGTTGCAAGATTAATTTCTATAACATTAATACCTGAAGTAGAAGGAACCTTTCCTTTCTTTTTGTCTTCCAGGTACTTCAGACAGTTTCTCTTCCAATGGCCATTGCCCTTGCAATAGTGACATTTATCACAAGCATTAGGGCCAACCTTTGGCATTTCTTTAGGCTTTAGTTTTGGGTCTTGGATCTTATCCTCACCATTACTTGTAGCCTTGCGCTTCCTTTTCTTATCCTTTTGAATCATGATCACATGATTTGTGCCTTTCTTTATGCTCTCTTCCGCAGTTTTCAGCATCCCATGCAGTTCGGTCAGATTCTTCTCCAGGATGTTCATATGAAAGTTCAAAATGAACGGCTCAAAGCTTGCAGGGAGCGACTGGAGAATCACATCTATGGCCAATTCATTCTGCAGTGGAAAACCGAGCTTCTCCAGGCTCTTAATGTAACCAATCAATTTAATTACATGGGGACTAACAGGAGCACCCTCAGCCAGCTTGCACACAAACAATGCTTTAGATATCGAATATCTTTCAGCCCTTGCTTGGTTCTCAAACATGCCCTTGAGACCCACAATCATAGTGTAGGCATCGGCGTGCTCATATTGCTTTTGGAGCTCAGAGTTCATCGTGGCAAGCATGAGACAGCTGACGTCTAGGACATTGTTAGTGTGCTTCTCATAAGCACGCTTATCAGCTGCGGATGCATTTTCAGGCAATTCATGAGGATATGGACCGTCTAGAACATATTCCTTCTTTTCAGCCTTGAGAACAATTCTCAAGTTACGATACCAATCCATAAAATTTATCCCAGAGAGTTTTTCCCTCTCCAGAATCGACCGCAAGTTAAAACCAGTGTTTGTATTAACAGCATTTGGTGCCATCTACAACATAAATAAGCAAAGTTTTAGCACTATATTCATGTTAATCTTCTATTAAACAGTTTCAATAAAAGATGCTTCCATTAAGATCACTTTCCCTCTGGTGATCTCCATGGAACAAGATCCATGGTCACTGCGGTTCAGGTAAAGACTTGTCAGTACCGCTTGAACCCGCGACATAGGTAGGCAGTACCTTGCCATCACATCGTATGTGATTCTTGCTTGTTGGGGGTGGCATCATATGCCCCGGCACCCAACACTGATGCCCCGAAGTCCCAAATCCTATTAGGATGACTCCGTTAAGCAAACCAATACTATGCTTGTGAGTGCACGGGTTAGGCTACACTCACTCTATTGTACAAGTGTGACACTACGTTTTGGTGTGACATTACAAATTGCGAAATTAGAGAAGAAAATCTTACGGCTAGAGGTTTACTCGCGTTTTTGGGCCTTTTGAAGCGTTGTGACACCACGGAGTGTCGTAACCTTATTTAACGTGCATGATAAGGTTAATAACATTATGAGATGTGGAATTAAGGTTAAAACTATAGGATATGGAGGTTAATAGCTTTTCCGGGCCGTTTCCGGGATTTTGGGCCTTCCCGGGGGAGTTTGGGCCTTGGTGGGCTTTGGTGGGATGGAGTAGATCTCCGTAACGGACTAGGTTTGGGTGTGGGGGCTGGTAAAAGGGCTCCCCACCAGCCCTTGGGGCGTCCACCCCTGCCCCATGCGCCCCTAACCCTAGCCGCCACCCTTCCTCCTCCCTCCACCTCCTAGCCGCCCCATCTCTTGCCCCCATTGCTCCCCATTGCACACCACCTCTCCTCCACCCCCCCCTTGCTGCCCTAGGGTGACCTCCCCACCCCTGCATCCTCATGGATCCATCCGAGGAGCGAGGTGCGAGGAGCGAGGAGATCGATTGGAGTTTTCGTGCGTCGGGCAAAGGTATGATCATGGGGATCCTCGGGGAAGAGCTAGGTACTGTTATTAGGGAGTTTATCAAGTTTTTTGATCAATTGGAGGCGCTGGATTTGAGTAATTTGGGTTAGATCTAGATGTTGCCACGTTTCTGTTTTCGGGCAGATTGAGCAGTCGAGCTAGGGTTCGCGTTTTCGCCAATTTAGAGTTCGAATCTGACTGTACGGACTTTTAAGAAGTTGTAGATAATTTCATTATATTTCCGTGCATATAAAGAACGTAAAATTCCGCCCAGCCGTTTGAAAGTTATGACTGTTTTACCGAGCGTATTAAAATCTGTGACGCGATTGGAACATATCACGGTAATCTATAGATTAGACGACTTTAGAGTCCGAATCAGTCTTTCTATATACCTAGAGAAAGTTGGGAAATTTCCTAAGCTACGCGAGGATGTACTCGTTTAATTGATTCGGAGTCCCAGAACTCAAGTTATGCTTTTTGCAAGGCTGCTGTCCCGTCGGGACAGAACCTCTGTTTTTAGGTTTTGCGAGTAGTGGGCAATGTCGGGTTAGATGGGGTTTTGCGTACTGTTTTGTGGGCATGATTGTGAGTGTGTGATGCCTATGTGCAGGTGGTGTGACACCGGGAGTGCCCTCGACTTCCCACAAATCCGTCGCCCGCGGTTGAGGCAAGTGTGTTGTAATATATAGCGGAATCGTAGGTTGCTTGTGGAGATTAGATGAAAGATTGAATACTTGCTATGATCACTTGCCATGCTTGCTGTTTTCCAATGATATATTGAGTATGATTATCATGATATGATGCTGTGTGTCTATACTTATCATGATTCAATGCCATGTGTTTATGTGTACTATGACATGATGCCATATGTTTATGTACAAATGAGATATGATAATTGGCATAGTTTCATGCATGTCATGAGATGGGGCGAGGGCGGTGAGAAAGTCATAACTAGTCCGGGGAAGGTCGGTGAGAAAGTTATGACTAGTCCGGAACGCCATTGAGTAAGACCTACATCGTGATTCCATCCACGTGGTGAATGGAAGCGAGGAGTAGGCACCCTCCATCTTCGGGATGGAAGGGGGAAAGGGTGCACACCGACGGGTGTGTACTCAACCATACCGGTATGAGTTTCCAAGGAGATATGAGCATAACATTGCATTGCATTGCATTGCAATACATATTTAATGATGATGATGTTGTTATGTGCTCAAGTATGAGATGTTATATGTGATGTAAGGTATTATTGTCTTGTAAATGATCTTGTTGTCCATTACAATATGCTTGCTGAGTTTTCGAACTCACGCTTGTGTTTTATGTTGTTTTTAGGTACTTTGAGATCGACATGCGGGAAAAAGGGGTCTAGCTACACTTCTACACGTAGCTCCACCATCATAGTCCATAATTAATCACTTGGAGACATGATATTAAGAGTTGTGCCTTAAACTTAATGTATGGTTTAATTTAGCATGCTAGTGATTCCTTATTTGCTTCGTTATAGTTTATGAAGTAGTTGAGCGTAGTATTTTTGGCGTAATTTGATGTTATGTCCATTTATGTTGATGTTATAGATGTCGTGTGCCATGTTATATCTTGCCATGATTGTGTTATTGTGTTAACTCATGGAAAAGCAAAGGAGATGCTGCCGAGATATCGGTTTTTAGCATATGTACCTTTGCTGGAATTTATGTTTAAATGTGGTATTTAGACGTTGTTTAGCTTATGTTTGGTAGCATTCGGGCATATTAAATGCCGGGGTGTTACAGTAAGAGGGCGGCGTTCCTGACTTGTCAAGACCTTATCCACCAACGTACAAGACAACAGATGCAGCTATTGAAAAAGGGCATCTTACTCTTAATTTTTCAAGGGAAACTATTCAATCAGGTTAACATACTCACCACATATGACGTGAAAGAATAGCAATGCAAGGTAAAACATCACAGGTAATCAAATTAGACTATGAACTAGTATGGCCCTTGACGTGGCGATCTCCATCTTCCACGACCAACCTTGCACAGCCGGGCCATTAGGATTGAAGCCTTCAATAACATGTACTAAACTACTACATCTAACACTAGTAGCAAAATTACATGAGGATTCAAGGCATCACATGCTGGCATGCAGGCCGTTATACAATAACAGGACAGCTCACGGCTGCAATTAACCATGACACGCTGGCCATGAAAAATACAATCATGCATCACATACACAAAGGGTCCATACTGTTCACAACATACCCCTGCAAAAACAAGTTAGGCGCTGGATCGATTCTAGCGCGGGGGAAATGAACAATTTTTAATTTATGGGCGCTATGCTAACTATCACGGTGGTCCCGCTAGCCGCTTATGCGGGCGGGTTCAAGGCGGCGCATTCGCGAGTGGGCAAATACCAGAGAAAAACTTTTTTTTCGAGGAACATAGATCGCATCTATGAAAACGCTATGGAAATTAAAATGGATTGATCAAATCAAGCCGATTCCGAGTCATCAGAATGCCTTAGTTTCCATAGGATCGATCTCATCGATCCAACGCGCGAGGTCCCCTTGAGAGGGCGGCGACCACACCGATCTCGATCTGTTGGCTCGATCTATTCGGTGCTTGCTATTACCCCGATGGTGTTACCAGCCGGTAGGGGTAATGCATGGCACGAATCTGAAACAAGCACGAACTAATCTTTTTTATCGTGTAGAGCTACCAACTCATACCTCATACTTCGCCGATACAGATTGATCCAATCAACCCGTGATAAACACAACAGCACATCGACATGTGCACGCGATCCAGATCCTAAACTACACATGATCAGCTCTGATACCACTGTTGGGGAACGGGTAGGCTACGCTAGCAACAATTCTCAAAATTCTACCGTGAACACCCAGAATCACATGCAAGTAGAGGATCATGAGTCGTTACCCTTGACGCGCCGATGCAGCGGAAGAAGATTCGTGCACATAAAGGAAGTAGTCGTTCACGTCCCGATATCCACCGACTGGTTCCCGGACAGCACCAACTGGTTTCGAATCAGTGCCGACTGGTTTTCGATCTGCGCCGAGTGGTTCCCTATCTGCGCCGAGTGGTTCTTTGACTTGCGTCGAGTGGTTCTAGATAGATCTAGTCGAGATCGATCACCGAAAGCTGCTGGAGATCCAACCGAACAACAGATCGGGCCGAGCGGCAAAGGTTTCTACCGGTATCCACATCGCATCGAATAACAAGATCCGCTGAAGCGGCAGCTTCACGCAGATCCACACGTACCGAGCAGGAACGTCATGCGGGGTGTGCTAACACCTCGCCACACGGCTAGGGTTTCTGGGGAGCAGGAGAGGAGCCCGACGGCTGAACGTGGTGAGGGTTATAATCCTTGTGGCGCACTGTTCCTGGCATCGCCTTTTATAGACACGCTAGTGGGCCAAAGCCCGCTAGGGTTCTACCTCCAACGTGGATCTCATCCACGCACAAACCCGTTAAACAATTCCAACTCGTTAAGTGTGTGACCCGTTAGATTCAGTGCAAGTCGGACATTGTCGGGACCCCGAATTTGCAAATCCGGACCCTCTGTGTATTCAGCACTAGTCCAGGAACGCGCTAGTGCACACAGTCTTAACATCGGTAAATATCACAATCATACCATTCGATACCAATAAAGTACTTTATTTAAATAACCAAACTGGTCGCTTGACCTTATGGCCAAGTTACAAATATACGCCGCAAGGCTTAAACTTATTAAGAGAGAAATAATAGCAATGAAAATGAAATAACTTCGTGGCGCCATCCAAAGATACCACAGCAACCGACCGGGCTCGCTCCCTAAGTAGACGGTTCCTCTTGGAGCTCCTCCTCCAAAGCTGGTGTAGTCTCCTCTTCAACTGGTGTTGTATTGTGGCAAGGGTGAGTACTTGGTACTCAGCAAGTCATGCACAGAATGCAAGCTAATATACTACATGCATGGCTTGATACAAAGGAATGGCTCAAGGTATATTTGCAGTAAACAGCATTTGACAAGTAGCATAAGTAGATTCAAAAGCAGTAGAAACAAGTATAGCGTAATTAACATTTCAAGGAGTTTAATAACATCTTTCCCATCCTAATCCACATTTCCATCAACATCATTATTTAACCAAACCCAACCTTTCAAATCCAAGTTATTTTTGAGAAAATCTAACCCTTGACTGTAATTCCCGAGCGATGTCCAATACCGCGGACACGGCTATTCAAATAGATTCTACATTCTGCAGAGGTTATGCACTTTACCCACAAGATACAGTCAAACACCACAAAGGCGAGTTCCCGTAACAAAGTCTTTTGGAAACTTCTAACAATACAAGTGGTCCTCCCCGGTTATTGCACGCTAACCCTTCCCTTAGCTAAGGTGAAGTTTAGGCCAATCAACCGTTAGATGGGTACTGCCTCACCCAGACGCTCCCGTACAACTTACACAAAGGGTGTAGTTGACCTCCTGAGGTCCCACAGGTACGTTATTAGCAACTTAGTCAACTAGGTCCGTCCCATTACAGACATGTGGTTGCACGATAGACCCAGTTCAAAGGCTTGCAAGGTTAAGTCCTTAGGGTGACCAGGGCAAGACTACCCGAAGAACCAAATCAACATCCCCAAAGGCCAACCGCCCACCTGATTATTCTTGCCACATGCCCCGGTCGAAAACTATTTATCAAACCCCAGTTGATTACCATGCACCACGTGCCATCAACATCACATGATACCTTTCCAAACAGGTTCAATATATCATTAAGTCAATATTAACATTTGATTGTCCAAAATCATGTCATGAGCACGTGTGTGTCTAAGCAGCATACTACAACGATCTAATTTCCCATGTTGGCAATTTAATAATGTCCAACTAGTAAACCACAACTAGGGTGACAAGGGGTCATGGCACATATTTAAGTAATCAAGGTGTCATACAGCAAATTGGTATTTATCTAATTCCCCATATTTAAATAAAATATTTTCTAATTGAACTAGCATGCAATAGGTTAAATCAAAATAGATTTCAAAATAGTATCAACATGGTCAAAGCACAACTTGCCTTCAAAAAGTACTTGCTCTTGGTCTTGAGTTGGATCCTGAGTCAATACTTCTCCTTCGAATCCTTCCGGCACTTCAACGTCTACTCGTAAAGCGTGCAAATAGCAATACACAAATAAACAATAGGCAAAAAGTGTCCAAACATCCAAATAAAATCCATAAATAGAGGGAACATAATTTTATGAATTTTTAGAAACTGGAATCGTCAAATTTGGAGTTAAAACACAAAAGTTATGATTATTTAAAGTTTAAATAATCAATTAAATAATTTTACAGAGAAAAACTTTAGTCCAAAAATTAAATAAAATTCATATTTAGGTAGATCTCAATTTTATACAAATTTAGAAATTTGAATCACTCAAATCGGAGTTGAAACGCAAAAGTTATAAGCGTTTGAAGTTTGAAACAAAATCTGAAATCATTATTTCGAATTAATAAATCATTTTCTTTTTCGGAAATTAATTATTGCGTCGGCGAGGACACGTGTCGGCTCCTGATTGGCTGGCCGACGCCAAGCTCATGGGCTCGATCCACGGCTTGGCTCGGTCCACGGTGGACTCGGTCCCACGGCTCGGTCGACAGCGGGATCTCGGTGACGCCAAGATCGACGCCATCGTGCTCGGTGACGCCATCGACATGCGGGCCCCACCGTGGACGCCGGCGGTGACGCCATGGTGCGGTTCGGTTGTCCCGCCGACACGCCGCCCCGCTGCGGTCGAGACACGCGCCACGCGCGCGGGCGCGGCTAGGCACATGTGGCACGACCGTGCCGTTGATTTGAAATCCGACGCACGGATCGGATCTAGGGTTCACGCTCAAAACTACACGGTGATCGCGGGCCGCTCGATCTAGATCGGACGGTCCAGATCTACCCTAGGCTAACACCGCTATAAAGTACACGATGATCGTGGGTCGTTGGATCTAGATCCAACGGTCCCGATCCGATCTAGGTTTTAGGGTTTTGGTTGCACGCGTGGGCTCACCTGGATCGTTGGATTTCGATCGGACGGTTGACGTGCTTCGAGGGCGATGGCGTTGTGGTGGCGCTGCTCGCCGGAGTTGGGGAAGGCGACCACGGCGACGGCGCCTTGGGGCTTCTCCGACGAGATGAAAGGCACTCTCGCGCGTCTCAAAGCGAGGAGTCCGGATCTGCGTTTCGGTGATCGCAGAGACGGCTCGACGACGGCGCGCGGCGAAACCGGCGGAGAGAGGGAAGGAACTACGGCGAGCAATTGCAGCCACGCGGCGGTGGCTAGGGCTCACGAAACTTGAGGCGAAAGATGCGCACGGCAAAGGGCTTCAACGGGTGGCCTCGGGGCTTTAAATAGTGCCTCGGCGTGTCGCGCAATCCGTGAAACCCTAACGGACACGCGGCTACATCGGCGGCGCAAATCCGAGCCGGACTCTGAAGACGACGAAATCGTGGTCGTCCGCGTGGCCCCGATCCACGGCCGAGATCGCGCACAACGGGTCCGGCCGGATCCGGTTGGATCGGCCGCGCCAATTTCCGACCGTTGGATTTCGATCCAACGGTTCGGATCGATCAAGGTTCGACCGGATCACGTGGCTCGGGTCGGACTCGAGTCCGACTCGGGTTCCGACTCGGTCGGATGAATAGTACTTGACCCAACTCGAATTTACAGCGATTTAATAATTAAAATAATTCCCAGTAATTCATTTAATTCATTAAAAATAGCAAAAGACTCAGAAAAATTTTGGAAAATATTTTGGATCATTTTGGACTCAAATAAAATATTTCCAACAAAATTTTATTTGCAAAGTTTAATTCTTTAATTATTTCAAAATGGAATAAATTCAAATAAATTCCAAATAAATCCAAATAAATTCCAGAAAATTCCAAAAATTCACCAAAGTGCCAAATCACACATGAATTTAAGAAAAGCAAAATTTTGGGGTGTTACAGACATGAATCTGGAAACCCGTTTCCAATTCATTGATCAACAGCAGCACCTAGCAGTACATATTGATCCCCGAATGCACAGAATCAGTATTCGGCTGAACCTTGATACACTCACATACCGATCCCTTTGCCTCACGATACCAGTCAAGCTCAAGGCGAGATGTGCGCCACCCTTATTGATAGCTCAACCACTTCACTCGACAGTGTGATGGATACAAACCATGACTAACTCCTTAGTCATATTAGCACGGCCGTGCGCTTTCCCTATCCATCCACACGAGGGGCCCAGAGGTATCTCTCCCGTTATCTAGGAGGGGCAAATCCCATCTTGATAATCACACCCTTGGCGATGTGTCGTGGCATACCCGGTAGTCATCTTTATAACTACCATATTACGGTGTAGCATTTGATGATACCAAAGCATACAAGTCTACATGCTAGGTATCCATCACAATCTCAGGTCTAAGGACCATATAGGCGTACCACTCGAGACTATACGCTGATCGCACTATAAGAGATAACAACTCACAGCGTCTCGGAGTGAGTCTTGTCCAACTACCCATGTTCTTCAACATGTGTCCACATTATTGGTTCGATATCTCCATATCTATGGTATGTGAAATATTACCGTCAACCAATACATGTGCTGATCAAATCATCACCGCTCCTCGTAATGATATGGATCTGGGACCCGTTTAGTATAATGTCGTTTGACAATGTGTTTCACAATTAGGTTATACCCAATGGATAAAATCGCAACATTTATTCAGGGAACCGATAAACAAAGTTATCATAATTACATGGACAAAGACGTGTTAAAATCATCACTATGATTAATCTAGGGCATATTCCCTTCAATTATTTGTAAACCTCTTACAACATTGTTGAAAAAGGGGATTCAGTTTCAGTGGACCACAGTAACTGAGGAGGCATTTAGAACATTGCAAAAAGCATTGGTGCAGGCACCAGTTTTAGCACTGCCAAACTTTTCCAAACAGTTTGTGTTAGAAACGGATGCAAGCAAGTATGGAATTGGTGCGGTTCTCATGCAAGATGCCCATCCAATAGCATTCCTAAGCAAGTCGTTGAGCATCCGAAATCAGGCCTTGTCCACCTATGAAAAGGAGTGCTTAGCCATATTGATGGCAGTGACAAAATGGCGTTCATATTTGCAACATAAAGAATTTATCATTAAAACTGATCAAAAGGCACTAATGCACCTTACAGATCAAAGGTTGATGACGGACATTCAACACAAGGCATTTGTGAAGTTACTGGGACTAAAATATCAAATACACTACAAGAAAGGGATCAACAATGCTGCTGCAAATGCACTCTCCAGGAAACCAAGGGAAGCTAAGGTCCAATCCATTTCGGTTAGTACCCGTGTATGGATAGCAAATTTGGTAGTAGGGTACCACACTGATGAGGAGTCCAAAATGTTGCTTACTTGGTTGAGTGTGACGGGATCAAATGATAAAGGTTATAGTCTGCAAGATGGAGTTATTCATTTCAAGGGGCGAATTTGGGTAGGCAACAACCAATTGGCTCAACAACACATTCTGCAAGCTCTACATAGCAGCGGAATTGGTGGTCATTCTGGCATTCATGCAACTTACCACAAAGTTTGTGCCTTATTTGCATGGCCCAAACTGCGACTGACAGTGGAACAATATGTAAAAGAATGTGAAATTTGCCAACAAGCTAAAGTCGAACATGTGAAGTTACCAGGATTACTTCAGCCATTACCGGTTCCTACACAGGCTTGGAGTGTGATTAGCATGGACTTCATTGAAGGATTACCATCATCTCACAAGTATACAACTATCTTTGTGGTTATTGACAAATTTTCAAAGTATGCTCACTTCTTGCTATTGGCTCATCCATTTACAGACCCTCAAGTGGCGCAGTTGTTTTCCAATCAAATTTACAAACTACATGGGTTACCGCAGACCAACATATCTGACAGAGACAAGGTGTTCACAAGCCTATTTTGGCAAGAATTGTTTAGACTCTCGGATACTCAATTAAACATGAGCTCGGCATATCACCCGCAAACCGACGGACAAACAGAGCACCTCAATCAGTGCTTGGAGACATACTTAAGGTGTTTTGTACATGCCTATCCGCAAAAATGATCTAATTGGTTAGCTCTTGCCGAATATGTGACATTACGGAATGTAACACTATCAATTTCGGCATTACGGTATGACTTTTGTATCGTATTTTTGGGCCGTTCCGGGGGAGTTTGGGCCTTTCCGGGGCAGTTTGGGCCTTGGGGGAAATAGTCTGGGCTTTGGGGGACCATTGTGGGCCGAAAGTGGGGGATCCTTGGCCCATGTGGAGGAGGCTTTTCGGCAGCAGCCCTGCTGCCCCCTTGCGCCACACCCCCCTATTGCCCCCCCCCCAAATCCCCTAACCCTAGCCGCCGCCCCCCTCTTGCCCCTCCATGCGCCTCCCCCTTGCCCCTTGCGCCTCCACCTCCCCATCCCCTCCCTAGCCGCCATCCTCCCCTCCCCTAGCAGCCCCACATCCTCTCCCTCCGTGGTGCTCTTCGTTTCCTCGCTCGGTGGATTGCCGGTTCGGAGATCTCCGGCGAATCGCTGCGGTTCGGAAGGAAGGAGGGATTCGTCGTCGTTCGGTTCTTCACGAAGAGGTAACGACTCGTGGCTCATTTGGGGTGGTCTAGGTGATGCTAGGTGGTAGAATCCATGCCTAAAGTTCATGTATAGGTGCTGTTTCTAGATGGGATTAGGATAATTGCAAATCTGTCCAAAGTTGTGTTCTCGAGCAGATTGGGCGCCTGAGCTTCGAGCTCGGTTTTGGCAATTTTATAGGCCTTTTCTGATCAGCTGGCTGTTACGAAAGTTGTAGGTAATTCAATTAGCTTTCATTGGACACCAAGAACACTAAATTCCGTTTAGTCTTTTAAAAGTTATGGCTATTTTACCAAACGTTGTCAAATCTGTGACGAGATTGGGACAGATCGTGTTCAACTATAGATTAGATAATTTTAGAGGACGATTCAGTCTTCGCGAATACTTCGAAAAAGTTGGGAAATTTCCTAAGCTTCGAAAAAATGAACTCGTTTACTTGATTTGGAGTTTTAGAATTCAAGTTATGCTAGTTCGAAGCGCGCTGTCCCGATGGGACAGATTCTCTGTTTTCGGATTTTAGGAGTGGGTTGCGAAGTCGTTGTAGATGATCGCTCTCATACGGTTTTATGGGAAAGTTTTGAGTGTATTGTACCTATGTGCAGGTGGTGTGACCCCGGGAGTGCCCTCAACCTCTCGCCACTCCGTCGCTCACGGTTGAAGGCAAGTGTATTGGGATGGATTGGGGTTTGGGTGGCTATTAGACTTGCATAGTTGCAATATGAGTACATGATGTGTTAACTTGCCATGCTTGCCATTTGCTTATGATATACTAAATGTGTAGCTTTGCTAAGATATTATATGATGCGCTAATATGCCAAGTTGTTTCTTACATGTGTTATGATGTTCATGTTTCGTTTAAGGATATGCCGTTGTTATATTGAGTTTCCTTTATGCAAGTTATATCATGATGTGGCATATGTGCATTCATAATGGAAGAGGCGACCCATTCTGATGCGGGCCTCTGTGTTCACACGTAGTGAACACGAAAGACCTACCTCGTAGTCCCATCCACGGTTGTATATGGGAGCGAATCAGTAAGAGTAGGCACCCTCCATCTACGGGATGGAAGGGGAAAGAGGGTGCACACCGACAGGTGTGCACTCGGCAATACCGGTATGTGCTAACAAGAGAATGTGCATTGCATTGCATGTATGATGATGTCAATGAGATGCATGTAAGATGAATTATGAAATGCTTATGATGTTGAACATGAGATGTAGGGATGATGGTATTGAAGATTGTTTTGCTTGTTCTATTGCAATACACTTTGCTGAGTGATAAACTCACGCTTGTGTTTTATGATGTTTTTAGGTACCATGAAACCGACATTTGGGAAAGGGGATTAGCGGCACATCTTCACGTAGCTTCATTCACTTAGACAACTACACTTTACCATTCGTAGTTGTGATAATAAGTTTATTGCGCTAAAGCTTGGAGTGCGCCTTAATGTGTGCTTGGTTCTATCGTTCACTTCGTTCTAGTTCATGAAATGGTTGAATTCATTAATCTGGACTTAAACTGTCGCTATACCTCCCATTATTGTTGTTTTAGATGTCATTCATTATGTTATGTCTTGTGATATTATTGTTGTTGCTTCAAACCATGGAAAAACAAAGGAGATGCTGCCGAAATTTCGGTTAAAACATTTGCGCCCTTGCTGTAATTTATCTTTAATTGTGGTGTTTTGTTATTATTTCTACTATGTTTGGTAACATCCAGGGCATATTAGGTGCCGGGGTGTTACAGAATACTAGTACAATACTTCATATCAAACTGTTGTGGGCAAAACACCCTTTGAAGTGCTTTATGGGTACCCGCCAAGGCATTTTGGCATTTCCAATCTGAGTGTCAGTGCTGTGACGGATGTTAAAGATTGGTTAACTCCAAGGGAAATGATGAACCAAGTATTGAAGCAGCATTTGGAACGTGCTTGTTTGAGAATGAAAGCTCAAGCTGACAAGCACAGGTCAGAACGGAAATTTGAAGTTGGTGATAGGGTATTTCTCAAACTACAGCCGTATGTACAGACATCGATTGCCACAAGTAATCAGAAGCTTTGTTTCCATTTTTATGGACCTTACCGAATAGTTAAAAAAATTGGAATGGTGGCATACAAACTGGAATTACCAGAAGGCAGCAAGATACATCCTGTGGTGCATGTTTCCCAACTCAAACATCATATTCCCCCTTCTTACAAGCTTGACGCTTTATCTGTCAATTGCATTCAGATAGATGAACAGCAAATTCCAGTAGAAGTCTTGAAGAATAGACTGATCAAGTAGGGTGGTCATGTCATACCATCCATTCTGATCAAATGGTCGGCATTATCGTCTATTGGCGACTTGGGAAAACAAGACAGCAGTTCAGCTTCAGTTTCCATCTGTGCCAGCTTGGGGACAAGCCACAACTTGAGGAGGGGGGTTGTCATGTGCCAGATGGGGAACAGTCTGTACCAGAGTCATGGCATGCGTAAGGGGGCAAGGTGTGTAGGGACCAGGGGTGTTTCTCAGAGGCAGGTGACTAGGTGGAGAATAGATGCGTGATTGTGAGGTCCCACTTGTAATAGACTACTCCTGATGGTGAGGAGTTTGTAATTGACGAGAAACAGAATACCAATTCCCCTTTTCTTCTAGAGAGTGTATAGGTATCATCCGAATGTTTTTGTTTTAGCTAACATCCAAATTTTAGACCGTTGGATACTTCACCCGAATATCACCGAACCGTTAGATCAAATCATAGGATCGGATGTAATCGATACTCCCGAATCTCAACAATGATTCGAGGGTTCTAAATTTAGGTGATTTCAGCAATAAAAACATCCGATGAAATTTATCAAATCCCTTTCTTCTATTCCCAACTACTTCTCCTGGGTTGCTTTTTCCCGATTCTCTCTTCTCAGCTGATGATCGCTACACATTTGTCTGTGAGAGAAAAAGGTCCCTCCCTCTTCATCCCTATATTTCTAATGGGTTGTACTAATGTTCCATGACTACTTTCAAGCACTGTTGAGCTGCATCTCCATCTCTCACATTCTGCAATTTAATTTTTCCCCCGGTCTACGTTTCTGTGTTCATTTCTGCAAGAACGCTTGGAGCATTGCATCGCAATCCGTCTTCTCGCATCAGCGGCCACTGGTTGAACCGAGGTTACAGAGCTCCCTCACCAATGAGGCAATGACAATGAATAGTTTGTTCACGGGCCAGAAGATGGAAAAGGGGTAGCGTTATGACTTCAATTTGATATGTAATAATTTTGCCGAAATAAACCTAACCAGTGATGTTACAGTCCTAGCTTAGATATGTATAATTCAGAACAGCTGTTAAAATTCCAGACAATAAACCTTTCAGCATTTTTGTTCCAGACAGCTGTTAACATTGATACATCTATGCACGCTCGACAAACAGGACTGGTTATGAGTTCGGAGCTTGATGCTGTTGCCCCACATCTGCAACATAAGCAAGCGGAGCGCATCCACTTCTGTACACAAATACACTTACCAGGATACATACATACATAACCAACATGATAGGGATATATATATATATATATATATATATATATATATATATATATATATATATATATATATATATATGGGGGCATATTCTGTGCAAACCTCCCTTACCGTGAAAACCACGTGTAAAAGTTTTGAAAAATTCTCAAAAAATTATCATAGGTCAGGGAGGTGAGGTTCTACAACCCTGTAAAATTTGAGGACCAAACTCAATCACATTTGGAAGATATGAAAAAGACAAATTGCAAAATGAATAGTAATTAGATATGAAAAAGACAAATTGCAAAATGAATAGTGCTAAACAGTGAAAAATTACTATTCATACTGAATTTGTCTTTTTCATATCTTCCAAATGCAATTGAGTTTGGTCTTCAAATTTTACAGAGTTGTAGAACCTCACCTCCCCTACCTAAGATAATTTTTTGAGAATTTTTCAAAACCTTTACGCGTGGTTTTCACGGAGTTTTCACGGTAAAGAAGGTTTGCACTGAATATGCCCCCTATATATATATATATATATATATATATATATATATAAGGCTGACAAAAGTGAATGTGCAAAATTTAATGAAATGAATGGAATATAGATAGCTATCGCACTGTGAAATGATACATGGCACTGCTTGTATCTAAAAGCCAGCTAGGATGTCTTTCATTTCGGCAACCGACATGATAGGCTCGTTACCGTAGATCCGTGTCACCATCTGAACGAAGCTCTCGTACTTGTCCAAAAACTCTTTCTGCGAATATTTCAACAGTTGATGGAAATCAACGTGAGGACCATTGCTTCTCAGTTAAAAACGACAAAGATCAAAGCATTCTACAGTGATTGCATCAGTCTTCCAGACAAACCATACTGTCTACAAAATCGCATCATCATCCCGTCATTTTAACAAGCAAATTGATAGGGTGGGTAGGTGGCTACCTTGCACTTATCCCACAGTGAAGGAAACAACTCATCAGAAGTCAGCGTCTTCTGTAATCTTCTATACATGGCACTAATTGACCTGTCAATCTGCACAGTTCTACAATTTTGTGAATTCACATTGTCATTATTACACCAGCCTCTTGAACAAAATAAATATAGGACATGAAATTGTCATTATTATCCTGAAAACAGAAGGGAACATTGGCAATGGGCACCATAACTCCATAAGGAGACATGTGAAAACCGCATTAGAAAAGAAAATGCACAAAGTAAACCATAAAGAACCTGCACAGCTATGAACAAAAAATGACAAGCCCACACCCTGCTGCATATGGTTTCTTTGGTAGAAAGCGCTTGTACACCTAACATGAAGCGATTTCTCTGTTTACTTACCCCAGATAAACTAGATTTCAGCACCCTCCTGAGATCAGTTTTTGACAACCCGAGCTGGAAAGGGATCTGAGGAGTTCAAGAAATAAAACTTAGATGTTTCATTCAAAGAAAATGACAGGAATGCTGGGCATCAAGCTGTTGCCACTTTCCAATAGAATGTAGTAGAAGCATGTGAATAACTAGAACATGTAATAAAATGTCCAACCTCTTACTGTACTGCTACAACCACCCACCCAAACCCCTCAGTTTTGTACTACAATTAAGGCCGCAAACATGCAAATTGAGGACACATCTACTTGTGATGTGAACACATCGCAATTACTACTGGGCAGAGGATGGCCAGATGCATGGCTTATTGCTTGTTTATTATTAATATTCCTTAAAAATAAAGAAATTTGTGCTAGGTTCTAGAATGACTATTCTATCTAGTTTCTCTCTTTTACATGCATTTGTGTCCATTAGATCCGACATCTGAAATCAGACGGTTGAGAGAAAATGTGATGATGCCGCACTCTCCAGTGTCATCGTTAAATGTGGTGTGAATTGTTTGTAACTCATACTAAAAATTAGGGCTGGAAAAAAAGCTCGTTGGTGGGGCTCGTTGGCTCGGTTTAAAGTTACTCCAATTACACTCATTTATTGATTAAACATTGAATAAGTCAATATCGAATGAAATTGGATTTTGCTCTGGCTCAGCTCGTTAGCTCAATTATAAAAATACTTGCAAACTATAAATAAAATGATATTAAATCAAATTATGTCAATTTCAGAAAAAGCTCAAAAAAATGAGGACTTGGCTCGATTTCCACCCCTACTAAAAATACTTATTTCCTAGTCCCTAAACGTGCCAATTTTAACAAAACCAGTCCTGTTCAGGATTGCCGGTTATGATTGGAAACGATGGAGGCTAGTACTACACTAAAATATACATTATATTATGAAGTGAGCCCACCTCCTCAGCAGCTATGGTGTATGTCAATTCATCAACTTTCCGAGAAAACTGAAATAACCTCTCGAATTGCTGCCATAAGTCAAAAAAAAGGCCTTAGATTTGAAAGACAAATGCATTATATACATGGCAAGTGGCATCTGACTATATTTACATACAAGATAAATGAGTGAGCTGATATGGCGAGTGCAAGCATGTTCATAATTTTCGCTGGCCTGGTGATAGAACTTTGCAAGAGTTGGCACAACATTAGCCAAGTCATAAAGACTGCAACCAAAAAAGAAGTAAAGAACACTGTTAGTTTGGTAGACCAATCTATACATTAAAAATGACAAACGCATACAACTCAAAGATTTGACGCTAAAAGGTTTGCCACGATTTAAGAATGACAAAAGGGCAAAGCATAACCTGTTCTGGAAAGCAGCATAATTCTCTATCAATACAATGTCCGCAGTTTTAGGATCACTTTGTGCAATTTTCTCCAATGTTGTGAACATTGTGGTAACCTATTCCAGAGTACCAGGAGGAGTTTATTTACAGAGAAAATAAAAGAAATCAACAACCTAGTTGTGAAAATTAGATCTACAACAAGAAGTAAAACTTATACAGCTATCAAAGATGTAAACAGAAATTGGTTGCATCAAAGAAAAATACGACTAAAATACTATTTAAATTTATAAGACACAAATTTACTAGTTTCATATGGAATACCCAAAAGGCGAACAGGTGCAACTATGCAAGATTGGAAGGGAAGCTATACTCACTAGCTTTGTGTATGCTTTATCAATTAAATCTCTGGATTGCCCTTGAATATATCGCTCCATCCGTGATGCAAGGACAGCAAATCTAAATAAAGTGAAGAGCATAGAACAATCAGACCTTGATTTGTTTATTTAAAAATATCCTGTTTGATATAAAGTGAAGACACCATAATCATCATGTCACAGACTTTGCACATAAAAGTGTTTCTACTTATGAACAGATAATACAAAAACTAGTCAATGGTGCATTTTGAAATATTAATAGCATAGCATACTACTTCTCCAAAGTGCTCTTGTAGAAAAAAGATTATCATACCATCAATGCGTCAATGCACACAAGTTTTCTCACTGTTCTCACAGCGTATATAATGATATAGCTTATTTTTCCACTATGTATAAACAAGGCTTTGCAAAGTTTCTATAGGAACTATTTTATTTGAATGCTTCTATCAAAAATATGGACCCCTAGGCTTGGTAGTGAAATCCGAAAATATGCTAAATTTTAAGTTGGCCTAAGTCTAACAGAACAAAATGATTGATAAATAATACTATAAATACAGGCATATTAACACCACAAATATCCAAAAGAGACATCACATGGAAGGTTTCATCAGTATGTCGTCATCAAATATCTAACATAGCACTAAATTATAGCACCATGCTGCTAGGGATGAGGAATGTATATACACTTGTTTGAACATGCCAATTCATCAAGTCAAGTACCTCGGAATGTACGCTAGAATTCCCGTTTGACGCACATTTCTTTCATTACGCTCAATTTGATGGCATGCTTCATCAATAAACTGGAAAGAGAAAAGAACTAAAAGACATAAATGAGAGGTAGAAAGAAAGCTAATATCTTCTATATAGCTACACTGTAGCAGCACAGCCTCAATGGGAGCACTAACCCTGCTGAACTGCACTGATATTCTTGACTCCAAGTCATCAAGTAGTTTGCGAACAAATCCTGCAGCATCAGCTTTCTGACCAGAAAGGTATCGTTCTGTAATCCCATGCATTGAAATGCAACGCAAGGGGTCAATCTTATACGCCCAATCTACAACTGCATAGAAGTCTTCCTGAAAGAGGAGGGAGTAAAAGTAAATACAACAATCAATAAAAGGAGGGTGCAATACTTTGTAGCAAGCTGGCTGTGTAGAAAGAATTGTGCATTTGACTTGCATAACAAAAATACTTCTTTTTGGTTCTAAAGAAAACCTTATTCGTATTTTTTTCTGGTTCTGTATCAATATATCATGGAATCTACCTGGATTCCATCAAGTAGTTCTTGAAGAGCTTCATTCAATGTACCCAATTCAGCGGATGTATTATCTGGAAATAGGATTATAATAGTTTGCACATCAAGGTTATCATTACATTCAAGAAACTCAGCAACATACAATCATTAGCACAAGATGAGAAGAATACCTGGTTTCAGATTGTTGCCATCTGGATCCATAAAATTCAGGTCATCATCAGGGTCATTTCCACCGGATCTACTCTTATTAACATTAGGAGCACCAGCTGGAACAAGTGCAGGTACTTCAAAGCACATAAAATGTGCAAAAAAGGAACTCTGCAAATGTAATATTTATTAGTTTATCCATAAAGTCAAACAAATATAGTTATGTAGCTACATTTAATGAAAAAGAATAACCTCATCCACAAGAAGCGGGATAAATATTGTAAGCATCTTTGAGTATGCATCAGATACCATTGAAGTGTCAACACTAATGCCATTCTGACCAGCATTGCTAGAACCTTCAAGCCAGACAGCTGGATTTTTGGGTGCTTTTGTACTTGCACGAAGTTCATTGGCAAATTCACGTGCCTGAATCAAATTACATGAAAAAGAAATTCTAAATTATATAACTCTTGAAATGGACAGGCTTAAAGGATGTTCAAAAAATCAGGCATATGGGAAATATATAGAGCTTGTGTACATCGGTACCATATCATTCTCAAGCTTGTCTTAAATTAATCTTGAATATTTAAACATAAGATAGAAAAGAAAACAAGCATATCAGAACCAGATAAAATGGCAGGATGTTAAAGCATGAAGGTAGCATATCAAACAATAACATTCAATTGTCTTTATCCTGACCTCTCGACGAAGTAGTAAATTAAGAGAATGACAGTATGTCTTCCTTAAGGGACCTAAACAGTTCTTATCCAGACTCTGCGTACAATGAGCAACGAGAAATGAGAAAAGTGGGAATGGTGTAAAATATGTAATAAATTGACAGATTATAGAACAAAAATTAAGAGGATTCAAACCTTTAAGTGCTGCAGAAGTCGGGCGTAAGTCCTGCATTTGTACCTTAGGTCCGCATGATCAGGCCGCTTCAATTGCCCTCGCTATTCAAAGTGAACTCTCTAAGTCACCTCACGAAATAAAATAGAGGTGGTAAAAATTACTGCAAACAATGAGGCTATGAAGAAACCTGAGAAAAGTAGCTTTTGTCACTTATCATGAAGTCCACCAAGCAAGAGAAATAGTTTCTCAAAAATTCCGATGCTCGTCGAATGGATGTTGTTTTCAGCTTCTCCAGTTCTGCTCTTTTTTCTCTAACCTGAAAAGATTTTATTAAAAAAAGAAATTGCTCAGAGGCGAGTCACACATGAACTCAAAGCAATCACCGAACAAACTTTAAATAGGGTCTGTTTGTGAAACAGTTACATCCCAACCCATTAATGGTTTTCTGAAACACTACATTTAATGCCAGAAGCTCCTTAAGTTTGTTCCCTTACCAATATAGGCAATTGACGTTACAAAACAAGGTCTTATTCAATGTTCATTGTTCAGGTTGCTACTATTCCATTGTTAACATGACAAAATTCCTTGTGTGTGATTTGGTATGAATAAACGTGCTAATAGAAGAAAAAAAATATAATGAAGATAGCTTACGGCAAACATGTTAACATAGCATGGGTCCAAATTTGGCACTTCAAGGCTGCTAATTGCCCCCGTCAACCATTCACAAGCCTCAACATTTTTCAACATCCGCGACTCTTCAAATGAACCTCCAGTTAATGATGCTGCAAACTGCATTGTATTTAAATATAGAAGAACCAAATATTAGGCCTCATATTTGGGGAGACGATTACCATTTGTCTGTGCACCATACCTCCTGAGGAATTCGCAAACGTTCAAGCAATTTTTCTAGCTCTTCAACTAGTCCTTTGTTATTTACAGACTGCATCTCCAAGCCATTGTTACGCGATTCAATCTGCAAAAATATGAGCATACTAAGGAATATTGGCAAAGAAAATAAGGAAATTATATCCTAACTAATCTTAGACATGTGTAACCAGAAGATACATACCCTTCTGTATGCTGTTAAGCGAAATTTCATAAACCACAATTCACTCAAAAAGACAACCAGGATCACAAAAACAAAAATGAGAATACTCAGTTTCAAACTGCCTAAAACTTGTGTTTTCAATATTTGGGAGAGCATAGAAGCAAAAAAAGAATTCCGCCCATGGTTCCGAAATTGATTATAACTAGCTAATTAAAGACAATAACAGGGCAAACCGAGTAGAACACCATCAAGCGGTCAAAGAAGCTCATTTATTCAACAAGTAAACGCCAATTCTGACAATTATAAGGTTGTCACTAACGAGTTTGGGTGGAATCACACTTTCAATGTCATAGGTAAAGTTCTCATGGACTAGAAAATAATTTAAAATCAAAGGGGCGACTTAGCAGAACACGGACAGCTAGTAGCTGAAATTGAGCAGTTTCAGGGCCAGTTACATCCTAAGTTCTGAAAGAGTCTAGGTGCCAGTTGTGTTTTGAGTTAATTCAATGTCCAGAACTTGTAGATCTGGTACTAGTTACACCAGGTAAGAGTAGCTGCCAGTAGTTATTACTAGTTGCCAGCAGAAACCATGCTCCAACTAAGGGGCCAAAATTCTGAATTGAAAAACTAAATATTGTGAGTACCTCTAAATATTAATTGGATGCAGTGTTAATCAAGTCATCAACTAGTCATCCAGTCAACCATCGACTCGACTAGCTCAGCAAGTCGAGCAACTTGTTCTCGACTGGTCATCTTGGATCATCTAGTCACCAGCTTGGAGAAACAAGTCAAGCGACTTGTGAAAGGCATGGGAAAGTGCGTGCGACTTCGCGCAATTTTTTTACGGCTTGGAGTGACCCAGTGTAAAGTTGAAGAGAGTATAAAGCTGGTCGCCGCCGCCCACCGCTGGTTCTTGCCTCCGCCCTTCCCGTCATCTTGCAGAGTCGCAGCACCATCGCCTTTGCCCCTGGCTCAAGCCACCGTCAGCAAGCATTGCCTTGGCCTTCATGTTCGTCTCCCTCCATCCCTTTCTTCTTGGACCTTTTTTCTCCCAAGATCCCTTCATCCCTTTCCCCTTGGACCCTTTTTCTCCCAAGATCCTTTCTCTCTGCTTTGGTGTCCTGTTTTGTTGAATGCTGATCTGCTATGTTTTACTGTAATGCTCTCGACTTCTTGTAGATTTAGTAGTAGCAGCGGCGGCCAGCAAGTAGTAATTTACTAAATACTAATGTAGTACTACTACAGTAGTAGTCGCATAATTTCAGTGGTAGTAGTAGCAGAGTAGCAGATGTGGTGGTAGCAGCTGCTCTGTTCTGTTGCAGTAGAAGACTAGAAGACTAGAACTAGAAGTAAACTAGTAGCAGCAAGTACCATTGTTCCTAATCAATATGTCCATTGAATACATTCATTCTTGATTTTGCATAGGCATCATGGTTGACCAAGTTTTGGTGACTGAGAGCAGGAAGCAGTATGATCCATCAAAGGATCATAAGCAGAAGGCGACTAAATCCAAAGACCCAGCATGGCAATACTGCTTTTGGCCAGACTTGAGTAAGAAGGATGCCATCTAGTGTATTCTCTGTGGCAAGAGGATGCACTCCGGAGTGAGGAGAATGAAACAACACCTTGCAGGGGGGATTGGAAAAGTGGAGAAATGCCACAATACAACCATAGCTATCATGAAGGAGATGCAAGACTAGTTGAAGAAGAGTGCAAGGAACTAACCCATCGAGCTTGATGATGAAGAAGCTAAAGATAGAGGAAGTGATTCTGATGCTGCTGAAGAGGAGCAAACACAAGAAGAAGCTCGAGCTGCACAATCAAGAAAAGCCTCCCCTGACTAACCAAGTTATGGGACGGCTCTTAAAAGGAAGCTATCGCTTTGCTGCATAACAGAAAGACAGAGCCTCAGCCGAAGACCTCTAAATCAATTGCTTCTATGCTTCGGAAGCCGGCTAAAGATGTTGTTCGTGACAGGCATGCTAGAAGGGGGCTTTCTCAAGCTAAATTGTCAAGGAGAACCAAGGAAGAAAAGGAGACAGTCGATATGCATGTTGCTGATTTTTTTCTATGAGTGTGGCACACCATTCAATGTTGCCAACTCAAGGACATGGGAGGTTATGCTTGAGTCTATGGGCAGTATGGTCCTGGGTATAGGCCGCCAACATTTCATGACTTGACGGCCCAAGCTGCCATTGCTTGAGAAGTCTAAGAAGACATAAGTTGAGAGAGAAGCATGAGTTGGGTTGGGCCGAATATGGTTGCACACTCATGCCTGATGGATGGACTAATAGGAGAGGAAGATACTTGATAAATTCCCTTGTGAACAGTCCTGAGGGCACTTTCTTTTTGGATATTGTTAATGCATCAAATGTGTCAGCTGATGCACGGTTGTTAGCAAGGTTGCTTGAGGAAAAATTGATGAAATTGGAAGGGATTATGTTATTCAGATTGTCACGGAAAATGGGGCTAACTTCAACGTAGAAGGCAAAATTCTAATGCAGAAGATTCCTACCATATTTTAGACCCTTTGTGCTGCCCACTGCTTAAACCTTATGTTGGAGGGCATTGGAGAGATTACAGTGTTTTAGAAGCACATTGCAAATGAGAGACGGGTGACCACATTTATTTGCCAACATGGGAGGATTCTTGATGCAATGAGGGAGAGGGCAGGAGGGGTTCTTGAGAAACCAGCGGCTACTTGATTTGCTAAACCATTCCTTACTTTGCAGAGTTTGTTTGAGCACAAGCAATCTTTGAGGTGTCTCTTTGTTAGTGGTGATTGGGATAGGTCCAAATTGGCAAGCACAGATACTGGAAAAAGGTGGCAGAAATTATGCTTTCTACTCAGTTTTGGAATACAGTGCAAGACTGCATTAGAGCATCACAACCTCTTCTCGTTGTGTTGAGGATCGTCGATGGTGATGAGAGGTCAGCAGTGGCAGAGGTTGCTGCAGCCAAGGATTCTTCTAGGAAGACAATCAATACAGCTTTTAAAAACAGGAAAAAATTACTAGACAAGGTGAACAAAATCATCGACAAGAGGTGGGAAAACCAAATGGAGCAGAAGTTATATGGTGCTGCATTGTTCTTGAATTCAAATAGGTTTTATGAATTGCAGAAAATAGATAAAAGAGAAGTTGGTAGACTTGAGGTCAATGTTCAATGACATGCTATGGAAGATAGTCACCGATGATAATCTTCTAGACTAGATCAGTAGGCAAGCTGATCAGTATATGGATAAGACCGGCCATGTCTTTTCAGCTCCAATGGCAATCAGAGAACAGCAAAAAAAAAAAAAAAAAAAAAAAAAAAAAAAAAGAGTCCTCGTAAGTTCTAACATATTTTGTCTTTTTAATTCTTCATAGTTGAAAGTTGAAAGCTCTCCGTTCTAACATAGATCACTACGCATATGTTCTTTCAAGTTCTTTGGTGGTCTGCATATGGTGGCCTTGCTCATGAGCTCTAATCATTTGCAAAGCGTATCATTGGTCTTTGTTGTTCGGCATTCTGGGTGTGAGCGCAATTGGAGTGCCTTTGAGTTTGCAAGTAACTATTACTATTCAATCTGTATTTCGTAGTAGGGTATGATATTGCAAATGCAGACCCATATCAAAAAAAGGAACCGGTTAGAACATATAAGGTTGAATACTTTAGTGTGCATTCAATACAATCGGGAAATGGCAGCTAGGTTTCAAAAGCTGCGTGAGGAAGGTAGCAATGGTAACCCATTGGTCCTAGAAGAGTTCCAGTGGGACAATAAATGGGTTGACAATAGCAATAAAAAAGTTCATGGTGATACTGAGGATGATCTTGTGTGGCCTCATGTTGATGATGCTGTTGATGCTTCAAGTGCTCTTCAAGGTCGCAATTTTCCAAGGAAAGCTCATGGTGGGTGTCGGTGTATTTTACACCAGGGTGCCCACTACACTTCAGTAAGAGCCGCTAGCGGACACGTGGCGTCCAGGACACACCACTAGCGGCGTAGAAAGTGCCGCCCAAATGACAGTGGCGACCAGTGCCACGCCGTGGCGGTCGGTAATGGATCGCCACGGACACGTGGCGACCAGCCACGCCACGGCGGTCACCTGCGTGATCGCCAATGGACACGCGTGGCGACCAGGCCACGCCTGGCGCTTCGATTCGAGGGCACTTAGCGGCTGTCGGGCGCCTGAGAAGGTCAAAGACATTTAATGCGATCGTGCGCATTAAACGGGGTAATGCAGCCTGATATGGCGGCGTGTGTTCCCAACGCGCGCCATAATGACAAGTGACGTCAGGGTGCAATTTCCCACTCCGGCAGGCGCGGGGCCCAAAGCGGAGGGGGGGACGTCTGTGCCAAGGCATTAGGTGTGCTGCCAGAACAGTGACAGGCGCATTAATTGCAGCCTGCCCAGTGTACTCAATGTACTGCCTTTTTGTAAACCCCATGCGCCCCAGCCGACCCGGATATAAAAGGTAGCTGGGGTGCATGGGAGGAGGGGTTCGGTTAGTTCTTCTTCCTCTTCTCTGCCAGCTCATCTCTGGAGACCGGCTAGTCCCAGGGAGGTTGTTCGAGCGATTTCCCCCAAGAACATAATCCAGAGCAATCCCAGCAAGACTAGGGCTTTTACTCGTGAGGAGGGCCCAAACCTGGATAAACCCTAGTGTCTTCTTGTGAGCTTCGTTCATTCTCTTTCCGCAGTGTCTGGAGCAATCCCCGCGAAAGCCCCTCATTCGGACTTCTCACACCCCGTTCGGGAAGGGGTCTGTTAGCTTGTACGCTGACAGTGGCGCGCCAGGTAGGGGGCTCAGTGGCGGATTGTTCTTCCCTCTTCCAACTTCTTGCGAAGCTTGCGAGAAGCTTCGACGATCATCCCGCTGGCGACCTCTCGCTCCCAGCACGCCGGTCCACAAGAGGACAGCAGCAACGGCCGGGCCCCGATCCGGCACTCGCCTAAGGCGTCGGACCCCGGTCCCTCCGCCGGGGCGTGTGGAGCTTCTGCATGGAGGTCACTGTCCGGCGTCTCCGATGGGAGACGACACCCAATGTGGAATCTCCATGCGGCCGCTCTCGATCACCCCGGTTGCACTAGGGGCGAAACCGGCCGCCATGGTCGCGGGACATCGCTCGCCTAGTGGACGCCGCCCAACAAGAAAGTGGGGCGGCGACCGGCCGGGGCTCTGGCGTCGGGCGGCGAGGCACGCGGCGACCGACGCGCAAGAAGCCTCTAGTCAAGACGGCCACAACCTTTCCGTCGCGAGGGCCAGGACAAGGGAAAGGGTGCACAGTTGCGACCTCTGGCGCAGGGACGTCTGCAGGCTCCACTTCTTCTCATGGTTCCTCTGAGCCGCCGTGGAGCCGTGGGGATCTGAGGGTCCCAGGCACGGCCGACGGCGCGACGCCCCAGAGGGCGCTGGCACTCGAGCAAAGACTGCGGGGATCTCGAGGGCCCGCTTTGGACGAACGAAGGTCCCAACATGGTGCCGACGGCGCGACGCCCTTAGAGGGCGTCGTGCACTCGAAAGCAAAGACTGCGCGGGCCGCCTGATGTCAAGTGGGCAAGGAGACCTCGCCTCGGCTCGGAGAGCGTAGACTCGCACCCCTCGACTCCATCTCGGAGCCGAGGGGCGGGCGGGCGGCGCTGCTCCCCTTACAACGTGGGATGCCAGGCGTTTTCCCTCCGCCTGCGCCAAGCGACGTGGCCGGAGAGATTCCACCCCGCGTCCATCGAGAAATACGACGGCACCACCAACTCGGAGTTCCTGCAGATCTATACGACGGTGGTGCGTGCCGCGGGAGGATCTGAGAAGATCATGGCCAACTACCTCCCGACGTCACTAACGGGCTCCGCCCGCTCCTGGCTGTTGAACCTCCCTCGAGGCTCCGTGCGCTCGTGGGAGGAGTTATGCGACATCTTCGTCGCTAACTTTCAGGGCTCCTACACTCAACCGGGCGTGGAGGACGACCTTCATGCCCTGGAACAGACAAACGGGGAGTCCCTGAGGGAGTTCATCCGGCGGTTCAGCCACTGCCGAAACACAATCCCCCGAATCTCCGAGCAATCGGTGATCATCGCCTTTCGGAGGGGGGTCCGGGATCAGAAGATGTGGGAGATGGCTACCCGCATTGTTTCGACCACCTCCGAGCTGTTTTCCCTAGCCCACAAGTGCGCCAGGGCAGCGGAGGCCCGAGAGCGCGCGGCAGGGCCGTCCGGTCGCGGCGAGGCAGGAACCTCGAAGGCTTCCGAGCACAAGAAGAAGAAGAAGCATAAGGAGATCGGCGCCGGAGAGGTTCTAGTCGCTGAACCGAAGGACAAGCCCCAGAAGCGTGACCGTCGGGACAAGAGGGGTGATCGCCGAGGCCCACGAGATGATCGCGGGGGCCGATCCCCCCGCCGAGAAGGCGATGGGGGCAGACCTTATTGCCCCATCCATAGGACTAATGGGCATGACTTGGCGGATTGCCAGGTCGTGTCCAAGCTGGTGGAGCGGTGGCTTAAAGAGCGTCGCGAAGATGACCGCGACGACGCGGATGAAGACCCTGCTCCGCTGGCTTTCCAACAAGCGGAGCATACGGTGGCATTCATCCATGGTGGCTCCGCCACCTACTCCTCAAACTCGCAGTACAAGCGAGAGGCGAGAGAGGTGTGCACTACCGTACCAACTCCCGGGGCGAGCAGGCTACTGAAGTGGTCGGAGGAGCCGATCACTTTTAGTCAGGCCGACCACCCGGAGAGCACCGCAGGCCCCGGGCCATCTCCCGATCGTGGTTTCCCCCAAGGTCCGGAATGCGAGACTCGGGCGGGTGTTGGTGGATGGAGGGAACTCCATCAACCTCATGTCTGTGGGGGCGTTCAAGGCACTCCAAATTCCTTATGAGGAGTTGCGTCCAGCCCCCCTCTTCTACGGAGTCACCCCTGGCGTGGGCTTAACGCCCCTGGGGCAGGTTCGGCTGCATGTCACGTTCGGGAGTGTGGAGAACTTCCGGACAGAGAAAATTAACTTTGAGATCGCGGACTTCGACCTTCCCTACAATGCGTTGCTTGGCCGACCAGCTCTGGTCAAGTTCATGGCGGCCACGCATTACGCATACATGATAATGAAGATCCCCGGGCCCGGAGGCCCAATTACCGTGAAAGTGGATCGGGCCTCAGCAAGCAGGTGCAGGACCTGGCCGGCACCACCTGCTCGGCTCGAGAGGACGATTGCCCAGAGCTCCCTTCGGTCAGGGCCCGCGCCTCACCTGGTCCTTCGGGTGAGGTGAAGGTGGTCTTCGTGGGCGAGGACGACTCTGGGAGGGTTGTGAAGATTGGTGCCAGCCTCGGCACCAAATAGGAAGACGCGCTCGTCACCTTCCTCCGGTCTAACCTAGATGTGTTCGCCTGGGAACCATCTGAAATGATCGGGGTCCCTAGGGAGGTGATCGAGCACCGATTGGCGACGCTCCCCGGAGTGCACCCAGTCCGGCAGAAGGTCCGGAGGCAGGCACCAAAGCGGCAGGATGCCATTCGGGATGAGGTAGAGAAGCTACTGCAAGCGAAGATTGTACGGGAGGCGGCCTATCCCGAGTGGCTGGCCAACCCTGTGCTTGTCAAAAAGTCGAACGGAACATGGCGAATGTGCATCGACTTCACCGACCTCAACAAAGCTTGCCCCAAGGACTCGTACCCCCTGCCGCGGGGTGCGAGGTCCTGTGCTTCCTAGACGCCTACTCCGGCTACCACCAGATCAGTATGGCGCGGGAAGATGAAGTGAAGACTGCTTTTGTGACCCCTCTAGGCGTGTACTGCTATATCCGAATGCCTTTCGGGTTGAAGAACGCTGGCTCTACCTACCACCAGCCCTCTAGGCGTGTACTGCTATATCCGAATGCCTTTCGGGTTGAAGAACGCTGGCTCTACCTACCACCAGCGCGCTATGCACACTGTATTTGGTCGCAAATTGGAAGAAACCTTGAAGTATATGTTGATGACTTGGTAGTAAAAACCAAAAAGACTGCTGGGCTTGTCGAAGATTTAGAGGAAACTTTCTCCCACCTCCGGCAGTATTGTTTGAAGCTGAATCCTGAAAAGTGTGTGTTCGATTGTGTAAATGCGGAAAGGCTTTTGGGTTCCTCGTTTCCAATCGGGGGATCGAGGTCAACCCGGAGAAGATCACGGCCATCGAGCGCATGCAGCCGCCCACAAGGCCAGGGTTATTAAAACGTAAAACGAGAACGAAACGACCCACTACCTTTTTAACTTTTAAACGTTTAAACGAACGTTGAAACGTAGTTTTAGGCATTGTTGTAAAACGAATATGAGAGCAAAGATATATCACATATCGACTAGGATCATCCAATGGATTATAACTTGTGGGAGGGGGAGGTGCACTGCCACTTGCACTTGAACTTGCACTTGCCATTCTACAATCAATTCAATATGCTACAATTAGTTGTCTTCAGCCAACCCAAACAGAGAGCAGAGAGAGAGAGCAGACAAGAGAGAGGGCCAGAGGGGGATCGGGGAGAGCAGAGAGAGGCGAGCTCCTCTGTCCCTCTGCCTCGCTCTGTCCCTCGCCTCGACCCTCGGCTTCGCCCCAAACAGATAATGAGAGAAGCGAGAGAGGTCACCTCGAGCTTAGCGGCGACGGCAGCCGACGGACGCTGGGCAGACGACGGCAAGGCGGGCGAAGTAAGCGGCAGCGACGGCGCTGAGGCTGGCGCGGCGCGATCAGCGGCGGCGACGAGCGGCAGCGGCTTAGGTTAAGTTTTCTCCGTTTCGATTCCCCAAATAAATGCGGCTAGAACGTCCGAATCGGACGTTCCGGACGTTCTCCCGGCGTTTCAACGACGCTCAACGACGTTCTACGGGCGGTCTGCAGAACGACCGGACGTTCTGCATCTCGCTGGCGTTTTATCGTGTAACGTCGTTTACACGACGTTTTAATAACCTTGCAAGGCTCAAACAAGTTCAGTGCTTAGCTGGTCGCCTGGCCTCTCTCGGCCGCTTTATAGCCCGGCTGGGGGAAAAGAGCCTCCCCTTCTTTAAGCTGCTGAAGAAGACCAACTCCTTCGAATGGACTATGGAAGCGCAGCAAGCACTCGAAGAATTGAAGCAATACCTCTCCTCCCCTCCGGTCGTCGCCCCAGGCCGGCGAGCCGCTCTTGTTATGCGTGGCGGCGATCCGACAGATTGTGAGCGCAAAGATGGTGGCGGAGCGTGAAGGGGTCCAGCGGCCAGTTTACTACGTCAGCAAGGTGCTACATGATGCCGAAACAAGGTACCCGCAGGCTCAGAAGATGGTATACGCCGTGCTAGTGGCGTCCCGGAAGTTGCGGCATTATTTCCAAGGAAGAGAGATCACGGTGGTGTCCGCCTATCCCTTACGCGAGATTCTTCACAACCGCGAAGCTGAAGGCCACATTGCCAAGTGGTCCGTGGAGCTGGGAGAGTTCGGTCTCAAGTTTGCCCCCCGCACGGCAATCAAGAGTCAAAGGCTGGCAGAGTTCGTTGTCGAGTGGACTCCTGCCGAGCCTGAAGCGGAAGAAACCTTCGCGCCCTCCCCCTGGACACTCTACTTCGACGGCTCCTTCAGGCTCGAAGGCGCGGGGGCTGGGGTCCTCCTGGTTTCCCCAACCGGGGACCTCCTCAAGTACGTGGTTGTCCTGGACTTCAAGGCCACCAATAACGTCGCCGAGTACGAAGGTTTGCTGGCGGGGCTTCACGCCGCCGCGGCCATCGGTGTTCGGCGTCTACAAGTCAAGGGCGACTCGTTGCTAGTCGTCAACCAGGCGAGAAAGGAGTTCTCCTGCCCTGACCCCGTCATGGCGGAGTACTTGGCGGAGGTCAGAAAGATGGAGAGACATTTCGACGGGCTGGGGTATACCCATATCCCCCGGCGCGACAATTACTTGGCGGACGAGTTCGCGCAGCTCGCCTCGACAAGATCCCCTGTTCCGGTCGGAGTCTTTGAAGAAAGGCTTCCGCGACCGTCCATCACGACCCGTTTACGGTGGGGACGATGGTGACGCCGTCACCCTCATTCGGAAGGAGAGAGCGATGCGCGTGAAACGCCCGGCAAGGCGAAGTACCCGGGCGATCACCCTGTGGTCGCCACACTTGACCGGGAAGGCACATGGATGGATCCGATCCTGGCCTACCTGCGGGACCAAGTGTGCCCCGACGATGATGCGTCAGCAGAGAAGATAGCACGAAAGGCCAAGTGTTATACCCTGGTGGGCGAGGACCTTTACCGCCGGGGTAAAAATGGAGTTCTTCTGAAGTGTATCACTCGGGAAGAGGGGAGCAGTCTGCTCTCCGATATCCATGGAGGCGTGTGCGGGAGCCATGTGTCCAGCCGAACGATGGTGGGAAAAGCTTTCCGCCAAGGGTTCTATTGGCCAACTGCCCTCCAGGATGCTTGCGAGCTGGTGAGGAAATGCGAGGCGTGCCAGTTCCACGCCAAGCAGATCCACCAACCAGCCCAAGCTCTGCAAACCATCCCGCTCTCATGGCCCTTCGCGGTCTGGGGGCAGGATATGCTAGGCCCGTTCCCGCAGGCCACAGGGGGCTACACCCATCTGTTCGTTCCCATCGACAAGTTTACCAAATGGGTGGAAGCCGAAGCAGTAAGGACGATCACAGCCGCTGCTGCGATCAAATTTATGCAAGGAATCTTCGCCCGCTTCGGGGTTGCCAACCGCATCATCACCGACAACGGCACACAGTTCACCAGCGCTGCTTTCTTGGGTTTTTGTGAAGAAATGGGCACCAAGGTCTGTTTTGCCTCGATAGCCCACCCAAGGAGTAATGGTCAAGTTGAGCGGGCCAATCTTGCGCCAGTCTTTGAAGGGTCTCAAGACTGTATGCGTTCGATCGACTCCACAAGCGCGAGCCGGTGGGTGAAGAGCTCCGGCGATCTTGTGGTCACTCCGTACCACCCCCAGTCGGGCCACCGGGGAAACTCCCTTTTTCTTGGTCTACGGCGCGGAGGCGGTCCTACCCTCGGAGCTGGCCTTGGGGTCACCACGTGTGGCGGCGTTCACTGAGGAAGCCCAGGAAGATCTGCGCCGAGGACGTCAACCTCCTGCAAGAGGTGCGGAATCGCGCGGCCTTGCGTGCCGCTCGGTACCAGCAGAGCCTCAGGCGGTACCACGCCGCCCGGGTCAGCGAGAGAACACTGGCAGTTGGCGACCTGGTCTTGCGCAGAGTCCAGACGCATGCCGGGTTGCACAAATTGTCTTCCCAGTGGGAGGGCCCCTTTAAGGTGGTCTCAGTCTCTCGTCCCGGGGCGGTCAGGTTGGCCACTGAGGACGGGGAGGAGTTGGCGAACTCACAGAACATAGAGCTTCTGCGCAAGTTCTATCCTTAACAAGGTTGTAAGTACAAGGGCTGCGCGCCTCGACCAGCCAAGTTGAGCCCTCCTCTCCAAAGCTGGTCGGGGGAAGTCTCTGTTTGACCCAATGTCTACTTTCTATTCAAAGCAATTGTCATCTCTGTTTTTGGTTTGCGCCCCGATGGGCCGTGTCAGTATAATCGCCCTCAGTGCATTAAGGCTCTCTGAGTTCTCGACGGTAAAAGTTGGCCCACTGGGTGAGCGTGGCGTACAGGGATGGGTGATCGGATGGTTGGTTTGGCGCGGTTTTCAACACGGTCATGACGCTCAGGGTGTCCCCGTGGGAACCGGCCACTCAAACACCATCACCGAAAGCCTACTACCCTGCCACACCTCACCAAGTGTTCGGCCCCGAGAGACCGCGAGAATAACTAATTTCACGGGGCCCTAAGGTCTTGAGATAGCGACTTTCCGACACGAGGGACACGGGCCCTGCACTCCAACTAACGCGCGCTGTTATCTTTTTGATTCGCTCAAAACCAGCATAGTGGAGACGCGAACGGCACCCAAACTTAAGATGCGCAAAAGGAAACATATGCATTTATAGATAAGACCCTAACTTGCAGAGGTCCGCTACAAGGGATGGCAAAACAACAAGATAAGGGGTTCTCAATCTTCATCTGCCGCGGCTTCTACGGCCTCCTGGTCCTCCACCGGGGCGACGTCCAGCTCGAGTGCCACATCCTCAGCCATTGCTTCAAGCGCCGAGTTGGCCATCTCGAGCTGATCGGCGACCCGCTCGGCGGCGCTGCTGACTTGGGCCTCGGCGCGGGTCTAGTCTCCTTCCACTCCCTGGATGGCGACCAGGGTCGGTTAGCGTCGGTGGCGCAAAGAAAGCAGCACGTCTGACGCCGTATCGCGATCGCCCGCTTCTTGGGTGGGCCAGGGTGGCTAAGGTCTTTGGCGAGGAAGGCGAGGAAGTCGAGATCCGGCCATGCAAAAGCATAGTCTCGCCGTCTGCTCGATGGGTCATTGCTCCAACCCAGTGGCGCCAAGTCGCCACCATCCGGTCGAAGCGGCGCGACATGGAGGTGGTCTCGACCTCGCGTGGAGGCGCCGCCCTTCTCCTCATCGCTCTTGGGTGATCGCCTCGACGCGAGGGCTCCTTGCTCCTCTCTGCGCAAGCCTCGCTCGCCTCTCGCCGCCACGCTTGATCCTGCGCCTGCAGCGGAGGCGGGTGTTCTCATAATAGCCTCCTCGGCCTCACTCGCTTGTCGCAAGGCGGCCACTCACGCGAGCAGCCGCCAAGGTGGCGGCGAGGCGTCCGCGTCACGGGATTAGGGGCGTTAGGGACCTCCGGGTGGCCGGCAAGCCCATTCCGCCAGGCAGAAGATAGCCGCCCTGCAGCGACCACCGGATGGTCGCCGGGCGCCTTAGTGTTCGGCCGCCCTTGGCCGCGCCAGTACCCGGCTGCGGCTGCATTCGCTGACATCTGGTCGACACGGCGGAGCCACCAAGTGGGCATACGAAGATGAAAAAAGGGTAAGCCTTTCAAATTAAAAGGAACTTCACAGTTTGCTACGTGTCTATGATCATACCCAGCGGAAGGCCTCCTGAAATGGGGCGAGCGAGGCGGCGTTATTCCCTACGCTGGCGCCAAGATCTTGTGAGCGATCAGCCGAGGCGGCGGAGGAAGAACCGGTGCCGGCGGCGGCGGTGGATCACTGGCGCGCGGCGAGTGGCGGATCAACCGCACGGCGGGCGCGAGAGAAGATCGACGGCCGGCGGCGGCGGATCACCCTACACCGTGGCGGTACGAGGTGAATCGGCCGGCGTGGCGCAAGGAACCAAAACCGAGCGGAGTTGTTGCTGTGGCGCCACCGGCCGGCGGAAGCGGTGGTCGCTGTGGAGCCGCTTCGCTTCGGCCGTGGTCGCCGCGCTTCGGAGCGATGCGTTTTTCTGGGCCGTGGCCGAGGCGTCATCGTCGGCCGAGCTTGTCCCTCCTCGGATCGCCCGAGAGAGGCCCCGGATCGTCAACGCCCGTTTATGGGCATGTTCATCGCCCCATGGCGTCCATGGAGGCGTGGCGCGGTGATCGCCACGCGCTCCCTAGGCTCCATTTGGCAGAAGCGGGGCGCGCTGTTGAAAAAGCGGGATGGGGCCAAAGACGCCCGGTGCCCATCCACGTGTCAATCTTTGAAAGGGACAAATCCCTGCGGTGAGAGGAAAAGAAAGAGGGTTGAAGTCACCGTTAGTTCGGTAGTCAAAAAAACAACAAAACAAGTAACTTACCTCCGGGAGATGTCCGGGTCATGTCATCGGGGCCCGTATATTGCCAGGCGAGGCGGGCACGGCGGCGCAGGGGACTAATCCTCCGAGAGACGTAGTCCCGGAGAACCATAGCCCGTCGGCCACTTCGCGGTGGTCCACGCGGGCGACATCACCTGGAGCTTCAGCGTCTCGTCGACATGAGCTCCCAGGTAAGTCTTGTGACCGCCGATTGGCAATTCCAAGACCTCTACGCCGCTGTCGTCTTCAGCATAGAGCCACTCATTGCGCCAAGACCTCCAGTTGGAGCGGAGATCTAGCGGAATGTAGCGGGAAGCCGCGTCGTCCCGAAGGCGAAGGTGGCAGGAGCCTGCCGTGGTGGAAAGGTCCTTGGCCGCACGCAGGGAATAGAAGAAGTGGAAGAGAGGAAGGTTAGGAGCCACTCCCACGAGCATCTCGCAGAAGTGGGCAAAGACAGCAAGGAGAACGACGGAATTGGGAGGAAGGTGAATGTTGTGGATGGAGTAGAAGTTGAGGACAGCAAGGTAGAAGTCGGAGATCGGCGGAAGAAGACCCGCCAGCATTCCCCATCCGAAGATCACTTCTCTGGGCTGGCGCAATGTCCGGCGAGTACTGACAGTCAGCGAACGCACGTGAGGAAAACCTCTCGGCATCGACCTCTTCGACTGTCGATGGAGGGAGCAGCGGGGCTGGCGGCGCCATGCGAGCAAAGGAGCGGTTCGCAAGGGGCCAAGGCGAAGAAGCAGTTCGCAAAAGGCAAAGGCGAGGGAGCAGTGCGCAAGAAGCAGGGGCTAAGGAAAGAACGAACCGCCTCCCCCCAGGGCCACCCGTATATATATGCGCTTGAAGGAGCGCCTCAGCGGGGAACCCGAGGAGGCGTGGCGGTTCGAATGGCAGGGCACAGAAGTGCGGGCGGTTATTGGCGAAACCCAAAAGAATTAGAAGAGGCGCGGGTACGCTCCCTCGAGCCTGCCGATTCTGGCGGCGTGGTCGCACGTTCCGCCTTGATGCCTGGAAACGGCGGCGGCATTTAAGAGCCGCAGCGTTACGTGGGCATTTCTTAGTGGACCCACCCAGGAGACGGAGCTGCTTTTTTATTGTTGTTCAAAAAAGGTAAAAAGGGCGCTCCAGGGTGGGTCCGGGGGCTACTGTCGGTGTATTCTACACCAGGGTGCCCACTACACTTCAGTAAGAGCCGCTAGCGGACACGTGGCGTCCAGGCCACACCACTAGCGATCGAAAGGGTGCCGCCCAGACGGTGGCGACCAGCCGCAGCTGGCGGTCGGTGTGTGATCGCCAGCCGAACACGTGGCGACCAGGCCACGCGGCGATTAGCTATGTGATCGCCACGGTAGTGGCGACGAGCCACGCCGTGGCGGTCGGTGCGTGATCGCCACGGACACGTGGCGACCGAGCCACGCCCGTGGCGCTCGATTCGAGGCCAGCGGCTGTGCGGCCACAGAGGTCAAAGACATTTAATGCGTATCGTGCGCATTAAATGGGGGTAATGCAGGCCACAGTATGGCAGCGTGTGTTCCCAACGCGCGCCATAATGACAAGTGACATCAGGGTGCAATTTCCCACTCCGGCAGAGCGGGCGACGCCGGCAGGCGCAGGGCCCAAAGCGGAGGGGGGGACGTCTGTGCCAAGGCATTAGGTGTCTTTGCGGAAACGATGTGAGCGCATTAATTGCAACACGCTTGGTGTACTCAATGTCTTGCCTTTTTGTAAACCCATGCGCCCAGTAGGCCGGATATAAAAGGTAGCTGGGGTGCATGGGAGGAGGGGTTCGGTTAGTTCTTCTTCCTCTTCTCTGCCAGTTCATCTCTGGAGACCGGCTAGTCCCAGGGAGGTTATTCGAGCGATTTCCCCCAAGAACATAATCAAGAGCAATCCCAGCAGGACTAGGGCTTTTACTCGTGAGGAGGGCCCGAACCTGGATAAACCCTAGTGTCTTCTTGTGAGCTTCGTTCATTCTCTTTCCGCAGTGTCTGGAGCAATCCCCGCGAAAGCCCCTCATTCGGACTTCTCACACCCCGTTCGGGAAGGGGTCTGTTAGCTTGTACGCTGACAGTGGGCCTATCACTTGTTCCCGCCGCCATGCAAAGGATGAAATGGATCACAACAGTGAAGATGAAGCTGAAAGTGAAGATGGAGAAGACGAAGAGGAGTTTGTGGCTGATGATGAAGAAGTGAAGGATGATTTTTAGTGTCTCTCCACCGACTACTCCTGAGGATGGTGTTGGTGGAAATTCAAATGAGGGTCATTTGGAGTTGGATGGCCTTGACTTGGATGACATTTAAGTGACTCTTGTGTGGTGATTGTGATGATTCATGGGTTTACTTTATGCCTTTGCCACTTGAACTTCTATCATATTGTTTAATTTCCGTTTGCAACTCTATTGTCGTTAATTCGTTATGGAATGTTGTTTGATTCACTTTTGTTCTATTATGCTTAATTTTTGTTGCTGCTAATATCTTACAAAGTTCATGTTGAGAACAAAAGACCACATGTGGATGAACATGCTACAGGCCTACAGCTACACGGAGGAATATATAGGTAATTAAGTAAATGGCTTCTTAAATCCATAGTGATTTAATGTATATGTATTGATGTATATAAATTCGCATGTATATTACAAGGATTTAGTGCTTCTTCAACCAGTGTGGGAAGTAGCCCTTGGGTTCTTCATACTTCAATAGTTCAACTATACAAACAATTAGGTAACATGCTCTGAATTTATTCAAGTATTGTTTATTTCATGCTATGTTTAATTTGCCATCATCCAATGGGTGGTATGCTGGCAAGTCGACAAGTAGTCCACGACATGGTTGTCAAGGCGTCGCCTAGGCGCCGCGGCGCCGGAGGGAGCTCGCCGGACGCGGTCACCTCACCTGGCCGGAACAAGGCGTCCGCCTGGACTGTCTAGGCGTCGTCCAGGCCGTCGCGGCGTCTCCAAGAGAAGTCGGGTGGCCGCCTAGGGTTGGGAGGAGGACGGGATAAGTCGCGAGGTCGGTTGAGGACAAGCCGCATCGCCATTCGCCCGTCCGGCCGGCCGTCCGCCGCGCATCGCCGCCACGGTCGTCGTCTCAACCGGCGCCGCTTAGATCGGCCTCGCATCGCCTCCGCCGTCGCCACGCATCCGGCGTCGCGCTTTGCCCGCTGCCGCTTTGCTCCGGTATACGAGAGGCGTGGATTGAGGGCAAATGGGCCTTCCTATTGGGCTGTGTGAGAAGTGAGTGAAATTGGTGGGCTTACGGCTACAAGCCTATAATATAACAGATTTAGCGCAATTACATGCATACATGTATTACTCTGACTATATGAATGTGTGAATGCATTCATACAAGTATATATGCCATAAATGTATTGGTGATGATAATATTTTTGGTAGCCTAATCCCTAGGTGTCCATACAAGGTATATATATATGTATGTATTGGTGATAATGTGATATACTGAAAATGTTGACCTTCGCCTAATTCTCGCCTAGGCGCCCGCCTAGGCGCCTAGGCGTCCAGGCGATGGGCTGGCGCCTCGCCTCACCTTGTCGCCTTGACAACCTTGGTCCACGACTAGTTGACTAGTTGGCAAGTCAGTCCCTTGGCGACTCGACTTACCGACTTAATAACCACGATTGGATGGATTCGAAATATTCTCCACTTCCAAAATACTTCTACATCTTATTAAATAGATTTCAAGAAGCATACAGATGCAATATCTTCTCTCATATGCCTGAGCTTCAGATTGAAAATCTGTAACCACTCATCCATATCATCTACAGTTGCACTGGCAGCATCCAGACCCTGCAAGACCTGCAAAACCAAGCAGTTGGATCAGTAGATGAAATAAAATTTTGTGCAAAAAATCAATAATCATCATTTGAAAGGTAAAAGTGAGATGCAGGCCGCAAGGAAATCAAATGCCACAGTGAATTCATTAGTAATCATCGCATGAATCTTTGATACTACACAGTAAAGGAAATAAGGAAAGGAATATAGAAGGCAATACCTCCTCTATTAAAGGCTCATTTTCCAGTAATTGATAGACATTTGCTGCTTCCAAAGCAACAAGCTCCTGCTTCAACCTCTCAGAGAAAGCATCTGCTTCACCTATGCCCATAACATACCTGCATTATTTACACTAGTCAAATTAATGCTGCCAAATGTATGTCAACGTTGCCAAGGTTGGAAGCAAGCGATAGACAAACAGAAATTAATTAGTAGATATGCAGCTTGAAAAAATATAAATTAAGTTGATAGAAAAATCAGACAAGAAGCCTCCATGGTCCATGCAAGATATAGCACATGCTTACGTGTCAAGAAGTGCCTCCATGTCTTCTTCTTCCTCCTTTGCTTGGGATACAAGATCATGTTCAATGGTTACTGTTACTTTCCTCTCAGTTTGAGTAGCTGCATATGTTTCTTGTCCATCTTGGGTGCTCACTTGGTTATCCAGTGTCAATGTATTTTCCTGAAAAAAGTTAATTAGAAAAATATCTAGCCAGCAATGGATCGAAGTCACTTAAGAAGTACAAAAGAAGATATCAGCAGCTTGTAAAAATTAATTTGTTTAGCCCATTTTGATGTATTTTAGATAAATAATCTGGGTTAGATTAATTTTATTTCCCATTAAGTCAAGTAATGATTGAGGAGAGAAAAAGGGGGGTGGGGGTTAAACAGAAAAAGTCAAAAGAACATATGGTTGATGGAAGATGAAGTTGCAGTATGCACCTTTGCCCAGAGAGCTAGCTCCACGATATCAATTCCGACAACTTTCGGAAGATAACTAAGTATCTCCTTGCACATGTTCAGGATACAAAAAAGTAGACGATTTCTACGAAATAAATAGCAAACATTTTGTTAAAAAATTCCTAAATCAACGCATCATTGTAATCTACCTAAACATGCTAATGGACTCATGTCAAAGAAATACAGCACACACAAAGAACATAAAAAATCTTTTGAAAAATGACTCAACAGAAGATGGAAAGCAGAGTAGACACTACACATACACAGAGAACTTTATATATGATATTTGCTGAGAATGTTAATTTGAGAAAAGATGTAAAGAAGAGGAGGCAAAACAAGATATATTAAAACTTAAAAGAAATAGAGTCTAATACCACAGAGCAAACTTTCTAGACAACAACCTGTCATCAATGTTGCGCATTGTCCATTGTGGAGGGGCAACACTCTGACTCCTAAGGTTATCAAACCCCTACAATCCAGTTCACAGTTAGAAATGGATATAACCAATAGCTTCTTTAACTACTACACACAGAAAAATGCAAAAGAAGAATGAAAGTAAGTACCAGAACAAACGTACAACCGCTAGGATCATTCGCAATAACCTCAACCTTTGTAAGATGTTTCAACTTGTAAAGCTTGGCTGGCTGAAACAAAAGGACCAGGTTAAGTTTCTAATAGAATACAAAACAGTAACCTGTACAGAGTGGCAGGAAAAGTACATAACAAAATGCAGTGCAAACCTTTATTGGTCAATGATGCATACTAAAAGACCAACTAGAGGCAACGTTCATGCATACATATCATGAGGTAGACAATAACAGAAAGATTAAAGTACATGTGTGCAATGAAAATACACAGATCAAACTGAGGCTCCATCTGTCAACAAGTATATCTACCTATGTGAGAGCTTGACAAAATTGGTGACACTTAACAAGACAATGTACCAATTCCTGTCATGAATTGGACAACTATTAGCCAGCAATATTCTACGGTACAGAAAACAAACCTCAAGTACCGCCCCTGATGAATACTTCAATACTCGGAGAAAAGTTTTGTTTGCCTCACCTTTTGATGATTGTTGAGCTGCATTAAGTTGAAACTGTTTAGCAAATGTTATAAGCATATATCCTCTGTAATCAATGAGTTACTACCTAAAGTTTCCTAGCAAAGAAATACTTTTAAGTCCTAATCAGATATCGTTCAAGCTACAGCTAGCAAATAACAATATTAACCAATCTCCACTACAAATGAATACAAGTTATATTAACCAATCTCCACTACTAACGAATCCAAGTTAACCATATGTCCGTAACTGCATCATATTTTGGGCAGACAGCACTGACTAAACTACAACTATCATATTGATTCGAGTTAACCAGGAATTAACTCCAAGGGCAAATTCACTCCAATTAGATTATGTTCCTAAATCAATCCAATTAATTTATATCACAGTGTCAGTCTCTCCTTGCACCAGCAATTGAATAGCAACTGCATATAGCAACAAAGAGTGTAGCACACCAAATAGAACTGATGATATGCAAATCCAACTGCAGAGCAGCAGTTCGGTACCACCGATTCTGCCACAGCACTGCATCAATCCACACCAAACCTGAGCAACCTTAAGGGTAATTCACACCAAAAAAGAAAACACTATCACTGTGATCAGAGCCATCGAAATCACTTTTTCTCCCATTCAAACAATTCCACATCACAAATTCCTGAGTCCTGACTAAGCTATGGATTTACATATTGAAATTATCGCACCATATAAAGCCTCAACTCAACCAGCAGTAATTATTTGAACAAAACAAACTGTTCTGACAATTCTCCAAGCAACCCAACCAGTCTCCGCTAAGATCCACTCAAAAATCACATGAGAAAACATTAACTGAGCTGCTGTAATTATGTGGCAGAATTTTTCAAGGCTTGTTTGGGAACCCGTGTTGGCGTGGATCCAACCCAACCCAGATGGAAGCAGCCCAGTCCATGAGAAAATTCTGCACTGTTCAACAAGGATGTCTGGGTAGCACCTGGAATGGAAAACTCCTGGACCGAGCAAGTCCATCCACATGCCGTAAAAAATAATGGCTTCCTAAGCCCTACATTACCATGACCTCTTGTTAACTGCAACAACTCCAGCTAACTGCGTTTACAAGGACTTGTCCAATCAACTCCAGCACCTCTCCCAGGCAACTCCAGCTATTACTCGTCTTCTCCACTGCTTAGTTGTTGCTATCAATCTGTGTATTACGTTTTGGCCTTTTGGGTACCCGTATTTGCACTTTCTTGGTCTCAGCTCCGCATGGTGGGTGCTCTAACAGGCAAGTTCCTTTTGTGATATGCACAGTGGATCAAATTGGAGAATGTATGCTACTTCCAGTACCAGTATGAGGTGCAGCTTCTACTTCCGAAATTTTGCTAATTTTGTGATCTTGCACCATCTGATGGGATATTGTTTGGAATTTCAATGGCACATGAAAGAAAGTTTACGAATTTTGGTAATTTACATCTAGTCAAATCAAATAAGGAAAATGGATCTGCTCAAAGCAGCGCCACGTATAACCGCCTAGCGATCTAGACTACCAAACCAAACCCAGCCACAGCCCTTAGTTCGATCCAAGCTCCCTACATCCCAACCCTCGCATGCCGAATCCGAGCAAGAGTCGCATAAGTGGGGATCATGTAGAACAACACGAATTCGGCTCCATAGTTCCATACATTTGCTGCCTAAACGAGCTAAACTCTCCAAGCAACCGAATCGAAGCCTCGCGCGCGGCACAGGAACCGAATCGAAGCAGCGACAGCAAAGCTGCAAAGCGGGCGATATACGGGAGGAGAGGGACGGAGATGAGAAGCGCCTACTGGTGAGCGCGAGGACGCGGGGCTTGGCTAGGCGGCCGAGCTTCTCGAAGATGCCGCGGCCCTCGGCGACGCGGATGGAGAAGGCCAGCTCCTCGCCGCGCTCGCCCGACGCCGCCACGGCCGCCGCGCACGCGTGCCGCAGCTCCGCGTCGTCCGCGCTGGACTTCGCCATCCGGGCGCGCCCTCGTTCCTCCCGCCGCCAACCTGAGAAGAAGGGGAGGACGCGACGAGGCGGAAGGGAGGGACAGGTTGGTGAGGCGCTGCTGGTGTTGCCTCAGACTCGGATTAATGGAGTCATTTTACTTTTTTTCTTCGTTGTGTGGGTGTTACGGTTCGTTTACCCTTTTCTTTTACCTCCCTGCGTTATCTTTTTACTTTACTTTTACCGGCGGGCGGCGGGTTGGACTTGGGTTTGGTTGACTTGGTGGGACTTGCGCTGGTATGCGAGTCGCTCGGTGGCTAAGAGCATCTCCAACAGTTTTTAATATTTATACTTTAAATCTGATTTTGGGATTAATTAGAAAAATACATACTCCAACAGTTCCTAATATCTATACCCAAAATTTTCGCACGCCCAAAAAACTCACGCGGCGACCTCATTTTTTCACCCCACCGCCGCGCTCCCAATCGCCGAAACACGCCCCTCCCGCGGGCAAATCGTGGGCGCTCATTCTTCGCGCCATTCAACCGCCGCCGCGTCCTCTCCTCCCGCCGCCGCTGCGTCCTCTCCAACCGACGCCGTTGCCACACCCTCTCCGCCCACTGCCGCTACGACGCATCCGACGCCTTGTGCTCTCGCCCGACGCCGCCGCCTCACCCTCTCCGTCCGCTGCCGCTACGACGCCCTCTCCGGTCGACGCCGCGGCTTCCTCTCCGCCCGATGCCGGCACATCCTCTACACCGGATGCCGCCGCCTCCTCTCCATAAGAAGGTAAACCCTACTTGCTTGCAGTGAAGTTTTGCTGAATATTTGCTATACTGAATATTTGTTGGGCAAAGATTAGTAGCGTTATCTTACTTAGGCACTGATGCTCTACCATGCATCAATTTAATGTAGTTCATCTTGCCATGTTTCTTGGCCGCTGAACGTTGTCTCCTGCCATGATTCAATTCACTGAATATTTGTTGTATAGGTTTTGTTTTGCAGATCGGCTGCTAATCAATGTAACAAAGTCGATTATCACTAAAATTGGAGTTATCCATGTGATTCCTAATACCTCTGATTTCCTCGTGACCTACTTAATTAGTATATTGTTGAAACTTGATATGCATAGTGGAGGCGCCATGGTAGCCATCTCTTGTTCGGACTGCCCACTGTGAGAGTGTCCGAGTCATGTTTGCCATAAAGATATAATCTCTTGTTCAGGGCTCTTCCTTGCACATTGCATCTAGGAATCACAATTTTGATGCGCAGTGGTAGTAATTAGTGAATCATCCGCTTATGACCTTGGGATGTAGGAACAGGCATATGATTATTGAAAAAAGGACATGTTGCATTTTTATTGCAGTTGAATGTATCACATGGTGTTGTATGTGCACTTACATCCCAGATTGCAAATTTTGGTGAGAGTTTTGTTAGTGTTGCAAGTTGCTGAATAGCCTTTAGATGCCTTTAGATGCAAGTGGTAAGTGAATTTAGCCCCCCACCTTGTTGTTGGTCATGATTGATGATTAAAGTGGCATGTGCCTCGTCAGTCTTTGACTTCTGAATGTCCAGTCACATTCATCTCAAGCAAATTCAATCATATGGAATTAGGACTTGAAGTTGCAAATAAAGACAGATCATTCAATTGAGCCGGGATGAATCCCTGAAAAACAAAGTAAATACTTCTTCTACAAAATTAGGACTAGCTTCATCCTGCAAGCCTTCCACCTAAGAAAATTGCTCATCTAGGTCCCCCTTTCATAAAAATATATGACATGCTGAATCATCATGTGATTTATCAAAGAACAACATGAAAAGCCAATATTATACTGATAATAGGAGGCTTTAGGGTCTTTACCTCTCCTTGGGGCCAACATCATGTTCCTGTATATGTTTTTTTTGTCTGATCTGCTATTTTGATTTATTGAGGAGGTACCATGATCACTAGCCATTGAATGAAGCTTATATGGCTTGATTATATTATCGCCCCTTAAATCAGGCTTCTCTAATATTGGATTATTTGGTTTTGACAATCACCCCCTGATATTCCAAGAATGTAGAAATTTTAACTTCTTGATAGCCAGTATTATACTGATAATAGGATCAAAAGTGGGAGTCTTCCTGAACTAACATAACACATAAGACACAGTTATATAGTTGAGGAGGCTATTACTATTTGTCCACCAAACATAAGTGAAAGTGCAGAAATTCTAACTTCTTGATAGCCAGTATTCTAAAAATGTTTACTAATTCTAGTAGGTGCTATTGACAATGGAAGGAGCCAGATACTATACTAACTTGATGGATGAGACCAACAATAACATGACTTTTGAGGACTTCAATAGATTGACTGAGGAGCAGCCACCACCCGTTGTTGAGAGTACTCCCTCATCAAGACCAAACCAGAAAAGGTTAAAAAAAATTCAGTGAAAAGGAGGATTCATTGCTTGTGTTAGCATGGTTAAAACATTAGTACGGATCCAGTGAGCGGCACTAATCAGAAGGGTGGTACTTTCTGGAAGAGAATTTTTGAGTACTACCACACCAACAAGGACTTCACATCAGAACGGAGCCAAAGTTCACTTTTGCATCGATGGGGAGGTATTCTGGAGAATGTAAACAAGTTTTGTGGGTGTCTAACGAGGATTGAGGGTAGAAGGCAAAGTGGGGTTACTTTTCAAGACAAGGTAATTCTTCTGAATTATAGGATTTTGCACACGTCTTAATGACACATGGGAACTTGTAGTAAGTAATTATACCTTCATTGACACGTGCAGCTTATTCAAGCGATGGCTCTGTTTAAGGCCGAAGATAAGGACAACAAATCATTCCAATACATGCATTGCTGGAATATATTGCAAAATCAACCAAAGTGGCATGAGAAGCGGATTCAAATGGCAGCTCCGAAGGAACCTGCTAACAAAAAACCAAAGGCCAACACGGATTCAAGCCCGGGATTGTCCACAGCTATCGTTGTTGATAGCAACACCAACACTATCTTTGAGAATGAACGTCCAGAGACCGAAGCCCCCAAGAGACCAATTGGTAAGAAGAAGGCAAAAGAAGCATTGAGGCGAGGTGGAGGTGATGCTTGCGTGGATGCTTTAAACCAATTGTAGGCCAAAAAAAAAGAGTTTGATGCAGAGAAAGAAAAGAAGAAAGAGGATAGATACAATCAGTTGTACGCCCTAGAGAAAGAGAGGTTAGAGCTAAATCAAAAAAGGGCTACGACTGAAGAGGCGAGGGTTGCAAATGAGGCAAAAAAAACTGGAGATAAAGAAAAATGAATTACAGTACAAGAAAATGGTAGAGGAAGAGAGAATTATGTCAATGGACATTACTTCGATGCCTATCCAGCTACAGCAGTACTACCGGAGCTTGCAAGATGAGATCATGGCACGTCGTGTTTCTGAATAGCTCCAATGGAAAAGTTATTTTTTTTTTACGTTACAAGTATCAGAAACTTACTTGCATTTGGGTTCCTATTATTTGGAAATATAGATACCTTTCAGCACTTGCATTTGTTACTTGGAAAAAAATGGTTAAACTAAATGTTTTTAGCATGGCGTCATCAGACCTTGTGAATGCTTCTGGTGCTCCTACAGTGCATGAGCTGCGATAGTGCGGCAACCAGTCTGTTGATTAGGCGCATATCATCATCAACTTGTGCAGAAGACTTCTCTAATCTATATAAATGCAACAAAAGAATTTCTTATTGTGTCATCAAGAAAAATGGATACTTTGTTTTGTGCAAATGAAGAAAAGTAAAAAAGAACATGATGTTTATACTTCGTCTGGATAGATGAATTAATCAATGCAAATTGAGTCTATAGAAGAAAATTCAATACAGTGTGTTAACCAAAAATAAAACTTAATATTGATCTGCATGATGTTGCCATAGGTGCTCCACAAGGTCTTCTTGCAGCTGATGGTGAGTTTCGTTGTCCCTAATTTTTTTGTGTGTCTTAATAAATTCGTCCAGATCAGGATGCTGCTCATGGGAAGGTTTCACATTTTCTCCACCGTAGTCGAAACGTTCTTCAGGGTCCACATCTCCCTCGTATTCTATAATCATGTTATGCATAATAACACAGGCTTTCATGATGTCACCTAGTGTCTCTTCATCCCAAAATCGAGCTGGACCACGAACAATGGCAAAACGGGATTGAAGAACTCCAAAAGCACGTTCCACATCCTTCCTTACTGCTTCCTGTGCTTTGGCAAAATATTTTCTCTTATTGCCCTGTGGTTCTGGTATAGTTTTCACAAAAGTTGCCCACGATGGGTATATGCCATCGGCAAGGTAGTACCCCATCCTATAATTGTGACCATTTATGTTGTAGTGCACTTGTGGAGCCTGCCCTTCTGCTAACTTCGCAAATAGTAGAGTCTAATGAAGAACATTGATATCATTGTGAGACCCAGGTAAACCAAAAAAAGCGTACCAAATCCAAAGATCCTTGGAAGCAACTGCCTCTAAAATTATTGTAGGCTCGTGCACATGGCCCGAGTACATACCTTGTGTAACACCCCAATTTTTGCTTTTCATGAATTTAAATAAGATTTGGCACTTTTGTGAATTTTTGGAATTTTCCGGAATTTATTTGGAATTTATTTGAATTTATTCCCTTTTGAAATAATTAAAGAATTTAATTTTGCAAATAAAATTTTGTTGGAAATATTTTATTTGAGTCCAAAATGTTCTGAAATATTTTCTAGAATTTTTCTGGAATTTTTGTGAGTGTTTTGCTATTTTTAATGAATTAAATGAATTTCTGGGAATTAATTTGATTATTTAATCGCTGGAAAAACCCAAACCGGTTTCACTGTTCATCCGACCGGACCCGAGTCCGAGTCAGACTCGAGTCCGACCGGACCGATCACCAAAATTGCCTCTTGGTCGAACCAAGTCAGAACCCTAACAGCGTGGCCAGTCGGATCGTAATCCAGCGGCCACGATCGCGCCACGTCACCGAACCCGAGCCCGACCGAGCCAACCAGGTCGCGGCGGACCGAGCCGAAACCCCGTGCCCGTTGGATCTAGATCCAACGGCTCACGTTGAGCCACATCACCCAATCCGAATCCATTTCGGATTCCGCTGCCGCAGTTGTGTGGGCCTCGGTTTCCGCGATTTTCACGAACGCCAAGGGACCTATTTAAGGCGCCGCCGCCGCCATCAGGTAGCCGACTCCCGTGCGCACCCGTAGCCCTAGACCACGTCGCCCGAGCCGCCGCCGTTCGCCCGCTAGAGCTCGCCGTAGTTGCGTTAGGTTTCCGCCGCGGTTATTCGTCATTTCCGGCGCCGTCCGCCGTCCTCCGCCGCCGTTGAGCCCAGATCCGGAACCGTAAGGACGAGACGCGTCGGGGGTACCTTTCACCTTGCCGGAATCGCACCCAAGCGCCGTTGCCGTGGTCGTCGTCCTCGTCTCCGGTGAGCCAGCTCCGCCGCACACCATCGCCGTCGCTCGAGCTCCACCAACCGTCCGATCAAGATCCAAAGGCCCAGATTCGTCCACGTCATCCCCGGTGAGATCTCACGTTGTAATTCCTAGATCTATTTTCAACCGTTGGATCTAGATCCAACGGTTTAGATCGTGCCACGTAGCCGTAACTGCACCGGGCTAGGATAGATCTCAGCCGTTAGATCTAGATCGTACGGCTAGCGTTAACCCACGTTATAGCCTTAGATTAGATCTTGACCGTCCGATCAAGATCGAACAGTCCAGATGAGTCGAGTAGTTTCCAACGCGTGAGGTTGGATCTGATCTGGACCGTTGATGTCCAGTACTTGGACCGCGTGATCGGCCAGCAGTCAGCCGCGATCCCGTGGCGTCCGCAGCGTGGCGTCGGCGTGAAACCAGCGTGTCGATGGGACGATCCAAGCGCACCATAGCGTCTGGCCCGGCGTCACGGTGAACCAGCGTGTCGGTATCCTCGGCGAAACGTCTTGGCCACCGTTGGCGTCGATGTGGGTCCGTGTGTCGATGACACCACGTCTTGATGGCGTAAAGTCCACGGTGGGCCAGAAGCGCGCCGTCTTGGCGATCCATGGACCCGAGGCGACGTGGCGGCTCCCGATTGGTCCACGTGTCGTGCTGACGCAATAAATCATTTTCTGAAAAAGAAATTATTTATTTAATTCGGTTTATTGATTTCAAATTTAGATTCAAACTTCAAATCCTTATAACTTTTGCAATTTAACTCCGATTTGAGTGATTCAAATTTCTAAATTTTTATAAAATTGAGATCTACCTAATGGTGAATTTTATTTAATTTTTGGACCAAAGTTTTTCTCTGTAATATAATTTAATTGATTATTTAAACTTTAAACGCTTGTAACTTTTGCGTTTTAACTCCGATTTTGCCGATTCAAATTCCTAAAAATTGATAAAATTATGCTATCTCTGTTTATGGGCTTCATTTGGTTGTTTGGACACTTTTTGTGTACTATTTATTCATTTATTGCTATTTGCACGCTTTGCGAGTAGACGTTGAAGTGCCCGAAGGCTTCGAAGGTGAAGTATTGACCCAGGAGCCAACTCAAGACCAAGAACAAGTACTCTTTGAAGGCAAGTTGTGCTTTGACCATGTTGATCCCATTTTTAAATTAATTTGGGTTAAATTATTGTATGCTAGTTTAATTAGAAAATGCTTTATTTAATTATGGGAAATTAGATAAATGCTAATTTGCTGTATGACACCTTGGTTAATTAAATATGTGCCATGACCCCTTGTCACCCTAGTTGAGGATTATTAGTTGGACATTACTAAATTGCCAACATGGGTAGTTAGACCGATGTAGTATGCTTAGCCTTGCCACGTGAAATGCTTTGAACAATCAAATGCTAATATTGACTTAATGAGATACTGCACCTGTTTTGAAAGAAGTATCATGTGTTATGATTGTCGATGGCACGTGGTGCATGGTAATCAACTGGGGGTTTGATAAATAGATTTTGACCGGGGCATGTGGCAAGAATGATCGGGTGGGCCAGTTGTGGCACCGGGAGCGTTGATTTGGTTCTTCGGGTAGTCTTGCCCTGGTCACCCTAAGGATTTAACCTTGCAAGCCTTTGAACTGAGTCAAACGTGCAACCACATGTCTGTAATGGGACGGACCTAGTTGATTAAGTTGCTAATAACGTACCTGTGGGACCTCGAGGTGTCAACTATACCCTTTGTGTAGTTATGCGGGGAGCGTCTGGGCTGCGACAGTACCCATCTAGCAGTGGATTGGCCTAAGCTTCGCCTTCGCTAAGGGAAGGGTTAGTGTGCAATCAGGGGAGGACCACTTGTCTTTGTTAGAAGCTTAGAAAGACTTTGTTACGGACACTCGCCTTTGTGGTGTTTGGTTGTATCTTGTGGGTAAAGTGCATAACCTCTGCAGAGTGTAAAATCTATTCGAATAGCCATGTCCGCGGCATTGGACATCGCTCGGGAATTACAGTCAAGGGTTAGACTTTCTTGAAAATAACTTGGACTTGAAAGGTTGGGTTTGGTTTAATAATGATGTTGATGGAAATGTGGATTAGGAATGGAAAAGATGTTCATTTAACTCCTGGAAAAGTTATTGCTCTTAAACTTGTTTCTACTGCTTTAGAATCTACTTATGTTACCAGTCAAATGTTGTTTTACTGCAATTATACCCTGAGCTACTCCTTTGTACCAAGCCATGCATGTAGTGTATTAGCTTGCATTCTGTGCATGACTTGCTGAGTACCAAGTACTCACCCTTGCCACAATACAACACCAGTTGAAGAAGAGTCTACACCAGCTTTGGAGGAGGAGCTCCAAGAGGAACCGTCTAACTAGGGAGCGAGCCCAGTCAGTTGCCTGTGGTATACTGGATGGCACCACGAAGTTATCTTATTTTTCCGCTGCTGTTATTTCTCTTTTATTAAGTTTTCGCCCTGCATGGCGTATACTTGTAACTTGACCTTAAGGTCGAGCAACCAGCTTGGTTAACTATTTAAGGTATCTTATTATTTCGTTGAGTATGATTGTGATATTTACCAATGTTGAGACTGTGTGCACTAGCGTGTTCCTGGACTAGTGCTGAATACACAGAGGGTCCGGATTTGCAAATTCGGGTCCCGACACCTTACCATGTTGAAGGGCAGTTCTTCCAACTCCAATGCATGCAATCTATGGAACCAAGCATACCGGGAAAACCTCTCTCCTCTTCAATTGCAAGTAATCGAGCTGTATCACTCTCATCAGGTGATCTCAAATACTCATCTTCAAAAAGTTCAACCACAGCCTTGACAAACCTTCTTAGACTCTGTATAACAGTACTTTCTCCAATACGAACGTACTCATCCGTAGCATCCACTGGTACTCCATAAGTTAGCATACAGAATACTGCAATGACCTTCTGGAAGCAACTTAATCCAGGTGTATTGGCTGCATTTCTCTTTTGCACGAAGTAATCATCATGATCTTCTACTGCATGCATTATGCGTAAAAATAGATCACGGCTCATTCTATACCTGCGCAACCAAGAACAATAAGAGACCAATCTTATAATGTATAATATAAATTAAAGGAACCAAACGAATACATACGAACCTTCGCCTGAAATCAGTTGGGCCGTACGTAGGATCATCCGCTAAGTAATCTTGATACATTCTTGAGTGCCCTCCTTCTCTGTCCTGATACTTGACTTGATGTCCGGGGACAGAACCACCATGTTTTCGTGCAGGCTGCGAATAATGTTGAATGATTTGTGCAGCGGCAAAAATAAATTCGTCATCATCGTCCGACGAAGATTCATCCAAAAGGCTTTGGAAGAGGGATGCACGATGACTCATGCTGCAGTATGCAGTCTGAAGCCTGCGAATTGTGCCGGAAATACCACTCAGTCAATTTGATGCAAATAATAATGGAGCCACCAATGAAAATTTTTAGCACCAAGCGATAAGCGCATCTTGAATTTCAAAATACCATGGCCAAGAACAATGGATTGATTATTAATACGGACAATTTAATAACCCAACACCCACTTGATTGATCGACGTCAACCATGACATCTGATGCATATATTATCAAACGGCTCGGAAGAATCAATTGCAACCAAAGCACATGCATTGATAAGTTAGATGCAAAATTACCTGGAGACACGCGTTGCTGCAGATCACTTTGGGCGCAGCGATCAAATGAGTTGATGAGTTCACGCGTTCACAGGGAAAAAATCGGCAGGGATCGGCGAGTTCACCAGTACGATCAAATGAGCCTCGGCGACGGCGTCCATCGTCGGGTGGCATAGACGCCAAACAAAACAGACTGAGGAGAAGGATGGCCCATCAGACCAATTCAAAGGTTTTTTTGGGAGAAAATATGAGAACTGTTGGAGAACAAGGTATTTTGTAGGCCCAAAATTTTTTGGAAATGTCCTAATCTAAAAATATTGGGAGTCTAAATATTAGGAACTATTGGAGATAATGAGTAGCGGAATTCCATATTAGAGCATGTCTTACTCTAAAGATTGTCTCTAAAAATTTTAACTTACCTAGAGACAATATATTTAATAATTATCTCTAAAATTGTTTATCTTTATTATATTTTCCCTTTCATATTTTATTACTTTTTGCATTAATTTGTGTGATTAGGTTGTCTCTTACATAATAGACAACATATTCTCTTTTCTCATGTCCTCTCTCCTCTATGTAACATTTTATTTACAAGTTATAGTTAAGAAACCGCTAAAATGACACTATTTGAGATACCCTTAATTATCGAGCTTCTTGCTCTTTCATGAACTGAACTTTTTTTAAAAAAAAACTACTTGTTCGCGCTAAAAACGTGAAGCAGGGTTTCTAGCCTCAAACATACAAGACAAACACCGAGTTTGCAAGGCGTGCCAGTCAATTTGACCTGTAATTGACAAGGTAGAATTTATAAGCAATCTAAGTCGATAAAAACAGAGATTATCGGCTTAACGCTAGTCGGCTAGAAGCCGATAAGGAAATAACTAGATCAACCTGACGGTTAATCTGGATACAATGCGAAATCGGCTTTGAGAAGGCGATGCGCAACAAAACAAAGCAGATCGAACCTGGGCGAAATCGGCCAAAAACAACAGTCGGCGATGCGCAACTCTGTTGATTTCGTCGACTTACAAAGAGATGTTTGTAAATCTAAAACAATGTAAAAAGGAACTATAAAAAGTAGATGTGTGTGGTATGTGATTGATTTCTTTCCTGTATCACGGTTCGTCTCTTTTATATTGCTCCCGGCCGATCCGAGTCCCGCATGGATACGGCAATCGAATCCGTATCGGCTCTTGATCCGATTCCCCTTCCTTTTTGACGGTGCATTCCTAGTTGGTAACTGACTCATTTTGGGGTCGGTTCATCTTTTTCCATAATACCTCTTTTATATCCAAATTGGATCGATTTTACTATAAATGCTGAATTTTGGTGCAAACATATGCCCGCCGTTTTTGGAATATAACTTGTTATTTTCCAAAAATCCTATCGGCTTTACGTCCATATCGGCTTATGGAGGAATCTTTCTCGGGAACCACCCCATTAACTGCGCCGTAATAATCTCGGTGCGTTTTAAATGCACAACTGTTCTCGCCTGTTCGCCTATTTTCACCGCGGTATAAATATGGGGTCCCCCCACGGTCATTCTCACATCTTAGGGCTCTCGAATCACCAGTGATCAGCTTCCTTCTTCCTTCTCGTCAAGTCCTCTTTTCTCCCGATTGGCTTGTCATGGATCCAACTCAGGTATTTTCACCGATTCCTTAGAGCACCGATCAATTCTTCCTTGGACCGATAGGAACCGTGACCTCCGATTCTGTAATTAACGAGGAAATCCCTAGGCTTCCTTTATCGGCTGCGGGGTACAATGTAAAAGAATGGGGAAAAAGTTTTAGAGCCTGACCAACACCCCTTAAAGGGTGGCGGTCGTGGTACATCAGGGTGTCAGCTCAAAAAAGAGCAGAGTGGGAGATGTTGGGGATAGCCGAATGCCTTCCCCTGAGTTTAGCCGACCCTGAAGCCAACGAACCTATGGTGGCATCGGCTTGTTACTTTTGGTCCGATTCCTTTAATGCCTTCCTTTTTAAGACTGGTCCAATCGGCCCAACTCTCCTCGATGTTGCCCAATTATGCTGTCTTAGACCAGACGGGGACCAATTGTCGGCTTTTAGTGGCAAGCCCCATTATAAGCTGATTCGTAAGAAAGGGGAGGGTTGGCACAAATATATTCAAAATAACAACAAGGTTAATGGATTGGTATCGGATGAAGAGCACGTCGCTTTCCTCAACCTTTGGCTGGATAGGTTTCTTTTCTGTGGTGCTTCTCTTGGTCTGACCCAAACTTACCAGTTGGTAGCAGAACAATTGATAGAGGGTCGTCGACTTGCATTAGGAAAACTCTTTCTAGGAGCCGTATTCCAAACGATGCATATTATCCGGAGTCGGCTATTTTCTGGTTTTGCCAACTTTGTGGTTGGTAACATAGGGGGTCCTTTATAGTTTATTCAGACTTGGTTGTATTGCTTGTTTAGCCGATCCATCCTTCTTGAACCTATAGATCAATCGGCCTTCCCTTGTGAAGATTACCTAGAAAACAAAATTCCTACATATAGCGCTAGCCGATCTTACGTGGAGAAATTCATAATGTGCTCTACTGACGACCAAAAAGCAACTCCTGCTGGTATGCACAAATATCTCTCCTTTTTCTTGGCACTAGACCGATCGTCCTTTGGCCAGCAGGATTTTTTCAGTTATCTTGATGCAACCGATTATCCTTGGCCCTCCTTTCTTCATTTAGATGCTGATAGTGCTCAAATGCCTCAATCGACTCTAGATTTGTATAAAATCTTCCTGTCTCCTTGCATCTTTCATGCTGGCCTAAACACTAGAAATCGTACTTTTCAACCATCCTGCGAATTTTATCACCCTTCTGTCTACGCCCGTCAATTGGGTTTTGGTCAAGCCATACTTAGCTTCTCTTTGCTTGAGCGTGTTGAACCTCGTACCAGAGTTACCAATTCAACCGCGGCTGAAGTCATTCTTGGGCTTGCCGATGAATTCCAAGTCGTCCACATGCCACACTTCCTTCTTAATACCCGTCGGTCAAGCCCTTTTACTCAATGGTGGTCTCGTATCTCGGACGCACTCCTGATGGATCGGTCTCCATCGACTATTATCTCCTTGTTTTTGCCCGGTTTCGCGGCCAAGCGGTGTGGCCGGGACCAATTTGCAAATCGGACCCTCTGTGTATTCGGCACTAGTCGAGGAGCAGCGCTAGTGCACACAGTCTTAACATCGGTAAATATCACAATCATACCACTCGGTACTAATAAAAGTACTTTAATTAAGTAGTCAAACTGGTTACTCGACCTTATGGTCAAGTTACAAATATACGCCACGCAGGGCGAAACTTATTAAGAGAGAAATAATAGCAGCGGAAAAATAAGATAACATCGTGGCGCCATCCGGTATACCACGAGCAGGCCCAGTGGGCTCGCTCCTAAGTAGGCGGTTCCTCTTGGAGCTCCTCCTCCAAAGTGGTGTAGTCTCCTCTTCAGCGGTGTTGTATTGTGGCAAGGGTGAGTACTTGGTACTCGGCAAGTCATGCCTGAGAATGCTGAGCTAATAGACTATATGCATGGCTTGATACAAAGGAATAGCTCAAGGTATATTTGCAGTAAACAGCATTTGACAAGTAGCATAAGTAGATTCGAAAGCAGTAGAAACAAGTAAAGTATAATTAACTTTTCAAGGAGTTTAATAAACATCTTTCCCATCCTAATCCACGTTTCCATCAACATTATTATTAATCCAACCCAACCTTTCAAATCCAAGTTATTTTTGAGAAAATCTAACCCTTATTGTAATTCGAGCGATGTCAATACCGCGGACACGGCTATTCGAATAGATTGTACACTCTGCAGAGGTTATGCACTTTACCCACAAGATCTGATCAAACACCACAAAGGCGAGTTCAGTAACAAAGTCTTTGGAAACTTCTAACAATACAAGTGGTCCTCCCAGGTTGTGGCACACTAACCCTTCCCTTAGCTAAGGCGAAGTTTAGGCCAACCAACCGTTAGATGGAGTACTGGCCTCGGCCACGCTCCCAGTACAACTTACACAAAGGGTGTAGTTGACCTCACTGAGGTCCCACAGTGCGTTATTAGCAACTTAGTCAACTAGGTCCGTCCCATTACAGACATGTGGTTGCACGTAAGACCCAGTTCAAAGGCTTGCAAGGTGAAGTCCTTAGGGTGACCAGGGCAAGACTACCCGAAGAACCAAATCAACATCCCCAGTACCACAACTGGCCCACCTGATCATTCTTGCCACATGCCCCGGTCAAAAACTATTTATCAAACCCTAGTTGATTACCATGCACCACGTGCCATCAACATCACATGATACCTTTCCAAACAGGTTCAATATATCATTAAGTCAATATTAACATTTAATTGTCCAAAATCATGTCATGAGCGCGTAGCAGGTCTAAGCAGTATACTACAACGGTCTAAAACCCATGTTGGCAATTTAATAATGTCCAACTAGTAATCCACAACTAGGGTGACAAGGGTCATGGCACATATTTAAATAATCAAGGTGTCATACAGCAAATTGGTATTTATCTAATCCCCCATTTTTAAATAGAGTATTTTCTAATTGAACTAGCATGCAATAGGTTAAATCAAAATAGGTTTCAAAATAGGATCAACATGGTCAAAGCACAACTTGCCTTCAAAAAGTACTTGTTCTTGGTCTTGAGTTGGACCCTGAGTCAATACTTCTCCTTCGAATCCTTCCGGCACTTCAACGTCTACTCGTAAAGCGTGCAAATAGCAATACACAAATAAACAATAGGCAAAAAGTGTCCAAACATCGAAATAAAATCCATAAACAGAGAGAACATAATTTTATGAATTTTTAGGAACTGGAATCGTTCAAATCGGAGTTAAAATGCAAAAGTTATAATTATTTAAAGTTTAAATAATCAATTAAATAATTTTACAGAGAAAAACTTTATTCCAAAAATTAAATAAAATTCATATTTTGGTAGATCTCAATTTTATACAAATTTAGAAATTTGAATCACTCAAATCGGAGTTGAAACGCAAAAGTTATAAGCGTTTGAAGTTTGAAACAAAATCTGAAATCATTATTTCGAATTAATAAATCATTTTCTTTTTCGAAAATTAATTATTGCGTCGGCGAGGACACGTGGCAGCCTCTGATTGGTCTGCTGGCGTCGGTAGGTCCATGGACTTGGTCACGCTCGGCTCAGTCTCAGTGGACTCGGTCCACGACTCCACATGTCGGTGACGGTGGGTCCCCTCGGTGGCGTCGCTGGCGGCGTCGGCGAGGCTCGACCACGCAGTCTTGGCGGTGGGACCCACTGTGGCGTCATTCTTGGCGTCTGCGCTCGGCTGGGACGATCGGCCCGACATGCGGGCCGCCATGGCGTCGATGTGGCGTCATGGTGCGAGTGGCTGGGCGTGACATCACGGGCCCAGCGTGTCGGCGTTACGCGCCTGTAGCAGCGTGGGCCAGCGCGGCGGTCAGCCTTCCCGGACGCGTGGCGCAATCTCGGCCGTTGATTTGAAAATCAACGGCCCAGATTAGATCTGGCTCTCACGCGTTTGGGTTAACGCGTTTGATCTGGACCATTGGATCGGAATCGGACGGCGGAGCGAGCTCGAGTCGGCGATGGCTTCTTGGCGGCGGCTCGCCGGGATTAGGGGCAGCGACCACGGCAGCGGCGCGCCGGGCGTGCTCGGCGAGTGAGAGGTCCTTCCGACGCGGCTTGACCTCCGATTCGGATCGACCTCAACGGCGGAGGGCAGCGGAGGCAGCGGCAATCGGCGAAAAACTACGGTGGAAACGCTACGGCAACCGGCGGCGATTGCGGCTAGACGGCGGTGGCTCGGCGGCGTTGTCTAGGGCTATAAGCGCGCAATGAAGTGGCGGTCACGGCAGCGGCGACGGCGCAATAAATAGAGCCCTCGGCGTCAGTAAACGCCGCGGAAGCGAGACTGCTCCGTTCGGCGGCGGAGTCGGCTACGACTTCCAGGCCCAGGTGGCGTGGCGCAGCGCGCGGCCGTTGGATCGAGATCAGCGGTGCGTGAGTTGGGTTGGTCGGACTTCGAGGCGGCTGGCTCGGTCGGGCTCGGGTCGGCGGCGTGGCTCAATCGTGGCCGTTGGATCTTGATCCAGCGGTCACACTGAGTTTGGGTTCGGCCAAGGCGGGTTAATTTGGACCAAGCTAGCGCGAAGTCGGATTCGAAGTCGACTTCGGACTCGGGTCGGTCGGATGAAACGATAAAACCCACTCGCATTTAAATAATCCAATTAAATTCCAGAAATTCAATTAAATCATTAAAAATAGCAAAAGACTCGAGAAAAATTCTAGAAAAATTACGGAAAATATTTTGGATCATTTTGGACTCAAATAAAATATTTCCAACAAAATTTTATTTGCAAAGTTTAATTCTTTAATTATTTCAAAATGGAATAAATTCAAATAAATTCCAAATAAATCCAAATAAATTCGAGAAAATTCCAAAATTCACCAAAGTGCCAAATCACACATAGATTTAAGAAAAGCAAAATTTTGGGGTGTTACAAACCTCCCATAATGAATCTCGTCCACGAGATTCAGGGGCTTACTAAAGGAATAGGTTCGGAAACTCTTTCTTCAAATCCTCTTAGCGTTCCCAAGTAAACCGCTTTCTTCATGATTGCTCCACTTTGAACTCTCTGAAGCGGGTTGACTTGTTCCTCGTCTCTCGATCCATTGTGTCTAGAATCTTCACGGGATGCTCCTTGTAAGTCAAATCTTCTTGCAACTCAATTGACTCTAGCGGTGTCTGTTCTCGGTACTCGAAGACACTTCTTCAAGCGGGACACATGGAATACGTCATGTAGTCCTGCTAACTTGTGGGCAACTCCGGTGATAAGCAACTTCGCCTCTGCGGCTCAAAATCTTAAATGGTCCAACATAACGGGGTGCGAGTTTCCCTTTGGCATGGAACCTCTTAACTCCCCTGAGAGGCGTAACTCTGAGGTATACAAAGTCTTCTGGTTTAAAACTCAAATCCCAGCAACGATTATCAGCATAACTCTTCTGTCGTGATTGGGCTATCTTCAACCTTTCCCTAATCATGGCAATCTGCTCTTCAGCCTCTTGAAGAATATCAGGCCCGAAGACACGGCGCTCGCCGGTCTCATTCCAGTTTAATGGTGTCCGACAGGGTCGTCCATACAGTGCCTCAAATGGTGACTTCTATAAACTAGCCTGGTAACTATTATTGTAACTGAACTCGGCATACGGCAAACTCTTATCCCAAGAGGTAGCATAAGCCAATGCACACGCTCTTAACATATCTTCCAGAATCTGGTTGACTCTTTCGGTCTGTCCATCCGTCTGTGGATGATAGGAACATCTTGAAGTTCAAGCGGGTTCCCATGGCTTCATGCAACTTATTCAGAACCTTGAGGTAAATTGGGTACCTTCGTCCGATACAATCCTCTTTGGCACTCGTGCAAGCAGGCGATCTGATCATATACAACTCTGCTAACTTATCCCCGAGTCGTGGTCTTCACGGGGATAAAATGGGCTACTTTGGTCAAGCGATCCACTATAACCCATATGGAGTCATAACCTCCTTGAGTTTTAGGCAAGCCGGTAATGAAATCCATTCCGATTTCCTCCCACTTCCACTCGAGGTATTTTCAGCGGTGTAGTAATCCTGTGGTCTCGATGCATTGCCTTGACTCTCGGCATACGTCGCACAATGCAACATGCTCGGCGACTTCACGCTTCATGCTCGGCCACGAATCTTTCCTTCAAATCTGATACATTTTGGCGCTTCGGGATGAATTGAGTACTTGGAGTCATGGGCTTCTTCCAAAATCGGTTGCTTTAATTCCTTCTTGTTGGGCACACAAATGCGATCCTTCATCCATAACGTGCCTTGCTCATCCAACTTGAAGTCCTCTGCCTTGCCTTCCTCCTTGATGGACTTAATCCTGCGGATCTTGTCATCATCATACATCCTTCCGGATCACGGTACTCTAGGGTAGGCTTTACTTCGATCATGCCAAGAATCCGCTAGGTACCACTTCAATCTTCATTCTCTGAAATTCTGGCATAGCTCATCACGATTCGTGGCTATCAACATATTCACGGTATGGCTTTTCCGACTCAAGGCATCGGCAACTACGTTGGCCTTCACGGGATGGTAATGGATTCCAACATTATAGTCCTTGATCAACTCTAACCACATCCTTTGCCTCATATTCAGATCCATTGGGTGAATATGTACTTAAGGCTCTTATGATCCGTATACACTTCACATCTGTTCCCGATCGATAGTGGCGCCATATCTTCAAGGCATGCACTACGGACTAACTCTAGGTCATCGTCGGATAATTTTCCTCATGCGGCCTCAAGCGCCTTGATGCATAAGCGACGAACTTTCCAAAAAGCATAAGCACACATCAAAGTAATTGACTCGATGCATCACAATAAATATCAAAGCTTTGATTAACATCAGGTAGAACTAACACCGGCCGATGTCAATTGCTTCTTGACTCTGAAAAACCTTTCTCACATTAAAGGCGTCCATACAAACTTCTTCTCCTTTTTGGCAATTGCGTAAGAGGTTTCGCAATTGTCGAAAAGCCTTCAATGAAATGGCGGTAGTAACTTGCCATCCCAAGGAAACTTACGATCTGGGTCACGGTCTTGGTGCTCCCAATGTAACACGACTTCTACCTTGCTTGGATCAACGGCGACTCCTTCTGCGGTCATTACATGTCCGAGGAATTCTACCTTGTCCTTCCAAAAATCACACTTGCGAACTTGGCGAAGAGTTCTTTGTTCCTCAGCTCTTCCAATACTCGCCTCAAGTGTTCGGCATGCTCATCCTCTGTCTTGGAGTAGATTAGGATATCATCTATGAACACAACAACAAACTTGTCCAAATATTCCATGAACACCTTATTCATCATATTCATGAAATATCTTTGGCGCATTCGTCGAGACCAAAGGACATAGCGTAAACTCGTAATGTCCATATCTTGATGAGAATACGGTCTTGGGATATCTTACGATCGGATCTTCAAGCGATGGTATCCGATCTCGAGATCAATCTTGGAGAAAACTCGGCTCCTCTCGGTGATCGAACAAATCATCAATCCTGGGTAGCGGATACTTATTCTTCACGGTGACTTCATTGAGTGCACGGTAGTCAATGCACATCCTGAAACTCCCGTCCTTCTTCTTGACAAACAAAGCGGTGCTCCCCACGGCGACGAACTCGGTCGATAAATGCTTTCTCCATTAACTCTTCTAGCTGTTTCTTCATCTCTACCAACTCCTCGGTGGACATCCGATAAGGTCTCTTTGCTATCGGTCTTTGTGCAGTACAAGCTCTATCACAAACTCTATGTCCCTGTCCGGTGGCATACGAGGTAGATCTTCGGGGAAAAACATCTGGGTACTCATTCACTCTTGAGACATCCTCTATGCTTTGATTGCCTTGATGCTGTTAACCATCAATTGTCCATCTTTAACGGCGGTAGCTTGAAATTCCACTTTCTTCCCACACGGGCTCTCAAGCGAGATAGTTCTTCGTCCACAATCCAATACGGCCTTGTGCTTGGACAACCAATCCATTCCCAAAATGACATCTAAGGTGCAGGTCTCCAAAATAATAAGGTTCGCTAGGAACTCTATCCCATCTATTAGTATTCTCACCCGGAACATCCTACTTTCGTTCGGAGTTCGGAACCAGGGGTTTGAACTAAAAGCATGCATTTAAGCCTTGCAATCTCAATTCATTTTTAGCAGCAAAGCCTTGCGAAACAAGCGAATCACGAAGCTCGAGTCAAACAAAGCTGTGCAGTCTTGAGTTAACAAGTAACTTACCCGATCTGACGTCAGTAGCATGCGTAGTGCATCTGCGGTGACATGGTTGACTCGGCCTCTCACCTGATGCAGGGTGTGGCTCTGTCTTTGGCGTCCTAGCTGGGGTGGTTCCTAGATTGAAGCGGTAGGGTCACTCTGCTTTGTCTTCTTTGGGCAGCTGTTGGCAAAGTGTCTGGCTCGTTGCGATTGTAGCAGCGTCTCACTTGTTCCTTCTTGTTGCTGAAGCGGCGTTTCTAGTGAAGTGAAGTGCAGTAGTTACGATTGGCGGGTCTTGGTGCTGGTGGCGGTGTCGAGTTGCATTTGTGGTGGAATCTGAAAACTGATTTGGTGCAACTCTCAGGCCATTGCGTTCCTGGCGTGATCCTGCTTTGTTGCATCCTGCGCTTCTGTTCTCATCCGGTTCCTTGCGCTTGTCCTCAAGAATAGCGCCTTATTCACCAACTCTTGGAAATCTAGAAAGGTGTGGGTGATCAATCCCACTGCAATCTGAGTTAAGTCCCTTCATGAAACGAGGCTGCGGCTTTATCTGCCGCTACATCCTTAGGTGCGTAGCGTGCCGGTGTGTGAACTTGTTCGGTATTCGGCCACCGGGTGATTACCTTGCTTGATGCTCTGAACTCCTCCTTCTTGAGATCCATGATTCCTTGAGGCACGTGATCTTGGCGGAATGCGTTGTGAACTCTTCCCACGTGATGTCACGAGGTTCACTTGCGTGGCGCGAAGTTCTCCCACCATTCGGTAATTGTTCCTTCCAAGCGATGAGAAGCGTAGAGTACCTTCTCATTCCCCATGCATTGAGCAATGTGTAGCTTCCTCTCTATTGACCTTAACCAATCATCGGCCTCCAATGGATTGGCATTCCCGGAAGAAAGTGGGTGGGTGAGTTCTCATAAACTCACGAAAGTCTTGTATTACGGCGTTGTCACTGATTGACTTGATTAGGCTGTGGCCTGGCGGTGACGTTTTGCATCTGTTGCATCATAGCATGCATCAAGCGAGTCTGAGCGGCGAAAAGCTCGAAAGTGCATATCCGGTGGCGGTCTTTGGTGCTCCATCATTGGGGTGTTCTGTTGGCGAGAACCACTTCCATTGCCTCCAAAGTTTCATGGTGTTCACCATCTGCCGATTTACTCTAGGTTTTAGAGATGAGAGGAACAAGAATAGACAAGTAATATGGAACTTATGCGGGGCGAAAGGTGTAACTTTAAGGTCCAACTTTATTAACTAATCAATAGTAACTTGGTATGGTTGCTTACAATGCCTAAGGGCCTTGCAACACATCTTGCACACTCGACAAACAATGAAAATCCAAATCGAACTAACACTGAGTCTAACGCCTAAAGGGTGACTCTTTATTCTAAGACGCGACTCGGCGAAGGAGTCTCTCTATAAAACCTACGCTCACTCATCGAGAAAACCTCCACGGCCTGAGTGCGGATCTTTGCGGCATAGGCGCGAAAGCGATTGCCATGTCCAAAGAATCGTGTCATCTGTGGTAGTCGAAGAAGCGATGTCCTCATCGAGATCGACTCCTCGGATCGGCTCGTGTAGCTCAAATCTTGGCCACAGTTACGGTCCGTACAAAGCCATCTCCAACTCATCAATCCTTCGCGAAGGTGTGACACATACTCTTAAGCTTCCCGCCATCTGTTCTTCTCTGTCGTGATCTCCTTGCGGGCCTTACGTAGCTCTTTGCTTGTATCATCGAGTACATCCTCCTGGCGACAACAAGTCGTGCCAACTATGTAACCATGGCATTCTCATCTGAATCGCCTTGAGGTCAAGAAGGTTATTCTTTGTGCGGATGATAACGGAACACCGTGCTCTCCAACTCTCTGGCGTAGATGCGGGTAATGTGCGCATTGCTCGTCGTGACACCTCCTGGATACCCATACTGCATTGTAGACCTCCTGGCGGTGCGGTGTATCGAGGCGATTGCCTGGCCCTTCTTCCTAGCAGGTATCACAATCTTCACGTCACAAGCCTTGATCAATCACAGCTTGTCCGATTACTTCCACTTGGTATTGCGGCTTCTCAAAGTCTCCAAGAGTGCAGAGCATACGCCAAAGTTCATGGCGTGACCAACCTCGGATCGGCGTAGTTAAACTCTCCCTCCATCTCACACAAGAGTGCTTACGTAAGAACTTCGAATTTTTAAATCGTGACAAGGTAAGGAAAAATTCAGCAAGAGACAAGAAAGGAAAGAATGGGATAAGTCGAGATGTCATTTCTTGTCTTGACAAACTTTTAGCTTTAGAAAATAGGTTTTATCCTCTCTACGACCTTTCTAGCTAGGGTTGAGCCTACGATCAGTATGGCTCTGATACCACCTCTGTCGGGACCCCGAATTTGCAAATCCGGACCCTCTGTGTATTCAGCACTAGTCCAGGAACGCGCTAGTGCACACAGTCTTAACATCGGTAAATATCACAATCATACCACTCGGTACTAATAAAAGTACTTTAATTAAGTAGTCAAACTGGTTACTCGACCTTATGGTCAAGTTACAAATATACGCCACGCAGGGCGAAACTTATTAAGAGAGAAATAATAGCAGCGGAAAAATAAGATAACATCGTGGCGCCATCCAGTATACCACAGGCAACTAACTGGGCTCGCTCCCTAAGTAGACGGTTCCTCTTGGAGCTCCTCCTCCAAAGCTGGTGTAGTCTCCTCTTCAACTGGTGTTGTATTGTGGCAAGGGTGAGTACTTGGTACTCAGCAAGTCATGCACAGAATGCAGGCTAATAGACTATATGCATGGCTTGATACAAAGGAATAGCTCAAGGTATATTTGCGATGCTTGACATTTGACAAGTAGCATAAGTAGATTCGAAAGCAGTAGAAACAAGTAAAGTATAATTAACTTTTCAAGGAGTTTAATAAACATCTTTCCCATCCTAATCCACATTTCCATCAACATTATTATTAATCCAACCCAACCTTTCAAATCCAAGTTATTTTTGAGAAAATCTAACCCTTATTTGTAATTCGGCGATGTCCAATACCGCGGACACGGCTATTCGAATAGATTGTACACTCTGCAGAGGTTATGCACTTTACCCACAAGATACAGTCAAACACCACAAAGGCGAGTTCCCGTAACAAAGTCTTTCGGAAACTTCTAACAATACAAGTGGTCCTCCCCGGTTGTTGCACACTAACCCTTCCCTTAGCTAAGGCGAAGTTTAGGCCAATCAACCGTTAGATGGGTACCTGGCCTCGGCCAGATGCGCTCCGTACAACTTACACAAAGGGTGTAGTTGACCTCTGAGGTCCCACAGCACGTTATTAGCAACTTAGTCAACTAGGTCCGTCCCATTCTGGACATGTGGTTGCACGTAAGACCCAGTTCAAAGGCTTGCAAGGTGAAGTCCTTAGGGTGACCAGGGCAAGACTACCCGAAGAACCAAATCAACATCCCAAGTGCCACAACTGGCCCACCTGATCATTCTTGCCACATGCCCCGGTCAAAAACAATTTATCAAACCCCAGTTGATTACCATGCACCACGTGCCATCAACATCACATGATACCTTTCCAAACAGGTTCAATATATCATTAAGTCAATATTAACATTTAATTGTCCAAAATCATGTCATGAGCACGTAGCAGGTCTAAGCAGTATACTACAACGGTCTAAAACCCATGTTGGCAATTTAATAATGTCCAACTAGTAATCCACAACTAGGGTGACAAGGGTCATGGCACATATTTAAATAATCAAGGTGTCATACAGCAAATTGGTATTTATCTAATCCCCCATTTTTAAATAGAGTATTTTCTAATTGAACTAGCATGCAATAGGTTAAATCAAAATAGGTTTCAAAATAGGATCAACATGGTCAAAGCACAACTTGCCTTCAAAAAGTACTTGTTCTTGGTCTTGAGTTGGACCCTGAGTCAATACTTCTCCTTCGAATCCTTCCGGCACTTCAACGTCTACTCGTAAAGCAGCTCGAAGATCAATTGGCCCTGGTGACAAAAGAGCTCTCGGACTGCCAGTTGAAGAACGTTGAATCGGCTTCATCCCTCTCGGACAAGAAACAACAGATCGGTGAAGTCTTTGCCAAGGTTAAACTTCATTCGGCCAAAGTGGCTCCAATTCCAGGTGACGCATCGGCCGACGAAAAACTTGTTGACAGTATTCAAACAACCATAGGGAAGGCGGCGGCAGCACTGTCGGGTTTGGGAGCCCATTTGCCCAGATCAGGGCTGTAATCTTAACTTGTTTAAACTTACTGTTATTTGACTTGTTGGAACCGCTGATACTATCGGCTATGTAGCTGATCTTTTGCGATGTGAACCCTAACCGATGTAAATGTGTTATGACCTGATCGATTGTTTATCGGTCTCTTATTTCAGGCAACTTGTATATGTGGTCGACTTTCTTATTGGTTCTATTTATTAGGACCCGACCCAAACGCTAGGGTGATAAGCTTTCAAATATTTTCCATTGATTGCTTTAGGTAGTATGAATCCGTCCAAGGACTCTAATATGTATGAGTTCCCGTCAATCGGTCGATTTATTTTATAAGGCCCCTCCCACGTCGGGGACCACTTGCCATATCGATTATCTTTCGAGCCGATCGGCAGTATGGTTGTCCAAACTAAATCGGTTTGATTAAAAGACTTTGGTACAACCTTCTTATTATATGACCTGGCAACCCTTTCCTTGTTCCTTTTAAGCCGATCCAATGTAATTAACCTTAATTCGGTTAAGTCGTCTAGATTGTCCAGCATTGCTTGCTTGTATTCGTCGATCGGCAATTTCTCTTGCTCAGATACCCTAACCGAGCCGATGTTGATTTCCACGGGCAAAACGGCCTCTTGTCCATATACTAGCTGAAAGGTTGACAGTTTGGTCGATCCGTGGTAAGATGCCGATAGGCCCATAAAGCTTCTGATAACGTTGAATGCCAGTTTCTTGGTTTCTCTTCGATTTTTCGTTTTATCAATTTTATCAATGTCTTGTTTGACGACTCGGCCTGTCCATTGGCCTGAGCATAGTAAGGTGATGAGTTTAGCATCTTGATACCTAAGCTTTTTGCAAACTCTTGGAATTCCTTCGACATGAACACCGTCCCTTGGTCGGTCGTGATTGTTTGGGGAATCCCGAACCGGTGGACAATGTGTTCGTTGACGAAGCTGATCAGTTCTGTGCTGGTGACCTTTTTGAGTGGTATGGCTTCTACCCATTTTGAGAAGTAATCGGTCGCCGCTAGAATAAATTTATGTCATTTGCTGGATGATGGGAATATCTGGCCGATTATATCTATGTCCCATCCTCTGAATGGCCAAGGTTTGACGATCGGGTATAAAGCCGATGCTGGTGCCGACTGGATGTTGCCAAACTTTTGACATGTTTGGCATCCTCTGTAATTTCTGAAGCAATCTTCCAACATTGTCGGCCAGAAATATCCCGTTCGTCTTAAAATCCACTTCATTTTGTGAGCCGATTGGTGCGATCCACAGATCCCCTTATGGACTTCTCCCATTGCTATTTTGGCTTCTTCTGTCCCTAAGCATCTTAGCAACAACCCTTCCATGGTTCGAAAATATAATACGTTTTCCAATAGAACGTATTTGAGTGCTTTACGCCTTACCTTTTGTTCAGTCGACTTGGATGGATCCAGCAAATAATCCCTTATTTCCGTTCTCTAATCGACAGGATGGGCACACATAATCGGCCAATGGTTTAGCTCGATTGGTTCCTGTCAGCTTTTACTCCTATATCCCGATGCACTTTGTGCCAGTAGATTTGCCTTGTCATTGGCTTCTCTAGGGATATGTTTTATGGAGAACATTGTAAATGTCTCAATAATTTGGAGGCATTGATGCAAATATTGAGCTAGCGTATCGTCGTTGCATCGGTATTCCCCTTTGACCTGCTGTACAATTAACATTGAATCCCCGAAGGCCTCAGCGTCTTTTACCCCGATGCTATCCAGCAACTGTAGCCCTCTTAGTAACGCTTCATACTCTACTTGATTGTTAGAACATCGGCTATTTAGCCGATACATGAACTCATAGTCCTGTTTTTTAGGTGAGACTAACACTATGCCGATGCCTTCGCCTTCCTGGCAAACAGATCCGTCAAAGTACAATTGCCAAGGAGTTACACTGGCCGCCCCGGTTGATGTAGTACTCCCTGTAATGAAATCGGCCATAGCCTGTCCTTTCACAGATTTAGCCGATTCGTATATCAAGTCGAACTCGGTTAAGTCATATGCCCACTTACCAAGTCGACGTCGTAAAATCGGTGCGGATAGTATGTATTTAATCACGTCGGTCTTGCAAGTTATAACGCATTTCAATGCTAAGATGTAATGCCTTAACTTGGTGCAAGCAAAATATAAAGATAAACATAATTTTTCCACCAGTGGGTACCTGATTTCCGCATCCAAAAGTCATCGGCTTAAATAAAATATGGCTTGTTCCTTTCCATCGGCTTCCTGTGTCAGAACTGCCCCTATCGTATCTCCTTCAGCCGATATGTACAATTTGAAAAGTATGCCCTTCTTCGGTGCGATCAATACTGGGGGATTCATCAGGTAACTTTTCACATCATCGAAAACCCTCTGTTATCGGCTCCCCATTCAAATTCTAGGTCGTCTTTTATTTTCAACAGTGGGGTAAAAGCACGAATTCGCCCGGACAAATTTGAAATAAAGCGTCGCAAGTAATTGATTTTGCCGATCAATACTTGTAACTCTTTCTTATTTGTCGGCGGCTTGGTATCGACTATAGCCTTTACCTTTGCTTGGTTTACTTCAATCCCTTTTTCATGAGCTGTAAACCCAAGGAATTGCCCTGCCGATACTCCAAAAGCGCATTTGAGCATATTCATTTTTAACCCGTGTGCCCTTGTGTTTTTGAACATCTTTTCCAAATCGGCTAAGTGTTGCCAATCTTCTTTGGATTTCACTACCACGTCGTCAATATAGATTTCCACAGTATTGCCGATTAAGTTATGGAAAATATGGTTCATAGCGCTTTGATAAGTTTCACTGGCATTTTTTAAACCGAACGTCATAACAGTCCATTCGTAGAGCCCTAAAGCCCCTTGGCATCTGAAGGCTATTTTGGGTATATCGGCTTCTGCCATGAATATTTGATTATAACCGGTATTTCCATCCAAAAAACTTATGATTCTGTTTCTAAATGCAGCATCGATGAGCATATCGGCTATAGGCATCGGGTATTCGTCCTTTGGTGTGGCTTTATTTATATCTCTAAAATCGACGCACACCCGAAGTTTGCCGTTTTTCTTCTTTACATGGACGATATTTGAGACCCACTCAGCGTATCGGTAAGGCCATATGAACTTGGCCTCTAGTAATCGCCCTACTTCTTCCTTTATAGCATCTTGCAATGTGGGATTAAATCATCTAGGATACTGTTTAAATGGCAGATATCCAGGTTTTATGGGTAGCCGATGTTCGACCAGCTGTCGGCTTAAACCCGTCATTTCATAGTATTCCCACGCGAAGCAATCCCTATATTTTCTGAGTATCTCGACCAACTTTGCTTTGTAACTGGGCTCTAATTTAGCACTTACAAATGTTGGTCTTTTCCTATCGCCCTCTCCAATGTCGATTTCTTCAAGCAAATCGGCAGATGTAAATCCTAACCCTCTCCTTTCTTCTTCGAAATCTTCGATAGCTTCCTCATATTCTTCTTGTCGATAGCTTCTTGCCTTCTCCTGTAATCTTGCTATTGTCTTGGACTCCATCTTCTTACCACTTCGTCTGTCCGATCAAACGTGTTGGGTCTAACGCTGATCGGCTTGAATCCTGATTTGTCGATGCAAATGAAATCACAATCGTCCAAGACTTTTCCTGATATGCATTCGGCTTCTTCATATGGCCAGTTAGTATCAGGACTGTCCATGGCAATATGAGCCGATGTATCAGCAGGGACGATCTCAACCGCATCGTCATTCCACTGCACCAATTTCTGGTGCATGGTTGACGGTATGCAGCAATTAGCGTTGATCCAGTCCCGTCCAAGGAGCACACTATAATTGCCCTTTGCTTCTATCACAAAAAACGCAGTCGGCAAAGTTTTACTACCGACTGTTAATTCTGACATCATCACGCCTTTTGCTTCGGTGGGATCCCCTATGAAGTCATTTAATACCATGTTTGTCTTAATCAAGTCTTCATCGGTTTTGCCCAATTTTTTAAAGGTGCTTAAAGGCATGAGATTAACTGTTGCCCCGCCATCGACCAACATTCGTGATATTGGTCGGCCATTGATATACCCTTTGAGATATAGTGGCTTTAGATGCCGATGCATGTCTTGCGGTTTCTCAAATACGGCATCTGGTGCCCCAAGGCACAACTGGGCGAATACTTCCTCAGCCGATTCTTCCCCTGTTTTGAATTCTGCGGGCAAAGTAAACACCATATTTATATCCATCGGCGGTGTATCGTCTCGGATCATCGGGGATCCGGATTCAACCGATTGATCTGAATCGCTATCGGCTTGCTCCTTTCTCCTCCATTCTTGTCCCCTAATTAGTGCAGGCCTCAACTTATTAAATACCCGATCTTGTTCTTTCTCCCTTTTGGTCTCTCTTTCTTCTTGTGTCTTCAGCCGTTGAAGCCTTCTGCGCTGTGATTTGCTCAGCCCTGAAGGGCACCACCTTGGTTTAGGTTCTATCGGCTTTCTAATTTTTTCGACCAGATTGCTCACCTCACTGTCGGATTCTATCGTGATCGTGTCATTAGGGGCCGATATTTCCCGAGTTCGGGATGTCTCATCCTGTTCTGGTATCGACAATCTTTCATGGACCGGCCTTTTGTTCTCCATGCCTAGCCGATCATATATTGGCCTCGATATTCTATCTTTAGTCGATTGGTTCGGCCAATGTCTCGTTGAGTGCTGCATGGGGCATGATAGCACTGTAGGTAAAGCCATCCCTTTATCCCAGTAGAATTGCCAAAAAGGGCACTGCCGATGTTCTTCTTCTTTTGTTCTTGGCCAATAGGGTGCATTTGGCCGACAGTATTTATCTGCCGGATGAGTGCTTGACCTGTTGGGGTGCCCTGGTTGACGGGAATTTTGTCTGCGGCTTATCCTTTCATACTTTTCCAGCAGTTGCGAGAAGGTTGGCTTTGGTTTGAAGCTGGTCTTCCTTGGGATTCTCTCCGCCTTGTACCATCTACCAACTTCCAAATCTCCCTTTGGTTTTACTGTCCTTGAGTTTTGCCCATTTTTATCAGCCTCTATTTGTATTGAGCCGATAGTGATTTGAACTGTTTCGTTCCCTTTTGACCGTATCTCAACCTTATTAGTCGGCTTGATATCCTCTTACATTGGTTCCTTTCCTTTCCGTGAACATTGGACCATGTTGATCTGGAAAGGATTCGCGTCTATCTGCATAGCCGATTCTTCTGCAAACTTCAATCGTCCATCGGCGATAGCCGATTGAATCTGTTGTCGAAAAATATTACAATCGTTAGTGTTATGTGAAAATGAATGGTGCCATTTACAATACCTTCGCTTTCTAATTTCTTCGGCCGATGGGATAACGTGTCCTTCTGGTAGTTTTATGAGTTTTTCTTGCAGCAATAAATCAAATATTTTTGTCACATTTCAACACATGGTATGAATACTTGACTTCTGTCTTATTTTTCATCGGCTTGAGTAAAGAGCACACGAGCGACTTTTTGGAACCCTTAGTCCACTCGGCTATATTTTTCTCTACCTCTTCGTCCTCTGAAGTGTCGCTTGAATTATATTCCACCATGTTTACCTTGGCCTTTTCATTGCCGTTCGATCTAAATTTATCCTTGAACCCCTTGTTTTCTGCATATCGGCTTTCATATGCCGATACACGATGGAGTAGGTGGCCTAGGTCAGGGAATTCTTGTCCGGCCAGTTTTTCCTTCAATGGCGGGATTAGCCCTTGAAATGCTAGATCGACTAATTGATCATCAGGCAGCGTTACGCTAAAGCATATGTTCCGTATGCCTCTAAATCTCTTAATGTAATCGGAGACCGATTCGCCGTACTTTTGTCGGACTGAGCTAAGATCAGAGATTCTAAGCTCCATAGTCCCCGAAAAGAAGTATTCATGAAATCGGCTTTCCAAATCGCTCCAGATGTGAACTGAATTTGGAGGTAAATTGGTAAACCAAGTGAATGCTGCACCGGATAGTGATAAAGGAAATAGCCTAATTTTTAATCCGTCAGATTGTGCAGCTTCCCCACACTTAGCCATAAATCGTCCGATGTGTTCGATAGTGGTAACGGAGTCATCACCTGAAAATTTGGCGAAGTCCGGTATCCTACAGTTGTGTGGATACGGCATACGATCTATGTAATCGGGATACGGCTTCCTATAGCCGATTACCCTCCCTTTAGGCTGCAAGCCAAACTGTTCTCTTAACACATTAGCAATTTGTTCCGCCCAATTGATATTGTTGGCTTGTGGTGCAGCCTGACATTGCCAATTTTCATTGTTCACGCCCTGCCCCCCGAGTGCAAACTCGGGCCGCTGTCCAAACCGCGCCGCAGGGGGTCTTGGCACTTGGTCATAATCGTGGTTTCTAAAAACCAACGTATCGGGTATAGGTGCAAGAGGCTCAACGTATGGCATTACCCTATATGGTGCTTGGTTTCTAGCCGCAATTCCTTGTGATTGTGGAACCTGATTTGTTTCGATCGGCCGTGAAGCCGATAGACCGATGCCACTAACAGAGGGTCCATTCGATGGGCTTGGTATACTCATTTTTGCCCCATCCGTATGCCCATGGTAGTGCGCCACTCCACCTTTGTGCGAACTAGGCTTTAATACAGTAGGTTGAATCGGCATCATGATAGGTGTTGGGGCCGATACGTTTACTGTGTTGGTGTTGGGCGTTATTGAGTATACTGGGTATGTAGCGAGGGTCTGCAATGGGTCTAGCAGGCTCCCAGACACAGCCAACTCCTGAGCAATTGTTTTGACACTATTTTCTATCATCGGCTTTAACGTAGACACTAGAGCCGATGACTGATTAATTAGTGCATGATGCACAAATTGCTCAATCATATTTGACAGATCAACTTGAGCAGGTGCATATCGGCTTACCGAGTCAGATGGTGAATCGCCGATAGGGTTGATTGTTGGAAGTGCAGCCTTTTGAGTAACACCTCGGCGTGTTTTCTGGAAACATTGCTACATCATTTCCTCTAATGCTGCCTTCCGGTCTTCGATCTCTTTCCGCTGCTCGGGGGTTAAATCGGCCATCTTGGGCGCGATTATAGCATCCGTGTTGATATCGGCGGCGACTGTGGGCTTATCAGTCGATGACATTTTTTATTTTTCTTCATGTCCCACCGGGTGTGCCAAAATATGTTCGCGCTAAAAATGTGAAGCAGGGTTTCTAGCCTCAAACATACAAGACAAACACCGAGTTTGCAAGGCGTGCCAGTCAATTTGACCTGTAATCGACAAGGTAGAATTTATAAGCAATCAAAGCCGATAAAAACAGAGATTATCGGCTTAACGCTAGTCGGCTAGAAGCCGATAAGGAGATAACTAGATCAACCTGACGGTTAATCCGGATACAAGGCGAAATCGGCTTTTAGAAGGCGATGCGCAACAAAACAAAGCAAATCGAACCTGGGCAAAATCGGCCAAAAACAACCGTCGGCGATGCGCAACTCTGTTGATTTCGTCGACTTACAGAGAGGTGTTTGTAAATCTAAAACAATGTAAAAAGGAACTGTAAAAAGTAGATGTGTGTGGTATGTGATTGATTTCTTTCCCGTATCACGGTTCGTCTCTTTTATATTGCTCCCGGCCGATCCGAGTCCCGCATGGATATGGCAATCGAATCCGTATCGGCTCTTGATCCGATTCCCCTTCCTTTTTGACGGTGCATTCCTAGTTGGTAACGGACTCATTTTTGGGACGGTTCATCTTTTTCCATAATACCTCTTTTATATCCAAATTGGATCGATTTTACTATAAACGCCGAATTTTGGTGCAAACACTACTCTACGATGTATCGTAGATAGCCAATAGAACGGTACAGCTTGTAGCTAGGAGCTTAACGTTTGGTGACTAATCCTAGCGTTGGAACCGACAACGGCACACCACCAAGAGGCAAGAGCTTCTTTCTTCTACGAATATGAATAAGATCAGAGGCCAACCAAGCCATCCACTTCACCCCACACGCCCATTTGCGAAAAGCCCCTCCAATTTGTTCTAAATTATGAATAGGTGCCTTTAAATTACAGAGAGGTTCTTCGCGATTTTTTGTGAGTACAAAAAACTTTTCTCAATCGCGTTGAGGTCCCTAGTTCGTTGCTTTACGGGAAAGCCCCCCGCTAAATACAAATCTCGAACGAGCCCTTTTCTAATTTTTTGGGATAGCTATCAGGTCTAAAAATGTAACAAATAGGTCATCGTTTCTTACGTCAATGTCCTTTCTCCGTTTTTTGCGGAAAAAAAAATTCTTCAGCAGAAATTTGTGTACAACTCTATCTCTAGGCTCTGTTTTTCGCGAAAAAAATATTTTTATCAGTAGAAATTTGTGTACAACTCTATCTATAGGCTTTTTTTCCCAACTCGATCTCTGATCTCTAGACTTTTTTCCTCGACTCGATCTCTGATATTTTTTGAAACATGTATTATTACTCGGTGAACACGTAGAGTGTTAAACTCAATAAAAGAAGGTTGTCATCTTTAATAATTTCCAGAACATGATCCTTTCTCCGTTTTTTCGCAAAAAAAATTGTTTTCGTCAGCAGAAATTTGTGTACAACTCTATCTCTAGGCTTTTTTTCCCAACTCGATCTATGATCTCTAGACTTTTTTTCCACGATTCGATCTCTGATATTTTTTGAAACATGTATTATTACTTGGTGAATGCGTAGTGTGTTAAACTCGATAAAAGAAGTTTGGCATCTCTAATAATTTCCAGAACATGGTCCTTTCTCCGCTTTTCTCGGGATTTGTGTACAGCTCTATCTCTAGACTTTTTTCCCAACTCGATCTCTAATCTCTCGACTTTTTTCTCCAACTCGATCTCTAATATTTTCCTAAACATGTATTATTACTTGATAAACGTTTAGAGTGTTTAACTCAACAAAAGAAGGTTGACCGGGTAATAATAGAGTGTTAACCAAATTCGTCAAAAGAAATATGTGTACAACTATAGCTCTATCTCTCTATTTTTTTTAACTCGATTTCTAATATTTTCCGGAATAAGAAATATGTTTACAGTTGTAGCTCTATAGTTTTTTTTTGCAACTCAATCTATAGTATTTTTTGAAGCATGTATTATTGACTGGTGAACGTATAGAGTGTTAAACTCAGCAAAAGAAGATCCTTTCTCCATTTTTCCCAAGAAAATATATACTATGTATTAAAGTTGGGAGGTTCGAGAACCTTAGAGTGTGTCCAAGTGCACCGCAAAAAAATCCTCCGGAGACTTGGAAACTACGTCTTTATCCATTTTTCCGTCCCAAACCATTTTTCTCAAAAAAAAAAGTGAAAAGATCCTACGAAAGTTTTTTTAAAAAATGTCTTGTTCCATTTTCACCTAAATTTATTCAAAAAAATTATTAAAAAAACACTCTAAATGACACTTCAAAAATTTAGAAAATACATCTCGGTCTATTTTTTCTCCGAAAAAAATGCAAATTTATTTTTCATTCACTCGCGCAGCGTGCGTCACGCTTATCTTCCTAGTGATACAGATGTTGCACTTCATTCCTTGGTGGGTATAGGTACTCACCCAACGGTCCTCAAATCCATCCCGATGAATGTTTTGGTGATGGAGAATGGTTAAAATTGGCCTAGGGGAATGCCAGTTTCGGCTGGGCGCATATGCCGTAGCTTCTACAATGTTTTTCTACGGTATTTTTAAAAATTTTTATTATCAACTTTCTTAAAAAAATTTATTTTTCTCATAAAGAATATTTGTACAGTTTTTGGGAAGAAGAAACTTTTTCTTTCCATTCCAAAATTTTTAAAAAGATTTTCTCACTACGTTAGAATAAACAAACCGTCCGTGACAATGAGCGGAGTTTAACCTAGTAATCTATACCCCGCCCACTTTCTGGACATATATAGCCCATTTAGTTTACCTTGCCATACGCAAAAACCAGCTTTTTGATGCATCAGTACAACTATTGAGAAAGACTAAAGTGCCTCCTGCATGCTAATTCTGTCATTGCTATAATACACACACATATGTATATACACACACACATATATGTATATATACACGCATGTATATCTATGTATGTACATATATGTATATCGTACGTGTAAATATATATAGAAAAATGGTTCTATACTTTTGGTAGTATGTACTCCTACATTCAATATATTTTTTAAATGATATAGTTATATTACTTTATCATTTTGAGTATATTCTAATATTGATTATAAGATACTTCAAAGTGATTTTCATAAAAAAAAAATCATCGAAGTTCACTCTTTATAGCATAATTTGTGTACATATACCTTTTTTATATGGAAAAGGCTATATAACAAAAAAAAATTCAATCAAATCACATTGAAGTATCTTAAAATTACTATTGAATTATACTGAAAGCGATAAAAGAGTATAACAAGTTCGTTTAAGTGGATATTAAAAGTTATATAAATATTAAACCATATATATATATATATATATATATATAGTTACATGCCCGTGCGTTGCTACGAAAAACAAAATTGATAACGAAAAATAAAGATTAAAAAATAAAAAAAATTATTTCACAAGATCAAACATCTATCTTTAACGCTTCGTTTCTTGCGAAAGCTGGCTAATTAAAGCAACGCTTCGTTTCTTGCGTAGGGCAATTAAGCAGGGCAATTAAGTAGGGCAATTAAGCAGGGCAATTAAGCGGCAATTAATGACGTGGAAAGAACGGACCACTGCCACCAAGTGCTGCTTTAGAATAGTAGAGATATGGGAAGCCTTTTTCGTACTTCCAAGACTATGGTCCAGTTCGTTTTAGCTTCTAGATTCTGGAAGAAGCTGCTTCTGATTGTGGGATAATCAGGCCGAACCGGCTACAACTTGTAGGTTCCAGATCGAGCCAGCAAGAATCAGCAAGAATCTATGAAAATCAGGTTTCAGTCAGATTTTGATTCTATGTATAAGGCAGATTTTGATTCTTAGAAAAGCTATCCAGAATCCTCCCGTTCGGTAAATAATCCATTTTTTTAAAAAGCAGAAGCTATCCAGAAGCTAAAACGAGCGGGGCCTATACATTATAGATTTATGATTATGGGAGAAACTGCTTCTGATTATTGAACTGCGATGTATGTATGTATGTATATACGTATATACATGGCGACATATCTAGTGTAAATCCACCTTAAGGTGTTACTCATGCAACCTTCGATGTGAACCATCCGATATGGACTCAACACATGAGATGGAGGTGGGATACCAACCACTTAAGATGTTTGTGTAAGATGGTTGAAAAGTTTAGGGGGTTTTCTACAAAAATGTCTCTAGTGGTGGGAGTCTATCCCACCTCCATCTCATGCATTGGATTTAGATCGGATGGTTCACATCGAGTGTTGCATGGGTAACACATTAAGATGGGTTTATACTATGGCCCTGTTTGGCAGAGCTCCAGATCCCAGCTCCACATCAGAGCTGAAACTTGTAGACTGAAATAAAGTGACTTAAGTTTATAATTTTATTCTAAAATGTAAACAAGATGACCCACCTAAACACTCTTAATATACCCACAGCTCCAGCTCTGCGAATTTGGTGAAGCTAGGAATACCCAGCTCCACCAACTCCAAGAATTTGGTGGAGCTGGAGTTCTGCCAAACACCCCCTATATATGTCGCCTATATATACGTATATATAAGTGCATATATACATACATATGTACATATGTATATATGTGTTGACGCCAAAAACGTGATGTAGGGTTGATCACAGTCAACACACGCAAACACCGATTTTAATTTTAGGGTGTCGGCATGCCAGCCGATTTGATCTTACAATTGGCAACAGGATGGTATGTACATTAGCCAGCTATTGAACCGATCTAATATTTCGACGAAGATCAAGTCTGATCGGCTTGTTTAAGCCGATTTAGACAAAAGTAACCGATAGATCTAATCAACTTGATTTAGTTGACTATATGAGGTAAAAGTTGCTCTTTCTCGAAGAAGGCAATGCGCAACAATATCGGATAAAAAGCAAACCTAACTTGGTGTAAGTCGACAAAATCAACAATCGGTGATGCGCAACTTTATTAATTGAGACAAATTACAGAAAAATTACAAGCCTAAGAACTACTCCTAGTCGACGAAAAGTAAAGTAAAAACTAAAGCTTGGCTGATTGTGTGTTGGCTGATGTCTCCGACGTTGACCATTGTCTTCTCTTCTAGCATCCAATCCGATCATGTCCTTTTTGGTCTCCTATTAAACTGCTCGTATCGGCCTCAATTTCCTCCGATACTTACCATTTAAGATCAGCATCGGTTATAATTCGATAAAAAGGTATCGACTTATGACTATAAAATTCGATATATTTCTTAACAAACCGATTTATACCAAACTGATTCTAAACAAATCGGCTACAAGCCAAATTTGGGTGTCAACATATGCCCCGTGAATCTCGCAAAAATCACTGTTACCGGCTTAAACACAGAATATCAACTGACCTCACTAAGATTTAACCATTCCAACTTTCTAGCAATTTTCGCGCCACCTACAGTTATTTTCCCGTGTAATAGTGCGAACGCACGTCCCCATGCATTAACTGCAGCAAAAGTTGCCAAAAATTACCCGCCTTTTGCCACTGGATTTACCCCCCTACAAATATGAGTCCATTCACCCATCATTTTCACGCGCACTTGCTCTCGCTCTCTTCTGTATCGGTTGTTCTTCTTCTATCGGCTTTTCAGTTACATCACCTTCCAACTTCCTTCGATCATTCACCCAATCGACTTAGCCGAGACAAATGGATCCTAACCAGGTATTTTTTTCCTCTTCCTAATACTGATTCTCGGTATTACTTAGATCCAATAGGTAGCACCAACCCATCGGCTATAATAAATCAAGAACTCCTTAGGCTTCCTCTTAATGCCCCAGGGTTTAATTTGACTGCGTTAGCTGGGTGGTGCAGTTGGTACAATCGAGTAGCGGCCTAGAAACTATTAGTTTGGGAACATATGGGAATAGCCGAGTGCCTCTCGCTATCCCTAGCCAACTCCTCCTCCAATGAACCCTTAATAGCCATGTTCTGCTATTTCTGGTCTGACACTTTCAATGCCTTTCTCTTTAGGACTAGATCCATTGGCCCAACCCTTCTAGACGTAACCCAGCTTTGCTGCTTTAGGCCAGATGGTGACCAGCTATCAACTTTTAGTGCAAAGCCTCAATATAAGCTAGTATCGGCCAAAGGTGAGGGTTGGGGTAGATACATAGAAAACAACGTAGGAATCGGTCCCGTGTTCGACAAGGAATAGGTTGCTTTCCTCAACATGTGGCTTGACCATCCTTTTCCACGGAGCTTCACTTGGCCCAACCCAAACCTACCAAATCATAGCCGAACAACTCATAGGGTTTCATCGGCTTACACTAGGTAAACTATTCTTTGGGGCAGTTTATCAAATAATGTATAAAATCCGATGTCGGCTTTATACATCCATGGGGTCCTTTATAGTAGGGAATATCAGTGGACCTTTGTGGTTCATTCAAGTGTTTGTCTACTATATCTTTAACCGATCTCTCCAGATCGACTTATCTGAGATGACTCCATTACCTTGTGAGGAAACCCCTAAAAACCAGCAAGTAGAATTTAAAATAGCAGATCCTTTGGTGAAAGGCCATTTCTCTTGTTTGGTAGTGGAGTCAGCCGAAGCCAGAAGTTACCTCTCATTTTCTACCACCTTGACGAGAAATTTGTTTCCCACACTGATTTTTTCTATTATAGAGAAGCCAATAATTATCCTTGCCCTTCTTTTTTCCACTTAACAGCCGATAGTGAGGATATGCTTGAAGAAACCCTCCAACTCTTCAAGTATTTCCTATCTCATTGCATTCTTTCAGCCGCCTTACACACCCGGAGCCACCCTTTCCAGATCTCCTATGAGTTCTACCACCCTTCTGTCTATGCCCTACAACTTGGGTTTGGACAAATAATCCCCAAATTTATCTCCTTAATTGGCTTCAGACGTTGTGTTGCTTCAGCCGATATAGTTCTTCACGTAGCTTATGACCTTTTTCTCCAAAAACTTCCACATTTCATTCTTCATAGTGTAAGAGCAAACGATTATAAATCATGGTGGTTGGCTATCTCTTCCTCCATGTTCTCAGCCGATCAGTCACCATCACTGCTTTTAGCTGAGTTTTTTTTCCTGACGTGCCATCGGAGCCACAATCTGAACCGACTCGAGCAGTTCTAGTTCATCAGACCAAACTAACTCGAGTTTTGTAGATATCACCAGTGAGGTACTTGTAACACCCCGACACCACACGTGCCCGAAATGTTACCCCTACAAATAACAAATAGCACAAGACACTAGAATAATCTAGCAAAGCAAACTAAAAACTAAAAAGTTACCGAAATTACTAGAAATTTCGGCAGCACCTCCCCTAAAACTAGGACATCCACTCAGCAGACAAAAGACAACATTTAATAAAGGAACAATTATAAAGTAACCTAAGATAACCCATCAAGCACAACATGGATTATGGTAGCAACCAACCACTATTACCCAACTAAGCCCAAGCAACCACCACAAATTTATTACAAAATAAGAACAATAAGTTTAGAAGTGGCACATCAATATGAAACTACGGTGATTCAACACGTGTTCGTACCACTATTCCCATCCATGCATGTCGGCCTCAAGGAACCTACAAACAAACAACAAACAAGCGACTCAGCCAAGTACATCAAATTGCAATATCAAAAATAGTTAAATATTTTTAAATCAATAATAGGCTCACAACTCTTAAACCAAGTTAATAAGTACATAAACCGAGTAATCACTACCAGTTACCTCATCAACTACATTGCTCACTTATTTCACATACCTCATTAGGCAACGCTGGATGAGTCCACGACTCGATCTATTCTTAACCTGAATATTAACCTCAGCTTCAAGGAACATCAGTTGCCATTCAACATGAGCATTACCATGCAATGCATCGGATAAAATAATAATACACACAATTTGTCATAGCCAACACATTGACCAACACTCCCTTTGCGATGCTATGTAATGCAATTATACTTTCATGCTCATATGCACACTTTCAGGACTAATACCAATATAGTTGAATAATGTTAACCTACACTTCCAAAACTGGATATACACAAGCATTAATAAACTATGCAACACAAATGCAGTGCAAGATGCATCTTTTTCTCCGAGCTCATACCGGTATAGCTAGGTGTACACCCATCGATGCCACACCTTGCCTCGTCCTTTTTCATACGAGGTCAAATCCTCCACTCCTGTGGAGTCCCTACAGGATTCCCACTCCCGTGGAGGCTACATCTGTAGGACTTTTTCGGAGCACCCAAGTCTAGTCATATAACTTTCTCACCAGCCTGGCCCACGACGTTCTTGGGACAAAAAGAAAATCACATAACTCTCTCATTGACCCGCCCCGTGGCACTACGGACTAGTTATATGACGTTCTTTGACCTGGCTCCTATGCACATGAATGCATACATGCAAGTGACATGCATAACAATACAATTTGCATTCTCACAATCATACACCCATACATGACTATTAGGATAACCTCACATTCTTAAACATATCATTCCCATTCATCTAATCATATTCATAAGCAAAACGGGGTAACAACACGTATGCGTTCTATGATGCAGTTAAGTCGCAATAATAAACGATCAACGCTCTATCCTGCAACACTCATCGAAGGGTACTTGCCTTTAACCTCGGCGATAAACTAACGGCCCAGTTGCGGTATTAGAGACCTCCAACCCTAGAGAAATAACACAATACTCAAAATTCATTCCTCATGTGAATATTGCCACTAATTCGGAGATAAAAACTCTAAGGATAAGCATTACTCCCTAAAATAAGATGGTTTTAGTTCAAACTTAACCATGCCATAATGGAAGATTCTGACTGGGATTTCAAAAGTTAACCACAAGAGTATGGAATGATGTATGTTGAAATAAACTTAGGTATAACCAGATAGTCACTAACCAAAATAATGGTTTTTTCATGATCCTAATTTCAACCATTCGAAAAAGTTAAAATGGAAACATGAACAATGCAAATGCCTAACTCCACAAAATTCACAACCGAACTATGCATGTCAGACATATTTTGCATAGTTGATTGTAGGCTCAACATGTAATCAACATATCAAGAACACATAGCTTAAGACCATTTGGAAATGAAAAGCTCAAGTGATAAATTCAAAGAAGCCCAAAACTATGTAACATCCTATATTAACACAATTAAAGGGGACCGGACAGCAAGGCATCCATAGCAATCTTTAACTAAACAAAACCAATAACATTACTAAACCTCAACCCACCTCCTTATGATCTTAACATAACTCCTCTGACTCCAACAAAATCCAAGGTAACTAAGAGGTACAAGATTCTTAGTTACAACTTTGAAGTTTACATACGAGATTATTTTGTTTAGCAATTCTCTTAAATAAAGCTAACTCAATCAACAAGAAAAATAGATCTAGATAGCAGCGGTATCATGCAATCACAATTTATAGTCTCTGCTAATAAACAATCTATGCTATCTACGATCAATCAACGAATATTTTGCACTGATCTGCTGCAAATACGCGAACCACACACAACTTACACCTCACAGGTATTTCCTCGAACACATGGTGAGCAAGTAGTAGGAAGCAACACATGTTATACCTTCACAAACCCTAGGAGGAGAAGGGGAGCATCCCGGCTTGGGGAAGAGAGGCTCCGGCTTGGGGGCTCCTCTCCGGCTAGTGGAGAGCTCGCCGCCAGCCAGAGGGAGCAGTAGGGGCGGCACGCTGGCCGGGGGACTGCAGGGGCGGCACGGCCACAGAGAGCAGAGAGCGGCGTGGCCACCGGGAGCATGGGCGACGCTCGGGAAGGGGAAGGGAGGGGCTCGGCCCGGGCGCCGGCTAGGGGCGACGTCGAAGGAGATAGAGTAGTAGTCAAGTTAGCTAAATGGATAAAACTCGGTTGTTAGTGGGTTTCGGGTTAGCCCAAAATGTGAAGTGTGTGGGATTGATCCTGGCTCTTAGGAGTTAGCTTAGGATGGAAGCAGCTCATCCAAGTGTGGAGGATGACCCATGGGCACTATAAATGGAGGGGTAGGGGTAGCCTCCCCTCTTAAAGGTTTTGAGTTGCTCTTTTGAGCTTTGTCCCATATGAAGTGAGGCTTTGTAAACCTTCCAACCAGAAAACACAGAGATTTCCTTTACATTCTTTTGAATTTAAATTCCGCATTTGCATTATGTCTTTACATTACACAATTTAAATTCTGCATTTACTTTCTTGCAATTTACTTTCGTGCAATTTGGATTTGCCTCCCTTCCTTCTAATTGCTTGTGGATCTTCTTGCCAAAGATGATTGATTGATTGTATGAGTTATTCCTCAAACCAAATTCCAATCCTCTAGGCAAAACTCAAGTTTTTGCAAGAAACTGGTATTTTTGTTCTTCATTAGGAAATCATTGTAGAATGCAATTTAAGTGTGTTCTTCATGTTTTCTAGCTTATTGTGACGAGTGGGAAGGTATCCAAGTCCATCTTTATCATCAAAATTCTACGAGCAAGTCTAGATCAAAGATTTCAATTTTTGCTTCAACTTGGTGTGATTCTCCTTCTCATGGAAAAAGGTCAGAACTTTGACGTTAATTCTTCGAATTGATGGGTGGAATAAGTTCCTGACAACCTAAGGATCACATCTACCCAGTTGCATGTGACTCAGAGCTTTAGATTAGAAGTTGCATTAATTTTGCTCTTGAGTTCGTGCTGTTTTCACGTTCTGTTCTTGAGCCCGGCAGTACTGCCCCAGACAAGTGGTAGTACCAGGGGAGCGGCACTACCGGCCAATTGCCTACGGTAGTGCCGGCCTAAGTAGAGTTTACCTGATTTTGCCACTGTGTGTTTCATTGTCTCAAGTGATGTGTTATTTTGGTTTATACTTGTCCAGGAGGTGTGGGAAATTCTGATCTTTCAGAATTTTTAACACACTGAAAGTGTAAATAACTAATTAAGTGCCTAATTATGTCTTGTTGCTTATTGGGATCTTAATTTGGAGTTATTTGTGTTTGGGGTTTGATTGCTCGAATCGTTTAGATCGATTTTGACCTCGAAACCCTGAGTGTCAAAATCGGTCAAAACCGTAAGCAACCTAAACCCTAGAGCCTTCATCTAGGAGCCCTCAACCTTTCCCAAGAACATTCCAAGGGCAATTCCGAACTCTGAAGCAAAAGCTCGAAAAAATTGGAGGTTTGCTGTGAGCTGGAGCTATCGCCGGCTAATGGTTGGTACTACCGGGCCACGGTAGTACCAACGTTAGTGTGGCGGTACTGCCGGGTGAGAAAAATTGGTTGTGAGGCCATGCTGGCCGCTATAGCGCATGTCATCGACCATCCCACCGACTTTGCTCACGTTGCTGCTATGTCCCAACTCTAGAACCCTCCAGCCACCTCTTCCCTCCTCATTCCATCCCCCTGGCTCTCTCCCCCGAGCCCTTCTCACTCTCTTCTTTCTCTCCCGTGCGCTCGAGCTTCCCCAGCTGCCTCCTCCTCTTCCTTCGGTGAGAAGCTGATTTGGGGCTAAATCTCGAGCTCTTCGACTTCATGGTGATGATGAGTAGCTCCTGGAGCTTCCTCTCACTCCCTTCCTGCCTTTTTGCAGTTGGATCAACTGGAGTTTGTCTTCGATTTTTCCAGCTAAACTGCATCCAGAGAAAAGGAGGGAAGAACGAGTTCAAGCCATTCTCTTCGTCATCTGAATCCTAGTAGCACCCTAGTTGCTGGTAAGAGGTCAATGCCTGATCAATTGCGTAGACGTTGAAGCGCCGAGGTCAGCCGACAGCGATCCTGACTACAACGCCGAGAACACCATCAACAAAGAGCAAACATGCAAGCACCCTCCTTTGATCTTATTGATCCCATATTTTACATTGTCTATTTTGATGTCTCAAACTATTATGCATGTGTGTATCTTCTGTAAAGTTGCTAGATTGTGGGTAACTTGCAGATATACCCGAGATTGGTGGATTTCCTTAATCACATTCGACATGAGAACCTTGTTAAACCCTAAGATTAGTTTAGACACGGTAACAAATGTTGGATTGATATAAATGAGTGATAACTGCATATGCTTAGTTATGCTGTAGAAATGAAGTTGACAGATTGAAGACCTGACTCAATCAAAGTCTCATTTTGGGTTACAAACTTGGTTTAAAATGGTCATTTGGTTAAAAAGTGATAATTTTGGTAAAAATTGAAAACAAAAGGAAAAAGTGTAATTTAGAATGAGTGGAGATCTCGCTTGAGTCCCCCTAAGGATTGAACTTGATGTTATCAACTGAGTCAAAACGTGCAACCACATGTGCTAGTATGGGATAGCCTTAACATAGTAAACTAGAAAGGATTTAAACTTGCACTTTGGAAGGCTGAAGCAGTCCGGACACTCTGGGTAATTGTGCTATTCTAGGTACTCCCTCGTTGAGGCGTCGGGGTCAAAGTGTACCAATACAATGGTAAATGCTTTGCTACAGGGAGGGCGAGGGCAATGCGTCGTGAGACCATCGTGAGCATAGTGGGTGCGGCTAGTGACCCCTCTTGTGGATGTAGCAAGGGCTGCATATTACCGGGCTGGTGCAAGGGGCAAATCCTAACCTTCTGAAAAGTTTCATCACGGTCCAACAAAATGGGTATGGTGAACACCGCATGGCATGGTTGACATGATTGCTTAGACGTATCATATGGGTAAAGTGTACACCCTCTACAGAGAATAAATATAATCAATTAGCCGCGCTCACGGTCAAGAGCAGCTTGGAAAATATCGTCAAGTATAAACTTTTGGTTTTTCGGAAAAGTTTTCAAAAAATGGGTTGGTGTTGGTAAAATGGTTTGGCAAATGGTTTGAAAAAATGGATATGGTATGGTGGAATGGTATGGAAAATGGTATGTGGAACGGAATGGAATTGGCTTTGAAAATGGAATAGTGAATTGGTTCATCGGTATGACAAATTGGTAGAATGGAATGATGGTCGTATGTGGTATTTCTGTTGAATGAATCTATGGATTAATGGACAAATGATAACTATACTGTTTTTACTTTCTTTACAATTTCTCTCATAAATTCCAATTGGTTTCAAAATTATTATTCTATTGCAAATAAATCATACCTCATGCAAATCAAAACTAGTATAGAAACCTGTTTTGATAAAGCCTGCATTCTATTGTACTTGCATACACTAAAGTCTTGCGAGTAAATACGTGTACTCACCGTTTGCTCTAAATCGAAAACATGAGTAGAGGAAGGTGCAGAAGGAGATGAAGATGTCCCTAACGACGAGTTCTACGAACCGGGTCTCGATGACTTTTTGGACAATTAACTGGGTCTTTACCCCCAGTCGGTTGCCTAAGGATTGTGAAAGGCACACCGTGGCCATTGTTGTAATTATTACTTCTTCTGTTGCTACTTATTTCGTTCTATTTGGCCGATCGGCTGTAAAACTGTAATATTAAGCAGTTGTAATCAATCCGGTTTACTTTTATGCCCATTATAGTTGTGTATGTGAATTAAGTCATCTTGTTTGTAAAATATGTGGGTTCTAGGCTACTGATCTAGGGATCTATCACTAGACACATATGCGGGAAGCTCGGATTGGTTTCAACCAATTGGCACATGAACACAAGTGACGTGTGATATGTCGATTGATTGGTCTCAATCCGGGTATGGTTTCGGAAATGTAATTGGAATTCTTTCGGGTTGCATTATAATCCAGTCTAACACAACAGTAAGAATCTGTATTGCAAATCCAAGACCAGAGCCCCCACAAGAATTGTTGCAAGGGGGTGAGTACAATAAGCACTCTACAAGTTACGCACAGAATGCAAGTCTAATAACTACATGCATAGCTTATTCCAAATGAATGGCTAAATTGGTTGTTTTGCAATAAAGCAGCATTTATGAATAAATAAGTAGATTGCAAAGAAGTGAAACAAATAATTACAATAATAAATTTCTCATTTGTTTCACAAGTAAATCATCTCACAACATTAAACCAATTTCCATATTTCCATAGGCAAACTGCCTCCATTTCCATGTTCATTTTATCAAAATCTAACACTTGACTGTAATTATCGAGCATTGTCCAATACTGCGGACACGGCTATTTGAATAGATTTGACACACTGCAGAGGTTATACACTTTACCCACAAGATAAAATCAATTCACCACAAAAGGTGAATGACCATACCAAAGCCTTTACAATGCTCCGTCTAAACCCAATACTGCCCACTGAGGTTTCAACACTGAGGGGACTGGTTACCACCATCAGGGCCCCCTCTTGCGCCATGTGAGTCTACCTATACACCCGGAACCCACACCACCACAACAATACCAAAATCTAGGCATTACAAATTAGTCAGCTAGGTCTATCCCATACTAGATATATGGTTGTATGTTTAGCCCAGTTCAAATGCTTATAAGGTTAAGTCCTTAATTGACCGAGGCAAGACTTACTAAAAGACTCACAATACCCAAGTTACCAAAAGAACCAAATGCAACCACCCAAATACCACACTTGGCCCACCATATTCACCACACTTGCCACTTGTCCCTGTCTAAATCATTTAACCACCCCCAGTTGATTACCATGCATCACATGCCATCAACAACATCAATAACACATGATACACGTTTCATAAACACGTTCCATTTTCCATTAAGTAATATAAATTTTGACTTTCCAAAATAATATTAATAATACGTTGCATGTCTAAGCAAACTAGTCATAATCTAGTAACCTATGTTGGAAAGTTATTAGCAACCAACAAATAATCAACAATCCTAGGGTGATAAATGAATCATAGCATACAATTAATAGTGATAAAGTGACATAATCAAATATGTTGATTAACTAATCCCAAATTAATTGAAATAATTTTAATTTGAATTAGCATGCAATAATTTGAAACAAGACAATTTTAAAACATGGGATCAATATGATCAAAGCACAACTTGCCTTGGAATAACTTTGGTTCTGGACCTTGCTCTTGCACTAGTACATGTCCCTCGTATCCTTTAGGCACTTCAACGTCTACGCATAACAAATAAATAACTTATAAATACTAAAAATAGATAGCAATGCAACTCCAAAAATCAAATATATTTCACCATTAAATAGAGCACGATTGTACAAATTTTTAGGCTATGGAATCACCTCAATCAGAAGTTTGTATGAGCAAGAACGAGGATTTTGAAGTTTAAAAGTAAAATAAAAGAATAAACTGAATTAATTGATTTATTTTCCTATTGAAAATCCAAAAAAATGACATCACTCTTACGCCAGTAGCTATTTTGATTTTTAGCCGATTAATCTTTCTAAAAGAAATCCCGATTTATGATGTCATGCTGACGTTAGCAATTAATTAAATAAAATAAACTATTTTGTTGGAAAAATCTGTGAGACTGACATGTGGGTCCCACAATGACATCAGCACTAACGCAATGATGACAACATAGTTGACGCCATGGCGACTAGCACGCTCAGCCACGACACCTCGAGTTCTGTGCTGCCACATGGCAGCTTCTGACTGGCCCACGTGCGATGCAATCCGGAACGTTCAAATCTGATTGGACGGCTAAAATCAGATCTATTCCGCGGTGATTAAAGGCGACATGTCCTGACCCGGGCTTCGCTACATGGGTGCATCCACACCATTGAATCCCAATTTGATAGCTAGTACTTGTCTATACACACAACTACCAAATTCAATTGAGCCACACAAACCAGATTGAACGGCTTGGAACAGGCAACAGTGAGGGGCAGCAATCCTTACCAGAGAAGAAGAAGAAGAAGAAGACAATGGCGACAGTGGCTTGGCATTGCTCCAGCGAGATGATATGCTCCCCCAAGTACGTCTCATTACAGTGGGGTTCAACTTCGGGCTCCAATACGGTGGGGGAACTCCAACAGCGACTGAGAAGATGAGAATCTGCGGTGGCAGCTTGAAACAACGGTGAGCAATCACAACGAAACAGCGATGGCTTGGGCACGATCTCCTAGGGCAAAATGCGAAAAACGAGGTGGCGAATCCAACACGCGTGAGGGCGCAATAAATAGACGTCTCGGGGTGCGCGGAGTCCGCGACAGTTATGGCATGGTGGTGGAATCCGGTGAGGATACAAAGAGACGACGTGGTGTAATCGTATGCATCCGTGCGACTCTGATCCGATGGTTCATAAGTAGCAACGATGTGGCGGAATCTCAGCCACTGGATCAAATCCGACAGTCTAGATCCAAGCGAGCTAGGGTTAGCAGTGCGGATATGGACTTGGGCTGCGGGTTGAGTCCACTGGGCTGGTTCAGGCTAATGGGCTTCGGCCCGATACTGTTAAGCGATTTTCCTATGATTTTCCATTTAAATTAATTCCAATAATTCAAATAATTCGAGAAAAATAGTAAAAATATCAAAAACAAATTCCAGAAAATGTTGCATTACATTTTGAACTCAAATAAAATATTTTCAATAAAACTTTATATAAATTTTTTATATATTTAATTAATCCAATAAAAAGCTTAATTCAAATTAACTCCATATAAATACAAATAAATTCCAAAAAAATCCCAAAAATTCAGATGACTCCATAAATGCATTAAAAGCAAAATTTGGGATGTTACAGATAAGTTTTATGATATTTCATACATAAGTTTCATTAGGTTTTATAGTGTTCTATGAATATAATTTAGTGTTTTTAGCTCTTAATAGCTTTCACAACTATGTTTCAATATATTTCATTCTATTTTTACTAGGTTCCATGATAAAGTTTCACATGGTTTTGTGAGTTTCATGAGGTCATGGCTAAGTTACATGACATAGTCAGAAAGGTTTCATGATTAAGTTTTATCAGATTTCTTGAGATTCATGAGGTGCATAGGTATGTTCAGGAACAAAAGTAAGGATGCCTGTCAATGGAGTTGTCAGAAACGTCAGCATGAGTGCCTGAGATGTTTAAGATTTCCCGACAAAGGTAGCATCAAGATTTCCTACAGAAGAAGTACCTTCTTGTGCCAGAAAAGCAGACACTGTTGGAGTCAGTGGACTTGTAAGAGGATCTCATCCGCAAAGAGCAGCCTACAAATTTTCGGATGTTATCAAGCGTTTGTTCAGAAGCAATCTTGTCCAGTGTTCCATTGCTTGAAAGTTTGAAGAAGACTGAAGAGTTGAGCCCCCTGAACCTATTTCCATAGTTAACCTTGAATCTCGGGGACGAGATTCTGTTAAGGGGGGAGGTTTCTAATATCCCAAAAATTTATGTTTTCAAATTTTTTTGGTTTAGTTTAGCTTCCCAAAAAATTTCGTTGCTTTTCTCGCGTTTATAAAGCTTGATTTGAATTTTTTAAAAGCTAAAACAATTTAATTTGATTATTCTAAACCTCAAATAAAATAAATTTAATTTTATTTGGGTTCCTTGTGCTTCAAGAAATTCTTCTGTAATTTTTGAGATTTTTCGGAGCTCGTTTGCTATTTATTGGATTTATTCGGGATCGATTTGTATTAAGCCCTTTTATTGAAATTAATTAATTATTTGGAAAATTTTATATAAAGTTTTATTGCAAATATTTTATTTGAGTTCAAAATATCTCAAAATATTTTCTAGAATTTTTCAAGTATTTTTATTGCCTTAAATGATTTATTTCAATTTTCGGAATTGTTTTTATTAAAAAAATCAGAATTTCCTGGGCGTGCCACGTGTCGCCACCAGATCGCACCACGTGTCGCCACCAGAATTGGCCACGTCAGCCCTAATCCGAGACGTACACCAACTGCTCGATAAAATGCCTATTTGACCTTTTTTTTGCTCCAAACACGTCCAAACTTGATTTTTCTTGACCTAGCTGCCACCCCAACCCAGTATAGACCTCCCATGATCTCTCCCACGCATCTTCAACCTCCGGATCATCTCCAAAACTCTGAAACCACCGCCATGTCCTCCGGACGTCGCCCAACGATGGCCGAAATTTGGAGCCGCGTCCCGGGCAGCTCGTCGAATCATTTTGAGATCTGTCTTCACCATGGTGTGCTCCTAGGTATCATCTGTTTACCCTCCAAAATTCATCCAATTTGGCCCACGGAATTAAAAGTTATGGCCGTTTCAATCTCGAATCTTGCCGAGGCCATTAACGCTTCATCGTTAACGCTTGGCTCTCATCGCTTCGTTGTCATCGCATGCGTGCATTCATGCAAGAGCCCTAGTGCGATGTCCTCATCTTCTCTATCATCATGACGTGAGCCTAGCCTTATCGTCATGTCATCTTCAAAGCCGAATCAAAACCCTAACCTAAGACCAGTTCGATGAACTAAGTTCATCGTGAGCCACATTGTTATCTTTGCAATGTTTCCCGTTGTTTCAATCGTGGTAAGACACTTGTCTTATCTTATCCCTAGAAACCTAATCTACCACTAACCTAGACTTCGTTCGTGGACTTGGTCGATAGACCATTGGCTATGTGTCATACCCTTGTGCCCGATCTAATCTATCCGTCTCTCTTTTGTTTGACTGTGTTTCGTTCAGTCAACAAAAGTCAACCTTGCGCCTCAGTTTAGTTCATTGTGAACTAACTTATCTTTATGGACCCGATCTATAGATCGAGAGCCCATATGTCATTATCTGTCCAATCAATATAATAACTTCGGAAGAAATATTCTTCGGAATATTATTCTTTCTTCCGCAGTTATTAATCTTTCCCTCTTCGGTGTTTTCCCGAAAGTCCGTTCTCTTTTGTCAACTCTTCGATCTAATCCGTTCAAGTTCCTAAATTCTTCCAAGCCGTTGTGTCCAATGCTGTTTGTTCTTAATTTGGAGTTTTACTTGTCTTTTGAATTGGTTTGTATTTGCTTCTTCTTTAATCGTTAGACGCGTCATCCGGAAATCGTTCTACGGGCTGAAGATCTAGGAAGTGAAGATTGAAGGTCGAGGATCAAGAATCAAGGATAAAGAGTAAAGAACAGCAAATGTTGCAAGGGCCAGGCAAGTTGAGCTTTGACCATGTTGATCCCATTTTCGAAAATTATGTTGTTTCAAATTATTGCATTCTAGTTTGAGTTAAACTGATTTCAATTAATTTGGGATTAGATAATCAACCTACTTGTTATCGTCACCTTGCCTATAATGATTGTATGCCATGATTCATTTGTCACCCTAGGTTTGTTGATTAATAGTTGGTAGCTAATAAATTGCCAACATGGGTTTGATAGAACGTATTAGTTTGCTTAGACTTGCAATGAGTCAGTGCCATCATTTTGGAATTACAAATGTCAATATTGTTTAATGGAATATGTAATGTATTTTGAAATCGTGTGACGTGTTGCTAACACGATGAAGTTCATATGTGGGGGCCCTTGTGCTTCTTCAAGGATGCTGAGTTGTTGTTAGCATTATGTTGCGCAATAATCAACTAGGGTGATAAAATGATTTAGACTGGGGCAAGTGGCAAGAATTATGGTGGGCCAGCTTGGCGGTTGGGATTGTTTGAAACATGATATATGTATGAGTGTTGGTGAGTTGGATTTCTTTGAGAGTATTGATGGAAGTCTTGCCCTGGTCACTCTAAGGACTTAACCTTGCAAACCTTTGAACTGAGTCAAACATACAACCACATGTCTGTAATGGGACGGACCAAGTTGAGTAAGTTACTAATAACTTGCATGTGGTACCTCGGGGTGTCAACTACATCTTTTGTGTAGCTTGAAGGGGCGTGCGAGGCTGCGGCATGGTATCCATCCAACGGTATGTCGGTCCCATACTTCGCCTTTGTTAAGGGAAGGGATGGTGTATGGCAAAAACCGGAGAGGTTCACTTGTGTGGTTAGAAGTTTCCGAAAGGCTTTGTTATGATCACTCATTCACATACTCTCGTATGGTGATTCACGGCTGATGTGATGAGTTGATGTATCTTGTGGGTAAAGTGTATAACCTCTGCAGAGTGTAAAATCTATTTGAATAGCCGTGTCCGCGGTACTGGACAATGCTCGGGGATTACAGTCAAGGGTTAGCTTTTCATAAAATTGATCTTGGGTTTGGAGGCAGTTGCCTGTGGAAAAGTGATAACTGGTTAAGGATGTGGAATGGTTTACTTGTGAAACAACTGTGAAATTATTACTATTGTTATCTATTTTACCGCTTTAAAATCTATTATGAATATTTGTGAATGCTGTTTATTGCAAAATAGCCCCTTCAGCCTGTCATTTGGAGTAAGCCATGCATATAGTTATTAGACTTGCATTCTGTGCATGACTTGCTGAGTGCTTTATGTACTTACCCCTTGCAAACAAACAATCACCAGTGAGCAGAAGTCTACATCGTCGAAGAAGAAGAAGTTCCGTGAGAAGACGATTATCTAGGAGTCGAACCCTGTCAGTTGCCTGTGGCGTATTGATGGGATTCACCGATGTTCTTCATTCCGCTGCTGCTTATTTGAAGTTAAAGCCGTCAAGGTTTCACAAATGTAAGGTTGACCTTAAGGTCGTACATTAGTTTATATTTTGTAATTGGGTTATTTTTATTATTCCGCTGTGTATGATTGTGATATTCATCTATGTTGAGACTGTGTGCACTAGCGTGATCCTGGACTAGTGTTGAATACACAGAGGGTCCGGATTTGCAAATTCGGGTCCCGACATGATTCCAACAGTATAGCGTTGGATAGTGGCACTCTTTTTTCCCTTTTTCCTGACCAACAGGTTGAATAAACAACACAAACCCAATTTTTTGCCTATCGAAAACATGGCATAATCATGCTCTTTTATACTTACTAATATTCTGGGTCACAAATAAGTGAAATATTAGACGTTGATATAGTCTAAAAAACTAATAAAATTGTGAATTACAAAATACTTTCTGAGAAAAATATATTAATATGGTTTTCATATTGTTAATCCGAGTATGCATAATGATATTGCTGCTCAAAGTTAAAAATAATTTTATTACACATGTTACTTATCTTGTACTAGAGCGGTGTGACCCAGGGATTAAAAAATCGACGAAAATCGGTGAACATCGGCGAAAATCGCCTGTATCGCTGGGGTTCGATATCAAAAACCGGTCCCAATTCAAAAAAAAAAAATCAAAAATTCGAAAACTTTTATGTGTCGAAAACCGGTCGAAAATCGATGGAAATTGGTCAATTTTCGTCAAAAATCGCTACAAAAAGTCGACGGCACAAAAAGTTCAACATGGGTGTCGATTTTCCAATGATAATCATCGATTTTCCACCGATAATCGTCGATTTTCCATGATTTTTGAATTTTTTCAAAAAAAAAATCTGGTTTTGAATTTATGCAATTTTTTACGATTCTTGATCAATTTTTGGCTCAATTTTTGCGATTATCAAATTTTACTGTTCATCCGAAAATCGAAGAAACGATAGCGTGAACCCTGCCCATACAACCCTATAAGAAGAAAGTACTGAAATATTCTATGTTCTATGTGTCTACATATCCACTCTAACCTAGATTTGCGTTGGAGCGGTCTGTTTTAAGGTCGCGCCACAACATCAACTATTAAGAAGATAATTTTTTTTAAAGAAAAACAGAGAGAGAACTAACGCAAGAATCTTCTCATAGTTCTATGGGAATTTTTGCATAACTTTAGGTAACAAACGGTCCCTAATAATCCAAGTGCCCTCATAAAAAAAAAACAGGTTGTAAACACCAAACTCGCAATGCATACATATGCCACGGCAACCCAAAGCAATTGTACCAGCCATTCGCATGTATTGCTCGTATTCACTGATGGCTCAATCTTCAAGTAACAATTGACGTTAATGTGATGTTTGGTTTGAGAAATAGTCTCATACGCTCGTCTAAGATTGTTTGATCTATGATTTTTTTTAAAAAAATAATTAATTTATAAACATGTATTACAAAAATATACCATAAATTATTTTTTTCAAAAATAATCTACTATCGCGCCACGTGACAGCGACTGGGATCAGTTGCGCCACGTGGCGGCGATTGAGGGGGCAATCGCGCCAGCATGAAGCGACAAATCCCAGTTGCACCACGCTGGAGAAGGGAAAAAAGAAGACAGAGGAGAAGGGAAAAAAGAAAGAAAAGGAAAAGAAGACAGAGGAGAAGGGAAAAAAGAAAAAAAGAAAACAGAAGATAAAGAAGAAAGAGAAGAACAACAAAGAAAGAAAAGAGAAAAAAGAGAGGAGAAGAAAGGAAAAAAAAAGAAGAGAAAATAAGACGGATCGAAACATACTAAAAATAACATGCGAACGACCTGCACTAAGGGAAGGCTAAATGAGCAACAGGAGAATTTTAATCCTTGTTCTTGTTTACTTGGGACATTGTAATTAAAGTTTATCTATGCATAGTTTTTTAGTTTCTACATTTGAGAGTTATAGTATGTGTTTTGTGCTACTCATATTCCAAATTATTTTTATATTCACATGATTTGAAGATATATAATCTTTCTTTTTTTTATATTGTCATATTGTTAATAGGAATAATTATGACAATGACTGTTATTCAAAAGAATTTGGCATTAAATTGATGAACCAACTTGCCTTGGTTGATGCTCATGTACTACCTGCCCCAAGGGTAAGTGGGTGACTATGCTTTTTTAACAAAATTACAAACACTGTTTTTGTGTATGTTCAATTGACCTCTTAAGTTTTGCTCTTATTATTAGCTTAAATACCGCCACTCTAGACAATAAAAAGTATGTGATCCTTCAATAGGACAATGGAACATGATTAACAAGGTATTATGCTCTAGTTATTTTTTAGCAACGTTATTTTCTTTTTCATCGATAGATTTATATATAATGTTGATGATTTGTATTTGAAAATGAATATATGCAATGGAATGACTTAAATTATTTGTTGAACACATATCAGGGCACATACAATGAAAGTTCAGATGATAAAATAAGCAATAGATTATATTACAACGGCATTACAGTAGTAAAGAAATTGCTAAATGAACAAACTAAGGAAGACACTGTTTGTCATGGTGGAACAAGTGGTCATTCCGCCTATCTGGGTAGAGTGGGAATGATGTACCACATTTTCGGCACATTACCGTTCCCATGTAAGTTATACGATGTGTTGTCGGACACTGCTCAGTCCGTCTTATGAAAAAACTCCATGCGAATGTGCAATTCTCCCAACTATCGCCGATTGGGTGGCCTATGCCGTACATCTCGGGGGTATAAGACTAAACTTTTTGGTCTTTATGTGTATTTCTGCCCACCTATATGGGCATGTGTCGGGACCCCGAATTTGCAAATCTGGACCCTCTGTGTATTCAGCACTAGTCCAGGAACGCGCTAGTGCACACAGTCTTAACATCGGTAAATATCACAATCATACCACTCGATACTAATAAAGTACTTTTATTTAAGTAGTCAAACTGGTTACTCGACCTTAAGGTCAAGTTACAAATGTACGCCTCACAGGGCGAAACTTATTAAGAGAGAAATAGTAGCAGCGGAAAATCAAATAACTTCGTGGCGCCATCCAGTATACCACAGGCAACTGACTGGGCTCGCTCCCTATGTAGACGGTTCCTCTTGGAGCTCCTCTTCCAAAGCTGGTGTAGTCTCCTCTTCAACTGGTGTTGTATTGTGGCAAGGGTGAGTACTTGGTACTCAGCAAGTCATGCACAGAATGCAGGCTAATATACTATATGCATAGCTTGGTACAAAGGAATAGCTCAAGGTATATTTGCATAAAACAGCATTTAACAAGTATCATAAATAGATTCGAAGGCAGTAAAAATAAGTAAAGCATAGATAACTTTTCAAGAAGTTTAATAAACATCTTTCCCAGCCTAATCCACATTTCCATTAACATCATTATTAATCCAACCCAACCTTTCAAATCCAAGTTATTTTTGAGAAAAACTAACCCTTGACTGTAATTCCCGAGCGATGTCCAATACCGCGGACACGGCTATTCGAATAGATTCTACACTCTGCAGAGGTTATGCACTTTACCCACAAGATACAGTCAAACACCACAAAGGCGAGTTCCCGTAACAAAGTCTTTCGGAAACTTCTAACAATACAAGTGGTCCTCCCCGGTTATTGCACGCTAACCCTTCCCTTAGCTAAGGTGAAGTTTAGGCCAGTCAACCGTTAGATGGGTACCTGGCCTCAGCCCCGGTACGCTCCCCCGTACAACTTACACAAAGGGTGTAGTTGACCTCCAGGAGTCCCACAGTGCGTTATTAGCAACTTAGTCAACTAGGTCCGTCCCATTCTGGACATGTGGTTGCACGTTAGACCAGTTCAAAGGCTTGCAAGGTGAAGTCCTTAGGGTGTCCAGGGCAAGACTACCCGAAGAACCAAATCAACATCCCCAGTGCCACAACTGGCCCACCTGATTATTCTTGCCACATGCCCCGGTCGAAAACTATTTATCAAACCCCAGTTGATTACCATGCACCACGTGCCATCAACATCCATGATACCTTTCCAAACAGGTTCAATATATCATTAAGTCAATATTAACATTTGATTGTCTAAAATCATGTCATGAGCACGAAAGGTGTCTAAGCAACATACTACAACGATCTAATTTCCCATGTTGGCAATTTAATAATGTCCAACTAGTAAACCACAACTAGGGTGACAAGGGGTCATGGCACATATTTAAGTAATCAAGGTGTCATACAGCAAATTGGTATTTATCTAATTCCCCATATTTAAATAAAATATTTTCTAATTGAACTAGCATGCAATAGGTTAAATCAAAATAGATTTCAAAATAGGATCAACATGGTCAAAGCACAACTTGCCTTCAAAAAGTACTTGCTCTTGGTCTTGAGTTGGATCCTGAGTCAATACTTCTCCTTCGAATCCTTCCCAAGACTTCAACGTCTACTCGTAAAGCGTGCAAATAGCAATACACAAATAAACAATAGGCAAAAAGTGTCCAAACATCCAAATAAAATCCATAAACAGAGGGAACATAATTTTATGAATTTTTAGAAACTGGAATCGTCAAATTTGGAGTTAAAACGTAAAAGTTATGATTATTTAAAGTTTAAATAATCAATTAAATAATTTTACAGAGAAAAACTTTAGTCCAAAAATTAAATAAAATTCATATTTAGGTAGATCTCAATTTTATACAAATTTAGAAATTTGAATCACTCAAATCGGAGTTGAAACGCAAAAGTTATAAGCGTTTGAAGTTTGAAACAAAATCTGAAATCATTATTTCGAATTAATAAATCATTTTCTTTTTCGAAAATTAATTATTGCGTCAGCGAGGACACGTGTCGGCTCCTGATTGGCTGGTGGCGTCGGTAGGCTCATGGGCTCGATCCACGGCTTGGCTCGGTCCACGGTGGACTCGGTCCCACGGCTCGGTCGGCCGGCGGTGGGATCTCGGGTGGCGTCAAGATCGGCGTCATCGTGCTCGGTGACGCTACTGACATGCGGGCCCCACCGTGACGTCAGCGGTGACGTCATGGTGTGGTTCGGTTGTCCCGCTGACACGCGGGCCCCGCGTGTCAGAGACACGCGCTCACGCGCGCGTGGCGCGGCTAGGCACACGTGGCACGATCTGTGCCGTTGATTTGAAATCCGACGGCACGGATCGGATCTAGGGTTCACGTTCAAAACTACACGGTGATCGCGGGCCGTTTGATCTAGATCGGACGATCCAGATCTACCCTAGGCTAACACCGTTATAAAGTACACAGTGATCGTGGGCCGTTGGATCTAGATCCAACGGTTCCGATCTGATCTAGGTTTTAGGGTTTTGGTTGCACGTGGGCTCACCTGGATCGTTGGATTTCGATCGGACGGTTGACGTGCTTCGAGGGCGACGATGGCGTTGTGGTGGCGCTGCTCCGCCGGAGTTGGGGAAGGCGACCACAGCGACGGCGCCTTGGGGCTTCTCCGACGAGATGAAAGGCACTCTCGGGTGCGTCTCAAAGCGAGGAATCCGGATCTGTGCTCGGTGACGGCGGAGACGGCTCGACGACGGCGGGCTCGGGCGAAAACCGAAGCGGAGAGAGGGAAGGAACTACGGCGAGCAATTGCAGCTACGCGGCGGCGGCTAGGGCTCTGAAACTTGAGGCGAAAGATGCGCACGGCAAAGGGCTTCAACGGGGTGGCCTCGGCGTGCGCGCAACCCGTGAAACCCTAACGGACACGGCGGCGCAGTCCGAGCCGGACTCGGGAAGACGACGAAATCGTGGCCGTCCGCGTGGCCCCGATCCACGGCCGAGATCGCGCGGCACAATGGGTCCGGGCCGGATCCGGTTGGATCGGTGCGGCCAATTTCCGACCGTTGGATTTCGATCCAACGGTTCGGATCGATCATGGTTCGACCGGATCACGTGGCTCGGGTCGGACTCGAGTCCGACTCGGGTTCCGACTCGGTCGGATGAATAGTACTTGACCCAACTCGAATTTCCAGCGATTTAATAATTAAAATAATTCCCAGTAATTCATTTAATTCATTAAAAATAGCAAAAGACTCAGAAAAATTCCAGAAAAATTCTGAAAAATATTTTGGATCATTTTGGACTCAAATAAAATATTTCCAACAAAATTTTATTTGCAAAGTTTAATTCTTTAATTATTTCAAAATGGAATAAATTCAAATAAATTCCAAATAAATCCAAATAAATTCCAGAAAATTCCAAAAATTCACCAAAGTGCCAAATCACACATGAATTTAAGAAAAGCAAAATTTTGGGGTGTTACAGCATGTCATCTCGATTCCCGACATCCCCTATGTTAATGTAACACCCAGACTTTGTAATTAAGTTAATTAAGTGTCTATCGGTGCCTTGATTTGCTTATTGGATCTTAATTTGGACTTATTCACCTTCGGAGCCCTTTTGTCGTTTTGTTCGATCGATTTTCTCGTTCGAAGCCCTAAGTTTCGATTTTGGTTGAAACTCTAAACCGACTAAGTTAGAACTAAAACCTAAGCTCCAAAATCTTCATTAGGATCCCTTAGACCTTTTCCAAGAGTCCTGTGGGATGTCCGAGACCGGGGTCCCGCAGAGAAGCTCGTGGCCGACTGGGCTAGGACGGTGCTCTGGGCCTAAAGTTCTAGAGCGCCACAAAGAGCCCATAGCCATGGCCCAACTTCTTCTCCAAGGCAGCTGGTTACCTCCCCGGCGAAGCTTTGCGTCACGTCAGGACACACCCCGCCTAAAGTAAAGCCTGCGGCCTGGCGCCTGCAGCCACCAGATCCTGGCGGATCGGCAGGTGCGGGTCGAGAAAGAGACGACCAAATCTCCTGGCGATAGTTGGGTTCGGCAGACAGAGACAAACAACATACTCATGAGTCCCCCTGGTCCAAGGCCAGGTGGCACCCCTTTGTAACGTGCCCTCCTCCCAGTATATAAGAGGGGAGGGGACAACCCTGTAGAGGGGGGAGAGAAAAAGGGAAACATTCTCACATATCCAAGAACACAGGACTAGGGTATTATCTCCACCGAGGGAGCCCGAACTTGTCTAAAAAATATTGCCCTTGCATCCTGTGTTACAATCTAGCTTCGATCTCGCAAGAATCCCCACGAATCACAAATCTCATTGCCGACGGAACCAACCGTCGACAGTTGGCGCGTCAGGTAGGGGAAACCGGGCGAAGATCTCCGTCGAGCTTGATGGCTACAACAAGCGGAGTCTCTACAGTTTTCCTCCCCGACCAGGTTTTCCATTTTGGAAGCCTGGCCTTCGTCGCTGATGACCTTAGGAGCCTCTCTCTATTCGAGGCGAGCACGCCGCTGCATGAGGAGGCCTCCGGGGAGTCATCGTCGCGACCACCTCCTGGATCGTGTTGTTTCCCCGTCTCATGCTCACAAGCACTAGGCGAGGGGCTGAGACCCCGGTTCCACCAGGCAGTCGACTCAACAGGCGCCGAGTCACGGCTGGTGGGAGTCCTCGCCGCCAGACCACTTGGAACCTCCGATTGCCTCGAGCTATCTATGGCAGGCTCTTCCAGCTCGTCGGCCGAGTCGGAAGGAAGCCTGGAGAGCTACTGGAGCTTCCGCCGAGTCTGCATGATCGGAGGCTCGCGTACGGAGTCGCAGCAGCACCACGGCGTGTCGGGACCCGAATTTGCAAATCCGGACCCTCTGTGTATTCAGCACTAGTCCAGGAACGCGCTAGTGCACACAGTCTCAACATTGGTAAATATCACAATCATACTCAACGAAATAATAAGGTACCTTAAATAGTTAACCAAGCTGGTTGCTCGACCTTAAGGTCAAGTTACAAATATACGCCATGCAGGGCGAGAACTTAAATAAAGAGAAATAATAGCAACGGATTATGAGATAACTTCGTGGCGCCATCCAGTATACCACAGGCAACTGACTGGGCTCGCTCCCTAGTTAGACGGTTCCTCTTGGAGCTCCTCCTCCAAAGCTAGTGTAGACTCTTCTTCAACTGGTGTTGTATTGTGGCAAGGGTGAGTACTTGGTACTCAGCAAGTCATGCACAGAATGCAACTAATATACTACATGCATGGCTTAGTTCAAAGGAGTAGCTCAGGGTATAATTGCAGTAAACAGCATTTGACAAGTAGCATAAGTAGATTCGAAAGCAGTAGAAACAAGTATAAGATCAATAACTTTTCCAGGAGTTAAATAAATATCTTTTCCAATCCTAATCCACATTTCCATCAACATCATTATTAAACCAAACCCAACCTTTCAAGTCCAAGTTATTTTCAAGAAAGTCTAACCCTTGACTGTAATTCTCGAGCGATGTCCAATACCGCGGACACGGCTATTCGAATAGATTTTACACTCTGTAGAGGTTATGCACTTTACCCACAAGATACAGCCAAACACCACAAAGGCGAGTGTCCGTAACAAAGTCTTTCGGAAGCTTCTAACAGCACAAGTGGTCCTCCCCGGTGATTGCACGCTAACCCTTCCCTTAGCGAAGGCGAAGTCTAGGCCAATCCACCGTTAGATGGGTACCTGGCCGCAGCCCCGGTACGCTCCCCCGTACAACTACACAAAAGGGTATAGTTGACACCCCGAGGTCCCACAGGTACGTTATTAGCAACTTAATCAACTAGGTCCGTCCCATTACAGACATGTGGTTGCACGTTTGACTCAGTTCAAAGGCTTGCAAGGTTAAGTCCTTAGGGTGACCAGGGCAAGACTACCCGAAGAACCAAATCAACGCTCCCGGTGCCACAACTGGCCCACCCGATCATTCTTGCCACATGCCCCGGTCAAAATCTATTTATCAAACCCCCAGTTGATTACCATGCACCATGTGCCTTCAATAATCATAACACATGATACTTCTTTCAAAACAGGTGCAATATCTCATTAAGTCAAATTAGCATTTGATTGTCCAAAGCATTTCACGTGGCAAGGCTAAGCAAACTACATCGGTCTAACTACCCATGTTGGCAATCTAATAATGTCCAACTAATAACTCACAACTAGGGTGACAAGGGGTCATGGCACATATTTAATTAACCAAGGTGTCATACAGCAATTTGGCATTTATCTAATTTCCCATAATTAAGTAAAGCATTTTCTAATCAAACTAGCATGAAATAATTTAAACCAAATTAATTTGAAAATGGGATCAAAATGGTCAAAGCACAACTTGCCTTCAAAGAGTACTTGTTCTTGGTCCTGAGCTGGCTCCTGGGTCAACACTTCACCTTCGAAGCCTTCGGGCACTTCAACAACGTCTACTCGTAAAGCGTGCAAATAGCAATAAATAAATAAACAGTAGAAAAAAAGCATCCAAACATCCAAATAAAGTTCATAAACAGAGAGAGCATAATTTTATGAATTTTTAGAAACTGGAATCGTCAAATTCGGAGTTTAAATGCAAAAGTTATAGCCGTTTAAAGTTTAAAGAAAACATTAATTAAATATAAACAGAGAAATATTCATAATAAAAAATTAATTAAAATTCATATTTGAGTAGGTCTCATTTTTATGAAAATTTAGAAATTTGAATCACTCAAATCGGAGTTGAAACGCAAAAGTTATAAGCGTTTGAAGTTTGAATCCAAATTTGAAATCAATAAACCGAATTAAATAAATAATTTCTTTTTCGGAAAATGATTTATTGCGTCAGCACGTCACGTGGACCAATCGGGAGCCGCCACGTCGCCTCGGGTCTATGGACCCGGCGCACGGCGCGGCTCGGTCCACCGTGGACTCGGCCCACACGTGTCACTGACACGCGGGACCCACACTAACGTCAGCGGTCACGTCAGCACGACTCGGCCGAGAACGGCTGACACGCGGGCCTGTAACACCCTAATTTTCGCGTTCCGGAGAAAAACCTAATTTAAATAAAGTAAATTCAAAGTTTGGATTTTCCTTGGTGTTTATATTAACCTGGCATCCGTTCCCCTCCAAAATCGGGATTTAATTCCCCTCCGGTCGAAAAATCGATTTTTCCGGTTCCTACCAGTACCCGAAATTTCACCCGAGTCCAAAAATGCTCCAAAAATCCCCGAACCACTTCTAAAATGTTCCAAATATTCCAAAATGATTTTAGTAATCATTCCTCGGATTTTTGGACCCCCGTTCCTATTTTATCTCGCGCGGCTTTTGTTTAATGCCTGCAATCCGCGCCCGAATATTCAATTCCACAAATTTCATCCAAATTCAACCAAACTAATTTTATTGGGTCCCAAATATTCTAAAATGGTTCTAGGAATTTTTCCGGAATTTTTAGACCATTTTTCCTTATTTTTCTCTAGGGCGAATCATTTACGTAAAGGACGACCAATGGGAGAGCGCCACGTGTCACGTGAATAGTGTTGTCTTCAACCTCCAGCCAAACCAAATGACAGAGAAGCTCCAACATGCTCATCCATGGCTAGGGTTCAATCAAATGCTCATAACTTCTTCATCTCAACTCCAAAACGCGAACGGTCGGTTGCGTTGGATCCGCGGCGACGATCTCTTGTCATTCCCCACCTTCACTCGCCGCCAATCTCACCGGAAACGGCCGTGTTAATGAAAAACCAAAATCCACTAAAACGTCATTATCTCGGCCGTTTCACATCCAAACGCCGCACCACCACCTCCATTCTCTTCGTATAAGTATCCCCGTTCCGGGAGTGTGCTCCTCCTTTCCTCTACTCCACCCTTGTGCCCATGAGATCAAGAAAACCGAGGTTGTGTTGAACTTTTTCGGTGTTCTTCAAGTTCGTGCTTGTAGATCCTTCTCCGGTGAGCCATTCTTCGTGCCACTTGGTTCTTGGTGACCGTGATTGAGTCCAGAATCTAACCCAACAATCAATTTTAGGATCCCTCAAGTTTTGGAGATGAATTTCGGATTTTTGTCATTTCGGCCGAAGCTCCGTTCGTCGTCAAATTCGTCGCCTCCGGTGAGAATCAACTCAATTCCTTCCTCCTATGAGTCCCTAAGGATGTTATCTAGAGAATCCATGATTTTATTTGGTCCAAATCCATGCGAAAATGGGGCAAAAATCCGTTTTTTTGGAAGAAAAGGGGGCTCTGTAGTTTTGGTTCGGTTTCGGAACAAAATTTTCGCGAGTTACTGTAGCAAACAATACCTTTTTCTTTTTTCTTGATTTTCCAGCAATTTCCAACTTCGGAAGCTCATAACTTCTCCGTCCGAACTCCGTTTGACCCCATTCAAATTTCTAAATTCATCTAAAATCATGATCTACCTGCCAGTACTACTTTTGTAATTTTTGGATTTTATTTATTGCCTCGTTTTGCGCATAGTCAACGATTCCGCCGAGTCCGCCGACCCCGCCGCCGGATTTCAAGTGTTCAACATTCTCGCTGTGACCGAGGCAAGTCTCCTTGACGCATGTTGAACCCATGATTTATAAATGTTTTATAATGTTTTACCAATTGCATTGCTATTTATATAAAATGATGATGTTAACGTTAGGTTGTTAGTTATACCTGTTGCTTATACCTCCTTGACGTTGTTATCCATGGTCCTTTGTCGCCCTAGTACCGTAATCCACCATAATAAATACTTTGATAAAATATTCTTTGATTAGGGAAATGACTATTTGGAAGACATTTCGAATGGATCCTATAGTATAGAATGAGAGTTGGAGTTAGGTGAAAATTTGTGTTGTTGGAGATTATTAATTATGAAGTTGATCTATGAACGTTGATGATTGAAATATTGTGCAGTTGGATTGTTATAGTAGTTCACATTATAATGGATTGGGGGAAATTTTGGAAGATGTATGGTATTGTGAAGTATTCTTGTTGGATTAAATAGGTCAGTATAAGTAAATAATATGTTGAATTGGATTTCTTAGGTTGATAAAATAGTGTCGAATGAGAATCAGAGTTAGTTGGATTACTAGTGTTGGTTGGGGAATTATTACTCACTGATCGATTAAGAAATAGATGATTGTGGAAATATAGATATGTGTTAATCAGTTATGGAGAATGGTGAATGACCCAGAATATTTGGTGGTTTAGTAAATGATAATATTCCTTATTTTCGGTGGATTATATTCTAGATGATTAAAGGTGATGTTGTGAAGTATTCTCGGTGGTTTAGTGGATGATTTTGTGAAATATGGTCTCGCGATAACCATTTATGTGGATTTATGAATAATGTGGATTATGTGTGATTTGTTTGAGTCGATCGGATGTCACTATGAATGAAGATCATTATAGTCGATGAATTAATAAAGTCTTGGTTTCGGGAGTCTTTGTTAAAAGATGCTTGGGGATGGGATTGTGAATTATTCGTGGTGGATCAAGTAGATTACAAAATTAATCGATGTATGGATGATAGGTAATCGATAATGAGAATTATATTTTGAGGAGATTGTTTCATATACAATGATAATAATAGCTTGGTATGATTTTGGAGTTATGATGGCATGGTATCAACTTTACATGGTAAACGTACCATACTGGATTGGATTATTCTTATGATTATCAAATTATGGCAATAGAAGGATTATTGGAAATTACTGTACGCCGTGCTGGTTGCATCGCGGAAATTGAAGCATTACTTCCAGGGGCACCACATTTCAGTAGTGACCTCCTTCCCGATAGGAGATATTCTCCATAATTGGGAAGCTACTGGGAGAATTTCGAAATGGGCGACCGAGCTTGGAGCCTTTGATATCTCATTCAAGCCACGCACCACCATCAAGTCACAGGCCCTAGCCGACTTCACGGCCGAGTGGACTGAGTTCCAGGCCCCCCTCGTCGAACAGGAGCTAGAGTATTGGACGATGTATTTCGATGGGTCCCTTATGCTCAGCGGTGCAGGAGCCGGAATTCTGCTCATTTCACCAAAGGGGGATCAGCTCAAGTACGTCCTTCGCATTCATTTCCCAGCATCGAACAACGCCGCAGAGTACGAGGCACTCATCCACGGGCTCCGCATCGCCATATCACTCGGAATCCGACGATTGACAGTTCACGGGGACTCACAATTAGTGGTGAGCTAATTACAGAAAGACTGGTCATGTCTCAATCAGACCATGACGATGTATTGTCAGCGGGTCCGGGAGTTGGAGAGCAAGTTCGATGGATTAGAGTTGGTTCACGTCCTGCGCCGTAACAACGAGGTGGCAGATGAGTTGGCAAAGATGGGGGCCACTCGGGCAGAAGTCCCAAGTGGTGTGTTCGTCCAGGAGCTTTACGAGCCAACGGCGACAGGACGATGAGAACTGAATAAGGTCCCTAAGGCGGAAGTCCTGGTAATCAATCCCGATTGGACGACCCCATATTTGGATTATCTCGTGAAGGACAAACTTCCAGAAACTTCCACCCTGGCCGAGCGCATCTCGCGACAAGCCAAGTCCTACGTGGTGATCGGAGAAGAGCTCTTTCGAAAGAGCGCCTCCGGTGTCCTTAGGCGGTGCATTTCAGAGCAAGAGGGAAGGGATCTACTCAGGGAAATCCACTCAGGAGTATGTGGCCATCATGCCGTGTCAAGTGCTTTGGTCGGCAAAGCCTACCGGCAAGGTTTCTTCTAGCCCATGGCGGTAACGGATGCGAAAGAAATCGTCCGCACATGTGAAGGCTGCCAGTTCTATGCCCAGCAGACGCATTTGCCGGCGCAGGAGCTGCAAACCATCCCTATCTCCTGGCCCTTCGCAGTCTGGGGGCTCGACTTAGTCGGACCTCTCAGGAAGGCCCAAGGCGGTTTCTCCTACCTCTTCGTGGCCATCGACAAGTTCACCAAGTGGATTGAAGCCAAACCAGTCGCCACGATCACGACGGTTAAAGCCAAGGGATTCTTCCAGGATATTGTGGTCAGATTTGGCGTACCAAACCGCATCATTACAGATAATGGCACATAGTTCCGCGGTGAAGAATTTCAAGAGTGGTGCGGCGACATGGGAATAAAAATCTGCTTCGCCTCAGTGGGTCATCCACGAAGTAATGGGCAAGTCGAGCGGGCTAATGGTTTAGTCCTTCAAGGACTGAAAGCCAAGATCTTCGATCGCCTCAAACCATACGCAGCGCGATGGGTAAGAGAGTTGCCATCGGTGCTCTGGGGGCTCAGAACCACTCCAAGCAGAGCAACTGGGCAATCTCCCTTTTTCTTGGTGTATGGGTCGGAGGCGGTTTTACCAACAGAACTGGAATTCGGATCCTCGAGGGTCCGGAACTACAAGGAGGCCGAGTCGGAGGGAAACCGAGTGGTAGAGCTTGATCGACTTGAGGAAGCTAGAAATGTTGCAGCAATCCAGTCGGTCAAGGACCTCCAGGGCCTCTGGTGCTACCACTTCCGCAATGTCCGAAGTCGTATCTTCTCTAAGGGAGATTTGGTCCTCAGGAGGAGCCAAAAAAGTGAGCATAAGCTCTCCCCAATCTAGGAAGGTCCTTACACTGTGGAAGAGGTAGTTCGTCCAGGAGCTTATCGACTCAAGTGTGAAGACGGCGCGGTCCTGGTGAACACTTGGAATGCTGAACAACTACTCCGCTTCTACGCTTAAGCTATGTATCTGGCTCCCATGCATTAAATAAAGCTGCTGACTATCTAGTTCTTTGATCTGTCTTAACCATATTGTGACCGAGTCAATCCCGAGTGGTTATCACCCTACTAACGTAGTGTCTGATCCAAGTCGTGCCAGTACAAATTATGCGGAAATGCATGTTCGAGGTGAGACCGCAACAAGCGGCAAAATCCGAACGTTTGTATCAGCGCGTGAAATAGGAAAGACAAAGTTAGAAGAAGGTACTAACCACTCGAGAACAATGATCCGTAGTTCCATGAACACTTCTGGACATAGAGATCGGAGTCACTAGTCCCTAGTCGATAGAAATTTAGCCCTCAGCACCTCGCTACGGGGGCTGGAGCTATTGACTAGAGAGCAAACAACTTAGGGAAAGACGATCAAACTCAGAAAAATAAAAACGGCACTGATTCATATTTTATTTCATAATATCAGTAATTTACATTGCTAAGCTTTTTTTCCTTTTCTTTTCTTCTTTTTTCTCGCGCTAAAAAAAGGGGAGGGGGCCAAATGCTGAGAAGTCAGGTGCTGGGAGCTAGCCGCGACGCGCGCGCCGCAGGGCCTCGCGGATCAGGTCTGCGACCACCCAAGGTGAGGGAACGAGCCGAAGAAGAGCATCCACGGCGGCAGCATCGTGACGCTCCCGCCCGAGGATCTCCTTCAGCACGTCCTCCACCTCCCCCAGCACCGGGACGGCTTCGACGAGAGCAGCAACGGTGGCCACATCTTTCACCACCGCCTTATCCTCCGCCATCTCCATCATGACGAAGTCAAGATCCTCCTAGGCCTCTACATTCTCCAAATCGCTATCCGACATTGCAGGAGACACTCCTAAAGAATATGGGGGGGAGGCTTGAGAAAGGGACGATCGCTTTACTAGCGGTGACGCCCTATTTATAAGCCAACCCCACCTCTGGAAATCGAAGCGCCATAGCTATTCAAGCGAAGCGAAGCACAATCAATGAAGCACAAAATACAAAGCGGTTGCGCAGATATCGAAGAAGATCAACACGTTGAACAGAGTCAAAAGATATTGTGCAAGACACGTGTCAAACCTGCCTTCCCGCTCACTTGGTTCAATTAAGCGGCAAGCCGGGGGCTATACGACCCACAGTCGTCTAGAACGGCGAGCTTCAGCCACTCGGAAAAGCGTGTCTGGGATGAGATGGCCATGAGCCGAGTCCCGGCGCTCGGGGGTTGGACCGGTCGGTTGGAACAGCGACTCGGATGAGCGCTAGCCCGAGTGTTAGACTAGAACAGTCATTTGACCCAACAAAGTGCAAATGAGACAAATCATATGGAAATATCAAAACAATGTCTCAGACGAGGGTCAGCGTTCAACATGAGAATTTACACCAAACTCAGAACTCAAGGTTTTCCAGTAAAGCCTGCGATGTACTGGAGAACTCTTCAAGGAGCGCGTTGGCCTTGTCCTCGTCACAAGAGAAACCCTCCTTAACAGCTTCGAGGTTAACTCTCGGATAATGAGATTTGACCACTGCCAGCACTTGATTCGCACTCATGGCCGCCAACTCTTTCGTATAAGAATTGATCTTGCCAGCTCCCCCCAAAAGAAGCGGAACAGCGTCGTCCCCTTACTCCGGTTCGGCTCCCTCGACGCACAGAAGGTGTAGGACTGGCTCACAGGCGTCGCGGAGCTCGGCGCGGCTTCGTTCGGCAGTGGTCACCTTCTCCTTGTATTTTGCACGAAAGCCAAGCTATCACCAGAAAGCACATCCGGCTTGAAGCAAGTCGAATCGGAATTGGGAAGCTTACCCTTCAGTTCTCGCTGAGCCTTCTCCAAGCTAGTCCGAGTTTGAAGGTTAGAGTTTTTTGAGGCCTCCAGCTGCGTCCTGAGCTCGGCAATTGTCGAGTCACGCTCTGAAAACATGGAAAGTCAGTCACGCCTCTGACCGCTCAAGAGGAAAGCACCCGCCCCAGGCCCGAGGAGACTCGTACCTTGCAGTGACCACTGAAGTTCCGACTTTTCCTCGCGGAGGGCCACGCATTGAGCTTCAAGCGCGCGGACTTCCTTCCACTGTACCTGACTGAGCTCATTTAGCTCGTCCTCATACTTTTGGTGATCCTTGAGCTTGGGCAACACCTTCTGGAAGAAGTCGGACCTCTTTTCGGAGCAGGTTCCCATATCCTGGGCATCACAGTAGAGTGCCGGCAAGGGGTTAGCACTTCAAAGATATGCTGAAGAGGGGGAGATCGGAGGGCTTACCCGGACCAGCCGGCTACACTTCACTGTGAGCTCATACAGCTCCATTCGGGCTGCTACCTCCGCTTTCTCATCCTCCTCCATCCCATCCCAACTGGAATCTCCTCCCCACCACATTGTCCAAGTCGGGGGCTTCGGGAGAGGATCAAGCGGTGGGGGTTCGCGGTGAATTTCCTCCGCTTCAGGGAATGAAGGACCGGCAGTTTCTTCGTGTTCAGCGCCCCCGGACGGTTCAGCAGTCGAACGCATCTCCTCCACCGGTACATCCCGTGCCGGTGAGGCAGCGGGTGAAGCAGCTCTCCCTGGAGAAGTCGACTTTGGAGGTTCCCCTTCAGAAGATGCCTCCACTGGAACGTCTGTGGAGGGAGCTCTGATTCACCAAAGGGCGAGCGTGTCGGCACATATACGAAGAGACAAGAACAAGAGTCAAGAGGTAGCATACCTTTTGGACTTCTTGAATTTCATCCCAGGCTTTCTATGGACCCCAGCACCACCCGGAGGAGAGCCCAAGTCTACGCCAACATTCGGGGGCAGGTGCTGGCTCGGAAGATGGAGCTCCTGAACCTTCCTCCCCAGGGCTAACAACAGTTGATAGCCCAGCCGGGGAGGGAACAGGAGCCTCCTCCACTGATGTTTTTTCCCTCTTAGAAGATTCCTGCCCCTCAGCCGAAGAATCAGCCGACCGCTTGGTCGGAACATTCCTCAGCTGAGAGAGGCCGACAACCGGAGCATCAGAAATGAAGGCTTCACGCTCCTGAAAAGTGAACGATCACATATCGTCAGAATCACAAACCAGACAAAAACTACAAAGCGACTTCTCAGAGGTGAGGAATACTCACACGAGGAGGAGCCTTCTTCGCCGAAAACTTGCCCGGACAACCTCTATTGGTGATTTCGGAGCCCGGAGCAAAGAAATCAATCACCCACGCCACCAAGACATCTCTCAGAAGGGGCGCGCTTGACTCCTGGGTGGGATCTTGAGTCCCACCATACCGGAACCCCAAATGGATTCGCTCTTCAAGGGTTGCACCCGGCGCTTGGCAAAGCTGATGGCGACTCCAATGCCAGTCAAGCCCTGGATTTTCAGACCATCAACCAACGCCAGGAGCTTGGCGACTTGGTCCAATCCACGGCCCTTTGGGGGATCGCTCCAGCATCGAAAGACTATAGGAGCACGGCCGGCGAAGGGAGCGAGGAAAGGATCAACGTTCGCGCAATAGAACCACTCCCGCTTCCAACCTTTGAGGGAAGTTTTGAGGGGGATGGTGAAGTAATGTTTCTTCAGGCCCTCCCGCAGTTGGAGTTCGGCTCCCCCAATTGTACTGGGAGCGTTCCGAGTTGGATGAGGTTTAAGCAAGAAAAGAGAGCGGAATAAGTCAAAATGAGGACGGATCCCAAGATACACCTCGCAGAGTTGGACAAATATCGCAATTTGAAGAATGGAGTTGGGGTTTAGGTTCATCAGTTCGATCCCGTAAAAAAAAAGAAGTCTCCAAAAGAAAGCACTCCCAGGAACACTAAACCCCCACCAAAAGAAGGATTCGAAGACCACAATTTCGTTAGCGCGAGGAGTGGGGTAGGCTTCACCTGCTGCGGGCCGGGCGGAGATCAGTTCGAGAGGTGGAAGAACGCCGGCAGTGACAAGCTCCTCCAAGCGAGCCTCCGTCGACCCGGAGGCCTCCCACCCGGCGGCCGCCGGACCCGTGCTCTCCTCCGACGATGAAGAAGAAGACATCTTGGCAGAGTGAGGCTTCTGGGGAGAAGTTTTGGGCACAAAACCGCAAACCCTAGGCTACCAAGATCGCCCAAGGAGATTTGGAGATTCCTCAGCTGTGCTGGTGGAGGGGCAAAAGTGTCTTTCCTCCAACAAGGGTTTCTCCCTTTATAAGAGGTCATTCTTAGTTTTCGCCTCGCGGCGGGAAGGCGGAAAGGGCTCCTATACATAATACTGGGCCAGATCTAGGGCATAACCCACGATGGGATGTTTGCTGTGTCGCACAAGTCGCGACCAGATGTCAAGTCTGGCTCGAGGTTTGGGATAGAGTGCGCCCCACGACGGGCCTGAACGCCGGTCGCCACGGAAGATTGGGACTGGGCACTTTCCAAACATCCTCTAGCGACACACCCCATAATTTGGGGTCAATTACTGGTCACTACTGCTTGGCGTGATTGGGTACCGCGGGAGGATTTAACCAAAGCGGTCTTGAGAATGCGCTCCATGAGAGTCTAAAGCTGTGCACCGTAAACGGGCACAGGCATTACTCCGAATGACCAAGGTATGCCCCAAGAGGGTCAATTGTGCTCTGTAAGCCAATTGCCGCACACCGTAAACTGGTGCAGGTACCACTCGGCCCCGAGCCACTCGGCCACGAGCCGATCGACTTAAGGTATGCCCCAAGAGGGTCCATTGTGCTCTATAAGCCAATTGCCACACACCGTAAACGGGTGAGGGTACCACTCGGTCCCGAGCCACTCGGCCACGAGCCGATCGACTTTAGGTATGCCCCAAGAGGGTCAATTGTGCTCTATAAGCCAATTGCCGAACACCGTAAACAGGTGCAGGTACCACTCGGTCCCGAGCCACTCGGCCACGAGCCGATTAACCTTAGGTATACCCCATGAGGGTCAAATTAAACGGGCACAAGCGCTACTCGGACATGAGCCGGGAAACGTTGACAATAATCCCGAAAACTAACAAGTCCTTTATGATCTCCTTACCTACCGAAGTGTTTTTGACATGACAGGATGAGGAAATCCGATCTTAAAGCACTCGGGGGCTGCTGTGGGATGTCCGAGACCAGGGTCCCGCAGAGAAGCTCGTGGCCGACTGGGCTAGGACGGTGCTCCGGGCCTAAAGTTCGAGAGCGCCACAAAGAGCCCATAGCCATGGCCCAACTTCTTCTCCAAGGCAGCTAGTTACCTCCCCGGTGAAGCTTCGTGTCACGTCAGGGCAACCCCGCCTAAAGTAAAGCCTGCGCACTGGCGCTGCGACTGCGACCACCAGATCTGGCGGATCGGCGGTAGCGGTCGGGAAAGAGATGACCAAATCTCCTGGCGATAGTTGGGTTCGGTAGACAGAGACAAACAACATACTCATGAGTCCCCCTGGTCCAAGGCCAGGTGGCACCCCTTTGTAACGTGCCCTCCTCCCAGTATATAAGAGGGGAGGGGACAACCCTGTAGAGGGGGGAGAGAAAAAAGGGAAACATGCTCACATATCCAAGAACACAGGACTAGGGCATTATCTCCGCCAAGGGAGCCTGAACCTGTCTAAAAAATATTGCCCTCGCATCCTGTGTTACCATCTAGCTTCGATCTCGCACGAATCCCCACGAATCACAAATCTCATTGCCGATGGAACCAACCGTCGACAAGTCCTCAAGACGATTGGTTAAGCGTCGAGGTAAAGCCACAAAATTCCAGAGTTTCCAGCTTTGGAGCGGCAGTACCGCGGGCATAAGCCTGGTACTGCCGGCCGAGCGGCAATACCGGCCCAGTCGGGCGGTACTACCGGACCCCGCTTTTCCCCCTCTGCCTCCAATATTCTGTAACATCCCCAATTTCGGTCTTCAGTCAAAAGCTAATTTAAATTAATTAAATTCAAAAATTTGGATTTTCGTCGATGTTCTATTTAACCTGGCATCCTTATCCTTCCGAAATTGGAGTTCAATCCTTCATCATCCAAAAAGTCAAATTTCCAAATTCAGGTCCGTACCCGAAATTTCACCCGAGTTCAAAAATGCTCCAAAAATCCCAAAACCTATTGCATTAGGTTCCAAATATTCTAAAATGATTTTGGAATTTTTTCCAAGATTTTTAGAATCTCTCTGGTATTTTATCTCTCACGGCCTTTCGTTAAATGCCCTTTATTCATTCCAGAATTTTCTAAATTCCAAATTTCATCCAAATTCCATGAAACCAATTTTATTGGGTTTCAAATATTCCCTAATATTTTTGGAAAATTTTCTAGGATTTTTAGACCATTTTTACTATTTTATCTCATGCACATATCTCTTCACTAACTACCAGCCAATGGGAATGCGACATGTGGCAGCACTGTTCCCTCATCTTCTCCAATCGATCAAACTGTCCAGAGAAGCTCCACTCACTACCGTTCATGGTGCCTTGGATTCCAACCTTCATATTTCTCTCAATAATGCTCCAAAACACGAACGGCCAGATCCGTTGCGAAGAGGGAGACGAGGAGAACTCATTCCCCATGACCATTCGTTCCAAATTCCACCGGAAGCGGCACAATCAACCCGAAACCGAAAATCATTAAAATGGAGATTACTCGGCCGTTTCTCCACAAGTCGACGCACCACCACCTCTCAAAGCTTCGTCCCGGAGCCCTCTACCCCGTGCTCACTTCCTCCCATAGCCACCCCTCTCCATCTTGCCGGAATAGTGCAAAAAAGGACGCTAGGTGTCCTCCTTTAACGTTCCAGTGTCATCTTTTGTTACGATGAGTTAAACTCAAATCCGATCACGTCATCGCCATGAGTAAAAGCCCTCAATCGATTTCGCTTTTCGTTGCAGGACGGCGACGAATTTCGTGGTTGAAATTTTCGTTTGGAGCTCGGTTTTTCGTCGATTACTTTCGATCCGGTGAGCTTCTTGCGAATCCGACCACACCGTTGAATTCGTCTCATCAAGCTCTACGCCGTGCTCACCTTCTTTTCGTTATTCTTATCCCTGAAATTTTTATTATTATTTCGGCCGTCCTCGCCGCCGACATGGTCGTGGTCGCGCTCACTCCAGCCATCCCCGCCGCCCCCTCCCATGTCCTCCACCACCCCGCATGCCTGGCCGCACCTCCTCCACCCCTTCCCCGGCTGTGCGCCGCCCCCTCCCATCGCCGGCGCCGCATGCAGCCCGAGCGCCACTGCGCGCGCTTCCAGTCATAACTTTGACAAGTGTTTTTCGGTGATCTGCTAGTCTGATCGTCCTATATATTGAACCCCAGAATACTCTCATCATTCCCCACACAACCCTATTGGAATTTCTCCGATCCAACCTATGGATCTCCCTGTAGAAACCGTTCTGTCCGAACTTTTGGCGAGCTCTCCCGGTCACTCTCGACCTCCGTTTGGCCTCAAATTTTTACTGGAGCTCCATCTAGGTGTCTTATACCTCCAGTAAAATAAGATTTTTAGTTTGATTGCTGGAGCTCCGCTGGCATCCATTTCTTGTCCAAGTCCGGCGGGAGGTTCGAAACGCTTGTTCTTTTTCGTCGTAACTCCGAATCGAGTGATTCAATTTCCTAAATTCATTTAAAACCACCCTCTATATGCCAGTATTATTTTTATAATTTTTAGATTTTATTTATTTTATTTTATTGATTTGTTGTACTGTTTTGCGCGTAGCCGAGGATCCCGTCGAATCCGCCAACGCCGCCGCCGAACCTCAAGATTTCAAGACTTTCATCGCGACTGAAGGCAAGTCTCCTTGATGCACCTTGGTCCTATGTTTCGAAATGATTTACAGTGTTTTATAAATTGCATTGCTACTTTTATTAAAATATGTTAAATATAGGATGGTAGCTATTCTGAAATTGTCATTCCCTCCTTGATGTTGTTATCCATGTTTATTGTAACCCTAGGGTATTTTGCTATGTCATGCTCAAATAATGTTGTAACACATGTTGATTAGTACGGTAGTTACGCTTAGTTGCAAAATGGATTAAACTGACCCCCGGGTGGGATTTCATCAAATGTATGATTTAAAGAATGTTTGAGAAATGTTAGCATGGTATTGCTACTATTTTTGTAAAATAAAAATAAAATGAAACATGATTTGGACTTGGGCGGAATGGGATATCGGGCGGGTGCAGATAGAGCACTGGTCTTGGTTTGTGCAAGTACCGCCCCAAGTCAATTAAGGACCGACGCTTATGACTGTCCATTCTAAGCATTACCGTACAACCACATGTCAAAATGGGCACGACCTAGTTGAATAATTTGTAGAAACCTAATTTAGACTCACCAGTTGGTGGAATGTGAGAGCCGGATAGAGGCAAGACTGTTTTCTCACACGGCGTAAGAGGGGGCTTCTGTACTGGGTGGATAGAACCCTAACAACGGTGAAACCTCAACTGGTGGGTCGGGTTAGATGTATATATTGTAAATGCCTTGTCATGATCTCTCTGCCGACACACCAAAGGAAGTGTGTTGATAGTACTTGGCACTAAGAGACGATCATGTCTTGTGGGTAAAGCTGTACACCTCTGCAGAGTTAGAACTATTCAAATAGCCGTGCCTACGGTCAAGGGCAAAGCGAAGAATGCTTTCATACTGGTAGACTTGGTTTTGGTTCTAAAAATAACTAATGTTTTGTTTTGGGATTCGAGAGTGGTTAGAACTCTCGAATACTTAATTGGCGGATTGAGCCAATCAGGTAGATGGAACCTGTTTTGATCACGACAGATAGAGTCATGAGTTGGTTTACCTTAATCTTTTAAATGTGGCGGATAAAGCCTTTATACTAGTGATGGTAGATAGAACCTTCACTAGAATATTAAATAATTCAATTGTTAAAATAATTGTTAAAAATGTGCTTTGTGAAAATTATTATTAAGTAGGGTTTGATGAAACTTAGCTTTATGCAAAAGAACCATAATAAGCCTCCCTTGGGAAAGCCCTACATGTTGCATAATTTCCCAGACTTGCTGAGTACTCTTGTACTCACATGCTACACAAACTTTGTCATCAGAGAATTATCAGGATGCAAATGAAGATGGTGAGTTCTACGCCGAGGAGTATGAGGAAGATCGCCAGGTTAACTAAGCGCGCATTCCTAGTCATCGCCTGTGTAGTTATTTGGGTTTTATCTCTTGTTGTCTTTATTCCGCTGCCGTGAACTCTAGTCATGTGACCGAGAAATGTAATAAATAGCCATGTGGCTGGTACTTTATGTTTATTATAATATTTTGTTCTGTTCGGTAATGATTCATCACTGTTTAACTATGTGTACTAGCTACTAATCTAGGACTAGTACAAAAATACACAGGAGATTACGGATAGCCGATCCGGGGTCTCATATATTCCCACATCGCCTTGCCCCCGTCATTAAAGCCCATGGGAGCCTCCCCCAGCTCCTCCTCTCCCTCATTCCTCTCCTCTTCCTCTCCTTCTTGCTCTCCTCCTTCCTTTCTCCTCCTCCAACAGGAGCTCGCCCAGCCGCCTTCGTTCCCCGGCCGGTGGAGCTCACAAGGAGCAAGGAGAAGCAAGAACAAGGTGCTAGGACGCTTCACCAAGCCACTAGCAAGGTCCTCAATTGGTGGATTCGAAGTTGGAGCTCATTCTATTAGGTTTGGATCAAAACCCTAGTTTCCCTCTTTTTCCCCTTTTCCATTCCCTTTGTTTTATCTCTAGAAACCCTAGTCCTAGTGGTAGATCATCGCTTAACTAAGTTACTAGGCCTAGGTTGATCTCAAAAGAAATCGTTAGCGCGATCGATTCGATCCGAAAACCCTAATCGGCTTCTCATTAGATTTATTCGTCCGAAAGTCAACTTCCCAAATTTTTGGAGTTTTCCTTTGAAACCCTATATCCAAAAAGTTGAGAAAGCAACCTACGAGTATATCTGATGCCGTTGAAGTTCGATTCTCGCAAAAGAATCGAGTTTGAGCTCGATTTGGTTTAGAATTGAATTTGGTAGCAATTAGAGTTTTTGAGTTCGACGCATTCGATCATCGTGTAAAAAGTCTCTAGATGTTAATTAGACCGCATGGGACCTTATTGTGCAAGAGGAATCAATATGTGACTTGCAAATCTATCGATCCGATTCGATTTGCAAAAAGTGCCTTTTGGACCTTCAAGACGATTTTGTGTTCCGAGATTCCAAAAATCACGCGACCAGTTCATATTGGTCCCTAGTGCCATAGAGTTACCATTGCCATGAATAAAATCGAGTTTGGACTCTTTTCAAATCGAAACCCGATTTTGCGTCGTTTTTGGAGTCCGTAAGGTCAAAAAGGGGGAATTCGAGCAAATGAACTCGAAACTCGTCGAGACCAACGTGAATGGGTCCCTAGCGTGCTAAGCGGTAGTACTACAACTACATTGTTGGTAGTTATTTTCCAGAGTGTGATAATTGTGGCCTTTGGAACTCCGGCACTACCAGTGCTTGGGGCCGGTACTGCCGCAAGAGCAGTAGTACCGTGATCAACACTCTGGTAGTTATTTTCCAGAGAACACCCCGTTCCGGTCTTCGATCGTCGGCACTACCGTCGGTGAGGGTCGGTACTACAGGATGTGCGGTACTACCGCGCACTGTGTGCTGGTACTGCCGGCGTGAGCTATTGATTTGGAATATTTTCAAACTCCTTTGACTTCAACCTTCCGAATTTAGTTCGCTTTGATGTTTGATTCTTAACTACCTTGTTTTAATTCGAAGTTATTGGTTCTTGCTTCTTTTCGTGTAGACGTTGACGTGTCGGAATCCGTCGATGACCCCGATTACAACCCGGAGTCAGAATTCGCTGAAGAACAAACAGGCAAGCACCCTCCTTTGACCATTTTGATCCTATAATTGCAAAGTTCTATTTTGAACCGTTAAAACTATTATCCATGCGTGTATGTTCAATAAAACTGCTAGTTATGGGAACTTCGTAGTTAAATAGGGAATTAATGGTTTTCATTAATCGTAATTGACTTGAGAACCTTGCTAAACCTTAGACTATACCTAGAAATAAGAATATATGTCAATTGGGTAATAATGAACAGTATTTGCATATGCTTAGTAAGCGCAGTAGTACTGATTCCAAGAGGTCATAACTCAAATAATATGATCCCTCTTGGAATTCATCAATGGTTTTGATTTGGTTTACGGTTGGTGTTGGATTATGGTTGGGAAGGTTTAAACTAGAAATGTTGGTTTCATTGGGCGGAAAATGGTTGTGTCGATGTACTGGAAACAAAGGTGTGTTTTAGACACGGGCGAGATGTGTGGAGTTGGGCTGTGCGAGATGTGGACTCATACAATTATGGTTTGGTCTGGTGTTTGGTTTAAACGTACATGCAAGAACTGTACGGTGGTTGCCTTGCTATGGGGAGGTATAGGCTAGTGGGAGCTCTGTGGGGCCGCTAGTGACCATTCTCTATGGCCATAGCAAGTGGAATTGGAAGATCTCGCCTGAGTCACCCTAAGGACTGAACTTGATGTTATCACTAAGTCAAACAGTGCAGCCACATGTGCTAGTATGGGATAGCCTTGACTTAGTAAATTGAAAAGGGTTTAACCTTGCACCATTAGGAGGTAGAAGAGTTGGGCACACTTGTGGTAGCGGTGTGTTCTAGGGACTCCCTCGTGGAGGCGTCGAGGTGGGAGTTTACCGAATACAACGGTGAATGCCTTGCTACGGGGAGGGCTAGGGCGATGTGTCGTGGAACCATCGTGTGGCCGAGGCGCCTCTGTGGTCGTAGCAAGGGACGCACATTACCGGGCTGGTGCAAGGGGTAAATCCTATCCTTTTAAAAGGTTTCATCACAGTCTAGCAAAACAGATACGATGAGTATCGTATGGCATGGTTGACATGATTGCTAGAATGTGATGTGGGTAAAGTGTACAATCTCTGCAGAGAAATAAACCTAATCGATTAGCCGTGCTCACAGTCATGAGCAGCTTGGAAAGTACTGTCAAGTATAGACTTTAATTTTGTTTTTGGTTCTTGTTTTGGTTTGATTCTGAGGAAAAGTGTTCGGAACATTGGTTAGTTCCGAGGAGTTTGGAAAGTGGAATTGGGTTGGGATCAGAACTTGGAAAACAGGTTTGGTTTGGCAGTTTGGTTCGGGAAATGGTCCAGTGTAGGGTAATGGTTTAAGGTTCAAAGAAAGTATTTCAAATGATTACCTTGTGCTGCTTTTTCTAAAATTGCTATTGTAAACTGCGAATGATTCTCAAAGTATAACTCCATTGCAAATAAAACTTGCTTTGTGCTCAAACAGGCTTATTGTAGAAACCTGCATCCAGTTGTTGTAGCCTTACATTATATTAATGTTTCCATACACTAAAGTCTTGCGAGTACATACATGTACTCACCGTTTGCCCTCACAAATTTGGCTAGAAGAAGGTATTGCAGATCTGATCGATGATTCTCAGTTTGCGTTAGAGTTCGATGGATTCGCCGAGGGTTAACTGGGTCCTTCCCTAGTCGGTTGCCTGTGGGTGGTGACGGCACGCCGCGAAGTTCTTTTGTCTCTTCTATTGGATTTTCGCTGCTTTTGAACTCCTTTTGGTTTGTTTTTGGCCGGTTGGCCATAGCGTGTAAAGATAATTACCTGTAATATCTCTATGTTGTGATCAGTTAATCAGTTATGTAATTGTGGTTGTGATGCATCTCAATTGTAAATGTGTGGGTGCTAAGCTACTAATCCAGGGAATTAGCACTAGACATGCATATGCGGGAAGCTCGGATCGGTTTCAATCAGTTAGCATGGAGTCACAGTCGTGATAAGCCGATTGATTGGACTCAATCTGAGTACGGTCTTGTGAATAGTAGTTAGGTTACTAACGGGTTGCATTAATTCTGGTCCGACGCAATAGTAAGTACCCTGATCACTATCACAATGACCGGAGACCCCACAGTTAATACCACACGGGTTCTCGGATGGTCTGCGTAACCCGTCAAGGATTTATTGCATAATGCGAACCTCGCCCGGCTGCTTCCCCTTATCCCTTCCTCTTCGAGAGGAGGTACCCTCTTGCACTTCTGGTGTGTTGGCCGTTGGCGAGGACTTGCCGAGACGCCTACTCTGTTTCGACTCGGACTCCACCGTATGGTGCAGGTGTGAGTTAGGCTTGCCCTTGTACAACCGAAAACGTGCCCTGCAGTCAATGCAATATGCCAGTTGTGGTCGTTGATTAGTATTGTAGGCATACTTGGGGTCTGGCTTTTCTAAGCGGTAGTAGAACCACGGAGAGGGTTGATCCCCTAGTTATCCCATGCGGGAAGAGTGAGATGTGGGTGGTACGTCTCTGGGTCCACCCAGTTGAAGTAGCCCATGATTCATCCTTGGCCAAGGGGCACCGGTAGAATCTCCGGTTGGCTATATCGTTGTGGAAGGTATCAACCGTTGCCTGCAGGCCATATTCGCAAACTTCGGGTGGCCCCTGAGGACGTTCATCCTTTGACTTGAGCCATTTCACAAGTTTATTTTCGAAGTCTTGTATGCGACGAACTTGTTTAGAATTATTACTTTGTGAGTGAAACATGAGCATGTCGCATGAAACTCACCGATTGGTTGGTCCCTTGCCCACCGGCCTTGAACTCCGGTTGATCTAGAACAAGGACATATCTCGGCAGCTTCTCCCGTCGGGTGAAGTTCTCGGGCGAAGTGGGGGTAGGCATCGTAGTAGTTGTAGACAAATTCATAGTCACGTCATTCCGGCCCGTCGATCCATTGGAAGAAGGAACACTGGTCCTTGTGCTAAAAAACAAAGAAGGATGCATGAAATGGTAGTGTTACCCTGTATTGTATGGACACCAGTAGGTTTACCTCGTAGCAGTGGGCACAGTAGTAGTGAGCGCAGGCGGTTGTATCTCTATGCATAGATTGCATCATCTTTGCTGGAAGGTTACAGTCGTATTTTAGCCGGGGCAACTCCGGTAAAACTGGGGCATCAACGCTACTAGCATCTGGGTATTCGAGGGGAGATAAGTTCCGCTTGTTGAAGAGACGACGATAGAATGACATCGTGCCCTAATTTGTGTAGATTAGGCTGACATTTATTGCTGGTCTAGCGGTAGTGGATGTCTATCCCTCGGCCGGTTTTATAGTGGTGGTGAGGGGCTTCTCCACAGAACTACATCACTTGTCGCTTTTGGAAAGCTTGACGGCCTGTCATCCTTTATGAAAGCTGCTTGGCCTGTCACCCCTTTGACAAAGCTACATGGCCTGTCATGCTTTATGAAAGCTGCATGACATCGACCTATTAACCTCTGTGAAAGCTGCACGACTTGTCACCCTTTATCAAGCCTGGTCGTCCTGTCACTCTCTATGAAGTCCGTATGACTTGTCATTCTTTATGAAAGCTGCACGACCTGTCACCCTCAGTGAAAAGCTGCACGACTTGTCACCCATCATGAAAGCTGCATGATCTGTCACCCTCTATCAAAGCAGGTCGTCCTATAACCCTCTATTAAAGCTGCATGACTGGTCACCCTCAATCAAAGCTGCATGAGCTGTCACGTAGAAATTCAAAGCTGTTCAACTTGTCGTCCTCTATAGAAATACAACGTAGAAATACAACATAATATTACAACGTAGAAAATACAACATAACATTACAATATAGAAATACAACATAACATTACAACGTGGAAATACAACATAGAAATACAACGTAAAAAATACAACATAGAAATACAACATAGAAATACAACATAACATTACAACGTAGAAATACAACTTAGAAGTCTGGGCCTTGTGCACGAGGTCTGGTCCACCTTGCTGGTCAACATGCAGTGGCAGGTCGACGTCTAGGCCCTTAAGGGGTCCACCGGTCTGATGCGGGTTGGTCCGAGGTCCAAGTGGCATGGATGCTGCAGGAGTATGGCATAAAGAACTCGGGTCCGTAGGGTGTGTAGGCGTGGGGGTGTTCGGCTGCAACCCAAACAGGAGGTCTGGATGCCTCGGACCTGCATAGTCCGTGTTGAAGTTATCCGCTCGTGTGTACATCGTGGTGGGGCCCTCCGGACAGTAACCTGAAAGTACTACAACATGTTGGAATAAAGCACGTGTTTCAAAGTAAAGTTTCATGCAATGTTAGTTTACAATGACCATTCAACACACCTAGGGTCTGAACCATGACAGGAGGAGCCATCCATGACACTCTGGTAGGGTATTCGAACTGGCAGCCTATCATACACAAGTATTAGTTACCACGAAATGCAATGCATATTTAAGTGAGCAAGTACGTAAGTTACCTGGCCCGAAGTGCGAGGGCTGATGCAACGATGAGTTCCCTGGCTGCTCCTGTGGCGGTGCTGGAGAGTACAGAAAGGTGGGAGCTCTGAACGGCCGGATAGTGGGGTCATTACACGGTGGTGTCGGTGGCGGTGGTCGTGTACTAGTCCGGACCCCCTGCTATCGTAGACCCACCGTATGTGAGGACGCAGCCCTGACATCGAACCTATGCCGACACGAAGTGGCCTGCACAATCCTCCTCGTCTTCACGATCATTCGATCGATAAACGCCGTGAACTCCTCATGGGAGATCTTGAAACCCCCGCACAAACGGCCTCTCATGGACCTCAAGTCTTGCCCAATCTCTATCCCCATGTCACCCTGAAAGTGTTAACATGCCGTAAGATATATGTATGCTTGCATTTCATTAAAAAAGTTAAGTACATTATCTAGTGGACGTACCACGAAGTGCATCACCGATGCAACGTGACTGGGATATGTGTCATCAGCAAGAGCCAATAGGATATCCTTCTGGTCAGCAGCGGGTAAAAGATGTACTCGTGTAAGTGGGGAGTACCATTGCAAGTACTCCTGGTATCCCTTTATGTTGTATGCGTCATTGTCTACAACCACGTCATGTAGTGCATGACTCAACTGCTCCACCCAAGGGGCCATCTTCACATCTTTCCTCAAATGCCTGCGGAAGTTATCAACCCGTTAGCATATGTTGTTAGTTGCATTCAAAATGTTAGGACAAGAAAAGTTATGTACATGTGTGCCTCTACGGGGACCGGCATGCGGTGCGAGACAGGGACCTCCTGTCTGAATCCGAACTACCTCATTACCAGGTGAACTGAGTAATCCTTAACGTAGACATCGAACATCAGCTTCCGCCGTGTGATACAGTATGAAAGATCTCGCGCACAAAGTATGGACAAACTGTGCGGTGCACGCTCCATGACCTCCGGTAAGGTGTAAGGCTCACACCGGACCCGCTCTACTCGCAAGAGTTCGAACACCTCTGTGAAGTGTGCGTACACACTCCGTACCTGCAGACCAGCCCACTGTGGCTACAGAAGGTACCGACAAAAAGTTAGTACAAAAGAGGCAGGAATGCGATATTGCATAGTACAAAAAATATTCATGTACCTGTCTGCAGCACCAAAGGGAGCTCATTGTAGGGCGGTCCACTTTCGTGTCGCCGTAGAACTCCGAGTCGTACACTCGGTCCCCAACCCATGGTCGTCCGATCTAGAAGCGCTCGAATGACCAGAGCATGAGCAGGAGTGGGCACACGGAGAGGATTGAATCGACTCGCGTCCTGAGGCACGCATCGCACAGACCGTAGGTGGCACAAAGTACTGCTGACCCCCAGCTGTACTGAGGGACCTCACCGGGGGCAGCGTCAGTAATGGCTCGTGCGATCAGAACGAGCTTAGCGTTGACGCTATCTCCATGGGTGGTGGTGAACAACACCCACCCAAATAGCCATAGAAGGTAAGCCTCGAGGTGCCGGCTAACCTGGTACTCCACTGCATCCCCGGCCATCCTAGTATCCTACAAGAAGAAAAGTTTGTTGGTTACACTGGTAAATTATTTTGTACCAATTGTGAACCACGACAACACGTACCTTGAACTGGCGAAGCCAAGTGAGAGTCAGACTGTGCTTCTATCGTGGGTGTAGCGGGGAGCACTGCGGCTAGCCTCCATGTGCAGGGGGAGCACTGCTACGAACTTAGCAAAAAGGTTGTCGCGTCAGTCGTCAGCCACCTCCTCTGGCACAACTGCCTGACCAGCGATCGGGAGACCGGTAAGCATCAAAATATCTTGCAGAGTCGATGCCATCTCTTCGCAGAGCAAGTGGAAGGTATGCGTCTCCAGCCGCCAACGGTCCATAAGGGCAGTAAGGAGCGATCGGTCAAAGGGAAAGTGTCGGGATCTCTCCACGAAGGTGACCTCACCATCTGGACCATCGATGATGTCCTCTTGTGTGGCCTCCACCATCCGCGCAAGAGAAAGTAATCCTGCCGCCTCTAACCTACAATAATAAATTACAAGTTAGGGCACAACATGTTACGACCTACTAAGTACGATAAAATTTGATACACTTACATACCTGGGTAACCAGCATCTGTTAAGGCCCCAAGCACATGTTGGAGTCCATGTGGACAAGACACCAGGATCCACGCCCATTCCGACAGTAGCGTGTAACCGTCCATGGTGGCGTGCGTCCAAGTGACGATCTAGAAGGCCGTATGACCAATCTCCACGGTTGCCCACAGCCGCCATACATGTGCACAATAAACAATTTAATAATTTCAATTAGTGAGGTAAAAGAGAGACCTTATGTTAAACGAAAAAACAAGCAATACCAAACATACAATGGAAACGGAATATACGAATAAACAAGCAATACGGTACGAGCAATAATGAAAAAACAAGCAATACCAAACATACGAGATATAGATAAACATATACTGGTTTACTAGATTTAAACCAAAAACAAAAAACATAACTAGCGATGAAGACAATCTCAACAAGCAGATGCAATGAGCACAAGTTTGTCCATGCTCTAGAACAAACACATGCAGTTTTGTTCAGTAGATAAACACATGATTATTACATTCCATACAAAGGGAAGGAACTCCTGAACATGGCAACACGCCTTACAGGGATGTACATCAAGAGCCTCCACCTGAAATGTTCTTCCCATGACATTTGGTCTTCCTATGGCCGTATTCTCCACATAGGACACATCTCCGGACAGGGCCTCCCACCTCGGACTCATCCATGTCGTTACGGATGCGGCGCGTTTGGCAACGACCTTTCCTACCCTTGACTCTGTTAATGTCAGGGACCCATCTGTGTGTGACATGGTCAATTTCAGTGAAGTTTTCGGCGACACAAAACCCATGTAGTTCATCGGACCACGTTTGAACGACCGTCTCTGTCATGTAGTATGGAGAAATGAACTTACGCTGCTCATCTGAATCTGCCTGCAGGCTGCCAAGACATGCGAACATGGTTGATGTAGAAGGTACGATTTTCGGCAAGTGGAGGTGCACATGTCGTCCATACCATACCCCAAGCTCACTTCATGGGTGATTCTTCCACTTGCCATTCCCAACCCCTCCATATTCCTCAGTGTTACCTCAAATCGTAACTCCGTGGTACCCATGACGACGACCGAGTGTAGGAGGACCTTCTCAACCTTCTTCGCCATCCAAGCCATAAGGATGCTATAGTAGGGACTTTGAATGGTACTTGCATGCAACACTGTCGCAACGTGTTGTTCCCGAAAATACCTCACTATACCGTACAGTACACCTTTGACGATAGCAACATGGGGCATGCCACAAAGACCCCTTATTACCTAGTTGTATACCTCGGCCAGGTTGGTTGTCATCACCCCGTACTTTGCCCCATTTGTGTCGTGCAATAGTGCCCACTTCTCAACTGGTTTAGACTCGATCCAGTGCGAGAAACACTTGATGTTTGTCAAAAGCCTCCTTCTCATGTTTGGTGGGTCAATGTTCAGTAAGGGCTGTAAACGCTACGCGCGGTGCCTTCGAACTATTGCCCTAGGCTTGTCTCTCTCCATCACATATTTGCTTGCTAGTGAGCTCGTCAAGCTTCTCCCAGATGGCATCAAACTTTCTCTGCTGATTTTGCTTGCACAACCTCTTGAATAGGTTCATGAGCTTCTTACTTTTAAAATATTTGAATAGGTTAGCCTCCATGTGTCGCATGCACCACCGGTTCTGCAAATCCAACCACGGAAAGGGCTCTTCCACATCTTTTCTATCTCTTTCATCAGCTCAGCATAGTAATTATGTATTATGCACACATTTGGCCTATCCTTCACAACATCGAGCTTCAGGTTCCTAAAGAACCACAGCCAACTTTCGTAATTTTCACCCTACACAAAAAGCGAAGGCTATCGGAAGTTTTTGGTTGTTTCTGTCCACACCGATGGCCGTCAGGATTTTGCCCTTATACTTGCTGGTGAGGAAAGTCCCATCCACGCACATGACCGAGCGGTAATGCCTGCAAGCCTCCACACGTGGCCCAAGTGCTAAGAAAGCACGCTCCATAACCAGGAAGCCGAGGGGGGGGTTCTGATATTCTCTTTCATGTACAATAGTATGTCCCGGGGTTTCTTTCCTTCAGGACGTCCAGAAGTCGGGGAATGTTGTCATAAGATGCCTCAAAGGTCCCAAAGCGCTTTTCCAATGCCTTCTGCTTCACTCTCCACGCTTTGGCATAGCTAATTTGGTATTTATATCTGTTCTTCATGGCAAGTACTATGTGTTGTGCCTCCATTAAGCATTAGCACTGGAATCAGTCGCGCCATGTGGCGGCAATTGAGGGGACAATCGCACCAGCGTGGTGCGACAGATCCCAGTCGCGTCATGCTGGCGCGACTGGTGGCGTGCGGGGGTGGGTGCGGGGAAAAAGAACAATGCAGTGGCCGACCGAAGAAGAAAGGGAGGAAGAAGAATGGAAAGAAAGAAAGGGAGGAAGAGGAAAGGAAGAAGAAGAGAAAAAGGGTGTGGATAATTTTTTATTTGCGCAAATAATGTTGGTTCATAATATATTATTGGGCCCAGAAATATAATATGTACCAATTTGTACTGTGCAATAGGAGTTACTGCTAGACCATATATGAAATGATGTTAGTTGTTGAAATGGAGCAAAGATGCTAGTAAATGTATGTAGTGTGGTGGAAAAGTGGTAGGACATTGCTTAAATTATTTTCTTAGACGCAGATTGTATGAATGTAGGTATGGATCATTTATGTATGTATGCATATAATATCAATATTTTAGATCTTATTTTTCCCAACAAAACAGCTAGTTGTTGGTTGTAAGGAATAAACCTGTTAGCAAGTATGGTTAGGAAAAATTACATGTAGGCATAATTTCTCAAATGTAAATAACTCTATTACAGCGGCCATTATTTCATATGTCAAATATTACTTGCGCGTGTTATAAAATATGTTTAATATCCAATAGGTATGTCTGCTATGGATGCATTCAAAGTGTTTTATGATGAAGGAGAAGTTCAGGAGGGGCCATATGGGGTTAATTTGAGTAGTTTTCAGCAATGTGTTTTGTACCATCAGAATCCGGATGATATGAGTTTTGAAGATCTGTGCGGGTGGCTTGGTCACAATCTTTCATTGAATCCTGTGGTGCATGACGTAAACATTAATGTTTGTGGCCGAGAGGTACACATGACTCGGTATGGGTGCTTAGACCGTTGGAGCGGTCTCAGTCTTGGAGGAACTACATTAATGCATCAAGACGGCGTGGTTAGGGTTTCTTCCTTTTTGTGCAAGCAACGATCAAAACAGAATTGCCAAGTGGTGAAACCCCTATCGCGGTGCAGGCAGAAAGTGTGGCGGAAGTTCATGAGAATATTCGGTCATGTGCTGCACCAACAAGACAAGCAGATGAAAAGGAGTTGGAAGGGTTAGTTGATGTCCTAGAGCAAGACGATGAGCGAGCGACGGAGGAAGAAGAGGCACCGGCGATGGAGGAACATGATGAATCTTCCTCGGATAATGATGGAAATACGTCCGTAAAGGTGCCTGCTGCTTGGAATAGGGACAAAGCGGAAGACTTAGCAGTTGATGATGCCCATGACTCGAGTACCGACCAACTGAGGTTCGTGTGCACGCAATGTACGCAGAGAAGTCCGCGCTTTGCATGATGTTAATGCTTAATTGGATTCTAATGTGATAACTCAAAATAGTAATCATTGGATTATGTTTAGGTGGCCCAGATCAAGGAAGGTGGAAGTCATCTATCCAACTCTAAGGGGAAAATAAATTTTAAAGGGTTTTCTAAAAAAAAGGGTTAAGTTGTAAGGTTGGCTTTTACCTATGCTAATCTCAGCCATACACGATAGATCCAAGAGCTGATAGTTAGGATTAGCATGTTAGCACATAACGTCTCATTAGTACTTAGATATATTGCCTTTTTAAAATATTTAAATTAGTTATATAAAAATTAGATATATAGATTTGTTTAAATTTTATAAATATATTATGATATAAATTAATAATAAAAGATATGTTGTAGGTATCGTGTCACAAAAGCTATTTATGGACGGAGGGATCAAAGGAGGATCTGGAACGCCGTGGCAATTACGGAAGTGACAGGAGTCCTAACCCCACACGACACCAACGTGCGCGACTCGAAGCGTCGAAGTAACCTTTAAACCCTCGGTGATCGAGTAGAAGTAACCAATACTATTTACTCACCGGAGCCTCGTTCGTTACCCTCGTTTCTTTCCTCTCGCCTCCCCCGGCGCGATCGAAACCCCAACATGGCCAGCGACGACGATTGCTACTACTTCGACGACGACGGGGAGGAGGCGGACTGGGACGGCGTGGCGACGGAGGCTGACGAGGAGGACTTAGGGCTGCTCGAGGAGGAGCCCTCGTCGCTGCTGGAGCGGCCCGCGGATTGCTGGGTGAGTGACGCGGCGCGCGGGCACGGGGAGCTGGCTCGCCGTTGGATTGGAGACGCGTGCATTACTGGGGCCTCCTCCGCCTCGGCGAGATCGGGGTGGAGCTGGCTGATCGATTTGAGCTTCCCCGTGCTCCCAATCCTTGCGTCCTCAAATCTTCACCAAATCCATCGCAAGTTTGCAGTCTATTTTTTTTAATACTGATTTTGTCTTTGAATTCTGCGCCGGGAGTCTTTGTTGTTTCCATTCATTAATGCGCTAATTCCGCGAAGCCACCGCGGAGTCAGCGTCAGGTCTCTTGAAATCCTTAACAGATCGGCTTCTGATTGGATGGGATCGGCATCGTTTAATGCCGACTGGTTTAGGATTCCAATCTGATGAAAGAGACAATATTGCTAATGGCTTGATTGGGTTTGCAGCTGCATAGCTAGCTTGGTTTGAATCTTTATTCTGGTTGTAGGAATTAGTAGTTGTATTTAATCCCCATCTTGCGCTGCAAAGATTTGATCATTTGCGCATAAGTCGTCGATTTTGCCCAAACTCCAAAGTAATAGTCTTGTACAAGAGAATTATACTCATACATTTCAATTTGGGTTTCTTAGTAGCTGTGTAACATGATCAAGTAACAAGTATTTAGATATGCATTTTGTTCAAATTTTCATCTATTATCGTAAAACCTGTAATTTGGATTTACATACAAGCTTAGATGACATGCACAACATTGCTTCTTGAATAAAATGTCTAAATTTGCTGTACTAAATATAACTTTAAGAGTACATTTCACAAAAACTATAGGTTTCTTCTACAAACTATAAGGAAATTACATATTTTATGAAAACTTATATCACAAAACTACCGTTTCCTGTAACACGTCTGACAGTGTGGGCCCACATGACAGCCTCATGCTCAAGTGAAACGGGAAATAGGGGTGAGTGAGGCAGCCATCTGAGCCCGCATTATTAGATATGTTACAAGAAACAGTGAATTCTAAAACCTATAGTTTTACGACAAGTTCATTTTGTAAAATAGAAGTTAAAACATGTTGTTTTCTGATAGTTTGTACAAAAAACTTTAGTTTTGTGAAATTTACTTGGAACTTTAAGCACCACACGTGACATGCATAGCAGCATTGGAGTCACCTCGTTCTTTTTGCGGTAATGTTCTCAATATTTATAATTAGCATTAGTAACTATTCACATCTAAATAACTGCTAATCCAGGCATCAAGTATAGATACCATTCATGCGGTTTGCTGATATTTAGTTCAGTCCCCATCTGTCACCACCAAAGCTTTGAACTTACTGTTGATTTGCTCAATTAATTATCTTGTTTTATCCAATCATGTGTACACGTATTTTTGCGTTGTCTGGGATTTAGGCCTGCACATTAGTGAACTTCACTAAAAGAAAGAATTTTTTAGAAGATTCTCTATAGTTATTTTTGATGTTTTTAAAGTCTATAACTTCTGTTGCAGGCCATTACACAAGAGTCCCTTTCTACTGCACAGGTAATGTAACTGAACTGGTCATTTCGTATGAGTTCGGATTGCTGCCTGCCTGTCCTACCCCTATTTGAGGCGCACTGACTGTTTTCTTTATCTACTCTACCGACAGCAACAAGACTTGACCATAGTGATGAACTTGTTCAACATAAAGCAGCACCATGCGCGGACTCTCCTCATCCACCACCGGTGGAAGATGGATTGCATGTGTGACTACCTTGATAGGAAGGGGCGAGACCACATGCTCAGGGAGGCAGGCATTGTGCTGCGGGACAAGAATAGCATGGCAGTTAGCTCAACAATATCCTCAACGAGCGTCACCTGCAATGTGTGTTTTGAGGAATTCTCCCTGAGTGCTGTCTCAACCATGGACTGTGGGCATTGCTTCTGCAATGACTGTGAGCTCCCACGTCTCAGCAACTTTTAATCTCTTGATATGTACAGCTACCTTAATAAGATCTTATGTTATATGCTGGTGTTTGATTTTCCGTGTGAACATTCATCAAGTATAGATATCAGTCAGCTTCCTAGGCTTTCAAAAAAAATGCAAAAGATCGTAAGAATTTTGTTTGCAAAGTACTCGAGACATTTAATTACCGTGGTACTTTCAGGTTGGACAGAGCACTTCTTTGCAGCCGTAGACAGTGGGAAGAAACAAATTCGGTGCATGGAGGTGAAGTGCGGGGCCATCTGTGACGAGGGCATCGTGCGGCACCTCCTTGGCCAAAAGTACCCCGACGCAGCCAAGCGTTTCTATCACTTCCTGCTCGAGTCCTACCTCGAGGACAACGACTCAGTGAAGTGGTGTCCCAGTGCTCCGCACTGTGGCCACGCGATCCGCATGATCACTGGCGAGCGGTACTGTGAGGTGGAGTGCCCCTGCGGCGTCAGCTTCTGCTTCAACTGCGCGGGGCAGGTGCACTCGCCATGCCCGTGCACCATATGGGAAAAGTGGAGCGCCAAGACCCATGGAGAGTCGGAGAATATCAAGTGGATCGTTAACAACACCAAGAGCTGCCCCAAGTGCTTCAAGCCCATCGAGAAGAACGGCGGCTGCAACCTTGTCCGGTGCAAGTGCGGCCAGTGTCTCTGGTAAGTTGTTACACGTAGGTTACCAGCGGGTGTGTGTAACAGGTGAGGACTCGCCAGGCTGATCGGTGAGAGAATTTCTGTCCAATGATTCCTGCCCAAATCACGAGTTCACAGATTCTCCGAGAAATGAGCTTATATCACCTGATGACTTGAATGAGTTCACAGAGGTTTTTTTTTTTGTGAATGCAGTTGGCTGTGCGGCGGCGCCACTGGGTCGGCCCACACGAGTGAGAGAATCGAAGGCCACAGCTGTAGCCGCTTCAAGGAGGATGACAGCAAGGTGGATACTGGCAGGCGGCAGCTGCAGCGGTACACGCACTACTGGGACCGGTTCAAGATCCACGGTGACTCGTATAATGTGGAGCAGCAGCAGCTGGGGCTGGCCATCAAGGAGCGGGTGAAGCAGCTGGAGTCGGATCAATTGAAGTGGCCGCTGACGATCAGGGACTGCAGCTGGCTCACCCAGGCACACCAGCGCCTGCTGCGGTCGCGGCAGGCGCTGTCCCGGTCGTACGCGTTCGCCTACTACATGTTCGGCGGTGAGGTGCGGACGCACCCGGCAGCTCGGTGGAACCTGGCTGTGGCACAGAACCTGTTCGAAGACCAGCAGGAGCAGCTGGAGTGCAACGTGGAGCGGCTCTCCAAGGTTCTCGCCACGGACGTGACGGCACTGCCGGAGGAGGAGATCCTGCGAACGAAGCAGGGGGCCGTCAACCTCACCAAGATCGTCGAGACAATCTGCAGGGAGATGTACAGGTGCATTCAGGACGAGCTGCTGCCGCTGCTCGTGGAACCCATGGACATCGCGACGTACCGGCCGGATGGCCCTGACAAGGCCAAGGAGTTCCCGGCGTGACGGACGGACGGGCTCCACTTGGTTGCCGTGCCGGCCGATTTGGCAGTACCGGAAGCCGGAGCTTGAGGTTCATTGAAGTATATATATATATATATATATAGGTGTGAAATTATGTACTGAAAAATTAGTTTAGAATTGAATTAGTAAAATATGCTGTTTTAGATAATTACTTGATATGCTTCTAATAGAATAGTAATAGTTTTGATCATTGCTCGTGTGAGTAGTTGTATGATCAAATCGTGGATTTGTACTTGGAATTTTCTTGTTTGTTCATGTGCAGGTATTGTTCGAGGACGAACGTGGTCGATAACAGGACAAGAACTAGGTTTATGAAGGAACTTAGGTTCAGGGAGAAATTGAGGTTGTAATGGTCAAAAATACCATGCGGGACGTTCGGGCTAGAGAACGGTGCACGTGAAGTCTAGTGAATCACGTGAGTGCCACATGTGGGTCGTACACGTGCAATTGTAATCGTTTGAGGTAGTTTGTATGTATTGGACTAAGTGGACATACATGTGAACTTGAAATAACCCATCCAATTAACAATCGATTAATAAATCAATTAGCGGAGTGATTAAAGATAATAACAACAAATCAGTCATATCAAACTATATAAATATCATAGAAATTAACGATGCATGATAATCATTACAAATTGAGTTTGTAATTAAACTACAACATAAGTGGATATCAATTACAATTTTCAAATAACAATTACATAAATAAATAAATAGTTACATCTCAAACTATATAAATATTAATTACAACAAAGTTCATTATACACTTGTACATCAAAGGTAAATGCAAGGCTCAATAAATTAATTATATTTTGAATTACAGAGATACCTAAATGATTAATTACATTTTAAAAATAAAAATTTCAAGAACATCTCTACTATTATAAAGCAACAGTTGGTGGCAGTGGTGAGTTCTACCCATGTCATTAATTGCCCTGCTTAATTGCCCTACTTAATTGCCCTGCTTAATTGCCCTACGCAAAAAACGAAGCGTTAGCCAGCTTTCGCAAGAAACGAAGCGTTAAAGATAGATGTTTGATCTTGTGAAATAATTTTTTTATTTTTTAATCTTTATTTTTCGTTATCAATTTTGTTTTTCGTAGCAATGCACGGGCATGTAACTAGTAAATTCTAAAACATCAGTGATCTTCAAATCTTCAGGTATAGACCTACAAAATCAATTACACGCATATAAGCAAAAGAATAGGATCAATGCACTAAATTAACTAAATGACATAAGAGCTAGAATTGCCATCAGCTTTTTATATATAATTATTGCTAATTGAGGTACCCTAGATCGTCCGGGGGCCAATTCGGCTTCTCTAGCGATTAAAGGTTGCATCCTTTGGCAGATTACAAACATGTTTTAGTCATAGACGCGCGTATTGAAAAAATATTGCACGATAGACACTATTTACCCTACTAAAACAGTGAACCACACAGTAAGAAGTCACAGTGAAAGAGATAGGATCAAGCTACTGTGTTCAGGGACAGCACACCCCTTTCCAGAAATCGCCAACCAGCCGCACATGAGACCCTGCTCAGGGCAAGGCCACAAGCCAGAGGACAGAGCCGAACCAAAGCAAGCCACCAGCACAACCACATCAATAGAAAACAGCCAAGCCAAGCCAAGACTCTAGGAGGTTGGTGCAAGAAGCCAACCACAGGGAGCAAGGAAGATCTCATCCAAAAGCCAGTAAGGAGCTAGGAGAAATGAACCCAGGAGCTAGAAGGAGGCCAGAACAAGCACAACAAGCATCACGGCCAACACCTTCCTTTTCATCTTCTAGTTTTGCATTTTCTTCCTCATATCCAAGTAAGCCCTCCAAACCTTTCCTTTCGGTAAAACAACTAGGAAATGGGAAGTAATGCAAACTAGTTAGATAAAACCATTTTGGTCTCAACAAATGAAATCCATCGGGGTTACGCTATACGTTACCTCAACTCGTAAATACTCCCCCGGCGTATTGCGAGCTAAAGTCATCGACATAACATCATCCAACCGATGGAATCACTAATTAGCGAATCATCACAGACCAAAAGAACTAACTCAATCGCCAAACATAGTATCAAGTTCATCATTTACTCTGTAATCTAAGTTGGAGCTATTGTCATCATGTTATAACCAAGTATTAGGAATATCAGAACATAGCATGGCATCAAGATCATCCTCTACCATGGAAATCAATCGACACCAAGCCACTGTCAGTCCATTCATCATGTGCTAAACTCATCCATTCCACCATAAATTCAGTACAAACATTACCCTTCAATCTGTTCAACACATCACAGATCAGAATAAAATGATCTCAGTGAAAACACATCCAACACAAATCTCATAAATCATAAGCATTCATATACAATCAATAATCATGGTCGTCGGTAAAGAATCAGAAAGGGGGCAAAGAAGTAAGGGGTACCAATCCCTAATAAGAAACCAGAGAAAGAGGGGGGGAGGCATCAAACTAGGGATTTCCAAACCCTAGCCCAGAACCGAACCGAACCAGAGTAGGTGCAAGGAGGCAAATCGGGGCGCGGGTGACGCTGGAGTCGGAGTGGGGCCGAGCCAGAGCAGGCCGGAGAGGTCGGGAGAGAAAGGAGCTGGCATGGACCGGTGGAGACGGTGAACCGGAGGATCGAGGCGACGCCGACCAGGCAAGGGACAGCGGCCAGGGACGTGAAACACATCGGCGCTTGACGACAGCACCAGCCACATGCGCTACTTGTCCAACATTTTCTTCATCCTCCCCAAATTCATATTGTTCACCACTTTGGCAAATGACGTCCTCGTTGCGTGCCTGAACATATTGCTCATGGCTAGATCCCCCAATCTCGGTGTCACTAAAACTGAACTCATTTTGAGGCTGACTACACTCACCGCCGTCCAACTGCTGATGGGGGCAACATCCCTGCCATATGCTTGCACTAAAAGCACCCGATTCCATCCCCGTTGCTATGTCCCCCTCACATATGGTCTCCATGATGCGGTTCCTTTCAGCTCAACTAGCTCCCAACAAATAGGACCATTCTGCATACTACATAGGCAAAATACCTTCAGCTGCCACTTCTCTTGTTCCATCCGAAAAGTATAATACAACCACTTCAACACATAAGAAAATATGCACTCTTCGACCCTACTCAAACTTGTGTCCACATACTGGAAGTTACTTAGATCCGCACCCTCCAAACCATACATTACAACCCCTTCTCCATAATAGATTCTAAATGGAACTCGTTCTGCCATATCTGTGAATCCATTCATTCACCCACGAATTAATTACTTTCAGTAAAAAATACTATGACACCTAACATTGGTACATCTATATGCTATAAAAATATAGATCTATTCGTAGAAAATATAACTACATTCCTAACAATACATATCTACGTATATCTAACTACAATCGCTATATCTACCCTACTACATTCGTAAGAAATGAATATATATATATATGGATGTACTTGTATCGGTATAAAATATCTACATTTGCTAGATCTACGCTCATAAACCTAGATATAAAATTATTTCTACTCAATCATAATTTACTACTAAAAAATTAAACAACGAAATGATTATTACTTTAACTACAGTCTCTACAATTAATTTCTACTCTACCTACATCTAACTACATTCGCTATATCTACTCAACTACATTCCTAAGAAATGAATATATATATATGGACGTACTTCTATCGGTACAAAACATCTACATTCGCTAGATCAACGCACACAAACCTAAATTTAAAATTATTTCTACTCAATCATAATTTACTGCTAAAAAATTAACGAACGAATAGTTTATACCTACATCTAACTAGATTTGCTACATCTACCTGCATCTAACTACATTTGCTAGATCTACCTACATCTAACTAGATTTGTTAGATCTACAGCTACAAAAATTAAACAACGAGCAATTACCTGCAAATGGATCGCGCTGGCTCGAATGCCGCTCTCCTTTTCTCTCCTCTTCCTCTCTTTCCTTCTCCCCTCTTCTTCTCTTTTTTTCTCCCCTCTTACTTTCTTCTTTTCTCTGTTTTTTGATTCACTTCCATTGGCTCGAGTGCGCCCGGGCGAGCGCGTGGCGCTTTATAGTGGTCTTCTGTCGCTCGTTGATAGGGCAACAGAAACCCGCGCCACTTTCTGTCGCCGGTCCATCGGAGGATTTTTATACTGTCGCCCGTTGATACGGCGATGTTTACTATGTCGCCCGTTGAACTGGTGACCGAGAGGCGAACGGCCTCATGTCGCCTGTTAGTTGGCGATAGTCTTATGTCGCATGTTGATACGGCGATAGACGTATATTTCTGTAATTTTATTTGCCCGATGTTTAGTTTTACAATTTTGATTAAAATTTGTATTATTAAAAAAAATTCCCGATACCACTGCTGGGCACGGTTCCTCCCATGGTTCTGATTCTGAATTTTACTACAATGTATAGCACGGTTCCTCACACCTTCTCTCTTATTTGGCACCCCCTCAGAACAACATTGTGGATGCTCTCAGGCTGTTAGGGTTGGGCAGCTGGGCTGGAGATGGCGAGAGGAGGATCTGGATGAGGACGTTTATGGGGGAGAGGAGGGGGTGTGAGCCTCAAGATGCTAATCCAAGGGTGGAAAAGGTTTACTGATTTCAAGATGCTAACCCGCCATTTCAGCCTTCGATCCAGCGATGAAACCCCCACCGTGCTACCGCCTCCGCCTTCAATTCGCAGGGTGACGGTGGTCCAGCAGGCCACCAAGTAGCTTGCACCGGCTGTCCCACCGACATGTAGGGGTGCAATCGGATCGGATAATTTCCGACCGACTGACCGGATGTATTCGGATCGGATTCGGATATTTTTCGGATTCGGTATCGGTTTCGGATATTTGTTTCGGATTCGGATTCGGATTCGGATTCGGGAGGATACTATCCGTCGGATCGGAATATTTTGAAACTTTTCTCGGATATAGCCGGTGACTATTCCTCGGATATCCGAATATTGAGCCACTGAGGCCCGAGCCAGTTGGCCCATACGCTACACGGCGGCCCATATCCTAAGTTCCTAACCTAATCTCCAACCTGAGACTTCAGACTAGAGCACGTAGCAACCAACCTCCCCAGACCCCTTCACTCGTTTCCCCGAGCACCATCCTCCCGTGACCCGGCGGCCGTCGCCGCCATCCTCCCCAAGTCCGGCGCCCGTCCCGGAGCGAAGCTCCTCCCCCGCGCATCCCGGCGCCTGCCTCGTCGCCCTGGCCGCAAGCTCCTCCTCGCGCATCCGACGTAAGCTCCTCCTCGCCCATCTCCGGGCGCCCGCCCCGGCAGCCGAGCCTGCGTTCCCGCCTCGCCCCGGCACCCTCCGCCCCGCCCGTCTTGCCGAAGCTCTGCTTCGCCCATCCCGGCGCCCTCCGCCCCTGCCTGTCCCGGATCTAAGCCTCTGAGGTAGGAAACTAGAACTGATGTAATATGTTGACTGTTGATGAGGTAGGAATTAGGAACTAGTACCGAACTGACTTGGTGTTCCAAAATTCCAGACAAGATTTGTGACTTGGTGATTCCATGGTTATTGATTAGTGGTGTGTGAATGTGTGATATATGCGTATGACAGTATGACTAGTTTTTACCATTCAACATTTGTGATGCGATTTTGCGGTTCAATCTGTATGCATTATTTAAGCTTTTTACATTAGCAAATCATGCCTTCTACAATGACCCCTTCAATCTTCATGCCTTTCTGTGTATCTGTGTGTGATCTAAATGTTATTTTGGGCAACCGAGATTTCATCATGCTATTTTGGGCAACCGAGATTTCTTTCATCTTCAAAGCCATGTATCTGTGTGTGACAATCCTAACTCTTAGAGCATTAGTGAGTAGTGACCAATCAATATAGTCACCACCTCGAATAATGTTTAGTGCTTGGCTATTCTGTTGCACACTTGCAGTCCATATGTTTAATATCAAATGTATGTTTGGATATTCTGTTGCACACTTGCATTCCATATGTTTAATATGAAATGTATGCTTGGCTATTCTGTTGCACACTTGCATTCCATATGTTTAATGATTGTGTTTTTGTTGTGTTAAACCCAGTTGCTACATTGTGATGGAGTCTGGCAGTGCTAGCGCAAATGTGTGTGCAACTACGGGAGCAACCTGCTGCCACAGTTGGTACGAGTCTATCTGCACCGAGTGATCATGCATTAGTAGTGTGAGAGGCTCATGCATCGGAAGCCGAAGGAACTCAAGCTGAACCTGATTATGATATCACTGGAGAAAATGAGCCTCCTAGCAAGAAGCAAAAGAAGTCCATCTCTAAGGTATGGGAGCACTACACTAAGGATACTGTGACGAAAACCGATTCAAATGGTGTAGTTACAAAGGAACATTGGGCGAAATGCAAGAAATGTTGTGAAATCATGTGCTGAAAAATTAGCTTAGAATTGAATTTACAAATATGTTTGTTCATGTGTTTTGTCAATTTGACAAGAAGCAGTAAGTTTCGCTTTTGCGCCGGACCAAGATCTCAAGAAACAGTAAGTTTCCCATCTACGACGGACAAACTTTGTTGGTCTGTCGTGGACATTCTTTTGAACTCATTGAGCCAAACTCAATTTTCCTCAAAAACCAGTGAGTTGTGCATGTACGACGGACAAAGTTTTTGGGTCTGTCGTGAACGTGTTTTTGAGCTCATGAGTCGAACTCAATCTTCCAAGAAACCAGTAAGTTTTGCAAGTAAGTCGGACAAACGTATTTGGTCGATCGTGAATGGCTTTTTGAGGTTTGATTTTCGCATGTACGACGGACCGATTTTGATTGTCCGTCGTGAACGATTTTTTCAAATAATGATTTCTACTAGGAACCTAAACTTTCACTTGTACAAAGGACCGATTTTGTCTGTAAGTTGTGAATGGATATTTTAGTGATTTTTCATGTGTACGCGGACCATATTTCCTTGTCCGTCGTGAATGCGTTTTCTTGAATTATGGTTTTGAGCATAATTGAAATAATTTGAATTTGATATTATGAAATTTGTGATGATTTCATGATGCTTCTTTTTAAGTGGACTTTATGCAATGCTCATGTGAGTAGTTGCATGGATTGACATTGAGTCAATTCGTGGACTTGTGCTCGGATTTGTTTTGTGGTTTGTTCATGTGCGGTATTGCTCGAAGACGAATGTGGTCGATGACGGACCGGAACTAGGTTCATGGAGGAACCGAGGTTCGGGACTAGGTTCAGGAGGAACCGAGGTCTTGGTGGTCAAGGATGTCATGCGGGACGCTCGGGCTAAGAGAATGGTGCACATGAAGAATGGTTAGTCACGTGAGAATGGCAGGAGGTCATTCGCGTGCAAAGTGTTAGTCACGTGAGTATGGCGGTGGCCATACGCGTGCAAAGTGTTAGTCACGTGAGTATGGTAGGGTTGCCATACGCGTGCAAGAGTTGTACTCGCCAGGTTGGGCCAAGTAGAGTTGTGTTGGATACTGATTCCTTCTAGGAATAGGAATCGTATTCGTAACTTCTTGTGGGTTGGTGCTTTAAATAGCGGGGGTCTCTGTTGAAAGGCACCAAGTAGAGCTGAGCGCATCAAGCTTTGAGCTTGGTTTTAGGGTTTGTACTCTTTTGATGAGAGTATTTTAGACAAGAAATAAAGATCAATTCTTCCAAGATTTTTATGCGTGCTACAAGAACCACGCCGCTACGTTGTTTTCTGTTTTGGTTCTTGTTTGCATGCTTGTTCTAATTCTAGATTGGTTTTTGATCGTTGAGTTTCATCTTGATTTGATCCATCAAAAACCGTTCTAGGGTATTGATTTAGAGTTTCTCAAAGTCTAGTTGATTAATCTTTTGAAGATCTTGTTTAATCTTGAAGTTTTGATTAGATTGATTCTCTTCAAGTTCTGAAACAGCAAGTTTGCGAAGCTTATAACTTTTGATCCGTAAGTTCGATCGAGCTGATTCTTTTTGGGTTCGGTTCGTACTGGAATCTAGTTTCTTGTGTCCAAATTTCAGATCGATCCGACGGTTGGATCTCCAGGAATTCGCGTTTTACCGAACCTCTGTCATTCTATTTTTGTCGAAAACGAGGCAATTATTTGGTTCTGTTTTGGGGTGAACTTTTAATAGGTCAAGAATTTGGTTTTAGCTTCCGCACAATCATTCACCCCCCCTCTGATTGCTATATTCGTATACTTCGATCCTACAAATGTACTTACAAAGCCCGATGTGAGACAACAAGGGGTACATCATGCTTTATAAATCATTTGAGAAACAAGCATTCTATAACTCCAGGACAGCAACTAATCAAACTAGAAAAGGGTGGAGATAGTACTGCCAATGTTCAGACATATAGGTTCGATGCTGAAACTAGCCTTAAGAAGTGGCATTTAGCACTTGTTATGCATGAATATCCCTTTAATATGGTTGAACATGAGTTCTTTGTTGACTTCATCAAGTCTTTGCGACCTAGTTTTTCATTTAAGTGTCGCACAACGACAAGAATGCTATAATGGAAATGTTCAATGAGGAAACAAAGAAGTTGTATGATCATTTCAAATCTCTTTCATGTCGTTTTTCTGCAACCATGGATATGTGGACCTCAAATCAAAATAAAGGTTACATGTGTGTCACTGTGCATTGGATAGATGATAATTGGCAGATTCAGAAAAGAATTGCCAAATTTATGCATGTTAAAGGCAGCCACACTGGATCTAATCTAGCCATAGAGTTTGTCAAGAGTGTGATGCATTGGAACCTTGAAAAGAAGTTATTTGCTCTTACTATGGACAATGCATCATCTAATGATAAGTGTGCTGCAGAAGTTATTGCAAAACTAAATAAGAAAGCTCCCTTAGTATGTGATGGTGCTTTTTTCATGTGAGATGCTTATGTCACATTTTAAACCTTGTTGCTCAAGATGGCTTGAAAGCAGTTGCATCCTCAGTGCAGAATATTAGAGCTACTGTTGTTATAGTCAAAAATTCACCATTGCAATGGGAACATTTTCAGAAGTGTGCATCAAAATGTGACTTAGATATCAATGAGGGTCTTCCTTTGGATGTTTCAACTAGGTGGAACTCAACTTTTTTGATGTTAAAGCAAGCTATTTACTATAGGAAGGCTTTTGAAAGGCTAGTTGAATTGAATGAGAGTAAGTATAAGAAATGTGCTCCATCAGATGAGGAATGGGATAATGCCATAGCTCTATGTAGGTGTTTGAAGAGACTTTATGATGCTACTTTGCTTTTCTCTGGTACTACATATCCCACAACGAATCTATTTTAGTGGAAATTTTGTGAGATTAAGTTAGCTATTGCAGAGTGGTGTCATAGTTCTGATATAACTATTCATGCCTTAGCAATAGCAATGCAAGCTAAATATGACAAGTATTGGGAGAAGTCCAACGTAGCACTTGCTGTGGCATGCTTTCTTGATCCAAGGTACAAGAAAAGGTTAGTGGAGTATTTTATGAAAAAGATTTATGGTGAGGAGAGAGCTATTGTTGAACTTCATACATTCATGACTGTTGTCAACCAATTGTTCCAAGTATACATGTCTAGCACACCTCAAGTTGTAAAGCCTACAACTGTAGGATCTAGTGTGGCTACTCACCCACTTGGTGATGACTTGGGTGTTCTTGAAATTGAAGAGTTCTTGTATGAAACTGCTGTGAACGTCACAAGACACAATGAGAAATCTGAATTGGACATATACATGAAAGAACCAAATTTTCGATGATTGAAAGTGAAGATGTGACACTACGGAATGTCAAGACTTTATAAAATGCGAAATTAGAGATTTGTGACATTATAAAATGTGAATTTGGAGATTTAAACTTTACGCTATGAAGTTTAATCGCGTTCCGGGCCGATTTCGGGAGTTTCGGGCCTTTCCGGGGAAGGTTGGGCCCAAGGGAGAGAGTCGTGGGCTTTAGTGGGATGTTGTTTGGGCCCATGTGGGAGTGGGGGGCCAGGTTGGGCTCCACCCCCTGCCCTTTGGTGCGCCCAAACCTGCCCTAGCCGCCCCCACTTCCTCCTCTTCCCCCCCAAGCTAGCCGCCACCCTCCCCCTTGTGCGCCACCCTCCTCCTCCCTCCTCCCCATTGCACCACCACCCCTCCCATCCCTCTCCACCACCCTTGCTGCCCTTAGGGGGGTTCTCCACCTCACCACCCCGCAGATCCATCTGTTGGAGCGCTTCGCGACGAGGAGATCCGGTGGATTTGGAGCAAGGAAGGAGATCGCGCGAACCGGGAGGAGATCTGTTGGGTTTTCGGTCGTCGGGCGAAGGTATGGCCACGGGGATCCTTGGGGTTGGTCTAGGATCTGTTCTAAGGGTTAATATTATGTTTTTAGATCAATTGGCGGTGCTGGAATTGAGTAGATTAGATGAAATCTAGAAATTGCCACGTTCTCTGTTTCGGGCAGCATGAGCAGTCGACCAAGGGCTTGGGTTTTCGCTAATTTAGATTTGGAATTTTGTCGGCCGCCTGTTGAAGAAGTTGTAGGTAATTTCAATACCTTTCAGTGGGTATAAAGAACGTCCAATTCCGCCCATCTGTTTGAAAGTTATGCTCGTTTTACCGAACGTATTAAAATCTGTGACGTGATTGGAACAGATCACGGTATTCTGTAGATTAAACCACTTTAGAGTCCGAATCAGTCTTTCCATATACTCAGAAAAAGTTAGGAAATTTCCTAAGCTACGCGAGAATGTACTCGTTTAATTGATTCGGAGTTTTAGAACCCAAGTTATGCCTTTTGGAAGGCTGCTGTCCCGACAGGATAGAACCTCTATTTTTGGGTTTTGCGAGTAGTTTGCGATGTCGGGGTAGAAGAGGGTTTGCGTACTGTTTTGTGGACATGATTGTGAGTGTGTGGTACCTATGTGCAGGTGGTGTGACCCTGGGAGTGCCTTCTACTTCTCGCCAATCCGTCGCCCGTGGTTGAGGCAAGTGTATTGGAATGTGTAGCGGGTTGTAGGTTGCTAGATTGGTTGAGATTGAAATTGAATATATGATATGCTCACATGCCATGCTTTAATGATTGCCTTTGATATGATGAATAAGCTTAGTATGTTATGATGCCATGTGTTAATGTACAAAGTTATTTATGATGTTGGCATGTTTGCATACATGGCATGACACATGGCCCGGGCGGTGAGAAAGTCATAACTAGTCCAGGGAAGGTCGGTGAGAAAGTTATGACTATTCTGGAGAGCCAATCAGTAAGTCCTACATCGTGATTCCATCCACTGCGGTGTATGGAAGCGAGGAGTAGGCACCCTCCATCTTCGGAATGGAAGGGGGGAGAGGGTGCACACCGACGGGTGTGTACTCAACCATACCGGTATGAGTTTCCAAGGAGACATGAGCATCGCATTGCATTGCATACATAATGATGATGATAGTGATATGTGATCATGAATGAGATGTTAGACATGATGTGAGTTGTTGTAGCCATGTAATTGTTTCTTTTGTACCTGTCAGCGTATTAGCTAACAGACCCCTTGTGAAAGGGAGTACCGGAAGTCCGAATCAAGGGCTTTCATGACGGATCGCTCGAAGGGTGTTGCGAAGGAGCGTGCGAAGCTCACAAAAGAGAGAGAGAGAGACTCAATTTTTTCAAGTTCGGGCCCTCCTTCCGAGTAATGGCCCTAGTCCTGCTGGTGTTGTTCTTGGCTATGTTCTTGGTAGACACCACGGTGATCTCCCTTCCTTGGAAATAATGCCGCAACTTCCGGGACGCCACCAGCACGGCATATATCATCTTCTGAGCCTGCGGGTACCTTGTTTTTGCATCATGTAGCACCTTGCTAACGTAGTAAACTGGTCGCTGGACCCCTTCACGCTCCGCCACCAGTGCCGCGCTCACAACCGCCGGACTAGCCGCCACGTATAACAAAGCCGCTCGCCTCGGGCCAGGGCGACCAAAGACCGGGGAGGAGAGGTATTGCTTCAATTCTTCAAGTGCTTGCTACGCTTCCGTAGTCCACTCGAAGGAGTTGGTCTTCTTTAGCAGCTTGAAGAAGGAGGCTCTTTTCCCCAAGCCTGGCTATAAACCTACGAGAGAGGCCAGCGACCACTAAGCAATCGAACTCGCTTGAGTCTGGTGGGTGGTTGCATGCGTTCGATGGCCTCGATCTTTTCCGGGTTAACCTCGATTCCACGGTTGGAAATGAGGAACCCAAGCAACTTTCCAGACGACACACCGAACACGCACTTCTCAGGATTCAGCTTCAAACAGTATTGCCGGAGGTGGGAGAAAGTTTCTTCTAAATCTTCGATAAGCCCATCAGTCTTTTTGGTTTTTACTACCAAATCATCAACATATACTTCGAGATTTCTCCCAATTTGCGATCGAAATACAAGCAGTGCATAGCTACCGGTAGGTTGATCCAGCGTTCTTCAACCCAAAAGGCATTCGGACATAGCAGTACACGCCTAGGGGGGTCACAAAAGCCGTCTTTTCTTCGTCTTCCCGCGCCATGCTGATCTGGTGGTAGCCGGAGTAGGCGCCTAGGAAGCACAAGACCTCGCACCCTACCGTGGAATCGACGACGATGTCTATCCGCGGCAAAGGGTACGGGTCCTTGGGGCAGGCCTTGTTGAGGTCAGTGAAGTCGATGCACATCTGCCAGGTCCCATTCGACTTCTTGACAAGTACAGGGTTGGCCAGCCACACGAGGTAGGCGGCCTCCCGTACAATCCTCGCCTGCAGCAGATTCTCTACCTCATCCCGAATGGCATCCTCGCCGCTCACGGTGCACGCCTCGACCTTCACGGATCGGGTGCACTCCAGGGAGCGTTGCCAATCGGTGCTCGATCACCTCCCTAGGGACCCCGGTCATTTCAGATGGTTCCCAGGCGAACACATCTAGATTAGACCGGAGGAAGGTGACGAGCGCGTCTTCCTATTTGGCGCTGAGGTTGGCGCCGATCTTCACGACCTTCCCCGAGTTGGCCTCACCCATGGGGACCACCTTCACCTCACCCGAAGGACCAGGTGAGGCGCAGGCCCTGACCGGGGGGAGCTTTGGGCAATCATCCTCATCTCGAGCCGAGCAGGTGGTGCCGGCCAGGTCCTGCACCTGCTTACTTAGGCGCAGGGCTTCCAGCCGATCCACCTTCACGGTGATCGGGCCCCCAGGCCCAGGGATCTTCATCATCATATATGCGTAATGCGTGGCCGCCATGAACTTGACCAGAGCTGGTCGGCCAAGCAAAGCATTGTAGGGAAGGTCGAAGTCCGCGATCTCGAAGTTGATTTTTTCAGTTCGGAAGTTGTCCACACTCCCGAACGTAACGTGCAACCGGACCTGCCCTAGGGGCGTCAAGCCCACCCTAGGGGCAACCCCGTAGAAAAGAGGGGCCGGACGCAACTCCTCATACAGGATTTGGAGTGCCTTGAACGCCCCTACAGACATAAGGTTGATGGAGCTCCCTCCATCAACAAGCACCCGCCCGAGTCTCGCATTCCGGACAGTGGGAGAAACCACGATCGGGAGATGGCCCAGGCCTGAAGTGCTCTCTGGGTGGTCGGCCTGACTGAAGGTGATCGGCTCCTCCGACCATTTCAGCAGCCTGCTCGCCCCGATAGTTGGTACGGTGGCGCACACCTCTCTCACCTCTCGCTTGTACTGCGAGTTTGATGAGTAGGTGGCGGAGCCCCCATGGATGAACGCCACCGTGTGCTCCGCTTGCTGGAAGGCCAGCGGAGTAGGGTCCTCATCCGCGTCGTCGCGGTCATCTTCGCGACGCTCCTTAAGCCGCTGCTCCACCAGCTTGGACATGACCTGGCAATCCGCTAGGTCATGCCCATTGGTCCTGTGGATGGGGCAATATGGTCTGCCTCCGTCGTCTTCTCGGTGGGGGGACCGGCGATCCCCGCGATCACCTCGCGGGCCTCGGCGATCACCCCTCCTGTCATGATGGTCGCGCTTCTGGGGCTTGTCCTCCGGCTCGGTGACTACGACCTCCCCAGCATCGACTTCCTTGCGCTTCTTCTTCTTCTTGTGCTCTGAAGCCTTTGAGGTTCCCGCCTCGCTGTGGCCGGACGGCCCCGCCATGCGCTCTTGGGCTTCCGCCGCCCTGGCACACTTGTGTGCCAGGGAGAACAGCTCGGAGGTAGTAGAAATGGTGCGGGTGGCCATCTTCTCCCGCATCTTTTGATCCCTGACCCCCCCTCCGAAAGGCGATAATCACCGATTGCTCGGAGATCCGAGGGATCGTGTTTCGGCAGTGGCTGAACCACCGAATGAACTCCCTCAGGGACTCCCCCTTTGTCTGTTCCAGGGCGTGAAGGTCATCCTCCACACCCGGCTGAGTGTAGGAGCCCTGAAAGTTAGCGACGAAGATGTCGCATAATTCTTCCCACGAGTGCACAGAGCTTCGGGGGAGGTTCAACAGCCAGGAGCGGGCGGAGCCCATCAGTGATGTCGAGAGGTAGTTAGCCATAGATCTGCAGGAACTCCTCCGGGTTGGTGGTGCCGTCGTACTTCTCGATGGACGCGGGACGGAATCTCTCTGGCCACGCAGCTTGGCGTAAGCGGAGGGAAAACGCCTGGCATCCAACGTTGTAGGGGGAGCAACGCTGCTCGCCCGCCCCTCGGCTCCGAGATGGAGTCGAGGAGTGCGAGTCTACGCTCTCCCCGGAACTAGGGGGCGAGGTCTCCCCCCGAGCACTAGACATCGGGCGGTCCCCGCGGCGCTGCACGCGCGCACGACGCCCTCCGAGGACGTTGCGTAGGTCACTGCCGCAGTGGGACCTCCTTTTGTCTAGGCGGGCCCTCAGATCCCCATGGCCCCCCACCAGCGTAGGGGAACCACGGGGAGAAGTAGGGGCGCGTGCGTGTCCCCCTGTACCCGAGGGGGCCACAACCTATGCGCCCTTTCCCTTACCCCGGCCTTCGCGACCGGGGAGAGTTGTGGCCGTGCGACTGGAGGCTTGCGCGTCGGTGACGCGCAAGCCTTGTCGCCCGACGCTGGAAGCCCCCGGCTGAATTGCCGCTTCCAGGGCGGCATCCACTAGGCGGGCGATGTCCCGCAGCCATGGAGCGGTCGGGGTTTCGCCCCCTAGTGCAACCGGGGGGTGATCAAGGAGCAGCCGGTCCGCATGAAGATTCTGTGCCGGGGTGTCATCTCCCATCAGGAGACGCCGCCGGACGGGCTGAGCTCCCGGCGCGGGAGCACCAAGCCCCCCTCCCCGGGCGGAGGAACCCGAGGCGCCCGACGCCCTAGGTGAGCGCCGGGACCGGCTATGGGCGCTGCTCTCCTCGCGCAGGTCACCGAGCTTGGATCGAGAAGTCGCCATGCTAATGACCGTCGAAACTTCTTGCAAACTTCGCCGGAGAATGGAAGAAGTTAGAACGAACCCGCCACTGAGCCCCCTACCTGGTGCACCACTGTCAGCGTAGTAGCTAACAGACCCTTTGCGAAAGGGAGTACCGGAAGTCCGAATCAAGGGCTTTCGTGACGGATCGCTCGAAGGGTGTTGCGAAGGAGCGTGCGAAGCTCACAAAAGAGAGAGAGAGAGACTCAATTTTTCCAGGTTCGGGCCCTCCTTCCGAGTAATGGCCCTAGTCCTGCTGGTGTTGTTCTTGGCTATGTTCTTGGTAGACACTACAGTCATCCAACCGAAAGAGAGCCAACCGAAAAAGATCCAACCCCCTCCCCCATGCACCATGCCCCCCTTTTATACTCGGGCTGGGGCGCACGGGGGGGGGGGGTTACAGTGGAGCAGCGTATAGAGTACACAGTCGTAACGCATTTAATGCACATGTCACTGCTCTTGCAGCACACTTAATGCCCTGACACAGCTATCCTCTCCCTTGCTTCGGGCCCTGCGCCTACCGACTCCGCCCGCTCTGTGGGGGTGGGAACTTGAATCATGACACCTTTTGCATTGATGGCGCACGTTGGGAACACGCGCCGCCATACTATAGCCTTCATTACCCCCATTTAATGCGCATGACGCGCATTAAATGCCTCTGACCTCCTGGGTGGCCGCACTAGCCACGAAACGGCCTCGGGAACTGGGCGCCAGCGGCGGGGCCTGATCGCTACCTGCCTGCTGGCGACCATACAGCTGACCGCCGGGGGTGTAGCCTGGTCGCCACCTGCCCGTCGGCGATCACGCAGCTGCCCACCAGCGGTGTGGCCTGGTCGCCACCTGCCCGCTGGCTATCACATTACCGCCGCCAAGGCGTGGCCTGGTCGCCACCATTGGCGATCACATACCGACCGCCCGCGACGTAGCCCGGTAGCCACCTGTCCGCTAGCGACTACCCCGCCGTCCGCCAGCGGCGTGGCTTGGTCGCCACCCGCCCGCCGGCGATCACTAGGCTATCCTCCGGTGCTGTGGCCTTGCTGCCACCCATCTGTTGGACGGTGTCCTGTCCGACTGCTTGCGGGGTGGCCTGGACGCCATGTGTCCGCCAGCGACTCTTACTAGTGCGTAGTGGGCACCCTGGTGCAGAATACGCCGACAGTACCATTGCAATATACTTGCTGAGTGATGAACTCACGCTTGTATTTATGTTGTTTTCTTTAGGTACCATGACACCGGCATGTGGGAAAGGGCATTAGCTACACATCTTCACGTAGTTCCAGTCACATTTACCAATTTTGAGTCATGATCATAATAATAGTGCCATGAATCTTGGTGTATGGATTAAATTTTGTGGTCGTGTCCCTTATTTGCTTCGTTATAGTTTCTGGAGTGGTTGGACTTGATATTATTGCCTTATGTTGATGCTATATCCATTTACATTGCTTCTTTAGATGTCTTATGATATGATATTACTTGCCTGTTATTGCTATTGTCTCAAATCATGTTAAAACAAAGGAGATGCTGCCGAAATTTTCGGTTTTAGCATTTGCTCATTTGCTGTAATTTGTCTTTATTAGTAGTATTTAGGGGTTGTTTAGCCTATGTTTGGTAGCATTCGGGCATACTAGATGCCGGGGTGTTACAGAAGATGGGCCATTTGATATATTGTCATGGTGGAGGACTAAACAAGGGATCTTTCCCACTCTTTCACGATTAGCTCGTGATGTGTTAGCCATTCAAGTGTCAACTGTTGCTTCGGAGTCAGCATTCAGTGCGGGTGGTCGTGTTGTTGATCCTTTCCGTAGTCAATTAGATCCTGATGTGGTTGAAGCACTAATTTGTACCAAGGACTGGACAACATCATCTAGAAGAGGTAAAAATATATCATCCATTTCATATTTTCATGTCATACAATTTCCATTTTTTTCCTTTACTAACAACATTTTGTCACTACATAATTTCAGGTTCTAAGGAGAATATTGCAACACTGATGGATGAGATGGACATGGAGTATAAGGCCAACATATGTGATTCACCTATAGATATGACTTTAGAGGTTTGTTCATGGAATTATCTTTGTTATCTTTGTCAAATATTTTACTTCATAGTAGTATAAAATAGCAAAACAACATTTCTTATTCATGTTAAACATCTCAAACACTCTTTTCTTACCTATTAAAGCTATTATTTTGTAGGATGGTAATGACTAAGTGCTTGTCAAGGGACTTGAGGACAAGTAGCCATGGTCATGACTCATGAACTCGTTGTCTCCTTGTGATGTTGCCAGAATGCCGGCCTGCCTTAGCCACTTGTGTCTTTAAACTCTCATATAAGATTATGTCACTATTCAGTCTTATGTTTGTATTTCTATGTGATACTGTGATGTAATCTAAATATTATCGACTTGTCTTATTGTCTCTGTCATGGACATGGAGTCATGTTCATGTTATCGTGATATTATTTATCATTCTATGTTTTGCTACTCTTCGTATGCGTACCATTTAAATTGAATGTTCTTTTGCAACTTTGTTGGGCTATATATATCTTGTTGCATGTTAAACTCATATCATACGATTGGTTAATTAGTGTTATATGTGTGCTTTATGTGGTCTCTGTTTTCATGCATTATCCGATAAAAATTATTCGATACCATACCGATTTCTATCTGTATTCGATTCGAATCCGCGGCCGATATTATCCGTGCCGTATTCGTATCCGGCACTATCCGAAACCGATTTCGAATTCGACAAAAAATATGGTTTAGGATATGGAAAGAACGATATCCGACCGAATCCGATCCGATTGCACCCCTACCGACATGGGCTTGCTACATCCCATCAGGAACCGTGGGTTTGCATAGATCTCGTTGCCGGTGAGCCATCCAGTGCATCAATCTTCTTCATCGGCCGCTGCAACCCCCAATTTGGTTCCCATCGATTCCGTCGCCTAGATCCGTCCCTCAGTTATTCGGGTTGGTTCATTTCGTTGGATGTTAATTAATCGGTGCTTGATTCCGTTGGTTTGCTAGGATCGATGTTAACGGATTGAATTGCGGTCATTTGGGTGCAAGTTGATCCTTGCTTGACTTGTACCAGCAAGCAAGGAAGACAATGAGGTGGTGTTTGGATGTGCACTGGGTATGAGAATGGGAAATATTACGGGACATGGTAGTGCTACGGGAATTTGTTTGATCTTTATGGCGTATAATTCAGAAATTTATATGCTCTCTTAATAGATACTAGTTGTTCATTACGGGACATGGTAGTGCTACGGGAATTTGTCTGATCTTTATGGCGTATAATTCAGAAATTTATATGCTCTATTAATAGATACTAGTTGTTCCCTCGCTGTAATGGGTTTACAACTCTTTGATTCACTAAAATCACACGTGTTGAACTTTACAGGCTCCAAGTGAAGTATATCAATTAATCTTCTAATTCCCAATGAAAACGCAGAACGATCTTTGAAAGACATCACCCAATTCCCCCTCTATATGCATATACAATAAGAAAGAACAAGTGAAGAACTCTAGTCAGTGGCGGAGGACGAACTAAAATTTTGATATGACAAATTTTATAGCATATATAGTAATAGTGGTACATGAAATTAAATTTATCCATACGCTAATATTATAAAGCATATTATAATATAAGTGTATGACACTTAATTGAATGAAAACCATATTATAAAGCATAATGGATAAGGAAGAAGATAAAATGTGTACCAGTAAAGTATTAATTGCGTCTAGGAGACTTTTGCAGCTATATTTGGCGAGTTTTCATCTTTTGAAAATGCTTCTGCGCAGGCAAAAACAACGAAACGGGAACACGAACGCACTACGTACCAGTATATACTGTATAAATGCAGGGATACCCGGTTTAGACTAGGTATGTAGGAGCCATACTTTACTATATTGGGAGATCCGCCACTGACTCTAGTAGATGCAAATAGTTTTCTTATTAATTTTAAGTTTCATTTTTTATAATATAATAAATGAGAATATAAAGGAGGGGGAGAAACAGATTTTTGTTACTATTCATGGGACTATTCACGCGAGAATCTGGTTCTGCTACTCCGCGTGTGTTAATCCTTCCGTACGGATACTATAGCACTGGGACTATTCATGTACGTGCACTGTAGCGGCAGTATGCAACACGTAGCTGTGCAGCAAATTTTGGTTGATCTTGGTACTGTAGTGGAAATATTCTGGTCTTTGTATCTTTTGCATTCGAACTTTGAGTATAGTAAGTAATATATCCATTTCAACTGGTTCGAAGAGATCTTCGTAATGATGCTATTTATTTTGGTTTGCAATATTCCTTTCTTCAGAGCATTTCATACGTATCTTTACTTTAGGTTTGTACAAATCAAAGATGTGTCTGCATTTAATTAAATAAAATAGTAGTAGATCTGTATCTCTAATTAAAATAATTAAATTCTCAATAAAATTAAAGTTCATCTAGCAATATTTAATGCGGCTTAATAATTCTTTACAATCAAATAATGAATTTGACTGAAAAATGCTAAGCGTGTGTGTATCGGCATTAGGTAGTGTGGGTTTGAGGCTGGACATAAAATTTTAATTCATTTCTCATGTTTGGCATGTGATAGGATTGGGATGGGATTATGATTGTGTATATGATTTTAATGACCAAAATGCCCTCATTCTATAAAGAAAGAAAAACTTTCCTAGAACTTTGCTTTATGGGCAATTTTGTAATTTTACACTCATATCCCACCTCCACCGATCAAAACTATCGAGACCACCCCTTTTGGCGTAGAATACCCAAGGGTCTCATGTGTATACCATATTAGTCCCATGAGCAGTGGCTCGTACACACATTCACAGTATATTTATCACATCCATACACAATATAATATAAATACATAGGTTGACAATACATAATTCTTACAATAGAGCCTTAACGGCCAATCAAATTATAGCGGAAAAGGTAGTGAAACATGAAAGTCTGACAACATGCCTTAGCCCAAAACATCCAAAGGAAACTGACAAGGATTAAGCCTAGAAAAACTCATCACCTGCGATAAAGTAGGAGTCACCGAGGACCTCGGTTTCTTCGCCCACTAAATATCAACAAGCAAGGGTTAATACATTTGTACTCAGTAAGACATGTAGTGTAGCGCAATTATAAATAAATTCTTGGTTGTATCAAAGGAGATAGATATCCTACCATGTTCTTTTGCATAAAGCGAGATTTAGTCATGAATAACAGTTAGTAGATTGTAAACATAATTTGTAAAGAGTAGTTGACAAGTATGTAAGTAGCATGCATATATATATATAGCATAAAATATGAGCAACTCACAATCCTCCATGATTGTGAATAACGATCCATTCTCTGCCACATTTGGCATAACATCTAATACATAGTTACCCACCATTTTCCAATTCAACCCTTTTTTAAACACAAAATCTAACTAGTATCAATTCATCAAGTCTCTCATGATTGTGAGCATAGCTTTTCAAAAAGTTTTACACTCTGCAGAGGAGTACAACTTTAATCACAAGATATGATCTACTCTCGTTGCTGCTATTTTCACACTTTCTTTGGTGTGTGGCAGAGAGATCATGACAAGAGCTGTTACATCACTTAGACTCAACTTTGCACTAGCCCTATGATGTTTAATCCTTACTATGGCAACAAAAATTGAATACATGTAATTTATAATAACAATGACAGTTTACACCATATCATAAGTATTTCCCCATAGCAAGGCATACATCATTGTATCGGCAAGCATTATTCCCAACACTTCGGTGTAGGCACTCCTTCGAGTAAATCTACTAGGAATGCCCGTACTACTTTGACCTTCCAACACACAAAGTTACACCCAATCAACTTAATAGGTTAAGACTACCCTATAATAGCACTTATGGTAGCATGGAATGTCTTGAATTATACAACACTACATTCGATCCTTAATCGACCTGGGCGAGAACCCCCCATACTACGTGCAAGTTCATGCACTTCACAGATTATATAAATAACTCGATCGTATCAAAACCTAGTTTTCAGTTTTGATTTTATATTAAAATAACATAATCAACTTTCTCAACATGTCAAAATTCCCGTTCCTAAACAAATAGCGTAACCGACTATTTGTTCACCCAAGTCTAAAGCCTGGCTAATCAAATATTTACATATTCGAGTATACCTAGGTTTGACATTATTTAATGCATAATCCCTACCTTATGATTTCAGTATTGACATATATGTATTTATGAAGGAAGTGTAATGCAACAAGTAGGAATATCTACCGATACCCGTAACATAATAATTTTTACTAAAAGTACACGTATGCATAAAATAAATTTATGAAACAACATAATTTAAGTGAGATATTAGGATCAACATGGTCAAAGGAGGTGCTTGCCTTGCTCGTTGTGTTCTTGAATTGGTTCAAGGTCGACGAGGTAGGTTTCTTAAGTGTTGGTATCTACACGTAGTACGTCTTAAAGCAATAATAAGAACCAAATAAATCCAAACAAAGACCAAATTCAAATATGTTTGCATAATTAGAAAGATCAAGATGTTAGAAAAAAACTTAAAATTGGTTTCACTAAATTTGGAGTTTATTTTCAAAAGTTGGGCATTTGAATTTAAATCAGCTGAAAATTCGCTAAATGAGAACGGCGACGTCGAAGGCGTATTCTTGGAAATTACATCTTCCAACATAGAAGATGTACTCTCCTTTGAATTGAAAGTACATTTCTCATTTTACAGGTTTTTAACTCAATCTATAGAGATTGACAAGTGGGATCCATCTGTCAGGGTTTATAATTTTTCAAAAAGACTAACTTGTGGGGTCCACATGTCAGTGACTTATGTTTTAATACCAATTTGATTTACGAAATAAGTTTTTATTTTCACCCAGGCCTACTTGTCAGGGACAAAGTCTTCGAATTTAGTTTTTCAAAGAAAAATTGTCTTGTGGGGCTAGCTTGTCAGTGACTAGGTGTGAGAGAGTGTGAAACATGAGTGATTAACAATCAGGGCCCACTTGTTAGTGACTCAGCGGAGCAACGGCTCTGAAGTGGCTACCGGTGGTGAACAGCGACAACTTATATGGTGTGGATCGATGGTTGGGATAGCAAGAGGGGATTGAGAGGAGTCTAGGGGAAACATCGGTGGTGGCCAAGGATTGCCCGAGTGGGCCAACATCTGAACTTCACGGTGGCGCTCATGGCGGGCAGCGAACGATGGCGATGTAGGGATGATGGTGCTCGATTAAGTGAGGGAAAGCACCAGTGGGAGAAGAGGGTTGAGCTCACTAGAGTAGCGTGGTGGCGGTGGCCATGGCTTGGGAAGAAGGTGTCCGAGGCTACAACGATCCAGTAGTGCAAAGCTAGGAAAGAGGTAGGGGTAGGGGTTAGGATATGCCAAAGGGGCTTTAACTTGGAGGAATTCGGGGATTTCTCACCGTGGGAGGAGAATTGACCTTGCTTGCCTCGGTAGCTCTTCACGGCAATAGAGCTTCATTGAAGACAATGGCGTCGGCTCTAGGCAGGGAAAGACAGGGGAAGGTGTGGGGGAGTTAGGGACAGCCATGGCATGCCTTTTATAGCCGTGGATAAGGGACTTGCTACCCGGGCCTGTGGGCTAGGTTCTATGGCTAAGGATGATTTTCCAACAAAATTACCGTGCATACGAGGCACCAGGGGCATCAGCGGTGTCAGAGAGGAAGTTAGCGATGGCTTGATGGAGCCCTACGCAGGTGGTGAGATAGCTCAGGTAGGGCTTGGCACAAGTACGGGTGTTGTCGTGGGGTGTGTGGCGCTGAGCGACATGGAGAGGGCAAGGTAGTGCAGCGGGGCGTAATGTGGCGGGAAAGTGCTAGGTGCACATGTTAGCATGCCAGAGCATGCACAGTATGGCGTGCCGCAGCACGGAGCGTGCTTGGCCGGAAGATGGCTGACGAGCGAGCCTGGCTAGTCAGAGAGAGATGGAAAAGGTAGAGTGCTGGGAAAGGAAAGTGCACTTTGCTGAAATACACTTCCTTGCTGAAGAGATGGTTTTTGGTATGGGCGTCTTCTATTTTCAAATTTAACTAGATTTTATGAAACTTTTTGCATGTGATCCAGAGGTGGTTCTGATGTTTTTGCAAAATGTTTAGAATATTTGAAGCTCTGGGTTTACTTCAATAATTATTTTAGTGTTTCAGCTTTAATAATGTTTATAGTATTTGATTTTCTAAGAGTGGCAATTCAACTTCAAAACTTATGAAATTTTTCAGAGGATTCCTCCGGACCATTTGGGATTTAACTAAGATATTTCTAGACTTTGTGCTTATTTAAATTTGAGGTTTGAAAATCAGAATAATAAATAGGTTATTGAAAAGTATTTTTTTTACCTCTAGACCATTTGGGATTTAACTAAGATATTTCTAGACTTTGTGCTTATTTAAATTTGAGGTTTGAAAATCAGAATAATAAATAGGTTATTGAAAAGTATTTTTTTTAAGTGCCTAAATTTCAGAAAATCCAGAAATTTTTTTAAAAAATTCACAGTAAACTTAAAAAATAAACTGATAACTTTGCATTTCAATTTAGTACAAAATTTGGGATGTTACAAAAACACACCTCCCCACCTAGAATATAAATAGTGGAATGAGTCCATCATATTCCATTCCCAAACCCCTATCTATTCCCAATCCAACAATCCAAACAAGGTTTTAAATACATCCTACTCAGCATTTCCCATTCCCACTCCTCTAAACCCACAATCCAGACGCCACCCGCGGTGAGAGAGGGAGCCAATCACCCAAATATAGTGGAACCGAATCCATAGAAAATGCTCACACGCGGCACGAATTTTTTTTTAAATAATACTTTTTTTAAATTGAATTGCGTTTTTAATATACGGAATAAAAAAATTGCAAAAATATTATTCCGTCGCCAAACCGTACGGCGAATACCCTATTTTCGTCGAACCGTGCGGCGAACACCCTATTTTCGCCACACGGTTCGGCGAAAATATGTTAATTGCGCTATTAACCGGCTGCACGGGAATCAAGGGTATTTTCGCCACACGGTACGGTGAACACCCAGTTTTCGCCAAACCGTACGGCGAAGACAGAGTTTTCGCCAAACCGTACGGCGAAAATAGGTTGTCGCCGCACGGTGTGGCGAAAATTACATGGTAAAATTTGGCCCACGCCAGATCGATCGATCGATCGATCTGTGTTCGGTTCGGCGCCGAAGCCAGAGAAGAAAAGGAGCGGGCGCCTGAAAGGATCGAGGATGGACGCCTAGAGGGGGGGTGAATAGGCGATTTACAATTTTCTAAAACTACGCAGCGGAAAAGAGATCGGAACTTCCGATATGGAGTCGGAGGTTCCGGTGTCTAATCGGAATATTTGATACGAGGTCGGAATATCCGATTAGAACAGAGTCTAGTGAATTGCAAAAACTAGTTATGCCTAAACACAAAATGATTTCTACTCGAAGCTAGCACATGCAAAGATTAGCAACTAGTAGAAAAGCTAGCTAGAGAAATAATCAATCCTAAATAGATCAATTCAATACAAGATAGCAAAGTAAAGCAATAAGCACATGTAAAGAATTGACACGATGATTTGTTTACCGAAGTTCGGACTTCCTCCAAGGAGGTTCCTACGTCTTCGTTGAGGAGGCTCGGTCACACTTGAGCCGGGTCTTTTCCAACCCTATTCCTCGCCAATCTCGGTCACACTTGAGATGTGGCTTCACTTCTTGATTTCTTCCCTTTCGGAGGTGAAATCGAACCTTCAACAAACTTCTCACGGCACACCACACTCGTTGGTTGCTCGTGAGCGACGCCTAGCCGTCTAGGAGTCTTCAAACTCCAAGAGTAACAAATCCAACAAATGGATGATCTTGGAAATGAACTCTAGTGCTCAAGATGAATCTCAATCTATCTCACTCTTAGCACTAACTCTCACTTCCCACACCTCACTCAAAGAGGGATCACTAAGATCACAAGGGAAGGAAACAAGGAGGATACTCAATCCACTCCTAATCACAACACAAGTTTTTAGAGCTCTCTCTAGCCAATGAGATGACCAAGGAGCAACAAATGCATCCCAAGGTGATCTCTCTACTCCACTAGCTCAACCTCTTGTTTAGCCCTTCAAAAATGTCCTCAACCCTCTCTCTCAACCGTCCAAGGGGGGTATTTATACCCCACACCCAAACACTAGCCGTTGGAGCAAGAAAACTAGCCGTTTTACACACATCGGAACTTCCGATCCCAACATCGGAACTTCCGACTAGGCAAAAACTCCAGAACAAACTCAATCCAATAAACACATCGGAACTAACATCGGAACTTCCGATACATCGGAACTTGCATCGGAACTTCCGATCTGGGCAGAGAGGCACCTTACAGAAACCTTTCAAAAAGTTTCTAAGTCTACATCGGAACTTCCGATCCAACATCGGAACTTCCGATCCAACATCGGAACTTACATCGGAACTTCCGATCAGGCAAAAAATCAGCACACTTGCAAACTAAAAACACTGATCGGAACTTCCGATTTTCACGATCGGAACATCCGATTTGACCAGAGAGCACCCTTTTTGAGTTTAACACTTATCGTAACATCCGATCCAAAGATCGGAACATCCGATCAATCCAGAGAGGTTCTAGACTCTCACCAACACACCACCGGACTTACCGATGGATCGGAACATCCGATCCTCTGATCGGAACATCCGATCCAGACAAAAAGACAAACAAACCCGGTGTTCGTGAAGTGTTTTGTGTCTCTCATCTACTAAGGATAGATAACACTTGAGCACAGAGACACTTCTAAATTATCCACGTTGCATCCCTCTTAATAGTATGGCACGCCTATAACAAGACACTCTATCTAGTTACCTTTGATGCCGCACGCGATCAATCCCCTTTGGGGCCTTTATGATCTTCAATCATACCTCATTTCCCCGGGATTGTCACATCGCTCTTTCTTGAAGTCCTCATGATTTACGATCATCTTCTCTTCAAGATCGTCACACAGCTCTACTTCTCTTTTACCGGATCATCACCCGGCTCTCACAACATCTTGTTCATCTCCTCTTGATGAACATTCTTTTCTTTCCTTCTCAACGGGATCTCCTCTTGACATTCATCACCTCATGATGTCGTCCTTGTCCCGTTTCTTTATCTTAACCATCATTGGACCTAACCTGGCTCAATTATCACTTATGAAAATAGTTAGTCCAAGATGCATAGTTGTCTCAATCATCCTTGCACTCAATTAACACATAATGAATGCCTCCATAATGATTGAGCACAACCTAAATCAATTTAAATGAATAATTGTATTTGTGTCTTAAGTATATTGATGCAACTAATGCTTCGTTATACTCAAGAACTATCGATTATCCTTAATCGATCACAAGAACACCATCAACTCATGATGCAATGTTCTTTGATTATTAAGAGATAAACGACCTCAATTTAAATCTTCATTTAAATTGATATGAGTATACAATAACTACACAGGTTTTCATATACTCATGTTGATGGAAAGTAATGATCCATAATATGTGGAATGTATGGAAATGATCATTACTCTAAACCATCAATTATAGAATAAACTCCACAAGTATATGTGCATACATATAATTGACCTTGAATCAATATGCACATATTCAATTTTATTGATTTGGAGCATATCCTATGATACCATGAGTATACTACAACTATGCATGTTAAATGTATACTCAAAGATTTAGTTTCAATGTCTTGATCCTTTATATGTGGTAATGAGAAATAGATCAATGCAATGAAACATTAAGTTAGAGTGTGAACTCCCCCTAAATGTGTGCATCCATGAAATATATGGATTGGGAAACATGATACACAATTTTTGGTTAAAGCAACGGAGAAATTCATACTTCAACTTAAATCCTAAGTATGCAATAAAATAATAAACATTGATACAATGCATACCTTGGGTTTTCCATTTTCTATCCAAATGTGAGGCTACTAAACATAAGCTCAATAAATATGTTAGCCTCATTAAAAAGTAGATTTGTCAATGATCACCAATCATCCTTGATGAGACGAAAATAGTAATTACTTAAACATTAGTCTCATATTAGGATTTGTCATTAATCACCAAAACCAACTTAATGGATCAACCCAATGGAGGTTGTACTTACAATCTCCCCCTTTTTGGTGATTGATGACAAAACCTTTTTCCACAATTGCACTAATGGATATATATCAATATGGAACAAATATTAAGCATTTTATATCCATACCATGGCATGCCATGCACATGATGCATATGAAGATGCATGAGATAAACACATGTGCAAGGCAATTGAGGAAAGCTCACATAATTCTCCCCCTTTTTGTCAATAAGCACCAAAAGCAAATGAACATCCAACTTAAAATAATGCGAGGAAGAGAGACTTGAACTTCATAAGCTTGAACTTACAATCTCCCCCTTTTGGTATTGAATAAATTACGCATGAAGGAGGGTTTCAATAACACCACCTGTGGAAATTTTGTGGCTTTATACCAATTAAATGTAAAACACAAATTGCAAATCCAAATAGCACACAATCAAAGCAAGGGAATTGGAGGATTGATTCAAATAAATCAGATAAGTTTTACAAACTTTTAGATTTGTTATCAATTAAAAGACAAGATGCCAAAAGAAGACGGCTTGATACCAAATGCAAGGCAAAGCGAGCAAGTTTGGAAAATTCTTGAAATATGGCCAAAAAGAATAAAGACTCGAAAGAAGGCCATATTTTGAATTTGGATACCAATTGAAACCAATTGAAGGAATTTAAGCTCAAATTGAAAGGATTTAAGCTCAAAGTGCAAATGTGGGTATCACAAGAGTTATTTGAAACTAATTCAAATAAATCACTTCATTTTATTAGGCTTTACGATAAACACCATGATTCTCTTGTAGAATCTATAATTTTGCCTAATAGGGTTAGATGAGAAACCCAACACAAATACCACTTGAGAAATGAGATACCAATTTAAAATCTATCTCAAGGGTTTTGCTTGAAAATCTTCATTCAAGAATGAGAATAAAGAATTATTCATAAAGAATAATACTCTAATGGAATTTCTCCTTTTTATGTATTTCAATTCATAAAGAACTTCACACAGAGAGTTCTTAAGCGATTGAACTTACAATGCATTTAAGCTTGTGGAGAATCCAACTCAAAAGAGTTTGGGTACCAAGGTAGAGGCTACAAGAGGCAATCAAAATACCACCTGTAGGAGGATTTAAAATTCATTGATACCACTTTGAAAGAATTCAAATAACCGAGGATGTCATTTGTAGGAATGAACAATAACCTCAATGACATCACAAGTTGAGAAGACAGGTATCCAAAGATACCACTAGTAACCACAATAAATGAATAACGCTCTCTTGATACTACTTGTTGGATCAAATCACATAGATATTGATACCAATTGAAAAATAATCGATTGAATCGATGAGTATCAGAGCAATTAAGCATTTAAAGGTATCAAAGCAATTGCAAACACAAAACTAGAGCATGAAAAATAAAAGTTGCAAGGTTTTGCTTTTTGAAATCCTAAACCACACAGATTTAGAGAAGAAGACAAAAGAGCTTTACAAATAAAATCATGAGGGGTGAAAATAAACCTTTGTAAAGATCAAATCCCCTTAGTTTGAATTTGATTTTTGAAATCGCCAAGATTTTATCAAAAACAAGAGATCAAAGCAAAACCAAAGGTACCAGAGAACAACTTGAAAACTTAGAGTTAAACAATTGAGGATATCACTTGGAAGCATTTAAGTGTCCAAAACTTGACATAAATGAGCTCCCCAAGATATTCAATAAATGAATCATGGAGCCATTTTGCATTTGAATTGCACAAGTTTTGTCTAGCCATAAGATCAAGTGAATACCACTTTTGAAATCAATTGAATACTCAAGACTGATACCATTTGAAAACACTTTCATATAAAATGCAAAACTTTTGAATTTTTGCACAAAGATACTTTGGGAACACAAGAATCTTTCTCAAAAGGAATTCTTGAAAAAGGAAGTATCAATCGAAAGATATCCCAAAGCAAAATTCGAAAGAAATTATAAAATCAGGCTGTACACAGATCGGATATTCCGATATATGGATCGGATATTCCGATGTGTACTAAATTCCAGAATATCGGATCTTCCGATTTAAAATCGGATGTTCCGATGAGTTGAATTTTTCAGCTGATTGAAACTCAAAGTCCAGTCCACCTTTTGCAAATTTGTCAAGAATTTTTGCAGATGAAGTCCAAATGAATTGAAATCATTAGGGAACTATCTTTGGACTATTTCAAACATTTTTAGGATAACTTTTGTTTGCAAAGTATTTTCATATAGCTCATTTTGGCAAAATGCGCTTTGAGGTACAAAGATGAAAACAAATTTCATAAAACCTCAATGTGCAACTTCAACTTGGATTTCACCAACAATTGAACCCTCATGGCTTGAAGGATTTGAAATGCATTTTTGAAGCCATGACAATTTATAAAACAATGAAAATCCAATTTGAATGCCAAAATTCAATAATAGGCTCTTTTTGGTTGAAAACAAGGACTTTGAGTCAAAATAGTTTTTAACATAGAATTTTCAAATTGAAAGCTTGTAAAACATTTAAAATACATAGTATAATATTTTTACAAAGCTTTTTGCAAATTTGGATCTATTAAAACATAAATTTTGCTTTTAGTCCAAAGAGGGTTCTTTTGAAGAACCACGAGAAGATCCAATAAATCAAATACTCAACAACACAAAAGATCAACTCCAATTTTAAGAGAATGAGATAAGATTTAGAGATTGAACTTTTGTGTATGAGTTTGAAATACCATTTTGAACTAGGATATGGCACAAGATCTAGTCCTCATGGTGAAACTCACTAAATGCAATATTTTGACCTATATAGGTCAAACTAGGATTTTTCGGCGAGTTTTAAAATCAAAATTTTTGTTTGGTTGGTCTTTTGGAAATCTTTTAAACATGAAAATTATTAAGAATGACCAACTGTAGGATTTTTGTATTGAAATTATTTTCAAAATCCTTTTACTTTTAACTCTATGAAAATTATATGTTTAAATCCAAAACAAGATACAAGTAACTAGATTTTCGACTTTAAACTCATTTCTTTTCAAATTAGAATTTTGTGAAGCCAAATCCTTTGGAAAACATTTCAAAGACTTTTGTATACCAATTTCAATTAGTTTATCAAAAGATTACTAGTAAGTACACAAATTTTGAGTTTTGGCTAAAAGGTTGATTTTTAAAAATATATAAGCACTTATAATAAATATGGGCACACGTAGGGATGTGATACACATGATTATGAATTAGCACTCCCCCTAAATGTGCCACTCCTAACTTGCTCAAGATTACAATTAAAGCACAAGTAAGAAGCATGAGCAAGGTACAATCAACAAGCAATTAAATTGATTTTCATGAAACTAATGCATCTAAACCTACACAAGGCTAGAAGCAATAAAATAATCAATTTAAATTGCAAGTTACCGAGATGGCATTGGCTCATGATAATAGAATGATCTTCCTCATGCTTGGCTCCATGTGTAAATGATGAAGTCTTCATTTTCTTCATGAGACCAAGCGTCCAATCCATCTCATATTGCCTAAAAACCTTTTAGGTGGTTTTTGGTACCCAATCCTTGTTGGGTCCAACAATGTTAGTCACAATAGATTTAGGAACCCAAATGGCCCTAACTTTAGCATTAATGGAATGACTAACATTTTTAGGAATAGGTTTGCAATATTTATTCCTCCTAAGCATATAATTGTCATTGAGTAGTGAACGCTTAGGAGGGCAAACATATTTAGCAACCCTATTTCTAGTTTGATCTTTTCTAAGCAAGTGATAATCATTGAAGTGAGAAGGCTTAGAGGATCTAGTATATCTAGCAAATAATTTGCTATTGTTATTTCTCCTAAGCAATTTATTTGAATTGCTTTGAGTTGGCTTAGGAGCCTTAACAATTTGTGCAAATTCACTTCTAGATTTACTCTTCCTATGCAAATGAATAGCATCATTTGTAGCGAGCATAGGGGACTTGGCAAGCTTGGCAATTACATTGCCGTTCTTGTCCTTCCTAAGCAAATAATCATTAAAATGAATAATAGGCTTAGGGATTATACCTTTGGGACAGTCCTTACCGATATGCCCCTTTTGCCGACAATTGAAGCAAATTCGAGTTCGACTTCTTCTTATCCTCTCAAGGTTTTGCTTCTTGCCGTCACGCCTTATCTTTGATGACGTTCTAGTGCCATCAACTTGATTAGGGCACACCGAGGCAAGGTGACCCTTCTTGTTGCATCCAAAGCACCTCTTGATCTTCGAGAGTTTTCCATGGTGCTTTGGCTTGTTCTTCTCCCTCTTGGAGATGTAGCCAAGTCCTCTTCTATCTTGAGGCACCCGAGGCTCGCTCAAGATCTTGTCGAGGACGGCTTTGCCCTTGTAGCACTTCTCCAAGTCACTTTCCAGCTTTGTGACTTGTTTCTTGAGCTCATTGTTTTCCTCTACAAGATTAGTATCTAACAACATAGAGGAACTTGAAGCAATATCATTAGAGCATGTGGATATATTAATGCTAGGAGTAGACATATCAATTTTGGATGAAATGCAAGGAATGACATTTGAGCAAGGCATTTCATCAATTAAATCACATTGAATACTAATGTCTACACTAGGCTTAGCGAATTCCTTGAGAAGGATCTTTTCATGACTTTCCTTAAGAACATCATAATCCTTTTGAAGTGAGTCTAGCTTCAACTTCAAAATTTTGTATTTAGTTCTCCCCTTCTCAAGAGATTCATTTTTCACCTTTTCTTTAGCAAGATCACTCTCAAGTTCAAGATTTCTTTTTTTTTCAAAGATAAGCAAATCTTCTTGCTTCTCGAGAGTGTCCTCTTGCTTTTCTATTGTATCAAGCAAGACAAGCATTTTGGATATTGATATTTCTCTAATATCACCAAACCTATCATCATAATCGGTATCACTATCATCATCACTCTTACCAAAATCATCTACAATTTGAGATTTGGATGTGTGTGATACCTTCTTCTCCTTTGCCATGAGGCAAATAGGAGTGTTGTCATTGTTTGGGGCGGAAGAGGAGGTAGATGGTGATGTCGGTTCTTCATCACTTGATGTAGAGGTTGAAGAATCATCAACCGACATCCGTTCTTGCATGCAATCCTCATTTGATAAAGTGGACACATCATATTTGTCTTGAAGCATTGTCCACATATCATGAGCACTCTTGAGGTTGTATATCTCATTAAATATCTCTTCGCTCACAGAACTAAAAATAGCGTTAGTAGCTTGAGCGTCTAGATGTAAGCATTTCTCTTCTCCTTTAGTTGGAGCCACTTCGTTTAGACGAAGAGAAAAGCCGACATCTACGATCCACCATATTTGTGGGCTCATGGATTTAAAGAATGAAATCATGCATAATTTCCAATGAGCATAATTATAACCATAAAGCATTAGTGAATCATGAGAGTGCACTAATCCAGTAGTCGTCATCCTTTTTACTCTCTAAGCGGTAAAGCCTAATATGAGAGTGATCGTGGCTCTGATACCAATTGAAAGGATCGAGGATGGACGCCTAGAGGGGGGGTGAATAGGCGATTTACAATTTTCTAAAACTACGCAGCGGAAAAGAGATCGGAACTTCCGATATGGAGTCGGAGGTTCCGGTGTCTAATCGGAATATCTGATACGAGGTCGGAATATCCGATTAGAACAGAGTCTAGTGAATTGCAAAACTAGTTATGCCTAAACACAAAATGATTTCTACTCGAAGCTAGCACATGCAAAGATTAGCAACTAGTAGAAAAGCTAGCTAGAGAAATAATCAATCCTAAATAGATCAATTCAATACAAGATAGCAAAGTAAAGCAATAAGCACATGTAAAGAATTGACACGATGATTAGTTTACCGAAGTTCGGACTTCCTCCAAGGAGGTTCCTACGTCTTCGTTGAGGAGGCTCGGTCACACTTGAGCCGGGTCTTTTCCAACCCTATTCCTCGCCAATCTCGGTCACACTTGAGATGTGGCTTCACTTCTTGATTTCTTCCCTTTCGGAGGTGAAATCGAACCTTCAACAAACTTCTCACGGCACACCACACTCGTTGGTTGCTCGTGAGCGACGCCTAGCCGTCTAGGAGTCTTCAAACTCCAAGAGTAACAAATCCAACAAATGGATGATCTTGGAAATGAACTCTAGTGCTCAAGATGAATCTCAATCTATCTCACTCTTAGCACTAACTCTCACTTCCCACACCTCACTCAAAGAGGGATCACTAAGATCACAAGGGAAGGAAACAAGGAGGATACTCAATCCACTCCTAATCACAACACAAGTTTTTAGAGCTCTCTCTAGCCAATGAGATGACCAAGGAGCAACAAATGCATCCCAAGGTGATCTCTCTACTCCACTAGCTCAACCTCTTGTTTAGCCCTTCAAAAATGTCCTCAACCCTCTCTCTCAACCGTCCAAGGGGGGTATTTATACCCCACACCCAAACACTAGCCGTTGGAGCAAGAAAACTAGCCGTTTTACACACATCGGAACTTCCGATCCCAACATCGGAACTTCCGACTAGGCAAAAACTCCAGAACAAACTCAATCCAATAAACACATCGGAACTAACATCGGAACTTCCGATACATCGGAACTTCCGATCTGGGCAGAGAGGCACCTTACAGAAACCTTTCAAAAAGTTTCTAAGTCTACATCGGAACTTCCGATCCAACATCGGAACTTCCGATCCAACATCGGAACTTACATCGGAACTTCCGATCAGGCAAAAAATCAGCACACTTGCAAACTAAAAACACTGATCGGAACTTCCGATTTTCACGATCGGAACATCCGATTTGACCAGAGAGCACCCTTTTTGAGTTTAACACTTATCGGAACATCCGATCCAAAGATCGGAACATCCGATCAATCCAGAGAGGTTCTAGACTCTCACCAACACACCACCGGACTTACCGATGGATCGGAACATTCGATCCTCTGATCGGAACATCCAATCCAGACAAAAAGACAAACAAACCTGGTGTTCATGAAGTGTTTTGTGTCTCTCGTCTACTAAGGATAGAAAACACTTGAGCACAGAGACACTTCTAAATTATCCACGTTGCATCCCTCTTAATAGTACGGCACGCCTATAACAAGACACTCTATCTAGTTACCTTTGATGCCGCACGCGATCAATCCCCTTTGGGGCCTTTATGATCTTCAATCATACCTCATTTCCCCGGGATTGTCACATCGCTCTTTCTTGAAGTCCTCATGATTTACGATCATCTTCTCTTCAAGATCGTCACACAGCTCTACTTCTCTTTTACCGGATCATCACCCGGCTCTCACAACATCTTGTTCATCTCCTCTTGATGAACATTCTTTTCTTTCCTTCTCAACGGGATCTCCTCTTGACATTCATCACCTCATGATGTCGTCCTTGTCCCGTTTTTTTATCTTAACCATCATTGGACCTAACCTGGCTCAATTATCACTTATGAAAATAGTTAGTCCAAGATGCATAGTTGTCTCAATCATCCTTGCACTCAATTAACACATAATGAATGCCTCCATAATGATTGGGCACAACCTAAATCAATTTAAATGAATAATTGTATTTGTGTCTTAAGTATATTGATGCAACTAATGCTTCGTTATACTCAAGAACTATCGATTATCCTTAATCGATCACAAGAACACCATCAACTAATGATGCAATGTTCTTTGATTATTAAGAGATAAACGACCTCAATTTAAATCTTCATTTAAATTGATATGAGTATACAATAACTACACAGGTTTTCATATACTCATGTTGATGGAAAGTAATGATCCATAATATGTGGAATGTATGGAAATGATCATTACTCTAAACCATCAATTATAGAATAAACTCCACAAGTATATGTGCATACATATAATTGACCTTGAATCAATATGCACATATTCAATTTTATTGATTTGGAGCATATCCTATGATACCATGAGTATACTACAACTATGCATGTTAAATGTATACTCAAAGATTTAGTTTCAATGTCTTGATCCTTTATATGTGGTAATGAGAAATAGATCAATGCAATGAAACATTAAGTTAGAGTGTGAACTCCCCCTAAATGTGTGCATCCATGAAATATATGGATTGGGAAACATGATACACAATTTTTGGTTAAAGCAACGGAGAAATTCATACTTCAACTTAAATCCTAAGTATGCAATAAAATAATAAACATTGATACAATGCATACCTTGGGTTTTCCATTTTCTATCCAAATGTGAGGCTACTAAACATAAGCTCAATAAATATGTTAGCCTCATTAAAAAGTAGATTTGTCAATGATCACCAATCATCCTTGATGAGACGAAAATAGTAATTACTTAAACATTAGTCTCATATTAGGATTTGTCATTAATCACCAAAACCAACTTAATGGATCAACCCAATGGAGGTTGTACTTACAATCTCCCCCTTTTTGGTGATTGATGACAAAACCTTTTTCCACAATTGCACTAATGGATATATATCAATATGGAACAAATATTAAGCATTTTATATCCATACCATGGCATGCCATGCACATGATGCATATGAAGATGCATGAGATAAACACATGTGCAAGGCAATTGAGGAAAGCTCACATAATTCTCCCCCTTTTTGTCAATAAGCACCAAAAGCAAATGAACATCCAACTTAAAATAATGCGAGGAAGAGAGACTTGAACTTCATAAGCTTGAACTTACAATCTCCCCCTTTTGGTATTGAATAAATTACGCAGTTGTGGTAGAAATGGTTAAGATGGTGCAAGGGATCTAGCCTCGATTGTGTGATGCTGGTGCAAGCTTGCCCTAGGGAAGAGGTGAGTACTACTGGTGTGAGCGAGAGCAAAGACATCGGCCACTCTGGTGAACAAGTTCACCAATGGTGTCGGTTGAGGCAGCAGAAAGAATGGGGATGATCACATGGATGCAGCAAGCGCAGAAGGTCGGTGATGAAGGGAGGATATCGATCAACTTGTGGATCAATTGGATTGGGTGGACCGCATGGCGACAGAAGAGGAAGCCGAAATGTTGGACCCAGTCGATACCATCGGCGAAGATGATGACCGGGAGGAAGATGATGAAATGCATGGTAGTACTCGCTCAGCGGAGGTACCCATCCCCGATGAATGGAACAGGCAGAACAAAGCGGGTATGGAAGCTTTGTGGGGCCATGACTCTCATTGTGAGTATGGTACTTGTGCCATTCGGTTGAATCAAATGTTCCCGAACAATTCTGAATTGAAGTTGGCAGTTAGCTTGTGGGCACTATCGCTACAAAGAGAGTTTCGGGTTGTCCTGTCTAGCCCAGATAAGTACACAGTGAAGTGCGTAATGGATGGTTGTGAATTTAAAGTACATGCATACAAGCCGAAGTGTGAGACATATTGGATTGCATCAAGAGTGGACGAGCACACATGCAGACTAGAAAATGTTCTTGTCAAACACCGTAACTTGAATGCGGCTGTAATAGCCAGCGTGATGTTTAATGAAATCATTGAGAAGCGGGATATCGAGTGTTCGTATATTCAGAAAGCAATGTTACGAACATTTAAGTATCAGATAAGCTACTCCATGGCCTGGCGTGCGAAGCAGAAAGCATTAGAGAAGAGGTTTGGCACATACGAGGCATCGTATTGCAACCTACCTCGTGTGCTTGAAGTACTGAAGCAAACCAATCCTGGCACATACACCGCTTTCAAAGAAAGCGAAGCAGATGCAAATGGGATCTGTACATTTCGTCGTGCTTTCTTTTCATTGGGGCCTTGCATTGCGTCATTCAGGTACTGTCGTCCATTGCTTTGTGTTGATGGCACATTTTTGACTGGAAAATACAAGGGGCAGATTCTAACAGCCATTGCAATTGATGCGAACAACCACATACTTCCATTGGCCTTTACTTTTGATGAGGGTGAGAATCGGGATAGCTGGCTGTGGTTTTTCAGACATCTGAAGGTGGGGGTAGTTGGTGATCGACCCAGCATGTGCATCATTCATGATCGTCACAAAGGTATCCTCTTGGCAATCAAGACTCTACAGGAGGACCGAGATGAACCATTTTTGTGGCCTGACCTGCAGAACAGGTGGTGCATGAGACATTTGGGTGCCAATTTCTTCAGGCAGTTCAAAAGCAAGAAACTGATGAATCTGTTTAAGAGGTTATGCAAGCAGAATCAGGCACGTAAGTTCAACGCGCTATTTGCCGAGTTGGATAAGCACACCAGTGCGCATATCAAAGAGATGAAGAAGCAACCACCTACGCCGAACGAATGTCCACCCAAAAGGCTAACACCCCTTGGGGAGCTCGATCCTCCTAATATGAGGAGACGAACGTCAAGGAACATTAAGTGTTTCAGCCTTTGGATAGAGGCCGAGCCTCTAGAGAAGTGGGCATTGCTCCATGACACCGGAGGCGCCAGGTTAGTATGGTACATTAAAATATCAAAACAGCGCTAAACAATTTGGCTGTTGTTCTAAACTGCTTTTATGCGTTGAACAGGTTTGGCGTGATGACAACGAACATAGCCGAGGTTTACAATTGGGTCATCCGAGGCCTCCGTCCGCTTCCGCTTGTGGCCATCCTTGAAGGCATGTTGCACGGCATCGTTAGCTACTACCAAAAAAGGCATGCGGAAGCGGTACTTCATGCGTCCACATTGCAAACGCCGTATTGTTCGCGGATGATGACCTACATGGAGGAACGAACCATGAAAGCTCAGCAGCATATGGTGCGTAGCTACGGGGTCACTGAATACCGCTTCGAGGTGACTCTTCGGTGCAAAAGGGGATTGGGAACGGACACAGCGGTTATTACGCATGAGGTTAATCTAGGCCAAGGGGCATCTGGATGGTGTGAATGCAGCTGCAATAAGCCAAGACTTCTCCATATTCTTTCCTCACACGTGATGGCTGCTTGTGGGCAAATTGGGTTAAACACGTCGCAATACATGTCCCCTTTCTACTTGAAGGATCATGTTGTCCATATCTGGTCGGGTGAGTTTCGTGGTTTTCGTGCACACAGTGATTTCACCGCGATTAACAGAGATGAGGGCATCTGTTTGCCGGATCCAACCTTGCAGAGGTGTGCGGAAGAAGCGATCAGTCGATCCACAGATTAGGCGCATTCGCAACGACATGGATGAATCTGAAGTGGGTGGCCCTCTTAGGAGGTGTTCTGAGTGCGGCGAGTATGGCCACAAGGCAAACCAGTGCACGTAGGGTGTAGGTTCTGAAAGTGGTGGTGGCTATGTATCGAAATATGTTATTATATGCACGTTGGATGTCTTTTATTGTAATATTGACGCGATTGGGTGTCTTTTATTCATATATGTTGTGTCTCTCACATGTTGTGTACTTTTATTTATGTTCACCCCTTATGTCTTTTATACATATATGTATTGTAATATTGACGTGATTGGTTGTCTTTTATTCAGATATGTTGTGTCTTTTATTCAGATATGTTGTGTTTGTCACATTTTGTGTACCTTTATTTATGTTCAACCCTCATGTCTTTTATTATTATACGTTGTGTACTTTTATTCACATATGTCGTGCTTGCCGTACGTTGTGTAGTATGATTTATGTTGAAACATTTCTATGTGCAGGGATGGAGCAGGTCGACTCACTCCTGGACCCTGTCTTGGATGCGCGGCACCGTGCGCACGTCCACACGACAGAGGGGAATGACAAGTTGCCCTTACTGCGGATTCGTGTGCCTAACAAGGCATGGTGCGTTGACGCTCGCTTCCACACCAGGTTAGTTGCAGTACTTGTACATGTTCCATTGTTCGTACAATTAGTATTCATTACATTCAACTCTGTGGTTCCTCGTTAGGCTTGCACGTGCCGGACTGCTTCCGCTAGTCCGGATGGTGGAGGGTTCAGCTGCCGACCCCGTCGAGCACGACCCCCAGGCACAGGGTGACGACCCGCAGCGGTCGCGGAGTTTCCCGTACGACCACTCGTTGTTAGCATGTTTGGTCGACCGCTGGAGGCCGGAGACGCACACTTTTCACCTGCCTGTCGGGGAGATGACGGTGACGCTGCAGGACGTCTCCATGCTCACTGGATTGCCGATCGCCGGGGCAGCGATCGGCCCCTCGGTGGCTCCTGCTGGGTGGGACGCAGACTTACTGCTGCGCGCGGCGGGTCGCGGAGGTCGACCCACAGATCTGCGTAGGCGAGAAGCACGGGCCATCGAGGAGGTGGTTAGCCTGATTCGAGGTTAGTGATTGTACATATTACTATGTTACTCCAGCTTTGCATAGCATTAACGTGATATCACACTCTTTCAATTGTTGCGGTGTAGCGGATGGCGGCCGAGCCCACGGACTACCGGTTGCTAGGCACCTCGAGGCCTATCTGCTTTGGTTGTTCGGCTGGGTGATGTTCACGTCGAGTCACGGCGACACCGTGGACGCGCGTTGGATAGCCCACGCACGGGCTATTGCGGACTCAGAGCCTGACGATGTACCGGCGGTATCCTGGTTCGGCGGTTCTTGCTTCCACGCATCGCGCCTTTGCGACGCTGCGGCGCGTGAAGAAAGGCAGGAACTCCAATCTGACCGGGATGCCGCTTCTTCTTCAGCTTTGGTCATTCGAGCGCTTCTCCGTGGGTCGACCCCTTGTCGACCCTCGGCACTACACCGCCGACATGTACGGCGGTGATGCGCTGGACCGACCGACGATGGGCTCGCTCTGGACCAGGCGACGGGTACATGTTCTTACTCATTAATGGAATTGTAATTTCAATGCCATCTGCTTACAGTTATTTCTACTCTATTGCAGCCACAGTGGGTAGGTGTCCAGGTACGTGCGGCGTACCTCGCCTTCACGGAGGCCTTCGACCACCTGAGGGACGGGAATGTCGTCTGTGACCCCTACAGCGACGAGTGTGTAGGAGAGAGAGCTGCGGGGGGGCTGTCCATGCTCTGCGACAGGGACCAGCCTTACTGGAAGACGAGGAGGAAGCTCGTCTTCGATGTCTTCGTAGAGGACTACGTGCCGCACCGAGTCCTCAGGCAGTTCGGACTACGCCAGGTGGTCCCTGTTCCTTTGGGGGAACGCGTGCCAGCCAAAGTGCACTCATGAGTTACTCGCCACTACAGGAATGCTAAGTGCTTACGACATATTTGTAGTAATGAGGTCTTTTGTGCAGGTACTCCACCCAGGGACCCAAGAAGGCCATGGTGACCTTGCTGCAGAGGATGGCGCCGTGGCTTGCGCCAGGGAGGGGGCGCTGAGGACGTTGTCGAGGAGGTCGCGCCCTACGACCCTCCTCCTCCTACCAGAGTACTTGTCTGGCACGTGCCCCGACCCGCACTCGCCTCCTACGCGAGGAGCAACCGCCCAGTGTTTGCCGGGCCGGCATCGCAGACTTGTACTCGAGCCACGCAGGACTGGCACTGCACCAGATGGTAAGTCTCGTTGTATTTTTACTCATTAATGCAATTGTAATTTCAATGCTATGTCGTTATGTTTAATGTTTGTTTGTACGTGATAGGTGGACGAGGCGAGGGGCTTGCAGCAGCATGCCGCTGACTTTCTGTCTAGGCTGCAGCAGGGGACCACTTTCACACCGCAGCAGCTATCAGAGGCCATGGGGCATGTGGAGCTGCACTCCCGACGGATCATGGAGATTGGTGCTGTTTGGCAGGCCCCAGCCGATCGCTTTACCGTGGCACCTCGTCTCAGGCCGCCACCGGGCTCGGCTCACAGACACCACCTTCTCGACCACCGCTTCTGACCAGGGTCTAGCTTCCACACCCAGTGCCTCGGCTCAGGCACTACCGAGGATCCAGTTGGCAGACGCCACCACGCGGGCCTACCATGGTCCCCACACCCGGTAAGCCGATAAACATTCAGTTCATCCCGTTTCGAATCTAATCTTCTCACTATAATTAAATGTTAATGTCTGTACTGTAGGCCTCCTAGGACATGCCTCTACTTCGGACACCCAGTCAGGGCACGGCGTCCCTGACTACTGGCCCGATCAGTTCTTCGCAGGGGCTCCGTTCACGCAGCCTCCTCCAGCCACGCAGCACACGCCGCCTCTTCCAGCCACGCAGATCACGCAGCCTCCTCCAGACCCGTTGCCTCCCCACTTGCGTGTCCCGCCGATTCGGTACAGCCCTTCGGACTACGGCCAGGCGGGACCGTCGCGGGTGCTTCGCACACGACCTCTCGACGATGCACCCCCTTCGGCGCGTCGGGGAAGGAGAGCTAGGGGTCGTGGTCGTGGCAGTGGTCGGGGCTGTGGTCGATCCACCACCGGGGGGTGATCAGGCTTAGGATGTGCGTTATTTTTGGGTACTTTGTCCTATTATGCTTTACCATCTATTTTGTGTACTTTGTCATATACGTGGTCTATTATATATTTCTATCATCTTTAGTCATATCAACCGCGTGTCATTATTGCTTTTTCAGCTTTTGTCATATCAACTTTTCCAGCCTTTGTCATTTCAGCTGCATAATGCTGCCGAAAGCCGGCTATGGCAGAGATTCCTGTTTAAAGTCAGGCATAGCCACGCTCATGTCATCATGACCTGCAGAAGCATCCGATGCTCGCGGATTTGAAATACTCTGAAGTCCGCGAGACTCTCCTTTGGTTGCCCCTTCGCCAGCTCTTTATAAACCCACGGAGGGAGGGATATGTGCATCACACAGCCAGAACTTCCATAAACTTTAGTCTGTTTTCCCCACACACACAGTAGGCCACGATGTCGTTCTACCGTCGCCTCTTCAGCAAGCGAAGGCTAACCCCCCAATACCCGGATGAGAGTAGCGTTGACGCCCCAGTTCTGCCGGAGTTGCCACGCCTGAAATGTGACTGCAACCTGGTAGCGAAGGTTACGCAGTCTACGCACGGAGATACGGCCTCCCGCGCTCACTACTGTTGTGGCCGCGGCTTCGGGGTAAACCAAATGTTGTCCATACCCTAATTACGGTAACAGTACCATTTCATGCATCGTTATTTGTTTTTTTAGGATGAGGACCGTTGTTGCTTTTTCCAATGGATCGACGGGCCAGAACGACGTGACTACGAATTTCTCTACAACTGCCACGACGCCTACCCCACTTCGCCAGAGAACTTCACACGGTGGGAGAGGCCGCCAGGATATGTCCCCTACCTAGATTGACCGGAGTTAAGGGCCGGTGGGCAAGGGACGAACCAAAGAGCAAATCTGCGGTATTCGTGCCGAAAAATACATTCGAACGTGACATTTCACAGGTTGCCGAAAAGGCTTAAAAGTTATGGTTGACAATAGTACTTAGGGTTATTGTGGCGGTATATTTTTGTAGTGAACAAAGGCGTAGATGATATATTTTCCCATAATATGGTACTCCATATATCAAACAGCAAATCTGCGGTATTCGTGCCGAAAAATACATTCGAACGAGACATTTCACAGGCTGCCGAAAAGGCTTAAAAGTTATGGTTGACAATAGTACTTAGGGTTATTGTGGCGGTATATTTTTGTAGTGAACAAAGGCGTAGATGAAATATTTTCCCATAATATGGTACTCCATATATCAAAGAGCAAATCTGCGGTATTCGTGCCAAAAAAATACATTCGAACGTGACATTTTACAGGCTGCCGAAAATGCTTAAAAGTTATGGTTGACAATAGTATTTAGGGTTATTGTCGCAGTATATTTTTGCAGTGAACAAAGGCGTAGATGAAATATTTTTCCATAATATGGTATGATACCTACATATTTTTGCATAAATGGAACATCCAACACTATATGCATATGGTATAATTATTTTATTCCATGTTTTGTATATTTTCGCCATACGGCTTGGCGACTACCTATTTTCGCCATACGGCTTGGCGAATAATATATTTTCGCCGTATAGCATGGCGACTACCTATTTTCGCCGAACGGTGTGGCGAATACCCTATTTTCGCCACAACGTACGGCGAAAATACCCTAACCCATGGTTCTGAACAATTAATAGCGCAATTAGCCTATTTTCGCCGAACCGTGTGGCGAAAATAGGGTATTCGCCACACGGTACGGCGAAAATAGAGTGTTCGCCATACCGTTTGGCGACGGCATATTATTTTTGCAAATTTTTTATTCCGTATATTAAAAACGCAATTTGATTTAAAAAAGTATTATTTAAAAAAAATTCCACGCAGCACCTATTTGTTTGATATGACAATCTAGTTCACGTCATCCGCCATGAGGTCAAAATCAACTAAAAACCACACGGTAGAGCCAGGGCCGGTCCTGAGTTTTTAGGGGTCCGGGGCGAAATTATAAATGGAGGCCCCTATAACATAAGCATTGAAATATTTTTATATTACCATGTATCAACTGAAAAGACAATATTCAGTGTATTATAGAAATTGTTACCAATAAATAAATGGAAGTACAAAAGTGATATTATTTACCTCAAACATTTTGTAGAGATCATCTTAGGAAATATCTTCTAACATTTCTAGATGCAAAATCATCAATTATAACGTCAACATTAATGTCATCCAATAATTTCTTCTCAATACATAAAGTTACCAGACCATTTAACCTTTCTTGAGACATTGTAGACCTTAAATAGTTTTTCAATAATTTCAATTTTGAAAAGCTTCTTTCAGCTGATGCCATAGTTACCAGCATAGTAAATAAGATCCGATAAGTAACAATTCCACAGTAGCTGCACAGTTTTTTAGTTTTTAGATAGATACTGCGTGTTGTGTTCGGTCTCTGTCTCGGATGTGCTACAGTACCCGCAATGGAAAATAGAAGTCCAGTCTAGTTTTGTTTCGATTTTTGCTTTGATGTGAAGCAGCCCAACTCTCGTAATTGAGTCTATATATTGCAATGAAATCAGAGAAGACATGAGCAGTTTCCACATCGCAAAAATAAGTATGTTATATAGTTTTAGTTCGATTGATATTTTTTTTCTAAAAAGCGTTCAAATCTGAAGTTTTTGCTAGTTAGTTTCAGCCAAGAGTTGCACACGAATGTTTCAGCCGAAGTGTGTCCAGCTGTAGCGTTTTCAGACAAGGAATAAAAAACTTGTCGCTAGCATCTAGGTCTTGGACAGATTATCAATATCGATTGCTCTCGGCTCTCATGTAGGTGTGTAGTCTTCACATTATGTGTCGGGACCCCGAATTTACAAATCCGGACCCTCTGTGTATTCAGCACTAGTCCAGGAACGCGCTAGTGCACACAGTCTTAACATCGGTAAATATCACAATCATACCAAACGATACCAATAAAGTACTTTATTTAAATAACCAAACTGGTTGTTCGACCTTATGGTCAAATTACAAATGTATGCCTCGCAAGGCGAAACTTATTCAGAGAAAAATAATAGCAGCGGAAAATCAAATAACTTCGTGGCGCCATCCAGTATACCACAGGCAACTGACTGGGCTCGCATCCCTAAGTAGACGGATCTTCTTGGAGTTCCTCCTCCAAAGCTGGTGTAGTCTCCTCTTCAACTGGTATTGTGTTGAGGCAAGGGTGAGTACTTGGTACTCAGCAAGTCATGCACAGAATGCAAGCTAATATACTACATGCATGGCTTGGTACAAAGGAGTAGCTCAAGGTATATTTGCGATGCTTGACATTTGAAAAGTAATATAAGTAGATTCGAAAGCAGTAGAAATAAGTAAAGCGTAAATAACTTTTCCAGAAGTTTAATAAACATGTTTCCCCATCCTAAACCACATTACCATCATCTTTATTCTTAAACCAGACCAACCTTTCAAATCCAAGTTATTTTCAGAAAGTCTAACCCTTGACTGTAATTCCCGAGCATTGTCCAGTACCGTGGACTCGGCTATTTAAATAGATTCTACACTCTGCAGAGGTTATGCACTTTACCCACAAGATACAGTCAAACACCACAAAGGCGAAGTTCCTCAGAATAAAGCCTTTGAAGCCTCAAACAACACAGGTGGTCCTCTCAGGTTCGTGCTCTACACCATCCCTTCCCTTAGCCAAGGCGAAGTATGGGACCAACACACCGTTAGATGGGTATCGGCCCACGGCCACGACACGCTCCCCGCACAATCACACAAGCGGTGTAATTGACACCACTGAGGCTCCACAAGTGAGTCCTTAGCGACTTAGTCAACTAGGGCCGTCCCATTCGACCATGTGGTTGCAAGTATGACCAGTTCAAAGGCTTGCAAGGTTAAGTCCTTAGAGTGACCAGGGCAAGTCTGCAGAAGAACCAAATCAACATTCCTAACGCCACAATCGGCCCACTGATTACTCTTGCCACATGCCCTGGCCGAAATCGTTTATCAAACCACAGTTGATTACCATGCACCACGTGCCATCAACATCACATGATACTTTTCCAAAACAAGTTCAATATATCATTAAGTCAATATTAACATTTAATTATCCAAAATCATGTTATGAGAACGTAAAGGTGTCTAAGCAGTATACTACAGCGGTCTAAACCCATGTTGGCAAGTTAATAACGTCCAACTAGTAATCCACAACTAGGGTGACAAAGGGTCATGGCACATACTTAAGTAATCAAGGTGTCATACAGCAAATTGGTATTTATCTAATCCCCAGGTTTAAACCAAGTATTTTTCTAATTGAACTAGCATGCAATAGTTTAAATCAAAATAGGTTTCAAAATGGGATCAACATGGTCAAAGCACAACTTGCCTTCAAAAAGTACTTGCTCTTGATCTTGAGTTGGATCCTGAGTCAACACTTCTCCTTCGAATCCTTAGGCACTTCAACGTCTACTCGTAAAGCGTGCAAATAGCAAATACACAAATAAACACTAGGCAAAAACATCCCAAAACTCCAAATAAAATCCATAAACAGAGAGAACATAATTTTCTGGATTTTTAGGAACTGGAATAAATCAAATTCGGAGTTAAAAGCATAAAAGTTATGATTATTTAAAGTTTAAATAATCAATTAAATAATATTACAGAGAAAAACTTTAGTCCAAAAATTAAATAAAATTCATACTTAGGTAGATCTCAATTTTATACAAATTTAGAAATTTGAATCACTCAAATCGGAGTTGAAACGCAAAAGTTATAAGCGTTTGAAGTTTGAATCTAAATTTGAAATCATTATTTCGAATTAATAAATCATTTTCTTTTTCGGAAATTAATTATTGCGTCAGCATGGACACGTGTCAGCTCCTGATTGGCTGGCTGACGTCAGCCGGCTCATGGGCTCGGTCCACGCTCGGCTTGGGTCCACCGTGGACTCGGTCCACGACTCCGTGAGGCCCGACATGTGGGCCCACTCGGGTGACGTCATCGCTGACGTCAGCGGGGCTCAGCCCACGGTGCTGACATGTGGGACCCACTGTGACGTCATGGGTGACGTCAGCGCTCGGCTGGGACAGCCGCTGACATGCGGGCCCTCTGACACGCGCGGGCCTCGCGTGTCGGCGTCCACACGACACGCGGCGTGGGCCGGCCGGCCGACGCGTCGGTCCAACTTCCCGACACGTGGCGCAATCCCGGCCGTTGGTTTGAAAATCAACGGCGCGGATTAGACCCAGTGTTGACGCGTTTGGGTTAACGCATTGATTTCGGACCGTTGGATCTAGATCCGATGGTCGAGATTAGATCTGGAAATCGTAACGCAATCTCACCGTGCGCTGACGTGGCGTGATCTCGAGCGTTGGATCTTGATCGGACGACTGAGAGAGCTCGCGGTCCGGCGATGGCTTGCGGCGGCGCTGGCTCACCGGCGCGGAGGACGACGACCTTGCCAACGGCGTTTCTGGCGCGCTCCGGCGAGATGAATCCTTCCTTCGGGTGCGTCTCGTCACGGTGGTTCCGGATCTGGGCTCCTTCTCGGCGGAAGACGACGGACGGCGGCGGAATCGAGCAAAAACCGCGGCGGTCACTTCCTCCAACTACGGCGAGCTCGCACGCGAATCGGCGGCGGCTCAGGCGAGATGGCTCGGGGGAACGGGTGCACAAGGATGAGGGCAACCTCGGGGGACGTCTCACGCTTTAAATAGCCTCGGCGTTCGCGCGGGACACGGAAACCTAGTTTCCCACGGCGGCGGGCGCGGCGGCGGAGTCCGGCTCGGTCTCGGCGAGACGATAACGCACAACCGTCCCACGTGGCACGATCAGCGGCCACGATCGCGACGGCGCGATCGGATCCGGGCCGGATACGGTTCGAACCGGTACGGGCGGATCTCAGCCGTTGGATCTTGATCCAACGGTTGGAATTGATTAGGGTTTTGAGCTGGTTTGATCGAGTCACGTGGCTCGGGTCGGACTCGAGTCCGACTCGGGTTCCGACTCGGTCGGATGAACAGTACTTGACCCGAGTTGATTTTCCAGCGATTTAATATTTAAAATAATTTCCAGTAATTCATTTATTTCATTAAAAATAGCAAATGACTCAGAAAAATTCCAGAAAAATTCTGGAAAATATTTTGGATCATTTTGGACTCAAATAAAATATTTCCAACAAAATTTTATTTGCAATATTAAATTCTTTAATTATTTCAAAATGGAATAAATTCAAATAAATTCCAAATAAATCCAAATAAATTCCAGAAAATTCCAAAAATTCACCAAAGTACCAAATCACACATGAATTCAAGAAAAGCAAAATTTTGGGGTGTTACAAACCTCCCCCCCTTAATAGAATCTCGTCCCCGAGATTCAGGGCTCACTACAGAATAGGTTTGGAAACTCTTTCTTCAAATCCTCTTCGCGCTCCCAAGTCGCTTCGCTTTCTTCATGGTTGCTCCACTGAACTCTACAAAAACGGGTTGACTTGTTTCTAGTTTCTCGATCCATTGCGTCCAGAATCCTCACGGGATACTCCTTATAAGTCAAATCCTCTTGCAACTCAATTGATTCTAACGGTGTCTGTTCCTCAGGAACTCGGAGACACTTCTTCAACTGGGACACATGGAATACGTCATGCACTCCTGCTAACGACTGCGGCAACTCCAGCTGATAAGCAACTTCGCCTCTGCGACTCAAAATCTTAAATGGTCCAACATAACGGGGTGCAAGTTTCCCTTTGGCATGGAACCTCTTAACTCCCCTGAGAGGCGTAACTCTGAGGTATACAAAGTCTTCTGGTTCAAAACTCAAATCTCGGCGACGATTGTCAGCATAACTCTTTTGTCGTGATTGGGCTATCTTCAACCTTTCCCTAATCATAGCGACCGCTTCTTGACCTCTTGAAGAATATCAGGCCCAAAGACACGGCTCGCCGGTCTCATTCCAATTCAATGGCGTCCGACAGGTCGACCATACAAAGGCCTCAAAAGATGACATCTGTAAACTAGCCTGATAACTATTGTTGTGACTGAACTCGGCATACGGCAAACTTTTATCCCAAGAAGTAGCATAAGCCAATGCACAAGCTCTTAACATATCCTCCAGAATCTGGTTGACTCTTTCGGTCTGTCCATCCGTCTGTGGATGATAAGCTGTACTGAAGTTCAAACGGGTTCCCATGGCTTCATGCAACTTATTCCAGAACCTTGAGGTAAATTGGGTACCTCTGTCCGATACAATCCTCTTTGGCACTCCGTGCAAACAGACAATTCTGATCATGTACAATTCTGCTAATTTATCTCCCGAGTAAGTGGTCTTCACGGGGATAAAATGAGCTACTTTAGTCAAGCGGTCCACTATAACCCATATGGAGTCATAACCTCCTTGAGTCTTCGGCAAACCGGTAATGAAATCCATTCCGATTTCCTCCCACTTCCACTCAGGTATTTTCAGCGGTTGTAGCAATCCTGCTGGTCTCTGATGCATTGCCTTGACTCTCTGGCATACGTCGCACAATGCAACATGCTCGGCAACTTCACGTTTCATACTCGGCCACCAGAATCTCTCCTTCAGATCCTGATACATCTTGGCGCTTCCAGGATGAATTGAGTACTTAGAGTCATGGGCTTCTTCCAAAATCAGTTGCTTTAACTCCTTTTTGTTAGGCACACAAATTCGATCCTTCATCCATAACGTGCCTTGCTCATCCAACTTGAAGTCCTCTGCCCTGCCTTCCTTCTTGATGGACTTAATCCTGCGGATCTTGTCATCATCCTTCTGTCCTTCTCGGATCTGATCCTCTAGGGTAGGCTTTACTTCTAATGCGGCCAAGAATCCGCTAGGTACCACCTCAATTTTCATCTTCTGAAAATCCTCACGTAACTCATCCTGACTTGTGGCTAGCAACGTACTCACGGTATGGCTTTTCCGACTCAGAGCATCGGCTACTACGTTGGCCTTCCCGGGATGGTAATGGATTCCAACATTATAGTCCTTGATCAACTCCAACCATCTCCTCTGCCTCATATTCAGATCCGACTGGGTGAATATGTACTTAAGGCTCTTATGATCCGTATATACTTCACATCTGTTTCCAATCAGATAGTGACGCCATATCTTCAGAGCATGCACTACGGCAGCTAACTCTAAGTCATGTGTCGGATAATTTTCCTCATGCGGCCTCAACTGCCTTGATGCATAAGCGACGACCTTTCCATTCTCTGACAAGACACATCCAAGTCCTTGGCGCGATGCGTCACAATAAATATCGAAGCTTTGAGCAACATCCTAGAACTAACACCGGTCTTGGCGTCAATCGCTTCTTGACTCTGAAATCCTTTCTCACATTCTCGCGCCCATGCAAACTTCTTTTCCTTCTTCAAATAGCTATGCGTAAGAGGTTTCGCAATTGTCGAAAAGCCTTCGATGAAACGGCGGTAGTATCCTGCCATTCCAAGGAAACTCGAACTGGGTCACGATCTTGGCTGCTCCCAATGTAACACCGCTTCTACTTTGCTTGGATCTACGGCGACTCCTTCTGCGGTCATTACATGCCCAACAAACTCCACCTTGTCCTTCCAAAAATCACACTTGCTGAACTTGGCGAAAAGTTCTTTGTTCCTCGCCTTTTCCAAAACTCGCCTTAAGTGTTCGGCATGTTCATCCTCTGTATTGGAGTAGATTAGGATATCGTCTATGAACACGACGACAAACTTGTCCAAATATCCCATGAACACCTTATTCATCATATCCATGAAATAAGCTGGCGCATTCGTTACCCAAAGGACATAATCAGAACTCGTAATGTCCATATCTTGACGAGAATGCAGTCTTGAATATCTTACGATCGGATCTTCAATCGATGGTATCCCGATCTCGAGATCAATCTTGGAGAAAACTCGGCTCCTCTTAATCGATCAAACAAATCATCAATCCCGGGTAGCGGATACTTATTCTTCACGGTGACTTCATTGAGTGCACGGTAGTCAATGCACATCCACGAAACTCCCGTCCTTCTTCTTGACAAACAAAGCCGGTGCTCCCCACGGCGACGAACTCGGCCTCGATAAATCCTTTCTCCATTAACTCTTCCATTTGCTTTCTTCATCTCTACCAACTCCTCGGTAGACATCCGATAGGGTCTCTTTGCTATCGGTCTTTGTGCAGTGCAAGCTCTATCACAAACTCTATGTCCCTGTCTGGCGGCATACAGGTAGATCTTCGGGAAAAACATCGGGTACTCATTCACTCTTGGGACATCCTCTATGCTGATTGCCTTGGTACTGTTGACCATCAGCTGTCCATCTCTAATCGCAGTGGGCTTGAAATTCCACTTTCTTCCCACACGGGCTCTCAATCGAGATAGTCCTTCGTCCACAATCCAATACGGCCTTGTGCTTGGATAACGATCCATTCCCAATATGACGTCTAAGGTGCAGGTCTCCAAAATTATAAGGTTTGCTAGGAACTCTATTCCATCTATTAGTATTCTCACCCGGAACATCCTACTTTCGCTCGGAGTTCGGAACTGTGGGTTTGAACTAAAAGCATGCACTTAAGTCTTGCAATCCTCAAATCATTTCTAGTAGCAAAGCCTTGCGAAACAAACGAATGCGAAGCTCCAGAGTCAAACAAAATGCAGGTGTAATCGAGTTAACAAGTAACTTACCCAAGACGACGTCCGTAGCATTCTCGCGAGTTGCATCTGCGGTGACATGGTTGACTCGGCCTCTCACCACGGCCTGGGGTGTGGCTCCTGGTCTTTGGCGTCCTAGCTGGGGTGGTTCCTAGATTGAAGCGAATCGGGTCACTCCTGCTGTCTTCTTTGGACAAGCTGTTGGCAAAGTGTCTGGCTCGTTGCGATTGTAGCGGCGTCTCGCATTCCTCATTTGCACAGGGTAGCGTTTCTAGCGGGGTGGGGTGCAGTAGTTCGATTGATGTGTCTTGGTGCCGGGATGGTGTCCTTGTCGCACCACGTGGTTGAAATCAAGAATTGATTTGGTGCAACTCTCAAAGCGTATTGCGTTCCTGGCGTGATCCTTCTTTGTTGCATCCTGCGCTTCTGTTCTCATCCAGTTCCTTGCGCTTGTCCTCAAGAATAAGCGCCTTATTCACCAACTCTTGGAAATCTGGAAAGGTGTGGGCGATCAACCCTACTTGCAATCCCGAGTTAAGTCCCTTCATAAAACGACTGCCTGGATTTATCTGTCGCTACATCCTCAGGTGCGTAGCGTGCTAGCTGTGTGTGAACTTGTTCGTAGTCGGCCACCGGTGATTACCTTGCTTCAATGCTCAACTCCTCCTTCTTAAGGTCCATGATTCCTTCAGGCACGTGATCTTGTCCGGAATGCATTTGCGAACTCTTCCCAAGTGATATCTTGAGGGTTCTCTGCGTGGGCACGAAGTTCTCCCACCATTCGGCGGCTGTCCCTTCCAACTGATGAGAAGCGTAGAGTACCTTCTCATTTCCTATGCATTGAGCTATGTGTAGCTTCCTCTCGATTGATCTTAACCAATCATCGGCCTCCAATGGATTGGCATTCCCAGAGAAAGTGGGTGGGTGAGTCCTCATGAACTCTGATAGTCTTGTATTCTGGCGTGGTCCCTGATTAACTTGATTGGCTGTGGCCTGAGCAGTGACGTGCTGCATTTGTTGCATCATAGCATGCATCAATTGAGTCTGGGCAGCAAGAAAAGCTCCGAAATTCTGTATATCTAGTGGCGGTGCTGGTGCTCCATCATTGTGGTTTTCTGCTGGGCGAGAACCACTTCCATTGCTCCCAAAGTTTCCGCGGGTATTCACCATCTGTCGATTTGCTCTAGGTTTAGAGATGAGAGGGAAACAAGAATAGACAAGTAATATGGAACTTATGCGGGGCGAAAGGTGTAACCTTAAGGTCCAACTTTATTATTTAATAACTTGGTATGGCTGCTTACAATGCCTAAGGGCCTTGCAACACATACTGCACACTCAGCAAACAAAGCAAATCCAAATCGAACTAACTCTGGAGTCTAACGCCTAAAGGGTGACTCTTTATTCTATGACTCGACTCGGCGAAGGAGTCTCACTATAGAACCTATGCTCACTCATCGAGAAAACCTCCACATCCTGGGTACGGGTGCTGCGGCATAGGCGCGAAACGATTGCCATGTCCAGCAACTGTGTCTTCTGTGGTAGTCGAAGAAGCAGTGTCCTCAATCCTCACGTCACAAGCCTTGATCAATCCCGCTTGTCTGATCACTTCTACTTGGTATTGGGGTTTCTCAAAATCTCCGAGAGTCTGTAGCATATGCCAAAGTTCCGCGGCGTGACCAACTCCCAGATCAACGTAGTTGAACTCTTCCTCCATCTGTCACAAGAGTGCTTTACGTAAGAACTCGGAATTTTTAAATTGTGACAAGGTAAGGGAAAATTTCAGCAAGAGACAAGAAAAGAGAGAAGGGGATAAGTCGAGATGTCATTTCTTGTCTTGACAAATTTTTAGCTTTAGAAAATAGGTTTTATCCTCACCACGACCATTCTAGCTAGGGTTGAGCCTACAGTCAAGTATGGCTCTGATACCACCTCTGTCGGGACCCCGAATTTACAAATCCGGACCCTCTGTGTATTCAGCACTAGTCCAGGAACGCGCTAGTGCACACAGTCTTAACATCGGTAAATATCACAATCATACCAAACGATACCAATAAAGTACTTTATTTAAATAACCAAACTGGTTGTTCGACCTTATGGTCAAATTACAAATGTATGCCTCGCAAGGCGAAACTTATTCAGAGAAAAATAATAGCAGCGGAAAATCAAATAACTTCGTGGCGCCATCCAGTATACCACAGGCAACTGACTGGGCTCGCATCCCTAAGTAGAGCGGATCTTCTTGGAGTTCCTCCTCCAAAGCTGGTGTAGTCTCCTCTTCAACTGGTATTGTGTTGAGGCAAGGGTGAGTACTTGGTACTCAGCAAGTCATGCACAGAATGCAAGCTAATATACTACATGCATGGCTTGGTACAAAGGAGTAGCTCAAGGTATATTTGCAAAGAAATGACATTTGAAAAGTAATATAAGTAGATTCGAAGCAAGAGAAATAAGTAAAGCGTAAATAACTTTTCAGAAGTTTAATAAACATGTTTCCCCATCCTAAACCACATTACCATCATCTTTATTCTTAAACTGCACCAACCTTTCAAATCCAAGTTATTTTCGTAAAGTCTAACCCTTGACTGTAATTCAGAGCATTGTCGATCGTGGACTCGGCTTATTTAAATAGATTCTACACTCTGCAGAGGTTATGCACTTTACCCACAAGATACAGTCAAACACCACAAAGGCGAAGTTCAGTAACAAAGCCTTTGGAAGCCTCAAACAACACAGGTGGTCCTCTCAGGTTCGTGCTCTACACCATCCCTTCCCTTAGCCAAGGCGAAGTATGGGACCAACACACCGTTAGATGGGTATCCGGCCACGACCACGATACGCTCCCCGCACAATCACACAAACGGTGTAATTGACACCCTGAGGCTCCACAAGTGAGTCCTTAGCGACTTAGTCAACTAGGGCCGTCCCATTCCACCCATGTGGTTGCAAGTATGACCCAGTTCAAAGGCTTGCAAGGTTAAGTCCTTAGAGTGACCAGGGCAAGTCTACCCGAAGAACCAAATCAACATTCCCAACGCCACAATGGCCCACTGATTACTCTTGCCACATGCCCCTGGCCGAAAATCGTTTATCAAACCCCGCTTGATTACCATGCACCACGTGCCATCAACATCACATGATACTTTTCCAAAACAAGTTCAATATATCATTAAGTCAATATTAACATTTAATTATCCAAAATCATGTTATGAGCACGTAGTGTGTCTAAGCAAAGATACTACAAATGGTCTAAACCCATGTTGGCAAGTTAATAATGTCCAACTAGTAATCCACAACTAGGGTGACAAAGGGTCATGGCACATACTTAAGTAATCAAGGTGTCATACAAAGAAATTGGTATTTATCTAATCCCTGTGTTTAAACCAAGTATTTTTCTAATTGAACTAGCATGCAATAGTTTAAATCAAAATAGGTTTCAAAATGGGATCAACATGGTCAAAGCACAACTTGCCTTCAAAAGTACTTGCTCTTGATCTTGAGTTGGATCTGAGTCAACACTTCTCCTTCGAATCCTTCCCAAGACTTCAACATCTACTCGTAAAGCGTGCAAATAGCAAATACACAAATAAACACTAGGCAAAAACATCCCAAAACTCCAAATAAAATCCATAAACAGAGAGAACATAATTTTCTGGATTTTTAGGAACTGAATAAATCAAATTCGGAGTTAAAAGCATAAAAGTTATGATTATTTAAAGTTTAAATAATCAATTAAATAATATTACAGAGAAAAACTTTAGTCCAAAAATTAAATAAAATTCATACTTAGGTAGATCTCAATTTTATACAAATTTAGAAATTTGAATCACTCAAATCGGAGTTGAAACGCAAAAGTTATAAGCGTTTGAAGTTTGAATCTAAATTTGAAATCATTATTTCGAATTAATAAATCATTTTCTTTTCGGAAATTAATTATTGCGTCGGCATGGACACGTGTCAGCTCTGATTGGCTGGTCGACGTCACCGCTCATGGGCTCGGTCCACGCTCGGCATGGGTCCACCCTTGACTCGGTCCACGACTCCCCGTGAGACTGACATGTGTGCCCACTCGGGTGAAGTCATCGCTGACGTCCGCGGGGCTCATCCCACGGTGCTGACATGTTGGACCCACTGTGACGTCATGGGTGACGTCAGCGCTGGCCACGGCCCGTGACATCTTGAGCCCTCGACACGCGGGCAGCGTGTCGGCGTCCACACGCTGCGTCGCGTGGGCCAGCGGCGCTGACCGCGTCGGTCCAACTTCCCGACACGTGGCGCAATCCCGGCCGTTGGTTTGAAAATCAACGGCGCGGATTAGACCCAGTGTTGACGCGTTTGGGTTAACGCATTGATTTCGGACCGTTGGATCTAGATCCGATGGTCGAGATTAGATCTGGAAATCGTAACGCAATCTCACCGTGCGCTGACGTGGCGTGATCTCGAGCGTTGGATCTTGATCGGACGACTGAGAGAGCTCGCGGTCCGGCGATGGCTTGCGGCGGCGCTGGCTCACCGGCGCGGAGGACGACGACCTTGCCAACGGCGTTTCTGGCGCGCTCCGGCGAGATGAATCCTTCCTTCGGGTGCGTCTCGTCACGGTGGTTCCGGATCTGGGCTCCTTCTCGGCGGAAGACGACGGACGGCGGCGGAATCGAGCAAAAACCGCGGCGGTCACTTCCTCCAACTACGGCGAGCTCGCACGGGCAACTGGCGGCGGCTCAGGCGAGATGGCTCGGGGGAACGGGTGCACAAGGATGAGGGCAACCTCGGGGGACGTCTCACGCTTTAAATAGCCTCGGCGTCCGCGCGGGACACGGAAACCTAGTTTCCCACGGCGGCGGGCGCGGCGGCGGAGTCCGGCTCGGTCTCGGCGGAGACGACGACGCACAGCCGTCCACGTGGCACGATCAACGGCCACGATCGCACGGGCGCGATCGGATCCGGGCCGGATACGGCTCGAACCGGTACGGGCGGATCTCAGCCGTTGGATCTTGATCCAACGGTTGGAATTGATTAGGGTTTTGAGCTGGTTTGATCGAGTCACGTGGCTCGGGTCGGACTCGAGTCCGACTTCGGTTCGACTTCGATCGGATGAACGATACTTGACCCGAGTTGATTTTCCAGCGATTTAATATTGAAAATAATGTCCAGTAATTCATTTATTTCATTAAAAATAGCAAATGACTCGAAAAATTCGGAAAATTACGAAAATATTTTGGATCATTTTGGACTCAAATAAAATATTTCCAACAAAATTTTATTTGCAATATTAAATTCTTTAATTATTTCAAAATGGAATAAATTCAAATAAATTCCAAATAAATCCAAATAAATTCCAGAAAATTCCAAAAATTCACCAAAGTACCAAATCACACATGAATTCAAGAAAAGCAAAATTTTGGGGTGTTACATTATGATGGAGTCACGGAGGGGCCTCGGTAATTTGGGGGCCCGGGGTGGCCACCCTGCTCGCCCCACCCTAGAGCCGGCCCTGGGTAGAGCAATCTAGTTCACGTCATCCGTTTCAAGAATTTAGGGGCTATATATATATACCTATTTCGTATCTCACAACGTAGGGAGTATCGCTCGTAACGAAGGGTATGTACGTGTAGTATACAAGTATATAAGATCATCTAGGTGGTATTTACAATTTTTCAGAGGTGGTATATACACTTTTTAGATATACTACTTTTTATGTGCGTATATGAAGGTATTTGCAAAATGGGCTAAAAACTATGTACTCTCTTGCAATTTTTTCATGTGGAACACATTGGAATATCTTATAATTAGTATATGAGTGTATCCAAAGTGATAAAGGAGTATTTCAAGTTTGTTTGGGTGGAATTTCAGAGGTGAGAGTAACTACTCGCGGGAGTAAAAAGTATTTTTCATATATATATATATATATATATATAAGTATTTTTCATATATATATATATATATATATATATAAGTATGTATGTATGTATGGAATCTCGTTTTGTACCGTTGAAAGTATGTACTTCCATACCTCCCTTTCAACCGACTGATTTAATTAAATTATTTTTCATTCCGGCTACTTACACAACTAAACGCTTGAAAGAAGAAAATATACATGCTATGTACTCCCACCTCTAGTATACCACTTAAATGAATGTGTTATACTCCTTTATTACTTTTAGCATACTCCAATAATAATTCTAAGATACTACAATGCGATATTATTGGAAAAAAAAATCATCGAAACCCTTTATTTTTTTGTATATACCCTTTTCCATATGTAAAAAGAGTATATAAACCAATTATGCTATAAAGGGTGGATTTTGATGAAATTTTTCATGGAATTCATTTTGGAATATCTTATAATCAGTATTAGAGTATACTTAAAAGGATAAAGAGGTATAGCAACATTATTTAAGCGGTATACTGAGAGTGGGAGTACGTACTCCCAGGTGTATGGAACCATTTTCATATATATATATATATATATATATATATATATATATATATATATATATAGAGGATAGCTAGTGTACTATCGATAGTACACTTCCTCCGTGCTATAGGGTTGTGTTTGCAAAATTCGAAGATTTAAATCGTTGATCAAACCGTGCATTTTGTTCATCTCATTGAAATCTCACTACCCACCAAATTTTATATTTTTTGAATTTTTTCTCCTATTTATTTTGTATTTTTCAAAATCCACAATCTAATTAGTTGTGGGCCGTCCAATGAAGCTGGTTTTGAAAAATACAAAATAAATAGGAAAAAAAATTCAAAAAATATAAAATTTGGTGGGTAGTGAGATTTCAATGAGATGAACATAATGCACGGTTTGGATCAACAACTTCGTCTTCAAATTTTGCAAACACAACGCTATAGCACGGAAGATCTATACTATCGATAGTACACTAGCAATCCTCTATATATATATATATATATATATACACACACACACACACACACACATACATATATATATAATTACCTGGGGCACCTTGATCCAAAACGGGTATGTTCCATATGTATTTGCATGCGAAAATTTTTGAAAATTTTATGATGTTGAATTTAACAAGTTTACTAACTAATTCAAATAAGTTTAAACTGAAATTCAAACTAGAGTTTCCTTTTTTGATGGTAGTTTGATTGTAGGTATGTGCTGATTTTATATATAAAGCAACAAAGCATGTAATGTAAATTCATTCAAATCTTCGAATTCGAGTATAATTTTTCAAAGGTATGTATTTGATTTGAATTGTAATAGATGGATATATAAGTAAAACTAAAATATTTGAAAAATATACCCAAATTTGACATGAGTTTGCGCAGTTGAAATATATATATATATATATATATATATATATATATATATATATATATATATAGAGAGAGAGAGAGAGAGAGGATGGCTAGAATACTATCGATAGCAAAGTGAACTTGTACTACCCACGTTCTAAGCCGTCCGATCGCACAACGTATGGTCCAGATGAATCAAGGTGGAAGGCCACTTAAACCATTTTACACAAAACACCCACATTGATTCGTCTTTCGCGAATACATCCTTCCACCTTGATTTATCTGAACCATACGTTGTGCGATCAGACGACTTAGAACATAGGTAGTACAAGCTCACTTTGCTATCGATAGTATTCTAGCCATCCTCTCTCTCTCTCTCTCTCTCTCTCTCTCTATATATATATATATATATATATATATATATATATATATATATATATATATATATATATATATATATGTGTGTGTGTGTGTGTGTGTGTGTGTGTGTATGTATGTATGTATATGTCCAACTTTGTAGGACGTATTTTTTAATGACCTCATCCACAAATTTGACGCATTTCATATTCCAATGCAGAATTAGTGTGATATTCCTTTAGACTCCTAATAAATATTCGGTTTCTCTTTATATTTTTTTACTATGCATGCATTGAACATAATGCTTAGAAATAATAATTAGACATAATTAATTATTTTTAATATTTTTATCTGTGTCATAGGAGAAAATACACGGTAAACTTAGACAAAGGAAGTTAATTATAGGTGAAGCCTTGTCGGTGTTCTTCAGCCATCTAAGAAACCTTCGGCCCATTGAATGACATCGAACAGTGGAAGGCTTGACGCCTTGCTCTACTGGCCATCTGGCCTATGTATACCCTTGGTTACCTGGGCCGATGGCTCATCACTCTACGACATTCGCTATTCTCTGGGGATTGGGGTGTAAATAGACCTAGACCTCTCACCGTTCCAGAGCCTGCTTTTAAATTTTGTTTTCGGATTATATTTTGGAGGGAAATAAAATCTAAAATTTTAGCGAGATTTTAGAATTTTAAATGAAATCCGAACAAAATTCAAAAACCAAATTCAAATCCGTTTTTTTAACCGGGATTTACGAGATCTCGGCAAAATTTCTGAAATTTTGTCCAAAATTATCAAAATCTCATTAAATTTCAATCGAATGAAAATGGTTCAAATGACATAAAAAAATTTGAAATTTTTTGTGGATGATTCTAACGCATCATTAATATTCCCATAAAATTTTCAGATTATTAGCAAGCCTAAGGATTTTTAAAAATTTTGACAGTGCTTCGGATATTTCAAATCTGAGAATAATATTCATTAAAATTTTGGAGGGGAGGGATTGAACCTGAGACCTCTCAGGTACAAGGGAGAGCTATACCAAGTTACCAACTGAGCTATGTGGTTTGTTATGATGATATGTAAATATTATTCTTTTTAGATTTGAATGCCTTAAGATCCAATATAAAATGGAGTGAAAATTTTGGAGATGAGGGATCGAACCTAAGACCTCTCGGGTGCAAGAGACAGCTATACCAAGTTACCAACTGACAATTGTCGAATTGAGCAATTAGTTAACCCAGCAGTAGTAGTGATAACTAGGCCGTAAGCGCGGCGCAGGTCGCGCGCGTGAACGTAAAATGACTATGTATTTTTTTTGGGTGAAAAAATAGACTTAGACATATCTTCAAAAATTTTGGAGGCTCGAGAAACCGTGAGACCGAGCCGCGTGCGTGAATGGAAAATGAATTTGCATTTTTTTTAAGGAAAAATGGGCCACGAAAATATTTTTCTGGGCTTTGGAGAAAAAACGATCCACGAAAATATTTTTTTCGGTAAAAACGGAGGAATGACGAATGAAAAATGGGCTTGTGTTTTTTTAAGGAAAAATGGACCACGAAAACATAAAAGTGGCCCACGCCGCGTGTGCGTACGAAAAACGGATTTGTCTTTTTTAGGAAAAATAGATAACGAAAACATTTTCTTCGGGATCCAAAGAAAAAACGGACTACGAAAACATTTTTTTTTGGCAAAAACGGAGAAAGAATGAACGAAAAACGAAATTTTGCTTTTTTTCGAGAAAAAATGGACAACGAAAACGTTTTTCCCGGGGTCTGGGGAAAAAACGGACAACGAAAACATTTTTTCCAACAAAAACGGAGAAACGATGAACGAAAAACGAATTTGCATTTTTTTCTGAAGAAAAACGGTCAACGAAAACATTTTTCTCATGCTCCGGAGAAAAAACGGACAACGAAAACATTTTTTTCAACTAAAACGGAGAAACGACGATCGAAAAATAAATTTCTATTTTTTTTTTAGGAAAAACGGCCAATGAAAACTTTTTTCCCATGCTCCGAAGAAAAACGGACCATGAAAATATTTTTTTCGGGCAAAACGGAGAAAGGACCTGAACGTAAAGTGCGGGACCTATTTCTTATATTTTTGGACTTGTTCGCTATTCTGAAAAATTAGAAAAGGACTCGTTCGCGATTCATATTTAACGGGAGCCTTTTTCTATAAAACGGCGAAAGGGGACCTAAATGCGAACCGGGAAAAAAAAATTTCCCCTCACAAAAAATCACAAAGGACCTATCCATAAATTCGCAAGGATCTATCCGTAATTCGGAGAAATGGAATGATATTTTCACAAAAACAGCAAGTGACACGTGAGGGTGCTCTTCACGGCCCTTTTCTCCAAAGTTTAATACCGGAGGATATACCGATACGGCATTCTTGGATAAAGAATACACTAATGGCGTATACTAAACAAAAAAGTTACATGTGCTAGAGCTAGGCAGAAATGTAGCAATACCTCTTTAGGGGCAAATAATGGTGATCCTCAAATTTAAATTAACAGTTATGTTGTGTCCATCGAACTAATAAAGACACTAAAAACTACAAACCGAAATGATAATCTGAATTTTGCCTAAACTCCAAGCTTGTGTTCTGAAGAGTGATTTAAGACCTTCAAACTCTGGTAAGAGAGCCTTGTTGACCTACAATGCTACTGACAACAGTGAGTGAAGTACTAGCCCGTAAGCGTGGCGTACGTCGCGCGCGTGCATGAAAAATGACTTTGTATTTTTTTTAAGGAAAAATAGACCCAGACGTATTTTCAATTTTTTTTAGGCTCGAGAGCCCTTAGAGACTGAGCCGAGAAAAAGTAGACATCTTTCTGTTGACGAAAATATTTTTATCGGAAAAAACGGAGAAAGGATCTGGTTTCCGGAGGAAAAATAGACATAGACGTATTTTCAATTTTTTTGGAGGCTCGAGAACCCTTAGAGACCGAGACGGGGAAAAAGTACATATTTTTCTGTTCACGAAAATATTTTTTTCAGGAAAAACGAAGAAAGGACCTGAACGTAAAGAGCTGGAACCTATTTGTTATATTTTTGGACCTGATCGCTATCCCGAAAAATTAGAAAAGGGTTCGTTCGCGATTCATATTTAACGGGAGCCTCTTTCCGTAAAACGGTGAACGGGGACCTAAACGCGAACCGGGACAAAAAAATTTTCCCTTCACAGAAAATTGCAAAAGAGCTATTCATAAATTTGCAAGGACCTATCCGTAATTCGAAAGAGCAGGAGGGTTTTTTCGCAAAATGACTTGGGGACGCGTGGACAGCTCCTCCGGACGCGTTTTCTCCCAAGCTTAATTCCGGTAGGATATCTGTTCGTGCAGTTTCTCTCATTACACCTGATAATTTGGCAGTCAACTGTTCTTTTATTTTAGCGTTGGTATCATATAGTGATGTGGCTGTTTTTCATATGTTTCATTCATCCTCAGAAAATATGTATACTTGTAATAGATGCATATATGTCTAAATTACTTCAAAGTTCAAAGTATTGCGCTGTTGTTACCTTGTTTGTTGCTCTCTTTTTACCTTCCCAAGTTCTATTAAGTTGATTATGGCTAATTTTCTCTCCATTCACTTAAAAAAGTTATGCTTTCTTTCACCAGGGGGGAGCTGCTTTGGATGCAACCTCGGATGCTTACTGTTATGTTGAGAAACGAAAGTCGATTCCTGATCCCCAGGTAGCCTCATCTCTGTTATAGATCCCATAAAAGTTGTTCCACAAATAAGTTGTATGAGCTGTTTCCTTATGCTAATACTGCATGTCACTGTTATAAAACGAAGTCGTTCACACACACCAATCAATAGCACACCAACGAAATCGAACAAACAAAGTAGGAGTACACACGAAGTAAAGGGGCAAAGTTCCCTCTCTTTATTAGATTCATTTTTCTATATAAAGGGATACCCAATATATTACAAAGCCAATTATAAATAGATTCAAATTCGCCCACTAATAGATAGAGTCCTTCCATACTTGATTGTGATTCTATCTATATCATAACACTCCCCTTGGGCGAATACCGTGTAATGCACATGTCTCAATAAAAACTCCTCCCAACGGGAAAAAAGTGATGGAGAAAAGAGTACAATGCACTTGCACTCTGTGTTGCACTAATTGCCTCATTAAAAACCTTCATGTGAAAAAACTTCAAGAAAACCACTGAGGGAAAATGAGCACAACTTATACTCTTAAGAATTTAAAATATGATCTTCAAGATCATGCAAAGCGTTATGGTTCAGGAATTTACTCCCCCTATAATATGCAAATCTCTAAGTTATCTCATCCAATACCATTAACACATCATTGAAAAGTAGATTTTGATAAAGACTTAGTGAATAAATCTGTTAGATTTTCACATAACTTAATTTGCAATATCTTTACCTCACCATTCTTTTGGAGTTCGTGAGGATATAAAAGTTTTGGGGCAATATGCTTCGTAATATTGCTTTTTACATAACATATTTGCATTTGTTCAGCACAAACAACATTATCTTCATAGATAATGGTATGTGTCTTGATGATATTAAGGCTACATAACTTCTGGATATGGTTAATCACACGTCTTACCAAACACACTCACATGAGGCTTCATATAAAACTATAATCTCTGAGTGGTTGGGAGAAGTAGCTACCTAGGTCTTCTTAAAGACCGCCAAGAAATGGCTGAACCACTTTAGAAAAATACAAAATCAGTCTAAGATTCGACACTGTATGGATCAAATAGATAGCAAGCATCCATATATCTTACCATGGTCCCTCTCCCCCCTTCCATCCCGAAGATGGAGGGTGCCTATTCCTCGCTTCAATTCACTGCGCTGAATGGAATCACGATGTAGGACTTACTCATTGGCTCTCCGGATTAGTCATAACTTTCTCACCGACCTTCCCCGGACTAGTTATGACTTTCTCACCGCCCGGGCCATGTAACATGCCATGTATGCAAATATACCAACAACACAATTAACTTGTACATTAACACATAGCATCATAACATAGTAAGCATACTCATCATATCATTGGCAATCAATAAAGCATGGCAAGTGTTCATATCATATATTCAATCTTCATCTAGTCTCAACTAGCAACCTACAAACCGCTATACATTACAATACACTTGCCTCAACCACGGGTGACGGATTGGCGAGAAGTAGAAGGCCCTCCCGGGGTCACACCACCTGCACATAGGGACCACACACTCACAATCAAGCCCACAAAACAGTACACAAACCCTCATCTACCCCGACATGGCCAACTACTCGCAAAACCCAAAAACAGCGGTTCTGTCCCGTCGGGACAGCAGCCTTCCAAAAGGCATAACTCGGGTTCTAAGACTCCGAATCAATTAAACGAGTACATCCTCGCGTAGCTTAGGAAATTTCCCAACTTTTTCTAGGTATATGGAAAGACTGATTCAGACTCTAAAGTTGTTTAATCTACAAAATACCGTGATCTGTTCCAATCACGTCACAGATTTTAACATGCTCGGTAAAACAGCCATAACTTTCAAACGGCTGATCGGAATTGGACGTTCTTTATATCCACGGAAAGATAATGAAATTATCTACAACTTCTTCAACAGCCATACGACCAAATTCGGATTCTAAATTGGCGAAAAACCGAACCCTAGGTCAACTGCTCATGCTGTCCGAAACAGAGAACGTGACCAACTCAAGAATCCATCTAATCTAATCAAATCCAGCACCACCAATTGATCTAAAAACTTTATAATCATCCTTAGAACAGTACCTAGACCAACCCCAAGGATTCCCATGGCCATACCTTCGCCCGACGCACGAAAACTGAATGGATCTCCTCCCGGTTCGCTCCTCGCTCCAATGGATGGATCCTCGAGGTGCAGGGGTGGGGAGGCTACCCTAGGGCAGCAAGGGGTGAAGGAGAGGTGGTGGAGAGGTGGGGAGCAATGGGGGCAAATGGGGCGCAAGGGAGAGGGGGAGGTGGGGGTGGCGGCTAGGGCATGGAGGGGGAGGTGGGGGCGCACAAGTGGGGAGGGGGCGCAAGGAGGGCAGGGGGAGGCCCTATTTACCAGCCCTCACATGACTCCTAGTCCTAAATGGACTCAAACTCCATCCCACTAAAACCCACGACCCTTTCCCCTAGGCCCAAAACTCCCCGGGAAGGCCCAAACTCCCGGAAACGCTATTAAACCTCCTACCATATGGTTTTAACCTCCAATACCATATTTCATAAAGTTTTTGACCTCAACATTCACATTAAATAATGTCACACCATTTCGTAGTGTCACATTCTTCCCCCCTTCAACAGGATTCGACCCCGAATCCGAGACACACCACTTCGCAAACAATCAAATCAAAGGGAGTTATGGTTCACGCCTCAGAACCCGCTTAGAAGCCCCTACGATTTGCACCAGCTAGCACTCAGAGGCAAGGAGCTAAGGATCAAAGACTGACAGCTCTAAAGATAACTCACAATCAAAACTTACGAGAACTTTACTCAACATTGAAACACAAAGTACTCACACACGGTCTCAGCACGACCCCAAGCGAAAAGATAAATCCTCAAACAGCCCACAAAATAAAACGGTCTCATACTCCTTGTTCTAAGCATTCCTTGGCACTGAAGTGCCCGATCCCTTTAACTCATGCTATCTCCAGAAAAACACGGTACCAACGTCCCTTCTGTGGTTCCTTGTACTCAAAGCGACGCGAAACAGGAGAGACACAACGCTCTAAGATTACCACTAGAACGAACAAACCTACTTTATATCCAGGATCCGTAGGACTCGCGTACAGAAAGGACCGAACGTTCCTCTGCGGTTGACATAACTCGCTCAATGCCCAACGACAAAAAGATCCAATACACCTCAAAAGGAAAAGTGATTACTAGCAACCACCAAATGGTCCACTAATATTTTAATCAACCCTACCGAGGAACACCTCAACGACACAATTCTCCACGAAGGTTTGCATTGAGTCATACCCAACCTTCCACTCAAAGGACCACGATAAAGAGCACAAGCATTGAGTGAGCTCAACCAAAAACATGAACCCAAGTGGCCCTCATCCAACAACTCAAACCCCAAAGCGCTAAAACCACTTTGGAAAGGATTCGACAACAACCAGATAGTATTCATTTTAATTTCCTAAGCCAAAACGCAAAGGAAACACAAATCCCTTCACCACAACCAACACCAGAAATTACTCATTCTTTTCTTTCCATACTAGAAAGCAAGGGAAATCTCGTTTCATGACATGAATGCACATTCTTCAAGAGCACTCTGGATTAGTTGTATCTCCATATGACTTTCTCACCGTCCTGGCTCATCGACTCCTTTATGATTAATTATGCATAAACAATGTCTCGTTTTCCTTTTTCACCATTCATTCATCATGTAACAACGGTACCGAATAGTCATTCACCAAATGACTTTTTCCTCGGTATCAAATAATGGAAACACAATTAACATCGAAGGTTGCGAAAATTCATATAGACTATGACGGCAGCATAGTTGACAGTAAAACATCACGTCGCATCACATCCCACATCAATTGAAAACTGAACTTGAAACACATTGCATTTCATCCAAATTCAACATTTTGGAAGAGAGCATCAAAATTTCAAGTCGAGCATCTGCTCCCACAACCGTCACAAATTTTCTCAAGGAGAGGGAAACTCATTTCAAAAAGGGAACACCTCACTAACAAAATCACTTTATAAAACATTCATAAAATCCACCTTTTTGAAGCACTCGCAAACATCACACACATTATGCAAATAAATCCATCTCCAGTCAAAAAGAGTTACAATTTAAATCTCAAGAGTCTTCAACACAACCCACTAAGACCTTCTGCTTCCTTTAAAATTTACTCCAAAGATGACTCGGTCTTGAGAGCCTTGAAGGAGCCTTGATCCACTCAAAGACTTTTGGGTGTAAAACCATACTCATAGCACCAATTAAACAAAATAGCCAAAACCAAAGATTGGCAACAATAGCTACGGGTTTTAGGGAAACTCGGAAACGCAACACAAGGAATACCTTGACCGAAGGCATTCAACCAAAATGGCAAACAACCACACTGGTTCAAAAGGTTTTAAACACCAGCTCAGTATGAATCCCACCATAACTTGTATTCCACTACACTCACCATTTAAGCATTCAAAAATCACTATTTACTCATCAAGAGAGTCCAACCGGATTAACACAATTTACATAACAATTTCTTTCTCTAGTTACTATTCCCAACACTTTTAATTTAGGTTCAAGATGCTTATCACAAAGGCACCCAACCCAGACTACATTGACATGATCCCCACGGATCACTAAATCATATTACTTCTTATTCTAAACTTGAAACATAGTACTTCAACAGCTACTTGAGCATGGTCAACCTATCACTTTATACTATCCATACGTCAAAATCTTGACAATTGAAACTTGTTCAATCTATAAAATGACTTCAACAAATAAGTAATATCTCTACAAGATAAAATTCGTAAATAGGATTCTAAGATATGCAATCATTAAGATTAAAATATTGCATCATGATTATTATCCATTGTTCATCCCATCACAACATGTACTTGACATAATACCACAGTTTTACACTTTTTCTTCTATTGGTTCAATGGTTTCCAACAATTAACCACACTACCAAAGCATCAATATCAATTCTTTGCATAATCATCAATCAACAACATTGCTTTTAGCTACCCTATACATCGGTTATAACAAAACTTCCACCACACAACATACTCCAACTATTAAATTGGATTTAATAAGTTAGATTAGCACAATGTTCTTAACAACATCATTAACAAATAGTCTTATGTCTTCTCAATTGATATCAAAACTAGCATTGTAGAGACACAACTGCATACTTCTAAATATACTAGTGGTTTGCAACACGTAAATAGCAATTCTAATCAACTTCCAAATTAAAGTCACTAGGCAACACGATTAAATTTCTCTATTAATCCATTAGATTAGATCATCTTTAAACAACCAGCAAAGTTTCTTTAACAATAACAGCAGTCTACATCATCTTAATGTTCTAACTATGCATCAAGGTTTAAACTTTTAACATTAACAAGGATCATAAGCACTTTTAAAGCAAGGCAACAGATTCTAAGCATGTACATTAACACATTCAATCATTCTAAACTCTTGAGTACTCTACAACACTAGTAGTCTATTTATTCTCAAGCTAGAGATATTAATCACATTGAATTGACTCCACTCACAATTTAACTTAACAATACATCATCCCATAAACCACATTGGTACATGCTACATAACATGCTAAACAACAATTCTTACTAGGGACAAACGATTTCAGTCAAAAGACTACTTACTTTGTTTGCAGCATTTTAGTTTTAAAACTCATCCCAAATTCATAAGGAAACTTGACTCTCAAAATTGCAATGAGACAAACCCAAACTTGGTCATGCAAAAGGAATTTTCCAAAATACTTTTCAATCTCAAAGACTCCCACAGGAGGGAACCAAGCGATCAAATAAACCTTTGCAAATAAAACCTTAACACCAAACCCCTAACTTTCACGAAACAAGAAGGGTTCTTCAAAGATGATTTCTTAAACCAGCAAAATAACGAAATCAAACACCACTTACTCCTACAAAGCCACAGAACTTCAGCCCTAACAACCAGGTCTGACATAGCACCTCAATAACTCCTTTAAACTCGGAGAAAGACAAACACAGAAATAAATTGAATGCTTCTTCCCCATAAAGCAATCAACGAACTAAACATCAAAACTGGAAAGGCGCCCAAAAGAAGCGCAACACTAGACTCCTCTTCTTCGTCTTCAACTAAGGAAGACAAAACCACACACCGCATACGGAACGATCTGCGAAAAACCAATACCAAACACATTGCTTTAGGTTTCCATCAACTAAAACCAAGAAAACCAACCAAGACCGACCACAGAACGATAAAGAACCTCCGAAGGAATCCACCACCAAACTCTTCTATTTGACTCCAGTCAACTACCCGATCTACGACAGAAAGGGTAAGCACTCTTCTCCTACAGGGGTTAATAGTTCTTTGGTGATGGCGCTAACCGACCACACCGTCAAACCTCACCCTTACTATGAACCAAAAGAGGTGACCGAAACCCTTCGACACCACAACCCCACTTTATCACCACAACAAGCACAATTCAATCATTTATCTCATAGACATAGCAACATGCATTGTCAAATGAAGCATTCAACATCAAAGCTTAAATACAACATTTAAGCGTAAGGAAACGATACCCATACCCTTTTCCTACTGTGCATCCACGTGTGTCAAACTTTTAGATTAGTTATACCACTTTTGCAAGTTTTAATGTTGCTATCCTATGATAAAATTTTAGTTAAGACCTAAGCCATGTTTCTAAGTTATTCCACATCACATTTTAGTTGTACCCTATAGTATGACACTAAAAATACACATTCCAGGGACCTACAGCCCGCTCTGATACCAACTGTAACACCCCGGCATTTAATATGCCTGAATGCTACCAAACATAAGCTAAACAACATCTAAATACCACATTTAAACATAAATTCTAGCAAAGACGCACATGCTAAAAACCGAGATTTCGGCAGCATCTCCTTTGTTTTAACATGATTTGGAGGAGCAACAACAGCATAGCAATATAAGGCAACATGAGAGACAACTAAAACAGCAATAAATAACGACTTAACAACCATGTAAGTCTAGTTTCAAGCATTTAATGTCTCCAAGAGTCAAACGAACAATAAGACTCTCATATAGCAATGCTAAACCTTAAAGCAATAAACATCACACGCAATTTGTTATCAAAACTAATTGAATGGCATGTGGAATCAAATGAGTGAAGCTACGTGCGGAAGTGTAACTATTTCCCTTCCCCGCATGCCGGTCTCATGGTACCTAAAACAACAAGAAAACACAAGCGTGAGTTCGAAACTCAGCAAGCATATTGCAATGGTACAACAAAATCAATTACATGGCAATAATATCTCTCATCATGTAAACCATCTCATTCATGATCACATATCATTATCATCATCATTATGTATGCAATGCAATGCAATGCTATGCTCATGTCTCCTTGGAAACTCATACCGGTATGGTTGAGTACACACCCGTCGGTGTGCACCCTCTCCCCCCTTTCATCCCGAAGATGGAGGGTGCCTACTCCTCGCTTCCGTTCACCGCGCTGAATGGAATCACGATGTAGGACTTACTCATTGGCTCTCCGGATTAGTCATAACTTTCTCACCGACCTTCCCCGGACTAGTTATGACTTTCTCACCGCCCGGGCCATGTAACATGCCATGTATGCAAATATGCCAACAACACAATTAACTTGTACATTAACACATGACATCATAACATAGTAAGCATACTCATCATATCATTGGCAATCATTAAAGCACGGCAAGTGTTCATATCATATATTCAATCTTCATCTAGTCTCAACTAGCAACCTACAAACCGCTATCCATTACAATACACTTGCCTCAACCACGGGCGACGGATTGGCGAGAAGTAGAAGGCCCTCCCGGGGTCACACAACCTGCACATAGGGACCACACACTCACAATCAAGCCCACAAAACAGTACGCAAACCCTCATCTACCCCGACATGGCCAACTACTCGCAAAACCCGAAAACAGCGGTTCTGTCCCGTCGGGACAGCAGCCTTCCAAAAGGCATAACTCGGGTTCTAAGACTCCGAATCAATTAAACGAGTACATCATCGCGTAGCTTAGGAAATTTCCCAACTTTTTCTAGGTATAGGGAAAGACTGATTCGGACTCTAAAGTTGTTTAATCTACAAAATACCGTGATCTATTCCAATCACGTCACAGATTTTAACACGCTCGGTAAAACAGCCATAACTTTCAAACGGCTGATCGGAATTGGACGTTCTTTATATCCACGGAAAGATAATGAAATTATCTACAACTTCTTCAACAGTTGTACGACCAAATTCGGATTCTAAGTTGGCAAAAATCCTAACCCTAGGTCGACTGCTCATGCTGTCCGAAACAGAGAACGTGACCAACTCAAGAATCCATCTAATCTAATCAAATCCAGCACCACCAATTGATCTAAAAACTTGATAATCATCCTTAGAATAGTACCTAGACCAACCCCAAGGATTCCCATGGCCATACCTTCGCCCGACGCACGAAAACTGAATGGATCTCCTCCCGGTTCGCTCCTCGCTACTCGCTCCAATGAATGGATCCTCGAGGTGCAGGGGTGGGGAGGCTACCCTAGGGCAGCAAGGGGTGGAGGAGAGGTGGTGGAGAGGTGGGGAGCAATGGGGGCAAAGGGGGCGCAAGGGAGAGGGGGAGGTGGGGGTGGCGGCTAGGGCATGGAGGGGGAGGTGGGGGCGCACAAGTGGGGAGGGGGCGCAAGGAGGGCAGGGGGAGGCCCTATTTACCAGCCCTCACATGACTCCTAGTCCTAAATGGACTCAAACTCCATCCTATCAAAGCCCACGACCCTTTCCCCTAGGCCCAAAACTCCCCGGGTAGGCCCAAACTCCCGGAAACGGCCCGGAAACGCTATTAAACCTCCTACCATATGGTTTTAACCTCCAATACCATATTTCATAAAGTTTTTGACCTCAACATTCATATTAAATAATGTCACACCATTCCGTAGTGTCACACTAGTAATTTTCCTTTGTGCAGGCAATACAGAATCGAATACGAATAGTGCTGAATACAGAACCGAATATGAATTATATAGGATAATATCTGTTACGAATATAGATCAAATACGGATCGGAATCAACATGGATACGAATAATATTAGTCAGATATTTTAAAATCCAATTTCAGTTTTTTTCCAAAATCGGTCCAAATTTAAATTCAAAATTAGGAATTTTTAAAAATAAGAAAATGTCAAAAATTAAAAAATTTGTGCACGACTATTATTAAATTAGTACAAATTCAAAATTTCTAAATTTAAATTGAAAATTAGGAGAAAGATCAATAAAAAATTTGAGAATTTCATTTAAATTCCAACTGGTATTTAAAAATAAATTACATTTAATTTTTTTTAATGTCTCTAGTGGATTGTGATAGTCTAATAGACTTTCAGTGTCAACTTCGTCATTGATAAATTATGAATGATGAATGATGATCGTCTGAACTCAACAATTGGCAAACATCAAACATAATCATTATTTACAAGAAAACATAGCCATTTAGCCACATAGACATAACTACATAGCATAAGTACATATGAGTATATAACATCCACGTCTGGTCATCCATATTCCACAAACCACAATTCTACATGTATGTAACATTGCGGCAGTTACATGTTGTCATGGTCTCATATCTGATCTCATGGACATAGTTCAAGTTCAAAGTTCCAACTTCTTAGTTTCCAGTATAGTAGCAGACACTAAACAGTAAACAATATTGCAATAGTTGAGTTCAGGACTCAAGAGTCAAGACAACACAAACAAAGCAACTGTTATTCGGATAATATCCATATGTCATATTCGGATATTATCCGAACAAAAACTCGGATATTTCGTATCCGTCGGATAATCAGTGTTCCATATCCGTATCCGTATCCATATAAATTATCTGTATCCATATCCTTATCCGAGAAATCAACTGGATATCTGTGAAACTATCCAAATCATCATCCAAATCAATTCGGTCGGTCGGTCGAAAAATATCCGTACCAGTTCCATCCCTAGGCGCAAGTAAAGAAAGCAAGGTAGGCTGTAGTGAGAAGAAGTAAGAAGAAAGCAATGGCAAAGAAAAAAAAAAGGAGCCACTATGACTTAAACCCATACCACTCGGTCAAAACTAAGTCTCCTAACCATCTGCACTGGACTAAGAGGGTGTTTGGCGGAGCTTCAACTCCATCAGATTCGTGAATCTAGTAGAGCTGGGTATTCCTAGCTCCACCAAATCTGTGAAGCTGGAGCTATGGGTATATTAAGAGTGTTTAGGTTGATAATCTTGTTTACATTTTAAAATAAAAATATAAATTTAATTCACTTTATTTTAGTCTATAATTTTCAGATCTGAGGTGGAGCTGAGATCTGGAACTGTGTCAAACAGGACCTAAGGGCAGTGGCTTGCTAAGCAAATTTGGTCTATTTTGAAGCAAATCTGGTTAAAATACCTAAATTTTTAAAATCACTGTAGCAGTTTAAATTATTCTTTTTTATTTCGTTGGGATTATTACGAGACTCGTGGCCGAAATTCAAGATTTGGCTGAAATTATGCTGGATTTCTTTGAGAGGTGTTTCTATGCTCTTTCTTTTAAAAGTTGCACAATTATTAAAGTATGAATGAAGAGTAAATAATAATTACTTACCCTTTGTTTATTTCAAGATTTGTACAACTTATGCTAGAACGAAAATCGCATAAGCACCTCTCGATTTCTTTTCTTGTTCGAGAGGCATCGTACGTTCATAACCTAACCTCGGGTTTAAGCCTCGCCGCCTCCAGAGCTCGAAACCCTCGTCGCCTCGGGAGAATTGGGAACAGCGGAGCTTGGCCGGAGTCGAGATGTTCCTGGGCGCGATCCCGCGGCGGCCGAGCAAGGAGGCGGCGTACAAGCAGCTGCGCTCGCACCTCATCGTCATGGCCTCCTGCGTCGCCGCTATCCGCGCCGCCCCCTACATCCTCCACTTCCTCACCCGCGACGCCGACGTCCACGAGCTCAAGCTAGAGCTCTAGGGCCCCTCGTGTCGTCCCGTCCAGATTCCGCCGCCACACATGGTGAGCTCCTCCCGTCTCCGCTCCTCTCTAGGGTTTGGTTTAATTGGGGACGGGACGTGCGATCCCTTTGGTTCATCGGCGCGTGATTGTGGGCGTAGTGGTGTGTCTGCACGATTCGGTGCTTGTGTCCTTGTTCGGTTAGATACATCTTTGTTGTGGCGGATTGGATTGGATGGCTCACGATGTGGGTTCTGATTGATCTATTTTGATGACTTCAACTCGGTCGATTCATGATTTTGTTGGAGAAACCAGTATGGCATTGGTCGCTGTGGTTTTTTAACGGTGTTTGATGCACGTTGTACTAATTTTGATTCGTTTAACATATGTTATTGTGTGGTGTATCAAGTGGTATGGTGATCTTGGGCTGTTTTCAGCACTGTTGTGTTGAGGAGGTTTTAATTTTGTTAGGGATTGCAAGATGCATACTGGTGGATTATATAGCTAAATGAATTAGTTATTTAGAGGCTGTTTGGTTGTCATCTCGCAGGAGCCTGGCCGTGGGAGCCTGCACCGCCCGCTGCAAAGAAACGGTTATAGAGCTTGTTTCCCATGAGCCTGGCTGTGAGTGTTTTGTGCATCGTGATGGTCTGGCTCTCGCACCGCGCGCAGGCAACCAAACAGCCATCTTGCATGCGTGGGTGCAGGCTCATGCGATACAAGGAGCAACCAAACGTTGATTCCCTGGCTCCTGCGAATCTGGCCACGTGGAACCAGGCAACAAAACAGACCCTTAGTATACGACGTTAGAGAACACTGTAGGGTTCATGTGTGTTTACCTGTCAATTGTTTGAAACGTGTGGGTATTGGGCTTAGATGAAGTTCCTGTTTTGGATTCCACTTGTGACAATCACCTGAATGCTGTGATATCTAAGCATGAGTTGATGGGATGAATTGGCAGGTCATTGGTGCATGCCTTGAATTGTTAAGGCAAATTATCAATTCACTTGTGGGTTTCTGCAAGTTAACGGAAGTGGATTAGCTGGTCACTGTTTGATTTGTTTTCCGCTGTGAATCATGCTTGGAACATTGATTTGCATTATAATAAGAATGTAAAAATCTACCCTTAACAGGAATGATAGAAGGACGGACACATTCTTTTGCTTGAAATAAATGACCTAAGCTATGTTTGAAAATGTTGATACTTAGAATTTATTTTCACCTTTAGGCCCTGTTTGTTTGGGCTTTTCTCTAGCTTGAAAACCAAAAAGCCAAAGTTGGGGTGAATTTTTCACTTGGCTTTTTCGAAAGCCATAAGTCTCCATATAACTAAAAGCCAAAAGCCATCGGAGAAGTGCTTTTTTGGCTTATTGAGGGTTTGTTTTGGACCAATATTGTTGAAGTTAGGGTAAAATTACCAATCTCTACCACGTAAAAAAGCGGACTGCTTTTAAGCTGCCTAAGCAAAAAAACGGACTTTAAACTTTAAGCTATAAGGCAAAAAGTCTAAACCTAAACAAACAGGGCCTTACTTGATTTACTATTCTTAGGTTGGCACACAACCCTATGGTTTGAATGATTTGATTGTGATCTTTAGACATGGTTTGATGGGATGAATTTTGGGTCAATTATGGATTTGGTTGTGGATTTACATGAATTAGTGCCGGTGCTTGTCTTTGTTACCTACATGATGCTTGCGTCGGTTAGTTTTTTTGACGATTGAATAGTTTGATATCTTGTGCCTGAACAGTGTTTTGCAAATGGATTATTAGAGTAAGGAAGTAAAGTAAATACATTTAACAGGAAGATAGAAAGAGAAAGTCCCTTTGTGTTGTAACAATATCGTGAGTGCATACTGAGGATAGAAAGATTGTTTTGCTCAGAAAGATGATATTGTGTTTTCAAAGAGTTAAGCTATCTTTTGAAAATGTTATTACTTTGAATTTATTCTTTCCTATAGCTGATTTACCATTCTCAGTCTGTCGCATGATCCCACATTTTAGTATAATCAATTAATGTGTAATTGATTGATAGCTATAATGGTGCACCTCTCATTTAATAAATGCAATGGGATGAGAATTGCATCAGCTTGGATCACATTTGCACCTATTGCTGTAATGTGCATCCTTGTTTGATGATGTCCTATTTGTTGTCATATTTTGGCCCATGGACCAGAAGTATTAATATTTGGATTATAATATTTTTGCTAATCTTAACCAGTGCTCCTTGATGAACACAATGATTATTTGCTTTATTTTGTGGATTCATGGATGGAATATGTTCCTGAATTTTATAGTTGGCCATTATCTACCAGATCCTTGCAATATATTAATGTCGTCTATAGTCTACCTTTGATATTTCTAGAGATCTGTTTTCTGCAGAAGGTATGCTGAAAAATTGTGGCACTTTTTGCTATTACTGTGTGAGAGTGGTCTATATAATAGCAGTAGTGATTTGTCTGAGGACATTGTTTAAGTATGTCCGTTAGTGATAACCTTTGCAATGTCCATCAGCTGTAAGCTACCTTGCATGTGTTTTGAATGGTGTTTTGCCTGGTAACTAGGTCATTTGTAATAATGGCAACAGAGCACTTGCAAAAACTGGACCGGACTTTTGTGTTAGGAAGAAACTAGTGTGTGCTATAGGAAGAAACTGGAGCAGCACATACCACGACTAAACCTGCTGAGTTGTAGAAACAGGCAAACGGCCAGATTATGTTTACTAAATATAACCCAATTGTTCGTAAGTGCCAAGGTTTTACTGAAGCTGAATCATTCATCGATAAGGCCATTGCCCTGGTCTCGGATTGGCACCAGAAGCCATCTTTCTTTTTTCCTGTTATCTGCCGTGGTAAATTGGCCTAGCTTTTGTTGTTTTCGCATTATTCATGGTGGCAACTTCTGCGGACAAACACAAGTTAGTTATTTATGGGAGCTTTGGACTGTTAATAGCCTAGTTGAAATGGCACATATTAAGGAATGAACTGTACCTTGTCTTTTGTCTTTATCAGTTTTTGGGAACTATACAATGATAATTTCTTCCATATTCTTCCCACTGCGTTTTTGTTCTCGACCTGTTTAACCTAGATGAATTGATGGTATGATGTACTTGCGCTCCTAATTGCAATAAGCCGCCCACTGATATGTTTCATATTCTTGTTAGGTGCGACTGGGATGGGCCAATGGTTGCTTTAGTTCCTTGGATGATTGCAAAGTTATCTTCAGGATCGGGTTTCTACGTATCTTATAAAACATGAATTAAGTTGCTTCTGCTTGATAGGACACCTTTCTGTACTGCGATAACTCAGCGAGAGTGCTGGCATCAACTTCTCTGTTCATTAAAATTAGCATATCTGGCAACTAGTATTAGTTAATTTGTGTTTTCTGTGGCTAGCCTAGTAGTGCATCTTTCATTTCGCCTGGCTCTGGCTATATGGTTCTTTATCCATCTCGGTGTGTTGAGAGGATATATCTTTACTACTATATTGAATTTTGAACGCATGTAGTCATCACAATCGGGTACTTGCTGCATGCTTGGCTTGTGTTTCAGCTGTTTTGCTTTAATACGATGCCCTGTTTGGAACGTAAGAACACTACGTATATTATATCCCGAATATTCCTGTATATTACTCCCTCCAGTTTGATAATAGATGTCGTTTTGGACATAGTGATGGTCAAACTTCTATAACTTTGACTATCGATATACTTTTAAATATTTAAATTGGATATATGAAAATTATATGTGTAGACTTGTGTCGAGAAGTACTTTCATAATATTATAATTTTATTGGGTTTTATAAATATATTATAATAAAAATTAGCGGTCAAAGTTGTGTTTTGAAGACCGTGTCGAGGGAGTATATCCGGAAGGTTTTCACTGGGCGCGCGTGCCCTCCACGTCATTTCGGGATGACGTGCTTGCTTTGCAACCGGCCATGTTGCCCGATTTGCTCGCTCGTTCATACCGTTTAAGTAAATTTGCCTGCTCATTTGCACGCTACGGCGCTCTGGCGCGGTGATAACGCGCGTCATTGCGAGGCTAAAGGCGTGGCTTGAGTTCCCGTGCGCGCTAGAGGTGGGCATTTAGGTCGGGCTCTTTTGGTCGGCCCTGAAGCACGTTGGGATGGTCTGGTGCAAAGCACGGCACGCCTGATTCCGTGCCGTGCGAACGGCATCTGGCAGCGTAGCTCGGGCCATCTTTGGGCGAGGAACCCCACGACGGGCGACGCGACGCGGTATGAACGGGCACGAAATCACGAATTAAGATCTAAAAGTTGGCAGATATTGTTGATTCAGGGCATCTTCAAGCATTGCATTTATGTTTGATATTTTGTTGATGTGATTAGTCTTTTATGTAATTAAAATAGGTAGTTTAGTAGTAGTGATGTGTTTTATTTTTTTACTCGTCACAATAGTGAAAATGGGTCGGGTTTGGGCTGGCACGGCACGAAGCAGGCACGAAGCGCAAATGGGTTGGGCTTGGGCTCGCCAAAGGCGAGTCGAGCCGGCACGGTTCCGGCCCGAAGCACGATGGGCCCAGACCGGGCCGGCACGGCACGGCACGACGCCCACATCTAGCGCATGCGTCAACTGGGGCGAGTTTTTGGCATGCGGTGTGTGATGTGGCCTTGTGGCGCGGATTTTTTTTAATAGGTCTTTGGAATTTTGAAAATTACATTCATGCTTTTTTTTTGAAAAGGCCCTTAAAAATCTGGATTTTGCTAATTTTTTTGGAAAGCCTTCTTGAACTTTTGAAAATTACATCTAGACCCCTTTGGTCTTGTCTTTTTTAAAAAGGCCCCTTGATTTTCTAAAAAATTATGTTTAGGTCCTTTTTTGCAAAATGATCCTAAAACGGATTTCACTATTTTTTTGCAAAGGCCCTCGAATTTTTTGAAAAATACATTCGAATCCCTTTTTTAACAGAAAGTCCTCCAAACAAATCTAAATTTCAACAGGTACCGTTCCCCTTCAAAAAGGTCTTCAGAAATTATTATATTGACAGTGTTGAGGGGATATTGATTGTGCTAAAGGGGCACGAGAGCGCGCAACATTAACAAGTGGAAATAGCCATAGCAAAAAAAGGAAAAAAGGAGCGTGAGAGCCAAATGAATCGAAAGATTCATGATTGGTTCGGGAAGAGATCATAAAAGTTGGCACTGGCACACATGGATGCGTGGTGGCTGGCCATTTCCTTTGCAAAAAGGTCTCGAAAATTATTCTATTGAAAGTATTGATGAGATGTATTGAAACTGTTAGAGGGGTATGGAAGCGTGCCGCGTTAAAAAGGCCAATACGATTACTATGAAATTTCTGTCAACCCGAATTGCACGCTGCTTTGCAACCACGAGGTATTCTGATTTCTGACAATCGGGAAAGCTATTGCGCTCCTAGGCGTGCGCTAATCCTATAGTGCGTCGCTTTTTATGAGTCCGGTTGAAGTCCTGCCTATTTGGTCCTTTTGTATTATTTTTTCATGTTTTGCCCTGTTTAGACAAAATTGCAAATAAGTTTTTTTTACCAATCGCATAAGCAATAATAGGTTACATGTGTCACCTACCACAGTAAAATATTGACACCGTAGTAACTACGCCAACCATGACAACTTAATAAGCACAGCAGGTGACACGCATCACCTACTTTCTACGGTATAGGATGCAGTATAGAATGGTAGTAAGACTTACAACATGACATGCTGTGGTGTTATACCACAACATGCTCCCTCTGTCCGGTTTAGATGTTATACTATTTTATCATTTCATTTAAATAACACATATGGTTTATAGAAAATTAAAAACTCTAAAATTTGCTAAGTGTTCTGTTATGTAATCAACTAGACTAATATTTAGAAAGCTTTGGTTGAGCCAGAATAGAGCCCGACATAATGTTTTTTGTAAATAAATCTTTTTTCCATTGTTTATGAGAATAACCCTACCTTATTTACTTTTATGGAAACTGACGCCTGTCACGCCGTCCTGTGACTGGGCCCACCTTTCGCCCTAGGACCGTGTGGCTTGGTCAGACCAGAAGGACTGTCGCTTTATGGTTAAGCGACTGATCAATTCTTTTTTAAATAATAAATTTTGTAATTCATAATGCGTAAATACATGCTCGGATAAAAAATTACAGAAATAGCCTTTTATGGTTATTTGAAATGACGATATAGTTCTGTCACTATTTGAACCATCGATAATCTAATTTGAACTTGAACATGGCATTTTTATGAGTTAGTAGTTTGAAAATAATAATTAACTATTAAAGAGAGAATTTGATGAATTTGTTGTATGCATCGTAAGGAAGTTGAGCGATGATTTTTGTTTAAATAAACCATTGCAAGACAGACATAACATTTCAAAATGAAGATGTGAATTACGTAGTGCGTAGGATTCGATTAGGTGCATATATTTGCCTCACTACTCCAAAGATACAAATGGTAACGTACAAGAACCATCAAATCGATGTACAGCTAAGATACATCTATGCCTTTTGCAATAAAAAAAACTAGGATGATAGGAAAAATCTAGCTTGTAGTCATACATTCTATGCACCAGGGTCCATCGGTGCCTTTCACTTGGAGTGCACACTGGCATGGGCTTTGGCATTCCTCCAATTATTCCCCATCACAAATAACCCAATACTCATCTTTCGGGTCTAGATACAACTTGTCCCAATCCAAAATAAGCTCACATTCAGCTGGGGCATCAGAGATCATCGGGGCTTCTCCCTTGTATTCCCCCTCTCGGCCTTCCTCTTATCCTCCGGGGTGTACAATTTTCAACGGTTGAAGTTCTCTGGCGCATCTGCATACTTCAGAACGTATTTTTACCTGATGAATGCCCTGTGGTATTTCTTCGGCTTGTTAATCCATTGGAAGAAGCAACATTGCTCCGATGACTTCCATTTTGTATGGATAAAGTTAGCGATATATATGTAAAATGTAAGATGCAATGTGAGATATCAATGTGTCATGTTCACTTACGCGGTAATCCCCACGCATGTAGTATGCCTGGACGGTGGTGATTGGATGTGTGGATTCAATGATCCATGCTGGATTACTATAGTTGCACTGCGGGAGTGAAAACTTTGGTGGTACAGGTGCATCTTTGAAAGAAGAATCAGGGTAGGTTCTCACCTTCTTGGCAATGCACTTCTACTTCTAAAGCTCTATGCATAGTATGACATCAACCTCGGTGGAGTGACCTCGTCTACCTCCCTTCTTGTGGGGTCCCCATTTTTGGCAATAAATACAAACAATGGGTTCCAATGTGCATACAATACTAGTCCTATGATCAGTGGCTAGTACGCACACTTACAATGTTGATAACACATCTATACATAATATATATTAGATAATAGCGAAAGCTATTTATACAATATGGCCTGCAAGGTCGAACAGAGTGTAGTGGAAAAAATTAAAAGTCTTGTAGTGTGCCACATAACCCTTAGGCAATTGACAAGATATAAACCATAGAAAATCTTGTCATGATATTCCCCGTACCCTACAGTATAGAAAGTATTGTCAGTGTTTTCTGTTCCTTCACCTAAAAACAACAACAATAGCAATCTTGAGTACATAGAGTACTCTGCAAGACTTTTGCAAACCTATAATAAATGCAAGCTTGTATTGAGGGAAAGGTTATTATGGTTATTTTTTAAAGTGCATCTAGGCCCCTAAATGTGTTTTGGTTGATTAATGACAAACGATTAAGAGACTAATGGGTTAAGTGAGTTAATGAACAAGTGAAAGTCCCAAAGCAGAAGGATTTACGGACGATGGCAACCCTCAAAAAGTAGAAGAAAGAAACACGGCATCATCTCAATGTAATTTAGATTATTATTGAGTCATAGATATGCCATACTATTAAGAGGGATGCAACATAGTTGATCTAGGATAAATCTCTATGCTCAAATGAGTGATTACTCAATTTTTGTCAAGAGACACAAGTCACAACACGCACACCGAGTAGTTTCTTGTTCAATCCAGATCGGATGTTCCGATTCTATATAGGAAGTTCCGATCCATCGGAGTTTCCGGTGTGAATGTTTTGTGCACTCTCTGGATACATCGGATATTCCGATATGTACATCGGATGTTCCGATGAGTACTTGAAAGTTTAAGGGTACTCTCTGGACACTTCGGAAGTTCCGATGTTTTTGATCGAAAGTTCCAACCCTTGTAAAATCTGAAAAGAGTACTCTCTGGATAGATCGGAAGTTCCGATATGTGCACCGGACATTCCGATGTAACTTAAAAACTTTTCAAAGTTGTTTTTCAAAAGTATCTCTCTGGATACATCGAATGTTCCGATCGTGAAAATTGAAAGTTCCGATATGTGTATTTTTGACCGTTGGGGTCAGTTGTTTTCTGGAGAATTAGACATATCGGATGTTCCGATGTCCACATGGTAAGTTCCGATATGTGGCTAAGTGGAGGAATAACGACTAGTTTTTGCCCAATCCTATAAATACCCCTCCACCCCTCTATAATAAGGTTAGCTTGTTGGCTGGGTTTTCTATTGAGCAATCAATACACTCTTTGAGCTCTCTTCTCTTCATCTCCTCTTTTGATCTTAGTGATCAATTAAAGAGCGAGGGTAGAAAAGGATCTAGAGTTAAGAGCAAAAAGGAGAGTCATTCACTTTGAGCATTAGAGTTCATCTCCAAGATCGAGTGCACGTTGGATTCATTACTCTTTGAGGTTGAAGGACTCCTAGATGGCTAGGCGTCATTCATGAGCCCCCAAAGATTGTGGGTGGCTGTGGAAAGTTTGTGAAGGCCGATTTCACCTCCGAAAGGGAAGAAATCAATTGTGAAGCCAAACTTCAAGTGTGATCGAGGTTTGGGAGGAAAGGGTTGGAAAAGACCCGGCTCTTTGTGAGCTTCCTCAACGGAGACGTAGGATCCCCCTCAAGGATCCGAACTTCAGGAACAAATCCTCTTGTCTCTCTATTTCCCACTAGTTGCTTAATGTGCATCTTGTTTAATTCATCTACTCCTTGCATCAAGTCGAAGTAGAATTGTTTGGTTACTAGCTTCTTTTCACTAGAGTTCATCCAATTGCTAAATAGATCGAACATTCCGATATATAGTCGGAAGTTCCGATCATCTTATCAGAAGTTCCGATATATTTTTTCGCTACGATCAAATTAGATTAAATTAAAAAAACCCTATTCACCCCCTCTAGGCAATTAACACATCTTTCAATTGGTATCAGAGCCACACCTTCTCAAAGGCTTAACCGCTTGAAGGGAACGAGATGGCCGGCACAGGGTTGAAGGTAGTATTTCCGGGAGACCCGGAAAGTCCAAAGAATGGAGATGGCTCCTCCGGCAAAAAGAAAGAAGGTGGAACGTCTACATCAAATCAGGGAGTTGAAATCCCTTTCAATTATGATAGAGTGAACTCATCATCTTTGCATTCTTATATTGTTGTGCCATCCAGGCGTGCACCATTTTTTGATGGTACACACTACTCTGCTTGGAGGCACAAAATGAAAATGCATTTAATGTCTCTTCATCCTAGTGTATGCAAGATTGTGTGCACAGGTTTAGACTTGCCGGATGAAGGCATGGAACTCACACCGAAGCAAGAACAGAACATTCATCGCAATGCACAAGTCGCAAGTGTGTTGCTTGGTGCCTTGAGCCTCAAGGAGTTCAGCAAGGTTGATGGGCTTGAGGAAGCCAAAGAAATTTGGGATACTCTCCAAGTTGCTCATGAAGGAACATCAAGCGTGAGAGAGTCCAAGATCGAGCTACTCGAAGGGAAGTTGGGGAGGTTTGTAATGAATGATGACGAAACTCCTCAACAAATGTATGATCGATTGATGCTTCTTGTCAACAAGATTCGAGACTTGGGAAGCAAAGAAATAATGGATCACGTTGTGGTGAAAAGGATGTTGAGAGCTTTCGTTCCAAGAAACTCCACACTTGTGACCCTCATCCGGGAGAGGAAAGACTTCAAAAGGCTCTCACCAAATGATGTGTTAGGAAGAATCCTATCACACGAGCTTATGGAAGAAGAAGCCAAGGATGTCAAGTATCTTGCAAAGCAAAGCTCAAGTTCCAAGCCAAAGGAAATTGCATTAAAGGCAAGCAAATGGGATGACTCAAGCTCAAGCGAAGATGAGAGTGAAGACAAAGAAGACTTGGCGTTGTTTGTGAGGAAATTCAAAAAATTCCTCAAGTATGATGGGTCTAGGAGATACAAGAAGGACAAGAAGGACAATAATGACATGTATAGAAAGAGAAGGAACCCGAAGAGAGCATGCTATGAATGCGGTGAAGTGGGACACTTCATCGCCGATTGTCCCAAGAAGAAGAACAACTTCAATGAACACAAGAAGAGTGAGCCACAAAAAAAGAACAAATCTCACAAGAAGAAATATTCCGGATGTGCTCACATTGGCAAGGAGTGGGACTCAAATGACTTCGACTCTGACTCCAACGACGAAGGAATTGCCACCGTCGCCATTGAAGCCGCTCCTCCAACAAAGTCACTTTTTGGTGACATGAGCGACAACGACAACGACTCACCCATTTGTCTAATGGCAAAAGGGCGCAAGGTATTGCCTAAACCAAAAACACATTGTAGTGATAGTGAGGTAGATAGTAGTGATGAGGAAATAGATTATGATGATGATGCATTATTTTGTGACTTGAACAAATCCACTATAGCAAAGATAAACAAGCTAATGAAAAGAATAGAAGGCCAAGAGGAAACTCTCAAGAAGCAAGAAGATTTACTCATTCTTGCAAAGAAGAGAAATCTTGCTCTTGAGAAACTCATTGCTAAAGAAAAGGAGAAAATTGAGCTATTAACCAAAAATCTTGATTTGGCTAACAACTCGATTGCTATGCTAAAGAGCTCAAATGAATCACTTCAAGAAAATCTCTCAAGCTTGGAAGCTAATTATAAAGCTCTTGAAGTGCAAATTGATTCTCTAAATGATAGCATATTCTCTTCTAATAATGCATCAATGGCCACTATTCCTTCCAATAGCAATGGATGCTCTCGTTGCTATAATGTTGATGTCAATGCTTGTACTACTAACTCTCAATTTGTGCAAGTATTAAAGAATGAGAATGAGAGATTGAATGCCTTGGTATGATATGGATGTATTAAGACTTATCAATCCAAGGACGCCTTATATAAGACTATTAATGGTCAAGGAAATAGGAACAATAAAGGGCTAGGATTTGATAAGTCTAAAGGCGTAGAAAATGACCATGTAATAGTAAGGTAAGGAGTGCATAAAGTTTGTCAAGGAAAATGGCAAATACCAAACTCCCATCACACAAGTCAACAAGAAGTTGCAAGAAGTAAAGAAGCATCCTCATCACTATGCATCTCATATTACTTTCTATGCTTCTTATGTGTTGAAAATGAACAACCGTGGTAAAGAGGTTGCTTATTTTGTCGGTACCCACAACTCAAGAGAATTTGCCAAGAAAAGGGTGTGGGTACCCAAAGTGTTGTTGACTAATATGCAAGGACCCAAGAAAATTTGGGTACCTAAAATCAAGACCTAACTCACTTTTGTAGGATTATCTCTCCGACGGATCAAGTTGGGTGCTTGATAGTGGTTGTACAAACCATATGACCGGAGAGAAAAATATGTTCTCATCTTTTGATAAAAGAGGATCACAATATGAAAATATTGTGTTTGGTAATGGTAAAGGTGAGGTAAAATTGCTATCTCAAATGATAATTCTATTTCAAATGTTCTACTAGTTAGATCCTTGAATTACAATTTGCTATCTATGTCACAACTTTGTGAGATGGGATACAATTGCTTGTTTACTAATGTGGATGTGACCGTCTTTAGAAGAGATGATTCCTCGATAGTGTTCAAAGGATACTTGAAGGGTAAGCTCTATTTAGTTGATTTCAACTCAAATAGTGCAAAACTTCAAACATGCTTGATAGTGAAGTCTAGCATGGGTTGGTTATGGCATCGCCGACTAGCCCATGTTGGTATGAGGAATCTCGACAAGCTTTTAAAGGGGGAGCACATAAATGGGCTAACAAATGTTGATTTTGAAAAGAATAGGATTTGTAGCGCATGCCAAGCTGGAAAGCAAGTAGGAGCACATCATCCCGCTAAGAACATCATGACAAGACAAGACCACTAGAACTTCTACATATGGACCTCTTCGGACCCGTTGCTTATATAAGCATCAGAGGTAACAAGTATGGCTTAGTTATTGTTGATGATTTTTCACATTTCACTTGGGTGTTCTTCCTGCATGAAAAGAGTGAAACACAAGGTATCTTCAAGAAATTCTCGAGAAGAGCTCAAAATGAGTTTGATGTGAAGATTAAGAAAATCCGAAGCGACAACGGAAGCGAATTCTTACTCAAGTTGAAGAGTTTCTTGATGAAGAAGGGATAAAGCATGAGTTCTTGGCCCCCTACACCCCTCAACAAAATGGAGTGGTCGAAAGGAAGAACCGGACATTGATAGAGATGGCAAGGACAATGCTTGACGAATACAAGACATCAAATCACTTTTGGGCGGAAGCCGTCAACACCGCTTGCCATGCCATCAACCGATTATACCTCCACAAGATCCTGAAGAAGACGGCATACGAGCTCCTAACTGGTAACAAACCTAATGTATCTTACTTTAGAGTTTTTGGGAGTAAATGTTTTATTCTAAACAAGAAGCCCAAGAATTCTAAATTTGCACCTAAAGTTGATGAATGATTTATGCTTGGTTATGGATCAAATGCCTACGCCTACCGTGTTTCAAGAAAACCACCGGTTGTGTTGAAATAGCAAGAGACATAACATTTGATGAATATAACGGCTCTCAAGTAGAGCAAGTTGATTTAAATATACTAGAAAGCGGGGAAGTACCAAGCATTGCAATAAAGAAGATGGCAATTGGAGAAGTGAAGCCTCAATCATCTCAAGATCAACAAAATGCTTCAACTCAAGTGGAGTCACCAACTTCAACTCGAGATCAAGATCAAGTGCAATATGATCCAAGCAAACTCATAGAACATGATCAAGTTCAAGAAGTCGAGCCAATACAACACCAATCTCAAGCGCCATATCCAAGAGTACACTCAAATTGAAGGTTTGGATTTTGGTGAGACTTATGCTCCTGTTGCTAAGTTAGAATCAATTCGCATATTACTTGCATTTGCTACTCACCATGATTTCAAGCTTTATCAAATGGACGTCAAGGGTGCCTTTTTGAATGGACCAATTTCGGAGTTGGTATATGTTGATCAATTCGCATATTACTTGCATTTGCTACTCACCATGATTTCAAGCTTTATCAAATGGACGTCAAGGGTGCCTTTTTGAATGGACCAATTTCGGAGTTGGTATATGTTGAGCAACCTCCGGGCTTGGAAGATCACAAGAACCCTTTGCATGTCTACAACCTCCATAAGGTGCTCTATGGGCTTAAGCAAGCACCTAGAGCATGGTATGAACGCTTTAGGGATTTTCTTGTCAAAAAGGGGTTCGAAATTGGTAAAACCGACCATACTCTCTTTACTAAGAATGTTGATAATGATTTATTCGTATGTCAAATATATGTCGACGACATTATATTTGGCTCTACTAACAAAAACTTATGTGAAGAGTTTAGTAGGTTGATGACCAAACGGTTTGAGATGTTAATGATGGGGGAGTTGAAGTTCTTCCTAGATTTCAAATCAAACAACTCAAGGAAGGAACATTCCTATGTCAAATGAAGTACATCAAGGACATGCTCAAGAAGTTTGACATGGAGAACTCCAAGCCAATTCATACTCCCATGGCAACAAATGGACAGCTCGGCCTAAATGAAGAAGGTAACTCGGTTGATCAAAAGGTATATCGGTCTATGATAGGTTCATTGCTTTATCTTTGTGCATCTAGGCCCGATGTCATGCTTAGTGTTTGCATGTGTGCAAGGTTTCAAGCCGCTCCGAAAGAGTGTCACCTAGTACCGTAAAGAGAATTCTAAGATTTTTAGTTCACACACCAAGTCTAGAGCTTTGGTATCCTAAAGGATTGAAATTTAATCTCATTGGCTATTCGGATGCCGACTATGCGGGTTGCAAAGTGGATAGAAAAAACATTTCGGGGACTTGCCAATTCTTAGGTAGATCTTAAGTATCTTGGTCCTCTAAGAAACAAAATTCCGTAGCTTTATCCACCACCGAAGCCGAATACATTGCCGCAGGAAGTTGTTGTGCACAATTGTTATGGATGAGGCAAACTTTAAAGGATTATGGCCTAAATTTGAACAAAGTTCCACTCCTATGTGACAATGAGAGTACCATAAAGATAGCAAACAATCCCGTCCAACATTCCTGTACCAAACATATTGACACCCGACATCACTTTCTTAGGGATCACTCACTCAAAGGAGATATCAATATTACCTATGTGAGGAATGAAAAACAACTTGCCAATATCTTCACCAAACCTTTAGATGAACGCCGCTTTTGAGAGCTAAGGAGTGAGTTAAATATCCTAGACTATTGGAACTTGGCTTGAAGAAATCTAAGCAGTCTCAGCGGCTGGTAAGAAGGGCTATCAACTACAAGGGCAAGGTAGCACAAGTGCGTAAGGCACGAGAGGAAAATCCCAGGAGAGAAGCTCAATTCTCCATAGACCCAGATTCTGGACATTCTTCCAACAGGACTTCTATGAGACAGTCATTTTACCTAGGAAGAACCCAGTGACTCCAATGCAGTGGGTGGACTGGGAGTACCTGGGTAATGCAGATGATGACACATTCAATGAAGTCATTACAGCCTGCGAGCACACATGTATCAAGCGAATCATGGGCTTCAAGCATGACTAGAATACTGAGATCATAGCTCAATTCTATGCCACTCTATACATCTCCAGAGTCAAAGCCACCACAATGCAGTGGATGACAGAAGGAGAGTGGCATCAGGTCTCCTACACTCACTTTGCCAGGCTGCTAGGCTTTTCTGAGGCTGATGCCAGAGACAGATATGAGATCCACAATGAGACCTCCTTGGTGGTGACCAACATCAACTTCATGTATGATGAAGATGCAGAGTTTGAGCCGGGCAACACAAAGGGCATGAAGCCCTTCTTTGTTTGTCTCAACAGACTTTTCAGGAAGACGCTGGCCCCCAAAGAGGGAGATGCTTCTCATGTGCTGTCTTATACTAGAAACCTGTTGTGCAGAATGTAGGAGGGCCAGAGACTATTCGATGTCTTCGATTCATTTGGAATGAATTCAGACTCACCTCTATGGAGCCCAGGAGGAGATGTGGATACGCTCCCTACATCATGCACATGATTGAGCAAGTGACGAAGAAGCAATTTGAATGCGATGTTAAGCACATTGGAGTGCAGATTAGGGTAGTCAAAGCCCTAGATCAGCAAGCTAGTCAGCCTACCACTCCACATGGTGCTTCTTCATCAGTTGCTGCTCCAGTTGCCCCTTCATCTCCTGATACATCTTCTTTGACAATTCTTCGAGCTTTAAAGTCCATTTTTGGATTATGTAACAAGAATGCATTGGAGGTCAGGAAGAACACCAAGAGACGCAAGGACATCCAGAGACACCTGAACTTTCCCTGCTTAGATGATGAGGATGATGAAGAAGAGATCGAGGATCCATTCCCCCCGGCTGCTGCAGAAGAGTCCAGTTCTGAGGACTACGCCGAGGAGTCTGGATATTAGGAGTCTGAGTAGATTCTTCTATGCTCTTTTCCTTCCCTTTTGTGGTGTTTGATGCCAAAGGGGGAGAGAAAAGCTTAGCTTCCTTCTATTTGTTCTATCTTGGGTCGTATGTCATGTGAACTCTTAGTTGGTTGGTTGAACTCTTAGTTGGTTCTTTTCTTTGAAAATTTTTGAACTTTGGCTGTTGGAACTTTGGTTGAACTTTGGTCGTTTTGCAGAGTTAGATGCTATATGTTATCTCAATGTTTATGGTGGTTAAATGCTTTATGTTGCATATTGTCTTTACTATAGTTATTTGCATGAGTTATAGTTGGATATTTGGTTATCATGTCACTCATGTATGTGTACATGCCATTTCGCAAATTCATAACTCTTGCAAAATTTCCTCGAATGCAAAGATGTGGGGGGGGGGAGCTCTCTCAATTTGTCACTAAAATGTGCATTTGATTCCAAGTCAAATTCTAAACGCACATATTTAGGGGGAGCTCACTATATCTTATTGCATTCACAAAACTATTCTTATTCATTTCCTTTGTAAGCTTTAATTGTGTTGTCATCAATCACCAAAAAGGGGGAGATTGAAAGTGCATCTAGGCCCCTAAATGTGTCTTGGTTGATTAATGACAAACGATTAAGAGACTAATGGGTTAAGTGAGTTAATGAACAGGTGAAAATCCCGAAGCAGAAGGATTTACGGACGATGGCGACCCTCAAAAAGTAGAAGAAAGAAACACGGCGTCATCTCAATGTAATTTACATTGTTATTGAGTCATAGGTATGCCGTACTATTAAGAGGGATGCAACGTAGTTGTTCTAGGATAAATCTCTATGCTCAAATGAATGATTACTCAATTTTTGTTGAGAGACACGAGTCACAATACGCACACCGAGTAGTTTCTTGTTCAATCCAGATCGGATGTTCCGATTCTATATCGGAAATTTCGATCCAACGGAGTTTCCGGTGTGAGTGTTTTGTTCACTCTCTGGATACATCGGACATTCTAATATGTACATCGAGTGCTCCGATGAGTACTTAAAAGTTTAAGGGTACTCTCTGGACACTTCGGAAGTTCCGATGTTTTTGATCAGAAGTTATGACCCTTGTAAAATCTGAAAAGGGTACTCTCTGGATAGATCGGAATAAGTAGTCTTTACCGGTATGAAATGGCCAACTTTGGTTAATCGATCCACTATGACCCACATGGAATCATATCCACTCTGAGTTCTAGGCAAACCGGTAAGAAAAATCCATACCAATTTCCTCCAACTTCCACTCAGATATCTTCAATGGTTGTAGCAAACCAGCCGATCTCTAATGCATTGGCTTTACTCTTTGACATATATCACACAAGGCAACATGCTCAGCAACTTCACGCTTCATATTAGGCCACTAGAATCTCTCCTTGATATCCTAATACATCTTTGCATATCTAGGATGAATTGAATACTTGGAGTCATGAGTTTCCTCAAGAATCAATTGTTTTAACTCACTTTTAAATTTACTTGGAGTCATGAGTTTCCTCAAGAATCAACTGTTTTAACTCACTTTTAAATTTACTTGGAGTCATGAGTTTCCTCAAGAATCAACTGTTTTAACTCACTTTTAACTTTAGCTTCTGGAATTCTTTGCACAATCCAGACTGACTTTCTTCAACCAACATATTCACACTGTGGCTTTTCCAACTAAAGGCATTGGCTACCACATTTGCTTTACGCGGATGGTAATGAATTCCTATATTATAGTCCTTGATCAACTCTAACCATCTTGTTTGTCTCATGTTAAGATCTAACTGGGTAAAAATATACTTTAGACTCTTATGGTCCGTATATATCGCATATCTATTTTCAATGAGGTAATGATGCCATAACTTCAAAGCATGCACTACAGCAGCTAACTCCAAATCATGCGTTGGGAATTCTCTTCATGCGGCCTTAACTGCCTAGAAGCATATGCAACTACTTTTTTATTCTGCATCAACACGAATCCAAGTCCTTGTCTTGATGCATCGCAGTAAATATCAAAGCTACTACGAACATCTGGTAACAATAACACTGATCCTAATGTTAAGTGATTCTTCAATTCTTGAAAACTTCTTTCGCACTCTGGTGTTGATGCAAACTTCTTCTTCCTTTCAACAATTAAGTGGTCTAGCAATCATCGAAAATCCTTCAAGGTAGCAATACTACTCATGACAATTCTTACTTCCCCAGTAGGCTTAGTGACTAGTTAACCTGAATAGCAACTGCTAATCCACGACAGAGGGGTATCTACCGGTTAACGGCCTTGTCATCCACTGTTGTGTAGATGTGTAAGTCAGAGCGTATGCATTCGGATAACTGCAACCACCCTTAAACTATGGAAGCTTATCATACCAGGGTAGTACACAGACCAAGTTCGATAAGTCGATCATGCAATTGAGCAGAAATTATGTCCTTTACTGAGCACAAGGTTCTAGACTTTATATGCCTTAGGCAAGGCAGCACATGAGGTACTCGACCCAGTAAGAACAACAAGGACTAAATGGCAGAACAAAAGAGTGAGAGCAAAACAACACAACACAACACAAACACGAAGTTACAAAAAAATATTTTGGCATGCAAGCTTCTTAATTATAAACCTCAAACAAGAAAAAGGCTCCTACCAAGGGTTCCACTTTTCGTTTTTGAAAAAACCAGATGAAAATCGAAATTCGAAAATCGGTAAAAACCGCTCAAAAATTGTTCGAAATTCACTCTAAATTAAACGGTTCGAAAGTCAAACGAATTCAAAAGCTGGTCAAATTGCTGAGCGAATTTCGCGAAATTTGAACGAAATTCGTTCGAAATTATCAAAATTCGATCGAAATTCTCGAAAACCAGTTACAGTTGAAAAATGTCTTCAAACTTGTTTTTTCTCAAAAAAAATTAAAAAAATTGTAAAAAAATTAAAACAAAATCTTTTAAAATCCCATTTCATCTATAAAACACTTGAGAGAAATTTCTACAATTTTTGAATTCATTTAGTGCTTTTTTAAAATATACCATAGCAAGATAACATTAACATATTAAATACACTTTGACGGTTTCACCCCTAAATGATCATTTATTTCTCCATTGACTTTTATAGAGCATCCATACATTTCAAGATTTGAAAATTTTAATTCTTATTAACAAGTAGTCCAACAATGAATATGTTTAATGATGCAAAAGTGATACTAAATATTACTACTTGACATACTTGAACAAATATTGCTACCATAATTAAAATATACCATAGGAAGATAACATTAACATATTAAATATACTTTAGAAATACAAGTAAGCTTTTGTAACACCCCAAAATTTTGCTTTTCTTAAATTCATGTGTGATTTGGCACTTTGGTGAATTTTTGGAATTTTCTGGGATTTATTTGGTATTTATTTGAATTTATTCCCTTCTGAAATAATTAAAGAATTTGATTTTGCAAATAAAAATTTGTTGGAAATATTTTATTTGAGTCCAAAATGATCCAAAATATTTTCCAGAATTTTTCTGAGTCTTTTGCTATTTTTAATGAATTAAATGAATTTCTGAGAAATTAATTGGATTATTTAATCGCTGGAAAACCTAACCGGTTTGTACTGTTCATTCGACCGGACCCGAGTCTGAGTCAGACTCGAGTCCGACCCGAGCCAACCGTTTCGGTCGAACCCGCTCGGCCGAACCCAAACCCGCATGACCGTTGGATCTTGATCCAACGGCCACGATTGAGCCACGTCGACCGAACCCGAGCCCGACCGAGCCAGCCAGCTCGCTCGAGCCAGACCCGCGCCCAAACCCCCGCACCGTTGTGTCTTGATCCAACAGCTGACGTTTAGCCACGTCACCCAATCTGAATCCCTTTCGGATTTCGCCGCCGCAACGGAGTGGGCCTCGGTTTCCGCGCCACGAAGTTATCTTATTTTCCGCTGCAGTTATTTCTCTTTTAATAAGTTTCACCCTGCGAGGCGTATATTTGTAACTTTACCTTAAGGTCAGGCAACCAGTTTGATTATCTAATTAAAGTACTTTATTAGTATCGAGTGGTATGATTGTGATATTTACCAATGTTGAGACTGTGTGCACTAGCGCGTTCCTGGACTAGTGCTGAATACACAGAGGGTCCGGATTTGCAAATTCGGGTCCCGACAGAGGTGGTATCAGAGCCATACTGACTGTAGGCTCACCCATAGTTAGAATGGTCGTAGTGAGGATAAAACCTATTTTCTAAAGTTAAAAGTGATAAAGATAATGAATGAATTCTCGACTTACCCCTTTTCTTTCTTGTTCATACCCCTTGCTGAGTTCTTTTCGTCTTGCACATTGATTTTAAAATGTTGCGTTCTTACGCAAGTATCCTTTGACAGATGATGATGAAGAACAACTACGCCGAACGTGAAGGAGGCTATGCTGCCAAGTTGTGGCGTATGCTTCAGTTTCTTGGAGGTTTTGAGAGGCCGCTCTACCGAGGGACTACACTCGTGCAGGCAGGACTGGTCATAGGATGGGACGTCCGGATCACGGTGTATGCCCGGGAGAAGACAAAGTTCAGCCGCCCTTTCCACTTCACCGCCAGGAGGTCTACCTTTGAGATGGGAATTCAGGAGGTGTCGCGTCGAGCCATGCAGCAGATCGCTCGCACTTACTCCAGGGAGCTGGAAGGCACAGTGTTTCGTCACCACCCACGCCGAGACAGCAGAGTTCAACGGAAGCCGATAGAAGATGAGGATGCTACCGTCACTCACTTATCCAGATTCGTCGCCGCTCAGGAGGAGCTGATCGAAGACACAGTTCAGGAATTGAAGAAGGCTCGCGAGCAGGTCGAGGAGGAGAAGAAGCACTTAGAGAATGCTCGTGAGTACGTCTCTTATGCTGCGGAAAGGATCGCAGACCTGGAGACTGCACTGTATGGACAGGGCCCCGATCCAGTGTTGGAGTTGGAAGCCCCAGAGCCAGAGGAAGAACCAGAAGAGGCGCCACCTGCACCCGCGCCACAGCCACAACAACAGCCAGATCCAGAGCGAGAGGAAGACGCCGCGTCGTCAACCACAGCTGCAGTTGTGGGGCATGGCGATTGTTTCGCGCCTATGCCGCCGCACCCGCCCCAAGGAGGCAGTGGAGGTTTTCTTAACAATTGAGCCTACGCGTTAAGGTTGAGACTCCTTCGTCGAGTCGCGTTATAGAATAAGATTCACCCTTAGAGGCGTTGGATTTTCATTGTTTGCTGAGTGTGCAGTATGTGTTGCAGGCCCTTAGGCATTGTAAGCAACCATACCAAGTTATTATTATTAATAATAAAGTTGGATTTTGAGTTACACTTTTCCCCCGCATAGTTTCCCTACTACTTGTCTATTCTTGTTCCCTCTCATCTCTGAAACCTTGGATCAATCGACAGATGGTGAACACCCGCGGAAACCTTGGAGGCAATGGAAGTGGTTCTCGCCCAGCTGGGAACCCCAATGATGGAGCACCTGCACCCCACCTAGCACCGCCAGTGGACATGCAGAATTTTGGAGCTTTTCTTGCTGCTCAGACTCAGTTGATGCACGCTCTGATGCAACAGATGCAACACGTCACTGCTCAGGCCACTGCCAATCAAGTCAATCAGGGACAACGCCAGAATACAAGACTGTCAGAGTTCATGAGGACTCACCCACCCACTTTCTCCGGGAATGCCAATCCGTTGGAGGCCGATGATTGGTTAAGGTCAATTGAGAGGAAGCTACACATTGCTCAATGCATGGGAAATGAGAAGGTACTCTACGCTTCTCTAAAGTTGGAAGGGACAGCCGCCGAATGGTGGGAGAACTTCTGTGCCACGCAAGAGAACCCTCAAGACATCACTTGGGAGGAGTTTACAGCTGTGTTTCGTCAGTATCATGTGCCAGAAGGAATCATGGACCTCAAGAAGGAGGAGTTCAGAGCACTGAAGCAAAGTAATCAGCTGGTGGCCGAATACCTGAACAAGTTCACACAGCTTGCACGCTACGCACCTGAGGATGTAGCGACAGATAAAGCCAGACAATCTCGCTTTATGAAGGGACTTAACTCAGGACTACAGGTGGGACTGATCACCTACACCTTTCCAGATTTCCAAGACTTGGTGAACAAGGCGCTTATTCTTGAGGACAAGCGCAAGGAACTGGATGAGAACCGGAAGCGAAGGATACAACAGCAGGGATCACGTCAGGGAGCGCAGCAACGTTTGAGGGTTGCGCCAAATCAGTTTTTCAGATTCCAGCCGCAGAATGCTACAAGGACACCGTCACCAGCACCAAGACCCGTCAATCAGAACTATCGACTCGGCCCAGCCCGAAACGCCACTTCAGGCAATCAGGGGCAGTGAGACGCTACAATCGCGAACGAGCCAGGACACTTTGCCAACAGTTGCCCTAAGAAGACAGCAGGAGTGACCCCAGTCCGCTTCAATCTGGGATCCACACCAGCCAGGACGCATGCACCAGGAGCCAACCGAGGGACAGAATAGCCAGGGGCAGCACCCCATACCGTGGTGAGAGGCCGAGTCAACCATGTCACCGCAGATGCACTGCAGAATGCCACGGACGTCGTACTGGGTAAGTTACTTGTTAACTCAAGCACTGCAACGCTGATTTGTTTGATTCTGGAGCTTCGCATTCGTTTGTTTCTCAAGGCTTTGCTGCTAAAAATGATTTGGAGATTGCAAGACTTAAATGCATGCTTTTAGTTCAAACCCCTGGGTCCGAACTCCGAACTAAAGTAGGATGTTCTGGGGTAAGAATATTAATAGATGGGATAAAGTTCCTAGCGAACCTTATTATATTGGAAACCCAGACCCTAGATGTCATTTTGGGAATGGATTGGTTGTCCAAGCACAAGGCCGTTTTGGATTGTGGATGAAGGATTATCTCAGTTGAAAGCCCGTGTGGAAGGAAAGTGGAATTTCAAGCCACCGCTGTTAGAGATGGACAGTTGATGGTTAACAGCGCCAAGGCAATCAGCATAGAAGATGTCTCAGTAGTGAATGAGTACCCAGATGTTTTTTCCGAAGATCTACCTGGTATGCCGCCAGACAGGGACATAGAGTTTGTGATAGAGCTTGTACCTGGTACAGCACCGATAGCAAAGAGACCCTATCGGATGTCCACCGAGGAATTAGTAGAGATGAAGAAGCAACTTGAAGAGTTGATGGAGAAAGGATTTATCAGATCGAGTTCGTCGCCGTGGGGAGCACCAGTTTTGTTTGTCAAGAAGAAGGATGGAAGTTTTAGGATGTGCATTGACTACCGTGCACTCAATGAAGTAACCGTGAAGAACAAGTACCCATTACCCAGGATCGATGATTTGTTTGATCAGCTGAGAGGAGCCGGAGTTTTCTCCAAGATTGATCTGAGATCGGGATACCACCAGTTGAAGATCCGATCAGAGGATATTACGAAGACCGCATTCTCATCAAGATATGGACATTACGAGTTTACTGTTATGTCCTTTTGTTTGACGAATGCGCCAGCACATTTCATGAATATGATGAATAAAGTGTTCATGGAATATTTGGACAAGTTTGTGGTTGTGTTTATAGATGATATCTTAATCTACTCCAAGACAGAGGATGAACATGCAGAGCACTTGAGGCGAGTTTTGGAAAAGCTGAGGGAACAGCAACTTTTCGCCAAGTTCAGCAAGTGTGACTTTTGGAAGGACAAGGTGGAGTTCCTCGGGCTTGTAATGACCGCAGAAGGAGTCGCTGTTGATCCAAGCAAGGTAGAAGCTGTGTTACATTGGGAACAGCCGAAGACCGTGACCCAAATCCGGAGTTTCCTTGGAGTGGCAGGTTACTACCGCCGTTTCATTGAAGGCTTTTCGACCATTGCGAAACCTCTTACGCAATTGTTGAAAAAGGAGAAGAAGTTTGCATGGACGCTAGAGTGTGAGAAAGGTTTTCAAGAACTAAAGGAGCGATTGACATTAGCGCCGGTGTTGATTCTACCGGACGTCAATCAAAGCTTTGACATATACTGTGACGCGTCGCGCCAAGGACTTGGATGTGTGCTGATGCAGAACGGAAAGGTCGTCGCTTATGCATCAAGGCAGTTGAGGCCACATGAGGAGAATTATCCAACGCATGACCTAGAGCTAGCTGCCGTAGTGCATACTTTGAAGTTATGGCGTCACTATTTGATCGGGAACAGATGTGAAGTATACACGGACCATAAGAGTCTTAAGTACATCTTCACCCAATCAGACCTGAACATGAGGCAAAGGAGATGGTTAGAGTTGATCAAGGATTATAATGTTGGAATCCATTACCATCCCGGAAAGGCCAACGTGGTGGCCGATGCTCTGAGTCGGAAAAGTCATACTGTGAACATGTTGATAGCCACGAGTCAGGATGAGCTATGTGAGGATTTCCAGAAGATGCAGATTGAAGTAGTACCAGAAGGATTCTTGGCCACATTAGAAGTAAAGCCTACCCTGGAGGATCAGATCCGAGAAGGACAGAAGGATGATGACAAGACCCGCAGGATTAAGTTCAAGATGGACGAGGGCAAGGCAAAAGACTTCAGACTGGACGAGCAAGGCACGTTATGGATGCAGGATCGAATCTGTGTGCCAAACCAGAAGGAGATGAAGCAATTGATTCTAGAAGAAGCCCATGACTCCAAGTATTCAATTCATCCTGGAAGTGCCAAGATGTATCAGGATTTGAAGGAAAGATTCTGGTGGCCGAACATGAAGCGTGAGGTTGCCGAGCATGTTGCATTGTGCGACATATGCCAGAGAGTCAAGGCGATGCATCAGAGACCAGCAGGATTGCTACAGTCGTTGAAGATACCTGAGTGGAAATGGGAGGAAATCGGAATGGATTTCATTACTGATTTGCCGAAAACCCAGGGTGGATATGACTCCATATGGGTCATAATAGACCGCTTGACTAAGGTCGCCCATTTTATTCCAGTGAAGACCAGTTACTCGGGAGACAAGTTAGCAGAATTGTATATGACCAGGATCGTCTGCTTGCACGGAGTACCGAAGAAAATTGTATCGGACAGAGGTACCCAGTTTACCTCGAGGTTCTGGAATAAACTACATGAGGCCATGGGAACCCGTTTGAACTTCAGTACAGCTTATCATCCGCAGACGGATGGGCAAACTGAAAGAGTTAATCAAATTCTAGAGGACATGCTACGAGCTTGTGCATTGGCTTATGCTACCTCTTGGGATAAAAGTCTGCCGTACGCTGAGTTCAGCTACAATAACAGTTATCAGGCTAGTCTGCAGATGTCACCATTTGAGGCATTGTATGGTCGACCCTGTCGGACACCGTTGAACTGGAATGAGACAGGTGAACGTCGTGTCTTTGGACCAGATATTCTTCAAGAAGCCGAAGGACAGATTGCCATGATCAGGGAGAGATTGAAGATAGCCCAATCACGACAGAAGAGCTACGCCGATAACCATCATCGAGACCTGAGTTTTGAACCAGAAGATTTCGTGTATCTCAGAGTTACACTGCTCAGAGGAGTTAAGAGATTCCATGCCCAAGGGAAGCTCGCGCCGAGATATGTTGGACCATTTAAGGTTCTCAGTCGCAGAGGGGAAGTTGCTTACCAGCTGGAGCTACCGCAATCACTAGCAGGAGTACATGACATGTTCCACGTGTCCCAGTTGAAGAAGTGTCTCCGAGTACCCGAGGAACAGACACCGCTAGAGTCAATCGAGCTACAAGAGGATCTGACCTACAAGGAGCACCCTGTCAAGATTTTGGACACAATGGACCGAGAGACGAGAAACAAGTCAACCCGTTTCTGCAGATTTCAATGGAGCAACCACGCGGAGAGTGAAGCAACTTGGGAGCGTGAGGAGGATTTGAAGAAAGAGTTTCCGAACCTATTCTTTAGTAAGCCCTGAATCTCGGGGACGAGATTCTGTTAATGGGGGTAGGTTTGTAACACCCCAAAATTTTGCTTTTCTTAAATTCATGTGTGATTTGGCACTTTGGTGAATTTTTAGAATTTTCTGGAATTTATTTGGAATTTATTTGAATTTATTCCCTTCTGAAATAATTAAAGAATTTTATTTTGCAAATAAAAATTTGTTCGAAATATTTTATTTGAGTCCAAAATGATCCAAAATATTTTCCAGAATTTTTCTGGAATTTTCTGAGTCTTTTGCTATTTTTAATGAATTAAATGAATTTCTGAGAAATTAATTGGATTATTTAATAGCTGGAAAACCTAACCGGTTTGTACTGTTCATTCGACCGGACCCGAGTCTGAGTCACACTCGAGTCCGACCGAGCGGCCGTTTGGCCGAACCCGGCCGAACCCAAACCCGCGTGACCGTTGGATCTTGATCCAACAGCCACGATTGAGCCACGTCGACCGAACCCGAGCCCGACCGAGCCAGCCAGCTTGCCCGAGCCAGACCCCGCCCAAACCCCCGCACCGTTGGATCTTGATCCAACGGCTAACGTTTAGCCACGTCACCCAATCCGAATCCTTTCGATTCCGCCAAGAACGGAGTGGGCCTCGGTTTCCGCGCGTTTCACGGACGTCGAGAGCCCTATTTATTGCGCCGCCGCCGCTGTCGTGTTGCCGACTTCCGTGCGCACCCGTAGCCCTAGCCCACGCCGCCTGAGCCGCCGCCGTTTGCCCGGGCGAGCTTGCCGTAGTTGGCTTAGCGCTCCGCCGCGTTCGTTTGCAGATTCCGCCGCCGTCCACCGTCCTCCGCCACCGTTGAGCCCAGATCCGTGAGGTCAAGCCGCGTTGGTGAGCACCACTCACTTCGCCGGAGAAGCCCCGCAGCACCGACGGGAGTGTTGCCTTCCCCGTCTCCGGTGATCTTGCTCCGCCGCAAGCCATCGCCGTCGATCGAGCTCCACCAGCCGTCCGATCCAGATCCAAGGGCCCAGATCGCGCCACGTCACCCCCTCGGTGAGTTCCACGTTGAAATCCCCAGATTTATTTCCAACCGTTGGATTTAGATCCAAAGGCGTAGATTGTGCCGCGTAGCCTTAATCGCACAGTACTAGATCCATTCTTAGCCGTTAGATCTAGATCAAACGGTTAGGGTTAGCCGCGTTGTTTTTCTTAGATTGGATCTTGGCCGTCCGATCAAGATCGAACGGTCCAGATCAGCCGAGTTGTTTTCCAAACGCGTTAAGCCAGATCCAATCTGGGCCGTTGATTTTCAAATCAACGGCCAAGATCAAGCCACGTGGCGGAGGTCCGACCGACGCGGCCAAGACGCTGGCAGGCAGCGACGCCGACACGCCGCTCAAGGTCAGCGGCTGTCCCAGCCGTGCGGTGACGTCACCCATGACATCATCGGTGGGGCCCGCCTGTCAGCGCTGTGGCCAAGCCACGCTGACGTCAGCGATGACGTCACCCGATGGGTCCCACCTGTCATTGAGACATTGGAGCCGTGGACCGAGTCCACGGTGGACCGAGTCCACGGTGGACCGAGTCCACGGTGGACCGAGCCAAACCATGCGCGGGTCCATGGACCCGAGGCGACGTGGCGGCTCCCGATTGGTCCACGTGTCATGCTGACGCAATAATTGAATTTCCGAAAAAGAAATGATTTATTAATTCGAAATTTTGATTTCAGAATTTGTTTCAAACTTCAAACGCTTATAACTTTTGCATTTTAACTCCGATTTGAGTGATTCAAATTTCTAAATTTGTATAAAATTGAGATCTACCTAATGATGAATTTTATTTAATTTTTGGACCAAAGTTTTTCTCTGTAATATTATTTAATTGATTATTTAAACTTTAAATGCTTGTAACTTTTGCATTTAAACTCCGAATTTGACGATTCCAGTTTCTAAAAATTCTTAAAATTATGCTCTCTCTGTTTATGGAAATGTGGATTAGGATTGGGAAAGATGTTCATTTAACTCCTGGAAAATTTATTGATGATATACTTGTTTCTATTGCTTTCGAATCTACTTATAATACTTGTTAAATGCTCTTTACTGCAAATATACCTGGAGCCACTCCTTTGCATTAAGCCATGCATGTAGTATATTAGCTGCATTCTGTGCATGACTTGCTGAGTACCAAGTACTCACCCTTGCCGCAATACAACACCAGTTGAAGAAGAATCTACACCAGCTTTGGAGGAGGAGCTCGCAGAGGAACCGTCTAACTAGGGAGCGAGCCCGATCGGTTACTGTGGTATACTGGATGGCGCCACAAAGTTATCTTATTTTCCGCTGCAGTTATTTCTCTTTTAATAAGTTTCGCCCTGCGAGGCGTATATTTGTAACTTGACCTTAAGGTCAGGCAACCAGTTTGATTATCTAATTAAAGTACTTTATTAGTATCGAGTGGTATAATTGTGATATTTACCAATGTTGAGACTGTGTGCACTAGCGCGTTCCTGGACTAGTGCTGAATACACAGAGGGTCCGGATTTGCAAATTCGGGTCCCGACAACTTTTCAATATTGGAAAACATTAACATATTAAATATACCATACCTTTGCTATATTTTAAATAATTGAAAGTTGTCACATATCAATACAAGAAAATTTTTCAATATTAAATAACATTAAAACATTAAAATATACTTTAACAAATATTGCTACTTAACATAATTGAAGAAATATTGCTACTTGACATACTACAACAAATTGCTACTAAAAACACATCTAATTTCTTTTTTATTATCTATATTTTGAATGGCTCAAAAATGTCTTTAATTTCATTTTTTTTCAAAAAATATTCACACCAGAGGTCATAAAAATATTAATACTAATTATAGATAAATTTTGGATAAATTTTGTCAAATTTTTAAATTTTTTGAAATTTGAATTTGAATTTGGACGAAAAACCGATCGAAATTTGATTTCGAAACCGAGCGGTAAGGCCGAAATTCGTGAAATTCGATCGAATTTCGTCGACATTTGCAACCCTGCTCCTACCTACACAATGTATGTATGCCCACTGCAGAATATACTACAGAATTCACACCGATCTCATCCTTGTCCTTAGCCAACATTGGCCAACATCTCCAAAACGTCACGCTCGACAAGTGATTCACATTTCATACATGATAATTCATCGATTCAAATTCAGACACGTCAGCTCATGACTGCAGACCATAATGTGATATAAATGTTCCAATAATATTCCATTACTATGTTAATCTAAAGTAAAATACTCTAGCTCTAAGATTATCATGGAAAATTAGATAAAATTATTATCAAGGATGGCATGTAAGCAATGTTTGCATTAAATACTTATACAGGATTATTCAAAAAGATTATTCAAATGTAAATTGATAGCAAATATCATTGACAAATAAATAATGCGAGAAATACCCATATACGATATTCCCAACTACTGGAAATTCAAAATGATCCAGAATGGTGGCTTGCCAGTGGCAAAGCTAGAAATAAAATAAATGCTAGGCTCAAAGAGTTGAGCTAGATTAAAATAAATATATTAAATAGCTTGTATTGTATTTTTATCGGTTCAAGTGTTACTAATAATACTTTATTATTTGATAAATACTTTTACAACATTCACTTGTCAAATATTTTTAAATATATAAATAAGTTAACACCAGTCAATCAAACAAATCGGCTATTGTCTCTATTCAACACATTTATATAGTTGCAATTGACAAACACAATCATAAATCAGAAGACATGCCCACACTATCTATTTGTTATTTTGGTCAGCTCACTTAGCCGATCAAGCACGATGCGCTATCTTCCCTGACCGTCGCCACACGCACACGCCATCGCTGGCTTCCCGGCATCTGCTCTCCGCGATACGCATCAAGCACCCTTGACTTGATGGGCTAACATGTCCTTGTGAATGAGAGACGTTGAACTGTGCCCTCTCTCCCTTGCTCTATGGTCTTTGCGTGTGTCTAGGATTTGAATCTAGTTGTGCAAGTAACAATCAAAGTAACCAAGTGTCAAATTTGGCCTCCAATAAGCTATGGCCCACCAAGCCACATGGTACATGAAACAGCTCATCCATCTAGCAAAGCTTCTTCTTCCTTTATGCCACGCTTGAGCGCGTATGTATTCGCTGTCGCTATGCCAAAAATTAGAGAAGATTTATAATGCATTATATTGGTAGTATATAATAGGTACTAGAAATCAAATTAAACCATTGATTTATCGAGGAAATTCTACTACTCTACTACCGGAAGAAGTATACATAAATAATAGATAATCTGATTCATTAGATTAAAAAGAATAAATGATCTATATTAAACTTAGTGTATCATAAAAAAACTTAAAAATTAATCACCGATGCTTAAAAATACTTAATATCTAGCGGCTGGAGGGGGCTCCAGCCTAACGGAGCCCCCTGCTGGCTACGCCCTTGGCTTGCCTTGCGTATCTGGTAGCTTGTAGTCGATGTTCACTCTCTCGTAGTCTTCGGGGTTGTTACCTTCTCCTTCAGTCGGGTTGGCTTGGGCTAATCACATGCACGTACAACTAGCCCGTAAGCGCGGCACACGCTGCGCGCGTGAACGAAAAATAACCTCGCATTTTTTTGGAGAAAAAATAGACCTAGACGTATTTTCAAAATTTCTTAAGGCTCGAGAACCCTTAGAGACCGAGCCAGGAAAAAAGTACACATCTTTCTGTTGACGGAAGTATTTTTATCGGGGAAAACGGAGCAAGGATCTGGTTTCCGGAGGAAAAATAGACATAGATGTATTTTCAATTTTTTTGGAGGCTCCATAACCCCGAGAGACCGAGACGGGTAAAAAGTACACATCTTTCTGTTGATGGAAATAATTTTTTCGGGGAAAACGGAGAAAGGACCTGAACGTAAAGAGCGGAGACCTATTTGTAGCACGGCGCATGCCGCGCGTGAGAACGAAAAATGACCTCACATTTTTTTTCTAGAGAAAAATTAGACCTAGACATATTTTCAAAATTTCTTGAGGCTCGAGAACCCTTAGAGATCGAGTTGAGGAAAAAGTACACATCTTTCTGTTGACGAAAATATTTTTATCGGGGAAAACAGAGCAAGGATCTGACATAGACGTATTTTCATTTTTTTTGGAGGCTTCAGAACCCCTAGAGACCAAGACGGGTAAAAATTACACATCTTTCTGTTGACGAAAATATTTTTTTCGGGAAAAACAGAGAAAGGACCTGAACATAAAGAGCGGGGACCTATTTGTTATATTTTTGGACCTGGTTGCTATCCTGAAAAATTAGAAAATGGCTCATCCGCGATTCGTATTTAACAGGAGCCTCTTTCTGTAAAACGGTGAATAGGGACCTAAACGCGAACCGAAAAAAACATTCTTCCCCTCACAAAAAATCGCAAAGGATCTATTCGTAAATTCACAGGGACCTATTTGTAATTCGAAAAAATAGGAGGACTTTTTCGCAAGATGGCTGGAGGGACACGTGGAGTCCTCTTTGGACGCCCTTCCTCCGAACTTTAATACCGGAGGATACGGTTCAGCGTTGTTCTTATTCTTCTCCAGATCGATAGAGAGCGAAAGAGAGAGAAAGAGGGTGATGTTTTGGAGATGTTGGCTAATCACCCTCTTTCTGGTCTGCCGTCATAAGTTGACGTGTCTAAATCTGAATCAATGAATTATAATGCATGAAATGTGAACCATCACCCTGTCTCTCTCGCTCATCAAACATCACGCTCTTTCTCTTGCTCATCACGCTCGTGCTGGTCTGAGTAGGGGTGGCAACGGAGACATTCCCCATCGGGGAGTGCCTCCCTGTCCTCGTCCTCATGACCCGAAATTTTTCCTGTCCCCGTCCCTGTTCCCCGTCTTAGGGAGAAAATCCCCCCATCCCCATCCCCGTTCGGGTATCGGGGTCCCATCGGGAACCCATCTGTCGGGACCCCGAATTTGCAAATCCGGACCCTCTGTGTATTCAGCACTAGTCCAGGAACGCGCTAGTGCACACAGTCTTAACATCGGTAAATATCACAATCATACTACTCGATACTAATAAAGTACTTTATTTAAATAGTCAAACTGGTTACTCGACCTTAAGGTCAAGTTACAAATGTACGCCTCACAGGGCGAAACTTATTAAGAGAAAAATAGTAGCAGCGGAAAAATAAGATAACTTCGTGGCGCCATCCAGTATACCACAGGCAACTGACTGGGCTCGCTCCCTAAGTAGACGGTTCCTCTTGAAGCTCCTCCTCCAAAGCTGGTGTAGTATCCTCTTCAACTGGTGTTGTATTGTGGCAAGGGTGAGTACTTGGTACTCAGCAAGTCATGCACAGAATGCAGGCTAATATACTATATGCATGGCTTAGTACAAAGGAATAGCTCAAGGTATATTTGCAGAAAACAGCATTTAACAAGTATCATAAATAGATTCGAAAGCAGTAGAAATAAGTAAAGCATAGATAACTTTTCAAGGAGTTTAATAAACATCTTTTCCATCCCAATCCACATTTCCATCAACATCATTATTAATCCAACCCAACCTTTCAAATCCAAGTTATTTTTGAGAAAATCTAACCCTTGACTGTAATTCCCGAGCGATGTCCAATACCGCGGACACGGCTATTCGAATAGATTGTACACTCTGCAGAGGTTATGCACTTTACCCACAAGATACAGTCAAACACCACAAAGGCGAGTTCCCGTAACAAAGTCTTTCGGAAACTTCTAACAATACAAGTGGTCCTCCCCGTTTATTGCACACTAACCCTTCCCTTAGCTAAGGCGAAGTTTAGGCCAATCAACCGTTAGATGGGTACCTGGCCTCAGCCCCGGTACGCTCCCCCGTACAACTTACACAAAGGGTGTAGTTGACCTCCTGAGGTCCCACAGGTACGTTATTAGCAACTTAGTCAACTAGGTCCATCCCATTCTGAGACATGTGGTTGCACGTTAGACCCAGTTCAAAGGCTTGCAAGGTGAAGTCCTTAGGGTGACCAGGGCAAGACTCCCCGAAGAACCAAATCACCATCCCCAATGCCACAACTGGCCCACCTGATTATTCTTACCACATGCCCGGTCGAAAAACTATTTATCAAACCCCAGTTGATTACCATGCACCACGTGCCATCAACATCACATGATACCTTTCCAAAACAGGTTCAATATATCATTAAGTCAATATTAACATTTGATTGTCCAAAATCATGTCATGAGCACGTAGTGTGTCTAAGCAAAGATACTACAACGATCTAATTTCCCATGTTGGCAATTTAATAATGTCCAACTAGTAAACCACAACTAGGGTGACAAGGGGTCATGGCACATATTTAAGTAATCAAGGTGTCATACAGCAAATTGGTATTTATCTAATTCCCCATATTTAAATAAAGTATTTTCTAATTGAACTAGCATGCAATAGGTTAAATCAAAATAGATTTCAAAATAGGATCAACATGGTCAAAGCACAACTTGCCTTCAAAAAGTACTTGCTCTTGGTCTTGAGTTGGATCCTGAGTCAATACTTCTCCTTCGAATCCTTCCGGCACTTCAACGTCTACTCGTAAAGCGTGCAAATAGCAAATACACCAATAAACAATAGGCAAAAAGTATCCAAACATCCAAATAAAATCCATAAACAGAGAGAACACAATTTTATGAATTTTTTAGAAACTGAAATCGTCAAATTTGGAGTTAAAACACAAAAGTTATGATTATTTAAAGTTTAAATAATCAATTAAATAATTTTACAGAGAAAAACTTTAGTCCAAAAATTAAATAAAATTCATATTTAGGTAGATCTCAATTTTATACAAATTTAAAAATTTGAATCACTCAAATCGGAGTTGAAACGCAAAAGTTATAAGCGTTTGAAGTTTGAAACAAAATCTGAAATCATTATTTCGAATTAATAAATCATTTTCTTTTTTTGGAAATTAATTATTGCGTCAGCTTGGACACGTGGCAGCCTCTGATTGGGCGGCTGACGTCAGCCGGTCCATGGTCTCGGTCCATGCTCGGCTCGGGTCTACCGTGGAAACGGTCCACGGCTCACGGTCGCTGACAGGCGGGCCCTGTCGATGGCTCGCTCACGGCAAACGCGGCGCGGTGACTGGGGCCCCACATGTCAGTGGCGTGCTCCCACGCGCACGGTGCGGCGGCTAGAACCACGTGGCATGATCAGGGCCGTTGGATCTAGATCCAGCGGTCTAGATCCACCCTAGGTTAACGCAGTTTCCAGCACGTGGCGATCGTGGGCCGTTGGATCTTGATCCAACGGTCCAGATCCGATCTAGTTTATAGGGTTTGGGTTGCACGTGGGCTCACCGTGACTGTCGGATCCTGATCGGACGGCTGAGGACCTTCGCGGGTGATGATGGCGTCGCGGTGGGGCTTGGTCACCGGAACCGAGGAAGACGACCCACGGGACGGCGACTCGGGGCAGATCCGGCGAAACGGAGGTGTCCCTCGGGCGCGTCACGCGATGGGGGTTCCAGATCTAGGACCCACGCGGCGCGGAACGGGCTATCGGCACCGGAGGAGAGGAAGAAACCACGGTGGTGCTTCACGAACTCCGGCGAAAGATTGCGGGCAGGCGGCGGCGGCTCGGGCGTTGGAAACTAGGGCAACAGGTGCGCACACAAACGGCGGTCCTCGGGCGATGACCCACGCCTTAAATGGCCTCGGCATGCGCGCACAAAACGGAAACCTAACCGGACGCGGCGGCTACGCGGCGGCGGAGTCCGGCTCGGGTTCGGCGGAGACGACGACGCACGGCCGTCCACGTGTCGCGATGAGCGGCTACGATCGCGCGGGCGCGGTCGGATCCGGCCCGGACTCAGCTCAACCGGTGCGGTCCAATCTGGACCGTTGGATCTCGATCCAACGGTCGGGATCGAATAGGGTTCGGTCAAGTCACTTGGCTCGGGTCGGACTCGAGTCGGACTCGGACTCGGGTCCGGTCGGATGAACAGTACTTGACCCGACTTGATTTTCCAGCGATTTAATATTTAAAATAATTCCCAGAAATTCATTTAATTCATTAAAAATATCAAAAGACTCAGAAAAATTCCAGAAAAATTCTGGAAAATACTTTGGATCATTTTGGACTCAAATAAAATATTTCCAACAAAATTTTATTTGCAAAGTTTAATTCTTTAATTATTTCAAAATGGAATAAATTCAAATAAATTCCAAATAAATCCAAATAAATTCCAGAAAATTCCAAAAATTCAACAAAGTGCCAAATCACACATGAATTTAAGACAGGCAAAATTTTGGGGTGTTACAAACCTCCCCCCCTTAACAGAATCTCGTCCCCGAGATTCAGGGCTTACTACAGAATAGGCTTGGAAACTCTTTCTTCAAATCCTCTTCACGCTCCCAAGTTGCTTCACTCTCCGCGTGGTTGCTCCACTGAACTCTACAGAAACGGGTTGACTTGTTCCTCGTCTCTCGATCCATTGTGTCTAGAATCTTCACGGGATGCTCCTTGTAAGTCAAATCTTCTTGCAACTCGATTGACTCTAGCGGTGTCTGTTCCTCAGGTACTCGGAGACACTTCTTCAACTGGGACACATGGAATACGTCATGTACTCCTGCTAACGACTGTTGCAACTCCAGCTGATAAGCAACTTCGCCTCTGCGGCTCAAAATCTTAAATGGTCCTACATAACGGGGTGCGAGTTTCCCTTTGGCATGGAACCTCTTAACTCCTCTGAGCGGCGTGACTACGAGATACCACGAAATCTTACGGTTCAAAATTCAGGTCCCGGCGGTTGTCAAGATAGCTCTTCCGTCGTGATTGGGCGATCTTCAACCTTTCCCTAATCATGGCAATCTGTTCTTCACCTCTTGAAGAATATCAGGCCGAAGACACGGCGCTCGGCGTCTCATTCCAATTCAATGGCGTCCGACAGGTCGCCCATACAAAGGCCTCAAATGGTGACATCTGTAAACTAGCCTGGTAACTATTATTGTAACTGAACTCGGCATACGGCAAACTCTTATCCCAAGAGGTAGCATAAGCCAATGCACATGCTCTTAACATATCCTCCAGAATCTGATTGACTCTTTTCGGCCTGTCCATCCGTCTGTGGATGATAGGTCATCTTGAAGTTCAAACGGGTTCCCATGGCCTCATGCAACTTATTCAGAACCTTGAGGTAAATTGGGTACCTCTGCGATACAATCCTCTTTGGCACTCCGTGCAAACAGACGATCCTGATCATGTACAACGTCGCTAACTTATCTCCCGAGTAAGTGGTCTTCACGGGGATAAAATGGGCTACTTTGGTCAAGCGATCCACTATAACCCATATGGAGTCATAACCTCCTTGAGTCTTAGGCAAACCGGTAATGAAATCCATTCCGATTTCCTCCCACTTCCACTCTGCTATTTTCAGCGGCTGCAGCAATCCTCGGTCTCGATGCATTGCCTTGACTCTACGGCATACGTCGCACAATGCAACATGCTCGGCAACTTCACGCTTCATGCTCGGCCACCAGAATCTTTCCTTCAAATCCTGATACATCTTGGCACTTCCTGGGTGAATTGAATACTTGGAGTCATGGGCTTCTTCCAAAATCAGTTGCTTTAATTCCTTCTTGTTGGGCACACAAATCCGATCCTTCATCCATAACGTGCCTTGCTCATCCAACTTGAAGTCCTCTGCCTTGCCTTCCTCCTTGATGGACTTAATCCTACGGATCTTGTCATCATCCTTTTGTCCTTCCCGGATCTGGTCCTCTAGGGTAGGCTTCACTTTCAATGCGGCCAAGAATCCGCTAGGTACCACCTCAATCTTCATTCTCTGAAAATCCTCACATAACTCATCCTGACTTGTGGCTAGCAACATACTCACGGTATGGCTTTTCTGACTCAAGGCATCGGCAACTACGTTGGCCTTCCCGGGATGGTAATGGATTCCAACATTGTAGTCCTTGATCAACTCTAACCATCTCCTCTGCCTCATGTTCAGATCCGACTGGGTGAATATGTATTTAAGGCTCTTATGATCCGTATACACTTCACATCTGTTCCCGATCAGATAGTGACGCCATATCTTCAAGGCATGCACTACGGCAGCTAACTCTAGGTCATGCGTCAGATAATTTTCCTCATGCGGCCTCAACTGCCTTGATGCATAAGCGACGACCTTTCCATTCTTCATCAGCACATATCCAAGTCCTTGGCGCGATGCGTCATAATAAATATCAAAGCTTTGATTAACATCCGGTAGAACTAACACCGGTGCTGATGTCAATCGCTTCTTGACTCACGAAATCTGTCTCACATTCTGACGTCCATGCAAACTTCTTCTCCTTTTTCAGCAATTGCGTAAGAGGTTTCGCAATTGTCGAAAAGCCTTCAATGAAACGACGATAGTATCCTGCCATTCCAAGGAAACTCCGGATCTGGGTTACGGTCTTTGGCTGCTCCCAGTGTAACACAGCTTCTACTTTACTTGGATCAACGGCAACTCCTTCTGCGGTCATTACATGTCCGAGGAATTCTACCTTGTCCTTCCAAAAATCACACTTGCTGAACTTGGCGAAGAGTTCTTGTTCCTCGCCTTTTCCAAAACTCGCCTCAAGTGTTCGGCATGTTCATCCTCTGTCTTGGAGTAGATTAGGATATCATCTATGAACACGACAACAAACTTGTCCAAATACTCCATGAACACCTTATTCATCATATTCATGAAATATCTTTGGCGCATTAAATCGAGTCAAAGGACATAGCTGTAAACTCGTAATGTCCATATCTTGACGAGAATCTTGTCTTTGGAATATCCTCGATCGGATCTTCAATCGATGGTATCCCGATCTTAGGTCAATCTTGGAGAAAACTCCGGCTCCTCTCGGTGATCAAACAAATCATCAATCCTGGGTAGCGGTACTTATTCTTCACGGTGACTTCATTGAGTGCACGGTAGTCAATGCACATCCTGAAACTCCGTCCTTCTTCTTGACAAACAAAGCGGTGCTCCCCACGGCGACGAACTCGGTCTGATAAATCCTTTCTCCATTAACTCTTCTAGCTGTTTCTTCATCTCTACCAATTCCTCGGTGGACATCCGATAGGGTCTCTTTGCTATCGGTCTGTGCAGTACAAGCTCTATCACCAACTCTATGTCCTGTCTGCGGCATACCAGGTAGATCTTCGAAAAACATCTCGGGTACTCATTCACTCTTTGAGACATCCTCTATGCCGATTGTCTTGGTACTGTTAACCATCATCTGTCCATCTCTAATCGCGGTGGCTTGAAATTCCACTTTCCTTCCACACGGGCTCTCAATCGAGATAGTCCTTCGTCCACAATCCAACACGGCTCGTGCTTGGATAACCAATCCATTCCCAAAATAACATCTAAGGTCCGGGTCTCCAAAATAATAAGGTTCGCTAGGAACTCTATTCCATCTATTAGTATTCTCACCGGAACATCCTACTTTCGCTCGGAGTTCGAACTGTGGGTTTGAACTAAAAGCATGCATTTAAGCCTTGCAATCCCCAAATCGCTTTTAGCAGCAAAGCCTTGCGAAACAAACGAATGCGAAGCTCCGTGAGTCAAACAAAGCTGTTGCAGGTGTACCGAGTTAACAAGTAACTTACCCAAGACGACGTCCGTAGCATTTTGCGGTGCATCTGCGGTGACATGGTTGACTCGGCCTCTCACCATGGTGCAGGATGTGGCTCTCGTGCCGGGCGCCCTAGCCGAGTGGATCCTAGATTGAAGCGAATCGGGTCACTCCTGCTTTGTCTTCTTTGGGCAGCTGTTGGCAAAGTGTCCTGGCTCGTTGCGCTTGTAGCGCTGCCTCATCGTTTCCTTGCCGATCGCTCGAGCGGCGTTTCTAACGGGGCTGGGTCTGGTAGTTACGATTGACGGGTCTTGGTGCCGGTGACGGTGTCCTTGTAGCATTCTCGTGGCTGGAATCAAAACTGATTTGGTGCGACTCTCGACGCTATGCGTTCCTGGCGTGATCCCTGCTGTTGCATCTGCGCTTCTGTTCTCATCCAGTTCCTTGCGCTTGTCCTCAAGAATAAGCGCCTTATTCACCAACTCTTGAAAATCTGGAAAGGTGTGGGTGATCACCCTACTTGTAGTCTGAGTTAAGTCCCTTCATGAAGCGAGACTGCTGGTTTTATCTGTCGCTACATCCTCAGTGCGTAGCGTGCTAGCTGTGTGAACTTGTTCAGGTAGTCGGCCACCGGCTGATTACCTTGCTTGATGCTCTGAACTCCTCCTTCTTAAGGTCCATGATTCCTTCAGGCACGTGATCTTGACGGAATGCATTTGTGAACTCTTCCCAAGTGATGTCTGAGGGTTCTCTTGTGTGGCATGAAGTTCTCCCACCATTCGGGCCGTTTCCTTCCAACTGATGAGAAGCGTAAAGTACCTTCTCATTTCCTATGCATTGAGCTATGTGTAGCTTCCTCTCAATTGACCTTAACCAATCATCGGCCTCCAATGGATTGGCATTCCCAGAGAAAGTGGGTGGGTGAGTCCTCATGAACTCGACAGCCTTGTATTCGGCGTTGTCCCCGATTCACTTGGTTAGCGATGGCCTGAGCGATGGACGTGTTGCATTTGTTGCATCATAGCATGCATCAATCGAGTCCGAGCAGCGAGAAAACTCGAAATTCTGCATATCCGTGGCGGTCTTTGGTGCTCCATCATTGGGGTTTTCTGCTGGCGAGAACCACTTCCATTGCTTCCAAAGTTTCATGGTGTTCACCATCTGTCGATTTACTCTAGGTTTTAGAGATGAGAGGGAAACAAGAATAGACAAGTAATATGGAACTTATGCGGGCGAAAGGTGTAACTTTAAGGTCCAACTTTATTATTTTAATCAATAGTAACTTGGTATGGTTGCTTACAATGCCTAGGGGCCTTGCAACACATAATGCACACTCAAAGAAACAAGGAAAATCCAAATCGAACTAACACTGAGTCTATCGCCTAAAGGTGACTCTTTATTCTATGACGCGACTCGGCGAAGGAGTCTCACTATAGAACCTACGCCACTCATCGAGAAAACCTCCACGGCCTGGTACGGATCTCGCGGCATAGGCGCGAAACGATTGCCATGTCTAGCAACCGTGTCATCTGTGGTAGTCGAAGAAGCGATGTCCTCATTGAGATCGACTCCTCCGGATCTCGCTCGTAGCTCGAGTAATCGCTCTGCTCGTCCGTACAAAGCCATCTCCAACTCGTCAATCCTTTGCGAAGGTGTGACACATACTCTTGAGCTTCCCGCCATCTCGTTTCTTCTCTGTTGTGATCTCCTTGCGGGCCTTCAGAGCTCCTTGCTTGTATCATCGAGTACATCCTCTGGGCGACAACAAGTCGTGCCAATCGTGTAACCATGGCATCCTCATCTGAATCGCCTTCGGGTCAAGAAGGTTATCGCCGCGGATGATAACGAACACCGTGTTTCCAACTTTCTGGCGTAGATACGGGTAATGTGCCGCATTGCTCGTCGTGATACTTCTTGGATACCCATCCGCATTGTAGACCTCCTGGCGGTCACGGTGTATCGGGCGATTGCCTGGGCCCTTCTTCCTAGCAGGTACCTCAGTCTTCACGTCACAAGCCTTGATCAATCCTGCTTGTCTGATCACTTCCACTTGGTATTGCGGCTTTTCAAAATCTCTGAGAGTCTGTAGCATACGCCAAAGTTTTGCGGCGTGACCAACCTCCAGGTCGACGTAGTTGAACTCTCCCTCCATCTGTCACAAGAGTGCTCACGTAAGAACTCGAAATTTTTAAATCGTGACAAGGTAAGGAAAAATTCAGCAAGAGACAAGGAAAGAGAGAAGGGGATGAGTCGAGATGTCATTTCTTGTCTTGACAAACTTTTAGCTTTAGAAAATAGGTTTTATCCTCACTACGACCATTCTAGCTAGGGTTGAGCCTACGGTCAGTATGGCTCTGATACCACCTCTGTCGGGACCCCGAATTTGCAAATCCGGACCCTCTGTGTATTCAGCACTAGTCCAGGAACGCGCTAGTGCACACAGTCTTAACGTCGGTAAATATCACAATCATACTACTCGATACTAATAAAGTACTTTATTTAAATAGTCAAACTGGTTACTCGACCTTAAGGTCAAGTTACAAATGTACGCCTCATAGGGCGAAACTTATTAAGAGAGAAATAGTAGCGGATGAAAATAAGATAACTCGTGGCGCCATCCAAGTATACCACAGTGCAATCGATCGGGCTCGCTTCCCTAAGTAGAGCGGTTCCTCTTGGAGCTCCTCCTCCAAAGCCGGTGTAGTCTCCTCTTCAACTGGTGTTGTATTGTGGCAAGGGTGAGTACTTGGTACTCACCAAGTCATGCATGAGAATGCAGGCTAATATACTATATGCATGGCTTAGTACAAAGGAATAGCTCAAGGTATATTTGCGAAATGACATTTAACAAGTATCATAAATAGATTCGAAAGCAGTAGAAATAAGTAAAGCATAGATAACTTTTCAAGGAGTTTAATAAACATCTTTTCCATCCTAATCCACATTTCCATCAACATCATTATTAATCCAACCCAACCTTTCAAATCCAAGTTATTTTTGAGAAAATCTAACCCTTGACTGTAATTCCCGAGCGATGTCCAATACCGCGGACACGGCTATTCGAATAGATTGTACACTCTGCAGAGGTTATGCACTTTACCCACAAGATACAGTCAAACACCACAAAGGCGAGTTCCGTAACAAAGTCTTTGGAAACTTCTAACAATACAAGTGGTCCTCCCGGTTATTGCACACTAACCCTTCCCTTAGCTAAGGCGAAGTTTAGGCCAATCAACCGTTAGATGGGTACTGGCCTCGGCCCAGACGCTCAGTACAACTTACACAAAGGGTGTAGTTGACCTCCCGAGGTCCCACAGTGCGTTATTAGCAACTTAGTCAACTAGGTCCGTCCCATTCTGAGACATGTGGTTGCACGTTAGACCCAGTTCAAAGGCTTGCAAGGTGAAGTCCTTAGGGTGACCAGGGCAAGACTACCCAAGAACCAAATCAACATCCCCAATGCCACAACCGCCCACCTGATTATTCTTACCACATGCCCGGCCGAAAAACTATTTATCAAACCCCGCTTGATTACCATGCACCACGTGCCATCAACATCACATGATACCTTTCCAAAACAGGTTCAATATATCATTAAGTCAATATTAACATTTGATTGTCCAAAATCATGTCATGAGCACGAAAGGTGTCTAAGCAAAGATACTAAAACGATCTAATTTCCCATGTTGGCAATTTAATAATGTCCAACTAGTAAACCACAACTAGGGTGACAAGGGGTCATGGCACATATTTAAGTAATCAAGGTGTCATAAAGCAAATTGGTATTTATCTAATTCCCCATATTTAAATAAAGTATTTTCTAATTGAACTAGCATGCAATAGGTTAAATCAAAATAGATTTCAAAATAGGATCAACATGGTCAAAGCACAACTTGCCTTCAAAAAGTACTTGCTCTTGGTCTTGAGTTGGATCCTGAGTCAATACTTCTCCTTCGAATCCTTCCAGCACTTCAACGTCTACTCGTAAAGCGTGCAAATAGCAAATACACCAATAAACAATAGGCAAAAAGTATCCAAACATCCAAATAAAATCCATAAACAGAGAGAACACAATTTTATGAATTTTTAGAAACTGAAATCGTCAAATTTGGAGTTAAAACACAAAAGTTATGATTATTTAAAGTTTAAATAATCAATTAAATAATTTTACAGAGAAAAACTTTAGTCCAAAAATTAAATAAAATTCATATTTAGGTAGATCTCAATTTTATACAAATTTATAAATTTGAATCACTCAAATCGGAGTTGAAACGCAAAAGTTATAAGCGTTTGAAGTTTGAAACAAAATCTGAAATCATTATTTCGAATTAATAAATCATTTTCTTTTTTTGGAAATTAATTATTGCGTCAGCTTGGACACGTGGCAGCCTCTGATTGGGCGGTGGCGTCGGTAGGTCCATGGTCTCGGTCCATGCTCGGCTCGGGTCTACCGTGGAAACGGTCCACGGCTCTGATCGGCCAGGCGGGCCATACTGTCGATGGCTCGGGCTCACGCCGGCACGGCGCGGCTGACACGGGGGCCCCACATGTCAGTGGCGTGCTCCCACGCGCACGGTGCGGCGGCTAGAACCACGTGGCATGATCAGGGCCGTTGGATCTAGATCCAGCGGTCTAGATCCACCCTAGGTTAACGCAGTTTCCAGCACGTGGCGGTCGTGGGCCGTTGGATCTTGATCCAACGGTCCAGATCCGATCTAGTTTATAGGGTTTGGGTTGTACGTGGGCTCACCGTGACTGTCGGATCCTGATCGGACGGCTGAGGACCTTCGCGGGTGACGATGGCGTCGCGGCGGGGCTTGGTCACCGGAATCGAGGAAGACGACCCACGGACGGCGACTCGGGCAGATCCGGCGAAACAGGTGTCCCTCGGCGCGCCACGCGATGGGGTTCCAGATCTAGGACCCACGCGGCGCGGAAGCAGGCTATCGGACCGGAGGAGAGGAAGAAACCACGGTGGTGCTTCACGAACTCGGCGAAAGATTGCGCAGCGGCGGCGGCTCGGGCGTTGGAAACTAGGGCAACAGTGCGCACACAAACGGCGGGTCTCGGGCGATGACCTACGCCTTAAATGGCCTCGGCATGCGCAAGACAAACGGAAACCTAACCGACGCGGGCGCTACGCTGGCGGCGGAGTCCGGCCGTTCGGCGGAGACGACGACGACGGCCGCCCACGTGTCGCGATGAGCGGCTACGATCGCGCGGCGCGGTCGGATCCGGCGGACTCACTCAACAGTGCGATCCAACTGGCCGTTGGATCTCGATCCAACGGCCGGATCGAATAGGGTTCGGTCAAGTCACTTGGCTCGGTCGGACTCGAGTCGGACTCGGACTTCGGTCGGTCGGATGAACAAGATTTGACCCGACTTGATTTTCCAGCGATTTAATATTTAAAATAATTCCCAGTAATTCATTTAATTCATTAAAAATATCAAAAGACTCGAAAAAATTTCGGAAAAATTCTGGAAAATACTTTGGATCATTTTGGACTCAAATAAAATATTTCCAACAAAATTTTATTTGCAAAGTTTAATTCTTTAATTATTTCAAAATGGAATAAATTCAAATAAATTCCAAATAAATCCAAATAAATTCCAGAAAATTCCAAAAATTCAACAAAGTGCCAAATCACACATGAATTTAAGACAGGCAAAATTTTGGGGTGTTACACCATCCCTGCGAAAATTTCACATAAAAGAAGAGCTCTTATAACCATTTTAACTCTAAAATCGTATCAACAGGCAAAGAAAAAAAGAATGCATGCATTCATTGAAGATTATGTTGTCATGTTTATGAAAATGTGAATATGATAGGCTAGAGAATATGTTTGCAATCTAACAACTAAATTGGACTAAACTAAATGCGAATCCCCAACCAGGTCCCCGCGGGGAAAAAAATTCCCCGTCCCCGTCCTCGCCATCCCTGATGGGGGAATATAAGGATCGGGGTACGGGTCCCCGCGGGGGACGATTTATTCCCATACCTGTCCCTAAATAGAGGAATTCCCCGCCGAGGATCGGGGTACGGGTCCCCATTGCCACCCCTAGGTCTGAGGCAGCGGCAGGAGCCCAAGAGGGAAGGGAAGGGAAGGGGAGGTGGGCAAGAGGAAAGGAGGCCGGCTGGAGGTGGACTTTCGGCCGCTGACTGCAGGGACAAGGGCAAGAATTTGGCCCATGAGAGATCTCAGAATTTTTGGAATTTTAGGGATTTTATGGGATTTTGAGGGGAGGGAAAAATTTTCGGCAAGGGATGTATACGGAATCTTAGTGTCGGGACCCGAATTTGCAAATCTGGACCCTCTGTGTATTCAGCACTAGTCCAGGAACACGCTAGTGCACACAGTCTCAACATTGGTACATATCACAATCATACTCAACGAAATAATAACGTACTTTAATTAGTTAACAAGCTGGATACTCGACCTTAAGGTCAAGTTACAAATGTACGCCACGCAGGGCGACACTTATTAAAAGGGAAATAACAGCAGCGGAAAATAAGGTAACTTCATGGCGCCATCCAGTATACCACATGCAACTGACTGGGCTCGCTCCCTAGATAGACGGTTCCTCTTGGAGTTCCTCCTCCAAAGCTGGTGTAGTCTCTTCTTCAACTGGTGTTATATTGTGGCAAGGGTGAGTACTTGGTACTCAGGAAGTCATGCACAAAATGCAAACTAATATACTACATGCATGGTTTAGTACAAAGGAGTAGCTCATGGTATAATTGCAGTAAAACAGCATTTGACAAGTAACATAAGTAGATTCAAAAGCAGTAAAAACATGTATAAGATCAATAACCTTTCTAGGAGTTAAATAAACATCTTTCTCATTCCTAATCCACATTTCCATCAACGCCATTATTAAACCAGACCAAACCTTTCAAGTCCAAGTTATTTTCAAGAAAGTCTAACCCTTGACTGTAATTCCCGAGCAATGTCCAATACCGCGGACACGGCTATTCGAATAGATTTTACACTCTACAGAGGTTATGCACTTTACCCACAAGATACAACCAAACACCACAAAGGTGAGTGTCCGTAACAAAGTCTTTCGGAAACTTCTAATAGCACAAGTGGGCCTCCCCGGTTAATGCACACTAACCCTTCCCTTAGCAAAGGCGAAGTTTATGCCAATCAACCGTTAGATGGGTACCTGGCCGCAGCCCCGGTACGCTCCCCCGTACAACTACACAAAAGGTATAGTTGACACCCCGAGGTCCCACAGGTACGTTATTAGTGACTTAATCAACTAGGTCCGTCCCATTACAGACATGTGGTTGCACGTTTGACTCAGTTCAAAGGCTTGCAAGGTTAAGTCCTTAGGGTGACCAGGGCAAGACTACCCGAAGAACCAATTCAACGTTCCCGGTGCCACAACAGGCCCACCCGATCATTCTTGCCACATGCCCTGGTCGAAAACTATTTATTAAATCCCAGTTGATTACCATGCACCACGTGCCATAATCAATCACGACACATGATACTTCTTCAAAATAGGTTCAACATCTCATTAAGTCAATATTAGCATTTGATTGTCCAAAGCATTTCACGTGGCAAGGCTAAGCATACTACATCGGTCTAGCTACCCATGTTGGCAATTTAATAATGTCCAACTAGTAATCCACAACTAGGGTGACAAGGGGTCATGGCACATATTTAATTAACCAAGGTGTCATACAGCAATTTGGCATTTATGTAACTTCCCACAGTTGAATAAAGCATTTTCTAATTTTAAATTAGCATACAGTAATTTAAATCAAATTAATTTCGAAAGTGTGATCAACATGGTCAAAGCATAACTTGCCTTCAAAGAGTACTTGTTCTTGGTCTTGGGCTGGCTCCTGGGTCAACACTTCACCTTCGAAGCCCTCAGGCACTTCAACGTCTACTCGTAAAGCGCGTAAATAGTAATAAATAAATAAACAGTAGACAAAAAGTGTCCAAACATCCAAATAAAGTCCATAAACAGAGAGAGCATAATTTTATGAATTTTTCAGAATTTGAATCGGTAAAATCGGAGTTAAAACGCAAAAGTTACAAGCATTTAAAGTTTAAATAATCAATTAAATAATATTACAGAGAAAAACTTTCGTCCAAAAATTAAATAAAATTTACCATTAGGTTGATCTCAATTTTATAAAAATTTAGAAATTTGAATCACTCAAATCAGAGTTAAATTGCAAAAGTTATAAGCGTTTGAAGTTTCAAAATTCAAATAAATCAATAATCCGAATTAATCCATTTATTTTTGTACTAAAAAACCGAATAATGACGTCAGCATGACGTCAACGTGGATTTTGATTTTCCGCCGAATTATTTTTCTATTGAAAAATCGATTTATTGCGTCAACCGGTCCATGGACGTGGTCCACGTTTTGGTTTGGGTCCACCGTGGACCCGGCCCACGGCTGTACGAGCCGCTGACAGGTGGGACCCCTCGGCGACGTCAGCGCTGATGTCAGCGCACGGTTCGGCCGAGAGCTCTGACAGCTGGGTCCCACCGTGATGTCATCATGACGTCACAGCTGACGTCATCGAGCCGTTGGAACGGCCGCTGACACGCGGGGCCCACACTGACGTCACGCGTGACGTCAGCGGTGACCGGGCGGCGACCGTGCTGACCGCGACAGTCAGACTACCGCCCACGTGGCTAGATCTCGGTGTCGTTGATTAGAAAATCAACGGCCCAGATCGGATCTGGGTTTCATGCGTTGGAAACAGCTCGGTCCATCTGGACCGTTCGATCTTGATCGGACGGTCAAGATCTAATTTAAAGTTACAACGTGGCTAACCCTAGCCGTACGATCTAGATCTAACGGCTGAGATCTATCCAAGCACGGTGCAGTTACGGCTACGTGGCGCGATCTAAACCGTTGGATCTAGATCCAACGGTTGAAAACAGATCCAAAAACTAAAACATGAGAATTTACCCGAGGATGACGTGGACGAATCTGATCCCTCGGATCTTGATCGGACGGTGGAGAGAGCTCGAGAGACGGCGATGGCGTGCGGCGGAGCTGGTTCACTGGAGGCGGGGACGACGACGCGCCCGACGGCGTTTGGGCGCGATTTCGGCGAGGTGAAAGGTACCCTCCGACGCGGCTTGTCCTTGCGGTTCCGGATCTGGACTCAACGGCAGCGGATGTAACACCCCATAAATCTCAACTGTTGTACAAGAAAAAATTCGACAGCATTTCCCCTAAAACAGGACAATACGGAAGCAATTCAAATAGGAATAATATCACGACATCAATACTAGAGACAACGAATCTAATTCAACCAGGTATCAACCATAATTATAACACATCTCTAATGGGACAACCATAAACGAGAACAAGTTTAAAGGGAACAACCATGGGTCGATATGTAATAGAATTGCATCCAACTAATGAATTATTTAAAGCACTAGTTCATGTGAGTCGTGATGACACCAGAAGATTTATTGTGTTGCTAGCCCGCCCTTCATGCTTACGACTCACGTGCGCTACCTGGAAACATCAAAACATCAAGTAGTGAGATTGGGTAATCTCAGCAAGCGGAACAACTAATACAAATAACACATCCACCATATATCTAGCATTCCACATTCCTCATATCCAATACCACATCAAGGAGTCCACACCACTTCAGTAAAATGCATATGATTGTGCACATGCTTATGCCATGATCCTCCTCACCGTGCCCTTTCTCAGGAACACACGGTGTTGTACCGTCTGATCGCGCCAAGGCGTCGACAAAACTTCCAATGCATGATTATGCAGTTAATGCTTCATGCATGAATTCATTCAGAATCTCCCACACTGAGTTCACATGTTTTCCTATCATCTTATAGCATAGATAGAAAGCAAATAACATTGAGATGAAGTATTTAGACAATTCATCAGGTAAACAACATCATTCTTAACATTACTCATGATTCATAGCCAAACCACAACATCACAATGCTAGTCAAGATATTGCAATCCTCAAAGCAAGTGATTAAACCATGTATGATTGCTGTAATTGGAGTTTATAATGAAGGCGAAGCAAACAACGATGTATAGCTTAACAATACAACTACTTCCACTTGCCTTTACCGACGTGGACAATGAACCTAGATGCGCCCAGCAGTGGCACCACCTGAACAAACATTATTTCAGTACATAGCAACATCACAATTGATCACACAATTCAAACACACGCTTCCTACTCCCCGTTCCCATTTAAGAGCCAAAAAATCCCGATCTGTCCAGATCGAACAGCAGCACCCTCTCTTCCCAATTTCGTATCTTTTTTTATACTATTCCTAAAAATACAAAAAAATTACAGTAGATAGATATTGAAGATATCTACAACTTTCATGAAGGTCAAAAATTTCAATTCCGCTGTTAAACATGCCTAAACAACCGTCCAAAACAGTGGACGAAATCTGTTTCCAGATTCTGTTTGTCATCTTCCAACAGCGATAACTCTTAGACCGACGGCCCAAAAATTCTGAACAAATTACAGAAGCTAGGTCTCGACGTTGTCTACAACTTTCTAGTTATAGGTTTTTGCAGGAAAAATCATCTATGCCACGTAAACCGCGGAACAATCCGCGCTGCACAATCTCCCCTTTTAGAAACAGCATCACGTGAACAACTACCCTTCTACCCCATCAAAAACCATCCAAATCAAACACCACCAGATCTAATACACTCCTAATCCTAGGTAGAACAGGGGGTAAAAGATCGGGAATTTTACCTTGAGTTCTCCCTTGTGAACCCACGAAGAACGCGCGACGAACACCAAATCTGAAAATCTGCTCGTCCTCCACACCTTCTCGGATCCTCTTCTCGATTTTCCCTTCGGGTTTCGCGGTGTATCCTTGAGCCTCCACGCTGGGAAGAGGGAGGAGGGGGCGGCTGCCAGGGGGTGGTGGGAGGAGGTGCCTAGGGTTGCAAGGGGCGCCACCCGTCTTGAGGGAAAAGTGGGCCGGCCCACTAGGGCGTGGGGAGGAGGGGGTGGGAAGGGGAATTCCCGGCCCAGGCCCAGGTTTCCTCGGCCCAAAGACTCCAAATTTAAAATTAAATTGCAGCCTAAAACTCAATTATTTCATCTCCCGACATTTCCTTCATTCCTTCCGAAACCGAAAGAAGAGAGAAAAAACCCCCCACGGTCACTCCCAAATTCTAAGGCATCACAGCGGAAGACGGCGGAGACGGCGGCAAACAGCGAAAAACCGCGGCGGAACGCACGATCAACTACGGCGAGCGATTGCGGCACAACCACGGCAGCTTGAGTTCGGTGAGTTAGGGCTACAGGTGCGCAAGGAAACGGAGGACACGCTGGCGGCGGCGCATTAAATAGGGGCCTTGGCTTCCGTGAATCACGCAGAGACCGAGGTCCACCCGGCTACGGTGGCGGAATCCGAATCCAATTCGGATTCGGTGACGTGGCTCAACGTGGACCGTTGGATCAAGATCCAACGGCACGGGGTTTTGGCTCGGGTCTGGCCTGACGACCAGGCTGGCTCGGTCGGGCTCGGGTTCGGGCGACGTGGCTCAATCGTGGCCGTTGGATTTCGACCCAACGGTCACGCGGTTAGGGTTAGGTTGGCTCGGGTCCGGTTCGAACGCGGTTCGAGTCGGACTCGAGTCCGACTCGGGTTCGGGCTCGGTCGGATGAACAGTGAAACCAACTCGATTTTTCTAGCGATTAAATAATCCGATTAATTTCCAGAAATTCATTTAATTCATTAAAAATAGCAAAACACTCAGAAAAATTCCAGAAAAATTCTAGAAAATATTTTGGAACATTTTGGACTCAAATAAAATATTTCCAACAAAACTTTATTTGCAAAATTAAATTCTTTAATTATTTGAAAAGGGAATAAATTCAAATAAATTCCAAATAAATCCCAGAAAATTCCAAAAATTCACAAAAGTGCCAAATCTTATTTAAATTCATGAAAAGCAAAAATTGGGGTGTTACACTTAGAAAAACTCAGTAAACACTACGAACAACTTGAAGGTAGACAATTTTGGGACATCACAACCTCATTTCGAATTCTCGTCCAAATTGCACTAATCTCAACAAACCACTCACCCCAAGTTTAATTCATTTTCTAGTTTTACTTTGCTAACAAAAATATTAGAGATTCTCCCCTATCCAAAATATGTCATAAGGTTTCCCATGAATTTTGCATAACTGTTCTAGAAATTTTCTACCATTTTGTATAGTATTTTCAAGGAGCATGGCTAAGCATTTACTATACAATGCAACTAAATCCCACTAAAATCATCCTAAATCAGTGGGTATTTATTCCTATGGTGACAATGGTATGACATTCAAATTCAAGGAATATTCATTGCAACATGAGACATACCTAACTTCCTATGACCAACATAGCAATCGTTATTGAAAGTATGCATACAAAAATATTGGAGATGAAAACAACATAGCATTTGAAAAATGGGATCACCATGGTCAAGGAGGTTTGCTTCCTTTGGTAAATTGAGATATTAGAATCGTAATCTTGGCTCCAGGTCTCACATATGGCTCCACGATTTGCGCTTTACACTTTATAGTTAACATGACACACAACAATCAATTTTTAAGTCGCTATCTTTGGGTCCAAAAAACATTTATACAAGTATTATATGATGAGTCATGAGTGTGAGACTGATGCATATAAGGATGTGAGAGCCAACTCCCAACTCAATTCACCAATCATAACCCCTAGACTAACCACTCAACAGAAAATCAACAATCTTTGTAAATCATAATGTTTTATTAGACTTTTATTAGATATGAAAATCTACGACGGATCCACTAATTTGACATGCAGATCTTGCTCCACAATTACCAATCAAGGTTGTTCACTATGCATGATCCTATGGATTTAGTTCCCACATGTTAATTCATATGGCTGGTCCACGTGTGTTTAATACGCTCAGATGTGTAGTTATATTCTCACATCACATGCTCATAGCTTGATTTGATTGCTACCCAATAATCTATTTTGATATGATCAAAATAGACAATCGATAAATTTACAATGAGTTAGAAGAGGTTAGCATGGTCCCTTCACAGGATATTTTCATCGAAATTTATTATGTATCCACATATCCCACAAATTCTTATAAGCACCATTTCCAAGCCCTTAAGCTATGCAATATTGAATAATAGATTGTATGCAAGGTTCACATTTTCATTTCAATGTCGAAAATCAGCTAGGGGTCGGTACCGATTTTCGTCGATTATCACCCGAAAATCGCTAGAAATCAAAGAAAAGCCGAAGTCAAACTGATTTGAATTGTGTGGTCAAAACTAGAACAAAAACAAGCGAAAATTGCCCAATTTCACTCTATTATTGAGCGGTTGCAACGATTATCGACCGGTATGACCCAAAAATTGGCAGATTGAAGGAAAATGGGGAAAAAATTGCAAATTTTTTGGGAAAATGCTTTATAATTTCTAAAAACCCGATAAAGGCTCAAAAATCAAGAAAAATGTTATAAATGTATAAAAAAATATGGAAAATAGGAGAAAATTCCATCATGACCTTTCCTACATTTGAAGACAACCTCAAGTTGTTTAGTACACATTTTTTCAATAATAGCAAAATATGGAAAATAAAAAAAATATGAGAAAATTTTGGCATGATCTTTGCTATATTTTAGACAATCTCAAGTTGTAAAGTAGGGATCTATCAATCATATCTCAACAAATAACATTTCATTTCAATACTATTCACAGTTCAATTCAACAAGTCCACATGTCAATGTCCACGGCATAGGACATTTGAAATCAATATTTCTCACTGAAAATGAATATTCGCACTTGGCATAGTTTCGTCGTCCTTCCATTGTGACAAAAATGCCATGTTGGACCTACATGAATGATATGCTAGTAAAAAATCGAGTTGCAATGAAATGAAACATACAAATGAAACATGGCCTTCAGGGCTATGGATAGTATTGTTAAGTATACACTTGGTTGGTCATGTTGTACTCCCCAGTGGACATCATCACCAATCCTCGTGTAGCTAGCAACTCTACCTTGTATTCGTGCCAGCTTTGCCCCATCCAGGGACTAGTCATTTCCCATTGTTGGTACAACATGGCATAAAAATCGGGGTCTTGCCACTCATAGACCCATAGTGTGGGAGGTTGTGCACGAGCATTCGGGATGGCGTAGTCATAGCTACCATATGAGCCATAACTCCATTGTGTCTCCATGACGTTATACGAGCTAGAGCTATCATGTAGTGCATCATGGCTATGTCGATTGTTCCTTCCCTTTCCTGCAGTAGTTGTTCTTTGTTATTGTGGAGAGCCATGATCTTTGTCCTGTGTGACATTAGTGTACCGAGACTCCCATGTAAATTCTATGGGACACTATCCTTCTGAGCGAGAAGTGAGAGGGATCGAGGCACTGTCACTGGGCTCACACCACCATCGTTGTCCAACTTGGAGCTACTATCATTGGAATCTTGGTACGACGGTCTCCATGTAAGTTCAAGCTCTTTTTGATTTTGGTGATTGGTTTTGGATTAATGCTTAATCTTTATTTAATGACAAATCTAACCATTGTGAGACTAACTCTTTTATTGAACTTAATTCTTATTAATATGATTTGGATGAAAAATAGAAAACCCAAGGTATGCACTCGTATTCATTATCTTATTTTAATGCATACATTGGATTCAAGTTAAAGAATGAACTCTTCCATTGATTAAACATCAAGATGTGCATTATGTTTCCAAATTCTATATATACATGGATGCACATATCTAGGTGGAGTTCATGATTTAACTTGAAGTTTCATAAAGTATTGATCTGTAACATCCCCAATTTCAGTCTTTTGTCAAAAGCTAATTTAAATTAATTAAATTCAAAATTTAGTTTTTCTCCAGCGTCCTAATTAACCTGGCATCCTGGTCATTCCGAAATTGGAGTTCAATCCTTCATCATCTGCAAAGTTGAAATGCTAAATTCTGGTCCTTACTCGAAATTTCACCCGAGTTCCAAAATCCTCCAAAAATCCTGAAACCTGTTGCATTGGGTTCCAAATATTCTATAATATTTTTACGAATTTTTCCAAGATTTATAGAATCCCTTTGATATTTTATCTTTCGTGCTCTTTCTTCAAATTCATTATATTCGTCCCAGAATTATCTAAATTCCAAAATTCATCCAAAAATAGTGAAACCCATTTTATTTGGTTTCAAATATTCTCTAGTATTTTTAAGAATTTTTTCGGGATTTTTAGACCCTTTTTGCTATTTTATCTCGCGCGCCATTGATTCTACACTATTCAAAATCGAGCCAATGGGGGGACACCACATGTCCCGCACTGTTCATCTTCCCCAAAGTTACGATTCTTTCCGAAGCCAGCTCGTTCTCTCTCCTGTGCTTAGCATTCAAGATTCAATCTTCCATATCTCCCTCATTAATCCACCAAATCACTCACGGTTTGGTCCGTTGGAAAGGTAGTGGCGAGGAGATTTCATTCCCCACCATCATTCGTCCTAAATCCCGCCGAGAAAGGTTCATTTGAGTAGAAACCAAAATGCACAAATTTGGTCATTACTCGGCCGTTTCTTGAGCAAACGGCGAGCCACCACTTCCTACAACTTCGTCTTGGCGTCCTCTTTGCCGTGCTCACCTCCCCACACAGCCTCTCCACTCCAATTCTCCGGAATCGTGAAAGAACCGACACCGAACGTCGTTCGTCGACATCGTCGTGGCAACTTTTGATCCGGTAAGGCGTTTGCAATTCCGTTGACGTTGTTGTGTGTGCGTCGTCGCCACGAACAAAAGACCTCAATCGATTTCGATTTTTGTTGTAGGACGGCGACGAATTTTACAGTTGAAGTTTCCGATTGGAGCGCTGTTCATCGTCGATTTCTCGCAAACCGTTGATCCCCTTCAAAATCTGGCAACACCTCTAGGTTCATCGCGTCGCATTCTACGTGATGCTCCCTTTTGTTTTGCAAAAATTCATCGATTTCATGTTTTCCCCAAATTAGATGTCTGTTGGCTGTTCCCGTCATCGATTACTATTCTGACCATAACTCCAGCGAGCGTTTCCGGGCGATCCGCTAGTTTGATCGTCCTATAAATTGAACCCTAGAATCCTCCCCTCATTCCCCGCACAACCCCAATTGGAATTTCTCCAATCCAACATACGGATCTCCTTGTAGAAGTCGTTCTTTCCGAAATTCGGCGAGATCTCCCGGTCACTCCCGTCCTCCATTCAGCCTCAAATTTTTGCTGGAGCTCCCTCTTGGTGTCCTCTACCTCCAGTAAAATTAGATGTTTAAATTGATTGCCGGAGCTCCGCCGGCAGTCATTTCTTCTCCAAGTCCAGTGGGAGGTTCAAAAGGCTCGTTCTCTTCCGTCGTAACTCCAAGTTGAGTGATTCAAATTCCTAAATTCATCTAAAATCACCATATATTTGCCAGTTTTATTTTTATAATTTTTTATTTTATTTTATTTATTTATCGCTTCGTTTTGCGCGTAGTCGAAGAACTCACCGGAGCCGTTGACGTCGTCGCCGAATCTCAGGACTTTGAGACTCTCGCTGCGACCGAAGGCAAGTCTCCTTGATGCATGTCGATCCCATATTTTACAAATGTTTTACAACTTGCACTACTAACTTTATACATGTATGTCAAATATAGATTGTTAATTATTCAGAATTGTTGTCATCTCCTTGTTATCGATATCCATGTTTACTTGTAACCCTAGGATAATGTGTTATGTCATATTTAAGTTATATTGTGACATATGATGATTAGTACGATAGATATGCTTAGTCGCAAAATTTATCAAAATGCCCACGGGTGGGACTTCTTCGAAACTGTGGTTTAAAAAATGTTTTGAAAATTGTAGCATAGTATTTGCTACTGCTATTTGCAAAATAAAAATAAAATAAAATTGGTTTGGACTTGGGCGGAATGGAACGTCGGGTGGGTGCGGATAGAGCACTAGTTTTCAATGTGCAAGTATCGTCCCAAGTCAATTAAGGGCCGACGCTTATGACTATCCATTCTAAGCATAACCATACAACCACATGTCTATATGGGTACGACCTGGCTAAATAATTTGTAGAAGTCTAACTTAGACTCACTAGATGGTGTAATGTGGGTGCCGGATGGAGGCAAGTCGTATTTCCCACACGGCGCAAGAGGGGGCTTCTGTACTGGGTAGATGGAACCCTAACAGCGGTGAAACCTCAGCGGATGGGTAGGGTTAGATGGATACATTGTAAAGGCATTGTCATGATCTCTCTGCCGACACACCAAAGGAAGTGTGTTAATAGTACTTGACACAAAGAGTTGATCATGTCTTGTGGGTAAAGCTGTACACCTCTGCAGAGTGTAAAACTATTTGAATAGTCATGCCTACGGTCAAGGGCAAAGCGAAGAATGCTTTCATACTGGTAGACTTAGTTTTGGATTTAGAAATAACTGATGTTTTGTTTTGGGATCTGGGGGTGGTTAGAATTCTCGGATGTTTATTTGGCGGATTGAGCCAATTTGGTAGTTGGAACATGTTTTGATCATGACGGATGGAGTCATGAGTTGAATTACCTTAATCTTTTAAAACTGAGCGGATAGAGCCAGTATACTTGTGATGGTGGATAGAACCTTCGCTAGAGTATTAAATAATTTCAATTGTTAAAATAATTGCTAAAATATGCTTTGGGAAAATTATTAATAAGTATGGTTTGATGAAACTCAGCTTTATGCAAAAGAACCCTAATAATCCTTCCTTGGGAAGCCCTACATGTTGCATAATTTCCCAAACTTGATGAGTACTTTTGTACTTACGTGCTACACAAAATTTTGTCATTAGAAAACTTCCAAGATGCAGCCAAAGACAGTGAATTCTATGCCGAGGAGTTCGTTGAAGATCGTCGGGATAACTAGGCGTGCGTTCCAGTCGTTTGCCTGTGGAGTCACTTGGGCTTTATCTTTTTGTTTATTCCGCTGCTGTGAACTCTGGTTATGTGATCGCGAGATGTAATAAATAGCCATGTGGTTGGTACTTTATATTTATGCTATTATTTTGTTCCGTTTCTCCGTGTCCGAGCCGGACTTCGCCGCCCCATACCGACCTCGCCACGGAATCCGCGCGTATCTTGACTTCCGAGCCGGTATTTAATGCGTGGGTGCGTGCCCAAGGATTGCCTTCGCCTTGCGCAGCTTTTGACCTAGCCGCCGCAGCCCGTAGAGCTCCAGCGCGCCCATGATTGCTCACCGTAGTTGATTAGGGTTAGCTTTGGGTCTTTTCTTCGTTCTGCCGCCGTCTGCCATTCTCCGCCGTGTTGAAGCCCAGATCCGAGACCGTCGCGACGAGGCGCGTCGGGGAGTACCACTCACTTCACCGGAGAGCCACGCAAACGTCATTGGTTGGTCATTGTCTTTGTCTCCGGCCACCTCAGCTCCGCCGCGCCATCACCGGAACCGTGAGCTCCGTCAGCCGTTAGATCTCCATCGCACGACCCAGGTTCATCCACATCACCCCCGTTCGATTTCCACGTAACGGTTTTTGATCTATTTTCAACCATTGGATCTAGATCCAACGCTCTAGATTTAGCCACGTAGGCTTAGACCGCACCGTGCTAGGGTTAAATCACACCCGTTAGATCTAGATCAAACGGTTAGGGTTCACCGCGTTGTAGCGCTAGATGTAATCCCGGTCGTTCGATCGAAATCGAACGGTGTAGATTGAGCCACGTGTCGCCGCCCAGGACATGCCGTATCACCCCCATGATGCGGTGAAACCCGATCTAATCCTGACCGTTCGATTCAAATCGAACGGTCCAGATTGAACCACGTGATCCCACTGTAGCGGGATTTGATTCAATCTGGACCGTCGGATTCCAAACCGACGGCCCAGATCGTGCCACGTGGCCGGGAGCTGAATCGTCGCGGCCCACGCGGGCGCTCCCGGTCGTCACTGACGTCACCCATGACGTCAGCGTGAGGGCCTACGTGTCAACGACACAATCACAGTGCGGTGATGTCATCCGTGACGTCACGCTGACGTCACGGTGGGGTCCAGCTGTCAGAGCCGTTCGGCCGAGCTGTGATGACGTCAGCAATGACGTCATCCAGTGGGTCCCACGTGTCAATGACACGTGAGCCCGTGGATCGGGTCCACGGTGGACCGGATTCGAGCCGTGAACCGAGCCCATGGACCGGATGACGAAATGCTGACGTCATAATTCGATTTTTCAATAGAAAAATAATTCAGTGGAAATTCAATTTCCATGTTGACGTCAGCTGACACAATAAATCGATTTTTCAATAGAAAAATAAATGAATTAATTCGGTTTATTCATTTATTTGATTTTTCAAACTTCAAACGCTTATAACTTTTACATTTTAACTTTGATTTGGGTGATTCCAATTTCTAAATTTTTATAAAATTAAGCTCTACATGATGGTGAATTTTATTTAATTTTTGGACATAAGTTTTCTCTGTTTATATGTACTGAATTAATTTTCCAAACTTTAAACGAGTATAACTTTTGCGTTTTAACTCCGATTTGGACGTTTCAAGTTTCTAAAAATTTATAAAAATGTGCCCTCTCTGTTTATGAACTTTATTTGAATTTTTGGATACTTTTTGTCTACTGTTTAATTATTTATTGCTATTTGCACGCGTTACGAGTAGACGTTGAAGTGCCCGAACGCTTCGAGGGTGAAGTTTTGACCCAGGAGCCATCTCAAAACCAAGAACAAGTACTTTTTGAAGGTAAGTTATGCTTTGACCATTTTGATCCCACTTTTGAAATTAATTTAATTTTAACTATTGCATGCTAATTTAATTATAAAATGGTTTAAATTATTTCTGGAAATTAGATAAATGCCAAATTGCAGTATGACACCTTGACTATTTAATTATGTGCCATGAACCCTTGTCACCCTAGTTGTGGAATATATAGTTGGACATTAGTGAATTGCCAACATTGGGTATTTAGATCGTTGTAGTATATTGCTTAGACTTGCTACGTGCACATGACATGGTTTTGGACAAACAAATGTTAATACTAACTTAATGAGATATTGAACCTGTTTTGGAAAAGTATCATGTGTTGTGATGATGATGATGGCACGTGGTGCATGGTAATCCACTGGGTTTGATAAATAGATTTAGACCGGGGCAAGTGGCAAAAATGATATGGTGGGCCATGAGTGGCACCGGGGATGTCGTTTTGGTTCTTCGGGTAGTCTTGCCCTGGTCACTCTAAGGACTTAACCTTGCAAGCCTTTGATCTGAGTCAAGCGTGCAACCACATGTCTGTAATGGGACGAACCTAGTTGAGTAAGTTACTAATAACTTGCTTGTGGGACCTCAGGGTGTCAACTACACCTTTTGTGTAGCTTGAAAGGGGAGCGTACCAGGGCTATGGTATGGTACCCGTCTAACGGTATGTTGGTCCCATACTTCGCCTCTGTTAAGGGAAGGGATGGTGTATGACAAAAACCGGAGAGGTTCACTTGTTTAGTTTGCGGTCTCTGAAATGCTTTGTTACGATCACTCGCCTTTGTGGTGTTTGACTGTATCTTGTGGGTAAAGTGCATAACCTCTGCAGAGTGTACAACCTATTCGAATAGCTGAGTCCACGGCACTGGACACTGCTCGGGGATTACAGTCAAGGGTTAGACTTTCATGAAAACAGCTTGGACTTGAAAAGTTTGGTTAGGTTTAGTGATGACGTTGATGGAAATGTGGATTAGGAAAGGGAAAGTGTTTACTTAACTCCTGGAAAAGTTATTGATACTATCTTTACTTTTACTGCTTTCGAATCTACTTATGCTACTTGTTAATTGCCGTTTACTGCAAACGAACCATGAAACATTCCTTGTACTAAACCATGCATGTAGAATATTAGTTTGCATTCTGTGCATGACTTGCTGAGTACCAAGTACTCACCCCCTTGCAACAATACAACACCAGTTGAAGAAGAGGCGACGCCAGCTTTGGAGGAAGAACTTCAGGAAGAAGAGGCGACGCCAGCTTTGGAGCCCAGTCAGTTGCCTGTGGTATACTGGATGGCGCCACGTTGATACTTTTATTTCGCTGCAAATTATTTCCTTTAATAAGTTTTTGTCCTGTGTGGCGTACTCTTGTAACTTGACCATAAGGTCGAGCAACCAGTTTGGTTATTTTAATTAAAGAATTTATTGTTATCGTTGTGTATGATTGTGATATTTACCGATGTTGAGACTGTGTGCACTAGGGTGATCCTGGACTAGTGCTGAACACACAGAGGGTCCGAATTTGCAAATTCGGGTCCCGACAAGAGCCAATGATAGCTGGGTCCCATGCGTAAGAGAGAGAGGAGAAAATTCATAAATTAGAGAAAAAGAAAAGATTCCACAATATTCCCTATTTTTCTATTTTCTGGATTTATTTAAACTAAGGACGTTCAAATGGCATGTTCTCCTCCGTCCGAATTCAGAATCAACCCATTCAAATTTCTAAATTCATGCTCTTCCTACCAGTACCAATTTTATAATTTTTAGATTTTATTTATTTTATTTCATTTATTTGATGCTCTGTTTGCGCGTAGTCGAAGAAGCTGTTGTCATCGCCGAAGAAAGTACAGTCCAGCAAAGCGACGCTTCTCTTCTCATCAACAAAGGCAAGTCTCCTTGACACATGTTGACCCTATGGTTTATAACTGTTTTTTAAAAATGTTTACAACTTGCATTGCTATTTAAATAAAAGATGTTATTAAATTAGGTTGGTAGTTAATCCAATTTGTTATTACCACCTTGATATTGAAATCCGTGCTTGTTTGTAACCCTAGGTTGTTGTGATATATCATAATAATATTATGTTATGATATATATTGTTTAGTGCATTAGATGGGCTTAATTGCGAAGTTGGTCAAATACCTTTGGATGGGTTACTTTGAAATTGTCGTAAAATATGAATTTGAAAAGTTATGGCAATATGTATGCTGCTGTGTTTGCAAAATAAAAATAAAATAAAAATAATTTGGACTTGGCCGGGTTGGTTTGTTTGGCGGGTGCGGATGGAGCACTAGTCTTTGTATGTACAGGTACCGCCCAAGTCAATTAAGGACCGGCGCTTATGATTGTCCATTCTAAGCACAACAGTACAACCACATGTCTAAATGGGTATGACCTGGCTAAATAATTTGTAGTAATCTATCTTAGACTCGACTAATGGTGGAATGTGGGTGCCGGATGGAGGCAAGTTCTTTTTTCCCACACGGCGCAAGAGGGGGCTTCTGTACTGGGTGGATGGAATCCTAACAACGATGAAACCTTAGCGGGTGGAATCAAGTTAGGTTATTGCATTGTAAAGGCCTTATGATATTCACTTTGTCGCATGCCTAAGGAAGCGTATTATAGCCGACACTAAAAGTGAAATATCTCTTGTGGATTAAGTGTACAACCTCTACAGAGTGTAAAACTATTCGAATAGTCGTGCCTACGGCCAAGGACGGGCAAAGAATGCTTTCATATTGGTAGGCTTTGTTTTTGTTTTAAAAAAAACTATTGTTTTGGGGATCCGGGAGTGGTTAGAACTCTCGGATGTATTCCTGACAGCTAGTGTCAGTCAGATGGTTGGAACCTGTTTTGAATCATGACGGATGGACTCATTTGTTAGATAATCATGATCTTTTATAATGTGCGGTTAGAGCCTATATACTAGTGTTGGTGTCTAGAACCTTCACTAGGGTTATAAATAATTTCAATTGTATAAATAATTGTTAAAACTGCTTTGTGAAAATTAATACTAGTAATGTTTGTTAAAACTTGGCTTTGAGCAAAAGAACCATATTAAGCCATCTTTGGAAAGCCCTGCATAATGCATCTTTACCAAACTTGCTAAGTACGTTTGTACTCATATGCTACACTCAACATAATCATCAGAAACTTTCCAAGATGCTGTGGAAGATGGCGAGCTCTACGATGAGGAGTTCGATGAAGGAAATCCTGGAAGCTAGGCATGCGTTTCCCCAGTTGTTCGCCTGTGGAGTTTATTTGGCTTTACTTTTTATTTCTTGTTTCTGCTACTGTAAAACTTAATGTCATGTGACCTCATATTGTAATAAGTGGCCTTTTGGCCAGTACTCAGTATTTATATTTACATTCCGTTATTTTCGGTTATGATACATCACTGTGAACTGTGTGTACTAGCATTGATCTGGGACTAGTACAGAAATACACAGGGGATTCTAGATAGCAGATCTGGGGTCCTACATAACAACTGCTCAAAGGTTGTCACACTAGTCCAAGCTTGAGAGGCATGAGTACATGAACCTCCCCTCCATGGTACCAACAAAGCGAGATGAAAAAAAAATTCTTTCAAAGCCATCCATTGCAAGAACTTGTCCTTGCGATGAAAGAAATTATCCAAAAAAATTATGTAGTTCATTCCAAACCAAGTAACATTCCACTTAACCAACTTATCCCCAATATGATTCTTCATCATAGCTGAAGCTTCGAATGGTTGTAAAGCCATCGAGAGGCTAGACAAGGTTGCCACACAATGTTGCGGTGTTCCCTTGTGATGAGTCTGCATGCCTTATTGTAGTTGGCACTGTTGTCCGTGATAACCTGTAGAACATTCCTCGGACCCACCTTATCGACCACTGACGCAATTTCTTGCATCAACAAACAAAAATCTCCATTACATGATGCGTACATCAAATAGATTTCAGAAGAGGAGCAATGAAAGGAAGTACCTTACGCAAGTATGAGGAATCATGAATTAGACCCGATGCATTGACGGGCTTGTGGAAGAACATGGTGCCATTGCAATGTATCATGAAGTTAATGATGCTCATGCGTGTCGGCCCAGTTTAAGAATTGTACATGATTGTTACGCCATATGTATGTTAATCTTGCTTGAATTGGCCATCTTCTCCCGTATGTCCTTTTCGTTGGCATCTAAATACTTTTTGTGTATGTCTTGCTGACTCGGAGATGGGACACCCTCGCCTACAAATAAAACATAGGATGAAAATGTGATCTATTAATCAATGTACAATTGGACGAAAATTTGAAAGCTCACTTACCTCATTTTTGAGTTTCCCGCACGGCACTAACAAAGTAGGGATTGTCTGCTTTTCTCCCCGCGATACCAGCCATGTGGAAAATTTTGGTCCAAGCTGAGATAATAGCCTACTTCGCAATCTTCCCCTTCTGTGTCCATTGCCAAATGTCAATCCTTGTTTGTACAAGGCCATGGGCCATACCAAGGTTGGAATCCCGCAAGCTCGGTCTTTCATGTTGTGAGGAACTCTGAAACATTCTCGACAACACACCGTTGTCTCCTCCTCTAACCCCCTAGAGGTGTCACTACCACTACCGTACTCATACCTGCCACCTAACCGATTGATAAATTCTGCCTCCACCTTGGAGGCAGCCATGGCATGCTGTAGTTGTTCCTCTTTATCAGTATCACCCGTTTATTCTTTATATGCACTTCTTCTCGGTGAGGAATCTGCAGCTACTGCTTTCTTTCTTAGCCTCTCGTCCATCTGTCCCTTCTTCTTATCTTTCGTCCTATCTAGGTCGTGCTGAAAGTACACATGACCCTCCTTAGGAACTTGATTGCAATGGATGACATTCTTACTGTGCCCTGCCAAGTGGTGCTTCAGTCAAGTTGAACCGCCTCTTTTCTTCTCTTGGTGATAGTACTTGCATCGAAATCTGGTCCTCATCTTGTCGCCGTGCTCCCACATAATGTCGCCCTCGTCTGCCATCTACTAATACAAAACAACAAGAAGTCAACATACATGCAGTTTATGTACATGCAGATATATATATACAACAGCTAATATTAGTCGTTTTGATAATGACGGAATCTTCAGTTAAAGCTTGCCGTATGGTGCAATGCATCATATGACCTAATCCTTGCCTATTAGTCTATCATACAGAACCAATTAGAACATACATCACACTTAAATTTTCGACTACGAAATGAAGTTGCTGAACCATGTTGAGCAAGTAATCACAATACACAAAGTTTTTTCTACTGCTAATTGGTGCATTCATCCATACCATTTATACATATAGCCTAACCCTGTCAACATTACCAATTCATCCATACCATGTGCTGAGCAAGGCTGCAATTAGAGAACCTAATCGAAAATCAAAAATACTAATCGCAATTCAACACTGATAGTCATTCATAGAGTACCAACAATCGAGCAAAACTCACTGAAAATGGATTGGTTTCAATTGAAAATCAATCGGTTTGCTTCAAAAACCGTTGCTTCTCAAGAATCTCACTCCCCAGTCGATTTTTGCTACTGGGTCAGCGATTATCAACACTAATTGCTCGATTTTCAATCTTTGTTGTCAATTTCAAGGCCAGCGGCAGTCGGATCCAACCGGAGTCGGGGCGAGGTGGACGGGAAGCTAGAGGGGAGTGTCGGCAAGTCAATAATGCTATCGGAATAAGCACGAAACTGGTCATAACTTGGGAAACAATTCGTGGGACAGACTGGGATATTGGTCCTAGGTACTGTGGGTTGCAACCTAGTACTATTTTTTTTTTTTGCATTTTCAATTATCTACATTCGGTTTTTGCGCAAAACTACCTAACAAATTCGTTTTTCAACAAATTTTCATCTCAGATGTGAAAACCCTATTAATACTAATTTTAGAGAGCTTTCGGATAAATTTTCCTATTTTTTTTAATTTGAATTTGACCGGTTTACCGATCGGTATAAAATGCCGAGCCATATCGATACACTCGAAAATTAACGATTTTTTAACCCTGAATATAGGATCACCTAATACAATTCCTCATATTTTTCGTGACAGGTGGATCGGGGCCATAGGAAAACTATGTCCCGTCAGGAATTTCCTGTTTTCTGGTAGTAATTGTTCTTTGCTCGTTCCGTTTTTGATGTAATAGACTTCTGCGTGTCACCTAGCAAAATGCATATAGTACCTGTAGAAGCGTGATAATGTGGTGTTCACTAAACTATTATCATTACAAGAAATGTTATGATGGAACATTGTGTTGAAAAATGGGGTTGACTTGAGCAAACAATTGCACAATAAGATTCCAGTCTTGCTTAGTTCTATGATGGTCAAGAAGGGACTTATACTTCGTACCTTTTATTGCCCAGTTATTCCTTTGCATTGGCTAGCTGCAGAGAAGCAGAATGTTTTATCATCGTAGAAACATTATGGTTTACACTGATTCTTGTAATAATGCATGTCGTGGTAAATTGATAGCTTCCTTCATTGCTGATGTGTTTATGGCAATGGGATCATCCCTACCATGTCCCTGTCTGCAAGAGCTTGTCACTGTTGCATTTGCTTGGATATATCTCATCTGTAGGGTGCGTGATCCTTTAGGAAATCGTGGTACATAAATCTTCTTATGTCTAATCTTGTCTTTTAGCCACTGTTTGTACTAGCTAATGCACTTGATGAGTTGATGTGGTGATACTTGTTCGTGGAGATGAAGATATAAAATTGTAAAGATGCTAATTTGGCTGGGACATAGGAGTTTCATGGTACTTCTGGTCTTGAGTGACATAATTTCTAATTGAATAATGTGTTGTACAATAGTTTGAAGAAGAGGTTTTGGTGGGCAATAGTGATTGAGCTAATTAGTTGAGCATAATGATATGTGGTCTGTGTGCATCTCCAGTCAATTTTGACGTCTGTACTTCGGTGTAGGGATGCAAATGGGCCGACCCTAGGGTCTTCTTTGGCCCACTTTAGTTCATTTGTTTGCACTAAAAACTTAATTTTTACTCCACCTTTTAAGTTTTAGTGCAAACAAATGAACTAGAGTGGGTCAAAGATGACCCTAGGGCCGGCCCATTTGCATCCCTACTTCGGTGTGTATCTTTCTTCTTTTTGCAAATAGCACCTTGTAACATATTGTACTTCGATGTGTACCTTTCTGCTTTTTGCAAATAGCACCTTGTAACATATTGTATCGCGCTACCGTCAGTGACAACTTTGTACATGATAATCTTGGTGCTACTACACTTAACAGTTTGATTGCCATTGTACGATTGCTTTCCCGGACTAATTATCTAAACACATGACTAGGGGTGCAATCGGATCGGATAATTTCCGACCGACCGACCGATCGAATGTGTTCGGATCGGATTCGGATATTTTTTCCGGATATTTTTCGGATTCGGTATCGGTTTCGGATAATTTTGTTCGGATTCGGATTCGGATTCGGGAGACTACTATCCGTCGGATCGGAATATTTCGAATATTTTCTCGGATATATCCGGTGATTATTATTCGGATATCCGAAGCTGACGGCCCAGTCGGCCAGTCCCACTCGCCCACGCCCCGCGCCATGCGGACCCTCGCGAAACCCCGGTCGCCCAAATCCCTCTTCCCCCTCGCCGTCTTCGTCCAGTCCATGGCGTACGTGGACGTGAGGATGCGGTGGAAGAAGGACGCGTCCTTCGACGCCGTCCCCGTGCTCTGGCACGCGCGCGACCTCCGCCCGCTCGCCTCCCTCGCGCGCCTCCTTTCCCCGTCCCCGACCCCTATCTCCGCGGTCTCCAAGCTCCGCCGCTCGCTCGAGATCCCCGACCGCCGGGTCGCCTCCTTCCTTCGCCGCTTCCCCGCCGTCTTCGTCGAGTTCGTCGGGCCGGAGCACAACCACCCCTGGTTCCGCCGCCGCTCTCCTGCGGGAGGAGCGGGACACCTTCGCCTCCCGCCGTGCTGATATTACCTCACGCCTGCGCCGCCTCCTCCTCATGTCCCCGCGCCGCCGCCTCTCGCTCCTCATCGCTCAGGGCATGCTCTGGCACCTCGGCCTCCCAGAGGACTACTTCAAGTACCCGCGCTACGACCTTGCGCAAGATGGATTCCGGGTCCTAACATCTGGAGATGGCATTTAGCACAGAGATTAGCTGGTATGCACACATCATTTTTTTTTGTTATGGAGGACAGAAATCAATAATCACTGGTTGATTAGATATATACGCTTCAGATGCCCTGATTGATGGTAATTGACTTTATTTGGATACATGTGTCTAGCAGACAAACTTAGTAACATTGCACATTGCAAGAAGTGGAAGCACCCGTTAAATGTAATGTGGTCTGTTCGTATACTCTTATATGTGCCATCCTATTGCCATCCTGTGGAAGCAGACAAACTTAGAAATCAATAATCTTTATATGTGCCATCCTATAGCAAGATCATAAATGTTTTCTCCGTTAAGTTAACATAATGGCTGCACTGTTGACAATAACATAAGCAAAAGTGTAATGAAATTAGTGAGTTATTTATTCACAGGATTAAGTAGTACTTTATTTCAGTTTTTTCAGTGATTTCCTACTTCCTTCAAAAGGGACAATTGCCTTCGGTTGTGTAAAAGCCAATAAACAAAAAATTACCGTGCAAATCGCCTTCAGTTGTAAAAGCTGCATATTGTCCACCAAGAATGTAGTAAAGCAGGTTTTTGCTAACTGCAGAATACAACTATCTGACAACTGACAAGTGCACCGTTGTGAGGAGTTCCTTAAGAATGCCCAATATCAAGCATAGTTTCTGCACAGCAGAATATATAGAGGCAGAAGTGGAAGCACCTGTTTGCCGTGTCAAAACTGAGTGGTATGTTAGCAAAACAGTTGTAATTGACTGGTATATAAGCAAGTTTCCCTTTACAGTATTAATTGTTCTTGTCTTCTTAAATACTATACGAAAAATGCTTATCTTAATCTGCTCTCAATAATTATATCTGAGTCATACTATCCTTCTTGTTAATTTGAATGCTGTGTTAGTAACTAGGTTGATGCGTCTGAACTCTTATCATTGATATTATTTATTTTATTTTTTACTTTTGTAAATACGCTCAAAACATCATTCATAATAGAACTAATAATACAAAATATTGGTATTGTTTCCTTCATGTTAATATTGTTGCATGTTAAACTCATACGATTGGTTATTCAGTGCTATATGTGTGCTTTATGTGGTATTTGTTTTCGCGCGTTATCCGATAAAAATTATCCGGTACCGTATCGATTTCGATTCGTATTCGATTCGAATCCGTGACCGATATTATCCGTGCCGTATTCGTATCCGGCACTATCCGAATCCGATTCTGAATCCGACAAAAAATATGGTTTAGGATACAGAAAGAGTGATATCCGACCGAATCCGAGCCGATTGCACCCCTACACATGACCCTGCAGAGTGCAGACACACCGACGTCTGTTGTTCAGTCCTATTAGCAGATGATCTTGTCAGTTGGATCGTTATTATCATTTTCTCATGCTATCTGTTGATTTTATCTCCGTTCGCAGGTGCAATGAGCCAATGTAAAAGGCGGGGAAATGACAACGGAAATCTTTGCCATCCCTTTCCTCCCTGAGAATATTCATCAGGCTTAAAATCTTGCTGTTGTGAGGCGACGAGGGTGCTACCAGCTTTAGATTTTTTTTACATAATGGAAGATTGAATCTTCCACCTTCTGCATCGTGAAATGTACACATCCAACCATTTATTACAAAGTTATAGAAAAAAACTGTCACAAAAGATATCCAAATACTGAAATTAAGTTTCAACAAGCTATAAAAAATATGAAACACAAAGCCTCGATCCGTTACTGAATCGCCATCCATACCGCCATGCGTGATGAAGAGATCCCTGATCATGATTTCGAACGATTTGCTAGCCAAAAGTGCCATCTCCTGAGCATCCTGACGCTGTAGCACAGACCACGATCGCAACCAGTTGATGAAAATATAGATAAGCTGCAAATGATTAGAAATTTTTGGCCTATCAAAAACCATATTATTTCAACATAGTCAAATTGACCAACATAAAGCGGCAGTCCCCACCAAAATGTGAGCCCTTAATTCTTTTTCCAATACCAATAGCCAGTTCTCAAACATATTGGTCATGCTACTATGGGTGAAAGATTACAAACCACTTGTATAACGTGCCATGTAAAACGAACAAACTAACAGTAAAAAAAACTAGACGTGTACGAGGACATGATAGTCGGTAACAACTCTAACAATTTAGGGTTTAACAGTGGCTGACGATGAGCCAGCTAGGTTATAAATTATAAGCGGCAGCGCCGCGATAGGGAAGAAGCACGCATCTCCTGATCCCATTGTTCGGGAAAAACTAGTCCAGCAATTTACCACAAATACAAGGCTCTTTCCCAGAAAAACGCGCAATGGCCTCACGGGAGGAGAGCGACCTCTCACCTCACCTCTGCGCTCCAGCCACCGCAACCGCCGCGGGAAGGAATTAACAAACGCGCCAGCCATCCCACTCACGGTCGCCTCGCGAATTTCCTACAACACGCTAGGCGCCCACAAGGCGTTCGACGGAATGCGTGAGGGAGACGCCGCCGAGCCAGCCTCCATGTGGGCCTCCTCCCTTACCCCCACTCCCGTCGGCCCCGCGCCCGCGCGGGGGGTTGACGTCGCCGCGACTGCGACGCGGGTGGTGGGCGAATGGGGGTGGGAGAGGACAGAGAGATGTCATGTCATCTGTTTTTGTTCTCTCTTCTTCTTCTTCTTCTTCTTCTTTTGACTTGCCTCTCGCCACCCCCTCGCTTCCCGTCCATGTCACGCTTTGTTCGCTGGCTTCTCCCATCAGTTTAGTTTCCCTTCTCTTCTTTCCCGGATTCTTGTGTGAGTCTTGCGTGGGAGATTCTGTCGCCTCTCTGGTTCTTTCCAGCGGGCGTTTCTGGTGCAAGAAATCAAGAAACTAACAGATCAGGAGGTGATCTGTGCTGAACTATACTTTTCTTGTGAGTCTTGGGGGCGTTCTTTCTGCCCGGCGTTTTTTCCCCCCGGTAAATTCTGATAATCCTGTATTGTGGCTTGGACGGTTTTCTTTTTCCTGTTTTTGGGTGCAATTTCCTGGTTTCACAAACACTAGAAGTTATTTTCGTTACCGGTGTCGTCCTGTGGTGAATTTTAAGCTTTGTACTTAGATGCTTTGTGGGGACTGGCATAGTGACTTGTTTCTGTTTTAAGTGCAGGAGTTGAGACTTGAGTGTGGTGACCAGGAACCTGAGGTGGGGTTGTCCCCAATTATCTCCAGTCTATACGGTCCCTGTGGTTCTTCCGACGAGGATTTGGTCCCCGTTTCACTGAACTCAAGGTATTGATTTTCATGATGTTTGCCTTTTTGATACTGCACCAATTTACACCTGTGTTGGTAAAAGTTCTGTTCTTACTTTTTACCATGCTCTGTTTTGTCTCATTGGTATCTGTTCATTTGTGAACGGGAACTAAACCTGGCGATTTGGTTGTGGGTGATTGTGTCCTTCATGACGATTGGTGCTTTTCTCTGAATTCAAGATCCTCTTTAGATTTTCAAGACTTCCGAGGTGAGGAGCAGTTGATGAGATGAGCCATTTTGATTTATGCTCTTATCCAACCGTTCTTTTTTACTTTTTACGGTCTCCGAGAAACCCCTACTTTTTGTTACTTTACATTAATGTAAATATACTAATAAAATTATAATATTGTGATAGTATTTTGAACGGCAGATCTAATGATATAATTTTCGTATAGCCAATCTAAATAGTTTTAAACCAATAGGTGATCAAACTTTCTAAAGTTTGACAGCAGTATGGTTCGGATTATAGGATGTTAAGTAAAAAGAACAGAGGGAGTGATTTCTTTCCCTTTGAAGGTGCCCATGATTTCTCTATGTTAATTTGTTTCTACCGATGACAGCAATACAGATGAGTCATACCGTGATCGCAGCATGATGTGGATTTGTCGCCAGCAATTGCCACACAGCCTGAGTAATTGTTTTAAGCAGGACTGCATCTCGATTTTCCATTAAAGGTTCTCATATGATTTCCATGTATATTAAGTGTAAGAGATATAGCTGAGGTTTTTTTTTTTTTCCAGTTGTAGATATCAACTTTTTATGTAAAGATTGCAATTTCTATATAACTTGCATTGATTATTTTCCTTTATGACCTCAGAGGGAAACAAATAGCATAGCTGTGTAGAAGACTAGACACGTGGTGTGTTGGTCGTTGCTGATCACTTCCTTGTTCATATAACATCCCATATGGCATTTCCATCCCCATCTGTATTTTGCTGAAGCTGAATTCAATCAAGGTCGCTGGCGCATATCTGGCCTTCTCCAAGGTAAGAAGCCAATGAATTTCTATTACCAAAATTCTAATGCTATTCTTAGTCTTCTCTGATAATTTTTTCCTTTTGAATGTTTATGCTGACATTTCCACCAAATTAGATAGGTTAATTCTTGGGGGAGGAGGATGGGAGGGGGAATTTACTTGTACCTATTTTTGCATTGGGGTCATGAAGACAGGATTTTATCGGTTTGGAGACCTATCAACCTATTTGCTTGTTCACCTCATTCTTGTAGAATGATGTAGAGTGCACCACTCATCCACTCTTAGATGGATGATGAATCACTATCCCATTTTTATGTAGTTTATTTTTAGAGAACACGCAAAAGTTGTGTGTCTTTGCGGTAAGGTAGAAAGCAAATACAGTCAATTTTACAAGACCAATACATCAACAGTGGACTGAAGGGAACTCCCTAGGACGCGGTTCATTAAGACCGCTTACATAAGAATACTATGCTAAATTCTCGCAAAAAAAAAGATTGTAACCCTGACGCTCTTGCCTGCTGCCAAGAGCTAGCCTCATTCATTACCCACGACACAAGTACACAACATCTTGCAGATCCCTGAAGTGGCTTTCAAAAACTCTAGCATTCCTCTCCTTCCAGATTTGTCCAAATAATGTGGATGACAACCAAGTCCCAACCTTTCCACCTTGTTTTTTTCAATTCGCTTGCCGGCAGACAACCACCATTGTGAGATTGAGTTATTCGGTTTGGTGGTCAGGCATTGTAGGCTAACTTTTCTGGCAGTGCATGAAGATATGTTCCACCGTCTCTAATTCCAACCCGCCGAACTTGCAGTTACCATGGTTTGGTAACCCTCTCTGCTGAAGCCTCTCTGAGGTCCAACAGAGGTGTTGTATCGCAAGCCAGATAAAGAGCTTACAATTTAAAGGCTCCCATGATTTCCAAATCGGCTTGTGAGCAGGGGAAGAAGTTGACCCGATAAAGAAAGCCTGATAAGTTGATCACGAGATATAAGTGAACGAAGTAGTCCACTTCCAGATGATCCTGTCCTCCTGGCCCAGCTGGAGATTGACAACAATGACCGAGTTCTATAGTCGAAGCAATTCCATGAGAGCTTGCACAGTTAGACCACCCCTGATGCCTCTTAGCCATTCATTCCGCTACGGTTCTTATCTTCTTCATGCCGAGGGGGATCAAAACGAACAACGCAGGGGCCAACTCCTCAACTGAACCCCCCATTAACCCAGCTATCTGTCCAGAACAAGGCGAGGTTTCCATCCCCAATTTATCCTAGTGAATGCCTTGAGTATGGTCTGGACCGTCATGGCTCTGTTGTAATTGATGCCACGCTCGTGAATGATCTGTTTTTGCATCCACATCCATCGTAGATGGAGAGCATATCCCAGGTACTCAAGAATACCTAGGCCACCAAACTCGATGGGCCAGAAGACCTTGCTCCATGCAACTAGGCACTGACCACCATGGATTGCCTCCGGACCCTTCCTAAGGAATGCTCGTAACCTTTTGTCAATGGCAGAGATAACCCATGACAGTAGATGGAGGGCCATGAGATGGTAAATCATCATGGCAGTGAGAGATGTTTTCATCAGGCAATCTTCCCCCAGAAGAGAGCACACTTCCTTTCCAAGAGGGGAGCTTGGCAATTACTTTGCCAACTAGCGGCTGTAGATGGGCTTTCTTTAGTTTGAAGGTAGACAGCGGAAGGCCTAGATACTTAAGGGGAAACTCGGCCACCCCGCAGACAAAATTTGCAATGCCGATTCCATTTGTTCCTGGGAGCAACAAATTGGAGCAAAGGAACTTTTGAAGATTTGCCTAGAGTCCTCACACCCTGCCAAAGCAAAGCAACAGCTCTTTCACTGTCGTTACATCCTCAATGTTTGGAGCGACGAAGACAACAACATTGTCCGCATACAACAAGGCTTGGTGGCTGTTGTCCGGCAATCACACAGTGCCAAAGCAAAGCAACAGCTCTTTCACTGCCGTTACATCCTCAATGTTTGGAGCGATGAAGACAACATCGTCCGCATACAACAGGACTTGGTGGCTATTGTCCGACGATCCAAAAGGATAGAGGATACGAGTGTTATGAATAGGCCAGAATATATAGATACACAAGCAAGTAGAAAAGAAAAGTCTATATAAGGCAATATCTATAGAAGGCAATATATCCCTTAACACCCTCCCCCCTCAAATGCAAGGCGTTTGCAATAGCATTGTATTTGGAAGGGTTGACGCTAAAATAAAGAAAATCTAAAGTCCTAGTCTTGAAGTTGTCGTCGTAGGATCCACCTCTTGGAAAATGTGTCAAATATCAAATAATCTCCGATCTAAGGTTGTGCGGTAACCCATAAAGCACAAAGTCCATGGGCTGAGAAAGCAGAGGCCAACAGGCGCAAAGTTGACCGCGATAACACGATAAAGAAAATGATGAAACCGACACAAATAGAGCTGCCAAATCAATCCTAAGAAGAATAAATAGAAGCATGGCAGCACAAATCGAAGCCCAAGATGGCGGCGGCGTAATGCACTAAAAGTGCGACAGAGACATGGTGCGAAAGAAACACGGTGGCCTTATAAGGACTTCTACAATCTACAGCGGCTCAAAGAGATGAGCAGCGACTGCTGCCATGCAAAAGGAATTTGTGGACTCGCACGGCTTAGACGATTTCTCTAGAACACCAGTGCCTATTATTGAAATCTACATTGCAAAAAATAATAAAGTAAGTGGATAAAGTGAGATATTCAGGGAGAATGCAAGCTTAGAACCTTAAATTCTGCTTCCTCCACAATTGCCTTCTTGCAAATCAAAACCTTATCCGCACAGGTTTCTTTATGTTTGGTTCTGAATGAATTTTTTTCCCAGTGCAGGTAGAAGGATCTTCATCCTTCGATAGAAAAAAAATGGGTTGGTTGAGCAGAATTTTTAAAGGTTCAGTAAATAGAGTTACAAGAGGACATTACAACGGAAACTCCCATGAAGGCTATCCAGCTCAGCACATTAAATCATATGTACCGCTCAGTTCCACCTTTATCTTTTTATCTTCTCTGGTGCAAATTAATCACCTTCCAAGTAAAACCTGCATTGAGAGTAAACAGCAAAGAAGAGAATCATGGTTCTTCAAGATTTGATTCTCACTATCATATATTGTCATTTGCTCATGCATTTCCCCTATTTGTTTACTCTCTCAATTTGAAATTGCTCTTCATCTTCATTATAAACCATTTGGGTTAAAAAAAATTGTGGGTAGTTTAAGCTTGCAAGCTATAGAATAGTGAAAACTAAACAATTTGTGCTAGATTATTCAGGACAACAATATGATACATGTTCCCGAGAGAATGAAAAGCACTGGATGTTGCTTTATGAACTTCACTGTTTTTATGTTGGTCCTAATTACTGTAGGGTATGCATGACAGTGACAATGAAGACATAGATCATGCTATTGCATTATCCTTATCAGAGGAAGATCAAAGGAAGGGAAAGGAAATTGGTTCGTATTACTCTGTCCCATCTTAGCCTGTTTGGAAAATCTCTAAATTAGTAATCCTTGGAACTGTTTTTTCCTGTGGCATGAAATTCACTTCTTAGGAATAGCAGCTCTAGGTTGATACAAATGAGCATGTCCAAATATATAGAGTTCATCAAAAGCATGGAGTTTTATGCTTTGTCATTTATTTTTATTTATGAAACAGATACTGGTCAGCATTTGGAGGAAGATGAAAAGTTTGCGTGGGCTCTGCAAGAAAGTCTGAATGATGAACGTCCTCCTCGTCAGAATGTTCCAGTGGAGGATGTTCACCCAGAAAATACTCTAGCAACTAGCTTACCCCCATATATCTTCCCCTTTAGTGGATTGAGGTATTTGTTGTTATGGTAGATTATGATACATCACACATAACTAGTTTCTAAGGACTATTTAAATAATCCTCTACATGTCAATTTGGAAAAGCCTATTTTGTTTTCGTTAAGACACTATTAAGTTTGCACTGCACTTCGCATTAATGAGATGTAGTGAATGACAATTTAACAGGGAGCATGTTTTAACTTGCTTTAATTTCAGAGAAAAGACATGCAGAGATAGTGGGCATAAGATGTGTTGCACATAGATCCATTGCAATAACTTGTTCATCTCACCAACTACGAGATAGGAGGTTTGATCTTGTATATCAACTGCGGGGATGAAGCAAAATTCATCATTTTTACTTTATATAGTAGAATTGATTCATGACCAGCTTCATTGATGAGATGAGGAGGTCTGGGCAGTCTGTAGGATGACAACGAATCCTAGGCCATTCTGTTATGAAAACATATGACATGTTATTCATAACCAGACGTACCGGCTTGAACTGGTAAAAAAATATTGACCCGAAAAGTTTAAATTTAAAATTTTGAATTAAAAGTTTAAAATTCTAGCATAAAATGTTATTACATGCTTGGGGGCTTGGGGCCAATGCAGACAAATGATACATCAGTACCATGATGTTCTCAACTTCTCATTACAAACAATGTCAGTGGCATCCAAACAACCTTCTTGCGACTAATTAACAATATAGGTATTGAATTTTGCCATGTTGTATCGAAAATATGCTATCTAGATAATATCATCATGGAAAATATTTGTGTATCTGTGTCAAATGGACATTTTGTTTCCATGTTCACCGGTAACCAGTCAGTTCCGGTCTGTAACCGGCCGGTTACTGGAAGAAAATTCAAAATTTTGCTTGATGAAATTTGCCCGGTTTTAAACCGGTAACCGGTACCGGGCAGGGTCTGATATTTTTTTCCATATCCGGTTTTTGAATCCTTGTTGCAAAGTCAAACTCCAAATCTTTGCAATATGAATCAATGATCTCCTTGGGATCTTGGAGCCTTAGTGCAAGATGGTGGAATCCTTGAGTTCTCTCCATTTGTTTCAATGGATTTTTTTTTGTTCTGTAATTTTTACAGATATGGTTGCACCACATTGACTTGTGTAGGGTTTGTGCTGGATGTAAAACTCCAATTGGACATGGACGGTTTCTCAGTTGTATGGATTTTGTTTGGCATTCTCAGTGCTTCAGGTGTTTTTCTTGCGATAGGCCAATATCAGAATATGAGGTACAGAAATCTAGCATGTTTCGACTTAAATGCTTGAACTTAGTGAAATAATTAACGTCAACCTTTGTTTCGGGAAGTTTGCGGTTCATGAAGATCATCCATACCACAGATCCTGCTACAAGGAGCTCTTTCATCCAAAATGCGATGTTTGCAAGGACTTTGTAAGCATTCACCTTTTCAAATTTATGAATGAAACTAAGTATTTAGTGGTAGATAATTTTTTTATTTATCTGTTGAACTGTTCTGATGACATTTTTGTGATCAGATTCCAAAAAACAAAAATGGCCTCATTGAATACCGGGCCCATCCTTTCTGGATGCAGAAGTATTGTCCTTCCCATGAAAATGATTGTACCCCTAGGTGCTGCAGTTGTGAACGAATGGAGGTTAGTGTCATGGCTATTAAACGATATATATAGCGATGGGGTTATCAGAAAGTAACTGGTATTTTGGCATGTTGCTTCAATTACCTGCTGCTTCAACTTGTATGTGTCTGCCTGTTTCAGAAGTTGTATATGTGTGTCTGTCTCAGAAATATGCATGTCCATTTGATGATTTCTTAATTTGTGCCCTTCGTAATACACATCTTAACGATTTTGGTAAGTCTAATGAATTTTCCTTCTTTCGTTTTTCTAATAATCAACCCAGGCAAAGGATACTAAGTACATAACATTAGATGATGGCCGGAGGCTTTGTTTGGAGTGTCTGAATACTGCAATAATGGACACGGATGAGTGCCAACCACTACACATTGATATTCAGGAATTCTATGAGGGTTTGAACATGAAAGTAGAACAACAAATTCCCTTACTTTTGGTTGAGCGACAAGCTTTAAATGAAGCCATGGAAACAGAGAAAATTGTAAGTGACATGATAGTCACTATTCTGTAATATGCTAATCATAATGTACGTTTAGTTATTAACTAATTATTCCTTTAACCTCCTTGATTAGGGACATCACCTTCCTGAAACCAGGGGTCTCTGCCTATCTGAAGAGCAAATTGTCAGAACTGTAAGTTCTTAAAATAGTGATTTGTATTGCATTAATTTATCTACTGAATATGTGAATACTTCATGAGCATTTATGGTTGAATAACATTATGCTATGCAGATATTGAGAAGACCAATAATTGGACCAGGAAATAAAATCATAGACATGATTACAGGACCATACAGACTAGTTCGGCGGTGTGAAGTAACTGCAATTCTTATATTATATGGTTTGCCAAGGTAAATTTTATTTATTTTCATCATTTACCAAATGAACTAGTGATCACAATGGATGTATGATGATAGTTTCTTTATTGGTGTTGATTCTACAACCAATCTACGAGCTGTTAGGGAGTTCTTTGTGCACATAGGGTTTTATTTCCATTGATCTAATTGCATGCAGACTGTTAACTGGCTCGATTCTGGCTCATGAGATGATGCATGCTTACCTTCGACTTAAAGGTACTTCGGCTGTGCTTGTATATTTTTTGTTTTGCAGCATCTGTACCTCTTCGTACTTATATTTCTCTCTGTCATCAGTCACTGCAACATTTACTTATCTTAATATCTGTTTTGGTAGGATACCGAACCCTTAGTCCAGAGGTCGAAGAAGGCATTTGTCAGGTTCTAGCTCATTTGTGGCTTGAGTCAGAAATCACATCAGGTTCTGGCAGCAGCATTGGAACCACCTCAGCATCATCATCATCATCATCTTCAGCTTCCTCGTCATCAAAAAAGGGTGCACAGACTGACTTCGAGAAGAAACTTGGAGAATTCTTCAAGCACCAGATTGAAACAGATTCTTCTGCAGCATATGGAGATGGGTTTCGAGCTGGCATTCGAGCAGTTGAACTCTATGGATTGAGAAGTACCCTTGATCATATCAAGCTGACAGGGTCATTTCCATAGCTACTGGATTCGCTGTACACCCTTGCAAATCGCAAACTAGATTTGTTGAATCCGAACCGGTTTAGGGTATGGGTTTGTGTTTGCAGTAGAAATTGAACGAAAAAGTGACAAACCGCGAACCCAATTTCCATACCGCGACTTGGACGAATCGCATTTCTGGTAACTATGGTCTTTTCCATATTGAAGTTTTTACCTCAATTTGTGATGATGGGGTATACATTATGAGGACTTTTGTTTCTAGTTGGAGATACCAAAAGGGTACGTATATATTGTCAACATTAAATGAGCAATAGAAGAGAAGGGAAATAAGTATTTAGTCATACCATAAATTGCTTAAACCTTTTCTGTTTTTTCTGTTAAATTATACATACAAAGTTATAACTTACAAGGTGATGGTAAACTTTGAGAAAATGGTCTTTAGTTGGGCAATCTCATATTATCATTTTATGTAGAGTATTTGAAATGCAATAGAAATTTGAGTGCATTTTGATGTCATGCAATTATTTTTGTTTCTGAATGCAAATTCCCTTTCTCTTGCCTTTTTTTTGTTAGTAAGTCGCGGAGCTAGACGAAATTAAACCGGTTGTGGCAGATTATCAAATTTGTATGTTGAGTGGGGTCGATGTCAAACTTTTTTTTGACTATTGTGCTCTTATAGTCATACAAAAATGCCATTTCGCAGTACACTTAGTCAAACTTTATAAACTTTCATAAAATTGGTATGTACAAATTTGTCTAAAAAAACATTCATGAAAGCATAATTTTATTGGGTTTTATAAGCCTGAAATTAGTGATAAAAGTTGAGTTTTTGGGGACTGTGTCAATGTCAAAAGTGATGTTCTTTTGTGGATGAGTATGCTTTGAAAATTCCATGGGTCAATTTACCCCGCTCCTTCGTATGTGTCTCTACCCTGGAGCGAAGGAGCATGAGAGTGTATTTGAGATAGGGAGTGTATATGTATTATGCGGATGTTTTTGTCCTAAAAAATATCCAAACTTTAGACCGTACGATCAAAACACACATCCGTAGGATCAACCCACCTCGAATTCAGGGGGGCGTGCATCGATCTGAAAGCAAATCCAATGGCCAGGAATTTGGATGATGGTTGGTAAAGAAAACATCCGGATGAAACTTATCAAAACCCTAAATGGTTTTAGAAATTCAGAAAACATGCTTAGTCAAAACTAAGATCATCTTTAATCTTAGTTTAATAATTTGTTCTTTTGGGAAAAGAATTTCCAAATTGAAGTTATTCTTTATCGAGATTTAAGAAAAAGAGGTGAGGATAATAAATTTCAAACCAAATTCTTGATTTCAATTAAATTTTCTATTTTATTTTATTTTTAAATCTTAAATTTTCATTTTTCTTATTTTTGAAAATGATGGGATGTTACAATTTGTTAGCAAAGTCCGCATAATCTGCGTTAAGGTCGGGAATTTCTTCCTCTTCGTTCTCTAAGTATCAACAATAGCAAGGTTGAGTACACGTATGTACTCGCAAGACTTGTAGTGTATCACAAATATATAAAATAAGTGCAGGCTATGTCATGAAGATGGCTCCTAAGTTTATTTGCATAAAGCAAAAATTGAATTGTAAATACTGAATAGTAGATTGCAAGCGTGATTTGTATAAGCAATTTACAGATATGTAAATAACAAGTATGAATGAATGTAACAACTCACAATCCTCCATGATCGTGAGTAGAATATCATCCATTGCCACATCCTTGGCAACAAAACTGAATTAAAGATTTTCCCAACAACCATTTCCAATGCCAATCCATTTTATAATAGTACCAAAACTATAACTGGTGTCAGTGCACCAAGACTCCCATAACCGTGGGAACGGCTTTTTGAAAAGATTAAACTCGGCAGAGGTGTCCATCATTACCCACAAGGAATGATCAACTCTTTATGCATTGCAAAATTAACACACTTCCTTTGGTGTGCCATAGAGAGATAATACCTAACTGTTACATTATTCAAACCTAGCTTTGCACTAGCCCGGTGACGTAAAACCCTCGCTATGGTAGAAACAACAATCACATGAAACATAATAATCTGTTTAAGCTCAATAAAATAACAACCGTTTCTCCCCATAGCTAGGCGTACATTGTTACACCGGTATGCATTTACCGACAAGACACATGTGGCAGTCCCTTACAAGCAAACTCGACAGGATTTACTACTTGTGCTACTTCAGCCTTCCAATGGGCAAAGCCAGTTTTAAATAACTTAATAGGTTAAGGCTGAAAGTGCATCTAGGCCCCTAAGCATGTTTTGGATGATTAATGATAAACGATTAAGGGACTAATGGGTTCAATGAGTTAATGAACAGGTGAAAGTCCCAAAGCAAAAAGAATTTACGGACGTTGACGACCCTCAAAAAGCGAAAGAAAGAAACACGACGTCATATCGATGTAATTTGCATTTTCGTTTGGTCATAGACATGCTGTATTATTAAGAGGGATGCAACGTAGTCAATCTAGGATAAGTCTCTATGCTCAGGTGAATGCCTACTCATTTTTGTCAAGAGACACGAGTTGTAACACGCACACCGAGTAGTTTTCTTCTATGTCCATATCGAATGTTCCGATCCAATATCGAAAGTTCCGATGTATCGGACTTTCCGGTGTGAGCATTTTGTGCACTCTCTGGACACATCGGACATTCCAATGTACACTTCGGAAGTTCCGATATGTGCTTAAAAGTTTAGGGTACTCTCTGGACACTTCGAAAGTTTCGATGTTTTGATCGGATGTTCCGATTCATATAGAATCTGAAAAGGGTACTCTCTGGACAGATCGGATGTTTCGATCTGTGGATCGGACATTCCGATGCGGACTAGGAAACATTTTGAAACTGTTTTTCAAAAGTTGCTCTATGGACACATCGGATGCTCTGATCATAAAAATCGGAAGTTCCGATGTGTGTATTTCGACCATTAGAATCAGTTGAATTTCCTGGAAATTTGGTCACATCGGATGTTCCGATGATTGTATCGGAAGTTCCGATATGTGGCTGAGTGGAGGAACAATGGCTAGTTTTTGTTCAATACTATAAATACCCCTCCACCCCTCTTAAATGAAGTTAGCTAGTTGGCTGGGTTTTCATTGAGCATTCAACACAAGTCTTGAGCTTTCTTTTTCCTCTTCTCCTCCTTGATCTTAGTGATCAATTAGAGAGTGAGGGTTAAAAGGAGATCTAGAGCTAAGAACAAAAGAGAGACACTCATTGAGCACTAGAGATCTTCTCCAAGATTGTCTTCAAGTTGCATTCATTTCTCTTGGAGGTTGAAGGACTCCTAGACGGCTAGGTATCGCTCACGAGCTCCCGAAGATTGTAGGTAGCCGTGAGAAGTTTGTGAAGGTCGATTTCACCTCCAAAAGGGAAGAAATCAAATGTGGAACCAAATCTCAAGTGTGACCGAGGTTTGGGAGGAAAGGGTTGGAAAAGACCCGGCTCTTTGTGAGCTTCCTCAACGGAGACGTAAGATCCCCTCAAGGATCCGAACTCTGGGAACAAACTCTTTGTCTCCTTGTTTCGATTACTTTTGTGCAATTGAATTCAATTTGCTTATTTAAAGTTCTACTCTAATTGCTAGTCTTGTCTAGTTCATTTCCCTGCACTAGGTTGGAGTAGAAACAAATTAGAATTCATTAGTTACATCCATTCATTACTTTAACTTCTACAGTGTTTGGACATTCCAATAGTTCATCGGAAGTTCCGATCTGCTCATCAAAAGATCCGACTTACTTTCCACTGCTATTAATTTAATTTAAATTTAAAATAGCCTATTCACCCCCCTCTAGGCAATTAGCACACTTTTCAATTGGTATCAGAGCCTAACCTTCTTGAAGGCTTAAGCGCTTGAAGGGAACGAGATGGCTGGCACGGGGTTGAAGGTAGTGTTTTCGGGAGATCCGGAGAGTCCGAAGACCGGAGATGACTCCTCCGGCAAAAACAAAGAAGGTGGAACGTCTACATCGAATCAAGGAGTGGAAATCCTTTTCAATTATGATAAAGTGCATTCATACATCACTGTACCATCTGGGCGTGCACCATTCTTCGATGGTATACACTACTTCGCTTGGAGGCACAAAATGAAAATGCATATAATGTCTCTTCATCCTAGTGTGTGGAAGATTGTTTGCACAGGTTTAGATTTGCCAGATGAAGACATGGAACTCACACCGGAGCAAGAACAAAACATTCATCGCAATGCGCAAGCCGCTAGCGTATTGCTTGGTGCCTTGAGTCCCGAGGAATTCAAAAAGGTTGATGGATTAGAAGAAGCAAAGAAAATATGGGACACTCTCCAAGTTGCTCATGAAGGAACATCAAGTGTGAGAGAGTCCAAGATCGAGCTACTCGAAGGGAAGCTGGGGAGGTTCGTCATGAATGATGACGAAACTCCTCAACAAATGTATGATAGATTGATGCTTCTTGTCAACAAGATCCGAGGCTTGGGAAGCAAAGAGATGACAGATCACGTTGTGGTGAAAAAGATGTTGAGAGCCTTCGCTCCAAGAAACTCCACACTCGTGACCCTCATTCGAGAGCGAAAGGACTTCAAGAGGCTCTCACCAAACGATGTGTTGGGAAGGATCCTATCACACGAGCTCATGGAAGAAGAAGCCAAAGAAGTCAAAAATCTCGCAATGCAAGGATCAAGTACGAAGACAAAGGAAATTGCACTAAAGGCGAGCAAGAAAGATGATTCAAGCTCAAGTGAAGATGGTAGTGAAGATGAAGAAGACTTGGCCCTGTTTGTGAGAAAATTCAAGAAATTTCTCAAGTATGATGGCTCTAGCAAATACAAGAAAAATTATCATGACAAGTCAAGAAGAAGGAATCCGAAGAGAGCTTGCTATGAGTGCGGTGAAGTGGGACACTTCATTGCTGATTGTCCTAAGAAGAAGAGCAACTCAAATGAGCACAAGAAGAGCGAGCCACACAAGAAGAACAAGGCTCACAAGAAGAAGTATTCTGGGCGTGCTCATATTGGTGAAGAATGGGATTCAAACGATTCCGACTCCGACTTCGATGATGAAGGAGTCGCCACTGTCGCCATCGAAGCTGCTCCTCCAATCAAATCACTCTTTGGTAACTTGAGTGACAACGACAACGACGACACACCCGTTTGTCTTATGGCAAAAAGGCGCAAGGTAATGACTAAATGAAAACCTCCTTGTAGCGATAGTGAAATAGATAATAGTGATGATGATGATGATGATGCTTTGTTTTGTGACTTGAATAAGTCCACATAGCAAAGATAAATAAGCTGGAAAGAATAGAAAACCAAGAGGAAACTCTTGAGAAGCAAGAAGATTTGCTAATTCTTGAGAAGAAGAAGAATCTTGCTCTCGAGAAGCTTCTCACTAAGGAAAAAGAGAAAATTGAATTGTTGACCAAAAATCTTGATTTGGCTAACAACTCAATTAACTTGCTAAAGAGCTCAAATGAATCACTTCAAGAAAATGTCTCTAGTCTAGAAGCTAATCTTAAAGCTCTTGAAGTGCAACTTGAGTCTCTTAATGATAGCTTGTCTCCATCTAATGATGCGTCCATGGCATCTATTCCTTCCACTAGCAATGGATGTTCTCGTTGCTACAATATTGATATCAATGCTTTTGCTACTAACTCTCAACTTGTACAAGTGTTGAAGAGTGAGAATGAAAGATTGAATGCCTTGGTACGATATGGATGTATCAAGACTTATCAATCCAAGGATACCCTATATAAGACCATTAATGGTCAAGGAAATAAGAATAAGCAAGGACTAGGATACGATAAGTCTAAAGGCAAAGAAAATGACCATGTGATGGTAAAAGGTAAGTAGTGCATAAAGTTTGGCAAAGAAAATAGCAAATACCAAACATCCATCACACGAGTCAACAAGGAAGTGCAAGAAGCAAAGAAGCATCCTCATCACCATGCATCTCATACTACTTGCTATGCTTCTTATGTGTTGAAAAGGAACCACCGTGGTAAAGTGGTTGCTTATTTCGTCGGTGCCCACAATTCAAACTAAATCACTAAGAAAAGGGTGTGGGTACACAAAGTATTGATAACTAACATGCAAGGATCCAAGAAAATTTGGTTACCTAAAATCAAGACCTAACTTGCCTTTGTAGGACTATCTCTCCGGGGGATCAAGTTGGGTGCTTGATAGTGGTTGTACAAACCGTATGACCGGAGAGAAAAATATGTTCTCATCTTTTGATAAAAGAGGTTCACAATATGAAAATATTGTGTTTGGTGACAGTGGTAAAGGTGAAGGAATGGGCTTAGGTAAAATTGCTATATCAAATGATCATTCTATTTCAAATGTTCTATTAGTTAGATCCTTGAATTACAATTTGTTATCTGTATCACAACTTTGTGAAATGGGATAAAATTGCTTGTTTACTAATGTGAATGTGACCGTCTTTAGAAGAGACGATTCTTCAATTGCTTTCAAAGGATATTTGAAGGGTAAGCTATATTTGGTTGATTTCAACTCAAATAGCGCTAAACTTCAAACATGCATGATAGTGAAGTCTGGCATGGGTTGGTTATGGCATCGCCGACTAGCCCATCTTGGCATGAGGAATCTCGATAAACTTCTAAAGGGGGAGCACATAAATGGACTAACAAATGTTGAGTTTGAGAAAAATAGGATATATAGCGCATGCCAAGCCGGAAAGCAAATTGGAGAACATCATCCCGCCAAGAACGTCATGACAACAACAAGACCTTTGGAACTTCTACACATGGATCTTTTTGGACCCGTTGCTTATATAAGCATCGGAGGTAACAAATATGGTTTAGTTATTGTTAATGAATTTTCACGTTTCACTTGGGTGTTCTTCTTGCATGAAAAGAGTGAGACACAAAGCACCATCAAGAAATTTGCAAGAAGGGCACAAAATGAGTTCGAAGTGAAGATCAAGAAGATCTGAAGCGACAACGAAAGTGAATTCAAGAACACTCAAGTTGAAAACTTTCTTGATGAAGAAGGAATAAAGCACGAGTTCTCGGCCCCCTACTCCCCTCAACAAAATGGGGTGGTCGAAAGGAAAAATCGGACCCTAATAGAGATGACACGGATAATGCTTGACGAATACAAGACATCAAATCACTTTTGGGCGAAAACCGTCAACACTGCATGCCATGCCATCAACCGGTTATATCTTCACAAGATCTTGAAGAAGACGGCCTACAAGCTTCTAACCGGTAACAAACCAAATGTATCTTACCTTAGAGTTTTTGGGAGTAAATGTTTCATTTTGAACAAGAAGCCCAAAAATTCTAAGTTTGCACCTAAGATTGATGAAGGATTTATGCTTGGTTATGGATCAAATGCCTATGCCTATCGTGTTTTCAACAAAACCACCGGTTGTGTTGAAATAGTGAGAGACGTAACATTTGATGAATCTAACGGCTCTCAAGTAGAGCAAGTTGATTTAAATGTGCTAGAAAACGAGGAAGTGTCAAGCATCGCAATAAAGAAGATGGCAATTGGAGAAGTGAAGCCTCAATCATCTCAAGATCAACAAAATGTTTCAACTCAAGTAGAGCCGCCGACTTCAATTCAAGACCAAGATCATGATCAAACCCAAGATGGTTCAAGCAAGCTCATAGAAGATGATCAAGTTGAAGAAGTCGACCCAATTCAACACCAATCTCAAGCGTCACACCCAAGAGTTCATCAAAGCATCCAAAGAGATCACCCCGTCGACAATATTCTTAGTGATATCCAAAAAGGGATAACCACATGCTCTAGAGTATCTAATTTTTGTGAATTTTACTCTTTTGTGTCTACTTTGGAGCCCTTGAAGGTTGATGACGCACTTAAAGATCCAGATTGGGTTATGGCCATGCAAGAGGAGTTGAATAACTTCATAAGAAACAAGGTATGGTCGTTGGTGGAAAGACCCGATCAAAATGTGATTGGACCTAAATGGGTCTTTCGCAACAAATAAGGCGAGAATGGAATCATAACAAGAAACAAAACAAGGTTGGTTGCTCGAGGGTACACTCAAATTGAAGGTTTGGATTTTGGTGAGACTTATGCTCCTGTTGCTAGATTAGAGTCAATTCGAACATTACTTGCATTTACTACTCACCATGATTTCAAGATTTATCAAATGGACGTCAAGAGTGCCTTCTTAAATGGACCAATTTCCGAATTGGTATATGTGGAGAAACGTCTAGGCTTAGAAGACATCAAGAACCCCTTGCACGTCTACAAACTTGTAACATCCCCAATTCGGTCTTTTGCCAAAAGCTAATTTAAATTTAATTAAATTCAAAACTTTGATTTTCGTCGGTGTTCTATTTAACCTGGCATCCTTATCATTCCGAAATTGGAGTTCAATCCTTCATCATCCGAAAAGTCGAATTTCCAAATTTCGGTCCTTATTCGAAATTCCACCCGAGTTCCAAAATGCTCAAAAAATCCCGAAACCTATTGCATTAGATTCCAAATATTCTAAAATTATTTTGGGAATTTTTCCAAGATTTATAGAATTCCTTTGGTATTTTATCTCTCGCGCTCTTTCTTCAAATTCAAATTATTCGTCCCGGAATTATCTAAATTCCAAAATTCATCCAAAATCAGTGAAACCAATTTTATTGGGTTCCAAATATTCCCTAGTATTTTTATAAATTTTTTCAGGATTTTTAGACCCTTTTTGCTATTTTATCTCACGCACTATTGTACATTCACTATTTATTGACCAATGGGAGAGCGCCACGTGGCTTGCACTGTTCTTCTTCCTAGCAGTTCGATTGTTTTTTTCAGAGAGGAGCTCTCTCTCCTATTAATGGCGCTTCACTTTCCAAATTCCATAACTCACTCATTAAAGCCCCAAATCGCGAACGGCTTGATCCGTTGGAAAGATCTCGGCGAGGAGATTTCATTCCCCACGTTCATTTGCCCTTAATCACACAGGAAACAGATCCATTAAGCAAAAACCGAATTGCATTCAAACCTCAATATCTCGGCCGTTTCTCCACGAAATGACGTGCTTCCACTTCTCAAATCTTCGTTCTGGCGTCCTCTTTCCCGTGCTCACACCTTCCCACTGCTTCTCTACTCCATTTGGCCGGGAACTTGAAGAAACCGACGCCGGTTGTCCTCCGTCGACGTCACCGCGGCAACTTTTGCTCCGGTGAGTCAAATCTAAATCCGTTCATGTCACCGTGTGCGCGTCGTCGCCACGAACAAAATCCCTCAACCAATTTCGGATTTCGTTGCAGGACGGCGACGAATTTCGCGGTTGAAGTTTCCGATTGGAGCGCCGTTCGTCGTTGATTTCTCGCAAACCATTGATCCCCTCCGAAATCCGGCAACATCGCTAGGTTCGTTTCGTCGCGTTATACATGGTGCTCATTTCCCCTTTGCTATTGCATGCTCCAGAAATTTTTTTATTATTTCGGCTGTCCCCGTCGCCGGCATCCTACGTGCATCGTCTCCGGTCATCTTCGCCGCCGGCCGACGCGAGCACCACCACCCCCATGCTGGGCCGCACCTCCTCGACCCCTTCCCTGGCCATGCGCCCCCCCAATCGTCGGCGCCACATGCCGCCCCGAGCGCCGCTGCGCGCTCTTCCGGTCATAACTCTAGCGAGCATTTTCCAGCGATCCGCTAGTCCGATCATCCTATAAATTGAACCCTAGAATACTACCCCCATTCCCCACACAACCCAATTGGAATTTCTCCAATCCAATATACGGATCTCCTTGTAGAAGCCACTCTTTCCGAAATCCGGCAAACGTTCGGCGAGCTCTCCCGGTCACTCTCGACCTCCGTTCGGCCTCAAATTTTTACTAGAGCTCCCTCCTGGTGTCCTCTACCTTCAGTAAAATCAGATTTTTAAATTGATTGTCGGATCTTCGACGGCAGCCAATTCTTCTCCAAGTTTGACGGGAGGTTCGAAAGGCTCGTTCTCTTTCGTCATAACTCCGAATCGAGTGATTCAAATTCCTAAATTCATATAAAATCACACTCTATCTGCCAATATTATTTTTATAATTTTTAGATTTATTTATTTGTCGCTTCGTTTTGCGCGTAGTCGAAAAACTCGCCGGAGCCGTCGACGCCGTCGCCGAACCTCCAGACTTCGAGACTTTCGCTGCGACTGAAGGAAAATCTCCTTGACGCATGTTGAGCCCATGTTTTACCAATGTTTTAGAATGATTTATGATATGCATTGCTATCTTTATAAATGCTATGTCAAATATAGATGGTTAGTTATTTCCGAATTGCTGTCATCTCCTTGTTATTGATGTCCATGTTTACTTGTAACCCTAGGACACCCTAATATGTCCTGCTTAAATTATATTGTGACATATGATGATTAGTACGAAAGTTATGATTAGTTGCAAAATTGATTAAAATAACCCATGGGAGGGATTACGTCTAAACTATGATTTAAAGTACGTTTTGAGAAGTATTAGCATGGTATTGGTACTGTTTTTGTAAAACAGAAAACAAATGAAAAATGGTTTGGACTTGGGCGAGAATGGAATGTCGGGTGGGTGCGGATGGAGCACTAGTTTTCATTGTGCAAATATCGCCCCAAGTCAATGAAGGACTGACGCTTATGACTGTCCATTCTAAGCATAACCGTACAACCACATGTCTATTATGGGTATGACCTGGCTGAATAATTTGTAGAAACATAACTTAGACTCACCAGTTGGTGGAATGTGGGTGCCGGATGGAGGCAAGTCGTACTTCCCACACGGCGTAAGAGGGAGCTTCTATACTGGGTAGATGGAACCCTAACAGCAGTGAAACCTCAGCGGGTGGGTCGGGTTAGATGGATACATTGTAAAGGCCTTGTAATGGTCTCTCTACCAGCACACCAAAGGAAGTGTGTTAATTGCATGGCAACAAGAGATGATCATGTCTTGTGGGTAAAGTTGTACGTCTCTGCAAAGTGTAAAACTATTCGAATAGTCGTGCCTACGGTCAAGGGAAAAGCAAAGAATGCTTTCATATTGGTAGACTTGATTTTGGTTTTAAAAATAATTGATGTTTTGGGATATGGGAGTGGTTAGAACTCTCGGATGTTTATTGGCAGATTGAGCCAATCAGGTAGATGGAATCTGTTTTGATCATGACGAATAGAGTCATGAGTTGGTTTACCTTAATCTTTTAAAATGTGGCGGATAGAGCCTCTATAATAGTGATGGTGGATAGAACCTTCACTAAAATAATAAATAACTTCAATTGTTAAAATAATTGCAAAAATTTGCTTTGTGAAAATTAATACTAAGTATAGTTTGATGAAACATGGCTTTGTGCAAAAGAACCCTAATAAGCCTTCCTTGGGAAGCCTTACATGTTGCATAATTTCCCAGAATTACTGAGTACTTTTGTACTCACATGCTACACAAATTTTGGTCATCAGAGAATTTTCAAGATACAGTTGAAGAAGGTGAGTTCTATGCCAAGGAGTACGATGAGGATCGCCAAGATAACTAAGCGCGCACTCCTAGTAGTCGCCTGTGGAGTCATTTGGGTTTTACCTTTTGCTATTTGTTTCCACTGTTGTTGAACTTTGGTCATGCGACCACGTTATGTAATAATTAGCCATGTGGCTGGTACTTTATATTTATGCTATTATTTCGTTTTGTTCGATTGTGATACGACACTATGATTGTGTGTGCTAGCGTTCATCTGGGACTAGCACAGAAATAAACAGGAGCTTCCGAGTAGCCTATCCGGGGTGTCACAAAACTCCATAAGGCGCTCTATATGTGGGGCTTTCCAAAGGAAGGCTTAATACGGTTCATTTGCATAAAGCCAACTTCATCAATTCATACCCAAATATAATTTTCATAAAGCACATTTTAACAATTATTTTAGCAATTGAATTATTTAATATTTCAGTGAAGGTTCTATCCACCCTCACCAATATAAAGGCTATAACCGCCAACTTTTAAAAGATTAAGTTTAATCACATATGACTCTTTCCGTCAAGGCATAAAACAGGTTCTTTCCACCTTGTTGGCTCAATCCGCCATCAAACATCCGAGAGTTCTAACCCCTCCCGAATCCCAAAACAAAGCACTGTTTAATTTTAAAACCAAAACTAAAGTCTACCAATATGAAAGCATTCCTTGCTTTGCCCTTGATCGTAGGCACGACTATTTGAATAGTTTTAACTCTGCAGAGGTGTACAACTTTACCCACAAGACATGATCGTCTCTTGATGCCATGCAATTAACACACTTCCTTTGGTGTGTCGGCAGAGAGATCATGACAAGGCTTTTACAATGTATACGCCTAACCCGACCCCCCCGCTGAGGTTTCACCGCTGTTAGGGTTCTAGCCACCCAGTACAAAAGCCCCCTCTTGCGCCGTGTGAGAAAAACAGTCTTGCCTCTATCCGGCACTCACATTCCACCATTTGGTGATTCTAAGTTAGGTTTCTACAAATTATTTAGCCAGGTCGTACCATTATAGACATGTGGTAGTACGGTTATGCTTAGAATGGACAATCATAAGCGTCGGTCCTTATTTGACTTGGGGCGGTACTTGCACAATGCAACTAGTGCTCAATCTGCACCTACCCGACATTCCATTCCGCCCAAGTCCAAACCATTTTTCCTTTTCTTTTTATTTTATAAAAACAGTACCAAAATCTTTATAATCATTTCCAATTCACACTTTAAATCATCCTTTTTGAATAATCCCACCCATGGGTCATTTTCATCAATGTTGGCCCTAAGCGATTCTACCGTACTATTCAACGAAGGTCACCATATAGAGTAAACATGGCATAGCAAATGCCCTAGGGTTACAAGTAAACATGGATGTCAAAAACAAAGGAGGTATTCACAAATCGGATTAACTATTCACTTATATTTGACATACGATGATAAACATAGCATGCGAGTTTATAAAACCTTGTAAACACATTTGTAAACATAGGGTCAACATGCGTCAAGGAAACTTGCCTTCGGTCGCAGCGAGGGTGTCGAAACCTTGGAGTTCGGCGACGGGGTCGGCGGACTCGGACGGCTCCTCGGCTACGCGCAAAACGAGACAACAAATAAACAACCGAAAAATAAATAAAATCCAAAAATTACCAAAGAGTACTGACAGGTAGATCTTGAATTTAGATGAATTTAGAAATTTGAACGGGGTCAATCGGAGTTCGGACGGAAAAGATAAGAGCTTCCGAAGTTCGAAAACACTGGAAAATGCAAAAAACGAAGAATATTCTAGGAATATTCCCCCTTTTGATTTTTCCGATTTATTGGATGACTTGAGCCTATGACAGGTGGGGCCACCCTGTCATTGAGTGGAGGGGGGTGCTTCTTCTTCAAGCTTGGGCCAAAGCCATGGAAGCAAGGGGAGCTTGGAGGGGGCGGCGAGGGGGGGGGCGGCAATGGCGGCGGCCGGCGGACAGCGTCGGTGCGCGGGTGGGCAGATGTAACACCCCAAAATTTTGCTTTTCCTAAATCTATGTGTGATTTGGCACTTTGGTGAATTTTTGGAATTTTCTGGAATTTATTTGGATTTATTTGGAATTTATTTGAATTTATTCCATTTTGAAATAATTAAAGAATTAAACTTTGCAAATAAAATTTTGTTGGAAATATTTTATTTGAGTCCAAAATGATCCAAAGTATTTTCCAGAATTTTTCTGGAATTTTTCTGAGTCTTTTGATATTTTTAATGAATTAAATGAATTTCTGGGAATTATTTTAAATATTAAATCGCTGGAAATTCGAGTTGGGTCAAGTACTGTTCATCCGACCGGACCCGAGTCCGAGTCCGACTCGAGTCCGACCCGAGCCACGTGACTTGATCGAACCGCGTCCAAACCCTAACCGTTGTGGACCGTCGGATCAAGATCCAACGGTTAGGATTTCCGTCGCCGGCCGGATCCGGCCCGGATCCGATCTCGCGCGCGCATCGTGGCCGCTGATCGTGCCACGTGGACGGCTGTCCGTCGTCGTCTCCGCCCGAGTCCGGGACGGACTCCTCCGCCGCGTAGCCGCCGCGTCCCCGCTAGGGTTCCGATTCTAGCACGCATCCCGGGGGTATTTAAGGCGTGGGACATCTCCCGGGGTTGCCCGTTGTCGCGCGTACCTTTCGCCCCTAGTCTCCGAGCTTGAGCCGCTGCCAGCTAGCCGCAATCGCTCGCCGTAGCTAGAACTTACCTCCGCCACGGTTTTTGCCGCGCCCCGCCGTCATCCGTCGCCGTTAAGCCCAGATCCGAGACCCCCAGGTCAAGCTGCGTTGGCAAGGACATCTCACTTCACCGGAGGACCCTCGGAGCGCCGTTCCACACGTCATCGTCCCCGACTCCGGCAGCCCAAGCCCCACCGTGACGCCATCACCGCGCGAAGCTTCTCGACCGTCCGATTCCGATCAAACCGCTGCGGTGAGTTCACGTGTTTCCGAACATGATTGGATCTGGACCGTTGGATCAAGATCCAACGGCCCACGATCACTTCGTGCGCCTTAATACCGTAAAACTAGGTTAGATCGGGACCGTCCGATCTAGATCGAACGGCCCATGTTCACCGTGTAGATTATAACGGAGTTAACCTAGGGTAGATCTAGACCGTTGGATCTAGATCCAACGGCCGTGATTATGCCACGTAGCCGTCGCCGCGCCGTGCGTTGAGTCACCGACAGGTCGGGCCCGCGTGCCAGCGGCCGAGCCTGGGCGTGACTACGCGTCACTGACATGCGGGGCCCGCATGTCAGTGTCTCGCCCGAGAGTCGCACCGTGCACGTGACCCACTGACGGGTGGGACCCGCGTGTCAGCGACCTGAGCCGTGGACCGGGTCCACGGTGGACCGAGCCAAGCCGTGGGCTGAGCCCATGGACCGGCTGACGTCAGCCGCCCAATCAGAGGCTGACACGTGTCCAGGCTGACGCAATAATTAATTTCCGAAAAAGAAAATGATTTATTAATTCGAAATAATGATTTCAGATTTTGATTCAAACTTCAAACGCTTATAACTTTTGCGTTTCAACTCCGATTTGAGTGATTCAAATTTCTAAATTTGTATAAAATTGAGATCTACCTAAATATAAATTTTATTTAATTTTTGGAGTAAAGTTTTTCTCTGTAAAATTATTTAATTGATTATTTAAACTTTAAATAATCATAACTTTTGCATTTTAACTCCGAATTTGACGATTCCAGTTTCTAAAAATTCATAAAATTATGTTCTCTCTGTTTATGGATTTTATTTGGATGTTTGGACACTTTTTGCCTATTGTTTATTCGTGTATTGCTATTTGCACGCTTTACGAGTAGACGTTGAAGTGCCGGAAGGATTCGAAGGAGAAGTATTGACTCAGGATCCAACTCAAGACCAAGAACAAGTACTTTTTGAAGGCAAGTTGTGCTTTGACCATGTTGATCCTATTTTGAAAATCTATTTTGATTTAACTTATTGCATGCTAGTTCAGTTAGAAAATACTTTATTTAAATATGGGGAATTAGATAAATACCAATTTCTTTGTATGACACCTTGATTATTTAAATATGTGCCATGACCCTTGTCACCCTAGTTGTGGATTACTAGTTGGACATTATTAAATTGCCAACATGGGTTTTAGACCGTTGTAGTATCTTTGCTTAGACACACTCGTGCTCATGACATGATTTTGGACAATCAAATGTTAATATTGACTTAATGATATATTGAACCTGTTTTGGAAAGGTATCATGTGATGTTGATGGCACGTGGTGCATGGTAATCAACTGGGGTTTGATAAATAGTTTTTCGGCCGGGGCATGTGGCAAGAATAATCAGTGGGCAGTTGTGGCATTGGGGATGCTGAGTTGGGTCTTCGGGTAGTCTTGCCCTGGTCACCCTAAGGACTTAACCTTGCACGCCGTTGAACTGGGTCTAACGTGCAACCACATGTCTGTAATGGGCCGGACCGAGTTGACTCAGTTGCGAAGAACGCACTGTGGGACCTCGGAGGTCAACTACACCCTTTGTGTAAGTTATGCGGGGGCGTCTGGGTGAGGCCAGTACCCATCTAACAGTTGATTGGCCTAAACTTCGCCTTAGCTAAGGGAAGGGTTAGTGTGCAATAACCGGGGAGGCTCACTTGTATTGTTAGAAGTTTCCAAAAGACTTTGTTACGGGAACTCGCCTTTGTGGTGTTTGACTGTATCTTGTGGGTAAAGTGCATAACCTCTGCAGAGTGTACAATCTATTCGAATAGCCGTGTCCGCGGTATTGGACATCGCTCGGGAATTACAGTCAAGGGTTAGATTTTCTCAAAAATAACTTGGATTTGAAAGGTTGGGATGGATTAATAATGATGTTGATGGAAACATGGATTAGGATGGGAAAGATGTTTATTAAACTCCTTGAAAAGTTAATTATGCTATACTTGTTTCTACTGCTTTCGAATCTACTTATGTTACTTGTCAAATGCTGTTTACTGCAAATATACCTTGAGCTATTCCTTTGTACCAAGCCATGCATGTAGTATATTAGCTGCATTCTGTGCATGACTTGCTGAGTACCAAGTACTCACCCTTGCCACAATACAACACCAGTTGAAGAGGAGACTACACCAGCGTTGGAGGAGGAGCTCCAAGAGGATCCGTCTACTTAGGGAGCGAGCCCAGTCAGTTGCCTGTGGTATACTGGATGGCGCCACGAAGTTATTTGATTTTCCGCTGCTACTATTTCTCTCTTAATAAGATTCGCCCTACGAGGCGTGCATTTGTAACTTGACCATAAGGTCAAGTAACCAGTTTGACTATTTAAGTAAAGTACTTTACTAGTATCAAGTGGTATGATTGTGATATTTACCGATGTTAAGACTGTGTGCACTAGCGCGTTCCTGGACTAGTGCTGAATACACAGAGGGTCCGGATTTGCAAATTTGGGGTCCCGACAGAGGTGGTATCAGAGCCATACTGACCGTAGGCTCAACCCTAGCTAGAATGGTTGTAGAGAGGTTAAAACCTATTTTCTAAAGCTAAAAGTTTGTCAAGACAAGAAATGACATCTCGACTTATCCTATTCTTTCTTTTCTTGTCTCTTGCTGAATTTTTCCTTACCTGGTCACGATTTAAAATTTTTGAGTTCTTACGTGAGCACTCTTGTGACAGATGGAGGGAGAGTTCAACTACGTCGATCTGGAGGTTGGTCACGCCGCAGAGCTTTGGCATATGCTACAGACTCTCGGAGATTTTGAAAAGCCACAATACCAAGTGGAAGTGATCAGACAAGTAGGATTGATCAAGGCTTGTGACGTGAAGATTGAGGTACCTGCTAGGAAGAAGGGCCCAGGCAATCGCCCGATACACACCGCTTGCCGGGGAGGTCTACAATGCAGATGGGTATCCAAGAAGTATCACGACGAGCAATGCGACACATTACCCGTATCTACGCCAGAGAGTTGGAGAGCACGGTGTTCCATTATCACCCGCGCAGCAATAACCTTCTTGACCCGAAGACGATTCAGGATGAGGATGCCATGGTTACACAGTTGGCACGACTTGTTGTCGCCCAGGAGGATGTACTCGATGATACAAGCAAGGAGCTACAGAAGGCCCGCAAGGAGATCACGACAGAGAAGAACAGATGGCGGGAAGCTCAAGAATATGTGTCACACCTTCTGCGAAGGATTGACGAGTTGGAGATGGCTTTGTATGGACCAGAACCTGAGCCAGTACTCGAGCTACACGAACTAGATCCGGAGGAGTCAGATCTCGATGAGGACACTGCTTCTTTGACTACCACAGATGACACAGTTGCTGGACATGGCAATCGTTTCGCGCCTATGCCGCAACATCCGTACCCAGGCCGTGGAGGTTTTCTCGATGAGTGAACGTAGGTTTTATAGTGAGACTCCTTCGCCGAGTCGTGTCTTAGAATAAAGAGTCACCCTTTAGGCGTTAGACTCCAGTGTTAGTTCGATTTGGATTTTCATTGTTTGCTGAGTGTGCAGTATGTGTTGCAAGGCCCCTAGGCATTGTAAGCAACCATACCAAGTTACTATTGATTAGTTAATAAAGTTGGACCTTAAAGTTACACCTTTCGCCCCGCATGGTTTCTCTACTACTTGTCTATTCTTGTTCCCTCTCATCTCTGAAACCTTGGAGCAATCGACAGATGGTAAACACCCGCGGAAACCTTGGAGGCAATGGAAGTGGTTCTCGCCCAACAGAAAACCCTAATGATGGAGCACCAGCACCGCCACTGGACATGCAGAATTTTGGAGCATTTCTTGCTGCTCAGACTCAGTTGATGCATGCTATGATGCAACAAATGCAACACGCCTTTGCTCAGGCCACGACTAATCAAGTCAATCCGGACAACGCCGTAATACAAGACTGCCGAGTTCATGAGGACTCACCCACCCACTTTCTCTGGGAATGCCAATCCATTGGAGGCCGATGATTGGTTAAGGTCAATTGAGAGGAAGCTACACATAGCTCAATGCATAGGAAATGAGAAGGTACTCTACGCTTCTCATCAGTTGGAAGGAACACATTGAATGGTGGGAGAACTTACGTGCCACGCAAGTGAACCCTCAAGATATCACTTGGGAAGAGTTCATACCGCATTCCGTCAAGATCACGTGCCTGAAGGAATCATGGATCTTAAGAAGGAGGAGTTGAGCATCAAGCAAGGTAATCACCAGTGGTCGACTACGAACAAGTTCACACAGCTAGCACGCTACGCTTTGAGGATGTAGCAGCAGATAAAGCCGCATACCTCGTTTCATGAAGGGACTTAACTCAGGATTGCAGGTGGGATTGATCACCCACACCTTCTGATTTCCAAGAGTTGGTGAATAAGGCGCTTATTCTTGAGGACAAGCGCAAGGAACCGGATGAGAACAGGAAGTGCAGGATGCAACAAACAGGATCACGCCAGGAACGCAATGGCGTCGAGAGTTGCACCAAATCAGTTTTGATTCCAGCCACGAGAATGCTACAAGGACACCGTCACGGCACCAAGACCCATCAATCGAACTACTGCACTTCAGCCCCGCTAGAAACGCCGCTCAGCAATAAGAAGGAGAGTAGTGAGACGCTGCTACAAGCAACGAGCCAGGACACTTTGCCAACAAATGCCCAAAGAAGACACAGGAGTGACCCCGATTCGCTTCAATCTAGGAACCACCCAGCTAGGATGCGGCCAGGAGCCACACCAGGCATCAGGTGAGAGGCCGAGTCAACCATGTCACCGCATATGCCCTGCAGAATGCTACGGACGTCGTACTGGATAAGTTGATAGTTTACTCAGTACCTGCAACAGTTTTGTTTGACTCTGGAGCTTCGCATTCGTTTGTTTCGCAAGGCTTTGCTGCTAAAAATGATTTGGGGATTGCAAGACTTAAATGCATGCTTTTAATTCAAACCCTTGGTTCCGAACTCCGAACGAAAGTAGGATGTTCCGGGGTGAGAATACTAATAGATGGAATAGAGTTCCTAGCGAACCTTATTATTTTGGAGACCCAGACCTTAGATGTTATTTTGGGAATGGATTGGTTATCCAAGCACAAGGCCGTATTGGATTGTGGACGAAGGACTATCTCAGTTGAGAGCCCGTGTGGAAAGAAAGTGGAATTTCAAGCTACCACCGTTAGAGATGGCCAGTTGATGGTTAACAGCACCAAGGCAATCAGCATAGAGGATGTCTCAGTAGTGAATGAGTACCCAGATGTTTTTCCCGAAGATCTACCTGGTATGCCGCCAGACAGGGACATAGAGTTTGTGATAGAGCTTGTACCTGGTACAGCACCGATAGCAAAGAGACCCTATCGGATGTCCACCGAGGAGTTGGTAGAAATGAAGAAACAGCTGGAGGAGTTAATGGATAAAGGATTTATCTGACCGAGCTCGTCGCCGTGGGGAGCACCAGTTTTGTTTGTCAAGAAGAAGGACGGGAGTTTCAGGATGTGCATTGACTACACTCAATGAAGTCACCGTAAAGAATAAGTATCCGCTACCCAGGATTGATGATTTGTTTGACCAGCTAAGAGGAGCCGGAGTTTTCTCCAAGATTGACCTAAGATCGGGATACCATCAGTTGAAGATCCGATCAGAAGATATTCCGAAGACTGCATTCTCGTCAAGATATGGACATTATGAGTTTACAGTTATGTCCTTTGGACTGACGAATGCGCCAGCATATTTCATGAATATGATGAATAAGGTGTTCATGGAATATTTGGACAAGTTTGTTGTTGTGTTCATAGATGATATCCTAATCTACTCCAAGACAGAGGATGAGCATGCCGAACACTTGAGGCGAGTTTTGGAAAAGCTGAGGGAACAGCAACTCTTCGCCAAGTTCAGCAAGTGTGATTTTTGGAAGGACAAGGTAGAATTCCTCGGACATGTAATAACCGCAGAAGGAGTCGCCGTAGATCCAAGCAAAGTAGAAGCTGTGTTACATTGGGAGCAGCCAAAGACTGTGATCCAGATCCGGAGTTTCCTTGGAATGGCAGGATACTACCGCCGTTTCATTGAAGGCTTTTCGACAATTGCGAAACCTCTTACGCAATTGCTGAAAAAGGAGAAGAAGTTTGCATGGACGTCAGAATGTGAGAAAGGATTTCAGGAGCTAAAGAAGCGATTGACATCAGCACCGGTGTTAGTTCTACCGGATGTTAATCAAAGCTTTGATATTTATTGTGACGCATCACGCTAAGGACTTGGATGTGTCTTGTCACGAGAATGGAAAGGTCGCCGCTTATGCATCAAGGCGATTGAGGCCGCATGAGGAAAATTATCGACACATGACCTAGAGTTAGTTTGCCGTAGTGCATGCCTTGAAGATATGGCGTCACTATCGATCGGGAGCAGATGTGAAGTGTATACGGATCATAAGAGCCTTAAATACATATTCACCCAGTCGGATCTGAACATGAGGCAGAGGAGATGGTTAGAGTTGATCAAGGACTACAATGTTGGAATCCATTACCATCCCGGGAAGGCCAACGTAGTTGCCGATGCCTTGAGTCGGAAAAGCCATACTGTGAGCATGTTGCTAGCCACAAGTCAGGATGAGTTATGTGAGGATTTTCAGAGAATGAAGATTGAGGTGGTACCTAGCGGATTCTTGGCCGCATTGGAAGTGAAGCCTACCCTAGAGGACCAGATCCGAGAAGGACAGAAGGATGATGACAAGATCCGCAGGATTAAGTCCATCAAGGAAGAAGGCAAGGCAGAGGATTTCAAGTTGGATGAGCAAGGCACGTTATGGATGAAGGATCGGATTTGTGTGCCGAACAAAAGGAGCTGAAGCGATTGATTCTAGAAGAAGCCCATGACTCCAAGTATTCAATTCATCCCGAAGCGCCAAAATGTATCAGGATTTGAAGGAAAGATGCAGTGGCGAGTATGAAGCGTGAAGTTGCCGAGCATGTTGCATTGTGCGGCGTATGCCGGAGAAGTCAAGGCAATGCATCGAGAGACCCGCGGATTGCTCTGTACTGAAAATACGAGTGGAAGTGGGAGGAAATCGGAATGGATTTCATTACCGGTTTGCCTAAGACTCAAGGAGGTTATGACTCCATATGGGTTATAGTGGATCGCTTGACCAAAGTAGCCCATTTTATCCTCGTGAAGACCACTTACTCGGAGATAAGTTAGCGAGTTGTACATGATCGGGATCGTCTGTTTGCACGGAGTGCCAAAGAGGATTGTATCGGACAGAGGTACCCAATTTACCTCAAGGTTTTGGAATAAGTTGCATGAAGCCATGGGAACCCGTTTAAACTTCAAGATACCTTATCATCCATGCAGGCGGATGGACAGACCAGAAAGAGTCAATCAGATTCGGAGGATATGTTAAGAGCATGTGCATTGGCTTATGCTACCTCTTGGGATAAGAGTTTGCCGTATGCCGAGTTCGATTACAATAATAGTTACCAGGCTAGTTTACAGATGTCACCTTTTGAGGCCTTTGTATGGTCGACCTGTCGGACGCCATTGAATTGGAATTAGGCCGCGAGCGCCGTGTCTTCGGCCTGATATTCTTCAAGAAGTGAAGAAGCGATTGCCATGATTAGGGAAAGGTTGAAGATAGCCCAATCACGACAGAAGAGTTATGCTGACAATCGTCGCCGGGACTTGAGTTTTGAACCAGAAGACTTTGTATACCTCAGAGTTACGCCTCTCAGGGGAGTTAAGAGGTTCCATGCCAAAGGGAAACTCGCACCCCGTTATGTTGGACCATTTAAGATTTTGAGCCGCAAAGGCGAAGTTGCTTATCAGCTGGAGTTGCCACAGTCGTTAGCAGGAGTACATGACGTATTCCATGTGTCCCAATTGAAGAAGTGTCTCCGAGTACCTGAGGAACAGACACCTCTAGAGTCAATTGAGTTGCAAGAAGATTTGACTTACAAGGAGCATCCCGTGAAGATTCTAGACACAATGGATCGAGAGACGAGGAACAAGTCAACCCGTTTCTGTAGAGTTCAGTGGAGCAATCATGAAGAAAGCGAAGCGACTTGGGAACGCGAAGAGGATTTGAAGAAAGAGTTTCCGAACCTATTCCTTTAGTAAGCCTTGAATCTCGGGGACGAGATTCTGTTAAGGGGGGAGGTTTGTAACACCCCAAAATTTTGCTTTTCCTAAATCTATGTGTGATTTGGCACTTTGGTGAATTTTTGGAATTTTCTGGAATTTTCTGGAATTTATTTGGAATTTATTTGAATTTATTCCATTTTGAAATAATTAAAGAATTATACTTTGCAAATAAAATTTTGTTGGAAATATTTTATTTGAGTCCAAAATGATCCAAAGTATTTTCCAGAATTTTTCTGGAATTTTTCTGAGTCTTTTGATATTTTTAATGAATTAAATGAATTTCTGGGAATTATTTTAAATATTAAATCGCTGGAAATTCGAGTTGGGTCAAGTACTGTTCATCCGACCGGACCCGAGTCCGAGTCCGACTCGAGTCCGACCGAGCCACGTGACTTGATCGAACCGGCCCAAACCCTAACCGTTGTGGACCGTCGGATCAAGATCCAACGATTAGGATTTCCCCGTACCGCTTCGACCGGATCCGGCCCGGATCCGATCTCGCGCGCGCATCGTGGCCGCTGATCGTGCCACGTGGACGGCTGTCCGTCGTCGTCTCCGCCCGAGTCCGGGACGGACTCCTCCGCCGCGTAGCCGCCGCGTCCCCGCTAGGGTTCCGATTCTAGCACGCATCCCGGGGGTATTTAAGGCGTGGGACATCTCCCGGGGTTGCCCGTTGTCGCGGTACCTTTCGCCCCTAGTCTTCGAGCTTGAGCCGCTGCTAGCTAGCCGCAATAGCTCGCCGTAGCTAGAACTTACCTCCGCCACGGTTTTTGCCGCGCCCCGCCGTCATCCGTCGCTCTCCGTCGCCGTTAAGCCCAGATCCGAGACCCCCAGGTCAAGCTGCGTCGGCAAGGACATCTCACTTCACCGGAGGACCCTCGGAGCGCCGTTCCACGCGTCATCGTCCTCGACTCCGGCAGCCCAAGCCCCGCCGTGACGCCATCACCGCGCGAAGCTTCTCGACCGTTCGATTCCGATCAAACCGCTGCGGTGAGTTCACGTGTTTCCTTGGATCTAGACCGTTGGATCAAGATCCAACGGCCCACGATCACCTCGTGCGCCTTAATACCGTAAAACTAGGTTAGATCGGGACCGTCCGATCTAGATCGAACGGCCCATGTTCACCATGTAGATTATAACGGAGTTAACCTAGGGTAGATCTAGACCGTTGGATCTAGATCCAACGGCCGTGATTATGCCACGTAGCCGCCGCCGCGCCATGCGTTGAGTCACCGACAGGTCGGGCCCGCGTGCCAGCGGCCGAGCCTGGGCGTGACTACGCGTCACTGACATGCGGGGCCCGCATGTCAGTGTCTCGCCCGAGAGTCGCACCGTGCACGTGACCCACTGACGGGTGGGACCCGCGTGTCAGCGACGGCGTGTGGGACCGGGTCCACGGTGGACCGAAACCAAGCCGTGGTGAGCCCATGGACCGGTGACGTCGGCCGCCCAATCAGAAGGCGACACGTGTCCAGCCGACGCAATAATTAATTTCGAAAAAAGAAAATGATTTATTAATTCGAAATAATGATTTCAGATTTTGATTCAAACTTCAAACGCTTATAACTTTTGCGTTTCAACTCCGATTTGAGTGATTCAAATTTCTAAATTTGTATAAAATTGAGATCTACCTAAATATAAATTTTATTTAATTTTTGGAGTAAAGTTTTTCTCTGTAAAATTATTTAATTGATTATTTAAACTTTAAATAATCATAACTTTTGCATTTTAACTCCGAATTTGACGATTCCAGTTTCTAAAAATTCATAAAATTATGTTCTCTCTGTTTATGGATTTTATTTGGATGTTTGGACACTTTTTGTCTATTGTTTATTCGTGTATTGCTATTTGCACGCTTTACGAGTAGACGTTGAAGTGCCGGAAGGATTCGAAGGAGAAGTATTGACTCAGGATCCAACTCAAGACCAAGAACAAGTACTTTTTGAAGGCAAGTTGTGCTTTGACCATGTTGATCCTATTTTGAAAATCTATTTTGATTTAACTTATTGCATGCTAGTTCAGTTAGAAAATACTTTATTTAAATATGGGGCATTAGATAAATACCAATTTGCTGTATGACACCTTGATTATTTAAATATGTGCCATGACCCTTGTCACCCTAGTTGTGGATTACTAGTTGGACATTATTAAATTGCCAACATGGGTTTTAGACCGTTGTAGTATACTGCTTAGACCTGCTACGTGCTCATGACATGATTTTGGACAATCAAATGTTAATATTGACTTAATGATATATTGAACCTGTTTTGGAAAGGTACCATGTGATGTTGATGGCACGTGGTGCATGGTAATCAACTGGGGTTTGATAAATAGTTTTTCGACCGGGGCATGTGGCAAGAATAATTAGGTGGGCCAGTTGTGGCATTGGGGATCTTGATTTGGTTCTTGGGTAGTCTTGCCCTGGTCACCCTAAGGACTTAACCTTGCAAGCCTTTGAACTGGGTCTAACGTGCAACCACATGTTGTAATGGGACGGACCTAGTTGACTAAGTTGCTAATAACGCACTGTGGGACCTCAGGAGGTCAACTACACCCTTTGTGTAAGTTGTGCGGGGAGCGTCTGGCCGAGGCCAGTACCCATCTAACGGTTGATTGGCCTAAACTTCGCCTTAGCTAAGGGAAGGGTTAGTGTGCAATAACCGGGGAGGCTCACTTGTATTGTTAGAAGTTTCCGAAAGACTTTGTTACGGGAACTCGCCTTTGTGGTGTTTGACTGTATCTTGTGGGTAAAGTGCATAACCTCTGCAGAGTGTACAATCTATTCGAATAGCCGTGTCCGCGGTATTGGACATCGCTCGGGAATTACAGTCAAGGGTTAGATTTTCTCAAAAATAACTTGGATTTGAAAGGTTGGGATGGATTAATAATGATGTTGATGGAAACATGGATTAGGATGGGAAAGATGTTTATTAAACTCCTTGAAAAGTTAATTATGCTATACTTGTTTCTACTGCTTTCGAATCTACTTATGTTACTTGTCAAATGCTGTTTACTGCAAATATACCTTGAGCTATTCCTTTGTACCAAGCCATGCATGTAGTATATTAGCTGCATTCTGTGCATGACTTGCTGAGTACCAAGTACTCACCCTTGCCACAATACAACACCAGTTGAAGAGGAGACTACACCAGCTTTGGAGGAGGAGCTCCAAGAGGATCCGTCTACTTAGGGAGCGAGCCCAGTCAGTTGCCTGTGGTATACTGGATGGCGCCACGAAGTTATTTGATTTTCCGCTGCTACTATTTCTCTCTTAATAAGATTCGCCCTGCGAGGCGTGCATTTGTAACTTGACCATAAGGTCAAGTAACCAGTTTGACTATTTTAGTAAAGTACTTTACTAGTATCAAGTGGTATGATTGTGATATTTACCGATGTTAAGACTGTGTGCACTAGCGCGTTCCTGGACTAGTGCTGAATACACAGAGGGTCCGGATTTGCAAATTCGGGGTCCCGACAGCAGCCGAGCGGGCGGGTCGGCGTGGCACGGCGCCCGGCGGCGCGAGCACGGGCACAGAGAAGGCCAAAAAAACAGAGAGTTCCCGTTTTTCCAAAAACCCGAATTTTTGCAGCAAATTTTCATGAAACGATACAAAACAAAAACATGGATCATCTAAAGTACATCCTAAGGAACCTATAGAATCAAGGAATTGAATCAATTCTCACCAGAGACGACAAATTTGGTGAAAAACAGAGTTCCGACTGAAGTGAGAAAAACTTGAAATTCGTCTTCAATCCTTGATGGAACCTAAAATTGATGGATGAATTAGAAACTAGACTCCCACACGATCACAAGGAAACAAAAGGAATGAGGATTGACCCACCGGAGAGGGAGGAACAAGGATGAACACGAAGAACACACGAAAACGTGTCCCGGCGCCGATTTTCTTGATCTAGAGGATGAACGAGGTGGAGAGGCTAAGAGTGAGTGCTACCACCGGGAAGAGGGTCCTTATACGCAGAGAAGAGAGGTGGTGGTGCGCCATTTGGAGTAGAAACGAGCGAGATATTGGCATTAAAGCACATTTCGGTTTTTGCGTTACTGTTCGAATTCCGGCGAGCTTTGAGGTTAATGACCACCGGGAATGGAAAGGTCTCGCCGTTACGGATTCAACGGACTCGACCGTTCGTGATTTGGAGCTGTAATGGAGGAGTTATGAAGGAATTAAAGAGGAGACCTCCATGGATGGAAGCTAGGTGCTCTTCTCTGGAAGCTTGCCATCGTGAGGTTGAAGAAGGGTACTGTAGCGCCACGTGTCAAGCTCCTATTGGCCAAGAGTTACGTAAGGTGACGCCCTAAAGAAAAATTAACAAAACTGGTCTAAAATTCCGGAAAAATTCCTAGAACCTTTTTGGAATATTTGGAACCCAATAAAATTGGTTTCGTGGAATTTGGATGAAATTTGTGGATTTGAATATTCTGGAGCGAATAGCGGGCATTAAACAAAAGCCGCGTGAGATAAAATACCAGAGAGCTTCCAAAAATCTTGCGAATCATTCCAAAAATCATTTTGGAATATTTGGGACCTAATTGAAGTGAGTTTGGGATTTTTGGAGCATTTTTGGACTCAGGTGAAATTTCGGGTACCGGCGGGAACCAAGAAATTCGATTTTCGAACGGAGGGGAATTAAATTTCGATTTTGAATGGGAAGGGATGCTAGGTTAACATAAACACCAAGGAAACTCCAATTTTTGAATTTAATTAATTTAAATTAGATTTTTCCCAGAAAGCGAAACTGAGGATGTTACAAACCTACTCCCCTTAGAGAGAATCTCGTCCCCGAGATTCGGACGGAGAAAGAAAGAGACCGGGAAACTCTGCTCGAAGATCTTCTTCTCGCTCCCAGGTAGCTTCCTTCTCAGAATGATTACTCCACTAAACCTTGCAAAATTTGATCACACGACTTCGGGTTCGACGCTCGGCTTCATCCAAAATTTTGACTGGATACTCTGGATACGACAGGTCTTCTTTCAATTCCATCTCTTCAAAAGGCATCTGATGCTCAGGTACTCTGAGACATTTCTTCAACTGAGACACATGAAAGACATCATGTACCCCTGACAGCTGTGGAGGTAATTCCAACTTATAAGCCACTTCTGGCAACCACTAGGAATGGTCCGATGTAGCGGGGCGCTAACTTCCCACTAACTCTGAATCAGCGCATACCCTTCATATGTGAAACTTTCAGATACACATGATCACCAGGTGCAAAGCTTAATTCCCGGCGACGATTATCCGCATAACTTTTCTGTCTTGACTGGGCTGTCTTCAAATTTGCGCGGATCTGTCTGACCTGTTCTTCGGCTTCCTTCAGAATATCAGGTCCAATGATTTGTCCACCATCGGTCTCTTTCCAATACAAGGGGGTTCTGCATTTCCTTCCGTACAGAGCTTCAAAAGGCGCCATCTTCAGACTCGACTGATAGCTGTTATTATACGAAAACTCAGCATAGGGCAAATTCTGATCCCACGAACCTTTGTATGTCAGAGCACAGGCTCTCAACATATCCTCTAGGATTTGATTTACTCTTTCCGTCTGGCCATCTGTTTGAGGATGGTACGCTGTACTAAAATTCAGATTTGTACCCAACACCTCATGCAACTTCTGCCAGAACCTTGAGGTAAACTGGGAACCTCGATCGGAGACAATTTTCTTCGGCACACCATGCAAACACACTATTCTGGACATGTACAACTCTGCGAGTTTATCCCCAGAATAGGTGGTCTTCACCGGAATAAAGTGGGCCACTTTGGTCAATCTGTCCACAATAACCCAAATGGAATCATATCCTGACTTAGTTCTGGGTAGTCTAGTTATAAAATCCATTCCAATTTTTTCCCATTTCCAAACAGGAACTTGCAAAGGCTGCAACAAACCAGTTGGTCTCTGATGCTCTGCTTTCACCAACTGGCAAACATCACACCGAGCTACAAACTCAACCACTTCTTTCTTCATATTGGACCACCAATACTCTTCTTTCAAATCCGCATACATCTTGGTACCTCCTGGATGAATAGAATACACAGAGTCATGAGCCTCTTTCAAGACCACATCCTTGATTTCTTCTTGGTTGGGGACTACTATTCTTTCCCCGAACCAAACCGTACCTTTTTCATCTTCCGAAAATCCTGGGTGTTTACCTTTCTTCAAGCCATCTTTTAGGTCTGCAATACCCTTATCATTCTTCTGAGCCTATCTGATCTGGTCTTCTAAGGTTGATTTTACATCAACATTGAAAATGCAACCTTCATTCACCAATTCCAAGTTAAGACGCCGGAATTTTTCATGAAGAGCTGGCTGGCTTTCCTGTACCATAACGTTGTTGCAGTAGCTCTTCCTACTTAATGCATCCGCAACAACATTAGCCTTTCCAGGGTGGTAATGGATTCCAACATTATAGTCTTTCACCAACTCTAACCACCTTCTCTGCCTCAGGTTGAGATCGGACTGGGTGAAGATATACTTCAAACTCTTGTGATCCGTATAAATCTCACATCTATTCCCAATCAAATAATGCCTCCAAATCTTAAGGGCATGCACCACTGCGGCTAACTTCAAGTCATGAGTGGGGTAGTTTTCTTCATGAGGTCGCAGTTGTCTTGAAGCATAGGCTATAACTTTTCCTTCTTGCATCAAAACACATCCAAGTCCTTGTTTTGAAGCATCATAGTAAACCTCGAAATCCTTATGGATATCAGGCAGAATAAGAATTGGGGCTGAGGTTAATCTCTTCTTCAACTCCTGAAAACTCTGCTCACAAGATTTAGTCCATTCAAACTTCTTCTCTTTCTTCAACAGCTGGGTGAGAGGCCTTGCTATCTTTGAGAAACCCTCAATGAATCTTCGATAATATCCCGCTAATCCAAGAAAACTTCGAATGTCCGGAACCGACTTGGGCTACGTCCAATCCAGAACATCTCTCACTTTCGCTGGATCCACCGCTACTCCTTCAGCAGAAATGATATGACCCAGGAAAGAAACTTCTTTCAACCAAAAGTCACATTTGCTAAACTTAGCATAAAGCTGATGCTCCCTTAACGTTTCCAAGACTATCCTCAGATTGTCCTCATGTTCTTTTCGACTATTGGAGTAAACAAGAATGTCGTCAATGAAGACTACAACAAACTTGTCTAAATACTCCATGAACACCTTATTCATCAGGTTCATGAAATAGGAAGGGGCATTAGTCAATCCGAACGACATCACTGTAAACTCGTACAGTCCATACCGGGTAGTGAAAGCAGTCTTCGGAATATCTTCTTTCCTTATCTTCAGCTGATGATATCCCGATCTCAAATCTATCTTGGAGAAGACCTGAGCTCCTTTTTACTGATCAAATAAATCATCTATCCTAGGCAAAGGATACTTATTCTTGATGGTGACCTCATTCAAAGACCTGTAGTCTATGCACATCCTCAAACTGCCATCCTTCTTCGTGACGAAGATTACTGGCGATCCCCAAGGCGACGAACTGGGCCTGATGAATCCCTTCTCCTATAACTCTTCAATCTGCTTCTTCATCTCGACAACTCATTGGAAGGCAGCCGGTAAGATCTCTTTGAGATTGGAGCCGTACCTGGTACAAGCTCAATCACAAACTCGATATCCCGATCGGGTGGCATACCGGGCAACTCCTCTGGGAATACATCCAGGTACTCATTGACTATCGGCACATTCTCCAACGAGGTACCTTTCAGACGGTTTAGGGTACTACCCCCCTTAGAGGAAAGATTAGACAAGAACTCTACTCTAATCCCCTCAGGGCTGGTAAGAGAGATAGCTCTACTAGCACAGTCTATCTGACCCTTATATTTGGTTAACCAATCCATTCCAAGGATTACTTCTATACCCTTAGTATCCAATAGTATTAAGTTCGCTAGGAACTTTACCTCTTTTATTACTATATCCATTTTCGGGCAAACAATAGTTGTTCTTAATTCTTTACCAGGGAATTGCACTAATAAAGGGTTTCTTAACTGAACTGTATCCCAATCATGCTTTTTAACCAAGTATTCTGATATGAATGAATGTGTTGCACCAGAATCGAACAGAACTGAAGCAGGTACTGAGTTGATGAAGAACTTACCATAGACCACATCTGGCGCATCTTGAGCCTCCTCAACAGCGATGTGATTCACGCACCCTCTTCCAGCAATCCTTGGAGTGCGCGGGGTCTGCGAGGTACCTCTCCCTTGAGCTGGTACAGGAGCACGGGCTGGTGTAGATCCCAAGTTAAATCTCACTGGGGTGATAGGCTGACGCTTCTGCGGGCAATTGTTGGCATAGTGTCCCATCTCTCTGTAGTTGAAACACTGAACTCCTGCCATAGCGGTCCCACTCTTCTGAGCTTGGGCTCCTGCATTGCCGGTAGGGGCTTAACCAACTGGGCGAGGGGTGGACATTGGGGTCCTTGGTGCGTTGGAGGCTGCTGGCCTGCTGCTGGAACGTCCGGGGCCTGGAGTTGCTGGCGCCTCGCTGGCTCTGGAACATCATTTTCCGCTTCCGCGATTCAAACAGCTGGCGCTGAGCATCCTCCTGAATCAGCGCCTTGTTCACCATGTGCTGGAACGACGGAAAGTCGTTCGAGACTAGCTGAATCTTCATATTAGGGTCAAGACCCTCCATGACCCTCCAGATCTTGGCCTCATCCGACGCGACATCTGCGGCCGCATAGCGTGAAAGCTGGGTAAACCGGTTCAGATACTCTGACACCGACAAGTTCCCTTGTTGCAGCTTGTGGAACTCACGTCGTTTCATCTCCATGATGCCCTTCGGGATATGGGTGGCTTGAAAGGCTTCCACAAACTCATCCCAACCAATGTTCTGCGGTTCTGCATGGGCGGCGCAGTAATTTTCCCACCAATTCACTGATGTGCCCTTCAGCTGGTGCGAAGCAAATCACACACTCTCAAGGTCATCACATTGAGCCAGGTGGAGCTTCCTTTCCACCTCCTTCAGCCAGTCATTCGCTTCTAGCGGATCCACTGCTCCCACAAAGGTGGGAGGCCTCGTCCTCATAAACTCCCCAAACTTAGATTGGGGCGGCTCAGCGGCGGCTTGAGCTGGTGCAGCCTGTGGTTGGTTGAGGACATTCTGGGCTAATGCTTAAAGAAGTTGAAGTTGCATCGCCATCATCTGTTCCAGATTTGGCGGCTGATTCGGGGGTGGTGGTGGTATCAGCTCTTGCTTGGCTACCGGGGGTTGGACATGCTCGTGTCCCTGTTGCTGCTGTGGCTCCACAAACTCCTCCTCCTGAAAGTGTACCTGTCCACGACCGCGTCCACGGCCTCTACCATGGCCTCTTCCTCTTCCACGACCACGGCCTGGGTTCTCCATCTGAAACTACGGACGGGGAAAGCACAAGGAAGAAAGGAAGAGCAAAGATAAGGAACGGGGTACTACAACATCCACAATGACAAAACACACGACAGAAGGGAAAAACCAACTGAACTCCAATTAAAACAAAATAGTTTGAGGGATGGATGTATCACAAATGCCTAAGGGCACGATACAATCCAACAAGCACTTTGTAGGATCGAAGTATACGAATATAGCAATCAGAGGGGGGGGGGTGAATGATTGTGCGGAAGCTAAAACCAAATTCTTGACCTATTAAAAGTTCACCCCAAAACAGAACCAAATAATTGCCTCGTTTTCGACAAAAACAGAATGACAGAGGTTTGGTAAAACGAGAATTCCTGGAGATCCAACCGTCGAAACGATCTGAAATTTGGACACAAGAAACTAGATTCCAATACGAATCGAACCCAAAAAGAATCAGCTCGATCGGACTTACGGATAAAAAGTTATGAGCTTCGCAAGCTTGCTGATCCAGAACTTGACGAGAATCAATCTAATCAAAACTTCAAGATTAAACAAGAACGACAAAAGATTGATCAACTAGACTTTGAGAAACACTAGATCAATACCCTAGAGAGGTTTTTGATGGATCAAATCAAGATAAAACTTGAAGAACAAAAACCAATCTAGAACTAGAACAAGCATGCAAACAAGAACCAAAACAGAAAATATTGTAGCGACGTGGTTCTTGTAGCACGCAAAAATCTTGGAAGAATTGATCTTTATTTCTTGTCTAAAATACTCTCATCAAAAGAGTACAAACCCTAAAACCAAGCTCAAAGCTTGATGCGCTCAGCTCTACTTGGTGCCTTTCAACAGAGACCCCCACCTATTTAAAGCACCAACCCACAAGGAGTTACGAATACGAGTCCTATTCCTGAGAAGGAATCCGTATCCAACTCAACTCTACTTGGCCCAACCAGGCCGAGTACAACTCTTGCACGCGTATGGCAACCCTACCATACTCACGTGACTAACACTTTGCACGCGTATGGCCACCTGCCATACTCACGTAACTAACACTTTGCACGCGAATGACCTCCTGCCATTCTCACGTGACTAACCATTCTTCATGTGCACCATTCTCTTAGCCCGAACGTCCCGCATGACATCCTTGACCACCAAGACCTCGGTTCCTCCTGAACCTAGTCCCGAACCTCAGTTCCTCCATGAACCTAGTTCCGGTCCCGTCATCGACCACATTCGTCTTCGAGCAATACCTGCACATAAACAAACCACAAAATAAATCCGAGCACAAGTCCACGACTTGACTCAATGTCAATCCATGCAACTACTCACATGAGTATTGCATAAAGTCCACTTCAAAAGAAGCATCATGAAATCATTACAAATTTCAAATTCACATTCAAAATTCAAATCCAAATCGCTCAAAACCCTAATTGGCGACGCATTCACGACGGACAAACAAAGTTGGTCCGTTGTATAGAAAAGTTTCTGTTCCAAGAAGCCAACCAAACGCGGAAAAACACGTTCACAGCAGACAAACAAAGTTGGTCCGTTGTACATGCAAAAATGGCCGGTCATGAGCTCAAAACAAGTTCACAACGGACCCCGAAGCTTGTCCGCGCAAGCGTGTTACGCCAGTTTCACAAAAGTAAAACCCTAGAAAAAGTCCATTCACGACGGACAAAAGAATTAGTCCGTTGTACATGTGAAAATGACTTCGGTCATGGGCTCAAAAACATGTTCACAACAGACCCAAAAACACCGTCTGTCGTCGCAGATGGGAAACTTCTTGTTTCTTGAGAACTTTGTCCGCGCTAATGCGTAACTTCTGCTTTCTTGTCAAATTGTCAAAACACATGAACAAACACATTTTGCAAATTCAAATCTAAGTTAATTTTTCAGTTCAAAGCCAATTTTTCAGCACATGATTTCACAATCTCCCCCTTGATGAAAACATTGGCAACACCACTTAGAATTGAATCATTTGGCATTCACTTTACAAAAGATTTTGAAATCCAAAGGATCAAAGACCAAAGTAAGAAAACACAGAAATCCCTCTTTGACCAAAATGCAAAACAAAATCTCCCCCTAAGAATGAAAATGTGTGTGAATGTGCAATGCGCCCAAAAATTTCAAAAATTCTCCAAACTTCTCCCAAAATTCTCAAATTTCCAAATACAACTCTCCCTTTTTCTTTAAACTTTTCAAAGAAAGATTTCCAAATTTCTCCCCCTTTGACAATGGATTCATCAAGAGTACAAGAGAGAGAACAGATTCAAAATTTTTCTTAAAACAATGATTTCACAAAGAGAAACAAGGGAGTGCCAAGATAGGAAAAGATGAGCTCATTCGATCATATAACCTTATATATCACATAATATGCAAAATACATGATCTTGATGTGATTTTAACAAGTTAGGGAATGACATGCATCTCAACCTCAATTTAGTCAACTATAGCCAAGTACTAAGCAAGATCTTAGCAGAAAAAGCAAGACTTTAAAAATTGAAGCAACTAACAACTTAGGGCGAGCAAGTAGTTTCAACTCCAATCTAGTAGACCAATTTAATCTTTAAACAATAAGTTGCATGTGGCATGCTTGAAGCATACTTCTTTTATTTTCTAGGAGTGGCATGCTTGAAGCATACATCTTATCTTTGAGGAATGGCATGCTTGAAGCATACATCTTATCTTTTAGGAAAGCACCTGAAGCACATAACTTGAGGTTTTTTGCTTTTAACAACCCCTTTTTATTGATTCCCTTTTCTTTTCATTTTTCTTTGATTATAAACATGCAAAAGTGATTAAAAGGTCTTATGAAAGAGTAAAGTTGAAACCACACTTGCTTCATAGCCCAAATTTGTCAAGAGGATTCAATATCAAGCCTAGAAGAGTAAGATATCACAGAGTATTTAGCTATAGGTAATCAGTCCAGGGAATTCCACAATGTCATTTTTAGTTCAAGTGAGACAATTAGATTATCATATATTAGCTCAATTACATAACATATAAAGAAATATGATAAAGTGAGCTCATCAAGTGAAAGAACTTGGCAAAGAAACTCCCCCTCAAAACAATCCCATTGGATGAACAATTCCAAGTTCTCCCCGAATAAAAGCAAAACGAGAAGAAGACAAATGTTTTGTGAAAATGTCTGCCAATTGATGTTCAGTATCCACATGGTGAAGCACAATTTTTCTTTCAACATGATCTTTAAGAAAGTGAAATCCAATATCAATATGTTCAAGAAAAGGGATTACTCAAGAGGTGGCACGAACCAAATCAAATCAACATCCTCCAAAGTCAACATCAGAAAAAGCTCTTAAACTAATCCATGAGGAAGCGAAAGCCAAATGCCAAAATCTTGAGTTCTATGAAGATACCTGAAAATCCTTTTGATAGCTTGTCGATGTGACGCACGTGGGAAGCTTGAAAACAAGCACACACAAGCACGTGGGAAGAGTCTCTCATGTAAACTTCTAATTATCTCGTCCTCAACGGCATTATCATCATCTTTATGAACAAAGACACTCTCCCCTGAACATATGCACTTGTACTGCATCATTTGAACTAGTGCCTTTTGCGAAAGAAGTGGAAGAAGCATCTCCAAAGGCAACAGTTTCGACATGAGATGCACGAGTGAAGGAGAACCAAATCTTATCCTTGAACATATGAAGTGAGCATCCGAAATTCACTAGCCACATGTTCTCCCTCCTCGCGTGAGAAGCCTACATAGAAGCGAAAGTGTCGAGGTCTCGATCTTGGGGTTAGAAATAAGATGTTTAGGAATCCAAGATCTTGAGACACACGACGGACAACATGAGGCACAACACAAGCAGTCTTATGCACAAAATCAAATTTACTGTTCTCGTGTTTCTAGCAACAAAGGTGCTTGCATCACCTAGGCACGTAGTGAGAAGCAAAGCGTGCCTTTCTGAAATTAGACCTAGCCTTAGCTCTTTCTTTCTTTTGTTGTTTGGCTAGTCTAAAGCAAAAATCTACTAAATGTCCATCTCTACCACAATGAGTGCAAGTGTATTTAACAGGATGTTTGGCTTTAGAAGTAGAAGCAACATTTGCATTCATCATAGTAGAAGATAACACTCCAGCAGACTTAAAGACAGTTTTCTTAGGCTCATTGACAATTTCAAATTTTCCTCCGTCAAGTGTTTTAACAACAGTGGGAGCATGTGATTTATGATGAGCATAAGAATCAAAACCTAAACCTTTGTTATGAGTGCTGACTTTTGATTGATCCAAAATCATGTTTAGGTTCTTCTTTCCTTTAGTGAAACGTTCTAATGATTTGTCCAAGTAATCAACTTTTCGAGAAAGAGTTAAACAATTATTGCAAGGAACATTCACTTTTCCTTTTTGCTTACGACAAGTTGAGCATGAAAGAACCTCATGTGTAAGCAGATCATCAGTCAATTGAGAAACCCTAGCATTTGCATCTTTTAATTTTAATTCAAGAGTTGAGCATTTAGAACAAGAAGTTAAACCATGCAAATCATCAGTGAAACAGCTAGCATGTTTAATATGTTTCTCATTTTTCTCACTTTCAGCATTAATTTTCTCAATCAAGGAAGCATGTTCTTTCCTAAGCGAAGTAAGCTCATTCCAAATTAAGTCACATGATTTGCAAGCATCATCATCAGGAATCAAAGTTTTAAGTCTAGCAATTTCAGCATTCAATGATTCAACAACAAAATCATGTTTCTTAATTTTCTTGTCACATTTATCAAGCAATTTACCAAGACGAGCAACAGCAATAGCTAATTCATCGTAAGAAGGATCTACCTCATTGAAGTCATTTGTCATGATCGCTTCGGTGAAGCTGTCGCTGCTTTTGGCCATGAGACACAACCCCGTCAACTCATGCTTGCTTGGAGTTGCATCATCCTCGCTGCTCTCCGAATCCACATCGCTCAAATTGACTTGTTCAAGAGCGGAAAGAACTCGATGGACAACTTTGCGGTTGATGAAGTTCTTCTTCTTTCTATCACTTGGAGAGAACTTCTTCTTCTCTTTTCTTCTGTCGTTGTCCTTCTCCTCCTTTGATGTTTTTCCTGCAAGCTTAGGACAATTTGTGCGAATATGGTTGAGGTCACCACACTCATAGCATCTTGGAGGACCACCTCTCTTTCTCATTCTCACATTCTGCAAAGCTTTGTTAAAGCGAGAAGAGAGTAGTGCCAGATCTTCTTCAGGAAACTCTTCAAGTTGCTCATCTGTTAAAGAAGACATGGAAGACAAGGCAAAGCTAGAAGAAGAATTTGCATTTGACATGTTAGGGTTAGAGATCAAAGCAATTGATTTAATGTTACCCTTCCTGGCAAGAACATCCAACTCATGAGTTTTCAACTTAGAGTAAAGAACATCTAATGTGAGTGTGCTCATGGTAGTAGATTCTTGTATAGATGTTACTTTCATCTCCCACACTGACATGTCCAAAGCACTAAGCAATTGTCGAGCATTTTCAGCATCAGTGTAGCTAACTCCAACAGCACGTAGATTGCTAATAATTTTATTGAAACGTGCAAAGAAGTCATCTACAGATTCACTAGGTTTCATCTCAAAACGCATGTATTCTTTTTTGTAAATATCTTGGCGAACCTCTTTGACAGTGTTAGAACCCTCATGGTAATCACAAAGAGATTTCCATACCTCATATGCGGATCGAAGATGAACCACACGATCAAAGTCGCTGCGTCCCAAGCCTTGGATGATCAAGTTGCGCGCCTTGCTATTTGCTTCAACATGTGTGCGATTGGTGTCGTTGTCGTTGTCGTTTGCAGGGACTTCATATGGCTTGTAGACCTTCTCCCAAATTGTGAAGCCCTGTGCTTGGATGAACGCCTCCATCTTGGCCTTCCAAAACTGAAAATCAACACCATCGAACACACATGGTTTTGTCGAATAACGATCCATTGATCTAATCACCGGTTAAGATAGATTAGAGAAACCTTGCTCTGATACCACTTGTAGGATCGAAGTATACGAATATAGCAATCAGAGGGGGGGTGAATGATTGTGCGGAAGCTAAAACCAAATTCTTGACCTATTAAAAGTTCACCCCAAAACAGAACCAAATAATTGCCTCGTTTTCGACAAAAACAGAATGACAGAGGTTTGGTAAAACGAGAATTCCCGGAGATCCAACCGTCGAAACGATCTGAAATTTGGACACAAGAAACTAGATTCCAATACGAATCAAACCCAAAAAGAATCAGCTCGATCGGACTTACGGATCAAAAGTTATGAGCTTCGCAAGCTTGCTGATCCAGAACTTGACGAGAATCAATCTAATCAAAACTTCAAGATTAAACAAGAACGACAAAAGATTGATCAACTAGACTTTGAGAAACACTAGATCAATACCCTAGAGAGGTTTTTGATGGATCAAATCAAGATAAAACTTGAAGAACAAAAACCAATCTAGAACTAGAACAAGCATGCAAACAAGAACCAAAACAGAAAATCTTTGTAGCGGCGTGGTTACTATAGCACGCAAAAATCTTGGAAGAATTGATCTTTATTTCTTGTCTAAAATACTCTCATCAAAGAGTACAAACCCTAAAACCAAGCTCAAAGCTTGATGCGCTCAGCTCTACTTGGTGCCTTTCAACAGAGACCCCCACCTATTTAAAGCACCAACCCACAAGGAGTTACGAATACGATTCCTATTCCTAGAAGGAATCCGTATCCAACTCAACTCTACTTGGCCCAACCAGGCCGAGTACAACTCTTGCACGCGTATGGCAACCCTACCATACTCACGTGACTAACACTTTGCACGCCAGTATGGCCACCTGCCATACTCACGTGACTAACACTTTGCACGCGAATGACCTCCTGCCATTCTCACGTGACTAACCATTCTTCATGTGCACCATTCTCTTAGCCCGAACGTCCCGCATGACATCCTTGACCACCAAGACCTCGGTTCCTCCTGAACCTAGTCGAACCTCAGTTCCTCCATGAACCTAGTTCGGTCCGTCATCGACCACATTCGTCTTCGAGCAATACCTGCACATAAACAAACCACAAAATAAATCCGAGCACAAGTCCACGACTTGACTCAATGTCAATCCATGCAACTACTCACATGAGTATTGCATAAAGTCCACTTCAAAAGAAGCATCATGAAATCATTACAAATTTCAAATTCACATTCAAAATTCAAATTCAAATCGCTCAAAACCCTAATTGAGCGAAAACGCATTCACGACGGACAAACAAAGTTGGTCCGTTGTATAAGGAAAAGTTTCTGTTCCAAGAAGCCAACCAAACGCGGAAAAACACGTTCACATGAGACAAACAAAGTTGGTCCGTTGTACATGCAAAAATGGCCGGTCATGAGCTCAAAACAAGTTCACAACGGACCCGAAGCTTGTCCGCGCAAGCGTGCCACGCTCGGTTTCACAAAAGTAAAACCCTAGAAAAAGTCCATTCACGACGGACAAAAAGAATTAGTCCGTTGTACATGTGAAAATGACTTCGGTCATGGGCTCAAAAACATGTTCACAACAGACCCAAAAACACTGTCCGTCGCAGATGGGAAACTTACTGTTTCTTGAGAACTTTGTCCGGCGCTAATGCGTAACTTACTGTTTCTTGTCAAATTGTCAAAACACATGAACAAACACATTTTGCAAATTCAAATCTAAGTTAATTTTTCAGTTCAAAGCCAATTTTTCAGCACATGATTTCACACACTTATTCAATGTTCTAATCGAAACAAAATTAAGGTCCTCCCGTCTAGCACATCTAGACGCTCGCGTCACTCTCGTAGACACGCGGGGACGGGTCCTCCTCCTCCTCCTCGCTCCTGCTGCGGGAAGGGGTAGCTGAAGAAGTAGGTCCTGCACCTCCAGGGGCGGCTAAGAAACTCAAAGAAACCCCCAAAGATGACTGGCGACGAACTGACTTGCGTGCCGTCTCCCGAGTCCTGAGGCCACGACGACGCTTGGCTAGTGAAGCATCGATCGTCAAGTCGCGGGTAGGCGGGTCCTCCGGAACAGGCACTGGTGGAGGTGGCGCTACTGGCTGTGCCACCTGCATAGGAGCCGGTGGTGGAAGTGAACGTGCGGCCCTCCTCTCCTCCAGGAGTTGGTGGTTCTCCTCTCTCACTGCAGTCAACGCCCGGCGCAAATCCTGCAGCTCGCCGGTGATCCGCACATAGGCCTCATCCTGAGCCTGGATGAGGGACCCCATGTGCACAATTGTCGGGTCGGCCTCCTGCTCTAGACTCCCAAACTGGCTGAAGCTCCTCCCGATCTGGAAGCGGGGAAAAAGGCGGTACGGGGAGTCCTCTAGCCGAGCACGGTAGGTTTCCCCCAACTGGAGAATGGCCTTCCTGGCAGCATCCTGCAGCGCATGTGCCAGCACCATCCTCTCCGTCGTGAAGTAAAGCGGTCGATCCTCTGCTAGGACTCAACTCCTCGCGAAGACCAGCAACCGGACCTGCCACAAGTCCTGGCCAAGGCCGGGTATGAACGAGTAGCGATACTCAGGACGATGGGGAAACCCCAACTCCTGCAGCATCAGCGACAACTCCTCACAGAAGCCTCCAGCCTGTGACGCAAAAGTGGTGACGGCAGGCATCTACAAATTTTGAAACACGTTAAGATTAGTAAACAAATTTTAAATAAAGGATAGGATAAGCACAAGACACTAAGATAGGGGAGATAGAAGCAAATGAACTTAAACTTTTGTAAGTACGTTTTTATAAAAATATTAGTCCTTAAGGCTTTGCCATTCTAACTAGGTCACGTCATACAGTCGTCCAGGCTCTGATACCACCGCTGTGGGACCCCAGATCAGCTATCCGAAATCTCCTGTGTATTTCTGTACTAGTCCTAGATCAGTAGCTAGTACACAGTCAACAGTGATACGTCAGTGCCGAACATAACGAAATTGTAACGTAAATATTAAAGTATGGGCCACAAGGCCACTTATTACAATACTCGGTCACGAGACCGGAGACACGACAGCGGAAGCAAAAGCGACAAAGAGCGAACACCAAAAACACCACAGGCGACGACAAGACACGCGACTAGCTATCTTGGCAATCTTCCTCGAATTCTTCGGTGTAGAACTCACCGTCTTCAGCTGCGTCCTGGTAGTTCTCTGATGATGACAAGATGTGTAGCACGTGAGTACAAAAGTACTCAGCAAGTTAGGGAAAGTTTATATGTGGGGCTTTCCAAAGGAAGGTTTAATACGATTCATTTGCATAAAGCCAAGTTCACCAATTCATACCTAAGTATAATTTTCATAAAGCACATTTTAATAATTATTTTAGCAATTGAATTATTTAATATTTCAGTGAAGGTTCTATCCACCCTCACCAATATAAAGGCTCTAACCGCCAACTTTTAAAAGATTAAGTTTAATCACATATGACTCTTTCCGTCAAGGCATAAAACAGGTTCTTTCCACCTTGTTGGCTCAATCCGCCATCAAACATCCGAGAGTTCTAACCACTCCCGAATCCCAAAACAAAGCACCGTTTAATTTTAAAACCAAAACTAAAGTCTATCAATATGAAAGCATTCCTTGCTTTGCCCTTGACCGTAGGCACGGCTATTCAAATAGTTTTAACTCTGTAGAGGTGTACAACTTTACCCACAAGACATGATCGTCTCTTGATGCCATGCAATTAACACACTTCCTTTGGTGTGTCGGCAGAGAGATCATGACAAGGCCTTTACAATGTATACGCCTAACCCGACCCACCCGCTGAGGTTTCACCGCTGTTAGGGTTCTAGCCACCAGTCTGAAGCCAGCTTGCGCCGTGTGAGAAAAACAGTCTTGTCTCTATCCAGCACTCACATTCCACCATTTGGTGAGTCTAAGTTAGGTTTCTACAAATTATTTAGCCAGGTCGTACCATTATAGACATGTGGTAGTACAGTTATGCTTAGAATGGACAATCATAAGCGTCGGTCCTTATTTGACTTGGGGCGGCACTTGCACAATGCAGCTAGTGCTCAATCCGCACACACCCGACATTCCATTCCGCCCAAGTCCAAACCATTTTTCCTTTTCTTTTTATTTTATAAAAACAGTACCAAAATCTTTATAATCATTTCCAATTCACACTTTAAATCATCCTTTTTGAATAATCCCACCCATGGGTCATTTTCATCAATGTTGGCCCTAAGCGATTCTACCGTACTATTCAACGAAGGTCACCATATAGAGTAAACATGGCATAGCAAATGTCCTAGGGTTACAAGTAAACATGGATGTCAAAAACAAAGGAGGTATTCACAAATCGGATTAACTATTCACTTATATTTGACATACGATGATAAACATAGCATGCGAGTTTATAAAACCTTGTAAACACATTTGTAAACATAGGGTCAACATGCATCAAGGAGACTTGCCTTCGGTCACAGCGAGGGTGTCGAAACCTTGGAGTTCGGCGGCGGGGTCAGCGGACTCGGACGGCTCCTCGGCTACGCGCAAAACGAGACAACAAATAAACAACCGAAAAATAAATAAAATCCAAAAATTACCAAAGTAGTACTGGCAGGTAGATCTTGAATTTAAATGAATTTAGAAATTTGAACGGGGTCAATCGGAGTTCGGACGGAAAAGATATGAGCTTCCGAAGTTCGAAAACCCTAGAAAATGCAAAAAAATGAAGAATATTATGGGAATATTCCCCCTTTTGATTTTTCTGATTTCTTGGATGACTTGGAGCCTATGACAGGTGGGGCCACCCTGTCATTGAGTGGAGGGGGGTGCTTCTTCTTCAAGCTTGGGCCAAAGCCATGGAAGCAAGGGGAGCATGGAGGCGGCGATGAAGCGGCGGCAGGCATGGCGGCGCGAGCACGGGCACAAAGAAGGCCAAAAAAATAGAGAGCTCCCGTTTTTCCAAAAACCCGAATTTTTGCACCAAATTTTCATGAAACGATGGAAAACAAAAAGATGGATCTTCTAAAGAACATCCTAAGGAACCTATAGAATCAAGGAATTGAATCAATTCTCACCGGAGACGACGAATTTGGCGAAAAACAGAGTTTCGGCCGAAGTGAAAAAAACTTGAAATTCGTCTTCAATCCTTGATGGAACCTAAAATTGATGGATGAATTAGAAACTAGACTCCCACACGATCACAAGGAAACAAACGGATTGAGGATTGACCCACCGGAGAGGGAGGAACAAGGATGAACACGAAGAACACATGAAAACGTGTCCCGGCGCTGATTTTCTTGATCTAGCGGATGAACGAGGTGGAGAGGCTAAGAGTGAGTGCTACCACCGGGAAGAGGGTCCTTATACGCAGAGAAGAGAGGTGGTGGTGCGCCGTTTGGAGTAGAAACGGGCGAGATATTGGCATTAAAGCACATTTCAGTTTTTGCGTTACTATTCGAATTCCGGTGAGCTTTGAGGTTAATGACCACCGGGAATGGAAAGGTCTCGCCGTTACGGATTCAACGGACTTGACCGTTCGTGATTTGGAGGTGTAATGGAGGAGTTATGAAGGAATTAAAGAGGAGACCTCCATGGATGGAAGCTTGGTGCTCTTCCCTGGAAGCTTGCCATCGTGAGGCTGAAGAAGGGTACTGTAGCGCCACGTGTCAAGCTCCTATTGGCCTAGAGTTACGTAAAGGTGACGCCCTAAAGAAAAATTAACAAAAATGGTCTAAAATTCCGAAAAAATTCCTAGAACCATTTTGGAATATTTAGAAGCCAATAAAATTAGTTTCGCGGAATTTGGATGAAATTTGTGGATTTGAATATTCTGGAGCGAATAGTGGGCATTAAACAAAAGCCGCGCGAGATAAATACCAGAGAGCTTCCAAAAATCTTGGGAATCATTCCAAAAGTCCTTTTGGAATATTTGGGACCTAATTGAAGTGATTTCGGGATTTTTGGAGCATTTTTGGACTCAGGTGAAATTTCGGGTACCGGCGGAAACCAAGAAATTCGATTTTCGAACGGAGGGGAATTAAATTCTGATTTTGGATGGGAAGGGATGCCAGGTTAACATAAACACCAAGGAAACTCTAATTTTTGAATTTAATTAATTTAAATTAGGTTTTTCCCAGAAAGCGAAACTGAGGATGTTACACCTACTCGGAATATCCGATTTGCTCATCGAAACATCCGAAGGTTCTAGACCTGCGCGTACATCGGAACATCCGATCTCAGATCGAAACATCCGATATGTCCGTAACCCTTAAGAAAGTGACCGGTTCACTTTGTTTTCCTTATTCTTTTTATCCCTTCTCATCCGTACGAGATTCTTTTTCCACGTCTTATCGTTTTCAGAGTTTTCGACCATCTGGAACCTTCGATCTACTCCAAGGGTGAATCCTCTCTGTGGAGGATTTCATTTTCTGCGTTTCAATTTCAATCGTGTTCATCTCAAGGCTGCCCTAGGGCTCATTTCTCAAAAATTCAATTCTACCCGCTTCTTTTGTCAAATTCCTTCGGTAGAATTGTTGATCTACATATCTAGTTTCTCCATATTCAATTTTATCAATTTCCCTTGGACAATCTAGAGGAGATCTTGATTTTTGGTTGTGCTTTTGAAAACTTCGAAACATCCAACTTTTGCATCGGAAGTTCCAACATAACAACGGAACCTCCGATACAAAATCGGAATGTCTGATGTTGATAGAACTGCACCAAAGTCAGTTTCCTTTTCGACTTTGTTTCTTATCGAGTCATCCATTTGTTAGGACTCACTCGATGGATCCCGGACAAGGTGATGATCAGCCCAAGAAGGGCAAGTCTGATGTTTCCATCACTTTTGGCCATAAAAGGAAAACTCCAACCGGGACCAGAACAAAGATAGTTGTAACCAAAGGATGTCCGACGGGCGTTATATCTATCAATGAGCCTACTCAAGCTGCCCAAACTGTCAACGTGCCTCGTGGAGCCCCCTTGCCTTCTAGGAAAGGCAAAGAGATTGCTGCATCCTCTCAGCCAGCCGCCGTCAACACGATGCCAGTCTTGAAAAAGCCTGAACGGTCACAGTGGCTGGTTAGAAGAGCCGTGAGCTACAAAGGGAAGGCAACTCAGGTCCGCAAGGCTCGAGAAGAGAATCCCAGGAGATAGGCTCAGTTCACCATAGACCCCAGGCTCTGGACATTCTTCCAACAGGATTTCTACGAGACTTTTATCTTTCCCAGGAAGAATCCAGTAACTCCAATGCAGTGGGTGGACTGGGAATATATGGCTGATGCAGAAGATGAGATCTTCAACGATGTAATTGTTGCTTGTGAGAGAATTGGCATTAAAAGGATCATGAGTTTCAAGCATGATTGGAACGCAGAGATCATAGCTCAGTTCTATGCCACCCTCTACATCACCAAAGCTATAGTCTCCACGATGCAATGGATGATAGAGGGAGAATGGTACGAAGTCTCTTATCCTCAATTTGCAAGAATGCTTGGATTCACTAAAGCTGATGCTAGGGATAGAGACAAGATCCATAATGAGACCTCCTTGGTGGCAACCAACATCAATTTTCTTTATGATGAAGATGTAGAGTTTGAGCCGGGCAACACCAAGGGCATGAAGCCATTCTTTGTTTGTCTGAACAGGCTCTTCAGAAAGACTATTACACCCAAGGAGGGATGTCGGGACCCGAATCTGCAAATCCGGACCCTCTGTGTATTCTGCACTAGTCCAGGATCTCGCTAGTGCACACAGTCATAACAGGGATGAAGTACCACAATCATACACAGCGGAATATAAATAAGTACTTCAATAATTAAAATAAACTGTTGCACGACCTTAAGATCACCTTACAATATTCAACTACGCAGGGCTTACTAAAACAAAAGTAAATAAACATTGACAGTGGATAATAAAAGTCTTGATAAGCTCCAGAACTCCACAGGCTTCTGACATGGCTTGCACCCTAGTTCTCCTGGTCCTCAACATACTCCTCCCAAGTGGGTGTTGACTCTTCTTTTGATGTTTATTGGATGGCAAGGGTGAGTATACAACATACTCAGCAAGTTATGCACAGAGGTGCAATCCTATTACTATATGCATGGCTTCTTCCAAAGGAAGGGCTTAATTGGTTCCTTTGCATTAAACACCATTTTACTTTAATTGAATAACAATAATAGATTCAAAAATAGTGAAATCATATTATTCACAATCTCATTTCATAAGCATGGCACAAAGCCTAAGTCAATGTATCATCATCTCTGTCACTCAGCCAACCTTCCCACATTTTATTTTAGAGAATCTACCCCTTGACTGTAATCCCCGAGCTTTGTCCAGTACCGTGGACTTGGCTATTCGAATAGTTTTGACACACTCTGCAGAGGTTGTACACTTTACCCACATGATACGGTCGCACACCACAAAGGCGATTGACTGTAACGAAGTTTTTCAGAAACTTCCATCTACACCTATGACCCTCTCCGGTACTGCCTTCACTACCACTTCCCCCACGAAGGATCGAAGTGTAGGACCGACAATCAACGTTGGATGGGCACCAAGCCGTAACTCTGGTACGCTCCCCACGCAGTTACCTCGATGTAACTATCACCCTGAGGTGTCAAAGGTAAGATTTCAGAATCCTACTAAACTAAGACCGTCCCACTCCAGTCATGTGGTTGTACGTAAGGCCCAGTTCAAAGGCTTGCAAGGTGAAGTCCTTAACTGTCCAGGGCAAGACATCCTTCTCTCAAGTTTTGGCACAAAGCCCTCACATCACTCGTCCCGTTGCCACGAAGGCTGCTGCCACGGAGGCCCACCTGGTACGAAACCATCTTGCCACTTGCCCCAGTCTAAATCTTTTCCAACCCCAGTTTGATTATTGTGCAACACATGCCAACAATAATATCAATTATCATGTAGAACCACAAAGGTACCTACACTTCACATCATCACGTGGCAAGATTACACTATTTCCAAAATTCTTTCCATATATCATTAGTCAATATTCTTTTGCTATTTGAAACACATTTCACGTATAAGCAAGACTAAACAACTAGTCACGGTATAGCCTCCCATGTTGGCACAATATTACATCCAACTAGTTAAACCAAACTAAAGGTGACAATGGATACATGGCATACAAATATTAATCATCAAGGGGAAAATAACAATTAGGTTGTTTAGCTACTTTACCCAAATTAAATTAATTCATTTTAACAATATAGCATGCATAATTTAAATCAAAATATATTTCAAAAATTATGAACAACATGGTCAAAGCACAACTTGCCTTCAAAAAGATGATGATCTTGATCTAGGGCTTGAGCTTGGTCTTCAACTTCCGCACTCTCGCACAGTTTAACGTCTACGCGTAGCAAACAACCAATTAAACACACATTCGGAAAATACCACAGAGCAAACTAGTTTTTAATTTCATGAAAATTTCCAGATAATTAGTCTAGCACTTTTTAAGATTTATAAAATTTATTTCTGAATTTTTGGACGTATAGTTTAAGAGCTACAAAATTCGTCAGTTTAGACTTTCCGCGAATAATTAGAAGTATAAATTTATTTATAAAATTTCATGAAAATTACTGTAGAAATGTATTAATTTTTACTAATTAACAAAATTTGTTGCAAGCGATTCGGACTTAAAACAAATTTGTAGCGAAAAAGACAAAATTCGCGTTTTGGAAAAAAATGAATTACTAAAACTTTTTGCATGGCACTATTCCTTCTTATATATGTGTATACTCCTTGGTTGCATATGGGTTCGGTTTGGGCATTTGCTACGAGAGAAAAAAAAATAGAGATCGGCCAGACGACCAGAGCGGGACAGCGAGTGCAGTCGGCCGGAGACAGCGACAGCGGCGGCGAATGCAGTTAGCCTGAATCAATCGGCGGCGGCGGCGACTACGGCGCGTAGGCGGCTACGGCGACGGCGCGCTTGTGCATGCAGACTACAAACTAACACATACATGAGAGGGAATAAGAATAGACAAGTGGTAGGGAAACTTATGCGGGGAAAGTGTAACTCAAAAATACAACTTTATTATTTAATAATAATAACTTGGTATGGTTGCTTACAATGCCTAAAGGCTTTGCAACACATACTGCACACTCAACAAGCAATGAAAATCCAAATCGTCTCACACTGGAGTCTAACGCCTAAAGGAGTGACTCTTATTCTATAACGCGACTCGACGAAGGAGTCTCAACCTCAACGCCTACCCTCACTCGTCGAGAAAACCACCACTGCCTCCTCGGGGCGGGTGCGGCGGCATAGGCGCGAAACAATCGCCATGCCTTGCAACTGCAGCTATGGTTGACGATGTGGCGTCCTCCTCTGGCTCTAGATCTGGCTGCTGTTGTGGCTGCGGCGCGGGTGCAGGTGGCGCCTCTTCTGGGTCCTCCTCTGGCTCTGGGGTGTCAAAATCCAACACTGGATCGGGGCCCTGTCCATACAGTGCAGTCTCCAGCTCTGCGATCCTTTCCGCAGCATAGGCGACGTACTCACGAGCATTCTCTAAATGCTTTTTCTCTTCCTCAACCTGCTCGCGAGCCTTCTTCAACTCCTGAACTGTGTCATCGATAAGCTCCTCCTGGGCGGCGACGAATCTGGCTAAGTGAGTGACGGTGGCATCCTCGTCCTCTATCAGCCTTCGCTGAGCTCTGTTGTCCCGGCGTGGGTGGTGACGGAATATTGTGCCTTCCAGCTCCCTGAAGTAGGTGCGAGCGATCTGCTGCATTGCTCGACGCGACACCTCCTGGATTCCCATCTCAAAGGTAGACCTCCTGGAGGTGAAGTGGAAAGGGCGGCTGAACTTCGTCTTCTCTCGGGCATACACCGTGATCCTGACGTCCCATGCTATGACCAGTCCGGCCTGCATGAGTGTAGTCCCTCGGTAGAACGGTCTCTCAAAACCTCCAAGAAACTGAAGCATACGCCACAACTCGGCAGCGTAGCCTCCCTCACGCTTGGCGTAGTTGTTCTTCATCATCATCTGTCAGAAGACACTCGCGTAAGAACGTAACATTTTAAAATCATGGTGGGAGACGAAAATAACTCAGCAAGGGGTATGAACAAGAAAGAAAGGGGTAAGGCGAGAATTCCTTCATTATCTTAACAACTTTTAACTTTAGAAAATAAATTTTTACCCTCACTGCGACCAATCTAACTATGGGTGAGCCTACAGTCAGTATGGCTCTGATACCACCTCTGTCGGGACCCGAATTTGCAAATACGGACCCTCTGTGTATTCCGCACTAGTCCAGGATCACGCTAGTGCACACAGTCTCAACATTGGTAAATATCACAGTCACACTCAACGATTAATAAGGTACTTTAATTAGTTAACCAAACTGGTTGCTCAACCTTAAGGTCAAGTTACAAATATACGCCACGCAGGGCGAAACTTATTAAAAGAGAAATAACAGCAGCGGAAATAAGATAACTTCGTGGCGCCATCCAGTATACCACAGGCAACTGACTGGGCTCGCTCCCTAGATAGACAGTTCCTCTTGGAGCTCCTCCTCCAAAGCTGGTGTAGACTCTTCTTCAACTGATGTTGTATTGTGGCAAGGGTGAGTACTTGGTACTCAGCAAGTCATGCACAGAATGCAACTAATATACTACATGCATGGTCTATTACAAAGGAATAGCTCAAAGTATAGTTGCAGTGAAACAGCATTTGTCAAGTAACATAAGCAGATTCGAAAGCAGTAGAAACAAGTATAAGATCAATAACTTTTCCAGGAGTTAAATAAACATCTTTCCCATTCCTAATCCACATTTCCATCAACTTCATTATTAAACCAAACCAAACCTTTCAAGTCCAAGTTATTTTCAAGAAAGTCTAACCCTTGACTGTAATTCCCGAGCAATGTCCAATGCCGCAGACACGGCTATTCGAATAGATTTTACTCTCTGCAGAGGTTATGCACTTTACCCACAAGATACAGCCAAATACCACAAAGGCGAGTGTCCGTAACAAAGTCTTTCGGAAACTTCTAACAGCACAAGTGGGCCTCCCTGGTTATTGCACACTAACCCTTCCCTTAGCGAAGGCGAAGTTTAGGCCAATCAACCGTTAGATGGGTACCTGGCCGCAGCCCCGATACGCTCCCCCGTACAACTACACAAAAGGTATAGTTGACGCCCCGAGGTCCCACAGGTACGTTATTAGCAACTTAATCAACTAGGTCCGTCCCATTACAGACATGTGGTTGCACATTTGACTCAGTTCAAAGGCTTGCAAGGTTAAGTCCTTAGGATGACCAGGGCAAGACTACCCAAAGAACCAAATCAACATTCCTGGTGCCACAACTGGCCCACCCGATCATTCTTGCCACATGCCCCGGTCGAAAACTATTTATCAAACCCCCAGTTGTTTACCACGCACCACGTGCCATCAATATCATCATCAATAACACATGACACTTCTCAAAACAAGTTCCATATCTCATTAAGTCAATGTTATCATGTAATTGTCAAAAACATGTTACATGGCAAGGCTAAGCATACTACATCAGTCTAATTACCCATATTGGCAATTTAATAATGCCAAACTAATAATCCACAACTAGGGTGACAAGGGGTCATGGCACATAAATAATAATCAAGGTGTCTTTAGTGCAAAGTTGGCATTTAACTAATCTCCCAAAATTAATTAAAGCATTTCTTTAATTAAACTAGCATGCAATAAATTAAATCAAAATAATTTCAAAATGGGATCAACATGGTCAAAGCACAACTTGCCTTCAAAGAGTACTTGTTCTTGGTCTTGGGCTGGCTCCTGGGTCAACACTTCACCTTCGAAGCCCTCGGGTATTTCAACGTCTACGCATAACGCGTGCAAATAGCAACCAATGAATAAAATAGTATACAAAAAGTATCCGAACATACAAATAAAGTCCATAAACAGAGAGAGCATAATTTTATGAATTTTTAGGAATTTGAATCGGCAAAATCGGAGTTGAAACGCAAAAGTCACAATCGTTTAAAGTTTAAATAATCAATTAAATAATATTACAGAGAAAAACTTTGGTCCAAAAATTAAATAAAATTCACCATTAGGTAGATTTCAATTTTATAAAAATTTAGAAATTTGAATCACTCAAATCGGAGTTAAAATGCAAAAGTTATAAGCGTTTGAAGTTTCAAAATTCAAATTAAACATTAAACCGAATTAATCCATTTATTTTTATATTGAAAAATCGATTAATGACGTCAGCGTGGAATTTTATTTCCCACCGAATTATTTTTCTATTGAAAAATTGATTTATTGCGTCAGCCGGTCCATGGACGTGGTCCACGGTTCGGTTTGGGTCCACCGTGGATCCGGTCTACGAGTACATGTCTCACTGACATGTGGGCCCCCATCAGATGACGTCAGCGGTGACGTCATCATGCTCGGCTGAGGACGGCTGACAGCTAGGCCCCACCGTGACGTCATGTGAAATCATGTGCTGAAAAATTGGCTTAGAATTGAATTTGCAAATATGTTTGTTCATGTGTTTTGTCAATTTGATAAGAAGCAGCAAGTTTCGCTTTGCTTGTAGGACCAAGATCTCAAGAAGCGATAAGTTTCCCATCTACGACGGACAAACTTTGTTGGTGCTGTCGTGGACTTCTTTTGAACTCATTGAGCCAAACTCAATTTTCCTCAAAACCAAGTAAGTTGTGCATGTACGACGGACAAAGTTTTTGGGTAAATCGTGAACGTGTTTTTGAGCTCATGAGTCGAACTCAATCTTCCAAGAAACCAGTAAGTTTTGCATGTACGGCGGACAAACTTCTTTGGTCAGTCGTGAATGGCTTTTTGAGGTTTGATTTCGCATGTACGACGGACCGATTTTGTTTGTCCGTCGTGAACGTGTTTTCGCCAGAATGATTTCTTCTTGGAACTGAAACTTTCACTTGTACAACGGACCGATTTTGTCTGTCCGTTGTGAATGGTTTTTTGAGTGATTTTTCATGTGTACGCCGGACCATATTTCCTTGTCCGTCGTGAATGCGTTTTTGCTGAATTAGGGTTTTGAGCAGAATTGAAATAATTTGAATTTGAGATTATGAAATTTGTGATGATTTCATGATGCATGTTTTGAAGTGGACTTTATGCAATGCTCATGTGAGTAGTTGCATGGATTGACATTGAGTCAAGTCGTGGACTTGTGCTCGGATTTGTTTTGTGGTTTGTTCATGTGCAGGTATTGCTCGAAGACGAACGTGGTCGATGACGGGACCGGAACTAGGTTCATGGAGGAACTGAGGTTCGGGACTAGGTTCAGGAGGAACTGAGGTCTTGGTGGTCAAGGATGTCATGCGGGACGTTCGGGCTAAGAGAATGGTGCACATGAAGAATGGTTAGTCACGTGAGAATGGCAGGAGGTCATTCGCGTGCAAAGTGTTAGTCACGTGAGTATGGCAGGTAGCCATACGCGTGCAAAGTGTTAGTCACGTGAGTATGGTAGGGTTGCCATACGCATGCAAGAGTTGTACTCGGCCAGGTTGGGCCAAGTAGAGTTGTGTTGGATACGGATTCCTTCTAGGGAATAGGAATCGTATTCAGAACTCCTTGTGGGTTGGTGCTTTAAATAGGTGGGGGGTCTCCTGTTGAAAGGCACCAAGTAGAGCTGAGCGCATCAAGCTTTGAGCTTGGTTTTAGGGTTTGTACTCTTTTGATGAGAGTATTTTAGACAAGAAATAAAGATCAATTCTTCCAAGATTTTTATGCTACAAGAACCACGTCGCTCTGATGTTTTCTGTTTTGGTTCTTGTTTGCATGCTTGTTCTAATTCTAGATTGGTTTTTGATCGTTGAGTTTCATCTTGATTTGATCCATCAAAAACCGTTCTAGGGTATTGATTTAGAGTTTCTCAAAGTCTAGTTGATTAATCTTTTGAAGATCTTGTTTAATCTTGAAGTTTTGATTAGATTGATTCTCGTCAAGTTCTGGATCAGCAAGCTTGCGAAGCTCATAACTTTTGATCCGTAAGTCCGATCGAGCTGATTCTTTTTGGGTTCGATTCGTACTGGAATCTAGTTTCTTGTGTCCAAATTTCAGATCGATCCTACGGTTGGATCTCCGGGAATTCGCATTTTACCAAACCACTATTATTCTGTTTTTGTCGAAAACGAGGCAATTATTTGGTTCTGTTTTGGGGTGAACTTTTAATAGATCAAGAATTTGGTTTTAGCTTCCGCACAATCATTCACCCCCCCTCTGATTGCTATATTCGTATATTTCAATCCTACACGTCAGCATGACGTCATGGTGCGGTTCGGCTGGGCTGCTGACACGCGGGTCCCATGCTGACGTCACGTGTGACGTCAGCGGCGACCGGCGTGACCGCGCTGACCGCGATGGTTAGTCTTCCAGCCATGTAGCTAGATCTCGGCCGTTGATTTGAAAATCAACGGCCCAGATCGGATCTGGGTTTCACGCGTTAGGAAACTACACGGTCGATCTGGACCGTTTGTTCTTGATCGGACGGTCAAGATCCAATCTAAAGCTACAACGTGGGTTAACCCTAGCCGTACGATCTAGATCTAACGGCTGAGATCTATCCAAGCACGGTGCAGTTACGGCTACGTGGCGCGATCTAAACCGTTGGATCTAGATCCGATGGCTGAGAATAGATCTAAAAGTTAACACGTGAAATTTTACCGTGGTGACGTGGACGAATCCTGGCCTTCGGATCTTGATTGGACGACTGGTGGAACTCGCGAGACGGCGATGGCGTGCGGCGGCGCTAGCAGATTGGAGTTGGGGACGACGACCAAGTGAATGGCGCTACGGGGCTCCTCCAGCGAGGTGAGTGGTAGTCTCCGACGCGTCTCATCCTTGCGGTTCCAGATCTGGGCTCGGTGGCGGCGGAGGACGGCGGATGGCGGCGGAAACAACGAAGAACCATGGCGGAAGCCTAACCCAACTACGGTGAGCGATTGCGGCGCAACCACGGCGGCTGAGGCGTGATGGTCTAGGGCTACGGGTGCGCACAGAAACGGGCTACAGGCTGGCGGCGGCGACGCAATAAATACCCCCTCGACGTCCGTGTTATGCGCGGAAAACGAGGGCCCACGCACGGGCGGCGGCGGAATCCGAATCCATTTCGGATTGGGTGACGTGGCTCAACGTGGACCGTTGGATCTTGATCCAGCGGGCACGGGGTTTGGGCTCGGGTTCGGCTTGGCGACTTGGCTGGCTCGGTCGGGCTCGGGTTCGGGTGACACGGCACAATCGTGGCCGTTGGATCTCAATCCAACGGTCACGCGGTTAGGTTAGGTTGGCTCGGGTCCGGCTCAAACACGGCTCGGGTCGGGCTCGTGTCCGACTCGGGTTCCGATTCAGTCGGATGAACAGTGAAACCAATTCGATTTTTCAGCGATTAAAATAATCCGATTAATTTCTAGAATTTCATTTAATTCAAGAAAAATAGCAAAATACTCAAAAAAATTCTAGAAAGATTCTAGAAAATATTTTAGGACATTTGGGACTCAAATAAAATATTTCCAACAAAAATTTATTTGCAACTTTTAATTCTTTAATTATTTCAAAAGGGAATAAATTCAAATAAATTCCAAATAAATCCAAATAAATTCCAGAAAATTCCAAAAATTCACAAAAGTGCAAAATAACATTTAAATTCATGAAAACAAAAAATTTGGGGTGTTACAGTTGGTTAATGTGTGTAGCCAAGGTTTGGTCTTGAGTGGAGGTCGTGGGTTGTAACTGATGGTAAATGCCTGGCTTCAAGCACTGCTAAAAAAAAGAGAGAGGAAACGGCTAGCAGATGCGTGGGAAATGGAAAGGTCCTGGAACGGCTGGAGGAAATGTGACTAGTAACGTACATGCACACCTACACACGAGCGGCTGGAAAAACAATCATCTCTTCCTGCACACAGGTATATACGCATATACGTTCCACAATGTTGCGGAAAAAATAACAGGGAGGTTTTAAAAATATGAAAAATTCCTCTAAAATACTAGGAACTGAGTGGAGATTAACAAAGTTGGTTTTGTGATTTTTTGACGTATAGATTTTTTGTAAAAAAACTTTTAGTGAATCAGACACCTGTACATATTTTTGTAAAATCAACGATTTACGTTATATAACATGTTTTTCGAAAATATTTGAAGAGAACACTCTCGTTTACCCATTGTCTTAATTAGAACCAAAATTTTAGATTTTATACTTATGCAAAAAGGCATAATCTTTATTTGGCACGATTAGTCAAAAAAACTTGAATTCAAATTACTCGCGAGGATTCCAAGTAAATTTCGGAAAATTACAAATAATCCCAGAAACACACTAAATGTATTAAAAGCAATTTTTTGGATGTTACAAGGCAGATGCCTACCATGTGCTATCCTATACAAGAAACCTGATATGCAGAATACAAGAGGGCCAAAGATTGTTCGATGTCTTTGATTTCATTTGGAATGAAATCAGACTCACCTCTATGGAGCCCAGGAGGAGCTGTGGATATGCTCCTTTCATCATGCACATGATTGAGCAGGTAACAAAGCAACAGTTTGAATGTGATGCAAAGCATATTGGAGTGCAGATTAGGATAGTCAAAGCCCTAGGACAGCCAGCCAATCGTCCTACCACTAGGCACGGCGCCTCTTCATCAGCTGCTACTCCAGTTGCTCCCTCAGCTCCTGACACATCTTCTTCAACAATCCTTCGAGCATTAAAGTCAATCTTTGGATTGTGCAAGAAGAATGCAGTAGAGGTCAAGAAAAATACCAAAAGACTTAAGGACATTCAGAGGCATCTGGCTCTTCCTAGCTTGCTCTGATGATGAGGAAGACGAAGACGAGATCGAGGATCCATTCCTTTAGGCTGCTGCTGAGGAGTCTAGCTCAGAGGAATATGCCGAAGAATCTGCTTCTGAGGAGGATGACTAGATTCTTTCTCACTTGTTCTTGCTTGATCTTTCCTTTTGGTGTCTTGATGCCAAAGGGGGAGAAGAAAAGAAAAGCTTACCTCCTATCGGTCTTTTGAGAAATTGTGCAAATGTCATGTCAACTCTTAGGTTGTTTATTAGTTTCTTTTGAGATATTTGGAACTTATATCTTTTCTTAAACGCTAAGTGCTTTATGTCGCTTATTATCTCTAATACAGTTATCTGCATGAGTGATGATCAAATATATATCTAGAATGCTTACTTTGTTATCTATGTGTGCTCAAATGCCATATCATGCATCTTTATATAGCTCTTGCATATTTCCTCGATTGCAAAGATGTAGGGGGGAGCTCTCACAATTTTCCTGCTAAAATGTGTAATTGAACTTTCACTCATTTCCTTAAATGCACATATTTAGGGGGAGCTCACTATATCTTGTTGCATTCCAATTTTATTAATATTCATAATCTTTTGTAAGCTTTAATCGTGTTGTCATCAATCACCAAAAAAGGGGAGATTGAAAGTGCATCTAGGCCCCCAAGCATGTTTTGGATGATCAATTACTAACGATTAAGGGACTAATGGGTTCAATGAGTTAATGAACAGGTGAAAGTCCCAAAGCAAAAAGGATTTACGGACGTTGATGACCCTCAAAAAGCGAAAGAAAGAAACACGATGTCATATCGATGTAATTTGCATTTTCGTTTGGTCATAGACATGCCGTACTATTAAGAGGGATGCAACGTAGTCAATATAGGTCAAGTCTCTATGCTCAGGTGAATGCCTACTCATTTTTGCCAAGAGACAGGAGTCATAACACGCACACCGAGTAGTTTTCTTCTCTGTCCATATCGGATGTTCCGATCCAATACCGAAAGTTCCGATGTATCGGACTGTCCGGTGTGAGCGTTTTGTGCACTCTTTGGACACATCGGACATTCCGATGTACACTTCGGAAGTTCCGATATGTGCTTGAAATGTTTAGGGTACTCTCTAGACACTTCGGAAGTTCCTATGTTTTGATCGGATGTTCCGATTCATATAGAATCTGAAAAGGGTACTCTCTGGACAGATCGGATGTTCCGATCTGTGGAGAGGACATTCCGATGCAGACTTGGAAATGTTTTGAAACTATTTTTCAAAAGTTGCTCTATGGACACATCGGATGTTCCAATCGTAAAAATCGGAAGTTTCGATGTGTGTATTCTGACCGTTAGAATCAGTTGAATTTCTGGAAATTTGGTCACATCGGATGTTCCGGTGACTGTATCGGAAGTTTCGATATGTGGCTGAGTGGAGGAATAATCGCTAGTTTTTATTCAAAACTATAAATACCCCTCCACCCCTCTTAAATGAAGTTAGCTAGTTGGCTGGGTTTTCATTGAGCATTCAATACAAGTCTTGAGCTTTCTTTTTTCTCTTCTCCTCCTTGATCTTAGTGATCAATTAGAGAGTGAGGGTTAAAAGGAGATATAGAGCTAAGAGCAAAAGAGAGACACTCATTGAGCACTAGAGATCTTCTCCAAGATTGGCTTCAAGTTGCATTCATTTCTCTTCGATGTTGAAGGACTCCTAGACGGTTAGGTGTCACTCACGATCTCCTAAAGATTGTGGGTAGCCGTGAGAAGTTTGTGAAGGTCGATTTCGCCTCCGAAAAGGAAGAAATCAAAAGTGGAACCAAATTTCAAGTGTGACCGAGGCTTGGGAGAAAAGGGTTGGAAAAGACCCGGCTCTTTGTGAGCTTCCTCAATGGAGACGTAAGATCCCCTCAAGGATGTGAACTCTGGGAACAAACTCTTTGTCTCCTTGTTTCAATTACTTTTGTGCAATTGAATTCAATTTGCTTATTTAAAGTTCTACTAATTGCTAGTCTTGTCTAGTTCATTTCCCTGCACTAGGTTGGTGTAGAAACAAATTAGAATTCATTAGTTACATCCATTCGTTACTTCAACTTCTAGAGTGTTCAAACATTCCGATAGTTCATCGGAAGTTCCGATTATATATTGGAAGTTCCGTCTGCTCATCAAAAGATCCGACTTACTTTTCGCTGCTATTAATTTAATTTAAATTTAAAATAGCCTATTCACCCCCCTCTAGGCAATTAGCACACTTTTCAAAGGCTACCCCATAATAGCACTTATGATTGTACGAAAATTCTTGGATTATACAACACTAAGTTCGGTTCTTAATCTGACCCGGGCGAAGACTGCCCCTACACTACGTACAAGTTAAAGCTTGCACACCGGGCTATTGCGATAATTCGCCCGTGTCAAACCATAGTTTTATTTTCATTTTTACCAACATATCGATATCCTTTACTGTCATAACCAACCCTTTTAAACTGCATGACAACACATGTCTATTCCTAAACATGACCAAATTTCAGTATTTATCACGAACAAAATAACCATTCGTTCATGATCCCATTTCTAAGGCATACTAAGCATGTGCGATTAATATTCGTGTATACTGAATTGACATTATTTTATGTCTAACCATAATTTAGGGTTTTCAATGTTCTCAGGTCAACAGTTATTAAAGAAATCCCATGAGTTAGGTATATCTCTACCAAACCCCACAATATAGCAAAGTTTACTAAATATAGCGCAAGCATAATAGTGTTTGGTAAAAACAAGATAAACTAATTGAAATAGTAGAGTCAACATGGTCAAAGGAGGGTGCTTTCCTTGCTCAGTGATTTCCTGCGTGAAGTCGGGGTCATCGACGACAGTATCCGAAACGTCGAGGTCTACACGCCGTTCATTAAGAAGCAAGCAAATAACCAAATTCAATAAAAGAAGGAAGACAAACATACATGTGGCAAAAACAAGTCAAACATAAGTACAAATAGAACCATTCATGACAACAAGCGCGAGGGTGTGTGATGGTTTGGCGAGAATTAGGGTTTGGTCCAGCTACTAGCGTACAACACAAAACCACAATTTACAAAAGTTACAAATTTTGTTTTACAAATCCAGGAGGACAAAATTGTAAATAAATATATATTTATACTCAAATTCAAGAAGCTAAGATTGTTTGGATTTTATGAAATTTATCCAAGGTTAATAAGTAACATGGTTGATCGAAATTCTAAATGAACTAATAGGCATGAGTAAGCGGTCAACTAAAGTACAATGGTGACATATTGAGCTACTATTGCAGAGCCTAAAATTATGATATTTCAAAAGTTCAGGTTCTGAATTTTAAGTCCAACTAATCTTGTTTCACATTTTACGCATACATGAATATCTAGGTTTAAATGCACATGGAAAGACAGTAAAGTAGTTTGTGATTAAACAAGTCTATCCTAAATATTTTTATATAAACAGAAGGAGGACCATTTTATGAAATCATAGAAGCTGGTTTCACAATTTTTAAAGTTTATTTGCACTAGTTACAATTATTTCAAATATAAACATGTTGAAACTAATCTAATTAAGAATTTGATATAAACTAAGTCCAAAATTAAATGTTTTTGCATAATTGGAATCCTAATGACATCAGGAACACATTAAAATTGGTCTCAACAAGTTTGGTGATCATTTGCAAAAATTTTATATAGAGCACATTTTAGGCCTGTAGTTTAAATTTGAAATTCAAGTACTGTACATTGAGTAATTTGAAATATTTTTCTATATTCGGAAACTACATGATTTTAAAAAAATTAGAAACTAGTTTGACCTAATTTGGAGTTATATTGCAAAAGTTATAAGCATTTTAATTGGCTCGGCCTGGAAAATAACCCAAAAAATGCAAAATACGCTTTCCCATTGCGAAGACGTACTTCGGCTCAGGTTAAAACTAGCCTATGCACACGTGCGGCTGACAAGGTGGGGTCGGCTGTCAGTGGGTTGTGTTTGGCGGTGAGGGAGTGGGACTGACGGTGTGGTCCCACGGTGCAGCGACCGGCTCGGCTGAGCGAGGTGCGAGGCTGATAGCTCGGGCCCACGGTGTAACAGCATGGAGCAGGGGAGCGGTGAAGGGGGTCTTGCCGGCGGCGAAGCAAGGCTGGAGGCGGTCAGGTGAGGACGCGGTGAGAAAGAGGATGATGTGGTGGTTTTAGGGCACCACTTAATCGAGCTCGGGGATGACCGGAGCTGGGCTTGCGGCAGTGAGGGGCGGCGGCGGCAATGGCGCTCGGCCTTGGCAGTGGTAGGGTGGCGTCGAAGCTCGGGAGACTAGTCAGAGTGCATCTAGGTGCTAAGGGGATTCTAATTTGAAGACTCACCGAGTGGGAGAAGAGCCGAGGCGAGCTGTCACCGTGCGCCGAACTTGGAGAAGAAACCACGCGGTGTGGCGGCGTTCCAGGCAGCTCGAGCTAAAATCAACTAGGGAGAAAAGATTAGGGATGTGAGAGGAAGCTTAATGGTCGAACGATTGGAAGAATGAGTCGTCGAGGAGCTCTAATTGAGTTTTGGCCAGAGCTTCACACTTACCGGCAATGGGGACTCGACGGCGCAATCGGCTGGTGGCCGAGCTAAAAGAGGTACCGAGAATGAGCAGAGAAGGCAGGGCAAGGCCTATGTGACACTACGGTATGGTGTGACATTATAAAATGTGAAATTAGAGAATAAAATCTTACGGCTTGAGGTTTACTCGCGTTTTTGGGCCTTACGAAGTGATGTGACACCACGGAGTGTCGTAACCTTATTTAATGTGCTTGATAAGGTCAAAAACATTATGAAATATGGTATTGGAGGTTAAAACCATACGCTATGAGGTTTAATCGCGTTTCCGGGCCGTTTCCGGGGTTTTGGGCCTTTCCGGGGTAGTTTGGGGTCGTGGGCTTTGGTGGGATGGAGTTTGAGTCCAATTGAGGGGAGGAGTCCTGGTTGGAGGCCTCCACCAGCCCCTTATTGCGCCCCCCATACTGCCCCTTGCGCCCCCATGATGCCCTAGCCGCCCCCCACACGTCTCCACCTCCTCCTTGTGGCGCCTCCACATCCCCCATTGCTCCCCTTTGCTCCACCACCCCTCCACCACCTCTCCTCCACCCCCTTGCTGCCCTAGGGTGGTCTCCCCACCCCTGCACCTCAAGGAACCATCCTTTGGAGCGAGGAGCGAGGAGCGAGGAGCGAACCGGGAGGAGATCCATTCAGTTTTTGTGCGTCGGGCGAAGGTATGGTCATGGGAATCCTTGGGTTTGGGCTAGGTACTGTTCTAAGGATGATTATCAAGTTTTTAGATCAATTGGTGGTGCTGGATTTGATTAGATTAGATGGATTCTTGAGTTGGTCACGTCCTCTGTTTCGGGCAGCATGAGCAGTCGTACGGATGTTGAAGAAGTTGTAGATAATTTCATTATCTTTCCGTTGATATAAAGAACGTTAAATTCCGATCAGCCGTTTGAATGTTATGGCTGTTTTACCGAGCGTGTTAAAATCTGTGACGTGATTGGAACAGATCACGGTATTTTGTGGCTTAAACAACTTTAGAGTCCGAATCAGTCTTTCCCTATACCTAGAAAAAGTTGGGAAATTTCCTAAGCTACGCGAGGATGTACTCGTTTAATTGATTCGGAGTCTTAGAACCCGAGTTATGCCTTTTGGAAGGCTGCTGTCCCGGCGGGACAGAACCTCTGTTTTTGGGTATTGCGAGTAGTTGGCAATGTCGGGGTAGATGAGGGTTTGCGTACTGTTTTGTGGACATGATTGTGAGTGTGTGGTTCTTATGTGCAGGTGGTGTGACCCCGGGAGTGCCTTCTACTTCCCGCCAATCCATTGCCCGTGGTTGAGGCAAGTGTATTGTAATGGATAGCGATTGTAGGTTGTTTGATTGATTGAGATTGAAGTTTGAGTATATGATATGTTCACGTGCCATGCTTTAATGTTTGCCATTGATATGATGAATATGTTTATTATGTGATGATGCCATGTGTTAATGTACAAGTTATCCATGATGATGCCATGTGTTAATGTACAAGTTATTCATGATGTTGGCATATTTGCATACATGGCAAGATACATGGCCTGGGCGGTGAGAAAGTCATAACTAGTCCGGGGAAGGTCGGTGAGAAAGTTATGACTAATCCGGAGAGCCAATGAGTAAGTCCTACATCGTGATTCCATTCACCGCGGTGAACGGAAGCGAGGAGTAGGCACCCTCCATCTTCGGGATGGAAGGGGGGAGAGGGTGCACACCGACGGGTGTGTACTCAACCATACCGGTATGAGTTTCCAAGGAGACATGAGCATCGCACTGAATTACATTGCATTGCATTATATGAAGATGTTATATGAGGATGATTTATGATGATGTCAATGAAATGCTTACACTATGAATATGAGATGTGTATGATGTTGTATGTGAAAAGTGGTGATGAAGGTATTGGAATGTATTTTTTTTCTTGTTCCATTGCAATATACTTGCTGAGTGATGAACTCACGCTTGTGTTTATGTTGTTTTTCTTAGGTACCATGAAACCGGCATGCGTGAAAAAGGGTTTAGCTACACATCTACACGTAGCTCCACACAAATTAGACAGTGTTATCATTTGGAGTCATGATAATGAAAGTATTGCCATGAAACTTGGAGAATTGCTTAACTGCGTGCTCGGTCTTACTATTTGATTCGTTTAGCTCATGAAGTGGTTGAATGCTTTATCCTGGACTTATATTGTTGCTATGTCACTTGTTAGTGCTGTTTTAGATGTTTTCCTTTATGATATAACTTGTGATACTTTGTTGTTGTTCCGAATCATGGAAAATCAAAGGAGATGCTGCCGAAATTTTCGGCATTAGCATTTGTTCCTTTGCTGTAATTTACTTGTAATTGTGGTATTTAGAGGTTGCTTAGTCTATGTTTGGTAGCATTCGGGCATATTAAATGCCGGGGTGTTACAGCCTAGGTGATTAAATAGCGAGGGAAAGCAACGACCGATCGGATGGCTCGCGGATGGTGGTTCGGCGACAATGAGAAAGGACACCGGTGGCAAGGCTTTGCAGCGGAGAATACGGCACACAAGCTTCTTTTCGGCGAGGTTCGCGCGCACGTGAGGGCTGACCGCTTAGACAACTCGAATCAGAGCATTGCTGGGCTGAGTTGCGAAGGGGATTGCGAGACGTGCGGACGAGCTCGGGCGGAGGATTGGCTATTGTGGCATAGGAAATGGAGAAGCTCGGTCGTCACAGCAGAGAAGAGCCACGGCAATGATTAAAGCTGAAATCATCATTGCAGTAGAGGGAGGCGGGGAATTGGCTGTTGTGGTAGAGGAAAGAAGGGGAAATGGTCGTTGTGGCAAGGCTTTGTCAAGCACGCGAGAGGAAAGGAAAAGGAAAGAGAGGGAGAAGAGGGAGGGACTGACAGTGGGCCTGTGACACTACGGAATGGTGTGACATTATTTAACGTGAATGTTAAGGTCAAAAAACTTTATGAAATAAGGTATTGGAGGTTAAAACCATATGATAGGAGGCTTAATAGCGTTTCCGGGCCGTTTTCGGGCCGTTTCCGGGGTTTTGGGCCTTTTTGGGGGAGTTTGGGCCTAAAGGAAAGGGGTCGTGGGCTTTGGTGGGATGGAGTTTGAGTCCTAATAGGAGTAGGAGACCTGGTTGGGGGCCTCCCCCAGCCCCTTTAGGCATTCACCCCCTGCCCTTGCGCCCCCACAAGTCCTAGCCGCCCCCCACACCTCCCCACCTCCTCCTTGTGGCGCCTCCACCTCCCCCATTGCTCCCCATTGCTCCACCACCTCTCCACCACCTCTCCTCCTCCCTTGCTGCCCCTAGGGGAGTTCTCCACCTCCACACCTCAAAGATCCATCCGTTGGAGCGCTCCGCGACGAGGAGATCCGGTGGGATTGGAGCGAGGAAGGAGATCGCGCGAACCGGGAGGAGATCTATTGGTGCAAATATTTGGTTTTGGCCAATTGGTGCAAATATTTGGTTTTGGCTAATTTGTTTAGTTGGTGCTATGAGTATGGATTTACACCCCAAAAGTTTTTGAGTCGATCGCGCCCTTTCGCGTTCGCACTGAATTATCTTTGGAATTAATTTTAAAAGGAAGCAGATGGTCATAAAGGGTTGTGTTGGAAACTTTTGAGTTAAGCCCTTGATGTGTAACTCTGTTTGGCTAGAGTTGGAGTCATTTGGAAAATGTGTCTGGTGTGCGCATGTTTCACAAGTCTGGTTTTTATGAAAGTTTCATAAGTGAATTTGGTTAGTGAGGAGTTTTCTTTTGGGATTGAGTTTCCCTCTCTTTTGATAAAATTTATGGCGGTTGTGTGTGCAGATGTTTGACTTTGGAGTCGATGTTCTGTTCCAAAAGGTTGAGTTTGTTTTTGCGAGGTGTTGCAAAGTTAGTTTTAAATGGATGATGGGTTTTCACACGATGTGGTGTTTTGTTGTTAACGTTGTTGCCGTCATAGTCTATATGATTTAGCGCATAGCTATCGATTGTTATGTGTATTTCAATCATGTGATACCGAGGAAGAAGTCTTTTTGTGAATGACTTTTCGGTATTGTTGTTATATGATGAATGAATGGTGAAAAGTAAACAAGACATCGTGTATAGATGTTAAATGATAAAAGAGTCGTTGAGCCAGGTCGGTGAGAAAGTCATATATGGAGATATAACTATTCCGGAGTGCTCTTGAAGTATGTGCATTCATGTCATGAAACGAGATTTTCTTTGCTTTCTAGTATGAAAAGAAAAGAATGAATAATTTCTGGTGTTGATTGTGGTGAAGGGATGTGTGTTTCCTTTGCGTTTTGGCTTAGGAAATTAAAATCAATACTCTCTGGTTGTTGTCGAATCCTTTCCAAAGTGGTTTTAACGCTTTGGGGTTTGAGTTGTTGGATGAGGGCCACTTGGGTTCATGTTATGGTTGAGCTCACTCAATGATTGTGCTCTTTATCGTGGTCCTTTGAGTGGAAGGTTGTGTATGACTCAATGCAAACCTTCGTGGAGAATTGTGTCGTTGAGGTGTTCCTCAGTAGGGTTGATTACATTTTGAGTGGACCACTTGGTGGTTGCTATTGATCGTTTTTCCTTTTGAAGTGTATTGGTGTTTTTGTCATTGGGCAAGAAGCGAGTTGTGTCAAACTGCAGGGGAAAGTTCGGTCATTTCTGTTACGCGAGTCTTACGGATCCTGGTTAAAGTAGGTTGTTCGTTCTGTGGTAATCTTAGAGCGTTGTGTCTCTCCTGCTTCGTGTCGTCTTGAGTACAAGGAACCACAGAAGGGAGGTTGGTATCGTGTTTTTCTGGAGAGTAGCCTGAGTTAAAGGGATCGGGCACTTCAGTGCCAAGGAATGCTTAGAACGAGGAGTATGAGACCATTTTCCTGCGTGGTCTGTTTGGGATTTTATCCTATCGCTTGGGTCATGCCGAGGCCTTGTTTGAGTGCTTTGTGTTTCAATGTTGAGTAAAGTTCTCGCAAGTTTTTGAGTGTGAGTTATCTTTAGAGCTGTCAGTCTTTGATCCTTAGCTCCTTGCCTCTGAGTGCTGTTGGTGCAAGTCGTAGGGGCTTCTAAGCGGGTTCTGAGGTGTGGACCATAACTCCCTTTGATTTGATTGTTTGCGAAGTGGCGTGTCTCGGATTCGGGGTCGAATCCTGTTGAAGGGGGGAGAATGTGACACTACGGAATGGTGTGACATTATTTAACGTGAATGTTAAGGTCAAAAAACTTTATGAAATATGGTATTGGAGGTTAAAACCATATGATAGGAGGCTTAATAGCGTTTCCAGGCCGTTTTCGGGCCGTTTCCGGGGTTTTGGGCCTTTCCGGGGGAGTTTGCGCCTAAAGGAAAGGGTCGTGGGCTTTGGTGGGATGGAGTTTGAGTCCTAATAGGAGTAGGAGACCTGGTTGGGGGCCTCCCCCAGCCCCTTTAGGCGTTCACCCCCTGCCCTTGCGCCCCCACAAGTCCTAGCCGCCCCCCCACACCTCCCCACCTCCTCCTTGTGGCACCTCCACCTCCCCCATTGCTCCCCATTGCTCCACCACCTCTCCACCACCTCTCCTCCTCCCTTGCTGCCCCTAGGGGAGTTCTCCACCTCCACACCTCAAAGATCCATCCATTTGAGCGCTCCGCGACGAGGAGATCCGGCGGGATTGGAGCGAGGAAGGAGATCGCGCGAACCGGGAGGAGATCTATTGGGTTTTCGTGCGTTGGGCAAAGGTATGGCCATGGGAATCCTTAGGGTTGGTCTAGGTACTATTATAAGGGTGTTTATCAAGTTTTTAGATCAATTGGTGGTGCTGGAATTGAGTAGATTGGATTAGATCTAGAAGTTGCCACGTTCTCTGTTTCGGGCAGCATGAGCATTCGACCTAGGGTTCGGTTTTTTGCCAAATTAGATTTGGAATCTGGTCGTACGTACGTTTAATAAGTTGTAGATAATTTCGTTATATTTCCGTGGATATAAAGAACGTTAAATTCCGCCCAGCCGTTTGAAAGTTATGGTTGTTTTACCGAGCGTGTTAAAATCTGTGACGTGATTGGAACAGATCACGGTATTTTGTAGATTAAACAACTTTAGACTCCGAATCAGTCTTTCCCTATACCTATAAAAAGTTGGGAAATTTCCTAAGCTACGCGAGGATGTACTCGTTTAATTGATTCGGAGTCTTAGAACCTGAGTTATGCCTTTTGGAAGGCTGCTGTCACGACGGGACAGAACCTCTGTTTTTAGGTTTTGCGAGTAGTTGGCAATGTCGGGGTAGATGAGGGTTTGCGTACTGTTTTGTGGACATGATTGTGAGTGTGTGATACCTATGTGCAGGTGGTGCGACCCCGGGAGTGCCTTCTACTTCCCGCCAATCCGTTGCCCGTGGTTGAGGCAAGTGTGTTGTAATGGATACCGATTTGTAGGTTTCTTGTTGAGAATAGATGGAATTGACTACATGATATATGATCACTTGCCATGTTTTAATGATTGCCAAGGATATGATGAGCATGTTTATTATGTTATGATGCCATGTGTTAATGTACGAGTTAAATATGATGTTGGCATAATTGCATACATGGCATGTTACATGGCCCGAGCGGTGAGAAAGTCATAACTAGTCCGGGAAGGTCGATGAGAAAGTTATGACTAATCCGGAGAGCCAATGAGTAAGTCCTACATCGTGATTCCATTCACCGTGGTGAACGGAAGCGAGGAGTAGGCACCCTCCATCTTCGGGATGGAAGGGGGGAGAGGGTGCACACCGACGGGTGTGTACTCAACCATACCGGTATGAGTTTCCAAGGAGACATGAGCATTGCATTGCATTGCATACGTAATGATAATGATAATGTTATGTGTTCATGAATGAGATGATATACGTGATGTGAGACATTATTTCCATGTTATTGTTCTTGTTGTCCATTGCAATATGCTTGCTGAGTGATGAACTCACGCTTGTGTTTATGTTGTTTTCTTTTAGGTACCATGAATCCGGCATGCGGGGAAGGGAAATAGTCACACTTCCACACGTAGCTTCACTCTTTTGATTTCACAAGTCATTCAATTAGTGTTGATAATAAATTGCATGTGATGATCATTGCTTTAAGGCTTAGCTTTGCTAAATGAGAATCTTTTCGTTCGTTTGACTCTTGGAGACATTATATGTTTGGAACTAGACTTACATTGTTGCTAAGTCATTAATTATTGCTGTTTTAGATGCTTTCCATTATGATATAACTTGTGTTACTGTTGTTGCTCCTTCAATTCATGTTAAAACAAAGGAGATGCTGCCGAAATCTCGGTTTTTAGCATGTGCGCCTTTGCTGGAATTTATGTTTAATTGTAGTATTTAGATGTTGTTTAGCTTATGTTTGGTAGCATTCAGGCATATTAAATGTCGGGGTGTTACAGGGCCAGGGGGTCCACACGGCAGATCTGGACACGGGAGTAGTATCCACGCTGCCAGGTGAGTCCTACCGACCGGTGGGCCCGCTTGGCAATGAGGAGAAAAGTAGGATTTAGTTTCTTGTTTTTCCTGATTTTGGACAGCAAATGCAATCTGATTTACCAGAGCTACCAAAACATGTTAGGAATTTTTGGTAATTTTTGAGAGGGATCCTGAAGATGAAAATGAGCTACCAAAAATATTTCAAACAAAAATGCCAAGCTAATAATTTTATAAAAAATCTGACAACGCCTCTATTAGGAATAGCCATTTTTCAAAAATGATTTTTCTAAGGCCAAAAAATAAGTCAAATGTTTTTGAAATTTTTAATGTATTGTTCTAGAATTGTTTCCAATCTAGGGTAAAAGTTTCAGATCAAGATCAATTATTTTTATTTTTATAAAATTCTGACATGGCCCTAGGTCTAAAATTCTATTTGCTGTTTTTGATCTTCTAAAATCAGTAAATCAATTCAAAACTTAACAAAAAATTTTAGAGATGTCATGCAGAGGATTTGGAACTTAGCCATATTTTCCTCAAATTTTACATTCTCAATTTTTGGGGTTTTGGAAAGAAGATTCGTTCTTCTAGGTCAATTGAAAGTAAAGCAATGCAATACAAAATCCAAATGAAACCACGAAAATGATTGAAATTCAAATGAAGGCCAGAATTCATAATTCACATTTTTAGTTCCAATTATTTTAATTTCAGGATGTTACAACAGAGCAAATACAAATTGAATCGAATATGGTCACGAATATTTCTCGAAATATGGAAACACTTTTAAACTGTACAAAATGAAAAAATAACTACATTATTTGATCCAAGCATTCATGAATTCTTCATATAAAACTAAGGTTCTTTTTCCTTAACTCTATGCATTGATGTATATGTTAATATATAATGGGCTACTAAAGTATCAAGTTAAGTGGCTGGCTAAAATAGAAAATATATACTGTAGATATCCAACCCTTGAATATCCGAATAATCTAGATCTATATTCATATTCGATAGATAGTGAGTTGTTGAATCTGTATTGGTATTAAAATTGAAAAATACATAATTATTTCTAATATGATACTATTTGACAAATATCCGGGCCAACATATTAATCCACATTAAAAAAATAATACAAATCGGTCATAACCTTTCCGATCCGTTTTTACACCTAGCGTTGGGTGCATTGCCAGCAGTTGGAGCACACGACAGCGTTAAGTGGTGTTAGGTGGAGGGCCATGGTGGCGTCGACCGGATCCGCCGATTGGAGGTGCTTCCATTTTTTCTCTTAAAGTTTCTTCCCAACTAGGTGAGATTTTGCTAATTCTTTCCATATCTCTCTACTCTTTCCCGTGTATGCATGTATGTATATGTGGATGTGTATGTGAATGGCTTGATTGGATAAAAGGTGTTCACCAGCAACCGAGAAGAAGACCGGCTGGAGGAGGAATGTGATTGAAGAAAGAGAAGAAGAAGAAGAAGAAGAGCATTTTCGTCTTTTTAGGATTCAATTAACAATATATTGACGGGAGATGTATGGCACTGGTAAAAAGAAAAAAAAATTAAATAAACTATATTTTATTCCAAATTGCAAAAGTAAATGTCTGCCGCAAGAAATTTCAGTTTTATATGTCTATCGCCGGTCCATCGGGCGATATTAGCCTGTCGCCCGATTGACGAGCGACAGGAGACCTTTCGTGTTTCATGTCGCCTGTTAGACGGGCGACAGGCTTATATCGCCCGATGAACAGGCGATAGAATAAAAATCCCCCGTTCATCGGGCGACATAAAGCATGCGGGCTTCCTATCGCCCGATGGACGGGCGTCAGGATTATTTTATAATCGCCGCGCGCGATCGGCCGGCCGGTAGAAGCAGCAGAAGAAGCAGGAGAAAGAAGAGGAGAGAAAAGAGAAGAAGAGAGGAAAAAAGAGAGGAGGGAAGAAAAATAGAGCGCGATTTTTGAGCCCCGTCATTTCATATTCAGGTAATTTCTCGTTCTTTAGTTTTTCTATTTGTAGATCTAGAAAATGTAGTTTTTGTATTTGTAGATCTAGAAAATGTAGTTAGACGTAAAAAGATTTAGCAAACCTAGTTTGTAGTTAGATGTACTACAGACATAGCAAATATAGCAAATCTAGTTAGGTGTAGGTAGATCTAGCAAATCTAGTTTGATGTAGGTATGCACTACTCGTTTTAATTTTTTTAGCAGTAAGTTATGATTTAGTAGAAATGATTTTAGATCTAGGTTTGTGTGCGTTGATATATCGAATGTAGATACTTTGAACGGATAGAAGTATTCATTTCTTAGGAATGCAGTTGGGTACATATAGCGAAAGTAGTTTGATTTACGTCGAGTAGAAATTAATCGTAGGGAATGTAGTTAGAGTAGTTGTTTAATTCTTTAGTAGTAGATCTAGTAAATGTAGATATTGTATACCGATACGAATACATCCATATACATATTCAATTCTTACGAATGTAGTACGGTAGAGATAGCAATTGTTACGATCCTAGATATGTATTGTTAGAAATGTAGCAAATTTTTGTACGAATAAATATGTATTTTTGTAGCATATAGATGTACCAAAGTTGGGGGTCATAATATTTTTTACGGAAAGTAATTAATTCATGGGTGAATGAATGGATTTGCAGATATGGCAGAACGAGTTCTATTTAGAATATATTATGGCGAAGGGGTTGTAATGTATGGTTTGGAGGGTGCAGATCTAAGTAACTTCCAGTATGTGTACAGAAGTTTGAGTAGGGTCGAAGAGCGCACATTTTCTTCAGTGTTGAAGTGGTTGTATTATACTTTTCGGATGGAAGAAGAGAAGTGGCAGCTGAAGGTATTTTGCCTCTGTAGTATGCAGAACAATCCATTTTGTTGGGAGCTAGTTGAGTTGAAAGGAACCGCATCGTGGAGATTATATGTGAGGGGGACAGAGCAACGGGGATGGAACCGGGTGCTTTTAGTGCAAGCCTATGGCCGGGATGTTGCCCTCAAAGAAAGCCGGACGGTGGTGAGTGTAGTCAGGCTCAAAATGAGTTAAGTTTTGGTGACACCGAAACTGGGGGATCTAGCCGTGAGCAGTACATCCAGACACGCAACGAGGACATTATTTGCCAAAGTGGCGAACAATCTGAATTTGGGGAGGACGAAGCAAATGTTGGACAAGTAGCGCGGGGACTAGTAGACGAAGGTGAGCAAATTGATGAAATAACAGTTAGGATGGAAGAGGAAGACCGTGAGTACGGCATAGCAGAAGTGGAAGACGACGATGAGTCCGATGAGGAAGATGGAGGTACGGAGCCGCCTGTGCCAGCCGAGTGGAGCACACATCAATTTGAGAGGTTGGTTGTTAATGAAACCAACGACATACGTTGGCAGTACAGCCCCAACGAGGTTAGGCCTGACAGTATGTACGCGACAAAGGAGGCTGTGCAGGATGCTGTGAAAGATTGGGCCTTATCATTAAGAAGGACTTTCAGGGTTAAGAAATCCACGCCGACCTGCTACGACGTGGTGTGTGAGATCCATGGCTGTCCGTGGAGAGTGCACGCATACAAGCCGAAGTGGGGCACCCATTGGTTATGCTCGAAGGTTGAGTAGCACAGCTGTATAATTGAGGAAACAATGATGGCTCACAGGAACCTGTCATCTGGGTTTGTCGCGAATATCATGTACTCAGAGATAGTGGAGAACCTGACTTATGAGCCCCGTTCTATTATCCGAGCTATGGAGAACAGATATCAGTACACAATTAGCTATGGGAAGGCTTGGAGGGCGAAACAGAAGGCCTTAGAAACGAGGTTTGGGAAGTTTGAAGACTCGTACCACAATCTGCCCACACTGCTCAGTCGCATTCAGGGAAGAAATCCTGACACTTACTATGATTATCAAGATTGTCCGTCAATCAAGTGGCCAAATAAAAGGCATCTGAGGAGAGTGTTCTTCACATTCGGAGCTTGCATTAAGGTGTTCTATCACTGTCGTCCATTGCTGTGCGTGGACGGCACATTCTTGATCGGGAAATACAAAGGGTAAATTTTGACAGCTGTGGGTGTTGACGGAAACAACCAGATTCTGCCTGTTGCATTCGCCTTTGTAGAAAGTGAGAACTATGAGAGTTGGCTATGGTTCCTGCGGAACTTGAAGATTGGGGTGGTCAAAACTCGTTAGGATGTGTGCGTGCTGCACGACAGGCATGCTGGTCTGCTTAGTGCGATCAACCAGTTGCAAACAGGGGTAGAGGAGCCATTTCCATGGCCTGACTTGCAGAGCCGATGGTGCATGAGGCATTTGGGCGCAAATTTCTACAAGCAATTCAGGAACAAGGAACTCATGAACATGTTCAAAAGACTATGTAAGCAGAACCAGGAGAGCAAGTTCCGGACTCTGTGGAAAAATATCGATGAGCTGACAAGAAAACACAAAGAGGAGATGGCGAACAAGAGTACTGCCAGCGAAGGACACGATGAGGCGGAGCCTCTTCCCCCCTGCCAACAGAAGATGACGCGACTAATCGTCGTCGAAGGCAAAGGCCAATCAAATGTTTCTCGGACTGGATCAAGCACGAACCGAAGGAAAAGTGGGCACTGTTACATGACACACATGGTGCCAGATACGGTGTGATGACCAGTAACTTTGCAGAAGTTTACAACTGGGTAATGAGAGGGATGAGGTGTCTCCCATTGGTGGGAATTGTTGAGGGAGTGCTGCGGGGCACAACCAAGTACTTCGTCGACAGACATCAAGCTGTACAGATAGTGCTGATAGATGAGAAGCTCCTGTACTCCTCCATGATCAGTAAATACATGGAAGAGAAGAGTCAGAAGGCGGCCAAGCATAGAGCTATAAAAGTTGGTGCACGAACACTGCGCTTCGAGGTGATCTGTAAGGATAAAGGACGGCGTGGAACCAACCAGCGGGTTGTCATTCAGGAGTGCGTATTACAGGATATTTGCAAATGCTCGTGTAACAAGCCCCACCTTTTGCACAGGTCATGTTCTCATGTGATAGCCGCATGTGCTTTATTTGGAATGCAACCTGGTACCTATATATCTGAATATTTCAGGAAGGAAAGGGTGATGGCAACTTGGAGCGAGGAGCTGTATGGTTACGGTGTTGTGGGTTCTTTCACCACAACTCCTAGTGCTGATGAAAGGTTCTGGGTCCCAGATTTTAATGCAGGTAGATGGAAAGCAGGGCGTCGGAAGACAAGACGTATCAGAAATGACATGGATGAGTCAGAAGCTGGCAAGCGCGTGAAGAAATGTTCATTGTGCAAGGAAACAGGACATACGTTCAAGAATTGCCACGCACAAAACGAAGGAGATGAAGGAGGAGATGGCAATCCGATGGTGGCGGGTGGATCGCTGCGGCGACGATTTAGTGCTGCACGACGCCAACGTACCACATGAGAAGCAATTTAATCGCAATTTAATCGATTTGCTGTGTGTTGTGTGAACCCTGTGTGTAAGCCTACTGCATGTGGCTGTGAGTGTTGTGCATTGAAAAATTATTGTAATTGTTTCTGAATATTTATGATGCTTGAACAATTTTACGTGCGTGTTTGTTTGAACACATTATTGAGAGAAACCTATAGTATTCGAACGCTTTTCTTTCGATATGTTTTCCAAATGTAACTCAAAATTTGTTATTTACAGGTATGGCTGACCAGCCAGGAGATGACGAGTGGCCCTTCGAGTTGCTGGATCCGGTCGTCGATGGTAGTCACCGTGCCCACATCGCCACCGCTTTTCCAGAGGAGGGAGGCGAGCCGCACACGCTGGGCGTCCTTCGACCGAGGACACCGCAGTACGGCTGGGAGATCGATCCTCGTTGGGTCCCCAGGTAACATATTACAATTCAGATTTCTTAATATGTTTGTGGTAGTGTTGTTACTGGTGTTGTACTGATATAAATTACATGTTTTTCCTTTCGTAGGCTTCGAGCTTCAGGATTGCTGCCTTTCGCCCGGATGGTACGGGATGTGGGTCGCCGGTTCCCGTTCGACAGGTCCCTGATCACCGCTCTGGTGGATCGGTGGAGGCCGGAGACCCACACCTTCCATCTACCCATCGGGGAGATGGCGATCACTCTGCAGGACGTGTCATACCTGCTCGGCCTCCCGATCGCCGGCGACGCTGTGGTGCCACACGACGTCGACCCTGCGTGGCGCCCACAGCTACTTTAGCGGTTCGCTGGTGTGCTACCACCACCAGACTATCGGGGCTTCACCGGCACACACGGTCCTACGCTGCGGTGGCGTCGACAGTTCGTGGTACGCAACTAGACTATGAAAAAAAGTGCTCTTCAATTACAGCTTACAATAACATGTAATATGTGATCTTCTATCTTGCAGCCTTCGCAGATCGTCGAGCCAGCGGACGAGTACAGGGTCAGCCGCCACTTAGGCGTACCTGCTGTGGCTATTCGGCTGGTGCTTGTTCACGAGCTCCCATGGGGATAGCGTGGACAGGCACCTTGTCCAGTTCGCGAGGGAGATAGCGGACGCCCCCCTCGACGACGTGCCACAGTACTCCTGGGGGTCCGCTATCCTCTGCAGCACGTATCGGGCCCTCTGCGACGGGTGTACCCGGACCGGCGACGAGTCGACCTTCACTGGATGCCCGCTGCTTGTATAGCTGTGGGCATACGAGAGGTTCCAGGTCGGGCGCCCCGCCATCAGCCTAGCGTCGGTTGACCCTACAGGCGATGGCGACGTCGACGGTCCGACCATGGGCACCATCTGGTGCCACCGACAGGTAAGATATTTCAACTAAAAGTTTGGTACTATTGCTTCTACATTTCTGATTACTAACGGTTACGTTCAGTTGTCACTGTAGCCTACGTGGGCACACCGGACGGTGCGCCAGGGCTACCCGCAGTTCGTCGCGGCGTTCGACCACCTCACGGACGACCACGTGCGCTGGACACCGTACACTCAGGCGCAGGTACTACTTCGTGTGACCGGTGGCGCTCGTCGACTGCGGCACGCGAGACGCTGGCGCATCGCCTCACACAATGTTCCTGGTGTTCGACGTCCAGGTCGAGGCCTACGCTGTCCATCGAGTGATGAGGCAGTTCGGTCTACGACAGGAGTTCCCAGTGCCGGCCGGCCGTTTGCTCCCACACGCTGCCCACACGTAAGTTCCCTCGATCGATGTTCCATAATTACTATCGTGTGTTGCCATCTAATATTTGTACATTCATTTCTCATCCACAGCCAGACTAGGAAGGGGGTGCATGGGGCCACCCCCTGGAACGTACGGATGGCGCCATGGATCGAGGAGTGGGCCGGAGCCCTCGAGGACGTCCATGCTGACGATGCGCCATACGATCTGGAGACGTACCAGGCGTACCGACAGTGGTTCACCGCGCGCACATGTGTGCGCCTGGTACGCGTCAACCCGGATCCTCCCAGGCACGTCCCCGGCCTGAGAGACACGTATCCCATGCATACGGACGCGGCTCTGCACGCTGCAGTACGTTGAATCCGATATACGTTTAACCATTTGATATCTGTGCTATCTAATTTGCGATATTTTTTCCAGACTGACATGCTAGGCCAGTTCTACGAGGAGTCGTCGAGGATGCTCTCGTGATTGACCAGCGGCCTGCGGGTGAGCAGAGAGGACGTTGCCAGCTTGCTCGGTAGATTCCAGGACGGCTCCGCACACGCCCTCGAGTTGGCTGGATCACCCCTGCCTCGTGGTGTGGTCCCCGACGCGCCGCTCGCGCCAGGGAGGGGACCTGCAGCTGGTGCAGGCTTTGACACCGGGGGTGCTTCTTCTTCACACCACGGTGCAGCCTTCCATGCTGGAGGTGCCGCAGGTGTGTGCTGTTTCATGTTTTGCATTCACTTTTCATGCTTTTCACCAACTCACTGGTCTTAACATTTCTTCTCTTCGTACAGGTGCTGGAGGTGCTGGAGGTGTCAGTGCACCGTGGTTGCCGCCTGCTGCTGATGACTACGACGGGCGGGGTGATGATCATGAGGACTACGAGGACGACACCGTGTCGAGGTACCTCGTTGATCCACCCCCAGTTCAGCTTGGTACCGCACAGCAGCAGTGGGCGCCACGACCGACGCAGTGGCACACGACACCGCCGCCACCACCAACCCAGCCTGGGTCGTCGCAGTGGGCGCCCCCACCCCCACCGACGCAGGTTGGACCAACGCAGCAGCGTACACCCCCACCACCACCACCACCGGTGCAGGCTAACCAGCCTGGGTACGCCACACCTCCAGCGAGGCCACAGAGGGCCCACCGCCCGCCGACGCAGCTGACGTACTCCCGGAGTCAGATTCGGAGGAGGACTACACAACAGCGAGGAGGCGCCCCGAAGAGGGGCCGGCACTAGTTCCTTTTATGTTTCAGTGTTCGTAGTTTTTTTTTTGGTTGGCAGTTTCAAGCATGGCGGTCATTGTTGGTACTATGTTATGTTTTACCATCTATTTTGTGTACTTTCTCATATTACGTGCTTCATTATATATTTCTGTTAGCTTTTCCAGCTTTGTCATATCATCTTTTCCAGCTTTGTCATATCATCTTTTCCAGCTTTTGTCATATCATCTTTTCCAGCTTTTGTCATATCTTCTTATCCAGCTTTTGTCGTATCTTCTTTTCCAACTTTTGTCGTATCTTCTTTTTCAGCTGCCTAAAGCTGCATGACCTAGCCTTCTAGCCGACTATGGGAGAGATTCCCGGTGTAAAGCTGTCGCCATAGCCAGGCTCATGTCCCTTCACATGCAAAGCTGCAGAAGCATCCGATGCTCGCGGATTTGAACTTCTCTTAAGTCCGCCACTCTCTCCTTTGGCTGGCCCCTCACTACCACTATAAAAATCGACCGAGGGACGGGTATGTGCATCACACTGCCAAAACTACAATAAACATTAGCCGACTTTACACACATTAGGCCACGATGTTGTTCTACCATCGCCTCTTCAGCAAGCGAAAATTAAGCCCCCCCAAATACCCGGATGAGAGTAGTGTTGACGCCCCAGTGCTGCCGGAGTTGCCCCGGCCGAAATGCGACTGCAACCTTCCAGCAAAGATGATGCAGTCTATGCACACAAATACGGCGGCCCGCACTCACTATTGTTGTGGCCACGTCTACGAGGTAAACCAATTGGTGTCAATACAAATTAGGGTAACAGTACCAATCCATGCATTGTTCTCTGTTTCTTTAGCACAAGGGCCGGTGTTGCTTCTTCCAATGGATCGACGGGCCGGAACGACGTGGATCACTTAATTTGTCTACAATTGCCACGACGCCTACCCCACATCACCCGAGAACTTCATTCGGTGGGAGAGGCCGCCGGGATATGTCCCCTATATGGATCGACCGGAGTTCAGGGTCGGTGGGCAAGGGACGAACCAATCGGTGAGTTTCATGCGACATGCTCATGTTTCAGTCACAAAGTAGTCATTCTAAACCAGTTCATCGCATACAGGACTTTAAAAAGAAGCATGCGAAATTGCTCGAGTCCAGGCAGGAACATCCTCCCGAAGGGCCACCCCAAAGCCCGGAACTGTGCGACCACGGCGTGTGGTTGACACCTACCACGAGGATCTAGCGGACCGAAGATTCTACCGGTGCCATTTGCCCGAGGATGAATGGTGCTGCTACTTCAACTGGGTGGATCCGGAGACGTACCACCCACATCTCAAACTTCCCGTCTGGGATAACTGGGGAGAGCAACCCTCGCCGTGGTGCTACTACCTCCCAGAAAAGCCGGACCCCGAGTACGCACACGGTGTTCTTCAACCACCACAGCGGGCATGCTGCATTGACTGCAGGGCACGCTTTTGATTGTAAAACAAGAAGCCCAACACACACCTCCTACACCATATAGTGGAGTGCGAGCCGAAACAAAGGAGGCGTCTCGGCAAGTCTCCCGAAGGGCAAGAAGGTTCGTCCTCTCGAAGAGAAAGGGATAAGGGGAAGCAGCCGGCCGAGGTCCGCAATACGCAACAAATCATTGATGCATTACGAAGACCATCCGGGAACCCGGGTGGTATTAACATAGGGGGTGCCGGAAATCGGGATGGCATGCCCATATGGGAGGGCAGAACTCCACACAAACAAGTAACTTTTTATACCCCAGAGACGTATGGCATAGGCTACCCATTCGGCAACAGCTAGGAGCACTGCGCACGGCCATGGAGCTCTTTCATAAGAGAGATTGAGCGGTGTCCGAGAACAAATCGCACAAGATTGGCGGGTGATGTAATATGTAGAAAATGTTGCGCGTCCTTCCCACTTTACGAACATAGGCGGAACGATCACTTGTTCCACCATGACAATCAGTGTAATCCACACTTTTTCTAGCAATGTTGTCACTGCTGTAATATCCTTGTAATATCATCTGAACTACCGTTGTATCTGCCCTACTGAGGTTGAGTTTGCGTAGAAAAGTTATTGGCTGCATCTACATGCTATTCTCAATGCTTGCAATGATTTAGACACTTTGGATAAAGTTTTCTTGTGCTGGACTATTCATATAATGCAAAAATTACATACAGACCAGATATTTTACGGGCTACCGAAAAGGGTTAGAAGTTATCGCTGACAACAATACTTAGAGTTATTACGACAGTCTATTTGCGTATCAAAGAAAGGTGTAAATAACATATTTCTCCAGAATATGGTACTCCATATAGCAAACCGCCAACATGCTGGACTATTGCCAAAAATTACATCCGAACCAGATATTTCACGGGCTGCCGAAAAGGGTTAGAAGTTATCGCTGACAATAATACTTAGGGTTATTACGACAATCTATTTGCGTATCAAAGAAAGGTGTAAATAACATATTTCTCCAGAATATGGTACTCCATATAGCAAACCGCCAACATGATGAACTGTTGCCAAAAATTACATCCGAACCAGATATTTCACGGGCTGCCGAAATGGGTTAGAAGTTATCGCTGACAATAATACTTAGGGTTATTGCGATTCCTTATTTACTTGCTTAATATAAATTTATAAATTTATTTCTTTCTATTTGGATCATAAAAACTAACAAAAATGTCAAAAATGGTATATGTCGCCCATTCATCAGGCGACATTTAAATGTCGCCCGTTTGTTCAGCGATTTTCATTCTGTCGCCTATTCAACTAGCGACATTTAAATGTCGTCCATTTGTTCGGCGATAGATTATTATGTCGCCCGTTGGTTGGACGATATCATTCTGTCGCCCAACTAACGGGCGACAGACATACATTTATGTAATTTCGTCGCCCCAATGTATAGTTTTGCAATTTCGATTTAAATTAGTAATATTTTAAAAAAAAAATCCTGGTAAAAATATGATGCAAATTGAACACCAATGGCACAAGGAAGATCAAAATTTCGAGTGGCATGCCAGAGAAGTAACTAAATTCCAATGACAAATATAAAATTTCCTCTATATATTTAGACCTCCTATTTGTTTTTTTTTTCTCTCTCTTGAAAATTAGCAACTATAGAATAGAATATCAGCACACCTCAACTCAACCCCAATAGCAGGCCAAAAATGTCTCCCTGGACGCATTCATTGATCATTGTCATGAGGAATGTTGTCTCTAGTACAAATATTTTGAACTTCACATTATTTTCTCACATTAAATTTTTACCTGTTCTAAAATCCTGCAGGCTCGATCCTCCACTACCTCCACCTCGTCATAGTTTCTTTTTCTCGAGAACACCACCGGTCATAGTTTGATTCCAATGATTCCAAGTCCTTAGCCGCGTCACGCCTCGATCAGCCGGCCGGCCTCAGTCCCGACGCTCCTACCGTGGCCACTCAAGCCGGTGACCGTCGGCCGGCCACAGTGCACCGTCACTATCAAGTGGCTATTTGTTAACGAGTGCTTAGCAGTTCTAAGAAACTGGTACCGTAATGTTTGGAGTACTACGTCTTCATCGATGAGTAGGTAGCTTGCAAATCGCATGATAGATAGTGTTGACTAGGGCCGTAAAAAAAGCTCGAGGCTCGCAAACTGTTTGAGCTCGATTCGTTCCAGGCTCGATTCGAGCCTGGAACGAACCGAGCTCGAGCTTGCCTTCAAGCTCGCGAGCTTCACCGAGCCGAGCTCGAATAGCTCATGAGCCTACTCGAGTTTGGATCGAGCTTCCGTGAAACGAACTTTCTCGAGCTTGTTATCGAGCTTACTCGAGCCGAACTTACTCGAGCTTGTTACCGAGCCTACCGAGCCTACCAGATTAACCGAATTTACTCGAGCTTATTCGAGCTTATCAGCTTACCGAGCTTACTCGAGCCGAGCTCGAACCTACTCGAGCTTGGACCGAGCTGAGCTCGAGCCTGGATCTAGGCTCGGACCCCAACTCGAGCTCGGCTCGAGCCTTACCGAGCTCGAGCCTGACAGCCCCAGGCCCGCTCGAATTCGGCCCGTTTACAGCCCTAGTGTTGACTGCTCCAAATAGAGCAATTAATGTCTCTAATTCCGTACTAGTACTGCTAGCGGCAGTAGTAATTCTATGTTTATTGGAGTGGTCTAAACCAGATATGTTTCTGAAATCATTTTCCTGAAGGAATATCACCGGTGCATCTCTCGTTCCTCCCAACTATATCCTAAAATAATGTTTGACCATGTAATATATAAAGGAGTTTTCGTGGAACAGTTCATCAACATATTTATTTCGCCTGAAAGATAACCAATTTGTTTAATGATTGAAAAGATCTCCTGTAAAAGCTTCCAATAAGTTAGTACCAACATACTCGAAGCACCCTGTTAATTCTTTTATAGGAACACTTACCACATGCATTTTATTGGAACTGATCTGACGTGGTTTGGTGGTTGGTTGGTGGCAAGCTCGGTCCTGATATTTCAATTTAATGATCTATTAAATTGGATAGTTGATTACTCCCTCTATTCCACGAAGAGTACATTTTTAATGTTCAAAATTTGTCCCACAAAGAGTGCATCTTTAATCCGTAGGGCTCAGCTGTTAGTGTATGCATACTTATTTAAGTGCATGTAGAAACCGAAGCACCAGCATACTTATGTATGGAGTAATGAAGATCACATTAGTCATTTACCTTGCATATTAATCTATCTTAAAAAACCTAAAAATGCACTCTCTGTAGACAGAGGAGTATGTCATTCCGTACAAAACATTCAATTTCGCCATGACCTGTGCTTTCTCTCCTGCAAAAGCGTGGTTGGTTAGCATAGCTATCGAAATATATATAGGTAGTAGGTTGGAGTAGACCAGTTTTGAACTAATGCCGTACTAAGTGGGTTGCGATCTTGTGGTTTAATTGGGCAGTTTGTCAAATCGCTAGGGATGGCAACAGGGAGGCCCCCATCATGATTGTTAGACAACCTCGCTATCGAATAGTCCGGGGTTGCCTAATAGATCTCAAGTGGAGAATAGACAGGGAGAAAGAGAGACACAATATGAGGAGGAACGGATCTGCTTTATTATTCTGTATGCTTGTGTACAATGGGGTGACCCCCTGCCTCCTATATATAGCGGTTCTGCTTAGAGATAAGGAAGAGTCCATATCGGATACGAATCCGGTTTCCTAACACTCCCCCTTGGACTCTTCACTGCGAGATGCATATGCCTCATTAAAACTCTATAAAAACCCAGTGGGAAAAATAATTGGAGAAAGAGTACATAGCACACGCTTGCTGTGTTGCACGGATTGCCTCATCAAAAACCTTATGTAAGAAAACTTCAATGAAAAACTTACTTAAGGAAAAGAGTACAATCCACCCAAACTTCAATGTTAATCTTCAAGATTTACGTTGGGTACTCAAACTTCATGTTTGAGATTTATGTAGGAGTATGTGAAAAATCTCCCTGAAATCTGCACTTCTCTAAGCCTCATCATCCCGATTCCTCTAATACATCTTTCAAAGGAAGATGCCGGAGTGACTTAGTGAATAAATCTGCGAGATTTTCACACGACTTAGTATGCAGTATCTTTATCTCGTTCATCTTATGCATTTCATGAGCATAAAAGAACTTGGGGTTGATATGCTTTGTAAGGTTACTCTTCACATATCTCATTTGTACTTGTGCAACACAAGCTGCATTATCTTCATAGATAATAGTGGGGTTTTGTTCCATGTTCAGACCACATGACTTCTGGATGTGGTGAACCATTCTTCGAAGCCATGCACATTCCCGAGAGGCTTCATACAATGCAATGATTTCTGAGTGGTTAGTCGACGTCGAGACAAGAGTCTGCTTAGACGACTTCCAAGAAATTGCCGTTCCACCGCAAAGGAAAACATACCCAGTTTGTGACTTGCCTGTATGCGGGTCCGATAGGTACTCAAAGATCGGCGTAGCCAACTAAATTCAATTCATTGTTTCTTACGTAAAACAAGCCGAGGTCTTTGCTTCCTTGAAGGTAACGGAAGATGTCCTTCACCCCTTTCCAATGCCTTTTGGTGGGTTACGCCTTTATCAGTGCTAGCAAATTCACGCGAACGCAATGTCCGGCCTAGTGCTATTCGCAAGGTACATGAGCGCTCCAATTGCACTCAAGTATGGGAATTCCGCTCCCAGACTTCCTCCCTCTTCTTTAGGCCTCAGACGGGTCTAGGTCTGCTTGGAGTGACCTTCCGACCATTGGGGTCTTTATGGGTATGCCTTTTCAAAGCCAAATCTCTCCAACACTTTCTGCGTGTAGGATGCTTGGTGTACCAAGATTCCGCCTTGGACATGTTCAAGCTGCAAGCCTAAACAGAACTTGGTTTTACCCAAGTCTTTCATTTCAAACTCAGATTTCAAGTATGTGCATGCTTCTTCAATTTCCTCATCCGTCCCAATGATGTTCAAGTCATCTACATAGACGGAGATTATACAAAATCCATTCGTGGATCGTTGTATAAATACACATGGACAATCTTCGCTATTCGTGTAGCCTTTCTTGCAGAGAAAGTCACTCAACCGATTGTACCACATTCTTCCTGACTGTTTTAGCCCATACAGTGATTTCTCCAATTTCACACTGTATAGGTTTCTGTTTGCTCTGTCTTGGTTCGGGATAGGGATACCTTCCGGTACTTTCATATAAATCTCCGAATCCAAGTTTCCATACAAATATGCTGTGACAACATCCATTAGCTTCATTCTCAACTTCAAGTTGACTGCCATTGAGATCAAGTATCTAAAGGTAATTCCACCCATGACCGGAGAATAGGTTTCTTCATAATCAACCCCAGGACGTTGAGTGAAACCTTGAGCGACAAGCCTTGCCTTGTACCTTATAACTTCATTTTTTTCATTCCTCTTCCGAACAAAAACCCATTTGTGCCCCACGGGGTTTATATGGGGAGGCGTGCGGCACACAGGCCCAAACACCTCTCTTTTGTTTAGAGAAACTAACTCTGCAGTGATTGCCTTCTTCCAATCTTCCCAATCGAGCCTTTTCTTGCACTCTGCGAGAGATGCGGGCTCGGGATCATGATTAATGATCGTGGCAATCTTCTTTGCAAAGTATGCATCGACATTGGCTGTTGCTCTATTCATCGATTCTCCCGTTATTACAAAGTTTATGGCCATTTCATCATGGGGTGCTTCGTGCACTTCTACTTGCTCTTCATTGCTATTTCCCATTCCAGGAGCAAGTTCCTTTAGTTTTTCTCCGCCAATGTGTGCGCACACATTATTTCCGGCGGCTTCTTCCAATGGAAGGTTCAGATCTGGAATTGCCTTTTCCACATGCTTCTTTCCAGTGCCAGGTCTCAACTGGCTCCCCTTCTTGCTTTGGGGCACTTTTGTGATTGGCTGTGGTAAGTCCTCTCGCCCAGTTTTCCCCAGACGTCTCCGGGTACTTTGGGTTTGAGAAGCCAGATCTCCTGTTCTTTTTCTTTGAGGCCTCTGAACAGGATGAGGGATACCTTCTGCTTTCTTTGGTATTTCCACCCTCTCTGGTGCATTTCTTGCTGGTACATGCGACTTAACCACGCTCTTCAGATCACAAAAATGATCAGGCAGTTCATTTGCTAAATTCTGCAAATCAATTATCTTCTGGACTTCTTGATTTGCTTCATTAGTGCGAGGGTCATGTGCGGGGATCCGTGGAATGCCATACTATTTCCGGCATTTTTCATCCAATGGTTGATTCTCTCCCCTAATGACGGAAATGGTCCTCGTCAAAGATGCAATCGAATCGCTGTGTGTAAGTCTCCATCATGGGTTCCAAATACCTGATTATGGATGCACTCTCATAACCAACGATATCCCAGACTTGCGGAGAGGGCCCATTGCAGTCCGTGTGGGGGTGGTATAGGTACATATACCATACAACCAAATTTTCTAAGATGGGAAATCTTCGGATGACCCCTTGCACTAGTTGCATAGGTGAATGGATGTTGTAGGCCGATGGTCTATAATTGATGAGTGCCGCTGCAGGCAGATCATGCGTGTCCCCAACAAGTGTTGGGCAAGTTACAACTCGCAAGAGCGGTCCGGCAATGAACTTAATCCTTTTTATTAGTGCTTCACTAGCCCATTTTGCGTATGGACGTGCGATGCAGAGTGCTCAACAGCTTATTCCCGTTCTTTGTACAATAATCATCAAATGCCTTAGAAGTAAATTCGGCATTGTCCAATCGAATGGACTTCACGCGATGATCGTGAAAAACATTCTTAATTCGATGATCTGCGAGATCAACTTTGCGAATGCATGATTCCTTGTTGACAAAGAAACATGTATGCGACCATTTCGAGGAAGCATCAATGAGCACCATAAAGTATCGAACGGCCCTCGACAAGGGCTGAATCGGACCGCAAATATCCCCTTGAATGCGTTCCAGGAATGCAGGGATTTCATGTTGCACTTTCATAACAGAGGGTCTAGTTATTAATTTCCCGGTGGCACATGCATGGCACACAAAATCTTCGTGATTCGAGAAATTCTTAACATTAATGCCATGACCTTGTGAGTTGTTAACTATATTTCTCATCAATCTAAGACCAGGATGACCTAATCTACAATGCCATAAAGCAAATAATTCAGAGCTTCTAAAGACAGTCTTCAAAGAAGTATATAATCGCGTGTGCATTGATTTTCGTGGTAGTACAACCCAGATTCATATGAGGGACATTTTTCTAGTACCATCTTTCCATATTCCGCGTGCTTCACAATGCACAAGTGTTCTTTGCCATTTTCTTCATTGGTTTCTACGTGAAACCCATTGGCGCGGATATCCTTGAAACTTAAGAGAGTGCGAGTTGATTCAGGGTACAAGAGGGCTTCTTCAATTACCAAAGTTGTACCCATTGGCAATATAATTGTGGCTCTTCCTGAGCCTATTATATGCGTATCGCTTCCTGCGATTGTCGTAATCCTTCCAGCGTTCTTCGTAATCGTCTGGAAGTATTTCGACTCTCTTAAGATGGTATTTGTTGTGCCACTATCAACAATGCATATTTCCTCCATTGGGTGCTACACGATTTCTAATTGAAAAGAAATATAATTCTAATCATAAAGTGGCTAAGTAATTCAAAAAAAAATTGCTTGTAAAGAAAGAATACTGGAATAAAGAATAAATTGTAATTCTATTCATGAGAAAAAGTATGCTCTTCGAGAGCTTACTATTCATTATGCAATCTGATGTCTATGTGAGATAATTCTGACAATTCATGTCAGTTCTTCAAAAACTCACGTTAGATAATGCCACACCTTTGCACATTCATAAGGTTCTTCCATTAGATTACTACGTGTAATCTAATAGGAAATGGCTGCTAGATTCAATAAAATGCATAATTGAATTCTCATGAGTTTCCAGCAAACTAAAAGAAAGCAATAATTTCAAGATTCATAAATACAAGATTCATAGATGCGAGATTCATAAGTGCGAGATTCATATATACACAGATTCATAAATATTCAGAATAAACAATAATTGCACAATTCATAAATTCATAAATGCGGAAATAAATTCGTAAATTTCCGAATTTTTCTTAGTATTTGGCAATTTTCTGTTAATTATACAGCAATTTTCCAGCATCACTTGATAACAGAAAATAAATTGCAACATGAATTAAACATGTTATAAGTCTAATTACAACTTATATAATTCTTGTTGGCTGGGAACGAAAACAGGTAATGAATATCTCTGTCAATTTGACTCTTGGCCAGGTCAACCTGCCCCTAGGGCTCACATGAGGGAGGGAGCACTTCCCGTTTCCGGGTGCCAATTAAAGAACCAAGCCTCATGTGTGTTTTCCTAGACACCAATTGTCTCATATCTGTTTATTCATTACCAAAATCAAATCCCAACCACTCATGTTCTCATTTTATGCCATATGAAATATTCTGAAATTTTCCTAGCACTTTTCATAATTTCTGCTAATTTCCAAGCAATTTTCAGAATTACTGTACAACAGGAAATTGAATTTCATCAAATATCAACATGACATAATTCATAAATTCATAAATTCGGAAAATAAATTCTCAGGAATTTCCGATATTCTAAACGGGGCAATTATTGCAAAAATGCATGCAAATATTCATAAATGCAGAAAATAAGGCTAAGGAAAATTAAAAACAGAGCCATAAAAAATTCTGCAATTTTTTCTGGTAATTTTCAGAATTTTCTAGAATTTCTAATCAATTTTCTGAATTCTTAATGCATTTTCAGAAAAAGAAAACTGTAAAATAAGAAAAAGAAAACTAGGGAGGGCAGAAGGGTAAACTTCCATGCCTTCACGTGCGTAACCTTTTCAGAATTGGATTGGGATCCGGTTCCCAATATTTAATTCCGATTGGACTTTGCTTCAAAGTTGGACTTCATGTCCATTTTATTTTCTCTGTCCAAGTCACTTTGGACTTCATGTCCAAGTAGTCCTCATGCGCATCGCGCTGCAGATCGGCTCGGCGCCAGCGGTGGCCATGGGGCCGGGGCGGCGGCCAGCGCTGGAGGCCGAGAAGATCCATGACCCATGGCAGCGCGGCAGCGAAGCCAAAGAAAAATCGGAGAGATCGGCGGGAGTCGGAGCCCAAGGACGCGAGGAGCGGCGGAGCCCGAGGGCGCGCAAAGACCAGGCTATGCCACTACAGCGGCGACGGAGGTCGGGCGGCCAACAGATAAGGACGTGGCTTTGGGCCAGGGCGGCCGACGTTCAAGTCGGGCCGAGGGGCGCGGCTTCAAGCCGTCGGGCGCGATTCGGTGCGAGCCAGCGCGGGTGCAGTCCGGCGTAATTTCCGGTGGCTCAGGCGCAGCCTACGGCGGCGCTTCATGCGGCTTCGTGCCGGTCGTGCGCGAGCAGGCGGCCAGTGAGGTCCAGGGTAGGCACGGCGACGGCTTCGAGCGTCACGTGGCGGGGCGGCTGTAGCCGGGCTACGGCAGGCGGTCGGTAATGGCTCTTCGCGCGCAATCCGAGAAAAGCCAGGCGTCGCAGACCGGCGGGATCCGCAAGGAGGCCTACGTGGCCAATTGCGGGTTGGGGCTCGACGGCAGTCGGCCGGCGGTGCTTCATGCAAGCCGGTGGCACTTCGTGGCCGGGTATGCGCGGCTTCGAGCCGGCACGGTTGCTTCGGGTGGGGCCCCGGATTCTTAGGTGTGACACGGGAGTGTTTCAGGCGCTGGTCGACCGGTGGCTTCGTGCTGACCGGCGACTATGGCCTGGCCCGTGATGGCTTTGGACGACTTCGGGTCATCGGCGGGCGTTGGTTTGGGTTGAGGAGGCCAGCCAAGCGCATCACTTCGTGTGCATGCTCAGGCATCGTCGACAACCTCGACTTCATTGGTCCTTCATGGCCGTGGATGCTACCTGCAATGGCTTCATGCCAAAGCTTTAGTATCGTATATTGGCTGTTGTGCACCTATCCCGTACATAGCTGCTTGCTTTACAAACCCCATGTCAGGAACAGCAGTTGCATGAACTTTACGTTTAGAACAGCAGTGGAATTACCTTTAGCTTCATGTACTTACTGTATACCTTACGTAGATGAAATACATGATCTGTAAAAGGAATGTCCAACGTAGCTTCGTGCCACGGGCGACTAGATCCAATTCCTCAAATCTCACCGTTTTCAATCTGTTCTTCGGTAGACTATCGCGTAGGATAGAGTCGCGTAGGACTTTTTCGGCGATCCGATTGGATGCCGGCTTGATGGCGAGTTGATTGCAGATCGGATCGGGCGATCAATCGCCGGTAGTAGACGTTCGTCGTCGTCGATGATCCTTCGCTTCTTGTCTTTTCTCACCTTTCAATCTTTCTCCGGTAGAGCTTCAGGTCGATAACGTGTTAGACAACCTCGCTATCGAATAGTCCGGGGTTGCCTAATAGATCTCAAGTGGAGAATAGACAGGGAGAAAGAGAGACACAATATGAGGAGGAACGGATCTGCTTTATTATTCTGTATGCTTGTGTACAATGGGGTGACCCCCTGCCTCCTATATATAGCGGTTCTGCTTAGAGATAAGGAAGAGTCCATATCGGATACGAATCCGGTTTCCTAACAATGATCTCTGTTGAGGCAGCGTGAGAGTTCTATTCCAAGCTAAAATTCTAGTCCATCCGTATGGATCTCAATCGAGAATAAATCTCTTAAATAAGGTCTAAAACGTTCTGTTTGCCACGAAGACCAGCAGGCCAATCTCTTAAATAATCCATGCAGGGTTAACCAAACCGAAACCGAAAAAACCGATGGAAAACCGAAATTGGAAATTCAAAAATATTGAGCCAAAAATCGCTAGAAAATCGTTAGAAGCCGAAGAGTTTCAAAACCGAGCATTTGAACAAAAAACATTCAAAACAAATTTAAAAAAACGAAAACCATTCGGTTTCTTCGAAAACCCATCGGTTTTCTCGAAAAACCGATCGGTTTGCTCGAAAAACCGATCGGCGAGTTGAAGATCTTGGGCGATCGGTTTTTTGAGCGGTTTTCGTCGATTTTTTCGAAAAACCGCTCGGTTTTCACCGGTTTTCGATCGGTTTACATCGCATAAATTTTTTCAAATTTTTCAAATTTTTTGAATTATTTTTTTAATTGAACCGGTTTACCGACCGGTTTAGGATTTCGAACCGGCTCGATACGGTCGAAAACCGCGGTTTTCGAGCGATTTTCGTCGGTTTTGTGAACCCTGAATCCATGTCCCTACGGAGATCCCTTATACTTCACTATAAATATTAGTCATGTTTTACCCATTATATCGCAAAATTTATGGTGATTTCCTTAAATTGTAGCGTGACAACTCAAATTATTACATGTAACTTATAATAAAATTTTAAAAATATGTATTACTCCCTTCATCCCAGATTATAAGCCCTATAATTTGAATGATCTTATCCCAAATATAAGACGTACATGTAGATTTAATGATGTCTTTCCTTCTATACCTTTATTTATTCTTTCTTAACCACATGCATTTATTCATTACCACCTACACAAAGTATATCTTTCATCTTCTAAGACAATTAAGTGAGGGCATCTACATCATTTTCTCTCATACCTTTCTTAATTTCAATGCAACATTAATCCTTTTGTGAAGTCAAACTACACCTTATAAACTACTCCCTCCGGTCACAAATAGTAGTGGGTTTGGGATGCGTGCAGTCAAACTTTTAAAAGTTTAGCTATTTATATCTTTTTGAATATTTAGATTGGATGGATAAAAATCATATGTGTAGATTCGTCTCAAAACGTACTTTCATAATATTATAATTTTATTGAATTTTTAAAATATATTACAATAGAAATTAGTGATCAAAGTTGAGTTTTGGGGACCGTGCCGATGTCCAAAACGACTAGTATTTATGACCGGAGGGAGTATAAATTGCACAATAATTTATAAAAGATGTACTCCCTCCGTCCCTCGAAGGAAGTCGTTTTACACTTCAATTTTTGTCCCTGGAAGCAAGTCGTTTTAGGCTCCTTGGGTCCCACACGGCGAGTAAATGGAGGAGGCAACACACAGTCATTTAACCCAGCTTCTCGAACCGCACGGAGAAAAATCTCTCACCTTGTTCCATTTCTCCCCCAAAGGCCACAGGAAAAATCCCCTCGTCCCAATCCAAATCCCCAAATCTACCGCTGTGAAGATGAGCAAGGAGGACCGTGAACTGGCGCGCATCGTCGCATCGCTTCAACGCGCCGATGAGAGGAAGAAGAAGCGCGACATCGAGGGGTGCAGCGGCGATGTGATGGCAGAGAGCTCCGACGATGGGATCTGAAAGAGGGGCCGTGGAAACGCCGGGCGTCGCTGATCTAGATCCTTCACAGGCCACCTGCTAGGAGGTGGAGGCAGCGCGGGGCGGTCATCGCGACTGATGACGAAGACAAAGGGGGGGCGGAGGTGGCGGCTGCCAGCCTGGAGGTGGAGGTGACCGGCGTGGAGGTGGCGACCACCGTCGTGGAGGTGATGGCGTCCGGCGAGAAGAAGGTCAAGCTCACCAACGATGGGAGTGGTGGCGATGTGATGGATAAGGGCGTCGTCGATTGGACCGGAAGAGGTGCCCCGGGAAACGCCGGGCGCCGCCGATCCAGATCCTTCGCAGGCCACATGCCAGGAGGTGGAGGCAGCGCGGGGCGATCATCGCGACTGATGACGAAGAAAAGGGGGAGTGGAGGTGGCGGCTGCCGGCTTGGAGGTGGAGGTGACTGGCGTGGAGGTGGCGCCCAGCGTCGTGGATGTGGAGGTGTCCGACGAGAAGGACACATGTGTATAACATGATTATTAGCAGAATTAAACGTTGGATGGCTAAGTACTATTAGCAACCCATTAATTGCAATCTGATAGCATTTCTACATCCACTTTTCATTCCAATGATGTCATTAGTTCAAATACAATGGGTAGAAAACCCTAGTTCGCTAACGATTGTAGGACAGACTCATAGAGCTGACGATCACATTCTAGCTGATTGGGCATGATCCCAAGTGTCTGCATCCTCTCCTTGTTCATGTGAGGGATCTTGTACCTATTGCCTCCACCATCTTTCATGACCTCAAGCAAGCAACTCTATAGTGTGAGGAATACCCTATTAATTGTACTTGGGTTGTATTCTTCGTATTCTTTGCAAACATTTTCTATGAGTTCATCCATATTTCTAGAGGTCTTGGTACTAGTCAAAGATTGGAGAGACGCAAAAAAAAACCAAAATCTAATGCATTCATGTCAGGGGAGTTTGGTGGCTGAGAGATTAGATGAATGTCAAGCCCAGTTTATGAAACAACAAATGCAAATTGGGGATCATCAACTGGCACATGGGATGGTGCATTATCTTGCTGAATCCATATAGTTCTCGTCCGGTCTCCCTGTGGCCAACGTGATACGATGGCTGGAAGCAATTTAGCAATCATGTAAGACCTGACAGTGTGACGAGTACTCATACCATGGGTACCCCTAGTAGCCCGGGACGACGAATGGGCTGCCCCGAGCCCAGCTCTGGCCAAAGGCCCCGCTGGGCCACGAAGGACACTCATCCCTGACCAAACCAACTAGGGGCGATCAAGCTGGGACGCCCCTCAAGCACCGACCAAGCTGGGAAAATCTCCGTCAGGGGTCGGGCGTTAGACCATCGTCGGTCGACGGCCACCTACCCCACGGACACGACGGCTCAGAATGATCGTGCGAGGACAGGTGGCTCTGTGAAACCATGTGCTGAAAAATTGGTTTTGAATTGACTTAGAATTGAATTTACAACATGTGCTTGTGCATGTATGATCATTTGATACACTTGTGATTTGCTGTGAATAAGGGGTTTTGGAAAAACTATATGTTTTCCTTTTGCGCCGGACCATTGGAACGTGTTTTTGCATTGGCGCTGGACCAATGTTGTTTTGGTCCGTGTTGAACATGACTGAGTGTTTTCACCGGACTGTTTTTCACCTTCACGCCAGACCGATATTTTTGGTCCGTCGTGAACGTGATTTTGAGCACTTTGTGCCGGACCAAAATTTCCAAAACTAGTAAGTTTCGCATGTACGTCGGACCAAATTTTTTGGTCCGTCATGAATTGGTTCTTGATGGCTGTTTCCACGTGTACGCAAGACCAAATTCTTTGGTCCGCCGTGAACGTGGTATGGATGACTTTGTGCCAGACCAAATCTTTCAAAAACAGTAAGTTTTGCATGTACGCTGGACCAATTTCTTTGATCCGTCGTGAACGGCATTTTGAGGTTTGATTTCGCATGTACGCTGGACTGATTTTCGTTAGTCCGTCGTGAACGTGTTTTTCGCTGGATCAACTTCTACATTCAACCGAGAGTTTGAAGTGTATGTCGGACCGAGTTTTTGGTCCGTCGTGAGTTGCGCGGGACCGGTGTTTGGTCCGGCGTGAATGGATTTTTCTAGGGTTTTTTGCCCTATGTGCATCGGACCAATGTTTGGTTCGTCGTGAACATGTTTTTGCACGGTTAGGGTTTTGAATTGAGAATTTGGGTTGTTTGTATGCAATGCTCGCGCGAGTATTTGCATGGGCTAATGTTGAGTCAAGTCGTGGACTTGTGCTCGGAATCGTTTTGTGGTTTGTTCATGTGCAGGTGTTGCTCGACGGCGAACATGGTCGATGACGGGACCGAAACTAGGTTCATGGAGGAACTGAGGTTCGAGACTAGATTCACGGAGGAATCGAGGTCTTGGTGGTCAAGGATGTCATGCGGGACGTTCGGGCTAGAGGACGGTGCACATGAAGAATGGTTAGTCACGTGAGTATGGCATGGTGGCCGTGTGCGTGCAAGAGTTGTTAGTCGCGTGAGTATGGCTGGGTTGCCATATGCGTGCAAGAGCTGTATTTGGCCAGGTTGGGCCAAGTGGAGTTGTGTTGAATACAGACTCCTTCTAGGATTAGGAGTGGGACTCCTTCTAGGATTAGGAGTAGGAATTGTATTGAGGACTCTATGTGTTTGCTCTGTATAAATTGGGGGAGGCGCTTCCTGTTTATGTATCAAGTCTTGGGCAGGTTTTAGGGTTGTACTCTTTTGTTTGGAGTACTTTATACAAAAAGAAATAAAGATCAATTCTTCCAGATCCTTGCGTGTTACAGTAACCGCGTTGCTACAGTGTTCCCTGTTTTGGTGTTCTAGATTGGTTTTTGTCCTTTGAGTTTCATCTTGATTTGATCCATCTAAAACCTCTCTATGGTATTGATATAGAGTTCCTCAAAGTTTACTTGATTAATCTTTTAAAGATCTTGTTTAATCTTGTAGTTTTGGTTAGATCAATTCTCGTCATATTTTGCCACAACAAACTTGCGAGGTTCATAACTTTTGATCCGTAAGTCCGATCAAGCTGATTCTTTTTTGGGTTCGATTCTTATTGGAATCTAGTTTCTTGTGTACAAATTTAAGATCGATCCGACGGTTGGATCTCTAGGAATTCGTGTTTTACCGAACATCTATTAATCTGTTTTTGTCGAATATGAGGCAATTATTTTGTTTTGTTTTGGGGTGAACTTTTAATAGATCAAAGATTTGGTTTTAGCTTCCTCACAATCATTTACCCCCCTCTGATTGCTATATCTGTGTATATCGATCCTACAAGTGGTAGGTATCAGAGCAAGGTTTTTCTAATCCATCTTAACCGGTGATTAGATCAATGGATCGTTATTCGACAAAACCGTGTGTTCGATGGTGTTGATTTTCAGTTTTGGAAGGCCAAGATGGAGGCGTTCAACCAAGTGCAGGGCTTCGCAATGTGACACCCCAGAATATGACATTTTAGAATTCGGCATTTTGGTACGACTTTATAGCGTGTTTTTGGGCCGTTTTCGGGTGTTTGGGCCTCTCCGGGGGACTTTGGGCCTTGGGGGTTGAGTTGGGCCTCCGGTGGAAGGGTTTGGGCCAAAGGGGGGACTTTTAGGCAGCTAAATCTGGCCCCCACCCCTAGGTGCGCCCCCACTCCCTTTCCCAACCCTAGCCGCCACCCCCTAGCCCCCCATGCGCCTCCACCCTTCCCCTTCCTCTCCATCTTCCCCCATGGTGCCACCACCTCTCCCCTCCCCTCTCCACCCCCCTTGCTGCCCTAGAGGAGATCGCCACCTCGCCATCCCGTTGATCTCTCCATCGAAAGGCCCCACGATGAGGAGATCCAGCGGTTCCGGCGCGAGGAGGACGATCGGGGAGCCCGGGAGGAAGGATTTCGGCGTTCATCGTTCGTCGGGCGAAGGTATGGCATGGGGAATCCTTGGGGTTAGTCTAGGGGCTGTGCTAGAGGGTATTTTAATGCTTTTAGATCAAGTGGTGGTGTTGTGATTGGGTAGATTAGATGAAAACTAGAGGTTGCCATGTTCTCTGCTTCGGGCAGATTGTGCATTCGACCTAAGGTTTGAGTTTTCGCGACCTTAGAGTCGGATTTTGGTCAGCCTCCTATTGAGAAAGTTGTAGGTAACTTCAATACCTTTCAGTTGACATAAAGAACGTCCAATTCCGCTCAACCGTTTGAATGTTATGCTCGATTTACCGAACGTGTTCAAATCTGTGACGTAGCTGGGACAGAATGTAGTGTTTTATAGATTAAACAACTTTAGAGTCCGAATCAGCTTTTCCATATACTTAGAAAAAGTTAGGAAATTTCCTAAGCTACGCGAGGATGTACTCATTTAATCGATTCGGAGTCCTAGATCTAAAGTTATGATAGTTTGAATTCTGCTGTCCCGGGGGGGGACAGATTCTCTATTTTTCGTTTTCGGGAGTAGTTTGCGATATCGGGGTAGATGGGCAATGGCGTACTGTTTTGTGGGCACGTTGTAATTGTGGGGCATCTTTGTGCAGGTGGTGTGACCCCGGGAGTGCCCTCCTCATCCCGCCAATCCGTCGCCCGAGGTTAAGGCAAGTGTATTGGGATGGGTAATATGTGGTTTATTTGCTTGTCTTGACTAGATGCAATTGTTTCCATGTTATGCTATCTTGCCATGCTTAGTGTTTACCATGATATGATAAAAAGGGTATGTTAAGATGCTATGCAATGGTTTATGGTTAATGATTATGGCATATGTTGCATACACGGCATGAAACTTGGCCCGGTCGGTGAGAACGTCATAACTATTCCGGTAAGGTCGGTGAGAAAGTTATGACTAATCCGGAGCACCATGGATATAAGACCTACCTCGTGATTCCACCCACGCGATGAGTGGAAGTGAGGAGTAGGCACCCTCCATCTACGGGATGGAAGGGGGACGTGGGTGCACGCCGACGGGTGTGCACTCGGCAATACCGGTATTTGCGTCGAGGAGACATGTGCATTGCATTGCATTGCATACATGATGATGATGATGATGATGATGAAATGATTTCAATGAGGTTGAGATATGAATATGATGTTGCATATGATGTATGACTTAATCATGATGTTAAGTTTGTTATGTAGTGATGATAATATTGAATTGTTCTGTATGACCCATTGCAATATACTTGTTGAGTGATGAACTCACGCTTGTGTTTTATGTTGTTTTAGGTACCATGACACCGGCATGTGGGAAGGGGCATTAGCTACACATCTTTACGTAGTTCCAGTCACATTTACCAATTTGAGTCATGATCATAATAAATGCCATGAACTTGGTGTATAGAATAGTTTAGTGTGCTTGTGATCCTTATTTGCTTAGCTATAGATTATGGAGTGGTTGGATTCGGTTTTATTGGTTTATGTTGTTGCTTTATCCATTGATATTGATGTTTTAGATGTCTTATGCTATGATATAACTTGCTATGTGATTGCTATTGCTCCAATTCATGATAAAACAAAGGAGATGCTGCCGAAATTTCGGTTTTAGCATTTGCGCCTTTGCTGTAATTTATTTTAATTTGTGGTATTTAGGTGATGTTTAGTCTATGTTTGGTAGCATTCGGGCATACTAGATGCCGGGGTGTTACACGCAATTTGGGAGAACGTTTACAAGCCATATCAAGTCCCTGAGAACGACAACGTCAACGACGCCAATCGCGCACATGTTGAAGCAAACAGCAAGGCGCGCAACTTGATCATCCAAGGCTTGGGACGCAGCGACTTTGTTCGAGTGGTTCATCTTCGATCCGCATATGAGGTATGGAAATCTCTTTGTGTGGGATGCCTGAGATAGGGGTCCCGCAAGTGGGGCCTACACCCTACTGGGCCGAAGGCGGAGCAGTAGGCCCAGAGCCCGGAAGCGCCATGATGGGCCCGGGGGATGGCTCGACTTGTTCCCCAAGGCAGCTCGTCGATCCTTCAGCGAAACTTCGTGCCATGCCCAGACAACCTGTCAAAAGCGAAGCATGCGGCCTGACATCTGCAGAGCCTGCAGGCGCCGGAACCTGACGGAGTGGCAGGTGCGGGTCGGGGAAAGCACAACTACCTCCCCAAGACGTAGTGGGGCCCAGTCGATAAGAGACAAAGTATGTACTCATGAAGCCACCATGTTCAGGGCCAGGTGGCGCCCATTTTGTGGTATATCCTTCCCCTAGAATAAAAGGGGGGAGGAGGGAGAAAAAAAGGACACACGCTCATATATCCAAGAACACAGGACTAAGGTATTATCTCCTCCGTGAGAGCCCGAACCTGTCTAAAGAGAGATCGCCCTCGCATCCTGTGTTACCATCTAGCTCTGATCCCGCACAAATCCCCTAGAACAACAAATCTCATTGCCGGCGAAATCGATCGTCGACAGTTGGTGCGCCAGGTAGGGGATTGTGTCAAGATCTTCGTCGAGCTTGATGGCTGCGACGAGCGGAGTCTCCACAGTCTTCTTCCCGGGTTAGGTTTTCCGCTTCGGAAGCCTGACCGTCATCTCCAACAGCCCCGGGAACCTTTCCCTCTCTAAGGAGGCCGCGCTGCAGTATGGCGAGGTCTCCGGCGAGCCATCGTCACGACTTCCGCGCCGATCGGGAGGTCCCCCTGTCTCGTGCTCTAAAGCACCGAGTAGGGGACCGAAGGTCCGGTCCTACCAGGGAGTCGGACTCATGGGCGCCGAGACACGAATGGTGGGGGTTCTCACCGCCAAACCACTCGGCACCTCCGAGTGCCTGGAGCTATCCTCTTTAGGCTTGCCCAGCTCACCGGCCGAGTCAGAAGAAAGCCTAGAGAGTTGCTGGAATTTTCGTAGAGTCTGCGTAATCGAGGGCTCGCGGGCGGATTCGCAGCAGTGCCTCGACACTTCGGTCGCCGTCGACTTGGAAGGTGGCCGAACAACAGAACCGGACGCGCGGGCGCGTGCTCTGTGGGACCGCGCCCGTGGTGTCAATGAAGACATTCTGCAAGCCAAGATGGGGGACCAAGCGGTCTTCCGTACTCCACAGCAGAATATCGTCGCCTCCAAGACACTCCTGGATACCTTGAGCCCTATGCTGGGGACGGGCGATCCAGTCGCCCCGATCGTGGCCCAAGTAAAGGCCATGGTGACGGCGGCAGCGATCTAGTAGGCCCAGACCGACCAGCCGGCAAAGGAGCGGTCGCGTAGTCCGGCGAGGACCCAGACGGCCAGCAGCCGGTCAGGTCGGGAAGCCCCCCGCCAGACACATCATGTTCCACCCCGCGGAGACAACTTGCGACACAGCATCAACCGCGACCTCCGTTCCGACCTCGACGCCAGGCGCCGCGACCGAGAAAGGGAGGAGCAACACCGCCATGCCGACGAGTATGAACTTTACGGCATCCTTCCACGAGATCGCGAAGCGCGCCAAGTGTAACACCCCAATTTTTGCTTTTCATGAAATTAAATATTATTTTGCACATTTGTGAATTTTTGGAATTTTCTGGAATTTATTTGGATTTATTTGGATTTAATTTGAATTTATTCCATATTGAAATAATTAAAGAAATTAAATTTTCAAATAAAGTTTTGTTGGAAATATTTTATTTGAGTCCCAAATGCCCTAAAATATTTTCCAGAATTTTTCTGGAATTTTTCTGAGTATTTTGCTATTTTTCTTGAATTAAATGAATTACTGAAAATTATTTTAAATATTAAATCGCTGGAAAATCGAGGCGGGTCAAGTACTGTTCATCCGACCGGACCCAAGTTCGAGTCCGACTCGAGTCCGACCCGAGCCACGTGACTTGACCGAACCCCATTCGATCCGAACCGTTGGATCAGAATCCAACGGTCAGGATTCGCGCTGCGTTGTTCGATCGGATCCGATCCGGATCCGTGCGCGCCGGGCCATCGTGGCCGTGGATCGCGCCACGTGGACGGCCGCGATTTCGTCTCCCCCGACGAGCCCGAGTCGGACTCCTCCGCCGTGGGCCGCCGTGTTCGTTAGGGTTTCCGGATTCAAGACGCGGCCGGGGCAATAAATACCCCCTCGTGATCGCCCATGCACGCTGAGCATGCACGTCTAGGTCCCAACCCCCGAGCTGCCACCCTTAGCGCGCAATCGCTCGCTGACGTTAAGGACCACCGCCGTGAACTTTTGTTGTTTCCGCTGCCGTCAAGCTTCCTTCCGCCGCTCCGATCCCAGATCCAGAACCCCCAGGTTAAGACGCGTTGGCCGGGACCTTTCCTTCGCCGGGGCGCGCCCGAAACGCCATCGGCTAGGTCGTCGTCCCCTGCGCCGGTGACCCAGCGCCGCCGCTCGCCATCGCCGGACTTCGAGCTCTGCCAGCCGTCGGATCTTCATCAAGCGGTCCAGATTGCGCCACGTCACCGTCGGTGAGATCCCGTTCCAAAATCCCAGATCCAATCTCGACCGTTGGATCTAGATCCAACGGTCCAGATCAAACGCGTTAACCCAAACGCGTGAGTCCAGATCTAATCTGGGCCGTTGAATTTCAAATCAACGGCCGAGATTGCGCCACGTGACGGGGAGCTTGACCGCCGCGGCCGCAGACTCAGGCGTATGACGCCGACACGCCGCCTGCGTGTCGGGCGCCGACCACACCGCACCAGGACGTCACGCTGACGTCATGGCGGGCCCGCACGTCAGCGGCCACCCAGCCGTGTAGTGACGCCAACGATGACGCTACCGATGGGTCCCACCCGCCAAAGACTGCGGTCGAGCCTCGCCGACGCCAAGAATGACGTCACCCGAGGCCACCGCCGCCAGACACGCCATTGAGCCCATGAGCTTACCGACGCCACCGCCTAATCGAGGCTGCCACGTGTCCTCGCTGACGCAATAATTAATTTCCGAAAAATGATTTATTAATTCGAAATAATGATTTTAGATTTTGTTTCAAACTTCAAACGCTTATAACTTTTGCGTTTCAACTCCGATTTGAGTGATTCAAATTTCTAAATTTGTATAAAATTGAGATCTACCTAATGACGAATTTTATTTAATTTTTGGACTAAAGTTTTCCTCTGTAATATTATTTAATTGATTATTTAAACTTCAAAATGCTATAACTTTTGCATTTAAACTCCGAATTTGACGATTCCAGCTTTCTAAAAATTCATAAAATTATGTTCTCTCTGTTTATGAACTTTATTTGGATGTTTGGACACTTTTATCTACTGTTTTATTCATTTGTTGCTATTTGCACGCTAAGCATTAGTAGACGTTGAAGTGCCTAAGGATTCGAAGGAGAAGTATTGACCAGAGCCACTTCGGTGACCAAGAGCAAGTACTTTTTGAAGGCAAGTTATGCTTTGACCATATTGACCCTATTTTGAAACCTATTTTGATTTAACTTATTGCATGCTAGTTCAATTAGAAAATACCTTATTTAAGTATGGGAAATTAGATAAATGCCAAATTGCTGTATGACACCTTGATTAATTAAATATGTGCCATGACCCCTTGTCACCCTAGTTGTGGTTTACTAGTTGGACATTACTCAAATGCCAACATGGGAAATTAGATCGTTGTAGTATATTGCTTAGACTCACTTGCACGTGCTCATGACATGATTTTGGACAATCAAATGTTAATATTGACTTAATGATATATTGAACCTGTTTTGGAAAGGTATCATGTGATGTTGATAGCACGTGGTGCATGGTAATCAACTGGGGTTTGATAAATAGTTTTCGACCAGGGCATGTGGCAAGATTGATCGGGTGGGCCAGTTGTGGCACCAGGAATGTTGGTTTGGTTCTTCGGGTAGTCTTGCCCTGGTCACCCTAAGGACTTCACCTTGCAAGCCTTTGAACTGGGTCAAACATGCAACCACATGTCCGTAATGGGACGAACCTAGTTGATTAAGTTGCTAATAACGTACCTGTGGGACCTCAGGAGGTCAACTAAACCCTTTGTGTAAGTTGTACGGGGGAGCGTACCGGGGCTGCGGCCAGGTACCCATCTAACGGTTGGTTGGCCTAAACTTTGCCTTAGCTAAGGGAAGGGTTAGTGTGCAACAACCGGGGAGGACCACTTGTATTGTTAGAAGTTTCCGAAAGACTTTGTTACGGGAACTCGCCTTTGTGGTGTTTGATCAGATCTTGTGGGTAAAGTGCATAACCTCTGCAGAGTGTAAAATCTATTCGAATAGCCGTGTCCGCGGTATTGGACATCGCTCGGGAATTACAGTCAAGGGTTAGACTTTCTTGAAAATAACTTGGGCTTGAAAGGTTGGGTTTGGTTCAATAATGATGTTGATGGAAATGTGGATTAGGATTGGGAAAGATGTTTATTTAACCTCTGAAAAAGTTGTTAATGATATACTTGTTTCTAGTGCTTTCGAATCTACTTATATTATTTGTTAAATGCTGTTTACTGCAAATATACCTTGAGCTATTCCTTTGTATTAAGCCATGCATGTAGTATATTAGTTGCATTCTCAGGCATGACTTGTCGAGTACCAAGTACTCACCCTTGCCACAATACAACACCAGGTTGAAGAGGAGACTACACCAGCTTTGGAGGAGGAGCTCCAAGAGGAACCGTCTACTTAGGAGCGAGCCCACTGGTTGCCTGTGGTATACTGGATGGCGCCACGAAGTTATCTTATTTTCCGCTGCTATTATTTCTCTCTTAATAAGTTTCGCCCTGCGTGGCGTATATTTGTAACTTGACCATAAGGTCGAGCAACCAGTTTGACTATTTAATTAAAGTACTTTATTAGTATCGAGTGGTATGATTGTGATATTTACCGATGTTAAGACTGTGTGCACTAGCGCGTTCCTGGACTAGTGCTGAATACACAGAGGGTCCGGATTTGCAAATTCGGGTCCCGACACCAAGCGCGATCCCCTCCACGTCGATCACTACCCGGGGGTTGCCGCGGGGTCATCGAAGGGGTTCGCGCGTTTACCCCTCACCTACGCCGAGTGGTTTAGCCTAATGGGTTTAATCCCAAGGGCATCACTAGTTTTAACGGTGAGAGGGACCCGGAGGCATGGTTACAGGTGTACGCTTTGGCGGTCAGGGCTGCCGGGGGGGATCAGAAAGTAATGGCAAATTACTTACCGGTTACCCTCTCGCCCCTGGGCCAAGCCTAGCTCGCTGGACTCCCAGCGAACTCTATAGATTCCTGGGGAGATCTGTGTGAGCAATTCATTTCAAACTTCCAAGGCACGTACGAGTGCCCGGGCACCCCCTGGGACCTCTATCAGCTGCACCAAAAGAGGAACGAGTCCCTCTGGGAGTTCGTCAAGCGCTTCATGCACAGGAAAAGCACTGTTCGGGATGTCACGGATGCGGTTGTGATAGCTGCCTTCCAGAAGGGAGTCAGCGACCCGGATCTCATCAAGAAGATGTCTCGGAAGCTACCCACGTCGGTTCATGAGCTGTTCGCCCTAGCGGACCGCTACGCTTCAGCCTCCGAGGCCTTGGCGGAACGGCATGACGAGGGGAAGGATCAGGCCGAGCCCCCCCGGCGGAAGGAAAAGAAGCGCAAGGGCGAAGAGCTAGTGGCAGTCGCTGAACCTGCTCACCCTCGCACCCTTAAAGAGGACGGGTATGACAAGGTGATGAACTCACTTTGCCCCTTTCATCCAAAGGGGAGACATGCCGCCAAGGACTGCTTCACTTTGAAGAGATTTGCCCGGGAGAGCAAGAAGCAGGCTGGGCAAGGTCCAAGTGGACATGCCGCCAAGCCGCCTCCCCCCGAAGCCGAGGAAGACTATCAGGAAGTCGATCTCGAGCTTAACTACATATTTGGGGGTTCGGCTGCGTATGAGTCCAAGCGGAAGCAAAAGCTCACCGCCCGAGACATCAACGCGATAGAGCCGGAGACCCCCCAATACGTACGGTGGTCCGAGGTCGCGATAACTTACGACCGTTCGGATCACCCAGATCGAGTCCCATTCCCCAGTAGATATCCGCTTGTCTTGGCGCCCGTTGTCCGCGGCATCAAGCTTAAGAGGGTATTGATTGACGGGGGAAGTGGGCTCAATGTCCTCTTTATCAAAACTCTTGACAACATGGGAATCCCACGGTCGGAGCTTAAGCGCGGGTCATCGCCTTTTCACGGGGTCATACCCGGAACGTCCGCGACACCACTCGGACAAATCACTCTGCCGGTCACTTTCGGTGCAAGAGAAAATTATCGGACAGAGAACCTTGGCTTCGAGGTGGCTGATTTCGCGACAGCATATCATGCCATCTTGGGGAGACCAGCGCTAGCCAAGTTCATGGCAGTGCCCCACTATGCATACCTGACACTGAAAATGCCAGCGTCGAGTGGTATTATCGCTTTACGCGGTGATATCAGGCAGTCTTTTTCCTGTGATAGGGAGAGCTGCGAGATGGCCGAGTCCCTGGAGGCGCGAGCGGGTCGGGAGAGGATTCGGCAAGAGGCGGATTCCGACAAGCCGGAAGGAAGCGTTCCTGCCCGCAAAGCACCGAACCCTGGGATTGGTCCCGAAGAAGATACCAAGAGGATTACCCTCGACCCATCCGATTTGGCTCAAACGGCCTTGATCGGGACAGGGCTCGAGAAGAAATAGGAGGACGCGCTCGTCACCTTTCTGCGGGCAAACAAAGACGTCTTTGCCTGGAAGCCGTCGGACATGCCCGAAGTCCCCAGGGAGGTGATCGAGCACGCGCTGAACGTGAATGAATCGGCCAGGCCGGTCAAGCAAAGGTTACGACGGTTCGCCCAAGACCGCCGAGAGGCCATCAGGGAGGAGATCACAAAATTGCTTGCCGTAGGTTTTATCAAAGAAGTGTATCATCCCGACTGGTTGGCGAATCCTGTGCTCGTTCAAAAGAAGAATAAAAGTTGGCGCATGTGTGTTGACTATACCGATCTCAACAAGGCTTGCCCAAAAGATCCCTTTGGTCTGCCCCGCATCGATCAAGTGGTGGACTCCACTGCTGGATCTCAACTACTCAGTTTCCTGGACGCCTACTCAGGCTATCACCAAATCCGGCTTCGAGAGGAGGATTGTCAGAAGACTTCGTTTATCACTCCATTCGGAGCATATTGCTATGTCACCATGCCATTTGGGCTGAAAAACACTGGCGCAACTTATCAGCGTGCGATACAGCGGTGTTTTCACCATCAGCTCGGACGCAACATAAAGGCATATGTGGATGATATAGTGGTTAAAACACAGACCGAGAACAGTCTCACCTCCGATCTGGCCAAGACGTTCGCAAGTCTAAGGGCGTTCCGGATGAGGCTAAACCCTGAGAAGTGCGTTTTCGGAGTTTCTTCCGGGAAACTACTCGGGTTCATTGTCTCTCATCGTGGGATCGAGCCAAACCCGGAGAAAATCAGGGCCATCATGAGGATGGCCCCACCTACCAGCCAGAAAGATGTTCAAAAACTTACTGGCTGCATGGTAGCGCTTGGCAGGTTTATCTCCCGGTTGGGGGTTCGGGGGATGCCTTTCTTCAAGCTCCTCAAGAAGCAGGACCGTTTTGAATGGACGGCAAAGGCACAACAAGCCTTTGAAGAACTCAAGGTGTTCCTCTCTACCCCTCCAATCCTAGTCTCACCGGTGCCAGGCGAACTTCTCCTGCTTTACATAGCGGTAACAACCCATGTAGTCAGTGCTGCGATAGTTGTGGAGCGGGAAGAGTCTGGACACCGCTACGGCGTACAACGCCCGGTTTATTTTGTCAGCATCAAGTAATCCAAGACGCGATATCCTCAAGTCCGTGGCTGTACACACAATTTTGATCTCGCTATGAAGTCAAGCATTATTTCCAAGGGCACTCGATTTCATGAGTGACTTCTTTCCCGTGGGAGAGGTCCTCCATAATCGAGAAGCTACCGAGAATCTCAAAGTGGGCGGCCGAGCTTGGAGCCTACGACATCTCGTTCAAGCCGGCCTTACCGGCTAAGTCCTGTGCTTTGGCCGAATTTACGGCCGAGTGGACTGAATCCCAGGCTCCCCACACGAAAGAAGAGTCGGAGTATTGGACCATGCACTTCGACGGATCTCTCATGCTCGGCGGGGCCGGGGCGGGAATTCTCCTCGTCTCGTCGAAAGGCGATAGGTTGAAGTACGTCCTTCGGATTCACTTCACGGCCTCGAACAATGCCGTAGAGTACGAGGCGCTCATCCACGGGCTCAGATCGCCACATCGCCGAATCCGACGATCGGGCGGTTCGCGGTGACTCCTGGGCTGGTAATGAGCCAAGTCTGTATGATCGGTCGTAAGGCCGATCAGACTATGATGGCGTATTGCCAGCAAGTCCGAGAATTGGAAGGAAAGTTCGACGGTCTGGAGTTGGTCCATGTCCTTCACCGCAATAATGAAGCAGCCGATGAGTTGGCTAAAATGGGAGCCACTCGGGCAGAGGTCCCGAGTGGTATATTCGTCCAGGATCTTTACGAACCAACTGTTGCAAAGCGACGGGAGGCAAGTAAGGATCCTGAGACCGGAGTCCTGCTCATTAACCCCGACTGGACGGCCCCATATCTAGATTATCTCCTGAAGGACAAACTTCCAGAGGCAACCGCTCTGGCTGAGCGCATCTCCCGACAAGCCAAATCCTATGTGGTGGTTGGCGAGGAGCTCTTTCGGAAGAGCACCTCAGGTGTCCTCAGGCGGTGCATTTCGGAACAAGTGGGAAGAGACCTGCTCAAAGAAATCCACTCGGGGATGTGCGGCCATCACGCGGCTCAAGCACATTGGTTGGGAAAGCCTACCGCCAGGGCTTCTTTTGGCCTACCGCGGTGACGGATGCTAAGGAGATCGTCCGAACTTGCGAGGGCTACCAGTTCTATGCAAGGCAGACACACTTGCCGGCACAGGAGCTGCAAACTATGCCCATCTCTTGGCCCTTTGCGGTCTGGGGGCTCGACTTAGTCGGCCCACTCAAGAAGGCGCAAGGTGGTTTCGCCTACCTTTTCGTGGCCATTGACAAGTTCACCAAGTGGATCGAAGCTAAACCAGTCGCCACGATCACTGCGCTTAAGGCCAAGGAGTTCTTCCAGGATATCATGGTCAGATTCGGAGTTCCCAACCGAATCATTACAGACTACGGTACCCAATTCAGGAGTGAAGAATTTCAAGAGTGGTGCGAGGGCGTCGGAATCAAGATTTGCTTCGCCTCGGTAGCTCATCCACGGCTAACGGCAGGTGGAGCGGGCTAATGGCTTAGTCCTCCAGGGCCTCAAGGCCGTGGTCTTCGATCGCCTCAAACCATACGCTGCCCGATGGGTGAAAGAGTTACCGCTTGTACTCTAGGGACTCGTAACCACGCCTAGCCGGCAACCGGGCAAACTCCTTTTTCCTAGTTTACGGTGCAGAGGCGATTCTCGCCGATCGAACTAGAATTCGAATCCACGAGGGTTCGGAATTACAAGGAAGCCGAGTCCGAGGGGAGCCGAATGGAAGAGCTTGATCAACTCGAGGAGGCTCGAAACGTTGCAGCCATCCAGTCGGCCAAGTACCTCCAGGGACTTCGGCGTTACCATTCTCACAATGTCAGAAGTAGAGTCTTTTCAAAAGGAGATCTGGTCCTCAGAAGGAACCAGAAAAGTGAGCATAAGCTCTCTCCAATTTAGGAAGGACCGTACATTGTGGAGGAGACGGTCCGGCCGGGTGCCTATCGACTCAGACGGGAAGATGGCGGGGTCCTGGCGAATACTTGGAACGCTGAACAGCTGTGTCGCTTCTACGCATAAGTTATGTATCTCGCTCCCGTGCATTAAATAAAAGCTTTCGATTGTCTAATACTTTGATCAGTTTCGACTAGTGACCCGATTAATCCCGAGTGGTTATCACCCTACTAGCGTATCGTCTGATCCAAGCCGTGCCGATACAGAATGCACGAAGATGCACGTTCGATATGAGACCGCATCAAAGCGGCGATATCCGAACGCCTGTACTAGCGCACGAGTTAGAAAAGACTAAGCTAAAAGGAGCTACCAACCACTCGGGAATAACGATCGATACCCCAAGAATTTCGGTGAACAGAGATCGGGGTCACTAGACTATAGTCGATGAAAATTCAGCCCTCCAGCACCTCGCTGCAGGAGCTGGGGCTGTCGACTAGTGCAAACTACTCAAAGGAAAACGATCGAACTTAGAGGAGCAAAAGAGTGCCGATTTATATTCCATAATAACAGTAATTTACATTGCTGATCTTCTTTTTTCATTTTCTCGCATTAAAAAAAAGAAGAGGGGGAGACGTTGGGGCTGCTGCTGCTAAGGCCGCTGCCGCTGCTGATGCGGGTGTTGTCGCTGGGAGGCCCAGGGGCGGGATCGTCGAGGTCAGACGTGGCGCGTGCGACCTAGAGCCGCCAGGATCTCGTCCTCAACCACCCAAAGGGGTGGTATAAGGCGGACAAGAGCCGTGACGGCTAGATCGTCGCGACGTTCACGCCCGATCATCTCGGTGATAATCTCGGCCACCTCGAAGAGCCCCGGCGCCACCTCCAGCAAGGCAGCGACGGCGGCAGCGTCCCTGGTGGCCCCGTCCTCCTCCTCCGCCCCCAGGACGGCGAAGTCGTGCTCCTCCCAGAACTCTGCTTCCTCCCAGCTGAAGAGCAGCCCGAAGCACTGCTGGAGAAAAAACGCTGCGTAGGGGCCAACGAATCTCCTCATGTTAGACATGGAGGGAAGCTGGGAGGAAGGAGGGGAAGAAGACTCAAAGAGAGGGACGATCGCTCAGGAGCGGTGATGTCCCATTTATAGGCCGTGCATGGCTCCGGAGTCGAGGCGACGCCATTTAAAGACACAGAAGACGAAGCGACGCCGCGATGCCGCCAATGTCCTCGAAGCACGAACAAGATCAACACGTGTCAGGCGCCGTTCCGACGTAATCTGAACGGAACGAAGGGACATATCGCCAGGCACATGTCAGGCGCGGTTCAAATTAAGTTGACCCTCCCGCAGAGTGGGCCCAATTAAGCGGAAGGTGACCATATGAGCTTGGGGGCTAAACCACTCAGCCAGGAGGCCGCGACGTCGTTCCCGACGCCCGAGGACGAGGACATTTCGGACACCAGCCACTCGGAAAAGCGTGCCTGGGGCGAGAAGGTCACAAACTAAGTCCCGACGCTCGAGGGCTGAACCACTCGGCCAGAAGGGTAGCAAAAGCTATTTAACCCAACAAAGTGCAAATGAGATAAGTCATATGAAAACTTCGAACAGCGCCTCACACAAGAGTCAACGTTTGACACGAAGCAGTACATCAAAGTCAAAACTCAAGATTCTCTAACAAGGCCTGCGATGTACCGGAGACCTCTTCGAGCAGTGCGTTGGCTTTGTCTTCATCACAGGCGAAACCCTCTTTGATAGCTTCAAGGTCAACCCTTGGATAGTGAGATTTGATCACCGCCAACGCCTGGTTCGCACTCATGGTCGCCGACTCCTTTGCATAGGCTTTGATCCTGTCGGCTCCACCCGAGAGAAGCGGAACGGCGTCATCCTCCTGGCCTGGTTCGGCTCCTTCGATACGAAGAAGATGCAGAACTGGCTCGCAGGCGACGCGCAGCTCCGTGTGGCTTCGTTCGACAGCGGCTACCTTCCCCTTGTATTCTGCACCAAAGCCAAGCTGCCGCTAAAGGATACACCCAGCGCCAATCACATTCAATTCAAGCCAAGGGAGCTTACCCTCCAACTCTCGCTGTGTCTTCTCCAATCCAGCTCAAGTTTCGAGGTTAGAGCTTTCTGAAGACTCCAATCGCGCCCTCAACTCAGCGATGGTCGAGTCGCGTTCTGAAACACGAGGTCGCCGTCATTTTTCCCAGCTACTTAAGAGAGTGTCCATAAGAAACCCAGGGAGGAATCTTACCTTCAAGCGTATGCTCAAGCTCCGCTTTTGCCTCTCGGAGCGTCATGCACTGGGTCTCCAGCCCGTGGACCTCTCTCCATCTATCGCTGCTGATCTCGTTGACCTTGTCCTGATACTACTGGTGCTCCTTGAGCTTGGGGAGCACCTTCCGAAAAAACTGCAACCTCTGCTCCGAGCGCTCTCCCATGTCCTAGGCGACATGGCAGAGTCTCAGGTGGGGGCCAACATTCCCTGATAACAACAGACTAAAGAAAGACAGAAAACTCACCCTGACGAGTGTGCTGCACCTAACGGTGAGCTCGTAAAGCTCCGTCCGAGCCGCAACCTCCGCTTCCTCGTCCTCCTCCATCCCTTTCCAGTCGGAACCCCCCTCGCACCACACGGTCCGATTCAGGGGCTTCGGCAGAGAACCGAGCGGTGGTGTCTCTCGATGCACCTCCTCCACTTCGGGAGGCGAAGCCGGGTCAAGCTCATCGACTGCCGGACCACTCGACGGCTCAGCGGTCGGGCTAGCAGCATGGGGCGGCGACGCCCCAGCTACCGAAGGAGACGATGATCTAGCCGACGAGGGGGGTCCCCCTTGGAGAAGCCGGCTCCAGGGGATCCTTCTTAGGAGACCCCTCCACTGGGACGTCCATAGTAGGAGTCCTAAATTGACAAAAAGGAAACGTCTCAGCACAGGAAAGAACAAAAAGACAAGGATTGCCCGAAAGAATACCTCCTGGATTTTTTAAACTTCATCCCAGGCTTCATCCGAGGCCCAGCACCGCTCGGAGAGGAGCCCGACCCGGCACCAGTAGTTGGGGCTGCCCCTGAGACAGAGGGCTGCGGCTCTGCGCCGTGTGACTCGGGAACACTGGAGGTCGAAGGCCCGGCCGGCGAGGGATCAGCAGCCTCCTCCGCCGATTGCCGGCGCAGCTCATCGGCCGAAGTGTCAGCCGCTCGCTTGGCCTGAACATTCCTCAGCCGAGAGAGGCCGACGACCGGAGCGTCAGAAAAAAAGGACTCACGTTCCTGAAAGAAGAACGATTGCACGTTGTCAGAATCACACATCAGGCAAAAATCACGGGACAACTTCTCGAGAGAGTGGGACACTCACAGGAGGGGGAGGGTTCGCCATCAAAAATTTGTGAGGGCAGCCCCTGTTGGTAATCTCAGTGCCAGGCGCGAAGAAGTCGACCACCCGCGCCGCCAATGCATCTCTCGATAGGGACGTGCTTGTCTCCCGGGTGGGATCCTGAGTCCCACTGTACTGGAACCCCAAGTGGATTCTCTCCTTTAAGGGTTGCACCCGGCGCTTCACAAAGCTGATCGCGATCCTGGGACCTGACAGCCCCCGACTCTTCAGATCATTAATCCACGCCAGAAGCTCAGCGACTTGGTTCAGCCCGCCGCCATCTGGGGCGTCACTCCAGCATCGAGAAGCTTTGGGGGCGCGGCCAGTGAAAGGGGCGAGAAAAGGATCAACATTTGCACAATAGAACCACTCCCACCTCCAACCTTTGAGGGAGGTCTTGAGGGGGATGGCGAAGTAATGTTTCTTCAAGCCCTCTCGCAACTGAAGTCCGGTGCCCCCAATGACGCTGGGAGCAGTCCAGTTTGGATGAGGCTTGAGCAGGAAGAGGGAGCGGAACAAGTCAAAATGAGGACGTATCCCAAGATACGCCTCGCAAAGTTGAACGAAGAGAGCAATGTGAAGAATGGAGTTGGGATTCAAATTGATCAGCTCGATCTCGTAAAAGTGAAGGAGCCTCGGAAAAAGGCACTCCCAGGAACGCTAAATCCCCACCAAAAGAAGGACTCGAAGACCACGATCTCATTATCCAGGGGAAGGGGGTAAGGATCACCTGCGGCGGGACGGGCGGAGATCAACTCCAGCGGAGGGATAACGCCGGCCGCGACCAGCTCCTCCAGGCGGGACTCCGTAGTAATGGAGGTCTCCCACCCCGTGTTCGCCGGACCAGCGCCATCCTCCGACGATGACGGAGGAGAGGAAGAAGAAGAAGACATCTCGATGAAGGAAGACCGTGCGGGAGCAACCGCCGAGAGTCTTGGGCGCGAAACTAGAAACCCTAGGTCGCCTAGATCGCCAAAGGAGATTCGAAGATTTCTCAGCCGTGGTGGGGGAGGGGGCAAAGATGTCTTTACCCCAGCAAGGTCTTCCTCATTTACAAGAAATGAGCCTCAATTTTCGCCTTACGGCGGGAAAAGCAAGGGCTTTCGTGCTCGATTCTGGGCCAGATCTAGGGCACGCCCCATGTTGGGCCGATAGCTGAGTCGCGCAAAATGCGACCAGGTGTCAAGTCTGGTTCGAGGTTTGGGATAAAGTGCGCCCCACGATGGGCCTGAACGCTGGCCGCCACGGAAGCTTGTGGCCGGGCACTTTCCGAACATCCTCCAGCGGTACGCCCCATAATTTGGGGTCAATTGCTGGTCACTGCTTCTTAGCATGATTGGGTACCGTAGGAGGATTTTTACTAACACGGTCTTGAGAATGCGCTCCATGAGAGTCTGAAGCAGTGCGCCGTCAACGAGCACAGGCATTACTCTGTATGACCAAGGTATGCCCCATGAGGGTCGATCGAAGCCAAGAGCCGATTGCCGCACACCGTAAACGGGTGCGGGTACCGCCCGGCCACGAGCCAAAAAGACTATGGTACGCCCCATGAGGGTCAGCTGAGCGACAAGCCAGTTGCCGCGCAACGTAAACGGGCGCGGGTACCACTCGGCCACAAGCCAAACGACTCATTCAAGGTACGCCCCATGAGGGTCGGTCGAGCTTTGCGAGCCGATCGCCGCGCACCGTAAACGGGCACGGGTACCACTCGGCCATAAGCCAAAAATACTATGGTACGCCCCATGAGGGTCAGCTGAGCGACAAGCCAGTTGCCGCGCACCGTAAACGGGCGCGGGTACCACTCGGCCACGAGCCAAAAGACCAAGATACGCCCCATGAGGGTCGATCGAGCTTTGCAAGCCGGTCGCCGCGCACCGAAAACGGGCGCGGGTACCACTCGGCCACAAGCCAAAAGACTATGATACGCCCCATGAGGGTCAGCTGAGCGATAAGCCGGTCGCCGCGCACCGTAAACGGGCGTGGGTACCACTCGGCCACGAGCCAAAAGACCAAGGTACGCCCCATGAGGGTCAGCTGAGCGACAAGACGGTTGCCGCGCACCGTAAACGGGCGCGGGTACCACTCGGCCACGAGCCAAAAGACCAAGGTACGCCCCATGAGGGTCGGTCGAGCTTTGCAAGCCGGTCGCCGCGCACCGTAAACGGGCACGGGTACCACTCGGCCCCGAGCCAACCAACCACGGTGGCCTTACTTAACAAGTTCTTTATGATCTTTTTTCCTACAAAATCTTTATGACAGGATAAGAGGAGGAAATCCGATCCTAAAGCACTTGGGGGCTGCTGTGGGATGCCTGAGATAGGGGTCCCGCAAGTGGGGCCTACACTGATCGGGCCGAAGGCGAGCAAGAGGGCCCAGAGTCTTAAGCGCCATGATGGGCCCGGGGGATGGCTCGACTTGTTCCCCAAGGCAGCTCGTCGATCCTTCAGTGAAGCTTCGTGCCATGCCCAGACAACCCGTCAAAAGCGAAGCATGCGGCCTGACATCTGCAGAGCCTGCAGGCGCCAGAACCTGACGGAGTGGCAGGCGCGGGTCGGGGAAAGCACAACTACCTCCCCAAGACGTAGTGGGGCCCAGTCGATAAGAGACAAAGTATGTACTCATGAAGCCACCATGTTCAGGGCCAGGTGGCGCCCATTTTGTGGTATATCCTTCCCCTAGTATAAAAGGGGGGGAGGAGGGAGAAAAAAAGGACACACGCTCATATATCCAAGAACACAGGACTAGGGTATTATCTCCTCCGTGAGAGCCCGAACCTGTCTAAAGTGAGATCGCCCTCACATCCTGTGTTACCATCTAGCTCTGATCCCGCACGAATCCCCTAGAACAATAAATCTCATTGCCGGCGAAATCGATCGTCGACACTTTGTGATTACCATGAGGGTTCTAACACTGTCAAAGAGGTTCGCCAAGATATTTACAAAAAGGATTACATGCGATTTGAGATGAAACCCGGTGAGTCGCTAGATGACTTCTTTGCACGGTTCAATAAAATTCTTAGTAATCTTCGTGTTGTTGGAGTTAGCTTTGATGATGCTGCTAATGCTAGACAATTGCTTGGTGCATTAGACATGTATATTTGGGAGATGAAAGTAACATCCATTAGAGAATCAACTGTCATGAGTACACTTACTTTAGATGTTCTTTATTCTAAGTTGAAAACTCATGAGTTGGATGTTATTGCCAGGAAGGGTAATGTTAAATCAATTGCTTTGATCTCTAATCCTAACATGTTAGATGCAAATTCCTCTTCTAGCTTTGCTTTATCCTCCTTGTCTTCTCTAACCAATGAACAGATTGAGGAATTTCCGGAAGAAGACTTGGCATCACTTTCTTCTCGTTTTAATAAAGCTTTGCAGAATGTGAGAATGAGGAAGAGAGTTAGTGGCAGTCCTCCAAGATGCTATGAGTGTGGTGATCTCGACCATATTCGTCCAAATTGTCCTAAACTTGTAGGTAAAGCATCATGGGAGGAGAAGGACAACGACAGAAGAAAAGAGAAGAAGAATTTCCCTTCAAGAGATAGAAAGAAGAAGAGCTTCATCAACCACAAAGTGGTTCACCGAGTTCTTTCCTCTCTTGAACAAGTCAATTTGAGCGATGTGGATTCGGAGAGCAGCGAGGACAGTGCAACTCCAAGCAAGCATGATTTGACGGGGTTGTGTCTCATGGACAAAAGCAGCGATAGCTTCACCGAGGACGATCACGACAGCGACTTCAATGAGGTAGATCCTTCTTATGATGAATTAGCTATTGCTGTTGCTCGACTTGGTAAATTGCTTGACAAACGTGACAAGAAAATTAAGAAACATGATTTTATTGTTGAATCATTGAATGCTGAAATTGCTAGACTTAAAACTTTGATTCCTTATGATGATGCTTTCAAATCATATGACCTAATTTACAATGAGCTCACCTATCTTAGGAAAGAACATGCTTCCTTGTTACATCAAAATGAAAAAAATAAGAAACATGTTAAACATGCTAGTGTTCCACTGATGATTTGCCTGGTTCAACTTCTTGTTCTAAATGCTCAACTCTTGAATCGAAATTGAAAGATGCAAATGCTAGGGTTTCTCAAATGACAGATCCCTTACTTACACATGAGGTTCTTTCATGCTCAACTTGTCGCAAACAAAAAGGAAAAGTTGATATTCCTTGCAATAATTGTTTAACTCTTGCTAAGAAAGTTGATTACTTGCAAATGCAACACCCCGGCATTTAATATGCCTGAATGCTACCAAACATAGACTAAGCAACCTCTAAATACCACAATTACAAGTAAATTACAGCAAAGGAGCAAATGCTAATACCGAAAATTTCGGCAGCATCTCCTTTGTTTTTCCATGAATTGAAGCAACAATAATATTAACATGTCAAGATAGCATAATGAACGATAGCAATAACATGACCAATCGGAAATTCAACCTCCATACAACTAAAGATATAAGTCTATCCGTCATATGTCAAATATGGCCTAATCATTTACTCATGACAACCAACGAAGCATCAAAACCACAATTTAGTTCAGTAAATTAACCATCACAACTAAAGGAGAGAACATGTCATTGTTTATTTGTGTGATGCTAAGTGATGACGTGTGACTAGCTCCCTTTTCCGCATGCCGGTTTCATGGTACCTAAGAAAAACACATAAACACAAGCGTGAGTTCATCACTCAGCAAGTATATTGCAATGGAACAAGAAAATACATTCCAATACCTTCATCACCACTTTTCACATACGACATCATACACATCTCATATTCATAGTGTAAGCATATCATTGACATCATCTTATATCATCATCATTTAACATCCTCATATAATGCAATGAATGCAATGCGATGCACATATCTCCTGGAAACTCATACCGGTATGGTTGAGTACAAACCCATCGATGTGCACCCTCTCCCCCCTTCCATCCCGAAGATGGAGGGTGCCTACTCCTCGCTTCCATACACCGCGGTGGATGGAATCACGATGTAGGACTTACTCATTGGCTCTCCGGAATAGTCATAACTTTCTCACCGACCTTCCCTGGACTAGTTATGACTTTCTCACCGCCCGGGCCATGTATCATGCCATGTATGCATATATGCCAACATCATAAATAACTTTGTACATTAACACATGGCACCATAACATAATAAGCATATTCATCATATCAATGGCAAACATTAAAGCATTGCATGTGAACATATCATATATTCAATTTCAACTCAACAAAACTAGCAAACTACAACCCGCTACCCATTCCAATACACTTGCCTCAACCACGGGTGACGGATTGGCGAGACGTAGAGGGCACCCCCGGGGTCACAACACCTGCACATAGGCACCACACACTCAAAATCATGCCCACAAAACAATACGCAAACACTCTTCTACCCCAACTTCGCAAACTACCCGCACAACCCAAAAACAGAGGTTCTGTCCCGTTGGGACAGCAGACTTGCAACGAGCATAACTCAGGTTCTACGACTCCGAATCGATTAAACGAGTACATCCTCGCGTAGCTTGGGAAATTTCCTAAGTTTTTCTAAGTATATGGAATAGCTGATTCGGACTCTAAAGTTGTTTAATCTACAAAATACCATGATCTGTTCCAATCATGTCACAGTTTTTAACACGTTCGGTAAAACGAGCATAACTTTCAAACGGCTGGGCGGAATTGGACGTTCTTTATACCCACTGAAAGGTATTGAAATTACCTACAACTTCCTCAACAGGCGGCCGACCAAATTCCGAATCTAAAATGGCGAAAACCCAAACCCTAGGTCGACTGCTCAATCTGCCCGAAACAGAGAACGTGGCAACTCTAGTTTTCTCCCAAATCTACCCATGGACAGCACCACCACTTGATCTAAAAACATGAAATCGACATCTAGAACAGCACCTAGACCCAACCCATAGATCACCCATGCCATACCTTCGCCCTACGAACGAAAACCCAACGGATCTCCTCCCGGTTCGCGCGATCTCCTTCCTTGCTTCCAAATCCACCGGATCTCCTCGTCGCGGAGCGCTCCAATGGACGGATCTGCGGGGTGGTGAGGTGGAGAACTCCCCTAGGGGCAGCAAGGGAGGTGGAGAGGGGAGGAGAGGGGTGGTGGCTCTATGGGGGAAGATGGAGAGGAAGGGGAAGGGTGGAGGCGCATGGGGGGGCTAGGGGGTGGCGGCTAGAGTTGGGAGAAGGAGTGGGGGCGCACCAAGGGGTGGGGGCCAGATTTGGCTGCCCAAAAGTCCCCCCCCCCTTGGGCCCAAACCCTTCCACCGGAGGCCCAACTCAACCCCCAAGGCCCAAAGTCCCCCGGAGAGGCCCAAACACCCGAAAACGGCCCAAAAACACGCTATAAACGACATAACGTAAAGTTTTAACCTCCATTTTCACATTTTATAAATTTTTTGACCTCAACATTCACATTTTATAAGATACGACACTCCGTGGTGTCACATTCTCCCCCCCGTCAACAGGATTCGACCTCGAATCCAAGACACACCAATACGCAACCCAGCAAACCAAAAGATAGCTAGGTTTCACATCTCATACCTGAGGCGAAAAGCTCGGGGTACTTCTCGCGCATGCGAGACTCCAGTTCCCAAACCGCTTCTCTCTCTGACTAAAGCCACTGGAACTACACTGATCGAGACCCGATGGTAAGATGCTTAGACTCGAAGACCCACAATTCTAACGATAACCCACGATCAACCTCTTGCAAGAACTTTACTCAACATTGAAACCCAAAGCACCCATACAAGGCCTCGGCATGACCCAAGCGATAGGATAAAATCCCAAATAGACTACGAAAGGAAACGGTCTCATACTCCTCCTTCGATACATCCCTTGGCACTAAAGTGCCCAATCCCTTTAACCAAAGCCACTCTCCAGAAGGACATGGTACCAACTTCTAGATCCATCTTCCGCTCACACGCACAACAGTGATTCACGTCTCAACCTCTCAACTATGGTTCGTCGTATTCGCGACGACGCAAACCAAGTGAGACACAACACTCTAAGATTACTAACTGCTTGAACCATCGGGGTTACATCCTAATCTTTTACAACAAGACCAACACCCACCCCACTACCACCGAAAGGAGAAGTCTACTTTATGACCAGAGTTCTGAAAACCTGCAAATTCAACAACAACCGAACATTCCTCTTCGGTTGGCACAACACGCTCAAAGATCGGCGACAAAAGATCCAATACACTTCCAAAATGAAAACCAATTACTAGCAACCACCAAGTGGTCCACTCAAGATTTAATCAGCCCTACCGAGGGGCACATCAATGACACAAGTCTCAAAGAAGGTTTGAATTGAGTCCTACACAACCTTCCTTTACTCTTCACTTCCAAACTAGTTACGATCAACCACTAGCAATGCCTAATATCTTAGGTCATTACAAACCCACACTAGATTCCTCTTTCTAAGAAGGTTTCGCCCTCGCATTCTTCCTTTCAAAGAATCGGAACAAGGGTACAATCATTGAGTAAGCTCAACCAAGACCCATGAACCCAAAATGATCCACATCCAACAACTCGAACTCCAAAGCGCTAAAAGCCACATTGGAAAGAGTTCGGCAACAACCAAAGAGTACTCATCTTATTTTTCCTAAGCTAAGATGCAAAGGAAACACGAATCTTCTACACCACAACCAACATACTAGAAAGAAATAGAAGTCTCGATTTATGACATGTGTCAGCGTTCTAGCCGACAGGCACCTCCGAATCGGGTGCTTATAAGGTTCAAACGGGGGGCTTTCGGGGGAATCGCTGGAGGAAGAAAAACCGGAGTACCGGGGAAGCTTTGAAGACGGGGGACGCTAGGGCTTACCCAGGTTCGGGCCCTCCGGAGAGTAACAGCCCTAGTCCTGCTCTTCTTGTGATTGCTTGTGTTGTGTGATATGAACTGGAATCCTAACTTGAGAGAAGGGAACCTAACATCCAAGAATCGAACCCCCTCTCCCATGCACCCCGGCTCCCTTTTATACTTGGGCTGGCGGGGGCGCCTGGGAGGCTTACACAGCAAGCTATACTTATTACACTGCCACGGGCGCATTTAATGCGCCCGTCACTGTTCTTACACCCCATTTAATGTCTGCCGCAGCCGTCACTCTCCTGCCTAGGGCCCCACGCCCACCAACGCCGCCCGTTCCGTCAGGGGGAGGGGCGCTGCCGTGACGTCACACGTAATTAATACGCGCCTGGGGAAGGCGCGCCGCCATACTGTAGCCTCCACGCTTTGCATTTAATGCACACGATTCGCATTAAATGTCCTTGATCCGGGTACTGCCGCCTCGGGGGCGGTGCGCCAGTGGAGTGGCCTGTACGCCACCTGTCCACTGGGCGACCACCTCACTGGGCGCCCAGTGGCGTGGCCTGATCGCCATCTGTCCACTGGGCGACCACCGTACTGGGCGCCCAGTGGCGTGGCCTGATCGCCACCTGTCCACTGGGCGACCACCTCACTGGGCGCCCAGGGGCGTGGCCTGATCGCCACCTGTCCACTGGGCGACCACCTCACTGGGCACCCAGGGGCGTGGCCTGAGCGCCACCTGTCTACTGGGCGACCGCCTTACTAGGCGCCCAGTGGCGTGGCCTAACCGCCACCTGTCCACTGGGCGACCACCTGGTGGCCCTGCTGCTCGACGCGGCGGTGGGGCCCAGACGTGCCCTGCCCGCCTGGCGACCGTATTTATTGCGGGGGAGTGGGTACCCTGGTGTGGAATACACCGACAGTAGCCCCTGGGCCCACCCAGGAGAGCCTTTTTGGTTTTTCGCCTTCCTTTTTTCTTCTCTCTCCTCTTTGACTGACCTTCGGGAAACCGTTCAGCCTCCCGGGTGGGGCCCTTTAAATGCCCACGCGCCCCGCAATCTTTAAAGATCCTCAGTCTTCCCCAGTTCCCAAGATGGTTCTGCGCAGTTATTCCCGCCTTGTAACCGCCGCACGACCCTCGGGATGCGCCCCCTTTATGGGGTCTTTTGAACTTCCCACTCGCGAGCCGCCGCGTCTTTTTGGTTTTCCCGCTAAGCCTTCCCTCGCAACCTTATAAAAAGGCCGGCCATGAGGGGGGAGCGGTTCTCTTTCTTTCAAACTCCTTTTGCCCTCTCTTTTTTCGCCATCTTAGAGCCTCTTGCTCCTTCCTTCCCGACGTGCTTCCACGCTGTCTGCATTTGATGGCTCCTCTGACTCCCTCTGCCCCGGTTCTGCCCCCTTCGATCGTCGAGGAGGAGGGCGCCGCCTAGCTTTCCAGGCACATTTCTACGGGCACCCTCCGCGTTCGTCATGGGACCGTCGTGCCCGCTGCCACCCAGGGGAGGTGGTATTCTTTAGGTGGCAGCTAGTAGCCGGCCTGCTGCCACCGGTGTCTGACTTCTACCTCTCCGTCCTCAACTTCTACGCCATTCATCACATCCATCTTCCTCCGAACTCCGTCATTCTTCTGGCTGTCTTTGCCCACTTCTGCGAAATGTTCGTAGGAGTACTTCCAAATCTCCTCCTTTTTTGCTTCTTTTACTCTCTTCGCCCCGCCAGCGCCACTACTCCTGTCTCCGGGAGCTGCCACCTGCGGCTCCGAGACGGGACCGTGTCGCGCTACATCCCACTGGACTGCCGGTCCAACTGGAGGGCGTGGTGCGATGAGTGGTTGTACGTTGCGGACGACAGCGGCATTGAAGTGCTAGAGCTTCCAACCGGGCCCGCGGTTAGCAACCCCAACTTTGGGGCTCACGTCAGTGAGACGCCCGAGCTTCGGACCATGCTAGCCCGCGTCGACCAGCTGCAGACGGCGGGTCTAACGGGGGTCATGGTTATCCGGGATTTCATTTCCCGGAGGATTAGCCCCTTGCGCCGCCGCGTCCGCCCGGCCTGGCAGTACATGGGCCAGGATGATGGGATCCAGACGATCCCTGGAGGTAGGCTGCCACTCCCGGATCGCCCTCCCCTTTGTTTTTTTTTTGCTTTTGGCTTTCACAGGTTCTGACGGCGCTTTCCTTCTTCTGCTTTTGCCAGCCGCCGGGAACTTGTCTTCCACCCTGATCGATGCGTGCAAGGGACATCTGGGTGTGGCCAGCGCCGTCCTGCCGTTCCCGGCGGGCGCGCTCCCACTCTGCCGGCTGGAGCCTAGGGAACGGGCGACGATTGTCCGGGCTATGCCGAAGATGGACGTCTGACGATCCGAGACCCCCCTCCCGCCGGCGACCAGGGGAGGGGCGACCAAGGGAGGCGCAGGCGCCCAGCTGACGACGATTCCGTCGGCGGGCCTTCCCAAAGGCCCCGCCTCACAGTGAGCGATCTTGTGCCTTCGCTGTCTTCGGCTCGGGGCGGGAGTCCTCCACCGCCGCGCGAGAGCTCTTCGCTGCGGCCAGCTCCTCAACGGCGGGGGTTCGTCGGCGCGGCCTCGCCCTCCCTTGCCCTCGCCGAGGTGGTAATATTGGACCCTCCGGCGCCGACTCCAGGAACGACGCTGCCGCCGCCGCCGCTGGCTCCAATGATGATGCTACCGTCGCTGGCTCCAATAGCGCCGCCGCCGGCTCGCCTAACAACCATTGCCCGTCGCCGCCCGGCGCGCAGCGGCGGCGTTCTTCCTCCTCCGCCGGTGCGGTCCTTAGGCCGGATGGTGCCGCCGCGGCAGCGCGGGGCTGGTCCTTGCCCCGGGTGTGCCCCGCTTCCCGAGGCCGCCACCTAGGTACTTATTCAAAAACGCACACACAAAATACAGTTAAGTCCCTCCAAATTGTGTCTTACCAATGTTTTTTCTCTTTCTCAGGGTGCCTGCCCCGGACGTCCTTGCTGCCCAGGCCTTGGACGATCAGGGCGCCGCGGCTGCAGGGGACGCGCCACTTGGGGCAGCCAAGGCCCACGGTGGGCAGGTTGAGGGTGTCGACCCCCAAGTGGTCATCCCGCCGGCTGCCGCTGCCCAGGTCCTGGGCCCACTGGGCCCTTTGCCCACTCCAGAGCCCCCCACCGCCTCCATTCCTTCGGCAGACACAGATGCTCTGCTGGCGGCTCTTAGCGAGCTCTACTCCAGCACGAGCAGTCGTTTGGCGACAAGCAAGGAGCGACTGACGGAGGCGGGAGTCCAGATCAACCGCCTTCGCAAGGAGGTGGAGGACTCCCACGAGCAGGAGGCAGGGCTGGAGCTGCAGCTGCTGAGGGAGCGAGAGTAGAGCGCCCGCCGCATCGGGGAGCTCTCTGCGGCGCTGGAGGCGGAGAAGGTCGATCGGGTTCAATCGGAGGCGGACACCCTGGGGATGCTGCGTCACGCCTTCGACCGAATGGTGGCCAGCCTTGCCCCCCTGGGACTGGCGCAGCCGACTCCACGGGAGCAGAGGCCGCCGCACTACGCGTTCTGCCTCAGCCGGATCACGGACTTCCTCACGCACGCCGCCGCCGACCGCCCGGTACGCCAGGAGGCGTCGCGGTCGCGGCGACGGCGAAATGCGTCTGGCCGCTGCGCCCGACCATAGACGCCAACTTCGATCCCACGGCCACCGTCCAGGGGATCGAGGGCGATGGGCGCAGGTGGAGGAGCGGGTCCAAGACGCCGCCGAGCAAGTTGCCGCACAGCTGGAGATGGAGAACCCCCAGCTGGAGGCAGCAGCGGAAGACGTGGCGCTGAGGCTGGACATTGGCCCGGTTGCCGAAGACGTGGCGGTTGCAGAGGCGGCGGCGGAAGACGAGGAGGATCCCCCACTAGAGTAGTTCCCCCCTTTTTTTGTTTCCACCTGTAAGATACTCGATGCAAATCAAACTTAAATGGAACGGAAGCGCAAGCTTCCCATTATATCACCCAGTGTCCACTTTTACTCCTACTCCACTGGTTCCACACGAACAAGCACAAGACAGTTTAAGGACTCGGGAGGGGAGCACGACTTAAGGTCTTGTGCCAGGGAGTCTCTCCCCTTGAACCCTTTGACTTAGCAAAAATCTTGCCACGCAGGTAACCTCCAGGGAACGAACGCTTAGTGAGTCGTGGCAGGGCCTTAGGTTTTCGACAATGGTGTTCAAGTCGCCGATCCCCACGGGGACACCCAGAGTGCCATGACCGTGCTGGGGAGCGTGCTGAACTAGCCGTCCGATCACCCACCCCTGCACGCCGCTCTCACTTAGTGGTTCCGTTTTTGCCACCGGGCTCTTGCGAGGCCATAGGGTACCAACGGTGGGCAAGAGACCAAAAAGAGAGTAGGGAGAACAATTATTAAAGAAAGTTAATACTTGATTTCAAATAAGAGGCCTTTCCCGACCAGCGGTGGAGAGGAAAACACACTCCGGCTGGTCGGGGAACAGAGCCTGAAACTTACAACCGATCAAGGATAGAACTTGCGCAGGTTCTCTATGTTATGTGAGTTCGCCAGCTCTTCGCCGTCTTCAGTGGCCAGCCTGACCGCCCCGGGACGAGAGACTGAGACCACCCTGAAGGGGCCCTCCCACTGGGGAGACAGTTTGTGCAACCCGGCATGCGACTGGATTTTTCGCAAGACCAGGTCGCCCACTGTCAGTGTTCTCTTACTAACCCGGGAGGCGTGGTACCGCCTGAGACTTTGCTGGTACCGCGCGGCGCGCAGGGCCACTCGGTCTCGCGCCTCCTCAAGGAAGTTGACGTCGTCCCGGCGCAGATCCTCTTGGTCTTCTTCCGCGAACGCCGCGACGCGTGGTGATCCCAGCTCTAGCTCCGAAGGGAGAACAGCTTCCGCGCCGTAGACCAGGAAGAAGGGGGTCTCCCCGGTGGCCCGGCTAGGGGTGGTGCGAAGTGACCACAGCACCGCCGGGAGTTCTTCGGTCCACTGGGTCCCACGCTTGTGGAGTCGATCAAACGCCCGGGTCTTGAGGCCCTTCAGCACCAGCGCATTGGCCCGCTCGACCTGGCTGTTGCTCCTTGGATGGGCCACTGAGGCAAAACAGACCTTGGTACCCATCTCTTCGCAGAAATCCAAAAAGGCCGCACTGGTGAACTGCGCCCCATTGTCGGTGATGATGCGGTTGGCGACCCCAAAGCGAGTGAAGATCCCTTGCATAAACTTTACTGCAGCTGCGGCGGTAATGGTTCTTACCACCTCGGCTTCCACCCACTTTGTGAATTTGTCGATGGCGACGAACAGATGGGTGTAGCCCCCTGTGGCCCGCGGGTACGGGCCCAGGATATCCAGCCCCCAGACCGCGAAGGGCCATGAGAGCGGGATAGTTTGCAAGGCCTGGGCTGGTTGGTGGACTTGCTTGGCATGGAACTGGCACGCCTCGCACCTCTTCACCAGCTCGCAAGCATCCTGGAGGGCGGTTGGCCAATAGAACCCTTGGCGGAAAGCCTTTCCCGCCATCGTTCGTTCGGACACATGGCTCCCGCACACGCCTCCATGGATATCAGAGAGCAAAGTGCTCCCCTCTTCCCGAGTGATGCACTTCAGAAGAATTCCGTTTCTACCCCGGCGGTACAGGTCCCCGCCCACCAGGGTATAGCACTTGGCCTTTCGTGCTACCTTCTCTGCTGACGCATCATCGTCGGGGCACACTTGATCCCGCAGGTAGGCCAGGATCGGATCCATCCAGGTGCCTTCCCGGTCAAGTGCGGCGACCACAAGGTGGTCGCCCGGGTACTCCGCCTGGCCGGGCGTTTCCGCCGGAACCACTTTCCCTCCAGGAGCGAGGGCTGAAGCAGCATCACCATCGTCCCCACCTGAGGTGGGGGCTGCGATGGACGGTCGCGGAAGCCTTTCTTCAAAAACTCCAACCGGAACAGGAGACCTCGTTGATGCGAGCTGAGCGAGCTCGTCCACCAAGTAGTTGTCGCGCCGGGGGATATGGGTATGCCCCAACCCTTCAAAGTGTCTCTCCAATTTCCTGACCTTCGCCAGGTACGCTGCCATGACAGGGTCAGGACAGGAGAAGTCCTTTCTTGCTTGATTGACGACCATCAGGGAGTCGCCTTTCACTTGTAGGCGCCGAACAACGATGGCCGCGGCGGCCCGAAGACCCGCCAGCAAGCCCTCGTATTCGGCGACGTTGTTAGTGGCCTTGAAGTCAAGGGTGACCACGTACTTGAGGAGGTCCCCGGTCGGAGAGACCAAGAGGACCCCAGCCCCCGCACCTTCGAGCCTGAAGGATCTATCGAAGAAAAGTGTCCAGGGGGAGGGTGCGGGGACTTCTTCTGGTTCAAGCTCAGTGGGAGTCCACTCGATGACGAAGTCTGCCAGCCTTTGACTTTTTATGGCGGTACGAGGAGCGAACTTGATGCCGAACTCCCCCAGCTCGACGGACCACTTGGCAATGCGGCCTTCTGCTTCACGATTGTGGAGAATCTCGCGCAGGGGGTAGGAGGAGACCACCGTGATCTCCCTTCCTTGGAAATAGTGTCGCAGCTTCGTCGACGCTACCAGCACAGCATACACCATCTTCTGAGCCTGAGGGTACCTTGTTTCCGCGTCGTGCAGCACCTTGCTGATGTAGTAGACCGGCCGCTGGATACCTTCTCGTTCCGCCACCAGCGCCATGCTCACTACAGAGGGACTGGCCGCCACATAAAGCAGTAGCGGCTCACCTGGCTCGGGGGCGACCAGCACCGGAGGGGAGGAGAGGTACCTCTTCAAGTCTTCGAACACCTGCTGGGCTTCTGGGGTCCACTTGAATGAGTTGGTCTTCTTCAACAACTTGAAGAAGGGTAGGCTTTTCTCCCCCAAGTCGGGCTATGAACCGACCAAGGGAGGCCAGGCGACCAGTCAGGCATTGCAGTTGCTTGAGCCGAGTAGGTGGCTGCATCCGCTCAATCGCTTCTATCTTCTCTGGGTTGACCTCGATCCCACGGCTAGAGACTAGAAATCCGAGCAGCTTTCCAGATGAGACGCCAAACACACACTTTTCAGGATTCAGCTTCAAGCAATACTTCCTGAGGCGTGAGAAGGTCTCCTCCAGATCTTGGATAAGCCCGTCAACCCTCTTCGTCTTTATTACCAAATCATCAACATACACTTCAAGGTTCTTCCCCACTTGAGACCGGAACACAATGTGCATGGCCCGCTGGTAAGTAGAGCCAGCATTCTTCAGCTCGAAGGGCATTCGGACATAGTAATATACACCGAGAGGAGTCACAAAAGCAGTCTTCTCTTCGTCTTCCCGTGCCATACTGATCTGATGATACCCGGAGTAGGCGTCGAGGAAGCACAGAGCTTCGCACCCTGCCGTGGAGTCGACGACAATGTCTATCCGCGACAGAGGATACGGGTCCTTGGGGCAGGCTTTGTTGAGGTCAGTGAAGTCGATGCACATTCGCCACTTCCCGTTGGACTTCCTTACGAGCACGGGGTTGGCCAGCCACTCCGGGTAGGTGGCCTCCCGCACAATCTTGGCACGCAAAAGCTTCTCTACTTCGCCCCGAATGGCATCCTGCCGCTCTGGCGCCTACCGCCGGACCTTCTGTCGGACCGGGTGCGCTCGGGGGAGCGTTGCCAATTGGTGCTCGATCACCTCCCTAGGGACCCCGGTCATCTCCGACGGTTCCCAAGCGAACACATCTAGATTTGACCGGAGGAAGGTGACGAGCGCGCCTTCCTATTTGGCGCTGAGGTCGGTGCCGATCTTCACGACCTTGCCTGAGCCGTCTTCGCCCACGGGGACCGCCTTCACCTCGCCCGAAGGTCCGGGCGAGGCGCGGGTCCTGACCGAGGGGACGCCCGGGCTGTCATCCTTATCGCGTGCTGAGCAGGTGGTGCCGGCCAGGTCCTGCAGCTGTTTGCTGAGGCGCAGAGCTTCCAGTCTATCCACCCTCACCGTGATTGGGCCCCCAGGCCCAGGGATCTTCACCAGCATGTAGGCGTAGTGAGCGACCGCCATAAATTTGACCAGAGCTGGACGGCCAAGCAGAGCGTTGTAGGGGAGGTCGAAGTCGGCGACCTCGAAGTTGACCAGCTCTGTTCGGAAGTTCTCCGCACTCCCGAATGTAACAGACAGCTGGACCTGCCCCAGGGGCAAGAGGCCCACCCCGGGGGCAACTCCGTAGAAAAGTGGGGCCGAGCGCAGCTCCTCATACGGTATCTGGAGCGCCTGGTACGCCCCGACAGACAGCAGGTTGATGGCGCTGCCTCCGTCAACAAGAACCCGCCCGAGCTTCGCATTGCGAACCATGGGGGAGACCATGATTGGGAGATGGCTCGGGCCGGAAGTATTCTCCAGGTGGTCGGCCCGGCTGAAAGTGATCGGCTGTTCCGACCACTTCAGCGGCCTGCTCGCCCCGGGAGCCGGCGTGGTGGCGCAAACCTGCCTCAGATCTCGCTTGTACTGCGAGTTCGATGAGTAGGTAGCCGAGCCACCATGAATAAACGCCACCATATGCTCCACCTGCTGGAAAGCCAGCGGAGCTGGGTCTTCGTCGTCGTCGTCTCCATGGTCTTCCTCACGGCGTTTCTTGAGCCGCCTCTCTACCAGTTTGGACACAACTTGGCAGTCCTCCAAGTCGTGCCCAATCGTTCGATGGATGGGGCAATAAGGTTTGCCCCCGTCGTCTTCGCGACGGGGTGAACGGCGGTCCCTGCGGTCACCGCGCTGGTCCCGGCGCTCACCCCTTCGGTCCTGGTCGTCACGACGCTGGGGCTTGGCTTCCGGCTCGGCAACCAGAACTTCCCTGGTGGCAGCCTCCTTCCGCTTCTTCTTCTTCTTGCGGTTGGAGGACTTCGAGGTGCCGACGTCACTAGGGCCGGGAGGCCTTGTCGTGCACTCCCGGGCCTCTGCCTCCCTAGCGCACTTGTGCGCCAGGGAGAACAACTCGGAGGTGGTTGCGATGGTGCGGGTAGCCATCTTCTCTCGCATCTTCTGGTCTTGGACCCCCCCTCTGGAACGCGATGATTACTGACTACTCAGAGATCCGGGGGATCGTGTTGCGGCAGTGGCTGAACCGCCGGATGAACTCCCTCAGGGAATCCCCCTCCGTTTGCTCCAGAGCGTGGAGGTCATCCTCCACGCCTGGTTGAGCGTAGGAGCCCTGGAAGTTGGCGACGAAAATGTCGCACAGCTCCTCCCACGAATGCACAGAGCCTCGCGAGAGGTTAAGTAACCAAGACTGGGCGGAGCCCGTCAGCGAGGTCGGGAGGTAATTGGCCATAATCTTCTCGGACCCTCCCGCAGCACGCACCACCATGGTGTAGATTTGCAGGAACTCCTCCGGGTTGTTGGTGCCGTCGTACTTCTCAATGGAGGCAGGGCGGAATCTCTCCGGCCACGCAGCTTGCCGGAGACGGAGAGAAAACGCCTGGCATCCAATGTTGTAGGGGGAGCAGCGTCACTCGCCAGCCCCTCGATCCTGAGAGGAGGATGAGGAGTGCGAGTCTACGCTTTCCCCGGAGTCAGAGGAGGAGGCCCCCTGTCGGCCAGCGGGTACCAGGGGATTGGTGCGTCGCTGTGCGCATTCGCGGCGCCCCCTAAGGACGTGGCGAAGGTCACCGTCGCGCTGGAGCCGCCTCTTGTCCAGGTTTGCTCTCAGATCCTCGCGATCCCCTCTGGGTTCGGGGGGTCCGCGAGAAGAAGCGGAATCACGTGCACGTCCCCCGGCGCCGGAGGGGGCTGCAACCAGGACTCCCTTCCCCTTGTCCTGGCTTTTGACGTCGGGAGAAGTCGTCGTGTGGCGGATGGAACCCTGCGCCTCAGTCGCGCGCATTCCCTGCTGCCACGTGCCGGAAGCCCCCGGCAGGGTTGCCGCCTCAACCTGCTGCTGAGCGGCATCGACCAGGCGGGCGATATCCCGTAGCCACGGAGTGGCTGGGGTGTCACCCCCCAGCGGAACTGGAGGATGATCGAGGAGTACCCGAGCCGCATGAAGGCTCCGTGCGGGGGTATCATCCCCCAACATCAAGCGCCGTTGGACGGGCTGGCCCCCGGGCGCCGGAGCCATGCGTGTCCCCCCCAAAACGGAGGGACTCGGCTGGCTCGGCCCCTTTCCCGGGCGCCGGGACCGGCTACGGGCGCTGCTCTCCTCGGGTAGATTGCTGCGCTTGGAGTGTGACTCCGCCATGCGGACAGTCGCCCCTACTTCTTCTAAGCTTCGAACCGGAAACGGAAGGAAGAGGGCAATCTAACCACCAAGAGCCCCTACCTGGCGCGCCACTGTCAGCATTCTAGCCGACAGGCACCTCCGAATCGGGTGCTTATAAGGTTCAGAAGGGGGGCTTTCGGGGGAATCGCCGGAGGAAGAAAAACCGGAGTACCGGGGAAGCTTTGAAGACGGGGGACGCTAGGGTTTACCCAGGTTCGGGCCCTCCGGAGAGTAACAGCCCTAGTCCTTCTCTTCTTGTGATTGCTTGTGTTGTGTGATATGAACTGGAATCCTAACTTGAGAGAAGGGAACCTAACATCCAAGAATCGAACCCCCTCTCCCATGCACCCCGGCTCCCTTTTATACTTAGGCTAGCGGCGGCGCATGGGAGGCTTACACAGCAAGCTATACTTATTACACTGCAACGGGCGCATTTAATGCGCCCGTCACTGTTCTTACACCCCATTTAATGCCTGCCGCAGCCGTCACTCTCCTGCCTAGGGCCCCATGCCCACCAACGCCGCCCGTTCCGTCAGGGGGAGGGGCGCTGCCGTGACGTCACACGTAATTAATACGCGCCTGGGGAAGGCGCGCCGCCATACTGTAGCCTCCACGTTTTGCATTTAATGCACACGATTCGCATTAAATGTCCTTGATCCGGGTACTGCCACTTCGGGGGCGGTGCGCCCGGGAGTGGCTCAGACGCCACTGCCCATCGGCGACCACCTCGCTGGCGCCCGATGGCGTGGCTTTGACGCCATCTGTCCAATCGGGCGATCACCGTACTGGGCGCCTAGTGGCGTGGCCTGATCGCCACCTGTCCACTGGGCGACCACCTCACTGGCGCCAGGGCGTGGCTCGATCGCCACTCGCCCATCGGGCGACCACCTCACTGGCGCCAGGGCGTGGCTCAGCGCCACTGTCATCTGGCGACCGCCTTACTAGGCGCCCAGTGGCGTGGCCTGTACGCCACCTGTCCACTGGGCGACCACCTGGTGGTCCTGCTGCTCGCGGCGTGGGCGCAGATGCGTGCCTGCCGCTTTGGCGACCGTATTTATTGCGGGGGAGTGGGTACCCTGGTGTGGAATACGCCGACAACATGCATGCACACTTTTCAAGAGCACTCCGGATTAGTCATATATCCATATATGACTTTCTCACCGACCTGGCTCAACGACTCTTTTATCATTTAACATCTATAAACGATGTCTTGTTTACTTTTCACCATTCATTCATCATGTAACAACACTACCGAATAGTCACTCACAAGACGACTTCATCCTCTGTATCACATGAATAAAACTCGAATAGCATCGAGGATTGCGCTAGTTCATATAAACTATGACGACAGCATAGTTAACAGTAAGGCATCACATCGTATCAGAACCCACCAATCATAGAAAGCTAAACTCGCAAACCATCGTGTTTTAACCAAAATCAACATTTTGGAAAAGAACATCAAAATTTCAAGTCGAGCATCTGCTCCCACAACCGTCACAAATTTTCTCAAGGAGAGGGAAACTCATTTCCAAAAGGGAACACCTCACTAACAAAATCACTTTATAAAACATTCATAAAATCCACCTTTTTGAAGCACTCGCAACCATCACACACATTATGCAAATAAATCCAACTCCAGTAAAAAAGAGTTACAAATTAAATCTCAAAAGTTTCCAACACAACCCACTATGTCCATCTGCTTCCGTTAAAATTTATTCCAAAGATAATTCAGGGTGAACGCGAAGGAGCGCGATCCACTCAAAATCTTTTGGGTGTAAATCCATACTCATAACACAAATTAAACAAAATAGCCAAAACCAAAGATTGGCACCAATAGCTACGTGTTTTAGGGAAACTCGGAAACACAACACAAGGAATACCTTGACCGAAGGCATTCAACCAAAATGGCAAACAACCACACCAGTTCAAAAGGTTTTAAACACCAAATTTCAAAGCATGAATCCCACCATAACTTGTATTTCACTACACTTACCATTTAAGCATTCAATAATCACTATTTACTCATCAAGAGAGTCCAACCGGATTTAACAAAATTTACATAACAATTTCTTTCTTTAGTTACCATTCCCAACACTTTTAATTAAGGTTTAAGATGCTTATCACAAAGGCACCCAACCAAGACTACAGTGACATGATCCCCACGGATCACCAAATCATAATTCATCTTATTCTAAATTTGAAACATAGTACTTCAACAAATCTTTCAGCATGATCAACCTATAAATTTCATACCACCTATATGTTCACGTCTCGACAACCGAACCTCATTCAGTTAAACAATGACTTCAACATGTAAATATTATCTCCACAGGGAAGAATTCGCAAGTGAGACTCTAAGTTATACTTTCATTAAGGATAAAATCATTCATCATGTTAATTATCCAAAGCTCATTCCATCGCAACATGTTAAAATTTTCCTCTATTTAACCATGGTTTTCCAACGAGTAATCTAAACAGTTACCACCACTACTTAGTCATCAATAACAACAAATGGGCATGATCATCAACCAACAACATTACTTTTAGCTACCCTATACAAAGGTGATAACAAAATTACCACCACACAACATACTCCAACAATTTAAAATAGATTGAATACTAGCATTAACACTGCCCTTAACAACATTATTAACAATAAGTCTTATGTCTTCTCAGTTGATATCAATACTAGCATTATAGAGACACAACTGCATACTTCCAAATATACTAGTAGTTTGCAACAACAAAAAATAGCAACTCTAATCAACTTCCAAGTTAAAGCCACTAGCCAACACGATTAAATTTCTCTATTAACCCGTTAGATTAGAACATCTTTAAACAACCAGCAAAGTTTCTTTAACAATAACAGCAGTCCACATCATCTTAATTTTTTAACTATGCATCAGGGTTTAAAACTTTAAACATAATCGGGGATCATAAGCACTTTTAAAGCAAAGCAACCGATTCTAAGCATGTACAATACCTTTAATCATTCTCGCTATAGAATAATCTACAACACTAGAAGTTCATTTAAACTTAAGCTAAACATAAATATTATATTTAACTAATTCAACTCACCAATTAACTTAAGAACAAATCATTTCCATAAACCACATTGTTACATACTACATGACATGCTAAACAACCATTTTCACTTTTGACAAAACAGGATTCAACTCCACTTTTTAAAGATAACCACAACTCAAGAACCAGAATGAACACCGATATACAATTTCTCCTGTTCCAGGCAAGGAAGAAAAACAAAACTCCAACAGAAATGCAGGAGAGCTCAACTCTCAAATTCCCAAATTTGCCCACAAAACTCTTCAAGAAATATCAAGATGTATACTTCCAAGAAGGAAGAAGGATGCACTAGGGAAAACCAAATGTTCAACCAAATCTTTTCCGATAAAGATTCAAAACTTAGCTCCACCCAACCTAAGGTCGGCACTAGGAGAATTCCAACTCTTTTCTTAGATAGGTAGGACAACAACCACATATGTTTCCTCCCCAAGACAATCCACAATAACAAGCAAACCCGGGTGTCAAAACAAAAATTATGACCAACAGACGCGCCACTCAAAACTCTTCTTCTTCGACTTCAACCAAGGAAGACAAAACCACAAACCGCCTACGGAACAATCCACGAAAATCCAATACCAAACACTTTTCTTTTGATTTCAGTCAACTCAAGCCAAGAAAACCAACCAAAACTGACCGCCTACGGAACATACGAAGGAATCCACCACCAACTCTTCCATTTGTCTCCAGTCAACTATCCGATCTACGACAGAAAAGATAAGCACTCTACTCCCGCAGGGGTTAATAGTTCTTCGGTAATGGCGTTAACCAGCCACACCGTCAAACCACACCCTTACTATGAACAAAAAGGGGTAACCGAAACCCTTCGGCACCACAACCCCACTCTATCACAATACCAAGAACAATACAATCAAATCTCTCAATAACATGGCAACATACATTACCAACTTTAGCATTCAACATCAAAGCTTAAATACAACATTTAAGCGTAAGCAACGATACCCATACCCTTTTCCTACTGTGCATCCATGTGTGTCAAATTTTAGATTAGTTATACCACTTTTGCAAGTTTTAATGTTGCTATCCTATGACAAAATTTTAGTTAAAACCTAAGCCATGTTTCTAAGTTATTCCACATCACATTTTAGTTGTACCCTATAGCATGACACTAAAAAAAATACACATTCCAGGGACCTACAGCCCGCTCTGATACCAATTGTAATGCCCCGGCATTTAATATGCCTGAATGCTACCAAACATAGACTAAGCAACCTCTAAATACCACAATTACAAGTAAATTACAGCAAAGGAGCAAATGCTAATACCGAAAATTTCGGCAGCATCTCCTTTGTTTTTCCATGAATTAAAGCAACAATAATATTAACATGTCAAGATAGCATAATGAACGATAGCAATAACATGACCAATCGGAAATTCAACCTCCATACAACTAAAGATATAAGTCTATCCATCATATGTCAAATATGGCCTAATCATTTACTCATGACAACCAACGAAGCATCAAAACCACAATTTAGTTCAGTAAATTAACCATCACAACTAAAGGAGAGAACATGTCATTGTTTATTTGTGTGATGCTAAGTGATGACGTGTAACTAGCTCCCTTTTCCGCATGCCGGTTTCATGGTACCTAAGAAAAACACATAAACACAAGCGTGAGTTCATCACTCAGCAAGTATATTGCAATGGAACAAGAAAATACATTCCAATACCTTCATCACCACTTTTCACATACGACATCATACACATCTCATATTCATAGTGTAAGCATATCATTGACATCATCTTATATCATCATCATTTAACATCCTCATATAATGCAATGCAATGCAATGCGATGCACATATCTCCTGGAAACTCATACCGATATGGTTGAGTACACAGCCGTCGGTGTGCACCCTCTCCCCCCTTCCATCCCGAAGATGGAGGGTGCCTACCCCTCGCTTCCATACACTGCGGTGGATGGAATCACGATGTAGGACTTACTCATTGGCTCTCCGAAATAGTCATAACTTTCTCACCGACCTTCCCCGGACTAGTTATGACTTTCTCACCGCCCGGGCCATATATCATGCCATGTATGCAAATATGCCAACATCATAAATAACTTTGTACATTAACACATGGCACCATAACATAATAAGCATATTCATCATATCAATGGCAAACATTAAAGCATGGCATGTGAACATATCATATATTCAATTTCAACTCAACAAAACTAGCAAACTACAACCCGCTACCCATTCCAATACACTTGCCTCAACCACGGGTGACGGATTGGCGAGACGTAGAGGGCACCCCCGGGGTCACAACACCTGCACATAGGCACCACACACTCAAAATCATGCCCACAAAACAATACGCAAACACTCTTCTACCCCGACTTCGCAAACTACCCGCACAACCCAAAAACAGAGGTTCTGTCCCGTCGGGACAGCAGACTTGCAACGAGCATAACTCAGGTTCTACGACTCCGAATCGATTAAACGAGTATATCCTCGCGTACCTTAGGAAATTTCCTAACTTTTTCTAAGTATATGGAAAAGCTGATTCGAACTCTAAAGTTGTTTAATCTATAAAATATCGTGATCTGTTCCAATCACGCCACAGTTTTTAATACGTTCGGTAACACGAGCATAACTTTCAAACGGCTGGGCGGAATTGGACGTTATTTATACCCACTGAAAGGTATTGAAATTACCTACAACTTCCTCAACAGGCGGCCGACCAAATTCCGAATCTAAAATGGCGAAAACCCAAATCCTAGGTTGACTGCTCAATCTGCCCGAAACAGAGAACGTGGCAACTCTAGTTTTCTCCCAAAACTACCCATGGACAGCACCACCACTTGATCTAAAAACATGAAATCGACCTCTAGAATAGCACCTAGCCCCAACCCATAGATCACCCATGCCATACTTTCGCCCTACGAACGAAAACCCAACGGATCTCCTCCCGGTTCGCGCGATCTCCTTCCTTGCTTCCAAATCCACCGGATCTCCTCGTCGCGGAGCGCTCCAATGGATGGATCTGCGGGGTGGTGAGGTGGAGAACTCCCCTAGGGGCAGCAAGGGAGGTGGAGAGGGGAGGAGAGGGGTGGTGGCACCATGGGGGAAGATGGAGAGGAAGGGGAAGGGTGGAGGCGCATGGGGGGGGCTAGGGGGTGGCGGCTAGGGTTGGGAGAAGGAGTGGGGGCGCACCAAGGGGTGGGGGCCAGATTTCGCTGCCCAAAAGTCCCCCCCTTGGGCCCAAACCGTTCCACCGGAGGCCCAACTCAACCCCCAAGGCCCAAAGTCCCCCGGAGAGGCCCAAACACCCGAAAACGGCCCAAAAACACGCTATAAACGGCATAACGTAAAGTTTTAACCTCCATTTTCACATTTTATAAAGTTTTTGACCTCAACATTCACATTTTATAAGATACGACACTCCGTGGTGTCACAGCAAAATTCTTTAGAACGTTTCGCAAATGGCAAGAAAAATTTGAACATGATTTTGGACCAATCAAAAGTTATCTCAAACAAGAAAGGTTTAGGTTTTAATCCTTATGCTTCATGTGAAACTAAACCTCGCACTATTGTTCAAGATCTTTGCAATCACAAAATTGAGATTCTTAATGAACCTAAGAAAATTCGTTTTAAATTTGCTGGTCTTTTATCTTCTACTGTGATGAATGCAAAATGTGCTTCTACTGTTAAAGCAAAACATCATGTTAAGTACACTTGCACTCATTGTGGTAGAGATGGACATTTAGTAGATTTCTGCTTTAGGCTAGCCAAACAACAAAAGAAAGAAAGGACTAAGGCTAGGTCTAATTTCAAACAGGCACGTTTCACTTCTCATTTTGTGCCTAGGGTGAAGCAAACACCTTTTGTTGCTAAGAATACGGGAAAAGGCAAATCTGTTTTTGTGCATAAGAATACTCGTGTTGTGCTTACAGTTGTGCGTCGTGTGTCTCAGTACTGGATTCCTAAACATCTTATCTCTAACCCTAGTTGTGACAACACGGAGTGTCGTATCTTATAAAATGTGAATGTTGAGGTCAAAAACTTTATAAAATATGAAAATGGAGGTTAAAACTTTACGTTATGCCGTTTATAGCGTGTTTTTGGGCCGTTTTCGGGTGTTTGGACCTCTCCGGGGGACTTTGGGCCTTGGGGGTTGAGTTGGGCCTCCGGTGGAAGGGTTTGGGCCAAAGGGGGGGACTTTTGGGCAACCAAATCTGGCCCCCACCGCTTGGTGCGCCTCAAACTCCCTCTCCCAACCCTAGTCGCCACCCCCTAGCCCCCCCCCATGCGCCTCCACCCTTCCCCTTCCTCTCCATCTTCCCCCATGGCGCCACCACCCCTCTCCTCCCCTCTCCACCTCCCTTGCTGCCCCTAGGAGAGTTCTCCACCTCAACACCTCAAAGATCCGTCCATTAGAGCGCTCCGTGACGAGGAGATCCGGCGGATTTGGAGCGAGGAAGGAGGTCGCGCGAACCGGGAGGAGATCCGTTGGGTTTTCGGTCGTCGGGCAAAGGTATGGCCATGGGAATCCTTGGGGTTGGTCTAGGTACTGTTCTAAGGATGATTATAAAGTTTTTAGATCAATTGGTGGTGCTGGATTTGATTAGATTAGATGGATTCTTGAGTTGGTCACGTTCTCTGTTTCGGACAGCATGAGCAGTAGACCTAGGGTTCGGTTTTTCGCAAATTTAGGATCCGAATTTGGTTGTACGTCTGTTGAAGAAGTTGTAGATAATTTCATTATCTTTCCGTGGATATAAAGAACGTTAAATTCCGATCAGCCGTTTGAAAGTTATGGCTGTTTTACCGAGCGTGTTAAAATCTGTGACGTGATTGGAATAGATCCCGGTATTTTATAGATTAAACAACTTTAGATTCCGAATCAGTCTTTCCCTATACCTAGAAAAAGTTGGGAAATTTCCTGAGCTACGCGAGGATGTACTCGTTTAATTGATTCGGAGTTTTAGAACCCGAGTTATGCCTTTTGGAAGGCTGCTGTCCCGGCGGGACAACCTCTGTTTTTGGTTATTGTGAGTAGTTGGCAATGTCGGGGTAGATGAGGGTTTGCATACTGTTTTGTGGACATGATTGTGAGTGTGTGGTACCTATGTGCAGGTGGTGCGACCCCGGGAGTGCCTTCTACTTCCCGCCAATCCGTTGCTCGTGGTTGAGGCAAGTGTATTGTAATAGATAGCGATTTGTAGGTTGCTTGTTGAGACTAGATAAAAATGGATTGTATGACATGATCACTTGCCATGCTTAATGGTTTCCTATGATATGATGAGTATGCTATGATGCCATGTGTTAAATGTACAAGTTTATTATGATGTTGTCATATTTGCATAATTGCATACATGGCATGTTCCATGGCCCGGGCGGTGAGAAAGTCATAACTAATCCGGGGAAGGTCGGTGAGAAAGTTATGACTAATCCGGAGAGCCAAAGAGTAAGTCCTACATCGTAATTCCATTCACCGCGGTGAACGGAAGCGAGGAGTAGGCACCCTCCATCTTCGGGATGGAAGGGGGGAGAGGGTGCACACCGACGGGTGTGTACTCAACCATACCGGTATGAGTTTCCAAGGAGACATGAGCATCACATTGCACTTCATACATATTGATGATGATGATGATAATATGTGACCATGAATGAGATGGTTTACATGATGTGAGATATTATTGCTATGTAATTGTTCTTGTTGTACCATTGCAATATGCTTGCTGAGTTTCGAACTCACGCTTGTGTTTTCTTGTTGTTTTAGGTACCATGAGACCGGCATGCGGGGAAGGGAAATAGTTACACTTCCGCACGTAGCTTCACTCATTTGATTCCACATGCCATTCAATTAGTTTTGATAATAAATTGCGTGTGATGTTTATTGCTTTAAGGTTTAGCTTTGCTATATGAGAGTCTTATTGTTCGTTTGACTCTTGGAGACATTAAATGCTTGAAACTAGACTTACATGGTTGTTAAGTCGTTGTTTATTGCTATTTTAGTTGTCTCTCAAATTGCCTTATATTGCTATGTTGTTGTTGCTCCTCCAAATCATGTTAAAACAAAGGAGATGCTGCCGAAATCTCGGTTTTTAGCATGTGCGTATTTGCTGGAATTTATGTTTAAATGTGGTATTTAGATGTTGTTTAGCTTATGTTTGGTAGCATTCAGGCATATTAAATGCCGGGGTGTTACACTAGTACCGAGGCCTCGATATTTTTTGCTTCTATGTAGGCTTATCACGCTAGGAAGGAGAACATATGGCTAGTGCATTATGGATGCTCACGCCACATGTTCGGTTATAAGTTTTGGTTTTCCTTCACTCGTGCATCTCGTGCTGAAAGTGTTATTTTTGAAGATGCTTCTTCCACCTCTGTTTTCGCAAAAGGCACTAGTCCAAATGGTGCAGGTACATGTGCATATGTTCAGGGGGAGAGTATCTTTGTTCATGAAGATGATGATGATGCTATTGAGGATGAGATAATTAGAGTTTGCTGTGTGCTTGTGTGCTCGTTTTCAAGCTTCCCCGCGTGCTTCACATCGACAAGCTATCAAACGAATTTTCAGGTATCTCCATGGTACTCAAGATTTTGGCATTTGGATTTCTGCTTCCTCATGCATTAGTTTAAGAGCTTTCTCTGATGCTGAATTTGGAGGATGTAGAATTGATAGAAAAAGTACATCTGGTTCATGCCACTTCTTGAGTAATTATCTTTCTTGGGCATATTGACATTAGATTTCACTTTCTTAGAGATCATGTAGAAAAAGGAAATATTGTGCTTCACCATGTAGATACTGAACATCAATTGGCAGACATTTTCACAAAACATTTGTCTTCTTCTTGTTTTGCTTTTATTCGGGGAGAACTTGGGATTGTTCATCCAATGGGTTTATTTTGAGTGGGAGTTTCCCTGCCAAGTTTTTTTTACATGATGAGCTTTCTTTATTATATTTCTTTATATATTATGTAATTGAGCTAATATGTGATAATCTAAATTTTTCCACTTGAACTAAAAATGACATTGTGGAATTCCTTGGTCTGACTGCCTATAGCTAAATACTCTGTGATATCTTACTCTTCTAGGCTTGATATTGAATCTTCTTGACAAATTTGGGCTATGGAGCAAGTGTGTTTTCAGTTTTACTCTTTCAAAAGGCATTTTAATCTCTTTGCATGTTTACAATCAAATAAAAATAAAAGAAAAGAGAATCAATAAAAAGGGGTTGTTAAAAGCAAAGGCCTCAAGTTGTGCGCTTCAGACATGCTTTCCCCTAAAAAGATAAGATGTATGCTTCAAACATGCCATTCCCTAAAAGACAAGATGTATGCTTCAAGCATGCCACACCGAGAAAATAAAAGAAGTATGCTTCAAGCATGCCATATGCAATTTATCGTTTTTAAAAGATTAAATTGACCAACTAGATTGGAGTTGAAACTACTTGCTCGCCCTGAGTTGTTAGTTGCTTCAGTTTTTAGCCTTGCTTTTCTACTAAGGTCTTGCTTAGTACTTGCCTATAGGTGACTGAACTAAGGTTGAGATGCATGTCATTCCCTAACTTGTTAAAATCACATCAAGTTCATGTATTTTTCCTATTATGTGATATATAAGGTTATATGATCGAATGAGCTCATCTTTTTCTATCTTGGCACTCCTTTGTTTCTCTTTTGTGAAATCATTGCTAAAGGGAAACTTCTGAACATGTTGTTCTCTCTTTTGTATTCTTGATGAATCCATTGTCAAAGGTGGAGAAGTTTGGAGAGTTTTTTGAGAAGTTTGGAGAGAAGTTTGAAGAATCTGGGAGAAGTTTGGAGTTTTGGGCACATTGCACATTCACACACATTTTTCTCTTAGAGGGAGATTTTTTTTCTTTCGTATTTTCACCTAGGGGGAGTTTTGTTACTTTGCATATTGGTCAAACGGGGAGATTTGGTCTTTTTCATTTGGGTTTGTTCAAAAATCATTTTGTGATGTGAATGCCAATGTTCAATTCTAAGTGGTGTTGCCAATGTTTTCATTAAGGGGGAGATTGTGAAATCATGTGCTGAAAAATTGGCTTTGAATTGACTTAGAATTGAATTTACAACATGTGCTTGTGCATGTATGATCATTTGATACACTTGTGATTTGCTGTGAATAAGGGGTTTTGGAAAAACAGTATGTTTTCCTTTTGCGCCGGACCATTGGAACGTGTTTTTGCATTGGCGCCGGACCAATGTTGTTTTGCTCCGTGGTGAACATGACTGAGTGTTTTCACCGGACTATTTTTCACCTTCACGTCGGACCGATATTTTTGGTCCGTCATGAACGTGATTTCGAGCTCTTTGTGCCAGACCAAAATTTCAAAAACCAGTAAGTTTCGCATGTACGTCGGACCAAATTTTTTGGTCCGTCGTGAATTGGTTTTTGATGGTTGTTTCCACGTGTACGCCGGACAAAATTCTTTGGTCCGCCATGAACGTGGTATGGATGACTTTGTGCCGGACCAAATCTTTCAACAACAGTATGTTTTTCATGTACGCCGGACCAATTTCTTTGGTCCGTCGTGAACGGCATTTTGAGGTTTGATTTCGCATGTACGCCGGACTGATTTCCTTTAGTCCGTCGTGAACGTGTTTTTCGCTGGATCAACTTCTACATTCAACCGAGAGTTTGAAGTGTACGCCGGACCAAGTTTTTGGTCCTTCGTGAGTTGCGCCGGACCGGTGTTTGGTCCGGCGTGAATGGATTTTTCTAGGGTTTTTTGCTCTATGTGCGCCGGACCAATGTTTGGTTCATCGTGAACATGTTTTTGCATGGTTAGGGTTTTGAATTGACAATTTGGGTTGTTTGTATGCAATGCTCGCGTGAGTATTTGCATGGACTAATGTTGAGTCAAGTCGCAGACTTGTGCTCAAAATTGTTTTGTGGTTTGTTCATGTGCAGGTGTTGCTCGAGGGCGAACGTGGTCGATGATGGGACCGGAACTAGGTTCATGGAGGAACTCAGGTTTGAGACTAGATTCAGGGAGGAATCGAGGTCTTGGTGGTCAAGGATGTCATGCGGGACGTTCGGGCTAGAGGACGGTACACATGAAGAATGGTTAGTCACGTGAGTATGGCATGGTGGTCGTACGCGTGCAAGAGTTGTTAGTCGCGTGAGTATGGCTGGGTTGCCATAAGCGTGCAAGAGTTGTATTTGTCCAGGTTGGGCCAAGTGGAGTTGTGTTGAATACAGACTCCTTCTAGGATTAGGAGTGGGACTCCTTCTAAGAATTGGAGTAGGAATTGTATTGAGGACTCTATGTGTTTGCTCTGTATAAATAGGGGGAGACACCTCCTATTTATGTATCAAGTCTTGGGCAGGTTTTAGGGTTGTACTCTTTTGTTTGGAGTACTTTAGACAAAAAAGAAATAAAGATCAATTCTTCCAGATCCTTGCGTGCTACAGTAACCACGTTGCTACAGTGTTTCCTATTTTGGTTCTTGTTTGCATGCTTGTTCTTGTTCTAGATTAGTTTTTTCCCTTTGAGTTTCATCTTGATTTGATCCATCCAAAACCTCTCTAGGGTATTGATATAGAGTTTCTCAAAGTTTAGTTTATTAATCTTTTGATGATCTTGTTTAATCTTGAAGTTTTTGTTAGATCAATTCTCGTCATATTCTGCCACAGCAAGCTTGCGAGGTTCATAACTTTTGATCCGTAAGTCCGATCAAGATGATTCTTTTTGGGTTCGATTCGTATTGCAATCTTGTTTCTTGTGTCCAAATTTAAGATCGATCCGACAGATGGATCTTTGGGAATTCTCATTTTACCGAATGTCTATCAATCTATTTTTGTCGAATACGAAGCAATTGTTTGGTTTTGGTTTGTGGTGAACTTTTAATAGATCAAAGATTTGGTTTTAGCTTCCTCACAACCATTCACTCCCCCTCTGATTGCTATACCCGTGTATATCGATCCTACAGGCTCCTTCCCGAGGTGGCAGAGATGTTGCCAAAGTCAAGCACCAATCTCATCGTCCAGTCGCGCACAGTGGGAGGATGCGTTCCCTCCCAAGGAAACGCCAGGGGCAAGCGCTGCGACATCAGCACCTGGCAAACGCGCAAAAGGTAGGTGCGCCATTTCCCGACGAGGCAGAAAACTGTCGCCCGATGTGTCTACCAACCCAGCATGGGGTGAGCAGACATCGGTCAGTCGTCAAAACTGAAGACCAGGACTCCCAGGCGTAGGACACCACATCCTTTCTTTTCCAAATTCCCATGTAACCTGCCCCCTCCGTCTACATAAAGGGAGGCAGGACCCTCTGGGAAGGGGACGATTTTTTACGGGCAAATAGCTCTTACTCACATACACGGTCCGAGCGCCCCCGAGGCTTCGAGTCCTTAGCACCTTCGAGCTCGTGGGCTCTCCCACTCATACGAGACACTCAAGGCTAGCCCTCAGCCCTCACTTGTAACACCGTGCAGTCGTCTGCACCCAATAGCAATACAGATCCACCACACGAACTGGAGTAGGGACATTCAGCCCGAACCAGTATACTTCTTGGGCTCCCTGAGTCAGACCATTCAAGGAGAGGGAACGCACGACCCCTTGACTAAAATTCGTATTGCTAGTATCCAAAACACCGACACAGTGTGTCTGTCAACCTTGACTGTTTTGGTTACTAAGGTGCCCCTTTCTCGATTGCGACTTGTCCTTTGAGCTAGTTCCTGTTAGAAATAAATCAAAATTAGCAACATCATAGGCACAATGTGCATAACAAAGATTAAAATGGTAACAATTGTGGTACCTTTCTGATAAAAGGCCACAAGCCTATCTTGCCATCAAAAGTACAATTACCTTCATCGTCGAACCTTGGTTTTGCAACAGTAGCCAAAAACATTACTTTGTCAATTGCATTTTTGTTTTGGACAGTTCTCTGTGGGTCCATCTCTTCAGGAAGCAAGTAGAAAGATCTATCCTTCTTGGTTGCATTAAACCATTTCTCGTCAACATGGACAATGTTGTCCATTTCAATAAATTTTGGTTGATCTGCGTCGAGGAACTGGATCCGCTTCGGCACCCTCGACTTCGTCGCCATTCCGGCGGGTGAGCTCGTGCTTGTTCCCGCCACCTCTCGGGACCGGGCATCCGCTGGGAGCCCAGACTTCGTCACCGAAGTCCTTGGCAACCTCCGACTTGAGGCCCCCGCGCGGACCCCGACGCCGGAGCCCATCAAGTATTGTACCATCTCTCGCGGCAGCACGCGTGAGCTCAAGCGGGCGACGACGTCAACCCCCGTAGGCTCACAGCTCGTGTCATTGACCGGCTATGTGCTGGCCTCCATCCATGACTTACTGGAGCACTCCTCCAGCCATGGCTCCAGCTCTGACATGGAGTGCGTTGCGGATGGACCGCAGTCATTTTGGACTCTTTTGTTGTCTATGTTATGTTTCCGCTGCTAGTTTATGTAATAACTTTAAATATGTCATTTTGGACAGCAGTCCTGCTTTTGTATGTAAATATGCTTATCCTTCCGTTTATTGTGTATGTATTGTGATACAAATTGTCATGCATTGTCGCGCGTGTTGGTTAACTTTCCTGGGACCAACACGGGCATATATGCGGTTTGCTCGAGACTCCCTTGATTTACTTGGGCTGTGCGATGCTACCGAGTGAATCAATGGAATCCCGGTGATGGGTCCCCACAGAGGCGAAGTCGCATATCAGTTAGAGTTGCAAAACGTTTCATTGACATAATTCTTGTGAGAAAAATGGAATATTGAGTAATGAGCTATGGAACGTATTTTGGAAAGTGTGACATGTGTCTTGATACTGTTGATGGCACGTGGTGTGTGTAAATGAACCGGGGTGATAAAATGTTTTAGACTGGGGCAAGTGGCAAAATGTTAAGTGGTCGGCCAGATGTGGCACCAGGGCGGTCACATTTGGTTTTTATGACATGTTGACATGATGAATTTTTTGTTAGTCTTGCCTCGGTCAATTAAGGACTTAACATTGCAAGAATTTGAACTGGGCTAACCATACAACCACAAGTTTCGGAATAGGACGAACCTACCTGAGTAAATTGTGAAATCTATTCTTCGGTACTGTCGTGGTGGTGTGAGTTCCAGGTGTATGGGTGAAAACTCACATGGCGCAAGAGGGGGGCCCTGTTGTGGAAGTGTATCCCTTCAGTGTTGAAACCTTAGAGGGTAGTACTGGGTTTAGACAGATCCTAGGAAAGGCTTTGTTACGGTTACTCGCCTTTCTGGTGTTTGACTGTATCTTGTGGGTAAAGTGTATAACATCTGCAGAGTGCACAAACTATTCGAATAGCCGTGTCCATAGTATCGGACATTGCTCGGGGATTACAGTCAAATGTTAGACTTTACTAAAAATGTGGTTGGGACACGACATTGATGGGAATGTGGAAATTGATTAAGGATGTGGAATGATTCGAAATATGAAACCTGGAAAAGCTATGAATAATGGTAATTGTTTACACTGCTTTAGAATCTAGTAATGATTATTTGTTAAATGTTGCTTTACTACAAAATAACCCTGTTAGCCATTCCATTGAAATAAGCCAGCATGTTGTATATTAGGTTGCATTCTGTGCATAGCTTGCTGAGTACCAATGTACTCACCCCTCCAAAAAATCACCGCCAAAAGAGGAGGACCTTCAGACTCTCGAGGAGGGGCACAACAACGACGCGATCAACTAAGGAGCGAGCCAAGTTGGTGGCCTGTGGCAAACTGGGGCTCCACTAAGATTTATTTCCGCTGTTGTTATCTGTTTATATTGAACTTAGCCCTGCATGGCTTTATAATTGTAAGACTGACCTTAAGGTCTTAACAATCTAATATGAGTTGAATACCTTACTATTTATATTTTCATTGAGTATGTGTGATGGTATTCATCTCTGTGGTATCTGTGAGCACCAGCGTGATCCTGGACTGGTGTATCACACATGGTGTTCAGAATTCTGATTCCAGGCGTGACATTAAGCTTTGGTGCAAGCTCCTGTCTTAGCACTACCAAACTTTTCTAAGCAATTTGTAACACCCCAAAATTTTGCTTTTCTTAAATTCATGTGTGATTTGGCACTTTGGTGAATTTTTGGAATTTTCTGGAATTTATTTGGAATTTATTTGAATTTATTCCATTTTGAAATAATTAAAGAATTAAACTTTGCAAATAAAATTTTGTTGGAAATATTTTATTTGAGTCCAAAATGATCCAAAATATTTTCCAGAATTTTTCTGGAATTTTTCTGAGTCTTTTGCTATTTTTAATGAATTAAATGAATTACTGGGAATTATTTTAATTATTAAATCGCTGGAAATTCGAGTTGGGTCAAGTACTATTCATCCGACCGAGTCGGAACCCGAGTCGGACTCGAGTCCGACCCGAGCCACGTGATCCGGTCGAACCTTGATCGATCCGAACCGTTGGATCGAAATCCAATGGTCGGAAATTGGCGCGACCGATCCAACCGGATCCGCCGGACCCGCAGCCGCGCGATCTCGGCCGTGGATCGGGGCCACGCGGACGGCCACGATTTCGTCGTCTTCCCGAGTCCGGCTCGGACTGCGCCGCCGCGTAGCCGCCGTGTCCGTTAGGGTTTCACGGATTGCGCGCACGGCGAGGCACTATTTAAAGCCCCGAGGCCACCGCGTTGAAGCCCTTTGCCGTGCGCATCTTTCGCCTCAAGTTTCAGAGCCCTAGCCGCCGCCGCGTAGCTGCAATTGCTCGCCGTAGTTCCTTCCCTCTCTCGCCCGGTTTCGCCCGCGCCGCGTCGTCGAGCCATCTCCGCCGACACCGAGCAGATCGGACTCCTCGCTTTGAGACGCACCGAGAGTGCCTTTCATCTCGTCGGAGAAGCCCCAGCGCGCCGTCGCCGTGGTCGCCTTCCCCAACTCCGGCGAGCAGCGCCACCACAACGCCATCGTAAGCCCTCGAAGCACGCCAACCGTCCGATCGAAATCCAACGATCCAGGTGAGCCGCGTGCAACCAAAACCCTAAAACCTAGATCAGATCGGGACCGTTGGATCTAGATCCAGCGACCCACGATCATTGTGGTACTTTATAGCGGTGTTAGCCTAGGGTAGATCTGGATCGTCCGATCTAGATCGAACGACCCGCGATCACCGTGTAGTTTTGAACGTGAACCTAGATCCGATCCGTGCCGTCGGATTTCAAATCAACGGCGCGTCGTGCCACGTGTGCCTAGCCGGCGCCACGCGGCGTGAGCGTGTCTCGACACGCAGCGGGGCCCGCGTGTCGGCGGGACAACCGAACCGCACCATGGCGTCACCGGCGGCGTCACGGTGGAACCGCATGTCGATGGCGTCACCGAGCACGCGATGACGTCGATCTTGGCGTCACCCGAGATCCCACTGTCGGCGACGAGCCGTGGACCGAGTCCACCGTGGACCGAGCCAAGCCATGGATCGAGCCCATGAGTGGCTGGCGTCGACCGACCAATCAGGAGCCGACACGTGTCCTCGCTGACGCAATAATTAATTTTCGAAAAAGAAAATGATTTATTAATTCGAAATAATGATTTCAGATTTTGTTTCAAACTTCAAACGCTTATAACTTTTGCGTTTAAACTCCGATTTGAGTGATTCAAATTTCCAAATTTGTATAAAATTGAGATCTACCTAAATATGAATTTTATTTAATTTTTGGACTAAAGTTTTTCTCTGTAAAATTATTTAATTGATTATTTAAACTTTAAATAATCATAACTTTTGTGTTTTAACTCCAAATTTGACGATTCCAGTTTCTAAAAATTCATAAAATTATGTTCCCTCTGTTTATGGATTTTATTTGGATGTTTGGACACTTTTTGCCTATTGTTTATTTGTGTATTGCTATTTGCACGCTTTACGAGTAGACGTTGAAGTGCCGGAAGGATTCGAAGGAGAAGTATTGACTTAGGATCCAACTCAAGACCAAGAGCAAGTACTTTTTGAAGGCAAGTTGTGCTTTGACCATGTTGATCCTATTTTGAAATCTATTTTGATTTAACCTATTGCATGCTAGTTCAATTAGAAAATATTTTATTTAAATATGGGGAATTAGATAAATACCAATTTCTTTGTATAATGACTTGATTACTTAAATATGTGCCATGACCCCTTGTCACCCTAGTTGTGGTTTACTAGTTGGACATTATTAAATTGCCAACATGGGAAATTAGATCGTTGTAGTATGTTGCTTAGAGCACGCACGTGCTCATGACATGATTTTGGACAATCAAATGTTAATATTGACTTAATGATATATTGAACCTGTTTGGAAAGGTATCATGTGATGTTGATGGCACGTGGTGCATGGTAATCAAGCGGGGTTTGATAAATAGTTTTCGGCCAGGGCATGTGGCAAGAATAATCAGGTGGGCCAGTTGTGGCACTGGGGATGTTGATTTGGTTCTTCGGGTAGTCTTGCCCTGGTCACCCTAAGGACTTAACCTTGCAAGCCTTTGAACTGGGTCTATCGTGCAACCACATGTCTGTAATGGGACGGACCTAGTTGACTAAGTTGCTAATAGCATTACTGTGGGACCTCGAGGTCAACTACACCCTTTGTGTAAGTTGTACGGGGAGGCGTCTGGGTGAGGCAGGTACCCATCTAACGGTTGATTGGCCTAAACTTCGCCTTAGCTAAGGGAAGGGTTAGCGTGCAATAACCGGGAGGACCACTTGTATTGTTAGAAGTTTCGAAAGACTTTGTTACTGAACTTCGCCTTTGTGGTGTTTATTTGTATCTTGTGGGTAAAGTGCATAACCTCTGCAGAGTGTAGAATCTATTCGAATAGCCGTGTCCGCGGTATTGGACATCGCTCGGGAATTACAGTCAAGGGTTAGATTTTCTCAAAAATAACTTGGATTTGAAAGGTTGGGTTGGATTAATAATGATGTTAATGGAAATGTGGATTAGGCTGGGAAAGATGTTTATTAAACTTCTTGAAAAGTTATCTATGCTTTACTTATTTTTACTGCCTTCAAATCTATTTATGATACTTGTTAAATGCTGTTTTATGCAAATATACCTTGAGCTATTCCTTTGTACCAAGCCATGCATATAGTATATTAGCACACGTGCATTGCATGACTTCTCGAGTACCAAGTACTCACCCTTGCCACAATACAACACCAGTTGAAGAAGAGACTACACCAGCTTTGGAAGAGGAGCTCCAAGAGGAACCGTCTACATAGGGAGCGAGCCCAGTCAGTTGCCTGTGGTATACTGGATGGCGCCACGAAGTTATTTGATTTTCCGCTGCTACTATTTCTCTCTTAATAAGTTTCGCCCTGTGAGGCGTACATTTGTAACTTGACCTTAAGGTCGAGTAACCAGTTTGACTACTTAAATAAAAAGTACTTTATTAGTATCGAGTGGTATGATTGTGATATTTACCGATGTTAAGACTGTGTGCACTAGCGCGTTCCTGGACTAGTGCTGAATACACAGAGGGTCCGGATTTGCAAATTCGGGGTCCCGACAGAGGTGGTATCAGAGCCATACTGACCATAGGCTCAACCCTAGCTAGAATGGTCGTAGTGAGGATAAAACCTATTTTCTAAAGCTAAAAGTTTGTCAAGACAAGAAATGACATCTCGACTCATCCCCTTCTCTCTTTCCTTGTCTCTTGCTGAATTTTTCCTTACCTTGCCACGATTTAAAAATTTCGAGTTCTCACGTGAGCACTCTTGTGACAGATGGAGGGAGAGTTCAACTACGTCGACCTGGAGGTTGGTCACGCCGCAGAAGTTTGGCGTATGCTACAGACTCTCGGAGATTTTGAAAAGCCGCAATACCAAGTGGAAGTGATCAGACAAGCAGGATTGATCAAGGCTTGTGACGTGAAGATTGAGGTACCTGCTAGGAAGAAGGGCCAGTGCAATCGCTCGATACAACACCGCCAGGAGGTCTACAATGCAGATGGGTATCCAAGAAGTATCACGACGAGCAATGCGGCACATTACCCGTATCTACGCTAGAGAGTTGGAGAGCACGGTGTTCCGTTATCACCCGCGCAGCGATAACCTTCTTGACCCGAAGGCGATTCAGGATGAGGATGCTATGGTTACACAGTTGGCATGACTTGTTGTCGCCCAGGAGGATGTACTCGATGATACAAGCAAGGAGCTACAGAAGGCCCGCAAGGAGATCACAACAGAGAAGAACAGGTGGCGGGAAGCTCAAGAGTATGTGTCACACCTTCTGCGAAGAATTGACGAGTTGGAGATGGCTTTGTACGGACTGCAACGAGCCAAGATCGAGCTACACGAGCCAGATCCGGAGGAGTCGATCTCGATGAGGACATCGCTTCTTCGACTACCACAGATGACACGATTCTTTGGACATGGCAATCGTTTCGCGCCTATGCCACAGCATCCGTACCCAGGCCGTGGAGGTTTTCTCGATGAGTGAGCGTAGGTTTTATAGAGAGACTCCTTCGCCGAGTCGCGTTTTAGAATAAAGAGTCACCCTTTAGGCGATAGACTCCAGTGTTAGTTCGATTTGGATTTTCCTTGTTTGCTGAGTGTGCAGTATGTGTTGCAAGGCCCCTAGGCATTGTAAGCAACCATACCAAGTTACTATTGATTAAAATAATAAAGTTGGACCTTAAAGTTACACCTTTCGCCCCGCATAAGTTCCATATTACTTGTCTATTCTCGTTTCCCTCTCATCTCTAAAACCTAGAGCAAATCGACAGATGGTGAACACCCGCGGAAACTTTGGAGGCAATGGGAGTGGTTCTCGCCAATGTAAAACCCCAATGATGGAGCACCAGCACCGCCACTAGACATGCAGAATTTTGGAGCATTTCTTGCGGCTCAGACTCAGTTGATGCATGCTATGATGCAACAGATGCAACACGTTACTGCTCAGGCCACTGCTAATCAAGTTAATCAGGGACAACGCCAGAATACAAGATCGCCGAGTTCATGAGAACTCACCCACCCACTTTTTCTGGGAATACCAATCCATTGGAGGCCGATGATTGGTTAAGGTCAATTGAGAGGAAGCTACACATAGCTCAATGCATAGGAAATGAGAAGGTACTCTACGCTTCTCATCAGTTGGAAGGAACAGCCGCCGAATGGTGGGAGAACTTCTGTGCCACACAAGAGAATCCTCAGGACATCACTTGGGAAGAGTTCACAGCCGCATTCCGTCAGTATCACGTGCCTGAAGGAATCATGGATCTCAAGAAGGAGGAGTTCAGAGCACTGAAGCAAGGTAATCAGCCAGTGGCCGACTACCTGAACAAGTTCACACAGCTGGCACGCTACGCACCTGAGGATGTAGCGACAGATAAAGCCAGACAGTCTCGTTTTATGAAGGGACTTAACTCAGGATTGCAGGTGGGATTGATCACCCACACCTTTCCAGATTTCCAAGAGTTGGTGAATAAGGCGCTTATTCTTGAGGACAAGCGCAAGGAACTGGATGAGAACAGGAAGCGCAGAATGCAACAGCAGGGATCACGCCAGGGAACGCAACAGCGTTTGAGAGTTGCACCAAATCAGTTTTTCAGATTCCAGCCACAAAATGCAACAAGGACACCGTCACCAGCACCAAGACCCGTCAATCAGAACTACCAGACCCCAGCCCCCGCTAGGAACGCTGCTCCAGCGGCACAAGAACAGTGAGATCTTGCTACAACCGCAACGAGCCAGACACTTTGCCAACAGCCAGTAAAGAAGACAGCAGAGTGACCCTGGCCGCTTCAATCTAGGAACCACCCAGCTAGGACGCCAGACCAGGAGCCACATCCTGCACCGTGGTGAGAGGCCGAGTCAACCATGTCACCGCAGATGCACTTGAGAATGCTACGGACGTCGATCGGGGTAAGTTACTTGTTAACTTCGATACACCTGCTTGATCAGTTTTGTTTGACTCTGGAGCTTCGCATTCGTTTGTTTCACAAAGCTTTGCTGCTAGAAACGATTTGAGGATTGCAAGACTTAGATGCATGCTTTTAGTTCAAACCCCTGGTTCCGAACTCCGAACGAAAGTAGGATGTTCCGGGGTGAGAATACTAATAGATGGAATAGAGTTCCTAGCGAACCTTATTATTTTGGAGACCCAGACCTTAGATGTTATTTTGGGAATGGATTGGTTATCCAAGCACAGAGCCGTGTTGGATTGTGGACGAAGAACTATCTCAGTTGAGAGCCCGTGTGGGAAGAAAGTGGAATTTCAAGCTACTGCCGTTAGAGATGGACAGTTGATGGTTAACAGTACCAAGGCAATCAGCATAGAGGATGTCTCAGTAGTGAATGAGTACCCAGATGTTTTTCCCGAAGATCTACCTGGTATGCCGCCAGACAGGGACATAGAGTTTGTGATAGAGCTTGTACCTGGTACAGCACCGATAGCAAAGAGACCCTATCGGATGTCCACCGAGGAATTGGTAGAGATGAAGAAACAGCTAGAAGAGTTAATGGAGAAAGGATTTATCAGACCGAGTTCGTCGCCGTGGGGAGCACCAGTTTTGTTTGTCAAGAAGAAGGACGGGAGTTTCAGGATGTGCATTGACTACCGTGCACTCAATGAAGTCACCGTGAAGAATAAGTACCCGGTACCCAGGATCGATGATTTGTTTGATCAGCTGAGAGGAGCCGGAGTTTTCTCCAAGATTGATCTGAGATCGGGATACCATCAGTTGAAGATCCGATCAGAAGATATTTCGAAGACTGCATTCTCGTCAAGATATGGACATTACGAGTTTACAGTTATGTCCTTTGGACTGACGAATGCGCCAGCATATTTCATGAATATGATGAATAAGGTGTTCATGGAATATTTGGACAAGTTTGTTGTCGTGTTCATAGATGATATCCTAATCTACTCCAAGACAGAGGATGAGCATGCCGAACACTTGAGGCGAGTATTGGAAAAGCTGAGGGAACAACAACTCTTCGCCAAGTTCAGCAAGTGTGATTTTTGGAAGGACAAGGTAGAATTCCTCGGACATGTAATGACTGCAGAAGGAGTCGCCGTAGATCCAAGCAAGGTAGAAGCTGTGTTACATTGGGAGTACCAAGATCGTGACCCAGATCCAAGTTTCCTTGGAATGGCAGGATACTATCGCCGCTTTCATTGAAGGCTTTTCGACAATTGCGAAACCTCTTACGCAATTGCTGAAAAAGTAAAAGAAGTTTGCATGGACCTTGAGAATGTGAGAAAGGATTTCAGAGCTGAAGAAGCGATTGACATCGGCACGGTGTTAGTACTACGGATGTTAATCAAAGCTTTGATATTTATTGTGACGCATCGCGCCAAGGACTTGGATGTGTCTTGTCACGAGAATGGAAAGGTCGTCGCTTATGCATCAAGGCAGTTGAGGCCGCATGAGGAAAATTATCCGACGCATGACCTAGAGTTAGCTGCCGTAGTGCATGCCTTGAAGATATGGCGTCACTATCTGATCGGGAACAGATGTGAAGTGTATACGGATCATAAGAGCCTTAAATACATATTCACCCAATCGGATCGAACATGAGGCGAGGAGATGGTTAGAGTTGATCAAGGACTACAATGTTGGAATCCATTACCATCCCGGGAAGGCCAACGTAGTTGCCGATGCCTTGAGTCGGAAAAGCCATACCGTGAGTATGTTGCTAGCCACAAGTCAGGATGAGTTATGTGAGGATTTTCAGAGAATGAAGATTGAGGTGGTACCTAGCGGATTCTTGGCCGCATTGGAAGTAAAGCCTACCCTAGAGGACAAGATCCGGGAAGGACAGAAGGATGATGACAAGATCCGCAGGATTAAGTCCATCAAGGAGGAAGGCAAGGCAGAGGACTTCAGGTTGGATGAGCAAGGCACGTTATGGATGAAGGATCGCATTTGTGTGCCGAACAAAAAGGAGCTAAGGCAACTGATTTTGGAAGAAGCCCATGACTCCAAGTACTCAATTCATCCTGGAAGCGCCAAAATGTATCAGGATTTGAAGGAAAGATTCTGGTGGCCGAGCATGAAGCGTGAAGTTGCCGAGTATGTTGCATTGTGCGACGTATGCCAGAGAGTCAAGGCAATACATCAGAGACCAGCAGGATTGCTACACTGCTTGAAAATACGAGTGGAAGTGGGAGGAAATCGGAATGGATTTCATTACCGGTTTGCCTAAGACTCAAGGAGGTTATGACTCCATATGGGTTATAGTGGATCGCTTGACCAAAGTAGCCCATTTTATCCTCGTGAAGACCACTTACTCGGAGATAAGTTAGCGAGTTATACATGATCAGGATCATCTGTTTGCACGGAGTGCCAAAGAGGATTGTATCGGACAGAGGTACCCAATTTGCCTCAAGATTCTGGAATAAGTTGCATGAAGCCATGGGAACCCGTTTGAACTTCAAGATCTGACTTATCATCCATGACGGATGGACAGACCAAATAGTCAATCGATTACGGAGGATATGTTAAGAGCTTGTGCATTGGCTTATGCTACCTCTTAGGATAAGAGTTTGCCGTATGCCGAGTTCGATTACAACAATAGTTACCAGGCTAGTTTACGATGTCACCATTTGAGGCCTTTGTATGGGCGACCACTGTCGGACGCCATTGAATTGGAATGAGGCCGTGAGCGCCGTGTCTTCGGGCCTGATATTCTTCAAGAGGCTGAAGAGCAGATTGCCATGATTAGGGAAAGGTTGAAGATTGCCCAATCACGACAGAAGAGTTATGCTGACAACCGTCGCCGGGAATTGAGTTTTGAACCAGAAGACTATGTATACCTTAGAGTTACGCCGCTCAGAGGAGTTAAGAGGTTCCATGCCAAAGGGAAACTTGCACCCCGTTATGTTGGACCATTTAAGATTTTGAGTCGCAGAGGCGAAGTTGCTTATCAGCTGGAGTTGCCATAGTCGTTAGCAGGAGTGCATGACGTATTCCATGTGTCCCAATTGAAGAAGTGTCTCCGAGTACCTGAGGAACAGACACCGCTAGAGTCAATTGAGTTGCAAGAAGATTTGACTTACAAGGAGCACCCCGTAAAGATTTTGGACACTATGGATCGAGAGACCAGAAATAAGTCAACCCGTTTCTGTATAGTTCAGTGGAGCAATCATGAAGAAAGTGAAGCGACATGGGAGCGCGAAGAGGATTTGAAGAAAGAGTTTTCAAGCCTATTCTGTAGTGAGCCCTGAATCTCGGGGACGAGATTCTATTAAGGGGGGAGGTTTGTAACACCCCAAAATTTTGCTTTTCTTAAATTCATGTGTGATTTGGCACTTTGGTGAATTTTTGGAATTTTCTGGAATTTATTTGGAATTTATTTGAATTTATTCCATTTTAAAATAATTAAAGAATTAAACTTTGCAAATAAAATTTTGTTGGAAATATTTTATTTGAGTCCAAAATGATCCAAAATATTTTCCAGAATTTTTCTGGAATTTTTCTGAGTCTTTTGCTATTTTTAATGAATTAAATGAATTACTGGGAATTATTTTAATTATTAAATCGCTGGAAATTCGAGTTGGGTCAAGTACTATTCATCCGACCGAAGTCGAACCCGAAGTCGGACTCGAGTCCGACCAGAGCCACGTGATCCGGTCGAACCTTGATCGATCCGAACCGTTGGATCGAAATCCAACTGATCGGAAATTGGCGCGACCGATCCAGCGGATCCGGCCCGGACCCGTTGTGCCGCGCGATCTCGGCCGTGGATCGGGGCCACGCGGATGGCCACGATTTCGTCGTCTTCCCAAGTCCGGCTCAGACTGCGCCACAGAGTCGCCGTGGTCCGTTAGGGTTTCACGGATTGCGCAAGACGCCGAGGCACTATTTAAAGCCCCGAGGCCACCCGTTGAAGCCCTTTGCCGTGCGCATCTTTCGCCTCAAGTTTGAGCCCTAGCCGCCGCGCGTAGCTGCAATTGCTCGGCGTAGTTCCTTCCCTCTCTCGCCCGGTTTCGCGCGCCGTCGTCGAGCCGTCTCGCCGATCACCGAAACGCAGATCCGGACTCCTCGCTTTGAGGCGCTTGCAGAGTGCCTTTCATCTCGTCGGAGAAGCCCCTGGCGCCGTCGTCGTGGTCGCCTTCCCCAACTCCGGCGGAGCAGCGCCACCACAACGCCATCGTCGCCCTCGAAGCACGTCAACCGTCCGATCGAAATCCAACGATCCAGGTGAGCCCGCGTGCAACCAAAACCCTAAAACCTAGATCAGATCGGGACCGTTGGATCTAGATCCAACGGCCCACGATCACTGTGTACTTTATAACGGTGTTAGCCTAGGGTAGATATGGACCGTCCGATCTAGATCGAACAGCCCGCGATCACCGTGTAGTTTTGAACGTGAACCCTAGATCCGCTCGCGCCGTCGGATTTCAAATCAGCGCACGCATCGTGCCACGTGTGCCTAGCCGCGCCACGCGCGCGTGAGCGCGTGTCTCTGACACGCGGGGCCCGCGTGTCAGCGGGACAACCGAACCGCACCATGACGTCACCGCTGACATCACGGTGGGGCCCGCATGTCAGTAGCGTCACCGAGCATGATGACGTCAGTGCTGACGTCACCCGAGGATCCCACCTGTCAGCGACCCGAGCCGTGGACCGAGTCCACCGTGGACCGAGCCAAGCCGTGGACTGAGCCCATGAGCCGGCGACGCCACCAGCCAATCAGAGCCGACACGTGTCTCGCCGACGCAATAATTAATTTCGAAAAGAAAATGATTTATTAATTCGAAATAATGATTTCAGATTTTGTTTCAAACTTCAAACGCTTATAACTTTTGCGTTTCAACTCCAATTTGAGTGATTCAAATTTCTAAATTTGTATAAAATTGAGATCTACCTAAATATGAATTTTATTTAATTTTTGGACTAAAGTTTTTCTCTGTAAAATTATTTAATTGATTATTTAAACTTTAAATAATCATAACTTTTGTGTTTTAACTCCAAATTTGACGATTCCAGTTTCTAAAAATTCATAAAATTATGTTCTCTCTGTTTATGGATTTTATTTGGATGTTTGGACACTTTTTGCCTATTGTTTATTTGTGTATTGCTATTTGCACGCTTTACGAGTAGACGTTGAAGTGCCGGAAGGATTCGAAGGAGAAGTATTGACTCAGGATCCAACTCAAGACCAAGAGCAAGTACTTTTTGAAGGCAAGTTGTGCTTTGACCATGTTGATCCTATTTTGAAATCTATTTTGATTTAACCTATTGCATGCTAGTTCAATTAGAAAATATTTTATTTAAATATGGGGAATTAGATAAATACCAATTTCTTTGTATGACAAATTGATTACTTTAATATTTGCCATGACCACTTTTCACACTATTTGTTTTTTAATTGTTTGACATTATTAAATTGCCAACATGGGAAATTAGATCGTTGTAGTATGCTGCTTAGACCTGCTACGTGCTCGTGACATGATTTTGGACAATCAAATGTTAATATTGACCTAATGATATATTGAACCTGTTTGGAAAGGTATCATGTGATGTTGATGGCACGTGGTGCATGGTAATCAACCTGGGTTTGATAAATAGTTTTCGGCCGGGCATGTGGCAAGAATAATCGGGTGGGCCATTGTGGCAATCGGGATGTTGATTTGGTTCTTGGGTAGTCTTGCCCTGGTCACCCTAAGGACTTAACCTTGCAAGCCTTTGAACTGGGTCTATCGTGCAACCACATGTCTCAGAATGGGACGGACCTAGTTGACTAAGTTGCTAATAACGCACTGTGGGACCTCAGGAGGTCAACTACACCCTTTGTGTAAGTTGTACGGGGGAGCGTACCGGGGCTGAGGCCAGGTACCCATCTAACGGTTGATTGGCCTAAACTTCGCCTTAGCTAAGGGAAGGGTTAGCGTGCAATAACCGGGGAGGACCACTTGTATTGTTAGAAGTTTCCGAAAGACTTTGTTCACGGAACTTCGCCTTTGTGGTGTTTGACTGTATCTTGTGGGTAAAGTGCATAACCTCTGCAGAGTGTAGAATCTATTCGAATAGCCGTGTCCGCGGTATTGGACATCGCTCGGGAATTACAGTCAAGGGTTAGATTTTCTCAAAAATAACTTGGATTTGAAAGGTTGGGTTGGATTAATAATGATGTTAATGGAAATGTGGATTAGGCTGGGAAAGATGTTTATTAAACTTCTTCAAAAGTTATCTATGCTTTACTTATTTTTACTGCCTTCGAATCTATTTATGATACTTGTTAAATGCTGTTTTATGCAAATATACCTTGAGCTATTCCTTTGTACCCAGCCATGCATATAGTATATTAGCCTGCATTCTGTGCATGACTTGCTGAGTACCAAGTACTCACCCTTGCCACAATACAACACCAGTTGAAGAGGAGACTACACCAGCTTTGGAAGAGGAGCTCCAAGAGGAACCGTCTACATAGGGAGCGAGCCCGATCGGTTGCCTGTGGTATCTTGGATGGCGCCACGGGTTATTTGATTTTCATTGCTACTATTTCTCTCTTAATAAGTTGCCACTGTGAGGCGTACATTTGTAACTTGACCTTAAGGTCGAGTAACCAGTTTGACTACTTAAATAAAAAGTACTTTATTAGTATCGAGTGGTATGATTGTGATATTTACCGATGTTAAGACTGTGTGCACTAGCGCGTTCCTGGACTAGTGCTGAATACACAGAGGGTCCGGATTTGCAAATTCGGGGTCCCGACACAATTCATATTGGAAACAGATGCGAGTAATGGTGGGCATTGGTGTGGTTCTCATGCAAGATGGACACCCAATAGCTTTACTAAGCAAATCATTGACCATTCAAAATCAGGCTTTATCAACATATGAGAAGGAATGTTTGGCAATATTGCTGGCTGTCACAAGATGGCGTTCTTATTTACAGCATAAGGAATTTATCATAAGGATAGATCAAAAACTATTATTGCATCTCACTGATCAAAGATTTTACTACAGGAATTCAACATAAGGCATTTGTGAAGTTGTTGGGTTTGCAGTTCCAAATACAATATAAGAAAAAAGGAATACATAATGTTGTAGCTGATGCCCTTTCCATAAGGCCAGATACTGCAAATATTCAAGCAATTTCAGTGAGTACCCTGGTTTCAATTGAAAATTTAGTGGCGGGTTACCAAACTAATGATGAAACCAAACAATTGCTCGGTGAGTTGAGTGTCAAGGGGTCAAATGATAAAGGATATACCCTACAAGATGGTGTTATCTATTTTAAAGGATGAATTTGGGTAGGCAACAATTCGTTAGCTCAGCAGCATATTTTGCAAGCACTTCATCACAATGGGATAGGTGGTCATTCTGGAATTCATGCAACATATCACAAGGTCCATGCCTTATTTGCATGGCCCAAATCAAAAACTATGGTTGAGCAATATGTGACGAGCTGTGAAAATTGTCAATAGGATAAAGTGGAACATGTGAAGCTTCCAGGATTACTTCAACCCTTGTTGGTGCCTACTCAAGCTTGGAATGTAATCAGCATGGATTTTATAGAAGGGCTACCTCTATCTCACAAGTACACAACTATCTTGGTGGTAATAGATAAATTCTCTAAGTATGCGCACTTCTTGCCATTAGCTCATCCATTTACAGCACCTCAGGTAGCTCAAATTTTTTGCAATCAAATCTACAAGTTACATGGTTTACCACAAACCATTATATCAGACAGGGACAAAGTGTTCACAAGCACATTTTCGCAAGAATTATTTCGGCTGTCGGACACGCAATTGTACATGAGTTCAGCGTATCATCCTCAAACAAACGGACGTACCGAACACCTTAATCAGTGCCTTGAGACATATTTAAGATGTTTTGTTGATGCTTGTCCCAAAAAGTGGTCTAATTGGATTCCCTTAGTTGAATATTGGTAAAATACTTCTTATCAATCAGCTGTGGGAAAAATCCCATTTGAAGTACTCTATGGTTATCCACCTAGACAATTTGGTATTTCAAATCTGAATGTGAGTGCTGTAACGAATGTCCAAGACTGGTTGAACCAAAGGGAGATTGTGACACTACGGAATGGTGTGACATTATTTAATGTGAATGTTAAGGTCAAAAAACTTTATGAAATATGGTATTGGAGGTTAAAACCATATGGTAGGAGGTTTAATAGCGTTTTCGGGCCGTTTCCGGGAGTTTGGGCCTTCCCGGGGAGTTTTGGGCCTAGGGGAAAGGGTCGTGGGCTTTGGTGGGATGGAGTTTGAGTCCATTTAGGACTAGGAAACCAGGTTGGGGCTGGTAAAAGGGGCTCCCCCTGCCCCTTGTGCGCCCACCCCCACCCCCTTGGTGCGCCCACAAGTCCCCCCTAGCCCTAGCCGCCCTCCCCTTCCCCCCTTGGCCGTGCGCCCCTCTCCCTTGCCCCCATTGCTCCCCACCTCTCCACCACCTCTCCTCCACCCCCTTGCTGCCCTAGGGTAGCCTCCCCACCCCTGCACCTCGGAGATCCATCCATTGGAGCGAGGAGCGAGGAGCGAGGAGCGAGGGGCGAGGAGATCTATTGGAGTTCTCGTGCGTCAGGCGAAGGTATGGCCATGGGACTCCTTGGGGTTGGGCTAGGTACTGTTCTAAGGGTGTTTATCAAGTTTTTAGATCAATTGGTGGTGCTGGAATTGAGTAGATTGGATTAGATCTAGAAGTTGCCACGTTCTCTGTTTCGGGCAGCATGAGCAGCCGACCTAGGGTTTGGTTTTTCACCAATTTAGAGTCGGAATTTGGTCGTACGGATGTTTAAGAAGTTGTAGGTAATTTCAATACCTTTCAGTGGGTATAAAGAACTTTAAATTCCTCCCAGCCGTTTGAAAGTTATGATCGTTTTACCGAGCGTATTAAAATCTGTGACGTGATTGGAACAGATCACGGTATTTTGTAGATTAAACAACTTTAGATTCCGAATCAGTCTTTCCCTATACTTAGAAAAAGTTGGGAAATTTCCTAAGCTACGCGAGAATGTACTCATTTAATTCATTCGGAGTCCCAGAACTCAAGTTATGCCTTTTGGAAGGCTGCTGTCCCGACGGGACAGAACCTCTGTTTTTGGGTTTTGCGAGTAGTTGGCAATGTCGGGGTAGATGAGGGTTTGCCTACTGTTTTGTGGACATGATTGTGAGTGTGTGCTACCTATGTGCAGGTGCTGCGACCCCGGGAGTGCCTTCTACTTCCCGCCAATCCGTTGCTTGTGGTCGAGGCAAGTGTATTGTAATGGATAGCGGTTTGTAGGTCGCTTGTTGAGAATGGATGAAATTGGATATATGATATGATCACATGCCATGCTTTAATGATTGCCAATGATATGATGAATATGCTTACTATGTTATGATGCCATGTGTTAATGTAAAAGTGATTTATGATGTTGGCATATTTGCATACATGACATGGCATGATACATGGCCCGGGCGGTGAGAAAGTCATAACTAATCCGGGGAAGGTTGGTGAGAAAGTTATGACTATTCCAGAGAGCCAATGAGTAAGTCCTACATCGTGATTCCATTCACCGCGGTGAACGGAAGCGAGGAGTAGGCACCCTCCATCTTCGGGATGGAAGGGGGTGCACACCGACGGGTGTGTACTCAACCATACCGGTATGAGTTTCCAAGGAGAAATGAGCATCGCATTGCATTGCATACATAATGATGATGAAAAGGATATGTGATCGTGAATTAGATGATACATGATGTGAGTTGTTGAAGCCATGTAATTGTTTATGTTTGTACCATTGCAATATACATGCTGAGTGATGAACTCATGCTTGTGTTTATGTTGTTTTCTTTTAGGTACCATGAATCCGACATGCGGGAAAGGGAGCTAGTCACACGTCATCACTTAGGATCACACATTTAAACAATGACATGTTCCTTCCCTTATGGTTATGGTTAATTCATTGAGCTAAACTGTGGTTTCAATGATTCGTTGGTTGTTATGAGTAAATGATTAGTCCATTTTTGTCATGTGACGGATAGAATTTATATCCTTAGTGGTATGGTGGTTGTTTTTCCGTTTAATCATGTTATTGCTATCGTTCATTATGCTATATTGACATGTTATTATTGTTGTTGCTTCAATTCGTGTTAAAACAAAGGAGATGCTGCCGAAATCTCGGTTTTTAGCATGTGCGCCTTTGCTGTAATTTATGTTTAATTGTGGTATTTAGATGTTGTTTAGTCTATATTTGGTAGCATTCGGGAATATTAAATGCCGGGGTGTTACAGAGATGATGACCAAGTTACTAAGCAACATTTAGACCATGCTTATGTGTGAATGAAAGCTCAAGCTAATAAGCACATGTCTGATAGGTCTTTTGAGGTAGGGGACAGAGTTTATCTCAAATTGCAGCCATATGTTCATATATCGATTGCAACACATAGTAATCCAAAGCTTTGTTTCCATTTTTATGGACCATATCCTATACTGGAATGGATTGGGAAAGTGGCATACAAGTTGGATTTACTAGAAGGCAGTAAGGTTCATCCTATTATTCATGTTTCTCAACTCAAATGCCACATTCCTCCGTCAATAATGGTGGATACTAATTTGTGTATGAGTTGCATTGAAATGGAGGAAAACCAAGTTCCAACGGATATCCTGAAGAGCCGGTTGATTAAGCAAGGTGATCATGTTATACCATCTGTCCTTGTCAAATGGTTGGGGTTACCACCATCATTTGCAACATGAGAAACTTAGTAGCTATTCAGCTTCAGTATCCATTGTTGTCAGCTTGGGGACAAGCTGCGTATCGAGGGGGAGAGGATGTCATGTGCCAGATGATGAACATGGCGCAACGGCAAGACTAAAGATTCAAGGCATCGGTGAGTTTGAAGAATGTTGAGAGTTGTGCTATTGTGAGTGGGTGAAGTATTGTTAGCAAAGTAGTTTGGAAGGGTCTAGAGTTGGTGGGGTCCCACTTGTAATAGACATTCAAAAGAATGGAATATAGTCCAGTGAGAAAGACTTGTGTAAGGGGACGAGAAACAGGAATCCTAATCCCTCAATTCACTCTGGTTCTTGTCTACTTTCTAGCTCCCTACCCCAAATTCCATTCTGTGCCTAATGTTCATCACAGAGGGTCGAAGCAATGGGCCATCGGGCGGTCGGCTATGGAGAAGAAAGGCGCCAGGGTGGGGATGAATAGATGATGCGAGCTACAAGGGGCGCAATTAAATGAGGAGAAACATTTAGATGAGCATGATAGTGCTTTACACAAGAAAAATTGTGTAATGCTATACCTAGTCACTCAATCCCCTCGTGACCTCCTACATGAGTGCTCGTTGAAGTCAGGAAATTAGTGGCGCTTTTGAGTTTGTCTCAGATGGGCGAGGTAAGGGAGAGGTATGCGGCTCTGTGGGAGGTGTTTTATGACTAGAGGTGGGCACTTGGGCTGGGCTTTTTTAGGCTGGCCCGAAGCACGACTAGCACGACATGGTCCAAGTCCAGTTGGCACGTAAGAGGGCCGTGCTGGGCCTGGGAACCGAGCACGATGGGCGACATGACCCGGCACTACCGTTTGGGCCGGGCCCGTGCCGGCACGGCACGATAGCTGTACGCCGGCGGCATGTGGCCCGCCGCCACTGCCCCTCTTAATTATGCATTCCTTGAAAATTCAAACTTAAATTTATAGTTTGTCGGACCCAAAAACTGTATTTTTAAGTTTACAGTGTTAGTCCCATGATCAATCTTTAGCAAATTGGTGAGAGAGGGAGCAACGGGCGAGAGAGAAAGAGGGGTAAATCGGATTCACGTTTATTGAACTAATCGAAGTAAATAAAGATCAGGCATTGTCGAATAAGCGTAAAATCTAAAATTTTCTTTTAAAATAAAGATAATGGGTAGATGAGGGTGTTCGCCTTAACTATTTTCGAAAAATATGTTGTATAACGTAAGTCGTTGATTTTATAAAAATCGGTACAGGTGTCTGATTCACTGAAAGATTTATTGCGAAAAATCTACGCGTCGAAAAATCACGAAACCAACTTCGTTAGGTTCCAAATAGTTCCTAGTATTTTAGAGGAATTTTTCTGATTTTTAGAACCTCTCTGTTTTTTTTTTCCGCAACACCTTTTGGTTTCTCTGATTCCTAGTATATATGTATATACGCGAGTTGGTCTTGTACACCATGCGTGCACCTTTTGGGAAGTCAACCGAACATAGTGCGTGTGCTTCTACACCCTGCTATGCATGCGGCTAGAATTCCAACGACTGGTTGGACTGGTTGCATGGCGGCCGTTCTTCCTTAATTCACGTCGTAACGTTTCCATTCCTTCAGCCGTTTCCTTTGGCAGCGTGAATCAATTCCTTTATTCCTGTACGTTACTCCGTTTCCAGCTATTTTCCTTTTGTTCTCAGCATCCACGCCCCATTCATCATCCCTTCTCTCAAAATGTTGCCATGAAGCCTTGAACCTGAGATATCTCGGAGGACAACAAAACACACAACCCAACAGAGCCATAACCCTTTGCTACCCTTTTCAAGTTGTTCTATATTCTTTCCTGTTCGGGTTGTGCTCATCGCCGCCGTGTACGTGGTCGCCGCCGCTGCCGTGTACGACTACGCCTTCGTGGTCGCCAACGTCGCCGCCGTGGTCGCCGACGCCCCACGGACGTGGACGTTGCCGTAGTCGTCGCCGTCGTCTACATCGCGAGCGCACCTTCCGGCCACGCCGCCTTCTTCCTACGCCCAACGAGTTGCGCCGCTGCTTCGCGTCGTCCGGTAGTTCTCCTTATTTTCTTCTATGCGCGCTCTATCTATATCAATCAATTAAGCTTGTCCGCATGTTTTGATGCGTGTATACATGTGTTAGGCTTATACGGTTTTTCCATATGCGTGTACTGTGGACGGTAGATGCATATATATTTTCACGTATATATATATATATATATATATAGTTTAGTCGGTTGAACGTAGATTTTTGGCCGCATCGATGTATATATATACTTGGTCAAATCGCGTGTAGAAATAGCCGCGCGTAGATATAGTCGGTTGACACAAATATCGTAGAACTTGTTTCGGCACTCTCTGTTGCTTAACGCTAGTTGCATGAATAGGGTATTGTGTGCCTGTTTGCCATATATATATCTACCATGCTGTTTTTCCGCGTAGCACGCATGTATAGCCGTAGTCGCCATCGTTGTCGTAGCCGCCGTGTACGCCGCCGGTGTATACGTGAGAATGCATTTTTTTTTATTATGTCGGCTAGTTGTGTAGTATACTTATATGTATATTTATTTGCAGTAGTGCGTAGCAGGTCGTTTACGGATGCATGCGCATGTCGTCGCCAGGTCGTTTGCGGACCGAATCCCAGTTAGCACATTTTGTTTGCATGCGTATTGAATACACCCGTACACAACCAGGTTTTGATGCATGCGCGTTGAATACACATATACCCAACCAACAGTGCTATGCAAGAGGAGACTAGAAAGTTAGTGTACATGCACTTTTCTAAAAATTGCGAAATTTGTCTTTTTCGCTGCGAATTTGTTTTAAGTCCAAATCACAGTACAACAAATTTTGTTAATTAATAAAAATTAATACCTTTCTACAGTAATTTTTATGAAATTTTATAAATTAATTTGTACTGTTAAATTATTTGCGGAAAGTCCCAACTTGCGAATTTTGTAACTACTAAACTATACGTGTCAAAATGTCGAAATAAATTTTATAAATCTTAGAATATGCTAAACTAATTTTCTGGAAGTTTTCGCGAAATTACGCATTAATTTGATTTGCGGCATTTTTCCGATTGTGTGTTTACCTGGTTGTTTGCTACGCGTAGACGTTGATCTGAGCGGGAGTGTGGAAGTCGAAGACCAAGCTCAAGACTTAGATCAAGAGTATCAGCTATTTGAAGGCAAGTCGTGCTTTGACCATTTTGATCCTAGCATTTTAATATATATTTCGATTTAAAGTATGCATGTTATGTTGAGTAAAATAAATAATTTAATTTGGGTAATTAGTTAATCAACCTAATTGTTAACTCACCCTTGTTAATATTATTTGTATGTCATATGTTTCCTTGTTACCTTAAGTTGGGATTAAAATGTTGGATAATATGATTGTGCCAACACGGGAGGCTAGACCGTGACTAGTTGCTTAGAAATGCTTGCGCGATGATATTTCCAAAATAGCAAAATAATCTTGACTAATGACAAACGAACTGATTTTGGAATGCTAAGTGTGAGCTTGTCACGGATTGACGTGAACTGTAGGTACCTTCGTGGTTCTACACGAATCGAAGATATCTTGTTGGCATGCGTTGCACAGTAGATGAACAAGGGTGGGATTGATTTAGCCCGGGGCAAGTGGCAAGATGGCTTCGTGCCAGGCGGGCCTTCGTGGCAACGGATGAGTGATGTGAGGGCTTTGTGCCAAAATTTGAGAGAAGGATGTCTTGCCTGGGCGATTAAGGACTTCACCTTGCAAGCCTTTGAACTGGGCCTTACGTACAACCACATGGCTGGAGTGGGACGGTCTTAGTTTAGTAGGATTCTGAAGTCTTACCTTTGATACCTCAGGGTGGCAGTTACGTCGGGGTAACTGTGTGGGGGAGCGTACCTGTGCTACGGCTTGGTACCCTATCCAACGGTGTTGTAGGTCCCATACTTCGCCTTGTTAAGGGAAGGGATGGTGTATGGCACAAACCGGAGAGGGTCATTGGTGTAGACGAAGTTTACGAAAAAGCTTCGTTACTGGTTAATCGCCTTTGTGGTGTGAGATCGTATCATGTGGGTAAAGTGTACAACCTCTGCAGAGTGTGTCAAAACTATTCGAATAGCTGAGTCCACGATCTTGGACAAAGCTCGGGATTCTGATCAAGGGATAAATCTTCTAAAAATAAAATGTGGAATTGGGTGGCTTCGTGCCGATGAAGAATTTGACTAGGGCTTAGTGCCAAACCACTGATGAAAGACTTTGAAATTCATATTATAATATGGTTATATCAATTTGAATTTAGTATGAGTATTTGAAAGTAAAATGCTGTTTTATGCAAAAGAACCAAATGAGCCTATCCTTTGGAATAAACCTGCATATAGTTATTAGACATGCATACATGCATGACTTGTTGAGTATGTTGTATACTCACCCTTGCAAACCAAAAACAAATCAGAAGAAGAGTCAATGCCTGCGTGGGAAGAGGAGTACAACGACGGCCAGGACAATTAAGGGACCATCCGCACTCAAGTTGCCTTTGGGAAGATGGAGCCACAAGACTATCTTTTATATCCGCTGTTTTGCTTCTGAACTGTTATTTATGTTTTATTTAAGTAAGCCCTGCGTGGCTGAATAATGTAAGGTGACCTTAAGATCTTGCAACAGTTTATTTTAATTATCCAAGTACTTATTTATATTTCCGCTGTGTATGGATGTGATATTAAAACATGTTTACCTGTGTGTACTAGCGTGATCCTGGACTAGTACGGAATGCACAGAGGGTCCGAATTTGCAGATTCGGGTCCCGACAAAAGATGAGATCAGTCAAACCACTTGTCCGTCGATTTACCCATTCCTTGGGTAAACAGCCCTTTCATTGCTTCCACTTCCATCGATTGAACAAAAGTCCGTTCCTATTGTGGTGACAAAGTTGCTAATCAAAAATGTTCCACGATACTTCAACTTGTGTCTGATGCAACACGAATACTTTATGAAATCGAGTTGCTTACATTCTTGCGTTATCCAAGTATTGTGGAGATAAACCATATTTTATTTCCTCCATCGAGGAGAGAGTTCATGGATATATACATTGTTTTTTTAGCTCATGGGGTCTGTTTTGCACCAGGTTATTAAGGGGAATAGTCACTTGACTCCAGAACATTATCAGTTTTTCTTGTACCATCTGCTTAAAAGATTGAAATATATACGTATATATACGCAAGTAATTGATTTACTTTCAATTTAGAGCTCACATTAAACTAAACCAAATAGTTCTACAGTTGCTTGGGTTTGTGGAGGTTGAGTTTAAGATTTGTGCCATAATGATCCCACTGAAAACCAACCATAAACTGTTAATAGCTACCTGCCAAGATTGGTCCCTGTTCAAGTATTGAGCTATGTCGGGACCCCGAATTTGCAAATCCGGACCCTCTGTGTATTCAACACTAGTCCAGGAACGCGCTAGTGCAAACAGTCTTAACATCGGTAAATATCACAATCATACCACTCGATACTAATAAAGTACTTTTATTTAAATAACCAAACTGGTTACTCAACCTTATGGTCAAGTTACAATATACGCCTCACCGGGCGAATCTTATTAAGAGAGAAATAGTAGCAGCGAAAAATCAAATAACTTCGTGGCGCCATCCAGTATACCACAGGCAACTGACTGGGCTCGCTCCCTAAGTAGACGGATCCTCTTGGAATTCCTCCTCCAAAGCTGGTGTAGTCTCCTCTTCAACTGGTGTTGTATGGTGGCAAGGGTGAGTACTTGGTACTCAGCAAGTCATGCACAGAATGCAGGCTAATATACTATATGCATGGCTTGGTACAAAGGAATAGCTCAAGGTATATTTGCAGTAAACAGCATTTGACAAATAGTATAAGTAGATTCGAAAGCAGTAGAAACAAGTAAAGCATAAATAACTTTTCAAGAAGTTTAGTCCCACCTGATTACTCTTGCCACATGCCCCGGTTGTGGCATTGGGAGTGATGTTTTGGTTCTTCGGGTAGTCTTGCCCTGGTCACCCTAAGGACTTAACCTTGCAAGCCTTTGAACTGGGTCTAACGTGCAACCACATGTCTGTAATGGGACGGACCTAGTTGACTAAGTTGCTAATAACATACCTGTGGGACCTCAGGAGGTCAACTACACCCTTTGTGTAAGTTGTACGGGGGAGCGCATCTGGCCGAGGCCAGTACCCATCTAACGGTTGATTGGCCTAGACTTCGCCTTAGCGAAGGGAAGGGTTAGTGCGCAATAACCGGGGAGGACCACTTGTATTGTTAGAGGTTTCCGAAAGACTTTGTTACGGGAACTCGCCTTTGTGGTGTTTGACTGTATCTTGTGGGTAAAGTGCATAACCTCTGCAGAGTTTAGAATCTATTCGAATAGCCGTGTCCGCGGTATTGGACATCGCTCGGGAATTACAGTCAAGGGTTAGATTTTCTCAAAAATAACTCTGGTTTGAAAGTTGGGTTGGTTTAATAATGAAGATGATAGAAATGTGGTTTAGGATGGGGAAACGTTTATTAAATTTCCTGAAAAGTTATTTATGCTTTACTTATTTCTACTGCTTTCGAATCTACTTATATTACTTTTCAAATCTTTGTTTCTTATCGCAAATATACCTTGAGCTATTCCTTTGTACCAAGCCATGCATATAGTATATTAGCTTGCATTCTGTGCATGACTTGCTGAGTACCAAGTACTCACCCTTGCCTCAACACAACATCAGTTGAAGAGGAGGCTACGCCAGCTTTGGAGGAGGAACTCCAGGAGGATCCGTCTACCTAGGGAAGCGAGCCCAGTCAGTTGCCTGTGGTATACTGGATGGCGCCACGAAGTTATTTGATTTTCCGCTGCTATTATTTTTCTCTGAATAAGTTTCGCCTTGAGAGGCATACATTTGTAACTTGACCATAAGGTCGAGTAACTTGATTTAGTTATTTAAATAAAGTACTTTATTGGTATCGAGTGGTATGATTGTGATATTTACCAATGTTAAGACTGTGTGCACTAGCGCGTTTCTGGACTAGTGCTGAATACACAGAGGGTCCGGATTTGCAAATTCGGGGTCCCGACAGAGGTGGTATCAGAGCCATACTTGACTGTAGGCTCAACCCTAGCTAGAATGGTCGTAGTGAGGATAAAACCTATTTTCTAAAGCTAAAAATTTGTCAAGATAAGAAATGACATCTCGACTTACCCCCTTCTCTCTTTTCTTGTCTCTTGCTGAAATTTTCCCTTACCTTGTCACAATTTAAAAATTCCGAGTTCTTACGTAAAGCACTCTTGTGACAGATGGAGGAAGAGTTCAACTATGTTGATCTGGGAGTTGGTCACGCCACGGAACTTTGGCATATGCTACAGACTCTCGGAGATTTTGAGAAGCCCCAATACCAAGTGGAAGTGATCAGACAAGCGGGATTGATCAAGGCTTGTGACGTGAGGATTGAGGTACCTGCTAGGAAAAGGGCCAGGCAATCGCCTCGATACAACTGACCGCCAGGAGATCTACAATGCAGATGGGTATCCAAGAAGTATCACGACGAGCAATGCGGCACATTACCCGTATTCACGCCAGAGAATTGAGAGCACGGTGTTCCGTTATCATCCGCGCAGCGATAACCTTCTTGACCCGAAGGCGATTCAGGATGAGGATGCCACGGTTACATACGCTTGGCACGATTTGTCGCCGCCAGGAGGATGTACTGGATAATACAAGCAAGGAGCTACAGAAGGCCCGCAAGGAAATCACGACAGAGGAGAACAGATGGCGGGAAGCTCAAGAGTATGTGGCACACCTTCTACGAAGGATTGACGAGTTGGAGATGACCTTGTACGGACTGCACCAGAGCCAAGATTTCGAGCTACGAGCCGAGATCCAGAGAGGAGTCGGATCTCGATGAGGACACCGCTTCTTCGACTACCATAGAGAACACGATTCTTTGGACATGGCGATCAAGCTACGCGCCTTATGCCACAAAGACCCGTACGCAGTGCCGTGGAGGTTTACTCGATGAGTGAGCATAGGTTCTATAGTGAGACTCCTTCACGAGTCACGTCATATAATAAAGAGTCACCCTTTAGGCGTTAGACTCGAGTTAGTTCGATTTGGATTTGCTTTGTTTCTTGAGTGTGCAAGATGTGTTGCAAGGCCCTTAGGCATTGTAAGCAGCCATACCAAGTTATTAATAATAAAGTTGGACCTTAAAGTTACCCCTTTTACCCGCATAAGTTCCATGTTACTTGTCTATTCTTGTTTCCCTCTCATCTCTAAACCTAGAGCAAACCGACAGATGGTGAACACCCGTGGAAACTTTGGAAGCAATGGGAGTGGTTCTCGCCCGGCAGAAAACCCCAATGAGGGAGCACCAAAGACCGCCATCGGATATGCAGAATTTTGGAGCTTTTCTTGCTGCCCAAACTCGGTTGATGCATGCTATGATGCAACAAATGCAGCACGTCACCGCTCGTGCCACGCTAATCAAGTTAATCAGGGACCACGCCAGAATACAAGACTATCAGAGTTCATGAGAACTCACCCACCCACTTTCTCTGGGAATGCCAATCCATTGGAGGCCGATGATTGGTTAAGATCAATCGAGAGGAAGCTACACATAGCTCAATGCATAGGAAATGAGAAGGTACTCTACGCTTCTCATCACCTTGGAAGGAACATTGGCCGAATGGTGGGAGAACTTCGTGCCACGCAAGAGAACCCTCAAGATATCACTTGGGAAGAGTTCACGGTGCATTCGACGATATCACGTGCCTGAAGGAATCATGGACCTTAAGAAGGAGGAGTTCAGAGCATCAAGCAAGGTAATCACCAAAGGGCCGACTACCTAAACAAGTTCACACAGCTAGCACGCTACGCACTGAGGATGTAGCGACAGATAAATCCGCATACCTCGCTTTATGAAGGGACTTAACTCAGGATTGCAAGTAGGGTTGATCACCCACACCTTTCCAGATTTCCAAGAGTTGGTGAATAAGGCGCTTATTCTTGAGGACAAGCGCAAGGAACTGGATGAGAACAGAAGCGCAGGATGCAACAAAGAAGGATCACGCCAGGAACGCAGCGGCGCTGAGAGTTGCACCAAATCAATTCTTGATTCCAACCACGAGAATGCAACAAGGACACCATCCTCAAAGACCAAGACACCAATCGTAACTACTGCACTTCACCCGCTAGAAACGCTACTCTGTGCAAACAATAGGAACAGTGAGACGCTGCTACAATCGCAACGAGCCAGACACTTTGCCAACAGCTTGTCCAAAGAAGACAGCAGGAGTGACCCCGCCGCTTCAATCTAGGAACCACCCAGCTAGGACGCCAAAGACCAGGAGCCACACCCTGCATCGTGGTGAGAGGCCGAGTCAACCATGTCACCGCAGATGCACTGCGAGAATGCTACTGACGTCGTCTTGGGTAAGTTACTTGTTAACTCGGCACTGCATGATTTTGTTTGACTCGGAGCTTCAGATTAGTTTGTTTCGCAAGGCTTTGCTACTAGAAATGATTTGAGGATTGCAAGACTTAAGTGCATGCTTTTAGTTCAAACCCCTGGTTCCGAACTCCGAACGAAAGTAGGATGTTCCGGGGTGAGAATACTAATAGATGGAATAGAGTTCCTAGCAAACCTTATAATTTTGCAGACCCAAACCTTAGACGTCATATTGGGAATGGATTGGTTATCCAAGCACAAGGCCGTATTGGATTGTGGACGAAGGACCATCTCAATTGAGAGCCCGTGTGGGAAGAAAGTGGAATTTCAAGCCACTGCAGTTAGAGATGGACGATTAATGGTTACTTGAGTACCAAGGCAATCAGCATAGAGGATGTCCCAAAGTAGTGAATGAGTACCCAGATGTTTTTCCCGAAGATCTACCTCGTATGCCGCCGACAGGGACATAGAGTTTGTGATAGAGCTTGTACTGCACAAGACCGATAGCAAAGAGACCCTATCGGATGTCCACCGAGGAGTTGGTAGAAATGAAGAAACAGCTAGAAGAGTTAATGGAGAAAGGATTTATCGACCGAGTTCGTCGCCGTGGGGAGCACCGCTTTGTTTGTCAAGAAGAAGGACGGAAGTTTCAGGATGTGCATTGACTACCGTGCACTCAACGAAGTCACAAGTGAAGAATAAGTATCCGCTACCAGGATTGATGATTTGTTTGATCAGTTGAGAGGAGCCGGAGTTTTCTCCAAAATTGATCTCGAGGTCGGGATACCATCGATTGAAGATCCGATCGAGAAGATATTCAAGACTCGCATTCTCGTCAAGATATGGACATTACGAGTTTCTGATTATGTCCTTTGGATCGATTTAATGCGCCAATTTATTTCATGAATATGATGAATAAGGTGTTCATGGAATATTTGGACAAGTTTGTCGTCGTGTTCATAGACGATATCCTAATCTACTCCAAGACAGAGAGTGAACATGCCGAACACTTAAGGCGAGTTTTGGAAAAGCCGAGGAACGACAACTTTTCGCCAAGTTCGGCAAGTGTGATTTTTGGAAGGACAAGGTGGAGTTTCTTGGACATGTAATGACCGCAAAAGGAGTCGCCGTAGATCCAAGCAAAGTAGAAGGCGTGTTACATTGGGAGCACCAAGATCGTGACCAGATTCGGAGTTTCCTCGGAATGGCGTGATACTACCGCCGTTTCATCGAAGGCTTTTCGACAATTGCGAAACCTCTTACGCAATCTTTGAAGAAGGAAAAGAAGTTTGCATGGACGCGAGAATGTGAGAAAGGATTTCAGAGTGAAGAAGCGATTGACATCAAGACCGTGTTAGTTCTACGGATGTTGCTCAAAGCTTCGATATTTATTGTGACGCATCGCGCCAAGGACTTGGATGTGTGCCGATGTCTGAAACGGAAAGGTCGCCGCCTATGCATCAAGGCGCTTGAGGCCGCATGAGGAAAATTATCCGACACATGACCTAGAGTTAGCTGCCGTAGTGCATGCTTTGAAGATATGGCGTCACTATACGATTGGAAACAGATGTGAAGTATATACGGATCATAAGAGCCTTAAGTACATATTCACCCAATCGGATCTCGAATATGAGGCAGAGGAGATGGTTAGAGTTAATCAAGGACTATAATGTTGGAATCCATTACCATCCCGGGAAGGCCAACGTAGTAGCCGATGCCCTGAGTCGGAAAAGCCATACCGTGAGTACGTTGCTAGCCACCAGTCAGGATGAGTTATGTGAGGATTTTCAGAAAATGAAGATTGAGGTAGTACCTAGCGGATTCTTGGCCGCATTAGAAGTAAAGCCTACCCTAGAGGATCAGGTCCGAGAAGGACAGAAGGATGATGACCAGATCCGCAGGATTAAGTCCATCAAGGAGGAAGGCAAGGCAGAGGACTTCAAGTTGGATGAGCAAGGCACGTTGTGGATGAAGGATCGCATTTGTGTGCCTAGCAAAAAGGAGTTAAGCAACTGATTCTGGAAGAAGCCCATGACTCCAAGTACTCAATTCATCCTGGAAGCGCCAAGATGTATCAGGATCTGAAGGAGAGATTCTGGTGGCCGAGTATGAAACGTGAAGTTGCCGAGCATGTTGCATTGTGCGACGTATGCCAGAGAGTCAAGGCAATGCATCAGAGACCAGCAGGATTGCTACAACCGCTGAAAATACCTGAGTGGAAGTGGGAGGAAATCGGAATGGATTTCATTACCGGTTTGCCGAAGACTCAAGGAGGTTATGACTCCACATGGGTTATAGTGGATCACTTGACTAAAGTAGCCCATTTTATCCCCGTGGAGACCACTTACTCGGGAGATAAATTAGCAGAATTGTACATGATCAGGATTGTCTGTTTGCACGGAGTGCCAAAGAGGATTGTATCGGACAGGGGTACCCAATTTACCTCAAGGTTCTGGAATAAGTTGCATGAAGCCATGGGAACCCGTTTGAACTTCAAGATGACTTATCATCCACAGACGGATGGACAGACCGAAAGAGTCAACCAGATTCTGGAGGATATGTTGAGAGCTTGTGCATTGGCTTATGCTACCTCTTGGGATAAGAGTTTGCCGTATGCCGAGTTCAGTTACAACAATAGTTATCAGGCTAGTTTACAGATGTCACCTTTTGAGGCATTGTATGGACGACCATGTCGGACGCCATTGAATTGGAATGAGACCGGCGAGCGCCGTGTCTTTGGGCCTGATATTCTTCAGGAGGCTGAAGAGCAGATCGCCATGATTAGGGAAAGGTTGAAGATCGCCCAATCTCGGCGTAAGAGTTATCTCGATAATCGTCGCCGAGACTTGAGTTTTGAACAGAAGACTTTGTTTACCTCAGTAGTTACGCCTCGTGGGAGTTAAGAGGTTCCATGCCAAAGGGAAACTCGCACCCCGTTATGTTGGACCATTTAAGATTTTGAGTCGCAGAGGCGAAGTTGCTTACCAGCTGGAGTTGCCACAGTCGTTGGCAGGAGTGCATGATGTATTCCATGTGTCCCAGTTGAAGAAGTGTCTCCGAGTTCCTAAGGAACAGACACCGCTAGAGTCAATTGAGTTGCAAGAGGATTTGACTTATAAGGAGCATCTTGTGAGGATTCTAGACACAATGGATCGAGAAACCAGAAATAAGTCAACCCGTTTCTGTAGGATTCAGTGGAGCAACCATGCAGAGAGCGACTTACTTGGGAGCGAAGAGTATTTGAAGAAAGAGTTTCCAAACCTATTCCTTTAGTAAGCCCTGAATCTCGGGGACGAGATTCTATTAAGGGGGGGAGGTTTGTAACACCCCAAAATTTTGCTTTCCTTAAATTCATGTGTGATTTGGCACTTTGGTGAATTTTTGGAATTTTCTGGAATTTATTTGGATTTATTTGGAAATTATTTGAATTTATTCCATTTTGAAATAATTAAAGAATTTAATTTTGCAAATAAAATTTTGTTGGAAATATTTTATTTGAGTCCAAAATGATCCAAAGTATTTTCCAGAATTTTTCGAATTTTTCTCGAGTCTTTTGCTATTTTTAATAAATTAAATGAATTATCGGGAATTATTTTAAATATTAAATCGCTGGAAATTCAACTCGGTCGAGTATCGTTTCATCCGATCGAAGTCGGAACCCGAGTCGGACTCGAGTCCGACCCGAGCCACGTGACTCGATCAAACCAGCTCAAAACCCTAATCGATCCCAACCGTTGGATCAAGATCCAACGGTTGAGATCCGCCCGTACCGCGTCGGTCGAATCCGGCCCGGATCCGATCGCGCCCACGCTATCGTGGCCGTTGATCGTGCCACGTGGACGGCCAGGCGTCGTCGTCTCCGCCGAGTCCGAAGCCGGACTCCGCCGCCGCCGCCGCCGTGTAGAATTAGGTTTCCGCCTCGCACGAACGCCGAGGCTATTTAAAGCCCTGGTCACGCCCGAGGTTGCCCTCATCCTTGCGCACTGTTCTCCGAGCCATCTCGCTTGAGCCGCCGCTTATTCGCGTGCGAGCTCGGGCCAGAGTTGGAGGAGGTGACCGCCGCGTTTGCGCTGCTTTTCCGCCGACGTCCGTCGTCTTCCGCCGAAGGAGCCCAGATCCGAGTCCCCACTTCGAGACGCACGAAGAGACCACCCACTTCGCCGGAACGACTCGAGCGCCGCCGGGCTCGCTGCCGTCTCCGTCTCCGGTGGCCGCAGCTCCGCTGCCGCCATCGCCCTCGCGAACTCAGGCGCCGTCCGATCTTGATCGCGGCGGTTGACGTGAGTTCACGTGTTCCAAACCCGATTAGATCTGGACCGTTGGATCAAGATCCAACGGTTCACAATCGCCACGCGTCGTAGTAGTGATTTTTATAGATTAGATCTCGACCGTCCGATCTAGATCGAACGGCCCACGATCATCGAGTAGATTCAACGTGTTAACCCTGGATCTAATCGCGCCGTTGAATTTCAAATCAACGGCCGAGATTGGCGCCACGTGTCGGGAAGTTGGACCGACGCGGGCCGCTGGCCCACGCTGGCGTGCGTGATTGACACGCGGGCCCGCGTGTCGAGGGCCCGCATGTCGGGCCGGTGACCGAGCCAAGCGCCGACGCGTCACCCATGACGTCCAATGGGTCCCACAGCCGCCGTGGCTGAGCCCCGACGTCGCCGATGACGTCACCCGAGTGGGCCCACATGTCGGGCCGACACGTAGAGTCGTGGACCGAGTCCACTGTGAGACCCGAACCGAAGCGTGGACCAAGTCCATGGATCGGCTGACGTCAGCGAGGCCAATCGAGGCTGCCACGTGTCCATGCCGACGCAATAATTAATTTCGAAAAAGAAAATGATTTATTAATTCGAAATATTGATTCAAATTTAGATTCAAACTTCAAACGCTTATAACTTTTATGCGTTTCAACTCCGATTTGAGTGATTCAAATTTCTAAATTTGTATAAAATTGAGATCTACCTAAATATGAATTTTATTTAATTTTTGGACTAAAGTTTTTCTCTGTAAAATTATTTAATTGATTATTTAAACTTTAAATAATCATAACTTTTATGCTTTTAACTCCAAATTTGACGATTCCAGTTTCTAAAAATCCATAAAATTATGTTCTTTCTGTTTGTGGATTTTATTTGGATGTTTGGACACTTTTTGCCTATTGTTTATTTGCGTATTTGCTATTTGCACGCTTTTACGAGTAGACGTTGAAGTGCCTAGGAAGGGTTCGAAGGAGAAGTATTGACTCAGGATCCAACTCAAGACCAAGAGCAAGTACTTTTTGAAGGCAAGTTGTGCTTTGACCATGTTGATCCTATTTCAAATCTATTTTGATTTAAACTATTGCATGCTAGTTCAATTAGAAAGATACTTTGTTTAAACACAGGGGTTAGATAAGTACCAATTTCTTTGTATGACACCTTGATTACTTAAGTATGTGCCATGACCCTTTGTCACCCTAGATGGGGATTACTAGTTGGACATTATTAGATTGCCAACATGGGTTTTAGACCGTTGTAGTACCGCTTAGACACCTTTCGTGCTCATGACATGATTTTGGACAATCAAATGTTAATATTGACTTAATGATATATCGAACCTGTTTTGGAAAAGTATCATGTGATGTTGATGGCACATGGTGCATGGTAATCAGCGGGGTTTGATAAACGATTTCGGCCAGGGCATGTGGCAAAGAGTAATCAGGTGGGCCGGTTGTGGCATTGGGAGTGATGTTTTGGTTCTTGGGTAGTCTTGCCCTGGTCACCCTAAGGACTTAACCTTGCAAGCCTTTGAACTGGGTCTAACCTGCAACCAAATCTCTGAAATGGGAAGGACCTATAAGACTAAGTTGCTAATAACATACAGTGGGACCTCGGAGGTCAACTACACCCTTTGTGTAAGTTGTGCGGGGAGCGTCTGGGGTGAGGCCAGTACCCATCTAACGGTTGATTGGCCTAGACTTCGCCTTAGCGTAGGGAAGTGTTAGTGCGCTATATCCGGGGAGGACCACTTGTATTGTTAGAGGTTTCCGAAAGACTTTGTTACGGGAACTCGCCTTTGTGGTGTTTGACTGTATCTTGTGGGTAAAGTGCATAACCTCTGCAGAGTTTAGAATCTATTCGAATAGCCGTGTCCGCGGTATTGGACATCGCTCGGGAATTACAGTCAAGGGTTAGATTTTCTCAAAAATAACTCTGGTTTGAAAGTTGGGTTGGTTTAATAATGAAGATGATAGAAATGTGGTTTAGGATGGGAAAACGTTTATTAAATTTCCTGAAAAGTTATTTATGCTTTACTTATTTCTACTGCTTTCGAATCTACTTATATTACTTTTCAAATGCTGTTTATGATGGGTTTCGAAGCATGGAAAACAAAAATTTTCCTACGAATGCAACCAAACACCAAGATCATATCTAGGAGATGCATGCAAACGGTTTCAGAAGGACTCACCCTCGTAGACCGAAAGCGGGAATAACGTTCCCGCAAACAAACGTGGTTGAAGTAGAGGTACACGCCCGACTTCAAAGTCGCGAAGATGAGCGCCACAAACGGCAGCGCCCGCATTTGGTCACACGCACGGAACAACGATGACCTCCAATCCCTCGATCCAGCGGGCAGCGGAAGTAGAGGATCCACGGAAACTCCAACAACACTACGACTTAGTGGTGGTGGTGGAGAAATCAGCTTCATAGCCGCTCGCTTAAGCTACTGCTTGAAAGATGGAACAGCAGGAGGAAGGAGAAAAGACCAACCAAAGGGTCATGGAGATTAGTCATGAGAGAGGAGCTCCACCCTCCCTTTTATAGGAGTGAGTTGACTCTCCATTCTCTCCATGTGAATGGACTCTCCATTCTCTCCATGTGAATGGACTCTCCATGTGAATGGACTTTCCATTCTCTCCATGTGAATGGACTCTCCATGTGAATGGACTCTCCATTCTCTCCATGTGAATGGACTCTCCATGTGAATGGACTCTCCATTCTCTTCATGTGAATGTTCTGATATCCCGAAACTATTCGGTGCTGTCCAAACTTTTCTCCGGTGTTCCGTGATCCACTCAAAAGCGTCGATGAACCTTAAGTGTGTCACCCTACGGTTCGTGAATAAAATGGACATGATCAAGATACCTCTCGATCAATAATCATCGGCGGGATCCGGAGATCCATAATGACTCCCACTTACTCAACGATGAACTAGTGATCGTGTGAACCAAAACCAACATAACCAATTCCTTTTGTCTCGCGATATATTACTTATCCGAGATCCGATCATTGGTATCAACTATACCTAGTTTGATCCCGTTACCGATAAGTACTCTTTACTCGTTCCGTGATATGACATTCTTGTGACCTAGTCACGTGCTTGCAAGCGATGTCAATGTGATATCACCGAGAGGGCCCAGAGTATATCTCTCCGTCATCGGGATGGACAAATCCCACTCTTGATGCATGAGCCTCAACTAATACTTTCATAGTACCCAAATCCATCTTTATAGTCACCGTGTTACGGAGTGACGTTTGATGTCATCAAAGTACTCTTCCGGAGTTAGTGATTGACATCATCTCATGGTCTAAGGAAAAGAGCTATTTTGTATATGTTCAAGACAAAGCAACAAACTTTAATGACTTGATCGAATTTGCTATACCAACTTGGGTGTGTGTTCATCACATCATTCTTCTAATAATGTGACCCCGTTATTAACAACATCCAATGTTCATGATCGTGAAACCTTGATCATCGTTAATCAACAAGCTAGTTTAAAAGAGAGGCTTTACTAGGAACCTTTTGTTTGTTTATTACACACACATGTATCAACGTTTCCGGTTAATACAATTTTAGCATGGGAAATAAACATCTATTATAAACATGGAATAAGATAATAAACAATTTATTATTGCCTCTCGGGCATATTCCCTTCAGTCTCCCACTTGCACTAGAGTCAATAATCTAGATTACATTGTGATGAATCTAACACCCATTGAGTTCTCGTGCTGATCATGTTTTGCCCTTGGGAGAGCTTTAGTCAACGCGTCCGCCACATTCAGATCCGTGTGCACTTTGCAAATCTTTACATCGCCATCCTTGACATGTTCACGGATGGAGTGAAACCGGCGCTTAATATGCTTGGAATTCTTGTGTGACCTTGGTTCTTTAGCATTGGCTATGGCACCATTGTTGTCACAATAGATAACCATTGGGTCCAACGCACTCGGAACCACACCCGATTCGGATATGAACATCTTCATCCAAATCGCTTCTGCTTTATACAAGCGGCAACATATTCCGCCTCTGTTGAAGATCCCGCCACCACATTGCTTGGAACTCCTCCAGACTCACTGCTCCTCCATTCATTTCAAAAATATACCCGGTTTGTGACTTAGAGTCATCCGGATCGTTGTCGAAACTAGCGTCGACGTAACCTTTACGACGAGCTCTTCTTCACCACCATATATGAGAAACATATCCTTAGTTCTTCTCAAGTACTTAAAGATATTCTTGACCGCTGTCCGATGTTCCAAACCTGGATCAGATTGGTACTGCTAGTCAAACTAATAGCATGTGCCACATCCGGTCTTGTACACAACATAGCATACATGATAGAGCCTATGGTGAAGCATAGGGAATTTTATTCATTACTTCTCTATCTTCTCGCTATAGTTGGACTCTGAGTCTTACTCAACGTCTTGCCTTGCAACATAGGTAAGAACCCTTTCTTACTTTCGTCCATTCTAAACTTCTTTAGAATCTTGTCAAGGTATGTACTTTGCGATAACCCAATCAAGCGTCTCGATCTATCTCTATAGATTTTGATGCCTAAAATATACGCCGCTTCACCAAGGTCCTTCATTGAAAACTTCCTGTTTAAGTAATCTTTACGCTTTTCAAAAGTTCTATATCATTTCCAATCAACAATATGTCATCCACATATAATATCGTAAATGCTATAGAGCTCCCACTCACTTTCTTGTAAATACAAGCTTCTCCGTAAGTTTGGACAAATCCAAAACCTTTGATTACCTCATCAAAACGGAGATTCCAACTTCGTGATGCTTGCTTCAGTCCATAAATGGATCGCTGAAGTTTGCATACCTTATCAGCATCCTTAGGATCAACAAAACCTTTGGGTTGTATCATATACAACTCTTCCTCAATGTTTCCATTAAGGAACGCGGTTTTTACATCCATCTGCCAAATTTCATAATCGAAAAATGCAGCAATTGCTAACATAATCCTAACAGACTTTAGCATCGCTACGGGTGAGAAAGTCTCATCGTAGTCAACTCCTTGAATTTGTCGAAAACCCTTTGCGACAAGTCGAGCTTTATAGACGGTCACATTACCATCAGCGTCTATTTTCTTTTTGAAAATCCATTTGTTCTCAACGGCCTTGCGGTCATTGGGTAGGTCCACCAAAGTCCATACTTGGTTTTCATACATGGATCTCATTTCGGATTTCATGGCTTCTAGCCATTTGTCGGAATCTGGGCTCATCATCGCTTCATCATACGTCGCAGGTCATTATTCTCAACTACCATGACATTCATAGTAGGAACATAAAAGTCGAGAGCATTATGTGCTCTTTTTGAGCTGCGAGGTGTGGTTTTGTTCTCTTTCGGAGTTTCTTGATACTTATCATTAGTTCCCTCTTCATTGGGTGAAGTCAACTCGAAACAACTTCCGACGCTGCTGCACTTGCCATTCCATGAAGAGAAGGTTCAATAACCTCGTCGAGTTCTACCTTCCTACTACTCACACCTTTCGAGAGAAACTCTTTTTCCAAAAAGGATCCATTCTTGGCAACGAAAACCTTGCCCTCGGATCTGTGATAGAAGGTGTACCCAATTGTTTCTTTAGGGTATCCTATGAAGACGCATTTTTCCGCTTTGGGTTCGAGTTTATCAGGTTGAAGTTTCTTCACATAAACATCGCATCCCCAAACTTTTAGAAATGATGACTTAGGTTTGTTGCCAAACCATAATTCATACGGTGTCATTTCAACGGATTTAGATGGTGCCCTATTTAAAGTGAATGCAAATTGTTTCTAGTGCATGACCCCAAAATGAAAGTGGCAAATCTGTAAGGGACATCATAGATCGAACCATATCCAATAAAGTACGATTACGACGCTCGGATACACCATTACGCTGTGGTGTTCCAGCAGGAGTGAGTTGTGAAACTATTCCACATTGTCTCATGTGTGTGCCAAACTCGTAACTAAGATACTCTCCTCCACGATCGGATCGTAGAAATTTGATCTTTCTATTACGATGATTTTCTACTTCACTCTGAAATTCTTTGAACTTTTCAAATGTTTCAGACTTGTGTTTCATTAAGTAAATATATCCATATCTACTCAAATCATCCGTGAAAGTAACAGTAACGATATCCACCACGCTACGACACACTCATTGGACCACACACATCGGTATGTATGATTTCCAATAAGTCGGTTGCCCGCTCCATTGTACCGAAAAGCGGGTTCTAGTCATCTTGCCCATGAGGCATGGTTCACATGTTTCAAATGATTCATAATCAAGTGATTCTAGTAGTCCATCGAATGGAGCTTCTTCATGCGTTTAACACCAATATGACATAAGCGGCAATGCCACATATATGCAGCAATATCATCATTCAACTTAATTCTTTTGGCATTCACATTATGAACATGTGTACTATTATCAAGATTCAAAATAAATAAACCATTCTTTTGGTGCATGACCATAAAAGATATTATTCATATAAATTGAACAACCATTGTTCTCAGACTTGAATGAATAACCGTCTCGAATTAAACAAGATCCAGATATGATGTTCATGATCAACGCAGGCACTAAATAACAATTATTTAGGTTTATAACTAATCATGATGGTAATTGGATAGGTAGCGTCCGACGGCGATCACATCAACCTTTGATCCATTGCCGACGCGCATCATCACCTCATCCCTTGCTAGTTGTCTCCTGTTCCTTAGCTCTGTTTCGAGTTACATATGTTAGCAACCGAACCGGTATCAAATACCCAGCGCCATCTGCGAGTACTAGTAAGGTACACATCAATAACATGTATATCATATATACCTTTGTTCACATTCCCGTCCTTCTTATCACCAGATATTTTGGGCGCTTGCGCTTCCAAAGGCTCAAAGGCCCTTTGCAAGAAAAAAACATTCAAGATTCGACTTAGGGCCAGCCTTGGTCTTCTTCTCGAGATGTGGCAACAGACTTGCCCTTCTTCTTGAAGTTTCCCTTAGCCTTGCCTTTCTTCTTGAAATCGATAGTCTTTTGGACCATCAACACTTGATGTTCCTTTTGATCTCCACTTCAAAGTTTCGGCATTGACGAAGCTTCGGGGAGAGACTTCTTCATGCCCTGCATGTTGTAGTTCATCACAAAGCTCTTGTAGCTTGGTGGCAGAGATTGGAGAACACGATGAATTCCTAGCTCAATGGGGATCGTTATTCCCAAAGATATGAGTTTATCGGCGTACCCAGACATTTTGAGTACGTGCTCACTAACGGAGCTGTTTTCCTCCATCATGCAGCTAAAGAACTTTTCTGAAGCTTCATAACTCTCTCTTTGCGGCATGGGTGTCGAAGATCATTTTCAACTCTCTCATTGTATCAAAAGCATTCTTTGTGCTCAAAGCGTTTCGCGGCTCAGGCTCAAGGCCGTACAAAATGCCGCATGATGAACTAGACTGTGGTCCTCCTTGCGAGTCAAGAAAACATTTTTCTCCTCCTCGGGGCCATCATCGGTAGGCGGGGCACCCAAGGCGCATCAAGCACATAGCTCCTTTGAGCAGCGAGGAGAATCCTCGTGTTAAGGGCCCGATTGGTAAAGTTGCTACCGTTGGTGGCTAGTTTCTCTTTCTCCATGAACAGATTGAAATTGAAAATAGGTGGTGCCATCTACAACGTATTTGCAAAGTTAATTAGACTAAGTTCATAATAGATTAAGTTCAAGTTTAATTCAAAATTACTACGAGAACTCCCACTCAAAAACAACATCCTCTAGTCATCTTTAGTGATTACACGAACCAAATTCACTATACCGAAACCGATCATCACGTGAGGCGGCATAGTTTCAAAGGCGAACAACAATATGTTCATCATATCATCCATATGACTCATGCTTTACCTTTCGGTTCGTGTTCCGAGGCCATGTCTGTACATGCTAGGCTCGCCAAGTAGAACCAAAGTATTTGCGTGTGTAAATCGGCTTACACCCGTTGTATGCGAACGTAGAGTCTATTACACCCGATCATCACGTGGTGCTTCGAAACGACGAACTTTCTTAACGGTGCATACTATGTAAGAAAACATTATTATCTTGATATTAATTTGGAGGGATCATCTTATAGTGCTATCGTCGTGATCATATCCAAGCAAAATAAGATGCATAAAAGGATTAACATCACTTGCATGAATAAAGTGATATGATATGGTCCTTTCAAAGACTTGATCTCCATCTTGTGCGACATGGTATGATCTCCATCATTCCACCTAAGATGGCACCAAGGTCCATGATCTTGCCATCTTGATTGTCTTCCTCCATTACAATATATCACATGGACATATACTTAGCACGCAGGCCATAAAAGAAAAAACAACCAAATGGCTCACTGCCGTTGTTTAAATTTACAATAAATTTCATTTCATACAACAATCTTTGTATCAATGACCATATCACATCACAAGCCCTGCAAAAACAAGTTAGACGCCTCTAATTTATTTTTGCATATTTTACGTGGTTTTGGGCTTTCTAGGAAAAACTGTTCTTACCTACGAACAAGAACCACAACGGTGATAAAAACATTATTAGCAAACCGTTGTAAATTAGATCATGACTATAGTAGGAGAAATCGACACCCGCAAAGCCACTTATGCAATACTAGTTGCATGTCGAGCGTGGAACAAGTCTCATGTGCGAGGACATGTAAGGTTAGTCCGGCCGCTTCAAATCCCACTATGCCACCATGATCCAAAATACACGAAAGTATGCAATAACATGATCATCAACGCCCACATCCACATGTGTTTTAAACCGTACAAAACATCTACGCATAGACACGGCTCGATACCACCGATGGGTTTGAAGCATGGAAAACAAAAATTTTCCTACGAATGCAACCAAACACCAAGATCATATCTAGGAGATGCATGCAAGCGGTTTCGAAGGACTCACCTCGTAGACCGAAAGCGGGAATAACGTTCCCGCAAAACAAACGTGGTTGAAGTAGAGGTACACGCCCGACTTCAAAGTCGCGAAGATGAGCGCCACAAGCGGCAGCGCCTCCGTACTTGGTCACACACGGAACAACGGCGACCTCCAATCCTCGATCCAGCGGGCAGGCGGAAGTAGAGGATCCACGGGAAACTCCAACAACACTACGACTTAGTGGTGGTGGTGGAGAAAGCTGTTTCAGCGGCGCTTAAGCAAGCTACGCTTGAAAGATGGAACAGCAGGAGGAAGGAGAAAAGACCAACCAAAGGGTCATGGAGATTAGTCATGAGAGAGGAGCTCCACCCTCCCTTTTATAGGAGTGAGTTGACTCTCCATTCTCTCCATGTGAATGGACTCTCCATTCTCTCCATGTGAATGGACTCTCCATGTGAATGGACTTTCCATTCTCTCCATGTGAATGGACTCTCCATGTGAATGGACTCTCCATTCTCTCCCTGTGAATGGACTCTCCATGGGAATGGACTCTCCAGTCTCTTCATGTGAATGTTACGATATCCGAAACTATTAGGTGCTGTCCAAACTTTTCTCCGGTGTTCGTATCCACTCAAAATCTTCGATGAACCTAAAGTGTGTCACACTACGGTTCGTGAAAAAAATTGACATGATCAATAAACCTATCTGATAAATAATCATCAGCGGGATCTGGAGATCCATAATGACTCCCACTTACTCAACGATGAACTAGTGATCGTGTGAACCAAAACCAACATAACCAATTCCTTTTGTCTCGCGATATATTACTTATCCGAGATCCGATCATTGGTATCAACTATACCTAGTTTGATCCCGTTACCGATAAGTACTCTTTACTCGTTCCGTGATATGACATTCTTGTGACCTAGTCACGTGCTTGCAAGCGATGTCAATGTGATATCACCGAGAGGGCCCAGAGTATATCTCTCCGTCATCCGGATGGACAAATCCCACTCTTGATGCATGAGCCTCAACTAATACTTTCATAGTACCCAAATCCATCTTTATAGTCACCGTGTTACGGAGTGGCGTTTGATGTCATCAAAGTACTCTTAGGAGTTAGTGATTGACATCATCTCATGGTCTAAGGAAAAGAGCTATTTTGTATATGTTCAAGACAGCAACAAACTTTAATGACTTGATCGAATTTGCTATACCAACTTGGGTGTGTGTTCATCACATCATTCTTCTAATAATGTGACCCGTTATTAACAACATCCAATGTTCATGATCAGGAAACCTTGATCATCAGTTAATCAACAAGCTAGTTTAAAAGAGAGGCTTTACTAGGAACCTTTTGTTTGTTTATTACACACACATGTATCAACGTTTCCGGTTAATACAATTTTAGCATGGGAAATAAACATCTATTATAAACATGGAATAAGATAATAAACAATTTATTATTGCCTCTCGGGCATATTCCCTTCAGTCTCCCACTTGCACTAGAGTCAATAATCTAGATTACATTGTGATGAATCTAACACCCATTGAGTTCTGGTGCTGATCATGTTTTGCCCTTGGGAGAGCTTTAGTCAACGCGTCTGCCACATTCAGATCCGTGTGCACTTTGCAAATCTTTACATCGCCATCCTTGACATGTTCACGGATGGAGTGAAACCGGCGCTTAATATGCTTGGAATTCTTGTGTGACCTTGGTTCTTTAGCATTGGCTATGGCACCATTGTTGTCACAATAGATAACCATTGGGTCCAACGCACTCGGAACCACACCCGATTCGGATATGAACATCTTCATCCAAATCGCTTCTGCATACGCTCAAGCGAAAGAACATATTCCGCCTCTGTTGAAGATCCCGCCACCACAGATTGCTTGGAACTCCTCCAGACTCACTTTGCTCCTCCATTCATTTCAAAAATATACCCGGTTTGTGACTTAGAGTCATCCGGATCGTTGTCGAAACTAGCGTCGGCGTAACCTTTACGACGAGCTCTTCTTCACCACCATATATGAGAAACATATCCTTAGTTCTTCTCAAGTACTTAAAGATATTCTTGACCTGTCCAGTTGTTCCAAACCTGGATCGATTGGTACTGCTAGTCAAACTAATAGCATGTGCCACATCCGGTCTTGTACACAACATAGCATACATGATAGAGCCTATGGCTGAAGCATAGGGAATTTTATTCATTACTTCTCTATCTTACGCTATAGTTGGACTACTGAGTCTTACTCAACGTCTTGCCTTGCAACATAGGTAAGAACCCTTTCTTACTTTCGTCCATTCTAAACTTCTTTAGAATCTTGTCAAGGTATGTACTTTGCGATAACCCAATCAAGCGTCTCGATCTATCTCTATAGATTTTGATGCCTAAAATATACGCCGCTTCACCAAGGTCCTTCATTGAAAACTTCTTGTTTAAGTAATCTTTTACGCTTTTCAAAAGTTCTATATCATTTCCAATCAACAATATGTCATCCACATATAATATCGAAATGCTATAGAGCTCCCACTCACTTTCTTGTAAATACAAGCTTCTCCGTAAGTTTGGACAAATCCAAAACCTTTGATTACCTCATCAAAACGGAGATTCCAACTTCGTGATGCTTGCTTCAGTCCATAAATGGATCGCTGAAGTTTGCATACCTTATCGACATCCTTAGGATCAACAAAACCTTTGGGTTGTATCATATACAACTCTTCCTCAATGTTTCCATTAAGGAACGCGGTTTTTACATCCATCTGCCAAATTTCATAATCGAAAAATGCAGCAATTGCTAACATAATCCTAACAGACTTTAGCATCGCTACGGGTGAGAAAGTCTCATCGTAGTCAACTTCTTGAATTTGTCGAAAACCCTTTGCGACAAGTCGAGCTTTATAGACGGTCACATTACCATCAGCGTCTATTTTCTTTTTGAAAATCCATTTGTTCTCAACGGCCTTGCGGTCATTGGGTAGGTCCACCAAAGTCCATACTTGGTTTTCATACATGGATCTCATTTCGATTTCATGGCTTCTAGCCATTTGTCGGAATCTGGGCTCATCATCTACGCTTCATCATACGTCGCAGGGTCATTATTCTCAACTACCATGACATTCATAGTAGGAACATAAAAGTCGAGGAGCATTATGCGCTCTTGTTGACTGCGAGGTGTGGTAGTGTTCTCTTTCTGAGTTTCATGATCCTTATCATTAGTTCCCTCTTCATTTGGTGAAGTCAACTCCGAAACAACTTCCGCTGCTGCACTTGCCATTCCATGAAGAGAAGGTTCAATAACCTCGTCGAGTTCTACCTTCCTACTACTCACACCTTTCGAGAGAAACTCTTTTTCCAAAAAGGATCCATTCTTGGCAACGAAAACCTTGCCCTCAGATCTGTGATAGAAGGTGTACCCAATTGTTTCTTTAGGGTATCCTATGAAGACGCATTTTTCCGCTTTGGGTTCGAGTTTATCAGGTTGAAGTTTCTTCACATAAACATCGCATCCCCAAACTTTTAGAAATGATGACTTAGGTTTGTTGCCAAACCATAATTCATACGGTGTCATTTCAACGGATTTAGATGGTGCCCTATTTAAAGTGAATGCTTTGTTTCTAGTGCATGACCCCAAAATGAAAGTGGCAAATCTGTAAGGGACATCATAGATCGAACCATATCCAATAAAGTCACGATTACGGCTCGGATACACCATTACGCTGTGGTGTTCCAGCAGGAGTGAGTTGTGAAACTATTCCACATTGTCTCATGTGTGTGCCAAACTCGTAACTAAGATACTCTCCTCCACGATCGGATCGTAGAAATTTGATCTTTCTATTACGATGATTTTCTACTTCACTCTGAAATTCTTTGAACTTTTCAAATGTTTCAGACTTGTGTTTCATTAAGTAAATATATCCATATCTACTCAAATCATCCGTGAAAGTTTTTTATGCTTTACTTATTTCTACTGCTTTCGAATCTACTTATATTACTTTTCAAATGCTGTTTACTGCAAATATACCTTGAGCTATTCCTTTGTACCAAGCCATGCATATAGTATATTAGCTTGCATTCTGTGCATGACGTGCTGAGTACCAAGTACTCACCCTTGCCTCAACACAACATCAGTTGAAGAGGAGGCTACGCCAGCTTTGGAGGAGGAACTCCAGGAGGATCCGTCTACCTAGGGAAGCGAGCCCAGTCAGTTGCCTGTGGTATACTGGATGGCGCCACGAAGTTATTTGATTTTCCGCTGCTATTATTTTTCTCTGAATAAGTTTCGCCTTGAGAGGCATACATTTGTAACTTGACCATAAGGTCGAGTAACCAGTTTGGTTATTTAAATAAAGTACTTTATTGGTATCGAGTGGTATGATTGTGATATTTACCAATGTTAAGACTGTGTGCACTAGCGCGTTCCTGGACTAGTGCTGAATACACAGAGGGTCCGGATTTGCAAATTCGGGGTCCCGACACCACGTGCCATCAACATCACATGATACTTTTCCAAAACAGGTTCAATATATCATTAAGTCAATATTAGCATTTGATTGTCCAAAATCATGTCATGAACACGTAGCAGGTCTAAGCAGTATACTACAACGGTCTAAAACCCATGTTGGCAATCTAATAATGTCCAACTAGTAATCCACAACTAGGGTGACAAGGGGTTATGGCACATACTTAAATAATCAAAGTGTCATACAGCAAATTGGTATTTATCTAATCCCCCATATTTGAATAAAGTATTTTCTAATTGAACTAGCATGCAATAAGTTAAATCAAAATAGATTTCAAAATAGGATCAACATGGTCAAAGCACAACTTGCCTTCAAAAAGTACTTGTTCTTGGTCTTGAGTTGGATCCTGAGTTAATACTTCTCCTTCAAATCCTTCCGGCACTTCAACGTCTACTCGTAAAGCGTGCAAATAGCAAATACACGAATAAACAATAGGCAAAAAGTGTCCAAACATCCAAATAAAATCCATAAACAGAGAGAACATAATTTTATGAATTTTTAGAAACTGGAATCGTCAAATTTGGAGTTAAAATGCAAAAGTTATGATTATTTGAAGTTTAAATAATCAATTAAATAATTTTACAGAGAAAAAATTTAGTCCAAAAATTAAATAAAATTCATATTTAAGTAGATCTCAATTTTATACGAATTTAGAAATTTGAATCACTCAAATCGGAGTTGAAACGCAAAAGTTATAAGCGTTTGAAGTTTTGAAATTCAAATCAATTATTAAACCGAATTATTAAATCATTTTCTTTTTCGGAAAATCATTTATTGCGTCAGCGAGGACACGTGGACCAATCGGGTGACGAGCGTGGCCTCGGGTCCACGGACCGGCGCCGCGATCTCGGCTCGGTCCGCAGTGGGCTCGACCCGCGGCCACGATCGGCCGACGGTGGGCCCTCGACACGCGGGCCGCGTGTCGGCGTCACGCGTCTGGCGTCGTGGGCGGTGCTGACGCGACGGTCAGGCTTCCCGACACGTGGCGCAATCTCGGCCGTTGATTTGAAAATCAACGGCCCGGTTAGATCGGCTAACGCGCTTGGAAAACAACTCGGCTGATGCGGGCCGTTCGATCTTGATCGGACGGTCAAGATCCAATCTATCGCTATGAACGTGGTTCAATCTAAGCCGTTGGATCTAGATCTAACGGTTGAGATTAGATCTGGAGATTAACACGTGATTCTTTACCGTGGGTGACGTGGACGAATCTGGACCGTGCGATGAAGATCCGACGGTGGAGAAGCTTCGTGGGTCTGCGATGTCCACGGCGGAGCTCCGGCGGCCGGCGTTGAGAACGAAGACCACACCGACGGCGTTTCGGGTGCGGCTCGGTCGGATGAACAGTGCAAACCCATTCGCATTTTCCAGCGATTTAATAATTAAAATAATTCCCAGAAATTCATTTAATTCATTAAAAATAGCAAAATACTCAGAAAAATTCCAGAAAAATTCTGGAAAATATTTTGGAACATTTTGGACTCAAATAAAATATTTCCAACAAAATTTTATTTGCAAAATTAAATTCTTTAATTATTTCAAAATGGAATAAATTCAAATAAATTCCAAATAAATCCAAATAAATTCCAGAAAATTCCAAAAATTCACCAAAGTGCCAAATCACACATGAATTTAAGAAAAGCAAAATTTTGGGGTGTTACAAACCTCCCCCCCTTAATAGAATCTCGTCCCCGAGATTCAGGGCTTACTACGGAATAGGTTTGGAAACTCTTTCTTCAGATCCTCTTCGCTCCCAAGTCGCCGCTCTCTGCATGGTTGCTCCTTTGAATTCTCTGAAACGGGTTGACTTGTTCCTAGTCTCTCGATCCATGGTGTCTAACATCTTCACGGGATGCTCCTTGTAAGTCAAATCTTCTTGCAACTCGATTGACTCTAGCGGCGTCTGTTCCTCAGGTACTCGGAGACACTTCTTCAATCGGGACACATGGAATACGTCATGTACTCCTCGCTAACGATTGTGGCAACTCCGGTGATAAGCAACTTCGCCTCTGCGGCTCAAAATCTTAAATGGTCCAACATAACGGGTGCGAGTTTCCCTTTGGCATGGAACCTCTTAACTCCCCGAGAGGCGTAACTACGAGGTATACAAAGTCTTACGGTTCAAAACTCAAATCCGGCGACGGTTGTCGGCATAACTCTTCTCGTCGTGATTGGGCTATTTTCAACCTTTCCTAATCATGGCAATCTGCTCTTGACCTCTTGAAGAATATCAGGCCCGAAGACACGGCGCTCGCGGTCTCATTCCAATTCAATGGCGTCCGACAGTGGTCGACCATCTGATGCCTCAAAAGGTGACATCTGTAAACTAGCCTCGATAACTATTGTTGTAATCGAACTCGGCATACGGCAAACTCTTATCCCAAGAGGTAGCATAAGCCAATGCACAAGCTCTTAACATATCCTCCAGAATCTGGTTGACTCTTTCGGTCTGTCCATCCGTCTGTGGATGATAGGCTGTACTAAAGTTCAAACGGGTTCCCATGGCTTCATGCAACTTATTCCAAAACCTTGAGGTAAATTGGGTACCTCTGTCCGATACAATCCTCTTTGGCACACCGTGCAAACAGACGATCTTGATCATATACAACTCTGCTAACTTATCTCCCGAGTAGGTGGTCTTTACGGGGATAAAATGGGCTACCTTGGTCAAACGATCTATTATAACCCATATGGAGTCATAACCTCCTTGAGTCCTAGGCAAACCGGTAATGAAATCCATTCCGATTTCCTCCCACTTCCACTCAGGTATTTTCAGTGGCTGTAGCAATCCTGCTGGTTTCTGATGCATTGCCTTGACTTTCTGGCATACATCGCACAATGCAACATGCTCGGCAACTTCACGCTTCATGCTTGGCCACCAGAATCTTTCCTTCAGATCCTGATACATCTTGGCGCTTCCAGGATGAATTGAATACTTAGAGTCATGGGCTTCTTCCAAAATCAGTTGCTTTAACTCCTTCTTGTTAGGCACACAAATCCGATCCTTCATCCATAACGTGCCTTGCTCATCCAACTTGAATTCCTCTGCCTTGCCTTCTTCCTTGATGGACTTAATCCTGCGGATTTTGTCATCATCCTTCTGTCCTTCTCGGATCTGGTCCTCTAGGGTAGGCTTTACTTCTAATGCGGCCAAGAATCCGCTAGGTACCACCTCAATCTTCATTCTATGGAAATCCTCACATAACTCATCCTGACTTGTGGCTAGCAACGTACTCACGGTATGGCTTTTCCGACTCAGAGCATCGGCTACTACGTTGGCCTTCCCGGGATGGTAATGGATTCCAACATTGTAGTCCTTGATCAACTCTAACCATCTCCTTTGCCTCATATTCAGATCCGACTGGGTGAATATGTACTTAAGGCTCTTATGATCCGTATATACTTCACATCTGTTTCCAATCAGATAGTGACGCCATATCTTCAAAGCATGCACTACGGCAGCTAACTCTAGGTCATGTGTCGGATAATTTTCCTCATGCGGCCTCAACTGCCTTGATGCATAAGCGACGACCTTTCCGTTCTGCATCAGCACACATCCGAGTCCTTGGCGCGATGCGTCACAATAAATATCAAAGCTTTGAGCAACATCCGGTAGAACTAACACCGGTGCTGATGTCAACCGCTTTTTCAGCTCCTGAAATCCTTTCTCACATTCTGGCGTCCATGCAAACTTCTTCTCCTTTTTCAGCAATTGCGTAAGAGGTTTCGCAATTGTCGAAAAGCCTTCAATGAAACGGCGGTAGTACCCTGCCATTCCAAGGAAACTCCGGATCTGGGTCACAGTCTTCGGCTGCTCCCAATGTAACACAGCTTCTACCTTGCTTGGATCTACGGCGACTCCTCCTGCGGTCATTACATGTCCGAGGAATTCTACCTTATCCTTCCAAAAATCACACTTGCTGAACTTGGCGAAAAGTTGCTGTTCCCTCAGCTTTTCTAAAACTCGCCTTAAGTGTTCGGCATGTTCATCCTCCGTCTTGGAGTAGATTAGGATGTCATCTATGAACACGACGACAAACTTGTCCAAATACTCCATGAACACCTTATTCATCATATTCATGAAATATGCTGGCGCATTCGTTACCCAAAGGACATAGCTGTAAACTCGTAATGTCCATATCTTGACGAGAATGCGGTCTTGAATATCTTACGATCGGATCTTCAATCGATGGTATCCCGATCTCAGATCAATCTTGGAGAAAACTCCGGCTCCTCTCGGTGATCAAACAAATCATCAATCCTGGGTAGCGAGATACTTATTCTTCACGGTGACTTCATTGAGTGCACGGTAGTCGATGCACATCCTGAAACTCCCATCCTTCTTCTTGACAAACAAAATCGGGCGCTCCCACGGCAGAGCCTTGGCCTCGATAAATCCTTTCTCCATTAACTCCTCTAGCTGTTTCTTCATCTCTACCGGCTCCTCGGTGGACATCCGATAGGGTCTCTTTGCTATCGGTCTTGTGCAGTACAAGCTCTATCACAAACTCTATGTCCCTATCTGGCGGCATACTAGGTAGATCTTCAGGAAAAACATCTGGGTACTCATTCACTACTGAGACATCCTCTATGCTGATTGCCTTGGTACTGTTAACCATCAACTGTCCATCTCTAACTGTAGTGGCTTGAAATTCCACTTTCTTCCCACACGGGCTCTCAACTGAGATAGTCCTTCGTCCACAATCCAATACGGCCTTATGCTTGGATAACCAGTCCATTCCCAAAATAACGTCTAAGGTCTGGGTCTCCAAAATTTTAAGGTTTGCTAGGAACTCTATTCCATCTATTAGTATTCTCACCCCGGAACATCCTACTTTCGTTCGGAGTTCAGAACCAGGGGTTTGAACTAAAAAGCATGCACTTAAGTCTTGCAATCCCCAAATCATTTCTAGTAGCAAAGCCTTGCGAAACAAACGAATGCGAAGCTCCAGAGTCAAACAAAGCATTGCAGTCTTGAGTTAACAAGTAACTTACCCAAGACGACGCCTCAGTAGCATTCGCAGTGCATCGGCGGTGACATGGTTGACTCGGCCTCTCACCACGATGCAGGGTGTGGTTCCCGTGTCTTTGGCGTCCTAGCTGGGTGGTTCCTAGATTGAAGCGAATCGGGGTCACTCCTGCTGTCTTCTTTGGACAAGCTGTTGGCAAAGTGTCCTGGCTCGTTGCGATTGTAGCGGCGTCTCTTGTTCCTTCTTGTTGCACCGAGTAGTGTTTCTAGCGGGGGCTGGGGTCTGGTAGTTCTGATTGACGGGTCTTGGTGCTGGTGCTCCATCATTGGGGTTTGCTGCTGGGCGAGAACCGCTTCCATTACTTCCAAAGTTTCCGCGGGTATTCACCATCTGTCGATTTGCTCTAGGTTTTAGAGATGAGAGGGAAACAAGAATAGACAAGTAATATGAAACTTATGCGGGGCGAAGGGTGTAACTTTAAGGTCCAACTTTATTAACTAATGATATTAATAACTTGGTATGGTTGCTTACAATGCCTAAGGGCCTTGCAACACATACTGCACACTCAGCAAACAAGGAAAATCCAAATTGAACTAACACTGGAGTCTAACGCCTAAAGGGTGACTCTTTATTCTATGACGCGACTCGGTGAAGGAGTCTCACTATAGAACCTCCGCTCACTCATCGAGAAAACCTCCACGACCTGGGTACGGATGCTGCGGCATAGGCGCGAAACGATTGCCATGTCCAAAGAATCGTGTCATCTGTGGTAGTCGAAGAAGCAGTGTCCTCATCGAGATCTGACTCCTCCGGATCTGGCTCGTGTAGCTCGAGTACTGGCTCTGGTTCTGGTCCGTACAAAGCCATCTCTAACTCTCCAATCCTTTGCAGAAGGTGGGACACATACTCTTGAGCTTCCCGCCATCTATTCTTCTCTGTCGTGATCTCCTTGCGGGCCTTCTGTAGCTCTTTGCTTGTATCATCGAGTACATCCTCCTGGGCGACAACAAATCGTGCCAACTGTGTAACCATGGCATCCTCATCCTGAATCGCCTTCGGGTCAAGAAGGTTATCGCTGCGCGGGTGATAACGGAACACCGTGCTCTCCAACTCTCTGGCGTAGATACGGGTAATGTGCCGCATTGCTCATCGTGATACTTCTTGGATACCCATCTGCATTGTAGATCTCCTGGCAGTGCAGTGTATCGGGCGATTGCTTGGGCCCTTCTTCCTAGCAGGTACCTCAATCTTCACGTCACAAGCCTTGATCAATCCCGCTTGTCTGATCACTTCCACTTGGTATTGGGGCTTCTCAAAATCTCCGAGAGTTTGTAGCATATGCCAAAGTTCTGCAGCGTGACCAACTCCCAGATCAACGTAGTTGAACTCTTCCTCCATCTGTCAGAAGAGTGCTTACGTAAGAACTCGAAATTTTCAAATCGTGACAAGGTAAGGAAAAATTCAGCAAGAGACAAGAAAAGAGAGAAGGGGATAAGTCGAGATGTCATTTCTTGTCTTGACAAATTTTTAGCTTTAGAAAATAAGTTTTATCCTCACTACGACCATTCTAGCTTAGGGTTGAGCCTACGGTCAGTATGGCTCTGATACCACCTCTGTCGGGACCCCGAATTTGCAAATCCGGACCCTCTGTGTATTCAACACTAGTCCAGGAACGCGCTAGTGCACACAGTCTTAACATCGGTAAATATCACAATCATACCACTCGATACTAATAAAGTACTTTTATTTAAATAACCAAACTGGTTACTCAACCTTATGGTCAAGTTACAATATACGCCTCACCGGGCGAATCTTATTAAGAGAGAAATAGTAGCAGCGGAAAATCAAATAACTTCGTGGCGCCATCCAGTATACCACAGGCAACTGACTGGGCTCGCTCCCTAAGTAGACGGATCCTCTTGGAATTCCTCCTCCAAAGCTGGTGTAGTCTCCTCTTCAACTGGTGTTGTATGGTGGCAAGGGTGAGTACTTGGTACTCAGCAAGTCATGCACAGAATGCAGGCTAATATACTATATGCATGGCTTGGTACAAAGGAATAGCTCAAGGTATATTTGCGATGCTTGACATTTGACAAATAGTATAAGTAGATTCGAAAGCAGTAGAAACAAGTAAAGCATAAATAACTTTTCAAGAAGTTTAGTAAACATTTTTCCCATCCTAAACCACATTTCTAACATCATTGTCAATCCAACCCAACCTTTCAAGTCCAAGTTATTTTTGAGAAAATCTAACCCTTGACTGTAATTAGGCGATGTCCAATACCATGACACGGCTATTCGAATAGATTCTACACTCTGCAGAGAGGTTATGCACTTTACCCACAAGATACAGTCAAACACCACAAAGGCGAGTTCAGTAATAAAGTCTTTCGGAAACTTCTAACAATACAAGTGGTCCTCCCGGTTATTGCACACTAACCCTTCCCTTAGCTAAGGCGAAGTCTAGGCCAATCAACCGTTAGATGGGTACTGGCCTCGGCCCGAGACGCTCCCCGCACAACTTACACAAAGGGTGTAGTTGACCTCTGAGGTCCCACAGTGCACGTTATTAGCAACTTAGTCAACTAGGTCCGTCCCATTCTGAGACATGTGGTTGCACGTTAGACCCAGTTCAAAGGCTTGCAAGGTTAAGTCCTTAGGGTGACCAGGGCAAGACTACCCGAAGAACCAAATCAACATCCCCAATGCCACAACTGGCCCACCTGATTACTCTTGCCACATGCCCCGGTCGAAAACTATTTATCAAACCCCAGTTGATTACCATGCACCACGTGCCATCAACATCACATGATACTTTTCCAAAACAGGTTCAATATATCATTAAGTCAATATTAGCATTTGATTGTCTAAAATCATGTCATGAACACGAAAGGTGTCTAAGCAGTATACTACAACGGTCTAAAACCCATGTTGGCAATCTAATAATGTCCAACTAGTAATCCACAACTAGGGTGACAAGGGGTTATGGCACATACTTAAATAATCAAGGTGTCATACAGCAAATTGGTATTTATCTAATCCCCCATATTTAAATAAAGTATTTTCTAATTGAACTAGCATGCAATAAGTTAAATCAAAATAGATTTCAAAATAGGATCAACATGGTCAAAGCACAACTTGCCTTCAAAAAGTACTTGTTCTTGGTCTTGAGTTGGATCCTGAGTTAATACTTCTCCTTGAAATCCTTCCGGCACTTCAACGTCTACTCGTAAAGCGTGCAAATAGCAAATACACGAATAAACAATAGGCAAAAAGTGTCCAAACATCCAAATAAAATCCATAAACAGAGAGAACATAATTTTATGAATTTTAAGAAACTAGAATCGTCAAATTTGGAGTTAAAACGCAAAAGTTATGATTATTTGAAGTTTAAATAATCAATTAAATAATTTTACAGAGAAAAACTTTAGTCCAAAAATTAAATAAAATTCATATTTAAGTAGATCTCAATTTTATACGAATTTAGAAATTTTAATCACTCAAATCGGAGTTGAAACGCAAAAGTTATAAGCGTTTGAAGTTTTGAAATTCAAATCAATTATTAAACCGAATTATTAAATCATTTTCTTTTTCGGAAAATCATTTATTGCGTCAGCAGGGACACGTGGACCAATCGGGTGACGACGCGTGGCCTCGGGTCCACGGACCCGGCGCACGGTCTCGGCTCGGTCCACCGTGGGCTCGGTCCACCGTGGGCTCGGTCCACCGTGGGCTCGGCCCACGGCTCACGGTCGCTGACAGGTGGGCCCTCTGACACGCGGGCCCTGCGTGTCAGCGTCACACGCACGCGTGCGTGGACGGCGCTGACCGCGACGGTCAGGCTTCCCGACCGCGTGGCGCAATCTCGGCCGTTGATTTGAAAATCAACGGCCAGATTAGATCTCGCTAACGCGCTTGGAAAACAACTCCATCGATGGACCGTTCGATCTTGATCGGACGGTCAAGATCAATCTATCGCTATGAACGTGGTTCAATCTAAGCCGTTGGATCTAGATCTAACGGTTGAGATTAGATCTCGAGATTAACACGTGATTCTTTACCGTGGGTGGCGTGGGCGAATCTGGACCGTGCGATGAAGATCCGACGGTGGAGAAGCTTCGTGGAGTGCGATGTCCACGGGCGGAGCTCCGGCGGCCGGGCGTTGAGAACGAAGACCACACCGACGGCGTTTCGCACGCTCCGTCGAAGTGGGTGGTCTCTTGGTGCGTCTCGGCGGGGACTCGGATTCGGCTCCTTCTCGGAAGACGACGGACGGCGGCGGAAAACGGCGCAAACGCGGCGGACACCTCCTCCAACTACTGGGCGAGCTCGCACGCGGCAAACGGCGACGGCTCGGCGAGATGGCTCGGGGACAGTGCGCCACGGAGGAGGGCAACCTCGGGCGTGACTCGGGCTTTAAATAGCCTCGGCGTTCGTGCGAGACGGAAACCCTAATTCTCCACGCGGCGGCGGCGGGCGGCGGAGTCCGGCCGGACTTCGGGCGGAGACGACGACGGCCGACCGGCCCACGTGGCGCGATCAACGGCCACGATCGACGCGAGCGCGATCGGGTCGATCGGTCTCGGCTCGAGCCGTCGCGATCCAATTCGGGCCGTTGGATCTCGATCCGACGGCCGGATCAACAGGTTAGGGTTGGTTCGACCGACTGGCCGTTTCGGGTCGGACTCGAGTCCGACTAAGTGCGGCTTCGATCGGATGAACAGTGCAAACCCATTCGCATTTTCCAGCGATTTAATAATTAAAATAATTCCCAGAAATTCATTTAATTCATTAAAAATAGCAAAATACTCAGAAAAATTCCAGAAAAATTCTGGAAAATATTTTGGAACATTTTGGACTCAAATAAAATATTTCCAACAAAATTTTATTTGCAAAATTAAATTCTTTAATTATTTCAAAATGGAATAAATTCAAATAAATTCCAAATAAATTCCAGAAAATTCCAAAAATTCACCAAAGTGCCAAATCACACATGAATTTAAGAAAAGCAAAATTTTGGGGTGTTACAAGCTAATGGTCATAGCCTAACCATTTAATCCTTTGCTCATTTCTTTTATTGCAATCATGTCCTGCTTATAGGTGGCCCTATGGTACTGAGTAGTGTGCTATTATGCTCTTATTTAACCATGTTCTTTATTTTTTTCGATGATTTGTGAATGTGACAATCGTGCCCTTGCCCTATCTTGGTTTGTTGTGTTCTCTAGGGTTGGAAGTTTCTAATACTACAACGGGCCATCAGTTTATCGCCGAGGTTAAAGGCAAGTACCTTCCGATGAGCATTGCAGATAGATTATTGATTATTATGATTGCAAATGTATCACATATATTAAATGCTAGAAGGATTTGTGTCATGCTCTACTTTGTGTTTTATATTATAAATTGATTATGATGAAGCGACTGCTAAGTTCAATGCTACTTGCAATTTATCTAATTTATTCACCACTATGCATTTATTATGGCTATGCTATTGTTGGAAATGAATGAAGGTTGCATTTCATTCATGTTAATTGCATCGGTTGCATTCATGTCCTGCATGAGACAAAGGCCAGGTCGGTGAGAAAATCATAACTAATCTGGTGAGGTCAGTGAGAAAGTTATGACTAATCCGGAGCGCCACTAGGAAGTCCTACCTAGTAGTCTATCGATTGCATCGGTTGCATTCATGTCCTTCATGAGACAAAGGCCAGGTCGGTGAGAAAGTCATAACTAATCCGGTAAGGTCAATGAGAAAGTTATGACTAATCCGAAGCGCCACTAGGAGTCATTAAGAGTAGGCCCCTCCACGGGATGGAAGGGAATGAGAGGGTGCACGTCGACGGGCATGCACTCATTATACCGGTATAATTGATGAAAAAGTGCATGAGCATGAATGCATTCATCATTTCATTGCATCGCATTGCTAACAAAAGTCTACTAAGTCATGTGGAAAAATAAAAATAAAAAGGGGTTAAGACGTTGAATTGTGGTCTCAAGTAAAGATGAGTAAGGATCGTGATATTACCGGTTTTATTTCTTTCCATTTCTACGTGATGAATTCAATTAAGAGATGTTAGTATGTTACTGCTTAAGAAATTCTATTTGGCTATGTTTATTCCTTTAATGTACTTGCTGAGTCTTCGACTCACACTTGTTGTTTATTTTTTGTAGGTACCTTGAAGCCGACATGCATGGAAGGGAGTAATGGCACGAACATGTTTGAAACACCATAGTTTCATATTAACCTGTCGCTTCAAATTTTAATGAGTTTATATCTTGTAATTAATTTGTGGTAGTTGTATGTGATTATTTGGGTCATGATGGTTAGCTGATACCATGACCCAGATTTGTGCTTGGTTGGTTATCTTAAATTGCTTATGTTGTTGTTATATTAAATACTATCTTTTGTCTGCTGAGTGGATGTCCTAGTTTTAGGGGAGGTCTCCCGAAATTCCTAACAAATTCGGTAAGTCGCTAGTATGTAAGCTTGCTTTGCTAGATTATTCTAGTGTCCTGTGCTAGTTGATGTTTGAGGGTGTAACATTCAGGGGCACGTGCTGTGCCGGGATGTTACACCGGGCCTAGGCCGGCACGGTACGAAGTAGGCACGAAGCGCAAATGGGCTATGCCTGGGCTCACCAAAAGCGAGCGGGGCCGGGCCGACACGGTACAATGGGCATGACGGGCCGTGATGGCCCGGCACGGTTAAGACCCGAAGCACGATTGGCCATGCCAGGCTGACCCGGCACGGCACGACGCCGACCTTTATTCACGACTTAAGTAGGCGATTTTTGCGGCACAGGGTTTCGACACGGGCGCGGTTCGGCAGTCAGTCAAGCGGTGGCGCAAAATTTATGCTAATTTTCTGGCGACAGGATATGGGGTTCACATTGCCGTTGCAGAGGTGAGCCAGCGTGACGTGGAGGTGGCCTTAGGCAACGTGAGTTGCGGCGGCTTTGAACGATGGCGTGACAAGGAAAGAGGCGGCGGCGAGCTCTGCTATGAGAGAAGAGAAGAAGGAAGAAAGAGGGAGAAGTCTGATGAGTTGGGCCGGCAAAATGGTGGGCCCACCTATAAGTGTCGGCTAGGGTAGATTTGCTTCAACACCTCTGGACAGGAAGGTATCTCTGGACAGGAGGGCATTAGATCATTAATTTGGGCTGTTACTTGTGTCTCAACTTTTTTTGAAAATGTTTATATGTGAAGAATTTTTGCTATCCAATAAAAATTTTAAGTTCAAATACTTTGTGTAAAAATTCTAGTAATTCTGACAAGCTGCTCTTTTCATTTAAACCTTTTTTGTTTTTCATTTATTTGGAGATTAAAAATGGCCAAGAATTTTTGAAATTTTTTGGGGAGACTCAGTATGGTTTAAGTGTTCTTTTAAAAAAATTAAATTAAGATATTGTATGTTTATTTTCTATAAATTCTCATATTGCCAATTCTGGATTTTCTAGTTGTCTGTTTATAAATTTTTAAAGGCACCAAAAATGCTTATTTATTTTTTATATTTTTACTGGTGATTGACATGTCTCTGAAGAGGTCATGGTAAAAATTTAGCTTGAGGTAAGATCTGTAAATTTTTATTTTATTCTGATAAGCTAATGTTTTCAGTCAAAACTTCATTATTAATACACTTTTATTTTCATGAGTAAATGGATTCACATGGCTTTTTGACTATAAAAATGAAGTTCTAGAAATCTCCTCTATTTAAATATGATTTTTTCCAATTTTACTGTTATATATTATTATTTCCATTTACTTATCCTTTACTAATTCAATATTAGAAAGGATTTTCCTTTAGTGCAAAAAAAATATATTATCAGAAAATTTAGAATTTAGCACCTTCAAAATTTAGAATTTTTATTCTTATTTTTCTTTGAATTTTAGAATGTTACAATTTACTATACACCGACGGTTCGTTGGTAATAAACCATCTGTAATTTTGTTATCACATAACCGTAATCATCACACTCTTTTTTCACAGATAGTCAGTTTTTAATCGTGCGTGACATGCTTTCATGCGGCAGTGAAATGGGCGAGATAGATGAAAATTGAGGTCCATTCGATCAATCTGTACACATTGGTTCTACAAACCTACACCTCTTTGTGTTCCATGTATATATATAAACAACAATTGCAAGTTTGCAGGAACAATCTGATCATCGATCTAGTTGTTGTCGGTCGTCGCCGGCAAGGCGTCGTTCCTTCCTCCCCACTCCCTGATCCTCTCTTCAGCCAACATAGCCTGCAACTTTCACAGTTCAGATAATTCTACAAATAAACATCTCTTCAACTTTGATTGACAGCGATGTTATTAAGCGTCTGTATTTATAGTACGGCACCTGTCTCTCCCACTTCGTTCTGAATGAAATCAAGAGAAGCGTAGTAGTCTGCAGCAGCGTGCCAAGTGACATGCCCACCCAAATCCCCTGCAAAAATTAATCAAGCACATAATTATACACACACACACCGAAATGAGGCACCATGAAGCCTGGGCTCCATGATTTCAAATATGCAAAATTCAAGTTAAATTTGGGTATATTTTTTAAAATTTTTTGTTTTAGGGTATATACCCATCTATAACAATTCAAATGAAATGCATACCTATGAAAAAATATACTCATATTTAAAGATTTTGAACGAAATTAGATTGCATGTTTTGCTTATTTATATAAATCAGCATATACCTACAATCAAACTATTATCAAAAAAGGAAACTCTAGTTTGAATTTCAGCTCAAATTAACTTGTTTGAAGTTCAAAACAAATTAATTTGAACAGAAATTCAAATTAACTAGAGTTTTATTTTTTTATAATAGTTTGATTGTAGGTATGTGCTAATTTTATATATAGTTTCTGCAGAATATGCAAAGGTCAGAATTAGATTACGCACTCCATTTATAAGTTGATTTGATTTGTTCTTACCAATGCGCCAAGTTTTAGCTTGAAGCCAAAGAGGACTCCAAGTGGAAGGCCAACCAGGTAGTAGCACCCTATGTTTACGAATGCCACAAGAGACTGCCACCCTGCTCCTATCGCCACACCTGCAATGTTAGATCAGATGCAACAATTGTTCAGATCTTCGCATTTAGAAATGCAGATATATATCATGAAGATTGATCGCCATTAATTTCATCGGCATTGGTTGTTAATTTGGTAGTATGTACGTACCTGAGAGCACAGGCTGGATGCTGTTTAGGAAGATAGTTCCTGCAAGAAGGTACCCCAGTTTTGCAGCCTCCCTCAGCACCTCGTCGTTATCGCTGAAGAACCGCGGCAGCTCGGTCCTCCAGATGAGGAAGACGGCCATGAAGATGGCCCCGATGAAGGCGGACGTCGAGACCGCCATGATCACCGAGAACTTGGCCGCCTTCGGCTGGTTCGCCCCCAGCTCGTTCGACACCCTGACGCTGCACGCTCAAAGAGGAGAAGAGAACTTCTGCATTAGCACAAGTACTGATGCGTTTCAATGTTGCGTCAGTGTCGGTGGACTTGGTGTGTTACCTTACGGCTGCATTGAAGCCTAGTGCCACCATCAAGGTCCACAGCTGGTAATTGATGCTGTAAATTTTGACATGGATTAGTTGGTTACTAAACAAACATCTATCTATGCATAGTTAAGTTAATTACAGGTTTTGTCAGAAAAAAATGCTTACCAAACTGACATGACGTCAACTTGGAGTTTAGCGTTCTTTAGGAGACCCACAAGGATGAGCACTGCAGTGTAGTACCAGAGCTCCAGGCTGCAGATAACATACAAAAAGAGAATAAATTTTAATTATTGAAACGAATATACAATTTCAATTAATCTACCTCCTTCCTGAATTGACTTAATCGTATAGGTGGCTATGTATGAAAGGTGTGCCAACCAGAGCATGACGGCGGAGGCGACCGACAGCTTGACAAAGGCGGCGAGGTTCTTGAACGCGAGCACGGAGAACCCCTTCCAGGCCTCCGGGAAGCAGCCGGAGACGAGGTACACGAACTGCGCGACGATGATGAGCCACCACGACACGTTCCCGACAAGGGCTGCGCCGACGAGGCCGTGCCCCAGCCGTGTTACGAAGATGTAGTTGAGCACGACGTGGATAGCGAGGCCGGCGCCGGAGATGACGGTCATGGCCCAGACCTTGCTCTGCGCCTGGAAGAACTTCTGCAGCGGGAAGTTGGCGGCGTAGGCGAAGAGCTGCGGGATGACCCAGCGCGTGTACCGGCCGGCGACGTCGGAGATGTCGGCCGTCTGGTGGAGCGCCCGGAGGATGGGCGCGGTGAAGACATAGGTGGGCGCGAGCGCGAGCGCGGTGGCGCCGCAGACGATCCAGGAGCGCTGGATGTAGACGCCCAGCATGTCCACCTGTCCCGCGCCCACGGCCTGCCCGCACAGCGTCTCCAGCGCGCTGCCCATGCCCAGCTGCATGCGCATGCATAGCGTCAGCGCGCTGCCCATGCCTACATCCTTACATGCTTGCGCCCGGGAAAGCTCCGAGTCCAAATTAGCAACCGATTGATAAATTTTTATTTGTTTTTTTACAAAAAGGTGCGGATTTTGTTCGAGAAGTGCAGTTGGTTATCTCTACTCTGCTATTATAAAGCAACAGTTGGTGGCAGTGGTGAGTTCTACCCACGTCATTAATTGCCCTGCTTAATTGCCCTACGCAAAAAACGAAGCGTTGCTATAATTAGCCAGCTTTCGTAAGAAACGAAGCGTTAAAGATAGATGTTTGATCTTGTGAAATAATTTTTTTATTTTTTAATCTTTATTTTTCGTTATTAATTTTGTTTTTCGTAACAATGCACGGGCATGTAACTAGTCACAATCATAATCAAATCTCGAAAAATCCACTACTAATCTACCCAACCGTTGCCAGCTTCACTAGTGCAAGGCTGCAAGCGTACCTTAGCAGCTCGTAAGGAGTTATATTGAAACAAAAACGAAATATATGTCTACTTGTTATCGACAATAGAATAGATAGAGTTTTCCGAAGAAACCGTTGCTAGTGGAGGAAGGCCTTATTGGGATAAGAGACATACGGCTAAAGAGAGACCAAAGGAAAAAAAAAAAAGATCTTTCATGTATAATCGGCATAATCTCATATGTTGTCTAGAAACGGTGAAATAGTCAAACATTTTATTCGCGCTTGAGCTCGAATCAATGGAGGATGTTCTCATTCGGATGCATCTACTTTCTCGCTGTACCTAACGAAAACGACCGCCGGCAATGGCTTGTTCGACGTGTCGGGACGCCGTCGTTATCCTCCGTTGGTCAACACGAATTTGGCCCCTGGCGGTGCAGTAGTGCGCTAGCTGCTCGATCCGTCCAGTGGTTGGTCGAGTCGTGTGCCCCAGGAGGCCAGGACACGGAAGTTGGTGTACGTACGTGCTGCCCTAGTGCTAGCCGCATGATCGTTCTGTGATGAGCACACCAGCCACAGAAACATTTGTACGTGTGCGTGCGTGTGCTGAGGGAAGGGAGGAAGAGAGAGAGAGAGAGAGAGAGAGAGAGAGAGAGAGAGAGAGAGAGAGAGAGGGAGGGAGGGGGAAGGAACAATGGAACATGTGTGTGTGCTTGCAGCTTCTACCTACTTCCGGAAAGTGGCCATCATCTAGCTATCAGCAGAGGTTAATTTGTTCGAACGCAATCTCGCTTCCTTTTCGATTGGCTCAGCTTTAGATTCACATGCATGCACTGCATGGTGCCATGTCGGCCATCACATTTACCAGCTAGATAGCTAGCCTGGGTTAGGTCTACATGACATACTTTCCATACAGCCGGGGTTAGCTAACTAAGCTAGATGCATGAATCATGTGTGCTTTCTAGTTTTGTGCATGTGATCCAGCCTAGTCACTCTCTATTTCCAAGCTAGCAGAAATCATGCACACATGCATGCTTTCCGTTGATTAAAAATCGATTTCTTATCTCCATGGTCATTAGGCCCAGCCAGCTAGAAACAGCTTCACGGCCGGGGAGAAAAGAAGCTAGCTCGCTGCACGCTGAAAGGCAATTACTAGCTACCAGTAGTACACTTCAAGTGTGGGATCCATGTGATGCATGCGTGGACAAATTAATTAAGTGTATATGTGTGCAGCTATATTCGTGGAAATTAAAGCGCGCACATGTTAACTAATTAATGCTCATTTTATTTAGTTGTACGCACACATATTCGGATCCACATGGATACCAACAAAATTCGCCAGGCATTGAAGCTAACGCATCAACTAATGGAATTATTTAGTCTCAAAAGAAAAAACTAATGGAATTATTTCTTCTGTATACGGTCGACTAGTTATATGCCCGTGCGTTGCTACGAAAAAAAACAAAATTGATAACGAAAAATAAAAAATAAAAAAATACTATTTCATAAGATCAAACATCTATATTTAACGCTTCGTTTAAAAGTGGCTAATTAAAGCGGCGCTTCGTTTAACTGCGTAGAAGCGATTAAGCGAGGCGATTAATAAAGCGATTAAGCGGAGACGATTAATGTGACGTGGAAAGAAACTCTCACTTTATATAGTAGAGATATACCGATCGATCGAACCCTCCAACGCAAGGAACATAACGTTTTATCTTGTGTGCGTGTTCCATAGGGAGCTGACGGGGATGGGGACGTGCAAACCACCCTAGCTGCACGGCTCGTTAGCTTCGCGCCTGCTGCTTAATTAATTTTTTAGGGACATGCATGCATTAACCTAGATAGCTGGCTAGCTACCCTTAATTAATTGATTAACTAGCCGCTTCTCCCCTATTTTTGCGATCTGTATATGGCCCCTATATATCTTGAACACATGATTCACTTGGTAATTTTTTTCCTCCTACAGAATTGACGCAATCCAAACAGAGATAATTCGGTCGAATAAACCACAGTTCAATATAGACCTATATATGTACTATGATCCAAGGTTGTAAAAATTAGTGCAAAAATGCATATATGTGGGCTATATGCATAAAAGTTGAAACTTTTATTACTTCATGAGAGGTGTTTTATGCTTTTTTTTTTGTTAAGTTGCAAAAATATTAGAACATAAAAGTTGATTATGTACTCTTCGTTTGCTTTACATGAGATAGCTAGTGATGATGAGTTAGCGAGTTGGCGTGTATACGTACCAGCACCCCATAGGCGAAACCCTCGATGACGTTCTCGACAACAGTGACGGCGGCGAGCTCGACCTCGCCGATGTGGCCGACGAAGCCGATGGTGACGAAGCCGATGGAAAACTGGAACACGGCGGTGAGGATCGCTGGGAACGCGATGTGCCACAGCAGCTTCGACTCTTGCCAGCTCTTCCTCACCAGCTTCCCCATTGTCGATTAGATCGATCGACGACGACGACCTTCGATCGATCGATGTACACCCAGTATTTGATCCAAACTGGCCGGGGGTGGCTACTCGTCTCTAATCTTGCAACTCTTGAAGAGCTACCTTGCAAGCTAGCATGAGAGAGAAGCTGGAGCTATAGCTTGCTTTATTTATAGGCTTCTGATACGATGCAACATTAACACGAGAGCAAAAGACTGGGCCTAGCAAGCAGCATCTATATACGCACGAACGGCAGGGTGTAATACACAGGTATTAGCTACCATATGTTGCTGCATCGTTGTTGGATCAGTTTGTAAATAAGGAAAATGGGGAAGAAAATATTGCAGCTAACAGTTGGGGTTATATATGCTTCACAAAAGAAAAAAGGAAATGGGTTAATCCTTTAGTGAGGTGATGGTGACGGCCGGGAGAAGCTAGATAATTTCGGCCTTTCGATGTTGCTTGGACGGTTGAGTGCTGGGGGAGGTTGTACAGATGAGTTGGTGAGATTGAGCCCACCGGCGTTGAGAGATTAGATGGGGTGAGATGTGGTTCCGGGCGAGGCACAGCAGGTGGGTAGGTAGGATCAGGAATGGAGTAGGACGGATGTTTGGAAGCAAAATGCGCCCGCTTTTTTTAGCTTCTGAATAGCTTCTGTTTTTTTTTAAAAAAAAATAGATTATTTATCGAACGGGAGGATTTTGGATAGCTTCTTTGATAATTAGAAACTGCCTTCTATATAGAATCAGAATCCAACTGAAACCTAATTCTTGCTGATTCTTACCGACTAGGTTTGGAATCTAGAAGTCGCGGCCGGCCTGACATGATTCTCCCACAATTAGAAGCAGCTTCTTCTATAATCCAGAATTCATAATCCAGAAGCTGAAACGAACTAGGCCTATACGTTGTAAAACGTAGTTGTTCGTTCACATTAATCAACAGTATGCCAATGCAATCACAAAAATAGAAGTAGGATCACACATAATGTAAGAGAAAAAGCGCTCTCTCTCTTTATTAGATTGATTTTTTTTTACAAAACAATGCCCAATATATAGGAGAAAAACTCCTGGAGATTAATTCGGATTCGCCCACTAATAGATAGAGCCCTTCCATACTGGAACAGGGATTCTATATATATCATAACACTCCCCCTTGGGCGAATACCGCGTAATGCACATGTCTCGTTAAAAACTCCTCCCAAAAACCCAACTGAAAAAAGGAATGGAGAAAATAGTACATTGCACTGTAACTCCGTGTTACACTAATTGCCTCATTAAAAACCTTTATGTGAGAAAACTTCAGGAAAACTCACGAAGGAAAAAAGAGTACAACTTATAATCTTCAGGATATAATTTAGGATCTTCAGGATCATGTAATGGGTCATGCTTTGGGGGTTTACTCACCTTGAATTCTACATATCTCTAAATCATCTCATTTCAATACCATTAACTTATCTTTGAAAAATAGATTCGGCAAGGACTTAGTGAACAAATCTGCTATATTTTCACATAACTTGGTTGTAATATCTTTACCTCATCATTCTTCTGGAATTCATGAGAATAGAAAAATTTAGAGGAAATATGTTTCATGATATTGCTCTTTACAAAAAAAAAACCAATTATATTTGTGTAACACAAGTAATATTACCTTCATAAATAATGGTGGGGTATCGACGGTTTTAAGGCCATATTACTTATGGATATGGCTAATCACACGTCTCAGCTAAACACACTCACGTGAGGCTATAATTTCTGAGTAGTTAGTAGGAATAGCTACCAAGTTCTGCTTAAAAGATTGTCAAGAAATGGTTGAACCACCTAAAAAACACAAACCCAGTCTTAGATTTGGCACTGCGGGGATCAGATCAGAAAGTAGCCAATATCCATATATCCCATCAAGGTTAAGTCTTGGTTCTTCTAAAAAATAATCTGAGATAGTATCTTGGAGGTATATGAGTAAAGTATTGACACTAGCCCAATATTTTCTGGTTGAGACTATACTGTTTCATGTTAGCAAATTTACGACGAATGCAATATTAGGCCTTGTGCAATTCACAACATACATAAGTATGGGACTTCATGTAATATTCCGGGAGAACTTTAGAGGTAAAATCTAAACTTTAGGGAGAAAATCTGAATTTTTTAAAGGAGTTTTCTAGTTGTGGGCCAATTTTGGACCTTCGGGCTAACCCTTTTGGGCCTGAGAAGGGGGGCTCCCCTCCCACCAAACCCTAGTTCGCCCAATCCCCCTCCAAGGTGCATCCCCTCCCCAGCCGCCCCTCCCCCTTCCTCCTAGGCGCAAATTCCAACAGCCCTCCTCTCCCCCTTGCGCCTCCTCCCCTCCCCCAATTGCAGCGCCCCTTCCTCTACTCCTCCAACCAGCGCCTCCTCCCCCTCCTAAGGTGCCCTCCCCTGCGCTAATACCCCTTTCTTACTGCCCTTGGATTTCCCATCGCTTACTGCGTCGAATCGAGGTTGGAGGGTTGAAGGCGTGGCGGGATTCCGTGTTTGTCGATCTCGCTCTCCTTCAGGAAGGTAAGGTTCTTTTGTTGGCTCTAGGGTCCCATGGGGGACTGGGATGGCTATGATTAGGAGTGTTTAGATGAGGTTTTTTGGTTGCAGAGTTGGGGGAAAATGTAGTTTAGGCGAATTGAATCTCATGGCTATTTTCAGTCTGCACGGGCAGATTTATGTGCTCTATTAGAACGCGATTTAGAGAACTCTAGGGTCATTTCCTGGGGGGACGGTTGTTGTCAAAATTGTAGATAATCGTCATATCTTTCATTAGAGACTAAAATCATGAAGTTTCGTTTAGCCAATTAAAATTTATGACTATGTTACCGAAGACTATCCAGAACCTATCACAGCTGACAGCACCTATATTAACTTGCAATTTATGGCTATTTAGATTCCGAATAAAATTTTATTAATACTTATAAAAAGTTAGAAAATTTCCTATAGATCTCAAAAATGTCCTCGTTTACTAAATTTGGAGTTGTATAAAAATAGTTATGAAATTGTGAAGGCTGCTGTCCAGATTGTGGACAAAGCGGTGTTCAGGGTTCATTTCGGGGGAAACGGAGTAGTCTTTAAAATTGATGGGTAACTAGAACTTTGTGGGAATTTTTGTATAGATTTTAATAAAGTTGTTGGGTTCCTAGTTTGGGCTATGGGACTGAAATTTTATGGTGTTTAGATCATTAGGACAACAAGGGGTTACGAGGTTGTCGAGTGTGCTAGCGTATCCCAGGGATGGGGGGCGGTTGTAATGTTGTTATCATTTTCAGTGTTTGTGCTGTGGTGGTTTGTTTTTGAGTGCCCGCATGTGTTGTTGTAGGTGGTGTGACTCCGAGTGAGGCCTCAAGCTCCCGCCCCACTTTATCGCGTGGTAAAGAGGCAAGTATAACGTCCAAGTGAGGATGGTTTGTGATGAGCCATAGTGATGATTGTTAAATTTGTACCTTGATGAAGTGTGTGTATTGCATTCATTGATATATCTTATGCCCATGTTTGTGGAGTTCATTAATGGAAAGAATGAAGTTTTAGTTGCTCTATTGCATCATTTGAATTTGTGCCATGAAAAGAGATATGAGTCTGGTTGGTGAGAAAGTCATATATAGACATATGACTAATCCGGAGAGCTCTTGGAAAAATCCTACCTCGTAGTCCCATCCACAGGGTTGGATGGGAGCGAGACCTTAAGAGTAGACCCTTCCACTGGGATGGAAGGAAATGAGATTATGACTCCGACGTGTGTGCACTCAAGTTATACCGGTATAAACATCCAAGGGAGCATTCTTGAGCATAAAAGCATAAGGCATTGCATGGATGTTAACTACTTGCAAGTTCTTGATTATTCTTGTGTTATGTTATTAAATAAACTCTTGCATGGTTATTTGCTTTGTAAGTTATATTTGCTGAGTTTTGAACTCACGCTTGTTGTTTAAAGTTTTTTTAGGTACTTTGAGATCGACATAAGGGAATGGGGAGATAGCACCCTCACTTCACCTAGCACCACACAACTAAACAATTGCATAACTAAATGTCATTGTAATAGATGATTCTAATGAATTATGTTGTCTCGTTGGTTATGTTGGTTAAATGTTGAACTTCGTAGTTGCTCATGTGTGGTTAAGACTTATTTCCTTATCCTGAGAATGTTTAAACCCTCGGTTCAAGCTGTGTTATTATCTTTTATTATTCCTTATGCTGCTATCCTATTGTTGATGCCTAGAAACTAGTTTAGGAGGATTCATGCTACTGAAATTTTGTATAAATTCACATTGATATTGTTGTAGTTGTTCTTTAAATTGTTTTTAAGTTGTTAATAATGCTTGTTGTGATGACATTCTGAGCACACTAGGTGTCGGGGTGTTACACTTCAGGTCTTAAGACTTTCTTATTTTCCATCCTTTGTCTAAAAAAGGGTATTTTATCCACTTCAAGGGATCTCACAACCATGAGGGTCTTTAAATGATGATATTTATCCATATTAAATCTTTCCAATACCTTCTTGGTATAGATAGACTGGTGTACAAACATTCCTTCTGGGAAATGCTCTAGCTGCAGGGCTAAGCAATATTTGGTTTCACCCAAATCTTTCATCTCAAAACTCCGTCGTAAGGTAATCACTTGCTTCCTTTATTTCTTCTGTGGTTCCGATGACATTCAGATCATCGACATATACTGAGATGACACATAATCTATTCTAGAATTTCTTTATGAACACACATGGATAATATTCCTATAGGGACAATATTCTTTCTTCAGGAGAAACACACTAAATCGGTTGTACCACATTCTCCCCAACTATTTAATCTGTATAGTGATCTCTTCAGTTTGATGCTATACATGTGTGATTTTGGGATTTGGAATTGTAACTCCTTCAGGGATTCATACAAATATCCGTATCCAGTGACTCATATAAATATGCGGTCACTACATCCATCAACTACATTGATAAGTTTAAGCTTGCTGCCATTAATATTAAATTTTGAAACATTGTTTCACTACTACAGAAAGGCTTATATTAGATGCCTCATCACAGACAGTTTGATAAACTGTCTCCGATGAGGAACATCGCAGACGGTTCTATAGTGCATCCGTCAGTGATAACATCACAGACGGTTCATTTAGAAACTGTCTGTGATATAAAGCAATATCACAGACGGTTTTAGTATAAAACCATCTGTGATGACTCCTGTAGACACACAGACGGTTCTATTTAGAAACCATCTGTGATATACAGCAATATCATAGACGGTTTTAGTATAAAACTGTCTGTAATGACTCATGTAGATATCACAGATAGTTTTAAAATATAACCGTCTTTGATATATTATTATCGCGGACAGTTCTAGCTAAAAACCGTCTGTGATACGAATAATACATTATTTGTGTCGGTTCTAAAACCTAAAATGGCGGGAAGACTATTTGTATTATTTGTGTCGGGCGCTTTGCGGGGTTAAGGGGAGAGGGACACATTACACATCACATGCGATCATACTAGCACTAAAGCACTGGATCCTATAAGAACTTCGAAGTTAAGCGTGCTTGGATGAGAGTAGTACTAGGATGGGTGACCTCTCGGGAAGTTAAATCCAAGACATGGTAAATTTAGAGATCTAGATGATGTATTATGTATATTATGTAGTACCTAACTATGCATATCACAGACGATTATAAATAGAAACCGTTTGTGATGTCTATTTTCACAGACAGGTTAAAAGCCGTCTTTGATGATCTCCTTCATAACTGACCCTTACTGACCACAAAACCTCATTACAGGAGAATATGTTTCATTGTAATCGATGCCGGGTCTCTACGTGAACCCTTGTGCTACAAGCCTCATTTTATATCTCACCACCTGGATATTTTAATTTCTCTTTAGGATGAAAAATCCATTTGATCCTATAGGGAACACTTTAGGAGAAGCTCGGTCAACGAGACCAAAAAAAACTTTCTCCTTATTAAGCGAGTGCTGCCTCAATTTTTTCTTTTCATTTGACCCGATCTGAGCTCTTCTGGCACTCTGCCATGGACTTTGGTTCTCGATCCAGATTTTAGCAATTTTAGAGGCAAAATATGTCGACAATTGTAGTCTTTGTTTTATACAATTCTCCTTAATCACTTTGGTTATTCTCCAAATCGGAAGTCATAAATTTCAGCCGATGAGGCGTATAAGTCATAAATTTCAGCCGATGAGTGAGAACTTACTTTGGTTATTCTCCAAATCGGAAAGAGATGGAGTTTGCATACCCAAGGAGCCAGAAGTGTAACCGGAGAGTGCTACCTTGGCTGATGAGCATGGCTTCTAGCTAGATTGGCTAGCTTCGGAAGGTTCATCTGAGGGCCTCGTGCGCGATGCCTTAGTCTGAAAAGAAGAGAAGAGGTTGATCATTTTGAAGTCCAAAAGCATGGTGAGTGTTAGTACAAATCTACATCGGCTAAGATACCTCGCTTGTAATATCAACTATACTCGTGTTAGTATAACTGCGCGAATTAGCCTCGCTGCTGGAGGTTGAAGTATTGAAGACAAAATCAGTTGGTGAAGAAGAGTCAGATAGTCCAGGGGAGAAATTGGTCACTAATTTAGAAGCTGGTAGCTCTGCCGGAAAGATTGTTGCTGAAATTGCGGCTCACCAATTGATCAAGTCTAGTGAGCATCGACTATGAATAATGAATAGTGGCAAGCTTTGAAGCTGAAGATCATCGGCCATTCTTAAAACTGTAGCTACTAAGGAGGCTTTGCAAATTCTTTCCCTTGGTGTAAGCCAACTAAGCAAGATAAGGTTTGGGATTACTTACGCAAAGCCGAGTTAGCAAGCATATACAGTCAGATGGTAAAATTCATATGAGGGATGGAATGTTCGATTCTTCGTATGTAGGCCGATTGACAATACACTCAATGAAATGAAGAACTTAAATAGTCCAACTGCTTCATCTATCATGTCCGCACTGTCTAATGCCAAACGAAGGAATGATGGATGTGAGAAGCTATCGGCTTCTCTGTAGCAAAAGAAATCACTCAATGCAAATTCTTCCTTGTCCAGCTAATAAAAGAAGGATACAAATTTCTTCACCCCAACAGGACTTAGTTTCGTGTGCTCCTCACTACTGCATAAGTGATACTTCTCACCAAAGCATCGTCTACTCCTTAATTGGGGATCTTGACCCTCTGGTATGTCTTCACTTGGAAAGCCGGTATTTATAGTGTGGTCAATGTTGAACTGTCGGCTGAAGGAGCAGTACAACCAACTTTGAAGAAACCATAAGAGTCCGCCCACATTGCCGAGTGATCATTGCCCCTGTCTGGTAAACAATCGTCTTCTGATAATATGCATCATCTGGTAAAAGGCCCCAAGAAACAATTTGCCCAGTGCTAGCCGACGGCCTTTTACTAGTTGCTCGGCCAGGACTTGGTAAACTTATGTTGGTCCCAAAGAAGCTCCAGAGAAGAGATATCGGTTTAGCCACATGTTTAAGAAGGTTGTGTGCTCTTTGTCCAATACCGGTTCTATCCCCTTGTTCTTATGCAGATACTGACTCCAACCTTCTCCTTGGGTGGAGATCAGTTTGTACTCTGGATTGGTACCAAAAGCCGATAGTTGATCTTCATCGGGCTTGCAACAACACAGCATGGCTACATCTAATAGGGTTGGGCCAATGAGACCCGGTCGAAGATGAAGGCATTGAAGGTGTCTGACCAAAAATAATAGGCCATGGCTATCATCGACTCGTTGGCTTGAGGGTCGGTTACGGATAGAGGGAGGCATTCTGCTATGCCAATTTGCTCCCACAATAGCATTTTTTTAGCAATTACTCTGATGTATCAGTATTTCCATCCTTTAAGTGACATTGGCCAAGAACAAAAACTCTTGCTCTATCCTTCTATATTATATTCGGGGACTAACAGAGGCAATCTAGGAATTTCTTCGCTGATCACTACTGTCAGCTCTAGATTACCGATTGGACCTAAGCAATACTGAGAGTTCTATCAGGTTCAAGGATAAGTACCTGGTTGGGATCCATCGAAGCTGAGCTGACAAAGGAGGAAGATTGCGAAGATTGGAGGAAGGATGCTTGAAGCCGATTGCAGAAAAGATGAGAGCAAGTGGGTGTGAAAATGATGGATGGGTAAGCCTCGTATTTACAAGGGAGTGAATCCAGTGGTAAAGTTGGGTAATTCTTAAGAACTTTTTGCTACGGTTAATGCAAAGAAGTATACGATCTTGTGGTTGCGCGGGAAAATATCTGCAACTGGCGCAAAAATCATTGAAAAAATAGAACGATTAGATCATGGTGATTGATTTGAGCCCATAACAACGATTTTTGCTGGATTCACAAAATTGATGGTAGCAACAGTTATTATGAGATATTGTAAAAATATATCAATATTTGTATTAATCATTGAAAATCAGTTACATTGTCAGCTAGCGGTCTATAGTAAGAGGAAGATGCTAAGGAGGGGAAGTTTAGGTTACATTGCAACACTAAGGAGAACAAAAGGAAAAAGGAAAGACAAGAAACTCAAAAAAAGCCAACGACGCTTCCCTCTAGGATTCATGCTAATGGCGATGGCACTGCCACCACTGTTGCTGCTGCTGGAGCTTGATGACTCCTAGAGGGCAACATCGGCAGCAGGGCCCGGTTGAGACACCGGATCATCGTCAAAACTAACAATGATGGTCGTAGTCTTGATGACGGTAGCGGCGCTGCCAACCGATTCTGCCGCTGCTTCTTTCGCGGCATCAGCTGGGGGAGGGTCAGCAGTGTCAACCATGGGAGCAGCGACTGCACCTTCTACAGGGGTAGCAGCTGCGGGCGATGGCCTCGTCATTGGCCACCTCTTCCTCTGCACACACCTCAGTCGATAGCTCCTCTTGGAGAGCAGTAGCAATGGCTGAATCGTCTTCTTTGGTTGACCAAGACAAATGGGAGTATTCAGAATAAGAGGAATAGGACAACGAAGACATGATGGCTGGTAGAATATGAAAGTTTATTGGAAAGTTGAATAATAAACTAATAGATTATCGGGTATTTATAGGGTAAATCGGGTAAATAAAACGCCATTATCGGAAGACGAAGCGTCTCCTATATAAAAGTGTGATGGAAGACGAGGTGATTTTGCGAATGGATAGTCGAAGAATTAATGCTTGTAGTATTCCGAAGCAATGGTCTCGGAAAATGGGTAGCTACGATAACTTCCAAAATGGAAGATGAAGTGATAGGATGATATCATGATGAGGGAAGCACGTGTCAAAAATTTGTGCAAGATGAAATTTTGGGGCAAGTTTAAACATATCCCCAAAATTGGGGGCATATGTTGACACCCAAATTTGGTAAGTGACCGATTTCTATTAGAGTCGGTTGTAATAATTTTTGGTAAGGGATGGTGAAAGCATCTAGGCCCCCTAATGGTTTATTTAAATTATTTGTTGGGTTTTGGTGCTTGATGTTCAACTTAAATTAGTTTTAGTAGATTTCCTCAGAAAGAAGGATTAAGGTTCCCTTAATCCTAGTTCTTTGACTTGGGAGTTGATTCAAGTCTCTTAGATGTGTTTTTCTAGTTTTTAACCGTTCTCAACCGTACTATAAAGAGGGATTATGCATAAGTTCAAAATCTTGGTTCCTAGGACTTTTTATTAAGACTACTTGGAGCTTAGGTTAAATCTTTTCAGATTCCTCTAAAAATCTTGTCTTGAGTTCATATCCCTTTCAAGTCAAAATCTAACTGAACTCAAACCGAGCGTTTCCCTTTTACGCCGGACCAAGTTTTTGGGTCCGGTGCAGATAGGCTTTTCCTTTGAAACCAACTCGAGTGCATTAAGGCTACAACGGACCAAAAGTCTTTCTTCTGCTTCAGACCACTTTTCTTGGTCCGTAGTATACTTAAAACTTACTGGTTTTGCAGTTGAATCCAATTCCTTTCTTGTGGCATGATCAGTAGGTTTGCCTTCTACAACAGACCAAGTTTTGATGCATCGTAAAAGTGCACTTCATTATCTCACAACGGACCAGTTTTTGCTCAAAGCATGTGTACGACGGACCAACTCTTCATGGTCCGACGTAAATGCTTTTTTCTCTGATTTGGGTCCGGAGTTCATTGAGCCTCTTGTATTCTTTATCAAACCTTGTCAGATACAATCATTTTGAGTTGTCTTTTCAGTCTGACATTGGCAAACGGCTACTATTGCCAATAACGACTATTTGCTTCCTGTAGCCTATTTAAACAGTTCAGAGGCTCTCCCAAAACAGAACTTTTACATCTCTTTGACATCTAGCATCCCAAAAGTTAAAAAGCTTTCAAAGAGATCAAGCTCAACTCTGAAAGCAAAAATCCTACTCTTACAGCTCCAAGTAAAGTCTAGTTTCAGTAGTTTCTAGTGAACCAAGAGACAGGGCTTGTGGATGGTCTATTACTCTTGGAACTAGCTGTTCCTAGACGGTTTACTGGTGATTGTAGTGCGACCTGTCCAACCGAGATTGTGGAAGGCCACTGTCATTGTGAGAGGTTTCGACTCACCTCACCGGAGTGGTAAAAGAGTCACTCTAGTGACAAATCCAGTACTCCTGTTGTGAGTTACTGGTGGAGCAATACTTCCGAGGAAGTGCTCTAACGGGGATGTAGGAGATTTATCTCTGAACCTCGGTGATAAATTTCGTTTGTCTCTGTGTTTTGTTTGTCTTTGCTTGTATCTCAGTTCGTTGGCTCTTGTTCGTTGACTGTTGGGACTTAATCATTATTTTTGTTCAGTTCCTTTCTTTAAACTCTTAGTTAATCTTGTTAAATTGTTAAAATTGCCTATTCACCCCCCCCCTCTAGGCCATACCGATCCTTTCAGATGGATTGCAATCAGAAACCAATGCATTCTCGGCAGGCCTTGACTAATTAGAGTAATAGGCCAATACATTTTCAGTAGATCGTATCTGATGTTGGCTTCATCTAAGGAAACCGAGTTCGATATGGGCAGTTCAAGAGATTAAGAAGGATACGATCGGACTTAATATGATAAGAAGAGATTGCAGTTGACACGAGCGATTGAATAGACCGAGAGGGATACGGTCGTGGTTGAAGGCTATAAAAGAAGACGATAGGCAATATTGAAGACAACACCCAATCAACCAATTCAACATGCTCTTTTTTTTTCTTTACTTTCCGCCTTAAAGTAATCTTTAGTTCTGTAATCTTTCTTTTGTAACTTGTTTTTGATCAACAAAGTTGCGCATCGCCGATTGTTGATCATCATCAACTTATGCCAAGCCAGGTCTACTTCTTCTCCAATCTTGCTGCGCATCGCCTTTTTCGGGAAGAACTATCTTTACCTTCGTCTAATCAACTCCAGCAGGTTGATTAGATCTACGGGTTACCATAGTTTGTATCGGCTTGAACGAGCTGATAGGGCTTAGTTGTCAACAAAACTTTAGATTGGTTTTGTAACCGATTCACTGACATTATCCTCTTGCTGATTGTAGGATCAAATTGGCTGGCACGCTCACACTCCGAAATTAAACTGGGTGTTTGCGTGTGTTGGTTTTAGCTAATTTGTCGTAATGTTTTTGACGCCAACAAGGTGGCAACTTTTTATTTGATAAGGAGTAGTACCTCACTAAGAAAATCAAGTAACAACTCACTGAGAAGGAGGGTAGCAACTCACCTAGAAAATTAAATTCACCTTACTAGCAACTAATGTTACTAGCAAAGTCAAGAGTTGGTAGCACGAACACCTAAAGTTACTAGTTAAAAAACATGTTATTAATATTTCTACAAAATATATTCAACATGTATCTTATTTTGTTCGGCTCGCAATATAGATCACAAGGTACTAGGGCAATCAGTTTAAGTAAAAGAAAAAAACATAAACATGTACAAACTCTTGTCTCGCATCCTACTAGGGCAATCAGTTTAAGTAAAAGAAAAAAACATAAACATGTACAAACGTCATACGCATTAAACAAACCGTTATACTCTGCCTCCCCATGCAAACGTCATGCGTGTCTACTGTCTACTTGTTCACGACGCGCGGGCCTGATCGCGTGGTCGCGCTATGGCGCAACTAGTAGCTAAACTCCATTGTCGTTTGTTAACTTGTGGCGATGGAAACCAGTGACGTGAAGAACGGATTGCGCTCCGCTAGACGAGCTGTCGTGACACAGCCAATTCATTGGAGTTTAAGAAACTACTAGGAAGATCTGCGCGCTACGCCGCGTCGTGCGAAATTTGATCTAAATTTTTATTTGTGAAAAAAAGGCAAGAATATCAAAGATAATACACGTTTTGAAAAATATTAGAGATCGCTCTGGACAATATTAGATTTCGAGTTGACAAAAAAATTATAGATGCCGAGTTTAACACCCTATGCGTTCACCAGGTAATATAAGAGATCGAGCTGCAAAAAAAAAAAGTTATCTCCCTTGATTTTTCACCGAGAAAAACGAGGAAAAACGGGAAAAAACGGAGAAACGACGTACGTAAAACGTTTTTTTTGGAAAAACGGTCAACGAAAACAATTTTCACAGGAAAAATGAGGAAAAACGGAGAAACGACGAACGAAAAACAAATTTTCATTTATTTTTTTTGAGAAAACGGCCAACGAAAACATTTTTTTCATGCTCCGGAGGAAAAAACGGATAACGAAAACATTTATTCTGGGCAAAACGGAGAAAAGAAACGGTCTCCCTTTTTTTTTTGGGAAAATGGCCAGCGAAAACATTTTTTTCCATTCTCCGGAGTAAAAATGGATCACGAAAGCATTTTTTCCAGGCAAAACGACGAAAGGAAACGGTCCTCCATTTTTTTTTTTTTTTTTGAAAACGGCTAACGAAAATATTTTCGCATGCTCTGGAGGAAAAACGGACCGCGGAAATATTTTTTCAGGCAAAATGGGGAAAGGACTCGAACGTAAAACGCGAGGACCTATTTGTTATAATTTTGGACCTGTTCGCTATTTTAAAAAAGTAGGAAAGGGCTCATCCGCGATTCATATTTAACGGGAGGTTCTTCCTGTAAAACGGCAAATGAGGGACCTAAACGCGAACCGAAAAAAAGATTTTGCTCTCACATAAAATTGCGTGGGGACCTATTCGTAATTTGGAAGAACCGGAGGGCTTTTTCGCAAAAAAGAAGGTGGACACGTTGGGTGACCGGCTGCGCTCCAAAACCAGCCCTTATAAGGGGGTTAGTATTATAAGTTATTAATAATACGCTTATTTCAGATTGAGCAAAATATTTTTTTTACTTACCAAAACTATAGGAGATTACCATTGCACAAAACATCATTTGTCATACGCTACATTCCATAGTTTACACGTACCCTCATCTAAATAGTACACATTGTCAAACACCGGTACACAACATTCTCTCTTTTTATTTAAACAAGGTTACAGATAAACTAGTACGTTGTGTAAGCGAGCAATAAGCTATTTACAGTGTGTTTGGTTGCCTGTACCAAGTGGTACATGTATAAGATGGTTCAAAAAAAAATCATCCATACGTTTGGTTGCTTGAATGGAACCATCCTATCCTGGATCAAGTGATACAAATTTGAGTAATATTATCTCTAGATGCTGAACCATCTCATTCACCCGAAATAATGGAATCAAATGGTACAGGACCATCCTATCCCATTCAACCTTATCCCATGAACCAAACACATCATTAGTGACGATCGGCTAAACAGGAAAAGCGACCGACTAATGGTTCGACGGAGTTAAAAGCACTCTGATTATACGATGTGTAACGCTTTAATTAGCTGGTGTCACCCTGATCGGCCGACTAGGAACCGCTACCTGTACGAGACGAAAGCAATGGATTGTTGCCTATTCCTGATCTACGCATGCATGTTGTCAATGCCCATCTCCTAGTTTGTTGCATGTGTCAAGCTAGGCCTGTTGGTACTTGGTTGGGTAGAATCCGGCTAGGGGAAGGATGTAATGTGCCAAAATTGACATTGCATAACCTTCTTGGTTGGGTAGAATCCGGCTAGGGGAAGGATGTAATGTGCCAAAATTGACATTGCATAACCTTCATGCCGTTGTGGAGCAGAAGAAAATTGTGGAAGGCAGAGCATCTCTTTTCTGATTATTCTCTGGGCTTTCGGAGGAACCAAAGCAGAGCACCGTATCCATATCTGCTTTTTTTCATTCAGGCAGGGAAGCACCCAAAAGGAAACGTCAGCAGATGTGTCCTGACTTGAGTGGCACTGAAAATGTTCTGGCACCGGATCCCATCCACCATATTATTGAGGTGACACGAATGCTAAAAGCTTTTTATGATAAGATCATGTTTTGATCATGCCAATGAATGGCACGTGTGTTATCAAATGTCAATATATATCGCCGGGCAGGGAAATTTTCCGGTTTAAACCTCAGAAACCGGCTTAATTTTTTGGTAGTGCTGCCAGTGGATTGGGTTTCTTCCATCTTGAAGTCCCTGAATCTAGTAGAAGTGCTTCTTTCAGATATAACAACTGTGGAGTTATCACCATTGATCAAGGGGAGATTTCGTTGACTGAATTGGAAAAAAATTTGTCTGACATTTTTTATGCTCATTGGCCTTGGCAGGTTAGGCAGTTGGAGGATTTTAGATACCTAGTTCGTTTTCCCCCTCAAAAAAAAGTTTCTGACCTTGCTCTGCTTCCTAGCTTTAATTTGAATAAAAGTAGTGTGACTGTTTATGTTGAAGCCTGGAAAGGAGAGGTAGATACTTTTGATGAACTTCAGGAGGTTTGGATTCAAGTGAGAGGTTTCCCCCTAAATGGTGCACTTGGAAAGTATTTGAGCAGGTTGCTTCATGTGTTTGGCATATTAGTGAATGTAGATTGGACTAGGATGTTTAAAAGTTTCTATGAGGTTGTTAGATTGCAGATTGCCTGTAGAGATCCTAGCCAAATTCCTCAACATAGGTTGATGGGTGCAGAAAAAGTGCTATTCTTGATAAATATAATAGTGGTGAAGAATGAAATTCCTCAATCAGTGGAAGGTAATGATCAAGATGATGACAATGAGGATGACATAGATGACTTGGATGAAGAGGAAAAAAAGGCTAGTGATAAGGGAGATAATATGGACACTGAACAAACCCATCATACAACTGAACAAACTCGGTCTGGCTCTTCTACCAAACAAACTGGTAATGCAGATGGTAAACACTCTGCTGCTTACAAGGATATGTCTGCTGATGTGAATGATTTAAATAGCTTTGAACATAAACTGCTATCGGTTCAAGCCTTTGAGATAGTGGACACAAAACTTGGCTACAAATGTTTCAAGAAAAATGCAAAGAAAGCTTTCCAAGATGAGACAGTCGGTGATGATAGATGCTTTAAATTGCTGAACGATTTAGGTTTGATTTGCTTTGATGAGGAGTTAGAGGAAACTTCAGAGAAGGAGAGGTATGCTTCTTTACATGGAGGTCAGGGAACGAAGGATAAGCATAAAGTGAACAATGATAAAGATCATGATCTTGAAGATATGCAACCCATTCAAAGTAGGAAGTTTCAGAAAAGGCAAGTTCATTGGGGTCCGGTACCAAATAAAAGAAGTAAGAGAGTGGAAGATCAAGGTAAGACTATACTACAAAGAGCTCAGAAATTACAGCAGAAGAAAAACCTGGAGGACTGCCCCAGACCTACAGGTACGACTCTCAGGAATTCTTTTGATTCTTTTTCTATTCATGATTTAAATTTGTTAGCTGAAAAAGTGGATATTATGATGGGATATTCAAATATGGAAAAATCTGATAATGTTGTCATTTGTAAGGAAGCTGATGCTATTAGAGTAGCGAATTTTGATCAAAGAATCTCTGTGGGAGAGTGCTCTTTGATTGATGAATGTGATTCTAGCTTAAATATTGATGCTCCTATGGAAAAGGAAGATTATCAGAATATATCCCCAATATCTCTGTTGGAGATTCATGGGGAAAAAATGACGTAGAAGGATGGACCATTGTTGGTAAACATAAACGGGGCAAGCACTCCATGCAAATTAAGAAAGTATGAGAGGTTTATTTTGGAATATTATAGGTCTAGGGCAACCTGGTAAGACCCAATGTTTAAAAGATCTCATTTGGAATCATAGAACAGATTTTGTTTGTTTTCAAGAAACAAAGAGGGATAATTTTAGTGAATCCTTTCTTAATATGATCAGTGGTTCTAAATATTTTGAATGGCACTAGCTCCCAGCCAAAATCACTGCGGGTGGTATTTTGGTTGGCATTGATTCTATTACTTTAGAAGTCATGCAGGTTGATGTTAAAAAATTCTCGATTCAATGTACCAAAAGAAATGATTTTGTTTGGAGACTTGTTGTCGGGACCCCGAATTTGCAAATCCGGACCCTCTGTGTATTCAGCACTAGTCCAGGAACGCGCTAGTGCACACAGTCTTAACATCGGTAAATATCACAATCATACCACTCGATACTAATAGAGTACTTTATTTAAATAGTCAAACTGGTTACTTGACCTTATGGTCAAGTCACAAATGTACGCCTCGCAGGGCGAACTTATTAAGAGAGAAATAGTAGCAGCGGAAAATCAAATAACTTCGTGGCGCCATCCAGTATACCACAGGCAACTGACTGGGCTCGCTTCCCTAAGTAGACGGATCCTCTTGGAGCTCCTCTTCCAAAGCTGGTGTAGTCTCCTCTTCAACTGGTGTTGTATTGTGGCAAGGGTGAGTACTTGGTACTCAGCAAGTCATGCACAGAATGCAGGCTAATATACTATATGCATGGCTTGGTACAAAGGAATAGCTCATGGTATATTTGCAGTAAACAGCATTTGACAAATATCATAAGTAGATTCGAAAGCAGTAGAAACAAGTAAAGCATAAATAACTTTTCAAGAAGTTTAATAAACATCTTTCCCATCCTAATCCACATTTCCATCAACATCATTATTAATCCAACCCAACCTTTCAAACCCAAGTTATTTTTGAGAAAATCTAACCCTTGACTGTAATTCCCGAGCGATGTCCAATACCGCGGACACGGCTATTCGAATAGATTCTACACTCTGCAGAGGTTATGCACTTTACCCACAAGATACAGTCAAACACCACAAAGGCGAGTTCAGTAACAAAGTCTTTGGAAACCTCTAACAATACAAGTGGTCCTCCCTGCTATTGCGCAAGACTAACCCTTCCCTTAGCTAAGGCGAAGTCTAGGCCAATCAACCGTTAGATGGGTACTGGCCTCGGCCAGACGCTCCCCGTACAACTTACACAAAGGGTGTAGTTGACATCACGAGGTCCCACAGTGCGTTATTAGCAACTTAGTCAACTAGGTCCGTCCCATTACGGACATGTGGTTGCACGTTAGACCCAGTTCAAAGGCTTGCAAGGTTAAGTCCTTAGGGTGACCAGGGCAAGACTACAGAAGAACCAAATCAACATCCCCAATGCCACAACTGGCCCACTGATTACTCTTGCCACATGCCGGCCGAAATCAGCGTTTATCAAACCCCAGTTGATTACCATGCACCACGTGCCATCAACATCACATGATACCTTTCCAAGACAGGTTCAATATATCATTAAGTCAATATTAGCATTTGATTGTCCAAAATCATGTCATGAGCACGTAGCAGGTCTAAGCAAAGATACTACAACGGTCTAAAACCCATGTTGGCAATTTAATAATGTCCAACTAGTAAACCACAACTAGGGTGACAAAGGGTCATGGCACATACTTAAATAATCAAGGTGTCATACGGCAAATTGGTACTTATCTAATCCCCCATATTTAAATAAAGTATTTTTCTATTGGAACTTAGCATGCAATAAGTTAAATCAAAATAAGTTTCAAAATAGGATCAACATGGTCAAAGCACAACTTGCCTTCAAAAAGTACTTGTTCTTGGTCTTGAGTTGGATCCTGAGTCAATACTTCTCCTTCGAATCCTTCCGGCACTTCAACGTCTACTCGTAAAGCGTGCAAATAGCAAATACACGAATAAACAATAGGCAAAAAGTGTCCAAACATCCAAATAAAATCCATGAACAGAGAGAACATAATTTTATGAGTTTTTAGAAACTGGAATCGTCAAATTTGGAGTTAAAATGCAAAAGTTATGATTATTTAAAGTTTAAATAATCAATTAAATAATTTTACAGAGAAAAACTTTAGTCCAAAAATTAAATAAAATTCATATTTAGGTAGGTCTCAATTTTATACAAATTTAGAAATTTGAATCACTCAAATCGGAGTTGAAACGCAAAAGTTATAAGCGTTTGAAGTTTGAATCAAAATCTGAAATCATTATTTCGAATTAATAAATCATTTTCTTTTGGAAATTAATTATTGCGTCAGCAAGGACACGTGGCAGCCGATTGGCCTGCGGCGTTAGCCGATCCATGGGCGTGGTCACGCTCGGCTCGGGTCTACCGTGGACTCGGTCCACGAATCCACGATGTCGGCCCGACATGTGGGTCCCCTCGGGTAGCGTCGCTGGCGGCGTCAGCGGGCTCGACCTGGCCCGGCAGGTGGGACCCATTGTGGCGTCATTGCGTCGGCGCTTTGCAGACGGCGGCCGACATCTTGAGCGCCATGGCGTCGGCGTGGCGTCATGGTGCGATTTAGGCTGGGCCGACATGCGGGCCCAGCGTGTCGGCGTCACTGCGCTGGCGTGGGCGACATCGACCGCGGCGGTCGGTCTCCCGACAGTGGCGCAATCTCGGCCGTTGATTTGAAATTCAACGGCCTAGATTAGATCGATTCTCACGCGCTTTGGGTTAACGCGTTCGTCTGAACCGTTGGATCTAGATCCGACGGTCGAGATTGATCTGGGAATCGCACGTGGTTCTCACCGAGGATGACGTGGCGCAATCTGGGCCCTTGGATGAAGATCCGACGGCCGCGGAGCTCGAACGACGGCGATGGCTTGCGCGGGCGCTGCTCACCGGCGCGAGGGACGACGACCTAGCCGACGGTAGCGGGCGCGGCTTCCGTGAGTGAGAGGTACCTACGGTGCGCCTTTGGCTTGGGGTCTGAATCGGGAGTCAACGGCGACGAGGCGGACGGCGGCGTAATTTGACGAAAACCACGGCGGCTCCTTCTCCCTACTCCGGCGAGCTCTGGCGGCGCAACCACGGCGGCTCAGGCGACGTTGTCTAGGGCTACGGGTGCGCAATGAAGCGGCGATCCCGACACGGGTAGCGGCGCAATAAATAGGGCCCTCGGCGTCCGTGAAACGCGCGGAATCCGAGGTCCTCTCCGTCGCGGCGGCGACACGGTTAGGGTGACGTGGCACGCGCACAGCCGTTGGATCGAGATCCAACGGTACGCGAGTTTGGGTCCGGGTCGGACTCGGGCGAACTGGCTGGCTCGGTCGGGCTCGGGCTCGGTGACATGGCTCAATCGTGGCCGTTGGATCTGAATCCAACGGTCACGCGGTTAGGGCTCGGCCGAGTGGGTTCGGTCGAGTCACGTGGCTCGGGTCGGACTCGAACTCGAGTCTGACTCGGGCTCGGTCGGATGAATAGTACAAACCCACTCGCATTTTCCAGCGATTTAATAATTAAAATAATTCCCAGTAATTCATTTAATTCATTAAAAATAGCAAAAGACTCAGAAAAATTCCAGAAAAATTCTGGAAAATACTTTAGGGTATTTGGGACTCAAATAAAATATTTCCAATAAAATTTTATTTGCAAAGTTTAATTCTTTAATTATTTCAAAATGGAATAAATTCAAATAAATTCCAAATAAATCCAAATAAATTCCAGAAAATTCCAAAAATTCACCAAAGTGCCAAATCACACATGAATTTATGAAAAGAAAAATTTTGGGGTGTTACACTTGTTTCTGTTTATGGGTCTCCTTATGATGAGGGGAAATAAGATTTTTTATCTGAGCTGCATGAATTTTTCTTATAGATGATCATATCCCAACTATTTTAGGAGGTGACTTCAATCTGGTTAGATCTCAGGCTAATAAGAATAATGACAATGTAGATCATAGATGGTGTGATAAATTTAATGATTGGATAAACATGTGGGGACTTATGGAAATGAATTTGACTGGTAGACACTTTACTTGGTCCAATAACCAAGATAATCCAGTCATGTCAGTGATTGGTAGAATTTTCTGTAGTACTGCTTTTGAGGAAAATTTTCCTTTAGCTATTGCTTCCTACCTTCCTAGAATTGGTAGTGATCATACCCCCATGTTGCGGGACTCGGGTGATGGTATTTCTCATTCTAGACCTATTTACAAGTTTGAGAAATGGTGGCTCCTTCATGGAGATTTTAATGATATCATCCATACTTGGAACACCCATGTTAGAGGTCAAGATGCTATTGAGAAATGGCAGTATAAAGTTAGAAAAATTAGGAAAGTTACTAAAGGTTGGAGTCTTAATGCTGAATCTGAAATAAGGAAAAGGAAGAAACTACTTCTAGATGATCTCAACAATATTGATATTCTTTCGAAAACTAGAACCTTGACTTCTGCTGAGAAAAATAGATTTGAGCTTATTAAACAAGAGTTAGGGAATATTTGGACGATGGAGGAAACTAAAGCTAGACAAAGAGCTCGGGAAAAGAATATAAAAGAAGGAGATAGAAATACTAGATATTTTCATGCTATGGCAAATCAAAGAAGGAGAAAAAACTTTATTACTATTCTTGACGGGCCTGAGGGCCCGGTTTATGATACTAATAGCATGCTTGATATAGCTTGTGACTATTATAAATCTTTATTCGGTTTTGAAGCTAAACCCAATATTAATTTAGGAAACAATTTCTTTACTTCTGATGATATGATCTCTGATGAAGAGAATATGTCTTTGGAGGCCCACTTCACGGAAGAGGAAGTTAAGAAAGCAGTCTTTGATTCATACTCTGATGGTGCTCCGGGTCCTGATGGTCTTCCTTTTATGTTTTATCAAAAGTATTGGACGGTGATTAAGGAATACTTGATGGATTTATTTAGGGCTCTTGAGAAAGATGAGTTAGACCTTTTTAGACGTAATTTTTCTATGATCTCTCTTATTCCAAAAGAGAATAATGCTACTAACATAAAACAATTTAGACCTATTAACCTTTTGAATTGCAGTTACAAAATTATTACTAAAGTGTTAACTAATAGGATTGGTCCCATACATATGTGATAGAATCATTTTACACAATCAAACAGCTTTTATAAAGAATAGATTCATTTTAGAAAGTGTGGTCACGGCTCATGAAGTAATTCATAGAATTCATCAAGACAAGGGTAAGGGTTTTGTGCTCAAGCTTGATTATGAGAAAGCTTATGATAAAGTTAATTGGAGTTTCTTAATGAACATCCTTTCTAAAAGGGGTTTTGGGACTAAATGGCAAACATGGATCTCTTCCATGTTAGATAAAGGCTCTGTGGGAGTCAAAATTAATAATGTTGAAAGCAAGTTTTTCCAAACTGGCAAAGGTTTGAGACAAGGCGATCCTTTGTCCCCAATTCTTTTTAACCTGGTCGTTGATGTTTTTACAAGAATTTTGCAGAAAGCTGCTGCAAATGATTTGGTTAAAGGTTTGTGTGAAGATTTCTGTTGAGGAGGCATTATTAGTTTACAATATGCTGATGACACCCTCCTTTTCATTCATAATAATAAGAAACTTGCTTTAAACATTAAGTGGTTTCTAACATGTTTTGAACAAATGTCTGGTATGAGGATAAACTTCCATAAGAGTGAGTTGATTTCTATTGGCTGTGATAAAAATGAGACAGATAGATTTGGTAAAAAAATTTGCTGTAAGATAGGTTCTTTTCCTATTAAATACCTTGGTATCCCCCTTCATTACGAGAAAATCAAAAGAGATGACCTTCAACCTCTTGTTGATAAAGTGCTGAAAAGAATTGCAGGTTGGAGAGGCAAACTCCTCTCTCACAGTGGTCATCTGATTCTTGTTAAAACTTGTCTTTCAAGTATTTCTCTTTATCTTATGTCTTTTTTTAAATTTCCTAAATGGGCCTTAGATCTCATTAATTCTCACATGGCCAATTGTCTTTGGAATGATTATGAAGGGCATAACAAGCTTCATCTAGCTAATTGGCATCTAGTGTGTATGTCAAAAAAGTATGGTGGTCTTGGTGTTCCAAATCTTAGAGATCTTAATCTTTATCTTCTGGCCTCTTGGATAAAAAGATTGTGTAAAAATGAAAACAATCAGTGTGTCAGTTTGATTAAGTTCAAATATAAAATAGAGAAACCCAACATCTTCCTTAGTAAGTATGAGCATGCTTCGGTGTTTTGGAAAAGTGTTATGAGGGCGATTCAGACTACCAAGTTTGGTTACAGGTGGATTGTAGGTAATGGAACTAAGATTAGGTTTTGGGAGGATATCTGGTTTGGTTCTTCTTGCTTAGCAACTCAATTTTGGGATCTCTATGTGTTAGTCTATGAAAAAGGTGTAACAATTGTTGAGATTTGGGATGGTTCTAATTTAAATTGTACCTTCAGAAGAACCTTTTCTGAAAGCATGATGACCAGGTGGTTTGAATTGCTGGAGGTTATGAAAAATATAAGACTTGTCGATGAGGATGATAAGTTGGTTTGGCAGTATAATAGCAATGGTATTTACTCCGTTAAATCTTTTTATGCAATCATAAATTTCAGAGGTGTTCTTCCTATGTTCATCCCAGCAATATGGAGCCTGATCATTCCCCAAGAATCCATTTCTTTATTTGGCTTCTTTCTCATAATAAACTAATGACTAGAGATAATTTGTTGAGAAGAGGTATAGATAAAGGATCCTTATGCATTTTTTGTGATGAGATTGAAACTATCATTCATCTTTTTTTCGATTGTGTGGTAGCAAGGAATGTTTGGGATATAATTAATAGATTTTTCGATTTGAACATTGAGCATAACTTTGATTCTATTGCTTGCTTTTGGATAAATAATAAGAAGAATGCTGCTTTAAACAATATTTGTGCTGCTGTTTTATGGAGTGTGGAAATGCAGAAATAACATGATTTTTCTTTCTCAGAGTTGGTCAAATATAAAAACAGTCTTAAGAAGATTACTTGTCTCGCTAAGGGATTGGAGTCCACTTTACAAGGAGAACATGATGCTTCAGTTGGACCGGTTCTACAGAGAACTGGAAATCATTCTTCGAGCTCCACTTCCTTTGGGCCCTGGCGCAACCTGAGCAAGAATGGAGATTTTATGGAGGAAGCACTTGAGGATGATTCTATCTCAGAGGAGTTGGTTTCTTTTTCTACTTACTTTAGTGAATTGATTAAAGACAATCTGTGAATGTACTGTGGGTCTTAGAAGTCCTTTCTGTTGGAGAGGTTGCTATGCTTGCTGAATTTTGAGTGGGAACCAAAATGGACAAATGTATCTAACACTTTTACCAGTTTCTTTTAATGAAACTGGGACATCAAAGCTTTTGATGTCCTTTTGATCTATTTTTTTTTTCCCGGTTTAATTGGTCGAATAACCTGATATAGCTTGTCCATGTGTGAAGTGGACTTCATTTGACTCTCTCTTACTTCTTAACTATATTATCTGGCTTTCTTTTCCTGGAAAAAAAATATAGATCTCTACTTATACAAGTTGATCTGCCGTTGTAGAGTTTTATTGAAATAGGCCTTTTGCCTTACTCGTTTTATATTTGACTAGTAAACTAACGCTATACCTAACTACATTATGACATCATGGATTAGCCTCTCAATTTAGACTTCTTCTACTTCTAGCTTAGGTACACTATGTGTGGAAGAAAACGCTCCATCCATCTATCCATAGGAATTGAAGTCAAGCAGGCTCAAAACAATGTGAACGATCCCGTGATCATACATCCATTTAAGATTCTTTCCCCTGCAAACCTAATCCGTTTGTACTCTACCTGACAGGGAACTAACACGCACGAGTGACTCATTGCAGTCGTCATCCTTCAAAGAAAAAAGGAAAGAAAAGAACTGAGGATCAGGAGAGAAAGTTTTTGGTTCAAGCTCTCTTTGTTTGTTTCTCATTTAATTTCCTCTTTCCAATTTGTGTCTTGATTTGGATGCGGTGGAGGAGCTAGGACTTTGTCTCTGCTATGAGACGCGAAGAATCTGTTGTTCCGTCGTGGTCAAATTAGACCTGTTCAAATATAATCGTGGATGAGACAGCAGCTAGCTCAACCCCCAGAGCCAGAGCGATCCATCCAAGAGCTAAACTACAAAACGTAATTTGTAATTAAGCATTCATTTTTTAACAAATTGATACGCCATGTGGCCAAACATCCAGAACCAAAATAGCAGCATACTTATGCATGCTAGCATGGATGGGTTTGACCAAGCTAGCTAGCCCGTATATAGACAGGAGATGGCAAAAATAGAGAGCTCGAAGAGCCGGCGTATATCTACCAATATGGACTAGCGTTTAATGTTAGATTAGTCTAAGCTCCAAGTCTTTAGTCTAGCCTAGATCATGATCACACATATGCGGAAATAAATAAGAACTAACCCGGTGATGCAAGAGTGGCCATTAGTTTGGTTGACGGTGGAGTAGAAGATGCAGGGAGCGGACACCGGCAATGTTCTGTCGGTGGATGGCGGCGGCCTTCGGGACGCCACCTGCACTGACCGGACACGGCCCTTCGGGTCTCTCCCAGAGCGTTTTATGATCGGTATGAATTGGGGTTGTCAGTACCAAGAGAGAGATCGTCACCTCTCCCCGGCCGGCCATCCCGTGGAGAGACTCGAGAGCAGGTCCAAAATATGAAAACGCCGCCGATCATGGCGCATAATTGAGAATATTAATTAATTAGGATCCAAATATGAATCCGTCGATTAGGTAGGCACATTAATGGGGACGAGCAGTTTAGGAAAGCATTTTGTGCGTTGTCCCCTTAACCTTATCTGAGATCAACCAACATTTATGCCTGCTTGCTGCTATTCTCAGCTACTGGTTGGTTATGCAGAATGAAAGGTACTACACAGATTTATTCGCCTCGGCTGAGGCACTCGGAAAAATTATTTGTTACTCGATCTGTTCTCAAGATGGTATTCCTCGTATCTCACTAAATGTCATTCTATATTTTTGTACTTTCACCAAGGTAAATCTATAAAAGACCGGTATTATCTTTCTTCTTATGTTTTTAAATAGTGTGTCTTACCCTAGTCTATGGCAGTAAATTACAATGAAAATAGCCAAAGGGGATTGGTATAGAAGTAAAAAAGGTAAAAAGTCAACTTGAAATAGTATAATGATATGTATTTAGGAAAAAATTTGAAAACTAGAATGACATGTATTTAAGTACAGATACAGTAAAAGAAAAAAGAAACTATTAATCCGTCACTAGCTAGAACGCATGCACTGGAACCACCGGTACCGATTTCATGCCAAGCTTTCTTCAAGTTCAGCATTCAGGAATGAGCACAAGCTTGGCTTGTACATACCTTCTAGAAGCTATCTACGATCCTCATACAGGCCTTTCTTCATCCCACAGACTGAGATTTCCACCAACTAGTCGGCGATGGAATCGATCGATCGCGGCAGCTCACTTTCACGCATCTGAGTTTCTTCGTCGGTCTCTGGTAATGTATCTTGCAGCCTCCGTTCAGATTTTTTATTTTTGGCGATCAATCCATTCAGAATTCTGTCAAGATAAATTGCAGCAAGTCATCTCATAGTCGATATGTTACGCTAATAAGGGAACAGATTTTAAGTGATACCGAACATAAATGACAAGTACCTTCAAAAGTTCTTCTGCCTCCCTTTTAACAGTGCTCAAATGTTGCGCCTTCTAAGTCCTTCCATTTGTCTAGCATCCGTAGTGCACCGCGAAACACGACTCCCAATTTCAAGATCCGATGAAGTCAAATTGATGTCTAAGCAAAAATAAGTAAGAAGATTCAACTTCACTCTTTTGCAACTATTTTCGACAAGCGTATATAGTATTAAATAATGGCTCCAGCACCTGCTGATAAATGTTTGGAATCACCATGAAAAGACCCCAATTCAAAGGAATTGACAAAGGCAACGGTTCCAACCAGACGAACATAATAAATAGGGGTTTTTACATGTGTGCCCTTAGTTTGAACACACTACTCAGTTTTACTCATAGTTCTATATCTTCCTCAGGTCTACCCTTGCTGCCCAAATTTTCATCAGTTGTGCCCTCCCACGCCGTTTCTGTCAAGTTCACGTTCCTTACAGGTGGGACCCACCAAAAAAATCCCCAACCCTCTCACCCACCCGTCGAGTTCACCAAAAAAAATTTCGTCAGGGGTGCTCCCTCCGGCGGCGGCTCAGGCAGGAGACGTGAGGTGGATGCACGGGCGGCGGGCTAGGCGGCGGCGGCGGCGGAAAAGCTCAGGCCCGCGCCCTGGCCCTGCGCTCCGGTGGCCAGCGTCCGCGCCCCGCACTCGGCGGCCCCTGCTGGTCCGTGCCCCGCGCCCCGAGCCCCGCGCCCCGGCGGCCTCCTGGTCTCAGGGAGCACACCGCAGCCGGTCCGGCCCGCCCCCCGCGCTCCGCACTCTGGCGGCCTCCTGCTGGTCCTCGCCCCGCGCTCGGTTCGCCTCCCGCGGGTCCGCGCCCCGCGCTCCAGCAGCCCCTGCCCGGCTTCGGGTCTGCTGCTCGTGGGCGACTGCCCGGCGTCGGCGTGACCCTCTCGACGTTGGCCCGCTGCACCGTCTGCCGGCCGCGGTAACAGCTCCCCACGCCAGCTCTTGACAGCAGCAGAAGCGCATCAGAACCCGCTCCTCTCCTCCACGCCAGGCACTCACACCACCTGCTCCCCTCCTCCAGGCAAGCAACAGAACCCGCTCCTCTCCTCTTTGTAAATGTTGGCTACTAAAATAGTTACCTTGGTATATATGAGTTCTTACCGTTGTAATTTTTGTATGAAATAGGATGGATCCTGTTATTCCCAATGATGAGGTTGAACCAATAGAAGTTGTTGTTGCACCTGATGATGATGAGAGGCAGTATCCTGAATTTGTTGACAAGTGGGATATGCTAGACTTTGAGGACTATGATGGAGATGTTACAGGGGCACAATTTGAAGAGACTGATGAAGAGGAGGAGGAGGAGAACATAGCTATGGGGGTGGATGAGCAAGGAGAGGGTGAGGATGTACGAAGAATTGAGTATGATAGAGATAATCCATCCTTAAAAGAAGGCAGCACATTTGTATCAATGACCGAATTTAGGAATGCACTTGCTACCTATTGTATCAAAGGTGAATATGATTTTGTAATTGACAAGAGTGAGCCAACTAGAATGACCGTTCACTGTGCATTTGAGAGGTGTCAGTGGAGGATACATGCTTCCCGTATGCGGAATAGTACAAGCATTCAGGTCAAAGTGAACCCATCTCCTCACACTTGTCCAAGTGAAAGAAAAGGGTCACATAAGGCAGCTAAAAGTAGGTGGTGTGCAGATGCAGTATTGGAATGGGTGACAGATAACCCATGCATTGGTACAACTGAACTGATAAAGAAGATTAAAGAGAAGTACAACATTTCGGTGCCTTATATGATAGTGTATTATGGCAAAGAAATGGCTCTTGACAAGATCTATGGTCCATGGAAGGAAAGCTTTAACTTGTTGTTCACTTTTGAAGTGGAGATGGCGTGCCCTGGTAGTGTTGTTGAGATTGACCATCATACAGTGGATTATAAAGTGAGAGGCAAGACTATGAACAAAGAATGTTTTAGAAGAGTGTTTGTTTCATTCAAAGCATGTTGGAGTGGCTTCTTAGCTGGTTGCAGGCCTTATCTAGCAGTGGATGCAACAGCTCTTTATGGAAGGTTCAGAGGCCAGTTAGTAGCTGCTTGTGCCATTGATGCACATAATTGGCTCTTTCCAGTGGCATATGGTGTCCTCGAGGCAGAGTCAACAGAAAGTTGGACATGGTTCCTACAGAATTTGCGTCAGGTTATAGGGTTTCCACATGGATTGGCTATACATACAGATGCTTGCAAGGGTTTAGAAACTGCAGTGAATTATGTGTTCCCTGGAGTAGAGCATAGGGAATGCATGAGGCATTTGGCTACAAATTTGAGCAAATCATTCAAAGGAAAGTTGATTGATGACAACTTATGGCCAGCATCATTGACATATAGCCTTAGAAAGCATAACTATCATGTGAATCAGCTGTACACAAACTCTAGACTAAAGACATACATGGATAGTCATCACAAATATCTATGGGCTAGAAGTAAATTTGGTGAAGGGTGCAAGGTAGACTATGTGAACAATAACTTGGCGGAGTCATTCAATGCATGGATCAGAAGAACAAAGGGGATTCATTTGGTGGAGTTGTTGGATAAGATTCGACAAATGCTTATGGTAAAGTTTGAGTTGCGTCAAAGAACTTCACTCGAGAGGTTTCGTGGCCACATGTTAATCCCAGCTATGATGAAGACATTGCATGAAAAGACTAGAGGTTTGAAAATGTCTTTCATCAAGCGCAGACCGCTTGAGGCAGAGGTGACAGTGTTGGACAAAGAGAAGAGGGAATGGAGATATCCAGTGGACTTAGCGAACAGGATATGCACTTGTAGGCAGTGGCAAATCACCGGGCTACCATGCACTCATGCCCTGTTATTCATTACTTCCCTTCGTGGTGTAGCCGGCGAAATTGATCAATATGTACATGAGTATTACTCTGTTGCCAAGTTCAAAGCAACATATGCTGAGAATGTGCCTTCTATAGAGGCAAAGCATCAGTGGGAGGTCGTGAATCCTGGTTTCGTTCTCAATGCTCCAGTACAGACTAGAGCACCAGGAAGACCAAGAAAAACTAGAATAAGATCAAGTGTCGAGGGCAGGGGACTTGGACCAAGGAAGAGAAAATGCAAAAGATGTGGAGGATTAGGACATATTGCAAGAAATTATAAGAATGCAGTGGATCCAGCTTTTGGAGAGGATCAGCCACTAGAGCCACAAGTGCCAGTAGATGCAGCTTTTGAAGACGATCAGCCACTAGAGCCACAAGTGCAACTAGATGCAACTTTTGGAAGTGATCAGCCACTAGAGCCACAAATGCCACTAGAGCTAGCTTTTGGGGAAGAACAGCCACTAGAGCCACGAGTGCCCTCTTCTGCTGCCTCTGTGGTGCCCTTCTCTGTGGTACACTCCTCTGTTGCCTCTGTGGTGCCCTCCTCTGCTGCCTCTGTGGTGCCCTCCTCTGCTGCCTCGTCAAGGTTCTATTCTACTAAAATTTGCTTCATTTTCCAGTTTCTCAAATATTTTTTGCTAAGTTCTTGTTTCGTGTAGGGATCCTATTCCGGTGAAGGAAAAGAAAAGGAAGAGAGGAAAAGAGGTTGTTCATACAACTGAAAACAATCCAGCAAAGAAGAAGACAAAAATTAAGAAAAGGCTCATTGCTGACTTGTAGCAAACTTGTTGAAACTCATGTGCTGTGGTCATGCATGTAATAGCAGAGTTTGATGTCCTCTGTGCTGCTGAAACTTGCTGTAATGTAAGCTATTGTGGTCATGAATGTTTGGTGAAATGTGGTCATGCATGTATGATGCTGAAACATCTGAAATGTGGTCATGCATGTATGCTGTTTTGGTCATGAATAACTTGTTGGAAACTTGCTGGGTGTTGTCATGTGCTGTGGTCATGCATGTAGACTTTTTTGAACCTTATTTTACATACTTACAGTTCAAAATAGACTTTTCTACCAATAAGTGTGGAGTAATTCAATTAAATGTTAGAAAATGGTAAATTATGTTGATAAATTGCATTATCACTTTGATAAACCTTCTAAACCTGTACTGAGCACTTGGTAAAAATTTGAGATCAAAATCTAATATAAACTTTTGAGGATGGGTCAAAACTATGAAGTTATAGCTATATGTTATGAAACTTAGTGAGAGGTGTGGCCATTTGTGAAGCACCTATATCCATACTTTTGTATAACCTTATGACCTATTTATCCTAGGTTCCTAGGACCAAATTATGACTCCATGCCAAGTTTTAGGTTTTTTGGACCAAATTTACAATTTATTTATTTATTTTAAAAACGCCTACGATAAAGGAATAGTGAATATTGTAAGCAAACATTTGAAAAATTGCCCACTTTTCTGGATGTAATGTTTAAATCTATTTTCAAATGTAAATATAAAATTTGTAGACTTTTTTGAACCTTATTTTACATACTTACAGTTCAAAATAGACTTTCTACCAATAAGTGTGTAGTAATTCAATTAAATGTTAGAAAATGGTAAATTATGTTGATAAATTGCATTATCACTTTGATAAACCTTCTAAACCTGTACTGAGCACTTGGTAAAAATTTGAGATCAAAATCTAATATAAACTTTTGAGGATGGGTCAAAACTGAGAACATACAAATAGTATTGTGTCCTATGTCTAGACAAGTGCTTTTACATAGTGCAGTGGTATATGTGCTCCTGTGCTACCAGGAGGTCTCGTGTTCGAGACCTGCCGCGTAAATGCCCAAATTTTTGATTTTTTTGTCCGTAACTTGATCGCCTCCTTTTTTCAGCATTTTTAATCCTGAATCAAGTATGACACTAGAATTCACACATTCATCAACCTCATCAGACTAGAATTCACACTAGAATTCACACATAGAATTCACACATACAACCTCATCACACTAGAATTCACACATTTTTGTCCACACATTCATCATCACAAATTTTCATGGTTTCATCATAGACCATCATCACCAATGTTCATCACAGATCGACCATCACATTTAGTGCTTACAATTATAGTTCATCACGAAGAAAAGCAAGACGATAAAAATCATAGAAGCATAAAAGGCTCCAAACATCTTCAACTCGCTCAAGTTGTCATTCATCTTCTTCAGTTCGGCAGCAAATGTGTCCCAGTTTGTAGTCATATCTGCCCTATTTGTCGCCGCTCGTTCGTTCCACATATTAGACGCCATCATCTCCCCCGAGTCACCCATCAACCCAGCCCCTTCAATCATCTTGACATAATCGTCCATCCACATGAAAAAATTGCATCTTTTGAGAACCTAAACAATCCAAATAGGGTTTCACAATTCAGCAATAATCACAAACAATGAAATCAACTGTAATGGGCAAAAACACGGACGAACCTTATCTTCGTATGGCTTGCTCTCACACTTCACGAACTCTCGACCAAAGTTGTCGTTCTCCCACCTTTTCGATCTAAGTATCATGAGCGACTCTGACCTTTCGCACTTGGGGCAGCGAATTAGCGGCACCAGACCATACCTAGGCCATCCTTGTCCTCCATCGGAGGAGCCACTCGCCGGCGACATGTGTGAATCCATGCTATAAACACAAACAGTTTAAGGTATACATAAGGGTCTGTCTAATATAGGCTACAATCAGTTTATGTATGTAAGCATGCTGGAGGATTTAACTCAAGGCAGGATGCTAGGACTAGGTTTGCTTACAGCTGGGACTCAGTTTTACCTCTTGTATAGGATACACACAAACTATATCAAATATTTCAGGTTACAGGACACATATTTTTCATGGCAGCAGATTACAGGACAGAAAACACTAGCTGATCAGTAAAGTCAATGTAGATAGACTGCAATCACAGCTAATTCACGGCACCAGCTAATGTAGATAGAATGCATTCACAATTATTCATCCCTCTTTACCTGATTCGACGAAGGAAAACAAACAAAAGAACCAAATCACAGCTAATTCAGCATCACGCAAAGATACCGTCGGCGAAAGGTGGTCGACGGCGGCGCAGACCGATTCGATGATGGGACGCAGTGCGTCGGAAGGAGAATGACGCCGGGTAGCGGAGGACGACGTCCGAACGTGGAGCGCGGGGGCGCAGTGCGGCGGCGGAGGGGGTGAACGGCGATGTTGAATGGGCGCGGCAGAGGGGGCCGAGATCGGCGGCGGATAGGGCTGAGGGCGGCAGATGGGCGCAGACGGCCGGGGTGGAGGGGGCAAGGCGGGCGGCGCGGGCGCCGACGATAGGCCGGAGGCGGCCGAGCACGGGCGCGACACGCTGGAGGCGGCCGAGCGCTCGATCGGGCCGCCGCTTCCTTGCCGCAGAGGGGGCCGAGGTCGGGCGCCGAGGAGGCTTGCTCCCTTCCGAACGGGCGCCACAGAGGGGGCCCAGGTCGGCGACGGAGGGAGTTGAGGGCGGCGGAGGGAGCTGAGGGTGGAGGGGGCAGTGGGCGGCGGCGGGCACGGACGACAGCCGGAGGCGGCCGGAGCACGGGTGCGGACACGCCGAGGCGGCCGGAGCGCAGGCCAAACCGGCTGCTGCTCCCTTGCCGCAGAGGGGGCCGAGGTCGGGCGCCGAGGAGGCTTGCTCCCTTCCGGACGGGCGCGACAGAGGGGGCCCTGGTCAGCAGCGGAGGGAGCTGAGGGCGGCGGATGGGGCTGAGGGCGGCTGAGGAGGAGCGGACGCATGAATTATTCAATTTGGTGAGGAAAGGGATGGGCCCCACATGTAAGTATCCAAGGTGCTGACGGAAACGGCGTTGGAGGCTATTTTCTATGGCTACGGTGTGTTGATGGGTACAACTGAGCACCGCGCAAAACTAAGGGTAGCGCTGAGAAGTGGGTACCAACTAAGGGTAGCAATATAAAAAACCCTAATAAATAGAATGTTTCAACCTCGACTCTAACCACAGCACATCACAGACTAATCCACGAATGAATTCAAACTGCAATTTCTAATGCCAGAATAGAGCCAATGCATGTTCAGTATTCAAAGCTAAATGCTCAATGATACACAAGTTATCCGCTTATCCTCCACAAATAAACCTGCATGCGAAATGCTCATTCCCATTTATATACAGAGCACCATTCTTCCTAATTTGGGTAATTATCCGCTCCGAAGTTCAATGGCCCGATTATTAATCCTGATTGCATAAGTTAGTTTTAGTTTACAGTTCAGGTTGTTTCAGTTTGCCGGACAGATAACAGTATTCAGACGCAGCAGATCTGGTTAGCTCAAATAAGAGTTGGTTTGATTCAGTAGTTGTAATAAAAAAGTTATTTGTAACTTGTACTTTATATAAGAGAAGAAAAACCCTGAAAAGGCTGTTAAGTTTTGCAGCACAATCTCTGTTGTCAGTTTTGCTCTGCTGCTGTTCTTGTTGTTTTCATTTCAGAACTTTCAGAATACAGAGCAGAGCAGTTTCAGAATACAGAGAAGGGAAGGTTGATCCAGGGTGACTTTGACACTTGGTATCAGAGAAAGGTGCCTTCTCAATCTAGCAGAAGCTCAAGAAGATGGCGCTCTCATCTCAGCTGGCAGCGAAGGATGTCGGCGGTGTGCCATTCTCCGATCCGATGCTAACAACATCGCCCTATACAACATGAGCGATCAAGGTGGAGGCCATAATGGATGCCCAGGGGATCTGGGAATCCGTTGAACCAGTGGCTGTTGTGGTCGTTGAAGCAAAGATTGACAAGAAAGCACGGGCGTTTTTGTTTCAGTGCATCCCTGAAGATGTTCTTTTGCAAGTTGCAAAGAAGAAAACTATAAAGGAAATCTTGGATGCTTTGAAAACAAGATATGTGGGTGCTAACCGAGTATAGAAAGCACATCTTCAAACTTTGAAGAGTGAATTTGACGCGCTGCATATGAAGGAAGGGGACATGGTAGATGAATTTGGCGGAAAACTGGGTGGCATGACTGCTAAGTACATGTTGGGACTGGATTTCTATATCCGAAGCATCTCTGTATACTCGTACTAGTCCCGGATTAGGCTAATGCACATAGTGGAAATAGTGATGAAAACACATCCATATCATGAATCAAATAATATTAAAACTTGATTAAAAGACACCGACCTTATGGTCAATGATTACAAATAAATAGTCATATGACTTGAGTTCAATAAATTAGTAGTGGAAACAAAATAAATAGTAGCGAGATAAACCCATCCATGTGCCCAACATGCAATCGACTGGGGGTGCACATCCTAGAATTCTAGATTTCCTTCGTCGAAACCATAAGCATAGTACTCGTAGTCACATTCTACTTCTGCAAACTGCTCTGTGGAAAGTGGGGATGTTGCAAGGGAGAGTACACAACTGTACTCGTAAGCTTTGGAAATTTAATGCATGATAACTGTTGGAGATATGCTTTAGAGGCAATCATAGAAATGATTATATTTCATTATGTTCATAATTTATCATCATGTTCTTTGAATAATAACATCATTATTTATTAGCAAGTACGTGACTTGTTAATGAAACTCTACAATGAAGTTGTGATTATTATTCTAAAGTGATCCCTAGTCGATAATCATATGAGGACACAAATGTATAGACTAGTATTTGTATTGGTTGATGACCATGTTTCATGAGTTATGGATATGGAGATATCAAACCAATAATATGGACTCATGTTAGAGAATATGGAGTTGGATCGACCCACATTGAGACACTACGAGAACGTTGTATTCTTCTTGTCATCAGTTGGTCTCATATATAATGTGTATGTTGTATCCTTAGACCTGAGATTGACGCATATGCTTGAGATGTGTAATGACTTACTTAGGGCTTGTCAAACGCTACTCCATAACTGGGTAGTTATAAAGGTAGCTTTTGGGTTTGTCATGAAGCATGTTGCAAGACATGGTCAGTCAAGATGGGATTTGCCTCTCCATGCAAAGGGAGAGATATCTCTAGGCCTCTCGAGTGATCAGATTCCATAAATGCATGGCCATGCTACTTGCGGTTAAAGAGTTAACCATAGTTGGGAATTCCGAGTCACGTAATTGAGAAAGAGTGGTCGAGCAAACTAAATAAGGATGGCATATACTGGCCTTGAGTTTGACCAATGTCATGCGGCAAAGGGAAATACATATAACTAAACATTGTTAAAGTTTGTTCGATGTGATCTTTACGAATATTCGGGAGTCAGCATGTTCTGCTAGGGACCACTACCGATTATTGGTCGAGTAAGAGTACTATGGCCATGTCCAAGTATACGTGAACCTATGGGGTTGTACGTTTAAAGGGTTGGAACAGAATTCAGATGGTGATCAAAGTTCTTTTAAGTTTAGAGTTCCTAATGGGCCTCTAATGTAGAGCCCATTATGGAATGTCTATTTAAAGGGAGGGGTGCTGGAGAGCAAATCTGGTCCGTTCTTCCTAAAAATTACATTTGAACATAATATTTTACTTGGTTCCAGAGACTTGGTTCCAGCTAGACCACAGAGGGTCCACCGTGCGTTGGCTCCAAATTGTGAAATTGCTCAAGTCAAAGGAGAAACCTCCTCCTCAAGGGCCACCCGAAAGCCCCAAATTGTGCGAACACGGCCAACAGGCAGTGGTTGATACCTACCACGAGGATCTATCGGACCGAAGATTCTACCGGTGCCCTTTGGCCGAGGATGAATGGTGCTGGTACTTCAACTGGGTGGACCCGGAAACGTACCACCCACATCTCAAACTTCCCATCTGGGATAATTGGGGGGAGCAACCCTCGCCGTGGTGCTACTAGCCCCAGAAAAGCCAGACCCCGAGTACGCCTGCGGCGTTATTCAATGACCACAACGGGCATACTGCATTGACTGCAGGGCACGCTTCCAGTTGTACAACGACAAGCCCAACACACACCTCCTGCACCATATAGTGGAGTGCGAGCCGAAACAGAGGAGGCATCTCGGCAAGTCTCTGGAAGTGCAAGAGGGTTCCTCCTCTCGAATAGAAAGGGGTAAGGGGAAGCAGCCAGCCAAGGTCCGCACTACGCAATAAATCCTTGACGGATTACAAAGACTATCCAGGAACCCGGGTGGTATTAACACAGGGGACGCCGGGAATCGGGAGGGAAGAGATCCACATAAAAAATACAAAAAAATTATGTTTTATACCCCCGAGACATTCGGCATAGGTTACCCATTCGGCAACAGCTGGGAGCACTGCGCACCCCCATGGAGTTCTTTCATAAGAGAGATTAAGTGGTGTCCGAGAACAAATCGCGAAAGATTCATGGGTGATGTAATATGTAGAAAATATGGCGCATCATTCCCACTCTACGACATAAGCAAAACAATCACTTGTTCCACCATGACAATCAATGTTATCGTCAGTTCTTCTAGCAATGTTGTCACTATTGTAATGCCCTTGTAATATAATATGTTGCTTATTTCATCATCTGAACTTTCGTTGTATCTGCCCCACTAAGGTTGAGTTTGCTTACTAAGATTATTGGCTACATCTACATGCTTTTCACAAATCACAATGATCGTAATGACTTAAACACTTTGGCTAATGTTTTCCTGGGCTACGCTATTCATATCATGAGTTCTTGTCGACTAGAGTAATTGCACTATTAGAATTTAGATGCAAAGAAAGGTGTAAACAAAATATTTTTCCAGAATATGGTAGACTATATATCAAAGAGCAAATCTGCTCTGTTATTGCAAAAAATTACATTTAAACATGATATTTTACGGACTGCCGAAAAGGCTTAAGCATTATCGTTTGTTGTCAACTAAAACTAGTAGAATTTAGATGCAAAGAAAGGTATAAATAAAATATTTTTCCAGAATATGGTAGTGCAATATCAAAGAGCAAATCTGGTCCCTTCTTCTTAAAAATTACATTTAAATATGATATTTTACGGCCCACCGAAAATGCTTAACTGTTTCATGCAAGAAAGGCTTCTTATAGTTATTTGGTTTATTCAACTGAGTTCATTCCTAAATATTTTTAGAAAAATGGGACATCTAAGACCCAACGAATAAGTTATATTTATTTCATGATTTTATGAACCATGGTTCGTATAGTTTCTTCATAATACACAAAAGGGTCTTTAAGTAAAATTGATTTAAACAATTTCAATTTGCATGGAACATAGTAGTTTTTATTAGATAATCTGGATCCTTATAGCTTAATAAAAATTTAGAAATTTATTCGTTCAATTTGGAGCATAATAAAAATTTAGAAATTGTCCCCGAGTCTTTGTCGCCGGTTGATCAGGCGGCTCTCCCTCTGTTGCCGGTTGATCGGGCGGCACACCTTCTATCGCCCATTGATTGGGCGATTTTCCTTCGGTCGCCCAACAGTAGGGCGATTTTTATTCTGTCGCCCGACTGTTGGGCGACATCAACTCGACCAGGCTATTGTCGCCCGTTGGTTGCACTATATACTTGGGTCGCCCAACCAACGGGCGACAGATGTATATTTCTGTAATTTTTTTCCTCGAGTTTATTTTGCAATTTTTAATAAAAATTGTTTATTAAAAAAAATTCCACGGTGATGACTCGGCACAATGGTGGCGAATTGACGGTGAAGAAGCTTCGGCCTTTGGCAATGGCGATGGCGGTAAGAGTAGCGGCGAATTTTTTTTAAATAATACAATTTTTATTCAAAATTGCAAAAATAAACGTCGGGGGGGAAAATGACAAAAATATACGTCTGTCGCCCGTTGGTTCGGCGACAGGCATATATCATCCAACCAACAGGTGACAGGAGATGATGTCGCCGAACAGACGGGTTACAGACGATAAATCGCCCGATCAATGGGCGACATAAAAAGAGCCGCCCGATCAACCGGCGATAGAAGGAGAGTCACCCGATGAAAGGGCACTATCAAATTCATCATTAAGCCAATTTTTCAGCACATGATTTCACAAGAACGTCTCGGGGTATAAACATAGTTTTTTTTGTCTTTTTTATGTGAATCTCTTCTCTCCCAATTCCCCACATCCCCTATGTTAATACCACCCGGGTTCCCGGATGGTCTTTGTAATCCATCAAGGATTTGTTGCGTAGTGCGGACCTCGGCTGGCTTCTTCCCCTTATTCCTTTCTCTTCGAGAGGAGGAACTATCTTGCACTTCTGGAGACTTGCCAAGACGTCTCTTCTATTTCGGCTCGCACTCCACTATATGGTGCAGGAGGTGTGTGTTGGGCTTGTCGTTGTACAACCGGAAGCGTGCCCTACAGTCAATGTAGTATGCCCGCTATGGTCATTAAATAATACCATAGGCGTACTCGGGTTTGGCTTTTCTGTGAGGTAGTAGCACCACGGCGAGGGTTGCTCCCCCCATTTATCCAGACAGGAAGTTTGAGATGTGGGTGGTACGTCTCGGGGTCCACCCAGTTGAAGTACCAGCACCATTCATCCTCGGCCAAAGGGCACCGGTAGAATCTTCAGTCCGCTAGATCCTCATGGCAGGTATCAACCACTGCCTGTAGGCCGTGTTTGCACAATTCGGGTCTTTCAGGTGGCCATTGAGGAGGAGGTTTCTCCTTTGACTTTGCAAGTTTCTTTTTGAAGTCCTCTATGTGATGAACTGGTTTAGAATTACTACTTTGTGAGTGAAACATGAGTAAGTCGCATGAAACTCACCAATTGGTTCATCCCTTGCCCACCCACCCTTAACTCTGATCGATCTATATAGGGGACATATCCCGGCGGCCTCTCCCACCAGGTGAATTTCTCGGGCGAAGTGGGGTAGGCGTCGTGGCAGTTGTAGATAAATTCATAGTCACGTCGTTCCGGCCCGTCGATCCATTAAAAGAAGCAACACCGGTCCTTGTGCTAAAAAAACAAAGAACGATGCAAGAAATGGTAGTGTTATCCTAATTTGTATGAACACCAATTGGTTTACCTTGTAGCCGTGGGCACAACAGTAGTGAGCATGGGCGGCCGTATCTCTGTGCGTAGATTGCATCATCTTCGCCAGAAGGTTGCAATCGCATTTTGGCCGGGGCAACTCCGGCAGAACTGGGGCGTTAACGATACTTGCATCCGGCTATTCGGGGGGTTGAGTTTTGCTTGCTGAAGAGGCAACGGTAGAACGACATCATGCCCTAATTTGTGTAAAGTTGGCTGAAGTTTATTGCTGGTTTGGCAGTGGATGTCTATCCCTCTCTCGGTCAGTTTTTATAGTGCTGGTGAGGGGCTTCTCCACATAACTACAACACTTGTCTCTTTATGAAAGTTGCATGGCCTGTCACCCATCATGAAAGCTGCATGGACTATCCCACTTTATGAAAGCTGCATGGCCTGTCACCCTTTGGAAAAGCTGCACGACCTGTGACGCTTTATGAAAAGATGCACGACGTGTCACCCATCATCAATGCTGCAGCACCTATCACCCTTTGTAAAAAGCTGCACGACGTGTCACCCATCATCAAAGCTGCAGCACCTGTCCCCCTCTGTGAAAGGCTGCACGATGTGTCACCCATCATCAAAGCCGCAGCACCTGTCACCCTTTGTGAAAAGCTGCCTGACTTGTCACCCATCAAGCCTGCGCGCGGTGGACCCTCTGTGGTCTAGCTGGAACCAAGTCTCTAGAACCACGTAAAATATCATGTTCAAATGTAATTTTTAGGAAGAATGGACCAGATTTGCTCTTTGATGTATGGTAGTAGTGTAATAACCATAAGTATTATAGTCGACAACAACTCGTGTTATGAATAGTTTAACGCAGGAAAATGTTGGCTAAAGTGTTTTAAGTCATTACGATCATTGTGAAAAGCACATGAATGCAGCCAGACTCTTTATAATGACTTAAAACTGAATGGAGTACCACTAACAAGTAAAATAATAGTTACAAAAAATGAGAGAAAATAGATGACAGAAATTGAACCATTGCATTGCATGACATTGAAAAAGAAGTTAACATACGTGGCGCATACAACACGAACTAGTTCACAATTGCAGACAAAATTATTACAAGGATAACTACATACATCATCTTCTCTAGCCACTTGATATGATCTAAAATGGACTCCACCTTTAAGGTCAGCATGTTAAGCCTTTGCTCGAGTTTTGGGTTCATCCTGTGCTCGAGCGTTCGGTCCATCCCATGCTCAAGGCCAGGCAGCATCCTCTCTGGTGTTGCGCTACTACGGTGCTCCATCGATGTATTCAGGTTGCCTGCCCACTGAAAATATTGGCATCCTGCAGACTACATGACGATGGAAAGAAAGCAGATCTCAAAAGAAACAGACAACGCGAAGAAAAGAATAATAATCAAAACATGAAGAAATCGAACTACATATTAACTTAAAGAGTAATTATGGCATTTATAAAATACACGTCCGTAATTTGTCGGAGTGGCAGAGTACAACACATTAGCTTCCACATGGCAATTAGGGTAATCGACCCGCCTTGCATTAGCAAGCGCAAGGGCACTCCGATTCGCTGAGCTTGATGTTTGAGACATGGCCTTCACACAAGGGAAGAACACTGATGTGGGATTAGGAAGAAGAGGATATGAGCAAGAGGAGGAAGAGGATATGAAATGCTCAATGTTTTAGTGTGGAATGAATTGTTGGGCATGCATCCGTATTTATAGCAAGTTTTCGGTGGCAGCATGTTTTCCAATTGGCCTGAGAGAGCTGATGGCAGTGTGATGTTAATTCGAGCTTTTTCAGCGTGTTGTCATACCTGCTTTTTTAGATTTTGCACATCTGCTTTTTCATTGTGTTGTCATATCAGCTTTTTTCAGCTGACAAATGAGTAGTCAGTGTGCTGTCATCCACTGCCTGCACGCCGTGCTCGCACAATTCGGGGCTTTCAGGTGACCATCCTCATTCTACTCTGTGAAAGCTAGTCGTGCTACATCCTCGTGGCAAGTTTCTTTTTGAAATCCTGTATGCAATGAACTGGTTTAGAATTACTACTTTGTGAGTGAAACATGAGTAGGTCGCATGAAAATCTCCGATTGGTTTAACTAAGTGCGTATTATGAAGGTTTAACTAATTACATATGATTGAAACTACCAACAATCAAAAACAAATGAAAGTACCAACAATCAAAAACAAAAGAAACTACGAACAATGAAAAACAAAAAAACTAGTGCCGGCCCTTTTCGGGGTGGCTCCTCGAGGCTGTGCAGTCGTCCTCCAAATTTGACTCCGAGAGTATGTTAGCTGCGTCGGCGCGCGGTGGGCCCTCTGTGGTCTTGCTGGAGGTGTGGCATACACTGACTGGTCAGGCTGCGTCGGTGGTGGTGCCTGCCATTGTGACTGGTCAGGCTACGTCGGTAGTCGTGGTGCTTGCCACTGTGACAACCCAGGCTGCGTCGATGGTGGTGGTGCCTGCCACTGTGATAACCCAAGGTGCGTCGGTGGTGGTGCCCACTGCCGCTGCGATGACCCATGCTGTGTCGCTCGTGATGCCCCCTACCACTGTGAGCTACCAAGCTGAACTAGGGGTGGATCGACGAGAAACCTCGACACGGTGTCCTCCTCGTAGTCTTCCTGATCATCACCCTGCCTGTTGTAGTCATTAGCTGTAGTCGGCAACCACTGTGTATGTGTACCTGTAGGAAGTGAAGAATTATTGAGAGCATTCAAAAAGTGAGTGCAAAACATGAAAAGTGAATGCAAAACATGAAAAGTGCATTGCAGTACTCACCTCTAGCACCTCCAGCGTGAAAGGTCACACCGCCATGTGAAGAAGAGGCACCTCCAGTGTGAAAGGCTGCACCACCTGCAGATCGATCCTCTGCCTGTCCCAAGCGGCACACCAGGGCCCACACCGGGAGGTAGGCGGCATCCAGCCAACTCGAGGGCGTGTCCCGAGCCGTCCCGAAACCTGATGAGCAAGGAGGTGACGTCCTCTCTGGTCACCTCTAAGCTGTCGGTCAATTGCGAAAGCAACCTCGAAGAGTCCTCGTAGACCCAGGCTAGCATATTAGTCTAAAAAGAACATCACGAATTAGTTAACATAGCTACGAAATGATTGTGCATGAAATCATATACCTGACACAATGTACCGCAGTGTGCAAAGCCGAGTCCGTATGGGCGGGATACGTGTCTCTCGCCCTGGGGACATGCCTGGGAGGATCCAGGTCAACGTGTACCAGACGTACACGGTACGAGAAGTGTACCACTCTCGGTACGCCTGGTATGTCTCCAGGTAGTACGACGCATCATTAGCATGGACATCCTTGAGGGCTCCTGCCCACTCCTTGATCCATGGCGCCATCCGTACGTGCCAGGGGGTAGCCTCATGCACCCCCTTCCTAGTCTGGCTATGGATCAGAAATAAATATAGAATTATTAGATGATAATACACAATAGTAATTATGGAACAACGATTGAGGGAACTTATGTGTGGGCGGCGTGTGGGACCAGACGGCCGACCGGGACTAGGAACTCCTGTCGTAGGCCGAACTGCCACATCGCTCTATGGACAGCGTAGGCCTCGACCTGGACGTCGAACACTCGAATAGGAGGAACCGCCGTGTGCACCAGTACGCCGTGTCTCGTGTGCAAAGGGTCGACAAGGCACCCGTCACACGAAGCTGGACCTCTGCCTATGCATACGACGTCCAGTGTACATGGTCGTTGGTGATGTGGTCGAACACAGCGACAAACTGTGGGTAGCCCATCCGCACCGTCCTGTGTGCCCACCTAGGCTGCAGTGACGACAGAACATTACCGTTAGTACTCACAAATGTTAAAGCAAAAGTACCAAAATCGTAATTGCAATATCTTACCCGTCGGTGGCACCAAATGGTGCCCATGGTCGGACCGTCGACGTCGTCGCCGCCTGCAGGCTCAAGAGGCCGTAGGTCGATGTCGGGCCGCCCGATCTGGAACCTATCGTATGCCCACAACTGTACCAGCAGTGAGCATCCTCGGAAGGTCGACTTGCCGCTGATCCAGGAACAGCCATCGCAAAGGGCCCGATACGTGTGACAGAGCACAGCGAACTACCAGGAGTACTACGACACATCGTCAAGGGGTGCGTCCGCCATCTCCCTTGCGAACTGGACAAGGTGCCTATCCATACTATCCCTATGGGAGCTCGTGAACAAGCACCAACCAAACAGCCACAGCAGGTACGCCACCAGGTGGTGGCTGACCCTGTACTCGTCCACAGGCTCGATGATCTGCGCCGGCTATAAATTAGAAGATCACTTGTTACTTGTTATTTTAAGCTATAATTTAAGAACAGTTGTTATTTTAAAGTCTAGTTGCGTACCATGAACTGTCGAAGCCATAGCAGTATCGGGGCATGTGTGCTACTGAAGGCATGGTACCCAGGAGGTGGTAGCACACCCTGGAACCGCTGAAGTAGTTCCTGGCGCCACGTAGGGTCGACGTCCTGGGCCACCATAGCGTCACCGACGATCGGGAGGCCGAGCAGGTACGACACGTCTTGCAAAGTGATTACCATCTCCCCGACGGGTAGATGAAAAGTGTGGGTCTCTAGCCTCCACCGATCCAACAGAGCGGTGATCAGGGACCTGTCGAACAGGAATCGGCGACCCACATCCTCCACCATCTAGGCGAATGGCAGCAATCCTGAAGCTCGAAGCCTACGAAAGAAGAAACATGTAATTAATATCTGTACAACACTAATAACGATACTACAACAAACATATTAAGAAATCTAAATACTAAAATGTTACCTGGGGATCCAATGAGGATCGAGCGCCCAGGAGTACTGTGGTGTCCTCGGTCGAAGTACACCGAGCTGCACAGGATTGCTTCCCTCCTCTGGAAAAGTAGTGGCGAAGTGGGCACGGTGACGACCATTAATGACCCGATCCAGCAACTCGAAGGGCCACTCGTCATCTCTAGGCTGCTGAGCCATACCTGCAAATTACATAAATGCGAGTTATAATTAAAATGCATATAGAAACAAAAGCGTACGAAAAACTATAAAAGCATCACAACAATATGTTCAAACAAATACGCACATAAAACTGTTCAAGCATCATAAATATATTGAAACAGTTACAATAATTTGTCAATGCACAACACTCACAGCTACATGCAACATGCTTACACACAGGGTTCACACAACACACAGTACATGGATTAAATTGCTTCTCATGTGGTACGTCGGCGTCGTGTAGCACTCCTCGCAGAGGACGATCCATCCTCCACCGTCGAATTGCCATCTCCTCCTTCATCTTCTTCCTTTTGTGCATGGCAATTCTTGAACGTATGTCCTGTTTGCTTGCACAATGAACATTTTTTCACGCGTTTGCCAGCTTTTGACTCATCCATGTCATTTCTGATACGCTTTGTTTTTCAACGCCCTGCTTTCCATCTTCTTGCATCAAAATCGGGGACCCATAACCTTTCATCAGCACTAGGAGTTGTGGTGAAAGAACCTACAACACAATAACCATAAAGCTCCTCGCTCCAAGTTGCCATCACCATTTCCTTCCTAAAATATTCAAATAGATAAGTACCAGGTTGCATTCCAAATAAAGCACATGCGGCTATCACATGACAACACGGTCTATGCAAAAGGTAGGGCTTGTTACACGAGCATTTGCAATCATCCTGTATTATGCACTCCTAGATGACAACCTTCTGGTTGGTTCCACGATGTCCTTTATTCTTGCAGATCACCTCGAAGTGCAGTGTTCGTGCACCAACTTTTATAGCTTTATGCTTGGCCGCCTTCTAACTCTTCTCATCCTTGTATTTACTGATCATGGAAGAGTACAGGAGCTTCTCATCTCTCATCACTATCTCAGCAGCTTGATGTCTGTCGACCAAGTACTTGGTTGTGCCCCGTAGCACTCCCTCAATAATTCCCACCAATGGGAGACACCTCATCCCTCTCATTACCCAGTTGTAAACTTCTACAAAGTTACTGGTCATCACACCGTATCTGGCACCATGTGTGTCATGTAACAGTGTCCACTTTTCTTTTGGTTCGTGCTTGATCCAGTTCGAGAAACATTTGATTGGCTTTTGCCTTCGACGATGATTATTCGCCTCATCTTCTGTTGGCAGGGGAAAGAGGCACCGTCTGCTTGTGTGTTTCGCTGCCAGTAGTCTTGTTCGCCTGCTCCTCCTTGTGTTTTCTTGTCAGCTCATCGATATTTTTCCATAGAGTTCCGAACTTGCTCTCCTGGTTCTGCTTACATAATCTTTTGAACATGTTCATGAGTTCCTTGTTCCTGAATTGCTTGTACAAGTTTGCACCCAAATGCCTCATGCACTATCGGCTCTGCAAATCAGGCCATGGAAATGGCTCCTCTTCCCCTGTTTGCAACTGATTGATTGCACTAAGCAGACTAGCATACCTGTCGTGCAGCACGCACACATCTTGACAAGTTTTGACCACCCCCATCTTCAAGTTCCGTAGGAACCATAGCATCCTCTCATAATTCTTGCTTTCTACAAAGGCGAATGCAACAGACAGAATCTGGTTCTTTCCATCAACGCCCGCAGCTGTCAATATTTGCCCTCTATATTTCTTGGTCAAGAATGTGCCGTCCATGCACAGCAATGGACGACAGTGATAGAATGCCTTAATACAAGCTTCGAATGCGAAGAACACTCTACTCAGATGCCTTTCTGTTAGCCACTTGATTGACGGACAGTCTTGATAATCATAGTAAGTGCTAGGATTTCTTCCCTGAATGCAACTGAACAGTGCGGGAAGATTGTGGTACGAGTCTTCAAACTTCCCAAACCTCATTTCTAATGCCTTTCGTCCTCCATGCCTTCCCGTAGCTAATTGTGTACTGATATCTATTCTCGATTGCTCGGATAATAGCACGGGGCTTAAAACTCAGCTTCTCCACTATCTCTGCGTACATGATGTTCGTGACATACCCGGATGATAGGTTCCTATGAGCTATCATTGTTTCCTCAATCATACAGCTATGCTGCTCAACCTTTGAGCATAACCAATGGGTGCCCCATTTGGGCTTGTACGCGTGCACTCTCCACGGACACCCATGGATCTCACACACCACGGCGTAGCAGGTCGGGATGGATTTCTTAACCCTAAAAGTCCTTCTTAATGATAAGACCCAATCTTTCACAGCATCCTGCACAGCCTTTTTTGTCACGTACATACTGTTAGGCCTAACCTCATTGTCGTTATACTGCCAATGTATATCGTTGCTTTCATTGACAACCAACCTATCAAATTGATGCATGCTCCACTTGGCTTCCTCATCGGACTCATCGTCGTCTTCCACTTCTGCTCTCCTGTACTCACAGTCTTCCTCTTCCATCCTAGCTATTATTTCATCAATTTGCTCACCTTTGTCTACTTGTCCAACATTTTCTTCATCCTCCCCAAATTCAGGTTGTTCACCATTTTGGCAAATGACGTCCTCGTTGCGTGCCTGAACATACTGCTGACGGCTAGATCCCCAAATTTCAGTGTCACCAAAACTGAACTCATTTTGAGGCCGACTACACTCACCACCGCTGTCCAACTGCTGCTGGGGGCTAACATCCCTGCCATATGCTTTCACTAAAAGCACCCGATTCCATCCCTGTTGCTCTGTCCCCCTCACATATGATCTCCACGATGCGGTTCCTTTCAGCTCAACTAGCTCCCAACAAATAGGATCGTTTTGCATACTACATAGGCAAAATACATTTAGCTGCCACTTCTCTTGTTCCATCTGAAAAGTATAATACAACCACTTCAACACAGAAGAAAATGTGCGCTCTTTGACCCTACTCAAACTTCTGTCCACATACTAGAAGTTACTTAAATCCGCACCCTCCAAACCATACATTACAACCCCTTCCCCATAATAGATTCTAAATGGAACTCGTTCTGCCATATCTGCAAATCCATTCATTCACCCGCGAATTAATTACTTTCCGTAAAAAATACTATGATACCTAACATAACTACATCTATATGCTACAAAAATATAGATCTATTTGTAGAAAATATAACTACATTCCTAACAATACATATCTACGTACATCTAACTACAATCGCTATATATATATATATATGGATGTACTTGTATCGGTATAAAATATCTACATTCGCTGGATCTACGCACATAAACCTAGATATAAAATTATTTCTACTCAATCATAATTTACTGCTAAAAAATTAAACAACAAAATAATTACTACTCTAACTACATTCTCTACAATTAATTTCTACTCTACCTACATTCGCTATATCTACCCAACTACATTCCTAAGAAATGAATATATATATATGAACGTACTTCTATCGGTATAAAACATCTACATTCACTAGATCAACACACATAAACCTAGATCTAAAATTATTTCTACTCAATCATAATTTACTGCTAAAAAAATTAAACAATGAATAATTTCTACCTACATCTAACTAGATTTGCTAGATCTACCTACATCTAACTAGATTTGCTAGAACTACAGCTACAAAAATTAAATAACGAGCAATTACCTGCAAATGGATCGCGCTGGCTCGAATGCGCCTCTCTTTTTCTCCCCTCTTCCTCTCTTTCTTTCTCCCCCCTTCCTCTCTTTCTTTCTCTGTTTTTTTTTCTCGTTCGGCTGGTTCGAATGCACCAGGGCCGAGCACACGGCGCTTTTTATTAGCGCTTCTGTCGCCCGATCAACGGGCAACATGAACCCGCGCCACGCGTTGTCGCCCGTCCATCCGGGGATTTTTATACTGTCGCCTGTTCATCAGGTGATGTTTACTATGTCACCCGTTGAACGGGGCGACAGAGACCCGAACAGCCTCATGTCGCCCGTTAGTTGGGCGATAGGCTTATATCGCTTGTTCAACCGGCGAGAGACTCGGTGTTTAGTTTTGTAATTTTGATTAAAAATTGTATTATTAAAAAAAAATTCGAGTAGCGGCAACTTACAAAATAAATTACATTAATCTGATCGACAAGAATCCCCTCATCTAAGTGGGACGCTGATCACAACATGTTTAAAACATTTATTATTGGGGACATATGCGCAGAGCACTAGTAACTTACTACTTGAACGAAGTGGGCATATGTATGAAGTTAATACGCACTGTTTCTAATTTCATTTTCGGACTACATATCGGATGGGATCAAAATCTGAAATCTCGGTGAGATTTAGAAATTTTGGATGAAATCAAGACAAAATTTAAAGAGCAAAATTCAAATCTGGTTTTTTTTACCGAGATCTCGACAAGATTTACCAAAATCACGGTGATTTTTAACCGAACCAAAATTGGTCCAAAACGCGTTAGAAAAATTTGAAAAAAAAATTATGTTCTTGACTCATCACTAATGTTTCTAAAAATATTTGAGAGGATGATCGAGCTTGAGGAATTTTTAAAAATTCTGACAGTGCAAAATACTGTAAAATAGTCTCCAGCAGCTTAAAAAAAATAGGAAAAAATTTCAAAATATCATGAAAGAATTTATGTACATTCCTTATCTATTTGAATGCAAAACACTAAGTACCTCCACATAAAATACCCTACACTTAATTTTTTTTTTGCTTGAGAACCAAAATCTGTTTGTATCAAATAAGGGTTAGTACACTATGCTTTATGGAGAATTCTTTTCCAATAGCTCTTGCTTAAGTATCCAAGTGACCAACCTGAATTAGCTATGGCATTTTATTTTTCCTGATATACTATCTTATGAAAGCTGCATACTTCTTTCAAAAGAAAGACCAATCTTAAAGCAGACATGGCTTTCCGATCTCAGGCGCAACCTCTTCAAATCCTACTACTACTAATATTGCCTGGTAAGAACAGAAGCAGTAGTATCTTTACTTCTAAAGCAGGTCACCTTAAAGTAAGTAACAAGACTAGCTTTGTTAATCTGCAATCACAAAGATAGAGTACCGCCTTGTCAATGATTAGTTCTTTGGCCATACTATACCATTATGGGCTCATGTACTATTAGTAATTCGGTTAAACGTACATGCCTTCAAAGTTGAAATTACATACTCAAATATTTGCGTTAAATTGTACATTTAAGTTTCTCCCACAAGTAGTTATTAGTAGGTTGTACATATGATCGCTACCTGACCAAGCAAACGCACTGCCAATTGAGCAACATCTCCATGTTGTCTTGTTATATGCGCAAAATCTTATAACCTAACCCCTGATATAGAAAAAAAAAATTGCCGCCACGATTCAAACCCAGATCTCTCGACTGAGGGATAGCTTTCCTAACCACTTATCTACTATTTGGAACCTTGTCCTCGGCTGAGATTCAAACCCAGATTTCTAAAGCTACTGTAGTACTTTAAAAATTTTGATTTTTTTTTATTTATCTACTATTTGGAACCTTGTCCTCGGCTGAGATTCGGAGTTTTTGCCGAAATTTTATTCCATGGGCAAAAATAGGAACCCAGTCTAGGTTTGTGGAGCCAGTCCGACCCAAGAGGTCGACGTACTAGCCTTTTGTGAAGGGTAATCTTCGTACTCATGCCGATCATGGTCCTGTCGAGACGTTGACCCCCAAGCTGATCATCTTGGAAGTGGCTGGTAATCGACGATCCGTTATCGAGGGAGGAGAGGACAGAGGAACTCCGATCAGCCTCCCGCTCTGGCTCTTCGTACTCCAATTACTGACCCAGAACTCCAACTCGTCGACGAAATCACGGTAAGGTCGGTTGGATACTCTGAATTCTATGAGATCGTGAGGCCACAACCAGTTACTGCAACAAGGGAAATGATTATTATATAAGCATAAATAAACAAAATAAAAGGTTATAAACATGTCCAAATTAAGGTTTGTTCATCTGGGTAAGCAAGCATGGACCTATTAGTCTCTCAACAGAGCAATCTTCTAGGGTCGATCGATGGGAGTATTGGTGAAGGATTCGCCGGGAACCAAGGTGAGCATCAACATTAGTGGTACCATAGCCGACTCCGACATTCTAACTTGTACCATAATCGCTTGGGTTGGGTTGATTACTCGTGTGATAAATTGGTGGCATGAGTTAGCTTATATGGATTACTTTTATGACAAGGTGGTGGTATTTAGTTGAGATAGTTTGTAGGTGGGATGAAGTAAAACGTTTGGTGGCATTTAGTTAGACTAGTTATTGTAAGTAGGATGAAGTTATATTATAAAGTAGATAGTCTCAGGACATGGCAGACGACAGCACTTTCCACCCAAACCGAGTAACAGAGGCCAGTGATTTGTTTCAGACGAGGAAAGTGTGTGTACGTATGAAATGATTAAGCTATGTCACGGTGGTAACCATATTTCCGAGTCACGTCACTGGTTCAGCATACAACACAGGAAAGCAACTAAATTATTAGCCTCATCAGAAACTTTGCCACAGGCAAGAATCCACGATTGACATTATTGGGTAACAAAATCCAAACCATCGCAATAGAGACAAAACTAATCCTTAGATACTAGTATCCACATTATCGGGCAACAAAATACAAACCATCGCAACAGAGAACTAATCCTTAGCTACTGGTATCCATGGTTGGGTGGGTAGGTGACGCCACCATAGTTCCCTCCATTATGAGGAGCAGGCCCAGCACGTGCAGAAGATCCATAGGATGTCCCGTATGGTGGCGGGTAAGAACCGTAGCTCGGATCAACACGAGCTGGAGGGTTGGAAGCTGGAGGCGGCCCTTGGGAAGCAGCTTCTACCATGAAATTCTGCAGCAACGGGTGGTATTAGATAAGAGAGAGGAAAAGAAGCACAGCTGAAAAGTACAATGGTCATAGCAAGAAGTCAGCCTAAAGCAAGATGTAAAACATGCTTAATCCATTAAAAGATTGTTACATGTATAGCATGATCTGCACTAAATTTCAAATAATCACAGTACACATAGCATCATGATTATCACGGTGTCCTGACAAGGCGAGTCGCCTCTGGAGCGCCTGGACGGCTAGGCGCCAGTTAGACAATCATTGGAGCTTGAACTAGTTTGCAAGTATAGCCTTTAACCAATTAGTAAAATATTAATTAGGAAGTGCAAAGAAAAAAACTCACACAATAGGGTGTATTGGAAGGTATTTCATTACATATCCAGAATAAGCAATGTAATTATCTTGTACATCTTTAGTTACTCATTTAGTTACTCATGTTACAAAAGTTATTTAGAGGTGTAAATTTAACAAGCAATTAGAACTTAATAAGAGAGAAGATGTGATCTTCACTGGTTCACAGCAGCAGTGGGCTTTTAATGTTTTGGATTGCTCTCGGATAGTATTTTCTAGTAAAAGTGTCGGAGATTTTTAATACTTGGAAATTTCTTAATGTCACAATAGAAATTTAGAGGGTTTAATTATGTGTAGTATACATTATTTGCCCTAAGGATTTATGTGCAATTTACTTGTTTAGTGCTTGAATAGCTAGTTTAAACATATATTTTAATATTTAGAATTTGAATTAATTTAGTGAAAAGAAAAAAGAAAGACAAAAAGGAAAAATAAGCTTGGATATGATTTCTACTACTTTCAGCCTATTTTATTTTATTATATATATTCATTTTTGGACCATACCATTTTCGACCCAGGCCAATTTTTCTGGCCCAACCCGGTCTAATTGGCATGATGGTATCCCCTAACCCTAACCGTAACTATACTACCTCACCCCATTTTCCTCGGCCACTGCCTCTCTCCACTTCCCTCTTTCTCTCTCTCTCGCATGCGCTCCCCCTCCGCAGTCGACCGCGCCGCCTCCCCCTCTGCCATACATCGCGGTCACCGATCCAGCTCCCCCCCACGCCGCCACTAGCCCTTGGCCTTCCCCCAGGCTCTCCTTTTCCCCCTCCCGCGCCACCTATCCCCTCCTAATGCCACCGGTGGTGGAGGCGAGTGGGCGACGGAGGTGCTGGCGATTGGCAAGTGGTGACGACAACGGATCTCCTTCTCCCTCTCCGCGCCAAGCTCAGCACCCTAGCCACGCCGCCTAACCTCGCCGGCAGTGGAGGCGAGTGGCCGTCGGAGGTGGTGGCGCGACGGCAGATCTCCTTCCCAGGTCATTATACCCCCCCCCCACCCACCCACCCCCACCCCCCCAAGCCAACCCTAGGCGCACCGCCTGGCCTCGCCAGGCGACCGCCTGGACACGGCCAGGCGAGGCGAGGCGACCGTTCACAGTGGCCTTCCTCCAACGCCCGAACGACTAGGCGACGACTTAATAACTATGCATAGCATCTTCCGTATTGAATTCAAATAATTGTACCGCATGTTCCTCAATTTCACGATTTCTTCAGTCGAGTTACTCTGCAATTTCAATGCTTAATTCCCTTTATTTTTCAAATCAAATGCAACCAGGTCCTTCCGAAACTACTTAATTCCCTTTTGTATGTCAGACCGATGGGTTAGGCCAAGCAGAAACTGATGTGCTAGGCCAAGTTTCTAGGTTTTGATGCCACACTTTGCCCTCTTTCTCAATCACTGCTTGAGGTCCTTTTTGGGGCATTTGATCATTTGTCCAGAAGTTGATGTGCAATTGATTATTTGCCCCGTGTATCTCACTAACATGTGGCTCCAGGACCCACATTTCAATGAGATATTATGTGCAAAATGATCAATTGCACGTCAACTTCGAGGCAAATCAGCAATTATTCCCACCAACTATGATCTTTCGCTGAAACTTTTCTACCTCTTAGTCCTGAAGTACTAGCGCATCCTAATTCCTGTGGCATCTAGCATATAGTCATATCCATACCACATGGTTTACTGATGAAACAAACTAGCTCCGAGCAAAAACAGAAACAAGATAGCTAGTAGCTGCCTACTACGCACAGCTTTATGTGATGCACACCAAGTTCAAACTTGAAAAATGCATTCCAGATATAGCGGTTATACTAATGCAAGAATAGAGGTGGGCACTTGGGCTGGGCTCTTTTGAGCCGGCGCGAAGCACAACAGGATGGCCCAGTGCAAAGCTCGGCGCGGCACGGTTCCGTGCCGTGCCGGGCCGGCACGCAACTGTAGCACAAGCCGTGCCGAGCCTGAGAACCGGGCACGATGAGCGGCACAACCCGGCACGATCGTTTGGGCCGGGCCCGTGCCGACACGGCACGAACAGGCACAAAATCGGACCTAAAAGTTGGCAGTTATTGTTGATTCAGGGCATCTTCAAGCATTGCATTTATGTTTGACATTTTGTTGATGTGATTAGTCTCTTATGTAATTAAAATAGGTAGTTTAGTAGTAGTGATGTGTTTTATTTCTTTGCTCGTCACAATAGTGAAAATGGGTCGGGCCTAGGCAGGCACGGCACGAAGCAGGCACAAAGTGCAAATGGGCCGGACCTGGGCTCGCCAAAGGCGAGTCAGGCCGGCACGGCCCGGCACAGTGGGCACGATGGGCCGTTGTGGCATGGCACAGTTTCGGCCCGAAGCACGATGGGCCCAGGCCGGGCCGGACCGGCACGGCACGACGCCCAGAACAGCAATGAAATGAATCATGCACCATAATTCATAACATAGGAAAAAACTTATGCAAGCATGCAACAGATTAGCAGATTAGGTAGAAAAGGTACCTGGATCAGTTGCTGGGCAGTTTGAACTTGGGATGCACTCCCAATGATCTCCACGGTCATCTCTCCAGGTGCACCTCTGCTTTCTTGAATAGTTACTGTCGCCCCACTGTGCCTACGGATATAGCTGATACTGGCACCAGCTGCCCCAATCACAGCATCAGCGCAGGAGAGAGGAATTTGCATGCTATGCGTCACCTTTTGAAGATTACATAAAAATCAGTAGCCGCTTCACACATCATCTTCAGGTCAAGTGCAACACAACTAACCTGAGAAGCCACATGCGGTGGTGGTTGATTCCCTGAAGCAGAAACACCACTTTGTGTTGCCTCACGTCCATATGCAGAAATGCCATAGTGTGGCTGCTTCTCCATAGGGGGGGCATCAGGAGGATAATAATTGTCTTGCGGCCTTGGAGGCACGAACTGTGGATTTCCACCATAACCTGGCCCACCAGGAGGAAGGTTTGGAGGAGGGACCCAGGGTTGAGGAGGGCCCCAATGCTGAGGAGCTGGCATTGGCTGCTCCCTTTGAATACTGTGCATTTTCATCTGTACAGATGGAGATTTACTCATCAAACGCTGCATCCAAGAACCTTATTATTGACAGGAATACAGGATGCCAGAACAAAATCCAACTTACTTGCATTTCAAACAGCGGGAGAACACTGCGGTCGACTAGAAATTTTCTTAAGTGACTCGCTATTAATTCCACCGCTTTGTGGACACCAAGAGGCTCTCCTTGTATCTCCACAACTCTGTCATCGTTTAATGCAATAGGAGGCACATTCTCTGAAAAGAAAATTATATAAAAATTTGCATATAGCATAAGAATGTGGAACCTACAGAGCATCTTTTGCATGTATGTCAAATATTCACATCCAATCTCCACGTGGATTAGTGGATTAGTTGCAGTCGTCCTTGGAGGATAACGACATTCTATTTCCATTACAGATAACCAGCCAACTCATTCAAACAAATGATAAAGCCGAATGCTAAAAAGGTCAGCTGAACAAAGGAGAAAGGTAAAATTTCGTAATCTTGTATATGGTATAATTAGATTTCTGCAAAACCTACCAGCAAAGGAAAGGTCCAAAATCCAAGCAGCTAGCAGAAACACCAGACCTGGCTTGTTTTCTAAAATACAGTCTGTCTACAGATAAAATATAGGCCTTTCACACTGACATATGCCTAAGCATAACCATTGAATATTCTTTTCCTCGCTCTATTCTTGTAAACAAACACAGCATTTAAAGGGAAAAAATTTGAAGGTTGCTTAGTTTCCAGAGTGCACTGGAAACCAGCTAGAAGAGCCAGTTTCTACAGGTTCCAACAAAGTAACGAGCTCAGAAGATTCCTCTCTGAGTCTCCTCAATGGTTCCTTAGTACCAGCCTGGTTTTTGCCAGGCAGGAGCCATAAACATCTAATATTCATATTTAAGGAGCAAATGAGGCATATGTACCTATGTTGATCAGTTACAGACTGCCATCAAAGGAAAACCATTGTATAGACATAATTGAGAACATTGAGAACAAGAAGCACTGTTTTCTTGTATTTTGAATGTAACAAAATTTGCAAGACACAGCATGCTTGAGGATCCAATGCATGTATCACATCATATATCAGAAAGAGAAACAAATTTAGCACACATAACATACTAAAACTGCACAAACCTTACCAAGAATACGGACAACAGACTTCGAAGAATCTTGTATGGATTTGATGGTTGCACCCTGCTTCCCTATAAGGCTGCCAGCTTGGGAAGCTGGCACTAGCAGTCGTGTTGGTCCTATATTACCAGCACTTCGTTGAGGCTGACCAGATTCACCATCTGAACCATCAGCTATCCGTTTATGAATTCTAAGTAAGCCATCCATAGCTGGTGATATTGGCACATCTGGCTCATCCTTTGCTGAAATCATTACCTTGAAATGGGAAAGGCAAGGTTGTTTGCCAAATTTATAAAAAGTTTAAAACAACTCTTACAAGAGCATAAGTAAATATTAGATATTGCTCAATGATATGAGAGAATAAATTATGAGACCTAGATGAACTCCATGAATGGCATTGACATGCATAACATATGAACAATGATATGATGATACTATATTACTATCATACGCATATATTTGCGTCCAACAAGTCAACAACAAGTATACTTCCCTGATAAGGACTCCCCCAAACTTTCAACAGAACAATCTATCCTCTGGCACATTCAATTATCAATGACGCATGGTGTTCAGGGAGTATGAATGGCCAAAAGAACTGTCGTTTCTTGTTAATTAGTTCGCACGCTTCTTTACAAATTCAACATCATTTACATCTCCAGAAAAATTCAACATCCTTCACCATGGCTATTGTTTACCTTAATATTTTACATGGGTCATGTTTTTTTTCTTTTTTGTGCATCCTATGCAATAGATCTTAAAACCCAATGAAGTTACATTTTGTTCACTTTTCAAGTGACTTCAAATATAATTGGCTCACTTTTTGATAATTTAAATAACATGACTATTAAAAAAATTAGATATAATTCCAAAAAGACTGCAAAAAGTTGTTCCATGTAGCACTTTTTAGAAATGTGTATAATTTTATGCTTTGGTCAGACAGATAAATTAGTACCAACTTCACAATGCACTCCAATTTTAAATTACGTGGTATACACCATATTCATTTAGAAGTTGTAATTCTTGTACATTTTTATCCTGTTTTTTTTTTTCCCAAGTGATTTCCTTTCAGTTAGAAAATCTAACAGGTTGTGGAATTACCAGATAACATGTGAAGCATCTTGAAAGGAATCTTCGTCCAATACTCAAAAGGATCTAGATCATATTTGCGGCACAGGAGCACAAAACTGAACTTTCAGAACCATGTCTGTTCGTCCATTTTGGAAAGGTGGTTAGATTTGGGGCCTACTGCAGTCACAACCTGCAAACATTATAGTGTTATTATTATCGAAGCTATTCAATTTTGCACTTCGATGGATGGTCATATTTTGTTTCTTTTTAGTTTTAGAGCCACTCTCATTATGCATGTGAAGCACTTCACCATCTTGTACTTTCTGAGTGTTGTTCGGGTATTAAATATGCTTATTATATTGACTTGTAACCTAGCTATTACGTTGATGCTTAGGAAACAAAGTTACTCCCAACTAGGTACCGTGAAAATAATAAAGCAGACTGGACAAGGAATTGATGATAAAGCAGATCTAACTCCGGTGTTTGATAACCATGTGATGTTGTGGTGTCCACAAAAACAACCTCATGCTAGTGGTGCCACTTGAATACACCAGGTGTAAACTAGGATATGGCTGCTTTTTTTTCAGAAAAGTGATGTGTCACCAAGAAAATGCACTTCCATGTCATCATGGAAGATATATTTGCTTGATTGTATGATTATGCTTTTCTAGTTATATCCATTTCATGAGCTGCACTAATATATGAAAATCTTGGAGTTGTCAAAGGGAAAGAAAAACCTAGTACTTATCATTTTACTCACTGTCTATACCATATATTTTCTCCGTTTTGTACTGATGTATAGACAAGTGAGAACTTAGCCAATGCTAGGATGATATTTGTGTTTCATAGGTTGAAGCTAGGTCCAACACTAACACAGGTTATAGATTTGGGTAGAAGTTTAAAAGAAAAGGGCATCCAAAATCCGAATTCAACTGAGATGCCTGTAAGGGCCTGTTTGTTTTTGCTTTGAGTTCTCTAAAAGCTGATTCTAGATTGTGGTCGTAGAGAAGTTGATTCTCCAAAAGCTGGAATACAAAAGCACATATAAAGTGGATTGTGGATTATAGTGTATATAGGTGAGCTGGATTGTGAGAATCGATTCTTAGAATCACTATGTTTGTTTTTTATTCATCTTTTGGGGTTAGAATCTAGAATCAAAAGAAAAAACAAACAGGCCCTAATTAACATAGCAATAAATCTCATTTGCACTGCCAAACTAAATCAGTTTAAAGTATTTGCACATTTGTTATGCATAGATTACAATTTTATGTAATGTAATTTTATGAAGTATGGTCACCCTTAGTGCATGGCAAAACCTGATACCTATTGTATCCTACAGCTCATGTAAATCATAAAGTGAATCATGATCCTCTCTCATAATTATTCAAATGCTTTTAGTTACATGTGAACGATGCAATTGACATTGAAAAACTGTGTTGCATGATTGCATCAAACATATCTGTCCCTTGCAGAGCTACAGAAGAAACAAGATCACTCCTTACACAGAAATGCCGATTGCTCCATATTTTCATTTTTACAAAACTTCCCCAGAATATCTTAGATGATTATATAACATCCAAATCTCACACTGGTTAATAAAAATGTTAATAGTTACTGGAAGCGTTCTAAGCCCTCAACTATAACCACCCAAAATATTTTTAAACCTAAGAAAATAGCAACTAATTAGCAAATAGCAAATCAGGCTCTTGCTAACAAGTAGCTCAATCAACAAATTTATTTTTAAGTTGCAGCAAGGCAAAGTTTAGGAGTTAAACTTCTCTTTTTATTTTCCCCAGTTATAATGAGGCTTTAAGGTTGCAAAAAGCAACAACCAAACAACACCATAGCCCAACTCCAGCTTTCAGGCATTGTGCACACCAAACAACTGCCAGCTCTCCAAGTATCAAGAGAGAATGACTAAATGAGGTACATGAATTGCTAAGTCAGTAAATCATCCCCAATGCATCTCATTTGTGCAAATGGGGTAGAGTGGCTTGGAAACTGTGTAGCAGAGAATCTAGACAGTTCTAAATGAAACCATCAAGGGAAAAACACTTTAAAATGTAGTATTGCAAGAAACCAAACTTAACTTCATCCATGAACCCCCTACACCTAATAATGAGTAATGATATAATGAAGTACAGTGGTGGCAGTTGAGTTAACGAGAGTACAAACTTATCGATTGTTGATTTGATAATTTCTGAGAGATACTTACTGCTCTTTCCGGTACACCAGGCAGGCCATCAAGTATTTTTATGCGTGCTTGAGACTCCTCGCACAACCTTTTGATGAACTCCCCTTTGCGGCCAATGATAGCACCTACCTTCTGGGCTGAGATGAGTATACGGAAAACACTCTCTCCCGGCCAACCAGGCCATCTCTTATCATCAACCTCTGCCTGCAAGTTGTCCTGTTGGTTCACTACCCCATTGTATGCATTTTCAGGCTCTTCCTGGTGAGGGTTTGCTGGCTCCTCATTGTATTGATCCCCAGGTTCTTTGCTGTACAAGTTTGCTTGCTCCTCGTTGTATGGATTATCAGATCCTTCAACATATTTGTTCCCAGGTTCTTCATTGTATGGATTACCCGGTTCTTCATTATACTGCTCTGCCACATCACTGTAGGGATTCAATTGTTCTTCATCGTAAAGATTTTGAGGCATTTCACCCATGTCATGTCCAGAAAAATTCTCTACAGGTTCATTCATATTTCTAGTCACACAAAAAGAAGGTTTTGGTCAGAAGCCACAAATCATCTAACTTCAAGCAAGCACATGAAATTTAACAACCCAGGAAACAAGCGTTGTTTCACAGGCACAATGCACCATGCACAACCTTGCATCTTCCTTTTGATAAGTAAGAAAAGTTCCGCGTGTACGGCAGAGTAGCCTATGTTTCTAGCAAGCGGCCACCCTAATTTTAAGCACTTACGCAGACTACCAACCTTGACCCTTGATATGCAGAGCAATGATGGACAATCGTAAACGCTTTAGCTGGTACATATGCCGGTACCAGCCTTGACTTAGAACACTTACATTAACAACAAGAATACTAATCCCTCCGGTCACAAATACATATCGTGTTGGATATCGACAGTCTCCAAAAACACAACTTTGATTATTAATTTCTATTGTAATATATTTATAAAACCGAATAAAATTATAATATTATGAAAGTACTTTTCAGGACAAATCTACACATGATTTTCATGTATCCAATTTAAATATTTAAAAAAAATATTGATAGTCAAAGTTTCGAAAGTTTGATAGTACCTACGTCCAAAACGACATGAGTTTGTGACCGAAGGGAGTACCAAGCAGCAACAACTCAGTTCTAGACTTCTATGCCAAACCTAGCTTGATAACCCCAATTTTCCCCAAAACACTTCGCCTGTACATGTACCTCGCCATGAGCCGATGATAAAACCCAAATCACGCCCCCAAGGCCCCAACCACAAAAAAATCAGCGCTGTACACACGTCGCCATACATCAACCCTAAACGCCTAGATCCTAAACCCCATCCCGCTCTGGCAGCAACACCCAAACCACTTCGCTAAAATTACGACTAAAACCCAAATCCCGAAGAGCGGATGTCGGAAATGGCGAACCATCGGCCTGCCCACGCTAGAGCATCTGCGAGAGCATGGTACGGGCATGGGTAGAGGAGAGGGTGATACCTGAGAGATGAGAAGGAGGTGGCTTCGACCCCGGCGAGGAAGCCACCGCGGCAAGCAGCTAGGCGGGCCGGGGTTTTGGACGGCGGGTAGGAGGCGACGGCTGCGGATTTGGGTGAGGGAGGGGAGCTCGTGGCCTCGGGGGGCGTTTTATCGCGACTTGAAAGCATGTAAAAGCGAGAAGGTGGAGATATGCCTCGCTCTCTGGTACCCATTGTGAGCTATTTTTGCTTCAATTCTTAGCATCATACTAAACAACTAGGCCAATAAACGCGATGCACGTCGTACACGTGAATAAAAAATGATTTTATATTTTTTTGGAGAAAAAATAAACCTAGGTGTATTTTTAAAATTTTTGGAGGCTCGAGAAATATTAGAGATCACGCTGAAAAGAGTACACATTTTTTTGTTGACGAAAATGTTTTTTCCAGGGAAACGGAGAAAGAACCTGGATGTAAAAAGTGGGGACATGTTTGTTATATTTTTGGACCTCACCGCTATCCTGAAAAAGTAGAAAAGGGTTAGTTCGCGATTTGTATTTAACGTGAGGCTTTTTCTCTAAAGTAACGAACGAGGGATCTAAACGCGATTGGGGAGCGATTTTCTAGCCCTCACAAAAAATCGCATAGGACCTTTTTGTAATTTGTAAGGACCTATCCGTAATTTGAAAGAATAGAGGGACCTTTTCGCAAAAGAGAAGGGAGGGCACATGGACGGGTTGGCCTTCAGGAACTCTCTGAACTTTGTTTATAGGAGATATAGGTATATCCGCGCGCCCCGCTACAGCGGATAAATTTTGATATTATAGTGCTTAAATGGTAAAAACAACATCAACGCAATATTCTAGAATGGTGAGATTTTTTCATTTTGGCTCAGTTCAGACCCATGTGCGAATTTGAGGTATCACGGATCCTTTTTACAAAACAGGTATAGCTCGGTCCAACCTCAATTTTTCAAAAATGTGAGGATATGTTTGCAAAATGTATGGATTCGGATGCGAATCTGTGAAACCACGAGGTTATTTTCACAAAAGAGCCAATGAAAGAATCTTTCCATAATTTTAGATTTTTTAAAAAAAAAGGTGTTTCTACGAAATTGCTGAGGTGGTGCTCTCAATGGCCTTCATTTTTTTCCGCTCTAAAGAGAGTAGTTATTAATTTTTTTCTACTATCGCACCAACTAATAAAGTTTGCTTTAGTGTCATACAATCCGAGCTTAATACACAGTTATCCATCTATTGGCATCGGTGCTAAGAAAATTTTCTCTTTTATAAGTTGCTTTAGTATACAAGGATGCCCGTGCCATCTAACGGGCTCAACAATGACAAATTAAGATGTCGCTAATGTTATAATGTAGATAGAATCTCAGTTACTATATCTATTGGTAGGTGAATTCAAATTTATCTTTTGTTGATTTTAATATATATTAGGCACCCCCTGTACAAAGAGAATTAATCTAACAAAGAAAGATAACTTTACATCTTACTTTGTGTGTGCTTCTATTCTTGTTCTTGTAATTTCATTGGCGTGTTGTTGATTGATCGTGGGTGAACGACTACGTTTTATAACACATTATCAGCGCAATTACTCTTCACTTGGGTATGTCGCTCTAAATACATTGTGATTAGATCAAATGTGTTTTTGTTGTGCTAGTCACAACTTCATCACTGCTTGGTGCAAGTACTATGAATAAATCGGTATTGATCATCAATGGGGAGCCCTCCGCATAAGCACATGGACTATTCACCAAGATCTCAAAGGAATTCAAGCAGTCAGGCAAAAAGAAGACAGCGGCCATGGACGCCATGCTTGACACTAATCGAGATCGATCTACACTACATCAAGATTATCCTGCTACACACGATTAATTTAACATCAATCCCTACATAAGTTCGAGCTATGTAAGTATATCTATGCAACCTAATCTAATCACCAATTAGAAAGTATCTTAGAGATCAAATTACCTAATACAATCAATTTGATATTATGTTCATCATCAACAACAAAAGAAAAAATGGTAGCACCGGCCGAGAGCCCCTCGCAGCGGCTCCCACCAATAGCGAACTTGCTCCCAACGCCCGAAGCGCACACCGGTGACCACACCCCCACCTGACTCGTAGCCGCAACATCGCGCCCCACGCCCGACGCACGAGGCTGAACCGTCCGCACCACTATGCCGCCGGCCGGCCTCGAAGGCCACCAACCGGCCCCCAAAAGCCACGCCCATGTTGAAGTCACCGAAAGTCGTGCATCATGCATCTATGTCTTCACGCCAAGCCGCAAGAAGTTGTGCGCCGGCCGGATTCGAAGCGTCGTGCCACTTCGTCTTCACGTTGCGTCGCCCGATTCGCACCGCGCCGCTTTGTCTTCACATCACGCCGCCAGAAAGCCGCACCATCGCACCTGAAGAGACGACGGCAGTTCGCCTCTGCGTCGGAAGCGCGAGGTGACGAGCTAGCGGGGCGAAGAGCGCAACGGTTCGCTCCGGCGCGGAAAGTGAAGCGAGGCCGCGACGGCCGATGAAGCCGATGAGGTGGCGGCGGCTGTCGCAATTTCGGTGGTCAGTGCTTTGCATGTATGGGATAAGGCGGCTAGGGTTTGGAAACCCTAGCAACCAGTTTTAAAGAAGATGCATTGGGCCCCGTCGGCCCAATCGGCTGTGCAACCTATTGGGTGAGTAGACCGGCTGTTTTTCCCGAAAAAGGGATAAAAGGAAAAATTACGCTTTAGCCCCTCGGTATTTCCATTATTTTTAAAATAGATTATTAAATCCTGAAAATTCATGTTAAACCCTAAAATTAGGTTTTCAGGTATATGGACTTCTGTAAAATTTGGTAAATTTGGTATTAGCACATATTGGAAGTTCCATACCCCTGTGTTTATTTTTCTAGTATTATGCCATGTTTAATATGTACTAAAATTTAATTTTTTATCATTAAGTAATTCTAAAAATTGCTTAATCATTAACGAAAAATCGTTAAAAATGCAAGAAAACTTTTGAAAAATTATGTATGACACATTGATAATACTATGGCTTTGGATTTATTTTCTAATAATTATTCCATATTTTATGTGTATTAAAATTATTTTTTGTTATTCAGTAATTCTGAAAATTGCTTGGTAATTAACAGACAATTACAGAAATTGCTAGAAAAAATTCTAGAAAATTCTAGTTAGCATATTATGAGCCTTGTGTCTCTGAATTTATTTTCTTAGCATTATTACATGTTTAATTTATTTAAGGGTTTATTTCCTATTATTTAGTAATTCTAAAAATTGCTTGATAATTAATAGAAAATTATGACAAATGCTAAAAAAATTCTGAGAAATTTTTTATAATTATCTACTGAATTGATATAGACCAAGCTTTACTAATTGAAGAGTGAGCATGTATTATATTGATTTTACCCATTGTAAAATTTATTTTGCATAAATAGAAATAGGATATATCGGATATCGCAAAGAGAGAATTTATCGAGCTTACCTTGAATGGCAACAATTACTTTACCCGAGCAATAAATACTGAGATTAATATGATAGCTCAATCTTTTGGAGCTACTATTTTTCCAGCTTTAAGCTGGTGTCCCTATTCTTCTCGAAGCTGCAAGTGCACGGCTTTTTATTTCGTGAGGCACCATCTTCATACGGATTTGAAGGCCGTATATATTAATGAAAGAGGACCAGCTGGTACCTTTAAATTCCCTGAAGGAAAAATATATAACTAGCAAAAAGATATGTAATGTTGCTATAGCACAACGCGAATGGATTATCCCGCGCTTTCAGGATTTTAAAGGCTGTGGCAGCACATAACTTTGCCATGTACAGGCTTGTCAATAAACTAACATTCTATTACCAGAAAGTTATTGATGCTAAAATGATCGATAAGACATTATGCATCTTCCACCCCGATATGAGGATACTGTTGTAATAGTATCATCATGCCAAGTAGCAGAATTGGATCCCAAGTTGAATGGCACAAGGGTCACTAGTTGACACTTCTGCGGATAGTTGTTGGCATAGCGTCCCATCTGATGGCAGGAAAATATTGAACTCCTGCAGCATTTAAATTCCATTTCTGAGGTTGAGCACTGAACATCTGGAGCCCGTTGACCAGTCCCTCGTATTATGCAACATTGTTTGAAGCTTGAAAATCGAGTTGGATGACATATTTAAGTTCTTCACTTGTCAGGGATTTGAGCATAACACCAGACCCCGGATCTGACACTGGTCCGCAGCGCAAAATCAACCTTGAACTCATTGAGTTCAATCGCCACTACGTGATTTGCCCTGTGGCTTCTCGGTTGTGTATTATCTCCCTGAACGAATATGTTGTCATGACCATAATCTTGTGGTCTTGGAAGTAGCATCGCAGCTTTTGGGATGTCATCAGGATAGCGTACAACATCTTCTATACTTGAGGATATTGCAGTTTAGCATCATGCAAGACCTCGCTCACATAGTACACCAGTTTTTAGACTTTGGCCTTTTTCTCTAGGCAATCCCGCTCGACCAACAAGACCGTACTTACTACTTGAGGAGTAGCTGCAATATATAGGAAGATATCCCCTTTTTCATTAGGCGAAGTCAAAATTGATAGAGACGATAAATACCTTTCCAAGTCTCGAAATGCTTCTTCTGCCTCCTTGATCCACTTGAAAACCTCCTCTTCTTGAGTAGTTTGAAGAAGGGTAGCCCTCGTTCGCCCATCCGAGAGATGAATCGACTAAGGGCTGTGATGCACCCCACGAGTTTTTACACCTCCCTCAGCGTCCGCGAGGGATGCATTTGGTCGATAGCCTCATTTTTGCGCGGGTTGGACTCGATGCCTCGACCGGATACCAGGAAATTGAGAAGTTTACTAGATGAGATGCTGAAGTTGCACTTATCGGGGTTATGCATCATTCGATATTTACTGAGATTGTTGAACATTTCCTCGAGGTTGCTGATTAAGGAGCTCTTGGTTTTTTACTTTACTACGATATCGTCGACGTATGCCTCTACATTGTGCCCGATTTGGGACTTCAGACGTTTTGAATGCATCGTCTATACATAGCACCAACGCACTTTAAACCAAAAGGCATCTTAGTATAGAAGAATGTACCCACCAGGGTACGAAACATAGTTTTCTCCTCATCCTCTACGGACATGCTAATTTGGTGATACCCCGAATAGGCATCTAGAAAACTTGTCAGTTCATAGCCCGCGGTTGAGTCCACCATTTGGTTAATGCGAGTGAGGGGAAAAGGATCCTTAGGATAAGCTTTATTTAGGTCGGTGCAGTCGACACACATCCTCCACTTGCCGTTGGGCTTCTTGATAAGGACAGGGTTTGCCAGCCACGTCGGATGACAGACCTCTCAGATGAAACCTGCCTTCAGGAGTTTGCCGACCTCCTTTTCTATGGCTTGCTTGCGATCTTTCATGAATCTACACTATTTCTGCGCCACAGGTTTGGCACTTGGTTCCACAGCCAGTCAATGCTCGATCAGCTCCTTAGGGACCCCGGGCATGTCGGACGTTTGCCATGCAAACACATCGCGGTTTGCCCGTAGGATGGTGATGAGCTCGAGTTCCTATTTGGGGTCAAGGTCAGCACGCACCTTGACCGTCTTGGATGGTTCAGATGGATCCCAGGGCACCGTCATGACCTCTCCGTCGGTTTTCTTGTTCTTTTTGCCATTGTTGAATGGATCACTAGCGGCACTGTCAAGCACTGGAGCGTTCTCATCGCTCTTGGGTTTTTGACGCTTAGCTCTTTCACCATCGGCAGGGACGGTGTCTACGCAAAGATTCTCGATCATCTCCAGGCTCTTCTTGTCGCACTGGAATGCGGCACATGGGTCCCCCTTAACTATAAGAACTCCCTTTGGTGCTGGCATATTGATAGCCTGATAGGCATAGTGCACTGTTGCCATGAACTTGGCTAGCGTTGGATGGCCCAGGATCACATTATATGCGGTTTCAAAGTCCGCCACATCGAAAAGCATCTTTTCAGTGCGAAAATTGTCCGGCGTACCAAATGTGACCAATAGCTCGATCTGGGTGAGTTGTATTGATGATGAGTGTGGAGTTATGCCATGCAAAGGCTCGGCTCTAGCTTTTATTTCTGTCCGGGGGATCTCCATGTTCTCCAGCATTTTTGCAAAGATGAGGTTCAACGAACTGCCCCCATCGACTAAGGTTCGAGCGACCTTGACATTGAGGATGGTGCGTTCGACCACCACGGGGTATCAACTCGGACGTGGAATCACGTTTGGATGATCTGATCGGTAGAAGGTGATTGGCACTTCCGACCATTTGAGGAATCGAGGGATGGCTGGCATGGCCAGGCTGACCTCTCTTTCAACCGCTTTGTACTGTCTCTTGGACTCATACGTGGCGGATCCCCCAAAGGTGTGTGCCAGCTTGTGACCCGCCTCGCGATATTCGGGTTCATCATCATCAGGCTTCTTTTTGACTTGCTCGATCCCGCGCTCGGCGAGGGCGGCCTTGATTTTCTCTTGGACCTTCTTGCTGATCACTTGGCACTTATCGAAGTCGTGTTTGTCCGTATGTGTAACATCCCAAAATTTGGGTTTTCAAAAATTTTTGGTTTAGATTACCTTTACAAAAATTTCCGTTGATTTTCTCGCGTTAATAAAGGTTAATCTGGATTTCCTAAATGTAAAACAATTTAATTTAATTATTTTATATTTCAAATAAAAGAAATTAGTTTTATTTGGGTTCCTTGTGCTTCAAAGAGTTTATCTGTATTTTTTGAGATTTTTCGGAGCTCGTTTGCTATTTATCGGATTTATTTGAAATTGATTTGTACTAAGCCCTTTTACGGGAATTAATTAAAATATTTGAAAAGTTTATATAAAGTTTTTTTGCAAATATTTTATTTGAATTCAAAATATTTTAAAATATTTTCTAGAATTTTTATGGTATTTTTGTTGCCTCAAATGAATTAATTAATTACTAGAATTATTTTTATTAGAAAAAGGTTGGAAATTCGGTTTTGGCATTGGGCCTCATTCCTTCTCTCCCCTCCCGCCAGCCCACACCGCTTCCGACCCATTCACGCGCGAGCGCGCGCGCACGCCAACGCCGCGCAGCGCTAGCCGACCGGGCCGCCTAGACCACGCGTCGCTTCCTGGGCCGGCAATGTCGCCCTCCGTTGCGAGCCGCTGGATGCAGATCTGAGCGCCCACGTTGAGCCACGTCACCTCCTAATCCGAGACGCACACCAAGTGCTCGTATAAATGCCGATTTCGCCCGGTTTTGCTTCAAACTTGATTTTTCTTGACCTAGCTGCCTCCCCAACCTGTGGTAGACCTCCCATAGCTTCTCCCACACGCCCTCACCCCAGATCAATCCATCCAAACTCCCGAGCCACCGCCGAGAAGCCCCGGATGTCGCCCAACGATGGCTGAACTTTGGAGCATGTCTCCCGTCAGCTCGTCGGTTCTTTCCGAGATCCGTCTTCGCCATGGTGAGCCATGGTATCCCCTTTGTCTACCCTCCAAATTTCGTGGAATTTGGCCCAAGGAATCAAAAGTTATGCTCGTTTCAATCTCGAATCTTGCAGAGGCCATATCTCCCTCAATTTTTCGAGTTTGACCGTGAAATTTTTACTGTAGACTCTCCTTGATGGCCATATCTCTCATGGTTTTGCCCTTTAGATTTTGCGCAGAAAATTATTTTCCCCGATCAGGCTGCGTTGCAGATAGGTGATAACTTTCTTGCGCATTCCCAATTGATCTAAAAGGTAAAACTCAAATCCATTCACGTCACTTTGTTCATTAGGGTCCCAAATAGCTCTCTCTAAAATTTGGTTAGGTTCCGAGCATTATTCTAAAAGTTATGGCCATCTACAGTTTGGCTCCGAAAGCCGTTTGTCGGCAGTTTGTGATCAATCCGTTGGGTCACCGCAAAATCCGCTTATACCGTTGAGTTCGTCTCGTCGTGTTCTACGTGATGGACATTCCCCCTTTGCCATCCCATCCTCCGGAATTTTTGTTATTATTTAGCGCCGTCTTTTGCCGCCGCCGCGCACCGTCTTTTGACGCCGGCTATCTTAGCTCACTCGGCCGTGTTGTCCCATCCTTTGGGTCATCATGCACTGTTTTGGTCCATCCTTAGAGTTCTTTTAGCCTCCGTTCACCGACAAAGCCCGATTCCGGTTTGTAGCAGTCATCTTTCGACCTAACCCTTTGTCACCGATTCGCGTTTCGGTTAGCCATCCTTGGTAGCTTTTTATCGCGGCCATGTCGTTGCACCGACGGTCACTACCTTCTCATTTCATTAGCGTCCCACCGTCATTTCGCCTTCACCGTCAACGTGCGCCGTTAACGCTCCACCGTTTATGTTCCACCGTTAACGTTTTGTTGTAAACGTTCCACCGTTAACGTTTTGCTGTTAACGTTCCGCCGTTAATGTTCCACCGTTAACGTTCCACCGCTAATGTTTCGCCGTTAACATTCCGCCGTTAACGCTTCACCATTAACGCTTTGCTCTCGTTTCACTGTCATCGCATGCGCGCATACAAGCGAAAGCCCTAGTGCGATGTTCTTATCTATTCCTTCGCCTTAATGTGATCTAGCACTTTCACATTGAGTTCAGCTTCATCTTACCATTGCCGCCTTGTCATCGTCGATCCTCTTCTTTGAAGTATGACTGAAACCCAGATCGGATCGCAGTGAATGTCGATCCGATCCGTCTTTGTCCTATCCCTGAAAACCCAATCTTTCATTAATCGAGAATTCATTCGTGGACTTGGTCGATAGACCATTGGCCATTTGTCATACCCCTATGCCCGATCTATCCGTTTCTCTTTTGTTTGATCGTGTTCCGTTCAATCAACAAAAGTCAACATCGAGAATCAGTTTAGTTCATTGTGAACTAACATATCCTTATGGACCCGGTCTATAGATCGAGAGCCCATATGTCGTTGTCCATCCAATCGAGATAATAACTTCGAAAGAAATATTCCTTGGAATATTATTCTTTCTCTCTCAGTTATTAGTCTTTCCCTTTTCGGTGTTTTCCGAAAGCTCATTCTCTTTTGTCTAATCTTCGATCTAATCCGTTCAAGTTCCTAAATTCATCCAAGCCATTGTGCCCAATGCTGTTCGTTCTTAATTTGGAGTTTATTTGATTTGTTTTTTGAGTTTTGTTTTATTTGTGTTTCTTTATCGTTAGACGCATCGTTCGAAAGTCGTCCGAACTAGCTGAAGATCAAGGAAGTGAAGATTGAAGATCAAGGATCAAGAATCGAAGATAAAGAGTAAAGAACAGTAAAAATTACAAGGGCTAAGCAAGTTGTGCTTTGACCATATTGATCCCATTTTCGAAACTTATATTGTTTCAAATTATTGCATGCTAGTTTAAGTTAAACTGATTTTAATTAATTTGGGATTAGATAATCAACCTATTTGTTATTGCCACCTTGTCACTATTTGTATGCCATGATTCATTTGTCACCCTAGGTTTGTTGATTAATAGTTGGTAGTTAATAAATTGCCAACATGGGTTAGATAGAACGTATTAGTTTGCTTAGAACTGCAACGAGTCAGTGACATCATTTTGGAATTACAAATGTCAATATTGATTAATAGAATATGCAATGTATTTTGAAATGGTATGATGTGTTGCCGACACGATGATGTTGATATGCGGAGGCCTTCGTGCTTCTTCAAGGATGTTGAGTTGTTGTTAGCATTGTGTTGCGTAATAATCAACTGGGGTGATAAAATGATTTAGACTAGGACAAGTGGCAAGAATTATGGTGGGCCAGAGTGGCGGTTGGGATTGTATAAAACATGATATATATATATGAGTGATGGTGAGATGGTTTTCTTTGAGAGATTGTGATGGAAGTCTTGCCCTGGTCAACCTAAGGACTTAACCTTGCAAGCCTTTGAACTGAGTCAAACATACAACCACATGTCTGTAATGGGATGGACCTAGTTGAGTAGGTTGCTAATAGCTTGCATGTGGTACCTCGGGGTGTCAACTATACCTCTGTGTAGTTGAATGGGGGAGCATACTGGTGCTGCGGCATGGTCCGTCCAACGGTATGTCGGTCATATACTTCGCCTCTGCTGAGGGAAGGGATAGTGTATGGCAACTGGGGAGGTTCACTTATGGAGTTAGAAGCTTCCAAAAGGCTTTGTTATAATCACTCATTCGCATACTCTTGTATGGCGATTCACGGCTAACGTGGTGAGTTGATTGTATCTTATGGGTAAAGTGTATAACCTCTGCAGAGTGTAAAATCTATTCGAATAGCCGTGTCTGCGGTACTGGACAATGCTCAGGGATTACAGTCAAGGGTTAGCTTTTCTTAAAAAGTGAACTTGGGATTGGAGGCAGTTTGCCTGTGAAAAAGTGATAACTGGTTAAGGATATGGAATGGTTTATTTGTGAAACAACTGTGAAATTTATTACTATTATTATTTGTTTTATCGCTTTACAATCTATTATGAATATTTGTGAATGCTGTTTATTGCAAAATAACCCCTTCAGCCTGTCATTTGGAATAAGCTATGCATATAGTTATTAGACTTGCATTATGTGCATTTCTTGTTGAGTGCTTTATGTACTCACCCCTTGCAAACAAACAATCACCAGTGAGCAGAAGTCTACATCGTCGAAGAAGAAGAAGTTCCGTGAGAAGGCGAATATCTAGGAGTCGAACCATGTCAGTTGCATGTGGTATATTGATGGAATTTACCGGTGTTCTTCGTTCCGCTGCTGCTTATTTGGAGTTGAGGCCGTCAAGACCTCGCAAGTGTAAGGTTGACCTTAAGGTCATACACTAGTTTATATTTTATAATTGAGTTATTTTTATTATTCCGCTGTGTATGATTGTGATATTCATCTATGTTGAGACTGTGTGCACTAGCGTGATTCTGGACTAGTGCTGAATACACAGAGGGTCTGGATTTGCATATTCGGGTCCCGACAGTATGACAGACTGTGCAATATTTATTCCCTCCACGGCTTCGGCCCTTGTTGTCGCCAGTATTGCGCGCCCTGCCCCTTTCGACCACGGCGATGGTGGAGTCACCTTTACCCTGTAGTTCTTATTCTTCTTCATCTCTTGCTTCGACGACCTGGGCATGTCACTGTCAGGTTTTGGTTTGTCAAGATAATCTTGGGATTCAGCGCGGATGGCATACTTGTCTACCAACTCGAAGAGCTCCTTGGTGGTTCTGATCTTTCAAGTGGCAAGCTTTCCCTTCAACTCTCTATCCTTAACACCATTCTCAAAAGCCATTATGATGGCTTCATCTGAGATGTCAGGTATAAAGTTGCGCTTGTTACTAAAGCATCGGATGAAGTCGCGTAGTGATGAACTGGGCCCGCAACTCTGCCCATGATGATATAGATTGAGTTGGGAGGTTGAGTAACCAAGATCTCGCTGCACCATCCAGGATGGTGAGCAGATAGTTGGCCATCATCTCCTCATTTCCTCTGGCCGCCCTCATGATTGTTGTGTAGATCTGTAGCCATTCGACAGGGTTAATTTTACCCGAGTACTTCTCAACTAGATCGAGCTTGAACTTGTCCGGCTATCTGACGGTGCGTAGCTTGGCGGTGAAGGCCTTTCACCCTTCATCAATGTCCTCAGGGGTCCCCTGTCACGACATTGTCACGTCTATTGTTGAGGAGGGGACCTGTGTCGTGCCGATGAGCGGCCTCTTGAAAACGGAGACCAGCCTCATCGAGCCCAACGCGTGGGAGATTGGTCCCTCGAAGATGGGGACTCCTCTCATCACTCGCGGTCATGTTCTTCCCTTCGATCGCAGATGACGTGGTGTAAGTCTTGTCAGTTATAAGGGATATGGTCTCAAAGATCTCCGGGGCGTCTATGATAGAATCTGGAATGAGGCGTCCTGGAGGCATGATGGCTAGAACTAGCCACCACCGACCTTGCTGCTCAATGATTATGGTGAGATGGTCCCGGAGGCTGGCTCGCGGCACCCTATTGGCGGGAGCGCCCGAACCTTGAGTTGATGGCTCTAGCGGTCTGAGCTTGCGCTACATCGAGCAGCGTCTTCATCTGGTCGAGCACTGGAGTCATCGGGTTGTCTGGGTCCGATGGCGTGAGTGACTTCAGCAGCATATGTGCACACTGGGCATTCGCCTTAGAGGTACTGAAGATGTCAATGCTGCGGCATTGCCGGGGCATTGTCCCTAGGGCGTGGCTAGTCCTGTCTTGTGGTCATGTTGTCGAAGGATTTGCTGCCCTTGGAAATCCGTCACCCTCGGGAGGGGCACTGTCGGATTGTCACAGTCGAATTGCTTCGATAGATTGGCCGTAGTCCCGATTGCGGCCACGGTGGTTGGATCTCGTCGATGATCTATGGTATTAGGAGCAATGGCGTTTATGGCTATTTGGGCCATGGTTGTCACCGCTGCAGGATCTTGAGGCGAGCCCAGGAGGATTTGGTGTCCTCGGCTGCCTGTGGTTTCTGCCCACGAAACCTTTTTTTGGGAGTTTTTGGCAATAGTACCATTGTTGGCCCCAGCCATAAATACGCAGCGATCCATTCGACTGCTGCCACAACTGTTGTTTTGGCTGCTAGGGCCAACGTTATTGCTGTCGCTATCCATCTCGACGTACTTGAGCACGCTAGGCCCCATAGGGTCGAAGTCGATGAAGGACACCTATCAATGTAGGTCCCAGGAGTGGGACTCGGTGAAGCTGATGCACTCAAGGTCTCTGCCTGGTCCGCAATGATAAAGCACGGTTCCGAACGCAATCTCAGATCCGATCACGTGAGCTGGGTCGATGAAGGCAATCGAGTCATTGTCTCCCCAAGGGTCGATGTGGGAAACTACGTCACGAACATTCATCGAAGACATGCCTCATCTGCAAACACAGTTGAAGGCCCTTACCTGGCACGCCAACTATCGAAGGTTAGGGAATCGATAATAAACTTATATATTCAGGACCTTCGAATATGCAGAGTCAAACACGAAATCGGTGGCACGTGATGTAGACAGGTTCGGGCCTCTGGGCGGAGTAATACCCTACTCCTGTATGTATGTAGTATGGAGTCGATGAAACGGAGTACAGAGCAGGATACCTCGCTTCTAATTACAATGAAGATTGTCTCTAGAATATGGGTAAGATCTAACTTATGAACTATCGAAGCGTAGTTCTTTTTCTTCTGAAATCTTTGTGCCTTTGTTCTCATATAGTTGAGGTAGCCTTTTCACGGGTTGTAGTCAGTTTGAGATACCAGATCGTACTCGATGAGGAGTCCACCGTTCCGAGATATTCGTAGCGTATCCAAACTTCCTTTTGACGTCCGATGCACTCAAGTTAGTTTCCTCATAAAGGGAACATGATCGAGTCCTTTCCAAACGTGGAGATATCCCTCCCATGTATATCTGATCCTGCAGAATCGGGATCGAGATATCCAGAGTTTCCAGATGCTTGCATGAACATATATGGTATGATCTTTGAGTTTCCTGTACATGCTCATATCCCATATTTAAATTGTCAACAATTGGGATATGATCTAAGTGAAGATTCATGCAATCAATTTCTCACAATCGGCAATAAAACCAGAAGCAAGTAGAAGGACGGGAGGCAAATCCAACTTGTGGAATTTAAATGCGAGAATGTAAATACTGAATTTAAATTGTATAAAGTAAAGAAATAATGTAAATGCATAATTTAAATTCACAATTAAAGTAAAGAAAATCTTTGTATTTCTGAAGGGAAGGTTTACAAAGCCTCACAACAAGTAAGCAAAGCTCGAAGGAGCACTCAAAACCTTCAAGAGGGGAGGCTACCCCTAGCCCCCTATTTATAGTGTCCATAGGTCATCCTCTACTCTTGGATGAGTTGCTTCAATCCTCCATAGGTCACCCTCTACTCTTGGATGAGTTGCTTCAATCCTAAGCTAACTCCCAAGAGCCAGGATTTGATCCGACACACTTCACATTTTGGGCTAACCCAAAACCCGCTAACAACCGAGTTTTATCCAACTAGCTAACTTGACCGCTACTTTATCTCCTAAAACCCACGATCCAATGGGTTTCTTGATCCGGTAGATTCAAGCCAGCATCCACAAGGTTTCCTTGACTTTTTGACTTGCACTCGCTTCATCTCCGGCCATCTTCTGGCGATCACCGCCCTTTCGGACCTCTGGTGCTCCTCGCTTAGTCCCGGCCTCCCTTCGCCTCACCATGACCTCGGATCAAAGCCCTGCAAACAACAAAGAAAAGGAAACACCTCACATAGCATTTTTCAACAATAATATGCAATAATCATTCAAGAGCAATTAAATTTTATTTAGATCAATTCATGTCTCGCTGACAAAGCCAGTATTACCGCCTCTCTAGGGACCGGTAGTACCGCTTGGCCGGCACTACCAATCCCTAAAGGCCGGTAGTGCCATGCCCAGTAAAATCCTAGCGAGAACCCCTCTGAAAAATAACTACCGCTATAGTAAAGCCAGTAGTACCGCAACTTCAGTACTACCGCTCCAAAAGTCGGTAGTGCCGCTCAACTCGAACCAGAGAACCTTCGGTACTACCGCCGCCTGGGTTAGGTAGTACCGCAGGTCAGTACTACCGCCATACCATGGCCGGTACTACCGCCTGAGACAGATAAAACTCAAAATGCTTTTAATTGAAAATCCAATTCAAATCCAAACTCAAACCTGAGCAACCTAAGCTCAAATAATGTCAAATACTCATCACAAATATGGATAAACCTCCACATGGTCCTTCATGAACTAAGCAATTCTACCATCCTGTGCTACACTACTGGTTATCACCAAATAAAATAGCTAATATCATCTAGAGTGGCAAAGGTTCACAATAATCAATGTCAAATGGGTCATAACAAGTTCAACCATTTAGCTAAGCCTAAGACTATACTTGAATACATTGCATAAAAGTAAGCATGAATAATTTAAAACAATATATGTATTTTATAAAATTGGGATCAACATGGTCAAGGAAGACTTGCCTTCGATGCCTCCTGCTGGTTCTACATCTAATTGTTGAACAGGTTTAGTTTCGACGACATTGTTTACACGCGAAACAAGAAAAAATAAATATAATAAATATAAATAAAATTCAAAATTTCGAAATAATGGTACATAGAGGTAGGTCTTGAATTTAGATGAATTTAGAAATTTGAATCACTGGAATCAGAGCTCGAACGAAGGAGAACAGGCTCTCGAATGTTTCAAAATACAGAAAAAGAAAAAGGGAGAGAGAAGGTGACACGTGGCATGATGTGATTGGATGGAATTTTTGGATTTTTTCAAAAATAGGAAAACAAAAGAAAATTCTATTGACACGTGGGGTCCACTGTTAGTGGTTCGGTTCATAGTGAACCGAGTTCACCGAGGCGGGTTAGGGCAATGTGGCAGACGGCATGACGTGGTGTCCACATGGTGGGTTAGGGTTGAGGTGGCAAGGTACATGGCCATGATGTGGCTGCCATGCGGCTGCTAACGCGTCACAGCCAAAGCGGCTGCCACGTAGGCTTGGGTAGCTGCGGTGGCGCTAGCGTGGCGCCGAGGTGGGGGTAACGCGACGCGAACACGGTGAGACATTGGCATGGAGACGAAGCGGTGTAGTGACGGCGTGACACGGCACTCAACGGCAGAGCGGGCTCACCAGAGCTGAAGAGGACGAGGCGGTCGAGGGAAAAAAACTGCACGGTTTTGGACCGGGCTAATAAGGGCAAAAGAAAGTGGGCGACGAGACGAACTCGATGTGACCAACGGCGAAGACGGAGGCTCACCATCGGCGGTAAACTGGGGGGGGTGAAGAATGGTGCAGAGGAGCTCGGTTCTAGGGTTTGCGAAAGGCGGCAAAAACGTGCGGCAAATCTTCAAGAAAAGATAGGAATGAGTGCGGCACTTTAAATAGGGGCGAATCCCCAAGGTCTTCGACTCGAATACGCAGGGGAGGGCACGGAAAATGCGGTGAAGAACGGTGAGGAGTCCAGCTCAGGGACGAAGACGAGCACGCTGACAGGCGGGGCCAGGCTGTCAGTGGCTTGGGCTCATAGGCGGGCCAGGCTGCGGCATGGGCCGAGAAGCGGAGACGGGCCGACGCTGCATAAAGAAGGAATGGGCTGAGGCCAAGTGGGCCAAGCGGCGCTGGCAAATGTGGGCCGAGGTAAAAATGTCCCAAACCAAGATTCGATTTTCCAATGTTTTTCCATTTAAAATAATTCCTAAAAATTAAACAAAGTAAAATAAATAGCAAAAATGTCATAAAAAAATTCAAGTAAATTCCCAAAAATATTTGACATTTAGAATCCAAATAAAAATATTTTGAACACATTTTCACTTATAATTTTGGTTCAATTAATTTGCTTGCACTCAAAGAAAATTTTAAATTCACCAAAATGTTAGAAAATAGAGAAAAACCAAAAGGGCTCCAATTTGGAATGTTACATGATCCATCATGAAGATGATAATCCCAGCATATATTTACATGCACAATCCAATGCTGGGAAGTCAGAACACCCAGACTCCATCATTGTGGGAAATCACGAAGAGCTGGATGAAATTAATGAAGAGATATCCTTGAAGTGATGCAGGAGAATTATATAAAAGAAAGACCACGATTGTCAACATATTTCGCCTATAAAAATTGCTAAAAGCTAGATCCAGATCCAAAGTTCATGGCAGAGTGCTAGAAGCGCTCAAATAAGGTCAAATAAAAAGAAGCAATTGAGGCAACACTTGCTTAATAAGAGGAAAATTCTTGGTCCCATTGGCCGAATATCTTCTAAAGCGTTCCTTGTAGGATCAAATGGGTTTTTCATTCGAAAAAGAAATGAAAATATCGAGATCGTGAGATATAAAGCGAGGCTTGTAGCACAATGGTTCACGTAGAGAACCAGCATCGATTATGATGAAACATATTCTCTTGTAATGAGTGGAATAATGTTCCAAAATTTAAAATTAATGGCAGCAAGCTCAAACTTATCAATGCAGTTGATAGATGTGGTGATTGCCTATATATGTGGGTCACTGGATACGCATATTTATATGAGAATCCCTGAATGAGTTAAAATTTTGGGTCCTAATAATCGCAACTTGTATAGCGTCAAACTAAAGAGATTGCTATACGGATTAAAACAGTCGTGGAGAATGTGGTACAACCGACTTAATGAGTTCCTTCTGAAGAAGGGATATTGTCCCTGTGTGTTCATAAAGAAATCCCAGAATGGATTCTGTATCATCTCGGTATATGTTGATAATATGAATGTCATCAGAACCACAGAGCAAATAAAGGAAGTAAGTTCTTGCCTTACGACGAAGTTTTGAGATGAAAGATTTAGGTAAAACCAAATATTGCTTAAGCTTGCCGCTAAAGCATTTCTTAAAAGGAATTTTTATACACTAGTCTACATATACTAAGAAGGTATTTGAAAGATTTAGACCCTATTTGGCAGAGTTCCAACTCCACCAAATTCGTGGATCTGGTGGAGCTGGGTATTCCTAGCTCCACTAGATCTGTGGAACTGGAGCTGTGAATATATTAAGAGTGTTCAGATGGATCATCTTATTTACATTTTAGAATAAAAATATAAACTTAATTCACTTTATTTTAGCTTACAATTTTCAGATCTGAGGTGGAGCTGGGATCTAGAGCTCTGCCAAACAGGACCTTAATATCGATAAATCTCATCCTTTAAAACCCCCGTGGTTGTGAGATCCCTTGAAGCGTATAAAGACTCTTTTTAGATCAAGGATGGAAAATGAGAAAGTCTTAGGATCTGAAGTCCTATACTTATGCATCTTGCCAACTGCACAAGGTCTGATATTGCATTCGCAGTAAACTTGCTAGTAAGACAGTGTAGTTCCAACCAGAAGATATTGGGCTTGTGTCAAGACTTTACTCATATACCTCTAAGGTATTCAAGATCTTAGATTGTTTTTTGAGAAGAACCAAGACCTAACCATGGTGGGGTATATGGATGTTGGCTATCTGTCTGATCCCCACAATGCTAAATCTACAACTGATTTTGTGTTTTTTTAGGTGGTTCAACCATTTTTTGACGGTCTTTTAAGAAGACCTTGGTAGCTACTTCTACCAACCACTCAGAGATTATAGCTTTATATGAAACCCCACGTGAGTATGTTTGGCTGAGATGCGTGATTAATCATATCTAGAAGTTATATGGTATTAATATCGTCGATACCCTTATGATTATCTATAAAGATAATATTACTTGTATTGCACAAATGTAAAATAAGTTATGTAAAGAGCAATATCACGAAGCATATTGCCTCTAAATTTTTCTATCCTCATGTGCTCTAGAAGAATGATAAGGTAAAGATATAAAAAAACTAAGTCGTATGAAAATCTAGTAGATTTATTCACTAAGTCCTTGTCAAAATCTATTTTTAAAAATATGTTAATGGTACTGGAATGAGATGATTTAGATATATGTAGAGTTTAGGGGGAGTAAAACCTTAAACCATGCCCCTTTACATGATCCTGAAGATTATATTTTATATCCTAAATTTTATAAGTTGTGCTTTTTTTCCCTTGGTTAGTTTTCCTGACATTTCTCATATGAAAGTTCTTAATGAGGCAACTAATGTAACATGAAGTGCGAATGCAATATACTCTTTTCTCTATCCCTTTTTTCCCATTGGTTTTTGGGAGAAGTTTTTAATAAAGACATGTGTATTCGCCTAAGGGAGAGTGTTATAATATGGATATAATCCCAGTCTAAGTTTGGAAAGACTTTATCTATTAATGAGCGAGTTCGAGTTTATTTCTTATTGGTTTTGCTATATATTGGGCACCCCCTTGTACAGAGAGAATTAATCTAATAAAGAGAGAATTTTGCCTCTTACTTTGTGTGTGCTCCTATTCTTATTCTTATGATTTTGTTGACGCGCTTTTGATTGATCACGGGCAAACGACTGTTTGATCTAACCAATGACGATGTTGATCCATTTGAAATGTTGTATTGTCCGAGACTATCCCAGGCCGTCCGATAAAAAAAATTCAAACAGTTCCTAAGATATTCATATACTCCTCTCAGTCATGTGTTTCCTATAGATTTTTTTTTTCAGTTTCGATATTTGCCTAATTGTCTACCAAATCCTGTGGCGGGTTGACGGTGTTAACATTCATCTAGTTGTCTACCAAATACAGCAGGTAGAAAGCATTGAGATATTGTGGGCGGAAAGGTGTGTAGTTTTGTGTGGGTGTTAAGAGTCGTGGAGTGTCCATTAGTGCAACCTACACATAAAGACTGGGCTGAGCTTTTCCGATCTAGCTCGTGACCCAGTAGGCATGGCACGTCACACAGCATGAAGGATAGGGTATGCCTACCACCCAGACACAATAGACAGCACGCAGGCCCAGTGACATTTTGCTCTTCTTTTTACCACGACAGGGCTAGATTTGCGAACCATATTATATTATATATTATACCTCTATTACATTGAGAGGTTTCCAGCCTCCTCAGGCATTCACCTGCCTCTTCGCCATTTGCCAAAAAAACCCATCCATTCTTCCAAATCACGGATAGGTCTCTACGAATTTACGAAAAGATCCTTTACGATTTTTTATGAGGGCAAGAAAATTTTTCCCGGATTGCGTTGGGTCCCTTGCTCATTACTTTACGAAAAGTCTCCCGTTAAATTCAAATCATGAGCGAGCCCTTTTCTACTTTTTCGAAATAGCGGTGAAGTCCAAAAATATAACAAATAGGCCCCCGGTTCTTACATCCAGGTCCTTTCTCCGTTTTTCTCGGGAAAAATATTTTCGTGGACAAAAATACGTGTACATCTCTATCTCTAGACTTTTTTTCCCAACTCGATCTCTAATATTTATCGAAGCATGTATTATTACTCGATGAATGCATGGAGCGTTAAACTCGACAAAAGAAAATTGGCGTCTCTAATATTTTTCGGAACATGTATTATTACCCAATTAACACATAGAGTAAGAAACTCTCCAACAATTAGAAAATACATCTCGCAAATTCATTTTTCGTTTGCTTGCGCGGCGTGCGCCGTGCTTGCTGTCCTAGTACAATAGATAGCACGCAACCAACTGACTTTTTCCTCTCCTTTTTACCCTTATCGCCTCCCCGGAGCCCATAAACCTCGTCTTTAAATTTTAAATTTTAGTTTTGAATCATATCTCAGAGAGAATCAAAATTCAAAATCCAGTAAAAACTCAGAATTTTGGACGAAATCCAAAAGAAGAATTCAAAACCGGATTTTTTTGACCGAGATTTTTGAGATCTTGGCCAAAATTGCTGAGATCTAGGCAAATTTCAACCGAATAAAAAATAGTTCAAACCACGTTAGAAAACTAACGTTAGAAAACGACGTTAAGCAAATTTCAACCGAATAAAAAACATAAAATCCAATCAAAATTTCCAAAATCTTGACAAAATTTGCCAAGATTTTTGAAAGTACTATAGCATTTAATATTTTTTTAAGGTTTTTTTATCCGGCCAGGATGTACACTAGACCACGGCCGGTATAGCACGATGTCCTAACGGGCCATGCTTGGGCCACTGGAGGCAAGACGTGCCAGCACGGCATGGCACGGTCTTGGCCTGTGGCCACTACACCCGTCCTTAGCTGTAAACCAAGTAATTATGAACAACAATAATTATTCTTATTTAATTTCTTACAGGCACTATAATTAGCCATTTTCGTCATATCACCTCCCCTTTTAAAGAAAAATCCATGCGACTCGCTCCCTCTGTCAACTTTGTCGATCGACTCCCTTTTTTATGTTTGTTTCGAACTTTTTGTCACCATCAATCAAGTTTGTAAAATATAGCAACATTCATCTGAATAATACATGATGCAAAGACTACAGGCATGAACATACATGTTAAATACAAGGTTGTTAGCAAAGGTTTATTTGAGTGAAATTCCCACTCGCACCGCAAGTTCATAAAGTCATTCCCTACTTGGTGCAACTCCAAATGGTTGTACAGAAACCCAAAAAGATGTTTTAAGGATAACTCGGAGGAAGATCAACCGCCCTTCCTATGCTCTTTAGAAAGTTGTTTGAGGGCCTTAAGAAAGGTACCGTCAGGGTAAGGAAAGGGTCAATGTACATACATTCTATATATAGAGCCTTGTATAGCTAGCTTCCTTCTTCATACGAAGACATCTTTCGAGAGTGAATGAGATAGTTCGTATGAGGTCTTACGCGGATACTCCTTATACAGGGCCTCATTATGGTCGACAGCGTTTGAATTCTCAAAGCAAGATTTCTGGGCCCATCACTCGTTCCTGGGCTAACTCCTTGAGCCTCTGACTCACCTTCTCAGCAACATGTATGTAGGCTTGAGTTGATGCAGAGTTCGGTGAAGATAGCACAATTGGTTTGCCTTCGTCTGAACCTGTTCTGATGCCTATTTCAAGAGGTATCTATTGAACAAATTCAAGAGAAAAGGAAATGGTCAGGTGAAGTTAGGAACAACTTTTGCCCATGGAGACGCAAGGACAAAACTACTGAAAAAAAAATGCAGTACGAAGCGTAGAAGTAAGACTTGCTAGCCAAGTAGTTCTCACAAAAGAATGTAAGATTTGGGTGAAGCGAAAGGTAAAACAAAAGGCTTGCCTCTATCCATAAATATAATCAGCACTAAATATCAGATCAAGAAAAGGGTCATGCTGGGAATATTCTTTGAACTCATGACACAATTAGGGCATCTTTGTTTTTGCTTTGATTCTCTAAAAAATGATTCTGGATTGTGGTTGTAGAGAAGCTGATTCTCCAAAAGCATGTATGAAGTGGATTGTAAACTCTAGTGTATATGGATGGGCTGGATTATGATAATCGATTTCTAGAATCGGGCTATTTATTTTTTATTCAGCTTTTGGGGTCAGAATCTAGAATCAAAAACAAAAACAAACAGGCCCTTAGTCATGTTCTTGTATATGCGACTACTGCATCTAAACATTCACACCCAATCCCAACAATGGTGAATAGCTAATCACAACACAACAGGAAAAAAACGAACATACAATGCAAAGTACCTGATAACAGACTGTTCCAATAAAAAATTGCGTATCTTGATATGATATTTTATAGAGGTGCTGTTCTCATCCACAATAAATAGGCAAAACAAATGGTCGTGGGCACGACCATATAGTACACTGTTCAACAACTACATAGTTTCAGATTGAGTTACTGTTTAGTGAATCAATCCAGAGAGATTATTGATCAGTCTACTATCAATCAGCAGCAGTGGGTCAGGATAGGACCAAGCTGCACTGTTCAACAACTACATAGTTTCAGATTGAGTTACTGTTTACTGAATCAATCCAGAGAGATTATTGATCAGTCTACTATCAATCAGCAGCAGTGGGTAAGGATAGAACCAAGCTGCACTGGGCAAATTGTAGCATGATACTTATAGTACATAGTACATCATACATACCCTGTTTCTAAAACTTCACAGCATAAAACTATATATTTACCCCAAGAACATATACAAATTCATGCCACTAACGTTGATTCAAAGTAGAATAAAAATAACGTTGTTCATTCCATGTTCAACAAATGTTCTCTATATCTCAAATTTATGATTATTTAACCATCAAAATAACAATAAAGTGATATAGAATTTGTCAAAAAATTCCGAGAAAAAAGACACTAGGTACAAGGTCATTGTTGTAACTGAAGAAGTTCGTGACAATTCTAGTAGATTTTGACGAATTTCACTCACCTCTCCAAGTAATTTGATATCCATCTCCTCTGCGGTTCTCTGAGCTCCACTTTCCCCAAAAATGTAAGACTCTTCACCGCATTTTGGGCACTTGAAGCAGCTCATGTTCTCAACTAGCCCCAGAATCTGAAAAAAATACCCACAAGAGTTGTTCTGGGAAGACTAGGAGTAATACTGGAGGATGGTATAGGCAAATAGACTGTACAGGAACTTGAACTTTACGAAACATGTTTACTCCTCTTCTAGCATCAATTAGAGCAATATCTTGAGGAGTTGAAACAATTAAAGCACCTGTAGAAACAACATGGAATACAATACTCAAAAAGCTGTATCAAACCAACATTTGAAGCATGACATATAAATACCAGATAGCTGAAGCCTTTGGGACATTGATAGTTGAGCATCACCAGTGCCCGGGGGCATATCAACAACAAGAATATCAAGATTCCCCCAGGCTACCCCCCTTGTCAACTTCTCAAGAGCACTCATTACCTAATACCAAGAAAAGTTGTAGTATTAGGAACAGACTTTGCCAAACAATACAACAAAACAACAAAATGAAATTATGAAACAAAAATTATTTTCTAAGTAAACAAGGACTCTCTATGACCAACACATTTCTGATATAGCAAATACCAATTCATTAGATGCTATTGCTGTGGATTTAAATAAAGTGCAACACAAAAAATTCCAATTGTAATAACAGAACACTTCAAATTAATCACTTCAGCATTAGAGGTGATTGTACAACATCTACTGTGGAATGAAAAAGTAAAGAAAATGCCCACATCCACTATCCCTTTCTAATCCTACCCCCAGACCAGTGTTGTTCTCTCAAAGATACAAGAATTGTAAAAAGCAACCCATGCTGCAGTAACAAGTGTATGGACTGTGCTTGTTTCAATAAAATTAACCATGCACCCAGGCTTATCACGGCGTCGCCTAGGCGTCCTGGCGCTGGAGGGAGACCGCCGTGCGTGCTCGCCTCGCCTGGCCGGAGGAGGCGCAAGGGCGCGGAGGAGGGGCGACAGGCGAGGTGGCGGCCGGGGGGGGGGGGGGGCGAGAGGAGGCGCGGATGCGCAGGGGAGACGAGCCGAACGAGGCTCGCTAGGAAGGAACGGGAAACAGGGAAAGTTAGGAAAGGAAAAAAAAAGGAAAGAAGAAAAAGGGAAGGGAAGGAACGGGAAACAGGGGAAGTAATAGGAAGTTAGGAAAGAAGAAAAAAAAAAGGAAAGAAGAAAAAGGGAAGGAAAAGGAAGAAGGAAAGAAAAGAAAAGGAAAGAAAGGAGAGGAGGAGTGGAGTCAAATCTCTTCTTTGGAGATATACTGATATTGGTAATAGATTGATATTGCTTATATACTGATATATTTTTGGTCGCTTAATCCTCGCCTAGTCGTCCGCCCAGGCGCCTAGGCATCCAGGCGCCCCGGAGGCGACTCGCCTAGCCGGGGCGCCGTGATAACCATTCATGCACCATATTTCCAATGTATACTTTTACATTAATATGCATGTTTCCAATTGTACATTTCTGCAGATGTTTTTACATTTACTAAGAATAGAAAAACAACAAGAAAAAAATTACAGCAATATTCGTGCCTGATAGGGATATAGATAATTAAAGCGGGAAGTTAACAGATGTATATGAAAAAAACAAACCATAGGACCTCTCCAAACAATTGGTGCATCTTTGTCTACAAGAAACCCAATGGACATGCATCGCACTCCATGGTTCTCAACTGGAATCATCTTCATGTCTGTTAAAAAAGGGAGATAATCACAGTCAACCAACGGAGACATGGCAAACATAAGTAAAATGGCAAGTTAAAATAATAAAAATTCATGTAATGTAGGCATGTGAGTATCCATAAAATTATGAGTGACAGGGTAGGGGTAATAAAAGGCCAACCATGGCACGCTAATTAGTGTTTGAAGAGTATTGCAGATTACACATCTAACTAGCTCTATTCAACTCCACTCAGGTACTGCATAGTTCGAATTGTGATCAAAACAAAATGCTTCTATCACAATTTCAGAGTGCCAAGATTTTAGTTTGTCACAGGGATTTGGTAAAAAGGGAGGGTTGCAACAAGTTTCAACTGGACTGAAACTACTGAAATGGCCGATTGTTGCTGCTCACATAGTTCAATTCAACCATCTAATGCTAAACAAATGAAACTAGCAGTATAATCCAGTTGCAAACTCGCAAACTAAAGCGCCAGTTAGTAAAGAAACATTGGCACGCTTTGGTGATATTCGCTTGAAGATCATGGAAACTGAGTTTGAATAACAAGATAAATTGTTTTAAATACTTTCCCATATTGGAACATGCAAAGGCTATCTGGCTTTACTGCTTTAGTACGAACTACAAACAAAGAGATTACATGAAAATGAATAATCACAACTTTATTTGAAACAGACTTCTCTTCAGTGCTTTCAACAGAGTTTTGACTTGTATTTTTAATATAATAAAACTGTATTCAGTCAACACTTACTAAATCTCTGGCATAATTCAATTCAGATAAATCAAAATTATGCATGAGAACTGAACAAAACAATACATATTTATTTGTTAGAATACGCAACAGTATCATGACAAAAACAAAAACCTCAAAATTCTAAGAACTTAAAATGCTAGCTAAGCATTTAACTTTTAGGGGGGGGATATAGCTTGTACTCTGTTGCGTGTGTTGAAAGAGCATAGCCTATACCTTCACTTACTTCAGGCTTCACATGCAGATTCATCATTGTGGGTATGGATGGTCCATATATGTCAGCATCTAGCAAACCGACCTTAAGCTGAAACTCCTTGGCAAGTGCTACAGCAATGTTAACTGCAAGAAGACAAGTAGCAAGAATAAAGAGAAATTCCGATGTAAAAAGTGACATGCCACTCTGTTTCTGCGTGAGCACCTTAAAGGTCACCAACTTTAATCAGTTCAACTTGATTGAGCACAAGTTTGGTACTTTGGTTCACGCCAGTGAACATAGACTACAAATTTCAGGAACATGATAATCGTTAACCTTCTTGCCACTACATTGGATGTAAAAACAAGAATAATGCTCCTAAATCATTGGCATCTAGCCCCAAGCCCCTCGGAATCAAACACTTTAAGTGACAATATCATAAGTCTAGGGGTAGTCTAGCACTATTTCTACTTCAAAATAGTTAATGGGCAATATCTTTGGTCTAGCACCATTCGTACTTCAATGTGAATTTCCAAATCTTTTCTTTTCTTTTTTGAGACTATTGAATTCCCAAATCCTAATGCACCGTCCTTACAACTTTCTGCATCAATAAATTTGAAACAAACAGGAGAACAAAGGAGAACCTGCAGTGGTGGACTTGCCGACGCCGCCTTTCCCGGAGGCGATGGCGATGATGTCGCCTACGCCGGCGATCGAGGGGCAGCCCTTCGCAGCGGCGCTGTACCATCTCTTACCACCAAGCAAGCCCTAGGAAAAAAGACAAATGAAACGCAAATCTAGAGAAAATACACAAAATTTTAGGTTTCTTGGAGCCATCCAGCCGAATGGGCATGAAAAGGCTGCAAACTTGCAGCGGGTTCTTGCGAAAAACTGAAAGCTTTTTGCAGCAATTGAAGAGTTCTGATCTCACCGAGCGAGTGGCGACCCGGAGCATCGACAAGAAATAGTCTCAGGACAATGAGGCGGCAGCCAGTGGCGAAACTAGAAAATTTATAATGGGTGTGCACGTTTGACACCGGCTGGACAGTTGGCTGTTGCTCTTGCTCTACATTCACAAATAAGAAATCACACTAATTTTCCCAAGTTTCCAATCAACACATCCCATATATCCTAAATCAATAAATTGCCACTCACGGATTCACCTACCGGTCTGCCTCGTGCCGTCTGTTGTGCTGTGCTTGCCGCCGCCTGCCGGCCCGGCCTGCGCTACCTGCCGCTCGCGTGCCCGGTCTGCGTCGCACGCCCGTGCCGTGCAGCCCCCGACGCCCGCGCCGCCTGATGCCCGCGGCTTGCGCCCACGCCACACGCCCGTGCCGTGCAGCCCCCCGACGCCCGCGCCGCCTGATGCCGTCCGCACCTTGCGCCCGGCGCCCACGCCGATTGAGGAATTCCTGGGAAGCTAGGGTTTGGGATGGAGGAATGAGGAAGAGCAATCGGGCATGTGACTGATCCGAATAGTGGGAGTGTTTGGATTTCGTGGGCTGAGTGAGCGTTTCATTGGATGGACGGGCACCGGTCCACAACGCAAACGGGAAAACGGCCCAATACTCATACATGATCATACGAACTTCTTAAATTTTTTGAAGTGTCCGTGCATAGCCACACCTCCCAGTTCCACCCCTGACGGCAGCTGTTAGCGGCGTGGAGGAGGAAGGGTCCGTTTGAGAAGCTGTACTTCAAAACAGTTTAGTTACAAAACAGCTACACAGTTAAGCTACAGGCTTACAGCTGAAGCATCCTTAAAAATTGTTGGGCTTTTGCCCTTGGGGCCATTGGCCCATATGGCCCACTCGGCCAGCCAACCGGTTGGCTTACGCCAACAAAGCCAGAGGCAGCTCTAGGATTCGACGGGGAGAGAGAGAGCGAAGGGAGCAGCGGCGGCTGCGGCTGCGCCTTCTTGTGAGCGCGTGAAGCTGAGGATTTCGGCTCCCGGCCGGTCTTCTCGGCAGCCGTTGCTTCATCTCCCGTACGCCTTTTCCCTTCTTACTCCCGGTTGGTTCGCTTTCCATGAGTAAGGAAAAACTGGTTAGTTCTCCCTCTGTCTACACCTTCTTCTCCGGTGATCCTCTGGCGACTTGCGCGGTTGTTCTTTCCTTTTTGTGCCCCCCTTTTCCTTCTAGTCTGCCTCGTGGAAGCCTCCTTCGAGTGGAACCCGAGGGTGTGGCTAGGGATAAGGGTTCGGTTTGGGTGAGGATACTCGGTTGCGCGGGCTGATTCCGGTGGGATTGCGCCGGTCTTGTGCCGTCCAGTGGGTTGATTTGCGATTGGGAGCTGGCTGTGGTTGTTTCGTGTGCCGACCGTGTCTTTGATTCCCTTTGGCCGAAGGGCTGTGCTTGTGGCTTTGTGCAGATCCGCTGGTGCATCTTGGGATTCTTGGTGATACTATTGACTCAAGAATCAGCGGCATTGTATCTCCGAAAACTTGCCGGTAACTGCGACTTTGTGGCGGCAATATTGTTTTCTGGGACAGCGTCTTTGACGTGCCTTGTCTATTCTTCTTCGCTGGTTTGAATCCAGTGGCTCAGTGAGTATTCTGTTCAATTTGTCCTTTGCAACTGTCAACCTGTTTGCTTTGGATGAATTGTTGCCACCGTGGGTAATTTCTCTGTGAGGAGTCGGCTTTGTGAGACAAGGTTGTGACAGTAGCAATAAAATCTGAAATTAGTTAATCTGTTGTCAAGTTCCTTTACTGGTTGTTAGATTGATTTACCTAGTTCAGTGGTTCTGTTGCTTCTCTAGTGTTTTACCTACTGTTGGCCTGTGACTTGTTTTAATCTTGTTCATCTTTGTGGTAAATGTTGTACATGGCTTAGAATTGAATGTTTGTTCTAGTAAATTTCTAACAGGAGGTAAACTGTATTGATAAGCTGAGAATTAATTTCAAATCCTTTGCTAGAAGGACTGTCACAACTAGTCTATGATCTAATTGCCCTTGTGGCGAGGAAGGCTAATCTCTTGATTAAGCAACCCGACATCTGAGAGAAATAATATTTCAAATCTTCTTGAGGTTTTTATCTAGTTGATTTATTATGTCCGAACACATGATTTCATTGAGTAACCTGGATATGTTTGGTTATAAAATGCTCAATTCAATCATTGCTTTGATTGTATTATTTGCCATGTCGTGATGTTTATCAAAGTTAGTAGATGATCAATCCTTTATAGTATTGTTCATTCTATTAAACACTACATATGGCAGTAGCTCTGTTCTCTTTATATTGGGAATTAAGTTAATGAACATTTTGCTAATACCGCAATTCTTTCAACAATCCAGAAAACAATATTTAATGGCCTCGAACTCAGACGTAGTTAAGCCCGAGGTGTTTGATGGCGCTAGCTTTAAGCGCTGGCAGGCTAGAACTAAGCTATGGCTAAAGGACCTCAAACTGTTTTGGGTCATCTCCGATCCCCCAGTTTTTCCCATGGCGGAAGAAGCGGCGCTTAAGCGCTGGGAGGAATCGAATCATTCAGCCTTAGCTAGACTGTTGGCTGTCATCTCAAATAGGCTTTTTGATGTCTATTCGCACTTTACCTCAGCAAAAACACTTTGGGATGAGCTAGATCAGAAATTCTCTGAGGGAGACAACGGGAATGAGTCATTCATCGCCGAGAGCTATCTTAACTATAAGATGGTAGAGGGCAAATCAATTCTGGATCAAGTCCATGAGCTTCAGCTCCATGTGAGGGACTTGAACCAATATTACTGCCTTCTACCAGAGAGCTTTCAGGTTAATGTGGTATTGGCTAAGTTACCGTCATCTTGGCGTGACTTTGTGACCGCTCGTAGACATATAAAGGAGCGGATGACTCTCTCTGAGTTGACAGCCGCTATCAATGTCGAAGAGCGTGCCCGTACCAGTGTGAAGCCTTCCCAGTCTCATGTTCAGGCTCATCATGTGGAGTACAAGAATGCTCATGCTGGGGCGAAGAACAAGAACAAGAACTCTTCCCAGACCAAGGCAAAGCCAAAGAAGATGAAGAAAAAGAAGGAGGAAATAGTCTGTTATGTTTGTGGCGTGGTCGGGCACACAGCTCGCAGGTGCCGCGAACGTAAGGGCAAGGGTACCTTCGGTGATCAGCAGAGCGGCCGCAAGGCCGAGGCACATGTCGCACTAGCTCCAACCAGTTCGGACGAGTACGTACCTAGAGCCTTTATGGCTAATCCATCAACTGATTGGTGGATTGATACAGGTGCAACTCGCCATATTTGTGTTGATCGATCATTGTTCTCTTCTTTCCAGGGTCAAGGTGGTGGATCCCTATTAATGGGTAATGGCGCATCGGCACTTATACGTGGGATTGGCCAGGTCTGCTTGAAGCTCACTTCAGGCAAGACGCTGATTCTTCGAGATGTGCTCTACGTGCCAGCCATGAGTCGGAACCTCATAAGTGGATCCTTTCTTTGTAGACAGGGTCTTAAATTAGTCTTTGAATCTAATAAGGTCGTGTTGACCAAATTTGGATTATTTGTTGGGAAGGGGTATGAGAGTGGAGGCATGTTCTGCCTTTCTATCTTGGATCTTAACAACATTTTCATTTATAATGTGATTTGTAATAAAGTGCATGATGTTTGGCATTCACGTTTGTGTCATGTGAATTTTGAGGCTATCATGCGGTTGAGCAAAATGAACTTAATCCCAGATTATAATTATGAGAAGGGCTCTAAGTGCGAGGTGTGTGTGCAAGCTAAGCAACCCAGAAAACCGTTTCACACAGTTGAAGGGCGAAGCACCTCACCACTTGAGCTAGTCCATTCTGATATTTGTGAGATGAATGGCATTTTGACCAAAGGTGGCAAACGTTACTTCTTAACTCTCATAGATGATGCAACTAGGTATTGTTACATATACCTGCTTAAATCAAAGGATGAAGCACTAGAATTCTTTAAAATCTATAAGGCTGAAGTAGAAAATCAACTAGATATAACAATCAAACGCTTGAGGTCGGACCGTGGAGGAGAATACATCTCCAAGGAATTCTCTCAATTCTGTGCAGAAAGTGGAATCATTCATGAAACCACACCTCCCTACTCTCCCCAGTCAAATGGGATAGCCGAACGAAAGAACCGAACTCTATGTGACTTGGTTAACTCCATGTTACAAAGTTCAGGTATGTCGGTCAAATGGTGGGGAGAGGCGATTCTCACGACTTGTTATGTCTTAAATAGAGTGGCTCCTCAATCGCGAAGAGACACCTTATGAAGGATGGAAGGGAGAAAACCTAACTTGTCCCATCTTCGGACTTGGGGTTGTCTTGCAAAGGTCAACCCGCTTTACCGAAGAAAAGGAAATTAGGTCCAAAGACCGTTGATTGTGTCTTTCTAGGATATGCTCATAATAGCACAGCCTATAGGTTTCTAGTTGTCAAATCCGAGACGAGCGAGATTGCTCTCAATGACCTTATGGAGTCTCGCGATGCTACATTCTTTGAAACAATATTTCCTATGAGAACAAATGAAATAATTACACCAGATGGCTCTTATGAGCATTACTCTATTCCTCCTGAAGTGGCCGAGCCAACTCCTGATTTGGAGCTTAGGAGGAGTAAGAGACAGAGGACAGAAAAGTCCTATGGTGATGATTTTGCCGTCTATCTCGTGGATGATGAACCACGAACTCTTTCAGAGGCATATGCATCTTCTGATGCAGAGTACTGGAGGGAGGCAGTCCGTAGTGAGATGGACTCCATCGTCGCTAATGGAACTTGGGAGGTCATGATCTTCCAGGTTGGGTGCAAACCAAGAGGGTTGCAAATGGATCTTCAAGAGGAAGAGGAGACCTGATGGTACTATTGAGAAGTACAAGGCCCGCTTAGTGGCTAAGGGTTTCACTCAAAAAGAAGGTGAGGACTATTTTGACACTTATTCTCCTGTGGCTCGTTTACCCACAATCCGTGTGCTTTTAGCTCTAGCTGCTGCGTGTGATCTCCATGTCCACCAAATGGATGTAAAGACCGCTTTCCTTAATGGAGAGTTGGATGAGGAGATTTACATGGTACAACCGGATGGATTTGTGATTAAAGGTCATGAGAAGAAAGTGTGTCGCTTGATTAAATCTCTGTATGGTCTCAAACAAGCCCCCAAGCAGTGGCATGAGAAATTTGATAGCACGTTGACGTCTGTTGGCTTTTGTGTAAACGAAGCTGACAAGTGCGTGTACTATCGGTTTAAAGGGGGCAGAGGTGTCATACTATGTCTATACGTAGATGACATATTGCTGTTTGGAACCGACTTGGATGCAATCAAGGAGGCAAAAGAGTTCCTCTCCTCAAACTTCGATATGAAGGACTTAGGAGAAGCTGATGTAATTCTAAACATCAAACTTATAAAGGGTGAGAATAGGATTACTCTTACACAATCCCATTATGTGGAAAAGATCTTAACCCGCTTCGGGCACATGGATTCTAAACCAGTTTCCACACCCTATGATCCACTAATGAAATTGTGCAAACATACTGGTGAGGGAGTTAATCAACTCCTATATTCTCAAGTAATAGGATCTCTAATGTATTTATGTAGTGCCACTAGACCTGACATCTCATATGCTGTATGCAGATTGAGTCGTTATACGGCCAATCCTGGAGATGATCATTGGGTAGCATTACATATAGTCCTTAGGTATCTTAAAGGTACCATGAGACTCGGGATCCATTACTCTGGCCATCCGGCAGTCTTGGAAGGATTCAGTGATTCTAATTGGATCAGTGACTCAGATGAAATGAAAGCCACAAGTGGATATGTGTTTACTTTGGCTGGTGGAGCTGTGTCTTGGAAGTCTGCAAAACAGACTATAATTACACGCTCTACTATGGAGGCTGAATTAGTTGCACTTGATTCAAGAAATGCAGAGAGGCGTAATGGCTTAAAGAGCTTCTTCGACCTACTGTCTTTGGAAAAGCCGATACCAGCAGTCTTAGGCCCTGTTTGTTTCGGCTTTTTCATCAGCTTAAAAGCCAAAAAGCCTAAGCCGAAACAAACGACTGGCTTTTAAGCTGGGCTTTAAAAAAGCCAAAAGCCCATGTATAACTATAAGCCAAAAGCCAGACAAGATGAGCTTTTTTGGGCTTTTTTGAATGAAATAACCCTTTGCCACTAAAAGTCTTCAAAATTACCCACCAAATGCCATCATATATAAATTGAGAATTCATCCACCATCTCATTTAGGGTATTTTAGACTTTTCATCTATAAGCTGTACCATCTAACCCATTAATAAGCCAGGATACCAAACAACATGTCTTGGTTTAAAAGCAGACAGCTTAAAAGCTCATTAAGCCAAAAAGCTAGCTTTAAGCCAAAAGCCAAAAAGTCTAAGCCGAAACAAATAGGGCCTTAGTATACTGTGATATTTTTGTGATTTAGCAATGGCTAATGCTTCGGATGCTATGAAACCTAAGAGGTTTTCTGGTGCAAATTTCCGTAGATGGCAGACAAGGGCTAAGTTTTGGCTCATGTCATTGGGGTTGTGGTGGGTGATCCACCCGCAATATCCATTTCCGGTTGAGCAGTACATGCAGTTTGAGAGTGCGAACAACACTGCACTAGGCTGCCTTCTAACCATTTTGGAAGATCAGCTCTATGATGTGTATATGAACTACACATCTGCCACTGAGTCGTGGGATGCACTTGACCAGAAGTATGCAGAGGCTGAAGGCGGTCGCTGGCTGTATGTGTGCGAGCAATTCTTCGATTTTAGCGTGGATGACGGTAAGTCGATTGTTGCACAAGCACACGACCTCTAGCTACTGGTTGGCGAGATTGCGCACTTGGTTTGTCCATTGCCTCCTAAGTTTGTGGCAGCGGGCATTGTTGCCAAACTCCCCTCATCTTGACAGGATTTTGCCACTAGCTTAAAGCACAATAGGGAAGAGATTTCTGTTGAGGATCTCATAGCAGCCCTTGATGTGGAAGAAAAGGCAAGAGCAAAAGATACACCAAGCATAACTAATCAGAATAATGCCAATATCATCGAGAAGAAATCATATGGCAAGAACTTCAAAGTTCCTAAATCAAACAGGACAACTAGCTTTAAAAAGAAGAAAATTGAGAAAAAGAACATGAAGAACATCACTTGTTTTGTGTGTAGAAAGGACGGTCATATGACAAAAGACTGTCATCGCAAAAACAGGACAAATGAACAGGGCAAGAAAAATGCCAACCGACCATAGGCAAGGCCTCGACTTTAGGAGGGTATGGTAATTCTCCTGTTGTTTTTTTAGTATGTCAAACCACTGATTGGTGGAAAAATTTAGTTCGATTGGATTCGGTTTTTCGGTTAACTGAATCATCGGCACCCTCGCAGCAAAGTCGCGAGGCAAAAGCACCGTCTACACCACCTCTATCTCCTGCCCATCCCCTCCTCCCAGCAACCGGATTGCTCGCTGTTCACCACATCTGATTGGGTGAGATTATGAGCTAATTAGGTGAATCACATTGTGAACTCAGTTGTAGAAGATCAATTCACAAAATATTCATCTGATTTTTTCGGATTAGGAGGTAAACTAAACTAGGATCTTGTTCTTGGCATGTAAAAATTACATAGTGTAGGAGTTTCATTAGGGCATTCAATCAGTTGCAAGAATTGGGGAGGGAGGGAGGGAGAGAGAGAGAGAGAACCTTAGAGGGGCTTGGAGGTTAGCGGTGGGGTGCCATCAAAGCTTCTCGCTGTTAGCCAACGCAAGTCACCAGAGTTGGGGAAGGGTGGGGTTTGGTGCGGCAAAAACCCCAGAGAGAGAAACTTGTCTGAGCTAATCCAATAATCTCTAGATCAAATCATTTGTGAATTGGAACCTAAAATCTTGCTCGCGCGCAGCAGGCTCGCCCCCTTCTCCATCACGGTCACTCTTTGATTCTCTCTCTTTCTCCCCCACGCATATTGGATTCGAAGCCAGAGAAATTCACTAGTGGAGCACTCGTCTGCCGCTTCAAGCACTGCCCATGTCTGCCACTTTGAGCACCGCCTCTGCCTCCCACGATCCCCCTTCGATCCCCTCCATCTCCCTCATCTCCGTCTGCCTCCCCACCGACCTCCCGACAACCCAAGCCTCTCTCCCCTCCTCTGCGCTCTGCTCCCTCCCTGCTGCCGTGCACCGTGGCCTGGTCCTTGCTGACACGAAGTGGGTAGAGTCCGTGAGGGAGGTGACACATTACGTGGAGCTGCAAGTGGTTGGGAGGTCAGGTGCGTGGCTGCGTGCCAAGGAAGTGGAGGAACGTGCATGCACCGCGGAAATGAGGAATAAGGATGGCAAATGAGGAACGAAGAATGGGGGAATAGGGAACGACCGAACGAGTAATGTGGAATCAGCTAATCGGTTTGTACGGTTAGTCTGGTTTCTGGAAATGAAAAAACCAAACCAAAACCCGAATAATGACGAAATAAAAATCGAAGCATAAACTGAAAAACCAATTTTTTAGTTAAATCGGTTCTGCTCGATTTGGTTTTTTGGTTAAAAAATGGCCACCCCTACCAAGTATCATGTAACGCCCTGAAAGTGTAATTAGCTAATTAAGTGCCTGATCTTGCTTTGTTATTTATTTGGATCTTAATTTGGAGTTGTTTGCTTTCAGTGTTTGATCGTTCGAGTTGTTTCGACCGATTTTAACCAGAAACCCTGAGTGCCGATTTCGGCCGAAACCTTAAGCAACCTAAGCCCTAGAGCCAACTTCGAGAATCCATAAACCTTTGTGAAGAACTTTCCAAGAGCGACTCCGAACTCTGAAGCGAAACCTCAAAAAATTGGGTCTTTGCAGCGAAGCCGGTACTACAGTCGGCTACTAGCCGATACTACTGGGCCGCGGCAGTACCGACGGCCAAAGGCCAGTACTACTGGGCGAGAAAATATCAGCCGACTGAGCCATGCCAACCGCTATAGCGCACGTCGCCGCCCATCCCTGCTGACTGTGCTTCCTTGTCGCCGTGTCTCGGCTCTAGAAACCACCCTAGCCCCTCGCCCTCTCTCTCTCCCTTGCTCATTTCTCCTCCTATCCCTTTGCTCTCCTCCCTCGCGTGCGCTCGAGCTCCCCAGCTGCCTCCTCTTCTTTTCCCCAGTGAGCGCCTTTCATAGGAGAATCTTGAGCTCCCTGGCATTGAGGTGAAGGTGAGTACCTCCTTGATCTCCCTCTCACTCCCCTCCCTCCCTCTTTGCAGCTGCGAATCGTCCAGAGCTTCATCTTCGATTTCTCCGACCGAGCCTCAACCAAAGAGCAAGGAGAAGAGCTAGTTCAAGGTGTGGATCACATCATCTCATCCCTAGCAACCTCCTAGCTACGTGGTAAGAGCTCAATGCCTGATCTCTTAGTTCCTGAGCTCAGATCCCCAAAAACCCTAGGTTTTCCTTTTGTTCCTTTCGGTTCGATCGAGTGGATCCTTGGGTTAAATGAGTTTAATTGGTGTTAGAAGGATGTATAGAACTAAGTTAAGCCAAAAAGAATTAACTGGTGCGAGGGGATCGTTTTGAAAACCCTAGTAGGATTAATCGTCGGATTAATCCACTAAAAATCCTTTCCTTGGTGTTTTTGGAGTTCTCTTGTCAACCCTAGCCCCAAAAGTCAAGGAAATGACTCTCGAATGTCTCCGATGCTGTAAAAGTTCTATTCTTGCAAAAAGAACCAAATTTGAACTTGATATAAGTTGAGAATCGAATATCAGAAGCAATTAATACTCGTAAGTTCAAAAAAAAGGGAAATAGGTTAATTGAGATCAAAATTTGGTAAAATTTGTTTGGATAGGTTTCTAAGGTCGTAAGGATCCTAGATCTGTAGTCGTTTCAAAGTTTCGAACTAGTTTGCGCAAAATCTCCATTTTGCAAAACCTAGTTTATTGGAAGCCGGTACTACCGCTGTTGAATCCCCGGTATTGCCACATGGGCGATGGTACCTCAGATACAACGCCGTAGTTAAATTCCAGTGAGCTTCCGTTTTGGCCCCTGGAACTCCAGCACTACCGGAGTTGAAGGTCAGTAGTATTGCCTGAGCGGTAGTACCGCCTGTTCAACGTCGGTAGTTATTTTTCAGAGAGCTCCATTTTTGTCCCCCGATCGTCAGCATTACCGTGCCCTAGGCGTCGGTACTGTCGGAGGTCGGTAGTATCACCTGTGAAGGTCAGTATTGCCAGATCAACAGTACTGATGGACCTTATACATCGGTACTACCGAATTTGCTATAGATTTCAAATCCTTTATTTCATTTAAACCTTAGCTTTCCGAATTTGATTTGCTTTTGCATTTGATTTCTTTATGCTATGTTTTGATTCGCTTTCGTTTGCTTTTATTGCTGTTTTCATTGCTCGATCGTGTAGACGTTGATGTTTCGAAGTCAGTCGACAATGATCCCGACAACAACCCCGAGAACACCATCAACAAAGAGCAAATAGGCAAGCACATCCTTTGATCATATTGATCCTATATTTTACGTTGTCTTATTTGCTTTGCCAAAACTATTATGCATGCGTGTATGTTTAGTAGAATTGCTATATTGTTGAAAATGGTAGATGTATCCTATGTATGGTGGGATTTCCTTAATCACATTGACATGAGAACCTTGATAGACCTAGCTTATATTTAGACATTCTATGAAATGTTAAACTGGGTATTAGTTGAATAATAACTGCACATACTTAGCCATGTTGTAGAAATTGTCAAGTTGAGGTTACAACTTGATCAAAATCTTGATTTGTATTCCAACATGATTAAAGGTGGTTATTTTGGGTAAAAATGGAAAACAAAGGTTAAGGGTACGATTTGGACACAGGCGGATGTGTTGTGAATGGTCGTAAAAGGGATGGACTTGTACGGTGCAAGGGATGGACTTGCACGTAGCCAATGGAAGATCTCGCCCGAGTCACGCTAAGGACTGAACTTGACGCTATCCATTGAGTCAAATTGTGCAACCACATGTGCTAATATGGGATAGCCTTAACATAGTAAATTGGTTCGAGTTTGACCTTACCCTTTGGAAGGCTAAATTAGTATGGACACTCCGGGTAAACGGTGTTGTTCTAGGTACTCCCTCGTTGAGGCGTTAGGGTCGGAGTTTACCAATATAATGGTGAATGCCTTGCTATGGGGAGGGCGAGGGCGATGCGTCGCGAGACCATTGTGAGCACAGAGGATGCGGCTAGTGACCCCTGCCACCATAGCAAGGAACGCACATTACCGGGCTGGTGCAAGAGGTAAATTCTAATCATTTGAAAAGTTTTGTCATGGTCTGGCAAAATGGGTACAGTGAGTGCCGCGTGGCATGGTTGACGTGATTGCTTGGATGTGTCATGCCGGTAAAGTGTACCCTCTCTGCAGAGAATAAACCTAATCGATTAGCCATGCTCACTGTCAAGTATAGACTTTTGGTGTTTGGTTTTGCAAATCCTTTTGGAAAAATGGTGGTTTGGTAGAATGGTTTGTGGATTGGTATGTGGAAAATGGTTGGTGGAATGGAAATGGTTCGTGAATTGGAAATGGTTCATCGGAATGATGAATTGGTGAAATGGGATATTGGTTGGATGTGATATTCCTGTTGGATGGGATATGGATTATTAGATATATGATGTTTATGCCAGGATATGGTTTGATGGATATATGATATCTATACCGTTATTACTTTCTATTCAAAGTGCTCTTTCAAATTCCGAATTGTTTCGAAAGTGTTATTCTATCGCAAATAAATTCTGCTTCATGCAACTTGTACCTAGCATAGATACCTATATCATTGACATAGCCTGCATTCTATTGTAGTTACATACACTAAAGTCTTGCGAATACATACATGTACTCACCGTTTGCTCTAAATTGAAAATGTATCTATAAGGTTCACAAGGTAATGAAGATGTCCCTGATGACGAGTTCTACGAACTGGGTTCCGACGATTAACTGGATCTTTACCCCCAATCGATTGCCTAAGGGTTATGGAAGGCACACCACTCTTGTTGTTGTTCTTTTGCTACTATTCATTGCTGCTCAGCATCTGTCAGATTTGGCCGGTCGTCCGTGTGCTTATAATATTGAGTACAACTAGCCCACGCTATACCGTTGGAATGCATTCCAACGGTATAGCAGCTTCACCTGTTATATATATACAAGCTGAGTTTCATTGTGTTTCATGGATAAGTTTCATTATGTTTCACAGATAAGATTTATTAGGTTTCATGAGTTCCAGCGTTTAGTTTCATGAGTTTCAGTGTAGTTTCGGTGATAAGTTTCATTAGTTTCAGTGATAAGTTTCATGAGTTTCATTATAATGTTTCACGAGTTTCGATGATAAGTTTCATGAGTTTCAGTGTTAAGTTTCATGAAACACTAGGAAAATTCATGAAACAAGGTCCCCCATGGAGGTTGGCAGCCTCTCCTGTTATCGCTGATCGCACTGCTAGTGACTTCCGTTATTTGCCTTTGAACGGTATACCGTTCTTCAGATTTTCCCTATAATATTATACAGTTGCAATCAAACTAGTTACACTTATGTCTATTACAGCTGTGTATGTGAATTGATGCATCTCGTTTGCAATATATGTAAGTGCTAGGCTACTGATTCAGGAAACTAGCACTAAACACATACGCAGGAAGCTTAGATTGGATTCAACCTGTTGACACATGAACATGAGCAACGTGTGATATGCCGATTGATTAGCCTCAATCTAGATACATTTTCGGAAATATGGTTGGAGTCCTTTCGAGTTGCGTTATATTCCAAACCGGCGCAACAATAAGGATCCGTATCGCAAATCGAGCCCCCTCATATCACGAATTCACAACTTGATCTTGCGAACAATTCGTCAACCTGAACCGTGTTCAAGCGGTCGGCAGGGACAAAACCGAGCACCAAACCACGCCACGAAACGACGTGAAAGCCATTAAAGCACCTGTTTACTTGACGAACCCAACTCATCACTCAATGGCATGGAGTCTCCAACTAAGCAAACAAAACAACTTTAGAACGCTAAAACCTCATTCCATATAACGACAGCGTCGTGCCCTCGTCAACACACGGTCCATGAACATTAAGCAGACCAAGAAATTTCTGCTCCATTGAACTAATCTGCAATATACAATAGAAAACTTCTCCACATGAAATACAGTTCACTGAGGGGCAACACCAGCTTTGTACACAAAGAAACTTGAAACAATGGATCCACTACCAGCCAACCGGTAGCAAAATGAAAAACAAGGGGACAAAAGAAACTTCATACATACATCACACACGCTGAAAGATTTCAGCCAGACTTCCGGGTAAAAGCAAGAAAAAAATGTTATTAACAATCAGAAAAAAAAATTGATTTCTCGAATCCACTATGTAATATTCTTCGGGACGCTATGGTGTCTGCTGAACCATCAACAGAACACTGGAAGGTTTAACAAAGCATTGTCTTCTGATATTCCATTGGAGGAAAAACATCTCACAATTTCAGGTATCGTCAACCTGAGAATGGAAGACAAAGCTTGGAAATGTAGTGGTGATGTCCCTACCGAAAGTTAACATAATTAGTCTGTGAATATAGAGTAGGCAAAGAACAACATCAAGAATGGAAATATTAAGGTATAGACTGAATTGAAGCAATGGATCTATTCTCATGCCTCCATCCAAGGAAAAATAAATGACCTCTAATATATAAGGACCAATGCACCGGGCCAACACACTCTCCAGTTTCCACTATACTGAAATATCATTTAAATAATTCATGCTGTTTCATATTCTGTTTGCCGGTTTTCAGTATCTGAGAATTACAGCATTCTTTTTTACTTTCATGAGATAACTTTGTTTAAGACTCAGCCCTGTGAGATAGCATACGAGTAATTTAGCCAAAAATTTCAAAGATAGTTCCTACGTATTCTTCATTCAAGAGAAACATGTAAACCTTACAAATTTCAATCATCTTGACCATAAGTGCATAATATCATTCATGGAGTGTTAGGACAGCTCCAGATGGGACATACATAAATGATCAATTGAAAAGTAAATAGTGTTAGTATGCACAAATAAGTTAGGATGTCTTACTTGAGGTATTGGAGTGTCATGTTCTTCAGCAAAGAGGGATGCCTGAGGACTAGATTCCGCCATTCTTCTTTGTCAATTCTCCCATCATGTTTTGTGTCTGCCTCCTCGAAAGTCTTGTAGCAAGAGCAGAAAACAATTTTAACAGAATAATACAACTAGCGTGCAACATGTCAATCAGTTTGTGCAATGTACTAAGGTAGCATTTGTTTAACAATGAACTGGTATGAAGATCACTTTCTGCAAAACCACTTTAATAGCAAGCATTGGCAATATGACTCAACACAAAAGTGCATTACCTAAATCAACAGCAGAAATGAAATAAGTAATACTACTAGCTGTAGCCATAGCCATTTGCAACTTGCAAGCCTCTACATTATCTTGGGGATTAAAACAAATACAATATATTGAATGTATCCATACATCAATCTTAAAACTAGGATCAATCAAGGGCCAGATATATTAATGAAAGAGAAAGACGGCCTCAATTTAGTGCAGTATTTTGTGTTCATAACAGAAAAAGGAAATGGTGATCATCATGATTAAATAGAGAAATTCCACATGGAAAAATGCATAGCCATACTAGTATGTGAAAAGTATGCAATTCAAGTGCACCTTATCAATGATGCTCTCTATGACTTCATCTGAAAGATTCATTCCTGACTCAGCAAGTGTCGCAACAACCATTTGCTTAACCTGATGGCAAAACAAGGAAATCATTAAGATATAACATGGACAAAGATAGAAGATCAATGGATTTTTGCACAAAGGAGCCTAGTGTAGGAAATATGCCCAAGAAGCCAATCATGAAGATGATTATCTTGTATTTATGCTTATATTGTTCCTTTAATAATGTCATGTTACAGATCATCAAGTATGTGATTTGATCGTGAAACTCTGTAGTTTGATTGTGAGTTTGTGACATTATTATAAATTATCCCTTGTTTATTTATTGGTTGGGACATCAATAATCTTGGAAAACAAGCACATGAATTGCTGTGATAATCATGTTTCATGGATTATGGTTATGTGATACAATGCAATCATGTGAATACATGTACGTGTACATGCTATTGGATTGACCCGCTTATGAAACATCTTTTGATGATTTAATTAGTGTCATAAGTTGTTTCATACAATGATAATGAATGATCCTTATACCTGAGATCAACACAGTTTCCTACATGAGAATAGTATGCTTTGATGTTGTCTAACGTTGTCCGTAACTGGATAATTATAAGGACAACACTCGGGTATGCTTTGAATCATGCAGAGGAAAGTGTATGATCAAAATAGGATTTGTCCTCCTCATATTGAGGATATGATATCGATCGGCCACTCGATGAAATAGACTAAAGAATGTGCATGGCCATGCCCGAACGATTAAGATGTTAATCGATCGATCTTGTTAGTCCACTTCAGATAATCGAGAATATCGGTTTAACAGTACAAGGATGACACACCTCAACTCTGAGTTAAACCATGATATCAAAGTGACAAAGGGATCGACATGTGCTCATTGAAGGTTTGTCGGATAAATGACATTCATGCAATTTGGGTAGCTGTTATGTTCTGCTAGGAGCCACTTGCGACTTATGAATCGAAAAGGAGTTTTCGATTTTATTGCCAACATTGTATGAACCTAAAAGATCACACACAAAATAGGCTTAAGACAGATTTATGAAATTTTCTCTCATGACATATGTTCAATACAATTGAACATGATATATGGTTATCCCCAAAGATTATGAACTTCGCGTACAAATCCTAGTTGCCACAGTACTAGGTGGCGGTTACTGTAGCAAACCGAGTTGAACAGTGTTTTGCCCATCGTTGTCAGGGCGCCGCCTAGGCGTCCAGGCAGCAGAGGAGGATCGCCGTGCCAGCTCGCCGCGCCTGGGCAGGGAAAGGCGCCCGCCTAGGCCATCCAGGCATCGTCCATGGCGTCAAGGCGTCGCCAAGATGGACAAGGCGGGTCGCCTGGTGCTCCTCTGCGTCGCCAACTCGTTGCGTCCTCGCCGCAGCAACGCAGATCTGGTCGCTGCCGCTCCTCTGCTCACCGCCGCTTTGCTCCTCTGCTCTGAGTAGCCATCGCAGCAACGCAAATTTACTCCACTGCTCTGAGTCGCCACCACAGCAACGCAGATTTGCTCGCCACCTCTGCTCTGCTGTTGATGCCGGCAATAGAGGGGGGAGGAGTCGGCGGCTGCTGCTGTTGATGCCAGCGATAGAGGGGAGAGGAGTCGGCGATGGCATGGAGAAGGGAAGGGGGGCAGGAGAGAGATGGGTGGAGTGAGGACGGCGGCTGAGGAGGGCGGTGGCTGAGGAGTGAGGGTTAGGGTTTGAGGAGAAAAAAGAAGGCTGGGCTGAGAAGGGAGATAGGAGAAAGCACCCGGGATGGGTTGGGCCTGAGCCAGAAGGCTGGGCTGAGAAGAGAAAAAAGAATAGGTCAATTTGAGGAGAGAAGAATAGGTCAATTTGTTGTTCTTCTTTGGTTTTATATTGATTACTCACCTTCGCCTAATCCTCGCCTAGGCGCCCGCCTTGTCACCTAGGCGTCCAGGCGATGGGCTGACGCCTCGCCTCGCCTTGTCGCCTTAACCTTGGTTTTGGCTATAAATATGTGTTCCGAGTTCAAAAAAAAATATAAGAAAAATGAGGAGAAAAATATAGGGAAAAAGGGAAGGTAAAAAGGTTTCACCTGAATCAGATAAAAGGTCATAAGAGTCGTATTGTGCGGTATTAGCATACCGGCATACGGTGTCGTTCGCCTGTTCGTGTGGATACCTGAAAGTCGTGGCTGCTACTGCCACGAAGATCCGACGTATCCATACCACTGCTGCGTCCAGGCGTTGAAGCTGTGAGCTTCGCCGAGAGCTTCTAAAAGGGCTTAGAGTTTGTGCTTCTAGGACCACGGTACGCATTTATTGCCTTTTGTATTATCTAAATCTTGGTTCTAATACATACGATTGGTCCGGGAAGGGGATAAATTTTTGAAATTTACAGAGGCTTTGCACCCCGTTCCCAACACCTAGTTGGTATCCCAGCACAATTACTTGGCTTAAATAAGAAAAGATATTCTTCCTCATCCATGAGCAAAAAGGATGTGTAGCATAAGTCTGATAAATTTTGAAAACTTTTGCCTTTTTCATTTACAGATCCACTTGTCCATAAACTAACAAATATAAACCTACTGTAGTACTGTATATCAGGGCTGCAAATGGTATAATACACTGTTACTAAGGCGTCGCCTAGGCGACGCCTAGGCGTCCAGTCGGCCGCTGGAGCTCACCGCGGCAGCTCTCCTCGCCTGAACCGGAGATCCCGCGCCGTCGCCTCGGGTTGCGCCTCCGCCGTCGTCTCCTTCGTAGTCGGCTTCCCCAGCTCCTCTCCAGTTGGCGCGGAGGCGCAAAGGAGACGAGGCGCGGGGGCGACGGGGGAGGCGCAGGCGACATGAAGACGAGGCTGGCGCGGAGGCGCAGGGGCGACGGGGGAGGCGAGGCGCGGAGGGGCCGCGGCTGCATGGGGGAGATGGGGAGTCGGGGAGACAGAATAGGGTTAGGGGTTGGGACTTGGGAGGCAGCTGGGCTGGGCTGGCCAAGTGGGCCGAAAAATGGGTCAAAAAGGATTTAAAGAGATAGAAAAGAGAAATATACTAGGTGATATACTGATATTTCACTAGTTTTTTTGGTCGCCTAATCTTCGCCTAGGCGCCCGCCTAGGCACCTAGGCGTCCAGGCGCCTCGGAGGCGACTCGCCTCGCCGGGGCGCCGTGATAACCATGGTATAATATCAATTCGAACATAACTGTGATTCATGTATATACCAAATACACTGAATCTAAACTTTGAACTATCCTAACTAGTGTTCCAGAAAATGGTGTAAGATGGTAACTGGATGCTTACCACTTGTACCAGACTTCCCAGTGTCAACCAGTATTTACAATACCGGCAGGAATTGGGTTGATTATAAAGTATATTTGAAGATATGTGATCATTAAGTGGTTAGGAAGATAAATGGAAGAAAATGCAAAGAAAAAAAAGAACAAAACTGAGTTGACCGGAAAACGATTGGAAACTGGCTGTTTTGCAGTGTACCAACAAAGACCAGGATTGCTAAATGAATGGCAAAAGAAATCTTGATCCTAATCAACATGTTGAATTAAAATTTTATGTGCTGATTAGAAAAATACCTCTTGTCTCTCGATGAAACCTTGTTGCTTGAGATCATATAGCTGGAAAGAAACTGCAGGGAATAGAGTCATCTATGTAAGAATTTTTTTCACTTTCAACAATAAAGGTAAAAGCAGGACGCAGAAGAAAAGGCATGAACATATGCCAAAAAAAGCATGCAGCTGGTTTATTTTCTATGCATCACAGTGCGCTATCTAACGAGTAGAGAGAGTTACAATCCATAAGGATACTTCATCCAAGAAAAACAATTCTCTGACAGCATCAAAGAACTCAAAAAAGAGCAAAATTACAGGTGATCTACCTAAGGTATATCATAAACCTTTTGTGCTGTTGTATTTTAGACCTATATCCACTGAGATGAGCAGAATATCAAATGCATTAATACATGTCAGATGATCATGTAAACAAGATGGCTGACTTAATGTGGTTTGCTAATAATACATGAAACACCAAAACAGAATGCAATAGGCAGATAAGCGTAAACATGGTAAAAATACAATGGTGTTTGTATATTATACACGAATTGGGGGTCACAAGAATCCAAATAGTTATCACCATGACCAACAGAAATCAGCTAGCCAAGTTGGTAGAATGTCTATAATGGCATAGCTGCCATTACAATATCACAACTACAAATTTTTGAAGGACTACCATTGCAAAATGTGAATTAATCACACTACATGGCAGCACCACATTACAAGTTTTTGCCTTGTGACGTTGCAGGTAGTGTTCACAGTTTGTCAGCCATCTCTAGTAACCAATAAATAACATTTGTTCTGCAGAGTGGAGGTGATTAAATATTGCAATGATAAACATGAGAATTGATTTTTAATTCAACTTGTTACTATAAACTATAAATAAATGTGTTTGATAACATTCCTATCGAGGTGTGGAAATGCCTTGGAGATATTGGTGATTGTTTGGCTAGCTAAATTTTTAATAGAATTTTTAGGTCAAACAAGATGCCTGACAAGTGGCGGAGAAGCGCATTAGTGCCAATTTTCAAGAATAAAGGAGATATTCAAAGTTGTACTAATTACAGAGGAATTAAGCTCATGAGTCATACAATGAAGCTTTGGATGCGAGTAATTGAGCATCGTTTAAGAAGAGCGACTAGTGTGACGAAAAACAAATTTAGTTTTATTAGGAGGTCTACCCTAGGGGCGATCTTCTAAGTCGATGGAGAGATATAGGGAGGAAAAGAAGTATCTACAAATGGTGTTTATCGACTTGGAGAAAGCTTATGGCAAAGTGCCAAGAAAGGTCATGTGGTGGGCGCTTGAAAAGAAAAATGTCCCAACAAAATATGTTACATTAATCAAGGATATGTATGATGATGTTGTGACTAATGTCAGAACATACGATAGCTATACCAATGACTTTTCCATTAAGATAGGATTACATCAAGGGTCAACATTGAGCCCCTATAATTTTGCCTTGGCGATGGATGAAGTCACACGGGACATACAAGGAGAGATTCTTTGGTGTATGCTTTTTGTTGATGATGTGGTGATAATTGATGAGAGTAAGATAGGTGTTGATAGAAAACTTGAGTTGTGTTGGAAAACTTTAGAATCAAAGGGTTTTCGATTTAGTAGGACTAAAACTAAGTATATGAGGTATGTTTTTAGTGATGTTATCGCAGGTGATGGAGATGTTAGTCTGGATAAAAAAAGTAGTGCCCAGGAAGGAAACTTTTCGATATTTGAGATTGAAGCTACAGAGTAACGGCGAGATTGATGAAGATGTGAGTTACAGGATACGAGTGGGGTGGTTGAGCACCAAGCATCGGGTGTCCTATGTGATAGAAAAATCCCTCAAAAGTTAAAGGTCTATAGGACGGCGATTAGACCGGCGATGTTGTATGGAGCGAAATATTGGACGACAAAAAGACAACATGTGCAGAAGATGAGTGTAGCAGAGATGTGGATGTTGCGATTGGAACATTCCCAAAGATTTGGCGTTGGATAAGAGTGCATAGAAATTAGTGATCCACGTACCGGAACCATGACCCATGAAAATTTTTGGGGTTTTATTAACTTTGATTGGGTTTCTTTCCAAGTCTACACCAACTTGTTTGGGACAAAAGGCTTGGTTGTTGTTGTTGTTGTTGTTGAGCAATTAGCATGTTGATTATATTTCTGCCATGTTAAGGAAATTCACAAGGTAAGAATTAGAAGTAGCATTTGTGGCATAGTAACATGTTTAATTCTGTTTAGCGTTCATTATCCATTTTTGTATTACAAATTACCAATACCATGCATGTACCTGTGTCATTTTCAGAGTAATAGTTTTTTCTATTAATGTACTGCCTTACTTAGAGTTAAACTAACTATGCAAACGTCCAAAAATTTAACTGTGACCTTACAGTCAATTTTCTTGTCAAGAGGAGCATTTGGATGAAATACAGAAAGCGCACGAGCAAATTCTTCAAATCCTAGAATTCCATTGTGTTTTGTGTCAAATAAATCAAATACCTGCAAGAAGAGGGAAAATGTTAAGGGAAATGCATTCTCGTTAACAGAAACCAAATTATGTATCAACATCATTCATCTTGACTGTTTCTCTTATGTAGAGTATATTTTATTGATAGATGAATTCTACAGGCATAAATAAAATAATTATTAATTATGCACAGTCTGATTGGAGGGTGTGATAGCCTGGTAGTTGGGTGCCAACAGTTTGGATGTGAGTGATTCTGCATACGGATCAGTTTTTGTAAAGATTGTTTGCAAGAAACTGTTAGCACGTAGAGTCTAATGCACTTGATATTTATAGCTTCCATACACCAATTTATGATCTTGACTTTTAACAAAAGGGGTAATGTTGCTTCCAACTCTAACCAATAATATCGAAACGTACAAATACTTGACTTCAAGTCAAAGGCACAGCATCATGGAGAAGATGTTAAACATATTAGTCAAACTAATTTTAGGATAATCCAAGCTTTGAATATGGTTAGAACCTTAGTTGCATTACAATTCATTTTATAGTAGATAAAGTCATATTATCCCCCAAGAAACACCACCTTCTGTCAAGTACTCCTCTAGGAATACCAAAGTGGGCAAAGGGAAACAAAATAGCAATTTACAGGGCATTTGCTGAAATGACATAGAACCTCATCTTCCATTTATGCAAGCAGAAACAGTGCATTTCTGGATAGATGATTAGACGGGCTTAAGACATATCTCCCAAAAGCCTGCATGATTCTACAAGTAGTTATTTGCCGTATAACGCTCATCATTCCTACAGGGTGTTGGGTGTTCAACAATGTGTTCTCCATTGGGCACTCCAAGGTCCCAAGGTCAAGAATATGCCGTCGATGTTCTAAATAATGGTGAACAGTGAACAAACGGTCACCCCACCTTTTAATGTTTATACGGTAAGCAACCTTGTAAACGGCTTTACTATTTTAAATTTAGAGATATATATATCTCTGTGTGTGTGTGCGCGCGTGCGCGCGGGCGCATCTAATTTATCTTCTTTCATGTATATAGAATGGAACTACCAGGCTATCAACAATTATCCACAACAGTAACATGATATGAATATAATTAAAGAATCATAATTGAATAAATGAACAGCTCAGATAACAATGAAAAGCAAAGCTAGCATTCATCTCATGTATGTCATAATGTTCGATATCATATGGCAATCTTGCAACTTTACCCAAATAAACGGTACGATAAAACGGGTCTATTAAACATTAACGGCCGTTAAATCGAATAAACGGCCCGATAAAACATGCAAACTTTGAAATGTCCATAAACGTAATAGGTAGAGGACCTTTACTGCTTTAATGGCCTTTATTTAGAATATTGTATGCCGTAGAAATAACATTAGAATACAAAAGTACAGAACGGCATTTTCATTATAAAAACAGCAACAAACGTGTAATGTAGACTTACACGATCAGCAAATAAACTCTCCTTCTTACTGGTCTTAAAAAGCGCCAACTGAAACTCCTCCTGCATCATGTCAACGCACAAGCATCACAACCAGGGTCATTCATCACTCATCATATACCAAAAAAACCACATCATTTTTACTTTTAAAAATTGGGAGTTTTCCGACTAACCTTGTTGATCAGCCCATCATCTATCACGGCGCTGCTGATCTTCTTGAACAGCTCGTACAATGCTTCAACCTCGCTCACGCTAACTGCGTGCACATTCAGACCACCCAATGCCGCCGTAATTACATGCCACGAGACAAGCAGAACACAATTAATTGTGGTTCGAGGGAACAGTTAATTAATAGCAACAAGAGAATTAGTAGCGTTGACGACTTGACGTACAGACGGTCTCCCTGGCGAGGACTTCAGGATCTTCTAGGCCCTTGGGCTGCTTGAGGTCGAGGTCGCAGCACTTGAGGAGGACGCCGAAGAGCTGCTTCACCCCCTCGAGACACTGCAACATGATACCGTTCCTCCTCTTCTACGCGCCACAACCATGCATCGGCATCTGTTTCTGCAGGGCGTGAGCCGCAATCCGCCGGCCTAATCTCGAATCAGGACCCCGGCCAATGGAGAATTGGAGCGGATTTGGACGAACGAGGCGGGGAATCGCGCGAGATCGGGGTGGCCGAACGGATCACGGCGCGCGGCGCGATTCGAAGACTAGGGATGGCGGTGCGGAGCGGAGCGGAGGAGGGGGAGGACTGCGGGGATCGGCGAAATTGGCCGCCGGGTGTGTTTCGGTTGTCGACGTCGCCGCCGCCGTCTTCGTCGTCGGCCGGTCGTACGATTGGAATGGATTGGATCGGAGGATTTGGAGGAGGAAATGCAAGTCTTCGAGCTTATTTTTTCCCCCGGAATTTCTTCTGTTGCTTCTTTTTCCCCATCTTTTTGTGCGGTTCATGATTAGTTGTCACTCGTCGCATCAGAGCGGCACGGGAACCAAAGATGGACGGCCACGGGCCCTTGTTCATCCACGCTCGGATTTTCCTTAAATAAGGCAAAATAAACCTGATCAGGCTTTAAACTCTGAATTTATTACGGGAGTTACAAATTTTCAGGGGGCAGTAAAAATCATATATAAATTTTTTTAAAAAATATCATACGTAAGAAATGTGGACATATATAACCCTGTAAAATTTAGAAAACAACTCAATCGCATTTAAAAAGATATGTAATTGACAGTAATTGATAGGAGCCGTCCAGACCGTCCTCGGGTTATTTGAAGACTCGGTCAACCCCATCGGATTTGGAGGTTAACAACGGACCGCCGAGGGCGCTCGCTGTAACACCCTAACACAAAACTAGTAATTTACGTAATTACTTACAGGAAATACTTCTTAAACTAACAGCAACGAACGGAAAGAAGAAAAAAATTCGACATGACCAATGCCCAAAACAAGACGGAACAAACATAACATAGACAAGGAAAGAATAGCGGAAGCATAAATGACAACCCAAGGTAATATCACCCCCAATTAAAAGTTCGGACCCACAAGGTGCACGGTTTGACTTAAGTACATGTTCCACATAAATATTTTATTCCAAGTGAACATGTGTAGTAAGTGCATCTACGCCCCACCCTTCATGCTACGCTCCAGAAGATTGTCTGAAAGGAAGAGGAGTGGTGAGATCGAATAATCTCAGCAAGTGGAACATATAATACAAAGACAACAATCAAATATCGTAAGCATGAACTTCCTCTTTTCTTTTTCTCAAAATTAAACAAGACATACAACGGTTCTTTCCTCTTCTTTCTTTCCACCCCAAACAGACATCAGCAAAAGAGAAGTAATGCATATGCTCATGACATGTTCCTTCTCACCGTGCCCTTTCTCAGGAACACACGGCCACTGCGTGCCCTTTCTCAGAACACACGGTATTGTGCAGGTGCAGATCGCGGCGTTCTCACGGCGACATTCTTCCAATGCATGAATGCATATGACATGATACATGTGTAAACAACTCCACGTACAACTTGATTGTAAGTACTTCTTACTTGTCATCATGGATAAAGTAAATAATCAAAATATGAACAAACATTGCCAACTCCACTTGCCTTTACCGATGAGGGCGAAGATGTTAATTGCGTCCCGAAGTCGCACCACCTACACAAACATCTTACCTCAGTACCCAAACATTTTCTAAACTCAAGTTGAACAACTCCTACGCCCCCCACAACCCCCGCAATACACTATCTCTCGATTACGCCGGAAAGCAGGTTATGACACCTGGCTTAATTATTTTGTAACTATTTCTCTGTAACGCACAAAAATCTAAAAATATTACATAAGCTAGATATTGGCATCCTGTACAACTTTCATGAGGACCAAAGATTTCAATTCCACTTTTAAATTTGCCTAAATAATGGTTCAACACAGTGGGCAGTTCTCTAGTTCCAAATCCGAACAGCAGGCTTGCAACAGCCATAGCTTCCAAGTCCCAACTCCAAAAGGTATATTTCAACCCTTTAATGCTGCCTAAATTAAATATCTCACCATCTTTTCCGCATACCCGATCTCCGTACTATACCGCTCGACAAAAATCCAACACTCCCCGAAAATATAAAAGGGATAGATGGAGAAAAGAAATTCTGGGCATCACATTCTCCCCCCCTTAAAGGATTCGTCCCCGAATCTACCCCCTTTACGACGGAACAAAAGGAAACCAACAAGACAGGAATAACGATAGGCACTCACCTTCCTCAAACAGATCAGGGTACTTCTTGCGCATTTGCTCTTCCGGTTCCCAAGTTGCCTCCCGCTTCGGCCTCGATTAGTCCAAAGGACTTTCACGAACTTAATAACTCGGTTCCTCATGGCTCGCTCTGACGTATCTAGGATGCGCACCGGGTGGCATTTCAGGGTTAGATCTTGCTCAACTGTGATTGGCTCCAGGTCAATCTTCTGTTCGGGATCATGGAGGTACTTCCGAAGCATAGAGACATGAAATACATTATGCACTCCACTCATTGATTACGCAACTCCAAGCGGTAAGCCAAGTTACCCACTCGAGCCACCACCAAAAGCGGACCAATGAATCTCGGATCGAGCTTAGGTGGTACCGAAGCGAATAATGCCCTTCGAAGGCGACACTCGGAGGAGAACTCGGTCACCCACAGCAAACTCCAAATCCCGCCTTCTTTTATCCGCGTAACTCTTTTGACGGCTCTGGGCGGCCAACAGATTCTGTCGAATCAAACGCACCTTTTCATGAGTTTGCTGAACCCAATCCGGACCTTGCACAGACTTCTCACCCACAGAATCCCAGCATACAGGAGAAACACACCTCCGGCCATACAAAGCCTCAAATGGAGCCATCTTGATGCTAGACTGGTAACTGTTATTATAAGCAAACTCCACCAAAGCTAGGTGGTCCTCCCAGCTACCCTTCCAAGAAAGGACGCAAGCCCGCAACATGTCTTCCAAGGTCTGAATGGTACGTTCTGATTGACCGTCTGTCTGAGGGTGGAAGGCGGTACTAAAAGAGAGTTTCGTGCCCAAGGCACCTTGCAAACTATGCTAGAAACGAGACACAAATTTAGAGTCCCGATCGGAAACGATCGACTTAGGCACCCCATGCAATCTGACCACTTCTTTCATATACAGAGGGACCAAATCCTGAGCTGAATTGGTCATTTTCATTGGTATGAAATGTGCAGACTTCGTGAGCCTGTCAACCACTACCCAAATGGCATCTCTACCTCTAGGAGAGCGAGGTAGTCCAACCGCAAAATCCATCGTGATATGCTCCCATTTCCATTCCGGAATCTCCAATGATTGCAATAAACCGGCGGGCCTCTTGTGTTCGGCTTTCACCTGTTGGCACACACCACACGAGGCTACATACCTTGCAATGTCAACCCTCATCCTCTTCCACCAAAACTTTGCTTCAAGTCTCGATACATCTTGGTTTCACCGGGATGGACGGTGTAAGGAGTTCGATGGGCTTCCCTCAGTATGTCCATTTTCACCTCTGATTTCTGTGGCACACAAAGTCGACCTCTTAGCCGAATGGAGCCATTTTCATCCACGGAAAACTCTCGGGGCCTACCCTCCGAGATCCTTCTCCGGACATTTTGGAGCAACCGGTCTTGCAGCTGGGCCTCGCGCACCCGCTCGGGGATGGAGGATTGAATGATCAACTGAGCCTCCTCCTGCGCCACACCCGCATAACAAAAGGAAACCTGCATACGCTCCAACTCGCTATCAAAGGCATCGCGATCTTAGGGACCCCCGCTCTGCTCAAAGCATCTGCCACAACATTGGCCTTACCCGGATGGTACTGGATGGTCAAATCAAAATCCTGAATTAATTCCAACCACCTACGCTGCCTCAAATTCAACTCCCGCTGAGTGAAAATGTATTTGAGGCTTTTATGATCCGTGAACACGTCACACGATTCCCCATAAAGATAATGCCTCCAGGATTTCAATGCAAAGACCATAGCAGCCAACTCGAGATCATGTGTGGGGTAGTTTCGCTCATGAGTCTTCAACTGTCTAGATGCATAGGCAATAACATGACCTTCTTGCATAAGCACACACCAAATTTCAATACGAGAAGCATCTGCAGATATCAGTATAACGCTTGCCGCCTCGGGCAAGGATAGGATAGGGGCCTTGATCAACTTATTCTTCAATGTCCGGAACCGACCTCACATTCTCCGACCAAATAAAAGGAATCCCCTTCCGAGTGAGCCTTGTCGGTGGTTTGGCAATATGAGAAAAATTTTGCACAAAGCGCCAGAGTAACCAGCTAGCCCAAGGAAACTCCTAATCTCGGACACACTGTTCGGTCTATGCCACTCAACCACAGCAGGAACATTCTTTGGGTCGACTGTGATACCTCCCTGGTTAATGACATGCCCAAGAAAACTCACTTCAGACAACCAGAAAGCACACTTCTTAAGTTTCGCATAAAATTTATTCCTTCTGAGGGCATCCAAAACTACGCCCAAGTGCACCGCATGCTCCTCTTCTGTCCTTGAGTAGACTAGGATGTCATCTATGAAGACGATGACAAACATATCAAGGTACTCGTGGAACATCCTGTTCATTGCTTCCATAAAGACAGCAGGGGCATTCGTTAGTCCAAAAGACATAACCACGAATTCAAAATGTCCGTACCTTGTGTTGAATGCTGTCTTCTCAATATCCTCTTCCTTAATCCGCAACTGATGGTACCCAGATTGTAAATCAATCTTTGAGAAGAACTTGGCACCTCTCAGCTGATCAAAAAGATCATCAATGCGGGGCAGAGGGTATTTGTTTTTAATGGTTACTTGGTTAAGCGCTCGATAATCGATACAAAGTCTTTTGGAGCCATCCTTCTTCTCCACAAACAAAACCGGGGCAGCCCAAGGAGAGGTGCTCGGTCGGATGAACCCCTTAGCCAGGAGTTCATCCAATTGCTTCTTCAATTCCGCTTGCTCAACCGGGGCCATTCTATAAGGAGTTTTAAAAATTGGTCTCGTCCCCTGGGCAAGTTCAATGCGAAAGATAGACTCTCGCTCCGGCGGCAACCCAGGCAGCTCGCTAGGAAAAACGTCCGGATACTGACAAACCACATTGATGTCCTCCAAACTAATCATTGCCTCCCGACCTTCTACCATGGACCAAAGAACACCGGATTTCGACATCCGGGAGTCTGGGAACAACCGGCAAAGAAATGAAAGAGTAAACTGAAGGATACTGCCCTGGAAAACGACTTCTCGCCCTGAAGGAGCTTGCAGGGTGATCGTCTTCCAGGAACAGTCAATCAATGCTCGGTGCAGAAATAACCAATCCATGCCAAGAATGACATCGAATGGTCCCAAAGGGATCACCACCAGATTCGCCACAAACTCCTCATCCGCTAACAAAAAGCAGCATCCAAGACAGAACTCTGCGCTAGATATAACTCCTTGTGGTGAACTGACCACCACAGCCCGCCCCACACTCTGCACAGAGAGGCCAGCCCGAGCAGCAAAACCCACCGAGACAAACGAAAAACTAGCACCCGAATCGAACAGAACACTGGCCTCAAAGGAATTGACTAAGATAGTACCTGTCACCACATCGCCACGATCCACTCCCTCAGCTGCAGGCATAGAATAAACCCCTGGAGTCATCTGGGACGACGTAACTCCTGCACCGGGATGAATTGGCGTAGGTCCACGCCGCTGCGGTGCCGAAGCGGATGGTGCAGTGAAGCTGCGTGCTTTAACGCTCCTCGCGGCAGAGGGAAGTGAAGAGGCCGACGAAGGCGCGGTAAATCTTGTGGGGTAGGAGCGGCAGCCAACATCCGAATATAGCCTCGAGTGTTGTCCGCGGTGAAGGTGTCACCTGCTCCCAACGCAGCTTGGAGTTGGGATTCTGCCTGCACACCACATCTTTGTGGTCCTCCCGACCACAAGTGGAACATCTCCCCTTCCAAGAGCACTCACTACGGCGATGAGGATCGCCGCAACGAAAACAAACCATACCCATTCCTGGCTTAACAACAGCTCGGAACTGAGGTGCACCCCCACCTGGAGCGCGCTGCTGACTGGAGCGGCCTTGATAGGGTTGATAGCGTTGACTCTTCCCCTTCTTAGGAGTAGGGCCCCCAGGTGGGCCCCTCCCCTCTGAAGGGCCCCTCGACTGCTCCCCTCCGGTTGGCTTGCGCATCTCATCTGTGTAATTGAGCTGCAACTCTATGCCAAGTGCCTGCTCAACCAAGGACCGAAAATCGGTGATGGGAAAGGCACCTAGCATGTGGCGAATGGGCGGGCAAAGCCCCTGACGGAAACGCCTAGCCTTCTCCATCTCATCCCGCGCCACATGAGGCACAAACCGCACCAGGCGATTAAATCCCAATTCATATTCAGCCACCGACTTTCTGCCCTAAGTACACTGCCCCAAGTCAATCTGCATCTTGTCCAGGAAAGTGGCGGGATAGAATCTTCTCTCAAACTGCTTCACGAAGTCCTCCCATGAAGGATCGCCTGCCACGATCGACACAGTGGCCAACACGCCCCTCCACGAGATCTGAGCCTCTCCCTTCAGAGAGCTGTGTCGCAAAAACGGACACGCTCGGCAAGCTCACCTCAAAAGCCTCCAATTGCATCTCCACGTAAGACAACCAATCCATTTGCTTGGATCGGATCGCCGTCCCTCCAAAGCTGTCAAGCCTCAAGCTGACCCACTCCCGCAGACGCAAGCCCACACCTGGCGCCGCATAGCCGGCCTCTGTGCCCAAAGAACACCAGCGCGGCCGGGGCCGCACCAGCAGGAGCAGCTTGTGCGCTCTGCCTTAGCATTCTTAGCTCTTCCTGCATTGCCCTCATAGCGGCCACTAATTCCGCTTGAGTTCCTTCCGTCGCGTTGGATGATTCTCCGACCTCTGAGCCCTGGCCATCCTGAGTACCCGGCTGGGCCCTGGTGCGAGGCCTAGGCGGCATTCTTGAAGCAATTAACTATAACGCGAATAAAGCAATCCATAAGGACAAATGAACACAGTACATTGAACCATAATAGAAAAATCAAGTATCGCATGCAATGCAATGCACCCGTACCCATCCTACTAGTGCAAGTGTGTCAATTTTTTTTTTACAAATTTCATACATACCCAGAACCTAAAACCTGGCTCTGATACCAACTGTAACACCCTAACACAAAACTAGTAATTTACGTAATTACTTACAGGAAATACTTCTTAAACTAACAGCAACGAACGGAAAGAAGAAAAAAATTCGACATGACCAATGCCCAAAACAAGACGGAACAAACATAACATAGACAAGGAAAGAATAGCGGAAGCATAAATGACAACCCAAGGTAATATCACCCCCAATTAAAAGTTCGGACCCACAAGGTGCACGGTTTGACTTAAGTACATGTTCCACATAAATATTTTATTCCAAGTGAACATGTGTAGTAAGTGCATCTACGCCCCACCCTTCATGCTACGCTCCAGAAGATTGTCTGAAAGGAAGAGGAGTGGTGAGATCGAATAATCTCAGCAAGTGGAACATATAATACAAAGACAACAATCAAATATCGTAAGCATGAACTTCCTCTTTTCTTTTTCTCAAAATTAAACAAGACATACAACGGTTCTTTCCTCTTCTTTCTTTCCACCCCAAACAGACATCAAGAAAAGAGAAGTAATGCATATGCTCATGACATGTTCCTTCTCACCGTGCCCTTTCTCAGAACACACGGCTACCGTGCCCTTTCTCAGAACACACGGTATTGTGCCAGACGGCCGGCGTTCTCACGGCGACATTCTTCCAATGCATGAATGCATATGACATGATACATGTGTAAACAACTCCACGTACAACTTGATTATAAGTACTTCTTACTTGTCATCATGGATAAAGTAAACAATCAAAATATGAACAAACATTGCCAACTCCACTTGCCTTTACCGATGAGGGCGAAGATGTTAATTGCGTCCCGAAGTCGCACCACCTACACAAACATCTTACCTCAGTACCCAAACATTTTCTAAACTCAAGTTGAACAACTCCTACGCCCCCCACAACCCCCGCAATACACTATCTCTGATTCTGCCCAGAAAACAGGTTGCGCACACCGGCTTAATTATTTTGTAACTATTTCTCTGTAACGCACAAAAATCTAAAAATATTACATAAGCTAGATATTGGCATCCTCTACAACTTTCATGAGGACCAAAGATTTCAATTCCACTTTTAAATTTGCCTAAATAATGGTTCAACACAGTGGGCAGTTCTCTAGTTCCAAATCCGAACAGCAGGCTTGCAACAGCCATAGCTTCCAAGTCCCAACTCCAAAAGGTATATTTCAACCCTTTAATGCTGCCTAAATTAAATATCTCACCATCTTTTCCTCATACCCGATCTCCGTACTATACCGCTCGACAAAAATCCAACACTCCCCGAAAATATAAAAGGGATAGATGGAGAAAAGAAATTCTGGGCATCACACTCGCAGTGTTAGCACCCAAGCCCAACTGAGACGATAATGAGACCCTTCGAATAACTCGACAATAATCCCGGTATTCCCCCGGTACGAGACCTAAACTCGCCCAGGATCGCCCTGCGTACCGGCTTACAAGCCATATCAAATCAATTTGCATAAAGGGGGCAACGAACTCGGAACCCCACAACCCGACACGCACGCGGAAGCAAAACTAACCAACACAACTAAACCACCCCAGCACAAAGACAAAACCCCACGACCACAACCAGCAACAACAAAGCACAAAGGCCAACGAAGAAAGAAATAACAACACAAATACGAGGTGAGTAACAACATACACCAAGTGTTCACTACAAAAGAAACCAAATATCCATGGATAGAAAAGACATAGTTTTGAAACTAACTATACAACAAAAGAACATACAACTATCAAACTAAACCCAAAAGCAATGCATCTCCGGAAGTGTTCTGCCTCTGAACACTCCCGGGCGTGTGCGACGGCGTAGATGGCCTCTACTCGGTGCCCCGCCCGATCACCGAGAGGCAGTACGGAAAGAACTCACATCTGTCCGGATCCTCACCTGAAAACCACAAAGCATAAAGCATGAGTACAGAAGGTACTCGCAAGACTTACCCGTGGTCCATATACGACCGACTCGAAAGGAAATGCATTTGGGTGTAGCAAGGAATCAATCTTAATGTAACAGTGCGGAAACGCTTAACTTTGTGGTTTAATTACAACCCACTACTCAATTTCACAGGTTTTATAGCACTTGTAAACAGCACCTATCTCTAGAATGAGCTCTGAAATTTTACAATTTACATAAAGCAAATGTCAACATAAACAAGTATCACCACCATTTCCAACTACCATTAAGTTTAAGTAATTACTACGTTGAAGTGTCGGATGATACAAGCGTGCTCATATCCGAGAGCGCGGCAATTCGAATCGTTTATTCACCCTGCAGGGGATCATTAATCGCACGACATGTGCCACAAGGAACCTCATGTCAACCCTCCTCCCATCCATACATACTCGTTGGGCCATCTTCATGCGGTCCGAGCAACTAGCACCCCCTCGAGCGGCCCAAGCCCGGCTTGGCCCTCGAGTGTCGGCCTAAGCCTCGCCCTCAACCATGCCCAACCACATGAGGTCATGCCCCATCGAATAGCATGCGATGAAAGAATAGCTTTACCGTCCCATTCCGGCATGCGACTAACAAGGTGTGCTTGACCAACATGGCAAACAACGGATCGGTCCTCAACCGACACGGGCGAGACTACCACACTTGAGTCTCCACACCCAAGTGAACCAACCTCTCGCTCGGTCTCATTTCAATTTCCATTTCTCCTCATAACCGTAACCATTGCAACCAATTGATTGTGAAGTAAAAACTCACAAGCGGCGGAACCATCCACCACTTGGCCCATACCCGACACCTAAGCCAAACTAAGCATGGACACATATAACTACCCATAAACTAGCTCCAAAGGAGATGTTTAACAAGTTCCAAGGAAGATAAGTGCAGCAAATAGGTTCTACTTTCAATTCCCCAATTCGACCCCTAATGCATACTTAAACATCCAATAAGCAGTTCATTCACAAAAATAGAATTACAACTAGGGTTGAATATGCTTAGGTGCTTGCCTGATGCTTCTGCTTGCGCATCAACCACGACTTGCTCTTCGGCAATCCCCTCAACCACGGTCACGTCAGTCACCGCGGTCTCGTTCTCTACACGAGTACAATGCATAAATAAGATGCATGCCATGCAAATGAAATGAAATACAATGCAACCCCCACCGAAAAACGGCTCTACCGGCAGAAACTGCGCGAGTCACAGATCAGCCAACCCGGACAGTCCGGATAAGCCGGACACTCCGGGCAATTTGTCCGGACTCTCCGGACATGGCGCATTTCGCCCAAATGACTAGGGGGATCGGAGTGTTTTCCGAGTTCTACGGCACCACGAGAACCCGATCTACAACTTTCCTACACGCGGCCAAGCCGGAGAAGCTCCGAGCTAGCCCAAACACGACGAAACAACGCCCACTTCTAAAAACCCCAACCAAAACTTAATCAAATGCTTAGGATGGCATCATCTACCCCTGATCTCTCACCTTGCACTCTACATTGCCTAATCCACCCCAAATCCAACCACCCACCAAAACCCTAACACTCCCAAAGTCACCCCCAAACCTCAATCTACAAGACCAAGTCCCAAATCTACTCCCATGGACGCCCTAGAACCCAAGAATCCACGAATCAACTCCAAGAAGAGGTCCTACCTTCAAGGGGGACGAAGAGGAAGAAGGGGAAGCCGGGTAAGAAGAGGAAGACGCCGGCTTGGAGAGGGGCGTGAGGACGCCGGGGTGAGGAAATCACCGGGGAGGAGCACGGGAGGTCGCCGGAGTGGGGGAGCTCACCGGAGACGAGCTTGGGGTGGAGGAGAAACACACTGAGGAGTGGGGAGTAAAAAGGTAGGAGATGAAATGATGGAGGAGCCAAGAAAAACGAGACTTTTATACTCAACCCACGCTAAGTCCGGACTCTCCGGACAATTAGTCCGGATACTCCGGGTTGGGGTATTCGGTCAACCCAATCCGGATATTCCGGGTTAGGGCTTCCGGTAGACCCAGTTCGGATACTCCGGATGATTCATCCGGATACTCTGGGTTATATCCGGACATTCCGGATGTTTAATCCGGATACTCCGGATTTCCCAGAATTTTTGAAATTGGGGCCTTGACAGTAATGAATAGAGAAAATTACTATTTAGATTGAATTTATCTTTTTTTCGTATATTTCAAATGCGATTAATTTTTATCTTTCAATTTTATAAGGTTGTAGAATCTCATTTCTCCTATTTATAGTAAAATTTTTTAAAATTTTTAAAAACTTGTACATATAGTTTTCATAAAATTTACACCATAAAAATAGTTTATGCTAGATATGTGTCTATTTTCATGTATAATTTTGAGCAGTTTGCAAAAGGACCATGACAATAAAAGAAAGTTCAACAATAGAGCCTTCCATGTTTAGGGCTCATTGGAGTAGACCAGAATGAAGATAACTCTACCTTGCATACCTCAGACATGAAGAGCTTATGTTGCTAGAACCACAAAGGTGTCAACTACCAGCATAGCGGCCTGCTAAACAACACTAATGTCCCCTTCGGGATAGCTTTCCTTAGCTTCTGCTTAAAAAAATAGTGGATTGTTTGTTGAGCAGGAGGATTCTGGATAGCTTCTCCCACAATCAGAAGCTGCCAGCTACATAGAATCAGAATTCGAGTTCCAGCTGATTCTCGTCGGCCTTGTCCAGAATCTCCACGCGCAGCCGGCCCAACTCGATTCTCCCAAAATCAAAAATAGATTCTCCCATAATACAGAATCTCACAATCATAAACTATCTTGAAGGGGGCCTAAAACTCTTAGGTGGGAGTGTCTTCACAAAGCCTGGTGACACCAAGTGGCATAGACGTCCTAGACCTTAGGGCCTTCCCTGCTACATGTGGATCAAAGTTGAGGGTTGAGGAATGCCAGTACTAGGAAGAACTCCGTCCGCAAATCATTTAGGCACAAAGGATGAGGACCATCTCATCTCATTTGACCAAAATCTTGATTTGGTGGAGATTTAAAGATTTTGGAGGTAAGATTCCAAATTCAAAGTGCAGAAATGTGCTGACCAGTGATAAGAGTGACTCTCGACGAGATGGTCTATGAAAGGAAAGTAGGTTTTAAGTGTGGCCATAACGGGAAAGGAAGGGTAGGGGATATTGAGCAACCAATGAAAATGTACAAGGTAGGGGTTGAGTGGATCCTTGTCCCACTCGTTGTTGGTAAGGTTACTATGGTTGGAGTCTTGGAAGAGATGGGGTGCAAAGTAAACAAAGGAGGAATGTGGAGTGGAGAAGAGGTATCGACATCTTCGAGCAACAAATTACATCTTCACTTTGGTTAAGTTTGGCCATAGTAAATTAACATTTTCTTAAAACTAAGACCAAGCTTTTACATTGTGCCATATTATTTTTACAAAAAGTGATGAAGCAACCCCATCCCAGTGGGAGAGGTGTGGGACTTCGTTCAAGGTGGCCTTAGTTCGACTTAGGTTTTACAACATATGCACATGCAAATGCGTTTAGTGGAAAAGTCAGACTTGGCCACCACAATTTCAAGCATGCCGTTGTGTGATTGTGGACACTCACATATCTTGTGTGTGACTATTCGCTAATATGTCTGTCGGTTGGTGCATCCTTTGCATCCTAGAAGAAGTTGTAAAAATGGTCATTAGCTAAGATTTCATTTTAAACACAAGATTCTACCATATTTCAATTAGAATGCATCAAATATTTTTTGAAAGAAGTCTAGTTTACCCTTTAAACTTTCACTACTATAGGAATGTACATCACAATCGGTTCTTTTCGTCATCACAATCAGTTTTACTGGCAATACAATGTCTTTAGACAGTGATGAGTATGCTCTATTACAGTCGGTTTTTGTGCGATAGTGATAATACGGTCATCACAATCGATTCTGAGCTAGAACCAATTGTGATAACCCCCTCAACACAATCTGTTCTAGCTCAGAACCAATTGTAATGTGGTGTACTCCATACATTGAAGCCTGCTATCTTCGGCAGCCTCACTGTAGGATCGATATACACGGATATAGCAATCAGAGGGGGGTGAATAATTGTGCGGAAGCTAAAACCAAATTTTCAATCTACTGGAAGAACACCCCAACTCGGTTTCAAAAGATTGCCTCGTATTCAACAAAAATAGATTGATAGACGTTCAATAAAATATGAATTCTCGGAGATCCAACCGTCGTATCGATCTGAAATTTGGACACAAGAAACTAGATTCCAATATGAATCGAACCCAAAAAGAATCAGCTTGATTGGACTTACGGATCAAAAGTTAGGAACCTTGCAAGCTTGCTGTGACAGAAGATGACGAGAATTGATCTAACCAAAACTTCAAGATTAAACAAGAATGACAAAAGATTAATCAACTAAACTTTGAGGAATCCTAAATCAATACCCTAGAAAGTTTTTTGATGGATCAAATCAAGATGAAACTCAAGAAACAAAAACCAATCTAGAACCAGAACAAGCATGCAAACACGAACCAAAACAGGGAACACTGTAGCAACGTGTGCACTGTAGCTTCACGATTACTGTAGCACGCAAAGGATATAGAAGAATTGATCTTTATTTCTTTTTGTCTAAAGTACTCCAATCAAAAGAGTACAAACCCTAAAGCTCTGGATTGATCTCAATCCCCTGGATTACCTCTAAACAGGAGACACCCCTCCTATTTAAAGGAGCAACCACAAGGAGTACACATACATGTCCACTTGGCCCAACCTATCCCAATACATGTAAGCTACCCCAAACGACTACAACTCTGCACGCATATGGCCCACCTGCCATACTCACGTGACTGACAACTCCTCATGTGCACCATTCTCTTAGCCCGAACGTCCCGCATGACATCCTTGACCACCAAGACCTCAGTTCCTCCGTGAACCTAGTCCCGAATCTCAGTTCCTTCATAAACCTAGTTCCGGTCTCGTCATCGACCACGTTCGCTCTCAAGCAACACCTGCACATGAACAAACAAGAAACAAATCCGAGCACAAGTCCATGACTTGACTCAAAATCAATCCATGCAACTACTCACACGAGCATTGCATACAATCAATCCAAATTCTCAATTCAAAACCCTAACCGTGCAAAACACGTTCACGACGGACCAAACATTGGTTCGACGCACAAGCAGACTTAAACCCTAGAAAAACCATTCACGCCGGACCAAACTCTGGTCCGGCGCAACTCACGACGGACCAAAAACATGGTCCGGCGTACACGTGAAAGTCTGTGTTACAAATCACTTGATCTAGCGCAAAAACCCTAGTTTTTTTCGTTCACGGCGGACCAAAAATAATTTGGTCCGGCGTACACGTGAAAAAAGCCGTCAAAAACCAATTCACGACGGACCAAAAAATTTGGTCCGGCGTAAATGCGAAACTTACTGTTTTTGTAAGATCTTAGTCTGGTGTTGATGCGAGAACAACACCCAAAACACTGTTCACGCCGGACCAAAAGATTTGGTCCGGCATACATGCGAAATCAGCCTGTTTTGAAAACTTGGTCCGGCACAAAATCATGTTCACGGCGGACCAAGGAAAAATGGTCTGGCGTACACATGAAAATAATCTTCAAAATCTCGTTCACCAAGGAACAAAGAATTGGTCCGGCACAACAGCGAAAAATGGTCCGGCGTAGATGGGAGACTTATTGTTTTCGGAATTTAGTCTGGCGCAAATAGAAAAGTTTCTGTTTATTGAAAACTTAATCAAGCACATGCACACACACATTTGCAAATTCAAATCTTAAGCCAATTTTTCAGCACATGGTTACACAATCTCCCCATTGATGAAAACATTGGCAACATCACTTAGAATTGAACATTGACATTCACTTCACAAAAAAGTTTTTGATCAGACCAAAGTGAAGAACACATAATCTCTCCCGTTAACCAATATGCAAAATGAAAAACTCCCCCTAGGTGAAAATATGAAAAATCTCATCCTAAGAAGAAAAATGTGTGTGAATGTGCAATGTGCCCAAAACTCCAAAATTCTCCAAACTTCTCCCAAAATTCAATTCTCCAAACTTCTCCCCCCAAAACTTCTCCCCCTTTGACAATGGATTCATTAAGAATACAAAAGAGAGAATAACATGTTCAGAATTTTCCCTGTAGCAATGATTTCACAAAAGAGAAACAAAAGAGTGCCAAGATAAGAAAAGATGAGCTCATTCGATCATATAACCTTATATATCACATAATATGCAAAATACATGAACTTGATGTGATTTTAACAAGTTAGGGAATGACATGTATCTCAACCTCAATTCAGTCAACTATAGCCAAGTACTAAGCAAAATCTCAGCAGAAAAGCAAGGCTCAAACTTGAAGCAACTAACAACTCTGGGCGAGCAAGTAGGTTCAACTCCAATCTAGTAAACCAATTTAATCTTTAAAAATAAACTGCATGTGGCATGCTTGTGATGGGTTCTAAGCATGGAAAACAAAATTTTTCCTACGAATGCAACCAAACACCAAGATCATATCTAGGAGATGCATGCAAACGGTTTCAGAAGGACTCACCCTCGTAGACCGAAAGCGGGAATAACGTTCCCGCAAACAAACGTGGTTGAAGTAGAGGTACACGCCCGACTTCAAAGTCGCGAAGATGAGCGCCACAAACGGCAGCGCCTCCATACTTGGTCACACGTACGGAAGAACGACGACCTCCAATCCCTCGATCCAGCGGGGCAGCGGAAGTAGAGGATCCACGAGAAACTCCAACAACACTACGACTTAGTGGTGGTGGTGGAGAAACTATTTCAGCAGCGCTTCGCTTAAGCTACTGCTTGAAAGGTGGAACAGCAGGAGGAGGGAGAAAAGACCAACCAAAGGGTTATAGAGATTAGTCCCTGAGAGAGGAGCTCCACCCTCCCTTTTATAGTAGTGAGTGGACTCTCCACTCTCTCCATGTGAATGGACTCTCCATTCTCTTCATGTGAATGGACTCTCCATTAAATAAATAAACAATTTTATTTCTGTTATTTTAATATTTGTTAATTCTTTTAATTAACAAAAATTAACACATACCCCCTTGAACTATTCCGATATCCCGAAACTATTCCGGTGCTGTCCAAACTTTTCTCCGGTGTTCTGTACCCACTCAAAAGCGTCGATGAACCTTAAGTGTGTCACCCTACGGTTCGTGAATAAAATGGATATGATCAAGACACCTCTCTGATCAATAATCATCAGCGGGATCTGGAGATCCATAATGACTCCCACTTACTCAACGATGAACTAGTGATCGTGTGAACCAAAAACAACATAACCAATTCCTTTTGTCTCGCGATATATTACTTATCCGGGATCCGATCATTGGTATCAACTATACCTAGTTCGATCCCGTTACCGACAAGTACTCTTTACTCGTTCCGTGATATGACATTCTTGTGACCTAGTCACGTGCTTGCAAGCGATGTCAATGTGATATCACCGAGAGGGCCCAGAGTATATCTCTCTGTCATCTGGATGGACAAATCCCACTCTTGATGCATGAGCCTCAACTAATACTTTCATAGTACCCAAATCCATCTTTATAGTCACCGTGTTACGGAGTGACGTTTGATGTCATCAAAGTACTCTTCCGGAGTTAGTGATTGACATCATCTCATGGTCTAAGGAAAAGAACTATTTTGTATATGTTCAGTACAGCAACAAACTTTAATGACTTGATCGAATTTGCTATACCAACTTGGGTGTGTGTTCATCACATCATTCTTCTAATAATGTGACCCCGTTATTAACAACATCCAATGTTCATGATCAGGAAACCTTGATCATCAGTTAATCAACGAGCTAGTTTAAAAGAGAGGCTTTACTAGGAACCTTTTTGTTTATTAAACACACATGTATCAACGTTTCCGGTTAATACAATTTTAGCATGAGAAATAAACATCTATTATAAACATGGAATAAGATAATAAACAATTTATTATTGCCTCTCGGGCATATTCCCTTCAGCTTGAAACATACTTCTTTTATTTTCTTGAAGTGGCATGCTTGAAGCATACATCTTATCTTTTTAGGAAAAGCATACCTGAAGCACACAACTTGAAGCTTTTGGTTTTAACATCCCTTTTTTTTTAACTGATTCCCTTTTCTTTACATTTTCTTTAATTGTAAACATGCAAAAGAGATTAAAAGGTCTTATGAAAGAGTAAAGCTGAAAATACACTTGCTCCATAGCCCAAATTTGTCAAGAAGATTCAATAACAAGACTAGGATAGTAAGATATCACAGAGTATTTAGCTATAGACAATCAGACCAAGGAATTCTGCAATGTCATTTTTAGTTTAAGTGGAACAATTTAGATTATCATAAATAAGCTCAATTACATAATATATAAAGAAATATGATAAAGCAAGCTCATCAAGTAAAAACTTGGCAAGGAAACTCCCCCTCAAAATAAACCCATTGGATGAACAATCCCAAGTTCTCCTCGAATAAAAGCAAAACGAGAAGAAGACAAAGGTTTTGTGAAAATATCTACCAATTGATGTTCAGTATCCACATGATGAAGCACAATGTTCCTGTCGACGATTGGAGAACGGGCTCTCGCCGAGCTTACTTGTTAAATGAGGGATCAACAGGGGCCCCTTCACTCGAGAGGGGAGATAGCGTCCGAGCGATGCTCAGATGATCGGGGACACGCGGTGTTTATCCTGGTTCGGGCCTCTCACCATGGAGATAATAACCCTACCCTAGTGTATATGGTTTGAGTTCTGTAAAGCTGCGTACACTCTTTTTCTCTCCCCCCTTTCGCAGGGGTTAGGAGGGTTTAAATACAAGGTCCTAAGTCGTATACATGGTAACTACCCCCTATAATTACGCCATGCTTCCATATCTTTCGCGCCCGTGATCCGGAGTCCTTGAATCGCGCCTCATTTTGAATTTCTGGCGCACTTACCCTGGATCTTCGGCGGATTGGTTGCCACTTTCCTTCCTGGAGATTTGACTGAGCCCCCCGACCATCCACCCGAGCATCCGCTAGGCTTATCCGAGCATGGTTGCTCGTACCTGCCCAGCGTGCTCGCAGACGAGCATTCGGTATTTAACAGGTGGATGCGTATGTTCGTTGCCCGAGCATAGGGTTGCTCGGACGCTCTCTTGAGGCATTCCCCTGAGGGTATTGTATGGTCGGTGGCTTACGGGCTGCTAGGGCGAGATGGTCCTCATGGTAAATAGTTCAATCCCCGACAGCTAGCCCCCGAGGCTCAAGTGGAGAACCACATGGCCCGGGCTTCCCCTTGAGCCTAAAAGACTCGTAGGAGGGATTGATTCCTTGCAGTGAAGCTCTACTGCAGCATCCGAGCACGCGGCGATGGTGGGCGGGCGTACTGAGCCACGATCGAGCTTCCGACCCGTCGTGTGACCAAGACGTTGTGCTCGGGCAAAAGTCCGATTGGTCGCGTCGGTTCCTTCTTCAAGAAGCGTCTCTGTAACGGTCATGCGGTTTCTCGGGAAACGTGCATTTATTGGGCAGTTTCGACAGTAACGGACAAACGTCGCTTCGTGAAAGGTTGCGGCGGGGTTAAATGCGGCTTTTCACTGCCTTTTTAAACCCGAACAACGCGGGAGGTAACCTCACTTCGCACTTTGCTCGAACTCACTCAAGAACCCTCGTTCTTGCTTTCTCCACTTCATGTTGCAATGGCGCGATTCGGTGTTAGCCAAATGAGCAGGAGGAGGCTTCAGGCGCTAGTAGATGAAGGTTAGTCCATGCACATGAACAAACCACAAAATAATTCCGAGCACAAGTCCACGACTTGACTCAACGTTAGTCCATGCAAATACTCACGAGCATTGCAAAAAGTCAACTTCAAAACAAGCATCATGAAATTCTTACGAATTTCATAATCTCAAATTCAAACCAAAATTCAATTCCAAAATTGCTCCGAACCCTAATCGAGCAAAAAACCATTCACGCCGGACCAAAAATCCAGTCCGGCGCAAACGTGAAAACAGCCGTCAAAAGTCCAGTTCACGACGGACCAAAAATTTGGTCTGGCGTACACGCGAAACTTACTGGTTTTGGAAGTTTCAGTTCGGCTCAAAAACGTTTGAAAACACGTTCACGGCGGACCAAAAGAAAATTGGTCCAGTGCAAACGTGCCATGCTCGGTTTCAAAGCAACTTGGTCCGACACGAAAACCTACAAAAACACATTCACGCCAGACTAAAAATGTGGTCCGGCGCAAACGTCCAACTCTCGATCACTTCAGCAAATCGGTCCAGCGCACAAGCTCAAAACCACGTTCACGACGGACTGAAGAAAAGCGGTCCAGCGTACATGCAAAAACGCCCTTCAAACCTGTGTTCACGACAGACCAAGAGTTTGGTCTGTCGTGCATGAAAAAATTAGTCCGGCACAAAAGCGAAGAATTTGGTCCGGCGCTCAAGGGAAACTTACTGTTTCTTAAAAATTTGGTCCGACGCTAATGCGAAACTTACTGTTTCTTGTCAAATTGTCAAACACATGCACAAGCATATTTTGCAAATTCAATTCTAAGTCAATTTTTCAGCACATGATTTCACAGCTACGTCGATCCGAACTCCGCTCGAGTGCCGGGCAGCGATGGAGCACCGGCGCCGCGGGAGGGAGAGATCGTCTCTTGTGAACTCTTCACCGTCAACGGGCTTCGCCTACCCGAAAGCGAGTTCCTGGTCTCTGTGCTCGCCTTCTATGAGTGCGAGATTTCCAACCTTAATCCAAATTCTATTCTCGCTCTGACTATCTTTTCCCATCTCTGCGAGGCGTACGTGGGCGTGATACCCACGGCCAGCCTCTTTTTTCATTTCTATTCCTCCTTTCGCACCGGCGGGAACTCCCCCACTGGCTGCATCTACCTTCATCTTCGGAACAGCCGACCATACGACTACCCTCTCCTTTCTCTGAAGGATTCGGTGTCGGGCTGGGCCGACCTTTGGTTCTACCAGAAGAAAGGGGAGGGAAGCCAACTGACCTACACCAGGGAGGTCACCCCGGCTGTCGAGACTCCGCGCCCGCCCGTGCAGTTTGAGGAGGAGCGGGTCCTTAGGGCCATCAGTGAGCTCTCCCAGATGGGGCTCACTGGTCGAGACATTGCCCAGGACTTTGTCTTCAGCCAGGTGTCTCCCCTGCGGAGGCGGGAGCACCCCTTTTTCGAGATAACCGGGTGGCAGGACATCACCCATGAGGCGGATGTAGGTATGCATCTTGGTCCTCTGTTGGTATCTGCTTTGGGCCGAACAAGGCCTGGTCCCTTACGTCTTGTTTGCCTTATAGCTCCGAGAATGGACTGGGTCGAGGAGAGGGTCGCCGGGATGTTCAGCGTCCCAAAGGAGAAGGAGCTGAAGCTCGATCGCCAGTTCCCCAAGAACATTTTCGTTCGCGGCGATGTGGTAAGTTCCTTTGTGTGTTTCGCCCAGGGAATTCCGTCCCGAACTTGCCTTATTTTGTCGTGGTCGCAGGAGATGGTCGCCCTCGAGCTTGCCATGGCGAAGGTAGAGCCAATGAGGCAAGGGGACGCCCTGGCCGGAGGTGCGCGCAAGAAGACGACGAGCAAGCGCCGCCGACCTTCTTCTGCGGCCTCCCCCACTAGGCGCTCCAAGCGCCAAGCCTTGTCCAAGCCTCCGGTCAAGCGCCACCTGGAGTACGCCGATCGGAAGAAGGTAAGGGAGCTCAAATGGTGGTTTGCCGACTTCAAGAGGAAGAAGCCGGAGCTAATGACTCGCCTGCAACAGTTGGCCGAGGAGGCGAAGAAAGCCAAGGCGGCGGCCCAGTCTACCGCGAGCAAGGAGCAACTGGAGGAGCAGATCAAAATCCTCTAGGCTCAGCTTGCGCAGGTGGTCGAAGACCCCGCTGAGGAGGAGGAGGAGGAAGAAGACATCATTCCTCTTTCCAGGAGGAGCCGAAGGTCGGCGGGCTCCACGTCGGTTCGCCCGGCCTTAACCCTGGAGGACGCCAACATGGAGTCGGTCGACCCCAGGATGGCGAGGGCCAATGACGTGGCCCAGGAGCGGGCCGAGGCCATCGCCGAAGCCTACGATGCCGCCGCGGGTAGGGCGCCCGCGGTTCGCTGTGAGGAGACTGAAGACGAGGATGCTCGTCCGGTGGAAGGTAACCTTCGCGGTGGTCCTTCCATTTTTTCTGCTTTTCTCAATTTTTCGAGCTAACCCCACTCCGTGTGCGTGATAGCTCCCTTGTCAATTTTGGACCTCCAGCAAATGGCTGAGACGATTGCCGACTCTGTAGTTGACGCCGAGCTCGAGCGTATCGTCGACTTGGTGATGTCCGAGGACCTAGAGGAGCCACCTCAGGCAGGTTCCCCGGAGGCCACTGAACACTGGCAAGAGGACATCGAACTTCCTCCGGTCGAAGAGGAGCAGGGTCCCCAGGGGGGTCGAGCGGCCTGAGACCATGGCCCTGGTCCCTTATGAGGGGACTGGCACGGCACCGAGCACAGAGGCAGCCCGGGAGGCAAGTCCCGAGGCTCAGGAGGTGGTGGCCTCCGACCAACTGCCTTTGGTCGGAGATCCGAGCACGGATCCTAGCCCGGAGACTGGTATGGAGACCACCTCCGAGGCGCAGCCCCTGGGCACGGAGACCGGGCCAGAGGAAGAGCTTCCCCGGCAAGCCCTACCTTGGGGCCTGCCCAAGGGGAGGACCACCAGGGATTGCAAACCTTGAGGGAAGAGCATCCTCAAGGCGAGCAAGTTTTGAAACGGGAGGCCACTCTCGCCTTATCGGGCGCGTCGGATGCTTGGGAGGAGCACGCCCCCAGCCCGAGCGGAGCGCATGCTCGGAGCGAGGGTAAGGAAGCTTGGGTTAACCCGTTCTTCCGGGCTGGTGCGACCGACCGCCAACGGCTCCAAGACAAGTTGGTCAGCCGGGCTCTCCTGGTGAGTTTTCCTTCTGTTGGTATTTCGCCTTTTCTTCCACGATCGGGTTTTTAATGGCGGTTTGCGCCTTCTCCTTTGTAGTTCGCTGCCAAGTCCATGGAGGATATCGATGCTTCTACCGTCTCTGCAGAGGAGTTCTGGAGATATCACAGCGAGCAGGACGTCAAGATCGCCGACCTTGAGCGCCGGATTTCCGAAACGCGTGCAGCTGACCATAGGGAGATGGACCTTGCAAAGAAGTCTGGCACCGAGCTTCAAGACCAACTCTCCCAGAGTGAAGCGGCGAAGGCCACCTTGCAACTCAAGTGCGCCGATCTCGAGGGAGAGTTGAGACAACTGAGGCAGGAGGTCCCCGACCTGCGCTGTGCCGTGCAGGCAGCTCCGGAGCGTGAAGACGCTCAACTCAAGGAGGTACAGCGCCTCCGAGCGAGTGCTGCCGAAGGTCACACAGCTCGAAGGAAGGTCCTGGACCTCGAGGCCGAGCTTGATTCGATCAAGGAAGAGCTCACCGTCCTCCAGGCTGAGCGTCGGGGCAACCCGTAGATGTACCCCTCCCCTTCATTTTTTGTGATGCGACGATCAACGACTTGTAAATAGAAATCTTGATATTGTCTTTTTTCCTGCCTTTGTTCTGGATGCTTTTGAAACGATTGAAGGTCGTCCTGTAAAGGAGCAACAACGAGAGAGAATACACTTCGGGAAGAAGAGGTTAAAAAACCGTAGTTTTTTTCGCAAAAAGACACGATTGTTCGTCTCTACTAGCCCCCGCTATGGACAAAGGTTGTGCACCTGAGTTGCGAGCACGGGTTTGTTCATAGGAGAGTTAGATAAAATTTCGCGCGTGACCTTTCGCACACGGCCGAGCACCCCTATGCACGTGTCGTGCACCTGAGTTACGAGTACGGGCTAGGTAGCGAAAGAAACATACGCGTACGGCTCTATCTTTCCCCGCGCGTCCAAGCCATGCCCCTAGTTTGCAAGCATAGCTGCACACGTGGTTAGGGATAAACGGGCCTTGCGCCGACAATGCACACGCTGGACCAACGAGCCTAGGTCAGAACCGAGCCTGAGGTCAACCCGAGGGCGTCTGTGTGCGATCGTGTCATGCGGTGAAGGGCTACCGCGGATGGTGATCGGCTTATGTAGACAACCCTCGGGCGTTCGGGCTTAGAGACATAGTGGTTGGTACACATGCATTGTGGGTTGTGCTCGTTTGCCGAACTTAGAGAATGTAGGATCGAAGTATACGAATATAGCAATCAGAGGGGGGGGGTGAATGATTGTGCGGAAGCTAAAACCAAATTCTTGACCTATTAAAAGTTCACCCCAAAACAGAACCAAATAATTGCCTCGTTTTCGACAAAAACAGAATGACAGAGGTTTGGTAAAACGAGAATTCCCGGAGATCCAACCGACGAAACGATCTGAAATTTGGACACAAGAAACTAGATTCCAATACGAATCGAACCCAAAAAGAATCAGCTCGATCGGACTTACGGATCAAAAGTTATGAGCTTCGCAAGCTTGCTGATCTAGAACTTGACGAGAATCAATCTAATCAAAACTTCAAGATTAAACAAGAACGACAAAAGATTGATCAACTAGACTTTGAGAAACACTAGATCAATACCCTAGAGAGGTTTTTGATGGATCAAATCAAGATAAAACTTGAAGAACAAAAACCAATCTAGAACTAGAACAAGCATGCAAACAAGAACCAAGGCGTAAAAATCTTGTAGCGACGTGGTTATCAGTAGCACGCAAAAATCTTGGAAGAATTGATCTTTATTTCTTGTCTAAAATACTCTCATCAAAAGAGTACAAACCCTAAAACCAAGCTCAAGGCTTGATGCGCTCAGCTCTACTTGATTGGATTGCCCTTCAACAGGAGACACCCCTCCTATTTAAAGGAGCAAAACACAAGGAGTTCTGAATACAATTCCTAATCTAGAAGGAGTCCGTATTCAACACAACTCCTCTTGGCCCAACTTGGCCGAATACAACTCTTGCACGCGTATGGCAACCCTACCATACTCACGTGACTAACACTTTGCACGCGTATGGCCACCTGCCATACTCACGTGACTAACACTTTGCACGCGAATGACCTCCTGCCATTCTCACGTGACTAACCATTCTTCATGTGCACCATTCTCTTAGCCCGAACGTCCCGCATGACATCCTTGACCACCAAGACCTCAGTTCCTCCCTGAACCTAGTCCCGAACCTCAGCTCCTCCATGAACCTAGTTCCGGTCCCGTCATCGACCACGTTCGTCTTCGAGCAATACCTGCACATGAACAAACCACAAAATAATTCCGAGCACAAGTCCACGACTTGACTCACATTAATCCATGCAACTACTCACACGAGCATTGCATAAAATTCACTTCAAAATAAGCATCATGAAATTCTCACAAATTTCATAATCTCAAAATCAAAATCAAATTTCAATCTCAAAATCGCTCAAAAACCCATTCACGACGGACCAAAAAATTTGGTCCGGCGTACATGTAAAACTACTGTTTTTCAATAACTTGGTTTGGCACAACAACCTTCAAAAACACATTTACGACAGACCAAAAAAGTTGGTCTGTTGTACATGGGAAAACGAGGTTGTCAAAAGCATGTTTACAAAGGACCAAGAAAGTTGGTCTGTCGTACATGGGAGAATGAGGTTGTCAAAAACATGTTTACAAAGGACCAAGAAAGTTGGTCCGTTGTACATGGGAGAATGAGGTTGTCAAAAGCATGTTTACAAAGGACCAAGAAAGTTGGTCCGTTGTACATGGGAGAATGAGGTTGTCAAAAGCATGTTTACAAAGGACCAAGAAAGTTGGTCCGTTGTACATGGGAGAATGAGGTTGTCAAAAGCATGTTTACAAAGGACCAAGAAAGTTGGTCCGTTGTACATGGGAGAATTAGGTTGTCAAAAGCATGTTTACAAAGAACCAAGAAAGTTGGTCCGTTGTACATGGGAAACTTACTGTTTTCTTTAAGTTTGGTCCGGCGCCAAAGCGAAACTTACTGTTTCTTGTCAAATTGTCAAACACATGCACAAGCACATTTTGCAAATCCAATTCTAAGTTAATTTTTCAGTTCAAAGCCAATTTTTCAGCACATGATTTCAAAATCTCCCCCTTGATGAAAACATTGGCAACACTACTTAGAATTGAACATTTGGCATTCACTTTACAAAAGATTTTGAAATCCAAAGGATCAAAGACCAAAGAAGAAAACACAGAATTCCCCTTTTTACCAAAAGCAAAACAAAATCTCCCCCTGAGAATGAAAAAATGTGTGAATGTGCAATGCGCCCAAAAATTCCAAAATTCTCCAAACTTCTCCCAAAATTCTCAAATTTCCAAACACAACTCCCCCTTTTTCTTCTCCCCCTTTTTCATTAAACTTTTCAACAATTCCCAATTTTCTCCCCCTTTGACAATGGATTCATCAAGAGTACAAAAGAGAGAACATGTTTAAAATTTTCTTGTAGCAATGATTTCACAAGGAGAAACAAATGAGTGCCAAGATAGAAGAGGATGAGCTCATTTGATCATATAACCTTATATATCACATAATATGCAAAATACATGATATTAATGTGATTTTTAACAAGTTAGGGAATGACATGTATCTCAACCTCAATTCATCAACTATAGCCAAGTCTGAAGCAAGATCTCAAGAAAAGAACAAAAGCTCAAAAATTGAAGCAACTAACAACTCAGGCGAGCAAGTGATTTCAACTCCAATCTAGTAGACCAATTTAATCTTTAAACAAGAACTGCATGTGGCATGCTTGAAGCATACTTCTTTTATTTCCTTGGATTGGCATACTTGAAGCATACATCTTGTTTTTGAGGGAATGACATGCTTGAAGCATATATCTTATCTTTTTAGGGAAAGCATTCTGAAGCTCATAACTTGAGGCTTTTGCTTTTAACAACCCTTTTATTGATTCCCTTTTCTTTTCATTTTTCTTTGAAAACATGCAAAAGTGATTAAAAAGTCTTATGAAAGAGTAAAGCTAAAACAGACTTGCTTCATAGCCCAATTTTGTCAAGAAGATTCAATATCAAGCCTAGAAGAGTAAGATATCACAAGGTATTTAGCTATAGGCAATCAGACCAAGGAATTTCGCAATGTCATTTTTAGTTCAAGTGGAACAATTTAGATTATCATGTATTAGCACAATTACACAATATATAAAGAAATATGATAAAGTGAGCTCATAAAGTGAAAGAACTTGGCAAAGAAACTCCCCCTCAAAACAAACCCATTGGATGAACAATCCCAAGTTCTCCCCGAATAAAAGCAAACGAGAAGAAGACAAAGGTTTTGTGAAAATGTCTGCCAATTGATGTTCAGTATCCACATGATGAAGCACAATGTTGCCTTTTTCAACATGATCTCTAAGAAAGTGAAATCTGATGTCAATGTGTTTTGTTCTAGAGTGTTGCACGGGGTTCTTAGCAATGCAAATTGCACTAGTGTTATCACACAAAAGAGGAACACTATCCAAATTAATCCCATAATCTTTAAGTGTAGCTACTATCCAAAGAATTTGAGAACAACAACTAGCAGCGGCCACATATTCAGATTCAGCAGTTGATTGTGCAACAGAAGATTGCTTTCTAGATGACCATGCAATGAGAGAATTTCCCAAGAAGTGACATGAACCAGAAGTGCTTTTCCTATCAATTCTACATCCTCCAAAATCAGCATCAGAAAAAGATCTCAAACTAATGCATGAGGAAGCAGAAAGCCAAATGCCAAAATCTTGAGTTCCATGAAGATACCTGAAAATCCTTTTGACAGCTTGTCGATGTGAAGCACGTGGGGAAGCTTGAAAACGAGCACACAAGCATACAACAAATTGTATATCCGGCCATGATGCAGTGAGGTACAAAAGTGAACCTATCATACTTCTATATTCCTTTTGATCAACCGGCTCACCATCTTCATCAGGGTCAAGTGCGCAAGTGCTCTCCATGGGTGTCATGATCGGCTTGCTGTTTTCCATTCTAAAGCGATGTAGCAAGTCTTTCGTGTATTTACTTTGATGTACAAAAGTACCATCCTTCGTTTGCTTGATTTGAAATCCCAAAAAGTATGTCAACTCACCCATCATACTCATCTCAAACTCCTTCCTCATTGTTTTACGAAAACTTAGACACTAAAACATGAGATGAACCACCAAAGATAATATCATCAACATAAATCTGAACGAATAGTTGATCATTGCCTTGCTTGAGTAAAAGAGAGTTTTGTCAACCTTTCCCATTAAAAAGCCTTTTCAAGTAAAAGGTTTTTAGCCTATCATACCATGCTCTAGGTGCTTGTTTCAAACCATACAAAGCTTTTGATAGTTTGAACACATGATTTGGAAACTTTGGATTTTCAAAACCAGGTGGTTGCTTGACATAAACCTCCTCATTTATGTAGCCATTAAGAAAAGCACTTTTCACATCCATTTGATACAATTTGAAACCTTTGGATGCAGCAAAAGCTAAAAGGATTCTAATGGCTTCAATTCTAGCAACAGGAGCAAAGGTTTCATCAAAATCTAAGCCTTCAATTTGAGTGTAACCTTGAGCAACCAATCTAGCCTTGTTTCTAACAACAACACCATCCTCACTTTGTTTATTTTTGAAAACCCATCTAGTTCCAATAACATTAAAATCTGGAGGAGGTGAGACAAGTTTCCAAACTTTATTTCGTTCAAAATTCTCTATTTCTTCATGCATGGCATTGATCCAAGATTAGTCGATAATGCATGAGATATATCTTTGGGTTCAAAAGAAGCAACTAAAGCGGAATGAGCATGAGTGTCGAATGAATAAACCTGGATCGCAGTGACTCTCTCATTTAGGTCTCCAATCATTTGTTCAGATGGATGCATTTGTTGAATGTGCAAGGAGCATTGGCTTTTGAGACTTCTCCTTCTCCTTCTTCATTTTCAGCATGTACAGATGATGTTGTAGCTTGAGGATGGTTAGTGTAGGTGATGTAGTAGTAGGTGCCAAGGGTGCTACTGACTTGTTGTGCATTAGGAAGAGTCAAGACCTCATCTTCAACATCATCATTATCTTCAAAGATTTTCTCCCCGAATGTATGCTTTGTACTGCATCACTTGGACTAGTGCCTGGACTAGCCTCATCAAAAGTAACTTCACAAGTTTCCACAATTTTGTTAGTCTCCAAAACAAGCACACGATAGCCACGAGTATGAGCAGGATATCCAAGAAAAATGCCATCAGTTGATCTAGCTTCAAATTTATCAAGATTTCCAGATTTCAAGACAAAACATTTGCATCCAAAAACTCAAAAGTGAGAAACAGAAGGTCTATGTCCAAACCGAAGCTCATATGGAGTCTTACCCAATTTTGATCTTAAAAACACACGGTTTGAAACATAACATGCAGTTGAAAACGCTTCAGCCCAAAAGTTCCTAGGAGTGTGATGTTCATCTAACAAGGTTCTAGCCATCTCAACCAATGTTCTGTTTTTCCTTTCAACTATACCATTCTGTTGAGGTACTCTAGGTGATGAAAATTGATGATCAATTCCTTTTTCAGTACAAAAGTGATTAAAAGAAGCATTTTTGAATTCAGTTCCATTATCACTTCTAATAGCTTTGAGAGTTCCTGGATGATCAATAGAAAGCCTAAGAACAAGACTTCTAAAATGACTAAAAGCCTCATCCTTAGATGCCATAAAGTATACCCAAGAGTATCTAGAAAAATCATCAACAATCACAAGCACATACCATTTGCCTCCAAAGGATTGAACTCGAGATGGTCCAACTGTATCAAGATGTAGAAGCTGTCCTGGAGCGTTTGTCATCATCATGGTAAGAGGTGGATGTGAACCTGCAATCATCTTACCATGTCTACAAGAAGAACATACTAGATTGCTATCACTCTTAAGCTTAGGCAAGCCACGTATAAGATCTAAACCACTTATACGAGTAAGATGATCAAAACCAACATGACCAAGTCTACGATGCCAAAAGAATAAATCTTTAGAAACATTGGCGATTAGACACCTATGCTTAGAAGAAGGTGATGCATCAAAATCAGCTTTAAAGACTCTTCCAAAACGAGAAATTTTGAACACAAGATCACCTGAAGCATCTAGCACTTTGCATTCATTTTCTTAAAGCTTATCTCAAGATCTTCATCAAGCATTTGTGAGACAGAAAGCAAGTTATATTTCAAATTTTCAACAAGAGCCACATCTTTGAACATAAACTTGTCACTTACCTTTATTGTACCTTTTGCCACAACAGAAGAGGAAGAAGCATCTCCAAAAGTAACACTTTCAAAGACGAGATGCACGAGTGAGTGAGGAGACCCAATTCTTATTACCTGACATGTGTCGTGATCTTACGTTATCCACTAGCCATATGTTCTCCTTCCTCGCGCGAGAAGCCTACATAGCAACAAAACATGTCGAGGTCTCGATCAAGGGGTTAGGAATGAGATTTTTGGGAATCGATCTTGAGACACACGACGCACAACAAGAGGGCACAACACGATAATTTTTATGCACAAAATCAGATTTGCCTTTTCCCATGTTTGTAGGAACAGAAGGTGTTTTCATCACTCTAGGCGCATAAAAATGTGCTTTGCTGAAATTTGACCTAGCCTTAGTTCTTTCCTTCTTTGTCTTTGTTTGGCTAGTCTAAAGCAAAAATCTACTAAGTGTCCATCTCTACCACAATGAGTGCAAGTGTACTTGACATGATGTTTAGCTTTAACATAAAAGCACATTTTGCATTCATCATAGTAGAAGATAAAACCAGCAGATTGAAAAGCAATTTTCTTAGGCTCATTAGATAACTCAATTTTGCAAGGAGCACGAACAACGGTCTGAGGTTTAGTTTCATATGTGGCATAAGGATCAAAACCTAAACCTCTCTTGTTTGTGCTAACCTTAGATTGATCCAAAATCATGTTCAACTTCTTCTTGCCATTAGTGAAACGTTCCAAAGAATTTTGCAAGTAATCAACTTTCTTAGCAAGAGTTAAACAATTATTGCAGGGAACATCTACTTTTCCTTTTTGTTTGCGACAAGTTGAGCATGAGAGAATTTCATGTGAAAGCAAATTATCAGTTAATTGAGAAACCCTAGCAATTGCATCTTTCAATTTTAATTCAAGAGTTGAGCATTTAGAACAAGAAGTTGAACTATGCAAATCATCAGTGGAACAGCTAGCATGTACAACATGTTTCTCATTTTTCTCATTTAGATGCAACAAAAGAGCATGTTCTTTCCTAAGCAAGGTGAGCTCATTGTAAATTAAGTCACATGATTTGCAAGTATCATCACTAGGAATCAAAGTCTTAAGTCTAGCAATTTCAGCATTCAATGATTCAATAATGAAATCATGTTTCTTAATTTTCTTATCACGTTTGTCAAGCAATTTTCCAAGACGAGCAACAGCAATAGCTAATTTATCATAAGAGGGATCTACCTCATTGAAGTCATTTGTCGTGATCGTCCTCGGTGAGGCTATCCTTGCTGCTTGCCATGAGACATAGTCCTATCAAATCATGCTTGCTTGGAGTTGCATCATCTTCGCTGCTCTCCGAGTCCACATCGCTCAAATTGACTTGTTCAAGAGCGGAAAGAACTCTGTGAACCACCTTGCGGTTGATGAATCTCTTCTTCTTCCTATCATTTGACGAGAACCTTTTCTTCTCATTCCTTACATCGTTGTCCTTCTCCTCCTTTGATGTTTTTCCTGCAAGCTTAGGACAATTTGTGCGAATATGGTTGAGGTCACCACACTCATAGCATCTTGGAGGATCACCTCTCTTTCTCATTCTCACATTCTCGCAAAGCTTTGTTAAAGCGAGAAGAGAGTAGTGCCAGATCTTCTTCAGAAACTCTTCAAGTTTCTCATCTGTTAAAGAAGACATGGAAGACAAGGCAAAGCTAGAAGAAGAATTTGCATTTGACATGTTAGGGTTAGAGATCAAAGCAATTGATTTAATGTTACCCTTCCTGGCAAGAACATCCAACTCATGAGTTTTCCACTTAGAGTAAAGAACATCTAATGTGAGTGTGCTCATGGTAGTAGATTCTTGTATAGATGTTACTTTCATCTCCCACACTGACATGTCCAAAGCACTAAGCAATTGTCGAGCATTTTCAGCATCAGTGTAGCTAACTCCAACAAAGACGTAGATTGTTAAGAATTTTATTGAAACGTGCAAAGAAGTCATCTTGATTCACTAGGTTTCATCTCAAAACGCATGTATTCTTTTTTGTAAATATCTTGGCGAACCTCTTTGACAGTGTTAGAACCCTCATGGTAATCACAAAGAGATTTCCATACCTCATATGCGGATCGAAGATGAACCACACGATCAAAGTCGCTGCATCCCAAGCCTTGGATGATCAAGTTGCGCGCCTTGCTATTTGCTTCAACATGTGTGCGATTGGTGTCGTTGACGTTGTCGTTTGCAGGGACTTCATATGGCTTGTAGACCTTCTCCCAAATTGTGAAGCCCTGTGCTTGGATGAACGCCTCCATCTTGGCCTTCCAAAACTGAAAATCAACACCATCGAACACACATGGTTTTGTCGAATAACGATCCATTGATCTAATCACCGGTTAAGATAGATTAGAGAAACCTGGCTCTGATACCACTTGTAGGATCGAAGTATACGAATATAGCAATCAGAGGGGGGGTGAATGATTGTGCGGAAGCTAAAACCAAATTCTTGACCTATTAAAAGTTCACCCCAAAACAGAACCAAATAATTGCCTCGTTTTCGACAAAAACAGAATGACAGAGGTTTGGTAAAACGAGAATTCCCGGAGATCCAACCGACGAAACGATCTGAAATTTGGATACAAGAAACTAGATTCCAATACGAATCGAACCCAAAAAGAATCAGCTCGATCGGACTTACGGATCAAAAGTTATGAGCTTCGCAAGCTTGCTGATCTAGAACTTGACGAGAATCAATCTAATCAAAACTTCAAGATTAAACAAGAACGACAAAAGATTGATCAACTAGACTTTGAGAAACACTAGATCAATACCCTAGAGAGGTTTTTGATGGATCAAATCAAGATAAAACTTGAAGAACAAAAACCAATCTAGAACTAGAACAAGCATGCAAACAAGAACCAAGGCAGAAAATACTGTAGCGACGTGGTTACTGTAGCACGCAAAAATCTTGGAAGAATTGATCTTTATTTCTTGTCTAAAATACTCTCATCAAAAGAGTACAAACCCTAAAACCAAGCTCAAGGCTTGATGCGCTCAGCTCTACTTGATTGGATTGCCCTTCAACAGGAGACACCCCTCCTATTTAAAGGAGCAAAACACAAGGAGTTCTGAATACAATTCCTAATCTAGAAGGAGTCCGTATTCAACACAACTCCTCTTGGCCCAACCTGGCCGAATACAACTCTTGCACGCGTATGGCAACCCTACCATACTCACGTGACTAACACTTTGCACGCGTATGGCCACCTGCCATACTCACGTGACTAACACTTTGCACGCGAATGACCTCCTGCCATTCTCACGTGACTAACCATTCTTCATGTGCACCATTCTCTTAGCCCGAACGTCCCGCATGACATCCTTGACCACCAAGACCTCGGTTCCTCCTGAACCTAGTCCCGAACCTCGGCTCCTCCATGAACCTAGTTCGGTCCCGTCATCGACCACGTTCGTCTTCGAGCAATACCTGCACATGAACAAACCACAAAATAATTCCGAGCACAAGTCCACGACTTGACTCACATTAATCCATGCAACTACTCACACGAGCATTGCATAAAATCCACTTCAAAATAAGCATCATGAAATTCTCACAAATTTCATAATCTCAAAATCAAAATCAAATTTCAATCTCAAAATCGCTCAAAAACCCATTCATGACGGACCAAAAAATTGGTCCGGCGTACATGTAAAACTACTGTTTTTCAATAACTTGGTTTGGCACAACAACCTTCAAAAACACATTCTGACAGGACCAAAAAAGTTGGTGCATTGTACATGGGAAAACGAGGTTGTCAAAAGCATGTTTACAAAGGACCAAGAAAGTTGGTGCATGTCGTACATGGGAGAATGAGGTTGTCAAAACATGTTTACAAAGGACCAAGAAAGTTGGTCCGTTGTACATGGGAGAATGAGGTTGTCAAAAGCATGTTTACAAAGGACCAAGAAAGTTGGTCCGTTGTACATGGGAGAATTAGGTTGTCAAAAGCATGTTTACAAAGGACCAAGAAAGTTGGTCCGTTGTACATGGGAAACTTACTGTTTTCTTTAAGTTTGGTCCGGCGCCAAAGCGAAACTTACTGTTTCTTGTCAAATTGTCAAACACATGCACAAGCACATTTTGCAAATCCAATTCTAAGTTAATTTTTCAGTTCAAAGCCAATTTTTCAGCACATGATTTCACAGAGAATTAGAGTGAAGCATTTCATTTTAGCCTTTGTCCTACCCATTCGATCGTTGAGAATGTGAGCAGAAGTGTGCCTATGTGCAAGACTTGGTCAGCCTACCAGCGGGCAAGTGCTGTAATTCTCACATCTTTTAGAAAGAATGGGTGGGACAGTATGGCAAAAGAACCAGATTTTACTTAGAAACAACGCTGACAGCGAAAAAACAACGCTCGAATTGAAAAATAACTAAACATAGAACTTACGTAACTGGTCAATGTTCCAGGTGCTAGCGAGCACTCGCCCATCCTCCATCGCTAGGCGAACAGCCCCCGGGCGTTTTATGGATACGACCGTGTAAGGTCCCTCCCATCTAGGGGTTAGCTTGTTGGCTTTCGACAGGTCCTGAACTCGGCGTAAGACCAGGTCGCCAACTTGCAGAGTCCTTGGCCGAACCGATTTGGCCGCGTGCCTACGAAGTGCCTGTAGGTAAACCACGGATCGGAGTAACGCTCGTTCTCGTGTTGCCTCTGCGAGGTCTAGGTCGACGAGCTGCTCGATTTCTTGGTCGACAGAGTCAACCAGTTGCACCCTTGGGGAACCCAACACAATTTCTGCAGGCAAAATGGCCTCTGCATCGTAGACGAGCTGGAACGGGGTTTCACCCGTAGCTCGACTTGTTGTGGTGCGAATCGACCAAATGACGGAAGGAAGCTCGTCCACCCACCCCTGCTTGTGCTGGTTGAGGTTCTTAAAGACCCTCTTTTTTATTCCTTGAATTATTTGCCCATTTGCTCGTTTGGCTGCCCCATTGCTTTGTGGATGTGCCATAGAGGCGAAGCAAGTTCCGACCACATCGCAGTAAGCTTGGAACAGTTCACTGGTGAACTGAGTTTCGTTGTCTGTGATGAGGCGGTTGGGTATTCCAAACCGTGTTACCACATTGTTCCGGAAGAACCTCTTGGCCGCCTGGGCCGAGATGGTTGACACGGGCTCGGCCTCTATCCACTTGGTGAAAGTGTCGATGGCCACGAGCAAGTACTGCAGCCTTTCCGACCTCGGGGGAAAGGTCCGAGGATATCAAGACCCCAGGTCGAAAATGGCCACGAAAGAGGAATGGTTTGGAGCGTATATGTCAGTTGACAGACCTTGCGAGCATGAAACTAGCATGCTCGGCAAGTCGTCACGATCGTCCGGGCATCCGCTAAGGCCGTTGGCCAATAGTACCCCAACTGGAAGGCTTTGCTCACGAGCGTTCGAAACGATGAATGAGCTCTACACATTCCTTCATGGATGTCACGAAAAAGGTACTGGCCCTCCTCCTGAGAGATACATTTGGAGAGGACTCCTAATGCACCTTTGCGGTATAGGTCGCCTTCGATCAGTCTGTACTGAGAAGATAGCCTTGTAAGCCGGGAACGCTCGGCTTCTTCCTCGGGCAGTGTCCCATGCGCGAGGTACTGGACGAATGGCGTCATCCAACTTGCGCCTTGCTCGAGGAGGGAGACCGTACCGCCGGTCTCTGGTGCCTCCTCTACAGAGGGAATGGAGGGCTTGTGTAGGTGCTCAACGAGCACCCCCGCCGGAGCGGTTGTTTGGGAGGAACCGACCTTGGATAGTTGGTCGGCGAGGGTATTGTCTTTCCTGGGAATGTAGAGCACTTCGAAATTCTTGAAGTACTTCTCCATCTTCCTTACTTCGACCAGGTAAAGCGCCATTGAGGTATCAGAACACTGACACTCCTTGTTGACCTGGTTCACGACCAACTATGAATCGCCCTTCACAGTAAGCCGTTGGACTCCGAGCGATTTGCATGCTCGTAGCCTGGCCAAGAGGCCTTCGTACTCTGCTGCGTTGTTGGTCGCAGCGAAGTGCAACTGAACGGTGTACTAGAGCTATTCTCCCTCCGGGGAGACCAACACGACACCAGCCCCCGAGCGTTCGTACGCTCGGGACCCATCGAAATACATGGTCCAGTGATCCTCTTTGGTTCTGGCGGCTTATGTGTTGGTGGGGTCAGAGCTGTCCATTCTGCGACAAAGTCTGCCAATACCTGGGATTTGATCGCCGTGCGAGCCGAGAATTGTATGTCAAACTCGACGAGTTTCATGGCCCACTTTGCTATGTGACCACTAGCGTCTTGGTTTCTCAGGATCTCCCTGAGTGAGAAACTGGTTGGAACCACGATTTTGTGGGCTTGGAAATAATGGCGTAGCTTTCTGGAGGCTATGAGTAGTGAGTACAAGAGCTTCTGAACCTCAGGGTAACGCTCCCTTGGCCCGTGCAGTACTTCACTAACATAATAGATTGGTCGTTGAACCCCATCCCTTTCCATCGCTAGTACCGCACTTACGACTTGCGGGGTTGCTGCTAAGTATAGTAGCAGTGCCTCTCTCGCCTTGGGGATGACCAGGATGGGTGACTTGGACAGGTACTGCTTTAGCTCTTCAAACAAGCGGTTAGCTTCTTCTGTCCAGGTGAAGACATCGTGCTTGCGCAAGGCTTTGAAGAACGGTAACCCTCGCTCCCCTAATCGTGAAATGAAGCGGCTCAGAGCGGCCATCCGACCGGTTAGGGCCTGTACTTCTTTCACACACGTGGGAGGCCTCATATTTTCGATGGCCTCGATTTTTTTCGGATTTTCTCCAATGCCCTGGGGACCGACCATGTAGCCGAGCACCTTGCCGGCTTTTACACCGAAAATGCATTTTTCTGGGTTCAACTTTATTCGATGCTTGTTGAGGTTACAAAATGTTTCTTCTAAGTCGGCGACATGACTTGAAGCGTGCTTGCTTTTGATGACTATGTCGTCCACATAGACCCGACCTATTTGGTCCGAAAAGGTTTTCTGCATGAGGCGCTGAAAAGTTGCTCCAGCGTTTCTGAGACCGAAGGACATGGTCGTGTAGCAGAATGTACCAAACGGAGTAATGAAGGAGGTCTTTTCTTCATCTTCAGGTGATATGCTGATCTGATGGTATCCCGAATAAACGTCCAGGAAGCTCATTATCTGGGACTCCGCTGTTGCATCGACCAACTGGTCTATACGAGGCAGCGGGTAGTTGTCTTTTGGGCATGCGGCGTTCAGGCCTGTGTGGTCGACACACATGCGCCACTTGCCCCCCTTCTTCCTGACAATGACCGGATTGACCAGCCATTCTGAATGCTCAACTTCTCTGATGAAGCTGGCCTTGAGGAGCTTGTCGAGCTCGTCCTGGATGATCGCCTGCTTTTTCGGGGAAAATCGTCTGAGTTTTTGTCGCACTGGCTTTTTATCAGGCTGAACCGCTAGCCTGTGCTCGATCACCTCCCTTGGGACTCCGGGCATGTCGAATGGTTCCCAGGTGAACGCATCCGAATTTTCTCAAAGGAAGGTGATGAGCTCGAGTTCCTATTTGGGATCTAAGGAAGATCCCAAATGTATGACCTTGGTGGCTTCCGACTCGTTGAGTGGAACGGCCTTGGTCTCTCCTCCGGGCTGGAGGGCAATTTTAGGCCGGGAATGCTTCGGCTCTTGGTCGGAACCGCGCGTGGGCAATTGACCGACCATGTCCAACGCCCTTTCATCGTAATTTAATGCGGAATTATGGCTCCCTCCTATAGTTATGGCCCCGTTAGGTCCAGGAACCTTCAGGCATTGGTACGCATGATGCGTGGCGGCCATGAATTTGGCCAGAGCCGACCTACCGATAATAGCATTGTAAGCCGACTCAAAGTCGACCACCTCAAAGGTGATCATTTCTGTGCGGAAGTTACTCGATCTTCCGAAGGTGACGGGCAAAACGACTTGGCCTAAAGGCTTTATCGAGGTGCCCGGGACTGTCCCAAAGAAGGGGATCGCTACGCTCTTGATCTTGGAATGAGGGATCTGCATCTTGTCCAAAACCTTGGCGGAGATCAAGTCCAAGGAGCTCCCGGAGTCTATGAGTACTCGGCCCAGAATAGTGTTGCTGATGGTCGGACTCACGACAATCGGGAGCTTCTGCGGTTTGGTCATTCCAAGGGGACAATCGTCCTTGGAGAATGTAAGGGGCAGCTCGGACCACTTGAGCTGCTGCACGGGGGGGTTTTCCCTGGGTAACGTGGTGTACTTCCCGTGCGGCATCCTTTAAATCTCGGTGAGATTTGTAGTCGGAGGAGCCCCCGAATATGACCGCAATGTGGTTTTGGGGCTCCTGGTACTCCATGTCGTCGTCCTTGTCCCCAGCGGGCTGCTTACCTTTGTCGTTTTCCGCTTGCTCTGGGAGCGGTGGCATCGGACCCTTGCCGCTGTAGAACTACTCCATGCGGTAGGTCCATGTCCAGCAGTTCCGTAGGTCGTGTCCGTACGCTTGGAGGAGCAGACAATAGAGGCCGCTCTGATGCATCTCCTGATCACCTCAGTTTCAGTCATCGCGGTGTCGAGGTTGTTGCCCTCTGCCCTGAGCTTTGAACCCCCAGCGTTGTGGCTGGTATGCTCGAGGCTGTTGCTGCTCCACCACGGCGACCATACCTGGCGAGGGTTGTGTCTTTTTCTTCTTCTTGATCTTTTTGTCCACGTAGTTCGAACCTTTCTTGCTGGTGGAGACCTCTAATCCGGGCTGAGGTGGTAGCTTTCCTTCGTCCAGCATTTTCTTCCACTGGATAGCTTCGTCGGTGTTGGCATACTGGTCGGCCATACGGAAGAGCTCGTTGGCCGTCAAGTCTGGGTGGATCTCCAGGTCCTGCATGAAGCGAACGTCCCGTACTCCGTATTTAAAGGCTCGGACAACAGCCTCGTCCGATATGTTCGGGATCAAGTTCCGAACTTGGATGAACCTCTGGACAAACTGTCGGAGAGTCTCACCCTCCGTTTGGATCAGGCGCTCGAGGTCGCGCTCTTTCCCTGGGCGAATGTAGCAACTATGGAAGTTTGCTCGGAGCGCCGTACTGAGCTGCCTCCAAGATCGTATGGATTCTTCTTTCTGATTGAAGAGCCAAGTACGAGCGGCCCCCTCCAAGACCGTTGGGAGGTAGTTCGCCATTACTCCCTCATCACCCCCTGCGGCCAGGATCGCGGTGGTGTAGATTGAGAGAAATTCATCCGGGTTCTGGGTCCTGTTGAATCTCTCGATGTGCCCGGGCTTGAACTTGCTTGGCCACGTGACATTCCTAAGGGAGCTTGTGAAGGCCCTACACCCGAAGTTCAAGGTGTCGAGGTGGTTTCTTCGGCCGCAAAGGTCGTCACGAGCATCCCCCGTCCATCGCCCAATGCGCGGACCAAGTCGGGAAAAGACCTCACGAGGTCGGCGCGTTGGCGATCGCTCGGTCGTAGAGTGTTCGGAGCGCTCGTAATCCGAGCGGACATGCGCAAGATGCTCCGAGGTCGATCGGGGATTACTCCGAGGGTTCCTGTGGACCGGGTTGATTGTCTGGAGCACCTCCCGTGCATGGCTCCGAGACTCGTCCCTGTGCGATCAGACGAGAGCGTGCTCTCGATGGCCCTGAGAAACACTCTGAGTACCCTAATCATGGGATGGATTCAAGACTTTCAAGTCTGCGGCGAGCCTTTCTAAATCTTCGGCCACGACCATACCAACCGCTTCCAAGTCCACTTGGTCGGGAAAGCTGCGGAGGTCGCACACGACCGCTGCTAAAGCCTGCAGACGCTCCCGGTTCTGGAGGAGGGGTGGCGGAGAACTCTAGCGGCGCTCGAGGACGCGGTCAGGAGTACGACACCAGTGAGAGTTTCCTCGGGAGGAGTTTCTTTCCCTGGAAGTGTGCCTTTCTCGCGCATGGCGACGAATGCTCGCCAAGGTTCTGCCCAAGGATGCCTCCAGGTGGTGCCTGGCTGCTTCGTATCGATCATACTTAGCAGCCCCCGAGGATTCCACCTCGGGTTCGACACAGCTTCCGGCCATGTTAACGTCGTGAAAGTGAGATGAGTGGGAGGGAGACATCATCATATCTCCTTGAGATGTTGTTTCGCGATCGAACTCGGTATGATCAGGTATGTCTAGACCATCGTAGAGTCCGTCATAGTCATCCTCGTTATCAACGAGGGCAATGCGCGGAGAGCAGAGGGTCCGTCCTCGCACTTCAGACCCCAGGGTAAGGCTCCCGGGTTCGATGTGGCCTGCTGGATCGGTCACACCGACCACGCCGTCGCCGGCGTAGTACATGTCGTCATCCTCAACATTGTTGAACGCATAGAGGCTCCGAGTATCTCCCGAATTTGACATCCTTGGGGATTCCTCTCAAACGGAGATTACGCTGTCGATCCCCACGGACGGCGCCAGCTATCGACGATTGGAGAACGGGCTCCCGCCGAGCTTACTTGTTGAATGAGGGGTCAACAGGGGCCCCTTCGCTCGAGAGGGAAGTCAGCGTCCGAGCAATGCTCAGATGATTGGGGACACGCGGTATTTATCCTGGTTCGGGCCTCTCACCATGGAGATAATAGCCCTACTCCAGTGTATATGGTTTGAGTTCTGTAAAGCTGCGTACACTATTTTTCTCTCCTCCCTTTCGCAGGGGTCAGGAGGGTTTAAATAGAAGGTCCTAAGTCGCATACATGATAACTACCCCCTATAATTACGCCATGCTTCCATATCTTTCGTGCCCGTGATCCAGAGTCCTTGAATCGCGCCTCGTTTTGAATTTCTGGCGCACCTACCCTGGATCTTCAGCACATTGGTTGCCACTTTCCTTCCTGGTGATTTGACCGAGCCCCCCGACCATCCACCCGAGCATCTGCTAGGCTTATCCGAGCATGGTTGCTCATACCTGCCCAGCATGCTCCCAGATGAGCATTCGGTATTTAATAGGTGGATGCGTATGCTCGTTGCCCGAACATAGGGTTGCTCGGACACTCTCCTCGGGCATTCCCCCGAGGGTATTGTATGGTCTGTGGCTTTCGGGCTGCTAGGGCGAGATGGTCCTCATGGTAAATAGTTCAATCCCCGACAGTGCCCTTACTCCAAATTATCAAAGTTTATGAGTGTCGGTGTATTCTACACCAGGGTACCCACTCCCTCGCAATAAACACGGTCGCCGGGTGGGCAGGGCGTGCCTGGACCCCACCGCCGCGACGAGCAGTAGGACCACCAAGTGGTCGCCCAGTGGACAGGTGGCGATCAGGCCATGCCACTGGGCGCTCAGTAAGGTGGTCGCCCAGTGGACAGGTGGCGATCAGGTCACGCCACTGGGCGCTCAGTAAGGTGGTCGCCCAGTGGGCGAGTGGCGTCGAGCCACGCCAACTGGCGCTGATAAGGTGGTCGCCCGGTGGGCGAGTGGCGATAAGGCCCACGCCATCGGGCGCCGAAGGTGGTCGCCAGTGGGCGGTGGCGATCGAGCCACGCCATCGGGTGCTCGATAAGGTGGTCACCCGTGGCGGTGGCGTCGAGCCACGCCACTGGGCGCTCAGTAAGGTGGTCGCCCAGTGGATAGGTGGCGTTCAGGCCACGCCACTGGGCTCTCAGTAAGGTGGTCGCCCAGTGGACAGGTGGCATACGGGCCACTCCACTGGCGCACCACTCCCGAGGCTGCAGTGCCAGGGTCAAGGACATTTAATGCGAATCGTGCGCATTAAATGCAAAGCGTGGAGGCTACAGTATGGCGGCGCGCCTTCCCCAGGCGTGTATTAATTACGGGTGACGTCATGGCAGCACCCCTCCCCCTGACGGAACGGGCGGTGTTGGTGGGCGTGGGGCCCTAGGCAGGGGTGTGACGGCTGCGGCAGGCATTGAATGGGGTGTAAGGAAAGTGACGGGCGCATTAAATGCGCCCTTGGCAGTGTAATGAGTATAGCTTGCTGTGTAAGCCTCCCATGCGCCCTCGCCAGCCCGAGTATAAAAGGGAGCCGGGGTGCATGGGAGAGGGGGTCGATCCTTTCATGTGAGGTTCCATTCTCGCAAGTTAGGATTCCATTTTCATACCACACAACACATGCAATCCCAAGAAAAGCAGGACTAGGGCTGTTACTCTTCGGAGGGCCCGAACCTGGGTAAACCCTAGCGTCCCCATTCTTCCAAGCTTCCCCGGCACTCCGGTCTTTCTTCCTCCGGCGATTGCCCCGAAAGCCCCCCCCGTCTGAACCTTACAAGCACCCGATCCGAAGGTGCCTGTTGGCTAGAACACCGACAGTGGCGCGCCAGGTAGGGGCTCTTGGTGGTTAGATTGCCCTCTTCCTTCCGTTTCCGGTTCAAAGCTTAGAAGAAGTAGGGGCGATTGTCTGCATGGCGGAGTCGCACTCCAAGCGCAGCAATCTACCCGAGGAAAGCAGCGCCCGTAGCCGGTCCCGGCGCCCGGGAAAGGTGCCGGGTCAGCCGAGTCCCTCCGTCGTAGGAGGGACACGCCTGGCTCCAGCACCCGGGGGCCAGCCCGTCCAACGGCGTTTGATGTTGGGGGATGATACCCCCGCGCGGAGCCTTCATGCGGCTCGGCTACTCCTCGATCACCCTCCAGTTCCGCTGGGGGGCGACACCCCGGCCACTCCGTGGCTGCGGGATATCGCCCGTGTGAATCATGTGATGAAAAATTGGCTTGATCTTGTGCTGAAAAATTGGTTAGGATTAATCTTGCAAAATTGCTTGCATGAAGGACCAAACATTCAAACATCCAAAAACAGAAACTTTGCATTTGCGCCGAACCAAATAACTAAAAATCGCGTTTTTCGCATGTATGACGGACCAAACTTTTGGTGCATCATAAACGTGATTTTGATGCTTTTACGCTTGTACAAGAAATCGCGTTTTTCCCATGTATGACGGACCGAATTTTTTGGTCTGTCATACACATGATTTTGGCGACCTCGTTTTTCCCATGTATGACGGACTGAATTTTTTGGTCTGTCATACACATGATTTTGGAGACCTCGATTTTCCCATGTATAACGGACCAAATTTTTGGTCCGTCATAAACGTGATTTTGAGGTTTTTGCGCGGGACCAAGTTCTTAAAAACAAGTAAGTTTTTCATTTGTGCATTTGGGTGGTTTTGGTCCGTCTTTGGATGTTTTTGTGCAGTTAAGGGTTTTGAGCTAATGTGGACTTTATGCAATGCTCATGTGAGTAGTTGCATGGATTGACATTGAGTCAAGTCGTGGACTTGTGCTCGGATTTGTTTTGTGGTTTGTTCATGTGCAGGTATTGCTCGAAGACGAATGTGGTCGATGACGGGACCGGAACTAGCTACATGCAGGAACTGAGGTTTGGGAATAGGTTCAGGAGGAACTAAGCTCTTGGTGGTCAAGGATGTCATGCGGGGCGCTCGGGCTAAGAGAATGGTGCACATGAAGAATGGTTAGTCACGTGAGAATGGCGGGAGGTCATTCGGCGTGCAAAGTGTTAGTCACGTGAGTATGGCAGGTGGCCATACGCGTGCAAAGTGTTAGTCACGTGAGTATGGTAGGGTTGCCATACGCGTGCAAGAGTTGTACTCGGCCAGGTTGGGCCAAGTAGAGTTGTGTTGGATACGGATTCCTTCTAGGGAATAGGAATCGTATTCAGAACTCCTTGTGGGTTGGTGCTTTAAATAGGTGGGGGGTCTCCTGTTGAAAGTTACCAAGCAGAGCTAAGCGCATCAAGCTTTGAGCTTGGTTTTAGGGTTTGTACTCTTTTGATGAGAGTATTTTAGACAAGAAATAAAGATCAATTCTTCCAAGATTTTTGCGTGCTTCAAAGAACCACGCCGCTTGTTGTTTTCTGTTTTGGTTCTTGTTTGCATGCTTGTTCTAATTCTAGATTGGTTTTTGATCGTTGAGTTTCATCTTGATTTGATCCATCAAAAACCGTTCTAAGGTATTGATTTAGAGTTTCTCAAAGTCTAGTTAATTAATCTTTTGAAGATCTTGTTTAATCTTGAAGTTTTGATTAGATTGATTCTCGTCAAGTTCTGAAATAGCAAGCTTGCGAAGCTCATAACTTTTGATCCGTAAGTCCGATCGAGCTGATTCTTTTTGGGTTTGATTCGTATTGGAATCTAGTTTCTTTTGTCCAAATTTCAGATCAATCTAACGGTTGGATCTCTGAGAATTCACGTTTTACCGAACCTCTATCATTCTGTTTTTGTCGAAAACGAGGCAATTATTTGGTTCTGTTTTAGGGGTGAACTTTTAATAGGTCAAGAATTTGGTTTTAGCTTCCGCACAATCATTCACCCCCCCTCTGATTGCTATATTCGTATACTTCGATCCTACAAGTGGTATCAGAGCAAGGTTTCTCTAATCTATCTTAACCGGTGATTAGATCAATGGATCGTTATTCGACAAAACCATGTGTGTTCGATGGTGTTGATTTTCAGTTTTGGAAGGCCAAGATGGAGGCGTTCATCCAAGCACAGGGCTTCACAATTTGGGAGAAGGTCTACAAGCCATATGAAGTCCTGCAAGCGACAACGCCAACGACACCAATCGCACACATGTTGAAGCAAATAGCAAGGCACGCAACTTGATCATCCAAGGCTTGGGACGCGACTTTGATCGTGTGGTTCATCTTCGATCCAAGCATATGAGGTATGGAAATCTCTTTGTGATTACCATGAGGGTTCTAACACTGTCAAAGAGGTTCGCCAAGATATTTACAAAAAGAATACATGCGTTTTGAGATGAAACCTAGTGAATCAGATGACTTCTTTGCACGTTTCAATAAAATTCTTAGCAATCTACGTCTTTGTTGGAGTTAGCTACACCGATGCTGAAAATGCTCGACAATTGCTTAGTGCTTTGGACATGTCGGTGTGGGAGATGAAAGTAACATCTATACAAGAATCTACTACCATGAGCACACTCACATTAGATGTTCTTTACTCTAAGTTGAAAACTCATGAGTTGGATGTTCTTGCCAGGAAGGGTAACATTAAATCAATTGCTTTGATCTCTAACCCTAACATGTCAAATGCAAATTCTTCTTCTAGCTTTGCCTTGTCTTCCATGTCTTCTTTAACAGATGAGCAACTTGAAGAGTTTCTGAAGAAGATCTGGCACTACTCTCTTCTCGCTTTAACAAAGCTTTGCAGAATGTGAGAATGAGAAAGAGAGGTGGTCCTCCAAGATGCTATGAGTGTGGTGACCTCAACCATATTCGCACAAATTGTCCTAAGCTTGCAGGAAAAACATCAAAGGAGGAGAAGGACAACGATGGAAGGAATGAGAAGAAAAGGTTCTCGTCAAATGATAGGAAGAAGAAGAGCTTCATCAACCGCAAGGTGGTTCACGAGTTCTTTCCGCTCTTGAACAAGTCAATTTGAGCGATGTGGACTCGGAGAGCAGCGAAGATGATGCAACTCCAAGCAAGCATGATTTGATAGGATTATGTCTCATGGCAAGCAGCAAGGATAGCTTCACCGAGGACGACCACGATAAATGACTTCAATGAGGTAGATCCCTCTTATGATGAATTAGCTATTCTTTGTTGCTCGTCTTGGAAAATTGCTTGACAAACGTGATAAGAAAATTAAGAAACATGATTTCATTATTGAATCATTGAATGCTGAAATTGCTAGACTTAAGACTTTGATTCCTAGTGATGATACTTGCAAATCATGTGACTTAATTTACAATGAGCTCACCTTGCTTAGGAAAGAACATGCTCTTTTGTTGCATCTAAATGAGAAAAATGAGAAACATGTTGTACATGCTAGCTGTTCCAATCGATGATTTGCATAGTTCAACTTCTTGTTCTAAATGCTCAACTCTTGAATTAAAATTGAAAGATGCAAATGCTAGGGTTTCTCAATTAATCGATAATTTGCTTTCACATGAAATTCTCTCATGCTCAACTTGTCGCAAGCAAAAGGAAAAGTAGATGTTCCTGCAATAATTGTTTAACTCTTGCTAAGAAAGTTGATTACTTGCAAAATTCTTTGGAACGTTTCACTAATGGCAAGAAGAAGTTGAACATGATTTTGGATCAATCTAAGGTTAGCACAAACAAGAGAGGTTTAGGTTTTGATCCTTATGCCACATATGAAACTAAACCTCGCCGTTGTTCAGGCTCCTTGCAAAATTGAGTTATCTAATGAGCCTAAGAAAATTGCTTTTCAATCTATTTGGTTTTTATCTTCTACTATGATGAATGCAAAATGTGCTTTTACTGTTAAAGCTAAACATCATGTCAAGTACACTTGCACTCATTGTGGTAGAGATGGACACTTAGTAGATTTTTGTTTTAGACTAGCCAAACAGCAAAAGAAGGAAAGAACTGAGGCTAGATCAAATTTCAGCAAAGCACATTTTTATGCGCCTAGAGTGATGAAAACACCTTCTGTTCCTACAAACATGGGAAAAGGCAAATCTGATTTTGTGCATAAAAATTATCGTGTTGTACCTCTTGTTGTGCGTCGTGGTGTCTCAAGATCTTGGATTCCCAAAAATCTCATTCCTAACCCCAAGATCGAGGCCTCGACATGTTTTGCTATGTAGGCTTCTCGCGCAAGGAAGGAGAACATATGGCTATTGGATTCCGGATGCTCACGCCACATGTCCGGTGATAAGAATTGGTTCTCCTCCCTCACTCGTGCATCTCGTGCTGAAAGTGTTACTTTTGGAGATGCTTCTTCCTCTTCTGTTGTGGCAAAAGGTACAATAAAGGTAAGTGACAAGTTTATGTTCAAAGATGTAGCTCTTGTTGAAAATTTGAAATATAACTTGCTTTCTGTCTCTCAAATGCTTGATGAAGATCTTGAGATAAGCTTTAAGAAAAATGAATGCAAAGTGCTAGATGCTTCAGGTGATCTTGTGTTCAAAATTTCTCGTTTTGGAAGAGTCTTTAAAGCTGATTTTGATGCATCACCTTCTTTTAAGCATAGGTGTCTAATTGCCAATGTTTCTAAAGATTTATTCTTTTGGCATCGTAGACTTGGTCATGTTGGTTTTAATCATCTTACTCGTGTAAGTGGTTTAGATCTTATACGTGGCTTGCCTAAGCTTAAGGGTGATAGCAATCTAGTATGTTCTTCTTGTAGACATGGTAAGATGATTGCAGGTTCACATCCACCTCTTACCATGGTGATGACAAACGCTCCAAGACAGCTTCTACATCTTGATCTGATTGGACCATCTCGAGTTCAATCCTTTGGAGGCAAACGGTATGTGCTTGTGATTGTTGATGATTTTTCTAGATACTCTTGGGTGTATTTTATGGCATCTAAGGATGAGGCTTTTAGTCATTTTAGAAGTCTTGTTCTTAGGCTTTTGTTGACCATCCAGGAGCTCTCAAAGCTATTAGAAGTGATAATGGAACTGAATTCAAAAATGCTTCCTTTGATCTCTTTTGTGCTTTGAAAAAGGAATTGATCATCAATTTTCATCTCCTAGAGTGCCTCAACAAAATGGTGTAGTTGAAAGGAAAAATAGAACGTTAGTTGAAATGGCTAGAACTATGCTAGATGAGCATCACTCTCCTCGAAATTTTTGGGCTGAAGCGATTTCAACTGCTTGTTATGTTTCAAACCGTGTGTTTTTTAGATCAAAATTGGGTAAGACTCCATATGAGCTTCGGTTTGGACATAGACCTTCTGTTTCTCACTTTCGAGTTTTTGGATGCAAATGTTTTGTCTTGAAATCTGGAAATCTTGATAAATTTGAAGCTAGATCAACTGATGGCATTTTTCTTGGATATCCTGCTCATACTCGTGGCTATCGTGTGCTTGTTTTGGAGACTAACAAAATTGTGGAAACTTGTGAAGTTACTTTTGATGAGGCTAGTCCAGGCACTAGTCCAAGTGATGCAGGTACAGGCGCATACATTCAGGGGGAGAAAATCTTTGAAGATGATGATGATGTTGAAGATGAGGTCTTGACTCTTCCTAATGCACAACAAGATGTAGCACCTTTGGCATCTACTACTACATCACCTACAGCTAACCATCCTCAAGCTACAACATCATCTGTACATGCTGAAAATAAAGAAGGAGAAGGAGAAGTCTCAAAAGCCAATGCTCCCTTGTACATTCAAAAAATGCATCCATCTGAACAAATGATTGGAGACCTAAATGAGAGAGTCACTCGATCCAGGTTTATTCATTCTGACACTCATGCTCATTCCGCTTTAGTTGCTTCTTTTGAACCCAAAGATATATCTCATGCATTATCTGACGAATCTTGGATCAATGCCATGCATGAAGAAATAGAGAATTTTGAACGAAATAAAGTTTGAAAACTTGTCTCACCTCCTCCAGATTTTAATGTTATTGGAACTAGATGGGTTTTCAAAAATAAACAAAGTGAGGATGGTGTTGTTGTTAGAAACAAGGCTAGATTGGTTGCTCAAGGTTACACTCAAATTGAAGGCTTAGATTTTGATGAAACCTTTGCTCTGTTGCTAGAATTGAAGCCATTAGAATCCTTTTAGCTTTTGCTGCATCCAAAGGTTTCAAATTGTATCAAATGGATGTGAAAAGTGCTTTTCTTAATGGCTACATAAATGAGGAGGTTTATGTCAAGCAACCACCTGGTTTTGAAAATCCAAAGTTTCCAAATCATGTGTTCAAACTATCAAAAGCTTTGTATGGTTTGAAACAAGCCCCTAGAGCATGGTATGATAGGCTAAAAACCTTTTACTTGAAAAAGGCTTTTTAATGGGAAAGGTTGACAAAACTCTCTTTTTACTCAAGCAAGGCAATGATCAACTATTCGTTCAGATTTATGTTGATGATATTATCTTTGGTGGTTCATCTCATGTTTTAGTGTCCGAGTTTCGAAACAATGAGGAAGGAGTTTGAGATGAGTATGATGGGTGAGTTGACATACTTTTGGGATTTCAAATCAAGCAAGCGAAGGATGGTACTTTTGTGCATCAAAGCAAATATACAAGAGACTTGCTACATCGTTTTGGGATGGAAAACAGCAAGCCGATCATGACACCTATGGAGAGCACTTGCGCACTTGACCCTGATGAAGATGGTGAGCCGGTTGATCAAAAGGAATATAAAAGCATGATAGGTTCACTTTTGTACCTCAACGCATCAAGGCCGGATATACAATTTGCTTGTGTGCTTGTGTGCTCGTTTTCAAGCTTCCCCACGTGCTTCACATCGACAATTGTCAAAAGGATTTTCGTGTATCTTCATGGAACTCAAGATTTTGGCATTTGGCTTTCTGCTTCCTCATGCATTAGTTTGAGATCTTTTTCGATGCTGATTTTGGAGGATGTAGAATTGATAGGAAGAGCACTTCCGGTTCATGTCACTTCTTGGGAAATTCTCTCATTGCATGGTCATCTAGAAAGCAATCTTACATTGCACAATCAAGCTACTTTGAATCTGAATATGTGGTCGCTGCTAGTTGTTGTTCTCAAATTCTTTGGATAGTAGCTACACTTAAAGATTATGGGGTTATTTTGGATAGTGTTCCTCTTCTGTGTGATAACACTAGTGCAATTTGCATTGCTAAGAACCTGTGCAACATTCAAGAACAAAACATATTGACATCGATTTCACTTTCTTAGAGATCATGTTGAAAAGGCAACATTGTGCTTCATCATGTGGATACTGAACATCAATTGGCAGACATTTTCACAAAACCTTTGTCTTCTTCTCGCTTTTGCTTTTATTCGGGAGAACTTGGAATTGTTCATCCAATGGGATTGTTTTGAGGAGTTTCTTTGCCAAGTTCTTTCACTTAATGAGCTCACTTTATCATATTTCTTTATATACTATATAATTGAGCTAATATATGATAATCTAAATTGTCTCACTTGAACTAAGAATGACATTGCGAAATTCCACGATCCGATTGCCTATAGCTAAATACTCTGTGATATCTTACTCTTCTAGGCTTGATATTGAATCCTCTTGACAAATTTGGGCTATGAAGCAAGTGTGGTTTCAACTTTACTCTTTCATAAGACCATTTAATCATTTTTGCATGTTTATAATCAAAGAAAAAAAAAAGAAAAGGGAATAAAAAAAAGGGGTGTTAAAAGCAAAAGCTTCAAGTTGTATGCTTCAGGCATGCTTTCCTTAAAAAATAAGATGTATGCTTCAAGCATGCCATTCCCTCAAAGATAAGATGTATGCTTCAAGCATGCCACTCCTAGAAAATAAAAGAAGTATGCTTCAAGCATGCCACATGCAACTTATTGTTTAAAGATTAAATTGGTCTACTAGATTGGAGTTGAAACTACTTGCTCGCCCTAAGTTGTTAGTTGCTTCAATTTTTTTAAAGCCTTGCTTTTTCTGCTAAGATCTTGCTTAGTACTTGGCTATAGTTGACTAAATTGAGGTTGAGATGCATGTCATTCCCTAACTTGTTAAAATCACTTCAAGATCATGTATTTTGCATATTATGTGATATATAAGGTTATATGATCGAATGAGCTCATCTTTTCCTATCTTGGCACTCCCTTGTTTCTCCTTGTGAAATCTTTGCTACAGGAAAAATTTTGAACAAATTCTCTTTTGTACTCTTGATGAATCCATTGTCAAAGGGGGAGAAATTTTGGGAATATTTGAGAAGTTCAAAGAAAAAAGGGAAAAAGTTTTTTTTTTGGAAATTTGAGCTTTTTGGGAAAAGTTTGGAGAATTTTGGAATTCCTGGACACATTGCACATTCACACACATTTTCATTCTCAGGGGGAGATTTTGTTTTGCCTTTTTGTCAAAGGGGGAGGTTATGTGTTTTGGTGTTAATCCTTTGGATATCAAAATCTTTTAAAAAGAGAATGCCAATGTTCAAATCTAAAGTGGTGTTGCCAATGTTTTCATCAAGGGGGAGATTGTGAATCATGTGATGAAAAATTGGCTTGATCTTGTGCTGAAAAATTGGTTAGGATTAATCTTGCAAAATTGCTTGCATGAAGGACCAAACATTCAAACATCCAAAAACAGAAACTTTGCATTTGCGCCGAACCAAATAACTAAAAATCGCGTTTTTCGCATGTATGACGGACTAAACTTTTTGCTCTGTCATAAACGTGATTTTGATGCTTTTACGCTTGTACAAGAAATCGCGTTTTTCCCATGTATGACAGACCGAATTTTTTGGTCTGTCATACACATGATTTTGGCGACCTCGTTTTTCCCATGTATGACGGACTGAATTTTTTGGTCTGTCATACACATGATTTTGGAGACCTCGATTTTCCCATGTATAACGGACCAAATTTTTGGTCCGTCATAAACGTGATTTTGAGGTTTTTGGCGCTGACCAAGTTCTTAAAAACAGTAAGTTTTTCATTTGTGCGCTGGACTGGTTTTTGGTCTGTGCTGGATGTTTTTGTGCACGGTTAAGGGTTTTGAGCTAATGTGGACTTTATGCAATGCTCATGTGAGTAGTTGCATGGATTGACATTGAGTCAAGTCGTGGACTTGTGCTCGGATTTGTTTTGTGGTTTGTTCATGTGCAGGTATTGCTCGAAGACGAATGTGGTCGATGACGGGACCGGAACTAGGTTCATGGAGGAACTGAGGTTCGGGACTAGGTTCAGGAGGAACTAAGGTCTTGGTGGTCAAGGATGTCATGCGGGACGTTCGGGCTAAGAGAATGGTGCACATGAAGAATGGTTAGTCACGTGAGAATGGCAGGAGGTCATTCGCGTGCAAAGTGTTAGTCACGTGAGTATGGCAGGTGGCCATACGCGTGCAAAGTGTTAGTCACGTGAGTATGGTAGGGTTGCCATACGCGTGCAAGAGTTGTACTCGGCCAGGTTGGGCCAAGTAGAGTTGTGTTGGATACGGATTCCTTCTAGGGAATAGGAATCGTATTCAGAACTCCTTGTGGGTTGGTGCTTTAAATAGGTGGGGGGTCTCCTGTTGAAAGTTACCAAGCAGAGCTAAGCGCATCAAGCTTTGAGCTTGGTTTTAGGGTTTGTACTCTTTTGATGAGAGTATTTTAGACAAGAAATAAAGATTAATTCTTCCAAGATTTTTGCGTGCTTCAGTAACCACGCCGCTACAGTGTTTTCTGTTTTGGTTCTTGTTTGCATGCTTGTTCTAATTCTAGATTGGTTTTTGATCGTTGAGTTTCATCTTGATTTGATCCATCAAAAACCGTTCTAAGGTATTGATTTAGAGTTTCTCAAAGTCTAGTTAATTAATCTTTTGAAGATCTTGTTTAATCTTGAAGTTTTGATTAGATTGATTCTCGTCAAGTTCTGAAACAGCAAGCTTGCGAAGCTCATAACTTTTGATCCGTAAGTCCGATCGAGCTGATTCTTTCTGGGTTTGATTCGTATTGGAATCTAGTTTCTTGTGTCCAAATTTCAGATCAATCTAACGGTTGGATCTCTGAGAATTCGCGTTTTACCGAACCTCTGCCATTCTGTTTTTGTCGAAAACGAGGCAATTATTTGGTTCTGTTTTAGGGGTGAACTTTTAATAGGTCAAGAATTTGGTTTTAGCTTCCGCACAATCATTCACCCCCCCTCTGATTGCTATATTCAGATACTTGATCCTACGACCCGCTGGTCGACGCTCAACAAAGAGTTGAGGCGGCGAGCCGGCCTGGGCTTTCAAGACGTGGCGGCAAGGAGCCCGCGCGCCCGAGGCGCAGGGTTCCAGCCGCCACACGACAACTTCTCCCGGCGTCAAGGGCCGGGACAAGGGGAAGGGAGCCCTGGTTGCAGCCCCCTCTGGCACAGGGGGACATGCACGTGATTCTACTTCGTCTCGCGGTCCCCCCGAGTCAAGGGGAGATCGCGAGAATCTGAGAGCAAGCCTGGACAAGAGGCGGCTCCAACGCGATGGTGACCTATGCCACGTTCTTAGGAGGCGTCGCGAGCGCGCACAGCGGCGTCCCAGCTCTCGGGTACCAACTGATCAGCAGGGGGCTCCCCCCTCTGGCTCCGGGGGGAGCGTAGACTCGCACTCCCCGACCTCGTCTCAGGGTCGGGGGGCTGGCGAGCGACTCCTCTCCCCCTACAATGTTGGATGCCAGGCGTTTTCCCTCCGTCTACGGCAAGCTGCGTGGCCGGAGAGGTTCCGCCCGGCCTCCATCGAGAAATACGACGGCACCACCAACCCGGAGGAGTTCCTGCAAATCTACACCACGGTGGTGCGCGCTGCGGGAGGGTCCGAGAAGATTATGGCCAACTACCTCCCGACATCGCTGACGGGCTCCGCCCGGTCTTGGCTACTTAACCTCCCGCGAGGCTCTGTGCATTCGTGGGAGGAGCTGTGCGACATTTTCGTCGCCAATTTCCAGGGCTCCTACGCTCAACCAGGCGTGGAGGATGACCTCCACGCTCTGGAGCAGACGGAGGGGGAGTCCCTGAGAGAGTTCATCCGGCGGTTCAGCCACTGCCGCAACACGATCCCCCGGATCTCTGAGCAGTCAGTAATCATCGCGTTCCGGAGGGGGGTCCGGGACCAGAAGATGCGGGAGAAGATGGCTACCCGCACCATCGCAACCACCTCCGAGTTGTTCTCCCTGGCGCACAAGTGCGCCAGGGCGGCGGAGGCCCGGGAGTGCACGACAAGGCCTTCCGGCCCCAGTGACGTCGGCACCTCGAAGTCCTTCGACCGCAAGAAGAAGAAGAAGCGGAAGGAGGCTGCCGCCAGGGAAGTCCTGGTTGCCGAACCGAAAGCCAAGCCCCAGCGTCGTGACGGCCAGGACCGAAGGGGTGAGCGCCGGGACCAGCGCGGCGACCGCAGGGACCGCCGTTCACCCCATCGCGAAGACGACGGGGGCAAACCTTATTGCCCCATCCATCGAACGAGTGGGCACGACTTGGAGGACTGCCAAGTTGTGTCCAAGTTGGTAGATAGGCGGCTCAAGAAACGCCGCGAGGAAGATCATGGAGACAGCGGCAGCGAAGACCAGCTCGGCGCTTTCCAAAGTGAGCATCTGATGGCGTTCATTCACGGTGGCTCGGCTACCTACTCATCGAACTCGCAATACAAGTGGGATCTGAGGCAGGTTTGTGCCACCATACCGGCCTCCGGGGCGGGCAGGCCGCTGAAATGGTCGGAGCAACCGATAACTTTCAGTAGGGCCGACCACCCGGAGAATGTTTCCGGCCCGAGCCATCTCCCGATCGTGGTTTCTCCCACAGTTCGCAACGTGAAGCTCGGGCGGGTTCTTGTTGATGTAGGCAGTGCCATCAACCTGTTGTCTGTCGGGGCATACCAGGCGCTCCATATACTGTATGAGGAGCTGCGCCTGGCCCCACTTTTCTACGGAATTGCCCCCGGGGTGGGCCTCTTGCCCCTGGGGCAGGTCCAGCTGCCTGTTACATTCGGGAGTGCGGAGAACTTCCGGACGGAGCTTGTCAACTTCGAGGTCGCCGACTTCGACCTCCCCTATAACGCCCTGCTTGGCCGTCCAGCTCTGGTCAAATTTATGGTGGTCGCTCACTACGCCTACATGCTGGTAAAAATCCATGGGCCTGGGGCCCAATCACGGTGAAGGTGGATAGATTGGAAGCTCTACGCCTCAGCAAACAGTTGCAGGACCTGGCCGGCACCACCTGCTCGGCGCGCGATAAGGACGACAGCCCGGGCGTCCCCTCGGTCAAGGCCCGGGCCTTCGGGCGAGGTAAAGACGGTCCCCGTGGGCGAGGATGGCTCTGGCAAGGTCGTGAGGATCGGCACTGACCTCAGCGCTAAATAGGAAGGTGCGCTCGTCACCTTCCTCCGGTCAAATCTAGATGTGTTCGCCTGGGAACCGTCGGATATGACTGGGGTCCCTAGGGAGGTGATCGAGCACCGATTGGCAACGCTCCCTGGAGCGCACCCGGTCCGACAGAAGGTCCGGCGGCAGGCGCCGGAGCGGCAGGATGCCATTCGGGACGAAGTGGAGAAGCTTTTGTGTGCTAAGATTATGCGGGAGGCCACCTACCCAGAATGGCTGGCCAACCCCGTGCTCGTAAGGAAGTCCAACGGGAAGTGGGGAATGTGCATCGACTTCACCGACCTCAACAAGGCCTGCCCCAAGGACCCGTACCCCCTGCCGCGGATTGATATTGTCGTCGACTCCACGGTAGGGTGCGAGGCTTTGTGCTTCCTGGACGCCTACTCCGGTTATCATCAGATCAGTATGGCGCGGGAAGACGAAGAGAAGACTGCTTTTGTGACTCATCTTGGTGTATATTGCTATGTCTGGATGCCCTTCGGGCTGAAGAATGCTGGCTCTACTTATCAGCGGGCCATGCACATTGTGTTCCGGTCTCAAGTGGGGAGGAACCTTGAAGTATATGTTGATGATTTGGTAGTAAAGACGAAGAGGGTTGACGGGCTTATCCAGGATCTGGAGGAGACCTTCTCCTGTCTCAAGAAGTATTGTGTGAAGCTGAATCCGAAAAAGTGTGTGTTTGGCGTCTCATCTGGAAAGTTACTCGGATTTCTAGTCTCCAGCCGTGGAATCGAAGTCAACCCCGAAAAGATTGAAGCGATTGAGTGCATGCAGCCACCTACTCGGCTCAAGCAACTGCAATGCCTAACTGGTCGCCTAGCCTCCCTTGGCCGGTTCATAGCTCGGCTAGGGGAGAAAAGCCTCCCCTTGTTCAAGCTGTTGAAGAAGACCAACTCGTTTGAGTGGACCTCGAAAGCCCAGCAGGCGTTCGAAGACTTGAAGAAGTACCTCTCCTCCCCTCCGGTGCTGGTGCCCCTGAGCCGGGCGAGCCGCTGCTGCTGTATGTGGCGGCTAGCCCCTCCGTGGTGAGCGCGGCGCTGGTCGCGGAACGAGAAGGTGTCCAGCGGCCAGTCTACTACATCAGCAAGGTGCTGCATGACGCGGAAACAAGGTACCCGCAGGCTCAGAAAATGGTGTATGCCGTGCTGGTGGCGTCAAGGAAGCTGCGACACTATTTCCAAGGAAGGGAGATCACGGTGGTCTCCTCCTAACCCCTGCGTGAGATTCTCCACAATTGTGAGGCTGAAGGCCGCATTGCAAAGTGGTCTGTCGAGCTGGGGGAGTTCAGCGTCAAGTTCGCTCCTCGTACCGCCATAAAAAGTCAGAGGCTGGTGGACTTCGTCGTCGAGTGGACTCCGGCTGAGTCTGAAGCAGAAGAGGTCCCCGCACCCTCCCCTTGGACACTTTTCTTCGATGGATCCTTCAGGCTCGAAGGCCCGGGGGCTGGGGTCCTCTTGGTCTCTCCGACCAGGGACCTCCTCAAGTACGTGGTCACCCTCGACTTCAAGGCCACTAACAACGTCGCCGAGTACGAGGGCTTGCTGGCGGGGCTTCGGGCCGCCGCAACCATCGGTGTTCGGCGCCTACAAGTGAAAGGCGACTCCCTGCTGGTCGTCAATCAAGCAAGAAAGGACTTCTCCTGTCCTGACCCTGTCATGGCAGCATACCTGGCGGAGGTCAGGAAATTGGAGCGACACTTTGAAGGGTTGGGGTATACCCATATCCCCCGGCGCGACAACTACTTGGTGGATGAGCTCGCTCAGCTCGCTTCAACGAGATCTCCTGTTCCGGTCGGGGTCTTTGAAGAAAGGCCTCCGCGACCGTCCATCGCAGCCCCCATCTCCGGTGGGGACGATGGTGATGCCGCTCCAGCCCTCGCTCCTGGAGGGAAAGTGGTTCCGGCGGAAACGCCCGGCCAGGCGGAGTACCCGGGTGGCCACTTTATGGTCGCCGCACTTGACCGGGAAGGCACCTGGATGGATCCGATCCTGGCCTACCTGTGGGATCAAGTGTGCCCCGACGATGATGCGTCAGCAGAGAAGGTAGCACGAAAGGCCAAGTGCTATACCCTGGTGGGCGGGGACCTGTACCGCCGGGGTAGAAACGGAATTCTTCTGAAGTGCATCACTCGGGAAGAGGGGAGCACTTTGCTCTCTGATATCCATGGAGGCGTGTGCGGGAGCCATGTGTCCGGTCGAACGATGGCGGGAAAGGCCTTCCGCCAAGGGTTCTATTGGCCAACCGCCCTCCAGGATGCTTGCAAGATGGTGAGGAGGTGCAAGGCGTGCCAGTTCCACGCCAAGCAAATCCACCAACCAGCCCAGGTCCTGCAAACTATCCCGCTCTCGTGGCCCTTCGCGGTCTGGGGTTGGATATCCTAGGCCCGTTCCCGCGGGCTACAGGGGGCTACACCCATCTGTTCGTCGCCATCGACAAATTCACTAAGTGGGTGGAAGCCGAGGCGGTGAGATCCATCACCGCCGCAGCTGCGGTCAAGTTTATGCGAGGGATCTTCGCCCGCTTCGGGGTCGCCAACCGCATCATCACCGACAACGGCACACAGTTCACCAGCGCGGCCTTCCTGGACTTCTGCGAAGAGATGGGCACCAAGGTCTGTTTTGCCTCGGTTGCCCATCCAAGGAGCAACGGCCAAGTCGAGCGGGCCAATGCGCTGGTGCTGAAGGGCCTCAAGACCCGGGCATTTGATCTACTCCACAAGCATGGGGCCCGATGGATTGAAGAACTCTCGGCTGTGTTGTGGTCGCTTCGAACCACTCCCAGCCGGGCCACCGGGGAAACCCCTTTCTTCCTGGTCTACGGCGCGGAGGCTGTCCTCCCGTCGGAGCTAGCGCTGGGATCACCGCGCGTCACGGCGTTCACGGAAGAAGATCAGGAGGACCTGCGCCGGGACGACGTCAACTTCCTGGAAGAAGCGCTGGACCGGGCGGCCCTGCGCGCCGCGCGGTACCAACAAAGTCTCAGGCGGTACCACGCCTCCCAGGTCAGTGAGAGAACACTGACAGTGGGCGACCTGGTCTTGCGAAACATTCAGTCGCATGCCGGGATGCATAAACTGTCTCCCCAGTGGGAGGGCCCCTTCAAGGTGGTCTCAGTCTCTCGTCCCGGGGCGGTCAGGCTGGCCACTGAAGACAGCGAAGAACTGGCGAACTCGCAGAACATAGAGAATCTGCGCAAGTTCTATCCTTGATCGGTTGTAAGTTTCAGGCTCTGCTCCCCGACCAGCCGGAGTGTGTCTTCCTCTCCACTGCTGGTCGGGGAAGGCCTCTTGTTTGAAATCAAGTATTCACTTTCTCTATCCGAAGTAATTGTTCTCCCTACTCTCTTTCCGGTCTCTTGCCCACTGTTGGGCAGTGCTAGGGCACTTGCCCTTGGTACCCTGTGGCCTTGCAAGAGCCCGGTGGCAAAGGCGGAACCACTAAGTGAGAGCGGCGTGCAGGGGTGGGCGATCGGACGGCTAATTCAGCACGATCCCCGGAACGGTCATGACACTCCGGGTGTCCCCGTGGGGATCGGTGACTTGAACACCGTTGTCGAAAACCTAAGGCCCTGCCATGACTCACTAAGTGCTCGTTCCCTGGAGGTTACCTGGGTGGCAAAATTTTGCTAAGTCAAAGGGTTCAAGGGAAGTGACTCCCTGGCACAAAGCCTTAAGTCGCGCTCCCCTTCCGAGTCCTTAAGCGGTCATGCGCTTGTTCGTGCGGAACCGGTGGAGTAGAAGTAAAAATAGACACTAGGTGATATAATGGGAAGCTTGTGCTTCTGTTTCATTTAAGTTAATTTGCATCAAGGATCTTTACAGGTGAAAGCAAAAAAAAAAGAGAGAAGAACTACGCTAAAGGAGCCTCCTCCTCGTCCTCCGCTGCTGCCTCTGCGGCCGGCACGTCCTCCTCGGTGGTTGACGTCGATCTCGGCGCCACGTCTTTTTTGCCGCCTCGGTGAGATTCTCCATCTCCAGTTGTGCGGCAACCTGCTCGGAGGCGTCGTGGACCCGCCCCTCCGCCTGTGCCCAGTCCCCTTCAATCCCCTAGACAGTGGCCATGGGATCAAAGTTGGCGTCGCGGCTAAGCATGACAAGCCAAAGACGCACGTGCCGCCGTGGCCGCGCGGCTACGCCCCTCCTGGGCGGACCGGGCGGATAGGGTGGCGGGCAGGTGCGTGAGGAAGTCCGCAATCCGGCCGAGGCAGAACGCGTAGTGCTGCGGCCTCTGCTCCAATGGAGGTGGCTGCACCAGTCCCAGTGGGGTGAGGCTGGCCACCATCCGATCGAAGGCAGGACGCAGCATCTCTGTGGTGTCCGCCTCGGCCGCCGCTTCGCCCTTCTCGCGTCGGCTCGCGAGCTCCGCGATGCGGCGGGCACTCTATTCCCGCTGCTCTCGCTCCCTCAGCAGCTGCAGCTCCAGCCCCGCCTCCCGTTCGTGCGAGTCCTCCACCTCCTTGCGAAGGCGGTTGATCTGGACTTTCGCCTCCGTCAGCTGCTCCTTGCTCGTCGCCAGACGGCTGTTCGTGCTGGAGTAGAGCTCGCTAAGAGCCGCCAGCAGAGCATCCGCATCTGCCGAAGGAATGGAGGTGGTGGGGGGCTCTAGGGTGGGCAAAGGGCCCAGCGGGCCCGGGGCCTGAGCAACGGCGGCTGGCGGGATGACCACTTGGGGGACGACCCCCTCAACCTGCCCACCGTGGGGCTCGGCTGCCCCAGGTAGCGCGGCCCCTGGGGCCACGATGATCCACGGCACTGGCGGCAAGGGCATTTGGAGGCGAGCACCACGAGAAGAAAAAAAAAAAAAAGATGGTAAGACGCAATTTGGAGGGACTTGACTGTATTTTGTGTGTGCGTTTTTGAATAAGTACCTAGGTGGCGGCCTCTGGAAGCGAGGCACACCCGCGGCAAGGACCACCCCCCCGCGCGGTGCTGGTGGTGCCGGTCCTGGCGGCCTAAGGACCAGCACCGGCGGCGGAGGAGGAAGAAACGCCACCACTGGCGGCGGCGGCGGCGACGGTCGTAGCGTCGTCGTTGGAGCCGGCGGTGGTGGCGGCGGCGGAAGGAGAGTCGGCGCCGGAGGGTCTAACATCACCACCTCAATGGGGGTGAGGGAGGACGAGGTCGCGCCGCCCGTCGAACTCCCCGTCGCAGTTGAGGAGCCCACCGCAGCAGCAGAAGAGCTCCCCGCGGCTGCTGTGGAGGACCCCGCCCCGGCCGAGCCCAGCAGCACAAGCGAAGGCGCACTACTGCCCGCCGAGAGGCGGGGTCTTTGGGAAGGCCCGCCGGCGGTATCATCGTTGGCTAGCCGCGCTTGCGCCTCCCTTGGTCGCCCCTCCCCTGGTCGCCGGCGGGAGGGGGGTCTCGGATCGTCAGGGGCGCCTGGTGTGTTGTATCAGGCGTCCCCATGGCGTCCATCTTCGGCATAGCCCGGACAATCGCCGCACGCTCCCTGGGCTCTAGCCGGCAGAGTGGGAGCGCGCCCGCCGGGAACGGCGGGACGGAGCTGGACACGCCCAGCTGCCCCATCCACGCATCGATCAGGGTGGAAGACAAGTTCCCGGCGGCTGGCAAAAACAAAAGAAGAGAAATGCCGTCAGAACCTGTGATGGCCAAAAGGAAAAAAGAACAAAGGGGAAGGCGATCCAAGTGTAGCAGTCTACCTCCGGGGATCGCCCGGGTCCCATCATCCTGGCCCATGTCTTTGCCAGTAGGTGACGCGGCGGCGCAGGGGGCTAATCCTCCGGGAAATGAAGTCCCGGACAACCATGCCCCCCGTTAGGCCCACCGTCCGCAACTGGTCGACGCGGGCCAGCATCGTCTGAAGCTCGGGCGTCTCGCTGATGTGAGCCCCCCAGTTGGGGTTGCTGACCGCTGGCCCGGTTGGAAACTCTAGCACTTCAATGCCGCTGTCGTCCTCCACGTACATCCACTCATCGCACCACGTCCTCCAGTTGGACCGGCAGTCCAGTGGGATGTAGCGCGACATGGTCCCATCTCGGAGCCGCAGGTGACAGCTCTCGGAGACAGGAGAGTTGGCGTCGGCGGGGCGAAGGGCGTAAAAGAAGCGAAAAAGGAGGAGATTGGGCAGCACTCCTACGAACATTTCGCAGAAGTGGGCGAAGACAGCAAGAAGGATGACGGAGTTAGGAGGGAGATGGATGTGGTGAATGGCGTAAAAGTTGAGGACGGAGAGATAGAAGTCAAAAACCGGCGGCAGCAGGCCGGCTACAAGCTGCCACCCGAAGAAGACCACCACCCCGGGACGGCAGCGAGGCACGACAGTCCCGGGGCGAATGCGGAGGGCGCCCGCGGAAACGTGCCTGGAAACCCTGGCGGCGCCCTCCTCCTCGACAGACGAAGGGGGTAGAATCGTGGCGGAGGGAGTCAGAGGAGCCATCGAATGCAGAAGAGCGCCGAAGCACGTCGGGAAAGAAGAAGCAAGAGACTCTAAGGTGACGAGAAAAGACAGGGCGAAGGGAGTTTGAAAGAAAAAAGAACCGCTCCCCCTCATGGCCGGCCTTTTTATAAGGTTGCGAGGGAAGGCATAGCGGGAAAACCGAAAAGACGCGGCGGCTCGCAAATGGGAAGTTCAGAAAACCCCATAAAGGGGGCGCATCCCAAGGGTCGTGCGATGGTTACGAGGCGGGAATAACTGCGTAAACCGCCTTGGGAACTGGAGAAGCCGGAGGATCTTTAAAGTTGCGGGGCGCGTGGGCATTTAAGGGGCCCCACCCGGGAGACTGAACGGTTCTCCGAAGGTCAGTTAAAGAGGAGAGAGAATAAAAAAGGAAGGCGAAAAATCAAAAGGCGCTCCTGGGTGGGCCCGGGGGCTACTGTCGGCGTATTCTACACCAGGGTACCCACTCCCCCGCAATAAACACGGTCACCGGGCGGGCAGGGCGCGTCTGGGCCCCACCGCCGCGACGAGCAGTAGGGCCACCAGGTGGTCGCCCAGTGGACAGGTGGCGATCAGGCCATGCCACTGGGCGCTCAGTAAGGTGGTCGCCCAGTGGATAGGTGGCGATGAGGTCACGCCACTGGGCGCTCAGTAAGGTGGCCGCCCAGTGGACAGGTGGCGATCAGGTCACGCCACTGGGCGCTCAGTAAGGTGGTCGCCCAGTGCACAGGTGGCGATCAGGTCACGCCACTGGGCGCTCAGTAAGGTGGTCGCCCAGTGGGCAGGTGGCGATCAGGCCACGCCACTGGGCGCTCAGTAAGGTGGTCGCCCCGTGGGTAGGTGGCGATCAGGCCACGCCACTGGGCGCTCAGTAAGGTGGTCGCCCCGTGGGCAGGTGGCGATCAGGCCACCCCACTGGGCGCTCAGTAAGGTGATCGCCTAGTGGACAGGTGGCATACGGGCCACTCCACTGGCGCACCACTCCCGAGGCTGCAGTGCCAGGGTTAAGGACATTTAATGCGAATCGTGCGCATTAAATGCAAAGCGTGGAGGCTACAGTATGGCGGCGCACCTTCCCCAGGCGTGTATTAATTACGGTTGATGTCATGGCAGCACCCCTCCCCCTGACGGAACGGGCGGCGTTGGTGGGCGTGGGGCCCTAGGCAGGGGTGTGACGGCTGCGGCAGGCATTGAATGGGGTGTAAGGAAAGTGACAGGCGCATTAAATGCGCCCGTGGCAGTGTAATGAGTATAGCTTGCTATGTAAGCCTCCCATGCGCCCCCGCCAGCCCGAGTATAAAAGGGAGCCGGGGTGCATGGGAGAGGGGGTCGATCCTTTCATGTGAGGTTCCATTCTCGCAAGTTAGGATTCCATTTTCATACCACACAACACATGCAATCCCAAGAAAAGCAGGACTAGGGCTGTTACTCTTCGGAGGGCCCGAACCTGGGTAAACCCTAGCGTCCCCATTCTTCCAAGCTTCCCCGGCACTCCGGTCTTTCTTCCTCCAGCGATTGCCCCGAAAGCCCCCCCCCGTCTGAACCTTACAAGCACCCGATCCGGAGGTGCCTGTTGGCTAGAACGCCGACAATGAGGACCATCCACATACTTTCTCTGGGAATGCCACTCCTATGGAGGCTGATGATTTGCTTAGATCTATCGAGAGGAAGCTTCATATTTATCCAATGAGTTGGAAATGAGAAGGTGCTCTATGCTTCTCATCAACTTGAAGGAACTGCTGCAGAATGGTGGGAGAACTACTGTACTTCTCATGAAAACCCACAGGAGATCACTTGGGATGAGTTCACTGTTGTTTTTCGCCAGTACCATGTACTAGAAGGTATCATGGACCTGAAGATGAAATAGTTTGGAGCACTCAAGCAGGGAAGCCAGTTAGTGGCTGACTATTTGAACAAGTTCATACAGCTTGCATGCTACGCCCCTAAAGATGTAGCAACTGATAAAGCAAAATAGTCTCGCGTCATGAAGGGACTAAATTTTGGATTGCATGTGGGTTTGATCACCCATACTTTTCCTGATTTCCAAGAGTTGGTCAATAAGGTCTTGATTATGGAAGATAAGAGTAAGGAGTTGGATGACAACCAGAAGCGCATAATGGCACAGTAAAGAGCTCGCCAAGGACCACAGAGAGTGAGTATTGCATTTCATCAGTTCATTAGAATTCATCCTAAGAATGCTTTCAAGATGCTGTCACCTGTACCGCGTCCATCTGGTTAGAATTTACAGAAAATTGCTTATGTTAGTAACCAGACTGAAGGAAATCCACAGATGGCAAATAGGCTTTGCTATAGTGCAATGAACCATGCACTTTGCCAACAACTATCCTAAGAAAGGAGGTGTGACACCAGTTCGTTTCAATCTTGGAACCACACCTGCAAAGGCACCTGCACCAGGAGGGAATGGTGGAACTGCTCAAGCTAGAGCTATGCCTTAAGCAATAGTGAGAGGCCGAGTCAACCACATCACAGCAGATGGAGCCCATGATGCTTTGGACATCGTACTGGGTAAGTTTTTGGTTAACTCGGTACCTACAACAGTTTTATTTGATTTTGAAGCTTCACATTCCTTTATTTATTGAGCTTTTGCCATCGAAAATGGGCTAAATATAGTGAATCTTAAACACATGTTATTAGTCCAATCTACTGGATCAGAACTCTCATCTAATATAGGATATTCTGGGTAAAGTTGCTTATAGATGGAATAGAATTCTTAGCAAACCTTTTAGTGTTGGATACCCAGATTTTAGATGTCATATTGGGAATGGATTGGTTGTCAAAACACAAGGCTGTTTTGGATTGTGGTCGAAGAGTTGTGTCAATTAAAAGATCAGGAGGTGAAAAAGTGGAGTTTCAAGAGACCGCAGTCATGATGGTCAATTGACAGTCAACAAAGTGAAGGCTATTAGTCTTGAAGAAGTACCAATTGTTAGTGAATATCCGGATGTTTTTCCTAAGGATTTACCTGGTATGCCACCAGATAGAGATATTGAGTTTGTGATTGAGTTGGTGCCTAGTATAGCCCCAATAGCTAAGGGATCGTATCGGATGCCTACCAATGAGTTGGTACAAATGAAGAAACACATTGAAGATTTGTTGGAAAAGGTTTTGTGAGACCAAGTTCGTCTCCAAGGGGAGCCCCTATTTTATTTGTCAGAAAGAAAGTTGAAAGTTTAAGGATGTGTATTGATTATCGTGCGCTTAATGAAGTAATGATAAAGAACAAGTATCCGCTATCCACGATAGATGATTTGTTTGTTCAGCTAAGAGGAGATGTAGTTTACTCCAAGATAGATCTTCGATCAGGATATCATCAGTTAAAGATACTTGTCATTTGGATTGACCAATGCACATTATGAGTTCATAGTCATGTCATTTGGATTGACCAATGCATACGCGTATTTCATGAACATAATGAATAAGGTTTTCATGGAATACTTTGATAAGTTTGTTATTATGTTCATAGATAACATTCTTGTTTACTCCAAGATGAGAGAAGAACATGCAGAACACCCGAGGTTCGTTCTTGAGAAGTTGCGAACATAGCAACTATATGCTAAGTTTAGTAAGTGTGATTTTCTATTAAAATGATTTCAATTAAATTTGGGAATAGTTAATCAACCCATTTGATTTATGTCCACCTTGTCATTATTATTTGTATGTCATGTTCATTGTTACCATAGGATTGCTATTTATTAGTTGGTTGCTATTTAATTGCTAACATGGGTTACTAGATCATTACTAGTATGCTTAGAAATACAACGTGTTATTGATATAACTTTGGAAATACAAATTTAATATTAATTAATAGAATATGTAATGTGTTTCTAAAATGGTGTGCCATTTGTTGCCATACGATAAAGTTGATGTGTAGAGGCATGTGTTGTTCTACATGGATGTTGAGTTATTGTTGGCATGTGTTGCACAATAATCAACTGGGGTGGGAAATGATTTAGACTGGTGCAAGTGGCAAGAGGCTATATGCTATGGTGGGCCTGTGTGGCAATGGGTTGATGAGTGTTGTGAGGGTTATGTGTCAAATGCTGAGAGTTGGAAGTCCTGCCTTGGTGAATTAAGGACTTAACCTTGCAAGCCTTTGCACTAGGCCAAACATACAACCGTATGTATGGAATGGGATAGACCTAGCTGACTAATTTGTGATGTTTAGATTTTGGTACTGTCATGGTGATGTGTGTTCTGGGGGTACAGGTAGACTCACATGACGCAAGAGGGAGCCCTGAAGGTGGTAACCAGTTCCCTCAGTGTTGAAACCTCAGCGGGTAATACTAGGTTTAAACGGAGCATTGTAAAGGCTTTGTTATGATCATTCATTCACATACTCTTGAATGGCTGGTCACGATTGACATGGTGAGTTAATTATATCTTGTGTGTATAGTATATAACCTCTGCAGAGTGTCAAACCTATTCGAATAGCTGTGTCCGGGGTATTGGACAATGCTTGGGAATTACAGCTAAGGGTTAGATTTTGAAGAAATAAACCTAGGAATGGGAGGTTGTGTGCAACTGAAAGAAAGGAATTTGGTTTAGGTTGTGTGCCAGTGGATCTTGAAAAATAAATGAGAAAGTTACTTAGTAATGATATTTGATTTTCAATCATTTCAATATAATTATGTTAATTCTTTGAAGTGTTGCTTTATACAAAATAACCGTTTCAGCCATTAATTTGAAATAAGCCATGCATGTAGTTAATAGACTTGCATTCTATGCATGACTTGTTAAGTGCTTATGTACTCACCCCCTTGCAACAATGAACACCAGTTGATGAGGAATCTACGCCAGCTCTTGAGGAGGAGCCGAACAATTAGGTTGCGAGCCCAGTCAATTGCCTGTGGCATATTGGTGGGTTACTATAAGTCTTTAATTCCGCTGTAGATTTCTTATTATTGAGTCTTTGCCATGCATGGCATATTACTGTAAGTTGACCAAAATGTTGACCAAACAGGTTATATTAATAGATTAAGTCTTTATTTATTATTCTGTTGTGTATGATTGTGATATTTCATTTGTGTTGAGATTGTGTGCACCAACATGATCCTGAACTAGTGCTGAATACAGATAGGGTCCGGATTTGCACATTCGGGTCCCAACAACTATAGAATAAACTCCATTAAATATGTGTATATAAATAATTGAACTTGGAAACAATATGCACATAATCAATACTAGATAGCATTTGATTTTTGTTCTATATTGGAAATTTTCGTATTTGATACAAGATTTGACCCGTATTCACAAAATGATACAACACTTTCGCATATTTACAAAAAAACTCACTCATACCTGGAATTTGAAATTCCGGTTATGGCATATTCGATTTCCCAGTTCTCGGGTATTGCATATTTGCCCCATACCCGGTTTTTGAAAAACCGGTATGGGGTATATATTTTTTTTGTTAGTCAAAACAGTTCTAAAATGAGCAAATACTAGTTACATGCCCGTGCGTTGCTACGAAAAACAAAATTGGTAACGAAAAATAAAGATTAAAAAATAAAAAAAGTTATTTCACAAAATCAAACATCTATCTTTAACGCCGCTTTCTAAGTAAAGTCGGCTAATTAAAGCAACGCTTCGTTTCTTGCGTAGGGCAATTAAGCAGGGCAATTAAGTAGGGCAATTAAGCAGGGCAATTAAGCGGCAATTAATGACGTGGGAAGAACGGACCACTGCCACCAAGTGCTGCTTTAGAACAGTAGAGATATGTATGCCCCATACCCGATTTTTGAAAAACTGAGTATGGGGAAGAAAATTTTTTTTGATTAGTCAAAACAGTGTTAAAATAAGCAAAAAAAATATACCCCATACCCGGTTTTTTCAAAGACCGGGTATGGGGCTCTCTTCCCTATTTTTGTTAGTTAAAACCGTGCTAAAATAAAAAATATACCTCATACCTTGTTTTTGAAAAAACCGGGTATAGGGCAAATACACGATACCCGAGATCTGGGAAATCGAATACGCCATACCCAGAATTTGAAATTCCAAGTATGCATAACCGGAATTTCAAATTCCGGGTATGAGTGGCTTTTTTTTTGGTAAATACGCGAAAGTATTGTATCGTTTTGTGAATATGGGTCAATCTTGTATCAAATACGAAAATTTCCTTCTATATTTGCATGAGTATATTACAACTTAACAAGCTATATACAAACTTCAAGATAAAGCTCAAACTCCCCTAGATGTGTGCATTCATGTATATATGGATTTAAAGATATAGTACACATATTTTTGTTTAAACAATGGGAGAGTTTATCCTTTAACTTGAATCCTAAGTATACATTAAGATAATAGAGGGAATACTAGTGCATACCTTGGGTTTTCTATTTTCTATCCAAATTTAAGACAACTAAAAACAAAGCTCAATAATCATATTAGTCTCATAATGACTAGATTTTTCATTAAACAATGAGTAAGCATTAATCTAAAATCAATCACTAAAACTAATGAAGCTTGAACTTACACACAGGCGTGAACTAGCGAACTGGGCTGGCTCTAACTAGGCTATGATGCTTAATTTGGGCCGGCTGGCTAGCGCGGAGTTTTGGGCCGAGCAAGCTAATTTTCAGCCCAAAAAAGCAAAAGCAGGATTTTACATATCTTTTTATTTTAGAATAATACAGAAAATGCAAATAAACTTCAAATAAATAGAAAATGCACTTGAAAAAATTCAAAAAATTCTATAAATGCTTTGGAGCTTATATAACTCAACTAAAATAATTTCAACAAATGTTCACTTGAGCATTAACCACATTGAATCCTTTTTAGATTAAATTTTTTCTCAATTAAGCTTTAATTAGCAATAAAGTTATGAAAATTTTTGAAAAGATAAAAATACTTAAAACAAATTTAAATATATAAAAATTGAGATGTTGCATGCATACGTGCCGTGTTTGCCGTGCCATCGACTGGCCAAACAAAACCAGGCAACGTCTAGTCAGAACATCAAATTCCTCACGCTCATCAGCAACAATTGATAAACAAATTGCTCCTACTGTCGGATGCCGTTAACCAAAACTCGTATGTATACAGCTACTATTACTCCTGTACATCGCAATCGTCGTCGTCACTGTTATTAACAACTGACATAGTAGCCACGATGGTAGGGATAGCAAGGGCCTATTTTCCGCCGCAATACCGTTCCATCCCTACTCTCTATTTACTACTAGACATGTTTTCTTGGGTCCGAGCGGCTGATATGTTTGCTTATGCAGATGTAACTAAGTTTGCTATGCTGTTACTGCCACGTAGAGCAAATGTTCTGGAGCTGCAAACGAGGTGGTTGTTTCAGTTTGTCCAGTCCAGTGTAGTGTCCATAGAATTGAATTTTCTTTTAAAATAATATTTTTTTATTCAAATTGCAAAAATATATCTTGATTCAAAAAAATTACAAAAATATCTCTTTGTCGCCATTTCAAATGGCGACAGAGACTGTTTTGTCACGGATTGAATTTGGTCGACGGATTATTTTGTTGTAGATTTATTTAGTCGACAAGGTTGAGGTCTCTGTCGCCATTTAAAATGGCGACAGATGTATATTTTTGTAATTTTTTAAATTGAAGTATAATTTTGCAATTTGAATAAAAAATATATTATTTTAAAAAGAAATTCCTATAGAATTCTCTTAACCCTGCTAATCTAACCAACTCTTTGCATGTATCAATGAATTTTTTTCTGCGAATAATTTTAAATTTCTTTTTTGGTTTGCATGTGGCAAAGAGACATCTTCACCGTCTGCGGAGGAAACTGTCAGGAAATAAAATTCCTTGTTTGGTTGATGACCAGCATTGTCATACCAAATCTTGCCAAAATTTGTAACCGGAAAAGGGGGCAAAAAGTGCCTCGTATTCTTCAGACCGGAGAGTTTCCAGGGGATTACGACTCCGTAACCATCTTATCTCAATTAGTATATACTGCTAGACAACCTCGCTATCGAATAGTCCGGGGTTGCCTAATAGATCTAAACTGGAGAAGAGAGAGAGAGAGGGAGAGAGACACAATATGTGGAGGTACGGCTCTGCTTTTATTATTCTGATTGCATGTGTAAACAATGGGGTAGCCCCTGCCTCCTATTTATAACCTACCAGCTAGGGTTTCGGGAGAGTCCAGATGGGCCACGAAGGCCTGGTTTCCTAACACTCCCCCTTAGACTCTTCACCGCGAAATGCATATCCTCATCAAAACTCCAGAAAAACCCAGTGAAAAAAATACTTGGAGAAAGAGTACATAGCATACGCTTGCTGTGTTGCACGGATTGCCTCATCAAAAACCTTATGTAAGAAAACTTCAATGAAAACCTTACTAAGGAAAAGAGTACAATCCACCCAAGCTTCAATGTTAATCTTCAAGATTCACGTTGGGTACTCAAACTTCATGCTCGAGATTTATGTAGGAGTATGTAAAAGTTCTCCCCCTGAAATCTGCACTTCTCTAAGCCTCATCATCCCGATTCCTCTAACGCATCTTTCAAAGGGAGATGTCGGGAGTGACTTAGTGAATAAATCTGCGAGATTTTCACACGACTTAGTATGCAGTATCCTTATCTCGTTCATCTTATGCAATTCATGAGCATAAAAGAACTTGGGTTTGATATACTTTGTGAGGTTACTCTTCACATATCCCATTTGCACTTGAGCAACACAAGCTGCATTATCTTTGTAGATAATAGTGGGGGTTTGTTCCATGTTCAAACCACATGACTTCTGAATGTGGTGAACCATTCTTTGAAGCCATGCACATTCTCGAGAGGCTTCATACAAGGCAATTATTTCTGAATGGTTTGTCGACGTCGAGACAAGAGTATGCTTAAACGACTTTCACGAAATTGCTGTTCCACTGCAAAGGAAAACATACCCGATTTGTGACTTGCCAGTATGCGGGTCCAATAGGTACCCAGCATCGGCCTAGCCAACCAAATTCAATTAATTGTTTCTTCTATAGAACAAGCCGAGGTCTTTGCTTCCTTAAAGGTAACGGAAGATGTCCTTCACCCCTTTCTAATGCATTTTGGTGGGTTCTGCACTGTACCGTGCTAGCAAATTCACGGCGAATGCAATGTCCGACCTAGTGCTATTCGCAAGATACATGAGCGCTCCAATTGCACTCAAATATGGGAATTCCGCTCGCAGGACTTCCTCCCCCTCTTCTCTAGGTCTATATGGGTCTAGGTCTATTTGGAGTGACCTTCCAACCATTGGGGTCTTTGTGGGATATGCCTTCTCAAAACCAAATCTCTCCAACACTTTCTGCGTGTAGGAAGATTGGTGTACCAAGATTCCGCCTTGGACATGTTCAAGCTGCAAGCCTAAACAGAACTTGGTTTTGCCCAAGTCTTTCATTTCAAACTCAGACTTCAAGTATAAGCATGCTTCTTCAATTTCTTCATCCGTCTCAATGATCTTCAAGTCATCTACATAGACGGAGATTATACAAAATCCATTCGTGGATCTTTGTATAAATACACATGGACAATCTTCGCTGTTCGTGTAGCCTTTCTTGCAAAGAAAGTCACTTAAGCGATTGTACCACATTCTTCCCCGATCGTTTTTCAGCCCATACAAAGGATTTCTCCAATTTCACAATGTATAGGTTTCTCGCTTTGCTCTGTCTTGGTTCGGGATAGGGATACCTTCCGGTACTTTCATGTATATCTCCGAATCCAAGTTTCCATACAAGTATGCTGTGACAACATCCATTAGCTTCATTCTCAACTTCAAGTTGATTGCCATTGAGATCAAGTATCTAAAGGTAATTCCACCCATGACCGGAGAATAGGTTTCTTCATAATCAACCCCAGGACGTTGAGTGAAATCTTAAGCGACAAGCCTTGCCTCAGCCTGGACACGTGGCAGCCTCTGATTGGTTGGCTGACGTCAGCCGGCTCATGGGCTCAGTCCACGGCTTGGCTCGGGTCTACCGTGGACTCGGTCCACGGCTCCTCGTGAGAATGACATGTGGGTCCGCCTCGGATGACGTCACCGGCGTCGGCGAGGCTCGGCCACGGTCGGCAGTGGGACCCACTATGACGTCATTCTTGGCGTCGGCGCTGAGACGACGGCCGTGACATGCGGGCCCGCCATGACGTCAGTGTGACGTCATGGTGCAGGTGGTGGCGGCGACATGCGGGCCCAGCGTGTCGGCGTACACGCACTGCGCAGCGTGGGCCAGCCCGACCGCGGTGGTCAGGCTTCCCGACACGTGGCGCAACCTCGGCCGTTGATTTGAAAATCAATGGCCCAGATTAGATCTGGACTCACGCGTTTGGGTTAACGCGTTTGATCTGGACCGTTGGATCTAGATCCGACGGTCAAGATTGGATCTAGTGGTTTTGGACGAAATCTCACCGTGAGATGACGTGGCGCAATCTGGGACGTTGGATCTTGATCGGATGGTCGAGAAGCTTCAACGACGGCGATGGCGCGGGCGAGCTACTGGCCGAGCCGACGGCGGCGACACGCAACGGCGTTTGCGGGCTCCTCGGCGAGGTGAGAGGTCCTTCGGCGCGTCTCGTCGCGGTGAGTCCGGATCTAGGTCAACGGGCGGGGACGGCGACGGCGAACGAAGCAAAACCGCGGCGGAGGAGTGCTACACTCCGGCGAGCGACGGGCGCTGGCTGTAAGCACCGCGCGGCGACGGCTAGGGTAACGGCTTCGCAAGGTCCAGGTGATCCTCGGGGTGTGATCCGGGCATTAAATAGCCTCGGCTTCCGCGCGGAAAACGGAAACCTAAATCCTCACGGCGGCGGGCGCGGCGGCGGAGTCCGGCTCGGACTCGGGCGGAGACGACGACGGAGGACCGTCCACGTGGCGCGATCAACGGCCACGATCGCGCGGGCGCGGTCGGATCCGGCCCGGACTCAGCCCAACCGGTGCGATCCAATCTGGACCGTTGGATCTCGATCCAACGGTCGGGATCGAATAGGGTTCGGTCAAGTCACTTGGCTCGGGTCGGACTCGAGTCGGACTCGGACTCGGGTCCGGTCGGATGAACAGTACTTGACCCGACTTGATTTTCCAGCGATTTAATATTTAAAATAATTCCCAGTAATTCATTTAATTCATTAAAAATATCAAAAGACTCAGAAAAATTCCAGAAAAATTCTGGAAAATACTTTGGATCATTTTGGACTCAAATAAAATATTTCCAACAAAATTTTATTTGCAAAGTTTAATTCTTTAATTATTTCAAAATGGAATAAATTCAAATAAATTCCAAATAAATCCAAATAAATTCCAGAAAATTCCAAAAATTCACCAAAGTACCAAATCACACATAGATTTAAGAAAAGCAAAATTTTGGGGTGTTACAAACCTCCCCCCCTTAACAGAAACTCGTCCCCGAGATTCAGGGCTTACTACAGAATAGGCTTGGAAACTCTTTCTTCAAATCCTCTTCACGCTCCCAAGTTGCTTCACTCTCCGCGTGGTTGCTCCATTGAACTCTGCAGAAACGGGTTGACTTGTTCCTCGTCTCTCGATCCATGGTGTCCAAAATCTTTACGGGATGCTCCTTGTAAGTCAAATCTTCTTGCAACTCAATTGACTCTAGTGGTGTCTGTTCCTCAGGTACTCGGAGACACTTCTTCAACTGGGACACATGGAATATGTCATGTACTCCTGCTAACGACTGTGGCAACTCCAGCTGATAAGCAACTTCACCTCTGCGGCTCAAAATCTTAAATGGTCCTACATAACGGGGTGCGAGTTTCCCTTTGGCATGGAACCTCTTAACTCCTCTGAGCGGCGTGACTCTGAGATACACGAAGTCTTCTGGTTCGAAATTCAGATCTCGGCGACGGTTGTCAGCATAACTCTTCTGTCGTGATTGGGCTACCTTCAACCTTTCCCTGATCATGGCAATCTGTTCTTCAGCCTCTTGAAGAATATCTGGCCCAAAGACACGGCGCTCGCCGGTCTCATTCCAATTCAATGGCGTCCGACAGGGTTGACCATACAGTGCCTCAAAAGGTGACATCTGTAAACTAGCCTGGTAACTATTGTTGTAACTGAACTCGGCATACGGTAAACTCTTATCCCAAGAGGTAGCATAAGCCAATGCACATGCTCTTAACATATCCTCCAGAATCTGGTTGACTCTTTCGGTCTGTCCATCCGTCTGCGGATGATAGGCGGTACTGAAGTTTAAACGGGTTCACATGGCTTCATGCAACTTATTCCAGAACCTTGAGGTAAATTGGGTACCTCTGTCCGATACAATCCTCTTTGGCACTCCGTGCAAACAGACGATCCTGATCATGTACAACTCTGCTAACTTATCTCCCGAGTAAGTGGTCCTCACGGGGATAAAATGGGCTACTTTGGTCAAGCGATCCACTATAACCCATATGGAGTCATAACCTCCTTGAGTCTTAGGCAAACCGGTAATGAAATCCATTCCGATTTCCTCCCACTTCCACTCAGGTATTTTCAATGGTGTAGCAATCCTGCTGGTCTCTCGATGCATTGCCTTGACTCTCGGCATACGCCGCACAATGCAACATGCTCGGCAACTTCACGCTTCATACTCGGCCACGAGAATCTTTCCTTCAAATCTCGATACATTTTGGCGCTTCAGTGATGAATTGAATACTTGGAGTCATGGGCTTCTTCTAGAATCAATCGCTGCTTGACTCCTTTTTGTTCGGCACACAAATCCGATCCTTCATCCATAACGTGCCTTGCTCATCCAACTTGAAATCCTCTGCCTTGCCTTCTTCCTTGATGGACTTAATCCTGCGGATCTTGTCATCATCCTTCTGTCCTTCCCGGATCTGGTCCTCTAGGGTAGGCTTTACTTCTAATGCGGCCAAGAATCCGCTAGGCACCACCTCAATCTTCATTCTCTTGAAATCCTCACACAGCTCATCCTGACTTGTGGCTAGCAACATGCTCACAGTATGGCTTTTCCGACTCAAGGCATCGGCAACTACGTTGGCCTTCCCGGGATGGTAATGGATTCCAACATTGTAGTCCTTGATCAACTCTAACCATCTCCTCTGCCTCATGTTCAGATCCGACTGGGTGAATATGTATTTAAGGCTCTTATGATCCGTGATACACTTCACATCTGCTCCCGATCGAGATAGTGACGCCATATCTTCAAGGCATGCACTACGGCGGCTAACTCTAGGTCATGCGTCGGATAATTTTTCTCATGCGGCCTCAATCGCCTTGATGCATAAGCGGCGACCTTTCCATTCTCGTGACAAGACACATCCAAGTCCTTGGCGCGATGCATCACAATAAATATCAAAGCTTTGATTAACATCCGGTAGAACTAACACAAAGTCGATGTCAATCGCTTCTTCACTAGAAATCCTTTCTCACATTCTCGACGTCCATGCAAACTTCTTCTCCTTTTCAGCAATTGCGTAAGAGGTTACGCAATTGTCGAAAAGCCTTCAATGAAATAAATGCGGTAGTATCCTGCCATTCCAAGGAAACTCCGGATCTGGTCTGATCTTCTTTGCTCCCAATGTAACACAGCTTCTACTTTGCTTGGATCTACGGCGACTCCTTCTGCGGTCATTACATGTCCGAGGAATTCTACCTTGTCCTTCCAAAAATCACACTTGCTGAACTTGGCGAAGAGTTGCTGTTCCCTCAGCTTTTCCAAAACTCGCCTCAAGTGTTCGGCATGCTCATCCTCTGTCTTGGAGTAGATTAGGATATCATCTATGAACACAACAACAAACTTGTCCAAATATTCCATGAACACCTTATTCATCATATTCATGAAATATGCTGGCGCATTCGTGTGTAAACTCGTAATGTCCATATCTTGACGAGAATGCGGTCTTCGGAATATCCTCTGATCTGATCTTCAACTGATGGTATCCCGATCTTAGGTCAATCTTGGAGAAAACTCCGGCTCCTCTCAGCTGATCAAACAAATCATCAATCCTGGGTAACGGGTACTTATTCTTCACGGTGACTTCATTGAGTGCACGGTAGTCAATGCACATCCTGAAACTCCCGTCCTTCTTCTTGACAAACAAAACTGGTGCTCCCCACGGCGAGCTCCTGGCCTCGATAAATCCTTTCTCCATTAACTCTTCCAGCTGTTTCTTCATCTCTACCAACTCCTCGGTGGACATCCGATAGGGTCTCTTTGCTATCGGTGCTGGCGTGTGGCTCCTGGTGCTGGCGTCCTAGCTGGGGTGGTTCCTAGATTGAAGCGAACTGGGGTCACTCCTGCTGTCTTCTTTGGACAACTGTTGGCAAAGTGTCCTGGCTCGTTGCAGTTGTAGCAGCGTCTCGCCGTTTCCTGATCGCTCGAGTAGTGTTTCTAGCGGGGTGGGTGCAGTAGTTCTGATTGACAGTCTTGGTCTTTGAGGATGGTGTCCTTGTCGCATTGTGGTTGGAATCGAAGAATTGATTTGGTGCAACTCTCAGCGTATGTGCGTTCCTGGCGTGATCCTTCTTTGTTGCATCCTGCGCTTCCTGTTCTCATCCGGTTCCTTGCGCTTGTCCTCAAGAATAAGCGCCTTATTCACCAACTCTTGGAAATCCGGAAAGGTGTGGGTGATCAATCCTACTTGCAATCTGAGTTAAGTCCCTTCATAAAACGACTGTCTGGATTTATCTGTCGCTACATCCTCAGGTGCGTAGCGTGCTAGCTGTGTGAACTTGTTCAGGTAGTCGGCCATTGGCTGATTACCTTGCTTCAGTGCTCTGAACTCCTCCTTCTTAAGGTCCATGATCCCTTCAGGCACGTGATCTCGCCGAATGCAATCTGGTGTGAACTCTTCCCAAGTGATATCTTGAGGGTTCTCTGCGTGTACGAAGTTCTCCCACCATTCGGCGGTTTGTTCCTTCGGTGATGAGAAGCGTAGAGTACCTTCTCATTCCCTATGCATTGAGCTATGTGTAGCTTCCTCTCAATTGATCTTAACCAATCATCGGCCTCTAATGGATTGACATTCCCAGAGAAAGTGGGTGGGTGAGTTCTCATGAACTCTGATAGTCTTGTATTACGGCGTTGTCCATGATTAACTTGATTAGCAAAGTGGCCTGAGCAAAGGACGTGCTGCATTTGTTGCATCATAGCATGCATCAATCGAGTCCGGGCAGCAAGAAAAGCTCGAAATTCTGCACATCCAAAGGGCGGTCGGTGCTCCATCATTGGGGTTTTCTGGGCGAGAACCACTCCCATTGCTTCCAAAGTTTCCACGGGTGTTCACCATCTCGTCGATTTGCTCTAGGTTTAGAGATGAGAGGGAAGCAAGAATAGACAAGTAATATGGAACTTATGCGGGGCGAAAGGTGTAACTTTAAGGTCCAACTTTATTATTAATAACTTGGTATGGCTGCTTACAATGCCTAAGGGCCTTGCAACACATACTGCACACTCGAAGCAATGAAAATCCAAATCGAACTAACACTGGAGTCTAACGCCTAAAGGGTGACTCTTTCTTCTATGACGCGACTCGGCGTAGGAGTCTCACTATAGAACCTATGCTCACTCATCGAGAAAACCTCCCTGGCCTGGGTACGGGTGCTGTGGCATAGGCGCGAAACGATCGCCATGTCCAAAGAATCGTGTCCTCTATGGTAGTCGAAGAAGCAGTGTCCTCATCGAGATCGACTCCTCCGGATCTGGCTCGTGTAGCTCAAATCTTGGCTCTGGAGTCCAGTCCGCATAAGGTCATCTCCAACTCGTCAATCCTTCGTGAGAAGGTGTGCCACATACTCTTGAGCTTCCCGCCATCTGTTTCTTCTCTGTCGTGATCTCCTTGCGGGCCTTCAGAGCTCCTTGCTTGTATTATCCAAGACATCCTCCTGGCGACGACAAATCGTGCCAAGCGTAACCAGTGGCATCCTCATCCTGAATCGCCTTCGGGTCAAGAAGGTTATCGCTGGCGGATGGTAACGAACACCGTACTCTCCAATTCTCTGGCGTAGATACGGGTAATGTGCCGCATTGCTCGTCGTGATACTTCTTGGATACCCATCCGCATTGTAGATCTCTGGCGGCAAAGGTATCGGCGATTGCCTGGGCCCTTTTTCCTAGCAGGTACCTCAATCCTCACGTCACAAGCCTTGATCAATCCCGCTTGTCTGATCACTTCCACTTGGTATTGGGGCTTCTCAAAATCTCCGAGAGTCTGTAGCATATGCCAAAGTTCTGCAGCGTGACCAACTCCCAGATCAACGTAGTTGAACTCTTCCTCCATCTGTCACAAGAGTGCTTTACGTAAGAACTCGGAATTTTTTTTTTAAATTGTGACAAGGTAAGGGAAAATTTCAGCAAGAGACAAGAAAAGAGAGAAGGGGATAAGTCGAGATGTCATTTCTTATCTTGACAAATTTTTTTTTTTTTTTTTAGTTTTTAGAAAATAGGTTTTATCCTCACTACGACCATTCTAGCTAGGGTTGAGCCTACAGTCAAGTATGGCTCTGATACCACCTCTGTCGGGACCCCGAATTTGCAAATCCGGACCCTCTGTGTATTCAGCACTAGTCCAGGAACGCGCTAGTGCACACAGTCTTAACGTTGGTAAATATCACAATCATACCACTCGATGCTAATAAAGTACTTTATTTAAATAACCAAACTGGTTACTCGACCTTATGGTCAAGTTACAAATGTATGCCTCGCAAGGCGAAACTTATTAAAAGAGAAAGAATAGCAAGAAAATAAGATAACTCGTGGCGCCATCCAAGATACCACAGGCAACCGACCGGCTCGCATCCCTAAGTAGACGGATCCTCTTGGAGTTCCTCCTCTGAAGCTGGCGTAGTCTCCTCTTCAACTGGTGTTGTGTTGAGGCAAGGGTGAGTACTTGGTACTCAGCAAGTCATGCACAGAATGCAAGCTAATATACTATATGCATGGCTTGGTACAAAGGAATAGTTTAAGGTATATTTGCAGTAAACAGCATTTGACAAGTATCATAAATAGATTCAAAAGCAGTAGAAACAAGTAAAGCATAAATAACTTTTCAAGAAGTTTAATAAACATTTTCCCCATCCTAAACCACATTTCTATCATCTTCATTACTAAACCAACCCACCTTTCAAACCAAAGTTATTTTTGAGAAAATCTAACCCTTGACTGTAATCCCCGAGCATTGTCCAGTACCGTGGACTCGGCTATTTAAATAGATTCTACACTCTGCAGAGGTTATGCACTTTACCCACAAGATACTGATCAAACACCACAAAGGCGAAGTTCCTCAGAATAAAGCCTTTCTAAGCCTCAAACAACACAGGTGGTCCTCTCAGGTTCGTGCTCTACACCATCCCTTCCCTTAGCCAAGGCGAAGTATGGGACCAACACACCGTTAGATGGGTATCGGCCCACAGCCACGATACGCTCCCCGCACAATCACACAAACGGTGTAATTGACACCCCGAGGCTCCACAAGTGAGTCCTTAGCGACTTAGTCAACTAGGGCCGTCCCATTCGACCATGTGGTTGCAAGTATGACCCAGTTCAAAGGCTTGCAAGGTTAAGTCCTTAGAGTGACCAGGGCAAGACTACCCGAAGAACCAAAACAACACTCCCAATGCCACAACTGGCCCACCTGATTACTCTTTGCCACATGCCCCGGTCGAAAACTGTTTATCAAACCCCAGTTGATTACCATGCACCACGTGCCATCAACATCACATGATACCTTTCCAAAACAGGTTCAATATATCATTAAGTCAATATTAACATTTGATTGTCCAAATTCATGTCATGAGCACGTAGCAGGTCTAAGCAATACACTACAACGTTCTAAACCCATGTTGGCAATTTAATAATGTCCAACTAGTAATCCACAACTAGGGTGACAAGGGTCATGGCACATACTTAAATAATCAAGGTGTCATACAGCAAATTGGTATTTATCTAACCCCCATGTTTAAACAAAGTATCTTTCTAATTGAACTAGCATGCAATAGTTTAAATCAAAATAGATTTCGAAATAGGATCAACATGGTCAAAGCACAACTTGCCTTCAAAAAGTACTTGCTCTTGGTCTTGAGTTGGATCCTGAGTCAACACTTCTCCTTCGAATCCTTCCGGCACTTCAACGTCTACTCGTAAAGCGTGCAAATAGCAATACACAAATAAACAATAGGCAAAAACATCCCAAAACTCCAAATAAAATCCATAAACAGAAAGAACATAATTTTCTGGATTTTTAGGAACTGGAATCGTTCAAATCGGAGTTAAAATGCAAAAGTTACGATTTATTAAAGTTTAAATAATCAATTAAATAATATTACAGAGAAAAACTTTAGTCCAAAAATTAAATAAAATTCATATTTGAGTAGATCCGAATTTTATACAAATTTAGAAATTTGAACCACTCAAATCGGAGTTGAAACGCAAAAGTTATAAGCGTTTGAAATTTGGAACAAAATCTGAAATCATTATTTGAATTAATAAATCATTTTCTTTTTCGGAAATTAATTATTGCGTCAGCCTAGACACGTGGCAGCCTCTGATTGGGCGACTGACGTCAGCCGGTCCATGGACTTGGTCCACGCTCGGCTCGGGTCTACCGTGGACTCGGTCCACGACTCTACGTGTCGCTGACATGTGGGCCCACTCGGGTGACATCATCGCTGACGTCAGCGGGGACTCAGCCCACGGTGCTGACATGTGGGACCCACTGTGACGTCATGGGTGACGTCAGCGCTTGGCTGGATTAGCCACTGACATGCGGCCCTCTGACACGCGGGCCCCGCGTGTCAGCGTCTACTGCCAGCGTGGGCTGGCCGACCGCGACGGTCCAGGCTTCCCGACACGCGTGGCGCAATCCCGGCCGTTGATTTGAAAGTCAACGGTCGCGATTAGATCCAGAGTTAACGCGTTGAATCTACTCGATGATCGTGGGCCGTTCGATCTAGATCGGACGGTCCAGATCTAATCCTATAATAATCACTACTACGACGCGTGGCGATTGTGAACCGCTGGATCTTGATCCAACGGTCCCAGATCTAACCGGGTTTGGAACACGTGAACTCACCTCAACCGCGACGATCAAGATCGGACGGTCCACGTAACTCGCGAGGGTGATGGCGACACGGCGTCTGCAGCCACCGGAGGCGAACGACAGCGAGCCCGATGGCGTTTCGGGTTGCTCGTGAGATGAGTCCTCCTTGGTGCGTCTCGCCACGGGGATTCGGATCACAGGCTCCTTCTCGGCGGAAGACGACGGACGGACGGCGGAATCGAGCAAAACCGCGGCGAGTGGCGCTCAACTACTGGCGAGCTCACACGGGCAAACGGGCGGCAGCTCAGGCGAGATGGCTCGGGGAGCAGTGCGCAAGGATGAGGGCAACCTCGGGCGTGACCAGGGCTTTAAATAGCCTCGGCGTTCGTGCGAGGCGGAAACCTAATTCTACACGGCGAAGCGCGGCGGCGGAGTCCGGCTCGGACTCGGCGGAGACGATGACGCCACCGTCCCACGTGGCACGATCAACGGCCACGATCGCCGGGCGCGATCGGATCCGGCCGATACTGGCTCGAGCCGTGCAGGCGGATCTCGATCGTTGGATCTTGATCCAACGGTTGGGATTGATTAGGGTTTTGAGTCGGTTTGATCGAGTCAATCGGCTCGGTCGGATTCGAGTCCGACTCGGGTTCGACTTCGTTCGGATGAACGATACTCGACCGAGTTGGATTTCCAGCGATTTAATATTTAAAATAATTCCGATAATTCATTTAATTCATTAAAAATAGCAAATGACTCGAGAAAAATTCGAGAAAAATTCGGAAAATATTTTGGATAATTTTGGACTCTAATAAAATATTTCCAACAAAATTTTATTTTCAATATTAAATTCTTTAATTATTTCAAAATGTAATAAATTCAAATAAATTCCAAATAAATCCAAATAAATTCCAGAAAATTCCAAAAATTCACCAAAGTGCCAAATCACACATGAATTCAATAAAAGCAAAATTTTGGGGTGTTACAAACCTCCCCCCTTAATAGAATCTCGTCCACAGATTCGTGGCTTACTCTGAGAATAGGCTTGGGAACTCTTTCTTCAAATCCTCTTCGCTCCCAAGTTGCTTCACTCTCTGTATGGTTGCTCCAATCGAACTCTCTGAAGCGGGTTGACTTGTTCCTAGTCTCTCGATCCATAGTGTCCAAAATCCTCACGGGATGCTCCTTGTAAGTCAGATCTTCTTGCAGCTCGATTGACTCCAAGGGCGTTTGCTCCTCTGGCACTCGAAGACACCTCTTTAGCTGGGACACGTGGAACACGTCATGTACTCCTGCTAACGACTGCGGCAACTCTAGCTGGTAAGCAACTTCGCCTTTGCGACTCAAAATCTTAAATGGTCCAATATAACGGGGTGCGAGTTTCCCTTTGGCATGGAACCTCTTAACTCCCCGGAGAGGCGTAACTCTGAGGTATACAAAATCTTTCTGTTCAAAACTCAAATCTCGGGCGACGATTATCAGCATAACTCTTCTGTCGAGATTGGGCTATCTTCAACCTTTCCCTAATCATGGCGATCTGCTCTGAGCCTCTTGAAGAATATCAGGCCCAAAGACACGGCGCCACGGTCTCATTCCAATTCAATGGCGTTCGACAGTGGTCGACCATATGATGCCTCAAAAGGTGACATCTCAGAACTAGCCTCGATAACTATTGTTGTAATCGAACTCACATACGGTAAACTCTTATCCCAAGAAGTAGCATAAGCTAATGCACAAGCTCTCAACATATCCTCCAGAATCTGGTTGACTCTTTCGGTCTGTCCGTCTGATGCATGGATGATAAGTCATCTTGAAGTTCAAACGGGTTCCCATGGCTTCATGCAACTTATTCCCGAACCTTGAGGTAAATTGGGTACCTCTGTCCGATCTGATCCTCTTGGGCACTCCGTGCAAGCAGACAATCTGATCATGTATAATTACGCTAATTTATCGCCCGAGTAAGCGGTCTTCACGGGGAGAAAATGGGCTACTTTAGTCAAGCGATCCACTCTAACCCAGATGGAGTCATAACCTCCTTGAGTCTTAGGCAAACCGGTAATGAAAGCCATTCGATTTCCTCCCACTTCCACTCGGGTATTTTCAGCGGTTGTAGCAATCCTCGCTGGTCTCGATGCATTGCCTTGACTCTTCGGCATACGTCGCACAATGCAACATGCTCGGCAACTTCACGTTTCATACTCGGCCACGAGAATCTCTCCTTGAGATCCCGATACATCTTGGCGCTTCCAGTGATGAATTGAGTACTTGGAGTCATGGGCTTCTTCGTAATCAGCTTGCTTTAACTCCTTCTTGTTAGGCACACAAATGCGATCCTTCATCCACAACGTGCCTTGCTCATCCAACTTGAAGTCCTGCGCCTTGCCTTCCTCCTTGATGAACTTAATCCTGCGGATCTTGTCATCATCCTACATCCTTCTCGGATCTGATCCTCTTAAGGTAGGCTTTACTTCTAATGCGGCCAAGAATCCGCTAGGTACTACCTCAATCTTCATTTTCTGAAAATCCTCACATAACTCGTCCTGACTTGTGGCTAGCAACGTACTCACGGTATGGCTTTTCCGACTCAGGGCATCGGCTACTACGTTGGCCTTCCCGGGATGGTAATGGATTCCAACATTATAGTCTTTGATCAACTCTAACCATCTCCTCTGCCTCATATTCAGATCCGACTGGGTGAATATGTACTTAAGGCTCTTATGATCCGTATACACTTCACATCTGTTTCCAATCAGATAGTGACGCCATATCTTCAAGGCATGCACTACGGCAGCTAACTCTAGGTCATGTGTCGGGTAATTCTCCTCATGCGGCCTCAACTGCCTTGATGCATAAGCAACAACCTTTCCGTTCTGCATCAACACACATCCAAGTCCTTGGCGTGATGCGTCACAATAGATATCAAAGCTTTGGTTGACGTCCGGTAGAACTAACACCGGTCTTGATGTCAATCGCTTCTTGACTCTGAAAACCTTTCCCACGATTCTCAAGCGTCCATGCAAACTTCTTTTCCTTCTTCAGATTGCGTAAGAGGTTTCGCAATTGTCGAGAAGCCTTCGATGAAAGCGGCGGTAGTATCCTGCCATTCCAAGGAAACTCCGACCGGGTCACTGATCTTGGCTGCTCCCAATGTAACACAGCTTCTACTTTGCTTGGATCTCTGGCGACTCCTTCTGCGGTCATTACATGTCCAAGAAACTCCACCTTGTCCTTCCAAAAATCACACTTCTTGAACTTGGCGAAAAGTTCTTTGTTCCTCGACTTTTCCAAAACTCGCCTTAAGTGTTCGGCATGTTCATCCTCTGTCTTGGAGTAGATCAGGATATCGTCTATGAACACGACGACAAACTTGTCCAAATATTCCATGAACACCTTATTCATCATATTCATGAAATAAGCTGGCGCATTTGTCAGCCCAAAGGACATAACTGTAAACTCGTAATGTCCATATCTTGACGAGAATGCAGTCTTCGGAATATCTTCTGATCGGATCTTCAACTGATGGTATCCCGATCTCAGATCAATCTTGGAGAAAACTCCGGCTCCTCTCAACTGATCAAACAAATCATCAATCCTGGGTAGCGGATACTTATTCTTCACGGTGACTTCATTGAGTGCACGGTAGTCAATGCACATCCTGAAACTCCCGTCCTTCTTCTTGACGAACAAAACTGGTGCTCCCCACGGCGACGAACTTGGTCTGATAAATCCTTTCTCCATTAACTCTTCTAGCTGTTTCTTCATTTCTACCAACTCCTCGGTGGACATCCGATAGGGTCTCTTTGCTATCGGTGCTGTACCCGGTACAAGCTCTATTACAAATTCTATGTCCCTGTCTGGCGGCATACCAGGTAGATCTTCGGGAAAAACATCTGGGTACTCATTCACTACCGGGACACCCTCTATGCTGATTGCCTCAGATGCTTGTTAACCATCAACTGTCCATCTCTAACTGCAGTGGCTTGAAATTCCACTTTCTTCCCACACGGGCTCTCAACTGAGATAGTCCTTCGTCCACAATCCAATACGGCCTTGTGCTTGGATAACCAATCCATTCCCAATATGACGTCTAAGGTCTGGGTCTCCAAAATTATAAGGTTTGCTAGGAACTCTATTCCATCTATTAGTATTCTCACCCCGGAACATCCTACTTTCGTTCGGAGTTCGGAACCAGGGGTTTGAACTAAAAGCATGCACTTAAGTCTTGCAATCCTCAACTCATTTCTAGTAGCAAAGCCTTGCGAAACAAACGAATGCGAAGCTCCAGTCAAACAAAGCTGTTGCAGTGTTGAGTTAACAAGTAACTTACCCAAGACGACGTCCGTAGCATTCTGCGGTGCATCTGCGGTGACATGGTTGACTCGGCCTCTCACCACGATGCAGGGTGTGGCTCTGAGTCTTTGGCGTCCTAGAGGGGTGGTTCCTAGATTGAAGCGAATCGGGGTCACTCCTGCTGTCTTCTTTGGACAAGCTGTTGGCAAAGTGTCTGGCTCGTTGCGATTGTAGCGGCGTCTCATTTGTTCCCTATTGCGCTGGAGTAGTGTTTCTAGCGGGGTGAAGTGCAGGTAGTTACGATTGGCCAGTCTTGGTCTTTGAGGATGGTGTCCTTGTCGCATTGTGGTTGGAATCGAAGAATTGATTTGGTGCAACTCTCGGTATTGCGTTCCTGGCGTGATCCTTCTTTGTTGCATCCTGCGCTTCTGTTCTCATCCAGTTCCTTGCGCTTGTCCTCAAGAATAAGCGCCTTATTCACCAACTCTTGGAAATCTGGAAAGGTGTGGGTGATCAATCCTACTTGCAATCTGAGTTAAGTCCCTTCATAAAACGAGGTATGCGGATTTATCTGTCGCTACATCCTCAGTGCGTAGCGTGCTATTTGTGTGAACTTGTTCGGGTAGTCGGCCATTGGTGATTACCTTGCTTGATGCTCTGAACTCCTCCTTCTTAAGGTCCATGATCCCTTCAGGCACGTGATCTTGTCGGAATGCGGTGTGAACTCTTCCCAAGTGATATCTTGAGGGTTCTCTGCGTAGCACAGAAGTTCTCCCACCATTCGGTATTTGTTCCTTCGGTGATGAGAAGCGTAGTACCTTCTCATTCCCTATGCATTGAGCTATGTGTAGCTTCCTCTCAATTGATCTTAACCAATCATCGGCCTCTAATGGATTGGCATTCCCGGAAGAAAGTGGGTGGGTGAGTTCTCATGAACTCGATAGTCTTGTATTACGGCGTTGTCCATGATTAACTTGATTAGCGATGGCCTGGCGATGACGTGCTGCATTTGTTGCATCATAGCATGCATCAAGCGAGTGCAGGCGACAAGAAAAGCTCCGAAATTCTGCACATCCAGTGGCGGTGCTGGTGCTCCATCATTGGGGTTTTCTGCTGGGCGAGAACCACTCCCATTGCTTCCAAAGTTTCCACGGGTGTTCACCATCTGTCGATTTGCTCTAGGTTTAGAGATGAGAGGGAAGCAAGAATAGACAAGTAATATGGAACTTATGCGGGGCGAAAGGTGTAACTTTAAGGTCCAACTTTATTATTAATAACTTGGTATGGCTGCTTACAATGCCTAAGGGCCTTGCAACACATACTGCACACTCGGCAAGCAATGAAAATCCAAATCGAACTAACACTGGAGTCTAACGCCTAAAGGGTGACTCTTTCTTCTATGACGCGACTCGGCGTAGGAGTCTCACTATAGAACCTATGCTCACTCATCGAGAAAACCTCCCGGCACAGTGCAGGTCTTTGTGGCATAGGCGCGAAACGATCGCCATGTCCGACAAGCTGTGTCCTCTATGGTAGTCGAAGAAGCGGTGTCCTCATCGAGATCGACTCCTCTGGATCGGCTCGTGTAGCTCAATCTTGGCTCTGCAGTGCAGTCCGTACAAGGTCATCTCCAACTCGTCAATCCTTCGTAGAAGGTGTGCCACATACTCTTGAGGTTCCCGCCATCTGTTCGTCTCTGTGGTGATCTCCTTGCGGGCCTTCTGTAGCTCCTTGCTTGTATTATCCAGTACATCCTCTGGCGGCGACAAATCGTGCCAAGCGTATGTAACCGTGGCATCCTCATCTGAATCGCCTTCGGGTCAAGAAGGTTATCGCTCTTGCGGATGGTAACGGAACACCGTACTCTCCAATTCTCTGGCGTAGATACGGGTAATGTGCCGCATTGCTCGTCGTGACACTTCTTGGATACCCATCTGCATTGTAGATCTCCTGGCAGTGCAGTGTATCGGGCGATTGCCTGGGCCCTTTTTCCTAGCAGGTACCTCAATCCTCACGTCACAAGCCTTGATCAATCCCGCTTGTCTGATCACTTCCACTTGGTATTGGGGCTTCTCAAAATCTCCGAGAGTCTGTAGCATATGCCAAAGTTAGCGTGACCAACTCCCGAGATCAACGTAGTTGAACTCTTCCTCCATCTGTCACAAGAGTGCTTTACGTAAGAACTCGGAATTTTTTTAAATTGTGACAATGTAAGGGAAAATTTCAGCAAGAGACAAGAAAAGAGAGAAGGGGATAAGTCGAGATGTCATTTCTTATCTTGACAATTTTTTTTTTTTTTTTAGTTTTTAGAAAATAGGTTTTATCCTCACTACGACCATTCTAGCTAGGGTTGAGCCTACAGTCAAGTATGGCTCTGATACCACCTCTGTCGGGACCCCGAATTTGCAAATCCGGACCCTCTGTGTATTCAGCACTAGTCCAGGAACGCGCTAGTGCACACAGTCTTAACGTTGGTAAATATCACAATCATACCACTCGATGCTAATAAAGTACTTTATTTAAATAACCAAACTGGTTACTCGACCTTATGGTCAAGTTACAAATGTATGCCTACATAAGGCGAAACTTATTAAAAGAGAAAGAATAGCGGCGGAAAATAAGATAACTCGTGGCGCCATCCGGTATACCACGTGCAACCAGTGGGCTCGCATCCCTAAGTAGACGGATCCTCTTGGAGTTCCTCCTCTGAAGTGGCGTAGTCTCCTCTTCAAGCGGTGTTGTGTTGAGGCAAGGGTGAGTACTTGGTACTCGACAAGTCATGCACGAGAATGCAAGCTAATATACTATATGCATGGCTTGGTACAAAGGAATAGTTTAAGGTATATTTGCGATGCTTGACATTTGACAAGTATCATAAATAGATTCGAAAGCAGTAGAAACAAGTAAAGCATAAATAACTTTTCAAGAAGTTTAATAAACATTTTCCCCATCCTAAACCACATTTCTATCATCTTCATTACTAAACCAACCCACCTTTCAAACCAAAGTTATTTTTGAGAAAATCTAACCCTTGACTGTAATCCCCGAGCATTGTCGATCACAGTGGACTCGGCTATTTAAATAGATTCTACACTCTGCAGAGGTTATGCACTTTACCCACAAGATACAGTCAAACACCACAAAGGCGAGTTCCCGTAACAAAGCCTTTCGGAAGCCTCAAACAACACAGGTGGTCCTCTCCGGTTCGTGCTCTACACCATCCCTTCCCTTAGCCAAGGCGAAGTATGGGACCAACACACCGTTAGATGGGTATCTGGCCACAGCCACGATACGCTCCCCGTACAATCACACAAGCGGTGTAATTGACACCCTGAGGCTCCACAAGTGAGTCCTTAGCGACTTAGTCAACTAGGGCCGTCCCATTCGACCATGTGGTTGCAAGTATGACCAGTTCAAAGGCTTGCAAGGTTAAGTCCTTAGAGTGACCAGGGCAAGACTACCCGAAGAACCAAAACAACACTCCCAATGCCACAAGCTGGCCCTGATTACTCTTTGCCACATGCCCTGGCCGAAAATCTGTTTATCAAACCCAGTTGATTACCATGCACCACGTGCCATCAACATCACATGATACCTTTCCAAAACAGGTTCAATATATCATTAAGTCAATATTAACATTTGATTGTCCAAATTCATGTCATGAGCACGTAGCGAGTCTAAGCAATACACTACAACGTTCTAAACCCATGTTGGCAATTTAATAATGTCCAACTAGTAATCCACAACTAGGGTGACAAGGGTCATGGCACATACTTAAATAATCAAGGTGTCATACTGACAAATTGGTATTTATCTAACCCCCATGTTTAAACAAAGTATCTTTCTAATTGAACTAGCATGCAATAGTTTAAATCAAAATAGATTTCGAAATAGGATCAACATGGTCAAAGCACAACTTGCCTTCAAAAAGTACTTGCTCTTGGTCTTGAGTTGGATCTGAGTCAACACTTCTCCTTCGAATCCTTCCCAAGCACTTCAACGTCTACTCGTAAAGCGTGCAAATAGCAATACACAAATAAACAATAGGCAAAAACATCCCAAAACTCCAAATAAAATCCATAAACAGAAAGAACATAATTTTACGGATTTTTAGGAACTGGAATCGTTCAAATCGGAGTTAAAATGCAAAAGTTACGATTTATTAAAGTTTAAATAATCAATTAAATAATATTACAGAGAAAAACTTTAGTCCAAAAATTAAATAAAATTCATATTTGAGTAGATCCGAATTTTATACAAATTTAGAAATTTGAACCACTCAAATCGGAGTTGAAACGCATAAAAGTTATAAGCGTTTGAAATTTGGAACAAAATCAAATCATTATTTGAATTAATAAATCATTTTCTTTTCGGAAATTAATTATTGCGTCGGCCTAGACACGTGGCAGCCTCGATTGGGCGTCGGCGTCACCGGTCCATGGACTTGGTCCACGCTCGGCTCGGGTCTCACAGTGGACTCGGTCCACGACTTCACGTGTCGGCCCGACATGTGGGCCCACTCGGGTGACATCATCGGCCCGACGTCGGCGAGGACTCGGCCACGGTGGCGACATGTGGGACCTTCGTGGCGTCATGGGTGGCGTCGGCGCTGGCTGGATTAGCCAGCGACATGCGGCCCTCGACACGCGGGCCGCGTGTCGGCGTCTACACTGCCTGCAGCGCGTGGGCGCCGGCCGCGGCGGTCGAGGCTTCCCGACACGTGGCGCAATCCCGGCCGTTGATTTGAAATTCAGCGGCCGCGATTAGATCCAGGGTTAACGCATTGAATCTACTCGATGATCGTGGGCGTTCGATCTAGATCGGACGGTCGAGATCTAATCCTATAATTATCACTACTACGACGCGTGGCGATTGTGAACCGTTGGATCTTGATCCAGCGGTCCAGATCTAACGGGTTTGGAACACGTGAACTCACCTCAACCGCACGATCAAGATCGGACGGTCCACGTAGGCTCGCGAGGGTGATGGCGACGCGGCGGTGCTGCAGCCACCGGAGACGAAACGACGACGAGCCCGATGGCGTTCGGGGTTGCTCGGCGAGATGAGTCCTCCTTCGGTGCGTCTCGTCCACGGGGATTCGGATCTGGGCTCCTTCTCGGCGGAAGGCAGCGGACGGCGGAATCGAGCAAAAACCGCGGCGGTGTGGCGCTCAACTACGGCGAGCTCGCTCGGGCAATCGGCGGCTGCTCAGGCGAGATGGCTCGGGGGAACGGGTGCGCAAGGATGAGGGCAACCTCGGGGCGTGACCAGGGCTTTAAATAGCCTCGGCATTCGTGCGAGGCGGAAACCTAATTCTACGGCGGCGGGCGCGGCGGCGTGAGTCCGGCTCGGACTCGGCGGAGACGATGACGCTCGGCCCGTCCACGTGCACGATCAGCGGCCCACGATCGCCGCGGCGCGATCGGATCCGGGCGGATACGGCTCGAGCCGTGCAGGCGGATCTCGGCCGTTGGATCTTGATCCAGCGGTTGGGATTGATTAGGGTTTTAATTTGGTTTGATCGAGTCAATCGGCTCGGTCGGACTCGAGTCCGACTCGGGTTCGACTTCGGTCGGATGAACGATACTCGACCGAGTTGGATTTCAATGATTTAATATTTAAAATAATTCCCAGTAATTCATTTAATTCATTAAAAATAGCAAATGACTCAGAAAAATTCCAGAAAAATTCTGGAAAATATTTTGGATCATTTTGGACTCAAATAAAATATTTCCAACAAAATTTTATTTGCAATATTAAATTCTTTAATTATTTCAAAATGGAATAAATTCAAATAAATTCCAAATAAATCCAAATAAATTCCAGAAAATTCCAAAAATTCACCAAAGTGCCAAATCACACATGAATTCAATAAAAGCAAAATTTTGGGGTGTTACATCAGTCCTACTTGTAGTCCTGAGTTAAGTCCCTTCATGAAGCGAGACTGTCTGGCTTTATCTGTTGCTACATCCTCAGGTGCGTAGCGTGCTAGCTGTGTAAACTTGTTCAGGTAGTCGGCCACTGGCTGATTACCTTGCTTCAATGCTCTGAACTCCTCCTTCTTAAGATCCATGATTCCTTCAGGCACGTGATCTTGTGGAATGCGGTATGAACTCTTCCCAAGTGATGTCACGAGGGTTCACTTGCGTGGCATGAAGTTCTCCCACCATTCGACTATTTCCTTCCAACTGATGAGAAGCGTAGAGTACCTTCTCATTTCCTATGCATTGAGCTATGTGTAGCTTCCTCTCAATTGACCTTAACCAATCATCGGCCTCCAATGGATTGGCATTCCCAGAGAAAGTGGGTGGGTGAGTTCTCATGAACTCTGACAGTCTTGTATTCTGGCGTTGTCCCTGATTAACTTGATTAGCAGTGGCCTGAGCAGTGACGTGTTGCATCTGTTGCATCATAGCATGCATCAACTGAGTCTGAGCAGCAAGAAATGCTCCAAAATTCTGCATGTCTAGTGGCGGTGCTGGTGCTCCATCATTAGGGTTTTCTGCTGGGCGAGAACCACTTCCATTGCCTCCAAAGTTTCCGCGGGTGTTCACCATCTGTCGATTTGCTCTTGGTTTTAGAGATGAGGGGGAACAAGAATAGACAAGTAGTAGAGAAACTATGCGGGGCGAAAGGTGTAACTTTAAGGTCCAACTCTATTATTGTAATCAATAGTAACTTGGTATGGTTGCTTACAATGCCTAGGGGCCTTGCAACACATACTGCACACTCGGCAAACAATGAAAATCCAAATCGAACTAACACTGGAGTCTAACGCCTAAAGGGTGACTCTTTATTCTAAGACGCGACTCGGCGAAGGAGTCTCTCTATAGAACCTACGCTCACTCATCGAGAAAACCTCCACGGCCTGGGTACGGATGCTGCGGCATAGGTGCGAAACGATTGCCATGTCCAGCAACTGTGTCATCTGTGGTAGTCGAAGAAGCAGTGTCCTCCTCAAGCTCTGGCTCCTCCGGGTCTGGCTCGTGCAGCTCGAGCATTGGCTCCGGCTCTGGTGCGTACAATGCCGTCTCTAACTCTCCAATCCTTTGCAGAAGGTGTGACACATACTCTTGAGCTTCCCGCCATCTGTTCTTCTCTGTCGTGATCTCCTTGCGGGCCTTCTGTAGTTCCTTGCTTGTATCATCGAGTACATCCTCCTGGGCGACAACAAGTCGTGCCAACCGTGTGACCATGGCATCCTCATCCTGAATCGCCTTCGGGTCAAGAAGGTTATTGCTGCGCGGATGATAACGGAACACCGTGCTCTCCAACTCTCTGGCGTAGATACGGGTAATGTGCCGCATTGTTCGTCGTGATACTTCTTGGATACCCATCTGCATTGTAGACCTCCTGGCAATGCAGTGTATCGGGCGATTGCCTGGGCCCTTCTTCCTAGCAGGTACCTCAATCTTCACGTCACAAGCCTTGATCAATCACAGCTTGCGATTACTTCCACTTGGTATTGCGGCTTCTCAAAATCTCCGAGAGTCTGAAGCATATGCCAAAGTTCTGCGGCGTGACCAACCTCTAGATCGACGTAGTTGAACTCTCCCTCCATCTGTCACAAGAGTGCTCACGTAAGAACTCGAAATTTTTAAATCGTGACAAGGTAAGGAAAAATTCAGCAAGAGACAAGAAAAGAGAGAAGGGAATAAGTCGAGATGTCATTTCTTATCTTGACAAATTTTATTCTTTTAGAAAATAGGTTTTATCCTCACTACGACCATTCTAGCTAGGGTTGAGCCTACGGTCAATATGGCTCTGATACCACCTCTGTCGGGACCCCGAATTTGCAAATCCGGACCCTCTGTGTATTCAGCACTAGTCCAGGAACACGCTAGTGCACACAGTCTTAACATCGGTAAATATCACAATCATACCACTCGATACTAGTAAAGTACTTTAATTAAATAGTCAAACTGGTTACTTGACCTTATGGTCAAGTTACAAATGCACGCCTCGCAAGGGCGAAACTTATTAAGAGAGAAATAGTAGCAGCGAAAAATCAAATAACTTCGTGGCGCCATCCAGTATACCACAGGCAACTGACTGGGCTCGCTCCCTAAGTAGACGGTTCCTCTTGGAGCTCCTCCTCCAAAGCTGGTGTAGTCTCCTCTTCAACTGGTGTTGTATTGTGGCAAGGGTGAGTACTTGGTACTCAGACACAGAATGCAGCTAATATACTACATGCATGGCTTAATACAAAGGAGTGGCTCAAGGTATTTTTGCGAAACTTGACATTAAACAAGTATCATAAGTAGATTCGAAAGCAGTAGAAACAAGTAAAGCATAAATAACTTTTCAAGGAGTTTAATAAACATCTTTCCCATCCTAATCCACATTTCCATCAACATCATTATTAATCCAACCGAACCTTTCAGATCCAAGTTATTTTTGAGAAAATCTAACCCTTGACTGTAATTCGGCGATGTCCAATACCGCGGACACGGCTATTCGAATAGATTGTACACTCTGCAGAGGTTATGCACTTTACCCACAAGATATAGTCAAACACCACAAAGGCGAGTTCCCGTAACAAAGTCTTTCGGAAACTTCTAACAATACAAGTGGTCCTCCCCGGTTATTGCACACTAACCCTTCCCTTAGCTAAGGCGAAGTTTAGGCCAATCAACCGTTAGATGGGTACCTGGCCTCAGCCCCGGTAAGCTCCCCCGTACAACTTACACAAAGGGTGTAGTTGACCTCCTGAGGTCCCACAGTGCGTTATTAGCAACTTTGTCACCTAGGTCCGTCCCATTCCAGACATGTGGTTGCACGTTAGACCCAGTTCAAAGGCTTGCAAGGTTAAGTCCTTAGGGTGACCAGGGCAAGACTACCCGAAGAACCAAATCAACATCCCCAATGCCACAACTGGCCCACCTGATCATTCTTGCCACATGCCCCGGTCAAAAACTATTTATCAAACCCCAGTTGATTACCATGCACCACGTGCCATCAACATCACATGATACCTTTCCAAAACAGGTTCAATATATCATTAAGTCAATATTAACATTTGATTATCCAAAATCATGTCATGAGCACGTAGCAGGTCTAAGCAGTATACTACAACGGTCTAAAACCCATGTTGGCAATTTAATAATGTCCAACTAGTAATCCACAACTAGGGTGACAAGGGTCATGGCACATATCTAAATAATCAAGGTGTCATACAGCAAATTGGTATTTATCTAACCCCCATATTTAAATAAAGTATTTTTCTAATTGAACTAGCATGCAATAGGTTAAATCAAAATAGATTTCAAAATAGGATCAACATGGTCAAAGCACAAATTGCCTTCAAAAAGTACTTGTTTTTAGTCTTGAGTTAGATCCTGAGTCAATACTTCTCCTTCGAATCCTTCCGGCACTTCAACGTCTACTCGTAAAGCGTGCAATAGCAATACACGAATAAACAATAGGCGAAAAGTGTCCAAACATCCAAATAAAATCCATAAACAGAGAGAACATAATTTTATGAATTTTTAGAAACTGGAATCGTCAAATTTGGAGTTAAAATGCAAAAGTTATGATTATTTAAAGTTTAAATAATCAATTAAATAATTTTACAGAGAAAAACTTTACTCCAAAAATTAAATAAAATTTATATTTAGGTAGATCTCAATTTTATACAAATTTAGAAATTTTAATCACTCAAATCGGAGTTGAAACGCAAAAGTTATAAACGTTTGAAATTTGAATCAAAATCTGAAATCATTATTTCGAATTAATAAATCATTTTCTTTTTCGGAAATTAATTATTGCGTCAGCCTAGACACGTGGCAGCCTCTGATTGGTTGGTGGCGTCGGTAGGCTCATGGGCTCGATCCACGGCTTGGCTCGGGTCTCAGTGGACTCGGTCCCACGGCTCCTCGTGAGAATGACATGTGGGTCGCCTCGGATAGCGTCACTTCTTGGCGTCGGCGAGGCTCGGCCCATAGTGGCGGCAGTGGGACCTTGTGGCGTCATTCTTGGCGTCGGCGCTCGAGAACGGCGGCCCGACATGAGCCCGCCATGGCGTCGATGTGGCGTCATGGTGCGAGGTGTGGCGTGACATGCGGGCCCAGCGTGTCGGCGTCATGCGCACGCCTTGGCGTGGGCCAGCGGCCGTGGCGGTCGGCCTTCCCGACGCGTGGCGCAATCTCGGCCGTCGATTTGAAAATCAGCGGCCCAGATTAGATCTGGCTCTCACGCGTTTGGGTTAACGCGTTTGATCTGAACCGTTGAATCTAGATCAGGCGGTCAAGATTGGATCTAGTGGTTTTGGACGGAATCTCACCGTGAGATGACGTGGCGCAATCTGGGGCGTTGGATCTTGATCGGACTACCGAGAAGCTTCAACGAGCAGCAGCGATGGCGTGCGCGGAGGCTACTGGCCGAGCCGGGACGGCGACACGAACACGGCGTTTGCGGGCTCCTCCGGCGAGTGAGAGGTCCTTCGGGTGCGTCTCGTCGCGGTGAGTCGGATCTAGGGTCAACGGCGGGGACGGCGGGCGGCGAGCAAGCAAAAACCGCAGCGGAGGAGTGCTACACTCCGGCGAGCGATTGCGGGCGCGTCAGGGGCACTACGGCGGCGACGGCTAGGGCAACGGCTTCGCAAGGTCCAGGTGATCCTCGGGGTGTGATCCGGGCATTAAATAGCCTCGGCTTCCGCGCGGAAAATGGAAACCTAAATCCTCACGGCGGCGGGCGCGGCGGCGGAGTCCGGCTCGGACTCGGGCGGAGACGGCAGCGGAGGACCGTCCCACGTGGCGCGATCAACGGCCACGATCGCTGCAGCGATCGGATCCGCCGGACTTCGGCCCAACCGGTGCGATCCAATGCGGGCCGTTGGATCTCGATCCAACGGTCGGGATCGAATAGGGTTCGGTCAAGTCACTTGGCTCGGTCGGACTCGAGTCGGACTCGGACTCGGTCCGATCGGATGAAACGATACTTGACCCGACTTGATTTTCCAGCGATTTAATATTTAAAATAATTCCCAGTAATTCATTTAATTCATTAAAAATATCAAAAGACTCAGAAAAATTCTAGAAAAATTCTGGAAAATACTTTGGATCATTTTGGACTCAAATAAAATATTTCCAACAAAATTTTATTTGCAAAGTTTAATTCTTTAATTATTTCAAAATGGAATAAATTCAAATAAATTCCAAATAAATCCAAATAAATTCCAGAAAATTCCAAAAATTCACCAAAGTACCATATCACACATAGATTTAAGAAAAGCAAAATTTTGGGGTGTTACAGTGCATTTCTTGCTGGTACATGCGACTTAACCACGCACATCAGATCACAAAAATGATCAGGCGGTTCATTTGCTAAATTCTGCAAATCAATTATCTTCTTGACTTCTTGATTTGCTTCATTAGTGCGAGGGTCATGCGCGGGGATCCCAGTGGAATGCCATATTATTTCCCGGTATTTTTTATCCAATGGTTGATTCTCTCCCCCTAATGACGGGAAACGGTCCTCGTCAAAGATGCAATCAGCGAATCGGGCTGTATGCAACTCTCCAGTCATGGGTTCCAAATACCTGATTATGGATGCACTCTCATAACCAACGTATATCCCAGACTTACGGAGAGTGTAACACCCTACAAATCTAAACTGTCGTACAAGAAAATTTCGACAGCATCTCCCCTAAAATTAGGACAAAACGGAAGCGACAACAAGATTCATAATAAACATTACAAACGGGAATAACATAAAAGCATCAATACTAGAGATAACAAGTCTAAATCAACCAGAAAACAAACATAAACGTAAAACAGCTCCAAAGAGGACATCAACAGGTCTATGATTAATAAAATTTCAGCAAGCTAATGAATTATTAAATGCACTAGTCCATGTGATTCGTGATGACCCCGGAGGGTTGATTGTGCTACTAAGCCCACCCTTCAAGCTTACGACTCGCGAGAACTACCTGAAAACAACAAAATAACAAGGGGTGAGATTGGGTAATCTCAGCAAGCGGAACAACTTCTAACAAATAACACAGCCACAGTAAAACTAGCATACCAAATTCCTCATGTCCAATACCACATTACAGAGTCCACACAACCTCAGTAGAATGCATATGATTGTGCACATGCTTATGCCATGATCCTCCTCACCGTGCCCTTTCTCGGGAACACACGGTGTTGTCACCGTCTGATCGCGCCTGTTGGCGTCGACAAACTTCCAATGCATGATTATGCAGTTAATGCTTCATGCATAAATACATTCATAACTTCCCACTCTGAATTCACATGCTTGCATACCATCAAATAGCATGGATAAAATGCGAACATCATTGAGATAGAATATCTCAACAATTCATCTTGCAAACAACATCTTTCTTCATTCTTACGCATGATTCAAAAGCCAAACAACCACATCACAATGCAGGATAGGATATTGCAATCTCATAAACAAGTAGTTAAACCATGTAGGTGTGCTGCAATTAAGGTTTATATTGAAGACGAAACAAATAGCGAGTTATAGTTTAGCAAGACCGCTACTTCCACTTGCCTTTACCGACGTTGAAGACGAATCTAGTTGCGTCCAGAAGGGGCACCACCTGAACAAGCATTATTTCAGTACATAGCGACAACACAAATGATCACGTAACTCGAACCCGCGCTTCCTAACCCCCGTTCCCTTCTTAAACGCCAAAAACCCCAATCTGTCCGGGTTAAACAGCAGCAACCACTCTTCACAATTTCGTATCTTTTTCTATACAGATCAGCAAAATATAAAAAAATTACAGGAGCTAGATATTGACGAGATATACAACTTTCATGAAGACCATAAATTTCAATTCCATTGTTAATTATGCCTAAACAGACGTCCAACACAGGGGACGAAATCTGTTTCCAGATTCTGTTCGTCAACTTCCAACAGAGATAACTCTCATACCGTCGTCCCAAAAATTCTGAAAAAAATTACACAAGCTAGATCTCGACGTTATCTACAACTTTCTAGTTATAGGTTTTTGCAGGAAAAATCGTCTAGGTCACGTAAAACATGAAACAAGCCGCGCTGCACAATCTTCCCTCTCAGAAACAGCACCACGTGAACAACTACCCTTCTCCCCCTTCAAATCCCATCCAATCCAATCACCACCATATCTAAAACACTCCCAATCCTAGGTATAACAGGGGGTAAAAGATTGGGAATTTTACCTAAAGTTCTCCCTTGAGATCCCACGAAGAACACGCGATGATCACCGAAAACAAAATCTGCTTGTTCCCCACGCCTCCACGGATCCTCTTCTCGCTTTCTCCTTCGCGTTTCGCGGCGGATCTTGAGCCACCACGCAGGGGAGGGAGAGGAGATGTAGTGTGGCTGCTAGGGGAGGAAGGGGAGGCACCCTAGGGTTTGGGGAGGGTGGTCGGCCACAAGGTGGGGGCGCACCCCTTGGTGGGGGAAGTGGGCCGGCCCACTAGGGGGGTGGGGAGGTGGAGGTGGGAAGGGGGATTCCCGGTCCAGGCCCAGATTTTCTTCGGCCTTTTTCCCCTAGCCCGAAACACCAAAATTAATATTAAAATGCAGCATTTTCTTCAATTGTTTCATCCCCCGACAAAACCGTCATTCCTTTCCGAAACAAAAACAAGGAAGAAAAACCCTACAATCACTCTCAAGTTCTAGGGCATCACAGAGAGGGCCCATTGTAGTCCGTTGTGGGGTGGTATAGGTACATATATGTCGGGACCCGAATTGGCAAATCCGAACCCTCTGTGTAGTCAGCACTAGTCCAGGATCACGCTAGTGCACACAGTCTCAACATCGGTAAATATCACAATCATACACACCGATAGTAGTAAAGTATTTTAATTAAAATAACCAAACTGGTTGCTCGACCTTATGGTCAAGTTACAAGAGTACGCCACACGGGGCAAAAACTTATTAAGGAAATGAATTGCAGCGGAATAAAAGCATCAACGTGGTGCCATCCAGTATACCACAGGCAACTGACTGGGCTCGCTCCCTAGGTAGACGGCTCCTCCTGAAGTTCTTCCTCCAAGGCTGGCGTCGCTTCTCCTTCAACTGATGTTGTATTGTAGCAAGGGTGAGTACTTGGTACTCAGCAAGTCATGCACAGAATGCAGCTAATATGCTATATGTATGGCTTATTACAAAGAATAGGCTAACATGTACATTTGCAGTAAAACAGCAATTAACAAGTAGCATAAATAGATTCGAAGGCAATAAAGGTAAAGATTATATCATTAACTTTTCCAAGAGTTAAGTAAACACTTTTCCTTTCCTAATCCACATTTCCATCAACATCATCATTTAACCCAACCAAACTATCCAAGTCCAAGTTGTTTTCATGAAAGTCTAACCCTTGACTGTAATCCCCGAGCAATGTCCAGTACCGCGGACACGGCTATTCGAATAGATTTTACACTCTGCAGAGGTTATGCACTTTACCCACAAGATACAGTCAAACACCACAAAGGCGAATGATCGTAACAAAGCATTTCAGAGACCGCAAACTATACAAATGAACCCCTCCGACTTTTGTCATACACCATCCCTTCCCTTATCAGAGGCGAAGTATGGGACCGACATACCGTTGGACGGGTACTGTCGGGGGTTGAGTAATTCCCATAAATTACCTCGGGTGCCACGAACGGCCGAGCTCGCTCCTGCCCAAGCCACCAGGAGGTCGTTCCCAAGGACGACCTAGTCGGGACCTAAGAAGGTCGCATAGTCTGGCCGATTGCGAGCTCGAGCTCGCGTAAGACAACCGAGCTCGGAGCTAGCTATTAGCCGACCTGTCATGATCTCGAGGTCGGTGGAAGTAACCACCAGCGGTGTAACCTCCGTTCGTTCGTTGCGTCCTCCATGGGAGCATGGCGGAGTTGTAGGATCTGTTAGTTGCCACGTTGGACGTGGTCGAACGTGCGGATAGTAGATCTCAACGAGTACGGTCCTTTGTAAACTATAAAAGCATCCCCACCATGAGGGGGGAGGCACACTGAATATACACGAGCTGGAGTAGGGCTATTATCTCCCTCTTGAGAGGTCCGAACCAGGGTAAAACACCGTGTCACTGTCTAGTCCGGCCTAGTGAGTCACACCTCCGAGTAATCCCGCACGTAAGAAGGGATTGTGGTTGGTCCCTTCATCAACCAAGTAAGCTCGGCGGGGGCCTGCTCCCCAATCGTCGACAGCTGGCGCCGTCCGTGGGGACCGACTTTCCCTTTCGTGAGGATTCCCAGAGGATGTCAGACTCCCGGGATCACAGGGGCCCATGCGCCCTCGGGATCGATGAGGATGAGAAGTAGTTCTTCGATAATGAGGCAGCTGGCATCGCTGGCCTCGGAAGACATGACGGTTCCAGGAGCTTTTCCCTGGAAGCCGCCACACGGGAGCAGTTCTTCCGCTCCCAGCTCGACGCCCTTTTAGACGACGAATACGACGGGCTCTATGATGGCCGGACATCCCTGACCATCTCGAGCCCGACCAGGGGACCGCGTCGCGGGGAGACACCATGATGTCGCCCTCGCGGTCTGCCCAATCCCGCAGCATTTTTGTCACAGAAGAAGGCGGAAATCTCGAGGGCAAATCCCCGGGCGAGGCACGCCTCCGGCGGTACGAAGCGGCCAAGGACCACCTGGAGGCATCCCTGAACCGGACACTGGCCAGCTTACGCCGACGGATAGAGGCCATCGAAAACATGCAACCACCCACTTGCATGCGGGAGGTGCAGTCTCTGACCGGGAGGATGGCGGCTCTAAGTCGTTTCATCTCGCGGCTCGGGGAGCGCGGCCTACCTTTTTTCAAGGCGCTCCGTAAGCACGATGGTTTCACCTGGACAGAAGAGGCGGACAACTCATTCGCAGAACTGAAGCGATAATTGTCGAGCCCCCCGGTCCTGACCACACCGAGACTGGGGGAAGTCCTGTTGTTATACTTGGCCGCCACGCCCCAGGCGGTAAGCGCCGTAATAATAGTGGAAAGGGACGGGGCGCAGCGTCCGATCTACTACATCAGCGAAGTCTTGCATGGGCCCAAGGAGCGTTACCCTGAGGTCTAGAAGCTCCTGTACGCGCTGCTCGTGGCCTCCAAGAAACTATGACATTACTTTCAGGCTCATAAAATCCGAGTCCCGACCAACTTCCCGCTCAGGGAAATCTTAGGGAATCAGTGAAGGGTTTCGAAGCATGGAAAACAAAAATTTTTCCTACGATTGCAACCAAACACCAAGATCATATCTAGGAGATGCAAGTAAACGGTTTCAGAAGGACTCACCCTCGTAGACCGAAAGCGGGAATAACGTTCCCGCAAACAAACGTGGTTGATGTAGAGGTACACTCCCGACTTCGAAGTCGCGAAGATGAGCGCCACAAGCGGCGGCGCCTCAGGTACTTGGTCACACGTGCGGATCAGCGATGACCTCAATCCCTCGTTCCAGCGGGCGGAAGTAGAGGATCCCGAAAAACTCCAACAACACTCTGACTTAGTGGTGGTGGTGGTGGAGAAAATAATTTCAGCGACTTCGCATAAGCCACAGCTCAAAAAACGGATCAGCAGGAGGAAGGAGAATGGACCAACCAAAGGGTCAAATGGATGAACAACAAAGAGAGGAGCTCCTCCCTCCCTTTTATAGGAGGAGGAGGAGGCAAGGCCAAGGGGTGGCCGGGCGCATGGGGTGCCCCTTGCCCTCCCTCTCTTCATGTGAGTGATCTCTCCACTCCGTAAAACAACCCACTTTGGTTTCCATTAAAACCCCACTCAAGAAATGAAAGGGTTTTCTCCCATAAATAAATAAACATTTTTATTTCAGATATTTTAATATTTGTTAATTCTTTTAATTAACAAACATTAACATATACCCCCTTTAACTATTCGATATCCGAAACTATTAGGCGATACTCAAAGCGATCCTATCTTGTCCATATTTTTCTCGGTGTTCGTATCCACTCAAATGCATCGATGAACCTTAAGTGTGTCACCCTACGGTTCGTGAATAAAATGGACATGATTGAGACACCTCTCGGATCAATAATCATCGGCGGGATCACGGAGATCCATAATGACTCCCATTCACTCAACGATGAACTAGTGATCGCGTAAACCGTAAACGACATAACCAATTCCTTTTGTCTCACGATATTTTACTTATGCAGGATCCGATCATTAGTATCAACTATACCTAGTTCGATCCGTTCTGACAAGTACTCTTTACTCGTTCCGTGATATGACATTCTTGTGACCTAGTCACATGCTTGCAAGCGATGTCTATGTAATATCACCGAGAGGGCCCCAGTATATCTCTCTGTCATCTGGATGGACAAATCCCACTCTTGATGCATGAGCCTCAACTAATACTTTCATAGTACCCAAATCCATCTTTATAGTCACCGTGTTACGGAGTGACGTTTGATGTCATCAAAGTACTCTTAGGAGTTAGTGATTGACATCATCTCATGGTCTAAGGAAAAGAGCTATTTCGTATGTGTTTGATACTGACAACAAACTAAATGACTTGATCGTATTTGCTATACCAACTTGGGTGTATGTTCATCACATCATTCTTCTAATGACATGACCCCGTTATTAACAACATCCAATGTTCATGATCAGGAAACCTTGATCATCAGTTAATCAACGAGCTAGTTTAAAAAGAGGCTTTACTAGGAACCCTTTTGTTTATTAAACACACATGTATTAACGTTTCCGATTAATACAATTTTAGCATGAGAAATAAACATCTATTATAAACATGGAATATGATAATAAACAATTTATTATTGCCTCTCGGGCATATTCCCTTGATCTCCCACTTGCACTAGAGTCAATAATCTAGATTACATTGTGATGATTCTAACACCCATTGAATTCTGGTGTTGATCATGTTTTGCCCTTGGGAGAGCTTTAGTCAACGAGTCTGCCACATTAAGATCCGTGTGTACTTTGCAAATCTTTATATCACCATCCTTGACATGTTCACGGATGGAGTGAAACCAGCGCTTAATATGCTTGGAATTCTTGTGTGACCTTGGTTCTTTAGCATTGGCTATGGCACCATTGTTGTCACAATAGATAACCATCGGGTCCAACGCACTCGGAACCACACCTAGTTAGGATATGAACATCTTCATCCAAACCGCTTCTGTGGCTATACGAAGCGGCAATATATTCGCCTCTGTTGAAGATCCTGCCACCACAGATTGCTTGGAACTTCTCGACTCACTGCTCCTCCATTCATTTCAAAAATGTACCGGATTGAGACTTAGAGTCATCGGATCAGTGTTAAAGCTAAGCGTCGGCGTAACATTTTGCGACGAGCTCTTCTTCACCACCATATATGAGAAACATATCCTTAGTTCTTCTTAAGTACTTAAAGATATTCTTGACCGCCGTCCAGTGTTCAAAACCTGGATCAGGCCAGTATCTGCTAGTCAAACTAATAGCATGTGCCACATCCGGTCTTGTACACAACATAGCATACATGATAGAGCCTATGGGTTTGAAGCATAGGGAATCTTATTCATTACTTCTCTATCTTCTGCTTTGTAGCTGGACTCTGAGTCTTACTCAACGTCTTGCCTTGCATCATAGGTAAGAACCCTTTCTTACTTTCGTCCATTCTAAATTTCTTTAGAATCTTGTCAAGATATGTACTTTGTGATAGCCCAATCAAGCGTCTCGATCTATCTCTATAGATTTTGATGCCTAAAATATATGCCGCTTCACCAAGGTCCTTCATTGAAAACTTACTGTTTAAGTAATCTTTTACACTTTTCAAAAGGTCTATATCATTTCCTATCAACAATATGTCATCCACATATAATATCAGAAATGCTATAGAGCTCCCACTCACTTTCTTGTAAACACAACATTCTCCGTAAGTTTGGACAAATCCAAAACCTTTGATTACCTCATCAAAACGGAGATTCCAACTTCGTGATGCTTGCTTCAGTCCATAAATGGATCGCTGAAGTTTGCATACCTTATTAGCATCCTTAGGATCAACAAAACCTTTGGGTTGTATCATATACAACTCTTCCTCAATGTTTCCATTAAGGAACGCAGTTTTGACATCCATCTGCCAGATTTCATAATCGAAAAATGCAGCAATTGCTAACATTATCCTTACAGACTTTAGCATCGCTACGGGTGAGAAAGTCTCATCGTAGTCAACTCCTTGAATTTGTCGAAAACCCTTTGCGACAAGTCGAGCTTTATAGACGGTCACATTACCATCAGCGTCTATTTTCTTTTTGAAAATCCATTTGTTCTCAACGGCCTTACGGTCATTGGGTAAGTCCACCAAAGTCCATACTTGGTTTTCATACATGGATCCCATTTCGGATTTCATGGCTTCTAGCCATTTGTCGAATCTGGGCTCATCATCGCTTCATCATACGTCGCAGGTCATCATTCTCAACTACCATGACATTCATAGTAGGAACATAAAAGTCAGGAGCATTATGCGCTCTTGTTGACCTGCGAGGTGCGGTAGTGTTCTCTTTCGGAGTTTCATGATCCTTATCATTAGTTCCCTCTTCATTTGGTGAAGTCAACTCCGAAACAACTTCCGTCGATTATGCACTTGCCATTCCATTAAGAGAAGGTTCAACAACCTCGTCGAGTTCTACCTTCCTACTACTCACACCTTTCGAGAGAAACTCTTTCTCCAAAAATGATCCATTCTTGGCAACGAAAACCTTGCCCTCGGATCTGTGATAGAAGGTGTACCCAATTGTTTCTTTAGGGTATCCTATGAAGACGCATTTTTCCGCTTTGGGTTTGAGTTTATCAGGTTGAAGTTTCTTCACATAAACATCGCATCCCCAAACTTTTAGAAATGACAGCTTAGGTTTGTTACCAAACCATAATTCATACGGTGTCATTTCAACGGATTTAGATGGTGCCCTATTTAAAGTGAATGCAAATTGTTTCTAGTGCATGACCCCAAAATGAAAGTGGCAAATCTGTAAGGGACATCATAGATCGAACCATATCCAATAAAGTCACGATTACGGCCTTTCGGATACACCATTCTGTTGTGGTGTTCCAGCAGGAGTGAGTTGTGAAACTATTCCACATTGTCTCATGTGTGTGCCAAACTCGTAACTAAGATACTCTCCTCCACGATCGGATCGTAGAAATTTGATCTTTACATTACGATGATTTTCTACTTCACTCTGAAATTCTTTGAACTTTTCAAATGTTTCAGACTTGTATTTCATTAAGTAAATATATCCATATCTACTCAAATCATCCGTGAAAGTAACTAACGATATCCACCACGCTACCGACACACTCATTGGACCACACACATCGTTATGTATGATTTCCAATAAGTCGGTTGCCCGCTCCATTGTACTGGGAAAACGGGGTTCTAGTCATCTTGCCCATGAGGCATGGTTCACATGTTTCAAATGATTCATAATCAAGTGATTCTAGTAGTCCATCAGAATGGAGCTTCTTCATGCGTTTAACACTAATATGACATAAGCGGCAATGCCACATATATGCAGCAATATCATCATTCAACTTAATTCTTTTGGCATTCACATTATGAACATGTGTACTATTATCAAGATTCAAAATAAATAAACCATTCTTTTCAGGTGCATGACCATAAAAGATATTATTCATATAAATTGAACAACCATTGTTCTCAGACTTGAATGAATAACCGTCTCGCATTAAACAAGATCCAGATATGATGTTCATGCTCAACGCAGGCACTAAATAACAATTATTTAGGTTTATAACTAATCCTGATGGTAATTGGATAGGTAGCGTCCCGACGGCGATCACATCAACTTTTGATCCATTGTCGACGCGCATCATTACCTCATCCCTTGCTAGTTGTCGCTTATTCCTTAGCTCTGTTTGAGTTACATATGTTAGCAACCGAACCGGTATCAAATACCAGTACTACTGCGAGTACTAGTAAGGTACACATCAATAACATGTATATCATATATACCTTTGCTCACTTTCCGTCCTTCTTATCGGCCCGGATATTTTGGGTAGTTGCGCTTCCAGTGCCAGTGCCCTTGGCAAGTAAAAACATTCGATGTCGACTTAGGGCTAGCCTTGGTCTTCTTCTCAGATGTGGCAACAGACTTGCCCTTCTTCTTGAAGTTTCCCTTAGCCTTGCCTTTCTTGCCATTCTTCTTGAAACTGATAGTCTTTTGGACCATCAACACTTGATGTTCCTTCTTGATCTCCACTTCAGCGATTTTCAGCATTGTGAAGCTCGGGGAGAGACTTCTTCATGCCCTGCATGTTGTAGTTCATCACAAAGCTCTTGTAGCTTGGTGGCGTAGGATCGGAGAACACGATGAATTCCTAGCTCAATGGGGATCGTTATTCCCAAAGCTATGAGTTTATCGGCATACCCAGACATTTTGAGTACGTGCTCACTAACGGAGCTGTTTTCCTCCCTCATGCAGCTAAAGAACTTTTACGAAGCTTCATAACTCTCTCTTGCGGCATGGGTGTCGAAGATCATTTTCAACTCTCTCATTGTATCAAAAGCATTGCTGTGCTCGAAAGCGTTTCGCGGCTCAGGCTCAAGGCCATACAAAATGCCGCATTGAACTAAACTGTGGTCCTCCTTGCGAGTCAAGAAAACATTTTTCTCCTCCTCGGGGCATCATCAGTAGGCGGGGCACCTAGCGGCGCTTCTAGCACATAGCTCCTTTGAGCGTGGCGAGGAGAATCCTCAGGTTAAGGGCCGATTGGTAAAATTGCTACCATTGGTGGCTAGTTTCTCTTTCTCCATGAACAGATTGAAATTGAAAGTAGGGGTGCCATCTACAACGTATTTGCAAAGTTATTTAGACTAAGTTCATAATAGATTAAGTTCAAAGTTAATTAAAATTACTACGAGAACTCCCACTTAAAAACAACATCCCTCTAGTTGTCTTTAGTGATTACATGAACCAAATTCACTATACCAAAACGATCATCACGAGAGACGGCATAGTTTCAAAGGCGAACATCAATATGTTCATCATATCATCCATATGACTCATGCTTTACCTTTAGGTTCGTGTTCGAGGCCATGTCCGTACATGCTAGGCTCGCCAAGTAGAACCAAAGTATTTGCGTGTGTAAATCGGCTTACACCCGTTGTATGCGAGCGTAGAGTCTATCACACCCGATCATCACGTGGTGCTTGAAGCAGCGAACTTTCTTAACGGTGCATACTATGGAAGAACACATTATTATCTTGATATTAATTTGGAGGATCATCTTATAGTGCTATCGACGTGATCATATCCAAGCAAAATAAGATGCATAAAAGGATTAACATCACATGCATGAATAAAGTGATATGATATGGTCCTTTCAAAGACTTGATCTCCATCTTGTGCGACATGGTATGATCTCCATCATTCCACCGGCATGGCACCAACGTCCATGATGCTGCCATCTTGATTGTCTTCCTCCATTACAATATATCACATGGACATATATTTAGCACGCAGGCCATAAAAAGAAAAAACAACCAAATGGCTCCTGCCGGTTGTTTAAATTTACAATAAATTTCATTTCATACAACAATCTTTGTATCAATGACCATATCACATCACAAGCCCTGCAAAAACAAGTTAGACGCCTCTAATTTATTTTTGCATATTTTACGTGGTTTTGGGCTTTCTAGGAAAAACTGTTCTTACCTACGAACAAGAACCACAACGGTGATAAAAACATTATTAGCAAACCGTTGTAAATTAGATCATGACTATAGTAGGAGAAACACACACCCGCAAAGCCACTAATGCAATACTAGTTGCATGTCAAGCGTGGAACAAGTCTCATGTGCGAGGACATGTAAGGTTAGTCCGGGCCGCTTCAAATCCCACTATGCCACCATGATCCAAAATACACGAAAGTATGCAATAACATGATCATCAACGCCCACATCCACATGTGTTTTAAACCGTACAAAACATCTAAGCATAGACCTGGCTCTGATACCACTGAAGGGTTTCGAAGCATGGAAAACAAAAATTTTTCCTACGATTGCAACCAAACACCAAGATCATATCTAGGAGATGCAAGTAAACGGTTTCAGAAGGACTCACCCTCGTAGACCGAAAGCGGGAATAACGTTCCCGCAAACAAACGTGGTTGATGTAGAGGTACACTCCCGACTTCGAAGTCGCGAAGATGAGCGCCACAAACGGCAGCGCCTCCGTACTTGGTCACACGTACGGATCAACGATGACCTCCAATCCCTCGTTCCAGTGGGGCAGCGGAAGTAGAGGATCCCCGAAAAACTCCAACAACACTACAGCTTAGTGGTGGTGGTGGTGGAGAAATAATTTCAGCAGCACTTCGCATAAGCCACAGCTCGAAAAAACGGATCAGCAGGAGGAAGGAGAATGGACCAACCAAAGGGTCAAATGGATGAACAACAAAGAGAGGAGCTCCTCCCTCCCTTTTATAGGAGGAGGAGGAGGCAAGGCCAAGGGGTGGCCGGCGCATGGGGGGGTGCCCCTTGCCCTCCCTCTCTTCATGTGAGTGATCTCTCCACTCACTTTAAAATAACCCACTTTGGTTTCCATTAAAACCCCACTCAAGAAATGAAAGGGTTTTCTCCCATAAATAAATAAACATTTTTATTTTAGATATTTTAATATTTGTTAATTCTTTTAATTAACAAACATTAACATATACCCCCTTTAACTATTCTGATATCCCGAAACTATTAAGCGATACTCAAAGCGATCCTGTACTGTCCATATTTTTCTCCGGTGTTTCGTATCCACTCAAATGCATCGATGAACCTTAAGTGTGTCACCCTACGGTTCGTGAATAAAATGGACATGATTGAGACACCTCTCAGATCAATAATCATCAGCGGGATCTGGAGATCCATAATGACTCCCATTCACTCAACGATGAACTAGTGATCGCGTAAACCAGAAACGACATAACCAATTCCTTTTGTCTCACGATATTTTACTTGTCCGGGATCCGATCATTAGTATCAACTATACCTAGTTCGATCCCGTTACCGACAAGTACTCTTTACTCGTTCCGTGATATGACATTCTTGTGACCTAGTCACATGCTTGCAAGCGATGTCTATGTAATATCACCGAGAGGGCCCAGAGTATATCTCTCTGTCATCTGGATGGACAAATCCCACTCTTGATGCATGAGCCTCAACTAATACTTTCATAGTACCCAAATCCATCTTTATAGTCACCGTGTTACGGAGTGACGTTTGATGTCATCAAAGTACTCTTCCGGAGTTAGTGATTGACATCATCTCATGGTCTAAGGAAAAGAGCTATTTCGTATGTGTTTGATACAGCAACAAACTAAATGACTTGATCGTATTTGCTATACCAACTTGGGTGTATGTTCATCACATCATTCTTCTAATGACATGACCCCGTTATTAACAACATCCAATGTTCATGATCAGGAAACCTTGATCATTAGTTAATCAACGAGCTAGTTTAAAAAGAGGCTTTACTAGGAACCCTTTTGTTTATTAAACACACATGTATTAACGTTTCCGATTAATACAATTTTAGCATGAGAAATAAACATCTATTATAAACATGGAATATGATAATAAACAATTTATTATTGCCTCTCGGGCATATTCCCTTCAATCAGGACGCAAGAGGGCAGATCGCGAAGTGGGCCATGGAGCTCGCCGAATTCGAGATCGAATTCTCGGCTAGAACCGCAATCAAGTCTTAGGTCCTAGCGGACTTTCTAGCCGAATGGACAAATCCCGCCCCATCCCAGCCAGAGCCCGACCAGGCCAGGAAAGGTCGCTGGGTCATGCACTTCGATGGGTCCCGAGCTTACGATTGCTCGGGGGCTGGAGTGGTCCTGGAATCCCCTCAGGGGGAGCGCATCCAGTATGCCTTCCAATTGCATTTCACTGTGACAAACAACGCGGCAGAGTATGAAGGGCTACTGGCCGGGCTTCGGGCATGCAAGGCGCTCGGGGTCCAACAACTAACTGCGAAGGGTGACTCGCAGCTAGTGGTCAACCAGGTCAACAAGGAGTATCAGTGTTCCGATGACTCAATGGAGCTTTACCTGGCTGAAGTAAGGAAGATGGAAAAGTATTTCAGAAATTTCGAGGTACTGTACATCCCCAGGAAGGACAATGCCCTGGCCGACCATCTATCAAAGGTCGGTTCCGCCAAACTTCCCGCTCCGGCGGGGGTGCTCGTCGAGCACCTTCATAAGCCCTCCATTCCTGCCGAAGGGGAGGCATCCGAGACGGGTGGTATCGTCTCCTTCCTCGAGCATGGTGCGAGTTGGATGACGCCATTCATCCAGTACCTAGCACACGGGACCTTTGCCAGGAAGAGGCCGAGAAGTCCCGGCTTGTAAGACGCTCCCCTCCATATAAAATGGTCGAGGGCTTCTTGTACCGCAAGGGTGCGCTGGGGGTCCTCTCCAAATGCATCACTCAGGAGGAAGGAAAATACCTCCTCAAGGATATCCACGATGGGATGTGTGGAGCCCACTCTTCCTTTAGGACCTTGGTAAGCAAAGCCTTCCGATTGGGTTACTACTGGCCGACGCGCGCTCCATAGTGACCTCCTGCCAGTCTTGCCAGTTCCACGCTCGCAAAATCCACCAACCGGCATATACACTACAGACCATGCCCCTGACTTGGCCATTCTCGGTTTGGGGCATCGACATACTCGGTCCATTTCCCCGGGGAAGGAAGGGTTGTAAACACCTGATTGTCGCGATCAACACCTTCACCAAATGGATTGAGGCCGAGCCTGTGTCGATCATCTCGGCCCAAGCGGCTAAGAGGTTCTTCCGCAATAATGTAGTGACTCGCTTCGGCATACCAAGTCGCCTCAATACAGAAAACGGCACTCAGTTCACAAGCGAGCTATTTCAGGCTTATTGCGAGGAGATCGGGACCAAGATATGCTTCGCGTCCGTCGCCCACCCGCAGAGCAATGGGGCGGTCGAGCGTGCGAACGGGCAGATTATCCAAGGAATCAAAAAGAGTCTTCAGGAATCTCGACCAGCACGGACAGGCTTGGGTGGACGAGCTACCTCCCGTCCTCTGGTCGGTCCGCACCACGATGAGCCGAGCTACAGGGGAGACCCCTTTCCAGCTCGTGTATGGCGTAGAAGCCGTCCTGCCCGCCGAGGTCGTGTTGGGATCTCCAAGGGTGAATCTGGCCGAGGACATCGACCAAGAAGGCGAGCGCCTCCTCGACCTCGACCTCACGGAAGCGACACGCGAACGAGTTCTGCTGCGATCCGCGGTCTACCTGCAAGCTCTCCGCAGGCACGCCGCTAAGTCAGTACGACCAAGGACCTTACATGTCGGTGATCTCGTTCTGCGACGAGTTCAAGACTTGTCAAAAGCCAACAAATTAACTCCAAGATGGGAGGGTCCTTACACGGTCGTCTCAACAACACGCCCGGGGGCTGTCCGCCTCGTGATGGAAGATGGTCGAGAACTCGCCAGCACCTGGAACATCGACCAACTGCGTAAGTTCTATATTTAATTCACCCTACTTTACTATTTTCTACAATCACGACTGCCCCCCTCACCTCGTCGGTTAATAAAATTCGACACCTTGGATCGCCCCCGTTTCTTTTTACCCTGGGGAGAGATCCCGTGGCCCAGCCCGATCTCGACCAAAAGTCAAAAGCGAGCTCGGTTGTCGTGGCACCAACGGACGGAAATACGATCGGCTAACGCCATGCCGCCAAGCTCGACCTCAGGGGCCCCCGTCCTTGTAAGATGATCATCTTTCCGTGGCAAGTCTCCGCCGCGGGCAACGAATCGCACGGACACCCCCTCGGATGGCTCCGAGCACAGGTCGGCCGACGCACGGTATGGGTATTCCGTATCTGGAGGCCACATGATCTCCGGGGCGCGTTACTTCGTCCTTAGTCTCCCGGGCCTCTCCCGCCAACAAGGTCGCGCTCGCAATCTACGTCCACGACCTCCGTTGACGGCGGGGGGCTGTACGGGCACCATGCGACTACGACCTAGAACGACCTGCGCTTAAGGATTTTCCCCTACTCTATCGTTCGTTGCTCACGTAATCATCGACCATCAATGTATAAGGAACAACAGGACAAAGCAGGCGCTAGAAGCGCGTTAGCATTTCGACCGATAACATAAGGACATGTAATATGCACAAATCATTTTTACATGAGATTCGAGTTTTGCAGGTAAACCCGCAGGAAACGACATAGCGAAAAGCGGCCGGTGCGCTTCTCGTCCTGGAGAGTGGCGAGCTCCTCCCGTACGGAGTCGAGCTCGGACTCGAGGTCGAGCACCTACCGACGAGCTTCCCGACCATCGCTAGCCGCCTGGCGAAGCCGTCTGGACTCCTCCCTATGCTGATCAATCGTCTTCTCGGCACTCTGAAGGGAGTCTCACAGCTTCACCACCGTCACCTCAAGGCCCGACCTCGCATGCTCGCTCTGATCGAGGCGCTCCTTGAGGACCAGTGAGGACTCCTCCATCTTGTGCCGGATCTCCGCCTCAGAAGCCTTCAGCTCGGCAACCAGGCGCTCGAGCTCCGCGATCCTCGCATCTTGCTCGGCATGGTGCTTTGCAACGACTTCTGGTGGGACGGTCGCGGCCCGAAAGTCCTGCATGGTGGTCTCTAGCACCTGAACGGTGGGGCATCTCGGGTTACTGTCGATCTTATAGGAAAAGAGACGGTGTCAAGGAAACTTACCCAATGAAGCTGGGCCTCCAGCCCTTCCCGGAATAACTCGGCAGGGTGCTCCACTCCATTCTCTCCTCCTTGGACGGGCATGGGGCCCGGGAGTTCTTCCACCTCCCCTCGGGCCCGAACTCCCTCGTTATCCGGGAGTGGAAGACCCTGGTTTGGGGGGTCAACCTCCATCACCTAGGGGAAGACAGCCGCAAGGGTAGGTACCTCCGCCTGCGTTTCTTCCCCCCGGGCAGGAGTTGCGCCCGGGGAATCTGCCGCTTCCTAAGCTCGGGCTCCTTCGGCATCTGAGGACGCGGGGTCTTCGGCACGGGGCGTGGAGTCGTGGCCCTGGTCTTGGGGGTCGACCTCCATCTCCTGGAGGACGACGGCCTCAAGGGCAAGGACCCCTACCTGCGTTTCTTCTCCCCGGGCAGGACTTGCGCCCAGAGACTCCACCTCCTCTTGGGCTCGGGCCCCTTCAGCGTCCAAGGGTGCGGGATCTTCAGGCCGAGGCGCGGAGTCGACGGCCGGAAGATCAGCGCCGACCGAGAGGACCTCGGTGCTCGGCGGTTCCCCCCGCCTGGGAGCTGGTCCGTCCCGCCAGCCTCAGTCAAGGTCGGCTCCACGATGAGCAGAGCTACCGGCTCGCCCTCGCCAGGATGAGCTCCGTCCGGGTTGGAGTCTCCCAGCGCCGAGCCGGCGTTGGTCTCCGACGGAGTATCGCGAGCTCGGTGGGGCTCCTCCGCGATCTCCTGAAGTGTCTCGGCGATGATGTCGCTGGCGTCGGCAGAGTCTTCGCGGAGACCCTCGGCAGCACGCTCGATGCCACCAGGCTCCGCTGCGTCGTCGTCCAGCTCGATTATGAGGTGGGGGACGCCGTCCCTCGCAGCCCGAGCATCGGCGGCAGCGATCTTCCTTCGCGTTTCCTCTTCAGGAGACACGATCTCGGGGGCTTGGGCCTCCGTAGCCTCGGCCACCCCCTCCTCGACCTCAACGCCCACCACGGCATCGGCAGCACGGGCGAGCTCTCTCTCTAAGGCGAGGTCAAGAATATCGTCAGCCATAGCTTCGAAATCCCATACCTCCGTACCGGATGCCACACCCACTATAGACGATGTGGGGTTAGTGTGGCACCGGGGAAGGAAGAAGACGAACAAGGTTGAGATGAGAAGCTAACCTCGCACGGTCTCTTCCATTTGGGCGCGGGCGTGAACGATGAGGGCGGCCATGTCTTCGCGCGCCTTGTCGGCCCTTGCGACTGCGGGGTCGACCTCCTCCAGGCCGACCTCAGAGACGGTCGGCGTTGGACGCGACTGGGGCATGGCGGACGACCTGCGGTGCCTCAGGGCTAGCGGGGCGGGGTCCAGTTCCTCCTCCTCCTCGGTCTCGGCCCGTGGAGCCAAGCTCGAACTCACCTGCGCAAGCTCCGCCTGGAGGGCCGCGATTTGGCCCTCTAGCTCCTTCTTCCGCGCAGGGCTAGCCGCGGCTGCGGCCTCCTTCTTCGCCCGCTCGGCGAGCTGGCGTAAATGAGCCATCAGATCGGGGTTTTTTCTGGTGTATTCATCCATCCACAATTTTAACTCGCTCACCTCCCTCCGGTCGGCGTACTCCAAATGTTGGCGAGGTGAACGATCGCCCGAGCTACGGCGCCTGCTCGAACGCCTAGGCGGAGACGGCGTGGCTGAAGGGGATCGATCGCGACGCTTGCGGCTCGCCAGCTTCTTGGTCTTACGACCTCATCCTCCGGTGCCCGCTCCTCCCAGCTGCGATGCCAGTTGGGCCACGGCGACCTCGAGGGCAATTTTCTCCTGCCAAGAAGAGCTCGAATGAGGTCGAGAAACCCCCGGGGAGACCTGGTCCAGATAAAAATTCCAAAAAGGGTCCGAGTCGAAGGCTTACCGCCTCGGTCCGGTTAAGGACGTTGTTCAGGATCTGGCGGTCCTCTATGATCTCCTTGCCCTTTGGGGTGCCGAACATCTCGGACACCCTCACGTCCACCCAGTCCTCTGGCGGAGCTGCGTACCAACCAAGAAGAGGCGGTGAGAACGGGTATCTTCTGTTTTGAGAAGAAAATCGAGGGCGATGGTATACCTGAGCGCGACTCCCGGGTAATGTCCTGCCACCCCTCGACCTTGAAGAAAGGGTGCACCCTCCTCCTGAGGGGTGACACTCGGTTCCTGACGTAGTCCCGGGCGACATCCCGTCCGGTCAGCCCTAAGCATGTGAGCTCGTTGATCAGCATGAGCACCTTCTCCTCCTCGGGCTGCACAGACGGTCGGGGTGTCTCGACAGCATGGGCTCTGGCGCCGGTGTAGGAAAGCGAGCTGCCTTCTACCTTCCTCAGGTAGAACCAGGAGTTAGCCCAACCCGACACCGAATCCTTGAGCGTAAAGCTCGGGTACTCGTACGGACGGGTAGGTCGAAGACGGAAATAAAGGCAGCCGGCCGACGAGGGCGTCTTAGGTCTTGAGGCGATAGAAATGGAAGAAGAGGCTGGGAGTGGGCTCGATGCCCACGTACCCTTCACAGAGATGGGCGAAGATGGCCATTATGAGGATGGAATTTGGATGGAGGTGAGTGATCTCGCACTCACAGAAGGCGAGAACGGACTCGACGAACTCGCTTTCGGGCGTCCGGAGCCCGTTCATGGCGTAAAGCTCGGTGGAGACGATCTCCCCTTCCTCCGGCTGCGGACTCTCCTCGGCACCAGGGGCTCTCCATGTGCCAGCATCGAGATACTTCGCCCGTTGAAGTATCTCTAGCTTTTTCTTATCGAGTCAGCTGGCGCCGAACTTTGCCATTGGAAGGAGGAAGGCGATCGAGGGGAGAGACGAGCACACGAGGTCTGGTGGAGCGAGCGCTGGAGCGGGGAGTGTTGGAGGCATTTTTTGCTGGAAGATCGTACGGATCTAGGTTTCCCTCCGGTGTTTAAAATCCCTCCGGGAAATAGGAAAGCGAAGGGACTTCCCGCCGTTATGGTCGAGGAAGCCCTAGAGGCGCAGAGGGCAGTTGAGGCGTTCGCCACCCAGGGAACGACACGTGGGCACGCGAATTGAAACTGTCCTGCCAAGAGACAGTTCCCCAGGAAGGGCGGTTCGAACTGCCCGTTGAGGGGGGGGCCCACATCCATCCGCCCGAAGCGCGACGAACTGAGGCAAAAGCTCGTTCCCAGAGGTGGTTAATAGCTCGGTGGTCGCGGCAGCTGTTCGCCGCAGCAAATCCGACGTGCTCGTAGGATGGTAGGCCCAAGGGGAAGGCCTTCCTTAGGCCTTTTTCCACTTGAACCTCGGGGGCTAGCTGTCGGGGGTTGAGTAATTCCCATAAATTACTTCGGGTGCCACGAACGGCCGAGCTCGCTCCCGCCCGAGCCACCAGGAGGTCGTTCCCAAGGACGACCTAGTCGGGACCTAAGAAGGTCGCGTAGTCTGGCTGATTGCGAGCTCGAGCTCACGTAAGACAACCGAGCTCGGAGCTGGCTATTAGCCGACCTGTCGTGATCTCGACATCGGTGGAAGTAACCACCAGCGGCGTAACCTCCGTTCGTTCGTTGCGTCCTCCACGGGAGCGTGGCGGAGTTGTAGGATCTGTTAGTTGCCACGTTGGACGTGGTCGAACGTGCAGATAGTAGATCTCAACGAGTACGGTCCTTTGTAAACTATAAAAGCATCCCCACCATGAGGGGGGAGGCACACTGAATATACACGAGCTGGAGTAGGGCTATTATCTCCCTCTTGAGAGGTCCGAACCAGGGTAAAACACCATGTCACTGTCTAGTCCGGCCTGGTGAGTCACACCTCCGAGTAATCCCGCACGTAAGAAGGGATTGTGGTTGGTCCCTTCATCAACCAAGTAAGCTCGGCGGGGGCCTGCTCCCCAATCGTCGACAGGTACCATGCCATAGCACTGGAACGCCCCCTTTCAAGCTACACAAAAGGTGTAGTTGACACCCCGAGGTATCACAGGCAAGTTTTTAGTGACTTACTCAACTAGGTCCGTCCCATTGCGGACATGTGGTTGCACGCTTGACTCAGATCAAAGGTTTGCATGGTTAAGTCCTTAGAATGACCAGGGCAAGACTACCCGAAGAACCAAACAACGTCCCCGGTGCCACTCATGGCCCACCATAACATTCTTGCCACTTGCCCCGGTCTAAATCTATTTATCAAACCCGGTTGATTACCATGCACCACGTGCCATGTAACACCCCAAAATTTTGCTTTTCTTAAATTCATGTGTGGTTTGGCACTTTGGTGAATTTTTGGAATTTTCTGGAATTTATTTGGATTTATTAGGAGTTTATTTGAATTTATTCCATTTTGAAATAATTAAAGAATTTAATTTTGCAAATAAAATTTTGTGGGAAATATTTTATTTGAGTCCAAAATGATCCAAAATATTTTCCAGAATTTTTCCGAATTTTAAAGTCATTTGCTATTTTTAAATGAATTAAATGAATTACTGGGAATTATTTTAATTATTAAATCGCTGAAAAATGCGAGTGGGTTTGTCTTGTTCATCCGAGGCCAAGGCCGAGTCGGACTCGAGTTCGAGTCAGCCGAACCCGACCGAGGCAGTTGACTCAGCCGAACACGTTCAACCACAAACGATCCCAACCGATGGATCCGGATCAGCGGTCCGGATCATTTCGCGCGTGACAACGGCAGCGCCCGAGCCATCCCCGCCGTCGATCGCGCCACGTGGACGGCCGCGATTTCGTCGTCTCCGCCGGATCCGAGCCGGAGTTCTCCGCCGCCGTCACCGTGTCAACCTCGGTTTCCGCGCTCTACACGGAAGCCGAGGCCCCCTTTAAATACACCGCCGCCATCGGAAGCGCACAACCGTGACGCACCGAGCCCCCTTCTCACCTCGCCTGAGCCGCCGCCGTCGTCCGCAATTGCTCGCCGGAGTAGAGGAAGTCTTCCGCCGCGGTTTTTCGTTGATCCCCGCCGCCTCCGCCGTTCTCCGACGCCACCAAGCCCAGGCCGAGATCGCCGTGTCGCGCCGGCGCCACGGGAGTGCCGGCCTTCACGCCGGAGTTGCGGAAGCGCGCCGCGGGAGGTCGTCGTCTTCGTCTCGGTCAAGCCAACGCCGCGCGCCGCATCGACCCTCGCGAACTTCGGACGGCCGTCCGATCAAGATCGGACCGTCACGGTGAGATCACGTTTAGATCCTCGGATCTAATCCCGGCCGTTGGATCTAGATCCAGCGGTCAGGATTGGCCACGTTCACCCCGAGCGTCGCTACCCGATCAATCTGGGCCGTTGATTTTGAATCAACGGCCGAGATTGTGCCACGCGTCGGGAAGCTTGACCGCGCGATCGGCGCACCAGCGTGAGACGCCCGACAGCGGGCCCAGCGTCGGCGGGACAGCGGAACCGCACCATGGCGTCATCGGCCCGGCGTCACGGTGAAACCGCTTGTCGGCTTGCCCAGCAGTGTGCTGACGTCAGCAATGACGTCATCTGTAGGCCCCACCTGTCAGCGACCGTGAGCCATGGACTGAGTCCACGGTGGACCGAGCCAAACCGTGGACCACGTCCATGGACCGGCTGATGTTGATTTGGTTTTGATAAATAGTTTTCGACCGGGGCATGTGGCAAGAATGATCAGGTGGGCCAGTGTGGCACTGGGGATGTTGATTTGGTTCTTCGGGTAGTCTTGCCCTGGTCACTCTAAGGACTTAACCTTGCAAGCCTTTGAACTGGGTCATACTTGCAACCACATGGCTGGAATGGGACGGCCCTAGTTGACTAAGTCGCTAAGGACTCACTTGTGGAGCCTCAGGGTGTCAATTACACCGTTTGTGTGATTGTACGGGGGAGCGTATCGTGGCTGTGGCCAGATACCCATCTAACGGTGTGTTGGTCCCATACTTCGCCTTGGCTAAGGGAAGGGATGGTGTAGAGCACGAACCGGAGAGGACCACCTGTGTTGTTTGAGGCTTAGAAAGGCTTTATTCACTGAACTCGCCTTTGTGGTGTTTGATTTGTATCTTGTGGGTAAAGTGCATAACCTCTGCAGAGTGTAGAATCTATTTAAATAGCCGAGTCCACGAGTCTTGGACAATGCTCGGGGATTACAGTCAAGGGTTAGACTTTCTGAAAATAACTTGGATTTGAAAGGTGGGTTGGTTTAATAATGAAGATGATGGAAATATGGTTTAGGATGGGGAAAATGTTTATTAAACTTCTTGAAAAGTTATTTATGCTTTACTTATTTCTACTGCTTTCGAATCTACTTATATTACTTTTCAAATCTTTGTTTCTTGCCAAAAATACCTTGAGCTATTCCTTTGTACCAAGCCATGCATGTAGTATATTAGCTTGCATTCTGTGCATGACTTGCTGAGTACCAAGTACTCACCCTTGCCCCAACACAACATCAGTTGAAGAGGAGACTACGCCAGCTTTGGAGGAGGAACTCCAGGAGGATCCGTCTACTTAGGGAAGCGAGCCCGATCGGTTGCACGTGGTATCTTGGATGGCGCCACGGGTTATTTGATTTTCATTGCTATTATTTTTCTCTGAATAAGTTTCGCCTTGCGAGGCATACATTTGTAACTTGACCATAAGGTCGAGTAACCAGTTTGGTTATTTAAATAAAGTACTTTATTGGTATCGAGTGGTATGATTGTGATATTTACCGATGTTAAGACTGTGTGCACTAAGCGGCGTTCTGGACTAGTCTTTGAACACACGAGAGGGTCGGATTTGCAAATTCGGGGTCCCGACAGAGGTGGTATCGAGCCATACTTGATTGTAGGCTCAACCCTAGCTAGAATGGTCGTAGTGAGGATAAAACCTATTTTCTAAAAGCTAAAAAAATTGTCAAGATAAGAAATGACATCTCGACTTATCCCCTTCTCTCTTTTCTTGTCTCTTGCTGAAATTTTCCCTTACCTTGTCACAATTTAAAAATTCGAGTTCTTACGTAAAGCACTCTTGTGACAGATGGAGGAAGAGTTCAACTACGTTGATCTGGGAGTTAGTCACGCCCGCGGAACTTTGGCATATGCTACAAACTCTCGGAGATTTTGAGAAGCCCCAATACCAAGTGGAAGTGATCGGACAAGCGGGATTGATCAAGGCTTGTGACGTGAAGATTGAGGTACTGCTAGGAAAAGGGCCCAGGCGATCGCTCGATACAACTGACCTTTGCCAGAGATCTACAATGCAGATGGGTATCCAAGAAGTATCACGACGAGCAATGCGGCACATTACCCGTATCTACGCCAGAGAAGGTGGAGATGCGGTGTTACGTTACCATCCGCGCAGCGATAACCTTCTTGACCAAGGCGATTCGGGATGAGGATGCCACGCGGTTACACGATTGGCACGATTTGTTGTCGCCAGGAGGATGTACTAGATAATACAAGCAAGGAGCTCTGAAGGCCCGCAAGGAGATCACGGCAGAGAAGAACAGATGGCGGGAAGCTCAAGAGTATGTGGCACACCTTCTCACGAAGGATTGACGAGTTGGAGATGACCTTATGCGGACCCGGACCCAGAGCGATTGAGCTACACGAGCCAGATCCGAGGAGTCGGATCTCGATGAGGACACTTTGCTTCAGGACTACCACAGAGGACACGATCATTTGGACATGGCGATCGTTTCGCGCCTATGCCACAGCACCCGTACCCAGGCCGTGGAGGTTTTCTCGATGAGTGAGCATAGGTTCTATAGTGAGACTCCTTCGCCGAGTCGCGTCATAGAATAAAGAGTCACCCTTTAGGCATTAGACTCCAGAGTTAGTTCGATTTGGATTTGCTTTGTTTGCTGAGTGTGCAGTATGTGTTGCAAGGCCCTTAGGCATTGTAAGCAACCATACCAAGTTACTATTGATTAGTTAATAAAGTTGGACCTTAAGGTTACACCTTTCGCCCCGCATAAGTTCCATATTACTTGTCTATTCTTGATTCCCCCTCATCTCTAAGACTTAGAGCGAATCGACAGATGGTGAACACCCGCGGAAACTTTGGAAACAATGGAAGTGGTTCCCTTGATGAAAACCCCAATGATGGAGCACCAGCACCGCTTGATTGATATGCAGAATTTTGGAGCATTTCTTGCTGCTCGGACTCGATTGATGCATGCTATGATGCAACAAATGCAACACGTCCTTTGCTCAGGCCACAGTTAATCAAGTTAATCAGGGACAACGCCAGAATACCAGACTATCAGAATTCATGAGGACTCACCCACCCACATTTTCCGGGAATGCCAATCCATTGGAGGCTGATGATTGGTTAAGATCAATTGAGAGGAAGCTACACATAGCTCAATGCATAGGAAATGAGAAGGTACTCTACGCTTCTCATCGGCTGGAAGGAACATTGCCGAATGGTGGGAGAACTTACATGCCACGCAAGAGAACCCTCAAGATATCACTTGCGAAGAGTTCACATTTGCATTAAGACAGTACCACATGCTGAAGGAATCATGGACCTTAAGAAGGAGGAGTTGAGCACTGAAGCAAGGTAATCGAGCGGTGGCCGACTACGAACAAGTTCACACAGCTAGCACGCTACGCACTGAGGATGTAGCGACGGATAAATCCAGGCAGTCTCGTTTTATGAAGGGACTTAACTCGGGATTGCAAGTAGGGTTGATCACCCACACCTTTCCAGATTTCCAAGAGTGGTGAATAAGGCGCTTATTCTTGAGGACAAGCGCAAGGAACTGGATGAGAACAGAAGCGCAGGATGCAACAAAGCAAGGATCACGCCAGAACGCAATGGCGCTGAGAGTTGCACCAAATCAATTCTTGATTCCAACCACAGAATGCAACAAGGACACCATCCCGGCACCAAGACACCAATCGAACTACGGACCCGGCCCCGCTAGAAACACTACTCGAGCGATCGGCAAGAAACGGTGAGGCATTGCTACAAGCGCAACGAGCCAGACACTTTGCCAACGATTGTCCAAAGAAGACAGCAGGAGTGACCCCGATTCGCTTCAACCTAGGAACCACCCAGCTAGGGCGCCCGACCAGGAGCCACACCCCAGGCCGTGGTGAGAGGCCGAGTCAACCATGTCACCGCGGATGCAACTGCGAGAATGCTACGGACGTCGTCTTGGGTAAGTTACTTGTTAACTTTCGATACACTGCAACTTGATTTTGTTTGACTCTGGAGCTTCGCATTCGTTTGTTTCGCAAGGCTTTGCTACTAGAAATGATTTGAGGATTGCAAGACTTAAGTGCATGCTTTTAGTTCAAACCCACGGTTCAGAACTCCGAGCGAAAGTAGGATGTTAGGTGAGAATCTTGATAGGTGGAATAGAGTTCCTAGCAAACCTTATAATTTTGGAGGCCCGGACCTTAGGCGTCATATTGGGAATGGATTGGTTATCCAAGCACAAGGCCGTATTGGATTGTGGACGAAGGACTATCTCGATTGAGAGCAGAGTGGGAAGGAAGTAGAATTTCGACCACGGTAGTTAGGGATGGGCCGATTGATGGTCAACAGTACCCACGACAATCAAAGCATAGAGGATGTTTGATGAGTGAATGAGTACCCGGATGTTTTTAGGAGGATCTACAGTATGCCTTGAGGCGAGGGACATAGAGTTTATGATAGAGCTTGTACTGCACAAAGACCGATAGCAAAGAGACCCTATCGGATGTCCACCGAGGAGTTGGTTGAGATGAAGAAACAGCTAGAAGAGTTGATGGAGAAAGGATTTATCGAGGCCGAGTTAGTCGCCGTGGGAGCACCGCTTTTATTCGTCAAGAAGAAGGGCGGGAGTTTCAGGATGTGCATTGACTACCGTGCGCTCAATGAAGTCACCGTGAAGAATAAGTATCCGCTACCGGGATTGACGATTTGTTTGACCAGGTGAGAGGAGCGGAGTTTTCTCCAAGATTGACCTAAGATCGGGATACCATCGATTGAAGATCCGATCAGAAGATATTAAAAACGCATTTTCGTCAAGATATGGACATTACGAGTTCTGATTATGTCCTTTGGTGCAACGAATGCGCCAAAGATATTTCATGAATATGATGAATAAGGTGTTCATGGAGTATTTGGACAAGTTTGTGGTCGTGTTCATAGATGATATCTTAATCTACTCCAAGACAGAGGATGAACATGCCGAACACTTAAGGCGAGTTTTGGAAAGGCGAGGAGCGACAACTTTTCGCCAAGTTCAGCAAGTGTGATTTTTGGAAGGACAGAAGGATGATGACAAGATCCGCAGGATTAAGTCCATCAAGGAGGAAGGCAAGGCAGAGGACTTCAAGTTGGATGAGCAAGGCACGTTGTGGATGAAGGATCGCATTTGTGTGCCTAATAAAAAGGAGTTAAAGCAACTGATTCTGGAGGAAGCCCATGACTCCAAGTACTCAATTCATCCTGGAAGCGCCAAAATGTATCAGGATCTGAAGGAGAGATTCTGGTGGCCGGGTATGAAACGTGAAGTTGCCGAGCATGTTGCATTGTGCGATGTATGCCAGAGAGTCAAGGCAATGCATCAGAGACCAGCAGGATTGCTACAACCGTGAAAATACGAGTGGAAGTGGGAGGAAATCGGAATGGATTTCATTACGGTTTCGAAGACTCAAGGAGGTTATGACTCCATATGGGTTATAGTGGATCGCTTGACTAAAGTAGCCCATTTTATCCCCGTGAAGACCACTTACTCGGGAGATAAATTAGCAGAATTGTACATGATCAGGATTGTCTGTTTGCACGGAGTGCCAAAGAGGATTGTATCGGACAGAGTTACCCAATTTACCTCAAGGTTCTGGAATAAGTTGCATAAAGCCATGGGAACCCGTTTGAACTTGATCTGACTTATCATCCACGCAGACGGATGGACAGGCCAGAAAGAGTCAACCAGATTACGGAGGATATGTTAAGAGCTTGTGCATTGGCTTATGCTACCTCTTGGGATAAGAGTTTACCGTATGCCGAGTTCGATTACAACAATAGTTACCAAGCTAGTTCTGAGATGTCACCTTTTGAGGCCTTTGTATGGTCGACCACTGTCGGACGCCATTGAATTGGAATGAGACCGTGGCGCCGTGTCTTCGGGCTGATATACTTCAAGAAGGTGAAGAAGCGGATTGCCCACGATTAGGGAAAGGTTGAAGATAGCCCAATCACGACGAGAAGAGTTCTGGCCCGACAACCGTCGCGGGACTTGAGTTTTGAACGAGAAGGACTGTGTATACCTCGAGTTCGCCTCTCGAGGGAGTTAAGAGGTTCCATGCCAAAGGAAACTTCGCACCCGTTATGTTGGACCATTTAAGATTTTGAGCATGAGGCGAAGTTGCTTATCGGTGGAGTTGCCACAATCGTTAACAGAGTACATGATGTATTCCATGTGTCCCGATTGAAGAAGTGTCTCCGAGTTCTGAGGAGCAGACACCGCTAGAGTCAATTGAGTTGCAAGAGGATTTGACTTATAAGGAGCATCCGTGAGGATTACGGACACAATGGATCGAGAAACTAGAAACAAGTCAACCCGTTTACGTAGAGTTCGATGGAGCAACCATGAAGAAAGCGAAGCGACTTGGGAGCCTTGAAGAGGATTTGAAGAAAGAGTTTCCAAACCTATTCCTTTAGTAAGCCACGAATCTCGGGACGAGATTCTATTAAGGGGAGGTTTGTAACACCCCAAAATTTTGCTTTTCTTAAATTCATGTGTGGTTTGGCACTTTGGTGAATTTTGGAATTTTCTGGACTTAATGTGGATTCATTAGGAGTTTACTTGAATTTATTCCATTTTGAAATAATTAAAGAATTTAATTTTGCAAATAAAATTTTGTGGGAAATATTTTATTTGAGTCCAAAATGATCCAAAATATTTTCCAGAATTTTTGGAATTTTACGAGTCATTTGCTATTTTTAAATGAATTAAATGAATTCTTGGGAATTATTTTAATTATTAAATCATTTGGAAAATGCGAGTGGGTTTGTCTTGTTCATCCGATCGAGCCGAGTCGGACTCGAGTTGAGTCCGACCGAACCGACCGAGCAGTTGACTCAACCGAACCCGTTCAACCCCAATCGATCCCAGCCGTTGGATCAGATCCGGATCAGCGGTCGAGATCATTTCGCGTGACAACGGCGGCGCCGAACCATCCGCCGTCGATCACGCCACGTGGGCGGCCGCGATTCGTCGTCTCCGCCGGATCGGCCGGAGTTCTCCGCCGCCGTCAGTGTCAACCTCGGTTTCGCGCTCTACGAGGCCGAGGCCCCCTTTAAATACGCCGCCACGCCATCGGAAGCGCACAACCGTGCACCCGAGCCCCCTTCTCACCTCGCTGAGCCGCGGCGTCGTCCCGCAATTGCTCGCGGAGTAGAGGAAGTCTTCCGCCGCGGTTTCGTTGATCCCGCCGCCTCGCCGTTCTCCGACGCCACCAAGCCAGGCCGAGATCGCCGTGTCGCGCCGCGCTGGGAGTGCCGGCCTTCACGCCGGAGTTGCACGGAAGCGCCGCATGGGAGGTCGTCGTCTTCGTCTCGGTCAAGCCAACGCCGCGCCTGCCATCGACCCTCGCGAACTTCGGACGGCCGTCCGATCAAGATCGGCGAATCACGGTGAGATCACGTTTAGATCCTCGGATCTAATCGGCCGTTGGATCTAGATCCAACGGTCCCGATTGGCCACGTTCACCCCGAGCGTCGTCACCCGATCAATACGGGCCGTTGATTTTCGAATCAACGGCCGAGATTGTGCCACGTCGGGGAAGCTTGACCGCCGCGGTCACCCGCGGCGTGAGAGCCGACACGGCGGGCCAGCGTCGGCCGGGACAATGCGGAACCGCACCATGGCGTCATCGGCCGACGTCACGGTGGGGCCCGCTTGTCGGCGCCTGAAGTGTCTTGGCCGTCAGCAATGACGTCATCTGTAGGCCCCACCTGTCAGCGACCGTGAGCCATGGACCGAGTCCATGGTGGACCGAGCCAAACCGTGGACCACGTCCATGGACCGGCTGATGTCAGCCGCCCAATCAGAGGCTGCCACGTGTCTAGGCTGACGCAATAATTAATTTCCGAAAAAGAAAATGATTTATTAATTCGAATAATGATTTCAGATTTTGTTCCAAATTTCAAACGCTTATAACTTTTGCGTTTCAACTCCGATTTGAGTGATTCAAATTTCTAAATTTGTATAAAATTCAGATCTACTCAAATATGAATTTTATTTAATTTTTGGACTAAAGTTTTTCTCTGTAATATTATTTAATTGATTATTTAAACTTTAATAAATCATAACTTTTGCATTTTAACTCCGATTTGAACGATTTCAGTTCCTAAAAATCCAGAAAATTATGTTCTCTCTGTTTATGGATTTTATTTGGAGTTTTGGGATGTTTTGCCTATTGTTTATTTGTGTATTGCTATTTGCACGCTTTTACGAGTAGGCGTTGAAGTCTTGGGAAGGATTCGAAGGAGAAGTGTTGACTCAGGATCCAACTCAAGACCAAGAACAAGTACTCTTTGAAGGCAAGTTATGCTTTGATCATGTTGATCCCATTTTGAAATCTATTTTGGTTCAAATTATTGCATGCTAGTTCAATTAGAAAATACTTTACTTAAATATGGGAGATTAGATAAATACCAAATTCTTTGTATGACACCTTGATTAATTAGATATGTGCCATGACCCCTTGTCACCCTAGTTGTGGTTTACTAGTTGGACATAATCAAATTGCCAACATGGGTTTTAGACCGTTGTAGTGTATTGCTTAGACACGCTACGTGCTCATGACATGAATTTGGACAATCAAATGTTAATATTGACTTAATGATATATTGAACCTGTTTTGGAAAGGTATCATGTGATGTTGATAGCACGTGGTGCTTGGTAATCAAGCGGGGTTTTGATAAATAGTTTTCGGCCAGGGGCATGTGGCAAGAATGATCGAGGTGGGCGGTGTGGCCTTGGGGATGTTGATTTGGTTCTTGGGTAGTCTTGCCTGGTCACTCTAAGGACTTAACCTTGCAAGCCTTTGAACTGGGTCATACTTGCAACCACATGGGTGGAATGGGGCGGCCCTAGTTGACTAAGTCGCTAAGGACTCACTTGTGGAGCCTCGGGGTGTCAATTACACCGTTTGTGTGATTGTGCGGGGCGTATCGTGGTCGTGGCCGAGATACCCATCTAACGGTGTGTTGGTCCCATACTTCGCCTTGGCTAAGGGAAGGGATGGTGTAGAGCACGAACCGGAGAGGACCACCTGTGTTGTTTGAGGCTTCCGAAAGGCTTTGTTACGGGAACTCGCCTTTGTGGTGTTTGACTGTATCTTGTGGGTAAAGTGCATAACCTCTGCAGAGTGTAGAATCTATTTAAATAGCCGAGTCCACGGTACTGGACAATGCTCGGGGATTACAGTCAAGGGTTAGACTTTCTGAAAATAACTTGGATTTGAAAGGTGGGTTGGTTTAATAATGAAGATGATGGAAATATGGTTTAGGATGGGGAAAATGTTTATTAAACTTCTTGAAAAGTTATTTATGCTTTACTTATTTCTCTTTGCTTTGAATCTACTTATATTACTTTTCAAATCTTGTTTCTTTGCCAAAAATACCTTGAGCTATTCCTTTGTACCAAGCCATGCATGTAGTATATTAGCTTGCATTACATTGCATGACTTCTTTGAGTACCAAGTACTCACCCTTGCCCCAACACAACATCAGTTGAAGAGGAGACTACGCCCGACTTTGGAGGAGGAACTCCAGGAGGATCCGTCTCACTTAGGAAGCGAGCCCGATCGGTTGCACGTGGTATCTTGGATGGCGCCACGCAGTTATTTGATTTTCATTGCTATTATTTTTCTCTGAATAAGTTTCGCCTTGCAGGCATACATTTGTAACTTGACCATAAGGTCGAGTAACTTGATTTAGTTATTTAAATAAAGTACTTTATTGGTATCGAGTGGTATGATTGTGATATTTACCGATGTTAAGACTGTGTGCACTAAGCGCGTTCTGGACTAGTGCTTGAACACACTGAGAGGGTCGGATTTGCAAATTCGGGGTCCCGACAGAGGTGGTATCGAGCCATACTTATTTGTAGGCTCAACCCTAGCTAGAATGGTCGTAGTGAGGATAAAACCTATTTTCTAAAAGCTAAAAAAAAATTGTCAAGATAAGAAATGACATCTCGACTTATCCCCTTCTCTCTTTTCTTGTCTCTTGCTGAAATTTTCCCTTACCTTGTCACAATTTAAAAATTCCGAGTTCTTACGTAAAGCACTCTTGTGACGGATGGAGGAAGAGTTCAACTACGTTGATCTGGGAGTTGGTCACGCCGCGGAACTTTGGCATATGCTACAAACTCTCGGAGATTTTGAGAAGCCCCAATACCAAGTGGAAGTGATCAGACAAGCGGGATTGATCAAGGCTTGTGACGTAAGATTGAGGTACCTGCTAGGAAAAAGGGCCCAGGCGATCGCCGATACAACGCACCTGCCAGGAGATCTACAATGCGAGATGGGTATCCAAGAAGTATCACGACGAGCAATGCGGCACATTACCCGTATCACGCCAGAGAATTGGAAATGCGGTGTTACTGCTACCATCCGCGAGCGATAACCTTCTTGACCCGGCGATTCAGGATGAGGATGCCATGGTTACACAGTTGGCACGATTTGTTGTCGCTCGAGGAGGATGTACTAGATAATACAAGCAAGGAGCTCTGAAGGCCCGCAAGGAGATCACGGCAGAAGAAGAAACAGATGGCGGGAAGCTCAAGAGTATGTGGCACACCTTCTCACGAAGGATTGACGAGTTGGAGATGACCTTATGCGGACGGACCCGAGGCGATTACTCGAGCTACGAGCGGATCCGGAGGAGTCGGATCTCGATGAGGACATCGCTAGCCGACTACCACGAGAGGACACGATCATTTGGACATGGCGATCGTTCGGCGCCTATGCCACGACACCGTACCAGGCCGTGGAGGTTTTCGATGAGTGAGCATAGGTTCTATAGTGAGACTCCTTGGCCGAGTCGCGTCATAGAATAAAGAGTCACCCTTTAGGCATTAGACTCGAGAGTTAGTTCGATTTGGATTTGCTTTGTTTCTTTGAGTGTGCATTATGTGTTGCAAGGCCCTTAGGCATTGTAAGCAACCATACCAAGTTACTATTGATTAGTTAATAAAGTTGGACCTTAAGGTTACACCTTTAAGCCCGCATAAGTTCCATATTACTTGTCTATTCTTGATTCCCCCTCATCTCTAAGACTTAGAGCGAATCGACGGATGGTGAACACCAGCGAAACTTTGGAAACAATGGAAGTGGTTCCCTTGATGAAAACCCCAATGATGGAGCACCAAAGACCGCTTGATTGATATGCAGAATTTTGGAGCATTTCTTGCTGCTCGGACTCGATTGATGCATGCTATGATGCAACAAATGCAACACGTCCTTTGCTCGAGGCCACGATTAATCAAGTTAATTAGGGACAACGCGAGAATACAGACTATCGAGAATTCATGAGGACTCACCCACCCACATTTTACGGGAATGCCAATCCATTGGAGGTGATGATTGGTTAAGATCAATTGAGAGGAAGCTACACATAGCTCAATGCATAGGAAATGAGAAGGTACTCTACGCTTCTCATCGGTGGAAGGAACACATTGCCGAATGGTGGGAGAACTTCGTGCCACGCAAGAGAACCCTCAAGATATCACTTGCGAAGAGTTCACGGTGCATTAAAGCGGTACCACGTGCTGAAGGAATCATGGACCTTAAGAAGGAGGAGTTGAGCACGAAGCAAGGTAATCGAGCGGTGGCCGACTACGAACAAGTTCACACAGCTAGCACGCTACGCTTTGAGGATGTAGCGACGGATAAATCCAGGCAGTCTCGTTTTATGAAGGGACTTAACTCGGGATTGCAAGTAGGGTTGATCACCCACACCTTTCCAGATTTCCAAGAGCTGGTGAATAAGGCGCTTATTCTTGAGGACAAGCGCAAGGCCCGGATGAGAACAGAAGCGCAGGATGCAACAAAGAAGGATCACGCCAGGAACGCATAGCGCTGAGAGTTGCACCAAATCAATTCTTGATTCCAACCACGAATGCAACAAGGACACCATCCCCAGCACCAAGACACGCCAATCGAACTACGAGACCCGGCCCCGCTAGAAACACTACTCGAGCGATCGGCAAGAAACGGTGAGACGCTGCTACAAGCGCAACGAGCCAGACACTTTGCCATGATTGTCCAAAGAAGACAGCGAGTGACCCGATTCGCTTCAACCTAGGAACCACCCAGCTAGGGCGCCCGACACGAGAGCCACACCCCAGGCCGTGGTGAGAGGCCGAGTCAACCATGTCACCGCGGATGCCTGCGAGAATGCTACGGACGTCGTCTTGGGTAAGTTACTTGTTAACTTCGGTACACCTGTGATTTTGTTTGACTCTGGAGCTTCGCATTCGTTTGTTTCGCAAGGCTTTGCTACTAGAAATGATTTGAGGATTGCAAGACTTAAGTGCATGCTTTTAGTTCAAACCCCTGGTTAGAACTCCGAGCGAAAGTAGGATGTTAGGTGAGAATCTTGATAGGTGGAATAGAGTTCCTAGCAAACCTTATAATTTTGGAGGCCCGGACCTTAGGCGTCATATTGGGAATGGATTGGTTATCCAAGCACAAGGCCGTATTGGATTGTGGACGAAGGACTATCTCGATTGAGAGCAGAGTGGGAAGGAAGTAGAATTTCCACCCACGGTAGTTAGGGATGGACAGTTGATGGTCAACGATTACCACGACAATCGGCATAGAGGATGTTTGATAGTGAATGAGTACCCGGATGTTTTAGGAGGATCTACAGTATGCCGCTTGACGAGGACATAGAGTTTATGATAGAGCTTGTACAGTACGGACCGATAGCAAAGAGACCCTATCGGATGTCCACCGAGGAGTTGGTTGAGATGAAGAAACAGCTAGAAGAGTTGATGGAGAAAGGATTTATCAGACCGAGTTCGTCGCCGTGGGGAGCACCAGTTTTATTCGTCAAGAAGAAGGACGGGAGTTTCAGGATGTGCATTGACTACCGTGCGCTCAATGAAGTCACCGTGAAGAATAAGTATCCGCTACCCAGGATTGACGATTTGTTTGACCAGCTGAGAGGAGCCGGAGTTTTCTCCAAGATTGACCTAAGATTGGGATACCATCAGTTGAAGATCCGATCAGAAGATATTCCGAAAACCGCATTTTCGTCAAGATATGGACATTCACGAGTTCTGATTATGTCCTTTGGTCTGACGAATGCGCCAGCATATTTCATGAATATGATGAATAAGGTGTTCATGGAGTATTTGGACAAGTTTGTGGTCGTGTTCATAGATGATATCTTAATCTACTCCAAGACAGAGGATGAACATGCCGAACACTTAAGGCGAGTTTTGGAAAAGCTGAGGGAACAGCAACTTTTCGCCAAGTTCAGCAAGTGTGATTTTTGGAAGGACAGAAGGATGATGACAAGATCCGCAGGATTAAGTCCATCAAGGAGGAAGGCAAGGCAGAGGACTTCAAGTTGGATGAGCAAGGCACGTTGTGGATGAAGGATCGCATTTGTGTGCCTAATAAAAAGGAGTTAAAGCAACTGATTCTGGAGGAAGCCCATGACTCCAAGTACTCAATTCATCCTGGAAGCGCCAAAATGTATCAGGATCTGAAGGAGAGATTCTGGTGGCCGGGTATGAAACGTGAAGTTGCCGAGCATGTTGCATTGTGCGATGTATGCCAGAGAGTCAAGGCAATGCATCAGAGACCAGCAGGATTGCTACAACCGCTGAAAATACCTGAGTGGAAGTGGGAGGAAATCGGAATGGTCTTCATTACATGTTTTACGAAGACTCATGGACGTTATGACTCCATATGTGTTATAGTGGATCGCTTGACTATCGTAGCCCATTTTATCCCCGTGAAGACCACTTAGTCGGGAGATAAATTAGCGTAATTGTACATGATCGGGATTGTCTGTTTGCACGGAGTGCCAAAGAGGATTGTATCGGACAGAGGTACCCAATTTACCTCAAGGTTACGGAATAAGTTGCATAAAGCCATAGGAACCCGTTTGAACTTGATCTGACTTATCATCCACAGACGGATGGAGCCAGGCCAGAAAGAGTCAACCAGATTACGGAGGATATGTTAAGAGCTTGTGCATTGGCTTATGCTACCTCTTGGGATAAGAGTTTACCGTATGCCGAGTTCGATTACAACAATAGTTACCAAGCTAGTTCTGAGATGTCACCTTTTGAGGCCTTTGTATGGTCGACCACTGTCGGACGCCATTGAATTGGAATGAGACCGGCGGCGCCGTGTCTTCGGCCCTGATATACTTCAAGAAGTTTGAAGAAGCAGATTGCCACGATTAGGGAAAGGTTGAAGATAGCCCAATCACGGCCAGAAGAGTTCTGGCCGACAACCGTCGCCGGGACTTGAGTTTTGAACGAGAGGACTGTGTATACCTCGAGTTACGCCTCTCGGGGAGTTAAGAGGTTCCATGCCAAAGGGAAACTCGCACCCGTTATGTTGGACCATTTAAGATTTTGAGCCAGAGGCGAAGTTGCTTATCACCGGAGTTGCCACAATCGTTAACAGAGTACATGATGTATTCCATGTGTCCCAATTGAAGAAGTGTCTCCGAGTTCCTGAGGAACAGACACCGCTAGAGTCAATTGAGTTGCAAGAGGATTTGACTTATAAGGAGCATCCCGTGAGGATTCTGGACACAATGGATCGAGAAACTAGAAACAAGTCAACCCGTTTCTGTAGAGTTCAGTGGAGCAACCATGAAGAAAGCGAAGCGACTTGGGAGCGCGAAGAGGATTTGAAGAAAGAGTTTCCAAACCTATTCCTTTAGTAAGCCCTGAATCTCGGGGACAAGATTCTATTAAGGGGGGAGGTTTGTAACACCCCAAAATTTTGCTTTTCTTAAATTCATGTGTGGTTTCGCACTTTGGTGAATTTTTGGAATTTTCTGGAATTTATTTGGATTTATTAGGAGTTTATTTGAATTTATTCCATTTTGAAATAATTAAAGAATTTAATTTTGCAAATAAAATTTTGTGGGAAATATTTTATTTGAGTCCAAAATGATCCAAAATATTTTCCAGAATTTTTCTGGAATTTTTCTGAGTCATTTGCTATTTTTAAATGAATTAAATGAATTACTGGGAATTATTTTAATTATTAAATCGCTGGAAAATGCGAGTGGGTTTGTCTTGTTCATCCGATCGAGGCCGAGTCGGACTCGAGTTCGAGTCCGACCAACCCGGCAGAGCCGATTGACTCAACCGAACCCGTTCAACCCCAATCGATCCCAACCGTTGGATCCAGATCCAACGGTCAGGATCATTTCGCGCGTGACAACGGCAGCGCCCGAGCCATCCCCGCCGTCGATCGCGCCACGTGGACGGCCGCGATTTCGTCGTCTCCGGATCCGAGCCGGAGTTCTCCGCCGTCAAGTGTCAACCTCGGTTTCGCGCTCTACACGGAAGCCGAGGCCCCCTTTAAATATGCCGCCACCGCCATCGGAAGCGCACAACCGTGACGCACCGAGCCCCCTTCTCACCTCGCTCGAGCCGCCGCCGTCGTCCGCAATTGCTCGCCGGAGTAGAGGAAGTCTTCCGCCGCGGTTTCGTTGATCCGCCGCCTCGCCCGTTCTCCGACGCCACCAAGCCCAGGCCGAGATCGCCGTGTCGCGCGCGTACAGGAGTGCCGGCCTTCACGCCGAGTTGCACGGAAGCGCCGCGACGGGAGGTCGTCGTCTTCGTCTCCGGTCAAGCCAACGCGCCCCGCATCGCATCGACCCTCGCGAACTTCGAGACGGCCGTCCGATCAAGATCGGCCGTCACGGTGAGATCACGTTTAGATCCTCGGATCTAATCCCGGCCGTTGGATCTAGATCCAACGGTCCAGGATTGGCCACGTTCACCCCAAAGCGTCGTCACCCGATCAATACGGGCCGTTGATTTTCGAATCAACGGCCGAGATTGTGCCACGCGTCGGGAAGCTTGACCGCCGCGGGCGGCACCCGTAGCGTGAGAGACGCCGACACGGCGGGCCCGCGCCGGCCAGACAGCGAACCGCACCATGACGTCATCGCCGACGCCACGGTGGGGACCCGCTTGTCGGCTGCCCCAAAGAAGCAGGCCGACGCCAAGAATGACGCCATCTGTAGGCCCCACCTGTCGGGCCGATCGCGTGAGCCATGGGCCGAGTCCACGGTGGACCGAGCCAAACCGTGGACCACGTCCATGGACGGCTGATGTCACCGCCCAATCGAAGGCTGCCACGTGTCTAGGTGACGCAATTATTAATTTCGAAAAAAGAAAATGATTTATTAATTCGAATAATGATTTGATTTTGTTCCAAATTTCAAGCGCTTATAACTTTTGCGTTTCAACTCCGATTTGAGTGATTCAAATTTCTAAATTTGTATAAAATTCAGATCTACTCAAATATGAATTTTATTTAATTTTTGGACTAAAGTTTTTCTCTGTAATATTATTTAATTGATTATTTAAACTTTAATAAATCATAACTTTTGCATTTTAACTCCGATTTGAACGATTTCAGTTCCTAAAAATCAGAAAATTATGTTCTCTCTGTTTATGGATTTTATTTGGAGTTTTGGGATGTTTTGCCTATTGTTTATTTGTGTATTGCTATTTGCACGCTTTACGAGTAGGCGTTGAAGTGCTTGGGAAGGATTCGAAGGAGAAGTGTTGACTCAGGATCCAACTCAAGACCAAGAACAAGTACTCTTTGAAGGCAAGTTATGCTTTGATCATGTTGATCCCATTTTGAAATCTATTTTGGTTCAAATTATTGCATGCTAGTTCAATTAGAAAATACTTGAATTAACTATGGGAGATTAGATCAATACCAAATTCTTTGTATGACACCTTGATTAATTAGATATGTGCCATGACCCTTGTCACCCTAGTTGTGGTTTACTAGTTGGACATAATCAAATTGCCAACATGGGTTTTAGACCGTTGTAGTGTATTGCTTAGACACGCTACGTGCTCATGACATGAATTTGGACAATCAAATGTTAATATTGACTTAATGATATATTGAACCTGTTTTGGAAAGGTATCATGTGATGTTGATAGCACGTGGTGCTTGGTAATCAAGCGGGGTTTTGATAAATAGTTTCGGCCAGGGCATGTGGCAAGAATGATCGAGGTGGGCGGTGTGGCAATGGGGATGTTGATTTGGTTCTTGGGTAGTCTTGCCCTGGTCACTCTAAGGACTTAACCTTGCAAGCCTTTGAACTGGTCATACTTGCAACCACATGGTCGGAATGGGACGGCCCTAGTTGACTAAGTCGCTAAGGACTCACTTGTGGAGCCTCGGGGTGTCAATTACACCGTTTGTGTGATTATGCGGGGAGGCGTATCGTGGGCGTGGCCAGATACCCATCTAACGGTGTGTTGGTCCCATACTTCGCCTTGGCTAAGGAAGGGATGGTGTAGAGCCTGAACCAGGAGAGGACCACTGTGTTGTTTGAGGCTTAGAAAGGCTTTATTACTGAGGAACTTCGCCTTTGTGGTGTTTGATTGTATCTTGTGGGTAAAGTGCATAACCTCTGCAGAGTGTAGAATCTATTTAAATAGCCGAGTCCACAGTCTTTGGACAATGCTCGGGATTACTGATCAAGGGTTAGACTTTACGAAAATAACTTGGATTTGAAAGGTGGGTTGGTTTAATAATGAAGATGATGGAAATATGGTTTAGGATGGGGAAAATGTTTATTAAACTTCTTGAAAAGTTATTTATGCTTTACTTATTTCTCTTTGCTTTCGAATCTACTTATATTACTTTTCAAATCTCGTTTCTTTGCAAAAATACCTTGAGCTATTCCTTTGTACCAAGCCATGCATGTAGTATATTAGCTTGCATTGTGCATGACTTGCTTGAGTACCAAGTACTCACCCTTGCCCCAACACAACATCAGTTGAAGAGGAGACTACGCCCGACTTTGGAGGAGGAACTCGGGAGGATCCGTCTACTTAGGGAAGCGAGCCCGATCGGTTGCTGTGGTATCTTGGATGGCGCCACGGTTATTTGATTTTCATTTGCTATTATTTTTCTCTGAATAAGTTCCGCCTTGCGAGGCATACATTTGTAACTTGACCATAAGGTCGAGTAACCAGTTTGGTTATTTAAATAAAGTACTTTATTGGTATCGAGTGGTATGATTGTGATATTTACCGATGTTAAGACTGTGTGCACTAGCGCGTTCTGGACTAGTCTTGAACACCTGAGAGGGTCGGATTTGCAAATTCGGGGTCCCGACAGAGGTGGTATCGAGCCATACTTATTTGTAGGCTCAACCCTAGCTAGAATGGTCGTAGTGAGGATAAAACCTATTTTCTAAAAGCTAAAAAAAAATTGTCAAGATAAGAAATGACATCTCGACTTATCCCCTTCTCTCTTTTCTTGTCTCTTGCTGAAATTTTCCCTTACCTTGTCACAATTTAAAAATTCCGAGTTCTTACGTAAAGCACTCTTGTGACAGATGGAGGAAGAGTTCAACTACGTTGATCTGGGAGTTGGTCACGCCGCGGAACTTTGGCATATGCTATAAACTCTCGGAGATTTTGAGAAGCCCCAATACCAAGTGGAAGTGATCAGACAAGCGGGATTGATCAAGGCTTGTGACGTGAAGATTGAGGTACCTGCTAGGAAAAAGGGCCCAGGCGATCGCCCGATACCTGACCTTTGCCGGAGATCTACAATGCAGATGGGTATCCAAGAAGTATCACGACGAGCAATGCGGCACATTACCCGTATTCACGCCAGAGAATTGGAGATGCGGTGTTACTGCTACCATCCGCGCAGCGATAACCTTCTTGACCAAGGCGATTCAGATGAGGATGCCACGGTTACACACGATTGGCACGATTTGTTGTCGCTCAGGAGGATGTACTAGATAATACAAGCAAGGAGCTCTGAAGGCCCGCAAGGAGATCACGGCAGAGAAGAGCAGATGGCGGGAAGCTCAAGAGTATGTGGCACACCTTCTACGAAGGATTGGCGAGTTGGAGATGACCTTATGCGGACCCGGACCCGAGCGACTCGAGGCTACGAGCCAGATCCGGAGGAGTCAGATCTCGATGAGGACATCGCTTCTTCGACTACCCACGAGAGGACACGATCATGGACATGGCGATCGTTTGGCGCCTATGCCACGACACCGTACCAGTGCCGTGGAGGTTTTCTCGATGAGTGAGCATAGGTTCTATAGTGAGACTCCTTCGCCGAGTCGCGTCATAGAATAAAGAGTCACCCTTTAGGCATTAGACTCCAGAGTTAGTTCGATTTGGATTTGCTTTGTTTGCTGAGTGTGCAGTATGTGTTGCAAGGCCCTTAGGCATTGTAAGCAACCATACCAAGTTACTATTGATTAGTTAATAAAGTTGGACCTTAAGGTTACACCTTTCGCCCCGCATAAGTTCCATATTACTTGTCTATTCTTGATTCCCCCTCATCTCTAAGACTTAGAGCGAATCGACAGATGGTGAACACCCGCGGAAACTTTGGAAACAATGGAAGTGGTTCCCGCCCAGTAGAAAACCCCAATGATGGAGCACCGACCGCTTGATTGATATGCAGAATTTTGGAGCATTTCTTGCTGCTCAGACTCAGTTGATGCATGCTATGATGCAACAAATGCAACACGTCACTGCTCAGGCCACAGTTAATCAAGTTAATCAGGGACAACGCCAGAATACCAGACTATCAGAATTCATGAGGACTCACCCACCCACATTTTCTGGGAATGCCAATCCATTGGAGGCTGATGATTGGTTAAGATCAATTGAGAGGAAGCTACACATAGCTCAATGCATAGGAAATGAGAAGGTACTCTACGCTTCTCATCAGCTGGAAGGAACAGCCGCCGAATGGTGGGAGAACTTCTGTGCCACGCAAGAGAACCCTCAAGATATCACTTGCGAAGAGTTCACGGTGCATTCAGCAGTACCACGTGCTGAAGGAATCATGGACCTTAAGAAGGAGGAGTTGAGCTAAGCAAGGTAATCAGCGATGGCCGACTACTGAACAAGTTCACACAGCTAGCACGCTACGCTTTTTGAGGATGTAGCGACGGATAAATCCAGGCAGTCCTCGTTTTATGAAGGGACTTAACTTCCGGGATTGCAAGTAGGGTTGATCACCCACACCTTTCCAGATTTCCAAGAGCTGGTGAATAAGGCGCTTATTCTTGAGGACAAAGCGCAAGGAACTGGATGAGAACGAGAAGCGCAGGATGCAACGCAAGGATCACGCCAGAACGCATAGCGGCGCTGAGAGTTGCACCAAATCAATTCTTGATTCCAACCACGAGAATGCAACAAGGACACCATCCACCGGCACCAAGACACGCCAATCGAGAACTACGGACCCGGCCCGCTAGAAACACTACTCGAGCGATCGGCAAGAGCAGTGAGGCAATGCTACAAGCGCAACGAGCCAGACACTTTGCCATGATTGTCCAAAGAAGACAGCGAGAGTGACCCGATTCGCTTCAACCTAGGAACCACCCAGCTAGGACGCCAAAGACCAGAGCCACACCCTGCATCGTGGTGAGAGGCCGAGTCAACCATGTCACCGCGGATGCACTGCGAGAATGCTACGGACGTCGTCTTGGGTAAGTTACTTGTTAACTCAAGTACACTGCTTGATTTTGTTTGACTCGGAGCTTCGCATTCGTTTGTTTCGCAAGGCTTTGCTACTAGAAATGATTTGAGGATTGCAAGACTTAAGTGCATGCTTTTAGTTCAAACCCACGGTTAGAACTCCGAGCGAAAGTAGGATGTTAGGGTGAGAATCTTGATAGGTGGAATAGAGTTCCTAGCAAACCTTATAATTTTGGAGGCCCAGACCTTAGACGTCATATTGGGAATGGATTGGTTATCCAAGCACAAGGCCGTATTGGATTGTGGACGAAGGACTATCTCAGTTGAGAGCCCGAGTGGGAAGGAAGTAGAATTTCCAGCCACAGCCGTTAGGGATGGACAGTTGATGGTCAACAGTACCACGACAATCAGCATAGAGGATGTTTCAGTAGTGAATGAGTACCCAGATGTTTTTAGGAGGATCTACAGTATGCCGCTTGACAGGGGACATAGAGTTTATGATAGAGCTTGTACAGTACAAAGACCGATAGCAAAGAGACCCTATCGGATGTCCACCGAGGAGTTGGTTGAGATGAAGAAACAGCTAGAAGAGTTGATGGAGAAAGGATTTATCGAGGCCGAGTTAGTCGCCGTGGGAGCACGGTTTTATTCGTCAAGAAGAAGGGCGGGAGTTTCAGGATGTGCATTGACTACCGTGCGCTCAATGAAGTCACCGTGAAGAATAAGTATCCGCTACCGGGATTGACGATTTGTTTGACCGGTGAGAGGAGCCGGAGTTTTCTCCAAGATTGACCTAAGATTGGGATACCATCGATTGAAGATCCGATCGAGAAGATATTCAAAACCGCATTTTCGTCAAGATATGGACATTACGAGTTCTGATTATGTCCTTTGGTCTGACGAATGCGCCAAAGATATTTCATGAATATGATGAATAAGGTGTTCATGGAGTATTTGGACAAGTTTGTGGTCGTGTTCATAGATGATATCTTAATCTACTCCAAGGCAGGAGGATGAACATGCCGAACACTTAAGGCGAGTTTTGGAAAAGGCGAGGAACGAGCAACTTTTCGCCAAGTTCAGCAAGTGTGATTTTTGGAAGGGCACGAAGGATGATGACAAGATCCGCGAGATTAAGTCCATCAAGGAGGAAGGCAAGGCAGAGGACTTCAAGTTGGATGAGCAAGGCACGTTGTGGATGAAGGATCGCATTTGTGTGCCTAATAAAAGGAGTTAAAGCAAGCGATTACGGAGGAAGCCCATGACTCCAAGTACTCAATTCATCACAGAAGCGCCAAAATGTATCAGGATCGAAGGAGAGATTACGGTGGCCGGGTATGAAGCGTGAAGTTGCCGAGCATGTTGCATTGTGCGATGTATGCCGAGAGTCAAGGCAATGCATCGAGAGACCCGGCAGGATTGCTACAACCGTGAAAATACGAGTGGAAGTGGGAGGAAATCGGAATGGATTTCATTACCGGTTTGCCGAAGACTCAAGGAGGTTATGACTCCATATGGGTTATAGTGGATCGCTTGACTAAAGTAGCCCATTTTATCCCCGTGAAGACCACTTACTCGGGAGATAAATTAGCAGAATTGTACATGATCGATTGTCTGTTTGCACGGAGTGCCAAAGAGGATTGTATCGGACAGAGGTACCCAATTTACCTCAAGGTTCTGGAATACGTTGCATAAAGCCATGGGAACCCGTTTGAACTTCAGTTCAGCTTATCATCCACAGACGGATGGACAGACCGAAAGAGTCAACCAGATTCTGGAGGATATGTTAAGAGCTTGTGCATTGGCTTATGCTACCTCTTGGGATAAGAGTTTACCGTATGCCGAGTTCAGTTACAACAATAGTTACCAAGCTAGTTTACAGATGTCACCTTTTGAGGCACTGTATGGTCGACCCTGTCGGACGCCATTGAATTGGAATGAGACCGGCGAGCGCCGTGTCTTCGGGCCTGATATACTTCAAGAAGCTGAAGAGCAGATTGCCACGATTAGGGAAAGGTTGAAGATAGCCCAATCACGACAGAAGAGTTACGCTGACAACCGTCGCCGGGACTTGAGTTTTGAACCAGAGGACTGTGTATACCTCAGAGTTACGCCTCTCAGGGGAGTTAAGAGGTTCCATGCCAAAGGGAAACTCGCACCCCGTTATGTTGGACCATTTAAGATTTTGAGCCGCAGAGGCGAAGTTGCTTATCAGCTGGAGTTGCCACAATCGTTAACAGGAGTACATGATGTATTCCATGTGTCCCAGTTGAAGAAGTGTCTCCGAGTTCCTGAGGAACAGACACCGCTAGAGTCAATTGAGTTGCAAGAGGATTTGACTTATAAGGAGCATCCCGTGAGGATTCTGGACACAATGGATCGAGAAACTAGAAACAAGTCAACCCGTTTCTGTAGAGTTCAGTGGAGCAACCATGAAGAAAGCGAAGCGACTTGGGAGCGCGAAGAGGATTTGAAGAAAGAGTTTCCAAACCTATTCCTTTAGTAAGCCCTGAATCTCGGGGACGAGATTCTATTAAGGGGGGAGGTTTGTAACACCCCAAAATTTTGCTTTTCTTAAATTCATGTGTGGTTTGGCACTTTGGTGAATTTTTGGAATTTTCTGGAATTTATTTGGATTTATTAGGAGTTTATTTGAATTTATTCCATTTTGAAATAATTAAAGAATTTAATTTTGCAAATAAAATTTTGTGGGAAATATTTTATTTGAGTCCAAAATGATCCAAAATATTTTCCAGAATTTTTCTGGAATTTTTCTGAGTCATTTGCTATTTTTAAATGAATTAAATGAATTACTGGGAATTATTTTAATTATTAAATCGCTGGAAAATGCGAGTGGGTTTGTACTGTTCATCCGACCGAGCCCGAGTCAGACTCGAGTTCGAGTCCGACCGAACAGGCCGAGCAGCTTGACTCAACCGAACCCGTTCAACCCCAATCGATCCCAACCGTTGGATCCAGATCCAACGGCCAGATCATTTCGCGCGTGACAACGGCGGCGCCGAACCATCCCGCTGGTCGATCACGCCACGTGGGCGGCCGCGATTTCGTCGTCTCTCCGGATCCGAGCCGGAGTTCTCCGCCGTCATCAGTGTCAACCTCGGTTTCGCGCTCTACACGGCCGAGGCCCCTTTAAATACGCCGCCACCGCCATCGGAAGCGCACAACCGCGACGCGAGCCCCCTTCTCACCTCGCTTTGAGCCGCGGCGTCGTCCCGCAATTGCTCGCCGGAGTAGAGGAAGTCTTCCGCCGCGGTTTCGTTGATCCTCGCCGCCTCGCCGTTCTCCGACGCCACCAAGCCCAGGCCCGAGATCGCCGTGTCGCGCCGGCGCTGGAGTGCCGGCCTTCACGCCGGAGTTGCACGGAACGCCGCATGGGAGGTCGTCGTCTTCGTCTCCGGTCAAGCCAACGCCGCGCCGCATCGACCCTCGCGAACTTCGGGACGGCCGTCCGATCAAGATCGGCCGTCACGGTGAGATCACGTTTAGATCCTCGGATCTAATCCCAGCCGTTGGATCTAGATCCAACGGTCCAGATTGGCCACGTTCACCCCAGAACGTGCGTCACCCGATCCAATCTGGGCCGTTGATTTTCGAATCAACGGCCGCGATTGTGCCACGCGTCGGGCAGCTTGGCCATGATCGGCTACCGCGCGTGAGACGCCGACACGCGGGCCAGCGGCGTCGGCGGGACAATGAACCGCACCATGACGTCATCGCTGACGTCACGGTGGGGACCCGCTTGTCAGCAGCTGCCCAAGAGAGGCCGACGCCAAGAATGACGTCATCTGTAGGCCCCACCTGTCAGCGACCGTGAGCCATGGACCGAGTCCATGGTGGACCGAGCCAAACCGTGGACCACGTCCATGGACCGGCTGATGTCAGCCGCCCAATCAGAGGCTGCCACGTGTCTAGGCTGACGCAATAATTAATTTCCGAAAAAGAAAATGATTTATTAATTCGAATAATGATTTCAGATTTTGTTCCAAATTTCAAACGCTTATAACTTTTGCGTTTCAACTCCGATTTGAGTGATTCAAATTTCTAAATTTGTATAAAATTCAGATCTACTCAAATATGAATTTTATTTAATTTTTGGACTAAAGTTTTTCTCTGTAATATTATTTAATTGATTATTTAAACTTTAATAAATCATAACTTTTGCATTTTAACTCCGATTTGAACGATTTCAGTTCCTAAAAATCCAGAAAATTATGTTCTCTCTGTTTATGGATTTTATTTGGAGTTTTGGGATGTTTTTGCCTATTGTTTATTTGTGTATTGCTATTTGCACGCTTTACGAGTAGACGTTGAAGTGCCGGAAGGATTCGAAGGAGAAGTGTTGACTCAGGATCCAACTCAAGACCAAGAACAAGTACTCTTTGAAGGCAAGTTATGCTTTGATCATGTTGATCCCATTTTGAAATCTATTTTGGTTCAAATTATTGCATGCTAGTTCAATTAGAAAATACTTTACTTAAATATGGGAGATTAGATAAATACCAAATTCTTTGTATGACACCTTGATTAATTAGATATGTGCCATGACCCTTGTCACCCTAGTTGTGGTTTACTAGTTGGACATAATCAAATTGCCAACATGGGTTTTAGGCAGATTTGTAGTGTATTGCTTAGACACACTTTCGTGCTCATGACATGAATTTGGACAATCAAATGTTAATATTGACTTAATGATATATTGAACCTGTTTTGGAAAGGTATCATGTGATGTTGATAGCACGTGGTGCTTGGTAATCAAGCGGGGTTTTGATAAATAGTTTTCGGCCAGGGGCATGTGGCAAGAATGATCAGGTGGGCCGGTGTAGCCTTTGGGGATGTTGATTTGGTTCTTCGGGTAGTCTTGCCTGGTCACTCTAAGGACTTAACCTTGCAAGCCTTTGAACTGGGTCATACTTGCAACCACATGGCCGGAATGGGGCGGCCCTAGTTGACTAAGTCGCTAAGGACTCACTTGTGGAGCCTCAGGGTGTCAATTACACCGTTTGTGTGATTGTACGGGGGAGCGTATCGTGGCTGTGGCCAGATACCCATCTAACGGTGTGTTGGTCCCATACTTCGCCTTGGCTAAGGGAAGGGATGGTGTAGAAACCTGACAGGAGAGGACCACCTGTGTTGTTTGAGGCTTAGAAGGCTTTATTACGAGGAACTCGCCTTTGTGGTGTTTGATTTGTATCTTGTGGGTAAAGTGCATAACCTCTGCAGAGTGTAGAATCTATTTAAATAGCCGAGTCCACGATCTTTGGACAATGCTCGGGGATTACAGTCAAGGGTTAGACTTTCTGAAAATAACTTGGATTTGAAAGGTGGGTTGGTTTAATAATGAAGATGATGGAAATATGGTTTAGGATGGGGAAAATGTTTATTAAACTTCTTGAAAAGTTATTTATGCTTTACTTATTTCTCTTTGCTTTGAATCTACTTATATTACTTTTCAAATGCTTGTTTCTTTGCAAAAATACCTTGAGCTATTCCTTTGTACCAAGCCATGCATGTAGTATATTAGCTTGCATTACGTGCATGACTTCTTTGAGTACCAAGTACTCACCCTTGCCCCAACACAACATCAGTTGAAGAGGAGACTACGCCAGCTTTGGAGGAGGAACTCCAGGAGGATCCGTCTACTTAGGGAAGCGAGCCCAGTCAGTTGCCTGTGGTATACTGGATGGCGCCACGAAGTTATTTGATTTTCATTGCTATTATTTTTCTCTCGAATAAGTTTCGCCTTGCGAGGCATACATTTGTAACTTGACCATAAGGTCGAGTAACGATTTAGTTATTTAAATAAAGTACTTTATTGGTATCGAGTGGTATGATTGTGATATTTACCGATGTTAAGACTGTGTGCACTAGCGCGTTCCTGGACTAGTGCTGAACACACAGAGGGTCCGGATTTGCAAATTCGGGGTCCCGACAGAGGTGGTATCAGAGCCATACTTGACTGTAGGCTCAACCCTAGCTAGAATGGTCGTAGTGAGGATAAAACCTATTTTCTAAAAGCTAAAAAAAATTTTTCAAGATAAGAAATGACATCTCGACTTATCCCCTTCTCTCTTTTCTTGTCTCTTGCTGAAATTTTCCCTTACCTTGTCACAATTTAAAAATTCCGAGTTCTTACGTAAAGCACTTTTGTGACAGATGGAGGAAGAGTTCAACTACGTTGATCTGGGAGTTGGTCACGCCGCGGAACTTTGGCATATGCTACAAACTCTCGGAGATTTTGAGAAGCCCCAATACCAAGTGGAAGTGATCAGACAAGCGGGATTGATCAAGGCTTGTGACGTGAAGATTGAGGTACCTGCTAGGAAAAAGGGCCCAGGCGATCGCCCGATACACTGCACTGCCAGGAGATCTACAATGCAGATGGGTATCCAAGAAGTATCACGACGAGCAATGCGGCACATTACCCGTATCTACGCCAGAGAGGTGGAAATGCGGTGTTCTGCTACCATCCGCAGAGCGATAACCTTCTTGACGGCGATTCAGGATGAGGATGCCACGGTTACAATTGGCACGATTTGTTGTCGCCAGGAGGATGTACTAGATAATACAAGCAAGGAGCTCTGAAGGCCCGCAAGGAGATCACGACGAGAGAAGAGCAGATGGCGGGAAGCTCAAGAGTATGTGGCACACCTTCTACGAAGGATTGACGAGTTGGAGATGACCTTATGCGGACGGACCCAGAGCGATTTTCGAGCTACACGAGCCGATCCGGAGGAGTCGGATCTCGATGAGGACATCGCTTCTTCGACTACCACGAGAGGACACGATCATTTGGACATGGCGATCGTTTGGCGCCTATGCCACAAAGACCGTGCACTGTGCCGTGGAGGTTTTCTCGATGAGTGAGCATAGGTTCTATAGTGAGACTCCTTCGCCGAGTCGCGTCATAGAATAAAGAGTCACCCTTTAGGCATTAGACTCCAGAGTTAGTTCGATTTGGATTTGCTTTGTTTGCTGAGTGTGCAGTATGTGTTGCAAGGCCCTTAGGCATTGTAAGCAACCATACCAAGTTACTATTGATTAGTTAATAAAGTTGGACCTTAAGGTTACACCTTTCGCCCCGCATAAGTTCCATATTACTTGTCTATTCTTGATTCCCCCTCGTCTCTAAGACTTAGAGCGAATCGACAGATGGTGAACACCCGCGGAAACTTTGGAAACAATGGAAGTGGTTCCCGCCCAGTAGAAAACCCCAATGATGGAGCACCAGCACCGCCAGTTGATATGCAGAATTTTGGAGCATTTCTTGCTGCTCAGACTCAGTTGATGCATGCTATGATGCAACAAATGCAACACGTCACTGCTCAGGCCACAGTTAATCAAGTTAATCAGGGACAACGCCAGAATACCAGACTATCAGAATTCATGAGGACTCACCCACCCACATTTTCTGGGAATGCCAATCCATTGGAGGCTGATGATTGGTTAAGATCAATTGAGAGGAAGCTACACATAGCTCAATGCATAGGAAATGAGAAGGTACTCTACGCTTCTCATCAGCTGGAAGGAACATTGCCGAATGGTGGGAGAACTTCGTGCCACGCAAAGAGAACCCTCAAGATATCACTTGCGAAGAGTTCACAAATGCATTCGACAGTACCACGTGCTGAAGGAATCATGGACCTTAAGAAGGAGGAGTTGAGCAGCAAGCAAGGTAATCGAGCGGTGGCCGACTACGAACAAGTTCACACAGCTAGCACGCTACGCTTTGAGGATGTAGCGACAGATAAATCCAGACAGTCTCGTTTTATGAAGGGACTTAACTCAGGATTGCAAGTAGGGTTGATCACCCACACCTTTCCAGATTTCCAAGAGCTGGTGAATAAGGCGCTTATTCTTGAGGACAAGCGCAAGGAACTGGATGAGAACAGGAAGCGCAGGATGCAACAGCAAGGATCACGCCAGGGAACGCAACAGCGCCTGAGAGTTGCACCGAATCAATTCTTCAGATTTCAACCACAGAATGCAACAAGGACACCATCCCCAGCACCAAGACACCGCCAATCGAACTACGGACCCACCCCGCTAGAAACACTACTCGTCGGCAAAAGAAGCAGTGAGACGCTGCTACAAGCGCAACGAGCCAGACACTTTGCCAACAGTTGTCCAAAGAAGACAGCAGAGTGACCCGATTCGCTTCAACCTAGGAACCACCCAGCTAGGACGCCAAAGACCAGGAGCCACACCCAGGCCGTGGTGAGAGGCCGAGTCAACCATGTCACCGCGGATGCCTGCGAAATGCTACGGACGTCGTCTTGGGTAAGTTACTTGTTAACTCGATACACAGCTTGATTTTGTTTGACTCGGAGCTTAGCATTCGTTTGTTTCGCAAGGCTTTGCTACTAGAAATGATTTGAGGATTGCAAGACTTAAGTGCATGCTTTTAGTTCAAACCCTGGTTCCAAACTCCGAACGAAAGTAGGATGTTCCGGGGTGAGAATACTGATAGGTGGAATAGAGTTCCTAGCAAACCTTATAATTTTGGAGGCCCAGACCTTAGACGTCATATTGGGAATGGATTGGTTATCCAAGCACAAGGCCGTATTGGATTGTGGGCGAAGGACTATCTCGATTGAGAGCAGAGTGGGAAGGAAGTAGAATTTCGACCACAGTAGTTAGGGATGGGCGATTGATGGTCAGCAGTACCACGACAATCGGCATAGAGGATGTTTGATAGTGAATGAGTACCCGGATGTTTTTAGGAGGATCTACAGTATGCTTGAGGCAGGGGACATAGAGTTTATGATAGAGCTTGTACAGTGCACAAAGACCGATAGCAAAGAGACCCTATCGGATGTCCACCGAGGAGTTGGTTGAGATGAAGAAACAGCTAGAAGAGTTGATGGAGAAAGGATTTATCAGACCGAGTTCGTCGCCTTGCTATTATTACTGGATGGCGCCACGAAGTTATTTGATTTTCCGCTGCTATTATTTTTCTCTGAATAAGTTTCGCCTTGCGAGGCATACATTTGTAACTTGACCATAAGGTCGAGTAACCAGTTTGGTTATTTAAATAAAGTACTTTATTGGTATCGAGTGGTATGATTGTGATATTTACCGATGTTAAGACTGTGTGCACTAGCGCGTTCCTGGACTAGTGCTGAACACACAGAGGGTCCGGATTTGCAAATTCGGGGTCCCGACATGCCATTATCATCATCACAACACATGGTACTTCTCCGAAACAGGTTCAATATATCATTAAGTCAAGATTAACATTTGATTGTCCGAAATGATGTCATGTGCACGTAACAGGTCTAAGCAATATGCTACGATGGTCTAAGAACCCAATGTTGGCAATTTAATAATGCCCAACTAATTATTCCACAACTAAGGTGACAAGGGTTCATGACACATAATTAAATAGTCAAGGTGTCATACTGCAATTTGGTATTTTATCTAAATCCCAGAAATAATTTAAACAATTTCTAATTAAATTAGCATGCAATAATTTAAATTAAATTAATTTCAAAAATGGGATCAATATGATCAAAGCATAACTTGCCTTCAAAAAGTACTTGATCTTGGTCTTGAGCTGGCTCCTGGGTAACACTTCACCTTCGAAGCCCTTGGGTACTTCAACATCTACTCGTAACGCATGCAAATAGCAATAAATAAATAAACAGTAGGCAAAAAGTATCCAAAAATTCAAATAAAGTTCATACACAGAGAGAGCATGATTTTACAAATTTTTAGAAACTTGAATCACCCAAATCGGAGTTAAAATGCAAAAGTTATAATCGTTTAAAGTTTAAAAAATCTACTAATTAAACATAAATAGAGAAAATTTCATATTCAAAAATTAATTAAAATTCATATTTAAGTAGATCTCAATTTTATAAAAATTTAGAAATTGGAATCGTTCAAATCGGAGTTAAAACGCAAAAGTTATAAGCGTTTGAAGTTTGAAATTTCAAATAAAAGAATAAACCGAATTAATCCATTTATTTTTCTATTGAAAAATCTGGATTTATGACGTCAGCACAGGATTTGATTTTCCATCGAATTATTTTTCTATTGAAAAATCGAATTATTTCGTCAGCATGACGTCAGCGGGTCCATGGACTAGGTCCACTGCTCGGGTTCGGCTCACCGTGGACCCGGCCCACGGGCACATGTCACACTGACATGTGGGACCCCTCAGGTGACGTTAGCGCTGACGTCACCATGCCTCGGCCACACGGTACTGACATGCGGGCCCCACCATGACCTCAGTGGTGACGTCACGGATGTCGTCATGGAGCCGTTGGCCAACCGCTGACACGCGGGCCCCACGCTGATGTCACGCGTGACATCAGCGGTGACCGCGGTTGACCGCGCTGACCGCGCCGGTCCAACTTCCGGACACGTGGCTTGATCTGGGCCGTTGATTTGAAAATCAACGGTCCAGATTGGATCTAAATCCGCACGTTGCGGCGCAACGTGGTTAATCTGGGCCGTTCGATTTGGATCGGACGGTCCAGATTCGATCGGGTTTTCGCCTCACCGTGGGGTGGTGTGGCATGACCCGGGTGGCGACACGTGGCTCAATCTACGCCGTTCGATTTCGATCGAACTCCCGAGAGTACATCTAACGCTACAACGTGGGTTAACCCTAACCGTACGATCTAGATCTAACGGCTGAGATTGGATCTAGCACGGTGCGGCTATGGGCTACGTGGCGCGTTACTTTTATTCTTTTTTTGCTGCTTACCCACATGTTTAGATTATTTACTTGCTTTTCTTCGGCTATCACCAACTTTGTTCAATGCAAGTCCCTAACCCATGAATAAGGGCTCCCCTGGTGTTTCGTCGTATTATTAAGTATTCTCCTTTAGTTTTTTTTTTCTCTATCTAGATGTGGAATAGAATAACCCGGTTGAAGGGTAATGATCATACGTCTGTAATGCAGCGCATATTTCAATTCGATGAGGCAAGCTTGAATTCTAACGAAAGTTCCGTTCGTACGATGACGGAAGGATCTAATCCTTCCTAAGGTTCTGTTAGAACGGAAGGATCTAATACAAATAATACAACCAATCTTAATGGTATTCAGAGAGATTCCACTGGAATTTATGAAGACCATCCAGGTCTTAATCCTTCCAATGAAATAGTCGTAGAATGTCAAGCGGCTATACACGAAGAACTGAAAAGATTGATGATTGGCAGGGATCCCCAAGAAGTTCTAGCTGCGGCCGAACGTGTACATGGGGAAATACTATAAAAGTATGATATTCTGAAAAAATATGAAATTCTGAGATAAGAAGAAATGGACGCAAATATTATGGAAATAGATCTCGAGAGATTGGTTTAGTAAAAGGATCCGTCACCATATTCCCTATAGGAATGTACTCTAAGATCACCTCCCTCTGTGCTATCATGTCTATAAAAAAATGATATCGCATCTTTTTGTGTTTGGTTTTTCCATGATACTTGGGGTATTTTGAGTATGCTAAAGCAGCCATACTATCAAAAAAATTGTCACGGGACTCATTGGAACTCTGAGGCAAATCATCAAACAGAATGGAAGCAAAATGGAAATGCTTCGGGATGATCTGTATAGGGATATGGGTGAATCAAAACTATACCAAGGGGAGCAGATTTGTATTAATTTTGGTTTGATTTATTGGTGGGCTTAAGTACTGACTATGCATAGGACTACAAGGGATAAAGACGTAACGTATAAAGAAAGGAGAACGACAACCTTAGCGGCCTCTGACAGAAGAAGAAATTTCGAGTATGCTACAGAAACAGGCTCACGAATACCATCAATATCTACTGGAGGGCCCGCGATGAAGGCGATAATAAATACGGAAGTTGTGGTCAATAAGGTAGGGATCATCAAAACACCGAACCATCCGATGTAAAGACGATTTTCGGTGCTAGAAGTTGGTCTTGAGGACATGCTCGACGTTCACCGGGTCCGCGATGTAGGTGTAGGAAGTGAACGGCATGTCGACGGTCACTGTCCTATGCTTTGACAGGTACTCGACAAGCCAGTCGTGCATCTTGTGGTAGTTCCTCAATTGCTCCACCGTTGCGCCGATGACCGGCCATGATCTTAGACCTTTCTGCTTCCTCAGGCTCCACTTCACTTGAGGACCTGGACCCATGAGAGAATGACGAGGATACTCCTTATATAGGGCCTCATTATGCTCGACCGTAATGTAAGGGGGAGGATAGACAGGTTCGCACCCATCATTGCAAATAACTGCTCCTTACTCTTTGATTGTATGTCCATTTTTGCTTGACAGACCTTTTAATCTGTTATTGAATGCCCATCTAGCCTGAGCCGATTCCTCCTTAGAAGAGGGAAAGTTCATTGACCGCTAATGCCGCATCCATAGGAGGGTGGAAGTAGGTTCCATCATTTCTTGTTTTTTCATAAAAAAGAATCTGAAGTGGATCAACGTGTTTTTTTCTTATTGAGTGAGTTGGGAGTCGCATCTACACTTAGTCGAGTTCGCATACAAGATCTAAAAGGGTAACACGTGAGGCTTACCTACGGTGATGTGGACGAATCCTAGCCGTGCGATGATGATTCAACGGCTGAGAAGCTTCGCGGTCCGGCGATGGCGTGCGGCGGAGTTCGGTGACCGGAGACGAAGACGACGACGCAGCCAACGGCGCTTCAGGAACGCTCCGGCAAGGTGAGTGGTACCCCTCGACGCGGCTCGATGCGGCGGATCCGGATCTGGGCTCGGTGACGGCGGAGGACGGTGGCGGAATCAACGAAAAACCGCGGCGTAGCACAAATCTAACTTCGGTGAGCTCTAGCGGGCGAACGGCGGTGGCTCTAGCTCGGTGGGTTAGGGCTACGGGTGCGCACAGAAGAGAGCTTCACGGCAGGGGTAGCGGTGCATGAAATAGGGGCCTCAGCTTCCGTGAAATTCGCGGAAACCGAGGTCCACACGCGGGCGGCGGCGGAGTCCGGCGGGGACTCGGACTGGGTGATGTGGACGCACGTGGGACGTCCATGTGGCACAATCAACGGCACGGATCGCGCGGGCGAGAACGGGTCAGGCCCGACTCCCACGTGGGTGACGTGGCGTAATCGCGGCCGTTGGATCGAGATCCAACGGTCGCAGGGCTAGGCCTTCATCGGGCTCGGGTCGGACTCGAACTCGAGTCTGACTCGGGTTCGGTCGGTGGAACAGTACAAACCCACTCAGCATTTTCCAGCGATTTAATATTCAAAATAATTTCTAGAAATTCAAATAATTCGAGAAAAATAGCAAAATAATCAGAAAAATTCTGAAAAATACTTGAGTCATTTTGGACTCAAATAAAATATTTTCAACAAAATTTTATTTATAAATTTTAATTCTTTAATTATTTCAAAAGGGAATAAATTCAAATTAAATCCAAATAAATCCAAATAAATTCCAGAAAATTCCAAAAATTCACCAAAGTGCAAAATTTCATTTAAATTCATGAAAAGCAAAAATTGGGGTGTTACAATATACCATACAACCAAATTTTCTAAGATGGAAAATCTTCGGGATGACCCCTTGCACTAGTTGCATAGGTGAATGGATGTTGTAGGCCGATGGTCTATAATTGATGAGTGTTTCTGCGTGCAGGACTGCGTGTCCCCAACAAGTGTTGGGCAAGTTACAACTCTGCAAGAGTGGTCTAGCTATGAACTTAATCCTCTTTATTAGTGCTTCAGCTAGCCCATTTTGCGTATGGACGTGTGGTACAGAGTGCTCAACAGTTATTCTAGTCGCTGTGCAATAATCATCAAATGCCTTGGAAGTAAATTCGCCAGCATTGTCCATTCGAATGGACTTCACGCGATGATCAAGAAAAGCATTCTTAATTCTGATGATCTGCGAGATCAGCTTTGCGAATGCATGATTCCTTGTTGACCGCAAACATACATGCGACCATTTCGAGGAAGCATCAATGAGCACCATGAAGTACCGAAACAGCCCCGACAAGGGCTGAATCGGACCGCAAATATCCCCCTGAATGCGTTCCAGGAATACAGGGATTTCATGTTGCACTTTCATAACAGAGGGTCTAGTTATTAATTCCCAGTGGCACATACATGGCACACAAAATTTTCATGATTCGGGAAATTTTTAACATTAATGCCATGACCTTGTGAGTTGTTAACTGTGTTTCTCATCAATCTAAGACCAGGATGACCTAATCTACAATGCCATAAAGAAAATAATTCAGAGCTTCTAAAGACAGTCTTCAAAGAAGTATACACTGCGTGTGCATTGATTCTCGTGTAGTACAACCCACATTCATATGAGGGACATTTTTCTAGTACCATTTTTCCATATTCCGCGTGTTTCACAATGCACAAATGCTCTTTGCCATTTTCTTAATTGGTTTCTACGTGAAACCCATTAGCGCGGTGTCGACGATCGGTTTCGCCGGCAATGAGATTTGTGATTCTAGGGGTTTCGTGCGGGATCAGAGCTAGATGGTAACACAGGATGCCAGGGCGATCTCTTTTAGACAGGTTCGGGCTCTCACGGAGGAGATAATACCCTAGTCCTGTGTTCTTGGATATATGGGCGTGATCTCTCTTTTTCCTCCCCCTTTTTAGGGTTGTTCCCCCCCCCCTTTATATACTAGGGGAAGGATACGCCACAAAATGGGCGCCACCTGGCCCTGAACATGGTGGCTTCATGAGTACGTACTTTGTCTCTATCAACTGGGCCCCACTACGTCCAGGGGATGTGGTCGTGCCTTTCCCGACCCACGCCTGCCACTCCGCCAGGTTCTGGTGCCTGCAGGCTCTGCCGATGCCAGGTCGCAGGCTTTGCTTTTAGCGGGGTTATGCGGGCGGCCTGAAGCTTATTTGAAGTCGGCCGCTGCCTTGGGGAAGTAGTCGGGCCAGGCTATGGGCTTCTCGTGGCGCTTCTAGGCTCTGGGCCTACTGCACCATCGTCGGCCCAATCGGGTGTGGGCTCCACTTGCGGGACCCCCCATCTCAGGCATCCCACAGCAGCCCCCAAGTGTTTTAGGATCGGATTTCCCCCTCCTGTCCTGTCATAAAGGCTTTGTGGGAAAAAAGATCGTAAAGGACTTGTTAATTAAAACCATCGTGGTTGATTGGCTCAGGGCCGAGTGGTACCCGCACCCGTTTACGGTGTGCGGCGATCGACTTGTAAAGCTCAATCGACCCCCATGGGGCGTACCATAGTTGGTTGGCTCGTAGCCGAGTGGTACCCGCACCCGTTTACGGTGTGCGGCGATCGACTTGTAGAGCTCAATCGACCCTCATGGGGCGTACCATAGTTGGTTGGCTCGTGGCCGAGTGGTACCCGCACCCATTTACGGTGTGCGGCGATCGACTTGTAAAGCTCAATCGACCCTCATGGGGCGTACCATAGTTGGTTGGCTCGTGGCCGAGCGGTACCCGCACCCGTTTACGGTGTGCGGCAACTGGCTGGTTGAGCTCAATTGACCCTCATGGGGCATACCTTGGTCATTCAGAGTAATGCCCGTGCCCGCTTACGGTGCACAGCTTCGGACTCTCATGGAGCGCATTCTCAAGACCGTGTTGGTAAAAATCCTCCCACGGTACCCAATCACGCTAAGCAGCAGTGACCAGCAATTGACCCCAAATTATGGGGCGTACCGCTGGAGGATGTTCGGAAAGTGCCCGGCCCCAAGCTTCCGTGGCGGCCGGCGTTGTGGCCCATCATGGGGCGCACTTTATCCCAAACCTCGAACCAGACTTGACACCTGGTCGCGCCTTGCGCGACGCAGCTTTCGGCCCAACGTGGGGCATGCCCTAGATCTGGCCCATAATTTAGCAGGGAGGCCCTTGCTTTTTCCCGCCGTAAGGCGAAAATTGAGACTCATTTCTTATAAATGAGGAAACCCTTGTTGGGGTAAAGACATCTTGGCCCCTCCCCCACCACGGCTGAGAAATCTTCGAATCTCCTTTGGCGATCTTGGCGACCTAGGGTTTCTGGTTTCGCGCCCAAGACTCTCGGCGGTTCCTCCCACAGGTTCTTCTTCTTCGAGATGTCTTCTTCTTCTTCCTCTTCTTCGTCGTCGTCGGAGGATGGCGCTGGTCCGGCGAGCACGGGGTGGGAGACCTCCATTACTACGGAGTCCCGCCTGGAGGAGCTGGTCGCGGCTGGCGTTATTCCTCCGCTGGAGTTGATCTTCGCCCGTCCCGCCGCAGGTGAACCTTACCCCCTGCCCCTGGATAATGAGATCGTGGTCTTCGAGTCCTTCTTTTGGCGGGGGTTTAGCGTTCCTGGGAGCTCCTTTTTCCGAGGGCTCCTTCACTTTTACGAGATCGAGCTGATCAATTTGAATCCCAACTCCATTCTTCACATTGCTCTCTTCATTCAACTTTGCGAGGCGTATCTTGGGATACGTCCTCATTTTGACTTGTTCCGCTCCCTCTTCCTGCTCAAGCCTCATCCGAACCGGGCTGCTCCTAGCGTTATTGGGGGCGCCGAACTTCAGTTACGAGAGGGCTTGAAGAAACATTACCTCGCCATCCCCCTAAAGACTTCCCTCAAAGGTTGGAGGCGGGAGTGGTTCTATTGTGCGAATGTTGATCCTTTTCTCGCCCCTTTCACTGGCCGCGCCCCTAAAGCTTCTCGATGCTGGAGTGATGCCCCAGATGGTGGCGGGTTGAACCAAGTCGCCGAGCTTCTGGCGTTGATTAATGATCTGAAAAGTCGGGGGTTGTCTAGCCCCAGGATCGCGATCAGCTTTGTCAAGCGCCGGGTGCAACCCTTAAAGGAGAGAATCCACTTGGGGTTCCAGTACAGCGGAACTCGGGATCCAACCCAGGAGACGAGCGCGTCCCTTTCGAGAGATGCGTTGGCGGCGCGGGTGGTTGACTTCTTTGCGCCTGGCACCGAGATCACCAACAGGGGCTGCCCTCACAAGTTTTCGGCGGCGAGCCCTCCCCCTCCTGTGAGTGTCCCACTCTCTCGAGAAGTTGTCCCATGATTTTTGCCTGATGTGTGATTCTGACAACGTGCAATCGTTCATCTTTCAGGAGCGTGAGTCCTTCTTTTCTGACGCTCCGGTCGTCGGCCTCTCTCGGCTGAGGAATGTTCAGGCCAAGCGAGCGGCTGACATTTCGGCCGATGAGCTGCGCCGGCAATCGGTGCAGGAGGCTGCTGATCCCTCGCCGACCGGGCCTTCGACCTCCAGTGTCCCAGGGTCACAAGGCACAGAGCCGCAGCCCTCTGACTCAGGGGCAGCCCCGACTACTGGTGTCGGGTCGGGCTCCTCTCCGAGCGGTGCTGGGACTCGGATGAGGCCTGGGATGAAGTTTAAAAAATCCAGGAGGTATTCTTTCGGGCAATCCTTGACTTTTTGTTCTTACCTACGCTGAGTTGTTTCCTTTTTGTCAACCCAGGACTCCTACTATGGATGTCCCAGTGGAGGGGTCTCCTGAAAAGGATCCCCCGGAGCCGGCTTCTCCAACGGGGACCCCCCCTCGCCGGCTAACTCCCTGTCTCCTTCGGCGGCTGGGGCACCGCCTCCTCCTGCTACCGGGTCGACCGCCGAGCCATCGAGTGATCCAGCGGCCGACGGGCTTGATCCGGCTTCGACTCCCGACGCGGAGGAGGTCCATCGAGAGCCACCGCCGCTTGGCCCTCTCCCGAAGCCCCCGAATCGGACCGTATGGTGCGAGGGGGGTTCCGACTGGAAAGGGATGGAGGAGGACGAGGAAGCAGAGATAGCAGCTCGGACGATGCTTTACAAGCTCACTGTCAGGTGTAGCAAGCTTGTCAAGGTAAGTCTTCTATCTTTCTTTAGTCTTCTAACATGACGAAATGCTGGCCCCCACCTGAGACTCTGCCCTGTCACCTAGGATATGGGAGAGCGCTCGGAGCAGAGGTCGCAGTTTTTTCGGGAGGTGCTCCCCAAGCTCAAGGAGCACCAAAAGTTTCAAGACAATATCAACGAGATCGGCGACGAAAGGTGGAGAGAGGTCCATGGGCTGGAGGCCCAGTGTATGACACTCCGAAAGGCAAAACCGGAGCTTGAGCATACGCTCGAAGGTAAGATTCTCCCCTGGGTTTAGTATGGACACTTTCTTAAATAGCTGGGAAAAATGACGGCGACCTTGTGTTTCAGAACGCGACTCAACCATCACTGAGTTGAGGGCACGACTAGAGGCTTCAGAAAGTTCTAGTCTCGAAACTCGAGCCGGTTTGAAGAAGACACAGCGAGAGCTGGAGGGTAAGCTTCTTTGGCTTGAATTGAACGTACTTGTCGCTGGGTGTGTTTTCTGATGGCAGCTTGGCTCTGGTGCAGAATGCAAGGAGAAAATAACCGCTGCCGAACGAAGCCGCACCGAGCTCCGCATGGCCTGCGAGCCAGTTCTGCACCTTCTGCGTATCAAAGGAGCCGAACCAAGCCAGGGAGACGACGCCGTTCCTCTTCTCTCGGGAGGAGCTAACAGGATCAAGGCTTACGCGAAGGAGTCGGCGACCATGAGCGCGAACCAGGCGTTGGCGGTGGTCAAGTCTCACTATCCGAGAGTTGACCTTGAAGCTGTCAAAGAGGGTTTTGCCTGTGATGAAGACAAAGCCAACACACTACTCGAAGAGGTCTCCGGTACATCGCAGGCCTTGTTAGAGAATCTTGAATTCTGACTCCGATGTGGACCTTCGAAATCTTGAATTTTGACTCCGAGTGCTGGCTCTCCTTGTTTGGAGCGTTGTATTCCTTACTTGAATATGACTTGTTTGCTTTGCTCTCCAATAAGTGAGCCCAAAGGCGATTGGTATGGCCCCCAAGTGCCGGGACTTTGGCTTGTGGCCCTTTCATCCCAGGCATGCTTTTCCGAGTGGCTGGAGTTTACCCAGCCCCCGAGCGTCGGGACTAGCCTTCTTCGCCCCAGGCACGCTCTTTCGAGTGGCTGGTGTCTAGCCCCCGAGCGTTGGGACTTAGCTCGTAGCCTTCTTCGCCCCAGGCACGCTCTTCCGAGTGGCTGGTGTCCAGCCCCCGAGCGTCGGGACTTAGCTCGTAGCCTTCTTCGCCCCAGGCACGCTCTTCCAAGTGGCTGGTGTCCAGCCCCCAACTCCTCGCTTATTTGATTCAAATGAGCGAGAGGGCTGAATTAGGTTAGACCAATTTGAACTGAACTTGGCATGTGTCTGGCGAAATATCTCTTGATTTTGTTGAATCGTGCTGATATTCTTTGGTATTTGCGCAGTCGCTTTGTTTTTTGTGCTTCATTGATTGCGGGGCCGAGACGCGAATGACGGGGTGGCGTGTTTGATTGCTCTTGGAGACACTTCGATCTCTGGCGCTGGGACGGTTTATAAATAGGGCGTCACCGCAAGTAAAGCGATTACCCCTTTGTTAAACTTCTTCCTCTTCTTCGAGATTTTCTGTAGTGCCGCTTTCAATGTCGGACAGCGATTCGAAGAACGCAGAGCTCTGGTTGGACCTCTACTTCGCCAGGATGGAGTTGGCGGAGGAGAGGGCAGCGGCTAGAGACGCGGCCACCGTCGCGGCTCTCATCGAGGCTGTGCTGGCGCTTGCGGAGGTGGAGGACGTGCTGAAGGAGGCTCTCGGGCGGGAGCGCCGTGACGCCGCCACCGTGGAGGCCCTTCTTCTTCTCGTACCTTCACTCTGGGTGGTTGCGGACCTGATCCGCGAAGCCCTAAAGCGGGCGCGCCGCGGGTAGCCGCTTGCCCCCGGCCGCAAAGACCAAAGAAGACCAAAGCACTCAAGAAGACTACCAAAGAAGACCAAAGAAGACTAAAGAAGATCGGCGGCAGGGCCCGCCCCTCTTTTTTTTTAACGTGAGAAAATGAAAAAAAGTTAGTAATGTAAATTACTGTTATTATGGAATATAAACCGGTGCCTTTTTACTCTTCTGAGTTTGATCGTTTTTCTTTGAGTAGTTTACTGATGGTCGGCGGCCCGACTCCGCGAGGAGTTGGAGGGCCGAATTTTTATCGACTACAGTCTAGTGACCCCGATCTCTGTTCAGTAAAATTCCTGAACTATCGATTGTTATTCTCGAGTGGTTAGTACCTTCTTCTAGCTTAGTCTTTTCTATCTCGTGCGTAGGTGCAGACGTTCGGATGTTGCCACTTGATGCGGTCTCATCTCGAACATGCATTTCCGCATATTCTTTCATCGGCACGGCTCGGATCAGACGATACGCTAGTAGGGTGGTAACCACTCGGGATTAATCGGGTCACTTTAGACAAAACTGATCAAAGAACTAGATAGTCGGGAGCTTTATTTAATGCATGAGAGCAGGATACATAGCTTAAGCGTAGAAGCGACGTAGCTGTTCGGCGTTCCAAGTATTCGCCAAAACCGCGCCATCTTCGCGTCTGAGTCGATAGGCACCCGGTCGAACCGTCTCCTCTACAATGTACGGACCTTCCCAAATTGGAGAGAGCTTGTGCTCACTTTTCTGGTTCCTCCTGAGGACCAGATCTCCTTTTGAAAAGGCTCTACTTCTGACATTGCGAGAATGGTAACGCCGAAGTCCCTGGAGGTACTTGGCCGACTGGATGGCTGCAACGTTTCGAGCCTCCTCGAGTTGATCAAGCTCTACCATTCGGCTTCCCTCGGACTCGGCTTCCTTGTAATTCCGAACCCTCGAGGATTCGAATTCTAGTTCAGTCGGCAGAACCGGCTCTGCACCGTAAACTAGGAAAAAGGGAGTTTGCCCAGTTGCCCGGCTGGGAGTGGTCCTGAGTCCCCAGAGTACCGACGGTAACTCTTTCACCCATCGGGCCGCGTATGGTTTGAGGCGATCGAAGATCCTGGCCTTGAGGCCCTGGAGGACCAAGCCATTAGCCCGCTCCACCTGCCCATTGCTTCGTGGATGAGCTACCGAGGCGAAGCAAATCTTGATTCCGACGCCTTCGCACCGATCTTGAAATTCTTCACTCCTGAATTGGGTACCATTGTCTGTAATGATTCGGTTGGGAACTCCGAATCTAACCACGATATCCTGGAAGAACTCCTTGGCCTTGACCGCAGTGATCGTGGCAACTGGTTTAGCTTCGATCCACTTGGTGAACTTGTCAATGGCTACGAAAAGGTAGGCGAAACCACATTGCGCCTTCTTGAGTGGGCCGACTAAGTCGAGCCCCCAGACCGCAAAGGGCCAAGAGATGGGGATAGTTTGCAGCTCCTGTGCCGACAAGTGTGTCTGCCTTGCATAGAACTGGCATCCCTCGCAAGTTCGAACGATCTCCTTAGCATCCGTCACCGCCGTAGGCCAAAAGAAGCCCTGGCGGTAGGCTTTCCCAACCAGGGCGCTTGACGCCGCGTGATGGCCGCACATCCCCGAGTGGATTTCTTTGAGCAGGTCTCTTCCCACTTGTTCCGAAATGCACCGCCTGAGGACACCTGAGGTGCTCTTCCGAAAGAGCTCCTCACCAATCACCACATAGGATTTGGCTTGTCGGGAGATGCGCTCGGCCAGAGCGGTTGCCTCTGGAAGTTTATCCTTCAGGAGATAATCTAGATATGGGGCCGTCCAGTCGGGGTTAATGACCAGGACTCCGATCTCAGGATCCTTACTTGGCTCCCGTCGTTTTGCAACAGTTGGCTCGTAAAGATCCTGGACGAAGATACCACTCGGGACCTCTGCCCGAGTGGCTCCCATTTTAGCCAACTCGTCGGCTGCTTCATTATTGCGGCGGAGGATGTGGACCAGCTCCAGACCGTCAAACTTGCCTTCCAATTCTCTGACTTGCTGGCAGTACGCCGTCATAGTCTGATCGACGCACAACCAGTCCTTCTGTACTTGGCTCACCACCAACTGGGAGTCACCGCGAACCGCCAGTCGTCGGATTCCGAGCGATGTGGCGTCTGGCTCCGTGGATGAGTGCCTCGTACTCTGCGGCATTGTTCGAGGCCGGGAAGTGAATCCGAAGGACGTACTTCAACCTATCGCCTTTCGGCGAGACGAGGAGAATTCCTCGACACGGGGAGCTTGGAATTCAGTCCACTCAGCCGTGAAGTCGGCCAAGGCCTGGGACTTGATGGCGGTGCGCGGCTTGAACGAGATGTCGAAGGCCCCAAGCTCGGCTGCCCACTTTGAAATTCTCCCAGTAGCCTCCCGATTATAGAGGACCTCTCCCACAGGGAAAGAGGTCACTACTGAAATCGAGTGTCCTTGGAAATAATGCTTCAGCTTCCGCGACGAAATCAAAATTGCATACAGCAGCTTCTGAACTTGAGGATATCGTGTCTTGGATTCGCCCAGTACTTCGCTGACAAAGTAAACCGGGCGTTGTACGCCGTAGCGGTGTCCTGACTCTTCCCGCTCCACAACTATCGCGGCACTGACTACATGAGTTGTTGCCGCTATGTAAAGCAGGAGAAGTTCACCTGGCACCGGCGAGACTAGTATTGGAGGGGTGGAGAGGAACACCTTGAGTTCTTCGAAGGCTTGCCGTGCTTCAGCTGTCCACTCAAAGTGGTCCTGGTTCTTGAGGAGCTTGAAGAAAGGCATCCCCCGGATCCCCAACCGGGAGATAAACCTGCCAAGCGCCACCATGCAGCCCGTAAGCTTTTGGACATCTTTCTGGCTGGTAGGTGGCGTCATCCTCATGATGGCTGCTATCTTCTCTGGGTTCAGCTCGATCCCGCGATGAGAGACGATGAATCCGAGTAGTTTCCCAGAAGAAACTCCGAAAACGCACTTCTCGGGGTTCAACCTCATCCGAAACGCCCTTAGACTTTCAAACGGCTCGGCCAAATCGGAGGTGAGACTGTCTTTGGCTTGCGTTTTAACCACTATATCATCCACATATGCCTCCACGTTGCGCCCGAGCTGATGGTGAAAGCACCGCTGTATCGCGCGCTGATAAGTTGCGCCAGCGTTTTTCAGCCCAAACGGCATCGCGACATAGCAATATGCTCCAAATGGAGTGATAAACGAAGTCTTCTCGCGATCCTCCTCTCAAAGCCGGATTTGGTGATAGCCTGAGTAGGCGTCCAGGAAACTGAGTTGACATCCTGCAGTGGAGACCACCACTTGATCGATGCGGGGTAGGCCAAAGGGATCTTTTGGACAAGCCTTGTTGAGGTCAGTATAGTCGACACACATGCGCCAACTTTTATTCTTCTTTTGAACAAGTACAGGGTTTGCCAACCAGTCGGGATGATACACTTCTTTGATAAAACCTGCGGCCAACAGTTTTGTGATCTCCTCCCTGATGGCTTCTCGGCGGTCTTGAGCGAATAGTCGCAACCTTTGCTTGACCGGCCTGGCCGATTCCCTTACGTTCAGCGCATGCTCGATCACCTCCCTGGGGACTCCGGGCATGTCTAACGGCTTCCAGGCAAAGACGTCTTGGTTTGCCCGCAGAAAGGTGACGAGCGCGTCCTCCTATTTGTCTCCGAGCCCTGTCCCGATCAAGGCCGTTCGAGCCGAACCGGACGAGTCGAGGATAATTCTCTTGGTACCTTCTTCGGGACCAATTCCAGGGTTCGGTGCTTTGCAGGTAGGGACGCTACCTTCCAGCTTGCCGGAATCCGCCTCTTGCCGAATCATATCCCGACCCGCTCGTGCCTCCAGTGCCTCGGCCATCTCGTAGCTCTCCCTGTCACAAGAAAAAGACTGCTTGATATCACCGCGTAGAGCGATAATGCCACTCGGGCCTGGCATTTTCAGCGTCAGATACGCATAGTGGGGCACTGCCATGAACTTGGCTAGCGCTGGTCTCCCCAAGATGGCATGATACGCTGTCGCAAAATCAGCCACCTCGAAGCCAAGGTTCTCTGTCCGATAATTTTCTCTTGTACCGAAAGTGACTGGCAGGGAGATTTGTCCAAGTGGTATCGCCAACATTTCGGGTATAACGCCGTGAAAGGGTGATGACCCTCGCTTAAGCTCCGACCGTGGGATTCCCATGTCGTCAAGAGTTTTTACAAAGAGGACATTGAGCCCACTTCCACCATCAATCAATACCCTCTTGAGCTTGATGCCGCGGACGACCGGCGCCAAGACAAGCGGATATCTACCGGGGAATGGGACTCGATCCGGGTGATCCGAGCGGTCGTAAGTTATCGCGACCTCGGACCACCGTACATACTGGGGGGTCTCCGGCTCTATTGCGTTGATATCTCGGATGGTAAGCTTTTGCTTCCGCTTGGACTCGTACGCAGCCGAACCCCCGAATATGTAATTAAGCTCGAGATCGACCTCCTGATAGTCTTCCTCAGCTTCGGGGGGAGGCGGCTTGGCAACATGTCCACTCGGACCTTGTCCAGCCTGCTTCTTGCTCTCTCGAGCAAATCTCTTCAAAGTGAAACAGTCCTTGGCGGCATGTCTCCCTTTCGGGTGGAAGGGGCAAAGCGAGTTCATCACCTTGTCATACCCGTCCTCTTTAAGGGGACGAGGGTGGGCATGTTCGGCGACGGCCACCAGCTCTTCGCTTTTACGCTTCTTTTCCTTCCGTCTGGAGGGCTCGGCCTGATGCTTTCCCTCGTCGTGCCATTCCGCCAAGGCCTCGGAGGCGGAAGCGTAGCGGTCCGCAAGAGCGAACAGCTCACGAACCGACGTTGGTGGCTTCCGAGACATCTTCTTGATAAGATCAGGGTCGCTGACCCCCTTCTGGAAGGCAGCTATCACGACCGCATCCGTGACATCCCGAACAGTGCTTTTACGATGCATGAAGCGCTTGACGAACTCCCGCAGGGACTCATTCCTCTTTTGGTGCCGATACAAGTCCTGTGGGGTGCCGGACGCTCGTAAGTGCCTTGGAAGTTTGAAATAAATCGCTCACACAGATCTCCCAGGAATCTATAGAGTTATTTGGGAGTCAGGTGAGCCAAGCTTGGCCAGAGGCGAGAGGGTAACAGGTAAGTAATTTGCCATTACTGATCCCCATTTGCCCTGACCGCCAGAGCGTACACCTGTAACCAAGCCTCCGGGTCCCTCTCACCGTCGAACCTAGTGATGCCCTTGGGATTAAACCCATCAGGCCAAACCACTCGGCATAGGTGAGGGGTAAACGCGCGAACCCCTTCAATGACCTTGCGGCAACCCCCGGGCGGTGATCGGCGTGGAGGGGATCGCGCTTGGCGTGCTTCGCGATCTCATGGAACGATGCCGTAACGTTCATACTCATCAGCATGACGGTGTTGCTCCTCCCTTTCTCGGTCGCGGCGCCTGGCGTCGAGGTCAGAACGGAGGTCGCGGTTGAGGCTGTGTCGCAAGTCGTCTCCGCGGAGAGGAACATGACGCCCCTAGCGGGGGGCTTCCCGACCTGACCGGTTGCTGGCCGTCTGGGTCCTCGCCGGACCACGTGACCGCTCCTTTGCCGGCTGGTCGGTCTGGGCCTACTGGATCGCTGCCGCCGTCACCATGGCCTTTACTTGGGCCACGATCGGGGCGGCTGGATCGCCTGCCCCCAGCATAGGGCTCAAGGTATCCAGGAGTGTCTTGGAGGCGACGATATTCTGCTGTGGAGTATGGAAGACCGCTTGGTCCCCCATCTTGGCTTGCAGAATGTCTTCATTGACACCACGGACGCGGTCCCGCAGGGCACGCGCCCGCGCGTCCGGTTCTGTTGTTCGGCCACCTTCCAAATCGGCGGCGGCCGAAGTGTCGAGGCGTTGCTGCGAATCCGTCCGCGAGCCCTCGATTACGCAGACTCTTCGAAAATTCCAGCAACTCTCTAGGTTCTCTTCTGACTCGGCCGGTGAGCTGGGCGAGCCTGAAGAGGATAGCTCCAAGCGCTCGGAGGTGCCAAGTGGTTTGGCAGTGAGAACCCCCACCATTCGTGTCTCGGCGCCCGTGAGTCTGACTCCCTGGCGGGACCGGACCTTCGGTCCCCTACTCAGTGCTTTAGAGCACGATACAGGGGGACCTCCCGATCGGCGCGGAAGTCATGACGATGGCTCGCCGGAGACCTCGCCGTGCTGCAGCGCGGCCTCCTCAAAGAGGGAAAGGTTCCCGAGGCTGTTGGAGATGAAGGTCAAGCCCGGCTTAAAACCTGATCCGGGGAGAAGACTGTGGAGACTCCGCTCGTCGCAGCCATCAAGCTCGACGAAGATCTTGACACAAGCCCCTACCTGGCGCGCCAACTGTCGACGATCGGTTTCGTCGGCAATGAGATTTGTGATTCTAGGGGTTTCGTGCGGGATCAGAGCTAGATGGTAACACAGGATGCGAGGGCGATCTCTTTTAGACAGGTTCGGGCTCTCACGGAGGAGATAATACCCTAGTCCTGTGTTCTTGGATATATGGGTGTGATCTCTCTTTTTCCTCCCCCTTTTTAGGGTTGTCCCCCCCTTTATATACTAGGGGAAGGATACGCCACAAAATGGGCGCCACCTGGCCCTGAACATGGTGGCTTCATGAGTACGTACTTTGTCTCTATCGATTGGGCCCCACTACGTCCAGGGGATGTGGTCATGCCTTTCCCGACCCACGCCTGCCACTCCGCCAGGTTCTGGTGCCTGCAGGCTCTGCCGATGCCAGGTCGCAGGCTTTGCTTTTGACAGGGGTTATGCGGGCGGCCACGAAGCTTGGCCAGGGTCACCGCGCCTTGGGGAAGAAGTCGGGCCAGGCTATGGGCTTCTCGTGGCGCTTCTAGGCTCTGGGCCTACTGCACCATCGTCGGCCCAATCGGGTGTGGGCTCCACTTGCGGGACCCCCCATCTCAGGCATCCCACACGCGGATATCTTTAAAACTTAAGAGAGAATGTGTTGATTCAGGGTACAAGATGGCTTCTTCAATTACCAAAGTTGTACCCATTGGTAATATAATTGTGGCTCTTCCCGAGCCTATTATATGCGTATCGCTTCCTGCGATTATCGTAATCCTTCCAGCGTTCTTTGTGATCGTCTGGAAGTATTTCGACTCTCTTAAGATGGTATTTGTTGTGCCACTATCAACAATGCATATTTCCTCCATTGGGCGCTATACGATTTCTAGATGAAAAGAAATATAATTCTAATCAGACAGTGGCAAAGTAATACAAACATTGCTTGCAAATAAAGTATACTGGAATAAAGAATAAAGTGCAATTCTTATTCATGAGAAAGTAAAAGTATGCTCTTCGAGAGCTTACAATTATTCAATATTAATTAATCAACCACAATCTAAAGAAAAGCTAGTAATACTATTCATGTACTAAACGGAATCTGTAAAGTGTGCATTCATTTCTGCCTCTATGTCATCCATAAATGTGTTCTCTTCATTGGCCAAGAGCTTGGCTGCTTCATTGATGTCTAGGTCAGATTGCAAGGATGAAGCATGTGGGGTGTCGACATTCATGGCATCATCATTGCCTACTTCGGCAAAATGTGCCTCTGCCGGTGCATTTCCTTTGGCCTTCTTCTTAGCCTGATATGCATTGACCACTTCCTTCGATTCTCGGCATATTTTTGACCAATGCCCCCAAGTGACACATTTGAAGCACGTCTGGTTTTGTTATCCATACGGCTTGCCTTGCGGTTTCTCCTTGTCATCCTTCTTCTCTTGGGCTATGGACTTTCCTTTGGCCTAATATTTCTCTTTTCCACCCTTCTTGCCCTTCTTCCTGTGGGGGGGCTTTTTCACCTTATAGGTGTTGGCATTGACTTCTAGTACAATGCCCCTTCTAGGTGGCTGTGAGACGAAGTTCTTGCGGAGAACTTTATCTTGTGATTCCGCAACTTGCATAACATCAATCAGTTCGCTATACTCCTTGTATGCATCCTGACGATAGCGGTGGGCACTCTGGATAGCGTTAGGGTGAAAGGTAGAAAGAGTTTTCTCAATCTTCTCCTCATCAGTGATCTTCTTGCCACATAGGGAGAGATTGGTACAAATTCTGTGCAAGGCAGAATTGTACTCGGCCACTGTTTTGTAGTCCGCAAACCTCAGGCGAACCCAATCTTGCTGTGTTTGGGGCAAGATTGTGTATTTGAGCTTCTAGAACCGCTTCTGGAGTGTCGTCCATAGCTCAATTGCACTCTCTTCAGCCATGTATTCATTTTTCAGGGTGGCTGAGAGATGGTGCCTGAGGAAGTGCAACGCTTGATCGTTCTGCTCGGCAGTAAGTGGTGCGTCCTTCGAGGACCCTAAGCCGATGGCAACTCAGAGCTTCTTGCCGCCAAGTACGATCTTCACATCGGATGCCCAAGTGAGATAGTATTGACCGTGCTGGGCCAATTCTTCAAACTCACGGTTCACAATGCCAGACATCTGCATTTTACAAGATTCCAACATTAGATTACTGCGTGTAATCTAATACAATGTGGTTGCACAATTCATAAAATGCGGAAAAGTAAATTCTCATGAATTTTCAGTAATCTAAACAGGGCAAACAATGCGTAAATATATGCAGATATTCACAAATGCAGAAAATCAAGCTAAGATAAATTAAAAACAGAGCCATACAATTTTCTAGAATTTTCTAGGAATTTTTCATATTTTCTTGCAATTTTCAGGATTTCTAACCAATTTTCTGAATTACCATACAATTTCCAGAAAAGAATAATAAAGAAAATCATAGAGAAAATTGGGGGGAGGGCAAAAGGGTAATTTCCCCTTGCCCTCCCTGTGCCCATCCGGTTTCAAAACCGTATTGCACTTGTGGATTTCATATCCAACAGACATTGGACTTCTATGTCCATAAGGTTCTGGACTTCTTGTCCAAAAACCAAAAAGGGAGCTCATGCCTCATGGCAGCCGGGCGGTGGACCTACGGCGGCCGGGCGGTGGGCCTACGACGGAGCAGCCGAGACGGCCGGGTGGCGCGTAGCGATCGCGGCCCAGCGCGCAAAGAGCAATCGAGCCACGGCTAAGCGCCGCAGCGGGCGAGAAACGAAAAAGTCTCGCGCGTCCAGGAGGCTTGGCGACGATGCTTGGGGCCCGGCGGCCTGCATCTTGTGATGGCGGGTGGCGTCGGCACCGGTGGCCGATCCGGCGCCGGGTGGTCTTCTTGGCGCAGCCCTGGCCGAGCCGTAGGGCTTGGTGCCCCGTGGCACCAACGGCGGGCCGAAGGCCACGCGCTCAGGGTTCGACGGCTTCGATCGGGAGGGGCATCAGTAGCGGTGGCGATACGGCATCTCTTCGTGTCGGCGGCTTCGTGCCTACCGAGCAGAGCGACGCCGCTTCAAGCCATGCGCCCGATCGTCCTCGATCTTGCGGCACTTCGGCGGGACCGTACACGGGCCGGCGGCGCTTCAAGCAAGCCGATGGTACTTCATGGTTTGGTGGTACTTCATGGTCTGTCCAGAGCCGAGTTGCTTTCGTGCCCATGGGAATGGCTTCTTGCCGATTGGAGCTTCATGTTGTGGCTTCGTGCCAATCTTGTTCTATTGCACTGTAGATGCATTCATAGATTGAGAACTCGTAGCTTCATGCCACGTAGATACAAACAAAGAATCGAACGAGCGATTAGATTCAATTACCCAATTCTTACCGTTTCTCACCTTTTTCAATCTATTTTCCGGCAGAGCTTTGTGCTAATAACGTGTTAGACAACCTCGCTATCGAATAGTTCGGGGTTGTCTAATAGATTTAAACTGGAGAACAGAGAGAGAGGGAGAGAGACACAATATGTGGAGGTACGACTCTGCTTTTATTATTCTGATATCATGTGTATACAATGAGGTAGCCCCTGCCTCCTATTTATAACTTACCAGCTAGGGTTTCGAGAGAATCCCGATGGGTCATGAAGGCCTGGTTTCCTAACATATACAATAGCAACGCTCGTAACATATATGTGCCACTGGTTTGAACTCCTACGAATGAATCATACCCCTAGAAAATCATATGAAAAAAATTTCATATCAGTAAATCTACGTAAATAAGCCAGTCGATCTTGGAAGAACGAGAAGGGAACTCCTCTCATTAGCCGTAAGTTCCGGATTAGCCGTAAGTTCCGGATTGGACTATTTAATTACGGCTTTACCCTTCCATCTAGATCTTTAAAGTTTAGAGCACAAGTATTCACTGTCATAACCATGACATAACAGAGTGGTAGGTGATAAGGATACCGTTTTATAGACCTCTACTAGTATTCCTCATACGGTCCTCGTCCTTGTCACTCGTCTGTATTTGGACTTGTACATAAGATTCCTAAGATTTATCACTCGTACTTTCGTACACAAGATATAACAAATTGGTTGGAATTCATGTTGTTTTGAATGCATGAATTTAACAACAACAAAAAACAATTTAATTCCTGCTCTTATAAAAATTGTTGCGGAGAAAAAAACAACCCTCCGAGTTTGAAGATATAATCACAATCAAAAGCACTAGATTATATTACGGGCGTTATGCGGACGTCCTATTAATCCTAACAGAAAGAAAATCTTTCTAAAAATTTTGAAACGAAAACGAAATTTATCTCCTTCCAAAAAACAGTGCAATATTTTATGAGAAAAATAATATATTTAAAAAATTGAGAATAAAATCTTTTTTATAAATTATTGTAGCTCGACACTATAGTTTGTATGTTGCCCAGCTACGCGTCGGCATGGCGTTCATCTCACCGATCTGACTTTCTCTCTCTCTCTCTCTCTCTCTCTCTCTCTCTCTCTCTCTCTCTCTCTCTATATATATTATCACCGGAGATTTGATGTGAAACGGAGCCCCCGCAGGCCGCAGCAAACTAAACCGAATGAAATTAATGTAATTTCATAAGTTTATCGTATATTTACATAGAAATATGTAAATTTATTAATACATGAGAGGATAAAATAATGCTTGATGAGTTATATATTATAGATTATAAAAAAACTATATAGAGAGAAAATACAAAATTTTAAATATTTAGATATATCATTCTACATGTAAATAAGTGTACGACGAGAACATGGATGAGAAAGTACTCTAGTCCTATCCCGTATATAATTTAAAATTTCTCTATAGCAATTCCTCGTGGGTTAATGAAGAGCTGGGCTATCGCCATCCCTACACAATTGTAACACGTTGACCAAAAATTTATTTAATGTTTCGCCTACTTGTGTCGGCGCAATACCTACCCAACTTGTATGGCTGATCCATGCACACACAGCACCTCGCTTACACTTTTATCCTCGCTTGACGTAAAAATGTTAATCTAGAAATACTAGCTCGAATCAAGCAAGCATTACGTACTAATACAACACAATTTAGATTAACTACGTAGGACTAATGCTACTGTGACGACTTCACGTGGCCACATAAACTAGCGTGCTAATGTGCCATGGACCATGGTACTACCACAACAGTCACGGAAAATAACAGAGTCGGTTTCAAAAAATAAGAGGAAGGGCAATAGGTCCAATAAAATACCGGCGCGGCATCTCTTTCGAGTCTCGGAGAAAGGGGAACACGTAGGCGGCATTGGCATAATATGGCGACCGGTATACGTATATATACAACTCGCTACCATCGCCGGTAAAGGACAACATTTCCGGCATCTTACACCATCCCCTGTCTCAGGATTGGGCCTCAGCAGCTATTCCAATCCACCTCCATCCGATTCGATTCGATCCTCTTCTCCGCATTTTGGGAGCGTCCCGTCCACGATGCACAAAGGCAAGCAAAGTGCACCTGATCCTTTCAGCCATCAATTCTTCCTTCTCCTGATTCCATGCCTTTTCCGGTCTAATCTTTCCCTTCTTGCTCTGTTTCTTTTGTTGCCTCTGTTCCGCGCAGATGGGTTTGGCAGGCTGCTGCTGCTCCACGTCGCCGCGCTGTGCACGATGGCAGGGGCGGTCGCCGCTGCCGCCGTGGTGCGCCGCCGGCAGGGGAGGTGGTGGGGGAAGGGGAGGCTGCCGGCGCCGGCCATGGAGGTAATACCGAAGCTGAAGATGACCGACTCCGGCCACATCGAGAAGTTCTCCCACTACGTCGGTCAGTGGCCATTTCTCTTCCTCTGCTTTCTCTGTCCATGGGAATTCAGTTGTTCCTCGCCGCTTCTTAGGCGAAATCTTACTGAGTAGTGTTCTATGCTTTGTTTCATAGCAACATCCACTTGAAAAAAAAACTATCGTCGTTAACAGATTTGTTACATAGCAACATCCACCTGAAAAAAAAGGCATGTGACGTCGGATGGGATATTTATTCGATTAAAACATCCACTCGTAACAAAAGGCAGAAAATGACTCAAAGCTTGAAGAACACGTTCATTCTCCTCCTCACCCTTGTCCTTGTGTTAGCGAATCAGGATATTGTTCTGTAGTTTCTCTCGGACTATTGATTTTGTTTTCTTTTAGGAGAAAAAGAGCGCATGTTTCTTAGGAAAAAAACAAAAACAAACTATCGTCGTTAACAGATTTGTTTCACAGCAACATCCACTTGAAAAAAAAGGCATGTGACGTCGGATGGGATATTTATTCGATTAAAACATCCACTCGGGACAGAAGGCAGAAAGTGACTCAAAGCTTGAAGAACACCTGTTCATTCTCCTCCTTACCCTTGTGTTAGCGAGCCAGGATTGGTTCGTCTAAGGTGCTTGAAATTTTACACTCGACTGATGCAACCAACCACGTCCGAAAGGATCCGAGATCCAAATGGGAAAGAAAAGTATGCTCTTCCGATTGGCATGGGCACTGATGATTTGATGGGGAAATAAAAAATAAAAAGCAACCATGTAACCATTGAAATATCTTCTTCTGATTGCTGATTTGCTTAGCTAGCTGACCTGAACTGCCTAGCTAGCTGGGTCCCCATTGTCGTGGATGCATCCACATGGCAACGTCCATGGTAGGTGACGCGGACTCATCAGAGCCGTCGAATTTACATCGGGCGGCTCACGACAACCTGACGTGCTGGAAAATAATAAGAGAATTCTAATGTAACGCCCATCCTTCAAAAAAAAAAAAAAAAGAATAAGAAATAGAGGCAGCAACAGCTTGATGTTAGAGACAATTTCTTTTCGGTTGAATGACAGGAGAAATGTTTGGTAATTTCGTCTTCTGATGTGCAGTTAGGCAGATGGGATTCCAGGACATCAACGAGTGCCCCCAGCTGTGCAAATTGGCAAACAACTACCTCAAGAAGACCAAAAATTGTATGGATGACATTTACGATTTCTTCTTGCATGTCGCAGAAGCAGAGTCGCTTTACGTCAAGTTCATAGAGGAGCTGGATAAATGCATTCTTGGCTATTTCGCATTCCACTGGGATCACGCTACCTCGCTCATCAGCCAGGTATGTTCGTGTGTGTGTGTGTGTGCAGCTCCACACATCGAAGAGCTCAGACTCTTGCACTTACGTTTGAAAAGTTGTTTCGTTACAGCAAGTTCAGATAAACCTTTCTTAAATTAATGCCAATTCTAAAACAATGCAAATGCTAGCATAAAACTGGTTTTCATTATTGTGCGTAGCTGATCTTTTTTTAAAAGATGATTGTGTATAGCAGCACATACATTCATAGTAATTGTTTCACATAAACAGTTAATTAATGTACCACACGAAATTCTGCAACATTTACTTGTACTCCAATTGTGTGCACTGATCACACACCTAAAAGCACATGCACGAGTTTCATGAAAGCCGACCCTTTTCTAGTCCTTGGACATTTTTTTTTTTTGTTGTAAATCTAATCTCTTTCTGAACGTAATTATAAAAATAACATCCTCCTCGGCCGCAGAAGCTGCAACACATATTACCTTGCCGCGCTCCTCTACCGTGCATCAGGTTCTTGAACGGAGCAACTTACCGAGCTATGCTAACTTGGTAGCATTAATCAAGCCATTTAATTAGGAATTTATTAATTGATTCATTAATTAATTAAAGTGAATATCAAGCGGTACATTCCTGTCGAGCAAAGGTCAACTTTGCCGCAGTTCTGCAGCACACTGTAGCGCTTTCCGTGGTTGAAAAATAGGCTATTTTTATAAATCTATTCAGAAGAAAGCTATATTTATATATATAAAAAAAAAAGTTTACAAAGGAACTAGAAAAATGATGTCTTCAGTTTCACGTGGTCAGTCCCACTCCGGGGCTGTCCTTATTCAGATGATCACGTCTCATCATCAAAATATAGTGCAACTTAGGAAAAGGCTGCTCACGCATGCGAATACGAATATAAAATCCCTACAAAATTAACGTGCGATTCAGGGTTTCCAAACGGGGAGTTAAGAATGCCAGCTCTCAAGTACACATTTTTTTTTACGTGCGTGCATATATAGCGGCTCTCTTCGAAGAATGGCAAAGCCTGCTCCATCCGAATCTCGTGTTGTTTGGCGGATCTGAATACGTGGACGTCTACCCCGACGTACGTCTCACCTTTACGTTTTGTAGCCTGGGGAGGCGTAAGTCGGTGGCAAAATTTTGTACACACAATGCACATGCACATTATCAAACCGATCGGCGTGCTGCCATGACACGTGTGCGTCGCCACATATATCATGCAGGCCTTGACTGTGGACAGTGGCACCAAAAAGAAGCTCAGGAACTTGGTGTTGGAAGCTACAAGGTGAAAATCAAACCCATTGTAACTTGGTTTTTATGAATATGGTTTGCTAATTCTCTGTTTGAATTCGATTGCGCCGATCCATTACTTAGAGGGTCCCAAATGGAATCTTTTAACACCTCCAATTCTTGCTAATTAATTCCCAAAAAATTGACTGATTTTAGCTTGTTTGACCGTTTGTATATGTACTACTCAAATATGAGCTCTCGCCAAACCATCATTATTCGGCCTCAACAATTTTCTTTTGTTCAATTTGACCTAGCCCAAGCAAACTGTACTTTATCATATAACTATCATAGGAATGAGCACGAGCCTATATTATAATAATTCAAGTACACGCATGCTAGACGGTAACAAATAATTAATGGAGTAGTTAGCCTAAGAAAGTGACATGGATAGGCAAGCCATTCCGCCATAAGGTAACTTGAAGATCCTACTAATCTTGGAATTGTCTAAAATAGTGCAATTTTCTCCTCTTGATCTTGGTCCAAATAAAATATTGCAATAATTGCTACAAAACGACGACAAGTAACAAAATTAATTTTTTGTGTGACTTGGCATAATAGTTATATATCAACTAGTAAGAGTATTGCTAGACTAGATGTCATAATATGAACTCTATAATTGAATTAGTCATTATTAGTGCCCCTGATCGAAACCATATATTGAGCTACATCACGTAGTGGGCCAGACTCACCAACTCCATGTAGACGACCAATCAAACGCTATCGATAGATGTTTGTTTCTTTAGAGGTTTATGACTGTTTTCTGGACCATCATTGCAGTAGTTAGCTTATCCTTCAGTCGTTGGACCTAAACAAGTATCATTAACATGGACAATTTGTCGTGTGCTTACCAATAACATATCGACATTCCTACCTGTCTCTGAGACTATGACCAGACAAAGTGTAAGGTGTAAACTTGCAAAGGTAGAAAAAGAAACCCTCAAAATCCAGATGCTATTGAGCTAGTAGTATCTTGGCGCACCTCACCGTGTGGGCTACCCAATACATGTGTGCATTCATGTATGCATTCATGTATGCTAAGGTCAGTGCAAATGCCATCAAGTTTATACTAGTCTCTTTGGTGATATATGGGGGGAGGCTATCTTATCTGGGCCCACAACCCAGCAAGTCAGCGCTCATCACTAAACTAGTAAACTACCTATAGCAGGCACATGTATCTATGGACTGTTTGCTAGTCACAAACAGACCAAGGTAGAGTCACCTGTTTTATAAAGAAGAAACATATATAGTTGTCTACAATAGTATGCAGATGTACATGGACTATATAGGATGCAACCCCTATGTTTGCAAATTAATTCCACTCGATAGGAATTGTCACAGGCCGTCGACCATGGGTTTTGTGTAAATATAAGGTTTATTTTAGAGCAATAAATAAATAAATATTTTGTTAGAACGATAAAGATTCATAAATTTAACTAGATAGTAAGCTGACCCTTAGCTGAAAGAAATAAAATAGCAAGGATGTAACTGTGTAGGAGCGGTCTAGCAAGTAGCGAGAATGTAGCATCCAAAGCATGCCCTCCAAACCCCCCGCGAGTCAATTGCGTATTAAGCCTCGCATAAACCTCAATTGCCAATGAGCAGGAAGCAGAGATTCGAGAGGGTGATGAGGGACCTGAAGGTGACGCGGGTGTTCTCGACGCTGGTGGAGGAGATGAAGGCCATCGGCGTCGCGCCGGCGATGAACAGCGACGAGGAGCCGCACTGCACCGACGTGATGGCCCCGGTGGCGCACTCCGACCGCAGCCCGGTCCTGCTGCTGATGGGCGGCGGGATGGGGGCCGGCAAGAGCACCGTGCTGAAGGCGATTCTTCAGGAGTAATAATTAAGCGCTTGCGTGCTTTTGCGCAAATCGATCGTTTTTTACGCTTAATATATGGAGCAATGTTAATTTCAGGCCGTTTTGGACGGACGCAGAGGCGAATGCGGTGGTGGTTGAGGCGGACGCGTTCAAGGAGGCGGACGTGATCTACCGCGCCATCAGCTCCATGGGTCACCGCAACGACATGCTCCAGACAGCCGAACTGGTACCTACATTAACATGCATAGCATAACACTCTCCTGTTTCATTGCTCCATAAATCATAATCATTAATGTTCAATGCTACATATCATATCCATTACCATCAGCACTACTTTCGGTTGCTCATCGCCCCCACGCTGCAGTTAGCGAGTCATACATCAGCTCTCCTCTCTCCTCTCACCCCCTGTTAATCCGCTCTGGCTAACTAGTTAGAGATTGGAGTACATATGTTGACATTCTCAGCAAAAAAAAAAAAAAAAAAAAAGTGCAAGAACGAGTGACCAACCGGCCGCTGGACTGTAAGAATCAGCAGTCAGCACTACACATGGGCTAGGCTAGCTAAGCTTAGTTGGTACGACTACTACAGTTGTCCATATATCGGACCGACACTTATTGTATTTAATGAACTAATTGACTTGTATGGTATGTGCTAATGAGCATGGGATCCACTGTAGAATTATAAAAATCACGCACCGCACGGTCTATATGAACTGAAGTTTGGGCTAGCTAGGATAGGTTCCGGGTGCGGGGAGCGAGCGTGTGATGTTAGGGTTTGTTTGGTTGATTCGGATCAGGTTGAATGGGATAGGATGGAATGGTTCTGTATCATTTGGTTCTATTATTTTATGTAAATAGAATGGTTAAACATCTATAGTGAATATTCTTTGAATAACCTGCTGTGTATAGTGATGACAGGGTAGGCCGGTAGGGTCTACATGAAGTAGTACTCCTACGATGTCCTCCGACTTCAGTGACAGTGGGTGTAAAAGAGCACACCAGGCTGGCGCTGTAGTGAGTAGTAGATCTGTTGTGTGGTAGACAGCATTGCATTGCAGAAGAGAGATCTTTGTCGGGTCCACGTAGAAAAGATATGGTTCTCTATTTAGTGGAGATATCACGAGGGGCTTTACTGGGTGGCTTCATTGTTTTGACAAAGCACAATGAATGCTTGCTGTGCACACGGTCCATCCAGTATAATAACTCGTCCTCAATGATATCGTCCAACAACTGTAAGGCCTTGTTCGAATTTCGTTCGTACCACTCGCCGTCGAAAAAAAAAACTATTATGAATTTTGTTTCAATTCAAATATTTCAAAAAAATTTAAAAAATTTCTCTATAAGTTAGTATTAATAGCCTTATGCCCTTTGATGTGAATGTTATTTGAAAAAAAAATGAAGTTTGGAGATATTTTTAAGATATTCAATTATATTTAGTAGCAATATTTGTTGAATTATATTTAGTAGCAATATTTATTGAATTATATTTAGTAGCAATATTTATTGAATTATATTTAATACCAATATTTCTTTGTAAAAATCAGCAGCATGACGCAAGAAGGGCACTATCTATAAAATCATAACTTGTATTCAGAAAGTATATGTGAGTTTTTCTTAAAACCACATGTAAACTACTAAGAAATCATTAGACTAAATCGAAATCCCTAGTTTAACTTGTCAACAATCAATATAGAATTATATGAGATATCTAGTGATAAACCGTCTATCATTTTTTTCTATTATTTTGAGAGAGAGAGAGAGAGAGAGAGAGGGCGCCATATCATAACTAAATATTCAACACAAATGCAAGTATTAAACAATCAACTGTAGTGCATAAAAAATAAATGGAAATACATTGTTATAAGATCTGCTACAGCCTACAAAAATCGTAGTTGATCAAATAAGTGCAACATTTGAATCAGAATTTTAGACTACACCTCCACAGCACACTGCATGTTTCAATATTTATTCAATTATATTTAGTAGCGATATTTGTTGAAGTAATTCTTCAAATATCATTTTTGTCCTTTAATGGTTTTTACAAATTTTACAACAATTTTTTACAATTTTTTGCTAATTTTTTTACATTTTCCCCCATTTTTTTAACTACCAGTGTTTTTCGAGCTTTTTGAGCGAATTTCGAGCCTTTTCGAGCGGTTTTCGAACCCAGCGGTGTCGGGGACTGAGGTACCCTGCCCAGTCAATGGCATAGTCAACGGACCCCGGCTCGAACTCAACCTGGTGAGCCAAGCTTGGGTTTGAGCTTGCTACCCCGGTCTCCAGACGGCACCCGCTCGACCTCGAGCAAGGGGCCAGAGGCTGTCACTCAACCAAGACCTGGAGCTCGGGGAGGCAAGGTCAGAGGCTTGCGGTTACTGAGATCCGCAGGGGGACGACGTGGCCGTGAACCCCGGGGAGCGGTTGAGATCCGGTTGGAGCGAACGTGGGACCATCCTTCCCGAAGAATACTCCTGACCGTCCTCCAGTAGCGGAAGGAGGGACTTTGTAAACTCTATATATATGTGTAAGGAGGCCTCGGATAGGGACAACGCAATCGATACTCACCCACTTGTATTCACATATAATCAAATCCTCCGCCTCAGGGCAAGACTTGAGTAGAGCCATTACCCTGTTCGGGGGCTCGAACCAGTATAATTCCTGGTGTCACTTGTCCACTTCTTCGTCAGATCGTAGCTAGCAACGGCACCGACCTCCCGGGGAACGACACAAGCTCTCGGGTCCTCACACACACACACACACACACACACACACACACACACACCCGATCTCATCTCTGCGGTCAGGCGATCCTGATCGTCGACAGCTGGCGCCCACCGTGGGGCCGGAAGACGTCGAACCTCTGGAGGAACATCACCGCTTCTACAAGAACATGGCGTGCGGTTCTGGGAGGCTCTCGGCGAGCTAGGGGCAGCCCCTGCCCCCAAGCGCGGGGGCTCTATGTCCCTGTTTTCCCCGTCACCGCCGCCCCACGATCAACTCGTCTTCATGGCCGGCAGCCATGGGGCGAACGCGAAAACAGAAGACCGCGAGCCAAAGACCCCTGAAGACAAGCGTCGAATGGCTTAGGTCACCATCAATCAGGCCATAACCAGCCTCCGACGGGAGGAGCGAGGTGAGATTGGCGCCTCCTCCGGGCTCTCTAGGGTCCCTCGCTCCACCGAAAGACTGCGCACTATCGCCAAGGTCATGACCGATCCCGCTCAGGTGAGGTCGGACCTCTTCGGCCGGTCGCCTCCACGACGTTGACCTCGGGACACGTCCCGGACACCACCACGCCGCCGCTCCCCTAATGCAACCTGGGGAGACGACCGGCACTTGTCAAATCACAGCAGCACTCATTCAAACGATGCTGTGTCCGGGAGTCCGTCTCCGGACGTCCAACCTAGACGTCGCGGGGTTCGCGATCGTCTACGTTACTACCCAGGCGATGCCCGCGCTCGTCATCATGATCGGCGCGATCGCACACCGGGTCGCCCTGACAGCAGAAGTTCCGGATCTAGCGATGGAGGCTATTCCCAGTGCGATGCTGCGCCGGCCTACGGATGCTCGGCGTACACCAACGACCTCCGTCGAGTGCATTGGCCAGCCCGGTTCAAGCCCACTATGATCGAGCGGTTCGATGGGACCCAAAACCCCAATGAGTTTCTGTCAATCTACTCGACGGCGGTCTTGGCGGCTGGGGGAGGACAAGGCCGTAATGGCCAATTACCTCCCGACCGTGTTGGATGGTGCTGCCCGGACCTGGCTATTCAATCAAAAGCCCGGTTCCTTCCGGTCATGGCGCCAGGTCTGGAACACCCTCCGGTCCAACTTCCAAAGCTGCTACGAGCGGCCCGGGCGGGAGAAGGACCTGGATCGGGTTATCCAGGGCAGGAACGAACCCCTCCGCGACTTTGTGTGGCGGTTCATCCGCACCCGGAACTCAATCCCCAGCGTCTCCGATGAAGCTGTGATCAAGGCCTTTAAGTTCGGCGTCCGCGATCGGCGCCTCACTAAGGACCTCAAGATCGCCCCGAGGCTCAGCGTCAACAAACTGTTCCATATGGCGAAGCGATACGCGGACGCGAACGACGCGGTGCGCTAGAAACGTGACTACGACCAGGGCAAGCTCACCCTCGACCACGGGGAGACCGGTCCATCTAGCACCAAAGCTATCGATCCTGTGGCTACCTCCAACAACAGAAAAAGGGATCGCAAGAAGGCTAGCTAACCACGGGTGCAAACGACGTCGAACGACGAGCACGAGGTGATGGAGGCCCAAGGGCCGGCCCAAGGTGAACCTCGACCTCAGCAAGGTCGAGCACGAACGCAGTAGGTCATGCGAGCCCCCCCCAGCCTGGGAATCGCCGACCTGGGCCTCAGCGCGGTGACACCCGACCACAGGGGGGTGAGGAGCGGCCAAAATACGATGACAACAGGTACTACCCCTTTCACAGGGCCCATGGATGCTTGCTGTGCACACGGCCCATCCAGTATAATAACTCGTCCTCAATGATATCGTCCGACAACTGTAAGGCCTTGTTCGAGAATTTCGTTCGTATGGCTCGCAGTCGAAAAAGAAAACCATTTTGAATTTCGTTTAAATTCAAATTTAAATTCAAAAAATTTAAAATAATTTATCCAAAATTTCTCTATAATTAGTATTAATAGCCGTATGACCTCTGATGTGAATGTTATTTGAAAAGAAAAATGAAGTTTGGAGAAATTTTAAGACATTCATTTATATTTAGTAGCAATATTTGTTTAATTATATTTAGTAGCAATATTTGTTGAAGTATATTTAATACCAATATTTCTTTGTAAAAACCAGCAGCATGACGCAAGAAGGGCACTATCCATAAAATCATGTCCTGTATTCAGAAAGTATATCTGAGTTTTTCTTAAAACCACATGTAAACTACTAAGAAATCATTAGACTAAATCAAAATCCCTGGTTTAACTTGTCAACAATCAGTATAGAATTATATGAGACATCTAGTGATAAATCGTCTATCATTTTTTTCTATTATTGAGAGAGAGAGAGAGAGATATCATAACTAAATATTCAACACAAATGCAAGTATTAAACAATCAACTGTAGTGCATCAAAAAATAAATGGAAATTCACTATTACAAGATCTGCTACAGCCTACAAAAATCATAATTGATCAAATAAGTGCAACATTTGAATCAGAATTTTAGACTACACCTCCACAGCACACTGCATGTTTCAATATTTATTCAATTATATTTAGTAGCGATATTTGTTGAAGTAATTCTTCAAATATCATTTTTGGCCTTTAATGGTTTTTACAAATTTTACAACAATTTTTTTTTACATTTTTTGCTATTTTTTTTTATATTTCTCCCCATTTTTTTAACTGCCAGTGGTTTTTCGAGCGAATTTCGAGCCTTTTCGAGCGGTTTTCGAACCCAGCAGTTTTTCTAGTCCTTTTAGAGCGGTTTTCATTCGAAAAATGCGAATTTTGCTCGAAGGTTTGACTAGATTTCAAATTCATTTTACTTTCAAACCGAGCTGTTTTGAGCGAATTTCAATACCGCCAGGACGTCGAAATTTGACTTCGAAACGAAAAGTGAAACCCTGTCCATGGAAATAAATCCCTATGGAGATTTTAAAGGGTACATGAAATTCCCCTCGACCAAATGGATAAAATTCCTAGGAATAAAAAAGTACAGAAAAAATAGAAAAATAGTAGAATTTCGTAAATATTAAGGGAAATCAGAAAATAATTAAAAAAAAACCGGTGGTAAATGTGCAAATTTTGCACTAACATTTGACCAGATCCTTACATCCACGCATTCAAATCAAAGTCATAACACCATTAACACATGGGTAAAATCCAAACAAGATAGTATTACTTACATCTATAGCACTAATCATCACTCAGCCACATTAATGTTCTGTAGCATCATCTAGGATTCATATATTTACATGAGTCCAATTCATGCAAAAGTCAAATTTAAGCATCTAGTCAGCAGCATTGATACTTCCACGCATCATATAGGGTTCAATTATTTACATCAGTCCAATTCATGCAAAAGTCGAATTTAAGCATCTAGTCAACCATATTCACCATATTGCAAGTCCAACAATATGATCACTTCCTTTTCTCTTCTCTTCTGCTATAAGTAGGAAAATTGAAAAAACAAACGCCGTCAGCACAGTGTAGATGAGTGTAATTGAAAGTGAGCTACAAATTAGCATGTACAATTGTCGAAGAAAGAACACATCGTTGCATTTTCACAATAAAAGGTTAGTTCATACACATAACAACGTTGTACTCCAATAACAGAGTCATGAACATCCATGTTCCAGGCTTCCAGCAGAGCGTACCCTATAGCTTGCTTGTATCTAGCTATTCCACAACACAGAACAATGTAGCGCCACAGTAGATAAATCGGCAACTAGGATCAACAGTTGTGAGTACTGCATCCATCACTTGATAACACCACAAATGGTTAAGTACTAATTTAAAATTACTACTAGTATTAGAGTTGCCATCCATAACTACCGGAATCTGCGTAATGACTGCACTTTTATCCTTAGGTTTAATGAACTGTTTTTTTTCTGCAGAACATAACCTTGTTTCAGGTTTTAGTTAGTACTATTACTGCAAATACAGAAACAGTTAATTCAATCGTCTACAAGTAGTAGCTCAGAATATGTTTGTCGTTGAACAAGTGGAGCAATTGCGAAATGAAACAGAGCTGAATGTTTCAAATTGAAACTTTCAATCAAGAAAATCACCTGCTGCCATCACTACCAACATGCAAATTCAGACCACTGATTCATAGTTTAGCCCAACAGTTACTAGCAAAGACTCTTCTAACCAATAACTACAGTACTTCAACCCCATTCTCTTTGTAAGAGTGAACCAGCGTTATGCATGGAAATGATCAATCGCTCTGATAATTAAAGGAAAACGTTGTCCAACGACTGTAAAAGAGGGGAAAAAACTTGTTTGTCATGTGTTGCTAGTATATAAAAGGCTCAATCTGGCCTTTCCACTCCTTCCGGGCTTTCAGAGACGCCACCGGGCCTGGGTGGCTGGGCCATGAGTGGACGAAGGGCTAGTGGGTCGGGCTGGCGTACTGATATCTCTTTACACATACATCACACGAGCGTACGTACTGATTGTTCGTGCAATGGCGCGCGCGCGCGTGCAGGTGCACCAGTCGTCGACGGACGCGGCGTCGTCGCTGCTGGTGACGGCGCTGAACGAGGGCCGCGACGTTATCCTGGACGGCACGCTTTCCTGGGAGCCCTTCGTCGAGCAGACCATCGCCATGGCGCGCGCCGTCCACCGCCAGCGCTACCGCATGGGCGTCGGCTACAAGGTCGACATCGACGGCACCGTCACCGAGGACTACTGGGAACCCGTCCCCGACCACCACGAGGACTCCGCGCAGAACGACACGGCGGCGGCGGTTGTGAGGAAGCCGTACAGGATCGAGGTCGTCGGCGTCGTCTGCGACGCCTACCTTGCCGTCGCGAGAGGCATCAGGTAATTAATTAATTAATTAACGTCCAAATTGTTAATTATAAGTATAAAAAGAAAGATTAACAAATGTACACCTACAATTGTTGATATCGATACTGTTCATGTAGGAGAGCCATCATCATGGGGAGAGCGGTGAGGGTGAAGTCGCAGCTCATGTCGCACAAGCGATTCTCGGCAGCGTTCCGGAACTACTGCAATCTCGTCGACGGCGCCAGGCTCTACAGCACAAACTCCTTGGGCTCTGCCCAGGTAGATTGGAGTTTAATTCTCTTCAATTCTGATAAGAGATACTCCCTCCAGTTTGATAATAGATATCGTTTTGGACATCGACACGGTCTTCAAAACATAACTTTGACCGCTAATTTTTATTATAATATATTTATAAAACATAATAAAATTATAATATTATGAAAGTACTTCTCGAGACAAGTCTACACATATAATTTTTATATATCCAATTTAAATATTTTAAAATATATCAATAGTCAAAGTTTTAGAAGTTTGACCATCACTATGTCCAAAACGACATCTATTACCAAACTGGAGGGAGTATTAAGTATCCTTAATTAATTTTATCGGTCGTTTTATATGCCGTTGAATTAAGTTCTTTCCTGCTGCATTGCATTGCCGTCGTTGCAGCTGATCGCGTGGAAGGACGGGAACAGCAGCCTGCTGGTGGAGCCGCGCGAGATCGACTGCCTGGAGAAGGTGAGCAACCTCAACGAGAACGCCACCTCCCTGCACGACCTCTACCCCGACGGCGCCACCACCTGCGGATCCCGGTCCATCTGGGACGACATGATCGTCGCGCCGTCGCGAGCCGCGATCCAGCGAGAACTCCGGGAGGCCATCCGCTCCATGGAGCGTGACTCCGTAGAGCCAACGAAGACACCAACCACCTTAGCATAGAATCGATCGCATATATGGGTCATGTGCCTCCGGTGCAAGGATTAATTCTTCCTACGTACTCTTGCATGCATTATTTGATCAGTGTTTTTCTTTTCATATGTATGCTGCGAATTCTTGAGTCTCGATCATGATTTTGGCTGGGCTGGTCCAGCAAATCACTACTACAGAACCGGTCATCACAAGCGGTTCGTAACCGCTTTCAGAAGCGGTTTTAGAACCGCTGGTAAGCAACCGGGAGTGATACCCTTCGGGGTATCACAAGCGGTTCGGCCAACCGCTTGTGGTGAGACACCACAAGCGGTTCGAAAGGTGTTCAGGAAGGCTCGCGGGGCTGCCACGTGGGATATCTTCACAAGCGATTTGTGTTATAAACCTCTTGTGAAGACTATATCTCCACAAGCGGTTTGTCTTATAAACCGCTTGTGAAGACTGCATCGCCAGAAGCGGTTCGTATTAAAAACCGCGTGTGGAGGTGCTCTCTCCACAGGCGGTTGGAGATAATAACCGCTTGTGGAGAGGCATTGTTTACTTATATTCAATATATAATATATTTTTGAGAAGGGTATCAATATGGATTTTGACATTAAAAATAAATAGAAATATATGGTTTTTGTATAGAAAGAAATATATATTCGTCATGCGTACTCATTCAGATAATCACAGATCATTTACACATAAGTATGAACTTAATAGAGTAAAAGATGGACAAGTTTGATGGACACACGTACATGAAATAATGAGCACTTTTACAAGTTTGATTTACACATAAGCAACTTTTACAAGTTTCAAATAATAAAATGGTGAATCTCGAGCTCATTCAATTCTTGCGTGCATCGCTGTTTACGTCCTTGGTCGACGTTGATGTCAGTTCACCTGTCCTTATAGAAGGACCATCTCTCCAACCCGCTGTGTGGAACTCGCCGTTAGGGGATACAACCTCGTCGAAAATGAAGCCAATGAGTTGTTCTTGGAGTGCTTCAACCCGGTCTGGCGGGATCACATCTTGCACATCGATGTTGGGTGACAAAGCGCGAAATTAATAAATCTCTGAGCATGTAATTAAAGTGTAAGTATTAATTGACATGTGCACTCACCTCGTTGTCGCTATGGGCACATCGCCGTGGGTAATATTTTGCATGTAGTGGCACACATAGTAGCCACATAAGTTGTTTCCACTGTCTGCTTTTAATACTCGAGTGCTTATTTGGATGGTGAATTCATTCTCGAAAGCTCCTTGTTGCCTCTTGCGAAACCTTGCGAATGCCCTGTGTGACGCGTTATTATGAATAGCAATTATCAGAGTTCGAATTAGCAAGGTATTTCAATATAATAAGGAACTATTGTATATATATTTGTTATATACCTGTTTAGGACGTCAATGATATATTGATATTGTTCCACCGGTCCCCTTTTTGAGCCTTGAACAACGATCTTGCTACTATCAAGCTTGATGACCAAAAGGATCCAGTGAAACCTGTTCATATATTGCGACATATATATAACTAGCTAGCAGTATTATCAATGCCTTGGAAAAGATGAGTTTATTAATGCGTTCTGAGAACACGTAAATATACGTACATGAAGTTGAAGGGCAAAAGTATGTATGGTTTGTAGTGCTGTCCCAAGAATGCATCTAGAACGTAATCTTCAAGAGCCTTAGCGTTGTATCGAAAGACAAGCTCATTGACAATCTCCGGGTCGATGAAGCCCACGTTGAATATGTTCTGTTTTCTACATCGTTGTATCTCCATTCTACGTAGAAATGGAAAAGTTATTAGAGTTGCACTTCTATGGTACAAGGAAGTAAATGGTAAAGTTATGAGCTCGATACTTACAGGCACCAGGAGCTCATGAGAGACACGTTCAAAGAGTCGCTATGGTATAAATTGTATATGTCTTCGAATTCGAGCCATATGGTGTTGTCCCCGCGATAGAAATGTTCTTGTCTGACCCGGAGAGGGAACATTTTTCTTTGTTGAGCAGACTCTGTCATGTACCATTCATGAAATTGTCGCATCTTGGTTGGCAGGTCCTTTATCTTATTAGGGTCAATTAGCTCCCGGCCAAGCTTATATTGCCATTTGACTTCTGCCATTGGGAGATCACCTACGGAAGTGAGTCCTGCCTCCTTCATGAATCTCTCAAGGTTCTCCTGATCTTGCCGCAGCTGATCTTGATCTCTCTTCTGCTTTGCCGCCGCTTTGACCCGTTTACTCTTCCATGTAGCCTTTATTATTATGCGTTCATAGTTGGACGACACAGGAGTGGCATTGCGGCCAGTCGCGAAGTGTTCCATCACTTTTGGATCAACTTGTATGTTTGGGTCAGCTGACTTCTTTGGTGCGAAGTGTGCAGCCACTTCTTCGCTGACGATCGCGTAATTCTCCTCGTCGGTCCTATCATATGCCCTCTTTGGAGGTTCCTTTACCCTTTTTGACCGGCTGGACTGTGCCTTCGTGGGAGCAGGTGGGGTAGTATGGCTCTGAGCTTCTTCCTCGGAGGAGATGGTGGAGGTGTCGGTTGTCGTTGTGGAGGAGGAGTCGGTTGTCGTTGTGGAGGAGGCGATCTGAAGGAGGCGTCGGTTGTCGAGGAGGCGTGGCTTGTCGTTGTGGAGGAGGTGTCGGTTGTCGTTGTGGAGGAGGAGTCGGTTGTCGTTGTGGAGGCGACGCCGAAGGAGGCGTCGGTTGTCGAGGAGGCATGGCTTGTCGTTGTGGAGGAGGTGTCGGTTGTCGTTGTGGAGGAGACGAAGCTTCCTCCGGCCGGCGGCTCGGAGATGACGCCTCCACGCCATCCGGAAATATGATCAACCTTTTTCGCCAGAGGATGATATTGTGGAGGGCCTGTCCAAGCTTGGTAACGCTGTCGCCACCAAAGAATATCGAGTAGTAGTTCTTCAAATCCGCTCGGCCACCTCCTCCATCGCGACCTTCGAGTAACCCATGGGTATTGTGTTGCGGTGGAAGGTCCGCCCGTGACACCGGCAATGCCATGCCGTAAGCCACCCCGATGGAGAGGTTGCGCATCAACGTGTAGCTCACATCGGCGCCGAACCCTTATGTCATCAACGGGATAATGGGCTTGCAAGTCTTCGTCCCCTTGAGGGGCCGGTGGACGCCAGGCTGCTCCGCTACCGAGGGGCTGATCGCGATGTCCGGCTGATTGATTGGACCTACTGATCCCTGAAAGTTACCGAGAGCTATCTGCACTTGTTGCGCAACTTGTTGCGCCACTAGGTCTCCAATGCTAGCCTGGGTTGCTCTAAGCTCCAGTTCCAATTGGCGCGTTTTATTTGCTTCTCTTGTTTTGCTTCTCTGGCGGCTCCTGTACGAAAGCGTATCCTTGGAGAAACCGTACTTCCATGGCGTCTTGCCCAAACCTCGTGTCCGTCCCGGGTGCTCAGGGGTTTGGAGGGCATGTGTTAGCTCATCGTTCTCCTGTCTACCACAAAAGAGCCTCGACCGAGATCGCTCGACGGCTTGTACAATTCTCTGGCCAACATCTTGTACATTTGGGCGCATCACCAACCGCCATCATCTGCAAGGCTCCCCATGACCCATGAACCAATTGCGCAGCGCTTCTTCCCACAAAGCGATGTCGGTGTGATGTCCTTGGCCAATAATTGTTCTTCTTTCTTGTCCCATTTCGGTACTGCCTTGAGGTAACCACCGGTGCCGAGATGGTGGTGGTACTTCTTCATCTGTGCATTGGTCTTATTCTTTTGACTTGCGGCTGGCCTTGGTGACATCTTGTACTCCTCGAATGCTTCCCGTGATCGGCCAGATTAGGAAATTGGTTGAAGTCAGGTCTTTCTCCTTCAGACGTACTTTTTCTTTGAGCCGACTTCCATGACTGAAATGAGAGTGCCATCTTCTTCAAAGTATAATTCTTGGCCTTGTCTCGAAACCCTTGAGGAAATGTGAAATTTTCCAGAATATCTTGCCAGAGGAGGTCCTTGGTAGCTTGAGGAACTTCAGCCCATTTCTTGATGCTAATTGGGACGTGATCCCTTACGTGGTAACCGCATGCGTTGTTGAACGCCCAAGCTTTGAAAGAGGCGATCGGCTTCCCATCGTGGTCAATGTCGGTAAACACATGCTTTGTGGACGGCTTCTTGTTAGGTCCCCGATTCTTGGATTGGTTGCTCGATGTACCAGGCTTTAAATACACAAACATATATATAACATGTTAGAGTGTATTCTAATAATGAATTGCGATTAATTAACATGCCCACGGGAATTATTTTCTTCTGACTATACCTCGGTGTCAATCGGTGTCCACGTTCTCACCGGAACCCGGTGTTACCGGCCACGGCGTGCCAATAGCCTCATCTTGCAGCATCACCTTCATAGGCACAGATGGAGTCTAACAGGAACTGTTCTTCCTCGTCAAAATTAGGGTCACCACGTGTTGGTTGTGCCATCTATCCTAATTCGAAGTAAATGTTAATATAATGTAAACTTAAATTCGAAAACATCTATAACAACATATATATATATACAATGTCTCTCAACATATATATACAATGTCTCTCAATGTCTATATACAATAGTGAGCACACATACATACCAAAAATAAAAAAATCATTTCACAAAATCAAATATCTATCTTTAACGCTTTGTTTCTTGCGAAAGCTGGCTAATTAAAGTAACGCTTCGTTTCTTGCGTAGGGCAATTAAGCAGGGCAATTAAGCGGCAATTAATGACGTGGGAAGAACGGACCACTGCCACCAAGTGCTGCTTTAGAATAGTAGAGATGATCTACGACGCTTCCTTTGGTGGGGTGGTACGAGAAATATAACTATATTTTTAATTCTAAGTATAACTTTAACCACTAATTTTTATGTATATAATTTAAAATTATTTCTTGAGACAAGTCTATACATAATTTTTTATGTATATAATTTAAAAATTTAAAAATATATCGATAGTCAAAGTTTTGAAAGTTTGACCATCACTATTTCCAAAACAATAACTATTTGTGACCAGAGAGAGTAATTGTATAACGAATACAAATATATTCTATATATAAAAAGCATATATATATATATATATATATATGTAATATACGTATACATATGTATACGTATATATATATGTATACGTATATACATGTATATATATATATACGTATATACATGTATACATACCAACATATACAATGTCTACATATATATACCAACATATACAATGTCTACATATACATACCAACATACATACCAACATATACAATGTCTACATATACATACCAACATATACAATGTCTACATATACATACCAACATACATATACCATCACCAACATACATACACATCAAAACGCCTTGCGGGCATTTCGTCGAACACCTTATGTGCAAGTGTAACAGGAGGAGCTGGGGGTGTAGGCACGGCTATACCTAGCTCCTCCGGCGATGGCGCAGGCGACGTCGGCGTGATGGAGGAAGACTCTGAGCGGGGCGGAGGCGGGCGGCGGCGCGCGCAGAGGAGGCGAGCAGGGCGCGCACGGCTTGAGCAGAGGGCGCGCGGGACTTAGGAAAAATTTGGAGATGTGACCAAGTGAGAGAGCGCAAGCGATATATATAGGAAGCCACTTTTACAAGCGGTTCGTAATTGGAACCGCTTATAAATGTACCTCTACAAGCGGTTCGTAATTAGCACCGCTTATAAATGTACCTCTACAAGCGGTTCGTAATTAGCACCGCTTGTAGAATCTATCTCTACAAGCGGTTCGTAGTTAGAACCGCTTGTATAATTTATCTCTACAAGCGGTTTGTAATAAAAACCGCTTGTAAACGTACCTCTACAAGCGGTTATTAATTGGAACCGCTTGTAGAATATATGTCTACAAGCGGTTTGTATTACGAACCGCTTGTAACAGTACCGATACGTAACACTTAAAACAAATAGTTACCTACACTGGGTAACAAGAACTCTCCTCTCCCCCTTGGCTAGCGCGGGCGCTTGAGTGCGGGCTCGTGGCCACCCACGAGGGTTCGAGCCCCACTCGCGCCCCGCCGGCCTTTCTTTTATTTTTTTTCTTTTATTTTTTTTAAGTGTTCATATTCTTTATTTGTTTGTTGTTTATTGTTTCTTTATTGTTTATTGTTTATTTCGTGAGGTTTATTTGTTTGTTGTTTATTGTATCTTTATTTGTTTATTCTTTATATTCTTTATTTGATTATTGTTCATTCCATAAGGTTTATTTCTTTATTGTTTATTGTTTATTGTTTATTCCAGTAGGTTTATTTCATGAGGTTTATTTCAAATAAGCAGTAGAAGACACGTCTAAAAATTATCACACAAGTTCAAATAAATAAGTTTATACAGTAGTACTACATTTTAAGTAGTACCATACTATGTCTTTACAAGTCTTCCTTCGTTATGATCGTGACGTATGTAAGGAGCATCCACGTCTGTGTCATTCTGGAGGCTTATGTCAACATCTACCGCAAAGGAGGGAGCTCGTCGAATCGACTATACTCTTCCTCATCTCGTGACGTCCTCAACTCCGACAATCCTTCGTTTGCCTTGGAGAACCACGTGTCGCTTTGGCTTATTATTATCTTTACGCTTCTTAGGTTTGCTTGACATGTCTATTACATAGAAGACCTGTCTCACATCATTTGCAAGGGCGAGCAGTTCGCGCCTATAGCCGACTTGCGTGAGGTCAACAGTTGTCATGCCGTATTTGTCGACCTTTACGCCTTTGAAGTCAGTTTGACCCATTGGCACTTAAATAGAGGACCTTTAAAGGTCCATAGTCAAGCTCCCATATCTCTTCTATGAAACCATAATATGTGTCCACCTTGCCTTTGTTGTCTTCGGCATCTATGCGGACACCGCTGTTCTGATTGGTGCTCTTGTTATCCTGGGATCTGGTGTAAAATGTGTAACCATTTATCTCGTACCCCTTGAATGTCACGATTTCACTAGAAGGTCCCCGTGCCAATCGTTGCAACTGTTCATTGTCTGACCCTTTGAAAAGGATATAGTTTTGTAACCAAGCGCCAAAAGAATCCATGTGCTTCAGTGTTATCAAATCCTCAGACCTCCCAGGGAATTCACGGCGTAGAATACTCTTGTGCTCAACAACATACGGGGCCACCACAGTTGATTGTTTCAAAACCGTGAAATGTGCTTGCTTAAATGTAAGAAGATCATTGCATGCAATTGCTTTCCTTCCTAGTGTCCCTTTTCCCCGTAGCCTCCCCTCATGACGTGATATAGGGACGCCGATCGGATTTAGATCATTAATGTAATCCACACAAAACTCAATCACCTCCTCTGTCCCATAACCCTCGGCAATGCATCCTTCCGGACGAGAACGGTTACGAACATACTTCTTTAGCACACTCATGTACCTCTCGAAAGGGAACATGTTGTGCAGATACACGGGTCCGAGAATACCTATCTCTTTGACAAGGTGAACAGTGAGATGAACCATAATATCAAAGAACGCAGGAGGAAATATCATCTCAAGACAAACCACACTTTGTACCACGTCATCCTACAGCTTACTTAGTTTATCTGGGTCGATGACCTTCTGCGAAATCGCGTTGAAAAAGAACACGACTTTGTGATTGTCCTCGTACTCCACTCGGAAGTATACCTCTTGTAGCCACCGGGAGCAAATTTGTGTCATCAATACAAGACAATCATGGGATTTCGTGTACGATTTTATTCTCTTTCGTGTTTATGAGTCTCTTTACATTCGATGAGTATCCGGAAGGGACCTTCACACTATTCAGGCACTCTATCATGCTTTTTTTCTCATCTTTGCTTAGAGTGTAGCTCGCAGGATGTAGGTAATGTTGTCCTTTTTCTCTCTTTTCCTGATGTAGGTCTTTCCTCGATTCCAAGAGTTTAAGGTCCTTCCGAGCTTGCAGTGTATCTTTTGATTGGCCATACATATCTATGTAGCCTAGCAAGTTCAAGCAAACATTCTTCGTGATGTGCATGAAGTCAAGTGAGTGACGAACCTCCAAGACTTCCCAATAAGGCAAGTCCCAAAATATTGACTTCTTCTTCCACATTGGTGCCTGACCATCCTCATTACGCACGAGTTTGCTTCGGGACCCTTTCCGAATACTACTTCGATTCTTTACCGTAGCAAGTACATGTGACCCAAAGACGATTTATGTTGAGGCCTAGCACGAAGGTCTAGTTGCCCGTTAAATTTCCTGCACTTCTTCCGCCATGGGTGACTCGTAGGAAGAAACCTACGGTGACCCATGTACACAACCTTTCGAGAGTTTTTCAGGTACATGCTGTCCGTTTCATCTAAGCATTGGGCGCAAGCTCTATATCCTTTGATAGTTTGGCGGACAGTTACTGAGAGCTGGCGATCGTTTATTGTTACAAATAACAATGCACGTAGGGTGAAATACTCCCTTTTGTACTCATCCCATACCCGTGCACCATCCTCCCACAACGTCACAAGATCTTCAACCAATGGTTTCAGGTAGACATCGATGTCATTTCCAGGTTGCTTGGGGCCTTGGATCAACAACGGCATCATGATGTACTTTCGCTTCATGCACAACCATAGAGGAATGTTATACATACATAGTGTAACAGGCCAGGTGCTATGGTTGCTGCTCAACTCTCCGAAAGGATTCATCCCATCGGTACTTAACCCAAACCTTATGTTTCTCACCTCTTGTGAGAAGTCTGGGTACATCCGATCGACTTTTCTCCACTGTGAGCCATCTGCAGGGTGTCTAAGCATACCGTCATCTTTACGCTCTTCTTTGTGCCAACGCATCATCTGGGCATGCGCTTTGTTAGCAAACATACGCTTCAATCGGGGAATCACTGGGAAATACCACAACACTTTAGCTGGAGGTCTCTTCTTCTTACGCTCCCCATCTATTTCACCTGGATCATCTCTCTTCACCTTATACCGTGATTCTTTGCACCTTTGGACAAACATCCAAATTGGCATACGCATTGCGATCTGAGGATGCAATCGTTACGACATGCGTGTATCTTCAGTACTTTCAGTCCCAAAGGACCAGACGACTTCCTTTGCTTCATATGTAGATTCGAGCAGAGTGTTATCTTCGGAAGCAACTTCTTTATGAGTGTCAACAACTCATCGAATCCCTTATCGACACACTATTTGTGGCCTTCCATTGCATAAGTTCAAGTGTGGTACGCAACTTCTTGTGGTCCCGCCCACAATTTGGGTATAAAGGAGTTACGTGGTCCTCTAACATGCGCTGGAATTTCTCGAACTGTCTTTCATCTGTAGTCTCCCTCACCGTCACGCAAAGATCTGGTCCACTCATCATCACCAAAGTCACCGAGTGTACCTCCCACGGAATAGCATTGCGTGGCGTCCGAGATATTTTTGAATCCTCTTCTTCTTCCTCGTCTTCTTCCTCGTCTTCCTCGTCTTCGCCATGGTTGGTCCAATCGGTATAGTTTGGCATGAAACCTCTCATCATCAAATGGTTCATAACCCGCCATCGCTGTGAGTGCTCCTTCTCGTTCTTGCAATCTACATACGGACAACATATGAAGGCTGCTGAAGGCGAGGAATGCAATGGCCGCATCGAGAAAAGTCTGCACGCCATCAATGAACTCTCTCGATCGACGGTCCGCATTGTACATCCATTGCTTAGGTTCATCTACAACAAGTAATAATTTCATATATTTTTTCTTCTCCAAGAAAAACAACCCCACCTACACCTTCATGCAATTAAAGATCTACCTTTCTAATTTGTTTTTATCCCTTTCTACCTTTCTAATTATTTTTTATCCTTATTTTATTTTATACACTATTAATTACTTCATTGCAATGTCATATTTTGAACTAGATCACCATACATCTTCATACCATAACAACAACAAGCATACAAAATAAATTTTGGGGAACAACTTCATACCATACACATTTCAACATGTTCTACCTAGCAAAGCAACACATTTCAACATGAATAAATCATGATTTCTCCACATCCAATGCATAAAAAACAGCAATATGTAGGTGAGAAAGATGCTAACATGCTCTTACTGACCTTAAAACACTTAATTTGAAGCTAAATCACCAGCAATTTCAAAACAAAAAATTTGAGCAGCACCTCCCCGGAAGAAGTGCTCGGCCCTTCTCTGTTCATCAGACTGTTGGCTCGGGGAGGAAGAAGAAGTTTAAAGTGCTGGGCGGGAGGGATTCTAGAAGCGGTTTCATATACAAACCGCTTCTGAAGGTTGAGTTCTAGAAGCGGTTTGTATGTCAAACCGCTTCGATTTAAGAAGCGGTTTGACAAACAAACCGCTTCTAAAACTAAGACTTCAGTAGCGGTTTTATACACGAACCGCTTTTAAATATAAATCTCTACAAGCGGTTGAGGTCTCAAACCGCTTGTGATAATTCATAAGCGGTTTGGCAAGCGAACCGCTTGTGATGGTTGTCAACACAAGCGGTTCGTATGACCAACCGCTTCTAGTGACCCCCTCCCGCCCGTTGCTCACGAACCGCTTCTGGTGCGTGGGCCAGAACCGGTTCACACCTAACCGCTTGTAATATACCGCTTGTGATGCCCATGCAGTTCTGTAGTAGTGAATGGAGGCCAGCGGGTAATTAAATTTGCTGTAAAGGAAAGCTTAATTGTGGTAAACGTACGGTGGTGCGTACAACAATGTTGGAGCAATCTATATCTATTTGTTGTAAAGGAAAGCTTAATTGTTGTAAATGGTGGTGCGTACAATAATATTGGAGCAATCTATATCTATATATCTACAAATAACTTGTGAGATTAGTGGCACAAAGTCCTGCGACTACAGGTGATGTCCTGAAGGCTGAAGCCTGCGCATTCTATTGGCAGACGTGGATATGACTACATGACGCAGCTCAAATATGCCGGAGTTTGCCTGTGTGTGTCACGGCCCCGGCACCAGAGTCGTCAATGGCTGTGGATCACGTTGAGACCTGGTCATCGTGCCGGGGATTGGCACGGCGTAAGTACGATGGGCTGTGGGTCTAAATTGTGCCGTCACAGTTCAGCAATGGCTGCCGAAGCGCCAAACACGGCACATTTGTATGTTGTGGCACCTTTATACTGTATCGGCTCAGACGCGGTCTATTTGCACTATTACGGTGAGAGGAAAGAAGTCAAAGATGCACGGGACCAAAGCAGTGGACACAAATATTATAAGAAAAAAAATTAAATTTTATCTATTCTCTGCAAAAGGCGTGTTTTGCAGGCGTGTTAAGATAGTAGTTGATCTTTACTCTTGGATTCTATTGCAATCTGCTCATCATTTTGGAAGAATAACTAGACGTCTTGCCTTTTAGCTTCGTCCACATGTTTGAAACGCTCAAACTACCCTGTGCTTGTTGCGTCATTAAGGTAGTTCTTATTGATTTACTTATACTGCCAAAATTTTTATAATATATTGTTGAAAACTGTAAAAAAAAACCGTGACAAAGCCGTTTCGTACTTACGTCATATTCGTCGGCCCTATAGCATACCGTGTCGTGATGCCTATCGTGCCTAGCCGCCAGGCCCAGCACAGCCCCTGACAATCATGCCATGCTATAGCTCAGTCCATGTGCATACGTGATGTGCCATGTCTATCATACCATGGGCCATCCCAAAAACCTAGCCCGATGCCCAATCAATCTCGCTCACCTGGGCTGCCTAGTCACCCTTTATTCTGGGGGAACAACTTTATTCGACTCATTCCCTAGCAAATCCACCTTCAAGCCTTGTTCTTCTTTCTGTTAATTGTAATTATTTGTAAACTATACTTTATTCCTACTTCAATGAATCTCTAGCAGCTTGCTAGCAGTTCAAAAACAAAAGTGCTAGAGTTCAGCTGTTAACTGATTGCAAATCCTACTTGACCGATTCGATTCATTCATAATTCGAATGGATAGTTATGGCTGTTAACATCATAATGGGATTCGAAAGAAGAAGAATAGGAAAACGTATCTTCGCTTTCTTTTCTATTTTGTGAGCGCTTCTGTCCACCTTCTCCACCCCGCCACCCCGCCGATCCTACGATTCATCACAAGCCATTAAGGGTGTGTTTGATTGATAGGATGAGATTGAATAGAATGGGATGGTCCTGTACCTTTTGGTTCCATTATTTTGGGTGAATGAAATGGTTCAGCATTTAAAAGTGAACATTCCTTAAATTTGTATCACTTAGTCTAGGATGGAATGGTTCCATTCAAATTACCAAACACATGGGTGACTTTTTTCTTGAACCATCTCATACATGTACCACTTGGTACATGTAACCAAACACACCCTAAAGGCACGATTATACAGTACAGACAAAGTAGTTCATTTCGCGTTATTTCTTATGGTCAAATTATCCCATTGTTATTTTTGGAAAATAGCAGGAAAGCTGCTAATTAAATTACCCCATTGTTCAACATGCAAATAAACCACTTTGTTTTTTTTTTACTAAGAAGACTACCTTCATAATGGAAATCACTTCTGGGTAGGATCGTGGAGTCGTGACTCGTGAGTGTACAACTGCGCCCACTTAGATTCAAATCTCAGTTTCAATCTTTACACACACGTGAGTGCGCTTCCGTAGGATTACTGTGAAGTCGAAAATTTATGACCGCTCTCCGTCCCCCTAGACATATGCTAAGAGAGCACACTCTTGTGCGTGATAATTTATGTGCGTGTACATCTTCCTTACAATTACAACTAAAAAAAATACCAACATTATAGTTTTTTATCCCCTTATTAGATGGGAATTCTACGGAGACACACACAGTACAACTCCCCGAACATTGATCACTCAAGTTGGTGACTTGATGCATATAAAGCAACCAGTATATTTTATTGAGTTTGCTACACGATCAATGAGACCGATTACAATTAGTTATTCGCACTTACATGTCAAGAGCTTTTCTATTATTCTATATGTTTCGACGGCATTTCATGCTGTACGCAGTAGCACATGCCACCTTTGTCGGGTTTGCAGTAGCCTTCGTTCGCTTTCACCCATGGTCTGCGCAGTACTGCTTGCACGAATGGTCCAATCAGCCTGCCCAACAGCTTCACATGATCACACACTGCTATAGAGAAGCACATTAGTGGCGGTTCTAAACTGACATTAGTGGCGGTTTTTGAACCGCCACAGATTAAGCGCCACTAATATTCGGCGATTATCAGTGGCGGTTTTAGAACCGCCACAAATATTATTATCAGTGACGGTTTGTGGTCAAAACCGCCACTGATATTGCCATTATCAGTGGCGGTTTGTGGTCAAAACCGCCACTGATATTGCCATTATCAGTGGCGGTTTGTGGGTAAAACCGCCACTGGTATTGCCTTTTCAGTGGCGGTTTGTGGGTAAAACCGTAACTGTTATTGACTTATCAGTGGCGGTTTTAAAAGTAAAACCGGCACTGGTATTATTATCAGTGGCGGTTTGTGGATCAAACCGCCACTGATAATCCCCGTCCAGTATAAAAAAAATGCGTATTTTTGGCTAGCCTCAGGAATTGCTAGCCATGCCCTCTGAAACAAGATACAGAAAGAACTATATAGCTATCGTGCATCCATCCATTTCACCATTACACAGAATTACAAAAGAACCACAAGATGATACATGCCGAAGGACAAAAACCAAACACTTAAATAATCGCTTGTGGAATCAAGCGTTGCAAGCTACACATATCCAAACCGCCACATGTTACCCTTTTCTTGACAACGACAAGGCGTGAGGTACCTTTGCTCTATATTATCCATTGACTCCTTGAGCACATCGATCTTCTTACATAATCTTAATAGGCTACATCCACCACCAACTACAACACCTTCCTCAATAGTTGCCTGAAATATCCAAAGTTATTGTTAGGAAATAGAGCTTGTAGTTTACAAAACCATACAAAATCACATATGAAGAAACGACATGAATCTTTGAAATGCATTATTTTAATAGTCCATTCTAACAAAATATGGCTAGCAATGATCATGACAATATATCATGGACAGATATACAAGTCACACAACAATATATATACTCAAAGCTGTGCACCCTTCTCATATTTGTTGCAATTAAATTGAAAATAAATGGAACTATAATGTAGGAAGAGAAACATTTGTTGGTTGGCAAATCTGAAGCTGGAAGATATGTATTACCTTCTTTAGCCTCAACACTTTTTCCTTATTAAGGGTAGCTATAGTCCTATCAAGTTTTGACAGGATATCATTGTTAATGCTCTTGTGGTCCTTACCAATAGAGTCATCTAGACTGCTATGAACTTGATCGATTATTGTGCTAACAAATTTCATCCCTAATACCATACAGAGATCTTGTCTTGTACTTGCTTGCTCAAGAACCTTCACGACCTATTTCTCTCGCAATGTCCAGGAAAAGCATCTTATCATATTCATGAAACCAAAAACACAACAATCACCAACCACTAAACATTGTGATCCAAATTCATCGAGAGAGATTTCAAGCATTTTCAACAAGTATTGCCAAATGAATTTTCATCAACAATGAACCAATGACATCAAACGCATCTATTATTTTCATATCTTGAAGTAGGATCCATAAGGGATAAAATAATTGTAAGTTCCAGCTATAGTCGAATTTGAGAAACACAATAACATTAATGCAAAAATCATTTGCACTAAAAGGTTTTGCTCAGATAACCATTTGGACATCTTGAAACTAGAAGTACCATATTACAGGTCTCTGACCGCTTGTAAGGTCGAGATGATCCCCATTCCCAGGACACTGAGGGAGATACATATGAAGCTATGAAGTATTGACACTACATTTTACTTTATAAGCATTTTTGTATGATATAAACTTCCAAGTTATTAATATTGGGCAATAAAACAACAAAGCGGGACAAACTTTATGATTTTTAATATAAACTTTATGATTTTTTTAGTATTGCAATAAAACAACAAATAAAAATAAGCTGTACTAATATGACATTGCACAAGAGAAAGTAATATGATTACCTTGTGAAAGCCATTTTCTTGATCATATGCCTCAACAGTTCCATAGTTATAACTACATTGAGTCAAAACATGTCAAAATTACACTAACCAAGTGATTATAGTTTGATAATATGATAATTCGCAAGTAACTTTACCACATATTAAGTCTTGACCACAATCTAATGTGACGCCCAACAAGCACTTCACTGTATCTTTCATATGCTAATAGAGAACATATTAATTCACCAATTAAGTAACTCAAAAGAAATATGGCCAAAAGCACATGCAAACATAGGCCAACATTGTGAGAACAGTTAACAAAAATGTGCAAGCAGGAATTGCTAGCCATGGCCACCCACATAATGCATGCTCTCATATCCATTTTGGGCTGACTTTGAAGTGAACTATAAGTGGCAACCCATTCAACACATTACAAATGATAAACCAACATTGATGGTCATCTTCGGGGAATTCAAAGATGAGCACCATCATCACTACATCCTAACCACATTTACAGAGGGAGGCACACGATGGCTCTGATGCGAGGAGTTCGTGATGCGATGATGGGGTGAAGGAGGAGTTCACGATGAGACGAGAGAATAATTATATCACAAAAACCAATCAGCATTACAACATTAGGTGTAATAGATCGATAATTATATCACAAGCAAAACTATTATATCACACACATTGTAATAGATCGATAATAAATAAGATTAGTCATATTGACCAAGAGAGTATCTTCTCGTTTCTAAAGTTTGTCATGCTCTAGTTTACAATTTACAAGTCCACATCCAAGACCTAGTATCTTCTCACACAATCTTAAGCCTCTGAGCCTTTAGGGATTCTTTGGAAACGACGGCGTTTAACTGTGACATGGAGCAATTGATCATTGTTGTCTTCATCATAAAACTCGCCCTTTTTGTTGATGACTTCCTTCATGAGGAAGTAAGCGAGCTGTCCCTGAATGGCTTGGATGTCAAGAGGATGTAGTCCTGTCGTAGGCAATTTGAGGCGCTACAAGTACGAAAAATAAATCTAAGAGTATATATAGAAATTGAGTGGTGCAAATAAATGTGTAATGTTAGCATGACAAACCTCTACGTCATTGTCTATTATTGTAGAAGATAAGATTTCGCGCATGTATTGGCACACGAAGTACCCACATAAATTTGTGCCTTGCGACTGCTTGTGACACTACAAAAATTGAATAAACTAAAATGTCATGGAAGGAGTTATTTACTATGAAATGCGATATAAGAATATTTCTTGCGTGCGTCGAAATTTAGTTCGGATGAAAGGGATTTACGGAATGGGCGGTATCTCAAGCTCTTTGTACAATATCTTTTGAACGCCGCATTCATTACACTTAGCGACTCTTCGTAGTCTTTTTATCTTTGTCCATCGAATCCATGACCCGACAACTTGCTCTTTTCTCGGGGTCACTACTACAAGAATCGATGGAACCTACATATACATGTATGATGCTATAGTCATTAGCCCTAGGATAAGAGAAATGAGCGAATTCAACAAGTGATTTAACTAGATTGAGAAACTTACTTAAAATTGTATGGAACAAGTATGAATTCCTTGTCTTGTAGTTTTAGCAACGCCTGTATATGTATTCCTCAACCTCATTTGGTGCTCTTAAGATTTCGATCGGCACACCGTTCTGGTCGAGGAATCCCACTGGGCCCTTGGTTCTTCTCAATTCAATAGTCTCGTATCTAGATAAGGAAAAAGTTAGACAACACATTTATCGGTATTACGTGAATGTAAACGATGATTTATATAGTAGACACTTACAGTGTCCAAAGATCGCAAAAAGACACGTCGAGGGCGTCGTGATAGAACAAGTTGTGCAAGTTATCGAATTCTATCATGAAGTAGCCAACCCCTCATGGTGAAAATGTTCCTCTCCGTAAATGGCGGTGATCATCTTCGGAGTAAATGTTGATTGGATCGCATCATGTACGATCATGTAGTCATTGCATCATGAGTGTTAGGCTCTTCAACTTCGATTCGGTGACTAATGGCTTTCCAAGCTCGTATTTCAGCCTTCGTGATTATCTTGTACTTGAGATTTCGCTTTGCCCTTTCCTTTTCCTCTGATGACATCATACTGCATTCGCAGCCGCGATCTAAGCGATATGGCTTGTCTAACGGGCCATTTCTTCGGATCAGTGTTGTACCTTCGTCTTTTGAAGTGGTCACACTAAGCTTTTGATGTTGAGGCGCTGGTGACGAATGGGCTCCTAGAGCAGGCTCCTTTCTAGTGGGCGCACTAGCCATTTGGCCTTTCGGTGTTGGTGATGAATGGGCGAGTTGTGCTGCGAGAGAGGTGGCGGTTATCTTGCGAGGAGAATTTGGCGGTTCATGATCCAAGGCGATGTCACGCTTACGCGCTTTGGATGAAAGTGTGAACGGCACTTCCTAGAGTTGTGACCTCATCATTGCAAGGCATTTCGGTCCAACCTCGACCAAGCTGTGGAAGCACCGTGTCCACTGGACCTTTGCATAACCTGGAGCTATCGGAGAGTTGTGCAAAACATCCCCTTGTAGGTATGGATAAGCTATCCTGTAGCGACTGTAAAAATATGTTCATGCCAGGCACATTGGTGGCAGGTGTGGGGTCTTGTATGTCGTCCCACGGATAATGCGTGTTATCCGGTTGTACCAATGGTGTGGACGCGCAAGCGCTCTGGCGATTCGTAGAAATTTGGCGAGAAACGATGTTGTGTCCTTGCGGCGGCTCATGGCTTCTTGTACTTTTTGTTGAACTTGTTGTTCTATGGTGCTTTGTAATTCTTGAAGCATCTTTTGCTTCATCTCCTCCATAGCCCGTTCCGACGCTCTTCTTTTCGCTCTCTTGCGACTCCTGTACGAGTCTCCGTGCTCTGGGAAACCAATCTTCCAGGGAACCTTGACCCCTACGCCTCGTGTCCGACCAGGATGCTCTTTATTTCCCAAGGCTGCTGTTAGTTCGTCCTTCTCCCTATCTGCGTGAAAATTTCCTTGGGTGGACTCGGCGTGCAGCTCTGAATTCGTTGGGAGATTGCTTCATCATCGTTGCTTTTGAATGATAAGCCCCCACTAGGCATGACAGATGCCCTTGCTAGCACATAATGCTTAACTCGGTCCGTGGGCCGTCAAGGGACTTGTGCCAGTCGATCGGATTGCATCCAATTCTTGCCTCTCCCAGTGAGGAATCTTACCCGCGTACCCACTCGTGCCTAGTCTGTGGGGGTGAGTGTTCATCCTTGCGATCTGGCGGTGGTCCTCACTGGATTTTATTGCTGCTTCGTCTTGCTTCATCGCAATAAATTCATCCCAATATGGCTCTACTTTAGGATAATCTCGATGGTCGACCGATTTTTCATCACATATTGCGTATTCAGCTTGGACTTGAAGTTCCTCCATCGACATCCATTGACATCAATGCATTGCGGCCTTACGAGCTCTTCACTCCTTGAGGAATTCGAAAGTTTCTTTCACTCTGTCCATAGATCCATTTTGATGGCGTCGGGCACTTTGTGCCAATCCAAATAGGTGATTGGCACTTTATCCCTTGCGATGTACCCGCATGTTGACCTATATTTTCTTCTTTGTTTTTGCCGGTTTAACCGGGACTCCGACATCTGAGACCTCTGAGATGGTATGCCGGCCTTGAGGCTTCTTAGTTTTCCTCGGCCTCGGCGTCTTGCAGCGGGAGCATCGGCATCTCCGGCGGCGAATGAAGGAGGCTTCGGCACCTTCGAAGGTTGGATGGTCCAACAGGTATCTACTCGGGCTTGAGTTCGGGGGCGGGTTGGAAGCATCCTCCAACCAGTGGGCCTCGAGGCTCCATAAGAACTACATTTCAAAGTAAACATAGTCATTTGAAGATAATGTGAACAAGAGGTCTTATTGTGTAGAGAGATCAACCGATGTGATAAATAATGTTGAGAAATCCTAACCAACAGGTAAAACTACTCTGGCGGCTATAGAAGGCAACTAAGACCGGACTAGGTAGGTTTACACGTTGCGTTGCGTCGGTAAAAAATATGTAGTTAAAAGCAAGGCGGCTAAGACCGAGAATAGGTACATCCTTAAGAACAGCAATTTGATTAAAAGAGAAGAAGTCTTGTATTAATTAGAAGGTCTTATGGCCAAGTTCTTAAGCAATGAGGTAAGAAACAAGAATCTTGGTGTCCGAGCACCAAGAACTCCTCGAGTCTCTGGCGCCTCGAGTCGCACCTATTGCTCTTGAAGAACATGAACACCATAAGATGCAAATAAAGAGAACAATAAAAACCCTAGTGTCAGAAGCGGTGGGTTGATTATAGTCCCACGGGAGAGAATATAAGAGAACAATAAGAAGATTTGATTTTAGTATTTCTCTCGGATGTCGGGTTGCTTAATCAAAAGATTAGCCTTCCTGCGCCACAAAGGCAACTAGATCATAGACTTAGTTGTGACAGTACTTCTAGCAAAATTTGAAATTAGTTCTCAGTTTTGTCAACACAGTTTACCTCCTGTTATTGAGTTGCTTAGGACATACACAATCAAACTATATCATGCACTGACTTTATGAGAAAGATCAAAGCCTATTCACAAACTGACAAAAGTAACGAACTAGATAAGTGAGATGAACTGAACTAAGTAATCAACACAACAACTTGATAAAGGAATTTGACAAAATACTAATAACAAGTTAACTAATTTCAGACTTTACTTATCTTGTCACAACCTCGTCTCATTTAAGCCGACTCCTCACAGAGAATTACCCACAGTACCAACAATTCATCCAGAGCATACGAGTTAAGCAAATGTTCCAAAATTGGCATATTATTCTAGTCACCACGCAACAAGCAAAGAAAAATGAGACCATTTTCTTGCACAATGTGCTTTCAATAACAAAGTGACAGCCATATGTAGTGTTTTTAAAGAAGTGGTCCATTATGGTTTTGTTTTTAAAGAAGAGAGAAGATGTCAGATTAATTTGAAGCATGAGCATATAAATAGTAAGCACAAGTATTACTCACTATTTCAGGATTTTACACATCAAACAGATTGAGCATATAAATATGTACACCAGTCCCTTAAATACATCTTATCAATCCCTATTTAGCCGTCGGGATCGAAGTACAATTCATCATAATGAATGGTATCAACAATATGAACTGCATGGAGTTTCCTTATGAAAGGGACTGTATGGAGTATTATCAAAGTAGAGGGCTACCTCATATGGTTATATGGTTGACAAAGAAACCATTGTAATTGTGCGAGATCATTCGACAAAGTATGAAACGCTAATCAATTTGCCGCTTAGTGTCTATTCGGTGCAATGTAATAAGTGTGCATGCAATGGATCTCATTCAACGACTCTTAACATAGTTTCCTTACTTTGGCTGCATATAGTGTGTACAGTTTGCTTGCATATAGTACTAACAAGGAATGGAAAGTCGGTATTTTCATCTAAAGTCTTTGCAATGTTTTCATAAGCGAGAATTCAAGGTTTAGAGAGAACTACTGAGTTAATTTGAACTCTGTAGCATCCAAACTATAGCGACAAGGGTGGACCAATGGAGACAAATGTTATTGTAGCGCAACACAAATCTCGAATTGAATATACAAGATAATTAATGTAAGACCATATTAGTCTTTGAATAGTGACTAGTGAGCATATTAGTTTCAACTGATAAGGTTCACTAAAGAGCCAACGACTAATCAATCATAATTTTTCATTTGATGCATCGGACGAAGAGCATATGGAACAACGAGGTAACCAATCACTATTAATTTAACATACATACATACTACTCCAATCGGTATTATACGGTCTGCCATTTTCATTAATCTAATATATACTACTCCATTCCCGGTCGGACGGGGCTCACCTTCAATGGCGGGGGCCAGTGGCGAAGTGGAAGCGAGGAAGGCGGGGGTGGCCGGCGGGGGTGGGGACGGCTCGGGAGACCTTGTCTTTGGCGGGGGCGGCGCTCCGGGCAGCGGCGGAGTCGAGGGCAGCCTGGGAGGAGGCAGGCGAGGAAGCGAGGAGGGCGCGGGGGTGGCCGGGGCAGGACGAGGCGAGGGCAGACGGGCTGGAGCAGTGGCGGCGTCGAGGGCACCAGAGGAGGCGGGGTCACCGGCGCGGGAGAGGCGGCGAGTCACCGGGCGAGGAGGGAGGCGGCGGGAGTCACCGGCGAGGAGAGGCGGCGAAGTCGCCGGGCGCGGAAGGGAGGCGGTAGGGTTCAAAGCTGCGGTGAGGCCGACCACTTTGCCGTGGTTTATATAGGGGACATATCGGTGGCGGTTGTTAATTAAAACCGCCACAGATAAGGTTTATCGATGGCGGTTGTAATTAAAAACCGCCACAGATAAAATACGATGGCGGTTGTAATTAAAAACCGCCACGAGATAAAATATCGATGGCGGTTGTAACTAAAAACCGCCACTAATACTATTTTTCAGATTTCCTTCAATTATAAAGCCATGAATTCTTGTATTAGTGAACCTATCATATATATTAACTACTAATTATTCATAACTAATTTATCTATGCTATATAAATTTATATTCTTATGAAATTTGAACCCTTATTAATATAAATTAATATAAAGCATATTTTTAAGATTTCCTTCTATTAATATAAAGCCATGAATTAATGTATTAGTGAACCTATCATATATATTAACTACTAATTATTCATAACTAATTTATCTAGGATATATAAATTTATATTCTTATGAAATTTGAATCACGATTAATATAAATTAATATAAAGCATATTTTTAAGATTTCCTTCTATTAATATAAAGCCATGAATTAATGTATTAGTGAACCTATCATATATATTAACTACTAATTATTCATAACTAATTTATCTATGCTATATAAATTTATATTCTTATGAAATTTGAATCCCTGATTAATATAAATTAATATAAAGCATATTTTTCAGATTTCCTTCTATTAATATAAAGCCATGAATTAATATAAAGCATATTTTTCAGATTTCCTTCTATTAATATAAAGCCAAGAATTAATATAAAGCATATTTTTTAACAAAAAAATGCCATTACTCCACATAAATGCATATTTCTGACATTACATTTCCATTACCCCACATAAATACACACATTTTGCCATTACTCGTAGCTAATTATTTTCTTTCACAATTTGGCCTTCTTCATGATCATCACGATGATAGGTGGCTTCTGAGTGGTTGCTTAGTCGAGCACGATGCTGCCATCTACGAAAGGAGGCAACTCATCAAACTGGTTGTACTCTTCCTCATCCACGACATTCTCAACTCCGACGATCCTTTGTTTTCCTTGAAGAACTACATGACGCTTCTTATCTGCCGGGTCGATTACATAGAAGACCTGTGCAACTTGCTTCGCATGAAATCACGAATGGTTAAATCTCTATATCCGACTTGCTCGATGTCCACGATAGTGAAGCCATATTTGTCCACCTTGACACCCTTTGGGAGTTGGACCCAACGACAGAAACATCGGGATCTTGAAAATGCGATGAGTCGAGCTCCCAAATCTCCTCTATAAACCCATAGAAGCTGCTCTTCTTCTTGCTGTATTGTCGTAGGCATCTATACGGACACCACTTGTTTTGGTAAGTACTTTTGCTATCCACGAGCTCTCGTGTAAAATGTATATCCATTTATGTCGTATCCTTGCCATGTCACGATTGTACTGATGGCCCTTTTGCCAACCACCTCAACGTAACACTTGGTTTCTTCACGGACATGTGCTCCTTGAACCAATGATTGAACACACGATTGTGCTCTTTTGTTATCCAAACCTCGATCGTCCACGATTTTCCCTCTGTAGCTTTTCCTTGTGCATGTCCATAAGCGGGGATACCTCGTGACTCTGCAAGGAAGCGTGAAATGAGCTTGTTCGAACAAAAAATGATCGTAAGAATTTGTGGATTTCTTTCCGATTACTCCTTTGCCAGCTAGCCTCCCCTCATGGCGTGATCTGAGGCACTCCTACAGTTCAACCTCGTCCATGTAATCGACGCAGAACTCAATAACCTCCTCGGTTGCATAACCTTCTACAATGGAACCTTCGGTCGCGATCGATTACGTACATATTTCTTGAGAACACCCATGTACCTTTCGAGCGGATACATCGATGCAGGAATCTTGGCCCACAAATATTTATCTCATTCACAAGGTGAACAATGAGATGAACCATGATATCGAAAAATGATGGAGGAAAATACATCTCTAGTGACCGCAGTGTTGACCACATCGACTGCGATTCATAAAGTCCAACGGGATCGATGACCTTCTCGTGAAATCGCGTTAAAGAAGAAACACAACCTCATGATTGCCTCTCGAACCTTGTCGGGCAAAATACCTCTAATTGCAATAGGGAGCATTTGTGTCATCATCACATGACAATCATGAGACTTCATACGATTAACTTCAAATCTTTCATCGATACGGTTTCTTGATGTTTGCGGAGTAACCGGACGGAACTTTCACACTACGCAAGCACTTGCAGAGGTCTGTTTTCTCTTTCTTGGGCCAGTATGGCAAGGTGGGGAAGGTAAAGTCGGCCTTTCAGGTGTCTTGAGGATGTAGCTCGGCTCGATCTTCATATCTTCCAGGTCCCTTCGTGCCTTGATCCATCCTTTGTTTTGCTAGGAATATTCAGTAAAAGACCAAGCATTTGTCACATACATTCTTTTCTACATGCATGGCGTCGATGCAATGTCGAACTTCTAAGTCCTTCCAATAGGGCAAATCCCAAAATAAGGATCTCTTCTTCCACGTGGTTTTCTCGACGGGACCTCGAGGTATCCCCCTTTCCAAGTACAACATTAATATCCTTAACCATATCATATACCTCTTCCCAGTAAGAGGCCTTGGAGCTGAACCGTCCTCCTTTGTACCGTCAAATTGTTTTTCATATTGCAGTCACGGATGATTCTTTCGAAGGAAGCGGTGGCGCATGTAGACTATTTTCCTCGAGTTGTTAAGCCACACGCTACTAGTTTCATCCAGGCATTGGGGCAAGCTTTAGCTCCTTTTATAGTACGGTAGGACAGGTTACCTAGAAATGGTAAATCATTGATGGTGCGAGAACAACATTGCGGCGTAGAGTGAAGTACTCCCGCTTGTACTCATCCCATACCTGTACACCTTCATTCCACAGTAGCACAAGATCTTCCACCAATGGTTGTAGGTATACATCAATATCGTTTCCAGGTTGTCTCGGCCCTTGGATAAGCGGCGACATCATAATGTATTTTCGCTTCATACGACCAAGGAGGAAGGTTGTAGATCTGAGAGAGTCACGGGCCAAGTGCTATGAATATCGCTCATGTTACCGAAAGGATTCATTCCATCCGTACTCAACCCAAACCTTATGTTCCTTGGCTCATTTCGAAGTTCTCCTAAAGAGCCTATCGATGGTTCTCCTTGGCGAGAATCGGCAGGTGCCTCGACTTTCCATCCCTCTTTCGCTCTTAAAGTGCCATCGCATCGGCTTGGCATGCTTTTTATTTGCAAATAAACGCTTTAGGCGAGGTATTCTTGGCAAATACCACACCACTTTAGCGGGAGCTCCATTCTTCACTTCTATGCCTTCGTTTTCCTCGCCCTTACGCTTGTATCGCGATGCTTTGCACAATCGGACATACATGCGTGTCTGCATAGTCTTTGCGATAGAGTATCTGATCGTTTGGACACGCGTGTATTCTTTCTACCTCCAATCCCAAGGGACATACAACCTTCTTGGCAAAATACGTGGTCTTAGGCAACAGGTTGCCCTTTGGAAGCATGTCCGCTAAGAGGCGTAGCAACTCCGTGAAACTCTTGTCGGACCAACCATTGCTTGCCTTCAATTTGAGTGGTGAAAGCACAGTGTGCAACTTTGTGTATTCCTCCTTGCAACCTGGGAACAAAGGTTTCTCCGAGTCCTCTATCAAACCCTTGAACTGATTAAACTCTCTCTCACTCTGTAGTTTCATACGCATCGCGCAACATTTGAGCCAGTTATTGTCATCGTCAACGACCAACCTATCCTCATCGGTTCCATACCCGATGTCACCGCCATATTGGCGGCCGTCGTCGTCGACATTATCACATTGAAGTATGATCTCCTCTTCACCGTGCCTTGTCCAACGGTATAGCTAGGTACAAAGCCCCTCCGAATCAGTGCAAGTGGATTTGGTATTTGTCCAAAAACATCTTCTCATTCTTGCAATCAATGCATGGACAATGTATGTACTCCGTCTTCTTTTGCAATCTGTTCTCCTCGGCTGCTCGTAGAAAAGCAGATACGCCGTCGATGTATTCTCGGCTGCAACGGTTCGCATTGTACATCCATCTCCGGTCCATCTACAATTAATTAATGTAACAATTAATAATATGCAATAATCTTAATTACATAAATCATTAATCCATTATTTGTTACTATCCAATAACCTTAATTAAATAAATTTAATATATGCTCAATCATAATTTATCATCCAAAAAAGGTAGACAACTTAATCTAATAGAGCTATAGAAGGCAACTAAGACCGATCTAATAGAGCAAGGTAGTAAGAAAATTAATGGTAATTAGAAACAAATCTTAAGTACTATGCATAGCCAAAATTAAATTTATCCTCTCAAAGAGGTACATAATTCATCATCTCAAAATGCAAGGCAACTTCATGATCACCTATATACCATATACATTAAATTTAATGTGTATTAATATCCAACAATCTTAATTAAATAAATTTAATATATGCTTGCCATATTTTGTCATCTAAAAAAGGTAGACAACAAATAATCTAATGGAGCAAGGTAATAAATTCATCATCTAGATATAAATTAATCTAAAAAATGCTAGGTAAATAAAAAAATTGAATCTAAGCTTTGCCATTCAAGAAAGGAAAATCTTAAATAAACTAGATCTAGCCATTAAATTGCAACTACATCACCACAAATGAAGAGAGGAGAACAAATTACTCACCTTGGAACAACCCTACAAAGTAAAAACTCAAGTTTCTTTGCAAACAAAATCTCAGATCTGAAATTTTGCTTTTCTTCTCGGGAGGAAGATGACCATGAGCTCTGTAGAGTCTTTGAGCGACTAGTATATATAGGGGTTTTATTTGTGGCGGTTCTAAACAAAACCGCCACAGATAAGCTGTATTTGTGGCGGTTTTTGTTTAGAACCGCCACAAATAAGCTCATTATAAGTGACGGTTTTGTCCTCCAACCGCCACTGATAATACCTACCTATCAGTGGCGGTTTTTGTTGCGAACCGCCACAGAGAGTGGACTATCAGTGGCGGTTTAGGGTTAAAACCGCCACTTATAGTTGTCGCAGTATTTGTGGCGGTTATAACCACAAACCGCCACTGATATGACACTATCTGTGGCGGTTCGGAACAAAAACCGTCACGAATGATCCTGTCACCGGTTTGCACTCAAGAACCGCCACTGATACTCCTATTAGTGGCGGTTCCAAACAAACCGCCACTAATAGGGCGTCTCCTATTTGCAGTTTTGTAGTAGTGACATCACTGCTGCCTCTTTGTCAAAATATAAACTATTTAGAATATTGGCACGATCTTTAATACAACACTTTAGTCAGCAATTTTTATAAAATATAGTATTTAAAATAAAATAATTATATATTATAAAAGTATATTTTATGATAGTTCTAGCGACATCGATTTCATATTATCAATCTGGCCTAGAATATGATCTATTATATATCCGGCCTAAAAAAACTAGAATGTAACTATTATCCGTCCTAAAAAAACTACTCTTATTGACACTGGGTGTGCTTATCTTTAATTCTGCAATTTCTGCAATTGCATGCATTGCTCCTATCGTTATTGCTTTTTTTTCAAGATAATAATTAATTAAAGAAAGAAATGCACGACTCCGAACCAGCCCTCATAGCTTCTTTAGTTTACAGCTTGGGGAATTTCTTACCCTTTATGCCTAGTAGTCAGACCTGAGAACAACAGTCGCTCGACATAAAGAGAGGAGCAAAATATCAATAGAGGAAGTAAACCGCAGAGTACGAAATTTGGGTAGGGTTGGTAATTGTGTCCGATTATTCATGTGTCTGTAGATAAATACTCTAATGGAACCGATTATAGAGGCTTTTTTTTTTTGCTCACAGGCATAGAAATGAGGGTACTCCTCTGCCTATCGGGCAGACATGTAGGGTGTGTTTGGTTGCCTGCATGGTGTCTGAATCGTATAAGTGGATGCAACTGTATCTGTTAGATATATGTTTGGTTTCCTGTTCATCCTGGCCAGTTGGATGCAATTGTACCCACTCATACAGGATGGAGAAAACACAGAAATTGGACTTCTCTCTAATGCAGGCCCGTGAGATGCATAAACAAGCAACCAAACAACTTAACTTGCATCCACTCAGTCAGACCAAGGCTAGCCTGGATGGCTCATACGAAACAAGTTAAGATGGTGCAGGTAACCAAACACACCCGTATAGTCATAGGGAAGCTCTACTTGTGCCCGCTTCGCCGTTACCTATGATAATACACTAACAATTGGGCCCAATTAAAACATTTGTGTGCATCAAGAACTCCACCGGCTCACCACTTCCACACCCACAGCCCATCACACCCCACATCCAAACCCTAACTAAGCTCCCTAACCCTCCCATCCCTCCTCGCACTGGCCGTGCCGCTGACTCCCCTTGCCCGTACAAGTTGGTAAGGGGTTCTCATCACTCGAGAGCCCTTGACAATGATAGGAAAAGAATCATCCTGAAATAGTGAAATGTAGATGAGATTTTGTGCTTGAGAATGGACATGGGAGCTAGCTACAGCCAGGACAGCTTGGAAGGTGATGAAATCAAGCTGACGTAGACATTTTCCAAAAGAATTTCTCCTGTTGCAGGCCAGCAGAGCAAGGGCCGGCACAGGTCAAATGTAGTTGTCAGCAAGCAGAGGATCACAGTTAGCAGCTATAAGGCCCTACACTGGTTGTTGGTAGGGAATTATGCCCATCCTAGCCACCTTTTGTATCCCATCTCCATTGTTCCATTGTTTGAATTTCTTGCTGCCTGTGTGAGGAAGTTACGAGGTCGTCAACACACCCGATGCAATCTTTTTCAGGGTGGTCCTTGTATATGTTCGTCAAGATTAGCAGATAGGTTCGCGCAAATTAGCCAGGTGAGACTTGCGGTAGCTGGTGGATGTGGCTAATCGAATTTTATGGGCAGTGGTCCAAGGCATCTTTTCCCCACAAATCATTAATTCACTGGTGTTTATGCCTTTGGTTGTGGTAAACTTGGGCAAATCCTACGCTAGTAAAAATACAGGTTTGATTTGGGCCAACCTCATTAATTAGCTCTGAACTCAGCCCATAAACTTGTTAGTTCGGCTCTGTCAAGTTAGGTTGGGTTCAGATAGCCTCAGTAATTAGGCTCTCTGGCCTAATGTTGACCTCATGATCGGCGGCTTGTATTCCAATATGTGCTATTCTGTTGTCGTGAACTCATGACAGTGCAAGAACCAAATAAGTGCCTAGTCTAGTTGGGAGATACATACAAGCCGGGGGCATTGACAGGAGTAGGCCGGTGTCGTTATCGGTATCTGAACCATTGTAAATACCGTCTCCCTCGTCTGTTTCAGATACTGCCTTCAACAGATCAAACCTGCCTGATCTGCCCCATGCAAATAGACACTTGTAACATAAAGCCCTATGTATTTCATTTTGTTGCAACACGTAACTCCAAATTTGGACTGTTGAACAAAGCCATGCATGGCGCCGAAGGCTAGGGCTGGAGCTCCATATTTTTTCCCGACCCCTTCTATTTCGGACAAGTCATCCCTTTTGGCTCTCGAAGGAACACAGCCATGGTGCCGAAGACTAGGGCCGGAGCTCGCCGCGCTGTATGGTCGAGGCAAGCGTGTCAAGCACCCCCGTTTCATCTCTATCAACAACATTGCTCTTCCATCTGTCTCTTCATTTCCTTCACATTTTCTTCTACTTCCAACTAGAGGTGGGCACTTGGGCCGGGCTCTTTTGGGCTGGTCTGAAACACGATGGTATGGCACGGTGCAAAGCACGTCACGGCATGGTTCCGTGCCAGGCCGGGCCGGCACGTAACTGTAGCACGGGCCGTGCTGGGCCCAGGAACCAGGCACGACGGGCGGCACAGACGGCGACGGGCGATTTAGGCCGGGCCCGTCTGACGGCAACGCGAGCACGAAATCACAGATTAAGGCCTAAAAGTTGGCAGATATTGTTGATTCAGGGCATCTTCAAGCATTGCATTTATGTTTGACATTTTGTTGATATGATTAGTCTCTTATGTAATTAAAATAGGTAGTTTAGTAGTAGTGATTTGTTTTATTTCTTTGTTCGTCACAATAGTAAAAATGGGTCGGGCTTGGGCCAGCACGGCAAGCGAGCCTGGCGCAAATGGGCCGGGCTTGGGCTCGCCAAAAGTGAGTCGGGCCGGCACGGTGGGCACGATGGGCCGTCGTGGCATGGCACGGTTTCGGCCCGAAGCACGATGGGCCTGGGCCGGACCGGCACGGCACGGCACGACGCCCACCTCTACTTCCAACTCATTTTCCAAATATCTATCGTCACCATCCTCACTGCCTGAGAACATCGTGTTGGACGGCACAAATCAGGAGACAAATACTTAACATGAAAAAATCTTGTAGAATAAAAACCACAGAAAATAATCATTATAAAGTTCAAGGTTTACATGTACAAGAGATTAGCTTAAATAGCAAAAAAATTCCTACTTGTAGAAGATTTGACTCCTAACAAACTACATATAAAACCAAAATATATGGTAATTAGAGATATTTGAGTTATCTCCAAGAAACATCCTCTTAACTCAAAATCCATAATAAAACTAACTTCAGAAAACCTCAAAGGGTAATTAAGCACTATAAATACAAGTGCGTTAAAAATCCAAAGGACTACGTACTGAACAAGAAAGACTGAAATAGTCAATCCAAACACATGTAGTGCAGAAGAAAAAGACTGAGATAGTCTTATCCAAATGCTTCTTGTGAAGCAAAATTAAGCAAACCACCATTAGATCATGAGAAAGACTGGAATAGTCAATCCAAACACACAGCTATAACAAAGCAGACAATAAATCTGGGTCTCCAATAATTCATAAGCCCAGTAAAATTTGAGTCTATGCAACTCTCACCTTCTGAAACTAATGCTTATCAAACGACATAAGCCAAAACATCACCTGTGGTGCTTGATAAATAGTGAAGAACTCATATCATAGATATGGTTGAAACTGCTCCTGCAAAAATAGATGAAAGGAACTTTCATGCCATCAATGGAGTATAAATTGCAATAGACCCTCATATTAAGCTAAGACAACAAAACAACGTTGTAGTACCCACGCTGAAACAAACTCCTTCTTGCACTTCAATACTTCATCTCAAACTGATATTGGAGCAAAACCTTCACTTGTAAAACTCTGAAGAGTATAATGCTACAATTAGGGTATCAACAAATTCTAAATTAAAATTGCCAAAATATCCATAGTGGTCACGTAAGTGACCCAAATTGCAACATATTCAAAATAGTGAATAAACACCAAATTAAAAGTGATGAAGCACCATTGTCTCCTCAATTGATTTTTTTTTAAATCGATGATGAAACGTTGAATAAATTGCCAAAGAAAGTGCCAGTGATAAATCCCGCATGAATATCGCCAATAATAGGCATAAAAGCCTGAATTATGATGAAATCCGTCAATAATAGGCATAAAGCCTTAAATTGTGCATGAAATCCGCCAATAATAGGCATAAAGGACTTAATTTGTGATGAAATCAGCCAATAATAGAACTTGAATTGCAATGAAATCCGCCAACAATAGGTATGAAAGCCTGAATTGCAAAAGAAGTACCACTTTTTGGCATTAGAACAGTCACTGGGGTAAAAAGTCATTCTTTCCTCATACCCACGTGTCAAAAAAAATGGCTCTCATTTGAACCTACCATATAGAAAACTGATCTTGCCATCAAAATTATCAGTATCAAATTTGGTAGATGACATGGTGGAGAAAAATTGCAGATAAAAAATATATAGTAGATTCTGAAAAAATTTCCTGGTACGCTTCGTGTGCACGTAGTAATTTTTAGTACGTTGCTAGTATGCTTCGAGTGCGTGTAGCAAAATCTAATGAAAATCAGAAGCTGAAGCCAAAAACAAGAAGCTGCATTGAAAAGCCGAGAGGCTAGAGCAAAAAGCTGGAAGCTGGAGCCGAAATCCGAAATCACATTAATATCTCATGTGGATCAATTTGGGATTTGGACAGAAGGAAACTTCATTCAAATGGCAGAGGACTTGGTGATGCTTCTCGGGATCATGTGGATTGGGAGGACGGGCCGGCCAAAAGGCCCAAAAGCAGTGGTGGTGGTTGGCTTGGCCAGCGTCGGCTGAAGGGCAGTTGGAGCCACAGCAGATGGGTAGCCGTGAGGTGCATCAGGTGGAGGCGGGCAACGGTGGCTTCAGGGCCGGCCGGTGGTAGCGCAACGGAGCTGAAGAGGTTGGCATGGGTAGCGTGAAGGCTGTAAGGTAGGGACACTAGCTTGGGTGTGGAAGTTGGTAGGGACGGTGGGGTGCTGCAGGCAGATAGCTGGACAAGAGCCGGTGTTAGAGTAGCAATGGTCACGCCATGGAAGCCGAGGAGGTGTAGAGGTGCAACTGGCCAATGTGGCCCAATTGGCAAGAGCCGGTGAGGTAGGCACCGGCACAGAGGATCCGCCGGTACGAAGGAGCGGTTGTCACATAACAGTGTAGGATCAAAGATAACCGACTAGAGGGGATTGAATAGGACATTTTTTTTAAATTCTCGTCTCTAATTGCAATAATTTAAACAAGTAATACTAGAATTGTGAATTTTAACAATTAAAGTCAAAATCGCCTAGATTTCACCTAGTTACACCAACAAGCTAAGTCTAAGCAAATACACTACTAGATATAATATCAAGAATAAATGAACAAGAAAAGTAAATTTGCACAAATAGAAAAGAGAGGATCAAACCACAAAGATGAACACAAGATTTATCCTATGGTCTCAGAGACTTGCTAGTCTCCCTAATCCACATTGAAGTAGCATGACCAACTCAAGCTTACTCCTGGCACAAATGAGCCTCTCTTGATCACTATTAGTAGCTCTTACCGAGTAGTGAAGGGCCATGTGGAGGTCCATCCATATTTGTGATGAGTATTTGACTCTATTTGAGTAAGGTGTGCTCAGGTTTGAGTTTGATTTGAATTGGAATTCAAAAGGAAGCAATTTGAGTTGTATCAGCTTCTTGCAGTACTAGCAGCCTATGGTTGGCGGTAGTACCGACATAATGAACAAGACATGATTAATTGTGAGCATTTGTGAAATCATGTGCTGAAAAATTGGCTTAATGATGATTTTGGTATTGCAAAGTGGTTGTGCTTATGACATGTGTGGTGCATGTGCATGTGTTGTTTTAGATGCTTAATTGATATGCTTGTGATAGCATGATAATTGTTTTGCTTAATGCAATGTGCTCGTGTGAGTGGTTGCATAGATTGATCTTGAGTCAAGTCGTGGACTTGTGCTCGTACACGATTGTGTGTTGTTCATGTGCAGGTGTTGCTTGAGGTTGAACGTGGTCGGTGACGGGACCGGAACTAGGTTCATGGAGGAACTGAGGTTCGGGACTAGGTTCAGGGAGGAATCGAGGTCTTGGTGGTCGAGGATGTCATGCGGGGCGTTCGGACTAGAGAACGGTGCACGTGGTTGCTAGTGAGTCATGTGAGTACGGCAGGTGGGCCGTACGCGTGCAGTTGTATTCGTTTGAGGTAGTTTGCATGTATTGGGCCATGTTGGGCCAAGTGGACATGCATGCGAACTCTTCTAGGGTTTTCTTATAAATAGGGGGAGGTGTCCCCTGTTTATGGAGTTAGGTATTAGGGTTTGTACTCTTTTGTTTGGAGTACTGTAACCAGACTAGACAGAAAGAAATAAAGATTAATTTCTTCGTAGCCACGCGTGCACAGAAAAACACCAGGGGGAGACGGTGGCTGAGAAAACGTGCGCACGCGAGGTCTCAGTACGGCGCAACGGAGGTAACCAGCAAAGTCATCTCGCGTGGCGTTTAATTCCGTCAGCTTCGACTTCTCTGCTTCACGACGAGTAGCAATGCCAAGCCCAGTGCTGTAGGATTTAACTTTTGCCTTTGTTTGGTGAAGCTTCGTGGTGATTCAAGTCAGGGAACAGAAGGAGTACTTCACGAGCAATTAGAAAACGAAAAGGACTTTGTGTCCTGTTCATTGAAGTACGTCTTCCAATTGACCTTTAATTGTGTTTTCTTGAGCTGCCAATAGGAGCTGTACAAAATAGAAAAAAGGGAAGATTATGCTCTGGCAGCGGCAGGAGAAATTCTTGGCGCTACAGTATTCGCATGAACAGCGATGCTACAGTAATTTGCTATGGTAATCTCTTTCTTGGTATGCATGTTTTGGTTTTAGATTGATTCATTATTTCGCCGTGATAATTTTGATTTGATCTATTCTAAACCTTTATAGGGCATCAAGTTAGTGATCTAAAAGGTTTGATTGGTTAATTCCTCATAGATTTTGTTTAATCTCAAAATTAGGGTTTAATCAATTCGCGTCACTTTTGGAACAGTAATTGTGAAGCCTATAACTTTTGATCCGTAGATCCGATTGAGTCGATTCTTGTTAGGTTAGTTTCTAAATTGAATCTAGTTTCTACAGTAAAATTTTCAGATCGATCTAACGGTTCGATCTCCGGAAATTAGCGTTTTGGTGAATGTCTATCAATCTGTTTTTCCGTGAAACCGAAGCATTTATTTGATTCCGAATTGGTGTGTTTTTTAGTAGATCAAAAATTTGATTTTAGATTCCGCGCAATCATTCACCCCCCTCTGATTGCTATATTAGTATATATCGATCCTACAAGTGGTATCAGAGCTTGGTCTTTCTAATTAATCTTAACCGGTGATTAGAAACCGTAGCGATGGATAGGTATTCGACAAAACCTTGTGTTTTCGATGGTGTTGATTTTCAGTTTTGGAAAACAAAGATGGAGGCGTTCATTCAGGCACAGGGCTTCGCAATTTGGGAGAAGATTTACAAGCCATATGAAGTCCCTGCAAACGACAACGTCAACGACACCAATCGCGCACATGTTGAAGCAAATAGTAAGACGCGCAACTTGATCATCCAAAGCTTGGGACGCAGCGATTTTGATCGAGTGGTTCATCTTCGATCCGCATATGGGGTATGGAAATCTCTTTGTGATTACCATGAGGGTTCTAACACTGTCAAAGAGGTTCGCCAAGATATTTACAAAAAAGAATACATGCGTTTTGAGATGAAACCTAGTGAATCTGTAGATGACTTCTTTGCACGTTTCAATAAAATTCTTAGCAATCTACGTGCTGTTGGAGTTAGCTACACTGATGATGAAAATGCTCGACAATTGCTTAGTGCTTTGGACATGTCGGTGTGGGAGATGAAAGTAACATCTATACAAGAATCTACTACCATGAGCACACTCACATTAGATGTTCTTTACTCTAAACTGAAGACTCATGAGTTGGATATTCTTGCTAGGAAGAATGGACATAAATCAATTGCTTTATCATCACAATCTAGCATGTCTCATCATAATGCTTCTTCAAATTTTGCCTTGTCTTTCTTGTCTTCACTAACCAATGAACAGATTGAGAAATTTCCGGAAGAAGACTTGGCATCACTCTCTTCTCGCTTTAACAAAGCTTTGCAGAATGTGAGAATGAGGAAGAGAGGTGGTGGTGGTCCTCCAAGATGCTATGAGTGTGGTGACCTCAACCATATTTGCACAAATTGTCATAAACTTGCAGGTAAAGCATCATGGGAGGAGAAGGACAACGACAAAAGAAAAGAAAAGAAGAAGTTTGATAGAAAGAAAAAGAGCTTCATCAATCGCAAGGTGGTTCACCGAGTTCTTTCCGCTCTTGAACAAGTCAATTTGAACGATGTGGATTCGGAGAGCAGCGAGGACGATGCAACTCCAAGCAAGCATGAGTTGACGGGATTGTGTCTCATGGCCAAAAGCAGCGACAGCTTCATGGAGGACAGCAACGACAGTGACTTCAATGAGGTAGATCCTTCTTATGATGAATTAGCCCATCTTTGTTGGCCGTCTTGGAAAATTGCTTGACAAACGTGATAGAAAAATTAAGAAACATGATATTCTTGTGGAGTCATTGAATGCTGAAATTACTAGACTTAAGACTTTGATTCCTGATGATGATACTTGCAAATCATGTGACTTAATTTACAATGAACTCACCTTGCTTAGAAAAGAACACGCTCTTCTGTTACATCTAAATGAGAAAAATGAGAAACATGTTAAAGATGCTAGCTGTTCCACTGATAATTTGCATGATTCAACTACTTGTTCTAAATGCTCAACTCTTGAATTGAAATTGAAAGATGCAAATGCTAGGGTTTCTCAATTGATTGATGATCTGCTTACACATGAGGTTCTTTCATGCTCAACTTGTCGCAAGCAAAAAGAAAAAGTGGACGTTCTCTGTAATAACTGTTTAACTCTTTCTCAAAAGGTTGATTACTTGGAAAAGTCATTAGAACGTTTCACTAAAGGAAAGAAAAACCTAAACATGATTTTGGATCAATCAAAAGTCAGCACTCATAATAAAGGTTTAGGTTTTGATTCTTATGCTCATCATAAATCACATGTTCCCACTGTTGTTAAAGCACTTGAAGGAGGAAAATTTGAAATTGACAATGAGCCTAAGAAAACTGTCTTTAAGTCTGCTGGAGTGCTATCTTCTACTATGATGACTGCAAATGTTGCTTCTACTTCTAAAGCCAAACATCCTGTTAAGTACACTTGCACTTATTGTGGTAGAGATGGACATTTAGTAGATTTTTGCTTTAGACTAGCCAAACAACAAAAGAAAGAAAAAGCTAAGGCTAGGTCTAATTTCAGACATGCATGCTTTGTTTCTCATTATGTGCCTAGGGTGATGCAAACACCTTTTGTTGCTAAGAACACGAGAAAAGACAAATCTGTTTTTGTGCATAAGAATGCTCGTGTTGTGCCTACTGTTGTGCGTCGTGTGTCTCAGTACTGGATTCCTAAACATCTTATTTCTAACCCCAGTACCGAGACATCGACACTTTCTGCTTCTATGTAGGCTTCTCAAGCGAGGAAGGAGAACATATGACTAGTAAATTTCGGATGCTCACGTCACATGTTCAGTGATAAGATTTGGTTCTCCTTCACTCGTGCATCTCGTGCTGAAAGTGTTATTTTTTTGAAGACGCTTCTTCCACCTCTGTTTTCGCAAAAGGCACTAGTCTAAATGGTGCAGGTACAGGTGCATATGTTCAAGGGGAGAGTATTTTTGTTCATGAAAATGCTGATGCTGTTGAGGATGAGATAATTGTAATTTGCTGTGTGTTTGTGTGCTCGTTTTCAAGCTTTCCCACATGCTTCACATCAACAAACCATCAAGCGAAATTTTCAGGTATCTCTTTGGTATTCAAGATTTTGGCATTTAGCTTTCTGCTTCCTCATGCATTAGTTTGAGAGCTTTTTCTGATGCTGATTTTGGAGGTTGTAGAATTGGTAGAAAAAGTACATCTGGTTCATGCCACTTCTTAGGTAGTTCTCTTTCTTGGGCATATCGAGATTAAATTTCACTTTCTCCGAGATCATATAGAAAAAGGAAATATTGTGCTTCATCATGTGGATACTGAACATCAATTGGCAGATATTTTCACAAAACCTTTGTCATCTTCTTATTTTGCTTTATTCGGGGAGAACTTGGGGTTGTTCACCTAACAGGCTTGTTTTGAGGGGGAGTTTGTGAAAACTTTGTGATTCTTTGTTTACACTTTTTTCATTCTTTTTCTTAAATGAAAAAAATTAAAAAGGAAAAATGAAAAAGTATTGAGCATTATATTTAATACACATATGTGATTTGAAGCCATGTCTATGCTACAAATTCTTTGTAACTTCATCTTTATGCACATATGGTGTAGTTTATGACATGACTATTTAAATGGAATGAAAACTTGAATTAAATCTTATCATGGTTGAACTTTCTTGACTATCTTGATCCTGCTCAAAAAGATGCTCAATGTGAAAATTTCAAGGTTAAAGAGCTAAAAGCTCAAAAAGTGATTTTTGATAGATGCAAGATCAAGGTTATGCACTGTCGCACTTCCTCTTTACGAGACTGCTTATCATTGCACTCTGATATGAACTTGGAAGAGGTTGTGTATGACCAAAACCATGAAACTTTAAGCTCATTGCTTGGCATGGTTGAAAAGTAAGGCTGATGGTGCATATAATTCCTTGCAATTTTATATTTTGTTGCAATCAATAAATAAATCAGCTTTTCAACCACCAAAGAAGTGCACAAAAATTCAATGTTTTCAGGTTTTGAGATAGTTGAGAAAGGGAGATTATGCCATGCAAAAATCGTTAATAGTACTTGATTTCTAGCTATGCTTACTCTACATTGTTTATGTTTAGATTTGAGGGTGCAAGTACTTTTGATAGCATGACTTGGAGGATGTTACATTTGTGGATGACTTATAATGCTCATTACATAAAAAAAAATAGCAAACTAAAACAAACAAAAAGATTTTATTCTCTCTTTTGTATTCTTGATGAATCCATTGTCAAAGGGGGAGAATTTTGGGCACATTGCACCTTCACACACACATTTTTCATCTTAGGAGGAGATTTTTCTTATTTTCACCTAAGGGGAGTTTTTCACTTTGCATATTTGTCAAATGGGGAGATTTTGTGTTTTTCACTTTGGCTTTCAATTTTAAATTTTTTTCTTGTGAAGTGAATGCCAATGTTCAGTTCTAAGTGGTGTTGCCAATGTTTTCATCAAGGGGGAGATTGTGAAATCATGTGCTGAAAAATTGGCTTAATGATGATTTTGGTATTGCAAAGTGGTTGTGCTTATGACATGTGTGGTGCATGTGCATGTGTTGTTTTAGATGCTTAATTGATATGCTTGTGATAGCATGATAATTGTTTTGCTTAATGCAATGCGCTCGTGTGAGTGGTTGCATGGATTGATCTTGAGTCAAGTCGTGGACTTGTGCTCGTACACGATTGTGTGTTTGTTCATGTGCAGGTGTTGCTTGAGGTCGAACGTGGTCGGTGACGGGACCGGAACTAGGTTCATGGAGGAACTGAGGTTCGGGACTACGTTCAGGGAGGAATCGAGGTCTTGGTGGTCGAGGATGTCATGCGGGGCGTTTGGACTAGAGAACGGTGCACGTGGTTGCTAGTGAGTCACGTGAGTACGGCAGGTGGGCCGTACGCGTGCAGTTGTATTCGTTTGAGGTAGTTTGCATGTATTGGGCCATGTTAGGCCAAGTGGACATGCATGCGAACTCTTCTAGGGTTTTCTTATAAATAGGGGGAGGTGTCCCCTGTTTATGGAGTCAGGTATTAGGGTTTGTACTCTTTTGTTTGGAGTACTGTAACCAGACTAGACAGAAAGAAATAAAGATTAATTTCTTCGTAGCCACGCGTGCACAGAAAAACACCAGGGGGAGACGGCGGCTGAGAAAACGTGCGCACGTGAGGTCTCAGTACGGCGCAACGGAGGCAACCAGCAAAGTCATCTCGCGTGGCGTTTAATTCCGTCAGATTCGACTTCTCTGCTTCACGACGAGTAGCAACGCCAAGCCCAGTGCTGTAGGATTTAACTTTTGCCTTTGTTTGGTGAAGCTTCGTGGTGATTCAAGTCAGGGAACAGAAGGAGTACTTCACGAGCAATTAGAAAACGAAAAGGACTTTGTGTCCTGTTCATTGAAGTACGTCTTCCAATTGACCTTTAATTGTGTTTTCTTGAGCTGCCAACAGGAGCTGTACAAAATAGAAAAAAGGGAAGATTATGCTCTGGCAGCGGCAGGAGAAATTCTTGGCGCTACAGTATTCGCATGAACAGCGATGCTACAGTAATTTGCTATGGTAATCTCTTTCTTGGTATGCATGTTTTGGTTTTAGATTGATTCATTATTTTGCCGTGATAATTTTGATTTGATCTATTCTAAACCTTTATAGGGCATCAAGTTAGTGATCTAAAAGGTTTAATTGGTTAATTCCTCATAGATTTTGTTTAATCTCAAAATTAGGGTTTAATCAATTCGTGTCACTTTTGGAACAGTCAACTTGTGAAGCCTATAACTTTTGATCCGTAGATCCGATTGAGTCGATTCTTATTGGGTTAGTTTCTAAATTGAATCTAGTTTCTACAGTAAAATTGTCAGATCTATCTAACGGTTGGATCTCTGGAAATTTATGTTTTACCGAACCTCTATCAATCTGTTTTTTTGTGAAATCGAAGCGATTATTTGTTTCCGATTTGGGGTGAATTTTTAGTAGACCAAAATTTTTATTTTAGCTTTCGTGCAATCATTCACACCCCTCTGATTGCTATTTTAGTATATATCGATCCTACAGCATTTGTAATGATTATTGCTTATTATTGTTGGACAATGCTATGTGATGATTTTCCTTGTCTTTGATGGTTGCTGGACGACAGTGCTAGGTCATAGTGAGGCGGAGGTGCGTCGAAGGACCAAACGGTCGAAGATCGTCGGAATATGATCGGAGATGGAGTCCGCGCAAGTCAAGAAGACAAGTAAAGGCGATGATACTAGCTAGATGCCATGAGGATCGATGAGGGCCGTTGGATCACGGTCTAGTTGATAGGTTAGCGGGTCTAGATAGTATGCTTTGAAAATCATGCAAGAATTGTGTGTGTGGGTTTTGGGTTGCCCTTGCATGGCTATGTGAGTGGGTAATCCTAGCCCTTGGTGGAGTGCTCTAGAGTTGAGGGACTCGTCCAAGGGTGGTAGATGGCCAAAGAGTAGTATATATAGAGGGGGAGAGGTGCCCTCCCTCACTTGAAGGTTTGAGTTACTCCTTTGAGCTTGGCCCACAAGAAAGTGAGGCTTTGTAAACCTTCCATCTAGAAAATATAAAGATTTTCTTTACTATTCTTGTGAATTTAAATTATGTATTTATATTATGTCTTTACTTTACACAATTTAAATTCAGCATTTACTTTCCCGTATTTAAATTCTCGCAATTTACTTTGTCGCAATTTGGATTTGCTTTCTCTCCTTCTAAATGCTATTGATCAAAGATGTCTTGATGGTGCTTATATGGTTTTTACATCTCTCTTGCACCCCTAGGATAGACTAGAGATCAAGTTTATATTAAGGTGCAAATCTGTCCTGAACTTTTTCTTCACGTAACAGTCAGTATTTGATTTTTAGAAAAATCCTTTTTGGGTGTTTCTTACTCTAGAAGGTGTGCGACTCATATATACATCTGTGGAAAAATTTTGGAGTCCACTGGTTGCACCGTTTGGGTGCTCTGATTGAAGTTTCTGACTGTTTGTGGTGCTTGATTTTTCTTGATTATTCTACAAGTCTTTTCGAGGTGGTTTTTGGTGGAGTGTTTCATGACTCATTTTTTCACAGGGAGAAAAATTCAAAAAAAAATTAGAGGAACAGAAGTCCACCAACCACCTGCTTCAATTGAGGACAATTTTTTTAAAATCTACTTTTACTTTTCTAAAAGAGACTTTTGTGATTTGGCTTGATCTCTTTTAGAAAAAAAAGTATTTGAATTGATTCATTTTTGATTGGATACTTGAAAACCAGGATTGTGATTGAAAAATTCCTCACATGATTCATGGTTCTCATCCATGCAAGCTAGGGGTACACATAGTTGTCTAGTTGTTCGGGTTTTGGAGGGTTGGCGAATTTGAGGAGCACCGGTCTGAAGAAAAATCTTTGGGTCTCTTAGATTTTCTTTATGGTATTGTTTGGAGTACTTTGAGTGAGGAAAATTTTTATTTGGGATCATTCACCCCCCCTCTGATCGCCATCTTGATCCTTCAATTGATATCAGAGTCGGTTTTGCTCTTTTTAGATCTTGACCGGTCTCGAGAGCCATGGCGACGGACAAGTACTTAACGAAGCCTCCAATATTTGCTGGAGTTGATTATCTATTTTGGAAAATGCGGATGGAGTCATACATCACTGCCCAAGGCTTCCCAATATGGCAGAAGGTGAAACTCCCGTATGAGGTTTCTGCCAATAAGAACGTCAACGCCGCGAACATGGCCAACGTTGAGGCAAACACTAAGGCTAGGAACATCCTCATACAGGGACTTAGCCACAGTGAGTATGATCGGGTCTCTCACCTACGATCCGCTCATCAGATTTGAGTGACCCTCGATGCTTACCATGAGGGTACTACCTAGATCAAGACAGTGAGGCAGAACCAGTACAAGCGTGACTACAACAAATTTGAACAGAATGTTGGTGAGAGTCTCGATGAGTGCTTTGCTCGGTTTTCCATGATCCTTAGCAATCTTTGATCAGTTGGTACCACATACTTTGATTCGGAGAACGCTAGGTACTTTTTGACAACACTCGATTTGAGAATTTGGGAGATGAAGGTGACCACCATCAATGACTTTTCTGATCTGTCGACTTTGACTCTTAACGGGCTTTATTCCCTTCTCAAGACTCATGAGCTCCACATCATCTCTCGCAGGATGAAATCTCAGTCGACGGCCTTGGTCATCGATCCCATTGGATCCTTTTCTAGACCATCTCTTGATTTTTATTCTGGTTTTTCTCTCTCTACTCTTTGCGATGTAAGCGATGAAGTTCTGAAATGATTTTTAGAAAATAAGCTTGCTCTTGTTGCTCGCAAATTTTCCAACGTTTACAAGAGAGTGAGAGAGAGGAAGATAGGTGGTACTATTACTTGCTTCGAGTGTGGTGATCCCAACCACATTCGAGCATACTGCCCCAAGCTAGAGAAGGGCAAGAACGAGCAAGGCGGTTCGAGCAAGAACGATTACACCGACATGAACCGCAACAAGAAGCCTCTAGTTCATGATCTGGTGCGAGAAAAGAAGTCCTGCAACTTCGCCAAGAACAAGAATCTCTTCCACCGCGTGCTCGCTGTGCTCGACAACCTCGACTTATCCAACATGGAGACATGGAGCAATGAGGATGAGGATGAACCACAAGAGAAAATGAAGGGCGGCGATGGCTTCTTCGGCATGTGCTTGATGATGGATGCCAACGGCGTCAGCGACTCCGAGCTGTACAACGACATGGATAAGGTACCCTCCTATGACCAGCTCAATGATGCCTTCTGTAAGCTAGGACAACTTCATGCTAGATCTAGAGCTAGGTGTGCAGAATTAGAGAAGGAAGTAGGTACCATGTCTCGGGAGTTAGCCTCACTTAAATCATGTTCCTCTCGAGACTCTGATAGCTTTACTCTTTGTGATGCTTTGCTTGTGGAGTTGGAGAACTTAAGGACCTTGCATAATAGTGTGCTTTCTGAACTTGAAGGTCTTAGGTCAAAGAGGGCTAGCACTAGTTCTTTTGATGTCATTTTCTACTGATGCTAGGTTTATTCATGCTCACACAACTGTATCCTGTAAGAATTGCCCTAAACTCCTAGCTGAAATTGATGCCATGAGCTGTCACCTTAGGAAGCTTTCTACTAGAAATGATGAACTTGAATTGCATGCTTCTCAGGACCCATTCAGCTCATGTGAGGGCTGTAAGCAACTAAAACTTGACAATGATGTTTTGAATGTCAAGTATGCTCAACTTGCTAACGACTTATTACTTAAGTCACCACATGGTTTCTTGCTGTGTATTGGGGTTAAGGAGGACGTGGATAAAATCCATGTAGAGCTTAGCAATAAGCTTGAGGCCCAAATTGGTAGAAGTAGAGATGCTCCTTGTGTTTCTCGTGAGTCCCGCAAAATTGAGGCAGCCGTGCATAGGGAGAGATATGCACGCGCTGTTCGCTCTTCTCCTACTGGCTCTTCTTCTACTCTTCCCCCTGTTCTTCTTGTGCCTCACTTTTTCGGGAGTGTCAGTATCTTATGAGCACTCTCGAGAAGTTTGTTGGAGGCAAGAAGAAGCTCAATCTCATCCTAGACCAGTCTAAGGTTAGCAGATTTAATCAAGGTCTAGGGTTCGATCACTTGGAGCATGCACGGGCGTATCCGCCTACTATTGTGCGTGCCTCCAAGAATGAAGAGATCGTGGTTGCTCCACAGATGAGCACCACTATGTTTAGGTCAGCTGAAATGGTCCATGGGATCTCTGACGAGAAGGTGACACCACCTGCTACTTCAAGGCATGTACAATGGTCACAGTCAGCTGTCTATAAGAGATGCCATGTAGGATTTTAAGTGACGTGAAGGAGAGAGAAGAAGGAGAGAGAAAGCTGCTGTCTATTATTTAATAGAAAGTCTTATAGACAGCTTCACATGTTGTGTACCATTGTATAGATAGCATGTTAATTGAATGAGAGATCATTACAGACAGCTATATAGACGATCCATTGTATGAGTTATTTTTGGTGCTGTCTGTAGATGATGTGGAGATGCATTATAGACAGCTGTTGTCTATACCACTGTACATGCCCTCAACCTCTAAGGTGAAGTATACTTGCACCTTCTGTCAGAAAGATGGACACCTTGCTGATTTCTACTTTAGACGCGCCATGATCACTCGGCGTGAGCGTGTTCGTGCCCTTATGGGTATTCAGGGTCATCCCCAGACTCTGAGTGCTCAGAAGGCACACACTGCTTCTAGACAGGTTAGAGAGTTGCCTGTTTTTGGACAGCGTATGGGGCTTGGTTTTCAGGCTTCTACCTCTGATTTTCGCCCCAAAGCTGTCCCGATTTAGTCCCTCCGCTATCCTCAGGTACTTCAGTGATGACATTCCGGGATGGGACTTAGCTACACCACTTCACCCGTCATGACACACATAATAATTGGTCTTAGAGAAACATGGCCTTATATAATAATTTAGTCGTTAGAACTTGGATAAATGTTTTTATTTGTTGTGATGTTGAGCCTATTTGTTGAACTAGTTTGCTATGCCAGTATTGCTGAATTCTCTTGTTATTATGCTTGTTTGTTGTGTTTAGACCACTTATATGTTCATGCCCATGTTTGGGGTCATGGCTCGTTATGTTTGTGGAATTTTCTAATTGAGTTGCTTGCTGAAATTTGTATGTAGTTGGAGTTTTAATTATATTTGTTAATTGTTTAGGTGACATTCTGGGCACGTGTTGTGCTGGGGTGTTACAGTTGGTATCAGAGCGGACTTTAGGTTCGTGGTGTATGACTTAGCAATTACCCTAGAGTGAATTAAAATTTTGTTTGGTGAAATTAGAAACATGGTTTAGGATTGTCTAATTAAATTTTGCTCTAGATTGATAAATTTAAAGATATGACATAGGTTGGTTAAATAATTTTAAAACTTGACACACTCTGTTGCACCATAGGACGGGTATGGGAAATCATTGCATTGCGCTCTTATTTCTGATTTAATTTGTATGTTGAGTGTTGATATGTTATTATGAGATGTTATATTGATGAATGTATTGACTGTGTAAGTTTGCTTTTGTGTGTTATAGCGATGCCGAGGGGTAGAGGTCGTGGTCACCGTGGCCATGGAGGCCATGGTCGGGGTGGTAGTCAAGCTTCGCAGGAGATTATTGAGTCAGTCGATGAGGGAAGCGGCTCGCTCAACGCCCATGAGTCAGCCCATGATAGTGTTCCGGTGAGGCCGATTGAGGCGACGACAAAGACTGCATTTGCAGCCTTGTTGCAGGCTCTCCAAAGAGATGTTCAGGAGCTGCGACAGTAGTGATGCATCCCTCCCGGGTGCGCACCGTGCCCTTCGCGGCCCAGCCGTATGGCGCACGTGCCTCGCCCGGTGAGCGGACTACCCAACTGGCCCAGGGGCGTGGGCCTTGGCCCAACGAGGGAAATACACACCTTGACTACCATAGCCAGGCCATAAGAATCTCATGTGGCCCCCCAAAGACTAGCTTGATAGGGGGAGGGTTGCTCTTCCTTTTAAGGTGGTATTCTCTCCCCTCCACAAGCAAGGTGGTACTATCAAGTAGGTTCAGGCAGCTCCTGTAGCAGTGCCTCCACCTGCGGCTATCTCTAATGCCGCCCCCATTGTATCAGAGCCCAGAATAAATCACCGGGAGTGGATGCCTGTCCGCCTGGACACCTATGATGGTGCAAGCACACCGGTCCAGGCAGTGGAGTGGCTACGGTATATGGAGAGGCAGTTCGGGGCCCTGGAGATGACCTCTTAACAGAGGGCTTGCTTTGTAGCCTTTCAGCTAAAAGGCCATGCGGATATTTGGTAGGAGGGGGAGCTTGCCGCTAGGATCCCCGCTCACGATGCTATCACTTGGGAGGACTTCATCGAGCAATTTCGGTCGAAGTTTTACCCAGAATCCTTCCTAGAGAGGATGGAGCAGGCTTTGTCGACCCTCTCCCAAGGGAGCAAGTCGATAACTGAGTGCAAGGCAGAAATCAACAGCATAGTCCGCTTTGTCCCAGCTATGGCGGCTGATGACCGCGAGAAGACCCGGAGGTTCCGTAGGGGCCTCAATCAAGAGTACCGAGTGGTCATGGGGGCAACTATCTCCGCATTACTTTAACTCGATGGTCGAGTAGGCTCGGGGCATGGAGGTGGAGTTGGAGCTCACTAGAGAGAAGCAAAACCCTGGTGGATCAGGGGCTCCTGCATCTTTTGGTGGTGGCCAGAAGAGGGATGCTAGTGAGGGAGGTGGGTCATCTCAACGACCCACTTTTAAGAAGTTCAAGGGGGGCAACGTTCCTCATTCACGGCCAAACCGAAGCAGTTTCGGCCGTTCTCGACAACATCACCTACCTCAACACCTACTGCAGTTCATCCTGTCCCTGGGCAGAGCATGTCGTATCTTCAGTGTGGTGGTGGATACCGCGCTTCTGAGTGTTCCTGGACCGGGGAGTGCCACCACTATAGCCTCTCTGGTTACATGAAGAGGGTGATCCGAGATCTGAGATTTCATCAAGATCTCGTAAAATTTTGGTGAAATTTTATTTCTTAGAAGAAACAGAACCATATCGGAGTGGTACATAAAGTAACATAGACAGCACTTTCTATGATACTCATTTGTTAAGAAAAGGGGATCCAAAAAATGGCACGTCTCTCTGCCTTCTCATCGAGCCACGTCACTCCGCGTCCTCCCTCTAGCCGGCGCGTGGCACGAGTTGCCCGTGCGCAGCCACGCACGACGCATGCAGGTGGTGTGCTCGCCTGCGGGCAGGGGGCGAACGCGGGGCAGGGCACGCGGCAAACGGGGCACTCGCGCGGGGAAGCGACTTGCGCACGTGCTTGCGCTTCGTGCCACCGTGCTGCTGTTGCATCTAGTCGTACTAATAATTGGAGCAAAGCAAGGTCAGGCATGCTATAAGATGACTTCGAAAGGTAAGATCGCAATCAACAACTAGTTTGATATAAAAAGAGAAAATATGTAATTATCAGTAAGTTAAGGTGGATCAGGAGATGGAAAACCTTTATGGCACCTTTTTTCTTTTAAGAAACACGGCATTTTCGCATTGCTATGTTTTCGCATTGCTAGATCGGCATAAAAGTCTCATTAGCATTGCTATTGTGTTTTCCCTTTTAATGTAAATTATATAAATTTTAAAATAAACAAAGAGGTTAGTAATCATCATCTGCTATTTATTTAGAGCTCTTTTACAACGGATTAAAATCAATATAAACCGTCCATTCCTTTAAATTTAATGGTTGAAATCAATTTAGATCTAGTTATACTACCACCGGTAGTATTGGTAGTAAAATTTAGAAATGGGTAAAATGGTGAAAAAATTATATCATATTATTTGTCCTCTACGTAAAAACACGTCCTGTGATCCTGATGAATGGCAGAAGAATAGATAAGAAGCCTTTGAAGATCATTAAGTATTCGGTGAATCCAAAACTGTGAACGAATTAGAAAAAGCCTAAAATACCTATGACGAATGGATAGGAAAAACCTAAAATACCATTGAGGAATGGATGGTTAGATTTAATTTCTACTACCACTATTTACAACCTATGTTATCCACCGTAAAAATTTTCTTTATTTATGCTTTAATATTTATGAAACTTTTAAAAAGAAAAGTATAGAAATTTTTGAAAGAAAAAAGATAACTTAAAATAATACGTTCTCCGAAGCTATATCATATCAAAGCCTGACGTCTCATCAAACCAGATGAGTTCAACGATTATGATATTGACCATAATGAGAGACCAACATATATGACCAAAATAAGCGGAGTCACGTATGCCCCGCCCTAACTCTAATAGAATGCTTATCTCACAACAATTGTCAGGATTGACATCACCTACCAGCAGATGGTCAGGAAGTCCAAGTACATATGGCTTAAATATCTAACGTATTATTCATCCACTAATACATAATCTATGCAAACAAGCGAATTATTTTCCTCTAAATTTTTTAAGGTTCGATCACAAAGACCACTCATCAGATCCACTAAAATACATTCCACAACGGATCCACTATTCAGTTTTGTAGTGTTGTCCGTTTGCATACGACCAACACAAACTCATATAATGCAGTTTATCATCCATCAGTTCTGACCTCGCCTACCACAGAAATGTCCAATATTAGTCATTTCTCTTGCGCTTTTTTTTTTGTATGTGAGAGAGAGAGAGCTTTCAGGTTTAATTCTTGACATATACAGCTTTTACATGAAAGAGCAATCATCAGATCAAAACAATAGCATACAATGCAACCGTAGAGTACAAGCTTAGACAATCAAAAGGCTTCCAAGTTGATCACATTTTCGCCACTCCAAATTTAAATGCTAACTGCAACATAAAAAAACGAAAAGATTAAGAGGCTGTTTGTTTTTGTTTTTGATTCTAGATTCTGGTCTCAAAAGCTGAATAAAAAATAAACAGCTTGATTGTCAAAGTCGATTCTCACAATCCACAGCATATATATATACAGTAGAATCCACAATCGACTCTATAACCACGATCCGAAATCAGCTTTTAGAGAATCCAAAACTAAAACAAACCCGCTAAGTCGACGGCAGGAATTTGTTTCTTTGATAGCTTTAGTTTTTTTAATCATCCCCCATGTTGCATGCATGATTCTTTCCCCCATGTTGCATGCATGATTCTTGTTCTTTTTGGCAACACATCACTGATGGCATATGCTCTGCTTGTTCTCTGGCCACTAGCGGGCAACTCCATCCCAGCAAATCAGAGGCTAACAAGAACGCATGCATCAAAGAAGATCCCATGCGCACTCCCAATCATCTCAAAATTATTCCAAGAGATGAACAAAAGGATGTATACACGATAGATTCCCACGATGATGATAGATCATTGCTTGGGGATAGAATATGCAATAATTGATGCTATAATAGTAGTATATTACGGCAATACCTCATTACAAGTCCCCTAGAATTCCAGGAATGCATTGAGTTGGTAGGTTACACTCGTGCTTCACTCAAAAAAGAAAAATCAAATCGTGTTTCTTTTTGAAGATTAGTTAGTACCTGTTGGGTACGCAAATCAGTTTCGTCCTATCTGGTGCAAAATGCTGGGAGGGTAAGAATAGGTAAGCATTGTAGGATTCTTTGTAATTGTGTCAAATCCAAGTGGAATCTATATAAGAAGTGCAAGATATGTCTTCCGAGAGAGATGTATGTCATTCTAGGCAAATGATTATTAATGGACGGTTTCAATCTTCACACCAAAAAAACTATGTTCTACCCATAACTAGAGCCTACAAGCATTCCTTCAAGCTACCCATAGCTGTTCAGCTCAATTTTTTTTAAGTAAGAAAAAAAGAAAGAAAGAGACAATAAAGCACACAAAATTAAGGGCAACTCATTATATGATTAGACATAAATGGGCAACATATATTCTCAATCTTAGGACCGGAGGGAAAATACGATTCCGCTGTGACCATGTGATGGTACTATGATAGCAAAACAGCTTTCTTGTGCACTTTCTTTTTTTGAAGCTAGCATTTGTGCACTTGGTACAAAGGAGGGAGATCGGGTAATTCAATAAGATTTGTTGTACTGATTTTTCTCAGTTTTCCAAGCATACCCAACTATCTTTCTCCCCGATTTCTATCTTCCTTTCCAACTCTTCACTCTCCCTCCTTCCTGAGCAAAATCTCAGGTGTCCTAACTAACAGCTTGTTCTTCCATGTCATCATTTTTTATACCTCCTTAAGGAAGAAGAAGATTTTGTATTCTCCCGCATCACACACTCACTACAAAGCATGTAGGACAGGAGGCCAATCAACACATCAACTGCCAAATGGCTCTATATTTGTCACTTTGCAATTCTAGCTTAGAACACCAGTGCAGTCATCTGCTGACAAGGGCTGGGGTGTTGGCACTTCCTGAAGAGTGTGATGATCAAGAGGTTCACTACGCCTGGGCAGACTGAGTTGGCATCCGAGTGTGGTTGTGCTCACCCTCGTATGTTACAATGAGCATGGATGGATCATCTACGCACCGTTCGACATGCTTCCTTGCTGGGCAGCCCCTCACGCTGCTGCATTTGTAGTAACCCCTGCATTTTTATTCAAGAAATCAGTGGGTTAATCTTTTGCAGAGCCGAATCAAGAATAGCAACATGGTGGATTGGAGATAAAAATGTAAATGCACTGAATCATGTTTCAATCTAGTGTTTGTTCTCACAACCATATTCATGTGATTGCTATTATGGTATAGATATGTGTATTTATTATCAATAAATTAAAGCTAGAGCTCAGTTGGGCTGATGATATGGATGGGACTATTATAGATATAATCAATCATCGTAGCATAATCTCCGTTGCATTAAGAAGTGTCCACTTTAAGCCTCACGATTGATCTGTTTTCCAAAAGTACACACATGAAAGAAAGAACAACATTATCCATGAAGTAATTATTTAATGTCATAGTAATTAAGGTATCGACACCTCTTGGATACCGAAGCACCTTGAGGATAGAAAACAACAAACTAGGACATATAGCAGTAGCACCCTAGAAAATATATCACAGGGATGAAGTGTGTCGTGATTATCATTGACACATTACTAATGACAAGGCATTTGAGTAGGTCATGGAGATGTGCAGCTGTACATCATATTATAACATCATAAATGATCGCATCTTCACTAACGAAATTGGTGTGTTAATACTGGTTGATTATAGCATCATCACAACTAATTTCTAGCATTATTTAATCAAGAACAAGCACGCAAAGAAGAGTTGCACTACAAATAGTCAGTGCTCAGTTAATACCTTGGATGAGGGGAACCCTTAATTGGCTTCTGTCCATACTTCCTCCATGAGTATTCATCTGGAGGTATATCAGCAATTTTATTACTGATGGCGGGAACTTTAATCGACCTCTTCACCCGCAGCTTCCTGCTAAAATAGGGCACAAAACATCTGATGATATTTTGCCACCTGAATACAAAAATCATAAGCACGAGCGAGAAAAAAAAACGTACCTCCTTTTTGAGCAATGGCACCTGCCAGTTGCAGCGCACTTGCCATTCCCATCCTCCCCACGTCCTGTGCATCGCCTCCTTGGGGCCTGCTGTGCATTCACTGGGTCGCTCATGGTGGGCCCACCGATCAAATGGAAGGAGGAAGACTTGGCATCCAGACTGGCCACACTACCCTCCATGCTCAAAGACGACAAGAAGGACCTTGCCGACGACATTGTCCCCGTGCCACTGGGGGTGTCAAACTTGAGGTTAATCCCACTATTGCTTCTCTTGAACATCTCAGCTTGCATCCTCTGTTGTTTCTGCTGATGCTGAAACTGGTACCGAGACACATTGCCGAACTGGAAATGCGCAGACAATGGTTGGACCATCTTGGGAGGTCCTCCAATCTGATGACTGCTCTGTGAACCCAAAATTCCAATTCTAGGATACACCTGCTCGGAGCTGGGCGAAGGATGAGCACTATTCAACACCACCACCGGGGTGTTGCTATCCAAGAAGCCCTTCTGGCTCAAGAACCCTGGAGTCTGTCTTCGGCTGACAACCTTAGCTCTAGGATGGCTTCCTCCCGCCGCTCCTACCCCTCCTCCTCCTCCTCCTCCATTGCTGAGGAGGGAGACCACCTTCTTAAACCTTGCACAGGCAACATCTGTCTCCAACGCTATGCTCCTGAGCTGCGCCGGGTCCTGGGGCTGGGAGAGCAAAGCGAGCACTCTGTGGCTGCTCTCCACGGCTTCCCTGTTTGCCTCCTCCACTTCCTGCATTGTTCACCACGCCAAAAGCAGAACCGGAATCCTTCCTTGAAACTCCTCACGAGACCTCACCTTCTTCGGAGCTCTCACCACAGTAGATCTGAACAGCAGAAAGGGAGAGGGAAAATTTACTCAGATCTCAAGAAAAAGCTCACCGAAGGCTGCCCTTTTATCGCACAAGTACACAACAGCCATCGCCGAAGCATCAGGCTCACGGCCAGGAAAGCGGATCGGAACCGGATCACAGTCACGGCCTCACGGGGGAATCGTCTCCGCGAGAAACCCCAGAAACGGCAGGAGTGGGCACCAAGCTGGACGTTGACGGCCGCGAGGGGGGAATCCGCGGCGGCAAGAAGCGACCCGGGTGGGGGATTTCTTGCGTGCAACCGCATCAAACAGTGCAATAACCCCCACAACACGGACACCTCCCCCAAGATTCCCCCCAGAACTCGCCCAAGCAAGGAGCAAACAGAGCGAAATCCGTACACAGAAAGCAGCCGAGACAGCTCACGAACTCACCTCGACGAGGACCCAGAGAGAGATGAGGAACCAATCTGGACGCCGCGATTGCCAGATCGGAGGCGGCGGTCGACTCCCCACCGGAGGCTAATGGGAGGTGTGAAGCGGAAGAAGAAGAAGGGGACGAAGACGACCAAGACGCAGCAGGAGGACAAAAGAAAATAATTTCTGTATTCTTTTCTTCTGCAACTGAGCCCGCCAGTTTATAGAATATAGTAACCAGGTCCCTCCCACCTTTGAAAAAGCGATGCCAATGGAAGTAATTTATTGCGGGGCCGTATTAGAAAATTCAGGCCGTTGGGCTCATCCCGACCGTCCGTATTGTGGAGGAGAGGGCGATGGACGGCTGGAGATGGGAGCTTCGCTTTTGGAAAAGGTTTAATTGTATATTTATTCAATGAGTCGATGTTGTGTTGGGGTCAAAATGTCAAGGACATGGGTCAATGTGAAGTGGTTTTTGTTGACCATTGCTACGCTCACATGGAAATTCCTCCATCGCATGCGTGTATGCTTTTTTGCTTTCGTATTTTAAGATGGCAGATTTGGACATGGTATCTAATTAATGTTCTGATGACATGTACAAGATGGAACTTTACCTAACTGGTATGTAGGGGCAAAAATGGATCGAATATTTCTCGCTCGATTCAGGACTAGATTCGGGATCGGGTTTGACTATCCGGTCGGATCTGAGACTAGATCCGGATACTTGAATTCGGATTCAGAATCGGATCCGAAGCATCCAATATTCGATAAATACGGGACATGATCTGGATATTCAAATTTTTTCTATTTGGATATCCGGATTTTCCTATTCAGATATTCAAAATTTTCTTATTCGGATATCAGCAAGGCCTCCTAGCCCATTTCATCATATTTTTTCTATGGCAGCCCATTTATATTAACAACTAGTTGATTCTATTGATCCTCAAGTAGCATATTCTTTATACGATGTCTATTGAGTTTGATTGATATATACTTGTTACTATATTCATGTACTCGTATGATTTTAATTCAACATATATTACTTTATATATGCGTGCATTATCCGTATATCTTTATCCGTTTTTTACCCGAATTCATCACATATCCGTTTCGTATCCGTATCCTGAATAATCCGGATCCGTATCTGGTTAGCCCATATCCGATTCCAAATCTGAGAAAAAAATATAGGTTAAGATACTAGAAGAGCAATATCCGCCCATATCCGAACTGTTTTCACCCCTACTCGTATATATATATATATATATATATATATATATATATATATATATATATATATTGAAATTAGCAGTTTCTGGAAGTATGATTTGGTGCTATTCATAATGTTACGTACTACTCCATTCGGTCATAAATAGTAGTTATTTTGGATATCGATACGGTCCCCAAAACTTAACTTTAACCACTAATTTCTATTGTAATATATTTAAAAAATCTAATAAAATCATAATATTATAAAAAGTACATTTCAAGATGAATCTACATATATGATTTTTCAAGCATCCAATGTAAAAATTTAAAAAGATATCGCTAGCTAAAGTTTCAAAGTTTGACTGTACGTATCTCAAAATGACTACTATTTGTAGTCAGAGGAGTAGCTCGAAAAAATTTCTTATTTCATAAAAAACAAGAAGACAAAATATTGAGGTACATATATAAGCCCCATTATCAATTTATTTCATTGTATAGGCTTAATCAAGACATGTATTTTCTCTAATAAATTAATATTTTGGTCACTTCTGAGCAGGGATTCAAATTTTGGTTCGAGATTTCGGATTTCGGACCCCTCCGAGATTCAAAATCCTGTCTGGATAAAAAAAATTTAAATTTCGGAGATCTCGGCGATTTCGACCAAAATTTTCATGATTTTTTGCCGGATTTTTAATTTTGTGCATTGGATTTGATTGGATTTAGGGTCAAGATCATCCACAAAAAATTCAAAAAAATTTGACATGTTTTTTACCATTTTTTGGTCGGTTCAATTTGTCGGTTAGGACTGTCCGAATTTTTTAAAAATTTTCAAGATTGATCATCATTTGAAAATTTTATGGAAATATTATGGATGTATTAGGACCATTCAAAAAAAATTTAAAATTTTCTAAAGTGATTTGTACTATTTTTCATTCAGGTGAATTTTGACAGTTCATCTTTAGTAGCACTATTTGAATTTTTTAAAATTTCTAAAGCTTGATCATCATCTAAAAATTTGATGAGAATATTATGAATATGTTAGGATCATTCAAAAAAAATTTCAAAAGTTTCTAATGTGGTTTGTACCATTTTCCATTCGGTTCAAAATTTGGTGGTCAACCCTTTTATTAGGACAATGGCACTGTTAGATTTTTTAAAAATTCCTCATACTTGATTATCATCTGAAAATTTTATGGAAACATTAGTGATGTGTCAAGACCACCCAAAAAAAAATTTTCAAAATTTTTTTATGTGTTTTGGACCATTTTTAGATCGGTTCAATGTGGACCGAGATCTCGGTGATTTCGGCCGAGATCTCGGATTTCCCGGTTGAAAAAAAAAAACGGATTTGAAATTTGATTTTTATAATTCGTCCAGATTTTATCTGAAATTTTCAAATCTCGTCAAAATTTTGGATTTCGGACACCTCCAAGATTTCACTCAAAACGAGATTTGGAACCTTGCTTCTGAGGATGGTCCTTTGTCTATTCTTCCTCATTTATGTCTACATCTTTGCTGGGATGCTCCTGTAAGATCAATTAAATATGCTAGTGCAATCAACTTAGTATCAAATCGTGAAAAATTAAAGTAAAAAACCCACCTAACATGTAGTTAGTGTTAATTAAATTTTAGCCATCAGCACTCGTCGCTCCGACTACTATTGGGACAAGAGATTTTTGTTAGGAAAAATAGACCGGGAATGCTTGGCTTGAGAAAGACACTAGTAATATAAAGGCAGTGACGTGTGGGGCATCGTCGATCCGTTGTACCACGTCATCATGATACAATAATTGAATTATCTACAAATGAGAGGGATCATTACTATGAGACTATGATAGATCTTTATCTATAAATAACTAAGCGACACGTGAGCCCTGGGGCCGTGTGAGGAATCTCATGTCGGTGTTTACAAGCGTACACCAACAAGATGCTGACAGGTGTCAAAAGAAGCTCCGCAATGCAAGGAATGTCAGCCCACACCACACGTAGCTTGTGAGTCAGTGGTGGGCATCGTGTCATGCCGAGACGATTTGGTACTGATCTATCATATTTTGGGTTGGAATCGTGCCGGACCGCGACGGCCTATCGTGCCCGCCATGCCTTCGGGGAGACCAGACACGGTCTATTTGCGCTTCGTGCCTACTTCGTATCGTGCCGGCTCAGGCCCGACCCATTTGCACTATTACGACGAGAGAAGAACCAAGAGACGCACGGAGGTGAGGCAATGAAGACAAATATTGGGAGAAAAATAATTAAATTTTATTTAATCTTGAACATGTACAAAGTTACTGTCTCGTTAAAAACCTTACACCCCGGTGTGGGGTACCCCTGTAAGGAAAAGAATAAAATAACTACGTATATATACATTAATACATAGACTACCCAAGGTTGAGATTGTCAAAGTCAGCAACCGCCTCTGTAATCTCCGGATCCTTGGGCTCATGTTGTGTCATGTCTTCTGTACGCTCCCAGTCCTTTACGCATGTAATTGCCTCAACCATCTCAGGTCTGATAAACGACCTCCTCAGCTCAAGTACCCTCTCCACCAAACTGAAAGTGGCTTCTGACGAGACAGTGGACACTGGAACCGTAAGTACATCCCGTGCAAAATGGGATAGCATATGGGTAAATACGTTCGTTATTCTTCCACCACAAGAACAAGTTGAGTTGATTTTCCTCGTCCACGTCAAGGTCGGTCTCCACGAAAGGCGTGTCGAAGTAGTGGTTGAGCTCTACTCGTGGATTCTATGTCGACCTGCTCGGCGATGGGAAGAGCCAGACGCCTTGCATTTTAGCTTCTTCCAAATATTTGAAGCGGTCGAACTGCATCGTGCTTGTTGCGTTGTTGAGATAGATCTTGTTGCTTCACTTCTAGTGCCAAACTTGTCGTACCATTTGTCGAAAACTCTGAAAAACTCATTATAAACATGAGTATATGCCTCAGAGAAATCAAGATCGAATGCCTCACCTATTCCGTGGAAGGTGCCCTGCAAGTCAGATAATTTTTTCCGAGGATCCAAAATAGTAGTAGAGCGGTAAAGATGTGGAATAACTTGATAATATTTTTAAAAAAAATTCCTCTATTGATTCTATAATGGGATGTAAAATATAATTATCTCTATTTTCTTTAAAAGAATTAGCAATAGTCCAAAGCCACTTGATGACTAAAGAAGAAGTTGGGTAATACACATCGGATAAATATTTAGTTGCATTGTAAAAAGTTTGTAAAAAATTACGAAAATGATCGGCAATTTGCCAATCCATTTCAGTAACCAACGACTCACCATTATTACAGTTGATGAAGACAGTGACAATTTGCTCGTAGCCCTTGCACCGCTCCAGCATAATATACGTCGAGTTCCACCTAACCTTCATATCAAGGTTGAATTTTTCTTGGGTCCTTACTGTTAGCTCTGCAGTACTCTGAGAACTGTGCAAATCTTACAGGTGAATCATTAATAAACTGGATAGCTTTGCGTATGTTTTCCAAACTAGTTCTCATTGAAGTCAAACCCGCCTGCACAATGAGATTAATAATATGACATACGCATCTTTGGTGGAGTACAAAACCTCCAACATAAGTCTCTAGATGCGGTGAGAGATAATCCATAGGCATCGTGTTAGCCGATGCATTATCAAGAGTGATGGAAATAATTATATCTTCTATTTTAAAGTCGGTAATAACCTAAATATATGATTAGCGATAGCCTCTCCGATGTGTGATTTGGAGATTGGCCTAAACCTTATGGCTCTTTTGTTTAGTAAGTAGTTCTCGTCTAAGTAATGCGCAACAACACTAATATAGGCTGTTCTTTGATGTTGGGAAGTCCATATATCCGATGTTAAGTCAAAGGAAAAACTAGCTGCCAAGAAAGTCTGTTTTAACATTTCTAGTTTTTTTGTAAATATTTTATAAATATCACATGTAGTAGTTCTTCTACTAACATGTTGGTATTGTGGACAAAAACCACGTTGCATCATTCTTTCCAAATTAGAGCTCTCGCCCATTCTAAGTGGAAGATCCTCTGTAACTATGTACAGTGCAATTTTGTCTCTAGCTACATCGGCGTTGTATACCCACATGCATACCAAACCGTCGGTGTTAAGTTGAGCTGCATCTGAACGCCCTCGCCCGGCCTCCGTCCTGCCGATATCTTCTTCAAGCATGCCTCCACGTGTCTCTTTAGATGACCGTTCCACCACATGCACGTGCAAACAATTTAGCTTGACAATATTTGCAAATAGCATACACTACTTCACATCCGTCTACAATTTCGACGGTTCTGTCCATGTGTTGCCAACACCACGCCCGTCAAGTGCTGGATATGGACGCTCGTCTCGGTTGCGTCGATGTCACGGCATCTGAGCTTGGTGCCGATACCGACGCCCATCCCGGATACATCGATGCGGCGTGCTCTCCTGCTCTTGCTTTTGTGAAACATTTGTTTTGTGCAGGAAGAACAAAAAAAAGAGAACGAGCGGGATAGCGCAAGGGGATGTTTTGAGAAATGAGAGCGAGTGGGATGTTGCAAAATGAGAGCACCTGGGTAGGTTTTATAGCAATTAACAAGCTAACGATCGTTCAATTTAACGTTCAAAATTTGAAATGCAGGTGCTGCACGGGAATCACATCTCTTTATCGTGTCCTGTCGTTTTATGTCAAATCGTGTCACTTTGCGTCGCGCCTAGTCGTCATGTTGCTTTGCATCGCGTCCCATCGTTTTATATAAAATCGTGTCGCTCAGTGCGACTGCGTGAGCGGAGAACAAAATTTAAAATTTACACGCGCGAAAGATCATTAACACTTTTTTTGTTACCTATCTCCCTCTCATTTTATGTTTTTTAGCTTTTTCCCACACGGCCACACCCCCACAACCCCCCTTGACTCCCCCCCGGCCCACCTCGACTCCCGCGCCCCCGGACCGCCTCGACTCCCACGCCCTGCCCCTTGCACCCCGTGCCGCCCCCAAGTCCCCGACCCTCCCCATCCCTCTCCCTCTCCCAATCTCCCTTCTCCTCCGCGCACGGCCTCCCCGCACCCCTCCCTCTCCCATCTGAGCGTGGCGGCTTTCACAGAGTCGAGCAACATCCAAGAGCTGTCGCGGCGCCACGGAGGAGCCAGGGCCGGCGCGTGGGCTGCTGCTGGTTGATGAGGGAGCCGTGTGGGCCCCTCGCGTGGAGTAGTCTCGGCGCGGACAGCCGGGGCCGGGCAAGTGGCGGCGCAGCCATTCGCGGTCTGACAGCCCGTCTCCAGTCTCCACCGACTCCGGCGGTCCGGCCTCCCTTCCGTGCTTGGCCTCTCCGCTCCCCTCCCTCTCCCTTCTCCCCTCCAGCGGAAGCGGCCGGTGCGGAGGCTACCGTGCGCAACGACGACGACGCCCACGACAGGTACCCCCTCAACACCTCACCCCACGACGGCCGGGCGTGAGCGGAGGCATTGCGGCGGTCGGTCGTGCCCTAAACCCGTCCATCCTCCACTGCCGCGGGCCGCGGCAAGGCACGCGGCAATGCGTCGTGCCCTGCCATGGGCAACGGCCATCCGGCGTGCCTCCCGTGCCAACGTGCCGCCCGTGTTTGGCCGTGCCAGCGTGCCGTGGCCACGGGCACGGCCCAAATCGGCTTGCCGGGTCGTGCCGCCCATCGTGCCCGTTTTCTCGACCCGGCACGGCCAAACCCGTGTTGTGCCAGGTCTTGGGCCGAGCTGAGCTGTCGTGCTTCGGGCCGACCCATAGGGGCACGGCCCAGATGCCCACCACTAGGTGCGGCCATCGTGTTTGGTTGATAGGATGCTATTGAATGGGATAGGGTAGTTTTATACCATTTAGATCTATTATTTTTAGTGAATGAAATGGTTCAACATCTATAAGGAATATTTTTTAAATTTGTACCACTTGGTCCAGGATGGAATGATTTCATTTAAGCAACCGAACACATATATGATTCTTTTCTTGAACTATTTCATACATGTATCACTTGGTACAAGCAACCAAACACACCATAAGAAAATCAACCTAATTTGGTTTTCCTAAGGCTAATTAGGGTGTGTTTGGTTGATGGGATGAGGTTAAATGGAATAAGATGATTATGTACCATTTGATTCTATTATTTTGGGCGAATAGAATGGTTCAGCATCTATATGGAATATTTCTCAAATTTGTATCACTTGGTTCAGGATGAGATGGTTTCATTAAAGTAACCAAACACATGGATGACTTTTTTCTTGAACCATCTCATACATGTACCACTTGATACAAGCAACTAAACACACCCTTAGGAGACCGACCACTATTCAAAATCATGCTCCCTGACAGGTACTTCTTGCAACCGGTCGCTTATATCCGATTCTCAATCCCTAATGCAGGGACAAGGGAGTAGGGATATATAGTGTATATATAACAAGTAATTTTCATAGGCTTCTAGACACCAGAAAGGCAGAAATTTGATTTCAGCGTTTTCTGGCACTCACAAGTACATGTCACATGATTTGATCAGCAAGTTTGCCAGGAAACAAGCCAGCCGTGTAGCACCCGCACGAAAGAAGTAAAATTTAACAAGATTGATGCCACGCCCAATCACACAGGTTCAAACCATTAGCTACCTTGAGACATAGGAAAGGTCCACAATTTTTCCTCACTGGTTTCTGAATTAATCAACTGCGAAAATTCCACGCAGTGACTTTTTAAATGAAAACAGCCACCTTATCCTTCGTGTTTCTGCTGGACAATCAAAGCTAATCAAATCCATTCCACTCCAAGCATCAATCATGTCAATGCATTACCGGAAACGATCTTCTAGAACTTAAATTATCGTTTATCACACAAGCCAGCATCACAAGAAACGATAGTGGGAGGTACAGAATAGCACCTGAACTAGAATGAGCTTATCATATAATGGAACACACGGCAGTTCCCGTACTCAATGTTAATCTTCCTCCAAGTTGATGGCGTCTTTGAACTTCCCGTACAGTATCTTCTTCAGTTCAGCCATCTGGGCGAGGATGGATTCCTTCTCCTCCTCCAGCCTCTCCAACTTCTTAGCTGCATCCTCTTTCATCTGCTCCAGCCTAGTCTCGACATCATCTCTTGGCATGTGGGCAAACGCTTCTCCAATTTGGAACCGCACCACATCTTCATCAGACAATATGAGCTCATTCCCAGCATCATCAAGGTTTTCATTTGCTTCCTGGAACATAGAGTAAACGTGCAAATGGCATTTATGGTTGTCGTGCTCTAGGCAAAGTTTGGGTTTGAAATGTAGCTGCTATCACAACTTGTACTGTACATAAATATTGGCAGCCAGAATTTGAAATCATGTGGTGAAATAAGATTATAATTTGGCAATCTTCTACTGCTTATATACGCATGTAAAATATTTCATGCGAAATAGATTAAAGGGACACCAAAATGTTGCGATCGTCACTGCAAATACCAAAGATCATTATTAAGATATAAAGGTAAAACACATGCCTTAACATGACTTTATAAGCCCCAGATAAACTGGACGGTACACCCAAATGCTTTATCTGCATACAAGACACATCTATCGGCATGTGGAGGTAGGGCTGTAAAAAAAAGCTCGAGCTCGCGATCTACTTGAGTTCGGCTCGGTTTAGGCCCGATTCGAGCTCCAAACGAGTCGAACTCGAGCTCGATCTCGAGCTCGCGAGCTTCACCGAGCCGAGCTCGAATAGCTCGCGAGCCTACTCGAGTTTGGATTGAGCTTCCGTGAACCGAACTTTCTTGAGCTTGTTATCGAGCTTACTCGAGCCGAACTTACTCGAGCTTGTTACCAAGCCTACCGAGCCTACCAAATTCACCGAATTTACTCGAGCTTACCGAGCTTATTCGAGCTTATCAACTTACCGAGCTTACTCGAGCCGAGCTCGAGCCTACTCGAGCTTGGACCGAGCCGAGCTCGAGCCTGGATCTAGGCTCGGACCTCAACTCGAGCTCGGCTCGAGCCTGACAGCCCCAGGCCCGCTCGAATTCGGCCCGTTTAGAGCCCTATGTGAAGGGATTCACATAGAATACTAAGCACCGAAATGACATTACTGCAATTTCTTAGCTTAGCACACATGAGTCATGACACCTTTTTATGGCATCTTTTACAGTAACTGGTTCAGAAAGACCCAAGGCATTGATCCACATGGTAATTTCTTGCAGCTCTGCAGCCCTCTTTATCTAGAGGCTGAGTGTTAGAACAACATCAGAAGAACAAAATAAGATATGTCAAGCCATGGGCCCATGACATCTCTGGACAACTCATATTGAATCTCACCGAGAGAGAGAGAGAGAGAGAGAGAGAGAGAGAGAGAATTTGATCAACTTCTCTGCCTAGTAATAAAGTTTGAGCCAAATTAGAGGATGTCTCAATACCAGTTGGGTCATGGTTTTTGTTATACTCTGATACCTCTTTTCATGTGCAACAGCCCTGAGATCGGATCAGAGTTTTGTGAGATACGGCACAAGTGTGCACGGTCTCAAGAACAAAGAAGATGAATCTCATAGAATGAGCCAAATTAACGACGTTGAAGCAACCACAACTAGAGAAGATATGGACAAGCCAACCGCAAATTCTTTAAGCATTATCTCAAAAGAGTACAAGGGATTGTTGCTCTTTCACAACCTCTTGAACCTTTTAGGACCTTTAGATCATTGCCCTATAGAAGAATGTAGTGCTAAAGAATAACTAGCCTCTAATCATCTTGTGCACCTCTTGCTTTGGGTGAGTTGGTTTGTGGCTTTTTGGTTGCTTGGGTTCTCCATGACCACCCCCTATGTTGATATAGCCTTCTTAATTCTCCTTCAAAGCAAGTAGGAATCCTGCTCCTATTAGGATTCATCTAGCACTCCTCAAAAGAACTCACTCCAAATCGGCTCCGTATTTTTTTCCTCTCACCTTTGGAAGTGCCCCCACCACAAGGGCTTATGCACATCACCGCAATGTGTGTGTTGATGTTCGGGTTTAGCCATCCAAACCCTCTACCTGAGAGACCTTTCTTTGTGTAGTTTGGTTAATCACACCTCTTGTTCCTACAGCCTTCCATGCCATAGGTATGTACTACCTCCGAGATCCACCTGCTCGATGGTACCGCATGGTTTGTCCCACCACGTCTTCCTTCTTCCAATAGCTCACACCTTCGCCTTTTTGTCTGCTAAATTTTACAACCGTCTTTACAGCTCCACACATAAATGCAGTTGAGATCTAAATACATGTCGTTGACGACACGGTTTCCTTCTCCTAGTCAGGATTTTTATCAAACCTTCCATTGATTGCCCTTCCTTCAGGTTTACCCATCAATCAGTATCCCCCATTGCTTCATATACTTTTCATGATTACATGCCCTTTACAAGTAACCCACGTTACTCCACCTCGAAGTGATTCCTCACAACCTCCGAGTTCAAGCAACCTCACAGATATTATATTGTTTTAAGCCGGGAACATACCGAACTCTAGTTAATGTGCAATGTGCTCCATCATACATCTCCAATGTAACTTTTCCCACCTTAGTGATTGCAAACTCCTTGCAATCAACCAGGTGAACAGTTCTATGCGCCGAGCATAGAGATTGTTCGTCAAATATCTCCCTTGTTGAACATGTGAAAACAACAACCTGAATCTAATATCCATCCATGAGAAGTATCTGATCGATTGACGACAAGTACATCTGAATCATCTTTAGCTACCGTCATTAAGCATTCACCCTTCATTTGCTTTAAACTCGGACATCCTTTTATCATATGACCTTCCTCGTCATATAGATAACACACACATGTGCCCTTGCTCTTGCCCTTCTTCCTGTAATTCTTGCTTTTGCATATAACACCTAACTACATCCAATGCTTCATCACTCAAGGATAAAGATTCCGATGGCTTTTTCAAGGACTCTGCCACAATAGATATGTAACTGCCTCGATGAAGCTGAGAGTGCTTTTCCTGACGAGAATATTCATCACCACTTACTCCCATGATGTTAGTAGAGATAATGCCAGTATAACGACTTTTTCGTTCTCCTCAATTTTCTCATCCACATTAATAAGGTGTGTGATAAGCTTGTTGAAGATATTGAGATGGTCAACAAACCGTGTACTTCCTCCATGCGCAACCTTTACAATTGTCGCTTCAGCACCCACCGGTTTGCCAGCAAATTTTCCATATACAATCCTTCTAAGTCCTTCCATAATTCCTTCGGCGAATTTTCTTTGATAACCGAGTACTTTACCTCATCGAAGAAACATAGATGGATTGTGCTGACAGCCTTCCGCTCCATCACCTTCTAGTCTTCAGCAGACGTCTTTTCCGGTTTGTCCCCTTCAAGAGCAGTGATTAACTCTTGCTGGACAAAGACATCCTTCACCACACATTGCCACACACTAAAATCTCCCCTGTCATCAAATTTCTCTACTTGATTTCACATCGTCGACATCAATATTGATTTTGTGCCACCTGACGCTTTACCGACTTTCTCACAAATTTGATTAATCTGGCTTTGGCTCTGATACCACTTGTTATACTCTGATACCCCTTCTTATGTGTAGCAGCCCTCGGATAGGATCAGAATTTTGTGAGATACAGCACAAGCGTGCACGGTCTCAAGAACGAAGAAGATGGATTTCGTGGAGAGAACCAAAATAACGATGTTGAAGCAACCACGACGAGAGAAGATTTGGTGAAGCCGCCCGCAAATTCTTTTAAGTGCAACCTCTCGAACCTTGGATCCTTCCCCTATACAAGATCTAGTGCTAAAAAAATAACGTAGTCTCTAACGCTCTCGTGCACCTCTTGCTTTGAATGAGTTGATTTGTTGCTTCTTGGTTGCTTAGATTCTCCATGACCACTCCTTAGGTTTATATAGCCTTCCTAGTTCTCCTACAAAGCAAGTAGAATCCTACTCCTGTTAGGATTCATCTAGTACACCTTTCCAAATCCTACAAGGTTAGATATATTTAACAATTTTAAAAAAAGTTTAAAATTCGATAAATGTTATCTCAACTGCTAAGCAACCCTCAACCCTCAATTTGGGATTCTACACCACCAACCTGATCCAGTCATTCTGATATTTCAAAACAACCCTAAAAATTATTGAGTTTAGAATAATACGGTATATATCTCTATTTATCTTCCTCCTTTACTTTACTGCACCTTTTTTGTGCATCGTTCTGAGATCATGGGGATTCTAAAAGAGATGCAGGAGCTTAGTAGCACATTCCACCACTTTTTTTCTAGAGAAAATTACTTATTTGCCACAGAAACTTGACCAGATCCCTAAAATGACATCGTGAAACTACTCTTTCCTTCATTGCCATCGATCTCAACTTTCATCCCGTTTTTGCCACTCAAGTCACTTTGTCGCGAGTCAGCTGTCATTTGCCCCCTTAACCTTGTCAGATTTTTTTAAAATGACAGTCCTACCCCTTGGTCAAAGTCCTTCTTCCTCCTCTCTTCCTCATTCATTCGACTGGCTGGTTGCCTTACCGTGTTACCATCAGCTACCATACCATTTTTTTTCCTTTTTTCTTTTGAGAGAGTTGGCATCCTTGTCAATTACAGTAGATAGATAGATAGGTAGGTAGATAGTATGGGTTTGTGTGTGTGAGTGAGAGAGAGATGACCAGCAATTCAACATAGCATCAGCAACAGCAGCTGGACGGCGAGTAGAGCTCATGGTAGTTGTAATGGCAGACTTACCAAAACAAAATTTCGCAACCAAAATAGGCATCCATCACTGGTAGGAGCTGATATCTCGCATGATATCCGATCTCCCAACCAGGGTTCAAATTCTCGCCGAAATCCCGCGAAATTTCGGATTTCGGACCCCCCCCCCCCGAGTTCCATAATCCCGTTGAAATTAAAAAAACCTTAAAAAAATTTAAAAGTGCTACAGTACCCTATAATCTCGGTGAAATGGACCGAAATCTCGATTTTTTAACCGAGATTTGAATAAATTTTGACCGGATTTAACCGGAGTTTGGCCGGATTGGATTGTTCAAGTTGTTTTCCATGCCTGACCAAAATTTCAAAAAAAATTGATGATTTTTTACCATCATAAATTTAAAAGTGCTACAGTACCCTATAATCTTGGCGAAATCTCGGTGAAATGGACCGAAATCTCGGTTTTTTGACCGAGATTTGAATAAATTTTGACCGGATTTTGACCGGATTGGGTTCTTTGCGTCGTTTCCCATGTGGGACAATCGGTAGATCATAATTACAGCGAAATTGAAAAAACCCTAAAAAAAATCAAAGTCCGAGATCTCGGTGAATCTCGCCGAGATCTCGGTGAATTTGACCGAGATTTGATTAAAATTTGACCGGATTTAAAATTTGGTTTTTGTATTTCGTTCGGATTTCTTCCGAAATAACGAGATCTCGGCGAAATTTCGGATTTGGCAGGTGACGAGATTTAATCCAAAACGAATTTTGAAACCCTGCTCCCAACTCAAGCCAAGCTGCACCAGGCACCACCACCCTACGGTTCCTAGCCCCCCCCCATCACTGTCGTGCTGCCCAGGAAGAGCATCCAGGTAGATGCACGAATGCACAGTGGAGGCCGCACCGAAGGTAGAAATCCGGACACGACGGCCACTAGGGAGACTGGTCTTCTCCAATGTTTCCATTTGGTTTCGGGTCAGGGTTTGGGCATACACATATAGAGAGAGAGAGGGAGCGAGAGAAGATGGGACATGATGATTAAGCCCCCATTGGGAACACAGAAATTTTAAGGAGGTGGCGAGCATACCGAATCAAGCCAAAAAAAAGTTCACAAACAAACAGTGAGAATCCATCACAGGGTGGCTCAAACCTCACCGTGGCGCCCAATCCCCCGACCACCGGAGGCCGCACTAGCCCACACCCTGCGATTGCCCCCCCCCCACCCCCCACCCAATTAGCGCCACCAAATTCACCGCGGTGGCTGCCCGCGGTGGGTCTCCAAGCTGATGCGTCACGATGCCGCATGGCGGGAGGGGTGGCCCGAGGGAAGAGGAGGTCCGAGGCTGCCGCCACTAGGGAAGACGGTCCGGAGCCAACGGCATCCTTCCTCATCACCGTCGCTCCCAGAAGGTGGCGAGCTCAATCCGACGTGGCGGCCTTGTACTAGACTTGGACTGATGAGCATTGTTCCCCTAAGCGGTCACCTAGCCCACCTAGGCGGTGCTTAGGTGCTAGGCACCGGTCTACCGCCCGCCTAGCGTCTAGGGAAACACTACTGATGAGTGAGCAAGAGGAAGGAAGCAGGCAGAGAATAAGCTTCCACGAGGGCGTGGTCGGCGGTGGAGGGTTTTTGTATGAGAAGTGGGGGAGGCATTGCAGCGCATGGGCAGAATAGTCTTTTCATGTACAAGTTAATAGCTAAGTAACAGGCCACTGATGGGGGTGGCAAAAACAGGATGAAAGATGAGATTCGATGGCAATGAAGGGAAGAGCAGTTTGGCGACGGCATTTTAGGGATCCAGCCAACTTCCAGTGGCAAATAAGGAATGTTCTCTTTTTTCTATGTCTGTTCATAGGGGGCTAACCAAAATGTGTTCTAAGTGAATGGCCTGGTGCAATACCAGACTTCTTATCTAGGTGTATCCATCAAGATTGTAACTATCTTATGGATGAACAAAATCTAAATTCCTGCTTGATCCTCAAGACCTCAACCAAAAACTGTGGACCTTCTTTGGTCATCCTCCAAATCAACATGGCATTACCACAGGGTGAATGCTTAAAATTTTAAAAATCTAAACCTGAAAACACTTCCGTACTTCATGTTTACTTGAAATATCAGTGATTCAATGGTATGGTGGAGGCAAAATGTACCACAGCAACTGAGGCATGCAAGGAACTTATATTGCTTGAGACGTGTCTAACTGTCTAAGAGTTCAAAATGAAGAAAGTGTTATTTGTTGTTTTGTCACATCTCAAAACTAGTGTGTGCATTGACATCTTTATATGAGACGGAACCGCAATAGTTAGGCTCAAAATCCACAATGTTCGCTTGTTTGGATAAAGTAGAATTGCGGTTATAAAACAAAATCCGTATGGAAACTAAACCAAGGGGATTGAAAGGTCAAAACAAGAAGACATGGGAAGCACTTTTTCCCCTCTAATACACAAGAAATAGCCCAAATTTCCTAGAAGGCTCGGTTTCTTGGAAAACATTTCCCAATCCCAAACAACCTAAATATTATTCTCACTTTTCAATATTTGTGTTCACGTGTTAAGTAACTAAGAACCTAAAAATATGTAAAATCTGCCCAATTCCATCGCCCCTACCTAAAATGTAGCCAAGAATACCCATCAAACAACCATATCACACTGTAATATCATATAGCCATTTAGTAATGAAGGAAATGCTCTTAGATAAATATACCGGAAGAACAATTCCTTGTAGGATGTTGCGGATGCAGAAACACAAACGAAGCAGAAATTAATCCATTTCTTTAGCACAGGACAGCATGATCGACGTAATTTACAGCTTAACCAACAAGTAAAAACAACATAAAAAGGAATCACCTTTGCTAGCCCACAAGTCCATGGGATCCTAAGAGCTACCCCCTTTTCCATCCTTGCAAAGATGCATCAAGAGCATCATAGTCATATCCCTTCTCGCGCTCTCTAATCTACGCGAAGGCTTACGGAGTTACGGGCTTAGGCTAAAACTAACGCCTCGTTATTATCTCGCTGGGAACAAATCCAGCGAGGCGCACCAAGGGCACACGGTTCAAGAAACACAGGGAATCCATAAAAGGGAATCTAGAGAGGCGACCCGACCTTGGCGAGCCTGATCTCGTCGTCGAGCTCGTGGAGGCGGTTGTTGAGGCGGCCGAAGCGGTTGATGTTCTGCTGGTCCTCCCACGTCACCTGCGCCTCCGTGCCGTCCCCCTGCATCGAACCCCCACCAAGATCAGACGCGCGAGCGCACAAAGAGGAAAGACCAGATCAAGCTGCAGAATGAACCCCTCGCCATGGAGGGATCGCGGGGGGGGGGGGGGGCGGCTACCTGCTGCATCTCCGACTCCCTTGAAGTTGCGGCGGCCCGAGATGAGGAGCGCAGGCAGTCGTGGTCTTCCGATTTGGGCTGCTGCTGGATTTGTGGGGCTATTGGTTGGGATTTGGGAAGCAGGGGGAGGGAGGAAGAGGGGTTTTGAGGGAAGAGAAAACGATGAAGAAATATCGAGGGCCGTTGGATTTGATCGTGAATCGTATCGTAGGGAGCAGAGCGGAGCGGACCCTCTGCTTTCACTGTAAAAGCAGAGCACGGTAACCTTGGCGAGCAGGCGGCGGCGGTGTCGTGGGGCTAGGCTAGGTGGGAGACGGCGACTGGCATGGAGCAATGGCGACTCCGGTTCGGCAGGGTCAGCGCCGCCGCACAACGCACAGCTAAGTGCGCGAGGGCAGCAACGTAAGCGACGGCAATGGCTTTTGAGTGCTGCGGCGGTGTCATTCCAGGCGGGCGCACGACTGCTACAACGACGCGACGCGACGCAGCGCAGGTGGTAGCACGCGGAGGAGCGCAGAGGCTAAAGTAGCCGGCGGCGGGCCTGGGCGCTCATCGAGCCGGATGGCCCGTCGCAAAGAAGAAACGGAAGAGAAGAGCGATGGGAAGAACGAACGAGCCATTTTTCCTCTGGGCAAAATGCTAATCCATCCAACGATTGGGAGACAAGAGGCACCAGATTAATTGGTGATGACTATAGTGTATTCACTACAGCAAATATGCTACAACATATTTGAGGCTATTATGTCCCATATATTAGATACGCTATAATGTTTTGTCATTTGAGCTGAGATTGCATTGTGATGAATTCGGGTAACGAGGACATCCTAACGTTGGAAAAATATAGAATTGCTAATTAACTGGTATTTCTGGATTCACACCAAGATTTCATGCTCTGGGGGTTAGTGGCTCGAGGGCGTTCAGCCGAGAGAATTCGGTTTGTTGGGTTCATCAGGCGCCAACCTGATAAGGAATTAAGGACCATGGATATACAGTTAGGGTTCGAGGTTGTGAACAATAAGGAGGAGACGTGAGTGGAGTTTCGAGTGGCAATGATAGTTATCAATACCAGCACATACTAACCGTGGTTGATATATGCCATTTTGATGTCTAAACAGGTACAAAGTAGCATTATGTACCGTACCGATTTTGGTACCGATCATATCACTGAAATTGATAATATGGTATGTTGAACTATATGTTATATTTTATAGTACTACCATGTTATTGGAGTAAAATTAAAAATGAAATTTAGTATACATATAATTAAATACGTTTATACTTATAAATATATATTATTATACTAAATATGAAACGGTATACGATCGATACCGAAATATACTATTCCAAAAGCTAAATTAGTTTTGATCAGTTTGGTGGCAATAGTTAGCATTTGTACTTTGGAGAAGGAGAGGTGTATAAGGAGGGATGCAAGATTGGGTAATTCAGTCCAATGGCTCAACTAATTTTTAAAGAATCCAATCAATCCTTTTTTGGGGGCATGATTTCTTTTCTTTTTATTATTGAAAAGATTATTGTATATTTGTAACGTTATAAAAGTGCTTTCATAAGATATCTACTTCCTCGTTTCCTTCATGTCAAGCTTATCACTCGAGAAGAATGAAAGATATCAATAGTCAAACTTTAAAAGTTTGTTCGAACAAACTTAGTCCTTTTTTGATTGGGAATAAAAAGAGAAGGAAAATTATATTACGGACACCGGATTCCAACATAAATTTAGTTATAAACACGTGATAGTTACATGGTATATAATTTTTATGAGATCACATATTTATCTTCGGCTTTCGTCTATTTAGATGTACACTTAAAGATCACATATGGGGTGCGTTTTCTTGGTTCGGAAAAAAAAAACACACCTTGTAACGTCCATTCGCACGGACTCAATTGCTATGCGACATTAACGAAAAGATCTCCGCTCTCTCTCTCTCAAAAGAAGAGCTCTCTCTTTATTCTAACTAGTTATGTGCCCGTGCGTTGCTACAAAAAAACAAAATTGATAACGAAAAATAAAGATTAAAAAATAAAAAATACTATTTCATAAGATCAAACATCTATCTTTAACGCTTCGTTTTTTGCAAAAGCTGGCTAATTAAAGCAACGCTTCGTTTCTTGCGTAGGGCAATTAAGAGGGCAATTAATGTGACGTGGGAAGAAACTCTCACTTTATAGTAGAGTGATAAGACTCCAGAGTCCAGAGGAAAAAATCGTATTTAGTACAAGTTTGACCTCGTATTCACAATATGATACAACAGTTTTGGATATTTACAAAAAAACCAGTGTTGGCCTGTTCGCGGTGTTCCATCGATGATGTATGGGTTCTCAGGAACCGTAGATGAATATGTGTGGGAAATGGGGGACCGGCCAAGCCCAACAGCGGTACACTGGGAACCGGCCAAGGGTACCACGGTGCATGGGGAGTCGGCTAACGTCGCGTCGCACTGTGAGGCCATCAGCTGGGATCGGGGAACCGGCCAAAGGGCACGATCGACGAGGCCATGAAGGGCTGGACAAGCTAGCGCTGCTGGACTGCATGCATGCATGGAATCTCATCACTTTGCCAAGCATGCAACCGGCCAAAGCTCCAATTTGATGCTTTTGGCGCACCAACCAGGCAACGAAGTGACGGGAAGTGACCGCTCATCTCCATGATTAACGCAAATGGAAAACTACCTGCTATATAAAGAGGAATGAGGGAACGAGAAAACGACGTTCACAAGTGATTAGCGAGTGAAGTTTCATTCTCTGTGAGCGTGAAGTTCCTCCCTAGCGAGCGCGAAGTTTCATTGAGCGTTAAGTTCCAGTGAGCTAGTGAAATTCCATTCTCTGGCTACTCCAACTACGCGAAGTTCCATTGTCTAGTTATTGCGTGAAGTTCCATTCTCTGGTTATCCATATCTTAACTATTAATTGAGCTTATTTTTTTTGTTATGCAGAGGAAATCACGGTACCGAGGCAACCGAAGTCGGAATTGATATTCATCGTAAACATGTTGCTGCAGCAATCGAGGTGCACATTACTAAAGTTTAATGCTATGCATATTTAATGATATTTTAATTTCCGCGATTGTATGTTGCAAATTTGGTAGATAAATCGACGCATTCCATAAAAATTTGCGAAATAATCATAACTCCTAAAAATGTCTACGTCTGTAAGAATATTGAAATGGAATAAAAAGTTAAATCAACTCTCCTTGCATAAAATAACAACCTCCTTTTGGGATTATAGTCTCTGCAGAGGTCTGGACCCTCTGCCGAGCTTGCGCTGGAATGTAGAACTGTCATGGAGGGATGGATCCTGCGATGACCATTGGACCGTATTTATTTCGAACGATTATTCGTAGAAGCGAAAGACTGTTTTTATTCACTACAACACATATGACCTTCTATGACGAATATCTCATGACAATATAACTATTTGTCATTGAATCATTCCATTTATGACGTTTTGTAGGATTGGATACAACTTTGTGACGAAAATGTGGTGTCCGTCACTAAGACAAACCAGAAATCGTCATAAACTAGCCTAATGTTATATTGTGACGAACGTTCTTTTGTCATGCTAGGCCAACATGCAAACGTCATAAGTTCATGATGGGTCCCATCGCCACATGGTTAAGTGGGTCCCACATGTCAGTATTTATTAGGATATACATATGGCGTCCTTGCTGGCAAGGGTATCCCACTTGTTAGTGTGGGTCCCATAGACCACTGGGTCTCACATGTCAGTATTTGGGTGATAGAAAAGCAGAGCATATCCTGGCAACCCTACCAACACCGACCCGTCAATCCCCATTTTCTCCGCATCGTTCCCTACCGCCGTCGCTGCTTCGCCCCCGATCTTCTCCCTTCCAAGACAAAGATGCCTCCTGGGCGGAAGGTGCCAGCAAGTACACGGAAGATGGCAGGTAATTTCCTAGGAATCCCTTTGGTGGTGAATCAGGATTGGCTGCATCGGGTGGTGGAGAGGGAAGGTGTCGGGACCCGAATTTGCAAATTCGGACCCTCTATGTATTCAGCACTAGTCTAGGAACACGCTAGTGCACACAGTCTCAACATTGGTAAATATCACAATCATACTCAACGAAATAATAAGGTACTTAAATTAGTTAACCAAGATGATTGCTCGACCCTAAGGTCAAGTTACAAATATACGCCACGCAAGGCGAAAACTTAATAAAAGAGAAATAATAGCAGCGGAAAATAAGATAACTTCGTGGCGCCATCCAGTATACCACAGGCAACTGACTGGGCTCGCTCCCTAGTGAGACGGCTCCTCCTGGTACTCTTCCTCCAAAGCTGGCGTCGACTCTTCTTCAACTGATGTTGTTTTGTGGCAAGGGTGAGTACTTGGTACTCAGCAAGTTATGCACAGAATGCAAACTAATATACTACATGCATGGCTTAGTACAAGGAGTAGCTCAGGGTATAATTGCAGTAAAACAGCATTTGACAAGTAGCATAAGTAGATTCGAAAGCAGTAAAAACAAGTATAAGATCAATAACTTCTCCAGGAGTTAAATAAACATCTTTCCCATTCCTAATACACATTTCCATCAACTTCAATTATTAAACCAAACTAATCCTTCCAAGTCCGAATTATTTTCGAGAAAGTCTAACCCTTGACTGTAATTCCCGAGCATTGTCCAATGCCGCGGACACAGCTATTCGAATAGATTTTACACTCTGCAGAGGTTATGCACTTTACCCACAAGATACAGCCAAATGCCACAAAGGCGAGTGTCCGTAACAAAGTCTTTCGGAAACTTTTAACATCACAAGTGGTCCTCCCCGGTGTTTGCACACTAACCCTTCCCTTAGCGAAGGCGAAGTTTAGGCCAATCCACCGTTAGATGGGTACCTGGCCGCAGCCCTGGTACGCTCCCCCGTACAACTACACAAAAGGTATAGTTGACACCCCGAGGTCCCACAGGTACGTTATTAGCAACTTAATCAACTAGGTCCGTCCCATTACAGACATGTGGTTGCACGATTGACTCAGTTCAAAGGCTTGCAAGGTTAATTCCTTAGGGTGACCAGGGCAAGACTACCTGAAGAACCAAATCAACGCTCCCGGTGCCACAACTGGCCCTCCCGATCATTCTTGCCACATGCCCCGGTCGAAAACTATTTATCAAACCCCCAGTTGTTTACCACGCACCACGTGCCATCATTATCATCATCAATAACACATGACACTTCTCAAAACAGGTTTCATATCTCATTAGGTCAATATTATCATGTAATTGTCAAAAACATGTTACGTGGCAGGGCTAAGCATTCTACATTGGTCTAATTACCCATGTTGGCAATTTAATAGTGTCCAACTAATAATCCACAACTAGGGTGACAAAGGGTCATGGCACATATTTAATTAACCAAGGTGTCATACAGCAGTTTGGCATATATCTAATTTTCCAAAATTAAGTAAAGCATTTTCTAATTAGACTAGCATGCAATAATTTAAATCAAATTAATTTGAAAATGGGATCAACATGGTCAAAGCACAACTTGCCTTCAAAGAGTACTTGCTCTTGGTCTTGAGCTGGCTCCTGGGTCAACACTTCACCTTCGAAGCCTTCGGGCACTTCAACGTCTACTCGTAAAGCGTGCAAATAGCAATAAATAAATAAACAGTATACAAAAAGTGTCCAAACATCCAAATGAAGTCCATAAACAGAGAGAGCATAATTTTATAATTTTTTAGAAACTGGAATCGTCCAAATCGGAGTTAAAATGCAAAAGTTATAATCGTTTGAGGTTTAAAGAAAACATTAATTAAATATAAATAGAGAAATATTCATAATCAAAAATTAATTAAAATTCATATTTGAGTAGGTCTCATTTTTATGAAAATTTAGAAATTTGAATCACCCAAATCGGAGTTGAAACGCAAAAGTTATAAGTGTTTGAAGTTTGAATCTATATTTAAAATCAGTAAACCGAATTAATTAAATAATTTCATTTTCGGAAAATGATTTATTGCGTCAGCATGACACGTAGACCAATCAGAGGCCGCCACATCGCCTCGGGTCCATGGACCCAACGCACGGTTCGGCTCGGTCCACCGTGGACCCGGTCCACGGCACGTGTGCCTCTGACAGGTGGGCCCCTCGGGTGACATCAGCGCACGGCTCGGCCAAGGGTTCTGACAGCTGGGCCCCACCGTGACGTCATCATGACGTCACGGCTGACGTCATCGAGCCGTTGGAACGGCCGCTGACACGCGGGCCCCACACTGACATCACGCTGCGGACGTCGGTGACGGTGGCGGCGACCGCACGATCGCGACGGCCACCGCCACGTGGCTAGATCTCGGCCGTTGATTTGAAAATCAACGGTCCAGATCAGATCTGGGTTTCACGCGCTAGAAACAGCTCGGTCCATCTGGACCGTTCGATCTTGATCGGACGGTCAAGATTCAATCTAAAGTTACAACGTGGCTAACCCTAGCCGTACGATCTAGATCTAACGGCTGAGATCTATCCAAGCATGGTGCGGTTACGGCTACGTGGCACGATCTAAACAGTTGGATCTAGATCCAACGGTTGGAAACAGATCTAAAAACTAAAACGTGAGATTTTACCCGGGGATGACGTGGACGAATCTGGGCCTTCGGATCTTGATCGGACGGTGGAGAGAGCTCTGGAGACGGCGATGGCGTGCGGCGGCGCTAGCAGACCGGAGTTGGGGACTACGACCATGGCGACAGCGTTGCGGGGCTCCTCCGGCGAAGTGAGTGATAGTCTCCGACGCGTCTCGTCCTTGCGGTTCCGGATCTGGGCTCGGCGGCGGCGGAGGACGGCGGACAGCGGTGGAAACAACGGAGAACCGCGGCGGAAGCCTAACCCAACTACGGCGAGCGATTGCGGCGCAACCACGGCGACTCAGGCGTGAAGGACTAGGGCTACGGGTGCGCAATGAAACGGAGAACACGATGGAGGCGGCGGCGCATTAAATAGGGGCCTCGGCTTCCGTGTATTGCGCGGAGACAGAGGTCCACCCTGTTGTGGCGGCGGAATCCGAATCCAATTCGGATTCAGTGACGTGGCTCAACGTGGACCGTTGGATCAAGATCCAATGGGCACGGGGTTTGGGCTCGGGTCCGGCCTGGCGACCTGGCTGGCTCGGTCGGGCTCGGGTTCGGGCGACGTGGCTCAATCTCGGCCGTTCGATCTTGATCGGACGGTCGAGAGGGTTAGGGCTGAGTCGGGTTCGAGTCGGACTCGGGCTCGGGTCGGGACCAGGTCGGAGGAACAGTGAAACCAACTCAATTTTCCAGCGATTAAATATTCAAATTAATTCCCAGAAATTCATTTAATTCATTAAAAATAGCAAAACACTCAGAAAAATTCTAGAAAATATTTTAGAACATTTTGGACTCAAATAAAATATTTCCAACAAAATTTTATTTGCAAAATTAAATTCTTTAATTATTTCAAAAGGGAATAAATTCAAATAAATTCCAGAAAATTCAAAAAATTCACATAAGTGCCAAATTTCATTTAAACTCATGAAAAGCAAAAATTGGGGTGTTACAAACCTCCCCCCTTAGCAGAATCTCGTCCCCGAGATTCAGGGCTTACTAAAGAATAGGTTCGGGAACTCTTTCTTCAAATCCTCCTCGCGCTCCCAAATTGCTTCACTCTCTGCATGGTTGCTCCATTGATCTCTGCAAAAACGGGTTGACTTGTTTTTTGTCTCTCGATCCATGGTGTCCAAAACCTTAACGGGGTGCTCATTATAAGTCAGATCCTCTCGTAGCTCTATCGACTCCAGCGGTGTTTGCTCATCTGGTACTCGAAGACACTTCTTCAGCTGGGACACATGGAACACGTCATGTACCCCTGCTAGTGATTGCGGTAACTCCAGCTGGTACGCAACTTCCCCTCTGCGACTGAGAACCTTGAATGGTCCAACATATCGCGGCGCGAGTTTTCCTTTGGCATGGAATCTCTTAACTCCCTTGAGTGGTGTGACTCTGAGATACACGAAATCTTCTGGTTCAAAACTCAGGTCTCGGCGACGGTTGTCGGCGTAGCTTTTCTGCCTTGACTGTGCTATCTTCAGTCTTTCCCGGATCATGGCAATCTGTTCTTTGGCTTCTTGAAGAATGTCCGGCCCAAAGACACGGTGTTCACCTGTCTCATTCCAGTTCAATGGTGTTCGACAAGGTCGACCGTATAGTGCCTCAATTGGTGACATTTGTAGACTTGCTTGATAGCTATTGTTGTAGCTGAACTCAACATACGGCAGACTTTTATCCCAAGAGGTAGCATAAGCCAACACAGACGCTCTTAACATATCCTCCAAAGATTCGATTAACTCTTTCGATCTGTCCATGCATGCCGTGGATGATAAGCTGTACTGAAGTTCAAACGGGTTCCCATGGCTTCATGCAGCTTATTCCAGAATCTCGAGGTAAACTGGGTACCTCTGTCCGATACAATCTTCTTCGGCACCCTATGCAAACAGACGATCCTGGTCATGTATAACTCGGCTAATTTATCTCCCGAATAGGTGGTCTTCACGGGGATAAAATGGGCGACCTTAGTCAAGCGATCCACTATGACCCATATGGAGTCATATCCACCCTGGGTTTTCGGCAAACCGGTAATGAAGTCCATTCCGATTTCCTCCCACTTCCACTCAGGTATCTTTAATCTACCAGAGCAGATCCTCCGGCCTCTGATGCATTGCCTTGACTCTCTGGCATATGTCGCACAGCGCAACACGCTTGGCAACTTCACGCTTCATGCTCGGCCACCAGAATCTTTCCTTCAAATCCTAATACATCTTGGCACTTCCTGGATGGATTGAGTACTTGGAGTCATGGGCTTCCTCTAAGATCAACTGCTTCAGCTCCTTCTTGTTTGGCACACAGATTCGATCCTTCATCCATAACGTGCATTGCTCGTCTAGTTTGAAGTCTTTTGCCTTGTCCTCGTCCATCTTGGACTTAATCCTGCGGATCTTGTCATCATCCCTCTGTCCTTCTCGGATCTGATCCTCCAAGGTAGGCTTCACTTCTATTGCGGCCAAAAATCCTTCTGGTACTACTTCAATCTGCATTCTCTGGAAATCCTTACATAGCTCATCTTGACTCGTGGCTATCAACATGTTCACGGTATGGCTTTTCCGACTCAGAGCGTCGGCCACCACGTTGGCCTTTCCGGGATGGTAATGGATTCCGACATTGTAATCCTTGATCAACTCTAACCATCTCCTCTGCCTCATATTCAAGTCCGATTGGGTGAAGATGTACTTAAGACTCTTATGATCCGTGTATACTTCACATTTGTTTCCAATCAAATAGTGACGCCACAACTTCAAAGCATGCACTACGGCAGCTAGCTCTAGGTCATGTGTTGGATAATTCTCCTCATGCGGCCTCAACTGCCTTGATGCATAAGCGACGACCTTTCCGTTCAGACAAGACACATCCAAGTCCTTGGCGCGATGCATCACAATAAATATTGAAGCTCTGATTAACATCCGGTAGAACCAACACCGGGGCTGATGTCAATCGCTTCTTCAGCTCTTGAAAACCTTTCTCGCATTCCGGCATCCATGCAAACTTCTTCTCCTTTTTCAACAATTGCGTGAGAGGTCTCGCAATTGTCGAAAAGCCTTCAATGAAGCGGCGGTAGTAACCTGCCATACCAAGGAAATTGCGAATCTGGGTCATGGTCTTCGGCTGCTCCCAGTGTAACACAGCTTCTACCTTGCTTGGATCAATGGCGACTCCTTCTGCGGTCATTACATGTCCGAGGAACTCCACCTTGTCCTTCCAAAAGTCACACTTGCTGAACTTGGCGAAGAGTTGCTGTTCCCTCAGCTTCTCCAAAACTCGCCTCAAGTGCTCTGCATGTTCATCCTTTGTCTTGGAGTAGACTAAGATGTCATCTATGAACACAACAACAAACTTGTCCAAATCTTCCATGAACACTTTGTTCATCATATTCATGAAATATGCTGGCGCATTCGTCAGACCGAATGACATAACTGTAAACTCGTAATGTCCGTATCTGGACGAAAACGCGGTCTTCGGAATATCCTCTAATCGGATCTTCAACTGGTGGTATCTCGATCTCAGATCAATCTTGGAGAAGACTCCGGCTCCTCTCAGCTGGTCAAACAGATCATCGATCCTGGGTAGCGGGTACTTATTCTTCACGGTGACTTCATTGAGTGCACGGTAGTCAATGCACATCCTGAAACTCCCGTCCTTCTTCTTGACGAACAGAACTGGCGCTCCCCACGGCGACGAACTCGGTCTGATGAATCCTTTCTCCATCAGCTCTTCATAGGGGTGGCAATGGGGACCCGTTCCCCGATCCCCGGCGGAGAATTCCTCTATTAGGGGACGGGTATGAGAAGAAATCGTCCCCCGCGGGGATGGAAACGGGGAAAATGATTCCCCCATCGGGGATGACGGGGACGGGGACGGGGAATTTCTTTCCCCGCGGGGACCCGGTTGGGGACCCGAATTTAGTTTAGTCCAATTTAATTGTTAGATTGCAAACATATTCTCTAGCCCATCATAATCACATTTTCATAAACGGGACAACATAATTTTCAATGAATGCATGCATTCTTTTTTTCCTTGTCTGTTGATATAATTTTAGAGTTAAAATGGCTATAAGAGCTCTTCTCTTGTGTGAACTTTTCGCGGGGATGGGTCCCCGCCGGGGCCCCGATACCCGAATAGGGATGGGGACGGGGAGATTTTCTCCCCCGAGACGGGGAACGGGGACGGGGACGGGGAAAATTTCATATCACGGGGACGGGGATGGGGAGGCACTCCCCGGCGGGGAATGCCCCCGTTGCCACCCCTAGCTCTTCAAGCTGCTTCTTCATCTCTATCAACTCTTCGGTGGACATCCGATAGGGTCTCTTTGCTATCGGCGCTGTACCAGGTACAAGCTCTATCACAAACTCTATGTCCTCGTCAGCGGCATACTGTAGATCTTCAGGAAAAACATCTGGATACTCATTCACCACTGAAACATCCTCTATGCTGATTGCCTTTGCGCTGTTAACCATCAACTGTCCATCTCTAACGGCGGTGGATTGAAATTCCACTTTCCTTCCACACGGGCTCTCAACTGAGATAATCCTTCATCCACAATCCAGCACAGCCTTGTGCTTGGATAACCAATCCATTCCCAAAATAACATCCAAGGTCTGGGTTTCCAATATAATAAGGTTCGCTAGGAATTCTACCCCATCTATTAATATTCTCACCCCAGAACATCCTACTTTAGTTCGGAGTTTGGAACCAGGGGTTTGAACTAAAAGCATGCATTTAAGTCTTGCAATCTCCAAATCGTTTTTAGCAGCAAAGCCTTGAGAAACAAACGAATGCGAAGCTCCAGAGTCAAACAAAGCTGCAGGTGTAATCGAGTTGACAAGTAACTTACCCAGCACGACATCCGTGGCATTCTGGAGTGCCTCTGCGGTGACATGGTTGACTCGGCCTCTCACTACGGTTTGCGGCGTGGCTCCATTTGTCCGTCCGCGGTTTGCTCCGTGTGCAAAGGCGTCTGGCCGGTGTGGATCCCAGTTGAAGCGGACCGGGTCACTCTTCTTTGTCTTCTTGGGGCAAGCTGTTGGAGAAGTGCCCTGGCTCGTTGCATGTGTAGCAGCCTCACCGCTTCGCTGATCGCTCGAGGCGGCGTTTCTGGCTGGAGCTGGGGTCTGATAATTCTGGTTGACGGGTCTTGATGCTGGTGACGGTGTCCTTGTTGCATTCTGTGGCTGGAATCGGAAAAAACTGATTTGGTGCAACCCTCAAACGTTGTTGCGCTCCCTGACGCGATCCCTGCTGTTGCATCCTTCGCTTCCGGTTCTCATCCAGTTCCTTGCGCTTATCTTCAAGAATGAGCGCCTTGTTCACAAGCCCCTGGAAATCTGGAAAGGTGTGGGTGATCAGTCCCACCTGCAGTCCTGAGTTAAGTCCCTTCATAAATCGAGACTGTCTGGCCTTATCTATCGCTACGTTTTCAGGTGTGTAACGTGCAAGCTGTGTGAACTTATTCAGATAATCTGACACCGGTTGATTACCTTGCTTCAGTGCCCTGAATTCTTCCTTCTTTAAGTCCATTATTCCTTCTGGCACGTGATACTGACGAAATGCGGCGTTAAACTCCTCCCAAGTGATGTCCTGAGGGTTCTCCCGCGTTGCGTAGAAGTTCTCCCACCATTCTGCGGCGGTTCCTTCCAACTGATGAGAAGCGTAGAGTACCTTCTCATTTCCTATGCATTGGGCAATGTGTAGTTTCCTTTCAATTGACCTTAACCAATCGTCTGCCTCCAGTGGATTGGCATTCCCAGAGAATGTGGGTGGATGAGTCCTCATAAATTCTGACAACTTTGCTCCCTGTCGCTTTCCCTGATTTGCTTGGTTAGCGGCTCGAAAGGTGACTGCTTGCATCTGCTGCATCATTGCATGCATCAACTGAGTCTATGCAGCAAGGAAAGCTCCAAAGTTCTGTATATCAACTGGCGGTGCTGGTTGGAGTGCAAGTGCTCCATCATTGGGGTTCCCAGCTGGGCGAGAACCACTTCTGTTGCCTCCGAGGTTTCCACGGGTGTTCACCATCTGTCGGTTACTCTAAGGTTTCAGAGATGAGAGGGAACAAGAATAGACAAGTAGTAGGGAAACTTATGCTGGGGAAAGTGTAACTCAAAAACCAACTTTTATTAATTAATTCAATAATAACTCGGTATGGTTGCTTACAACACCTAAGGGCCTTGCAACACATACTGCACACTCAGCAAGCAATGAAAATCCAAATCGACTCTTACTAGAGTCTAACGCCTAAAGGGGTGACTCTTATTCTATAACGCGACTCGACAAAGGAGTCTCAACCTCAACGCCTACGCTCACTCGTCGAGAAAACCTCCATGAAACTGAAGCATACGCCACAACTCGGCAACGTAGCCCCCCTCACGCTCGGCGTAGTTGTTCTTCATCATCATCTGTCAAAAGATGCTCGCGTAAGAACGCAACATTTTTAAAATCGAAGAGGAAGACAAAAAGAACTCAGCAAGGGGTATGAACAAGAAAGAAAGAGGTAAGTCGAGAATTCATTCATTATCTTGACAAATTTTATCTTTAGAAAATAGGTTTTATCCTCACTACGACCATTCTAACTAAGGGTTGAGCCTACAGTCAGTATGGCTCTGATACCACCTCTGTCGGGACCCGAATTTGCAAATCCGGATCCTCTGTGTATTCAGCACTAGTCTAGGAACACGCTAGTGCACACAGTCTCAACATTGGTAAATATCACAATCATACTCAACGAAATAATAAGGTACTTTAATTAGTTAACCAAGCTGGTTGCTCGACCTTAAGGTCAAGTTACAAATATACGCCATGCAGGGCGAAAACTTAATAAAAGAGAAATAATAGCAGCGGAAAATAAGATAACTTCGTGGCGCCATCCAGTATACCACAGGCAACTGACTGGGCTCGCTCCCTAGTGAGACGGCTCCTCCTGGTACTCTTCCTCCAAAGCTGGCGTCGACTCTTCTTCAACTGATGTTGTTTTGTGGCAAGGGTGAGTACTTGGTACTTAACAAGTCATGCACAGAATGCAAACTAATATACTACATGCATGGCTTAGTACAAGGAGTAGCTCAGGGTATAATTGCAGTAAAACAGCATTTGACAAGTAGCATAAGTAGATTCGAAAGCAGTAAAAACAAGTATATTTTGGAGAACGGCCCTCTGTTTTGCACGGCAGAGTGGTGACCATGGATAACTGCATGCACATAGACAGCACAATAGCCATCCCGAGTGAATTGGGCCAGCTAAAATCACATGTTGTTGCCCTACTACGTGTGAACCGTGATACGCAGAGGGTTCGTCTAGAAGGGGTTCGTCCACGATACGTTCCAAACAGCTCTATGGTTGTGTACACACTCTTCCAGCTGAGAAATAATAGTTCGTGGGATTTGTATGCCCGCAAAGCGAATGAAGAGAATTTCGAGTTAGGAGTGTATATAGAGGTATTGGCACGACACCAATCCGAGGAGGCCGGGTCTACTTCCGAAGCAGTAGTCCATGATATGTCACATGGACCACAGGATCCACCACATGATCCACCAACTATGGAGGAGTGGACCTCGGGGCATGGCGAAGAACAAGTTGATGCGGCGGAGGTTGGTGAAGGTGGCGGTAGCGGGGATGAAGGAGCGGCGGACGATGATGACCCAACACCTGCTATATAGTACTTTTGAGCCATTGGTCTGCTGGATTGTACCCTCGCGGATTACAGTAACACGTCCGCTTGGGCGCACACCCAGAATGACGTGCGAGTTGGGCAACGTTTCCATAACAAGCAGGAGGCAATGCACTTCCTAAGCACCTACGCCGTCATGACAAGACGGGAGCACGCTCGTCACCGTTCGGAGCCCTCCACGTACGAGGTTAGGTGCACAAAGTACCCCGATTGTCCCTTCTTTGTACGAGTTCACAAACCAAAGCACGAGGATTACTTTAAGGTTGGTGTACATATTCCTCATACGTGCACCGAGGAATCCATAAGGAACATGAGCCATATTATGGACGCGAGGTACGTAGCGTAGAGCATAGTGAACATCATTGGAACCGACATCGCGATGACCCCCCGTAGAATTATGGAAGAGATGCAAACAAAAAACGGGATGGTAATCACGTATAGCACGGCCTGGAGAGCAAAACAGAAGGCATTGAAGATGCTTTTTGGGGGATTCGAGGAGTCCTTCAACTTTGCTCCTAGATTATTACAGAAGATAGCCATGACAAACCCAGGCACTCAGTTTGCACTGGGGGATGAGCATGTAAGGATGGAGGACGGGTCTTTGAGCTCGGTGGACCGGTACCTCCTCAGGCTATTCTGGTCATTTGGACAATGCATCGAAGCTTTTAGGTACTGCAGACCAGTTATTTGCGTCAACGGGACATTCCTGAGTGGGAAGTTCCGTGGGACGCTGCTAGCTGCGCTTGCTGCAGATGCAAATAACCAGATCATCCCATTGGCGTTCACTCTCATGGAGAGTGAGAACAACGATAGTTGGCTGTGGTTCTTGGCACTGCTTAAGAGCCGGGTCGTGGGTATGAGGGAGCGCATTTGTGTTGTGTCCGACCGCAACAAAGGCCTTCTCCACGCGTTGGATGTCATGCACGACAGCACAAGGTCCTCGGTGAACTGGCCTGATGTGGAGAGAAGATGGTGCATGTGACACCTAGGTGCGAACTTGTATTCAAGCTACAAGAACAAGGCGCTGGTGAAGAGGTTCAAAGCTATGTGCCTTCAAAACCAGCCTCACAAGTTCAACATGATATGGACGCAGCTGAATGACACCACACGAAAGATGATGGAAGACGACCAATCACAGGAACAGCAACTACGCTCTCAAGTGGTGGCAGGCTAGACTTTGGTTAGTCGCACGCGGCCGACATTCAGCCAGTGGATTGCGGGGAAGCCAGCTGAGCGGTGGGCGCTACTCCATGACACGAACGGAGCGAGGTACGAACAAACCAGTACTTCATGGTAATTACCATAGTGTTTAGGTGAATTCCCATTGAAGCTAACATAAACCATTTTAGGTACAACGTCATGACCACGAACATAGCGGAGGCTTTCAACAACGTACTGAAGGGTGTTCGCGGCCTTCCGTTGTGTTCAATCATTGAGCTCACCTTTTACCGGGCGGCTGATTACTTCCGCGACCGTGGGAACGCGGCCGAGGCGTGTGTCACTATGTACACACCAAGAGTGGAGAAGATCCTCCAATCGAGAAGGCAGAAGGCACACTTCCACCGCACTAGGATTTATGACCTAGGCACGAATAAATTCGAGGTGATGTGCAAGCGCAAATACCAATCTGGGTATCTCGCGGGGGACACTATGCAGCAGTGCCAGTTGGGGGCGGAGGAGGCTACTTGCACGTGTAACAAGCCTAAGCTGCATCACATCCCATGCTCCCATGTGTTGGCCGCATGTCGCGACATGGGTGGGAACGATGCATCACAGTTCATCTCACCATACTACACCGTGCATGCTTTGAAGAACACTTGGCGTCCAAAGATGAGTTCATTCACAGTTGGAGCGAACTACAAGCTGATGGAGGGCCCCACCTAGAAACCGTACCCCGTGACTAAACGCACACAGCCAGGAAGGCCAAGGGGCACCAGAATGCAAGGTGACATGGATGCGGCTGATGCGGTAGATGGTTTGCGAAAGTGCACATATGCAAACAACCTGGACATGACCGCAGGAGGTGCCCCAATCCACGCAGTACTTAATTAGCAGTGCATAATTTGATATTGTGTACTAAGTAGTGCGTACTTTCGTATTGTGTACTCAGTAATGTGTACTTTCAAATTGTGTACTTACTAGTGCGTACCTTCCTTCATATTGGGTACTTAGTACTGCGTACTCGGCGTGTATTCCTTGTACTGCGCGTTGAAATTGCAGGCTATGGCGGGCATTGCACTTCCAGAGCTACTCAGTGTGTCGGTTGATGCGAAACACCGTGCGAGGGTGATTTGTTCAGGATCTGAGGTGCGACACAATTGTATGTTATATGTCGTGCAATATTTGCGATGCCTCTAACCTTAATTGCGTGCACGTTTCAGTTGCCCCCTTTGTCCTGCCGGTCGTTGCACAAAATACCAAAGTTGGACGGCCGGTTCCATATTCCACTCGTCCGTGCAGGTCTACTACCCTTCGCGCTTCTCATGGACGGGGCTACGATGGAAGGGGGCATGACCACGCCGATGCCAGGCCTCGATCGGGCACTTCTTACTGGTCTAATCGATCGATGGCGGCCGGAGACGCACACATTTCACTTTCCATTCGGTGAGATGACCATCACTTTAAGAGACTTAGCCATGCTCACCGGCCTCCCCATTTGGGGCCAACCTGTGGTGCTAGTACGTGACGGTGAGGTACATTGAGAGTACTTGTTATGTAATGTCTAAAATGATAACGATACGATGTACCTCATTAATCCGGAGTACCTGCAGGTTTGGGGTGCTGTACACACATAAGGATACTGGAGTGTCAATGAGCTGGCTACAAGCATTACAAGAGTACCAACCATGCCCACAGCATGCAGACGAAGCTACCATAGAACGGCATTACGAAGTTTATCTGTATTGCTTGCTTGGCGGTTTGATGTTCACGATCACGAATAGTGATACCATCTCCCCGCACATAGTTTGGATAGCTCGAGAGTTGGACGCAAACCACGAGGACATTACGACATACAGCTGGGCATCCGCGGTCCTAGCTGACACCAGGGTTCAAATTCTCGCCGAAATCCAGCGGCCGAAATTTCGGTTTTCGGACCCCCCCGAGTTTCATAATCTCGGCAAAATTAAAAAACCCTAACAAAATTTAAAAGTGCTACAGTACCCTATAATCTCAGCGAAATTTCGGTGAAATGGAATGAAATCTCGGTTTTTTGACCGAAATTTGTCCAAAATTTAACCGGATTTAACCGGATTTGACCGAAGTTTGACCGGATTGGATTCCTCAAGTCATTTTCCAGGTCTGACCAAAATTTCAAAAAAACTTGACATCGTTTGAACCATTTTCCGTTCAATTGAATTTTACCGAGATCTCGGATATTTGGGACGAAATTTCGGTATTTGGAACGAAATCCCAGAAATTTCGGTTCAAAAAAACTGGATTTAAATTTTGGTTTTTGAATTCCGTCCAGATTTTGTCCGAAATAACGAGATCTCGCCGAAAAATCGGATTTCGGTCGACGCCAAGATTTGACCAAAAACGAAAATTTGAACCCTGGCTGACACATACCGTGGGCTGTGCGATGCATGCGTACGACATACTGCTAGGGGCACAATTACTGGATGCGTGCAAATGCTGCAGATGTGGAGTTAGGAGTACCTGCCGATATCCCGGCCTACAATCCGTAGAAGGTACTACCCCATCATTGTGGGCCATGACATGCCAGAGCCCTCTCGCCCTACTATGGGTCACTGTTGGATGCATGCACGGCTTAGATGGTCGCCGCTTGATGACCAGGCGAGCTACAGACGGGTTGTAGCAGATATGGACCTACTAACACACTGACAATGTGACATGGGATCCATGGACGCCGCAACGAGCCGCAGAAATTGCCACCGACGGACTCATCTCTAGTTGTTGCCTGGTGGTCATGTCATTATGGATGACCACATGCTTCGTCGTGTACATAAACGTGGTGGAGGTCTATTCGCCCGAACGCGTCCAACGATAGTTCGGGTGGCGGCAGATAATCCTGGTTCCACCACCGCGGGATGCTGGGAGGTCTCACGGGTACGTATTTGATTTGTGCCATTATTGTCATCTTCGTCCAAAATTTGCCTTTATAATGTTTTGACCATAACAGGAGAAGCGCTATGGGTAGTGCGGGAGCCGTCGATTGGACCGTAGTCCACGCTACGCACATCACTCGATGGGTCGAGTCAGCATTGCAGGAGGTGGTTGATCCCATTGGGCCGTACGACCCCTACGAGTACGACATTTACCTTGCATGGTACCGCGGCCGCACGTGTGCCACGTTGCTTAGCCAGGAGATCGAACCACTAGGGATGGAACTGGTACGGATATTTTCCGACCGACCGACCGAATTGATTTGGATGATGATTTGGATAGTTTCACAGATATCCAGTTGATTTCTCGGATAAGGATATGGATATAGATAATTTACATGGATACAGATACGGATATGGAACACTAATTATCCGATGGATACGGAATATCCGAGTTTTTGTTGGATAATATCCGAATATGACATACGGATATTATCCGAATAACACATTAACAATTTAACATGTTTCACTGTTTCAGAGACTGGGGTCTGCATTGGATGACAAGATATAATGTGTTCATGTGTGCTAGATGCTAATTTGGAGAAATTTGGGTAAAGGTGGTACAGAAATTGGCAAGTGGAGTTTCAGGAGGGCTACTTAGGATTCAGCAGCATATGCCAGCTGCAAATCATTTGGTTCAATTATTGCAATGGGGTACATTGTTACTCGCAGAGTCACATGTATGACAAGCTAGGGATAAAAAGGCAAAAAAAAAGACATGCAAATATATTTCTTTTGGAATTTTGAATTTAAATTTGGACCGATTTTGGAAAAAAAACTGAAATTGGATTTTAAAATATCCAACTAATATTATTCGTATCCATGTTGATTCCGATCAGTATTCGATCTGTAATCGTAACCGATATTATCCTGTATAATTCGTATTCGATTCTGTATTTGAAACTATTCATATTCGATTCTGTATTCGATAAAAAATACGGATACGGATATGAATAGGACGATATTCGACCGTATCCGATCCGATCACATCCCTACGAACCACGCGCCATGGCGTACCCAGAAGAAAAGTCACGTCATGCGCAGACTTTGGTACTCCCATCGTAGTAGTAATATTTATCATAAATTTTGTGTCCAAATTCCTAATACATACATACTGCAACGCAGACTCGGGAGGCATCGCACATAATTGCCCATGCCGATGAAATGGCGTCCCATCCTCCGGGGTCCTCTGGCTCAACGTCGGCAGCCAATCAAATGAGACGTTACTTCGCGTCTCAGGGGGCCAGATTACTCTTGGCGATGCGTGGGCTTGGAGGCTCTGCACGACAGCCACGCAACTACGGCTCGCTTGGCATGGATCCAGCTCATACCTCACATGTCAGGTGGTCCGTTAGCGTCTGTCCCTCTAGTGGCGAATGAGAAGACGCCCCAAGACGTGTGTCCACGTCCCATGTGGGAAGCCAGTCAGCGCGCCATCATCCTAGCCCCCGTGTTGAAGTCCCAACTGATCCGTGGGCACAATGGGAGCAGGAGCAGCTTGTTACATCGAGCCCAGCAGAACCGTGGTCACCATGGGACGACATACCTGGCACGTCAGCCCCACCGCCTGCGCCGGAAGCGCCACATTTCTCGCAATCCTACGCGACGGACTACAGTCAAGTACAGCAGTGGAGCGAGCCTGGTGCTTTCGACTTTGAGTTGATGTGAGGACATACTACCTTTACTGCTCGACTAGGCGGGCAGCCGGGCATCTCGTAACCGCAACCGGTAGCAGACATACTGCATGCGGGTCCACTACAAACGACCAATCCATCTGCATGGTACAACTATTCCCACCAAGCCTCGCGACAATATACCTTTGTGTCGGGTGCACCTCCCCCTGAGGAAGATTTCGACGACCGCCCAGGTCCGAGTAGGTAGGGGCCATCACAGGCCGCAGGACAGAGGATCACAAATCCCCCAGATGCCTACACCCCTAAGGAATTCATGAGAAGGCAAGCTGGACGTCGCCATGGGGGCCGTTAATAATGTAAAATCACTTCATGTAGGGCCTCCGTCTCATGTAATTACTAATTGTACGTACTAAAGATGCATGCAAATTGGACTAAGTGCTGTCCATTTTCCATATTTCATGATGTTGGTGGCTACAACCTTCACTACAGTTACAAATAATGCCTACTGTTCGAATAATTACTCTAACATGATTTGTGAAAGTTAATACTGTAGGACGTGACCTAGTTAGAATGGCAAAGCCTTAACGATGAATTTTTTCGTAAGACATATTTACGCACTTATAAGTTTCTTCACTTCTACCTTTTCTGTCGTAGTATCTTGCTCTTCCCCTGTATTATATTTAAAATGTTTTACTGACCTTGTCTTGTTTCAAAATTTTGTAGATGCCTGTCTTCACCTCGTTTGCCATGACGGAGGGAGGATTTTGTGAGGAGCTATCTTTGATGCTCCAGGAGCTGGGCTACACTCGTCGCCCGGAGTACCGCTGCGTTTCCGTGCCCCGCTTTAGCCAGAACTTTTGGACAGTGAGATTGCTCATCTTTGCCAAGGGTCCTCAGTGGAATGTCCGGCCCCGGTACTTCACGGTGGAGCGGCTAAAGCTCGGTGATGCTATGCAGGATGCGGCCAGGCAGGCTCTCCTTCACTTCGGCGAGAGCTACCGCTACCAGTTGGAGGACACTCCGTACCGGCTCTTTCCCTCCCATCAGGTGGGGAGGAGTCACAACCGGTTCCGGAGCTTAGAGTTGGAGTCAGACCCCACCATTGTGCACATGGGTGGACTCATCCGGGCGCAAGACGAGGCCTATGTCCACATTTCTTGTGAGCTTGAGGATGTTTACAGGGATCTTGCTGCGGCGAAGCTGGAGATCGTTCAGCTCAAGGACTTGCAGCGTGGAGCCGCTCCACCTCCACCCGGCCCTGTGCAGGAGGCACAGCAGACAGTACCACCACTGCTAGCCCCAGCCCAGGAGGACCTTCCACCTAGAGGCTTGACCCCAGACGCCGCGAGGGTCAAGCGTCGCCGAGGTCCGCCGCCGAGTAACTGCACGTAAGTGCAGGCGCTGTGTTGAGCAATCGAGCTGCCTGGGAGTTCTTGGCCGCTCTAGGGGAGCCAGGACCTTCCCAGGCTCTAGGTGCAGTTCGCGGTAGTAGAGAGGGGAGTACTTAGTCTAGGCCGGTAGTACCCTTCTTTTGTTCACGCTGGAACGTTCAATAATTGTGTGTGACAGACTGTATAGTGCTTTTATGCATTTGTGGTACCGGAGAGCAAATCAGCTTCGTTATTCGAAAAAATTGGACTCAAATGTGATAATCTACGGCATGCCGAAAAGGGTTAAGTTATCATCTTTGTTCGCGACTATAATACTTAGGGTTTTTGCACTGGCAGAATTTACATGCAACGCAGGGTGTAATTATAATATTTTTCCAGAATATGGTAGTCCATGTACCGGAGACCACATCAGCTTCGTTATTCAAATAAATTGGACTCAAACGTGATATTCTACGGCATGCTGAAAAGGGTTAAGTTATCATCTTTGTTCGGGACTATAATACTTAGGGCTTTTGCACTAGCAGAATTTACATGCAACGCAGGGTGTAATTACAATATTTTTCCAGAATATGGTAGTTCGTGTACCGGAGACCACATTAGCTTCGTTATTCAAATAAATTGGACTCAAACGTGATACTATACGGCCTGCCGAATAGGCTTAAGTTGGCATCTTTGTTCGCGATTATAATACTTAGGGCTTTTGCACTGGCAGAATTTACATGCAACGCAGGGTGTAATTACAATATTTTTCCAGAATATGGTAGTCAGTGTACCAGAGACCACATCAGCTTCGTTATTCAAATAAATTGGACTCAAATGTGATACTATACGGCCTACCGAATAGGCTTAAGTTGGCATCTTTGTTCGCGACTATAATACTTAGGGCTTTTGCACTGGCAGAATTTACATACAACGCAGGGTGTAATTACAATATTTTTCCAAAATATGGTAGTCCATGTACCGGAGACCATATCAGCTTTGTTATTCAAATAAATTGGACTCAAACGTGATACTCTACGGCCTGCCGAATAGGCTTAAGTGGGCATCTTTGTTCGCGACTATAAAAACTTAGCGCTTTTGCACTGGCAGAATTTACATGCAACGCAGGGTGTAATTGCAATATTTTTCCAGAATATGGTAGTCCGTATACCGGAGAGCAAATCAGCTTTGTTATTCCAAAAAATTAGACTCAAGCGTGATACTCTACGGCCTGCCGAAAAGTTTCAAGTTGTCATCTTTGTTCGCGGTACTCTACGGCCAGGCCACTGCCAGCTATAGTTTCGCTTCAGCAAGGCCCCCACCGCGCGCTGCAACCGCTGCTACGTGCCGCTTTCCTGTCCCGGCCCCTCGCCTTGCAAGCTAATGTGCTGCAAACTACTCCCTGGGCACTACTCGCCATCGCTGCGAGCGGCCGAACCCGGCCAGACTTCTCGCTGCCGCAAACACTGCCACGTGGCGCTTCCCTGTCCCGGCCCCTCGCCTCCCACGCTAATATGCCGCCAGCTGCTGGCCAATGCCGATCTGTGGCTTACTGCCCCCCACAAGACTGCAAACACTCCCACGTGCCGCTTTCCTGTCTTGGCCCCTCGCTCCGCTCGCTGATGTGCCGCCAGCTGCCTCGTTTCTCCCTCACGCCCTCGCTATAAATTACAAGGCCGCATGTATTTCTATCAGGCAATCGTGAGCCCTTGTTTCGAGTTCATAAAGCTACAAGTGAGTTGAGAAAACCCACAACGCGAAGAGTAGAACTAGTGGTTTAGCTTTCCTTTTTTCCAATATTTCATTCCGGTTTCGTGTTTCACAGGTATTATTTACGAAACTTATTTTGGACGCGAAGCTACATTTTGTTTTGTTGGGTCAGTGAAGTACGAGGGATATTGATTGGTTCTTGGGGGCTTTGAGGCCATCTATTTCTTTTTTATGTTTTCGTTCGAAGTAAATTTCAGTTATGCTTGAATCCTACTCTTTTAGGCTGAAATATAATTGCTACCAATGTGTAGATGGACAAGGATCCGGAGCGGCCCAAGAAAGGCTTGGCCTAGATAATAAAAGAAATATATGGTATCGCAGCTGACCTGAATAAAATTGCAAAAGACAACTTTAGTCCTGGCACAAGTTCAAGTGCCAACGAATTCAACAGCTTTGTGACTGACATCGAAGCTATAGCTAGTAGCCTCGAAATGGTTGCCGTATAGTCGAACGAGTTACTGCAATCAGACCCCCCACAGCCAGAACAAGAGGACCTTCAAGCCATAGCTCGCAACCGTCAGCAGGTTGCCACAGTAGAGGACAGCAAAGATGCAGACCCATACTTGTGTCTTCCATGTGACTACCAGAGTGATGAGGACGGCAAACGCGACTGCTGGTAGTACTTAGAAGATGAGGGTATTGATATAGATAGTGATGATTCTGGATAGTTGTAATCCTGTATCGCAAGAGTTGTTAAAATAATATGTATTAGTGAGGCACCCGTCATGTACGTTGGTAAGGCTTCGTATTCCACCGTTTTTTTCCCGCGTTGTAATATTATGTTGTAACTTATACATTTCAACGCTTCATTTTTTGCCTTTAATATGATTTGTCGTTACAAGCCATACGAGACAACATAACACCGAATACGCCAACACAACAGTGCTTTTTTAGATTTAGTCGACTTAACGCTGCAACACGCTGCAGCCTGCCTTTTCGGGCCGACTTAATCATACGTGCCACAACATTCAAAGCTAAGGTTTTACGACATCTTCGTAATCACAACGAGCGTTGTCAGTCCTTTCACTTCTATTGTAGTATATTCTTTATCTACCATATATGACAAAGACAAAAGGCTCCTAATGCTGGCGGCCTGGTGCCGCCCTTCTCCGATTTCTTCTTCACCGTCGGGGCCGAAGCATGACGACGAAGGGTTTTCGGCCGCCCGTAAAAAGTAATGTTCGAAGCTATTTTTTGGGTCGGACGGAGCAGACGTGCTCATTGATATATGGACTACCATATCCAGAAGAAATATCTCATGGACACCTTTCATTGCATGTAATATGAAATCGCGCAATACCCCTAATTATCATAGTCGCGACCCAACCATGACGACAAAGGGTTTTCGGCCGCCCGTAAAAAATAATGTTCGAAGCTATTTTTTGGGTCGGACGGACCGGATGTGCTCATTGATATATGGACTACCATATCCAGAAGAAATATTCCATTTACACCTTTCATTGCTTGTAATATGAACTCGCGCAATACCCCTAATTATCATAGTCAGGGCCGAACCATGAGGACGAAGGGTTTTCGGCCGCCCGTAAAAAATAATGTTCGAAGCTATTTTATGGGTCGGACGGAGCGGACGTGCTCATTGATATATGGACTACCATATCCAGAAGAAATATTCCATTTACACCTTTCATTGCATGTAATATGAACTCGCACAATACCCCTAATTATCATAGTCGGGGACGAAGCATGACAACGAAGGGTTTTCGGCCGCCCGTAAAAAATAATGTTCGAAGCTATTTTTTGGGTCGGACGGACCGGACGTGCTCATTGATATATGGACTACCATATCCAGAAGAAATATCTCATGGACACCTTTCATTGCATGTAATATGAAATCGCGCAATACCCCTAATTATCATAGTCGCGGCTCAACCATGACGACGAAGGGTTTTCGGCCGCCCGTAAAAAATAATGTTCGAAGCTATTTTTTGGGTCGGACGGAGCGGACGTGCTCATTGATATATGGACTACCATATCCAGAAGAAATATCTCATGGACACCTTTCCTTGCATGTAATATGAACTCGCGCAATACCCCTAATTATCATAGTCGCGGCCCAACCATGACGACGAAAAGTTTTCGGCCGCCCGTGAAAAATAATGTTCGAAGCTAATTTTTGGGTCAGACGGAGCGGACTTGCTCATTGTTATACGGACTACCATATCCTTTAAAATTATTCCGTTTACAACTTTCATTGCACCTAATATGTACTCGCGCAATACCCGTATTTAGCATATTCGCGGCTGAAGGCTGGAAAATATGATATGACAGAAGGCTGAAAAAAATGATATGGCAAAAGGCTGGAAATGGTGATATGAAAAAGATGATATAACAAAAGGCTGTAAATGGTGATATGACAAAAATGCCGAGGTGGGGGACCGGCATAGGTGGCAGGACGGAGTCTGGAGGGGGCGGGTCGGCATGTGGGTGGAGGGAGGCAATGAGGTGGGGCGCCGCACAGTGGCGGGACGGAGTCCGCCGAGGGGCAAGACAGTGGTACGGAGTGTGCCGAGGGGGGGCCAGCACAGGTGGTGGTAGGGAGTTTACCGGGGGGGCCGCACAGGTTCCCTCGCATTCTCAACTACTTCAACTTTTGTTATATCAGCTTTTGCAACCTTATGTCATATCGTGGTGTGCAGAGTGCTGTCCCTCCATGGTGTGCAGAGTGTTGTCCAATCAGTCGCTTTTATAAAGCGTGACAGCCCGTGCAGCTTCTCCTAATCGTGACTGAGACAAAAAGCTGAAAAAGCGTAGGCACAGGTGGCGGGAGGGAGTCTGCCGAGGGGGGGCGGCACAGGTGGCTGGAGGGAGTCTGCCGAGGGGGGTCGGCTGCATTATTGCCGTTCGCATATGCATGTATTTCTCTCGCTATAAATTGAGAACGCGAGGGGTTCCACAACCCAAAGAGAAAAACGTTGAGTATACATATCATCACTGAACCGTCCATCATTTTATATTGTCTTCCTCGTCTTGCTTGAAACCTCTTCAACATCTTACGCTTCAGTAAAAGCCATGTCTCACGTGTCGAGATCAGCGGTTCCCAATGCAGTGCGGGTAATTTGCCCTAACTTCCATGTGGAAGCTCAAGTGCTCTACTCCACCACTGCGCCAAATAACGTGTGGGCGTTTTATAGATGCCCTAATTTCTCTGTACGTCTAAATTTAATTCGATTTCTTCATGTTTTGATGATTATTCTCCTGCTCGAGTTTGACATAACCATGCTCACACTGTCATGTAGCCTGCCGGATGCCAATATTTTCAGTGGGCTGACCGCCTGCATACGTCAAGGGAGCATCCTACTACTCCAGTAACAGACATGACGCTGCCCAGGGTACAGGAGATGATGGCCCTCGGGCAGGAACTTAACAAGCTATCGTTATGTGAATTACCGCAAGCAGACGCCGTACAGCCTGAACAAGAAGATGACCCTGCAGCTTACGACCGCTTCCTTCAGCGCGCCATAGATGATAACCACAAAGCTGTAGACCCTAATTTTGTTATCCCGTGTGACTACCATAAGGATGATGACGGCCAACGTGACCGTTGGCAGTTTCTCGAAGATGAGGGTGTTGACATTGACAGTGATGATTCGGGAAAGTTCTAATGCTGTTATGAGTTGTGTGTTGTATTATAATGAAATTCGTACTATAATGAAGCTTTATGTTATGTTGACCAAGTTATTTCGTGTATGGCTACCTCGGGTGCTATGCCGAACACGCTGAGAAAGGTGATATGACAACACGCTGAAAACACTGATATGACAAAATGCAGAAAAAGCTAACATGACTTCTCTTCACATGGGCTTCAATGCCTGCCTGCTCGCCAGTCTGCCACGTGCCCGGTGAGTGGGGCCTGAATGTCAGCCTGGTCGCCATGGCGCCACGTGGGCCGGTCGCCCCGCCGCGAGTGGGGCCTGAACGCCCGCCTGCTCGCCTGGCTGCCACATATGCTGATCGCCCGAGTGAGGGGCCTATATATACCCCACTCCATGGCCAGCGGTCTCACGGTTTTTATTGCTCCTGCAGACGGTGCTTTTTGCCCTTCCAACTCCTCCGTCTGAAACCCTTGCTCTTCCTCTAATGGCGCAATCCTTCCCATCTTCCTCTGTCGACAGGGCTAGGGCGGCTGCGCTCTCCAGGATAGCGGCCGAGGGTTCCCTCCAACTCCGTCATGGAACCCTCGCACCGTGGTGCGAACTTCGGAAGATCATCATCTTCGCCTAGGGATTGCTGGCGGGCCTGGTGTAACACCCCAAAATTTTGCTTTTATTGAATTCATGTGTGATTTGGCACTTTGGTGAATTTTTTGGAATTTTCTGGAATTTATTTGGATTTATTTGGAATTTATTTGAATTTATTCCATTTTGAAATAATTAAAGAATTTGATATTGCAAATAAAATTTTGTTGGAAATATTTTATTTGAGTCCCAAATACCCTAAAATATTTTCCAGAATTTTTCTGGAATTTTTCTGAGTCTTTTGCTATTTTTAATGAATTAAATGAATTATTGGGAATTATTTTAAATATTAAATCATTTGGAAAATCAACTCGGTCGAGCATCGTTTCATCCGACCGAGTCGGAACCCGAGTCGGACTCGAGTCCGACCCGAGCCAGTTGACTCGACCAAACCAGTTCCCAACCCTAAGCGATCCCGACCGTTGGATCAAGATCCAACGGCTGAGATCCGCCTGCACGGTTCGAGCCGTGATCCGCCCGGATCCGATCGCTCCACGCGATCGCGGGCCGCTGATCGTGCCACGTGGACGGCCGCGGCGTCGTCGTCTCCGCCCGACTCAGCCGGAGAGCTCCGCCGTGACCGAGCAGACACGGCTAGGGTTCCGATTTACGCACGCCGAGGCCGTATTTAAAGCGTGAGACGCCCCCGAGGTTGCCCTCATCCGCGGCGCACTCCGTTCCCCAAGCCATCTCGCCGAGCCGCCGCTGCTTGCCCGCATTTAGCTCGCCGCCGGAGTTGGAACCCTGTTGCGCAGCGGTTTACCGCCGATTCCGCCACCGTCCGTCGTCTTCCGCCGAGAAGGAGCCCAGATCCGGAGTCCCCGCTTCGAGACGCACCCGAAGAGACCACCCACTTCGCCGGAACGACCCCGGAGCGCCGTCGGGCTCGTCGTCGTCTCCGTCTCCGGTGGCTGCAGCTCCGCCGCGTCGCCATCGCCCTCGCGAACTCTGTGCGCCATCCGATCTTGATCGTGCGGTTGAGGTAAGTTCACGTGTTCCAAACCCGATTAGATCTGGACCGTTGGATCAAGATCCAACGGTTCACAATCGCCACGTGTCGTAGTAGTGATTATTATAGGATTAGATCTGGACCGTCCGATCTAGATCGAACGGCCCACGATCATCGAGTAGTTTCAACGTGTTAACCCTGGATCTAATCGCGGCCGTTGATTTTCGAACCAACGGTCGAGATTGCGCCACGTGTCGGGAAGTTGGACCGACGCTGCCGGGCCAGACGCGCTGACGCCGACGACATGGCGGGCTCAAGATGTCGGGCCGTCGACCCAAGCGCCGACGTCACCCATGACGCCACAAGGTCCCACTGCCGCACTGCGTGGTGAGCCTCGGCCGACGCCAAGAATGACGTCATCCGAGTGGTCCCACATGTCAGGGCCTCACGTGGAGTCGTGGACCGGGTCCACGGTAGACCCGAGCCGGCGTGGGCCGAGTCCATGGACCGGCCGACGTCGACCAACCAATCGAGGCTGCCACGTGTCCATGATGACGCAATAATTAATTTCGAAAAAGAAAATGATTTATTAATTCGAAATAATGATTTGATTTTGTTTCAGACTTCAAACGCTTATAACTTTTGCGTTTCAACTCCGATTTGAGTGATTCAAATTTCTAAATTTGTATAAAATTGAGATCTACCTAAATATGAATTTTATTTAATTTTTGGACTAAAGTTTTTCTCTGCAAAATTATTTAAATGATTATTTAAACTTTAAATAATCATAACTTTTGCGCCTTAACTCCAAATTTATGATTCCAGTTTCTAAAAATCCATAAAATTATGTTCTTTCTGTTTATGGATTTTATTTGGATGTTTGGATACTTTTGCCTATTGTTTATTTGTGAATTTGCTATTTGCACGCTTTACGAGTAGACGTTGAAGTGCTTGGAAGGATTCAAGGAGAAGTATTGACTCAGGATCCAACTCAAGACCAAGAACAAGTACTTTTTGAAGGCAAGTTGTGCTTTGACCATGTTGATCCTATTTCAAATCTATTTTGATTTAAACTATTGCATGCTAGTTCAATTAGAAAAATACTTGGTTTAAACATGGGGTTAGATAAATACCAATTTCTTTGTATGACACCTTGATTACTTAAGTATGTGCCATGACCCTTTGTCACCCTAGTTGTGGATTACTAGTTGGACATTATTAAATTGCCAACCTGGTTTAGACCGCTGTAGTATCTTGCTTAGCACCTTACGTGCTCATAACATGATTTTGGATAATCAAATGTTAATATTGACTTAATGATATATTGAACCTGTTTTGGAAAAGTATCATGTGATGTTGATGGCACGTGGTGCATGGTAATCAAGCGGGGTTTGATAAACGATTTTCGGCCAGGGGCATGTGGCAAAGAGTAACCAGGTGGGTCAGTTGTGGCATTGGGAGTGTTGTTTTGGTTTTTCGGGTAGTCTTGCCCTGGTCACCATAAGGACTTAACCTTGCAAGCCTTTGAACTGGGTCTAACGTGCAACCACATGTCTGTAATGGGACGGACCTAGTTGACTAAGTTGCTAATAACGCACTGTGGGACCTCGGGAGGTCAACTACACCCTTTGTGTAAGTTATGCGGGGAGCGCATCGGGCTGAGGCCAGGTACCCATCTAACGGTTGATTGGCCTAGCCTTCGCCTTAGCGAAGGGAAGGGTTAGTGCGCAATAACCGGGGAGGACCACTTGTATTGTTAGAAGTTTTCGAAAGACTTTGTTACTGAACTTCGCCTTTGTGGTGTTTGATCAGTATCTTGTGGGTAAAGTGCATAACCTCTGCAGAGTTTAGAATCTATTCGAATAGCCGTGTCATGTATTGGACATCGCCGGGAATTACAAATCAAGGGTTAGATTTTCTCAAAAATAACTTTGGTTTGAAAGGTTGGGTTGGTTTAATAATGGAAATGTGGTTTAGGATGGGGAAAATGTTTATTAAACTTCTTGAAAAGTTATTTATGCTTTACTTATTTCTACTGCTTTCGAATCTACTTATATTACTTGTCAAATGCTGCATCGCAAATATACCTTGAGCTATTCCTTTGTACCAAGCCATGCATATAGTATATTAGCTTGCATTCTCGTGCATGACTTCTTGAGTACCAAGTACTCACCCTTGCCTCAACACAACATCGTTGAAGAGGAGACTACGCCACTTTGGAGGAGGAACTCCAAGAGGATCTGTCTACTTAGGGAAGCGAGCCGGTCGATTGCCTGTGGTATCTTGGATGGCGCCACGGGTTATTTGATTTTCCGCTGCTATTATTTCTCTTTTAATAAGTTTCGCCTTGCGAGGCATACATTTGTAACTTGACCATAAGGTCGAGTAACCAGTTTGGTTATTTAAATAAAGTACTTTGATAATATCGAATGGTATGATTGTGATATTTACCGATGTTAAGACTGTGTGCACTAGCGCGTTCCTGGACTAGTGCTGAATACACAGAGGGTCCGGATTTGCAAATTCGGGGTCCCGACACCTGGTGCCGCCCTTCTCCGAATTCTTCTTCACCGTCCTCCACTTCTACGAAATTAGCCACCTTCACCTCACTCCCAACTCTGTCCTCACCCTCGCTATCTTCGCACACCTATGCGAGATGTTCGTAGGGGTAACGCCCAATCTTCCACTCTTCCGGTACTTCTACACCCTCCGCGGTGTCGCTGATGGTGGGGCCGTGGGGAGTTGCCATTTTCACCTCCGCCACGGGTCGGCTGCCCGCTACATTTCGTTCCAGGCGAAATCAAGCTGGAAGGCATGGCAGAACAACTGGCTGTATGCCGGCGATGACAGCGGGATTGATGCACTAGCAGTGCCGAGCGCCCCGGCAGATGCCCATGAGAGTTGGGGCTTGCTTGTCGAGGAGACAACAGTCATCCTGGCGATGGCGGCCCGCATCAACCGGCTCCGAGATGCTGGCCTAACCGGGGCGCTGGTTGTCCGGGACTTCGTTGGACGGAGGCTCAGCCCCCTTCGTCAACGTGCCCGCCCTGCATGGCAGTACTCCGGTGACGACGACTTCACCCGCACGCACCCGGGCCGTGAGTTTCCCAATCTCCTTATGAATACGTATCTTCTTTTGTGGTCACCATAACCGACAATCTTGTCGTCCTTTTTTCGGCAGGTGAAGGGAACTTGGACGGTCCCGCCATCTCCAAATGGCTGACCGAACTGCTCCTGCCAATACTGGGCGGTCCGGATTTCCCCACCGGGGTACAGCCTCTCTGCCATCTACAGTTCGCAGAGCGCCTTCGGATCATCAAGATGTTTCCTGCGATGGACTCCACCGGCCCTGCGGCGCTGCAGGCCCGCAGTCCCTTCATAACCATGTACTCCGGCTGTACTGAGGATCGGAGCGGCTGTAATCATCTGGTCCCTCTGGACGCCTCGGGTGCTACCCCGAAAAGGCCTCGCACCGAGGACTGCACTCCCGCCGCCGCCTACTCCGCCGCGGCTCGAAGCGCGTCATTAAAGGCGGGGTCTTCATCTGCAGTGATGACATCCGCTGCCTGGGATTCGATGCCGCCTCCACCGACGCCAACTCCTTCGGTGCCATCCTCGTCGGTGCCAACTCCATCGACATTCGCCATGCCCACACCAACTCCTCCGGTGCCGACCACATCGGCACTAAGGCTCGCTGCCACTGTACGCCAGGGCGTGCTTTCTCTCCCAATGGCTGCATTCAGCTTTTGGTCGCTTCCGAGGGCGGCCACCCAAGTTGCTCTACCTAGCGCCTCCGAAACCGCCCAAGTGGACGTCGTCGGCGCCAGCACTTCTGCCCATCCAGCTTCGGTCATCCCCAACACTTCAACCTCCCGCCTGGGCACGCTGTTCGCCAAACTTGGTGAGGCACACGCAGCCTCGGGAGCCCTCCTCACGGCGACCATCCAGCACGAAGCGCAACTGGCCGAACATATCGTAGCGCTGCGTGAGGAGAAGGAGAAAGCGGAGGCACTGCTAGCCCAGGAGAGGGTGACTGGGGCGGCCCTGCTCAAGCAAGCACAAGAGGCCAAGGCGGCGCAGGAGGAGGCGATGGGGGAGCTGCGTCGCACGCTGCACAACCTCACCGTCATGCTCGGACCAGCTTACCAGCGCATGGCGAGATGCCTACGGCCGCTTGGGGTGGCCCTTCGCGAGCCAATCGAGCCATCAGCCCTGCAGTACGTCCATAGCATTACTTGGGTCGCCGAGGCACTCGGCGGCTTGTCAGCCGCCTTGGCCGCTCGCTCCGCGCGAGAAGGGCAGGAGGTCGCGGTAGCCACTGCGACGTTCATGCTGGCTTGCTACGCTAGCTGTGACGCCTCATTCGATCCGATGGTTGTCGTCGTCGGTATTATGGGAGACGAGGCCCTGGTGCACGCGCGTGTGCGCGAGGCAGCGGCGCATGTGGCCGTGCTGATGGAGGTTCAAAACCCTAACATCGCCGCCGCACTGCCGGAGGACAAGGCCGAGGACACCGCAAGGCAGATCCAAATCATCGACGATGAGTGACTGCCGGGGCGACCACCTTTATTTTTGTTCGCTTCTTCTTTTGCTTGTTTTTCTGTACGCGAAAGACTACATCGGTAGTCTCACGCAAATTAGCACTTAGTCCGTTGTCCACTTCTCATCCCCTTCAGTTGCATTGTGAAGAAGCTCAATAAAGTACCCATCGGCAGGCGTGTCATAAACGAAAGCATCCATTAAAATGAGATAAAATAGACCACGCAAACTGAACCGTTCCATTGCAGAACATAGAAAAAGATGTAAACATGCATGACGTGTACATCACGGACTAGTGCACAACTGCAGAAAAAACTAACACAAGGATAACTACATACATCATCTTTTCTAACCACTTTATGTGATCTAAAATGCTCTCCACCTTAAATGTTAGCATGTTTAGTTTTTGCTGGACGTCCATCCTCTTCTCTACCCCGGCCAGGGTCCTCTCTGGTACTATCGTAGTAGGATGCTCCCTCGGTGTATTCAAGTTGTCTGCCCACTGAAAATACTGGCATCCTGTAGACTACATGATGGTGCAAACATTGTTATATTATTACCAACTCGCGCAGGAGAGTAAGCATCGAAAAACCTAAAGAAATCGAAATATATTTTGACTTAAGGAGAAATTAGGGCACTTATAAAACACCCGACTGTTATTTATCGGAGTGGTAGAGTAGAACACATTAGCTTCTACGTGGCAATTAGGGCAATTGACCCGTCTTGCGTTGGCAAGCGCAAGGGCCCTCCGATTTGCTGAGCTTGAGGTCTGAGACATGGCCTTAACAGAAGAGACTAAGTGGGATGACGGAGAAGAAGTTTTGAGCAAGAGGAAGAAGAGGATATGAAAATTCTCAGTGTGGAATATATGTGCTGGGTGCCTCCGTATTTATAGCAATCAACATGTTGTGTAAGTGGCCTATCAAAGCTGCTGCCAGTGTGTTCACTTCGAGCTGATAAATTAGTAGCCAGCGTGTTGTCATTTCACTCTTACAAAGCTGGGCGTGCGTGTTGTCATCTTTTCTAGCTTTTTGTCAAATCAGTTTTCCAAATGTGTTGTTATGTCAACTATTTCATCTTTTGTCATATCAGCTTTTGCAACCTTATGTCATATCACATTTTTCAGCTTTTGTCATCCGCAACACTGTAGAAAGCATTCTAGCTAACCTTGTCGCTTTGCTCCGAGATTGCTAGTGCTTTGTTGCTTGGTGGTGTGAAGAGTGTTGTCCAATCAGTCACTTTTACTTTCTTGAACGATGTGACAACACAACACAACACGTCCGCGTCTGCTTTTCCAACCTACTCTGTGCACGACACAGCATTGGTGTGTCATAAATGGAAGCATCCATCACCGTTTGCGAAGCGTGACAGCTCGTGTAGCTTTTCCTAAGCGTGACAGCTCGTGCAGCTTTCACAAAGCGTGACAGTCATTGCAGCTTTCATCATGGGTGACAACCATGCTACAGTTATGTGGAGAAGCCCCTCACCAGCACTGCAATGCAAAAACCGACTGAGGGAGTGGTAGACATCCACTACCACCATACCAGCAATAAACTTTAGCCGACTCTCTCCTCTGGCTGGTGGCTGGCTATTTAAACCCAGTGCTCGCCTCCGAATAATCACACGAAGCAAGCAATCCAAACCACGAAGCACAAGTTCGCCAACCAACCAACCGGTGCCAATGGAGTTCCCTTCGCCCCAAGGCACAGCGTTGTTGAATCCATCCCCGAAGGCACGGAGGTCCCCATGTGCCTATGCGGGGATCCTTGTCTCTTCCGGCAGTCTGTAGACAACTCATACACATACGGTATGAGGTACTGGAGCTGCCGCAACCTCGACTCTGAGCCAATGCTGGGGATGCGGATGCGGCGGAGAAGCCTGGTATGTTCGTACTCACATTTGGTGTTGCATCAGACTGTCCAAACCTTAACACTGTTATACCATCTGTTGTTACCAACTGCAGCCTCCATTGTGCGAGTTCTTCAGATTCTACGACGATGAGCAGACTCCTGAGATGGAGAGGATGCGGAATTGGGAGTACTCGCATCGCAGAGCTATGGTAGAGCTGCAGTGCCGTGAGCAGGAGGAGGAGGAGAAGCGTATGAAGGTTGCCAAAGAAATGCGTGCAGAGAGGGAGGCCGAGCGTGAGAGGAAGCGCGAGAGGGTGGCTAGGACCAGGGCGGCAGGCACCGATGGGTTGCGCAAGGGGAAATATCCGCGGTGCACTCAGTAGTGTAGCACAAGGCCCCTTGTTGTTTCGTTCACCTAAGGCATGCTAACTTCAAGCCATTATTTCTGCATTTCCTATGCTGTAATGTTATGTTGTTATCGTTCTTTCGTTCACTAGAAGGGCTCTACGTTGCAATGTCGTTATTTCTGTCTCAATAAGTTGAACTATTCATAACATGAGTTGTTGTCGACTATGCTTAGGGTTATTGCACTATACTTACCGAAATTTGATTTTTCAAATACATGTTAGACAGTATTTCATGTTTCGGAGAAGAATAAATGAATTTCCAAATTTCTGATATGACTGCGATTTCTGTGAATAAACGATTATGTTTTCAGATTTGTATAAGTGAGTGACAATTCGTATAGTATTACAGACTATTTCATTTTCGATTTTTTTATTGCTTGTATGGGACCCCAGGAACCGGCCATGGCCATGTATGGGGTACCAGGAACCGGCCAAGCCCATGTATGGGGTACCAAGAACCGGCCATGCATGTATGGTGCACCACGAATCGGCCAAGCCCTTGTATGGGTCCCCAAAAACCGGCCATGCATGTATGGTGCACCAGGAACCGGCCATGGGTGGGTTTTTTGTAAATACGCCAAAATGTTGTATCGTTTTGAAATTACGAGTTGCAACATGTATGAAATACGATTTTTTCCGAGTCCAGATCATTACTGGATGGGATACGAAGCTAGTGCTAGTGTAGATGTGAACTATCCACACGACCAAAAAATACAAGGTGTAAACTGTTAGATAATATCCTGGTATATAGTTTGTTAGGCTTGTATAGATATTGTATAATATAGGTTTTCCCTCTATGCCCTCATGTATATATATATATATACATACTGGCCATTGGCCTCATGTTGAATACAAGTACTATTCATAACATGGTATCAGCGCCAAGAGTTTAGGGTTAGGTTCCTCCCTGGCGTTGCACTTGCACATTTTCCTTTTTTCGGAGGTTGTTCTTCGCAGGCCAACCCGGATTGATGCGCCTCCTCGTCGTTCTTCGCCCGCTGATCTCCCTGGCCAGCTGTCGGTGGGGAGCCAGACGCAGCCGCCCGTGTCGACTGTGTTGGATCGCTGGTGCGCCCGCCTCCGGTCCCTTCACCGTCTTCGTCTTCCTTCAGACCGCGCTCGCCAATGACTCCGCGCGACCGACCGCATCTCCTCCCGGCGCTCGTCCGCGTGGAGGTGCATCTTACCGGTGACATTGTTGCTTTGTCTTCAGCACAGTTGATGTGGGCGCATCTTCGTGACTGTTATGAGCCTGCTGGTGACTCTCTATACCTTGCTGTTGTGCGACAGGAGTAGTTACTACTGCAGGGTGATTCTACTGTAGATGAGTTCTATGCATAGCTGTCTTTAGTGTGGCGTCAGCTTGATTCACTTGGACCGAAGGTTTGCCGGACTTGCCAGTGCTGTCAGCGTCAGCACTCTCATTTGGAGCATTGCAGCATCTACGACTTCCTAACACGTCTTCGGGCTGAATTTGAGAAGATTCGTGCCCAACTGCTTGCTCGTCATCCTCATATAACTCTGTTGGAAGCCCTTGTAGTTATTCGTACCGAGAAACTCGTCTTCGTGGCACGGGCCTGCTGGTGTTTCACTCAGTCTTGGTGGCTCTCGTTCTATTCCTCCGTTAATGATGCCTACTCCAGTTCCAGCTACTGGGGGTAGAGGCCTTCACTGCACCTACTGCAACAAGAGCAGACATGTGGAGCAATTTTGCTACAGGAAGAAAAAGGACCTTGCTCGTCGAGGTGGACGCCCTTTTAAGGGCACTGGACTCTTGGGCGCCTCTCCTCAGCGGACTTCTATTGGTTTTGATTCTACTTAGGAGATTTTTATGCTACTGCATCGTATGACTGCCACTACACCGACAGGTTCAGCTGGTTCTGCTACTCAGTCTTCTAGTGAGAAACCACCCTCCTCATCAGGTATCACACCATGGATTCTTGACTCTAGACCTTCTTTTCATATGACATCTGATCCCATGAGTCTACATTCCATTAGTCCTCTTGTTGCTCCTATCACTATGCAGACCGCAGATGGTAGTTCTCTTTCTGTTGCAGGACGAGGCACTCTTTCGTCTTCCTCTTTTCATGTTCCTGCTGATTCTTATGTTCCCAAACTGACCATGCAGTTCATATCCGTTGGCCAGCTTACTGATCATGGATGTCGAGGTATCCTTGGTTCTTATTCTTGTTGTGTTCAGGTTCGCCACACAGGGGCTCTGGCTAGGACTAGCCCTCACCGCCATGACTCTCAGCATCTTTGGAAGCTTGACTGACTTCATCTTCCTTCCGCTGCCTCTGCCGGTCTTTCTGTTTCCTCCACTGCTTCAGCATCCGTTGCTTCTTCTACCGGTTCTTTTGCTTTGTGACATCACTATTTGGAACATCTTTGTGGTTCCCCGTCTGTCTTCTTTAGTTTGTCATGGTCTTTTAGGCTCGGTGTCTGGTTATGTCTCTTTACATTGTATGAGTTGTAAGCTTGGCAAACAGCTACAACTCCCCTATCCTTCTAGTGAGTCTGTATCCCAGCGTCCTTTTGACCTTGTTCATTCTGATGTTTGGGGTCGGCTCCTTTTGTTTCAAAAGGGGGTCACAAATATTATATTCTTTTTATATATGATTTCTCTCACCACACTTGGATATATTTTATGTTCCCTCGTAGTAAGGTTCTATCCATCTATAAGACTTTTGCCACTATGATTTGTGCTTAGTTTGATTCTCCCATTCATATTCTTCGTGCTGACTTGGCAGGGGAGTATCTGTTAGGAGCTCTTCAAGCTTTTCTTGCTACGCAGGGTACTCTTTCTCAGTTTTGATGTCCTGGTGCTCATGCTCAGAATGGTGTGGCTGAGCGCAAGTATCGTCATATTCTTGAGACAGCTCATGCTCTTATGCTTACTTCCGCTATTCTACCTCACTTCTGGGCTGAGGCTACTTCCACTGCCACCTACTTGATCAATATCTAGCCTTCTTCTACTCTTAAGGGTGGGATTCCTATGGAGAGTCTTTGTGGCATGCCTCCTAATAATTCTGGAATTCGACCTTTGGGGTGTGTATGCTATGTTCTTCTTGCACCCTGTGAACGCACCAAGCTTAGTTTGTTGAGTGTGTTTTTCTGGGATACAGTGCTGAGCATAAAGGATATCGTTGTTGGGATCCTGTTGGTCGACAGATGAGGATCTCACAGAATGTCACTTTTGATGAGTCTCACCCCTTCTACCCTCATTCTTCTTCCTCTCCAACATCTCTTGTTGAGCCACTTTCTTTCCTGATTTTTTTCTGATACTCCAGTTGTCACTTTTTCTCTTTCACAATCGGTGTCTCCTTTGTCGCCGGTTTCCTCACCACCGACCTCTCCTCCAAAGGTCCTTCCTATCCTTTATACTACACTCATCGTCCGCGAGTTGAGGAATCTTCTGATGAGCCATCTTCTTCTCCAGATGAGTCACCTTTTTCAGTGTCTCCTCCTCGTTATGTTCTTCGCGATCGGTAGTCTATTCAGCCTCCTGAGCGCCTTGGCTTTGTTGGTGCAGCTCTGACCGAGCCGACTTATTACCGTGATGTTGTTATTCATCAGGAATGGCAGCATGCAATGGCGGATGAGCTTACTGCCCTTGAGCGCACTGGCACGTGGGACCTTGTACCTCTTCCTCCATGTGTTCATCCCATTACATGCAAGTGAGTCTATAAGATTAAGACCCGCTCTGATGGTTCTCTTGAGCGCTACAAGGCTTGTCTTGTGGCGCATGGCTTTCAGCAAGAGCATGGTTGCAATTATGATGAAACTTTCGGCCTGTGGCTCACATGACCACAGTTCGCACTCTACTTGTTGTGGCCTCTGTCCGTGAGTGGTCCATCTCTCAACTTGATGTCAAGAATGCCTTTCTTAATGGTGAGCTGCATTAGGTCTATATGCAGCCACCACTGGGGTATTCTGTTCCTGATAGCATGGTTTGTCAGCTTCGTCGCCCTCTTTATAGGCTTAAGCAAGCCCCTCATGCTTGGTTTAAGCATTTTTCTTATGTGATCACTGCAGCTGGTTTTTCTGCTAGTGTTTACGATCCTGCGCTCTTTGTTCACACTTCTTCTTGTGTTCGGACTCTTCTCCTTCTATATGTTGATGACATGATCATTACTGGAGATGATTCTCAGTATATTGCCTTTGCAAAGGCTTGTCTCAGTGAGCAGTTTCTCATGTCCGATCTAGGTCCTCTTCGCTACTTTCTTAGGATTGAGGTTTCTTCTACATCTGAGGGCTTCTTTCTCTCCCAAGAGAAGTATATCCAGGATCTTCTTGATCGTGCTTCTCTCACTGATCAACATACAGCTAAGACTCCCATGGAGCTCAATGTTAACCTTCGATCTACTGATGGTGAACCTCTTGAGGATCCTACTCGCTATCACCATCTTGTTGGGAGTCTTGTTTACCTTGGTGTCACTCGTTCTGACATTTCGTATCCAGTCCATATCTTGAATCGGTTCATTTCTGCTCCCACTCAGCTCAACTATAGTCATCTTCTTCGTGTTTTACGATATCTTTGTGGAACTATCTCTCGCAGTCTTTTCTTTCCATGATCTAGCTCCTTACAGCTCAGACATATTCCGATGCTACCTGGGCTAGTGATCACTCTGATCGTCGCTCTCTTTCTGCTTGTTGTGTTTTTCTTGGTGGTTCTCTCATTGCTTGGAAGATTAAGAAGCAGACAGCAGTTTCTCGTTCGAGTGCTGAGGCTGAGTTGCGAGCTATGGATCTTTTGACAGCAGAGGTTACTTGGCTACGGTGGTTACTTGAAGATTTTGGTGTTTCTGTTTCTACACCGACTCCTCTTTTATCTGATAGTACAGGTGCTATCAGCATTGCTCGAGATCTAGTGAAGCATGAGCTCAGAAAGCATATTGGTGTTGATGCTTCTGTTGACGCTAAAAACTTGAAGTAGGGTTTTCAACTTCAAACACACCGGCCGAACACCGGGTTCAAAGCGTGCCAGTCAATTTGACCTAGAATTGACAAGGTAAAAATCGTAAAAACAGTCAGGGCCGATATCTAGTGATAATTGGCGTAACTCCGGTCGGCTAAAAGGCCGATCAGGGGATAACTAAATTAGCCGATCAAGGCTAATCCGGGGTAAAGGCCGATTAGCTTTGAGAGGCGATGCGCAACAGAACAAAACAAAATCAAACCTGGGGGAAATCGGTAAGATCAACAAATCGGCGATGCGCAACTCTTTATTGATCTCGTTGACTTACAGAGGAAAACTTGCTACAATGAACTAAAAAGAAATAACGAAAAAACTAGTACGTATGATTGTGGTTGTGATTGATTATTCCCTTCCTCCTGGCTAAAGCCTCCTTTTATACACCTCAGCTGATCCGAGTCCCTTGTGGACATGGCAACTTTATCCGTATCGGCCACGGTTCGATCTTTGGTTTCCAAATCCCTCCCGTCGTATGCTTATCAAAATCTATATTTCGTTCTTTGCCTGATATTTCCATATATACCGAATTCTGGTGCAAACATATGCCTCCCATTTTTGGAAGATAACATGTTGTCTTCCAAAAATTGACTTTCACCATCGGTTTCCTCCTTAATCGGCTTCTGAGGGAAAAATTCTTCGGTAACTGCTCCATTAATAGTGCCGTAAAAATCTCGGTGCGCTTTTAATGCACACGTCATGCCGAAACTGTTCCCACCTTTTCACCTTTTTTAACGCAGTATAAATATGCGAGTCCCTCCACGGGCAATTCTACGCCTTCAAGCTCTCGCACTCTCAAGAATCGGCTTCTCCTTTCATCAACTCACTTCACCTTTTCACAAGTCGACTGAATGGACTCTTCTCAGGTATTCATCCCAATCCCTAATAGTGATGTTCAGTATTATTTAGGACCGGTAGGAAGTATAGAAGCCGACACAGTTGTTAATGAAGAGGTTCCTCAACTAGCTTTATCAGCTTCTGGCTATAATATGAAAAAGTGGACTAAGAGCTTTAGAGCATAGCCGACAGCCCTCAAGGGGTGGAGGTGTTGGTACATTAGGGTATCGGCCCAGAAGCGAGTAGAGTGGGAACAGATGGGCATAGCTGAGTGTCTCGCCCTAAGCCTAGCCAACCCAGAAGCCAACGAGCCCTTAGTGGCCACGGCGTGTTACTTCTGGTCGGATTCTTTCAACGCCTTCCTTTTCCCAACCGGCCCGATTGGTCCAACTCTTCTTGATATAGCCCAATTATGCTGCCTTAGACCCGATGGTGAACAAATATCGGCTTTCAGCGGCAAGCCAGGATATAAGTTGATTCAAACCAAGGGAGAGGGTTGGCACAAGTATATTCAACACAACAACAAGGTTAACGGGCCCATATCGGATGAAGAGCATGTCGCTTTTCTCAATCTATGGTTAGGTAGATTTTTATTCTACAGAGCTTCTCTTGGTCCGACCCAAGTCTACCAGCTAATAGCAGAGCGACTGGTAGAAGGCCGTTAGCTTGCTTTGGGTAAGATGCTGCTAGGCGCTGTTTTCTAGACGATGCATGTTATACAGAGTCGGCTTTTCTCAGGGTTCGCGCAGTTTGTTGTCGGTAATGTGGGAGGACCTTTATGGTTTGTATAGATATGGCTGCATTGCTTGTTTAGCCGATCACTTTTCTAGACCCCACAGAGGACCCTGGTTTCCCTCGAGAGGATTATCCAGAGGGTGCCGTTCCGCGCTACACCGCCAGCCGATCCGCAGGAGAAAAATACCTGATGTGCTCTGCTGGTGAAACAAAAGTGTCCCCTGCTGGGCTAAAGAAATATTGGACATTCTTTCTGAATCTGGACGGTGTAATCTTCGATCAGCAGGACTTTTTCAGCTACAGCAACATAGCCGATTACCATTACCCCTCCTTTTTTGCAACTGGACGCCGACAGCTCTTCCATGCCACAATCGACTCTGGATCTGTTCAAGCTCTTTATTTCTCCTTGTATACTTCATGTGGGCATGAGCACAAGGAATCGGACCTATCAACTGTCCTATAAGTTTTACCACCTGTCGGTCTATGCCCGCCAATTGGGCTTTGGTCAAGTTATCCCTAGCTTCCCCCTCCTTGATCGGATTCAACCCAGGACTAGGCTAACGAACAAGGCGGCTGCCGAGATTGTTCTTGAGCTAGCCGATGATCTCCAGATTTCAAGACTCCAACACTTTGTTCTCAACACTCGTCGGTCGAGCCGATATACTACCTGGTGGTCTTTGGTAGTTGAAGCCCTACTTCTGGATAGGACTCCGTCGGCTATTATTTCTCTGTTTCTACCCGACTATCATGAGCCGATGGTTGTCTCTGACAATGCTTCCAGCGAGAGCGGTAGTTCTTCCGGTTATACTAATTCCTCGATAGCTATAGAGGTACTGACCTTTTCGATTTTTTTTCTACTTCCAAATGTTTTTCTTACATCGGCTAGACCGAGCTCCTTTTGCCTTCTTTACAGGACAAGACCGCGAAGGATACCGGCAAGCAACCAACCGATCCCATTGTTTTATCAGCCCTGTCTGTCAGCGGCCGCCAAAAGAGAGCAAGCCAAGCAACGGGCCTTACAGGTTATTCATCGGGTCCTGGGCATCCAAAGCCCATCTTTATCGGATCTTACCAAGAAGAAACCTCCAACAATTAAGCCCTATTTCGACATGATGAATATCTCATTATCGTCCTTTTGCCGATACTCATTCTAGCCGATCTTAACTTTCAAAAAAAGCAAAAACAAAGTCCACGATGAAGAGATCTCCCAAGCCTGTAGAGCACAGTGTCGAAACTTCTCCCGGTCGATCGGCTACTGTGGTAAGTTTTCGCATCTTGGTTTATTTTCTTTTAAGCTCACTTTTGTACTAACTGCACCGTTCTTTGGATCCGCCATCACCATCGGCACAGGTGGCCGGGATCTTGGCTGACATACAAGGCACTTCGTCGGCTATTCCGCCATCCCTGTCCCCGACGCTTCCAGTGGTACCTCCGCCAACCGTCGTGCCAGCTTCTCCGGTGCTATCGGTGGATCCAGCTGATCTTCTAGGTTTGACTTTGGACGAGTTGGACGATCCTGAGGTGATGGCCACGGATGACTATCCGGCCGACATTCGTAAGATCATCGATGCCTCCGCCGTAGCATCGGCTGCTGTGACCTCCACACCGGGCATGCAAGATCGTCTTGATAGTCTCTTCCATGAGGTCACACAGCCTGAAGCTAAACTACTAGCTGATACGCACCCTTTAAGGACTACCATGGCTACAGTTGAAGCCGACTTGCCTCCTGAAGCCATGAGGGCCCTTTTAGATGTCTGTCACTTGGACGGCTAGAGGGAAGCGGTGGAAGCCGCGAGGATCAGAATTGCTCAAAGGGAAGCTCAGCAAGCCGATCAGAAACTTCTAGACGAGCTGGTGGCCGAGGTGAAGCTGAAGAAGCATAAGTTCGACCAAGATGCCTCTGGTTTCAAGCAGGTCAAATCCCAAATTCAAAAGCTCGAATCGGCCAAGAAGTCCCTTGAGGAGAAATTGGCCGCAGTCACCAAGCAGCTCGTCGAGTGCCAAGTGAGAGTCACTGAATGGGCTTCTTCACTGGCGGATCAGAAGCGGCACATTGGCGAGGTCTTTGCAAAGATCAAGAAGCAATCTGCCAAACTGATTGCTCTTCCTGGCAACACCAAGGACAACCAGCAGATTGTGGACAGCGTCCAGGAAACCATCGGGAAGGCAACGGCGGCACTGTCGGCTTTAGGAGCCAGACTACCCAGATTTGGGCTGTAATTTGCTCACACATTTCTACTGATGCAAGATTAAATTCTTGGGTTTCCTATGATACTACTGAAATCGGCTGTTTAACCGATTTTTTGTAATGTTTTCATATTGCTTTTAATTCGACTGCGAAACTCTTATTGTAATCGGCTATGCAACCGATTAATGTTTTTTCCTTAAACTACGCATTATGTTTCAATCGGCTTATTTAACTGATTGTCTTCTGTTCTCAATTGCTCGACACAATCATGATTCGATCCATACGCTAGGGTAGTACGCTTTTAGATATTTTCCATTGATCGCCTTCGGTAGTACCGATCCCTCGAGTGTTTTGAGGACATACGAATTTCTGTCGACCAGCCGATATATCCGATACAGCCCTTCCCATATTGGCGACCATTTACTAAATCGGTTTTCTTTCGACCCGATCGGCAATATAATTTTCCACACCAAATCGGTTTCATTGAACGTTTTTGGCATAACTCTTTTATTGTATGCTCTAGCAACCCTTTCTTTGTTCTTCTTAAGCCAATCCAGTGTAATCAATCTGGTCTCCGCTAAATCGTCTAAGCCGTCGATCATTAGTTCTCTATACTCGTTAGCTGACAAACTATTTTGTCTGGCCACCCTCAGGGAATCGATGTTTATCTCTACGGGTAGAACAGCCTCGTTCCCGTATACCAACTGAAATGGAGACAACTTAGTTGATCCATGGTACGCTAGCCGATATGCCCACAACGCCTCCAATAACACAGAATGTCAATTCCTTGGTTTTTCATCAATCTTCCTTTTTATCAATTTGATGAGGGTTTTGTTGGACGACTCAGCTTGTCCGTTAGCCTGAGCGTAGTATGGTGATGAATTGAGTAACTTAATGCCTAGACTTTTTGCAAAGGTCTGGAAATTGTCGGACATGAATACGGCCCCTTGATCGGTCGTGATGGTTTGTGGGATACCAAACCGATGGATGATGTGTTCGTTTACGAAGTTGATTACCTCGTTACTGGTAACCTTTTTAAGGGGTATAGCTTCCACCCACTTTGAAAAATAATTTATTGCTGCAAGTATAAATTTATGTCCTTTACTTGATGTTGGGAATATTTGGCCGATTATATCCATCCCCCATCCTCGAAACGGCCAGGGTTTGATGATCGGATGCAGAGCCGATGCTGGTGCTAGTTGCACATTTCCAAATTTCTGACATGTCTGACATCCTTTGTAATATCTAAAATAATCCTCTAGCATCGTCGGCCAATAATATCCTATCCGTCTTAGCATCCATTTCATCTTATGAGCCGATTGATGGGATCCACAAATCCCTTCATGAACTTCACCTATTGCCACCTTTGCTTCATCGGCTCCCAGGCATCTTAGAAGCAGTCCCTTCATGGTCCGGAAGTATAACACACATTCCAACATGACATATTTTAGAGCTTGTTGCCTAACTTTTCGTGTAGTCGGCTTGGACGGGCCCGCCAAATAGTTCTTAACTTCTGTTCTCCAATCGATGAGATCAATACACATTACTGCCTTGTCAACAGTCTCGATCATATCATATCGGCTATAACTTTTATATCCCGGTGCCTGCTGTGCCAACAGGTTAGCTATATTGTTCAATTCTCTAGGGACATGTTCGATGGAGAATGTCGTGAACGACCCGATAGATTGAAGGAATTGTTCTAGCTATTGTGCTAGTATTTCATAGTTACATCGGAATTCCCCTTTGACTTGCTGCACGACCAGTAGTGAATCCCCGAATACTTTGACATGGCTTGCTCTGATACTTTCCAACAATTGTAGACCCTTAAGTAGTGCCTCGTATTCTGCCTGATTGTTAGAACATTGACTATTGAGTCGATATGCGAATTCGAAGTTATGCCCTTTTGGTGGAACTAGGACTACACCGATGCCATCGCCTTCTCGACATACTGACCCATCGAAATTCAACTGCCAGGGGGCAACATCGACTAGCCTGGCCATAGTTTCGCCACCCATGATAAAATCGGCTACGGCTTGCCCTTCGATAGCTTTAGCCGATTCGTAGGTTAGGTCGAACTCGGTTAAGGCATACGCCCATTTACCAAGTCGTCCTCGCAAGATTGGCACAGACAAAATGTATTTGATGACATCGGTTCTACACACTATCACGCATGTCGATGCCAAGATATAATGCCTCAGTTTTGTACAGGCGAAATAGAGGGATAAACAAATGTCTCCACAAAAGGGTACCTTTTTTCGGTATCTAGAAGCCGTCGGCTTAAATAAAATATCGCTTGTTACTTACCGTCGACTTCTTGTGCCAATACGGCCCCAATTGTCTCTTCTTCGGCCGATATGTATAACCTAAATGGCATCCCCTTTCTTGGTGCGGCAAGAATTGGAGGCTTCATCAAATATCTTTTTATATCATCAAAGGCTTTCTGCTGCTCATCTCCCGATACAAAATTTTGATTTTTTTTTTCAATCTCAACAATGGGGTGAAGGCTTTGATCCGCCCGAATAGGTTCCATATAAAGCGTCGTAGGTAATTGATTTTGCCGATTAATTTCTGTAGCTCAATTTGTTTGTCGGCGGTTTAGTATCGGTTATGGATTTTACCCTTTGCTGGTTAACTTCAATCCCTCTTTTGCGCACCATGAATTTGAGGAATTGTCCAGCCGATACCCTGAATGCACACTTGAGGGGGTTCATTTTTAACCCATGGGCCCTTATACTCTGAAAAACCTTTTCTAAATCGGGTAAGTGTTGAAAATCGTCCTTTGATTTTACGACGACGTTGTCGATGTAGATTTCAACGATGTGGTCGATTAGATCGTGAAAGATTAAATTCATGGCACGTTGGTACGTGGCGCTAGTGTTTTTCAAGCCAAACGTCATGACAATCCATTCATAAAGCCCCAAGGCCCCAGGACATCTGAAAGCTGTTTTAGACACGTCGGCTTCTGCCATGAATATTTGGTTATATCCGGCATTCTCGTCAAGGAAACTAATAATCTTATTGCCCGATGCAGCATCGATGAGCATATCGGCTATTGGCATCGGATACTCGTCTTTTTGCGTGGCCTTATTTAGATCTCTAAAGTCTACACACACTCTTAGTTTACCATTTTTCTTCACCACTGGAACGATGTTTGATACCTATTCAGCGTATCGGCAAGGCCTGATAAACTTGGCTTCTAACAATCGTTCTATTTCTTCTTTAATAGCACCGTATAAGGCCGGATTAAAGCATCGAGGAAATTGCTTAAACGGCCGATATCCTGGTTTTATAGGTAGCCGATGCTCAAATAGTTGTCGGCTAAGGCCAGGCATTTCGTAATATTTCCAAGCAAAATAATCCCTATATTTCTTGAGCAACTCAACCAACTTGATTTTATAATCCGCGCATAATCTTGCGCTTATAAAAGTTGGTATTTTCCTATCACCTTCCCCTATGTCTATTTCTTCAAGCAAATCGGCCGAAGTAAAACCTTGCCCCAATCTTTCTTCCTGAAAATCTTCAATGGCTTCTTCGTAGTCCCCTATTAGCTGATAGCTCTTTACTTTGTCTTGTAATTCTTTAATCAAATTTGACTCCATCTTCTTACGACTTCACTTGCTCAATCAATCGTGCCTGGCTTGACACTGATCGGCATCAGACCTGCTTTGCCAATGCAGATGAAATCGCAATCGTCTAGTATCCTTCCTGATATGCATTCGGCTTCTTCGTATGGCCAGTTGGCGTCAGAACTAGCCAAGGCTATATGAGCCGATGTATTGGCTGCAACCACCTCGACCTTGTCGCCATCCCACTGTACGAGTTTTTGATGCATGGTCGATGGGATACAACAGTTAGTGTGGATCCAATCTCGTCCAAAGAGTACGTTGTAATTCCCTTTAGCTTCTATTATGAAAAATGTGGTCGGCAAGGTCTTACTACCGACCGTCAGTTCTGTGACCATCACCCCTTTCGCTTCAGTGGGATCGCCCGTGAAGTCATTTAACACCATGTTTGTTTTGATCAGATCTTCATCGGCTTTACCTAATTTTTTGAAAGTGCTTAATGGCATCAAATTCACTATGGCTCCGCTGTCGACCAACATCCTTAATATCGGTCGGCCATTGATGTGCCCTTTTAGGTACAACGGCTTTAAATGCTGATGCATGTCCTGGGGGTTTTCGAACACAGTGTCCTACGCGCTGAGACATAATTGGGCCAAGGCTTCTTCGGCCGATTTAGTCTTGGTTCTAAATTCGGCTGGCAGGGTGAAGACCATATTGATGTCCATCGGGCGAGTATCATCTCGAATCATGGGCGATTCAGAATCGACTGATTGATCTGAATCTTCCTCGATCTGATTTTGCCTTCTCCATTCCTGCTTCATGATTTGTACTGGTCGTAACTCGTTGAATATCCGATCCCTTTCCTCTTTTTGTTTGGCTTCCCTCATCTCCTGTGTCCTTAAGCGCTGTAGTCGTCTATGCTGGGATCGACTAAGACCTGAGGGACACCACCTGGGCTTTGGCTCAATCGGCTTGCACACTTTTCCAGCCAGATCACCAAGTTCACCATCGGACTCTGATAGCTTGGCTCATTCCTCCGGGGGCTTATTCTAGTTTGTTGCAGGCATTTTTCCTTGAACTGGCACCTTAACCCTCAGCCCTAGCCGGCTATGGACCGATCTAGTCAGTCTGTCCTTGATCGGTCGCCATGGCCGATCCTGGGGAAGATATCCCATCGGACACGTCCGTACCGAAGGTAACGGCATTCTCCATTCCCAGCAAAACTGCCAGAAGGGACATCGTTGGTGAGCTCTCTCCTCGTCGTCTGCCCAGTACAGGTTGTCAGGCCGATGGGGATGTTGTTCGTGCCGACGGCTGATCTTCTCGTATTTTTTTAGGAGTTGGGAGAATGTTGGTTTGGACTTGGTAACTACCTGTTTTGGCGGATTTATTTCGGCTTTTTTCGGGACCCGAATTTGCAAATCCGGACCCTCTGTGTATTCAGCACTAGTTCAGGATCACGCTAGTGCACACAGTCTCAACATCGATAAATATCACAATCATACATATCGATAGTAATAAAGTACTTTAATTAAGATAGCCAAACTGGTTGCTCGACCTTATGGTCAAGTTACAAGAGTACGCCACACATGGCGAAAATTTATTAAGGAAATAAATTGTAGTGGAATAAAAGCATCAACGTGGCGCCATCCAGTATACCACAGGCAACTGACTGGGCTAGCTCCCTAAGTAGACGGCTTCTCCTGAAGTTCCTCCTCCAAAGCTGGCGTCGCTTCTCCTTCAACTGATGTTGTATTGTGGCAAGGGTGAGTACTTGGTACTCAGCAAGTCATGCACAGAATGCAGCTAATATTCTATATGCATGGCTTATTACAAAGGATAGGCTAACAGGTACTTTTGCAGTAAAACAGCAATTATCAAGTAGCATAAGTAGATTCAAAAACAGTAAAAGTAAAGATTACATCAATAACTTTTCCAGGAGTTAAGTAAATACTTTTCCTTTCTTAATCCACATTTCCATCAACGTCATCATTTAACCCAACCAAACTTTCCAAGTCCAAGTTGTTTTCATGAAAGTCTAACCCTTGACTGTAATCCCCGAGCGATGTCCAGTGCCGCGGACATGGCTATTCGAGTAGATTTTACACTCTGCAGAGGTTATGCACTTTACCCACAAGATACATTCAAACACCACAAAGGTGAGTGATCGTAACAAAGCATTTTAGAGACCGCAAACTATACAAGTGAACCTCTCCGGCTTTTGTCATACACCATCCCTTCCCTTAGCAGAGGCGAAGTATGTGACCGACATACCGTTGGACGGGCACCATGCCATAGCACTGGTACGCTCCCCTTTCAAGCTACACAAAAGGTGTAGTTGACACCCCGAGGTATCACAGGCAAGTTATTAGTAACTTACTCAACTAGGTCCGTCCCATTGCAGACATGTGGTTGCACGTTTGACTCAGATCAAAGGCTTGCAAGGTTAAGTCCTTAGGGTGACCAGGGCAAGACTACCCGAACAACCAAAACGACATCCCCGGTGCCACTCATGGCCCACTATATCATTCTTGTCACTTGCCCCGGTCTAAATCTATTTATCAAACCCAGTTGATTACCATGCACCACGTGCCATCAACAATCACAACACATGATACTTCTCCAAAAACAGGTTCAATATCTCATTAAGTCAATATTAACATTTGATTGTCCAAAATCATGTCGTGTGCACGTAGCAGGCCTAAGCAATAACTACAACGGTCTAAATACCCAATGTTGGCAATTTAATAATGTCCAACTAAATATTCCACAACTAGGGTTGCAAGGGTTCATGGAACATAATTAAATAGTCAACGTGTCATACTGCAATTTGGCATTTATCTAATTCCCATAAATAATTTAAACAATTTCTATTTAAATTAGCATGCAATAATGTAAATCAAACTAATTTTCAAAAATAGGAGCAATATGATCAAAGCATAATTTGCCTTCAAAAAGTACTTGTTCTTGATCTTGAGCTGGCTCCTGGGTCAACACTTCACCTTCGAAGCCCTTGGGTACTTCAACGTCTACTCGTAACGCGTGCAAATAGCAATAAATAAATAAAACAATACATGCACCTTGCTTCAAAATTCAAATAATCCATAAACAGAAAGAGCATAATTTTACAAATTTTTAGAAATTTGAAGCGCCCAAATCGGAGTTAAAACACAAAAGTTATAATTGTTTAAAGTTTAAAGAATCTACTAATTAAATATAAACAGTGAAAATTTCATGTTCAAAAATTAATCAAAATTAATATTTAAGTAGATCTCAATTTTATAAAAATTTAGAAATTGGAATCGTTCAAATCGGAGTTAAAACGCAAAAGTTATAAGCGTTTGAAGTTTGATAATTCAAATAAATCAATAAACTGAATTAATTCATTTATTTTTCTATTGAAAAAATCCATTTATTGCGTCAGCATGACGTCAGCACGGGATTTGAATTTCCACCGAATTATTTTTCTATTGAAAAATCGAATTATGACGTCAGCGGTCCATGGACTCAGCCCACGGTTCGGTTTTGGTCCACCGTGGACCCGGTCCACGGGTTCACGTGTCGCTGACACGTGGGACCCACGGGATGACGTCAGCTGCTGACGTCACCTCGCTCGGCTGACGGTACTAACATGCGGGCCCCACCGTGACGTCAGCGGTGACCTCATGGTGCGGTTGGCTGTCCCGCTGACACGCGGGCCCCACGCTGACGTCATGCGTGACGTCAGCGGCGACCTCGGCTGACCCGCGTGGACCACGACGGTCTAACTTCCGGACACGTGGCTTGATCTGGGCCGTTGATTTGAAAATCAACAGTCCAGATTGGATCACATCCCACGCATTTTGGAATAACGCGGTTGATCTGGACCGTTCGATTTAGATCGAACGGTCGAGATCCGATCGGGATCTCGCCTCACCGTGGGGTGGCGTGGCATGACCCGGGTGGCGACACGTGGCACAACCAACACCGTTCGATCTCGATCGAATGGCCGAAATCACATCTAACGCTACAACGCAGTTAACGTTAACCGTACGATCTAGATCTAACGGCTGAGACCTAATCTAGGCACGGTGCAGTTCATGGCTACGTGGCTAAATCTAAACCGTTGGATCTAGATCCAACAGTTGGGATTAGATCTAGAAACTGCAACGTGAAATCGATCGGGGTGACGTGGACTCACCGTGGCCGTCCGATGAGGATCTAACGGCTGACGGAGCTCGCGATGTCGGCGATGTCCACGGTGGAGTTGTGGCTGGAGACAAAGACAATGATGAGCCCGACGGCGCTTCAGGCACGCTCCGGCGAGGTGAGTGGTACCCCTCAATGTGGCTCAACGCGGCGGATCCAGATCTGGGCTCGGTGACGGCGGAGGACGGCGGACGGCGGTGGAAACAACGGAAAACCGCGGCGGGGCACTAAACAATTCGGCGAGCTCTAGCGGGCGAACAGCGGCGGCTCGAGCTCGGTGGGTTAGGGCTACGGGTGCGCACGGAAGAGAGGAATACGATGGCGGCGGCGGCGCATTAAATAGGGGTTTTGGCTTCCGTGAAAATCGCGGAAACCAAGGCCCACTCGGCGGCGGCGGAGGAATCCGAACGAGACTCGGATTGGGCGACATGGCGCAATCGTGGCCGTTGGATCGAGATCCAACGGTCACGCGCGTTATGGTTCGGCCGGCTCGGTCGGGCTGGAGTCCGGTTCGAGTCTGCCTCGGGTTGGACCCAGTCGGATGAACAGTACTAACCAACTCGGCATTTCCCAGCGATTTAATATTCAAAATAATTTCTAGAAATTCAAATAATTCAAGAAAAATAGCAAAATAATCAGAAAAATTCCAGAAAATTTCTGGAAAATACTTTGAGACATTTTGGGCTCAAATAAAATATTTCCAACAAAATTTTATTTATAACTTTTAATTCTTTAATTATTTCAAAAGGGAATAAATTCAAATTAAATCCAAATAAATTCCAAAAAATTCACCAAAGTGCAAAATTTCATCTAAATTCAAGAAAAGCAAAAATTGGGGTGTTACAGCTTTGTACCACTGTCTTACTCGTGGTTCACCCTTAAGCTTGATGCTTCTTGAATTCCGGCCGTCCCGGTCGGCTTCTATCTATACTGAGCTGATTGTTACTTTCAACGTCTCGTCGCCACCGGAGCTTGATTGGACGTCGACCTGCCGAATCGTCTTGGCACCTTCATCCACAGGCTCTTTTCCTTTCCGTGAGCACTGGACCATGTTTATAGGAAAAGGATTTATATCCACTTGCATGGTTGGCTATTCAAACTTCAGCCGTTCATCCTCGATTGCCGACTGTATCTGCTGACGAAAAATATTGTAGTCGTTAATGTTATGTGAAAAAGAATGGTGCCACTTACAATATCTTTGTTTCTTGATTTCATCAGCAGATGGGATAACATGCCCCTCTGGTAACCGTATTAATTTTTCCTGTAGCAATAAATCAAATATTCGGTCGTATTTGGACACGTCGAAGACGTATTTAACTTTCGACTTATTCTTTGTCGGCTTAAGCCATGAGCAAACAAGTGATCTTTTAGGACCCTTGGTCCACTCGGCTATGTTTACATCGGCTTCATCGTCTTCAGAGTTCTCGCTGGAGCTACAATCGACCATATTTACTTTAGCCTTTTCATTCCCGTTCGCTTTAAACCTATCCTTAAACCCTTTACTGTCAGAATATCGACTTTCGTGCGCCAATACCCGATGAAGCAGGTGTCCCAAATCGGAGAACTCCTGCCCCATGAGTTTTTCCTGGAGTGGCAGGATCAATCCTTGGAACGCTAAATCGGCTAATTGATTATCAGGTAACGTGACGCAAAAGCACCGATTTCGTACGTCCCTGAATCTCCGGATATAGTCAGAGACTGGCTTGCCGAATTTCTGTCGGATTGAACTTAGATATGAAATTCTAAGCTCGGGGCTTCCAGAAAAGAAATATTCATGGAATCGGCTTTCCAAATCGTTCCAAAAGTGGACCGAATTTGGGGGTAAGTTCGTGAACCATGTGAAAGCGGTTCCTGACAAAGATAATGGAAACAACCTGATTTTTAACCCATCGGACTGGGCGGCTTCGCCACATTGGGCAATGAATCGCCCGATATGTTCAAGGGTGGTGACGGAGTCATCCCCCAAAAACTTAGCAAAATCAGGGATCCTGTAATTGTGGGGATAGGCCATCCGATCTATGTAGTCTGGATATGGCTTTCTATAGCCGATGGTTTTGCCCTTGGGTTGTAAGCCGAATTGATCCCTCAATACGGCGGAAATTTGGTCGGCCCAATTAACACCACCGGCCGACATGGCTTTGGGGTTTTGCCAATTGGGGTAATTAGTATCCTGCCCCCCGAGTGCTAGCTCGGGTCATTGGCCGAACCGAGCCGATGGGACATTGAGGTTCTGCCAATTGTGCAAATTGGCATTCTGCCCCCCGAGTGCAAGCTCGAGTTGTCGGCCAGATCGAATCGGCTGATGTTGCGGCGATTGATCAAATTCATCGGGTATAGGAGCAAAAGGTTCCGTGCAAGTGACACCTTATGTGGGGTCGGATTCCTTGGTGGAATCGGCCCTTGGAATTGAGGGATCTAATCTGATCCAATCAGTCGAGGGACCGATTGGCTAAAAGTTCCTACCGGTGTTGCCGATGGCATGTTTGCTGTAGGGCACAACTTTGCGGCATCAGTGTATGCGTGGTAATGCGTAATCCCATTAGTCTGAGTACTTGGTGCCAACACAGTAGGTTGGATTGTCATTAGTGAAGGGATCGGGACAGATCCTTTTACTGTATTGGTGTTTTGTGCTAGTGAGTAAACGGGGTATGTCGGGAGCGGCTGTAATGGATCGAGTAAACTCCCAATCGAAACCAGCTCTTGTGTAATCGTTTTAACGCTATTTTCAATCATCGGCTTTAAAGTTGTGACCAAAGCCGATGACTGGTTAATTAGCGCGTGATGTACAGATTACTCAATCATAACAAACAACTCGGCTTAAGCCGGCATATCGGCTTACCGGGTTAGACGCTGCACCATCATCGCCGATGGGGTTGAGAGTTGGGAGCACGGTTTTTTGTGTGACGCCCTATCGGGTCTTCTGATAGCATCCCAACATCATCTCTTCCAATGCGGCTTTCCGATCTTCGATCTCTTTCCGCTATTCTAGTGTCAAATCGGCCAATGTAGGCGTGATAATTGCGTCGGGATTGATTTTGGTGGTTGCGGCGGCTTTCCCAGATGATATCATGTTGTTCTTCAAGGTCCCACTGGGCGTGCCAAGAGTGTGTTGACGCTAAAAAACTTGAAGTAGGATTTTCAACTTCAAAAACACCGGCCGAACACTGGGTTCAAAGCGTGCCAGTCAATTTGACCTGGAATTGACAAGGTAAAAATCGTAAAAACAGTCAGGGCCGATATCTAGTGATAATCGGTGTAACTCCGGTCGGCTAAAAGGCCGATCAGGGGATAACTAAATTAGCCGATCAAGGCTAATCCGGGGTAAAGGCCGATTAGCTTTGAGAGGCGATGCGCAACAAAACAAAGCAAAATCAAACCTGGGGGCAATCGGTAAGATCAACAAATCGGCGATGCACAACTCTTTATTGATCTCGCCGACTTGCAGAGGAAAGCTTGCTACAATGAACTAAAGAGAAATAACGAAAAAACTAGTACGTATGATTGTGGTTGTTATTGATTATTCCCTTCCTCCTGGCTCAAGCCTCCTTTTATACACCTCAGCCGATCCGAGTCCCTTGTGGACACGGCAACTTTATCCGTATCGGCCATGGTTTGATCTTTGGTTTCCAAATCCCTCCCATTGTATGCTTATCAAAATCTATATTCTGTTCTTGGGCCGATATTTCCATATATACCGAATTCTGGTGCAAATAGCTTCTTATATGCGGTCACAGGTACAGGGTCAGGTTGTGGCTCTTTAGTATGTGCCTTCAGAGCTCCAGTTGGCATATTTCTTCACGAAGACACAAACTAGAGCTCATCATAACTTTTATCTCTCCAAACTCAGTGTTGTAGATCCACCATGACTGTATCCTGGTGTATAGTCTGTTAGACAATATCCTCGTATATAGTCTGTTAGCCTTGTATAGATATTACCTAATATAGGCTTTCCCTCTATACCCTCATGTACATATATATATATACTGGGCATTGGCCTCATATTAAATACAAAGTGCTATTCATAACATAAACCAGGTGTCTGAACACTAAATTAAATTCGCAAGCCTGCAACCTCATTGTAGCACTGACAGTGAACTGATGCCTCGAGAGAGGCCGAACCCGAGGCACTAAGGCCATATTTGTTTAGGGTTTTTTTACCGATTTAAAAGTTTTAAAAACAATGTCTACATAAATAGTTGGCTTTTTATATAGATTTTTTTAAAAGCTCTAAGTATTCATATAACTAAAAGCCAAAATTCATTAGAGATGTGTTTTTTTAGCTTATCGAGTGTTGATCATAGACTAATGCCATTGAAATTAGGATAAAATTACCCACATTTACCTTATATAAAATCCAATTGCTTTTAAGCTGTTTAAGCTATAAGGTAAAAAACATAAGCCTAAATAAACTGAGCATAAACCTATAAGAGTTCTTTTTGCAGGGATATGCAGACGAATGTGGATACACACATTCTTATTCAGTACCATCAAAAAGTCCCCAGCAAACTTGATAATAGAATTCTAGTCCAATAAGAAAACTTCATATAATAGAGTTGACGACACTGCAGTGTATGCGACAATAAAACATACTAGGTAGAGTCGCGCGCTACGCCGCACTGTGCGAAATTTTCTCTGAGTTTTTTTTATTCAAAAACTACGGAACTACGGGGTCTTTTTTGCAAATAACCGGTGGAAGGACCTAGATGTAAATTTGATTTTTTTCGTAGGGCCCATCCAGGAAAATGAAAAAACCGGTGTAGGACCCTTTCGTGAATCTACGGAACTACAGGGTTCTTTTTGCAAAATAACAAGTGAAAGGACCTAGATGTAATTTTAGAATTTCTAGAGGCCCCTTTCGCGAAAGTGCTGGGTGGCGCTTGGGATGGGCTCCAAATCTCCCCCCTTTAAAGATAACTAGGCATGGTTGCGCACTATGCTGCACCGTACGAAATTTGGTCCGATGATTATCGTAGGGTCTTTTTTTTGTAAAAGTAGCGATGGAAGGACCTATCCGCAATTTTAAATTTTTCGGAGGGGGTTTTCGCGAAGCGATGACGTGGAGGCCCTGGCTAAGCTCCAAATCTTCCTGGCTTAATAGATACTAGGCAGGGTTGCGCGTTACGCCGTGCCGTGCGAAATTTGGTCTGATGATTATCTCTGAAAAAGGTATGAGGACCAAAATGTAATTTCAATTTTTTCTCCGTTTTTTAAAAAATATGCTAGCTAGGAGTCATTGAAGAATCTGTGGCACCACGTATCCTCTTTATGCGGAACGAAATTTGGTCAGATGATTACCTCTTCTTTTTTAAAAAAAATGAGTTGCTAGGAGTCGTCGTCGAATTTAAAAGCTCGCGTGCATCTTTTTTGCAAAAAAAAAACGTGTATGGATCAAAATGTAATTTCAAAAAAAAATTGAGCTGCTAGAAGTTATTGCTGAATTTGCGAAACCGTAGGGACCTTCCTGTAAAAAAACCCTAGGGGGACCTAAACGTAATTTCAAAATTTTTAGGGTCTTTTTCATAAAAGCAGCGGTGGAAAGACCTAAATGCAATTTTAAAATTTACAGAGAACCTTTCCGCAAATGGAATGAGGTGGCATGCCTGAATTCTCTCCAAATCTTCCCGGATTAATAGAGGTATATATTATATTATATTATATTATATTATGGATGGAGCCTAACTAGAGGAAACAAATATTATGTGATCTGTTCTTGACTCCTAAGAGCATTTAGTTTGCCTTTCAATATAACACAGCGCTACAAGCACGACAACAGATCATAAGAGGCCATTTCAATAGGAAGAGTTTAAATAATTACAATTTGGTGGTACAACAAATCATGGTACAGCCGAAAGACAATTTGCGATACACTCTAGTCATCTCTTACAAGCAAAGGCTAAAAGTGTTCCCAGTCTTTATACCCAACCTAAACAACAATGATGCCTACAAGTATCAATCACAACAACCTTTTATCCTCTCTGTCCTTGATGTACAATAAATAAGAAAAAGACATTCTAAGTGAATCGAACAACATCTACGAAACGTCGATGAATACATGAATATGACGCCAAGGGCTGGCTGCCGAGTGAGCCAGCCACATTGTGAGGCTATATATCAGGGGCCCAGCATATGGATGGCTATGGCAGAAAAAGGGACCCGCCTTGGGTGGAAAACAGGTTGAATCTTGTGTGGTGCATTCACGATGCTGTGGCCTTTGTCCGTCCGTAAGTCAGCACCATTACAAACTCTTTCGCGGAGGAGCCTATCATGGTCTGTGTTGTCTGGGTTGATCGTCCCCTCAGCCACAACTCTACTAAATTGCACAGAGGTTGCGTAGGATTCACCGGCTGCCCGCAACAGTTTATTTCCACCTGTAAACATGAAGATTATGACTATTCAGACAAGTCAACAGGTTCAGTTCAGCTAACAGTGTCCATTCACAAAAAATTAGAGCAACATTTCCTGGTACAAAATCAATTTAGAAGGTAACAATGCGGCGCTGAAGGTATTTACTATTATCAGAACAAAAAATATAACAAGTAGAGAGACTATATGCAGTGCCAAAGGTAACAATGAATGAGCTGAAGGTATTTACTTTTATCAGAGAACAAATTTAACAAGTAGTGAAATATACGCAGTGTCAAAAGGAACAATGCAGGAGCTGAAGCCTCAAGGACTGAAGGTATTAACTATTATCAGCGAACAAATATAACAAGCAGTTATACTATACACAGTGTCATGTGTGATGTGCATCTGAGACAGTAAAAAATAATGGAAAACCAACAGTTTCAAGTGTTCTCATCATTCGGGATATTCCTTTAAAGCATCTATAGACCACAAACTGGAAGTTTATCAATTCACTGCTCATCATCAATATAACAAGGATTTAGCATAATTTAATGCTCAAATTGCAAAAGGTGGGCCATAAAGAAAAACAGAGAGCAGAAATGAAGCAAGTTTGCCATGTCCAGATATACACAAAGTTCTCAAATGATGCTGCTACTTTAAATCTCAATCATGCATATATATTTTGTAACAGAAGAAAAGTTCCAATGCAGACAAACAGTTGCCTGAATAATACATCAGACAGTTATCTAACTAATACATGAGGCATGTAGGGTTCTTACCTCAGACTCACTTGGAAGACTGAGCTTCTCCATGAGGTACTTTTGGATAGATGAAGCAGGTACATTTCCATCCCTATTGTGAAACAGTTAGCGTGTTGACCACAGTTGGAACTGTTACAGAATATCAGGTTGCAAATAACATACATGGACATTATGCAACTAAATCTGCACCATGCAACAATATTACCGCAGGGGCATTAAATTTACAAACAAGTCACAGTGATGATAGTTTTTGAACACCACATTTGATCCCACTGCTACTCCATACCACGCTGACCAACACATGGCCGCGAGAGAGGAGGCAAAAAACGAGAAAAGCAGTCAGCATATCTATACATGACGATCAAGTAATCAAGGCATGGCAGAAATAAGATTACCCTAATATTTTCGAACTTCAAGTCCACCTAGGAACCAATCTTTGCATATAGCCCCCTGGTTTAGGGGCAGAAGTTTGTGGACAAGATATATTTCCAACTGAAAATTTAATAGAGTTTGATGCACATTGTAGGGTAATAGTGGAAAAGAAGCAATGGTCAACGACAAGGTTATAACCAGCAGGCAAGTGAAACAGATGGCAACACACATGGTGTTAAACCACAGTTATTTCTGGAATCAACGGCCAAGCCTCAGTGCAAGATTCACTAATCTCAGCCCCTTTTCACAAGAATTTACACTCAAACTAACCAAGTGGCTTTAGTTCCAATCAGTTCTAGCAAGCAAAATTCCCCCACTTTCCTCAATAGTACACCGTGAAGGTAATCAATGCTATGCATTTTCTTTTGTTGTGTCAGCTTGCACCTATTCATCATACAAACTATGCCACTATGGTAGTATCCCTGCTCTTTTGTTCCTTCCTAATGAACATGCTCAATTTTTCTTTCTTGAACTTGTTTATCATAAACCTATCTACTGACAGTCCAGTGTAATAAATTCGAACAAGAACTTATGTCAAGTTCAGATCTAGAAAAATCGATTAAACCAGACTATTCTGGATTCTCAAGCAATAGCTGAGTAAAATATGAGCTCACTTTATTCGCAAATAATGGGAGGTTATCTGTGGTAAAGGTGGGTCTCCTTTCCTGAAAATAATTAGAGCACAAGAAGAAGATCAGATAAAAGCCTATGCTAGCTATTGCTTTTTCAAAATTTTAAGACAAAATGATACTATATGAATTTTTGATGCTTACTGTTCAAATGAGGCAACCAACCTAAACCATATGGAGCTAGACTTCTTTTCATTGTGCGTAGCTGCAGCATCAGGCTTTCCATTGGCTGGAGCTCGAAGTTCTCTCCTTTTCCGTACAGTCTCTTGAACAACTTTCCTTTTTGGCATCACTGGTGGCATCAGAACATCCTTCTTATCATCCTCAATTTCAGATTTCTGCACATGCTCCCTAGCCTTTGTTTTGTTAGAATATGTACTACTGGGAGAATCATTGAGTTGCTCTCCCTTAACAACTGGATTCTGTGAACTTGACCTTGCAGCTTCTACCAAACAATTTAAAGGTCTCCAGAGCTCAGCCTTGTCTTCCAACTCCTCATTACCATCCTTGGTATCTTTATTGGATGAATGGTTTGATGCCTCCGCATTTGATATCTGCAGAGAAAAGGATCAGATTACCGCTGGTGTGTGCCTTCTTCTAGCTATTGTAGTTTTGGGAACTTAGTATGCACATTCTGCAGCTAACTACAATGTAAATAGCATGAAGATGCAGGACAGCACAAGATATGAATACCGAATTACCTATAAGGTGTGTTTACCTGTCTTCTTGTTTGTGGCACTTTTCCCGAACAAGCAGGCAAGCTTAAATCATGAGCATGCTTGTCAGCATTATCATTTTCCTTTATCACAGGATCCTCAATAATAGGACCAAGTCCACGCAAGGCAGCAGCTTTCCTGGCAACTGCTCTTGTCCGCCGTGCAGTCAGTCCTGTTGGTGTTAATCTAGGTGTATTAACCACCAGTGAGGAGATAGATCTCTCTTTCCTTTTAGTGGGAAGTGAAATAGGAGTTGCAACTTCTTCAGCCTTAATCTTCTTTCTTTTGAATGGAAAAATTTTTGATCTCACATCTTGTAGTCTGTGATCAGCTCTGAAGATTATAAAACATAAAAAAAATGAGTATAAGAACATAAGGTGCCAATATAATGATATAAGATTCTTCAATATGCGGGAAACTACAAACTCCTGTCCATCGAACTTAATCAGACAGTTACTTAGTCCTTCAGAATGCTACAATTCTTTCCGGTGTGTTACTACATTTTATTCTGTCTTGAATTTTAATAGTGTTTTACAAAGATTTGAATCAAAGTGCCGAGTTCTACATGTACTATATCGAATGGAAAGTTTTACTATGATTAAATATCCAGGAAGCTTAACAGTAAGGTCAAAAATGAAAGTACCAACACGCCGTTATTTCGACCTTAAGATCTACAGCAACAAGCAAAGTGGATAAAACACAAGTACATAGTCATGAGGATAAGTGTACCTAAGCTTCTCAACTGGAGTGCAGCCAAGATCAATTTTACATACTGGGCAAGATTCTACCTCCTCGTCATTAAATTTCTCATATATACACTTTCTGCAAACTGCATCAGAATGCAAAGATTAGAGCTCTGAAATTATGAGCACTCGATCAAAGATAATTTTAGTAGCAAGATTTTCCCACTACTTCTATTAGTGTGTTGTACACTGAGCTCTTCAGTTAGTGATAGGGTCAGAAACCTACAATTGTAAAACGTACGACGGAAGAAATACTTGAAAAAAGTACATGGTTATCCTAGAAAACAACAAAAATGCTACAGAAGGAACTACTATAGGTAACAGATTCCATGCTGACTATCTAGAATTCCGAATCATTTCTGGGATAGGGCACTCGTTTCTAGTTTTCCCCAGAATTAGCGAACACCATTTCATTGACAAAAATATTCAGAGACTCCACAATTGAAGAAAAGTAGAAGCATTTCAGTCCCAATGTCTCAGCGGACTAGCCAATACAGCCTAGTTACCGGATTCACTGTAAACCCACACGAATCGCTAACCAGATTCGTCAAAAGGGTAAGGTAACTATGCAATGCAGTCAGCTGATCAATTCACATGACGTGGCTCTCAATGAAGCTGAATAATTCATATTCGAGGTCCAAAGAGCAGCGTGTTTCCAAATCGAGAACCCAAAAATTACATGTGGCATTGTCTTGAATCCCAATTAGAGGCTAACATTTGCTAGTGTCCACGTCAAAAAGCGCAAATTTAGGCCAGCCTGACATTTCTCTGTCGCGAAAACAGATAATAGCTCATCCAATATCAATCTTGAACGAGGCACCAAGTCAAGCAGGAGCACCTCGAACTTTAAGCCAGACTAGTAGTAAATCTGAGCTGCTTAACTAAGCTCAACGAAACAAAATTTGCAGCGATCCACGTACATGTTTAAGATCCATATAACACCCACGCATATAACCCAAGATTTTCCACGTCGCGTATCGATGAACAAAACTAGAGGCCACGTAAAACATTGGAGAAAGAGTAGAACCCAGCAGGGAGAATCCTAGTAGCCTGAGTTCACATGAGCTAGAAAACAAGCACGGCAAGGTTACCCACGCCCTCCCAAAAATAAGCACAATCCCGGGCTGCGATGCGGCAACGCGCACGAAATCCTGGTAGAACGCTCGAGCGCGCCTCCGTGCCCACGTCCCAGAGGGCAGAGGAGCAAAATCCCACGTCCCAGAGCCGCACTTACTGTCAAATCAGGCGAGACCGACGTCGGAGAACGGAATCCTAGAAGGTAAGGGCCAGAGCTCTACGGTGGCAGCAGAGGGAAGGAGGATTAGGAATAACTCACATGTGTGGAGGCACTCGGAGACGGTGGTGGCGTCGCGGAGGAGGCGGTTGCAGAGCGGGCACGTCATGCACCGCACGAGCAGCTCGCGCTTCACCATCACCAGCCCCCTCGCCGCCGCGCCGCCGCCGCCCCTCCTGCCTCTCTTCCTCCCCCTGCGCCTCCCCTGCCCCTCCTCAACCTTCCCCTCCTCCGTCACCGCCGCCGCCTCCTCGACCTTGGCCTCCTCCCCATCCTTCACCTCCGCATCCCCGTTGGGCTCCTCCTCCTCTGTCGGCGCGTGCTCGGCCTCCGGCGGAGGCGGCGGGTTGTTGTCCCCCGGCGATGCGGGGGCGGGCTGCACCTGCATGGCGCGGGGCTATCGGCGCATGACGAAGAGGGGCAGAGAGATCGAGGGGGAGGTGGAGAATGGAAATGCCTTGCCGCTGCGTGGTGAGAGCGACCAAGGCAAGGAAAAGAAGAAAAAAGTGGGCAAGCCTGCGACGCGAGGCGAGGTGGTTTCGTTGGCGTGCGTGCGAGGCCAGCGTGTCCGAGGAGCTGTGAGGTTGCGTTGTTTACTGGTATCCTGCTGCTCTGAGTTTTAATTCCAGCGCCACGATGCTGTAAACGCCACGACTTTACCTGTAAACGACGTGTTTTCCTGCGTGCGCTGCTCTGTTGTTTGGATTTCACTCAGTACCAGTGCGCACAAATCAAGTGATCCTCAAAGCGCTGAGACGGAAGGGACGGCCAAGAGCTGGCGAGTTCGACTGAAATCATTGCGCTGGAGCTGAGGAAATACTTGGGACAGAATTTCTTTCCTTTTCTTTTTTTTTCCCACGACTTAACAAGTCTCTAGTAATGTCTCGTTTAGAACCTAGAAATTTCATAGGATTTTATACTTCTTCCTCTGAAATTCCTACAAAATTCCCGTGAGAATTGTGCATTTCAAATGGTCTCAGCCAGTTTCTTCCTCCTCCGTCTTTCAACCGCTCTCCTCCTTGGCACAAATTACACCAGCACACCTCAGCTCCTCCATCGACCACTTACTATTGGCATCCGTCTCAACTGAGTTATTTATTGGAGATATACACTTTAAACGTATAGCTCTAAAGTTTTGTACAATAATTTCGTATCATTATAAAGCCAATATATATATATTTAAAATTTGTTAAAAATACAATATAAATAGTTTTAAAGTCTTAAAAATCCTAAAACACCAAAATGGAAACCAATTTAATAAAAAAAACTAATCTATCAAAGAGGTAAAATACTATTGTTTCTTAAATTTTTTGGGCGCCGGGCCTTGGCTTCACCTAGGATTATGTAGCTTCTCCGCCATGAGCTGGTGACGTGCTACTGGTTAGCCATTCACAGTGATGCCCGAATTTATGGCAAAGACATTTCTTATCTAGTCCCCATCACTTTTTTTTTTTTTTTTTTTTTACAAATTTAGCCTCATGTGCGTGGTTTTGCAAATTTGGCTTCATCCTCCATCAAGGAAGGCACGGCATGCAACATGTGTTCCTTGACGTGTCCGAAGAGCGAGGAAGCCGGTGAAGCTTGGCCGATCGAGGGAGCAGCGTGGCCCACCGACAGCCAGATAGCTTCCGCATTTGCCAAGTGCGCTCCCGCGCTCGGTCGCCCTACCATGGTGCCGGCCTGCTTCGACACTTCCTGGGCGTAGTAGGAGACATGTGCTATCTACCGCGTCTTTTACAGTGGGGAAGGAGGCACAAAGAGGCTGGATTTGAAAAAAAAATATGAGATACCGAGAGCTGAATAAGCAATGGTTTTTGCAGTATCTTATGCCCTACCAGCTGTCATGGTAGAGACCAGGGTTTACAAAATCGATTTCAACCCAAAATTCGCTACTAGCTCGGCACTGAAAATCGTCGAAAATCGCTAGAAATTGCATAAATGACGAGTCAAAAAGTTTGAACTCAGTGGTGAAAAAAATTCAAAAAAAAAAGAAAAATCGAGCGATTTCGTCAATAATCGAGCGATATCTAGCGAAAATCGAGCGAGCATTCGAAATTTTAGGGTCGTCGATTTTTGAGCAATTTTTCACCGATTTTCATCGAAAATCGATGATTTTTCACCTGTTTACGTCGCATAAAATTTCTCAGTTTTTTTTGGATTTTTTTATTTTTTAAAAAAATTGTACCGATTTATCAACCGATTTTGAATATCGTACCTGTTGATATGGGCAAAATCACAAAAATCAAGTGATTTTCAGTGATTTTTGAAACCCTGGAAGAGACAAGATTTGGCACGACGTATCGTAGATAGAGGGGGAGGGTGGCGCTGGAGACCCAGCAGCACAAAAGTAACGATGGTGATACATACTATAGTGTCAGCAAAATCGTGAATAATTAGCTTATGCAAACAAAATCACATCTTTGCTAACAGGGTTAAAACATTGGGTGTCTATTGATAAATTGTCTAATTTTGTTTTCAATCTTATTTACTTTTTTTTAGCTATAAGATTTGAATCCGATAGCTACTATGTTGTACCCATCCCTCACCTCTACAAAAACAAAAAACAAATACAAAAACACAAATAAAAATAAAAAATTATAACATAGACAAAATTAAGCAAACCTAGGTGAATTCTACAAATACAACAACAAATAGAAATAAAAATTGCAGTAAAATAGTACTAAAATTGTGTATTACTTAGCACTGCAATTTTAGGTTTAGTCTTATGCAACTCTAGGTGACCTGGAGATAAGAAATTTTAAGCAACTCAAAATTGTCAAACCCGTAAAGCATTTGATGTTGTGTAGCCCACTAGTATTTGGTGGGTTAAACCTATAACCAACCTCTTAATACTGGACCTAACAAAATGTACCCTTAATTAAGATGGTGTGTCGACGCTCTGGCTAAGAGACTTTGCATTGGACATGCCGTACCTAGCACCGTTTGCCGGCCAAAAAAAAAGGCCTGCAAGTCCATAGAACGAAGCATGTACCGAAATTAATTAAGGGTGTGTTTGGTTGTCCGCATGGTGTCTGAATCGCATGAGTGGATGTAACTGTATCTGTTAGATACATGTTTGGTTTTCTGTTCATCCTGGCCAGGTAGATGCAATTGCACCCACTCATACAGAATGGAGAAAACACATAAATTGGACTTCTCTCTAATGCAGCCCGTGAGATGCACAAACAAGCAACCAAATAACTTAACTTTGCATCCACTCAGTTAGGCTAAAGCTAGCATAGATGGCTCATACGAAACAAGCTAGGATGATGCAGGTAGCCAAACACACTCTAAGTGACCAGATCAGGTGGTGGTGAAGCGTATTTATTATGTTCTGGTAGCCTACTGATCACAGAAAGCAAATGTAATATAGATAAACTAGAGCATATATGGGTCCAAGGGGAACGGGACAGCAGCAAGTCGATCATATTTGCCGCGCACTCTCGCTCTGAGTTGCTGCATGTGTGGACAAACAATGGGCAGCACCAGGGCTGGGCAGGGCAGACGTACGAGAAAGAGGAAAACGCCGGCCGTCTAGCGGTGCCGGCGGCCAATGGATTCGCGTCGCGTCGCGTCACGCGTAGGCTATCTGACTTCTGGGGGGGCGGCTGGTGCTTTGCACCTGTGCGGTATACGTGCGTCCATGCCATGCGTCGGGACTGGAACGGGGATTTCTCGCTCGCAAAATCGAATAGGTTGTGAATCGGACAAAACAAAAGACTCCAGCTTAGAGGTGGGCTTCGTTACTGTGTCGGATCGGTTCGATTTGGATCTATCATACTTCGTGTCTGAATCGTATCACGTCACGATGCCCATTATGCCTACCGTGCCATGCCGGTCTAGCCCGGCTCGTCTCCGGTGAGCCCAAGCACGACTTATTTTCTTTTCGTGCCTACTTCGTGTTGGTCGGCTTGGAACTGACCCATTTGCACTATTACGACGAAAGGAAAAGAGTCAGAGGCATATGGAGCTGAGGTAGTAGACACAAATATTAGAAAAAAAGAAACTAAATTTTATTTATTCTTAAACAGGTACATAGTGACGTTGTAGTGCTTGCGTGAGTACACGATACACCTTGGTCTCTCTCTCTCTCTCTCTCTCTTAGTTCTTCCTCTCTCTCGCCAATTTTTCTTAATCTCTCTCGCATGTCTCTCTCACTATATATATCTCTCTCTCGCCCGTTGCCCCCCCCCTCTCTCTCTCTCTTAATCTCTTTCAGCGATGAGCGAGCGAGGTGGTGAGAGGAATGATGAGTGTTGTCGGCCAAGGAGAGAACGAGAAAGAGATAAAAAGCGACGAGTGAGCGAGCAGCGAGAGGAGCGAAGAGAGCTAGGCGCGGTGCCGGTCGAGGAGAGGGAGAGAGAGGGACTGAGTGAGTGAGAGTGACATAGAGAGTCGGAGAGGATTACCGTATGAGTGAAGAGTGCCGAATCCGCTAAATTAGTTACTTCGGTTGACCAATGATCAATTAAAAGAGAGGGCCGAAAAATGATCAACATGATCAAATGGTATCCTCTTTGATTTGCACTACCTCATCTAGCTATTTAATGATTGGATCATGTGGGCTCAGCTCCATCCCATCTTTTTTTATTTTTCTTTCTTTCTTTTTTCTCCCTTCTTTTCTTCTTTTTTTCCCCTTTTGTCCTTTGCCTTTTCTTTTTTTCCTTTTCCCTTTTTTCGTCCTTCATCTTTTCCTCTCTCTTTTCTCCCCTCAACTCTTAGCCTCTCAAATCTTGCACACTGTCCTCTCACCTCCCCTGCCATCCCCGTCGTCCCCCATCGCCCCTACCGCCCTCATGTCCCCCACTGGCCCTCGCCCCCCTCTGGCCCTCTACCCACCTCTACCTCGCCGCCTCCCTCTAGCCCTCCGCCCCCCTCCGGCCATGGCTCGGGCGTGCGTCCATAGCGTGCGCGACAACGGTCGTGCAGCCATGGTGCGCACAGGCGACGGTGACGCGGGGCACAACGGCGTGCGCCACGACGTGCACGGATTGAATCTTAGCTTGTGATTTGATCAAGTGATGATCATCACAAGTCTAGAAAGGTAAAAGCTTTGTGTTTGCAAAATGAGTTTTTGCAAAATATTGGTTTAATTGAATCTTATCTTGGAGCATGTGAATAGGGTTTGTAAATGTATTTTACAGAATTGTTTTGATCATGAGTTGATCTTCACATGGCTCAATATTTGATCTTATTGACTTTTGCTAGCTTATAGTCATGCTCTTGATTAAGACTATGTGAGGGATTTCGAGAAAATCATATTTTAAACTTGAGTGGCTACTTTGGAGTTTTTATGATTTTTAGAAATATATATGGTTTCTTAAATCTTAAAAAGGGTGAAAATGTAGCCCTATTGATAAGATCTCCATAGAGTTCAAGATCACCTAAATCGGAGTTCGGAGTAAAAAGTTATGGTCGTTTTAGTTGCTGAAACAATGGTACTACCGCTCTTACATGGGCGGTAGTACCTCCCATCGGTGCTACCGCTCCTACATAGGTGGTAGTACCGCCCCAGCTGTAGTACCACTCTAAAAGGCAATAGTCATTTTCCAAAGAAGTGTTTTTGAGTTAAAATGGCCGGTGTTATCGATTTTACATGGTGGTAGCACGAGGTACTGTAGCAACGGCTAGTTTTGGTGCATTTAATGCATGAAACTAACCGTTGAGCCTGGGGGCCGGTGCTACTGTAACATCCCAATTTTTTGCTTTTATTGAATTTAATGAGTTTTTTGGATTTTTGGATTTTTTTGAAATTTATTTAGATTTAATTTGAATTAAGTCTATTATTGGATTATTTAAATATTTCAAAATTTCATATAAAATTTTGTTGGAAATATTTTATTTGAGTCCAAAATGTCTCAAAGTATTTTCCAGAAATTTTCTGGAATTTTTCTGACCAATTTACTATTTTTCTTAAATTAATTAAATACTTGAGGCATTGTAAATAATAAAAACAAAAGGAAAAAAATCGAAAAACCCTAAACGCGTTGAGAGCATTGGACCCAACCCGTTAGCCCGTTAACCCATGCCAACCCTAACCCTAGTGCACCGACAGTTGGATTCTAACGGTCGGTAATTGCCCACGTAAGCGCGCAATGGTGACCGTTGGATCAAGTCACGATGTGGGGCCACGATTGTAACACGTTGCCTCATCGCGGACAACCTGGATTGAGTCGCATTGATCGAATTGGAGCCATCCGATGTGAGGCCACGATTGCAACACGTTGCCTCATCGCGGATGACCTGGATTGAGTCGCATTGATCGAATTGGAGCCATCCGATGTGGGCACGTGGACGGTCGGGATTTCGTCGTCCTTGTCGAGTCCGATACGGAGGCCTCTACTGTGTCACCGCCGCGTTCGTTAGGGGTTCGCGAATCACACGAAAGCCGAGGCCTTTAAATACCTGTTGACACTAAAAACTTGAAGTAGGGTTTTCAACTTCAAACACACCGGCCGAACACCGAGTTCAAGCGTGCCAGTCAATTTGACCTGTAATTGACAAGGTAAAAAGTCGTAAAGTCAATCGAAGCCGATAGCGAGTAGTTATCGGCGTAACTCTAGTCGGCTAAAAGCCGATCAGGGGGTAACTAGATTGGCCGATCAAGGCTAATCCAAGGGTAAAGGTAGATTGGCTTTGAGATGCGATGCGCAACAAAAACAAAGCAAATCAAACCTGAGGCGAAATCGGCAAAATCAACAAATCGACGATGCGCAACTCTTTATTGATCTCGTCGACTTACAGAGGAAAGCTTTACAAACTAGAAAAAACAACATAAATTATAAAATGATGTTTGTGATTGTGTTGATTGGGTCCCTTCTCCTGCTGTCTCAAGCCTCCTTTTATACGTCTCAGCCGATCCGAGTCCCTCATGGACACGGCAACTTAATCCGTATTGGCCACAGTTCAATCTTTGGTTTCCAAATTCTACCCGTCGTGTGCCCATCAAATCCTTTCTCCTTATTGGGCTGATATTTTCATATACGTCAAATTTTGGTGCAAACATATGCCCCCCCATTTTTGGAAGATAACTTGTTGTCTTCCAAAAATCACATCGGCTTTTACCATCAGCTTTCTTCTTAATCGGTCTCTAATGGAAAACCTCCTCGGTAACTGCCCCATTAATGACGTCGTAAAAATCTTGGTGCATTTTAATGCACGAATTGTGTCAAAACCGTTCCCGCCTTTTCACCTTTTTCATCATAGTATAAATATGCAGGTCCCTCCACGGGCACTTCTACGCTTTCAAGCTCTCGCACTCTCAAGAATCGGCTTCTTCTTCCATCAACTCTCTTCATCTCCTCACAAGTCGACTGAATGGACTCTTCTTAGGTATTCATCCCCATTCCTAACAGTGATGATCAGTATTACTTAGGACCGGTAGGAAGTATAGAAGCCGACATAGTTGTTAATCAAGAGGTTCCTCGACTAGCTTTATCGGCTGCCGGCTATAATATAAAAGAGTGGAGTAAAAGCTTTAGAGCATGGCCGACGACCCTTAAGGGGTGGAGGTCTTGGTACATGGGTATTGGCCCAGAAGCGAGCAGAGTGGGAACAGATGGGCATAGCTGAGTGTCTTCCCCTAAGTCTAGCCAACCCGGAAGCCAACGAGCCCTTAGTGGCCACATCATGTTACTTCTGGTCGGACTCTTTCAATGCCTTCCATTTCCCAACCGGCCCGATTGGTCCAACTCTTCTTGATATAGCCCAATTATGCTGTCTTCGACCCGTTGGTGAGCAAATATCGGCTTTCAGCGGCAAGCCAGGATATAAGTTGATTCAAACCAAGGGAGAGGGTTGGCACAAGTATATTCACACACAACAACAAGGTTAACGGGCTCGTATCAGATGAAGAACGCGTCGCTTTTCTTAATCGATGGTTAGATAGATTTTTATTCTGCGAAGCTTCTCTCGGTTCGACCCAAGTCTACCAGCTGATAGCAGAACGACTGGTAGAAGGCCGCCGGCTTGCTTTAGGTAAGATGCTGCTAGGCGCCGTCTTCCAGATGATGCATGTTATACGGAGTCGGCTTTTCTCAGGATTAGTGCAGTTTGTTGTCGGCAATGTGGGAGGACCTCTATGGTTTGTACAGATATGGCTGCATTACTTGTTTAGCCGATCACTCTTTTCAGACCCCACAAAGGACACTGGTTTCCCTCGAGAGGATTATCCAGAGGGTGTTGTTCCGCGCTACACCGCCAGCCGATCCCCAGGAGAGAGATACATGATGTGCTCTGCTGGTGAAACGGAAGTGACTCCTGCTGGGCTGAAGAAATATTTGACATTCTTTCTGAATCTGGACAGTGTAATCTTCGGTCAGCATGATTTTTTTAGCTACAACAACATAGCCGATTACCGGTACCCCTCCTTTTTACAGTTGGACGCCGACAGCTCTTCCATGCCACAATTGACTCTGGATTTGTTCAAGCTCTTTCTCTCTCCTTGTATACTTCATGTGGGCATGAGCACAAGGAATCGAACCTACCAATCGTCCTACGAGTTTTACCACCCGTTGGTCTATACCTGTCAATTGGGCTTTGGTAAAGTTATCCCCAGCTTCCCCCTCCTTGATCGGATTCAACCCAGGACTAGAGTAACAAACAAGGCGGCTGCCAAGATTGTTCTTGAGCTAGCCGATGATCTCTAGATTTCAAGACTCCAACACTTCGTTCTCAACACTCGCCGATCAAGCCGATATACTACCTGGTGGTCTTTGGTAGTTGAAGCTCTTCTTCTGGATAGGACTCCGTCGGCTATTATTTCTCTGTTTCTACCTGAGTATCATGAGCCGACAGTTGTCTCTGATAATGCTTCCAACGAGAGCGGTAGTTCTTCCGGTTATACTAACTCTTCGATAGCTTAGAGGTACTGACCCTTTTCGATTTTTCTGCTTCCAAATGCTTTTCTTACGTCGGCATGACCGAGCTCCTTTTGCCTTCTTTACAGGACAAGACCGCGAAGGATACCAGCAAGCAAGTGGCCGACCCCATAATTCTATCAGCCCCATCTGGTAGTGGTCGCCAAAAGAGGGCAAGCCAAGCAACGGGCCTTACAGGTTATTCATCAGGTAACCTGGGCGTCCAAAGCCCATCTCTATAGGACCTCGCCAAGAAGAAACCTCCAACAAGTAAGCCCTATTTCGACATGATGAATATTTTATTATTGCCCTTTTGCCGACACTCATTCTACCTGATCTTAACTTCCAGAAAAAGCAAAAACAAAGTCCACGGCGAAGTGATCTCCCAAGCCTGTAGAGCATAGTGTTGAAACTTCTCCTGGTCGATCGATCACTGGGGTAAGTTTTCTCGTCTTGGTTCATTTACTTTTAAGTCCACTTTTGTACTAACCGCACCATTCTTTGGATCAGCCATCGCCATCGGCACAGGTGGCTAGGATCTTAGCCGACATACAAGGCACTTCATCGGCTATTCCGCCATCCCTGTCCTCGACTGTGAAATCATGTGATGAAAAATTGGCTTGGTGATGAATTTGGTGTTGCAAAGTGGTTATGCTCATGGCATGTGTGGTGTATGTGCATGTGTTATTCCAGATGATTATTTGATATGCTTGTGATAGCATGGTAATTGTTTTGCTTATTGCAATGCGCTCGTGTGAGTGGTTGCATGAACTGATCTTGAGTCAAGTCATGGACTTGTAATCGGAATATTGTTCTGTGGATTGTTCATGTGCATGTGTTGCTCAAGGGCGAACGTGGTCGATGACGGGACCGGAATTAGGTTCATGGAGGAACTGAGGTTCGGGACTAGGTTCAGGGAGGAATCGAGGTCCTAATGGTCGAGGATGTCATGCGGGACGTTCGGGCTAGAGAACTGTGCACATGGAGGCTAGTTAGTTATGTGAGTATGGCAGGTGGGCCATACGCGTGCTTTGGGGTAGCTTGCATGTATTGGGCTATGTTGGGCTAAGTGGACATGCATGCGAATTCCTCAGAGTTTATTTCTTATAAATAGGAGGGGTTGTCTCCTATTTATTATGACAGAAAAAAATAAAGACTAATTTCTTCGAGCCGCATCAGAGAGAGAAAAAAACTCAAGCCGCACGAACAAAAAAAGGCAGTCCGACGATAGCGTCCCGTATTACGTGTGTTTAGAGGTGGGCGTCGTGCCGTGCCGTGCCGGCCCAGCCCAGGCCCATCGTGCTTCGGGTCGAAATCGTGCTGTGCCACGACGGCCCATCGTGCCCACCGTGCCGGGCCGTGCCGGCCCGACTCACTTTTGGCGAGCCCAAGCCCGGCCCATTTACGCTTCGTGCCGGTCCAAGCCCGACCCATTTTTATTATTGTGACGAACAAAGAAATAAAACAAATCACTACTACTAAACTACCTATTTTAATTACATAAGAGACTAATCACATCAACAAAATGTCAAACATAAATGCAATGCTTGAAGATGCCCTGAATCAACAATATCTGCTAACTTTTAAGCCTTAATCCGTGATTTCATGCCCGTTCGTGCCGTGCCGGCACGGACCCGGCCCAAACTGTCGTGCCGTGCCGTGCCGCCCGTCGTGCCTGGTTCCCGGGCCCGGCACGGCCCGTGCTATAGTTGCGTGCCGGCCCGGCCCGGCCCGGAACCATGCCGTGCCGTGCTTTGCACCGTGCCATACCATCGTGCTTCGGGCCGGCCCTAAAAAGCCCGGCCCAATGCCCACCTCTACGTGTGTTCGCCGGCTGGTTGGCTCTATTTGCCCATCTACATCATGTGCGGCAGTGCAGTAAAAAGCAATTCTTCAGTGGGAACGAGGTGGCCTTCTTGATGTGAGAAGCCTTCGGCTGGCTGCATGCCTTGTGGACGCGAAGTACAAGATCTGTAAACCGAAGAAAACACGGCGACAGAAGCAATCCACCAGAAAGCAAGCGACTGAGTTGATTTCCAACGATACTACTTCCGTAGACACAGTAACTCCGACGCTACAGTGCACGTGATTACTGTAGCAACAGGAAAGGTATACGTGAGTCTTTCTCCGAAAAAACGGTAGGTGATTTGCTGTTGCATGTTTTTGTTTAATAGATTGATTCATTGTTTTATCATGGTAATTTTGATTTCATCTATTCAAAACTTCTCCGGGCATCAATTTAGTGATCTAAAAAGTTTGGTTGGTTAATTCCTTGTAGATTTTGTTTAATCACGAAATTAGTGTTTAATCTATTTTCGGTATTATTGACATAGTCAACTTTCAAAGTTTATAACTTTTGATCCGTAGGTCCGATCGAGTTGATTCTTTTTTTAGATGCATATTGGAATCTAGTTTCTTGTATTAAAATTTCAGATCAATCCGACTGATAGATCTCTGGGAATTAGCATTTTACCGAATGTCTATCAATCTATTTGTGCATGAAACCGAAGTAATTGTTTGATTCCGAATTGGGGTGAATTTTTAGTAGATCAAAAATTTGATTTTAGCTTTCGCGCAATCATTCACTCCCCCTCTGATTGCTATACTAGTATATATCGATCATACATCAACGCTTCCAGTGGTACCTCCATCGACCGCCGTGCCTGCTTCTTCGGTGTTATCGGAAGATCCGGCTGATCTTCTAGGCTTCACCTTGGACGTGTTGGATGATCCTGAGGTGATGGCCACGGACGACTACCCGGCCAACATCCGTAAGATTATCGACGCCTCCGTTGTAGCATCGGCTGTTGTGACCTCCACGCCGGGCATGCAAGATCGTCTTGATCGGCTTTTTCATGAGGTCACACAGCCTAAAGCCAAACTCTTGTCTGACACACAGCCTTTAAGGACTGCCATGGTTGCGGTTGAAGCCGACCTACCTGCTGAAGCCATGAAGGCCCTTTTAGATGTCTGTCACTTGGACGGCCAGAGGGAGGCGGTGGAAGCCGCAAGGGCTAGAATTGCTCAAAGGGAAGCTCAACAAGCCGATCAGAAACTTCTGGACGAGCTGGTGGCCAAGGCGAAACTGGAGAAGCAAAAGTTTGATCAAGATGCCTCTGGCTACAAGTTAGCCAAAGCTCAAGTCCAAGAGCTTGAATCGGCCAAAAGGTTTCTCGAAGAGAAATTGGCTGTGGTCACCAAGCTACTAGCCGAGTGCCAAGTGCACATTTTTGAATCGGCTACCTCACTGGCAGACCAGAAGCGGCACATTGGTGAAGTATTTGCCAAGGTCAAGAAACAATCTGCAAGAATGGTCGTCATCCCCGGCAGCGCTAAAGATGATCAGCAAATGGTGGACGGTGTTCAAGAGACAATTGGGAAGGCGGCGGCACTGTCGGCTCTAGGAGCCAGATTGCCTGGGTCTGGGCTGTAATCAGCTTTTACTGTTTTACTGATGCAAGCTCAAATACTTGGGATTTCCGTGATACTACTGAAATCGGCTGTTTAACCGATTTTTTGTAAACTTTGTAATGGTTCGAATTGGTCCAAGCTATTTTGTTGTGATCAGTTGTATAACCAATTCCTGTGATGTTTTCCGTAATTTATTATGTTTTAATCGTCTTATTTAACCAATTGTCTCCTTTTCTCAATTGTTTGATGCGGTCATGATCCGATCCATACACTGGGGTAGTAGGTTTTTAGGTATTTTCCATTGATTGTTTTCGGTAGCACGGACCCTTCGAGCATTTCAAGTATGTACGAATTTCCGTCAACAAGCCGATTTATCTTATATGGTCCTTCCGACGTCGGTGACCATTTACCGAATCGGTTTTCTTTAGATCCGATTGGCAATATAGTTTTCTATACCAAATTGGCTTCACCGAATGTTTTTGGCATGACTTTTTTATTGTATGCTCTAGCAACCCTTTCTTTATTCTTTTTAAGCCGATCCAACGTAATTAATCTGGTTTCTGCCAAATCGTCTAAACCATCAATCATTAGTTCTTTGTACTCATTAGCCGACAAATTATCTTGTCTGGCTACCCTCAGGGAGTCGATGTTTATTTCTACGGGCAGAACGGCTTCTTGATCATATACCAAATGAAAAGGGGACAACTTGGTTGATCCATGGTACGCTAGCCGATATGACCACAATGCCTCCGACAACACAGAGTGCCAATTCCTTGGTTTTCCATCAAACTTTCTTTTAATTAGTTTGATGGGGGTTTTGTTCGATGACTCGGCTTGCCCGTTAGCCTTAACGTAGTATGGTGATGAATTGAGTAGCTTAATGCCCAAGCTTTTTGAGAAGGTCTGGAACTCATCGGACATCAACACGATCCCTTGATCGGTCGTGATGGTTTGTGGAATACTAAACCGATGTATGATGTGTTCGTTAACAAAGTTGATTATGTCGGCACTAGTAACCTTTTTGAGGGGTACGGCTTCCACCCACTGTAAAATCCCAAATTTGTGCTTTTAGTCAATTATTGAGTTGATTGAATTTTTGGAGTTTTCTGGAATTTATTTGGATTTATTTGCATTTAATTTGAATTAATTCCTTTATTGAATTATTTAAATATTTAAAAGTCTCTAATAAAATTTTGTTCGTAATTTTTTATTTGAGTCCAAAATGTCTCAAAGTATTTTTCAGAATTTTGCTGGAATTTTTCTGAGCATTTTGCTATTTTTCTTGATTTATTTGAAGTTCTAGAGTTATTTTAATTATTAAATCGCTGGAAAACCTAATGGGTTGCACTGTTGGACCGACCCGAGTCAGACTCGAGTTCGACCGAGTCGGACCGCACCGGACCCGAACCATGTTCGCATGAACCGTCGGATCGCGATCCAACGGCTGAGATTTAGCCACGTGTACGTGTGGTTTGAACCGTTGGATCGGGATATGGTGGTTGTGCTCGTGTCCATGTGCGCGCGTGAGGGAGGCCGTTGGATCGATCCACGTGTACGGCTGAGATTGAGCCACGTCGCCTCTCTGTGTCCGCACCGGACTCCGCTGCCCCGTACCGGCCTCGCTGTGGAATCCGCGCCTAACTCGCCGTCCGAGCCGGTATTTAATGCGTGGGTGTGTGCCCGAGGATAGCCTTCGCCTCGCGCCCCTTTTGCCCTAGCCGCCGCCCATAGAGCCCTGCCGTGGCCACAATTGCTCGCCGTAGTTCATTAGGGTTCTCTTCGGGTTTTGGTGAGTTTTCCACCGCCGTCCGCCGTCCTCCACCGTGTTGGTGCCTAGATCCGAGACTGTAGCGACGAGGCACACCTGGGAGTAGGACTCACTTCGCCAGAGGCACGCCCCAACGCCGTTCGAGTGGTCGTCGTCCCCAGCTTCGGCCAGCCAGCTTATGTTTCATAAGCGGGTTAGTCCTATAAGCTATAGCCTATACACTTACATGTATTCACATAATTGAATTGTATCACATACACATAATACGTGAAATATGATTATCAAACAATTCATGTGCTTTCTTTGAATAAAGATTTATTATGTTCCAACCAATAAATAAACAGGGATAATTTATAATAACGTCATAACCAAATTATAGAGTTTCACGATCAAGTCACGTACTTAATGGTCTATAATACGATATTATTAAAGGAACAACATAATCATAAACAACAACATAAGCATAAATACAAGATAATCATCTTCATGATTGACCTCTAAGGATATTACCAACACATAGTTGGTGAAGTGGAATGTTGGCCGCATGGGAGGAGAATGGAGTAATTTTTTTTTTTGATGATATAACCATGTGCCTTATTAAGCAAGCATGTATGATCTATAGAATTTTAGCCTTAGGGCATGTACAATAAAGCCAACTCAGCTTACTCTTAGTATGTGCGCATCAGCTTTGTCCTATGTGGAATAGTGAGAAAAGATGAGAGAGAAGAGAATCGGTTCTTATTTACCAGCCAACACTGTATCAAAAACAAGATAGATTAGTTATTGTACAAGCTTAGAGATAGTTATTATACAACATCTAAAGATAACATTTAGAGATAGTTATTATACAAATTGAATTTATTGCTTACTCTAGATGATATAAATGAGAGGTGAAATAAGTAGTGAGCTTTGTTATTGTACTTCTCTTGTGACCTTCACCTAGCTAACATGTTGGTAGTTAGGTTCGAACTTTGCCAGGCCATGCACATCGATTGATTGGACTCCTCTATTGTCGACAACAAAAACACTACAATTGAAGTGCTGCAACAATAATGGACACGGTTCCTGTGCAGTCCCTTAAGGGACTGCAACTTAAGGAGTCGTACACGAGCCGTTGGATCGAAAAACGATGGTTTAGATTGATCTGAGATACTATAGCAAAAGTGCTGTAGATGTAGCAAAACACTGTAGCACATGGATTTGAAAGATCCAAGCCGTTCATTTGCTCGATCGAACGGTCTACACCCTCTGGGACTGCTTAAGTTGTAATCCCAGAAGGACTGCACTGGAGTTCGAAACAAACCATATGTTGGACGTTTATCCTGAATTAAACGTCCTCTATTGGCAATTCAAAAAAAAGTACCGTTTGAGGGAAGGCAGATGCGCATTTGAGGGAAGGCCGATGCGCGTCGATGTGTGCACTCCCACAGCCAGTCCAGGGGCATGATTGCATGAACAACAAGAGCGATGCTTAGGGCCCATGAGAACCAGGAGCTCTAGCCTATGTATATATATCTCATATATAGCCTTTATAGACTCATAGTTAGATGTACAAGCCAAAGTACATAAGGATATGGACCTATATTTTCAACTCCCAAGCAGTCACTAGCAAGAACACAAAATTAGACCACCAGTAACAATACTGAGAACTTGTCCAAGTCAATCCAAGTGCTTAACTCGATCGACAACTCGCCATTTGGAAACATCTGCATTTGGCATGTCACAATATACTAAACGAATCCATCGCAAGATCAATGCCTAGCTCGACACAACTCACTTACATCTTACCACCTGCTAATTAAGCCAAGAGATAATTTGACAATTGGTAGTTCTTTACATATTCGAACTCCTTAGTGCAAGTATACGAAAAAAAACATTCGATTCAAGGTTGATAATTTAGATTTTTAGTGCTTATGGTGACCAGTTGGTTGTGTTTGGTGGCAACAGAAAGTTCCTTATCAGTTGAAGGATATGATGAATTTTTTGGTTAAAAGTTGGTGCTTTGGGCTTTCAATTCGACTAATGACTGCTTAGTTGTATGTCTTGACTAACAGAAAAATCCCATAAAATGATTTTTTATGTAGTTTCATACTCTTTAGAGCATATTTAGAATGCATGAATTTCATATAAAATAGTTCATTTCATATAGCTATATGTAAATTTATCAAGTTTCATGTGAGGCCTTAAGTTATATCTCGCTTTCAACTTGCAAGAGAAGTTTAGCACGTATAGCCTTATTCATATAGCACTATAGTAGGATGTCGGTTATATAAAAGTATTCGCACATGTTATCAATGTGCATTATGCTTTGGCTATATATAAAAATACAAGACATTTTTCTAAACAAAATTAAGTATCTAAAATATCCTAAATTATCCAGAGTCTTCACTTTTGTTTCGCCTTAAAGCCTCCGAAATGTTAGGAACAACCCGGCACTCCATTGCTGAGTAAACTAGAGAGAGAGAGAGAGAGAGAGCTAAGCAGGGTTGTAAAAACCAACAAAAACAGCTTGAAAACCGCTTGGACCGCTCCGGTATGAAAAGCAAAATCGTTCGGTTTACTGAACAAATTCAAATTTGAATTCAAAAAATTTGAAAAAACTTATTAAAAAATTGTGAGACCCCGGATTGGCTACCAGGAATCTCCTGTGTATTTTTGTACTAGTCCCAGATCAGTTGCTAGTACACACAGTCAGACAGTGAAGAATCATTACCGAACAGAACAAAATAACAGCATAAATATAAGGTGCCAGCCACATGGCTATTTATTAAATCTCTCGGTCACATGACCAAAGCTCACGACAGCGGAAACAAAATAACAAGAGATAAGACCCAAATAACTCCACAGGCGACAACTAGAAACGCACGCTTAGTTATCTTGGCGACCTTCATCGTACTCCTCGGCATATAACTCTTCATCTTCAATTGCATCCTGGTAGTTTTATGAAGACAACATTTGTGTAGCATGTGAGTACAAAAGTACTCAGTAAGTCTGGGAAAGTATGCACATGTAGGGCTTTCCAAGGAAGGTTTATTATGGTTCCTTTTGCATAAAGCTAAGTTTCATCAAACCATACTTAATAATAATTTTCACAAAGCACATTTTTAACAATTAGTATAACAATTGAATTATTTAATATTCTAGTGAAGGTTCTATCCACCATCACCAGTATAAGGGCTCTATCCGCCACATTTCATAGATTAAGGTAAACCAACTCATGACTCTATCCGTCGTGATCAAAACAGGTTCCATCTACCTGATTGGCTCAATCCGCCAATGAGACATCCGAGAGTTCTAACCACTCTCGAATCCAAAAAAAAAAACATCAGTTATTTTTAAAACCAAAACCAAGTCTACCAGTATGGAAGCATTCTTCGCTTTGCCCTTGACCGTAGGCACGGCTATTCGAATAGTTTTAACTCTGCAGAGGTGTACAGCTTTACTCACAAGACATGATATTCTCTTGATGCCAAGCTATTAGCACACTTCCTTAGGTGTGCCGGCAGAGATATCATGACAAGGCCTTTACAATGTATATGCCTAACCCGACCCACCCGCTGAGGTTTCACCGCTGTTAGGGTTCTATCTACCTAGTACAGAAGCCCCCTCTTGCGCCGTGTGAGAAAACAGTCTTGCCTCTATCCGGCACTCACATTCCACCAACTAGTGAGTCTAAGTTAGGTTTCTACAAATTATTCAGCCAGGTCGTGCCCACTTTGACATGTGGTTGTACGGTAATGCTTAGAATGGACAGTCATAAGCGTCGGTCCTTAATTGACTTGGGGCTGTACTTGCACAATGAAACTAGTGCTCCAACTGCACCCGCCCGACATTCCATTCCGCCCAAGTCCAAACCATTTTTTATTTTATTTTAATTTTATAAAAATAGTAGCAAATGCTTTGCTTAAGTTCTCAAATCATACTTTTGATATAGTCCCACCCGTGGGTCATTTAATCAATCTTGCAACTAAGCATACTACCGTACTAATCAACATGTGTCACAATATTATTTATACATGACATAGCAAAGTGTCCTAGGGTTACAAATAAAAATGTATAACAATAATCAAGGGGTTGACAGCAATTCGGAATAACTAACCACCTATATTTGGCATACGATTATAAACATAGCAATGCATGTTATAAAACATTGTGAATCATTTGCAACTATGGATCAAAATGCGTCAAGGAGACTTGCCTTCGTTCTCGGCGAGAGACTCAAAACCTTGAAGTTCGGCGGCGGGGTCGGCGGACTTGGCGGGATCTTCGGCTACGTGCAAAACGAAGCGACAAATCAAGAAAATAAAATAAATAAAATCTAACAATTATAAAAATAATACTAGCATATAGAGGGTGATTTTAGATGAATTTAGGAATTTGAATAACTCGATTCGGAGTTCGGACGGAAAAGATATGAGCATTCGAATATTGGAAATCCTGAAAAATGTGAAACGAGGGAATATTCTGGCATCTTCTTTTTGTTTTCTCATTTTCTGGTTTAGGCTTGAGTCTATTGCAAGTGGGGTCGCACTGTCATACTCTTAGCCCTTCTTCGTCGAAGGTTTGCCATGGCCAAGAACAAAGGAGCATGGGGGAGCTCCACGCGCCGGCGACGAGGGTGGCGGCAAGGCGGCCGGATGGCGGGCGGTGGCGCAGCGAAAACGCCGCGTGGTGGCGGGCGTGGCGGCCGGTGAGTGGCGACGGGGCGCGAGGGGTCGGCGACGGCGGGCGGCGCGGGTCGGGCGACGGCGGTTTCGGCCACGGGCCAAGTGCGCGGAGCGGCCTGGTTCTCCGGGAGTTGGGGATAGCCGAGGCGGCGGGTGTGGCGAAGTTGGGCCGGCGGCGGCGGCGTGGCACGGGGCAGGGCGGCGGTGTCACTAGTGGCGACCGGCGCCGGAGCGGGATTGGCGGGGCCGCGGGGAGGTGGCAGACCGGCCGGAGGGGCGGCGATGGAGGCGAGCGGCCGGAGGCCGTGCGGCCTGGCACGGGCAGGGCAACCGAACAGAGCACGGGAGAAAAATCCAAAAATTGCAAGAAAATGAAAGATGAACTTGCAATTTGATTAGAACCCCCACTAGTGAACATATATAGGTCTCTAAGGTTGCAAGGAATTAAATAACAACTTACCGGAGGCGACGAATTTGCCGATAAACGGCGCTTCGACCGGCGAGGTTCAAATGCGAAATTCAGAATCAAAACTCGACGGAACCTGCAATTGATTGAGGGGTTACAATCTTGACCTCCATACGCACACCATGATGCAAACGGAACTTCAATTGGCTCACCGGAGTGGAAGATATGATGGCAACAACGAAGAACGGTGTTCGTCGCCGGTTCTTGCGATTTTCCGATGAGATGGGAGGGAGTGGCTGCGAATGGAGAGGAGTACGGGATAGAGGGCTCCGGAACGAAGGTTTAGGAAGTGGGAGCACGCGTTTTTGTGAAGAAACGGTCGTTTATTGCCATAATGGTGCAATTCGGTTTTTGGTTAATGGAGCCGTTTCCGGCATGCTTAAGGACTAAAGAACACCGGGAATGGAATCCTCTCGTCGATACCTTTCTAACGGACCCGGCCATGCTTGATTTGAGGCATTAAAGAGGGAGCTATGGGGATTTGAAGGAGAGAGGCCATGAATGGAGCTTTCTATTTTTCCCGGAACCAAAGCATCGTATGGAGAAGAAGCTGGAATAGTACCCTGCCATGTGTCGTCGTCCCATTGGTCGGAGTAAGAGAGATGAAACAAGCGCGAGAAAAATTAGCAAAAAGGGGCTAAAAATCCAGAAAAATCCCTAAAAATATTAGGGAACATTTGAAACCCAATAGAGTTGGTTTCACGGAATTTGGATGAAATTTGGAATTTAGAAAATTCCAGGACGAATAAAGAGCATTTGGCGACAGGTCGCGAGAGATAAAAAACCATAGGGTTTCCAAAAATCTTGGGAAAATCCCCAAAATGTTTTTGGAATAATTGGGACCTAATGCAATAGGTTTCGGGATTGTTGGAACATTTTGGAACTCGGGCGGAATTTTGGGTAGGGACCGGTATTCGGCAATTCAATTTTTCAGACGATGAAGGATTGAACTCCAATTTCGAAAGGATAAGGATGCCAGGTTAGTTTAAACACCGAGGAAGAACCGAATTTTGAGTTTAATTATTTTAAATTAGCTTTTGGCAAAAATCAAAAATTGGGGATGTTACAAAAATCCCTAAAATTAGTATTAATAGTTTTATGACCTCTGACGTGAATATTTTTTTGAAAAAACAAAGTTTGGAGACGTTTTTGAGCCATTCAAAATGTAAAGATTAGAAAATCAAAAAAAGAAATTAGAATTATTTTTAGTAGCAATATTTGTTTAAGTATGTCAAGCAGCAATATTTACTTCAACATATTTAGTAGCAATATTAGTAGCAATATTTGCTCAATTATATTTAGTAACAATATTTGTTGAAGTATATTTAGTACCATTGTTTGTTCAATTATATTTAGTAGCAATATTTGTTAAAGTATATTTAGTAGCAATGGACAATATCTGAAAATGGTACTAGTTGTTCAAGTAGCAATATTTGTATGCACAAAAATTATCTTGCTATGATATATTTTAATATGTTAATGTCATCTAACATTGAAAAGCTTACTTTTTTTTGTATGCATGCATGAACTATCAAAATTCTCATTTTATTACTATTTTCTTACATTTTAAATTTACATTGAATTTTATCTTTACCCATCTATTATTATTTGACGTGTCTATTAATAACATGATATGGCTATATTAGTAAGTGATCCAATTATATTGATTGATTCTTTATGGATGGGGATGGCCAAACTTTAAATGATAATGCTGATTTAATGTTAAAGAGCTCTTGTTAAAACGGAACACAAAACATCTCATAGTTCACAAAGTTGGCAAGCTTAAGCTAGTCTTTTTGTTGAGTACAACCGTTATAACAAAAACAGTGTTACATTCAATATATATGCAACAATTCCATGCTCCTATATTGAAACTCAATTCAGAAAGTTAAACATCTCATCTCTCAAGCTCAAGCTAAACAGAAATAAAAGATAATGTCACTTAGCACATCACAGTATGATCCGAACAAAAAGATGAGTTAATGTTGTTGCCTGAAAAACAATGCTAATGCTAAAGATTGTGAATCGTTTGGTGAATTGGATGCTCTGCGACAATATTGAAGATGATATAGTCTTTAATGATTTTTTTTTACAAATTTTATATTATTTTTTTGCAATCTGTCGAATATCTAAATATGGGATATGCACGTGCACCGGAAAGACGGAAATCATGCCGTATATCCCGGACGACCAGAGCCCTATCTCTACGGGAGAGAAGGCTAATGGAAGGGATATCTCCACATTAGGAAGGACTCGATCTTGCTCCCATAACGAGGAGACCAAATCTAGTATGATGAATAAATAAGGAAATTCAGGTTCCCTACGAGGATCTCGGAACGTAGACCCCAGGTCGGGAACGGCTTGGAGTCCTCACCTGGTGATGTCTCCAGAAGATGGTGCACCCAATTATAAAAACAGAGGGAGGCGCACGGGAGAAGAGGAAGGAGGCAATCGAAGTACATGCGAGAAGGAGCCCGAGGAGAGTACCCGCTAGGCTATAGTCTATAGATTAGATCTAGCTATGGTTTCCCCATCTTCCTTGTAATCAGAGACTAGACACCCCCCAAATTTGTACTCCGTGTTCAGCGGTCTGATAGTGCAAAGCCACAGGAGTAGGGTATTACTCTTCCCAAAGGCCCGAGCCTGTCTAAAATCTCGCTTCGTCTGTGTCTTTTGATCCTACGAACCCTGAAGGTACCCGTTACAAATTTACCGTCAATTTCTTAACCTTCGACAGTTGGCGCGCCAGTTAGGGGCCTTCAACTGATTTTGCAAATCAATCACGACGATGGCAAGCGTTTTTCGTGGAGTCAACTACAGTATCAGCAGCGCCATCGACTCCAACATCTTTACCGACCAAGTCCCCACCGTTGGATCCCAGGTCGTGTTTGGAATGATGCTTCACTAGTGGGGACCCGAAGGCACGCTCGAGCACCTTGGCTTCATCGAATCCTGCTCTTGGGATCCAAGCCGAGTAGTGTCCTTTCTCGATTTCGATCCTATGGGAGATAATCTCTTAAAGTGCATCGAAACAGATAGCGACTGCTCTTGTAGCAGCGAGGATAGCGACAGCCACAACAGTAGCAATCAAGCCGACCGCTACATGTATGTGGCCAGGAATGACAATACCACCTATGTAGGAAATTCTCAAGACAAGACTGCCCAGGCAGAGGTTGTGGGCAACCCAGGACTTCAAGCTCCTTTGGAGACACCCATGGACCCACTAGCAGCCTTCACGGCCAAAGGCATCACCCAAGGCAGTTGAATCATCGACGAGATACCCATGCATTAATTGCGACTGGGATGACGGCGGATCTGACAAAGCATTTCGATCAGGTCAACCTGATAACACCTCGCCCGGGGGCAACAATTCCTGATAGGGCACATGACTTATAAGGACGCGAACACCCTAACAGGTCTGAACATGTCGCAGGGTCAACTTATCAGCACCATCGCAGCAATGATGTCTTCAACACCCCTGAAGTGAACATCCAGTGTGCTCATATGCTGTTGAAGTCACTCCCTCCATCAGGCCCGGAAAACCCGATGACTCCCGTGCTCGACCAGATGAGAGTGCTTCTCGATGCGATGCAGGCCCAAACCGTTCGAGTAACCAACTCTAAGCCAGGGCGCACGCATCAGCAGGGCGCATCGAGTCGCACGTCGTGACCCTCATACCACGGTCGCCTAGACTCGAGAACAGTGGCGGCTACCTCGAGCCACCATACCTCCGGGACGCTCCGGTACAACAACTACCCGAAGTTCCCCAAAGATCTCCGAGATCGCATTCCCCATAACCAGCGGGATTTACGCCATGTACTGCGCGACCGGCAGGAAGAACGAGAAAGGAAGAGTGTTTCTCCACAGGGACGGCAGAGTGTATCCTTGCAATCGGCCAGCCGTTCATCGATCAGAACCAGAAGCCCTCGACCAAAGGGGAGATATCACCGGCAGCAGATGTTGCCTGATGATATTGACGAAGGGTGCCAGGCTTTTACTCCAGAGCTTCAAGCCGTCAGATGGCTAAGGCTGTGTTTGTTTAATTTAGTCTTTGGAGGAGAAGTCTTGGAGTGAAAGAAGTGGTGGCTCTTTGGAGCCGAGGTCGGAGCCGGAAGAGACTTGATGAAGGGGATGGCAATTTTTGTAAATAAGATCAAGTTGCAAGGGTACCAGGAAGTGGGATTTTGAAGCTCGGCCCGGCCCAGAAGCATCGTTTTCCTTGCTTCTCTCGTGTAGTGCAAATTGGGCTGGAGCTTCTCCTCTCTAGCTAGCTGAAAAATTACTGTTTGTTTTGGCTTGTGACTTATCAAGGCCTAGAAGCCAAATAAGCCTAAGCAAAAGCCTGAACAAACACAGCCTAAACAAGTTCAAACCGGGGTCCGTCGAAAAATACTCTGGTAAGATTATCCCAGTTGAATGGCTGCGGATCTACACCACTGTCATGAGGGCGGCCGACGGGAACGAGAAGATAATGGCCAGCTATTTGCTCACTACCCTTGATGGTGCGGCAAGATATTGGTTACTCAACCTCCCACCTCAGTTCATATCCTTGTGGGTCGAGCTGCGAGCGCAGTTCATCGCCAACTTCCAGGGCACGTACGAGCGCCCTGGGACACACAGCAACTTGCATCAGGTGATCCAAGGACCCAACGAGTCATTGCGTGACTTCATCAGGCACTTCAGCAACAAGCGCAACCTGATCACAGACATCTTCGACAAAGCTATGATAATGGCCTTCGAGAACGGGGTCAAGGACCACGAGCTTAAAGGGAAACTCGCTACTCGAAAGATTCGAACCACTCGTGAGCTATTCGAGTTGGCGGATAAGTACGCCATCCTTGCCGAGGCCCACGACTTCCTCGACAACCCCAAGTCCGAGAACGACAAACCCGAGTCATCCAAGCAAGGGGACAAGAAGAAAAAGAGCCATCGTGAGAAGCAGAAGAGCGATTCTACCGTGGCCGCGGTCGATAGGAGTAAAGCACAGAACACCGGTGACAACAAAGGCAGGAGCCGTGGAGGCAAAAAGTACTGTCCCGTCCATCATACGGACAAGCATGACTTTGATGAGTGCCAAGTTATTGGCAAGAAGGTCGAAGAAAGCTGAAGGCTGCTCTCGCCGAACGCGACATCGAGCAAATCAAGGAAAAGGCCAATGAAGATGAGCCCAAGTATCATGAAGCCGAGCTCAAGGTGGCCCATATATTCGGAGGATCTGCCATGTATGAGTCCAAACGACAATACAAGGCAGTCGAAAGGGAGGTCGGTTTGATCACTCCACCTTTTCCTCGATTTCTCACATGGTCAGAAGTACCAATCACTTTCGACCAGCGAGATCACCCAGCTGTGATCCCCAAACTGGGTCGATACCCTGTGGTGGTTGAGCCTATCATACTCAGTATCCGAGTGGCGCGAGCCCTGGTCGATGGAGAGAGTTCGCTGAACCTCATCTTCGCCAAAACTTTGGATGAGATGGGCGTTTCCCGAACAAAGATCAAAACTGGAGCAAAACCTTTCCACGGTATAACTTTGCATTCATCGTCGAGCTACCAGTTACGTTTGGCACGCCGGAGAATTTCCGTACCGAAGAGACCCTCTTCGATGTTGCGGACTTTGAAACCGTGTACAATGTAATCTTGGGTCGCCCCATGCTGGCAAAGTTCATGGCAGTGGTGCATTACGCTTACCAGACTATAAAAATGCCAACATCCAAAGGAATCCTCACCATAAAAGGTGATGTGCGCTCCGCCGTGAGGTGCGACAAGAAGAGCCTAGAGATGGTAACAAATGACCGCCCCAGCGACCTTGTCAACCCAGTCAAAGGCCAGAAATACCAGAACACTATCAATGCCCCATCAGTCAACGGCGTCGACAGCGAGCCCAGCAAAAAAGACTGCGGGGAGATCAAGGCCATTCCTCTGAAAGCGTCAGAGCCATCCAAAATAGTCAAGGTGGGCGCCAACCTCAACCCCAAATAGGAACTCAAACTCATCACCTTCCTCCGAGCAAACCGCGACGTCTTCACTTGGCAACCGTCTGATATGCCTGGAGTCCCCAGGGAGGTGATTGAGCATTGACTGGCGGTGGACCCCCAACATCAAACCGGTGGTCCAGAAGCAGCGCCGCTTTGCGGAAGACCACAAGCAGGCCATACAAGAAGAGATAGGCAAGCTTCTCAAGGATGGCTTCATCCGAGAAGTTCAGCACCCTACGTGGTTGGCTAACCCAGTCCTCGTCAGGAAGCCCAACGGCAAGTGGAGGATGTGCGTCGACTACACCGACCTCAACAAAGCATGTCCCAAGGATCCTTTCCCTCTCCCCCGCATTGATCAAATTGTGGATTTGACGGCGGGTTGTGAACTGTTGAGTTTTCTAGATGCCTATTCGGGGTATCACCAAATCAGCATGTCCGCAGAGGATGAGGAAAAGACATCTTTCATCATACCATTGGGTGTTTTTTGTTATGTAAAGATGCCTTTCGGGCTTAAGTGCGCCGAGGCTACATATCAACGATGTATACAAAATTGTTTGAAATCCCAAATCAGGCGCAACGCTGAAGCTTACGTCGACGACATCGTAGTCAAGTCTAAAACCAAGCACGAGCTAGTGGAGGACCTCCGAGAAACATTTGACAATATCAGGAAGTATCGTATGATGCTAAACCCCGAGAAATGCACATTCGGCATCCCGTCCGGAAAGCTTCTCGGATTCCTGGTATCTAGTCGAGGCATCGAGGCCAACCCGCGCAAGATCGAAGCCATCGACCAAATGCGTTCACCACGGACACTAAGAGAGGTACAAAAGCTTACAGGATGCATCGCAGCCCTATGTTGGTTCATCTCTCGGATGGGCGAACGAGGGCACCTTTCTTCTAACTACTCAAGAAACAAGAAAAGTTTGAATGGACTAAAGAGGCCGAGGAAGCATTCCAAGAACTAAAAAGGTACTTATCCTCTCCCTCCGTCCTAGTATTCCCTAACGAAAGAGAAGATCTTTTCTTGTATGTTGCAGCAACTCCCCAAGTAGTAAGCATTGTCCTAGTAGTCGAGCATGATGATCCTAACAAAAAAATGAAAGTACAGAGGCCAGTCTACTATGTGAGCAAAGTTCTGCACGACGCAAAGCTATGATACCCCCAGATCCAGAAAATGCTCTACGCGGTCCTGATGACGTCCAGAAAGTTGCAGCACTACTTCCAGGCGCACAAAATCACCGTGATGACGACATACCCGCTCAAGGAAGTAATTCGAAATCGGGAAGGCACATGACGAGTAGGCCAATGGGCCATCGAGCTCAATGAGTTCAGAGTCAACTTCGCTCCAAGAACCAGCGTTAAATCAGGAATCCTTGTGGACTTCATTGCAGAATGGATGCATATCAAGGAAAATAAGCATGAAACCTCCGACAACTATTGGACGATGTTCTTTGATGGCTCGCTCCGCCTGCAGGGCGCGGGCTCCAACATCTTGTTCAAATCCTCGATAAGTGAGGAACTTAGGTATGTCATCCAACTCGATTTCCAAGCTTTGAATAACGTTGCAGAATACGATGGACTAGTCAATGGGCTTCGGATAGCCGCTTTGCTTGGGATAAAATGACTGCTCGTGAAAGGGGACTCACAGCTAGCTGTAAAGCAAGTACAAAAGGACTACCAGTGTACGGATGACAACATGGCCACATACTTGGGCGAGGTTCGCAAACTGAAGCATAGGTTCGAAGGCCTGGAGGTGAAGCACATCCGACGGGGTGACAACTCCATAGTTGATGAACTTGCCAGGCTCACTTCATCTCGCTTGCCCACTCAAATAGGAGTCTTCGTGGAGAAACTCCTCAAACCTTCCGCTTCTCCCAGGCAGGAGACGAAAGCCGCCCAACTCGTCCAACAGCCTAGTCGAGTCAGTGAGGCGAAAATCGCAGACACGGAAGCTGCACTACTCGAATGCGAGCCGACTTGGATGACCCTGTTCCAAGCCTATCTCGAAGGTCGAGAGCTCCCTGACGATGATGTCTCAGCTGAGAAAATTGCCCGTAAGTCCAGACTGTACACATTGGTAAACGGCAAGCTCTACCGGAATCTTGATGAAGTGCACCACGCAGGAAGAGGGCAATAAAATATTGCTTGATATCCATGGAGGCTTCTGTGGCAACCATGCGTCCTATCGCACCCTAGTCGAAAAAGCCTTTCGTCAAGGGTTCTATTGGCCAATTGCCCTCCAGGATGCTTGCGAGCTGGTGAAAAAGTGCGAAAGCTGCCAATTTTTCGACAAGCAAATCACCAGACCAGCCTAGGCACTGCAAACTATTCCTCTATCTTGGCCTTTCTCTGCCTGGGGTTTGGACATCTTGGGGCCTTTCCCGAGAGCCCAAGGAGGTTACAAGTTGCTGTTCGTGGCCGTCGACACATTCACTAAGTGGATCGAAGCCGAACCCGTCAGGAACATCACCTCGAAAGCGGCCAAGAAATTCATGAGGAGCATAGTTACCCGATTTGGCATCCCGAATCGAGTAATAACAGATAACGGTTCCCAGTTCAAGAGTAATGCCTTTATGGTATTTTGCGAAGAGCTAGGAATCAAACTCTGCTTCGCTTCAGTTGCTCATCCCCAGAGTAACGGCCAGGTCGAACGAGCCAACAGTCTCGTCTTGCAGGGACTCAAAACCCGCGTGTTCGATAGGCTCAAGGCCTACTCGACTCGATGGGCAAAAGAGCTACCCTCGGTGCTATGGGCCATTCGAACCTCGGCTAGTCGGGCCACCGGTGAAACACCGTTTTTCTTGGTCTACGGAGCCGAAGCAGTGCTCCCGATCGAGTTAACGCAAGGATCACCCCGAGTGGAGAACTACTCAGAAAAGGAACAAGAGCATGCACAAGCGGACGACATAAAATTACTCGAAGAACATCAAGATCGAGCTGCCCTTCGAGCGGCCAAGTATTAGCAAGCGTTACGGAGGTATCACAGTTATAGGATCCATGAGAGAGTACTTGCTACAGGGGACTTAGTGCTACGAAAGGTACAGAAGCACGATAATCGTAACAAGCTATCGCCTAAGTGGGAAGGTCCCTATCGGGTCGTCGAGACAACTCGACCAGGATCCGTATGACTATCTGCACTCGAAGGAACAACGCTGGGCAATTAATGGAACATCGATCAGCTAAGAAAATTTCACGCATAGGCATGTGCCGACAGCAACAGAAAAGGTAAATACTTTCAATTTCATTTATACTAATATTTTTACAGGTAGGGGCCCTACGACTACTTGTCTTGGGCATCGTCACACCTGCGCTTGGCCCGCAGAGACTCGAAGGAGGATGAGATCATCCCTAGGATCTTCCTCCGCCCTTGAGATGGGCCGGGCGACGAGAACGGCAGCTCGATCGGCCTGGGCCTTGAAGCACCGGTAGACTCTAGGCTACCAGCGGGCGAAGGGACCCTGTCAACTTCCTGGGCAACCTCTCATTCAACCGGTCCGGCGGCCGCCGCCGCAATGTCCTCCCATCGCGTGATGGAGAAAGACTCCGTACGGGGGGCAGCGTCAAGCCTCGCTTTCTTCTCTAGCGGCGGCGAGGGCATCCCCTCCGTAGAGGTCCTCGCATCGCTGGGGACCCGCTGCCTCCTCTTCCATGCTCGCCCTCCTCTCCTCCTCCCTGGCCTCCTCCTCTACCTCCCGTTCGAGGACATCCCAGTCAATCTCATCGTCATCCGACGAGATGACAGTCATGGGAGGAGAACAAGGCGGAGGGGAAGACATGAATGCACTAGTACTGCAAGTGTAGAAGCGTGAGAGCGAAGTGGCAAAGGAAAACCGGTGGTGAAAAACAACGAGTTTCATCTACTTATAGGCCTACAAACACGTCACATCAAGCCATTTCAAATTCCCAAGAAGAACAGGAAACAGCATAAGGTGCAAATATCGAAGCGACGCCCGAATCATCATAAGGTCTAAAAGTCACACAGAAGTAGAAACGATGCTTACGCTCAAGTCCTGACCCGATGTGTCTGTCAGGTCGAGACTTGGGGGCTACATCACGCACATTTTTGACACTTACGCCCTACCCTCGACCCGATGCGGCCATCAGGTCGAGATCCGGGGGCTATGTCACTCGGTTATAATACAAAAAGCTCTACTCTCGACCCGATGCAAACATCAAGTCGAGGGTCGGGGGCTATGCAAACACTCGACTCCTCCCCATCGACAAGGGAACAAGAAAGCAGAACAACAAAATGAGCAGATCTGTAATGTTAAGGTAAGTACAAAAATTTTGTTCCATTAATATTATCAAACATAAGTACTACATTGCAGATAGCTACTAGTGCTACTCGAAATCAGCATCCCACCTTGGCAACGAAGGGTCTCCAACGGGGCTCTGTGGAGCCTCTCCTTTATCTCCCTCCGCTCCTGTGGCAGCAGCACGGGTAGTACGAGCAAGAGACGAAGTTTCAAGAGAAGTTTCACCCTTTCCTCTCGCACCATCGACCCTAGAGTAAAGAGGGGAAGAAGCTCCTACCTCATCAACTATGATCCTCAGCGCGTTGGTAACTTCCTCCTCCTCGCGTGGAACCGCCTCTTCCTCCGCTCGCCGGTCTTCCTCCGATAGCTCCCGTGCGAGGGCATCCCAGTCAATCCCACTCTCCGTGTTCACGGAAGCGGCATACCGATATGGAAAAATCACAGCCAAGGGCACAGGAGCCGACATTTCGGAAGAGAGCGAGGAAAGTGCGTCAGAAGCCATGGAAAGTCTTAAGGCTAAAGGTTTTTTTTGCACTTAAGAAGCCAAAATTGGAAGAGGAGGATGATGAACTGGCAAGAAACCTCAATGCAAGTCCGGTCTATTTATAGCACCGGAACAGGCGAGGCGCGACGCTTGGGACGCCAAAACGATCGCTTGCATTCTGGGACAAGAATGAGTGTGCCGCATAAATCAGTCAAGTCAAAACGGATAAGAAAGGCCATGCGAAAAATGAAGCGCCGCGTTACTAACGCTCAAGCCCTGACCCGATGCGTCCATCAGGTCGAGACTCGGGGGCTACATCGCGTGTTTTGATGCTTATGCTCTAAGTCCTGACCCGATGCGTCCATCAGGTCGAGGCTCAGGGGCTACATCGTGCGTTTTGGTGCTTATGCTCTAAGTCCTGACCCGATGCGTCCATTAGGTCGAGACTCGGGGGGCTACATCGCGCGTTTTGATGCTTATGCTCAAGTCCCGACCCGATACATCCATCAAGTCGAGACTCGGGGGCTACATCATGCATTTTGATGCTTATGCTCAAGTCCCGACCCGATGCGTCCATCAGGTCGAGACTCGGAGGCTACATCGGGCGTTCCGATGCTTATGCTCAAGTCCCGACCCGATGTGGTCATCAGGTCGAGACTTGGGGGCTACATTGCCAAATCACCAAGGCAATAAGCTCAACCCTCTACTCGATGAGACCATCGAGTCGAGGGTCGGGGGCTATACAAGTACTTAACTCTATTTCATCAGCAAAGAAATACGAGGACAAACATGGCAAACAAACAAAGTACAAATTCCATTAAAAATGGTTATTACACGGCAGATAGTTACAATCACTACTCTCTCGCGGAATCATCACTTTGCTCCGACAAGGAAGAAGACCTTCCGGCAGGGCTTCGTTGAGATCTCTCCCCTGCTCCCGCAGCGGCAATCCTCGGAGCACAACGAAGAGATGAAATCCCTTGAAGCTGATATTTCATCTTCTTCTCCTCGTGTGCCTTTATTAGCTCGGGAGCAAGAAGGGGAAGAGGCGCCTCGTCTCCAGGATCACGTGCAAGAGATGAAGTTCTAAGAAATGGAACTCCGCCCGGGCCTCCTCGCGTGCCTTGGAGTGAGAAGGGGGAGAAGCGCCTTATGTCCCTCGATAATAACCCTCAGCGCACCAGTAATCTCCTCCTCACATGGAACCATTTCCTTCCCTGCCCGTTGATCTTTCTCCTCTACCTCCTGGGCCAAAGGCATCCTAATCGATCCCATCTTCCAACACAAGGAAGGAAGGATCCGAACAAGGGTAACCACGGCCAGAGGAGCAAGGGCTGGATATACTCGAGTTTTCTTTAAAAGAGAAAAAGGAGGACGCGTTGGAATCCATAGAAATCTTACTTCTAAGCAAGATGGTTCTTGAACCCTCAGCATCGGGAGAACAAGGAGGGAGGGCAGGCTGGAAGAACTCTGTCGCAAGTCCCATCTATTTATAGCACAAAGAACGGATAAGATGCGGCGCTTGGGTTGTCAGAGCCCCCGCTCGCATTCTACGCCAGCGGGGTAAACGAGGAGATGCCAAATTAATGCAGTTCCGACGGTCAACATACCGCACAAAAATACCGCTGAGGCCCTAACTCTCCGCCCGATGCAGTCATTGAGTTGAGAGTCAGGGATTACCCGAACACTCCACTCGAAAGAGTCGTGAGTCGACCTCCCCGATGAGGTCATCGAGTAAGGGAACACCGGGACACAGGTAACCCGATAAAACCTTCAGTTCCACGTTTTCTTCTCTAATACTCCTTTTTCCTTCTAACCTAGACCCAGGAATACGTTTCTTTGTCGACATTTATTCGAGCACATACTTAGTATGTAAGCAAACTAGACCAAAGCACTGTCGTGTTTAAGCCCGACAATGAGCAAAATCTATCTCGCGCGCATACAGGTAACAGATCGTCAGGCATCTAACACCCAATGGCCAGCGGGAGACGAGGTCTCTAGTCGGCTTTTCATGCATGGTCCGATGGGTCCGAGTATGCTACGCAGCTCAAGTAAAGGGCATCGATAAAGGTTAGCAAAAACCGCACGCTTAGGGCTAGCGCATAGTCTTTTCTCTTTTTTACAAACTGCCGCCTCGAGTCTTTACTCAAAGGCGTTTCAATTTAACAAAGGTTCCCAGAAAGTGTGCAGGTAAAAATCACAGGTGCAGCAACCAAAATGATAATCAGAAAAGAGCTGTAAAAAGTGCTAAAGCGAGCTTGCGTCTACGAAGTGTTAATCTTTCTCATCAATAAGGAGAAGGCAGAACAGAACACACTAAGCAAGCAAGATCTTTACCATTAATAAACATACGGGCAACAAAAAATGAAGAAAGGTCAAGCACGTCAGGGTTTCGGGCTCGTGTCATCCACGTCATCGAATGACAACTCCATCATGTCCACTAACGTTGCGGCTAAATCTTTGAAATATTCTACATGGTCGGCGGCTTCAACCGGGTTGCCTGCAAAACCTCATTTAAGCAGCGGTAGTCGAGGTCCGGATGATGACTCTTCACCATGCCAAGCGCGAAGGCAGCAACCCCTCGAGCCACGTCCGTCGTATATTGGCAAGGGTCCGACCGCAATCAGGCACGAAGGGTCTCCACCCGGGCTTCAGCTTGCCCCTTCTCGACGACCACCTTCTCCGTCTCGGCTCGGGCCGCCTCCAGTTGAATGCGGAGAGCCACTGACTCGCGTCGGAAGCCTCTTGACGAGCAGCCATGAGCTGCTGGCAGGCCTTCATGAGAAAGGTCTCGAGTCCGAGCAGTTCGTCCTTCTCCTCGAGCCAGTCTCGAGCAAGTACCGAAGGCAAGGAGAAGGTCGGGGTCAGAGAAGTTGTGGCGCTGGTCGAGGTACCAGCAGGGGCATGATCTTTTCCTGATGAGCTACCATCCGTCGTTCCCCTACAAGACGTTTTTCGGCCGCTAGGATGTCGATAGAGTACCAAAACAACACAAAAGGAAGCAAAACTCACTTGGTCGTGGGATATTTGATTCGTAATATCTTCCTCAGAGGATCCAATTCCAATGGTCTGGCCTGGGAGCCGACCGTGGCAGGAGGCACGATGACCTCTACCGGGCCAACCTGCGAATCAAGCATGTCACCAACCGGCAAGGGCCAGTCAATAACGGTCGCGCAAAGCGTCAACATACCTGGCAACTGGTTGAATGAAGCAGTGATCGAGGCGGCGACAGTGGGGGCATGATCGATCCTCGAAGGCTGTCCCTTAGCTCATCTCGCTGTTCATCCACCAGTTGTCGAATAAATCCAGAGCTAAACTCATAACATCCAATTAGGGAATTGAAGATCACCTGATCGGGCGACCAAGTTCGAGTCCGTTTGGGGGGCCGAGAAGACTCAGGAAGTGAAATCCCCTCGCTACAAGGAGGGACGTTGAGCTCTCGGTTTTCAATAATTTCATCCTCCCACCGGGCGCAGCTGGAAGTAACCCCTGCTCGGACGAAAGGGCGGTTGATGAAGCCTCCATGGTGACTTCATTCTTTCTGGTGGCGATGGCTGCGGGGTCCATACCAGCACTTGCCAGGTTGATGGTCCCCTCCAATAGCACGCCTTCATCCCTAAACATCGGCTCCTAAAGGTGATGTTGGTTAGCAGTAGGCAACATATGCACGAACGATGCATTGCATAGCCCAAAAACAACACTCACCTGCGGTCGGGGAGGACTTTTGAAAAACCCACTACGCCGGTGCGGCTCGAATGGGAACCATTGAATATTTTGATCAGGTGGGCACCAATGCCTATAGGCAGCAAAATTGTGAGGAAAAAAAAATCAAGCGTCAGCGTACTGCCGCCGGAACAAAAAGAGGCGATACATCACCAGCCCTTACCGGTAGGAAAATCCCTGGTGGCATCCTCGATCCCCTCGTAGTCCCAAGCCAGGTGATCGCGGCTCTTGAGGGGGCTGATCCGCCGGGTGACGAAGTCGACAGCTACATCCTAGTTGGATAGAGACAGCTTCGCCAGCTTCGCGGTCTTTTGAACGTAGTACGCGTTGCGGGAGGTCGAAGGAGGAGGACGGGACCACAGCTCGGTGGGGTTGATCAAAAGGCTGCGATAAGCGATCGGATAGTGGACGGTGTCCAGGGAAATGATGTAGAACCACTTCTTCTTCCAATCGGCCTGCCAGGAGGAAACGACAGGAACCCAGATATAGGGATCGGATCTGCCAAATCGAAGGCGAAATCTGGCACCTCCCACCACCTCTTGCTTTACTCTCACCAAAATGTAAAAGTGGCGGAAGATGTTGAGGTTGGGTGGAATGCCCAGGAACGCCTCGCAGAGATGCACGAACACGCTCAACATTGTGATCGAGTTGGGTGGCAAATTGAAGAGTTGGACCGAGTAAAAGTCCAAGACGGAAAGAAGGAAAGCGGAAGGCGGAAAGTTCAAGCCGTAATAAAAGAAAGGTGCGAAGACTACGGTTTCATCTTGGGTCTGCGGGGTAGGGTACAGCTCACCCGCAGAGGGACGCTAGTTGACCAGCGCGCGAGGAGGAAGAAGGCCCTCCTTCTCCATGTCAACGAGGCGCTCTTCGGACATGATCGAGGTCTGCTAGCACTTTTTGAGGCCCTCATCCTCGAACACCGCCTTGCCGGTCTCCCCCTCCTTCGGCGGGGCGCCGCCTCTAGTATTCGTTGCGCGGGATTCGAATGTCATCGTGAAGGGGAAAAGATTTCTGGCCGGCGAAGGAGATGAAGAAAATGGCGGAGAAAACGGAATGCTTTTTTTTCCCGAAAATACAGGTGACGATCACCTTCTCGAAGACGGAATATATACAGTTCCCCTCGCTGGTAGTGGGCGGTTCTGTCCCCCATTACACGGCGCATCTAATGGAGGAGCAGCTGGAAAAGCTAAGCGAGCGCGCGAAACGTCGCATATTTTGCAGACTGCCACATTTAATGCCGTGCATTCCTAATACGACGATATTTTGAATCAAGTCTTAACTCTGTCCAGTATCGAGTTCTTAAGGTCGATGTCGAACCATGGGCAGGTCCGTTGGGAGCTCGAAAAAGGCCGATGGCCGGGCTGTCGACCCGACATCTCCCTACTTGATCCCAGCGGTCCAACCCTGCTCGATGCATTCGACCTCGAGCATGTATGGCGTTATTCGTTCAAGTCAAAACTTGACAATAATTGACCTAACGCTCGGCACGGACCCATCACTGAACAGAGTCTAGGGGCTACTGTCGAATATCTAAATATGGGATATGCACGCGCATGGAAAGAAAATCATGTCGTATATCCCGGACGCCCAGAGCCCTATCTCTACTGGAGAGAAGGCTGACGGAAGGGATATCTCCACATTAGGAAGGATTCGATCTTGCTCCCGTAACGAGGAGATCAAATCGAGTACGACGAATAAATAAGGAAATCCAGGTTCCTTGCGAGGATCTCGAAACGTAGACCCCAGGTCGGGAACGACTCGGAGTTCTCACCCGGCGACGTCTCCAGAAGATGGTGCACCCAACTATAAAAACAGAGAGGTGCACGGAAGAAGAGGAGGAAGGAGGCAATCGGAGTACACACGAGAAGCAGCCCGAGGAGGGTACCCGCTAGGCTATAGTCTACATATTAGATCTAGCTACAGTTTTCCCATCTTCCTTGTAATAAGAGACTAGACACCCTCCAGATTTGTACTCCATGTTCAGCGATCTGATAGTGCAAAGCCACATGAGTAGGGTATTACTCTTCCCAGAGGTCCGAACCTGTCTAAAATCTTGCTTCGTCTGTTTCTTTTGATCCTGCGAACCCCGAAAGTACCCGTTACAAATTTATCGTCGATTTCTTAACATTCAACACAATCTTTTTTGTTTTTTAATTTTTTTTCAACTGTCATCGGGTTTTGTTAGAAATCGCTCGAAATTCGAGCTTTTTTGAACGATTTTGTCTAAAAACAGTAAAAATTGCTCATGATTTGATTAGTTTTTAAATTCATTTAATTTTCTAAACCGTTCAATTTTGAATAAATTCTAAACGATTTTTGGCAAACTTTCGAACATATTGTTAACCTGGAGCCGAACCTCTCTCCCTCCCCGTCTGGTCCGGCCGGCCTCCACTCGTGGCCCGAAAAATGGCGCCAATCCCTCACCAATCTCCCGCCCTCCTCTCCCACTATTTCTGCACCAATACCCTACCCTAACCCCCGTCCTCATGGCCTCGCAGCCCAAGCCGCCCCCGCCGCCGCGCCCCAAGACGCGGGGCAGCTACAACTGCGGCCGATGCGGCCTACCCAAGAAGGGCCACGTCTGCACCGCCCCCGCCCCCACGCCGTCGCCCTCCTCCTCGGGAGTCGCCTCTGGCGGCGGAGGGGAGAACAAGCTCCGGCGCGCCCTCTCCTTCGACGAGGCAGCGACGCCGTCCTCGCCGGAGAAGAAGCCGAGGGTGGTGGCGGACGAGGAGGAGGCGGAGGCGGAGGAAGGAGGGGACGGGACGGGGGAGGACGATGAGAGGCTGGAGCTGGGCGGGAGGGCCGTGCCGAGGGAGGTCATGTCGGAGGTGCTGCGGCTGCTGGGGCCCAGGGGGGTCATGGCCGCGGCGGCGGTCAGTCGCGGGTGGCGCGACTGCGCGGGCCGGGTGTGGCGGGCGGCGGAGGAGCTCCGTCTCCGCGCCGTCGGCGTCAGCCTAGTTGGCGCGCTGCTCCCGCGGTGCACCGCGCTCGCGCGCCTTTCGCTCCGCATGGAAAGGTGAGGGGCCGGGCGAATCTGGACGATTCTGAACGAATCTAATCCGAACTGATTCAATTTTGACGCGATCTGGTCATGCCGCCCTGAGATCGATGGCTGGATCTTTTTTTGGGCGGCTGCTCGGGACAGCGTTGTTATGCATAATTTCTGGTTTAGGGTACTATAATTTTGGTTAAAGGCTAGAACACAAATCACTGGTAGTGTATCGAAAGCGCGATATTTTTGAATGACTTTCCAAGTATAAAGCGCGTCTGATCTGATACTGGTGCCGGGAGATTTATGTATTGATCTCTTATCGGTACGACAATAGGGCATCATTTTACAAGATTTTTTGTTTGGGTGTAGGAATTCGGTCAAAGGTGAGGGCATCATGAAACCATTGGAAAAATACTGCCCGCTTGTGACTTTTTAGCTTTGGATGTGAAAAGCTCATGTGTTTCTCTGAGTAAATCAGATATTGGTGTCGGGAGATTGAATTTGACCAGTGCTTGGTTGAGTTGGTGTGACGATGAAATTCATGTATTGTAGGAAAGCATTGTAAGAAAAGGGTGTGCTGAAAGATTGGTTTGTAGACATTTCATCAGTGCTTGGTTGGATCGTTATGGCCTTATGGGTGTAGTAAGCACATATCTAATGGTTTTTTGTCTGATGACACGGAAGGTATAATCATTGTCAGAATAAAATGTGCCACTTTTGAACACTAGAAACAGTGTTGTTTATCCCTTGATGTGAGCCTGTGACTTTAAACAGACAACCCCAACTAATGTTAAAAGCACTATAATTTGGTTCCACAAGTACCTACTCAGATCAATTATATGGTAGCAGTGCTTGCTGGATTTGTCAACATAGAAGCAACATACATCTATTTGCAACGCCAAACATAAAGGGTTTCTTTTAAGCTTTCTTCCAAAAGGGCTTCTTTTCAACTTTCTTCATTGTGATTGATGAAACTTACGTTTTAAGATAAGTTTATTCTTATTCCGACTGATTCTGTACTTGTGAGACCCATTATTCTATATACATGATCTATTTTCTTCAAACAAGTTAACAAATGCAGACTCAGTCTCACACTTTTGGTACTTAATCTGCGTTTTTATTTACTAGATCAATATTATGTACAATGAAATTACCTTATGCACCTAAGTTGATGCAAAAGAGGATATGCAAAATCTTTACATTGTTTTGGATGTGGTCATGGTGAAGATTAATCTAGTTTTAGTCCTTTGGTGTATGCTGCTCTGTCCTATTTGTATTTGGTGAAGCTTATCTACAATGAAATTATCTTGTGTACCAATGCTATTAAGTCGTAAAGTCGAGTCGAGTCGCCAGGGGGGCGACTTGCTGACTTGGGCGATTAATCGACCGACTAGTCGCGACTAGTCTCGATTAGTCCCTAGACTGGGAAGTATATTAGTAGGACAAATCTTACGAGGAACAAGCTAACCAAACAGCTTTAAACGGCACCAGTGTGAAGAGTTTGGCATACATCGGAGTTGCTTTTGTGAATTTGAACTATGCAGCAAGCTAACCAAATAGTTGTTCTAGTGCCATGGTACTAGAACAGGGATGGGTGAAGATTGAAGATAGAGCATTAACCATGTGAAGAGTGAAGAAAGAGCAATGGAGGCAGAGGCTGAGTGGCTCGGGCGGGGCCGGAGGTGGAGGCGGAAGCCGCTCGGGCGGGGCCGGAGGCGGAGGCGGAAGCCGCTTGGGTGGGGTCGGAGGCCAAAGAGGAGGACCGGGGCCGGAGGCCGCTCAGGTGGGGCTGAAGGCGAAAGCGGAAGCAGCTTGAACGGAGGCCGCTCGAGCGGGACCGGAGGCGGAGGCCGCTCTCTTTGATTGTGGGCCTTAGTCGTGTGGCTAGATAAGCGCGATTAGTCATGGCTAGTCGCCGGTTAGTCGTCCAGTCGCCCGACTAGCCTCTCTAGTCAAGTCGAACACCCTAATTGTCCTCCATACACCGACTAGATGACTAATTGTGGATTAGTCGACGACTTAATAACAATGTTTTGCACTTAAGTTGATGTGAAAGAGGATAAGTAAAACACTATGTTGTTTTGTATCTGGTCAATCTAGGTTTAGTCCTCCCGTGTATGTTTCTTATGCCGAGAAAAAGATATTCTACTTATAACAGGTATCTTGTTCTTCTATGTTTGATGCAGTGATGTTGATGCCACTATGCTGGCATGTCTTGCATTTTCCTGCTCAAGTTTAGAAACTCTTGAAATCACCATGGCTGACAAGGCAGTTAACAGGATGACTGGGTACGTTGCATTATGAGATGCAATTTTCCCTTGTATATTGTTTTTTTGACTTATATTGAATGGACTTGGTTGGTTATAATTTGAATGACCTGTATTAAGCACCTCTTACCTTGTTTTTAAGTGCTAGCTTCTAACCTAAAAAATTGCCTTGTAAGAGTAAGGTTCCTAAACAATCAGATTTGTCAAGTAAAGATTTTACTTTTGTCTTATATATGAGGATTTGTACTTATTTACAATTTTACTTATGCAATGCAATGTAGTTATTATTTTTTTAATCTTTGCTGATAGTTCTAGTCACCTTGTAGTCATTTTATCATGTTATGTTATGCTTGCATAAACCAGTCTCTTTCCGGTTTTCTTGCATACAACCTGCAAGATTGTTAGCACAATTTCCACTTTCAACCCCTATGTTAACTGAAGCTGTTTCTATGCTAAACAGAGAGGAGCTAAGTCGATTTGTTTCGGAGAGGCGTTCTCTCTTAGTTCTCAAAATTGGTGGTTGCTCTAATCTTGGTTTTCTTAATCTAAGCTCTTCAAGCCTTTCGGTTCTTTGGTTGTCAGATCTTTGCTTCCTTTCAAAAACGGTAAATATTGTGTTATACTGTTCTAGTACTATTTACAGTAATAGCAACTTTTTTTCCTGCATGAATTCATTGGACTGCAAATTGCTTTTAGGTCATAAACTGTCCTAATATGAGCGAGCTCTCGCTGAGTTTCACACAGCAAAGTAATGATTGTACTGATCTGGTTACTTTGATGGATGGCCTGGGTCGTACATGCCCTAACTTAAGAAATATGCACATATCATCAATTCAATTGTCCAATGAAGCTGTGTTTGCTCTAGAGAGTGCCAACCTCAGGTATATTTTTATCCCACCATGTTTTCAATGTAATCTTGCCGGATCTTCGAGTTATAACAGTATAGTTCTCACCTCAATTCTAGTTTCGTAGTATTTCAACCTTTTAATGTCAATCTCGTTATTGCTTCATCAGGGGCTTGTGCATGCTATCCTTGATTCTAGGTTCAAAAATAACAGATGCAGCCATTCCATCTATTGTTCGATCTTGTGCTAGCTTGGATTTGCTTGATTTAAGTGGGTAAGCTCCATTTTGTCTCCTTGGAAATAAAATTAAATTATGGGGTGACCCTAAAGTTGCTGATTTATTGCCCATGAGTTACTTCAATTAGCTGATCTAATTACTCGGTTTGGTTATACTGCAGATCTAGCATCAGTGATAATGGCGTTGGGATGATCTGCAAGGCGTTCCCTCATACTTTATCAAGGTTGCTCCTTGCTCTTTGCCCGAACATTACCACATGTAAGCCTCAGATTTCTTCTCATGGTTTATTATTTCTGCTCCACTGAATGAACTCACTAGTCACCATTCACGTGCCCCAATGTGAAACCTGTTTTATGTGATTTTCTAGGTGGGATTCAGTTTGCAACAGCACAGTTGCCACTTCTTCAGCTCATGGACTGTGGAATGAGCTTACGTTCTAATTTGCAGAATGAAAAACAGGGGGCAAATTTTGGTGAAATTAATGGAGGCATTAGATTCTGTCCAAAATTACCTACCTCGAAAAAGCAACCTATGTACCAAAAGCTCATTATAAAGCATGGTAATTTGAAGAAGCTCAGTCTATGGGGCTGTTCGGCAATAGATGTAAGCCTTAGAATTTTGCCAGCATCAATTCATTCAACTCCTTATTCATATGGTCTTATTACTAATTTCACAAATGGCAGGCTTTGTATGTAAATTGTCCAGAGCTGAATGATCTCAATCTCAACTCTTGTACAAATCTACATCCAGGTATTTTTCATTCCCTTTTTCTTCAGCTTGTCAAGTTGGTAAATAGTTACTCCCTCCAGTCACAAAAATATATGTCGTTTTGGACATCGACATGGTCCCCCAAAATGCAACTTTGACCATTAATTTGTATTGTAATATATTTATGAAACCCAATAAAATTATAATATTATGAAAGTATTTTTCAAGACAAATCTATACATATGACTTTTCCAATCTAAATATTCAAAAAGTATCGATAGTCAAAAGTTTCAAAAGATTGACTGCACGCATCCCAAAACATGTATTTGTGAGTTGCGACTGGAGGAAGTATTATCGTTATTAACAATTTAAATTACTTGCCACAGAACGGTTGCTTCTTCAATGCCCAAATTTGAAGAATGTGCATGCATCTGGATGCCAAGATATGTTGATTGGAGCAATCAGAAACCAGGTACTATTTGTTAACCCATTTCTCACTCCCAAATGAATTTTCCTGTCAGCTAGATCTTCCTTTTGCAGCTTGTCAGTTGTGTGCACTAGCCTGAAGCATAGTTGTCACGGCGGTTCGGCTAGGCGCAGCGAGCCTGGACGCCTAGGCGTCTAGGCACCCGCCTAGGCGATGATTAGAGGATGAAAATAATAAATAATATCTTATATGACATGGCAAAAGTTGTACTAATACCAATACAAAGCAGAATTTGGCAACATAAGATAAGGAAACAACAAACAATTAAGTTTGATACAAACTTACAAAAGTATGTATATATTATTTTAATATTATTATTATTTTTCTTTGGTCTAAACCTTTAATATTATTATTTTTTTCTTTGACCTAAACCATATCCCAGCCCAATCGGCCCGTTCGGTTCTTCCCTCCCTATAACCCTAATCCCCTTTTCACTCTCTCCCGGTCTCCCCCCATTATCAACCCAGCCAACGCCTCCCTCACTCCCCTTCCTCTCTCTCCCGCACTCCCTCTCTCTTCTCCCTCAATCATCGTTGATCCCCCCTTCTCCTCTCATTCGACGCCGGCACCGGCCCTTCTCCTCTCCCTACGCCGCCAAGGCCGGTCCTGAGTTTTTAGGGGCCTAAGGCGAAATTATAAATGGAGGCCCCCCATAACATAAGCATCGAAATATTTTTATATTACCATGTATCAACTGAAAAGACAATATTCAATGTATTATAGAAATTGTTACCAATAAATAAATGGAAGTACAAAAGTGAGATTATTTACCTCAAACATTTTGTAGAGATCATCTTAGGAAATATCTTCTAACATTTCTAGATGCAAAATCATCAATTATGGCCTCAACATTAATGTCATCCAATAATTTCTTCTCAATACATAAAGTTGCCAGACCATTTAACCTTTCTTGAGACATTGTAGATTTTAAATAGTTTTTCAATAATTTTAATTTTGAAAAGCTGTTTTCAGCTGATGCCATAGTTACCTGCATAGTAAATAAGATCCTATAAACAACAATTCCACAGTATCTGCACAGTTTCTCAATTTTTAGATAGACACTGCGTGTTGTGTTCGGTCTCTGTCTCGGATGTGCTACAGTACCTGCGATGGAAAATAGAAGTCCAGTCTAGTTTTCTGTGCTACAGTACCTGCGATGGAAAATAGAAGTCCAGTCTAGTTTTGTTTCGATTTCTGCTTTGATGTGAAGCAGCCCAACTCTTGTAATTGAGTCTATATATTGCAATGAAATCAGAAAAGACGTGAGCAGTTTTCACGTCGCAAAAACAAGTCTATTATGTAGTTTTAGTTTGATTGTTGTTTTTTCTCTGAAAACAGCGTTCAAGTCTGAAGCTTTTGCTAGTTAGTTTTAGCCAAGAGTTGCACACGAACGTTTCAGCCGGAGCGTTTTCAAACAAGGAACAGAAAACTTATCGCTGGCACCTAGTTTTTGGACTGATTATCAACAGCGATTGCTCTCGGCTCTCGTGTAGATGCGTAGTCTTCACATTAGGATGGAGTCACGGAGGGGCCCTGGTAATTTGGAGGCCCGGGGCGACCGCCCCGCTCGCCCCACCCTAGGGCCGGCCCTGTACGCCGCCGCCTTCTCCAGCCTCTCCCTCGCATGCGCCTCCTTTTGCCCCCGAGCGGAGGTGAAGATTAGAGGGGGCGGCAAGGAGCAGAGGGGATGGGTCGAACGGAGGTGAGGAGGAGCAGAGGGGGCGGCGAGGAGCAGAGCAGATGCTGCAGATCGGAGAGGACGCCAGTCAGGAAGGGGATCCGGAAGGAAGTGGGACCAGGAAGTGGGCTCTCACCGAAGGTCCAGAACTACCGGCGCAGAGGCGGTCCAGCGGTGGAGGAGGTTCGACGGCGGCGTGAACAAGGCGCAAAGCTCCCTTGGGCCCTGTCTCTTCTCACGCAGAGGTAAGCTAGGGTGTCTCGGTCTTGCACCTTGTGCGGACGTCTCAACACCTTATCCCGCTCTTCCTCTCCTCGGCATGCGCTCAACTCCAGCCGCCTGACGCCCAGTCGTCGTTCCCCTCACCTAGACGCCTGGGCATGCGTCTAACTCGCTCCAGGCGAGGCGGCTGGCCCAGGCGTCCTCCTCCGGCCGACTGGACGACCTCTGTTTTAAAGTCGGGCGACTAGTCACGACTAGTCATCGACTAGCCGACAAGTCAGTCCAGCAAACCTAGTCGCTGCTACCGACTCGACTTGCCACACTAGTCGAGCGACTAGGTGACTAGTCGGTGACTAGTTTCGACTAGCCAAGGCTGGCAAGTCGCTCGACTAGGAAAATGGCCTGCGCAGCTAATACTTGAGCCTGCCTTCTGCTAGTTCGGTCTAAATCCAATTCATTACTTCACGTGCTGCAGACCTTAGCCTCCTAACACCGCCGCTGCCCAGTTGAAGTAGTGTCATCGCCGGTATGTCACTACCGCCGATGCATGGTGGAAGCAACGTCGCCGCCGGATGCCACCACACAGGTGCCTTTTCTCTTCCTCACCGCCGGACTCCTTCCTCTCCCTCATTGCTCTTGTTGTGCGGCTCTCCCGCCCTACTCCAATACTCTTTACTCTCCCCTCACCGCTCCACCTCTACATCTCCGGTCACCGCTGATCTGCCGTCTGCTCCTGCTGGACCTACTCTGCCTCTGCTCTCAAGCATTGTGTCTCACTGCCTCCCACTCTGCTTTTTCTTCTACTCTTCTGCAGTTGTGCTCTACTGATCTCCTTTGATGATGATTTGTTATGGCAAAAAAAGGTATGCAGTACGACTTGTATCGACTAGTTAGCGACTAGTCTGACCTAGTCACGACTAGTCTACAAGTCGGTACCCTAGCGACTCGACTTGACTTTGCGACTTGCAAACCTTGTGGACGACTTGGCGTTGTCTAGGCGACGCCTTGATAACTATGGCCTGAAGATTCAAGGTTCTGGATGAGCATGTTTGAGGTGCTCAGCAGCTAACCATTCACTATTAGCAATCAGAAAGTGCAAAATATCGCAGAATTAGCTGCATATTATCCAAGAGTGTTCTTCACCAGTGCATCTGGCTTATCCAACAAATGTAGGTGTGTGCAGAATTAGACCGAGCCAAATAAACCAAACTGACCTAAAATTTTTGTTACTCCATGTTTGGTTTGCAATTTGGCAGAGCTCCAGATTCCAGCTCCACCTCAGAGCTGAAACTTGTAGATTGAAATAAAATGACTTAAGTTTATAATTTTATTCTAAAATGTAAACAAGATGATCCACCTAAATACTCTTAACATACCCACAGCTCTAGCTCCACGAATTTGGTGAAGCTAGGAATACCCAGCTCCACCAACTCCAAGAATTTGGTGGAGCTGGAGCTCTGCCAAACACCGCCTTAGTAGGAAAAAATTAGTGCCTTGCTTCCAATTTGATGGGGACCAACGGCTTCAAGCTCTTGCTCCTACCTTGAGTGACTTCTTGTCATAATCCCAGGCATTACTGGCAATCTGGCATCCAATCTGACTGTGGACATGAGGTTTCTCAGGATGAGCTACACTTGCGATGTCATTACTCCACGCCATGCATGTGAGGCCATGACTGATGGTGTGTCAGGCTATCATATACTTCGTTGAATTGTTAAAATTCGAAAATGACATCTTTGATTGCTCCTTGAAAATTTAGAGTTGAGCAGTCAGTCGCATGTGGATAAACTCTTTTGTGGGACTTATTTATCGCACCCACTAAAGTAACTGATACTTGGCCGACTTGTTTTACTAATTTGCATTTGAGCTATCTCTAAAAAAATTGGAAGTGCATTCTCCCAGTTTTTCGTTTTCCAATGTATTGCCAAAATTTTTGCCAGGTTCTGAATGAGTTCGCTGCAGCTGAACCACATCTTCCATGCAAGCGGCTAGCAGATGGTTCGAAACGGGTTCAACTCCCACAGTTCCCAGAACAACAGGTAAACCTCATCCTACATAGCTGTGCTATCTCATAATCATTATATCAAGGCATCTGCTAACTCTTATATTTCTCTCAGCCATCGGAGGACAAAAAATCGATTGGATTAAGGCAGACACAGTGCACTGTGCATCTTGATTCTTGATTAATAATAGCATAACCAGAGCTAGAGAACTGAGCATTGCACACATTCTAATTTGTGAAATTATACTATGGTGAATATTATTAATTTGTAGTGTGCCTCCAAACCCATAATATCTGTAATGCGCTTGTTGTCTAAGCTGCTACCTGGAAGTCGAACTTGTATCAATTGCTTCTGGGTTTACTGCAGTGTATTCTGCCTGCCTGTGAGACTTTGTAGAACAATAATATGTAGCCATGACCCGGTATTCTCTTCGGGACAATAAAGATCCTGAATCCTTTGGACTATTCTACTTGGCATGTTTAACTGCAGTGCTTAGTACAGCTACATTCTTTGGGACCATTGTTAACCTTATACTTGATGTGAATCCACATGTTAGATGATTAGCATCCATAATCTGGCTGTCATGCTTCTTGATAGACTTCACTGAAGAAAAGTAATGCAGGATTATGTAAGCCTTTGATTCTTTTCTTGCTCTGGTTGGAGCATTTGAAAATCACCGGATTGCTTGGAGCCTGTCATCATTGCAAAGGGGACACAAGATCCCCAAAAGGAAATATATGTTTTGCATAACATACAAGCACCTTTTGGATACAATATTCATAGATAGAGTAGCATGGAGGGAACGACCCAAAGTTCCTGAAAGTAATGGCACAACTTTTCAACACTATGTTTTTTTTTGCCAGCCTTGAACCCTTATAATTGCTTATGGAGAACCGTATTGCACATTGGCATAGAATAGGAATATGCAATAATGTATGATGCATTGTAGGTACTGAAACTTGTATAAAAACACGATTCCCTATCTCTATGCACATGGCATGTCTCCTCTAGTTGGCTTAGAAATATAAATCTCAGAGAAGTGTATGTGTATCCATCACAACACATGAAACATTGGCAGTTTTTTTTTGTGTATACATCACGAAAGAACGCACCTCATCATCGAACCCGGACACCGGTTAATTAACAGCTTGATAATTAAACAATGCTGTTGGGCAATTATTTGTTTCAACACACCATGATAATTGAACATTGCTGTTAGACATACTGCAAGATACCTGCAGTGGAACAGGTAGCACTACTAGCATTTTATGCTAAAGGAAAGCAAGAAATTAGAGGAAAATAGCAAGAGGAAAAGGCAGATGTATGTAACACTGACATGTAGATGACATCTTTGTTACGTATATACTCCATATGATAAGATGGAACTGGCCTTACGCACATAATACATCAAGATGCCTCAACTGAGACGATCGATACAAACTTAACTGGTGCATAGTAAATTAATATTAATTATGATACAGAGAGGAGCAAGCAAAGCCATATCCTTGCAACTAATAACGGATGCTATGCGATGCCTTCTTCGATCAACTTCTGCTCTTGCATTTTTCCATTGCCCTTGGTGCTGAAATTAACAAACAAAACAAACAACGGCACGCATGCATCGTATTATCATCAATTCTGAAGCATGTAAAGAACATCTATATGGAAGTGTTCCCGAGTTACTGACCAAGGCCAATGGCTTCTGATCCTTTCATTATCCGGAGGCGCTTGCACGACTCGACGAACATCCTGCCAATTAATCCCAAGAGGAAGAAAAATTAAAAGCGTCCTGTTTGAGAGAGCTTAATTAGCTTATATCTCCGACGACACTTACTCCCATGGGACGTCGCCGACGAGCATCCAGTCCCCGTCCTTGTCCTCGTACGTCGGCACGTACTCGGATCCGTTGAGCAGATCCATGAACTTGCTCTCGTTCATGCCGTTCATCCCCTGGGAGCCGCAGTTGCCTGAAACAATTTCGAGCAGCATCGCAGCGCGACATGAGAAACAGAACTACAGCGCATGAAGTTTGGCCAATGCAAGTATGTGAATTGGTCCTATATATACGCACCAATGGTGAAGGAGCCGAACATCTTCTCGAGTGCCTTGGACAGCTCCTGGTAGCTCATGTACATGCTGAGGTCCACCTTGCGCAGGTAGGGAGCGCCGTCCATGCTCACCTTCACGAACGCCGCGGCGCCGGGCTTGTCACCGTCGTCCTTGCTGCCGCCTTTCTCGGCCTGCACGGCGAGGATGTTCTTCCGGAACGACCGGACGGGCGGCCAGCCCACCACCTGTGCCCTGATCCATCCAACAAAAATGAATTGCTCAGGCTCTACGAATGATATACTCCAAGTCACAAATAGTTATCGTTTTGGACATATAGATACAATCAAACTTTCAAAATTCTGACTATCAGTATCTTTTTGAATATTTAAATTAGATACATGAAAATCATACGTGTATATTTGTCTTGAAAAATAATTTCATAATATTATAATTTTATTGGGTTTTATAAATATATTATAATAAAAATTAGTGGTCAAAACTGTGTTTTGGAGATCGTACGTGTTCATATCCAAAGCGAAAAATATTTGTGACGAAAGAGAGTATATCTTCTTTGATTTTGCAAGTCTCGTCGAAAGGAGCTCAACTTCTGGCCTATTTGGAACATTTCAATGCAAAGTTCGGAACATGGAAATCTTTACAGTAACTACAGGAATCGAGCTATCTCCCTCGAATTCCCTGTGAAAATTCCGGCGAAACTCATGCAGTTTCAAACAAGACCTTATAGAAGCGACCATGTTAACACCGTCAATTTAGCCATTTAATGGCGCATTGATTTCTAACCAGACGGTGGGACGAACACGAGCGGTATCCACTGTCCCTCTGTGTAGGGATCTGAATTCAAAATACACCATAAAAGGCTTAAGATCCAGGAGATGGTGGCAAAGTGGACATGCTGAGACATTTTGCTGGGAAAAAAAGGAGCCCCTTTTTATCGTGTCGGCACGGCACTAGCTACGGTCTCCCAGTGCATGCCCCACATGAACATGCCGCCCCATGTCTTCTTGTACTCTTCACGGTATCGATCACTGTACCGGCGTATCCGGGTCTGGATCCAAATGTTCCCAAAAATGCAGATCCAAAATTAGGGTTTTCCCCCGAACACATGCATGCCACTCAAATCTCTGTTTGAAACTCGCGAAGTTTTCCCAGATAAGCTAGGAAGTTGAGCTGTTTTAGTTGAAATTCCTCCTAAGCTAAGAAGAGGGTTCCAAAAATCGATGAAAATCGTTTGAAAATCGTGATTTTGGATTGTATCGAGCCATCTTGAAATTTTAAACCAGTCGATAAACTGGCCCAATTCAAATTCAAGAAATTTGGAAGAATTTATCAAAAAGTGTTAAATTTTTTTTGTGAGGTCCTCAAGCAATGCTAATGATGCTGTAAAATTTTCGTAAGATGATCAAATCTGTGTAGTTTTTTAAAATTTTCAACAATGCTACTGTTTTTGTATATACTCTTTTATTTTTGATTTTCTAGTGGTACTAAATGAAGTCTAATAATTTTAAAAAAAATTTGTAAGATCCTGAGGTAATGCTAATAATGCTGCAAAATTTTCAAAATATAATCAGACATGTGTATTTTTTAAAATTTTTGACATTGTATATGCTATTCTATTTTTGTTTTTCTCGGGGCACTAAATGAAGTCTAATATTTACTAAAATTTTAGTATATGGTCCTTGGATACTATTTATGATACCATTAAAATTTTATAGTATCAAGCCTATAAATTTTTAAAAAATCTGATAGTATACTATGTTCCTTTTCATTAATTGCTATTTTTTATTTTTTTAGAAGCACTATTTGGATTAAAAATTATTAAAATTTCTCTGATGTGTTTTATAGATCAATTAGGATTTATTTAGATTTTCTTTAATTTTTTCAATTTTCCTTGAGTGTGCCAAAAATGAATAAAACCAGTAGAAAATCGGTGAGAAAAGTGGCGTCGCTTAGTTTGCCAATTTTCGAAGAAAATGGATCAAAAATCGGTGAAAATCGCTGGAAACTTGGTTAGTTTTCGATTTTTTTTGCTGCTTTTTAACTGCTGATTTCGAAAATTTTGACTTCGAAATTATTCAATTTTTACCCACCACCTGGTGATTTTTGGGTGCGATTTGGTGTTGTGAACCCCGGCTAAGTATCTATCAGGCTCATGCATTAATAATTCATGGTCCAATGACCCGTCCTGTTTGAAGCATGCACGTATGTCTATACTTGCTAAAAAATACTGTGTCAGATCGAGTGGTTTCTGAGGTTAACTAAAACATATCCATCCTAATAAACTTTAAATTAATCTCCCTCTCTTCTTTCAGAAGATGGCGGGTTCTTTTAGAAGCTGGTAATGAACCAACAGAAGACAAGAACAGCGCATATACACGCGCATGTATGCAGAAAGCGAAGGCGTGCAAATTGACGAGCATGAATGCATGGACGACGACGTACTTGCGCGAGCGCGGCTTCTCGGGGTCCAGCTGCTCGGTGACCACGCTGCTCTGGCTCGGCGACCTCTTGATCTTCCCGTTGTTGGCGGCGGCGGCGGCCGGCGACGGCAGCGGCGCCACGGCGGCAGCTTCCTGATCATCATCCTCCCCCACGGGTGGCGCGGCGGCCGTCGCCGTCTGCAGCTTCAGCTTGAGGTCGATGGTCTCAGCGAAGCCCCTCTTGCCGGAGCTTCTCGCCGCCGCCGCCTCCCCGGCGTCGTTGCAGCTGCCGGGCAGGCCGAGCCGGAGCTCGGTCTCCTCGAGTCCGAGGCCCGCCATTGATCTCCTGCTCCAAAGTAATAATGGTTTGGCTTCTTGGCTCTTGATGAATTTGCTCTTGTTTGGTTTGTGAGCACAAAGCAGGGCAAGGCAAAATAGACAGAGAGGAGGTGGCAAAAAAAATGATAATGGCAGGTCGATGGTTAAAGCGGGCTTTGGTTCCCTCTTGCTGGAGTCGCGTATATTACTAGGACCATGGCACAAAATACAATTTGGCTGCTTTTTGTGCCAACACACCTTGAAAAAAAGGGGCGAATATCATTGGACGGTTTAGCAATAGGTTTTCTACAGTTTCAGCAAATTTTAAAAGAATATTTGAAAAATTCATATTTCAGCAAGTTTCACGTATTTCTAAAAGTTTCAAAAAAAATTCAAGCCAAAGTTTCAACTAGTTATAGATTTTGGAACTTAAGTTTCACCAAGTTTACACCGTCGAGTTTCACCAAGTTTCAACCAAAAGTTTCAATAAGTTTCAATATATTTCAAATAAGTTTTCAGGAAGTTTCGGTGAGCTCACCTAGCTACGATGGTATTACCACTGAAGGACTGAAATAACATCGTAGGGGGTGAATGATCACAATAAATTTCCCCTTTGAAATAAATCTAACTAAAAGTTCTCACTTCAAACAATTCAGCACAAATGAGCTAAAATAGAGAAATCTGTTCTAACCGGTACCGCAGCACAGGGAGCGGTAGTGTCGGAGTTCGGTACTACTGTAGCACAGGGAGTGATAGTGCCGGAGGTTGGTACTACCGCTTGATCTGGGCGGTAGTGCTCAAGAATAGAGTGCAAAAACAGCACGACCTCAAAACCAAATTCGATGAAACTTTAGATCGGCTAGTCCGATACACATGAAACTTTGTATGCACCTTCTTATGGAGGTCTAGAACCTATTCCAACCTTCAATACCAGGGATTGACGTCAAAAGTTCTAACCTTTTTCCGATCAAAGGGAAGGTGCAGCAGTTTGGTCAAAAACCAAAAACTTGATGTCCGAACTTGCTCGTGGGGTTTGATAACCATGATGATCTTAGGTATCCTCCCACTCGTCACAGCAAGCTAGAGCACAAGAGAAAAACTGCACAAACACGATTTACAAGAAATTCTTCATCCAAGCAAAAAGATCGAGTTCTTGAAAAGTTCAAGACAAAGATTGCCTAGATGATGAGGATATGATCTAAATAAGATTCATCCATCAATCATGCATCATCAGCAGCACAAGAAGCACTAGCAAGTAGAAGGAGGGAAGACAAATCTAACTTGTGAGAATGTAACTTGCAAGAATTTAAATGGCATAATTTAAATACAGAATTTAAATGCTAAATTTAAATTACAAAATTTAAGTCATAATGTAAATATGAAATTTAAATTCACAAGTAGGAAAATTAATTTTTATTTCTTTGGATAAAGGTTTACAAAGCCTCACAATAAGGTAGGCAAAGCTCAAAGGAGCACCAAAACCTTCAATGGGAGAGACACCCCTCTCCCCCTCATTGATAGCCTTTATGGATCATCCTACACCCTTGTATCAGTTGCTTCAATCCTAAGAAACCTCTCCAAAGGCTAGGACTGATCTACTCTCTTATACATGGGCTAACACGAAACCCACCAATATAAGGGGTTTTGCATACTTCTCAAAGCTAGCTAACTTGACTATTACCCTATCCTCTAAACCACGATCCAACATCTCTCTTTGATTCGAGCAGCTTCAAGCTAGCATATAAGCATTTCCCCTACCTTCTTGGCTTGCAGCGATTCCGTCTCCGGTCATCCTCCGGCGATCACTGACCTTTTGGACCTCCGATGCACCTTGCCGAGTTTTGATCAGCGATTCCGTCTCCGGTCATCCTCCGGTGATCGCTGACCTCCAATGGACCTCCGATGCACCTTGCACCGTCGTTATGCAACCATCGAAAACAAGGAAACCCATCACATAGCAATGTTCAAAATGATACACAATAATCATCAAATTGCTTAACTTAAATCAAGTCTCGTTCATAATGTCGGCACTACCGCTAGCTAGAGGCCAGTAATACCGCAGGTCCTGTACTACCGCACTTTGACCATTGGTAGTGTTGGATGCACTGTAACCCCCCGAGACAACCTTCCCTAGAAAATACTACCGCCATCTTCAATCCTGTAGTACCGTTACTCCGGTACTACCACTCTAAAGTCCAATAGTGCCGCTCAGCACAAAACCCAGAGAAAATATTTCCTGTAAAAGAACTACCGCTCCTCTAGCTAGTAGCTCCGACAAGCCGGTACTACTGCCCATACCAAGCCAGTAGTATCGCCTGGCTGGCTCTACCGCCTCTACAAGGCTGATAGTACTGATCATACTGACATCGCCTCAAATTGCCTTAAATTGAAGTCTAATTCAAATCAAACTCAAACCTGAGCACACCTTGCTCAAACATGGTCAAATACTCAATTTTCAATTTTTCTTATGATCCAAATACAAGAACAAATTTTCACCATGATCACGAGAAAGCATTTTTTAATTTTTTTTAAAATTTTCTTCCCTCTAAGATGCATTTTCTACATTTTCTCCCCCTTTTGGCAATATAGGCATCAAGAGATCCTGTAAGTATGAAATGCATCCTAAAGAGCTTTGAAGATTATCGAAGTGACCATTTAAACAAAGTATGACACCAAGCTATTTAAATTCAGATTATGTTAAACTAAGTCATATCCAATTTCATATCTCAATATCCTTGCTAGCAAGCTTTAAAAGAAATTAGCTATTTTGCATGATTTCAACAAGAGCAACACTTAGCATAATTTCAAGACTAAAAGCGAAGCCAAGTCATGGATTAAATGGATATATTAGAGTTCAACCTAGTCAACACTTTGGGAAGCTACAAGTGCATAAGATAACCCTCTTGCTCAATTATCTTTTTAATGTAAATTTTTTATTTTAATGCACACAATGCGATTTAGAGAGTTGATCCTAGTGAAGCACATCCTCGACTAGGAGCTATCGACAAAGACTTCCTAGGCTTCACCCCCTTTCGTAATTTTTTTTTTTTTGCATTTGATAATGTAATTGACTCAAGCCATATTCGACCATATCAAGTAGGAAGCTTAAAAAGTGGTCTTTGTCATACACAATACATTCTAATTTCTTCCTAAGTGCAATGGGAAGTAGTCTTATGAATGTAAGGTGTTAAAATCAATTTTAACACACACAAGTCAATTTTTTAACATTTTCAGCACTTAGATTCATGAGCATTTTGAGGATTTTATAGTACAACAAACTGCTTAACCCAAGTTAACATATGGATTCTAGTAGAAACATAAGATTTCACAAAGCATGTCATAAGCACCTAATGATGAAATATAGCAAATAAATGCCACAAGTGTCATCAAGTTTTCATTAAAGCTCAATTTTAAATTTTAGCAAGCTTAGCATGATGAATTAATACCAATTATACATGACTAAGCTAGCATATTCCTCAGAAAAGTAGACATGACATGGGATGTGTCGGGACCCCGAATTTGCAAATCCGGACCCTCTGTGTATTCAGCACTAGTCCAGGAACGCGCTAGTGCACACAGTCTTAACATCGGTAAATATCACAATCATACCACTCGATACTAATAAAGTACTTTAATTAAATAGTCAAACTGGTTACTCGACCTTATAGTCAAGTTACAAATATACGCCACGCAGGGCGAAACTTATTAAGAGAGAAATAATAGCAGCGGAAAAATAAGATAACTTCGTGGCGCCATCCAGTATACCACAGGCAACTGACTGGGCTCGCTCCCTAAGTAGACGGCTCCTCTTGGAGCTCCTCCTCCAAAGCTGGTGTAGTCTCCTCTTCAACTGGTGTTGTATTGTGGCAAGGGTGAGTACTTGGTACTCAGCAAGTCATGCAGAATGCGACTAATATACTACATGCATGGCTTAGTACAAAGGAGTGGCTCAAGGTATTTTTGCGATGAAACATTTAACAAGTATCATAAGTAGATTCGAAAGCAGTAGAAACAAGTAAAGCATAGATAACTTTTCAAGGAGTTTAATAAACATCTTTCCCATCCTAATCCACATTTCCATCAACATCATTATTAAACCAAACCCAACCTTTCAAGTCCAAGATATTTTCATGAAAGTCTAACCCTTGACTGTAATTCCCGAGCGATGTCCATTACCGCGGACACGGCTATTCGAATAGATTCTACACTCTGCAGAGGTTATGCACTTTACCCACAAGATACAGTCAAACACCACAAAGGCGAGTTCCCGTAACAAAGTCTTTCGGAAACTTCTAACAATACAAGTGGTCCTCCCCGGTTGTTGCACACTAACCCTTCCCTTAGCTAAGGCGAAGTTTAGGCCAACCAACCGTTAGATGGAGTACTGGCCTCGGCCAGATGCGCTCCCCGTACAACTTACACAAAGGGTGTAGTTGACCTCTGAGGTCCCACAGTGCGTTATTAGCAACTTAGTCAACTAGGTCCGTCCCATTCTGGACATGTGGTTGCACGTTAGACCCAGTTCAAAGGCTTGCAAGGTGAAGTCCTTAGGGTGACCAGGGCAAGACTACCCAAGAACCAAACCAACATTCCCAATGCCACAATGGCCCACTGATTATTCTTGCCACATGCCCTGGTCGAAAAACTATTTATCAAACCCGCTTGATTACCATGCACCACGTGCCATCAACATCACATGATACCTTTCCAAAACAGGTTCAATATATCATTAAGTCAATATTAACGTTTGATTGTCCAAAATCATGTCATGAGCACGTAGCAGGTCTAAGCCATATACTACAACGGTCTAATTTCCCATGTTGGCAATTTAATAATGTCCAACTAGTAATCCACAACTAGGGTGACAAGGGTCATGGCACATACTTAAGTAATCAAGGTGTCATACAGCAATTTGGCATTTATTTAATTCCCCATATTTAAATAAAGTATTTTCTAATTGAACTAGCATGCAATAGGTTAAATCAAAATAGGTTTCAAAATAGGATCAACATGGTCAAAGCACAACTTGCCTTCAAAAAGTACTTGTTCTTGGTCTTGAGTTGGATCCTGAGTCAATACTTCTCCTTCGAATCCTTTCGGCACTTCAACGTCTACTCGTAAAGCGTGCAAATAGCAACCAATGAATAAAGCAGTAGACAAAAACATCCAAACATCCAAATAAAGTCCATAAACAGAGATAGCATAATTTTATAAATTTTTAGAAACTGGAATCGCTCAAATCGGAGTTTAAATGCAAAAGTTATAAGCGTTTGAAGTTTGAAACAAAATCTGAAATCATTATTTCGAATTAATAAATCATTTTCTCTTTCGAAAATTATTTATTGCGTCAGCGAGGACACGTGGCAGCCTCTGATTGGTCTGCGGCGTCGGTAGGTCCATGGACTCGGTCCACGCTCGGCTCGGGTCTACAGTGGACTCGGTCCACGACTCCACGCGTGTCGAGCGGTGGGTCCCCTCGGGTAGCGTCATTCTTGGCGTCGGCGAGGCTCGACCACGATCTTTGGCGGTGGGACCCACCGATGATGTCATGGTTGGCGTCCGCGGTCTTTGTCGGCCGACACGCGGGCGGCGTGTCAGTGACCCACGCGCCCGCGTGGCGCGGTGGTTCGGCTCCCTGGACACGTGGCGCGATCGTGTCCGTTGATTTGAAAATCAACGGCCGTGATTAGATCCAGGGTTAACACGTTGAAAACCACACGGTGATCATGGACCGTTCGATCTAGATCGGACGGTCCAGATCTAACCCTACGCTGACGCTGCTACCGCACGTGATGATCGTGGGCCGTTGGATCTTGATCCAACGGTCCAGATCTAATCGGGTTTGGAAACACGTGAACTCACCTCAACCGCGCGATCAAGATCGGACGGCGCATAGAGCTCGCGAGGTCGATGGCGACGCGGCGGAGCTGCAGCAGCCGGAGGCGAGACGGCGACCACTCCGTGGCGCCGGGGCTCCTCCGGCGAGATGAGTTGGCTCCGCAGGTGCGTCTCGATGCTGGGATTACGGATGCAGGCTCAACGGTGGGTGGGGACGGCGGTTGGCGGCGGGATGAAGCAAAAACCGTGGCGAGCGACAGCGCAACTTCTGGCGAGCTATCGCGGCTAAGCGGCGGCGGCTCTGCCTTGGTGAGTAGGGGCTACAGTGCGCAAGGTCGTGGCGACCTCGGTGTGACCGGGCCTTAAATAACCGGCGTTCGTGTGGAATCAGGAAACCTAGAACCACACGGCGGCGGGCGCGGCGGCGGAGTCCGGCTCGGATCCGGCGGGGACGACGACGGTCGACCGTCCACGTGGCGCGATCAACGGCCACGATCGCACGATCAAAACCGGATTCGGCCCGGTTACGACTCGAACCGGTACGGGATGATCTTGACCGTTGGATCCCGATCCAACGGTCGGGATCGATTAGGGTTAGGAGCAGGTTTGGTCGAGTCAACTGGTTCGGGATGGACTCGAGTCCGACTCGGGTTCCGACTCGGTCGGATGAATAGTACTTGACCCAACTCGAATTTCCAGCGATTTAATAATTAAAATAATTCCCAGTAATTCATTTAATTCATTAAAAATAGCAAAAGACTCAGAAAAATTCCAGAAAAATTCTGGAAAATATTTTGGAACATTTTGGACTCAAATAAAATATTTCCAACAAATTTTTATTTGCAAAGTTTAATTCTTTAATTATTTCAAAATGGAATAAATTCAAATAAATCCAAATAAATTCCAGAAAATTCCAAAAATTCACCAAAGTGCCAAATCACACATGAATTTAAGAAAAGCAAAATTTTGGGGTGTTACAGGATGTTAGACCGAATATGGAATGCTTAGCTATGCAACGTGTCGATGACATTGTTTTGGAATATAAAATTTGTAAGTCAACCATAAGGTTGACTCAACCACTTTCGTTATAATAAAGACTTATTTATTATTCCGTTGTGTATGATTGTGATATTCATCGATGTTGAGACTGTGTGCACTAGCGTGATCCTGGACTAGTGCAGAAAACACAGAGGGTCCGGATTTGCACATTCGGATCCCGACATGACGTCACGGTGACATCATAATCCTGGTTTTCCTTTACAAAAATAATTTGAATAATTTGGTTTATTCTTTTTATTTTATTTTCAAATTCAAACAGCTCGTTTTTGCTCATACGAACTCTGATTGAGGTGATTCTAGAACCTAAAAATTTGTAAAATTGTGCTCTATTTAATGATAAATTTTATTTGTTTTTTAGAGTTGAGTTGTTCTCTATTTTTGGTATTTATTTATTTATTTGTTACACGTAGACATTGAAGTGTCCGAGGGATTCGAAGGATAAGTGCTAGTTCAAGAACAAGGTCCAGAACAAGGGCAAGAGCTTTTCCATGGCAAGTTATGCTTTGATCAAGTTGATCCCATGTTTTAAAACTATGTTGTTTCAATCTATTGCATGCTAATTCAAGTAAAATGATTAAAATTAAGTTGGGATTAGTTAATCAACCATTTGATTATGTCACCTTGTCACTATTACTTGTATGCCATGATTCATTTGTTACCCTAAGACTATTGATTACCAGTCGGTTGCTATAATAAATTGCCAACATGGGTTACTAGAATGTACTAGTGTGCTTAGACATGCAACTTATTGTTGATATCATTTTGGGATGTTAAAATTAGTCTTTCTTAATGAAATATGGAACATGTTTATGGAAGGTGTGTCATGTGTTATTGATGTTGTTGACGGCACGTGGTGCATGGTAATCAACTAGAGGTGATAAAATGATTTAGATTAGGGCAAGTGGCAAGAGTGGTGAATATGGTGGGCCAGGTGTGGCATTGGGGCGATCGCATTTGATTCTTTTAGTAACTTGGATATTGTGAGTTTTTGGGTAATTCTTGCCTCGGTTAATTAAGGACTTAACCTTGCAAGCATTTGAACTGGGCTAAGCATACAACCACATATATGGTATGGGACAGGCCTAGCTGACTAATTTTTGATGTCTAGATTTTGGTACTATCGTGGTGGTGTGGGTTCCGGGGGTACGAGTAGACTCACATCGCGCAAGAGGGGGGCCCTGATGGTGGTAACAATTCCCCTCAGTGTTGAAAGCTCAGCAAGCAATATTGGGTTTAGATAGAGCATTGTAAAGGCTTCATTATAATCATTCGTCTTTGTGGTGAGTTGATTATATATTATGGGTAAAATGTATAACCTCTGCAGAGTGTCAAACCTATTCAAATAGACGTGTCCGTGGTATTGGACAATGCTCGGGGATTATAGTCAAGGGTTAGAGTTTGATAAAATGAAACTAGGAATGGAGGCAGTTTGCCTGTGGAAAAAGTGATAATTAATTGATTAAGGATGTGAGATGGTGTACTTGTGAAACAACTGTGAAACTTATTATTGTTATTATTTGTTTTACTACTTTTTAATCTATTTATTGTAGTTATTTGCAAATGCTACTTTATTGCAAAACAACCAGTTCAGCCATTCATTTGGAATAAACCATGCAAGTAGTTAATAGACTTGCAGTCTATGGGAAAAAAAGCTGAAATATACAACAGTTAAATATAAATTTCAAAACTATACATTTTTTTGAAAAAATTTCAAATCTGACGTGGCGGCCGCCAAGACGCAGCGGCCGCCACGCGCGTGGGCCCTGCCCTGGCTGCCGCCACCCCTGGCGGCGGCCAGTGTCGCTTCTTGGCCCCGTCGGCCCCGGACCCCGCCGTGCATGCCTGGCTGCCGCCACCCCCTACGGCGGCAGCCAGGTGTCGCGCCTCGCCGGCTCCCCCTCCCCAGGACCCCCTTCCTTGGACGCCCACGCCAACCGGCCTCCCCTGCAATAATGCATGCACTTTGGAGTGCTTTCGGCGCGCGCATGTGGATGAACAGCAGCCGGTTGGTGACGAGTCGCATCAAGTCATTCGTGTCTGAATCCAATGTCGCTGAAATTTTAAATTACGACTAATAGTAATGCTAAATACCATTGTTATGAAATAAATGATAACGTTATGGATAAGATAATCGCGATTGTTGTAAACGTCACAGTAATGACGTCCCCTTCTATATAAGGCAGGGCGTCCATCGCTCTCTCACGCTGTAATGTGTAGGCTCTTCACGCTATTGCTTGTGGCTTTGTAGTGCTCTCCCTCCCTCCCTTCGCGGTGCTCGCTTTCTTGATTATTAGGCTTTGCGGGTTTTGCTTGTAGAGTTGTATTGAAAGGTTTTGGTACTCCATTTGTTTTTGGTATGGGTGATAAGGTTATATTACGGTGAGAAGTATTTATGTGTGTATATTTTTGTTGCAGACCATTTGTACTGGTGGGCAGCCGTGATCTGACACCGGTGTTCAGTGTGTTACAGACGTTCACAGCCTGCTTTTGTTAAGAAGATGCGTTGGAGAGGTGTTATTTCATATCTTGCAAAAGAAGATAGATAAATGAAATGACCATTCATTTGTTGGCTATGTATAATTTTTACTTTGTTAGAACGAAATGAAATATAAAGTATGTGATGGCTTTACGTGTAGCGATAATATATATGCTATTATGTGCGTAAAACGTGAATTTACCGTGATGACTCTAAATGTGTACGTAAGTAAGAAGATTCTAATTGAATAAAAGTTCGACTAGCTTGTATTACATAAAATAACAACATCATTTTGGGACCATGAGTGTATGCAGAGGTCGGGACCCTCTGCCGAGGTAATGTTGAATTGTCTCGGGGCAGGAGCCTCAGATGACCATCGGACCATCTTTATTTCGCACGATTATTCGCTCCAAAGAAAGAACTGTTTTTATTTTTGGACGTAATCCCTACTTGGACCCGAAAGGAGTTGACCTCCTTTCTGAACTTAATAACTCGAACCAAAGTGGCTGATAAACCTGCATTAAATATTGGTGGCGAAAGTTACGGACCTGGGTAAGCTATTTTTGCCTTATTACTTATTTGACTTCGTATTGTTGTTTTTGTCTCGTTTAGGTACCGACGCTGCAAAGACCGCATACGTGTACCTCGACGCCGTTCCAGAAAACCAAGAGCAAGGCAAGCACTTCCCCTTCTTTTAGCCAGCTTATGTTGTCATGATGAAATGTGTGTATGCGTGCCTTACCTTTAGTAAACACCGTATATTGCGCACCAGGTGGATATCTCCCTGCATTACATAACAATTGCCAACTAATCGTACCACCTAGAAATATCTACGTCGGTAAGAATATTAAAATGGAATGAAGAGTTCAATTAAACATTCTTGCATAAAATAAGAACCATCTTTCGGGACTGAGAGTCTCTCTATAGGTAAGGACCCTCTAGCGATCTTGATGGGTTACGTTGCACTGTGTCGGGGGTTTGGACCCTCCGATGTACTGAGTAGATTATTGGAATGACCGAAGAAATATTGGCTATTAGTACAGAAAATGACGGAGTAGTTGCGAAAATGATAATCTCGTGACATATTACATACATGAAATAACAACCATAGCGAGTACTTGAAATATCGTAGATGACATGACACTCTGTGTATGTATGGTAAATATGGTAAAAATCAATAATGGAATGTAATTGGAATCAAACTTTGAAAATTTTACAGATGTTGTCATACAATATAATTAGATGTTGTCATATGTTTTGACCGTATGTAAGCATATGATTAATTCATTCTTAATTAAAATATGGACAAAAAGGCAGTAAAATAAATTTATGGTGTATCGTAATGCTACACAAATCGATGGCGAATGACTATTTTTTTTGGACGTAATGACAACTTGGACCCGAAAGGAGTTGTCCTCCTTTCTGAACATAATAACTCGAACCAAAGTTGCTGCTTAATCTGACTTAAATACTGGTTGCACGAAGTTGTAGACTGTGTTAATTCATTTTGCCTTATTACTTATTCGACTTCGTATTGTTGTACTTATTTTTGGACGTAAACATTACTTGGACCCGAAAGGAGTTGACCTCCTTTCTGAATGTAAAAACTCGAACCAAAGTAGCTACTTAATCTGACTTAATTTTTTTGACCGAAAGGAGTCTCTGCAGAGGTCAGGACCCTCTGCCGAGCTTCCACTCAAACGTTGCACTGTATTTATTTACCGACGATGATTCGCTGCAGTGAAGGACTATTTTGGACGTAACATCTACTTGGACCCGAAAGGAGTTGACCTCCTTTCTGAACTTTACAACTCGAATCAAAGTAGCCACTTAATCGGACTTAAATATTGGTGGGCCGAAGTTCCGCACCATTGTAAGCTATTTTCCCTTATTACTTATTGGACTTTGTATTGTTCTTGCTTCGTGTAGGTACCGACACTGCAAAGACCGCACACGTTGACCTCAACGCCGTTCCAGAAAACTCAAAGCAAGGCAAGCATCTCCCTTATTTCATCTTTGCTAGCACACTTGTACCAAACTTATGTTGTTGTGATGAAATGTATGTATGCATGCGTTTCTCCGAGTGAACCTGGTAGATAAATCCCTGCATTCCATAAAAATTGCGAATTAATCGTATCACCTAGAAATACATGCGCACAAAAAGATCGAAAAAACAGCAAATTAATTTGTTAGGTACGTATATTTGTTTTACTTAGTTTGTACAAACCTGAAATGTAAAGTATACAATGCCTTTCTGTGTAGTAGTATTTGACATGATATTACGAGTGTGGATTGTGGTTTTAGGATTTCGTAAACTGCATATGTCTTGTGATAGTATATTATATAACATATATATAATTATATGTTGGCATACATTTCAACTGTACGTAACCATAACATTAATTCTTTCGTAATTAAAATTTGAGTAATGCCAATATGTTTAAAGATGTTAGCGGTGCGTGTGTGCATTTATTGATGACTACAATTATGTAATTCTCTGATCCTCGATGGCGATCCCGCTTCATATATGGCATGGGGGGGAGCCCGCAAAATTGCAGGGCCCATTTGTCAGCATGCATAATTGTGCACACATAGAGACAACTGTAAATCCACCGATAGAGTTACGTACAGTAGCAAGAGCGGCTGCACGCGCTCTTAGTGTTGACCGTACGTTGTACAAGCTCGTGGTAGATGGGGTTAGGCCCCATGTAGTGCCAAATAGCTTGCTTTACGTGTCTGACCTATTCGAGCTCCGTAGAACGAGTGCCTGGCAGTTCTACATGGAGAAGGCCGCACAGGAAGGGTTCGCACTAGCTGTTCACGTGAAGCTGGTCCCTCGCACCCCCGCTGGGGAGGCAGGGACGAGCCGAGCCCAGGAGGAGGACATGGGGGTCAATGCGGACGAACAACCCGAGCCCGAAGAGGAAATTGCGATGAGCTCGCAGCAAGTCCCCGCTCAAGGGGGCTTGGCAGGGACTGGCGAGACGGATGCGCCCGTCCCTGAGGTTGATGCGGATGCTCTAGCGGATGACCCTCACCCTACTTATGGTGATGGTCCTGACGAAGATGAGGACCGGGGCGGCAATCGCATTTTGCACTCATTTGGACCCGGCAAACTGTGTTCTAGCCCGCTTGGATGATATTTCTAGGCGTGGGCAAGACCATAGCGATATAGAACTCGAGCAGGAGTTTGCCACAAAGGACGAAGCGATGCACTTCTGCACTAATTACGCGGTGCTGACCCGGCGTGACCACCGTGTGCATCGCTCGGACCAGACCTGCTTTGAGCTTAAATGTAAGAAAGGGCAAGAAGGCGAATACTATGTTCGTGCGAACCGCCTAAACATCAATGACATTCGTTATAACTCGGTACACACCGCACACATGCACAGAGGCGCTTGTTCGGAACACAAGCGGTGTGGTGAAATCAAGATTCATCGCGCAAATCCTGTTAGCCGTGCTGAAGGCCGACATTAGCCTCAGGCCCGCAACCATACTTGCTTTGAGATGCGAGCAGGCGAGGATGTCCATAAACTACTTACAAGCTTGGCGAGCAAAGCGGATGGCTTTGAAAATGCTGTTTGGTAGTTTTATGGAGTCATTCAATTGGGCTCCCACGACTACTAAGGCGGATAGCTGCAACAAACCCGGCTCGAATATGCTATTCTTTGTCGAACCCGTGCGGCTTCCCGATGGAACGATCGCTTGAACACTACTACCTCCTCGGGTGTTACGGCGTTGGTCCGTGCATCGAGGCATTCAAAGCTGCCGTCCTGTTATATGCGTGGATGGGACATTTCTGTCCAGCCAGTACAATGGCACCCTACTCACCGCCCTAGCTGCCGATGCAAACAACCAGCTACTACCGCTGGCTTTCGCCATGGTTGAGGGCGAAAGCAACGACAGCTGGTTCTGGTTCCTGTCCCTGGTGAAGACCCGTGTTGTGCGGGATAGGCCCGGTGTGTGCGTCGTATCGGACCGTAATGCAGGGCTGCTGAACGCCCTCGATAGAATGGCGGAGGATGAAGATTGCCATTGCCAGTGGAGAGACGTTCAGCGTAGATGGTGCATGCGTCACCTTGGGGCGAACCTGTACACCATGTGCAGGAACAAGAACATGGTTAAGCTATTCAAAACCCTATGCATGCAAAACTAACTGCGCAAGTTCGATACGATATTTAACCAGCTGAACGAGCGCTCAAAGGAACTGTTGGCGGAAGAGACCATGGAGGGCACACAGGTAATTGGTGGCTCGGAGGTCTCCGTACGGCGCAAGATGACATTCGCTCAATGGATAGCTCGTAAACCCGCCGAGAGATGGGCCTGGGCGCACGATACAAATGGTGCTCGGTAAGATAATGCCCTCTCTAGTACGGTAGCACATCATTTGACAGCACTCTTTTCCACCTAAGCGGTATGCTTCTATTCTGCAGATACTCCATCATGACGACGAACTTTGCCGAGTCGTACAACAATGTGCTGCGGGGGGCTCGTTGCCTACCCATTTGCTCAATCATTGAGCTCACATTTTTTAGGACCGCGAAATACTTTGTTGATCGCCAAAGGGCGGCGTACAAGCTGCGGCTCAACCTTCGCTCCCGTGTCGAGGCTTTGTTCTGGCGTCGTGGCGTAAAGCTCAATTCCACCGCGACGCGCATGATGGACCTGCGCGAGAACATTTTTCTCGTCGAGTGCAAGCGCAAGCACCGTTCGGGATACTCCGCGGGGGACACAAACCAGAGATGCCAGCTCGGCCTGTATGAGGCGACCTGCTCATGCAACAAGCCTCGCCTAGAGCACATCCCCTGCTCGCACGTGCTAGCAGCGTGCCGTGACATGGGGGACAACGACGGCACACAATATGTCACACCGTACTACCGTATGGATGCCGTTAGAGCAACATGGACGGGGCATTTCGAACCGTTCAACATCGGCACGAACTACAAGACCTCCGAACCCCCTACGTGGCTCCCGTACCCCACACTTAGGCGCGATACGCCGGGTAGACCGCGTTCCGCGCGGTTTGAAGGTGACATGGATGCCTCTCAGCGAGACGATGGCCTTCGGCGTTGTCGTGTCTGCAGGCAGACAGGGCATGACCGTAGGAGCTGCCCAAACAGAGGGTGATGCTGTCCAATGTAATATTTTAACTTTACGCATTAGGCATGCAACATCTTCTTACTACCTTCATTTCGCATTCTCTTCGTGAAATGCCAGTTATGTAATCTATGAACCAAAATGTGTTTGGGTATGTACAGTGGTTTTGTAATTTCTCCTGATGTTTTACTTTGTGTTTTATTGTTTTATTCTCTCGAGATTATGCAGGATTGTGATGGAGTTGCCAGAGCTATTGCGATCGCAGTATGATGACGGCCACAGGGCCCGCAAGTGGGCCTCCGGCCAGACGGTAACGTCATTACCTCACTGTCGTAACGTATTGCAAGCGTACGCACCTTTCGTTATGCTCTGTACGTTTACTTACTTTGTCCTTGCAGCTTACCACTCTCCGCATGCGTGGCTCCGTAACATTAAGAGATTGGACCCTCGGTTCATATACGGCCTGGACGGACGGGCCTGTTAGCTTTCGCATTTATGTTGCGTGGAGCCTACGAAGGAAGGGGCCAGTGGACCCCGATGCCTAGACTGGACGGGGCCCTTATCACCGCGTTGGTCGACAGATGGCGTCCGGAGACGCAAACTTTCCACCTCCCCTTCGGCGAGATGACGGTGACCCTCAAAGATGTCGCCATGTTATTTGGCCTTCCACTTTCCGGTAAACCCCTCGTCGTGCGCAAGCCCTCCAAAGAGGCATGGAAGAACTACGTAGAGGAAAGGTAATAAATGTGAAAGCACACGGACCACACTTATCTGGGAGCTAACGTGATTTCCTAACATGTGATTTTCTTCCATGCAGGTTTGGCACAACGTACACGGGGAACTGTGATCAGGGAGTCTCTTTCACATGGCTCGACAGTCTCCCGGAGGCTGGACCATGTCCAGAAGACGCTGACCCTGGTCAGATAAATAGGCATTTCGAGGTGTACCTATATTTCCTCCTTGCAGGAATTTTATTTACTAACGGAAATGGTGATTCCGTTGCACCCCACCTCGTTTGGGTCGCTCGGGAATTAGCCGAGCAGGTGCGAGAAGATGCAGCACCGGACTTCTACGGCTGGGGCTCGGCAGTTCTCGCAGACACATATCGCGAGATGTGTGCGGCCTGCCGCCGGTCACAGCCAACTTCAATAATGGGAGGTTGCCCCTTGCTTCTCTGATTGTGGTCTGGTCGTACCTACCCATAGCGCGACCAAGAGTGTCAAGCGGTACTACCCAAAGGTCTGCCGATGAAGCTAATGTGCATCCACTCGCAAGGCCAACCTTGGGTTACAAATGGATGCATGCCAGACTCCGATGGGCCCAGGAATCAGACCGCGGCTCCTACCCTCGTCTCGTGGGGGACCTAGACTTCCTGACATCAGCGCAGGTTACGTGGGATCCCTTTTCCACCCAGGCCGCGGAGGAGGTTGCGTCGGGAGGCCATATCTCCAATCTGTGCACGGGGGAGCCTCATTATTGGATGACGAAATGCTTCCTCCTGTGCATGAGTGCCGTTGAGCCATACTCTCCGGAGCGCGTTCAGCGCCAATTTGGGTACCGGCAGTCTTTCCCTCCCCCGCCTCCGACAGACTCCGAAAGCTCCCATGGGTATGTCGCTACATGTCACATTACTTTCACGCTTCTTTGTGGAAACCATTAATAACGTGTTGGATTGATCCGCAGGAGGAGTACATCGGGCACAACTACAATCGGGTCGCACGGAATAGCCGGCATATTGAGAGGTGGAACTCGATGGCCACCGAGGACGTCTGGAACCCATCAGCGCAGCCCACGAGACGGACACACTTGGGTACCTTGGTAGTACAGACCTCGCTGCAGGCGGTGCTCCTAGACAGGGTGTGGCGATGCAAAGTGCAACATGGCTATCTTTGAGTACGCAGAGCGCATGCACACGCAGTGCGGATCGCACCTATCACATATTAAAAGCGGGGATATACCCAATTAAACATTCGATACGTGTTAATTTGCGAGGCGTGAGGCGAGTACATGCATGACCAGGTGGGCGAGATCCTCACGCGATCCGCAGCGCAGCAACGTCCATCAAGCAATCGCTTTACGGAACCTTCTCCGCCAAGACGGGCCACCGCATAAGAAATGCGGTCGAGAGATGTTGGTGGCCATAGACCGTCTACGCAACGTGATTACGAGGATGTACCGTGCGGCGCCGCCACACCGAGCCACGATGAGGAGCATGTCCATGGATAGGCGTGCAACGCTGTGCCTCCTCGGCGACAAGACCAACCTGAGCATCGACCGTCCCAGGGTCGAGCCATGAGAGCGGCGGGGCCATGGAGGCGGCTACGTTGAAATAGGTCTTTGGGGCGAACGTTCAAGGAGGAGTACACATCAACATGTCACCGTCCCCATCATTGCCGCAGAGTCTTTTAGTACCCCGTCCGGCATCGGCAAACATGGGACGACGTGTCGAGGGCGTCACGATGACCTTATGGGCTCGGGGACTACATTCACAGATTTGCTCGCGACGGCGTGTTTGCAATCCCTAGGGTTGGATTCGCGTCGATTACCGAGGAGGCCGGTGGATCGAATCGGCGGGAGCAACGACCTTACGGCGTACTCCGCGCATCGGTACCAGCAGACGATCGATGGCTGGATGGGGCATCCTGACACGTCAGACGCTGGGTCCACCAAGGCGATTCGGCCATTTGGAACACGAAGCACGGTTAGGTCCAGCGCAGCGGCTGGACTCACGTATCCCCAATGACCCATAACTTTCACACCGTCCGACTACGATAACCAGGAGCGTCATGGTAGGGGGACGCGAAGGAAGAGGAAGGGGAACACTAACCCGAAGGCCGTTGAACCCGTTATTGATCGACCCGTTCGTTTGCATTATTTTACTTTCAATGTAATGTTTTAATATGTGGAAGATTGTGTTCGAATAAAATGTATTATGGCACTAAGTTGTCTTTGCCACTTAGTTATCTCGAGGCCTTTTGCCTTTGGCGTAATTTGCATGCATCTTGTGAAAACAATATTTGCTACGTGCTGACTAATATTCCTATTTCTTGCAATAAATAATGCGATGCTGGTATTTTGAGCCCATTTGCAGTATTGAAGACAAAAACCGAAATTGGGGATTTTGAGCTTCTATTGCTTTTTTTAAATCTGGGCACTACTTCAAACCGGCATAACTTACTTCAAATTCATCCAAAATAAGCAAACAAATACATTTTTGAAATCTACTCGAAATTCTCTACAAATATGTTGACATCGTTATGGTACTTCGTATAGTGAAGAGCAATCCAGCTGCATTCTTCCAAAAAAACGGACTCAAACGGGACATTTTACCGCCTGCCGATTAAGCTCAAGTTGTCATATTTGTACGCGACTATTATAATTAGCCCTTTTCAACTTGCCGGAAATACATACAACGGAAAATGTAATTACATTTTTTTCCCATAATACGGTAGTCCGTATAGTGAAGAGCAAATCAGCTGCATTCTTCCGAAAAAATGGACTCACACGTGATATTTTACGGCCGGCCGAATATGCTTAAGTTGTCATATTTGTTCGCGACCCTTATAATTAGCCCTTTTCAACTATACGAAAATACATAAAATGGAAAGGGGAATTACAATTTTTTTCCATAATATCGTAGTCAGTATACAGAAGATCAAATCAGCTGCATTCTTAGAAAAAATGGACTCACACGTGATATTTTACTAGGCCGAATATGCTTAAGTTGTCATATTTTATCGCGACCGTTATAATTAGCCATTTTCAACTATACGAAAATACATACAACGCAAGGTGTAATTACAATATTTTTCTATAATATCGTAGTCGATTATCTGAGAAGAGCAAATTAGCTGCATTCTTTCGAAAAAATGGACTCACACGTGATATTTTACGGCCGGCCGAATATGCTTAAGTTGTCATATTTTATCGCGACCGTTATAATTAGCCCTTTTCAACTATACAAAAAGACATACAACGGAAGGTGTAATTACAATATTTTCCCATGATATCGTAGTCAGTATACTGAATAGCAAATCAGCTGCATTCTTCCGAAAAAAAGGAGTCACACGTGATATTTCACGGCCGGCCGAATATGCTTAAGTTGTGATATTAGTTCGCGACAATTATATTTAGCCCTTTTCAACTATACGAAAGGACATACAACGGAAGGTGCAATGATATAATTATTCCATAATAGCGTAGTCAGTACACAGAAGAGCAAATCAGCTACATTCTTCTAAAAAAATAGACTCACACGTGATATTTTACGGCCGGCCGAATATGCTTAACTTGTCATATTTGTTCGCGACCCTTATAATTAGCCATTTTCAACTATACGAAAATACATACAACGGAAGGTGTAATTACAATATTTTCCCATAATATCGTAGTCAGTATACAGAAGAGCAAATCAGCTGCATTCTTCCGAAAAAATGGACTCACACGTGATATCTTACGGCCGGCCGAATATGCTTAAGTTGTCATATTTTATCGCGATCGTTATAATTAGCCCTTTTCAACTATACGAAAATACATTCAACGGAAGGTGTAATTACAATATTTTTCCATAATATCGTAGTCGATATCTGAAGAGCAAAGCAACTGCATTCTTCCAAAAAAATGGACTCACACGTGATATTTCACGGCCGGCCGAATATGCTTAAGTTGTCATATTTTTCCGCGACTATTATATTTAGCCCTTTTCAACTATACGAAAGTACATACAACGGAAGAAGTAATTACATTTTTTTCCATAATACGGTGGTCCGTATAGTGAAGAGCAAATCAGCTGCATTCTTCCGGAAAAATAGACTCACACGTCATATTTTACGGCCGGCCGAATATGCTTAAGTTGTCATATTTGTTAGCGACCCTTATAACTAGCCCTTTTCAACTATACGAAAATACATACAACGGAAGGTGTAATTACAATATTTTTCCATAATATCGTACTCAGTATACAGAAGAGCAAATCAGCTGCATTTTTCCGAAAAAATGGACTCACACGTGATATCTTACGGCCGGCCGAATATGCTTAAGTTGTCATATTTTATCGCGACCGTTATAATTAGCCCTTTTCAACTATACGAAAATACATACAACGGAAGGTGTAATTACAATATTTTTCCATAATATCGTACTCAGTATACAGAAGAGCAAATCAGCTGCATTCTTCCGAAAAAATGGACTCACACGTGATATCTTACGGCCGGCCGAATATGCTTAAGTTGTCATATTTTATCGCGACCGTTATAATTAGCCCTTTTCAACTATACGAAAATACATACAACGGAAGGTGTAATTACAATATTTTTCCATAATATCGTAGTCAGTATATAGAAGAGCAAAGCAACTGCATTCTTCCGAAAAAATGGACTCACACGTGATATTTCACGGCCGGCCGAATATGCTTAAGTTGTCATATTTTTCCGCGACTATTATATTTAGCCCTTTTCAACTATACGAAAGTACATACCACGGAAGAAGTAATTACATTTTTTTTCCATAACACGGTGGTCCGTATAGTGAAGAGCAAATCAGCTGCATTCTTCCGAATATGCTTAAGTTGTCATATTTTACGGCCGGCCGAATATGCTTAAGTTGTCATATTTGTTCGCGACCCTTATTGCGCTTCGGCCATACCCCTCCCATTGCGCTGCAAACGCTTCCACGTGACGCAGTACCAGATGCACCGAAGCTACAGCCAGGCCCCCCACCGCGCACTGCAAACGCTCCCACGTGCCGCTTGCCTGTCTTGGACCCTCGCTCCGCGCGCTGATGTCCCGCCAGCTGTCTTGTTTGTCCCTTGCGCCCTCCCTATAAATTACAACGCCGCATGCATTTCTATCGGGCAATCGCGAGTGAGTTCAGTAAGTTGCGACTGAGTTCAACCCACAACGCGAGTGTTTCAAAGGTATTATTTATGAAATTTATTTTCGACGGTGAGTGACATTGTTGTGTTGTTGGGTCAGTGAAGTACGATGGATATTGATGGGTTCTTGGGGGCTTTCAGGCCATCTGTTTCTTTTTTATGTTTTTGTTCGAAGTACATTTCAGTTATGCTTCAATCCTACTCTTCTAGGCTGAATTATAATTGCTTCCAATGTGTAGATGGACAAGGATCCGGAGCGGCTCAGTAAAGGCTGGGCCTGGACAATCAAAGAAATAGATGGCATCGCAGCTGACCTTAATAAAATTGCTAAAGACAACTTGATCCTGGCAATAGTTCAAGTGCCAACGAATTCAACGACCTTATTCTTGACATCGAAGCTATTGCTAGTAGCCTCGAACATGTCGCCATACAATCTAGCTAATTGCTGCAGTCAAACCCCCCACCAAAGACAAGAGGACACTAAGCTCGTTGCCAAAGAGGAGGACACCGAAGGTGTAGACCTGCATCGTTGTCTTCCATGTGACTACGAGGCGATGACGAGGGCAAACGCGAAAATTGTGGCGCTTTTAGAAGAGGAGGGTATTGATGTAGATAGTGATGATTACGGAAAGTTCTAATCCAGAATTGCGTGAGTTGTTCAAATAATATGTAGTAGTCATGTACGTCATGTAATGCGTTGGCGATGTACGGTATTCCAACGTTGTTTTTCCCGTGTTGTGATGTTATGTCGTAACTTATATATTTCAACGTTGTATTTTACGCCTTTAATATCTTTTGTCGTTACAAGCCATACGAAAGCGGCACAACACGGATACACCAACACAACATACGAAGAGTTAATTTAACAACTTCATTCCATTTTAATACTCGTAAAAGACGTAGTAGATGCAATTTTCATGACCAGTTATATTTAGCCCTTTTGAACTATACGAAAGTACATACAACGGCAGGTGTAATTACAATATTTTTCCATGATATCGTAGTCGATATCTGAGAAGAGCAAATCAGCTGCATCATTCCTAAAAATAGACTCACACGTGATATTTCAGCAATTTGAATATGCTTAAGTCGTCATATTATTCCGCGACTATTATATTTAGCCCTTTTGAACTATACGAAAGTACATACAAAGGAAAATTTGTAATTACAATATTTTTCCATAATATCGTAGTCGGTATACACAAGACCAAATGAGCTTCATTCTTACGAAAAAATGGACTCACACGTGATATTTCACGGCCCTACCGAATATGCTTAAGTTGTCATATTTTTCATGACTATTATAATTATCCATTAAGTTGTCATCATCCAAACTTTCGTTGCATTGGCCTGAGACGTCCTGTCAAAGCACTGCTGGCAAAGCCTGCAGGACATATCATGTCATCAAATGCATGCGTGGCAGAGAATGCCTTAGTCGTCATGTCAAAGCATAGCTGCCAAAGCTTGACTGGCACCTCCCTAGCAGCTACAAAGCTGCATGCATTTGTCGCTTCCAAGCACAGGCAGAGCTGCAAAGGAATCCGATGCTCGCGGATTCGTTCTTGCTTCAAGTCTGTCGCTTTATCAATTCAGGCTATTTAACCCCCTTCCTGGCTTCCCAGCATTGCATCAACCGAACGACTGCTCCAATACAACAAAGAGAACCATCCCCCGCAAACCAAACGAGCAGCACCAATGGAGTTTCCCTCGCCCCCAAGGCACAGTGTTGTCCAAACCATCCCCGACGGCACGGAGGTCCCCATGTGCCTATGCGGGGATCCTTGCCGCTTCCGGCAGTCTATAGACAACTCATACACATACGGCATGAGGTACTGGAGTTGCCGCAACCACGAGTCTGAGCCAACGCTAGGGATGCGGCTACGGCGGACAAGCCCGGTATGTTCATACTCGCATTTAGTGTTGCATCCAACCTGCATGTGTCTAACACCATGTGATGTGACCAATTGCAGCCTCCACTGTGCGAGTTCATCCGATTCTACGACGCAGAACAAACTCTCGAGATGGAAAGGATGCGGAATTGGGAGTACTCGCATCGGAGGGCTATGTTGGAGCAGCAGTGGTGTGAGCAGGATCAGGAGGAGAAGCGCAAGCATCGTCTGGAACAGATGCTTGCACAGAGGGAGGCCGAACGGCAGCGCCATGCCGCGGAGAGGGAGGCCGAAAGTAGAGAAAGCGTGAGAGGGCAGCTAGGGCCAGGGCGGCAGGAGCTGAAGGATTGCGTAAGGGAAAATATCCTCGTTGCTCTCAGTAGAATGTACGACAAGGGCCCTTCTTGTTGTTCCCTTTCCCTAAGGCATGTCAGGTTTAGTCCGGTATATGCCATTCTTGTTTACCATTCGTAAGCCGTACGTAATCTATCTGCCCATCTTTGACCAAAACTACACGAAGTCTCAAAAAAATTATTACACAATTATCGGTACAGTGTACAAAAAAATAATTACACAATTATCGGTATTTGCATTTCAATCGGATCCGGTCGAATAACCAGAGAAAACTAAAAAAAATTCGGCGAAATAATGAGACAAAAAAATGTCGTATGAGGCAGTCGGTATTTTTGATATTTTTATTTCTTGTTGTATATTTCTACAGTTTTTTATTTACATGTTGTATATAAAACCGTTTTCCCCACCGACTAACAGAGCCAACCGCTCGAATATGGACGCGAATGACAGCCGGTAATGTCCTAACATTCCACTAAATTTTAAGTGATACGGAATAAACCAAAGAAGGAAAAAAGAGAATGAGACGGTATTATAGATAATCTATTGTATGAGTTATTTTTACATAATATAATAATATACTATAAATAACTACCATCTATACTATTGTAAGATGTAGTGTGTCATCCGTCAATTAGCTGATGAATCGCTCATATGAGACGGTATTATAGATAATCTATTCAGTCGGGTGTTGTATTAGCATTAAAATACAACAAAGATAGTACCATTCCACAAAGGTAAAATAGACTCAAACAAGAATACGAAATTAAAAAGGTATTACAAAATTATCGGTACAGTGTACACAAATAATATTTAAAAATACAATTCGAAAGCATATTCTTAATCCATATGATTTGGCGAAAACTTATAAAGTTTTCTTATCAAATTTGGAGTTGTGTAGCGAAAGTTATTTGTATTTCAATGTCCGGTCGAATAACTACTGAAAACTAAAAAAATTGACGCGAAGTAATCAAAAAAATTTAAAAAATATGGGGACACGTGGCGGCGCGAGACAGAGCCACACTGGCTGTAGTGGGGTGGCGGCGGCAGCTGCCGCCATGGGGTGTGGCGGCCGGCCGTGTGTGGCGGCTGCCACGTGTACAGCGAAGCGGTGGGCAATTTTGAAATTTTAGTTTTTTGTTGTATATTTGTGCTATTTTGATTTGTATGATGTATATTTGAGCCATTTTTCCCAGTCTATGCATGACTTGTTGAGTGCTTTATGTACTCATCCCCTTGCAACAATTCAAATACCAATTGAAGAGGAGTCTACATATGCTCTTGAAGAGGAGTTCTGTAACACCCCAAAATTTTGCTTTTCTTGAATTCATGTGTGATTTGACACTTTGGTGAATTTTTGGAATTTTCTGGAATTTATTTGGAATTTATTTGAATTTATTCCATTTTGAAATAATTAAAGAATTTAATTTTGCAAATAAAATTTTGTTGAAAATATTTTATTTGAGTCCAAAATGATCCAAAATATTTTCCAGAATTTTTCTGGAATTTTTCTGAGTCATTTGTTATTTTTAATGAATTAAATGAATTACTGGGAATTATTTTAAATATTAAATCGCTGGAAAATCAACTCGGGTCAAGTACTGTTCATCCGACCGAGTCGGAACCCGAGTCGGACTCGAGTCCAACCCGAGCCAGTTGACTCGATCAAACCAGCTCAAAACCCTAATCAATCCCAACCGTTGGATCAAGATCCAACGGCTGAGATCCGCCTGCACGGTTCGAGCCAGATCCGCCCGGATCCGATCGCGCTGCGGCGATCGTGGCCGTTGATCGTGCCACGTGGGCCGAAAGGCGTCGTCGTCTTCGCCGAGACCGGCCGGACTCGCCGCGCGCCCGCCGCCGTGTAGAACTAGGTTTCCGTCTCGCACGAACGCCGAGGCTATTTAAAGCGTGAGACGTCCCCGAGGTTGCCCTCATCTTTGCGCGCATCCGTTTCCCGAGCCATCTCGCTGAGCCGTCGCCGTTTGCCGTGCACGTGCTCGCCGGAGTTGGAGCCTGCGGCGCAGCGGTTGAACGCCGATTCCGCCGACCGCCGTCGTCTTCCGCCGAAGGAGCCAGATCCGGAACCACCGTGACGAGACGCACCCGAAGGAAGGATTCATCTCGCCGGAGCAACCCCGAAACGCCGTCGGGCTCGTCATCGTTCTCGTCTCCGGTGCCCAGGCCTCGCCGCGCCATCGCCGGATTTCGCGAGCTCGGTGAACCGTCAGATCCAGATCGGACGGTTGAGGTGAGTTCACGTGTCCCCAACCCGATTGGATTCGACCGTTGGATCAAGATCCAGCGGTTCACACCGCCACGTGCCGTAGCAGTGCTATTATAGGATTAGATCTGGACCGTCCGATCTAGATCGAACGGCCCATGATCAACGAGTAGTTTCAACGTGTTAACCCTGGATCTAATCCGCGCCGTTGATTTTCAAACCAACGGCCGTGATTGCGCCACGTGTCGGGAAGTTGGACCGACGCGTCGCCAGACGTCTGCTGGCGTCGTGGCCGACACGCCGGGTCCCGCGTGTCGGGCCGATCGCACCGTGGCGTCACCCATGACGCCACGATGGGTCCCACATGTCAGACCGTGGCCGAGTCCTCGCCGACGCCGATGGCGTCACCCGAGTGGTCCCACCGCCGGGCCTCACGTGGAGTCGTGGACCGAGTCCACGGTAGACCCAAGCCAAGCGTGGACCAAGTCTATGGACTTACCGACGCCACCAACCAATCGAAGGCTGCCACGTGTCCTTGCCGATTTAATAATTAATTTCCGAAAAGAAAATGATTTAATAAATCGGTTTAATAATTGATTTGAATTTCAAAACTTCAAACGCTTATAACTTTTATGCGTTTCAACTCCGATTTGAGTGATTCAAATTTCTATATTTGTATAAAATTGAGATCTACCTAAATATGAATTTTATTTAATTTTTGGACTAAAGTTTTTCTCTGTAAAATTATTTAATTGATTATTTAAACTGTAATAAATCATAACTTTTATGCTTTAACTCCAAATTTGACGATTCCAGTTTCTAAAAATCCAGAAAATTATGTTCTTTCTGTTTATGGATTTTATTTGGAGTTTTGGGATGTTTTTGCCTATTGTTTATTTGTGTATTGCTATTTGCACGCTTTACGAGTAGACGTTGAAGTCTGGGAGGGATTCGAAGGAGAAGTGTTGACTCAGGATCCAACTCAAGACCAAGAGCAAGTGCTTTTTGAAGGCAAGTTGTGCTTTGACCATGTTGATCCTATTTCGAAATCTATTTTGATTTAAACTATTGCATGCTAGATCAATTAGAAAGATACTTTGTTTAAACATGGGGGTTAGATAAATACCAATTTGCTGTATGACACCTTGATTATCTAAGTATGTGCCATGATCCCTTGTCACCCTAGTTGTGGTTTACTAGTTGGACATTATTAAATTGCCAACATGGGTTTAGACCGTTGTAGTATACTGCTTAGACCTGCTACGTGCTCATAACATGCTTTTGGACAATCAAATGCTAATATTGACTTAATGATATATTGAACCTGTTTTGGAAAAGTAGCATGTGACGTTGATGGCACGTGGTGCATGGTAATCAACTGGGGTTTGATAAACAGTTTTCGACCGGGGCATGTGGCAAGAGTAATCAGGTGGGCCAGTTGTGGCATTGGGAATATTGATTTGGTTCTTCGGGTAGTCTTGCCCTGGTCACTCTAAGGACTTAACCTTGCAAGCCTTTGAACTGGGTCATACTTGCAACCACATGGCTGGAATGGGACGGCCCTAGTTGACTAAGTCGCTAAGGACTCACTTGTGGAGCCTCAGGGTGTCAATTACACCGTTTGTGTGATTGTACGGGGGAGCGTATCGTGGCTGTGGCCAGATACCCATCTAACGGTGTGTTGGTCCCATACTTCGCCTTGGCTAAGGGAAGGGATGGTGTAGAGCACGAACCGGAGAGGACCACCTGTGTTGTTTGAGGCTTCCGAAAGGCTTTGTTACGGAAACTCGCCTTTGTGGTGTTTGACTGTATCTTGTGGGTAAAGTGCATAACCTCTGCAGAGTGTAGAATCTATTTAAATAGCCGAGTCCACGGTACTGGACATTGCTCGGGAATTACAGTCAAGGGTTAGATTTTCTGAAAATAACTTGGATTTGAAAGGTTGGTTGGTTTAGTAATGAAGATGATGGAAATATGGTTTAGGATGGGGAAAATGTTTATTAAACTTCTTGAAAAGTTATTTATGCTTTACTTATTTCTACTGCTTTCGAATCTACTTTTATTATTTGTCAAAAGTCAAGCATCGCAAATATACCTTGAGCTATTCCTTTGTACCAAGCCATGCATATAGTATATTAGATTGCATTGTGCATGACTTGTCGAGTACCAAGTACTCACCCTTGCCTCAACACAATATCGCTTGAAGAGGAGATTACGCCACTTTGGAGGAGGAACTCCAAGAAGATTCGTCTACTTAGGGAAGCGAGCCCGATAGTTGCACTGTGGTATCTTGGATGGCGCCACGGGTTATCTTATTTTCCGCTGCTATTATTTCTCTTTTAATAAGTTTCGCCTTGCGAGGCATACATTTGTAACTTGACCATAAGGTCGAGTAACCAGTTTGGTTATTTAAATAAAGTACTTTGATAATATCGAATGGTATGATTGTGATATTTACCGAGGTTAAGACTGTGTGCACTAAGCTGCGTTCTGGACTAGTGCTGAATACACAGAGGGTCCGGATTTGCAAATTCGGGGTCCCGACAGAGGTGGTATCAGAGCCATACTTGACTGTAGGCTCAACCCTAGCTAGAATGGTCGTAGTGAGGATAAAACCTATTTTCTAAAGCTAAAAATTTGTGAAGACAAGAAATGACATCTCGACTTATCCCCTTCTCTCTTTTCTTGTCTCTTGCTGAAATTTTCCCTTACCTTGTCACAATTTAAAAATTCCGAGTTCTTACGTAAAGCACTCTTGTGACAGATGGAGGTTTTCTCGATGAGTGAGCATAGGTTCTTTAGTGAGACTCCTTCGCCGAGTCGCGTCATAGAATAAAGAGTCACCCTTTAGGCGTTAGACTCCAGAGTTAGTTCGATTTGGATTTGTTTTGTTTGCTGAGTGTGCAGTATGTGTTGCAAGGCCCTTAGGCATTGTAAACAGCCATACCAAGTTATTAATAATAAAGTCGGACCTTAAAGTTACCCCTTTCGCCCCGCGTAAGTTCCATATTACTTGTCTATTCTTGTTTCCCCCTCATCTCTAAACCTAGAGCAAATCGACAGATGGTGAACACCCGTGGGAACTTTGGAAGCAATGGGAGTGGATCTCGCCCAGCAGAAAACCCCAATGATGGAGCACCAGCACCGCCAGTTGATATGCAGAATTTTGGAGCCTTTCTTGCTGCCCAGACTCAGTTGATGCATGCTATGATGCAACAAATGCAGCACGTCACTGCTCAGGCCACTGCAAATCAAGTGAATCAGGGACCACGCCAGAATACAAGGCTGTCAGAGTTCATGAGGACTCACCCACCCACTTTCTCTAGGAATGCCAATCCATTGGAGGCCGATGATTGGTTAAGATCAATTGAGAGGAAGCTACACATAGCTCAATGCATAGGGAATGAGAAGGTACTCTACGCTTCTCATCAGCTGGAAGGAACAAATTACCGAATGGTGGGAGAACTTCCATGCCACACAGGAGAACCCTCAAGATATCACTTGGGAAGAGTTCACACCGCATTCGACAAGATCACGTGCTGAAGGAATCATGGACCTTAAGAAGGAGGAGTTCGAGCATTAAAGCAAGGTAATCAGCCAATGGCCGACTACGAACAAGTTCACACAGCTAGCACGCTACGCTTTGAGGATGTAGCGACAGATAAATCCGCAGTAGCCTCGCTTTTATGAAGGGACTCAACTCGGGATTGCAAGTAGGGTTGATCACCCACACCTTTCCAGATTTCCAAGAGTTGGTGAATAAGGCGCTTATTCTTGAGGACAAGCGCAAGGAACCGGATGAGAACAGAAGCGCAGGATGCAACAAAGAAGGATCACGCCAGTGGAACGCAATAGCGCTTGAGGGTTGCACCAAATCAATTCTTGATTCCAACCACGAGAATGCAACAAGGACACCATCCTCAAAGACCAAGACACGCCAATCAAAACTATCAGACCCCACTTCGCTAGAAACGCTTACTCCGTGCAACAAGAAGGAACAGTGAGACGCTGTTACAAGCAACGAGCCAGGACACTTTGCCAACATGATTGTCCAAAGAAGACAGCAGGAGTGACCGATTCGCTTCAACCTAGGAACCACCCAGCTAGGACGCCAAAGACCAGGAGCCACACCCTGCATCGTGGTGAGAGGCCGAGTCAACCATGTCACCGCAGACGACCGCAGAATGCTACTGACGTCAGATCGGGTAAGTTACTTGTTAACTCAAGCACTGCAGCTTTGTTTGACTGCGAGCTTCGCATTCGCTTGTTTCGCAAGGCTTTGCTACTAGAAATGATTTGAGGATTGCAAGACTTAAGTGCATGCTTTTAGTTCAATCCTGGTTAGAACTCCGAACGAAAGTAGGATGTTCCGGGTGAGAATCTTGATAGGTGGAATAGAGTTCCTAGCAAACCTTATAATTTTGGAGACCCGGACCTTAGATGTCATATTGGGAATGGATTGGTTATCCAAGCACAAGGCCGTATTGGATTGTGGACGAAGGACTATCTCGATTGAGAGCCCGTGTGGGAAGAAAGTGGAATTTCAAGCCACTCAGCTTAGAGATGGACGATTGATGGTTAACAGTACCAAGGCAATCAGCATAGAGGATGTCCCAAGAGTGAACGAGTACCCGATGTTTTTCCCGAAGATCTACAGGTATGCCGCCCAGAGGACATAGAGTTTGTGATAGAGCTTGTACAGTACAAAGACCGATAGCAAAGAGACCCTATAGGATGTCCACCGAGGAGTTGGTAGAAATGAAGAAACAACTAGAAGAGTTAATGGAGAAAGGATTTATCGAGACCAAGTTCGCCGCCATGGGGAGCACCGCTTTTGTTTGTCAAGAAGAAGGACGGGAGTTTCAGGATGTGCATTGACTACCGTGCACTCAACGAAGTCACCGTGAAGAATAAGTATCCGCTACCCAGGATTGATGATTTGTTTGATCAGCTGAGAGGAGCCGGAGTTTTCTCCAAGATCGATCTGAGATCGGGATACCATCAGTTGAAGATCCGATCGTAAGATATTCAAGATCGCATTCTCGTCAAGATATGGACATTACGAGTTTACGATTATGTCCTTTGGATCGATTTAACGCGCCACTTATTTCATGAATATGATGAATAAGGTGTTCATGGAATATTTGGACAAGTTTGTCGTCGTGTTCATAGACGATATCCTAATCTACTCCAAGACAGAGGATGAACATGCCGAACACTTAAGGCGAGTTTTGGAAAAGCTGAGGGAACAGCAACTTTTCGCCAAGTTCAAAGCAAGTGTGATTTTTGGAAGGACAAGGTGGAGTTTCTTGGACATGTAATGACCGCAGAGGGAGTCGCCAGTAGATCCAAGCAAAGTAGAAGCCGTGGTTACATTGGGAGCGTACCAAGATCGTGACCCAGATTCGGAGTTTCCTTGGAATGGCAGGATACTACCGCCGCTTCATCGAAGGCTTCTCGACAATTGCGAAACCTCTTACATAGCTCTGAAGAAGGAAAAGAAGTTTGCATGGACGCGAGAATGTGAGAAAGGATTTCAGAGTCAAGAAGCGATTGACATCAAGACCGGTGTTAGTTCTACCGGATGTTGCTCAAAGCTTCGATATTTATTGTGACGCATCGCGCCAAGGACTTGGATGTGTCTTTGTCTGAGAATGGAAAGGTCGTAGCTTATGCATCGAGGCAGTTGAGGCCGCATGAGGAAAATTATCCGACACATGACCTAGAGTTAGCTGCCGTAGTGCATGCTTTGAAGATATGGCGTCACTATCTGATTGGAAACAGATGTGAAGTATATACGGATCATAAGAGCCTTAAGTACATATTCACCCAGTCGGATCTGAATATGAGGCAGAGAAGATGGTTAGAGTTGATCAAAGACTATAATGTTGGAATCCATTACCATCCCGGGAAGGCCAACGTAGTAGCCGATGCCCTGAGTCGGAAAAGCCATACCGTGAGTACGATGCTAGCCACAAGTCAGGACGAGTTATGCGAGGATTTCCAGAAAATGAAGATTGAGGTAGTACCTAGCGGATTCTTGGCCGCATTAGAAGTAAAGCCTACCCTAGAGGATCAGATCCGAGAAGGACAGAAGGATGATGACAAGATCCGCAGGATTAAGTCCATCAAGGAGGAAGGCAAGGCAGAGGACTTCAAGTTGGATGAGCAAGGCACGTTGTGGATGAAGGATCGCATTTGTGTGCCTAACAACAAGGAGTTAAAGCAACTGATTCTGGAAGAAGCCCATGACTCCAAGTACTCAATTCATCCTGGAAGCGCTAAGATGTATCAGGATCTGAAGGAGAGATTCTGGTGGCCGAGTATGAAACGTGAAGTTGCCGAGCATGTTGCATTGTGCGACGTATGCCAGAGAGTCAAGGCAATGCATCAGAGACCAGCAGGATTGCTACACCAATGAAAATACCTAAGTGGAAGTGGGAGGAAATCGGAATGGATTTCATTACGGCTTGTTTAAAACTCAAGGAGGTTATGACTCCATATGGGTTATAGTGGATCGCTTGACTAAAGTAGCCCATTTTATCCCGTGAAGACCACTTACTCGGGAGATAAATTAGCGTAATTGTACATGATCGATTGTCTGTTTGCACGGAGTGCCAAAGAGGATCAGATCAGACAGAGGTACCCAATTTACCTCAAGGTTACGGAATAAGTTGCATGAAGCCATGGGAACCCGCTTTGAACTTGATCTGACTTATCATCCATGACGGACAGACAGACCAGAAAGAGTCAACCAGATTCGGAAGATATGTTGAGAGCTTGTGCATTGGCTTATGCTACCTCTTGGGATAAGAGTTTGCCGTATGCCGAGTTTAGTTACAACAATAGTTATCAAGCTAGTTTACAGATGTCACCTTTTGAGGCCTTGTATGGTCGACTCGCCTGACGCCATTGAATTGGAATGAGACCGGTGAGCGCTGTGTCTTTGGGCCTGATATTCTTCAAGAGGTCAAGAACAGATCGCTATGATTAGGGAAAGGTTGAAGATAGCCCAATCTCGGCAGAAGAGTTATGCCGACAATCGTCGCCGAGATTTGAGTTTTGAACCGTAAGACTTTGTATACCTCGAGTTACGCCTCTCGGGGAGTTAAGAGGTTCCATGCCAAAGGGAAACTCGCACCCTGCTATGTTGGACCATTTAAGATTTTGAGTCGCAGAGGCGAAGTTGCTTACCAACCGGAGTTGCCACGATCGTTGGCGAGGAGTGCATGATGTATTCCATGTGTCCTGATTGAAGAAGTGTCTCCGAGTTCACGAGAATGCACACCGCTAGATTCAATTGAGTTGCAAGAGGATTTGACTTATAAGGAGTATCCGTAAGGATTCTAGACACAATGGATCGAGAAACTAGAAACAAGTCAACCCGTTTTGTAGAGTTCGGTGGAGCAACCATGAAGAAAGCGAAGCGACTTTGGGAGCCTTGAAGAGGATTTGAAGAAAGAGTTTCCAAACCTATTCTCAGAGTGAGCCACGAATCTCGGGACGAGATTCTATTAAGGGGAGGTTTGTAACACCCCAAAATTTTGCTTTTCTTGAATTCATGTGTGATTTGACACTTTGGTGAATTTTTGGAATTTTCTGGAATTTATTTGGATTTATTTGGAATTTATTTGAATTTATTCCATTTTGAAATAATTAAAGAATTTAATTTTGCAAATAAAATTTTGTTGAAAATATTTTATTTGAGTCCAAAATGATCCAAAATATTTTCCAGAATTTTTCTGGAATTTTTCTGAGTCATTTGCTATTTTTAATGAATTAAATGAATTACTGGGAATTATTTTAAATATTAAATCGCTGGAAAATCAACTCGGGTCAAGTACTGTTCATCCGACCGAGTCGGAACCCGAGTCGGACTCGAGTCCAACCCGAGCCAGTTGACTCGATCAAACCAGCTCAAAACCCTAATCAATCCCAACCGTTGGATCAAGATCCAACGGCTGAGATCCGCCCGTACCGGTTCGAGCCGTATCCGGCCCGGATCCGATCGCGCCCGTGCGATCGTGGCCGTTGATCGTGCCACGTGGACGGCTGAGCGTCGTCGTCTTCGCCGAGACCGAGCCGGACTCCGCCGCCGCGCCCGCCGCCGTGTAGAACTAGGTTTCCGTCTCGGGCACGAACGCCGAGGCTATTTAAAGCGTGAGACGTCCCCCGAGGTTGCCCTCATCTTTGCGCATCCGTTTCCCCGAGCCATCTCACCTGAGCCGTCGCCGTTTGCCCGTACGTGCTCGCCGGAGTTGGAGCCCTGTGCGCAGCGGTTGAACGCCGATTCCGCCGCCGACCGTCGTCTTCCGCCGAGAAGGAGCCCAGATCCGGAACCACCGTGACGAGACGCACCCGAAGGAAGGATTCATCTCGCTGGAGCAACCCCGAAACGCCGTCGGGCTCGTCATCGTTCTCGTCTCCGGTGCCCAGGCCTCGCCACGCCATCGCCAGATTTCGCGAGCTCGGTGAACCGTCAGATCCAGATCGGACGGTTGAGGTGAGTTCACGTGTCCCCAACCCGATTGGATCTGGACCGTTGGATCAAGATCCAACGGTTCACAATCGCCACGCGTCGAAAGCGGTGCTATTATAGGATTAGATCTGGACCGTCCGATCTAGATCGAACGGCCCATGATCAACGAGTAGTTTCAACGTGTTAACCCTGGATCTAATCCGCGCCGTTGATTTTCAAACCAACGGCCGTGATTGCGCCACGTGTCGGGAAGTTGGACCGACGCGTCGGTCGGCCGTGACGCTGGCAGGTGGTTACCGACACGCTGGTCCCGCGTCGGTCGGCCGATCGCACCGTGGCGTCACCCATGACGCCACAAAGGTCCCACATGTCAAGACCGTGGCCGAGTCCCGCCGACGTCCCGATGACGTCACCCGAGTGGTCCCACCTGTCAGTCTCACGTGGAGTCGTGGACCGAGTCCACGGTAGACCCAAGCCAAGCGTGGACCAAGTCTATGGACCGGCTGACGTCAGCCAACCAATCAGAGGCTGCCACGTGTCCTTGCTGACGCAATAATTAATTTCCGAAAAAGAAAATGATTTAATAAATCGGTTTAATAATTGATTTGAATTTCAAAACTTCAAACGCTTATAACTTTTGCGTTTCAACTCCGATTTGAGTGATTCAAATTTCTAAATTTGTATAAAATTGAGATCTACCTAAATATGAATTTTATTTAATTTTTGGACTAAAGTTTTTCTCTGTAATATTATTTAATTGATTATTTAAACTTTAATAAATCATAACTTTTGCGTTTTAACTCCAAATTTGACGATTCCAGTTTCTAAAAATCCAGAAAATTATGTTCTCTCTGTTTATGGATTTTATTTGGAGTTTTGGGATGTTTTTGCCTATTGTTTATTTGTGTATTGCTATTTGCACGCTTTACGAGTAGACGTTGAAGTGCCGGAAGGATTCGAAGGAGAAGTGTTGACTCAGGATCCAACTCAAGACCAAGAGCAAGTGCTTTTTGAAGGCAAGTTGTGCTTTGACCATGTTGATCCTATTTCGAAATCTATTTTGATTTAAACTATTGCATGCTAGATCAATTAGAAAGATACTTTGTTTAAACATGGGGGTTAGATAAATACCAATTTGCTGTATGACACCTTGATTATCTAAGTATGTGCCATGATCCCTTGTCACCCTAGTTGTGGTTTACTAGTTGGACATTATTAAATTGCCAACATGGGTTTAGACCGTTGTAGTATACTGCTTAGACCTGCTACGTGCTCATAACATGCTTTTGGACAATCAAATGCTAATATTGATTTAATGATATATTGAACCTGTTTTGGAAAAGTAGCATGTGACGTTGATGGCACGTGGTGCATGGTAATCAACTGGGGTTTGATAAGCGATTTCGGCCAAGGGCATGTGGCAAGAGTAATCAGTGGGCCGATTGTGGCATTGGGAATGTTGATTTGGTTCTTCGGGTAGTCTTGCCCTGGTCACTCTAAGGACTTAACCTTGCAAGCCTTTGAACTGGGTCATACTTGCAACCACATGGCTCGAATGGGACGGCCCTAGTTGACTAAGTCGCTAAGGACTCACTTGTGGAGCCTCAGGGTGTCAATTACACCGTTTGTGTGATTGTACGGGGGAGCGTATCGTGGCTGTGGCCAGATACCCATCTAACGGTGTGTTGGTCCCATACTTCGCCTTGGCTAAGGGAAGGGATGGTGTAGAGCACGAACCGGAGAGGACCACCTGTGTTGTTTGAGGCTTAGAAAGGCTTTGTTACGAAACTTCGCCTTTGTGGTGTTTGATTTGTATCTTGTGGGTAAAGTGCATAACCTCTGCAGAGTGTAGAATCTATTTAAATAGCCGAGTCCACTGATCGGACATTGCTCGGAATTACAAATCAAGGGTTAGATTTTCTGAAAATAACTTGGATTTGAAAGGTTGGTTGGTTTAGTAATGAAGATGATGGAAATATGGTTTAGGATGGGGAAAATGTTTATTAAACTTCTTGAAAAGTTATTTATGCTTTACTTATTTCTACTGCTTTCGAATCTACTTTTATTATTTGTCAAAAGTCATTTCGCAAATATACCTTGAGCTATTCCTTTGTACCAAGCCATGCATATAGTATATTAGATTGCATTCGTGCATGACTTCTTGAGTACCAAGTACTCACCCTTGCCTCAACACAATATCAGTTGAAGAGGAGATTACGCTTGACTTTGGAGGAGGAACTCCAAGAAGATCCGTCTACTTAGGAAGCGAGCCCGATCGGTTGCACGTGGTATCTTGGATGGCGCCACGGGTTATCTTATTTTCATTGCTATTATTTCTCTTTTAATAAGTTTCGCCTTGCAGGCATACATTTGTAACTTGACCATAAGGTCGAGTAACTTGATTTAGTTATTTAAATAAAGTACTTTGATAATATCGAATGGTATGATTGTGATATTTACCGAGGTTAAGACTGTGTGCACTAGCGCGTTCCTGGACTAGTGCTGAATACACAGAGGGTCCGGATTTGCAAATTCGGGGTCCCGACAAGTTCTAGGAGGAGCCAAATAATTAGGGTGTGAGCCAAGTCAGTTGCCTGTAGCATATTGATGGGTTACTGTGAGTCTTATTTTTCGTTGCAGTTTTCTTTATATTTGATCTTTGCCCTGCATGGCGCAATATTGTAAGTTGACCATAAGGTTGACCAAATAGGTTATATTAATAAATGAAGTCTTTATTTATTATTCCACTGTGTATGATTGTGATATTCATCTATGTTGAGACTGTGTGTACTAGCATGATCCTAGATTAGTGCTGAATACACAGAGGGTCTGAATTTGCACATTTGGGTCCCGACAAATGAGCCTTCCTATGGATGTCAGGAACCTATTCCAATATTCAATCACAAGCATTGATGTCAAAGTTCAAATCTTTTTCAGTTTTGGTGAAGGTTGCATCAAAACTAGGTTAAACAAAAAAAATTCACCCTTAGCTTTCTCGTGGGGATTTGATGGTTGATATAATCTTAGATGATCTCTCACATGTCACAATAGGCTAGAACACTGAAGAGCCACACCTAAATATCCAAGAACCCGATCTACCAAGAATCCTTCCTTTCCAAGTCAAAAACTGGTTCTTGAAAGAAAATAAAGATGAAACTTGCCTAAATGATAGGAACATGATCTTCATGAGATTCATTCATCATTGGCAATCAAGAACACCAGCAAGTAGAAGGAGGGGAATTAAAACTCAAGGTGCAATAAAAGGCCAAGCAAAAATGCACGAAATAAAGAGTAAATTTCAGAACATAGAAGAAATTAAATCTTGCATTGCTTTGAAATGAAGGTTTACAAAGCCACACTACCAGGTAGGCAAAGATCAAATGAACACCTAAAAACCCAAAAACCCTACACCAAGTGTGGAGTATACGGGCCCTGGGTATCTACGTAACAGGCTGCATGAGCCCATCAAGAGGGGGCGTCCCAGGACGGCTGTAGAGAATCAGGAGTTATTTGGACTCTCACCATTGTGCCCTACAAGAAAGGACCAAGAGATGGTAACTAACTATTGTTGGGGGATACGATTGTATTTTGGAGATAGAATCCATCTTGTAACTGACTCAGATCCCTCAACCCCTTACCTATATAAAGGGGGCGAGGGGTATCGGGCAAGATAGGCAAAAAAACACAATAGAGCAAATAACCCACGGTACACGAGTGACATACATCTCATAATCCCAGAACACAGGACTAGGGTATTACCTCCACCGCTGAGGGCCCAAACCTATCTAATCCCTTGTCTTGTGTTACCATCGAGTTTGGATCCAACACATAGCCCCATATAAATTATTGCCGACAACAAACGTCGACAGTTGGCACGCCAGGTAGGGGAAACGCGAAGATCAATCTCGATGAGCTCGATGGCTTCCATCAACGGAAACAGTGTCACCTTCACTTCTAGCTAGGTATTCCACTTCGGGAGTTCCACTTCACCACCGAAAAGTTCGGCACGCTCACCCTTGCAGACTCAGGTTAGATCCGGTCTGGGAGGAACTTCGACGGCATTTCTGCTAGGCTCACGATCGAGTCAGGAGAGGCCATGGCCATTCACCCACAGATGGTGCACCAAAGGCCCTCTTCCCGACTTGGACACGGCGAGGACTCGGCCAGGGATGAATCTCTTTCGTACTCCCCAGACACGGAGATTGATTTCCGTACAGTGTGTATGATCGGGGATGGGTGCTTCGAATCACAATACCGACGGGATACTAAAGAAGCAGAAGAGGTAGAATACCTTCGCCATGATACCCAAGAAGCGTGCACTTGGTCACTGCAAAACTAAGCCCGCAATGCCAACGAGGACATTTTGCACGAAAAAGTGGGAAACCAGTCAGTTTTTCGCACACCGCAGCAGAACATTGTTGCCTCCAAGACGCTCTTCGACACCTTGGGCTCAATCCTTAAGCCCAACAGCCCAGCTGCCCCGATCGTGGCACAAGTCAAAGCCATGGTGACGGCGGCAACAATACAACATAACCAGCGAGATCAGGCAGCGACAAAGCCACCCCGCGTGCATACGGAGACACACACGACAAGCGGTCGGACCAACAGCAGTCGGGCGAGAAGCAACTGGCGTAAGCCCCCACATGGCGGGGACTTACGCTCGACCATCCACCGTGACCTCCGCTAGGACCTCAACACTAGGAGGCGCGGGCGGGAAGATGATGAACATCACCAGCACGAAGATGACCATGACCGCTATGGTATCAACCACCACCGAGACAACTGACATTGCGATGGCAGCCGTGGCAACCACGAGCATCAAAACGGGGGCCTCAACGGACGCTGGAACCACTACCGTACAGATCGTCGTGTCGGGACTTGAATTTGCAAATCCGATCCCTCCGTGTATTCAGCACTAGTCCAGGATCACGCTAGTGCACACAGTCTCAACATCGGTAAATATCACAATCATACTCATCGAAATAATAAAGTACTTTAATTAAAATAACCAAACTGGTTGCTCGACCTTATGGTAAACTTACAAGAGTACGCCACACAGGGAGAAAATTTATTAAGGAAATAAATTGCAGCGGAATAAAAGCATCAACGTGGCGCCATCCAGTATACTACATGCAACTGACTGGACTCGCACCCTAGATAGACGGTTCCTCCAGAAGTTCTTCCTCCAAAGCTGGCGTCGCTTCTTCTTCAACTGGTGTTGTATTGTTGCAAAGGGTGAGTACTTGGTACTCAGCAAGTCATGCACAGAATGCAAACTAATATTCTACATGCATGGCTTAGTACAAGGAATGTTTCATGGTTCATTTGCAATAAAATAGCAATTAATCATAAGTATATTCGAAAGCAGTAAAAGCCATTATAATATCAATAACTTTTCCAGGAGTTAAGTAAACACTTCCCCTTTCCTAATCCACATTTCCATCAACGTCATCATTAAACCCAACCAAACTTTTTAAGTCCAAGTTGTTTTCATGAAAGTCTAACACTTGACTGTAATCCCCGAGGAGTGTCCAGTGCCGTGGACTCGGCTATTCGAATAGGTTGTACACTCTGCAGAGGTTATGCACTTTACCCACAAGATACAGTCAAACACCACAAAGGCGAGTGATCGTAACAAAGCATTTCAGAGACCGCAAACTATACACGTGAACCTCTCCGGTTTTTGCCATACACCATCCCTTCCCTTAACAGAGGCGAAGTATGGGACTGACATACCGTTGGATGGGTACCATGCCATAGCCCTAGTACGCTCCCCTTTCAAGCTACACAAAAGGTGTAGTTGACACCCCGAGGTACCACATGCAAGTTATTAGTAACTTACTCAACTAAGTCCGTCCCATTACAGACATGTGGTTACACGCTTGACTCAGATCAAAGGCTTGCAAGGTTAAGTCCTTAGGATGACCAGGTCAAGACTACCCGAAGAACCAAAACACCATCCCGGTGCCACTCATGGCCCACCATATCATTCTTGCCACTTGCCCCGATCTAAATCTATTTATCAAACCCAGTTGATTACCATGCACCACATGCCATCATCATCATCATCATCACAACACATGATACTTCTCCAAAACAGGTTCAATATCTCATTAAGTCAATATTAACATTTGATTGTTCAAAATCTTGTCATGTGCACGCAGGTCGTCTAAGCTATATACTACAACGATCTAAATACCCAATGTTGGCAATTTAATAATGTCCAACTAAATATTCCACAACTAGGGTGACAAGGGTTCATGGCACATAATTTAATTAATCAAGGTGTCATGCCGCAATTTGGAATTTATCTAATTCCCAGAAATAATTTAAACAATTTCTAATTAAATTAGCATGCAATAATTTAAATTAAATTAATTTCAAAAGTGGGATCAAAATGGTCAAAGCATAACTTGCCTTCAAAAAGTACTTGTTCTTGGTCTTGAGCTAGCTCCTGGATCAAAACTTCACCTTCATAGCCTTCGGGCACTTCAAAGTCTACTTGAAATGTGTGCAAATAGCAATAACAAAAATAAATAGTATGCAGTCCAAAAATTCAAATATAACTCATTAACAGAAAGAGCATATTTTTATAATTTTTTAGAAATTTGAATCGTCCAAATCGGAGTTAAAACGCAAAAGTTATACCCGTTTAAATTTTGAAAAATCAATTAAATAAATATAAACAGGGAAAAATTATGTCCCAAAATTACATAAAATTCACCATCAAGTAGATCTCATTTTTTATAAAAATTTAGAAATTGGAATCACCCAAATCGGAGTTAAAATGCAAAAGTTACAAGCATTTGAAGTTTGAAAAATCAAATAAAATAATAAACCAAATTAATTCATTTATTTTTCTATTGAAAAATCCATTTATGATGTCAGCATTGCGTCAGCGGCAATTTTGAATTTCCACCGAATTATTTTTGTAAGGAAAAATCGAATTATGACGTCATGCTTGCGTCAACCGGTCCATGGACTCGGTCCACGGGTAAACGTGTCGCTGACACGTGTGACCCACTGGACGACGTCATCCCTGACGTCAGCGAGGCTCGGTCGAACGTCTTCTGACAGCTAGGCCCCACCGTGACATTAGCGTGACGTCACAGATGACGTCATCGCCGCGGTGGCGAGCGACCGACACGCGGACCTATCGCGGCGTCACGCAGCGTGGCGTCGGCGGCGACCAGGTGATTTGCCGCCCGACCACGCCGGTTCGGCTACCAGCCACATGGCACGATCTGGGCCGTTGTTTTGAAATCCAACGGTTCGGATTGGATCTGGATCTCGCACGTTTGGGGTAACGTGGCTTGATCTGGAACGCACAATTCGAATCGGACGGCTAAGATTGGATCGGGTTTCATCGCGTCATGGGGGCGACGTGGCATGTCCCGACGTGCGACGCGTGGCACGATCTACATCGTTCGATCTCGATCAAATGGTTGAGAATGCATATAACAATATAAGGCGGGTTAACCCTAACCGTATGATCTAGATCTAACGGCTGAGATAAGGTCTAACACGGTGCAGTCTACGGCTACGTGGCTCAATCTAAAGCGTTGGATCTAGATCCAACGGTTGAAAATAGGTCTAAAACCGTAACGTGGAAAACACTTACGGGTGACGTGGACGAATCTGGGCCGTTCGATGAAGATCCAACGGCGGAGGGAGCTCACGGTTCTGGCGATGGTGCGGCGGAGCAGAGGACGCCGGAGCTCAGGACGACGACATGGCCAACGGTGCTTCGGGGCAGTTTCGGCGAAGTGAGTGGTACGCACGGGTGCGTCTCGACGCGACGGTCTCGGATCTGGGCACCAACACGGCGGAGACGGCGTCCGAAAACGGCAAATACCACGGCGGAACCCTGGCGTGACTTCGACGAGCGATTGCGGCATGGCTACGGCAGCTGGAGCTCCAAGAATTAGGGCAAAACGTGCGCACGGAAACGGCGGTCACGACACGGGTGGCAGCGCATTAAATAGCGCCCTCGGCGTCCATGAAAAACGCGAAAACCGAGGCCCACATGCGCGCTGCGGCGGAATTCGGCGGCGGCTCGGACGGGGTGACATGGACGCATCCTGGTCGTCCACGTGTGCGCGTTCAATGGCTGGGATCGCTATGGGCGCGAGCGGGTCCGATCCGGCTCGGGCTCGGGTGACGTGGCGCGACGCGGGCCGTTGGATCAAGATCCAAGGGTCGCGTGGGTTAGGTTTTGGTCCGGTTCGAGTCAGACTCGGATTCGACTCGGTCGGATGAACAGTAAAACCGGTTGGATTTTCCAGCGATTTAATATTCAAAATAATTCTAGAAATTCAAATAATTCAAGAAAAATAGTAAAATAATCAGAAAAATTCTGGAAAATACTTTGAGACATTTTGGACTCAAATAAAATATTTGCAACAAAATTTTATTCAAAACTTTTAATTATTTAATTATCTCAAAAGGGAATAAATTCAAATTAAATCCAAATAAATCCAATTAAATCCTAGAAAATTCCAAAAAATTCTCAAAAGTGTAAAATTTCTATTAAATTCATGAAAAGCAAAAATTGGGGTGTTACACGTCGCGACGACAATGATCAACGAGTGGAATCTCCGCCACGACGTCGCTGTCCCCGCCGTGAAGAGGAACCCATTGACGGAGTTAGAGCTTTCACCGCTCAGCTCCGCCGAGTGGTATGGCCGACGGTTTCAACCCCAAGGTCATCGTCAAGTTTGACGGAGAAAGAGATCCAGAAGCCTGGCTGCAGGTTTACGCCCTAGCAGTCAAGGCGGTCGAAGATGATAGCAGTGTAATGGCAAATTACTTGCCAGTCATGCTCGCTCCATCGGCTCAGGCATGGCTTATAGGGCTTTCGAGGAATTCCATAGATTCCTATGGAGATCTCTGTGAGCAATTTATCACAAACTCTCAGGGCACTTATGAGAGGGCTAGAACTCCGTGGGATCTATATCAACTTCCTCAGAAGAGGAATGAGTCGCTACGATAATTCGTTCGACGCTTCATGCAGAAAAAGAACACAGTTCGGGATGTCTTGGATGCGGTTGTTATTGCAGCATTCCAGAAAGGAGTAAGCGATCCTAATCTCATCAAGAAGATGTCCCAGAAGGCCCCGACTACGGTAAGGGAAATGTTTGCCCTAGCTGACTGCTATGCTACAGCCTAAGATGCCCTGGCCGAATGCCGAGAGGATTGTCCACAACAGAAGGACAAAAAGGACCACATCGAGTCCTCAAAACAGAAGGACAGGAAATGGAAGGGCGAGGAACTGGTCGCAACAACCGACCGTGGCCGGACAAAGGCACCGCAGACCAAGGACTATGATGAACTAATGAACGTGTAGTGCCCCTTCCATCCAAAGGGGAAACATGCCGCGAAAGACTACTTCACCCTGAAGAGATTCGCGCGGGAGAATAACAAGCCGTCGGAATCCAAGGACAAAAAGGAAGCCAACAAGAAGAAAGATTCTCCCGAAGAGGATGAATACCAGGAGATCGAGCACAAGCTCAATTTCATATTCAGGGGCTCAGGCGCATATGAGTCCAAGCGGAAGCAAAAGTTCGCTGCTGGGATATCAACACAATCATGCCAGCAACCCCCCAATACCTGAGATGGTTCGAGGTTCCGATCACGTTTGACCGCTCAGATCATCCTGATCACATACCCTACCTGGGAAGGTACCCTCTGGTGCTGGACCCAGTTATTCACAGTGTGAAGCTTAAAAAGGTACTGGTCAACGGGGGAAGTGGACTCAACATCTTGTTCACAAAGACCCTCGACGATATGAAGATTCCTCGCTCTGAGTTGAGGCAAAGCTCATCACCATTCCATGGGGTAATCCCCAGGACTTCCTCCGTACCACTCGAACAGATCACCTTGCCTGTCACATTCAGTATGAATGAAAACTACCGAACCGAGTACATGAACATTGAGGTAGCAGATTTCGTGTCGGGACCCGAATCTGTAAATCTGGACCCTCTGTGTTTTCAGCACTAGTCCAGGATCACGCTAGTGCACACAGTCTCAACATCGGTAAATACCACAATCATACTCGATGAAATAGTAAAGTACTTTATTGAAAGGGAAATATAACTGGTTGCTCGACCTTATGGTCAAGTTACAAAAGTACGCCTCGCAGGGCTAAAGTCTTACTCAAATAAATCTGCAGCAAAAAATAAAGAAACGCGTAGCGCCAACCAATATGTCACAGGCAACTGACTGGGCTCTCCCCTTTGTTCGTCGGCTCCTCCTGGAACTCCTCCAAAGCTGGCGTTGATTCTTCTTCAACTAATGTTTGTGTGGTGGCAAGGGTGAGTACTTAAAGCACTCAGCAAGTCATGCACAGAATGCAGTCTAATACTCTACATGCATGGCTTATTACAAAGGATAGGCTATGATGGTTCATTTGCAGTAAAGCACATTCACAATATCAATAATAGATTGAAAGCAGTAAAACAGTAATAACTTTCATAAACAATTTCACAAGTAAAGCATTTATCATCCTGAAGTAAATTCATCAATTCCAATACCAAATATCCATAAACCAAGTTCATTTTCATAAAGTCTAACCCTTGACTGTAATCACAGAGCAATGTCCAATACCGTGGACTCGGATATTCGAATAGGTTGTACACTCTGTAGAGGTTATACACTTTACCCACAAGATACAGTCAAACACCACCAAGGCGAGTGACAACAAAGTCTTTTGGAAACTTCCAACTCAACAAGTGAACCTCCCCGGTTGTTGATCACCATCCCTTCCCTTAGAAAAGGCGAAGTCTAGGACAACTAGCCGTTGGATGGGTACCAAGCCGTAGCCTAGGTACGCTCCCCCGTACAACTACACCTAAGTATAGCTGACACCCTGAGGTACCACATGCAGGTTATTAGCGTCCTAATCGACTAGGTATGTCCCATCCCAGGCATGTGGTTGTATGATGAACTCAGTTCAAAGGCTTGCAAGGTTAATTCCTTAGGGTGACCAAGGCAAGACTTCCCAGTAATTCACGAGTATCTAAAGCAATGAACCAAATGCGACCTCCCAAGTGCCACACCTGGCCCACCAGAACAATCTTGCCACTTGCCTCGGTCTAAACCATTTAATCACCCCGGTTGATTACCATACACCACGTGCCATCAACATCATCAATAACACATGTAGCAATTTCCAAAATCATGCTCCATCTCTCATTAAGTCAAGATTAATTTCCAACATTCCAAATGATATCAATAACACGATTGCATGGCTAAGCTGGCTAGTTACGGTCTAATTAACCCATGTTGGCAAGCATTAGTGTCCAACTATTATTCCACATCCTAGGGTGACAAATTATTCATGGCATACAATTACTATAGACAAGGTGGCATAATCAGGTAGGTCACATAACTATTCCCGGAATTATTCAAAAGCATTTTTAATTAAACTAGCATGCAATAATTTAAATGAACATAGTTTCAAAAGTGGGATAAACATGGTCAAAGCATAACTTGCCTTCAAAAAGTACTGGTTCCTGGTCTTGAACTTGCTCCTGGGTCAAAACCTCTCCTTCGAAGCCTTCGGGCAGTTCAACATCTACGCAAATTAGATAAATAAACACTAAAGAAATAAAAACAGAGAAAAAATCATGTCCAAAAATTAAATAAAATTCACCATTAAATATAGCTTAATTTTATAAAAATTTAGAAATTAGAATCACCTCAGTCGGAGTTAAAATGCAAAAGTTATAGCCGTTTGAAGTTTGAAAAATCAATTAAAAGAATAAATTGAATTAATTCATTTATTTTTCTATTGAAAAATCCGAATATGATGTCAGCTGACGTCAGCGTGGATTTTGAATTTCCACCAAATTATTTGTCTAAAGGAAAATCGATTTATTGCGTCATGCTTGCGTTATCTGGTCCATAGGCTTGGTCCACGGTTCGTTTTTGGTCCACCGTGGACCCGGTCCATGAGGACATGTGTTGCTGACATGTGGGTCCCACCCGTGATGATGTCACGCTGATGTCAGCACGCTCGGCCGAACGGTACTTACACACGAGCCCTACCTTGACGTCACTGGTGACGTCATCGTGTGGTGCGACCGGTGGCTGACACGCGGGCTCAACGCTGACGTCGTGGTGACGTCAGCGACGACCGGGCATCGCCTGCGCTAACCGCGCCGATTCGGCTTTCGCACATGTGGCATGATCTAGACCGTTGATTTGAAATCCGACGGTCATGATCAGATCTAATCCCGCACGTTTTGGGTTAAACGTGACTGATTTGGACCGTACGATTTAGATCGGATGGTTGAGATTGAATCGGTTTTATCCGCATCATGGGGGTGACGTGGCATGACCCAGCGATTGACGCGTGGCACGATCTACACCGTACGATCTTGATCGGATGGCCAAGATTACATCTAGTGCTACAACGCGGGTTGAATCCTATCGTACGATCTAGATATAACGGCGAAGATCTATTCTAGCACAGTGCGGTTAAGAGGCTATGTGGCTTAATCTGGTGCGTTGGATCTAGATCCAATGGTAGCTAATAGATATAATCGGTAACACTGGATCTAACCCTAAGTGTACGATCTAGATCTAACGGCTGAGATCTAATCTGGGGGTTTGCAAGGTGTGGTGACTTGGACGAACCTAGAGCGTTGGATCTTGATCAGACGGCTGGTGGAGTTCGCGAAGTCGGTGATGGCACGACGGAGCTTGGGACAACGACCACGGCAATGACGCTTGAGGCGAGTTCCGGTGAGGTGAATCCTCCTCCCAGGTGCGCCTCATCGCGGCGGTTCGGATCTGGCCTTGGTCGCGGTGGAGGATGGCAGGGATTGATGGAAAGCGGTGAAAACCGTGGTGGCGCTCTATGTCAACTCCGACGAGCAATAATGGGCGAATGGCGGCAGCGGCGCATTAAATAGGGGTCTCGGCGTCCGTGAAATCCGCGGAAAACGAGGCTGGCTCTGTTACGGCGATGAAATCCGACGAGAGCTCGGACAAGGTAACGTGGCACCATCCTGGCCGTCCACACGGCTCGATCCGACGGCCTTCATCATGCGCACACACGGGCACAAGCACAACCATCGGATCTCGATCCAACGGTTCAACGCGCGCGTATACGTGGCTCAATCCTGGCTGTTGGATCTCGATCCAACGGTTGGCGCGATTAGGGTTCGGTCCGGCTCGGGTCTGGCTAGGGCATGGCTCAGTCGGACCCGAGTCAGACTCGATTTTGACTCGAGTCGGTGCTACAGTACAAACCCGTTAGGGTTTTTGCAGCGATTTAATATTTAAAATAAATTCTAGAAATTCAAATAAATCGAGAAAAATAGCAAAATGCTCAAAAAAATTCCAAAAAAATTCTGGAAAATACCTTGAGACATTTTGGAGTCAAATAAAATATTTCCAACAAAATTTTATATGAAAATTTTAAATATTTAAATAATTCAATAAAGGACTTAATTCAAATTTAATCCAAAAAAATTCCAAAAATTCAATTAACTCAATAAATTAAATAAAAGCACAAATTTGGGGTGATACATTTCGAGACGGCATATCATGCCATCTTGAGAAGACTGAGCTTGGCCAAGTTCATGGCGGTACCACATTACACCTACTCGGCGCTGAAAATGCCGGGCCCGAATGGCGTCATCACGGTCCACGGCGATGTTAGGCAGTCTTTCCTATGCGATAGGGAGAGCTATGAACTGACCGAGACATTGCGGACGTCGACCGACTTGGAAAAGCTTCGGTTGGCGGCTGCAGTCCTACAGGACGAGGACATCCCCGACAAGAAGTAGACCAAGTCAGGAATCAAACCTAACAAAGAAGTTAAGAAGATAACACTGACCCGTCCGATCCAGCCAAGACGACTTTGATTGGGATAGGGCTCAACCAGAAATACGAATACACGCTCCTCATCTTCCTTCGGGCAAGCCAAGACATCTTCTTGTGGAAACCGTCTGACATGCCCGGTGTCCCTAGGGAGGTGATCGAGCGCTCCCTCAACATCGACGAGAAGGAAAAACCCATGAAGCAACGACTCTGGCATTTCGCTCAAGATCGACGTGACACAATCAGGGAGGATATCACCAAGCTTTTAGCCGTAGATTTTATAAAAGAAGTGTATCATCCCGACTGGTTAGCAAACCCAGTCCTCATTCGCAAAAAGAATAAAAGTTAGCGCATGTGTGTTGATTATACCAATCTCAACAAGGCGTGTTCAAAATACCCATTCGGGCTGCCTCGCATCGACCAGGTGGTGGACTCAACCGCTGGCTGCGAGCTCATGAGCTTCTTAGATGCTTACACAGGATATCACCAGATCAGTCTCAAGGAAGAGGACTGTGTCAAGACTTCATTCATCACGCCATTTGGGGCTTTTTGCTACGTCACAATGCCATTCGGGTTGAAGAATGCTAGCGCGACCTATCAGCCCATGATACAGCGGTGTTTTCACACTCAACTCAGATGCAACATGGAGGAAAACGTAGACGATGTCGTGGTTAAAACTCGGCTAAGGGGAGACCTCATCTCCGACTTAGCTAAGACATTTGAAAGTCTAAGGGCTTACAGGATGAAGCTCAACCCCGAGAAGTGTGTCTTTGGAGTTCCTTGAGGAAAACTGCTCGGCTTCATCGTGTCCCACTGTGGCATTGAGCCAAACCCAGAGAAGAGCAATGCCATCTTGAAGATGAAGCCGCCGACTGGCCAGAAGGACATCCAGAAGCTCACAGGGTGCATGGTAGCACTCAATGGTTCATCTCCCGCCTAGGGACGCGGGGAATGCTATTCTTCAAGCTCCTCAAGAAGCAGGACAAGTTCCAGTGGACCCTGGAGGCACAACAGGCTTTCGAGGACCTCAAGATATTCTTAACCACACCTCTAGTATTGGCTTCCCCAATGCCAGAGGAACCCCTTATGCTTTACATAGCAGCGATGACTCACATAGTCAGCGCAACAATTGTTGTGGAGCGAGAAGAGCCAGGACACATGCAAAAGGTACAACGTCCTGTCTACTTCATCAGTGAAGTATTGGGCAAATCCAAGGTACGGTACCCGCAGATACAAAAATTGCTAAATGCCGTGTTGATCACTTCCCATAAGCTCAAGTATTATTTCCAAGAGCACGCAATTTCGGTGACCACCGCCTTCCCGATTGGAGATATACTCCACAACAGGGAGGCCACCGGGAGGATTGCAAAGTGGGTAGCCGAGCTTGGAGCCTTTGATATCACATTCAAGCCACAGACCGCCATCAAATCCCAAGCACTTGCCGACTTCTCCGACGAGTGGATGGAACTGCAAGACCCTGTGGTTATCAAAGAGCTCGAGTACTGGACGATGCAATTCAACGGTTCCCTCACACTCAACGGCGCGGGAGCAAGTATAGTGCTTACCTCTCTGAAAGGAGAAAAGTTGAAATATGTCCTTCATATTCATTTTCCAGCATCAAACAACGCCAACGAGTACGAGGCACTCAGCCATGGACTCCGTATCGCCATTTCGCTCGGAATCCGATGATTGGTGGTTCGCAGAGACTCTCAGCTCGTGATCAACTAAGTGCAAAAGGACTAGTCATGCATTGATGATAAGATGGCCGTATACTGCCAGGAAGTGCGCAAGCTAGAAGACAAATTTGACTGACTAGAACTTTCACATGTGCTTCGTCGAGACAACGAGGTAGCAGATGAGCTCACCAGACTGGGTTCCAATCAGACAGCAATGTCGGCCGTAGTATTCGTGAAAGAGCTCCATAAACCTACAGCAAGCCTGCGGCAAGAAGATAAGCCGGTGTAGCAACCGGCCGATACTGATATGTTAGTTATCAACCCCGACTGGACAACCCTCTACTTGGATTACTTAATTAGAGATGAACTCCCTGAAGATCGCATGTAGGCAGAGCACATCACACGCAGAGTAAAAACTATATGGTAGTCGGGGAGGAACTATTTCAAAAGAATGCTTCCAGAGTACTCAGACGATGCATATCAAAATAGGAGGGGAGGAATCTGCTCAAGCAAATCCACTCGGGAGTGTGCGGACATCATGCGGCGTCAAGGACCCTAGTCGGAAAAGCTTATTGCTAAGGCTTTTTCTAGCCAACGACGGTAACAGACGTAGAGGACATCATTCATACCTGTGAAGGATGTCAAATATTTGCCTAGCAAATCCATGTGCCAGCACAAGAGTTACAAACCATCCCTATCACTTGGCCATTCGCGGTCTGGGGGCTCGACATGGTTGGACCTCTGAAGAAGGCACAAGGCAGTTATACTCACCTCTTCGTCGCCGTTGATAAATTCACAAAGTGGGTTGAAGCCAAGCCTGTTGCTACAGTCATGGTGGCAAAGGAGAGGGAGTTCTTCCAAGAAATTGTAGTTCGTTTTGGTGTCCCGAATAGAATCATAACAGATAACGGCACCCAGTTCAGAGGTGCTGAATTTCAAGACTGGTACGAAGAACTCGAAATCAAGATTTGCTTTGCTTCCGTGGCACATCCGGAGAGCAACGGACAGGTCGAATGAGCCAACGGCATGGTGCTACATAGGATAAAAGCAAGGGTGTTTGATCGTCTCAAGCCGTACACCATGCGATGGGTCAAGGAATTGCCCTCAGTACTCTGGGGCTGAGGACTTCTCCCAGCAGGACAACCGAGCAGTCACCCTTCTTCCTGGTGTATGGCTCAGAGGAGTTTCTACCTACCAAGTTGGAATTTGGATCCCTAAGGGTCCAGAAGTACAAGGAGGGCGAGTTAGAAGAAAACCGAGTGGAAGACCTCGACTGACTGGAAGAGGCTAGAGACATCACCGCAATCCAGTCGGCCAAATACCTCCAGGACCACGCCTTCTCTAAAGGAGATTTGGTTCTAAGAAAGAATAAAAAAAGCGAGCACATGCTTTCCCTATTTTGGGAGGGTCCCTACATTGTCGACGAAGTAACGCGCTCGAGGGCTTACAGACTTAGGCGCGAAGACGGCACGATCATCAGCAACACGTGGAATATAGAGTAGCTACGTCGCTTCTACACTTAAACTCTCTACTCAATTATGTTACTATGAATAAAGTTGTTTTGCCTTACGACTCAGTTGTTTCTCAACTAAGCAGTAAGCTAGGGCCTACACTTAATAAGTGTACGTTTGCACGTACATGCGTTCCCGAAATAAATGCGTTCCCGAAATAAACTTTCTTGCTTTACAACTAAGAAAATCAGGGGCTACACTTAATAAGTGCATGATTGTTTGAACAAGCTCCTTAAAAATGCCTTTGCTTGTGTCCAGGGGCTCTCAAGAAACTCCAAGAGCACGATTAATAACCGAATGAAAGAGAGGAGCGGCAAAATTCTGTCACCCAGAAAGTGTGACCGGGACAAAAAGGCCATGAGCCAAGTCCCAACACTCGGAGACTGGACAAGTCGGGCAAAGCACGCAACGAAAAAAGATCAAACCACTCGGGAAAGGAAAAAGTAAAGATTAGCAATTAACAAAGATGAAGTGTCAAGAACTCAAGAAGTCAACCGAATATCCAACAACCCCAGCTCCAGATTTTCTACCAAGTCGGCAGAAATGTCTTGAACAACCTCAAGAAGGGCAGTGACTTGGTCGTCGTTCGTCGTGCTAGCGAAGCCTTCCTTGACAGCCTGGAGATCCACTCGAGGATAGAGGGACTTCACAATTGCTAGGGTTTGGCTAGCACTCGTGGTCGCTGTCTTCCTCAAATAGGCCCTAAGCATCTCGGGTGCCTCCTGTAGACGTCGGAGGACCTGATCTTCGTCGCCCGACCCGCCGGGGTGCAGGAACGCTAGCATATGCTCCGAGGCTTGGCGAAATGCTGCATAAGTAGCTTTCACTACCTTTGCCCTCCCGTCAAGGGCACCGAGCTACGCCTGCGTCCTATCCTTGTATTCTGCAGGCAAGTCAGGCTATCGTCAGAAACACCATGAGAGTGGTGGAAGTAAAAGAGAGGACAAACAAATGGTTGGTACAGGACGGCTGTTAGTCACTATCTGCTTTATCACCGACATTAGTAGTAGCAACTGAACTGACTTGAACTGCCTCGGAATCACTGCTGCAGTCGGTCCTTTCCATCTGTTGACCACTCCAGGGTTTAGGTAAGAGGCAAGAGGCAAAAGCATAGATAAGGTTCAATAATCCTATTGCGGGGAGAACAGGTTTAACCCAAAAACTTATACAAATATTATTAATAACTTGGTATGGTTGCTTATAAAAGCCTAAAAGCTATGCAACACATACTGCACACTCAGCAAACAAGGAAGATCCAAATTTCCTAAGCACACAATAATCTAGCGGCTAAAAGGGGTAACACTCCTATCTTAAGAAACGTGACTCTCACACATGAGTCTCAACTGACAATTAAAGCACTGGTTCTTCAAGCCTTTGGAACACTTCATCGATCCACTTCTCTTCGAGCTCGATGATTCCTCACTTCACGATCTTCAAGGTTAGCATCGACATCCAGTACTTTCTCCTTAAGTGCGAAACAACGTTAACAATTCGGAACGACTCAGGTAAGATTTCCATTTAAACTAGTGGGAAAGATGGGAATTTCAGCAAAGAGGAAAGAATAGAAGAATAAGATAAGTCAAGAACTTATTATTCTTTCAAGTTAAATTTTCTCTTTAGAAAATAATTTTGAAGATCCTAAAGACGGCCAATCTATTTAGGGTCAAGACCTACAATCAGTATGGATCTGATACCACCTCTGTCGGGACCCGAATGTGCAAATCCCGACCCTCTGTGTATTCAGCACTAGTCCAGGATCACGCTAGTGCACACAGTCTCAACATGGATGAATATCACAATCATACACAACGGAATAATAAAAATAGCTCAATTACAGAATATAAACTATTGAACAACCTTAAGGTCAACCTTACATTTGCGAAGCCTTGACGGCTTCAACTCCAAATAAGCAGCAGCGGAACGAAGAACATCGGTGAATCCCATCAGTACGCCACAGTCAACTGACGGGGTTTGACTCCTAGATATTCGCCTTGTCACGGAACTTCTTCTTCTTCGACGATGTAGACTTCTGCTCACTGGTGATTGTTTGTTTGCAAGGGGTGAGTACATAAAGCACTCAGCAAGTCATGCACAGAATGCAAGTCTAATAACTATATGCATGGCTTATTCCAAATGACAGGCTGAAGAGGTTATTTTGCAATAAACAACATTCACAAATATTCATAATAGATTGTAGAGCGGTAGAACAAATAACAATAGTAATAAATTTCACAGTTGTTTCACAAGTCAACCATTCCATATCCTTAACCAGTTATCACTTTTTCACAGGCAAATTGCTTCCAATCCCATGTTCACTTTTTAACAAAAGCTAACCCTTGACTGTAATCCCCGAGCATTGTCCAGTACCGCGGACACGGCTATTCGAATAGATTTTACACTCTGCAGAGGTTATACACTTTACCCACAAGATACAATCAACTCATCACGTCAGCCGGGAATCGCCATACAAGAGTATGCGAATGAGCGATCATAACAAAGCCTTTTGGAAGCTTCTAACTCCACAAGTGAACCTTCCCGGTTGCCATACACTATCCCTTCCCTCAGCAGAGGCGAAGTATAGGACCGACATAGCGTTGGATGGGTACCTAGCCACAGCCCCGGTACGCTCCCCCATTCAACTACACAGTGGTATAGTTGACACCCCGAGGTACCACATGCAAGTTATTAGCAACCTACTCAACTAGGTCCGTCTCATTACAGACATGTGGTTGTATGTTTGACTCAGTTCAAAGGCTTGCAAGGTTAAGTCCTTAGAGTGACCAGGGTAAGACTTACATCAATACTCTCAAGGAAATCCACCTCACCATCTCTCATACATATATCACGTTTCATACAATCCCCGCTGCCAAACTGGCCCACCATCGATCTTGCCACTTGCCCCAGTCCAAAACATTTTACCACCCCAGTTGATTATTGCGCAACACAATGCCAACAACAACTCAATATCCTTGAAGAAGCACGAGGGCCTCCACATATCAATTTCATCGTGTCGGCAACACGTCACACGATTTCAAAATACATTGCATATTCCATTAATCAATATTGACATTTGTAATTTCCAAAATGATGGCACTGATTCGTTGCAGATCTAAGCAGACTAATACGTTCTATCTAACCCATGTTGGCAATTCAATAGCTACCAACTATTAATTGACAAACCTAGGGTGACAAATGAATCATGGCATACAATTATTATGGACAAGGTGGCAATAACAAATAGGTTGATTATCTAATCCCAAATTAATTAAAATCAGTTTAACTTAAACTAGCATGCAATAATTTGAAACAACATAATTTTCGAAAATGGGATCAACATGGTCAAAGCACAACTTGCTTAGCCCTTGCAACTTTTCCTCTTCGTTACTCTTTATCCTTGATCATTGATCCTCGATCTTCAATCTCCACTTTCTTGATCTTCGGCTCCTTCGAGCGACTTCTGGATGACGCGTATAACGATTAAAGAAGAAGCAAATACAAACCAATTCAGAAGGCAAATAAAGTAAAACTCCAAATTAAGAACAAATAGCATTGGGCACAACAGCTTGGAAGAATTTAGGAACTCGAACGAATTAGATCGAAGATTAGACAAAAGAGAACGAGCTTTCGGAAAACACCGAAAAGGAAAGGACTGATAATTGGGAAAGAAAGAATAATATTCCAAAGAATATTTCTTCCGAAGTTATTATCTTGATCGGACAAACAATGACATATGGGCTCTCGATCTATAGACCAGGTCCATAAAGACATGTTAGTTCACAGTGAACTAAACTGGTTCTCGATTTTGACTTTTGATGACTGAACGAAACACGGTCAAACAAAAGAGAGAGACTAATAGACTAGATCTGGGTACAAGGACATGACACATGGCCAATGGTCTATCGACCAAGTCCACGAATGAATTCTAGGTCAAAGGCAAATTAGATTTCAGGGTTAAGACAAGGACAAGTGTCTTGCCACGATTGAAACAACGGGAAAGATTACAAAGATAACAACGCGGCTCACGATGAACTTAGTCCATTGAACCGGTCTTAGGTTAGGATTTTGATTCGGCTTTGAAGATGATATGACGATGAGGCTAGGCTCACATCATGATGATAGAACAGATGAGGACATCGCACTAGGGCTCTTGCATGAATGCACGCATACGATGACAACGAAGCGATGAGAGCCAAGCGTTAACGGCGGAACGTTAACGGTGAAACGTTAACGGTGGAATGTTAATGACGCAACGTTAACGACGGATCGTTAATGGTGGAACGTTAACAGCGGAACATTAACGGCGGAGCGTTAACGGTGGAGCGTTAACAGCGAAACGTTAACGGTGAAGCGTTAACGGCGAAACGTTAATGGTGGGACGTTAACGACGGAATATTAACGGTGGAGCATTAGCGGCGAACGTTAACGGTGGAGCGTTAACGGCGAACGTTAACAACGGAACGTTAACGGTGGAGCGTTAATAGCAAAACGTTAACGGTGGAACGTTAACGACGGACGTTGACGACGAAGGCAAAACGATGGTGGGACGCTCATGAAATGAGAAGGTAGCGACCGTTGGTGCAACGACAGGGCCGCGATAAAGCGCTACCAAAGATGGCTAACTGAGACGCGAAACGATAGCAATGGCTAGGTTGAAAGACGACGGTTTTAAACCAGCACCGGGCTTTGACGGCAAACGGAGACCAAAAGAAATTTAAGGATGAACCAAAATAGTAAAGGATGACCCACCAGACATGAAAACACGGCCACAGCGGACTAGAATAGCCGGCGTCAAAAGACGGCGCGCGGCGGCGTCTAAACGACAGCCTAAATATATAAAAAAAATTCTAGAGGATGGGACAGCAAAGGGGAAATATCTATCACGTAGAACGCGACGAGATGAACTCAATGGTATAGGCGGATTTTGTGGCACCCCAACGGATTGATCACAAATTGCCGATTAACGTGTTTTGGAGCTAAACTTCAGATAGCCATAACTTCTAGAATAATGATCGAAACTTAACCAAATTTGACCAAGAGCTATATGTAACCTAGAGGAACACCATGACGTAGGTGGGTTGGAGTTTTACCTTCTGTATCAGTGGGGAACGCACGAGGATGATTGTCGCTGTCTAAAACGCAGTTTGATCGGAGATAAGAATTTTCTGCGCAAAATTCACAAAGCAAAACCATGGGTTAGGATGTGCATCATGTGGAGGATATCAAGAAGAGTCTGCAGTAAAAATTTCATGGCAAAACTCGAACAATTGAGGGAGATATGGTCTCGGCAATATTCTAGATTTAAATGGCCATAACTTTTGATTCCTTGGGCCAAATTGCACTAAATTTGAAAGGGAGACAGAGGGGATATCATGGCTCACCATGGCGACGACAGATCTCGAAAAGAGTCTACGAGCTGACGGGGGACGCACTCTAAAGTATGGTCGATGACGGGTGACGTCCGGAGCTTCTTAGTGGCGGCTCGAGGTTTGAAAAAATTAATCTAAGGTTGAGGACGTGTGGGAGGGGCCATAGGAGGTCTAAAAAAGGTTAGAGAGGCTGCTAGGTCAAGAAAAATAATTTTTGGAGGAGTTTGGATCGGATTCGGCATTTAAACAAACACCTCGCGTGCGCAGCCGGATTAGGGGTGATGTGGCTGCATCTGGGCCGTTGGATGGCCATCCGGCGGCTGGGGGCGAAGCGCAGCGTGGCCCAGCGAGGCACCGCTCGACCTAGGCGGCGCTGGCCGACGATCTTGTAGCGCACGGCCCAGCCTTGACGTTCGGCGGCTCGGCTCGGTTGGCGCCTGGGGGAGGGAGTGGGCCGGCTGGGTTGGCGCGGGAGGCTGCCCGGGTGGCGGCGTGGGCTGGTGAGAGGAGAGAGAGGAGGGATTTAGCCCAATGCTCAAACCAGATTTTCCACAATTTCGCAATAAAATAAATCCAAAAATTAAAACTAATTTGTTTAGGGCCATAAAAATACCCAAAAAATTCCAAAAAATTTAAAAAAAATATTTTGAGACATTTTGAACTCAAATAAAGTATTTGCAACAAAACTTTACATAAACTTTCTAAATAATTAATTCATTTCAATAAAAGGGCTTAATACAAATTAATTTCAAATAAATCTAATAAATAGCAAACGAGCTCCGAAAAATCTAAAACATTACAGAAAAATTTCTTGAAGTGCAAGGAACCCAAATAAAATTGAATTCCTTTTATTTGAAATATAAAATTGTCAGATTAAACTATTTTGGCTTTTAGAAAATTCAAATCAAGCTTTATAAACGCGAGAAAATAAACGAAAATTTTTGGGAAGCTAAACTAAACAATTTTTTTTTGAAAACTCAAATTTTGGGATGTTACAACGACCTGTCAAGATCACAACCACTTAAAGACACTTCCAGTCAAGCCCCAATCACTTAAGACTCCGACTTGTCAAGGCCCAATCACTCAAGATTGCGACCTGTCCATGATCTAACCATTCAAGACTCTGTCCTGTCAAGGCTACGACTAGTCAAGCTCCGACCATTGGTTCTGGACAACTCACAGCAACTCAAATAGCTCAAAACCAAGAAAAACTCTATTCAAACTTAAACCTGAGCACTATAAGCTCAAACATAGTGAAATGCTCATCACAAGCATGGATAGACGACCACATGGTCTCTCTGATACTTAATGAATTACAACTTACAGCTGGAGGAGCAGAGGATATATATGATTAAGAGGAGGAGAATGTGCTGAAGGACATGGAGGAATGACCAAATATCACAAGAGGTTGGGAAACTATGGTGAATTTATCTATATTATTGAAACTTGCCTACCAACCTATGTATGTCATTATGTGATGTACTAAGTGATATGCATATTTATTTGAGACATAGTATGTAAGTATTATCGAACTTTGCATGTCATGAACTAGGTGTGATGAGCTAAGTGTGAACTAAGTTTTATGTATGTGATGAACTAATTGTGAATGTGCAATGAATTATGAGCTAAATGTGATAAACCAAGTGTTATGTTTGTGCAAAGGGTGGATGGGATAACCTCATCCATATTTTTCCACCCATCTCGCTGTTTGGTTGGATGAATGGGTGGATGAGGGCAGCCAACTCTCAGGAATATTCCTCGTAGATACTGGATGAGCCCATCCCATAAAATTTGTTGGATGAGCCCATCCAACTTTCGTTCCACCAATCAAATTTGAACTCTCATCACATCCACCATCCAACTCTCATCCTTCCAACCAAACAAAGATTTGGCTTATCGCATCCATTTCTCATCTCTTCAACCAAACATGAACTTGAATAGCTTCATCTCTACCAGGGTAAATGGTCCCATCCGATCCACCCTTCGCCCTTCAACCGAACAGATCCCAAGTGTGGGCGTGTGATGGACTAATTAATTCAGCTTGCAAATGTCAATGTTATGTGTAGTTGATGAAAATACCAACAATTCATGAAAGTTTAGATCAAATAAGCTAGTTACGTGTTTCCGTTAGTTTCTAACGTATAATTTAAGGGGTTTTAATGTTAAAAAATTCATGAACATATTCATTTCAATTCGTATTCACTTTATATTTATATTTGATATTATTCATATATATATATATATATATATATATATATATATATATAAGTATCCGTATTCATATATGACAATAAATATGAGATCATTTTACTATTCTAGCTCGGTTCATTTTTTCATAAATAGCTGCTAATCCAATAAAATCACACAAATAGCGCTTAAACAATACAATTTGCGAACGGGGAGACTAGATTTTTTTTTTTAATTCCTTTTCGGCGGATCCGAGGTGCTTGAAAAATTTCAAGCGATCTAGCCGCTTGATTTTTTTTTAAAATTTTTTGTGTTCTTTTTTTATTTCCCAGTGGATGTGACGCTCTACTTTGTTTCTCACATAAAAAAGAACCAGAAAAATAAAAAAAATCAAGCGGTACGGATTGGCTTGATTTTTTTTTAAAAAAAAACTCAGCGGTCCAGATCCGCTTGAAATGTTTAAAAAAAAAATTTCAAGTGTCCGGATCCGCTTGAAATTTTTTTTTAAAAAATAATCAATCGGGAAAGGAATTAAAAAAATCTAGCCCTCCCGTTTGCAGGATTGTATTGTTTAAACGCTATTTAAGTGATTTTATCGGATCAATAGCTATTTATAAAAAAAATAAAATGAATCTAACTAGAATAGTAAAAATTTCTAAATATGATAACTTCCGTCTGTACCGGTTCGACCCCTTGAATTTTTCAACGTGGGGTCGGAGCGCAAACCAGTTGGCGGCTCACGGGTTTTTGTATGTTTCCATCTTTTCGCTTGGTTGGCTACTTGCTCGTACTACGTCTTGGACGTACGTCGATCAGGATTCAGGAATGGGGATACAGGTAGGGCTGTTGAAAACAGGTTTTGCCAACTCGTGGGGTGGCTGGCAAAGAAGCATACAGAAGTCGCGGCGCCGGCCGGGCTGTGCAAAACGTGACCGAATCTGTTTTTTTTAAGGGCAGTACTAGAAGCTGGACGTCTGATTTTTTTTTTTTTTAATTTTTGGACGTCCGCGCAATATTTTTTTTAGCATCTGCAATATTTTTTTCAATGTTTGAAACATTTTTCTCGCTTTTAAAACATTTACTGTTTGTCGAAGGAAAATGTTGCATGCGTAGAAAAAAAATGTTGTATACGTAGAAAAAAATGTTACGGAAAAACACACACGTCTGAACTGTAGCATTACCGTTTTCTCAACCCGTTCAAAACCGGGTTGAACAGCCCTAGATACAGCGGTCATCCAATGACGTGATTCTCAATTAATTAGTGGATACAAATGGTAGAATGAAATCAGTTTAGTTGACGCAATCCATGTACATAATTTATGACAGCTTCGGCGTACATATACATGATTTAAATGTTTGAACTGGGGCATTAAAATAGCGAGCTAAATTTGATTTGTTGAACTATAGTCAGCAAGTTCATGTTGGTTTCTAGGCAATTCTTTGGAAACTAATATTCTAGACAGTTGAAATTAATCGTCGGGATGAAAAAAAGGGAGACAGCTGAAGTCAACTAGTCGTGACCGATCGGTGCTGAATCTAGCGTACGTCCATATTAAAGTCAGCCCGCATATTCTACAGTACAATGTAAAAAAAGTCAGACTGTATACACAAATGAAGAGCAACAACATGGACAATTTTGACATAGTGCTTTGCAACAAGTTGTACGATTAAAAGGCGGGCTTAATTAAGCTGTTTAAAAAAGATTTGGTCCTATGCTTTTATTTTGTTTAAGTCCGAAAAGAATTACATACCATAGACAGTTTTTTAAAAACCTGTTTAAAAAAAAGTTGCCTACTGTAGGATCGATATATACTAATATAGCAATCAGAGAGGGGGTGAATGATTGCGCGGAAGCTAAAATCAATTTTTTGATCTACTAAAAATTCAATCCAATTCGGAATCAAATAATTGCTTCGTATTCAACAAAAACAGAGTAGATGCGTTGGTAAATCGTGAATTCCCGGAGATCCAGCCGTCGGATTGATCTGAAATTTGAACACAAAAAACTAGATTCCACTACGAATCTAACAAAAAAAAATAATCAACTAGATCATACCTACAGATCAAAAGGTATGAACTCTGCAAGCTTGCTGTGATAAATTCGGATCAAGCAAAAAATAGATTGATAGAGGTTCACTAAAACATGAATTCCTGAAAATCCAACCATCGGATTGACGTGAAATTTAAACTGTAGAAACTAGATTAAATTTTGAAACTAACCCAATAAGAATCATCTCAATCGGAATAACGGATCAAAAATTATAAGATTTGTAAATTGATTGTATCAATAATGATGAGAATTGATTAAACCCTAATTTCGTGATTAAACAAAATCTACAAAAGATTAACCAACAAAACTTTAAGGAACACTAAATTAATGCCCTGTGAAAGTTTTGGATGGATCAAATCAAGAAGAAACTCAAAGAATCAAGATAGACAATGAATCAATCTACTAAACCGAAAACCGGGCAACCAAAATCAGAAAATCTGTATCTTAGCAAATCACACATGAACAGTAATTCGACTAGCTGAGGAAAATCTGATTTTCTATTTCTTATTTATCTGGTTACAGTACTCCCACAAAAGAGTACAAACCCTAATGCCTAGCTCATCATAAACACAGGACACACCTCCTATTTATAATAAGCAATCCTAAAGAGTTTGTATACAGATATATGCATGCATATCCACTTGGCCCAATTACATATGGCCCAATATATGCACACAGCTTAAAATTCATGCATGCACGCGTACGGCCCACCTGCCGCTACCGCGTGACTCACTCGTCTGCACATGCACCGTTCTCTACTCCGAACATCCCGCATGATATCCTTGACCATTAGGACCTCGGTTCCTCCCTGAACTTAGTCCTGAAGCTCAGTTCCTCCATGAACCTAGTTCTGGTCCCATCACCTACCACGTTCGACCTCAAGCAACACCTGCACATGAACAAACACAAAATCGTGTACGAGCACAAGTCCATGACTTGACTCAAGATTAATCCATGCAACCACTCACACGAGCGCATTACATCAAGCAAGACAACTACCATGCTATCACAAGCATATCAATTAATCATCTAAAACAACATATGCACAGGCACCACACATGCCATGAGTACAACCATTTTGCAATACCAAAATCATCATTAAGCCAATTTTTCAGCACATGATTTCACAACTACATACCACATACGGTTTTTGAAAAGAATCATCTACGATACTTGTGATATCAACTTATCACAAATGGTTTTTTCAACAAACCATCTACGATATTTCCTACTAATATATAATACAACGCCCCAACCCACTTAGGGATTTTAGGGTTTTTAGATCTGTCTTTGAGGTGGTGGTGGTGGTTGTGAGGTGATTTAATGAAAGTAGACTATGGATTTGGAAGAGTGATTGTAGATCCATTTGTTCTTAGTGATCTAAGGTTAGTAATTGGTTTTAATTGCATTATATTTAAGATGTAGCTTGGTAAAGAAAGAATTGAAGATGGTTTAGATCTAGCTTGGTGTATATCCATTTATTCTCTGTGATCTAAGATAGTAATTGGTTCTAATTGCATTATATTCAAGATGTAGCTAGCTTGGTAAAGAGGGAATTGAAGATGCTTAGTTTAAATCTAGCTAGCTTGGTACAAAGAGAAGATTATTTAGATCTAGCATGGTTTACGATTTAGGGTAGGGTTTAGCTAGTTAATTTGCACTTCAATTTAAGAATGTGTGCACGTGCACCCCTAGTCTACTTCAATTTAATTAATATTTGCTAGCTACATTAAATCATATATAGTCTACTTCAATATTTAATACTAATTGTTATATGTGTAGCGTAGATTGACTGAAGCTTGATGTACGTTGAGAACCATGCGAGTGCCGAGTATATTAATGGTGTCACTGCTTTTAGAAGAGTTACCGAGGATTATATATTTAATAAGGTGGTAAAATTTATGTCTTGTCCATACATTGATTGTAATAATCTGGTGATGTTTTCAAACTCAGCGCAGATTGAAGCACACTTGATTCCAAAGGATTTTAAAAGGGGTATACATGTTGGACCAGTCACGGTGAAGAGCAGATTATACAATAATGTAGTATTAACATCGTTGATGAAGTTAACGATATGCCGGATGATATCGATTGTGCTTCCCATGAGGATAGGTTGCACGATGACAATATGAATCAGATGTTGTGCGATGCAGAAGGGAACCATGATGAGAGAGTATGATGAAGTCTAAGGCCTGATGGAGGACTCAGAGAAACCTTTATTTCTGGGTTGCAAGTCGAAATACACAAGATTGTCATCCATGCTTGAATTGCTAAAATTGAAGGCAAGCAACAGTTGGTCCATAAGAGTTTGACGGCACTATTAGGTCTCTTAGCATATATGCTTCCAAAGGGAAACGAGTTGACCAAAACCACCTACAAAGCCAAAAAGGTTTTTTGTTCCTTAGGAATGGAAGTAGACAGAATACATGCATATCCGAATGATTGTATCTTCTACCATAAAGAGTGCACAAACTTGCATGTTATCCAGTGTGCAACACATCCCTGTACAAGTGTAAGAATCAATCAGATGATGACAGTGAGGGCATCAAGGTGAAGAAAAGACTTCCTTGCTAAGATGGCGTGGTATTTGTCTATCGTTTCCCGCTTGAAGCATTTATTTGCGAACCCAAAGGAGGCAAAACTGTTGCATTGGCATTCGGAGGAGCGTAAGAATGAGGAATACTAAGACACACTGCTAATTCCGCCCAATGGAGAAACATTGATAGGAGGTTCGAAGAATTTGGTGAGAAACCAAGAAATATAATATTTGAATTGAGTACAGATGGAATGACTCCTTCCGGTAACATGAGCAGCTGACATAGCAGTTGGACCGTAAATCTCTGTATCTACAACCTTCCTCCTTGGCTATCTATGAAGCGAAAGTACATTTTGTTGTATATGCTTATCCAAAGGCCAAAGCAACCTAGGAATGATATTGATGTGTACCTAGCATCATTGGTGGAAGATTTAAAAATAGTGTGGATTTGTGGGATACAGGTATGTGATGTGTACAAATGAGAGAACTTCACTTTACACTGCTTATTATTCTGCGTCATATATAAATGATTATCATGCCCTTCTAAACTGTAGGGCCATAGTACAAAAGGAGCCAAATGTTGTACTCACTAATTAGATGATATCGAGAGTGTGTGATTGAATCATTCATACAAAACTGTGTACATGCATCACCGTAGGTTCCTTCAGATGAATCACCCATACCGCAATATGAAGAAACAATTCAACAGAAGTAACAAGGACGGTTTAGCTCCAAGTTCTTTAAACGGGAGATATGTTTATGATACGATTAAGGATTTGGATGTTGCGCATGGAAAGAGACGTAAATCATGGACCCATGAGAAGATTATCTGGAAGAAGAGATCAAAATTTGGAGACCTACCTTATTGGGAGCACCTAGAAGTTTGCTATTACATCGACGTCATGCATATAGAGAAGAATGTATTTGATAGGTTGAATGATCTTTTACTGAACATTAAGAGAAAAACAAAGGATGGTATGGCTTGGTCGATATGGGCATCAGACCCGAGTTAACACTAAAAGAGACCAATAAAGACATGAGTTGCTATAATTGTTAATTTGTACTTTAAATGCAATATGAAGTTAGATTGAATGACCATGGAGACATACCTGTGTAGGCTTGACTGGGTTCTTGTTGTAATTGTACCAAGAAATAAATGGGTAATCTAACTTGATTCCTTAAAGGGCAGCACCCACGACTTGACTGGGTTATGTGGATACTACGTTTGCTACAACATGCAACTCATCATCGGTACAACAAAGACCAATGACCTAAAGGTTTGACAATCTTGCAATAATTGTTTCATACTTATCAATTTATATATATGTACGACTTTAATCTTCCCATCAACATGTTGTGAAATATGTTACAACTACGTTGGAGCAAGCCTATTTGGGCAGAATTCGAGGATAACTCATTTCCTTCTTACTGTGTGAGGTCATAAACCCAAAAGGCGAATTCCACTATACCTAACCTGATGAGTAAAACTAAACTAGTAGTGTCGTACATGTTGTGAATTTGTGAATTAGTACTTGGGTTAATTTGTGAAAGTTGTGCTGTGAATTGTAGTGGCAATTGTGTACCTATGCATTCGATTGGTTAATATATCTGAGTTGATTTCTGAAATGTATGTTCTATATTGTAATATGTAATCTGCTTGTGTCGTGGTGTAATCTAAGTTGATTTATGATGGTATATGTGTATTTGTGGATGTGTAATTTGTAATCTACTTGTTTCAGAGGGCATGGCTAGCATTTCCTGAGGCTAGCCAATAAACAAAAAAGCTTCAGCAGTACAAAATAATATCATAGACGGTTCATTAGAAAAAACCATTTGTGATACATCTTGTAGATTATCACAGATAGTTCTTGATATAGACCATCGGTGATAGCCTATATCACAGACGGTCTCTACTAAGAACCGTCTGTGATAATAGGCTTTTACAGACGGTCTATATCATGAATCGTCTATGATAGGTGTTTCACAGATAGTTTAGAAACCGTCTGTAATACGCTGTATTATCATAGACACATGCTTACAGACAATTAAAAAAATCGTTTGTGATGATATTTTTGAACTAGCTGTGATGACCTTTTTTGTAGTAGTACCACCTAACCTATTCCCACCCCACCTCGAGCCACACCATTACTCCCACTCTTGTGCCACCACTCGTTGCCTCCCAACACCAACGATTGCCCTCGAACTGCCACACTGATGCCTCCACCTCCCGCTACAGTTGCCAACGCCGAGGGTGGCACCAGCACCGTCTGTCTTCTCACCCTTCATTGCCACACCACCCCTATCCACCGCCCTCCCACCTTCTACCCTCTCTCTCACTACTATACAAATGCTCATCACAAACGGTTTAATGAACCGTCTGTAAATATGTGTCAGTGATAACAATGGCACATCACAGCCAGTTTTTGAACCATCAGTGAAAGTTAACATCAGAGACAGTTCTAACCTAGAACCGTCTGTGATAATACATTATCACATACAGTTCTAGGCTAGAACCGTCTCTAATAGTACATTTTCACAGACAGTTCTAGGTTAGAACCATCTCTGATAGTACATCATCACAGATGGTTCTAGGCTAGAACCGTCGTTGATATACTATTACAAATGGTTCTAGACTAGGACCATCTGTGATAGCTATATATAGCTCCAACCTAGAACCGTCGTTGATATACTATTACAAATGGTTCTAGACTAGGACCATATGTGATAGCTATATATAGCTCCAAGCACCTGTGAGAGAAAATGTTGATGGATTCCAAGGCAAATTCCAATCCATCCATAGTTCGTCCTAAAAATTGTCATTGTCTTATTTATCTATCCACTCCATCCTCAACCCCGAATGAGAATACCATAGGTAGCCTATTTTCACTCTGATATTATGCACAAACAGGATTATTTTCATGGTTATCTATTCCATCAAATATAGAGTTGATTAAGACATTGGGTATACGATGACTTAATCAACTCCATATTTTATGAAATACAGAACCGTTAAAACAATGCTATTTCTACACAAAACTAGAGTGAAAATAGATTACCTATGGTATTCTTATTCGCGGATGAGAGGATGAGATGAAAAGATAAATTAGAACATGGCAACTCTCAGGACGAACTGTGGATGTAATTGAATTTTGCCTTAGAATACATCAATATTTGCTCTCACAGATGCAAGGAGGTACTTAGCCAGCAAGACACTATTAAGTTATTGCATTCAAGATGAGCAAATATTAATGATAAAGTCAAGTGACAATACATTGACAAAATATGATATGACAATACCACATTATTTCATAGTTCAACACAAGAAGACCTTAGGGTTTTTTTTATGTCTGCCATCATATGTGTTATAGCTTCTGCAATAGAGGCTTTTCGGTTCTCTCTCAAGTTCCATAAATCTAGTTCAGTAAAGAAACTCTAATTAACATTTATAAAGATAAGGGATGAGAATGATAAAGAAAAGAGAGGAGCAACCATCTTTCTCTGATACCGTCGGAAGAGCAGCTCCCAAGCATGCTTCATGTATACTAATCATATAACTATTTTTAACCTACACGGGCATGTGTAAAGAGCATATAACCACCAGTTAGTATGGATTATCGTCCTGATACCTACCATTCCCACACTGGTCCTTTCGAAAACTACTCCTTTCTCGTTAATTCATCTAGCTAGACGCAGCTTTAGAAACAAGAATATGGGTCCTCCAAATAACACAAACTAGCTAGTATAAAATAAGGCAATAATGTAAATACTTGCATACAACACATGCATCCATACCCTCCAAATGTAGCATCTAATATAAACCTTTCTGTTATATCAGACTTGCCTTTTAGTTGTTCGATCTCTACCTCAAGTTTTTGTTTAGCTTCTAACAACTTTTCCTTGTCATCTATTTTTACCAAATCATATTTCAATTAATTTAGATCTGAAATATGCCATCTTGTACAATGAATGTGATGCCTTAGAATTTTGGAGTTACCGTAGGGGGTTTTTCTCCCTTGTTTCGATTTCGGAAGGAATGAAGGAAATGTTGGGAGATGAAATAATTAAAGAATATGCAGCAATTTAATATTAAAAATTGGAGTTTTGGGCTAGTTTCCGCTGGGCTGAGGCAACCTAGGCCTGGGCCGGGAATTTCTTTTTCCCCCTCTCCTCCCCATGCCTTGGTGGGCCGGCCCACCACCCCCCTATAAGTGGCGCCCCTCCCCTTTGGCCGGCCACCTTCCCCCTTTGCCCTAGGGCGCCTCCCCTTCCTCCCCCTAGCAGCCGCCACCCTCTCCTCTTCCTCCCTTGCGTGGTGGCTCAAGATCCACCACGAAACGCGAAGGAGAAAGCGAGAAGGGATCTGTGGAGGCGTGGAGGACGAGCAGATTTCAGATTCGGGGTTCATCGCGTGCTTTTCGTGGATTCTCGAGGAAGGACTCTAGGTAAATTTTTAGAATTTTACCCCCTGTTCTACCTAAGATTAGGAGTGTTTTAGATCTGGTGGTGTTTGGTTTGGATGGAATTTGATGGGGGAGAAGGGTAGTTGTTCACGTGGTGCTGTTTCTGAGAGGGGAGATTGTGCAGCGCGGATTGTTTCGCGGTTTAAGTGGCATAGATGATTTTTCCTGCAAAAACCTATAACTAGAAAGTTGTAGACAACGTCGAGACCTAGCTTCTGTAATTTTTTCAGAATTTTTGGGCCATTGGTCTGATAGTTATCTCTGTTGGAAGATAACGAACAGAATCTGGAAACAGATTTCGTCCACTGTGTTGGACGGTTGTTTAGGCATATTTAACTGCAGAATTGAAATTTTTGACCTTCATGAAAGTTGTAGATCTCGTCAATATCTAGCTACTGTAATTTTTATGTATTTTTATGAACAGTAGAAAAAAGATACGAAATTGGGAAGAGAGGGTGCTGCTGTTCGATCCGGACAGATCGGGGTTTTTGGCGTTTAAATGGGATCAGGGAGTAGGAAGCGTGTGTTTGAATTGTGTGATGAATTGTGATGTCGCTATGTACTGAAATAATGTTTGTTCAGGTGGTGCCACTGCTGGGCGTAACTAGGTTCTTCGCCCACGTCGGTAAAGGCAAGTGGAAGCAGTTGTATTGTTAATCTATACATTGTTGTTTGTTTCGCCTTCACTATAAACTCTAAATACAGCAATCATACATGGTTTAATCACTTGCTTTGAGGATTGCAATATCTTGACTGGTATTGTGATGTTGTGGTTTGGCTATGAATCAAGAGTAAGGTGAAGAATGATGTTGTTTACCGGATGAATTGTCTAAACATTTCATCTCTATGATATTTGTTTTCTATCCATGCTATATGATGATATGAAAACGTGTGGACTCAGTGGGAGAGGTTATGAATGAATTCATGCATGAAGCATTAACTGCATAATCATGCATTGGAAGTTTGTCGACGCCAGCGTGCGCGACCGTACCGGTACAACACCGTGTGTTCCTGAGAAAGGGCACGGTGAGGAGGAACATGGCATAAGCATGTGCATCAATCATATGCATTTTACTGAAGTGGTGTGGACTCTTTGATGTGGTATTGTATATGAGGAATGTGGAATGCTAGATATATGGTGGATGTGTTATTTGTATTAGTTGTTCCGCTTGCTGAGATTTACCCAATCTCACTACTTGATGTTTTAATGTTTTCAGGTAGCGCTTGTGAGTCGTAAGCATGAAGGGGGGCTAGAAACACAATAAATTTTCTGATGTCATCACGACTCACATGATCTAGTGCTTTAAATAATTCATTAGTTGGATGAAATTTTATTACAAATAGACCCCTTGTTGTTCCCTTTAAATTTGTTCTCGTTTATGGTTGTCCCTTTAGAGATGTGTTATGTTTATGGTTGATTCCTGGTTGATTTAGACTTGTTGTCTCTAGTATTGATGTCGTGATATTATTCCTATTTGAATTGCTTATCATGGACCTTGTTTTTATGAATTGCTTCCGTATTATCCTGTTTTAGGGGAAATGCTGTCGAATTTTTTTCTTGTACAACAGTTTAGATTTATGGGGTGTTACAATGAAATAAGGTAAGGATCATTGAATAACACAATCAAAGTAGTGACAATTAATGAAATATGCCATCTTGTACAATGCAAGGATCATTGAATTTCCTAATGTGAACATTGCAATTTGAACTGATTAATGCGAAATTTTCAATTCACTTTGGGAAACAACATATGTCCATCTCATAACAAAAATAAAATGCTTTGGTTGAAGTAGGCATCGCATGTTCTAGAAGTGTTACGTTTATGCAATCAATAGAATTGTCACGTTTATGCAATTCACTGCTTCCAAAACTTCTCTCAAGGGCCTATACTGACCAAACTATTTGGACTACACAATTTTAGCACCACATTTTCTTGACTTCTTGCTAATGTTATACTCGACAAGAATATCATTTACAAATCTAAACTAACTGCTAATTGCCACAAATTTGTCTGTAATGCCCAACAAATGTGATGATTTTTGCTAACTTCATATACAACAGTAACTAATTGTTCACAAATCATCATTTAGTTATCAATTTTATCCTTCTCGCCAGAACTTGCAAATGATATGCCATCACTCCATTCACAAATCTGAACAGCCAAGCAGACTTAATAACCTATACACCGTTATCAAGTTCTGATGACAGCTTCTCCTTTCTGATTTAGGCACGCAACCAATACAGATTGAAACTCACCACCATATTACCAACTCAACTGTTCACCATCTCTGGACACAGGGACTCACCATTCTATGCACGCACGCTGGGGAGGAGGAGGTCGGGGAGGAGGTGCCGGGGAGGAGGACGTCGAGGAGGAGGATGCTGGGGAGGAGGTCGCCAAGGGGAGGTCACTGAGGAGATCGCCGAGAGGGAGGTTCTAGTTATGGGGAGGACGTCGGGGAGGAGGTTGCCGAGAGGGAGGTCGCTGAGGAGGAGGATGCCAGGGGGCTAGGGTTTGAGGTATGCGAAACACGCTAGGTGCCAAAGTCTGTGCGTGGAATTCACCTTGGTATGTTTATATAATTCCCATTCATATCACAGACGGTTCGTTGATAGACCCATTTGTAAAGTATTACAGACGGTTCGTGGGTAGAACCGACTGTGATATTAGTTTATTATAGACAGATGTACCCAAGAATCGTCTGTGATATCAGCATGGTCAAAACTTAGACGATCGTGCTTGAAAACAGTCTGTGGTTATCTTTAACATAGACGATTTTTGAGAACCTTCTGTGATGAAGCGTCTAATATAGACTTTTCTATAGTAGTGCCTAATGGCTCATGGTCGCTGGATCCGCCACTATGCATTACCTCCACCGCCCCAACTTGACTTGCTACTCTTGGATTCTCATTGATGCGCCCATACATGGAGGTGCACTAGACCGTGAATTGGGATTAGGGATGAAAACGGATCGGATAATTCCTGCCCGATCCGGGACCGAATCCAGTCGGGACCAGATACGGGATCGAATTTGTCTATCCGGCCAGATCCGGGATGGGATTCGGATATTTAAATTCGGATATGGATAAGCCAATATCCGGTAAATACGGGACGGGATCCGAATATTCGGATATTTCCGATTCGGATATCCGGATTTTTCCTATTCGGTTATTCGGATCGGTTATCCGGATTTCCTATTCGGATATCAGCAAAGCCCAACCTATTTCATCTCATTTTTTCCATAGAGATCCCATTTATATTGACAATTAGTTGGTTCTATTAATTCTAAAGTAGCATATTCTTTGTATGACGTATATTGGGTTTAATTGATATACAACTTACTATTATGGTCATATATCCGTACGGTTTAATTCAAAATATATTAATCTATACGCATTATACATATATCTTTATCCATTTTCGATCCGAATCCGTCACATATTCATCCTGTATCCGTATCCGGCTAGCCCGTGTCTGGTTCCGAATGCGGAAAAAAATATGAATTAGAATACAAGAAGAGCAATATCCGCCCGTATCCAACCCGTTTTCACCCCTAATTGGGATGCAAATCTAATTATAAGAAACTCGATTAATTTCTTCAAACATTATAGTTGGACGTTGTTTAGCAATTCCATTTTTTTTTGAAGGAAGATTGCGCACATTTACACATGTCACGAGTTCGCTGGTACATGATCTTAAAGTCACGACGGTGACTAAAATCATTTTATAAAAAAGAGCAATGTGCATGAACAGAGATGTTTCTATTTTCCCATCTACTAAGGCATAGCCCCCATCTTTTCATCCTTTTGGTCTTGGGGCGGCGATTCGATGCACCTTCGAATCTTCGATCCATATATCCTGTCCTGACACAATGAATGTATATATCCTGCTGTCCGGTTCGTTCTTTTGCCCAAGATCAAACACAGGCATAAATGGAACTAGTACGAGTCTACGTCTTCTCATCGCAACATCTCGCTTGTGTCTAGTGTAGTGTTTCGTGTTTGAACCATGTCGAACTTACACTATTGCGATGAGAGAAAAGGAACCGAAAACGCACGGAGCTAAGGCAATAAACACAAGTATTAAAAAAAGAACTAAATTTTATTTATTCTTAACCGCTGCTCCGTCTCTCTCAGTCGTTCTCTCTCTCTCTCTCTCTCTCTCTCTTGCTCTATCTCTCTTTCACCCAATCAATATCTCTCTCGCCCGATTATTCTCTCTCTCAATCTTTCAGTCTCTCTCGTCTGATCAATCTCTCTCGCTTGCTCTCTCTAGCCCAATTATTCTCTCTCTCCCCCCTCCACCCCCCTCCGGCCTCCACTGCACCGCCGCCTTCTCCCTTCCCCCTTCCCCCGCCTCACTCCTCTCCCTGCCACCGGCCGCGTGCGCTAGCTCGGGCTTGCACAGGGTGACCGTGGGCCGCGTGCCCTGCCGTCGGCCGTGTACCCTACCACGTGCCGGCATGCCGTGCCGGGCCACCCACCGTGCCCGATCGGCAGGCCCGGCATGATCCGAGCAACCGTGCCGTGCTAGCACGACCCATTTGCAACAGTGCCGTGTCGGACCGTGGGTCGGATTGGACCAGGCATGCTCGTACCGGCCCAAAATAACACGGCCCAGTGCCACCTCTACTTGTGTCATTGTCCTCACTCCTCACCCCATCTGGAGATGTGTACGTAGACCGGCCGACCGCGACGTGGATTGTTCATCTTCTCCTGTTCCCATAACCAAGCCACGAGGGTTTGCGTTGCAATCCGGCCGATTATCGTGTGTTCCTGGAGTCGAAAGGTATATATATACGACATCGATTGATGTATACATACCTGGCTTTCTTTTGCTATTTCCACGGAATATCTAGAAAAAGCAGCGATAATTAATAATATGTGGTTCGAGGAAATATAATAATCAAACCGGAGAAAACAACGAGAAATTTAGGTTGACGTGAAAATAAATGGTGAATTGGCCTGGATGCAAAACACGGTAAGCAAACTGCTAATTATTGAATAGAGGACGAGGGAGAGAAGCTGTGAACAACCTGATGCCGCCAAACCGGATGTTAAGATGTCATTCTAAGTTTTTGTACTTTTATTAAGACTTTTCACTACTACAGACAAGCACTACAACAAATCTGGTCTTCCATACCGGTCCATCAGTACCAGTTATGCATGAACCGAGACTGACAATTACATCAGTCCCGATTCAACGGTCTTTTGGTCGGGGGGGGGGGGGGGGGAGGGCACATCAGTACCGGTTGGTATTTTAATCCGGTACTGATGGTCTAACATCAGTACCGGTTGATTACACCACCCGCTACTAAGCAGCCCTCGACCCAGCAGGCTGCTTAGTACCGATTGGTGTAACCAACCGGTACTGATGATTCCATATCAGCACCGATTGGTGTATTAAACCGGTACTAACACAGTTGATTCTTCGTCTTCCGCGCGCGCCCTCAGCCAATCTTCGATCCCTACGCGCCTTTTTGATGACAACTTTTCGTGTTCATCAGAATTGAAGTACTAGAATTGAAGTACTTTGTTTCTTTGTTTTCTGATCCTAGCCACCTATAAAACCATGTTTTCGCAGTGTCTTTGACCATCACCGGCTGATCAAACTTCTAACTGTGGCTAGCCGCGCTCTTCTCTTCATCTGACTAGTACACGAAGGCTTATATCAGACGCACCATCATAGAGTTTGTGATGGTGCGTCTGATATAACTCTGTGATGGTGCGTCTGATATAAGCCTTCGTGTACTAGTGACCCTGGGCTCTTCCACCGCCATGAACAAAAGGAAAAGCGCGCGCAGGAGGACAGAGAGGTCGACAACGACATGTAACCAACCGGTACTGATGATCCCACATCAGCACCGGTTGGTATGTTAAACCGGTACTGATGTCCCTTCAGCCAGCGCGCCAAATGGGGTTTGCCCTAGCGGACATCAGTATCGGTTGGGGTTATGACCCGGTACTGATGGAGAAAATCAGTACCGGTTAAGGTTATTACCCGGTACGGATGGGGGAATCAGTACCGGTTTGTGTGATGACCTAGTACTGATGCCCACTCATATAAAAATTAGAGATGCTCCGCTCGACTCCCGCCTCTCACTCTCACCGCCTCAGTCCAACCCTCCTCTCTCTCTCTCTCTCTGTCTCTCGCCGCCACTCCGCTTCCAACCCCCGGCATCGAAGACCCCGCGCACGCCGCCGTCCTCCTCGCCTCCGACTCCGCTCGCGCGGGCCGCCAACCGGCTTCGCCTCCGACCACCCCGCCAACCTCCTCGCCTGCACCCCTCAAAACATCGAAGACCCCGCGCGCGCCACCGTCCTCCTAGCCTCCGACTCTGCTCACGTACACCGCCAACCAGCTTCGCCTCAGACAACCCCGTCGTCCTCCTCGCCTGCACCCCCCATGGCGGCTCCCCTTACTGTCTCCCCCTCGGTGAGTGCCCTCCCCCCTCACTGTCTCCCCCTCGGTGAGTGCCCTCCCCCCTCACTATCTCCCCCTCGGCTTGTGTGTTTATGAAATGAGACTTGTTGATTGATTGTGTGCCATACATTATTCTTTTTATCAAAGTAAATATGTTGGAATGTGGATGCTGATTATGTTGATGTTTACTTAGCACCACTATATCGGTTCATATGGATGTTGTTCATCAGTTATGAGAATTGTTTAGAGAAGTGCTACTGAAATTACTTTGTAAAAGGATGTTAATCGTAGCAAAAAAAAATAGACACAATTACTTTATATTTACTATTACATTAGACACAATTTACTTTATTATAGCAAAACAAGGAACACCGAAAAAATTATATTTAGTAGCAATATTTGTTGAAGTATATTTACTAGAAATGGACAACACTCGAAAAATTATATGAGATGAGTTGTTGATACTATCAGTGTCGATAACCCCTTCATAATCCCCGGCTTACGGAAGGTCATGTCTTTCATCGCGACATCGCCAAACCCCAAGCAATCAGCCCATAATCATCATCAACCAACGAACTATAGCATAAAATTTATTACTCACAACATTAGTAGCTCGAATCCACAACCACATGGATTAATCAGCTGCTTGCTTCAGTTGGGAAACGTAAGTGGTGCAATTTAGACGAGTCATGAATCAGCACAAGATGCGTAAAGAAGACAAAGCAAAAGTGTAGCCAAAAGATGATCCCGACCAGCACACCAAAACATGACACAAATAGAAAAGCTAAACGCAACTAGTTTAGTAGTCTATTACACCAAAAAGAAAGCTAGTTTGGTTGCTTTTATAGGCACTCGCCGTCTTCTTCGACGTGCCACTATCCATGGACTTTTTCACACTCTTTTCTTCATCGATCCTTAACTGAATCATCACTGCTAGGATCGATGAAGAAAAGGAGTGCGAAAAAGTTCATAGATAGCGGCACGCCGAAGAAGACGGTGAGTACGCCTATGAAAGCAACCAATCTAGCTTTCTTTTGGGTGTAATAGACTACTAAACTAGTTGCGTTTAGCTTTTCTATTTGCGTCATGTTTTGGTGTGCTGGCCGGGATCATCTTATGGCTACACTTTTGCTTTATCTTCTTCACGCATCTTGTGTGGATTCATGACTCGTCTAAATTGCACCGCTACGCTTTCATCAAGCAAGCAAATTGATTAATCCATGTGGTTATGGATTTGAGCTACTAATGTTGTGAGTAATTAATTTTATGCTATAGTTCGTTGGTTGATGATGATTATGGGTTGATTGCTTGGGGTTTGGCGGTGTTGTGACGAAAGAAATGATCAGCAACTCATCAGTACCGGTTGGAAGCACCAATTGGTACTGATAGTATCTCATCAGGACAAGTTGGTTCCTCCAACCGGTACTGATCATCACCTCATCAGTACCGTTTGGTGGAACCGGTACTGATGATCAATAGGCATTAGTCCCAGATGACCTGTAACGGTTCAAAAACTGATACTGATGGCAGTTGTGAACCGGTACTGATGGCCAAATCTGTAGTAGTGAAGGTCATCACAGATGATTCTAAAATTTGATCACAGGCGGTTTTGTGAACCGTTTGTAAATATGTGTTAGTGATGACAATGATGTATCGCATACGGTTCTTGAATCGTCAGTGAAACTCACATCACCGACGGTTCCACATCACAAACGGTTCTAGTAAAGAGCCATCTGTATTGTGATCCCCTTTTTCTCTACACCCCCAGCAGAACTTTTTTCATTAGTATCTATTGTTCAAAATTTTCTTCTGCTTAGATATTTCTGCAACGACATTTACAAGGCACAATCAGTTATAAATTTTGTAATTGAATATCTAAACATCATAGATGCATCGAGACAACAGCTTATCTAATCAGGATCGTCTTAAAATATGAACATTTGTAGCGCTGTCATCTCCCTTCTTATTATAATATTGATGGATTCTAAGGCAAAATCCATTGTATTTCACATTTCGTCATGAATGTTGTCATGCTCTGATTTATTGTTTCCACTTCATCCTCATCCCTAAACAAGAATACCATAGGTAGCCTAGCTTCTTCAATTATAGAGTTCATTAACTCATCGTATAGAGTTGATTAAGTCACCATATAAAGTCCATTTCATGAATTAATCCACTATGTATGATGAATTAATCAACTCTATACGATGACTTAATCAACTTCATACGATGAGTTAATAAACTCTATAATTCAAGAAGCAAGGCTACCTATGCTATTCTCATTCGGGAATGAGGATAAAGTGATAGTGATAAATCAGTGCATGACACCTTTCAGGACGAACTGTGGAATGAAATAGATTTTATCTTAGAATCCATCAATATTATAATAAGAAAGGAGATGAAAGTGCTACAAAACTTCATATTTTAAGACGATCCTAATCAGGCAAGTTGTTGTCTCGATGCATTTAGGATGTTTAGATATTCAATTTCAAAATCTATAATTGGTTGTGCCTTATAAATATCATTGCATAAATATCTAAGTAGATGAAAATTTCAAACAATAGATACTAATGATGGAAGTTTTGCTGAAGGGTGTAGGAAAAACATTTGGTTCCAATAAGTAAAACACTATTTAGTTATTGCATTCAAGATCCACTAACCTAGTCAAAGAGGATCTCATTAGCAAAGAATACATGCCTGGTTAAGATTAGTGAACCCCCTTACAGCGTCACCAATTGGTTGTAATATTAGAGCTTATAGAGTAGAGATGTTAAAAGCTTTGGTTAATTAACAGCATTCAAATAATCGATATCTAAACCAAAGCACATAACTAAAATGTAGTCCCCTAAGAGATCTTCTGTGATATCATGCACACATGGGATTCTAAAGTGACATTTCACAAAAGACTACCAATGTAATACTCACATTACAGAAGCCATACATGAACCTACTTACATAAAAGTCACTGTATAACAACACTAGCATCATCCTAGATTGGCATATAGCAGATTGAGAATGTAATGACAAAATATATGTCATTAGGATAATCACTTATGTGTATTTGACAGGTTTCATTTTCATCCACCTGATTGACCTTTCTTGTTCCCACTTTTAAAATCTCGTTTTGAATGTGTGCGACATATATTTGATCACTGAAGCGAGCTGACCATGTGACTTGACATACTCTATATACATTCATCAGTCCATGGCTATGTTAACCAACAGTAACTGGGCATCACATGGATAAAAAAACTTATTTCTTAGTTGAGTAACCATAGAAAAAAAAAACACGTTACTCTAGCATGCTTCTTTTTTAAAAAATAAGATAATGATTGCTTCATCCAATGTTTTCCTTCAATAGATAAGTACCGGAATACACAAATAGTTTTCCCTTCCCTAATTAACCATTTAGTTTGTTCCTCTCATAGCGTGCATCATTAGGTACTTTGTCAGAGGAGGTAACATGGTTAGTTAATAGTGGAAACAAGAAAACCGTTAGTGGTCGGTGATCATATAGTTGGTCTAAAATGATTTATTTTTTCGTTGCCGAAATAATGAAGAAGAAAATCTTGTTGTTCACTCGTTTGGTGTGATTATGTCGGTAGCACATTAGGGTGTGTTTGGTTGGACGATTTAATCACAAACCATCAAGCAAATACTAGTGACATAATGTACTTAAAGCACCCTATATTATAAGCATAAACATGTGAACTATCAGGCAAAATCCATCCCTAAAATGCAAGTATTAATGAGTTTCCTTTTCGATAAATGATCACCTTTATAACTAAATACCATCAATGCTCAAGAATGAGACTTATAGTACATACATCACAATTAAAAAACTTCAGCCATGGACAAATGAAATCGACAAATATATATAAACACCTCTGTTCCCAATCAAGTTGGGCATGAATCATAACATAAAGAATGCAACTAATTACGGCTACTCTAAAACTTTTTCTAAATAGCACATCGGTCATGCAAGTTGGGGGTTTGGGTACTTAGCTCCTAGGAAGGGAGGCTTTTGCTCATGGCTGAGCTGCAGTCGGGGGTGATGCAACCAGCATGGTGGGGGTTTGGGTACTTTTCTGCTCATGAAGCTAGGGATCGGAGCCGGGTGAGGAAGCATGGAGCACAGGCTCGTGGGAGGAGGAGGAGGTCGTCGGGGGGAGGTCGCCAAGAGGACAACGCTGAGGAGATGGCCGAGAGGGAGGTTGTCGATGAGGAGGACGATGGTGAGCTAGGGTTTGGGGGAGGCAAAACACACTAAGTGCTAAGGTCTGCGCGAGGAATCTTGGTATGTTTATATAGGTTTCATTTGTATCACAGACGTTTTGTGGCTAAAATCATCTGTGATAATCAGATCATATACGATTTTAGTTTAAAACCGTCTATGATAGATACAGGAGTTATCATTGATGGTTTTTAGATAGAATCGTCTGTGATGACGATCTCATCACTGACCCTAGTCATCACTGACGGTTTTTTGCTAGAAGCCTTAGTGATGAGGGGTGGGTTATCACAGACGGTTTTTTGGCTATTATCAGTGATAAAGGGTCTAATATAAACCTTTTTTGTATTAGTGTCTACAAAAGACTCCACTACTCTTCTTTATGTTTGGATAGTGTATCTTACTCTATTTCATAGTAGTAAATAACATTGAAAATAGCTAAAGTGGAGGATTAATTATATAAGGAAAAAAATATGATAGTCACTTTAAAATTGTAGGATGATATAAATCTAAGAACATAAGTTGAAAGCTAGAATAACATATATTTAAAAACAGAGTACAAATAACTATAGTTCCTTGTAAAATGCATTAATTAATGCTTGTGATGTAGGAGGTTATTGCTACACACGGCATCTTTCAAATGGACAAACTGAACAGGAATTTGTCCACTAACTGTAGAGAAATCTAGATTTAAGTATCTAGTATACAGGGAACAAAACGAGTATAATTGCATTGCATCAGCATCAACGCTGCGTAAGGCTCTAGTCGACGCCGTTGTCAGAATCATCTCATATGCATGCACATATGAGCAGCAGACCGTCTGAAATCCAAGGAATTTTCTGTGGGCGACATCAACAGTGCATGCATCCACTGCTTGAGGCTTCAGCACTGAACAACAATATTCCAATCAAGGACAGTTGAAACACGCATAGTTCACAAACTCAAGTACCATCACAAATATATATAAGTGTTAGACTATTATTTTAGCCAGTGTGGGTAGGAGGTTGCGGGAACCGATGGTATCTCGCAGTACTGAAATGCTGCTGGAAAGGCTTTGCATTGATGCAACCAATCATGCATGCTTGTATGGACTATAGCAATTTGACAGGGAATCAAACTTGATTCTAGCGCGTTGGGTAAACTATTTTATCAGATCAAGGCAGCTAGATCGGTTACCACTAAGAAACGAGTAGATTAGATTTGATTGGATTGATGCCGAGTTGCCGACAATGGGAAGATGTCATGGGAGAACACACACATATTAGCTGCAAAAACGAGTCGTTCTTATCATGCAGTACGTGTCGACATCTGCAGGAGCATCTCTAGACACAAAGAAAGAGAGGAGATTAAATAGATACTAGTAAGGTGCCCGTGCGTTGCAACGGTATCTACATTTTGAACGGTTGTCCTGCTATTACGATAACATGAAACAAGAAAATATGTTGTGCAAATAATACCTTATACAGTAGGACACTATTGAAGCAGTATTTCTATATTTCTATGTAAATGAAGGGTTCTGACGCTTCGTTTCTTGCGCCTGGAGTGGTTAATTAATTAAAGAGGTGGGTAATTAAAGAATGGTCTTGTGTGCTGTCTTCCATTCACACCTGGAGTGGTTAATTAAAGAGGTGGGTAATTAAAGAATGGTAGAACTGGTAATTTTGATGAAATGACGTGGGAAGAAACTCTCACTTTATATAGTAGAGACTAGGCCACGATCTATATCTTGTAGTGTTTTGGCTAGTCTCATTAGAGTCTTGTCCACTATTTCTATCAATCACTTTTTTAACTTATTACTCTTTTTTGGTATATATATATATACGTATATATATATACGTATATATATATATACGTATATATATATACGTATATATATATATACGTATATATATATATATACGTATATACGTATATACGTATACATATATATATGTACACGTACATGTATGTATATATACTTATGCTATAAATAAAAAGGAGCGTATAAATAAATTATGTTATAAAGAGTAGATTTTCATGAAATTTTTCGTGGAATCCACTTCGGAGTATCTTATAATTAGTATTAGAGTATACTCAAAATGATAAAAAGGTATAACAATATCGTTTAAACGGCATATTGAGTGTGGGAGTACATACTTCTAGGGGTATATGGAACTGTTTTCATATATATGTGTTTGTTCTTGATATGAAATTCAGATGTATATATTCTATCTAAACAGTATTGAATGAAGTTGCATTCAAATTGAAGGGAGATTAAATTGTTGGGTAGGAAGCCAATCGATGATCTATATATGAAGCGAATTGAAAGTTCCTTGAGAGGCTAGCTAGCAGCATAGAAGAAAGGTATAAAACCCGAACTATTTGCTTTGTTTTCGAGTATTGATTGGCATACGTTGCTTGATGCTCTAGCAGCTCCACGCTGCGCAAATTGCTAGGAGTAGTGTTACATCGATGCATGGTTCGGTTGTTTACTACAAAGTACAAACCAATCATTTCGAGTTATAAATAGCATTTTGTTGAACAATGTAATCGATCGTCATGAGGCAACGACACCATATACCCATCGATCAAACTTCGCTGCTGAAGCTTGCATATCTTTCTTTCAGTAATCTGTGTACCTTTGATCACGTGTACATCAACAATCTACAACTTTAACACGGTGTGCGTTCAGTAGGACAGCGTGTTCCCATGCTCTGGAGACTCCGGAGCCTGTAAACAATTTCCTTAATGTGTGTAGTAGACACATACGCGTGCGTGCGTGCGTGTATAGTGTGTGTGGGTGTGCATTCTTGTACCCCTAAAAAAAACTTTCTTTTTGCTTGATATTTTTTTTGACTTTTCACTATCTCCAAAAAAAATGACTTTGCGTTACTTTTCATAACTATATATTAAGATCGATGTACTAATAAAAGAATAAACTTTTTTTACGACAAAGCAAATGATAATTTTTATACAACCATAGAAAGTTTGATGGCACGCATTCAAGGAGTAGTGCATTAATATGATTTATTACACCAAAACTTCACAATGCACTCAGGGTGTGTTTGGTTACCTGTACCATCCTAGCTTGTTTCGTATGAGCCATCCAGGCTAGCCTTGGCCTGACTGAGTGGATGCAAGTTAAGTTGTTTGGTTGCTTGTTTGTGCATCTCACGGGCCTGCATTAGAGAGAAGTCTAATTTCTGTGTTTCTTCCATCCTGTATGAGTGGGTGCAATTGCATCCACCTGGCCAGGATGAACAGGAAACCAAACATCTATCTACTAGATACAGTTGCATCCACTCATGCGATTCAGACACCATGCAGGCAACCAAACACACCCTCAGTGAACGTCATGGCTAAACCAAAGCTTGAGAAATTATAGAAAAAACTTGATAAATATAATACTCCCTCCATCCATATTTATAAAACTTATTTTTTTAATGATATTGATATATATAGGGCGTATTTTATATTCTAATGCAAAATTAGTGTAATGTTCTCTCTATACCCCTAATAAATATTCATCTTTACTTTATATTCTCTACATGCATGCATTGAGTATAATACTTGGTGATAGTAATTAAGGGTAATCTAGTTATTTTAAGAGAGGTGCTTTTATGCTTTTCTTTTTAAAAATTGCATAAATATTAAAGCATAAATAAAAGATAAATGGTGATTACTTATCCTTTTATTTGCTTTAAGATTTGCGCAACTTGTACTATGAGAGGCTTTTCGTTTTATGTATCAAGAAGAAATACACCTTATAAACTTGAACGGAGGAAGTATTATGCGTCTTAATTTGACCTACAGGACAAAGCTTGCATGCTTGTTTCCAAAAGCGCTTACTTTATCTTTCTATAGAATGCTTGTATTAAGCAAGTTAATGTGACTTCCAAAAGGTTGCCTGCTCCAACTAGCCTGCCCCCAACTCCCATGATACCTTATATGAGCTAAACCAAATCTTCGGCCAGTGAGACCATCTGGTTCCCATCAATAAACTAAGCTTAATTAAGGAATGCACTTTGTTTAGGGGATACACTGTGCGTCAAGTATACTTTGTGTGAGATTTTTAAACAAACAACTCCAACTAGGCTTTGTTGGACCCTTACCCAACCAAAAGAAGCAAGAACAAGAAAAGGGATTCGCCGAAGAACAGTATCCCATTTAGTAATTAATTAAGGCGACGCAGGAGAGGGGAGTAGTTGACACTTGAGAGACAAAGGGAAAAGTGAAATACAGGAGAGGGAGAGATGAGATACTAATTAGTTGCCTTACGTCATAAGCATACGTCATGCATAATGAGGAGAGAAGTGAAATAGTCAGGATAATTTACGCGGATCTTACATCAATTTATTCGTGTAAAATTTTTTAATTAATTGTGCAAATCAGGTTGCGATCGAGACTTAACTGCTCCAACTAGATTATTGTAGTTAGCATCATTTTCTTTATGCTTTATACTGAGACATATGTCGACATAAATGGTGCAGTTATGTTTTCTTTTTTATGAAGCAAGTGGTGCAGTTATGTGAATTCCTTATCCCCTTGCCTAAACCTAAAGTTCCGAGGACCTAAGTGACACAATGATACGGAGAGTTGGACCTCATTACCTCCTCAAGTGCAATTTACTCGAGAATGAAAAGAAGAGAGAGATGCATCGATCGTAAAGCAATGGACAATCGCCCTATATTCCGCGATACATCGCGCCCTCCCAGACGATCCATAGGCCCGAAAGGAAACTGCACCGAATGTGCAAGAGATGCTCCCCCTGTTGACTCTCTTGTTACAAAGCATACCGCAAAAATATAGGATTAAAGAAAACAAGAGCCACGGATTTTACGTAGAAAATTCTTTTGAGAAAAACCATAGACGCATGACGGCAAATATTACTATATGAGAAGATGTTTATAACAAGGCTATCTTTTCTCTTCTCTCATATTGCTTGTCTTTCTTATTCTATAGATTGACAAGGACATATTTATAGTGAAACATAAGGACTCAGTATACCAGTAGAACCATGAATTAGAGTAGGAAACGAAACCAAAATGATTTCGGATCATACTTTAACAATCTCTATCCTGAAAAGAATTCAGATCATACTTGAATAATCTCCACTTTGAGACGAATTCGGATCATACTGTAACAATCCCTACCTTGAGACGAATTCACTACTATAGCCAAAATACCCAAATCTACTCAAAATATTTTTTTATCAATAGACCTTGTACCCCGAAAGTCCAAAAAGGACTAATCTGGACAAGAAAGACTAGAACAGTCTTTATCCAAATACTTCTCAAATTGAGCAAACCACTAGTAGGTCCAAACATACAGCTATTAACAAAGCAAATGATCGAATCTAGGTCTTCAATAATTTATAATCCCAGCAAATTTTGAGTCCGTGCAACCGACCTCCTGAAACAAATGCTCAATCATTTAACAGCATAAGCCAAAACATCACCTGTGGCGCTTGATAGACAGCGAATAACTCATATCAAGGAATCTGACATGTTCCACCTATGACATAAAATTCGGCAAACAATGCTCATTAGAGAGTAACTTGCACGTGTAACTATCACATACTTCAAATTACCAACTTCAAAGATAATTAAATTTCATGACATGTTTGAAACTGCTCTTGTAAAAGTGTCCGAATGAAAGGAGCTCATGTGCTGTCAATACAGTATTAAATTGCAGTAGATCCCTCATATCCAATTCCAAACTCCTTTTTGCACTCAATCCTTCATCCCAAACTAATATTAGAGCAAAACCTTCATTTTTAAACATTAAAACTTTGGAGAATATAATGTTAGCTACCATCAAGGTGTCATCAAATTATTGAGAATTAGTGTTGCTAACAATCTCCACTTTGAAACGAATTCGGATCATACTTTAACATCCCTAATTCGGATCATACTTTAATAATCACCGCCTTGAAACAAATTCGGATCATACTTTAATAATCGCCACCTTGAAACGAATTCTTTAGAATTATTGTTGCCAACACTATTGCACAAACTCTCATCACAGACGATTCACAAAGCTCATCACAGACGGTTTTGTGAACCGTCTGTAACAATGGGTTAGTGATAAAACAGATCATCAGAGACGGTTTTTGAACCGTCTATGAAAATATAAATAATAGGCGGTTATGAATAGGAATCGTCTGTGATGAGAGATCATCACAGATAGTTCCTATTTAAAACTGTCTGTGGTATTAATATTTTCACTGACGGTTCTAAATAGGAACCGTCTGTGATAACAGGAACACCATAGATTGTTCTAAATAGGAACCATCTATGATAATAGGAACATCATAGACTATTCTAAATAGGAACCGTCTATGATGTGCTTTTACACAGATGAACCTTTTTCTGTTTATTGGCTAGCCTCAGGAAAATGCTAGCCATGCCTTCTAAAACAAACATATTACATATCATCCATTTTAGCAATTAACTCAATTACATCATTGCACGTACGGCACATCCATTTCAGAAATGAAGTTAGATATGTTAACCAATGGAACTCAATTTTATTAACCAATTAATTGAATGCACAACAACAATTCACAAATCCACATCACAAGTTTCATAAATGAACCCAAGTGGCAATTCAGAAAAAAATATACAACTCCAGCAGTAACGTGGCGTGGAACTCACCATTTTTATTTACGGCTTCAATGAGCAGGAAGAAACAAAGTTTCCCTCAAATGTTGCTCAAATCGGTCTCTTTCAATGCAGTTACAACGTCATTGCTCTTTTTTGTAGTGAGGAGGAGTTGCATGTTGTGGCAAACGTAAGATTCACATAGGTTATTTCCCTTTCCCTGCTGGTGTCACTGCAAATATAGAATAGATTAGTTCCAAAGTCATTATTACGGAGTTTGATATAGGATTATTGTGTATAGCAGATACCAAAAACTTAAAATCGTGCTACAGTTTCGCCCATCCTTGTACACTTTGAACGTCCTACATTATTGCAAAAGATTAGCCTCAGCTATTCCAAGAGCAACGTAAACCTAGAACAACTTATATGACCATGTTATCTATGGAGGAAACGTGATTACCTGCTAAGTAATTTCACGTAGGATTCAAGTCATGGCTATCGCTCTATAAGGAATCAAGGTAACTAACCCAGTTCGTGGCTAGATGAATTATAATTAGAACCAAGTGAAACCTACACAGGTATGTTATAATGGTCAATGAACAAAACTGAGTTATGTGCACAGTACAAATCAAAGTATAGCAAGTAGTGTAGCACCTACCCTGGGTTATGGGGTAAAAGTATCAAATCTTTATCTTTTTGAGCCAGCAAGGCCTATTTCACATATTCTTCAATCATTTTTATATCGTTGTCCATTGTTTGCTTTGAGACTTGTGTGGGTCGAGGAAACCCACCGATTGTTTGTTCATTGTCGCTTCAAGTATCACTGTAAAATCGCATGAATCACGAACCAAATTCATCGAATCCTAACCGGTTTAGGGTATGGGGTTCGTGTTCACAGCAGAAATTGGAAGAAAAAGTAGCGAACTATGAACCTGAATCCCGTATCGTGATTCAGACAAATCACGATTTTGGTAACTATGGGAACAATTGTAGTCCTTTTTTGTTTTGTGAAAAAGGAGCAACTCATTAGCCAGCCTTTTAAAACACTAGCAGTATGGGATCAAATCCTGGAAAATACACATATAATCCACCTACTATGTAGTTGGTGGGAATCGAATTCTGGCCTATAGCTAGACAACTCAAGTGACATGCCAGTTGGATTATCCAACATTTAAGTTATATGGGAACTATACCATAGTATAATTGTTTCAGACAGATATGTGGTTCTATATACATGCCAGAATGGCATGTAGAACGGAAGCTAATTAAAATAGTTGCCCCTTGTGCCAGTCCTGTTATCTTGGAGAAATAAAAAATATATCGTTATATCACAAAATTGTAGTAAGATGGAAAGATCCAAGTTCACTTTGAGCAGATTGATTTATATATAAAAATATATATATACTACAAATTTTTACTTGCCTCACTCCATAATTAAAATTAGCATAACAAGAAAAGGCAAGCATTTTTTTTCAAGCAACTAAAATGAAATGGATACATCAAGAGTTTGTCAAAGAAGACGATTTACCTGTGATTTTCGGGTGAGGAGGAGGCCAACGCGGTGACGAGGAGGTTGGTGGGTGGAGGAGGTCGGCAGGTGGAGGACGGTGGGTGGAGGAGGCCAGCGTGTGCAGGAGGCTGGCAGGTGCAGGAGGTCGGCGGGTGTAGGAGGCCAGTGGGTGGAGGTCGGCGGGTGGAGACGACAACACCTGAGGCAGGAGGTCGGAGTGGGTGAAGAGGATGGCGCGATGGAGGAGGTGAGAAGTCAACTTGCTCGAATGATAGGCTAGGGTTTGGTGGACTTACGGCCCATGGTTATATATAGAGGTGTCATCACAGACGGTTCTATTATAGAACCATCCATGATAACTAAACATCACAGATGATAGAACCGTCTGTGATAATTAAACATCACAGACGGTTCTATTATGGAACCCTCTACGATAGTGTTTGTCCTACACTAATAGATTGTTTATTTTTCATTTATTATGTACAAATGTAGTTTTGAGATTTGCTATACTTGAGAGTACAAATGTAGTTTTGATATTTGATGTACTGGTGTTATGACATATATACATATGTTAGCCTATATCACAGACATATATACTTTATTACATAATTCAGCTGCATCACAAGCTAGTTACAAAGTTCATCACAATCATATATACAAAGTGCATGATCGTCACAATCATCCACTTGATTACAAGTTCAGCATTTTAATATTACACATGAAAAATAATAAACATGAGAACACCTCCTCATAACTCTACTTGCTTATTCTTTTTTATGAAAATTAGCCATTCATGATGATCGACGCGTGTGTAGCTTGCTTCATCAGGTTGTTCTTCTCGGACCATGGTGGCATTTTTGATAGGAGGCTACTCATCAAATTGATTGTACTCTTCCTCATCTACTACATTCTCAACTCCGACAATCATCCTTTTTCCCTGAAGAACTACATGGCGCTTCTTGTTGGATGGGTCGGTTATATAGAAGACTTGAACAACTTGGTTAGCGAGTACGAATGGTTCATCTCGGTATCCGACATGTTCGAGGTCCACAGTAGTGATGCCACACTTGTCAACCTTCACATGCTGGAGGTGGACCCAATGGCACGAAATAGGGGAATGTTGAAAAGTACGTAGTCGAGATCCTAAATCTCCTCTATGAACCCGTAGTAGGAGCTCCTTGTCAACCCAACGGTATTGAACTCATCTATGCAGACACCGCTATTCTAGTTTGTGCTCTTCATATTCCGATCTCTCGTGTAAAATGTGTACCCATTTAAGTCGTATCCTTTCCATGTGATAGCTATAAAAGTTGGTCCTTTTGCCTACCATGTCAGTGTGTCATCTAACGAGCTCCTAGTTATGGGTCGCTCCTTCAACCATTTGTTGAACTGAAGGTTATGCTGTCTAGTGATCCAAGACTCTTGTCATGCTGGATTCTCTTGCCTTAACCGTTGCTTGTGCTCAACGATATACGGGGACATTACCCTGGAGCCTCCCCTCATGGAAAGATCGAGGCACACCTATTCGTTCGACCTGGGCCATGCATGTAATCGACGCAGAACTCGATGAACTCTGTTGCATAACCTTCGACAATGCTCCCCTTCGAACAAGATCGATTCTGTACGTAAGACTTGAGAATTCCCATGTACCTCTCAAATGGGTACATGCTACGTAGGAACATGGGCCCGCATATCTTTATCTCTATCACAAGGTGAACAATGAGATGGATCATGATATTAAAAAATGACGAAGGGAAATACATCTCAATATTACATAAAGTTATCACCACCTCAGCCTACAGAGCATCTAGTCCTTCGGGATCGATGACCTTCTGAGTGACTGTGTTAAAGAAATAACATCGCCTCGTGTTTGTCTTCTGGACCTTAACCAGCAAAATACTTCTAATTGCGATAGGGAGCATCTGTGCCATCAGCACATGACAATCATGAGACTTCATGCCAGTTAATTTTAAAACTTGCATTGAAACAAGTCTCTTCATGTTGGAGGAGTAGCCAGACAAAACTTTCACACCATGCAAGCACTGGCACAGTTCAGTTCTTTCGGCCTTTGACAGTGTGTAATAAGCATGTTCGCAGTACATACAGTCTTTATCGGTCTCTTTCAGTGCTAACTCAGGTTTTATGCCTATATCGACCAAGTCAAGCCGTGCGTTGATACCATCTTTTGTTTTGCCCTTAATGTTTAGTAAGAGACCAATCACGCTATCACAGACATTCTTTTCTACGTGCATGACATCGATGCAATGGTGAATTCTAGGTGTTTCCAGTAAGGTAGGTCCTAAAATATTGATCTCTTTTTCCACATGCTCTTCTCATGGGTCCTTGATTTACGTCCCTATTCATGCGCAACATCTAAATCCTTAACAATATCATGAATATCTCTTCCGCTTAAATGCCTTAGGGCTGAACAATTTTTGTTCCTTCCGTCCAATAGTTTCTTCATCTGTGGTATGGGTGATTCTTCCAAAGGAACCTACGGTGACGCATGTACACGATTTTGCGGAAGTGATTTTGCCACACACTCTCGGTATCATCTAAGCAGTGAGTGCAGGCTTTGGATCCTTTTGTACTCTAGCCTGATAGGTTAGCAAGGGTAGGGTAATCATTTATGGTGTAGAACAACAGGCATCGCAAAGTGAAGTTCTTTCATTTGTATGCATCCCATACCTGTACCTCAGGAACCCACAGTGTTCTTAGATCTTCCACCAATGGAGCTAGGTACACATCAATATTGTTCCTATGTTGTTTCGGTCTTTGGATAAGTACAGACAATAAAATGTACTTTCGCTTCATAGATAACCAAGGAGGAAGGTTGTAGATACAAATATTCACGGGCCAAGTGCTATGCAAGCTGCTTACGTTAACGAAAGGATTCATTCCATCTGTACTCAATCCAAACCTTATATTCCTCGGATCTACACCGAATTCTTGAAACCTCCTATCAATGTTTCTCCACTGGATGGAATCAACAGGGTACCTTAGCATTTCATCGTTCGTACAATCCTCGGAGTGCCAACGCAGCAGTTTTGCCTCCTTTGGGTTCGCAAACAAACGCTTCAAACGCGGAATTATGGGTAGATACCATGCCACCTTAGCAGGAGGTCCTTTCTTCACCTCGATGCCCTCGCCGTCATCCTATGAATGACTCTTACACTTGTACCAGGATGCGTTGCAACCGGACATACATGCAAATTTGCGTACTCTTTGCGGTACAGGATATAGTTGTTCGGACATGCCTGTATTCTTTCTACTTCCATTCCCAAGGGACAAAGAACCTTCTTGGCTTTGTAGGTGGCTGTCAGCAACTCATTTACCTCTGGAAGCATGTCCGCCAATAGACGCAACAACACTGTGAAACTCTTGTCAGACCAACTGTTGCTTGCCTTCAATTTCAGTAGTTCAAGTACGGATGACAACCTTGTGTATTTCAACTTGCAGCCTATGAACAAATGTTTCTTTGAGTCCTCTATCAAACCCCATAACTTTCCATATTCCCTGTCATCACGGTTTTCTTCTGCGTCGCGCAACATCTGATCCAGATTATTATCCTGCAACCTATCCTCATCGGAAGCACAATCGATATGATCATTTGGCATATAGTTGACTTCATCAACAATGTTAACACTACCAGCAGCTTTCTATAATTCTGCTCTTCGTCGTGACTGGTCCAACATGTATACCCCCTTTTGAAACCCCTTAGAATCAAGTGTGCTTGAATCTGAGCCGAGTTTCGAAACATCTTCAAATTTATAAAGTCAATGCACGGACAAAACATAAATTGCACCCCCTTATTAAACATACCCTCATTTGCAGATTTTTAAAAAGCGGAGACGTCATTAAGGTACTCAACACTCGTACGGTTCTCAGCGTACATCCAGCTTTGATCCATCTACGCTACACATGTAACATTTAGTGTTAAATATTAAGTATACCAGGTGTGCGCATGCACACATTGTTAAATTAATTATGCAATGCTAACTACTTTTTTAATATAATGCAATTATATAACCAATTACTACCTTACATCCCAAAAAAAATTAACACAATCTTCAAATTCTCTCTTCACTAAACTAGCTAGCTAAATCTTAAATATAATAATGCAATTAGAATCCATTACTAACCTTATATCACCAACAACAACTTGAATTGATCTATAAGCTAGATTTAAACAATTTTTAAATTCTATCCTTAACAAGCTACATCTTGAATATAATGCAAATAGAACCCATCACTAACCTTAGATCATCCAACAACACATGGATCTAAAAGTTAGATATAAAAAATCATCAAATTCTTTCCTTACCAAGCTAGATATTGAATGTATTGCAATTAGAACACATTACTAACCATAAATCACCAACAACACATGGATCTACAAGCTAGATCTAAACAATCTTTAAATTCTCTCCTAACCAAGCTAGATATGAATATAATGCAATTAGAACCCATTACTAACCTTAGATCACCAAAATCAAATGAATCTACTATCACCCTTCAAATTCAATGGTCTTCTTTCACACAATCGCCTCACAGCCACAGCCAGTCTCAAGATAGATCCTGAACCCCTAAAAAACAAGAAGTGGCTCGGGTCTCTGTATTATATACTGCTAGGAAATATCACAAATGGTTCTATTAATAAACCATCAGTGATATATACAGAATTTCAGATGATTTTAGTATAAAACCATCTGTGATGACGCCTGTAGCTATCACAAACGGTTTTAAATTACAATCGTCTGTGATGTACACCAATATCACAAACAGTTTTAGTATAAAACCGTTTGTGATAGCTACAGGAGTCATCACAGATGATTTTATACTAAAATCATATGTGATATTGGTGTACATCACAGACGGCTGTAATATAAAACCGTTTGTGATATCGTCACTGACTGTTGCACTATAGAACCGTCAGTGATGTTTCTCATTACAGACGGTTTTTCAAAACCGTCTATGATGGGAAGTCTAATGTAAGTCTTTGTGTAGTAGTGCAACAATCCCCACATTGAAACAAATTATTGCACGAATTCAAATCATACTTTCACAATCTCCATATTGAAACCAATTCAGATTATACTTAAACATCCCCCATACCTCTAACCAAAGCACCTAGTAATCATTTTACACTTATTTTCTTCCCCCAATACCTCTAGCCAAAGCACCTAGTAACCATTTCACACTTGTTTTCTTTCCCTCTATGATCACTAGCTCCATCGTTTACCCATAGATGTATCCGGGTTATCGGATCCATACCGTGTTTTTCCGCGCGCCATCCGGCCTCTACCATATATAGCTACAAAATATATATAACCAATCAGACATTATATTGGATTGAATCGTGGAATAGGACCCGCGATACGTAGAGCCGCAAACGTTGATCGAGAACCCGTTAACATGCCATATGCCCCACTGAATACAATATCTACCCGAGACCCGGAAAACCGCGTATGCATCCGTCCGCGTTAATCAAAGCCAATGTTTATTTAGATATGTAGTACGTATATCATGCATCGAAGCAGCGTTTGTGGAAGTGTAAACATATCAAATCCCTATATTATATCGATCGTCCAGCTAGGCCAGGTCAGTCCAGCCGATCAAGGGATCCTGCAGGACGGTCGTGCGCCGGCGGCCGGGCCCACCTGTCGCCGGCCGACCAGGCAGGCTGCGCCACAGCCACCCCCGCAGCCAGCCTAGATAGCGTGCGTTGCGTCTACGTGTGTGCCCATGCGTTGCCTTCCCTCCTATAAAACGTGCACGCCAACCCTCCCCTTAGGGCCAGGCCAGGCCAACACATCCATCGTCCCTGAGATCAACTACTCGAACACAACTCATCACAACATCTCTAGAGATCATAGCTGAGAGATCGCCGGAGATATACGTACGTACGTACTTGCACATCGATTGGAAATGGAAACCGCCGTGGGCTACGTGAGCGCCGTCGACGTCGGCAACCTCAGGGCCACCGAGCTGAGGCTGGGCCTGCCGGGCACCGTTGACCACGACCAGCCCCAGAAGAAGCTGGCGCCGCCGCCGCCGTCGACTCCTAGAGGCAAGAAGCGCACCCTTGACGCCGCAGAGGGCACCGCCGAGGAGGCCGACAAGTGCGGCGACGTCGAGGCCGCACCGCCGGTAGCCAAGTGAGTAGTACCCCTCCTCAACCTTCCAGATCATATATATGATGATCTTCAAAATATGTGATAATCTTATCTAGCTAGGGTTCTTACATGCTTGTTGCTTCTTGCAGGGCACAAGTGGTGGGGTGGCCGCCGGTGAGGTCGTACAGGAAAAGCTGCTTCCAAGCAGCAGCGAGCAAGAGCAAGGCGAACAAAGAGGAAGCCAGCAACAACACAGCATCTGCAGCAGCAGCAGCAAGCACCAACACCAACGGCTCCTTTGTGAAAGTGAGCATGGATGGAGCCCCGTACCTGAGGAAGGTAGACTTGAGGATGTACAAGGACTACAGGGAGCTCAGGGAGTCCTTGGAGGCCATGTTCGTCTGCTTCTCCGGGGTAGACGGATCCAACAGCGGCGCGAACCCGTCGGAGTTCGCCATAACCTACGAGGACAAGGATGGCGACTTGATGCTCGTTGGAGATGTGCCCTTCGAGTAAGTGTTTTGAGTTCCTCTTCATCTTCTTCTGATCGAGGTGTAAATCGATCGATGATCTTGTTTGTTCATGTGTGAAGCAGTGGCTTACGATATTTGGTTGTTCGTTTTTGCAGCATGTTCACCAGCACCTGCAAGAAGTTGAGGATCATGAAGAGATCTGAAGCAACAGGCCTAGGATCACCAAGGCAAATGGAGATTTGAGAACAAGAGATGTCATGAGCTTTTTTTTTTTTCTTTTTCCTTTTATTTTCGGCTTGATTCTTCTTCTTCTGGGTTCCCCAAGCCAAAGGAGATGAGCTTGGTGCATCAAAGTGCACACATGGATGTGTGGCTTTGTCCGGGTCTTTACAGTAGGTTTCTAGAAGCACAAAGGAGATGTGGAGATTTGAGTTAAACTCTCCCCATGTGTTTGTACAAACAAAACAGTTATATTAATTGTTGATTACTTATAATCATGCATGGTGCCAGAGGGAAGGAGAGCTGGCTCTCTTTCCCTTGACTTCCCCCATGGCTGTGCTTTTGTATTCAATTGTTAAGTCTCTGTATCAGTTGTACCCATTGATCTTTGAGTCCACGGCTCATCATACAAAAGAAAAGGCAAGCAGCAAAGATGCAAATCTTTACTGATGCGTAGTAGGTGGTGGTTGTTAATTCTCTCTCTCTCTTACTCTCTAAGAAAAGCAGCACATCAACATATAAACTGCGGGATAAAAAAAAAACAACCACATCTTTCTTTCCATCCACACCCGCTCTTCCTGACACTACTACACAACCGGCCTTCACAACCGGCCTATCACAAGCGGTTACGTGCGCCCCGCTTGTGGAGTCCCGTGCCACAAGCGGTTCGTGGGCAACGGACGGGAGGGGGTCTCTAGAAGCGGTTCTTAACACAAACCCCTTCTGGAGCGTCCTCTCTAGAAGCGGTTCGTGTTTGGAACCGCTTCTAGAGGTCTAATGGGGGCTCCAGAAGCGGTTTGTGTGTAGAACCGCTTGTAGAGGGCCCCTCCCGCCAAAGGCATTTAAACTCTGTCTTCCTCCCCGAGCTCGCACAGGACATCACAGTGGTGGGCCGAGAGCTGTTCATGGCGAGGTGCTGCCAAAATTTTGAATTGAGGCTATTAGATCCGAATTAATTGTTCTAAGGTGAGTAATATGTTGCTGACATCCTTCTCACCTAGATATTGATGTTTTTTGTGCATTGGATGTTGAGAAATTATGTTTTGTTCGCTTATATTTTTGTTCTTAAGGTGATATATACGATTTGGTGTATGAAATGAAATTCAATAAATGTGAAACGATGAAAAATTACAAACGTGTGGAAGAGAAAAGATTTGTATGAAAATGTAACAATTAGTTAGTTTTATTTTTTAAAAAGTAGGAGGATTAGAAATAATTAGTTGGCTTTAGTGAAAAGAACCACGTAATGATTAAAAAATACAAAACTATTAGTCATAGTTAGCTTTAATAGAATATTGTGATAGATGTTGTTATTATTTTTATTTGTGTAGATGAATCGGCAATGGATGTACAATGCAGACCGTCGGTCAAGAGAGTTCCGAGATGGCATGAAGGAGTTTCTCGACGCGGCCGTTGCATTCTTGCCTCCAGGAAGCTTCATCCGGTGTCCGTGCGTAGACTGCAAGAATGAGAAGGAGCATTCGAGCGATGGATGGTTATGAGGCATGTGATCACGAGAGGTTTCATGGCAAACTATACCTGCTGGACCCACCATGGCGAAACAAAGGCGATTCGACAGAAGACGATGAAGAAGACGAAGAAGAGGAAGATAGAGCCAGAGATGCCGGACACCACTCAATACGGGTCCGTGGAAGATACACTCGATGAGTTTGGCGATGATGAGCTAGAAACAGATGCTCCGTGACGGAGAGGGAGAGTTCACAGAGGAAAGACAATACAAGAAGTTTGAGCATGGTAGAGGACCACCGAATCGCTGTACCCAAAGCGTGCACAAGGCCACAAAAAGCTGCGTACTAATCGAACTCATGCAATGGAAGGCCACACACGGTGTGTCAGACAAGGGATTCAATGGTTTGTTATCACTCGTAAAGAGGTTGCTTCCGGAAGGAAACACTCTACCAGAATCTACGTATGAAGCGAAGCGAGTCCTCTGCCCTTTAGGATTGCAAGTGCGGAAGATACATGCATGTCCTAACGATTGTACCCTGTATCGCAATGAGTATGCCGATTTGGTGGTCTGTCCAGTGTGCGAAGAATCCCGGTATAAGGTGCAGCGTGACGATTCAGGTGAATTAGATGGGAATCGTACGAAGAAGAGAACTCCAAAGAAAAGTATTGTGGTATTTCCCTGTGATACCCCGGTTGAAGCGTCTGTTTGCTAACGAAGGTCATGCCAAGATGATGCGTTGGCATGAGGAAGAGCGTAAGGAAGACGGGATGCTTAGACACCCCGCAGATGGCTCACAGTGGCGGAAAGTCGATCGGGCTTACCCGAACTTTGCAAATGAGGTCAGAAACATAAGGTTTGGGTTGAGCACCGACGGGATGAATCCTTTCGGTCGGTTGAGCGGCATCCATAGCACCTGGCCTTGTGACACTTTGCTTCTATAACATTCCTGCTTTGCTTTGCATGAAGCGGAAGTTCATTATGATGCAATTATTGTTCGAAGGCCAGAAGCAACCTGGAAACGACATAGATGTCTACCTGAAACCATTGGTTGAAGACCTTGTGAAGTTGTGGGAGGATGGTGTACGGGTTTGGGATGAGTACAAAAGAGAGTATTTCAACCTGCGTGCATTGTTGTTTGTAACAATCAACGATTGGCCTGCGCTCGGTAACCTCTCCGGCCAAAGCGTGAAAGGGTTTAAAGCCTGCACTCCAGTGCATAAATGAAACGGACTGCATGTACCTCAAAAACTCTCGGAAGTGTGTGTACATGGGCCACCGCAGTTTCTTCCTAGCAGTCATGCTTTGAGGTGGAAAGGAAGTAAATTTAACGGGAGTATGAGAATTCGTGGTAAGCCTCAAAGATCGTAATGGGCGACTTGTGTTTGCTATGGTAAAAGATCTGAAAGTAGTATTTGGGAAGGGTCGTGGAAGCATACCTGCCGAACGAGGATGGTCATGCACCGCATGGAAGAAGAAATCAATATTTTGGGACCTGCCGTATTGGGAGGTTTTGGAGGTTCACACTCATTTGGACTTCATGCACATCACGAAGAATGTTTGTTTGAACCTGCTAGGCTACATAGATATGTACGGCAAATCGAAAGATACACTGCAAGCTCGGAAGGACCTTGAAGACATGGAGGTGAGGAGTGACCTACATCCGAAAAACAAAGAAGGGACAAAACAACTTTATCTACATCCTGCAAGCTACACTCCAAGCTATGTAGAGAAATATAGCATGATTGAGTTTTTGAACAGTGTGAAGGTACCTTCTGGATATTCATCAATTGTAAAGAGACTCATAAACACGAAAGAGAACAAACTCCAAGGCCTAAAATCCCATGACTGCCTTGTGTTGATGACACTGATTGCTCAAGAGCTATCGAGGTATCTTGCCTGAGTGGGTGCGGGGAACAATCACGAAGCTATGTTCATTCTTCAACGCCATTTCAGAAAGTCGCCGAACCAGCTAAAATGCCTAAGTTGGAGGCTGATGTGGTACAAAGTTTGGTTAGCCTCGAGATGATTTTTCCTCCTGCATTCTTTGATATCATGGTTCATCTCACCGCTCACCTTGTCAAGGAGATAGGTATCCTCGGACAGTGTATCTCGCACAACATGTTCCCTTTCGAGAGGTACATGAGTGTCCTCAAGAAATACGTTCAGAATCGCTCTTCAAGGCGTCCCGAAGGGTGCATTGCCGAGGGCTACGTGACGGAGGAGGTGATAGAGTTTTGTGTTGATTACATGAATGATGTAAATCCTATCGGCGTCCCCATATCACGACACGAGGGGAGGCTATGGGGCAAAGGGACAATAGGAAGGCAAGCAGTTGCATGCAACGATCTTGTTGCATTCAAGCAAGCACATTTCACTGTTCTGAAGCAATCCACCATAGTCGCCCCCTATGTCATTCAGCACAAGAGTGTCCTACGCCGCGAGTTCACAGGTAAGACAGAGAGTTGGATAACCCTGAAGCACATGGATTCTTTCGGCAGCTGGCTACAGAAGTACATCCTTGAGGAAGGGTCAAACGATGAACTATTGCAACGCTTGGCCCGGGACCATCACAAGAAATCGGGACATTCAAGGGGTATGAGATCAATGGTTACACATTCTACACCAGATCCCAGGATAACAGGAGCACCAACCAGAACAGCGGCGTCCGTATAGACGCCGAAGACAACAGTGGCAGGTTCGACACATATTACGGTTTCATAGAAGAAATATGGGAGCTCGACTATGGACCTCTCAAGGTCCCTCTATTTAAGTGCCAATGGGTCAAGCTGAGGACAAACGGTGTGAAGGTCGACAAATACGGCATGACAACTGTGGATCTCACAGAAGTCGGCTATAGGCGCGAACCGTTTGTTCTCGCGAACGATGTGGCTCAGGTCTTCTATGTAATGGACATGTCAAGCAAACCTAAAAATCGAAAGGACAAGCAAAAGGTAATGCCAAAGCGACATGTAGTTCTCCAAGGCAAACGACGGATTGTAGGAGTTGAGGACGTCACCGATGAGGAAGAGTATGGTCAGTTCGACGAGCTCCCTCCTTTTACAGTTGATGTTGAAATAAACGTCTGCGTGGATGTTGATGTCGATGCTACTTAAATAAGTCAAGATCATAAAGAAGGAACAATTGTAAAGACGAAGACTTAAGATGTACTACTTGTATACATTATGGTCGGAGAAACATTCCTTGTACATTATTCCATATGATCATGTTGATATGTTGATGTTTAACATTGCTTGTACATATGATGTTTTAAAAAATGAAACAATAAAATAGAAACACTTCAAAAAACATAAAAATCGCATACAAACACTTAAAAAAATAAAACCATCGAATACAAACACTTTTAAAAAAAGAAATACAAACACTTAAAAAAAGAAAGGAAAAAAAAAGAAATACAAGCACTTTTAAAAAAATTATTGTATACTTAAAACAATGCAGTGCCTTCTAAGGTTAACAAGAAATCTCATCTCCCCCTTGGCTAGCGGGCGCTTGAGTGCGGGCTTGTGCCCAAAGGTTGCGTGTTCGAGCCCCACTCGCGCCCGGCCTTTCTTTTTTTTTAAACCCCACTACAAGCGGTTCTTAGTACCAACCGCTTGTAGTCGGGGTACTCTACAAGCGGTTGGTATTACGAACCGCTTGTACAAGTACCACTACAAGCGGTTCGCAAGACCAACCGCTTGTAGAAATGGGTGAGCTGGTAGGCTACTTGCAGTCGGGGTCCTCTACAAGCGGTTGGTATTACGAACCGCTTGTAGAAGTACCTCTACAAGCGGTTGGTGTTACGAACCGCTTGTAGAAGTGGGGTAACCTTTAAATTTTGAAGTCCCGAAGGCTCCGCACCTTCAAATTTTCTAAGTCCCGGCCAGAGCCTGTCGACCGCCACCACGCCGACGGCCCCTGACCACCGTGGCCGACGCCTCGACCACCGCGCCGACGCCCACCAGGCCATCCACCCCGGAGGACCTAGGTAGCTGGCGAAATGCCCCCTCCTGCTCTGTCTGTATTCATGCCCGCAAGGTGTTCGGTGAAATGCTCACAAGAAATTTTGTTGATCTGTTGATGTTGGAGTACATTTTTGTTGTATATATATTGTATATAAGTTTTCATGGCCACATTTATGTTGTATGTTGGAGTTTTCATGCTCTCTCTGTTGTAACTATTGTATATATATTGTAGGAAAAAACTAAAGAACGATATGCCGTTCTTGTCTAAAATAATGTCATATAGGTTGTGTCACCATCCATTCACCTTTGATGATATTCACGGATAATATCACGGAACTTATCCGTGAGGCATAATGAAACTTATATGTGAAATATCATGAAACTTATCCATTAAACCTAATGAAATTTATCTCGCGAAACATCATGAAACTTATCCGTGAAATCTAATGAAACTTATCTATGAAACCTAATGAAACTTATACATGGAATATCATGAAACTTATTTATGTTGTATGTTTGTTTGACAATATATAAGTATTCTATATATGATTTCATCCCACATTTATGTTGTATGTGTGTTTGACAATATATAAGTATTCTATATATGATTTCATCCCATATTTATGTTGTATGTGTGTTTGACAATATATAAGTATTCTATATATGATTTCATCCCACATTTATGTTGTATGTGTGTTTGACAATATATAAGTATTCTATATATGATTTCATCCCATATTTATGTTGTATGTGTGTTTGACAATATATAAGTATTCTATATATGATTTCATCCCACATTTATGTTGTATGTGTGTTTGACAATATATAAGTATTCTATATATGATTTCATCCCACATTTATGTTGTATATATGTTTGAGAATATATAAGTATTTTATATATGATTACATGCCCACTTTAGATGGCGACACCAAGGCGTGGTGACCGGATTTCGACAATGAGGAAAATTTGATGTTTGAGACAATTGCGCTGGTACCATCTTAGGCCTGGATGAGGTCATTAACACCGGTGCATTGTCGATGAGGCTGTTAACACCGGTGCATTGGCCAATGAAATTTGTTAACACTGCATCTTGGCGAGGATCTTTGCCAACAAATGAGATATACTCTTAACCATTATGAAATCACCGTAAACATGTTAATTATTGTAACATGTGTTTGTGTATCGGCCGGTACATCATCGGCCACCCAGTCCGGAATTAACCGAGGACCTAACAAGAAGCCTTCGACCAAGTATGTGATAACCGAGGTCGGCAACGACGGGAGTCTGGTAGCCCCACTATCAGCAATTGGCCCTTTCAACAATGCTTGCGGCTACCACGTGAGGGATCACGTCCCAATCAAGATCGAGAAATGGACCGAAGTCCTGCGGCTACCAAGGAATTGCTCGGAATGATATGAAGGAAACTTTCACTTTTCGGATGGGTACGAGCGAAGGCCAAGGGATGGGCTTTGAAGAAGATGGCAACTTCCTTTCAAAGGTGGAAGTCGTCCCTCACCCGCAAGTACATCGACAGAGGAGAAAGGCCGACTTCAATCAATTTCCTAATTTGGCGAGATCATTGGGAGGCTTTCGAGAATTCAAGCTATCCGATGCAGGACAGGCCGCGAGAGAGAAAAACAAGGTGAATGCCCAGAAGAAAAAATACCACCACCATCTCGGCACCGGTGGTTACATTAAGGCTGCGAAGAAATGGGACAAGCGGGAAGAGGAACTTGGCGGCAGGAGATTGTACTGAATCGAGGATTGGGAGCCCCGTCACAAGAATCGGGTTCTTGGGTCACGGGGCCAACTTGCAGATGACGGTAGCTTGGTGATGGCACCGATACCCAAGAAGTTGGTCAAAGGATTGTACAAGCCATCGATCAATCTCGGTCGTGGTCCTTCATGTGACGAGGGAGAATGACGAGCTAACATATGCCCTTCAAAACCACGAGCACCGGGACGGACACGAGGATTCGGAAAGATACCGTGGAGGCACGGATTTGCCAAAGACGCATAGCGATTCTGAGCCGGGGACGAAGCAAGAGGAGAGATCAGGGTAGAGTGAGCCGTTTAGAGGACGAGCTTAGAGCTACAAAGGCTTCCATCCCTGATTTGATCGCGCAACAAGTGTCCGAAGCATTAACCCAATATCAGCTTCAGGGAGGTAGTGTTCAAGGGGCGCTGACACCGTGATCGATCCGGCGCGCAAAAAAGCGATTCTTGGCGTCCGCCGTGGCCCCTGAAGCAGATGACCCGCAGGTCTGTTATCCCGTGGACAGTATCAAGGTTCGCCGCCAGTGCGAGCTACACATTGATATGCGTAACCTGTCCTACAAGGTGGCTTATGGCATGGCTTATCCGGTGGAGGCGGGCCAGACGTTCCACTTCAATCAGATACCCTCCGGATACTCTAAGGTCACGGTGGAAGAGGTGGTGGGGGGCTTCGAAGATCTCTTGCTCGAGATTTCTGTGGGCGACGACATGACCAAGCTTGGACAGACCCTCCACGGCACATTCATCCTCTGGCGCAAAAAGTACATCATATTTCCAGATGGTGTGGAGGTCACATCAACAGTAGAGGCCCCGCAGTTTGAGCCAGTTGCAGCATCAAGCACGCCTCCTCCACATCGACAACCCACGACTCCTCCAATGTCGCTGACGCAAAGCTTCTCCGGTGGTCCAGACACGCCTCCTCCACCTCCCGCTCCAAAGATCGATGCTCCAGCACCTCCCGCTCCAGCACCTCCCGCTCCAGCATCTCCGCCGAGGAAGAAGCTCCCTTTCAGAAGGAGGGATCCCGCAACGGCACCTCCTCCCACGAAGTCGGCATCCGACGGACAGAGAATATTGAAGGAACTGCCAAAGAGGCCATATGATCTGACTGCGGAGGAGCTATCAATTACCGTGAAGACGGATGTGGCCAAGCAGCTTGCGCCAACGGCCGCGCCCAACGTTAAAATAGATAAAAATTGTGAAGCACTTTCAGTCATGCGAAACGGCGCCACCGCCTGTGACGACCGACTACGAAAGGACAATAAGAAAGGCTACAAGGAAAAATACACGGGCTTCGTCGGCGGCAAAGAAGAAGAAGAAAGTGGAAGATGAGCAGAGTGCTGAGCAATTGAGGATCCAGGATTTCTTGAAGGAGGCAGGACTGGAATCAATAGACCAGGATCTTCCACTGGCACCAATCAGATGGAAGTATGAGTTGGGCAAACCGCTAATTGATCCAAAAGATATAAAAGATCTCCCAACCAAGATGCGTCAAATGCATGAATGTTATATGGAAAGGGCATCTAAAGGAGAGAAAATGTTCCACCTCATTGCTCAAGATACGCATTTCTTCCGCGGGAGACAGTAAATATGGCTGCAATTCGAGGACTTGTACCATGTGTACCAAACAGACGCCATCGACGTGTCCTTCATGTCTTCTTTGGTGTCTGTAAGTATTGATCTTCTAAGTTTACCGCTTTGCTTCCTCTCGTACCACAAAATCGAAAATCTAATTAACTTAGTTATCCCTTCTTATGTAGAATGGAGATACAACGATGTAGAACAGTGGGCATCTGTAACGTTGGTTTCATCGACCTGCAGGTTGTCAACGAGAAAATCTGGTCATTCGCAAGAAGAAAGACCGGAAGTTGAGGCATACATTTTGGCGTGCATTATTGAAACAAAGACTACAAACCGTACATACTTCGCCCTTCAACTTCATGTACGTGTTCTCACAAACCTCTTGTTCTTGTATTTCTTAAGCCATTGATAATACGACTAGCTCTTACGCGCTTCTTTGAATATACGAATAGGTTTCATCGGATCCTTCTAGTCATCGAGCTTGACAACAAAGCAGGATTATAGTTCATGACTCAAGAAGGAATCCAATCAAGAAATACCAATGGTTCATTGACATCCTCAACAAAACATTTGGAAAGTTCGGAAGAAGCATAAAGGAGATTTCAAGAAAGAATTCAAGTCATAGTGAGCACTCAGTGCACGCACTACAAAAACAATTATTAATATAAATGCACCATATCGCTTCTTCATCCGATATTATGAAATTTCTCCTGTCAAGGTTAAACGCCAAACGGCCGGAAACAACTTATGTGGCTACTACGTGTTCCACTATATTCAAAGTTTTATTCATGCCGATGCTACCGAACATTATGCCGAGGTTCGTATATGCATGTCAATTTGTTAGCTACCACTTACATTTTAAGTAATCGTATGTGATCGGATATTTATATACTTCCCGCAATCAATTGTCACCAACATCGATGAGCATGTTAGCGTGTTCCCGCCTCACCGAAAGTGCGCGATCGCAAGAACAACTCATCGGCTTCATTGTCGACGCAGGTTCTATCTCCAAATGGCGAGTTCCACGTAAGGCTTGGTCCATCGTTGAACACATTTGAATCGATGACGACATCGACGTCGACCAAGAACTTGACCGACGATGCAAGAAGAATCGAAGTTCGATAATCATTTTTAATCATTCAAACTTGTAAACGTCGATAGCGGGTTTTTTTTTACTGAGCTAGCTTGTGAACATGTGTATGAGTGAGCATATGTAATATATATTTAATTGCACAGAAAACTCCTACACTCATATTTCATTTTATGGTCAAAAACGATATACAAAAACACTGAAAGAACATATTCTATAATACATATAATTGAAAAATCTCTCCACAAGCGGTTGGTGACTCCAACCGCTTCTGGAGTGCTTGCTCTCCACAAGCGGTTGGTAACTCCAACCGCTTCGGGAGTGTGCTGTTCACAAGCAGTTCGTAACACGAACCGCTTGTGGAGGCCCCCATGTGGCGGCTCCACTGGCCTTCCTGGACACCTTCCCAACCGCTTCTGCTGCCACAACACAAGCGGTTTGTGCAACCGCTTGTGATACCGGGCGGGTATCACACACGGTTGCTTAGAAGCGGTTATAAAACCGCTTCTGAAAGGGGTTACGACCCGCTTGTAGTAGCCGGATCATTACCCACTTCTCCCTTCCATGGTAACTCAATAGTACAATTTTATTTTTTATTAACACATAGCATATATTTGGTTAAGAAATATGCTTCCGTTACATCGCACTGCACTTGATTAGTCAATACTTAAATGCAACCATGCAGCTTCTCTTATGTTTCCTCGGAAATCAGAACCCATGTGTTTGCGGTTTCAGAGAGAGAGAGAGAGAGAGAGAGAGAGAGAGAGAGAGAGAGAGAGAGAGAGAGAGAGAGAGAGAGCTTTGCACTTAACTTGTTGCATCTGAGTCTTTAGCCCATGTTCCAGATCAGATTGACTTGAAACGAAAGCTTAACTTCACATGTGCTGCGACGATCAAAATGTGATCATGGCCTCATGGCAGATCACTGGACCCAATACCAATCTGACCTAGCTAGCTCGGTCAAATGGCAACAACAACAACAAAAGGAGGGAAATACAATTCGCCAAGATTGGTCAAAAGAAACACAGCTCATGCAGAGCGCCGAAAGACCAGCCTACATTTTGTTGTCAACACATGCGTTGGTCGATCCATGGGCGGACAGCATACCTGTTGGTGCACATGAGAGCCGCATCGAAGCAACCATTGGCACCATAAATTAACTCAAGTCTTTATCCACCTCTTAAAACACAAACCGATAAATATACTTATAGTAATTTCAAAACTGTAGATCCTCTTCTGCCTTCTGAGATGGTGTGGTGGTTCGGTTGCTGGAGCTCATAATGCCCGGACCTGAATAAACGTTAGGTCCATGTGCCGGAGAGAAGAAAATGTCAAGTCCCTGTTTACACAGATCTTTTCCTGTGCGATTTCAGGTCAGGTCCAACCAGAGGGGTATCAACAGTTAGGTACATTTCAACGTATATCTTGTTTGTTCGACGTATGCCTTACCGTTGAGATATACATGCTGCAAGGTTTGGGTACAGATCTGCTGTATCCAGATATCTGCTTCCATGAAGCAAATCTGCCACCTCTTCGTGTCAGAAACATCCATACGATACAGTGGAAACATAAATGCCCTAACTTTAGTTCTTCAAAATGGAAATCACAACACATGTGATGGTATTGTTGTCTCATCTGAGATTTTGAGTTAAAGAGCACGTCGCTAATCAGAAACTCAACTGATGCAACGCACCAACGGATATACACCATTACTCGCACAATAGGCCTATTTAATTCGTCACATTTGCATCTGCCATTGCTACTGACTAGAACAGATGGCCATGCGCCTCTCTCATAAGCTTCCAGAGCCTACCTATGTACAGCAAAATTGAGAAAGCACGGCTTCCACATCACAGATAATGGAGCTTGGCTAATTGGGGATTGGGAAATTTCCTCCTTCATAGAGAAACTTCAGTGTCGTCGTCAGATGTCATGAAGTCATCGGCATACATAAAGGAGACTGGTTTTCTCTCACTCACTTGCAGAGTACCCATTCTCGAGTCCAAAATTGCTAATTGAGAGATAACCCAATTGGGGTTGTACCTCCCATCAACCCATAATGCTTCACCAGTGTGCTTGTGCTTAAAGTCCGGATACCTCGGGTTCTTCTGTTGATATATATAAGCTCGATCAGTCATCAATATATGGATTGAGGGCATTAAGGTAATTAACCTTATGTATTTAACATATCAAACCAATCTCCAGCACATATCTATACTAATTAGACACTCTGAGGAAGCTCCCACGTTAACCAGAAATATTTAGCCATCCATACGGCGAACCCCAGTTATAACGGCTCAGATTAAAAGAAAAGGGTCAATGTCAAGTACAATCAAAATTAGGTGAAATTCGGAATAAAAAATAACAATTCAATTTCTATACTATATCTAAACTAATTACACACTCCGAGGAAGCTCGCACGTTAACCAGAAAGATCTAGCCATCAATATAGCGAACCCGAGTTATAACGGCACATATTAAAATAAAAGAGTTCATGTCAAGTACAATCAAAATTAGGTGAAATTCCGAATAAAAAATAAATGAAAATTAGCAATTCAATTTCTATATGATTTTCAAAGTAACATCAATAAATAATTAAATTTGGAATAATAATTAGTCAAAAATTAGCAAATTAAAAAGAACGACTCCATGTCAATTATAGTCTGAACTATCTTAAATTCATAATAAAAAATAAAGGAAACATATCAATTTGCTTCCCACACGACTTCCAAAATAACATAAAAATTAAAAAGAAAGACTACATGTCAATTATAGTCCGAATTATAAGAAATTAAGAATAAAAAATAAAGGAAACATATCAATTTGATTTCCACACGACTTCCAAAATAACTACATAAATAAAGAAAATTCGGAGTAACAATGAAATGACAATTGAGAATTAAAGAAAGAGTCCATATCAAGGACAATCTAAATCAACTAAAATTCGGAATAAAAATAGCAATTTGATTATTAAGCTTCTAAATAAAAAAAATGAAAATTAGATATTTGATTTTTAGATCTAGAATCATACAAATAGGCAAATTTAGAATAAAAATGTAATAATATAATGAATGATTTGCATGACTATGTTAGGAATCAAATTGTGGATTAAATGAAATATTTATGTCAAGTACAACGGAAAATCTACAATAAACAATAAAAGAAAATCAGCAAGATTTTATACGACTAAAAATTTCTGTAGGATTTCCAAAGTAACATCCATAAATAATTAAAATTTGGAATAATAACTAAATAAAAATTAGAAAATTAAAAATAAACACTCCATGTCAAGTACAATCCAAATTAATTAAACTTCCGAATAAATAAAATAAAGAAAACAAAGCAATTTGATTTCCACACGACTTCCAAAGTAACATCCATAAATAAAAAAAATCCGAGTAATAATTAAATAAAAAATTTAAATTTAAATAAAAGCGTCCACATCAAGTACAATCTAAATCAACTAAAATTCGGAATAAGACAATAGAAATTTGATTACTAAGTTTCTAAATAAAAAGAAAATATTAATTTGATTATTATGTTTCTGAATAAAAAAATATATAAAAATTAGAAATTTTGATTTTTAGATTTAGAATCCCACAAATATGCAAATTTATAATAAGCATAAAAAAGATTATGAATTTGATTTGCGTGAATGTATATTAGGAATCAAATTTTGGATTAAATGAAATATTTATGTCATGTACAACCGAAAATTTAGAATAACAAATAAAAGAAAATTAGCAAAATTTGATAAGACTAATCTTAGGAACAACAACTAAATGAAAATTTACAATAGGATTTATATGAAATCCAAACTTAAATGTCTAAAAAGGAAGATTGCATGTCAAGGCAATTTGATTTTTGTATGAATTTAAAAATATTGAAATTCGCAATAAAAACTGAGTGCAAATTTTAAATTTGGTTTTCTTAAAATCATACATCGAATTAAATTATTATTAGAATTGGTGAAAAATATTGTTGGACAATAACAGGTTACTGGAGTGCATCTTTAATAATTAAAATAAAATTATAATACACGAATTATATGCCCTGAGGAAATGCCCACGTTACTAAAAAAAGAAAACATGTGGCCATCCATCTGGTGGAACCAACTTATAATATCACTAAAACAAATAATCTAGTCAAATACAATTCTATCAAGTGCACAAGGTATTTTATTTAGGATTATTTTGTTAAATAAAAGTGTATCAGTTCTGAGCACCATTCCAAATTTACTTATATTTTCCCTTTTTTTGAAGTATAAATGTCATTGTATATTCTTGAGCTAGCCATAAGCATGCATAGTTTTGCATTGGCTGCCTTTCATTTATGGAAAATTCTGTAACACACAAATATTAGTTCCTAATAAAACTATGAAATCTTACATTTATTCATAGTGGCAAAACCTAATTTTGAATATCGATTCATGGTGGCAAAACCTAATTTTGAATATCGATTCATGGTGGCAAAACCTAATTTTGAATATCGATTCATGGTAGCAAAACCTAATTTCCAATGTAGGCATCCAATAGCCATTGCTAATACTTCTATTACAGAGTATATACAATTGGCAATGTTCCAACATATCAAGGCCAAACTAGAGAAAAAAAGGTTTTGATGCCACATTTCTCAATTTTCTTTAGCCTTTAACAGAATAATTTTTTTTTATTTTGGTATGATTTTGGCGCAAAGAATACAAAAGTTTTAAAATATCCAGCCTGTGCAATCGCACGGGTTGGCGACTAGTATATTCAAAAAGAAATGTCTGATAGCTAAATTATTGACCCAAACAAATAAATACATGAATAAGGAATGTAACCAACTGCTATGATAAAGCTTGTGGGGACTGGAAAAGAAACAAAGCATGATGTTTCACAACCTAACAGTGTGGGTGAACCTAACACAAAGATCCTTGCAAGGTATTATGAGGCAAAGTAAAAGAAAGTAGCTTCTATTGGGGATTCTAGTTATACATTGGACCAAACTAGCTACTACCCCATGCATTTCAATATTTCATAACATGGAGGGGGCAAGTATTATCCATGGACACATATCTAGTATTCTGGTGCAAACCAATAGTTACATGCAATCATGCAATACACTTCAATTTGGTCATCAAATCAACATGGCAAGTTTAGGGGAAAAAACTGAGAAAATAGTATTCAAATTAGTCTACCTCCAAACAAAATTTCAAGTTCAAATTCAACCTATATTAGGACAAACAAAAGAAGAGATACCTGGCAAACTAATACATTATGAGCTAAAAGTTTTGCAATCCAATGTAGTTTTGCATGATTCTAACAAGCTATTAATTTGTCCCACTACACATAATACATAGATACTCACATCTCATGCAACATGTAGAAAATTCAGTTTATAAACCAAAACACCAAATCCATGTGGATGACAAGGTTCTTGCATAACTATAACGTATCATGATGACAAATCACATTAGACTTGCATTTGTTACTGATCTTTTATGAATTCAAGATGAGTGGATTTTACAATTCTGCATGAGCATGTAACACTTACATAAACCACTAAAATTCAATTACATTAATTCAAGCCGCAATATGACCACAGGGGTAAGTTGCAACTCCTAGATCCTATTATTCCTCTTCTGGTCCAATTAGAAAATTCTGAGCAGTCATTGTGCATGCTCACGTACACATGTTTAGGTTACATAGGTAAACAGACAGAAACATGTGCATATCTGGTACAGAAAACATCTCTGGCATACAACATGCAAAACCCTGCTTAGGACACTTCTCAAAATTTGGAAGCTATCTGTAGTTTTTCAGTGGGAAGGGAAAAATTTAAGCCCTAACTCTTGAGAAAAATGAAAAAAAAAGTAGTTCTTATTTTATTTTATGTTTCCTAACTATATTTGACCCTGTTAACATTTCTGCTTTCAATGTTCAGCGAAACTCCAATGAACATTTATCCCTCTCTAATAATTTACCTTTCTTTAGTGGTTTAGACTTTTAGAAGTGTCCTCCACGTTTTGCAATCTTGTTTTATTTGCCATCGAATATATCCTCCTAAAGAGGGTAGCTGGTTTGCATACGAAGACAAAACTGGTAACACAGAAAATAATAAATGATAATGCATTCGAAAGACCCAAACGGAACGAACGAAAGAAGACATGAAACCTTATTTGTCCTGTTATCCCACCAGTCAAGAGGATTAGCAAAGAAGGCTTGCCACAACTCTTCAATTGAACGAGAGGAGGAACTGGTGTGATCCCTATTTTTATCCTCAGTTGAACCAGAGGTAGAATCAACATAATCTCCACGCTTTCGACCTTCCATTCAACAAATAAGAGTCAATCTATATATGAAAAGTCTTATCTACACACTGTAGATACGCATGCTACATATAGGGATGAAAACGGTACGGAAACGGTCGGTACATGACTGTTCCGTTTCCGTTTCCACATTTTTTACCGGTAACGGAAACGAAATCGGAAACCCCGGAAACGGATACGGACACGGACACGGATAGTGACGGAAACAAAATCGGAATGGAACGGAACGGATACGGAAACGAAAGCGAAAAATTCCATAAGAACATAGTAGAGAATTACAATATACATGACCATAAGAACAATATAGCCTATTCCACCTCTAAGGTGGACACAAGAATAGTGCTATGTTCACTGATATCACTAGAAAATTTTTCTTAAGTTTGTCAGCTAATGGCACATTATTTGTCTCCCATATCAGATCATCATGTCCTCATCCATATAATTATCATTGATATCCTATTGCTCCACCAACTACAAAGGTTTAGCACCCTAAAATTTGTATATTATTATTCGATGTTCATTTATGATTTTTTGAGATTTATCTTGGATTTTCTGGAGTTTATAAATACTATTTTGCATTTTTTAGATTTATAAAATTAATTTATTTATAAAAAAATTATGCTGAAAATAATTTTTCTAGGTTCAAAATATTCCAAAGTATTTTTGAGAATTTTTGTGGAATTTTTGAACTCTATTTAGTATTTTATATAAAACCATTTGTATTTATGAAATTATTTTAATTCGAAAATAAATATAAACTCTCTTCTTATTTTTGGGCCAAGCCTATTTCCCTTTCCGGCCCGTTTCCGTTTTTAGTTTCCGGTTTCACTTATACGGAATTTCCGTTTCAGCCGGAATTGGCTCTCCCGTTTCCGTTTCCGTTTCCGTTTCCGACAAAAAATTTCCGTTTAGTTTCCGCATCGACATTTTCCGCTTCCGTTTCAAAAAAGAGCCCGCTTCGCTTTTCTTCGGAACGGTCGGGAACTTTCCGTTCCGTTTTCACCCCTAGCTATCTATGCCATTCTTTTCTACTTCGGGATGTGTGCTATGCAGGACATAAAGGAAAAAACAATATGGCACAGATCTTGAGAAAATAAATGTATGGTGTAGATATCATGTGTATCTACACATGTGTAGAAAATGCATGTCCTATATCTCTACTATTCTAAAGCAGCACTTGGTGGCAGTGGTCCGTTCTTCTCATGTCATTAATTGCCGCTTAATTGCCCTGCTTAATTGCCCTACTTAATTGCCCTATGCAAGAAACGAAGCGTTGCTTTAATCAGCCAGCTTTCGCAAGAAACGAAGCGTTAAAGATAGATGTTTGATCTTGTGAAATAATTTTTTTTATTTTTTAATCTTTATTTTTCGTTATCAATTTTGTTTTTCGTAGCAACGCACGGGCATGTAACTAGTATATATGAAAATGGTTCCATACCGGCTGGGAATACCTACTCCCACCGTTAGTATACCACTTAAATGACATTATTATACTTCTTTAACCTTTTGAGTATACTCTAATACTGATAATAAGATACTCTAAAGTGAATTTCATGAAAAAATTCATCAAAGTTCACTCTTTATAACATAATTTATTTATATACTCCTTTTACATATGGAAAAAAGTGTATAGCAAAAAATAAAGGGTTTCGATGAATTTTTTTCAACCATGTCACATTGGAATATCTTATAATTATTATTGGAGTATAGAGAAAGTGATAAAAGAGTATAACACGTTCATTTAAGTAGTATATTGGATGTGAGAGTATGTAATAGACAGATATATAGCACCAAGTTATGTGTATCATTGGCCTATTGTCTCTTATGTCCGTAGTACCACACATCGTGAAGAAGTTCGCCCATAAATGCAGAGTACAACATTTATATAACCTGAAGAAATTCAGGGTGAACAATCAACTGCAAAAAAGTTCCCTGCTACTTCTTTCCTTGAAACTTGAAAGAGAAAAAGAACTATCTCATGTTGCATATTTTGTAACCATAAGATAAGATGAAGTTGTTCAAAAAAGCCAGATCTAACGGCCTTTTCTAAAATCTTTTAGAGAGTTTATATCTTGTAAAAGATGGCCAGCAGACAGGACAATGCATTTAAACTTTGTAGAAGAAAACTTTTGAAAAGCATGTAGTCTTGTAGATAATTTCTTAAATGGATAGATTTCTCACAATTGACATCATTCTTTAAAGTGCACCGCAGGCCACTTGCATGATTTTTGTCACTTGGGTCCTTTAGCCTGAGATTGAAAATTTAGGTCCCTAAACTTCTACTCGTAAGTTGTGTGTGCTTTGCACATGACATATTTGGTAGGAGTATAACACAAGAACAACCAGTGTTCCCCTAGGCGCTAGGCAGACAGCAGACGGCGCCTAGCGCCTAATCGCCGCCTAGGCGGGAGGGAGGGGCCTAGCGCCTAGTTGAGCTACAAGGCCACCTAGGGGAACAGTGAGAACAATGGACCACATTATCAGTGAAAAAGGCTTAAAACTTGAGACATGTTACATATGCATATAACAAAGTAATAAAGTGTTCATTTATTATAAATCCTAGCTACAGTACTCAAACACAGACTCTAGATATTGTGAGTGCTCCAAAGCCAGATACAACATATGATTCTAAAAAAAGGCCAGGTAAAGTATACCTATATATAAATAAAAACTTGTAAGTAAGCACATTGCATATAGATAGTGGCTCTATCAAGATAGCTAGTAGTGATGCCATTTTCCTATGTAGACAATTCATTAGACTTTGTAAAGGTATTGCCATAACCTTAAAGCCAACGAAATATCACAAAGTAATTGTCTACGTTTTTTTTTAAAAAAAAGTTGGGGCAACATGATTTGAAGCATGGAAGCGTAGAATGTGATTGGGTACATGGAGCAACGATGCGTCTAGAATAGAGAAGTGCATAGCCAATACTGAGGTGAATCACGGGACATGAGAGCTGTCAGAAAGGACACAAATCCCTGCCATTTTTCTATGTAGACAATTCATTAGACTTTGTAAAGGTATTGCCATAACCTTAAAGCCAAAGAAATATCACAAAGTAATTGACTATTGCTTTTTTTTAAAAAAAAAAGTTGGGGCAACATGATTTCAAGCATGGAAGCCTAGAATGTGATTGGGTACATGGAGCAAAGATGTGTCTGGAATAGAGAAGTGCATAGCCGATACTAAGGTGAATCACAGGACATGAGAGCTGTCAGAGAGGACACAAATCCCTGCAATTTGCACTGTTGGATCCGTATATGTGGGGTTGATGGGTGGTAGAGATTAGTGTAAGCTTGACAAATCAATGGTTGAGATTGTTAGTGGAATGTTTGCGCTAACATTATGGATACCCCCAATCATAATTCAACATTGGTAAATTATACAGTAGCACAGACAAGTGGGTCAGGACAGGTCCAAATGTATGACTTATTTTAGCAATTAGTGATGACTAGGTAAATTTTGACTACGCTCTTACTAAGTAAGATTATTTGAATGCTGGTAAAACTGCAAAGACATAAAAACTTCATTTAAATCCAAAAAACTGTTAGTAGCACAATTCTTACTATCATTGAGAGGGGATGACACTAGGAGTTGGGGCAATTTTTCTGGTTTATTTTCTCACACAATGCCATACCAACCTGAGGGGTTAGGGTTACATATTTATAGCTGGCTAGGGCAGTCAAGCTAGTCCTAAAACTAGTCTAAAAGCTGCTAGAGATGCTGTCCTAAAGCTGCTAGTCTTAGTCTAAAAGCTAGTCCAAGATGCCCTAAAGCTGCCCACAAAGACCACAAGGACAAAGACCAGACCACAAGGACAAAGTTGCCCACAAAGACCACAAGGACAAGGACTTATTCCATCATACAAGAAACTTGATCCTCCCAAGGGGCTTGGTGAGCAGGTCCGCCAGCTGGTCCTTAGTGTTGATGTAACGCGCCTTGATGCTTCCTTCGTCCAAGCAATCCCGGATGAAATGGTACCTCACCCGGATGTGCTTGCTCCGTTCATGAAAAACGGGGTTCTTTGCCAGGGCCAGAGCGGACTTGCTGTCCATCCTGAGTTCCACCGCCTCAGTATCTCTGCCGACGAGATCACCAAGCAGTCGAGCAAGCCAAAGTGCCTGAGTCGAAGCGGTGGAAGCCGCTATGTACTCGGCCTCGCAGCTGGACAGGGCCACCACTTGCTGCTTAACCGACTGCCAGCCAACAAGGCACTTGCCGAGGAAGAAGAGATTCCCGCTCGTGCTCTTGCTGGTGTCGATGTCGCCGCCATGGTCGCTGCCGTCAGAGCCGACGAGGTGTGCCTCTCCAGGGCACCTCGGGTAGTGGAGGCCGTGGTCGAGTTCCCGCAACATAGCGGATGATCCTCTTCACAAAGATGTTGGTGCTCCGCCGCTTGGCCGCCGCATGAACCGACTAACGTGGCCGACGGAGAAAGCCAAATCCGGCCAGTGTGGACGAGGTAGCGGAGGCTCCCACAAGACGCCGATATCGCGTAGCGCCCACCTTCTTCCGTCGTGTCGTCGCGGCTCGGCTTGGCCGCTCCTCCATCGGAGTGAGTCTTTGGTTGCGATCGGTGAGCCCACCGACTCAACGACACGCTTGGCGAGGCGGTCTGTCAAGCGTGATTAGAGTCGCCCCGGTGCACCTCGATCCCCAGGTAGAAGGAGAGAGGCCCCAGTGTCACTCATTTGGAAGGTAGCCTTCATCTCCTCCTTGAATATCGCCACCTCCACGCCCTTGGTGCCGTGATCACCAAGTCATCGACGTAGACACCCACCGCCAGGCGTTTCCACCATTGCCCCGCCGCAGATGGCCGCCTCGTGCGGGCTTTGCTCGAAAACCCATCCTTTTGAGCGTGGAATCCAACTTGGCATTCCACGCTTGGTGCCTCGCCGCAAGCCATAGAGGGCCTTGCGCAGCGTAGCACCTACCCTCCTTGCCGGGAATCTCAAAGCCCTGGGTGGTGCACGAGACCTTCCTTCCTTCAAATCGCCGTTAAGAAACGCCGATTTACGCCCATGTGATGAACATGCCACCTTCCCGGGCAAACAAGAAGGAGAAGTCGACGGATTCCATCCGTGCCACGGAGGCGAAGGCATCGCCGGTCGATCCTCCTCGCCGCCGCGAAACAGTGCCACCAAGCGAGCCTTGTGCTCGACGACGGCGCCGGCTTCATCCCTCTTCAGCTTGAACACCCACTTAAGAGTGATCGCGCGGTGACCACGAGGGAGATCAGTAAGCTCCCAGGTGCGGTTCTCCTCAACCGCATCCATCTCCGACTGCATAGCGGCACACCATGCCGCGTGTCTCGCGGCCTCTGCGAAAGAACGAGGCTCGCCGTCGCCACACGTAAGATGCAATCGCGCTTCCAGATCGCGAGGCACTGGCCTCGCACCGGCCGGGTCGCCGAGAAGATTCCCCATAAATGACGATACCGCAGCGGCTCGCCGTCATGGCATGCGCCGATGCGCTCCTCATCGTGGAGAGGCGAGTAGCGAACTCCACCGGCCGTGGTCGACACTAGCCGATGTCGGAGTGACGTTGGTGCCGGAGTGCGTGGAGTTGCTTACCGTGGTGGTGTTGACGAGGAACTTGCCGCACCGAGGTTGTGGCAGAGAACATGATGCCGGAGTTTGCGGAAGCTTCGAATCGGGTAGGCATGCTTGATGAAGAGAAGTCGTCTACTCTCACTCCTTGAAACGGACGTACTCGGCGTTGAAGTCGTTGTACGCCGGAGTCGAGCCGTCGCCCACCGCCTTGTCCCATGCCCAACCTCGCCCTTCGTCGAACACTACGTCGCGCGCCATGCGCACACGCTGTGTCCCTGGGTCAAGAATGCGATAGGCCTTCGAGCCCTCCGCGTAGCCGAGGAACACCCCTGGAGTGCTTCGTCGCTGCCGAGCTTGCCGATGTGGCTAAGCTCTTTGACGAACGCGAGCCACCAAGACCAGAGGTGAGACCGCCGGCTTGCGCCATGCCAAGCCTCGCACGGCCCCGCCATTGAGGGCCTTGGTGGGCGGCGGTTGAGGATGTAGACGGCCGTCACCACCGCTTTCTCCGTAAGACACCAGATCCCTCTCGCTGGCGAGGGCCCGAGCCATTCCCACAACTGCCTGGTTGCGCCGCCGACGACGCTGCTCGCGGCCAGACGGCGGAGTAGTGGCGCCAATGCCTTCATCCGCGCAGTGATGACGCGAACTCAATTGTCGTGAATTGGCCGCGCCGTTGGCAAGAAGACGCGCAGCCTTGCGGCCACTTTCCGCCTCCGCAGCGACAAGGCACTGATGGCATCCGCAGCCTCTCCTTGCTACCGAACCATCACCCACATGTAGCGAGAGGTCGCCGACGAGCAGCGTAAAGTAGCTGCCCTCTCCTGGTGTGGCTGGTGTCACCGGGCCACACAAGTCCCCGTGCATGAGCTCGAGCCGCTCCTTGGCTCGGAAGCTCGACTGCTGGGGAAAGGGGAGCCGCCTCTGCTATGTCAGAACGCAGACGTCACAGAACTGCTCAACGTGGTCAAGGCACGGGAGGCCGCGCACCATCTCAGTGGTACTGAGCCTCTTCAGGGCCTCAAAGGAAAGGTGCCCGAAGCGCTCATGCCACTGCCACGCCTCGTCGTCCCGACGAGCAGCAAGGCAGAAAGGTTGTGCCATCTGCACATTGAGGACGTAAAGCCGATTGGTGCCTCTGGTCACTTTGGCAAGAAGGTGACGACGGTGATCCCAAATCTTCATGACTCCGCTCTTGATCGCCACGTGCGATCCGTTCTCATCCAGCTGTCCCAAGCTGATGATAGAGTTCCTTAACGCGGGGATGTAGTAGACTCCGGTGAGCACTGCGTTTCCAGACTTGGCGGTGAAGAGGACAGAGCCGACGCCCTTGATCTCCACGCTGGAGGCGTCCCCAAACTTGACGGAGCCTCGGATGTTGGAGTCAAGCTCGGTGAAGAACTCTCGTCAACCGGTCATGTGATGGGTAGCACCAGTGTCGAGGCACCACCCGTCAATCTTGTCGTTGCTTGAGCTGTCGCCAAGAAAGGCGTGTGCTCTCGGCTCATCAAGGTGGAGGAGATTTGTTACGGCCGATGCTGCTGGAGATAGCTCGATGTTTGCGTGTGCCAGGAGCAGAGCCGGCTCTTCTTCCTCCACCTGCGCGACGTGGACCTGGCCACATCGTGGCTGTCGACACTCCTTGGCCCAATGGCCAAGCTTGCCACAGTTGCGGCAGGAGTCGTCTCGTGCCGCCTTTTGGTTGCCGGTGGCGCCGCCCTGGGCGCCTCCGCGGAGAACACCCGCGGCACGACCACGCGCCCGGCCGACGCGTCTGCTCTTTCTTGCGCTTAGCGCGCTGCGCTTTGTTGTGGAAGAGAACTCCCCTTCTTCCGACACTGGCAGGCCTCCCACTGCTGTTCGAGTGAGATCTGTTTGCCCGATGGTGATAGGCCGAGGGGCGTGGTTCGTCATTGTCGGCGACCTTGAGACGACCTATCGCCTCCTCGATCGACATCGTGGAGAGATCCAGCAGAGACTTCGACCGCTTGTACTTCTGGGGATGCAACGGAAAAGCTTCGGGCGGCTCTCTCGCCGTCAGAGGTGTCGCCGCCGAATCGCACCAACTTTTGCGCAGAATGTTGAGACGAGAGCAAAGTCATCAACATCCTCACCGCTTGAAGGCCAGGTTTTCCCACTCCTTGCGAAGTGCTGCGCAGGTGGTCTTGCGGGCGCTGCCGTCGCGTCTTGCGCGGCAATGATGGCATCCAGGCCTCCTGGCGCTTCGCTTTTGGAAAGCGAATCGCATCTCGCGGGACTACGGCTATGAGTGCATCCAAATACCGTTGATCCTCTAGTAATCGACGCCGCTGCATCGAATCGCTTCCCACATGTGCCGCACTGGCCGTACCGCATCACCGCTGACTCACTCGACGTAGTTGTCTTGGTGAGGGTAGGCCATCCATCGCCGGACCGACATCCCTGACAATGGCCTGGATCCCGTGGTGACCATCGTAACAATCCGGGGAAGGAGAGCCGCGCCGCCTGTAAGGGCCGCGATCTCCGTCGACCCGACTGCCGCCGTCGGGAGCGCCGTTGGCGCGTCCGCGCCTGTCTGGGCTGCCACCGCGCACATGGGGATGCGCAATGACCATCGCGCGCCGCTGGCGTCTGTCTCCTCGCCGGCTTGAGCCTCACGCCGGTGCAGCCGTCGGCCGAGGCAAAGCCGCTGGAGCTGCCGCGCAGAGCCTCGAGCTTTGCCGCCAAGACGCTGCATCCTCTCTGCTGCCGCTGCTTCTACTTGCCGACGCTTGGCGCTTGATTGCCGCCGCCACTTGCCGCTTGCCGCTGCCGCTGCCGCTCATGATCCTTCGCGGCAACCTCGGCCTCCTACCGGTCTGCAGACTCGAGGTGACCGAAGGCCGAGACTATCCTTCGGACATGGCGCTAGTGAGCGGGTCAGCTGCGAGGAAGAAGTCGCCTCAGACGATGCCGACTGCTCGAGAAGATGAAGGTTGAGCAATTTGTTATGAGCCGCCGCTAGCCGAGAGCAAGGGAGCGTGGGAAGGAGATGAACAAGAAATATTTAGGAGGAAAGAAACGGCTCGATACCACTTGTTAGTAGCACAATTCTTACTATCATTGAGAGGGGATGACACTAGGAGTTGGGGCAATTTTTCTCGGTTTATTTTCTCACACAATGCCATACCAACTTTGAGGGTTGGGGTTACATATTTATAGCTGGCTAGGGCAGTCAAGCTAGTCCTAAAGCTAGTCTAAAAGCTGCTAGAGATGCTGTCCTAAAGCTGCTAGTCTTAGTCTAAAAGCTAGTCCAAGATGCCCTAAAGCTGCTCACAAAGAACACAAGGACAAAGACCACAAGGACAAGGACTTATTCCATCAAAAACATCAATTTTCATTAGTTTTGCATGAGGGTCACCAAATCAACAGAGTGAGAAAATGTGCCTAGCAAAAGTTAAAGTGAACAGTGTAAATAACTATTGTACGACAGTCCATCAAAAGTGAAATTCGTGGCCAGACAATTAGATAACCATCTGACAGGAGTATGAATATGAACAGACAAGAACAGAGGACAGTAAGACGGAAGAAATCACAGCCTAATTGAGATCCATACCTTGGGTATCCTGGCTTGTCTCTGGCTCATATAGCTGCACTGGCTGGAAGGACTCGATGAAATTCACCTGTTGAACTACAACCTGCAAAATATAATACCCTTCATAATCACATGAGAAAAGGGTTGACGACAACAGCATGAAAATGAATCATGGTAATCCAAAGAAACAATATTAGTGGAGATGCTACCTTGTAATAAACCTGCCGCTTCTCAGGCCCCTCGTCAACAGTATCTGATATAAGCCGCCCGGAAACAAATATCCGATCGCCCTTTTTCACATGCTCCGAGGCCACAACAGCCAGGTCATCCCAAAATGCTAGAGTTACCCTACAGCCACCATCCCCATTAAACACTTAATAAACAATTAATATTACGGATGTAATGGTCAATAATCTCAACCAACAATCCAACATTCAACGTTCCTCGCTCTGAAAAGGCCATATAAACACTACATACATCGCACAAAAGAGGTACAGATCATGCTTAGGCATGGCTATTTAGTTTTGGCTTTTGGGTTATCACACTGAATAGTCAAAGGGAACATGTTATTTCTTCATGGAAAGCTAAGTTTCACGCTTCATCTGTCAACACATCAATATGCTCACAACTCATTTGTTGATCACCATATTTCATCAATAATAGGTCACTGAATCTTGTCAAGTGATATACAATTCTTATAGCTAGCTGACAAAATCCAAAGAAAACCATCCTTAAACATTTGCTGATCCAAATAATGCCACCTTTTGAAATGAGGCATCGCTCTATTCTAATTAGTACTTTGTAGAGGTGGGCGTCGTGCTGGGCCAGCGGCCCGACACAGGCCCATTGGGCCGCGTGCCTAAACCGTGCCGTGTCGGCTCGACTCGCATTCGGCAAGCCCAAGCACGGCCATTTTGCGATTCATGTCGTGCCGGCTCAGGCTCGGCCAATTTGCGTCATTGCAACGAGAGGAAAGGAGCCGAAGACGCACGGGGCTAAGGCAGTGGACACAAATATAGGAGGAAAAGGAACTAAAATTTTTGCACAAGTACAAAGTTACTATCTTGTTAAAAACCTTACACCCTAGTGTGGGGTACCCCAAATAAGGAAAAGAGTACAACAACTACATACATGTACACAGACTAATCGAGGTCAAGGTGGTCAAAGTCGGCTAACGCCTTCGCAATCTCCGGATGCTCGATCTAATGTAGTGCTCTCATCTGCACACTACTAGTCTTTTGAGGCATATGATTGCCTCAACCATCTCAGGCGTGAGAGACCACTATCGTGTAGGCCTCTTTCAACATGGCTATTTTATTTTTGTACATTGCATATATGTCACGTGTGGTTGTTCTCTTGCTAACGTCTTGGTATTGTGGGCAAAAACCACATTGAATCATTCTTTCGAAACTAGAGTTCTCACCTATTACAAGTGGAAGATCCTCGGTAACTATATAACGCGCAATTTCATCTCTAACTATGTTATGGATTGTGTTTACTTCCGACGCAAGAAGGACGAGGTGGGCCGGGCCCAACAGAGCAACGACGGCCAGGAGAAACCTGCTACGGCGGCTGCACCCTAGGGCTATCTTTAGAATATTTGTCATGCCTTAATTTCCTTAGCTATGTTTGGAAACCCTATTATCTATATAGAGGGAAAGGGCGCAGGAAGCGCACGTTTTGGGGGTGGTCAAGGAATAGCCTCAGGCGTTGCCATCGACAACTGGCCGGTGGCGTCATACCGCCAATTACCCGGGCGTGCCCGCCGTTCGGCGCCGCCACCTTCTCAATCAAGCCTTCATCCTGGAACAAGGGCCTTTGAGAGAGAACACTCGCATCAACTGGTATTAGAGCCAGTCGATTCTCCGACGATGTCACCAAACGAAGAGCAGTTCACCAGGATCGAATCCGCCATCGAGGAACTCCGATCCATGATGGCAGAAGTCTTGAAGGCAAGTCAGGACAAGGGGAAGGATAAGGCGCAAGAAGATCACTCGCCGGTCAATGAATCGAGGGCGAGCGACGATCTGCACAAGGAGGAGGAACGCCGTGGGCGCGGTGAGGTGGACGGCCGCGGCAACTGTCGTAGGCGCCACGACGTGGAAGGCCTAGGCTACGACCATGGCAGCCAGGAGGGGAGAGAGCGCCGATGGGTGCCGCATACGCCTCGGTACGAGCTGCAGGAGTACGATGGATCGGAGGATCCACTCCTATGGCTGCGGCAATGCGAACGATTCGCACGAGTACATCAAGTTCCGAAAGAGTGGGTGGAGATGGCGGGCCTTCACCTGAGAGGAGAAGCACAGGAGGTGCTCGATAACTGGGAATTGGAGGAAAAACATATTTCGTGGGAGGAGTTCCATGAATCCTTCCTGCGGCGATTCACTCGGCACCCGAGTGCTGGACCGCTTGGAGATTTGGTCAACTTGAAACAAGGAGACAGCAAGGTGGACGAGTACAGCCGGGAGTTTCAACGGCTCCTAGCCCGGACAACTCGCATGCGGAAGGAAGATCAAATTGAGACGTACAGAGCAGGACTGTTGACCACCTTAGCCGCGGACGTGCACCGCGATCGGTCGCGCGATTTGGCCGACGCGATGGGACTAGCCAGGGAAGTGAAAAGGTGGGAGGCATGGATTGCGAAGGCGATGCAGGGGATGGGGCAGCCGGGTCGGCACCGACCGGCCTTCAGCTGGGGAGTGGCAGCCGCGGGGGGGTCGGGCCCTAGCTGGGTTCCACCCGCCGCTTCGGCACGTCCACCCTCGGGGGCGGCCTTCGGCCAGCTACGACCACGGTCTCCGCGACGACGGTGGGCGGTGGCACAGCAAATTTTGCCAACACGACATCGGGAGGCGCCATGACCCGCGCTGTCCCGACAGCATCGCAGGCATCCTCGGCAGCCTCCGCCCCGTACAGGCGACGGTTGAACCGGGCGGAGATAGCGGAGAGCTGCGCAAAGGGGATTTGCTTCAACTAAGGTTTTATCCAGTGTTTACTACCCAACTTCTTACTTAGTCATCGAGTGACTTTAGACTATTGCTAATACTTTCAAAGAAAAGAAAGATAGTTATGTTTTACAACCCATTCTTAAACCAATGGAGGGGAAAAATTAAAAATATTTCACAGCAATTCAACATCTCTACTCTTTTGGTAGTATTCTGGATTCTCGTAGAAAATTAACTGATTTGCATGGTGCATTCAAGGGAATAAGTGAAGCATTCGATCTTAATTTTTTTAGGCCTATACTCACGTTCATAATGAATTTTACAGTTTTCGACAAATATTACGAAAAGTTTAGCAACAGAAGTGACGCAAGAAGCGTCTCAATCGCTTCATCCTTGTGGAAGAAGCTGAAATGCAAGGCGCATAGTCCGCCCTCCGATGCGCTGAGCAGGTCGCAATGAAATCTATAAGTAGAGATTAACCACTATCTCGACACGCCTTTTACGAAGATTGAGCTTAACATTAGGGATGGCAATGAATTCAACTTGGTTTTATGGTGAAAGAACTACCAATGTATTTATCCTGTGCAATCGCAATTTGCACAGGATGTATTTGTGGTTTCAATGTCCAGCGTCTCATTGGAAGTCACTTTCAGTTTGATTGGGAGGATACCAGAGCCAAGGAGGTCATCTCTCACGCCTGAAATGGTTGAGGCAATCACACGCCTCAAAGACTGGAAGTGTGCAGAGTGTGCAGATGAGAGAACACAACATCAGACCGATAATCTAGAGATCACGGAGGTGTTAGCCGACTTTAACAATCTCGACCTCGATTAGTGTATATGTACGCAGTTGATGTACTATTTTCTTTACTAGGGGTACCCCACACTGGTGTGTAAGGTTTTTAACAAGGCAATAACTTTGTACCTGTTTAAGAATGAATAAAATTTAATTCATTTTCCCCCAATATTTGTGTCCACTGCCTTAGCCCTATGCGTTTTCGGCTCCTTTCTTCTTGTTGCAATAGTGTAAATAGACCAGACCTAGACCAGCATGGCACACGCAAATGGGCCGTGCATGGATTCGCCAAATGCGAGTCGGACCGGCATGGCACTGCACAGCGGGCACGCTAGGCCATGGTGGCACGGTTTAGGCACGCAGCCGGACGGGCCGTGCCGTGCTGGCCCTTCACAACGCCCACCTTTAGTACTTTGCAACCTCACCATATCCATAAGAGCAGCAAAACATTCTGTTGAACCGCCCGCAAACCCCATCCGACCATGTCTGAACAATTACTTTACATAAATCCAATAATTACACACATTACGAAAAAAAAGAAGTGAAATTGCTCCCCCTGCATACTGCCGAACACCTTGCGGAATCCAACCAACAGGGGAACACGTTACTGGCATCCATCCAACAGGGGTTGAAAAACGGCGACCTAGAAATGGAATTACGAGTTGGCATAGCTCATTCAACGCACAAATTACCATGTTGTCTCGGTGGCCGACTTCCAGACGGCGAGGCGCCCCCGCGCGACGGCGGCACCGCTGGGCAGCTGCCGCAGCTCGACGTCGGTGCCCACCGTCCCGATCAGCCGAACCGAGTTGCACAGATCCCTGCTCCACGGGATCTCATCGGGCCGCGGCGTCGTCGGAGCAGCCGCAGCGGCCTCGCCATACGCGGCGGAGCAGCGGAGGCGACTGCTTCGCGGTAGGGGTGGCACGAAGCGGAGGATGGAGGACCGGAGTAGGTGGCCGCGGAGGGGACTTGGGTGCGAGTTAGGGTTTAGGGTTTTGAGTGGGGAGGCGACGGCGGGGAGGCCCATGGCGATATTTTCAGATTTTTCACCTTGTTTCTCTCTCGACAGTGGAGAGTGGAAGTGGATGCCTCGCGAGTTTGCCTCTCTTTTTTTTCGGGGAAACTGCTGCTCCTTCGCTCTCTCCTAGTGGGCCCGAATACGTGCGGCTGTAACGGCCGCCACGTGGGCCCTACCTTCCAGTGTGTGGACTAGAATAGGCCTCCGGTTTGTTTAAAATCTTGGTGAAAGTTGTAAAATTTTGGTGTTATTTTGGATTCTAGACCCTTGAGTTTCATAATCCTGATAAAATTTAAAAAAATTCAAAGTACTACAGTACCTAAGATATCGACGAGATCTCGATAAATTTGACCAAAATTTTAATTTTTTGATCGAAATTTGATTGAATTGGATTCTTCAGTCATTTCCCAAGTGGGACAATTAGTATATTATCCAATTAATCTATGCACATTAATTCTCGCGGTTATAAATTAAGGATCTTGGTTGTCTTCATTGTAACTGCTAAGATCATCCACTTCGCCTATGCAAGTTTAAGTTTTCAATATAATAATATTTGAATGGACATTGTTTGTTACCGTAAATTACCACAATTTTGTAGTTTCCATCAGCGAATTATTGAGTAGTGGCTAATCCAATGTTTGTTGTATGATTTTGTTAATAGAAAAAGATTGTATTCAAGCATCAGTATATTAAGACTACAATTTGGGTGTATTGGTGTTGCTTTCAGAGAGTCATGGGTGATTTCGAGAGAGAGAAATTTAACTTTTAAGTTTAACATATCATTTTAAGTTGTTATATAATACAAAGCCTAGCATCTTGTCATCATGCAAAATTTCTAAAACTGGCTTGATCATCATCTGAAAATTTTATGATAATATTAATGATGTATTAGGACCATTCACAAAAAAATTCAAATTTTTCTACCATGTTTTTGAACCATTTTTCATTCAATTGAAATTTATCGGTCAATCTTCAGTATCATTGTCCAATGTTTTTAAAATTCCTTATGATTGATCATCATAAGAAAATTTTATGGGAATATTATAGATACGTCAGGACCATCCACAAAAAAATTGAAAATCTTCTAACATGGTTTGAACCATTTTTCATTCAATTCAAATTTGCCGGTAACACTTTTGTCAGGACAGTACCACTTTCTAAATTTTTAAAAATTTCTCAGAATTGATCATCTTCTGAAATCTTTATAGAAAAATTAGTGACTAGTCAAGATCATCCACAAAAAAATTTTGAAAAATTTCTAACATGGTTTGAACCAGTTTTCATTCGATTCAATTTTTGGGGTAATGCTTTTATCAAGACAGTGCCACTTTCCAAATTTTTAAAAAATCCTCAGAATTGGAAATCATCTAAATTTTTTATGGGAACATTACTGATGTGTCAGGATCATCCACGAAAATTTTCAAAATTTTCTAACGTGATTTGAACCATTTTCATTCGATTCACATTTCCCAGTAACCGACAATACCACTTTCTAAATTTTTAAAAATTCTTTATGATTGATCATTATCTGAAATTTTTAGGGGAATATTAGTAATGTGTTAGAACCATCCACAAAATATTTCAAAATTTTCTAACATGGTTTGAATCATTTTTTATTCGATTCAAATTTGCTGATAACGCTTTTATCAAGACAGTACCACTTTCCGAAATTTTAAAAATTCCTCATGATTGATCATCATCTGAAATTTTTATGGGAACATTAGTGATGTGTTAAAACCATCCTCAATATATTTTAAAAAAAATTATATCATTTGAACTATTTTTCCTTCGTTTGAATTTGGCCAAGATCTCACTGTTTTTGAACAAAATTTCGATATTTTGAACTGAAATCTCATAAATTTCGTCCAAAATAACAAGGTTTTATCGAAATTTCGGATGGTGCCGAGATGAAACCTAAAACGAAATTTGAAACCTTCTCAAAAGTCCAACTGAACTGAAGCAAGTCAGCAATAGGCATCCAAGCATTGCATCAGCTATGCTTACTTCTTCACTGAACTTTACAGTATCAAAATCAAGCGCTAAGTTCACGCCAATAAATTGATGTTACACAGCAAGCCTCATAGATTAACATGGTATTTTCACAGATGATGCTCTTTTTCTCGGGTACAAATAATATCGTTACATGGCCTGCAAGAACATCAAAAACTGGGAGCAATGTGCCGCTACTTGAAGAAACACAGCATACAGTTTTACATACACAATCCTTCTAACTCGAGATTCTCAGACGATCTTCATGTGCTCTCCTTGCTACTGGAAGCCTCCAGCTCCTTCTCTTTGCCGTCGCCAACTGCCGTCGGGGTCACAGGTGGAGGCTGGTCACTACCATCCTCGGGCTCTTTCTTCAGTTCCGTTTCAAATTCCTTGGCTGCCTGAGAGTGAGTTTACACAGCCGGGTCAGCAAACAAGTTGTAAACAGGAAATAGAAGGGTCTGCTTATAGAAAGTGTATTGGTCATGTGACTTGATAGCATAGTTACCAAAATCGCGATTCTTCCGAGTCACGGTTCGGGATTTGGATTCGCAGTTCGCCACTTTTTCTTCCAATTTTCACTACGAACACAAACCCCGTACCCTACACCGGTTTGGGTTTGACAAATCCAGTTTGTGATTTGCAAGGTTTATAGCAAATCCGGTAACTATGCTTGATAGAACATAACACACCAGGGTGCATACTTAGCCAACAGTTAAAAGTCCTTAGAGTACGCAAAGGACCTTAAACCATCCATGGCAAATGGTAGTGTGGCACCCAACAAGCCCTTAGACAAGTCATGCATGAAGCAGATTTTCTTTTCGGTAACAAATTATCAAACTACTAGTATCGTGGAATTGTGGATGGGATAACTCTCGCCTGTAGGGCGTTCCATTTTTCTTTGCAAGTGACAAAGTCCACCAAACCCTTCCCTAATGATGATCCTGCATGTTGTTGGTTCACAGATGATACTGTTTTTCAATGTAATTGCAAAAACAAGATCTAAGCATATGTTTGGAACTGGTGAACATGTAGACTCAGAATTATGTCGTGTTCTTCACCAGAATGTCAGCAAGTGCAGTACAGACAGACATAATCTGTCATCTTGACAATGTTTATTTGCTGACATGTACATACAATAAAGGGAGACAGAGGGGGTATAAAAACACATGCTTTTGATGTTCAACCCATGACTAGATAATTTCACCATAATCGATATTACAACCTACTAGTCTACCACTAAAAGGGGAAAGCCCTGTTTCCTCAAAATCAAGTAGTTAATTATATTTAACATGGCTTCATAGTTCCCTCCAGTACTTGTCCCTTGTTCCCATTCTCACTGCAGCGTCGAAAGCATACTAGATAACAAGACGACAATAGGACATAGACCTTTGATCCCACACTTATGCTGCCCATGGTTATTAGAACGTCGTGAAAACGACGTTTACACGACGTGTAAACGAGAGAACGCGGCAGAGCTTCGGAACGTCCGAGCGTTCTGGTGACGGCGACTAGAACGTGTTGGAACGTCCTCGGAACGACGTGAAAACGTCTAGAACATCTGATTTGGACAAAACGCGCGTTCTAAGTCGTTTTCTGAGGTAAAATTAGTGAGGGGCAGGGGACATTTGGAAAAGCAGTGGAGGCGGAGAGAGAGGGGCAGAGCTAACCCTAGCCATCTGGCCGCCTGGCAAGCGCCACGCTGCCGCTTCGCGGATCCGCTTATCGCCGCCGCTAGCCGCGCCGCCGCGTAGCGTGCGCCGCCCTCGCAAGCGCCGTGTTACCGCCGCAGATCCGTCGTGCCGCCGCAAGCGCTGCCGCGGGCTCGTTGCCGCCGCAGCGCCGCGCCGCCGCGGATCCGCCATCGCCGCTCGCATAGCGCAGTATCCGCCGCCTCTCGCTTCGCTGCCGCTGCCTGGATCCGCTGCCTCGCTTCGCACTGCCGCCGAACCGCGTTACCCGCCAGTCAGCCTCTCCGCTTCTCGCTTGTCTCTCTTCTGGCCTCTCTCTGTCTCACTATTGAATGTTGATTGTAGAACTGCAGCCGAAATCGAAATGACAAGTGCAAGTAGCAGTGGCAGTGCACCTCCCCCTCCCACAAATTATAATCCATTGGATGATCCTAGTCGAAAGCCGAAGTCCGATGATTCGGGATGGAAGTATGAATATTATGCAGAGCCTAACAAGCGAGAGCTGATCCAATGCAATCTTTGTCAGAGGAAGATAAAAGGTGGAATCAAGAGCGTGAAACAACATCTCACGGGTGGGTATGGAGATGTGACGAAGTGTTCCAAAACTACCTCATCCATCGTGAAAGAGATGCAAGAGGCTTTAGAGAAGGGCAAGCGGGGCATACCACTATTTCTAGATGATGAACAAGATGATTATGTGGCAACAAAAGCATCCAGCAAGGAGTCGGGAGTCGGAAGCCTCTAATAGAAATGTGAGTGTCCATCCAAGTTCTAGGATAGCCTCCAAAAAAATAAAGTCGGCAGCATTTCAGTTCAAGGTGCCAAAGACCACCAAAAATCTATTATCGCTTATGCTTGACTAACGCCAGAGAGGTTGTAGAGCAAAGACATGCAAAGGGGACCTATGCTATTATGTGGATTTATGCTTTTGTGTGGACTTATTTAGTTAATTTGTTAACCATCATATATGTTATTGTATGAATTTATGTTATTGTCTGGATGTAAACTCATGTCGTAATGTATCTTGTCTTTAATTTTAGTTTTCAATTCATTCATTTCATTGATGTGCAATTTTCTTGTAGTTTGTGGATTGGAAGGAGAGAAGAGGGGGATCATCAAAAGGGTATGTGATACAAAGTTACAAACCATATTTACTTATTAAATTGAATTATAATTTCTTGTTATAGTAATTCATATGTTGCAGTGTGCAAGGAAAATGGATACATGGGAGAAAGATGCATGGCATATGGCCTCAAATTATATGGAAAAAGACTACAAAATCAAGGTACATATGTGATATATCTTTGCTCTCATATTCGTTTTACAATGGTGCCTAAAACTACGTTTCAACGTCCATTTAAACATTTAAAAGTTAAAAAGGGGGTGGGTCGTTTCGTTCTCGTTTTACGTTTTAATAACCTTGACGCTGCCCCATGCACCAGTGAGTGCGGGAACAAGACAGCATGAACTCAAGGTCAATGGAGCGGGACATCCACACTGACAAAAATCATCTACTTAGCCATATAAGCATACTTATCCACCAAATCAATTGTTTGATTTAATAACAGCAAATGGCCAGACAAGCTCCAAGCTTCTGACTATTGACACAACGAGCAACAGACTGATCAAGCTTAAACCTTAAATGTTCACTAATCTCGCTTATCTCAATCAAGAAGTTTTTCCCAACAACCCTTCTTCCGTTATTTCCACACTGATCACTGATGCACACCAAACGTAAAAAATGCTTGAGCACACAGGGCCCCATTCTTGAGACAGTTCACGTGTCAATGAACATGGGAACAGGGAACACATATACATGCATGAGGTAGTGGGAAACACACATACACACATGGTGAAGTATAGCACAGTGGATAACAACAATGAATACTCATTTACGCAAAATGAAGTAAAATAGCTGATCAGGTAAGGTACAATACCAAAATCAACTGCTTCATCCAATAGGCACAAAGCATGCCCACAGTGTTAAATCTGAAATGTTCAGCAATTTTTTTTATCTAGATTAGGAAGCTAGAAATCGAGTAGTGATCTTTGTGCCTTTGTTTGACTGTTTGTTGAATTGCCATTGGCATAACAAGAATATGGATTTCAGTACCTTTATCGCTGTAAACATCTTATATAGAAAAGTTTGCTGCGACTTACAACAAGATATCCCAAATTTCATCAGCTACAAACATAACAATATTTCATAAACTCTTAACATTCATGATAGATTCCATCGTAATGCAAAAGTATTACCATTGGGAGTTCCATCATAAACAACTACTGCATCACAACGAAACAGCTTAAACACAACAAACTTGTCCTAGTATAACAACCATTCCCAAATCCCTTGTAATTCCCATCACTGTTGACGAAAAAAGGGCTACACAATTTCCCATCCCTCATTCTTACACCCATCTATTGCCCTGAACCGAATGCCACCTTTTAGGCTGCTATAACAAACAACGTTATTCTAGCCAGAAGAAAACTTTAAGCAACCGATGACACATAAAAACTTTTTCAAGGTTAGTTCCAAAATCAACAAAAACGTACCCACATATCTCTGTACTAGCATGATTCTTACTTCTAATTAGATGACAACAAAGACGGCACATGGGAAGACCTAAACTCAGGACGTCTTGAAGCGGCACACGGTACTCAATCCAACATTTCTATACACAGGAGTCTCAAAATCCTCAAAATTGTATGCATAATTGGTACTAGTACTAGCATAACAATCCTTGTAATAAGTTGGTAAGAACACATGTTCCAATAGAATAAGCCCTAAACCTTTACCAGCACAAGCAACAGCCAGCACTAGATTTTCAAAACTCGTAATTAATTGCTAGGCATTTCCAGCCTTGCAAACTGCAAGATTGTTGGACAACCGCGCTGAAATTTATGATTCAATCCGCACCTGCTGGAAGCTCCTGACGGTCTTGCCGATGTTGCGGCCGATCTCAGGCAGCTGCTTGGGCCCGAACACCAGCGCCGCGACGCCGGCGATGACGACGAGCTCCGGCACGCCAAGCCCGAACAGGCACTTGCACCCGAGCGCGCCGCCCCCCGCGCCCGCCCGCCTCGGCCGCGCGGCCACCGCGGCCCACGCCGCTGCGAGCCCGCCTTCGGCGACGAAGGAGGACGCCCTCGAGGACATCGAGGCCGCAGCGACGTGCACGCGGTTCGGTACCCTCGCGGGGGCGGAGGCCTGCGGCCACGCTAGGGAGGAAGAGTAGGTCGCGACCGGAGCCACTACGGCCATCCCCATGGCGGCGGCGGCTGCTCGGCCTCGGCGTAGGGGAGGAAACGGGGCAGTCGTGGATATTTCCGATAGGATAGCGTCTTATGGTTACGCAGTTATGACACGTTTCTCTCGTATTATCTCTCCCCATACAAATGGCCCGGCCCAAATGGTACGACCCATATGTTTCGGCCGGAGGAACGGGCCTATACTAGGCCAACCCACAATGTGCCTACACACGGCCCATCCGTAATGGGCTTTAGATTAATCTGGGCTTTTGTCTTTTCTTTTTGCATGGCATTGGTGCTGCATATGTGTTGCGGAACAGTAAGCGCGTGCATTAGTAGCTACTACTAATTAGCATAACTGATTCAGTGTGTTTCGGTCCAATGCTTATCACTAATCAGATGCCAACATTTGTGGAACTGTTCCTCTGTGATTGTGACTTTTGGGGTCACCAGGGGTGAATATTCTTTTCTACTTCACATCCAATGAGATGCGAGACACCTTGACAAAAGATTAGATCACAATCCAAGAGGTGATGGAAGCAAAAGGACAACAGGTTCTGGACTAGTATGGAGGGATGTTAGGTATTTTTCCTATTCAGAGTTTTGGACCCATGTTTGATGCCTAGCTTGACAGGAAGAAACAGGATCTCCAAAAAGCTGATGAGTATGAGTAGTTCCTTATCCAGATCAGACTCCTTTGCTAGCTATGTATGACCTAGATATGTGCCAGAATCTTCTCAATTTTATGCCCTCGTGTTTAATTATACATGACAACATATCTCCTTTCTGCAGAACTTATCACTAAGGACGATGAGTACGAGTAGTTCCTTATCCAGACCAGACTCCTTTGCTAGCTATGTATGACCTAGATATGTGCCAGAATCTTCTCAATTTTATGCCCTCGTGTTTAATTATACATGACAACATATCTCCTTTCTGCAGAACTTATCACTAAGGACGAAAACGGTACAAAAATGTCAGTAAATGGTTGTTTCGTTTCCACATTTTTTATCGATAATAGAAACGAAATCAGAAACCCCGGAAATGGATACGGAAACGAATGCGGAACGGAATGGAGTGGATACAGAAACGAAAGCGGAAAATTCTACAAGAACATAGTACAGAATCACAATATACATAACCACAAGAACAATGTAACCCATTCCATCTCTAAAGTGGACACAAGAATAGTGTTATATTCACAGGCATTACTAGAAAGTTTTTTCCAAGTTTGTCAGTTGAAGGCTCGTTATTTATCCCTCATATCAGACCATCATGTCCTTCTCCATATTATTATCATCGATATCCTCTTGCTCCACCAACTACAAAGGTGTAACATCCTAAAATTTGTAAATTATTGTTCGATGTTCATTTATGATTTTCTGATATCCTGGATTTTCTAAAGTTTATAAATACCATTTTGCTATTTTTAGATTTATAAAATGAATTTATTCAATAAAAATAAAACAAAATTACACTAAAAATAATTTTTCTAGGTTTAAAATATTCCAAAGTATTTTTGAGAATTTTTTCATAATTTTTGAACTCTATTTGATATTTTATATAAAGCAATTTGTATTTATGAAATTATTTCAATTCGAAAATAAATGTAAACTCCCCCTTCTCCTATTTGGGCCAAGCCCATTTCCCTTTCCGGCCTGTTTTTATTTTTAATTTCTGGTTTTACTTATACGAAATTTCTGTTTTTGTTTCCGTTTTTAGCGGAATTGGCTCTCCTGTTTCCGTTTTCGTACCGGTATTTTCTGTTTCCGTTTCTAAAAAAGGGCTTCCGTTTTCGTTTTTCTCTGGAATGATCGAAAACTTTCCATTCTATTTTCAACCCTACTTATCACCATTATCCTCTGCCTACTTTTGTTTTGCCCTAGCTTAAGTTTATCGATTGTGTTGGAAATAATTTCTGACCCAAGTAATATTCCTATGCGAAAAGCACTGGTCGTCATTGTTGGTTGTGATTTCGGTTAGAACTGAAAGAACCAAAAATTGTGGATCTTGGCCCACCACTTGCGCTTTGATCGGGAGCGCACTAACAAAAATTTGGTGTTGGTCCCGTTAGCCAGTGTGACATTAAGAGATAGATAGTCCGCACTCAAAGATTGAGTCTTTAATCTTGAGTTCACTGCTCTCCCAAAATCCCCATCCGATCTAGGGTTCGCACCGAGGCTAGCGAAGACCTTCGCCAGCACCGACCCATCTTGGTGCCTTCTTCCTCACCGTTGGTTCTACCTCAACCGATCCTCCACTAATGGCATCGTCTCCTTCACCTGGTTAGTTAATCTAACGTTTAATTTCCACATCCTTTTTGTGATCATGTTTTAGGCTAGCTAATGATGTTTATGTCTTAGTTCATTCTAAATCTAATATTTGGTATCAGAGAAATCTAGTCTAATCTTGATCCTCTTTAAGCCCGGTTTAGATCTTGTTTTGTTGATTTTAGCACTTATTGTCTTGGTTAAGATTGATTTAGTGGTGATTTTCGGCTCTGTTTAGCATTTATAAGGAGTGGATAAGAGGGATTCAAACCCTAAACTCCAAATCCGAACCTTAAAACCTCATATCCGAAACCCTAATCCCCATATTTCTACCCAAAATACCAAATCCAAAGAAAACCTAAAGCTAAAGTTGGGGGTTTTCGGGCTTACCTCGCTCGTGCGTGCCACCGTGTTCCCCTTGCATCTGCCCGCACGTGGTCGCCGCTGTCTCAGCTGCCTCGTCAGAGCCCACGTGGCATCAGCTTGGCTGCACACATGCGTTGTCGTCACGCTGCTTCGCTCCGGCACCCTCCCGCAGCTGCCGCCATTTCGTCGGGGCATCCTTTCAGTTCCCGGCATCACCACGTCATGGATTTTTTAGGGATGACCTTTTGGGCTAGGCCACTAGGCCGCGTTTGCTTTGAGCCTGTTGTATTTTGAGGTAAATAGTTTTAGTTCATTTTAATTTTGTATACATTCTGTCATTTAAATTCAGCAATAATTATTATTCAATTATTATTTCCTAGGCATTAGTATTTACATTATTTTTATGATTACGTTTTGGATAAGTTAATTAATGTGGCAATTAATTTTATGGTTATTTCTGATTATTATCTCTAATAAAAATGGAACCAACAGAAAGTTTTAGTTAAAGACTATTATTTAATGTTAAAATTGGGATTATGTCATGACCATGATCATATTCTGACCAACATTGTTTATGATCATGTGTCACCCATAAGATAATTTAGTTCTTTTCTGTTTCTGCCCAACGGTGATGCGAGTTAGAACTATTGATTTTTTTTGTCATTAACATGCTATTAATCAGACCAACATAGGGTTAATTTTCATGTAAGACATTTATTTTCTCTAATATTTACTGATTATATTTTGTTTTGATTTAGCCATGAATAATAATAATGTTGCCAATTACTTGAACGGCATTCAACAGCTAACTGGGATAAATTTTCCCTCTTGGAAAGAGAGAATTTTGATTGTCCTTAGAGTCATGGGTTTAGACTATGCCTTATGTGAGGACGCTCCCGTAGCTTTTACTGCTAATGATGAGAGTTTCATCGAGAAAAAGAAACTCTATGACTTCACAACGGAGAAGTGGAAACATCCAACCGCATGTCCCTAATGATTATGAAGAGCACAATATCTATTGGAATAATGGGAGCAATCTTTGAATCTAACAATGCTAAGCGGTACTTGACCTCAGTCAAGAAGCAATTTAAGGGCTCCTCAAAAGTATATGTTAGTACTTTGATTATGAAAATGCTCACAACTAAGTATGATGGCTTCAGCAGCGTTCGTGAACTTATCATGATGATGACATATATGGCTGCTAAGCTTACGAGCATGGACATGGCTAGTTCTGATGGCTTCTTAGTCCACTTCATTATGATCTCTCTTCCTTTTGAGTATAATGCATTTAAGATTAACTACAACACTCAGAAAGAACAGTGGACTATGATCGACTTGATTGCCATGTCTGTCTAGAAGGAGGAGTGGATTAAGGCCAAGAGGAAGGACCATGTTTACCATGTTGGTCATAGCAAAAGGAAGTTCTAAGAGGATTATAAGTCTAAGAAGAAACTGCACTTCTCTCCCAAGGCTGAATCAAGCAAGTCAAAGCCAAAGGAGAAGGCCCCTGCTGCACCTAACTCTACTTCTTCTGATGGGCCCATCTGTCATTTCTGCAAAAACAGTGTACACTTTCAGAAGGATTGTGTAGGCTTTATGAAGTGGCTTGCTAAGAAGAGTAATAACATAATTTCTACTATTGATGAAACTCTTTTATGATGATTTTTCTCCTAATACCTAGTGGATTGATTATGGTGCCACTGTGTATATTTCTAATTCATTACAGTTATTCCTTACCGTGAGACACTAAAAAAGGGGGAGCGAAGCCTTAGAGTTGCAAATGGAAGGGAGGCTGAAGTTAAAGCTTTCAGCACACTACCATTAGCATTAGATAGTGGCTTCACCCTACATTTGAATAATGTTGTTTATGTTCCTATCATGAGGAGGAACCTTATTTCAGTTTCTCTATTAGATGATGATGGATTCATTTGTATCTTTAGGAACAATAAATGCATTGTTAGTTTTGATGATAATAATATTGGTCTCATGACTAGATGAGACAAACTATACATCTTTCTTTCTCTGAATTTCCTGTGTTAATGAATATGTGCGATGCCACCAATAAGCGAAAGAGAAGTTTAGGTGATGAGACTTCATCGAAATTGTAGCATGTCGTTTAGGTCAAGTATCGAAGAGGAGAATGGAATTTCTCATTAAGGAAGTGTTACTCCACCCATTAGACTTCTCTGGCTCAGATCACTGTATTGATTGTATTAAGAGGAAATATATAAAACAAATTAAGAAATGAGCCACACGAAGCACAAAAATCTTAGAATTAATCCACACTGTTATATGTGGACCATTTCCTGTCATTTCAGTATATAGGTATAACTCCTTTACCACATTCACTGATGATTTATCTAGTTATGGTTATATTTTTCCCATTCGTGATCGATCTGAGTCACTTGATAAGTTTAAAATATTTAAAACTGAAGTAAAAAATTAGCATAACTTAAAGATTAAGGAAGTAAGATCAGATTGTGGAGGAAAATATTATGGGAGGCACGCTCCTTATAGACAAATTCCTGGTCCATTTGCTAAATTTCTTCCAGAAAATGGCATAATAGCCCAATACTCAACACCTGGTGAATCTTAGCAAAATGAAGTAGCTAAAAGACGCAACCACACCCTTATGGATATGGTGCATAGCATGATGAGTCACTCCCGTTTAGCAGCTGGTTTATGGGTCAAAGCATTAAAGACAACCACGTATATACTTAACTGGATTCCCAGTAAATCAGTGTCTAAGACCCTTTATGAATTATGGACTGAGAGAAAACCGAGTTTAAGATAATTACATGTGTGGGGTTGTCCTGATGAAGCTAAAGTCTTTAATCCGCATATTGGGAAATTAGATCTTAAGACAGTAAGTTGTCATTTTATTGGATATCCTGAAAGATATTAGGGATATCAATTTTATTGTCTAGATCATATAACTAAGTTTGTAGAAACTCGACATGCTGTATTCCTAGAGAACGATGAAATCAGTGGGAACTCAAAGGCTAGGAAAGTAGATCTTGAGGAGATTCGGACTTATGTACCATTACCGATAATCCAACAGACTATTCTTCCTATACCTCATACAGTTATACCTCTAGCAGAGAATCTTGGAGTTGAGCCCCTATCTGATGATTCTGGGATCAACAGTACAACACCTAATGATGGGCCTCAATAGCCCTCTATGATAACTAATGAACCACTAAGAAGATCACAACGGGATAGAAGATCTGCCATCCTGAATGACTGTGTTGTATACATGAATGAAGATGTAAATGACATAGGGAAGATCGACGATCCTACCTCATTTAAGGAACCCATGATGACTAAGGATTCATACAAGTGGCTTGAGGCCATGCAGAATGAAATAAAGTCTATGAGCATTAATAATTTCTGGGATCTAGTAGAAATTCCTGATGGAGTCAAAACAGTAGGCTGTAGATAGGTCTACAAAACTAAGCTTGACTCTATGGAAAATGTCGAAAGGTTCAAGACAAGGATTTTAGCAAAAGGATTTATACAAAGAGAGGTGATTAATTATGTTAATATTTTCTCTCATGTCTCAAAGAAAGATTCACTAAGAATGGTCATGGTGCTTGTTGCTCATTATGATTTAGAGCTATATCAGATGAATGTTAAAATTGCATTCCTTAATGGTGAATTGCATGAGAATGTTTACATGGCTCAACCAGAAGGTTTTGTCATGAAAGGCAAGGAACATATGGGATGTCGACTTAAGAAATCCGTCTATGGATTAAAACAAGCGTCTAAACAGTGGTACCTTAAGTTCGATGAGACAACAAGAAATTTTGGTTTCAAGAAAAATGAAGTGGATAATTGCATATACATTTAGATTAAGGGGAGCAAATTCACTAGTACTTTATGTAGATGATATCTTATTGGCTAGCAGCAATAAGGATATGTTGTATGAGATCAAGAGATTTCTTTTTGTTAATTTTGACATGAAGGATCTTGGTGATGCCTCTTATGTTTTGGGCAATGAGATTCACCAAGATAAGTCCAAAGGAGTATTAGGCATATCCCAAATGGTATGCATTGACAGAGTACTTGAGAGATATAATATGCATAACTGCTTTGCCACGCCTACTTCTATCGTTAAGGGCGATAAGTTTGAAACATTCCAATGTTCAAAAGATCAATTAGAAGCTAATTAGATGAAGGGGATTCCTTATGCTTCAGCTGTTGGAAGCATTATGTATGCTCAAGTTTGTACTCGCCCTGATTTAGCATTTGTATCCGGGATGCTTGGCAGATATCAATCAAATCTAGGGTTGGACCACTAGAAAGCCGTTAAGAAGCTTTTGCGTTATATGCAGGGCACTAAGCATTTCATGCTCACATATAAGAAGTCTGAAGACCTTGAGGTTGTGGGCTATTCGGACGCTGACTTTGCAGGTTGTGTTGATACTAAGAAATCCACATTAGGCTATATATTCACACTTGCAAGAGGAGCCATTTCGTGGAAAAGCTCCAAACAATCCCTTACTGCATCATCAACAATGCAGGTTGAGTTTGTAGCATCTTATGAGGCTACCGAGCAGGTTGTATGGCTTAAAAATTTTATCCTGAGATTAAAAGTGGTAGACGATCTTTCAAACCACTTTCTATATACTGTGATAATATGTCCACAGTTTTCTATCCAAGTAACAACAAGTCAAGTGGTGCTGCCAAACACATTGACATTAAGTATCATGTTCTGAAAGATAGAATCCAGGATCAAACAATTGATGTCAAGCATATAAGTACTAAGTCTATGCTTGTGGATCCACTTAATAAATGTTTACCACCCATAAGAACAAACCCAATTCCCGTTAAGAATAAGTAATCATTCCATCGAGATGGAATGGTGTACTATAGATACTGGGGTTTTAGTGGTGATTTTGTTAACCGCTATAATACTTTACCTTGGTGTGATGTTCTATTGAGTATGGACTTATTATATTAACCTTCAATCAAGTGGGAGAATGATGTTTGTGATTTTGTTAGAACTAAAAAAACCGAAAATTGTGGATCTTGGCCCACCACTTGCGCTTTGATCGGGAGCGCACCAACAAAAATTTGGTGTTGGTCCCGTTAGTCAGCGTGATATTAAGAAAGAGATACCGGCACTCAAAGATTGAGTCTTTAATCTTGAGTTCGCTGTTCTCCCAAATCCCCATCCAATCTAGAGTTCGCGCCAAGGCTAGCGAAGACCTTCGCCAGCCCCAACTCGTCTCGATGCCTTCTTCCTCACTGATGGTTCTACCTCAACCGAGCCTCCATTAATGGCATCGTCTTCTTCGCCGGGTTAGTTAATCTAATGTTTAATTTCCACATCCTTTTTGTGATCATGTTTTAGGCTAGCTAATGATGTTTATGTCTTAGTTCATCCTAAATCTAACAGTCATTATGATAGATCTGCTGAGAAAAGATCAAAAGAAGATTTTGGGGTTTCTCTTTGCAATTTCTGTCGATTCAGAGCTGCCTATGAGAATAAAACACCAATCTTTGCCTTCTTCTTGCACGTGTTGTTCCATTACACCTGATCTCTTCTCATGGCCCCTAACCGGCCAAGCGTAGTCAAATATACTTGTTTCCTTTTCACCAACTTTACAGGTTAACAAGGTTAGAATGGAAAACTTGTAGTAGCTAGCCATCTCATACTTTAGACAATTAGGAGATAGACTAGCCATACAAGTTACTCGTTTTTGTCACTAAGCTACTGGCAAGTTCCTTCCCTGTGAGATGTCCATGTCAAGATGGCTCCTTTTCCGCTCACTGGATCTTACCCAGCCAATGCCCATCATCAGCTTTCGTCGCCAATTAACCTGTGTATCTAGCTACTCAGACAACAAGCAAGCACCTAGACACCTAGTAGCTCTTAGCGTGCCGATATTTAGTGATCAGCAACTAGCTGAATTCAGGGGGACACTTATAGGTTTGTGAATTTTTGATGGCTTTGCTTTCAATGCTGACCAGTGCTATTTGCAACAAGTTGCTGCTCTTGAAAGTTAAGAGGATGTAAAACTGGATTTGCATGCATGCCAATTGTAAAATATATTCAGAGGGCAGAAGCGTTTTCTACCTCTCTCGAGGCCGCTCTACGTGTTTATATAGGATAGCAACAGCCGCCATCATGGCTTACAGATTGCAGAGTTTGAGTCGGTTACAATAATCCTAAATCTTTCCTAACAAGAACGGACTCTATCTTTTACATTGTTTAACAGCCCCCGTCAATCACAACTTCCCCAAGTTGAGATTGTGTTTAAAATTCTCTAGCTGACGCACTGGAAGTGCTTTGGTAAATCCATCTGCTACTTGATCTCCAGATGGCACAAAGTCTATCTTTAATAAATTTCTTGTTACCCTTTCTCTCACGAAATGATAATTAACCTCAATATGCTTTGTTCTAGCATGGAAGACAGGATTAGAAGAGAGGTACTTTGCCCCCATGTTGTCACACCATAGTTGAGCAGTTGAAGGACTTTCAATCTTTAATTCTTGTAACAAGGTCTCAGACCACATGATCTCAGCAGTGGCATTCGCCAGTGCTTTATACTCCGATTCAGTACTTGACCTTGACACAGTACTTTGTTTTCTTGCATTCCAGGAAATAAGATTGAATCCCAAGTATACGGCAAAACCCCCAGTTGATCTTCTATCATCAAAACATCCTGCCCAATCTGCATCTGAATAAGCACTCACTAACATAGAAGGTGACTTGCACAATTTAAGACCGAGTCTTGTGCAAGACTTGAGATATCTCAGGATCCTTTTTACTGCTGCCCAATGAACCGTAGTGGGATTATGTAGGAATTGGCATACTTTATTAACTGAGAAGGCAATATCGGGTCTAGTCAATGTCAAATACTGTAAGGCGCCCACTACACTTCTGTAGTTTGTTGCATCACTCGGCCCTAATGGTTCTCCCTCATAAACAGACAATTTTTCACTAGTTGATAATGGTGTGCTTGCAGGTTTACAATTAAACATGCCTGCTTTCCTTAATAAGTCAGAAGCATACTTATCTTGTGTGAGAATAATACCGCTCGAATCTTGCTCACCTCAATCCCTAGAAAATAATGCAAATCACCTAAATCCTTTAGTGCAAAATCCTTCTGAAGATCTTGCAATAGGGCCGGTACAGCCTCTTGTTTGGAGCTCACCACAATAATGTCATCAACATAAATCAGGATGAAGACCACGGTTTCTCCATTTCTATAGAAAAACAGTGATGTATCAGCTTTTGAATTTTTAAAACCAAGATCACAAAGTTTCTTACTCAGCCGAGAATACCAAGCCCTGGGCGCCTGTTTAAGTCCATATAATGCTTTGTCTAGCTTGCACACATAGCCTGGAAACTTTTGATCTTCATACCCAGGTGGCTGCTTCATATAGACTTCTTCTTCAAGAATACCATGAAGAAATGCATTCTGAACATCTAGCTGCCTAAGAGTCCAACCCCTGGATGTTGCAATAGAAAGGACAATTCTGATAGTGGTTGCTTTAATAACAGGACTGAACGTATCCTCATAATCTATACCATATCTTTGTTTAAAACCTTTTGCAACTAGGCGAGCTTTGTACCTGTCTAGGCTTCCATCTTGCTTTCTTTTAATTTTATAGACCCATTTGCAATCTATAACATTCGTACCTTGTTTTGGAGGAACAAGGTGCCAAGTTTTATTCTTGAGCAATGCCATATATTCTGCATTGTAACATCCCAAAATTTTGCTTTTCTAAAATTCATGTGTGATTTGACACTTTGGTGAATTTTTGGAATTTTCTGGAATTTATTTGGATTTATTTGGAATTTATTTGAATTTATTCCATTTTGAAATAATTAAAGAATTTAATTTTGCAAATAAAATTTTGTTGGAAATATTTTATTTGAGTCCAAAATGATCCAAAGTATTTTCAATTTTTAGAATTTTTCTCGAGTCATTTGCTATTTTTAATGAATTAAATGAATTATCGGGAATTATTTTAAATATTAAATCGCTGGAAATCCAAACCGAAGCCTACATCTTGTTCATCCGATCGAAGCCCGAGTCGACTCGAGTTCGAGTCCGACCGAGCCACGTGACTCGACCGAACCCACTCGGCCGAGCCTTAATCTGCGGATGGCTGGATCTTGATCCAACGGCCACGATTGAGCCACGCCACCGAGCCCGAGCCGACCGAGCCGCCTACCGCCCGAGTCCGACCGGACCCAAACTTCGCGACCGTTGGATCGAGATCCAACGGTGCGCGTGCCACGTCACCCTCTCCGTCGTGCGCCGGACTCGGCCGTCGGCAGTGTCGACCTCGGTCTCCGTGGCGTTTACGGACGCCGATTTGCTATTTAATGCGCCGCCACCACGGCCGTGACCTAGACTTCAGCGCGCACCAGAGCCTGAACAACGCGCCGAGTCGCCGCCGTTCAGCCGCAATCGCTCGCCGGAGTTGCCGTAACGCTCCGCCGCGGTTTTATTGCGTGTCGCCGTCAGTCGTCCTCTGCCGCCCGTTGACCCCAGATCCGGACTCACCGCGACGAGACGCACCGAAGGATCTCTCACTTCGCCAAGCGCGCGAAACGCCGTCGGCAAGGTCGTCGTCCTCGCGCCGGTGAGCCAGCGCCGCAAGCCATCGGCCGGACCGCGAGCTCTCTCACCGTCCGATCAAGATCCAACGCCGAGATCACGCCACGCCATCGCACGGTGAGATCCGTTCCAAATCCTAGATCCAATCTCCACCATCGGATCTAGATCCAACGGTCCGAAATCAACGCGTTAACCCAAACGCGTCATCACTGGATCTAATCGCGGCCGTTGAATTTCAAATCAACGGTCGAGATTGAGCCACGCAGCCTGGAAGTTGGGCCGACGCGGCCGGCCAGACGCTGTGCGTGACGCCGACATGGCCCGGGCGCGTGTCGAGGGGCCCGCATGTCGATGGTCGACCCAGCCAAGCGCCGACGTCACCCATGACGTCACGGTGGGTCCCACATGTCAAAGACTGCGGTCGAGTCCCCGCCGACGCCGATGACGCGTCACCCGAGTGGGCCCACATGTCGGGCCTCACGTGTAGTCGTGGACCGAGTCCACGGTAGACACAAGCCGAGCGTGGACCAAGTCCATGGACCGGCTGACGTCAGCCAACCAATCAGAGGCTGCCACGTGTCCTTGCTGACGCAATAATTAATTTCCGAAAAAGAAAATGATTTATTAATTCGAAATATTGTTTCAAATTTAGATTCAAACTTAAAACGCTTATAACTTTTATGCTTCAACTCCGATTTGAGTGATTCAAATTTCTAAATTTGTATAAAATTGAGATCTACCAAATATGAATTTTATTTAATTTTTGGACTAAAGTTTTTCTCTGTAATATTATTTAATTGATTATTTAAACTTTAATAAATCATAACTTTTGCGTCTTAACTCCAAATTTGACGATTCCAGTTTCTAAAAATCCAGAAAATTATGTTCTTTCTGTTTATGGATTTTATTTGGAGTTTTGGGATGTTTTTGCCTATTGTTTATTTGGGTATTTGCTATTTGCACGCTTACGAGTAGACGTTGAAGTGCCTAAGGATTCGAAGGAGAAGTGTTGACTCAGGATCCAACTCAAGACCAAGAGCAAGTACTTTTTGAAGGCAAGTTGTGCTTTGACCATGTTGAACCTATTTCGAAATCTATTTTGATTTAAACTATTGCATGCTAGATCAATTAGAAAGATACTTTGTTTAAACATGGGGGTTAGATAAATACCAATTTCTTTGTATGACACCTTGATTATCTAAGTATGTGCCATGATCCCTTGTCACCCTAGTTGTGGATTACTAGTTGGACATTATTAAATTGCCAACATGGGTTAGATCGTTGTAGTATCTCGCTTAGACTCACTTACGTGCTCATAACATGATTTTGGACAATCAAATGTTAATATTGACTTAATGATATATTGAACCTGTTTTGGAAAAGTATCATGTGATGTTGATGGCACGTGGTGCATGGTAATCAAGCGGGGTTTGATAAACAGATTTCGATCGGGGCATGTGGCAAGAGTAATCAGGTGGGCGGTTGTGGCATTGGGGATGTTGATTTGGTTTTTCGTAGTCTTGCCCTGGTCACTCTAAGGACTTAACCTTGCAAGCCTTTGAACTGGGTCATACTTGCAACCACATGGTCGGAATGGGACGGCCCTAGTTGACTAAGTCGCTAAGGACTCACTTGTGGAGCCTCAGGGTGTCGATTACACCGCTTGTGTGATTGTACGGGGAGCGTATCGTGGTCGTGGCCGATACCCATCTAACGGTGTGTTGGTCCCATACTTCGCCTTGGCTAAGGGAAGGGATGGTGTAGAGCACGAACCGGAGAGGACCACCTGTGTTGTTTGAGGCTTAGAAAGGCTTTGTTACTGAACTCGCCTTTGTGGTGTTTGACTGTATCTTGTGGGTAAAGTGCATAACCTCTGCAGAGTTTAGAATCTATTTAAATAGCCGAGTCCACTGTGATCGACAATGCTCGGAATTACAAATCAAGGGTTAGATTTTACGAAAATAACTTGGATTTGAAAAGTTGGGTTGGTTTAATAATGAAGATGATGGAAATGTGGTTTAGGATGGGGAAAAATGTTTATTAAACTTCTTGAAAAGTTATTTATGCTTTACTTATTTCTCTTGCTTTCGAATCTACTTATATTACTTGTCAAATGTCACATCGCAAATATACCTTAAGCTATTCCTTTGTACCAAGCCATGCATGTAGTATATTAGCTTGCATTCTCATGCATGACTTGTCGAGTACCAAGTACTCACCCTTGCCTCAACACAATATCAGTTGAAGAGGAGACTACGCCAGTTTCGGAGGAGGAATTCCAAGAGGACCCGTCTACTTAGGGATGCGAGCCCAGTCAGTTGCCTGTGGTATACTGGATGGCGCCACGAGTTTATTTGATTTTCCGCTGCTGTTATTTCTCTTTTAATAAGTTTCGCCTTGCGAGGCATATATTTGTAACTTGACCATAAGGTCAAGTAACCTGTTTGGTTATTTAAATAAAGTACTTCGATAATATCGATTGGTATGATTGTGATACTTACCGATGTTAAGACTGTGTGCACTAGCGCGTTCCTGGACTAGTGCTGAATACACAGAGGGTCCGGATTTGCAAATTCGGGGTCCCGACAGAGGTGGTATCAGAGCCATACTTGACTGTAGGCTCAACCCTAAGCTAGAATGGTCGTAGCGAGGATAAAACCTATTTTCTAAAGCTAAAAATTTGTGAAGACAAGAAATGACCTCTTGACTTATCCCCTTCTCTCTTTTCTTGTCTCTTGCTGAAATTTTCTCTTACCTTGTCACGATTTAAAAATTCCGAGTTCTTACGTAAAGCACTCTTGTGACAGATGGAGGAAGAGTTCAACTACGTTGATCTGGGAGTTGGTCACGCCGCGGAACTTTGGCATATGCTACAGACTCTCGGAGATTTTGAGAAGCCCCAATACCAAGTGGAAGTGATCAGACAAGCGGGATTGATCAAGGCTTGTGACGTGAGGATTGAGGTACCTGCTAGGAAAAAGGGCCTGTGCAATCGCTCGATACACCGCAGACCGCCAGGAGATCTACAATGCGAGATGGGTATCCAAGAAGTATCACGACGCCGCAATGCGGCACATTACCCGCATTCTACGCCAGAGAATTGAGAGTACGGTGTTCGCTACTATCCACAAGCGATAACCTTCTCGGACCCGGCGATTCAGATGAGGATGCCACGGTTACACAGCTTGGCACGATTTGTCGTCGCCAGGAGGATGTACTAGATAATACAAGCAAGGAGCTACGAAGGCCCGCAAGGAGATCACGACAGAGAAGAACAGATGGCGGGAAGCTCAAGAGTATGTGGCACACCTCCTACGAAGGATTGACGAGTTGGAGATGACTTTGTACGGACTGCACCCAGAGCCAAGATTGAGCTACACGAGCCAGATCCAGGAGGAGTCGATCTCGATGAGGACATCGCTTCTTCGACTACCACAGAGGACACAAATTTGGACATGGCGATGCAAGTTACGCCTATGCCACAAAGACCTGCACTGTGCCGTGGAGGTTTTCTCGATGAGTGAGCATAGGTTCTATAGTGAGACTCCTTCGCCGAGTCGCGTCAGAGAATAAAGAGTCACCCTTTAGGCGTTAGACTCAGAGTTAGTTCGATTTGGATTTGCTTTGTTTGTCGAGTGTGCAGATGTGTTGCAAGGCCCTTAGGCATTGTAAGCGACCATACCAAGTTATTAATAATAAAGTTGGACCTTAAAGTTACGCCTTTCGCCCGCATAAGTTCCATATTACTTGTCTATTCTTGTTTCCCTCTCATCTCTAAACCTAGATCAAATCGACAGATGGTGAACACCCGTGGAAACTTTGGAGGCAATGGGAGTGGTTCTCGCCAAACAGAAAACCCCAATGATGGAGCACCAAAGACCGCTTGATTGATATGCAGAATTTCGAGCTTTTCTTGCTGCCTGACTCGATTGATGCATGCTATGATGCAACAAATGCAGCACGTCCTTTGCTCAGGCCATCGCTAATCAAGTTAATCGGGGACCACGCTTGAGAATACAAGGTGTCGAGTTCATGAGGACCCACCCACCCACTTTCTCTCGGGAATGCCAATCCATTGGAGGCCGATGATTGGTTAAGATCAATCGAGAGGAAGCTACACATAGCTCAATGCATAGGGAATGAGAAGGTACTCTACGCTTCTCATCGCTTGGAAGGAACATTGGCCGAATGGTGGGAGAACTTACGTGCCACGCAGAGAACCCTCAAGATATCACTTGGGAAGAGTTCACGTTGCATTCGACAAGATCACGTGCCTCGAAGGAATCATGGACCTTAAGAAGGAGGAGTTCGAGCATTAAAGCAAGGTAATCACCAAAGGGCCGACTACCTAAACAAGTTCACACAGCCTAGCGCTACGCACTGAGGATGTAGCGACAGATAAATCCAGATACCTCATTTTATGAAGGGACTTAACTCAGGATTGCAAGTAGGATTGATCACCCACACCTTTCCAGATTTCCAAGAGTTGGTGAATAAGGCGCTTATTCTTGAGGACAAGCGCAAGGAACTGGATGAGAACAGAAGCGCAGGATGCAACAAAGAAGGATCACGCCAGTGGAACGCAATACCGAGAGTTGCACCAAATCAATTCTTGATTCCAACCACGAGAATGCAACAAGGACACCATCCTCGGCACCAAGACTCGCCAATCGTAACTACTGCACTTCACTTCGCTAGAAACGCTTACTCTGTGCAATCAAAGAAGGAACGTGAGACGCTGTTACAATCGCAACGAGCCAGACACTTTGCCAACAGCTTGTCCAAAGAAGACAGCAGGAGCGACCCGCCTGCTTTCAATCTAGGAACCACCCAGCTAGGACGCCAAAGATCAGGAGCCACACCCTGGCCGTGGTGAGAGGCCGAGTCAACCATGTCACCGCAGATGCACCGCAGAATGCTACGGACGTAATCGGGTAAGTTACTTGTTAACTCACTGCAACAGCTTTTGTTTGACTCGAGCTTCAGATTCGCTTGTTTCGCAAGGCTTTGCTACTAGAAATGATTTGAGAATTGCAAGACTTAAGTGCATGCTTTTAGTTCAAACCCCTGGTTCGAACTCCGAACGAAAGTAGGATGTTCCGGGTGAGAATCTTGATAGGTGGAATAGAGTTCCTAGCAAACCTTATAATTTTGGAGACCTGGACCTTAGATGTTATATTGGGAATGGATTGGTTATCCAAGCACAAGGTGTATTGGATTGTGGACGAAGGACTATCTCGATTGAGAGCCCGTGTGGGAAGAAAGTGGAATTTCAAGCCACTGCAGTTAGAGATGGACAGTTGATGGTTAACAGTACCAAGGCAATCAGCATAGAGGATGTCCCAAGAGTGAATGAGTACCTGATGTTTTTCCCGAAGATCTACCTCGGTATGCCGCTGACAGGACATAGAGTTTGTGATAGAGCTTGTACTGCACAAAGACCGATAGCAAAGAGACCCTATCGGATGTCTACCGAGGAGTTGGTAGAGATGAAGAAACAACTAGAAGAGTTAATGGAGAAAGGATTTATCGAGACCAAGTTCGTCGCCGTGGGGAGCACCAGCTTTGTTTGTCAAGAAGAAGGACGGGAGTTTCAGGATGTGCATTGACTACCGTGCACTCAATGAGGTCACCGTGAAGAATAAGTATCCGCTACCCAGATTGATGATTTGTTTGATCAGTTAAGAGGAGCCGGAGTTTTCTCCAAGATTGATCGAGATCGGGATACCATCGATTGAAGATCCGATCGTAAGATATTCAAGATCGCATTCTCGTCAAGATATGGACATTACGAGTTTACGCTATGTCCTTTGGATTGACAAATGCGCCACTTATTTCATGAATATGATGAATAAGGTGTTCATGGAATATTTGGACAAGTTTGTCGTCGTGTTCGTGAGATCGATATCCTAATCTACTCCAAGAGGAGGATGAACATGCCGAACACTTAAGGCGAGTTTTGGAAAAGCCGAGGAACAGCAACTTTTCGCCAAGTTCAGCAAGTGTGATTTTTGGAAGGACAAGGTGGAGTTTCTTGGACATGTAATGACCGCAGAATGAGTCGCCAGTAGATCCAAGCAAAGTAGAAGCTGTGTTACATTGGGAATGACCAAAGACGGTAACCAGATTCGGAGTTTCCTTGGAATGGCAGGATACTACCGCCAAGCTTTCATCGAAGGCTTCTCGACAATTGCGAAACCTCTTACGCAATTCTGAAGAAGGAAAAGAAGTTTGCATGGACGCTGAGAATGTGAGAAAGGATTTCAGAGTGAAGAAGCGATTGACGCCAAGATCGGTGTTAGTCCTACGGATGTTGCTCAAAGCTTCGATATTTATTGTGACGCATCGCGCCAAGGACTTGGATGTGTGCCGATGCGTAACGGAAAGGTCGCCGCTTATGCATCAAGGCGATTGAGGCCGCATGAGGAAAATTATCCGACACATGACTTAGAGTTAGGCTGCCGTAGTGCATGCTTTGAAGATATGGCGCCACCATGCGATTGGAAACAGATGTGAAGTATATACGGATCATAAGAGCCTTAAGTACATAATCACCCAGTCGGATCTGAATATGAGGCAGAGGAGATGGTTAGAGTTGATCAAGGACTATAATGTTGGAATCCATTACCATCCCGGGAAGGCCAACGAGTAGCCGATGCTCGAGTCGGAAAAGCCATACCGTGAGTGCGTTGCTAGCCACAAGTCAGGATGAGTTATGTGAGGATTTTCAAAAGATGAAGATTGAGGTTGTACCTAGCGGATTCGTGGCCGCATTGGAAGTAAAGCCTACCCTAGAGGATCGATCCGAGAAGGATGTATGATGATGACAAGATCCGCAGGATTAAGTCCATCAAGGAGGAAGGCAAGGCAGAGGACTTCAGGTTGGATGAGCAAGGCACGTTGTGGATGAAGGATCGCATTTGTGTGCCTAACAAAAGGAGTTAAAGCAACGATTTTGGAAGAAGCCCATGACTCTAAGTACTCGATTCATCCCGAAGCGCCAAGATGTATCAGGATCTCAAGGAGAGATTCAGTGGCCGAGTATGAAACGTGAAGTTGCCGAGCATGTTGCCTTGTGCGATGTATGCCGAGAGTCAAGGCGATGCATCGAGACCAGCAGGATTGCTACAACCGCCGAAAATACCTGAGTGGAAGTGGGAGGAAATCGGAATGGATTTCATTACCGGCTTGTCAAGACTCAAGGAGGTTATGACTCCATATGGGTTATAGTGGATCGCTTGACTAAAGTAGCCCATTTTATCCCCGTGAAGACCACTTACTCGGGAGATAAATTAGCGTAATTGTACATGATCAGATTGTCTGCTTTGCACGGAGTGCCAAAGAGGATTGTATCAGACAGAGGTACCCAATTTACCTCAAGGTTCGGAATAAGTTGCATGAAGCCATGGGAACCCGTTTGAACTTCAAGATACCTTATCATCCATGCAGACGGATGGATGCACCGAAAGAGTCAATCAGATTCGGAGGATATGTTGAGAGCTTGTGCATTAGCTTATGCTACCTCTTGGGATAAAAGTTTGCCGTATGCCGAGTTCATTACAACAATAGTTATCAGGCTAGTTTACAGATGTCACCTTTTGAGGCCTTTGTATGGTCGACCTGTCGAACGCCATTGAATTGGAATGAGACCGGCGCCGTGTCTTCTGACCGATATTCTTCAAGAGGTCAAGAGCAGATCGCCATGATTAGGGAAAGATTGAAGATCGCCCAATCTCGATGTAAGAGTTATGGCCGACAATCGTCGCGAGACTTGAGTTTTGAACCGTAAGACTTTGTATACCTCAGAGTTACGCCTCTCAGGGGAGTTAAGAGGTTCCATGCCAAAGGGAAACTCGCACCCCGTTATGTTGGACCATTTAAGATTTTGAGCCGCAGAGGCGAAGTTGCTTATCAGCTGGAATTGCCACAGTCGTTAGCAGGAGTGCATGACGTATTCCATGTGTCCCAGTTGAAGAAGTGTCTCCGAGTTCCTGAGGAACAGACACCGCTGGAGTCAATTGAGTTGCAAGAGGATTGGACTTATAAGGAGCATCCCGTGAGGATTCTGGATACAATGGATCGAGAAACTAGAAACAAGTCAACCCGTTTTTGTAGAGTTCAGTGGAGCAACCATGAAGAAAGCGAAGCGACTTGGGAGCGCGAAGAGGATTTGAAGAAAGAGTTTCCAAACCTATTCCTTTAGTAAGCCCTGAATCTCGGGGACGAGATTCTATTAAGGGGGGGAGGTTTGTAACATCCCAAAATTTTGCTTTTCTAAAATTCATGTGTGATTTGACACTTTGGTGAATTTTTGGAATTTTCTGGAATTTATTTGGATTTATTTGGAATTTATTTGAATTTATTCCATTTTGAAATAATTAAAGAATTTAATTTTGCAAATAAAATTTTGTTGGAAATATTTTATTTGAGTCCAAAATGATCCAAAGTATTTTCGAATTTTTCTCGAATTTTTCTGAGTCATTTGCTATTTTTAATGAATTAAATGAATTATCGGGAATTATTTTAAATATTAAATCGCTGGAAATCCAAACCGAAGTCTACATCTGTTCATCCGATCGAGCCCGAGTCGACTCGAGTTCGAGTCCGACTGAGCCACGTGACTCGACCGAACCCACTCGGCCGAAAGCCTTAACCGCGGACCGTTGGATCTTGATCCAACGGCCACGATGAGCCACGCCACCGAGCCCGAGCCGATCGAGCCACCACCGCCCGAGTCCGACCGACCCAAACTCGCGCGACCGTTGGATCGAGATCCAACGGGCGCGTGCCACGTCACCCTCTCGTGCGGCCGCCGGACTCGCCGTCAGCAGTGTCGACCTCGGTCTCCGTCGGCGTTCCACGCCGAGGTCGCTATTTAATGCGCCGCCACCACGGTCGTGACCTAGACTTCAGCGCGCACCCGTAGACCTAGACAACGTCGCCGGAGTCGCCGCCGTTCAGCCGCAATCGCTCGCCGGAGTTGCCGTAACGCTCCGCCGCGGTTTTCGCTGCGTTCCGTCGCCGTCCGTCGTCCTCTGCCGCCGTTGACCCCAGATCCGGACTCACCGCGGACGAGGCGCACCGAAGGATCTCTCGCCGGAGCGCGCGAAACGCCGTCGGCAAGGTCGTCGTCCTCCGCGCCGGTGAGCCAGCGCCGCCGCAAGCCATCGCCGGACCGCGAGCTCTCTCAGCCGTCCGATCAAGATCCAACGCTCGAGATCACGCCACGTCATCGCACGGTGAGATCCCGTTCCAAATCCTAGATCCAATCTCCACCATCGGATCTAGATCCAACGGTCCGAAATCAACGCGTTAACCCAAACGCGTCATCACTGGATCTAATCGCGGCCGTTGAATTTCAAATCAACGGTCGAGATTGAGCCACGCGTCCGGGAAGTTGGACCGACGCGGTCAGCGCCGTACGCGCGTGACGCTGACACGCTGGGCCCGCGTGTCAGAGGGCCCGCATGTCAGTGGCTGACCCAGCCAAGCGCTGACGTCACCCATGACGTCACGGTGGGTCCCACATGTCGACCGTGGCCGAGTCCTCGCCGACGTCGGGCCGATGACGTCACCCGAGTGGGCCCACATGTCAGTCTCACGTGGAGTCGTGGACCGAGTCCACGGTAGACCCAAGCCGAGCGTGGACCAAGTCCATGGACCGGCTGACGTCAGCCAACCAATCAGAGGCTGCCACGTGTCCTTGCTGACGCAATAATTAATTTCCGAAAAAGAAAATGATTTATTAATTCGAAATATTGATTCAAATTTAGATTCAAACTTCAAACGCTTATAACTTTTGCGTTTCAACTCCGATTTGAGTGATTCAAATTTCTAAATTTGTATAAAATTGAGATCTACCTAAATATGAATTTTATTTAATTTTTTGGACTAAAGTTTTTCTCTGTAATATTATTTAATTGATTATTTAAACTTTAATAAATCATAACTTTTGCGTCTTAACTCCAAATTTGACGATTCCAGTTTCTAAAAATCCAGAAAATTATGTTCTTTCTGTTTATGGATTTTATTTGGAGTTTTGGGATGTTTTTGCCTATTGTTTATTTGGGTATTTGCTATTTGCACGCTTTACGAGTAGACGTTGAAGTGCCGGAAGGATTCGAAGGAGAAGTGTTGACTCAGGATCCAACTCAAGACCAAGAGCAAGTACTTTTTGAAGGCAAGTTGTGCTTTGACCATGTTGAACCTATTTCGAAATCTATTTTGATTTAAACTATTGCATGCTAGATCAATTAGAAAGATACTTTGTTTAAACATGGGGGTTAGATAAATACCAATTTCTTTGTATGACACCTTGATTATCTTAGTATGTGCGATGATGCCTTGTCAATCTATTTGTGGTTTTCTATTTGGACATTATTAAATTGCCAACATGGGTTAGATCGTTGTAGTATCTCGCTTAGACTAAGCACGTGCTCATAACATGATTTTGGACAATCAAATGTTAATATTGACTTAATGATATATTGAACCTGTTTTGGAAAAGTATCATGTGATGTTGATGGCACGTGGTGCATGGTAATCAAGCGGGTTTGATAAATGATTTCGACCGGGCATGTGGCAAGAGTAATCAGGTGGGCCAGTTGTGGCATTGGGGATGTTGATTTGGTTTTTCGTAGTCTTGCCCTGGTCACTCTAAGGACTTAACCTTGCAAGCCTTTGAACTGGTCATACTTGCAACCACATGGCTGGAATGGGACGGCCCTAGTTGACTAAGTCGCTAAGGACTCACTTGTGGAGCCTCAGGGTGTCGATTACACCGCTTGTGTGATTGTACGGGGAGCGTATCGTGGTCGTGGGCCGATACCCATCTAACGGTGTGTTGGTCCCATACTTCGCCTTGGCTAAGGGAAGGGATGGTGTAGAGCACGAACCTGAGAGGACCACCTGTGTTGTTTGAGGCTTCCAAAGGCTTTGTTACTGAACTCGCCTTTGTGGTGTTTGACTGTATCTTGTGGGTAAAGTGCATAACCTCTGCAGAGTTTAGAATCTATTTAAATAGCCGAGTCCACTGTGATCGACAATGCTCGGAATTACAGTCAAGGGTTAGATTTTCAAAATAACTTGGATTTGAAAAGTTGGGTTGGTTTAATAATGAAGATGATGGACATGTGGTTTAGGATGGGGAAAAATGTTTATTAAACTTCTTGAAAAGTTATTTATGCTTTACTTATTTCTACTGCTTTCGAATCTACTTATATTACTTGTCAAATGTCTCATCGCAAATATACCTTAAGCTATTCCTTTGTACCAAGCCATGCATGTAGTATATTAGCTTGCATTCTGTGCATGACTTGCTGAGTACCAAGTACTCACCCTTGCCTCAACACAATATCAGTTGAAGAGGAGACTACGCCAGTTTCGGAGGAGGAATTCCAAGAGGACCCGTCTATTTAGGGATGCGAGCCCAGTCAGTTGCCTGTGGTATACTGGATGGCGCCACGAGTTTATTTGATTTTCCGCTGCTGTTATTTCTCTTTTAATAAGTTTCGCCTTGCGAGGCATATATTTGTAACTTGACCATAAGGTCAAGTAACCTGTTTGGTTATTTAAATAAAGTACTTCGATAATATCGATTGGTATGATTGTGATACTTACCGATGTTAAGACTGTGTGCACTAGCGCGTTCCTGGACTAGTGCTGAATACACAGAGGGTCCGGATTTGCAAATTCGGGGTCCCGACATGCATCCATGGCTTCCTTCCAGTGTTTATTGTGCAAAGCTTCATGTAAATCAAAAGGCTCACCACTTGACAGTAGGAGACCATACTTGACAGTGCCATCAGTATAAATTTTCTCCTTGCGAATACCGCTCTGAAGACGTGTGCGAGGTCGTGGTCGACATCGATGTTGTTCCACCCTTGCCGTAGATGAGTCAGGCACCGATTCCAGAGAGGAGTCGGCACCAATTCGAAGATTCTACAAAGACTCGCAAGCGGGACTCAGCTGGCAGAGATGCGCCATCTGCCGATGGAGTGATAACATTTGGCTCGTGACAGGACACGTCAAACGCTGGCACAGGTGCAGCAACATCACTGGAGGAGATCGCACCAATCAATTCAGGTTCCATGGCTGATGCGCTTGGCACGCCTGAGCCCGAGAAAGGAGCGTCTTCAGAAGTAGTGGCTGGAACATCCATTGCGATACCTGCAGTAGCTGAAGTTTGCAAAGCTCCTGCACCGGATGAATTAGTAATAGACAGGCCAGAAGAATCAGACATATGGGCAACTCGGTTAGTAACTCCATTACAGCCAGTAGAGGAGGGAAACAAGCTGGGAGAAAGCAGAACTTTAGAGCGAAGTATGGCACCGGCATTTGGGTGGAGTTTTGAGAAGGGAAAGACATCTTCATCAAACATTACGTCCCGGGAGATATACACTCGACTAGTGGAAGGATCGAGACACTTGAAGCCTTTGTGCATGTCGCTATACCCTAGAAAGGTACACTGTTTTGAGCGGAATTGGAGCTTATGAGTATTGTATGGGCGCAAATTTGGCCAACAAGCACAACCAAACGTTCGTAGGGACGAGTAGTCTGGAGTTTGGTTGAACAACGCTCAAGAGGAGTGGAGTAATTAATGAGACGGCTAGGTGTGCGATTAATCAAATAAACAGCCGTAGAGAAGGCTTCATTCCAAAATTTCAATGGCATCGAGGCATGAGCAAGAAGAGCAAGGCCGACTTGATGATGTCGGTGTTTATGCGTTCTGCAGACCCATTTTGCTGATGCGCATAAGGGCAAGAAATATGATGTGTGATGCCTACTTGGGCCAAAAAGGAGTGAAGTTTTTGATATTCACCTCCCCAGTCAGTCTGCAGAGTGATAATTTTTCTATTAAACAGGCGTTCAACAAGATTTTTGAACTCATGAAATTTCTGAAACACCTGAGATTTAAACTTAAGAGGATAAATCCAGGTAAATTTGCTATAATCATCGATAAACGAGACATAATATTTTTGTCAACCAATGAATCGAGGCAGGCCCAGACATCAGAAAAAATAAGTTCCAAGGGATGATTAGAAATGCTACAAGATGTAGGATATGGCAACTGATGACTCTTTGCTTGCTGACAGGCATCACAAACTGACTGTTTATTTGACTCAACTAAACAAGGGAGATTAAAATCGCTAATGACTTTCTCAACCACTGGAATTGAGGGATGGCCTAAACGACTGTGCCACCTTGAAAAAGATGGTCTGAAGACTCCAAAAACTTGTTTTATGGATGGGGCAGGAGGAAGAGGGTACAACCCTTGATGACATCTCCCTTTAAGCAGAGTTTTCTTCGTGGCTTGATCCTTAATAGAAAAGAAATTTGGGTGAAATTCTAGAAAGACTGAATTATCTTTAGCAAGACGATGAACAGATACAAGATTTTTGCTAGCTTTGGGCACATAGAGAATTTTACTTAACGACAAATCCCGGCTAGGAGTTTTAATAACTGAATGACCAATATGACTGATCTTCATACCTGAACCATTTGCAGTGTGAACTTGGTCGTGTCCCTTGTATCTATCTCTGATTGCCAGCTTCTCAAGTTCACCCGTGACATGATCCGTTGCACCAGTGTCAGTGTACCAATTTGTATCTACTGCATATGATGTGGTGGCGGCACCGGCGTATTTGTCATCAGGCATAAAATTTTCATCAAACCTGTGCCAACAATCTGGTGCCAGATGTCCTTTCTTGAAGCACAACTGGCATTTGGGTCTGTTGTCAGCGTCGCTGTTGCGGATATTGCTGTTGCCGTAATGTGAGCGTGCAGCCGGAGCATTAGTGAAGTCACGCCCACGCCCGTGCATACGACCGCCACGTCCACGGACGTTGCCACGCGCACGCTAGCCTCCGCGTCCACGATTCGCCAGATTTGCCGAGGGGTATGACTCGCCCCCATGCTGGAGCTGCATCCTCTGCTCAAAACTAAGGAGCTGAGAGTAAACTTCCCCGACGGTGATCTGATCAGGCCTTGCAACCAAAGCCGAAACAATAGGATTATATTCATAATCAAGACCAGTGAGAATATAAGAGATCAGTTCCTCATCATCAATGGCTTTGCCGGAGAAGGCCATCTCATCTGCTAGCGCACGAGCCTTCCCGACATAATCAGCGATGGAAGAATCGCCCTTCTTCATAGTGGCTAAGGCAATGCGAGTGTTGACACATCGTGCCCTAGTCATGGAAGTGAACATTCCTTCTATGATCGCCCAGGTAGTAGCCGCCGTGGTGCAAGCCGCGACTTGAGACAACACCTCCTTCGACAGGGATGAGAGCAAGTACGCCAGAACTTGTTGATCTGTAGCATACCATCCTTCAAACTCTGGATTCGGAACAATGACTTCAGCGTCTCCTTTCTTCTCCTTCTTGGTGGTGGCCGGGCTTGTGTTGCACCGGTAAGATGCCCTTCTAGGCGAGCACCTCGCACCACCGCAAGCACCTGGGCCTTCCAGAGTGCATGATTGGTTTTGTTGAGCTTCTCCGAGATGGTATTGCCGATGAGAGGATTGACAACGGCAACAGCGTTGGAGGATTGGGCCATGTCGCTCGGAAGGAGGCTATGAAGCTCTGATACCATGTAAAATATATTCAGAGGGCAGAAGCGTTTTCTACCTCTCTCGAGGCCGCTCTACGTGTTTATATAGGATAGCAACAGCCGCCATCATGGCTTACAGATTGCAGAGTTTGAGTCGGTTACAATAATCCTAAATCTTTCCTAACAAGAACGGACTCTATCTTTTACATTGTTTAACACCAATCACTAGTAAAAATCACTTGCATGCACCTTCGCAAAGATCATATAAACCTTTCTCCTTTTACCCTAATTCAATCTTGAATAAAATCACACTTCTTTGCCCCATGTTTAGTCTCCATTTCTTGTTTCTCATCTGCATTTCCACTTTGAAGTGCACACTACCACACTTATCGGTCGGAATCAATTTCTTCTAATTGATCGGGACTTCCACTTTAGCAGGCTGTCTGCTCGTCGGCCCATCTGCATGCCAACCTTTTGTGTCTTGAATAGTTATGGCTTTCTTTAACTTTAATTAGCATGGCATATTCTTCAGCATCAGCAAAGCATTCAGCATCACCTTAATTGGATGGATGAAAACGATTCTAAATATGGACAATGATATGGTACCCACTAAGGGCTTGTTTGGAAACACTGTTCCCGGCCAGGATCCCAGCCCATTTGCAGGGGTAGGAAATCACGTGGTGGGCTTTCTCGGTCCAGGCAAAATGTACATTTGGAAGCCCACGCCCCGGAATTTGCTGCCCCGATCCGCGTCGTTTCCACGGGGAAAAAAAATCCTCCACTCCTTCTTCCGGGCTAGGTTTCCCCGTCGCTCACGTCGTCTCCACTCGCTCAGCCGCCTCCACTCGCTCCACCGCCTCTCGCGATCGCGCCTCCACTCGCTCTGCCTTGCGCGACGGCTCGACCTCCTCCATCAGGGCCGCCTCGCGCGACGGCGTGACCCTACTCGCTCCGCAGCCTCCACTCGCTCCGCCGCCTCGCACGACGGCTCGACCTCCCCCATCAGCGCCACCTCACATGACGGTGTGACCCTACCCCATCAGCGCTGCCTCGCGTCGCGTCTCCATCCCCGCTACTGACTCGGCCGGGTATGTTTCTTCACTAGTTTTCTTGCTCAGATCTGTTGATGGTGAGATCCTTTGCTGAGATTTCATTTTGTTCTCTCTTTCTCAGATATGTTATACCTAGCCTTCTTCAACCCGGTGCTGCAGGTTTGTTCAACCCTACTACTTGCTTGATTGATCTTGTTTAGTAGTATATGATGAATGATCTGATATGCTAATGCAACTTGATCTGATCTGATATGATTCACAATGCTAGACAATAAGATGCATCAGTTTATCTCCACAATGAGTAACAATGATCTGATATGAATGATCTGATCTGATATGATTCACAATGATATGATGAATGATATGATATCTGATTAACTTCAATGCCAACTTTATCTAGCAAATGGTTTTTAACAACTTCAATGCCAAGAAAATATTTGGCATTTCTTTTGCTATATGAACATTCTTCCTGATTAACTTCAACAACTTCAATCAGATTGTTGCTTGTGCTTCAGTTGTTGCTAATCATAATCATGTAAATCTTCTTCTTCAGTTGTTGCTTGTGCTGTGTTAACTTATTCTACTAATTTGATTGGTATGCTAGTGGGTTTACTTAATCTTGGGTTTACATGGCTAAAACAATTTGATTGGTCTATTCCTAAGCTGGTTTTGTGTAATCATGCTTCGTATCTATCCTGTGGATGAAAAGGCTAAGACAATTTCTTTCTAAAACCAGGATATCTGTGTAATCATTAATGTCATCTCTTCTTGATTTCTTTCCTAAGCTGGTTTTGTGTAATCATCGGTGTCCTATCTCATGTACATTTCAATATCTTGTTGTATCCACTGTTTTGGGGCAAATTTTGATGTTGAATGTCGTGCACATCAAGTAAACAATACCTTTGTCTTCTGAACACAACATGAATCAACGCTGTTATTTGGTTTTGCTGGGATCGATGGGGTTTTAGTGAACCTGTTAGGGTTTTGGAGTGCTTGAATTAACAACTCAAGAAACTGAAGATATAGCTCCCAGACGTAATTTTACTCTGGGGTTGGGCAAAGGCTGTACTTCATGAGAATATAACTCACATCTTTTACATTTACAAATGTTTGATTATTCTTTATTGTAATAGTGATTTGGTACATTAGAAAATTTTGAGGTGTATGTTTCTTTATTGATGACGACATTTTCTGTTGTAGAGAGGTGCATGTTGTCCCGTGCATTGTCTATGAATGGAGCAAGGTTGCAGAAAGATGCTATGTTGTCCCGTGCATTGTTGCACACCACCCTCTCAAGATGTAACCATCAGCTGCCTGTTGAACTCGTTGAAGTCATGAGATATATGTTTCTAGTAAACTCGTCGAAGTAACCATCACATTTTTGTTTAAGATGTAACCATCGCATTTTTGTGCACCACCCTCTCAAGATGTAACCATCACATTTTTGTTCGTATGCTGTTTCTAGTAAACTCGCTAAAGTCATGATATATATGTTTTACATCGACAACAAATGTTTAATTGTTGGGACATGATGTACTATCCATATTTTAATTTGATATCAAATGTTCAATTATTAGAATGTGATGTACTGTGTGTGATTTATTCTATTGTGGTGCTGTTTTATGAATTTTATAATTTTTTTTGAATGGCCGGGATGTTTTAGTAAATTTTTTTGAATAGCCAATTGGTAAATCCAGTTTTATAGTTTCATTAGGTTTTAATTTTTTTTTTTATAGAAATAGAGATGTTTTAGTTTTATAGTTTTATAGTCCTTAGTATTTGAATGTCAGGGGAGTTTATCCATGTGGTTACCAAATGGTGACAGGGAATAAATTTTCCCTTGGGGGAATTTGGCACAGGGATTAAAGGGGATTCAATATGCCATCAAAATTCCTTCTATAAAATTTTTTCTCTAGCATCCAAACAAGCCTAAAGGACAAAAATAAATAAAGGAACTACTTGTCGCGAGCTAGGAACTAAACACACATACGCGATCACCCTGGATCACGCACACACATGAGCACTTGGACAAGGTGAGGAGAGAGAGGGAGAGAGAGCAAAGATATTTTTGCCGCGCAACTCAAACCACGGTGTTTTCTATTTTCTTCTGATTCTAAGCTACATGCAAGGATTTGCTAACTACAGATCCTATATATACTCACGCCATGCGTGCCTCGCACTCGACGTGCCATCCCTCGTTCGGCTGGGCGTGCCCAAAACTCACACCCTGCGGCCTCGCCATGAACACGCACGACTCGGGCTGCATGCACACATGCAGCGATAGAAAACGAAAAACATGATGACACCTAAACATGTGGCATGAGTATACACTAACAAATCACCCCTTTACTCATGTCACCGGCTGGACTTCATCTCCACCATGCCAAACTTCTCCCGGAGCTCACACTATTAAAGTAATATACTTCACTGTCGGTTTTAGTGTCGACACAAAGTCCAACGATAGTGATGAGCAATCTCTATCACAGTCGGTTCCCACCCGACAGCAATAGCTTTTTCATCACCGTCGGTTCTCAACTAGACCCGACACTGATGTGATCAGCGTCGGTTTTCAACGAGAACCGATTGTGATAATCTTATGATCAATGTCGGGTCTAGTTGAGAACCGACAATGATGAAGAAGTTATCACAGTCGGTTCTATGTTAGAACTGGCTGTGATGAGGTTTTTGTCACTGTATATATTCCGAAAATAACACCAATTTCAAAGAATCACAATACAAAAATCACAGTACACGACAATACCACAGAACATTCACAATAACTTACATTGCAGATCACATTCACAGCATCATTGACAGAACACATGTCACATTGACATAATATAATATTGTTTACAACATTTAAATATATGTATTGATATAATATAATATTAAAACATTTGTATGGACTAGTAGGAGGCTTTCTCGTCTTTATCCTACTGTCTGGAGCTATACCATATGCATATGTGATTTCGTATTTTGTTGAGTTCTTTGATCGCTAGGGTGTCCCTGGGGATTTGATATTAGGGAAAATATCTTAGCAGTCGAGCAGGACCTTCACGTGATACATGACGTAGAAGCTGCAAAAGTCGTCGCTCCCCTGTTGATGACACTTTGAAGAAAGAAAATCATATTAGGGGATGAACTATAGATGTCGGCAAAAAATCCTATGCTAGGGATTTGTACCTGGCAACGCTTCCAATGCAGCTTGTCGCATTTTTTCTTGTCATGTTGCCCTGCTTCAGCAATGTACAATGAGAAAACCCTACATACATTGGAGAGATGTCATTGAGGAAAAAATGAATGTAGTTAATTACAGAAAGTGTTACTTTAAAGGTATGTACTTACTTCTGCAAAACAAGCTTTATCTCGTAGGGCATTTGTTTCTTCAGGAGGGAGTTAAAAGTGTAGATTGTGTTTTTCTTCAAAGCAACGACGAGCAGAACCCAATGATTGCTTTTAAAATGGTATTCAGTGCAAGAAAATAAGCTTATATACGATTTATGTGCGTACTAGTAATTGAAGGGCAAAGTCATTAGAATACTACTTACGACTCATGGTACGGGAAGACAATGAATTCCTTTATCGATTCAGCAGTAAATACGTGCTTGATGTAGTTGGCAACGAACTCCGATTCGAGCTTAGCCAAGGTCGAAGACACCAGCTCGAGGTCCACGAACCCAACTAGATGTCGATTGGTCGCGGCTCGTTGCCTCATAATCCTGCAATTCGTGTCAATTATTAACAAACATAATATAAAATCCTATAAGAGTTATAGGCTCATGTATATGGTGTGATACTCACAAATGGCCCGTGTTCTGACAAAGAGAAATATCAATGGCTTTCTGGTTGTACAACCAGAACAGATCCTCGAAACTCACAGGGAATGTCCAGTCCTCCATGCGGTGGAAATGTCCCGCTCGATACCGAACAGTGAAATCGACTTGACGCTCAGCCGCATTTGTCTTGTCGATGTACCATCCATGCAGCAAGCGACAAGCTTTGCCCATAGAATTCAATGCTTGGGCAGGGGCAAGGGACTGTCCATACCTGAATGCCTTAAAATCGTATGGGGGAGCTGGGGCATCAACTGACTTATCTTTCTTGCCAGACAGAGTCTCCGAGGTCATGACAAGAGGCTTTGATTGTATTGGAGAGTTCCCTGTGGCCTCTGACAACTTGGCCTTCTTAACAGAAGGATTCTTCGAGCTCTCCTGTGGATTTGTCGCTACTGTGCTAGTATTCCTTTTGCGCACAAGCTCTGCACTGTGTCTAGGAGCATATGCAGGTTCAGCTGCAGGAGGAGGAATAGCTGGAGAAGCTGCAGGAGAAGCTGCAGAAACAGGTGCAGAAGCTGAAGGAGAAGCTGCAAGAACAGGTGCAGGAGAAGCTGCAGGAGCAGGTGCAGCAGGAGAAGGAGAAGCTGCAGGAGCTGTCATAGTAACCTGCAAAGCGCATGCATATGTAACATGTTGTGTTGCAGTATTGGAATGATGGGTAAGACGTGGGGATTTATACCTTTAGCAGTACGACACCCGATGTGCGCCACTTAATGAACAACATCCGTGCTTGCCTAAGAGTGGTGATATCTTCGTTCGAAGGAAACTGCAGCACATGAGATAGGTATTCATTGTGGACATAGTCCACCTACACCCTCATGTAGCCCTTCCCCAAAGGGCTACCAAGCACCGTGTCATCCTCTTTGCATGAAAATGCAAGCCCGCGCGCAACCTCAACGGTAAGTCCGTCTGCAATCATGACTAGGTATCACTTGGCAAGCGCCTGCAAGAAATATGCAACTTGATTGGAATCATTGTTTACCTTGCTCCCGTACCTTTTAGTTAGAAACACTTATTACCTTCAGCAGGGGACCGGGCTGCTCATTCCTGGAACCGCAGCTGCTAGGGCGTACCGCAAGCAGATCTATGGTTGGTAAGGCCATATTACTTTGAGTCTGAGTGAACATCTCCATCATCTCGGCCCTCATTATCTCCATCATCTGCTCCATCTCGACCCTCAGACGCGCCTCACGTGCAGCCCATGATCTTGATATGCCACTGGAACTGCCCTCGCTTGAGAAGGACTTCTTCGTATGCCCTGCACCTGCGGCAAGCACCCGTCCCTTATGGTTGGGCTTTCCGATCGCCGCAGACAGGATATCCCTCGATCCTTGGCTTTGAAATGCCCCCTGCTCTTTCTGATGGCTTACCTCCTCCTGCAAGAAGCGAATATAAATTAGTGCTAAAATACAGCAGGAAGGGTCAACTACAATGTGGTAAGTTAGATGTCTTACGATGGTGGAGATAATCTACGGGGTCGAAGGGTTTGGAACCAGAAGCTGATCGTCGAAGGTTTTGTTCATCCTCGCAAATACCCAGTCGTGTGCCCGCTCCTCACATATGTAGGAGTAAGGCATTGCCGTCCCAAAGTTCGCACACTCCTCGGTTAGTCGCGCCCACTCTGCCTTTTTACCTACATAGCCACCAGAACCGAGGTGGTGCGCGTGGGTGTTCTGCCTCTGTATAGCGATGTTTTTCTCTCAGCTCCACCGCCTCGGGTGTACTCCTCACCGTTGCGAACTCCTACCAAACCTCGGGAGTGACAAACGAATACCTCTGGAAGGGAGTACAGACTTTCAACATGTACTCAACATGCATGAGAACCTTGAATTGCCTCAAAGACACACCCATTGTCTGCAGGGCGTAACGTCTCCCATTGATTTCATCTTCCTATTGTATAATTCATTTCCCCTTAACTTCTTCCCACAGCCGGTTCTTCTGCTCGTCGATGACATCCTTCCTCCAATCTTTAATTGTAATCGGGACTCTCTCCATCACCAATTGGTCGAGAAAAGGGGAGTAGTGCCCCTTACACTTGCCAAGACCTATGCAAACCCCCGTGGCATTAAAGTGGAGAACCCGGGGAGTTCTCCCCGTTACCCCTTTATTTGGTCCTCGGCCCTTTCTGACCTTACTCGGCAGCGGCTCAGCAGCACCTTCTTCTCCCTCTGGCGTTGAGCCAATGTTCTCTCTTTGAGATATTTTGAATATATATATGTGAAACCTAAACTTCATAATAGAAAGCAATTCATATATCTGACATGATTATATTTCACATGAGCAAAATATTAGTACGTACGAACGATGACTCCTAATCTCTAATTAGGTTAGGTCCTAATCCCATTTGAGGATATGTGATTCGAGCAAGTTCCTAAGCCGTTGTACAACTCCAGAGAAAATTTCGGCAGCATCTCCCCACTGTTCTCCAAATACACGTCTCGACAACATGTCGAGAGGGTGTGTATCCAGAGAACAGTGAGGAGATGCTGCCGAAACTTTCTCTAGAGTTGTACAACAGCTAAGAAACTTGCCCAAAGCACATATCCTCGAACTATCCAAAAAATATAGACAATTCGAGACTACTTGCTTATAAATATTCCATTCTAGCATATTTATAAACATGCACTCTCAAACGATAGACGCATAGGTTATGTAACCTAAACGCAATAATAAAGTGCGATAATAAGAGCAAGTATATAGTACTACAGAAAATTAATGTATAATCATGTCCACTAAAGCTAATTACAATATATAGCAAAATTGACAATCAAATAGATGACATCAATTGTAAAGGCCTTTTAAATATGACATAATATCATATGGCAATCTTACAACTTTATTTACAATACAACCCTTCTTGATGATCTACATGCATGTAATTTGTTCCATGTGAGTCGTCGTCACCGCTAAGACATGCCCCGTCTGCAAACGGAGGTATCTCATCGAATTGGGTGTACTCTTCTTCATCTATGACATTTTCAACTCCAACGACCCGCCTCTTGCCATGAAAGATGACGTGCAACCTTGGATTGGCCAGATCAAGCACATAGAAGACTTGAGTTGCTTGCTTAGCAAGGATGAACGGTTCATCTTTGTAGGCGAGTATATTGAGATCCACAAGAGTAAAACCTCTCTTGTCGACCTTCACTCCTTGTGGAAGTCTCACCCACTTACATCGGAACAATGGAACTTGGTATATTCCATAGTAGGAGTTCATTGCGGTAGAGGTTCCTCTTTTCGAGTGACTATCAACCAAAGAATCTATGCTCACACCACTATTTTGAACTGTACTATTTGCATCTTGACTTTTAGTGTAAAATATATAGCCATTAATATCGTACCCCTACCATGTCTGTATATTAAATCTTGGTCTGCCAGCCAACCATTTGATAGCCTCACTGCCGGAGACCTTCGCCTTTTCTTTGAACCATGCGAGGAATAGCTCGTTGTGTGCTTGTGTAATGGAAAGCTCATCCATATGTGGATTCTCTTCCTGTAATTTCATCGTGTGCTACCGGATGTATGGATGAACTTCTGCGCTGTGTTGCAAGACTGTAAAATGCGTTTTACAGTACATATCAAACTATGGATTCGTTAGATTGGACCCAATGGTTCCTTTGTCACCAAGTCTGCCCTCATGACGAGATATAGGAACACTAATTGGTTGTCTTTTACCTAGATAGTCCATGCAGAACTCAATAACCTCTTCAGTCCCATAACCTTCAACAATACTACCCTCAGGCTTCGACCGATTCCTCACGTATGACTTTAATATACCCATGTACCTCTCGAACAGATACATGTTACGTAGGAATACGGGTCCACATATCTTAATATCTCTAACAAGGTAAACAACGAGGTGGACCATGACGTCGAAGAATGATGGGGGGAAATGGATCTCAACCTGACAGAGAGTCTACACCACTTCACTCTATAAATTGTCCAGTACATCGGGATCAATAACCTTGCTAGAAATCGCATTGAAGAAATAGCATAGCTTCATGATTGCCAACCTGACATCCTCTAACAGAATATTTCTGATCGTAATAGGGAGCATTTGGGTCATCAAGACATGACAGTGGTGGGACTTCATACCAATCAACTTCAAATCATCCATGGACACAAGCTTCCTAATGTTTGCGGAGTAGTTCGATGGAACTTTAATACCTTGTAGGCACTTGCAGAGCTCTTCTTTCTCCTTTTTAGATAAGGTGTAGCATGCAGCGGGGATGTACGGACCTTTTTGATCCTCCTCTATCACTGCAAGCTTGGGCCTTATACTCATGTAGGACATATTGCAGCGAGCATTCACACCATCTTTGTTCTCCCCAGCTATGTTGAGCAGGATGCCAACTAAATTATCGCAATCATTTTTCTCAACATGCATGACATCAATACAATAACGGATATCTATCTCCTTCCAGTATGGTAAGTCCCAAAATATCGACCTCTTCTTCCAAATGGTCCTGGGACGAATAGAATTACAACTCTTTCCATACTGAACATCGATATCCTCCACGCGTGAATATACTTGCCTTCCACTCATAGGCTGCAGGGCAGCACGAACTTCCCTCTTCCCATCAAAATTTTCATCCATCTTACGGTATCAATGACTTCGAGGTAGAAACCTATGGTGACCCATGTACATAATTTTCTTGGAATTCGGTAGCCACAAGCTATCAGTGTCGTCTTCATAAATTGGACACGCTTTGGCTCCTTTCATGCTGTAGCCTGCCAAATTACCAAGGACTGGGAAATCATTTATGGTGCAAAATATCATAGCCCACAGGGTGAAGTTCTCTCTTTTGTATGCATCCCACACCGCGACCCCCTCATTCCACAATATTAGTAAATCCTCGATCATTGGTGCTAGGTACACATCAATATCATTTCCCGGCTGTCTGGGTCCCGAGATTAGCAACGACATCATGATATATTTTCGCTTCATGCACAACCATGGAGGGAGATTGTAGATACACAACAGGACTGGCCAAGTGCTGTGACGACTGCTCATATTACCAAACAGATTCATTCTATCCGTACTCAATCCAAATCTTATGTTCCTCAACTCGGCACCAAACTCCTCATATTTCCAATCAATGTTTCTCCATTGAGCCGAATCAACAGGGTGTCTCAGCTTGCCATCTTCCTTTCGAGATTCATAATGCCAACGCATCAATTTTGCCTCTTTGGGATTTGCAAACAACCGCTCCAAACGGGGAATGATGGGCAAGTATCACAAAACCTTAGCCGGTGCCCCTTTGTTCACATCTTCACCATCGTCGGTTCGGCTCTTACACTTCTTGTCATTACCTCCACCTTTTGTTTGTACCGGGGTACACCACAAACTGGACAAACACGCAGTTCCTTATGCGCATTGCGGTATAATATGCAATCATTTGGACATGCATGTATCTTTTCTATTTCCATTCACATAGGACATAGTACCTTCTTCGCTTCATAAATGCTTTTTGGCAACTCGTTCCCCTCTGGAAGCATATCCGATAGAAGAACTAAAAGTGCATTGAAACTTGTATGTGTCCAATAGTGTTTTGCCTTTAGTTCGAACAATGCAAGGACCGAACCCAACTTGGTGTGTTTCGCTTTGCAACCCGAAAACAACGGTTTGGCATCATCTTCCATCAAGCTTTTTAAGTTGTTTAAACTCTCTTTCTGTGTAATTTCCCTCCACATCCAACAAGATTTGATCTAAATTGTCCTCCTCAAACATATCACGCTCCAACTCGTGATCGGTTTCCTCAAACATTTGATCTAAATTGTCCTCCTCAAGCATGTCTTCATTGCATACTGGAGGGGTACTACTTGTCTCCCCATGATGGATCCAACACGTGTAATTCCTCACGAAGCCTCGCCGAATCAAGTGGTCTTCAATTTGAGCTGAGTTGTTGAATCTACTGAGATTGGTGCAATCAATGCAAGGACAATATATGAACTTTACACCCCTCTTAACCATGTCTTCTTCTACAATTCTTATGAACTCCTTAACCCCCATCTGAAATTCAGCACTCACACGGCTTTGTTGATACATCCATTCACGACCCATCTACAATTAAACCACAAACAAAAAATTAAGAAAACTGATGAGCTAGCGATTAGGATATGTCTAATTAGGTTAGGTCCTAATCCTATTCGAGGATATTTGATTCGGACAAGTTCCTAAGCTGTTGTACAACTCCAAAGAAAATTTCGGCAGTATCTCTCCGCTGTTCTCCAAATACACGTCTTGACAACAGGTCAAGAGGGTGTGTATCCGGAGAACACCAGGGAGGATGGTGCCGGAACTTTCTCTAGAGTTGTATAACAGCTTAGGAACTTGCCCGAATCACATATCCTCGAATGGGATTAGGACCTAACCTTTTGAAGAAAACCACAATTGTGTATCCATGCATTGAACGGTTGAGAACAATTCCGAGTACCGGATATGTGTCCAGTGCTATTTCCCAAAATCATAGCCTAGCTCCCATATATTCCACATTTGAGATGAATCATTACGCATACACATATGTAATTGACATAAATGTAGACTAGAGACTATTACATCTACTTAACCATTACAAGTCCATGACTGACCGGCCAAATAGAACACATAGAAGTAAATTACAGCAGAAATAAAACATAAACCAATAGTGGGACAGTAGTATGTCATCCAAACCCAGAGGCAACTGATTGGGGAAAGACCCAGTTCATCCATCGAAGAAGTTATCTGGCCCTGGAGCGAAGTAAGTGTCATCGGAAACCCCTTCATTACCTTCGTCTAAACATTTTACATACAACAAATGGGGAGTACACGTATGTACTCAGAAGACTTTAGTGTATGAAATTAAATATATAATGCATGATTATTGCAAAGGATTAAGCTTCTACTCTAGGTTTTAATTTCATCATAAGATAGTTTTTATTTGCATGTGAATAGTTCATCAAGTGGTAACAAAATTGTAAAAAGCATTTAATATGAACATAATAGAATTAATTAGATATTTATTTTCATCAATTCATGACCCTTCATGCCCATGAGCAGTGAGAGATCACAGCCCTACACAACATAAGTTCATCATCAAACCGTTACAACACCTTTTTCAAAACTTTTGCAAAACCAAAACTATACTTGACATTATTTCTCAAGCTGCTCTTGATCGTGAGCATGGATAATTAATTAGATTTAAATCTCTACAGAGAGTGTAAACTTTACCCAAATGACACATTCTATCAATCATGTCAACCATGCCACGCGATACCTACAGTACCCTTTTTGCTAGATTGTGACGAAACCGTTCAATTTGCTAGAGCCTAGCCTTGCACTAGCTCTAGTGATGTCTAACCCTTGCCATGGCGGTGCAAATCTAGCCTGTACACATAGTACTAAATATGGTTTATGCCCCATCACACCCTATGGAAATCTAGACCTGTAAACACAGCACTAACGATGGTTTACGCCCCATCGCATCCTTTACCGCATAGCAAGGCATGCACCATTGTATTGGAATGCTTTGGTCCCAACGCCTCGGTGAAGGCAGCACCTACGAATGACACCGTACACCTGGTTCATCCTTACTACTTCGGCCTACCAAAATGCAAGGCTAATCCCCAACTAATTTACTAAGTTAAGGCTATCCTATACTTGCACATGTGGTTGCACAAATTGACTCAGTTAATGGTATCAAGTTTAGTCCTTAGGTTGACTCAGGTAAGGATCTCCCCCTATCTACACGCAAGTTCATCCCTTGCACAGTGCAAGTCCATCCCTTGCACAACTAGTTATAACATATCCCGCCCATGTCTAAAATATAAGTTTTATTTTCATTTTTACCAGAATATCAACAACCTTTAATCATGTCAAACATTTTTCAAATTTGATCACTTACATATCCATCCTTTCAACTTCTATAGTAGGACTAAGCATATGCAATTAATACTCGATTATACCCATTCAACATTTCATAGAACATTTAAAATCTAGCCTAGTGTTCAATAACGTTTTCATGTCAATATTATTAAGGAAATCCCACAATTTTTGAAATACCACTATTGATTCCCACAATATAGTAACTTTATAGAAATTTACACACAATAATAATAATTTGATAAAACAATATAGACACCATAAAAAATAGGATCAAAATGTTCAAAGGAGGGTGGTTGTCTTGTTTCTCATTGTCTCGTATGTAATCTGGATCAGTTGTGGTATCATCATCAACATACTCAGATTCGTCGGTGTCTACACGTCGTTCGAGAAGAAGTATGATAAAACAATAAAATAACAGACTTTAGAATGTGGCAAAAAGAAATCAGATGTAAAAATCTAAATGGAAACTTACCAAAAGTGATGTGTGTATGGTTCTTAGGATTTAAGGTTGTTATGATGTGCATGAGGGTCCTATTAGCCCTTTTATTCAAGAATTGGTCTGGTTTATACTATCAAGTTAAACAACGGACTACGGTTCACTCTAGGGCATGATTCCTTGACTTTTATGTATACATTATTTTTATTTCTTGAATTCAAGAAGCTAAGATTATACATGAGTAATTTCGAATTCAAGAGGCTAAATTATCTGGATTCATTTAATATATTTTACCAAGTTATCATTTAGTGGTGTACATGTACAAGGCATTTTTCAAGAGTTTATGACAAAGGCAAGAGATAATTCATTTTGAACCTAAAGTTCATGCTACTCTTATAGGACCTCATTTATGTGATTTTACACTGAGTTAAACTTCATTTCAAAGGCTCTAAAGTCTAGTTGTTTTATTTGCTCACACTTCACATTTTCAATAACATTTGAATATTTCTACATCCTAAACATGTGCAAAAAGTTCATAAGTTCTAATTATTTTTGCATACACAGTAAGGACATATTCTTTAAAGGCTGTAGGATTTAATTTCACTAAATTTGAATCATTTTTGTACAAGATATAAACATTTGAACTATAACATACATTAAAATTCAACTATTTTAGCATTTGGTGCAAACTAAGTCCAAATTCAAATATTTTTATATATTTGGAAATATTATGACCTCAATATTGTGATAAAATTTATCTCATCACTTTTGGAGTTGGTTTGTTAAAATTTTACATATAGTGTATTTTTAGCCTAAAGCTTAATCTTGAGCTCATTTTTTGTACGCTGATCCAAATGAAAATATTTTTCCATATTCAGATTCCACATGATTTACACCAATTTATAAATTTGTCTCAATATATTTGGAGTTTTCTATCAAAATTTATTCAATTTTGAATAAATCTAAGAAGCAGCAAATTATGTCTTCCAAATTAGAAAGCGAATTCCTCCTTTTTCAGATTTTTTTGAAATCACTTGCACCGACTGACAAGTAGCTCCACTCATCGGTGGGTGCGTGAGCGCTGCCATTGATAGGTTGGGCCCACATGTCGGTGGCTCAGAGTAGGGCAGCTCGAAGGTGAGCTCGCTGGTGACGATGGGTAGCCGGAACCGACCGGTCGATGACTCGATGAACGAGAGGAGGTGGTCATGGACTTGGGGGAGCAATTGGTAGGGGTTGGACGCTGGCGAGGAAGTCTTGTGACACTACGGGATGTCGAGACATCGTAAAAGGTGAAATTGAAGAATGTGACACCACGGAGTGTCGTAACCTTATATAATGTGGATGTTAAGGTCAAAAACATTATAAAATGTGGAATTAAGGTTAAAACCATACGCTATGAGGTTTAATCGCGTTTTTGGGCCGTTTCCGGGGTTTTGGGCCTTTCCGGGGGGAGTTTGGGCCCAATAGAAGGGGTTGTGGGCTTTGGTGGGAAGGAGTATGAGTCCATTTAGGACTAGGAAACCTGGTTGGGGCTGGTAAAAGGGGCTCCCCCTGCCCCTTATGCGCCCCACCTCTCCCATTGGGCGCCCACAAGCACCCCCCCTTGCCCTAGCCGCACCCCTCCCCCTTTGGTCGTGCGCCCCTCCCCTTTGCCCCCTTGCCTCCCCACCTCTCCACCACCTCTCCTCCACCCCTTGCTGCCATAGGGTAGCCTCCCCACCCCTGCACCTCGAAGATCCATCCGTTGGAGCGAGGAGCGAGGAGATCTATTGGGTTTTCGTGCGTCGGGCGAAGGTATGGCCATGGGACTCCTTGGGGTTTGGCTAGGTACTGTTCTAAGGATGATTATAAAGTTTTTAGATCAATTGGTGGTGCTGGATTTGATTAGATTAGATGGATTCTTGAGTTGGTCACGTTCTCTGTTTCGGGCAGCATGAGCAGTCGACCTAGGGTATGGTTTTTCGCCAATTTAGAGTTGGAATTTGGTCGTACGGATGTTGAAGAAGTTGTAGGTAATTTCAATACCTTTCAGTGGGTATAAAGAATTTTAAATTCCGCTCAGCCGTTTGAAAGTTATGGTTGTTTTACCGAGCGTGTTAAAATCTGTGACGTGATTGGAACAGATCTCGGTATTTTGTAGATTAAACAACTTTAGAGTCCGAATCAGTCTTTCCTTATACTTAGAAAAAGTTAGGAAATTTCCTAAGCTACGTGAGGATGTACTCGTTTAATTGATTCGGAGTCTTAGAACTCAAGTTATGCCTTTTGGAAGGCTGCTGTCCCGGCGGGACAGAACCTCTGTTTTTGGGTATTGCGAGTAGTTGGCAATGTCGAGGTAGATGAGGGTTTGCGTACTATTTTGTGGACATGATTGTGAGTGTGTGGTACTTATGTGCAGGTGGTGTGACCCTGGGAGTGCCTTCTACTTCCCGCAAATCCGTTGCCCGTGGTTGAGGCAAGTGTATTGTAATGGATAGCGATTTGTAGGTTGCTAGTTGAGACTAGATGAGATTGATTATATGTGATGATCACTTGCCATGCTTTAATGATTGCCATTGATATGATGAGTATGTTTATCATGTTATGATGCCATGTGTTAATGTACAAGTTGATTATGATGTGGCATATTTGCATACATGGCATGATTACATGGCCTGGGCGGTGAGAAAGTCAAACTAGTTCGGGAAGGTCGGTGAGAAAGTTATGACTAATCCGGAGAGCCAATGAGTAAGTCCTACATCGTGATTCCATTCACCGCGGTGAACGGAAGCGAGGAGTAGGCACCCTCCATCTTCGGGATGGAAGGGGGGAGAGGGTGCACACCGACGGGTGTGTACTCAACCATACCGGTATGAGTTTCCAAGGAGACATGAGCATAGCATTGCATTGCATACATAATTATGATGATAATGATATGTGATCATGAATGAGATGGTTTATATGATGTGAGATATTATTGCCATATAATTGCTCTCGTTGTACCATTGCAATATGCTTGCTGAGTTTCGAACTCACGCTTGTGTTTTCCTGTTGTTTTAGGTACCATGAGACCGGCATGCGGGGAAGGGAAATAGTCACACTTCCGCACGTAGCTTCACTCATTTGATTCCACAAGTCATTCAACTAGTTTTTGATAATAAATTGCGTGTGATGATTATTGCTTTAAGGTTTAGCTTTGCTATATGAGAGTCTTATTGTTCGTTTGACTCTTGGAGACATTAAATGCTTGAAACTAGACTTACATGGTTGTTAAGTCGTTATTTATTGCTGTTTTAATGGTCTCTCATATTGCCTTATATTGCTATGCTGTTGTTGCTCCTTCAAATCATGTTAAAACAAGGAGATGCTGCCGAAATCTCGGGTTTTAGCATTTACCCCTTTGCTGTAATTTACCTTAATTCTTGGTATTTAGATGTTGTTTAGCTTATGTTTGGTAGCATTCAGGCATAATAAATGCCGGGGTGTTACAAGTCTGGCGACAGAGGAGGGTGGAGCTTGGCGGTGGCCACTGCTGGAGAAGAAAGAGGGAAGTGCTTAGTATCAGGCAAGTGCGATATGAGCATCAGGGAGGTAAGGGGAGTCTTCTATACCAATTAGCAGTGACAATTGTGTAGAGGTTTGGGTGATCAGCATGTGTCCAAAGAGGAGGAAGAAGACTTCACGACGGTGGTGATTCAGTTGATTCAAGCAGCAACTAAGGGATGTGGAAGGAGTAAAGGGATGAATGGAGTACCAAGACATGAAGAATTGGTGGAGGAGCTCACCAAGGTGATGGATTGCACGAGATGGGATCACCAGCCTTTACCCAAATCCATTTCTCTTAGACAGAAGTAAAGAAGCCTTTAATTCCTAGGACATATCGCTTTGAAACTTTTTTTAAATTTTTATATAAAGCTACCAAGGACTTATCTATCTACTAAAATTTGTGCAAGTTAAAAACTCTAGTAGAAAATTTTATAAAAATCTGACAAGTAGACCTGTTCAGATTTGTATTTTCTATAATTAATTTATTTGAGGTAATAAATTGAATTATTAAATTTTGATAAATTTTCCAAGACTTATCAAAAGCTAGGTAATTTTGTATAAAAATTTAAAATTTAATTCTTGAGTAGTTATTTTTTAATAAATCTATCCATGCATATTCTAGATTTTTATATTTTTAACTCTTGAATTTTTATAGGTAGTAAAATTAATTAATAATTTCATAGATTTTTACAAAATGTATATATTACTATGAGGAGTGTTTGATAAAATTATTAGTTTCAAATAAGATTCGAAATATTTTATAAAAACTACCATGACTACATTTGTATTAAAAATTTATTGTTTTTACATCATTATCTTTAATTAAATGCTTTCACATTCATTTTTTACTGTGGTGAATTATTTCCAGAGCAAATTTACTTTGGTGTAAATTTTTATTACCATTTTATTTGGTGTAAATTTTTATTACCATTTTACCTTTTATCTTTTACCATTTTTACATATGGATTTTTGTTCTTAAAAAATCCAAAAACAAGGAATAAAGGCCAAAATTCAGACTTCATCACAATCAAATTTTTAAGATGAACATTTTTATTTCTTGCTATGTTTTAGGATGTTACACCCTTCTGCTCAAGCCTCATGCCCCCTCGTTCTACTCGCGTTGCACCGCTGGCCGCTGCCACCCGCTAGGTACGCTCTTAGATTCTCCCTTCTCTCCTCTTGTTAAATTGATTTAGGGATTTCTAAAACATGGGGTGGATTGGATATGTGGAATGTGGATGTTACTTGTTATACTGCAGTTGGGCCTTATTGGCTTTAGCAAAGGCCCACTTCTTCTTTCTTCTTCCCATGTTTCTTCCTCCCCTGTTTATGCCGATCTGCAGAGGCCATGGCTGCCAGGTGAGGAGAGTTTTGGTGGGGAGGTATCGACACTGATGTGGAGGGTAGGTTCCAACCTAACGGGGCCCCTCGTTGGATTCACCCTACTCTAGGTGTAGCCGTAGTTCAAAACACACTATGTAAAGACCTGAATCATGTCACTTGAGCCTGGGAATATCATTAGTAGATTCAAGCCTTTGAACTAGCATCACATATAGTTGAAACTAGGTTGAGTCACGCGTGATGCCGCGTCGTATGAAATTTGATCCGAAGTTCTTGTTACAAAAACCGTAATTTAGGTTTTCTCGGTGATGTTTTTTAAAAAATTGGCTGGCCAGGAGCTGTCGGTAAATTAGTGTAACCATGGGGTCATATGTGCCAAAAACGACTAGAGGACCTGTTCGTGAATTTGCGAAAGCAAAAATGCAATTTTGGTTTCCTTGGTCGTGTTTTTTTTTAAAAATTGGCTGGCTATAAATCGTCGCCAAATTTGCAAAACCATAGGGAGGGACCTATCCATGATTGCAAACAACCGATGGGGGATCTGTTCGTGAATTTGCGAAAGAAAAAACATAATTTTGGTGTTCTTGGTGGTGTTTTTTTAAAAATTGGTTGGCTATCAAACGTTGCCGAATTTGCGAAATGACGGGGAAGGACCTATCCACAATTGTGAAAAACCAACGTAGGACCCATTCACGAATCTATGGAACCACGATTTTTTGTGAAAAACCGATAGAAATACCTTGTAACACCCCAATTTTTGCTTTTCATGTATTTAAATGGTATTTTGCACTTTTGAGATTTTTTGGAATTTTTAGGGATTTATTTGGATTTAATTTGAATTTATTCCCTTTAGAGATAATTAAATAATTAAAAGTTTTAAATAAATTTTTGTTGGAAATATTTTATTTGAGTCCAGAATGTCTCAAAATATTTTCTAGAATTTTTCTGAGCATTTTGCTATTTTTCTCGATTTATTTGAATTTCTAGAATTATTTTTAAATATTAAAACGCTGGAAACCGTAGTGGGTTAGTATTGTTCATCGGACCTGCTTCAGACACCAATCTGACTCGAGTCCGACCGAGCCACGTTCGAGACAGACCCGAGCCGGACTTAAACCCTAATTCCGCAACTATTGGATCTCGATCCGACGGCCATGATTGTGCCACGTCATCTCCGTCTCCGATACGGATTGCACCGCCGTGTTTCATCGTGTGGGCCTAGGGTTTTGAATTAGGCACGGACGTCAGGGCTATTTATTGCTTGGACCAACTTCCGAGAATCCCCATTTCCTTGCGCAAATTTTGTCCTTGTTTGCCAAGCCCGAGCCGCCGCCAGTTCGTGCCAATTGCTCGCCGTAGTCGGTTGAGCGCCGCCACGGTTTTCCTCTCGTTCCGCCAACAGGGAGCTGTTCTAGTCGCGCGTGAACCCAGATCTGGAACCCTCGCGTCGAGCCGCGCCCGTGGAGACCACTCACCTCGCCGGAGCTGCCTCGGAGCGCCATTTGGGAGGTCATCTTCTTCAAGTCTGGCCGGAACTCACCGTCGTGCACCATCGCATCTTCGCGATCAACTACAACCGTCCGATCAAGATCAAACGCCCCAGGTTAGTCCACGTGGTTTCCCCTCTAGTGTACTAAATTAGATCGTAACCGTTAGATCTAGATTGAACGGTGTGGATCGAATAGCACATCGATAGTTCATAAATAGCACACCTTAGCACGCTCGTTCTGGACCGTTGGATCTAGATCCAATGCATCAGATTAAGCCACGTAACCTTACCCGTAGCAAACTAGATATAATCTTGGCGATTGGATTTAGATCGTACGGCTTATAATTAGCGTTCAGTTAGGACTGCTCAGATCTAGCGTTGAGTTCGGATCGCTCCAAACTCGGTGAAACTGTAGCCGTTGGATCCTAGATCAAGGGCTCAGATTGCGCCACGTATGCTTGATTAAGTCCAGACCGGTCCGATCTCGATTAGATTTGGACCGTCGGATTTGGAATCAACGGTTTAGATGGAATAGCACGCCCGTGCGTGCGTGACGTCAGCAACAATGCCATGATGACATCATCGGTGGGTCCACTTGTCACTGACAAGTTATTTTCCGAAAAATATATTTTTAGTTTTTATTAATCTATTGCTGACGTCATGCTGACATCATAATACGAATTTTCATTGGAAGAATAATACGACCGGAATAGAAATCAGCGCTAACGTCAGGCTGACGTCATATTTCTGAATTATCAATTCAAAAATAAATGAGTTAATTCGATTTATTCTTTTAATTGATTTTTCAAACTTCAAATGCTTATAACTTTTGCGTTTTAACTCCGATTTGAGTGATTCTAATTTTTAAAAATTTTTAAAATCAAGCTCTATTTGATTCTGAATTTTATTTGATTTTTGGACTTGAGTTTCTCTCTATTTTATTTATTTATTGCTATTTTCGTCCGTTACGCGTAGACGTTGAAGTGCCCGAAGGCTTCGAAGGTGAAGTTTTGACCCAGGAGCCAGCTCAAGACCAAGAACTAGTACTCTTTGAAGGCTAGTTATGCTTTGATCATATTGTTCCCACTTTCGAAAATTATTTTGATTCAGTTTATTGCACGCTAATTTAAGTAGAAAATGCTTTAATTATTTCTAGGAATTAGTTAAATGCCAATTTTGCTGTGTGCCACCTTGTCATAAATAATTGTATGCCATTAACCCTTTTGTCACCCTAGTTATGTATTATGTAGTTGGACATTATTATATTGCCAACTTGGGTAATTAGACCACTGTAGTATAATGCTTAGCCCTGCCACGTAGATGTCATGATTTTGGACAATCAACTATTAACGCTGACTTAATGAGATATGGAACATGTTTTGGAAAGTGTCATGTGTTATTGATGAATGATGTTGATGGCACGTGGTGCATGGTAAAGAACTGGGGTGGTAAAATGCTTTAAGACTTGGGCAAGTGACAAGATTGATCTGGTAGTCCAGGATTGGTACGAGGAGAGATGTTTTGGTTCTTCGGGTAGTATTGCCTTGGTCACCCTAAGGACTTAACCTTGCAAGCCTTTGAATTGAGTCAAGCATGCAACCACAAGTCTGGACCTAGTGGAGTAGGTTGCTAATAACTTGCATGTGATACCTCGGGGTGTCAACTATACCTTTTGTGTAGTTGTAGGGGGAGCGTACCAGGTGCTGCGGCATGGTACCCATCTAACGGTATGTCAGTCCCATACTTCGCCTCTGCTGAGGTAAAAGATGGTGTATGGCAACTGGAGAGGTTCACTTGTAAAGTTAGAGGTTTCCGAAAAACTTTGTTACGGGCACTCGCCTTTGTGGTGTTTGACTGTATCTTGTGGGTAAAGTGCATAACCTCTGCAGAGTGTAAAATCTATTCGAATAGCCGAGTCCGCGGTATTGGACACTGCTCGAGGATTACAGTCAAGGGTTAGATTTTCATGAAAATAACTTGGTTTTGGTAAATGTTTGGGTTGGGACTGAGAATTGGACTTAGGTTGTGGAATGCTTTACTTGTGAAATGATTGTGAAAGTTATTACCTTTACTATTCTTTTACTGCTTTGCAATCTATTACTTTATTTATGAATGTTGTTTCACTGCAAATGAACCATGAGCCTGTCCTTTGTACTAAGCCATGCATGTAGAATATTAGCTTTGCATTCTGTGCATGACTTGCTGAGTACCAAGTACTCACCCCTTGCAACAATACAACACCAGTTGAAGAAGAAGCGACGCCATCTTTGGATGAAGAACTTCAGGAAGAGCCGTCTACCTAGGGAGCGAGCCCAGTCAGTTGCCTGTGGCATATTGGTTGGCGCCACACGTTTCTTTACTTTTCCGCTGCAGTTATTTCTTTTAATAAGTTCTCGCCCTGCGAGGCGTATCTTTTGTAACTTGACCATAAGGTCGAGAAACCAGTTTGTTTATTAAATAAAGTACTTTATTAATTGGCTGAGTATGATTGTGATATGTACCGATGTTGAGACTGTGTGCACTAACGTGATCCTGGACTAGTGCTGAATACACAGAGGGTCCGGATTTGCATATTCGGGTCTTGACAGAGGTGGTATCAGAGCCATACTGACTGTAGGACTACCCTTAGCTAGAATGGCCGATAAAACCTATTTTCTAAAAGTTAAAACTTGCCAAGATGATGAATGAAATCTCAACTTGTCTCTTCTCTCTTTTTCTTACCCCCTTGCTGAATATTTATTGTTCTTTGTTCAAAAAAAATTGTCGCATTCTCACATGAGTGTCTTTGGCAGATGAAGATGATCAACAACTACGCGGAGCGTAAGGGAGGCTACGCTGCTGAGTTATGGCGTATGCTGCTGGTACTTGGAGGTTTTGAGAGACCGCTCTACTAAGGGACCACCATAGTACAGGTAGGATTGGTCCAAGCGTGGCGCATCAAAGTCACTATGTATGCCCGAGAGAAGACGAAGGTAAGTCGTCCACTCTACTTCACCACGAGGAGGTCTTCGTTTAAGGCCGGGATTCAGGAGACATCGCGTCTAGCGATGCGGCAGATTGCTCGCATCTACTCCAGGGAATTGGAGGGCATAGTGTTCTATCACCATCCGCACAGAGACAACCGCCTTGACCGGGAGCCAATAGATGATGAGAACGCCACGATCACTCATCTAGCGAGGTTTGTCGTCACTCAGGGGGATGTGATTGATGATACAGTACAGGAGTTGCAGAAGGCTCGCGCTGAGGTCGAGAATGTCAAGAAGCAACTGCAAGAAGCTCGAGAGTACCTAGCTCACTCTATTCAGAGGGTTCGTGAGCTGGCGATGGCGCTGTACGGACTCGAACCAGAGCCGGTGTTAGAGCTGCATGACCCAGACCCTGAGGAGGACCCAGAGGAGGCGCCACCTGCATTGCAGCCAAAGCCGGAGCCAGAGGAGGATGTCACGTCGTCGACCACAGTTGTGGTAGGGCATGGTGATTGCTTTACGCCGATGCCATCACACCCGCCAGTTTACCCACCGGGGAGCCCCCCAGGAGGGTGGCTCGAGGAGTGAGCATTCAGGACTAGTAGTTGAGACTCATTTGTCGAGTCACGTCTAAGAATAAAGAGTTACCCTTAGAGGCATTAGACTTCAGTGTGTTAGTTAATTTGGATTTTCATTGCTTGCTGAGTGTGCAGTATGTGTTGCAAGGCCCTTAGGCATTGTAAGCAACCATACCAAGTTATTATTAAACAATTAATAAAGTTGGAGTTTGAGTTACACCTTTCACCCCACATAAGTTCTCTATTACTTGCCTATTCTTGCTTCCCTCTCGTCCCTAAACCTTGGAGCAATCGACAGATGGTGAACACTCGCGGAAACCTTGGAGGCAACGGAAGTGGTTCTCGCCCCGCAGGAAACCCCAATGATGGAGCACATGCACCTCAGCCAGCACCGCCAGTTGACATGCAGAACTTTGGAGCCTTCCTTGCTGCACACACCCAACTGATGCACGCCATGATGCATCAGATGTAGAAAGTCACTGCTCAGGCCGCTGCCCACCAAGCTAATCAGGGACAACAACAGAACTCAAGGCTGTCAAAATTCATGAGGACCCATCCACCCATGTTCTCTGGGAATGCCAACCCATTGGAGGCAGATGACTGGCTAAGGTCAATTGAGAGGAAGTTGCATATCACCCAGTGTGTAGGGGACTAGAGAGTGCTTTACGCATCTCACCAGCTAGAGGGGACTGCAGCTGAATGGTTGGAGAATTACTGTGCTACATAGGAAAACCCACAGGAAATCACCTGGGAAGAGTTTACAGCTGCATTTCGTCAGTATCACGTGCCAGAAGGAATCATGGACCTCAAGAAGGAAGAGTTCAGAGCTTTAAAGCAGGGCAGCAAGTTAGTGGCTAATTATCTTAATAAGTTCACCCAGCTTGTTCGCTACGCACCTGAAGATGTGGTGACAGATAAGGCTAGACAGTCTCGCTTCATGAAGGGATTGAACTCAGGACTACAGGTGGTGCTGATTACCCACACATTTCTTGATTTCCAAGAATTGGTGAACAAGACACTTATTCTGGAGGACAAGCTCAAGGAGCTAGAGGACAACAGGAAGCGTAGGATGGCACAGCAGGGAGCACGCCAGGGAGTGCAGCGTTTGAGAATTGCACCAAATCAGTTCTTCAGGTTCCAGTGCGAGAATCTTTGTAAGAACACCGCCGCCAAAGACCAAGACTCGCCAACCGTAACTACGGACACTAGCTCCAGCCAAGAACGCCGCTACTAGCAGTCAGCAGGGCACAGTGAGACACTGTTATACATGCAATGAACCAGGGCACTTTTTCAACAATTGCCCCAAGAAGACAGCAGGACTGACCCCCTGTTCTCTTCAATCTGGGGTCCACACCAGCAAGAACACCTGCACCAGGAATGAGCCGCGGAGTTGCACAGCCTGGGGCCACAACTTAAACTGTGGTGAGAGGATGCATCAACCATGTTACCGCAGAGGCACTACAGAATGCTACGGATGTCATACTGGGTAAGTTACTTGTCAACTCAGCACCTGCAACAGTTTTGTTTGACTCCAGAGCTTCACATTCGTTCATTTCCCAAAGGTTTGCTGCTAAAAATGATTTGGAGACCGTGTTTCTAAAATGCACGCTTTTAGGTCAAACCCCTGGGTCAGAACTCCGAACTAAAGTAGGATGTTCCGGGGTAAGAATATTAATAGGTGGGGAAGAATTCCTAGCGAACCTCATTATATTGGAAACCCACACTTTAGATGTTATCCTAGGGATGGATTGGTTGACCAAACACAAGGCCATGTTAGACTGTGGACGAAGAGTCATATCAGTTGAGAGCCCTTGTGGAAGGAAAGTGGAGTTTCAAGCGACCGCCATTCGTGATGGACAACTGATGGTCAACAGCGTAAAGGCAGTCAGCATTGAAGATGTTCCGGTGGTGAACGAGTACCCAGACGTTTTCCCTGAAGATCTACCTAGCATGCCGCCAGAGAGAGATATAGAGTTTGTAATAGAGTCGGTACCTGGAACAGCACCGATAGCAAAGAGACCCTATCGGATGTCAACCGAAGAATTGGTAGAGATGAATAAGCAGCTTGAGGAGCTGATGGAAAAGGGATTCATCAGACCTAGTTCATCGCCGTGGGGAGCGCCAGTGTTGTTCGTCAAGAAGAAGGACGGGAGTTTTCGGATGTGCATAGACTATCGTGCACTCAATGATGTCACCGTGAAGAACAAGTATCCGCTACCCAGGATCGATGACCTGTTTGATCAACTAAGAGGAGCTGGAGTTTTCTCCAAAATTGACCTGAGGTCGGGATCTCATCAGCTAAAGATCCGATCGGAGGATATTCCGAAAACCGCATTCTCGTCAAGATACAGACATTATGAGTTTACAGTTATGTCCTTTGGTTTGACGAATGCACCAGCATATTTCATGAACCTGATGAATAAAGTATACATGGAATACTTGGACAGGTTCGTGGTGGTGTTTATAGATGACATTTTGGTCTACTCCAAGATGAGGGAAGAGCATACAGAACATCTGAGGTTAGTTCTAGAAAAGCTAAGAGAACAGCAACTCTTCGCCAAGTTCAGCAAGTGTGATTTCTGGAAGGACAAGGTGGAGTTCCTTGGACATGTAATGACCGCAGAAGGAGTCGCTGTTGATCCAAGCAAGGTAGAAGCTGTGTTACATTGGGAGCAGCCGAAGACGGTGACTCAGATTCGGAGTTTCCTTGGGATGGCAGGATATTACCGCCGCTTCATTGAAGGATTTTCGACGATTGCGAGACCTCTCATGCAATTGTTGAAAAAGGAGAAGAAGTTCACTTGGACGCCAGAGTGCAAAAAGGGTTTTCAGGAGCTGAAGAAGCGATTGACATCAGCACCGGTGTTAGTCCTATCGGACATGAACCAGAGTTTTGACATATACTGTGATGCATCGTGCCAAGGACTTGGATGCGTGCTGATGCAGAACAGAAAGGCCGTTGCGTATGCATCGAGGCAGTTGAGGTCGCATGAAGAGAACTACCCAACGCATGACCTGGAGTTAGCTGCCATAGTGCATGCTCTGAAGTTGTGGCACCACTATCTGATCGGGAACAGATGTGAAGTGTATACGGACCACAAGAGTCTAAAATACATCTTTACCCAATCAAACCTAAACATGAGACAGAGGAGATGGTTGGAGCTGATCAAGGACTACAATGTTGGAATTCATTACCATCCAGGCAAGGAAATGTGGTAGCTGATGCCTTGAGTCGGAAAAGCCACATCGTCAATATGTTGGTGGGTGAGAGTCAAGTTGAATTGTGCAAAGAATTTCAAAAGATACAGATAGAGGTGGTACTTGAATGATTTTTAGTCGCTTTGGAAGTGAAGCCTACCCTTGAGGACCAGATCCGAGAAGGACAGAAGGATGATGACAAGATTCAAAGGATCAAGTCTAAGATGGAGGAAGGCAAGGCGAAAGACATCAAGCAGGACGAGCAAGGCACGTTGTGGATTAAGGATCGCATTTGTGTGCCAAACAAGAAAGAGCTGAAGCAGTTGATATTGGAGGAAGCCCATGACTCCAAGTACTCAATTCATCCGGGAAGTGCTAAGATGTATCAAGATCTAAAGAAAAGATTCTGGTGGCCAAGTATGAAGCGTGAAGTTGCCGAGCATGTTGCGTTGTGTGACATATGCCTACGAGTCAAGGCAATGCATCAGAGGCCTGCAGGATTGCTACAACCGTTGAAGATACCTGAGTGGAAGTGGGAGAAGATCGGTATGGACTTCATTACCGGTTTACCGAGAACTCAGGGTGGATATGATTCCATATGGGTTATAGTAGACCGATTGACAAAAGGTCGCTCATTTCATCCCCGTGAAGACCACCTACTCAGGGGATAAATTGGCAGAGTTGTACATGTCAAGAGTTGTCTGCTTGCATGGAGTGCCAAGGAAGATTGTATCGGACAGAGGTACCCAATTTACCTCAAGATTCTGGAATAAGCTACATGAAGCCATGGGAACCCATCTGAACTTTAGTACAGCTTATCATCCGCAGACGGACGGACAGACGGAAATAGTTAATTAGATTCTGGAAGACATGTTGAGAGTTTGTGCGTTAGCTTATGCTACCTCTTGGGATAAGAGTTTGCCCTATGCCGAGTTCAGCTATAATAATAGTTATCAGGCAAGTCTGCAAATGTCACCATTTGAAGCATTATATGGTAGACCGTGCCGAACGCCGCTGAATTGGAATGAGACCGGAGAGCATCACGTCTTCGGACCAGACATTTTTCGAGAAGCCGAAGAGCAGATCGCCATGATTCGGGAAAGATTGAAGATAGCACAATCAAGACAGAAGAGTTATGCTGATAATCATCGTAGAGATTTGAGCTTTGAACCGAAAGAGTTCGTATACCTCAGAGTTACACCTCTCAAGGGAGTTAAGAGGTTCCACGCCAAAGGGAAGCTTGCGCCAAGATATGTTGGACCATTCAAGATCCTGAGTCACAGAGGAAAGGTTGCTTACCAACTGGAGTTGCCGTAGTCATTAGCAGGAGTGCATGACGTGTATCATGTATTGCAACTAAAGAAGTGTCTAAGAGTATCAGAGGAACAGACGCCTTTGGAGGCGATCGAGCTACAAGAAGATTTGACCTACAAGGAACACCTGGTGAAGATTTTGGACACAATGGATCGAGAGACGAGAAACAAGTCAACTCGTTTCTGCAGAGTCCAGTGGAGCAATCATTTGGAAAGTGAAGCGACTTGGGAGCGCGAAAAGGATTTGAGAAAAGAGTTTCCGAACCTATTACTTAGTCAGCCCTAAATCTTGGGGTCGAGATTCTATTAAGGGGGGAGGTTTATAACACCCCAATTTTTGCTTTTCATGTATTTAAATGGTATTTTGCACATTTGACAATTTTTGAAATTTTCTGGGATTTATTTGGATTTAATTTGAATTTATTCCCTTTAGAGATAATTAAATAATTAAAAGTTTTAAATAAATTTTTGTTGGAAATATTTTATTTGAGTCCAAATTTTCCAGAATTTTTCTAGAATTTTTCTGAGCATTTTGCTATTTTTCTCGATTTATTTGAATTTCTAGAATTATTTTTAAATATTAAAATGCTGGAAACCCTAGCGGGTTAGTACTGTTCATCAGACCCGCGTCAGACTCGAGTCCGACTGAGCCACGTTCGAGCCAGACCCGAACCGGACCTAAACCCTAATTCCGCGACTGTTGGATCTCGATCCGACGGCCGTGATTGTGCCACGTCATCTTCATCTCTGATATGGATTGCGCCGCCGCGTTTCGCCGTGTGGGCCTAGGGTTTTGAATTAGGCAAAGACGTCGGGTCTATTTAATGCTTGGACCGACTTTCGAGAATCCTTGTTTCCTTGCGCATATTTTGCCCTAGTTTGCCATGCCCGAGCCGCCGCAAGTTCGTGCCAATTGCTCGCCGTAGTTGGTTGAGCACCGCCATGGTTTTACTCTCGTTCCACTGCTGGGGAGTTGTTCTAGTCGCGCGTGAACCCAGATCTGGAACCCTCGCGTCGAGCCGCGCCCGTGGAGACCACTCACCTCGCCGAAGCTGCCTCGGAGCACCATTTGGAAGGTCATCATCTTCAAGTCCGGCCAGAACTCACCGTCGTGCACCACCGCAGCTTCGCAATCAACCACAACCGTCCGATCAAGATCAAACGCCCCAGGTTAGCCCACGTGGTTTCCCCTCTAGTGAACTAAATTATATCGTAGCCGTTAGATCTAAATTGAACGGTGTGGATCGAATAGCACGTCGATAGTTCGTAAATAGCACGCCTTAGCACGCTCGTTTTGGACCGTTGGATCTAGATCCAACGCATCACATTAAGCCATGTAGCCTTACCCGCAGCAAACTAGATCTAATCTTGGCCGTCGGATTTAGATCGTACGGCTCAAATTTAGCATTCAGTTCGGACCGCTCAGATCTAGCGTTGAGTTCGGACCGCTACGAACTCAGCGAATTCGTAGCCTTTGGATCCTAGATCAAGGGCTCAGATTGTGCCACAAATGCTTGATTAGGTTCGGACCGGTCCGATCTCGATTAGATCTGGACCGTGGGATTTTGAATCAACGGTTTAGATGGAATAGCACGCCCGTGCGTGCGTGACGTCAGCAACGATGTCATCGGTGGGTCCACTTGTCAGTGACACGTTATTTTTCAAAAAATATATTTTTATTTTTATTAATCTATTGCTGATGTCATAATATGGATTTTTCATTGGAAGAATAATCCAGCTGAAATAGAAATCGGCGTTGACGTCATATTTCCGAATTATGAATTCAAAAATAAATGAGTTAATTTGATTTGTTCTTTTAATTGATTTTTCAAACATCAAATGCTTATAACTTTTGCGTTTTAACTCCGATTTGAGTGATTCCAATTTCTAAAATTTTGTAAAATCAAGCTCTAAATTTTCGGACTTGAGTTGCTCTCTATTTTATTTATTTATTGCTATTTTCATCCGTTACGCGTAGACGTTGAAGTGCCCGAAGGCTTCGAAGGTGAAGTTTTGACCCAGGAGCTAGCTCAAGACCAAGAGCCAGTACTCTTTGAAGGCAAGTTATGCTTTGATCATATTTTTCCCACTTTCGAAAATTATTTTGATTTAGTTTATTGCATGCTAATTTATGTAGAAAATGCTTTAATTATTTCTGGGAATTAGTTAAATGCCAATTTTGCTGTATGCCACCTTGTCATAAATAATTGTATGACATGAACCCTTTTGTCACCCTAGTTATGGATTATGTAGTTGGACATTATTAGATTGCCAACGTGGGTAATTAGACCACCGTAGTATAATGCTTAGCCCTGCCACGTAGATGTCATGATTTTGGACAATCAACTATTAACGCTGACTTAATGAGATATGGAACATGTTTTGGAAAGTGTCATGTGTTATTGATGAATGATGTTGATGGCACGTGGTGCATGGTAAAGAACTGGGGTGGTAAAATGCTTTAAGACTGGGGCAAGTGACAAGATTGATTTGGTAGGCCAGGATTGGTACGAGGAGAGATGTTTTGGTTCTTCGGGTAGTCTTGCCTTGGTCACCCAAAGGACTTAACCTTGCAAGCCTTTGAACTGAGTCAAGCATGCAACCACAAGTCTAGACTGGGACGGACCTAGTGGAGTAGGTTGCTAATAACTTGCATGTGATACCTCGGGGTGTCAACTATACCTTTTGTGTAGTTGTAGGGGGAGCGTACCAGGTGCTGCGGCATGGTACCCATCTAACGGTATGTCGGTCCCATACTTCGCCTCTGCTGAGGGAAAAGATGGTGTATGGCAACCGAAGAGGTTCACTTGTAAAGTTAGAGGTTTCCGAAAAACTTTGTTACGGACACTCGCCTTTGTGGTGTTTGATTGTATCTTGTGGGTAAAGTGCATAACCTCTGCAGAGTGTAAAATCTATTCGAATAGCCGAGGCCCTGGTATTGGACACTGCTCGGGGATTACAGTCAAGGGTTAGATTTTCATGAAAATAACTTGGTTTTGGTAAATGTTTGGGTTGGGACTGAGAAGTGGACTTAGGTTGTGGAATGCTTTACTTGTGAAATGATTGTGAAAGTTATTACCTTTACTATTCTTTTACTGCTTTGCAATCTATTACTGTATTTATGAATGTTGTTTCACTGCAAATGAACCATGAGCTTGTCCATTGTACTAAGCCATGCATGTAGAATATTAGCTTTGCATTCTGTGCATGACTTGCTGAGTACCAAGTACTCACCCCTTTCAACAATACAACACCTGTTGAAGAAGAAGCGACGCCAGCTTTGGAGGAAGAACTTCAGGAGGAGCCGTCTACCTAGGGAGCGATCCCAGTTAGTTGCATGTGGCATATTAGTTGGCGCCACGCGTTTCTTTACTTTTCCGCTGCAGTTATTTCTTTTAATAAGTTCTCACCCTGCAAGGCGTATCTTTTGTAACTTGATAATAAGGTCGAGCAACCAGTTTGTTTATTAAATAAAGTACTTTATTAATTGGCTGAGTATGATTGTGATATGTACCGATGTTGAGACTGTGTGCACTAGCGTGATCCTGGACTAGTGCTGAATACACATAGGGTCCGGATTTGCATATTCGGGTCCTGACAGACCTTAACGTAATTTTAAATTTTACGTGGGACTTTTTCGCGAGGTATGTGACATGGCATGCCTTAGAGGGCAGCAATCCCACTGGCTTTATGATATTATGTAGAATGTGCGGTGCATACCGTACTGTGTAAAATTATTCTCTCTGTTTTTTCTTAAAAAGGCTGCAGGATGACCTTTACATATTTTTTTTAGAGTGGTCTCAAAAAAATTGGATGGGTTGGAGCCGTCTATTAATTTGCATAACCATGGGTTCATTTTTTTCAGAGTGATCTCTAAAAAATGGGATGGGTAGAAGCCATCTACGAATTTGCGTAATCACGGGTTCATTTTGTTTTGCAAAAAATAACCCAAATGTAATTTTTGGAGGACCCTTCTGCGAGAACGTAAAAATGGTGTAGAATACATTCGTAAATGTACGGAATTACGGTCTTTTTTGAAAAATAACCGGCGTAAGGACCTAAATGCAATTTAATTTTTTCGAAGGAACTTTTAGCGAAGAGGGCGGCGTGGCTGGCTGGCTGCTCCATAAATCTTCCAGGCATAATAGATATAATTTTCTCGGGAAAAATGGAGAAAGGATCTTCTTTTGCCGAGTTTAACACTCTATACGTTCATTGGTGAATAATACATGTTTCGAAAAATATTTTCGATCGAGTTGCAAAAAAAAAACTATAGAGATACTATTGTACACATATATTTCTTATTCCTAAAAATATTAGAAATCGAGTTACAAAAAAAAAAGAGATAGAGTTGTACACATATTTCTTTTGACGAATTTGGCTAACACTTCATTATTACCCGGTCAACCTTCTTTTCTCGAGTTTAACATTCTATATGTTAACCAGACAATAATACATGTTCCAAAAAATATTAGAGATACCAACCTTCTTTTGTTGAGTTTAATACTTTATGCATTCACCGAGTAATAATACATGTTTCGAAAAATATTATAGATCGAGTTGGGAAAAAGTCTAGAGATTAGAGATCGAGCTAGAAAAAAAAAGTCTAGAGATAGAGATGTACACATATTTCTATTGACGAAAATATTTTTTTTAGAAAAAATGAATAAAGGACCTGGATGTAAGGACCGGGGACCTGTTTGTTATTTTTTTGGATCTGAGCACTACCCTGAAAAATTAGAAAAGAGCTCGTTCGCGATTTGTATTTACCGAGAGTTTTTTCCTGTAAAGTAACAAACCGAGGGACCTAAACGCTATTTGGAAGCATCTTTCGTACCCTCACGAAAAATCGCAAAGGACCTTTTTGTAATTTTATAGGGACCTATCCGTAATTTAAAGAAAATAGAGGGATTTTTTTGCAAAATGGCAGGGAGGCGACGTGGACACACTGGTCGGCTGGCAATTCCTCCCGAATTAATAGATGTAATATTACTAGCTCAAGTGAAGGAACAGTTAGCCAAATGCATGCAGAAGCTGAACACGGTCATCGCTGGATTGTTTGTTTTGTTCGTAGGAGTGCTATTTCCAAAATTATAATTTCTTCAACTGCAATGTGTGGCTCATCCATTTTGTAACGAAGCTGTGTTGGTCCAGTTGTAAGGCTTGAGAATTGTGGAATTCTAATTGTTATCATATGGATAGAATCTGTATCCCGGAGAGAAGGACTCTATCCATGGTGGGTGAATCCGAATTAATCTCCAGGGGTCCTCCACTATATATATAGGGTATTGCCTTGTACAGAAAAGATCAATCTAATAAAGAGAGATTTTCCCCTCATATTGTGTGTCCTTCTACTTGCGTATTTGTCTCTACTTGGGTGATATTATTGGCGTGCCGTCGATTGGCATGGGTGAACGATCTCGTTTCACAACACGTTATCAGCATGAGTCTCTACCACAAGAAGCGAAGAATCGTCGACTACGATGAACGACTACTACCAGCAATTGATCACCCGATCCGATCTGCAATCAACTCGCCATCAAGCCGACATCTACTCGGATCGCCGAAAAAGTCCTACGTGACTCTATCCTACGCGATAGTCAACACATCCGGCATCAAGAACGTAAGTAATCGCGCGTGATCAAAATCCTGTAGATTGTCTCATTGGATGTATTGATATAATCTACTGTTAGAGATTGTTCTTGATCTATTACTATCCATAAAAAAAAAATTGTTTAGCACACTATTGGAAGCTCCATACCCTGGGTTTATTTTCTAGCTTTTGCCATGTTTAATATGTGATAAGTTGATTTTTCTGTTACATAAGTAATTCTGAAAATTGCTCAAATATTAACGGAGAATTGCAAAATTTGCTAGAAAATTTTGAGGACATGAGTAGTTGAGATTTGATTTCAGTAATGAAGAAATAGATGTAAGATAATTGTTGTCTAAGAAAACACACATGAGGCTTGGTTCTTTAATTGGCACCCGGAAACGGGAAGTGCTCCCTCCCTCATGTGAGCCCTAGGGGCGGGTTGACCTGGCCATGAGTTGAGCTGATGGAGACATTCACCTGTTTTCACTCTCAGCCAACAAGAGTTACATAAGATGTAATTAGCATTATGTCGTATTTAATTGATGTTGGAATTTATTTTTTGTTATTAAGTAATGCTGGAAAATTGCTGTATAATTAACAGAAAATTGTTAAATGCTAGGAAAATTCTGGGAGAATTGTGATAATTATCTACCAAATAGATATAGACCAAAACTTTATTGATTCAATGAGGATGCATGCAAAATAATATTTTACCAGTAGTAAAATTCCGTATTGCTTGCATATAGGATATGTCGGACATCGCAAAAAGGGAATTTGTTGTGCTTGCCCTAGATGGCAGCAATTATCTCACTTGGGCAATAGATGCCAAAATCAACCTAACAGCTAGAGCACTTGGAGTTGCTATTGCCCTGCCTGAAGCTGGTGCACTTGATGTGCCCGAACCCGTAAAATGCGCTGGTTTACATTACCTGAGGCACCATCTTCATCTGGACCTGAAGGCCGAATAATTGATGGAGGATGACCTGCTTATGTTATGGAATTCCCTGAAGGAACGTTACAATCAACAAAGATCCATATTGCTGCCAGAAACACAACACGAATGGACCCTCCTATGCTTCCAGGATTTTAAATTTGTGGCAGCCTATAATTCTGCAATACACAAACTTGTCGCTAAATCAACATTTTTGTCGGGGATTGGCTATTTGGAAAAAGACCATGGTACCCCCGTGAAAAGTTGAGCACCACCGACCAGGCAGTACTGAAAGAAGATGCTCGGAAGAATGAAACGAGCATCCCTCCGAGCATACGCGTCCACACCTTTACTCGCGGCAATACCAAGCACCCCCACCCCCACGAGCAAGCATGCTCGTGGGGACCATGACCTACTCAGGTGTTTGGTCGGTGGGCCCGGCGAGCGCTACGAGAAAGGAAGGAGACAACCAATCAGCCGGAGTTCGAGGGAGATCTCACCCGAAATTCAAACAGCACACGAATCAAGGACGGCAGATCACAAATATGGGTACATAGCGTGATCTCAGGAGGTAGTTGCCTTTTTTGTACCCATAGTCATAGTATTTAAACCCCCCTGAAGATCTGTAACGGGGGGGACGGAGAGATAGAACACAATAAACTGGAGTAGGGCTGTTATCCCGGCAGAGGGAGGCCCGAACCAGGATAAGCACCGTGTCCCCCTTTCTCCCGACCTTGCATCGCTCGAACGACCTCCTCGGTCTGTACGACGGGGCTCTGTTGATCCCCCATTCAACAAGTAAGCTCGGCGGGAGCCTGTTCTCCAATCGTCGACAGCTGGCGCCGTCCGTGGGGACAACAGCTTAACTCCCGTACGGATCAAGATCCTTGAAGATGCCGAACTCGGGGGATACTCGGGATCTCTGTGCCTTCGACGACGTCGAAGACGATGACATGTACTACGCCGGTGACGGCGTGGCCGGCGTGACCGACCCCATCGGTCACACCGAGTCCGGGAACTCTTCCCCGGACTCTGGGATGCGAGGGCAGATCCTCCGTTCCCCAGACATTGCCCTCGGAGACTGCGAGGATGACTACGACGGACTCTACGATGGCCTGCATATACTGCATTTACCTAGAGTTCGACCGAGAGACTGCATCTCAAGGGGATACGATGATGTCCCCGTCGCGTTCATCTCACTCTCGTCACGTCAACATGGCCGGAAGCCGTGACAAGCCCGAGGTACGATCCTCGGACCCTGCTAAGGGCGACCACTATGAGGCGGACAGACTCCACCTAGAGGCGTCTTTGGGAAAGACCCTCGCGAGCATACGCCGCCAAGCGAAAGGGAGGCGCGCTTCTGCGGAAAGGAACTCTCGCGAGTACCGAACCCCCGATCGCGTCCTGGAGCACCGTCATAGCTCACCGCCGCCAATTCACCAGAAACGAGAACGGCTACAGGCCTTGGCGGCGGTCGTGCGCGACCTACGCAGCTTCCCCGAGCAAGTGGACCTAGAGGCCGTGGGCAAGGTCGTGGCCGAAGATCTGGAGAGGCTTGCCGCCGAGCTGAAAGTCTCGGATCCTCCCCACGACCGAGCTGCCCGGAGTGTTTCCCGGGACCATCGCAGACGCTCCCCCGTGCGCTCGCACAGAGATGAATCTCGGAGCCATGCTCGGAGGTCGCCCCAGGCCGCTAACCTGATCCGGGAAGTTCCTCGGAACAGTTCCAGGGGGATCTCGGAACGACACCTCTACAATCGTCCGGATTACGAGTGTTCTAAACGCTCCACGACCAAGCGGTCGACGGCACGACCGCCGCATGAAGTCTTCTCCCGGCTCGGCCCGCGTACGGGGCGTCGGGCGGAAGACACGCGCGGAGGCCGCTATGACCGAGGGTTTCACCGCGAAACCCCGAGCTTCGGTTGCCAGGCCTTCACGAGCTCTCTCCGGAATGTCGCATGGCCGAACAGGTTCAAGCCCGCCACATCGAAAGGTTCAACGGGACCCAGAACCCGGATGAATTTCTTTCGATATATACCACCGCCATCCTCGCCGCCGGAGGCGATGAAGGGGTGATGGTGAATTATCTGCCGACGGTTCTGGACGGAGCTACTCGCACGTGGCTCTTCAACCAAAAGGAGAGCTCCATACGATCCTAGGGGCAGCTCAGCACCGCGCTCCGAGCAAATTTTCAAAGTTGTTACATTCGCCCGGGAAAGGAGCGCGACCTGGAGCGCTTGATACAGACGGACGGAGAAACCTTGCGACAGTTCGTCCAGAGGTTCATCCAGGTCCGGAACTCGATCCCAAACATATCGGACGAGGCCATCGTCCGAGCCTTCAAGTTCGGGGTGCGGGACGTGCGCTTCACGCAGGACCTGGAGATCCATCCGGATCTGACGGCAAACGAGCTCTTCCGAATGGCTGATCGGTATGCCAACGCGGATGAGGCCGTCCAGTGGAAGAAAATGCTGGATGAAGGAAAGTCGCCGCCTCGGCCGGGCTAGAAACCTCCGCCCGGCCAAAAGGGCTCGAACTCCGTGGATAAGAAGATCAAGAAGAAGAAGAAAACAGCTCCACCAGGCATGGTTGCCGCGGTGGAACAACAACAACCGAGCAACCCAGCCGCAGCCACGGGGTTTAACGCTGAGGAAGAGGACAACCACACAGGCCTCGCGACCGAGGTGGCCAGCAGATCAATCTGGCGACCTCATCGCCTCGCTTCACCAGGCACACGGGCATGACCTACGGAATTGCCGAACGTGGACATACCGCCTGGAGCAGTTTTACAGCGGTAGGGGTCCCATGCCGTCGCTTCCAGAGCAGGGTGAAAACAGCAAGGGCAAGCAGCCCGTTGAAGAAAACGAAGATGGCATGGAATATCAAGAACCACAGAACCACATCGCGGTTATCTTCGGGGGCTCCTCTGCCTATAAATCTCGCCGGGACTTAAAGGACGCTGCGAGGGAAGTGCACCATGTCACCCAAGGTAAACCTCCGGTGCAGCAACTCAAATGGTCCGAGTTGTCCCTCACCTTCTCCAAGGACGATTGTCCCCTTGGAATGACCAAACCACAGAGGCTTCCGATGGTCGTGAGCCCCACCATCAGCAACACTGTCGTCGGTCGGGTCCTCATAGACTCCGGGAGCTCTTTGGACCTTATTTCAGCTAAGGTTTTGGATGAGATGCAGATTCCTCGTTCCAAAATCAAAAGTGTAGCTGTACCCTTCTTCGGCATAGTCCCGGGCACCTCGATCAAACCTCTGGGACAGGTCGTCCTGCCCGTGACTTTCGGCGGCCCGAGTAACTTCAGAACAGAGCTAATCACCTTCGAGGTGGTAGACTTCGAATCGGCCTACAACGCCATCCTCGGCAGGCCGGCCCTGGCCAAATTCATGGCCGCTTCACATCACACGTATCAGAGCCTGAAGATTCCCGGACCAAACGGGGTCATAACCATAAAAGGGAACCACAAGTCTGCACTCAATTGCGACGAAAGGGCGTTGGATATGGTCGGTCAGTTACCCACTCAAGGCCCTGACCAAGGGCCGAAACATTCCCGGCCTAAACTTGCCCTCCAACCTGGAGGAGAGACCAAAGCTGTTCCGCTCAACGAGTCGGAACCGGCCAAAGTCGTGCATTTGGGATCTTCCTTAGATCCCAAATAGGAACTCGAGCTCATCACCTTCCTCCGGGTAAGCTCGGGTGCGTTCGCCTGGGAACCATCCGACATGCCCGGGGTCCCTAGGGAGGTGATTGAGCCTGAGCTAGTAGTTCACTGACAAAAACCAAAGGCGATGTAAACTTAGACGCTTTTCCCGGAAAACAAAGCGATCATCCGGAGGAACTCGACAAACTCCTAAAAGCCGGCTTCATCGGAGAGGTCGAACACTCGAGTGGCTAGCCAATCCAGTCTTGGTCGGAAAGAAAGGAGGCAAGTGGCGCATGTGCGCCGATCACATCGGTCTAAACGCGGCATGCCCGAAAGACAACTATCCATTGCCTCGCATAGATCAATTGGTCGACGCGACGGCGGGATCGCAAACCATGAGCTTCCTAGATGCCTATTCAGGCTATCATCGATCGACTGTCGCACAAGACGAAGAAAAGACTTCCTTCATCACCCCGCTCGGTACCTTCGCTATACGACCATGTCTTTCGGTCTAAGAAATGCGGGAGCAACCTTTGGCGCCTCATGCGAGAAAACTTTCGCATGAGACCAAGTAGGTCGAAATTTTGAGGTCTATGTCGTCGACTTAGTTGTAATAAGCATGAGTACTTCGGGTCACTTTGCTGATTTGGAAGAAACCTTCTGTAACCTCAATAAGCATCTAATATAGCTAAATCATGAACTATGCGTGTTCGGCGTGAAAGCGGCAAGGTGCTCGGCTACATGGCTCGGACCACAAGGCGTCGGGGCAAACTCGAGAAAATTGAAGCCATTGAGAACATGAGGTCGCCCACGTGCGCGAAGGAAGTGCAAGCTCGACCGGAGAATGGCCGCTTTAAGCCGGTTCATTTCCTACCGGGGAGCGAGGACTACCCTTCTTTAAAGCCCTCCGCAAGCACGATGGCTTCACGTGACAGAGGAAAGCGATCACTCATTCAAGAACTAAAACGGTACATTTCAAGCCGCCCGTCCCTCGCCACACTGCGGCAGGGGAAGAATTGCTACTATACTGGGCGGCGACCCGCAGCGGTAAGCGCGGTGTTAGCAAAGGAGAGAGGTGGTTCCCAACGACCTATCTATTATGTCGGCGAAAGTACTTCATGGACCAAAGGAGCGTTACCCGAGGTCCAAACCATCGTACTCATTGCTGATGGCCTCCAGGAAGTTGCGCCACTACTTTCAAGCACACAAGATCGTGGTGCCGACCAACTTCCCGCTCAGGGAAATCCTGAAAAACCAGGACACCAGTGGTCGCATAGCCAAATGGGCAATGGAGCTCACCGAATTCGAGATAATGTTTTCGGCCCGCACGTCAATCAAATCTCAAGTCCTCGCTGACTTCGTGGCAGAATGGTCGTCTCCAGCACCACCAGCCAGCGAAGCCAACGGTTCAAGGGAAAACTCCTGGACCTTGTATTTCGATGGATCCCGAGCATACGAGCGCTCGGGGGCTGGCATCGTCTTGGTCTCCCCGGATGGAGAGCAACTTCAGTACGCCATCCAACTACATTTCACCACGACCAACAACGCGGCGGAATACGAAGGCCTCTTGGCCGGACTTCGGGTATGTAAATCGCTAGGAGTCCAACGGCTCACTGTGAGGGGCGATTCACAGTTGGTCGTAAACCAGGTCAACAAGGAGTATCAGTGTTCCGATACCTGAATGGCGCTGTACCTGGCCGAAGTAAGGAAGATGGAGAAATACTTCAGGAATTTCGAAGTAATCTACATCCCCAGGAAAGATAATTCCCTGGCCGACCAAATGTCTAAGGTCGGTTCCTCTCAAACTACCGCTCCGGCGGGGGTGCTTGTCGAGCACCTATATAAGCCCTCCATTCCCTCTGAAGAGGAGGCACCAGAGACCGACGGTAGGGTCTCCTTCCTCGAGCAAAGTGCAAGTTGGATGACGCCATTTATCCAATACCTTGCGCATGGGACATTGCCCGAGGAAGAAGCCGAGCGTTCCCGGCTAACAAGGCGATCTTCTCAGTACAAACTGATCGAAGGCGACCTATACCGAAAAGGCGCATTAGGAATCCTTTCCAGATGCGTCTCAGAGGAGGGCCAATACCTTCTCCGTGATATCCATGAAGGAATGTGCGGAGCTCACTGCCTTTTAGAACGCTTGTGAGCAAGGCCTTCCGATTGGGTTACTCTTGGCCCTCTGACCTTGACGGACGACGCGGTCGATCGTAACGACCGCCGAGCATGCCGATTCCATGCTCGCAAAGCCCGACACCAAAGATACGCCCGCAAACCATACCGCTGCGTGGCCATTCTCGACTGGGGCTCGACGCCCTTGGACCTTTTCCCGGTCGAAGGCTGCAAGTATTTGCTCGTGGCCATCGACACTTTCACTAAGTGGATAGAGGCCGAGCCCGTCTCAACCATCTCGGCCCAGCGCCAAGAGGTTCCTCCGTAGCAATGTGATAACTCGGTTCGGGATACCCAACCGCCTCATCACGCACAATGGGACCTGATTCACCATGAACTATTCCAAAGTTATCATGCGAGGAGGTCGGGACCAAGGTTCTGCTTCGCCTCGTGGTGCATCCACAGAGCAACGGAGCACCGAACGAGCGAATGGGCGATTAGTCCAGGGCATAAAAGAGGGTCTTCAAGAGCCTCAACCAAAGACAGCAAGATTGGGTGGATGAGCTTCCTCTCGTTCTTTGGTCCGTCCGCACCACGACGAGTCGAGCCACAAAGTAAACGTCTTTCCAACTCGTTTACGGTGCGGAGGCCATTCTCGCCTGCCGAAATTGTGCTAGGTTCCCCAAGGGTGCGGTGATCGATTCTGTCGACCAGGAGGTTGAACGCCTCCTCGACCTAGACCTCGTCGAAGCAACACGTGAACGGTATTTGCTCGGCCTGCGATTTACCTACAAGCTCTCCGTAGGCACGCGCCAAGCCGGTCCGACCAAGGTCCTTCAAGTTGGTGACATGGTCTTACGAAGACTTCAAGACTGTCGAAAGCCAATAAGTCGACCCCAAGATGGGAGGGACCCTACACGGTCGTATCCACAAAGACGCCCAGGGCTGTTCGCCTCGCGATGGAGGACGGTCGGGAGCTCGCCAAAGACTGGAACATTGATGAACTGCGTAAATTCTACGTTTAGACGCTGCGTACTCTATCTCGCACCCCTTGCGTTTTTCCTATAAAACATTTCCTTTCCTTCTCATGTTTTGTCCTCGCTTTGTCGAACGAGCATCGCCGTCTCACCACCATCGCGACGAGCTTATCCAACAAGTATGTGCGCACCATTTCCCTTGGCCCCCGGCCGGATGCTCGCCCAATCGTTCACTTTCCACAGTAGCTCTTCACTGTATGCGTGGTCGAGTGCGAGCATCCACTTTAAGCCCGGTTCAGTGACCACTCGGGTATGGCGGCTCTACGTATTGTTGGTTTAAAGCTCGTCTACTCTGCGGCACGTAACAATGCTCGTGCTCATACCTCTCTCGACGCAATCGACCTGTTTAAATCGTTCAAAAATCGTTACGACCAAAGCATCCCTTAACTTTCCCATGAACAAACTCGTGCTCGCAACAGTAAGGGCACGACCTTTGTCCATGGCAGGGGCTCCGTATGATAGGAACGTTCCGTCCTTTCTTCCAAGGATTCTTTGCTCGTATCTATGTTATATGCTCTTATGCAGGGACTTGGTTTTTTTTCTGCAGAACCAGGATCATGTAAGCATACGTTGAAGGCGGACTCGAGAAAAACAGGCAAGGACCCAAACATCTGCGGCTTTGCTCATTTAACCCAAAAGGTTGTTTTCTTTTCTACAGGATTTACACGAGCTAAAAATAAAAAGAAGAAGAGCTAAGTCCTATGCTCGGCCTGAAGGGCAGCAAGCTCCTCCTTAAGGGAGTCGACCTCTGCCTCCAGGTCCAAAACTTTCCGCCGAGCAGCGCGACCTTCAGCCGCGCTGTCCCGAAGGCGTTGCGCCTCCTTGAGCTGGGCCTCTTCGCGCTCCCAAGCTCGCTGAAGGTCGGCGCGTAGGTCGGGGACCTCCTGCCGCAGCTTCACCAGCTCCTCTTCGAGGTCGGCACACTTCCGTTCCGAAGTGCTCTTCACCGTCTCGCTCTCAAAGAGCTGGTCCCGAAGTCCGACGATGAGGCTCTTCGCCGACTCCAGCTCCTTCAGGTCGGCCTCGCGCACCTCGGAGACCCGACGCTCGAGATCGGTGATCATGGCGTTTTGCTCGCGATGGTACGCCCAGAACTCTTCTGCTGGAACTGCGGAGGCATCGATGTCCTCCATAGCTTTCGCAGCAAACTTCGAGCAAAAAGAGGAAAGTCAAAAAGAACCTCCAGAAGATTGCTCGCCTCATGGAAAAAGATAGAAACAAAAGACTTACCGTAAGGGCCCTACCGACCAGCTTTGTCTGAAGCGTGGCGGTCGGTAGCGCCAGCTCGGAAAAAGGGGTTGACCCACGCAGGGCCATCCTGATCCTGAGCTGGCACGTCAAGATCTTGCCCCTCCTGAGCTCCCGGTGCTCCCAGGAGGGCAAGGGCATTTCCTCCCTTGACCAACCCCAGATCGCCCTGAGGTTGGTCTTCCACGTCAAAAGGCGGCTCATGGCCGCCTTCCTCCAGTTCGGCCGCTGCGCTCGGGGGCTGGACGCCGACTGCAAGCGCTTCCGCCCCTTGCGCCTCTGCGACCGGAGATGATTGGTCAAGGACGACCACCCCCGGTCCGTGGTTCACAGCTGGAGGCGGCTAGTCGCCAATGACCACCTCCTCTCCGTGATCCGCGGCTGGGGGCAGCTGGTCGTCAACGACCACCTCCTCTCCGTGATCCGCGGCTGGAGGCAGCTGGTCGTCAACGACCACCTCCTCTCCGTGATCTGCGGTTGAAGGCAGCTGGTCGATCACGACCACCTCCTCTCCGTGGTCTGCAGCTGGAGGCAGCTGGTCGACCACGACCACTTCTTCCTCTTGGTCTGCGGCTGGAGGTTGTTGGTCGATCACGACCACTTCTCCCCCGTGGTCCGCAGCTAGAGGCAGCTGCTCGACCATGACCGCTTCTCCCCCTTGGTCCACGGCTGGGGGCGGCTGGCCGGCTCTGACCGGCTCCTCTTCTTGGCTCACGGCCAAGGGCTATGGGTCGAGAGCCACCACCCCTTGGCCGTTAGAGCCCGTCATCTGGGCCTCGCTCGCGCCTGCCCCTTCGCAGGGGACTAGGGCCGAAGCTTCCTGGTCCTCGGCCCCCTGCGGCTCTTGCTCCTCCGCAGCTGGAGAAGGTTCCACTTCCACCGGAGGAAGCTCGGCATCCGCCGAGGGAAGCTCGGACTCTGCTGAGGCCGCAGCCAGCACCGACTCCTCCTCCGTCTCGGCCATTACTTGGTCGAAGACGCGGTCGAACTCGGCGTCAACTGCAGAGTCGATAATCTCCTCAGCCATCTGACGAAAGTCCAAGAGCAACATCCGAGCTATCACGCCCATGCCAAACGGAGTGGGGTTAGCCCGAAAAAAATCGCAAGACAAGAACGAAGGAACCAAACAAGAGGACCAAGCGGAGCTTACCTTCTGCCCGGCGAGCAGCGTCATCCTCCACGGCCTCCTCACTTCGGGCCACGGGCGTCCTACCCGCGGCGGCCTCGTAGGCCTCAGCGACGACCACGACGCGATCTTCCGCGGCGCCGCTGGCTCGCGCCATCGCCGGGTCGACATCGTCCATGTCGACCCCTTCCAATGCGGAGGTTGATCGGGAAGTCGACCTCCTGCTCCTCCTGACCAGAGCATAGGCATCCTCCTCCTCTTCCTCATCCTCAAGGTCCTCGACCACCTGAGCGAGCTGGTCCTGGAGAGCCTTGATTTTTCTCTCCAGTTGCTTCTTGCTCGGGGGGGACCTGGCCTCCTCCTCGGCCTTCTTCGCCTGCTCGGCGAACTGTTCCAGTCGGCCCATCAGCCCCGGCCTCCTCCGTTTGAAGTCATCAAACCAGATTCGAAGCTCGCTTACCTCCCGGCGGTCGGCATACTCAAGGTGTCGCGTGGGAGTCCTGTTCGAAGCTCGGCGCTTCGACCGCTTGGCGCGGGGAGGCGAGGCGGATGCTTGGCGGCCTCGACCCGCCGACCTCTTGCGGGAACCCCTGGCTGGGGTGCTGGCTTATGCGGCGGCCCTTGGCGCCGACACGGCAAGATCGAGGGCGACCTTCTCCGCAAACAGAAATAGGGAGAAATAAGCTCGGAAAACATGCCTCGGCGGAAGCAAAGACGACTTACGCGTCGCCGCGGTCAAAACGTTCTTGGGGATCTCGACGATTGGGCGTCGGCTCCGTCTCCTTCGGGAGCCGAACATCTCGGCGACCCTCTCATCAACTTGATCCATCCTCTGAGCTACGGCACGACCAAGGGTTAAAAGAAAAGTAGCGCCAATCACCAGGAAGCAACAAAGTGGTCGGGAAAGAGGTTCAAAAACATACCTGAGTTGTCCTCACGGGTGAGGTCATGCCACCCGGTCACCTCGAAGAAGGGTGCTCGCGGCGCCTCGTGGGGACACCGGTTGAAGGTAAAATCGGGCGATGTCCCGACCGGTGAGCCCCATCTCGGGCAAGCTCGGCGATCGCCCTGAGCACCCGCTCTTCCTCAGGCTACACGGGCGTCTGGCCGTCTCGATGGCGGAGCGTCCTCCCTAGTATAGACCAACTGGGACCCTCCGCCTTCTTCCTCGTAGACCAGAGGTCGGTCCAACCCGACACCGAGTCCTTCAAAGCAACAAGAGGGTACTGATGGTCGGTTGGGCCGAAGACGAAGATAGACGCATAGATGGACTGCCCCTACGGCATTTAAAGGGAGAATAGAAATGGAAGAAAAGGCTGGCGGTGGGCATCACACCCATGAACGCCTCGCAGAGGTGGGAGAAAACTGCAAGGGCGAGAATGGAGTTGGGGTGGAGATGAGAGATTTCACACCGGCAAAAGGCGAGCACGGAGGCAAGGAAGTCGCTCTCGGGCAGTCGGAGCCCGTTGATGGCATACAGCTCGCAGGAGACGATCTCCGCCTCCCGCGGCGCCGGTGTCGCATCGCTCCTAGGCACTCGACCCGAGCTTGGGTCGACGTACCCCTCGTCCTGAGCACCTGGAGCCTCCTTCGGGTCATCTGGCTAACTTTGAAACGCACCATGGCCAAAGGAGGAAGGAGAGCGAAAAAGGTTCTTGGGCGCTAGGGCTCCTAGAAGGTTTTTGGCCGAAGACGAGCAAAGAAACACGGTGTAACTCCGACCTCTCCCGTTAGAAAGGGTTAAAAAGACAGCGAAGGGACAGGTTAAAAATCGCCGCCTATCACATAGCGACACCTGGCCGGAGAAAGCGCACCTTCCAAGAAACCGCTGTACCGTTGCAGGGAGGCTTCTCGGAGAAGGAACCGCAGAACAACCAAACGACGCGCCCACGCAGAGCAAGCGCGCGGCAGGTAAAAAGGTCGTCTCCCGACACAAAATGGTCGTAGGCCACGACCAAAAGAAATTCAATCCCCCCTTCGAGTCTTCTTAGGCTCAAGGGGAAGCCCGAGGGTTCCCCGCTTGAACCTCGGGGGCTAGCTGTCGGGGATTGGCTATTTGGCAAAAGACCACGGTACTTCGTGAAAAGTTGAGCACCACCGACTGTGCAAGATCTTGAAAGAAAATGCTCGAAAGAATGAAACGAGCATCCCTCCGAGCATACGCGTCCACACCTTTACTCGCGGCAATACCAAGCACCCCCACCCCCACGAGCAAGCATGCTCGTGGGGACCATGACCTACTCAGGTGTTTGGTCGGTGGGTCCGGTGAGCGCTACGGGAAAGGAAGGAGACAACCAATCAGCCGGAGTTCGAGGGAGATCTCACCCGAAATTCAAACAGCGCACGAATCAAGGACGGCAGATCACAAATATGGGTACATAGCGTGATCTCAGGAGGTAGTTGCCTTTTTTGTACCCATAGTCATAGTATTTAAACCCCCCCTGAAGATCTGTAACGGGGGGGGCGGAGAGATAGAACACAATACACTGGAGTATGGCAGTTATCCCGGCAGAGGGAGGCCCGAACCAGGATAAGCACCGTGTCCCCCTTTCTCCCGACCTTGAATCGCTCGAACGACCTCCTCGGTCCGTACGACGGTGCTCTGTTGATCCCCCATTCAACAAGTAAGCTCGGCGGGAGCCCGTTCTCCAATCGTCGACAATTTTGTAACCAGAAAGTTACTGATGCTGAGATGATCGACAAAACCTTGTGCACCTTCCACCCCAACATGATGATACTATAGCAACAGTACCATCATGCAAAGTACAAGAAGTACTTTGAGTTTATTAGTGTTCTACTAGAAGCAGAAAAACATGAACTCCTGTTGAAGAATCATAATGCAATTGCTAATGGAAATCAAGCATTGCCTGAAGCACATGCTACCGCTCAACAGGCTAGTAATAGCCATGGCTATAAAAAAGGCCAAATGTATAAGGGGAATAAATGGAAGAATGGCAGAAACCAAAAGGGAAAGGGCAAATCCCAATGGAAAGGTAAAGGGCAAGGTACTAGAACCTCCCAGCAGCAAGGTCCAGCTAATAAGGCACCTAACCCTCCTCACTCGTGCTTTAGGTGTGGGTGAGTTGGCCATTGGTCACGTACCTGTCACACCCCAAAGCACCTGGCGAAACTTTACATGAAATCCACTGGGAGATTCCAGAAGAATCAAGAAAAAAAGATTAAGGCACACTTCATTGAACAAAAAGGTGGGAAGAAGGACGACAACGTCACCGACCCTACAGTCGAGTTCAAAAAAAGCCTTCTCGGATATGGTGACTCGGCCATGGAGGAAGATGACCTTCTTGGTACTGAACTTGTGGAATTCCAGAAGAATACAAATGTTCCCCAGGAGGAGGAACATGACTTATATGGAGACTTGCAATAGTTTTCCTTTACCCCCTTTTTGCTTTATGTCACATTTCCATTAGTTGAGTCTCCTTGAGAGCCTCATATTATCAGTTTGAATATTTATGTTCCTGCATGAACATTTGGTCTATGCTCCTGTTGAGCAATTATCAACAATAGTCAAATAAGGTGTTTTTCCAGAATATTTGCTCATTCTTGTGCTATGCTTGTCCTATATTCTACAATTTTTTCATAATGCAATAATTGTATGATTGTTAAGTCATACCTTTAGTATAGAACAAAGTATAATCCAGCAAAGGAGGAATAAGTTTGTCTAGAAGACAGCTATACCACACTAAGTGATTTGAAAATTATGACTATCAACAGAAGCGATGATCTTATAGTTGGCACTGGAAGAATGTCATATTATACCCTGAGTCCAGTTGTACTCATTTATATCTTAAAGACATTGGTCTGAATGATACCCATATGCAGACATAGAAAGAGGATGGTACTGAATCTCTACTATTCTAAAGCAGCACTTGGTGGCAGTGGTCCATTCTTCCCACGTCATTAATTGCCGCTTAATTGCCCTGCTTAATTGCCCTACGCAAGAAACGAAGCGTTGCTTTAATTAACCAGCTTTTGCAAGAAACGAAGTGTTAAAGATAGATGTTTGATCTTGTGAAATAAATTTTTTATTTTTTAATCTTTATTTTTCGTTATCAATTTTGTTTTTCGTAGCAACGCACGGGCATGTAACTAGTACCAACTCATGGCTAAGTTTAATGCGTGTAATAAATGTGTGGTTGAAAAACTTCCTCCCTTCTTCTCTGGGTTATACTACATATATATAAAACCTGAAGTTTGTGTTGCGATAAAAACACAGAGATATTTAAAGATCTTGTAGATCGATTGCGTAATCTTGAGTTGAATATTATGATAAAATAATTAGTAATTCTGCTGGCCATAGCATAAAGACTTTCCTAGACCAGAAGATTTCTTATGCCCTGTTTGTGCTATGGAAAAACTTACAGTTAGATCCTCTAACTTTTAGAGGAATCACTGAATTTCCTGGAGAAAATTCGAAGTGATATATGTGGACATTTTCAGCTTTTGTTGGGCCCTTTCAGATATTTTATGTCTCTTATCTACTAGGAGCCATGCTTCTGCCAAAAATTAATTGCCCAAAATTTTTAAGAGCCTCCTTTCCAGAAGAAAGAATCAAGTCTATTCAAATAGACAATGCTAACGAGTTTAACCTCAAAAGCATTTAATGATTATTATGTGACCCTGAGAATTAATGCATAACTTTTAGTACCTCATGTCCACACATTAGAATGGCCTTGTAGAGTCATTATTAAAGGAATAAAATTTATTGCTTAGCCATTTTTGCAGAATAATAGATAGTGCATAGAAGAGAATTAGGTATTTCCCATCTGCGAAAAATTTGGTTGTGTTATATACATGTCAATCTCTCCACCACAGCGTACCACCATGGGACTTCACCGGAAGTTGGAGATCTGTACACGGCTCGGTACACTGATTGTACTAAGGACTTTTTCGGCATTAGAGGAAGATAAGTACCACAATAAAGAATGCCGAGTCCTTAGATCCACGCACTAAAGAGACCGAACTTGAAGTTCAGAAAGTAATAAATCTGCAACAAATAAGCTAATAATATGCCAAATGCCTTCACTGATCATAAGGTGATGGAAAGATCTCATATACCTGCAGTATATGCACCTGAAAGAGTGGAAATATCCTAGAAGGATATTGAACCCACTCTTGACCCTCATGAGAAAATGAGGGGGAGGCCTCCAGGTGCACGAGACTCAATTTCGCGGAGACGTCCGCAGAAATAGAGAACCAAACAATTGAGAACACTACCCATGATAGTGGAAGAAGCTCAACCTGATGTTGAGAAAATCCCTAAAGTGAGCCATCTAGAAGATAGTAACATCCCTGAAGTGATCCATCCTGAAGATGATAACCCTAGCGTATATTTGTGCGAACAATCCAATGCTGGGAAGTCGGAACACCCAGACTTCATCGTTGTGGGAAATCACGAGGAGCTGGAAGAAATTAATAAAGAGATATCCCTGGAGTGATGCAGGAGACTTATATATAAAGAAAGATTACAATTGTCAACATATTTTGCCTCTAAAAATTGCTAAAATCTGGATCCAGAACCAAAGTCCATGGCAGAGTGCCAGGAGCGCTCATATAGGGTCAAATGAAAGAGCAATTGAGGCAGCGCTCGCTTAATAAGAGAAAAGTTCTTGGTCCTGCTGACTGAACATTTCCTGAAATATTCCCTGTAGGATCAAATGGATTTTTCATCCTGAAGAGATATGAAAATATCCAAGTGGTGAGATATAAAGTGAGGCTTGTAGCACAAGGGTTTTAGTAGAGACCTATCATCGATTACGATGAAACCTGTTCTCCTGTAATGAGTGAAATAACGTTCCGAAATTTAATATTGATGGCAGCAAGCTTAAACTTATCAATACAGTTGATGGATGTAGTGACCGCATATTTATATGGGTCACTGAATACAGATTAAAAAGTCGGTAAGGATGTGGTACAACCGACTTAGTAAATTCCTCCTGGAGAAGGGATATTCAAATAATGATGATTGTCCCTGTGTGTTCATAAAGAAATTCCAGAATGGATTTTGTATCATCTCGGTATATGTCGATGATATGAATATCATTAGAATCACAGAGGAAATAAAGGAAGCAAATGCTTACCTCAAGACGGAGTTTGAGATAAAGGATTTGGGTAAAACCAAATTTTGCTTAGGCCTGTAGCTTGAGCATTTTCTATAAGAAATTTTAGTACACCAGTCTGCCTATACCAAGAAGGTATTGGAAAGATTTAACATGGATAAATATCATCCTTTGAAAACCCCCATGGTAGTAAGATCCTTTGAAACGGACAAAGACCCATTTAGATCAAGGAATGAAAAATGAGAAAGTATTTTGGACCTGGAGTCTCATACTTATGTATCATGTGAATTGCACAAGGTCTGATATTACATTCGCAATAAATATGTTGGCATGAAACAGTATAGTCCCAACCAGAAGATATTGAGCTAATATCAAGACTTTACTCATATACCTCTAAGGTACCTAAGATCTTGGATTGTTTTTCCTGAAGGACCAAGACTTAACCATGAGGGAAATAATGGATGTTGGCTATCTGTTTGATCTCCACAGTGCCAAAATGAAGACTGGTTTTGTATTTCTCTACGGTGGTACAACAATTTCTTGACGGTTTTTTTAAGCAGACCATAGTAGCTAATTCTACCAACCACTTAGAGATTACAGCTTCACGTGAGTGTGTTTGGCTGAGATATGTAATTAGCTATATCTAGGACTCATATGGCTCTAATACCGTCGTTACCCCTACGATTATCTGTGAAGATAATAAATACTTGTGCTACACAAAGTGCAAATGAGTTATGTAAAGGGCAATATCACGAAGTATATCGCTCCTAAAATTTTTCTATCCTTACGAAGTCCAGAAGAATAGTGAGGTGAAGATATTACAACTAAATCATGTGAAAATCTAGCAGATTTGTTCACTAAGTCCTTGCTAAAGCTATTAGCATTGGAATGAAATGACTTAGAGATATGCATAGTTCAGGAGGAGTAAATCCTGAACCATAACCCCTTTTGCTCAATTCTGAAGATTATAAGTTGTGCTCTTTTTCCCTTCGTGAGTTTTCATGAAGTTTTCTCACATGAAGGTTTTTAATGAGGCAACTAGTGTAACACGGAGTGTGAGTGCAATGTATTCTTTTCTCTATTCCTTTTTTCCCATTGGGTTTTTGGGAGAGTTTTTAATGAGACATGTGCATTACGCGGTATTCGCCCAAGAGGGAGTGTTATAATATGGATAGAATCCGTATCCCCGGAGAGAAGGACTCTATCCATGGTGGGCGAATCCGAATTAATCTCCAGGGGTCCTCCACTATATATATAGGGCATTGCCTTGTACAGAAAAGATCAATCTAATAAAGAGAGAGACTTTCCCCTCATATTGTGTGTCCTTCTACTTGCGTATTTGTCTCTACTTGGGTGATTGTATTGGCGTGCTGTCGATTGGCGTGGGTGAACGATCTTGTTTCACAACACTAATGTGCATTTGGTTAAACTAGGTCAATAAGTGCGGCGCACGCCGCTCGCGTGAACGAAAAATGATTTTACGTTTTTTTTTGAGAAAAAATAGACCTATATGTATTTTCACATTTTTTTGGAGGCTCGAGAAATACTAAAGATTGAACTAAAAAAAGTACACATATTTCTGTTGACGAAAATATTTTTTTCCGGGGAAAACGGAGAAAGGACCTGGATGTAAAAACCGGAGACCTGTTTGTTATATTTTTGGACCTCACTGCTATCCCAAAAAAGTAGAAAAGGGCTCGCCCGCGATTGCTATTTAACGGGAGGCTCTTTCCCTAAAGTAACGAACGGGGGACCAAAACGCAATCCGGGAAAATGTTTCTTTCCCTCACAAAAAAATCGCAAAGAACCTCTTCGTAAATTCGTAGGGATCTAGCCGTAATTCAGAGAAGCGGTGGGACTTTTTGCAAAACAGCACGGCAACACGTGGCTGCCCTCTCCTTCCTGGAAGTCTCCATCTTTAATAAAGGATAGATTAAATATTCATTCAACTAACAATCTAATCACAAGCATCACAATTAGATTGAACTATTACAATACAAGTTTTTTAGCTATTTCTATATGTGACACATAGGACAAACAACTGATGTGGCAGTCAATTAATTAAGAGAGAGAGTGAAACCGTTTCTTATTTTTGAAACAATTTCTTCACATAGCCCAAAGCCATGAAATAGCTAAGATACCCCATTTGGAAAGTCATACCTGTTTCATACATGGGTCCAAGCAATAAAGACAGCCAATCGAGAGATGTATCTATTAAGTAAGTAGAATATGTTGCACTAAATAGATAGTTTTTTTTTATCGTTTCATGCTAACTTGTAAGTTATAGAAACGCGACGATGAAACTATGCATTGCAAATGCTAATCTCCAGGACAGCACAATGCCATCCAACAAAAGAAGTCTATCTTCTTTTTTCTTTTGCATCCACCCCACCTCAACTTCTCACAAATCTTCGCAACTATGCCATGCCGTGACCACATCCCCTAGCTCCACCCTGAGCTCCTCCCACCCAAACGCCTCGACTTCGTCGCCGTCGCCCCCCTCCAACCTCAGCTCGACGAGCATCATCGGCGGCGCCACCTCCGACATCTCCATGGACATGGCCACGAGCCCCGACAAGCCGCCTAGCGGCAAGCGCTCGACTCCCTTCTTGTCCACCATGAAGTAGCCGAGCTTTGCACCCGCCTGAGCCAGCCGCCCCACCGTCTGCTCCGGCGACGCCGTGGTCATGAACCTCTTATCCCGACTTCGCTTGCTCTCGCCGAACAAGCCGGACAGGTCGAGACCAGGTGACATGCATATGATGTCGAAAGCGTTCAGCGCCGACGGGGCCTGGAACGCCAGCTCGTGCTCCGGCTGGCCGCCCAGGAGGCTTCCAAGCTGCGAGTCGAGGCTGAGTGACCGTTTGAACCACGGGTGGCTGGCCAGTTCTGCGACAGCGAGGCGGGTGGTCGGATTTGGGTCGAGAAGGCCGCCCACAAGGCGGCGCGCCGGTTGCGACACCCACCGCGGGAGCGTGTACTCGCGGCGGTGCGCCTTGCGGCACATGTCGGGGATGTTGGAGTCGTCGAACGGCAGGTAACCGGCGAGGAGGACGAAGAGGAAGACGCCGCAGGACCAGGCGTCGGCCTTGGCGCCGTCGTAGGCCTTGCGGCGGAGGACTTCGGGGGCGGCGAAAGCCGGCGTCCCGCACGCGGTGTGCAGGCGTCCGTCGTCGCGGAGTGAGTCCGGGAGTGCGGCGAGGCCGAAGTCGGAGACCTTGAGGTTGCCGTCGGCGTCGAGGAGGACGTTCTGCGGCTTGACGTCGCGGTGGGAGACGCCTCGTGCGTGGCAGTAGATGAGCGCGGAGACGAGCTGGAGGAAGACTTGCCGTGCGGCGCGCTCCGGGAGGCGACGCGACGGGAGGGAGGCGATCCTGGAGAGGAGGTCGCCGCCGGGGGCGAGCTCCATGACGAGGTACACCTTGGAGCGCGTCGCGAGCACCTCGTGTAGGCGGAGCACGTTGGGGTGGCGGAGCCGGCGCATGGCAGAGACCTCGCGAAGCACGCGCGTGGCCATGCCGGTGGCGGCGAGCTCGGGCTTGTCGAGCACCTTGACGGCGATGGCCTCGCCACCGGCGACCGAGCGCGCGTGGTAGACCTTGGCGAAGGAGCCGCGGCCGAGGAGGCGGCCGAGCTCGTACTTGCCGAGGAGCGCCGCGGCGTTGTTCTTGGCCGCCTTGCTCTTGGTGGCGCCGGCCATGGCGCGCGACACCAAGACAAAAAGGCAGAGGCCGTTTGGCTCTTGCCTCTTGCTCTCGGGATGGTTAGTCTGGTTGTGGTTTGGTATTTAAGGGGCAACTGAGAGTCTCTATCGTAGCGTTGGGCTACTGACATGTAAGATCAGATTCAACATCAATAATCGTGCAGTTACGGTAGAATTTGTACGTTGTTTCTGTATGCCGCTCAACTGGCTCTTGCTTTTGTCTCTACCTTTTGTTGTACACTATAGCTGTTATTGATGGTATAATTAATTCCATGTGAAGATTGCATATTTACTCTGTCTAAATTTATAAGTTGTTTTTGTTTTTGACACATATACAAAAAGACATAGAAGCTCATTACGCAATGCATATACATAGAGAACATAAAGTAAGGATGGATATTTATTGGGGATATAGAAGGAACATCTTAATAATTTTGTATTAAAATATGAAATACATCTTATACTTATGGACAGAAACATTCAAAAAATACGTCTTACAAATTTAGAGAAAGAAAGTAATTTGGAGTGTATATATGTCACGATGACACATGCTAATAAATAGCTCCTCTTATCTCCACCCATGAGTCTGTAGCCTGGTTTGATATATGTCTGCGTGGATGTTACATTTACGTTTTCGCCCAAAAATTCACTATACGTTTGACACGTAAATTGCACGTAATTTTTACCGTCTGGTGAGAAGGTGGCTCGCTTGATTTTTTTTTTTTTTTTTGGGCGAACAAAGGCAGCGGCGAGCCAGCAACTACAGGGAGGCAGGGAGCGGTGGGCATTGCCGCATTGGTTAATGGTTACCCGGCCCCAGAAAGTGGGACGTAGGGACAAAGAATCCGGTTGGTTTGCCGTCCGTTTTTACCTGGCGGACGCGCAGAAATATCCGGGGAGTTGCTTGCTGCTGCAACTTTTGCGAGAGGAATGTATGGTCGCGCGGGCACGCTCCGGTCGTGCTCCACCCAGCACTCCAGAAAGACAAGAACTCTAGCGTACGTACGTCACATGTCAATAAACGCCCGCGCGCACGCCGTGTTCCCGGCCCGTCCCCGGTGGCAACACGGAACCTTCGGGATTAATTGGACGGTCTCTCACAGCTGGTACTGATCTCCTAGGAGCTGCTGGTGGTGGAGCTCACGCGTGGAGCCTCACTGGTACTGGTGCTGATGTTGATACTAACGCTACATGTTTCTTAGGGTATTGATTTACGAAATGCCTCATCTCGTAATAAAAATAGCACTTAACTCTCTCTCTCTCTCTCTCTCTAAATATATATGAGCACATATTCCATTCCAATTCAATTCAACGGTACCTCCTTCTCAGTTTTGTGTTTATACAAAGACGTTTGCGGCTGGTGTCCTGCAGCTTGGTTACCTGCTGATGGTCTCTGCAGTGCGCACGTCAGTGTGTGTGGCTGCTGCTTTCTCTGTCCTCCCCCCTGCTAGCTTTAGTTTACTGTAGCACACATCGACTTCGCTTTGCTCGAAAAAGACCTTGAATTGATCAGTAGTGCCATATGGCAATAACAGGGGATTAATTAGACGACGAAAGTTGGAGAGAGGTGCCCAGACGGTGAGAGAGAGAGAGAGAGCGCGCGCGCTCAATTAGGCTCAAGGGACTATGGGAGAGTATGCATGTGCTGACCAGAGGCGGAACCAGAAAGTTTCAAAAAGGGGGTTTAAAAAAGAGACATCCAAAATTATGGGCCATCGCGGCCTCACGGAGGGTCTTTGCGCTGGGAGGATTGGGTGGGCTCCAGCCCCACCGGTGGCTCCGCCTCTGCTGACCAGGTACTGACTGCGCGAATAGTTTGACTAGCGGCAAGCTAGGCAGCTAGCTCAGTCCGCGTAAGTTTCGTAGAGGTGGGCACTTGGCCGTACCTTATAGGCTGGTCCAAGGCACAGCCGTAAGATTCAATTTAAAATATGGTCCGGTATGAAGTGGGCCATGCTAGGCCGATCTGTTATTGTTCTTCGGTTCGTGCTGGGTCGAGGAATCGGGCACGATGGGTGGTATGATAGCAGTACGCCGGCATGGTTGGGCACGGCGGCCCACGGAAGGGACGTTAGCTGCGGTAGGGAGAGAAGCGGGACGGGGGATTATCTACCGAGGCTGCCGACACTGTCGCTCGCCGAGGCCATCTGTTCACTCGCTGAGGCCGTTCGTCGAGGCCGTCGCCCGCCGAGGTTGCTGCTTGCCGCACCGTCTCCTCTTCCTCATCTCGCCACACCGTCTCCGCTTCCGCGCCTCACCACGCTGTCTCAGATCTCCCGCCACCTCGGATCTCCCTCGCCACCCTCTCGCCGCCCGCCGCGCCGTCTCAGCTCCCCACCTTAGCTCCCTCGCCACGCCCGTGCCAATTGGGGGGAGGTAGAGGGCGCCGCCCGCCGTGCTGTCTCAGCCCCCACACCTCCCCACGCGCCTCGACTTCCTCGCCGCGCTAGTGCCCGCGCTGGTTGGTGGGAGGCAGAGGGTGTCGTGCCTGCGATGGAGAAGGGAAGCCTCACACGTCACCTCACGTGACGCACATCTACCTCTGCGTGGAGGGAGAGGGAGGAGAGAGCGGCCGACGGCGACGGGGAGGGAGAGGGAAAAGGGAGAAAGGAGGGGCCGGCGAGGAGGGAGGTCCCCCGGCAGCGTGGGAACTGAGGGCGAGAGGCGTGGCGCACCGCACGCGTAGAAGACCACTCCGTGTGCGTGTGGATTGTGGAGATCACCAGACCAGTCAAATAAAGGGGGAACAGAAGGAAGGAGAAAAAGGGAGGGAAAGGGGGGAAATAAGGGAAATAAAAATATTGCAAAAAAGTGAAAAAGAAGAAAGAAAAAAGAGAGAAGAAAACAAATAATATTGTGAAATTCAAGTAATTATATAAAATTAGGAGGAGATGTTTGCTCCATCTCTACCCTGAAAATAGAGGCTGGAGTGCTACATTGGCAAAAGTGATTGCCACAAGATTCATCACGTAGTACAACTAATGTGAAAAGAATTCAGCAAGTGTTATTTTCAGTGAAGCTTGATTGCATGATTGTAATTTGTATCCGTTGTCGGAAGTGTTTGCATTTCATTTTCTTATGCGTCGCACTTTTTGGCGACCTTTACTAGTGTATTCACGACATGGTCAAATTTGAATTGCACCTCTAGAATGAGCATGCCTTCTGTGAGAAACCTATGTTTGTTAGTGTATACATCTGTAACTATTCCATTACGGGACAAGAGTTCGAACCTATGCATGATTGTCTAGTACCACTCTCTCTGGCCCTCTATGTCAATCTCTCTAGCTTCGACTCTCTATATCACTCTTTTTATCTTACTCTCACTCTTTCAGACCCTCTCTGGCGAGAAAGAGAGAGATTGAGAGAGACGAGGAGAGAGAGAGAGAGAGAGAGAGAGAGAGAGTTGGGAGAGATTGAGAGAGACAGATGCGAGAGAGAGAGAGATGGGAGAGAGAGAGAGAGAGAGAGAGAGCGCGCGATAGTTGAGAGAGATTGAGAGAGGCAGGTGAGAGAGAGATTAAGAGAGATGTGTGAGAGAGAGAGATTGAGAGAGAGAGCTGATAGATATTGAGAGAAATAGGCGTGAGAGATAGATTGAGAGAGATGGATGTGAGAGAGAGCACTGAGAGAGGCGAGCGAGAGAGAGAGCGATTAACTTTCTGTAATGTATGAATCTTTATACTAATTAGTATCGTGTACTCACGTAAGCACTCAAATATCACTCTATACCTAGAATGAATAAAATTTAGTTCCTTTTTCCTGATGTTTGTGTCCACTGCTTCAGCTCAGTGCATCTTTGGCTCCTTTCTTCTCGTCGCAATAGTGTAAATGGACTGGGCCTAGGCCGGTATGACACGAAGAGTAAATAGGCCATGTCTGGGCTCGCTGAAGGCGAGCCGAGCTGGCATGGCATGGCACGGCATGATTTAGGTATGAAACATGATGGACCTGTGCTGGGCTGGCTCGGCACGGCACGACGCCTACCTCTACTCGCAGGTAGCTAGCTTAGTTAGCGTAGTCTCGCAGGTGCAACGAATGAGCGTACGTACGTGCAATAGATAGAGCAGATCTAAGTTGGACTCGTGCGTCGACTTGGCCTGACGTGCAGGGTGAGGTTCACTGTCTGTGCACCGTGTGCCAGCCGACGGCGCGCGGCTGCAGGCTCTTATACCTATGCATGATTGTCTAGCACCACGGCACCAAGAACTAACACATCCTGGCTTAGCTAGTGGTCGGTTAATAGAAGCACGTACGTAGAATTTGAAACATTTTTAATTCTAGAGGAAGTTGATCTATCCCCTGTCACGTACGGGCGAAATTAAGCAAAGAAGGGTTGGTTTGACACCTCCCGGCCGCTGCCCCGCGCCCCCGCCTATCCCACCGCACCGTCGCCCCCGGACATACCACTGTCCTTAATTGCTTGCATCCTCCTTCTGAAGCTGCTCTTCTCCACCGCCCTGCCCATCCCACCGCTGCATCCTTCTCAAACTGCACCTAGGAGGACCAATCAGGCGAAAGGCGCCTTTGTCAACCGGCATCCTACTTTCTCAAGTGCCCGTTGTTGGTTTCGTCTCTAGAATAGCTGCATGTAAATCTCTACTATTATAAAACAGCAGTTGGTGGCAGTGGTGAGTTCTACCCACGTCATTAATTGCCCTACTTAATTGCCCTGCTTAATTGCCCTACGCAAAAAACGAAGCGTTGCTTTAATTAGCCAGCTTTCGCAAGAAACGAAGCGTTAAAGATAGATGTTTGATCTTGTGAAATATCTTTTTTATTTTTTAATCTTTATTTTTCGTTAACAATTTTGTTTTTCATAGCAATGCACGGGCATGTAACTAGTAACAAATCAAAGAGATATATAAACATAAGCGAAAACACAGAAACTTCGTGGTAATTTTCTTGTGCTTTTTCATCTCAATCTCGAGTCTAGTATTTATAGTATATAGATAGGCCTATCTATGGAATAACTTAAAAAGGAAACAAATTGATTTGATCCGATTGATTGCATCTTTACTTGCCTCAACACGGCAAGTCAACAATGGAAGGTCTTGATTCCTTTCCAACAATCTCTTCCCTAATCGTAACTTGGTTGTGTGAGATCTTTGACACGCAACAGATCATGTATCTCTGCGAACTTTACTCGAGCAAATGCCTTTGTGAGGATATCTGCACGCTGCTCCCATGTGCACACGTGCTTAACAACAATCATTCCCTTGTCCACGCACTCTATAATAAAGTAAAATTGGGTATCGGTATGTTTGTTTCTTCCATGAATCACCGGATTCTTCACCAAGGCAATTACTGATTTGTAGTCAACATACAAGATGATTGGACTTGGAGCTTCTCCCGTTACCTTACTTAGCATGCTTCGCAACAATATACCTTGACATGCGCAGCCATGAACTCTAAGTTCATGCCACTTGTCCAGCCGGATGTTCCACATCCTCAAGGCTTGACGCAACCCGTAAATTGCCTTTGAAAGCTTGTACACCTTGTGATTCTCACCCTCTTTGATGAATCCTTCCTGTTGAGTAGCTTACACATCTTCCTGGAGATCATCATTCAAAAATACTAACTTGACGTTCATGTGGTGGACTTCCCATCCACTTTCAGCTGGAAGGGCAAGCAAAAGTCTCACCGTCTTGACTCGTGTAATAGGAGAGAACACCTCATCGATGTCGATGCCGTGCTGCTACATGTATCCCTTAATCTATGTTATTGCAAAGACTCGGTATGAAGTATATCTCAAAGAGTACATGATGTTCTCTATTTTTGCACTAGAGAAGGATTGATTCCTTCCCCTTAATCTCCGCTATGGATCCATCACCAAATCGGACCTGTCCGGAGACTCTTTCATCTAGCTCGTTGAACACAGACCGCTACCTCGTCATGTGGTTGCTAGAACCGTTGTCCAAGTGGCACTTGTTGGACATAGGATGCGTCTCGCCACTGATGTGCAGCCTTGGCATCACATGCTCCTCGTTCATCAGCACATGTCATGCGCCTTCTGCGCGTACATGGAAAGAAGGAGGGCACAGTCATCATCCTATGCCCATATGAGATTTGCTTCCTCATCCTGATCAAGATTACGGCGAGGTTTATGACACCCAAATGTATAGTGGTCGTAAACACCACAATTAAAGCACTTGATCTTGCTTTTGTCCTTGGCACCTCCAGAGCCATGGTTGGCATACACCTGACGGCGAGGTGTTGGCGTGGCCCACCCTTGCCACAATCGCATCCTTTTCCATGGCGATGACAATCACTGCCGTTACCACCACGCCCCTTCAAGCCAGTAGAAGATTCCCCTCTTCTGTTGTTCATGTGTGTCATCCACTCCGACTGCGTGGGCAACATATGTTTCTACCCCTCCTTGCCACTGTAGCTTAGAACCTTCACCTCAAAGGCTTTCATGCGGCCGACTAGCTCTTCAATCGATATGGTTTTTAGGTTGCTGAACTGCTCGATCAATATTATGATCGGTAAAAATTTCATCAGAACTACTCGGCGAAATTTGTGGATGATGGTGGTCTCCTCCACCTGCTCGCCTAATGCTCGGATGCCATTGGCGGTCGACACCAGCTTCATGGCAAAATCCACTGACACTACTACAGAAAAGGTCATCACAGATGGTTCGGAACCTTCATCACAGAAGGTCATATGTCAGTAATATAATGGTATATCACAGACGGTTTGTAAACCGTCTATGATAAATAATATCATAGATTGTTTCTAACTAGAATCGTCTGTGATATATTCTTCTGTTGTGAAAACATGTTCTATTTATTGGCTAGTCTCAGGAAATGCTAGCTATGCCCTCTGAAACATGCATATTATAGATCATCACAAGCATAGTACAAATCTCATCCATTTCAACAATCAACTCATATTACATTATAGCGCAAGTAGATTACGTACAGATTACTGCACGGTATATCCATTTTAGAAATGAACTTAGATATATTAATCATTTCAGCTGAGATATATTAACCAATTAAACTCAATTTTATTAACCAGGCACAAGTTAATGAGTTCACACTCGAGGTCCTAACCTTAAGCCATATTTCTATTTACTGTACTCAGCTATTTATACACACACACATACACACACATATATGATATTATGTAATAGCAAAGCATAAGAGCAGGTCATATTCAATCATGTATATGATAATAAACAGTACCAACGGCATTCAACTAGCAATTAATAAAAGCTCAAGTTGATTTAATTAATTCTTCTTAGATGTCAGATTACCTTAGTTAAAAGGCCTTGTCGCTACTAGGACAAGGTCATTTGTTCTCTCACCTAGAAGTACTCATCATTAAAGATTGCTCTAAGTCATGGAGTTGCCGTTTTCTGTTTCTGCTTACTGTCAACCACAAGAAGAAGAGAACATGACTTGCTTTTCTAGACTACGGGAGCTAAAGATTCAATACTACAGGAATATACATCACTGTCGGTTCTTTTTCGTCAGCACTGTCTGTTTTGGTAGTGACATAATGTCTTTAGACAGTGATAAAGATGCTCTGTCACAGTCTGTTCTCGTGCGACAGTGATAATATGATTATCACAGTACACATCATTCACAGAACACATGTCACATTGACATGATATAATATAACAACATTTGTATGGACTAGTAGGAGGCATTGTCGTCTCTATACCTATCATCCTCCACTATAACCTCTGTCCAGTACCACAAGCATATGTGATCTCGTAGTTTATAGAGATACTTGTTGTCTAGGCTCTTGATGGGGATTTTGAGTTTCTGAAAAACTAAAAGTAGTGCTCTAATTTAGGTTTTAAAATAAGTATGTAAAAGGCTGAACTTATTATACATGTATACATATATACCATAGGGAACATGTGTGAGTTGTCGATGAGGATCATCATGTGATGCATGACATAGAAGCTGCAAAAGTCGTCACACCCATATTGACGACACTATGAAGAAAGAAAATCAAATTAGGATCTAAACATTAGATGTTAGCAAAAAAAATCCTAAGCAAGGGATTTGTACCTTGAAGCGCTTCCACTCAAGCTAGTCACGTAGTTTGTCATCGTGTTGACCTCCTTCAGTAACGTACAACAAGAAAGCCCCACATAAATTGGAGAGATATCACTAAGGAAAAAAAATGAATGTAGTTAATTACAAAAAGTGTTACTTTAGAGGAATGCACTTACTTCTGCAAAACATCCTTGATCGCGTAGGCCATTGGTCTATTCTCAAGCGAGTTAAAAGCGCAGACTTTATATTCTTTCGGAGCGACCACGAGTAGAACCCAATGATTGCTTTTAAAATGGTATGCAGTGCAAGAAAATAAGTTCATATACGGTTTACATGCGTACAAATAATTGAAGGGTAAAGTCATCAGAGTAGTACTTACTCCTCGTGGTACGGGAAGAGAATGAAGTCCTTTTTTGTCTCAGTATTAAATGCGTGCTTGATGTAGTTGGCAACAAACTCCGATTCAAGCTTAGCCATGGTTGAAGACACCATCTCGGGGTCCACGAACCCAATTGGAACTTGATCCGTCGTGGCTCGTTGCCTCATTATCTTGCAACTCATGTCAATTGTTAACAAACATAATACAAAATCCTATAATAGTCATAGGCTCATGCTGTATGGTGCGATACTCACAGTGTCTAGGTTCGTATAGTAGAAATATCAATGGCTTTCAAGTCGTACAACCGGAACATATTCTCGAACTTACTGGGAATGTGCCATGCTCCATGCGGTGCAAATATCCCCCTCGATATCGAACAGTGAAATTGACTTGATGCTCGGTTGTATTTACCTTCTCGTAGTACCATCCATGCAGCAAGCAAGAAGCTTGGGGCAAAGCATTCAATACGTACGGAGGGACAAGGGGCTTTCCTTGCATGTATGCTTCAATTCATATGGGGGCATTAGGGCATCTATTAATTTTTTCTTTCTGAACAGACATAGTCTTCGAGGTCGAGACAAGGGGCTTTCCTTGTATTGGAGGGGGCCCTGTGGCCTTTGACAATTTTGCTTTCTTAACAAAAGGGTTCTCTGAGCTCTCCTATGGATCTTTCGTTAGTGTGCTAGTAGTCCTTTTGCGCCCCAGTTCTGTACTCTGTTTAGGAGCAAGAGCAGCTGCAGTAGTAGGCAGCTGCAGGAGCAGGAGCATGAGGTACAGGCGCAGGATTAGGTGAAGGAGAATGAGTAGGTGTAGGAGCAGGAGAAGTTGCAACAGGAGGAGCAGGTGCAGTAGTAGAAGAAGGAGAAGGTGTAGGAGCTACCGCGATAACCTGCAAAGCACATGTATATGTAACGTGATGTGTTGTAGCATTAGAATGATGGAGAAGACACGGAGATTTATATCTTTAGCTGTACGACACCTATCGTGGGCCACTTGATGAATGACATCCGTGCTTGCCCAAGAGTGGTGATATCTTCGTTCGGGGGGAACTCCAGCACATCAGATAGGTACTCACTGTGGACATAGTCCACCTGCACCCTCATCAGATAGTTACTATGCACCATGTCATCCTCTTTGCATGGAAATGCAATCCCGCATCCAACCTCAATGGTAAATTTGTCTTTGATCATGGAAATGCAATCCCATGTCCAAGCTCATCATTTCTGGAAGCATAGTTGCTAGGGCGTATTACAGGCGGTTGTACGAGAGGCAAGACCATATTACTTTGACTCTGGGAGATCATCACCATCATATCGACCCTCAAGCGCTTCTCACATACCATCATCTCCTCCCTTAGCTCGGCCCTCAGGCAGACCTCACGTGCTTCCCATGATCTTAAACTATCCTCGCTTGGGAAGAAGGACTTCTTCGTATGCCCTGCACCTGCAGCAAGCACCCGGCCCTTATGGTCGGGCTTTCCAATCGTCGTAGACAGGATGTCCCTTGACCCTTGGTTTTGAAATGTCCCATACTCTTTCTGCTGGCTTACCTCCTACGAGAAATGAATATAAGTTAATACTAAAATACAGTGGGAAGGGCCAACTACAATGTACTAAGTTAGATATCTTACGATGGTGGAGATGATCTACGCAGTCGAGGGGTTTGGAACCAAAAGCCGATCGTCGGAGGTTTTCTTCATCCTCGCTAATACCTAGTAGCATGCCCGCTCCTCACAAATGTGGGAGTAAGGCATCGTTGTCCCAGAGTTCACACACTCCTCGGCTAGTTGCGCTCACTCTGCCTTCTTCCCTACATAGCTGCCGGAATCGAGGTGGTGCGCATGGGTGTCTTGCCTCTATATAGCGATGTTTTCTCTCTTAGCTCCTCTGCCTCGGGCATACTCCTCATCCTTGTGAACTTCTCCCAAACCTCGGGAGTGACAAACGGATACCTTTGGAAGGGAGTACAACCTTTCAGCACAAACTCAACATGCATGAGAACCTTAAATTGCCTCAAAGACACACCCATTCTCTGTAAGGTGTACCGTCTGGCATTAATTTCATCTTCCTCTTGTATAATCTATTTCCCCTTAACTTCATCCCACAGCTGGTTCTTTTGCTCAGTGTTGACATCCTTCCTCCAGTCCTTAATTATGATCGGCACTCTCTCTCCCTCACCAATGGGCTGAGAAAAGAGGAGTAGCGCCTCTTACACTTTCCAAGACCTGTGTAAACCCCCGTGGCATCAAAGTGGAGAACCTGTGGAGTTCTCCTTATGGCCCGTTTATTCGGTCTACGGCCCTTTCTGAATTTACTTAGTGGTGCCTCAGCAGCTCCTTCTTCTCTGTCTGCCGTTGAACTGGTGGTCTCTCTTTGAGACATTTTGAATATATATATGTCAAACCTAAACTTTATGAGAGAAAGCAATTCATATATCTGACATGATTATATTTCGCATAAGCAAAAGCATATTGTAGTAAATTAACAAATTAAGGGATGATTGATATCATATAATTGTACTAGCTAACAGATTAATAGATGATCTTAAAGAAACATCTATCTATTGACCAACTAAGTACGTATCAGCGATGACTCCTAATCTCTAATTAGGTTAGGTCCTAATCCATTCGAGGATATTTGATTCAGGCAAGTTCCTAAACTGTTGTGCAACTCCAAAGAAAATTTTGGTAGCATCTCCCTGCTATTCTCCAAAATACACGTCTCAACAATAGGTCAAGAGGGTCTGTATCTAGAGAACACCAGGGAGATACTGTTGAAACTTTCTCTAGAGTTGTACAACAGCTCAGGAACTTGCCCGAACCACATATCTTCGAACTATCCAAAAAATATGGACAATTTGAGACAGCTTATTTATAAATATGTCATTTCAGTATATTTATAAACAAGCACTCTCGAACGGGAGAGGCATAGGTTACACAACCTAAACACGATAATAAAGTGTGATAATAAGAGCAAGTATATAATACTAAAGAAAATTAATGTATAATCATGTCCACTAACTACAATATTTAGTAGACATGATTAAAATATAACAAAATTGACATAATCAAATAGATGACAGCAATTGTAAAGACATCAAAAATTTAGTTCATCAATATTCATTCATGAATGCAGTAGTTAGCATTTAATTAGTGTGGTAATTTAATTAGACAGAAATTAGAATCAATGGAACATTTAAACTTTTGGGAAGCTAGACAATATTTTGAAAGGGATATAGCATACAGAATAAAGTAATCTAAGAAATAAATATCCTAGCCAAAAAGGTGCATCTCATCATGAGCAGATCACCCAAGCACCTTCACAGATTGTTCTTGCTTGGGTAATTGAATTGTCAACTGCCTATCATTCTTTTTTTAATTTCAGCTCATGATATAGAGGCTTAACTCCATGCCTGCTTACATCGGAATAATGAAACTTGGTATATTCCATAATAGAGCTCTCATATTTCTTTGATCATTCCGTAGTAGTTCATTACGGTTGAAGTTTCTCTTTTCGAGTGATCATCGGACAAAGCATCTATGCTCATACCACTGTTTTGAACTGTGCTCTTTGCATCTTGACTTTCAGTGTAAAAGGTGTAGCCATTAATATCGTACCTCTGCCATGTCTGTACATTAAATCTTAGTCCTCAGCCAACCATTTGATAGCCTCACTAACGGAGACCTTCGACTTTTCTTTGAACCATGTGAGGAATCGCTCATTGTGTTCTCATGTAATGGAAAGCTCATCCATAGGTGGATTCTCTTCCCGTAATTTCAACTTGTGCTGCTGGATGTATGGTTGAACTTTTGTGCTCTGTTGCAAGGCTGTAAAATTCGCTTTACAATACATATCAAACTGTGGACTTGTTAGATTGGACCCAATGGTTCCTTTGCCACCAAGTCTGCTCTCATGATAAGATACAGGAACACCAATTGGTTATCTTTTACCCATGTACCTTTAACAATCAGTAGCCAGTCCATGCAGAACTCTATAATCTCTTTAGCCCTATAACCTTTAACAATACTACCCTCAAGATTCTACCGATTCCTCACGTATGACTTTAATATACCCATGTACCTCTCAAACGAATACATGTAACGTAGGAATGCGGGTCCACATATCATAATCTCTCTAACAAGATGAACAACGAGGTGGACCATGATGTTGAAAAATGATAGGGGAAATACATCTCAAGCCGACAAAGAGTCTGCACCACCTCACTCTGTAAGTTCTCTAGTACATCAAGATCAATAACCTTGCTAGAAATCACATTAAAGAAATAACATAGCTTCATAATTACCAACCTGACATCCTCAAGTAGAATATTTCTGATTGCAACAGGGAGCATTTGGGTCATCAAGACATGACAGTCGTGGAACTTCATACCAAGGAAACTCAAATCATCTATGGATACAAGCTTCTTAATGTTTGCGGAGTAGCCCGATGGAACTTTAATACCTTGCAGACACTTGCAAAGGTCTTCTTTATCCTTTTTGGACAAGGTGTAGGATGCAGCGGCTGTAACACCCCAGTACCAACTGTGCCCAAAGTGTCACCAAAACAGATGATAAAAACTAAACGAGGAAGATCAACTCCAAACATACTCTGAAATCCACTAAAAATTTCGGCAACACCTTCCCTAAAATGGTGGCCATCCACTCAGCAAACAGGGTAGATAATAAACGTAACACAAGTAAGAATACTAATATCAACAATTAGCAACTAATAAACTTAACTACACGATGAGTCTTACAATAATCAAAATACAACACAAAATCTCAATGATTCCCCACTAGCTATCATTGTGAAACATTAATCCAAACTAATCCTTTATCATGACATGAAAGTGAGTGAAGGTGAAGCTAAGTCCCATCCCGGCAAGACGTCCTCAGAGTACCTAAAACATTAAACACAACAAGCGTGAGTTCAAAACTCAGCAAAGTTTATCACATCCAACATGATTAAGCAATTAATATTTTTCAAGCAGTTGTATGAACACATTTTCTTATATCAAATCAACAAGTTCATAACTAATGATATCATCGGCAGTTACCACCTCCTCTTCATTGCTTATTTCATACACGTACCTTCCTTCCTCATTAGATAACCTTGGATGAGTCCACGACTCGATCCATTCTTAACCTGTATATTGCCATCAACTCAAGGATCATCAATTAAGATTCATCATTAGCAATATCATGCAATGCAACAGGCATACTCATAATGCACATCTTAGAGCATATGCACACAATTTGTCACAATCAACACATTGACCAGCACTCATCTTTGCAATGCTATGGACCTTTTCCATCCTCCTCTATCATTGCAAGCTTGGTCCTTATTCCCATGTAGGCCATATCACGGTGAGCAATCACACCATCTCTAGTGTTCCCAAGTATGTTTAGCAGGATGCCAACCAAATTATCACAAACATTCTTCTCAACATGCATGACATCAATACAATGACGGACATCTAACTCCTTCCAGTATGGTAAGTCCCAAAATAACCTCTTCTTACAAATGGTCCTAGGACGAACATATTTATGACTCTTTCCATACTGAACATCGATATCCTCCACACATGAATATACTTGCCTTCCACTCATAGGCTGCGGGGTCGCACGAACTTCCCTCTTCCCATCAAATTTATCATCCATCTTACAGTATCAATGACTTTGAGGTAGAACCGTATGGTGACCCATGTACACAATTTTCTTGGAATTTGGCAGCCACAAGCTCTCAGTATCCTCTTCACAAATTGGACACTCTTTGGCTCCTTTTGTGCTGTAGCTTGATAAATTACCAAGGGTCGAGAAATCATTTATGGTGCAAAATATCATAGCCCGCAAGGTGAAGTTCTCTCTTTTATATGCATCCCACACCGCGACCCCCTCGTTTCACAATTTTACCAAATCCTCAATCAGTGGTGCTAGGTATATCATTTTCCAGCTGTTTGGGTCCTGAGATTAGCAACGACATCATGATATACTTCCGCTTCATGCACAACCATGGAGGGAGATTGTAGATACACAACAGGACTGGTCAAGTGCTATGATAACTGCTCATATTACCAAACGGATTCATTCCATCGATACTCAATCCAAATCTTATGTTCCTCAATACGGCACTAAACTCCTCATATTTTCAATCATTGTTTCTCCATTGAGATGAATCAATGGGGTGTCTCAGCTTGTCATCTTTCTTTCGAGATTCATAATGCCAACACATCAATTTTGCCTCTTTAGGATTTGTAAACAACCGCTCCAAACAGGGAATGATGAGCAAATACCACAATACCTTGGCTGGTGCCCCTTTGTTCACATCTTCACCGTCGTTAGTTTGGCTTTTACGCTTCTTGTCATTACGCTTCTCCTTTTGTTTGTACCGTAGTACACCACAAAATGGACAAACACGCAATTCCTTATGCACGTTGCGGTATAATGTGCAATCATTCGGACATGCATGTATCCTTTCTATTTCTAATCCCATAGGACATAGCAGCTTCTTCGCTTCATAAATGCTTGTTGGCAACTCGTTCCCCTCTGGAAGTATATCCGATAGAAGAACTAAAAGTGCATTAAAACTTGTATCTGTCCAAATTGCCAGATGTAATATACGTAGTATACTCATTGGGTGCAGTGACTGACTTTGTGTAACATCCCCAATTTCAGTCTTTTGCCAAAAACTAATTTAAATTAATTAAATTCAAAATTTGGATTTTTCCTTGGTGCTCTAATTAACCTAGCATCCTCATCATTCCGAAATTGGAGTTCAATCCTGCATTGTCCGAAAAGTTGAATGTTCAAATTCTGATCCCTATTCGAAATTCCACCCGAGTTCCAAAATGCTCCAAAAATCCCGAAACCTATTGCATTAGGTTCCAAATATTCTAAAATGATTTTGGGAATTTTTCCAAGATTTTTAGAATCACTTTGGTATTTTATCTCTCGTAGCTTTTCGTCTAATCCATTATATTCATCCCAGAATTGTCTAAATTCCAAAATTCATCCAAAATTAGTGAAACAAATTTTATTGGGTTCCAAATATTCCCTAGTATTTTTAGAAATTTTTCTGGGATTTTTAGACCCTTTTTACTATTTTATCCCGCGCGCCTTTGTCATTAACTATTCATCGGCCAATGGGAAACGCCACGTGGCATGCACTGTAGCTTCTTCTTCCCCAAGTGATCGATCTGTTCCAGAGGAAGAGCAACATGTAACCATTCATGGCTATTAGGATTCCCACTACGATAACTCATTCATTCCTCCACCAAATCGCGAATGACCGGATTCATTGGAAAGATAACGACGAGGAGATTCATTTCCCCACCATCATTCATCCTAAATCACGCCGGAAATGGCTCAATCGAGTGGGAACCGAAATGGGCTTAAATGGTCATAACTCGGTCGTTTCTCCATGAATTCACGAGCTTTCACCTCTCAAATTTCTGTCTTGGCGTCCTCTTTCCCATGCTCATTTTCCTATACCGCCCCTCCACTCCAATCTCTTGGAATCTTGCAAGAACCGTCGCCGAACGTCGTTCGTGGATGTCGCCGTGTCATCTTTTGATTTGGTAAGTCCCTTGCAAATCTGTTCGCGTCACTGTGTGCATCTGTGAGACCCCGGATCAGCTATCCGAAATATCCTGTGTATTTTCGTACTAGTCCCAGATCAGTAGCTAGTACACACAGTCAACAGTGATACGTCATTGACGAACAAAGCGAAATTGTAACAAAGATAATAAAGTATGGGCCATTTGGCCACTTATTACAATACTCAGTCACGAGACCGGAGACACGACAGTGGAAGCAAAAGTGACAACAAGCGAACACCAAAAACCACAGGCGACGACAAGGAGCGCGACTAGCTATCCTGGCAATCTTCAACGAAGTCCTCGGTGTAGAACTCACCGTCTTCAGCTGCGTCTTGGTAGTTCTCTGATGATGACAAGATGTGTAGCACGTGAGTACAAAAGTACTCAGCAAGTCGGGGAAAGTATGTGTATGTGGGGCTTTCGAAAGAAAGCTTAATAGGGCTCTTTTGCACAAAGCCAAATTTCATTAAACCATACTTAGGTATAGTTGTCATAAAGCACATTTTCATAATTATTTTAGCAATTGAACTATTTAATAATGCAGTGAAGGTTCTATCCACCATCACTAATATAAAGGCTCTAACCGCCAACTTTTAAAAAGATTGAGTTTAATCACAATGACTCCTTCCGTCAAGATCCAAAATAGGTTCTTTCCACCTTGGTGGCTCAATCCGCTATTTACACATCCAAGAGTTCTAACCACTCCAGAATCCCAAAACCAACACCATTTAGTTTTAAAACCAAAACCAAAGTCTACCAATATGAAAGCATTCTTTGCTTTGCCCTTGACCGTAGGCACGGCTATTCGAATAGTTTTAACTCTGCAGAGGTGTACAACTTTACCCACAAGACATGATCGTCTCTTGATGCCAAGCTATTAACACACTTCCTTTGGTGTGTCGGCAGAGAGATCATGACAAGGCCGTTACAGAAGCCCCCTCTTGCGCCGTGTGAGAAAAACCACCTTGCCTCTATATATCCAGCACTCACATTCCACCGTGTGGTGAGTCTAAGTTAGGTTTCTACAAATTAGTTAGCCAGATCGTACCATTATAGACATGTGGTAGTACGGTTATGCTTAGAATGGACAATCACAAGCGTCGGTCCTTAATTGACTTGGGGCGGCACTTGCACAATGCAACTAGTGCTCCATCCGCACCCACCCGACATTCCATTCCGCCCAAGTCTAAACCATTTTTCCTTTTCTTTTTATTTTAGAAAAATAGTACCAAAACCTTTATAATCAATTCCAAATCATACTTGAAATCATCATTTTTGAATAATCCCACCCATGGGTCTTTTTCATCGATAGGGGTCCTAAGCAATTCTACCGTACTATTTTACAAAGGGTACCATATAAGTGTAAACATGGCATAGCAAATGTCCTAGGCTTACAAGTAACATGGATGTCAATAACAAAGGAGGTACTCACAATTCGGATTAACTATGCACTTATATTTGACATATGATGATAAACATAGCATGCAAGTTTATAAAACATTTAAAACACATTTAGAAACATCGGTTCAACATGCGTCAAGGGGACTTGCCTTCAGTCGTGGTGAGATCGTCGAACGATGAAAGTCCGGCGGCGGGGTCGACGGACTCGATCGGCTCCTCGGCTACGCGCAAAACGAGACAATAAATAAATACAAGAAAATAAATAAAATCCAAAAATTACAAATGTAGTACTGGCAGGTAGATCTTGATTTTATATGAATTTAGGAATTTGAACGGAGTCAATCGGAGTTCAGACGAAAAAGTTATGAGCTTCCGAAGTTCAAAAATTGGAAAATTGGAAAACGAGGGAATATTCCGCGGAATATTCCTTCTCTATTTTTCTGAATTTTTGGATGAATTTGGGTCTCTTGCAAGTGGGCCCATGGTGTCATTGGGTGTAGGGTTGTCTTCAACCTTGGGTTTAGCCATGGGAGGATGGAGCTTGAAGGCTTGGAGGGTGGGGCCGACGGCGGGGAAGAGCGGTGGCCGGCGGCGGCGGCGGGGCAGCAGCGTGGCGTGGGCACGTGTGCGGAGTGGTGCGCCAGCGGCGGGCGGCGGGCAGCGGCGCCTGCGCTGCGCGCAGGCAAAGCCCAAAACCAAAACAGAGAGCAAGTTTTTCCCAAAAAATCCGAATTTTTGCACCATGTCGCATGGAACTTGACCAAACAAAATCATGGATCATCTAGAGGACATCCTAAAGGATCTATAGGAGCAAGGAATTGGATCAAAACTCACCGGAGACGACAAATTTGATGATGAACGGAGTTCCGGCCGAACCGACAAAAATGCGAAATTCGTTTCCAAATCTTGAGGGATCCTAAAATCGATTGAAATATTAAACTCTAGACTTCCCCACAGTCACAAGGAACCAACCGGAGTTGAGAAAGACCCACCGGAGAGAGAGGAACAAGGATGAACTCGAAGAACACCAGAAATGGCAACCCGACGTTGGTTTTCTTGATTTCCCGGTTGATTGGGTTGGAGAGGCAAGGAATGGTGGTGTGCACGGGAAAGAAGACTCCACCACGGAGGTTTAGGAACCGGCGTTGCACGATTTAGGGAAGAAACGGCCGAGTAAATGACATTTAAAGCCATTTCGGTTTTTGGCCGACGGTGTTAATTCCGGCGAGATTCCAGGCTATTGATGGTAGGGAATGGAAAGGTCGCGCCATTACGGATTCAACGGATCTGGCCGTGATTGATTTGGAGTTGTATTGAGGGAGATATGGTGGTTTAAAGAGAGATATAGCCATTAGAGAGCTTGGAGCTCTTCTCTGTTCAAAGCCATGGCAAGAGGTAGGGGACGATGAACAGTGCACGCCACGTGGCAGCGCGGGATTGGCCAGGAATTACGTAAATGAACCGCCCTAGAGAAAAATTAGGAAAAATGGTCTAAAAATTCTTAGAACCATTTTGGAATATTTGGAACCCAATAAAATTGGTTTCGTGGAATTTGGATGAAATTTGTGGAATTGAATATTCAAGCGCGAATAGCCGGCATTAAACAAAAGCCGTGCGAGAAAAAATAAGAGCGAAGGTACAAAAATCCGGGGAAACATTCCAAAAATCATTTTGGAATATTTGGAACCTAATTGAAGTGATTTTGGAATTTTTGGGGCATTTTTGGACTCGGGTGAAATTTCGGGTACCGGCGGGAACCTGAAAATTCGATTTTTCGACCGGAAGGGAATTGAATCCCGATTTTGGAGGGGAAAGGATGCCAGGTTAATATAAACACCGAGGAAACTCCAATTTTTCAATTTAATTAGTTTAAATTAGATTTTTCTCCAGAAAGCGAAACTGAGGATGTTACAGCATCTCATCGCCACGAAAACAAGCCCTCAATCGATTTCGATTTTCGTTGCAGGACGGCGATGAATTTTGCGTTTGAAGTTGCCGATTGGAACTCCGTTCATTGTCAATTTCTCCCAATCCGGCGATCCCCTCCGAAATCCGGCGACATACCTAGGTTCGTATCGTCCCGTTCTACGTGATGCTCCCTTCTGTTTTGCAAAAATTCATCGATTTCGCATTTTTCCAAATTGATTGTAGTTTGGTTTGTTCGTGCGCTCGTTCTGGAAGAGGTGGGTATTGTAGCGTCGCAAAGTACTGTAGTTACAGTACTATTTCTCTTTTTTCTTGATTTTCTTTCCAATCCAACTTCGAAACGCTCGTCCTCTTCTGTCGTAACTCCGAATCGAGTGATTCCAATTCCTAAATTCATATAAAATCATCCTCTATCTGCCAGTACTAATTTTATAATTTTTATATTTATTTTATTTTATTTTATTTATTTGTTGCTCCGTTTTGCGCGTAGTCGAAAATCCGCTGTCGCCGCCGAAGAAAGTTTTGTCCAGCAGAGTGACGCATCTCTCCTTGTCAGCGAAGGCAAGTCTCCATGACACATGTTGATCCCATGATTTATAAATGTTTTATAATGTTTTACAAATTGCATTGCTACTTATATAAAAGGATTATGTTAACATTAGGCGGTTAGTTATACCTATTACTTATACCTCCTTGATATTGTTATTCACGATCCTTTGTCGCCCTAGCATAGTAATCCACCATAACAAATATTTTTGAGTAAATATTCTTTGATTAGGAGAATAATTCATTAGATGACATTTTGAATGGATCAGATAGTATGGAATGTGAGTTGGAGTTAGAACTCAACTTGATGAGAGTTAAATGAATATTAGTATTAAGGGGGGGGATATTTTTGTAAAGCTTCTATATGAATGGTGATAATTGAAATATTGAGGAGTTGGATTGTGATAGCAGTTCCCAATATAATTAGAATGGATTGGGGGGAAATTGGAAGATGTATGATATTAAGAGTAATATTCGGTAAATTAAATAAATAATATTGCGAATCATACTCAGTGGTTTAGTTGATGATTTTGTGAAATATTCTTAGCAGATGATAATATTGATCGCTGTATGAATGATCATTTGGATAAGGAATCAAATTTGAGTAGAGTTTCTTTGAACATTAATGATTGTGGAAATTGTATAAGCTGGATACATTAGGTTGATAAAAAAAGTGTTTGGAGTTAGAAAATATTATGAGTGAAGATAATTGGATTATTAGTGCTTGTTAGGAGAATTTATTCAGGGGTTGATCAAGAAATGGATGATTATTGCAATATGGTCTCGCGATAACCATTTATGTGGAATTCTGAATAATGCAGAATATGTGTGATTTATTTAGTCAATTTGGTATCATTGTTTATGGAAACCATTATAGTCGATGAATTAATGAAATCTTGGTTTTATGAAATCTTTCTTAAAAGATGCTCAAGGATGATATTATGAACTATTCTTTGTGAATTATGTAGATTACAAGATTAATCAATGTATGGATGATGGATAATCAATAGTGTGACTTATATTTTGAGGAAACTATTTCATATACAATAATGTTAGTAGCTTAGTATGATTTTGGAGTCATGATGGCATATGATATAGACTCTACTTGTTGGAGTACTAAATTGGGCTGGATTATCTGATGCCATGCTAATAAAGGGGGGATCCTGGTGACTTCATGAATTTTAGAGGTTACAGAATTGATTATAATAATTTTTATCAACGCTGGGAATTGAAAATTATAAATAAGTATATGGTGGAATAGAATAGTTCAGTAGAAATGCTTAGACTCGCAATCGGTCAGTAGGCACTTATGGGCGGGAATTTCTTATAACTCTTGAAAACTTGTGTTGGAAATTATAGCAAAAAGTATTGTCGTTGGTTTACAAAATAAAAATAAAATTAAATGATTTAGACTTGGATGGAATGATTTGTCTAGCCGGTGCGGATAGAGCACTGGTCTTGGTTTGTGCAAGTACCGCCCCAAGTCAATTAAGGACCGACGCTTATGATTGTCCATTCTAAGCAAAACAGTACAACCACATGTCAAAGTGGGCACGACCTGGTTAAATAATTTGTATAGACCTAGCTTTGACTTCACCAGTTGGTTGAATGTGGGTGCCGGATAGAGGCAAGGCTGTTTTTCTCACACGGCACAAGAGGGGGCTTCTATACTAGGTAGATAGAACCCTAACAACGGTGAAACCTCAGCGGGTGCAGTCAGGCTAGGTAGATGCATTGTAAAAGCCTTGTCATGATCTCTCTGCCGACACACCAAAGGAAGTGTGTTAATAGCTTGGCATAAGGAGATGATCATGTCTTGTGGATAAAGTTGTACACTTCTGCAGAGTGAAAAACTATTCGAATAGCCGTGTCTATGGTCAAGGGCACACGAAGAATGCCTTTTATATTGGTAGACTTTGGTTTTTGGTTTTTAAAACAATCTTTTGGGATCCGGGATTAGTTAGAACACTCGGGTGTGCTTCTGGCGGCTAGAGCCAGATAGGTGGATTGAACCTATTTTTGTGAACCATGGCAGACAGCCATATGGATGGATTGAACCCTGCTCTTTTTGAGATGTGGCGGTTAGAGCCTATATACTAGTGATTGGTGGCTAGAACCTTTAGAGTTATTAATAATTTCAACTGTACAAATAATTGTTAAAATGGCTTTGTGAAAATATTACCTGTAAAGTTTTTGAAAGTATTGCTTTGTGCAAAAGAACCATAATAAGCCATCTTTGGATAACCCTGCATTATGCATCATTCCCAGATTTGCGGAGTACTTTATGTACTCACATGCTACATTCTAAACAATCTCAAAAGTGATTGAAGCTATCAAAGGAGATTCCAAGGACTAGGACGAGCACCCCACTCGATTGCCTGTGGGCATATGGATGGATCACCATTTGGTGTTATCTTCTTCCGCTACAGTTACTCAAGTTGTTCAGCCTGTAAAGGCAGTAATGGTAAACCTCGACCATAAGGTCTTTCCTTTTATTTGGTGTTATTATTATTTGGTTATTTGTACTCGTGATATGGTTGTTGATCCATCACTGTTTGACTGTGTGTACTGGCTACTGATCTGGGACTAATACAGAAATACACAAAGGATTCCGGAAAGCAGTTCCGAGGCCTACACTTTGGGCCTTGCGACAATGCAGGGGAATCTGAGTTCTAGTCAACGCACTCGATGATCCTACGGTGCTGGCCTGCTGTCCATTCATCCTCAGGGGCAGAACTAGCGGTGTCTACAGTGCTGGCCATTTTCAAGGGCGGAATTAGGGGTTTTGGATGTCAAAAATTTGAGAAACAATATAAAATCATCTTTTTAATAGATTAAATTTGTTGATAAATTGGTTTCGATTTCGGTTGTTTATGATCTTTAAGACCTTAGAACTATTTGTATTTTACTTTTAGCAAATTTCAAATATATATGTTGGATTTATGATATTACAAAATCATTGTACAATACTATAGATTTATATGAAGTGCGCATCCCATCTAATTTTTTTCTAGTCCGCCACTGGCCATTGTACCTCTAGACGACATGCTTCCGGCCTTCTACGCGGGCACACCGTGAACTCGAAGCCGAAACCATGACCAGGCGAGAACCACAACGACGAACACCTCCACGATGTCCTTGATCGGGTGGGAGGCCATCAGATCTGGGTGACCACAACTGGAGACGGAGGGAGAGAGAAAGAGGGGAGATGTGAAGTGTGCAGGTTAGGTGTGCCAGTGTAGCTGGGTGGTGGCGTATAATGACAAAAATGATGCCAGGGTTTCGAAATTCGGTTTTAATTTTTTTTTTTGCACCGGGTTATTTCGTGTAATTTTGGGACGCAATGGTTGAACAAAAAATTGATTTTTTTTACAATATTTGACCGACATTTGATTTTTTAGATAAAAATTAACCAAAGTTTGAATTTTTGAAAAAAATTCAAATGAACCTACCGAAATATAATTAGGACAAGTGTATTTTGGGACCCATTAAAAGGACCAAACTTCGATGAAATGGTTAAATTCAAAACCCTGGTGCCAACATAAGGGCATCTGCAATGGTGTAGTCAAGTACTAGCTATAAAAAATGTACATATCATCTATAGATAGATAATAGACAACCTCTCCAATAAACTAGCTATAACACTGTCTACAAAATTAAATATAGGCCCATATGTAAGAGGTGATAAATGTCTTGGAATCAGCTATAGCCTGACTATAAGTTAGTAGTCAGTCTATATCTCTATCTTCTTTTTCTCTCATCCACCTAAGCAAAATGCTGAGTTGGCACCCTTATAGTAAGCTGAAGTGGCACCATTGCAGATGCCCTAAGATGGAGGTGGCGAGTCGACCTCTCCAATTTGGGGGTAGCAAAGTGGTGTGAGTGTGAGGGAAGTGTCAATTACGAGGTTCCCGCCTTGTGTGTGCTAGAAGGTGTGCACTTGGAAGTCAAAACTACTAGGAAGACTAGCGCGGCGCACACCGCGCACGCTACTGGTTAATTGAGACGTGAAAATGCAATTCTTTTTATGAACAAAAAACCCGAAAAAACGCATTTTTTTGTTTTTTTCGCTTTTCCGGGCCATCCGGGCAACATTTTTGGGGAAAAAAAGTTTTTCCGGTAAAAACGGATCGGAATGGGAAAAATGGACCAAAATGCAATTTTTCGGATTTTTTGAGGTTTTTTTTGCGTTTTTTCGAGCGGGAAAAACACTTTTTTTTTCGTTTTTTTATGTTTTTTTGCGCTTTTCCGGGCCATCTGGAGCAATATTTTTGGGGGAAAAAGTTTTTCCGGTAAAAACGGACCGGAATGGGAAAAATAGACCAAAACGCAATTTTTCGGATTTTTTAAGGTTTTTTTGCGCTTTTCCGGGCCATCTGGAGCAATATTTTAGGGAAAAAAAGTTTTTTCGGTAAAAACAAATCGGAATGGGAAAAATGGACCAAAATGCATTTTTTGGATTTTTTACGCTTTTCTGGGCCATCTTGAGCAATATTTTTGGGGAAAAAAGTTTTTCCTGTAAAAACGGATCGGAATGGGAAAAATGGACCAAAACGCAATTTTTTGTATTTTTTTAGGTTTTTTGCGTTTTTTCGAGTTGCTTTTCCGGTCAGGACCTCGTTGCAAAAAAACAGGACCTTTACGCAATTTCCAAAACTTTTTCATAAAAACGGATCGAAATGGGAAAAATGGACCAAAGCACATTTTTTTTTTTGGATTTTTTAGGTTTTTTGCGTTTTTTCGAGCCACTTTTCCGGTAAGGACTTTTTTGCAAAAAAAAACAGGACCCTTACGCAATTTCCAAAACTTTTTCCGGTAAAAACGGATCGGAATGGGGAAAATGGACCAAAACGCAATTTTTTGAAGTTTTCGAGGTTTTTTTTGCGTTTTTTCCAGCCGCTTTTCTGGTAAGGAGGACCTTTTTGCAAAAAAACAGGACCTTTACGCAATTTTCAAAACTCACAGGGACTTCTCAGGGGAAAAATCGCCGACACGTGCCTGCGACGCGGCCCGCAGCGGCGCGTCACAAGAACCCCGCCACGCGTCGCGTTGGAAAAAAGCGCAGCTCGCGCCCGCGGGGGTCTCGAACGCACGCCGCTGCGTCGCTAGTAACGGCGTTACCGTTGCGCTAGAGCGCCCGCTCGAGCGAGGAAACAGCCTGCGATTGCGTTTTATGCTCTCGTTCGGCGTGGGGTGACGTGGCACGATCTCGGCCGTCCGACGGCGCGATCGGACGATCCGGAAAAGGAGGCGATGTGGACCTCGTCCGGAGCTCTCAAACCTCCGGATCTTAATATAGTTATAATACTGTGTTTCTCTTCCTCTTCCCGAGTTTCCCTTGTTGCACCGGGAAATTTCCCGTGTGTTTAGTGAGAACACATGGGGAAATACAGACACTAGGGGAGCCAGCAGATTCTGGCAGTGCCAATCACTGACAATATGCTTACATTAGCTGTTCCAAAAAACATGCATGTGATTTCCACAGAATATTATTCTACCGAAAATTCTTTTGAAGGAGTTGTTGCCTTGAAGATCATTTGCAGAAAGTTTCTAGGATGTTTTCTGTACAGACAAGCTCTGGAGGACGCAGGAAAAGTACACCATATCCTGCCAAAATATACTGAAATCCGTAGCTTTTCATACTGTCGATCTGCTCTCGAGATATATACAGTACATGCACGCGCCTTTATCTTACATCATGCGAAGAATTAACTATGCAAAGCAAGCAGTTGCACTACGGAAAAGAGGGACCAAACCATAAACAAAACTAGCAAAGTAGCATACGTGTATCTTTACCAGCTTCTTTTAATCAAAACAAGCACTGGTTTCTATCCATCTGTTAAACCAACCCCACTAGCCATTGCAAACAAATTGACGCCATTTTAGTGTTGAAAACTTTAGGGAGTTCCAATACTAGCACTCGTAATTATTTCAGATTAATGAACAACGCTTTTCGCGGCAAGCACTAACCACGACACACTAGCTTCTTCTTACCTGATATTTTGTCCTTGCCGTTCGGCTCTATGCGCATATTGTTTGCATGATCTCTCATACATTGATAAGAATAGATTACTTTAGCATTGAGAGAACATGCACTGTACTTGTTTATGTCACAAAATAAGCCATGCCTTACAAGTTGTCATAGATCGGATATGCATATGAATTTTTGCAAACAATAGAGCAATAACTCAAAAATACTAAATGGCTTTACTCTTAGTGGTGCAATCTGATCATATTTGGTAAGATAACATTCATCATGAATCATATTCCTCTTTTTTTTTTTCTCGGAATAGGAGTTGGACATGGTAGTGCTCCAGTGCTCCATACGAATATGGTTACGGAATAGTGTCAGTTATGAACATAGAGAGAATACAGATCGAATTTGATACAGTAGTGAATATTTGGTCAGCTAATAGAGATCATATTGTAATACTCTGACCCTATGTCCGACATTACCAGCTTAAGTTCCACTAACATATAATTGGCCCAAATCGTGGTGCACATATAAGATTTATTAACCAAATACATGTCCAAAATGCATAAGTTTCACTAGCCACAATAGCTATAGATCACAGATTGGAAGCCACTGCCTTGAAGACCTTATCGAGCTGATTGAAATGATGTGTCATTTATCTAATTCTAATTTCGGACTGAGAATATGCCAAGCTTCGAAGATACCAGAATCAGCTGGCACGGGGATATCTGAGAGGCCATGTGGTGGTCTACCCATGTTTGTGATGAGTATTTGACTATGTTTGATATTGTGGTGCTGATGTTTGAGATTGAATTGAGCTTGCTTTGGTTTTGAGCAAATTGAGTTCAATGCGGTACTATTGGCTTTTGTGAAGCGGTAGTTATTTTTTAGAACGAAATATTTGATACCACTATTGATTAATATTTTGTTGAGCAATGCCATGTGATGGTTTACTTGTCTATGATGGTTGCAGGACTTCGGAGTTAGGTCATGGTGAGGCGGAGAAGACCGAGACTAGGCTAGAAGAGCTGAGGTCTAGACAGTCAAGATGACGCCGGAAGATGACTAAGGTCGGGGAGTTGCTGCGATCCAAGATGACAAGTGGATGGATGAGATGCTAACTTAAACCCTACTCAAGCGAAGGATGATCGCTGGATCAAAGATTCGTTGGTGGAGTAGCGGTTAAGTTAGTGTTAGAGAGTTATTAGATATTGGTTAAAACCTGTTATATTGTTGAGTGTAACATCCCAAAATTTGAATAAAAGAGAGAATGAAAATTTCAAATGTGAAATTGTTTCAATCATAGATTTTCTGAATTTCTAAATATTTTAATGATTTTCCCTATTGAAAAATCATTTAAAATTTATTTAGTAAAAATATAAAAGTAAAAGTTGAAACAAAAATCTGGAAAAATCATATTAAAATAATGGAAACCCCTAGAAACACTTAATAACAATAAAAAATTGGTATGAAACAATTAATTAAAGAAAAGATGATATCATTGTATGTTGACTACAAATAGTCTAATGAAAGATTTTTATAAATTTTATCAAGCTTATCTTTAGCCCAAATTTTTACTACACACTACTCAGCTGAATATTTACCTTTAGTAAAAATATTTAAATTTAATAAGTATATTTAATGCCCATTCCAATTTAAAATCTTATAATTTGAAATTGTAAAATTTGTTTGAAAGATTTATTAGAAAATAATTATTCAAGTATTAAATCTAAAATTCATAAGCAAGTTTACTTAAGTCATTCCAAACCTTGTCAAAAAATTTTCAAAAATTATTAACTAAATTTAGACATTTAAAAAATCAATTACAGATAATAAAAATTTGAACAGTCAACCTTGTCAGAATTTTCAGAATTAATCTACCAAGGATTTTTGCCTCAATTTTTTACTAAAAGTAGTAAACTTACCTAGGACCTTAAGTAAAAAAGTTTCAAAATTTTTAATTATGATATGGCCCTCCAAATTAATGGCTCATGTCGGCTACCAGAAGGTAAGGTTTTGAATTGTCCCTTCATTTGACCAACATGTGGGCCCGTCCCTATTAATTGAACCAGCCGACCACTTCTCTCCTACATAGACTGCCAAGTGGGGCATCTCTTACCCGGTCCCACTACTCTCTCATCCCCCTTCTCTCTTAAGCCACTGACATGTGGGCCCTTAGACCCACATGTTAGCATCGTCTCCCTCACTCACCTTGCCCCTCTCTCTCTCTCTCTCTCTCTCTCTCTCTCTTGCATAGCCGAGTCGACTGCACTGCCATTGACCTTGTCACCTTCCAGCTGCTATTTATGCTGTTGCGGATGTATCCACGGAGGAAGCAAAAATCTGGCATTTCATGGAGGGTCTTGACCCTAACCTCAAAGTTCAGTTGGTGTCTAATGACTTCCCCACATTTCAGTATCTGGTGAACAAGGCCTTAGTTCAAGAGGATGCCCAGAGTAAGCTATTTGAGTCAAGGAAGAGAAAGATGATATTTCAAGCTCAGCGTGGCGCCAGCAGCTCCAAGCCCCATTTCGTTCAGTCTCAACCAAACAGGCCAGCAACATCTAGTGCAGCCAGAACTCCAGCTTTAGCACCCCGTCAGTTTTGTGCAAGCTCTTGCTAACAATCCAGGAGTTCAGGTTCAGAAAAGTAACACAACTACAGTAGTCATTCAGTGTTTTAATTGCAGGGAATTGGGACATTATGCCAATAATTGTCCTCAGAAGCACCAAGCTGTGACTCTAGTTCGTTTCAACTTGGGGACCACACCAGCTCGCGCACCAACACCAACTCAAGGAAGAGGAACACCACATACCCCTCGTACCCCTCGTACTGTGGGAAGAGGATGTGTTAATCACGTCACAGCTAAAGAAGTTTGGGACGTACCCGATGTGGTGTATGGTAAGTTCTTTGTCGACTCAGCACCTACTTCAGTATTGTTCGATTCTAGTGCTACACATTCTTTCATATTAGAGTATTTGGTTAGAAAGCATGATTGGGGTACAGTTTAGTTTAAAAACCATTTATTAGTTCAATCCCTAGAAAAGAATTAAGGACCACTACTGTTTGTTCAAAAATGGATATAGTTATAAATGGTGTAAAGCTCCTTGCGAACTTAATATTATTGGAGACTCAGAGAATAGAGGTAATCCTTTGGATGGATTGGTTAACCAAGCATAAGGGTTAGATAGACTATGCTAGTCGAGCTATCTCCCTTACCCGTCCTGAGGGAATTCGTGTGGAATTTTTGTCTAATCTTTCCTCAGAGAAGGGTAGTACCCTGAACCGTTTGAAGGGTACAACTTTGAAAAATGTGCCTATAGTAAATGAATATCCAAATGTATTCTCAGAAGATTTGCCAAGTATGCCACCAAACCGGGATATTGAGTTCATAATTGAGCTAGTACCTGGTATAGCTCCTATATCAAAAAGGCCTTATCGGCTACCTGCTAATGAGTTAGCAGAGCTAAAGCAGCAAATTAAAGAACTGTAAGAGAAAGGATTTGTAAAACCAAGTTCATCACCCTGGGGTTCACCAGTAATCTTTGTTAAGAAGAAGGATGGTAGTCTGAGAATGTGTGTGGACTACAGATCTCTGAATGAAGTTATAATAAAGTAGAAGTACCATTTGCCAAGGATAAATGATCTGTTTGATCAGTAGAAAGGAGCCTAGGTTTTCTCAAAAATTGACTTCAGATCAGGATATCATCAGCTTAAGATGAGAAAAGAAGACATCACAAAGACAGCTTTCACTACCCGGTATGGATTGTACGAGTTTACACTGATGTCATTTGGATTAACAAATGAACCTTCCTATTTCATGAATATGACGAATAAGGTGTTTATGGAATACTTGGATAAGTTTGTAGTAGTATTCATTGATGACATTTTTATCTATTCCAAGAGTATGAAAGAACATGAGGATCATCTGAGGATAGTCTTGAAGAAATTAAGAGAGCATCACTTTATGCTAAATTTAGTAAGTGTGATTTTTGGTTGAAAGAAGTTGCTTTCTTGGGTCGTGTCATTTCTGTTGGAGTAGCTGTAGATCCTGCAAAAGTGAATGATGTTTTAGATTGGAAGTAACCTAAGTTAGTTCCAGATGTCAGAATTTTCTTGGTTTAGCAGGCTACTATCGGTGGTTCATTGAAGGTTTTTCAAGGATAGCAAGACCTCTCACTCAACTTTTGAAGAAGGAGAAGAAGTTTGAATGGATGAAGTCTTGTGAATAGAGTTTTCATGAATTGAAGAAGAGGTTAACTTCAACACCAGTGCATGTTCTGCCAGATATTCGAAAGGATTTTAAAGTTTTCTATGATGCTTCAAAGCAAGGTCTTGGTTGTGTTTTGATGCATGAAGGAAAAGTTATAGCCTATGCTTCAAGACAGTTGCGACCCCATGAGGAAAACTACCCAACTCATGACTTTGAGTTAGCTCAGTTGTTCATGCACTCAAGCTATGGAGGCATTATCTTATCGGTAATCGATGTGAGATCTATACGGATCATAAGAGTTTGAAGTACATTTTCACTCAGTCAGATCTCAATTTATGGATGCGCCAGCATATTTCATGAATATGATGAATAAGGTGTTCATGGAATATTTGGACAAGTTTGTTGTCGTGTTCATAGATGATATCCTAATCTACTCTAAGACAGAGGATGAACATGCCGAACACTTGAGGCGAGTATTGGAAAAGCTGAGGGAGCAGCGACTCTTCGCCAAGTTCAGCAAGTGTGATTTTTGGAAGGACAAGGTAGAATTCCTCGGACATGTAATGACCGCAGAAGGAGTCGCCGTTGATCCAAGCAAGGTAGAAGCTGTGTTACATTGGGAGCACCAAGAAGGCGTGACCCAGATCCGGAGTTTCCTTGGAATGGCAGGATACTACCGCCGTTTCATTGAAGGCTTTTCGACAATTGCGAGACCTCTTACGCAATTGCTGAAAAAGGAGAAGAAGTTTGCATGGACGCCAGAGTGCGAGAAAGGTTTTCAAGAACTGAAGAAACGATTGACATCAGCGCCAGTGTTAGTTCTACCGGATGTTAATCAAAGCTTTGATATTTATTGTGACGCATCGCGCCAAGGGCTTGGATGTGTCTTTGATCACGAGAATGGAAAGGTCGTCGCTTATGCATCAAGGCAGTTGAGGCCGCATGAGGAAAATTATCCGACGCATGACCTAGAGCTAGCTGCCGTAGTGCATGCCTTGAAGATATGGCGTCACTATCTGGTCGGGAACAGATGTGAAGTGTATACGGATCATAAGAGCCTTAAATACATATTCACCCAGTCGGATCTGAACATGAGGCAGAGGAGATGGTTAGAGTTGATCAAGGACTACAATGTTGGAATCCATTACCATCTCGGGAAGGCCAACGTAGTTGCCGATGCCTTGAGTCGGAAAAGCCATACCGTGAGTATGTTGCTGGCCACAAGTCAGGATGAGTTATGTGAGGATTTCCAGAGAATGAAGATTGAGGTGGTACCTAGCGGATTCTTGGCCGCATTAAAAGTAAAGCCTACCCTAGAGGATCAGATCCGAGAAGGACAGAAGGATGATGACAAGATCCGCAGGATTAAGTCCATCAAGGAGGAAGGCAAGGCAGAGGACTTCAAGTTGGATGAGCAAGGCACGTTATGGATGAAGGATCGCATTTGTGTGCCGAACAAAAAGGAGCTAAAGCAGTTGATTCTAGAAGAAGCCCATGACTCCAAGTATTCAATTCACCCAGGAAGTGCCAAAATGTATCAGGATTTGAAGGAAAGATTCTGGTGGCCGAGCATGAAGCGTGAAGTCGCCGAGCATGTTGCATTGTGCGACGTATGCCAGAGAGTCAAGGCAATGCATCAGAGACCAGCAGGATTACTACAGCCGTTGAAAATACCTGAGTGGAAGTGGGAGGAAATCGGAATGGATTTCATTACCGGTTTGCCTAAGACTCAAGGAGGTTATGACTCCATATGGGTTATAGTGGATCGCTTGACCAAAGTAGCCCATTTTATCCTCGTTAAGACCACTTACTCGGGAGATAAATTAGCAGAGTTGTACATGATCAGGATCGTCTGTTTACACGGAGTGCCAAAGAGGATTGTATCGGACAGAGGTACCCAATTTACCTCAAGGTTCTGGAATAAGTTGCATGAAGACATGGGAACCCGTTTGAACTTCAGTACAGCTTATCATCCGCAGACGGATGGACAGACCGAAAGAGTCAATCAGATTCTGGAGGATATGTTAAGAGCGTGTGCATTAGCTTATGCTACCTCTTGGGATAAGAGCTTGCCGTATGCCGAGTTCAGTTACAACAATAGTTACCAGGCTAGTTTACAGATGTCACCATTTGAGGCACTGTATGGTCGACCCTGTCGGACGCCATTGAACTGGAATGAGACAGGTGAACGCCGTGTCTTCGGGCCTGATATTCTTCAAGAAGCTGAAGAGCAGATTGCCATGATTAGGGAAAGGTTGAAGATAGCCCAATCACGACAGAAGAGTTATGCTGACAACCGTCGCCGGGATTTGAGTTTTGAACCAGAAGACTATGTATACCTCAGAGTTACGCCTCTCAGGGGAGTTAAGAGGTTCCATGCCAAAGGAAAACTTGCACCCCGTTATGTTGGACCATTTAAGATTTTGAGCCGCAGAGGCGAAGTTGCTTACCATTGGAGTTACATGATCATTAGCGAGAGTGCATGACGTGTTCCACGTGTCGATTGAAGAAGTGTCTCCGAGTTCTGAGGAGCAGACACCGCTAGAATCAATTGAGTTGCAAGGAGATTTGACTTACAAGGAGCATCCCGTGAAGATTTTGGACACTATGGATCGAGAGACCAGAAATAAGTCAACCCGCTTCAGAGTTCGATGGAGCAACCATGCAGAGCGAAGCAACCGGAGCGAAGAGGATTTGAAGAAAGAGTTTCCAAACCTATTCTGTAGTAAGCCCTGAATCTCGGGGACGAGATTCTATTAGGGGGGAGGTTTGTAACACCCCAAAATTTTGCTTTTCTTAAATTATTGTGTGATTTGGCACTTTGGTGAATTTTTGGAAGTTTCTGGAATTTATTTGGATTTATTTGGAATTTATTTGAATTTATTCCATTTTGAAATAATTAAAGAATTAAACTTTGCAAATAAAATTTTGTTGGAAATATTTTATTTGAGTCCCAAATACCCTAAAATATTTTCCAGAATTTTTCTGGAATTTTTCTGAGTCTTTTGCTATTTTTAATGAATTAAATGAATTACTGGAAATTATTTTAAATATTAAATCGCTGGAAAATCAATCGGGTCGAGTACTGTTCATCCGACCGAGTCGGAACCCGAGTCGGACTCGAGTCCGACCCGAGCCACGTGACTCGACCGAACCAGCCCTAAACCTAATCGATCCCGACCGTTGGATCGAGATCCAACGGTTAGGATTGGGTCGCACCGTTTCGACCGGGTCCGGCTCGGACCCGTGCGCGCCTGGCAATTATGGCTAGGGGTGGATAACGAGCTGACTCGGCTCGACTCGACTCGACTCGATCAAACTCGGTAATATAACGAGTCAGCTCGACTCGACTCGTTATCTTAACGAGCTCAAACCTCAGCTCGACTCGACTCGTTAAACTCACGAGTTAGCTCGTTAAACTCGTTTAACTCGATATTTTCATCTGAAAAAAGGATTGGTGTTGAGATTATACAATATGCCATGTGTAATCATCCTAACCTCACACATATATAGTTATACTTACTGACTTAGAGAACTCGTTAAACTCGCGAGTTGGCTCGTTTAACTCACGAGTTGGCTCATTTAACTCGTTATCTAAACGAGTTCAAATCACAGCTCGACTCGACTCGTTAAGGAACGAGTTCGAGTTGAGTCGAGCCGAGTTTGCGAGTACTCGTTTAACTCGTGAGTTTCGAGTTTTTTTTCCACCCCTAATTGTGGCCGTTGATCGGACACGTGTACGGCCGCGGGTCGTCGTCTCCGCCCGAGTCCGGATCGGACTGCGCCGCCGCGTCCTCCGCCACATCCGTTAGGGTTACGGATTGAGCGCAGAAGCCGAGGCTATTTAAAGCCCGGGTCCTGCCCCGAGGACCGCCATGACCCCGCGCTGCTTTTGCCCTAGCTCGCTAAACCCTAGCAGCCGCCGCTTGCCCAGGATTGCTCACCGTAGTAGCTTAGGGCCTTGTTTTGGTTTTTCTCACCTTCCGCCGCCGTCCGCCGTCGCCCGAGAAGAAGGAGGCCAGATCCGGGATCCCCGAGCCAGGGCGATTCGAACGTGACCACGCACGTCGCCGGAGGAGCCCCGTAGCGCCGCGCCCTTGGTCGTCGTCCCCGTCTCCGGTGCACTCCGCTCCACCGCGCGCCATCGCCGCCCCGCAAGCTCCGTGAACCGTCCGATCAAGATCCGACGTCCCGGATTGCGCCACGTCATCCCACGGTGAGAACCACGTGTGATTCCCAGATCCAATCTCAACCGTTGGATCTAGATCCAATGGCCCGGATTGACCACGTTCGCCCCAAACGTGCGTCATTAGGTCCGTCGGACCGTTGATTTCCAAATCAACGGCCGGATCATGCCACGTAGCTCTAGCCGCCGCGCTGCGGCGTGGGAGCACGCCATCGACATGCTGGGCCCTGTCGCCGCGCGCCGGGCGTGAGCCCGAAAGCATCGACAGGGCGGGCCCGCCTGTCACAAGAATAAAGCCGAGCTACACAAGGCCAAGAATGACGTCACCCGAGGGGACCCACTTGTCAGCGACACGTGGAGTCGTGGACCGAGTCCACGGTAGACCCGAGCCGAGCGTGGACCGAGTCCATGGACCGGCTAACGTCATTAGACCAATCAGAGGCTGCCACGTGTCCTCGCTGACGCAATAATTAATTTTCGAAAAAGAAAATGATTTATTAATTCGAAATAATGATTTCAGATTTTGTTTCAAACTTCAAACGCTTATAACTTTTGCGTTTCAACTCCGATTTGAGTGATTCAAATTTCTAAATTTGTATAAAATTGAGATCTACCTAAATATGAATTTTATTTAATTTTTGGACTAAAGTTTTTCTCTGTAAAATTATTTAATTGATTATTTAAACTTCAAAATGCTATAACTTTTGCATTTTAACTCCGAATTTGACGATTCCAGTTTCTAAAAATTCATAAAATTATGCTCTCTATGTTTATGGACTTTATTTGGATGTTTGGATGTTTTTGTCTACTGTTTTATTCATTGGTTGCTATTTGCACGCTTTACGAGTAGACGTTGAAGTGCCGGAAGGATTCGAAGGAGAAGTATTGACTCAGGATCCAACTCAAGACCAAGAACAAGTACTTTTTGAAGGCAAGTTGTGCTTTGACCATGTTGATCCTATTTTGAAACCTATTTTGATTTAACCTATTGCATGCTAGTTCAATTAGAAAATACTTTATTTAAATTTGGGGGGTTAGATAAATACCAATTTGCTGTATGACACCTTGATTATTTAAATATGTGCCATGACCCTTGTCACCCTAGTTGTGGATTACTAGTTGGACATTATTAAATTGCCAACATGGGTTTTAGACCGTTGTAGTATCTTTGCTTAGACACGCTTTCGTGCTCATGACATGATTTTGGACAATCAAATGTTAATATTGACTTAATGATATATTGAACCTGTTTTGGAAAGGTATCATGTGATGTTGATGGCACGTGGTGCATGGTAATCAACTGGGGTTTGATAAATAGTTTTCGGCCGGGGCATGTGGCAAGAATAATCAGGTGGGCCAGTTGTGGCATTGGGAATGTTGGTTTGGTTCTTCGGGTAGTCTTGCCCTGGTCACCCTAAGGACTTAACCTTGCAAGCCTTTGAACTGAGTCAATCTTGCAACCACATGTCTGTAATGGGACGGACCTAGTTGACTAAGTTGCTAATAACGCACTGTGGGACCTCGGAGGTCAACTACACCCTTTGTGTAAGTTATGCGGGGAGCGTCATCGGGCTGAGGCCAGTACCCATCTAACGGTTGATTGGCCTAAACTTCGCCTTAGCTAAGGGAAGGGTTAGTGTGCAATAGCAGGGAGGACCACTTGTATTGTTAGAAGTTTAGAAAGACTTTGTTACGGGAACTCGCCTTTGTGGTGTTTGACTGTATCTTGTGGGTAAAGTGCATAACCTCTGCAGAGTGTAGAATCTATTCGAATAGCCGTGTCCGCGGTATTGGACATCGCTCGGGAATTACAGTCAAGGGTTAGATTTTCTTAAAATAACTTGGACTTGAAAGGTTGGGTTGGATTAATAATGATGTTGATGGAAACGTGGATTAGGATGGGAAAAGATGTTTGCTAAACTCCTTGAAAAGTTAATTATACTTTACTTGTTACTACTGCTTTCGAATCTACTTATGATATTTGTCAAATGCTGTTTACTGCAAAAATACCCTGAGCCACTCCTTTGTATTAAGCCATGCATGTAGTATATTAGCTGCATTCTGTGCATGACTTGCTGAGTACCAAGTACTCACCCTTGCCACAATACAACACCAGTTGAAGAGGAGACTACACCGGCTTTGGAGGAGGAGCTCCACGAGGAACCGTCTACTTAGGGAGCGAGCCCAGTCAGTTGCCTGTGGTATACTGGATGGCGCCACAAAGTTATCTTATTTTTCCGCTGCTACTATTTCTCTCTTAATAAGTTTCGCCATGCGTGGCGTATATTTGTAACTTGACCATAAGGTCGAGCAACCAGTTTGACTATCTAATTAAAGTACTTTATTAGTATCGAGTGGTATGATTGTGATATTTACCAATGTTAAGACTGTGTGCACTAGCGCGTTCCTGGACTAGTGCTGTATACACAGAGGGTCCGGATTTGCAAATTCGGGTCCCGACAGTTACCCCTAGCCAAAAAGAAATCAAGGATTTGATTTTAAAAGAGGCTCATGATTCTGTTTATTCTATTCATCCGAGAAGTACGAAAATGTATTGAGATTTGAAAGAAAAATATTGGTGGTCAAATATGAAAAGAGAAGTTGCTAAATTTGTGGCTCGTTGTGATATTTGTCAGCTAGTTAAAGCAGAACATCAGAGACCAACTGGATTGTTACAAGCCTTGCAGATTCCTGTTTGGAAATGTGAAGAAATTGGAAAGGATTTCATTACTGGACTTCTTAGAACTAAGTCTGGATATGATTCTATTTGGGTCATTGTGGATAGGTTGACAAAAGTCGCACATTTTATTCCTGTGAAGACAACTTATTATGGTGATAAACTTGCAGAGTTATATATGGTTAAAATAGTGTGTTTACATGGAGTACTAACGAAGATCGTATCAGATAGAGGTTCCCAGTTTACCTCGAGGTTTTGGCAGAAATTGCATGAGGTATTGGGCACAAATCTAAACTTTAATACTGCTTACCATCCTCAGACTGATGGTAAAACAGAAAGGATAAATAAATTTCTAGAAGATATGCTGAGAGCTTGTGCTTACCATCCTCAGACTGATGGTTAGAATTTGCTGTATGCGAAATTCTCCTACAACAACAGTTATCAGTCATGTTTAAAAATGACACCTTTTGAAGCTCTTTACAGAAGAAAATACCAAATTCCGTTATATTGGAAAGAGACAGAGGGTGGACAAATAATTGGGCCTAACATTCTGAAGGAAACAGAAGAGCAAGTTAGAGTGATTCGTGAGAATCTGAAAACCACCCAGTCAAGGTAGAAAAGTTATGCTAATAATCATCATCGGGATTTAAGCTTTGCACCTGGTGATCATGTGTATTTGAAGGTTTCACCCCTTAAGGAATGCACCATTTCAGAGTCAGTGGGAAGTTAGCACCTCGCTACATCGATCCATTTCCAGTGATAGCCAGAAGAGGAGAAGTTGCCTATAAGTTAGAAATCTCTCCTCAGTTGTCAGATGTGCATGATGTCTTTCATGTGTCCCAATTGAAGAAATGCCTTCGAGTGCCAGAAGAACAGATGCCGTTTGAAGAGATGGAATTAAAGGAGGATCTCTCGTATCCAGAGTTTCCAATCAGAATCTTGGATGAAGCAGAGAGTTGAACCAAAAGCCGAGTGATCAAGTTTTGTAGGGTTCAGTGGAGCAATCATTTCAAGAAGGAAGCAACCTAGGAGCAAGAAAATGATCTTAGAGCTGACTTTCCCCATCTTTTTCCTTCCCCGTACGAATCTCGGGGTTGAGGTTCTCTCTAAGGGGGTAGGTTTGTAACATCTCCAGTTTCGGTTCTTTCGCTAAAAAGTAATTTAATTACAAAAAAAAATTAGGTTCAAAATCTCTCTGATAATTTCTGTGAATTTTCCCAAAATTTTGAACCATATTTGCTATTTTCTAAAAGCCTTTTCAATTTTTGTAACTATTTAAAACAAAAAATGTATAAATATAAAGTATAAATAATTTTAGTAAGCTCAAAAGGCTCTAGTTGAATTCTATGAATTTTCCAAGAATTTTTAGAGCTGTTCTATTATTTTTTCAAGTTATAAAGTATTTTTAGAATTTAAAAATTAATTATTGCATTAAAAATAACATTATTACATTATTTAAAAATATTTATTCATGCTTTTATTGCTTAAACGGTTGTCTCTTCATTTTTTCCCCAAAGTTATGAGAATTTATTTGCCATTTTTTAGATTTAATTTGATTTTTCAGTGGAAAAATAATTGATTTTGGAATTAAATAAGTTGATTACTGTTCATAACCCAATCCATTTCCCTCCGGCGACCCATCATCAATAGTGCACCCGCGCGCTACAATAAACCCGAATTAATGCACTCGTTTCATCTCATTTATTCCAGCGAACTCGGTTACTATTCTAGCCACAACTCCAATGAGGATTTTCTAGTGATCCGATGGTCCGATCGCCATATAAATTGGAGCCCAAAATCCTATCATCATTTCCCACACAACACAATTGGAATTTCTCTAATACAACCGATGGATCTCCCTGTAGAAGCAGTTCTTTCCGAAATCCGGCAAAGTTTCGGCGAGCTCTCCCGATCACTCCCGACCTCTATTCGGTCTCAAATTTTTACTGGAGCTTCCTCTCAGTGTCCTATACATTGGTAAAATCATATTTGAAAATTCTCAACGGAGCACCGCTGGCAAACATTTCTTCTTCAAGTCCGGCGGGAGGTCCAATTGTTGGAATTTCAGCATTCTGCTTGAGGTTCAAAAGGCCCGTTCTCCTCCGTCCAAACTCGGAATCAACCCATTCAAATCTCTAAATTCATATAAAATCATCCTCTAATTGTAGTACTAATTTTATAATTTTTAGATTTTATTTATTTTCTTTTATTTATTTGTTGCTCCGTTTTGCGCATAGTCAAAGAAGTTGCTGTCGTCGCCGAAGAAAGAGCAGTCCAACAGAGTGACACTTCTCTTCTCATCAACGAAGGAAAGTCTCCTTGATGCATGTTGACCCTATGGTTTATTACTGCTTTCATAAAATATTTGCAACTTGCATTGCTATTTAAATAAAAGATGATGTTAAATTAGATTGGTAGTTAATCCAATTTGCTATTACCACCTTGATATTGAAATTCTTGCTTATTTGTAACTCTAGGTAGCTATGATATATCATACTAATATTATGTTATGATATATATTGTTTAGTGCGTTAGATGGGCTTAATAGTGAAGTTGATCAAATACCTATGGATGGGTTACTTTGAAATTGTCGTAAAATATGAATTTAAAAGTTGTGGCAATATATACGCTGCTGCGTTTGCAAAATAAAAATAAAATAAAAATGATTTAGACTTGGGCGGATTGGTTTGTTTGGCGGGTGCAGAGGGAGCACTAGTCTTTGTGCAAGTACCACCCAAGTCAGTTAAGGACCGACGCTTATGATTGTCCATTCTAAACACAACAGTACAACCACATGTCTAAATGGGTACAACGTGGCTAAATAATTTGTAATAATCTAACTTAAATTCGCCTAATGGTGGAATGTGGGTGCCGGATGGAGGCAAGTTTGTTTTTCCCACACGGTGCAAGAGGGGGCCTCTGTCTAGGTGGATGGAACCCTTTAGTGGTGAAACCTTAGCGGGTGGAATTGGGTTAGATTGTTGCATTGTAAAGGCCTTGTGATATTCACTTTGTCGCATGCTTATGTATGCGTGTAATGGTCGACATTAAAAGTGAAATATATCTTGTGGGTAAAGTGTACAAACTCTGCAGAGTATAAAACTATTCGAATAGCCGTGCCTACGGTCAATGGTGGACAAAGAATGCTTTCATATTGGTAGACTTTGTTTTGTTTTGTTTTTTAAAAACTATTATTTTGGTGATCCGGGAGTGGTTAGAACTCTCGGATGTGTTCCTGGTGTCAGTCAGGTTGTTGGAACCTGTTTTGAATCGTGATAGATGGAGTCATTTGTTAGATAATCATGATCTTTTAAAATGTGCGGTTAGAGCCTGTATACTAGTGTTGGTGGCTAGAACCTTCACTAGAGTTATAAATAATTTTAATTGTACAAATAATTGTTAAAACTACTTTGTGAAAATTAATACTAGTATTGTTTGTTAAAATTTGGCTTTGAGCAATAGAACCATAGTAAGCCATCTTTGGAAAGCCCTGCATAATGCATCTTTACCAAACTTGCTAAGTACGTTTGTACTCATATGCTACACTCAACTTAATCATCAGAAACTTTTCAAGATGCTATGGAAGATGGTGAGCTCTACAATGAGGAGTTCGATGAAGGAAATCCTGGAAGCTAGGCGCGCGTTTCCCTAGTTCTCTTCATGTGGAGTTTATTTGGCTTTACTTTGTGTTTCTTGTTTCTGCTGCTGTAAAACTTAAGGTCATGTGACTTTGTATTGTAATAAGTGGCCTTTCGACCAGTACTCAGTATTCATATTTACATTTCGTTCTTTTCGGTTATGATTCATCATTGTGAACTGTGTGTACTAACATTGATCTGGGACTAGTTCAGAGATACAAAGGGGATTTTGGATAGCAGATCTGGGGTCCCACATCAATTCCCTCGAAGACACGACGAACGATGGTTCCAGATGAAGAAGGCGGTGACGATGTTCTCCAACTCTGGCGAGCGATGGCGGCCAACCTAATGTGTCTCAAGTGGCATTAAGCGATGAAAATGAGGCGGCAGGCGAAGGTAGAATTAATGTGCACAATGACGCCTTAAATGGAGAGCTCGAACGGTGAAGCATGCGTGGACTCCACGACGAAAACAATGGTAGCGGCAGAGTTCATCCATGACAAGGCGACCGACGTGGCCGCACCCCGACCATCAATCAGGCCACGATCCAATGATCCACAATGTGTAGCCACACGGACAAAACCCTAACATTAGATCATAATCCAACGGTCCATATTCAAGTGATCTAGGGTTTTCTCAGGTTGGGGTTAGGGCGATTCGAATTATGTTGGGCTTTTGGACTAGGTTCAGATGGGGGTTTATGCCCACTTAGGGTTTAAAGATTTCTTGAGTTTTCCTATTAATATAATTCTACAAATTAGAGTAAACCAAAATAAATAGTAAAAATATCAGAAAAAATTTAGAAAATATTTTAAAACATTTTGAACTCAAATAAAATATTTCCAACAAAACTTTTATTTAAACTATTTAAATAATTCAAACAAAAGGCTCAAATCAAATAAATCTAAAATAATTCCAATAAATTTTAGAACATTCACAAATATTCAAAAAGCACAATAAATACATAAAATGCAAATTTTTGAAATGCCACAGGTAACTTTGTCAAGAAGTCAAAATTTCATTGCGAAACAAAAGTCATACTTGACCATTTGTTCTTCCTAATACTAAAGCATGGTTAAGCGATAATACATGTAATCAAATATACCCATGTTGACATTAGCTATTGCCTAACTCTTACCTTATAAATTTCAATATTAAGGTTATGTATTTATCAAGGAAGTTCAATGCAACAAGTAGAAATATCATTGATACCCACAATATGGCATTTTTACTTAAGGTATACACACGCATATATAAATTCTGTAAAATAACATTAATTAAGTGAAATGATAGGACCAATATGATCAAACGATGTTCTTTCCTTGCTCGTTGGGATCTTGAGTTGGTTTTCGGAGTGTCGTTGTCTACACATAGTATATCATAAAACAATAATAAGAAACAAATAAATTCAACAGAGACCAAATTCAAATATTTTTGCATATCCATAAAGATCATGATTTTAGGAAAATTTAGAAACTGGTTTCAATATGATCAAACATTGTGAGCATTTGAATTTAAATCAACTAAAAATTCCCTAAAATAGAAAATAGGAGTGACGTCGAAGGCATACTTTTAGAGATTACGCCTTCTAATAGAGGAGTATTCTTTACTGAATTGAAAACGTATTTCTCATTTATGAGGCTATTAGCTCAATTTCTCAGAGACTGATAGGTCGGGTCCATTTGTTAGTTACTCATAGCTAATTACTGGTTTTAATTACAAAATACATTATTATTTTCACACGGGTCCATATATTAGTGATAGAGTTTAAGAATTTGATTTTTAAAAGAAAAACCATTAAGTGGGGTTAGCTTGTCAGAGACTAAGCGAGAGTGTGTGTGAGACATGAGCCCTTAACAAGTGGGTTTGCCTATCAATGACTCAAAGCAGAGCAATGACTCAGGCAAGGCTACCAGCGAAGGGTGGAGGAAAGGCTAGGGGAGTGACTGTTCACGGTCAGAGGTGGCTAGAGTTGGTTGGTGATAAAGTTTGGTGGTGACGATCATGGTAGATGGTGGAGGGAGAAGCATGAAGGTGTGGGCGCAAAATTAACATAGGTGAAAGCACTAGGGGGTGAAAATATCCCATTTTGAAGCTTAGCGGTGGAAGGATCTCATCGAGGAGGCTTGGTGACAATGTACGTTGCGAGGGACAAAGATGACCATGGCGGCAGAGGTCTCGGGGAATATAGCTGCAAAGGAGTTGAGAAACGTGATCAGGGCATGCTAGAAGGGGTCTGACTTGGGGAGTTTAGAAATATCTCACCAGGGAATGGATTTGAGCTTTGCTCATTTCCTTGGTTCGCGGTGGCAATGGAGCTTCCTGGAGGGCAATAGCACATGTTCATGAGAGGAGGAATGATAAGCATAGTGTGTGGTGGAAAATGAACCGAGGAGCCCCTCTTATAGGCACATAGCAAGGTTCTAAGCTCAGGCTTGTGAGCAAGGTGACGTAGCCAAGCGGGAGAGGACAACGGCGCTACGTGATCTTCGGCTTCGCAATGGCCTTTGCCATGCATGCGGAGAGGCGGCGATGGAAGGAAGAGATGATTGCTCGGGGAGCTTTGTGTTGTCGGTGAGGTAGCTTGGGCAGAGGCTGATCTGAGGGGGCAAGGCAATGGTGCAAGTACCGATGACCGTTGTGGTGTAGCTGGCGTGAGGTGGAGTGGGGGAGGCTGGCGAAGATAACGGCAAACGGCTGGTTAGGGACGACAACATGGTGGCTAAATTCTGGCAAGTGCGTTGCCTGGCTCACGAGCTAGCGCGGTCAGGGCACGCACAACACGACGTGAACGTGGCCTAGGCGATTGCCAGCTAGAGGGGAGGCTAACATGCAGGCCCAGCGTGTCAAGGCAAGGGTAGGGGAGAGAAGCTCCAGGAAGGGAAAGAGTATTTGTCCCAAATACGCCTTCTTATGGGTAGAGGTGGGTCTCAAGCCTGGCGTCTTCCTTTTTTTGGTTTTTAATTCACATTATATTAAGCTTTTAATTATGGCTAGGAATTTCTAGAGTTATCAAATTAACTCTAAATTTTTTGAAATTGGTTGAGGTTGTTTTTTAGGTGGTACGAATGATTCTCTAAAATTTTTTGAATTTTTGTAGCTATATAGTTTCTTCAAAAAAACATTTAGTGTTTCAATTTTAATAAAATATGTAGTATTAGATTTTCAAAGATAGCAACTCAACTTTAAAATACATGAAATTATCCAAAAATGTTCTTCAGACTATTTGAAACTTCAGTAAAAATATTTCTAGACTTTTGTGCTAATACGAGTTTAGAGTTTAAAACTTAGAAGCTGTAACTAGGAAATGTAAAGTATTTTCTTTAAGTGCCAAAAATTCTTGAAAAGCTAGAAAATTTCTGAAAATTCATAATAAACTTATAAAATAATTTGGCATCTTAATATTTTAATCTGGCGTTACAAGAGTTGATGGTGATTCTATGTTCGATGTTTTCTTCATTGTGTTCCTTTCCAAACACCAAAACAGCTTCGTCACTCAGAAATGGGTAGGGGTGGGCATTCGGTTTTTTTGGTTTGGTTTTTTCAGTTTAAAAATAATTCGATTTCTAAAAACCAGCTATTGAAATTTTTAGCCTAGCATAAAAAACCAAACCGAATTAACCGAAAAAATTCGGTTTGGTTAATTCGGTTTTTCGGTTAACCGAGATATGACAACATCATCCATCTCTACCACTCATAGCGAAGGCTGCCTCTAGTTAAATTTCAAAAAGTAGCAAATGCACATTCATAGTATGATGGTTATTCTAGAATTTCATATGTTTATCTCAAGCTGTAGCATGTATGGTATGGAAATAATGTTAAGGCCAATCTAGTTCAGATATCCACGTGATTAGTACTAGCAAAAGTGCAATTCAAATAACCAGGAAAATATTCCTCCATATTCGCAACACCCACCGGTTGATAAATAGTTCAACTTTAAATCATTTCTCAAGCTCCAGTATCCAAACCAAACAATTTATAGTTATGTAGTGTAGACATCCCAAGAATCCAAAATAAACAAAGGCGAGTTCTTTCGAATTCCATGTCTAATGGCAATACCAAATTCTTTCGAATTCCATATCTAATCGCTAGAAGTGTGAAGAAACAAAATAAGAAAGGGCATTGTGGTTCAAAAGAACAAAAAAGAATGCAATAAATTCCCACCACTCACCTAAGATCAATAGAAGCCTGTCTACTCTTGCCCCAGTCCCCAACACCAACTCCTCCATAGCTTCCAATCACTGCACAGACCAAGAAAGCATGAGGACAATCACCATCAGCCCAAATTTGCTCACCAACTTCACCAAAAGGGAGGATTCGAGGACACCAACCTGCACTACCGTGGGCGAACAGCCAAGAAACCGAAACTAATAGGCTAATAGCATAAGAAACCTTTGGAGCAAAGGCAGCTCCATTTGTTAATCTCACCAGGCCACCAGCTCAAGGTGTTGGGGGAGAGAATGGGTCGAACGTTGGCGACAGAGATCCAGACGAAGGGGATTCAATCTACAGCTTAGCTCGAAGGGGATTCAATCAAAGAAAGGGCATTCAGGCGAAGGGCCATGACGGAGAATGGCCGAATGGAATAGGGGTGATTCAACCTACGGTAGTGGTGGGGAATTTTGTCTAACATGTGATTAGCTATTCGGTTCATTCGATTCTTCGGTTTCTGAACAAAGAAAACCAAACCAAAAACAAAATAGCGTCGGAAAAAAACCGAAATATAAACCGAACACCAAAAAAACCGAATTTTTCGATTAATTCAGTTTGGTTTTTCGGTTTCGGTAAAATAATTTCCCACCCTAGAAATTGGCACATTTGTACAGACGATGTTTTGGTTTAGGATGCCGATACGACGCGGGACTCACGTGAGAAATTGGCAAATTGCACACAGCAAGCTCTGGCCCCACACGCACACGGGGAAATGCAGTCCACGGGCTCCACACCCCATCTCATGTCCAGATTTAAGCCCAGGCCCGCCATGACATTCCTTTGGACCCTCTTATCCTTTCCTCTTGCAGTCCTTCCACTTGGGTGCGCCCGCAACCAGTCTGTCACCACCGTAGACGACCGCTGCATCACGTTCTTGTGTGCTCATCTGCAGCGACAGTCGGGTGCGAGGAGGGAGATGGGTAAAGACACTGAAGAATATTAACTCTATTATGAGGGGAGGAATTGCCGCTCTCCCGCAGCGTCCACGTCCCTATTTTTGCGATTCGCCCCCTCGGAGCTGGCCTAATGCGGAACGGCTCCGTAGCGTGCTCCGCTGCGTGTGCCCGCACGGGATGCGCTCCGCATTTCTTCGCCGTCGATTTCGTTGGCCCGGCTCCATCTCTGCGCCCGATGCGGCCAGGCTTCGTCGTGGCCTCCGCCCCTCGGGCGTCGCCCGCCGGTGGTACGGCAGGCCCCTGGTTGGCTCGGCCTGCTCCAGGGCTGCGTCTTCGCTCTACATAGTCATCTTTCGCGACTGGCTGTGGTTGCCCTTCTTCTTTGCGTTTCCCCTTTTTTTCGCCGCCCACGGTATGCCGCGCCATGGATCTTTTTTCTGCGTGTTCTAAGCGTGTTGGTTTCGTCGATTGTATCGGTGTTGGGCGTTTATTCGTTGTTCTTTTTGTTCCGGTCTTGCGTTCTTCTTCTGCTTTTCCCTTCTTTTCTTGATTTGGTTTTTCCCTTGATTGGATTGTTTCGGGATTTTGGGTTTGTTTTCGGTTCTTCTTATTCCTATTCGGTTCCTCTTCTGATCCTAACTGGTTATGTGCATTCTCCCCTTTCCTGATTGCTCGCCACAATGGAGTGATTTTGTTATTTTTTGTTTTTTTTGCTTCCTCCTATTCCTATTCGATTCCTCTTCTCATCTTAGCGCATCCATGTTCCTTTTCTCTGCTCTTCGGCAGGCCGCCGTTGGGAAATACATTCCTCTCATAGTGTGTTTTTGTGTTCGATGTAGGTCTGCGTTATTGGTTGTGTCCATATCAATCGTGACATCGGAGATTCATCTTGGTCAGAGCATGGTCTGGGTCTTCTACTGGCAGAAGGTAATGTTCTTTTCGAGTGTATTTCGTGTGTTTTTGCCCTCTAACGCTATCCCTTTCACAATACTGTTGTTTTGCCTTTTGGATGCAGGCTAGCGCCGTCGATTTTGCTGTCGCTGTTTGCGGTTGCGGAGGCCTCGCTTTGTTTTCCACTGTCAAAAGGTCAGGTTATTTTGTCTTGATGCATATATATAAATACGTTGTGTATTTTTTTCCCTATGCCGTTTGGTTGCTTGTCCTGTAAATGTTTATATCATTTAGTGCATTCATGATTTTTGTGGTGCGTAGTCTGTATTTTTTGCTAGACCGTTTGATGACTTGCTCTATAAACGTTGTTCTGTTATCTTTCCATGCGATGAACACTGTGTTCTATCAAGATCAGGTTAAAGAATATGTCGCTAAGGCTTTTATATGTTCGGTCATTCATACTGTTTACTGCTCCTATATGCTCTTTGCTTATGGCTACAGAAGAGACAGTCTGGTTGGGAAGAGATTGCTTAGGGAATATGTTGTACAGATTGCTTAGGAAATAAAACGTTTGCTGCTCCTATATGTTCTTTGCTTATGGCTGCTTTACAAAATAGAATGTTTAAATCTGCTCCTATATGTTCTTTGCTTATGGCTGCTTTACAGAATAGGTATATTATCAGATCAATGTTTAAATATGTTGCCTGTACATACAGCTTGTTGACATAATACTACTCCATTCCATTTCACATCTACAATCTGCTTTACAAATTGTTCCTTACCTCATCATATCATTTTATCATAAGCCCTACTCTGGTCATTCATACTGTTTAAAATCATATTCTTATGTAATTCTTCATCTTGCTTATGTTTAGCTTTACCTATCAACGCATAACCTCACAGGTATGCCACATGGAATTAGATAAATTGTCCAACCAATGAAGTGCCTAAATCTGTTACCTACGCATATAACTTGCTTGGATTATATTGTTCCATTCCGTTTCATTTCTTCCATTCACTCTGTAAATTGTTTTTTTGCACATCGTATCCTTTTGTTACAGGAGCTACTCAAGACATTCATACTACTCCAAATCCTATTCTTATATGATCCTCTGTTTTACTTATGCTTAACTTTACCTGTCAACAACATAGCCTTGCAGGTATACCACATATAATTAATTGGATTGGCCAGCCAATGATTCAAGCAAATCCTATCACAGCTACAGTTCAGCAGATATCTAATCTTAACCCGCATGATGTTTTGGTAACCAAACTTTCTCAGTTCCCCTAAAAAAGATTACATATACGATGCTCTAACAACAAATATTATGTTTCCACGGACCTACATTTATTATTTTAGGGAAATAGTTATATTGTACCCATCGTTATCAAAGAACTTGCTCCAGCCCAGCCATGGTGGTACATGGCATGTGCTATATGCAAAAGAACTGTCAGCTCTGAAGGTAATTCCTACAGATGTTCTAAGTGTGGAACAACAACAGCTAATCCACGGTACAATCCTATTTATTGTTGACTTATTGTAGTTTATTATCATAACATATGCTTAGCTATCATTCATGCTTCTTATGACAGATATCGCGTAACTGTCCATGGCGTTAGCCCAGAAAACATGGATAAGACGAATTCAGAAGTTGCAGAATTCATTTTCTTTGCAGAAACAGCAGAGCAGCTAATTGGGTGCCCGGTTCTTCCTCTTATCACGGCTACTAAAGATGACGAAAACTTCATTCCGCCACAGATAAAAAGGCTCTACGGAAGACAATATAACTTAAAGGTGTCTGTCCCACGTAGAGCCTTACAACGAGTGAAAATATCATACCAGGTCGACTCTTTCACACCTTTCTTATGTTCTCCGGATACAACTTCTGCCAGTAAGCCCATACCACAAAAAAACTACTGCTCTTACCGTTCATGAAAGTACAATGCTGGAATCCAGCTCATCTAGCCAAGTCATGGTAAACATCTGTTATGCATGCTGTCCTTTTATCGCGATCAGTTTTGGATCACCAATTATGCTATTGACTAATACTTTCCATGGTATATGCTTGAATAAACAGCCAGATAGCACTAAAAGGCCCTCCCAGTCTGAGAGCCCTGTTACTATACCATCTACTCCAACTACCGATATTATCCCAGAACTTATTCAGTCTCAAAAGGTTCGTACCTGTTTACTAAATTAGTTCAATATTTAGACACATGATATCACTTACATGTGTATATACCTTAACCTATGCTCTTTAGTTGCTGTCATACGTTAGTTCCTATACTTAACCATATTTACAACACTTTCAGATTTTTCCATCCTTCAATTACATTATGTGCCAACTCCAATTTCTATTACACACGTTTTTAGGATAGCCCCTGTTGAAACTGCCTTTTTTTAGAAATCTGTACATACAAATGCAATATAAGATATGCACCATAACACATACTCCCTGAAAAAAAACACTATCATGGCATATTATTGACTTGGTCCAATTATTAACCTTTTATTTCTAGAATTATACAATCAGTTTTGTTTTAGCATTCATCTCTATGCCTTGCAGATGCTACCGCAGACAGATTCGCCCCTAAAACAGCCATTATCCCCTACTCAGCCTGATGTCCAAGCACCTGAAAGCGGGACAGGGTTATGCTCCTATGAATAACAAGATTTTCTTTAATATTAACATTGTTTACAGTATAGTATTATCGTACTCATTTCTTTATACCAAACACTCACAGGAGCGCTGCCAAAAGAACTTCAGCTAAAAGGAAGCTTGCCCTGGACGAAGATACCAGCTCAGATTAGAAGAAGGTTCTTCTATTGATAACTTCACTTCTATTTCATTATGTTTTACATTCATCTTTTACATCATTATCCACTATGGCAGGTCTTACTTACAGAAAACAATTCATTGCAGGATCCTTTGGTCACGCCAAACAAATGCTTCAACCCGTATAGTAGTCCATGCTATTTTGCCTTCCTCAACACAAGAATGCTTTCTTAACGTATTTCCCTTCACCCCATGATTATATATGTATGTGTGTATATACATATCTACGCATGTACCTGTGTCTATGTAATGCTCTGCTTCAACTATTTTGTAACCTCCAGTCCTCTACATGGCCAGCTTTTCTAAATCTGTCTCTTATCTTTTGGACAAAACAAGTTCACAATCCTAAGGCTTCAACTGTTCATACGGCATGGAACCTATCCTACCTTTTACCTTCCATCAACGCCTTATGTATATATTTGGATGTTCCATGCCAACTACTTCATGCAATGACATATGTATTCTGTGTGTGTGTGTGTGTGTCTAAATATAAATATTTTGTAATCATATTATCAACCGCCTTTGATACCGTTCCCTATTCTGTGATCAAATTACAGTGATTATCTACATGTGCTACACGTTACTATTATTAAACATGAGTAAACTATTGTTTACATCTATTGTATCAAAGTATCTTATACTATTCCAACACATTATACACACCGATGTTTTTTCCCATCTATATTACATATGCCCGAAAATAGCTCCTGTCCACCTCTTAATTTCAATCTGTTTCCTATTTTTTGATACATTTCCCCGTGCTAACTATAACCGCTTATCCAGTATACCAATAACAATTAACAGTTATTACTGCAAACTTAGTTAAAACGACGCAGCGTAGCGCGTCTCACTGCCTAGTTCATATAATCAGTAAAGACATTAGTTAACATAATCTCAAAGAAAATGAAGACATACAGTGGAGAGATGCATCTGTTTGTGAGGTCTAGAAGTTCATATCCTATACAGATCTGATTCTTCTTTCTAAAAAAGATTAGATTCAAATAAAGCGTAAGAAAAACTAGTGTTTGACTTCGACGCATCTTCTTGTGCGCAACCCCTTTGTCGCAGTTCACATGAGAGAAATGGATTTGCATTATCAGGGTCTAGGGTAACAAACGATGCATTCCCATTGGACTAGTACTGTAGTCCGTACCTTTTTTATCATAGGTACTGCTATCTCCATGGCTCCATGCTTTTATGTACAAATGAATTTGCTTGCAGAGTTTCAGTTTTTTTTAAAAAAAATTGGCCAAAAACTCTGGTATTCACTGATAAAAGAATGAGCACCCAGGTGAATCCTATGATTCGAATCTGAGTGAGCGAGGGGCTAAGGCCCGCTCCTTGCCAATCTGGGTGAATCCTAGTGCTTCAGTTGCTTGCATAAATGAGTAGAAATCTTCCTATTTTAGCATAGCCATGTACGAACCTGTCACTTGATTCCTGTATGCATGTACCTAGTACAATCGACAGTAGTATGTACTAGCTCACGAACTCGTGTACAACACCATTCACCTCTATCATGCTACACCCGGGCACTTTGGCCACGCCCTCCTCCCGCATCCTTCCTCTCACGCCCACCCCGCGGCCGACCTCGCCGTCGCGTGCCAACACGCTCGCCGCGAGCACGTACGCGCCACTGTCCTGCGGGTCGCACCGCATGACCTCCCTTGCCGCGCGCGCCCCCGCCTCGGCGTCGCCGTGCAAGCGGCATCCGGCCAGCAGGGCGCCCCAAATGGCCGCGTCCGGCCTCATCGGCATTGCCCGGATCGCGTCCTCGGCCTCCCGGAGCCTCCCGGCCCGGGTGAGGGCATCGACGAGGCAACCATAGTGCTCGATCAAAGGCACGACGCCGTACTCGCTCGCCATCGATTCGAACACGGCCTTCGCCTCGTTGGCCATGCCGGAGTGGCCGTAAGCCATCAAGATCGCTATGAAGGTGACGTTGTCGGGGCTTAGGCCGGAAGATCCCAGCTCGGAGAACAAGTCGACCGCTTCTTGGCATTGCCCGTGCACTGCAAGCCCAAGCATCATGGAGTTCCAAGACGACAGCTTGGCCAAGCCTTGCGATCTTGAGGAGTCGAACACCTGGCGAGCCTTGTGTATAGAGCCACACTTGCTGTACATGTCCACGAGGGCGGTGACCACGAGAGCGTTCATGGCGACGCCGTGCTTGTCCATGTACGCGTGCACCCACGAACCCTGCTCCAGAGCGCCGAGGCTGGCGCAGCAGCCGAGCACGCTGACGAGCACGTTGGCGTTCGGCTCCACACCGTCCAGCTGCATCGCGGAGAAGAGCTCCATGGCGTCGTGACACCTCTTGGCGCGGGCGTACGAGCTCACCATGGCGCTCCACGTCGCCACGGTACGGGCTGGCATGCCGTCGAACACCGCGCGAGCCTCGTCGACGCGCCCGGCCCTCGCCAGCGCCACGATCACGCTGTTGCACGCCACCACGTCGAACGCCTGGCATTGCCCGAACAGTGCCAACGCCTCGTCCGCGCGGCCGCAGGACGCGTACATGGCGATCATGGAGTTGCGTATGTACGCGTCTCCGCCGAGGCCGAGCTTGAGCGCCATGCCGTGGAGCCCCGCGCCGTCGTCCCCGCGGCCGAGTCGCGCGTACGCCGCGAAAAGAGACGGGAATGTGCGCCGCTCCGGCGGCGTGGGCGACCGGAGCATGTCAAGGAAGAGCGCGAATGCCGCGTCCGGGCCGGGCCCGTCGGACAGCGCCCTTATGGCGATGTTCCACATGAAGGCGTTGGGCCTCGGGTGGTGCCTGACGAGTCGCGCGGCGTAGGCAGCGTCGCGGCCTTCGCCAGCGCAGAAGGCGACGGCGCGGCTGGCAGCGATGGGGTCCCTGACGAGGCCGGACTTGACGAGCGCGGCGTGGAGCTGGCGCAGGTGAGCCATGGTGGCGCATTGCGTGTGGAGAAGGGTGAGGGCCGGGTGGGATGCGAGGAAGGCGGAGATGGAGGGGGAGGAGGGGAGGAGAGGATTGGAGGAGGAGGAAGAGGAGCAAGCACACGTGTGCAACGGCGCCATCGCCATCCTCTGTTCCTTGGAGTTGCTCTGCTTGGGTTTTCGGCCGTGGTTTTGATGCTTGTGTTGTCTGTGCCATGGTTTTCTTTTGGATAAGGTCACTTCACCTGTGGCCTATCACGGAGCAGAGAGTCAATCTAGTTCATACCATTATTGGGCTAAGCAAGCGCCTAGGCTTTTAAGGCTGTAGTGGATCAAAGTCAAACTCCGTGTTGCATTTAGGCCCAATAAACCAGGTATAGGAATATTGGATTGGGGATTAAGGCAAAAATAGCATCCTTTTGAGCGTGGAAATTTATTTCCAACACGAATTGAATTATTTCATGCGAAATTTTTGTATTCAAAATCCTTTCACCTCTCTAAAAAAACCTCTTGAAAAATAAGAGAGAAAACTATCCTAACAGAGAAATTAACTTGTAACAAAATTTATTCTTATCCTAACAACCTCCTCCGTGGGGGGATATTACCTTCATTGCTGTCAAGCGAGCTTTTGTCTCCCTACATGACGACGGAGGCATGACACAAGCTGCAGTGCAACTTGGCTGGGCATGGTGCCAAAGGCAAGGATGTGGTGTAGGCTGAACATGGCAATAAAGGCACACCGCAGACCATGGCAGAAGCTGAGCGGGTGCCAAGTTGGAGTTGAGGACGTGGCCAGCAACATCTTGATATACAATTTGTTTAATCTGTAGCAAAGCATATGCATTCAACTAGTAGACCCTAAAAAGTTTTAGCTCTGAAGGCGAATAGAGATGTTGCGCTTAAAGATTTCATTAATAGACACAAGTATATAAAGGTACAGGAGCGTTCAACGCTAAGAAAAGATAGATAACACTTGCCATGCGTAGCTTAACAACAAAGGCAAGAGATAACACTTGCCATGCATAGCTTAACAATAATAGGCAAAGGACAACATATATGATTGCATGAAATCCGAAAAGGATGACATGCGCTGCATGATACGTCTAACATGACTAACACCCCCCCACGCAGTTGGAGCGGGAGCTGGGCGTATGTTCAAACTAGAGAAAAGTTACCTAAACAGTGTCATCTGTAGTCCTTTGGTGAAGACGCTGGCATATTGTGAGCTCGTTGGGACGTGGAGCATGTGAACCTCGCCGAGTGCGATGTGCTCCCGAACGAAGTGCAGATTGATTTCAACATGCTTCGTCCGCTGATGCTGAACGGGGTTAATCGATAAATAGACCGCACTAATGTTGTCACAGAAGACAATCGTGGCCTGTTGTAGAGGGTGATGAAGCTTAGAGAGGAGTTGGTGAAGCTAGCAAGACTCGACGATAGCGTTAGCGATGGCGCGGTACTCAACTTTAGTGCTTTAGCGAGATACTATGTGTTGACACTTGGAGGACCACAAGATAAGTTTGTCACCGAGGAAGATGTCATAGCCCGAGGTGGACTTCCAAGTGTTAGGGCAACCGACCCAATCAGCATCGGTATAGGCAATGAGGGAGGCGGGGCACGTACGATGAAGCTGTAAGCCATAGTCGATGGTGCCCTTGAGATAGCAAAGAATACGCTTCAAAAGGTTTGCATGCGGCTCATGGGGATCGTGAATGTGGAGACAGGCCTAGTATACCACGTACGCGATATCCAGACAAGTGAACGTCAGGTACTGTAGGGCGCCGACGATGCTGCGGTAGTCAGTGGTGTTGTCCACAAAAGCGTTGATGGAGGGAAGTTTGGAGTTGGTGTTGACAGGCATACTGCACGGCTTGCAGTTGCTCATGCCGGCGCGAGTAAGGATGTCCTCGGTGTACTAGTGCTAGGAAAGAAAGAGCCTAGTGCCGATATGCTGTATAGAAACTCCAAGGAAAAAGTGCAGGTCGCTAAGGTCCTTGAGTAAGAAATCTCGGTGAAGCGAGGGGATCACCTAGCGATGTAGCTTGGATGACGAGGCGGTGAGGACGATATCATCCATGTACATCAAAAGGTACACCATGTCTATGCCTCGCCGATGAATAGCGACGGATCGATCTTGGAGGCGATGAAGCTCAACGAAATGAGGAACGTTGCAAAGTGGCTAAACCAAGTATGGGGGGCTGCTTGAGGTCGTAAAGCGACCTGTTGAGGTGGCAAACATGAGTGGCAAGCATGGTGTTGACTAAGCTGGAGGGTTGCTGATAGTAGATGATTTCAGCAAGTGTGTCATTAAAGAAGGCATTGTTGATGTCGAGCTAGTGCACTGGGCAGCCATTGGAGAGTGAAATGGTGAGGATAGTGCGAACGGTGGCCAGTTTGAGAATTGTACTAAACATCTCACCAAAATCAACGTTGGGGCGCTAAGAGAAGCTACGAAGCACTCACCGAGCCTTGTAGCGGTCCAAAGAGCCATCAGGCTTCAACTTGTGCTGAAAAATCCATTTACCTATGAAAACGTTAGCACCACGAGGACGAGGAACCAGCTCCCAAGTGTTGTTTGTGCAAAGGGCATTGAACTCACACTGCATGACCGCGTGCCAATTCTCATCAGTGAGGGCAGCACGGTAGTTGGTAGGGAGCGGAGACATGGAGATTGAGATGTTGTAAAGGTTGGCGGAACCCTCACTTGCCACGGGTTGTCATATGGTGGTCGTTGACGATAGGAGCAACCAGCTCGACAGCAAGTGGGGGTGGTAGAAGTGCAGTAGCAGGCGCAAGCGTTTGCACAAGGGGAGGTGGCACGGACGCTGGAGGTGGGTGTGCAAGTGCGGGGAGGGGCGACGCCAACACGGGAGACAGGTGCGCGAGCGCGAATGCTTGAGTTGCAAGGGGAAGCATCAGGTGTGTGATGGAAATGGCACGATGATGTGTGCATCATCAGTAAGGAAATCAAAATCAGAGAGAGTGGGAGGGTTTGATTTTTCGGCGAAGGGGAAAGAATTTTCATCAAAAATGACATGAAGGGAGATGATGATGCAATTTGTTAATAGGTCGAGACACCGATAGCCCTTGTGGTGTTCAGGATACCCAAGAAAGACGCATGTGGTGGAGCAAGGTGCGAATATGCGAGTAGGAGGGAGGGTGACCAAAGAGAGCTTGGTAGGGGGTGCCGAAACTGAGAGCTTTGGTGGCATGGAGGTTGAGAAGATAGGTGGTGGCGTGAAGAGCTTTGACCCAATAGATAGGTGGGAAAGAAGCTTGGAAAAGAAGGGACCAGAGGATGTTATTAGTCAAGCAGATGATGCGCTCCGCCTTGCCATTTTGCTGGAAAGTATGAGGGCACAACATGCGGAGCGCGACGCCATGAGAGAGGAAGTAGGTGACATAGGTGCCAAACTGAGTTTTGGCATAAGTGAAGAAATTAGTAAGGGTTTGAAAAATGTTGGACTTGAATCGAAGAGGAAAAGTCCATAAGTAGTGGGTGAAATTGTCAAGTATAATGAGATAGTATTTGTATCCAGAGACACTAGACATAGGAGATGTCTAAGATCACAACGAACTAAATCAAAAACTTTATTTGTATGAGTGGTAGATGACAAAAAAGGTAGATGCACATGTCGGCCAAGTTGGCACACATGACACAAAGGTTTTGCTAACAATTTACTACAGGAAAGAAATGAACCACTCACTAAATGATCTAATGCTTGACGACCAAGATGTCGAGGTGACGATGCCACAAGGTAGCGGAAGGGGTGGTGGTGGAGAGGGCACAAGGAGAAGGGGGCAGCCACCGAAAGGGGTAGAGGTTGCCGTAGCTATTGCACCTGGCGATCACATTCTTGGTTCGAAGGTCCTTCATAGAAATGCCATAAGGATCAAATTCAACAGAACAATGATTATCGATAGTGAATTAATGAACAGAAATAAGGTTCTTGATGAGGTTGGGGGTGACAAGAACATTATTAAGGTGAAAAGAAAAATTAGAAAGTTGGAAGGATGCGGTGCCGGTATGGGTGATAAGAAGATGAGACCCATTGCCAACGATAGCATGAGGAGGTGCAGCAGAAGAGAGGGGAAAGAAAGAGGTCAAATTACCAAGCTTCGAGGTCATGTGCATGGAAATGCCACAGTCCATGTACCAGTAAGAGGGAGAGGGCGGTGTGAGTGGCATGGTGTTGAAGGCGTGCATGAGCTAGTGCTGATCCCATGACAGCGATGGAGCGGAGGAAGTGCTGGAGGAGGAGGGCACCTGCTAGGGTGCGCCCTACCATGGCACAATGTGCCACGGGTTGGGCGCCTGTGGAGGGAGAGCAGTGGTGAAGACACCGAGGGGACACAGACCGAGAAGGGCCGGTCCATTTGGTTGGGGTCCATGTCTAGGCCACATGTGGATCGAGCCGGCCCATGGGCTCTGGAAGGAAGGCCACGGAGCAGTGCCCTTGGTGTTTCCTTGTACGCCTCCGAAGTTGTCACCATCATTGTTGCAATGACATCGACAATTGTTGGAGTTGTTCTCACCGGTGTTGTTGCGGTTGTTACTGTCGCCTTGGTTGCTACCATTGTTGGGGGCATACCCCTAGCCAGCACACGAGGAGGTGCCGCTGTTGTTGGTGTTGGAGGAGCCACCAAACGAGCCACTACCAAAGTTGCCCTTGTCACTAGTGGTGGTGTAGAGGGTGGAGTGCGGCGAGGACTTGGAGGACGACATCACGAGCTTCTCGAGCATGAGGGCAGAGCGGGTCTCGTTGAATAAGGGAAGGGGGCGACACATGGGCAGGAGTGTACGCATGTGAGCATAACACTGGTTGATGCTATACAGAGTGATGTGGACGAGGCTTTTGTTGAAGATGGGGGCGCTGACCATAGTGAGCTTGTCCACGAGGGCCTTCTATTTGTGGCAGTAGTCACCGATCATCATGCTGCCTTGCATGAGGCCGTAGAACTCCTGCTCAAGGTAGATGACCCAAGTGTCAGCATTGTCATGATAGATGTCCTCGATTGTGGTCCAGATGGTGCGGGCGGTGGCCGTGGAGTCCATCACCATGGCTAGCAAGTCGGTGGAGATGGCACCATAAAGCCATAAACGGATGAGGGCATTGAGGCCCCCGTGATGTGATCATTGAGGACATACTTGCAGAGAGCAACCTCGAATAGGCCATGCCACTGAGTGTAGTTGCCGGCTTGGAGGTCAAGGGTGATGGGAACGATGGCCTTGATGCTGCTGACGGCAATAGCTTGCGCCCAGAGAGCAGCCTTGGCAGCGAGCTCAGGAGAGGGAGAGGAGGAAGAGACGGGAGAGGTGGAGGGACGGTCTCAGGAGCGAAACCAATATGATACCATGAAGGCAAATAGAGATGTTGTGCTTAAAAATTTCATTGATATCCACAGGTATATAAAGGTACAGGAGGGATCAGCGCTAAGGAAAGATAGATAATACTTGCCATGTGTAGCTTAACAACAAAGGCAAGAGATAACACTTGGCATGCATAGTTTAACAATAATAGGCAAAGGATAACAGATATGATGGCATGAATCAGGAAGGGATGACCTGCGCTGCATGATACATCTGACATGACTAACAAGCTCATCTTCCAAACAGACCCACATAAGTAGCAATGTTCTTTACATCCATGTCTTCTTGGTCAAAAGTTTCTAAAATAGTGAAAGTCAGTTCTCATTATTTAGCAATGATTTTCACAAGAATCAACAACCTAATAACTAACTGAAATAAATAAAACTAGCCTCACAGGCAGATTAGATATAATTTCTCAGACTGGACATTCCAGTTAAGATCTCCTACTTCATCAACAACAGAAACACAGGTTAATCATGCTCCAATGCACAGGAATTCAATACAAAGAACTGGTTGAAGAACAAAGATGTAGTCAACTCTCACAATGTTGCTTCTATATTACACAGTTCTCATCTCATGCCACTCCTTAAACAGATCTTGTTAACAGCCTCAATCAAGGAAAAGAATCCCCTCCTCACCTTAAATGAATACCCTTCATGCTGAGGTGACAAAAAACAATATACACTTCACAGCAACCATTGCCTCTTGTTCTTTGTTGTTTCTCTTAGTTCCTTGCCAAGGATCACAAAAACCAGCATTTGCATCTACCTAGATCTTGCGGGCCTTCGAACCACCTATCCCAAGATTGGAAAGCAAGGCCAGTAGTTCTACAGTAACAGAAAAAAGGTGGAAGACTATTGAGGTTTGAGATATATGGATAAAAACAATAGAAGGATGTTTCTGTGGTTACACTGGAAGTAGAGGATTAGCTTTGATTTTAATTGTTACAAGAAACCTGGTAAGAGTTAATAATGCAGTCAGCCTCCAACAATAAATCACAATATAGATGCTTTTCAAGGAGTAACACCATAGCATAATAAACTAATAATGGAATTGATTGAGTTTTCCTCTGACACGTACTCTTGTAAAATGATGCTGATACCTTGTCCATTTTCTCTAGCTCTTCATGTTCCTCCTGCATGCAGTCACATTGAGAAACATTACTGATTTGGTAGGGGATGGCAAACCAAAAAATTTTAGAGGAAAAAAGACATCCTTGCCAGTTGTACATAATTATAGATTTTAAGAAAAAAAAAGTCTACCATACTACAGATAATGATGTCCAAAATGGGAAGTGAAGAAATCTAGTATGCCTAATTGTTGTAAATTTGTGGAATACTGTGTTCGTGTGTCCTATAGGATCCCCACACCCTTTATTTATAGTATCAATCTCAATTGTACTACAACCCAACTTTATCTCTAATTTATCTCTAACTCTGAATCCTATCCCTAACACGTTCGAGTCGCACATGACTTAGACTCTATCTCCAACACTCCCCCTCAAGATGGGTATGAGATACAACCATGGCCATCTTGTTACATAATGCAACACTCCCTCTCAAGATATCTACTTTTACCGAACCACCAACACGATGGTGAATACCACCACCATTACGTCCAACTCTGATGTTCAAAGCTACCTCTAATGCCATGATCAATGCTACCTCCAAAACCATCATCCTTGCCATTCACAAGCTCCACTACCATCATCTGTGTTGTTCGCACCACCAACTCCATGTCCAACATCGTCACACGAACATAACTTCCAAGTACCTTCACCTACACCACCATTGACCACAGCAACCAGCATATCATCACCTCAATCATGCCTCAACCAACAAGTCCTTCGCCTTCTTCGTCACATCTGCAATATTGGTCTCCTCCATATCTACCCACTCGCTTAAAGCCTTGGTCTCCACCGTTTCCATCTCTAGCCCTTGGCAACCCTGGCCTCCACCATCTCTCCCAACACGCCCCAACCACTTCTCCTAACATGCCCCCAACCACCTCGACCTTCGCCTTCTACCTTACCGATCTCCGCACCTCTCCACCAATGCTACCTCTTGTAATAGTATCAACACCTCGATAGCTACCACCAACACCATAACCATTGCCTCCACCGATGCTACCACCAGCTTCTACTCTCACAACCAATTCCATCATTAGCACCCGCCCAACATCACCTCTGGGCTTGCCACCTAGCACCTCCTGCTACCAACTCTACCAAAGCCACATCCTTAGCAATCTTTTCCCCCTGTTTCAGAGCCTCTTTATCTTGCCCTAAAACTTCCAAGACCATTGCCTTCTCAACCATTACCTCCATAGAAACTCCAAACCACACAAATTAACTGCCACACCAGATCTTAGACCTCAAAACACCTTTGGTACAACTCCTTGTGCACATAGCCAAGTAACCCCAAAACACTTCCCATGCAGAGCACACGCAGCCTCATAGCAAACAACATCAACAATAGCATCAAACTCCTCCCTTCTCTATCCTTTCACTTTTTTCCTTCCCTCTTCTTTTTCCCCCTTTTTCCCTTTTTTCTTTTTTTTTCTCTCTTTGTCTTCTTTTTTTTTTCCTTCGGCCCTTATTCCTCTCAGCCTCGCAACCCTTATCAGCTTTCCACTAACCACCGCTTCCATCTTCTTCCTCCTTTCTTCCTGCCGGCCTCCTCTCTCATCGCTCTGGTCCTAGTGCTGCCACTTTGCTCCCCAGCGTTCATCCTATCCCCGGCCAAACCAACCAAATCCAACCGCTTTCCTACCCTACCATCATGACCTCCGCCGCCTCCCCACCGAGTGGATCCAAGTGCCGACAGCCGTGGCAACGGATCCAAGCGAATTCGGGCAGCGGTTGCGGCCCAATCAACGGTCCTAGCGGTGGCAGCTCGGCCTGTGCTGAAACGAAGGTGCCCCCAAGTGAATCCCGAGTGGCGGTGAACTGGCGACGACCTCACACAACCCGACGGGCCGCGGCCCACTCTCGTGCGACACGACTGTGGCGGACCATGCATGGTAGGACATCGGCGACCGATGGATCAACTGACTATGACAACAGCTAGCTCAGAGGTATGAATTAGAGTTTGGCTCTGATACCATGTTATGAATTTGCATAATATTATGCCCGTGTTTGTCCCATATGATCCACACTATTTATAGCGTCAATCTCAATCATATTACAGCCAAACTCTATCTCTAGTTTATCTCTAACTGTAAATCCTATCCCTAACACGGACTCAAAATCTATTGAGAAAATTAATATGATTTATTTTCACAACTTTTGCTTTATTCTACTACGCAAGTAGCTTTCTCTGTTTGCATTCATGTAATGTGCAGCTAATGGATAAGCTTGACCGTGACAAATAAATTTGTCAAAAGTGAAGAATCATCTTTTATTTGTTCAAAAAATGGCATGAGACAGGCCATGTGTTCCACACTTGCACTGTAATCCCATTTAAGTCAAAAGTCAATGATAGCAGTCTAAAACAACAGATTGTGTATTGATTTAAAAGAAATGGTAAATTATCATGATCTAGAAATAAGTACTACAAGATTGACACTTTTGGAATCCTAACAAATGAACCCGATAGTGTTATTAATTGTAGTTAAACTCTCATTAGAATTTACTGCTTTTACTTATGAGGTATACTACTAGCTTGGTTAAGTAGGGTAAACTCAACACTACAAAAGTACAAAGGTCAATATGCCACGTGACAGATCCGATGTTGATAGAAAAACCTACCTACAATGGGAGAAGGAATGAGACCATGCAATTACACTGTACCAAACATAACAGGATCTACTGCCAAAATGGAGTGCTCATTTGGCGCTTCACTAAAGTAAATTGATTCAATCTGTTGACTGTTGCTATTTCAAGCTAGAGTACAGAAGGATGTTGATAACAAGATTTACCACCAAATAAGAACTACACATCGTATTCCACCTTAATCAAGAGTTATTACTCACATGCTTTAGAATTTATAATGATCCTTCACATAAGGAAACACAAGAGATTTCACACAAGACACCAAAATAATTTTATGGACTTATAGTATACCAAATAGGCAAACACTCATCTTGCAAGATTATGCTCCTTGTCTGCAAAATCTAGATTATACAATGGGATAGAGCACATGATGATATTCATGTCGCTTCTAATTCCTAAACTTTACTGAATAAGAATTTTGAGTGATGCAAGGAAATCCATCTTAAAGGGACTACTTGCAAGGTAGAAATAAAATTGATAAAAAGTTAGCTAATAACTCCAAAAATATACAGACGATGTTCCTCTATTTGTTAACAGAGCGAGGATACTTCAAATTGTCAAGATCCTATACGATTATCATATTTTGCAAGGGACTGCAATGTTAAAATGCTCCTTACGTGTTGCAAGTAATGTAAGAAACATCATTAGAACTTTCAAAACACAAAAGTTAACTATTTTGATGGAAATTAGCCAATTTGATAGGTAGTAAGTGTGAAATTCATAGACTAATGGGAATTGAATTGGAATCTAACACACCACCCAGCAATGCCATGAGAGCTTCTATTTATAAGTATGCAGAAAAGTGAACAGTAGATTCGAAAAATACAAAGCATGTACACACGCATACACGGCTACAATCCCTCTCGTTCTCTCCTAAATTCTCTCTAGATCCTAAAGACTAGGACATACCAAAAACTAACACACACATGTACAATGTTTACATAACTGAAACTCAACGTTCTCAAGACTATTTCAACACACCCCCTCAATCTATACCTTCTGCAAGGTTGAGATTGTGCCTGAAGTAGCTGAAGTTTTGCACAGGGAGTGCTTTAGTGAAGATGTCTGCTATCTGATCCTGAGACAAAATGAATCTGATGTCTAGCAGTTTTCTTGCTACTCTTTCACACACAAAGTGGAAATCCACCTCAATGTGCTTTGTGCGAGAATTAAAAATAGGATTAGCTGACAGGTAGGTTTCGCCCAGGTTATCACACCACAGAGATGGTGGTCTCCCTTTATAAATGCCCAGTTCTTTCAACAAGGACTGAACCCAGATTATCTCCACTGCTGCATTTGCTATCCCTTTGTATTCAGATTCTGTGCTTGACCTAGAGACAGTATTTTGTTTGCGTGAGCTCCATGACACAAGATTTTCTACAAAGTAGACAGCAAACCCACTGGTTGACGTCATCACTACAACCAGCCCAATCTGAATCTTTGAAAGCACTAACAAGATTTGACCTTGATCTCTTGAAGTGCAGCTCCATAGTTTGAGTATATTTCAAATATCTTAGTATCCTCTTCACTGCCGACCAGTGAACTGAAGTTGGTGCTTGCAGGAATTGACATACCTTGTTTACTAGAAATGCTATGTCAGGTTTGGTTATTGTCAAATATTGCAAAGCCCCAACAATGCTTTTGTATTTTGTAGTATCTTGATCAGACAGTTGTACCCCTTCTTCTTTTGATAGTTTCTCAGAGGAATTCATAAGAGTAGAAATTGGTTTACAATTTGTCATATTGGCTCTGCTCAAGATGTCTCCAATATATTCTTCTATGTGAGTGCTATTCCATTTGACTTTTGCACTACCTCTATGCCAAGAAAATAGTGCAGCTGTCCCAAGTCTTTGATTGCAAAACCCCTCTGTAGTTGCTTGAGCAAAATCTCTACAGCTTGACTTGATGAACTTGCTATGATAATATCATCTACATATATTAGCATATAAATGGATATCCCACACTGATTATAAATGAATAGTAAGGTATCAGCTTGTGATGCCCTGAAACCAAGTTCTTCAAGTCTTGTACTCAATTTTGAGAACCATGCTCTTGGTGCTTGTTTTAGACCATATAGAGATTTATCTATCTTGCATACATGCTGAGGATACCTTGGATCTTCATAGCCAAAAGGTTGTTTCATAAAAACTTCTTCTTGCAAGTCTCCATGCAGAAATGCATTTTGGACATCTATCTGTCTTATAGTCCAACCTTTGGATATAGCTAGGGCCAAAATAAGTCTCACTGTGGTTGGTTTAACTACTGGGCTGAATGTATCCCAATAATCCAAACCATACCTCTGTTTGAAACCCTTGGCAACAAGTCTTGCTTTATACCTATCAATACTACCATCAGCCTTCAGTTTCAGTTTATACACCCACTTGTTGTCAATCAAGTTCTGACTAGCATGCATTGGAACAAGATGCCATGTATCATTCTTCATCAATGCTTCATACTCTAAATCCATAGCATTCTTCCAATGTGGGTCTTACATGGCTGCGACAGGACTAGATGGCTCAATCACACTGGCTGTGAAGGCTTTTGTCCCCTTGATTGAGTATCTAAAGGTACCATCAGTATATTGCCTTGGCTTCTGAATGTTGTTCTGAAGTCTAGTCCTCATAGCAGGTGGTGAAGGCTGAGGTAGGTCCTCATACTCTAAGCTGTGTTTCGGTGACTGAGCTTCATAAATTGTACCTACAGGGTCAGTTCCAGTACTAGGAGTAGAAGTACCAATAGCATTCATTTGATCAGTCACTTGAGATGAGGTAGAAATTTGTGGAGTGAAAGAAGTGATGGGTATGTGCGTAAGAAGGAGGATGTCTGAAGATTTGAGACGAGGTTGTGAAGTCACAGATTCACCAGCAAAAGGGAAACATTTTCATTGAATACAACATCTCTAGATATATAAAATCGTCCTGTGGATCTATGCAAGCATTTGTATCCTTTATGAGATGAGCTATATCCAATAAAAACACACTATGTTATAGCTTATGAGTGTTATAAGGTCTCAAATTAGGCCAACATGCACACCCATAGGTGTTTAACAGTGTGTAATCTGGTTTAGCTCCAAAGAGTTTTTCCATAGGTGAAGCATACTGGATCACTCGGCTAGGCAATCTATTAATTAGAAAGCAAGCTGAACTAAAGTCTTCATCCCAAAATTTCAGTGGCATATAGGCTTGGGACAGGAGAGCCAAGCCAACTTCAACAATGTGTCTATGCTTGCACTCTGCTGACCCATTTTGTTGATGAGGGTGAGGGCAAGAGAAAAGATGTTGTATACCATGTTTTTTAAGAATTGTATCCAGTCCTACGTATTCTCCCCCTCCATCAGATTGAACAGCTAAGATTTTCTTATTTAGTAATCTTTCTACATGCTGCTGAAACTGTGAAAACACAATGGCGACTTTAAACTTGAATTTTAGAGGATAGAACCAAACAAATTTTGTGTAATCACCAATAAAGCTTACATAATAATGATATCCTTTAACAGAAGTACAAGTAGGACCCCATACATCTGTAAAGATAAGCTCTAAAGGAGAAGAGGAAACATTATTTGAGATGGAATATGGAAGATGATGACTCTTGGCCTCTTGACATGCATTACAGACTCAATGGACATCATTATTTGAAGCAAAAGGAAGATTATTTGAACGAAGGACACGGTCCACAACCAGTTTGGAAGCATGCCCAAGTTTGTAATGCCAAAGATCATGAGGCACCTTGACGCCAGTGAAGGCCATCCTGCTCAAAGCAGAGGAGAAGCCCCTCAAAGGATAGAGACCCCTCTCACATTTGCCTTGAAGAAGCAGTCTCCTCGTGGCTCGGTCCTTGACAAGCAAATAGTCAGGATGAAATTCTAGACATACATCATTATTAGAAGCAAGACGATGCACATAAATGAGGTTTTTATGGGCATTAGGAACATGTAGAACATTTTTGAGTTTCAGAGAATGATGAGGAGTAGAGATGTAACTGTGACCAACATGAGTTATAGGCATACCTGCACCATTTGCTGTCTGGACTTGGTCCTTCCCCTGATATTTGTCATGGGTTGACAGCTTGTCTAATTCAGAGGTGATGTGATCTGTTGCCCCCGAATCAGTGTACTAGCTTGTGTCGATGTCGTAGGAAAGAGTTGCTGCAATTGCTGCCACTCGAGCTTCAGTTGCCTGGTAGGAGTGATTGAAGCGATGATAGCACCTTAGTGCTACATGTCCCAGCTTACCACAGACATGGCATTGCGGTCTATTTCCACCATTGTTGTTGTTTCCAGAGCCAGACTTGTGACAGCCACCATTTGAGCCTCGTCCTCCTCGATTGTTTGGGCCTCCACGCCCTTTGAAATTCCCCCTGAAATTGCCTCCACCTTGATTGTTCGAGCGGATGGCATTGTTAGCGCTAATCTGGAATGTTGCCTGCTGTTGTTCCTTGTGCATCTCATGGCTCAGCATGTGAGCATAGAGCTCAGTTAGGGAGATCGCTTCAGTCCCTGTGGTGACTAAGGTCACCAGTGAATCATAATCCTCACCGAGTCCGGCAAGCATATATGATCCAATCTCATCGTCTTTTAGGGGTACTCCAATGGAAGATAGAGTATCTGCAAGACTCTTAACCTTGTTATAATAATCAGTGATTGAACTGTCACCTTTCTTGATTATAGACAGCTACATACGGATCTGCATGACCTGTGCCTTAGAACCCAGGGAAAACATATCCTCCAGGGCCTTCCACACTTCAGTTGAGGTGGAGAGAAAGAGCACTTGCCCAAGGATCTCTTCAGAGAGAGAGAGGACAAGAGTGCACTTAGGACCAATTGATCTTGCTGAAGCCACTGCTAGTAGTCTGGATTATGTGTCTGCACTGTACCATTTTGTGTTGACTATGTAATCATCTTCTCTGGAGCGACGATGGAGCCGTCAACATAGCCAAAATCTGTTGGCTTCGAAGGTATGGAAGGAATTGGGCCTTCCAGAGCAGGTAGTTGGATCTTGTTAGCTTCACGTTGATGAGATGCCCAAATGACGGAGTGGGCAGGATCGCCATGGCAGCTGGAGTAGCGGAAGCAGCAGTGGTGTTTGTGGCTTGTGTGGCGAATGAGCTCTGATACCATGTGAAATTCAGAGACTAATGGGAATTGAATTGGAATCCAACACACCACCAGCAATGCCGTGAGAACTTCTATTTATAAGTATGCAGAAAAGTGAACAGTAGATCCGAAAAATACAAAGCACGTACACGCGCATACACAGCTACAATCCCTCTCGTTCTCTCCTGAATTCTCTCTAGATCCTAAAGACTAGGACATACCAAAAACTAACGCACGCATGTACAATGTTTACATAACTGAAACTCAACGTTCTCAAGACTATTTCAACAGTAGGACTGCCTAACACCATTGTTAGCGGGACAGCTAAAGTCAAAAAATCAGATTGGTACTTACAGACAGCACTAGTTAAGCAGTTGCTCAGTTTTATGATCTCATATCGTTGAGTCAACATACCATGTTGTCACCTAATATCTTACGGCCATCTACAGTGCCATGCTAAGTCATTAATTGAAAAGGCTTTATTATAATCAACTCCACTTCTTGCTAATAAATTGTAATGATTATAAAAGAGATACTACTTCCCAGAATCCTTGTGTTTCGGTTTTCACTTTCATCCAACACTACTTTCTCCCTCTAATTAGTACTCCCACCGTTGTTTTTTATAAGACGTATTAGGTTTCGTTAGGACAAGGCTTTGACCAACAATTACTCTATTAGCATATAATTTTTATGACACAAAATTTATATTAGTAGATTTGTATTCAAAAGTACTTATATATAATTATGATTTTGTATTGCATAAATGGTATATTAATGAAGTAATCATTGGTTAAAGTTTTGTCCTAACGAAACCTAATACGTCCTCTAACTTCCAACGGAGGGAGTATTAAATATGGGATCTCAAAAATTATAAAACATGGTTTCCCGTGCGAGCAGGTCCCCCAGTATCACCATGTGCATAAGTAGTACACTGTCCGTGCCCAATCATTTGATGCAGCAGAATTTTGTTTTGTTTTTTCAAGCATAGAAGCTGTAAAACCCCATAAACTACAAATAATCGGACAGAAAAGTACACTGTACGGGAATTGAATCTTTGCCGCAAGAAAATGTGCAGCAGGAGTGCAGGACCAGGCGGCAAAGAAAAGCACACCGAACATGCATATTCGCTTGACTTGATCGCTGATTTGGCTCGCTAATTGATTCTTTTTACCGAAGTAGCCGCCGGATTCGTTTTTTAGCGAAAATGGCTCAATGTGGCAGACCTTCAGCGCATGGGGACAGCCGCAGGCAGCTTACAGCTAACGCCGAGCGCTACCTGTGCTGCTACTTTGCCTACATTTGCATAATTAAAACAGCGTGAAGGATCATTGACGCTAAATACTTTTAAATAGTGTCTAGATACGCTAATTAACATTAAATAGCGAAAGAAATAATTAAAACATTACTAAACCAAACGTAAATCTCAAATAAGCAGATGATGATCATCACCAACTAAGCCAAATAAGTATTCATGTCTCAAATACCAAGCAACATGTCCAACAACATACTAAAGGAAAACACCTTGCGTCGATTGCTGGATGGAGTACCGACCTCACCCTGTCCTGCACACACCGTACAATGTTTCCGTCTCCCGATCGTGCCGACCTCCGTGGTCCAGATGTCCGGGTTGCTGCCTCTGGCCGCGAACTCCCAGTCGCACGCCCGGCCGCTGGCTTCGATGCACGCCTTGCTGGCCGCACCTCCGAGCGCCGCTCTGCGTCCAGCCGCACCTCCGGAAACTCGTCACGCTTGAAAACCTCACGTTCCTTTTTTCTTTTCACTATGCGCCGTCGCCCCTGTCGCTTTTTTTCTCTCACGCAAACCCTCGCGTACACTCTCCCAGCAATGCAATGTATAGCTTGTCCGTTGCATACAATTTACCACTTCTAGTCAATAGCCAGAACAACACATCCGATGCATAGCTTTGCTCCATTTATTTGCATGCTTTGATCCCAATCCTATCAACAGCCAAACAAACACAACTCTTTTACCACAAATAAATTAGTCCATCATAAATATATTATCACATTCTTTCTCGATTAAATATTAATATTTCTTGAAATATTCCTATGTTGTTGTCAAATTAACTCAGCACAAAAACTAGAAAACAACACAGCGCCTGCTTTCTCCATCCCATCGAACCGCCGAAAGCATCGACCGGAGTCCGTTTCTCCCGCTCGCTCTCACTATAAATTACAAGACCGCATCAGGCATTCGCGAGTGAGCTGAGGAAGCGAGTGAGTTGAGAAAACCGAGAGCGCGGCATGGAGATCTGAGAAGTTGAGAAAAGCAATTAGTTGGTGTTCATAATTTGATCGAATTTATTTAGAGGTAGCCTTTAATTCGAGTATTTGATTCGGGATTCGTATTTTGCAGGTGTGCTTTACGAAGGTTATTTTGTACGGTGCTAGAGATTTACCGATCTTCAGTACATCTTCAGAGAGGTTAGTTTGAAATCTTCTGGAATAGTAGTATAATATTGCTATTCAATTAGTATAATCATTAGAATATTATAATAACCAGCAGTACATAGAACTCAGAATTAGTAGAACAAGTAGTACATGATATGATGGTAATTGTATTCCCTGTATTAGATGAGATGCTGTAGTGATGTAATGAGTAGTACGTAAACCAATGTATGACTGGCGTGATGTTTGTGAAAGTAGTTACTGTGATTTTATTGCAAAGTATCTAAAATAATGGTTTTAGTAAATGTAATGACAATATTAATATGATTAGCAGTACAGAAAATAATGGTAAATGGTGTAAATAATGGCCTAATGTTAATGGGATATTAGTACGAATATTATAAGACTAGTATAGTACCAGTATGATTTGACAAAATTAGTAGCTCATGAAATGATTTGACATAATTAGTATGATTGGTGTGATGTTAGTTGGAGTAGTAGCACGTGAAATTACTTTGTTAGCATAATGAGTAGTTCATGAAATGAGGACTGAATGTGTAAATAATTAATGGTGTGTACTTACTGTGATTTTATTGCAATTAATAGTAACTAAAATAACGGTTTTAGTAAATGCAATGACAATATTAATATGATTAGCAGTACAGAAAAAATGGTAAATGGTGTAAATAATGGTCTAGTGTTAACGGGATATTAGTATGAATATTATAAGACTAGTGTAGTACCAGTATGATTTGACAAAATTAGTAGTTCATGAAATGATTTGACATAATTAGTATGATTGGTGTGATGTTAGTTGGAGTAGTAGCAGGTGAAATTACTTTGTTGGCATAATGAGTAGTTCATGAAATGAGGACCGAATGTGTAAATAATTAATGGTGTGTACTTACTGTGATTTTATTGCAATTAATAGTACCTAAAATAACGGTTTTAGTAAATGTAATGACAATATTAATATGAATGTGGACGTAAGAATGTGGAAGGTGAGGGACCTGAATCTAACAGTACCAGCCTTCAAAACACAAAAAAAAAATAACAAGGCACCTCACATTACAGGCAGCAAAATAGAGCAAGTAGATTATGGAATAAAAAATATATATGTATGTTGACATTATTTAACCGATACCAATTTCTTATAGTAGGTACTACATGGCAGATATTCTAGATTTGTTCGTGTTTGTCGGGACCCGAATTTGCAAATCCGGACCCTCTGTGTATTCAGCACTAGTCCAGGAACGCGCTAGTGCACACAGTCTCAACATTGGTAAATATCACAATCATACCACTCGATACTAATAAAGTACTTTAATTAGATAATCAAACTGGTTGCTTGACCTTAAGATCAAGTTACAAATATACGCCTCGCAGGGCGAAACTTATTAAAAGAGAAATAATAGTAGCGGAAAATAAGATAACTTCGTGGCGCCATCCAGTATACCACAGGCAACTGACTGGGCTCGCTCCCTAGTTAGACGGTTCCTCTGGGAGCTCCTCCTCCAAAGCTGGTGTAGATTCTTCTTCAACTGGTGTTGTATTGCGGCAAGGGTGAGTACTTGGTACTCAGCAAGTCATGCACAGAATGCAGCTAATACACTACATGCATGGCTTAATACAAAGGAGTGGCTCAAGGTATATTTGCAGTAAAGAGCATTTAACAAGTATCATAAGTAGATTCGAAAGCAGTAGAAACAATTATAGCATCAATAACTTTTCCAGGAGTTACATAAACATCTTTCCCGATTCTAATCCACCATTCCATCAACATCATTATTAAACCAAACCCAACCTTTCAAGACCAAGTTATTTTCAAGAAAGTCTAACCCTTGACTGTAATTCCCGAGCGATGTCCAATACCGCGGACACGGCTATTCAAATAGATTTTACACTCTGCAGAGGTTATGCACTTTACCCACAAGATACAGTCAAACACCACAAAGGCGAGTGTCCGTAACAAAGTCTTTCGGAAACTTCTAACAAAGACAAGTGGGCCTCTGGTTATTGCACACTAACCCTTCCCTTAGCGAGAAGCGAAGTTTAGGCCAATCAAGCGTTAGATGGGTACTGGCCGCAGCCCGACGCCCCCCGCATAACTACACAAAAGGTATAGTTGACAACCCGAGGTCCCACAGTAATGCGTTATTAGCAACTTAATCAACTAGATCCGTCCCATTACAGACATGTGGTTGCACGCTTGACCCAGTTCAAAGGCTTGCAAGGTTAAGTCCTTAGGGTGACCAGGGCAAGACTACCCGAAGAACCAAACAAACATTCCCGGTGCCACAACTGGCCCACCCGATCATTCTTGCCACATGCCCTGGTCGAAAACTATTTATCAAACCCCAGTTGATTACCATGCACCACGTGCCATCAACATCACATGATACCTTTCCAAAACAGGTTCAATATATCATTAAGTCAATATTAACATTTGATTGTCCAAAATCATGTCATGAACACGTAGCAGGTCTAAGCAATATACTACAACGATCTAAATTCCCATGTTGGCAATTTAATAATGTCCAACTAGTAAACCACAACTAGGGTGACAAGGGGTCATGGCACATATTTAATTAACCAAGGTGTCATACAGCAATTAGGCATTTATCTAATTCCCATAATTTAAATAAAGTATTTTCTACTTAAACTAGCATGCAATAGTTTTGAATCGAATTAATTTGAAATTGGGATCAACATGGTCAAAGCACAACTTGCCTTCAAAAAATACTTGCTCTTGGTCCTGAGCTGGCTCCTGAGTCAACACTTCTCCTTCGAAGCCTTCGGGCACTTCAACGTCTACTCGTAAAGCGTGCAAATAGCAATAAATAAATAAACAGTAGACAAAAGTGTCCAAACATTCAAATAAAGTTCATAAACAGAGAGAGCATAATTTTATGAATTTTTAGAAACTGGAATCATCAAATTCGGAGTTGAAACGCAAAAGTTATAGCATTTTGAAGTTTAAATAATCAATTAAATAATATTACAGAGAAAAACTTTAGTCTAAAAATTAAATAAAATTCAACATTAGGTAGATCTCAATTTTATACAAATTTAGAAATTTGAATCACCCAAATCGGAGTTAAAACGCAAAAGTTATAAGCGTTTGAAGTTTGAATCAAAATCTGAAATCAATAATTCGAATTAATAAATCATTTTCTTTTTCGGAAATTCTTTTATTGCGTCAGCATGACACGTGGACCAATCGGGTGCCGCCACGTCGCCTCGGGTCCATGGACCCGGCGCGGCTCGGTCCACCGTGGATCGATCCCACGGCCACGCGCGTCACATCGACGGTGGGCCCCTCGGATGACGTCGGCGATGGCGTCATCACGCACGGCCGAGAGGCGGTGGCGGCTAGGCCCCACCGTGACGTCGGCAGCGATCGGGCTGGCCGTGGGCCATCGACACGCGCGGGCCGCGTGTCGAGACACGCTTCCACGCAGCGGCGGCGCCGACCGCGACGGCCTCCGGCCCGCGTGGCTAGATCTCGGCCGTTGATTTGAAAATCAACGGCCCAGATCGGATCTGGCTTAACGCGTTAAGAAACTACTCCGCTGATCTGGACCGTTCGATCTTGATCGGATGGTCAAGATCCAATCTAACGAAAACAACGTGGGTTAACGCTAACCGTTCGATCTAGATCTAACGGCTGAGATCTATTCTAGCTTGGTGCAGTTTGGGCTACGTGGCACTATCTACGCCGTTGGATCTAGATCCAACGGTTGGAAATAGATTTGGGATTAGCACGTGGGAACTCACCGGGGTGTGACGTGGCGCGATCTGGACCCTTGGATCTGGATCGGACGGCTGGTGGAGCTCGAGGTCCGGCGATGGCTTATGGCGGGGCTGGTTCACCGGAGACGAAGACGGCGACCACGACGACGGCGTTGCGGGGCTCCTCCGGCGAAGTGAAGGGTCTCCTCTGGCACGGCTTGACCTTGCGGTTCCGGATCTAGGCTCAACGGCGGCGGAGGACGGCGGATGGCGGCGGAAACTGCAATTGAACGCGGCGGAACGCTCCTCCAACTCCGGCGAGCGATTGCGGCGCAACCACGGCGGCTCTGGAGGCGTGAGCTAGGGCTACGGGTGCGCACGGAAGTCGGCGTCATGGCAGCAGTGGCGGCGCATTAAATAGGGCCCTCGGCGTCCGTGAAACACGTGAAAACCGAGGCCCACTCCGTTGCGGCGGCGGAATTCGAGTTGGATTCGGATTGGGTGACGTGGCTCAACGTCAGCCGTTGGATCAAGATCCAACGGTGCGAGGGTTTGGTCTCGGGTCTGGCTCGGGCTAGCTGGCTGGCTCGGTCGGACTCGGGCTCGGGTGACGTGACTCCAACGGTCACGCGGTTAGGGTTCGGCCGAGCGGGTTCGACCGAAACGGTTGGCTCGGGTCGGACTCGAGTCTGACTCGGACTCGGGTCCGGTCGGATGAACAGTAAAACCCACTCGCTGTTTTCCAGCGATTAAATAATTCAATTAATTCCCAGAAATTCATTTAATTCATTAAAAATAGCAAAAGACTCAGAAAAATTCCAGAAAAATTCTGAAAAATATTTTGGAACATTTTGGACTCAAATAAAATATTTCCAACAAAATTTTATTTGAAAAGTTAAATTCTTTAATTATTTCAAAATGGAATAAATTCAAATAAATTCCAAATAAATTCCAGAAAATTCCAAAAATTCACCAAAGTGCGAAATCAAACATGAATTTAAGAAAAGCAAAATTTTGGGATGTTACAGTGTTTTACGGTGACAGTGTTGTTCGCGATGGTCCATATGGGGTGGACGTTTTGAACTGCAGAAGGAAGGTGATCCGGACTCCAGGTCTGACGGAGATGGGTCTGATCGAGCTCCATTGATGCGTGAGGAGTGCATTCGATGAGGAGACCGCTCAAAAGAAGCTTAGAATCGAGGCTCTACATGCTAGACTTGTGGAAGGTTTGGCAGACTATACATAGGAGCTGCACAAGATCGTGGAAAACGCAATATGGGGGGAATACATACAAATTGTAATGAACCCTCAGGCGATGATACACCATCGACCAGTGGTGTACGTGCGCTTCCTGGACAGAGGAGAAACCTCAAGTCCTAGGGGCGCTAGCATTGCCGTCGAAGCATCCTCTCGGGGCATCTGTGAGGACACTGCTGCGGATGATTTTGAGAGGAATGAAGATGTCGGGCGTTGGTGGTCTGCTCGCATTGACTGCCACGAGCACCTGGAAGCCCTGGTGGATGAAGAAATATCCGATGACGACGACGATGTGGACACCGAAAACAGCGAAGATGATGATGCAACTCCCGCCGGTGGCATTGTGTCCACTGAGGTGGAGTATGTGTCTTCGCGCCTCGATGCTCTAGCGATATCTTTGCTCATGTTGCCGGACGAAACCAGCAATGATTGGGCCTTCGATCGAGACACTCTGCTGGTATGGCAACGCTTCCCTACGAAGGTGCTGTCCAGCAGGCAATTGCTAGATATGTGGTGAACATCAGCTGCACATACCGGGTGTATAGGTCGAACCAGGAGACCTACATTGTGAAGTGCATGGATCCTAAGTGTCCCAGTAAGATCCGTGCCCAGAAGTTCAAGGACACGAGTTTGGGCTTCAGGATAACCGTCCTGACAGAACACACTTATGTCCTTGTTGAGCCACTGCAGAAGCACAGAAATGTCATGTCCTCATATGTGGCCAGCCTGATTTCTCACTTGGTCACAGTGGATGTGACCGTTTCACCGAAGATACTGATGGCCGACGTGGTTAACATGGTGGTATACCAAGATTCCACCTTGGACATGTTCAAGTTGCAAGCCTAAACAGAACTTGGTTTTATCCAAGTCTTTCATTTCAAATTTAGACTTCGAGTATGAGCAGGCTTCTTCAATTTCTTCATCCGTCCCAATGATGTTTAAGTCATTTACATAGACGGAGATTATATAAAATCCATTCGGGGATCATTGTATAAACACACATGGACAATCTTCATTGTTCGTGTAGCCTTTCTTGCAGAGAAAGTCACTCAAGCGATTGTACCACATTCTTCCTGACTGCTTCAGCCCATACAGTGGTTTTTCCAATTTCACACTGTATAAGTTTCTATTTGCTCTATCTTGGTTCGGAATAGGGATACTTTCCGGTACTTTCATGTATATCTCCGAATCCAAGTTTTCATACAAATATGCTGTGACAACATCCATTAGCTTCATTCTCAATTTCAAGTTGACTGCCATTGAGATAAAATATCTAAAGGTAATTCCTCCCATGACCGGAGAATTGGTTTCTTCATAATCAACCCCAGGACGTTGAGTGAAACCTTGAGCGACAAGCCTTGCCTTGTACCTTACAACTTCATTGTTTTCATTCCTCTTCCGAACAAAAACCCATTTGTGACCTACAGGGTTTATATGGGGAGACGTGCGACAAATAGGCCCAAACACCCCTCTTTTGTTCAGAGAGACTAACTCTACAGTGATTGCCTTCTCCCATTCTTTCCAATCGAGCCTTTGTGACATTACGGAATGTGACAATATAGATTTCGGCTTTTCGGTACGGCTTTATATCGTGTTTTCGGGTGTTTGGGCCTTCCCGGGAGTAGTTGGGCCTGGGGATTGAGTTTTGGGCCGTCAGTGGGGGATGTTCGGGCCCATGGGGGGGAGGAAAACCTACTTTTTCCTGCTGCCCAAGGGCTGGGAGCCCCACTCCCTCCCCCTAGCCGCCTCCACCTTTCCCCAACCCTAGCCACCGCTCCATCCCTCTCCAAGCCATGCGCCCCTCCCTCCCCTTGGCCGTGAGCCTCCCCTCTCCACCCTAGCCGGCCCTAGCTAGGGTTCCCTCTCCCCCCACTGCTGCCACACCCTCTCCTCCATTGATCTCTTCGTTGGGAAGCTCCGCAACCGAGAGAAATCGACGGTTTCAGCGTTTGGAGGGAGATCGAGGGTGGAAGAAGAAGGATTTCATCGTCGTTCGATTCTTCAAGTTGAGGTAAGCATTTGTGATCCTTTTTGGGGTGGTCTAGGTGCTTCTATATGGGGGAGATTGGGGTTAAATTTGATGTTTAGGTGCTGCCTCTAGATGAGATTAGGGAGTTTGCTATGATTGTCCCACGTTCTGTCTCGGGCAGATTGGGCGGCCGACCTAGGGTTTGAGTTTTCACAATTTTAGAGTCGGAATTTGGTCGTCCGCCTGTTGAGAAAGTTGTAGGTAATTGAAGTACCTTTAATTGAACACCAAAACGTTAAATTCCGTCCAGCCGTTTGAAAGTTATGGCTGTTTTACCGAACATGTTCAAAACTATGACGTGATTGGGACAGATCGTGTTAATCTGTAGATTAGGCCATTTTAGAGGCCGAATCAGTTTTTCCCAATACTTAGAAAAGCTAGTAAATTTCCTAAGCTTCGATAAAATGTACTCGTTTACTTAATTTGGAGTTTTAGAACTCAAGTTATGCTTGTTGGAAGCCCGCTGTCCCGTTGGGACAGATTCTCTGTTTTCGGGTTTTAGTGGTAGTTTGCGGAGTCGGGTTAGAGGTTCGATCTTGTACTGTTTTGTGGGCACGTTTTGAGTGTGTGGTACCTATGTGCAGGTGGTGTGACCCCGGAAGTGCCCTCAACCTCTCGCCAATCCATCGCCCGCGGTTGAAGGCAATTGTATTGGGATGGTTGTGTCCATGTGCTATGTTGAATTGCCATGTTGGATTCTTGCATGTTATATGATGGATAGATGTTGAGTTGCCATGTTTGATTCTTGCATGTTATAAGATGATAGACGTCGGATTGTCATGTTTGACTTGGGCAAGTGCATCGATTGTTGTGTTTCGGAGTGATAATTAAGTGCCATGTTAACTTACTCTATAAATTGTTATTGCATGATTTGTGATGTTGGCATCACTAGTATGTGTAGGATATGGTGAGTATCCATGAAAGAAGGAATAAAAAGGGCATGTGAATGGGTTTATTGTTATGAATGTGACCATGATATTGCATAAGATGAATATGATGAGTTTATGTGCAAGTTATTCATGTTTATGGCATTTATGCATTCATGGCATGAGGACTGGCCAGGACGGAGAGAAAGTCATAACTAGTCCGGTGAGGTCGGTGAGAAAGTTATGACTAATCCGGAGCGCCATTGAGAAAGACCTACCTCGTGATTCCATCCACAGTTGTGAATGGAAGCGATGAGTAGACACCCTCCATGGGATGGAAGGGAAAAGGGGGTGCACACCGACGGGTGTGCATTCGGCAATACCGGTATGTGCTAAACAAAGAGACATGGTGCATTGCATTGCATTGCATTGCATGAATGAGAATGTGAATGAGAAAGCATATGAGAATGTGAATGAGAAAGTATATGAGATTGTGAACCAAGAAGTCTTCAAGAATTATTTTCCATGATTGGTGATCGGTATGATGTATATATGTGAATTGTTATTGTTTGTTCCATTGCAATACACTTTGCGGAGTGATGAACTCACGCTTGTTGTTTATGTTTTTTTAGGTACCTTGAATCCGACGTTTGGGAAAGGGAGCTAGAATCACGTCTTCACTTAGCATCACACAAATAGACAATGTCAAGCCTTTTCCATAGTTTTGATGGTTATCTTATGGAACTAAGTTGGTTTTATTACTTTGTTGGTTGTCATGAGTAAATGTTTAAATTCTCTATCGGTATGCGACATTTAAGTTATGGTTTGGCCTTGAATCATTGTTGAAATCTGTAGTTGCCATGTTAGAGTTGTCTTCAATTATGATATCTTGTTATGCTTCTATTACTGTTGCTGAAAACCATAGAAAAACAAAGGATAAGCTGCCGAATTTTCATTTAAGTTACTAGCGTAGTTGCTGTAATTTAATGTTAAATATGTGATTTGGTTGTTGCTAGTATCGTTTGTGGTGACATTCGCGGCATACTAGGTGCCGGGGTGTTACAGTCTTTTCTTGCACTCTGCGAGAGATGCGGGCTCGAGATCATGATCAATGATCGTGGCAATCTTCTTTGCAAAGTATGCATCGACATTGGCTGTTGCTCTATTCATCGATTCTCCTATTATTACAAAATTTATGGCCATTTCGTCATGGTGTGCTTCATGCACTTCTACTTGCTCTTCACTGCTATTTCCTCTTCCAGGAGCAAGTTTTTTTTAGTTTTTCTTTGCCAATGTGTGCGCACACATTATTTCCGGCGTCTTCTTCCAATGGAAGATTCATATCTGGAATTGCCTTTTCCACAGGCTTCTTTCCAGTGCCAGGTCTCAACTGGCTCCCCTTCTTGCTTTGGGGCATTTTCGTGATTGGCTGTGGTAAGTCCTCTTGCCCAGTTTTCCCCAGACGTCTCCGGGTACTTTGGGTTTGAGAAGCCAGATTTCCTGTTCTTTTTCTTTGAGGCCTCTGAACAAGATGAGGGATACCTTCTGCTTTCTTTGGTATTTCAACCCTCTCTGGTGCATTTCTTGCTGGTACATGCGACTTAACCACGCTCTCCAGATCACAAAAATGATCAGGCAGTTCATTTGCTAAATTCTGCAAATCAATTATCTTCTGGACTTCTTGATTTGCTTCATTAGTGCGAGGGTTATGCGTGGGGATCCCAGTGGAATGCCATATTTTTTTCCGGCATTTTTCATCCAATGGTTGATTCTTTCCCCTGATGACGGGAAATGGTCATCGTCAAAGATGCAATCAGCGAATCGTGCTGATAATGTGTTAGACAACCTCGCTATCGAATAATCCGAGGTTGCCTAATAGATCTATACTGGAGAACAGAGAGAGAGAGAGAGATGGAGAGAGACACAATATGAGGAGGAACTATTCTGCTTTATTATTCTGATTGCACGTGTACAATAGGGTGACCCCTGCCTCCTATTTATAACCTACAGCTAGGGTTTCGGGAGAGTTCACATACGCCACGATGGGCCGAGTTTCCTAACACATCCCACCCAATTGAAAACAAAACAAACGGTATTTGACGACTGAATTCTATAAACTCAATTCTTTATGCTCGTCGTTTTTTATCTCTGTTTATCTCTACTATATAAAGTGAGAGTTTCTTCCCACGTCATTTCATCAAAATTACCAGTTCTGCCATTCTTTAATTACCCACCTCTTTAATTAACCACTTCAGGTGTGGATGGAAGACAACACACACAGTTCTGCCATTCTTTAATTAACCTCTTTAATTGTAGAATGTAGACCATTAAGGTATTATTTGCACAACATATTTTTTTTCTTGTTTCATGTTATCGTAATAGCAAGACAGCCGTTCAAAATGTAGATACTGTTACAACGCACGGACACCTTACTAGTTTAAATGTATGTACAACTTGGCCCTGAGATAATCATGCTAGGGAATGTCTATGGGCAGCGGGTATGTGGCTTACTTTTGACCTTGTCATTTACACTCCTTTGTCCTGATGGTCAACAATTCAATTAATTATGCTCTATTTAGAACACGAAAGTTTTTTTATGTTTTTATAGAAATAAACTAGTTTTTTTGTTAATCTTATGTAAAATTCCTGCGCTCCAAACATGTCTTTAGGTTATGGTAAATTTACGCTAGCTACCGTGCTTTGTCGCGAGTCCGTATTTTTTTTTAGAAAAGCTAAGAATGGATAACTTTTTGGGTCAATCTTACCGTACCAGGCTGGACTTTCATGGATTGGGCTGGTGGGGCTGAGGCAAATATAGATTGGGCCGTCATAGGCTGGGCTTTTTGGGGAAGATTCTTCAGGTTAAGATGGACCGACGATGCTTTGGTCTAGGATCGATGTCCTTGTGTGTAGCTTTCCTTTGTGAATCTCTAGGCAGATTGGTTAGCTCTTTTATGGCTTTGTTGCATGCCAATGAGCGGTGGTTCTTGCACGTACTCAGCTTTCGGCGTTTCGCATCTCCAGTCGAAGCATCTTTAGAGAGAGAGAGAGAGAGAGAGAGAGAGAGAGATTAGTACTGTTAAAGATGAGAGACAGGGGAGATCACCCCAGACAGTTGTGTGCTTGTTTTCCAGTTCGAAAAGGCATCCCATCCCAATCGCACCAATTACTTGTTCGCCTTTACTGCAAAGATCAAAGAAAGTTCGATACACATACACCTGGGATCAATATTGCTTTGTTTTAGGACACCCCAACGGCGAGCATCGTACGAAAGAAATGGAGTTCCCAACCAGTACGAAAAGTCGCCGCCGTTTAGCCGTATCGGCCGGCCATTCCCATCATACGGTCTCTCGAGCGCAGCACAGAGGGCCGGGTGCCCCTTTCTTCACGAGCGCGTCATGACGAGCGAAAGGAATATATATAACAAGATCGACTACTTGACAGCCTACGACACCCTGTTTCCCCCACCGCTTTACTTCACATCAGCAATATTCAGTTGGCGTGTCGCACTGCATAAATTTGGGCTTGGATCCTTGGAAAGAACATAACGACGAAATTCGTGTGTGAGGAGCAGCAGGACGAAGGAGGAGTTGCTTGGCATGGCCAGAGTGGTGGGTGTCAGCGGTCAGTGGCCGGGGGGTCAGGGGCGCCGCGCCCGGGGCTTGCCCATGTATGATATATCTTTTTATTCACCAGAGTCTTCGAATCGGATAAAAGTTTTTTGTAAGATACAGTATAAATATGTACGATTTTAAAAATAAAGAAGATGAATCTCATAGAGGGAACTAAATGATGACATTGAAGCGACCACGGTGAAAGAGAAAGATTTAGCGAAGCCAACCATACATTCTTGAAGTACAATATCAAAAGAGTATGAATGATTGTTACTCACTCACAACTCTTTTGAACTTTTTAGGAACCTTGAATCCTTGCCCTATATAAGAAAGAATCTAGTGCTAAAGAATAACCTAGCATCTAATCCTTTCGTGTGTCTGTTGCTTTGAATGAGCTGCTTTGTGACTTCTTGGTTGCTTGGATTCTCTACGACCACCTCATGGATTTATATAGTCCCCTTAATCATCCTCTAAAGAGAAGTAGGAATCCTACTCTAAAAAAAAAAAAGAATTCTAATCATATTATAAGCCCTGTTTGGCAGAACTATAAATCACAGCTCTACCTCAAATCTGAAACTTGTAAGTTAAAATAAAATTAATTAAGTTTATATTTTTATTCTAAAATATAACTTTCATGCCACGGCCTCCGAAAGGTTTAATTAGACATAACACCATTACTGAGTTAACTATGCCTGATGGTAGAATCCTCACAACTCATACTGAAAAGGCTGTTATGCTTTGGGATGCTTATAGAATATAGAAACAGAATGGGGCTTTCTACTATGCTTTGATGCATTTTGATTTGAGTGACCTTTCGCCTCACGGGGATTTACAGTCTCTGTCCCATCCTTTCGCAAAGAAATTGATGCGGTGATTAATTCCATGCCTCTAGACAAAGCTCCAGGCCCTGATTGTTTTAATGGCCTTTTTCTTAGAGAAATTTTACGGTGGATAACATAGGTAGTAAATAGTGATAGTAAAAATCATATCTAACCATCCATTTGTCAAAGGTTGAGAAATGTATTTTAAGTTTTTCCTATTCGTTCATCATAGGTATTTTAGACTTTTCTTAATTTGTTCACAATTTTGGATTCACCAAATACCTGATGATCTTTAGAGGCTTCTTATCTATTCATCCGTCATTCATCAGGATCACAAGACGTGTTTTACAGCTTTGTAAGGGTTTCTACTAAGGCAATGTGCATCTTGAGAATATATATAACTCCATTATTACCCATGTCCCTAAAACCAACTCTCCAGAGGGTGTTAATGATTTTAGGCCTATCTCTCTTTTAAATTCAACAATAAAACCCCTTACTAAGATTCTAGCGACAGGCTCCAAAAGGTTAGCATTCCCCTTATTCACAAAAATCAGTACGGCTTTATTAAATCCAGAACTATTCGGGATTGTTCGGCTTGGGCCTTTGAGTACTTACATCAATGTATCATTCAAAAAAGAAAATCATTAGTCTTAAGCTAGATTTTGAGAAAACTTTCGATACAATTGAGCACTCAACCATCATGCATGCATATTCTAGAAAATAAAGGTTTTGATGACAAGTGGAGAAATTGGATACATCAAATGTAACATCTCAGCACTCCAAATGCTCAAGATATTACCACATCTTACCATTTTCATCAGTTTAACCACGATTTTAAAAAGAATTTTAGCAAGCTATCCTGAACAATCATCACTGACATTAGACAACATAAACATGCATAGCATAATGATGTGAATATGAATCATTAAGAGAGGTACTTCTGTGCTTTTCTTTTTAAAAGTTGTACAAATATTAAAGCTTGAATGAAAAGAAGACGATGATTACTTACTTGCTTGCTTTAAAATTTGTGCAACTTGTACTACCCGTCGAATCCCTTGTTGCTTGCCAGTTCTCCTGCTACAGCCACCGACCGCCGCCTACCCTATTGCCACCGCCCGGCCAGATCGAGTTATTTCTTCCCAAATCCCTCTATCTTGCCCCTCTCAACTCCCTCCATCTCGATCTACTTTGTGAAAGTGTAGACATGGTTGGTAGTGATGATTCTTAGGGATTTTGGAATGTATTTTGAAAGCTAGAATGGCACGTATTTGGGAACGAGGGAGTATGTCATTTGGAACAAGATTCATTACTTGCAACCGACCGAGCATATAGTACCAGATAACATTTGGTTGTCATCTGGCAGTGTTGTTAGATCATGACAATGGCCTAGCTATGTTATATATTTAAGTTACATATTTCATATGTTGACAGTGGGTTGGCTATGTTACTTTTTTGTTAGATGATGACAGTGGACTGGCTATGTTAATTTCTGTTAAATGATGGCAGTGACTTTGTTGTCTGTTTTGTTTTAACTAACAGTGGCTGGTGAAAACATGTCAGTAGATGATGATGATATTGGGTGCTCTTTGTGAATTCATTGCTAACTCTTTGATGTCTAATAGAGAGTATGAATGTGTTGTGCTATGTGACTTATTATTGATAGTGTGCGGCTCTAAGATGTGACAGTGGACATTGCACCTTTTATAGCCAGTATTGATTCGCATAAAACAAGATATGCATTTCACCTTCTAAATGTGACTTTTTTACATTGCAGAATCTTGCCTAATTGTTCATAGCTTAATAAAAGTAAGTCGTTTAATCAATATTTTCGTAAAAAAATAGAAGAACATCAATATTTATCTAAATCAGCAAAGAAACAAGCCTTCAGATCCCTCAAGAGTATTTCAGATATTTCATCATCCATCTATAGCCTCTGGAGCTAGCGAGCCTAACAAAAAACCAGGTTATCAAATAGCCTATAAAAAAAGCTATAGCCACCGGCTACCACAGCTTTTTAGCTTAAGCAGCTTTCCAGCAAAAACCACAGCTCTGGAAAACAGGGCTGAGCTCGAGCTCGCCTCCATCAAAGCTTGAGCTTGGGTTGGATCCATTACGCTTGGTAACTCATTGGTAGGCTTATATCCATGTATATTCAGTGGCGAAGCTAGGACTAAATTAGAGGGGGGGCTAAGCTAAATATTTCAACTACTAGTAAAAGCCAAATTTATACATAAATAACCATTTAATAAGTGAAACAAAGTAGAAGTTTATAAGATACTCACATAAATGAAATTACTAGGCACACTAGCTACGAGTTGGATTTGGAGGCAACAGGCAAGCACATTATACGGGTTTTCATCCTTTGAAAGTAGTCCATAATTGCTTCATCATCAATAGATTTGAATATTGTTTTCTCGGTGTAGCACACCATTAAGTCACTGAGCCAATCATCGGAGACTTTATTACGCAAATCAGTCTTGATAACCTTCATTGCCGAAAAAAAAAAATCCAATTTTGCAAGTTCTCTTTCACATCCATAATTAGGCCCATGGCATGAACAATATCTAGATCCTTTCTTTAAAATTCATTTGACATTACATTAGTGATGCCCAACAAATCTAACATCAAATGCAAGATGAACAATATCTAGATCCTTTCTTTAAAATCTATTTGATATTGCATTAGTGATTATCTATCTTTTTTGGGCTAATCTGATCATGCCTTGTTTCAGTCTGACAGGAAGGATAAGCGTGATACCTCGAATTTTTTGTGAGCGTGATATATCATCCTTCCTGTCACCGCGTTGGAGCAGGGGCGCACGCCCCATGGCGCCCCATACTTGGCTACGCCTCTGTGTATATTAGTACACCTCAGACTCCAATGAGTTTGAGCTTCCATGTATTAGTACATGACAGACTCCAATGAGTTTGAGCTTGATTCGAATGAGAGTTTTCAGAATTTGACACACTTTAAAATTTGCATTTCGGAATTCGACACTCTGGCTTACTATCATACACACAGACGGTCCCATATATCATCCAAATGAGCTGAAAGGCTTGTGAATTGAGTGTCAAATTTTGAAATAACTCGATTCGAATAGGCTCTCATCGAGCCGAGCCGGGGCGAACTTGATGGGCTTAAGCTTGGCTCGAGTTGAGCTCCAGTCGAACTGGAGTAGCCTGTCTAACTCTGTCTTATCTCTTTTTTTTTTCATAGCCCTAATTTAATTTGGCACTGGTCACTGCATCAGAGGTTACACAACAAAGGCTTTGCTTTGCAGGACCGCCGCATCCAATTCGTCAGCTGATTTGCCAAAAGAGCAGCATGTACCGGCAGCATCTCATCTCTGAATGACGGTGAAAGGACCTCGTCTCTCTCTCTCTGTGTGTGTGTGTGTGTGTGCAGTCATATCCATGATTCCATGCATCTTTCCTAATCACAAGAACCTCAGCAAAGGCTCTTCTTTCTTTATAAACAATTTAGTTCTCCCGAGCAAAAGCGACAAGATTCTCTCGTTTCGGCAACCAAGGTTTCAAGTAGTGTTCGTGATCATTGAGCTGTTCTTTTCTCTTGCCAAAGAGAGGAGATGCGTTCCCTTTTACATTGGATCGATTCAATCCAGGTTCCATAAACTTGGCATTGCATCCGAAACGGCAGTCCCTGTAGCTTTCAAAGCTGAAAAAAAAGAATCTTTAGCTCACCAATCTCGAGAATGGAAAAGAACACCACCTTGTTCCATTGTCACATGCCCCTGGTAATTGAGCTGCTGGGAGCAGCTTCATGCACTGAAGTTAAAACTCTGAAGTAAAAATGGGCATGCAGATTTCCATTTTCCTTTGAGATGATTACTTGAGAATCCGCTGGGATGCAGAGTCTAGGCGAGAATGTTCCCAGATTTCATTTTAGTTGACATGTTTACGTCCACACCTACAAATAACAAATAATTGATATTTTGCAACAACTTTAATGGCTCAAATCGTGTGGTCCTCTGAACCATACTGCCCAACATTATGGTGGTCCTGAATCACTTGCAATTGCAATTTGCACTCTGCGTCTTCTTACAGTTGGACGGAATGTGATCCTAGCTCCAGAGGAAACAGAACAAAACAATGGAGTACAATGTTCGCCAACAAATCATCAGCATCCAGAGCAGAGAAGGGCCCCAGGGAATTCATGAGGCAACAGCTTTACAGGGCCCTGATCTCAGCTATAGTCAGGAGGGGCAGATGATGTTGAAGGAACAAAAACAGCTTTTGCTTTCGGTCAAAGATTCTTAATCGCAACAGTACCACTGTGAGCAGATCACTGGATCCTTTTTCAGAACTAAGAGTGGTTAAGGACCAATCAGGAGTACCAACTAAGACAACATGCCTCTAATCTTCTCTCCCGCACAAGCAGTTGGGTAGATCAATGGAAAATCGTATCTTTAACTCATACAGCAGCACAAGCTCACTGAACCCCATTTAAAAGACAGACAAAGTTAGATTAATGCTATGCCAAACGTTAAAGATGCATACACAAAACAATCATAAACGGAATAAACAGAGCGATTGTTTGGTTGCCTGCATACACAGAGATTTGCATCTACAGATACAGAATCTTGCTTTTTTCGTCGTCTTTGGTTGCCTGCATCTAGTTGAGTCTGGCTCTGTAGATGCACGATTCTATAGAAACGCACAGATCGGCTGCATACCCGCATGCAACCTCGTGTTGTGTGCTAGAGAGGCATAGTGCCATCTTTTTTTCCTTCTTTTTTGCAAATATCTTTTGATTAGTATCTCCGATCACCGAATTTATTTCATCTATATGTTCCTGATATTTTTTCGAACACACTTGCCATATATATTTCGAAAGTTTACATATTTTTTGTTTTTCAATCTCATACAACCAATCAAACAACATCTCTTTGCATCAACTCAGCCTGGCTCTCACTAACCTGGCTGAGCTCAAACAAGGTTGAGAAGGCAACCAAACAACCTCAGATGCTTTACTAAATACTAACAGAACAAAGCATTTATCTTTCCCTGCCACTGCTCCAGATAGATGTCTGTATAGCCACACCCAAATGAGAGAAAAGAAGCAAAACCTACAGAAGGCAGAACAACAGGATAAGAAACCAGAAAGGGAAGAGCACAGAAAGCACGCCCCTTCGGCTCACTACTCCCCTCTCTTCTTACTACAAGGGATGGAACCCCATGCATTGCATTCCCCCACATGAACACAAACACACCGCCTTTAATTTAATTCCTGCCCTAACAACACAACAGGAGCCCTAGCTACATAATTCCTGTGGGACAGAGGGTGCAGCCCGTTGCCCATGCTGTTCTGTTGCCTTCACTTCAGATCTACAACCTAGCAAACAGACGGCTTCGGCCGCCGGCGTGCTAGTCACACGGAGCGCTTCCGCTCACCGGCAATGCCGAGGAGGCGCGCCACGCCCTTTGTCCACATTTCGTACTCCCTCTGGCTGGTGCACTCGAACTCGATTACCCGGCGCTCGGCCGTCCTAAGGCCGAAGTAACGGCGGCGCTCGCCATCCTCCAGCAGGTGCCGTCCTGGCCATGCCGCAACGTCCTTGCACACATCTATCACCACGCCTGCACAGTAGACATGGATCAGACCTAAATGCCATGGACAGACAGTGGGATGCTTTCATCGCCACGCTTGTTTGCCACTTACTTTTTTTCTTCTTGGTGATTGTCCCTGCAACATGCCGGCTCTTCATTTTGAGCATGACCTGCAAACATGCCATCATAACTAAGCAAAAGTTCACAATTACCGCAGAAGTTCACTACAATTCTAGAGAACAAGCATTTACCAGGCCCATTCGGTTGATGTACACTGACACAATCTTCCAGTGAAGTGCACCTGTAAGAAAAATCATCATGAAACAGCAACATCAGTAAATGTACATTTCTTTTTAACACATCATGAAACAGAAAGATGATCAATCAGCACCTTTCCGTGTGCGCTTGAGGAGCTCAGTGCCACGAGCAAGCAGCTCTTGGCTGCACAGGCCCAGGAAGTTGTTCTCCTCCTCGAGCAAAAGGTCATCACTAACACTACCACCATTGCTCTCCAACTTGTGATGCTGCTTGTGCACACTCTGCTTGTGATGGTGTCCTCCCATTGTGCCCTTCTCTACTGGGATCACAGCCGCTATGTTCCACACCTCCTTCAAAGCCCTTGCTTTCAATGTAGCTGCACCTCTCAATGCTGCAATCAACAGACCATTACATGATTATCTAACTCAGGATTAAGAAATAGTTATTACATCTGGTGGAAATGACAAACCAGTAGCAGCAGCAGCTGTGACGGTGACAATGTCTCCAGGTGTCCTGACGTTCACTGCTGAGCCAACAACTGCCTCCAAATGCTCACGCTCAGCTCCCATGGACTCTGCAGCCTCTACACAATGTGCAGCCACAAGTGTTGCAGCAGACGCCACAGCCATGTCAGTGCGAGCTGCACGATCATCCTTGCCAGATCCTGAGGCTGCAGCAGTCGCGGCAGCCACGGCTGCAACCGCTGCGGCCACGGCTGCAACTGAAACAGCGGCATGGACCTGTGCATTGTGTGCTCGTGTCTCCTCTTTCTTCTTCTCCTTCCTATCCTTGAGCCACCGACCAACTGTCTTATTGCCGCCTCGGTACGCCTGTGACTTCGGCGTGCTCACAGCTCTGCAGTACTGTATACTTTTCAAGAAATCCCACGATTAGCACAGAGCACTCGGTCCAATCAGAAGGATTTTGATATGATTTTCCAATAATTGGTTCATAGTCACATGAAAAATATTGTAGAAGAAACAAAGGAGATTCTGCAAAAATTTCCATTTTGATCACGCATAAAATTGGTAGCAAAATGTGTTGCAAGTTATAAATTCATTACATACAAGGTGATAAACGAATTGAAACTAGGCCCAGACCTTGAATTGACACATGGAATCAAAATTTCTCTGGTGGGTCCTTAACTCATAGTACTGATAATTATTCAAGACAGTGCAATTCATTGGCCAGTACAAACCACTGTGTTTGCACAATGCTAATCTATAGTCTCAAATAAGTCGAAATGTTGAGCTGAGCTCGTCATATACTAGTGCACACACCAGTAAACAATGTATAATCACAGAAGACAGTCGACACAATCATGAAGCAATGGAGGAGAGAATCTAAGAAGAGGCTTTTCCAAGAGGACAATATTAGATCTAGATAGATAAAAGAATGCATGTACACCATTACATTAAATTAGAAAGCTGAAGGAATAACACTTGATTAGGGACCAACAAGGCACAACTAGCCTCATCATGCAAAAAAGGGGGAAACCTAAAGGCAAGGACTGCATGCCTGCAAGCCTGCTACTTTTTACCCAGAGAGAGATATGGGTAGATGGAGAATGACATGTGCAGGCTGGACATGTTACAGTGTTTGCTTGCACAAGCAGAAGACCAGATGGCAGAGAAGCATTGAGATGGCAGCCGGAATCACAGCTTCTTTACCACACAAACCAAGCAAACAACAAAATCCATCATATCACAACTCTACTACTCGGAGCTAGATGACAGCGGGTCACACCATACAGAATTAAGATACAAAACTAACACTGCAAGGGAGAGGTTAGGGGGCTGTACAGCTGTGATTACCTTAGCTGGAATTACCAGAGTGCCCCTGTGTATGGCTTGCCGCTTGCCTATCCTAGTCAAATCTTTGACCTTAACTTCTCTTGGGGCTGGGGGCATGTGGAACAGCAGCAGCATGGGGGCATTCTTGGGCCTTTTTTCCCTTAAACCAAAACTAGGGGAGCCATGGAACAGTTGAATCTATGAATGCATTTCAAATTGCTTTATAATATAAACTAAATAGAAGGTTCAAGGAATATTTTAAGAAAGATTCTTTCCAAATTCCAAATTAAGAATTTTTCGGGTGAGATTGGCCAATTACTAGGCTGGTCTGTCTGTATGAAAGATTTCGTTGTCTCTACATATCCAAGCACATTATTCTAGCACCATACTGCCCTGGTTTACAAAATTACCCAGAACATTGTGAAGGTAGCATGCTGAGAGAACAGAAGGAAGTGACAACAAACAATTATTGTTGTGAGCGCACAAACGGGAAGTGACACTTTGACAACTACTACAGTGAAAAAGAGAACAAGGTACGAGAAAGATGAAAACAAGGCATGAAGAACCAAGAGCAATAAAGGCAAAGGGAAGGAGCCACTTTTTTTGACAGATTGGCATCAGGATCCTATATTTAGGAAAGAGGATTCTTTCCTCAAATCAAGAAGAGGTTAAGCAGATTTCTCTAGCATTCCTGCCTCAAAGTTGCAAATTTATAGACATATATTCACTCCGTTCAATTGTCCAATGATATGCATGCGAATAACACAGAGACATATCATCACATTGTCAATTGTTCAGTGATATGCATGTGAATAAGCGCCTGTTGTGTGTGTGTGTGGGGGGGGGGGGGGGGGGCTGCTTTGGCTGCGAGGCCGCTTGGGGGCGAAGCCACAGGTGAAGCACCCCCAAAAGTCGCAGCCATGGGGAGGGTGCTTCGGGCTGTGGCTGTGGCCAAGCTTATCAAGTTGTCGCCTAGGCGTCCCAACGCCGGAGGAAGCCCGCCTTGCCTACTCGCCTCACTTGGCCGGAGCAAGGAACTCCATCACTGCCGGCGGCTGCAGATCGGTAAGTCTGGCGCCTCCTCCTGTCGCCCTCCTCCACCTCCTCCTCCCTCTCCTTCGCCTCCCGCCGCCTCGGCCCCCATCAGCGCCGGCCTCCTCCGCGTGCCGAGGCGATAAGGCTCCCATTGTCGCCTCTCTGGTCTGCATCGCGCCATTGCCCAGTCGCCCCTAGCGCCATTTGCTCTAGCCGTCGCTGCTCTGCATCGCGGCGGTTGGAGCAGACGGCGATAGGGGCGACGGCGCGACGCAGACCAGAGGCAAGGTTGTGCTGCCGACTAACTACCGCAATACAGAGCAGCGACGGCTGGAGGAGACGACGCTGGGGACGACTAGGCGACGGCGCGACGCAGACCAGAGGCGAGGTTGTGCCACTGGCTGCCATTGATATGCTGCGCTGCTGCTCATCCAAGGTTGTGCCAAGCCGAGGTTGAACGACGTAGACCAGATGCTTGTGACCAGCCGCCTCTCTAGCCTGCTCTGCTACTCATCCAAATGCCGCTGGCCTGCTTGTGATGCTGCTGGCCTGATGCTGTGATAATTGATGCTTGTGATGCCGCTGGCCTACTGCTGCTCAAGTAGCTGCTGCCGGCGACCTTCGCCTAATCCTCGCCTAGGCGTCCAGGCGATGGGCTGGCGCCTTGCCTCGCCTTGTCGCCTTGACAACATTGGCTGTGGCTTTCTCCCGTTTCACTCTCTCAGCCACTGCGTCGACCAAGCTCGATCGTTGCCTCGCCAACCTCCACCTCGACTGAGCTCGGCCCCGCCTAACCGTCTCCATGACCGCCTCCGCTCTGACTCGCATCTGCGCTGCTCAGCCTCCTCCCCGGCTGCTCGCCTTGGCCTCGTTGCCTCCGCCCGCTTCAGATTTGGGAAAGGACTCAAGAAAAAGCCACAACCGTTAGCTACACAGTTGCTTTACATTCCAACAATTCAAAAGCATTTTTTCAAACCAGCCGCAGCCCCCCCCCCCTCTCCCCACACACCCAACAGGCCCTAATTGCATTTAGTGTAAATTCGTAAAAGTGGTGTTCAAATGGCCGAAAGATATCGGTCTTCATGGGCATAGCAAAGGAACAAGCCATGCAAGCAAATAAAGACCAAGCATCTGGTACAGTTTGCAATAGAGAGATGTACATATCTGCATGTGAATGGAAAACAGACTTAAATCTGCAACACAGGAGTTGTCGCCGGGGGAGATGGAAAAAGACATGTCTATGGCAAACGATTTACACAATGGGCACCGAGATCACGAACTCTTTAGAGAGAAAGCAAAACGGATTGCGCAAAACAAATGATGTGGGGAAAAAAGAAAAGGGTTAGAAGTCAGATGTTTTATTGGAAGGAGAGAAAGGAATCCCTACGGGGGTTCCTTTGCCTAGCTTTGTATTTTGTTCTCTCTCTCTCTCTCTCTCTCTCTCTCTCTCTCGAAAATTTTGTGCACAGGGAAGGCTGCAAGGTTGGTCTCTTTGTCCCACAGCCTCCAATAGTTGTTTCCTTCCACAAATGAAACTTGTGACCTCGGCTGTTCTTTTACCACAACGAAGTTCGTTCTTTGACACCATATATTGCCCCACGGACTGGGGACCAAGTAAACCACTGCTACCATCCAAAAAGGACAAATAACCCAAATATACGATGTCTATCATATTAATCTTTAAAATGTGTTGTGATATTCAGTGGGAAAAATTTGCGACATCACTTCTTCAGCACATAAATCTGTGCAGAAGTAACGACTATTTTACTTCGACGCACAGAGTTGTACTTTTACCTTGATTAGCACTTACGAGTAATTTTATATAAGTGAACGGAAAGCAAAGGCTTGTCAGGAATTACAAAATACTCTCTCCCGTCACAGATAGTTGTCGTCTTAGATATAGTTATGGTCAAACTTTCGAAACTTTGATTGTTAATATATTTTTAAATATTTAAATTGGATACATAAAAATCATATGAGTTGGTCTTTAAAAATACTTTTATAATATTATAATTTTATTGATCGCAAAGGACAACTATCTGTGACATGAGGGAGTAAAAGCTTAAGCATACTTACAATTCGTGTGGAAAAAATATGCAGACAGAACATATTTTCCCAGAAAAATATATAGGGCAGCGAGGACAATTGCACTAGTAAAAAGAGGCACAAATGCTTCATTTTTTTATTTTCTTTTCGGTTTTTTGAAGGTGTGGAGCACACCAAAGATGATTTGCCAGAAAACAAGCACACGACCATTAGTCAGACACGCGACTACAATTTCTTTTTGGTTTTTTGAAGTTGTAGAGAATCTCACACAGCAAACAATGCGTCCACTAGTCAGGCAGTAAAAGCAGTGCCTTGATTCTTGTATCTTTTCCCTGACTATTAAAACACTTAAAAACATGTAATGACTTAGTACTAATAAACAACAATTAGGTAACCACAAGCCTGCAGTTTAGTGGTAGTTTAGGCATTAAAAATTGCAGCAAAGTACTGCAACTGACAGTAGTACATCACAAGCACAAGAACAAGTGGTAGAAACTACTAGTACAGAGGTGGCAAGAAGTGACCTTTGAGTCATCAATCTCCGGCGAGACCGGCGGGCTGTCGGAGAGGGAGCCGCCGCCGTTGAGAGGGCCGCTGCTATGCGAGAGCCTGCCGGAGGTGAGCGGCGCCACTTCCTGCTGCCAGTTGCAACACAATAAGTACGTTTGAGACATCAAGTTTGGCGCTTTAGCTTGTACAGACGATCTAAAGAAGAAACAAAAGCATCAAGCTTTGGTTTTCTTTTCCTGCAATTTAACGCGGAACAGAATGCAATTTAGTTCTCAGAAGAACAAAGGAATTTGTGGTAAATGGCTGTCCTGATCATTGAACTGGGACTAAGCTGCGTAGTTAAACACAAAAGGTGAGGATTACACTTGTTCTATTGCCCGAAATCTCTGGTTTGGCCGTTTCTTCTTGTCCCAACATGGGGTCAGAGGGAAAACAAAGGAAAAAAAAAACCCACGAAAAAGAAATAAATTAACGGAAGAAAGTTGGAATTCGATCGGAGAATGAAACCGGCTGGCAGGGGAAAACATCCATTTATTCCCATGGAAAAGGCTGGATTCTACATCTTTGTACTGGAACGTACGCTAGGAAACCTCAGAGTTTACAGGTGAAAGAAAGAAAGAAATCACGAACTCATCAGAGAAACGTACAGGGTAGAGTAACCCACCCGCAGAAAAGTGGGCAATAGCAAGTAATTCGAAGTAGAATGCATCTCAGGAGAGAAAAATAATCAAGGAGACGAAATCCCCAATAAAAAACGACCAAAGCGCTGGCCTTTTTGTTAAACAAAAAAAAAAGGAGTCCAGATGTTGCCATAAAAAGAAATCTCCGGTTACGAATTGAAAAGGAGCAATTTTTCCTATAGATGAATCGTGTTTTTTATCCGAACCTTTTAAAGAACAAAAAAAAAACAACAACAGGGGAAGAAACGATGGGCTCACCGATTGCGCGAGGATCCGTTCCATGATGAGCTGCGAGGTGGCCGCGGACGCGAAGGAGAAGGAGCTCCCTGCGGTGGCGGCGGAGGCGGAGGCGAAGCCGCCCCCGTCGTCGAGCTCGCAGGCGGCGTCCTCGGCGATGGGGCCGACGAGGGCGGCGGCCGGCGGAGGGGTCGGCGGCGGCGGGGGTAGCCCCCGAGCCGCGCGGGGGACGTCCAAGGCGGAGGCGCTCCATGAGTGGGGGAGGAACTCGAACGGCGGCTCCGGCGGCCGGAGCTCGCCGGCGGCGGGGAGTCGGGCCCGGGGGTCGCCCATGCAGGCGCCGCGGCGGTGGTGGTGGGCCAGGGCAGCGGTAGAGTGGGAGTGAGTCGGATGCGTGCCGTGCGTTACCAGTGGGAGTGGGAGGGCGGACGGGGGAAGTGGAGGTGGTGGTTTTATAGATGCCAACTCGCGCTCACTTCGTTCTTGTGCGTGCCTTGCGCTCCGTCCACGAGACCAGGTTTACAGTTGTTAGGATAAAAGACGTACTCGCCCTAGTCACCGCCACATATTAATTTTCAAACGTATGTGATTAAATTTTAAAACTTTGGCTATGAATATCTTTTAAATATTTAAATTGAATAAATAAAATTATATGTATAAATTTATCTTAAAAAGTAATTTCATAATATTACAACTTAATTGGGTTTTATAAATATATTATATATAAATTAGCGCTGAAAATTATGTTTTAGAGACCGTATCAATATCCAAAACGAAATGTATTTATGAATGGAAGTGGCAGTAGTAATCATACATGGTATTTCATGCAAAGCAGTTTAATTTAAGCCTCACGCCGCATTTTGGAGAGAACCAGCTAACTCTGATATTTACGGTTACTAGTATATTGCCCGTGCTAACGCTACGGCGATATTTGGTAATACAATTCAAATAAGCAAAATGTGTTATATGTTTTTTGGTAATAAAGTGTAGTAAGATGTGTACAAAAGAAAGACACAGAGAGTTATTATATCGTTGATTACACAAGCAAGTGTACAAAGTAACATAAGAACTGTTTATCATTAAAATCCATCTAATCCCTGATACGCTTTAGGATTTCCTGTATAACTTCAGGAATATTGTCTTTCAATTCATTCTCATTGTAGTTCAATAGGCTCATGAGAAACTTAACCCTCAACAACTTCCCATCCTATACATGTATTATTATGGACCATCATCAGAAAATATTAATTGTGCTACGGTAAGATAAATTATAATTAAATAAATAATAATACTCACAGTGCAAATTGATGGTAATTTTATACCATCCCAAGAAAGGTATCAAATAACTGAACCTTTACAAGGGTACCGAACGATTCGGTATTTATCTCACAATCACAAAAACCAAGCAGCTCTTGTTACAAGCTAAGGACCTCACTCTCTGTTCCCAAACCTGTAATAACCAACAAGCCTTAATTATCCTGCAACAATCAGTTCACATTCAGACTGACCGACCGATGACTTCCAAACAACTCAATTATTACCCAAGAAAGGGGACAAAAAGTAAAGAAAAATATCGGACTCCTATAACTGGCAATAGACTAACTTATTAAATGCACCTCTAAGCAAAGGGTATAAATGAAAGAATAGGGATCTGAGACGTCCATTGCGATACTTCTAGACACAGCCGATAACTTTTGATTACAAGATATGAAACAATGAAGGGGTATGAACAGATCCTAGGGACACAATGAAGACATATATCAGTGCTGAATTCCTAAATACGCAATCTGGCAGTAGAGAACTGGCCCCAAAAGTTCGAAGACTGCTGTCCCGATACAATATCTGAAGGTTGGTGACCTTAGGGTTGCACCTTCTGGGATGCAGCCATGGAGCGCAACCTGCCAGCAATCTCTGTAAAGGTAGGTCGTTCGGATGGTTCTGTTGACCAGCATTGCTCCATCAGTGATCTCCACTCTAGGTCACAAAAGTCAGGCACTGGTGGTCGTAGAGTGTTGCTCACAATGCCACCTGCCCACAAAAGAACAGTTTACATTGAGCTTTGATTACTGACCATCTCACAATCTATTGCATGTATAATTTCTACGAGGGTATCACTCGAGCATTATGTAAATTTGTCATGACAGATTTGTACCCACCTATAATAACACCATAATGTAAATCTGCATATGGTTCTTCTCCCGTTAAGAGCTCCCAGATAACAACCCCAAAAGAGAAGACATCAACCTGAGAGCAACATGGCAGCATCAATGAGTGAGTTCTACATGAACCTAAATATAGCTGTCTAGACACAGAAGCAATATAAATGAATTACCAGACCTTTTCAGAGACCAAACTGCTACTTCCATTCAGAAGTTCTGGGGCCATCCATGGAAGTGTTCCTCTCACACCACCAGAGATGAGGGTCTGACACTTTACTTTTGAAAGCCCAAGATCACCAACCTGCATCATCCACGAAAATCATTGCATATATATATATATATGGGGAAAAGGATGCCGTTAACCCAAATTATATGGAAGCCAATTTGATGGTAAGAGTAAATCCAATTTGTTGACAGTTCGCATAAGCAAATTTGGTCCAGCCACCAATTTGCATTTGCAAGTGACATGTGCAAGATATTAAAACATGAAGCCCTAACTATTCCATAGACAATCTGATATAGACAATCTGAAAGATCAAAATAAACAATTTACCAAAGGAACACGATGATTTGTGACCAACTTTGCCCAATAGGTTACCAATTATTCAGCTTAAGGAGCTTATGGCAATCATAATCAACCCCTATCCTGCCTACTCCCGGTATAATCATGTAAAGAGCTACTGAGAAGCATGACAATGATCTGTGAGGTGATATATCTCAAATTCTCAATAATTAGCATGACAAAGCTTTAGTTTCCTCTATTTATTAAAAAAGGCACATTTTAGAGCAGATTTCTCAGTACATAGAATATGCAACACATTATTGGATATTTCTCTACAAAAAAAGTAACTGCACTACTGACTTATTCTGCAAATGAGAACTTAAACAATACCATTTGGCAGTAATAATAAAGGCATCTTTCATAAAAATATAACTATCAAACTAATACAATAGCATGGGTAAAGAAGTTGAACATAGAATTGCTTCAGAAGAGCAAGAAGGAATTTGAGTGTTGTATGTTCAGAAAGAGAATTTCATAAAGCCTGCTACCAAAATAGTACAGAAACATGCCTGCTACCAAAATAAAATTAGGCATCCATAGTTAAGCTTAAACATTTAGGATCAAAATTTACAGTTCTAGAGATAATAGGACATGTAATACTGCATAATGTTTATTTTGACCTTACTGATTCACACATGACAAACAACATGTCAAAATGGAAAAATTTCAATGAGCTTACTTCAATTTTCCATCAATGATGCAGTAGTACTTGATCAAATTTTGCTTCCAGATTTTAGTTAATAACTCATCAATTCCAAGCGATGTATTTATTATATCTTGATATATGCATTAAGATTCACAAAAGAATATAGAAATACACCTATCATTTACCTTATACAAATACATTGCTTCAATCCTGAAATCTGGAAGCAATCCTGCCCTGCTCAATCCTGAAGCTGACTGTTCGTTAGCAGCCGTTAGCTAAAAGAAAACTTTGTTGTTCTCTTGTTTACGTAGTCAATCTAGAAAATATAGCTAGAGCTGTTTCTGTAGGCCATTGCCGTTCCCAGAATTCCTAGTCAACATTAGTCGCCCGCCAGCCTACAACAAGCGCCTCCCCACCCACCAGATCCGAAACCCCCAACCTCCTCAGGAGTCAGATCCAAACCAAAATGGCAGTCCAAATTTAGCTCAAGTAATACAGAATGTGATCGAATCTGTACCGTTTCAGAATCACGAAGAAAGACACCAGATTGGATCTACTATTTTCCTGGCTGCTCGTCGTCATCGCGTTGTTCCGTCCGTGCGTTGACCTCAGTTCGATCTCCAGCCGCCGAACAGATCGGATATTTTTTTACCGCCTGCGCGCCGCCTCCAGACGAGTCAATCCGGGCACCGTAAGCCGCCGCTTGGATCCAGCCAGTCGTGCTGCTGGCCATTAGCTTTGTGCCTTCAGGCGTCGGCACTCCACGTCGGCGACTTGACATCCCTTTGCGCGCCTGCTTCACCACTCGCCGGCGACGCCCCGACGTCTTCCCAAGAATTAGCGGACACGACGCCACGCGGTGCCTTGCTTTTCCAATTGAAATAAAAAAAATAAGAGGCCACGTCCGTGAGGATCCTTTAGCAGTTCATGTCTGTGAATTGCGTCAAGACGTTCTGGACTTTGTACACGTCCACCAGATTGGATTTCTAGTTCACGTCCACAAGGCTTGATTGGCAAAAGCAGGTCGTGCCTGGTTCAACACGTCAAGAACAAGTGGCATCAGAGCAATTTCATATCAATCACGAAATCACGAGAAGAGGAGAAAGAACCGATCGATCGATCTGCAGCCGCCGCCTTCGTCACGCGCGCCACCATCCGACGAGGCCGACCTGGATTGACCTGCGCGAAGAGCACGGTGTCCTCGATGCGCACCTCGGGGGGCGGGCGCGGGAGCAGCTCCTCCTTGGGGATGCACAGCGAGCGCTCGAGGTTGCGCGCCTCCTCGAGCCCGCAGCTCGCCGCGTGCGGGATCTGGGCGGGGTAGCGTGCTAGCCCGCTAGGAGGAGGAGGAGTAGGGGAAGCGGCGGCGATTGGGGAGGAGGTGGCGCACGGGATTAGGGGAGGGAGGCGCACGGGATTAGGGGAGGGAGGTGTTTAGGCGCTACTGGGGTATGATGGGATGAACCGAGTGATTTGGTCCATCAGATTTGATGAAGTGATGTTCTAAAACATCTCAGCGCTTGATTATGAGGAAGTAGGATTTCTGGGTGCACGTTTTGGGGTGAACAAAGAAAAATTATCCTCTGTGGGGGCAGAAAATGGTGTGCATGTAGAAAAGAATTAAGTGGTGAATTATAAAGGGGTAATTACGGTTATACAAAGAAAATAAGTGTTTTTACGTTAAGTAGACATAGATGATAAACCCGTACTTCAACTGGAACCAAGATAATTCAAAAAACTAGATATGTTTGGATTTTTCCAATTTGGTAACAACTCTCTTGTTTTTCTGCGACGAAACCAGGTAGTAGTAATCGACCCTCCTTTTATCCATGAAATCAAAAAAATCACTGTACTACACCCTCGTTTATTTACCAAAATAGCCTTTGACCCAAAAAAAAGCACAGAAGCAAGATCATGCGATACCCAAGCGCGGAACCGTGCTCCTGCGCTCGCTATAGCACTGGCGCCAGCCTGAAGGGGCCCCCAAACCATGCGCCAATGCCTCCCCGCGCATGCCCGCCCGTCAACCCCCCACTCGAACGTGTGCGCTCGACCCTCCTACCCACCTCGCGGACGCCCGCCATTGCTCGTTGCCTTCGCTCGCTGCACTTGCACATAGTGGAAGCTTTTGCTTCCACGCTGGGGTACCGTTGGATGCTGCTTTCGCGTTCTCCAAGCACAGTATTTATGGGTTACAAGGCTATTTTTGCAAATAATTTTACATAGAGGCTGATTTTGCACACACAAAAAAACCCCGAGAGGGCTACCATAGTGATCACTTCCATGAAATCCCAAATGAGTTGCTTTGCTGATAGCTCTTCGCCAAGATAGAAGTGGAGTATGTGTCCAGGCCTAGATATGTAAATTTGGGCTCTCTATTTATACCGTACTAGTCTAAGATAACAATAGTACACACTGTAGCAATATATAAGATGTAATGTCAACTCTATAAATAGCGGAATAATAATAAACGACTAGATTTGCTAAATAAATAAATGGATAGTGTGTGTGGGCACCCGGAAGCGTGAATTGGATCTCGCTCGTACATTGGACTAGAAGAGACACCCATACTCCACTTAAGTGTATGCTCACGGTCTCAATTAGTTCCGTGCATAGATATTATCCAGACGGCTCTCACTCAAACAAATATGAGCCACCTAAATAGCATTGTACACACTTACGCACAAGAGAGTTTCGACTCCTTTCCAAAGAACCATATCAAGATTAAGATCAATCCTTTCGGGCGTATCACACGCTGGCCGTCCCAGAACCTTGGTACCATCCATACCCACCGAGGGGTGTGTGTCGCAGTAGGAAAGGAATGACGGTCGCTCATGTCCATGCATCAAACGGTTGAGAACAATTCTAAGTACCCGGATATGTGTCTAGTGCTAATTCCCAAGACCAAAGCTTAGCACCCACATATCCCACATTTGAGATGATTCACCACACATACACACAAATACTTGACATAAAAGTAGTCTAGAAGCTATACAACTACTTAATATTACAAATTCATGGCCGACCGGCCAAATATAGCACATAAAAGTAAATTGAAGCGAAAATTAAAGCACAAGCAAAAGTAGGACAGCGGTATGCCCATCCAACCTAGAGGCCATCAACTAGGGAAAAGCCCAGTTCATCTATCCAAGTAGTCGTCTGTCCCCAGTTCGTAGTAAGTATTGTTAGGAGCATCTTCATTACCTTCGACTAGACATTATTGGTTAAAGCAAATGGTGAGTACACATATGTACTCGTAAGACTTTAGTGTATGAAAATAATTATACATGCATGGTTAAACCAAAGGAAACAAGCTTCTAAATTAGGTTCATTTTCAGCATAAATAAAATTTTTATTTTCATGTGATACATTTACCAAATGAGACGAAATAGTAGATAACATTTAATAAGAAAATAATGACAGTTAGTAAAGTATAATTTCCATGGTCATGTATAGTGGTAAATCACATCCAACCATAACTTAAGAACAATACCAACTCGATACAACACATTTTTTCCAATTCCTTTGCAAAAACAACACTATACTTGATATTACTTCCCAAGTTGCTCTTGACCGTGAGTACGCCTAATTAATTAGATTTAAATATCTACATAGAGTGTAAACTTTACCTACATGACACCTTCTAGCAATCATGTCAGCCATGCCACGCGATACTCACCGTGCCCGTTTTGCTAGATTATGATAAAACCGTTCAACTAGCTAGAGCCTAGCCTTGCACTAGCACCAGCACCGGTGATGTCCAATCCTTGCTATGGTGGTGGAAATCCAGCCCGTACACACAATACTAACGATGGTTTACGCCCCATTGCACCCTAAGAAAATCCAGACCCGTACATACAGTACTAACGATGGTTTGCGCCCCATCTCGTCCTTCACCACATAGCAAGCCAGACACCGTTGTATTAGAATGCTTAAGTCCCAACACCTCGGTGAAGGGAGCACCTACGAATGACACCGTACACCCAATTCGTCCTTACAACATCAACCTACCAAAACGCAAGGATAAACCCCGGGTGCTTTACTAGATTAAGGCTATCCCATACTAGCACATGTATTTGCACAATTTGACTCAGTTGATAGTATCAAGTTCAGTCCTTAGGTTGACTCAGGCGAGAAACTCCTCCTATCTATGTGCATGTCCATCCACAGCTAGTTATAACATGTCTATCCCGTGTCTAAATCATAAGTTTTATCTTCAATTTTACCAGAATATCAACAACCTTTAATGATGTCCAAAATTTTTGAAATTGACCATATAGCTTACCCATCCTTTTAACTTCTAAAGCATGACTAAGCAAATGCAGTTATTACGTGCTTATACCAATTTAACATTTCATATAACGTTTACACCTAACTTAGGGTTAACAAGGTTCTCATGTCGATATTATTGACAATCCCACAATTTAGGGATATAGCTACCGATTCCCATAATATAGCAACTTTACAGAAATTTACACACATGCATAATAATTTGATAACCAACATAGACATTGTAAAATATGAGATCAAAATGATCAAATGAGTGTGCTTGCCTTGTTGCTCATTGTCTAGTAAGTAATCTGGATCAGTTGGGGTATCATCGTCTAGGTATGCAGTTTCTTCAGTGCCTACACGTTGTTCGAGAAGAAGCATAACAATGCAGCTAAAATAAGGCTTTAAAATAGGGCAAAAAGAAATTGGATGCAAAAATTCCAAATCGAAACTTACCAAAAGTGATGTGTGTATGGTTTGAAGATTTTTAGGGTCATCACATCATGCATGGTGCTTATGATAACTTCTTTATTTGCGCTTATTAGGCCTATTTCACCTTATTAAGCTAAAAGACAATCTAGAGTTCATTCCAAGACATGGCAACTTGAATTTTTATGTATATGTCATTTTCATTCATCGAATTCAAGAAGTTAAGATTATGATTATGCATATGATTAGTTGCAAATTCAAGAGGCTAAGATTATTTGGATTCATTAATATGTATTACCAAGTTATTATATAGTGGTGCACATATATATAAAGCACCATTTATGGGTTCATGCCTAAGTAAAGTGTTAAAGTATTTTAACCTAAGGTTCATGCTACTGTGATAATACTTTATTTTTATGGCCTTTCATTATGTTGAGCTTTATCTTAGAGATTCCTAAGATTAGTTGCATTATTTGCTTAGTTTTCACATTTTCCAACCTTATTTGAATATTCCTAGGGCCTAAACACGTACAAATAGAGTAACAACCCTAGTTATTTTTGTATAAACAGTAAGAGTAACATGTTTAAGGTCACTAGGATTTGGCTTCACTGTATTTGAATCAAATTTGCACAAGTTGTAGACATTTAAACATTCGCATGCATTGAAATCCAGCTATTTTAGTATTTATTGCAAACTAAGCCCAAACTCAAATATTTTAATATATTTGGAGAGCTTATGACCTCAGGATCAATATAAAAGTTGTCTCATAAAAATTTGAGTTGATTTGTGAAAATTTCATATAAGGAGCATATTCGGCCCAGAGTTTAAATTTTGGAAAATATGTTTTTCTTCGTTGGAAAGCGCATTCTTAATTTTTGCACAATTTTAAATCCCTCGTGCTAACTGACATGTGGACCCACCCATCAGTGGGCATGTGAGCACGTCCACTGACAGGCCAGGCCCGCTTGTTGGCGACTCGGAGTAGGGGCGCTCGGAGCAGCCTCGCCAGCAGCGATGGACGGCAGGAGGCAACCGATCAACCATAAGGCGAGTATGAGGTGGTGGTGGCAGACCTCGAGGTGCAGTCGGTCGGGGTCAAGCGGTGGTGAGGAGGCCCAGCAGTGGAGGAGGGCAGAGCTCGTTGGAGGCGACTACCGGCAAGGAAAACGAGGGTGAATTAGTCCTAGGTGGGAGCAGTGGGCGCGAGAGGGAGTGAAGGAGATCCTAGGCGAGTACCTCGGAGTGGCAGAGGAGCCATGGACTGAGCTAGCAACGTGCGGCCAGAGGGGAGGTAGAAGGTGGAACCACCTTACACTATGGCCTTCGTGAGCTGAAAATGAATGAGGGAAGATGATTAGTAAGGACCCAAGGTGCTACAGCTCCTCTGTATTGAAGTGAAACTTCACCAATCCGCTTAATCGGATTTTCCCCCTTTTTGGGAGTTTCAGCTCGGGGCAATGGAAGGCTAGAGCATGCAATGAAGCTCATCTGTGGCTTAAGTACAATGCTCTGGTGGATTTGGCTAGGCGGCAAACCGGGTGAGGGGAGGCACTCATGGTCGTGTGGCACGGCGCGGGCCTCTCCTGCACGGCATGGGCAGAGGGAGGAGGGAGAAGACGGCGACATGAGGTCGAGGAAACAATGTGTGGCTCAGGCATGGGGTGGAGGCGGTGCGGCACAACCGTAAGCAAACGGTAGGTCACGACATTTCACCGAATGCCTAGCATGATCACTGTAGCAAGGTAATGCATTTAATTTGGCTGGCCATATTGCAACCATCATGAACAACTTATAGAAATTTTTGTCCATATAGATTAATATATGAAGTTTCAATGCACCTGGGTTCGTTTAGTTTGGAGTTGTAGATTTCGAATTAAAATTCTTGGTATTTGGCTATTTTTAAGCATTGATTGAGTTTTTAGGGCATTTGTGTGCTATGCAAAATTATGAAAAATTCATATTTATTCATTTCATGAGTTCTAGTATTTAATAAAATTATTTGCTATATTAGGTTATTTTGGATTTTTCTGAGTTCCTTTAGAATGGTCAAATTTCAGAGGAAGGAGAATTATATAAAGAATTTAAATATTAATCCAATTAAATTTAGTATAAAATCCAAAATGCACCAAAATAAATATGAGTCACTTTATTTTGATGTTGCATTTCTTAGGGTGTTACAAACCTAACCCTTACATTAATCTCGTCCTCGAGATTAGTTAAACTCGCTAAAGAAGTATGGAAATTCAGTTCTAAGGCGGTCTTCATTTTCCCAGGTGGCTTCCTCCTTAGTGTGGTTACCCCATTGAACTTTTAGTATCTTGACAGTGTGATTGCGAGTATAACGCTCGGCTTCACAAGGATGTGAATTGGCTGTTCACGATATGATAGATCGGGTTACAGGTCGATACCTTCCAAGGGAGAAATTTCAGTGGGAGTTCGAATGCATTTCTTTAGTTGAGACACGTGGAACACATCATGTACATCTGAGAGTTGAGGTGGAAGTTCAAGTTGTTATGCCACTTTGCTCCTCTTCACGAGGATTCGGTATGGACCGATAAATCAAGGAGCCAACTTTTTGCGAACTTAAAATCATCGAGTGCCACATAGCAGTGAGACTTTGAGATAGACGAAGTCATTTACTTTAAAGTTCAACTAATGGTGACGATTGTTGGCATAGCTCTTTTATCATGATTCAGCCTCTTTTAACCGATTTCTTATCAGATTGACATGGTCTTCAGCTTCTTGGATTATGGCTGGTCCAAAGAATTTCCTTTTGTCTAGTTCAGACCAAAATAAAGGTGTTCTACACTTCCTCCCATAGAGTGCTTTGAAGGGTGATATTTGGAGACTTGTTTGGAAGCTATTATTGTAAGAAAACTTAGCAAACACCAAGCATTTCTTCCTATTTGTGTTGCAGGTCAGCACTCAAGCTCTCAGCATGTCTTTAAGAATCTGATTTGTTCTCTCAATTTGTCCACTTGTTTGGGGATGGTAAGCTATGCTGAAAAATAGCTTAGTCCCGAGGAGCTCGTGTAAGCTTTCTCAGAACCAAGAAGTGAATTGCGGTCCACAGTCATAAATGATGACTTTAGGAACTCCATAAAGTTGAACAATATTGTTTAAATAGAGTTCTGCAAGTTTGTCTTCGCTATAAGTGATGTGTACTAGAATAAAATGAGCTACTTTAGTCAAACGGTCAACAATAACCTATATAGAATCATGTTCGTTCGATGTCTTTGGTAACCCAGTAATGAAATCCATGCCAACTTCCTACATGGCACTGATGCTCTACTTTTATGCGTTCGCATACATCGCAGATAGCCACGTGTGCGGCAACATCCCTTTTCTTACTAGGCCACCAAAACTTCTCTCGGAGGTCCTGGTACATCCTGGTGCTTCCAAGATGATTGAAAGAGGGGATTCGTGAACTTATTTTAGGATCACCTTTTTGATTTCTGGGTCATCTGGAATATATATTTGGTGTCCACGCATGACCAAACCATCAGCATTTTCAGAGAATCTTGATTGCGCATCTTCTTTTATTTCGCGCTTGACTTTAGCCACTTTTGCATCCTTTAGCTAAGCATCTTTAATTTATGATTCAAGGGTTGATTGTAGGGTTAGGGATGCGAAAAAACCCTTTTTCAACTACATCCAAGTTGAGTTTGTGGAGTTCTTCGAGTAGTTTTGACTGATTGGCAAGAGTTAAGGTATTGATGGTGTAGCTTCCGACTGAGTGCATCAGCTACCACATTCATTTTACCAGGGTGATAATGGATGCCCAGATCATAATCCTTAATTAATTCAAACCATCTTCACTGTTTAAGGTTCAGATATGGTTGGGTGAAGAAATATTTCAGACTCTTATGATTGGTGTATATCTCACACCGGTTGCTAATAAGGTAATGCCACCATATTTTGAGAGCATGAATGACAGCTACCAATTCTAAATCATGAGTGAGATAATTGTCTTCATGAGGCTTCAGTTTGCATGAGGCGTAGGCAACAACTTTGCTCTCTTGCATTAACACACAACCAAGACCTTAACGAGATGCATTGCAATACACGTCAAAGTTCTTTTGTATATTGGGTAGAATGAGTATTGGGGCTGTTGTGAATCTTCATTTTAGCTCTTGAAAACTTGCTTCACAAGCTGTTGATCACTCAAATTTCTTCTCTTTCTTGAGCAATTCGGTCATCGGCTTTACAATTTTTGGGAAGTTCTCGATGAACCAGCGATAGTAACCAGCAAGACCGAGAAAACTTCTTATTTTAGGAACAGTTCGGGGCTGTTCCCATGAGAGCACATCTTGCACCTTGCTCGGGTCAACAGTGACACCTCCTTCAGAAAGAACATGGCCTAGGAAGCCCACTTCTTTAAGCCAGAACTCGCATTTGTTGAGCTTTGTATATAGTTGAAGCTCGTGGAGTTTATCAAACACCATACGCAAGTGAAGTTCATGCTCTTCATTCTTGGAATAGATGAGGATGTCATCAATGAACACCACCATGAATTTGTCTAAGTACTCTATGAACACCTTATTCATAAGATTCATGAATGTGGCAGATACATTAGTAAATTCAAAAGAAACCATGGTGTATTCATACAAACCATAGTGAGTAGTGAAGGTTGTCTTTAGAATATCCTCTAGCCTAATTTTGAGTTGGAAGTAACCCAATCTCAAGTAAATTTTTGAAAAGACTCGAGCTCGCTCATTTGATCGAATAAATCATCAATCCGCGGGAGAGGATATTTATTCTTGATGGTGACTTCATCCAATGACCTGTAGTCAATATACATTCAGAGTCTACTGTCTTTCTTCTTGATAAATAGTACTGGGCTTCCCCATGGAGATGAGCTTGGATGAATGAAACCTTTGTCTAGCTGGTTCTTGAGTTGTTTCTTCAATTCAATCAACTCATATGGGGGCATACGGTAAGGTCTCTTAGATGTTGGTGATGTCCCCGACAGAAGATCAATAATAAATTCCAAGTCTTGGTCTGGAGGCAAACCTGGTAGCTCTTCTGGAAACATGTTAGAGTACTCATAGATAATAGGCACTTGGTGTATCTCTGGAATAGAGAGAGAGAGTGGATAGATAATTTAAGTGTGGTGGAGGTTTGATTGGAGGTGTATTTGACATGAATGCTATTGAGATTGACTAATGATACAAGCACAATCAATGTATCCTTGGTTCTTTGACAACCAATCCATGTCAAGAATAACATCGTGCCCTGGTGAATCTGTGTTGATTAGATCACTCTTGAAATCCACTCCATTGATCATAATTCTGACTCTTGAAATCCAATCCATGTCAAGAATAACATCGTGCCCTTGTGGTTATTTGGCCAGGTGGGCGAATAGCGTTGTAGCTATCCCACCAAGCTATGGTGCCTCCCTAAAGATAGTAGGCAGCGTACTGCACTTTCTCCTCATCATTGCATCGTGCGATGTCAAACTTGCATTCAATGTCACGAAGCCAGTCATTGGCGTCCAAGGGATCTATTGCTGATGAAAAGCTTGGCGGACAAGTTCATTGGAACTTAGCCAAGAGGGACTGAGGTGGTATGGCTTCCATTCTGCCATATGCTGCGGCATTGAGGTTCTCAATATTTTGTACCATCCTCTCTAGGAGGAAGGTTTGCATTACAAGAGCTTGTGCCATTGAAGGTGGAGGAGGCAACTCTTCACTTTGAGCCTCTTGGTGATGATAAGCACTTTCTTGCTCTTTGATAGGTGTGCCAGATCGCTGGGTTCCATGGCTGTGAGATCTTGAGTGCAGTGGGTTGGGGCACACTGGATTGGGAACCTCACCCTTTAGAATGTCGCCCTCATAGGCAGAACCACTTGCCATGAGCGCACATACTGACCGAGTCAGTGGCATCCTGTCATACACATGAAAATTGAGATATTCATGTGCAACGAATAAGAAATTTACTTGATATGGAAGTGCAGAGAACGTATGTTGATTGAGAATGCATATTCATGTTCGGAAACCAAATGTTAAGCTCAATTAGATTTGTGGATAGCAAGTGTAGATTTCTTAGATTGTGATACGAGTGATAGCATTAACTTAGTTCAATTGCCATACATAGGCGGGATACATCATGGGGGTCAACATCAACTACGCAAACCTCCCCATTAAGTCTTTTACATGATTACATTAGCAAAAGTACAACACTAGTCAGCTCATACTACGCATCATGTGCATGGGACCGCTAGAGTGAGCGGCCGAGACACGGCGGCCATGGCCTCCCATCGACATGAGCTCACGGCAGACAACGCGGTGATAGGAGCCATACAGACGTGGAAGGTCTTCTGCAAGCTCGTAGGCCTCGTGCTCACCATACACAATCTCCGTGGTGAAGAAACAATGGTGGAGGAACAACGCCATGTGGTTCTCCAGCTCAACGATGCGGTGGCGAGCGAGGACCAAGTCATCGTGGAGACGAAGGAGATACCCATCAAGAGACATCACTAGCTCCACATGCCAGGTGAGTGAAGGGTCCAGCGTGGCACCCACCATTGCATAGATGTTGTCCGAACTGTCTTGCTCACAAGAATAATGAGGAAACATTTGCGCCATCTCGAGGATGTCGTGGCAGAGACGGACGATGGCGACATACACCCCATCGAGCAATGCCGCTAGTGGGCCTAGTGCCATCCTACGGTAGCATCAGATTGGCTCTCCCTCATGGCATCCATGGATGGACACCTACATGATGTACATCGCTGAGTTCGGGCTAATAGCGGACCAAGAGATAATATACTTCAGCAGCTCAGTAAAACTTGTACGGTGTATCATATCCCACAAGGTCTACTGCACGGAGCCCTCGACGATGACCTGGGTGTAGTAGCACGGTTCCCAGTGATTCATCCTTTATTGTTCAAGTATATGTTTTCTTTGTTCAGTCTGCTCATTTCGCTTTGTTCGTTTGTATCCAGGACATTCATTGACAATGAGCATGGAATGGCCAGAGCGAAAAGAAGATAAAAGTACGAAAGAAAAAAAAGACATGCCATCTCGTATTGATGATTCTTTTCATTCACATGGAAGCATAATTACATAATACACAAGGAGTTATTTCCCGGCGCGCTTCGCGTCCTAGAGTTCGGTGAGATCTTCCCTCACCGTGTCAAGCTTGGCCTCGAGGTCGAGGACCCGCCGCTGAGTTATGCGCCCCTCGCTCGTCCCTTGGTGGAGTCGCTTCGCCTCTTCCTTGTGCTATTCGACCGACTTGGTGGCCTCCAGCACAGCTTGGCTCAGCTCCTTCACCGTCTCCTCCAGGGCTGCCTTTGCTTGCTCGCTCTGGGAAAGGTGCTCCTTGTAGTCCATGGTGAGCTCTTCGGCTTTGCGTCGTACCTCCTCTTTCGAAGACTTTAGCTTGGCTAGCTTCTACTCGAGCTCCGCTATTTTAGCGTTTTGCTCGGTGCTATGCCTAGCTAGAGTCTCGGGGGATACGGTCGCAGCCTCGAAATCGACCATGGTCGCCTCGAGCACCTGCACCGAGAAGTACATTAAGCTCTTGCTCATCGCGAACGAAAAGACGTTAGACAAAAAGGAGACTTACCCAGCAGAGACAATCCCACATGTTTTCCCAAACAAGTTTAGAAGGGTCCTCTAGCTGGAGATCGGCCTCTACGCCTTCCCCCAGGCAGGTGTTTCGCTCAGGGGCACCGTATCTTCCTCTTGGCCCCGGGCATCCTCAATGCTCGGCGGCGCAAGAGACTGCTCCAGTAGGGTAGCTTTCGCTGGAGCAACATCCTCCTGGGGATGCTCTTCCCCCGGGGCATCAGGTCCTGACTCCTGAGCAATCTCCTTGCTCGGGGAGCAGGCCTGGCCTTCAATCACGCTTTGGTCCAGGACCACGAGCGACTGGTCTTCCTTGGGAGGAAGTTCTCCAAGGGCTTGGGGTTCCGAGGTCACGACGGCTTCAACCACGATGCCCTCGACTGTGGCATCCTCAACCACGACGCCCTCGATAGTGGCGCCCTTGACCACGACGCCCTCAACCATGGCGTCTTCGACTTTGATTTCCTCGACCGTGTCGATCTTGACAACGGCTTCCTCAGACGCCATGATCTCGGCGGCGCGAGCAAGCTCCTTTTCTATTACGGAGTCAGGAATTTCATCAGCCATGCCCTCAATATCCCAAGCTTTCCTACTGGCTACTTCGCCCACAATGGAAGTGTGGGGTTAGCATAATATTCGAAAGGAAAGAAGATGGAAAAGAAGAGAAATAACTTACCTTGCTTGAGCTACTCACCCTTGGAGTCCTTAGACTTCACCACAGAAGCTTGGGCTGCAGCTAGGAGCTTGGCCATCTCTGCGGCCGCCTAGCTAGCCTTCGCCACCTTGGGGTCGACCTCGTCCAGGTTGGCCTCCAACAAAGTCTTCACCGGGCGCCTTGGTGATGCGCCCCGTGACCTCCGATGCCTTGGAATCAAGGGCGCTGGGTCTTCTTCTTCCTCCTCGAGGTCACCCGCGCGAGCTCGGCCTGGAGGGCAGCGATCTTTCCCTCTAGTTGCCCCTTTTGCATGGGGTTCTTTGCCGCAGCATCCGCCTCCCTCTTCGCCTTCTCAGCAAGCTGGTGCTAATGAGCCATAAGGTCTGGATTTTGCCTGGTGTGCTCGGCCATCCACATTCTTAATTCACTTACCTCCCTCTTGTCGGCATACTCCAAATGCTGCCAGGGAGGACTCCTGCTCGAGCCAGTCCACCTCTTAAGGCGCCTGGGAGGGGACGACAGAGGTGGAAGCACGCGTTGCTTGTGTCCCGCCACCCTCTTGGTCCTGATACCAAGAACGAGGTCCCCAGGGTTGCTCGTAAGTGGCTTGATTGCAGCAACTGCGGCTTCGAGGGCGACCTTGTCTTATCAAAGGCGATAAAAACGTAAGAAGATGCCCGGGATGATTATTCCCCGAGCATGGTTCGTTCATCTACTTACTGTTTCTCCTCGCTCGAGCACGTTGCTCGGGACCTAGCGCCCGACCTCGAGCTCCTTGCCCTTAGGGGTGCCGAACATTTCAGCAACCCTCTTCTCGACCTAGCTCTTGCTCGGAGCTGCATTTCGACCAAGGCAAAGTGTAAGTACGAGCAAGGTAACTCAAGTGAGCGCAAAGTAATTAGCTCAGTTTTGGGACTTACCTGAGTCAGATTCTCGAGTGAAGTGTTGCCACCCGGTGATCTCGAAGAAGGGGTGCTCCCTCCTCCTGAGTGGTGTCACCCGGTTCCTGAGGAAGTCCCAGACAACATCCCGACAAGTGAGCCCCATGTTGGTAAGCTCACTGATCATCATCAGCACCCGCTCCTCCTTGGCCTGCACGGGAGGGCGCGGTGTCTCGATGCTCGGAGCCACCGCTCTGGTATAGCAGAGGGAACTTCCCTCTGCCTTCTTCAGGTAAAACCAACTATCGGCCCAACCCGACACCGAGTCCTTGAGCGTGAAGCTCAGGAACTCATATGGTCAATTGGACCGAAGGCGAAAATAAACACAACCAGCGGGAGAGGCCATGCCGGTGCAAAACAAAGAATAGAAATGGAAAAAGAGACTGGCCATGGGCAAGACACCCACATATCCCTCACAAAGGTGCGAGAAGATTGCCATGACAAGGACGGAGTTGGGGTTGAGGTTAGAAATCTCACATTCTCAATGGGCGAGCATCGACTACAGAAACTCACTCTCGGGCATCCGAAGCCCTTTGACGAAGTATAGCTCGCAGGAGATGATCTCTCCCTCCTGTGTCTCTGGTGCCTTCTCATCGCCGGCTACCTGCCATGAGTTTTTATCAAGATATCCGAGCTTCATGAGCACTTGGAGCCTCTCCTCGCTTGTCTTGCTCACTCCAAACTTAACCATTGATTTGGAGAGAGGAACAAGGATGAATGCAAAAAGCATGAGACTTGAAGGATTTCTTAAGTTTTGAGTGCGAAGTGTGAGCGGAAGGTTTCCTCTTCATCATTTAAATACAAGGCTTGGGGATCCCTAAAGCCTTGAATGTAAAATGCAAATGAAGAGTTCCCGTCGCCAGACTCGAGAAGCCCTAAGGGCTCAGGTGCAGGTGAAGCGTTTCTCACCATTCCCGAGTCAACGTGTGTGGATGTACAACTTCCAAAACTGTTCAATAATGGCGCGGTTCCCAAAAACTATCCGCACTGCAACCACAAAGCTTCTCTGAGAAGGAATCTCAACAACCTTTTGTATTCTCTTACCTCGGCTTCCCTTGGTGCTCATCATATCATCAAGATCACGAGGAGGAGAGTGTGCCCTTGAGTGAAGCTTAGTCGGCTTACCAATGGGTAGGGATATCAGAGACATTCACAAAATCTTGGGAAGAATGGAAATCACAGGGGCGAAAGAACCGAATTTCATTTAGAAAAAACCATTGGAAATTGCGCAGAACGTGTGGTAATAAAATGAGCTAGACAAAAAAACTTACATAATTGGTCGATGTTCCAAGTGCTGGTGAGCTCTCAACCATCCTCCATCGTTAGGCGAACAGCCCCTGGGCGTATTGTTGAAACGATCGTGTAAGGACCCTCCCACCTGGGGGTTAGCTTGTTAGCATTCGACAAATCTTGGACTCGACGTAGGATGAGGTCGCTAACTTGTAGGGTCCTTGGTCGAACCGATTTAGCCACGTGCCTACGAGGTAAACTACGGATCACAGCAAAGCCTGTTCACGTATTGCCTCCGTGAGGTCTAGGTCCAAGAGATGCTTGCCCTCCTGGTCAACGTTGTCGACCAAGTGTACCCTTGGGGAACCCAGCATGATTTCGGCAGGCAAGATGGCCTGTGCACTGTAGATGAGCTGAAAAGGAGTTTCTCCCATTGCTCGACTCGTATTAGTGCGAACTGACCAAAGGATGGAAGGAAGCTCATCCACCTAGGCTTGCCCGTGCTGATCAAGATTTTGAAAACCCTCTTTTTAATTCCTTGGATTATTTTCCCATTTGCTCGCTCGGCCGCTTCGTTGCTCTGCGGATGTGCCACATATGCAAAGCAGACCTTCATCCCGATGTCTTCGCAATAGGCCTGGAACAGTTCACTGGTGAATTGAGTGCCATTGTCCATGATGAGGCGATTGGGAATGCCAAAATGCGTCACCACATTACTGCGAAAAAACCTCTTGGCTGCTTGGGCCGAAATGGTTGACACGGATTTAGCTTCGATCCACTTAGTAAAAGTGTCGATAGCCACGAGCAAGTACTTGCAGCCCTTTTGGCTTTGGGGAAAAGGTCCGAGCACATCGACCCCCCAGACCGAGAATGGCCACGATAAAGGAATGATTTGAAGAGCGTATGCCGGCTGATGGATTTGCGAGCATGAAACTAGCATGCTCTGCAAGAGGTTACAATTGAGCAGGCATCGACTAAGACCATTGGCCAATAGTAACCCAATCGGAAGGCCTTGCTTACCAACGTTCTAAAGGACGAGTGATCTCCGCACATTCCTTCATGGATATCTCCAAGAAGGTATTTGCCCTCTTCTTGAGAGATGCATTTGGAGAGGACTCCCAGTGCTACTTTGCGGTATAAGGTGCCCTCAATTAACTTGTAAGGAGAGGATCACCTTATAAGCCGAGAATGCTTGGCTTCTTCCTCGGGCAGTGCCCATGTGCGAGGTATTGGACGAATGGCGTCATCCAATTCGCACCATGCTAGAGAAGAGAGATGTTAACACACGCCTCTGATGCCTCTTCTATAGAGGGAATGGAGGGTTTGTGTAAGTGCTCAACGAGCACTCCTGCTAGGGCAGGAATTTGGGAGGAACCGACCTTTGAAAGTTGATCGGCTAGGGAATTGTCCTTCCTGGGGATGTAGAGTACTTCGAAGTTCCTGAAGTACTTCTCCATCTTCCTTACTTCAATCAGGTATTATTGAGTTATCGAAACACTAATACTCCTTATTGACCTGATTGATGACCAACTGTGAATCGCCTTTTATGGTAAGGCGTTGGACTCCGAGCGCTTTGCATGCTCATAGCCCTACCAAGAGGCCTTCGTATTCTATCGCATTGTTGGTTGCGGTAAAATGTAGCTGGACGGCATACTAGAGTTGCTCTCCTTGAGGGGAGACTAACACAACTCCAGCCCCCGAGCGCTCGTAAGCTCGGGACCCATCGAAGTACATGGTCCAACGATCTTCTTTAAGTCTATCAGGCTCGGCAGTAGGTGGCGCGGGATTCGTCCACTCTACTACAAAGTTTGCCAAGGCCTGGGATTTGATCACCATGCAGGCTGAGAATTCGATCTCAAACTCGGCGAGTTCCATAGCCCATTTTGCTATTCGGCCACTAGTGTCTTAATTTCTTAGGATCTCCCTAAGTGGAAAGTTGGTCGAGACCACAATTTTGTGGGCTTGAAAATAGTTTTGCAATTTCCTAGAGGCTACGAGCAGTGAGTACAAAATCTTTTGGACCTCGGGGTAACGCTCCTTTGGTCCATGCAAGACTTCACTAACGTAGTAGATCTGTCGTTGTACCCTATCCCTTTCCACAGTTAGGACGGCGCTTACTGCCTGCAGTGTTGCCGCTAAGTACAACAGTAAGGCTTCCCCTAATTTTGGTGTGGTTAAGATGGGTGGTCTAGAAAGGTACTGCTTCAGCGCTTCGAAAGAGTGGTTTGCTTCTTCTATCCAAATAAATCCATCATGCTTGCGGAGTGCCTTGAAGAAAGGCAACCCTCGTTCGCCTGACCGGGAAATGAAACGACTTACAGCTGCCATTCGCCCAATCAAGGCTTGGACCTCCCTCACACAGGTAGGTGGTTGCATGTTCTCGATGGCTTCAATCTTTTCTAGGTTTGCCACGATGCCTTGCGGTCCGACCATGTAGCCAAGTACTTTGCCCGCCCTCACACCGAATACACATTTTTCTGGATTAAGCTTTATTTGATGTCTGTTGATGTTACAAAAGGTCTCCTCAAGGTCGGAAACATGACCCAAGGCGAGCTTTCTTTTGACCACTATGTCTTCCACATAGACTTCTAGGTTACGACCTATTTGTTCTGAGAAGGTTTTTTGCATGAGATGCTGGAAGGTTGCTCCAGCATTCCTAAGACCGAAAGACATGGTCGTGTAGTAGAAGGTACCAAACGGGGTAATGAAGGAAGTATTCTCTTCATCTTCAGGTGATATGCTGATCTGGTGGTAGCCCGAGTAAGCGTCCAGAAAGCTCATCACCTGGGACTCCGCTGTTGCATCGACTAATTGGTCTATGCGAGGCAGCGGGAAATTGTCCTTGGGACAGGCAGCATTCAAGCCCATGTGGTTGATGCACATGCGCCATTTGCCCCCTTCTTCTTGATAATGACTGGATTCGCTAGCCATTCTGAATCGTCGACCTCTCGGATGAAGCTGGCCTTAAGGAGCTTGTCGAGTTCTTCCCGGATGATGACTTATTTTTCTGAGGAGAAACGTCTGAGCTTCTGCCGCACAGGTTTCTTGTCAGGCCAAACCGCTAGCCTATGCTCAATGACTTCCCTTGGGACTCCGGGCATGTCGGACGGTTCCCAAGTGAACACATCCACATTCTTTCGGAGGAAAGTCATGAGCTCGACTTCCTATTTAGGATCTAAGGAATCCTAAACATACGATCTTGGTCGGCTCTGCGTCACTTAGCAGGACCACCTTGGTCTCTCCTCCAGGATGGAGGGAAACTTTTGGCCAGGAATTCTTCGGCTCTTGATCGGGTCCACGATGAGGTGGTTGCCCGACCATGTCTAGTGCCCTCTCATCACAATTCAAGGCTGCCTTTTGATTTCCTTTCACGGTGATTACACCGCTTGGGCCAGGAATTTTTAGGCACTGGTACCCATGATGGGTAGCGGCCATGAACTTGGCAAGGGCTGGCCTCCTAAGGATGACATTGTAAGTTGACTCAAAATTGACCACCTCAAAGGTGGTCATCTCCGTACTAAAATTGCTCAAACCCCCCGAATGTCACGGGCAGGACGATCTGACCAAGAGGCTTGGTCGAGGTGCTCGGGATGATCTCGTAGAAGGGGACCACTATGCTCTTGATCTTGGACCGAGGAACTTGCATCTCGTCCAAGACCTTGGCGGATATAAGATCCAGAGAGCTCCTGCACTCATGAGTACTCGTCCCACCGTAGTGTTGCTGATGGTCGGATTCAAGACCATCGGGAGCCTCTAGGGTTTAGTCATTCCAAGGGGACAATCATCCTTAAAGAAAGTAAGGGGCAGCTCAGACCACTTGAGCTGTTGCATGGAAGGCTTGCCTTGAGTGACATGATGCACCTCTCATGTTGCCTCCTTCAAATCCCGGTGATACTTGTAGGCCAAGGAGCACTCGAATATTACTGCAATGTGATTGCGAGGCTCTTGATAGTCCATGTCTTCATCATTGTCGGCGGGCTGCTTGCCCTTACTATTTTTGCCTTGCTCCGGGAGCATGGGCATGTGACCTTTGCCGTTGTAAAACTATTCCAGGCGAAAAGCCAAGTTCGGCAATTGTGGAGGTTGTGCCCGTACGCTTGATGAAGCGGGCAAAAATGGTTATTTGGCTGAGCACCTTGATCATTGCGACCTTGGTCATTGCGACATTGAGTTGGTCGACCCCTGCCTCTTGCACCGAAATTTTTACATTGCTGCGGCTACGGGGCCTGCTGCTGACGCTGCTCGATAGCCCCAACCATGTTTGGCGCAGATGGCTTTTTCTTCTTTTTCTTGATCTTCTTTTCCAGGAGCTTGTGTTCTTCCTGCTCGTGGAGCCTTCCAAACTGGGTTGAGGCGGGAGCTTGCCCTTGTCCAGCATCTTCTTCCACTAGATTGCCTCATCAGCGTTGGAATACTGATCGACCATGCGGAACAGCTCGCTGGCCGTTAGATCAGGGCGAATCTCTAGATCTTGTGTGAAACAATGTCACAGACCCCGAATTTGAAAGCCCGAATGACTGCTTCGTCCGAAATGTTCGGGATCGAGTTTCGTACTTGGATTAATCGTTGGATGAACTATCGCAAAGATTCACCCTCCATCTGAATTAAGCTCTCGAGGTCGTGCTCTTTGCCCGGATGGATATAGCAGCTCTGGAAGTTTGCCCTGAACGCGTTGCTTAGCTACCTTCATGAGTGAATTGACCCTTCCTTTTGATTGCAGAGCCAAGTTCGTGAAGCTCCATCTAGCACTGTAGGTAGGAAGTTTGCCATGACTCTCTCGTCACCTCCAACAGCTAGGATAGCAGTTGTGTAGATGGAGAGAAATTCATCTGGGTTCTGCGTCCCGTTGAATCTCTCGATGTGGCGGGGCTTGAACTTGCTCGGCCACGAGAAGTTACGAAGAGGTGCCGCAAAGGCTCGACACCCAAAAACTGGGGCATCGCGACGATCTCTTCGATCGCGATGATTGTAATGATCATCATTGTATTGACCCCCGATGCGCGGGCCAAGCCAAGAGAAAACTTCTCGAGGTTGGTGTGATGGGGATCGATCTGAAGTGGAGTACTCGGTACACCCATGACCGTGCTGAGCATACCTTCGTTCCCACAAGCTTGCTCAGGAATCACTCCGAGTATCCTCGCGGTACTGATCATGCCTCCTTCGGTCTTCTTCAAACAAGGTTTCGAGAATCACCGTGATGGGAGCGAACAGGGGTGTGATGGCGATGTTCCCGAGAAACACTTCGTTTCTTTTTGCCATGAGACGACTCTGATATTTTCATATCAACGGCGATCCTTTCAAGGTCTTCAGCTACGACCGCGCCCATTGCCTCCAGATCCACCTGCTCGAGAAACTTCCGAAGATTGCACACGACCGCTACCAAATCTTGTAGCCGTTCCCCACTCTGGGAACGTGGGGTGGCGAATTTGGCTGACGATAGCGCACATGCTCTGGTGTGCCACACTCGTGAGAACTCTCACGAGCATCGGATTCAACCCTGGTGCTTCGATTTTTGTGAGCTTGACGACAAATGCTCACCAAGGTCCTGTTTAAGGATGCTTCCAAGTGGTTCCTGGTCGCCTCATAGAGGTGATGACGGGCAGCCCCCGAGGATTCAGCCTCGGGGTTTTCCTTCTCTCCCTCCATGTTGACGTCATGAGACCGCGAGGACCATGAAGGCGACATCATGGTGTCCCCTCGTGATGCAGTTTCATGATCGGGCTCAAAATGAGCTGGGATATCTAGACCGTCGTAGAGTCCATCGTACTCCTCATCATCTGTGAGGGTATCGCGCTGAGAGCGAAGGTACTACTCTCGTGTTGTAGCCATCGGGGAAAGGCTCCCGAGTTCAGTGTGATCCTCCAGGTTAGTGATGCCGGTTACGCCCTTGCTGGCGTAGTACATGTCCTCATCCTCGGCATTGCCGAAGGCGCAGAGGTCTTGAGTATCCTGAGAGTTAGGCATCTTCAGGGATTCTTCATGAAAGGAGTTGTCAGATCCCCACAGACAGCACCAGCTGTCGACGATTGGGAAACAGGTCCTCGCCGAGCTTACTTGTTGAATGAGGGATCAACATGGTCCCCTTTTTCGATGAAGGGATTACGTCCGAAGAATGCTCAATTGTCTCAGAATACCCGGAAAGTGGACATGAGGGTTTATACTGGTTCGAGCCTCTTACTAAGGAGATAATAACCCTACTCTAGTGATGTTGGTATTGCCGATTGTTTCAAACGGTGTTCGTGCGTGTCTATCTCTACGTGACTCTTTTCTAGCCACCAGATTGACCAGATTAAACATAGACTAGCCCAGACCCCCCATTTCCATATGTACAGGAGGTATTTATAGCTTACGAAAATATCTAACACAATTGCAGCCGAATAACAGGCATTTGATTGCATCTTTTGTGGCTATAACCGAAGCCTTGATTTACGCCACGTTCCCATCGTGGGCGTAACTGCACCAGATCGTGGCAATAACAGGCTACTTGGACGTTACTGCCGAACACAACCTTCCGACCATACAGTTCGCGGGTGAGCTTGGGCTGAGCGTGCTTGGTCATGGCCGAGCATGGATGCTCGTGCCACGAGCATGGTGCTCGAGGCTGAGTGACGAGCCTAGTCCGATCGGGTGGACCAACCAGCCAGATCATGCGAGGGTCTTCCTTGGGGACATCATCCGAGGGTATGCATGGTTGATCAAAAATCGGCTGCAGGGGCACTATAGTACTTATGGAAGTTATCCAATCCCTGACAGAAACCATATGCGAAAATTCCAAATTGAAATTTACCAAAAGTGATGTGTGTGTGTGTGTGGTTTTAAGATATTTTGGGTTATCACATCGTGAATAGTGGTTCTGATAACTTTTTTATTCGCGCTTAGGTCCTTTTCACCTTATTAAGCTAAAAGACAATCTAGGGTTCATTCCAGGACATGGCAACTTGAAATTTTATGTATATGCCATTTTCATTAATCAAACTGGCTGGAAGCGGCTCAGAGGACGGACACACAGGCCCAGGTTGTCAAAGATAGAAGGGAGATTTAAACTTTTGTCTTCTTTAGAGACCTTGCCCAAATTTTTATGCATGCCCAAAAATTTATGAAAATGTTTGTGTATGCACCTACAGCATTGATGTTTTTGTAGTTTTTCCAGAAATTTAACAGTTATAGAGTTTTCTTCGAAATTCTTTTGTCACCACTATTTTCAACACAAGGTGCAATACTTGTTTTTTGTTTTTTTTTTGCAAAAATAGCATCCCAACTCCAAAATTCATAAAATATTTTGGAGAGGCACTTCATATTATTTAGGACCTAAACAAAATATTTTTAGACCTCGTACAGGTTCGAAATAATTTTAAACAATTCAATAATAGCAGGTACAAAATGTAAAAGGTATTTTCCTAAATGTTGAAATTCTAAAATTCATGGTAAATGCAGGAGAATATTTTGCTAACTTAATAAATATTTTGTGTCTAATTTGGGACGTTACATGCGTATAGTCAAATTTCAAAAATTTTACTATCAATTTATTTTTAAATATTTATATTGGATACATGAAAACCATATATATATATATTGTCACGATAAATACTTCTATAATATTATAATTTTATTGGGTTTTATAAACATATTATAATATTATAATTTTATTGGGTTTTATAAATATATTATAATATGAATTAGTAGCCAAAGTTGTATTTTAAGGATCGTGATGTTCAAATCGATACGAGAGAGTATTATTAGGACGCGGACTCCAAATACTTAGGTTATGCGCGCTGTTCCGACTAGCAAATTGCTACAATTAAGCCAACTCTCCTAACTGCTATGTACTCCTTATTTAGCACATTTTCGATCGGCATGCAGAGGCAGAACACATGACGCTGATCACCATCGTCGTCTCGTCGATATATTATACGTATCCATCGACGCAGTCACGCAGGAAGCAATTAAGCAAGGAAACAGAACACGTACTCATGCACGAAGCTAAGGCAGGTAGGAGCGAGTGTTATCATGCTAGTACTACACTACTACGAGATACATACATGCTGACATGCATGCACGAATGCATGGTACTGCTAGTATGCGCGAGTAAGTCGTAGGGGCCTCCTTGACCGGTCTGCCTTCGGAGCCAACTTACGAATTCTTTACCCTACTAGTCCCGTTCATAAAATATCTAACGAAAATAGTTTCAGTATATAAGAATTAATAAAAATGGTTTCATACATCGCCATAGAGACACTGCAAGCCGTTTGCAATGGGTGCACTACTACAGAACCAGCTACCACAAGCGGGTCGTAACCCCCTTAAGAAGCGGTTTTATAACCGCTTCTAAGCAACCGCGTGTGATACCCGTCCAGTATCACAAGCGGTTGCACGAACCGCTTGTGCTGTGGCACCAGAAGCAGTTGGTAATGTGTCCAGGAAGGCCAGTGGAGGCGCCACGTGGGGGACTCTACAAGCGGTTCGTATTACAAACCGCTTGTGGAGAGCAAGCACTCCAGAAGCGGTTGGAATCACGAACCGCTTGTGGAGAGAGTTTTCAATTATATGTATTACAGAATATGTTCTTTCAGTGTTTTTGTATATCATTTTTTATCATAAACTTAAAAATGAGTGGAGTTTTTAGCGCAATGAAATATATATTACATATGCTTAATAGTGTAACAAATGTTCACAAGCTAGCTCACTCATACACATGTTCACAAGCTAGCTCTCACAAAAAAAACGAACTTAATAGTGTAACAAATGGACAAGTACATACACGCTACCGACGTTTACAAGTTTGAATGAAAAAAAAAATGATTATCGAACTCATTTCTTGCGTGCATCAGTCAAATCCTTGGTCGACGTGGATGTCGTCATAAGTTCGGCGGTGTTCAACGAAGGACCAAGCCTTACATGGAACTCGCCATTTGGAGATACAACCTCGTCGACAATGAAGCCCATGAGTTGCTCTTGGAGTGCGCGCACTCGGTGAGGCGGGAGCACGTTAACGTGCTCATTGATGTTGGGCTGACAATTGATTAAGTGCGAAGTATATAAATATGCGATCACATGCAATTAATTAAAATGTAAGTTGCAGCAAACAAATTGACATGCATACACGAACCTCGGCATAATGTTCCGGCTCATCGCCATGGATAAAACTTTGAATATAGTGGAACACGTAGTAGCCACATAAGTTATTTCCAGCCATCTGGCGTTTAACCTTCACGGGGAGAAATTTCAGAACATAAGATGAAGAACTGATATGACACATTTGATTTCATATTTGTTTTTGTAGTACGTACCTGAGTATTTATTACGACTTCAAATTCTTTCTTGAATTCTCCTTTCTGCTTCTTCCTGAACTTTGCAAATGTCCTGTTCAGGACGTCAATGAACCATTGATATTTGTCAATTGGATTCCTTCTTGAGTCATGAACTATAATCCTACTGTTGTCAAGCTCGATGACTAGAAGGATCCAGTGAAACCTATTCGTATATTCCAACATATGCGTAAGTAGCTAGTTGTACTATCAATGTCTTAAGTAATACAAGAACAAGAGGTTTCTGAGAACACGTACTTGAAGTTGAAGGGCAGAAGTATGTACGGTTTGTAGTGCTGTTTCAATAATGCATGCAAAATGTATGCCTCAACTTGCGGTCTTTGCTGGTCGAATGCCCAGATTTTCTCGTTGATAGCCTGTGGGTCGATGAAGCCAACGTTCTGTTTGCCCAGTCTTGTACATCGTTGTATCTCCATTCTACATAAAAAGGGATAACTAAGTTAATTAGATATCCAATTTTGTGGTACGAGAGGAAGCAAATGGTAAACTTAGTAGATCGACACTTACAGACACCAACAGCACATGAAGGACACGTCGACGGCATCTGTTTGGTACACATGGTACAAGTCCTCGAATTCCAGCCATTTTTCTGTGTTCATCCCGCGGAAGAAATGCTCATCTTGAGAAATGAGGAGGAACATTTTCTCTCCTTTAGATGCCCTTTTCATGTAACATTCATGCAATTGACGCATCTTGGTTGGGAGATCATTTATATCTTTTGGATCAATTAGCGGTTTGCCCAACTCATACTTCCATCTGGTTGGTGCCATTGGAAGATCCTGATCTATTGATTCGAGTCCCGCCTCGTTCAGGAATGCCTAGACCCTCAATTGTTCAGCACTCTGCTCATCTTCCACTATCTTCTTCTTTCCCGCCGACATAGCCCGTTTATTTTTCACTGTAGCCTTTCTTACTGTCCTTTCGTAGTCTGTCGTCACAGGCGGTGGCACCGTTCCGCATGACTGAAAGTGTTTCACAGTTTTTTTATCTATTTGAACCTTGGGCTTTTGCTTCGCTGGCGCAAGCTGCCTGGCCACATCGGCCTTTACGGTATTTGATAGCTCCTTCGCAGTCAGATAATATGGCCGTTTTGGCAGTTCCTTTAACATTATCTGTTTGTCGGATGCTGACTTCGTGGGAGGTGCCGGTGCGGGATCCCTCCTTCTAACAGCGAGCTTCTTCCTCGGGGGAGATGCTGGCGGCAGAGTCGGGCTTCTTTGTGGAGCGGGAGGTGGAGGAGTCGTGGCCAGGACCACCGGGGAAGCATTGCGTGCAGGAGACATCGGAGGAGTCGTGTGTTGTCGATGTACAGGAGGTGTGCTTGCTCCTCCAACTTGCTCAAACTGCGGGGCCTATATTGCTGGAGATGTAACCTCCACACCATCTGGAAATATAATGTACTTTTTGCGCCAGAGGATGAATGTGCCGTGGACGGCCTGTCCAAGCTTGGTCACGTCGTCGCCTCAAAGAATCTCCAAAGATTAGTTCTTCGAAGCCCCCCCACAACCTCTTCCACCGTGACCTTCGAGTATCCAGAGGGTATCTGGTTGAAGTGGAACGTCTGGCCCGCCTCCACCGGATAAGCCATGCCGTAAGCCACCTTGTAGGAGAGGTTACGCATATCAATGTGTAGCTCGCACTGGCGGCGAACCTTGATGATGTCCACGGGATAGCGGGCCTGCGGGTCGTCTGCTTCAGGGGCCACGACGGATGCGTAACTGCTCTTTTGCGCGTTCGGGCTGATCATGAATTTCGGCGCCGCCTGGACATTACTGGCGGGAAGTCAAGTCGGGCTTATTGCCGGAGACTTTGCGCGACCAAATCAGGGATGGAAGCCTTCGTAGCTCTAAGCTCGTGCTCCAATCGCTCACTCTAGCCTGGTCTCTCCTCTTGCTTCGTCCGGCCTCAGAATCGCATGTGTCTTTGGCAAAGCCGTGCCTCCACGGTACCTTCCCGAAACCTCGTGTCCCTCCCGTGTGCTCAGGGTTTTGAAGGGCATATGTTAGCTCGTCATTCTCCCTGTCCGTCACCAAGGATCCTGACCGAGATTGGTCGATGGCTTCTGCAATCCTTTGACCAACTTCTTGGACTATCGGTGCCATCACCAAGCTACCGTCATCTGCAAGTGCGCCCCCTTGACCCAAAAACCAATTGCGAAGGCGGGGCTCCCAATTATCAGTTTCAGGTACAATATCCTGCTGCCGAAGTTCCTCTTCCCGCTTGTCCCATTTCTTTGCAGCCTTGATGTAACCACCGGTGCTGAGATGGTGGTGGTATTTCTTCTTTTGGGCATTCACCTTGTTTTTCTCTCTTGCGCTTTGTCTGCATCGGACAGCTTGTACTCCTCTAAAGCCTCCCAATGATCCGCCAGCTTAGGAAATTGATTGAAGTCTGGCCTTTCTCCTTTGTCGATGTACTTGCGGGTGAGGGACGACTTCCACTGCTGAAAGGAAGTTGCCATCTTCTTCAAAGCCCAACCCTTGGCCTTCTGTTCGTACCCTTCTGGAAAAGTGAAATTTTCCTTCATATCATTCCAGAGCAGTTCCTTGGTAGCTGCAGGGACTTTGGCCCATTTCTGGATGCTGATTGGGACGTGGTCCCTCACGTGGTATCCGCAAGCATTGTTGAAAGGGCCAACTGCTGATTCTGTGGCTAGCAGACTCCCGTCGTTTTCGACTTCGGTTATCACATACTTGGTCGAAAGCTTCTTGTTTGGTCCTCGGCTAATTCCGGACTGGGTGGCCGATGATGTACCGGGCTGGATACACAAACACATGTTAGAATAATTACATAGAAGACTTGGACATGTTATAGTGGTTAAGAGGATACCTCGGTGTAGCCGGCAGCGTTAGAAGTATCCTCGCCGGTACCAGTGTTAGCAGCCTCATCGACAGCGTTAGCAGGATCCTCGCCGGTACCAGTGTTAATAGCCTCATTGTCGGGACTCGAATTTGCAAATCCGGACCCTCTGTGTATTCAGCACTAGTCCAGGAACGCGCTAGTGCACACAGTCTTAACATCGGTAAATATCACAATCATACCACTCGATACTAAATAAGTACTTTAATCAAATAATCAAACTGGTTGCTTGACCTTATGGTCAAGTTACAAATATACGCCTCGTAGGACGAAACTTATTAAAAGAGAAATAATAGCAGCGGAAAATAAGATAACATCGTGGCGCCATCCAGTATACCACAGGCAACTGACTGGGCTCGCTCCCTAGTTAGACGGATCTTCTGGGAGCTCCTCCTCCAAAGCTGGTGTAGACTCCTCTTCAACTGGTGTTGTATTGCGGCAAGGGTGAGTACTTGTTACTCAGCAAGTCATGCACAGAATGCAACTAATATACTACATGCATGGCTTAATACAAAGGATAGCTCAAGGTATATTTGCAGTAAACAGCATTTGGCACGTAACATAAGTAGATTCGAAAGCAATAGAAACAAGTACAAGATCAATAACTTTTCAAGGAGTTTAGTAAAATTGTTCCCAAACCTAATCCACATTTCCATCAACATCATTACTAATCCAACCCAACCTTTCAAGTCCAAGTTATTTTCAAGAAAGTCTAACCCTTGACTGTAATCCCCGAGCGATGTCCAATACCGCGGACACGGCTATTCGAATAGATTTTACACTCTGCAGAGGTTATGCACTTTACCCACAAGATACAACCAAACACCACAAAGGCGAGTGTCCGTAACAAAGTCTTTCAGAAACTTCTAACAGCACAAGTGGTCCTCCCCGGTGATTGCACACTAACCCTTCCCTTAGCGAAGGTGAAGTTTAGGCCAATCCACCGTTAGATGGGTACCTGGCCGCAGCCCCGGTACGCTCTCCCGTACAACTACACAAAGGGTGTAGTTGACAACCTGAAAGGACCAACGATGTCGCCTAGAGGGGGGGTGAATAGGCGGATTAAAAATTACGCAGCGGAATAAAAAGGTCCGAGCTGGTCAATCCGGAGTCTCCGGGTTTTGGTCCGGATACTCCGGCTTGTCCGGAGTGTCCGGTATGTATCCGGAGTCTCCGGTTAGCTGCTTTCGAACGCAAAGAAAACTACTCTAGCAAGCGCAACAAACTACTAGAAGTAAATAGCAAGAACAACCTAGAACAATTGCAAGACAAGATTTGAATTTACTCAAAGCAAAGAGCTAGAACTAACTTTACAAATTCAAATCTAACCAAGCAAATCTAGGAAGAAAAAGAGAATGCGAGAGACGAGATTTTTCACCGAAGTTCAGGTTCTTGAAGGGAACCCTACGTCTCCGTTGAGGTGGCTCGGTCACACTTGAGCCGGGGTCTCTTTCAACCCGCTTTCCTCCCGGTGTTGCACAAATGCACTCGCCGGCTTCACTTCTTGTCTCTTCCCTTTGGGTGGCGAGACTCGCCTTCACAAACGACCGGGGCTCACCACACGCGTTGGTAGCTCCCGGTGACTCCTAGCCGTCTAGGAGACCTTCAACCTCCAAGAGTAAAAGTACCACAAAGAATCGCTTGGAGGATGAACTAGTGCTCAACAAGACGAAATGAATGCACTTAGCACTTTTCTTCTTCCTCTCCTCACCAAAGAGATCAACAACCAAATTAATTGGTGGGAGGAAGATGGGGCTCTATTGAATGCTTAGAGATGGTTAGGAATGGCTTGAATGCTGCTATGAATGAGCTCAATAGAGATCCTAGCCGTTGGAGTGGAGTGGAGGCTTTAAATACTCTTTGAAAACTAGCCACATTACTGCTTTTGCACAGGCCGAGTGTCCGGATAAACAACCCGGAGACTCGGGTTATCCGAGACTCGGACCAAATGTCCGGATACTCGGACTCCATCGAAACCAGAGGCAACCGAGGGGCTCAACCGGAGACTCGGACATAATGTCCGGATACTCGGATTGAATCGGAGACTCGGACTAAATGTCCGGATACTCCGGGTTACCCAGATCGGTTTCAACTTTAAACTTTTCAAAACCAAGTGAAGTAGTGCTAATTTGAGATGCAAGAAATGATGTTGAGCACATGCACATCCTAAATTCGATTTCTCGTCGTACCTCTTAATAGTACGGCTATCCTTAAGACGCATAAATAAATATAAGATTACAATTATGGTCTTGATGCCGTCTTTTGAGTTTAAGTAGTCGTGGGGGTGTCCAATGTCTTTTCAAGCTCCACATAATCTCGATATCTGCAAGATTCTTGGATAAAACATTAGAACTCTTTAATTGTGTCATCATTAATCACCAAAACAATTTGAGGGCCTAGATGCACTTTCAATCTCCCCTTTTGGTGAATTGATGACAACACAATTAATTAGCAAATAAAATAACGAGAACAATACTTAGGCATAAGATAAAAAAGAGAAGCTCCCCTAAATGTGTGCATTAGAAGAAATTGAGTGGAATCAAATGCACATTTTTAACGAAATACCCGAGAGCTCCTCAAATGCACAAGCATCTCATCACAAATAACTGAAAGCAATCCATGCATTAAATGAGCAATAACGACATCTGTGAGCAGACGAGTTCACAACATAAAATAAACAAAATAATCAAGCAACACACAAGTCCACTCCACCCACACGCGACCGATTTTAACGCTAAAGAAGTCCACGACAAAGACAACGCTGAAGAACACTCCCTTTGGCATCAAGACACCAAAAGGAAGTCACAGGAATCACTCGTCATCTCCGTCGTCGGAGGCCTCATACTCGCAGCCCTCGCCGCTGCCGCTACCAGGCGCTGGAGGAGCAGAGGAGGAAGCAATCCCAAACAAAGCATTTGCAGAAGTGTCGTCGCTACTCTCCTCGGAAGACCCGGAGGAGTCGCTGGGAGAGACTGCCTCGCCATTGTGGCGGCGGATGCTGCGAATGTCTTGACCATTCTTCTTGATCTGTCGACTCATCACCTTCTGCCTGGTGGAGATGTCGCGGCAAGAAGAAAGACGTGCTTAAGCATCCTCTCGAAGAGTGCCGCTTGGGACTCCTGGACCGCTCGTAAGGAGTGATCGGAGACACAAATGGAGCAGGAGCAGAGGTAGAGGCCGGGCACGACCTCGGGAAGCCTAGCAGCAGGACTGGAGTACCGGAGGGGCTGGAGTAGACTGAGGGCGGACCTTGTAAGAAAGATGCTCCTCATCTCTGACAAACTTCAGCCCACTCACTGAAGAGATCAAGGTCATCACGAAAGGTGCATAGCTGCAACTGGCCATGTTGCTCTGCGCGTGCTGCCTCAGTGTTTCCCACAAGAACTCGACAATGTCAAAAGGCTCAGTGCTCTCAACGAGGTGAAACAAAGAGTTCCTACCATAGGGCCCGATAGCAGAAGCATCTCCCTCCTTGGGAGAAAGAGTGACTCTCAACATCCTGTTGAGGACAGCTGGAATGTCCTTTAGACCCTTGATGGTCCCAACTGTGAAGCTCCTGGAAGTGTCATACAAAGCCTCAATCTGCTCAGAGTCAACACTTTCTTCTCATGAAGCTTTGGGTGGCATTGTACACGAGATTGAGCACTGGCAAATCTCTTCTTGCTAGCCACATACGATTCTCAGTCATCCACCAAATGGCCTCATCATTCTTGTCAAAATACAAGGTGGCATAGAATCGCATGATGACCTCATTGTTCGATCATACTTGTATGCCATGATGTTCTTGATCCGATGCAGCTCGCAAATCTCTATGATCCGAGTGAAAATCGATTGCCTGCGCGCCATGTACTCCCAATCAATGGTCTTCATGCGAACCACTGGGTGCTCAAGAGGGTATAGGACCGTCTCATAGTAATCAGATCAAACCGGTTCCAAAACCGGCGGTCCACATACTCATCCTGGTAGAGCTCCAAAGGATCTTTCTTCCTTTGCTCTACTATGGCTTTCCCTTTACCAGGTCTGTCCAGGTAGTCAATTACTCTCATTGGATTCACGGACAAGGGATAGTTCCATCTTGGCTTGGCCTTGATCGAGAGGACCAATGAAGTGCCCAGAGGTGCAGGAATCGACTTCTTTTACGATCACGAAGCCTGGCATGGGTATCACCGGATGCTCATCTGGATCAGGAACTTGCCGAGGAGGAGGAGACTGGGCCAGCCGATCCCGGCTAGCCGGCCTCGAGGTCCGGAAATGGGCCTTTTGGCCACTCCAATTCTCCGCCTTTTCGCGGAGGTCGAGGATGCGGAGGAGAATTGGTGGGAGACGCGCCGAGCGGGAGCACTACCACCACCGCTCGCGAAGGGGGATCGCTACCCTCACCGCTCGGAGGAGGATCGCTACCACTGCCGCTGCGGAGGAGGAGGCCGCCTCGGAAGTTCCTCGAAGGATCCATCGACCAGACGGAAGCGAACGAGAGGAATTAGCCAAGAGACGACGCTAAAAACAGCGATTTAATCGAATCGCCGAGGCACCCAACCCGGAGAGTCCGGACAAAATGTCCGGATACTCGGATTGCATCCGGAGACTCGGACCAAATGTCGGATACTCGGATGGACCGGAGACTCGGACTCAGTCCGGACACTCCGGAAGTGCGGAGAGGAACGACGGCGGCCAAGGATTTCACGGAATCCAACCCTAATCGCGATCAAAAACAAATCTAGAGTGCCACAAGAATGTTCAAGAACCGAGTAGGGCAAACTCTAGCAATGAATTTCATGGAATAGGGCACAAAAAGAACTCACTTCAAGAAGATTTGAAAGTTGAAGAACGGGTGAGTTGGGGTTAAAGAGTCTCCGATCTTGAGGGCCACGAAGAGTCAAGCCTCACCCTAGAAGAGATGAAGCAAGAGGAGAGGCCTTAAGAAACGAAGACACGAATCCAATCCCGAAGAGGAGGGGGTTAGGGCCAAGGAGTCTTACCAAGATCTTCAAAGCCAAGGAGAGGAAGGGGATCCAAGAGCCTTGGAGAAGAATATGAAGGTGAGAAACACGCCCTAGCCAAGAGAGGAGCACGGGAGAGGAAGAGGCGCACGAAGGAATAGAAAGAAACTAAACCGCGCGGGATACTTGGGGTTTAACCGACCGCCCCAACCCGGAGACTCCGGACTTTAGTCCGGATACTCCGGAACAACCCGGACACTCCGGACGAAATGTCCGGAGACTCCGGCCTACCCGGAGAGTCCGGATAGAAATCCGGATACTCCGGGTTCCCCAGCTCGGGAAGAAAAGGAATTTTTCAAGGAAAGCTTCGGAGACCCGCGGAGAGAGAGAGAGAAAGGAGTCCTAGGGCATCCATCCACCATGTGACTAGCTAACAATCAAGCAATCAGACTATAGTCACATGGTAATGATGCGATCCTAAGATCAAGAGCCAATAACACATGGTAAATTTAAAAAAAAAGGTAAGTAAAGTTTTGAACTTCATTTTTCATTCACCAACCAATATATGAGCACTTATCAAGCCTCGTTACGAGAATCTAGAATATTTAGACCACTTCTCAATTCACAGAACCTTTTCTCGTCAAGGGGCTTGGTAAAGATATCAGCTAATTGATCGTTTGTACTTACATGTTGGATATCAATTTCGCCTTTGGTTGCGTGGTCTCTTAGGAAATGATGGCGAATATCAATGTGTTTTGTTCGGGAGTGTTGGACAGGATTGTTGGCAATTTTTAGGGCACTCTCATTGTCACCTGAAGTGGAACGCTTTTGTAGGATAGGCCATAATCACTCAAGGTTTGTCTCATCCAAAGTAATTGGGCACAACAACTCCCGGCGGCTATGTATTCGGCTTCGGCAGTGGATAGGGCTACGGAATTTTGTTTCTTGGAAGACCACGAGACTAGGGACCTACCCAAGAATTGGCAAGTTCCTGAGGTGCTCTTCCTATCCACTTTGCAACCGGCATAATCCGCATCGGAATAGCCAATAAGCTCAAAGGAGGATCCTTTCGGATACCAAAGTCCGAAATGAGGAGTGTGCACTAAATATCTCAGGATTCTCTTAACGGCCACCATGTGGCACTCTTTTGGAGCGGCTTGAAAACGTGCACACATACAAACGCTAAGCATGATATCGGGCCTAGATGCACAAAGATAAAGGAGAGAACCGATCATCGAACGATATACCTTTTGGATGACCGGTTTACCTTCTTTGTCGAGGTCTAGGTGCCCGTTGGCTTGCATTGGCGTCTTTATGGGCTTGGCGTCCTCCATTCCGAACTTCTTGAGCATGTCCTTGATGTACTTCGTTTGACAAATGAAAGTTCCTTCCTTGAGTTGTTTAACTTGGAATCCGAGGAAGAACTTCAACTCACCCATCATGGACATCTCAAACCTTTTGGTCATTATCTTGCTAAACTCTTTACACAAATGTTCATTAGTAGATCCAAATATAATGTCATCGACATATATTTGACACACAAATAAATCATTGTCAATATGCTTAGTAAAGAGAGTAGGGTCGGCCTTTCCGACTACAAAACCTTGTCCGAGAAGGAAGTCTCAAGACATTCAAACCATGCCCTTGGAGCTTGCTTAAGTCCATAGAGTGCCTTGTGAAGGTAGTAGACATGGTCCGGATGTCTTGGATCTTCAAATCCGGGTGGTTGCTCAACGTAGACCATTTCGGAAAGTGGTCCATTTAAGAAGGCGCTCTTCACGTCCATTTGATACAACTTGAAATCATGGTGAGTAGCAAAGGCAAGTAATATTCTAATAGATTCAAGCCTAGCTCTTTGGAGCATATGTTTCATCGAAATCCAAACCTTCTATTTGAGTGTACCCTTGAGCAACCAAACGGGCTTTGTTCCTTGTCACGATCCCGTTTTCATCTTGCTTGTTTCGAAATACCCATTTTGTGCCGATCACATTTTGATTTGGTCTTTGAACAAGCTCCCAGACTTGATTGCGCTTGAAGTTGTTCAGTTCCTCTTGCATAGCCATCACCCAACTGGGTCTTCAAGCGCTTCATCTACCTTAAGAGGTTCAAGAGAGGAAACAAACGAGTAAAATTCGCAAAAATTTGCAACTCGAGATCGAGTGGATACTCCCTTGTTGATGTCTCCAAGAATGTTGTCCACCGGATGATCTCTTTGAATGCTTTGATGAACTCTAGGATGAGGTACGGATGAGTCCAAGGCTTGAATAGGGCCTTCATCATCTTGGGTGGCATTTGAACCATCTTGGGCTTGATTGGACGAGGAGGGAAAGTCGCCCGAGCCTGACCCATCCGGAGACTCCGGTATTGGACCCGGAGACTCCGGACTAATCCGGACACTCCGGGTTTCAGGCCGGAGACTCCGGGTTGGGGAGCTCGGGTGAGATTCCAAATTTTGAGGTCTTACCTCCCCAATTGCCATTTTCTTTATAGCTTCACAAGGAGGTTCTTCCCTGTCAATCACAACACGATCAACTTGTTCTACTTGAGAACCTTTAGTTTCATCAAAAGTCACGTCACGCGAGATTTCAACGACACCGGTGGTATTGTTGAAAACTCGGTACGCGTAAGCATTAGTTCCATAACCAAGTAAGAAACCTTCATCTACTTTAGGAGCGAATTTAGAAGACTTAGCCTTTTTATTAAGGATATAGCATTTGCTCCCAAAGACTCGAAAGTAGGAGACATTTGGTTTCTTCCCGGTGAGCAACTCATACGCCGTCTTCTTTAAGATCTTGTGGAGGTAGAGGCGGTTGGAGCTGTGGCATGCGGTGTTGATTGCTTCCGCCCAAAAACTATCGGAAACCTTGTACTCGTCGAGCATTGTCCGCGCCATCTCAATGAGGGTTCGATTCTTCCTCTCGGCCACCCCATTTTGTTGAGGAGAATAGGAGCCGAGAACTCGTGCTTGATTCCTTCCTCATCAAGAAACTCCTCCACGCCAATATTCTTGAACTCGGTGCCGTTGTCGCCCGAATTCTCTTAATTTTTACTTCAAACTCGTTTTGAGCTCTTCTCATGAATTTCTTTAATGTCACTTGGACTTCTCCTTTGTCATGCAAAAGAATACCCAAGTGAATCGAGAAAAATCATCAACGATAACCAAACCATACTTACTTCCTCCGATGCTTATGTAGGCGTAGGACCAAAAAGATCCAAATGAAGCATTTCCAAAGGTCTTGTGGTCGTCATCACATTCTTGGCGGGATGGGAGGCACCGACTTGCTTGCCCGCTTGACAAGCGCTACAAATCCTATCTTTCTCAAAGACAACATTGGTTAGTCCGAGAATGTGGTTGCCTTTAATGAGTTTGTGAAGATTCCTCATACCAACATGGGCCAACCGCGATGCCAAAGCCAACCCATGCTAGATTTAGCCATTAAGCACGCTTTCAAGATTAAGTCTATCCGTATTGAAGTCTACGAGATAGAGCTTACCCTTCAAACGCCCTTTAAAGGCTATTGAACCGTCAACCCTCTTCATGACATCCACACCCTTTTCATTAAACAAACAATTATAGCCCGCTTCACATAATTGTGCAACGGACAATAAATTGTAGCTTAATGACTCAACAAGCAAAACATTATTTAATTGGAAATTGCTTGAGATAGGAATTTTACCCAATCCAATTACTTCTCCTTTTCCATTGTCTCCAAAGACAATGCTTTCACTATTTGATCCATTTGCGTCCAATTGAGCAAACATTGCCTTTTCTCGGTCATGTGGTGCGTACATCCGCTATCCAAAATCCAACTTGTTCCACCGAGATATAGGCCTACAAAATGACATTTAGTTTTTGCTCTTTGGTACCCAAACTTGGTTAGGTCCACGCACATTAGTGACAAGAGACTTAGGGACCCAAATAGAACGAACACAAGGAGCATTCTTCGGCTTACGCCCAACATGATAAGCAACTACACGACCGAGGTTAGTCTTTTTAAGCACATAAGAAGCAAAGAACTCGGAGTGAGCTTTGTGCTTGGATGTTCCTTCGCCTTTTACAAAGTGAATGGGCTTGCTTAAAGGAGCAACAACAATGTTGCTCTTTTTGCCCTTTGGCGGAACATACCCAAGCCCTTGCCTCTTAGGATTACCTTGGCGCTTACCGAGATACTCCTCTAAACCCTTGCTTGCCTTGTAGGACTTTTGAAGTCCATCTTCAAGCATCCCCTTAAGCTTCTCATTCTCATGAGCCAAGACTTTCAAAGTCTCACGGTTAGTAGCACAAGTAGCAACATCAATATTATAGCATCTAGCGCAACCGTTGCTCGTTGAAGGTAATGAAATATTGGAGTTGTTGATTGAGGTAGAAGCTTTATTCGAGAGATCAACAAGCTTCACTTCAAGAGCCTTGCAAGCATCCTTCGCTTTTGCAAGTTGCTCTAAGAGTGAAGCATTGGTGATCTCAAGACTAATTGCTTCATTTTTGGTCAAATTTGAACTTTTGACCAAATCCTCATTTCTCTTTCTTTCAAAAGCTAGGCTCTTCTCTAGCTCAAAGTTCTTCTCCTTTTCAAAAATGAGGAGATCCTCTTGAGCCTCGAGAATAGCCTCCTTTTGTTCAACTACTTCCTCCAATTTTTCAATATCTTTAAGTAGCAAGTCTAATTTTTCAATATCAAAATCATTCATAGATTTAAATGCTACTTCCTCATCATCACTAGCATCATCACAATCATCTAAGCCATAATCAACAATAGAAAGAGTGGAGCTCTTAGATGATACCTTGTGCCCTTTTGCCATAAGGCACATTGGAGTATTTCCTTCGCCGTCGCTTAAGTCGTCAAAGAGACTCTTTGACTTTGTCGGTGGAGTGGCAATGGCGACGGTGGCAAGTCCTCACTCATTATCGGAGTTGGACTCGGACTCGGACTCGGAGTCGGAGTCAGAGTTCCATTCCTTGCCAATGTATGCATGACCCTTGCCCTTGTACTTCTTGCTCTTATCCTTGTCCTTCTTGCGGTACTTGTCTTTCTTGTACGGCTTCTCTTCCTTCTTTTCTTTGTGTGGGCACTCGGCAATGAAGTGGCCGGGTTCCCCACACTCATAGCACTTTCTTGAGGAGTGACGCCCTCTTGACTTGTTGCCATAGCTCTTGGAGTGACTACCCGGTTTGTAGCCCTTCTTCTTCAAGAATTTGTTGAATCTTCTGACGAGCAAGGCCATATCTTCATTTGTCAAGGGGCCGCTCGACTCTTCTTCATCGCTTGTGCTCTCTTCGATTTCTTGCACCACCTTGACGGCCTTCAAGGCGATGCCTTTCTTCTTCTTGCCGGACTTGAGCTCCTCCACCACTTCCGCTTCCTTCACCATCATCTCATCCGTCATCAACCGGCCAATCACATCATGAGGAGTGAGGGTGTCGAAATTTGGCCGGTCGCGGATGAGTTGCACAAGATTGCGGTTGGTGGGGGTGATCACTCGGAGGATGATCTTCACTACGGCCTTGTCGGTGAGCTCGGTGCTTCCAAGTCCCTTTGCTTGATTTACTAGCACCATCAAGTTTATCAAACATATTTGTGTACGATTCACCTTCTTCCAAAGTGAATCGGCTTAGCTCCCAATGATGAGTTCGATCTTCGACTCACGGACACTTGATACACCTTCGTGAGTCACCATCAATCTGTCCCAAATGTCCTTGGCATTGTCAAGGCCATCGACCAGGTTTAACTCGGAGTCGCTCAAAGCATTGAACAAGGCATTGACGGCCAAGTCGTTGAAGTGTTGAGCTTTGTCTTCTTCGGAGGTGAGATTGTTTGGGTTTGCGGGCTTGAAACCTGTTTCAACAATCTTCCAAATACACGGATGAAGTGATCTCAAATGCATCTTCATCTTATGTTTCCATGCCGCATATCGAGTGCCATCGAAGAGGCGCTCGGCCAGACGAGACGGAAACATAGGATGAGGAGTTTGAGACTCCAAAGGAGGAATAATCTAAAGGAATAGCAACCCGATAGGAACCCGAGGCTTTCTCTTGGCCATGGGTTTGGTAACCTTCTCTATATCAGACATCTTTGATTCTCCAAGCGGTTAAGCCAAAGTAAAGGAGATTTGGCTCTGATACCAATTGAAAGGACCAACGATGTCGCCTAGAGGGGGGGTGAATAGGCGGATTAAAAATTACGCAGCGGAATAAAAGGTCCGAGCTGGTCAATCCGAGTCTCCGGTTTTGGTCCGATACTCGGCTTGTCCGAGTGTCCGGTATGTAATACCGAGTCTCCGGTTAGCTGCTCGAACGCAAAGAAAACTACTCTAGCAAGCGCAACAAACTACTAGAAGTAAATAGCAAGAACAACCTAGAACAATTGCAAGACAAGATTTGAATTTACTCAAAGCAAAGAGCTAGAACTAACTTTACAAATTCAAATCTAACCAAGCAAATCTAGGAAGAAAAAGAGAATGCGAGAGACGAGATTTTTCACCGAAGTTCAGGTTCTTGAAGGGAACCCTACGTCTCCGTTGAGGTGGCTCGGTCACACTTGAGCCGGGGTCTCTTTCAACCCGCTTTCCTCCGGGTGTTGCAAAAATGCACTCGCGGGCTTCACTTCTTGTCTCTTCCCTTTCGGAGGCGAGACTCGCCTTCACAAACGACCGGGGCTCACCACACGCGTTGGTAGCTCCCGGTGACTCCTAGCCGTCTAGGAGACCTTCAACCTCCAAGAGTAAAAGTACCACGAAGAATCGCTTGGAGGATGAACTAGTGCTCAACAAGACGAAATGAATGCACTTAGCACTTTTCTTCTTCCTCTCCTCACCAAAGAGATCAACAACCAAATTAATTGGTGGGAGGAAGATGGGGGCTCTATTGAATGCTTAGAGATGGTTAGGAATGGCTTGAATGCTGCTATGAATGAGCTCAATAGAGATCCTAGCCGTTGGAGTGGAGTGGAGGCTTTAAATACTCTTTTTGAAAACTAGCCGTTACTCCCGTTTTGCAATGTGCCGGAGTGTCCGGATAAACAACCCGGAGACTCCGGGTTATCCGGAGACTCCGGACCAAATGTCCGGATACTCCGGACCCACTGAAACCAGAGGCAACCGAGGGGCTCAACCCGGAGACTCCGGACATAATGTCCGGATACTCCGGATTGAATCCGGAGACTCCGGACTAAATGTCCGGATACTCCGGGTTACCCAGATCGGTTTCAACTTTAAACTTTTCAAAACCAAGTGAAGTAGTGCTAATTTGAGATGCAAGAAATGATGTTGAGCACATGCACATCCTAAATTCGATTTCTCGTCGTACTTCTTAATAGTACGGCTATCCTTAAGACGCAAATAAATATAAGATTACAATTATGGTCTTGATGCCGTCTTTTTGAGTTTAAGTAGTCGTGGGGGTGTCCAATGTCTTTTCAAGCTCCACATAATCTCGATATCTGCAGTATTCTTGGATAAAACATTAGAACTCTTTAATTGTGTCATCATTAATCACCAAAACAATTTGAGGGGCCTAGATGCACTTTCACAACCTGAGGTCCCACAGGTACGTTATTAGCAACTTAATCAACTAGGTCTGTCCCATTACAGACATGTGGTTGCACGCTTGACTCAGTTCAAAGGCTTGCAAGGTTAAGTCCTTAGGGTGACCAGGGCAAGACTACCCGAAGAACCAAACCAACGTTCCCGGTGCCACAACTGGCCCACCCGATCATTCTTGCCACATGCCCGGGTCGAAAACTATTTATCAAACCCCCAGTTGATTACCATGCACCACGTGCCATCAACAATCACAACACATGATACCTTTCCAAAACAGGTTCAATATATCATTAAGTCAATATTAACATTTGATTGTCCAAAATCATGTCATGAGCACGTAGCAGGTCTAAGCAATACACTACGACGATCTACATTCCCAAGTTGGCAATTCTATAATGTCCAACTAGTTAATCCTCAACTAGGGTGACAAGGGGTCATGGCACATATTTAATTAACCAAGGTGTCATACAGCAATTTGGCATTTATCTATTTCCCCGGAATTAAATAAAGTATTTTCTAATTGAACTAGCATGCAATAAATTAAATCAAAATAGGTTTCAAAATAGGATCAATATGGTCAAAGTATAACTTGCCTTCAAAGAGTACTTGCTCTTGGTCCTGAGCTGGCTCCTGGGTCAACACTTCTCCTTCGAAGCCTTCGGGCACTTCAACGTCTACTCGTAAAGCGTGCAAGTAGCAATAAATAAATGAACAGTAGACAAAAAGTGTCCAAACATCCAAATAAAGTTCACAAACAGAGAGTGCATAATTTTATAAATTTTTAGAAACTGGAATCGTCAAATTCGGAGTTTAAATGCAAAAGATACAAGCATTTAAAGTTTAAAATAATCAATTAAATAATATACAGAGAGAAACTTTAGTCCAAAAATTAAATAAAATTCATCATTAGGTAGATCTCAATTTTATACAAATTTAGAAATTTGAATAACTCAAATCGGAGTTAAAATGCAAAAGTTATAAGTGTTTGAAGTTTGAATCAAAATCTGAAATCAATAATTCAAATTAATAAATCATTTTCTTATTCGGAATTTCTTTTATTGCGTCAGCATGACACGTGGACCAATCCGGTGCCGCCACGTCGCCTCGGGTCCATGGACCGCCAAGACGGCGCGTTTGGCCCACCGTGGACCTGGTCCACGGCCACGCGTGTCTCGGCCGACAAAGGGTTCGTGATGACGCCAAGAATGACGCTATCACGCACGGCCGAGGACGGCCGATACCGGGCCCCACCGTGACGCCGGGCCGTGACGCCATGGTGCACTCGGCCGAGACGCCGATGCGTGGGCCCCATCGACACGCCGCCCGCGTGTCGAGACACGCGCCACGCCAGCAGCGCCGACCGCTGGCCGATCGCGACGGCCGCCTCCCGCCACGTGGCTAGATCTCGCCGTTGATTTGAAAATCAACGGCCCGCATTGATCTGGACTCTCGTTAAGAAACTACTCCGCCGATGGGACTGCTCGATCTTGATCGGACGGTCAAGATCCAATCTAACGTTTACAACGCGGCTAACCCTAACCGTTCGATCTAAATCTAACGGCTGAGATCTATCCTAGCTCGGTGCGGTTTAGGCTACGTGGCACAATCTAAACCGTTGGATTTAGATCCAACGGTTGGAAATAGATCTGGGATTTCAACGTGGAACTCACCGGGGTGACGTGGCGTGATCTGGAGCGTTGGCTCTAGATCGGACGTTGGAGCGAGCTCGGGGTCGACGACGGCGACGCGGCGGAGCAGGGGTCACCTGAGACGATGACGACGACGGCGCCTCGGGGCTTCTCCGACGGAGTGGAAGATACCTCCCGACGTGTCTTGGCCTTGCGGTTCCGGATCCGACCTCAACGGCGGCGGAGAACGGCGGACGGCGGCGGGGCGAAGCAAAGTCCGCGGCGGAGCTTCACGCAACTACGGCGAGCAATAGCGGGTCGACAGCGGCGGCTAGGGCTAGGGCACCTGGGGCAAACGACGCACGAGGTAAAGGCGAACCTCGGGCGCGAGTCCAGGCATTAAATACCGGCACGGACGCCGAGATCCCCGCGGAATCCGCGGCGAAACCGGTACGGGCGGCGGAGTCCGACCCGGACACGGCGAGGGCGACGTGGCACGCGCACAGCCGTTGGATCAAGATCCAACGGTGCAAGGGTTTGGGCTCGGTCGACTCGGCGAGCCGGCCGCCTGGGCTCTCGGTGACGTGACTCAATCTCGGCCGTTCGATCTTGATCGGACGGTCGAGAGGGTTAGGCTCGGTTGGGTTCGAGTCGGACTCGAACTCGAGTCTGACTCGGGCTCGGTCGGTGGAACAGTACAAACCCACTGGCCATTACCAGCGATTAAATAATTCAAATTAATTCCCAGAAATTCATTTAATTCATTAAAAATAGCAAAACACTCAGAAAAATCTCAGAAAAATTCTGGAAAATATTTTGGACTCAAATAAAATATTTCCAACAAAATTTTATTTGCAAAGTTAAATTCTTTAATTATTTCAAAATGGAATAAATTCAAATAAATTCCAAATAAATTCCAGAAAATTCCAAAAATTCACCAAAGTGCCAAATCACACATGAATTTAAGAAAAACAAAATTTTGGGGTGTTACACTCATCGACGCCTAAGATGCTACCCAGCGCAATTGTCTCGAACATCATATTTTCCTCGTCATCGAAATCCAGGTCACCATGTCGTGGTGTCGCCATCTATAGTGGGCATGAAATCATATATACAAAATTTATATATACTCAAACATACATACAACATAAAAGTGGGCATGAAATCATGTATACAATATTTATATATAGTCAAACATACATACAACATAAAAGTGGGCATGAAATCATGTATACAATATTTATATATAGTCAAACTTACATACCACAAGAGAGCATGAAAACTCCATACCACAAGAGAGCATGAAAACTCCAACATACAACATACACAAACATATATACAACAGAGAGAGCATGAATGGAACCAACATATATACAATATTTCATTATTCCAACATCAACAGATCAACAAAACTCCTTGTGGGCATTTCACCGAACACCATGCGGGCATGAAAACAGAGAGAGCATGGGGGGTCGTTACGCCAGCTACCTAGGTCCTCCGGGGTGGATTGGCTGGGGGGCGTCGGGGTAGTGGCTGGGGGGTGTCGAGGCGGTGGCTGGGGGGTGCCGGCACGGTGGCGGTCGACGGAGTTGCTGTGGCACGCGCGACGGTTAGGGCTGTGGCGCGCGGGACTTAGAAAATTTGAAGGTGCGGGCGAGTGTGGGGACTTCAAAATTTATAGCTCACCCACCTCTACAAGTGGTTCATAAGTCCAACCGCTTGTAGAGGTACTTCTACAAGCGGTTCTTAGTACCAGCCGCTTGTAGTGGTACTTCTACAAGCGGTTCGTAGTACCAACCGCTTGTAGAATGGACTATAGGCTGGCTTCACCGCTTATAGTGGACCCCGACTCCAAGCGGTTGGTGATACAAACCGCTTGTAGAGGTATTTCTACAAGCGGTTGGTATTACGAACCGCTTGTAGAGGACCCCGAGTACAAGCGGTTGGTACTAAGTACCGTTTGTAGAAGTACCGCCACGTAATACTTACAAGGGTTTCGTGCCTGATGTGGTTAACAAGAAATCTCCTCTCCCCCCTGGCTAGCGCGGGCGCTTGAGTGCGGGCTTGTGGCCATCCATGAGGTTGGATGTTCGAGCCCCACTCGCGCCCCGCTGGCCTTTCTATTTTTTTAAATCCAATTACAAGCGGTTGAAAATGTAAACCGCTTGTAGAAGACCATGACTACAAGCGGTTGGTAATACAAACCGCTTGTAGAGGACCCCGAGTACACGCGGTTTGTACTAAAAACCGCTAGTAAAAGTACCGCCATGTGATACTTAAAAGAGTTTCGTGCCTAATGTGGTTAACAAGAAATCTCCTCTCCCCACTGGCTAGCGCGGGCTTATGGCCATCCATGAGGTTGGCTGTTCGAGCTCCGCTGGCCTTTCTTTTTTCTTTTTAATCCAACTACAAGCTAGCTCTATGGGCTTCAAGTACATACATAAGTCTATGAGCTTCATCGTTTTCTGTGCTCGCGCGAATGAGGGTGCCCAACAGCCTTGGCCGGATAGCGAGCGGAGAGAGAATCGCTAAATTTGGGGATTCTCTCTCCCCTCGCAAATTTTGGGGAGTCTATGAGCTTCATCGTTTTATTTTGTTTGTAGAAAATATGTACAAGCAATGTTAAACATCAACATATCAACACAATCATATGGAATAATGTAAAAGCAATGTTTCATATGGAATAATTGTCGGGACCCGAATCTGCAAATCCGGACCCTCTGTGTATTCAGCACTAGTCCAGGAACGCGCTAGTGCACACAGTCTCAACATAGGTAAATATCACAATCATACCAATCGATACTAATAAAGTACTTTAATTAGATAATCAAACTGGTTGCTTGACCTTATGGTCAAGTTACAAATATACGATCATTACAGGCTAAACTTAATAAAAGAGAAATAATAGCAGCGGAAAAATAAGATAACATCGTGGCGCCATCCAGTATACCATAGGCAACTGACTGGGCTCGCTCCCTAGTTAGACGGTTCCTCTTGGAGCTCCTCCTCCAAAGCTGGTGTAGTCTCCTCTTCAACTGGTGTTGTATTGCGGCAAGGGTGAGTACTTCGTACTCAGCAAGTCATGCACAGAATGCAAGCTAATATAATATATGCATGGCTTGATACAAAAGAATAGCTCAAGGTATATTTGCAGTAAACAGCATTTAAAAAGTATCATAAGTAGATTCGAAAGCAGTAAAATGAGTATAGCATCAATAACTTTTCCAGGAGTTAAATAAACATCTTTCCCGATTCTAATCCACATTTCCATCAACATCATTATTAACCAAACCAACCTTTCAAGTTCAAGTTATTTTCAAGAAAGTCTAACCCTTAACTGTAATTCCCGAGCGATGTCCAATATCGCGGACACGGCTATTCGAATAGATTGTACACTCTGCAGAGGTTATGCACTTTACCCACAGGATACAGCCAAACACCACAAAGGCGAGTGTCCGTAACAGAGTCTTTCGGAAACTTCTAACAGCACAAGTGGTCCTCTCCGGTGATTGCACACTAACCCTTCCCTTAGCGAAGGCGAAGTTTAGGCCAATCCACCGTTAGATGGGTACCTGGCCGCAGCCCTGGTACGCTCCCCCGTACAACTACACAAAAGGGTGTAGTTGACAACCTGAGGTCCCACAGGTACGTTATTAGCAACTTATTCAACTAGGTCTGTCCCATTACAGACATGTGGTTACACACTTGACTCAATTCAAAGGCTTGCAAGGTTAAGTCCTTAGGGTGACCAGGACAAGACTACCCGAAGAACCAACACAACGTTCCCGGTGCCACAACTGGCCCACCCGATCATTCTTGCCACATGCCCCGGTCGAAAACTATTTATCAAACCCAAGTTGATTACCATGCACCACGTGCCATCAACATCACATGATACCTTTCCAAAATAGGTTCAATATAACATTAAGTCAAAATTAACATTTGATTGTCCAAAATCATGTCATGAGCATGTAGCAGGTCTAAGCAATATACTACAACGATCTAAATTCCCATGTTGGCGATTTAGTAATGTCCAACTATTTAATCTACAACTAGGGTGACAAGGGATCATGGCACATATATAATTAACCAAGGTGTCATACAGCAAATTGGCATTTATCTAATTTCTCATAATTAAATAAAGTATTTTCTAATTAAACTAGCATGCAATAGCTTAAACCAAATTAATTTGAAATTGGGATCAACATGGTCAAAGCACAACTTGCCTTCAAAGAGTACTTGTTCCTGGTCATGAGCTGGCTCCTGGGTCAACACTTCTCCTTCGAAGCCTTCGGGCACTTCAACGTCTACTCGTAAAGCGTGCAATAAGCAAATAGTAAATAACAGTAGACAAAAAGTGTCCAAACATCCAAATAAAGTTCATAAACAGAGAGAGCATAATTTTATGAATTTTTAGAAACTAGAATCGTCAAATTCGGAGTTTAAATGCAAAAGTTACAAGCTTTTAAAGTTTAAATAATCAATTAAATAATATTACAGAGAAAAAATTTGGTCCAAAAATTAAATAAAATTCATCATTAGGTAGATCTCAATTTTATACAAATTTAGAAATTTGAATCACTCAAATCGGAGTTGAAACGCAAAAGTTATAAGCGTTTGAAGTTTGAAACAAATTCTGAAATCAATATTTGGAATTAATAAATCATTTTCTTTTTCGGAAATTCATTTATTGCGTCAGCGTGACACGTGGACCAATCGGGAGCCGCCACGTCGCCTCGGGTCCATGGACGCCAAGACGGTTTGGCTCGGCCCACCGTGGACTCGATCCACGGCTCGTGTCGGGCCGACAGCGGGCCTGCCGGTGACGTCGTGGCGTGACGCCAAGACACGGCCACCGAGTGGGCTGACAGGCGGGCCCCAACATGACGTCAGCGTGACGTCATGGTGCGCTTGGTCGAGACGCCAGCCTAGGCCCCATCGACACGCGGGCCGCGCGTGTCGAGACACGCTTCCACGCTACGGCGCCGATCGCGACGGCCGCCTCCGGCCACGTGGCTAGATCTCAGCCGTTGATTTGAAAATCAACGGCCCAGATTAGATCTGGCTTAACGCAGTAGAAAAACTACTCGGCTGATCTGGACCGTTCGATCTTGATCGGACGGTCAAGATCCAATCTAACGTTTACAACGCGGCTAACCCTAGCCGTTTGATCTAGATCTAACGGCTGAGAATGGATCTAGTACTGAGCGGTTTAGGCTACGTGGCACAATCTACGCCGTTGGATCTAAATCCAACGGTTGGGAATAGATCTGGGATTAGCACGTGGGATCTCACTGGGGGGTGACGTGGCGCGATCTGGGCCCTCGGATCTGGATCGGACGGCTGGTGGAGCTCGGTCGGCGGCGATGGCTTGCGGCGGCGCTGGTTCACCGGAGACGAGGACGGCGACCACGGCGACGGTGTTGCGGGGCTCCTCCGGCGAAGTGAGTGGTTCTCCCCGACGCGGCTTGACCTCGCGGTTCCGGATCTGGGCTCAACGGCGCCGGAGGACGGCGGACGGCGGCGGAATCAACGATTGACCGCGGCGGAACGGGCTTCCAACTCCGGCGAGCGATTGCGACACAACCACAGTGGCTTGAGCTCGGCGGGCTAGGGCTACAGGTGCGCACGGAAGTCGGCAACACGACAGCGGCGGCGGTGCATTAAATAGGGCTCTCGACGTCCGTGAAACGCGCGGAGACCGAGGCCCACTCCGTTGCGGCGGCGGAATCCGAAAGGTGACGTGAATCAATGTCAGCCGTTTAATCAAGATCCAATGGTGCGAGGGTTTGGGCTCGGTTCTGGCTCGGGCGAGCTGGCTGGCTCGGTCGGACTCGGGCTCAGGTGACGTGGCTCAATCGTGGCCGTTGGATCAAGATCCAACGGTCACGCGGGTTAGGGTTCGGTAAAGCGAGTTCGACCGGAGCAATTTGGCTCGGGTCGGACTCGAGTCTGACTCGGACTCGGGTCCAGTCGGATGAACAGTAAAGCCCACTCGATTTTCCAGCGATTAAATAATCCAATAAATTCCCAGAAATTCATTTAATTCATTAAAAATAGCAAATGACTCAGAAAAATTCCAGAAAAATTCTGGAAAATATTTTGGAACATTTTGGACTCAAATAAAATGTTTCCAACAAAATTTTATTTGCAAAGTCAAATTCTTTAATTATTTCAAAAGGGAATAAATTCAAATAAATCCAAATAAATTCCAGAAAATTCCAAAATTTCACCAAGGTGCCAAATCACACATGAATTTAAGAAAAGCAAAATTTTGGGGTGTTACAAACCTCCCCCCTTAACAGAATCTCGTCCCTAAGATTAAGGGCTTTCTAAAGAAATAGGTTCGGAAACTCTTTCTTCAAATCCTCTTCGCGCTCCCAAGTTGCTTCACTCTCTGCGTGGTTGCTCCATTGAACTCTTCAGAAACGGGTTTACTTGTTTCTCGTTTCTCGATCCATGGTGTCCAAAATCTTCACGGGGTGCTCCTCGTAAGTCAGATCTTCCTGTAGCTCAATTGACTCTAGCGGTGTCTGTTCCTCAGGTACTCGGAGACACTTCTTCAACTGGGACACGTGAAACACGTCATGCACTTCTGCTAGTGATTGCGGTAACTCCAGTTGGTATGCAACTTCACCTCTACGGCTGAGAACCTTAAATGGTTCAACATATCTCGGCGCGAGTTTCCCTTTGGCATGGAATCTCTTAACTCCTCTGAGCGGTGTAACTCTGAGATACACGAAATCTTTCGGCTCAAAGCTTAGGTCTCGGCGACGGTTATCGGCGTAGCTCTTCTGTCTCGACTGCGCTATCTTCAGTCTTTCTCAGATCATGGCAATCTGTTCTTCGGCCTCTTGAAGAATATCTGGTCCAAAGACACAGCGTTCACCTATTTCATTCCAGTTTAACGGTGTCCGACAGGGTCGACCATATAGTGCTTCAAATGGCGACATCTGCAAACTTGCTTGATAACTGTTATTGTACCTGAACTCAGTGTACGACAGACTTTTATCCCAAGAGGTGGCATAAGCCAATGCACAAGCTCGTAGCATGTCCTCTAGAATTTGATTAACTCTTTCGGTTTGCCCATCCGTCTGCGGATGATAAGCTGTACTGAAGTTCAACCGGGTTCCCATGGCTTCATGCAGTTTATTCCAGAACCTCGAGGTAAACTGGGTACCTCTATCCGATACAATCTTCTTCGGCACTCCATGCAAACAAACGATCTTGGTCATATACAATTCTACTAACTTATCTCCCGAGTAAGTGGTCTTCACTGGAATAAAATGGGCGACTTTAGTCAAGCGGTCTATTATGACCCATATGGAGTCATATCCACCCTGGGTTTTCGGCAACTGGTAATGAAGTCCATTCCGATTTCCTCCCATTTCCACTCAGGTATCTTCAACGGCTGTAGCAATCCTGCTGGTCTCTGATGCATCGCCTTAACTCTCTAGCATATGTCGCATAGCGCAACATGCTCGGCAACCTCACGCTTCATGTTCGGCCACCAGAATCTTTCCTTCAAATCCTGATACATCTTGGCACTTCCAGGATGAATTGAATACTTGGAGTCATGGGCTTCTTCTAGAATCAATTGCTTCAGCTCCTTCTGGTTTGGCACACAGATTCAATCCTGCATCCATAACATGCCTTGTTCGTCCAACTTGAAATCCTTTGCCTTGCCTTCATCCATCTTGGACTTGATCATGCGGATCTTGTCATCATCCTTCTGTCCTTCTTGGATCTGATCCTCCAGGGTAGGCTTCACTTCTAATGCGGCCAAGAATCCTTCTGGTACTACTTCAATCTGCATTTTCTGGAAATCCTCACATAGCTCATCATGACTCGTGGCTATCAACATGTTCACAGTATGGCTTTTCCGACTTAGGGCATCGGCCACCATGTTGGCCTTTCCTGGATGGTAATGGATTCCAACATTATAATCCTTGATTAACTCTAACCATCTCCTCTGTCTCATGTTCAGGTCTGATTGGGTGAAGATGTACTTAAGACTCTTATGGTCCGTGTATACCTCACATCTGTTTCCAATCAAATAGTGACGCCACAACTTCAAAGCATGCACTACGGCAGCTAGCTCTAGGTCGTGCGTTGGATAATTCTCCTCATGTGGCCTCAATTGTCTTGATGCATAAGCGATGACCTTTCCGTTCTGCATCAGCACACATCCCAGTCCTTGACGCGACGCATCACAATAAATATCAAAGCTTTGATTGACGTCCGGTAGAACCAACACCGGCGCTGATGTCAATCGCTTCTTCAACTCTCGAAAACCTTTTTCGCACTCTGGCGTCCATGCAAACTTCTTCTCCTTTTTCAACAATTGCGTAAGAGGTTTCGTAATGGTCGAAAAGCCTTCAATGAAACGGCGGTAGTAACCTGCCATTCCAAGGAAACTCCGGATCTGGGTCACCGTCTTCGGCTGTTCCCAATGTAACACAGCTTCTACCTTGCTTGGATCAACGGCGACTCCTTCTACGGTCATTACATGTCCGAGGAACTCCACCTTGTCCTTCCAAAAGTCACACTTGCTGAACTTGGCGAAAAGTTGCTGTTCCCTTAGCTTTTCCAATACTCGCCTCAAGTGTTCTGCATGTTCATCCTCTGTCTTGGAGTAGATTAAGATATCATCTATGAACACAACGACAAACTTATCCAAGTACTCCATGAACACCTTATTCATCATATTCATGAAATATGCTGGCGCATTCGTCAGACCAAAGGACATAACTGTAAACTCATAATGTCCGTATCTTGACGAGAATGCGGTCTTCGGAATATCTTCTGATCGGATCTTCAACTGGTGGTATCCCGATCTCAGATCAATCTTGGAGAAAACTCCGGCTCCTCTTAGCTGATCAAACAGATCATCGATCCTGGGTAGCGGATACTTATTCTTCACGGTGACTTCATTGAGTGCACGGTAGTCAATGCACATCCTGAAACTTCCGTCCTTCTTCTTGACAAACAAAACTGGCGCTCCCCACGGCGACGAACTTGGTCTGATAAATCCTTTCTCCATCAGCTCTTCAAGTTGCTTCTTCATTTCTACCAACTCTTTGGTGGACATCCGGTAAGGTCTCTTTGCTATCGGTGCTATACCAGGTACAAGCTCTATTACAAACTCTATGTCTCTGTCTGGCGGCATACCAGGTAAATCTTCAGGAAAAAAATCTGGGTACTCATTCACTACTGAGACATCTTCTATGCTGATTGCCTTGGCGCTGTTAACCATCAACTGTCCATCTCTAACGGCGGTAGCTTGAAATTCCACTTTCCTTCCACACGGGCTCTCAACTGAGATAATCCTTCGTCCACAATCCAAAACGGCCTTGTGCTGGGATAACCAATCCATTCCCAAAATAACATCTAGGGTCCGAGTTTCCAATATAATAAGGTTCGCTAGGAACTCTATCCCATCTATTAATATTCTTACCCCAGAACATCCTACTTTAGTTCAGAGTTCGGAACCAGGGGTTTGAACTAAAAGCATGCATTTAAGTCTTGCAATCTCCAAATCATTTTTAGCAGCAAAGCCTTGAGAAACAAACGAATGCGAAGCTCCAGAATCAAACAAAATCATGCAGAATCGAGTTAACAAGTAACTTACCCAAGATAACGTCTGCGTGGCATTCTCGCAAGGCATCTGCGGTGACATGGTTGACTCGGCCTCTCACCACGATGCCTGGTGCAGCTCCCGGTATCTTTGGCGTCTGGCTGGTGTGGATCCCAGATTGAAGCGGACTGGGGTCACTCCTGCTGTCTTCTTAGGGCAACTGTTGGCAAAGTGTCCTGGCTCGTTGCAGTTGTAGCAGCGTCTCACTGTCCCCTGTTGATTGCCTGAAGCGGCGTTTCTGGCTGGTGCTGGGGTCTGAAAATTCTGATTGACGGGTCTTGGTGCTGGTGACGGTGTCCTGGTTGCATTCTGTGGCTGGAATCTGAAAAACTGATTTGGCGCAACTCTCAAACGTTGCTGCGCTCCCTGACGCGATCCCTGCTATTGCATCCTTCTCTTTCTGTTGTCGTCCAGTTCCTTGCGCTTGTCCTCAAGAATAAGTGCTTTATTCACCAATTCTTGGAAATCTGGAAAGGTGTGGGTGATCAGTCCCACTTGTAGTCCTGAGTTATGTCCCTTCATAAAGCGAGACTGTCTAGCTTTATCTGTTGCTACATCCTCAGGTGCGTAGCGTGTAAGCTGTGTGAACTTATTCAGGTATTCGGCCACAGGCTGATTACCTTGCTTCAGTGCTCTGAACTCCTCCTTCTTGAGGTCCATGATTCCCTCCGGCACATGATACTAACGAAATGCAGCTGTGAACTCCTCCCAAGTGATGTCTTGGGGGTTTTCCTGCGTGGCGCAGAAGTTCTCCCACCATTCGGCGGCTGTTCATTCCAACTGATGAGAAGCGTAGAGTACCTTCTCATTTCCCATGCATTGAGCAATGTGTAGCTTCCTCTCAATTGACCTTAACCAATCATCAGCCTCCAATGGATTGGCATTCCCGGAGAAAGTGGGTGGATGAGTCCTCATAAACTCTGACAGTCTTGTATTCTGGCGTTGTCCCTGATTGACTTGATTAGCAGTGGCCTGAGCAGTGACGTGTTGCATTTGTTGCATCATAGCATGAATCAACTGAGTCTGAGCAGCAAGAAAAGCTCCAAAATTCTGCATGTCAACTGGCGGTGCTAGGTGGGGTGCAGGTGCTCCATCATTGGGGTTTCCAGCTAGGCGAGAACCACTTCCATTGCCTCCAAGGTTTCCGCGAGTGTTCACCATCTGTTGATTGATCCAAGGTTTCAGAGATAAGAGGGAACAAGAATAGACGAGTAATAGGGAAACTATGCGGGGGAAAAGTGTAACTCAAAATCCAACTTTATTAATAATAATTATAACTTGGTATGGTTGCTCACAATGCCTAAAGGCCTTGCAACACATACTGCACACTCAGCAAACAATGAAAATTCAACGCCTCTAAGGGTGACTCTTATTCTATAACGCGACTCGACAAAGGAGTCTCAACTGCAAAACCTATGCTCACTCGTCAAGAAAACCTCCACTGCCTGGGTGGGGGTGCGACGGCATAGGCGCGAAACAATCGCCAAGCCCTGCAACTGTGGTAGTCGAAGAAGCGGTGTCCTCATCAAGGTCTGACTCCTCCGGGTCCAGCTCATGTAGCTCGAGTACTGGCTCCGGTCCTGGCCCGTACAATGCCATCTCCAACTCGTCAATCCTTCGCAGAAGATGAGACACATGCTCTTGAGCCTCCCTCCATCGTTTCTTCTCCACCGTGGCCTCCTCTCGAGCTTTCTGTAGCTCCCGGTTCGTATCATCGAGCGCATCCTCCTGAGCGATGACAAGTCATGCCAGCTGTGTGACCGTGGTATTCTCATCCTGAATCAGCTTCGGGTCAAGAAGGTTGTTGTTGCGTGGATGGTAGCGGTACTCTGCTCCCTCCAGCTCGCTAACGTAGATGCGGGCGACGTGTCGCATTGCTTGTCGTGATACCTCCTGAATTCCCATCTGCATTGTCGACCTCCTGGTGGTGCAGTATATTGGACGATTGCCCTTGCTCTTCTTCCTGGCATGTACCATGATCTTCACGTCACAAGCCTTAATCAGTCCTGCTTGTCTGATGACGTTCACTTGGTATTGCGGCTTCTCAAATCCTTCGAGAAACTGCATCATACGCCAAAGTTCTGCGGCGTGGCCAACCTCAAGATCGACGTAGTTGATCTCTCCCTCCATCTGTCACAAAATGCTTACGTAAGAACAGATTTCAAATTGTGATGAGGGTAAGGAGAAAATTCAGCAAGGGGTAAGACAAGAGAGAAGGGGTAAGTCGAGAATTTATTCATTATCTTGATCACTTTTAACTTTAGAAAACAGGTTTTATCCTCACTACGACCATTCTAACTATGGGTGAGCCTACAGTCAGTATGGCTCTGATACCACCTCTGTCGGGACTCGAATCTGCAAATCCGGACCCTCTATGTATTCAGCACTAGTCCAGGAACGTGCTAGTGCACACAGTCTCAACATTGGTAAATATCACAATCATACCAATCGATACTAATAAAGTACTTTAATTAGATAATCAAACTGGTTGCTTGACCTTATGGTCAAGTTACAAATATACGCCTCGCAGGGCGAAACTTAATAAAAGAGAAATAATAGCAGCGGAAAAATAAGATAACATCGTGGCGCCATCCAGTATACCACAGGCAACTGACTGGGCTCGCTCCCTAGTTAGACGGTTCCTCTTGGAGCTCCTCCTCCAAAGCTGGTGTAGTCTCCTCTTCAACTGGTGTTGTATTGCGGCAAGGGTGAGTACTTGGTACTCAGCAAGTCATGCACAGAATGCAAGCTAATATACTATATGCATGGCTTGATACAAAGGAATAGCTCAAGGTATATTTGCAGTAAACAGCATTTAACAAGTATCATAAGTAGATTCGAAAGCAGTAAAATGAGTATAGCATCAATAACTTTTCCAGGAGTTAAATAAACATCTTTCACGATTCTAATCCACATTTCCATCAACATCATTATTAACCAAACCAACCTTTCAAGTTCAAGTTATTTTCAAGAAAGTCTAACCCTTAACTGTAATTCGCGAGCGATGTCCAATATCGCGGACACGGCTATTCGAATAGATTGTACACTCTGCAGAGGTTATGCACTTTACCCACATGATACAGCCAAACACCACAAAGGCGAGTGTCCGTAACAGAGTCTTTCGGAAACTTCTAACAGCACAAGTGGTCCTCTCCGGTGATTGCACACCAACCCTTCCCTTAGCGAAGGCGAAGTTTAGGCCAACCCACCGTTAGATGGGTACCTGGCCGTAGCCCCGGTACGCTCCCCCGTACAACTACACAAAAGGGTGTAGTTGACAACCTGAGGTGCCACAGGTACGTTATTAGCAACTTATTCAACTAGGTCTGTCCCATTATAGACATGTGGTTGCACGCTTGACTCAGTTCAAAGGCTTGCAAGGTTAAGTCCTTAGGGTGACCAGGGCAAGACTACCCGAAGAACCAACACAAACTTCCCGGTGCCACAACTGGCCCACCCGATCATTCTTGCCACATGCCCCGGTCGAAAACTATTTATCAAACCCCAGTTGATTACCATGCACCACGTGCCATCAACATCACATGATACCTTTCCCAAACAGGTTCAATATATCATTATGTCAAAATTAACATTTGATTGTCCAAAATCATCTCATGAGCACGTAGCAGGTCTAAGCAATATACTACAACGATCTAAATTCCCATGTTGGCGATTTAGTAATGTCCAACTATTTAATCCACAACTAGGGTGACAAGGGATCATGGCACATATATAATTAACCAAGGTGTCATACAGCAAATTGGCATTTATCTAATTTCCCATAATTAAATAAAGTATTTTCTAATTAAACTAGAATGCAATAGCTTAAACCAAATTAATTTGAAATTGGGATCAACATGGTCAAAGCACAACTTGCCTTCAAAGAGTACTTGTTCCTGGTCATGAGCTGGCTCCTGGGTCAACACTTCTCCTTCGAAGACTTCGGGCACTTCAACGTCTACTCGTAAAGCATGCAAATAGCAAATAGTAAATAACAGTAGACAAAATGTGTCCAAACATCCAAATAAAGTTCATAAACAGAGAGAGCATAATTTTATGAATTTTTAGAAACTGGAATCGTCAAATTCGGAGTTTAAATGCAAAAGTTACAAGCATTTAAAATTTAAATAATCAATTAAATAATATTACAGAGAAAAAATTTGGTCCAAAAATTAAATAAAATTCATCATTAGGTAGATCTCAATTTTATACAAATTTAGAAATTTGAATCACTCAAATCGGAGTTGAAACGCAAAAGTTGTAAGCGTTTGAAGTTTGAAACAAATTCTGAAATCAATATTTCGAATTAATAAATCATTTTCTTTTTCGGAAATTCATTTATTGCGTTAGCGTGACACGTGGACCAATCGGGAGCCACCACGTTGCCTCGGGTCGATGGACCCGGCGCACGGTTTGGCTCGGTCCACCGTGGACTCGGTCCACGGCTCGTGTCGCTGACAGCGGGCCCACGCCGGTGACGCCGTGGCGTCGCCAAAGACACGGCCACCGAGTGGGCTGACAGGCGGGCCCACCGTGATGTCAGCGTGACGTCATGGTGCGCTTGGCAGAGACGCTGACAGCTAGGCCCCACTGACACGCGGGCCCCACGTGTCAGAGACACGCTCCACGCGCAGGCGCTGACCGCGACGGTCGGCCTCCCGGCCACGTGGCTAGATCTCGGCCGTTGATTTGAAAATCAACGGCCCAGATTAGATCTGGCTTAACGCAGTAGAAAAACTACTCGGCTGATCTAGACCGTTCGATCTTGATCGGACGGTCAAGATCCAATCTAACGTTTACAACGCGGCTAACCCTAGCCGTTTGATCTAGATCTAACAGCTGAGAATGGATATAGTACTGAGCGGTTTAGGCTACGTGGCACAATCTACGCCGTTGGATCTAAATCCAACGGTTGGGAATAGATCTGGGATTAGCACATGGGATCTCACCGGGGGGTGACGTGGCGCGATCTGGGCCCTCGGATCTGGATCGGACGGCTGGTGGAGCTCGGTCGGCGGTGATGGCTTGCGGCGGCGCTGGTTCACCGGAGACGAGGACGGCGACCACGGCGACGGTGTTGCGGGGCTCCTCCGGCGAAGTGAGTGGTTCTCCCCGACGCGGCTTGACCTCGCGGTTCCGGATCTGGGCTCAACGGCGGCGGAGGACGGCAAAATCAACGATTGACCGCGGCGGAACGGGCTTCCAACTCTGGCGATCGATTGCGGCGCAACCACGGCGGCTTGAGCTCGGCGGGCTAGGGCTACGGGTGCGCACGGAAGTCGGCAACACGACAGCGGTGGCGGCGCATTAAATAGGGCTCTCGACGTCCGTGAAATGCGCGGAGACCGAGGCCCACTCCGTTGCGGCGGCGGAATCCGAAAGGGATTCGGATTGGGTGATGTGGATCAACGTCAGCCGTTGGATCAAGATCCAACGGTGCGAGGGTTTGGGCTCGAGTCTGGCTCGGGCGAGCTGGCTGGCTCGGTCGGACTCGGGCTCGGGTGACGTGGCTCAATCGTGGCCGTTGGATCAAGATCCAACGGTCACGCGGGTTAGGGTTCAGCCGAGCGGGTTCGACCGGAACGGCTGGCTCGGGTCGGACTCGAGTCTGACTCGGACTCGGGTCCAGTCGGATGAACAGTAAAGCCCACTCGATTTTCCAGCGATTAAATAATCCAATAAATTCTGGAAAATATTTTGGAACATTTTGGACTCAAATAAAATGTTTCCAACAAAATTTTATTTGCAAAGTCAAATTCTTTAATTATTTCAAAAGGGAATAAATTCAAATAAAATCCAAATAAATTCCAGAAAATTCCAAAAATTCACCAAGGTGCCAAATCACACATGAATTTGAGAAAAGCAAAATTTTGGGGTGTTACAATAATGTGTACAAGCACTACATCTTAAGTCTTCGTCTTTACAATTGTTCCTTCGTTATGATTGTGACGTATGTAAGGAGCATCGACATCATTGTCACGTAGGACGTTTATGTCAACATCAACTGTAAAAGGAGGGAGCTCGTCGAACTGACCATACTCTTCCTCGTCGGTGACGTTCTCAACTCCTACAATCCTTCGTTTGCCTTGGAGAACTACATGTCGCTTCGGCATTACCTTTTGCTTGTCCTTTCGATTTTTAGGCTTGCTTGACATGTCCATTACATAGAAGACTTGGATCACATCGTTCGCGAGAACAAACGGTTCGCGCCTATTGCCGACTTCTGTGAGATCCATAGTTGTCATGCCGTATTTGTCGACCTTCACACCATTTGGAGTCAGCTTGACCCATTGGCACTTATATAGAGGGACCTTGAGAGGTCCATAGTCGAGCTCCCATATTTCTTCTATGAAACCATAATATGTGTTCAACCTGCCACTGTTGTCTTCGGCGTTTATACGGACACCGCTGTTCTAGTTGGTGCTCTTGTTATCCTGGGATCTGGTGTAGAATGTGTAGCCATTGATCTCATACCCCTTGAATGTCACGATTTCTTGTGATGGTCCCCGGGCAAGCGTTGCAATAGTTCATCGTTTGACCCTTCCTCAAGGATGTACTTCTGTAGCCAGCTGCCGAAAGAATCCATGTGCTTCAAGGTTATCCAACTCTCTGTCTTCCCTGTGAACTCGCGGCGTAGGACACTCTTGTGCTGAAGGACATAGGGGGCAACTATGGTTGATTGTTTCAGAACAGTGAAATGTGCTTAATTTAATGCAACAAGATCATTGCATGCAACTGCTTGCCTTCCTATTGTGCCTTTGCCCCGTAGCCTCCCCTCGTGTCATTATATGGGGACGCCGATAGGATTTAGATCATTCATGTAATCAACACAAAACTCTATCACCTCCTCCGTCACGTAGCCCTCGGCAATGCAGCCTTCCGGACGCGAACGGTTACGAACGTACTTCTTGAGGACACTCATGTACCTCTCGAAAGGGAACATGTTGTGCAGATACACTGGTCCGAGGATACCTATCTCCTTGACAAGGTGAACGGTGAGATGAACCATGATATCAAAGAATGCAGGAGGAAAAATCATCTCGAGGCTAACCAAACTTTGTACCACATCAGCCTCCAACTTAGGCAGTTTAGGTGGTTCGACGACCTGCTGCGAAATGGCGTTCAGGAAGGAAGATAGCTTTGTGATTGTCCCCCGCACCCACTCGGGCAGTATACCTCGATAGCTCTTGGGAGCAATCTTGTGTCATCAACACAAGGCAGTCATGGGATTTTAGGCCTTGGAGTTTCTTCTCTTTCGTGTTTATGAGTCTCTTTACATTTGAGGAGTATCCAGAAGGGACCTTCACACTGTTCAAACACTCAATCATGCTTTTTTTTCTCTTCTTTGCTTGGAGTGTAGCTCGCAGGATGTAGATAAAGTTGTTTTGTCCCTTCTTTGTTTTTCGGATGTAGGTCACTCCTCACCTTCATGTCTTCAAGGTCCTTCCGAGCTTGCAGTGTATCTTTCGATTTGCCGTACATATCTATGTAGCCTAGCAGGTTCAAACAAACATTCTTCGTGATGTGCATGAAGTCAAGCGAGTGACGAACCTCTAAAAGCTGCCAATACGGCAGGTCCCAAAATATTGATTTCTTCTTCCATGTGACCGCATGACCATCCTCGTTCCGCACAGGTATGCTTCCAAGACCCTTCCCAAATACTACTTTCACACCCTTTACCATAGCAAATACAAGTCGCCCATTACGATGCTGAGGCCTAACACGAATTTCTGTTCCCCCGTTAAATTTACTGCCTTTCCACCTCAAAGCATGATTGCTAGGAAGAAACCGGCGGTGGCCCATGTACACACACTTCCGAGAGTTTTTCAGGTACATGCAGTCTATTTCATCTATGCACTGGGTGCAGGCTTTAAACCCTTTGTGATTTGGCGGACAGTTAATGAGAGCAGGCCAATCGTTGATTGTTACAAACAACAATGCACGCAGGTTGAAATACTCTCTTTTGTGCTCATCCCAAACCCATACACCATCCTCCCACAACTTCACAAGGTCTTCAATCAATGGTTTCAAGTAGACATCTATGTCGTTTCCAGGTTGCTTCGGGCCTTCGATCAACAATGGCATCATGATGTACTTCCGCTTCATGCACAGCCATGGAGGAATGTTATAGATGCAAAGCGTCACAGGCCAGGTGCTATGGATGCTGCTCAACTGACCGAAAGGATTCATCCCATCGGTGCTCAACCCAAACCTTATGTTTCTGACCTCATTTGCAAAGTTCGGGTAAGCCCGATCAACTTTCCTCCACTGCGAGCCATCTGCGGGGTGTCTAAGCAACCCGTCTTCCTTACGCTCCTCTTCATGCCAACGCATCATCTTGGCATGACCTTCGTTAGCAAACAGACGCTTCAACCGGGGTATCACAGGGAAATACCACAATACTTTGGCTGGAGTTCTCTTCTTCGTATGATTCCCATCTAATTCACCTGAATCATCACGCTGCACCTTATACCGTGATTCTTCGCACACTGGACAAACCTCCAAAGCGGTATACTCATTGCGATACAGGATACAATCGTTAGGACATGCTTGTATCTTCCGTACTTGCAATCCTAAAGGACAGAGGACTCGCTTCGCTTCATACGTAGATTCGGGTAGAGTGTTACCTTCCGGAAGCAACTTCTTTATGAGTGATAACAAACCATTGAATCCCTTGTCTGACACACCATATCTGGTCTTCCATTGCATGACTTCTAGTGTAGTACGCAGCTTTTTGTGGCCCTGTCCACAGTTTGGGTACAAAGCAGTTCTGTGGTCCTCTACCATGCTCTGAAACTTCTTGTATTGTCTTTCCTCTGTGAACTCTCCCTCTCCGTCACGGAGCATCTGATCTAGCTCATCATCGCCAAACTCGTCGAGTGTATCTTCCACGGATCCGTATTGAGTGATGTCCGGCATACTGTTGGCTATATCTTCCTCATCTCCGTCTTCTTCATCGTCGTCCTGTCGAATCGCCTCTGTTTCGCCATGGTGGGTCCAGTAGGTATAGTTTTCCATGAAACCTCTCGTGATCACATGCCTCATAACCATCCATCGTTCGGAATGCTCCTTCTCATTCTTGCAGTCTACGCAAGGACAACGTATGAAGCTTCCTGGAGGCAAGAATGCAACGGCTGCGTCGAGAAACTCCTTCATGCCATCTCTGAACTCTCTTGATCGACGGTCTGCATTGTACATCCATTGCCGGTTCATCTACACAAACAAAAATAATAACAACATCTATCACAATATTTAATTAAAGCTAACTATGTCTAACAGTTTTGTATTTTTTAATCATTCTGTATTGTTTTAACTAAAGCCAACTAATTATTTATAATCCTCCTGCATTTTTTTAAATAAAACTAACTAATTGTTACATTTTCATGCAAATCTTTTCTCTTCCCCACCTTTGTAATTTTTGAATGTTTCACATTTATTGCATTTCATTTCGTACACCAAACAATATATGACCTTAAAAACAAAAAAAATTAGCCAAAGAAAAGAAACACTAATTCCCACAAGAACAAAACATAATTTCTCAACATCCAATGCACAAAAAACATCAATATCTATGTGAGAAGGATGTCGGCAACATATTACTCACCTTAGGAACAATTAATTCGGAGCTAATAGCCTCAATTGAAAATTTTGGCAGCACCTCCCCATGAATGACTCTGGGCCCACCACTGTGATGTCCTGTGCGAGCTCGGGAGGAAGACAGGGTTTAAATGTCTTTGGCGGGGAGAGGTCTCTACAAGCAGTTCTACATACAAACCGCTTCTGGAGCTACACTACACCTCTAGAAGCGGTTTGTAACACGAACCGCTTGTAGAGTGTGGGCTCCAGAAGGGGTTCGTGTTAAGAACCGCTTCTAGAGACCCCCTCCCGCCCGTTGCCGACGAACCGCTTGTGGCACCTAGAGCACAAGCGGTGTGCACCTAACCGCTTGTGATAGACCGGTTGTGAAGGCCGGTTCTGTAGTAGTGGTGGAAGGAGCTGTACGCCCGCTTGCAGCTCCTCCATAGTGCTGCAAGCTGTTTTTTATTTCGATTGTTTCTTTTTTTAAAAAAAAAGTGGCTTGCAGCTCCATAGTGGAGCTGTAAGCCGTTTTTTTGTTTTTATTTTTTTATTTTGATTACTTTTCTCTGATTTTTTATAGAAAAAAGTAGAGAGAAAATAGAGTGAAACCAAAAGCGAATATAGCCGGTTGGACATATCATGACATATCAAGGTTTAGATTTCTAGTTAATTTTACATCTTTTTCATCCTGAGTAAATCTTTGAACCTCATCGTTACCAGACCTTATTTTCTTTGTATTTACCTTAGTTGTTTCTTCCTGCTGGGCAACCCTATCATGTCCATCACAACCAGATCTCTTCTCACCTGTCGTGAAACTATTTCTCCCTTTATTGCCATGACATCTTAACTTTCATCCATTTTTGCCACTGCCGTCCATCTCCCATCAATAGACTGTTAATTGAGCCATGAAAAGACGATAATACTCTTCTTCTTCTTCTTCTGTAATATCGCGAATGGTGGTCCTGCTTGCGATCTGGGAAGACAGAGTAGGTGGAGGGAGACCTGCTATTGTTTATAATTCTTGGATCACCTAATATTCCTCCTTATCCTTTCACTCCCTCCACTCAACAACCCCTGCCCAACCCGACTTCACCCCCACCTCTCACCCGACGCTAGACCCGGTGGCATTTCTTTGGAGCTCCCCACCCGGGCTTCGCCAGTTGGTCCTGAGCATCGCCTTCCCCAGGGCCGGCCGCCCTCCCCCAGCGCCGGCCGACCACCTCCTGCGCCTAGCTGGCTCCTCCTCAGCCGGTCAGCAGCGCCCACCTCCTCCTGCGCCAGCCAACCTTCCCCTGCACCCGGCGCTCCTACTCCCATCCGGCACCTCCTCCTCCATCCTCTTCTCCCCCGGTGGTAAGTGGAGGTGGGTTCTAGCTTCTAGATGAGCTATTGTTGTCTAGGTGAAGGTATTGTCCTTGGTGTGAGCTAGGGTTTGGTTGTTTTGGTTGGTGGTGAGGGTTGTAGGCAAGGTGTTTGCAACATCCCAAAATTTTGCTTTTCTTAAATTCATGTGTGAATTGGCACTTTGGTGAATTTCTGGAATTTATTTGGATTTATTTGGAATTTATTTGAATTTATTCCATTTTGAAATAATTAAAGAATTTAACTTTGCAAATAAAATTTTGTTGGAAATATTTTATTTGAGTCCAAAATGTTCCAAAATATTTTCCAGAATTTTTCTGAGTCTTTTGCTATTTTTAATGAATTAAATGAATTTCTGAAAATTAATTAGATTATTTAATCGCTGGAAAATAGCGAGTGGGTTTGTACTGTTCCACCGACCGAGCCCGAGTCAGACTCGAGTCCGAGTCCGACTCGAACCCAACCGAGCCCTAACCCTCTCGACCGTTCGATCAAGATCGAACAGCCGAGATTGAGCCACGTCACCCGGACCCAAGCCTGACCGAGCCGGCCAGCTCACCGAGTCGGACCCAAGTCCAACTCGCGTGACCGTTGGATCTTGATCCAACGGCTCACGTTGAGCCACGTCACCCGGTCGTGTGTCGCGCCGGACTCCGCCGCGCCGGCGTGGGCCCTCGTTTTCCGCGCGTTTCACGGACGTCGAGGGGGTATTTAATGCGCCGCCACCGCTGCCGTGACGCCGACTTCCGTGCGCACCTGTAGCCCTAGCTCACGCCGCTAGAGCCGCCGTGGTTGCGCCGCAATCGCTCGCCGGAGTTGGAGGAGCGTTCCGCCGCGTTCAATTGAAGTTTCCGCCGCCGTCCGCCGTCCTCTGCCGCCGTTGAGCCCAGATCCGGAACCGCAAGGTCAAGCCGCGCCAGAGGAGACCACTCACCTCGCCGGAGGAGCCCCGCAACGCCGTCGCCGTGGTCGCCGTCTTTGTCTCCGGTGAACCAGCCCCGCCGCAAGCCATCGCCAGACCTCGAGCTCCACCAGCCGTCCGATCCAGATCCAAGGGTCCAGATCGCGCCACGTCACCCCGGTGAGTTCCACGTTGAAATCCCAGATCTATTCCCAACCGTTGGATTTAGATCCAACGGTTTAGATCGTGCCACGTAGCCTAAACTGCACCAAGCTAGAATAGATCTCAGCCGTTAGATCTAGATCGAACGGTTAGCGTTAACCCACGTTGTACTCGTTAGATTGGATCTTGACCGTCCGATCAAGATCGAACGGTCCAGATCAGCGGAGTAGTTTCTTAATGTGTTAAGCTAGATCTGATCTGGGCCGTTGATTTTCAAATCAACGGCCGAGATCACGCCACGTGGCCGGGAGGCCGACCGTCGCGATCGGCCAGCGGTCGGCGCTGGCGTGGGCGTGTCTCGACACGGGGCCCGAGTGTCGATGGGGCCGGTATCGGCGTCGACAAACCGCACCATGACGCCACGCGGACGTCCGCGGTGGGCACGGTATCGGCCGTCCTCAGCCGTGCGTGATGACGTCACTGCTGACGTCATCCGAGGGGCCCACCTGTCAGTGTGACGCGTGAGCCGTGGACCGGGTCCACGGTGGACCGAGCCGCGCCCGTGCGCCGGGTCCATGGACCCGAGGCGACGTGGCGGCACCCGATTGGTCCACGTGTCATGCTGACGCAATAAAAGAATTTCCGAAAAAGAAAATGATTTATTAATTCGAATTATTGATTTCAGAATTTGATTCAAACTTCAAACGCTTATAACTTTTGCATTTTAACTCCGATTTGAGTGATTCAAATTTCTAAATTTGTATAAAATTGTGATCTACCTAATGTTGAATTTTATTTAATTTTTAGACTAAAGTTTTTCTCTGTAATATTATTTAATTGATTATTTAAACTTCAAAATGCTATAACTTTTGCGTTTCAACTTCGAATTTGACGATTTCAGTTTCTAAAAATTTATAAAATTATGCTCTCTCTGTTTGTGAACTTTATTTGGTTATTTGGACATTTTTTGTCTTCTGTTCATTTATTTATTGCTATTTGCACGCTTTACGAGTAGACGTTGAAGTGCCCGAAGGCTTCGAAGGAGAAGTGTTGACTCAGGAGCCAGCTCAGGACCAAGAACAAGTACTCTTTGAAGGCAAGTTGTGCTTTGACCATGTTGATCCCAATTTCAAATTAATTCGATTCAAAACTATTGCATGCTAATTTAATTAGAAAATACTTTATTTAAATTATGGGAATTAGATAAATTCCTAATTGCTGTATGACACCTTGGTTAATTAAATATGTGCCATGACCCCTTGTCACCCTAGTTGAGGATTACTAGTTGGAAACTATTAGATCGCCAACATGGGAATTTAGATCGCTGTAGTATATTGCTTAGACCTGCTACGTGCTCATGACATGATTTTGGACAATCAAATGTTAATATTGACTTAATGATATATTAAACCTGTTTTGGAAAGGTATCATGTGATGTTGATGGCACGTGGTGCATGGTAATCAACTGGGGCTTGATAAATAGTTTTCGACCGGGGCATGTGGCAAGAATGATCGGGTGGGCCAGTTGTGGCACCGGGAACGATGGTTTGGTTCTTCGGGTAGTCTTGCCCTGGTCACCCTAAGGACTTAACCTTGCAAGCCTTTGAACTGAGTCAAGCGTGCAACCACATGTCTGTATTGGGACAGACCTAGTTGATTAAGTTGCTAATAACGTACCTGTGGGACCTCTGGGTGTCAACTACACCCTTTGTGTAAGTTGTACGGGGGAGCGTACCGGGGCTGCGGCCAGGTACCCATCTAAAGGTGGATTGGACTAAACTTCGCCTTCGCTAAGGGAAGGGTTAGTGTGCAATCACCGAAGAGGACCACTTGTGCTGTTAGAAGTTTCCGAAAGACTTTGTTACGGAAACTCGCTTTTGTGGTGTTTGATTGTATCTTGTGGGTAAAGTGCATAACCTTTGCAAAGTGTAAAATCTATTCGAATAGCCGTGTCCGCGGTATTGGACATCGCTCGGGAATTACAGTCAAGGGTTAGAGTTTCTTGAAAATAACTTGGTCTTGAAAGGTTGGGTTTGGTTTAATAATGATGTTGATGGAATGGTGGATTAGAATCGGGAAAGATGTTTATTTAACTCCTGGAAAAGCTATTACTGATATACTCGTTCTACTGCTTTCGAATCTACTTATATTATTTGTTAAATGTTGTTTACTGCAAATATACCTTGAGCTATTCCTTTGTATCAAGCCATGCATATAGTATATTAGCTTGCATTCTGTGCATGACTTGCTGAGTACCAAGTACTCACCCTTGCCGCAATACAACACCAGTTGAAGAGGAGTCTACACCAGCTTTGGAGGAGGAGCTTCCAGAGGAACCGTCTAACTAGGGAGCGAGCCTAGTCAGTTGCCTGTGGTATACTGGATGGCGCCACGATGTTACCTTATTTTCCGCTGCTATTATTTCTCTTTTAATAATTTTGCCCTGCGAGGCGTATATTTGTAACTTGACCATAAGGTCAAGCAACCAGTTTGGTTAACTAATTAAAGTACTTTATTAATTTGGTGAGTATGATTGTGATATTTACCAATGTTGAGACTGTGTGCACTAGTGCGTTCCTGGACTAGTGCTGAATACACAGAGGGTCCGGATTTGCAAATTCGGGTCCCGACAGTGTTTGAGGAAATGCCAGAGAGGAACGCGGTTTAGGTGCTTGATGAAATGGCTACGAGGTGGATGCATCTAGCTTTGTTTCGGGGTTGGATGCTTTGTCTTGTGTGGAGAGGAAATGAGGACTAGGTATTTAAGGAAATGCCGAAACGGGATGTGGTCAAGAGGTTTGGGGAATTGATCGTGCGAGTTGGTACTTTACCCGCGGTTTGGGCGAGTTAAAAGTCCTCTCTCGACCGCATTGTCCGGCATGGACGTAGAATAAGTGTGAGTTCCTCTCTGGCGTCGTTTAGAGCTCATTAATGATGAAATCCATGCAACCGGTCTAAAGTTACGTCCTTTAGAAGTCGCTATTCAAATTCGAGAGTCTGTAGTGTGTTCAGAGTTTAGTTGAGTTTAGATTTTGTTTTGGGGATGTTTTGAGACTTGGGAGTAGAGATGTTGTTGTTATTGTGTTGTAGTGAGTGTGCATGTCTTTCTTTTTTAGGAAGAGTAGCATCGAGAGAAGTGTCAACTTCCCGGCATCCCACTCCACGCGGTTGAAGGCAAGTGTAGTGCAAATGAGGATGTTGGTTATGAATTTCATATCTATAGGAATGAAATATTCATTATTGTCTCTCTTTCTTGATTATGAATCGATAAAATTGAATGGTTGTTATTCATACATGTGGTTATGGCTATGTGGAATGCTAGAAATGATGGAAATTGCATTTCAATTGTGTCAATTACATTATGCATTCATAATAGACGAGGCATCCCATGTTGATGTGGGCCTCGGTGCTCACCCGTAGTGAGTGCAAATGTCCTACCTCGTAGTTCCCTTCATCGAGGTGAATGGGAGCGAGACAGTAAGAGTAGGCCCCTCCACAGGTTGGAAGGGAATGAGGGTGCACACCGACGGGTGTGCACTCGGTGGTACCGGTATGTGCTAAAAGGAAAAGGTTGCATTCATGAACATTATTATTGCATCGTATGGGGAAAAGGATTGGAACTTGTGGTTTTATAAGTTTTTGACTTGGTTGGTTTAAGTCCTGTTGTATATATATTCATGATTATACAACATGCCTTGTTTCCTTATTGCTTTATACTTTGTTGAGTGTTAAACTCACGCTTGTGCTTGATTGTTTTATTTAGATACCCCCAGGACGGCATTTGCGGAGGCGGGCTAGCTCTTCACTCACGCCAACTTCACTTAGTTAGATTAGCGCAGCAGTATTACTTTTGGATTTGGTGCTAGTTGTAGAGAACTTAATTTTGGGTGAATAGGATGTAAGTATTAGTTGCCATGTCGTTTTACCTTCATTTAGTTGTCGGTTGTGTGGTGCTTATGCCTTTGGTTGGTTGTGATGGATGATCGACGCTATGCCCCCTTTTGGTTGTGCTTATTATTTTGTTATATCTGCTATTGTTCTCTATCTCCTGAGTGGATGTCCTAGTTTTAGGGGAGGTGCTACCGAAATTTTCAATAAGTTCAGCAACCTCCTAGTTGCTCGCTTACTTTGCTAAATTTTGTCCTAGAGTTTTGTATTTGTTAGTGTTGGAGAGTGTAACATTCGGGGCATGGGGTGCCAGGGTGTTACATCTTCTCTCTCTTCCTCAAGCTTTGTAAACATGTTACAAGGAGGCGATATGAATTTTCTCCTTTGATGATCCAAAGCTTATATGTACTTCACTTTTTTTGATTCTGTAATTGAGGCCTTAAAACATTATAAAAGCCATTTTCACCCAGTTTCTTTTTCTCACTCAACTCACAACTCTTCTTTTTTCTCTTATTATATTTCTCATGCCTATGATTAGTTCTTTTTCTCTCCAACAGGTATAGCCTTGTTTGGAGGTCGATGCATGAACGAACTCAATCCTTCAGCTTAAACAAACTCAAATCGTCAACCGTGCCGGATTGTTTTTGAACAGTTGATTCCTTGTTTGTTTGTAAGTAGTGGTTTCCTCGGTTACATCAGATTGGTGCAAGTTGCATCGGATGATCGGTGGAAAACCAAAATTTATTGTGCGCTTTTCACTAAGAGGAAAGAGTTACTTCACTGTGTTGTGTGCTTTCTTCGTTTTGCATTGTTATGTAAAACTTCTGTTGCACTGCCATTTGCATGCTTATCTCAGGTGAAAGTTTCTCGTTTACATATGGTGTGCATGGTTGCAAGTCAGATCTTGATAAATCCAACATGCTATATTCGCTTTTGGTTTTGCCCTATTTTCCCTCTACTTTCTTTCAAAAAAAATAAGAAAAAAAACAAAAAAGCAACCAAAATTAAAAAAACTGTTTGCAGCCTATGGAGGAGCTGCAAGCCACTTTTTTTTATAAAAAAACAAAAAAAATAAAAAAAATAAAAAATGGCTTGCAACTAAAAAAATAAAAACACAACCGAAATAAAAAAAACGGCTTGCGCGTTGTGGAGCTGCAAGCCACCTGCTGCAAGCGGCTTGCAGCGCCTCCACGGTGCTGTATGGAGCTATTTTCGTTACTTCTCACGTATTAAAGCTATTTACATTAAATATTTTATGAACAAAGTTAGTGCAGTAAACAATTCCTAACTTACAACTGTGGACAATTGACGAACGTAGTCTATATGGGTCGACCTAGCACTGGTAGCTACTAGTAGCAGAGTAGCAGTAGAGGAGAGGGAAGCACTGCACTGTAGGTGCACTTAAAGGCCCAGATAACACAACGTCTCTCGTTTTTTTTTGGGAAGGGAGTGTCTCGATTCCGCTCACTCTTATATTCACCAAATCCAATGCCCCGGCCGGACCCTATTGTCTGGCAGACACTACACTACACATATAGCATCATGATTCAAATTTCATTTAATATTTTAGTTCAACATGAGGCAGATTACCACATGTATAACATTCTATTTATATTTTCATCATTGTTTTGTATAAAAGATTAATCTGAAGGTAATATGTTTTATATACTACTGTAACTCACTCTAAACAAACAATCTAGGACTAATACTATCACTGCTTGATAAGGATAATACAAGCTGGATTTCACTTTTCATTTCGAACCCGGATTTTGATGTCTCGGTGGTATCGAAATTTGCGAAAAACCGCTCAAAATTTGCTCGAAACAGAACGGTTCAAAAGTTAAATAAATTTAAAATCTAGTCAAACTATCGAGCGAAATTCGCGGTTTTTGAATGAAAACCGTCCGAAAAGGCTTGAAAACCACTGAGAGTTGAAAAAATAGGAATTTTTTTTGTAAAATTAGTAAAAAGCCATTGAAGACCAAAAATGATATTTAATAATTACTTCAACAAATATTTCTACTAAATATGATTAACAAATATTGCTATTGAATATAATTCAATAGCTCAAAAACATATCCAAACATCATTTTTTTAAAAAAAATATTTATATTAGAGGTCATAAGGCTATTAATACTAATTATAGGGAAATTATAGATAAATTTGTTCAAATTTTTATTTTTGAATTTAATTTTAAATTTGAGCAGTAAACTGAATGATTTTCTTTTTTTAAACCAGAGCGTTAAACTCAAAATTCGTGAAATTCGAATGAATTTGGACAAAAAATGGAACCCTACATTGCGATAGTAGTAAACGGGGTATTACAGCACAACAGTAGTAAACACAACCAATGAATTTTTTAAAAATAATATCATTTTAAAGAAAAATTATAGAAATAATATGATGGTTAAAAAATAACAAAAATATCCCTCTGTAGCCATTTGAAATGGCGACAGAGAGTAAAAACCAAACGGTCACCTCTCTGTTATCATTTCAAATAGCGACAGAGGGAGGAGTATAAATTGTGACGCTTTGGCCAGAACCAAATCGAGCGACCAGCAAAGAAAGAAATAAAAAAGAATGAAGCAGGAGACGGGAAAGAGGAAGAGGGGAAGAAGAAGAGGAAGAGGAGGAAGAGGGGAAGAAGAAGAAGAGGGAGAGGAGGAGAAGAGAAAGAATAGGGGAGGAGGAGGAAGAAGAGGGTCGGGATTTTTGTAGGTAATTTTTTATTTATTTGAATTAAAATTGAAAAATACGATTTACTGATTAGATTAATTAGATTGTAAATAATTAGCTATGTAGAGTAGCATTTATTATTTAGATAGATGACTCAACGACCAGATTAATTAGGTTTGTAAGTAGTTAGCTATGTAGAATAGTAATAATTTTTTTAGATAAACGATTTAGTGACCAGATTAATTAGGTTTGTAAGTAGTTAGCTGTGTAGAATAGCAACGATTTTTTAGATAAATGATTTAGCGACTAGATTAATTAAGTTTGTAAGCAGTTAACTGTGTAGAATAGAAATAATGTTTTTAGATAAACAATTTAGTGATCAGATTAATTAGTTTTGTAAGTACTTAGCTATGTAGAATAATAATAATTTTTTTAAATACATGATTTAGTGACCAGATTAATTAGGTTTGTAAGTATTTAGCTGTGTAGAATAGCAATACTTTTTTTTAGATACACGATTGAGTGACCAAATTAATTAGGTTTATAAGTAGTTAGCTATGTAGAATAGCAATAATTTTTTAAATAAATGATTTAGCGACCAGATTAATTTGCTATGTAGAGTAGCAATAGTTTTTTTACATAGATGACTTGGCGACCAGATTAATTAGGTTTGTAAGTAATTAGCTGTGTAGAATAGCAATAATTTTTTAGATACATTATTTAGCGACTAGATTAATTAGGTTTGTAAATTGTTAGCTGTGTAGAATAGCAATACTTTTTTAGATACATAATTTAGAGACCAAATTAATTAGGTTTTTAAGTAATTAGATGTGTGGAGTAGCAATAATTTTTTAGATACACGATTTAGTGACTAGATTAATTAGCTATGTAGAGTAGGAATAGTTTTTGTATATACATGACTTGGCGACCAGATTAATTAGATTCACAATTAATTAGCTGCATAGAGTGGGATGAGTTATGGACATATAAAACTATGAGAAATATTCATGATAGTGTGTAGTTCAGAAAATAAATTTATGTATGCCTGTAGCAGTTGTTTCAAGAAGTGTAGAGTACATCATCATGGTGCATAGGTAGAGAGATATTAAGAATTTCGTGAAATGCTTGACAGGTATGGATGAACATTGTAATTTAAAATACACTATAGAGAAGGGGTTCTGCACATGGGTGCACAAGGGGTGGAACTAAGTCATTTTCCAAGTGTTGTCACTAGCTTGTCACGTGCAGGGGAGCGTTCATGGAGCACGGATACAAGATGGTTGTACCAAATGTTCTCGTTGGACCGTGAATTTCATGACCTGAAGCTGCACGGTGCCGAAGTCATAGAGTACGTATGTAACAATGGCGATTAAGAAATTGTGGCCGTTAGTGTTGTTAGCGCAAGCATTTCAGAAACCCAATGCCATCCATGTGACACAAGAGGAGATTGTTGGTGATGAACCAAAGGAAGTTGGAGAGAGCAGCTAAGCTAGAGAATGTTTAGTAAGGCAGGATGTTAGTTCGGGCCAGGAGGCAGTGCAATGCGAGGAAGTTGATGTTACAATGGCAGAGGTGCAAGAACCAATGGGTGTGGCAGATGAGGGAGAACATATTGAATCATTGGCGCAATCGATGGATGCAGAGAGTCAGAACTACGAGACTTTAAGTAATGACGAAGAGGATGAAGAGCTGTAACACCCCGGCACCTAGTATGCCGCGAGTGTCACCCAAACGTTACTAGAAACAACCAAAACACATATTTAACGATAAATTACAGCAACTACGCCAAATGCTTAACCGAAATTTTGGCAGCATAACCTTTATTTTTCCATGGTGCAAAACAACAATGTTAATATCATGACATAATAACATAACGGATGACATCTAAACATGAATAACATGAGTTATAGCATTATTTCAAGCCCAGAATATAGCCTCAAACATTTCATGAACACATACTAAGTGAACAATAGAACCAAGCCCACAAAACAACACAATAACAATCAACTTCATGGACTTCGCAACCCGCTCCTAAAACCCGAAAAACAGAGAATCTATCCACCGGGACAGCAGGCTTCCAACAAGCATAACCAGAGTTCTACAACTCCAAATCAGGTAAACGAGTACACTTTCTCGAACCTTAGGAAATTTCCCACCTTTTTCTAAGTATACATGAAAATTGATTCGGTATCTAAAATCCTCTAATCTATAGTTGAACATAATATGTCCCAATCATGTCACAGATTGGATAGCGCTCGGTAAAACAGCCATAACTGTTAAACAACTGAACGGAATTTAACGTTTTTGGTGTCTAATTAAAGGTAATTGAATTACCTAAAACTTTTGTAACAGCCGGCAGACCATATCATGACTCTAAATCCTCAAAAATGTGTTCGAACGCCGGTTGTCAAACCTGGCCGAGAGCCACTCGCGAGACAGATCTAGAATCCAACTTATCCCATCTAATCACAGCACCTAAATGAGAGTTCTAGGCATGGATTCTCCCATCTAGCAACACCTAAAACACCACAAAAGAACCGTGATTCGTTACCTCTTCTTGGAGACTCGAACGGCGACGAAATCCTTTCTTCCTTCCAGCCGCTCCTTCCTCCGGAACCGCAGCGAATCACCAGAGATCTCCGGACCGACGATCCACCGAGCGAGGAAACAAAGAACACCGGGGAAGGAGAGGTGAGGGGCTACTAGTGGAGGGGAGGGTGGCGGCTAGGGAGGGTAAACCCTAATGGGGGGGGGCACACGGCACAAGGAGGGAGGGGCGGCTAGGTGTGGGAGGGGAGGAGGTGGGGGGGCATTAGGGTTAGGGGGCACATGGGGCTGGCTTTGCTGCCCCCTAACTCCCCCACATGGGCCAAGAGCCTCCACAATCGGCCCAATTAGGTCCCCCAAGGCCCAAACTAAATCCCCCAAGGCCCAAACACGGTATAAAGTCGTACCGTAATGCCATATTCTATATTATCACAATCCATAATGTCACATTCTCTCCCCCTTAACAGGATTCAACCTCGAATCCAAGACACGCCACTACGCAAACAAACAGAACAACAAGAGCTAAGCTTCATGGTTCATACCTGATGAGAATAGCTCTAGGTAACACTCGCGCATGCGAGACTCCAACTCCCAGGTCGCTTCTCTCTCTGACTAAAGCCACTGGAACTACACTGATCAAGACTCGATGGCAAGATGCTTAGGCTCGAAGACCCACAGCTCTGACGATAGCTCACATTCAAAACTTGCAAGAACTTTACTCGAAAACAACAAAACAAAGCACCTATAGAAAGACTCAAAACGACCAAAGATAGGATAAGCTCCCAAACAGACCACGCAAGAAAACAGTCTCACACTCCTCATTCCATACATTCCTTGGCACTAAAATGCCCAATCCCTTTAATCGAAACTACTCTCCAGAAGAACACGGTACCAACCTCTAGCTCCAACTCTAGATCCCTCTTCAGCTCTCACGTGCAAAAGTGTTTTCACACCTCAACCTCTCTACTGTGGTTCGTCGTATTCAAGACGACGCGAACCAAGCGGGACACATCACTCCAAGACTACCAACTGCTTAAACAATCCGGGTTAAAACCTTGCAAAGGATTGATCTTTTACAACAAGACCAACACCCACCATTACCATCGAAAGGAATTGCCTACTTTACAACCAGGGTCCTTAAAACCCGCAAAAACAATAACAACCGAGCAAAATCACTACGGTTGACACAAACTCGCTCATAACTCAGCGACAAAAGATCCAATACACTTCAAAAAGGAAAAGCAGTTACTAGCAACCACCAAGTGGTCCACTAATAATTTAATCAACCCTACCAAGGAACACATCAACGGAACAATTCTCCAGGAAGGTTTGAATTGAGTCAAACACAACCTTCCTTTACTCTTCACCTTTAAACTATTTATGGTCAACCACTAGCAACACTTAATAACTTAGGTCGTTAACGACCCACACTAGATTTCCCTTTCTAAGAAGGTCTCGACCACCAATTTTCACATAAGGAACAAGGTCGAAGAGTACAACCCTAAATTGTACTCTACAAAAACTAATGCTCAATCATTTTCTTTTTCCAGGCTATAACATAGAGGAAAACTCAATTTCTCTCTAACAGCATTAACCATGCTTAACATCTTAAAATAGAAACACCGGAATTTACCTCGGGGAGAAACTCCATTTTAAAAGAGAAACACCACATAAATCTTTTACAAATGCGTTTCACTTCTACCAAAGAAGATCATCTTAGTTCCACCAAAGCCAAGAAATTTGAGAAAGTGAAAACCGATCAAGACATTAAACACTTACACACAACAACCATCTCTTTTTCTTAAAAGAAAGCGAGGCTCACTTCCCAACAGAAAAACTGCTTCAACCACGAATATCATTTACGACACAATAGAAGAATCACCTTTAAGAAACACTCTAAAACACCTCACACAACAACCATAACTCTAACCGGAATAGAAATTCAAATATTTCCATGACAAAAGATTCCAAAACATTACATTGGGTTTACTTGTTTTCTTTAACTCATAGTACAACAAATGACTCATTCGTACGCTAGAGCGCAATATGATCATACACTCTTTTAGGGTAGATCCCACAGTCATCACTTAAGCCAACTTTCTTAGCAAACACAAATGAATAACACTATTCCATGAAATAAATCATTCCAAAACTAACACATTATATTGCAGAGTTAATCATTCTTCATCCACATTTTCAAGCCTCAAAGTTAAAGCCAAGTTGGGAAATTTTCACACTAATGCAGGGACGCTCTAATACCCAAAGTACGGAATTCCATAGCCAAGCGTAACTCATCCAAACGACCATATGAACAAGCCAATCCATATACATTTTAAACATAAGCTTAGCATAAATTCCACCATATCTAGTATTCCGCTACACTTACCATTAAATATTTCAATATTCACTATTTACTCATTGAGGAGGCCCATCAGGATTTAACAAAAACTTCATAACAAATTCTTTCTCTAATTACATTTCCCAATACTTATAAATAAAGTTTATGATGCTTATCATAAGACATGCAACCAAGACTACGTCAACATGATCCCCACGGACCATCATATCATATAGCATCATATTCTAACTTTAAAACATACTACTTCAACAAATCTTTTAGCATGATCAACCTATCAATTTTATACCATTAGTACGTCAACTTCTTGACAATCGAAACTTACTCTATTAGTAAATGACTTCAACAAGTAAATATTATCTCCACAAGACAAAATTTGTAAGTAGGATTCTAAGATATACATTCATTAATGATAAAATCTTACATCATGATACTTATCCATTGTTCATTCCATTACAACATGTGCTCGACATATTGCCACATTTTACAATTTTTCTCTATTTTAACAATGGTTTCCAACAATTAAAAACACTACCAAGTCATCAATATCAATTATTTGCATAATCTTAAAAACCACAACACTCCTTTTAGTTACCCTATCCAAAGGCTATAACAAATTGCCACTATACAACATACTCCAATTATTTAAAATAAATTTAATAAGTTGGAATATCACAATGCTCTTAAAACATCACCAAACAACAAAACCTATATCTTTCCAATTGACATCGATACTAGCATTTCAGGAACACAATTACATCCTTCCAATTGTTTCAATAGTTCGTAATAGCAACCATAATAATTCTGGTCAACTATCATGTGCTAGGGTCAATCACCATCACAATTAAATTGTTCTACCGTCCTTATATTAAAATGTCCTTAAATAACCAACCAATTTTCTATTACATTAACAGTAGTTTACATCATCTTAATGTTCTAACTACGCATTACGATTTAAAGCTTTAAAGTCAATGGTCATGGGTATTTTAAAATAAAGCAATAGATTCTAAGCATATACATTAACACATTTAATCATTCTCGCTATGGAGTAATCTACAAGACTAGAAGTCTATTTATTCTCAAGCTAAAGATAACAATTACATTTAATTGATTCAACTCACAAATTAACTTAGAAGTACATCATTCCACAAACCACATTGTTATATACTACATAACACATGCATAAAATTTCTAAACACCTTCATGGGTCACCAACCCTTGACAAACAGGATCCAACCCCAATCTTTAAAGATAACCACAGCTCTAGAACGAGAACGAACATCGTTAAACAATTTCTTCTTTGCAGGCAGGGAAGAAAAAAAAACCCAAACAGCAATGCAAGAGAGACCAACTCTCAAATTTCCAACTCTGGTAGAAAAAGCTCTTCCAATTAAACACCAAACTCCAAACTTCCACGAAAAAAGAAGGTTTTCAAATATGATTTCCCAAACAAGTAAAACGACGAGATCAAATACCCCTTACTCTTACAAAGACACAGAACCTCAGCCCTCACAACCAGGTCTGGCACAACACAATAATAACTCTTTTTACCCTCGGAGAAAGTCAAACACAAGAATAAATCGATAACTTTCTCCGTAAAGCAACCAACAAACCCGGGCGTCAAAGCCGAAATGGCGACCAAAAGAGACGCAACACTAAAATCTTCTTCTTTGTATTCAACCAAAGAAAACAAAACCACAAACCGCCAAAAGAACAATCAACGAGTACTCAAAACCAAAAACCTTTCCTTGGTTCCCAACCAACCAAAAACCAAGAAAACCAACAAAATCCGATCGTCAGAACGGTAAAGAAAATCCGAAAGGGTCTACCACCAACTCTTCTATTTATCTCCAACCAACTTCCCGATCTATGACAGAAAAGTCAAGCACTCTCCCCCACGGGAGGTTATTAGTCCTTCGGTGATGGCTCCAACCGGCCACACCGACAAACCACAACCTTACTATGAACAAAAGGTGACCGAAACCCTTTGGCACCACAATTCACTTAATCACAAATATAGCAACTCAATCAATTCTTTCATAAACATAGCAACATACATTATCAAATGTAGCACTCAACATCAATGCTTAAATACACCATTTAAGAGTAAAGCAACGATACACATACCCTTTTGTGACACTATGGTTTGGTGTGACGTTATAGAAGGTGAAACTAGAGAATAAAACCTTTCGGCTTAGGGTTTTCTCGCGTTTTTGGGCCGGTTGAAGTGTTATGTCGCCACGGAGTGTCGTAACCTTATTTAACGTGCATGATAAGGTTAATAACATTATGAGATGTGGAATTAAGGTTAAAACTATAGGATATGGAGGTTAATTGCTTTTCCGGGGCGTTTCCGGGCCGTTTCCGGGGTTTTGGGCCTTCCCGGGGGAGTTTGGGCCTTGGTGGGCTTTAGTGGGATGGAGTAGGTCTCCGTAACGGACTAGGATTGGGTGTGGCGGCTGGTAAAAGGGCTCCCCACCAGCCTTTTGGGCGTGCTCCCCCTGCCCTTGGGCGCCCCCACCTCCCCCTCCTAAGCCCTAGCCGCCACCCCCTCTCCCTCTCCCTCTTGTGCGCCTCCACCTCCCCCTTTGCCCCATTGCTCCCCACCTCTCCACCACCTCTCCTCCACCCCCTTGCTGCCCTAGGGTGGTCTCCACACCTCTGCACCTTGTGGATCCATCCGTTGGAGCGAGGAGCGAGGAGCGAGGAGCGAGGAGCGTGGAGCGAGGAGCGATCCGCGAGGAGATCTATTGGAGATTCGTTCGTTGGGCAAAGGTATGATCATGGGGATCCTTGGAATTGATCTAGGTACTGTTATTAGGGTGATTATCAAGTTTTTAGATCAATTGGTGGTGCTGGATTGGAGTTCTTTGGGTTAGATCTAGATGTTGCCACGTTTCTGTTTTCGGGCAGATTGAGCAGTCGGGCTAGGGTTCGAGTTTTCGTCGATTTAGAATCCGAATCTGTCCGTACGGACTTAAAAGAAGTTGTAGATAATTTAATTATCTTTCAGTGGACATAAAGCATGTTAAAATCCGATCATCCGTTTGAAAGTTATGGCCGTTTTACCGAGCGTATTAAAATCTTTGACGCGATTGGAACAGATCGTAGTAATCTGTAGATTAAACAATTTTAGAGTCCGAATCAGTCTTTCCGTATAACTAGAAAAAGGTAGGAAATTTCCTAAGCTTCGCGATGGTGTACTCGTTGAATCTATTTGGAGTCCCAGAACTCAAGTTATGGCCTTTGCAATGCTGCTGTCCCGCCGGGACAGAACCTCTGTTTTTAGGTTTGCAAGTAGTGGGCAATGTCGGTTAGATGGGGATTTGTGTACTGTTTTGCGGTCATTATTGTGAGTGTGTGATGCCTATGTGCAGGTGGTGTGACACCGGGAGTGCCCTCTACGTCCCACAAATCCGTCGCCCGCGGTTGAGGCAAGTGTGTTGTAATGTATAGCGGATTGTAGGTTGTTTGTTGATATTGGGTGAAAGATTGAACACTTGCTATGCTCACTTGCCATGCTTGCTGTTTTCCAATGAAATATTGAGTATGATTATCATGGTTCGATGCCATGTGTTTATATTTGTCATGATGAGTTGCCATATGTTTATGTACATGTGAAATATGATAATTGGCATAGTTGCATGCATGACATGTTACATGGCAGGCGGTGAGAAAGTCATTAACTAATCCGGGAAGGTCGGTGAGAAAGTTATGACTAATCCGGAGAGCCATTAGAGTAAGTCCTACATCGTGATTCCATCTACCGTGGGTTGTGGAAGCGAGGAGTAGGCACCCTCCATCTTCGGAATGGAAGGGGGGAGAGGGTGCACACCGACGGGTGTGTACTCAACCATACCGGTATGAGTTTCCATGGAGATATGAGCATAACATTGCATTGCATTACATTGCAATACATTTTTTTTAATGATGATGATGTTGTTATGTGCTCAAGTATGAGATGTTATATGTGATGTGAGGTATTATTGTCTTGTAAATGATCTTGTTGTCCATTACAATATGCTTGCTGAGTTTTCGAACTCACGCTTGTGTTTTATGTTGTTTTTAGGTACTTTGAGATCGGCATGCGGGAAAAAGGGATCTAGCTACACTTCTACACGTAGCTCCACCATCATAGTCCATAATTAACCACTTGGAGACATGATATTAAGAGTTGTGCCCTAAACTTAATGTATGGTTTAATCTAGCATGCTTGTGAATCCTTATTTGCTTCGTTATAGTTTATGAAGTGGTTAAGCGTGGTATTATTGGCGTAACTTGATGTTATGTCCATTTATGTTGTTGTTTTAGATGTCGTGTGCTATGATATATATCTTGCCATGATATTGAGATTGTGTTAATTCATGGAAAAACAAAGGAGATGCTGCCGAAATATCGGTTTTTAGCATATGAACCTTTGCTGGAATTTATGTTTAATTGTGGTACTTAGATGTTGTTTAGCTTATGTTTGGTAGCATTCGGGCATATTAAATGCCGGGGTGTTACAGTTGGTATCAGAGCGGGCTGTAGGTCCTTGGAATGTGTATTTTTAGTGTCATGCTATAGGGTACAACTAAAATGTGATGTGGAATAACTTAGAAACATGGCTTAGGTTTTTACTAAAATTTTGTCATAGGATAGCAACATTAAAACTTGTAAAAGTGGTATAACTTATCTAAAATTTGACACACATGGATGCACAGTAGGAAGGGTATGGGTATCGTTGTTTACGCTTAAATGTTGTACTTAAGCCTTGTTGCTAAATGCTATATTTGATATAGTACGTTGCTATGTCTATGAGATAAATGATTGAATTATTCTGTTGTGGTGGTAAAAGTGGGGTTTTGGTCTTTGAAGGGTTTCGGCCACCTCTCTTATTTCATAGTAAGGGTGAGGTTTGTGGTGTGGCGGTTAGCGCCACCACCGAAGAACTATTGACCCCTGTAGGAGAAGAGTGCTTATCCTTTCTGTCGTTGATCGGGTAGTTGACTGGAGTCAAATAGAAGAGTTAATGGTGGTTTCCTTCGTATGTTCTTTGCCGTTCTAACGGTCGGTGTTCTTTGCTTTTCTTGGCTTTAGTAGATTTGAATCAAATGAAAAGTGTTTGGTTTTCGCGGATCGTTCCGTATGCGGTGTGTGGTTTTCTCTTCCTTGGTTTAAGACGAAGAAGAGGAGACTAGTGTTGCGCTTCTTTTGGGCGCCTTTCGGTTTTGATGCTGTTGATTGCATTATGGGGAACAAGCATTCAATTTATCCCTGTGTTTGTCTTTCTCGAGGTTAAAGGAGTTATTATGGAGTTGTGCGGACACTGGCTGTTAGGGCTGAAGTTACGTGGCTTTGTAGTAGTACGTGGTGTTTGATTTCGTTATTTTACTGGTTTAAGAAATCATCTTTGAAAAACCCTTCTTGTTTCGTGAAAGATTGGGGTTTGGTGCTAAGGTTTTATTTGCAAAGGTTTATTTGATCGGTTGGTTCCCTCCAGTGGGAGTCTTGGAGATTGAAAAGTGTTTTGGAGAATTCCTTTGCATGACCAAGTTTGGGTTTGTCTCATCGCAATTTTGAGAGTCAAATTTTCCTTATGAACTTAGGATGAGTTTTAAAACTAAAATGTTGTAAACAAAGTAGTCTTTTGGTGAAATCGTTTGTCCCTAGTAAGAATTGATGTTTAGCATGTTATGTAGTAGGTAACAATGTGGTTTATGGATTGATGTGTTGCTAAGTTAAATTTTGAGTTGAATCAATTCAATGTGATTAATATCTCTAGCTTGAGAATAAATAGACTACTAGTGTTGCAGTTTACTCTTAGCGAGAATGATTAAATGTGTTAATGTACATGCTTAGAATCTGTTGCCTTACTTTAAAAGTGCTTATGATCCTTGTTAATGTTAAAAGTTTAAACTTTGATGCATAGTTAAAACATTAAGATGATGTAGACTGCTGTTATTGTAAAAGAAATTTTGCTGGTTGTTAAAGATGTTCTAATCTAATGGATTAATAGAGAAATTTAATCGTGTTGACTAGTGACTTTAATTTGGATGTTGATTAGAGTTGTTATTTATGTTGTTGCAAACTACTAGTATCTTTGGAAGTATGCAGTTGTGTCGCTACAATGCTAGTATTGATATCAATGGAGAAGACATAAGACTTATTGTTAATGATGTTGTTAATGGTAGTGTTAATGCTAGTATTCAGTCTATTTTAAATAGTGGGAGTATGTTGTGTGGTGGTAATTTTGTTATCACCTATGTATAGGAGTAGCTAACAGTAATGTTGTTGGTTGATGATTATGCCCATTTGTTGTTATTGATGACTAAGTAGTTGTGGTAACTGTTTAGATTATTCGTTGGAAAACCATGGTTAAAATAGAGGAAAATTTTAACATGTTGCGATGGAGTGAGCTTTGGATAATTAACATGATGTACAATTTCATCCTTAATGAATGTATGCCTTGGAATCCTAGTTATGAACTTTGTCTTGTAGAGATAATATTTACATGTTGAAGTCGTTGTTTAACCGAATAAGATTCGGTTGTCGAGACGTGAATATATAGGTGGTATGAAATTTATAGGTTGATCTTGCGTGAAAGATTTGTGGAAGTACTATGTTTCAAATTTAGAATAAGATGTATTATGATTCGGTGAGCCGTGGGGATCATGTCATTATAGTCTTGGTTGGGTGCCTTTTTGATAAGCATCATAAACCCTTATTAAAAAATGTTGGGAATGGTAACTAGAGGAAGAATTTGTTGTGAAACTTTCGGTTGAATTGTGTTGGGGCTGCTCTGATAGTTTATAGTGATTTTTGAAGTCTTTAATGGAAAGCGTAGTGGAGTACTAGAGATGGTTCCTTTCATGCCGAAATGTTGTCTAAAAACCTTTGAAACTGGTTTGGTTGTTTGCCATCTCGGTTGAATGCTTTCGGTTGAGGTGTTCCTTATGTTGAGTTTTCAGAGTTTCCCAAAACTCGTAGTGGTTGGTGTCGACCTTTGGTTTTGGCGAATTTGTTTAGTTCGTGTTGTGAGTTTGAGTTTACATCCAAAAGTTTTTGAGTGGATCGCGCCCTTTCGCGTTAGACCGATTTATCTTTGGAATTAATTTTAAAAGGAAGCAGATGGTCATAAAGGGTTGTGTTGGAAACTTTTGAGTTAAGCCCTTGATGTGTAACTCTATTTGACTAGAGTTGGAGTCATTTGGAAAATGTGTCTGGTGTGCGGGTGTTTTACAAGTCTGGATTTTTATGAATGTTTCATAAGTGAATTTGGTTAGTGAAGAGTTTTCTTTTTGGATTGAGTTTCCCTCTCTTTTGATAAAGATTTATGGTGCTTGTGTCTCAGGATGTTTGATTTTGGAGTCGATGTTCTGTTCCAAAGGGTTGAGTTTGATTTTGCGAGGTGTTGCAAAGCTAGTGTTAAATCGAAGATGGGTTTTCACACGATGTGGTGTTTTGTTGATTAACGATGTTGCCGTCATAGTTTATATGAATTAGCGCAACTCTCGATGTTATTCGAGATTTATTCATATGATACCGAGGCAAAAGTCATCATGTGAATGACTATTCGGTAGTGTGGTTACATGATGAGGGAATGGTGAAAAGTAAACATGACATCGTTTTTACATGTTAAATGATAAAAGAGTCGTTGAGCCAGGTCGGTGAGAAAGTCATATATGGAGATATGACTAATCCGGAGTGCTCCTGAAGAGTGTGCATTTATGTCATGAAACGAGATTTCCCTTGCTTTCTAGTATGAAAAGAAGCAATGAACAATTTCTGGTATGTTGGTTGTGATGTAGGGGATTTATGCTTCCTTTGTGTTTTGGCTTAGATGTTGCCGAATTCTTTCCAAAATGGTTGTTAACGCTTTGGGTTTGAGTTGTTGTGTGTACACTTGGGCTTGATAGCTAAGTGTTTTTGTGTGAGGGCGAGACCCTCTTAAGAAAGGAACCAATTGTGGTTTGGTAAGGTTTTCGATCCTAGCTTGGGCTAGGTGTCGAACCTTAGTGGTATAAGGGTGGTTTGTGATGGAGGTTGATGACGTATGGGTTTAACCTTTACTAAGAGTAGCGATGGGTGGAAGTGAAGTTGACGGTAGATCGGTGATAATTGCCCTGCCGTGAGCAGTTGTCTTCACTAGTTGTTTTTGGGTTTGAGTCTTGCCTGGGAAAGGATGGAATAAAATGTTAGTATGATCGTGTATCGGAAGGGCTAGTGTGCCTTAATGAGTTATTCCCCTCGATGGAAACTTTCGGGAATGAAGAGAGGTCGTTAAAGGAATTGTGACTTCCTTTGACTTTGTCATGTTGAGTTTATTGCAGTGTGTAGTCAGGTAGGTTGTGATTGAAGGGTGAGGTGTTTGTCGTGAGGATTCGAGCGTTTTGGGTTGTTGAAGCCCTTCGAGGTTGAAACGCAGATTCTGTTTGGGATTTGAATTGAAAGTTGAACTGTGAGCGGTTGCCCTTAGTTGAGCTAGATCAACACTTTTTCTTTAAGTGTTGGTTTTGGGAACTCGTTTGTCGTTTGTTTCCGGTTCTAGTCGTTGTGCGAATGTTTTGTGCTGCAGAGAAGCCTTTTGTCCCTTGGGGACTTTGTTGCTGTTTTTGGCGTCCTTCGGATTCGAGGTCGAATCCTGTTGAAGGGGGGAAGAATGTGACACTATGGTTTGGTGTGACGTTATAGAAGGTGAAACTAGAGAATAAAACCTTTCGGCTTAGGGTTTTCTCGCGTTTTTGGGCCGGTTGAAGTGTTATGTCGCCACGGAGTGTCGTAACCTTATTTAACGTGCATGATAAGGTTAATAACATTATGAGATGTGGAATTAAGGTTAAAACTATAGGATATGGAGGTTAATAGCTTTTCCGGGGCGTTTCCGGGCCGTTTCCGGGGTTTTGGGCCTTCCCGGGGGAGTTTGGGCCTTGGTGGGCTTTAGTGGGATGGAGTAGGTCTCCGTAACGGACTAGGATTGGGTGTGGGGGCTGGTAAAAGGGCTCCCCACCAGCCTTTTGGGCGTGCTCCCCTGCCCTTGGCGCCCCACCTCCCCCTCCTAAGCCCTAGCCGCCACCCCCTCTCCCTCTCCCTCTTGTGCGCCTCCACCTCCCCCTTTGCCCCATTGCTCCCCACCTCTCCACCACCTCTCCTCCACCCCCTTGCTACCCTAGGGTGGTCTCCACACCTCTGCACCTTGTGGATCCATCCGTTGGAGCGAGGAGCGAGGAGCGTGGAGCGAGGAGCGATCCGCGAGGAGATCTATTGGAGATTCGTTCGTTGGGCAAAGGTATGATCATGGGGATCCTTGGAATTGATCTAGGTACTGTTATTAGGGTGATTATCAAGTTTTTAGATCAATTGGTGGTGCTGGATTGGAGTTCTTTGGGTTAGATCTAGACGTTGCCACGTTTCTGTTTTCGGGCAGATTGAGCAGTCGGGCTAGGGTTTGAGTTTTCGTCGATTTAGAATCCGAATCTGTCCATACGGACTTAAAATAAGTTGTAGATAATTTAATTATCTTTCCGTGGACATAAAGCACGTTAAAATCCGATCAGCCGTTTGAAAGTTATGGCCGTTTTACCGAGCGTATTAAAATCTTTGACACGATTGGAACAGATCGTAGTAATCTGTAGATTAAATAATTTTAGAGTCCGAATCAGTCTTTCCGTATAACTAGAAAAAGGTAGGAAATTTCCTAAGCTTCGCGATGGTGTACTCGTTGAATCGATTTGGAGTCCCAGAACTCAAGTTATGGCCTTTGCAAGGCTGCTGTCCCGCCGGGACAGAACCTCTGTTTTTAGGTTTGCAAGTAGTGGGCAATGTCGGTTAGATGGGGATTTGTGTACTGTTTTGCGGGCATTATTGTGAGTGTGTGATGCCTATGTGCAGGTGGTGTGACACCGGGAGTGCCCTCTACGTCCCACAAATCCGTCGCCCGCGGTTGAGGCAAGTGTGTTGTAATGTATAGCGGATTGTAGGTTGTTTGTTGATATTGGGTGAAAGATTGAACACTTGCTATGCTCACTTGCCATGCTTGCTGTTTTCCAATGAAATATTGAGTATGATTATCATGGTTCGATGCCATGTGTTTATATTTGTCATGATGAGTTGCCATATGTTTATGTACATGTGAAATATGATAATTGGCATAGTTGCATGCATGACATGTTACATGGCCGGCGGTGAGAAAGTCATTAACTAATCCGGGAAGGTCGGTGAGAAAGTTATGACTAATCCGGAGAGCCATTAGAGTAAGTCCTACATCGTGATTCCATCTACCGTGGGTTGTGGAGGCGAGGAGTAGGCACCCTCCATCTTCGGGATGGAAGGGGGGAGAGGGTGCACACCGACGGGTGTGTACTCAACCATACCGGTATGAGTTTCCATGGAGATATGAGCATAACATTGCATTGCATTGCATTGCAATACATTTTTTTAATGATGATGATGTTGTTATGTGCTCAAGTATGAGATGTTATATGTGATGTGAGGTATTATTGTCTTGTAAATGATCTTGTTGTCCATTACAATATGCTTGCTGAGTTTTCGAACTCACGCTTGTGTTTTATGTTGTTTTTAGGTACTTTGAGTTCGGCATGCGGGAAAAGGGATCTAGCTACACTTCTACACGTAGCTCCACCATCATAGTCCATAATTAATCACTTGGAGACATGATATTAAGAGTTGTGCCCTAAACTTAATGTATGGTTTAATCTAGCATGCTTGTGAATCCTTATTTGCTTCGTTATAGTTTATTAAGTGGTTAAGCATGGTATTATTGGCGTAACTTGATGTTATGTCCATTTATGTTGTTGTTTTAGATGTCGTGTGCTATGATATATATCTTGCCATGATATTGAGATTGTGTTAATTCATGGAAAAACAAAGGAGATGCTGCCGAAATATCGGTTTTTAGCATATGAACCTTTGCTGGAATTTATGTTTAATTGTGGTACTTAGATGTTGTTTAGCTTATGTTTGGTAGCATTCGGGCATATTAAATGCCGGGGTGTTACACCTTTCCTACTATGCATCCTCGTGTGTCAAATTTTAAATTAATTATTCCACTTACACAAGTTTTAATGTTGCTATCCTATGGCAAAATTTTAAATATAACCTAAGCCATGTTTCTAGGTTATTCCACATCACATTTTAGTTGAACCTATGGCATGACACTGAACACATGTTCCACGGACCTAAAGGCCGCTCTGATACCAACTGTAACACCCCGGCACCTAGTATGCCGCGAGTGTCACCCAAACGTTACTGAAGCAACCAAAACACCTATTTAACGATAAATTATAGCAACTACACTAAATGCTTTACCGAAATTTCAGCAGCATAACTTTTGTTTTTCCATGGTTTGAAACAACAATGTTATTATCATAACACAATAACATAACGGATGACATCTAAACATGAATAACAGGAGTTATAGCATTATTTCAAGCCCAAAATATAACCTCAAATGTTTCCTGAACCCATACGAAGTGAACCATAGAACCAAACCCACAAAACAACACAAGAACAATCAACTTCATCGACTTCGCAACTCGCTCCTAAAACCCGAAAAACAGAGAATCTGTCCACTGGGACAGTAGGCTTCCAACAAGCATAACTTGAGTTCTACAACTCCAAATCAGGTAAGCGAGTATATTTTCTCGAACCTTAGGAAATTTACCACCTTTTTCTAAGTATACATGAAAACTGATTCGGCTTCTAAAATCCTCTAATCTATAGTTGAACACAATCTGTCCCAATCACGTCACAGATTGGACAGCACTTGGTAAAACAACCATAACTTTTAAACGGTTAAACAGAATTTAACGTTTTTACTGTCCAATTAAATTTAATTGAATTACCTACAACTTTCGTAACAGCCGTCCGACCATATCATGACTCTAAGATCCTCAAAAATGCGTTTGAATGCCGGTTGTCAAACCTGGCCGAGAGCCACTCGCGAGACAGATCTATAATTCAACTTATCCCATTTAATCACAGCACCTAAATGAGAGTTCTAGGCATGGATTCTCCCATCTAGCAACATCTAGAATACCACAAAAAGAACCGTGATTCATTACCTCTTCTTGGAGACTCGAACGACGACGGAATCCTTTCTTCCTTCCGGTCGCTCCTTCCTCCGGAACCGCAGCGAATCACTGAAGATCTTCGGACCAACGATCCACCGAGCGAGGAAATGAAGAACGCCGAGGAAGGAGAGGTGAGTAGCTGCTAGGTGAGGGGAGGGTGGCGGCTAGGGAGGGGAAACCCTAATGGGGTGGCGCACAGCACAAGGAGGGAGGGGCGGCTAGGTGTGGAAGGGGAGGAGGTGGGGGCGCATAGGGCTGGCTTTGCTGCCCCCTAACTCCCCCACATGGGCCAAGAGCCTCCACCATCGGCCCAATTAGGTCCCTCAAGGCCCAAACTAAATCCCCCAAGGCCCAAACTCCCCCGGAAAGGCCCAAACACCTGGAAATGGCCCAAAAACACGGTATAAAGTCGTACAGTAATGCCGTATTCTATATTATTACATTCCGTAATATCACAAGAGCCTTTCCCTATGGAGTGGGATGAGTGTCTGTTCGATATGCTGATGGTCAACGAGGGTGATAATGTCGTATGGGGGTATGATCTGAATGAGGTGCGATAAGGTGCAATTTACAAGAATAATGGTGAGGTGCATGAAGCGGTGACATCATAGGCAGTTTTGCTATGTAGACCCTTTAATGTTACCAAGTTAGATCAGTGGGTGTATGACGTCATATGCCAGATGGAGGGTTGCCCATGGCGTATCCATGCTTACCAGCCTAAATGGGACACCATTTGGAAGTGTTCTATAGTTTTATTCAAATTTTATCTGTACTTATTTCACTCAAATTCTATTTGTAATTGTTGTTTTCATTTTGTATGTATATTCAAGTTGTAGTAACATTGAACTATTAAATTGCAGGTAGGGCGGACGTCGAGCAGTACGAGTTGCTTGAACCGGTGATAGATGCGACTCACCAAAGCCGCTTAGCCACCTTGCTACCACTGGACGGGGAGCCAACATTCGATCTTAGCACCCTACGCTTGCGTACCCCCATGAGAGCATGGCGGATTGATCCACGATGGATTCCGAGGTTAGTGCACTATTCTCATAGTTACGTTACAATGTCTTGTATGTGTGTAGTGATCGTACTTATATTGTTTTCTTGTAGGCTGAGAGTGGTGGGGTTACTTCCTTTATCCCGGATGGTGGAGGCGATAGCCGCCGACGCGTAGGACAAGCGGGGTGCCTCCAGGAGGTTCCCCTACGATAGGAGCTTACTTACAGCTCTGGTGGACTGCTGGCGGTCGGAGATGCATACGTTTCACCTACCATGCTGTGAGATGGTGCCCACACTGGAGGATGCCAATTACCTCCTGGGCCTACCTTGCTCTGGGGACGCGATGGTGCCTGATGATGTCCACATGAAGTGGTGGAGGGAGCTCCTAGACCGGTTCGTGGGCGTGCTATCTAAGGAGACAGAGTACACACCTTTCACTTCTGCGCACGGTCCGACGCAGAAGTGGCTGGTACAGTTCTACGTAAGTGCAGTTTAATTTGTCTCATTTTCTATTTCTTTTTTCCTTGTAGTTCTCGACCTAAGCATTACCTTTTGCAATCTAAGAGGATGGTGGACAGAGCGGGAGAGTACGTCATTAGCTGACACTTCAAGGCATACCTACTCTGGCTATTCGGCTGGGTCTTGTTTTGCTCTTCCCACGGGACAACATCGATAAGCACATGATCTAGTTCGTGAGGATGATCATGGATGCTGACCTGAAGAAGCTCCTGTAGCTGGCGTGGGGGATATGTTATACTCACTGCGACCTACCGAGCCCTTTGCGATGGGTGCCATCACGTGGTTAACTCCTCCACTCCCGCCAGTTGTCCTTTACTGCTTTAGCTGTGGTTGTTCGAGAGGTTCCAGATCGAATAGCTGCAGATGGAAATGGCACCTTACGACGCAGGCTTCTATGGGGCCCCAGGGATGACATTGACTGTCCTACCATGGGGACGTTGTGTTGTCGCCGATGGGTTAGTACAATAACCTTTATCATTAATTATATAATGATTTACCATGTTTCATACTAACTGTCGCCTATTTTGCTTTTTGCAGCTAACTTTCACCCCAATTATATTGCACGCTTCATACCATGAGTACGTAGCGATGTTTGACCAGCTGACGGATGATTATGTCATCTAGCACCCATACCTCCCAGAGCACATCAGTGAGCGAGCACCTCAGGGCCTCTCGCTGCAATGCACTAGTGACGCCGCCTCCTAGCTGACACGGCGTCACATGGTTTTTGATGTGTTCATGGAGACCTACACCACTGTCGGAACCCGAATGTGCAAATTCGGACCCTCTGTATTTTCAGCACTAGTATAGGATCACGCTAGTGCACACAGTCTCAACATCGATGAATATCACAATCATACAAAGCGGAATAGTAAATAAGTATTTATTATAACAAAAGCGGTTTAGTCAACCTTATGGTTAACTTACAAAAGTACGCCTCGTAGGGCAAAGTCTTTATTAAATTAATATTGCAACGTAATTAAAATAAACTCGTGACGCCAACCAATATACCACAGGCAACTGACTGGGCTCGCCTAGTTCGTCAGCTCCTCCTGGAACTCCTCCTCCAGTGCTGGCGTTGATTCTTCCTCAACTGGTGTTCATGTTGTGGCAGGGGTGAGTACTTAAAGCACTCAGCAAGTCATGCACAGAATGCAATTCTAATAGCTACATGCATGGCTTATTCCAACAATAGGCTAAATGGTTCTTTTTGCAATAAGCAACATTCATAAATAACAGTAGTCGATTTGAAAGCAGTAAAACAATAATAACAACAATAATAACTTTCACAATTACTTTCTTAAGTAAAGCATTTATCATCCTTAAACAAGTTCATCATTTCCAATACCAAGTATGCAAAGTTATTTTTATGAAAGCCTAACCCTTGGCTGTAATCCCCAAGCAATGTCCAATAACGTGGACTCGGCTATTCGAATAGGTTGTACACTCTGCAGAGGTTATACACTTTACCCATAAGATACAATCAAACACCACCAAGGCGAGTGACCGTAACAAAGCCTTTTCAATGCTCCTTATAGACCTAGTACTGCCCGCTAAGGTTTCAACACTGAAGGGACTGGTTACCACAATCAGGGCCCCCTCTTGCGCCATGTGAGTTTTCATCCGTACACCTGGAATCCACACCACCATGACAGTACCGAAATCTAGACATCATAAATTAATCTGCTAGGTCTGTCCCATTCCAGACTTGTGGCTGTACGTCAAACTCAGTTCAAATTCTTGCAAGGTTAAGTCCTTAAAGTGACCGAGGCAAGACTACCAAAAGAATTCACAAGTGTCCAAATCAGCAAAAACCAAATACGACCTCCCATGTGCCACTTCTGGCCCACCAGAAATAATCTTGCCACTTGCATCGGTCTAAACCATTTTACCACCCAGTTGATTACCATGCACCACGTGCCATCAACATCATCAATAACACATGTCACATCTTTCATAAACATGTTCCATATCTCATTAAGCCAAATTTAACATTTAATAGTCCAAATCGGTGTTATCGACACGTTGCAGGGCTAAGGATACTATTTACATTCTATCTAATCCATGTTGGCAATTTATTAATGTCCAACTAGTATTCCATCATCTAGGGTGACAAATGATTCATGACATACAATTATTATAGACAAGGTGGCATACAACGAGTAGGTTTCATAGCTATTCCCAGAATTATTTAAAAGCATTTTTAATTAAACTAGCATGCAATAATTCAAATCAACATAATTTAAAAAAAGTGGGACCAATATGGTCAAAGCACAACTTGCCTTGGAAAAGGTCCTGTTCCTGGTCTTGGACTTGTTCTTGGGTCAAAACCTCTCCTAAGAAGCCTTCGGGCAATTCAACGTCTACGTGAAATGGATAAATAAACAAAAAATAAATAAAAATATAGAAAAACTAAAGTCCAAAAATTAAATAAAATTTACCATCAAATAGAGCTCAATTTTACAAAAATTTATAAACTGGAATCACCTCAATTGGAGTTAAAACGCAAAAGTTATAGCCGTTTAAAGTTTGAAAATCAATAAAAAGAATAAACTGAGTTATCTGATTTATTTTTCTATTGAAAAACCGGAATTATGACGTCAGCACCGAAATTGAATTTCGACCGAATTTTTTTTAAAGGAAAATCGATTTATTGCGTCAAGCTTGCGTCATCCGGTCCACAGACCTGGTCCACGGCTGGCTCGGGTCTACGGTGGACTCGGTCCACAAGACCACGTGCCACTGACAGGTGGTTCCCGCCTAATGCTAACATCAGCGAGGTGCGGCTGGCTAGGCTGACAGCTGGGTCCCACCAATGATGTCATTGTCGACGTCACACACGCGTGGGTGCGGTGGCTGACAAGCGGGCCCGACGCTGACGTTAGGGGTGACATCAGCGACGACCGGGCGCTGGCCCGCGCTGCTTCGGCTCCCACGCGTACGTGTCAACACGTGATTGGTCCACGCGTGAGCGATCTCGTCCGTTGATTCAAAAACTGACGGCTACAATTGAATCCAACGCTAACACACGAATCAATCTTAATCGTACACCTTAGATCTAACGGCTGGGATCCAATCTAGCACGGTGCAATGTAATTCTACGCGGCTTACTCTCGCCCGTACGATCTAAATCCAACGGTCCACATTACTCCCAATTTACGGCATTGAAGGTTACGTGTCACAATCTGGTACATTAGATCTAGATCTAACGGTTGAGATCCAAACCAGTACTCCACCATACCGATCTACGTGGCTTGATCCACAACGTCCGATCTAAATCTAACGGTCTAAACTGGTTCCATCTAAGGTTCTAGATTGCATGTAAGTGGAAAGATCTAGGTCGTCTATTCTAGATCCAACGATTCAAATCTAATCTAATGAAATCACAAAGGCGGGCTACGTGGACACACCTTGACCATTGGATGCGGATCGGACGGCTGTGGAAGCTTGCGGGTGTCAGTGATGGCGCGGTGGCATGCGGCCGCTAGGGCTGGGGAAGACGACGATCCCAACGGCGTTTCAGGGCAGCTCTGGCGAAGTGAATGATCAGGTTCGAAGCGTGTCAACGATGCGATTCTAGATCCGGGTTCAGCCGCGGCGGAAATGGCTCGACGTTGATGGAAACGATGAAAGGTCTTAGCGGCAGTGTAACACTCCGGCATCTAGTATGCCCGAATGCTACCAAACATAGACTAAACAACATCTAAATACCACAAATTAAAGTAAATTACAGCAAAGGAGTAAATGCTAAAACCAAAAATTTCGGTAGCATCTTCTTTGTTTTTCCATGAATTGAAGCAACAACAATATGATCACAGGATATAGTATAAAGAATGACATCTAAATCATCAATAACAAGGGTTCTAGCAACAGTATAAGCCTAGAATAATGATTCCAACCATCTCATGAGCCAAACGAAGTAAATGAGGAAACCAAGCACACAAATTAACCATTGCACCAAGTTGCATGGCACTACTCTTATTATCATGACCCAAATGAATAAATTTTCTATAAGTGTGGAGCTACGTGTAGTTGTGTAGCTAATGCCCTTTCCCGTATGCCGGTTTCATGGTACCTAAAAACAACATAAAACACAAGCGTGAGTTCAACACTCAGCAAGTATATTGCAATGGGTCATACAGAACAATTCAATATTATCATCACTACATAACAAATTTAACATCATGATTAAGTCATACTTCATATGCAACATCATATTCATATCTCAACCTCATTGAAATCATTTCATCATCATCATCATCATGTATGCAATGCAATGCACGTGTCTCCTCGACGCAAAATACCGGTATTACCGAGTGCACACCCGTCGGCGTGCACCCACGTCCCCCTTCCATCCCGTAGATGGAGGGTGCCTACTCCTCGCGTCCACTCACCGCGTGGGTGGAATCACGAGGTAGGTCTTACATCCATTGCGCTCCGGATTAGTCATAACTTTCTCACCGACCTTACCGGAATAATTATGACGTTCTCACCGACTGGGCCAAGTTTCATGCCATGTATGCAACATATGCCATAATCATTAACCATAAACCATTGCATAGCATCTTAACATACCCTTTTTATCATATCATGGAAAATACTAAGCACGGCAAGATAGCATTACATGGAAACAATTGCATCTAGTCAAGACAAGCAAATAAACCACATGCTACCCATCCCAATACACTTGCATTAACCTTGGGCGACGGATTGGCGGGATGAGGAGGGCACTCCCGGGGTCACACCACCTGCACATAGATGGCACACAATCACAACGTGCCCACAAAATAGTACGCCATTGCCCATCTACCCCGATATCGCAAACTACTCCCGAAAACTAAAAACAGAGAATCGATTAAATGAGTACATCCTCGCGTAGCTTAGGAAATTCCTACCTTTTTCTAAGCATTGGGAAAAGTTGATTCGGCCTCTAAAATTGTTTAATCTACAAAACTCTACGTTCTGTCCTAGCTACGTCACAGATTTGAACACGTTCGGTAAATCGAGCATAACTTTCAAAAGGCTGGGCGGAATTGGACGTTCTTTATGTCCACTAAAAGGTATTGAAGTTACCTATAACTTTCTCAACAGGCGGACGACCAAATTCCGACTCTAAGGTGGCGAAAACTCAAACCCTATGTCGACTTCACAATCTGCCCGAAGCAGAGAACGTGGCAAACTCTAGTTTTCATCTAATCTACCCAATCACAACACCACCACTTGATCTAAAAGCATCCAAATACCCTCTAGCACAGCCCCTAGACCAACCCCAAGAACTACCCCTGGCCATACCTTCGCCCGACGAACGATGAACCACCGAATCTCCTTCCGGTTCACGCGATCTCCTTCCTCGCTCCAAATCCTACGGATCTCCTCGTCGCAGAGCGCTCCAATGGTGAAACCAGTGGGGTGGTGAGGTGAGGGGCACCCCTAGGGCAGCAAGGACGGTGGAGAGGGGAGGGGAGGGGTGGTGGCGCAAGGGGAAGGGGAGGGGGAGGCGCACGACAAGGGCAAGGGCAAGGGGGCGGCGGCTAGGTGGGAGAGAGGAGTAGTGGCGGCTAGGTCAAGGAGGTGGGGCGCAATGAGGGCAGGGGGAGACGCCCAAGGCTGAAATACCTGGCCCCCCCTCTCCCTCATGGGCCCAATTCCCATCCCACTAAAGCCCACGACTCTTCCCCTTGGGCCAAAACTCCCCCGGAGAGGCCCAAACTCCCGAAACCGGCCTGGAAACGCGATTAAACCTCATACCGTATAGTTTTATTCTCTATTTTCACATTTTATAATGTCACACCATTCCGTAGTGTCACAGGCAGTCTTCGGGCTTCGGTGAGAAATCGAGGGCAAACGGCGGCGGCGCGGACGAGGAACCCTAGGGCGAAACAATGAGAGTGGCGTGGCGAACCGGCCAGGGTATTTAATGCCCCCTAGGCGTGCGTGTCCTGGCTGGATTTCACAGGCGGTCGTTGCGCGGCGGCGCAGTCCGACGAGAGCTCGGAGAGACGACGTGGCTCCATCCTGGTGCACACGCATACATGATCAATGGCTCTGATCGACCAGCACGGACGGATCCGATCCGGACTCGCACGGGCGACGTGGCGCACTCGCAGCCGTCGGATTGAGGCAGAAAATCCAAATAACTTAAGAAAGGAATTAATTCAAATTAAATCCAAATAAATCCAAATAAATTCTAGAAAATTCCAAAAATTCAAATAACTCAATAAATTTAATAAAAGAAAAAAATTGGGATGTTACAGCTGCCCACCATGTCATGAGGCAGTTCAGTCTCCAACAGGCGTTCCTAGTCCCTACTGGTGACGGTGTCCCACCAAGCATCCACACATTAGTTCTATTTTACATCACTTTTAATTGCATCATTTTTTCAAATGTCCTTACTAATGAGATTATATTGCAAATCTCTTTGTATAGACACACACGCAAGGGATTCATTGGTACTGCAAGCTAGGCGACACGCATGTTGCCTTATGCTCAGAAGTGGGCACAGGCATTGGCGGATGTGTACGAGGAGGCTACCCCTTATGACCACGGAACGTACGATGACTACATCCGGTGGTATAGCCCACGCACACGCGTTTGAGTTGTGTGTGTCGTCGACTCTCCTCCAAGGCATGTTCCCTCTACGGTGAACACTTACCCTACCATCCATACTCTGCTTTTCACCACTCAGTTAGTACTTCTTTCAACATGTCGTATAATGTACCATTAATACAATAGCAATAACTAACAAGCCTTTAAACGCGTGCGCAGAGTGACTTTGCAAGGGAGGTTTTGGAGGAGGTCATCGCACTAATGGTTCGAGGTCACCATGGACCACTTGTGAGGGGTGTTGCAGCGTGTTATGGATAAGGCCTCTCATACCCTCCACCTTACGTCTTGTAGGAGGCTTAGGGATGACGACGTGGTATAGGTCCACAGCCATTCCTCCGCTGTACGTGGGCGACAGACGACGCACACCACACCCGAGATAGCGCACATGCAGACTGCCCCTCCTCCTGACGTCCTGTGGAGCTCCAGCTAGCACCATTTTGCATCGTTTATCGACGTGACTGCATGTACACTTTCGTGATCTCTCTTCATCTATTACATTCTTTATATTATGTGGTGTACTAACATGAAATGTTTGACATGAGCTGTTGATGACCAAAGCACGACCCATTCCGGTGACTTGTTCCACTTTGACGACACTGTTATCCAGGAGTGGTTGACGGACCCCCACCAACAATAGCTGGGTGTCGTCCTTTGTCCGTCGCGGCTCATCGATGCGCCTGGACCGAGTCAGCCTTCGCAAGCTACCTTTGCTACTTCGACAGCACCAATACGGCCTTCTAGGAGTACTCATGGACACCCACCTGACCAGCTGACATATCCATCCAAACATGTTCAACGTTGTAGGAGGCCTGGGACCACACGAGGGGTTGCACCTCGCAGGGGTGCCAAATAGTTTTTTTTGCTTTCAGACCTGATGTACTAATTGGATATGATCTTTACATTATGTTGTGTTTTTCTTTATTAACCTATGTACTACTCGGATATTATCTTTTGCTTTCTTAACTATGACATATCAGCATTTTCAGTGCGATTTGACAACACTCTGCCAACAGTTTTGTCAGCCTGATTTGACAACACTCTGCCTCGCTTTCTCAGAGCAAAGTGACAACATACTACCATGATTTGACAACATGCTGCCGGCAGATTTGTCAGCCCGATTTGACAACACTCTACCCCACTTTCTCAGAGCAAAGTGATAACATACTGCCCTGATTTGACAACACGCTGCCAGCAGCTTTGTCAGCACGATTTAACAACACTCTAACTTGCTTTCTCAAAGCCAAATGACAACACACTGTCCCTGATTTGACAACAAGCCATCAGCAGCTTTGTCAGTCCGATTTAGCAGCACTCTGCCCCTCTTTCTTAAAGCCAAGTGACAACACACTACCCTGATTTGACAACACACTACCAACAGCTTTGTCAGCTCGATTTAACATTATGCTACCAACAGTTTTGTTAGCTTGATTTGACAACACGCTGCAAGCAGCTTTATCAGACCACTTGAATAGCACGCTCCCACCAACAACTTTCTATAAATATGGACCCATGCCCATCATAAACATTCCACACTACACCTAGGCAACCCTCACACCGAATGCCTCATCCCTACTAGCATCACAGACCCCTTCACCAGCGGGTTCACGATGACCAACTACGGAGCGAGTCTTCGTAAGTAGAAGTAGCTTGGCAAGAACACGAAATTTCACCAAAATGTTTCTTGCAAGGATGCACCTATGCCACCAGAGTTGCCCCACCCAAGCTACAACTATGGTGCTCTTGTGTGGATAATGCAGTCGAGACATACCGACACCGCTAGCGGGGCACACTACACATGCAACAACGAAGGGGTATGTGGTTAATGACATGCATGTACATTTTGTAATGCATTTTCATACTTCTAACTTCGCCAACGCATGACACCAGCAAGACGATAGTTGCTACTTCTTCTAATGGATCGATGGCCCTGACAAGTACGATAAAGAGTACTTCGAGTACAAATTACACCTACACTATGCGGTTGCTCTCAAGCGCTACACCCGTTAGAAACCTTCTCCTAAGGTTACAGAAGAGAAACCAAAATACCCACCATACCGCCCAGAAGAAGCATACTTCTGGAAGCTCCTATATGAGAGTTAGAAACAAGAAAAGTAGCTAAAGGAGCAAGCTGAGGCAACTCGTTTTCAGGAGGAGCCGAAGATCATTGATGAAGACTATTATTGGGTGTGTATGTACGGGCCTAATTGGAAGAAAGCTAAGGCCAACAGCCTCGTAAGATCAAAGGGGGAGGCACCGATGGATCCTTCCATGTAAAGTCTACGATAGGCATCATGACTTCTTTACAATTCTAAAAGGTGCACATATATCATAGTTGTACTTCCTATTCATCGCTCGTCTATGTTGCCATTTGTACCGAACTGTATGCGTCACCTATGTTTACTTGCTTTTCTATGTCATGCAATGCAATAGTTCCATATGCGCCATCTATCTTATCTCATTTTGTATGCCTTTTGTGCATTATCATGTTTATCACAACGTATTTGATTACAATTTTGTATTACAACACTCAACAAAAAAGGCAATAACTATCAATTAAAATTTCACAATTTTATTGTACATCACTGAACCGAAAAAAATTCAAAATTTGTCTATTCAAATTCCCTAATTTTCCGCTATATCAGTGAACCAAAAAATTCCCTAACTTTCCGCTACTCTCTGACTTCATTCCATTACTACCAACATTAAACATCACTTCTACGAATTTTTCTTTATTGATTTCTCTATGCCTTGTTATGTTCTACTTAACAAACCCCGCTCTCGAATTTCTGTTAAATTTTTACGCGTATATTATTTCTGTATTTTTTTTAAAACCTAGCCGCGATGCCCTGTTTTTGATATACTTATTTTCTAATTTTTTATTTTAACAAAATTTATATATGCTCATTTTGCCTTTCTTCCCCCTCTTTCTTTCTCTCCCACCTCTTTTTTTCTGGTTTGGCTCTCTGTTGCCATTTAGAATGGTGACAGAGAGTTATCATCATTTTAAATGGCGACAGAAATCTCCCTTGTGTAACAGACCTTTATCGCCATTTGAAATGGTAAAAGAAGGGCAATTTTGTTATTTTTTAAACTGATATATTATTTCTGCAATTTTTTTTATAAAATAATACTCCTATAGTTTGAATGGTCTTGTTCCAAAATATAAGGCTTGCATGTAGATTTAATGAGATATTTTCTTCTATACCCCTATTTATTCTCTCTCAACTATATGCATTTATTCAGTACCACCCACACAAAGTATATCTTTCATCTTCCAAGATAATTAAGTGGGAGCATTTAAGTCATTTTCTCTTATACCTTTCTCAATTTCAACGCAATCTTAATCCTCGTGTAAATCAAACTACGCTTTATAAAATGGAACGGAGGGAGCATTATTTAAAAAAAATCCGCAGCCAGTAGCAGGGTTCACCTTTTCGTTTTGCCGATTTTCGAATGAACAGTGAAATTTGATATTCGCAAAAATTGAGCCGAAAATCGTAAAAATCGCATAAATTTAAAAACCAGATTTTTTTGGAAAAAAATTCAAAAATCGTCGAAAATCGACGGAAAATCGACGATTTTGATGGAAAATCGACAACCATGTTGAAATTTTTGTGCGGTCGACTTTTGGTAGCGATTTTCGACGATTTTTGACGAAAATCGACCGATTTCCACCGATTTTCGACCGTTTTTTGACACGTAAATTTTTTGAATTTTCGAATTTTTTTGAATTTTTTTTTGAATCGGACCGATTTATCGACCGATTTTTAATACCGAACCCTAGCAATACGATCGATTTTCGACGATTTTTGAAACCCTGGCCAGTAGTATACATGTCTGCAGGAATCTCAAACTGTAGGCACGGACAGATAGGCTGGCCGGTAGCGTCAGAGAGAACTGCGAAGTTATTGCTACGTAATGAAGCTGAAGGCACGGTCACCGAGGATTTGCCTGGCTAAGCTACTAGCTGCGCTCATGAGCCAATCAATCGTGTCATTGGGTCCGGGTCCCTAGCTTCTTCTCTCCATCGATCAGTCGTCAGCCTTGCTTCCACATGCATTGTTTCGCTTTGCTTGCCTCGGCACCGGTAACGTATAACTGCACAGCAAACATACATGCACAGTTTTATCAAACCGAAAAAATTATATCAAAAAAATCAAACTGAACGATCAACTCGATTTGATCGGTATATAGTATTTGGTATGGTATAAAAATCTGATTTTTGGAATACGGTTTTTCAGTAAAAACTATGAGTAAATCGAAATAATTAAAAAATACATGTATAATTAGATAAAGTAATGATCAAATACGTATATAATACGATTTCACATAGAAGTAATATCCCTAGATTTATCAAAGTAATGATCAAATATGTGTAATAATTTTTATTACCGTATAATTAGATAGAGTAATTGTCAAAGATGTGTATTAGAAACCGTATTGATATTCAAAACAACAAGTAAAAAGAACAATTCAAGTTAGTTTGCTGATACCAAACCGAAATATTATGGTATTTACCGATACCGAACCAAAATTCTATTTGGTATCACATTTCAATTACCGTATTAAAAACTTTATTTACCGAATTGTATTTACCAATTACATTGTATGCACAACCCTACCCTAATCCGCTACCACAGTCACCGCTCTACCCCTTCACACACGTTGCTACCACCTCTCCGACATGCCTCTCCCGCCGTCCTTCACCTCCCATAGCACCTTTCAATGTCGGTTCCAGCGTTCACCTCCTCTACCACCGCCCCATCTCCGTCTGCTTTTTCCCCTATCTTCGGTGGCTTATTATCGCCTGATCTGCCGATGTCAATGACCTCTCCCACCTCATAATCATTTCTCAGTTCTTGATGCCCCTACCCACCACCGCCCTTCTTCGACCCGCGAATGGTGTGTCCCCCGCTGCCATGTCACCCCACCCACCCTTTATAGTTGCGCCGCCCTCACCATCGGTGAGGAAGACGCCTCGGAGCACGAATCTTCAATCAAATCCAAAGGTGTGAAATTTGACTGAAAACAGTCAACATATATTTGTCAATTGGCTTTTTTCAAAAATATATTTGTCCATCGAGACTATATATATGTATATGTGTGTGTATAATATATAGTATAATTACATGGGATACCATGGTGTCTGAGCACCATGATTCAACACAAGTATTTTCCTTGTGTATTGCATGTAAATTTTTCTAGAAATTTTACGATGGTGAGTTTAACTAGTTTACTAACTAGTTCAAATAAGTTTGAACTGAAATTCAAAGTAGAGTTTTTTTTATGATAGTTTGATTGTGATATGTGCTGATTTTATATATAAATCAGCAAAGTATGTGATCTAAATTCATTTAAAATCTTTGAATTTGAGTATATATTTTTCAAAGATATGTATTTCATTTAAATTGTAATAGATGAGTATATAAAATATAATTGACTTTTTTGAAAAATATACTCGAATTTGATTTGAATATGCACATTTAAAATCATGGTGCTTAGGCACCATGAAGTCTCATTTTGGCATCATATATGATATGTATGGGTATGTATGTATGCATGTATATTATTAGATTTTAATGTCATGTTAAGCACGTAGGTGCATCTGGAGAGAGAGAAATATGGGTTGATTACAACGGTGATGTCTCCTAATCTGTGCGCGCGTGCAGGATTGGATATTCGACGCGCTAGGCGTAAGCCATGTTTCAAACGTACTGACGAACAAAACGCGAGCTTACGGACAAAAAACATCCACGGGCCAAAAACTCCCACGTCCCGCATAACTGGCAATAAATCTATCTCGAATCCCATCTTTTTCGAAACAATTCTTCAAAACGCGTCAACTTTTTGTCACCCGTAATAAAATGGGTCACTGATTCGACAGTAAACTATCTACCGCGGATTGGCAATAAAATATAAAAAAAATTACGTCTGGACTTTGGAATACAATGTTCTATGTATAGTACCCACGGATCAGCTTGCAAGCGATCGAAGGCTAAACGTCCAAATAACGGGATATTTAAAATAGAAAGAAATAACAACGTTCCTTCCTCGTTTGACAATAAAATCTAGTGTAGTCCATGGTAAAAAAAAATGCACAAATAAACAATATGATTTGATAGTAAGAAAATTTGTTACACAGAAACCTCCCTACTGCTACCGCCTCCTTTTCATAATAATTATAGTTCTAACTAAATTCACACAAAACAAGGAGACATGGAAATGACTTGTCTACTAGCATTTAATTCATCTCCTTTGTGATTAATAAATGGTAGCCGATAAGATTAGCTAAATACTACCTCCGTTTCACAATAGTTGTAGTTCTAGCATTCAAATTTTTTTTATCAAAATGGTTGTAGTTCTCACGTTCCATTGCAATTTTAGATGCAACATGATATTTTTGTACCCTTCATCAAATTTGAAGCATCCAAGTCATGGTAAAATTGAAATATCCATGTGATGGTAAAATTGAACACTTAGCTAAAATTTGAAGCATCCAATTCGAAGCAAATTTGAACACTTAGCTAAAATTTATAGTATCCAAGTCATGGCAATGTATAGACTTAGCTAATTATAATCGTATGTGATTTAAACCGATATCACAAACGGTTTTAATATAAAACAGTCTGTGATATCGGTTTACATCACAGACGATTTTAAGATAAAACCGTCTGTGATTATATCACAGACTGTCTGTGATATCGTTAACATCAAAGACCGGTATAATTAACAACCATCTATGATAGGTACATTGACGGTTGGACTATAAAACGGTCAGTGGTGTTACATATTACAGACGGTTTTTGAAGATCGTCTGTGATGGTACGTCTGATATAAGCATTCATGTACTAGTGTTTGTCGAAGGTCAGTTATTACTATATCTTGCATACAAAATTGCATCCATGTTAGTACTACCAAACTACAGGGTACAGCTCGGCCTAAACTTCTACAGCTTGTCCGGGAGTGACTTCATCAAGTTGATGGCATGTTACAGTATATAGAACAGAAACTCAGTTCTATATTCACTACCCTTCTCTTGCATATATAAACAGATAAACATGCTGTATAATTACTACGTAGTAGAATAAAAATTACTAGAAAAAAATGTTGGACAGTTCTAGAAAAGTTACCATTACTATAACATAATAAAACCTCCCAACCTCGCCGTCGTAGAACTCCAGGAACTTCATAGAGAAGAAGGTGCAGTCAGCGGCGGAGCTAAGCCTGGGCCCGAGGCCTGGCCCAAAACACCCATATAAATTTCTGAAATTTTATTATAAATTCACAATTTAGCCCAATAATCTTTAGGCCGGTCCGAGGCCTAGGCCTGGGCTGGCTCCGCCCCTGGGTGCAATCATTCACTAGAACCTGCTTTGGGGTGTCAAAATATTGCCCATCCCCACTTTGCGAACTTGGGGATCTGGCCGTCGGCAACAACTTGGAATGCATCTTGTAGTCATGTACTCATGTTACAACCATTTCACCGACGTCCCCATGTTGGTCCTTGGGATCAGTGCACTTCTTGTAGTCGTTTGAGTCTAGCACATCATTTCGCCTTTGTACCATGTTGACATAGTACACCGACCAATGCGAATATTGTGCAGAAGGGCAAGAATACCTGAAAAAAATGATGCGTATATACGTATGTGTATGCAGCGCTGACACATGAAAAGTATTATATAAATAACATTAGTGTTTTCTATAACTGACCAATTTTTCTCCCTTGACCTTTGATTCGCCAATATGTCCCTGAGAATACTAACGACGAGATTGCTATTGTAACTATAAGGAATGACAGAAATTACTGATTGACAACCACATTAAATGCATACCACCAGACTCCACACTCCACAGGATATAATCCTGTAGCCAGCACTCTCCGGCCTCAACTTCGACGTTATTGTGTCTAATGCAATCAATGTAGTACAACATAAACATATCCTCTGTCATTTGATCATCCTCGGACGATTTTACCTAGTAGTGGGCATCGTGCCGTGCCATACCGGTCCGGCATGGGCTCATCGTGTTTTGTGCTTGAACTGTGCTGGGCCGTGACGGTTCATCGTGCCCACCGTATCGTGCTATGCTGGCCCAACTCACCTTCAGCGAGCCCAGGCACGGCCCATTTGCGTTTTGTGCCGTGCCAGCCCAGGTCCGACCTATTTACACTATTGCGACGGGAGGAAAAGAGACACAGAGACACATTGCTCAATCTCTTTCAATTATATCTTGCCCGTTGCTCCCTCTCTCTCGACCGTCCCTCTCAATCTCTCTCTTGCATGTTGCCTTCCTCTCTCTCGCTCATTGGCCGACGAGAGAACAAGAGATGGTCATCTGTAGAAAGCCCAACAGTACTTTTTCTCTCGAAAAAAATCATCACTCATAACCTCGACAATATTAGAAATCTAGTAAAATAAAATCATTGTAGATAAGTGACATAATATAGCCATCAACAACAATGAAATTGTGACAGTAAATCTGTGCCCGTGCCTTCGCCGTGCCGTGCGGGCACGGATCCGGCCTAAACGGTCGTGCTAGGCCGTGCCGCCCATCGTGCCCTGATCTCAGGCCCGACACGGCCTGTGCTACAGTGTCATACCGGTTCGGCACGGCCCACCCCGTGCCGTGTCGGGTTTTGGACTGGGCTGGACCACCATGCTTCGGATCAGCCAAAAAAAAACCCGACCCAAGTGCCCACCTCTAATTTTAGCAAATCGTCGCCAGATGCCATGCATTGATAATCTTGTGATGTGACAACGATCTCTCCACAAACAAATTGTTACAAAAAAAAAGCAACGCGGACTGACAGTACGGATGCCATTCTTTTGGCAATAAAATTCATGCGTAAGATTTTTAAAAGTACTGAATTTTTCATGTGACCCCTTAAGGGTCTCATTGTAGAAAATGATCTCTAGAACCTTGCTGGCCTAATCGTCCCAAGTTTCTCCTTTACCATCTCCCCTGGATGGCACATCCTGCGGGGAAAGTAACTCATAATTATTGTTTGGTGTATATGAATATACCAGATACGTCAATAGAGAATACTATCTGATGCTGTTTGAATACGTAATGTACAACAGGGTCAGTGAGCGGTTCAGGGAAGTGCTTTACTGGGCCAACCAGCTTGAGAACATCGATCTGGGGTGTCCTTGAGAACCATTTTTTTGATCATTTACTGAATCCTAAAAAACAAAGTACACCGATTAATGTTATGACTTAATTTTACTGTTCTCTAGATATAAAATTTCTGGGTGCATATGTAACGCTCACTGTACATAAGCAACATCACCTTCTCAGCGCCCGTGCTGTGCTCCTGAGCGACTTTTCCCGGCCAGTTCCCACAGCATCTTCCCTGATCGTGTCTTCACCATCATCAAGTCCAGCTGTATTCCAATTATTGTCTCTTTTAGTTCCTCCCACATGAAATGTACCTAGAGTTAGAGTTATTTGCAAGACTAAATACTTCATAAATATTTGAAAATTATCTCAATGATGTCCTTGACAAGGTCCACTAGCTTGTATACCGATGTTGTTTGTGGGGGGAAAAAAATCAGGATACAACCCTGGAATGATATCCTCTTCGAAAGAGACGATAATACGATCAATCGTCGCCGACTAGTCAATCTTTGCCTCCTGGACTGTAGACAGGTATACATCATAAATAGTTTTCACAAAAAATTACTTCATATTGATTCAAGGTGTAGAAAAAATAAATAGCTTCGCAAATATCACTACTACAGAACACGCCAATAGGTGTCACCTATACGTGGCTTTTTTCAAACCGACAGAGATAAAGATTTTGTGTCGGTTCTAAAACTCAAAATGGTGGGAAGCTTATTTGTATCGGTTTGTAACTGAAACCGACACAAATAATTACTTATTAGTGTCGGTTTGTAATTGAAACCAGCACAAATAGTATTTGAGTCGGGTTGTAAATGGAACCCGTACAGATATAAAATTATTACTGTCGGTTGGAATTACAAACCGACACAAATATTTTTCCAATTATTAGTGTCGGTTCGTAAATGGAACCGGCATAAATAAGTCATTATTTGTGTCGGTTGTAACAATAACCGAAAAAAATATTTAAATTTTGTGCCGGTTCCATTTACGAACCGACACTAATACTCCTCCCTATATAATCTGAATCTGCTGCTCGCAGCTCCTGCTCCATTCTCGATCAGTTCTTCCTCCCCGAGAGCAAACTCTTCCTTCTTTCCTTCTTGCTCCACTGATTTCATTTGCTGCATTTGGAGTGTTTGTACTTCCTCTAGTTGTTCCAAGGTGAGTAATTTGTTCTCCTCTCTTAATTTATGGTGATCTAGATGCAATTTAATGTTTAGAATTTGTACAATTAAGATTAATTTATATGTAGGTTTAGATTTAGTTTGTTTTAATTGATGTAACATTTTGTAGATGATGAATTTATTACCTAGCTCCATTAGATGAAGTTTTGCTTAGTTTTATATAATGTAGATTAAAATTATGTCCATCTATTATTGTTAGCTAATTAATTATTATCAAACATATATTAAATTTTAATAAGCATTGATTTGTAGTGATCTAGTTGAAATTTAATGTTTACATCTGATTCAATTAAGATTAAATTATATGAGCTCAAATTTTAGATTGATTTTGTTTTTATTGATCTAGCATTTTGTAGATGTTGAATTTATTACCTAACTCCATTGGATGAAGTTTTGCTTAGTTTTATATAATATAGATTAAAATTATGTCCATCTATTATTGTTAGGTAATTAATTATTATCAAACATATATTAAATTTTAATAAGCATTGATTTGTAGTGATCTAGTTGAAATTTAATATTTACATCTAATTCAATTAAGATTAATTTATATGAGCTCAAATTATGGTTTAGATTGATTTTTTTTATTGATCTAGCTTTTTGTAGAAGTTGAATTTATTACCTAGCTTCATTAGATGAAGTTTTTCTTAGCTTTATGTAATATAGATTAAAATTATGTTCATTACTATTGTTAGCTAATTAATTATTATCAAACATATAATAAATTTTAATAAGCATTGATTTGTAGTGATCCGGTTGAAAATTAATGCTTACATCTAGTTCAATTAAGGTTAATTTATATGTGGTTCAAATTAAAGGTTTATTTTTAGTTTGTTTTATTGACCTAGCATATTGTAGATGATTAATTTCTTTAATTTACATATTATATTTTAACAAGCATTGATTTGTGGATTCTAGTTGTAATTTGATGTTTAGACCTAGTTCAAATAAGGTTAATTTGATAATCGTTTATGTTAATTAATTGTAGATGGACAGGAGATGGATGTACAATGCAGACTGTTACAGTTAGAATACATCGACGGCGTCTCTGCTTTTCTAAGATTCATTGAGGAGGACAAGTTGCAAAAGAAAAAGGAATGCATACATTGTCCATGTATTGATTGCAAGAATGAGAAGATGTTTTCAGACAAAGAGCATATCCACTTGCACTTGATTCGAAGGGGTTTTTTACCTGGCTATACACATTGGACAAGGCATGGTGAAGAAGAGATCATACATGAAGGTGATAACGTCATCAACGATGGAGCTAGCAACATGGTAGCTACTGACATCGGTTACGGATCCGATGAGGATAGGTTGCTCGTGGATGATGACAATAATCTAGCTCAGATGTTGCACGATGCAGAAGGGAACTACACTAGTCAGAGAGAGTTTAATCAATTCCAGCGTTTGATGGAGGAGGAGGAGGAGGAGGGTTGGGTCCGCTGGGGGAGCGCGATGGAGGAGGATGACGATGATGAAGACGTCATCCACCACGACGACGATGACTCCGGCGACGACAGCGCCCACGTACCCCCCCCGGCAGCAACGACGAGTGGTGGTATGGGTGATCGCGTCACCCACCACCCGCGCGCCGCTATATATATTATATATATTGTAATTAATTAATATAATATGTAATGTTTTATGTTATGAATTATTAATATAATATGTAATGTTTTATGTAATGAATTATTAATATAATATATAATGTTTACCTCCCCCTTCGTGAAGCTCCGCCACCTCAAACGTTAAATTAAAATATTCAAAGAAATTTATGAAACATAAAAAAAACGTTCAAAAAAATTATGCCACAATGAGAAAATCGTTCAAAAAAAACGGCTTCGAGAAACATTCAACTGGACAGTGAAAATCAGGAGAAAATCGGAAGAAAAATTATGAAAGTACGATTCGAGATGAATGTACACATATAATTTTCACGTATCCAATTTAAATATTTAAAAATATATCGATAGTCAAAGTTTTGAAGTTTGGCCATCACTATGTCCAAAACGTCAACATTTTTAAGACCGGAGGGAGTAGTAACATTAGATTGAATTTTTTTCTAAAAAAAGTGTAATAGAAAACAACTTAGATACCTCACTTAACATTGAAAGACAAGAGATGATGCTCTCTCCAGCTCGCAAAAACTTATCGGTTTGAGATATGTGTAGTCAAAATTTTGAAACTTTAGCTATGAATATCTTTATAAATATTTAGATTAGATGCATGAAAATCATATGTGTACATTCATCTCGAATCGTACTTTCATAATAGTATAATTTTAAGAAATTTTTTATGTCAAAATCGGAAAAAAAAATTATGCCACAATGAGAAAATCATTCAAAAATTATGTCAACTAGAGGTTGAACGGTTACAACGCACATCAGTACCGGTTGATAAGACCAATCGGTACTGATCTCTACCATCAGTACCGACTGGTTACATCAACCGGTACTGAATCAGCCACATAGTACCGGTTCGGGAGACGAACCGGTACTATCTATCGGTTCAACGGCTACTGGGCTGGGGGATATCAGTACCGGTTCAAGTAACCAACCGTCACTAATGGTCTAACATCAGGGCCGGTTGGTACGTTGAACCGGTACTGATGTCAGACCAATTTAAACTTCTTCGTCCTCCCGCTCACAGCCAAAGCAAGAACAGTTCATCGCGCGAGAAGAACAGGAGCTTCAGCCAAGAGCTTCAAGGGAGGGGAGGTGTTGCCAAAATTTCAAATTTTTGGTCATTTTACTCGCAACCAAGGTAACTAAGGTTAGTAACATCATTCCTCACTACATTTGGTCTTAAATGGAACCTCTTCTTTGCTTGAATCATGCATGAAGAAATTTTGATTTTTTTCCCCATAATCGATGAAAGATTATGAATGTAAAGATCTAGCTCGATCTTTTCAAGTAGGATACAAAAACTTGTTGTGTAAGCTTAGAATTTGCATGTATTATAATATAGCTCGCATTTAAGGTGTGGATCTGGCTCAAATTTACGTTTTAGTTTCATCGATCGATGAAGGATGGGGTTTGGTTGCACGTAGTTGGGGAAATTAAGAATGGTGCATGAAAATCAAGGAGTTTGGGATCTTCAAATGGCAATAGTTATGTGAAAAACAAGAAATTTAAATTCATTTGTGAATTAAAATAATATCAGACATATAAATGGCTTTATAGAAAATAACCGCCAAGTCCTACATAATGTAGATGGACCGGCGATGGATGTACATTGACCGACGCTCCCCGGAGTTCTTGCAAGGTTTGCAAGCTTTTCTTCGTGCGGCCGATGCTCACATGAAATCAGGCTACATATGTTGTCCATGCATAGACTGTAAGAATGAGGAGTGGCCAAAATCCAGCCACCTTCACTTCCATTTGCTCTCAAGAGGTTTCATGCCAAACTATACCTGTTGGACCAAGCACGTTGAAGAAGACACTATACGGGAAGATGGTGAAGAAGAAGAAGAGGGGGACAATAATATATCAGATAATGTCCAACACCGTTCGTTCGAATATACATTGGGGGAGTTTGGCGATGATGACCTAGACCAGATGCTGCTTGATGGAGAGGGAGAATACACCGATGAAAGACATTACAAAAAGTTCCAGCGCCTATGAGAGGGCCACGAAACACTACTGTACCCAAACTGCCGACAACGCTCACTGTACATAAGCAACATCACCTTCTCAGCGCCCGTGCTGTGCTCCTGAGCGACTTTTCCCGGCCAGTTCCCACAGCATCTTCCCTGATCGTGTCTTCACCATCATCAAGTCCAGCTGTATTCCAATTATTGTCTCTTTTAGTTCCTCCCACATGAAATGTACCTAGAGTTAGAGTTATTTGCAAGACTAAATACTTCATAAATATTTGAAAATTATCTCAATGATGTCCTTGACAAGGTCCACTAGCTTGTATACCGATGTTGTTTGTGGGGGGAAAAAAATCAGGATACAACCCTGGAATGATATCCTCTTCGAAAGAGACGATAATACGATCAATCGTCGCCGACTAGTCAATCTTTGCCTCCTGGACTGTAGACAGGTATACATCATAAATAGTTTTCACAAAAAATTACTTCATATTGATTCAAGGTGTAGAAAAAATAAATAGCTTCGCAAATATCACTACTACAGAACACGCAATAGGTGTCAGCCTATCTGTGTCAGTTTTTTTCGAACCGGCAGAGATAAAGATTTTGTGTCAGTTTTAAAACTCAAAATGGCGGGAAGCTTATTTGTGTCGGTTTGTAATTGAAACCGACACAAATAATTACTTATTAGTGTCGGTTTGTAATTGGAACCGACACAAATAGTATTTGTGTCGGGTTGTAAATGGAACCGGCACAGATATAAAATTATTAGTGTCGGTTGTAATTACAAACCGACACAAATTTTTTTCGAATATTAGTGTCGGTTCGTAAATGGAACCGGCACAAATAAGTCATTATTTGTGTCGGTTGTAACAATAACCGACACAAATAAGTAAAATTTGTGCCGGTTCCATTTACGAACCAACACTAATACTCCTCCCTATATAATCTACTGCTCGCAGCTCCTGCTCCATTCCCGATCAGTTCTTCCTCCCCGAGAGCAAACTCTTCCTTCTTGCCTTCTTGCTCCATTGATTTCATTTGCTGCATTTGGAGTGTTTGTACTTCCTCTGGTTGTTCCAAGGTGAGTAATTTGTTCTCCTCTCTTGATTTATGGTGATCTAGATGCAATTTAATGTTTAGAATTTGTACAATTAAGATTAATTTATATGTAGGTTTAGATTTAGTTTGTTTTAATTGATGTAACATTTTGTAGATGATGAATTTATTACCTAGCTCCATTAGATGAAGTTTTGCTTAGTTTTATATAATGTAGATTAAAATTATGTCCATCTATTATTGTTAGCTAATTAATTATTATCAAACATATATTAAATTTTAATAAGCATTGATTTGTAGTGATCTAGTTGAAATTTAATGTTTACATCTGATTCAATTAAGATTAAATTATATGAGCTCAAATTTTAGATTGATTTTGTTTTTATTGATCTAGCATTTTGTAGATGTTGAATTTATTACCTAACTCCATTGGATGAAGTTTTGCTTAGTTTTATATAATATAGATTAAAATTATGTCCATCTATTATTGTTAGGTAATTAATTATTATCAAACATATATTAAATTTTAATAAGCATTGATTTGTAGTGATCTAGTTGAAATTTAATATTTACATCTAATTCAATTAAGATTAATTTATATGAGCTCAAATTATGGTTTAGATTGATTTTTTTTATTGATCTAGCTTTTTGTAGAAGTTGAATTTATTACCTAGCTTCATTAGATGAAGTTTTTCTTAGCTTTATGTAATATAGATTAAAATTATGTTCATTACTATTGTTAGCTAATTAATTATTATCAAACATATAATAAATTTTAATAAGCATTGATTTGTAGTGATCCGGTTGAAAATTAATGCTTACATCTAGTTCAATTAAGGTTAATTTATATGTGGTTCAAATTAAAGGTTTATTTTTAGTTTGTTTTTATTGACCTAGCATATTGTAGATGATTAATTTCTTTAATTTACATATTATATTTTAACAAGCATTGATTTGTGGATTCTAGTTGTAATTTGATGTTTAGACCTAGTTCAAATAAGGTTAATTTGATAATCGTTTATGTTAATTAATTGTAGATGGACAGGAGATGGATGTACAATGCAGACTGTTACAGTTAGAATACATCGACGGCGTCTCTGCTTTTCTAAGATTCGCTGAGGAGGACAAGTTGCAAAAGAAAAAGGAATGCATACATTGTCCATGTATTGATTGCAAGAATGAGAAGATGTTTTCAGACAAAGAGCATATCCACTTGCACTTGATTCGAAGGGGTTTTTTACCTGGCTATACACATTGGACAAGGCATGGTGAAGAAGAGATCATACATGAAGGTGATAACGTCATCAACGATGGAGCTAGCAACATGGTAGCTACTGACATCGGTTACGGATCCGATGAGGATAGGTTGCTCGTGGATGATGACAATAATCTAGCTCAGATGTTGCACGATGCAGAAGGGAACTACACTAGTCAGAGAGAGTTTAATCAATTCCAGCGTTTGATGGAGGAGGAGGAGGAGGAGGGTTGGGTCCGCTGGGGGAGCGCGATGGAGGAGGATGACGATGATGAAGACGTCATCCACCACGACGACGATGACTCCGGCGACGACAGCGCCCACGTACCCCCCCCGGCAGCAACGACGAGTGGTGGTATGGGTGATCGCGTCACCCACCACCCGCGCGCCGCTATATATATTATATATATTGTAATTAATTAATATAATATGTAATGTTTTATGTTATGAATTATTAATATAATATGTAATGTTTTATGTAATGAATTATTAATATAATATATAATGTTTACCTCCCCCTTCGTGAAGCTCCGCCACCTCAAACGTTAAATTAAAATATTCAAAGAAATTTATGAAACATAAAAAAAACGTTCAAAAAAATTATGCCACAATGAGAAAATCGTTCAAAAAAAACGGCTTCGAGAAACATTCAACTGGACAGTGAAAATCAGGAGAAAATCGGAAGAAAAATTATGAAAGTACGATTCGAGATGAATGTACACATATAATTTTCACGTATCCAATTTAAATATTTAAAAATATATCGATAGTCAAAGTTTTGAAGTTTGGCCATCACTATGTCCAAAACGTCAACATTTTTAAGACCGGAGGGAGTAGTAACATTAGATTGAATTTTTTTTAAAAAAGTGTAATAGAAAACAACTTAGATACCTCACTTAACATTGAAAGACAAGAGATGATGCTCTCTCCAAATTTCATAAAAACTTGTCGGTTTGAGATATGTGTAGTCAAAATTTTGAAACTTTAGCTATGAATATCTTTATAAATATTTAGATTAGATGCATGAAAATCATATGTGTACATTCATCTCGAATCGTACTTTCATAATAGTATAATTTTAAGAAATTTTTTATGTCAAAATCGGAAAAAAAAATTATGCCACAATGAGAAAATCATTCAAAAATTATGTCAACTAGAGGTTGAACGGTTACAACGCACATCAGTACCGGTTGATAAGACCAATCGGTACTGATCTCTACCATCAGTACCGACTGGTTACATCAACCGGTACTGAATCAGCCACATAGTACCGGTTCGGGAGACGAACCGGTACTATCTATCGGTTCAACGGCTACTGGGCTGGGGGATATCAGTACCGGTTCAAGTAACCAACCGTCACTAATGGTCTAACATCAGGGCCGGTTGGTACGTTGAACCGGTACTGATGTCAGACCAATTTAAACTTCTTCGTCCTCCCGCTCACAGCCAAAGCAAGAACAGTTCATCGCGCGAGAAGAACAGGAGCTTCAGCCAAGAGCTTCAAGGGAGGGGAGGTGTTGCCAAAATTTCAAATTTTTGGTCATTTTACTCGCAACCAAGGTAACTAAGGTTAGTAACATCATTCCTCACTACATTTGGTCTTAAATGGAACCTCTTCTTTGCTTGAATCATGCATGAAGAAATTTTGATTTTTTTCCCCATAATCGATGAAAGATTATGAATGTAAAGATCTAGCTCGATCTTTTCAAGTAGGATACAAAAACTTGTTGTGTAAGCTTAGAATTTGCATGTATTATAATATAGCTCGCATTTAAGGTGTGGATCTGGCTCAAATTTACGTTTTAGTTTCATCGATCGATGAAGGATGGGGTTTGGTTGCACGTAGTTGGGGAAATTAAGAATGGTGCATGAAAATCAAGGAGTTTGGGATCTTCAAATGGCAATAGTTATGTGAAAAACAAGAAATTTAAATTCATTTGTGAATTAAAATAATATCAGACATATAAATGGCTTTATAGAAAATAACCGCCAAGTCCTACATAATGTAGATGGACCGGCGATGGATGTACATTGACCGACGCTCCCCGGAGTTCTTGCAAGGTTTGCAAGCTTTTCTTCGTGCGGCCGATGCTCACATGAAATCAGGCTACATATGTTGTCCATGCATAGACTGTAAGAATGAGGAGTGGCCAAAATCCAGCCACCTTCACTTCCATTTGCTCTCAAGAGGTTTCATGCCAAACTATACCTGTTGGACCAAGCAGATGGTGAAGAAGAAGAAGAGGGGGACAATAATATATCAGATAATGTCCAACACCGTTCGTTCGAATATACATTGGGGGAGTTTGGCGATGATGACCTAGACCAGATGCTGCTTGATGGAGAGGGAGAATACACCGATGAAAGACATTACAAAAAGTTCCAGCGCCTATGAGAGGGCCACGAAACACTACTGTACCCAAACTGCCGACAAGGCCACAAAAAATTGCGTACCACACTAGAACTGATGCAATGGAAGGCAACCAATGGATTGTATGATAAGGGATTCGACGAGTTGTTATGCCTCGTAAAGAAGTTGCTTCTAGATGGTAACACGCTGCCTGAAACTACGTACGACGCCAACCAAGTTGTCTGCCCTTTGGGGTTGGAGGTACAGAAGATACATGCATGCCGTAATGATTGTATCCTTTATTGCAATGAGTACGAGGATTTGGAAGCTTGTCCAGTGTGCAAAGCTTCGCGGTATAAGACCAGGCATGATGACCCAGGTGAGGAAGATGGGCAGCGTAAGAAGAAGAGACCCCCGGCTAAGGTGGTGTGGTATTTCCCTATAATCCCCCGGTTGAAGTGTTTATTTGCGAACAAAGCGCATGCCCAGATGATGTGCTGGCACAAAGAAGATCGTAAGGACGATGGAAGGCTAAGGCACCCCGTTGATGGCTCCCAGTGGAGGAAAGTCGATAGAAAGTACCCGAACTTTGCTGAGGATGCAAGGAACATAAGGTTTGGGTTGAGTACGGATGGGATGAACCCGTTCGACGAGATGAGCAGCAGTCACAGCACTTGGCCCGTGACTCTATGTATCTACAACCTTCCTACTTGGTTGTGTATGAAGCGGAAGTACATTATGATGTCGTTGCTTATCCAAGGGCCGAAGCAACTTGGAAACAACATCGACGTGTACCTCAAACTGTTGGTTGAAGATCTGCTAACGTTGTGGAACGATGGTGTACATGTGTGGGATGAGTACAAAAGAGTGTATTTCACCTTACGTGCATTGCTATTCGTAACCATCAACGACTGGCCTGCACTTGGTATCTTGTCTGGCCTATCTATCAAAGGATATAAAGCTTGCATCCAGTGCCTAGAGGGTACAGACAACAAGTATCTGAAAAACAGAAAGCATTCCAAAATTAACAACATCTAGCGTGAGGTTTTAGTCCAAGGCTACCAAGATCAGAGTCCTCGTAGAGTCGTACTATTGCAAATCTATCGAATAATTAGCAATGCTACAAGCCATATTAGTTACTCACAACATTAGTTTGAATCCATAACCACATGGATGTATTAAGCAGCTACTAGCTTTAGTAGAGACTTCTAAGTTGGGCCGATGCAAAAGTGTGGCTGTAAGATGTTCCCAGCTAGCATGGTAAAATATGACACATAACTTGATAACTTGAAGGTAAACAAACTAGTTTAGTAGTTTTACACCCAAAAGAGAGCAACATAAAGCAATCCATCCGCGGTCACAGACAACATCAATTTAGGCCTTGGATATCAACGAGAGCACCAGTTGTTAGGCACGCACGGTGACGGAGACGGACCTGGAAACACCGACAGGACATCGCCGCCGTTATTATAACATAATACTTACTTTTACTAGATATAAAAATTTAATTACAAACAAAGAAAATCCGCAAAAAGAAGTAAAATAATTATTAAGAATTAAACACGAGGCCAACAAATCTGAAATTTTTATTCAAGGTATAGTATATTTTATAAAACCCATTATAAATCAATTTATGTCCTCAAATTAATTAATTACAGTAATGGAAATTTTAAAAACTCCCACTTGTACCAGGTCATAACACCAACCGGTACTGATAACCCTTAGCGAACAAGTACACAGGGGAAACAGTACCGAGTCATAACACCAACCGGTAGTGATAGCCCCTAGGGCAACAAGTACACAGGGGCAGCAGTACCGGGTCATAACACCAACCGGTACTAATAGTATCTAACAGTACCGGTTGGTAATACGACCCGGTACTAATTCCCCCTAGGGCAACCAGCATTTGGCGGGGAGGGGAATCAGTACTGATGTCTAATATCAGTACCGGTTGGTAATATGACCCGGTACTAATTCCCCCTCGTATAAAAAGTGGAGAGGTCGAACTCTTGTCTTTCTCGCCACTACCGCCTCCAAGTCTCCAACTCCGCCGTCCACACCGTATGCGCTGTCCTCACCCCCACCGTCCGCGCCTCCGATGACTCCGCCGCCCACGCCGTCTGCGCTGCCTCACCCGGCCGTCGGCGTGGCGCACTTCAGCTCGTGCAGATCCTCCGACAACCCTGCCAAGGCCCACGCTGCCCCCTCCGACCACCCGCCGTCCGCCGTCCTCACCCCCGTGGCCGCATCCTCGGCCAACTTCCTCCACACCGGCCCCGCATCCTCCACACCGGCGCTGCATCCTCCTCTCCGGCACTGCGCGCCCTCGGTGAGCCCTCTCCGGTGCCTACTTACAATGCTTACTGTTTAGTGGATTATGTGGATGCATGTTTACTGTGGATGCTTACTGATTATGTGGATGTTTACTGATTATGTGGATTATGTGGATGTTTACTGATTATGTGGATTATGTGGATGTTTACTGTGGATTATGTGGATGCTGATTATTAATGTCGATGGACAATGATACTGATTATGCTGATTATGTGGATGTTTACTGTGGATTATGTGAAATGTTGATTATGCTGATTATATATGTAAATTTGAAATGTGTAAGTATATGTGAAATGTGTATAAGTATATGTGAAATGTGGCTTATGAAATGAGTAAGTATATGTGAAATTTGAAATGTGTAAGTATATGTAAATTTGAAATGTGTAAGTATATGTGAAATGTGGCTCACGTAAATTTGAATTTTGAGATAATATGCATATGTGAAATGTGTAAGTATGTTGATAGTATACTCGTCGTTGCCGCCCGTCTTCCTCTATCCACTCTTTCCCACCACCCTCCGAGTCGTTGCCACGCGTGACCTGTCCTCCTCTATCCCCAACACCCTCTCTGTCTCCCCCCTCTCTCCCCCTCTCTCGATCCCTCACTGTCTCCCCTCTCTCGATCCCTCTCTGTCTCCCCCCTCTCTCTGCCATCTATTAGAATCAATGAACGCTTGTGTGGCTTGTTGCTTGTGGGTTATGGTCCGAGAACTTATGTCCGTGGGTGGTTCATTTCGATTGGATGCCAAATTTCGTATGTAAAGTCAAAATTTGAATTCTAAAATGTGTAAGTATATGTTATCTATGTAATTATATGTTAAATGTGTAAGTATACTTTTATTGATCTTTTTTTGTTAATTTTTAGTGCCCTTTTCTAGCCTAAGAAAAAACGATGGCGGACGAAGGATATGATGGAGAGGAGTTCATGAGGAATTTGATTGCGGGAGATGATCTTGTAGAGGCGGAGGGTCGTGAACCCGCCGAGGCCGCTGAGGCAGCAAGGCCCGTCGAGTCTGTTGAGGCCACCACGGTAATTAGTACGAATGCGTATATGCTGGTTCCACTATCATGCTAAGTCAACATTCTAGCTCGTTCATCATTGTACCATATTTTCAGACTAGTCAATCGAGTAGGCCATCACGTCACCGAGGTCCAAGCAAGAAGTCGAAGGCCAGACATATTATTACTGTAGTCGGCGATAACGGCCAACCTATTGAACCCGAGGGGGTGATTCCACCGTTCAATTCGGCATGCGGCTTCCACGTCAGGGACCACGTGTCAATTAGTATCGCGAAATGGGAGAATGTCCCTGAATATACAAAGAATATGATCTGGACCGATTTGAAGGAGACATTCACCTTCCCCGAAGGGACCGAACAGAATGTGAAGAGTTACGCGTTGAAGAAGATGGCCATTGCATTCCAAACATATAAAAAGAAGTTGACCACGGAATATATCAAGAAGGACCTAACACCCGACTTCAACAAGCACCCAAAGTTGCAGGATCACTGGGTTGCGTTCGTCAACTATAAGAATTTGGAAGAAGGTCGAAGTCAGCCGTCCTTAGCCGAGCGTGATGACGTCACCGCTGACATCATCCGAGGGGGCCCACATGTTAGTGAGACATGTACTCGTGGACCGGGTCCACGGTGGACCCAAACCGAACCGTGGACCACGTCCATGGACCGGCTGACGCAATAAATCAATTTTTCAATAGAAAAATAATTCGGTGGAAAATCAAATTCCACGTTGACGTCATGCTGACGTCATTAATCGGGTTTTTCAATATAAAAATAAATGAATTAATTCGGATTATTGATTTATTTGAATTTTGAAACTTCAAACGCTTATAACTTTTGCATTCTAATTCCGATTTGAGTGATTCAAATTTCTAAATTTTTATAAAATTAAGATCTACCTAATGATGAATTTTATTGAATTTTTGGACCAAAGTTTTTCCCTGCAATATTATTTAATTGATTATTTAAACTTTAAACGCTTATAACTTTTGCGTTTTAACTCCGATTTTGACGATTCAAATTTCTAAAAATTCATAAAATTATGCTCTCTCTGTTTATGGACTTTATTTGTATGTTCGGATACTTTTTGTGTATTGTTTTATTTATTGGTTGCTATTTGCACGCGTTACGAGTAGATGTTGAAGTACCCGAGGGCTTCGAAGGTGAAGTTTTGACCCAGGAGCCAGCCCAAGACCAAGAACAAGTACTCTTTGAAGGCAAGTTGTGCTTTGACCATGTTGATCCTATTTCGAAATCATTTTGATTTAAATTATTGCATGCTAGCTTACTTAGAAAATGCTTTAATTAATTTTGGGAAATTAGTTAAGTGCCAATTTTGCATTATGACAACTTGATTATTATTTATGTGCCATGACCCCTTGTCACCCTAGTTGTGGATTACTAGTTGGACATTATTACATTGCCAACATGGGTAATTAGACCGATGTAGTATGCTTAACCTTGCCACGTAACATGTTTTTGACAATTACATGATAACATTGACTTAATGAGATATGAAACATGTTTTGAGAAGTGTCATGTGTTATTGATGATGATATTAATGGCATGTGGTGCGTGGTGAACAACTGGGGGTTTGATAAATAGTTTTCGACCGGGGCATGTGGCAAGAATGATCGGGTGGGCCAGTTGTGGCACCAGGAGCGTTGATTTGGTTCTTCGGGTAGTCTTGCCCTGGTCACCCGAAGGACTTAACCTTGCAAGCCTTTGAACTAAGTCAAACGTGCAGCCACATGTCTATAATGGGACAGACCTAGTTGATTAAGTTGCTAATAACGTACCTGTGGGACTTCGGGGTGTCAACTATACCTTTTGTGTAGTTGTACGGGGGAGCGTACCAGGGCTGCGGCCAGGTACCCATCTAACGGTTGATTGACCTGAACTTCGCCTTCGCTAAGGGAAGGGTTAGTGTGCAATAACCGGAGAGGCCCACTTGTGCTGTTAGAAGTTTTCGAAAGACTTTGTTACATACACTCGCCTTTGTGGTGTTTGGCTGTATCTTGTGGGTAAAGTGCATAACCTCTTCAGAGTGTAAAATCTATTCGAATAGTCGTGTCCGCGGCATTGGACATTGCTCGGGAATTACAGTCAAGGGTTAGACTTTCTTGAAAATAATTCGGACTTGAAAGGTTTGGTTTGGTTTAATAATGACGTTGATGGAAACGTGGATTAGGAATGGGAAAGATGTATATTTAACTCCTGGAAAAGTTATTGATCTTATACTTGTTTTTACTGCTTTCGAATCTACTTATGTTACCTGTCAAATGCTGTTTTACTGCAATTATACCATGAGCTACTCCTTTGTACTAAGCCATGCATGTAGTATATTAGTTTGCATTCTGTGCATGACTTGCTGAGTACCAAGTACTCACCCTTGCCACAATACAACATCAGTTGAAGAAGAGTCTACACCAGCTTTGGAGGAGGAACTCCAAGAGGAATCGTCTATCTGGGGAGCGAGCCCAGTCAGTTGCCTGTGGTATACTGGATGGCGCCATGACGTTATCTTATTTTCCGCTGCTGTTATTTCTCTTTTAATAAGTTTCCGCCCTGCGTGGCGATTATTTGTAACTTGGCCTTAAGGTTGAGCAACCAGCTTGGTTAACTAATTAAAGTACCTTGTTATTTTGTTGAGTATGATTGTGATATTTACCAATGTTGAGACTGTGTGCACTAGCGTGTTCCTGGACTAGTGCTGAATACACAGAGGGTCCGGATTTGCAAATTCGGGTCCCGACATGCTCATGATTAACTTCCTTCATGAACCGCCGGGGGGGAGAGCATATATATTCCTCCCCACATCCTGGAGTCTCCTACGCTTCCTCTTGAATCTTGACACTTTTACTCGCAGTCTCCCTTCCTCCTTCCTTGCAATGGCGATCCTTCCTCAGTCTCAGGCCAACGACGACAGGGCGAAGGCCCTGTCACAGATGGCGCCGGAGGGGACCCTCTGGGTGCGCTGCGGGACACGATCTCCCAGGCCCAAGCCCGGGGAGATTGTGCTCCTCGTCCCGCCGTTCTCCGAGTTCTTCCTTATGGTCCTCCATTCCTATGGAGTGCACCATCTTCATCTTTCCCCCAACTCCATCGTCATCCTTGCCGTCTTCGCACACCTGTGCGAGATGTTCGTGGGGGTGATGCCCAGCCTCCCACTTTTTCGGTACTTCTACACCCTCCGCACCGCCGGCGACGGGGAGGTCACCGGGAGCTGCCACTTCCGCCTTCGCGACGGGATGGTCCCCCACTACAGTGCCTTCCAACAGAAGTCGAACTGGAAGTCCTGGAGGGAGGACTGGTTGTACGTCATAGATGACTGTGGCTCGGACATCCTCGCCCTTCCCACCGCCGCGGCAGAGGGGCACGAGGACTGGAATGAAGCCGTCGTGGAGACGGACGAGCTTCGGGCCATGGCGGACCGCATTCAGCACCTATAGGACGCCGGCCTAACTGGGGTGCTGGTGGTTCGGGACTACGTGTCCCGAAGAATCAGCCCTCTATGGCTCTGTGTTCACCCGGCGTGGCAGTACATGGGCGATGACAACCTGACCAGGATGTTCCCGGGCAGTAAGTCCTTGTCTTCTTCTGAACGTGCGATTTCTTCTCGCCATCTTCGTCTTTTGACTCCATTTCTTTTTTGTCAGGCGCTGGGAATCTAACCAGATCCCTCCTTATGAAGTGGGTGAAGGAGCTGCTCCCAGTCCCTGCTGGAGATCTGGTGTTTGCCGACAGGGTCCGGCCTCTAGCCGACATGGATCCCGTGGAGCGGAACCGGATCACCAGAACGTTCCCACCAATGGGCCCCACAGGCCTTGCGGTGGTGCCAGCCAGGGGCCCTTTGGTAATCAGGGGTGCCGCGGCCCCTGTCGACCACGCCGTCGGGAAACGTCCGATCGCCGACGATCCTCTGGCCGCAGATCCGAAGAGGCCCCGCACCCTAGGCGACGCTTCCAGCAGCGTCATGCCCGCCACTCCTCCCGCGATGCTGGGGGAGTGGGTCTTTCCTCCGGGGCGTCGACGACCACTGCCCTAGAGACGGCGCCGATCCTGACGGCGTCGAGTGCTCACACGTCGCCGCCGCCGGCTCCAGGGGCTTCGCTGCCGCTACCCGCGACATCCTCCTCTCCAACCCCGGTGCCCACGACTTCGGGCAGTCACTGTCGCCTCCCAAGCATCGAGTTCGCCTTCCCCACCTCCAAAGGTGATCAGACAGCGGCCCGGCCCCGTGGTGCCTCCTGCGCCCGTCGGGACTGGGGCATCTTCTTTGGGCGGCCTAAGTGACGCCCCTGGCTTGGCCCCAGGAGGCATCGTCTAGGTTGTCGCCGCCCCTGCGGTGCTCGCCCCTCCAACCCAGGGTCCGGACCATGCCCGAGTGCTCGCCAACCTTGAATGAGTATACGCGAGCATTGGTACCCTCCTTGCCATAACCGCGGCCCAGCTAGCATGGTACCCCCAGTAGCTGGCTGCTTTGCGGGAGGAGAAGGAGAAAACCGAGGCGGCGCTAGCTCAAGAGAATGCCTCTTCGGGTGCCCGGGCCCGGGCGGCCGAGGTGGCACAGACCAGGGTGGCAGCGGAGCACCGCCGGGTGCTCCACCACCTCACTGTCATACTCCACGACGCCTACAGGAGCATGAGAGAGAGCTTGGCGCCTCTTGGCATCGTCCTTGCACCTCCGCAGGAGCCCACCGCTCTGCAGTACGCTGCTGGGGTGAATCGGGATGCGGAGGCCCTCCAGAATCTGCCCGCTGCCCTCGCCGAGCGTTCAGCTGTTGAGGGGAGAGCAGTGGCCATCGAGGCAGCTTCCTATGTGCTGGCGTGTTGTGCCAGCCACGACGCCTCCTTCAACGCCGTGGCAATAGCCGCCGGCATCGAAGGGGACGAGGCGGCGGCACGAGTGCGCGTGCAGGAAGCTGCGGAGTTCGTCGCCGGGCTGATGCAGGTCCAGCCCTCGGCGGGCCTCGCCCCTCCAGCCGAAGACGCCGAAGAGGGCGGGGGGATGCCGAGGACGCAGCAGCAGATAGCGCCAACAACCAATAGCCTTTTCAAGGACACTGGCTTAGTCTTCCTTTGTCTTTATTTTTTGTAGTCTGTAATCATGAAACTTATTAGTACTTTTGGGCACTATTCAAAGTATTCATGTTACCTTCTTGTTTGCCAATTATGCTTGCGCATATCTCCTAACTTCGATGAAGGGCGGCCAGTTCCCAATCCGCTGGACGAAGTTGAATTAGCTCACCAAAGTATGTTGGAGATACCTGGTCGCCTTAGCGAAAAAGGCTTGCTGCAAATAATACCACCCATTAGGTAGCGCCCCTAAGGGTTTCCTTCCCAAGAGTTGGGGTTTTTGGGCGTAAAGCCGCCGCAACATCTTTCCTCCACATGCACCGTCTTCTGAGGGGACTTAGACTTTTTTGCGTTTCGGATTTAGGCTTCGCGGGGCTGCGTGTAAGGAAACAGGGGAGCTAAGGGCGGGGGACTTAACGGTGTCGGCGGAGCTGGCCGTCTTACGAGACCGGGCCGCGCGCAACCCCTGGTCGCCCGACCTTATACGACTTAGGCACCGGAAGCAACCGTTTTTCACAAAAAAGAAACCCCGCGCTATGTCCCCGCGCGTGGTAGGCTATGGTTCCAAAGCTAACTGATGCTTACGCTCCAAGTGACTTGGAATTACGCTTGCGGGGCTGCGTGTAAGGAAACGGGGGAAGCCAGGGGCGGGGGACTTAGCGGTGTCGGCGGAGCTGGCCGTCTTACGAGACCGGGCCGCCGCAACCCCTGGTCGCCAGACCTTGTACGACTTAGGCGCCGAAAGCCACCGTTTGTCTAACAGGGAACAACCAATATAACTCAGAACCAAAGGCGACCACAGCAACAAACTCCTTCTTGGTATGCGCAGGAAAGGAGAGAAAGGATCAAAGTAAAGATACTTTTGAAACCAAACACTCCCCTGTCGGACGATAGTCGCTGGAAGGGCTGGCCTTCGACCGCCAAGCATTTACATCTTCAGGGGTAGAACTTCCACAGCAACTCAATGTTCTGGGAGTTCGCCAGCTCTTGGCCTTCCTTAGTCGCCAACCGGACGGCGCCTGGTCGCGACACTGAGATTACCTTGAAGGGCCCCTCCCAGCTGGGAGACAGCTTGTTGCGACCGGCGTGCGTTTGAACTCTCCGCAGCACTAGGTCGCCCGCCACCAGCGTCCTCTGGCTGACTCGAGAGGCGTGGTAGCGTCGGAGCCTTTGCTGATACCGGGCGGCTCGAACTGCAGCCCGGTCCCTTGCTTCTTCCAACAAGTTGACATCTTCTCGGCGAAGATCCTCTTGGCCTTCTTCTACGAAGGCCGCCACCCGCGGGGATCCGAACGTCAGTTCGGAGGGAAGAACGGCTTCGGCACCGTAGACCAGAAAGAACGGCGTCTCGCCGGTCGCTCGGCTTGGTGTGGTGCGAAGTGACCACAACACAGCGGGGAGTTCTTCTGTCTACGATGCCCCTCGCTTCGGGAGCTTGTCGAATGCTCTTGTCTTGAGGTCCTTAAGTACCCGTGCATTGGCACGCTCCACCTGACCATTGCTCCTGGGATGTGCTACTGACGCGAAGCATACCTTGGTGCCCATTTCTTCGCAGAAGTTCAAGAAGACTGCGCTAGTAAATTGTGAGCCGTTGTCGGTGATAATTCAATTGGCGACCCCGAAGTGGTTGAAGATCCCGCGGATGAACTTGACGACAGCAGGGGCCGTGATGGCGCGCACTTCTTCGGCTTCAATCCACTTGGTGAATTTGTCGATGGCGACGAAAAGGTGGGTGAAACCTCCTGAGGCCCGTGGAAACGGTCCCAGAATATCCAAGCCCCAGACCGCGAACGACCACGAGAGGGGTATTGTCTGGAGGGCTTGGGCAGGGCGATGCGTGCGCTTAGCATGAAACTGACATGCAGCACATCATCTTACCACCACAGCATCCTGGAGGGTCAGGGCCAAGAGAATCCCTCGACGAACGCTTATCGACGAAGGCCCGCCAGATAGATGGCTCCCGCACACATCTCCGTGGATCTCAGAGAGTAGAGAACTCCCCGTTTCCCGAGTAATGCATCTCAGCAGAAGTCCATTTCGACTCTGGCGATAAGGTCCCCACCTACCAGAGTATAGCACTTAGCCCTTCGTGCGATCTTCTCAGCTACAGCATCATCGTTGGGGAGCACTTGGTCTTGCAGGAAGGCCAGGATAGGGGCCATCCATACCTCTTCCCTGCCAAGTGTGGCGACCAGATGGTCACACAGGTACTCCGCTTGGGCGAGTGTTTCCCCTGGCGCCGCCGTAGCGGGGCCGGTGCTCTCTGTCCCGGAAAGGCGGGCCCCGGGCCACTCACCACCGTCGGGAGCAGAACGCCACTCGCCGATGCTGGGGGCTACCTGCCGCACTTCGACATCGGGGGCTAAGACACCAGCACCATTGTCCCCATCAAACCCGGGGGCGACAATGGACGATCGAGGTGGACACCCTTTGCAGCCCTCGACCGGATGAATACCTTCGCCGCGGTCCCTGGGGACAGGGGCGGCGTCAGTCTTTCGCGTCGGTCCTCCTCCAAGGGCCCCAACCGGATGAGCAACACTGCTCCTACCTTGTTCAGGGGCTGTAGTGGACGGTTGAGGGGACTTCCCTTGGAGGGCTTCAACCGGACTCTCGGCGTCATTTCCACCCTCACTGGGGATTGCAACGGACGGCTGAGATAGTCTTTCCTCAAAGACTCTGGTTGGAATGGACGATCTGGACGAAGCGAGCTAAGACAGCTCGTCCGCCAGATGGTTGTCTCGTCGAGGGATATGGGTAAAACCCAGTCCATCGAATCGGCGCTCCAATCTCCGAACTTCCGACAGGTAGGCAGCCATGATCGGGTCGGAGCATTGGAACTCCTTGCGCACCTGGTTGATCACCAGTAGAGAGTCTCCCTTGACTTGAAGGCGTCGAATTCCCAAAGTTGCAGCAACGCGCAGACCTGCTAGCAGCCCGGAGGATGTCACCAGTTGGGGCGATCATGACCACCCCAGCCCCCGCGCCTTCGAGCCTGAAGGAGCCGTCGAAGAATAGCATCCAGGGGGAAGGCACGGGGTCTTCTTCATTCTCCGAAGCGGCGGGAGTCCATTCAGCAACGAACTCCGCCAGTTTTTGACTCTTGATGGTGGTGCGGGGGACAAACTTGAGGCAAAACTCTCCAAGTTCCACCGACCACTTGGCGATACGGCCCTCCGCTTCCCGGTTGTGGAGGATCTCCCTCAACGGGTAGGGCGTAACGACCACCACCGCTCGCCCCTGAAAATAATGTCGTAGCTTCCTGGATGCCACCAAGACAGCGTATAGCATCTTCTGGGCCTGCGGATATCGAGTTTTCGCATCATGCAGCACCTTGCTGACGAAGTAGACTGGCTTCTGAACATTATTCATCTCCGCCACCAGCACAACGCTTACCACCGCAGGGGTGGCGGCTATGTACAAAAGCAACTGCTCGCCGGGCTGAGGGGCGACCAGTATCGGTGGTGAGGAGAGGTACTGCTTTAGGTCTTCAAAGGCCAGTTGAGCTTCCTCCGTCCACTCAAAACGGTTAGTCTTCTTGAGCAGCTTTAACAGAGGCAAGTTTCTTTCTCCCAGCCGGGCGATGAAACGCCCGAGGGAGGCCAGTCGACCCGCCAAGCACTGAGCTTGCTTGAGTCGAGTGGGCGGTTTCATATGCTCAATCGCCGCTATCTTGTCGAGGTTAACCTCGATGCCACGACTGGATACGAGGAACCCTAACAACTTCCCGGAAGGCACCCCGAACACACATTTTTTGGGGTTGAGTTTCAGTCCGTTCTTCCGAAGATTGGAGAAGGTTTCCTCCAAGTCCTCAATGATCCCTTCGCCTTTCTTGGTATTCACTACTAGGTCGTCCACATACACCTCCAGGTTGTGCCCAATTTGGGGGGCGGAACGTGGCGTGCATGGCGCGCTGGTAGGTTGAAGCCGCATTCTTCAACCCAAATGGCATTTTGACATAGCAATATACGCCCATAGGGGAGACGAATGTGGTCTTCTCTTCGTCTTCATGGGCCATGCTAATCTTGTGGTACCCGGAGTACGCATCCAGAAAGCACAGCAGTTCGCAGCCTGCGGTCGAGTCGACAATGAGATCAACTCGAGGCAGTGGGTAAGGGTCCTTTGGGCAGGCCTTGTTGAGGTCGGTGAAGTCGACGCACATTCGCCACTTCCCGTTGGACTTCCTTACGAGTACAGGGTTGGCGAGCCACTCAGGGTGAGAGACCTCACGAACGATCCCTGCGCTCAGAAGTTTCTCTACCTCCTGCCGAATGGCATTTTGCCGCTCGGGGGCCTGTCTCCGTATTTTCTATCGGATAGGCCGCGCGCCGGGCAGCATCGCCAATCGGTGCTCGATCACCTCCCTGGGGACCCCGGTCATCTCAGACGGGTGCCAAGCAAACACATCGGAATTAGACCGGAGGAAGGTGACGAGCGTGTCTTCCTATTTGGCACTGACGCTGGCGCCTATGGAGACGCTCTTCACGGGCTTGCCCTCCCTCAAGGACACCGCTCGCAGGTCACCAGCCGAGGCGAGTGAGGTGCGGTTCTCCGACTGAGGTGCTGAAGGATCGTTATTTTTGATCCAGTTGATTTTGATGATGAGTATTTGAAAAAGATTTGAAACCAGTTTGATATTTCGACAAGATTTATTTTTTGGTTTCTTTATTTGAAAAGATCTGAAATCAGTTTGATTATTTGAAAAGCTTTTTGATTTTTGCAAAGGTTTTTGTTCGTGTTTTGAAATCGTGTTCTTAGAATATTTAATGCAATGCACTCCTGTGAGTGGTTGCATGGTTTAATGTGAGTCAAGTCGCGGACTTGTGCTCGGAATCGTTTTGTGGTTTGTTCATGTGCAGGTATTGCTCGAGGGCGAATGTGGTCGATGACGGATCGGAACTAGGTTCATGGAGGAACCGAGGTTCGGGACTAGGTTCGTGGGGAACTGAGGTCTTGGTGGTTAAGGATGTCATGCGGGACGTTCGGGCTAAGAGAATGGTGCACATGAAGAATGGTTAGTCACGTGAGAATGGCATGAGGTCATTCGCGTGCAAAGTGTTAGTCACGTGAGTATGGTAGGGTTGCCATACGCGTGCAAGAGTTGTACTCGGCCAGGTTGGGCCAAGTGGAGTTGTGTTGAATACATGCTCTTTCTAGGATTAGGAGTGGGAATCCTTTTAGGATTAGGAATCCTTCTAGGATTAGGACTCCTTCTAGGATTAGGTGTGTTTGCCTTCTTTAAATAGAGGGGTTGCCTCCTGTTGAAGGCAATCAAGCTTTGAGCAAGCTTTAGGGTTGTACTCTTTTGTTTGGAGTATTTTAGACAAAAGAAAGGAGAAATAAAGATCAAGTTCATCAAATCTTTCGGCGAGCTACAATTCTAGTTAGATTTATTCTCGCCATCTTCTGGAACAGTAAGCTTGCGAAGGTCATAACTTTTGATCCGTAAGTCCGATTGAGCTGATTCTTTTTGGGTTTGATTCGTATTGGAATCTAGTTTCTTGTGTCTAAATTTCAGATCGATCGGACAGTTGGATCTCCGGGAATTCGCGTTTTACCAAACCTCTATCATTCTGTTTTTTTTCGAAAACGAGGCAATTATTTGGTTCTATTTTGGGGTAAACTTTTAATAGATCAAGAATTTGGTTTTAGCTTCTGCACAATCATTCACCCCCCTCTGATTGCTATATTCGGTCCTACAAGTGGTATCAGAGCTTGGCTCTACTAATCCATCTTAATAGGTGATTAGTAAACGGTAAGTTATGGCAACAGAGATATACTCGAACAAGCCGCCAATCTTCAATGGCACAGACTTTCCCCACTGGCGGATTCGGATGACTGCATACCTTCAAGCTCAAGGTAAAGATTCCATACGAGCTTCCTTCAAATGATGATATTGATAAAATCGAGTTTGAAAAAGATGTTGAAAACAATAATAGAGCTAGAAACATATTGCTTCAAGGACTTGCTAGAAAAGAATTCGATAGAGTCTGTCATTTACTCACTGCTCATGAAATTTGGAAATCTCTTCAAGATTATCATGAGGGCACTGACTCTGTAAAAGAAGCTAGGCAAGATCAATTTAAAAAGGAATACACTAGATTTGAAATGAACTCTGGAGAATCTCTAGATGATTGTTTTGCTCGCTTTATGTAATCTTAAACAATCTTAGAAATGTAGATGTAAAGTACATCGACTCTGAAAATGCTAGACATTTCCTATCATCTCTTGATCTTAAAATCGGCAAATGAAAGTGATCGCTTAGGGAAGCTCACAAGATGAGTGAAATGACTTTGGATAAACTATATTCTAGTCTCAAGACTTTTGAGATAGACATTGTTTCAAGAACATCCAATGATAACTCTATGGATCTTAATGCTAATTCCTCTTCATATGATAATGCTACTAGTTCTTCATCATCATATTCCATTACTGCTTTGAGTGCTCTTAGTGATGAACAGCTAGATCAAATACCAGAAGATACACTTGCTCTTCTTTCCAAGCGTGTCAATGCAGCTTACATGAGATCAAGGGAAAGAAAAGGAGCCTCCATCCACTGCTACAACTGCGACAAGGCAGGGCACATCCGTGCTAAATGTTTCAAGAACAAAGATAGAGAGGAGAAGGAGCAAAGCAACTCCTCCAAGTCCTTCCGGCCAAGAGAGAGCAAGGATAAAAATAAGCAACGGACGAAAATGATGCTCAACAAAGTCTTCGAGGCAATTGGTCGCTTAGACTTAAGCGACATTGATGACTCAACTGAAGATGAGAAGGAAGCGAAGCAAACGAAGCTGAATGAGAAGGATCTCACCGGACTATGCTTCATGGCAAAAGGGAACACTAGTGATTCTAGTGACAACAACAGCACCTCCAGCGACGGTGATGAGGTAATGCCTTTGTATAATGAGCTTTGTGAAGTTTTAGTCATATTGAGAAAATCTTTAAGAAAATCTTCACTCAAAAATAAAAGCTTAGAAAAAGATCTATCCATGCTAAAATCTGAAAACTTTGATCTTAGAAATTCAAATTCTGAAAATATTTGTGATACTTGCTTAGATCTCAAATTTGAAATTAAGTCACTAAAAGAGGAACATGTGATTAAACTAGAACAAGTTTATGCTTAGAACAATTAAAAATGAAAAACTTGTGAAAAATATTGGTTGCTCTACTGATAGTTTACATGATCAAATTGCTTGCTCTAAATGTTCTATTCTTGAGTTGAAATTAAAAGATGCAAATTGTAGAGTTACCCAATTAACAAATGACATGTTCACTCATGAAATTAACTCGTGTTCAAATTGCCGTAAATGTAAAGCTAAAATTGACACTCCTTGTGATAATTGTTTAACTCTTGCTAAGAAAGTTGATTACTTGCAAAATTCTTTGGAACGTTTCACTGATGGCAAGAAAAACCTAAATATGATTTTGGATCAATCAAAAGTCAGCACTCAAAACAAATGTTTAGGTTTTGATTCTTATGCTCATCATAAATCACATGCTCCCACTGTTGTCAAAACACTTGAAAGTGGAAAATTTGAAATTGTCAATGAGCCTAAGAAAACTGTCTTTAAATCTGCTGGTCTTTTATCTTCTACTATGATGAATGCAAAATGTGCTTCTACTGTTAAAGCAAAACATCATGTTAAGTACACTTGCACTCATTGTGGTAGAGATGGACATTTAGTAAACTTTTGCTTTATACTAGCTAAACAACAAAAGAGAGAAAGGTTTAATGCTAGGTCTAATTTCTGTATGTGCACGTTTTATTTCTCATTATGTGCCTAGGGTGATGCAAACACCTCTTGTTACTAAGAACACGAGAAAAGACAAATATGCTTTTATGCATAAGAATGCTCGTGTTGTGCCAATCACAGCGTCATGTGTCTCAAGATCGGATTCCTAAACATCTTATTTCTAACCCTTGATCGAGACCTCGACAATTTCTCGCTTCTATGTAGGCTTCTCACGAGGAAGGAGAACATGTGGCTAGTGAATTTCGGATGCTCACTTCATATGTTCAGTGATAAGTTTTGGTTCCTCCTTCACTCGTGCATCTCGTGCTAAAAGTGTTATTTTTCAAGATGCTTCTTCCACCTCTGTTTTCGCAAAAGGCACTAGTCCAAATAGTGCGAGTGCAGTGCATATGTTCAGGGGGAGAGTATCTTTGTTGATGAAGATGATGATGATCTTTGTTGAGGATGAGATAATTGGAGTTTCTTTGTGTGCTTGTGTGCTCGTTTTCAAGCTTCCCGCGTGCTTCACATCGACAAGCTATCAAGAGGATTTTAAGGTATCTCCGTGGTACTCAAGATTTTGGCATTTGGCTTTCTGCTTCCTCATGCATTAGTTTAAGAGCTTTCTCTGATGCTGAATTTGGAGGATGTAGAATTGATAGAAAAAGTACATCTGGTTCATGCCACTTCTTGAGTAATTCTCTTTCTTGGACACATTGATGTTCGATATCATTTTCTTAGAGATCATGTTGAAAAAGGAGCTATTGAACTGAAATTTGTTGATTCGGATGCTCAATTTGCTGATATTTTCACTAAGCCGCTTGATTCTTCTTGCTTTGCCTTCTTACGCGGCGAACTTGGGATCATTCATCCCCATGGGTTGATTTGAGGGGGAGTCTTGATTTTAACTCTTTCATTTGTGTTACTTGACTTTGGTTCCTAGAAGTGATTTTTTTATAAGTGGTATTTTGACTTTACACCTCAAGTAAAAACCCATGTTTTCATTGCATCATGTAGTACAAAGCTTTGTTGACTATTCTTGTGTATATAGTCAAATATGCTACATCACTTCACTTCTCACTAAAAGACTAAAAGACTAAAATAATTCAATTTGAGATGCTTTTCGAGAATATTTTGGCTCTTGTTCATTATGGTATTGCATTTGTGAAATAGGCTTAAAAGTTTCTTGTCATCTGTTGAAAGGCTAGAGCTGATTAGAAACTATGTGTGAGTTTTTTGTTGGACTTCAAATGATCATTATGAGTCTCAAGCAAAATCAGTGTTTTAATGTTAAAAGCAAGTTGAAAAAGATGCAAGCAAAAGCTCTTTGGGCTAAACACAAGTTTAGTACAATGTGCGACTTCCTTGCCAGGGATTTAAATGCAAAAGATGCAAGAAAAGGCTACTTGTCTAAACAAAAGTTCAGAACAATGTGAAGCCACTTGCCAATTTAAACTGAGAAAGATACAAGAAAGAACTACCTACTCATACACAAGTATGGGCTAGTGTGCTTGATTACTTGTCATCCCTGTTGATCACAAAGCAAAATTGTCAAACTTGCTAAAAGAGAAAAAGGAAATTCAAATGGTTGAAAAGGCTTGAGACAAATATTAGTGAATTTGAAAGTCTCTCTATGCTCATGATAGATTTCTTTTTCGCTTTGGCAAAATCTGTTTATGACATTTTACTTGTTTGCTATAATTTACTTATGCAATAACTATTCTATGTGTTAGAGCCTCCATATTCTCACAATTTGCTTTCTCATTGGATAATTTGATACAAAATGAGAAAGTTCTCCTAAAAACTCTTCAAATGCTTTACTTTGATTATATACCTTGAATATACTTCAAAGCTTGAGATCTTGCATTCATTAAGGGGAGTTTTGAGATCTTGATGACTATTTTGTCAAAAAGGGGAGAACAAGTCAAGGAGGTTTTTGAATTGGGATTATTTGGTCTTTTGGTTCTTGCTCAATCTCTTGTCAAATCTTATATTGTGTTTTGTCAAATTACTCATCAAGGGGAGATTGAAGGATCGTTATTTTTGATCCAGTTGATTTTGATGATGAGTATTTGAAAAAGATTTGAAACCAGTTTGATATTTCGACAAGATTTATTTTTTGGTTTCTTTATTTGAAAAGATCTGAAATCAGTTTGATTATTTGAAAAGCTTTTTGATTTTTGCAAAGGTTTTTGTTCGTGTTTTGAAATCGTGTTCTTAGACTATTTAATGCAATGCACTCCTGTGAGTGGTTGCATGGTTTAATGTGAGTCAAGTCGCGGACTTGTGCTCGGAATCGTTTTGTGGTTTGTTCATGTGCAGGTATTGCTCGAGGGCGAATGTGGTCGATGACGGGACTGGAACTAGGTTCATGGAGGAACTGAGGTTCGGGACTAGGTTCAGGGGGAACTGAGGTCTTGGTGGTTAAGGATGTCATGCGGGACGTTCGGGCTAAGAGAATGGTGCACATGAAGAATGGTTAGTCACGTGAGAATGGCATGAGGTCATTCGCGTGCAAAGTGTTAGTCACGTGAGTATGGTAGGGTTGCCATACGCGTGCAAGAGTTGTACTCGGCCAGGTTGGGCCAAGTGGAGTTGTGTTGAATACATGCTCTTTCTAGGATTAGGAGTGGGAATCCTTTTAGGATTAGGAATCCTTCTAGGATTAGGACTCCTTCTAGGATTAGGTGTGTTTGCCTTCTTTAAATAGAGGGGTTGCCTCCTGTTGAAGGTAATCAAGCTTTGAGCAAGCTTTAGGGTTGTACTCTTTTGTTTGGAGTATTTTAGACAAAAGAAAGGAGAAATAAAGATCAAGTTCATCAAATCTTTCGGCGAGCTACAATTCTAGTTAGATTTATTCTCGCCATCTTTTGGAACAGTAAGCTTGCGAAGGTCATAACTTTTGATCCGTAAGTCCGATTGAGCTGATTCTTTTTGGGTTTGATTCGTATTGGAATCTAGTTTCTTGTGTATAAATTTCAGATCGATCGGACGGTTGGATCTCCGGGGATTCGCGTTTTACCAAACCTCTATCATTCTGTTTTTTTCGAAAACGAGGCAATTATTTGGTTCTATTTTGGGGTAAACTTTTAATAGATCAAGAATTTGGTTTTAGCTTCCGCACAATCATTCACCCCCCTCTGATTGCTATATTCGGTCCTACAGGTGCACCGGGGGATGCTACCTCATTACGGCCAGAGCAGGTGGTGCCAACCACATCCATATTCATCGAATCCCTGTGGCAGCGTAAGGCTTCCGTCCTATCCACCTGGATGGTGATGGGACTAGCGGGCCCCGTAATCTTCACCACCATGTAGCCGTAATGGGTTACCACCATGAACTTGGCCAAAGCAGGTCGACCAAGCAAGGCGTTGAACGGGAGGTCGAAGGCGACGACCTCGAGGTCTACCATCTCTGTGCGGTAGTTGCTTTCCTTCCCGAAAGTGATGGGAAGGCGCACTCGTCCCAGGGGCATCAAGCCAGCCCCCAGGGCGATGCCGAAAATGGGCAAAGCAGACTCCATCTCCTGGAGGGGGATCCGAAGCTTGCTAAAGGCCCGCTCAGACAGGAGGTTAATTGAACTTCCTTCGTCCAGCAGTACCTGGTCCAACCTTACGTTCCGGACTGTGGGCGAGACCATGAGTGGAAGGCTACCTAGGCCGGCAGTACTCTCAGGATGATCGGCTCCTCCGACCACTTCAGTGTTCGGCACGCTCCTGAGCCCGTCCCCGCGGTGTACACCTCCCTCCACTACCGTTTGAATGCCGTGTTGGAGGGATAGGTGGCAGATCCACCATTGATGTACGCCACGGTACAGTTCGCCCGCTAGAATCCCAACGGGGCGGAGTCTTCGTCTTTGTCTTATCGGGGGCAACGATCCTTCAGCTGCTGCTCCACAATCTCGCTGATGACTGGACAACGCGCCAAGTCGTGAGAGTGGGTTTGGTGGATTGGGCAGAAGGGTTTGCCCCCGTCGTCTTCACGGCCGTCAGGATGGTGAGCATGGCGGTCATCCCACCGGTCGGGGCGGTCGCGCCCCTGGCCAGGACGGTCATCCCGCCGGTTAGGGCGGTCATGTCTTTTGGGCCAGTTGTCCCGACGGGGGCGCTCGGCGGCCAAGACCCGCCTAGTCTCGTCCGCGTCGCGCTTCTTCTTCTTCTTCTTGGTTGCAGGGCCGGGGTCCCGCGAAGGGCCGGCTTCATCCTTTCCTCGGGGCGCCACGGGGGTTGGTGCGAGTCCTCTAGCCTCTGCTGCTCTCGCACATCGGTGTGCGAGAGAGAAGAGCTCTGAGGTAGTGGTGATGTCGCGGGTAGCCAACTTCTCCCGCATCTTGGTGTCCTGCACGCCCCTTCGAAAGGCGATGACGACCGACTGTTCCGAAATTTGGGGAATCGTGTTGCGACAGTAGTTAAAGCGCCGGACAAAGTCGCGCAATGATTCCCCTCTTTTTTATTCTAGGGCGTGGAGGTCGTCCTCCACGCCCGGCTGTATGTAGGACCCCTGGAAGTTGGCGACGAAAACGTCGCATAGCCCTTCCCACGAGGAGATTGATCCTTGCGGAAGGTTCAACAACCAGGATCGGGCGGATCCGGTTAGGGCTGTGAGAAAGTAATTCGCCATCACCCTGCCGGACCCACCCGCGGCACGCACCACCGTGGTGTAAATTTGTAGGAACTCCTCCAGATTGGTGGTGCCGTCATACTTCTCGAGGGACGCCGGGCGGAACCTGCTGGGCCACGCCACGCGACGTAGCTGTCGGGTGAACGCCTGGCATCCCGCACTGTAAGGGGAGTCATCCTCAGCTCTAGTGTCTCGACGCGCAGAATGCGCGGAGGTCCGATGAAGACGAGTCCCCGGGGAGCGGGAGGAATGAACTTCCTCCGAACTCCGGACGGGGGAATCTCGGGAGGGGGTCCAGCTCCCGGAAACTATACGCAGAGTGCGTTCAGAATCTTGGGAACGATGACCACGCAAGAGGCCGTGAGAATCGCCGCTGCGCCGTCGCCGAAGCCCCCTGTGATGATCCCCTGAAACCCCGCGGCCCCAAAGGGGGCTGGGGTGCCTGCTTGGGCCCTCCTGGCCGACACGTCTCTCGCCCGGGCGACTTGAGGTGGGAAGAGTGACCATTCCCCTTCGAGGGGGGAGTCCCATTGGTCAGGGACCGATCGGGAGTTCCCACTCGAAGCTGGGCCGCCTCCACAAGGAGGACCACATCCCGGAGCCAGGGTGCAACGGGGTTGTCCCCAGCGAGCTCCACAGGTGGATGACTCAGCAGGAGACGCGCCACGCGCAAGTTCTGGGCTGGGGGGCCTCTTCCCACGCCAATCGACGGCGAACCGGGGGCCCGACGGCCCTTCGAGAGGCCTCGGTGCCCCTGATTGGAAGTGGCACAGAATCACCCTTCGCTCGGGGAGAGTGAGGGGGTGCTACCGCAGCACTGACAGCTTCGGCCACTGGTGGTGGTGTCATGTGCAAACCCGCCATCCTCCTGATGACGGACCTTCAATGAAGTTCGCCGGAAATGGCTGGAGTCAGACTGAGGTAAGCCAACCGCGCACCCCTACCTGGCGCCCCCCTGTCGGCATTTTCAACGACAGGATCCTCCCGCGAGGGAGGTTTTAGTTCGGTTTGGGGGTGTACTTAGCGGAGACTTAACCCGGTCACTCTCTCCCTGCCGTCCCGGAGAAGATAAATAGTAGACACACTTGATTTTCCTAGGTTCGGGCCCCCAAGGTGGGTAACAGCCCTACGTCCTGCCTGAAGTCTTTGTTACTATCGAAGAAACGAAATCCCTCTCGGATGCTCCGCCTCCCTCAACCGGACCCCTGCTTGAGGGTTTTCTTCCTTCTACAATCTCCTGCCCCCCCATTCCATGCACCAAACCGCCCTTATATATCCCCGGTCGGTTTGGGCAAGTGGGGGGACAAAATTACGCCGCTGCGCGGCTCATTAATTACATTTCATTAATGCCATCCCATCTTGGGGCCTCCTTCTTTGTGTCGCTACACTACGAGCCGTCAGGGCTGTGCGCTTCCCATGACGGGCCAGACATGGTAAGTCAGGAAAAGGGCCTGTCGCCACGCCCCGCATTAAATGTCCTGACACCATCCCCCATGGGAGGCTTCTGGGCGAAGCTTTCTTCAGCTTTATATCCTGTGCCGCCACATGGGCCTCCTCGCCCCACGAGGGGGCTTAAGAACGCCGGTCGCCACGTAGCCACGTGGGCCTCCTCGCCCCGCGAGGAGGGCTTAAGAACGCCGCTCGCCACGTAGCCACGTGGGCCTCCTCGCCCCGCGAGGAGGGCTTAAGAACGCTGGTCGCCAGGTGGGGCCCTTCACACCTTTTTTAAAGGCGGAGAGAGTACCCCGGTGTAGAATACGCCGACAGCCAAGACCTACAGGAGTCGGACGAGAAGCAAGTCCCGACAAGCACAGCGGATGCAAATGCTAGAAGAACGCATGAATCAAATGATTCAAGAACATATGAATCAAACACAAGAATGCATAAAGGAAGAGGTCCAAAGATAGGTACAGTTAGCCTTGAGCCAATGGGTGGATGCGAGCCAGGAACCTCCTACTAATGCAGACATCATTAGCCCCACGGGGTGGTGGAGTAGTTGTGCTTCTGGTGGGCTGCCCGAAGATGACCTGGGCCACTAGCCTGTGGATGACATCACGCAACGGACACCTTGTGAGCTGCACATCCAAACGAAGAATATCTCCTTCATGGCGGCTCACGGCATGGCTCACCAAATGGAGCCGGGGCAGGTCATCCATGGCCAGCAGATACCGCCGAGCTATTCCATGGTCTCGGTGGAGGAGGTATGCCCAGGGTGCGAGGACCTTGACCTCGACATTCCCGGAGGTGACGGAACTGCAACGTTAGGAGAGGCAGTGCACACTTTCATTATGTGGCGTAAGAAGTACATCATTTTTAGAGACACATAAGCGGTCCTCTCCGACACCTCTGTCACCAAAATCGTCGCCCATCAGAAGAAGCCTGTCTCCTACACCAACCCTTGCATGCGAAACTCCAACTCCAACATCGTCGCCCAAGAGAAGCCAGCCAGCTCATCCAACAGCTCACAAGAAGACGGGATCCACCCAAAGCAATAAGCTGGCCGCACCTTCAAAGCGGGCGTACGATATGACAAAGGAGGAGACTGCCAAGGTAGTCAGGACCGAGGTTATTGAGTTTTTTAAACCCAGGTCACTAGAGAAGAAGATTCAACCTGGTACAGAAGAATTTCTAAAAGGCCTGAGGACAATTAAATGTTTGAAAGATTCAAAGGAAAAACCTCGTGTCTCTGACTACAAGCGCACACTGGTCAAGGCAAGCAAGAAGAAGATGTCATCAGCTGAGTAGAAGGCCAATGAGATGGCAAAATTCCTCGAAGAAACTAGTCTTGCCCTAGATCAAGTATTATGCAACCAGGAGATTGAATCTGCTCAAGTCAAATGGTCATTTATACCGGGCGCACCATTGGTCAGTCGTGGCGAGGTTGGCCAGCTGCCAACTAGGATGCGCCAATTCCATGAATGGTACTGGATGCGTTCTGGCATGGCATAGAGCTATTCGCCGTCAAGTACAAGGACCGAGATTTTTTTCACGGCGATGGAGAATTTTATGTTGAATGGCGCATAATGTACGATCTATACCAGACAAACGCCCTCGACGTGGTCATGTTGAGTTGCTGGACTCTGTAAGTTCTTATTTAATTGCAAAAATCTACTGTGTGGGCTCTTTGACTATACAAACTTGCAACCCTAACTAATTTTTTCTTATGTATAATGGAGATACAAAGATGCAGAAAGGAGGCCATTTACAACATAGGCTTCCTTGACCCTTCGGTCATTAACAACACATTTGTTACTAGCTGTCCTGTCGATACAGATAACACCATATTCAATGGGCGAATGGGTCAGAGATATAAAGCAAAGATACTTCTACCCTACAACTTTGAGTACGTGTTTTCGTGCCGCCTCGTTCTAACCCTTTTCCATAACACGATGTTAGAACTAATCAGTTACCTATGTTGACATATGTATGTACAGCTTTCACTGGATTCTTCTCATTATCGAGCTAGATCATGGCATGATCACAATTATGGACTCGAGGAGGAAACCAGTTGAATGTTATCAAAACCTGATCGACATGCTCGACCGGTATTCTTGTTCCTTTCATTATCGTGCTAGTTCTACTTCATTTAAAATAAATTCTAATCATATTCAATTTGCAATCATATGTGTAGTGCATTCGCACAGTTTCGTGCCGAAATCGTCGGCGAATTCAAACAAAAATTCGCTGTTACACTTGCCTCTCGAGTACGTATACCATCATGCTATCTTTTTAGTTAGTTAACTTAATTTCCATGCATCCATTTCATGCTCTCAGCCTTTTCCAACACAGATCTTGCTTTAGTAGCTGGGAAACAATTTATGCGGCTACTATGTGTGCCAATTTATGGACATCCAGACCGGAGGTCTTTGCCGCTTGCAAGATTGTAACAAATTCACGCCGGCGCATGTGACAGCAATCCAAGAACAACTAGTTGGCTGGATTTACGATGAGGTCATAAATCCAAAAGGCGAGTTCCACGTTTCGACGAATAGGTGGGGCCGTTCGATAAAGGCTGGTGAACTGTCGGAGTCGACTTCTACGGCTACGAAGAGCGACGCACGTAAATGAAGGGCCCATAAAATGTTCTGTAATTAAAGCTGTAATGAATGTTAGTGATACATATTGGTTCTAATTGGAGTTGTTAATATAAGTTTTGCGATTTAATTATCATTTAATTGTGCATGATTGATTATATGTGCTTTTAATTAATAGATAGATATATGTAGACTTAACATATATTATATTACCTTATTGTAAGATAGCACTATTTCTGCAGTTTTCCAAAACTATGAACATTATTGTGTAGAATTATCATGATTAGAATACTGATCAACCGTTGGTGTTATGACCAGGTACAAGTGGGATTTTTTTTTAAATTTCCATTATTGTAATTAATTAATTTAAGGACATAAATTGATTTATAAATTTTTCATAAATTTATAATGGGTTTTATCAACTATACTATACCTTGAATGAAAATTTCAGATTTGTTGGATGAATATTTAATTCTTAATACTTCTTTTACTTCTTTTTTGCAGATTTTCTTTGTTTGTAATTAAATTTTTAAATCAAGTAAAAGTAAGTATTATTTTAAATTTTTATATCAAGCAAGAACGGGCATCTTGCCTGCACAAACTGTTGTATCAGTGCAAGTTTATTATGGCCTATTGCTCTACGACCACATCTAGGACGAGCACACGGTGGTCGACGCCGAGCGCGGCGGGATCATGAAGGCATTTCGCGACTTTGCTGCCAAGTCCTACAAGACCGAGCCCCGCACTGTGAGCTTCACTAAGGAGGTTGGTAGACATTTCTCCTTACCTCTATATATATATGAAACATGTTTTGTACTCTAGGTGTATGTACTCCCTACCTCTATTTGGTTAATAACAACTTCCTAATAAGGAGGAACCAGTTAACAACTTTCACTTATGAAATATGCTTCCACTTGCGTAACATCAGTTAATATATAGCGAGTAAAAGTACCTACTCCTGGTAGTGTGTGTGTCTCTTTATAGATGTTCTGTTGGTAAGACTCTGGAGATGGATAGACTAGGGATGTGATCGGATCGGATACGGTCGAATATCGTCCTATTCATATCCGTATCCGTATTTTTTATCGAATACAGAATCGAATATGAATAGTGTCGAATACAGAATCAAATACGAATTATACAGGATAGTATCGGTTACGAATAAAGATCGAATACGGATCGGAATCAATATGGATACGAATAATATTAGTCGGATATTTTAAAATCCAATTTCAGTTTTTTTTCCAAAATCAGTCCAAATTTAAATTCAAAATTCCAAAAGAAATATATTTGTATGTCTTTTTTTTTTTGCTTTTTTATCCCTAGCTTGTCATACATGTGACTCTGTGAGTAACAATGTACCCCATTGCAATAATTGAACCAAATGATTTGCGGTGGCATATCTTCTTTGAATCCTAAGTAGCCCTCCTGAAACGCCACTTGCCAATTTCTGTACCACCTTTACCCAAATATCTCCAAATTAGCATCTAGCACACATGAACACATTATATCTTGTCATCCAATGCAGACCCCAGTCTCTGAAACAGTGAAACATGTTAAATTGTTAATGTGTTATTCTGAAACGTGTTATTCGGATAATATCCGTATGTCATATTCGGATATTATCCGAACAAAAACTCGGATATTCCATATCCATCGGATAATCAGTGTTCCATATCCGTATCCGTATCCATGTAAATTATCTGTATCCATATCCTTATCCGACAAATCAACTGGATATCTGTGAAACTATCCAAATCATCATCAAAATCAATTCGGTCGGTCGGTCGGTCGGAAAATATCCGTACCAGTTCCATCCCTAAGATAGACTGAAGCCTCTGATAGACGGTCCTAGCTCAGAGAACGTAAAATTCAGGTTAAGACTTATGTTAAGGTCTCCACTCACAACTGAGGAATCAGATTATTTACTCCTATAAGAATAGAAAATAGAGCAGAGCACGAATCACATACATGAAGATATTACGCGTACAGATGAACACTCATCTCTGCATTACATTAGAGGAGCCGACGGCTGTCAGCGACTCGTCGGCAAGGTTCAAAATCCCGCCGAAATTTTGGATTTTGGATCGCTCCGAGTTCCTAAATCTTGGCCGGATAAAAAAAAATTAAAAAAAATTCAAAAGGCTACAGTACCATACGAATTTTGGCTGAGATCTCGGTGATCTCGGCCGAAATCTCAGTCATTTAGACCGGATTTCATTTTTTGTCAACGGATTTGATTGGATTTGGATTCAAGACTATCCATAAAAAATTTCAAAAAATTTTAATGTATTTTTGACATTTTTTAAAACTTCAAAAGTTGACGGCTTAGCATATATTGCCTTATATAGGCTCTTATTTTTGGGAAGGTTCATGATAGTTTGAGAATAGAACGGTTGTGTTAAATCACCGAAGCTATATGTAGATATAGCAGATCAGGTCCACAAGACTTAAATAGTTATTTTTAGCTATTTTTGTAGGCTTAGTAAGGAAGAAGAGTGTGTGCAGCTCCCTGTTTTGCCATTGGATGTGATTTAACCATTTATCTTGCAAATGCACGTGTCACAGAGCTACAGGGCATCCTTCACAAAAACATCGATCCCATATGATAACTTTTTTATTGATATACAATATAGTATTCAGAGCAAAATTAGCTGATAACTTCATATACAAGGTTGATCTAACAAGTTACAGTAGTGTGGTTTTGATATTTTCTTGTGTATAACTGGATATTTAGACCAGATTTCATTTTTTATCAACGGGATTTGATTGGATTTGGGTTCAAGACTATCCACAGTACTTATTGCATGTAGAATTGAACTTTTTTTTTCTCTTCTAGAGACAATAGTACGTAATTAGTTAGAAACTAACACCAACAAAATGAAAGTGATCGAAGATTACTGAAAAAGGAGCATATATTTGTTCCGTTAGCAAAACACACTCCGATTTAATTTATCGGTCCCTGCACACAGCAACACATGCAAGGCACCCAAAAACTAAGTACTATATCATGTGGAACATGATTGAATATTCATCAATCACAGGTATTAATTCATCGCTAAGAAGAAGGCCAGCTGATGGAGAATTAGTTAGCAATATACTATTAAGCTACTGGGCATCGTTAAAATATTATCTTTGTTGCATTATAATATATAGGAACATATAGAAAACTTTCCAAATGACTTAACTTCATTTGTTACATTTGAAAAATCAAAAACAGATTTTACTTAAGGCTTTTATCATGATATTACTACTGTTAGATTTTAAAAAAAATTCCTCATGCTTGATCATCATCTGAAATTTTTATGGAAACATTAGTGATGTGTCAGTACCATCCAAAAAAAATTCAAATTTTTTTAACGTGTTTTAGACCATTTTTCGGTCGGTTAAATGTGGGCCAAAATCTCGGATTTCTCGGTTAAAAAAAAAACGGATTTGAAATTTGGTTTTTGTATGTCAATCGAATTTCGCCGAGATTTTGGATTTTGACCACCTCTAAAATTTATACCAAAACGAAATTTGAAACCTTGCACGTTAGTGGGATCTAGTTACATGGTTGTTCGGACTGGCAGCAGCGCGCGCCCTGTTTCCGACGGCGAGGTAGGGGAAGCGAGCTAGACAACATCACAATACCAAGCAGGCAATGCACAGTACTTTTTTCTGCTCCAACTGTGCGCACCTCTCGAGTCGAGACACGGTAGACGTCCACGGTCCACCAATCGAGAGCAAAGGTCGCAGCATGACAGTATCACGTCGCCGTCCACCGGCCGGTAGGGCACAAGCCGCACAATAATGATTCCTCCAAATTCTGTTTCTTGACACTCGAATCTCCTTTATCATCGTCGCCGCCATCATCATGGTCATCCGATGCTTCAAGAGAGAGAAAGGAGGCCGGGATATGCCAGGGCTTAACTCTCGGGTCGCCGTCCAGCCTTGGCTCAATTGCTCCTCCTCCTTATCGCCATCAAGCCGTCAGCTCTTGCTCAGTTGCTCGCCCCATTATGCCTCGGTGGGATTTAGCCGTGGATCCATGGAGATATACATCAATATATACATGTCTGCCGTAGTACTGTATGAATGACAAGAACAGAATATTCTATATTCTTTTGGGGAAATATTGTTGTTTAATTATATGCGTCTCCTCTTTGATTTGTTCTTAAATTAGTATTGGGGACATGCATGCTCCACATGACAAAAGTAATAAATGTAATCAACTCGTCATGGGATCGAGGAGCTTCGTGATATTATCCATGAATGATGATGCAGATCAAAATTCCAACGAAATTTCACAAAATTTTGTTGAAATCGGAACTCCCACAGATTCATAATCCCTCGGAATAAAAAATTTTAAAAAAATATTCAAATTGCTACAGTGATTTTAGAAATATCGACTATTTTGATCGGATTGTATTGTGTTTGGACTTGATCTGGCGCAAATTTATTGGTGGAGTATTGTAATACTATTTTTAAACAATACATATAAAAAGTATCCAATGAACTCACAACCCTTCACTAGCTAGGAATGGAGGGGAAACACATGGTGACCAGGGTTCGAGCCTCCAAGACTCCCAGGCTTCTAGGAAACAGGTCTAATTTTTTGGCTACAGGCCCTACTGTGCAGCATCGCACGAAAAACGTATGAACAAGGGCTCCCTCGGAATAAAAAATTTAAAAAAAATTCAAATTGCTACAGTGATTTTAAAAATATCGACTATTTTGATCGGATTGTATTATGTTTGGACTTGATCTGGCGCAAATTTATTGGTGGAATATTGTAATACTATTTTTAAGCAATCATATAAAAAGTATCCAATGAACTCACAACCCTTCACTAGCTAGGAATGGAGGGGAAACACATGGTGACCAGGGTTCGAGCCTCCAAGACTCCCAGGCTTCTAGGAAACAGGTCTATTTTTTTGGCTATAGGCCCTACTGTGCAGCATTGCACGAAAAATGTATGAAAAAGGGTGCTGAGAACAGGACTCGAACCCACGCCCTTTCGATGGCTGCTAGCGCTTCATACCAATGCGCCATCTCTCATTTGATGCATAGGACCATTCTCGCAACTTTTTGTAACCTGCAGTGACCAATGCGCCATCTCTCATTTGATGTATAGGACCATTCTTTTGATGTATAGGACCATTCTCGCAACTTTATGTAATCAACTCGTCATGGGATCGAGGAGCTTCATGATATTATCCATGAATGATGATGCAATAAAGATCAAAATTTCAGTGAAATTTTGCAAAATTTTGTCGAAATTTCGAATTTCAACTCCTCCCCCAGATGCATAATCCCAGTAGAATAAAAAATTTGAAAAAAAATTCAAATTGCTACAGTGATTTTAAAAATTTCAGCTATTTTGACTGGATTGTATTATGTTTGGACTGGATCTGGCGTAAATTTGTTGGTGGAGTATTGTAATACCATTTGTAAGCAATACATATCAAAAGTATCCTATGAACTTACAGCCCTTCACTAGCGCAGTTGGTTGGGACTTGGAACGGAGGAGAAAGGCACGATGACTAGGGTTCGAGCCCCCAAGACTCCCAGGCTCCTAGGAAACGGGCCTAATTTTTTGGTTACAGGCCCTACTGCGTAGCAGCGCGGGAAAAAATATGAAAAGGGATGCTGAGAACAGGACTCAAACCCATGCCCTTCCGATGGCCGCAAGCGCTTTATACCAATGCGCCATCTCTCATTTTGTGAGACCCTCATTTTTATGTCAATAAATAACATAAATATGAGGCTCTTTAAGTGCATCCTGTGCCATTCCCATGATCAGTGGCTGGCACGCACAAACACAATTTGGATATTACAGCCACACAGATACACATTTTTATTACACCACAAGTTTTATAGTGATATTACAATACCAAAAGTAGCAGGAAATTAAAACCATGTCTCATAGTATGCCATCTATTCCATAACTCCACAGGCAACTGCTGAGATGAATCTAGAAAGATCAGTCGTCGCTAAAAATCGCAGGTTCCTCATATTCATTTCCGTCATTATTGTAATCCTGCTCTTCACCTATAAACATTGTTGAAGCAAGTTGAGTACATTGGTACTCGCAAGACTTTGTAGTGTATGCAATTCCTGGAATAAATGCAGGCTGAAAAAGAGTGTGGGTTTCTACGGTTGTTTTGCATAGAGCGAAAGTTTTGAGTGAAGTAATACTGAATAGTAATGGAAAGCGTAAATAAAACTTTAAGACAGTTTGATAAGTAATTGAGATAACAAGTATTAATAAAAAGGAGAATAACATTTTACTCACGGCCCTTTTGTGAGTAAAATAACGAACAAGACCCTCCATGGTCTTACAAAAGAAAATACAACGATATGTGATATTTATCAGTCGTGAAACATTTTCCAAAGTCTTTTACCAAGGTTTTCAAAAATAGAAAACAACTAACTTAGTGTGGGTTCACCAAGTCATCCATGACCGTGGATACGGCTATTCGAATAGTTTTATCTCTGCAGAGTTATACTGACTTTACCCACAAATAATGACTTCCCTTTTTGCAAAGCTTAATAACACACTTCCTTTGGTGTGTCGCCAGGAAACCCATATATAACCTTTACATTACTAAAACCTGACATTGCACCACCCAAGATGAGACTTACTAATGGCGGCGAAGAACATCGTATGCACGGATCATTCCTCCCCATTAGAAAATGGCGGTAGAAGCACATCGTGTATACGGATCATTTCTCCCCATTAGTAAGGCGTATACTGTTGCATCGACAAGTGTCAACACCTCGGTGATGGCACTTCCCTCGAAACAAACCTATATTCGGAATGCCCGTACTACTACTACCTTCCATAATGCAAGATCGGTTTTAGTAACTTAATTGGTTATAGCCGTCACCATACCGGCATTGTGGTTATGCGGGTAATCTTGGATCACGGGACACTACGTTCGGTCCTCAAAGTGACATGGGCGATAACTCCACCCTAGCTACGTACACGTTAAAACATGTACAACCGGCTATTGCCAATAATCACCCACGTCAAAACAGTAGTTTTATTTTCGTTTTTATCAAACTACCGTATCCTTTACTGCTTAAATAAACCATAAAAGATTTCATAAAGAATGATGTGTGGGTGTAAATGTTTCCGACATTAATCTAAAGCAGTGCTAAGCATATACAGATTAATAAACGATTATACCCAATTTAATGAACTTAACCATTCCTAGGGTTTTTATGGATCGTATGTCCATGTGATTAAGGGAATCCATCAATTTGGGTTAATATCTACCAAGTAACAAAATAATAGTTTATCAAATTATGAGCATGCAGGAAGATTCTTAATCACATTTTAGTGGATTATGAAATCTGGGATCAAAATGATCAAGGGGGTGCTTGCCTTGCTCCTCGACGGTGTAAAATTTGGATCTGTGTAAATCGATAGCGTAGTCGGCAATCTCAGCGTCTATCGTTGATTAAAAACATGGCAAAAAGAATACTTCAATATCGATAAAAGAAGCAAATACATAAACAACAAGGATAGCAGTTGAAAGATTCAAATGAAATCAATTCAAATCAACCAATGATGGTAACCACTTAATCATTTCATGTTTTAGCCAAGTTATAAGATTTTGGTCTTAAGGGTAAAAGCTTAATGACATACAACTTGACTACTTTTCTTTATGTATTATTTCATTTTAATTTACGAATTCAGGAAACTAAGATTGTAAAGTTGAATATAATGAAATTCATTTTCAAGGTGTGGTGTTAGTTGTATTAATATTAATTATTTGCATAAGGTAACTTTAAACATGCCAAACAAAAGTAACATGGTACACCCTAACTTTTATATTACCATTTGGTCCTAAATAATGTAATGAGCACAAAGAAACAGGTTTCATTCATTTTAGATGGTTTTTGATCAAGTTATAGCAACTATATTAAATATATGCATTAAATAAAGTCCTAACATGAAATTTTCACAAACTAATTTCAAATCCAAATCTAATTACATATTTGGATAGTACTTGACCTAAGGATTCCAGCAAAATTGGTTTCACTCAAATTGGACTTTATTTGCAAAATCTTTATATGCCACATATTCAAATTTTATGATTTAAATTTAAATTCAAATTTAATTTGCTAAACAAGTACTTAATATTTTTGCATATTATGAAACTAGATGATTTATAATGAATTTAGAAATTTGTTTTATTTGATTTGGAGCTATAGATCAAAAGTTATTTGAATTTGAAGTTATTCGGTTTACTAAAAATCAGAAAAAGAAGGAATACGCTTTCTTTAAGGGAAAGCGGATTTTCCTCTTTTCGCGCGGTTGGGCTTTGAACTCAGACTGCAGTTGCTGGCGACTGGGCCCGGCCCGTCAGTGGCCTTGTGTGCGGTGTGCGCAGCGGCTTGCTGCTGTCGTGCGGGACCGGCTCGGCAGTGAGAGGTGCGCGTATGTGCGACTGACGCACGCGGCCCGCATGGCAGTGAAATGGGTTGGCACAAGCAACTGACCAGTTGGGTCCACACTGCAGTGGCTTAGAACAGGGGAGATGGCCGACGGCCTCGCCGGCGGTCCTCCGGCGACGTCGATCGGGTTTGGATGGTTCCTACAGCGTCACGGGACCATGATGGATCTAGGGCATCACTCGGTTGGGGTTGTTGTTTGGAGAATTTGTGCGCACGGCTATGGACGGCGGAGGTTCCAGGTGAGGTCTGGCTTGACGATGCTACGGGGTATCTCGGGCTTAATGGACATGCGGATGAGCTTCAATGGGATCTAGGGATGCTATTTCATAAGTTATTCAAGAGGGGGAGAGGTTGAACCGAGTTCTCACCGTGCAGCGGTAATGGCGGAAGAGCAGACACGGCGCGAGAGCTCCTCGGGTTGCTTCGGACTACAAGGTGATGCGCAAAAGATCGGTAAGTATCCGGTGATAATCTAAGAGCGATCAATTGGGCTGTTTCCTTACCGAGGCGTAGCAATTTGGTGTTTCCCCCAAATCGGGTTTCGCCGGAGACGAGGAAGAAGGTCCGGCTTGCAGGAGTTTTAAGCGTGATATGGGGAATGGTTGGTTGCTTCGAGTTTGGTTGGGTATAACGAAGCTAATCCACCGGTTAAATAGGCAGCGAAGGCGGTTGGGTACGAAATGGTTCTGAAGAGGAATGGCGGCGGTTCGAGTTGGCTCTGAAGACCCTCGCCAGTGCGACCAAAGGGCAAGAGGAGCTGGCGCAGCGACTGTCTAAGGCGGCCTCGAGACGCGCGAGATTGCGGTGTGTGAGTAGACGACAAAGTTGGAGGCGGTAAGGTGGGCTTTGTCGGCAACACAGAGGAGAGAAGAGAGAAAGAGAGCGAGAGGCGGGAGGAAGGAGAAGGCTGCAGCTACGGGAGCCCACAAGGCAGAGAGAGAGAGATAAACAGAGAAAAAGAGAAAGAGCATGATGCGTGGGACCAATACGTGGAGGCCCACCTGGCTGAGACGCAAGACAATGGGAACCGGCTAGAAGCCTCTGCCACGTGGCCCCCACACGTAAGAAAGGGGGAAAGAGAGAGAAGACTTCTAGTGTTCTCCTCTGGACAGCGCACTAACCCATTTAATTCCCGGGTCATTTCATGTCCAGATTTTTCGAAACTTTTTTTCCAAGTTGATGGTTAAGTTATATACTTCCAGTAAAAATTTGAGGTTAAAATGATCTATGGTGATTTAATTAAAAATCTGACATTAACTGCTGCACATGAAATCCAACTTGGTTTTCAGCTTGGTTAAGGGACTAAATCAACGTATTTATTTTTGAAATTTTTACTGAACGTGTGGACTTATAATATGGATCTACCATAAAAATTTCAACATTAAATTCGCATTATTTATTTTTCTAAAATTCTTTTACTGATTTCTGCAGAATTTCGAATCTGCCTAAATTAAATGCTAATAAATAGCAAAATGGCTTATTAATTTTTGGAACTTTTTGTGGATGAAGATGATATGTCTGAGGTCTTATGGTAAAAATCCCAAGGTCTTGATAGCTCCACAACTCTCTCTAAAAATCTGACATTGGTCAGGGCAGCCATTGAGTTTATTATTTAAATTTGTTTTCTTTACTCTTAAATGCATTCACATGGTCTTTTGACCAGCTGGAGAGTGTTTCTAGGGTAGTCCACGATTAGATTGGAATTACTATGGTAATTTCTCATTTCTTACCATTTAACCATTTTACATTTTCTCTTTTCCCTTTCTTTTCTATAATTTAAAAATTCATTACAAGCAACAATCAATTCAATAAAACACATAAAGTCAAGAATTGCATGAGAAAGTTATTTCACATTATCATAACTGATTTCTACTGCTTTATAAATTTGAGGATGTTACACATTTGATGTATAGGACCATTCTCGCAACTTTTTGTAGCCTACAGTGACCATTCAGCAGTGCTCAAGTAGCATTGAAAAGAAAAGGTAGCATTTGTCTTATGTATGTCACAATTAATGTTTTATGTCACATGGCTATCTTACAACTTTACCCAACTAAATGGCACAACAAATGGGCCTATTGAACAATAACAGCCGTTAAACCAAATAAACAGCCCGAGAAAACAATGAAACCTTGATGTTGTCCCTTTATTTACAATACAACCCTTCTTAATGATCTACATGCATGTAATTTGTTCCATGCGTGTCATCATCACCGCTAAGACATGTCCCATCTACAAAATGAGATATTTCATCGAATTAGTTATACTCTTCTTCATCGACAAAATTTTCAACTTCAAGGATCCGCCTCTTGCCATGAAGGACGATGTGCAACCTCACATTGGCCGGATCACGCACGTAGAAGACTTGAGTACTTGCTTTGCAAGTACGAATGGTTCATCTTTGTAGGTGAGTCTATTGAGATCCACAGGAGTACAACCTCTTTTGTCGACATTCACTCCGTGTGGAAGTCTCACCAATTTACATTGGAACAATGAAACTTGGTATATTCCGAAATCGACCTCCTATATTTCTTTGATCATCCCTAGTAGGAGTTCATTGTGATTGAGGACCCTCTTTCTGAGTGATCAACAGACAAAGTATCTATACTCACACTACTATTTTGAATTGTACTCTTTGCATCTTGACTTTCAGTATAAAAGGTGTAGCCATTAATATGGTACCCCTGTCATATCTGTACATTAAATCTTGGTACATCATCTAACCATTTGACAGCCTCACTGATGGAGATCATCAACTTTTCTGTAAACCATGCGAGAAATCGATCATTCTGTTCTTGTGTGATGGAAAGCTCATCCATATGTGGATTCTCTTCTCGTAATATCAACTTCTGCACTCTGTTGCAAGACTGTAAAATATGCTTTACAGTACAAATCAAAATGTGGACTCGTTAGTTTGGACCCAATGGTTCTTTTGCCACCAAGTCTGCCCTCACGACGAGATACATGAACTCCCAGTGGTTGTCTTTTACCCAGATAGCCCACGCAGAACTCAATAACATCTTCAGTCTCGTAACCTTCAACAATACTACTGTAACACCCCGACATCTAGTATGCCTGGATGTCACCAAACATAGACTAAACAACATCTAAATACCACAAATAAGGGTAAATTACAGCAAAGGAGCATATGCTAAAATCGAAAATTTCGGCAGCATCTCTTTTGTTTTTCCATGAATTGAAGCAACAGTAATACTAAGGCAAGATATAGCATGTTAACAGACATCTAAAACAACAATATCAACTGATATAGCATCACTTATGTCTAAAATAAGGAATTCAACCATTCCACAAATTATAGCAATCAAACGACGAACTTAAGCTCAAAACCAAGCCATACACCAAGTTTCATGGCACTATTCATTATTATCATGACTCCAAATGATTAAACTGTCTATGAGTGTGAAGCTACGTGTAGAAGTGTAGCTAATGCCCTTTTTCCGCATGCCGGTTTCATGGTACCTAAAAACAACATGAAACACAAGCGTGAGTTCATCACTCAGCAAGTATATTGCAATGATACAAAAATAATAACAACTCACATACATACTTAATGCCATTCACATAACCTGAGAATCAACTCATGAACTTCATTCATGCTCTCATATAACATCTTCATAAACATCTCAAATAAACATTTTCATATGCATCTCATAGAGTGTCATAATCATCTCATAAGCCACTTCATTTATGCAATGCAATGCAATGCCATGCACATATCTCTCTGAAGCACATACCGGTATTGCCGAGTGCACACCCGTCGGCGTGCACCCCCTTTCCCCTTCCATCCCGTAGATGGAGGGTGCCTACTCTTACTGACTCGCTCCCATGCACAACCGTGGATGGGACTACGAGATAGGTCTTTCGTGTTCACTACGTGTGAACACAGAGGCCCGCATCAGCATGGGTCGCCTCTTCCATTATGAATGCACATATGACATAACATGTAAAGATTGGCATAAACATTTAATACAACGAATTCATGATCAATATGAAATCATGTTCATCATGTCATAGGCAAACATCAATCATGGCAAGTTAGTATATCATGTAATCACATTGCACGTAAGCAAGTCTAGCAATTCATACAACACACAACTCATTCCAATACACTTGCCTTAACCGTGGGCGACGGATTGGCGAGAGGATGAGGGCACTCCCGGGGTCACACCACCTGCACAAACATTCCACACACTCAAAACGTGCCCCCCAAAACAGTACGCAAAAGCTCATCTACCCCGAGTTCACAAACTACTCCCAAAACCGAAAAACAGAGAATCTGTCCCGTTGGGACGGCATGCTTCAATCTAGCATAACTTTAGTTCTAGGGCTCCGAATCGATTAAATGAGTATATCATCGCGAAGCTTAAGAAATTTCGTAACTTTTTCTAAGTATTGGGAAAAGCTGGTTCGGATTCTAAAATTGTCTAATCTATAAAACATTACGTTCTGTCCCAATTACGTCACAGATTTGAACACGCTCTGTAAAGCGATCATAACTTTCAAACGGCTGGGCGGAATTGGACGTTCTTGGTGTCCAATTAAATGTATTGAAGTTATATACAGCTTTCTCAACAGGAGGCCGACCAAAATCCGACTCTAAAATTGGGAAAACTCAAACTCTAGTTTTCATCAAATCTACCCAATCACAGCACCACCTCTTGATCTAATAGCATCAAAACACCCTCTAGCACAACACCTAGACCACCCCCAAGGATTACCCCTAACCATACCTTTGCTCGACGAACGATGAACCGACGAACGGTGACGAATCTCCTCCCGGTTCTCCCGATCTCCTTCCTCGCTCCGAATCCGCCGGATCTCCTCGTCACAGAGCTTCCCAATGGAGAGGACAGCGGGATGGAGGGGTGAGGAGCTCCCCTAGGATGGCTAGGGAGGTGGAGAGGAGAGGGAGGGAGGGAGGCGCAAGGGGGAGGGTGGCTAGAGCGGCGTGGAGAGGAGGAAGTGGGGGTGGCGGCTTGGGGAGGAGGGCAAGGGGTGGGGCGCCCTAGGGCAAGGGGAGGGGGCGCATGGGCAGGGGTTTGCGGCTCCCCTCCCCCACATGGGCCAAAAAAATCCACCTTCGGCCCATGTGGGGTCCCCCCTAAGGCCCAAATCGCCCCGGAGAGGCCCAAACTCCCGAAATCGGCCCGGAAACACGATTAAACTTCATAACGTATAGTTTTAATCTCCGATTTCATATTTTATAATGTTTCGACCTTCCGTAGTATCACATGGCTTCAACCAATTCCTAACGTATGACCTTAATATACCGATGTACCTCTCGAACGGATACATGTAACATAGGAATGCGGGTCCACATATCTTAATCTCTCTAACAAGCTGAACAATGAGATGGACCATGATGTCAAAGTCGTTGAGGGGAAATGCATCTCAAGCTGATAACGAGTTTCCTCCACCTCACTCGAATGGCACACAGACTATCAACATGAGGTATCACATGCTAAGATATAGGTAACATATTTAGTTTGGTCCGTCCCATTCCAGACATGTAGCTGTATGTTTGGTCCAGTTCAAAGGATTGCAAGGTGTCGAATATCTAAATATGGGATATATACGCGCAACGGAAAGATGAAGATCATGCCATATATTCCGTATATCCAGACCCCTATTTCTGTGGGGCGGGATAACAACGGAAGGAGTATCCTTATATCTGGATGGATTCGATCAGGCTCCTAGAACGAGGAGATTGGCTTGAGTACGCCAGGTAACAAGGAAAGTTAGTTACCTTACGAGGATATGGGTTCAAGGATTCCCAGGTCGGGTACGACTTGGAGTCCTCATCCGGCAATGTCTCCAGAAGATGATGTACCCAGCTATAAAAACAGGTGGAGGCGCATGGAAGAGGGGAGGAAAGAAGGGACCGCAGAGGTGGAGAGCAATTAGAGCATACTCGAGAGGAAGCCTGAGGAGAGCACCCGCTAGGCCATAGTTGCTTGATTAGATCCAACTAGAGTTCTTCTCGTTCTTCATTGTAATAAGAGATTAGACACCCCCCTGAGTCTGTGCTCCACGTTCTGTGATATGATAGTACAAACACCACAGGAGTAGGGTATTACTCTTCCTAGAGGCCCAAACTTGTCTAAATCTTGTTTCGCCTGTGTCTTTTGATCCTGCGAACCCCGAAGGTACCCGTTACAAATTTACCATCGATTTCTTAACCTTCGACATAAGGTTAAGTTCTTAATCGACCGAGGCAAGACTACCAAACACTCGAATGGCACACAGACCTCACTTACAATCATCAACCCAATGCCACTAAGGCCCACCATGGCACAAAGCCTTTTATCACTTGCCTCTGTCTAAATCATTTCCCACCCCGGTTGATTATTGTGCAACACTTTCCATCAACAAGTCAACATACATGTAAGATAACACATGTCTCTACATATCAACATCATTCTGTGGCAACACATGGCACACCATTTCAGAAACACATTCCATATTTCATTAATCACATTAAATTGCACTTCCAAAATGACATAAATGACTCATTGCATGTTTAAGCACACTAACATGTTATAGCAACTCATGTTGGCAATTAATAGCATCCAACTAACATTAAAACATCTTAGGGTGACAAATGAGCATGGCATACAAATGACAAGGTCAAAATACTTTGATTAACTAATCCCAAATTAATTGAAATTATTTTAATTTGAACTAACATGCAATAGTTTAAAGCAAAGTAACTTTTAAAACATGGGATCAATATGGTCAAAGCACAACTTTCCTTGAAAAATTTCTTCTTCCTGCTCTAGACCTTGTTCTTAAAGTAGCAGCTCACCCTCGAATAGAGATAAATAAGACTCCAAAAATTAAATAAAATTTACCATTAAATGGAGCTTGATTTTACAAATTTTTAGGCTCTAGAATCACCTCAATTTGAGTTCGTATGAGCGAGAACGAGCTCTCTAAATTTAAAATAAAATAAAAAGAATAAAACCTAATTTATTAATTTATTTTTGTGCTAGAAAATAGATTTTATGATGTCATACTGATGTCACTGGGATTTCTAATTTCGATCAATTTTTTTAAAAGGAAAACATTTTTATGATGTCATGCTGACATCATAAACCAAATTAACAAAATTAAAATAATTCCAGGAAATCTTACAGAAACTGACATGTCGGCTCAATGGTCTATAGACCTGGTCCACAGACACACACGCGCACATGGTGGACTTGCTCGATGGAAGTTTGACCGGCGGTGAAAGATGACGCAAGCAATGATCTCACAGATGACATCAGTTGGCACAGAATGCGAAGCAGTAGGACACACGACAACATTTTGACTGTTGGATCTAGATCTAACGGTGGGTAGCGCTACGACTGGTGAGGGTGACGTGGCATGTACCGGTGATTGACACATGGCAAGATAGTGATCGCACGTTCTATATCGAATGGTGTAGGATGACTATGGTGGATGCTGCAACCGAACATGTGGCAAACGCGGGTGACTACTATGCGGCACGATCTGGGGCTGACGCTGCAGATCCAACGGTGGAGATTGATCCTGATGTTTCATGATGAGCTCGGCGGTGTGGCTTACAAGAGGTGAAGATGATGATGAAGCCTGTGGTGCTCCGGTGCTCTTCCGGCGACAGTGGACCACGGGTCAGAGGTGACTCGACGTAGCAAACTCGAATCCGAGCATTGATACGTCAGGAGGGGTGTGAGAACGGCGGGCGAAGACAAAAACTATGGCGGTGCTCCAAAGCTCCGACGAGGAATCGTAGCTAATCGATTTTGACTTGGGCTCGAGGACCTAGGGCAAACAACGCTACTTGAGGCTGCAAAATAAATGCTCGCAGTGGCTGCTTTAATTACCCCCGCAGGTGGCGTGTCGCCGCGGATTATGCAACAGAATCAACGGTGGCGGTAGAGTCCGACGGTGACACGGCTTGGCAATGTGGAAACACCGCAACCATCAATGTGACAGAGATCACCGGCTCACAAAGCAGGCACGACGTGGATGAATCTCAACCGCGCGATCAAGAATCAACGGGCGAAGATCTATGGTTAGGTTTTACGAGCAGGCGGCGGCTTTGTGGGTCGGACTGGCTAGGTGGGCTGGATAGGGTCGGCTCAAGTGGTTTTCAGCCTGATTAGGTTTAACTATTTACTAATTTTTTTACTATTAGAATTAGTTCTAAAAAATAAATTAAGCCAAAATAAATAGTAACAATTAGACAAAATTTCAAAAAAATTCTGGAAAATGTTTTAACATATTTTGAACTCAAATAAAATATTTCCAACAAAAATTTATATGAACTTTTCAAGTAGTTAAAAAATTTAACATAATGCTTAATTCCAATAAATTTAAAATAATTTCAATAAATTCCAAAAAATTCAAAAAATTAAAATGGCATAATAAATTCAAGAAGTGTAAAATTTGGGATGTTACAAACCTCCCCCATAATAGAATCTTGACCCTGGGATACAGGGCTAATTAAAGAATAGGTTAGGAATCTCTACCTTCAACTTCTCTTCACGCTCCCAGGTAGCTTCACTCTCTGAATGGTTGCTCCACTTAACTCTGCAGAAACATACTGACTTGTTCCTGGTTCTGCGATATGATATATCTAAAATCTTGATTGGGTGCTCTTTGTAAGTTGAATCTTCCTGTAGCTCAATTAACTCTAACAGTGTCTGCTCTGTTGGCACTCGAAGACATTTCTTCAGTTGGGACACACGAAAAACTTCTCACACCCCTGTCAATGACTGTGGCAACTCTAAATAATAAGCAACCTCCCCTCTGCAACTCAAGATCTTGAATGAACCAACATATATAGGACTCCTTTTGACTCCTTTTAAAGGGATAACTCTGAGATACACAAAATCTTCAGGTTCAGAACTCAACTCACGATGATGATTATCAGCATAACTCCTTTGTCTTGATTAAGCAATTTTTAGTCTCTCTCTAATCATAGCAATCTACCTTTCACCTTCTCTAAGGATATCAGGTCCAAAACATAAGATCTCTCCTGTCTCATTCCAATTCAGCGAGGTATGACAAGTATGACCATACAAAGCTTCAAATGATGATATTTGCAAAACTTGTTTGATAACTTCTATTATAACTGAACTCAACATACGGCAAATACTTATCCCATGAAATAGCATAAGCTAAAGCACATGCTCTCAACATATCCTCTACAATATGGTTGACTCTTTCAGTTTGACTATTTGTCTATGGATCATAAGATGTACTAAAATTCAAACGGGTGCCATGGCTTCATGTAACTTATTCCAAAACCTCGAGGTAAACTAGATACCTCTATCTGACACTATCTTCTTTGGCACACCATGCAAACATACAATCTTGGACATGTATAGTTCTGCCAAACAATCACCTGAATAAGTGGTCGTCACTCGTATAAAATGGGAAACTTTAATCAAATGGTCCACTATGACCCATATAGACTCATATCCACTCTGAGTTCTCGGTAAACCGGTAATAAAATCCACACTGATTTCCTCCCACTTCCACTTTGGAATCTTCAATGGTTGTCCTCTAATATGTTGACTTCACTCTCTAGCATATATCACACAAAGCAACTTGCTCAGCAGTTTCACGTTTCATATTAGGCCACCATAAACTGTCCTTAAGATCCTGATACATCTTTGCACTTCTTAGAAGAATAGAATACTTAGAGTCATGGGGTTCCTCAAGGATCAACTACTTTAACTCCTTTTTGTTAGGTACACAGATCCGACCTTTGATCCACAAGGTACCTTGATCATCCATATTAAAATCCTTTTGATCTTGGCATCATCTTTTTGACCTTCTCTTATCTGATCCTCCAAAGTCGGCTTGACTTCCAAAGTAGCTAGAAATTCCTTCGGTACTATTTCCACTTTTAGCTTCTGAAACTCCTTACACAGTTCAGTCTAGCTTTCCCCAATTAACATGTTAACATTGTGGCTCTTTCGACTCAAGGCATCACCTACCACATTTGCTTTACTAGGGTGGTAGTGAATTCCTACATTATAGTCTTTGATCAATTCTAACCACCTCCTTTGTCTCATGTTAAGGTTTGACTGTGTAAAAATATATTTTAAACTCTTATGGCCTGTATATATCTTGCATCTATTTCCAACAAGATAATGACACCATAACTTCAAAGCATGTGTTATGACAGCTAATTCCAAATCATGCATCAAATAATTCTCTTCATGTAGTCTCAACTTCCTTGAAGCATAAGCAACAACTTTGCATTCTGTATTGACACAAATCCAAGTCCTTGGTGATAAGCATCACAATAAATATCGAAGCATCCCTGAATATCTGGCAACACTAAAACTGATGCTGATGTCAATTTCTTCAATTCTTAGAAACTCTTTTCACATTATGTTGTCCATGCAAACTTCTCCTTTTTCAACAATTACGAAATTGGCCTAGAAATTGTTAAAAATCCTTCAATGAATTGACGGTAATATCCCACCATCCCAAAAAAACTACGAATTTGAGTCACTCACTTCGGTTGCTCCCAATGCAACACTACTTCTACTTCGGTTCCACAGCAACTCCCTTAGCAGTCATTACATGCCTAAGGAATGCAACCTTCTCCTTTCAAAAGTCACACTTACTAAACTTAGTATATAGTTGCTACTCTCTAAGCTTCTCAAGAACTAGCTTCAAGTGTTATATATGTTCCTCTTCTGTCTTGGAATAGACAAGAATATCATTTATGAACACAACAATAAACTTCTCTAAGTACTCCATGACAACCTTATTCATCATGTTCAAGAAATATGCAAGAGCATTAGTCAGTCCAAATGATATGACTGTGAACTCATAATGTCCATATCTTATTGAGAACATAGTCTTGGGCACATCCTCTGCGCGAATCTTCAAATGATGATATCCCGATCAAAGATCTATCATGGATTAAACTCCGGCTCTTCTTAACTGATGAAACAAGTCATCGATCCTAGGTAGCAGGTACTTGTTGTTTATCATCACTTCATTCAGTGCATGATAATCAATGCACATCCTTAAATTTCTATCTTTCTTTCTGATAAACAAAATAGGTGCTGCCTATGGAGGTGAACTAGGTCTCACAAAACCATTCTCTAGCACTTCTTCAGTTTGTTTCTTCTTGAAGGACCATGTGGAAGTCTATCCTTGTTTGTGATGAGTATTTGACTTGATTTAAGCTTTGGGTTATTCTAGTTTGAAGTTTGAATTTGAATTGGATTTTCAATTTGAAGCAATTTAGACTATGTCTGTCACAGGCGGCACTACTGACATTGATTGGGCAGTAGTGCCGGCCGAGCGGCACTACCGACTCTAGGGAGCGGTACTGCTGAGCTAATCGGAACTAATGGCCGTGTAACAGCGGTAGTTATATTCCAGAGAGGGGTGTATTCGGGAATTTTTTGCAGTCAGCACAACCAACGGTCATGGGGCGGTAGTACCGGCCGTGCGGTACTACTGGCCGTATGATGGTGGTAGTACTGGCCTCAACTGCGAGGCACCCTATTTTTATTGCAAATTTTCTCAGTAGAATGATTTAATTGCATAGGGCAATACTATGTGAAGATTTTCCTTGTATTTGGTGATTGCAGGGCCTCATTCCGAGATCATGGTGAGGCGAAGAATGGCCAGGACTAGGCGAGGAGCGCTAAAGGACCGGGAGGCCGGGGATCGCCGAAAGATGGCCGAAGATGAAGCCAAAGCAAGTCAAGAAGGCAAGGGAGCAATGGAGATGCTAGCTTAACACTGCTTGGATCAAGAAAAGCCGTTGGATTGCGGGTCTAGAATATAGAGTAGTGGTTAAGTATAGTTTGCTTTTATAAGCGTGCAAAAGCCATTATGTTAGTTGGTTTCAGGTTAGCCCAAGAGGTAAAAGTGTGGGATCAAATCCTGGCCTTTGAGGGGTAGCTTAGGATAGAAGAAACTCATCTAAGGGCTTAGGTTGATCCACGGACACTATAAATAGAGGGGTAGGGGTAGCCTCCCTTCTCGAAGGTTTTGAGTGCTCCTTTGAGCTTTGCCCACTTGTTGTGAGGCTTTGAAAACCTTCCCACCAGAAATACAAAGATTTCCTTTACTTTCTTGTGAATTTAAATTCTGCATTTACATTATGTCTTTACTTTACGCAATTTAAATTTAGTATTTACATTCAAGCATTTGCATTTCCTCGCATTTGCCTCCCCTTCTTCTAAATGCTTGTGGTTTTTCTTGCCAAAGATGATTGATTGATTGGATGAATCTCCACTCAGATCAAATCACAATACTCTAAGCAAATCTTGAGTTCTTCCTTGCAACAACTCGATCATTTGCTTTTCTACGATGAATTCTTTGTAGATCGCATTTGAGAGGCGTTCTTCTTGTGTTCTAGCTTGCTGTGACTTGTGGGAAAGTATCCAAGTCCAACTTGATCATCAAAATCCCACGAGCAAGCCTAGATCACAGATTTGCTCTTTTTCTTCAACTTGGTGCAATCTTTCTTTAAATCAAGAAAGGTCAGAACTTTGACGTCGATCCTATGGATTGATGGGTGGAATAAGTTCCTAACACCCTTGTGAACTCATCTACCAAGTTGCATGTAACTCCGTGATGTAGATTCAAAGTTTCAATAATTTTGCTTTTGAGTTTGTGCTGTTTCAGCACCATGTTCTTAAGTCTGGCACTATTGCCCCTGACGAGCGATAGTACCGGAAGTCCGGCACTACCATTCACCTGCCTGCTATAATATCGGCCACAACAAAAAATTTTGATTTTGTTTCTTTGAGCTGAATCTTTTCAAAGTGAAGCTTTAGTTTCTTATTTGCTTGTCTAGTATGTGGGAAAATTTTAATTTAAGATCATTCTCCCCCCTCTGATCACCATTCTGATCTTTCAATTAGCGTCAGAGCCAGTTTTGTTCTTTTTAGATCTTAACTGGTCTCGGGAGCCATGGCGACGGACAAGTATTCCACCAAGCCTCCTATTTTCTCAGGAATCGACTATCTGTTCTGGAAGTCGAGGATGGAGTCTTACATCACTGCCCAGGGCTTTCTGATTTGGCAGAAGGTCAAGCTCCCTTATGAGGTTCCAGTTGATGAGAACGTCAGTGCCACAAACATGGCTAACATTGAGGCGAATGCTAAGGCAAGAAACATTCTCATACAGTGACTTAGCCGCAGTGAGTATGACTGGATCTCTCACATACTATCCACCCTTCAGATCTTGATGCTTACTATGAGGGAACCACTCAGATCAATACGGTGAGGCAGGACCAGTACAAGCGTGACTACAACAAGTTTGAGCAGCACGCTGGTGAGAGTCTTGATGAGTGCATTGCTCATTTCACAAAGATTCATAGCGATCTTCGATCAGTCAGTTACACATACTCTGATTTGGAGAATGCTAGGCACTTTCTGATTGCACTTGATTTGAGAGTTTGGGAGATGAAGGTGACCACCATCAAGGATTCTACTGATTTGCTGACCTTGACCCTTGATGGGCTTTATTCCCATCTCAAGACTCATGAGATCGATGTCGTCTCTCGTAAGATGAAATCTCAGTTGATGGCCTTGGTCACCGATCCCATCGGATCTTCTTCTTGTTTCTCTTTCTGCTCTTTGCGGCGTAAGCGATGAAATTCTGGATAGATTTCTAGAACATGAGCTTTCTCTTGTCGCTCGCAAATTTTCTAATGTTAACAAGAGAGTGAGAGAGAGGAAGAGAGGTGGCACTGTCACCAGTTTTGAGTGTGGTGGCCCCAATCACATTCGGGTAAACTGTCCTAAGCTGGAGAAGGGCAAGAATGACTCCAGCAGTTCGAGTAAGAATGACTACATTTGCAACAAGACTCCAGTTCGCGAGCCGGCGCGTGAGAAGAAGAAGTACCGCAACTTCACAAAGAACAAGAAGCTCTTTCAACGGGTCCTCACCATGCTCAACAACATCGACATCTTCGACTTGGAGACATGGAGCGACGAGAGTGAAGATGATCTGCAAGAGAAGAAAGGTAGTGATGACTTCTCCGGCTTGTGCTTCATGGCAGAAGCTGAGGATATCAGCGACTCCAAGCTGTACGACGACACGGATGAGGTACCTTCTTATGACCAGCACAATGATGCTTTCTGCAAGCTAGGAAAATTTCATGCTCGATCTAGATGTCTGGAGTTAGAGAAGGAAGTAGGTACTTTGTCTTAGGAGCTAGCATCACTTAAATCATGTTCCTGCTGAGACCCTGATAGCTGCACTCTCTTTGATGCTTTGCTTGTGGAGTTGGAGAAACTAAGGACCTTGCATGATAGTGTGCATTCTGAACTTGATGGTCTTAGGTCGAAGAATGCTAGCACTTGTCCCATTCTCTAAATGCTAATTTTATTCATGCTCACACAAATGCTTCATGTGAAAATTACCATAAATTGCTCGCAGAAATAGATGCCATGAGCTCACACCTTAGGAAGCTTTCTGCTAGAAATGATAAGCTTGAATCACATACCTCTAAGGACCCAGTCAGCACATGTGAGAGTTGTAAGCAACTAAAATTTGACAATGACACCTTGAATGTCAAATATGCTGAACTTGCTAAGGACTTACTAGTTAAGTCACAAAATGGTTGCTTGCTGTGTGTTGGGGTTAAGAAAGATGTGGACAAAGTCCATGTTGAGCTTAGAAAGAAATTAGAGGCCCAAGTTTCTAGGATCAAGAGTCCTCCTTACATTTCTTGTGAGGCCCTCAAGATTGAGGTGGTCATGCATAAGGAGAGATATGCACATGCTATTTCATTCTTCCTCTCCTGGCTCTTCTCCCTCTACTCCTTCCCCCTGTTCTTCTTGCGCCTCATTTTTTCGAGACTGTCAGTATCTTAAGAGCACTCTCGAGAAATTTGTTAAAGGCAAAAAGAAACTCAATCTCATCTTAGACCAATCCAAAATTAGTAGATTCAATCAAGGTCTAGGGTTTGACCACTTGCATCACACACGGGCACATCCGCCTATAGTTGTGTGCACCTCCAAGAGTGGAAAGATTATGGTTGCTCCATAGAAATGATAAGCCAGAATGGTCCACGAGATCTCTGACGAGAAGGTGACACCACCTGCTACTTTAGCCTCCAAGGCGAAGTATACTTGCACCTTCTGTCAGAAGGATGGACACCTTGCTAATTTCTGCTTCAGACGTGCCAGGATCACTCGGCATGAGCGTGTTCATGTGTGGAATACATGGGCCCTAGGTATCTGCGCAACAGGCTATGAGGGCCAACCGAGAAGGGATGGGCCAAGCCAGTTGCATGAGATCGGACACCACATGGGCCATCAGCACCATACCTAACAAGGGAGGTCAGAGGATAGCAACCGATTCTTGTTAGGAAAGATATGATTGTAAGCTGTTCGGTAAGAAATGATAGGGATAGAATCTTATCCTGTAATCAACTGGGATTCCCCCTTTGTAACCGATTCGGACTCTTCCGCCCCCTCCCTATATAAAGGGGGCGGGGGTCCCTGGAGACGAGAGACAATACGTGAGAAACATACTACTCATAATCCAAGAACACAAGACTAGAGTATTACCTCCACCATTGAGGGCCTGAACCTATATAAACCCTTGTTTCGTGTTACCATTGAATTTGGATCTAGTGCATAGCCCCATATTCATTATTGCTGATAACAAACATCGACAGTTGGCGCGCCAGGTAGGGGAAGTGCTAAGATCAATCTCGTCAAGCTTGATGGCCTCCTTCAATGACATCAACATTACCTTTGCTCCCGGCCAGGTTTTCTGCTTCGGGAGCCTGAGCTTATTTGCCAATGAACTTCGCAAACTGGCTCTCTCGTACCCAGACCAGATCCAATCTGGGAGGGTCTCCGACTGCCCTTCGGACTCAGATCAAATCCGATCTGGAGAGGACTCCAATGGTGCTTCTTCTGGCTTCCCGTTGGTATCGGGGAAGGTCACGACCATCTACTCACGAGTAGCACGCTAGAGGCCCACTTCTCGACTCGGATACGGTGTACTAGAAAGCAACATAAGGAGCCCCCACGATTTTCAGGGGATTTGCATGATCGAGGACGAATGCTTTGACTCGAATTGCCGGCGCGATGCCGAAGGAGCGGCGGAGGCAGATCGTCTTCATCGTGAAGCCCAAGAAGCACACACTCGCTCACTCCAAACTTAAGGCGGCAACATCAACGAAGGTATCCTGCTTCCTAGAATGGGGAGCCAATCCATTTTTTGTACACCGCAGCAGAATATTGTCGCCTCTAAGACACTTCTCGACACCTTGGGCCTGATGATTGAAGCCGACAACCCGGCCGCCCTAATCATGGCTCAAGTCAAGGCCATGGTAACGGCGGCAGCAATTCAACACAACCAACGAGATCAGGTGGTGACGACCAGGGTTCAAATTCTCGCCGAAATCCTGTGAAATTTCGGATCCCCCCGAGTTCTATAATCCTGGCTGTGGGATGTTCGAAACCTGGGTCCTGTAAGGAGGCCCAAAGGCCGAATGGCCAGTTCAGTATCAGGGCCGTGACCTTGGAAACACTCGGTGGAGGAAGTGGCCAGAGCCCAACTCCTTCACTCGGGTAGCTTGTTGACCCCTCGGCGAAGCAACGTCCCACGTCAAGACAAAGCTGGGTAAAGCAAAGCCTACAACCTGCAGCCACCAAACCCTGGCGGACTCACAGGCGCGGGTCGGAAAAGCCACGACCGAACTCCTGGTAGTAGTTGGGTCTAGCAGATAGAGGAATAGAAGATACTCATTAGTCCACCTGGTGATAGGCCAGGTGTCACCCTTTGTAAGGTGTTCCCCCCGGTATATAAGGGGGGAGGAGACAATACTAAAGTAAAAGAGGGAAGAAAACTCACACATACAAGAACACAGGACTAGGGTATTATCTCCATCGAGAGAGCCCGAACCTGTCTAAAAATCCCTTGCATCCTGTGTTACCACTGAGCTCTGATCCCACACGAATCCCCCTCGAATCACAAATATCATTGCCAACGACACCAACCGTCAACACCGGCGAAATTAAAAAACCTAAAAAAAATTAAAACTGCTACAGTACGCTATAATTTCGGCGAAATCTCGGTGAAATGGACCGAAATCTCGGTTTTTTGACCGAGATTTGAAGAATTTTTGACCGAATTGGATTCTTCGCATCGTTTCCCATGTGGGACAGTCGGTAAATCATAATTCCAACGAAATTGAAATAACCCTAAGAAATTCAAAGTACGAGATCTCGTTGAATCGCGTCGAGATCTCGGTGAAATGTATCGAAATCTCGGTGAAATGGACCGAGATTTGATTAAAACTTGATTGGATTTGACCGGATTTAAATTTTGGTTTTTGTATTTCGTTCTGATTTCTTCCAAAATAATGAGATCTCGGCGAAATTTTGGATTTCGGTAGGTGACGAGATTTAATCCAAAACGAAATTTGAAACCCTGGTGACGACTCACCCCCGTACTCACGTAGCCAATCAGACTGCTAGTAATCAGACTGCTCGTAGTCGGGCCGAAAGTAGTCGGCAGAAGTCCCATCATGATGTGGACGTGCGCCTTACCATCTACCACGACCTTCGCCCAGATCTTACCACTAGGAGGCGAGAGTGAGAGGATGAAGAACGGTGCCACTGTGACGATCACTACGAGCGCTTCGGCATCAACCACGACTGAAGCAACAGCCGCCACAACGATGGTCGAGACAGCCGCGTCAATAGGAGTCCACATCACGGTGAACGGAGGGACCAATGCCACTTTGGCCGTCTCAACGATGCTGACCGCTGGGTAAGATCTCCCCCTTGCCGATCTCCTCCCCACATATCTCCACCACGTTGCGACGACGTACCAATCGAGGGGATCTGGGCGTTTACTGACTGGCTTCGCTTAGTGGTGTGGCCCGACGGTTTCAACCCCAAGGGCATTGTCAAGTTCGACGGGGAAAGAGATCTAGAGGCCTAGCTGCAGGTTTACGCCCTCACAGTCAAAGCAGCTGGGGGTGACCACAACGTAATGGAAAATTTCTTACCGATCATGCTCGTCCCATCAGCTCAGACCTGGCTCACTGGACCTCCAAAGAATTCAATAGATTCTTGGGGAGATCTTTGCGAGCAATTCATTACGAACTTCCAGGGCATTTACGAGAAGCTTGTGACCCCGTGGGATTTGTATCAACTTCATCAGAAGAAGAACGAATCTCTTTGGGAGTTCATCCGACGCTTCACGCAGAAGAAGAATACGATTCAGGATATCTCAGACGCGACTGTCATAATAGCCTTTCAGAAAAGGAGTTAGCGACTTCGATCTGATCAAGAAGATGTCCCGAAAGCCACCGACCATGGTAAAGGAGATGTTCGCCCTGGCAGACCGCTACGCCATGAATTCAGATGTGTCGGGACCCGGATTTGCAAATTCGGACCCTTTGTGTATTCAGCACTAGTCCAGAATCACACTAGTGCGCATAGTCTCAACATTGGTAACTATCACAATCATACACATCGTTAATAATAAAGTACTTTATTTAATATAACCAAACTGGTTGCTCGACCTTATGGTCAAGTTACAAAAGTACGCCTCGCAGGGCTAAGACTTATTCAATAAAATCTGCAGCGGAAAATATAAAGAAAACGCGTGGCGCCAATCAATATGCCACAGGCAACTGACTGGGACTTGATCCCTAGTTACACGGCTCCTCCTGATATTCCTCCTCCAAAGCTGGCGTCGCCTCATCTTCAACTGGTATTGTTTTGTGGCAAGGGTGAGTACTTGGTACTCAGCAAGTCATGCACAGAATGCAAGCTAATATACTACATGCATGGCTTAATACAAAGGAATAGCTCAAGGTCTAATTGCATAAAACAACCTTTAACAAGTATCATAAGTAGATTCGAAAGCAGTAAAAACAAGTATAACATCAATAACTTTTCCAGGAGTTAAATAAACATCCTTCCCATTCCTAGTCCACATTTCCATCAACATCATCATTTAAACCAAACCCTTTCCAAGTTCAAGTTATTTCCATGAAAGTCTAACCCTTGACTGTAATCCCCGAGCAATGTCCAATGCCGCGGACACGGCTATTCGAATAGATTTTACACTCTGCAGAGGTTATGCACTTTACCCACAAGATACAGTCAAACACCACAAAGGCGAGTGATCGTAACAAAGCCTTTCGGATACGGCTAACTACACAAGTGAACCTTTCCGATTTTTGCCCTACACCATCCCTTCCCTTATCAAAGGTGAAGTATGGGACCGACATACCGTTGGACGGGTACCATGCCTCAGCCCTGGTACGCTCCCCTTTCAAGCTACACAAAAGGTGTAGTTGACACCCGAGGTATCACATGCAAGTTATTAGTAACTTACTCAACTAGGATCGTCCCATTCCGGTCATGTGGTTGCACGATTGACTCAGTTCAAAGGCTTGCAAGGTTAAGTCCTTATGATGACCAGGGCAAGACTACCCGAAGAACCAAACCAACGCTCCCGATGCCACAACTGGCCCACCCGATCATTCTTGCCACATGCCCCGGTCGAAATCTATTTATCAAAACCCCAATTGATTACCATGCACCACGTGCCATCAACAACACAACACATGATAGCTTTCCAAAACAGGTTCAATATATCATTAAGTCAATATTAACATTTGTTTGTCCAAAATCATGTCATAAGCACGTAGCAGGTCTAAGCAATATACTACAACGATCTAAATTCCCATGTTGGCAATTTAATAATGTCCAACTATTTAATCCTCAACTAGGGTGACAAGGGGTTCATGGCATTCAATTGTGTATGTCAAGGTGGCATACAACAACTAGGTAATTAACTAATCTCCCAAAATTAATTAAAGCATTTTATAATTGAACTAGCATGCAATAATTTAAATCAAACTAATTTCAAAATGGGATCAACATGGTCAAAGCACAACTTGCCTTCAAAGAGTACTTGATCTTGGTCCTGAGATGGCTCCTGGGTCAACACTTCACCTTCGAAGCCTTCGGGCACTTCAACGTCTACTCGTAATGCGTGCAAATAGCAATACATGAATAAAACAGTAGACAAAAAGTGTACAAACATCCAAATGAAGTCCATAAACAGAGAGAGCATAATTTTATGAATTTTTAGGAATTGGAATCGGCGAAATCGGAGTTAAAACGCAAAAGTTATAAGCGTTTAAAGTTTAAATAATCAATTAAATAATATTACAGAGAAAAACTTTGGTCTAAAAATTAAATAAAATTAACCATTAGGTAGATCTCAATTTTATACAAATTTGAAAATTTGAATCACTCAAATCGGAGTTGAAATGCAAAAGTTATAAGCATTTGAAGTTTGACTCCATTTTTGAAAATCAACGGTTCCGATTGGATCCAATGCCACACGTTGCGGTACAACGCGGCTAATCTGGGCCGTTCGATTCGGATCGGACGGTCTAGATTGGATCAGGTTTTCGCCTCACCGTGGGTGGCGTGGCATGTCCCGGTGGCCGACGCGTGGCTCAATCTACGCCGTTGGATCTAGATCCAACGGTTGAAAACAACGTTAACCCGTAACGTTGTTCGCGTTTCGGGCGACGTGGACGATCGTGGGCCGTTGGATCTTGATCCAATGGTCTAGATCCAATCTGGTTTCTGGGGTTTGGGGGAAACGTGGACTCACCGTAGCCATCCGATCTGGATCCAACGGCTGTCTGAGCTCGAAGTCCGGCGATGGCGTGCGGCGGTGCGGGCAGACCGGAGACGAAGACGATGACCACCCGAATGGCGTTGCGGGGCTCCTCCGGTGTGAAGACTAGCACTCCCAGATGCGTCTCGACGCGAGGAGTTCGGATCTGGGGTCGATGACGACGGAAGACGGCGGACGACGGCGGAAAATCCCCCAAAACCGAAGCTTAGTCCTAATCAACTACGGCGAGCAATCGTGGGCGCAAGGCGGCGGCTAAGGCACCGTGAGTTGGGGCGAACATCGCGCAAGCAGCAGGCGATCATCGGGCACAGATCCGGGCTTTAAATGCCGGCTCCAACATCGAGATACGCGCGGATTCCGCGGCGAGGCCGGTACGGGCGGCGGAGTCCGGCGCGGATACGGCTTGGGTGACGTGGACGCACGCGAGCCGTTGGATCTCGATCCAACGGTTGCGGGGTTTGGGCTCGGGTCCGGCTCGGGCGACGTGGCTGGCTCGGTCAGACTCGGGTTCGGGCGACGTGGTTCAGTCTCAGCCGTTGGATCGTGATCCAATGGTCGCGACGTTAGGGTTTCAGCCGACTGGGTTCGGCTCGACCGTGTGGCGCGGTCGGGTTCGGGTCGGACTCGGACTCGAGTTCGACTCGGGCTCGATCGGGTGAATAGTAAAACCAACTCGGTTTTTCTAGCGATTTATATAACCAAATTAATTTCTAGAAATTCATTTAATTCATTAAAAATAGCAAAACACTCAGAAAAATTCCAGAAAAATTCTAGAAAATACTTTGGAACAGTTTGGACTCAAATAAATTATTTTCAACAAAATTTTATTTGTAAAATTAAATTCTTTAATTATTTCAAAAGGGAATAAATTCAAATAAATTCCAAATAAATCCCAGAAAATTCCAAAAGTTCACAAAAGTGCCAAATCTTATTTAAATTCATGAAAGGCAAAAATTGGGGTGTTACAAGATGCCCTGGCCGAGCGCCAAGACCATCGTCCCCAGCAGAAGGACAAGAAGGACCACTTCGAGTCCTCAAAACAAAAAGATAAAAAGCAGAAGGGCAAAGAGCTAGTCGCGGTAGCAGACTACGGCCAGACGAAGGCGCCACAGACAAAAGATTATGATGAGGTAATGAACGTGCAGTGCCCTTTTCATCCCAAGAGTAAGCACGCCACCAAAGATTGCTTCACGCTGAAAAGATTCGCGCTAGAAAACAACAAGCGGTCGAAGCCCAAGGATAAAGGGGAGGCTGGAAAGAACGAAGACCCTCCCGAAGAGGACGACTACCTGGAGATCGAGCATGAGCTCAACTTCATATTCGGGGGCTCAGGTGCATATGAGTCCAAGCGAAAGCAAAAGCTTACTGCTCGGGACATCAATGCAGTCATGCCAACGACCCCCTAATATTTGAGATGGTCTGAGGTCCCGATCACATTTGATCGCTCGGATCATCCTGATCACATACCATACCCGGGTAGGTATCCTTTGGTGCTAGATCCTGTCATCCGTAGCGTGAAGCTTAAAAAAGTGCTGATCGACGGAGGGAGCGGACTCAACATCCTATTCTCCAAAACCGTCGACGACATGAAGATCCCCCGCTCCAAGTTGAGGCAAAGCTCATCGCCGTTCCATGGAGTAATCCCTGGGACATCATTTGTACCACTCGGGCAGATCACTTTGCTTGTTACATTCGGTACAAAAGAGAATTACCGGATCAAGTACATGAATTTTGAAGTAGCCAATTTCGAGACGGCGTATCACGCCATCTTGGGAAGACCAGGCTTAGCCAAATTCATGGCAGTACCGCATTACACCTACACGACGCTGAAAATGCTAGGCCTAAAAGACGTTATCATGGTTTGTGGTGACATCAAGCAGTCCTTCCTATGCGACAGGGAGAGCTGTGAACTGGCCGAGACGCTACAGGTGATGGCCAACTTGGAGAAACTCCGACTGGCAGCTTCCGTCCTGCAGGATGAGGACATCCCCGCCAAGAAACAAGCAAAGTCAGGGATCTAAACTGATGAAGAGGTCAAAATGATAGCACTCGACCCGTCCAACCCAGCCAAGATGGCTCTGATTGGGACAGGGCTCAATCAAAAATAGGAAAACGCGCTCATCACCTTCCTCTGGGCGAACCAGGACATCTTCGCTTGGAAGCCGTCCAACATGCCCGGTGTCCCAAGGGAGGTGATAGAGCATTCTATAAACGTCGACGAGAAGGCGAGACCATTTAAGCAACGACTCCAATGGTTCGCCCAAGATCACCACGACGCAATCAGGGACGAAATCACTAAATTAGTCGCATGCTTCATAAAAGAAGTGTATCATCCCGATTGGCTAGCGAATCCAGTTCTTGTTCATAAAAAGAATAAAAGTTGGCGTATGTGTGTTGATTATACCGATCTCAACAAAGCATGCCCAAAAGATCCATTCAGGCTACCTCGCATTGACCAAGTGGTGGACTCAACCGCCGGCTGCGAGCTCCTGAGTTTCCTGGATGCCTACTCAGGGTATCACCAAATCAACCTCAAGGAGGAAGACTGTATCAAGACTTCGTTCATCATGCCATTTGGGGCTTTTTGCTATGTCACAATACCATTCGGGTTGAAAAACGCTGGTGCAACCTATCAGCATGCGATACAATGGTGTTTTCACACTCAACTCGGACGCAATGTGGAGGCTTACATGGATGATGTCGTTGTCAAGTCTCGGCTGAGGGAAGACCTCATATTTGACCTGGGTGAGACGTTTGAAAGCTTAAGGGCTTACAGGATGAAGCTCAACCCCAAGAAGTGTGTTTTCAGAGTATCTTTGGGAAAACTGCTAGGATTTATTGTGTCTCACCGCGTTATTGAGGTGAACCGGGAGAAGATCAACGCCATCATGAAGATGAAGCCACCGACTAGCCAGAAGGATGTCCAAAAGCTCACAGGATGCATGGTCGCCCTCGGCAGATTTATTTCCTACTTGGGAACGCGGGGAATGCTGTTCTTTAAGCTCCTCAAGAAGCAAGATAAATTCCAATGGACTCCCGAGGCACAATAAGCTTTTGAGGATCTTAAGACATTCCTAACTACATCTCAAGTATTGGCTTCACCGATGCCGGAGGAACCTCTTATGCTTTACATAATAGCAATGACTCATGTAGTTAGCGCATCAATTATTGTTGAGCGAGGAGGCTGGACACCTACAAAGGGTGCAACGCCCAGATCTTAAGACATCCCTAACTACATCTCAAGTATTGGCTTCACCGATGCCGGAGGAACCTCTTATGCTTTACATAATAGCAATGACTCATGTAGTTAGCGCATCAATTATTGTTGAGCGAGGAGGCTGGACACCTACAAAGGGTGCAACGCCCAGTCTATTTCGTCGGCGAGGTATTGGGTGAATACAAGGTACGGTACCTGCAAATCCAGAAATTACTATACACCTTGCTAGTTACTTCCCGTAAACTCAAGCATTATTTCCTAGAGCACGCAATTTCGGTGATCACTGCGTTCCTAATTGGAGACATACTCCACAACTGGGAGGCCACCGGGAGGATTGCAAAGTGGGTAGCCGTGCTTGGAGCCTTCAAGATTACATTCAAGCCACGCACCACCATCAAATCACAAGCACTCGCCGACTTCATCACCGAGTGGATGGAACTGCAAAGCTCCGGTAGCTGTCAAAGAACTCGAATAATGGACGATGTATTTTGATGGTTCCTTCACACTCAACGACGCAGTGGCAGGAATAGTGCTCATCTCACCGAAAGGGGAAATGTTGAAGTACGTTCTTCAAATTCATTTTCCAGCATCGAACAACGCCGCCGAGTATGAGGCACTCATCCACGGGCTCCGTATCGCCATTTCGCTTGGCATCCGACCATTGGTTGTTCGCGAAGACTCACAGCTCGTGATTAGCCCAGTATAAAAGGATTGGTCATGCGTCGACGATAAGGTGGCCGTATACTGCCAGGAGGTGCGCAAGCTGGAAGATAAATTTGATGGGCTAGAACTTGTCCATGTGCTTCGTTGAGATAGCAAAGCAGCGGACGAGCTCACCAGATTGGGTTCCAGTTGGACAACAGTCCTGGCCGGTATAATCGTTGAAGAGCTCCATAAAACCATGACGAGCTAGCAATAGAAGGTGGACAAGCCGGGGGAGAAGTTGACGGATATGGAGGTTTTAGTCATTAACCCTAACTAGACAACCCCTTATTTGGACTATCTGTTGAAAAACGAACTCCCTGAAGACCGCACACAGGCAGAACAAATCACGCGCAGGAGTAAAAGCTACATAGTGGTCGGGAATGAACTTTTTTGGAAGAGTTCCTCCAGAGTGCTAAGACGATGTATATCAGAACAGAAGGGAAGAATCTCCTCAAGAAAATCCACGCAGGAATCTGCGGGCATCACACAGCTTCAAATACCCTGGTTGAAAAAGCTTATCGCTAGGGTTTCTTCTAGCCGACCGTAGTAACAGATGCAGAGGGAATTGTCCGCATGTGCAAGGGCTGGCAATTTTTTTGCCTGATAGATACATGTGCCGGCGCAAGAGTTGCAGACCATTATGATCATTGGCCGTTTACAGTTTGGGGGTTAGACATGGTCGGACCCCTGAAGAAAGCGCAAGGTAGCTTCACCCACCTCTTCATCGCCATCGACAAGTTCATGAAATGGATCGAGGCCAAGCCTGTGGCCACGATTACAGCTACCAAAGCCAGAGAATTCTTTCAAGAAATCATGGTCAGATTTGGCGTGCTGAATATAATTATAACGGATAATGGCACTCAATTCAGGGGCTCTAAATTCCAAGATTGGTGCGAGGAACCTGGCATCAAAATCTGTTTTGCCTCTGTGGCGCACCCATAGAGTAACGGACAGGTCGAGCGGGCTAATGGCATGGCGCTACAAGTCCTAAAGGCGAGAATATTTGATCGCCTTAATCCATACGCCACACAATGGGTCAAAGAATTGCCTTCGGAGCTCTAGGCTTAGGACTACTCCCAGTCGGACAACCGGGCAATCACCTTTTTTTTCCTGGTGTATGGTTCAGAGGTGGTCTTACCCACCGAATTGGAATTCAGATCCCTAAGGGTCCGGAACTACAAGGAAGCCGAGTCAGAAGAAAGCTGACTAGAAGACCTTGACCGACTGGAGGAGGCCAAGGACGTCGCGGCAATCCGGTCAGCCAAGTACCTTTAGGGCTTACGTTGCTATCATGATCGCAATGTTCGGGGCGACACATTCTATAAAGGAGATTTGGTTCAAAGAAAGAATCAAAAAAGCGAGCACAAGCTCTCCCCAAGCTGGGAAGGCCCCTACATCATCGATGAAGTGACACGCCCAGGGACCTACAGACTTAAGCGTGACAACGGCGCGGTCATCACCAACACGTGGAACATAGAGCAGCTACATTGCTTTTACACTTAAACCTTATGTCTGATTATGTTATTATGAATAAAGTTTTAACTTACTACTCAATTGTCGCCCAACTAAGCAGTAAGCCAGGGGCTACAGTTAATAAGTGTACGCTTGCATGTACACGTTCCTTAGAGATGTCCTTACTTCTTTTTTATTTAGGTGGCTTTCAAAAAATTCCGAGCGCGTGAATCCCGAACGAATGAAACTCTGATCCCATGAGCGGTGAACTTTAGTCACTCAAAAGGCATGTATGGGACAATAGGCCATGAGCCAAGTCCCGGCGCTGAGGGGCTAGACTAGTCGGGTAGATGATACAACAAAAAGGCGTCAAACCACTCGGATAAAATTGGAGTCAACAATGGAAGAAGATGAGGCAGAAGGAATCAAGATTACAAGCCCAAGTCTAATTTCTCCACCAACTCGGTAGAGGTGTCCTTGATGGCTTTGAAAAGTCAGGCGACTTGGCCATCGTCCACCGTGCTGGCGAAGCCTTCCCTGACGGCCTCAAGATCCACTCGGGGATAAACGGACTTCACAATCGCTAGATCTTGGCTAGAGCTTGTGGCCGCCGTCTCCCTCAAGTAGGTCCTAAGCCTCTCGGGTGCCTCCTGCAGGCGTTTGAGGACTTGGTCTTCATCGCCTGACCCGTCGGGGTGCAGGAGCGCTATCATCGGCTCGGAGGCTCGGCGGAATGTAGCATACGCAGTTTCCCTAGCCTTAACCCTCTCGTCGAGGATGCTGAGCTGTGCTTGCATCCTGTCTCTGTACTATGTAGGCAATGCGGATCATCGTCAAGAGTACTGCAAGAATGATAGAGATAAAGGGGAACCAAGCTAAGAAGTGCACCTGCTAGCTCCCGTGCCAACTTCTCCGAGTTGGTTCGGGCTCAGAGCTCCGAGATCTCCAGCGCTTTGAGCTAATCCTGGAGGTTCGTGATGGTGGAGTCCTGAGCTAAAGGAGCAGAGGAAGTCAAAAGATGTACAGCCAACTGCAGCAGCAAAATGATCAAAGAAATACCTACCTTGGAGGGAGTCGGATACATCCAGTTTCTCCAAGCGCAAGGAATGGACCTTGGCTCGAAACCCTTGAAGCTCGGCTTGGCGCTCGGTCCTGGCCCGCTCCATGTCGACGCCGTACTCCTTGCGCGTCTTGATCTTTGGGAGGACTTGTGGAATACATGGGCCCTGCGTATCTGCGCGGCAGGATGCGAGGGCGAACCGAGAAGGGATGGGCCGATCCAGTTGCGTGAGATCGGACATCACACTGGTCATCAGCACCGTACCTAATAAGGGAGGTCAGAGGATGGCAACCGATTCTTGTTAGGAAAGATATGATTGTAAGCTTGTCCAGTAAGAAAGGATAGGGATAGAATCTTATCCCGAAATCAACTGGGATTCCCAAAATCAACGAGAGACATCCCTAGAATCTGAGTACTCCTAAGGCACACACTGTTTCTAGACTAAATAGACATGTTAGGGAGTCTCCAGTTCTTAGACAGCATACATGGCTTGGTTTTTAGCCTTCTACATCTGGTTTTCGTCCCGGAGCTATCCCAAGTCAGTGTTTCCGTGTCCTCATGATATTCCTTATTTTTCCCATCGAGGTAGATATCAGTGGCGTGAGTTTGCTTCCTCCGGCAGGAAGTCTAGGCTATAGCACTGGGATGGTCTGGCCTTTACACACTGGCGGACCAACCCAGCACCTGTTCCTAGACGTCCAAAGGAGCGGTTTCTGACTTTGTGAGAGTAGAGTCACGTAGAGGCACTACATTACATTTATCTGCTTCATTGATTGGTTCTTCTGCACGGGTTACATAGCTTTGGGTTCCAAGATCTGCTTTGATATGTCCCGCTATTGAGTCATCTATATCTTGCTTTCTTTGATTCAGGTCCGTAGGACAGGGAATGAGGAGGTTTGGATTGTAGACTCCGGCTATTCTTGCCATATGACCGGAGACTCTCACTAGTTTTCTTCCCTTGTTCGAGCTCCCGGTGATGAGTTGAACACCTTTGGGGATGCTTCGTCAGGTAGAGTCATCACTAAAGGTACCGTTTGCATTAATGATCATTCCATTCTTAAGGATGTTGCCTTAGTTAGTAAGTTGCAGTATAATTTGCTTTTAGTCTCTCAGCTTATCGATGACGGTTTCGAGGTAAGCCTTAAGAGCGGTGCTTGTACAATCCTTGATTTTTCTGGGAGTTAGTTTGCAGAATTTCTAGATTCGGGAGAGTCTTTCATGCTGATTTTTCTGCTTCTTCCATAGACTCCCTCCATTTTTTGAATTCTTCAAAGTCCCATGATCTCTCCTTCTGGCATAGGAGACTTGGTCATATAGTCTTTGATCATTTGACCCAAGTTAGCGGCCATGATCTCGTAGTGGTTTGCCTAAACTCAAGATGGTCAAAGATGTTGTGTGTTCTCCTTACCGGTATGGCAAGATGGTTGCTGCTTCTCATCCCCTAGTCACCCGAGTGATGACTGATGCACTAGAACAAATCTTGCACATGGACACTGTTGGTCCGGCTAGAGTGCAGTCAGCGGGAGGGAAGTGGTACATTTGTTGATGATTTTTCGAGGTATTATTGGGTGTTTTTCATGGCCTTGAAGGATGGTCTTTTCACACTTTAGGTGTTTGGCTCGTAGGTTGCCCTAGGTTGTCGTGACCCGAATGTGCAAATTCGGACCCTCTGTGTTTTCCGCACTAATCCAGGATCACGCTAGTGCACACAGTCTCAACATCAATGAGTATCACAATCATACAAAGCGGAAAAATAAATAGTCTTTATAATAACGAAAGCGGTTGAGTCAACCTTATGGTTAACTTACAAAGATACACCTTGCAGGGCAAAGTCTTAAAGAACAAACTTGTAGTGGAAAATAAATTAACTTGTGGCGCCAACCAATATGCCATAGGCAACTGACTGGGCTCGCTTCTTAGTTCACCGGCTCCTCTTGGAACTCCTCCTCCAATGCTGGCGTCGATTCTTCTGCAACTGATGCTTATGTTGTGGCAAGGGTGAGTACTTTAAAGCACTCAGCAAGTCATGCACAGAAATGCAATTCAAATAGCTACATGCATGGCTTATTCTAAATGATAGGCTACTTGGTTGTTTTGCAATAAAGCAACATTCATAAATAACAGTAGTAAATTAGAAAGTGGTAAAACAGTAATAATAATAGTAATTTGCACAATCAAAATCCAAGTAAAGCATTTATCATCCTTAACCAGTTTCCTCCTTTCCATACCAAGTATCAACTAACCAAGTTCAATTTTATGAAATTCTAACTCTTGACTGTAATTCCCGAGCATTGTTCAATACCGTGGACTCGGCTATTCGAATAGTTTTGACACTCTGCAGAGGTTATACAATTTACCCACAAGATACAGTCGCTCACCACACAGGCGATTGACTGTAACAAAGTCTTTCAGAAACTTCTAATTAAACAAGTGAACCTCTTTGATATTGCCTTCAATATCACTCCCCTCACACAGAGTCGAAGTATAGGACCGACATATACCGTTGGATGGACCAAGCCATAGCACGGGTACGCTCCCCGTACAGCTACACCCCTGTATAGCTATCACCCTGAGGTACCACATGCAAGTTATTAGTAACTTACTCAACTAGGTCTGTCCCATTCCAGACATGTGGTTGTATGTTGGACCTGAAGGGAATGTGCCCTAGATCAATCATGGTGATGATTGTAATACGTCTTTGTTCATGTAATTATGATAACTTTGTTTATCGGTTCCCTGAATAAATGTTGCGATTTTGTCCATTGGGTACGACCTAATTGTGAAACACATTGTCAAGAGACATTATTCTAAATGGGTCCCTGATCCATATCATTACGAGGAGCGGTGATGATTTGATCAGCACATGTATTGGTTGATGATAATGTTTCACATACCATAGATATGGAGATATCGAACCAATAAAGTGGACACATGTTGGAGAACATGGGTAGTCGGACAAGACCCACTCCGAGACGCTGTGAGTTGTTATCTATTATAGTGCCATCAGCGTATAGTCTCGAGTGGTATGCCTATATGGTCCATAGACCTGAGATTGCCATGGATACCTAGCATGTAGACTTTTATGCTTTGGTATCATCAAACGCTACACCGTAACAGGGTAGTTATAAAGATGACTACTAGGTATGCCACGATACATCGCCAAGGGTGTGATGATCAAGATGGGATTTGCCCCCCTAGATAACAGGAGAGATACCTCTAGGCCCCTCGTCTGGATGGATAGGGAAAGCGCACGGCCATGCTAACATGACTAAGGAGTTAGTCATGGTTTGTATCCATCACACTGTCGAGTGAAGTGGTCGAGCTATCAACAAGGGTGGTGCGCATCTCGCCTTGAGCTTGACTGGTATCGTGAGGCAAAGGGATCGGTATGTGAGTGTATCAAGGTTCAGCCGAATACTGATTTTGTGCATTCGGGGATCAATACGTACTGCTAGGTGCCGCTGTTGATCAATGAATTGGAAACGGGTTTCCAGATTCATGTCCAATTTGCACTGAACCTAACGGGTCACACACTTAACGAGTTGGAATTGATTAACGGGTTTGTGCGTGGATTAGATCCACGTTGGAGGTAGAACCCTAGTGGGCTTTGGCCCACTAGCGTGTCTATAAAAGGCGAGGCCAGGAACAGTGCGCGCATCAAAAAGAACCCTCACCACGTTCAGCCTTCGTGCACCCCTCTTGTTCCCCAGAAACCCTAGACGTGCGGCGAGGTGCTAGCACACCCTGCACGGCATTCCTGCTCGGTACATGTGGATAACGGTAGAGGCTCTGCCGCTCGCGGACGCACTTTTCGGTTGGATCTCCGACGGCTTTCGGTGATTGATCTTGACTAGATCTATCCGGAACCACTGGACGCAGGTCAAGGAGCACTCGGCGGAGGTAGAGGACCACTTGGCGGAGGTCAGGAACCACTCGGCGTTGATCGGGACGTGAACGACTACTTCCTCTACGCGCACGTATCTGCTTCCGCTGCATCGGCGCGTCAAGGGTAACGATTCATGATCCCCTACTTGCATGTGATCTTGGGTGTTCGTGGTAGAAATTTTTTATTGTTGCTCGCGTAGTCTACCCGTATCCCAATAGTGGTATCAGAGCTGATCATGTGTAGTTTATGATCTGGATCGCGTGCACATGTCGATGTGCTGTTGTGTTTATCACGGATTGATTGGATCAATCGGTATTGGGGAATTATAAGGTATGAGTTGGTAGCTCTACACGATCAAAAAGATTAGTTCGTGCTCGTTTCAGATTCGTGCCATGCATTACCCCTACCGGATGGTTACACCATCGGGGTAGTAGCAAGCGCTGAACAGATCGAGCCAACAGATCGGGATCGGTGTGGTCGCCGCCCTCTCAAGGGGACCTCACGCGTTGAGTCGATGAGATCGATCCTATGGAAACTGAGGCATCCTGATGACTCGGAATCGGCTTGATTTGATCAATCCGTTTGAATTTCCATAGCATTTTCATAGATGTGATCTATGTTCCCCGAAAAAATTTTCTACAGGTGCTGCCCGCACCCGCGAGGGGCGCTGACCCTTCGAACCCCACCCGCTAACCAGTTAGTGGGACCACCGTGATAGTCAACATGGCGCCCATAAATTAAAATTTATTCACTTCCTGCGCGCTAGAATTCGATCCAGCGCCTAACTTGTTTTTGCAGGGGGTGTGATGTGAACAGTATGGACCCTATGTGTATGTGACGCATGGTTGTATATTTCATGACCTGCATGTCATGGTTAATTGCAGCTGTTAGCTGTCCTGTTATTGTATAACAGCCTGCGCGCGGGCATGTGATGCCTTGAATCCTCATGTAATTTTGCTACTAGCTGCTAGATGTAGTAGTTTAGTACATGTTCTTGAAGGCTTCAATCCTGATGGCCGGGTGTGCAAGGTTGGTCGTGAAAGATGAAGATCGCTACGTCATGGGCCATACTAGTTCACAGTCTAATTTGATTGCCTGTGATGTTTTACCTTGCATTGCTATTCTTTCACATCATATATGGTGAATATGTTAACTTGATTGAATAGTTTCCCTCGAAAAATTAAGAGTTAGATGCCTTTTTCCAATAGTTGCATCTATTGTCTTGTATGTTGGTGGATAAGGTCTTGACAAGTCAGGAACGCCACCAACTTCCTTGTACAATAGAGTGAATGTAGCCTAACCCGTGCATTCACAAGCATAGTATTGGTTTGCTTAACGGAGTCATCCAAATAGGATTTGGGACTTCGGGGCATCAGTGTTGGGCGCCGGGGCATATGATGCCACCCCAACAAGCAAGAGTCACATACGATATGATTGGCAAGGTGTTGCCTACATATGGCACGGGTTCAAGAGGTATTGACAAGTCCTTACCCGAACTGCAGTGACTATGGATCTTGTTCCATGGAGATCGCCAGAGGGAAAGTGATCTTAATGGAAGCATATTTTATTGAATTGTTTAATAAGAGATTAACATGAACATAGTGCTAAAACTTTGCTTATTTATGTTGTAGATGGCACCAAACGCTGTTAATGCAAACAATGGTTTTAACTTGCAGTCGATTCTAGAGAGGGAAAAACTCTCTGGGACGAATTTTATGGATTGGTATCGAAGCTTGAGAATTGTTCTCAAGGCTGAAAAGAAGCAATATGTTCTAGACGGTCCATATCCTGATGAGTTGCCTAAAAATGCATCTGCTGCTGATAAGCGTGCTTATGAGAAGCACACTAACGACGCCCTAGACGTCAGCTGTCTCATGCTTGCCACGATGAACTCTGAACTCCAAAAGCAATATGAGCATGCCGATGCCTACACTATGATTGTGGGTCTCAAGGGCATGTTTGAGAACCAAGCAAGGGCTGAAAGATATTCGATATCTAAAGCATTGTTTGCGTGCAAGCTGGCTGAGGGTACTCCTGTTAGCCCTCATGTAATTAAGCTCATTGGTTACATTGAGAGCCTGGAGAAGCTCGGTTTTCCCCTACAAAATGAGTTGGCTACAGATGTGATTCTCCAGTCACTCCCTGTGAGCTATGAACCGTTCATTCTGAACTTTCATATGAACAGCCTGGAGAAAAATCTGATCGAACTGCATGGGATGCTAAAAACTACAGAAGAGAGCATAAAGAAAGGCACAAATCATGTGATGATGATTCAAAAGGATAAGAAAAGGAAATGCAAGGCTACAAGTAATGGTGAGGATAAGATCCAAGACCCAAAACCAAAGCCTAAAGAAAGGCCAAAGGTTGGTCCTAATGCTTTTGATAAATGTCACTATTGCAAAGGCAATAGGCACTGGAAGAGAAACTGTCCGAAGTACCCGGAAGACAAAAAGAAAGGAAAGGTTCCTTCTACTTCAGGTATTAATGTTATAGAAGTTAATCTTGCAACTTGTCCTGCCAAATCTTGGGTATTTGGTACCGGATCAATGATTCATACTTGCAAATCGTTGCAGGGGTTAAGAAAGACTAGAGATTGCAAGATTGGCGAGTTGGAAATTCGCGTTGGCAATGGAGCAATTGTTGCTGCGAAAGCCGTTGGCGTCTATCCCTTGTCATTACCTTCTGGCTTAGTTTTGGAATTGAATAATTGTTATTACATTCCTGCCTTGAGTAAGAACATTATCTCTTCTTCTTGTTTAGAGGAAGATGGTTATGATTTTGTTTAGAGGAAGATGGCTTGCTCTATGGTAACTATCCATTGGTGAATGGATTGTATGTGCTAAATCTTGGTAATGCTTCTATAAATAATATTAATAAGAAACTCAAAACAAGTGATGCTAATTCCACTTATTTATGGCATTGTCGCTTGGGCCATATAAATAAAAGACGCATGGAGAAGCTCCATAAAGATGGTCTTCTTGGTTCATTAGATTTGGAATATTTTGAATCATGCGAGTCTTGTTTACTTGGCAAGATGACAAAGGCACCTTTCACTGGTACAAGTGAGAGAATGCGCTAGTTGTTGGCTCTTGTGCATACTGATGTATGTGGACCAATGAGCTCAATGGCCAGAGGTGGTTATCAGTAGTTCATTACTTTCACCGATGACTTTAGTAGATAATTAAATTTCTACGGTCCGACTGTGGAGGTGAATATTTGAGCCAAGAGTTTAGTGATCACCTAAAGAGTTGTGGAATTGTTCCACAATTGACTCCGCCTGGTACGCCTCAGTGAAATGGGGTATCTGAACGGAGGAACCGGACTTTGTTGGACATGGTACGGTCTATGATGAGTCAAGTTGATCTTCCATTGTCATTTTGGGGATACACTCTAGAAACAGCTACGTTCATGCTAAATAGGGTTCCATCTAAATCCGTTGATAAGACACCATATGAGATATGGAAAGGGAAACGTCCCGACTTGTCTTATCTTAAAATTTGGGGCTGTGAGGCTTATGTAAAACGTATGACATCGGATAAGCTCCACGCCAAGTCGGATAAATGCTTCTTTGTGCGGTACCCAAGGGAAACCAAAGGGTATTATTTTTATAACCGGGAAGAAGGCAGAATGTTTGTCGCCCAGACTGGTGTCTTTTTGGAGAATGAGTTTTCTAAAAGAGCTAGTGGGAGCAAGGTGCAACTCGAAGAAGTTCGAGAAATGCCAGAAAATGTTTCAGCTCCTGCTAGTCCTCAGCAGGTTGAACAACGTGTTATTGAACCTGTTGATGAGGCGCTAGCCCCACAGAGGTCCTCACGGGCAAGCCGTGCTCCTGAGAGGTTCATGTTCCTCATGACGGAACAACGCGATGTGTTATTATTGGAAAATGACGAGCCCAAGGACTATGAGGAAGCTATGGTGGGCCCAAACTCTGAGAAATGGCTGGAGGCCATGAGATCCGAGTTAAAGTCCATGTATGATAATCAAGTTTGGAACTTGGTTGATCTGCCTGATGATGTAAAAACTATCGAGTGCAAATGGGTCTTTAAGAAGAAGATAGACGCCGATGGAAACGTTCACGTTTTTAAGGCACGATTGGTGGCAAAAGGGTATAAGCAGATTCATGGTGTGGACTATGATGAAACTTATTCGCCAATCGCTATGCTGAAGTCTATTCGGATCATGCTAGCAATTGCCGCATATCATGATTATGAGATTCGGCGAATGGATGTCAAAACGGCTTTCCTTAATGAAAACCTTAGCGAGGACGTGTACTTGGTACAGCCCGAGGGTTTTGTCGATCCTACTAATGCTGGCAAGGTATGCAAGCTTAGGAAGTTCATTTATGGACTGAAGCAAGCATCTCGGAGTTGGAACCTTCGCTTTGATGAAGTGATCAAACAGTTTGGCTTCATCAAAAATAAGGAAGAGCCTTGTATTTACAAGAAGGCTAGTGGGAGCACACTTATATTTCTGGTCTTGTATGTAGATGACATACTATTGATCAAAAATGATATTCCAATGTTAGATGCTGCACAAACTTATTTGGGAAAAAGTTTCTCGATGAAAGACTTGGGAGATGCAGCTTATATTTTGGGCGTAAAGATCTATAGAGATAGATCAAAAAGGCTAATTGGATTGAGCCAATGTACGTACATTGACAAGATACTGAAACGGTTCAACATGCATGATTCCAAGAAAGGTTTCTTGCCCATGTTACATGGTGTAAGTCTTAGCAAGACTCATTGTGCTTCGACACCTGATGAGCAAGAGAGAATGACTCGGATTCCATACACTTCGGCTATTGGATCCATCATGTATGCCATGATATGTGAAAAGATGAGAAAGTTGCCTAGAGGGGGGGTGAATAGGCAGTTTAAAATTTAAACTAAATTTGTCGCAGTGGAAAGAGTATCGGAACTTCCGGTATTGGATCGGAACTTCCGATATAATCGGAACTTCCGATACCAGTTCGGAATGTCCGATCGACTTTAGACACGGACAATTAATCACTGAGAGTAATTAACTTGGAAAGCAATCTAAGAACGTTATATTAACTAAATAAGGAAACAAGTTTAAGTAAAGTAAAGTAAAGTAAAGACACGGATTTGTTCCCGGAGTTCGGATTCTTGAGGGAATCCTACGTCTCTGTTGAGGAGGCTCCAAAGAGCCGGGTCTTTTCCAACCCTTTCCTCCCAAAGCTCGGTCACACTTGAGGCTTGGTTCCACTATTGGTTCCTTTCCTTTCGGAGGCGGAGCCGGCCTTCACAAACTTCTCACGGCGTCCCACAATCCTTGGGAGCTCGTGATCGACACCTAGCCGTCTAGGAGTCCTTCAACCTCCAAGAGAAACAAACACACCGTTGAACGATCTTGGAGGAACACTCTTAAGCTCGAGATGAATGACACTTGCTTTTCACTTCAAACTCTAGATCTCAACTATTGTCCTCACTCACTAGATGATCCCTAAGATCAAAGAGGAGGACTCAATAGAAAGCTAGAAGGTGCTCAAGATGCTCTAGAGTTCTGCCAACAAGAGTGTGTCACCCTCAAATGAGAGAGGAGTGGGGTATTTATAGATTCTTGCAAAAACTAGCCGTTATACACCCACTCAGCTGCATATCGGAACTTCCGATATCAACATCGGAATGTCCGATATGTGCAAACAATCAGAACTCGAGCGCACTTCAACTGTCGAAAAAGGTGCATCGGAACTTCCGATACCAACATCGGAATGTCCGATGTTCCCAGAAAAGCACCTCGACAAATGCTTCTAAGTCCATATCGGACTGTCCGATATAAACATCGGAACTTCCGACTTAACATCGGAATGTCCGATCTAATATATCGGAGTGTCCGATAATTCCAGAGAGCTCCCTTTTTCAGGTTTGAACACATCGGAACTTCCGATGTAAAATATCGGAACTTCCGATATTTCCAGAGAGCACCCTAGAAAGCATCAGCAACGTATCGGAACTTCCGATCGAAAATATCGGAACTTCCGATGCATCTACTGCGCATCGGACTGAAGCAAGCATGCACATCGGAATGTCCAGTCACATCGGAACTTCCGATGTAATATCGGAATGTCCGACTTGAGCTTTGATAAAAACACATTCCGGTGCATGCGCGGTGACTTAGGGTCTCAACAAGAAATAAAGTAGCATTCATCTGAGCATAGAGACTATCCTAGATCATTTACGATGCATCCCTCTTAATAGTACGGCATTCCTACGACACAAAACATAGAAAATAAAAGCGTAAAGCCGTTTTACTCGCGTAATCTTGTTTGAGGGTATCCATCGCATGTAGACGATCTCACATTGAACCTTTTACCTGCTCATAAGCTCATTGAAGACATTAGTCTCTTTAATCGTTTGTCATTAATCAACCAAAACCAATTTGGGGGCCTAGATGCACTTTCAATCTCCCCCTTTTTGGTGATTGATGACAACCCGATTAAAGCTTACAATTAAAAGGATATAATGAAAGATTAGTCTAGGTTTAGCTCCCCCTGAAGATGTGCATTGAATAGGAAAAGATCGCGAATGCACAATTTTGAAAGGAATTTTGCAGGAGCTCCCCCTAGAACTGAGCATATAATGAAACGAACAATATGAATGCTAACATTTGACTAACCATTAATATTAAAACATCCATAAAATGAGTAGCAATCATCCATCATAGCATAAGTAAGGCAATAAGCAACAAGTAACAAGTCCCGAGTTCACATGATAACAAAGTTTGGAAACGAAACTAAGTGATGGATGATAAAACGGAGGTAAGCTTTCTCTTCTCCCCCTTTGGCATCAAGCACCAGAAAGGAGAAAAGGAGAGAGAGAGAGAGAGAGAGAGAGAGAAAAGCTAGTCCGACTCCTCGGAAGCAGCATCAGAGCCAGACTCATCATCGTCCTCGGACTCATCTGAAGCTGCAGGCGCTGGAGCAAAAGGATCCTCAACTTCTTCTTCACTGTCCTCATCCTCTGAACACTCTAGATTTAAATGCCTCTGAATATCTTTCAGTCTCTTGGTGTTCTTCTTGTGCGCTGCTGCATTGCCCTTGCACAGGACAAAGATTGACTTCAAAGCGCGGAGGATTGGAGAGGATGATCCTTTGTGTAGCAGAGGAGGAGCGATGAGAGGAGGAGGAAGCAGCACCTCTAGTCGAAGCACGCCTAGCAGGCTGAGCTGGGGCCTTGATCGCCCTGATCTGCACTCCAGTATGTCTTGCATCATACTCAAAGTGCTGATGAGTTATGTGCTCAATCATATGCATGATGAAAGGAGCATAACCACAGCTTCTCTTTGGCTCTGGCGATCAAGCGGATCTCATTCCAAATGAAATCAAACACATCAAAAGGACGCTGTCCATCTCTCATCCTACTCAGCAGATTTCTTGTATAGGACAGAATATGAGAGGCATCACCTTCTTTGGGAGCCAGCGTCTTCCTGAAAAGCCTGTTGAGACAGGCAAAGAAAGGCTTCATGCCTTTTGTGCTTCCCTCCTCAAAGTCTGCATCTTCATCATAGAGAAAGTTCAGGTTGGAGGCACCAAGAGAAGCTTCATTGTGAATTTGATCCTTGTCACGACAGTCAGCTTCGGTGAATCCAAGACAGCGAGCAAAATTAACATAGGAGATTTCATACCAAACTCCTTCAGTCATCCAATGCAAGGTGGAGACTCTGTCCCTGGAGATGTACAAGGTGGAGTAGAACTGAGCAATGATCTCAATGTTCCAGTCGTGCTGAAAACTCATTATCCTCTTTGTCCCAGTTCTCTCACAAGCTGCTATGACCTCAGTGAAGGTGGCATCATCAGCTGCGGCCATGTAGTCCCAGTCGACCCACTGCATCAGAATGACTGGATTCTTCCTAGTCAAAATGATAGACTCATAGAAGTCTTGCTGGAAGAAATTCCAGAAGCGATAGTCAGTCGAGAACTGTGCAATTGCCCTGGGGTTCTGCTCTCTGGCTTCGCGCACTTTGGCGGCTTTCCCTTTGTAGCTCGTAGGTTTCCTCTTGAGACGAGGATTCCTCTCTGCCTGTCTGAGCCTTGGAACTGCTGGGTCTGGAACTGGCTGAGGTTGAGAAGCCCCTGCCACAGCTTTGCCCTTCCTAGAAGGCAATGGAGCTCCTCGAGGTACATTCACTGTCTGAGCAGGAGGATCAGGTGGAGGGTCACTGATCTGAATGCCTGGGCCTCCACTGCCTCTACCTCTTCCTCTACCGGCAGCCTTTTTGGTTCTTGCTCCTGTCGGAGTCTGTCTTGGCCTTTTAGCGCCTAAGACAGTCGGGTCCAGTTGCGGCTGGGAGCCACCTTGATCAGGATCCATTTAGCTAAGGACAGAGAGAGAATTGATTAAGCTTACGAGAGAAACAAACTTGGTTTGGTTTTCATTCAGTTGACATCGGAAGTTCCGATTTTATATCGGAAGTTCCGATGTTTTCGATCGGAATGTCCGATGTCTACTGATTTCAACCAACACAATATTTCTCCTAAACCAACCGATGGAAAGAATTGAAACTTGACAGTAATGAACCAAAGGAATAGATGAACAAGTTCACCGAAACGATTTCTCAAAAAGATGCCCTAGATTCAAAAGGAAAGGATTGAGCCCTAGGGTTTACCTCACGAAGAACGAGGAGAAATCGCGCGGAGAGGAGAATCCTCTTCAGGATGGAGTCCTTCCCAAGCGAAGATCAGAAGTTCCGAGAGGTCGGAGACTCCGATAACGGCACAAAGACGAAACGGGAAGGAGAGTCTAAAGAGACACGAGGAAAAGGACAAAAGAAAGTGAAAGGGTACGGGCACTTTCTTAAGTGCGGAGGAGACATCGGAAGTTCCGATATTACATCGGAAGTTCCGATGTGGAAAAACTGCCAGACATCGGATATTCCGATGATTTGATCGGATGTTCCGATGTGTTGATTTTTCCAGCAGACAGAGAAAGAAACAAGGAATTTGAGTGAAGTCTGAAAACTCTGAGTCGTGTGAACTTAAGGAGGATCACTCCACTTGTCATCAGCAAGCATTCAAGCAATCAAAACTATGATTACAAGTGGATTGATCCGAGATTAAGATCCAATCAAAAATATTTTGAAATTCACTCAATTTGTTTTTCAATCGTTTTGTTTCGAAATTGAGCTAAATAGCAGCAGTCAATGAGTGCTATCTTTCAGACACATTCCGATAGTCTAGGACATTTAGCTCACTTCTAAGCTCGCAAAAGCGCTTCTCATCTAGAGGTTTGGTGAAGATATCGGCCAATTGTTTTTCGGATCTCACATAGGTAATATCTATGTCTCCCTTAAGAGAGTGATCTCTAAGGAAGTGGTGTCAGATATCTATGTGCTTGGTCCGAGAGTGTTGAACGGAATTGTTGGCTATTTTGATCGCACTCTCATTGTCACATAAGAGTGGTACCTTTTCCATACTAAATCCAAAATCCTTCAAGGTTTGCCTCATCCATAACAATTGTGCACAACAACTTCCTGCGGCAATGTATTCGGCTTCCGCGGTGGATAGAGCCACTGAATTTTGTTTCTTTGAGGACCAAGACACTAGTGATCTACCTAGAAATTGACAAGTCCCCGAAGTGCTTTTTCTATCCACTTTGCAACCCGCATAATCAGCATCCGAATAACCAATCAAATCAAATTTTGATCCTTTAGGATACCAAAGCCCTAAACTAGGTGTGTGAACTAAATATCTAAGAATTCTTTTCACGGCTACTAGGTGGCACTCTCTCGGAGCGGCTTGAAATCTTGCACACATACACACACTGAGCATAATATCAGGCCTAGATGCACAAAGGTAAAGCAATGAACCTATCATGGATCGATATACCTTTTGATCCACGGGATTGCCTTCTTCATTTAGACCAAGATGTCCATTAGTTGTCATTGGTGTATGAATTGGCTTGGCGTTATATCAAACTTCTTTAGCATATCCTTTATGTACTTTGTTTGACATAAGAACGTCCCTTCCTTGAGTTGTTTGATTTGAAATCCGAGAAAGCATTTCAATTCACCCATCATTGACATCTCAAATCTCTTCGTCATCAACCTACTAAATTCCTCACAAAAGTTTTTATTAGTGGACCCAAATATAATGTCATCGACATATATTTGCCACACAAATAAATCATTATCAACATATTTTGTGAAGAGAGTAGGATCGACTTTACCAATTTCGAAACCCTTTTTAATAAAAAAATCCTTAAGGCATTCATACCATGCTCTAGGTGCTTGCTTAAGCCCGTAGAGCGCCTTATGGAGTTTGTAGACATGAGTAGGGTTCTTATGGTCCTCCATTCCCGGCGGTTGCTCAACGTAGACTAATTCGGCGATTGGACCATTTAGGAAAGCACTCTTGACGTCCATTTGATAAAGCTTGAAATCATGGTGAGTAGCAAATGCAACCAATATACGAATTGATTCTAATCTAGCAACGGGAGCATAAGTCTCACCAAAATCCAAACCTTCAATTTGAGTGAATCCTTGAGCTACCAACCGAGCTTTATTTCTCGTCACAACTCCGTTCTCGTCTTGTTTGTTGCGGAAGACCCATTTGGTTCCAATCACGTTTTGATTTGGCCTTTCCACCAACGACCACACTTTGTTTCTAACGAAGTTATTGAGCTCTTCATGCATTGCCATCATCCAATCCGGATCCTTCAATGCATCTTCTACCTTCAAAGGTTCCAAAGTAGACACAAAAGAGTAAAATTCGCAAAAATTAGATACTCTTGAGCGTGTCGTTACCCCCTTTTGGATATCACCAAGGATGTTATCGACGGTGTGATCTCTTTGGATACTTTGATGCACTCTCGGATGTGGCATTTGAGAGGTATGTTGGATTGGTTCAAGGTCTTCAATTTGAGCATCCTCCACGAGTTTGCTTGTACTCCCTTGAGAAATGTCTTGACTTTGGCTTGAAGTAGGAGGCTCTACTTGAGTAGATGAATTGTCTTGATGCACCTTTTCTTGCGGCCTCACTTCACCTATTGCCATCTTCTTGATTGCAATGCTTGGCTCTTCCTCATTTTCTAACACATTCAAATCAACTTGCTCTACTTGAGAGCCGTTAGATTCATCAAATGTCACGTCTCTCGCTATTTCAACACAACCCGAGGTTTTGTTGAAAACACGATAAGCGTAAGCATTTGATCCATATCCTAGCAAGAAACCTTCATCGATCTTTGGAGCAAATTTGGAGTTCTTAGGCTTCTTGTTTAGGATAAAGCATTTACTACCAAAAACTCTAAAATATGAAATGTTTGGTTTGTTACCGGTGAGGAGTTCGTATGCCGTTTTCTTCAATATCTTGTGGAGATATAATCGGTTGATGGCATGACAAGCGGTGTTGATGGCTTCCGCCCAAAAATGGTCGGAGATCTTGTACTCATCAAGCATTGTTCTTGCCATCTCGATCAAAGTCTGATTCTTTCTTTCTACCACTCCATTTTGTTGAGGGGAGTATGGAGCGGAGAACTCGTGCTTGATCCGTTCTTCAACAAGGAATTCTTCGACTTGAGTATTCTTGAATTCACTTCCATTATCGCTTCGAATCTTCTTGATCTTCAACTCGAATTCATTTTGGGCTCTTCTCGCAAACTTCTTGATTATCCCTTGTGTTTCACTTTTCTCTTGCAAAAAGAATACCCACGTGAAGCGTGAAAAATCATCAACGATGACTAAACCATATTTGTTACCTCCGATGCTTATATAAGCAACGGGTCCGAAGAGGTCCATGTGTAGAAGCTCCAATGGTTTTGTCGTCGTCATGATGTTCTTCGCGGGATGTCGCGCTCCAACTTGCTTTCCGGCTTGACACGCGCTACAAATTTTATTTTTCTCAAACTCAACATTAGTTAGTCCAATGATGTGATCCCCTTTGAGAAGTTTGTCAAGATTTCTCATGCCAACATGGGCTAGCCGGCGATGCCACAACCAACCCATGCTAGACTTTGCCATAAGGCATGTTTGAAGTTTAGCGCTATTTGCATTGAAATCAACCAAATAGAGCTTACCCTTTAAATATCCTTTAAAGGCAATTGAGGAATCATCTCTTCTCAAAACGGTCACATCCACATTAGTAAATAGACAGTTGTAGCCCATTTCACACAATTGCGATACGGACAACAAGTTGTAATTTAAAGATTTAACTAGGAGAACATTTGAAATGGAATGATCATTAGAAATAGCAATTTTACCTAATCCCATTACCTCACCTTTACCATTGTCACCAAACACAATATTTTCATATTGTGACCCTTTTTCATCAAAAGATGAAAACATTTTCTTTTCTCCGGTCATGTGGTTTGTGCAACCACTATCAAGCACCCAACTTGATCCACCGGAGGTATAATCCTACAAGATCACATTAGACTTTGTTTTTAGGTACCCAAATCCTTTTGAGTCCTTGCATGTTAGTGATCAATACTTTCGGTACCCACACCTTCTTTTTGCTTGCATCATTAGAGTGGCGGGCACCGACAAAATGAGCAACCACTTTACCATGGTGGTTTCTCTTCAATATATAAGAAGCAAAGTGAATAGAATGAGATGTATGATGTTGAAGATGCTTCTTAGATTCTTGCCCGGTCTTGATGACATGTGTGGTGGTCAATGGTTGTTTGTCATTTCCTTTGACAAACTTGATGCTTGTAGGACCGAGTAGGCAACTAGAGGGGGGGGGTGAATAGATGCCTAGAAAAATTTAACTATTTCTTTCGGAAAATCAATGACCCCTAAAAACCGGAAGAATATCTAATATTGAAGAGATCAAAACCCTAGACTAATTAGCAAAATAAGAACAAGAACTAGTTCTAATGATGAACAAAACTTCTAATCAAGAATCAAAAACGAAAGGAATATTGCATAAACTTTTCTTTATTCCAAAGCCATCTTCCACAGGATGACACCAAAAATCTTCTAATCTCAAAAGATTAGAAAACTCTAAAACAACTAGATAGAGCACACACGCTCTTCTTTGTTGTAGACACCTTTTGCTTCTTGCCCTCTTTCGTTGGATTGGATGAGTTCTAACCCCTAGAACCCTCTATTTTTAAAGAACAAGACAGCCACCGCTTCTATCTTGTATTCGGCAAACCGGCTGGCTCCACCACGTTTCCGCTGCGAGTCTCCTTCTCGGACACGGTAAAAACCAGCTGCTGCCTGTACTCCCAGCTCTGCACGCCGGGGCAAGTGGGCCTGGTGACGCGCACGATCGCCGGCTGCTGCCTGTACTCCCTTTCGGACACGGCATGCGAAAGCAACGCACTCACACACGCAAAGCATGCACCCATACGGCTCATTGCCGCTAAGGCTGTAACGATCTCAACCACACGTGCCTTTGTTCTCTAGTCCAAACATCTCGCATGACATCCTTGACCTTCACGACCTCGGTTCCTCCTCGAACCTAGTCTCGGTCCGTCATCGACCATGTTCGACCTCAAGCAACACCTGCACATGAATCAAAAACACAAAACAATTCCGAGTACAAGTCCACGACCTGACTCACATCAATCCATGCAACTACTCACAAGAGCATTGCATAAAGTCCACTTTAAAACAAGTACCATGAAATTATCACAAATTTCATAATCTTAAAATCAAATTCAAATTTCAATCTCAAAATCGCTCAAAACCCTAATTGAGCAAATCCTATTTACGACGGACAATAAAACCAGTCCGGCGCAAATGCCAAGTGAAACCCTAGAAAACATATTACGACGGACCAACAAAGTGCATCCAGTTGTACAAGGGAAACTCTCGGTTCCAAAAGAAAACATTCAGCGAAAACATGTTTACGACGGACAACCAAAATCGGTCCGTCAGACATGCAAAAGTCTCGGTTCAAAAGCGCTTTCAAATTCATGTTCACGACGGACAAAAAATCTTGTCCGGCGCAAACGTGCCACGCTCGGTTTTGAACACAACATGGTCCGAACGAAACCCTAAAGCAAACACGTTCACGACAGACAGAAAGAAAACTTGTCCGTTGTAGATGTGGACCTTACTGGTTTCTTGGAAAGAAAGAGTTTGGCTCAATGAGTTCACTTAAAACATGTCTATGACAGACCAAAGAGTTTGGTCTGTCATACATGGGAAAAACAAGTTCGCCAATTCAAATCTTTTTCGGATAACCAAACTGATTTCTGCTCTTTTCAAATATTCAAACCAAATTCAAATCTTTTGAATATTCAAATACTCATCATCAAAAACACATGGATCAAAAACAATGATCCTTCAATCTCCCCTTGATGAGTAATTTGACAAAACACAAACCCAAAAGATTCCAGGACCAAGTAAAGACCAAGTAAATCCAAATTCTCAAACAGTTTGAAATTCACCTCTCTTTTTATTTTTCTTCTTCTTGACTTTTGCTCTCCCCCTTTTTGACAAAATAGTCATCAAGATCTCAAAACTCCCCCTTAATGAATGCAGTATCTCAAGCTTTGAAGTATATTCAAAGTATATAATCAAAGTAAAGCATTTGGAGAGTTTTCACATTTTGTATCAATTTACCCAATGAGAAAGCAAATTGTGAGAATATGAAGGCTCTAACACATAGAATAGTTGTTGCATAAGCAAATTAGAGCAAACAAGTAAAATGTCATAAACTGATTTTGCCAAAGCTAAAAAGAAATCTATCATGAGCAAAGAGAGACTTTCAAATTCACTAATGTTTGTCTCAAGCCTTTTCAAAAATTTGAATTTCCTTTTTCTCTTTTAGCAAGTTTGACAATTTTGCTTTGTGATCAATAGGGATGACAAGTAACTGCACACTAGCCCATACTTGTGTATGAGTAGGTAGTTCTTTCTTGTATCTTTCTCAGTTTAAATTTGGCAAGTGGCTTCTCATTGTTCGAACTTTTGTTTAGACAAGTAGCCTTTTCTTGCATCTTTTGAATTTAAATCCCTGGCAAGGAAGCTGCACATTGTACTAAACTTGTGTTTAGCCAAGTAGCTTTTGCTTGCATCTTTTTCAACTTGCTTTTATCATTTAAAACACTGATTTTGCTTGAGACTCATAATGATCATTTGAAGTCCAACAAAAAAACTCACATATAGTTTCTAATCAGCTCTAGCCATTTAACAGATGACAAGAAACTTTTAAGCCTATTTCACAAATGCAATACTATAATGAACAAGAGCCAAAATATTCTCAAAAAGCATCTCAAATTGAATTATTTTAGTCTTTTAGTCTTTTAGTGAGAAGTGAAACAATGTAGCATTAATTTGACTATATACACAAGAATAGTCAACAAAGCTTTGTACTACATGATGCAATGAAAACAGGAGAGTTTTCTTTAAGTGTAACGACAAAATCAAATGAAAGAGTTAAAATCAAGACTCCCCCTCAAATCAACCCATGGGGATGAATGATCCCAAGTTCGCCGCGTAAGAAAGCAAAGCGAGAAGAATCAAGCGGCTTAGTGAAAATATCCGCAATTTGAGCATCCGAATCAACAAATTTCAGTTCAATAGCTCCTTTTTCAACATGATCTCTAAGAAAATGATATCGAACGTCAATATGTTTAGTCTTTGAATGTTGAACAGGATTTTTAGCGATGTGAATTGCACTAGTATTATCACAAAGAAGTGAAACACTATTAAAGTTAATGCCGTAATCTTTAAGAGTTGAAGTGATCCAAAGAATTTGTGAACAACAACTAGCAGCTGCAACGTATTCACTTCGCAGATTGAGCAACTGAGGACTGTTTCTTAGAAGACCAAGAAACAAGTGATGTGCCAAGAAAATGACATGTGCCAGAAGTACTCTTTCTATCTAATCTACACCCCACAAAATCAGCATCAGAATATCCTAGGAGTGTAAACGAAGAAGAACAAGAATACCAAATGCCAAATTCAGAAGTGGAGCGAAGATACCTGAAAATTCTTTTAATTGCTTGTCGATGTGATTCTCGAGGAGAGGCTTGAAATCGAGCGCACAAACAAACTGCAAAGTGTATGTCAGGCCTTGAAGCAGTCAAGTACAGAAGTGATCCAATCATGCTTCTGTATTCCTTTTGGTCCATTTCGACACCATTCATATCAGGGTCCAAAATTGTTGTTGTGCTTATTGGAGTAGATACTGACTTTCCGTCTCCCATGTCGAATTTCTTTAGTAGCTCCTTTGTATACTTGGATTGGTGCAAGAAAATCCCTTCTTTCGCTTGCTTGATTTGAAATCCAAGGAAGTATGTCAACTCTCCCATCATACTCATCTCGAATTCCCTGGACATCAGCTCAGAAAACTGCAACACAAGAGAGTGGGAGGATCCTCCAAAGATAATATCATCCACATAAATTTGCACCACAAGGAATTGATCATTTGAATTTTGAGTAAACAGAGTTTTATCAACTTTTCCCATCTCAAAATTATGTTGAAGCAAGAAGCCTTTTAGTCTATCATACCAAGCACGAGGAGCTTGTTTTAATCCATAAAGAGCTTTTGATAAACGATACACATGATTGGGAAATTTTTCATTTTCAAAACCAGGGGGTTGTTTCACAAAAACTTCTTCTTCTAAAAACCGTTTAGAAAAGCACTTTTCACATCCATTTGAAATAACTTAAAACCTTTTGAAGCTGCAAAAGCCAAGAGGATGCGAATAGCTTCTAAACGAGCAACAGGAGCAAATGTTTCATCAAAATCAATTCCTTCAAGTTGAGAAAATCCTTGAGCAACAAGTCTAGCTTTGTTTCTAACAATTATTCCATCTTCATTTAACTTGTTCTTAAAAACCCATTTTGTTCCAATAATGTTTTGATTTTTAGGAGGTTCCACTAAAGACCAAACTTTATTCCGTTCAAAGTTTTCTAACTCTTCATGCATTGCATCTACCCAAGAACTATCAGTTAAAGCATGAGTAATGTTCTTAGGTTCAAAATTTGCAACAAAAGCAGAATGCATGCATAAAAGAGTTTGAGATGAATTAGAACGTGTCACCCTTTCATGAAGACTTCCAATGATTTGTTCAGGAGGATGGTTCTTCAAAACAGTGAGGGGAGGTCCAGTTGTTTCAGTCGTCGTGGGAGGTGTAGGAGAATCTGAAGTAGTAGTCACATCAATTTGTTCAGTAACATCTTCCCGTTACGTAAGTATGAGCTCATCATCATCATTATCTTCATCATTTTCTTGAATCTTTTATCTAAAAAGATTGGCTCTAAATCTTCTCGTGAACCTGAAATGTCGGGTCTAGCTCGAGGCTAGCCTCATCAAAAGTAACATCGCATGTCTCCAACATTTTGTTAGTCGATAAATCAAGTACACGATATCCACGAGAGTGCAACGAATAACCAAGGAAGATGCCATCTGTACTACGAGCTTCGAATTTATCAAGATTTCCATGTTTAAGAATAAAGCATTTGCAACCAAACACTCGTAAGTGAGAAACAGATGGTTTACGATCAAATCTCAGTTCATAAGATGTTTTACCAAGTAAAGCTACGAGATAGACCCTATTTGATATATATCAAGCATAAGAAATTGCCTCAGCCCAAAATTTTCTTGAAGTGTTGTATTCATCTAGCATAGTTCTAGCCATTTGAATCAAAGTTCTATTTTTCCTTTCTACAACACCATTCTGTGAGGGAGAATATGGCGAAGAAAATTGATGTTCAATCCCATTAGTTTCACAAAAAGATTTGAACAAAGCATTTTTGAATTCCGTACCATTATCAGTTCTTATGGCTTTCAATGTGTTAGGCAATTCATTTATTAATCTCTTAATGAAGACATGAAAAAGTCCAAAAATCTTATCTTTTGAAGACAGAAAATGCACCCAAGAGTATCTCGAATAATCATCAACTATCACTAAAAAGTACCACTTACCTCCGGCCGATTGTACTCGAGATGGTCCTACTGTATCCATGTGAAGAAGTTGACCAGGGCCAGTGGTCATTATAGTAGAGACAGGAGCATGAGGAGCTCCAACCATCTTACCATGTCGACAAGAAGCGCAAACAATATTTTTGCAAGATTTTAACTTCGGCAAGCCACGAATTAAGTTTAGACCACTCAATCTAGATAACAGATCAAATCCCATGTGGCCTAACCGACGATGCCAAAAATTGAGATTTCTAGATTCTGAAGCAACAAAACAATGTGAACTTGAAGCATTGCTAAAATTTGCTATGAAAATTTTTCCAAGTCTAGATATCTCAAGAATCAAGTTTCGGAAGCATCGAGTACTCTACATGCATTAGGTTTAAAGCTCACTTCAAAGTTTTCATCCAACAATTGTGAATCTTGTGAAGGTTGAATTTCAGTTTAGACACCAGAGAGACATTTTTCAAAGTAAAGTGTTCATTTACCTTCACTGTACCTTTTGCGGTGTGGCGTCCAAAGAGTAGCATCTCGAAAGTGATCGTCTCGTTCCCGGATGCTTTTGTTAGGGAGGAGAACCAACTTGAGTTGCCCGTCATGTGTTGGCGACATCTGAATCAATAACCGGATGTTCTCCTTCCTTCTCGTACCACCTACATGTTATGAGCGAGAAGATGCCGAGGATTGATCTTTGGGGTTAGAAAAGCATGCTTTAGGTATCCAAAGATGAATCACTCGACGAGCAGGTGATCGCATAAAAACTTGTGAGAGTAATGAATTTTTGTTTGCTTTCACAGAGCCTGTCACAATATTGCTTTCATGACCATGTCTATGCACATACAAAGAAGTGGAAGGTGTTTTCCTTTTGTAACCTAAACCTGCTCTTCTATTGTCATAGATTGTAAAGGCCCTATTAGATGGTTTATGACGGTATGACTTGGGCTTTTCAAAATTTTTAATTTCTCCAGTCATTTTAGAATTTTTAATTCTCTTTCCCTTCTCGATTTTAGCTTTCCTATAGCAGAAGTTTTCTAGATGACCATCTTTGTGACAAAAAGTGCATTTGTACTGAGTTTTGAAGTACTTGCTCCTTTACTTTGAGTGGGTTGAGTTTTTCGGAAAAATCAATAGATCCGGCAGATTTGAATTTTGTTTCACTTGGTTTAGGAGGGAGGATTTCAATTTTACGGTACCAAGTGTTTTCACAATTACAGAGGAGGTTGTTTTTCAAGTGTTCAAAGTGATCAAAGCCTATCCCTTGCTTTTAACACTTACTTTTGATTTATCAAGAATCGATTCAAGTTTTTCTTTCCTCCAAAGAAATTTTTCCAACGTTGATTTCAAATATTCATTTTCTCTAAGAACAACAGGGCAATTTTGACATGGATCAACTTGACATTTTTAGCCTTTTCTTTAGCTTGAACGGCTCTATCTTTGGCTATAATGGCTCTCTCTACATTGTTCTTTTCAAGTGCAATATCAATTTTCAGAATTTCACATTTTTGCATTCTTTTGAGGTGACATGAGAGTGAGTAAAGATAATGTGTCCCAGCAAGACAAATTGCTCGTATTTTTCTTAAATTCTCTCTAGTGACAAACAATTCTTGCAACACATAAAAGTGCATTATTGAACCAAAAGCTAAAGTTTTCTTGAATTTATCAACTTCACTTTTTAGCAAATTTAGCTCTTTTATCTTGCAAGAATGAGCAGCTCTAAGTGATTGCAATTCTAATGAGAACCCCTCACAATCATCACATGCATCATTGTTAGAAATAGAATTTCTAAGTTTTTCATTTTCAGTTTTCAGCATGGACAAACCATTCTCTAAGTTTTTATTTTTGAGTGAAGATTTTCTTAAAGATTTTCTCAATATGACTAAAACTTCACAAAGCTCATTATATGAAGGCATTACCTCATCACGATCATTTGGAAGTGCTGTCGTTGTCACTAGTGTTCCCTTTTGCCATGAAGCACAGTCCAGTGAAGTCTTTCTCATTCAGCTTTGTTTGCTTCTCTTCTTTCTCATCTTCAGATGAGTCGTCAATGTCGCTCAAATCTAAGCGACCAATTGCAGTGAAGACTTTGTTGAGCATCTTCTTCGTCCTTTGCTTATTTTTGTCCTTGCTCTCTCTTGGCCGGAAGGATTTGGAGGAGTTGTTTAGGTCCTTCTCCTCTCTATCCTTGTTCCTGAAGCAGTTGGCACGAATATGCCCAGCCTTGCCGCAGTTGTAGCAGTGGATGGAGGCTCCTCTTCTCTCCCTTGATCTCATGTAAGCTGCATTGACACGCTTGGAAAGAAGAGCAAGTGTATCTTCTGGTATTTGATCTAGTTGTTCATCACTAAGAGCACTCAAAGCAGCAATGGAATATGATGATGAAGAACTAGTAACATTATCATATGAAGAATTAGCATTAAGAGCCATAGAGTTATCATTGGATGTTCTTGAAACAATGTCTATCTCAAAAGTCTTGAGACTAGAATATAATTTATCCAATGTCATTTCACTCATCTTGTGAGCCTCCTAAAAGCGATCACTTTCATTTGCAGATTTTAAGATCAAGAGATGATAGGAAATGTCTAGCATTTTCAGTCGGTGTATTTTACATCATGACTCTAAGATTGTTTAAAATTTTGTTAAAGCGAGCAAAACAATCATCTAGAGATTCTCCAGAGTTCATTTCAAATCTAGTGTATTCCTTTTAAATTGATCTTGCCTAGCTTCTTTTACAGAGTCGATTGCCCTCATGATAATCTTGAAGAGATTTCCAAATTTCATGAGCAGTGAGTAAATGACAGACTCTATCGAATTCTTTTCTAGCAAGTCCTTGAAGCAATATGTTTCTAGCTCTATTATTGTTTTCAACATCTTTTTCAAACTCGATTTTATCAATATCATCATTAGAAGGAAGCTCGCATTTAAATTTTTACCTTGCGCCAAATCGCGTTACCTTGAGCTTGAAGATAAGCGATCATCCGGATCCGCGATGGGAAAGTGCATTGCCATCGAAGATTGGCGGCTTGTTCGAGTATTTCTCTGTTGCCATAACTTACCGTTTACTAATCACCTGTTAAGATGGATTAGTAGAGCCTTGCTCTGATACCACTTGTAGGACCGAGTAGGCAACTAGAGGGGGGGGTGAATAGATGCCTAGAAAAATTAAAATATTTATTTAGGAAAATCAAATAACCCTAAAAACCGGAAGAATAACAAAAATTGAAGAGATAAAAACCCTAGACTAATTAGCAAAATAAGAACAAGAACTAGTTCTAATGATGAACAAAACTTCTAATCAAGAATCAAAAACGAAAGGAATATTGCATAAACTTTTCTTTATTCCAAAGCCATCTTCCACAGGATGACACCAAAAATCTTCTAATCTCAAAAGATTAGAAAACTCTAAAACAACTAGATAGAGCACACACGCTCTTCTTTGTTGTAGACACCTTTTGCTTCTTGCCCTCTTTCGTTGGATTGGATGAGTTCTAACCCTAGAACCCTCTATTTTTAAAGAACAAGACAGCCACCGCTTCTATCTTGTATTCGGCAAACCGGTGGCTCCACCACGTTTCATTGCGAGTCTCCTTCTCGGACACGGTAAAAACCAGTCTGCCTGTACTCCCGACTCTGCACGGCAGGGGCAAGTGGGCCTGGTGACGCCTTACGATCGCCGGCCGCTGTACTCCCTTCCGGACACGGCATGCGAAAGCAACGCACTCACACACGCAGCATGCACCCATACGGCTCATTGCCGCTAAGTTGTAACGATCTCAACCACACGTGCCTTTGTTCTCTAGTCCAAACATCTCGCATGACATCCTTGACCTTCACGACCTCAGTTCCTCCCTGAACCTAGTCTCGGTCCCGTCATCGACCATGTTCGACCTCAAGCAACACCTGCACATGAATCAAAAACACAAAACAATTCCGAGTACAAGTCCACGACCTGACTCACATCAATCCATGCAACTACTCACAAGAGCATTGCATAAAGTCCACTTTAAAACAAGTACCATGAAATTATCACAAATTTCATAATCTTAAAATCAAATTCAAATTTCAATCTCAAAATCGCTCAAAACCCTAATTGAGCAAATCCTATTTACGACGGACAATAAAACCAGTCCGGCGCAAATGCCAAGTGAAACCCTAGAAAACATATTACGACGGACCAACAAAGTCTGTCCGTTGTACAAGGGAAACTCTCGGTTCAAAGAAAACATTCCGGCGAAAACATGTTTACGACGGACAACCAAAATCGGTCCGTCGTACATGCAAAAGTCTCGGTTCAAAAGCGCTTTCAAATTCATGTTCACGACGGACAAAAATCTTGTCCGGCGCAAACGTGCCACGCTCGGTTTTGAACACAACATGGTCCGAACGAAACCCTAAAGCAAACACGTTCACGACAGACAGAAAGAAAACTTGTCCGTTGTAGATGTGGACCTTACTGGTTTCTTGGAAAGAAAGAGTTTGGCTCAATGAGTTCACTTAAAACATGTCTATGACAGACCAAAGAGTTTGGTCTGTCATACATGGGAAAAACAAGTTCGCCAATTCAAATCTTTTTCGGATAACCAAACTGATTTCTGCTCTTTTCAAATATTCAAACCAAATTCAAATCTTTTCGAATATTCAAATACTCATCATCAAAAACACATGGATCAAAAACAATGATCCTTCATTGATGCATTCCTTACCTCTTACCACCACACGGTCATTTCCTTTGCACTCGTACTTATCATATCCTAGCCCTTCTTTGTTTTTGTTGCCTCGACCATTTATGGTCTTATATAGGGCGTCCTTGGATTGATAAGTCTTTATGCAACCGTACCTTACCAAGGCACTTAATCTCTCGTTTTCGCTTTTTAATACTTGCACAAATTGGGAGTTAGTAGTGCAAGCATTAACATCAACATTGTAGCAACGAGAGCAACCATTGCTAGTGGAAGGAATAGATGCTAACGGTGAATCAACAATTGGAGAGTTAATATCATTAAGAGATTCAATTTGCACTTCAAGAGCTTGAAGATTATTTTCTAGACTAATAACATTCTCTTGAAGTGACTCATTTGAACCCTTAAGCATTTCAATTGAATTATTAGCCAAATCAAGCTTTTTGGTTAACAATTCAATAGTCTCCTTTTCTTTTGTGAGGATCTTCTCGAGAGCAAGAGTTTTCTTCTTTTCACAAATTAGCAACTCTTCTTGCTTCTCGAGAGTCTCCTCTTGGCTATCTATTCTTTTCAATAGCTTATGAATCTTAGCAATAGCCGATTTGCTCAAATCACAAAGTAGAGCATCATCATCATCATCATTATCATCACTATCTAATTCACTATCACTACTAGGGGGTTTTGTTTTAGCCATTACCTTGCGCCCTTTAGCCATAAGACAAATAGGCGCGTCGTGGTCGGAGTCGTTGTCGCTCAATTCCCCGAAGAGTGACTTGGTTGGTGGAGCGGCTTCAATGGCGAGGGTGGCGACTCCTTCATCATCGGTGTCGGAGTCGGAGTCGTTTGAATCCCATTCTTCTCCAATGTGAGCTCGTAGAGTACTTCTTCTTGTACGTCTTGTTCTTCTTGAGCGGCTCATTCTTCTTGGTCTCATTTGGGTTGTTCTTCTTCTTTGGACAATCGGCGATGAAGTGTCCAACTTCACCGCACTCATAGCAAGCCCTCTTGGTGTTTCTTCTTCCTCTTGATTTGTCATTGTAGTTCTTCTTGTATTTGCTTGACCCGTCATATTTGAGGAACTTTTTGAATTTCCTCACAAATAGAGCCAAGTCTTCTTCGTCTTCGCTCTCATCTTCCTCATCATCACTTGATGTTGATTCTTCCTTTTTGCTTGCCTTCAAAGCTATTTGCTTCGGTTTTGAGCTTGAACTTTGCTTGGCAAGGTTCTTCACTTCTTTTGCTTCTTCCTCCATAAGCTCATGTGATAGAATTCTTCCTAGCACATCATTAGGAGTAAGCCTTTTAAAATCTTTTCGCTCTCGTATAAGTGTTACGAGAGTCGAATTCCTTGGAGCAAAGGCTCTCAACTTCCTCTTCACCACGACGTGGTCCGTCATATCCTTGCTTCCAAGCCCTCGGATCTTGTTCACAAGGATCATCAAGCGATCATACATTTGTTGAGGTGTTTCATCATCATTCATGACAAATCTCCCCAACTTTCCTTCAAGCAACTCAATTTTTGATTCTCGTACACTTGATGTTCCCTCGTGAGCTACTTGGAGAGTGTCCCATATCTCTTTTGCTTCTTCTAAGCCATCCACTTTGTTGAATTCCTCGGGACTCAACGCCCCAAGTAGGACACTTGCGGCTTGAGCATTGCGGTGAATGTTTTGTTCTTGCTCCGGTGTGAGCTCCATGTCGTCTTCTGGCATATCCAAACCTGTGCAAACAATCTTCCATACACTAGGATGAAGCGACATTAGATGCATTTTCATTTTGTGCCTCCAAGCGGAATAGTACGTGCCATCAAAAAAAGGTGCACGCCCGGAGGGCACAGTAATATAGGAATGCGAAGAAGAAGTATTTAATTTCTCGTAATTAAAAGGAATTTGAGCTCCTTGCGATGACGTTGAGGTGTCACCTTCCTTGGTCTTCGTGGGAGTTCCATGTCCAGCCTTTGGACTACCTTCTTCCCCCGACACGACAACCTTCAATCTGGTGTTGGCCATCACGTTTCCTTCAAGCGGTTAAGCCTTCGAGAAGGTCAGGCTCTGATACCAATTGAAAAGATGATAAAGTTGCCTAGAGGGGGGTGAATAGGCAGTTTAAAATTTAAACTAAATTTGTCGCAACGGAAAAAGTATCGGAACTTCCGGTATTGGATCGGAACTTCCGATATAATCGGAACTTCCGATACCAGTTCAGAATGTCCGATCGACTTTAGACACGGACAATTAATCACTGAGAGTAATTAACTTGAAAAGCAATCTAAGAACGTTATATTAACTAAATAAGGAAACAAGTTTAAGTAAAGTAAAGTAAAGACACGGATTTGTTCCCGGAGTTCGGATTCTTGAGGGAATCCTACGTCTCCGTTGAGGAGGCTCCAAAGAGCCGGGTCTTTTCCAACCCTTTCCTCCCAAACCTCGGTCACACTTGAGGCTTGGTTCCACTATTGGTTCCTTTCCTTTCGAAGGCGGAGCCGGCCTTCACAAACTTCTCACGGCGTCCCACAATCCTTGGGAGCTCGTGATCGACACCTAGCCGTCTAGGAGTCCTTCAACCTCCAAGAGAAACAAACACACCATTGAACGATCTTGGAGGAACACTCTTAAGCTCGAGATGAATGACACTTGCTTTTCACTTCAAACTCTAGATCTCAACTATTGTCCTCACTCTCTAGATGATCCCTAAGATCAAAGAGGAGGACTCAATAGAAAGCTAGAAGGTGCTCAAGGTGCTCTAGAGTTCTGCCAACAAGAGTGTGTCACCCTCAAATGAGAGAGGAGTGGGGTATTTATAGATTCTTGCAAAAACTAGCCGTTATACACCCACTCAGCTGCATATCGGAACTTCCGATATCAACATCGGAATGTCCGATATGTGCAAACAATCAGAACTCGAGCGCACTTCAACTGTCGAAAAAGGTGCATCGGAACTTCCGATACCAACATCGGAATGTCCGATGTTCCCAGAAAAGCACCTCGACAAATGCTTCTAAGTCCATATCGGACTGTCCGATATAAACATCGAAATTTCTGACTTAACATCGGAATGTCCGATCTAATATATCGGAGTGTCCGATAATTCCAGAGAGCTCCCTTTTTCAGGTTTGAACACATCAGAACTTCCGATGTAAAATATCGGAACTTCCGATATTTCCAGAGAGCACCCTAGAAAGCATCAGCAACGTATCGGAACTTCCGATCGAAAATATCGGAACTTCCGATGCATCTACTGCGCATCGGACTGAAGCAAGCATGCACATCGGAATGTCCGACTTGAGCTGATGAGGACATCACTACCATGCATACGGCCATGCCTACAAACCCAATTGAAGCCAACAATGTAATACAAGGGCCAATTACTCGAGCTCGCGCACGTCAATTTAATTACCAGGTGAATGTGTTCCTCGGGTTGCATACAAATAATTTAATGAATGGAATGCTATCTAATCCTTGTGATGATTTTATTGTCCTTAGGAACCAAGGAGAAGGACTCCCAAACGTCAAGCATGAAGCCAATTCTTCCGGTGCACAAGTTCAACTCGGATTCGGCCTCTGGGACAGCACCAACTTCAAACGACCATAACTTTTGATCCACAAGGGTGTTTGAGGTCTATGAGTACTGGTTTGAAAGGTTTCGACGTCCTCTTTCCAACGGATCCAGCCCCACCTCCAGATTCCTTACCAGTCAACAGGAATCTGCAAAACAAGTTCAACTCGGATTCGGCCTCCGGGACAGCACCAACTTCAAATGACCATAACTTTTGATCCACAAGGGTGTTTGAGGTCTATGAGTACTGGTTTGAAAGGTCTCGTCGTCCTCTTTCCAACGGATCTGGCCCTACCTCCAAATTCCTTACGAGTCAACGGGAATCTGCAAAACAAGTTCGGCCATCTTTCCAAATCCGAGTCAAACTAGGAATATGAGTCCTACTCGGCCATGGGGGTGTTTTGGACGCCCCAAGCCTGGTTTTGGCCTCGTATTTCTCCTATAAATAGCTAGGGAGTCCCCCAAAATAACTTGGGTTTTGGTTATTTGATAGTTTAGCCTTTTGCTACTATTTTGAGTCTTTTAGACGTGCTCAACGGCCGCCTAACAAGCTCCTTGTATCGGAACCCCAACTTTTCAATACTTCATCTATATTTGCAATTTTAGATTGCTTTTGCCTTGTTCTTGCTTGTTCTTCGATTGCTTGCAGGAATTGATCTTTGTGATCAGGTTGATCGTGCCACAGCAAGGTCAATAACCCTCTGGAGTTGGTTTAGCGATTGCTAAGGCGCATCGTCGTTGTACGTTGTAGTCAGATCGTCAAAGTCGTCTCCTCCCAAATCGAAGGTTATCATTCTCATCGAAAGATCGGGACACCCAGTGTCACATCAAGTGGTATCAGAGCTTGAGTCGAGGACGACTCAAATGCAAGAAGGGAAGGATGATGAGGACATCACTACCATGCATACGGCCATGCCTACAAACCCAATTGAAGCCAACAATGTAATACAAGGGCCAATTACTCGAGCTCGCGCACGTCAATTTAATTACCAGGTGAATGTGTTCCTCGGGTTGCATACAAATAATTTAATGAATGGAATGCTATCTAATCCTTGTGATGATTTTATTGTCCTTAGGAACCAAGGAGAAGGACTCCCAAACGTCAAGCATGAAGCCAATTCTTCCGGTGCACAAGTTCAACTCGGATTCGGCCTCCGGGACAGCACCAACTTCAAACGACCATAACTTTTGATCCACAAGGGTGTTTGAGGTCTATGAGTACTGGTTTGAAAGGTTTCGACGTCCTCTTTCCAACGGATCTGGCCCCACCTCCAGATTCCTTACCAGTCAACAGGAATCTGCAAAACAAGTTCAACTCGGATTCGGCCTCCGGGACAGCACCAACTTCAAATGACCATAACTTTTGATCCACAAGGGTGTTTGAGGTCTATGAGTACTGGTTTGAAAGGTATCGTCGTCCTCTTTCCAACGGATCCGGCCCCACCTCCAAATTCCTTACGAGTCAACGGGAATCTGCAAAACAAGTTCGGCCATCTTTCCAAATCCGAGTCAAACTAGGAATATGAGTCCTACTCGGCCATGGGGGTGTTTTGGACGCCCCAAGCCTGGTTTTGGCCTCCTATTTCTCCTATAAATAGCTAGGGAGTCCCCCAAAATAACTTGGGTTTTGGTTATTTGATAGTTTAGCCTTTTGCTACTATTTTGAGTCTTTTAGACGTGCTCAACGGCCGCCTAACAAGCTCCTTTTATCGGAACCCCAACTTTTCAATACTTCATCTATATTTGCAATTTTAGATTGCTTTTGCCTTGTTCTTGCTTGTTCTTCGATTGCTTGCAGGAATTGATCTTTGTGATCAGGTTGATCGTGCCACAGCAAGGTCAATAACCCTCTGGAGTTGGTTTAGCGATTGCTAAGGCGCATCGTCGTTGTACGTTGTAGTCGGATCGTCAAAGTCGTCTCCTCCCAAATCGAAGGTTATCATTCTCATCGAAAGATCGGGACACCCAGTGTCACATCATGAGCTTTGATAAAAACACATTCCGGTGCATGCGCGGTGACTTAGTGTGATGCCCTAGAACTTGAGAGTGATTGTAGGGTTTTTCTTCCTTGTTTTTGTTTCGGAAAGGAATGACGGTTTTGTCGGGGGATGAAACAATTGAAGAAAATGCTGCATTTTAATATTAAATTTGGAGTATTCGGGCTACAAACAGTGGGCCGAGGAAAACTTGGGCCTGGGCCGGGAATTCTTTTCCCACCTCCCCACCCCCCTAGTGGGCCGGCCCACTTGGGTGCGCCCCTCCCCACCATGTGGCCGGCCACCCCCCAACCCTAGGGCGCCTCCCCCATTCCCCCTAGCAGCCGCCACCCCCTGTTCTTCCTCCCTTGCATGGTGGCTCAAGATCCACCACGAAAACGCGAAGGAGAGAGAGCGAGAAGGGGATCCGTGGAGGCGAGGAGTTCGATCAGATTTCCGTTTCGGGGATCGTCGCGTGTTCTTCGTGGGATCTCAAGAGAGAACTCAAGGTAAAATTCCCAATCTTTTACCCCTGTTCTACCTAGGGATTGGGAGTGTTTTAGATCTGGTGGTGATTGGATTGGATGGGATTTGAAGGGGGAGAAGGGTAGTTGTTCACGTGGTGCTGTTTCTGAGAGGGAAGATTGTGCAGCGCGGCTTGTTTCATGTTTTACGTGACCTAGACGATTTTTCCTGCAAAAACCTATAACTAGAGAGTTGTAGATAACGTCGAGATCTAGCTTCTGTAATGTTTTTAGAATTTTTGGGGCGTCGGTCTGAGAGTTATCGCTGTTGCAAGATGACGGACAGAATCTGGAAACAGATTTTGTCCACTGTGTTGGACATTTGTTTAGGCATATTTAACAGTAGAATTGAAATTTGTGGTCTTCATGAAAGTTGTAGATATCGTCAATATCTAGCTCCTGTAATTTTTTCATATTTTTATGTTCTGTGGAAAAAAAGATACGAAAAAGAGAATGGGGGTTGCTGCTGTTCGATCCGGACAGATCGGGGTTTCGGTGTTGGAAAAGGGGAACGGGTTGTAGGAATTGCGTGTTTGAGTTGTGTGATCAATTGTGGTGTTATTGCATACTGAAAATATGCTTGTACAGGTGGTGCCCCTTCTGGACGCAACTAGATCCGTCGTCTACGTCGGTAAAGGCAAGTGGAAGTAGTGTTATGGTTGAGCTATACATCATTGTTTGCATTGCCTTCGTTATAACCTCCGATTACAATAAACATACATGGTTTAATCAATTGCCTTGATGATTGCAATATTTAGATTAGCAGTGTGATGAGGTGCTTTGACTATGAATTACGAGTAAAGAGAAGAATGATGTTGTTTACCTGTTGAATTGTCTAGATAGTTCATCTCAGTGCTATTTGTTTTCTATCCATGTTATATGATGGTATGCAAACATGTGGACTCAATGTGGAGAGTTGTGAATGAATTCATGCATGAAGCATTAACTGCATATTCATGCATTGGAAGTTTGTCGACGCCAGGCGTGGCGACCGTGCAGTACAACACCGTGTGTTCCTGAGAAAGGGCACGGTGAGGAGGATCATGGCATAAGCATGTGCACAATCATATGCATTTTACTGAGGTTGTGTGGACTCCGTAATATGGTATTGGATAAGAGGAATGTGGACTCTTTGTTGTGGTATTGTATATGAGGAATGTGGACTCTTTGATGTGGTATTGTATATGAGGAATTTGGTATGCTAGTTTTACTGTGGCTGTGTTATTTGTTAGAAGTTGTTCCGCTTGCTGAGATTACCCAATCTCACCCCTTGTTATTTTGTTGTTTTCAGGTAGTTCTCGCGAGTCGTAAGCTTGAAGGGTGGGCTTAGTAGCACAATCAACCCTCCGGGGTCATCACGAATCACATGGACTAGTGCATTTAATAATTCATTAGCTTGCTGAAATTTTATTAATCATAGACCTGTTGATGTCCTCTTTGGAGCTGTTTTACGTTTATGTTTGTTTTCTGGTTGATTTAGACTTGTTATCTCTAGTATTGATGCTGTTATGTTATTCCTGTTTATAATGGTTATTATGAATCTTGTTGTCGCTTCCGTTTTGTCCTAATTTTAGGAGAGATCTTTGTCAATTTTTCTTGTAATGACAGTTTAGATTTGTAGGGTGTTACTGATTGGTATCGAGCTGGTCTGTAGGTCCTTGGAATGTCTATTTTTAGTGTCATACTATAGGATACAACTAAAATGTGATGTGGAATAACTTAGAAACATGGCCTAGGTTTTAACTAAAATTTTGTCATAGGATAGCAACATTAAAACTTGTGTAAGTGGAATCACTAATTTAAAATTTGACACACATGGATGCACTGAGGAAAGGGTATGGGTATCGTTGCCTTATGCTTAAAGGTTGAATTTAAGCTTTGTTGTTGAATGCTACTTTTGATGATGTATAATGCTATATTTATGATAGATTTGATTGAGTTGCTTCATTTGTGATAAAGTGTGGTTGTGGTGCCGAAGGGTTTCGGTCACCTTTTGTTTGTAGTGAGGCTGTGGTTTGTGGTGTGGCCGGGTAGAGTCACCACCGAAGAACTATTCAACCCCTGTAGGGAAAGAGTACTTATCCGTGTCTGTCGTAGATCGGGTAGTGATTGGAGTCAAATAGAAGAGGTTGGTGATGGATTCCTTCGGATGTTCTTTACCGTGTTGACGGTCGGTTTTGGTTGGTTTTCTGGGTATGTGGTTGGTTCGAAACCGAGGAAAATGCTTAGTTTTGAGCACTCGCTGATTGTCCTTTTGGCAGTTTGTGGTTTTGTCTCCTTTGAGTGAAGACACAGAAGAAGAGTTCTACGTTATGCGTCTTTTGGTCACAATTTTGCTTTGGCACCTGATTTATTGTTATGGACTGTCGTTGGGAGGAAATTTACGTGGTTGTTGTTTCCGATTTTTTTTTAAAAAAGAAGGGGTTGGAGTTTCTCCTGTTGCAGATCAAGCTGGATGGAGCTAAGTTTGAATCTTTATCGGAAAATTTTAGTTGGACATTTAGTCTTCCCTTTTGCATCCGTCTTCCTTTGTGGAAAGTGTAGGTTTTGGATTTCTTGAAGAGTTTTGGCTACTATGATTGGACATTTGAGGGTCGAGCTCTCTTGCATTTATGTTTGGATTTTGCTTTTCTTCCTTGCACGAAAAGAAGAATTTTTATCGGTGTTTGTTCTTGATCTAGAACTGTGTTTGTTTTTAATGTTTTGGATTGCCTCCTGTTTGTCAAGGGTAGGTGACCCATGACGGTGTTTAGAAATTTTATGTCTGTGTTACGTAGTATGTAACAATGTGGTTTATGGAATGATGTACTTCTAAGCTAATTTGTGAGTTGAATCAATTAAGATGTAATTGTTATCTTTAGCTTGAGATTAAATAAACTTCTAGTATTGTAGATTGCTCTATAGCGATAATGATTGAATGTGTTAATGTGCATCCTTAGGATTTATTGCATTATTTTAATGTGCCCTTGACCATGGATAATGTTTAAAGCTTTAAATCTTGATGCGTAGTTAGAACATTACGATGATGTAAACTCTTTGTGAAGGTAATAGAAAATTAGTGGGTTATTTAGAGACATTTTAATATAAGGTCGGTAGAACAATTTAATTGTAATGGTGGACTACCGATATTGTTAAAGAAACCATCTTTGGTTGTTTAAAGATGTTCTAATTTAATCGTGTTGGCTAGTGACTTTAACTTGGAAATTGATTAGAGTTGATATTTATGACGTTGCAAACTATTAGTAGATTCGGAAGTATGCAGTTGCGTTCCAATAATGCTAGTATCGATATCAATTGGGAAGACATAAGTTTTTGCCATTGCCGTAAGAGCTTTGTGATGATTTCACCTATCCAGTTCACTTTAAAAAAGGTGGAGTATGTCTTGGAGTGGCAATTTTGCTATAACCCGTGTATAGGGTAGCTAAAAAAATTAAAAAAAAAATTAAAATTTAATTTAGCGTTGTTGTTATAAGAGCTTTGGATGGCTTAAATTATTCAATCTATTTTACATAGTTGGAGTATGTTCTGTAGTGACGATTTGTCATAGCCTATGGATAGGGTAACTAAAAGCAATGTTGTTGTTTTACAATTATGCCAATTATTGATATTGATGACTTAGTAGTGGTGGTAATCGATTAGATTAATTGTTGAAAACCTTTGTTAAAATGGTGGAAATTGTAACATGTTGTGATGGAGTGAACCAGGGATAGTTAGCATGACGCGTGATTTTGTCCTTAATAAATGTATGTTTTAAACTTCTATTTATGATTGGTGCCTTGTTGAGATAATATTTACTTGTTGAGTCATCTTTTAGGTGAATAAATTTCCATTGTCGAGATGTTGACGCGTATGTGGTATGGAATTTATAGTTTCATCAATATGAAAGACTTGTTGAAGCACTGCCTTTCAAATTTAGAATATGATGATATAGGTTAGGCTGCTCCGTGGGGATCTTGATGAGGTAGTGTTGGTTGGATGTGTTTTTTTTAAGCACTGTGAACTTTATTTATAATTGTGGAAAAGGTAATAAGAGTAATTTGTTGTGTAGTTGTTGTTAAATCCTGATGGGCCTTCTCAATGAGTAAATAGGGAATATTGAAATCTAAATGGTAAGGGTAGTGGAATGCTATAGATGGCGGGAGTTATGCTGAACTTATGTTTAAAAATTCATATGGATTGGTTTGTTTGTTTGATATTTGGGTTGAATACTTTCGGTCAAAGGATTCTTTGTCTGTGTTTCAGAGTTTCCTAAACTTAGAATGATTACGCCAAATGTGGGTTAATTACGAGGCTTAAAACAAGGATAAAAGAATGATTAACCTTGAAGTAATTTGTGGAGATTTTGGAATGTTATTCTATTAAATATCGTCATTCATTCATCTTTGATAAGAAAACTAGCTTAAGTTATGAATGCGACATTTATGCTCAAGGATGTATGCTTTGACTGTGTCCGTAGTTTTCAAGGTCGAGTTATCGGTTGCATTGTTGATCAAAAGAAGTAGCTAATCCAATGTAAGATTTGGAACTTCATGATCTGGAAATATTTGTATTTCTATTTTGGGCTAGAGTTGTGTTGTGGTGTGAGGTGTTTGACAGTTTTTGTTTAAGAGACGATTCTTCTGGTTGTGACATGAATGATATATTCGTGGTTGAAAAAAAAAATTTCTGTTGGGAAGTGAGTTTGGTTCCTTTTTAAGGAAAAAGAGATGGTGGTTGTGTGGAAGCATTTAATTCCTTGATCGGTTTCTTTTTTTCTGAATGGCTTGGCCTTGGATAAAAGTGAGATGATTTGTTTTAGTAAAAGTGAAATGCATTTGCAGAAGACTTTCGCGGTGTTTCTCTTTTGATTAGAGCTTCTCCCCAAAGAAAAATTTTTTTGGTGGTTTTGGTTCTATGGAGTTCCTCTTCCAAGTTGAGTTCCCGTGTATGTGAATTTCAGCCCTTTGGTTTAAAGGTGGTGATTGTCGTTCGTTGTGTTAGTGAGAATTAAGATTTCTTTTACGTTCAAGCTTGGGGGTAAGAAAATGAATGTTTATGTTATGGTTGAGTATATTCAAGGATTGTACTCCTTGACAATGACCTTGGGAGGAAGAATGAGAAGGCGAAACCTTCTTACAAGGGAAAACTAGTGTGGGTCGCTGATCGTAAGTAGTTTAAAAGTGAAGAGTAAAGGAAGGTTGTGTATGACTCAATTCAAACCTTTTTTGGAGAATTGTTTTCATTGATGTGTTCCTCGGTGGGGTTGCTTAATTTAGTAGTGGACAACTTGGAAGTTGCAGGTAATTACATTAATTTTTTGGAACTTTTGTCGCTGGGTTCGAGCGAGTTTGTGTCAACCGTAGTGATTGTGTTCGGTTGTTATTGTTTCTGCGGATTTACGGACCCTGGTTGTAAAGTAGGCTATCTCTGTCGTTGGTAAGGGTGGATATTGGTTCTTTTTGTAAAAGATCAATCACTTGTAGGAGATAGGAGTTTGTGTTTGGGTTGATTTAGAGACTTACCTAGAGCGTTGTGTCTCACATGGTTCCGTCGTCCAGAATGCGACGAACTGTGGTAGAGGAGTTGAGATTGGAATGCGGAGTTTCGCGATCGGGTTGAAGAGAGAAGTGGGAGTTGAGATTCCAGATCGATACCAGATTCACCTAATAGGTGTCCTTTATTTAATAGGGGATAGTTCGTGTTAGTGTCCAATGAACGATTTGTGGACCAATTAGTCTGAGCGGGATGCAACTTGGGAACTTGAGGACCAGATGCGGAAGAAGTATCCTACACTCTTTGAGGATGCTGAAGGTAAATTGTTGTTTACCTTTTTGCCTTCCTTTTCTTTTTCTTTCTGTAGCTAAAAGGAGAAGATTCGGGGACGAATCCTTTTTAAGGAGGGGAGAATGTGATGCCCTAGAACTTGAGAGTGATTGTAGGGTTTTTCTTCCTTGTTTTTGTTTCGGAAAGGAATGACGGTTTTGTCGGGGGATGAAACAATTGAAGAAAATGCTGCATTTTAATATTAAATTTGGAGTATTCGGGCTACAAACAGTGGGCCGAGGAAAACTTGGGCCTGGGCCGGGAATTCTTTTCCCACCTCCCCACCCCCCTAGTGGGCCGGCCCACTTGGGTGCGCCCCTCCCCACCATGTGGCCGGCCACCCCCCAACCCTAGGGCGCCTCCCCCATTCCCCCTAGCAGCCGCCACCCCCTGTTCTTCCTCCCTTGCATGGTGGCTCAAGATCCACCACTAAAACGCGAAGGAGAGAGAGCGAGAAGGGGATCCGTGGAGGCGAGGAGTTCGATCAGAGTTCCGTTTCGGGATCGTCGCGTGTTCTTCGTGGGATCTCAAGAGAGAACTCAAGGTAAAATTCCCAATCTTTTACCCCTGTTCTACCTAGGGATTGGGAGTGTTTTAGATCTGGTGGTGATTGGATTGGATGGGATTTGAAGGGGGAGAAGGGTAGTTGTTCACGTGGTGCTGTTTCTGAGAGGGAAGATTGTGCAGCGCGGCTTGTTTCATGTTTTACGTGACCTAGACGATTTTTCCTGCAAAAACCTATAACTAGAGAGTTGTAGATAACGTCGAGATCTAGCTTCTGTAATTTTTTTAGAATTTTTGGGGCGTCGGTCTGAGAGTTATCGCTGTTGCAAGATGACGGACAGAATCTGGAAACAGATTTTGTCCACTGTGTTGGACGTTTGTTTAGGCATATTTAACAGTAGAATTGAAATTTGTGGTCTTCATGAAAGTTGTAGATATCGTCAATATCTAGCTCCTGTAATTTTTTCATATTTTTATGTTCTGTGGAAAAAAAGATACGAAAAAGAGAATGGGGGTTGCTGCTGTTCGATCCGGACAGATCGGGTTTCGGTGTTGGAAAAGGGGAACGGGTTGTAGGAATTGCGTGTTTGAGTTGTGTGATCAATTGTGGTGTTATTGCATACTGAAAATATGCTTGTACAGGTGGTGCCCCTTCTGGACGCAACTAGATCCGTCGTCTACGTCGGTAAAGGCAAGTGGAAGTAGTGTTATGGTTGAGCTATACATCATTGTTTGCATTGCCTTCGTTATAACCTCCGATTACAATAAACATACATGGTTTAATCAATTGCCTTGATGATTGCAATATTTAGATTAGCAGTGTGATGAGGTGCTTTGACTATGAATTACGAGTAAAGAGAAGAATGATGTTGTTTACTGTTGAATTGTCTAGATAGTTCATCTCGGTGCTATTTGTTTTCTATCCATGTTATATGATGGTATGCAAACATGTGGACTCAATGTGGAGAGTTGTGAATGAATTCATGCATGAAGCATTAACTGCATATTCATGCATTGGAAGTTTGTCGACGCCTTGGCGCGATCAGACCGCAGTACAACACCGTGTGTTCTGAGAAAGGGCACGGTGAGGAGGATCATGGCATAAGCATGTGCACAATCATATGCATTTTAATGAGGTTGTGTGGACTCCGTGAATGTGGTATTGGATAAGAGGAATGTGGACTCTTTGTTGTGGTATTGTATATGAGGAATGTGGACTCTTTGATGTGGTATTGTATATGAGGAATTTGGTATGCTAGTTTCTTTGTGGCTATGTTATTTGTTAGAAGTTGTTCCGCTTGCTGAGATTACCCAATCTCACCCCTTGTTATTTTGTTGTTTTCAGGTAGTTCTCAAGAGTCGTAAGCTTGAAGGGTGGGCTTAGTAGCACAATCAACCCTCCGGGGTCATCACGAATCACATGGACTAGTGCATTTAATAATTCATTAGCTTGCTGAAATTTTATTAATCATAGACCTGTTGATGTCCTCTTTGGAGCTGTTTTACGTTTATGTTTGTTTTCTGGTTGATTTAGACTTGTTATCTCTAGTATTGATGCTTTTATGTTATTCCTGTTTATAATGGTTATTATGAATCTTGTTGTCGCTTCCGTTTTGTCCTAATTTTAGGAGAGATGCTGTCGAATTTTTCTTGTACGACAGTTTAGATTTGTAGGGTGTTACACTTAGGATCTCAACAAGAAATAAAGTAGCATTCATCTGAGCATAGAGACTATCCTAGATCATTTACGATGCATCCCTCTTAATAGTACGGCATTCCTACGACACAAAACATAGAAAATAAAAGCGTAAAGCCGTTTTACTCGCGTAATCTTGTTTGAGGGTAGCCATCGCATGTAGACGATCTCACATTGAACCTTTTACCTGCTCATAAGCTCATTGAAGACATTAGTCTCTTTAATCGTTTGTCATTAATCAACCAAAACCAATTTGGGGGCCTAGATGCACTTTCAATATGTACGCGCCCAGATGTGTCATATGCTCTGAGTGTCACGAGAAGGTACCAATCAAATCCTGGTGATAGTCACTGGGTGGCTGTAAAGAACATCCTTAAATACTTACGAAGGACTAAGGAGATGTTCTTGGTCTTTGGAGGAGAGGTGGAGCTCGTCGTGAAGGGTTACGCCGATGCTAGCTTCCAAACTGACAAATATGATTCGTGATCGCAATCCGGGTTTGTATTCTGTCTCAATGGTGGGGCAGTGAGCTGGAAAAGTTCCAAGCAAGAGACAGTAGCTGATTCCACAACAGAGGCCGAGTACATTGCAGCTTCTGAAGCAGCAAAGGAAGCAGTTTGGATCAGAAAATTTGTTTCTGAGTTGGGCGTGGTCGCTAGTGCATCCTGTCCAGTGGACCTCTATTGTGACAATAGTGGTGCCATTGCACAAGCAAAGGAGCCTAGGTCTCACCAAAAATCCAAACATATACTCAAGCGGTACCACCTGATCCGGGAGATCATTGAGAGAGGTGATGTGAAGATATGCAAAGTGCACACGGATATAAATGAGGTTGATTCGTTAACAAAGCCCCTTCCACAACTAAAGCATGAGGCGCACACAAGAGCAATGGGTATTCGGTACCTGTATGATTGACTCTAGTGCAAGTGGGAAATTATAGGGAATATGCCCTAGATCAATCATGGTGATGATTGTAATACGTCTTTGTTCATGTAATTATGATAACTTTGTTTATCGGCTCCCTGAATAAATGTTGCGATTTTGTCCATTGGGTACGATCTAATTGTGAAACACAATGTCAAGTGACATTATTCTAAACGGGTCCCTAATCCATATCATTACGAGGAGCGGTGATGATTTGATCAGCACATGTATTGGTTGATGGTAATGTTTCACATACCATAGATATGGAGATATTGAACCAATAATGTGGACACATGTTGAGGAACATGGGTAGTCGGACAAGACCCACTCCGAGACGCTGTGAGTTGTTATCTCTTATAGTGCCATCAGCGTATAGTCTTGAGTGGTATGCCTATATGGTCCTTAGACCTGAGATTGTCATGGATACCTAGCATGTAGACCTGTATGCTTTGGTATCATCAAACGCTACACCGTAACAGGGTAGTTATAAAGATGACTACTAGGTATGCCACGATACATCGTCAAGGGTGTGATGATCAAGATGGGATTTGCCCCTCCTAGATAACGGGACAGATACCTCTGGGCCCCTCGTGTGGATGGATAGGGAAAGTGCACGGCGGTGCTAACATGACTAAGGAGTTAGTCATGGTTTGTATCCATCACACTGTCGAGTGAAGTGGTTGAGCTATCAACAAGGGTGGCGCGCATCTCGCCTTAAGCTTGACTTGTATCGTGAGGCAAAGGGATCGGTATGTGAGTGTATCAAGGTTCAGCCGAATATTGATTTTGTGCATTCGGGGATCAATACGTACTGCTAGGTGCCGCTGTTGACCAATGAATTGGAAACGGGTTTCCGAATTCATGTCCGACTTGCACTGAACCTAACGGGTCACACACTTAACGAGTTGGAGTTGATTAACAGGTTTGTGCGTGGATTAGATCCATGTTGGAGGTAGAATCCTAGCAGGCTTTGGCCCACTAGCGTGTCTATAAAAGGCGAGGCCAGGAACAGTGCGCGCATGAAAAAGAACCCTCACCACGTTCAGCCGTCGCGCACCCCTCCTGCTCCCCAGAAACCCTAGAGGTGTGGCGAGGTGCTAGCACACCCCGCACGGCGTTCCCGCTCGGTACGTGTGGATACCGGTAGAGGCGCTGCCGCTCGCGGACGTGCTGTTCGGTTGGATATCCAGTGGCTTTCGATGATCGATCTCGACTAGATCTATCCGGAACCACTCGGTGCAGGTCAAGGAGCACTCGACGGAGGTAGATGACCACTCGATGGAGGTCGGGAACCACTCGGCGTTGATCGGGACGTGAACAACTACTTCCTCTATGCGCACATATCTGCTTCCGCTGCATCGGCACATCATGGGTAACGATTCATGATCCCCTACTTGCATGTGATCTTGGGTGTTCGCGATAGAAATATTTGATTGTTGCTCGTGTAGCCTACCCATATCCCAACACCACCATGGGTGCACGGTGGACTGCTAGCTAGTTGGGATAGGAAAGGGAGAGGCCTCATAGAGTATATCCAGAGTTTCATAACTACTTCGAGGCCCTACACGAGGATGACATCATATAGCAGCCATGGTATGTGCATTTCTTGGCCACAACGGCGCCGCATGGATTGTTAGTGTAGTGTGGGTAGGATTTTTAGTACTAGTTGACGACATGCCACCTCGTGTTCTATCACATGGTGGAGCCATATTGCCCAGCACGGGTGATGCGCTAGTTCGGACTTCATTAGCAAATTCCCCCTCCAATTGGCCCACCTTTGGAACAAAAGTACATATGTAAGTGTAATTCGTAAATTTGAAATCTATTTCTCCCAACATGCCTATGTGATATAATTCTAATTCGTAACTTGCAACTTTGTTTCCCATAGGAAATCTCAGAAGGGGCAACATAGCGATGACTGGCGCTAGAGACAATTAGCATGGACCACTGTGTGGGAGCAGTTCGCCACAGAGAAGGTAGTGGTCGAGGATCGATCATACGATTTGGATACATACATCGCATTCTTGGAGTAGTATGTGCCACGTACATGTGCTTGACTTATTGGACTTGCTCCTATGAGGCCCGAAGAGGTCACATGTGCCGACAGGTTGGGCCTCGGGCACTCTATACATAGCGCAGCACAGTAGGATGACACGGTATGAGCATACATTACATTTCATTCATATTTCTATGATTAACCAATGTCTCATATTCTCTATGCAGTACGATCGTATGAGCCATATCATCGATGAGGTGATAGCACTTTGGGTGTCCCGATCTTTCAATGAGAAACACACGATCAATTTGGGTGGAGAAGACTCTGACGATCTGACTACACCGTACAATGATGATGCGCCTTAACAATCGCTAAACCAACTCCAGAGGGTTATTGACCTTGCCGTGAGCACGGTCAACCTGATCATGAAGATCAATTACTGGAAGCAATCAAAGAACAAGCAAGAACAAAAGCAAAAGCAATCTAAAATTGCAAATATAGATGAAGGATTGATAAGTTGGGGGTTCCGATACAACGAGCTTCTTAGGCGGCTGTTGAGCAAGTCTGAAAAAACTCAAAATAGTAGCAATGGCTAAACTATCAAATAAACAAAACCAAAGTAATTTTGGCGGACTCCATAGCTATATATAGGAGAAATAGGGGGGAAATTCGTGCTAGGGTCGGCCACCACAAGAGGAGTGGCCGAATAGGACTCTTACAAGGCCCAAGGCCCAAGTTTGACTCAGATTGGAAAGTTGACCCAACTTGTTTTGCAGATTCATGTCGACTCATAAGGAATTTGGAGAAATAGGCCGGATCCGTGTTCTTATCACCTAACATTGTTAGTAGAAGACAAGAAACGAAAAATCACAAATATAATGTTCTTATCACTACTTAGGATGTGGTGAAAAGTCGCTCAACTCTCAAGCTTCGACTAAAGCTCTTACAAGTTCTTACCATGCAGTGGGTGTTTACGGCTGTTGGCGTGATCAAAAGTTCTCTGAAGCTTGGATAGAGCGATTGCTAAGTGATCGAACTCCTGCACAGGGTAGAAAGTGTAGCTTGGATAAGCTCAATATGGTAGCAAGGAGAATCAATCAATTAATCTCAGAAATTGCATAGAATTGAGTTATAGTTTGTAATTAGCACTTAGCCTAAGATGCTGACCAACCAAGGATGGATAAAAGGCTTAGGCTGGTATAAGGGGAAAAAAATAAATGGAAACACACGCACAAAGATGTTGCAACTTGATGCAATCAAAGGAATGAGCTAAAAAATATAAGTGAGGCATCAAAAAACTCGTATTGCACAAGTTATGGAGAGACGCTAGCTAATTGCTCAAACAAAGAACATGGGCAATAGATTTCTCAAAATCACAAACTAGCACAATATGAAAAATGCACAAATGCTAGGATGTACTCTCCATCAATTCCACTTTTTGTTTTTTTGCGCTCTTTGCTTTTGCCCGCACTTTTCTTTTCTTTTTCTTTTCCTTTTCTTTTCGATGTGCGGCAGTTTTCTTTCCTTTTTTTTGTGTGGCCAAACAAATATGAGAGTAGCACAATATATATGACTAGGTGCAATACAATTGCAATCCAAATTATGCAATAGAATGTAACATGAGCAGCCCTAGAGCAATATCAAAGGATGATTGGCTCACAAAGAAATAAGGTCAATATCTTTGGTATTTTTGAGTTTTATGGACTCACAAAGGTACTAGACTAAACAAGAAAGGAGACAACACAACAAAAGAACATGTGGAAACAACGAACAAGAGATCAACACACTATTCTGGAATTAGCAGACTAGAACCGCTGATTGCACGACCAAAATCAGTGCCCTACCAACCAAATCAAGACCTAACTCCAATTGGTTTATGAATATAATCTTGTAAGATTTAAATCAAGTATAAGAACACCCAAATTGGAGCTCGGATGTAGAAGTTATGGCAAAAATACCGAAAGGTGCACAATCTGTCCCAAAGGTTTCGGCCGAAATTGAAACCGAATTTAATTCAAAATTTTAAATTCCAAATTGGACTATATGGACATAAAGGTTTTTGTATAAGATTTCTTAATGATTACAGCAAAAAAATTTCATCTCAATCCGATCTCGGACGTGGAAGTTATGATCAAAATACCGTAGGTTCACAATGTGTCCCAAAAACTAGGGTTTCAGCCAAAATTGAAATCGAGTTGAATTCGTAATTTTAAATTCCAAATCAGGCCATACGGACAAAAAGGATTTTGTAGTGGACTTCTCATGGATTACAACAAAAAAAGGTTCACCTCAATCCGATCTCGGATGTGGAAGTTTTGATCAAAATAACGAGACGAAACTTGTCTGACTCAAACTTGGCCCGAGATTGGAAATTTGGTTTGATCGGTTATGAAAGGTTTTTGATGTGGGGACTATGATCAGCAACTATACAATGCTAAAAAGAACACAAAATCAATTTAGCAAACCGAAATTAATAGATCGAAAGGCACAAACATGGTTTGGACAAGAGGAGCAAATCTTTTTGTGGTAAATTTTCTGGACTATAGGGATGAAATCAATCTACTAAACTAGGATACAAAAAATTCTCACCAAGCAAACTGGTTTGCTCCGATACCACTTGATAGCACTTTGGGTGTCACGATCTTTCAATGAGAAACAAACGATCGATTTCGGTGGAGACGACTTTGACGATCCGACTACACCGTACGACGATGATGTGCCTTAGCAATCGCTAAACCAACTCCAGAGGGTTATTGACCTTGCCGTGAGCACGATCAACCTGATCACGAAGATCAATTCCTGCAAGAAATTGAAGAACAAGCAAGAATAAAGCAAAAGCAATCTATTGCAAATATAGATGAAGGATTGATAAGTTGGGGTTCCGATACAGTGAGCTTCTTAAGCGGCTGTTGAGCACGTTTGAAAAGACTTAAAATAGTAGCAATGGCTAAACTATCAAATAAACAAAACCCAAGTAATTTTGGGGGACTCCATAGCTATATATAGGAGAAATAGAGCATAAATTCGTGCTAGGGTCGGCCACCACAAGAGGAGTGGCCGAATAGGACTCTTACAAGGCCCAAGGCCCAAGTTTGACTCGGAATGGAAAGTTGACCCGACTTGTTTTGTAGATTCCCGTCGACTCATAAGAAAGTTGGAGATGAGGCCGAATCCATTGGAAAGAGGATGAAGAAACCTTTCAAGCAAGTACTCATAGACCCCAAACACCCTTGTGGATCAAAAGTTATAGTCGTTTTAATTTGGTGCTGTCCAGGAGGCCGAATCCAAGTAGATCTTGTGCACTGGAAGAATTGGCTTCATGCTTGATGTTTGGAGGTCCTTCTCCTTGGTTCCTAAGGATAATAAAATCATCACAAGTATTAAATAGTATTCCATCCATTAAATTATTTGTATGCAACCCGAGGAACTCATTCACCTGGTAATTGAATTGATGTGCGCGAGCTCAAGTAATTGGTGCTTGTATTACATCATTGGTTTCAATTGGATGTGTAGGCATGACCGTATCCATGGTAGTGATGTCCTCATCATGAGGCTTCCACTACACTACAGCATGGAAGCCGCAACACTATGTCCGGTCTGCTTGGGTTTTACGTTCGATGTTGGATGATGCGACGGGCATAGTGAAGATGCTTACCTGTGGCCATCATAGTGATGTCATGTTAGGGGGTGCTGAGTGAGGTGCCCGTCCTCCATCTCCTAGGTCATCGCACCCCAGTGCGACCAGAAGACAATCAAGCTTCACTCGCACGTCTTCATCTCAGCCTGGCCTTTAGGATATGCTGGTATGCAACGTACTTTTAATTCTCAAACTTTATACTATTTACGCAATATAACCTTTTTGGTCATGCCATATCCTTTTACAGCATGCGTGCGGGGATTGCTCTCTCCTTTTATCATCATCTACGCATCAGGTTGAAGCACCTGCTTCACCGCCAGCATGTACAGCTCTTGAAGTCAACACAGATTCAGAGACGGACTCGCCCGAGCGGGACTTGCCGCCTGCAAGTTTCAGTTGGGATACGTTAGGGCCGGCACGCTTACTGTAGGGGTTCGTGTTCGGCTAGACCTACACACCTTACAGCACACACGACTTCAGTGTAGATGCATTATCTTTGTAGGTGCCACGTCAGGTACATTCTCTCCATTTGAAGTTATTTACTGCTATTCAACATACCTTCATTTGTGAAACTTCTTAGCAATAGAGATACCTAACATTTTCATACACATCATGTCCCTTTAAAGCATGCACTTGGACATGGACCTCTCCTTCCGCCGTCGTTGTCCTGACGTTAACATGAAGCACCTGCTCTGTCGCCGGCGCACGTACAGCTCTGGGGGTCAACACGGACTCTGACATGGACACCCCTAAGCAGGACTTACCAGCAAGATGTTCAACTTGGGGTACGTCTGCACCAGCACGCTTACCGCAGCACACACCTCGGGAGACTTGGTTCAGCCAAACCAACACTCCGTACATCACATAGGCTCCATGGCAGGTATGTTTTGTGCAGTTGAAGTGATTATCAAGGTAGAAATGATCTAATAGTACATGCATGCAGGTTTCTAGGGACAACTTCAACCAATGGGCACAGCACTCCACAACCCACAACTGGCATCGGTAAGTGCTCTATGTAATTTTCATTACTTGTTGAACTCTATTTTGTCCACAGCACTAATGGTGCATTCCAATGCAGCCTCCTAGATGGGTGCAAGACAAGTTTTGCGACCAACAACTAGGACCCAGCCAACTTGACGAGACCCCTCCCCTGACACAGGACACAGGATATGTCTTACGGAGCGATATGCATGCACCGGATCGGTTCAAGTATCCATAGGACCAACTTCACCGTGCGCGACCTAATTAGAGTTGATGTTTTAAGGAGCCAGTGGTTGTATGGGTTGTATCGTACTTCATATGTGTAATTACTATATGCATTTGGACATACTAACAGCAAGCAATCCTCGTGCACTTTATACTCAAAGCATGACCATACGGCAGGTGCTTCGGCTCCAGTTAATATTAGTATAGAAGGTGCTGGTGCTGCAACTACTGGAAAGTGCACAAAGTTGACAATGAAAGAACAATGTTCTACACTTCTCAATAGTTGGAGCACCAGCACCTTCGAGACTAACATTAACTAAAGTTGAAGCACCAGCCATGTGATCATGCTTCGAGTGTGAAATGTACGAGGATTGCATGCTTTTAAGATGACTCATAAAAAATATTTGCGTGTTTGTCATAAATATTGTTTATGTCTTTCTGTCATAATAATTGCATCTATTTGCTTTCTATGTGTAAGAATAGAATTGACGCATGTAGTGCCCATTATCGGGGCATGGAAATACTAGCTTGCCCCTGCCTGTTTTTGTCTTGTATGCGTTGGACGTATCCACCCTCATGTTGGCGCCATTTTTTCCCGCTGAATATTTCCACTGCCTTCACAAATAGGCCTCTATGCTGCCTTCGCTTCCTCGTATCCTCTTCCTCATCCCACTTCAGTGTGCTCCACTTGGGTGAAGGCCATGTCTGAATGTTGAGCTCAGAGAATCGAAGGGCCCTTGCGCTTGACACCGCAAGGCGGGTCGATTTCTCTAACTGCCATGTGCAAGCTAATGTGTTCTATGCCAACACTCAGGGAAATAACAGTCGGGTTTTACAAATGCTCTTTTTTCTCAGTAAGTGGAAATATAGTTCGATTTTTTCTAGTTCTGATGACTATTTTCCTGTTTGAGTTGTATATTTTTTGAGAGATCTTCTTTCTTTTCACGGCCTCAAAACATGTGCACATCATCACGTAGGCTACAGGATGCTAATATTTTCAGTGGACAGACACCATGGATACATCAATGGAGCGTCCTGGTAGCACAATGCCACAAAGGATGCAGCCTAGGCTGGAATAAAGGATGGACCATATGCTTGAGCAGAGACTTAATATGTTGATGTTTAAGATAGAGTTTATTTTAGATCATATCAAGTGGTTAGAGAAGGTTGTGTGCATGGGTATCCTTGTTGTACTTTATGCTATAATTGCGAACTAGTTCGTTTCCTACAAAGGAGACTAAGTTGCTCATAGATGCCATTTCTAGTGGTGCAAGAATTATGTATCCAATTGATATTTATGTATGCCATTTCTAGTGGTGTAAGAAATAATGTATCCATTTGATGTTTATCATGCTATGCCATTTTGTTCCATACGAGCCATGTACTCAGTGCCTTCATTTTGTTAATACCAACATTAAACAACATTTCTATGAATTTTTTTATTAATTTCTCCCTACCTTATTATTTCCTACTTACAAAACCTCCCTCCCGAATTTCTATCAACTTTTGTTAACATATACATTATTTTTGTATTTTTGTAAGTACGACATATCAGCTTTTTCAGTACGATTTGATAACACGTTGCGAGCAGCTTTGTCACCCCAATTTGACAACACATTGGCACCTACTTTCCTAACTACGATATATCAGCCTTTTCAATGTGATTTGATAACTCAAAGACAATAGTTGTGTCCTACCGATTGGACAACACACATCAGAAGCTTTCTCGGAGTACAGTGATAACACACTGCCTACACATTTATCAGCTCCATTTGACAACACATTGGTAGTGATTTTTCAGACCAAATTGATAATACACTGCCAAGTACGTTGTCAGACCGATTGGACAACGTGCACCAATAGCTTTCTCAGAGTAAAGTGATAACATACTAGCTACTCCTTTATCAGCTCCATTTGACAACACACTGGGAGTGCTTTTTTAGACCAAATTGACAATACATTGTCATGTACTTTGTTAGACTAATTGGATAACATGCATCAGCAGCTTTCTCAGAGTAAAGTGACAACACACTACTACTCCTTTATCAGCTCCATTTGACAACACACTGGCGGTGCTTTTTCAGACCAAATTGATAATACCTTGCCATGTACTTTGTCAAACCAATTGGACAACACGCACCAGCAGCTTTCTCAGAGTAAAGTCACAACACACTAGCTACTCCTTTATCAGCTCCATTTGACAACACACTGGCACTGTTTTTTCAGACCAAATTGACAATACATTGCCATATAGTTTGTCAAACCGATTGGATAACATGCACCAGCAGCTTTCTCAGAGTAAAGCGATAACACACAGGCTACTCCTTTTATCAGCTCCATTTGACAACACACTTGGAGTGCTTTTTTAGACCAAATTGATAATACACTGCCATGTACTTTATCAGACCGATTTAACAACTCGTGGTAGTAGCTTTCTCAGGCCACTTGGACAACACGCTACCACCAAGAATTTGCTATAAATACTGAGCCATGCCCAACGTATACATTCCACACTACACCCGACCAACCGCCACACTGAACACCACTTCCCAAAGAACCACCATCACAGAACCCTTCACCCGCGGGTTCATGATGACCGACTACAGAGCGATTCTTCATAAGCATAAGTATCTTGAAAAGAACGCGAAAAGCTACCCGAATGTTTTTACAAGGATGCACCTGTGCCACTAGAGTTTCGCCGCCATAACTGCGACTGCGATGCTCTGACGTGGATAATGCAGTCGAGACATCCCGACACCGTTAGCCAGGCACACTACAGTGCAATAATGAAGGGATATGTGGTTAATGATATGCATTTACATTCCGTAATTCGTTTTTCATACTTCTAACTTCGTCCATGCATGACACCAGCAAGATGACAGTTGCTACTTCTACCAATGGATCGACGGCCCCAACAAGTACGATAGGGAGTACTTCGAGCATAAATTGTACCTACACTGTGCAGTGGAACCCGAGCGCTACACTCAATGGAAACCTTCCCCTAACACTACAGAAGAGAAACCAAAACACCCGCCATGCCGCCTAGAAGAAGCATACTTCTCGAATCCTCTATATGAGTGTTAGGAACAAGAAAAGAAGCTGAAGGAAAAAAGCCGAGGTGGCTCGTTTCCAGGAGTAGTAGAAGATCGCTGATGAAGACTATTATTGGGTGCGTATGTATAGGCCAAATTGGAAGAAAGCCAATACCAACAGCCTTTCCAGATCAAAGGGGAAGGCATCGATGGATCCTTCCTTGTAAGGTCTACGACAAGTATCATAACTTCTTTACAATTCCAAAAGGTGAATAGGTATCGTGTTTGTGCTTCCCGTTCATCATTCATCCATGTTGCCATTTGTACCGTACAAGAACGAAGGCTAACATAGATAACGAATCAAATTGTATGTGCAACATATGTTTACTTGTTTTCTATGTCATGCAATTCAATAGTTCCATATGCGCCATCTATCTTCTCTCATTTTGTACGCCTTTTGTGCATTTTCATGTTTATCACGTGTACATCGATTTGATTATAATTACAAAATTTTCGAGTACAACACTCAACAAAAAAGCAACAACTATCAATTGAAATTCTATAATTTTACAGCACATCACTGAATCAAAAAATTCAAAAAATATCGATTCAAATTCCCTAATTTTGCAGTACATCAGTGGGGAAAAAATTAAAAAATATCAATTTAAATTGCCCAATTTTGTGGTACGATCTTAGTTGGTGCATCAGTTAAACTCCATAATTTTCTAGTACATCAGTCAAAAAATTTATTAAACTATCAATTCAAATTTCACTTTTTCTGAACAAAAAAATTCAAATATTGTCGATTCAAACTCCACAATTTTACGGTACATCAGTCAACAATAAATTAGAGAACTATCAATTCAAATTTCACTTTTTTGCTGCTCATCACTGAACCACAAAAATTCTTAAACTGTTAACTAAAATTCAATAATTTTTCTATTCATCACTAAACCAATTTAATTCTAAAATGATTGATTAATTGGTACACTGGTGAAGCAAATAAAATAAAAAAATAAAAAAGATTCCCATGCTACGCTGTTCCATTTCTCTCTGAACTATTTTTCATTTTATTTATTGGTTGTGAAAAAAAAATTCAATTATAAAAATATCATTCGACTTAGTACCCAAAAAAATTTCGTGGCATATTTTCACTTTACTTATTTTTTAAAAATCAACAAAACAAAACGGGTGAAAAATCAACAAAAACAAAAACAAAAAACCGCAAGAGATTCCATGCCCTAGGGGCGGATGCAAGCCGTGCCACGCCCCGGGGGGCGGCTAGTCATGCCATGCCCGGGGGGTGGCTAGCCGTCGTGCCGCACCTCTACCACGCGGCAAGGGCCATTTTCAGAATTAGTAGCGAACGGAGGCAATTTTTGCGAAAAAAAATATTTGAGTAGGGCTAATACAGTAAAATTTTCGTCGGTTCACGCCACCATCGATGCGCGCTCGGCAGACGACACCGCTACCTCACACTCGCTGACGTGTGCTCGACGGGTGGCAAGCATGAGCAATGCACGACGAGGTACGGGTGTGGTGGGTAGTAGCATACACAGCAAAAAAAATAGGAGAAGTGTTTCTATGCTCTTCCTTTTAAAAGTTGCACAACTATTAAAGCATGAATGAAGGGTAGATGGTAATTACTTACCCCTTCGCTTGCTTCAAGATTTGTGCAACTTGTACTACAAGGAAAAGCATGGAAGCACTGCTCAAAAAATAGAGGGGTACTTAAAATTACTGTCTGTTTGTTTAGGCTTCTACTTAGGCTTATTTGGCTTGTATTCCTGGTAGGAAGGCAGTGCGGCGCCTTGATGACTACCGGAAAAAGACTATGGGACTAAGCAGGTATCAAGGCATGACAGTACGTCGGAGCCGATGCCCTAGCCTCTTCACATGTCCTCCTTGTTAGAACTAATCTTGATTCATATGCTGCATGTTTATTTTATTGTCTTGCATGTAGTAAATAATAGTGCGTGTAGTCCTTTGCATGTAACAATACATAGGCTGGAGCCGGTAGATCAAGTGCAGCTCGGTGCTCGGCGTGTGATTGCGTGAGCTGCTGCCTTGAACCGGAACACAAGCTCGGTGAGAAGCCGTGATGCCGTGTGAAGCAGTGCGTGCTCACTGTGTGGATTGTTGTATGCTGTTTAGGATATGCGTGAGTTTAGATAGGAGGTAGTTGTGCATGAAGATCTCGATCCCACGTCAAAGCCACGAAGAGAATTCTTGGTGGAGAATAGGATATGGCGATCGGGCTCTTCCACTACTTGCACGTTACGCATGCAGGAGGTGTGTGTGAGTTGCTTGCATGTAGGGAGGGTGTGCGTTAGTTGTTACTTTGTACTTGGCCTATTAATATGAATGAAAACGATGGGAGCCCGGTGTGGCACGAGTCAACAAATGAGCTAGCTTCTTGTTGTTTCGTGTCTACATGAGTGCGTAAAGGCCCATATGAGAAGAAGCCAGATAGAGTGTTTGCGATAAACACTTGTGAGATAGGGAGAGATTCCCAACAATTGGTATCAGAGCTGGGTGTGATGAAGACGATGCCGCGCGACGATGCTTCACCAGGCAAAGCCATTGTGACTAGTGGTTTCGGCAACTCGACGACGACGACGGTGGCGGCGGCGGGAAGGCTCCCGTTCCCGTTGCTGACAAGGACGAACTATGCGGCATGGGCAATGAGGATGAAGTACCTCCTGCGAACCAACGGCGTATGGGGCGCTGTTGATCCTGAGAAGGCATCCGAGGGCGTCGATGAGAGCAAGGACCAGTTGGCCTTGACGATCATCTCTCAATCAATCGACGATGAGACATTGCTGCGTGTCGCGGAGAAGGAGACAGCTTCCGATGTGTGGGTGGCGTTGCGCTCCATGCATGTGGGTGCTGAGCGCGTCCGGGAGGCAAGGATCCAGTCCTTGCGATCTGATCTTGATAACCTTAAGATGAGTGATGCAGAGTCCGTGGATGACTTTGCGGAGAAGTTCATGACGCTAGTCGGGCGCATTCGTGAACTCGGAGATGCGATGGAGGAGAAGTACGTCGTGAAGAAGCTGCTCCGAGCCGTCTCCACCAAGTTCCTTAACGTCGCTTCGTCGATCATGCTCTTCAATGACGTCAACAAAATGACCCTGGAGGAGGTCATTGGATCAATGAAGGCACACGAAGAACTACTCAAGGGACGTGAGGTCCAAACAGACGAGAGACTTCTCATGGCAAGAGCGCATGACTCGTCGCGAGGGCGAGGTCGTGGCCGTGGCCGTGGCGAGGGGCACAAAGACAAGAGCAAGGTACAATGCTACAACTGTCAAGATTATGGACATTTTGCTTGGGAATGTCCTAAGAAAGAAAAGGAGGAGAAGGCCCTGTTCACCCAAGGCTACACAAGTGATGAACCTGCTCTTCTTTGAAGTGGTTTATGAATGGAGAATCAAGATTAGGGGGGAATTTGTTAGAACTAATCTTGATTCATATGCTGCATGTTTATTTTATTGTCTTGCATGTAGTAAATAATAGTGCGTGTAGTCCTTTGCATGTAACAATACATAGGCTGGAGCCGGTAGATCAAGTGCAGCTCGGTGCTCGGCGTGTGATTGCGTGAGCTGCTGCCTTGAACCGGAACACAAGCTCGGTGAGAAGCCGTGATGCCGTGTGAAACGGTACGTACTCGGCTGTGTGGATTGTTGTAACTGTTTAGGATATGCGTGAGTTTAGATAGGAGGTAGTTGTGCATGAAGATCTCCAGTCCCACGTCAAAGCCACGAAGAGAATTCTTGGCTGGAGAATAGGATATGGCGACTGGGCTCTTCCACTACTTGCACGTTCTGCATGCAGGGAGGTGTGTGTGAGTTGCTTGCATGTAGGGAGGGTGTGCGTTAGTTGTTACTTTGTACTTGGCCTATTAATATGAATGAAAACGATGGGAGCCAGTGTGGCCTGAGTCAACAAATGAGCTAGCTTCTTGTTGTTTCGTGTCTACATGAGTGCGTGTGCGTCCATATGAGAAGAAGCCAGATAGAGTGTTTGCGATAAACACTTGTGAGATAGGGAGAGATTCCCAACACTCCTTGCCTAGGCTACTGTGGTGGGGCGTGGCGCCGCTACTAATGAAGACGCGGTGTGGGGCGGTCGTGGAGGCATGGAGTATGGTGGGTGCCCCACGGTGAGGCTCGTGTGGCAGGATGTGGAGTGGCGACGGCAACACGTATTCGTGCCACGCGCGGCCGGCTCGGCGAGGCACCTGCTGGCTGGGCTGGGAAAGAGGGAGATTGGAGAGAGCGGTGGAGAAGACATGGGAATGGAGAAGACACGAGGATGGAATAGAAGAGTATAGATTGTTTTGAGATTGATAGTGGTCACTAGTTGTCAGAATCTGTGAGATATGCCTCTGTGCATATTTGAACACATTGATCAATCCGTCGAATGGATGCATCATGCATGCTTGCTTGCCGAGAGAGTGAGGAGTTTGCTAGCTTAGTTTGCTCTACCTTGGGCTTCGTTTTCAGCACTAGTAGAAAGTACGTACAGTGGTAACGAGGGTACGTGGAGAAGAATTCAGGCATGTTTGGAGGGCTACGGTTGGACTGAAAAGCTACTTTTGATTTGTAGCCGGCGGCTGTGGTTTTTCTTGATATGTCGTTTGGTAAACTGGTTGTTACGGCCGTACCTTTTGGAGGGCAACCGAGTGGGTCCGAATGAGGAGGGAGTCAGGGAGGCGACGCCCGAGCCAGAGGTTGTCGATGAGGCAACCAGGCGGGGAGACAATGGGGCGAGAAGGGAGGCGGAACGAGCGGGGAGGCGGTCGTGCGAAGCCATAGCTGAAAAACACCTCTCTACCCGCTATGGTTTTTAGAGATGTTTCAGGTATACAACTACGTCACAGTTCACAGTTAAACTATTTAGAAAGGATTTAGATCTAAAACTAAATCACAGCTAAAACATAACACTCCAAACAGGGTTGAAGAATCCGAAATCCACATACTCCACTTGCAGGTCGGCCGGCAAACGCGCCCACCGTGGCGTGGACGTCACCGGCACGACGTTCAAGAGAAGCTAACGACCCCTCCTAATTCAGTAATTCTGCGGCCTGCCTGCCAACTGCAGAGGTGTTTGAGTAAAGGGATTGATCCCAATAAAGCGGCCGGGGAGTCCGAGAGTGACGGCTCCTGGACCTCTTGTCGCCTAGTCTCGCATGCATGGCCAGTTTGCCGTACGTTGCATTGCATTTCAGTTCCGCGGCCATGTTAACTGACCTCATGATCGACACAAGGTCAGGTCGTTGGGCCATGCATATATGCATGCACGCGTCTCGTCGTTACGTCACTCGTCCCTGCGCTGCTGGAAATTAATATTTGTTCACATTTCCTGACTGCCCAGCCTGCTCCCGGTGTGTGTCAACACAGAGAGGAAAAATTAATTCTATTTTCGGGTGTAGTTACTCTCACATTTAAAATACCACCTAAATAAATTTGAAATATTTTTTATCACTTTAGGTACACTCATATACTAATTATAAGATATTCTAATATGAGCCACATAAAAAAATTGTACCGGAGTATATACTTTTAGCGTATTTTACAAATACCATTATATATGGACATAGTAATGAGTATATCTAAAAAAAATATACATACCACCGTTGAAAAATGTAAATACCATCTAGGTAATCTTATATATTCGTAAACTACACGTACATACCCTGAAAGTTCAACCTCCGTTCATTTGGTTTTGGTGTTAATGACAAACCTAATTATGTGACTAACCATTTTAATAAACATAATATTGATTAGTCACGATTGTTAATTAACAACAATCTTCTTGTGAGACTAACTCTTTTGTTGAACTTAACTCTTGTTAACCTCATTTGGATGAAAAGATGGAACTAACAGAGTCTCATATCATTGAAAAATGGAAATCCCAAAAGTATGCATCCAATACAACTCTATTATTTCTAGATGCATTTCTTGGATTCAATACAAAGACCCGACTTGAAGAGAAGATGATTGGTGATCATAAAAGCTTCAAGTGGATGCGCTAAAGGCAAAGGTATGACTAGTATAGGACTAAGGATGTGTTCCTAGTCTTTTACCGGTCTTGGTGTTTGGATAAGAGACCGGATTGCTAGTTAGGTTGTCGTACTATTAAGAGGGGTTGAGTCTTATAGCTTGAGTCTCATCATGTGTTGATGGCTCAATCCCACTTGCACTAACTCACCTCATGATTTGGTTTATGCATGAAGCTCGTATTTACATGTGTTGTAAATAGTGAAAGCTCATGCTTGCTTCTTATTGAATCTTAATTGATTTGGTCCTTGCATACAGCTTTGGATTTGCATGTATTGCAAAAAGGAGAAATGTAACATCCCTAATTTTTGTCCTTTGCCAAAAGCTAATTTAAATTAATTAAATTCAAAATTTGGATTTTTCTTTGGTATTCTAATTAACCTGGCATCCTTATCCTTCTGAAATTAGAGTTCATTCCATCACCGTCCGCAAAGTCGAAATTCCTAATGCCAATCCTCACTCGAAATTCCACCCAAGTTCCAAAATCCTCCAAAAATCCCGAAAAATATTGCATTAGTTTCCAAATATTCTAAAATGATTTTGGGAATTTTTCCAAGATTTATAGAATCCCTTTGGTATTTTATCTCTCGCGCTCTTTCTCCAAATTCAAATTATTCCTCCCAGAATTATCTAAATTCCAAAATAAATCCAAAATCAGTGAAACCAATTTTAATGGGTTCCAAATATTCCCTAGTATTTTTAGGAATTTTTCTCGAATTTTTAGACCCTTTTACTGTTCATCTTCCCCAAGCTACGATTCTTTCCAGAGAAGGAGCTCGTCTCTCCCGTTCATGGCGCATTGATTTCAAATCTCCATAACTTCTCCATTACTCCACCAAATTGAGTGATTCCAGTTGCGTTTGAAAGGTGTAGTCGCAAGGATTCCATTCCCCACCATGAATCATTCCAAATCCCGCGGGAAACAGCTCCATTAAGCAAGAACTGAAATTCACTTAATTGTCCATAACTCGGCCATTACTTCACGAAACGGCGAGCTTCCACCTCTCAAATCTTCGTCGTGGCATCCTCCTTCCCGTGCTCATACCCTCCCATCACTTCATGATGTCATCCTTGTCCCATTTCTTCATCTTCTCAACCACTTGGACTAAATCCTACTTTCACAACTCATTTGAAAGCGTTAGTCCAACACACATGGTTGTCACAATCATCTATTGCACTCCATTAACACATAATGGATGCCTCCATAACGATTGAGCACAACCTAAATCAATTTAATGAATAATTGTATTTGTGTCTTAAATATATTGATGCAACTAATGCTTCGTTATACTCAAGAACTATCAATTATCATTAATCGATCACAAGAATACCATCAACACATGATAAAATATTCTTTGATGATTAAGAGATAAACGACCTCAATTTAAATGTTTATATAAACTGATATGAGTATATAATAACTACACAGGTTTTCATATACTCATGTTGATGGAAAGTAGTAATCCATAATATGTGGAATGTATGGAAATGATTATTACTCTAAACCATCAACTATAGAATAAACTCCACAAGGATATGTGCATACATATAATTGACCTTGAATCAATATGCATATTCAATTTTATTGCTTTGGAGCATATCCTATGATACCATGAGTATACAACAACTAGGCATATTAAATGTATACTCAAATATTTAGTTTCAATGTCGTGATCCTTTATATGTGGTAATGAGAAAAAGATCAATACAATAAAACATTAAGTTAGAGTGTGAACTCCCCGTAAATGTGTGCATCCATGTAGTATATGGATCGGGAAACATGATACACAATTTGTGGTTAAAGCAGTGGAGAAATTCATACTTCAACTTAAATCCTAAGTATGCAATAAAATGATGAACATTAATACGATGCGTACCTTGGGTTTTCCATTTTCCATCCAAATATGAGGTTACTGAACATAAGCTCAATAAATAGGTTAGTCTCATTAAAAATTGGATTTGTCATAAACAATGATTAAGCATTAATCATAAACCAATCATCAAAACCAATGTAGCTTGAACTTACACTTTGGACGCATATTCATATGTTTTTAGGATGCCTTTCCATTAGCGAGGTACCTTCATTGTATTCACTTTCTTGCTATGCTTCTCTCTTATTCCTGTATAAATTTCAATTGCATAAGACTATGTTTACTACTTTTGTCTCAATTTAGCTTAGTCCTTTGAGCCCACCCTCTATTTTCATCCTAGTTTTACCACTGCCATGTACCATGGTTCTTTGCTTGCATAGCCCATGACCGCATCTTCTTGCTTCCTCTAGCCTTTGGGTAAGACTGGAACACATAGATCAAGCACGACCCAGGAAGGCCACCTTGTGGCTATGATATTTTGTTAAAAAAGAGAGAGAATTGTGTGCCGGGCCAAGCGACGCTAAGATGGCCTCAGCATGCATGCTATGGTTAGGCCAAATTTGGTGTTCATGTCGGCTATATAAGGGTGTACAGGGGGAGGGGCAGAAACCCTAGCCATGACTCTCCACTCGCAGGACCCCAACTGCTGTCACCCACCTAAGCCACCGTTGTCCCACCGCCGACCCACAAGCCACTGCCCTAGCCCTGTGTTGCACCTTCCTAACTCTTGGTTGCGCCGTCGCCACCCGACTACAGCGGCTGCGCGCCACACCCATGTTCGCCGTAGAGCCATCGCTAAGCCGTCGTCGGTGCCTCCTACTGTCTGTCCACCGCCATCACCAAGGGGCCACGCCACGCTACTATTTTTTCTACCATGCATACTAGGCTGTGCTGGAGCGTGCTACACCATGTTAGTCACACTCTGGTCATGCCCCAGCAATGTGTCCTTCCTTTGTTTCGCATTCCTTTTCGAATTGTGCTTCCGTCCTGAGATCCGTTCATGTCACCGTGTGTAGAACATGTCGAGGATCTTGGGATTATGGTGTGGTAGTTTTGGGAAGTGTGCAAGAGCTGGGAATGTGTGGGGATCATGAAGGATCACCAACATCGACGTTGTTGGTGGAACTTTGGGACACAAGAATAAACCCTAGATTATCATTGGTCATGTTGGCACTATAGTAGGGCGATGTTACGATCGTATTAGTGGTAGATGTGAAGTTGGAGAGCATCGGGATGGAATTTGGGATTGATTAATATTCATTTAATAATGGTCTCTATTTTTTGGGGCAAGCCTTGGGGTACTTATAGTCAATTTCATGGCTCCTCCAGGTTATGCAAAATGTAGATTATGGTCTAAAGTTTTATAGAGTAAAAGAACATGAAATTGGTTAAGCAATTAGAAAGTTATGGCTTGTAGAAGTTTATTGTTTAGAAATCGGTCAATGCTGAGAGCAGATATGTTAATCTACTATTTAGTGCTAGATAATGGCCAAATTGAATTGTGTCCATAACTAGATAAAGCCATATAAGTTTTTGTAGATTCCATAGATACTATGGTTTGCTATATTTGGACTGGTATAAAAATAATTACAAAATTATGAAATCTGCTATCCTGTAAAACAACATATCAGTCTTTGGGGAAGGAAACGAGGGGGTTAAATGAATTAACTGAAAAAATGTGGCTAACTAGAAAATTGTAGAAAATCTTAATTAATTTTCAAAACATATGTGGTTTACATTGTTTGGACTCCTGAGATAGGAGTAATGTTCATTTGAACCCCCCCCCCAACAGTAAAAGGGAGACTGTCTGGTGGAAGAAAAGGTTAAGTCTGGGATCATGGATTAGAGCGATTTTGTTATATTTGATGTATGTGCTATTATGGCATGTTGTTGAGTTGGGTTTATCTAATGTAGGAGATGTGACTTTGGGTTTGGTTTAAACCACATATCATTACATCCCTCGTTGGTAAAAGGCTGGTGTATGGTAGAATGATGACATGTGTTGTTAATTCTTATCATTCTTATTGGCAATTTTTTTGTCATGTTGCTCCACATGGTTCCTTTTATTTATTATGAAAATAACATGATGATGAGATTAATAGAGATAACGAAATATGTTAATGTTGATAAATCATGTCATTTGCATATGTTGCATTCATGATAAAAAGAGGTGATATTTATGGGCCTCTATGACTTATGTGGTGTAGGCATGAAAGACCTGCTTCAGTAGGCACCTCCACGGCATGGAGGGAATGAGAGAGTGCGACATTGATGGGTGTCAACTCAGCTATACTGGTATACACTATGCGATGAGCATATGAGCATGTAGCCAGATTTGTATGCAATCTCTAATGATGAAAGATGATTAATGTCGGGACCCCGAATTTGCAAATTCGGACCCTCTGTGTATTCAGCACTAGTCCAGGAACGCGCTAGTGCACACAGTCTTAACATCGGTAAATATCACAATCATACCAATCGATATTATCAAAGTACTTTATTTAAATAACCAAACAGGTTACTTGACCTTATGGTCAAGTTACAAATATATGCCTACATAAGGCGAAACTTATTAAAAGAGAAATAATAGCAGCGGAAAATCAAATAACCCGTGGCGCCATCCATATACCACAGGCAAGCGGTGGGCTCGCATCCCTAAGTAGACGGGTCCTCTTGGAATTCCTCCTCCGAAGCTGGCGTAGTCTCCTCTTCAACTGGTGTTGTGGTGAGGCAAGGGTGAGTACTTGGTACTCAGCAAGTCATGCACAGAATGCAAGCTAATATACTATATGCATGGCTTGGTACAAAGGAATAGCTTAAGGTATATTTGCGATGTGACTTTTGACAAGTAATATAAGTAGATTCGAAAGCAGTAGAAATAAGTAAAGCATAAATAACTTCTCAAGAAATTTAATAAACATTTTCCCCATCCTAAACCACATTTCCATCATCTTCATTGTTAAACCAAACCAACCTTTCAAATCCAAATTATTTTCAAGAAAATCTAACCCTTATTTGTAATTCAGAGCATTGTCGATCACAGCGGACTCGGCTATTTAAATAGATTCTACACTCTGCAGAGGTTATGCACTTTACCCACAAGATACTGAGTCAAACACCACAAAGGCGAGTTCAGTAACAAAGCCTTTCGGAAGCCTCAAACAACACAGGTGGTCCTCTCAGGTTAGTGCTCTACACCATCCCTTCTCTTAGCCAAGGCGAAGTATGGGACCAACACACCGTTAGATGGGTATCGGCCACGACCACGATCGCTCCCCGCACAATCACACAAGCGGTGTAATTGACACCCTGAGGCTTCACAAGTGAGTCCTTAGCGACTTAGTCAACTAGGGCTGTCCCATTCGACCATGTGGTTGCAAGTATGACCAGTTCAAAGGCTTGCAAGGTTAAGTCCTTAGAGTGACAAGGGCAAGACTACGAAGAACCAAATCAACATCCCCAATGCCACAAGCTGGCCCACTGATTACTCTTGCCACATGCCCTGGCCGAAAAGCTGTTTATCAAACCCGATTGATTACCATGCACCACGTGCCATCAACATCACATGATACTTTTCCAAAACAGGTTCAATATATCATTAAGTCAATATTAACATTTGATTGTCCAAAATCATATTATGAGCACGTAGCAGGTCTAAGCAGTATACTACAACGGTCTAAACCCAGGTTGGCAATTTAATAATGTCCAACTAGTAAACCACAACTAGGGTGACAAGGGTCATGGCACATACTTAAATAATCAAGGTGTCATACAGCAAATTGGTATTTATCTATCCCCCATGTTTAAACAAAGTATCTTTCTAATTGAACTAGCATGCAATAGTTTAAATCAAAATAGATTTCGAAATAGGATCAACATGGTCAAAGCACAACTTGCCTTCAAAAAGTACTTGCTCTTGGTCTTGAGTTGGATCATGAGTCAACACTTCTCCTTCGAATCCTTCCGGCACTTCAACGTCTACTCGTAAAGCGTGCAAATAGCAAATACCCAAATAAACAATAGGCAAAAAGTGTCCAAACATCCAAATAAAATCCATAAACAGAGAAAACATAATTTTCTGGATTTTTAGGAACTGGAATCGTTCAAATCGGAGTTAAAATGCAAAAGTTATGATTTATTAAAGTTTAAATAATCAATTAAATAATATTACAGAGAAAAAACTTTAGTTCAAAAAATTAAATAAAATTCATATTTGAGTAGATCTGAATTTTATACAAATTTAGAAATTTGAATCACTCAAATCGGAGTTGAAACGCAAAAGTTATAAGCGTTTGAAGTTTGAAACAAAATCTGAAATCATTATTTCGAATTAATAAATCATTTTCTTTTTCGGAAATTAATTATTGCGTCAGCATGGACACGTGGCAGCCTCTGATTGGTTGGCTGACGTCAGCCGGTCCATGGACTTGGTCCACGCTCGGCTCGGGTCCACCGTGGACTCGGTCCACGACTCTACGTGAGGCCCGACATGTGGGCCCACTCGGGTAGCGTCATCGGCGGCGTCGTGGGGACTCGGCCCACGGTGCTAACATGTGGGACCTTTGTGGCGTCATGGGTGGCGTCCGCGGTGCGATCGGCCCGACACGCGGGCCCAGCGTGTCGATGTACCTGCCAGCAGCGTCACGGCCGGCCGACGCGTCGGTCCAACTTCCCGACACGTGGCGCAATCACGGCCGTTGGTTTGAAAATCAGCGGCGCGGATTAGATCCAGGGTTAACACGTTGAAACTACTCGTTGATCGTGGGCCGTTCGATCTAGATCGGACGGTCCAGATCTAATCCTATAATAACACTACTACGGCACGTGGCAATTGTGAACCGTTGGATCTTGATCCAACGGTCCAGATCTAATCGGGGTGGGGACACGTGAACTCACCTCAACCGTCCGATCTGGATCTAACGGTTCACCGAGCTCGCGAAGTCCGGCGCTGGCGCGGCGAGGCTGGGGCACCGGAGGCGTGAGCGGCGACCTCCCACGCGGCGTGTCCGTGCGGCTCGGCGAAGTGAAAGGTCTCTTGGTGCGCCTGGCCGGGGTTCCAAATCTGGGCTTCTTCGGCGGAAGATGACGGACGACGGCGAAACGGCGCAAACGCGGCGCAACAGAGTTCCAACTCCGGCGAACTTCGTATGGGCAGCTGGCGGCGGCTTTCGGCGAGATGGCTCGAGGAGCAGTGCGCAAGGATGAGGGCAACCTCGGGGGCGTCTCACGCTTTAAATAGCCTCGGCGTTCGCGGAACACGGAAACCTAGTTTCCCACGGCGCGGGCGCGGCGAGTCCGGCTTCGGTCTCGGCGGAGACGACGACGCACAGCCGCCCACGCGTGGCACGATCAGCGGCCACGATCGCGCAGCGCGATCGGATCCGGGCGGATCTGGCTCGAGCCGTGCAGGCGGATCTCGGCCGTTGGATCTTGATCCAACGGTTGGGATTGATTAGAGCTTTGATTTGGTTTGATCGAGTCAAGCGGCTCGGTCGGTTCGGGTTCCGACTTCGGTCGGATGAAACGATACTTGACCGAGTTGAATTTCCAGCGAATTAATATTTAAAATAATTCCCAGTAATTCATTTAATTCATTAAAAATAGCAAAAGACTCAGAAAAATTCTGGAAAATATTTTGGATCATTTTGGACTCAAATAAAATATTTCCAACAAAATTTTATTTGCAATATTGAATTCTTTAATTATTTCAAAATGGGATAAATTCAAATAAATTCCAAATAAATCCAAATAAATTCCAGAAAATTCCAAAAATTCACCAAAGTGCCAAATCACACATGAATTTAAGAGAAGCAAAATTTTGGGGTGTTACAAACCTCCCCCCCTTAATAGAATCTCGTCCCCGAGATTCAGGGCTTACTAAAGGAATAGGTTTGGAACTCTTTCCTCAAATCCTCTTCGCTCCCAAGTCGCCGCTTTCTTCATGGTTGCTCCCTTGAACTCTACAAAAGCGGGTTGACTTATTTCTGGTCTCTCGATCCACTTGTGTCTAGAATCCTCACGGGATACTCCTTATAAGTCAAATCCTCTTGCAACTCAATTGATTCTAACGGTGTCAGTTCCTCGGGAACTTCGGAGACACTTCTTCAAGCCCAGGACACATGGAACACGTCATGCACTCCTGTTAACGATTGTGGCAACTCCAGCTGATAAGCAACTTCGCCTCTGCGGCTCAAAATCTTGAATGGTCCAACATAACGGGGTGCAAGTTTCCCTTTGGCATGGAACCTCTTAACTCCCCCGAGAGGCGTAACTCTGAGGTATACAAAGTCTTCTGGTTCAAAACTCAAGTCTCGGCGACGATTGTCAGCATAACTCTTTTGTCGAGATTGGGCTATCTTCAACCTTTCCCTAATCATAGCGATCTGCTCTTGACCTCTTGAAGAATATCAGGCCCAAAGACACGGCTCGCGGTCTCATTCCAATTCAATGGCGTCAAGCGAGTCGACCATCTGATGCCTCAAAGGTGACATCGTAAACTAGCCTGATAACTATTGTTGTAATCGAACTCGGCATACGGCAAACTCTTATCCCAAGAGGTAGCATAAGCCAATGCACAAGCTCTCAACATATCTTCGAGAATCTGGTTGACTCTTTCGGTCTGTCCATCCGATGCATGGATGATAAGGTATCTTGAAGTTCAAGCGGGTTCCCATGGCTTCATGCAACTTATTCCAGAACCTTGAGGTAAATTGGGTACCTCTGTCCGATACAATCCTCTTTGGCACTCCGTGCAAACAGACAATCTGATCATGTACAATTCTGCTAATTTATCTCCCGAGTAAGTGGTCTTCACGGGGATAAAATGAGCTACTATAGTAAAGCGATCCACTATAACCCATATGGAGTCATAACCTCCTTGAGTCTTTGGCAAACCGGTAATGAAATCCATTCGATTTCCTCCCACTTCCACTCGGTACTTTCGGTGGTTGTAGCAATCCTGCTGGTCTCGATGCATTGCCTTGACTCTCGGCATACGTCGCACAATGCAACATGCTCGGCAACCGCGTTTCATACTCGGCCACGAGAATCTCTCCTTGAGATCTGATACATCTTGGCGCTTCAGGATGAATTGAGTACTTAGAGTCATGGGCTTCTTCGAATCGATTGCTTTAACTCCTTTTGTTAGGCACACAAATGCGATCCTTCATCCACAACGTGCCTTGCTCATCCAACTTGAAGTCCTCTGCCTTGCCTTCCTCCTTGATGGACTTAATCCTGCGGATCTTGTCATCATCCTTCTGTCCTTCTCGGATCTGATCCTCTAGGGTAGGCTTTACTTCTAATGCGGCCAAGAATCCGCTAGGTACTACCTCAATCTTCATTTTCTGAAAAATCCTCACATAACTCATCCTGACTTGTGGCTAGCAACGTACTCACGGTATGGCTTTTCCGACTCAGGGCATCGGCTACTACGTTGGCCTTCCCGGGATGGTAATGGATTCCAACATTGTAGTCCTTGATTAACTCTAACCATCTCCTCTGCCTCATGTTCAAATCCGACTGGGTGAATATGTATTTAAGGCTCTTATGATCCGTATATACTTCACATCTGTTTCCAATCAGATAGTGACGCCATAACTTCAAGGCATGCACTACGGCAGCTAACTCTAAGTCATGTGTCGGATAATTCTCCTCATGCGGCCTCAACTGCCTTGATGCATAAGCGACGACCTTTCCATTCTGCATCAGCACACATCCAAGTCCTTGGCGCGTCGTCACAATAAATATCGAAGCTTTGAGCAACATCGGTAGAACTAACACCGGTCTTGGCGTCAATCGCTTCTTCGACTCTGAAATCCTTTCTCACATTCGGCGTCCATGCAAACTTCTTTTCCTTCTTGGCGATTGCGTAAGAGGTTTTGCAATTGTCGAAAAGCCTTCGATGAAAGCGGCGGTAGTATCCTGCCATTCCAAGGAAACTCCGAATCTGGGTCACGATCTTGGTTTGCTCCCAATGTAACACGACTTCTACTTTGCTTGGATCTACGGCGACTCCTTACTGCGGTCATTACATGTCCAAGAAACTCCACCTTGTCCTTCCAAAAATCACACTTGCTGAACTTGGCGAAAAGTTCTTTGTTCCTCGGCTTTTCCAAAACTCGCCTTAAGTGTTCGGCATGTTCATCCTCTGTCTTGGAGTAGATTAGGATATCGTCTATTAACACGACGACCAACTTGTCCAAATATTCCATGAACACCTTATTCATCATATTCATGAAATAAGCTGGCGCATTCGTCGATCCAAAGGACATAGCTGTAAACTCGTAATGTCCATATCTTGGCGAGAATGCGAGTCTTGAATATCTTACGATCGGATCTTCAAGCGATGGTATCCCGATCTCGAGATCAACCTTGGAGAAAACTCGGCTCCTCTTAGCTGATCAAACAAATCATCAATCCTGGGTAGCGGATACTTATTCTTCACGGTGACTTCGTTGAGTGCACGGTAGTCAATGCACATCCTGAAACTCCGTCCTTCTTCTTGACAAACAAAGCGGTGCTCCCCACGGCGACGAGTGGTGCGATAAATCCTTTCTCCATTAACTCTTCTATTTGTTTCTTCATTTCTACCAACTCCTCGGTGGACATCCGATAGGGTCTCTTTGCTATCGGTCTTGTGCAGTACAAGCTCTATCACGAACTCTATGTCCCACTGCCTGGCGGCATACCAGGTAGATCTTCGGGAAAAACATCGGGTACTCATTCACTCTTGAGACATCATCTATGCTGATTGCCTTGATCTTGTTAACCATCAGCTGTCCATCTCTAAGCTGCAGTGGCTTGGAATTCCACTTTCTTCCCACACGGGCTCTCAATCGAGATAGTCCTTCGTCCACAATCAATACGGCCTTGTGCTTGTATAACCAATCCATTCCCAATATAACGTCTAAGGTGCAGGTTTCCAAAATTATAAGGTTTGCTAGGAACTCTATTCCATCTATCAGTATTCTCACCGGAACATCCTACTTTCGTTCGGAGTTGAACCAGGGTTTGAACTAAAAGCATGCACTTAAGTCTTGCAATCCTCAAATCATTTCTAGTAGCAAAGCCTTGCGAAACAAGCGAATCTGAAGCTCGAGTCAAACAAAGCTATTTGCAGTCTTCGAGTTAACAAGTAACTTACCCGATCTGACGTCAGTAGCATGCAGTGCATCTGCGGTGACATGGTTGACTCGGCCTCTCACCGCAGTGCAGGGTGTGGCTCCTGATCTTTGGCGTCCTAGCTGGGGTGGTTCCTAGATTGAAGCGGCGGGGTCACTCCTGCTGTTTTCTTTGGACAGCTGTTGGCAAAGTGTCTGGCTCGTTGCGATTGTAGCGGCGTCTCATTTGTTCCTTCTTGTTGCTGGAGTAGTGTTTCTAGCGGGTGGGTGCAGTAGTTACGATTGGCAGGTCTTGGTGCTTTGAGGATGGTGTCCTTGTCGCACCACGTGGTTGGAATCGAAGAATTGATTTGGTGCAACTCTCAGCGGTATTGCGTTCCCTGGCGTGATCCTTCTTTGTTGCATCCTGCGCTTAGGTTCTCATCCGGTTCCTTGCGCTTGTCCTCAAGAATAAGCGCCTTATTCACCAACTCTTGGAAATGCGGAAAGGTGTGGGTGATCAACCCTACTTGCAATCCTGAGTTAAGTCCCTTCATAAAGCGAGGTATGCGGATTTATCTATCGCTACATCCTCGGTGCGTGGCGTGCTAGTGTGAATTTGTTTAGGTAGTCGGCCCTTTGGTGATTACCTTGCTTGATGCTCTGAACTCCTCCTTCTTAAGGTCCATAATTCCTTGAGGCACGTGATCTTTGTCGAATGCATTGTGAACTCTTCCCAAGTGATATCTTGAGGGTTCTCTTGCGTGTACGAAGTTCTCCCACCATTAATTTGTTCCTTCCGGTGATGGGAAGCGTAGAGTACCTTCTCATTCCCTATGCATTGAGCTATGTGTAGCTTCCTCTCGATTGATCTTAACCAATCATCGGCCTCCAACGGATTGGCATTTCCAGAGAAAGTGGGTGGGTGAGTTCTCATGAACTCTGATAGTCTTGTATTCTGGCGTGGTCCCTGATTAACTTGATTAGCGATGGCCTGGCGATGACGTGCTGCATTTGTTGCATCATAGCATGCATCAAGCGAGTCTGAGCAGCAAGAAATGCTCCAAAATTCTGCATATCAATGGCGGCGGTCTGGTGCTCCACCATTGGGGTTTTCTGCTGGGCGAGAACCACTCCCATTGCTTCCAAAGTTTCCACGGGTATTCACCATCTGTCGATTTGCTCTAGGTTTAGAGATGAGAGGGAAACAAGAATAGACAAGTAATATGGAACTTATGCGGGGCGAAAGGTGTAACTTTAACGTCCAACTTTATTATTTAATAACTTGGTATGGCTGCTTACAATGCCTAAGGGCCTTGCAACACATACTGCACACTCAGCAAACAAAGCAAATCCAAATCGAACTAACTCTGGAGTCTAACGCCTAAAGGGTGACTCTTTATTCTATGACGCGACTCGGCGAAGGAGTCTCACTATAGAACCTATGCTCACTCATCGAGAAAACCTCCACGGCACAGATGCAGGTCTTTGTGGCATAAGCGTAAGCGATTGCCATGTCCAGCAAGCTGTGTCCTCTGTGGTAGTCGAAGAAGCGGTGTCCTCATCGAGATCGACTCCTCACGGATCTGGCTCGTGTAGCTCAAATCTTGGCTCTGGAGTGCAGTCCGTACAAAGTCATCTCCAACTCGTCAATCCTTCGTAGGAGGTGTGCCACATACTCTTGAGCTTTCCGCCATCTGTTCTTCTCTGTCGTGATTTCCTTGCGGGCCTTCTGTAGCTCCTTGCTTGTATTATCTAGTACATCCTCCTGGGCGACGACAAATCGTGCCAAGCGTGTAACCGTGGCATCCTCATCTGAATCGCCTTGGGTCAAGAAGGTTATCGCTGCCCGGATGGTAGCGAACACCGTACTCTCAATTCTCTGGCGTGAATACGGGTAATGTGCGCATTGCTCGTCGTGATACTTCTTGGATACCCATCTGCATTGTAGATCTCTGGCGGTGCGATGTATCGAGCGATTGCACTGGCCCTTTTTCCTAGCAGGTACCTCAATCCTCACGTCACAAGCCTTGATCAATCCCGCTTGTCGATCACTTCCACTTGGTATTGGGGCTTCTCAAAATCTCAGAGAGTCCGTAGCATATGCCAAAGTTCTGCGGCGTGACCAACTCCCGAGATCAACGTAGTTGAACTCTTCCTCCATCTGTCACAAGAGTGCTTTACGTAAGAACTCGGAATTTTTAAATTGTGACAAGGTAAGGGAAAATTTCAGCAAGAGACAAGAAAAGAGAGAAGGGGATAAGTCGAGAGGTCATTTCTTATCTTGACAACTTTTTAGCTTTAGAAAATAGGTTTTATCCTCACTACGACCATTCTAGCTAGGGTTGAGCCTACGGTCAAGTATGGCTCGATACCACCTCTGTCGGGACCCGAATTTGCAAATCCGGACCCTCTGTGTATTCAGCACTAGTCGAGGACGCAGCTAGTGAACACAGACTTAACATCTGTAAATAAAACAAAAATACCAATCGATAATATCAAAGTACTTTATTTAAATAACCAAGCAGGTTACTTGACCTTATGGTCAAGTTACAAATATATGCCTCATAAGGCGAAACTTATTAAAAGAGAAATAATAGCGGCGGAAAATCAAATAACCCGTGGCGCCATCCGGTATACCACAGGCAAGTGGGCTCGCATCCCCTAAGTAGGCGGGTCCTCTTGGAATTCCTCCTCCGAAAGTGGCGTAGTCTCCTCTTCAAGCGGTGTTGTGGTGAGGCAAGGGTGAGTACTTGGTACTCGACAAGTCATGCCTGAATGCAAGCTAATATACTATATGCATGGCTTGGTACAAAGGAATAGCTTAAGGTATATTTGCGATGCTTGACTTTTGACAAGTAATATAAGTAGATTCGAAAGCAGTAGAAATAAGTAAAGCATAAATAACTTCTCAAGAAATTTAATAAACATTTTCCCCATCCTAAACCACATTTCCATCATCTTCATTGTTAAACCAAACCAACCTTTCAAATCCAAATTATTTTCAAGAAAATCTAACCCTTGACTGTAATTCCCGAGCATTGTCCAGTACCGCGGACTCGGCTATTTAAATAGATTCTACACTCTGCAGAGGTTATGCACTTTACCCACAAGATACAGTCAAACACCACAAAGGCGAGTTCCCGTAACAAAGCCTTTCGGAAGCCTCAAACAACACAGGTGGTCCTCTCCGGTTCGTGCTCTACACCATCCCTTCCCTTAGCCAAGGCGAAGTATGGGACCAACACACCGTTAGATGGGTATCTGGCCACAGCCACGATACGCTCCCCCGTACAATCACACAAACGGTGTAATTGACACCCTGAGGCTTCACAAGTGAGTCCTTAGCGACTTAGTCAACTAGGGCCGTCCCATTCCAGCCATGTGGTTGCAAGTATGACCCAGTTCAAAGGCTTGCAAGGTTAAGTCCTTAGAGTGACCAGGGCAAGACTACCCGAAGAACCAAATCAACATCCCCAATGCCACAACTGGCCCACCTGATTACTCTTGCCACATGCCCGTCAGCTGTTTATCAAACCCGGTTGATTACCATGCACCACGTGCCATCAACATCACATGATACTTTTCCAAAACAGGTTCAATATATCATTAAGTCAATATTAACATTTGATTGTCCAAAATCATATTATGAGCACGTAGCGAGTCTAAGCGTTATACTACAGCGGTCTAAACCAGGTTGGCAATTTAATAATGTCCAACTAGTAAACCACAACTAGGGTGACAAGGGTCATGGCACATACTTAAATAATCAAGGTGTCATACAGCAAATTGGTATTTATCTATCCCCCATGTTTAAACAAAGTATCTTTCTAATTGAACTAGCATGCAATAGTTTAAATCAAAATAGATTTCGAAATAGGATCAACATGGTCAAAGCACAACTTGCCTTCAAAAAGTACTTGCTCTTGGTCTTGAGTTGGATCATGAGTCAACACTTCTCCTTCGAATCCTTCCGGCACTTCAACGTCTACTCGTAAAGCGTGCAAATAGCAAATACCCAAATAAACAATAGGCAAAAAGTGTCCAAACATCCAAATAAAATCCATAAACAGAGAAAACATAATTTTCTGGATTTTTAGGAACTGGAATCGTTCAAATCGGAGTTAAAATGCAAAAGTTATGATTTATTAAAGTTTAAATAATCAATTAAATAATATTACAGAGAAAAAACTTTAGTCCAAAAATTAAATAAAATTCATATTTGAGTAGATCTGAATTTTATACAAATTTAGAAATTTGAATCACTCAAATCGGAGTTGAAACGCAAAAGTTATAAGCGTTTGAAGTTTGAAACAAAATCTGAAATCATTATTTCGAATTAATAAATCATTTTCTTTTTCGGAAATTAATTATTGCGTCAGCATGGACACGTGGCAGCCTCTGATTGGTTGGCTGACGTCAGCCGGTCCATGGACTTGGTCCACGCTCGGCTCGGGTCCACCGTGGACTCGGTCCACGACTCACGTGAGGCCCGACATGTGGGCCCACTCGGGTAGGCGTCATCGGCCGGCGTCGGCGGGGACTCGACCACGGTGGCGACATGTGGGACCTTTGCGGCGTCATGGGTGGCGTCCACGGTGCGATCGGCCGACACGCGGGCCCAGCGTGTCGGTGTACTGCCAGCAGCGTCTGGCCCGACGCCGCGTCGGTCCAACTTCCCGACACGTGGCGCAATCACGGCCGTTGGTTTGAAAATCAACGGCGCGGATTAGATCCAGGGTTAACACGTTGAAACTACTCGTTGATCGTGGGCCGTTCGATCTAGATCGGACGGTCCAGATCTAATCCTATAATAACACTACTACGGCACGTGGCAATTGTGAACCGTTGGATCTTGATCCAACGGTCCAGATCCAATCGGGTTGGGGACACGTGAACTCACCTCAACCGTCCGATCTGGATCTGATGGTTCACCGAGCTCGCGAAGTCCGGCGATGGCGCGGCGAGGCTTGGGCACCGGAGACGAGAGCGGCGACCTCCCCTTGGCGTGTCAGTGCGGCTCGGCGAAGTGAAAGGTCTCTTGGTGCGCCTGGCCGGGTTCCAAATCTGGGCTTCTTCGGCGGAAGATGACGGACGACGGCGGAAACGGCGCAAGAAATCATACAAGCAACAGAGTTCCAACTCCGGGGAACTCGTATGGGCAACTGGCGGCGGCTCAGGCGAGATGGCTCGGGGAAACGGGTGCGCAAGGATGAGGGCAACCTCGGGGGACGTCTCACGCTTTAAATAGCCTCGGCGTTCGCGCGGAACACGGAAACCTAGTTTCCCACGGCGGCGGACGCGGCGGCGGAGTCCGGCTCGGTCTCGGCGGAGACGACGGCGCCTGGCACCGTCCACGTGGCACGATCAGCGGCCACGATCGCGACGAGCGCGATCGGATCCGGGCGGATACGGCTCGAACCGTGCAGGCGGATCTCGGCCGTTGGATCTTGATCCAACGGTTGGGATTGATTAGGGCTTTAATTTGGTTTGATCGAGTCAAGCGGCTCGGTCGGACTTCGAGTCCGACTCGGGTTCGACTTCGATCGGATGAAACGATACTTGACCGAGTTGAATTTCCAGCGATTTAATATTTAAAATAATTCCCAGTAATTCATTTAATTCATTAAAAATAGCAAAAGACTCAGAAAAATTCCAGAAAAATTCTGGAAAATATTTTGGATCATTTTGGACTCAAATAAAATATTTCCAACAAAATTTTATTTGCAATATTGAATTCTTTAATTATTTCAAAATGGGATAAATTCAAATAAATTCCAAATAAATCCAAATAAATTCCAGAAAATTCCAAAAATTCACCAAAGTGCCAAATCACACATGAATTTAAGAGAAGCAAAATTTTGGGGTGTTACAATTAATGAGTTAAATATGATAATTGGATATTTTATTATTTAATAATGTACTTGCTGAATCGTGGACTCACCTTTGCTTATTTTAATTTTTTTAGGTAAATATTGAAGTTGACATTCATGGAATAGGAGTAGCATCATTATATCAGTTATCACTTCATCTCCTACTGTTATCTAGTATTAGTTACCACTCTTGAAATAATAAATTGTCTAGTCAATTTAGTCGATGAACTTTAGTAATCATACTAATGGTCACGTGAAGTTAGTTAGATTTTAATGTTATTTAAGAAGTTTAGTTGTTTATTTAATTGTCTTTATACTCTTGATCATCATCATCGTCAAAAGGTAAAGATTGTTATTGGATACATGTGATCTAGGCGTACTCAAGTGTGAAGACTTGGGCATGTACCCCAAGTGTTCCCAATCGAGAGAACTTTTGAAAGATTTTGTTGAAATTTTTCATTTGGAAATTTCCCGAAAAGCTTATTAGGCGTTCCGAACACGTGGTCTCAGATGTACTTGGGCGCGTGATTCGAAGATTATTACTGTTGTTATTCTTGTTTATATTATTATCCATTTTCTTGTTAGAATTGTTAAATAGTGATGTTAATTGATTAGGAAAGCTTGTTGAAATTGTTGCTAAAATCATGGCTAAAATAAAAAAAGGATGTGATAATATCTTGAGCACTTGGTGTGTTGGTGTGTTACAGTGACCTAGACAGAGCTTGCTGTTGCGGAAGATGAGATGGCTAGAGATGTGATTTTGGGATTGCTTGGTCGCAATTCCATTAGATGGAAGTAGGGCTGGAAGAAAAGCTCATTTGTGGGGCACATTGGCTTGGTTCAAAATTGCTCTAATTACATTCGTTTATTGATTCATTGAATGAGTCAATTTCGAATGAAATTGGTTTTTGCTTTGGCTCGGCTCGGCTCATTAGCTCAATTCTAAAAATACTTCCAAATTATAGATAAAATTATATTAAATCAAACGGTGTCAATTTCGAAAAAAGCTCGAATAAATTAGGACTTGGCTCGATTTCCACCCATGGATGGAAGACGGGAAGGGTAAGAGATGCTTTCCCTTATATTGTGTGTGTGTATATATATATATATATATACTCTTACGCCGGAAGGAATTCTGGTGTAACCAGCGCACCATGCCAACTTCTTTACAAAAAACACCCTAGGAATCCCAAAACCACGAACAAGTCCTTCAACCATTCGTTTGCAAAAAGGACCCGTGATTCTGGAAATCCACGAAGGGTCATCCACCGATTTTTTACGAAAGGGGCCACGTGGTTCTGCAAATTCGCCAACGGCTCCTAGCCAGCCTATTTTTAAAAAAAAATCCCCTAAGAAAACCAAAATTACGTCCGAGTCCACCATTTTTTTTGCAAAAATAACCCGTGATTCTGCAAATTCACCAATGCGGCCACCACCAGTTTTTTTGCAACAAGGACCTGTGGTTCCACAAATTTACCAAAGGCTCCTAGCCATCCCATGTTTGAAAAAAAACTTGAGAAAACCGAAATTACGTTGATATCCTTACCATTTTGTTTTGTAAAAAGAATCTTAGACCAAATTTAGCACAATACAATATAGCGCGCTACTCTAGTAAATTAGATTTCAGGTCGGTGCGGTAGCCTCCTGATCTGTGATTTGCTCGATGCACTGCATGTACAGGCAGCCATGTGGCCCAAGTTAACTGACCGGCCCCATGGTTGACCAATGTTACTTGACAAACACATGAATTGAAATCTGATTTGGATTCGAGTGTTTGATTCGTTAAAAAAAATTAAACATGGAAAAATGCTACTTAGAATTGGACGTGTATATTAGAATTGAACTAGAATTCAAGATGTCTGATACGGCAAATTTTTTGAACAAAGATGTCTGAGTAATACTGTAGTTGATCTGTGGAGATGGTCAAATCGATAAATGGGCCATGCCACATGCATGTACGCGGTTCGCCGTTACGACACTACCCACCAAAGCGGTGCTGGAAATCTTTTTCTTGACTGCTAAGCCCCTGTGCCTTGTCGATCGATGATTCACTGTTCTTTTGGCTTTTCCATGTATATATCCAAGGAGTATTAGGTCTCATTCGTTTCAGCTTCTGGACAGCTTCTGCTTTAGAAAAAAGCTGACTATTTGCCAAACGGGAAGATTCTGGATAGCTTCTCTGAGAATCAGAAGCTGATTTCTGTATAGAATCAGAATATGGCTGAAACCTGATTCTCACTGATTCTTGCTGATTCTCGCCGGCTAGGTCCGAAACCTAGAAGTTGTAGGCGGCTCGATATGATTCTCCCATAATCCAGAATCCATAATCCAGAAGCTATCCCGAAGGGGGCCTTAGACTCGTTTGGTTGGGAAGTGATCGAGTGCATTTGTATGTCAATTGCTCTAATTTGTGAGTATATTGCCAGTGTGTGTTCTATGACATACATTCCTTTTCAAGTTTTCTTTTGAAAAATTTGATAGCTGATGTTGGAAATATGTGCAATATTTTTATTCCAGATTTTATATTGAGGCAAATACTACAGATAAATAGTGATCCACACATTAAATCTAACAGCAGGCTACACATTGTACTTCCAAATATGTATACTTCAAGAAACATCATACGATCAAGTTGAACGATCGCTAACGACTTACAGTTGGGCTTGATGAAGAACAGGACGATGCGCAGAAGAGGTCGTGGAAGAAGTCGACATCGAGGAAGCAGCGCAGGAGCGGTCGTGCAGATGCGCTGCCCAGAAACCTTATTGCTGCCCCGTGCAGGTGAACTCTGCGGCAATGGCTCGGAGATACCGCTCACCCTCCTTCACGGTGCATGCCAAGGAGGAAGGCCAGCGAGGTTCAACAGCTCAACACAATAGTACAGCTCTCGCCAGAGGAAGAAAGAGTGGAATCGAAAAATTCAGTCATTTGGCCTGGACGTCTCCAGGTCTTATATAGCCTCTAACCAGTAACTGTCTACATTACTCACTAGTAATCGACATTAAGCACCGTAATCGGCCGAATTTAAACAGACTTAATGCACTGGTAACTGCTAATTCAAACAAAATAATGGTAATTATGTAGTCTCCTGACAAGTATAGAAGGCTAAATAGTTGCATGATTCAGCAAAATAAAAGGTGATTTCATAGTGCCAGGAGACACACTACGACGCGGCGCGGTCGCTCGTCGCCAGTCGCCAGTCACAAGTCACAAGTCATGCGAATTTTCACGTGAAAATACGCGAATACGCGCGCGTGCATGCATGTGTGTTTAGCCAGTATTCACCCTATGCCATCCTCATGCCAAGTGTCACATTAATCAAGAGGTGGCAAAGACTCCACCTTTTAAATTGCCCTTCCTCCACTTGGCTAAGCAATATGGTACTAAATCATGCATGCTATGGAATTAAGGAAATGGGCTACCCATGGGCCAATTTCTAACAATCCCCCACCAATTCCATAGCAAACAGCAAAAAGATAACAAAGATCATTGTACTGATGTGTTGTTAATATACCAGTCTTTTGGTGTAAGTCCCATACAGGTTGAACTTGCACCTAGATTAACAAGGTTCATCCTCTCACAGCTGTTGAATGGACTATGCCTTGAATTCATAGCTTTTTGTGATCAGACTTCACTTGAAAATCATAAGTGATACCAGGCTGCTAATAAACCACGCCTACACGGAGCGTTATACGGTCATGCTCCCGTATCTGCTCATGAGCTTTCTAGAGAATGCCCCATCCTCATGAACTGCGACCTCAAAGTTATGCTCAAGTAGGTGTATTCATTATAGGTATCCTGTAGGCCAATACCTTTTTCTCTCATTTTGACACTAGAATACATCAAGGCTTTAAGCCAACCTTCCATACAATCGAGAGTACTTTGTCTATTGGGACATAGGTACAATTTAATAATATGTACTCTCTTGTTACAACATCAACTTGTTTTTTCCATTACCTAATTCACGGGATCTCCGATCAGGAATGTATGGGTTACCATTGTGTTGTAACTCAAATGGGCCTCATACCCATGTCCATAGACGCAACAAAAATCGTTTTCCTTGCAAGTCCTTTTGTAAAAGGATCTGCCAGATTTTTCTCAATGCGAATATAATTCACAGCAATTACTCCAAAGTTTCTCAATTTTCTGACAGATTTAAGCCTGCGCTTCACATGTCTGGAGGACTTCATGTTATCGTTAGTACTCATAACCTTAGTCAACACTATTTGGTTATCGCAGTACATTAGGATCGGTGCTACTGGTTTCTCAACCAATGGCAAGTCCAACAGTAGCTCTCTAAGCCATTCAGCCTCAACAGTGGCTGTATCAAGTGCTACAAGTTCAGCTTCCATGGTTGACCTCGTTAATATGGTCTGTTTGAAAGACCTCCATGAAACTGCAGCACCAGCTAATGTAAAAACATAGCCACTTGTAGCTTTGATCTCATCCGCATCAGAGATCCAATTGAAACCACTATATCCTTCAAATACAGATGGATATCCAGTGTAGTGAATTCCGTAAGATGTTGTGCCCCTCAAGTAGCGCAACACTCTTTCAAGTGCCTCCCAATGATCATCTCTCGGGTTAGACGTAAATCGGCTTAATTTGCTCACAGCAAATGAGATATCAGGTCTTGTGGCACCAGCTAGATACATAAGGGATCCAATAATTTGTGAATATCTCAATTGATCTTTCCCTAACCCTTGATTTTTCTGAAGCTTAACACTCGGATCATATGGTGTTGGGGAAATTCTGCAATTCTCAAAGCCGAACAGGCTTAATATTTTCTCAGCATAATGGGATTGGTGCAAAATGATCCCATCCTCATTCTTGATCAATTTAATATTCAGAATAACATCTGTCTCTCCCAAGTCTTTCATATCAAAGCATCAAGATAAGAAAGTTTTGACCTCGTCAATTACAGCAATGTTTGTCCCAAATATAAGTATGTCATCAACATACAAACACAAAATCACACCTTGACCGCCACCATAACGATAATATACACACTTATCTGCCTCATTAACAGCAAAACCAGCTGATGTCAAAGTTTTATCAAACTTTTCGTGACATTGCTTAGGTGCTTGCTTTAGGCCATACAAGGATTTTAATAATTTGCACACTTTATTTTCCTGTCCAGTAATCACATAACCATCTGGTTGCACCATATAGATTTATTCCTCCAACTCTCCATTAAGGAAAGCTGTCTTTACATCCATTTGATGAATGTGTAGACCATAGGAAGCAGCTAATGCAATGAGCACTCTAATGGTGGTTAATCGGGCAATAGGAGAATAAGTATCAAAATAATTCTCTCCTTCTTTCTGGGTATAACCCTTGGCCACAAGTCTTGCCTTGTACTTATCAACAGTACCATCAGGCCTCATTTTCTTTTTGAAAACCCACTTGCATCCAACAGGTTTGCACCCACTAGGGCGATCAGTGATCTCCCAAGTCCCATTAGCCATGATGGAATCCATCTTGCTATGGACCACCTCTTTCCAATACTCAGCATCAGGTAGTGCATAAGCCTCTAAAAGAGTTTTTGGTACATCATCCACGAGGTATACAATAAAGTCATCGCCAAAGGTTTTCTCAACCCTTTTGTCTCTTGCTCCTACGAGAAGCTTCTGCGACTAACTTGTTATCCTCAGTAATATCTTCTACTGCTAGTGTGTCACTCATTGGTTCAGAAATAGTGGTAGGTTCGGCATTATTATTATTATTATTATAATTATTATTATTATTATCATCATCATCATTATCATCATCATCATCATCATCATCAGTTTGAGTATTCTCAGTTCGTGAAGTACTACCTGCTGGTCTCATAGGATAAATATCCTCAAAGAATGAAGCATCTCTGCACTCCATTATTGTGTTAAAAATAATCTCAGGAGTTTCTGATTTTACTACTAAAAATCTATAGGCCGTACTTTTATGTGCATATCCCAGAAAATGCAATCGACTGTTTTAGGTCCAAGCTTTCTCTTTTTCTGCAATGGTATATTAACTTTTGACAAACACCCCCATGTTCGCAGAAAATTGACATTGGGCTTTCTCCCCTTCCATCCCTCATATGGAATAATCTAACATTTTTTTGTGATTACTCTGTTTAGGACAAAAGTTGCTGTCAATATAGCTTCTCCCCACCACATTTTAGGCATACCAGCACTCTCTAACATGGCATTCACCAAGTTTGTGAGTGTTCGGTTTTTCCTCTCAGCTACCCCATTTGATTGGGGAGAATATGGTGGTGTAACTTCATGGATTATACCATGCTCAGAACAGAACTAGGAGAATTCATGAGAGATATACTCTCCTCCACGATCAGACCTTAGTCTTTTAATTTTCTTTTCTAGTTGGTTCTCAACCTCAGCCTTATAGATTCTGAAGTGGTATAAAACTTCATCCTTTGTTTTCAGCAAATACACATAACAACAACGTGTTGCATCATCTATAAGAGTTAGAAAGTATCTTTTGCCTCCTTTTGTCAACAATCCATTCATCTCACAAAGGTCAGAATGGACAAGATCTAATGGTGCCAACTTCTTTTCTTCCTCTAATCCTTTAAAGGGTTTTCTAGGCTGTTTTGCTTGCACACAAGATTGACACTTTGATCCTTTGACAATATCACATTTTGTAATTAACTCTAATCTGGACATTCAAGCAATGCTATCAAAACCAATATGACAGAATCGAGAATGCCAAATATCGGCATCACATTTATTCAAACCAGTTGCAATATTCATATTATAGCAAAACTCTAGAGTACTTAGGCGGAACAAGCCTCCGCTCTCATAGCCTTTCCCAACAAAGTTCCCAAACTTAGATAATACAACTTTATTTGACTCAAATACTAGCTTGTAACCATCCCTGCATAGGAGAGAACCGCTAACAAGGTTCTTTTTTATTGTTGGCGCATGCTGCACGTTCTTCAAGTGGACAATCTTCCCTAAAGTAAGCCTCAGATCCACCGTGCCAACACCAGGAACAGAAGCATACGACCCGTTCCCCATTAGGACGGAGGAAGCCTCGGCTGCCTGGTAAGAAGAAAACAAGGAAACATCATAACACACGTGTGAGACCCCGGATCAGCTATCCGAAATCTCCTGTGTATTTATGTACTAGTCCCAAATCAGTTGCTAGTACACACAGCCAGACAGTGATAAATCATTACCGAACATAACGAAATTGAACAAAAACATAAAGTATTAGCCACATGGCTACTTATTACATCAAATGGTCACCTGACCAAAGTTCACAGCAGCGGAATAAAAACGTCAAGTAGTAAAGCCCAAACAAATCCACAGGCGACGACTAGGAACGCACTTAGATGTCCTGGCGATCTTCATCGAACTCCTCGGCGTAGAACTCACCATCTTCAATGGCATCCTGATAATTTTCTGATGACAACATGTTGTGTAGCATGTGAGTACAAAAGTACTCAGCAAGTCTGGGAAAGTATGCACATGTAAGGCTTTCCAAGGAAGGCTTAATATGGTTCATTTGCATAAAGCTAAGTTTCATCAAAACATACATAGTAATAATTTTCACAAAGCACATTTCCACAAGTATTTTAACAAATGAATGATATAATATTCTAGTGAAGGTTCTATCCACCATCACGAGTATAAAGGCTCTATCCGCCTCACTTTTAAAAGATCGAGGTTATCCACACATGACTCTATCCGTCATGAAATAAAACAGGTTCCATCTACATGGTTGGCTCAAACTGCCAACAGAACATCCGAGAGTTCTAACCACTCCCGAATCCCAAAACATCATTTATTTTCAAAACCAAAACCAAAACCAAAGTCTACCAATATAAAAGCATTCTTTGCTTTGCCCTTGACCGTAGGCATGGCTATCGAATAGTTTTAACTCTGCAGAGGTGTACAACTTTACCCACAAAACATGATCTTCTCTTAATGCCTCCGGATTAACACACTTCCTTTGGTGTGCCGGCAGAGATATCATGACAAGGCCTTTACAATGTATACACCTAACCCGACTCACCCGCTGAGGTTTCACTGCTGTTAGGGTTCTATCTACCTAGTACAGAAGCCCCCTCTTGCGCCGTGTGGGGAGTACAACTTGCCTCTATCTGGCACCCACATTCCACCAACTGGCGAGTCTAAGTTAAGTTTCTACAAATTATTCAGCCAGGTCGTACCCATTATAGACATGTGATTGTACGGTAATGCTTAGAATGAGAACAGTCATAAACGTTGGTCCTTAATTGACTTGGGACGGTGCTTGCACAATAAAACTAGTGCTCTAAATGCACCTGCCCGACATTCCATTCCATTTTATTTTTATTTTATAAAAACAGTACCAAATACTTTACAATAATTCTTAAATCACATTTTAAATCACATCGTTGATATAATCCCACCCTTGGGTCATTTTAATCACTTTATGCCCTAAGCATTTCTACTGTTCTATTCAACGAATGTCACAATGTAAAATAGGTATGACATAACAAAGTGTCCTAGGGTTACAAATAATCATGGATAACAATAACCAAGGAGGTGATCACAATTCGGAATAACTAGTAATCTATATTTGACATACGATGATAAAGATAGAGATACATGCGATAAAACATTATAAAAACATTTGCAACCATGGGATCAAAATGCGTCAAGGGACTTGCCTTCAGTCGCAGTGGGGATGTTGAAGTCTTGAAGTCCGGCGGCGGGGTCGGCGGACTTAGCGGGATCGTCGGCTACGCGCAAAACAGTACAACAAATAAATAATAAAAAAATAAATAAAATCTAAAAATTATAAAAGTTATACTGACAGGTAGATCTTGAATTTATATGAATTTAGGAATTTGAACGGGGTCAATCGGAGTTCGGACGGAAAAGTTATGAGCGTCCGAAGTTTGAAAATCATGGAAAATGGAAAAACCAAGAATATTCCGCGGAATCTTTCTTTTTCCTGATTTTTGGATTGACATGGGTCTATGGATGGTGGGCCCTAGGTGTCATTGGCTTGGGACCTTCTTCCCCATTGCCATGGAAACAGAGGAAGCATGCTTCCTTGAAGCGCCGGCGAGAGGGTCGGCGAGCAGCGTGGCGGCCAGGCGAGCAGCGGCGTGGCAGAACGCAGCGAGGCTAAGGCGGCAGCGAGCCGGCGGTGGGCTCGGCGGGGGCGAGGATACTGGCGGCGAAGCGGCAACGAGGCGCGGCTCGGGCTGGCGCAGGCCGATGAGAAGCGGCGGCAGCGGCGTGGCGAAGCGAGCCGGCGAGAGTCGGCAGTGCGGAGGGCTCGGCGACGGCTGGCCTTGGGCGGCGAGCGAAGCGGCGATCTTGGCAGTGGCGGGACGAGCCGTGAGGGAGCCGATGGCGGTCTTGGGAGGGCTCGACAATGGCGTGATAAAAGCACGCCTGCAGGCGCACGAACAGAGGAAGCCCCAAAACTCCCAAAAATTCAAAATTTCGTGAAACAATAGAACATGATAATGCTAATTGAATGGTGGATCAACTAGAGGACATCTAGAGAGGCTTAGGATTGCAAGGAATTGAACAATAGCTCACCGGAGAGGATGAATTTGACGACGAATAGCGTTTCAGCCGACGAGGTTCAATGTCGAAATTCGGAGTCAAAACTTGAGGAAATCTGAAATTGATTGAGGGGTTAAGAGCACGGTAGCCATACGCACGTTTAGAAACAAACGGAACTCCAATTGGCTCACCGGAGTGGAAGATATGCCGACGAGCACGAAGAACAACGTTCGTCGCCGGTTTTCACGATCTCCCGAATGATTGGTGAGGGGAGGCAATGGGAGGGTGATACCACCGGGAAGAGGACTCTAATACGAAGAGATGAGAAGTGGAAGTACGTGATTTGGAGTTGAAACGGCCGAGTTATGGCCATTTAAGCTGATTTTGGTTTTTGCGTTACTATTCAAATTCCGACGAGATTTATGGCTGAAAATCGTGGGGGATGGAAACTCCTCGACGATACCTTTCCAACGGATCCAGCCTTGCATGATTTGGCGCATTGAATAGGAAGTTATGAGGATTTGAAATCCTATTGCCATGAATGAAGCTTGTTGTTCTTTCTCTATGCGTTTCCATCCTGAGGTTGAAGGAGCATGCATAGTGCACTGCCACGTGGCGGCACCTCATTGACCGGAGTAAGTGAGAGAGGTTACGCGCGAGAGAAAAATTAGCAAAAATGAGCTAAAAATCCCAGAAACATTCCTAGAGATATTAGGAAATATTTGGAACCCAATAAAATTGGTTTCAAGAAATTTGGATGAAATTTGGAATTTAGAATATTCCGGGACGATAAAAGGGTATTTGACGATGGCCACGCGAGATAAAATACCAGAGGGTTTCCAAAAATCCTGGGAAAAGTCGCAAAATGTTTTTTGGGATATTTGGAACCTAATGCAATAGGTTTTGGGATTTTTGGAGCATTTTGGAACTCGGGTGATATTCCGGGTACGGACTGGAATTCGGAGATTCGATTTTTTGTGCAGAGGAGAATTGAATTCCAATTTCGGATGGATAGAGATGCCAGGTTAAATATAACACCGAGGAAAATCCAAACCTTGAATTTAAATAGATTTAAATTAGATTTTAGCAGCAGACCGAAATTGGGGATGTTACAACACGTGAACATTAGCACCAGTATCAACCCACCAATCAGTGGTTTGACATGCTAAAAAAACAACAGGAGAATTACCATACCCTCCTGAAGTTGAGCACTCGCCTATGGTCACGTTGACATTTTTCTTGCCCTGTTCATTTGTCCTGTTTTTGCGATAGCGACAGTTTTTTGCCATATGACCGTCCTTTCCGCACACGAAACAGGTGATGTTCTTCATGTCTTTTTTCTCAATTTTCTTCTTTTTAAAGCTAGTTGTCTTGTTTGGTTTAGGAACTTTGAAGTTCTTGCCATATGATTTCTTCTCGACGACATTAGCATCATTCTGATTAATTCTGCTTGGTGCATCTTTTGCTCTTGCCTTTTCTTCCACATCGAGGGCTGCAATGAGATCCTCAACAAAAATCTCTTCCCTCTTGTGCTTTAAGCTAGTGGCAAAATCCTGCCAAGATGAGGGGAGTTTGGCAACAATGCCCGCTGCCACAAACTTAGGAGGCAATGTACAACCCAAGTGCACAATCTTGTCAACCAGTAGCTAGAGGTCATGTGCTTGTGCAACAATTGATTTAGGGTCATCCATGCTAAAATCGAAGAATTGCTCGCACACGTACAGCCAGTGACCGGCTTCAGCCTCTGCATACTTCTGGTCAAGTGCATCCCACAACTCAGTGGCAGATGTGTAGTTCATATACACATCATAGAGCCGATATGCCAAAATGGTGAGAAGGCAGCCTAGTGCAGTGTTGTTTGCACTATCAAACTGCATGTACTGCTCAACCGTAAATGGATACTGCGGGTGGATCACCCACCACAGCCCCAATGACATGAGCCAAAACTTAGCCCTTGTCTGCCATCTACGGAAATTTGCACCAAAAAACCTCTCAGGTTTCATAACATCCGAAGGATTAGCCATTGCTGAATCACAAAAATATCGTCAATAAGGTTTCTGGATTGTTGGAAATGTGTGCAATATTTTTATTTCAGATTTTATATTGAGGCAAATACTACAGATAAATAGTGATACACACAATAAATCTAACAGCATGCTACACATTGTACTTCCAAATATGTATACTTCAAGAAACATCATACGTTCAAGTTGAACGATCGCTAACGACTTACAGTTGGGCTTGATGAAGAATAGGACGATGCACAGAAGAGGTCGTGAAAGAAGTCAACGTCGAGGAAGCAGCGCAGGAGCGATCGCGCAGATGCGCTGCCCAAAAACCTTATTGCCGCCCCGTGCAGGTGAACTCTACGGCAATGGCTCAGAGATACTGCTCACCCTCCTTCACGGTGCACGCCGAGGAGGAAGGCCGGCGAGTTTCAACAGCTCAACACAACAGTACAGCTCTCGCAGGAGGAAGAAAGAGTGGAATCGAAAAATTCAGTCATTTGGCCTGGACGTTTCCAGGTCTTATATAGCCTCTAACCAGTAACTGTCTCCATTACTCACTAGTAACTGACAGCATTAAGCACTGGTAACTGACCGAATTTAAACAGACTTAATGCAGTGGTAACTGCTAATTCAAACAAAATAATGGTAATTATGCAGTCTCCTAACCAGTACAGAAGGCTAAATAGTTGCATGATTCAGCAAAATAAAAGGTGAATTCATAGTGCCAGGAGACACATTACGACGCGGCGCGGTGTCACTCGATTTTCACGCGAAAATACGCGAATACGCGCACGCGCGTGCGTGTGTGTGTTTAGCCAGTATTCACCCTATGCCATCCTCATGCCAAGTGTCACATTAATCAAGAGGTAGCAAAGACTCCACCTTTTAAATTGCCCTTACTCCACTTGGCTAGGCAATATGGTACTAAATCATGCAGGACCAATTTCTAACAGCTGAAACTTGTGATTTTGTTTTGAAGATGGTATAATGAGCATTGTGAGATCAGTGGAATAAAGTTTTTTTTTCCTCAGCACTTTGTCTCAACATGGATTATTTATAAAACCATCTTGACACTTACACTTTCAAGAGCTAAAAAAAATTGAGAAACAACGTCACAAACCATTAAGTGCATGAACATAAAAATTCAAAGAACATGTTATACAAGTTTTGTGCAGAATATCCTCTCAACGATTGACATAATTCAGAAAATAATTGACAACCATGTTGAGAGGACATGCCACAAAAAAAATATTGGCGTCGAGTATTTTTGTGACCTATTATGTATGCATCAACAATGGATTCTGACAAGATTTTAGCACCTTTTGTAATCTGAAGATTTAAAAAAAGAAAAGAAAAAAAAAAACAGAAAGGGCCGAGACTCGAAAAGAATATGCTAGGTAAGCAAAACCTTACAGCCTCAAGTCTAGAGAAGCTTGTTACAAACAGTCTTACTGTTTCAACTACTAAATCTGTATTATCAGTACAAGGCTTGTGCCCTTCTCATCTATGATTCATAACTAGTTGCTTCAGTAATCTTAGATACCCCGATGGTTTCCTTTATACAGGTATATGCTTGACTCTGAATTAAACAAGCAGCCAGCACATGTGAATGGCAATCATGAATTAAATTCTGAAATTTGTTTACATGGAGAAGAAATTCTGAAATTTGTTTACATGGAGAAGAAATTTGTTTACCCTGAATGAGTGCATCACACAAGCATAAACACTATCCAATATTCAAACGAATATGGGTACGAGTAAAGACCATGCTAATTAGTTTACTACGGATAAAATCATTTGATAAGTTGACCTTCCTCTATTACTCGGTGATTGTCAAGTTCTGTTTCAACTAACAAACAGTGCTTACCACTGAGGAGAACTAACTATATGAGCCAGTAATGCACTTTTCTTTTCAGTTTCTACCTTGGCCTTCTGCTAATTATTTTTCTTACTCTAGTCTCTTCCTCTTATTATGGTTCTTCTTCTCTGGTTCATTCTTTCCATACACTTCATTTCCTAGTTCCTTGTTGGAATCTTTCCCGTCATTAGACTCCAAAGTAATCTGTTCCCCAACAATTGTCACTCCAGGCAACAGTAGAGCACAATGGCGTATTACTAAGCCTCTGACAATGGAGAATATGCATCAATTGTTCGTCTCGAGTACAATGAGAATGAAGGAATACGAGTAGATTACACTAAGTTCAAATTAAAAGCTCTATCTTGTAAACTACTAAACCAAGCAATTAAGAAACTATAGATTGTTACACTAGACGCTGTTTGCACCAAAATTTGGTATGTATGGAAGTATCGGCAAATTAAGGCATAAAGGAATTCGGATGGTGCACGGTGGAGGTTGTTTGGAAACTGAAGACCGTTTAGGAAACCGTGGCCGACGCGGACTCTTGTTGCCGTATCAAAGGAGAACTCAATCGGTCAAGGCGTATAAAAGTGGGCCTAGGCCAGAAGGGATAGCATCAACGCATAACCACAATCATACTTCAGTTTTTCTTTGCTTTTTCTTTCGTGTAACAAGCTTTCCTCTGTAAGTCGATTAGATCAATAAAGTTGTGCATCGCCGATTGTTGATTTCGTCGACTTTACCGCAGGTTCGATTTGCTTTGTTTTGTTGCACATCGCCTCTCAAAACCAATCTGCCTTTACCCTTGGGTTAGCCTTGATTGGCTAATCTATTTATCTCCTGATCGGTTCTTTGCCGATTGGCATCAAGCCGATCTCCGTATGATATCGGCCCTAATCGAGCTTGTTATTTTTCTACCTTATCGATTGCAGGTCAAATCGATTGGCACGCTAAGAACCAGGTGTTCGACTGGTGTGTTGGACGATAGAAACTCTATCTCAAGTTTTTGACGTCAACACACTTTTAGCACGTGTCGGGACCCCGAATTTGCAAATCCGGACCCTCTGTGTATTCAACACTAGTCCAGGAACGCGCTAGTGCACACAGTCTTAACATCGGTAAATATCACAATCATACCATTCGATACTATCAAAATACTTTATTTAAATAACCAACTGGTTACTCGACCTTATGGTCAAGTTACAATATACGCCTCACAGGGCGAAACTTATTAAGAGAGAAATAGTAGCAGCGGAAAATCAAAGAAGGTAACATCGTGGCGCCATCCAGTATACCACAGGCAACTGACTGGGCTCGCTCCCTAAGTAGACGGATCCTCTTGGAGCTCCTCCTCCAAAGCTGGTGTATTCTCGTCTTCAACTGGTGTTGTAGGGTGGCAAGGGTGAGTACTTGGTACTCAGCAAGTTATGCACAGAATGCAGGGTAATACACTATATGCATGGCTTGGTACAAAGGAATAGCTCAGGGTATATTTGCAGTAAAGAGCATTTGAAAAGTAGCATAAGTAGATTCGAAAGCAGTAAAAACAAGTAAAGCATAAATAACTTTTCAAGAAGTTTGAGTAAACATTTTTCCCATCCTAAACCACATTTCCATCAACGTCATCATTAATCCAACCCAACCTTTCAAAACCAAGTGATTTTCAGAAAATCTAACCCTTGACTGTAATTCCCGAGCGATGTCCAATACCGCGGACACGGCTATTCGAATAGATTCTATACTCTGCAGAGGTTATGCACTTTACCCACAAGATACAGTCAAACACCACAAAGGCGAAGTTCAGTAACAAAGTCTTTCGAAAACTTCTAACAATACAAGTGGTCCTCCCGGTTATTGCACACTAACCCTTCCCTTAGCTAAGGCGAAGTCTAGGCCAATCAACCGTTAGATGGGTACTGGCCTCGGCCAGATGACGCTCCCCGTACAACTTACACAAAGGGTGTAGTTGACCTCCTGAGGTCCCACAGTGCGTTATTAGCAACTTAGTCAACTAGGTCCGTCCCATTACTGTACATGTGGTTGCACGTTAGACCCAGTTCAAAGGCTTGCAAGGTTAAGTCCTTAGGGTGACCAGGGCAAGACTACCCGAAGAACCAAATCAACATCCCCAATGCCACAACTGGCCCACCTGATTACTCTTGCCACATGCCCTGGTCGAAAACTGTTTATCAAACCCCAGTTGATTACCATGCACCACGTGCCATCAACATCACACGATACCTTTCCAAAACAGGTTCAATATACCATTAAGTCAATATTAACATTTGATTGTCCAAAATCATGTCATGAGCACGAAAGTGTGTCTAAGCAAAGATACTACAACGGTCTAAAACCCATGTTGGCAATCTAATAATGTCCAACTAGTAATCCACAACTAGGGTGACAAAGGGGTCATGGCACATACTTAAATAATCAAGGTGTCATACAGTAGATTGGTGTTTATCTAATCCCCCATGTTTAAATAAAGTATTTTCTATTTGAACTTAGCATGCAATAGGTTAAATCAAAATAGATTTCAAAATAGGATCAACATGGTCAAAGCACAACTTGCCTTCAAAAAGTACTTGTTCTTGGTCTTGAGTTGGATCCTGAGTTAATACTTCTCCTTCGAATCCTTCCGGCACTTCAACGTCTACTCGTAAAGCGTGCAAATAGCAAATACATGAATAAACAATAGGCAAAAAGTGTCCAAACATCCAAATAAAATCCATAAACAGAGAGAACATAATTTTATGAGTTTTTAGAAACTGGAATCGTCAAATTTGGAGTTAAGACTCAAAAGTTATGATTATTTAAAGTTTAAATAATCAATTAAATAATTTTGCAGAGAAAAACTTTAGTCCAAAAATTAAATAAAATTCATATTTAGGTAGATCTCAATTTTATACAAATTTAGAAATTTGAATCACTCAAATCGGAGTTGAAACGCAAAAGTTATAAGCGTTTGAAGTTTGAAACAAAATCTGAAATCATTATTTCGAATTAATAAATCATTTTCTTTTTCGGAAATTAATTATTGCGTCAGCATGGACACGTGGCAGCACTGGATTGGTCTGCTGACGTCAGCCGGTCCATGGACTCGGTCCACGCTCGGCTCGGGTCTACCGTGGACCCGGTCCACGGCTCACGTGAGACTGACATGTGGGACCACTCGGGTGACGTCATCGCTGACGTCAGCGGGGCTCAGCCCACGGTGCTGACAGGTGGGACCCACCGATGACGTCATGGTGCAGTTACGGCTAAGCCGCTGACACGCGGGCCCAGCGTGTCAGTGACCACACACGCGCGCGTGGGCGCGGCGGCTCGGCTTCCCGGACACGTGGCACGATCGTGTCCGTTGATTTGAAAATCAACGGCCGCGATTAGATCCAGGGTTAACACGTTGAAAACTACTCGATGATCGTGGGCCGTTCGATCTAGATCGGACGGTCCAGATCTAATCCTACATTAACACTACTACGGCACGTGGCGATCGTGGGCCGTTGGATCTTGATCCAACGGTCCAGATCTAATCGGGTTTGGAAACACGTGAACTCACCTCAACCGCACGATCAAGATCGGACGGCGCCTGAGCTTCGCGAGGTCGATGGCGACGCCAGAGCCGCAAAGAACCGGAGACGGAGACGACGGCGAGCCCGACGGCGCCAGGGTTTCTCCGACGGAGTGAGAGGTACCCACAGTGCGCCTTGACTTGAGGACTCGAATCCAGGCTCCAACTCGGCGGAAGACGGACGGCGGCGAGACGAGGCAAAAACATGGCGGAGTGGCGCTCAACTACGGCGAGCTATCGCGGCTAAACGGCGGCCGCTCGCCTTGGTGAGTAGGGGCTATGGGTGCGCAAGGTCGTGGCCGACCTCGGTGTGACCGGGCCTTAAATAGCCTCGGCGTCGGCGGAAAACGGAAACCTAAACCTACACGGCGGCGGACGCGGCGGCGGAGTCCGGCTCGGATCCATCGGAGACGACGACGCACGGCCGTCCACGTGGCACGATCGACGGTCACGATCGCGTGGGTGCGATCGGATCCGACCGGATCGGTGCGGCTCGATTTCGGCCGTTGGATCTCGATCCAACGGTTCACCGGGTTAGGGTTTGGACTTGATTCGGTCGAGTCACGTGGCTCGGGTCGGGTTCGGGTCGGACTCGAACTCGAGTCTGACTCGGGCTCGGTCGGATGAATAGTACAAACCCACTCGCATTTTCCAGCGATTTAATAATTAAAATAATTCCCAGTAATTCATTTAATTCATTAAAAATAGCAAAAGACTCAGAAAAATTCCAGAAAAATTCTGGAAAATACTTTGGTTCATTTTGGGCTCAAATAAAATATTTCCAACAAAATTTTATTTGCAAAGTTTAATTCTTTAATTATTTCAAAATGGAATAAATTCAAATAAATTCCAAATAAATCCAAATAAATTCCAGAAAATTCCAAAAATTCACCAAAGTGCCAAATCACACATGAATTTAAGAAAAGCAAAATTTTGGGGTGTTACAAACCTCCCCCCCTTAATAGAATCTCGTCCCCGAGATTCAGGGCTCACTACAGAATAGGTTTGGAAACTCTTTCTTCAAATCCTCTTCGCTCCCTAAGTCGCTTCGCTCTCTGCATGGTTGCTCCAATCGAACTCTCTGAAACGGGTTGACTTGTTTCTAGTTTCTCGATCCATTGTGTCCAGAATCCTCACGGGATGCTCCTTATAAGTCAAATCCTCTTGCAACTCAATTAACTCTAGCGGTGTCTGTTCCTCAGGAACTCGGGGACACTTCTTCAACTGGGACACATGGAATACGTCATGCACTCCTGCTAACGACTGCGGCAACTCCAGCTGATAAGCAACTTCGCCTCTGCGGCTCAAAATCTTAAATGGTCCAACATAGCAGGTGCGAGTTTCCCTTTGGCATGGAACCTCTTAACTCCCCTGAGAGGCGTAACTCTGAGGTATACAAAGTCTTCTGATTCAAAACTCAAGTCTCGGCGACGGTTGTCAGCATAACTCTTTTGTCGTGATTGGGCTATCTTCAACCTTTCCCTAATCATGGCGACCGCTCTTCACCTTTTGAAGAATATCAGGCCAAGACACGGCGCGCCACGGTCTCATTCCAATTCAATGGCGTCCGACAGGGTCGACCATACAAAGGCCTCAAAAGGTGACATCGTAAACTAGCCTCGATAACTATTGTTGTAATCGAACTCGGCATACGGCAAACTCTTATCCCAAGAGGTAGCATAAGCCAATGCACAAGCTCTTAACATATCCTCGAATCTGGTTGACTCTTTCGGTCTGTCCATCCGTCATGCGGATGATAAGGTATCTTTGAAGTTCAAACGGGTTCCCATGGCTTCATGCAACTTATTCCAAAATCTTGAGGTAAATTGGGTACCTCGTCTGATACAATCCTCTTTGGCACTCCGTGCAAACAGACGATCGATCATGTACAACTCGCCAACTTGTCCCCAGAGTAAGTGGTCTTCACGGGGATAAAATGGGCTACTTTAGTCAAGCGATCCACTATAACCCATATGGAGTCATAACCTCCTTGAGTTTTAGGCAAACCGTAATGAAATCCATTCGATTTCCTCCCACTTCCACTCAGGTATTTTCAGCGGTTGTAGCAATCCTGCTGGTCTCGATGCATTGCCTTGACTCACCGGCATATGTCGCACAATGCAACATGCTCAAGAACTTCACGTTTCATACTCGGCCACCGAATCTCTCCTTCAGATCCTCGATACATCTTGGCGCTTCGGGATGAATTGAGTACTTGGAGTCATGGGCTTCTTCCAAAATCAGTTGCTTTAACTCCTTCTTGTTAGGCACACAAATGCGATCCTTCATCCACAACGTGCCTTGCTCATCCAACTTGAAGTCCTCTGCCTTGCCTTCCTCCTTGATGGACTTAATCCTGCGGATCTTGTCATCATCCTTCTGCCCTTCTCGGATCTGGTCCTCTAGAGTAGGCTTTACTTCTAATGCGGCCAAGAATCCGCTAGGTACCACCTCAATCTTCATTTTTCTGAAAATCCTCACATAACTCATCCTGACTTGTGGCTAGCATCGTACTCACGGTATGGCTTTTCCGACTCAGAGCATCGGCTACTATGTTGGCCTTCCCGGGATGGTAATGGATTCCAACATTGTAGTCCTTGATCAACTCTAACCATCTCCTTTGCCTCATATTCAGATCCGACTGGGTGAATATGTACTTAAGGCTCTTATGATCCGTATATACTTCACATCTGTTTCCAATCAGATAGTGACGCCATATCTTCAAGGCATGCACTACGGCAGCTAACTCTAGGTCATGTGTCGGATAATTTTCCTCATGCGGCCTCAACTGCCTTGATGCATAAGCGACGACCTTTACGTTTCGTGACAAGACACATCCGAGTCCTTGGCGCGTCGTCACAATAAATATCAAAGCTTTGAGCAACATCAGGTAGAACTAACACCGGTCCGATGTCAATCGCTTCTTGACTCCTGAAATCCTTTCTCACATTCTGGCGTCCATGCAAACTTCTTTTCCTTCTTCAGCAATTGCGTAAGAGGTTTCACAATTGTCGAGAAGCCTTCGATGAAACGGCGGTAGTATCCTGCCATTCCAAGGAAACTCCGAATCTGGGTCACAGTCTTCGGCTGCTCCCAATGTAACACAGCTTCTACTTTGCTTGGGTCTACGGCGACTCCTTCTGCGGTCATTACATGTCCAAGAAACTCCACCTTGTCCTTCCAAAAATCACACTTACTGAACTTGGCGAAGAGTTGCTGTTCCCTCAGCTATTCCAAAACTCGCCTTAAGTGTCCGGCATGTTCATCCTCCGTTTTGGAGTAGATTAGAATATCATCTATGAACACGACGACAAACTTGTCCAATTATTCCTTGAACACCTTATTCATCATATTCATGAAATATGCTGGCGCATTCGTCAGACCAAAAGACATAACTGTAAACTCGTAATGTCCATATCTTGACGAGAATGCAGTCTTCGGGATATCTTCTGATCGGATCTTCAACTGATGGTATCCCGATCTCAGATCAATCTTGGAGAAAACTCCGGCTCCTCTCGGTGATCAAACAAATCATCAATCCTGGGTAGCGGATACTTATTCTTCACGGTGACTTCATTGAGTGCACGGTAGTCAATGCACATCCTGAAACTCCGTCCTTTTTCTTGACAAACAAAACCGGGTGCTCCCCACGGCGATTTAACTCGGTCGATAAATCCTTTCTCCATTAACTCTTCTAGCTGTTTCTTCATCTCAACCAACTCCTCGGTGGACATCCGATAGGGTCTCTTTGCTATCGGTCTTTGTGCAGGTACAAGCTCTATCACAAACTCTATGTCCCTGTCAGCGGCATACCAGGTAGATCTTCGAAAAACATCCGGGTACTCATTCACTCTTGAGACATCCTCTATGCTGATTGCCTTGGTGCTGTTAACCATCAACTGTCCATCTCTAACGGCGGTGGCTTGAAATTTCACTTTCTTTCCACAAGGGCTCTCAATCGAGATAGTCCTTCGTCCACAATCAATACGGCCTTGTGCTTGGATAACCAATCCATTCCCAATATGACGTCTAAGGTCCGGGTTTCTAGAATAATAAGGTTTGCTAGGAACTCTATTCCATCTATTAGTATTCTCACCGGAACATCCTACTTTCGCTCGGAGTTCGGATCCAGGGTTTGAACTAAAAGCATGCATCTAAGTCTTGCAATCCTCAAATCATTTCTAGTAGCAAAGCCTTGCGAAACAAACGACGCGAAGCTCGAGTCAAACAAAGCAGGTGCAGTCGAGTTAACAAGTAACTTACCCGATCTGACGTCAGTAGCATTCTGCGGTGCATCCGCGGTGACATGGTTGACTCGGCCTCTCACCACGCCTGGGGTGTGGCTCTGGTCTTTGGGGTCCTAGCCGGGGTGGTTCCCAGATTGAAGCGGCCAGGGTCACTCCTGCTGTCTTCTTTGGACAAGCTGTTGGCAAAGTGTCTCGGCTCGTTGCGATTGTAGCGGCGTCTCACTGTTCCTTGCCGATCGCTCGAGTAGTGTTTCTAGCGGGGCTGGGTGCAGTAGTTACGATTGATGTGTCTTGGTGCCGGTGACGGTGTCCTTGTTGCATTTTGTGGATGGAATCGAAGAATTGATTTGGTGCAACTCTCGGTATTTATGCGTTCCTGGCGTGATCCTTCTTTGTTGCATCCTGCGCTTCTGTTCTCATCCAGTTCCTTGCGCTTGTCCTCAAGAATAAGTGCCTTATTCACCAACTCTTGGAAATCTGGAAAGGTGTGGGTGATCAATCCTACTTGCAATCCTGAGTTAAGTCCCTTCATAAAACGAGACTGCGGCTTTATCTGTCGCTACATCCTCAAAGCGTAGCGTGCTAGATGTGTGAACTTGTTCGTAGTCGGCCACCGGTGATTACCTTGCTTGATGCTCTGAACTCCTCCTTCTTAAGGTCCATGATTCCTTCAGGCACGTGATCTTTGTCGAATGCATTGTGAATTCTTCCCAAGTGATATCTTGAGGGTTCTCTTGCGTGGCACAGAAATTCTCCCACCATTCGTTTGTTCCTTCCAAGCGATGAGAAGCGAGAGTACCTTCTCATTTCCTATGCATTGAGCTATCTGTAGCTTCCTCTCAATTGACCTTAACCAATCATCGGCCTCCAATGGATTGGCATTCCCAGAAAGTGGGTGGGTGAGTCCTCATGAACTCGGCAGTCTTGTATTCTCGGCGTGGTCCCCGATTAACTTGATTAGCTGTGGATCGCAGTTGACGTGTTGCATTTGTTGCATCATAGCATGCATCAACTGAGTGGGCAGCGAGAAAAGCTCGAAATTCTGCACATCCAAAGGGCGGCCGGTGCTCCCTCATTGGGGTTTTCTGCTGGCGAGAACCACTTCCATTGCTTCCAAAGTTTCCACGGGTGTTCACCATCTGTCGATTTGCTCTAGGTTTAGAGATGAGAGGGAAACAAGAATAGACAAGTAATATGGAACTTATGCGGGGCGAAAGGTGTAACTTTAAGGTCCAACTTTATTATTAATAACTTGGTATGGTTGCTTACAATGCCTAAGGGCCTTGCAACACATACTGCACACTCAGCAAACAAAGAAAATCCAAATCGAACTCACATTGGAGTCTAACGCCTAAAGGGTGACTCTTTATTCTATGACGCGACTCGGTGAAGGAGTCTCACTATAGAACCTACGCTCACTCGTCGAGAAAACCTCCACGGCCTGGTGCGGTCTTTGCGGCATAGGCGCGAAACGATTGCCATGTCCGGCAAGCTGTGTCATCTGTGGTAGTCGAAGAAGCGGTGTCCTCATCGGGATCGACTCCTCCGGATCTGGCTCGTAGCTCGAAATCTTGGCTCTGGCTCTGGTCCGTACAAAGTCATCTCCAACTCGTCAATCCTTCGCAGAAGGTGTGACACATACTCTTGAGCTTCCCGCCATCTGTTCTTCTCCGTCGTGATCTCCTTGCGGGCCTTCTGTAGCTCCTTGCTTGTATCATCTAGTACACCCTCCTGAGCGACAACAAATCGTGCCAACTGTGTAACCATGGCGTCCTCATCCTGAATCGCCTTCGGGTCAAGAAGGTTATTGCTGCGCGGGTGATAACGGAACACCGTGCTCTCCAACTCTCTGGCGTAGATACGGGTAATGTGCCGCATTGCTCATCGTGATACTTCTTGGATACCCATCTGCATTGTAGACCTCTGGCGGTCAAGGTGTATCGGGCGATTGCCTGGGCCCGTCTTCCTAGCAGGTACCTCAATCTTTACGTCACAAGCCTTGATCAATCCCGCTTGTCTGATCACTTCTACTTGGTATTGGGGCTTCTCAAAATCTCCGAGAGTTTGTAGCATATGCCAAAGTTCCGCGGCGTGACCAATTCCCAGATCAACGTAGTTGAACTCTTCCTCCATCTGTCACAAGAGTGCTTACGTAAGAACTCGGAATTTTTAAATTGTGACAAGGTAAGGAAAAATTTCAGCAAGAGACAAGAAAAGAGAGAAGGGGATAAGTCGAGATGTCATTTCTTATCTTGACAAATTTTTAGCTTTTAGAAAAATAGGTTTTATCCTCACTACGACCATTCTAGCTAGGGTTGAGCCTACAGTCAGTATGGCTCTGATACCACCTCTGTCGGGACCCCGAATTTGCAAATCCGGACCCTCTGTGTATTCAACACTAGTCCAGGAACGCGCTAGTGCACACAGTCTTAACATCGGTAAATATCACAATCATACCATTCGATACTATCAAAGTACTTTATTTAAATAACCAACTGGTTACTCGACCTTATGGTCAAGTTACAATATACGCCTCACAGTGCGAAACTTATTAAGAGAGAAATAGTAGCAGCAGAAAATCAAAGAAGGTAACATCGTGGCGCCATCCAGTATACGACAGGCAGCCAGTGGGCTCGCTCCTAAGTAGACGGATCCTCTTGGAGCTCCTCCTCCAAAGCCGGTGTATTCTCGTCTTCAAGCGGTGTTGTAGGGTGGCAAGGGTGAGTACTTGGTACTCGGCAAGTTATGCACGAATGCAGGGTAATACACTATATGCATGGCTTGGTACAAAGGAATAGCTCAGGTATATTTGCAAAGAAAGAGCATTTGAAAAGTAGCATAAGTAGATTCAAAGCGGTAAAAACAAGTAAAGCATAAATAACTTTTCAAGAAGTTTGAGTAAACATTTTTCCCATCCTAAACCACATTTCCATCAACGTCATCATTAATCCAACCCAACCTTTCAAAACCAAGTGATTTTGAGAAAATCTAACCCTTGACCTGTAATTCGAGCGATGTCCAATACCGCGGACACGGCTATTCGAATAGATTCTATACTCTGCAGAGGTTATGCACTTTACCCACAAGATACAGTCAAACACCACAAAGGCGAGTTCGTAACAAAGTCTTTCGGAAACTTCTAACAATACAAGTGGTCCTCCCGGTTATTGCACAATAACCCTTCCCTTAGCTAAGGCGAAGTCTAGGCCAATCAACCAGTTAGATGGGTACTGGCCTCAGCCAGATGCGCTCCCCGTACAACTTACACAAAGGGTGTAGTTGACCTCTGAGGTCCCACAGTGCGTTATTAGCAACTTAGTCAACTAGGTCCATCCCATTACAGACATGTGGTTGCACGTTAGACCCAGTTCAAAGGCTTGCAAGGTTAAGTCCTTAGGGTGACCAGGGCAAGACTACCCGAAGAACCAAATCAACATCCCCAATGCCACAACTGGCCCACCTGATTACTCTTGCCACATGCCCCGGTCGAAAACTGTTTATCAAACCCCAGTTGATTACCATGCACCACGTGCCATCAACATCACACGATACCTTTCCAAAACAGGTTCAATATACCATTAAGTCAATATTAACATTTGATTGTCCAAAATCATGTCATGAGCACGTAGCAGGTCTAAGCAGTATACTACAACGGTCTAAAACCCATATTGGCAATCTAATAATGTCCAACTAGTAATCCACAACTAGGGTGACAAAGGGGTCATGGCACATACTTAAATAATCAAGGTGTCATACAGTAGATTGGTGTTTATCTAATCCCCCATGTTTAAATAAAGTATTTTCTATTTGAACTTAGCATGCAATAGGTTAAATCAAAATAGATTTCAAAATAGGATCAACATGGTCAAAGCACAACTTGCCTTCAAAAAGTACTTGTTCTTGGTCTTGAGTTGGATCCTGAGTTAATACTTCTCCTTCGAATCCTTCCGGCACTTCAACGTCTACTCGTAAAGCGTGCAAATAGCAAATACACGAATAAACAATAGGCAAAAAGTGTCCAAACATCCAAATAAAATCCATAAACAGAGAGAACATAATTTTATGAGTTTTTAGAAACTGGAATCGTCAAATTTGGAGTTAAGACGCAAAAGTTATGATTATTTAAAGTTTAAATAATCAATTAAATAATTTTGCAGAGAAAAACTTTAGTCCCAAAATTAAATAAAATTCATATTTAGGTAGATCTCAATTTTATACAAATTTAGAAATTTGAATCACTCAAATCGGAGTTGAAACGCAAAAGTTATAAGCGTTTGAAGTTTGAAACAAAATCTGAAATCATTATTTCGAATTAATAAATCATTTTCTTTTGGAAATTAATTATTGCGTCGGCATGGACACGTGGCAGCACTGGATTGGTCTGGCGGCGTCACCGGTCCATGGACTCGGTCCACGCCGGCTCGGGTCTACAGTGGACCCGGTCCACGGCTCACGTGAGGCCCGACATGTGGGACCACTCGGGTAGCGTCATCAGCCGACGTCGGTGGGGCTCGGCCACGGTCTTGGCAGTGGGACCCACCAATGACGTCATGGGTGACGTCATGGTGCGGTTACGGCTAAGCGGCCGACGCGGGCCCGGCGTGTCGGTGACACACCTGCCGCGTGGCGCGGCGGTTCGGCTTCGGACCGCGTGGCGATCGTGTCCGTTGATTTGAAAATCAACGGCGCGATTAGATCGAGTTTAACACGTTGAAAACTACTCGATGATCGTGGGCGTTCGATCTAGATCGGACGGTCGGATCTAATCCTACATTAACACTACTACGACGCGTGGCGATCGTGGGCCGTTGGATCTTGATCCAACGGTCGGATCTAATCGGGTTTGGAAACACGTGAACTCACCTCAACCGCACGATCAAGATCGGACGGCGCCTGAGCTTCGCGAGGTCGATGGCGACGCGGGCGAGCTGCAGCAACGAGACGGAGACGACGACGAGCCCGACGGCGCGCCGGGGTTTCTCCGACGGAGTGAGAGGTACCGCAGTGCGCCTTGACTTGAGGACTCGGGCCCAGGCTCCAACTCGGCGGAAGACGGCGGACGGCGGCGAGACGAGGCAAAAACCGCGGCGGAGTGGCGCTCAACTACGGCGAGCTATCGCGGCTAAACGGCGGCTGCTCTGCTTTGGTGAGTAGGGGCTATGGGTGCGCAAAGGTCGTGGCCGACCTCGGTGTGACCGGGCCTTAAATAGCCTCGGCGTCCGTCGCGAAAACGGAAACCTAAACCTACGGCGGCGGCGACGCGGCGGCGAGTCCGCTTCGGATCCGGCGGAGACGACGACGCCACGGCCGTCCACGTGGCACGATCGGCAGTCCACGATCGCGTGGTGCGATCGGATCCGACCGGATCGGTCGCGGCTCGATTTCGGCCGTTGGATCTCGATCCAACGGTTCACCGGGTTAGGGTTTGGACTTGATTCGGTCGAGTCACGTGGCTCGGGTCGGGTTCGGGTCGGACTCGAACTCGAGTCTGACTCGGGCTCGGTCGGATGACTAGTACAAACCCACTCGCATTTTCCAGCGATTTAATAATTAAAATAATTCCCAGTAATTCATTTAATTCATTAAAAATAGCAAAAGACTCAGAAAAATTCCAGAAAAATTCTGGAAAATACTTTGGTTCATTTTGGGCTCAAATAAAATATTTCCAACAAAATTTTATTTGCAAAGTTTAATTCTTTAATTATTTCAAAATGGAATAAATTCAAATAAATTCCAAATAAATCCAAATAAATTCCAGAAAATTCTAAAAATTCACCAAAGTGCCAAATCACACATGAATTTAAGAAAAGCAAAATTTTGGGGTGTTACAGCACGCCTGGTGGGACACGACGAAGAAAATGGCCACAGGAAAGTCTATCCCTCCAGCCAACATCAATTCCGAAGCCATCATCGTCCTGACGCTGGACGATCTGGCCCCGGAGCAACGCAAGGAGATTGAAGATCGGAAGGCCGCTCTGGAAGAGTTGATGTTGGGTTGCTATCAGAAAACCCGACGGGGCGTCACCCAAAAGACTGCCCTTCCAACACTCAACTCTATCGGCGATGCCAGAATCACAAACGACTCGGTAAGCCGATACACACCAGCTCAAGCCGAGTTATCCGTTATGATTGAGCAATCTGTGCATCACGCATTAATTAACCAGTCATCGGCCTTGGTCACAACGTTAAAGCCGATGATTGAGAACAGCGTCAAGACGATTGCTCAGGAATTAGCTTCATCTGGGAGTCTGCTAGACCCGTTACAGCTGCTTCTGTCATATCTTGTCTACTCAGTAGCGCAAAACACCAGCACGGTAAAAGGGTCGGCTCCAATTCCTTCGGTAATGCTGACCCAGCCCACTGTGCTGGCACCAAGTGCTCGTGTAGGTGGGATCACGCATTACCATGCATACACCGATGCTGCAAAATTATGCACCACGGCAAACATGCCATCGGCAACACCAGCAAGTACCTACGTTCAATCGGCCCCCAGGTCGGTTGGATCAGACCAGGTTCCTCAATTCCAAGGACCGATCCCATCAAGGAATCCTATCTCGCAAAAGGTAGTCACATATGCCGAACCCTTTGTTCCTTTACGTGAGTTATCGGCTATGAAAAATGATGGATATGATCGACATCAGCCGGGTCGAGCGAGCCGACAAACCGAGTTCACTCTTGGGGGGCAGGATGCCAATTACAATTGGCACAACCCCAGCACTATGCCGGCTGATGATGTTAATTGGGCATATCAAATTTCTGCCGTATTGAGAAATCAATTAGGTTTACAACCTAAAGGAAAGGTAATCGACTATAGAAAGTCGTACCCTGATTACATAGATCGCATGCCTTACTCGCACAATTATAGGATCTCCGATTTTGCCAAGTTCTCAGGAGAGGACTCCATAAGACCATAACCACCCTTGAACACGTCGGGCGATTCATCGCCCAATGTGGCGAAGCGGCCTAGTCTGACGGATTAAAAATTAGATTGTTCCCTCTGTCCTTGTCAGGAACGGGTTTCACATGGTTCACAAATTTACCCCCAAATTAGGTCCATTTTTTGAACGATTTGGAGAGCCGATTCCATGAGTACTTTTTCGGTAGCCCTGAGCTTAGGATTTCAGATTTAAGTTTAGTCCGACAGAAATTCAGGGAGTCCATTTCGGACTATACCAGAAGGTTTAGGGATGTACGAAATCGGTGCTTCAGTCTCACACTACCTGATGACCAATTAGCCGATTTGGCGTTCCAAGGATTGATTCCACCGCTCAGGGAAAAGTTCGCAGGACAGGAATTTTTCGACTTAGGACATCTGCTTCATCGTGTATCGGTACAAGAAAACTGATACTCCGACAATGGTACAAAGCTGAGAGATCACCACCAAAACGATCGGCTGTTAAATCCAAACCATCATTCTATCAGCTCTTGGAGAAGTATGAAAGGATAAGCCGTCGACAAAAGCAACATGTTCATCGGTTTGATAACTCATATTGGTTGGACGATGAAGAAAATGCCCCTTTTGGCAATTTTGTTGGGAATGTGGGATGGCCTTGCCTTCGGTACGGACGTGCCCAATGGAACATGCGCTTCAGAGGGATTGGCCAAGACGGTCGATCCAAAGTTGACTAGGGCCAGTAAATAAAAGACCAGCCCGGGAAAGATTATCTACGCCTGATTAGGCCAAGCCCTTGGGTACTCAAGCCGGATCTTCAGATACTAATAATGAAATTAGCAATCTGGCCGAAAAATCCGTAAGCCGATTGAGCCCAAGCCGAGATGGTGCCCCTTAGGCCTCAGCTGATCCCAACACAGACGACTCCAACGCTTAAGAACACAGGAAATGAGGGAAGCAGAACAAGAAAAGATAAGGGATCAAGTGTTCAACGAATTACGACCGATACAGACCGTCAAATAGGAGTGGAGTAGGAAAGACCAAGCTGATGACGAACCGGATCAGTCGGCCGATTCAGGATCACCAATAATCCATGATGACCCCCCCATAGACATCAATATGGTATTCACTCTGCTATATGAGTTTAAAACAGAAACAAAATCGGCTAAAGAGGCGTTTGTGCAACTTTGTCTTGGTGCACAAGATGCTATGTTTGAAAACCCCGGACGCACATCGGCACCTAAAGCCGTTGTACATCAAAGGGCATATAAATGGCCGACCTATATCAAGGATGCTAGTAGACGGGGGGGCTACAGTTAATCTAATGCCGTTCAACACTTGCAAGAAATTGGGCAAGACCGATGAAGATTTAATCAAAACGAATATGGTCTTGAACGACTTCACGGGGGATCCCACCAAAGCAAAGGGGTGATGATCACAAATTAACAGTCAGCAGTAAAACTTTCCCGACCGCCTTCTTTGTCATTGAAGCCAAGGGGAATTACAGCGTACTCCTCGGACGGGATTGGATCCACGCTAACTACTGTATCCCGTCAACAATGCAGCAACCACTTGTGTAGTGTAACGGAGACAAAGTCAAAATAGTATCGGCTGATACATCGGCTCATATTGTAATGGCCAGTACCAATGCTAATTGGCCACATGAAGAAGCCGAGTGTATATCAGGCAAAGTCTTGGACGATTGTGACTTCATCTGTATTGGTAAATCAGGTCTGATGCCGATCAGTGTTAAGCCAGGCACATTTGATCGGGCAAATGGAGTTCTAAGCAGATGGGGTCAAAGGTCCTGCAAGACAAGGTACAAAGTTATCGGCAAGTAACAGATTATGAACAAGCCATTGAAGATTTCCAAGAAGAAAAATTGGGGCAAGGCTTCACATCTGCTAATATGCTTGAAGAAGTAGACATACGAGAGGGAGATAGGAAAAGGCCAATGTTTGTAAGCGCAAAGTTGGACGCAGATTTTAGGGCCAGGTTGATTGTGATGCTTAAAAAATATAGAGACTGTTTTGCTTAGGAATATTACGAGATGCCTGGCTTAAGCCGACAGTTAGTTGAACATGGGCTACCCATAAAGCCAGGGTATCGGCCGTTTAAACAGTGCCCACGGTGCTTTAATCCAGCGTTGTATAATGCCATTAAAGAGGAAATAGAACGATTACTAGAGGCCAAGTTTATTAGGCCTTGCCGATATGCCGAGTGGGTCTCAAACATCGTCCCCGTGGTTAAGAAAAATGGCAAACTCCGAGTATGCGTGGACTTTAGGGATCTGAAGAAGGCTATGTCGAAAGACGAATATCCAATGCCTATAGCCGATATTCTTATCGACGCTACATCGGGTAACAAGATTATCAGTTTTCTTGATGGGAATGCCGGATATAATCAAATATTCATGGCAGAAGCCAATGTGTCTAAAACTACATTCAGGTGTCCTGGAGCTCTAGGGCTTTATGAATGGACCATCATGACATTCGGTTTGAAAAACGCCGATGCTACTTACCAGCGTGCTATGAATTTAATCTTTCATGACCTAATCGGCCATATTGTTGAAATACCAAGTTATCACCATTTCAGTTAGTATATGGACAGGAGGCCATTTTGCCGTAGAAATAAACATCAATTCTCTGAGGGTGGTCAGACAAGACAATTTGTCGGCTGGCGAATATAAAGAATTGATGCTCGATAGTTTGGATAACTTAGCGGAATTAAGACTGATTACGTTGGACCGGCTTAAAAAGAATAAGGAGTGGGTCGTAAGAGCATACAACAAAATAGTTGTGCCAAAATCGTTTAGCGAAGCCGACCTGGTATGGAAGACTATACTGCCGATCGGGTCTAAGGAAAATCGATTCGATAAGTGTTCACCAACATGGGAAGGACTGTATAGGATAAATCGACTTGTCGATGGGAATTCGTATATACTCGAGACACTCGAAGGATCTATGTTACCAAAGGTGATTAACGGAAAGTATTTAAAGAAATAGCACCCTAGCATATGGATCGGAGCATAATTATGTCAAACAAACGAGAAAAAGGGCTAATAAGAAAACAGATCGGTTAAACAGCTAATTACAATAGACGTCGTGCAACCCCAATTTTTGCTTTTCATGAATTTAAATGAGATTTGGCACTTTTGTGAATTTTTGGAATTTTCTGGGATTTATTTGGAATTTATTTGAATTTATTCCCTTTTCAAATAATTAAAGAATTTAATTTTGCAAATGAAATTTTGTTGGAAATATTTTATTTGAGTCCAAAATGTTCTAAAATATTTTCTAGAATTTTTCTGGAATTTTTCTGCGTGTTTTGCTATTTTTAATGAATTAAATGAATTTCTGGGAAATAATTTGAATATTTAATCACGGGAAAAATCGATCGGGTTTGCACTGTTCATCCGACCGAGCCCGAACCCGAGTCGGACTCGAGCCCGACCCGAGCCACGTTCGAGCCGGACCCGAGCCCAACCTAACCCTAACCGCGTGACCGTTGGATCTCGATCCAACGGCCATGATTGTGCCACGTCACCCGAACCCGAGCCCGACCGAGCCAGCCAGGTTGCCATGCCAGACTCGAGCCCAAACCCCGTGCCTGTTGGATCTTTATCCAATGGTTCACGTTGAGCCACGTTACCAAATCCGAATTGGATTCGGATTCCGCCACCACAGCCGGGTGGACCTCGGTCTCCGTGTGATTCACGGAAGCCGAGGCCCCTATTTAATGCGTCGCCACCACCATCGTGTTCTCCGTTTCTTTGCGCACCCGTAGCCCTAGTCCATCACGCCGGAGCAGCCACCGTTCGCCCGCTAGAGCTCGCCGTAGTTGGTCGTGTGTTCTGCCGCGGTTTTGCGCCGTTTCCGCCGCCGTCCGCCGTCACTGAGCATAGATCCGAAACCGCAAGGACAAGCCGCGTCGGGAGGCACCTTTCACCTCGCCAGAATCGCACCCAAACGCCGTCGGGCGCGTCGTCGTCCCCGTCTCCTGTGAACCAGCTCCGCCGCGAAGCCATCGCCGTCCTCGAGCTCTCTCCACCGTCCGATCAAGATCCGAGGGCCCAGATTCGTCCACGTCATCTCCGGGTAATTTCCACGTTTTAGTTTTTAGATATGTTTCCAACCGTTGGATCTAGATCCAACGGTTTAGATCGTGCCACGTAGCTGTAACTGCACCGTGCTTGGATAGATCTCAGCCGTTAGATCTAGATCGTACGGCTAGGGTTAGCCACGTTGTAACTTTAGATTGGATCTTGACTGTCCGATCAAGATCGAACGGTCCAGATCAGCCGAGTTGTTTTCCAAACGCGTGAGGTTAGATCCGATCTGGGCCGTTGATTTTCAAATCAACGGCCGAGATCTAGCCACGTGGCCGGCCGTCGCGGCCGGGCCGCGGCCACGCCGAGCCGCCCGGCCGACGCCACGCTGCGTGACGTTAGCGTGGGACCCGCGCGTCAGTGACCGACGAACCGCACCATGACGTCACGGTGGGGCCCAGCTGTCAGAGCCGTCGGCCGAGCCGTGCGCTGACGTCAGCGCTGACGTCACCCGAGGGGCCCACCTGTCAGAGGCACACGTGCCGTGGACCAGGTCCGCGATGGACCGAGCCGAACCGTGCGCCGGGTCCATGGACCGAGGTGACGTGGCGGCCTCTGATTGGTCCACGTGTCATGCTGACGCAATAAATCATTTTCCGAAAAATAAATTATATATTTAATTCGGTTTTTTTATTTTCAATTTAGATTTAAACTTCAAACGCTTATAACTTTTGCGTTTCAACTCCGATTTGGGTGATTCAAATTTCTAAATTTTCATAAAAATGAGGTCTACTCAAATATGAATTTTAATTAATTTTTTATTATGAATATTTCTCTGTTTATATTTAATTAATGTTTTCTTTAAACTTTAAACGATTATAACTTTTGCATTTTAAGTCCGATTTGGACGATTCCAGTTTCTAAAAATTTATAAAAATGTGCTCTCTCTGTCTATGAAGTTTATTTGAACTTTTGAACACTCTTGTGTACTGTTTTATTTATTGATTGCTATTTGCACGCATTACGAGTAGACGTTGAAGTGCCCGAAGGCTTCGAAGGTGAAGTGTTGACCCAGGAGCCAGCTCAAGACCAAGAACAAGTACTCTTTGAAGGCAAGTTGTGCTTTGACCATGTTGATCCCATTTTGAAATTATTTTGATTTAATTTATAGCATGCTAGCTTAATTAGAAAATGCTTTAATTAAGTTTGGGGAAATTAGTTAAATGCCAGTTTTGCACTATGACACCTTGATTATTATTTGTGTGCCATGACCCTTGTCACCCTAGTTGTGGATTATTAGTTGGGCTTTATTAAAATGCCAACATGGGTATTTAGACCGATGTAGTATGCTTAGCCTTGCCACATAACATGTTTTTGACAATTACATGATAGCATTGACTTAATGAGATATGGAACCTGTTTTGAGAAGTGTCATGTGTTATCGATGATGATATTGATGGCACGTGGTGCGTGGTAAACAACTGGGGGGTTTGATAAATAGTTTTCGACCGGGGCATGTGGCAAGAATGATCGGGTGGGCCAGTTGTGGCACCGAGAAAGTTGATTTGGTTCTTCAGGTAGTCTTGCCCTGGTCACCCTAAGGACTTAACCTTGCAAGCCTTTGAACTGAGTCAAACGTGCAACCACATCTATGTAATGGGACGGACCTAGTTGATTAAGTTACTAATAACGTACATGTGGGACCTCGGGGTGTCAACTATACCTTTAGTGTAGTTGTACGGGGGAGCGTAACGGGGCTGCGGCCAGGTACCCATCTAATGGTTGATTGGCCTAAACTTCGCCTTCGCTAAGGGAAGGGATAGTGTGCAATAACCGGGGAGGCCCACTTGTGCTGTTAGAAGTTTCCGAAAGACTTTATTACGGACACTCGCCTTTATGGTGTTTGGCTGTATCTTGTGGGTAAAGTGCATAACCTCTGCAGAGTGTAAAATCTATTCGAATAGCCGTGTCCGCGGCATTAGACATTGCTCGGGAATTACAGTCAAGGGTTAGACTTTCTTGAAAATAACTTGAACTTGAAAGGTTTGGTTTGGTTTAATAATGACGTTGATGGAAATGTGGATTAGGAATGGGAAAGATGTCTATTTAACTCCTGGAAAAGTTATTGATCTTATACTTGTTTCTACTGCTTTCGAATCTACTTATGTTACTTGTCAAATGTTGTTTCACTGCAATTATACCCTGAGCTATTCCTTTGTAATAGACCATGCATGTAGTATATTAGTTGCATTCTGTGCATGACTTGCTGAGTACCATGTACTCACCCTTGCCACAATACAACATCACCTGAAAAAGAGTCTACACCAGCTTTGGAGGAGGAGCTCTGTAACACCCCAAAATTTTTCTTTTCTTAAATTCAATTGTGATTTGGCACTTTGGTGAATTTTTGGAATTTTCTGGAATTTATTTAGATTTATTTGGAATTTATTTGAATTTATTCCCTTTTGAAATAATTAAAGAATTTGACTTTGTAAATAAAATTTTGTTGGAAATATTTTATTTGAGTCCAAAATGTTCCAAAATATTTTCTGGAATTTTTCTGAGTATTTTGCTATTTTTAATGAATTAAATGAATTTCTGGGAATTAATTGGATTATTTAATCGCTGAAAATCGAGTTGGTTTTACTGTTCCACCGACCGAGCCCGAGTCGGACTCGAGTCCGAGTCCGAATCGAACCCGACCTAACCCTAACCCTCTCGACCGTCCGATCAAGATCGAACGGCCGAGATTGAGCCACGTCACCCGAGCCCGACTCCGACCGAGCCAGCCAGATCACCGAGCCGGACCCGAGCCCAAACCTCGCAACTGTTGGATCTCGATCCAACGGCTGAGAGTGCGCCACGTCACCCTCTCCGTGTTGCCGCCGGACTCCGCCGCCGCCCGTGCGTGGGTCCTCATTTTCCGCGCATATCACGGACGTCGAGGGGCTATTTAAAAGCGCCGCCACCCGTGTCGGGACGCCCTTTCCCGTGCGCACCCGTAGCCCTAACTCACCGAGCCCGAGTCGCCGCCGTTCGCCCGCGGGAGCTCGTCGAAGTTGGAGAAAGCTTCCGCCGCGATTTTCCGCTATTTGCCGCCGCCTCCGCCGTCTTCCGCCGCCGTTGAGTCCAGATCCGGAACCATTGCGTCAAGCCGCGTCCGTGGTGATATCTCACCTCGCCGGAGCGTGCCCGGATCGCCGTTTCGCGTGTCGTCATCTTCGTCCCCGGCAGCCGGAGCTCCGCCGCACGCCATCACCGCTCGCAAGCTCCCTCAGCCGTCCGATCAAGATCCAACCGTCGCGGTGAGTCTATGCGTTACCCAAACCCGTAGAAACCAGATTAGATCTGGACCGTTGGATCAAGATCCAATGGCCCACGTTCGTCCACGTCATCCCGTAGCAAATCCACGTTACGGTTTTAGATTCAGTCCCAACCGTTGGATCTAGATCCAACGGCATGGGGGCGCACCACGTGTCGCGCGCCGGGACATGCCACGCCACCCACGGTGAGGCGAAAACCCGATCCAATATGGACCGTCCAATCCGAATCGAATGGCCCAGATTAGCCGCGTTGTACCGCAACGTGTAGCTTTGGATCCAATCAGAACCGTTGATTTTCAAACCAACGGTCCAGATCCGGAGGAGTATGTGTCACACCTTATGCAAAGGATTGACGAGTTGGAGATGGCTTTGTACGGACCAGAACCAGAGCCAGTACTCGAGCTACACGAACCAGATCCGGAGGAGTCAGATCTCGATGAGGACACTGCTTCTTCGACTACCATAGATGACACAGTTGCTGGACATGGCAATCGTTTTGCGCCTATGCCGCAGCATCCGTACCCAGGCCGTGGAGGTTTTTTCGATGAGTGAGCGTACGTTCTATAGTGAGACTCCTTCGCTGAGTCGCGTCATAGAATAAAGGGTCACCCTTTAGGCGTTAGACTCCAGTGTTAGTTCGATTTGGATTTTCATTGCTTGCTGAGTGTGCAGTATGTGTTGCAGGCCTTTAGGCATTGTAAGCAACCATACCAAGTTATTGATATCATTAATAAAGTTAGACCTTAAAGTTACACCTTTCGCCCCGCATAGTTTCTCTACTACTTGTCTATTCTTGTTCCCTCTCATCTCTGAAACCTTGGAGCAATCGACAGATGGTAAACACCCGCGGAAACCTTGGAGGCAATGGAAGTGGTTCTCGCCCAGCGGAAAACCCCAATGATGGAGCACCAGCACCGCCACTAGACATGCAGAATTTTGGAGCATTTCTTGCTGCTCAGACTCAGTTGATGCATGCTATGATGCAACAGATGCAACACGTCACTGCTCAGGCCACTGCTAATCAAGTTAATCAGGGACAACGCCAGAATACAAGACTGTCAGAGTTCATGAGAACTCACCCACCCACTTTCTCTGGGAATGCCAATCCATTGGAGGCCGATGATTGGTTAAGGTCAATTGAGAGGAAGCTACACATAGCTCAATGCATAGGAAATGAGAAGGTACTCTACGCTTCTCATCAGTTGGAAGGGACAGCCGCCGAATGGTGGGAGAACTTCTGTGCCACGCAAGTGAACCCTCAGGACATCACTTGGGAAGAGTTCACAGCTGCATTCCGTCAGTATCACGTGCCTGAAGGAATCATGGATCTCAAGAAGGAGGAGTTCAGAGCACTGAAGCAAGGTAATCAGCCAAAGGGTCGACTACCTGAACAAGTTCACACAGCTAGCACGCTACGCACCTGAGGATGTAGCGACAGATAAAGCCAGACAGTCTCGTTTCATGAAGGGACTTAACTCAGGATTGCAGGTGGGATTGATCACCCACACCTTTCCGGATTTCCAAGAGTTGGTGAATAAGGCGCTTATTCTTGAGGACAAGCGCAAGGAACTGGATGAGAACAGGAAGCGCAGGATGCAACAGTAGGGATCACGCCAGGGAACGCAACAAATGCCTCGAGAGTTGCACCAAATCAGCTTTTTCAGATTCCAGCCACAAATGCAACAAGGACACCGTCACGGCACCAAGACCCGTCAATCGAACTACTGCACCCAGCCCCGCTAGAAACGCTGCTCCCGGCAAAGAAGGAACAAAGTGAGACGCTACTACAACCGCAATGAGCCAGGACACTTTGCCAACAAATGCCCAAAGAAGACAAAGCAGGAGTGACCCCGCTCGCTTCAATCTAGGAACCACCCAGCTAGGACGCCAAACAGTGAGCCACACCCAGGCGTGGTTAGAGGCCGAGTCAACCATGTCACATGAGATGCACTTTGCAGAATGCTACGGACGTCGTCTTGGGTAAGTTACTTGTTAACTTCGATACTGCAGCAGTTTTGTTTGATTCTGGAGCTTCGCATTCGTTTGTTTCGCAAGGCTTTGCTGCTAGAAACGATTTGGGGATTGCAAGACTTAAGTGCATGCTTTTAGTTCAAACCCTTGGTTCCGAACTGCGAGCGAAAGTAGGATGTTCGGGTGAGAATACTAATAGATGGAATAGAGTTCCTAGCGAACCTTATAATTTTGGAGACCCAGACCTTAGACGTTATTTTGGGAATGGATGGTTATCCAAGCACAAGGCCGTATTGGATTGTGGACGAAGGACTATCTCGATTGAGAGCCCGTGTGGAAAGAAAGTGGAATTTCAAGCCACTGCTGATTAGAGATGGACAGATGATGGTTAGCAGTACCAAGACAATCGGCATAGAGGATGTCTTAGTAGTGAATGAGTACCAGATGTTTTTCCGAAGATCTACGGTATGCATGAGACAGGGACATAGAGTTTGTGATAGAGCTTGTACCTGGTACAGCGCCGATAGCAAAGAGACCTTATCGGATGTCAACCGAGGAGTTGGTAGAGATGAAGAAACAGCTAGAGGAGTTAATGGAGAAAGGATTTATCAGACCGAGTTCGTCGCCGTGGGGAGCGCCAGTTTTGTTTGTCAAGAAGAAGGACGGGAGTTTCAGAATGTGCATTGACTACCGTGCACTCAATGAAGTCACCGTGAAGAATAAGTACCCGTTACCCAGGATTGATGATTTGTTTGATCAGCTGAGAGGAGCCGGAGTTTTCTCCAAGATTGACCTAAGATCGGGATACCATCAGTTGAAGATCAGATCAGAGGATATTCCGAAGACCGCATTCTCGTCAAGATATGGACATTACGAGTTCTGATTATGTCCTTTGGATCGATTTAATGCGCCAAAGATATTTCATGAATATGATGAATAAGGTGTTCATGGAATATTTGGACAAGTTTGTTGTTGTGTTCATAGATGATATCCTAATCTACTCCAAGACAGAGGATGAGCATGCCGAACACTTGAGGTGAGTTTTGGAAAAGCTGAGGGAACAGCAACTCTTCGCCAAGTTCAGCAAGTGTGATTTTTGGAAGGACAAGGTGGAGTTTCTTGGACATGTAATGACCGCAGAAGGAGTCGCCGTAGATCCAAGCAAAGTAGAAGCTGTGTTACATTGGGAGCAGCCGAAGACTGTTGTGAGACCCTCATTTTTATGTCACTAAATAACATAAATATGAGGCTCTTTTAAGTGCATCCTGTGCCATTCCCATGATCAGTGGCTGGCACGCACAAACACAATTTGGATATTACAGCCACACAAATACACACTTTTATTACATCACAAGTTTTAAAGTGTTATTACAATACCAAAAGTAGCAGGAAATTAAAACCATGTCTCATAGTATGCCAACTATTCCATAACTCCACAGGCAACTGCTGAGATGAACTTAGAAAGATCAGTCGTCGCTAAAATTCGCAGGTTCTTCATATTCAGTCCCGTCATTAACATAATCTTGCTCATCACCTAAAAACATTGTTGAAGCGAGTTGAGTACATTGGTACTCGCAAGACTTTGTAGTGTATGCAATTCCTGTAATATATGCAGGCTGAAATAGAAAGTGGGTCTCTACGGTTGTTTTGCATAAAGCGAAAGTTTTAAATGAAGTAATACTGAATAGTAATGGAAAGCGTAAATAAAACATTAAAACAGTTTGATAAGTAATTGAGATAATGAATAATAAAAAGATAATAACGTTTTACTCACGGCCCTTTGTGAGTAAATTAACAAAAAGACCCTCCATGGTCTCGTAAGAACAAATGTAACAATATGTAACATTTAAAGAATGTAAACCATTTCCAAAGTATTTAAACAAGGGTTTTTGAAAACAGAAACAGCTAACTAGTGTCAATTCGCCAAGTCATCCATGACCGTGGATACGGCTCTTCGAATAGGTTTAGACTCTGCAGAGTTTGTCTTGCTTTACCCACAAGATATGTTCTCCTTTTGCAAGCTATAAGACACACTTCCTTTGGTATGTCCGCGAGGAGTTCATAACGAAATCGTTCGACATTTGAATCTTAACTTTGCACTAGCCCAGTGACGTTACCCCTGACTATGATGGAAGCTAAAAAGGAAAAAGGGAATTCCGGAGTCAGTGACCCACCAGGAATAATAAATAGCCCCAAATTCATAGCCAGGCGTACACCGTTACAACGGCAGATGCCAACACCTCGGTGATGACACCTCCCTCGAGCAAACCTAAATTCGGAATGCCCGTGCTACAACTGCCTACCAATGTGCAAAGTTAATTCCCAAATAATTTAATAAGTTAAGACTGTCCCATTACAGTACTTGTGGATGTACGGTTATACTTGGATCATGCAACACTACGTTCGGTCCTCAAAGTGACATGGGTGATAACTCCACCCTAGCTACGTACACGTTAAAACATGTACAACCGGCTATTGCCAATAATCACCCACGTCAAAACAGTAGTTTTATTTTCATTTTTACCAAACTACCAGTATCCTTTACTGTTTAAATAAACCATAAAAGATTTCATAAAGAAAGATGTGTGGGTGTAAATGTCATCGTATCATTCTAAGCATTGCTAAGCAGATGAAAATTAATAATCGTTATAGCCCATCTATGGATTGAATCTACCCATACCTATGGTTATCATGGAATTCATGTCAACATGATTGAAGTAATCCATCAATTTGGGTTATAGCTACCAGGGACTTAAAATAGACATTTATATCATAAGCATGCAGGAAGATTCTTAATCACATTTTAGTTGGTTATGAAATCTGGGTTCAAAATGATCAAGGGGGTGCTTGCCTTGCTCCTCGACGGTGTAAGCTGGATCTGTGTCGTCGATAGCGTAGTCGGTAATCTCAGCGTCTATATGTCGATTAAGAACAGGGCAAAAAGAATATTTCAATATCGATGAAGAAGCAAATACACAAATAATAAAGATAACAGTTGAAAGATTCAAATAAAACCAATTCAAATCAACCAATGATAGCAATCATTTCATCACTTCATGTATTAGCTAAGTTGTTAAATTATAGTCCTAAGGATTAAAGTTTTAGGGCATACAACACGGCTATCTTCTTTGTGTATTATTTCATTCTAATTTACGAATTCAGGAAGCTAAGATTGTAGGTTTATTTTTAACAAAGTTCATTTGTAGGGTGTATGACTAATTGTACTAATGCAAATTAGTATATAAAGCAACCCTAATCATATTTAATGAAAGTACATGGTAAATCCTAACTTTTATCTTACTAAATGGTCCTAGTCAGTGTAATGAGCACAAAGAAACAAATTTTATTCATTTTGGATCATTTTTGATCAAGTTATTGCAATCATATTAAATTTATACATTAAATAAAGTCCTAATATGAAATTTTCACAAACTAGTTCCAAATCCAAATCTAATTACATATTTGGACAGTACTTGACCTAAGGATTCCAACAAAGTTGGTTTCATTCAATTTGGACTTTATTTGCAAAATTTCTATATGCTACGTATTCGAATTTCATTCTTTGAATTTAAATTCAAGTTTAAATTGCTAAACAAGTTTCAAATATTTTTACATATTATGAAACTACATAATTTATGATGAATTTACAAACAAGTTTCACTTGATTTGGAATTATAGATAAAAAGTTACATGCATTTGAATCAATTCGGGTTTTAAATATTCAAGAAAAAGTGAAATGCGCTTTCCTTAGGGGAAAGCGGATTCCCTCTTTTCGCGCGGCTAGGGTTTTGAATCGGGCCGTTGTCGCTGATAGCTGGGCCCTGCCCGTCAGTGGCCGCGTCTCATGCGCGTGAGGCTGACCACTCGGGCCCGCATGGCATAGAGTTGCGCCCTCGCTAGGCACGAACCCGAGTCAGCTGACATGGGGGTCCCATGCGGCAGTGAGCCAGTGCAGGGGAGGTGGCCGACGGCTTCACCGGCGGCAAACTGGCGACGTCGATCGACTTTGGATGGTTGCCACAGCTTCAGTGGATCATGGCGAACCTAGGGGTGTGCTCGGTTATGGGCAGTGTTCGGAGAATTTGAGCTCACGGCGACGACCGGCGGCGTTTCACGGCGGCGCAAGGTGCGGCGATGCTATGGTTCAATCCGAAATGAATGGCCATACGTAAGAGCTTTAGGAGATCATAAGGACTCTATTCATGCACTTAGATCGAAGGAAGGGTGAACGGGCAGTGTTCTCACCGTGCGGCGGCGGAGGCGGCGGAGGTTACCAGTCTTGGGGTCAACTCGGAGTGCTTTAAGCTGGAAGAAGATGCACAAAAGGTTCATGAGTACCCGTGAATGCTCAAGGGTTAACCAATTTAGACATTCTCTTACCGAAGTGAACGAATTTGGGATTTCCCCCAATTCGGGTTCCACCGGCAACGGAGAAGACGGGCTCGGTTTGGGTGAATTTGGGTGCGAGAGGGGAAATAGGTGGGTGCTCTGGGTTTAGTTAAGTTCAAGGGTGCTATTCGTCCGGTTAAATAGGCAGAGGAAGACTCGGTGTCATGATAAGGGACAGAGGTCACGGTGGTTCTCGGGCATTCTCCTCCAGCTCGATTAAGGCATGGGCATGGTACAGGGTTGCAGCGGCGTGTCAGGGCGACCTTGAGTGGCGCAAGATTGCGGCTAGGTCACGACAAAGGGGCGAGGCGGTTCGGCTTTGTCGGCAACAGAGAGAGAACGAGAGAGATATAGAGATGAGAGGAGAGGAGGAAGACGAAGCTGACACGGGAGGGGCCACAAGGCAGAGAGAGAAGAAAGAAAAAGAGAAATGGAAATAGGCTGACGCGTGGGCACAGAGGGTTCTGGGTCCCTGTCGGCAGTGGTGCCAGCGCCCAAGCCACTGGAAATGTGGCCCCCACGTGGAAGAGAATGAGAGAGAGAGAAGAGATTTTCTAGGGTTCTCCTCTGGACAGCACACAATCCCAATTAATTCCCGGGTCATTTCATCTCGAGATTTTTCGAAACTTTTTCTACAAGTTGCTAGGTGAGTTATCTACTTCCAGTAAAAATTTGAGGTTAAAATGATCTACCATTTAATTATAATAATTCTGACAACAAATGCTGCACAGAAAAACCAATTTAGTTTTTGAATTGATTAAAGGACTAATTCAACCTATTTAATTTTGAAATTTTTACTGAAGGTGTGTTTCTATATAATGGATCTACCATAAAAATTTCAACACTAAATTCTTATTATTTAATTCTCCATAAATCTTTTATTGATTTCTGCAGAATTTCAAATTCGCCTAAAATAAATGCTAAAACATAGCAAAAATACTTATTAATTTTTGAAACTTTTTGTGGGTGAAGATAATGTGTCTGAGGTCTTATGGTAAAAATCCCAAGGTCTAGATTGCTCCACCACTCTCTCTAAAAAATCTGACATTGGTCAGGGCAGCAATTGAGTTTATTATTTAAATTTGTTTTCTTTACTAGTAAAAGCATGCACATGATCTTTTGACCAACTAGGGATATCTTCTAGGGTTTGGCCAGGTTATACAAGATTTTTACCATGGTACTTTTATTTCTTACCAATTTACTATTTTCTCCTTTCTTTTCTTTTCTTTCTTAAATTCCATTATTCATTTCAACAATTAATTCAACCAATAGATCAAATATCAATAAATGCACATAAAATCAAGAGATGCAACACAAGACTGATTTCACATTTTTAATATTTGATTTTTATTACTTTATAAATTTGAGGATGTTACAACTGTGACCCAGATCCGGAGTTTCCTTGGAATGGCAGGATACTACCGCCGTTTCATTGAAGGCTTTTCGACAATTGCGAAACCTCTTACGCAATTGCTGAAAAAGGAGAAGAAGTTTGCATGGACGTCAGAATGTGAGAAAGGATTTCAGGAGCTGAAGAAGCGATTGACATCAGCACCGGTGTTAGTTCTACCGGATGTTAATCAAAGCTTTGATATTTATTGTGATGCATCGCGCCAAGGACTTGGATGTGTGTTGATGCAGAATGGAAAGGTCGTCGCTTATGCATCAAGGCAGTTGAGGCCGCATGAGGAAAATTATCCGACGCATGACCTAGAGTTAGCTGCCGTAGTGCATGCCTTGAAGATATGGCGTCACTATCTGATCGGGAACAGATGTGAAGTGTATACGGATCATAAGAGCCTTAAATACATATTCACCCAGTCGGATCTGAACATGAGGCAGAGGAGATGGTTAGAGTTGATCAAGGACTACAATGTTGGAATCCATTACCATCCCGGGAAGGCCAACGTAGTTGCCGATGCCTTGAGTCGGAAAAGCCATACTGTGAGCATGTTGCTAGCCACAAGTCAGGATGAGCTATGTGAGGATTTCCAGAGAATGAAGATTGAGGTGGTACCTAGCGGATTCTTGGCCGCATTGGAAGTGAAGCCTACCCTAGAGGATCAGATCCGGAAGGGCATGAAGGATGATGACAAGATCCGCAGGATTAAGTCCATCAAGGGAGAAGGCAAGGCAGAGGACTTCAAGTTGGATGAGCAAGGCACGTTATGGATGAAGGATCGGATTTGTGTGCCCAACAAGAAGGAATTAAAGCAACTGATTTTGGAGGAAGCCCATGACTCCAAGTACTCAATTCATCCTGGAAGCGCCAAAATGTATCAGGATTTGAAGGAAAGATTCTGGTGGCCGAGCATGAAGCGTGAAGTTGCCGAGCATGTTGCATTGTGCGACATATGCCAGAGAGTCAAGGCAATGCATCAGAGACCAGCAGGATTACTACAGCCGCTGAAAATACCTGAGTGGAAGTGGGAGGAAATCAGAATGGATTTCATTACCGGTTTGCCTAAGACTCAAGGAGGTTATGACTCCATATGGGTTATAGTGGATCGCTTGACCAAAGTAGCCCATTTTATCCCCGTGAAGACCACTTACTCGGGAGATAAGTTAGCGGAGTTGTACATGATCAGGATCGTCTGTTTGCACGGAGTGCCAAAGAGGATTGTATCAGACAGAGGTACCCAATTTACCTCAAGGTTCTGGAATAAGTTGCACGAAGCCATGGGAACCCATTTAAACTTCAAGATCTGACCTATCATCCACAGACGGATGGACAGGCCAGAAGAGTCAATCAGATTACGGAGGATATGTTAAGAGCATGTGCATTGGCTTATGCTACCTCTTGGGATAAGAGTTTGCCGTATGCCGAGTTCGATTACAATAATAGTTACCAGGCTAGTTTGAGATGTCACCTTCGAGGCCTTTGTATGGTCGACCTGTCGGACGCCATTGAATTGGAATGAGACCGGCGAGCTGTGTCTTTGGGCGAGATATTCTTCAAGAAGTCAAGAGCAGATTGCCATGATTAGGGAAAGGTTGAAGATCGCCCAATCACGACAGAAGAGTTATCTTGACAATCGTCGCGGGATTTGAGTTTTGAACGAGAAGACTTTGTATACCTCGAGTTACGCCTCTCGGGGAGTTAAGAGGTTCCATGCCAAAGGGAAACTTCGCACCCGTTATGTTGGACCATTTAAGATTTTGAGCCGCAAAGGCGAAGTTGCTTACTACTAGAGCTACCGCGATCGTTAGCAGGAGTACATGACGTATTCCATCTGTCCCGATTGAAGAAGTGTCTCCGAGTACTGAGGAACAGAACACCGCTAGAGTCAATTGAGTTGCAAGAAGATTTGACTTACAAGGAGCATCCCGTGAAGATTTTGGACACTATGGATCGAGAGACCGTAAATAAGTCAACCCGTTTCAGAGAGTTCGATTGGAGCAATCATGAAGAAAGCGAAGCGACTTGGGAACGCGAAGAGGATTTGAGGAAAGAGTTTCCGAACCTATTCCTTTAGTAAGCCCTGAATCTCGGGGACGAGATTCTGTTAAGGGGGGAGGTTTGTAACACCCCAAAATTTTGCTCTTCTTAAATCTATGTGTGATTTGGTACTTTGGTGAATTTTTGGAATTTTCTGGAATTTATTTGGATTTATTTGGAATTTATTTGAATTTATTCCATTTTGAAATAATTAAAGAATTAAACTTTGCAAATAAAATTTTGCTGGAAATATTTTATTTGAGTCCAAAATGATCCAAAATATTTTCAGAATTTTTCGAATTTTTCTCGAAGTCTTTTGCTATTTTTAATGAATTAAATGAATTTACGAAATTATTTTAATTATTAAATCGCTGGAAAATCATTCGGGTCGAGTACTGTTCATCCGACCGAGTCGGAACCCGAGTCGGACTCGAGTCCGACCCGAGCCAGTTGACTCGATCGAACCAACCCTGACCCAGATGGATCCGAACCGTTGGATCAAGATCCAACGGTCAGGATCAATCCGCGCTAGGCACGGCCGCGCCCGAGCCAATCTCGGCCGTCGATCGCGCCACGTGGACGGCCCGCGTGCGTCCACGTCGTCTCGCCGTATCCGGGACGGACTCCGCCGCCCGTACCGGCTCCGCCGCGGAAACCGAGCGAATCTCGACGTCCGCGCCGGTATTTAAGGCGTGGATCGTTGCTCGAGGATCGCCTGACCCGTGCGCATCGTCTTCCCCAACTCCCGGAGCCTTATCCGCCGCTGTCACCTTGCAATTGCTCGCCGGAGTCCTCTCTCTCCCCGCCGCGGTTGTTGCCTCGTCCCGCCGCCGTCCGCCGTCTTCCGCCGAGTTGGAGCCCAGTTCCGAGACCCTCAGGCCAAGGCGCACTCGAAGGGAGGACTCATCTCGCCGGAGAGGCCCCGCGGCTGCCGGCTTGGTCACCGCCTCGCGTCCGGTGAGCCAGCGCGCCAGCGTTGCCATCGCCGCCCGAGCTCGCACAACCGTTGGATCAAGATCCGACCGTCACGGTGAGCCCACGTTCTCCCCAAACCCTAGAATTCAGTTAGATCCGGACCGTTGGATCAAGATCCAACGGCCCACGATCGGCCACGTCGCCCGTACTGTGGATAACGTTACGGGTTAGGATCGTTTCCAACCATTGGATCAAGATCCAACGGCTCAGATTGACCGCGTTCACCCCAAACGCGTGAAGCATAGATCTAATCTGGGCCGTTGATTTTCAAATCAACGGCCGAGATTGTGCCACGTGTACCCAAGCCACGCCACGCGCGCGTGAGCGCGTGTCTCTGACACGCGGGGCCCGCGTGTCAGCGGGACAACCGAACCGCACCATGACGTCACCGCTGACGTCACGGTGGAACCGCATGTCGGCGAAGTTGGACCGCGACGGGTTAATTGCGTCGCGTGACAGCGACATGTGGGGCCCACATGTCAGCGACACGTGGAGTCGTGGACCGAGTCCACGGTAGACCCGAGCCGAGCGTGGACCAAGTCCATGGACCGGCTGACGTCAGCAGACCAATCAGAGGCTGCCACGTGTCCAGGCTGACGCAATAATTAATTTCCGAAAAAGAAAATGATTTATTAATTCGAAATAATGATTTCAGATTTGATTCAAATTTCAAACGCTTATAACTTTTGCGTTTCAACTCCGATTTGAGTGATTCAAATTTCTAAATTTGTATAAAATTGAGACCTACCTAAATATGAATTTTATTTAATTTTTGGACTAAAGTTTTTCTCTGTAAAATTATTTAATTGATTATTTAAACTTTAAATAATCATAACTTTTGCATTTTAACTCCAAATTTGACGATTCCAGTTTCTAAAAATTCATAAAATTATGTTCTCTCTGTTTATGGATTTTATTTGAATGTTTGTACACTTTTTGCCTATTGTTTATTCGTGTATTGCTATTTGCACGCTTTACGAGTAGACGTTGAAGTGCCGGAAGGATTCGAAGGAGAAGTATTGACTCAGGATCCAACTCAAGACCAAGAACAAGTACTTTTTGAAGGCAAGTTGTTCTTTGACCATGTTGATCCTATTTTGAAATCTATTTTGATTTAACCTATTGCATGCTAGTTCAATTAGAAAAATACTTTATTTAAATATGGGGGTTAGATAAATACCAATTTGCTGTATGACACCTTGATTATTTAAATATGTGCCATGACCCTTGTCACCCTAGTTGTGGATTACTAGTTGGACATTATTAAATTGCCAACATGGGTTTTAGACCGTTGTAGTAATGCTTAGAGCACACTTTCGTGCTCATGACATGATTTTGGACAATCAAATGTTAATATTGACTTAATGATATATTGAACCTGTTTTGGAAAGGTATCATGTGATGTTGATGGCACGTGGTGCATGGTAATCAAGCGGGTTTGATAAATAGTTTTCGGCCAGGGGCATGTGGCAAGAATGATCGTGGGCGGTTGTGGCCTTTGGGGATGTTGATTTGGTTCATCGGTTACTCTTGCCCTGGTCAACCTAAGGACTAAACATTGAAAGAATTTTAAATCGGTCTAACGTGCAACAACAATACAATAATGGGACGGACCTAGTTGATTAAGTTGATAATAACGCACTGTGGGACCTCAGGAGGTCAACTACACCCTTTGTGTAAGTTGTACGGGGGAGCGTACCGGGGCTGAGGCCGGGTACCCATCTAACGGTTGATTGGCCTAAACTTCGCCTTAGCTAAGGGAAGGGTTAGTGTGCAATAACCGGGGAGGACCACTTGTATTGTTAGAAGTTTCCGAAAGACTTTGTTACGGGAACTCGCCTTTGTGGTGTTTGACTGTATCTTGTGGGTAAAGTGCATAACCTCTGCAGAGTGTAGAATCTATTCGAATAGCCGTGTCCGCGGTATTGGACATCGCTCGGGAATTACAGTCAAGGGTTAGATTTTCTCAAAAATAACTTGGATTTGAAAGGTTGGGTTGGATTAATAATGATGTTGATGGGAATGTGGATTAGGATGGGAAAGATGTTTATTAAATTCCTTGAAAAGTTACCTATGCTATACTTGTTTCTACTGCTTTCGAATCTACTTATGTTATTTGTCAAATGCTGTTTACTACAAATATACCTTGAGCTATTCCTTTGTACCAAGCCATGCATATAGTATATTAACCTGCATTCTGTGCATGACTTGCTGAGTACCAAGTACTCACCCTTGCTACAATACAACACCAGTTGAAGAGGAGACTACACCAGCTTTGGAGGAGGAGCTCCAAGAGGATCCGTCTACTTAGGGAGCGAGCCCGATCGGTTACTGTGGTATACCGGATGGCGCCACGAAGTTATTTGATTTTCCGCCGCTACTATTTCTCTCTTAATAAGTTTCGCCTGCGAGGCGCAGTATTTGTAACTTGACCATAAGGTCAAGTAACCAGTTTGACTATTTAATTAAAGTACTTTACTAGTATCGAGTGGTATGATTGTGATATTTACCGATGTTAAGACTGTGTGCACTAGCGCGTTCCTGGACTAGTGCTGAATACACAGAGGGTCCGGATTTGCAAATTCGGGGTCCCGACAGTATCATGTGTTGTGATGTTGATGGCACGTGGTGCATGGTAATCAACTGGGGTTTGTTAAATAGTTTTCGACCGGGGCATGTGGCAAGAATGATCGGGTGGGCCAGTTGTGGCACCGGGAACGTTGTTTTGGTTCTTCGGGTAGTCTTGCCCTGGTCACCCTAAGGACTTAACCTTGCGAGCCTTTGAACTGAGTCAAACGTGCAACCACATGTCTGTAATGGGACGGACCTAGTTGATTAAGTTGCTAATAACGTACCTGTGGGACCTCAGGATGTCAACTACACCCTTTGTGTAGTTGTACGGGGGAGCGTACCGGGGCTACGGCCAGGTACCCATCTAACGGTGGATTGGCCTAAACTTCGCCTTCGCTAAGGGAAGGGTTAGTGTGCAATCACCGGGGAGGACCACTTGTGTTGTTAGAAGTTTCCGAAAGACTCTGTTACGGACACTCGCCTTTGTGGTGTTTGGCTGTATCTTGTGGGTAAAGTGCATAACCTCTGCAGAGTGTAAAATCTATTTGAATAGCCGTGTCCGTGGCATTGGACATCGCTCGGGAATTACAGTCAAGGGTTAGACCTTCTTGAAAATAACTTGAGCTTGAAAGGATTGGTTTGGTTTGATAATGATGTTGATGGAAATGTGGATTAGGATTGGGAAGGATGTTTATTTAACTCCTGGAAAAGTTATTGATGTTATACTTGTTTTTACTGCTTTCGAAACTACTTATGATACTTGTTAAATGATGTTTACTGCAAATATACCTTAAGCCACTCTTTTGTATTAAGCCATGCATGTAGTATATTAGCTGCATTCTGTGCATGACTTGCTGAGTACCAAGTACTCAGCCTTGCCGCAATACAACACCAGTTGAAGAAGAGTTTACACCAGCTTTGGAGGAGGAGCTCCCAGAGGAACCGTCTAACTAGGGAGCGAGCCCAGTCAGTTGCCTGTGGTATACTGGATGGCGCCACGATGTTATCTTACTTTTTCCGCTGCTATTATTTCTCTTTTAATAAGTTTCGCCCTGCGAGGCGTATATTTGTAACTTGACCATAAGGTCGAGCAACCCATTTGGTTAACTATTTAAGGTACCTTATTATTTCGTTGAGTATGATTGTGATATTTACCAATGTTGAGACTGTGTGCACTAGCGTGTTCCTGGACTAGTGCTGAATACACAGAGGGTCCGGATTTGCAAATTCGGGTCTCGACAAGCTCCAAGAGGAACCGTCTATCTCTGGAGCGAGCCCAGTCAGTTGCCTGTAGTATACTGGATGGCGCCACGAAGTTAACTTATTTTCCACTGCTGTTATTTCTCTTTTAATAAGTTTCGCCCTGCGTGGCGTATATTTGTAACTTGACCTTAAGGTCGAGCAACCAGCTTGGTTAACTAATTAAAGTACCTTAATATTTCGTTGAGTATGATTGTGATATTTACCAATGTTGAGTCTGTGTGCACTAGCGTGTTCCTGGACTAGTGCAGAATACACAGGGTCCGGATTTGCAAATTCGGGTCCCGACACGTCGTTAAGACAGACAACTTAAATAATAGTACAAAACATCAAACATCCAGAACAACACCAGCAGGAGCACAAAGATTATATCCCAGATCCGGGCAGCCGAACTCCCAAAGTCGATAGCTCCGCCGCAGCCTTGGCAATGGTCTCCTGAACCACGTCAACTATCTGCTGGTCTGCTTTAGCATTGCCAGGAACGGGGACCATCTTGGTAGATTGCTCCTTGACTTTAGCAATCGCCTCGCCGATATCGCGCTTTTGGCCGGCAAGCCGAGAAGCAGATTCAGTCGCCCACGTCTGGCCATCGGTTAACTGCTGAATGATCTCAGCAAGTTTTTCCTTGAGTTGCTTCTTGGCCGACTCAAGCTCTAAAATCTGGTGCTTTACTGATTTGTAGTTCGCAGCATCTTGATCAAATTTCTATTTCTTGGATTTTGCATCGACCACGAGCTCGTCCAAAATCCGCTGATCGGCTTGCTGTGCTTCACGTTGAGCGATCCTGGCCCTGGCTGCTGCTACGGTCTCCCTTTGGCCATCTAAGTAGCAAACGTCCAAAAGAGCTTTCATAGCCGCATGGGGGAGATCAACTTCAACCGCCGTCATGGCTGTCCTCAATGGTTGCATATCGGCCAAAAGTCCCGCTTCGGGATAAGTGACTTCATAGAAAAGATGGTCAAGTCTTTCTTGCATGCCAGGCGCCGAAGTCACCACATCCGATGCTATGGAGGAGGCATCGATGATCTTGCGGATATCAGCCGAATAATCGTCCGTGGCCATCACCTCAGGGTCGTCCAAGTCATCTAGGGTGAAACCCAGCAGGTCGGCCGGATCCATTGTTGGAATCGGAGAAGGAGGCACGACGGTAGGCGTCGGGACAGGGGGTGGTGTAACACCCCGACATCTAATATGCCTGAATGTTACCAAACATAGACTAATCAACATCTAAATACCACAAATTAAGATAAATTTCAGCAAATGCGCATATGCTAAAACCGAAAGTTTTGGCAGCATCTCCTTTGTTTTTTCATACTTCGGAGCAACAACACAATAACACATGATATATCATAATGGAAAACATCCAAAGCAACAATAACGGGTAGTATAGCGGCAATTTGAGTCTAGCATAATGAATTTAACCACTTCATGAACTAATACGAAATAAAGGATGTAATCAAGCACACGAACAAATCATAATCCTAGTTTCATCATGCTAAACCATGATCACAACTCCGAAAGGTAAGCATTGTCTAATTATGTGGAAATTATGTGATGAAGTGCCTCTAAGCCCCTTTCCCGCATGCCGGTGTCAAGGTACCTAAATACAACAAAAAAACACAAGCGTGAGTTCATCACTCAGCAAGTATATTGCAATGGACTGAAAAGGACAATTCAATGCCAACATCACTACATACCATACTTAACATCATGATCAAGTCATAATCTCACATACAACATCATATTCATGTCTCAATTTTCTTTGTACTCATTTCATCATCATCATTATGTATGCAATGCAATGCAATGCAATGCACATGTCTCCTCGAAGCACATACCGGTATTGCCGAGTGCACACCCGTCGGCGTGCACCCTCTTTCCCCTTCCATCCCGGAGATGGAGGGTGCCTACTCCTCGCTTCCATACACCACGGTGGATAGAATCACGAGGTAAGTCTTACTCAATGGCGCTCCGGATTAGTCATAACTTTCTCACCGACCTTACCGGACTAGTTATGACTTTCTCACCGGCCGGGCCAGTTCTCATGCCATGTATGCAATTATGCCATAAACATAAACAATTAATCATTGCATAGCATCATAATAAACCATTTTCATCATATCATGGGCAAACACTAAACATGGCAAGATATCATATCATGTAATCCATTTGCATCTAGTCAAGACTAGCAACATACAACACGATACCCATTCCAATACACTTGCCTTAACCGCGGGCGACGGATTGGCGAGATGATGAGGGCACTCCCGGGGTCACACCACCTGCATATGAATACCACACACTCAAAACGTGCCCACAAAATAGTACACAATCGCTCATCTACCCCGACTTCGCAAACTACTCACAAAACCGAAAAACAGAGAATATGTCCAACGGGACAACAGTATTCGGAAGGCCACATCTCGGGCTTAGCAACTCCAAATCAAAAAATGAGTACATTTTCTCGAATGTTAGGAAATTTCCTAGCTTTTTCTAAGTATTGGGAAAAGCTGATTCGGCATCTAAAATTGTTTAATCTACAGAACAACGTAATATGTTCCAATCTCGTCACAGTTTTGAACACGTTCGGTAAAACAGCCATAACGTTCAAATGGCTGGGTGGAATTGGACGTTCTTGGTGTCCAATTAAAGGTAATTCAATTACCTACAATTTCTTCAACAGGCGGATGACCAAATTCCGAATCTAAAATTGCGAAAACTCAAACCCTAGGTCGTGTGCCCAATTTGCCCGAAACATAGAACTACGCAATCTCTAGTTTTCATCCAATCTACCCAATCACAGCACCACCTCTCAATCTAAAAGCATCAAAACATCCCCTAGCACAGCACCTAGCCCATCCCTAAGGATCACCCATAGCCATACCTTCGCTCGACGAACGACGAACGTCGAAAACTCCTCTCCCGGCCACGAACTCCCTACAATCTTCGGATCCTCTCGGTCGCAAGCCTTCGCAACGTGGAGATCAACGGAGGGGACACCATGGCAGAGAGGGATGGGTGTGGATCTCACCTAGGTTCGGCTAGGGAGGTGGAGGTGAAGGCGCATGGGAGAGGGAAAGGGAGAGGGAGTGGGTGGCGGCTAGGGTTGAGGGAGAGGGGAGTGGGGCGCATGGGGAGAGGTGGAGGCGCCCCCTTGCTGGTTTCCCTCCTCTCATTGGCCCAAAGAACCCCCCACCGATGGCCCAATTCATCCCCCTAAGGCCCAACTAGCTCCCGCTAGGCCCAAACTTCCGAAAACGGCCCAAAAACGCGATTAAAGCTCATACCGTAAAGTTTTAATCTCCAATTTCACATTTTATAATGTCACGACTTTCCGTAATGTCACAGGTGGTGGAACAGCCGATTATGTCCCTTGAATATCAGCTAAGACACCAGCCACTTGTGCTAATGGCGATGGCTCAAAAGAGTGAAGAAGTGTTAGAAGGAGCCGGGCGCAGAAATATGAGAGAAGTTTAGGCAACAGAAGATACCCCGGTAGCCGATCCGCCCGGAGAAGTTTCAGCGCTCTGCTTAGAAGGCTTGGCAGGCTTTTTCACAGTAACCTTGTCTTTTCTGGTTGTTTTTTCTGAAGAAATTAATCGGTCAAGATAAGTTACAGCAAAAGAGATCAAAGGATATCATTGACTAAAGCAATACTTACTCGCTGAAAGCTTCTGTTTCTCGATGTCTGATAAGGATGGGCTCTAAACTCCCAAGTTGCCGGACGAGTAGCCCATAATGCCCGTTGCCTGGTGTGACCTTCTGGTCGGTTGAGCGCTGCCCGACGGAGCCGATGAGGCTACCCTCTTGCCGCCTGTTTTCTTCGAAGTCTGGGCCTGTAAAAAAGTGCAGAAAGTTGGTTAGCCTACGAAGAAAGCAAATTGCAAGGGTAAAAGGATGCATGAGAAGATTAATACCTCTACGGCTATCGACGAGTTAGTAAAACTTGAAGAGCTATCCTTCTCGCTTGAAGTATCGGAAACTACCGTCGGCTCATGATAGTCAAGCAAGAAGAGAGAAATGATGGTCAACGGAGTTCTATCCAGAAGGACGGCCTCTGCCACAAAAGACCACCATGTCATAAATCGGCTTGCCCGACGAGAGTTGAGAAGAAAGTGTGGAAGACTTATGATCTAGAGATCATCGGCTATTTCCAGGACGATCTCGGCAGCTGGCTTGTTTGTCACCTTAGCTCGAGGTTGAAGTCAATCAAGGAGAGCCAAGCTAGGGATAACTTGGCCAAAGCCCAACTGACGGGCATAGACTAAGGGGTCATAAAATTCGTAAGAAGGCTGATAAGTCCGATTCCTTGTGTTCAGGCCCACATGAAGAATATTGGGAGAAATAAAGAGCTTATACAGGTCCAAAGTCGATTGGGGCATGGAGGAGCTGTCAGCGTCTAGGTGCAGAAAGGATGGATGTTGATAATCGGCTATATTGCTATAGCTAAAGAAGTCCTGTTGCCTAAAGACGATGTTGTCCAAATTCAGAAAAAATGTCAGATATTTGTGCAGTCCAGCTGGGGATATCTTTGATTCGCCGATAGAACACATCATGTACTTTTCTCCTTGAGACCGACTAGCTGTATACCGGGGAGTTGCTTCCTCAGGATAGTCTTCTCGAGGGAATCTGTGATCTTCTGAAGGATCGGGAATGAGCGATCGGCTGCAGATGTAGTGCAGCCATATTTGTATAAACCACAGAGGACCACCAATATTGCCGATGACGAACAAGGAAAATCCTGTAACACCCCAGCACCTAGTATGCTGCGAATGACACTACAAAGACTACTGACAACAGCTTAAGCACATAATTAACACTAAATTACAGCACCTACCATAAAAATGAATACAAAAAAAATCCGGCAGCATCTCCTTTGTTTATTTAAGATTTGGAACAATCACAATAGTAGTATAGCACAATATCATGATATAAGAGCATCTAAATCATGTATAACAGGAAACATTGCAACAATCCAAACCAAAATAAATAAACTTAACGTTTCATGACTTAAACGACGGGAACCATGAAGCAAAGCACATAACATCGCAAAGACTAAACCTTAAACCAATTAAGGAATACTCCGAAGCAACAACAAATAACGATGAGTAATAAAATGTCTAATTGGGTGATGATAGGTGACGACGTGATGCTAGCTCCCATTCTCGTGTGTCGATGTCAAGGTACCTAAAACAACATCAAACAACAAGCATGAGTTCATCACTCAGCAAAGTGTATTGTAATGGAATAAACAACAACATTACTCCTTAACACTTTCATCAACGTCTCACAGATATCATCATTAATTCCATAACATGTTCATCAACATATCACAACCATCATCACTAAACTCTTGTCTCATCAACATCTCATAAACTCATGCTGATGTAACACTGGGTGTCCCGATCTTTCGATGAGAATGATAACCTTCGATTTGGGAGGAGACGACTTTCACGATCCGACTACAACGTACAACGACGATGCGCCTTAGCAATCGCTAAACCAACTCCAGATGGTTATTGACCTTGCCGTGGGCACGATCAACCTGATCACGAAGATCTATTCCTGCAAGCAATCGAAGAACCAGCAAGAACAAGGCAAAAGCAATCTAAAATTGCAAATATAGATGAAGTATTGAAAAGTTGGGGTTCCGATACAAGGAGCTTGTTAGGCGGCCGTTGAGCACGTCTAAAAGACTCAAAATAGTAGCAAAAGGCTAAACTATCAAATAACCAAAACCCAACTTATTTTGGGGGACTCCCTAGCTATTTATAGGAGAAATAGGAGGCCAAACCCAGGCTTGGGGCGCCCAAAACACCTCCATGGCCGAGTAGGACTCCTATTCCTAGTTTGACTCGGATTTAGAAAGATGACCGAACTTGTTTTGTAGATTCCTGTTGACTCGTAAGGAATTTTGTAGGACCGAGTAGGCAACTAGAGGGGGGGGGTGAATAGATGCCTAATAAAATTCAACTAATTCTTTCGGAAAATTAACGACCCCTAAATAGCGGAAGAATATCTAATATTGAAGAGATCAAAACCCTAGACTAATTAGCAAAATAAGAACAAGAACTAGTTCTAATAAAATAAAGAGTAATATTTCTAATCAAGAATCAAAACGAAAGGAATATTGCATGAACTTCTCTTTATTCCAAAGCCATCTTCCACAGGATGACACCAAAAATCTTCTGATCTCAAAAGATTAGAAAACTCTAAACTAACTAGATAGAGCACACAAGCTCTTCTTTGTTGTAGGCACCTTTTGCTTCTTGCCCTTTACTTGGATAATTTCTAAGCCCCTAGAACCCTCTATTTAAAGGACAAGAGTCACCCAAAAATCTATCAAGAATCTGTTTAGACTTAGGAATCCTTTTTCTATTTTTCCCAACGTCTTCACGCAGACTCGGATTGCTCTTGCCTGGCTGGTCTTCACGCAGACTCGGACACGGCCAACCGAAGTCCTCTCGGACAATGCACTCACGCACACATGCATGCGATGCACTCACGCACACACGCACTCAACACGCCACGCACACATGCATTAAATGCACATGCAGGCAGACACACATGCACACATGCATGCACACACACCACGCACGCTACACCACGCACACATGCATGCACGCAACAATCTCGATCTCACGTGCACCGTTCTCTAGTCCAAACATCTCGCATGACATCCTCGACCTTCACGACCTCAGTTCCTCCCTGAACCTAGTCTCGGTCCCGTCATCGACCATGTTCAACCTCAAGCAACACCTGCACATGAAAAAACACAAAACAATTCCGAGCACAAGTCCACGACTTGACTCACATCAATCCATGCAAATACTCACACGAGCATGGCATAAAGTCCACTTCAAAACAAGCAACATGAAATTCTTACCAATTTCATTATCTCAAAATCAAATTAAAATCAATTCCAAATTTTGCTCAAAAAAACATGTGTATGACGGACCAAATGTTTTGGTCTGTCATATAAGGGAAAAACGAAGTCGCCAAAAACCATGTGTATGACAGACCAAACTTTTTGGTCTGTCATACAAGGGAAAAACGAAGTCGCCAAAAAGCATGTGTATGACAGACCAAACTTTTTGGTCTGTCATACAAGGGTGGTCTCCACACCTCTGCACCTTGTGGATCCATCCGTTGGAGCGAGGAGCGAGGAGCGTGGAGCGAGGAGCGATCCGCAAGGAGATCTATTGGAGATTCGTTCGTTGGGCAAAGGTATGATCATGGGGATCCTTGGGTTTGATCTAGGTACTGTTCTTAGGGTGTTTATGAAGTTTTTAGATCAATTGGTGGTGCTGGGTTGGAGTTCTTTGGGTTAGATCTAGACGTTGCCACGTTTCTGTTTTCGGGCAGCATGAGCAGTCGACCTAGGGTTCCTGTTTTCGCCAATTTAGAGTTCGAATCTGACTGTACGGACTTTTAAGAAGTTGTAGATAATTTTATTATCTTTCCGTGCATATAAAGAACGTTAAATTCCACCTAGCCGTTTGAAAGTTATGACTGTTTTCCGAGCGTATTAAAATCTGTGACGCGATTGGAACAGATCTCGGTAATCTGTAGATTAAACAACTTTAGAGGCCGAATCAGTCTTTCCTTATACCTAGAGAAAGTTGGGAAATTTCCTAAGCTACGCGAGAATGTACTCGTTTAATTGATTCGGAGTCCCAGAGCCCAAGTTATGCCTTTTGCAAGGCTGCTGTCCCGACGGGACAGAACCTCTATATTTAGGTTTTGCGAGTAGTTGGCAATGTCGGGTTAGATGGGGGTTTGCGTACTGTTTTGAGGTTATGATTGTGAGTGTGTGATGCCTATGTGCAGGTGGTGTGACCCCGGGAGTGCCCTCTTCTTCCCGCCAATCCGTTGCACGTGGTTGAGGCAAGTGTGTTGTGATGGATAGCGAGTTGTAGGTTGCATGTTGAAATTAGATGGAATTGTCTACATGATATATGTCCACTTGCCATGTTTTAATGATTGCTATAATATTATGAGCATGTTTAAGATGTTATGATGCCATGTGTTAATATATGAGTTTTATATATTGTTGGCATGCTTGCATACATGACATGTTACATGGCCCGGGCGGTGAGAAAGTCATTAACTAATCCGGGAAGGTTGGTGAGAAAGTTATGACTAATCCGGAGAGCCAATAGAGTAAGTCCTACATCGTGATTCCATCTACCGTGGGTTGTGGAAGCGAGGAGTAGGCACCCTCCATCTTCGGGATGGAAGGGGGGAGAGGGTGCACACCGACGGGTGTGTACTCAACCATACCGGTATGAGTTTCCAAGGAGACATGAGCATTGCATTACATCTCATACATATTGATGATGACAATGTTAAGTGTTTATGAATAAGATGATTTACATGAAGGGAGATGCTATTGCCTTATTGTTGTTCTTGTTGTCCATTGCAATATGCTTGCTGAGTTTCGAACTCACGCTTGTGTTTTCTTATTGTTTTAGGTACCATGAGAACGGCATGCGGGAAAGGGGAATAGACACACGCCCACACGTTGCTTCACCTTAATGTTTCCCCAAGTCAATTCTTTTAGTTTGACTAGTATATTGCCCGTGCTAACGCTACGGCGATATTTGGTAATACAATTCAAATAAGCAAAAGGTGTTATATGTTTTGGTAATAAAGTATAGTAAGATGTGCACAAAAGGAAGATACAGAGAGTTATTATTATATCGTTGATTACACAAGCAAGTGCATAAAGTAACATAGCAACTGTTTATCATTAAAAACCATCTAATCCCTGATATGCTTTAAGATTTCTCGTATAACTTCAGGAATATTGTCTTTCGATTCATTCTCATTGTAGTTCAATAGGCTCATGAGAAACTTAGCTCTCAACAGCGTCCCATCCTATGCATGCATTATTATGGACCATCATCAGAAAATATTAATTGCGTTACGGTAAGACAAAGTATAATAAATAAATAATAATACTCACAGTGCAAATTGATGATAATTTTATACCATCCCAAGAGCGCATGAAGTTGATTATAAAATATCCAGTGATGTCCCTACAAAAGGACACATAGTTACATCGATGTAGAAAAAACAAACTTGTTACGTGTAATTTATAAGCTAGTTACATCTATGTAGACACATACGTATGTGAACAAAGGCAGAACAAAGCGCACACACAAGATTGATTAGCAGGTATGAGCTGAAGGCAGATGGTTGGTGCTGCCGTAGGCCTTGTGTATCTGGAATCGTTGTGGCCCCGATATTCCTGGAGTGCACTGAAACCCTCAAGAGGTACCTACGGTTCAACTCAAAGCGTAAGAAACAACATACAAATTACAAATATTCTACACCCACGCGCAGGATAGTATATATAGACATGCGCCCACAAAGCATCACTTAACAAGACAATGGATACAGATGCTGCGGTAAAGATTTGAAAATGATGGTTTACATCCTCGGTTTGCAAATTATAAGGATCATGAGTTAAACAGTGAGTCACAAAGCCAAACATGGGGTGAACTGTAGTAGCCAAACAAAGCTAGCACTCGTTAAGCAACTTCACAAGAGAGATAAAATGGCTTCAAATTTAAGAAGTTGGAGAAGCTGCTTTCGGCAATACATTTGAAGTGCCAGTAACGAACTGAAGAAACCGAGCTTTGTCCTCCTTGCTGAACCCTTGGACAATTTCCCAGAACCACTGAATAACTGGAGAAGCTATGCTGTAGCCAGAATATTCTGTATTTGCTTTTAGATCGTCCACTGAAAGACACACAAAACAAGTAAATAAACAAGTAAATAATATGCAAGATTAAACCAGATTATTCAATAACACTGAATCATATTCATAAACTCACAGTCAATATCTGGGAGTCCGCTGATTAGCAGTTCAAGCTCTTTGTCATTAAAGATAGATATGAGCTCCCGAGGAATGAGCTCATTAAAACCTTCCATGAATGCATTAATCTGAGGCCTAATTGCAGTGGTTAAACGATGCTCTGCTACCCGGTTCACGTATTCATGCTTGTTCTCCTCAATGACCCTAATGTTACGCCCTCCAGGAATCAACTCACAATCAGTTACCTGCAGGGATGAATTCGGAATTAGGTTGATAGTTACTGCAGAGTGTGCTGATAGTTCGATAGTTGATACAACACATGTGCTGCCCGATGAATCAGAAAGGGAGGTCAGTATGGATGAGGATGATGGAAAGAAAAAGGTTGAGCCTGATGACTGGGAAGATGCACAGACATGTCTACTCCAAAGCTGCAAAGTTCAGATTCTGGAAATCAGGCCAGTGTAGTACGAGTACCTGATTCAGATACAACTGAAACTAATGACCGCAAGAGATATTCTCGTGATTTTCTGCTAACTTTTGCGCTGCACTATACTGATCTTCCTGTTGGTTTCCAGATGGGAGATGTCACTACTATTCTAATCAGTAATTTGGCAGGAAAATCCTATGTTGTTGATCGGGAACCTCACCCAAGTCCTGGAAGGGGAATTGACAGACCAACATCTCGCAGTGATCGGCGTGGTGCCGCTATGGATGATGATAGGTGGACAAAATCAGGCGTTCCTGCATGTAATAGAAATGTTACACATCACAGAAAAACAGACATGTAACAAAGAAAGCATAAGATTGCGTATGTACCTTAGACCTCCCACTTCAGCAAAATGTTTAACAAGGCAATGACTTAGTATTGTAAAAAGAATTCAGGTGGTGTCTATGTGTAATTGACATGGGAACTACCCTGCATCTTATCGTTATAGAAATAATCAACCAACAATGGAACATCACATAACTATCTTTGAGCATTAGCCACCATTCAACTTTGCTCATCAGCAGATAATCATGCAACCACAGGGCAAAGACAACATTATCAATGCATAAATTTACCACAACACCCAGACCTATTTCATTCTGTAAGCAAGTAGAAATTAAGCTCACAAAGGCTCCTATTGAGCATGACCCTATCCATCGACATACACAGAACTCCGCCAATTCGAAAAGAACAATATAACAGAGAAATACAGAATTACTTCCATTTCAACACTGTAATGCAACCACCAAAGGTGGTACCTATTCTCTGCCCATCACGCCTCCCAACATTATCAATAGCATGTAGTACTTCCCAAGCAACCACTAACGATCTGAGACCACTGTCATCTGCAATCAATAAATTATATGTACTTCCTTCCACCTTAGTGAGTAGAGCAACACCAAGCACACGAAAGCAAAAGCAAGAGATACGACCTTGAGCTTTGCCGCAGCTGCTACATGCTCCTTGGCAGCCGCCTCAAAGTTGCGCTGCGCCTGGATGATCTGCGGGTGCACGATCGCTTGGGCTCGCAACTCGATCTCGACCTGCTGCAGCTCCTCACGTTGTCAAGACGATGCTCTGCGGCTGCTGCAGGATGTCCTCGCTGAGCCCCCCGCTACCGTCGATGGTGATCGAGCAGTAGTCCTCCAGGCCTCCCGCCCCATCCTACACCAAAACCCAATCCCCCAACGTTACAAACCACGTCACGTACCGATCATTGAGCGGAGGAAGCAAGCACGCACCTCGCAGCTAGTGAAACAATCTCAGTCAACATAAAAGTGTCTCTACTCTCTGATACTAAAATACTATGCTTTTGCAATTCACCAGAGTAACCAGTAGTGTCAAAATTTCATCTTTGACATGGTTCACTGCTAATACACGATCATTACCCTCTTGTTGTCACTGTAAGATAGACTTACATACACAAATGATATGCATGAATAGTAATCGCATAACATACATGCAAGATGGATAAACAGAATTGGGCAAACCTGCATGGCTCCAAGGTTCATTCGATCGGTGACAACGTGGAAGACGTGCTTGGAGGGGTCCTGCGAGTTGGCGACGGCGGAGCGCACGACGACGGAGGCCGCGAGCATGTAGTCAGAAAAGATGGCGTAGTGGAATAGCTCGGGCTCCTCGAGCGCCGCCGCTGGCGGCACAGGGTCCGCATACTTCTCGGGCCGCGCGATCCGCTCGACGGTGAGGTGGACAGCGAGGCAGTGGAGCGGCTTGGGGATGGATTTGGCAGCGATAAGGGAGGCGAAGGCGCCGCGCTTCTTGGCGCGCGCGAGCAGCTCATTCTGCGCGAAGATGGCGTCCTTGAGGCGCTGGATCTTGAGCTGCGGGTCGAACAGTGTCTTCGCGTCGGCGATGGCGGCATGCGCGCCGCGGATTAGGTCCTTGGCCTCGAGGTCGAACCGGCGCACCTCGTCGCTCGGGGGCGCGGGCTCGGACGCGGAGGCCACGTCGAGGCCCCGGAGCGTGGCGGTGAGGTTGCGATGGAGCGAGGAGAGGAGGCGGAGGTGGCGAGTGCGGTCGAGGTGGAGGTGTCGGGAGGCCACGGCGAGTGCGGCGAGGCGAAGCGTCGGGCTTCCGGATCTGCTCCGCCCGGAGGCGGTCGCTGTTCACCGTTGCTCCGTCCGAGGCCTGCTTCCGGATTTGCTCCGCCCGGATCCTCGGACTGCCCCATCTTCGCGTGCTCCGTGGCATCCTAAACACGAAAACAACAACACGGGAGACGCGAAGTGAGTACGAACAGAGACGGATGGTGGCGGGGTTAAGGGTTTTGTCGTGCGGAGGGCGCAAAGCAGCAGTGCGACCTCGGCGCCATTGGTGCGGAGGGGGGCATCGGGGACGGCGCGCCACTCTTTGCGCGCCGCCGCGGCCTCCATATCGTGGCTAACAGGCGCGCGGCGGCGCCGGCTCCCCTCGCGGGATCGGGATCTGGCGGCGGCTAGGGTTTTGGCTCTACGCCGCGAATCGCAAGGAAGGGACCCTGTCTCGGGCTTTCACGCGCGGCGGTGCAGGCGATCGGAGAGGGGAAGCGAAAAATTTGGACGGGATGCTATCGATTGGGGGCCACACGTGCGGGCAATTGGGGGGCGTTTGGGGGCCACACGGGCGGGCGATTGGGGGCGCTCACGGGATGAACCGGGTGATTTGGTCCATCAGATTTGATGAAGTGATGTGAAAATACATCTTAGCGCTTGATTATGAGGAAATCGGATTTTCGGGTGCACGTGTTAGGGTGAACAAAGAAAATGTATCCTCTATGGGGGCAGAATAGTGTGTGCATGTAGAAAAGAATTAACTGGTGAATTATAAAGGGGTAAAGATAATAAATTGCATGTGATGGTCATTAAATTAAGGTTTAGCTTGGTTAATGAGAGTTTTATTGTTCGTTTGACACTTGGAACTTTAAGTGCTTAATGTTAGTCTTTTATTGTCGTTAAGACTCAATTTATTGCTGTTTTAGATGTTTCCCTTATTGCCATATAATGCTATATTGTTGTTGCTCCTTAAATTCATGATAAAACAAAGGAGGTGCTGCCGAAATCTCGGTTTTTAGCCTATGCGCCTTTGCTGGAATTTTATGTTAAATGTGGTATTTTGATGTTGTTTAGCTTATGTTTGGTAGCATTCAGGCATATTAAATGCCGGGTGTTATTCTGATTGGTATCAGAGCGGGCTGTAGGTCCTTGGAATATGTATTTTTAGTGTCATACCTTAAGTTGCAACTAAAATATGATGTGGAATAACTTAGAAACATGGCTTAGGTTCTAACTACAGCTCAATGCTCGTGGGCGGCTCGAGAAGCTTCGGTACCTGATCGGGCGGGGTGCCCGCGCCAATGGTGATTTAGTTCAGGCTCTGCAGAAGGAGATTCAGAGGCTGCGCCCGGCGGTGCGGGCAGCCCGTTTGTGGTGCCTCCCCTGCGATGGCCCCGATTGTTGCCCAGCTGCGCCGGAGCCGAGGATGAGTCTCGGGAGTGGATGTCCCTCCGTCTTGACACTTTTGACGGAGCGGGCACGCCGATCGATCCAGATTGGCTGCGGTACATGGAGAGGCAGTTTGAGGTCCTAGAGTTGACCTCGATCCAGAGGGCTCGCTGTGTGGCCTTTCATTTGAAAGGCCAAGGCGATATCTGGTGGGAAGGGTTACGGCTACTAGAGCCCCGATCTTGGTCCGCCACCTGGGAGGACTTTGTGGCTCGCTTCGAGCCAAGTTCTACCCGAGTCTTTTCTTGAGAGGATGGAGCATACTCGGCGACTCTTTCGAGGAAAGAGGTCGGTAGCAGTATGAGGCGGAGTTCAACAGCGTGGTGAGCCGTCTTGCGGCCGTGGCGGCCCGGCAGCGAGGAGAAGGCGAGGAGGTTCGTAGGGGGCCTCAACCAGGAGTTGAGTTGTCATGGGGCGGCTTGTCCCTCGTGACTTCCGCTCCGTGGTGGAAGCGGCGAAGGGCATGGAGCTCGAGTTGGAGCTCTCCGGGATAAGCAAAACCGAGGCGGTTCAGGGTTCCTGCGGCCCAGTGGGGCGAGAAGAGGACCTTTGGTGGAGGAGGTGGGTCTTCTCGACCCACCTTCAAGAAGTTCAAGGGGGACAGGCTCCTCCTCGGGGGCTAAGATGGGGCCGCCCGATGCGTCTTCTTCGCGGCCATTTGTTCGTCTGTGCCGGGCAGGGCATGAAGTGTTTCAAGTGCGGTGGTGAGCACCGTGCTTCAGAGTGTGGTTGGACCGGGAGTTGCAACCATCGCGTGGCAAGCCCGGCCACATGGGACGAAGTCTGCCGGATGAATCCCGATAGCATCATCAAGTGGGAGACAGTGCCTTCTCCTCCCACTCGGTAGCGTCTTCCGGAGGATCGGTGCACATGATGGCTGCTCTGTTTCTCGGCCGCCCTTTGCGTGGCGCCACCAGCGCATCTTGGTGCCCGCAGCCGTCTACTCCTCCTCGGTTGCCTCCTCCGCCCCAGCCTTGATGGGGCATCGGCTGAGTCGGGGCTCATACGTCCGGCGCCACGGAGTGTACGCTTTCTTGACCGCCGAGTCGGTAGGGCATCGAAGGTGGTTTGGTACTCTGCTCATGGATTCCGTTGATGCCTTTGTTCTGTTTGATTAGGAGCATCCTATTCTTTTGTGTCGTCGGAGTTTGCTAGTAGAGCTAAGTTGGGAGTTCAGCGGATTTACGAGTCCGTGTTAGTCGCTTCTCTGAGGGTTTGATTGCTAGCTCTTTGGTTTGCCGGGTTGCACCATTGCCATTGATGATGAGGTTTTCTTTGCCAATCTTATGGTGATCCAGTTGGCTCCTTTTGATGTCATTTTGGGCATGGACTGGCTGCATCGATGCCATGCCAAGATCTGTTGTTTACGGAAAACGGTTGCCTTGCAGGCCCGTCGGTAGAGTTGACCTTTCAGGTGGTATACCTTCGGCTCCGTCTTTGCTTTGACTAGTCTGTTTTCTGGTCGCCGTTTGAGGCATTTGGGTTTCCTCATGGCTTTGTCAGAAAAGCCATCTTCTTCAGTTTCCATTGAGGAGATTCCTGTAGTGAAGGAGTTCGTTGATGTGTTCCCTGACGAGTTGCCTGGTCTACCTCCTGTGAGGAATGTGGAGTTTCGTATTGATCTTGTTCCTGGCACTTGACCTATTTCTATCTCTCCATACTGCTTGGCTCGTCCTTTTCAAGACGAGTTGAAGAAGCAGTTGGAGGATCTGTTGGCCAAGGGCTTTATTCAGCGTAGCGTTTCGCCATGGGGAGCACCCGTCCTCTTCGTCTCGAAGAAGGATGGAAGTTGGCGTATGTGCATTGATTATCGTGCTCTTAATCAAGTGACAGTCAAGAACAAGTATCCTTTGCCTCACATCGAGGATCTGTTTTACCAACTGAAGGGAGCAAAGGTGTTCTCCAAGATTGATCTTCAGTCGGGGTACAATCAGATCCGTGTGAGGGAGCAGGACATTGAGAAAACTGCTTTCTCCACTAGGTATGGGCATTATGAATTTAAAGTTATGTCTTTTGGACTAACTAATGCTCCTGCTGTCTTTATGGAGGCGATGAACAGTATGCTACACAAGTATCTTGATGAGTTTGTGGTAGTGTTCATCGATGACATTCAGTTTACTCTAAATCGGAAGAGGAGCATGAGCGACATCGAGGCTTGTCTTTGTGCACCTTGAGGAAAATCAGTTCTTTGCTAAGCTGAAAAAGTGCGAGTTACGGATTTGAAGTGGGTTTTCTTGGCCACATCATCAATCCAGAGGGCATATCATGTAGATCCTAGCAAAGTCTCAGATTTTGGATTGGAAGAGGCCTTCCAATGTCAAAGAGGTGCGTAGTTTCCTTGGGTTGGCTGGCTACTATCGGCGTTTCGTGCAGGATTTCTCTATCATTGCCAAGCCACTTTCGCAGCTGACTCAGAAGGGGATGAAATTCCAGTGGACTACAGAGTGTGAGCACAGTTTCTGCACTTTGAAGGAGAAGTTAGTGACTGCTCCTATTCTTACCCTTCCCGAGCCGGGGAAGCGCTTCACGGTGTATTATGATGCTTCTCGGTTGGGACTTGGGTGTGTGCTCATGCAAGAGGGCAAGGTGATTGCTTATGCATCGAGGCAGTTGAAAAAGCACGAGCAGAACTATCCCACGCATGATCTTGAGCTAGCCGCCGTGGTGTTTGCATTGAAGATATGGAGGCATTACCTGTACGGCGAGTCTTGTGATATTTTCACTGATCACAAGAGCCTCAAGTACATCTTTACCCAGAAAGATTTGAACTTGAGGCAGAGGAGGTGGCTAGAATTGATAAAGGATTATGACCTTACTATCGGTATCATCAGGGAAGGCAAATGTGGTGGCCGACGCTCTCGACCGCAAGACAATGCCCCTATTGTTGATTGTCTTGTTGCTGATTTTGAGCGTTTGGGGTCTCCTCTTGCTGCGAGGACCGTGCAAGCTGAAACTTCGATTGATTCTTGAGTCGGCAATTCCCGAGCGTGTCACGGGAGGCACAAAGACATGACCGTTTGCTCCGAAAGTGAACGCCTTGAGGATGGCAAGTCTGGAGACTTTACCGTTGATGATGCGGGAGCTTTGAGATTTCAGGGCCGTTTGTGCGTACCTCAGAAATCTCAAGTGAAAGAAGACATTCTGAAAGAGGCTCATCGCACCCCGTACACGGTCCATCCTGGGGAGACCAAGATGTACAGGGACTTGAAGAAGAATTTCTGGTGGAAAAGGATGAGAGTGGATATTGCCAAGTATTGTCGGGACCCGAATTTGCAAATCCGGACCCTCTGTGCATTCAGCACTAGTCCAGGATCACGCTAGTGCACACAATCTCAACATAGATGAATATCACAATCATACACAGCGGAATAATAAAAGTAACTCAATAATAGAATATAAACTATTGAACGACCTTAAAGTCAACCTTACATTTGTGAAACCCTGACGGCTTCAACTCCAAATAAGCAAAGTGAACGAAGAACATCGGTGAATCCCATCAATACGCCACAGGCAAGCGGCAGGAGTTCGACTCCTAGATAATCGCCTTCTCACGGAACTTCTTCTTCTTCGACGATGTAGACTTTTGCTCACTGGTGATTGTTTGTTTGCAAGGGGTGAGTACATAAAGCACTCAGCAAGTCATGCACAGAATGCAAGTCTAATAACTATATGCATGGCTTATTCCAAATGACATTTGAAGGGTTATTTTGCAATAAACAGCATTCACAAATATTCATAATAGATTGTAAAGCGGTAAAACAGATAACAATAGTAATAATTTCACAGTTGTTTCACAAGTAAACCATTCCACATCCTTAAACAATTATCACTTTTCCACAGGCAAACTGCCTCCAATCCCAAGTTCAATTTTAAGAAAAGATAACCCTTGACTGTAATCCCCGAGCATTGTCCAGTACCGTGGACTCGGCTATTCGAATAGATTTTACACTCTGCAGAGGTTATACACTTTACCCACAAGATACAATCCACTCACCACGTCAGCCGTGAATCGCCATACAAAAGTATGCGAATAAGCGATCATAACAAAGTCTTTCGGAGGCCTCTAACTACATAAGTGAACCTCTCCGGTGATTGCACACTAACCCTTCCCTTAGCGAAGGCGAAGTTTAGGCCAATCCACCGTTAGATGGGTACCTGGCCGCAGCCCCGGTACGCTCCCCCGTACAACTTACACAAAGGGTGTAGTTGACCTCCTGAGGTCCCACAGGTACGTTATTAGCAACTTAGTCAACTAGGTCCGTCCCATTACAGACATGTGGTTGCACGTTAGACCCAGTTCAAAGGCTTGCAAGGTTAAGTCCTTAGGGTGACCAGGGCAAGACTACCCGAAGAATCAAATCAACATCCCCAATGCCACAACTGGCCCACCTGATTATTCTTGCCACATGCCCGGTCGAAAAACTATTTATCAAACCCCAGTTGATTACCATGCACCACGTGCCATCAACATCACATGATACCTTTCCAAAACAGGTTCAATATATCATTAAGTCAATATTAACATTTGATTGTCCAAAATCATGCCATGAGCACGTAGCAGGTCTAAGCAGTATACTACAACGGTCTAAAACCCATGTTGGCAATTTAATAATGTCCAACTAGTAATCCACAACTAGGGTGACAAGGGTCATGGCACATATTTAAATAATCAAGGTGTCATACAGCAAATTGGTATTTATCTAACCCCCATATTTAAATAAAGTATTTTCTAATTGAACTAGCATGCAATAGTTTAAATCAAAATAGGTTTCAAAATAGGATCAACATGGTCAAAGCACAACTTGCCTGGCCCTTGCAAACTTTACTGTCTTTTACTCTTTATCCTTGATCCTTGGTCCTCGATCTTCAACTTCCACTTTCTCGATCCTCAGCTCGCTCGAACGACTTCCGGACGACACGTCTAACGATTAAAGAAACACAAGTACAAACCAATTCAAAAGACAAATCGAATAAACTCCAAATAAAGAACGAATAGCATTGGGCACAATGGTTTAGAAGGATTTGGGAACTCGAACGAATTAGATCGAAGAGTTGACAAAAGAGAACGGGCTTTCGGGAAAACACCGAAAAGTGAAAGACTAATAACTGGGAAAGAAAGAATAATATTCCGAAAAATATTTCTTCCGAAGTTATTATCTTGGTTGGACAGATAGTGACATATGGGCACTCGATCTATAGATCGGGTCCATAAGGATATGTTAGTTCACAATGAACTAAACTGATTCTCGAAGTTGACTTTTGTTGACCGAACGGACACAGTCAAACAAAAGAGAAGAAGACTGATAGACTAGATTGGGCACAAAGGTATGACACATGGCCATTGGTCTATCGACCAAGTCCACGAAGGAATTCTCGATTAATGGCAGATTAGGTTTTCAGGGATAAGACAAGACAAGTGTCTTACCACGATTGAAACAACGGGAAAGATTGCAAAGATAACAATGCGGTTCACGATAAACTTAGTTCATCAAACCGGTCTTAGGTTAGGGTTTTGATTCGGCTTTGAAGATGATATGACGATGAGACTAGGCTCACGTCATGATGATAGAACAGATGAAGGCATCGCACTAAGGTTTGTACATGAATGCACGCATGCGATGACAACGAAGCGATGAGAGCCAATCGTTAACGATGAAGCGTTAACGACGGAATGTTAACGGCGGGGCGTTAACGGGGAAACATTAACGGTGGAATGCTAACGACGGAACGTTAACGGTGGAGCGTTAATGGTGAAACGTTAACGGAGGAACGTTAACGACGAAACGTTAACGACGGAGCGTTAACGACGGAGCGTTAACGATGAAACGTTAACGGCAAAAGGTAACGGAGGAACGTTAAAGGCGGAGGTCAAACAATGACAGGATACTCATGAAACAAGGTAGCGACCGTCGGTGCAACGACATGGCCACGACAAAACGCTACCAAGGACGGCTAACCGATACGCGAACCGGCAGCAACGGGTTAAGCCGAAAACGACGGGTTTAGGCCGGAATCGGGCTTCTCGGCAAACGGAGACCAAAAGAACCTTAATGATGGACCAAAACAGTACGAGATGATCCACCGGATGCGACAACACGGCCGGAGCGAACCAAAATAGCCGGCGTCAAAAGGCGACGCGCGGCGACGGCAAACGGTGGCCTAAATATATATAAAAAATTCTGGAGGATGGGATGGCAAAGGGAGAATGTCTACTGCGTAGAACGCGGCGAGACGAACTCAACGGTATAGGCGGATTTTGCGGCGCCCTTCCGGATTAATCACAAACTGGCGATTAACGGGTTTCGGATCAAAACTTTGGACGGCTATAACTTCTAGAATAATGATCGAAACTTAACGAAATTTGACCGAGAGCTAGATGGGACCAAGAGGCACACCGTGACGTAGGTGGCTCGAAGAAATACCTTCTGGAACAGCTGGGAACGCGCGAGGAAGTTTGCCGCTGTCTGGAACGCAGTCTGAACGGAGAAATTAATTTACTGCGCCAAATCCAGAGGGCAAAACCTTGGGGCAATATGTGCATCCTGTAGAGGACATCCCCAGGAGTCTACACAAAAAATTTCACCATCAAACTCGAAAAATTGAGGGAGTTACGGCCTCGGCAAGATTCAAGATTGAAACGGCCATAACTTTTGATCCCTTGGACCAAATTGGCTGAATTTTGGACAACAAGCAGATGGTACCTTGTGGCACACCACGGAGAAGACAGATCTCGAAAAGAGTCGACGAGCTGCCCGGGACACGGCTCCAAAGTTTGGCCGGCGTTGGGCGATGTTCGGGCGACATTGGATGGATCTCGGAGTTTTGGAGATGATCCGGAGGTTGAAGATCCGTGGGAGAGGTCATGGGAGGTCTACATGAGGTTAGGGTGACGGCTAGGTTAAGAAAAATCAAGTTTGGACGCGTTTGGAGCAAAAACGGGTCTTGTAGGCATTTTATCGAGCAGTTTCCGTGCATGAAACGGACACGGGGTGACGTGGCCGATCGGGAGGCCGACACGTGGCGGCGGGTGCTGGCTGGCCTGGCCTGGCCCGGCTCGTGACGGCGGCCAGCGTGGCGTGGTGCTCGGCCCAGCCGGCGAGGCGTGGGAGGAGGGGTGGCCGGGTGGGCCGGCGCATGGAGGCAGGGCCCAAGCGGCGGGGTGGGCTGGCGGGAGGAGTGGAGGGGAAAAAGCCCAAAGCAATTTTCGAAATTTGCAGCATTTCCGAATAAAAATAATTCCAATAAATCAAATAATTCAATAGAGGCACTAAAAATACCAGAAACATTCTAGAAAAATTGCAGAAAATATTTTGAGACATTTCCAACTCAAATAAAATATTTTCAACAAAAATTTATATAAACTTTTCCAAATAATTAATTAATTTCAATAAAAGGGCTTAATACAAATCGATTCCGAATAAATCCAATAAATAGCAAACGAGCTCCGAAAAATCTCAAAAATTACAGAAGAACTTCTTGAAACACAAGGAATCCAAATAAAATAAAATAAACTTTATTTGGGGTTTAGAATAATCAAATTAAATTGTTTTAGCTTTTAGAAAATTCATATCAAGTTTTATAAACGCGAGAAAATCAACGAAAATTTTCGGGAAGCTAAACTAAACCAAAATTTTTGAAAACCCAAATTTTGGGATGTTACAAGTATGTGGCGTCTTGTGGGATCTGTCAGAAGATCAAAGCTGAGCATAAGCGTCCCGCCGGTCTGTTGCAGCCATTGGAGATTCCTGTGTGGCCATGGGATGACATCTCCATGGATTTCGTGGTTGGTCTACCTCGTTCTCCACGAGGGAAGGATGCTGTTTGGGTTGTGGTGGACCGTCTCAGCAAGTCTGCGCATTTCATTCGTATCCGCACGACCAATTCTGCGAGCGAGTTGGCTCCCATCTATGTGCGGGAGATTGTGAGACTGCATGGTGTACCTAAGACCATTATTTCTGATCGGGATGCGAAGTTCGTATCCAAGTTCTGGGAGAGTTTGCAGAGTGCTTTGGAGTGCAGCGGCCGCCTTAGTACCGCTTTTCACCCTCAGACGGATGGGCAGTCTGAGCGTACCATCCAGACTTTGGAAGACATGCTCAGGGCCTGTGTGATGGCTTGGAAAGGTAGCTGGGAGGATCATTTGCCTCTTGCGGAGTTTGCTTACAATAACAGTTATCATTCCAAAGATCCGGGCTGCTCCTTATGAGGTACTATATGGCCGGAAGTGCAGATCGCCACTTTGTTGGGATGCAGTGGGCGAGAGAGCGATTCTTGGACCGGATTGGGTTCAGCAGATCGTTGATCGTGTGGCGGAGGTGCAGCGAGAACCTTCTCGCAGTATGAGAGCGCATGTAAGAGCTATCTTGATGTGAGGCGGCGAGACTTGGAGTTTGAGGTGGGTGATAAGCGTACTCTTGCGAGTATCTCCCACCAAGGGTGTGGTGCGTTTTGGCACCAAAGGAAAGCTCACCCAAGGTATGTTGGGCCTTTTCCTATCATCGCCGAGTTGGTAGGTTGGCCTATCGTCTGGAGCTACCGGAATCTATGCAAGGTGTGCATAATGTGTTCCATGTCTCGATGTTGAGGAAATACTTGCATGATCCGGAGTTGGTGGTTCCGTTGGAACCATTAGTGCTTGAGCAGGACCTCACCTTCGAGTCCCGTCCTGTGGAAATTCTGGGGACTTCGGAGCGAGTGATGAAGAACCGGACGCTCAAGTTCGTTAAAGTTTTGTGGTCACATCAGACCGAGAGAGAAGCAACTTGGGAGCTGGAATCTCGCATGTGTGAGAAGTATCCCGAGCTTTTCGCCTCAGGTATGTGATGTGAAAACCAAGCTATCTTCGGTTTTGCTGGGTTGCGCGTTGGTACGTTTTAGATTCGAGGTCGAATCCTGTTGAAGGGGGGAAGAATGTGACACCACGGAGTGTCGTAACCTTAATTAATGTGCATGATTTGGTCAAAATCGGTATGAGATGTGGAATTAAGGTTAAAACTATAGGTTATGGAGGTTAATAGCTTTTCCGGGCCGTTTTCGGGGTTTTGGGCCTTCCCGGGGGAGTTTTGGGCCTTGGTGGGCTTTGGTAGGATGGATTAGGTCTCCGTAACGGACTAGGATTGTGTTGAGGACTGGTAAAAGGGGCTTCCCCCAGCCCCCTTGCGCCCCATGCAGCATTGGTGCGCCCCTCTCCCTCCCCCTCCTAAGCCCTAGCCGCCACCCCCTCTCCCTCTCCCTCTTGTGCGCCTCCACCTCCCCCTTTGCCCCATTGCTCCCCACCTCTACACCACCTCTCCTCCACCCCCTTGCTGCCCTAGGGTGGTCTCCACACCTCTGCACCTTGTGGATCCATCCGTTGGAGCGAGGAGCGAGGAGCGCGGAGCGAGGAGATCTATTGGAGATTCGTTCGTTGGGCAAAGGTATGATCATGGGGATCCTTGGGTTTGATCTAGGTACTGTTCTTAGGGTGTTTATGAAGTTTTTAGATCAATTGGTGGTGCTGGGTTGGAGTTCTTTGGGTTAGATCTAGACGTTGCCACGTTTCTGTTTTCGGGCAGCATGAGCAGTCGACCTAGGGTTCCTGTTTTCGCCAATTTAGAGTTCGAATCTGACTGTACGGACTTTTAAGAAGTTGTAGATAATTTTATTATATTTCCGTGCATATAAAGAACGTTAAATTCCACCCAGCCGTTTGAAAGTTATGACTATTTTACCGAGCGTATTAAAATCTGTGACGCGATTGGAACAGATCTCGGTAATCTGTAGATTAAACAACTTTAGAGGCCGAATCAGTCTTTCCTTATACCTAGAGAAAGTTGGGAAATTTCCTAAGCTACGCGAGGATGTACTCGTTTAATTGATTCGGAGTCCCAGAGCCCAAGTTATGCCTTTTGCAAGGCTGCTGTCCCGACGGGACAGAACCTCTGTATTTAGGTTTTGCGAGTAGTTGGCAATGTCGGGTTAGATGGGGGTTTGCGTACTGTTTTGAGGTTATGATTGTGAGTGTGTGATGCCTATGTGAAGGTGGTGTGACCCCGGGAGTGCCCTCTTCTTCCCGCCAATCCGTTGCACGTGGTTGAGGCAAGTGTGTTGTGATGGATAGCGAGTTGTAGGTTGCATGTTGAAATTAGATGGAATTGTCTACATGATATATGTCCACTTGCCATGTTTTAATGATTGCTATAATATTATGAGCATGTTTAAGATGTTATGATGCCATGTGTTAATATATGAGTTTTATATATTGTTGGCATGCTTGCATACATGACATGTTACATGGCCCGGGCGGTGAGAAAGTCATTAACTAATCCGGGAAGGTCGGTGAGAAAGTTATGACTAATCCGGAGAGCCAATAGAGTAAGTCCTACATCGTGATTCCATCTACCGTGGGTTGTGGAAGCGAGGAGTAGGCACCCTCCATCTTCGGGATGGAAGGGGGGAGAGGGTGCACACCGACGGGTGTGTACTCAACCATACCGGTATGAGTTTTCAAGGAGACATGAGCATTGCATTACATCTCGTACATATTGATGATGACAATGTTAAGTGTTTATGAATAAGATGATTTACATGAAGGGAGATGCTATTGCCTTATTGTTGTTCTTGTTGTCCATTGCAATATGCTTGCTGAGTTTCGAACTCACGCTTGTGTTTTCTTATTGTTTTAGGTACCATGAGAACGGCATGCGGGAAAGGGGAATAGACACACGCCCACACGTTGCTTCACCTTAATGTTTCCCCAAGTCAATTCTTTTAGTTTGATAATAAATTGCGTGTGATGGTCATTAAATTAAGGCTTAGCTTGGTTAATGAGAGTTTTATTGTTCGTTTGACACTTGGAACTTTAAGTGCTTAATGTTAGTCTTTTATTGTCGTTAAGACTCTATTTATTGCTATTTTAGATGTTTCCCTTATTGCCATATAATGCTATATAATGCTATACAAAGGAGGTGCTGCCGAAATCTCGGTTTTTAGCCTATGCGTCTTTGCTGGAATTTTATGTTAAATGTGGTATTTTGATGTTGTTTAGCTTATGTTTGGTAGCATTCAGGCATATTAAATGCCGGGGTGTTACAGTTGGTATCAGAGCGGGATGTAGGTCCTTGGAATATGTATTTTTAGTGTCATACCTTAAGTTGCAACTAAAATATGATGTGGAATAACTTAGAAACATGGCTTAGGTTCTAACTAAAACTTTGTTGTAGGATAGCAACATTAAAACTTGCAAAAGTGGTATAACTAATCTAAAATTTGACACACTTGGTTGCACAGTAGGATGGGGTTTTGGTTCATCATTGCATCGCGCTTGATTATGTGATAAAAAATATGTCTATGATGATGTTTGATCTATGTTCTTGGTTGTGTGATGTTGTGTTTATGTTTTTGTGTTTGGATGGTTGTCTGTCTGAAGCAGCCATGCCGAGGGGTAGAGGCCGTGGACGCCGTGGCCGTGGAGGCCAGGGGCGAGGCTCCTAGGGAGTTGAGGAGTGCATTCTTTGAGGGTAGCGTTCGCTCAATGCTCGTGGGCGGCTCAGAGAAGCTTCCAGTACCTGATCGAAGCGGGGTGCCCGCCGCCAATGGTGATTTAGTTCGAGGCTCTGCAGAGGGAGATTCGAGAGCTGCGCCCGATGGTGCGGGCAGCCCCTGCTGTGGTGCCTCCCCATGCAGTGGCCCCAGTTGTTGCCCCCGCTGCGCCGGAGCCGAGGATGAGTCTCCGGGAGTGGATGTCCCTCCGTCTTGACACTTTTGACGGAGCGGGCACGCCGATCGATCCAGATTGGGCGTGGTACATGGAGAGGCGGTTTGAGGTCCTAGAGTTGACCTCGGTCGAGGGCTCGCTTTGTGGCCTTTCACCGAAAGGCCAAGCCGATATCTGGTGGGAAGGGGTTACGGCTGCTAGAGCCCCGATCTTGGTCGATCACCTGGGAGGACTTTGTGGCTCGCTTCCGAGCCAAGTTCTACCCGGAGTCTTTTCTTGAGAGGATGGAGGATACTCTGACGACTCTTTCCCAGGGAAAGAAGTCGGTAGCAGAGTATGAGGTGGAGTTCAACAGCGTGGTGAGCTTCGTGCCGGCCGTGGCAGCCGACGACAGGGAGAAGGCGAGGAGGTTCCGTAGGGGCCTCAACCAGGAGTTCAGAGTTGTCATGGGGCGATCGTCCTCGTGACTTCCGCTCCGTGGTGGAAGCGGCGAAGGGCATGGAGCTCAAGTTGGAGCTCTCCGGGATAAGCAAAACCGAGGCGGTTCGGGGTTCCTGCGGCCCCGGGCGGGGCCGAAGAGGACCTTTGGTGGAGGAGGTGGGTCTTCTCGACCCACCTTCAAGAAGTTCAAGGGGGACAGGGCTCCTCCTCGGGGGCTAAGATGGGGCCGCCCGATCGTCTTCTTCGCGGCGTTGTTCGTCTGTGCCGGGCAGGGCATGAAGTGTTTCAAGTGCGGTGGTGAGCACCGTGCTTGAGTGTGGTTGGACCGGGAGTTGCAACCACTGCGGGCAAGCCCGGCCACATGGGGCGAGTCTGCCGGATGAATCGATAGCATCATCAAGTGGGAGGCGGTGCCTTCTCCTCCCACTCGGCGTCTTCCAGAGGATCGGTGCACATGATGGTTGCTCTGTTTCTCACCGCCCTTTGCGTGGCGCCACCAGCGGCGTCTTGGTGCCCGCACCGTCTACTCCTCCTCGATTGCCTCCTCCGCCCCAGCCTTGATGGGGCATCACCTGAGTCGGGGCTCATACGTCCGGCGCCACCAGGAGTGTCACGCTTTGCCGGGCCGAGTCGGTAGGGCATCGAGAGGTGGTTTGGTACTCTGCTCGTGGATTCCGTTGATGCCTTTGTTCTGTTTGATTAGGAGCATCCTATTCTTTTGTGTCGTCGGAGTTTGCTAGTAGAGCTAAGTTGGGAGTTCAATGGATTTCTCGAGTCCGTGTTAGTCGATTCTCTGAGGGTTTGATTGCTAGCTCTTTGGTTTGCCCGGGTTGCACCATTGCCATTGATGATGAGGTTTTCTTTGCCAATCTTATGGTGATCCAGTTGGCTCCTTTTGATGTCATTTTGGGCATGGACTGGCTGCATCAGTACCATGCCAAGATCTGTTGTTTCTTGAAAACGGTTGCCTTGCAGGCCCCGTCAGGGGTAGAGTTGACCTTTCAGGGTGGTATACCTTCTAGCTCCGTCTTTGCTTTGACTAGTCTGTTTTCTGGTCGCCGTTTGAGGCATTTGGGTTTCCTCATGGCTTTGTCAGAAAAGCCATCTTCTTCAGTTTCCATTGAGGAGATTCCTGTAGTGAAGGAGTTCGTTGATGTGTTCCCTGACGAGTTGCCTGGTCTACCTCCTGTGAGGAATGTGGAGTTTCGTATTGATCTTGTTCCTGGCACTCGACCTATTTCTATCTCTCCATACCGCTTGGCTCGTCCTTTTCAAGACGAGTTGAAGAAGCGATTGGAGGATCACATGGCCAAGGGCTTTATTCGGGCGTAGCGTTTCACCATGGGAGCACCCGTCCTCTTCGTCTCGAAGAAGGATGGAAGTTGGCGTATGTGCATTGATTATCGTGCTCTTAATCAAGTGACAGTCAAGAACAAGTATCCTTTGCCTCGCATCGAGGATCTGTTTGACCAATCAAGGGAGCAAGGTGTTCTCCAAGATTGATCTTGATCGGGTACAATCAGATCCGTGTGAGGAAGCGGGACATTGAGAAGATCGCTTTCTCCACTAGGTATGGGCATTATGAATTTAAAGTTATGTCTTTTGGACTAACTAATGCTCTATTTGTCTTTATGGAGGCGATGAGCAGTATGCTACACAAGTATCTTGATGAGTTTGTGGTAGTGTTCATCGATGACATTCTGTTTACTCTAAATCGGAAGAGGAGCATGAGCGACATCTCGAGGCTTGTCTTTGTGCACCTTGAGGGAAAATCAGTTCTTTGCTAAGCTGAAAAAGTGCGAGTTACGGATTTCGAAGTGGGTTTTCTTGGCCACATCATCAATCCAGAGGGCATATCTGTAGATCCTAGCAAAGTCTCGTGATTTTGGATTGGAAGAGGCCTTCCAATGTCAAAGAGGTGCGTAGTTTCCTTGGGTTGGTGGCTACTATCGGCGTTTCGTGCAGGATTTCTCTATCATTGCCAAGCCACTTTCGCGGTGACTCGAAGGGGATGAAATTCCAAAGGATCGCAGAGTGTGAGCACAGTTTACGCACTTTGAAGGAGAAGTTAGTGATTGCTCTGTTCTTACCCTTCCCGAGCGGGAAGCGCTTCACGGTGTATTACGATGCTTCTCGGTTGGGACTTGGGTGTGTGCTCATGCAAGAGGGCAAGGTGATTGCTTATGCATCGAGGCGAGTTGAAAAGCACGAGCGTAACTATCCCACGCATGATCTTGAGCTAGCCGCCGTGGTGTTTGCATTGAAGATATCGAGGCATTACACAGACGGCGAGTCTTGTGACATTTTCATCGATCACAAGAGCCTCAAGTACATCTTTACCCAGAAAGATTTGAACTTGAGGCAGAGGAGGTGGCTAGAATTGATAAAGGATTATGACCTTACTATCCGGTATCATCCGGGATGGCAAATGTGGTGGCCGACGCTCTCGATCGCAAGACAATGCCCCTATTGTTGATTGTCTTGTTGCTGATTTTGAGCGTTTGGGGGTCTCCCTCGCTGCGGGGACCATGCAAGCTGAAACTCGATTGATTCTTGAGTCGGCAATTCCTGGCGTGTCACGGGAGGCACAAAGACATGACCGTTTTTCTCCAAAGGCGAGGAAACGCCTTGAGGATGGCAAGTCTGGAGACTTTACCGTTGATGATGCGGGAGCTTTGAGATTTCAGGGCCGTTTGTGCGTACCTCAGAAATCTCAAGTGAAAGAAGACATTCTGAAAGAGGCTCATCGCACCCCGTACACGGTCCATCCTTGGAGACCAAGATGTACAGGACTTGAAGAAGAATTTCTGGTGGAAAAGGATGAGAGTGGATATTGCCAAGTATGTGGCGTCTTGTGGGATCTGTCGAGAAGATCAAAGCTGAGCATAAAGCGTCCCGCCGGTCTATTGCAGCCATTGGAGATTCTGTGTGGCCATGGGATGACATCTCCATGGATTTTGTGGTTGGTCTACCTCGTTCTCCACGAGGAAGGATCTTGTTTGGGTTGTGGTGGACCGTCTCGGCAAGTCTGCGCATTTCATTCCTATCCGCACGACCAATTCTGCGGCGAGTTGGCTCCCATCTATGTGCGGGAGATTGTGAGACTACATGGTGTACCTAAGACCATTATTTCTGATCGGGATAAGAAGTTCGTCTCCAAGTTAGGAGAGTTTGCAGAGTGCTTTGGAGTGCAGCGGCTTCGCCTTAGTACCGCTTTTCACCCTCAGACGGATGGGCGATCTGGCGTACCATCCAGACTTTGGAAGACATGCTCGGGGCCTATGTGATGGCTTGGAAAGGTAGCTGGGAGGATCATTTGCCTCTTGCGGAGTTTGCTTACAATAACAGCTATCATTCCAAAGATCCGGGCTGCTCCTTATGAGGTACTATATGGCCGGAAGTGCAGATCGCCACTTTGTTGGGATGCGGTGGGCGAGAGCGATTCTTGGACGGATTGGGTTCAGCGGTATTGATCGCGTGGCGGAGTGCAGCGAGAACCTTCTCGCAGCCTATGAAGCAGAGCGCATGAAGAGCTATCTTGATGTGGCGGCGAGACTTGGAGTTTGAGGTGGGTGATAAGCGTACTCTTGCAGTATCTCCCACCAAGGGTGTGGTGCATTTTGGCACCAAAGGAAAGCTTCAGTCCAAGGTATGTTGGGCCTTTTCCTATCATCGCTCGAGTTGGTAGGTTGGCCTATCGTCTGAGCTAAGGAATCTATGCAAGGTGTGCATAATGTGTTCCATGTCTCGATGTTGAGGAAATACTTGCATGATCCGGAGTTGGTGGTTCCGTTGGAACCATTAGTGCTTGAGCAGGACCTCACCTTGAGTCCCGTCTGTGGAAATGCAGGGACTTGGGCGAGTGATGAAGAACCAGGACGCTCAAGTTCGTTAAAGTTTTGTGGTCACATCAGGCCGAGAGAGAAGCAACTTGGGAGCTGGAATCTCGCATGTGTGAGAAGTATCGAGCTTTTAAGCCTCAGGTATGTGATGTGAAAACCAAGCTATCTTCGGTTTTGCTGGGTTGCGCGTTTGTACGTTTTAGATTCGAGGTCGAATCCTGTTGAAGGGGGGAAGAATGTGACACCACGGAGTGTCGTAACCTTAATTAATGTGCATGATTTGGTCAAAATCGGTATGAGATGTGGAATTAAGGTTAAAACTATAGGTTATGGAGGTTAATAGCTTGTCCAGGCCGTTTAGGCCGTTTGGGTTTTGGGCCTTCGAGTTTTGGGCCTTGGTGGGCTTTGGTGGGATGGATTAGGTCTCGTAACGGACTAGGATTGTGTTGAGGGCTGGTAAAGGGGCTTCCCCAGCCCCCTTGCGCCCCATGCAGCATTGGTGCGCCCCTCTCCCTCCCCCTCCTAAGCCCTAGCCGCCACCCCCTCTCCCTCTCCCTCTTGTGCGCCTCCACCTCCCCCTTTGCCCCATTGCTCCCCACCTCTTCACCACCTCTCCTCCACCCCCTTGCTGCCCTAGGGTGGTCTCCACACCTCTGCACCTTGTGGATCCATCCGTTGGAGCGAGGAGCGAGGAGCGAGGAGCGTGGAGCGAGGAGCGATCCGCGAGGAGATCTATTGGAGATTCGTTCGTTGGTCAAAGGTATGATCATGGGGATCCTTGGGTTTGATCTAGGTACTGTTCTTAGGGTGTTTATGAAGTTTTTAGATCAATTGGTGGTTCTGGGTTGGAGTTCTTTGGGTTAGATCTAGACGTTGCCACGTTTCTGTTTTCGGGCAGCATGAGCAGTCGACCTAGGGTTCCTGTTTTCGCCAATTTAGAGTTCGAATCTGACTGTACGGACTTTTAAGAAGTTGTATATAATTTTATTATCTTTCCATGCATATAAAGAACGTTAAATTCCACCTAGCCGTTTGAAAGTTATGACTGTTTTCCGAGCGTATTAAAATCTGTGACGCGATTGGAACAGATCTCGGTAATCTGTAGATTAAACAACTTTAGAAGCCGAATCAGTCTTTCCTTATACCTATAGAAAGTTGGGAAATTTCCTAAGCTACGCGAGGATGTACTCGTTTAATTGATTCGGAGTCGCAGAGCCCAAGTTATGCCTTTTGCAAGGCTGCTGTCCCGACGGGACAGAACCTCTGTATTTAGGTTTTGCGAGTAGTTGGCAATGTCGGGTTAGATGGGGGTTTGCGTACTGTTTTGAGGTTATGATTGTGAGTGTGTGATGCCTATGTGAAGGTGGTGTGACCCCGGGAGTGCCCTCTTCTTCCCGCCAATCCGTTGCACGTGGTTGAGGCAAGTGTGTTGTGATGGATAGCGAGTTGTAGGTTGCATGTTGAAATTAGATGGAATTGTCTACATGATATATGTCCACTTGCCATGTTTTAATGATTGCTATAATATTATGAGCATGTTTAAGATGTTATGATGCCATGTGTTAATATATGAGTTTTATATATTGTTGGCATGCTTGCATACATGACATGTTACATGGCAGGCGGTGAGAAAGTCATTAACTAATCCGGGAAGGTCGGTGAGAAAGTTATGACTAATCCGGAGAGCCAATAGAGTAAGTCCTACATCGTGATTCCATCTACCGTGGGTTGTGGAAGCGAGGAGTAGGCACCCTCCATCTTCGGGATGGAAGGGGGGAGAGGGTGCACACCGACGGGTGTGTACTCAACCATACCGGTATGAGTTTCCAAGGAGACATGAGCATTGCATTACATCTCATACATATTGATGATGACAATGTTAAGTGTTTATGAATAAGATGATTTACATGAAGGGAGATGCTATTGCCTTATTGTTGTTCTTGTTGTCCATTGCAATATGCTTGCTGAGTTTTGAACTCACGCTTGTGTTTTCTTATTGTTTTAGGTACCATGAGAACGGCATGCGGGAAAGGGGAATAGACACACGCCCACACGTTGCTTCACCTTAATGTTTCCCAAGTCAATTCTTTTAGTTTGATAATAAATTGCGTGTGATGGTCATTAAATTAAGGCTTAGCTTGGTTAATGAGAGTTTTATTGTTCGTTTGACACTTGGAACTTTAAGTGCTTAATGTTAGTCTTTTATTATCGTTAAGACTCTATTTATTGCTGTTTTAGATGTTTCCCTTATTGCCATATAATGCTATATTGTTGTTGCTCCTTAAATTCATGATAAAACAAAGGAGGTGCTGCCGAAATCTCGGTTTTTAGCCTATGCACCTTTGCTGGAATTTTATGTTAAATGTGGTATTTTGATGTTGTTTAGCTTATGTTTGGTAGCATTCAGGCATATTAAATGCCGGGGTGTTATTCTGATTAGTATCGAGCGAAATTTGTAGGTCCTTGGAATATGTATTTTTAGTATCATACCTTAAGTTGCAACTAAAATATGATGTGGAATAACTTAGAAACATGGCTTAGGTTCTAACTAAAACTTTGTTGTAGGATAGCAACATTAAAACTTGCAAAAGTGGTATAACTAATCTAAAATTTGACACACTTGGTTGCACAGTAGGATGGGGTTTTGGTTCATCATTGCATCGCGCTTGATTATGTGATAAAAATTATGTCTATGATGATGTTTGATCTATGTTCTTGGTTGTGTGATGTTGTGTTTATGTTTTTGTGTTTGGATGGTTGTCTGTCTGAAGCAGCCATGCCGAGGGGTAGAGGCCGTGGACGCCGTGGCCGTGGAGGCCAGGGGCGAGGCTCCCAGGGAGTTGAGGAGTCTGTTGCTGAGGGTAGCGTTTCGCTCAATGCTCGTGGGCCAGCTCAGGAGAAGCTTCCAGCTGCACAGTCGGGGGCGGGGGTGCTCGCCGCCAATGGTGATTTAGTTCAGTCTCTGCAGAGGGAGATTCAGGAGCTGCGCCAGCAGTTGCGGGCAGCCCCTGCTTGGTTAATGAGAGTTTTATTGTTCGTTTGACACTTGGAACTTTAAGTGCTTAATGTTAGTCTTTTATTGTCGTTAAGACTCTATTTATTGCTGTTTTAGATGTTTCCCTTATTGCCATATAATGCTATATTGTTGTTGCTCCTTAAATTCATGATAAAACAAAGGAGGTGCTGCCGAAATCTCGGTTTTTAGCCTATGCGCCTTTGCTGGAATTTTATGTTAAATGTGGTATTTTGATGTTGTTTAGCTTATGTTTGGTAGCATTCAGGCATATTAAATGCCGGGGTGTTACAGAAGTCGCCAAAAACCATGTGTATGACAGACCAAACTTTCATACAAGGGAAAAACGAAGTTTTCTTGGAAAGAAATCAAACACAAGCACAAGCACATTTTGCAAATTCAGTTCTAAGCTAATTTTTCAGCACATGATTTCACAATCTCCCCCTTGATGAAAACATTGGCAACACCACTTAGAATTGAACATTTGGCATTCACTTTATAAAAGATTTTGAAATCCAAGGAATCAAAGACCAAAGAAAGTGAGTAGGAATCAAAGACCAAAGAAAATGATTGAATCTATTTGCATTAAAAAAAATTGCATTAAAAAAACCGATCAAAAAAGGGCGAGCGAAGTAAGTGATCAAAAAACTTTGTTCTTTGTTCGTCCTATCTATAAGAGGAGTGCATATGAAAAATGTAAGTGAAATCATAGAAACTTTGTTCTTTGTTCATTATAAAAGATTTTGAAATCCAAGGAATCAAAGACCAAAGAAAATGAGTTGGAAACAACTCCCCCTTTTTTCTTTTCCCTCTTTTTCAATAATAACTCCCAATTTTCTCCCCCTTTGACAATGTAGACATCAAGAACTCAAAAACTCCCCCTCAATGAATGCAGTATCTCAAGCTTTGAAGTATATTCAAGGTATATTATCAAAGTAAGGCATTTGGAGAGTTTTTACGAGAGTTTTCACAATTTTTTATCAATTTATCCAATGAGAAAGCAAATTGTGAGAATATGGAGGCTCTACCACATAGAAAAGTAATCAAATTAGAGCAAACAAGTAAAATGTCATAAACTGATTTTGCTAAAACTAAAAAGAAATCTATCATGAGCAAAGAGAGACTTTCAAATTCACTAATGTTTGTCTCAAGCCTTTTCAAAAATTTGAATTTTTTTTTATCACGTTTGACAATTTTGCTTTGTGATCAACAGGGATGACAAGTAACTGCACACTAGCCCATACTTGTGTATGAGTAGGTAGTTCTTTCTTGTATCTTTCTCAGTTTAAATTGGCAAGTGGCTTCACATTGTTCTGAACTTTTGTTTAGACAAGTAGCCTTTTCTTGCATCTTTTGAATTGAAATCCCTGGCAAGGAAGCTGCACATTGTACTAAACTTGTGTTTAGCCAAGTAGCTTTTGCTTGCATCTTTTTCAACTTGCTTTTAATATTAAAACACTGATTTTGCTTGAGACTCATAATGATCATTTGAAGTCCAACAAAAAAGCTCACACATAGTTTCTAATCAGCTCTAGCCTTTCAACAGATGACAAGAAACTTTTAAGCCTATTTCACAAATGCAATATAATGAGCAAGAGCCAAAATATTCTCGAAAAGCATCTCAAATTGAATTATTTTAGTCTTTTAGTCTTTTAGTGAGAAGTGAAGCAAAGTAGCATTAATTTGACTATATACACAAGAATAGTCAACAAAGCTTTGTACTACAAGATGCAATGAAAACAGGGGAGTTTTCTTTAAGTGAAACGTCAAAATAGCTCCTTGTAGTAACCAAAGACAAGTAACACAAATGAAAGAGTTAAAATCAAGACTCCCCCTCAAATCAACCCATGGGGATGAATGATCCCAAGTTCGCCGCGTAAGAAAGCAAAGCGAGAAGAATCAAGCGGCTTAGTGAAAATATCAGCAATTTGAGCATCCGAATCAACAAATTTCAGTTCAATAGCTCCTTTTTCAACATGATCTCTAAGAAAATGATATCGAACATCAATGTGTTTAGTCCTTGAATGTTGAACAGGATTTTTAGCGATGTGAATTGCACTAGTATTATCACAAAGAAGTGAAACACTATTAAGGTTAATGCCGTAATCTTTAAGAGTTGAAGTGATCCAAAGAATTTGAGAACAACAACTGGCGGTACATAACGTATTCGGCTAATGAGAGAATGAGCAATGAGGACTGTTTCTTAGAAGACCATGAAACAAGTGAAGTGCCAAGAAAATGACATGTTCAGAAGTACTCTTTCTATCTAATCTACACCCCGCAAAATCAGCATCGAATATCCTAGGAGTGTAAGTGAAGAAGAACAAGAATACCAAATGCCAAATTCGAAGTGGAGCGAAGATACGAAAATTCTTTTAATTGCTTGTCGATGTGATTCTCGAGGAGAGGCTTGAAATCGAGTGCACAAACATACTTGCAAAATGTATGTCAGGCCTCAAAGCGATCAAATCTGAAGTGATCCAATCATGCTTCTGTATTCCTTTTGGTCCATCTCGACACCATTTTCGTCAGGATCCAAAATTGTTGTTGTGCTCATTGGAGTAGATACTGACTTTCCTTCTCCCATATCGAATTTCTTTAGTAGCTCCTTTGTATACTTGGATTGGTGCAGGAAGATCCCTTCTTTCGCTTGCTTGATTTGAAATCCAAGGAAGTGTGTCAACTCTCCCATCATACTCATCTCGAATTCCCTGGACATCATTTCGAAAAGCGCAACACAAGAGAGTGGGAGGATCCTCCAAAGATAATATCATCCACATAAATTTGCACCACAAGGAATTGATCATTTGAATTTTGAGTAAACAGAGTTTTATCAACTTTTCCCATCTCAAAATTATGTTGAAGCAAGAAGCCTTTTAATCTATCATACCATGCACGAGGAGCTTGTTTTAATCCATAAAGAGCTTTTGATAAGCGATACACATGATTAGGAAATTTTTCATTTTCAAAACCAGGGGGTTGTTTCACAAAAACTTCTTCTTCTATAAAACCGTTTAGAAAAGCACTTTTCACATCCATTTGAAATAACTTAAAACCTTTTGAAGCTGCAAAAGCCAAGAGGATGCGAATAGCTTCTAAACGAGCAACAGGAGCAAATGTTTCATCAAAATCAATTTCTTCAAGTTGAGAATATCCTTGAGCTACAAGTCTAGCTTTGTTTCTAACAATTATTCCATCTTCATTTAACTTGTTCTTAAAAACCCATTTTGTTCCAATAATGTTTTGATTTTTAGGAGGTTCCACTAAAGACCAAACTTTATTCCTTTCAAAGTTTTCTAACTCTTCATGCATCACATCTACCCAAGAACTATCAGTTAAAGCATGAGTAATGTTCTTAGGTTCAAAATTAGCAACAAAAGCAGAATGCATGCATAAAAGAGTTTGAGATGAATTAGAACGTGTCACCCTTTCATGAAGACTTCCAATAATTTGTTCAGGAGGATGGTTCTTCAAAACAGTAAGGGGAGGTCCAGTTGTTTCAGTCGTCGTGGGAGGTGTAGGAGAATCTGAAGTAGTAGTCACATCAATTTGTTCAGGAACATCTTCCCGCTCTGTAGGTATGAGCTCATCATCATCATTATCTTCATCATTTTCTTGAATCTTTTATCCAAAAGATTGGCTCTAAATCTTCTCGTGAACCTGAAATGTCGGGTCTAGCTCGAGGCTAGCCTCATCAAAAGTAACATCGCATGTCTCCAACAATTTGTTAGTTGATAAATCAAGTACCACGATATCCACGAGAGTGCAACGAATAGCCAAGGAAAATACCATACGTACTACGAGCTTGAATTTATCAAGATTTCCATGTTTAAGAATAAAGCATTTGCAACCAAACACTCGTAAGTGAGAAACAGATGGTTTACGATCAAATCTTAGTTCATAAGATGTTTTACCAAGTAAAGCTCTGAGATAGACCCTATTTGATATATAGCAAGCAGAAGAAATTGCCTCAGCCCAAAATTTTCTTGAAGTGTTGTATTCATCTAGCATAGTTCTAGCCATTTGAATCAAAGTTCTATTTTTCCTTTCTACAACACCATTCTGTGAGGGAGAATAAGGCGAAGAAAATTGATGTTCAATCCCATTAGTTTCACAAAAAGATTTAAACAAAGCATTTTTGAATTCCATACCATTATCAGTTCTTATGACTTTCAAAGTGTTAGGCAATTCAATTATCAATCTTTTAATGAAAACATGAAAGAGTCCAAAGATCTTATCTTTCGAAGAGAGAAAATGCACCCAAGAGTATCTTGAATAATCATCAACTATCACCAGAAAGTACCACTTACCTCCGGCCGATTGTACTCGAGATAGTCCTACTGTATCCATGTGAAGAAGTTGACCGGGGCCAGTGGTCATTACAGTAGAGACAGGAGCATGAGGGGCTCCAACCATCTTACCATGTCGACAGGAAGCACAAACAATGTCTTTGCAAGATTTTAATTTTGGCAAGCCACGAATTAAGTCTAGACTACTCAATCTAGATAACAGATCAAAGCCCATGTGACCTAACCGACGATGCCAAAAATTGAGATTTCTAGATTCTGAAGCAACAAAACAATGTGAACTTGAAGCATTGCTAAAATTTGCTATGAAAATTTTTCCAAGTCTAGATATTTCAAGAGTCAAGTTTCGGAAGCATCGAGTACTCTACATGCATTTGGTTTAAAACTCACTTCAAAGTTTTCATCCAACAATTGAGATCTGAGGCAGAAGGTTGAATTTCAGTTTAGACACCAAAGAGACATTCTTTAAAGTAAAGTGATCATTCACCTTCACTGTACCTTTTGCAATGACGCGCCCAGTAGTAGCATCTCCAAAAGTGATCGTTTCGTTCCCAGATGCTTTTGTTAGGGAGGAGAACCAACTTGGGTTGCCTGTCATGTGTTGGCAGCATCCTGAATCAACAACCCAGATGTTCTCCTTCCCTTCTCGTACCACCTACATGTTATGAACAGAAGATGTCGAGGATTATTGGCGAGGTTAGAGAAATATGATTTAGGTATCCAAAGCTTGAATCACTTTCGGCGAGGAGGTGATCGTACAAAAGCTTGTGAATGCAAAGTAGATGAATTTCTAGGTATTTTGTTTGCTTTCACTAGCGGAACATGTGGAGAAATGATACGTGTTTGTCTAAAGTTAGACTTAGCCTTTGAATTTTCCTTTCTCTATTGTTTGGCTAGTGTCGGGACCCCGAATTTGCAAATCCGGACCCTCTGTGTATTCAGCACTAGTCCAGGAACGCGCTAGTGCACACAGTCTTAACATCGGTAAATATCACAATCATACCAATCGATATTATCAAAGTACTTTATTTAAATAACCAAACTGGTTACTCGACCTTATAGTCAAGTTACAAATATATGCCTCGCAAGGCAAAACTTATTAAAGAGAAATAATAGCAGCGGAAAATCAAATAAGGTAACATCGTGGCGCCATCCAGTATATGTCGGGACCCCGAATTTGCAAATCCGGACCCTCTGTGTATTCAGCACTAGTCCAGGAACGCGCTAGTGCACACAGTCTTAACATCGGTAAATATCACAATCATACCAATCGATATTATCAAAGTACTTTATTTAAATAACCAAACAGGTTACTTGACCTTATGGTCAAGTTACAAATATATGCCTCGCAAGGCGAAACTTATTAAAAGAGAAATAATAGCAGCGAAAAATCAAATAACTTCGTGGCGCCATCCAGTATACCACAGGCAACTGACTGGGCTCGCATCCCTAAGTAGACGGGTCCTCTTGGAATTCCTCCTCCGAAGCTGGCGTAGTCTCCTCTTCAACTGGTATTGTGTTGAGGCAAGGGTGAGTACTTGGTACTCAGCAAGTCATGCACAGAATGCAAGCTAATATACTATATGCATGGCTTGGTACAAAGGAATAGCTTAAGGTATATTTGCAGAAATGTGACTTTTGACAAGTAATATAAGTAGATTCGAAAGCAGTAGAAATAAGTAAAGCATAAATAACTTCTCAAGAAATTTAATAAACATTTTCCCCATCCTAAACCACATTTCCATCATCTTCATTGTTAAACCAAACCAACCTTTCAAACCAAAGTTATTTTTGAGAAAATCTAACCCTTGACTGTAATTCCCGAGCATTGTCCAGTACCGCGGACTCGGCTATTTAAATAGATTCTACACTCTGCAGAGGTTATGCACTTTACCCACAAGATACAGTCAAACACCACAAAGGCGAGTTCCCGTAACAAAGCGTTTCGGAAGCCTCAAACAACACAGGTGGTCCTCTCCGGTTCGTGCTCTACACCATCCCTTCCCTTAGCCAAGGCGAAGTATGGGACCAACACACCGTTAGATGGGTATCGGCCCACGACCACGATACGCTCCCCGCACAATCACACAAACGGTGTAATTGACACCCTGAGGCTTCACAAGTGAGTCCTTAGCGACTTAGTCAACTAGGACCGTCCCATTCCAGCCATGTGGTTGCAAGTATGACCCAGTTCAAAGGCTTGCAAGGTTAAGTCCTTAGAGTGACCAGGGCAAGACTACCCGAAGAACCAAATCAACATCCCCAATGCCACAATGGCCCACTGATTACTCTTGCCACATGCCCTGGCCGAAATCGTTTATCAAACCCCAGTTGATTACCATGCACCACGTGCCATCAACATCACATGATACTTTTCCAAAACAGGTTCAATATATCATTAAGTCAATATTAACATTTGATTGTCCAAAATCATATTATGAGCACGTAGCAGGTCTAAGCAGTATACTACAACGGTCTAAACCCAGATTGGCAATTTAATAATGTCCAACTAGTAAACCACAACTAGGGTGACAAGGGTCATGGCACATACTTAAGTAATCAAGGTGTCATACAGCAAATTGGTATTTATCTAACCCCCATGTTTAAACAAAGTATCTTTCTAATTGAACTAGCATGCAATAGTTTAAATCAAAATAGATTTCGAAATAGGATCAACATGGTCAAAGCACAACTTGCCTTCAAAAAGTACTTGCTCTTGGTCTTGAGTTGGATCCTGAGTTAATACTTCTCCTTTGAATCCTTCCGGCACTTCAACGTCTACTCGTAAAGCGTGCAAATAGCAAATACACAAATAAACAATAGGAAAAAAGTGCCCAAACATCCAAATAAAATCCATAAACAGAAAGAACATAATTTTATGGATTTTTAGAAACTGGAATCGTCAAATTTGGAGTTAAGACGCAAAAGTTATGATTATTTAAAGTTTAAATAATCATTTAAATAATTTTGCAGAGAAAAACTTTAGTCCAAAAATTAAATAAAATTTATATTTAGGTAGATCTCAATTTTATACAAATTTAGAAATTTGAATCACTCAAATCGGAGTTGAAGCATAAAAGTTATAAGCGTTTGAAGTTTGAAACAAAATCTGAAATCATTATTTCGAATTAATAAATCATTTTCTTTTTCGGAAATTAATTATTGCGTCATCATGGACACGTGGCAGCCTCTGATTGGTTGGCTGACGTCAGCCGGTCCATGGACTTGGTCCACGCTCGGCTCGGGTCTACCGTGGACCCGGTCCACAGCTCGGGTGAGGCTGACATGTGGGACCACTCGGGTGACGTCATCGCTGACGTCAGCGGGCTCGGCCACAGTCTTGCGAGTGGGACCCACTGTGGCGTCATGGGTGACGTCGGCGCTTAGGCGGGTTAGGCTGGCGACATACGGGCCCCACGACACGCGGGCCCAGCGTGTCGGCGTCACACGCTGCCAGCGTGTGGCGGCCCGGCGCGTCGGTCCAACTTCCCGACACGTGGCGCAATCTCAACCGTTGATTTGAAATTCAACGGCCGCGATTAGATCCAGGGTTAACACGTTGAATCTACTTGATGATCGTGGGCCGTTCGATCTAGATCGGACGGTCCAGATCTAATCCTATAATAATCTCTACTACGGCACGTGGCAATTGTGAACCGTTGGATCTTGATCCAACGGTCCAGATCTAATCGGGTTTGGAACACGTGAACTCACCTCAACCGCACGATCAAGATCGGACGGCGCACAGAGTTCGCGAGGGCGATGGCGACGCGGCGGAGCTGCAGCCACCGGAGACGGAGACGACGACGAGCTCGACGGCGCTCCGGGGTCGTTCCGGCGAAGTGGATGGTCTCTTCGGGTGCGTCTCGAAGCGGGGACTCCGGATCTGGGCTCCTTCTCGGCGGAAGACGACGGACGGCGGCGAGACGGGGCAAAAACCGCGGCGGAGTGGCGCTCAACTTCGGCGAGCTCGCACGGGCAAACGGCGACGGCTCAGGCGAGATGGCTCGGGGGAACGGGTGCGCAAGGATGAGGGCAACCTCGGGGCGTGACCAGGGCTTTAAATAGCCTCGGCGTTCGTGCCCGAGACGGAAACCTAATTCTACGCGGGCGCGGCGTGAGTCCGGCTTCGGACTCGGCGGAGACGACGCCTGGCCGTCCGTGGCACGATCAGCGGCCACGATCGCGTGGCGCGATCGGATCCGGGCGGATGCGGCTCGAGCCGTGCAGGCGGATCTCGGTAGTTGGATCTTGATCCAACGGTTGGGATCGATTAGGGTTTAATTTGGTTTGATCGAGTCACGTGGCTCGGGTCGGACTCGAGTCCGACTTCGGGTTCCGACTTCGATCGGATGAGCGATTACTCGACCGAGTTGAATTTCCAGCGATTTAATATTAAAAATAATTTCCGGTAATTCATTTAATTCATTAAAAATAGCAAAAGACTCGAGAAAAATTCGGAAAAATTGGAAAATACTTTGGATCATTTTGGACTCAAATAAAATATTTCCAACAAAATTTTATTTGCAAAATTAAATTCTTTAATTATTTCAAAATGGAATAAATTCAAATAAATTCCAAATAAATCCAAATAAATTCCAGAAAATTCCAAAAATTCACCAAAGTGCCAAATCACACATGAATTTAAGAAAAGCAAAATTTTGGGGTGTTACAGCTAGTCTAAAACAAAAATTCATCAAATGACCATCTTTTCCACAATGAGTGCAATTGTACTTAACAAAAGGTTTGACTTTAGAAGCAGAAGCAACATTTGCATTCATTATAGTAGAAGATAAAATTCCAGCAGATTTGAAGACAGTTTTCTCAGGATCTTTGACAATTTCAAACTTTCCACTTTCAAGAGTTTTAACAATAGTAGGAGCATATGATTTGTGATGAGCATAAGGATCAAAACCTAAACCTTTGTGATGAGTGCTGACTTTTGATTGATCCAAAATCATATTTAGATTTTTCTTTCCTTTAGTAAAACGTTCTAAAGACTTTTCCAAGTAATCAATTTTTCGAGAGAGTGTTAAACAATTATTACAGGAAACATCTACTTTTTCTTTTTACTTGCGACAAGTTGAGCATGAAAGAACTTCATGTGTAAGCAAATCATTAAACAATTGAGTAATCTTAGCATCTGCATCATGCAACTCCAATTCTAGTATGGGACATTTAGAACAAGAAGTTTGACCATGTAAACCATCAGTAGAGCAACCAACATTTTTCACAAGTTTTTCATTTTTCAATTGTGACACTACGGTATGGTGTGACATTATAGAATGTGAAATTAGAGAATAAAACCTTTCGGCTTGAGGTTTACTCGCGTTTTTGGGCCGTTTGAAGTGATGTGTCACCACGGAGTGTCGTAACCTTTTAAATGGTGCATGTTAAGGTCAAAAACTTTATGAAATATGGTATGGCAGGTTAAAACCATAAGGTATGGAGGTTAATAACATTTCCGGGCCGTTTTCGGGGTTTTGGGCCTTCCCGGGGGAGTTTGGGCCTTAAGTGGGCTTTGGTGGGATGGAGTAGGTCTCCGTAACGGACTAGGATTGGGTGTGGGGGCTGGTAAAAGGGCTCCCCACCAGCCCTTGGGCGTTCACCCCTGCCCCTTGTGCGCCCTTCCCCCACTTGCCCTTGCCCTAGCCGCCTCCCTCCTCCCTTGGCCGTGCGCCTCCCCCTCCCTTGCCCCTTTGCTCCCCACCTCTCCACCACCTCTCCTCCACCCCTTGCTGCCCTAGGGTGGCCACCCCACCCCTGCACCTCGTGGAATCGTCCCGTGGAGCGAGGAGCGATCCGCGAGGAGATCGATTGGAGTTTTCATTCGTCGGGCAAAGGTATGATCATGGGGATCCTTGGAATTGATCTAGGTACTGTTATTAGGGTGTTTATCAAGTTTTTAGATCAATTGGAGGTGCTGGATTGGAGTAATTTGGGTTAGATCTAGATGTTGCCACGTTTCTGTTTTCGGGCAGATTGAGCAGTTGGGCTAGGGTTCTAGTTTTCATCGATTTAGAATCCGATTATGTCCGTAGAGATGTTGAAGAAATTGTAGATAATTTAATTATGTTTCCGTGGACATAAAGCACGTTAAATTCCGATTAGCCGTTTGAAAGTTATGGCTGTTTTACCGAGCGTGTTAAAATCTGTGATGTAATTGGAACAGATCACGGTAATCTGTAGATTAGACGACTTTAGAGTCCGAATCAGTCTTTCCATATACCTAGATAAAGTTGGGAAATTTCCTAATCTACGCGAGGATGTACTCGTTTAATTGATTCGGAGTCCCATAACTCAAGTTATGCTTTTTGCAAGGCTGCTGTCCCGTCGGGACAGAACCTCTGTTTTTAGGTTTTGCGAGTAGTGGGCAATGTCGGGTTAGATGGGGGTTTGCGTACTGTTTTGTGGGCATGATTGTGAGTGTGTGATACCTATGTGCAGGTGGTGCGACCCCGGGAGTGCCTTCTACTTCCCGCCTTTCCGTTGCCCGTGGTTGAGGCAAGTGTGTTGTAATGAATAACGAATGTTATGTTGCTTGTTGAGACTAGATGAAAGATGGATTTCATGATATGATCAATTGCCATGCTTTAATGTTTTCCTATGATATGATGAGTATGCTATGATGCCATGTGTTAAATATACAAGTTTATGATGATGATGGCATATTTGCATACATGACATGTTACATGGCTCGGCGGTGAGAAAGTCATAACTAGTCGGGAAGGTCGGTGAGAAAGTTATGACTAATCCGGAAAGCCAATGAGTAAGTCCTACATCGTGATTCCATTCACCATGGTGAGCAGGCGAGGAGTAGGCACCCTCCATCTTCGGGATGGAAGGGGGAGAGGGTGCACACCGACGGGTGTGTACTCAACCATACCGGTATGAGTTTCCAAGGAGACATGAGCATTGCATTACATTGCATACATAATGATGATGATCTTGTTAAGTGTTCATGAATGAGATGATATACATGATGGGTGATGTTATTGCCATGATATTGTTCTTGTTGTCCATTACAATATACTTGCTGAGTTTGAACTCACGCTTGTGTTTTATGTTGTTTTTAGGTACTTTGAGATCGGCATGCGGGAAGGGAAATAGTCACACGCCCACACGTAGCTTCACCTTAATGATTCCACAAGTCATTCTATTAGTTTGATAATAAATTGCGTGTGATGATCATTGCTTTAGTGTTTAGCTTTACTACTTGAGAGCTTATTTGTTCTTTTGACACTTGGAGACATTAAGTGCTTGATGTTAGTCTTATATTGTCGTTAAGACTCTATTTATTGTTGTTTTAGATGTCGTGTGCTATGATATATCTTGCCATGATATTGATATTGTGTTAATTCATGGAAAAACAAAGGAGATGCTGCCGAAATATCGGTTTTTAGCCTATGTACCTTTGCTGGAATTTTATGTTAAATGTGGTATTTAGATGTTGTTTAGCTTGTGTTTGGTAGCATTCAGGCATATTAAATGCCGGAATTTTATGTTAAATGTGGTATTTAGATGTTGTTTAGCTTGTGTTTGGTAGCATTCAGGCATATTAAATGCCGGGGTGTTACAGTTGGTATCAGAGCGGGCTGTAGGTCCTTGGAATGTGTATTTTTAGAGTCATGCTATAGGGTACAACTAAAATGTGATGTGGAATAACTTAGAAACATGGCTTAGGTTTTTACTAAAATTTTGTCATAGGATAGCAACATTAAAACTTGCAAAAGTGGTATAACTAATCTAAAATTTGACACACATGGATGCACAGTAGGAAGGGTATGGGTATCGTTGTTTACGCTTAAATGTTGTATTTAAGCCTTGTTGCTAAATGCTATATTTGATATAGTACGTTGCTATGTCTATGAGATAAATGATTGAATTATTCCTGTTGTGGTGGTAAAAGTGGGGTTTTGGTGCCGAAGGATTTCGGCCACCTCTCTTATTTCATAGTAAGGGTGAGGTTTGACGGTGTGGTCGGTTAGCGCCACCACCGAAGAACTATTGACCCCTGTAGGAGAAGAGTGCTTATCATTTACATGCGTTGATCGGGTAGTTGATTTGGAGTCAAATAGAAGAGTTAATGGTGGTTTCCTTCGTATGTTCTTTGTTGTTCTGACGGTCGGTGTTCTTTGCTTTTCTTGGCTTTAGTAGATTTGAATCAAATGAAAAGTGTTGGGTTTTCGCGGATCGTTCCGTATGCGGTGTGTGGTTTTGTCTTCCTTGGTTGAAGACGAAGAAGAGGAGACTAGTGTTGAGCTTCTTTTGGGTGCCTTTCAGTTTTGATGCCGATTGATTGCATTATGGGGAACAAGCATTCAATTTATCCCTGTGTTTGTCTTTCTCACGAGGTTAAAGGAGTTATTGCGGAGTTGTGCGGACACTGGTGTCGGGACTGAAGTTACGTGGCTTTGTAGTAGTACGTGGTGTTTGATTCCGTTATTTTTCTTGGTTTAAGAAATCATCTTTGAAAAAAAACCCTTCTTGTTTCGTGAAAGATTGGGGTTTGGTGCTAAGGTTTTATTTGCAAAGGTTTATTTGATCGGTTGGATCCCTCCAGTGGGAGTCTTGGAGATTGAAAAGTGTTTTGGAGAATTCCTTTGCATGACCAAGTTTGGGTTTGTCTCATTGCAATTTTGAGAGTCAAGTTTCCTTATGAATTTGGGGTGAGTTTTAAAACTAAAATGTTGCAAACAAAGAAAGTAGTCCTTTGACTGAAATCGTTTGTCCCTAGTAAGAATTGATGTTTAAGCATGTTATGTAGTAGGTAACAATGTGATTAATATCTCTAGCTTGTGAATAAATAGACTACTAGTGTTGTAGTTTACTCTTAGCGAGATTGATTGAATGCGTTAATGTACATGCTTGGAATCTGTTGCTTTGTCATAAAAGTACTTATGACCCCGATCATGTTTAAAAGTTTTAAACCGGATGCATAGTTAAAACATTAAGATGATGTAGACTGCCGATATTGTTAAAGAAACTTTCTTTGGTTGTCTAAAGATGTTCTAATCTAATGGATTAATAGAGAGATTTAATTGTGTTGACTAGTGACTTTAATTTGGAAATTGATTAGAGTTTCTATTTATGTTGTCGCAAACCATTAGTATATTTGGAAGTATGCTGATTGTGTCCCTTCAATGCTAGTATTAATATCAATTGAGAAGACATAATACTTATTCTTAATGATGTTGTTAAGGGCAGTGTTAATACTAGTATTCAATCTATTTTAAATAGTTGGAGTATGTTGTGTGGTAGTAATTTGGTTATCACCTATGTATAGGATAGCTAAAAGCAATGTGTTGATTGATGATAATCAAATTTTTGATATTGATAACTTAGTAAGTGGTGGTAGTTGTGTAGAATACTTGTTGGAAACCATTGATTAAATGGAGGGTATTGTAACCTGTGGTGATGGAGTGAACCATGGATAATTAACCTGATGTAGAGTTTTATCCTTAATGAATGTATGCCTTGGAATCCTAGCTATGAACTTTGTCTTGTAGAGATAATATTTACATGTTGAAGTCGTTGTTTAACTGAATAAGGTTCGGTTGTCGAGACGTGAATAGATAGGAGGTATGAAATTTATATGTTGATCTTGTTGAAAGATTTGTGGAAGTACTATGTTTCAAATTTAGAATAAGATGTATTATGATTCGGTGATCCGTGGGGATCATGTCATTATAGTCTTGGTTGGGTGCCTTTTTGATAAGCATCATAAACCCTTATTAAGAAATGTTGGGAATGGTAACTAGAGGAAGAATTTGTTGTGAAACTTTCGGTTGAATTGTGTTGGGGCTCCTTAGATAGTAAATAGTGATTATTGAAGTCTTTAATGGAAAGCGTAGTGGAGTACTAGAGATGGTTCCTTTCATGCCGAAATTTGTTGTCTAAAAACCTTTGAAACTGGTTTGGTTGTTTGCCATCTCGGTTGAATGCTTTCGGTTGAGGTGTTCTTTATGTTGAGTTTCAGAGTTTCCCCAAAACTCATAGTGGTTGGTGTCGACCTTTGGTTTTGGCGAATTTGTTTAGTTCGTGTTGTGAGTTTGAGTTTACATCCAAAAGTTTTTGAGTGGATCGCGCCCTTCGCGTTAGACCGATTTATCTTTGAAATTAATTTTAAAAGGAAGCAGATGGTCATAAAGGGTTATGTTGGAAACTTTTGAGTTAAGCCCTTGATGTGTAACTCTATTTGGCTAGAGTTGGAGTCATTTGGAAAATGTGTCTGGTGTGCGGATGTTTCACAAGTCTGGATTTTTATGAATGTTTCATAAGTGAATTTGGTTAGAGAAGAGTTTTTCTTTTGGGATTGAGTTTCCCTCTCTTTTGATAAAATTTATGGCAGTTGTTTGTGCAGATGTCTAACTTTGGAGTCAATGTTCTTTTCCAAAACGTTGATCTTGGTTAAAATACGATGTTTTGCAAAGTTTAACTATCTATCGTTGGTGGGTTCTGATTTGATGTGGTGCCTTACTGTTAATTATGTTGCCGTCATAGTCTATATGATTTAGCGCAACCGTCAGTGTTATGGGTATTTCAATCATTTGATACCGAAGAAGAAGTTATTTGGTGAATGACTATTCGGTACCGTTGTTCCATGATGAATGAATGGTGAAAAGTAAACATGACATCGTTTTTACATGTTAAATGATAAAAGAGTCGTTGAGCCAGGTCGGTGAGAAAGTCATATATGGAGATATGACTAATCCGGAGTGCTCCTGAAGAGTGTGCATTTATGTCATGAAACGAGATTTCCCTTGCTTTCTAGTATGAAAAGAAGCAATGAACAATTTCTGGTATGTTGGTTGTGATGTAGGGGATTTATGCTTCCTTTGTGATTTGGCTTGGATGTTGCCGAATTCTTTCCAAAATGGTTGTTAACGCTTTGGGTTTGAGTTGTTGTGTGTACACTTGGGCTTGATAGCTAAGTGCTTTTGTGTGAGGGCGAGACCCTCTTAAGAAAGGAACCAATTGTGGTTTGGTAAGGTTTTCGATCCTAGCTTGGGCTAGGTGTCGAACCTTAGTGGTATAAGGGTGGTTTGTGATGGAGGTTGATGATGTATGGGTTTAACCTTTACTAAGAGTAGCGATGGGTGGAAGTGAAGTTGACGGTAGATCGGTGATAATTGCCCTGCCATGAGCAGTTGTCTTCACTAGTTGTTTTTGGGTTTGAGTCTTGCCTGGGAAAGGATGGAATAAAATGTTAGTATGATCGTGTATCGGAAGGGCTAGTGTGCCTTAATGAGTTATTCCCCTCGATGGAAACTTTCGAGAATGAAGAGAGGTCGTTAAAGGAATTGTGACTTCCTTTGATTATGTCATGTTGAGTTTAATGGAGTATGGTAGTCAGGCTGGTTGTGATAGAAGTATGAAGTGTTTGCCGTGAGGATTCGAGCGTTTTGGGTTGATGGAGCCCTTTGTGGTTGAAACGCAGATTCTGTTGGGGAATTGAAGTGAAGGTCGATTTGTGAGGGGTTGCCCTTAGTTGAGCTAGATCAACACTTTTTCTCTATGTGTTTGTTTTGGGAACTCGTTTGTTGTTAGTTCCGGTTTTAGTCGTTGTGTGAATGTTTTGAGCTGCAGAGAAGCCTTTTGTCCCTTGGGGACTTTGTTGTTGATTATGGCGTCCTTCGGATTCGAGGTCGAATCCTGTTGAAGGGGGGAAGAATGTGACACTACGGTATGGTGTGACATTATAGAATGTGAAATTAGAGAATAAAACCTTTCGGCTTGAGGTTTACTCGCGTTTTTGGGCCGTTTGAAGTGATGTGTCACCACGGAGTGTCGTAACCTTTTAAATGGTGCATGTTAAGGTCAAAAACTTTATGAAATATGGTATGGCAGGTTAAAACCATAAGGTATGGAGGTTAATAACGTTTAGGCCGTTTTGGGGTTTTGGGCCTTCAGGGAGTTTGGGCCTTAAGTGGGCTTTGGTGGGATGGAGTAGGTCTCCGTAACGGACTAGGATTGGGTGTGGGGGCTGGTAAAAGGGCTCCCCACCAGCCCTTGGGCGTTCACCCCTGCCCCTTGTGCGCCCTTCCCCCACTTGCCCTTGCCCTAGCCGCCTCCCTCCTCCCTTGGCCGTGCGCCTCCCCCTCCCTTGCCCCTTTGCTCCCCACCTCTCCACCACCTCTCCTCCACCCCTTGCTGCCCTAGGGTGGCCACCCCACCCCTGCACCTCGTGGAATCGTCTCGTGGAGCGAGGAGCGTGGAGCGTGGAGCGAGGAGCGAGGAGCGATCCGCGAGGAGATCGATTGGAGTTTTCGTTCGTCGGGCAAAGGTATGATCATGGGAATCCTTGGAATTGATCTAGGTACTGTTATTAGGGTGTTTATCAAGTTTTTAGATCAATTGGAGGTGCTGGATTGGAGTAATTTGGGTTAGATCTAGATGTTGCCACGTTTCTGTTTTCGGGCAGATTGAGCAGTTGGGCTAGGGTTCTAGTTTTCGTCGATTTAGAATCCGAGTCTGTCCGTATGGATGTTGAAGAAGTTGTAGATAATTTAATTATCTTTCCGTGGACATAAAGCACGTTAAATTCCGATCAGCTGTTTGAAAGTTATGGCTGTTTTACCGAGCGTGTTAAAATCTGTGACGTAATTGGAACAGATCACGGTAATCTGTAGATTAGACGACTTTAGAGTCCGAATCAGTCTTTCCATATACCTAGAGAAAGTTGGGAAATTTCCTAAGCTACGCGAGGATGTACTCGTTTAATTGATTTGGAGTCCCATAACTCAAGTTATGCTTTTTGCAAGGCTGCTGTCCCGTCGGGACAGAACCTCTGTTTTTAGGTTTTGCGAGTAGTGGGCAATGTCGGGTTAGATGGGGGTTTGCGTACTGTTTTGTGGGCATGATTGTGAGTGTGTGATACCTATGTGCAGGTGGTGCGACCCCGGGAGTGCCTTCTACTTCCCGCCTTTCCGTTGCCCGTGGTTGAGGCAAGTGTGTTGTAATGAATAACGAATGTTATGTTGCTTGTTGAGACTAGATGAAAGATGGATTTCATGATATGATCAATTGCCATGCTTTAATGTTTTCCTATGATATGGTGAGTATGCTATGATGCCATGTGTTAAATATACAAGTTTATGATGATGATGGCATATTTGCATACATGACATGTTACATGGCTCGGGCAGTGAGAAAGTCATAACTAGTCCGGAAAGGTCGGTGAGAAAGTTATGACTAATCCGGAAAGCCAATGAGTAAGTCCTACATCGTGATTCCATTCACCGTGGTGAACGGAAGCGAGGAGTAGGCACCCTCCATCTTCGGGATGGAAGGGGAGAGGGTGCACACCGACGGGTGTGTACTCAACCATACCGGTATGAGTTTCCAAGGAGACATGAGCATTGCATTACATTGCATACATAATGATGATGATACTGTTAAGTGTTCATGAATGAGATGATATACATGATGGGTGATGTTATTGCCATGATATTGTTCTTGTTGTCCATTACAATATACTTGCTGAGTTTCGAACTCACGCTTGTGTTTTATGTTGTTTTTTTAGGTACTTTGAGATCGGCATGCGGGAAGGGAAATAGTCACACGCCCACACGTAGCTTCACCTTAATGATTCCACAAGTCATTCTATTAGTTTGATAATAAATTGCGTGTGATGATCATTGCTTTAGTGTTTAGCTTTACTACTTGAGAGCTTATTTGTTCTTTTGACACTTGGAGACATTAAGTGCTTGATGTTAGTCTTATATTGTCGTTAAGACTCTATTTATTGCTGTTTTAGATGTCGTGTGCTATGATATATCTTGCCATGATATTGATATTGTGTTAATTCATGGAAAAACAAAGGAGATGCTGCCGAAATATCGGTTTTTAGCCTATGTACCTTTGCTGGAATTTTATGTTAAATGTGGTATTTAGATGTTGTTTAGCTTGTGTTTGGTAGCATTCAGGCATATTAAATGCCGGGGTGTTACATCAATTGTTTGGCATAAACTTGTTCTAGTTTAATCACATGTTCCTCTTTTTTAATTTCAAATTTGAGATCTAAGCAAGAATCACATGTCTTTTCAGAATTTGAATTTCTAAGATCAAAGTTTTCAGTTTTCAGCATGGATAGATCTTTCTCTAAGTTTTTATTTTTGAGTGAAGATTTTCTTAAAGATTTTCTCAATATGACTAAAACTTCACAAAGCTCATCATACGAAGGTATTACCTCATCATGTCATTTGGAGAGTCTGTCGTTGTCACTAGAATCACTAGTGTTCCCTTTCGCCATGAAGCACGATCCGGTGAAATCTTTCTCGTTCAACCGTTTGCTTCGCTTCCTTCTCATCGTCAGTTGAATCATCAATGTCGCTTAAGTCTAAGCGACCAATTGCAGCGAAGACTTTGTTGAGCATCTTCTTCGTCCGTTGCTTATTTTTGTCCTTGCTCTCTTTTGGCCGGAAGGTTTTGGAGGAGTTGCTTTGATCCTTCTCGTCTCTATCTTTGTTCTTGAAGCAGTTAGCACGGATGTGTCCTGCCTTGCCGCAGTTGTAGCAGTGGATGGAGGCTCCTCTTCTCTCCCTTGATCTCATGTACGCTGCATTGACACGCTTGGAAAGAAGAGCAAGTGTATCTTCTGGTATTTGATCTAGCTGTTCATTATTAAGAGCACTCAAGGCAGTAATGGAATATGATGATGAAGAACTAGTAGCATTATCACATGAAGAAGAATTTGCATTAAGAGCCAAAGAGTTATCATTGGATGTTCTGGAAACAATGTCTATCTCAAAAGTTTTGAGACTAGAATATAATTTATCCAATGTCATTTCACTCATCTTGTGAGCCTCCTAAATGCGATTACTTTCATTTGCGATTTTAAGATCAAGAGATGATAAGAAATGTCTAGCATTTTGAGTCGAGTGTATTGTACATCAACAGCTCTAAGATTGTTTAAGATTCTATTAAAGCGAGCAAAACAATCATCTAATGATTCTCCGTGAGTTCATTTCAAATCTAGTGTATTCCTTTTTAAATTGATCTTGCCTAGCCTCTTTGTGAGTTAGTGCCTTCATGATAATCTTGAAGAGATTTCCAAATTTCATGAGCAGTGAGTAAATGACAGACTCTATCGAATTCTTTTCTAGCAAGTCCTTGAAGCAATATGTTTCTAGCTCTATTATTACTTTCAACATCCTTTTCAAACTCGATTTTATCAATATCATCATTTGAAGGAAGCTTGTATGGAATCTTTACCTTGCGCCAAATAGCGTTACCTTGAGCTTGAAGATATGCAGTCATCCGGATCCGCCAGTGGGGGAAATCTGTGCCATCGAAGATCGGCGGTTTGTTCGAGTATTTCTCTGTTGCCATAACTTACCGTTTTACTAATCACCTGTTAAGATGGTTTTAGTAGAGCCAAGCTCTGATACCACTTGTAGGACCGAGTAGGCAACTAGAGGGGGGGTGAATAGATGCCTAATAAAATTCAACTAATTCTTTCGAAAAATTAACGACCCCTAAATAGCGGAAGAATATCTAATATTGAAGAGATCAAAACCCTAGACTAATTAGCAAAATAAGAACAAGAACTAGTTCTAATAAAATAAAGAGCAATATTTCTAATCAAGAATCAAAATGAAAGGAATATTGCATGAACTTCTCTTTATTCCAAAGCCATCTTCCACAGGATGACACCAAAAATCTTCTGATCTCAAAAGATTAGAAAACTCTAAACTAACTAGATAGAGCACACAAGCTCTTCTTTGTTGTAGGCACCTTTTGCTTCTTGCCCTTTACTTGGATAATTTCTAAGCCCCTAGAACCCTCTATTTAAAGGACAAGAGTCACCCAAAAATCTATCAAGAATCTGTTTAGACTTAGGAATCCTTTTTCTATTTTTCCCAACGTCTTCACGCAGACTCGGATTGCTCTTGCCTGGCTGGTCTTCACGCAGACTCGGACACGGCCAACCGAAGTCCTCTCGGACAATGCACTCACGCACACATGCATGCGATGCACTCACGCACACACGCACTCAACACGCCACGCACACATGCATTAAATGCACATGCAGGCAGACACACATGCACACATGCATGCACACACACCACGCACGCTACACCACGCACACATGCATGCACGCAACAATCTCGATCTCACATGCACCGTTCTCTAGTCCAAACATCTCGCATGACATCCTCGACCTTCACGACCTCAGTTCCTCCTTGAACCTAGTCTCGGTCCCGTCATCGACCATGTTCGACCTCAAGCAACACCTGCACATGAAAAAACACAAAACAATTCCGAGCACAAGTCCACGACTTGACTCACATCAATCCATGCAAATACTCACACGAGCATTGCATAAAGTCCACTTCAAAACAAGCAACATGAAATTCTTACCAATTTCATTATCTCAAAATCAAATTAAAATCAATTCCAAATTTTGCTCAAAAAAACATGTGTATGACGGACCAAATGTTTTGGTCTGTCATATAAGGGAAAAACGAAGTCGCCAAAAACCATGTGTATGACAGACCAAACTTTTTGGTCTGTCATACAAGGGAAAAACGAAGTCGCCAAAAAGCATGTGTATGACAGACCAAACTTTTTGGTCTGTCATACAAGGGAAAAACGAAGTCGCCAAAAACCATGTGTATGACAGACCAAACTTTTTGGTCTGTCATACAAGGGAAAAACGAAGTTTTCTTGGAAAGAAATCAAACACAAGCACAAGCACATTTTGCAAATTCAATTCTAAGCCAATTTTTCAGCACATGATTTCACAAATTTGGATGTGGGGCCAGATCCGTTAGAAAGAGGACGTTGAAACCTTTCAAACCAGTACTCATAGACCTCAAACACCCTTGTGGATCAAAAGTTATGGTCGTTTGAAGTTGGTGCTGTCCCGAAGGCCGAATCCGAGTTGAACTTGTTTTGCAGATTCCCGTTGACTCGTAAGGAATTTGGAGGTGGGGCTGGATCCGTTGGAAAGAGGACGTCGAAACCTTTCAAACCAGTACTCATAGACCTCAAACACCCTTGTGGATCAAAAGTTATGGTCATTTGAAGTTGGTGCTATCCCGGAGTCCGAATCCGAGTTGAACTTGTGCACCGGAAGAATTGGCTTCATGCTTGACGTTTGGTAGTCCTTCTCCTTGGTTCCTAAGGACAATAAAATCATCACAAGGATTAAATAGCATTCCATTCATTAAATTATTTGTATGCAACCCGAGGAACGCATTCACCTGGTAATTGAATTGACGTGCGCGAGCTCGAGTAATTGGCCCTTGTATTACATTGTTGGCTTCAATTGGGTTTGTAGGCATGGCCGTATGCATGGTAGTGATGTCCTCATCATCCTCCCCTTCTTGCATTTGAGTCGTCATCGACTCAAGTTCATCATCTTCTCCCAAGTTTGTCTTTAGATCTGATAATTCATTTGACGGGCTCGAGCTCGAGTCAATGGTCCTTGAACCGACGAAGATGTAGAAGGATGGCCAAGGTGGGGGTCGATAAAGCCATGCAGATGGAGCAATCGTAGTAGTTGTATATGAAGTAGAGGATACTGTGAAGTGTCGCCAACTTAATGGTCCTGGCCAAGGTGGGGGTCGATGAAACCATGCAGTTGATATAACTGTAGCAATACTTGGTGATGACCATATGTATGCAGTGTTAGTTCTGTCCATGATGAGCATGGTCTCATCATCCCCCCTTTCTTGAAGTGGAGTCGTCCTCGACTCCATCATATTGTCCTGTGAAATGTTAGTAATGACAGGAAACAAAGCAATATGCACATTTGCAATGAAATCAATGGATCGAGAATTTCTATCAACCGTATCCTCCCTTTCTTGAAAACTATCATGTGACTTGTGAATGGAACCAAATGTACTTGGTTTGACATGATTAGTGATATGGCAATTATTAAATTGATGATATTGTTGCATTGCAAACGGAGGTTTAAAATCTGAACAAATGTAAACTCGATGTGCTTTATACTCTCCTTTCTCACTATTTTTGCCAATAACATAAAAGATATTTTGTGATAACCATGACAAATCAGAATGTACAAAAAGGCTCTCCTCTAAATAATTCAGATCACACGGAACATCAAATTCAATGTAGCTTAATGTATATAAAGAAGACATCAATTTCAACTCATCATTTTCGCTTGTGATGTGAATGACATGTTTGTTTTCAGCATAAGTGTCTAGTGTGTTAACAAAAGTGACATGTCCATTTGCTAGTTGTGTCATGGATATAAGTGAAGTATTATCACACAACTCTTCTTTATCACAAGAAATAGCAAGCAAATCATCTTGTAACAAAGCAAAATCAGCAATTGGTTCCACTATTAGTTGCTCTACGATAGCATGATTTGTGGATAGTTTTAGCTCTTCAAAATTATTTTCTCCATGTGTAAAGTCCATACCTGTTATATTACCTTGTAAGTTCTCATCAATTTGTTGTAGGTGTTTCTTCAACTATTATCTCTTCACTTACACATGGGGTAGTCTTGATCAGTTCTTTCTCCATATGCACTTCTACATCATTCTCTCGATGGTGCTCACTTTTCTGCAAAATGTTAGCTACAAAGAAGAAGGTGCAACAATGGGCGCCTCAAATGAAGCTAATGATTCTTTCAAGGATTCAGCAAGCATATTTTCAACTCTACAAGCACATACAACCAATGCGAAAGAGAACTATATGTTTCATCAATAAGAGCATCCTGAATTTCTTGATTAAGTCCACGTATGAACCTAAGCTCTGTTGCTTCTTCACCTTCAACTAAACCACAACGCAACAAATGATTTTGCAATCGTTCATAGTATTCCTTAACGCACTTATTTCCTTGTTTCAAGCATTGGAGTCTAGTATACAAAAATTCAGAATGATATTCAGGAACATAATCAATTCTCATAAGTCTTTTCATGGCCTTCCAATTTTCAGGTTTTCTCTCTTTTCTACAAATATGTTTCCACCATGTTAATGCATATTCATTTAGCACACTAGCAGCAATCCTAATCTTTTCATTTTCAGACAAATCATACTTGCCAAATTCTTTGTCTACTGCTATCTCCCAATTAATATAGGCATCGAGGATCATAATGACCATTAAAAGGTGGAATGGCGAATTTAACCTTATCTAGGGAATCATCATCAACATGTACCGAGCATGTAGTATGCCATTTTTGTTGCTTAGAAGATGAGGTGGAGGACTGGAAGTTAGGGGCGTGCAAGCTTATCAAGTCTAGACAAAATAGTAGCAAGATTAGTGTTAGCAACTCCCTGAGCAGTCTCAATAGACCGAAGGCGGTCTTCTTGCATCAACATTCTAGCAACAATTCCCTTTGCGCGTGGAGAGTGATGCATCGAATCCTCATCACCTAACATGGTTAGTAGAAGAAAAAAAAACAATATAACAAGTATAATGTTCCTATCAACTACAAGGAGGTGGTGGCAATTCTCTCAACATTCAAGCCTATAACCAAAGCTCTTACAAGTTCTTACATGCAGCAGGTGTTGACGGCCGTTGGTGTGGTCAAAAGTTCTCCGAAGCTTGGATAAAGCGATTGCCAAGGGACCGAACAAATGTACGAGGTTGGATGTGGAGCTTGGATAGGCAATATTTATTTCCTATGCAATCTGATAATTCTAGTTATTGTAATGATAAGTAATGATCCAAACTAGAATTTACAAGCCCTAGTTGCCGATCTCAAAGATATAAGTGAATTTGAAGGCAACACACACGCAAAGATAATGGCACTTATGCAATCAAGGAATGAGCTATAAAATATAAGTGATGCACCAAAAGCTCTATTGCATAAGTCGTAGAGAGACGCTAACTTATTGCTTTGAGAATGTAAAAAGGGCACAAGATTGCTCACTAATTAATAAATTGCACCATATAAAAAGTAACGAACACAAATTAGGGTTTTGCTCAATGTAGTGCGACCGGCCACAATTTTATTTTTCTTTTCCTTTTTTGGCCTTTTGGCTCTTTCTCTTTTCTTTCTTTTGGTGACTTTCGGCCAACACTAGTATGAACAAAGTTTTTGAAATCCCTAACTCGGTGCCACAAGATAATATGATATGATAACTGAAGATTATGCAATGTATCAAGTAGAGCAGCCCTAAGCCATATCAACAAGCTAGTCTCAAATAGGATCAAAGTTACAAAGGATGAATTGGTTCCCAAAGGTAGGTGTACTGATGTTTTTCTAGGGCAGCAGACTTGTCGCCTAGATTAATGTTTGAAGATCACCGAATTTGATTGGTTCACAGTGGAAGGAATTGAAGCTTATATCCTCAGCTTTCAATAGAGTGCAAAAACACAAAAATCCGAGTTCGTATGTGAAAGTTATGCTCGAAATACCAAACTGGACCGAATTGAAGGATTGAAGCTACGCGAAGGAAATGAAAAATCAGCAACTAAAACATGGACTCTAATGGATCAAAACCTAACAAAACTCACTAAAATAACAGATTGAAACTAAAGGTTGAATTTTTGTGGAATAGTTTTCAATTTAGGACAGAAATCAAAAATAACCTAAGGCACTGATATTCTCACCGATCAACTGAAGCTCTGATACCACTTGATGTAACACTGGGTGTCCCGATCTTTCGATGAGAATGATAACCTTCGATTTGGGAGGAGACGACTTTCACGATCCGACTACAACGTACAACGACGATGCGCCTTAGCAATCGCTAAACCAACTCCAGATGGTTATTGACCTTGCCGTGGGCACGATCAACCTGATCACGAAGATCTATTCCTGCAAGCAATCGAAGAACCAGCAAGAACAAGGCAAAAGCAATCTAAAATTGCAAATATAGATGAAGTATTGAAAAGTTGGGGTTCCGATACAAAGAGCTTGTTAGGCGGCCGTTGAGCACGTCTAAAAGACTCAAAATAGTAGCAAAAGGCTAAACTATCAAATAACCAAAACCCAAGTTATTTTGGGGGACTCCCTAGCTATTTATAGGAGAAATAGGAGGCCAAACCCAGGCTTGGGGCGTCCAAAACACCTCCATGGCCGAGTAGGACTCCTATTCCTAGTTTGACTCGGATTTGGAAAGATGACCGAACTTGTTTTGCAGATTCCTGTTGACTCGTAATGAATTTGGATGTGGGGCCAGATCCGTTAGAAACAGGACGTCGAAACCTTTCAAACCAGTACTCATAGACCTCCAACACCCTTGTGGATCAAAAGTTATGGTCGTTTGAAGTTGGTGCTGTCCCGGAGGCCAAATCCGAGTTGAACTTGTTTTGCAGATTCCCGTTGACTCGTAAGGAATTTGGAGGTGGGGCTGGATCCGTTGGAAAGAGGACGTCGAAACCTTTCAAACCAGTACTCATAGACCTCAAACACCCTTGTGGATCAAAAGTTATGGTCATTTGAAGTTGGTGCTATCCCGGAGGCCGAATCCGAGTTGAACTTGTGCACCGGAAGAATTGGCTTCATGCTTGACATTTGGGAGTCCTTCTCCTTGGTTCCTAAGGATAATAAAATCATCACAAGGATTAAATAGCATTCCATTCATTAAATTATTTGTATGCAACCCGAGGAACGTATTCACCTGGTAATTGAATTGACGTGCGCGAGCTCGAGTAATTGGCCCTTGTATTACATTGTTGGCTTCAATTGGGTTTGTAGGCATGGCCGTATGCATGGTAGTGATGTCCTCATCACATGCAATGCAATGTACATGTCTCTTTTCATTAGCACATACCGGTATTGCTGAGTGCACACCCGTCGGTGTGCACCCTCTTCCCCTTCCATCCCGTGGAGGGTGCCTACTCTTACTGACCCGCTCCCATACAACCACGTGTAAGGTACTGCGAGGTAGGACTTTTGTGTTCACTACGTGTGAACACAGAGGCCCGCATCAGAATGAGACGCCTCTTCCTTTTATGAATGCAATGATGCAAATTCCATGATAATGTACCACATTCAATCATTAATAGCATTTGCATAATCTCATTCATAGCATTAATCCATTCATCAAACAACTACTCATATGGCAAAGCAAAATCTCACTCCTACCATGCTAGTATAACCTATCAATCACAATACTATAAAACAACGAATCACAATCCATCACAACACACTTGCCTTCACCCTCGTGAGACGACGTGGTGAGACGACGACGGCACTCCCGAGATCACACCACCTGCACAAAGGTTCAATACACTCAACCACATGCACACAAGACCACACAAGAATACTTAGTTATACCGACTTCGTGATCTACTCCCAATACCCAAAAACAGAGAATTTGTCCAACGGGACAGCAGCCTTTGGAAGACCATAACTAGGGCTTAACGACTCCAAATCAGACAAATGAGTACATTTTCTCGATGCTTAGGAAATTTCCTAACTTTTTCTAAGCAAATGCGAAAACTGAATCAGCCTCTAAAACCGCTAATCTATAGTTAATTACAAACTGCATCATTCACGTTACAGATTTGGTAGCGTTCGGTAAAACTGCCATAACTTTTAAACGGATGGATGGAATTAAGATTTCTTGGTATTCATTGAAAGGTCTTTCGATTATCTACAACTTTCTCAACAGGCGGCTAACCAAATTCCGAATCTAAAAACCCCAAAATCCGCGACTAAAGTCGACTGTCCGGAATTGGCCGAGGCTACTGCGCGAAACAGATCTACTAAACGAATCTATACCTCTAATTATAGCACCTAAACATGGATCTAAGGCATAAAATCTTCCTTCTAACCAGCATCATAACCCTACAAAATAATCTACCATGGCTTACCTCTCCTTGACGAATCAAACGACGACGGATCTCCTCCTCCCGGCCACTATCTCCTCCAATCGCCGGAATCGTCGGATCCTCTCGGTTGAAAGGCTTCGCAATGGAGAGATCAATGGAGGGGGAAGGTGTGGCAGCCATGGGGGGAGGAACCCTAAGTAGGGCCGACTAGGGTGGAGGGGGTGGCGCAAGGAAGGGAGAGGAGGGGGCGCACCAAGGGAAGAGGGGGCCGGCGTCTTGGCAGAGGGAATATGAGGGTGGGGTGCATGAGGGGAGGGGTGGGTAGGGTTAGGCAGGTTTGCTGCCCCCACAAGGCCCAACCCCCCCCCCACAGAATGCCCAAGTTCTCCCGAAAAGCCCAAAAATCAGTCCCCCCAAGGCCCAAACTCCCCGGAGAGGCCCAAACACCCGGAAACGGCCCAAAAGCACGATGTAAGGTCGTACCGAAAAGCCATAATCTATAAAGTAGCATTCTGAGGTATGACATTCTCTCCCCCTTAACAGGATTCGACCTCGAATCCGAGACATCACTTCGCAAACAACCAAATCGAAGGGAGCCAAGGTTTACTTCTCTGAATCCGCTCAGAAACCCCTACGATTTGCACTAGCCAGAACTCAAAAGCAAGGAGCTAAGGCTCGAAGTCTGACGGCTCTAACGATAACTCACAATCAAAACTTGCTAGAAACTTACTCAACATTGAAACACAAAGCACTACACAAGGACTCCGAACGTCCCAAGCAACAGGATAAAATCCCAAACAGACAACGAAGAAAAACGGTCTCACACTCCTCATTCTATGCGCTCCTTGGCACTAAAGTGCCCGACCCCATTAACCGATGCTACTCACTAGAAGAGCACGGCACCAACCTCTAGAACCCCCTTCAGCTCCCACGCACAAAAGTGTTTTCACACCTCCATCTCTCTCTCTACTGTGGTGCGTCATATTCAAGGCGACGCGAACCAAGTGAGACACAACACTCCAAGACTACCAACTGCTGGAACAATCGGGGTTGAGACCTTGAAAAAGATTGATCTTTTACAAAAAGACCAATACCTACCATTACCACCAGAAGGAAAAACCTACTTTATAACCAGGGTCCTTAAAACCCGCACAACAATTACAACCGGTCATTCCACTTCAGTTGACACAACCCGCTCATAGCCCAGCAGCAAACAGATCCAATACACTTAAAAAAGGCAAAGCAATTACTAGCAACCACCAAGAGGTCCACTAATAATTTAATCAACCCTACCAAGGAACGCATCAACGAACCAATTCTCCAGGAAGGTTTGAATTGGGTCATACACAACCTTCCTTTACTCTTCACTTTTAAACTATTTACGATCAACTACTAGCCACACCAGATTTCTCTTACTAAGAGGGTCTCGCCCTCACATCCTTCTACTCAAAGGACTAGGACCAGACCAAGAGTACCATCATTGAGTAAGCTCAACCATAAACCATGAACCCAATTGATCCACATACAACAACTCGAACCCCAAAGCGCTAAAAACCACTTTGGAAAGAATTCGGCAATATCCAAAGAGCACACATTTTATTATTTATTTTTTTAAGCCAAATCGCAAAGAAAACTCAAATCTCCCACACCACAGCCAAAATACCATAATTCATTCATTCTTTCTTTTCATACTAGGAAGAAATAGAAATCTCGATTCATGACAAAACTGCACACTTTTCAAGAGCACTCTGGATTAGTCATATATCCATATATGACTTTCTCACCGACCTGGCTCAACGACACTTTTACGATTTCATATCTATAAACAATGTCACGTTTCCTTTTCACCATTCATTCATCATGTAACAACAATACCGAATAGTCATCCACCAAAAGACTTCTACCTCGGTATCACATGATTGAAACACAAATAACATCGATGATTGCAATAATTCATATAAACTATGACGGGAGCACCATTAACAGGAAAACACCACGTCATATCATAACCCACTAACAATTGGAAGCTAAATTTGTAAAGCATTGCGTTTTAACCAAAATCAATATTTTGGAAGAGAACATCAATTCTCAAGGTAAACATCTGCACACACAACCACCACAAATTTTCTCAAAAAGAAAGGGAAACTCATTTCCAAAAAGGAAACACTTCACTGACAAAATCACTTACGAAACATTCATAAAACCCACCTTTTGAAGCACTTGCAAACACCACACACCTTTTTCAAATAACTCCAACTCTAGCCAAATAGAGTTACAAATTAAATCTCAAGAATCTCCAACACAACCCACTATGTCCTTCTGCTTCCTTTAAAATTTATTCTAAAGATAATTCAGTGCAAAACGTGAAGGAGCGCGATCCACTCAAAGACTTTTGGATGTAAATCCATACTCATAGCACAAACTAAACAAATTAGCCAAAACCAAAGATTATCACTAATCACTACGAGTTTTGGGGAAACTCTGAAACACAACATAAGGAGCACCTTAACCGAAAGCATTCAACCCGAATAGCAAACAACCAAACCAGTCCAAAGGTTTTAAACACAAGCTCAACATAGATACAACCACCTCTAGTGTTCCACTATGCTTTCCATTAAAGACTTCAATATTCACTATTTACGCGTTGAGAAGCCCCAACAGTACTTAACAAAAACCACATAACAAATTCTTTCTATAATTACCTTTCCTAATACTCAAAAATAAAGTTTCTGGTGCTTATCATAAGACATCCAAGCAAGACTACCTCATCATGATCCCTACGGACCATCAAATCATATAACTTCATATTCTAAGTTTAGAACAAACTGTTTTCACAAATCTTTTAGCATGATCGACTTATAAATTTCATACTACCCATAAGTCAACCCCTCGGCAATCAAAACTTGCTCATTCAATAAATGACTTCAACAAGTAAATATTATCTCCACCAGGCGAAATTCATAAAAAGGACTCTGAGATATACATTCATTAAGGATATAATCTTACATCTTGATTATTATCCATTGTTCATCCCATCACAACATGTGCTCGACATGATGCCACAATTTTACACTTTTCTCTATTTTAACAATGGTTTTCAACAATTAACCACACCACTAATTCATCGATATCAACAATTTGCATACTCATCAAAACAACCACATTGTTTTTAGTTACCCTATCCATCGGCGATAACAAAATTGCCACTACACAACAAACTCCAACCATTAAAATAAATTTAGTAAGTTAGACCATCACAATGCTCTTAAAACAACAACAAAACCTATATCTTCCCAATTGACAACGTTTCTAGCATTATAGGAACACAACTACATACTTCCAAATATACTAATAGTTTGGAACAACATAAATAACGACTCTAGTCAACTTCCAAATTAAGGTCACAAACCGACATGATTAAATTAGAACATCTTTAAACAACCAGCAAAGTTTCTTTAACAATATCAGTAGTTTACATCATTTCAATGTTCTAACTATGCATCAGGGTTTAAAACTTTAAACATTATCGAGGGTCATAAGCACTTTTAAAGCAAAGCAACAGATTCTAAGCATGAACATGTACACATTTAATCATTCTCGCTATAGAGTACTCTACAACACCAGTAGCCTATTTATTCTCAAGCTAAAGGTAACAATCACATTGAAGTGTTTTAACTCACAAATTAACTTAGCAATACGTCATTCCATAAACCACATTGGTACATGCTACATAGCACGGACACAAAAAAATTTCTAAACACCTTCATGGGTCACCTACTCTTGGCAAACAGGACGCAACTCAACTTTAAATATGACCAAAGCTCAAGAACATGAACGAACATCGATAAACAATTTCTCCTTTCCAAGCAAGGAGGAAAACAAAACTCCAACAGAAATGCAGGAGAGCTCAACTCTCAAATTTCCAACTCTAGTAGCCAAAACTCTTCAAGAAATCTCAAGACCTACAACTTTCAATAAGAAAGATGGATGCACCAGGAAAAACCAAATGTTCAACCAAATCTTTTCCGATAAAGGTTCAAAACTTAGCTCCACCCAACGTAAGGTCTGCACCAGGAAAAGCTCCAACACTTTTCTTAGATAGGGAGAACAACAACAACCACATAAGTTTCCTCCCCAAGACAGTCCCCAATAACCAACAAAACTGCGTGTCAAAGCAAAAATAGCGACCAAAAGGCATGCAACACAAAACTCTTCTTCTTTGTCTTCACCCAAAGAAGACAAAAACCACAAACCGCCAAGAGGACAATCAGTGAGTACTCCAAACCAAACACCTTTCCTTGGTTCCTAACCAACCAAATACCAAGAAAACCAACCAAAACTGTCTGTCAGAACGGTAAAGAAATAAATCCGAAAGAATCCACCACCAATCTCTTCTATTTGACTCCAGTCACTACCCAATCTACGGCAGAAAAGGGTAAGCACTATTCTCCCACAGGGGTTTATAGTTCTTCGGTGATGGCTTTAACCGGCCACACCGTCCAACCACAACCTTACTATGAACAAAAAAAAGTGACAGAAACCCTTCGGCACCACAACCCCCCTTTATCACGATAACAAGAACAATTCAATCAATTATCTCATAAACATAGCAGCATACATTATCAAATGTAGCATTCAACATCAAAGCTTAAATACAACATTTAAGTGTAAAGTAACGATACCCACACCCTTTTCCTACTGTGCATCAGAGTGTGTCAAAATTTTAAATTAATTATTCTACTTACACAAATTTTAATGTTGCTATCCTATGGCAAAATTTTAAGTATAACCTAAGCCATGTTTCTAGGTTATCCCACATCACATTTTAGTTGAACCGATGATGGTATACCACTAAGTTCAAGCACCACGGACCTGAACCTCACTTTGATACCAACTCTAACACCCCAGAACCTAGTATGCTGCGAATGTCACCACAAAGACTACTAACAACAGTTTAAGCACATAATTAACACTAAATTATGGCACCTACCATAAAAATGAATACAAAAAAAATCCGATAGCATCTCCTTTATTTCTTCAAGATTTGGAACAATCACAATAGCAGTATAGCACAATATCATGATATAAGAGCATCTAAATCATGTATAATAGGAAACATTGCAACAATCCAAACCACAATAAATAAACTTAACGTTTCATGACTTAAACGACGGGAACCATGAATCAAAGCACATAACATCGCAAAGACTAAACCTTAAACCAATTTAGGAATACTCCGAAGCAACAACAAATAATGATGAGTAATAAAATGTCTAATTGTGTGATGATAGGTGACGACGTGATGCTAGCTCCCATTCCCGTGTGTCGATGTCAAGGTACCTAAAACAACATCAAACAACAAGCGTGAGTTCATCACTCAGCAAAGTGTATTGTAATGGAATAAACAACAACATTACTCCTTAACACTTTCATCAACGTCTCACAGACATCATCATTAATTGTTCATCAACATATCACAACCATTATCATTAAACTCTTGTCTCATCAACATCTCATAAACTCATGCAATGCAATGTATGTCTCTTTTCGTTAGCACATACCGGTATTGCCGAGTGCACACCCGTCTGTGTGCACCCTCTTCCCCTTCCATCCCATGGAGGGTGCCTACTCTTACTGACCCGCTCCCGTACAACCACGTGTAAGGGACTGTGAGGTAGGACTTTTGTGTTCACTACGTGTGAACACAGAGGCCCGCATCAAAATGGGACGCCTCCTCCTTTTATGAATGCAATGATGCAAATTCCATGATAATGTACCACATTCAATCATTAATAGCATTTGCATAATCTCATTCATAGCATTAATCCATTCATCAAACAACTACTCATATGGCAAAGCAAAATCTCACTCCTACCATGCTAGTATAACCTGTCAATCACAATACTATAAAACAACGAATCACAACACACTTGCCTTCAACCTCGTGAGACGACGTGGTGAGACGACGACGGCACTCCCGGGGTCACACCACTTGCACAAAGGTTCAATACACTCAACCACATGCACACAACACAACACAAGAACACTTAGTTATACCGACTTTGCGATCTACTCCCCATACCCAAAAACAAAGAATCTGTCCAACGGGACATGAGCCTTTGAAAGACCATAACTAGGGCTTAACGACTCCAAATCAGACAAACGAGTACATTTTCTCAAAGCTTAGGAAATTTCCTAACTTTTTCTAAGCAAGTACGAAAATTGAATCAGCCTCTAAAAACCGCTAATCTACAGTTGATTACAGACTGCACCATTCGCGTCACAGATTTGACAGTGTTGGGTAAAACAGCCATAACGTTTAAACGGTTGGACGGAATTAAGCGTTCCTGGTCTTAATTGAAAGGTTTTTCCATTATCTACAACTTTCTCAACAGGCGGCCGACCAAATTCTGACTCTAAAAACCCCAAATCCGCGACCGAAGTCAACTGTCCGGAATTGGCCGAGGCTACTGCGTGAAACAGATCTACTAAACGAATCTATACCTCTAATTACAGCACCTAAACATGGATCTAAGGCATAAAATCTTCCTTCTAACCAGCATCATAACCCTACAAAATAATCTACCATGGCTTACCTCTCCTTGACGAATCAAACGACGACAGATCTCCTCCTCCCGGCCACTATCTCCTCCAATCGTCGGAATCGTCGGATCCTCTCGGTTGAAAGGCTTCGCAATGGAGTGGGAAGGTGTGGCAGCCATGGGGGGAGGAACCCTAAGTAGGGCCGGCTAGGGTGGAGGGGGTGGCGCAAGGAAGGGAGAGGAGGGGGCGCACCAAGGGAAGAAGGGGCCGGCGGCTTGGGGGAGGGAATAGGAGGGTGGGTTGCATGACGGGGAGGGGTGGGTAGGGTTAGGGAGGTTTGCTGCCCCCACAAATCCCAAACCCCCCCCCCACAGAAGGCCCAAGTTCTCTCGGAAAGCCGAAAAATCAATCCCCCCAAGGCCCAAACTCCCCCGGAGAGGCCCAAACACCCGGAAACGGCCCAAAAGCACGATGTAAGGTCGTACTAAAAAGCCGTAATCTATACAGTCGCATTCTGAGGTATCACAAATCCAAAGAAAAGCCGACTGCGTATGATGTGCATCATCTGATAAACAGACCCCAATAAGGTTTTGCCTAAAGCAAGCCGACGGCCCTCTACTATCTGCTCTGCTATCAATTGTTATACTTGGGTTGGTCCGAGGGAGGCTCCGCAAAATAAATATCTATCCGACCACAAGTTGAGGAATGCTACGTGCTCCTCGTCCGATACTAGCCCATTCACCTTGTTGTTGTGCTGAATATACTTGCGCCACCCTTCGCCCTTGGACTAGATCAGTTTGTATCTGGGCTTGCAGCTGAAAGCCGATACTTGCTCACCATCAGGCCTAAGGCAGCATAATTCAGCCATATCTAGGAGGGTTGGATCGATTGGGCCAGTCGGGAAAAGAAAAGAAATCCCACCAAAAATAACATGCCGTGGCCACTAAGGGCTCATTGGCTTCTGGGTCGGCCAAGCTCAAGGGAAAACACTCGGCTATACCCATTTGCTCCCACCCTACTCTCTTCTGGGCCAATACTCTAATGTACCAGGACCTCCATCCCTTGAGGGCTGTCGGCCAAGCTCTGAAACTTTTTCTCCACTCTGATACATTATATCCAGCAGCCGATAAAGCAAGACGGGGGATTTCTTGATTAATAACAGTGTCGGCTTCTAGGTTCCCTACTGGCCCTAAGTAATATTGGTCATTGCTGTTGGGGATCAGGATGAGTACCTAAGAGGAGTCCATTCTGCCTACTTGGGGATGATGGAATGGTTCGATGAGAGAGGAAGCCAATTGCTGATGGTTCGAGAGCTCGAAGGTGTGGAAATGACCGTGGGGGGACCCGCATATTTATACCACGGTGAAAAGTTGAAGCGATGGGAAAAATTTATGAAGCGACACATGCAGTTAAAGCGCACCGAGGTTTTTACGGTGCCATTAATGGAACGGTTACCGAGGAAAATTTTCAGAAGGACAATCGAAAGAAAGCCGTTGGTGAAAAGCCGATATAATTTTTGGAAGACAACAAGTTATCTTCCAAAAATGGGGGGCATATGTTTGCACCAAAATTTGGCATGTATGGAAGTATTAGCAAATTAAGGTATAAAGGAATTCGGATAGTGCACGGTGGAGGTTGTTTGGAAACTGGAGACCGTTTAGGAAACCGTGGCCGACGCGGACTCTTGTTGCCGTATCAAAGGAGGACTCGGATCGGTTAAGGCGTATAAAAGTGGGCCTAGGCCAGAAGGGAGCATCAACGCATAACCACAATCATACTTTAGTTTTTCTTTGCTTTTTCTTTCGTGTAACAAGCTTTCCTCTGTAAGTCGATTAGATCAATAAAGTTGCGCATCGCCGATTATTGATTTCGTCGACTTTATCGTAGGTTCGATTTGCTTTGTTTTGTTGCACATCGTCTCTCAAAGCCAATTTGCCTTTACCCTTGGGTTAGCCTTGATTGGCTAATCTATTTATCTCCTAATCAGTTCTTTGCCGATTGGCGTCAAGCCGATCTCTGTTTGATATCGGCCTTAATCGAGCTTGTTATTTTTCTACCTTATCGATTGCAGGTCAAATTGATCGGCACGCTAAGAACCAGGTGTTTGACTAGTGTGTTGGACGATAGAAACCCTACTTCATGTTTTTGACGTCAACAGACGCCCAATGCAATGGAAGGAGAGCTGAAGCAGCATGATTCAACATAGCATGTGTCCTCGAGCGGTGGTTGATTGTACGGTAGCGTTGATACATCATCTTAGAGTGGTGGTCGAACATCACGAAGGATCGTCCCCCTCAACGCCATAGTAACAGTAACACCTCTACCGAAGTTCACATGTTTGGGAAAGAAACATGCGTCGGTGTGCTAGCACCAGCACTCACAACAAGGTCTTAGCGGTGACAGCTAGGGTTTTCGCTAGGTGCGGTCATGCAACAGTTGCCCTCACATACTCCCTTTATATAGCCTCTCGGTGAAACCCTACGTTACGGGTCTAATCAAGGTGCAAAGCCCACTTGGGCCATTAGAGACGGATCTAATCCGAAACTAATGTATTCCAACCCGTTAAGTGTGTGATCCTGTAAGTTCGTGCACATTCGGTCATGACCCGAAAACTCCTTCCAACTCATAAATCAACAGTGGCCCCTAGCACAACATAGCGATTTTCAAATATACACAAAGATCATACCAAATGAATCCATATAGTGCTTATGTACCAATCGCTTTGCCTTACGATACCAAATCGAAATCAAGATGAGAAATGTGCTATCCTATGATAGCTCGATCCTTTACTCATTCTGTAGTAGATTACTCAGTTGCAATTGACTCCTCAATCACATTCGGCATGACTATACACTTCCTTAATCCAACTACATTAAGGGACCCAGAGATATATCTCCCATTATATAGGAGGGACAAACTATATCTTGATTATTCATATTCCTCCGCATGTTTCAGAGTAAACCCGAAAGTTACCCTTATGACCATACAATTCCGAAGTATCGTTTAGCAACCCGTAAGTATACTGTTACACATGTTGGAAACCATGACGATATCAAGTCTAAGGATCACACATACACTCTAACATCAAGTCTAAGGATCACACATACACTCTAACATATGACCAACTGATGACACTTAAGAATATAACAATTTCCGTAGTGTCTCATGGTGGGTCACTCCAACACCATATTCTCTAACATATGTCCATATTATTAATTTGATATCCTATATTTATGATCCGTAAAACATGATTATCAATCAATACATGTACTGATCTATAAATCACAATTGTTCCACATGATGATATAAGGTCAATGATAATTCAGAATAATATCAAAATATGAATAAGAAATTTCATGAATAAATCGTATATTTGTTGATTAATATTTATAATATTTATTTAAGAGACAAAATAATTATATTATTCTATAAATATAGATGTGATATAATTATTTTCATAATTACCTAAGAACATATCACTGATAGAGAATCCGACAAAATCTATGCAATAAGAGCAAGAATCTTACAGCGCAGCAATGCTAGACCTACTAGCAGCAGCAATAAGGGTTTTCTGCATCGGTAGCAGCAATACTAGACCTACTGGCAGCCAAGGTTTCAAATCTCGTTTTGGGATAAGTCTCAGAGGTGGCCGAAATCTGAAATCTTGGCTAGATTCGGAAATTTCGGATAAAATCCGGATGAAATACAAAAACCAAATTTTAAATCCGGTTTTTTTTCAACGGGGAAATCCGAGACCTCGGCTGAAATCACCGAGATCTCGGTCCACATTGAACCAACCGAAAAATGGTTCAAAACACGTCAGTGGGATTTTGAACCTTGATCTGGACATACTTGAAACCATCATCATTGCACAGTCGTTCAGTGGGAGAAGTTAATTAGCAAAACAAACAACAATTTGATGATGTGTGCAACAAATTATTTTATTAGTTTACATGGTATTTGAGTGTGGTGCTCACACATACACCGATGCACCATAGACGACCTACCTTAAACTTAATTTCCTTCACACAGTGGCAACCCCACTGAATCGTTTGACTTTTATCTCTTTTCGCCTCCCAACTTTTTTTCATCAACCTTCAACAGCGAGCCCAATTTTTTTATCGATCCTTAGCCGCTACCTCTCCTAATGAAATATTCTACCACATAAATATCTTTTACTTCTCTCTAATTATTGCTTAATGCTTACCGTTGTGATATCAACATACCTACATGTGCAACCGTCGTCTATCCTTATCAAGCAGGAGTGAAGCCGGGCCTCGGGCTGGTGGAGTTTTGCAGCCCGAGTAGATAGCCTGGCCCGAGCTAGTGGCCCAATCGGAGCGTGGTGGAAACATATACACGGGAGCCTGGAAGCCGGCCCTGCGCTCGCCCCCGTATCACGCCCTAACCGCTGGCGCTCCTCACGCCGCTGCCCGCAACGCCTGGAAGCCGGCCCTTGCGCCCTGCGCTTGGAAACCGGTGGAACTGCGCTGGAAGCCTGGAAGTTGGTGGTGCCCTCCCCTAGCCTCCCGGGCGTGGAGGAGAGGAAGTTGAGCTCTTCTTGGTTTCATTCGTGGAGGCCGACCTCACATGCCAACAACCCCAGGAGCAGAAGCCAAACTAGGACCACTAGGCCTTGGATCTGATCAGGTACATCAATTTCTTCCTCGGTTTGTGCTACTTTTTTCATTTTCCCTTTTGCGCCTAATTTTACTGATCTGGTTACAGTCGAGAAATGGAATTTGAGTGAATATTGTTGGCACTTGCCATTTTCCTTCTTTCAGACTTGATTTAGTTGTATCATTTAAGTCTCACATGAAAAATTAATATATTGATTCCATGACAGAAGTGCCATTATGGAAATAGGAAGAAACATGTTAAGCTGCCATCTAATTTAATGAGTTTACTGTTCATTGCTCTTCCTCTTTTGCGACAGTGTTATTTTCCCAATACTGCATAATCATGATTCTATCAGAGGCAAGCATTTTCCTAGAAGTGTGTCAGATTGCCATCTGATCTAGTAGTTTAATTGTTTTCGTTTACAGTTTCACTCTTTCAAACTTGAGGCATTTTCATGATACATTACATGTGCTGCAGTTCAAAATAATCATTTTTTAAATATGAACGATCAATCACACTACGCTGGCGCGATTGATTCCAGTCACACTACTCACACTATTGATCCAGTCACGCCAACAGCGAGTGGCTGGCTTTCGCGCCACGCTGTTACAGCCACGCGACTGATTGATTGAGCTAGTCGCTGTGAGCCACTGCGATAGATAAAAAAAAGTAGACTGTAACTAGAAACCTCAGGTCATTTGCTGAAACAGTAGATTATAGCTTGACTAAACTCTTTCATGTATGTTTAGTACGTGGAAGAGATTTATGCAAAGTACGAGATGAGTGCTAGCTAGCCATCTCGCTGGCCCGTTCATCTCTTCCACTTACACCATGTTATTTCCCCTCTATCTCTTTTATATATATATATATATATATATATATATATATATATATATATATATATATATATATATATATATATATATATATAGCAGCATATTTGGTGCAAACTCCTTCTACCGTGAAAACCATGTGTAAAATTTTTGAAAAATTCTCAAAAAATTACCATACATAGGGGAGGTGTGGTTCTACAACCCTGTAAAATTTGAAGATAAAACTCATTTGCATTTGAAAGATATGAAAAAGACAAATTGCAAAATGAATAGTGGTAAACAGTGAAAAAACACTATTTATATTGAATTTGTCTTTTTTATATCTTCCAAATGCTATTGAGTTTTGTCTTCAAATTTTACAAGGTTGTAGAACTACACCTTCCCTATGCATGGTAATTTTTTGAGAATTTTTCAAAAATTTTACACGTGGTTTTCACGGAGTTTTCACGATAGAGGGGGTTTGCACCAAATATGCTGCCTATATATATATATATACACACACACTCATATGAAAAACGTATTAAGTAATCTCCTTGTTTCGCAAGTAATTTCTTAGGGTGTGTATACACACACTCATATGAAAATCAAGAACGAGGAAATAAGAGTGTACGTAGTTATTGGAAATTTTTTTTAAAATAATCTTTTTTTTATTCATGAATTACAATAATATACACCGATTTTTTAATTTTTTTTTTGCAAAAATGTCTATCTATCGCGCCAACGTGTGCAAAAATGCATCACATGCATGTAATGTAGAACTTAATCTATTAAAGACCCTAATATTCTTTTATATGAAAATCATCGTGAATAAAAATGAAATATCGCGATACCAACTTTAAAACATTGTTAGAGGTACCTCCTATCAGTGCTTAAAGCATGATTCAATAATCCTTTAAAGTGTAGCCACGAGCTTAAAAAGAAAACCGAGCCGTTATGGCATAAATTTCAGAAACGCTTATGCCTTTTCGGCAGTCTATAAAATATCATGTTTAAATGTAATTTTTAGAAAGAATATTTAAATATGATAGTGGAAACTAGATTGTCGATAATTTCCATCTATGTGTAAGGCCTACGTCTCGATTACAGTGTTGTTTGTCGGAAGAAAATCATAGATGATTTATTTGCACCCATCTCGACCCCGTGTCGATTTTCAGTATAGGCATCGCTGTCATCGTCCAGGTGAGTCCGTCTTATAAAACCCATCGTGGGTGAATAAAATCTCTCTGGATAAACTCTCCAGAGAAGAACGGTGCTGGGAAATTTAATCTAGGAAGAAAAAAAAAAGAAAGAAACTAAAGAAATTTAAAGTTATTTCCGAAAAAAAATTTGATAGGTTCCCCACCCACTTAATGCCGGCAAAAGCACCGGGAAAAAAGAGGAGAGGACCGACGAAGTTGCGCCGGCGACTAGGGATTCTGGCGGCGGTTCCGTGCTGATTGTGGAAACGAAGAACATTTGGTATGACAATGCAACAAACACCAGGCCGCTCTGGTCTGGTCAAATATCACTGGCCGTGCCGCAACTGTTCTAAATCTTCTCTCTTTTTTTCCTTTTCCTTCGCAATTTCCATTTTCTCCCCCCGTCATTTGCCTCCATGATTGTCCCAGGAAAAATCTCCAATACCACTGTTTTTTTGTACTTCTCCTATACAATTATTTTGTTCCTTCTACAGCTTCTAGTTATGGCCCATAACGGCCCCGAAACTTTCTGCTCCTGCGAGACTTGTCGTTGCTTCAGCTAGTGTCTCAGCATCAGGGTGTAGATTCCATGATAACCGAGAGGTACGCAGAACGTTTCCAATTCCATTCGCCTTCCAACGAGAATTCTTCAGTGAGAACCGAGAGGTTTGTAACTCCTTCAAATCTGACATCAAGTTACTGATTTCACCAGCGTTTCTCCGATGGTCACCAGCACCACTTCAATGCATTATCTGCTTGAGTCTCTGCAGATTCGCCAGTGTCACTGACGGTGTTTAGTTGCTTGAATGGAACCATATCATCTTGGACCAAGTGATACAAACTTAAAGAATATTCCTTATAGATGTTGAACCATTCCGTTCACCCAAAATAATAGAACCAAATGGTACAGGATCATCCCATCTCATTCAATCTCATCGCATCAACCAAACATTAGTGGGATGAGGTTGAATGTGAGGGGATGGTCCTGTAACATTTGATTCTATTATTTTAGATGAATGGATTGGCTCAGCATTTATAGGGAATATTCTCAAAATTTGTATCCCACCATCTTGGATGGGGGTGTTTTCATTTAAACAACTAAACATATGAGTAATTTTTTTTCTTAAACTATCTCATACATATACTATTTGGTATAAGCAATTAAGCGCACTCTAACAAGATATCATTTGCTTCTTCCTTCTCGAAGAAGAAAAAGATCTTATTAACTTCAAAGGCACGACTGTGTGCGGTACTTCTTCTTTTTGCAGGTACGTGTCGTGGCAGAGAATAATCCATCATTTCTTTCCCACTGCTCTGCTGCTTGTTGCGTACAACGTTCTTGGGATGACCAACACTGAAACGTATCCACCATGTGATCTCTCCTCTGTAAAGTAAACAAACATGAAGGCCAGAAGAAAAGGGAGAAAAAGAAGGCTGCTGTTGGAAAATAATCTGTGCAACACCTTAATTTGACCACATATGGGGTAAATTAATAGCCCAACCGGTTAGCAAGGATGCCCATCACAACGAGTAGCTTCGATCCATAGCACATAGCTTGGAAATTTTTGTATTTGATATCTAGGGGTGGGTATTCGGTTTTTTCGATCTAATCGGTTCGATTTTTTCGGTTTTAAAATAATTCGGTTTTTGAAAAGTGACAACCGAATTTCTCGAACTAAAATGAAAAACCGAACCAAATTAACCGAAATATTTTGGTTCGGTTAATTCGATTTTTTGGTTAACCGAAATATGAATAAACACTAGGTAGATTAGATTTTATCCTTCTTACATCGCAACATAGAGTAGACATAAACCCACACAGTATCATAAGTTATTACAGTATAAGTATAGTAGAACATATGAACAAACCACACGTATACATAAAGATGTTAGAGCATAATAATTATTTGGTAGATTTAGGAAGAATATTATAAAAGTGGAATTGTACGTAGGCTATTCGGTTTTTAAAAACTAAAAAACCGAACCGAACACCAAAAATCGAATTATGCCAAAATAAAAACCGAACCAAAAACCGTAAACCGAAAAAACCGAAATAATAGGTTAATTCAGTTTGGTTCGGTTCGGTAATTCGGTTTCGGTCTAAAAATGCCCACCCCTTATTGATACCAGATTTTGATCTGTATTCACAAAATAATATAATACTTTTGCGTATTCACAGAAAAACCAATCATACCCAAAATTTGAAATTCCGGTTTTGAATATTCGGAATTTCAAATTCCGGTTTTTGCGTATTCGGATTTTAAAAAATCGGATATTGCGTATTTAGAATCTGGAAAACCAGGTATTATGTATTCGGTACGTGCAAATCCAGGTATTGCATACCCGGTTCCTGAAAACCCGGGTATGGAGGGCATGCCCGGTTTCTCAGAAACCGGGTACATGGGCAATCAGTCCTATATAGGTCAAAACTTGTACGGGGGAATTCCAAATTCCGGGTATGATTGACTTTTCTGTAAATACGCGGAAATGTTGTATCGAGGTCAAAACATGTATCAAATACGAAAATTTCTCACATATCTCCCCTCTTTTTCTATTGGTTTGCAACTCGATGGAGGAAGAAACTAAATATATATATATATATTCATGATGAGTGCTTCTATGCTTTTTTTCCTAATATAAGTTGCACAAAATTTAAAGCAAGCGAAGGGATAAATAATCATCATCTACCCTTTATTTATGCTTTAATATTTGTGCAACTTTTAACCGGAAAAATATAGAAGCACCTCTCTATATTCATTAGTATCTGAGTCATGCGGTGCAAGAATTCATAACGATAGGCTGTGATCTAAAGGAGAATATTTGCAGGGATTAATTAGACCTGTAATGGCTAACCAGCTCATTCCAGAGGCGCATTACAAGTACTTAATTCTGCGAAATTCCTAACCTAGCGGATAATTAACATAGTTATCTGTAAACCATTTTTGGTGTACATAATTAACATAATTCCTAACCTAGCGGATAATTAGCGCAACTGGCAACGCTGTGTGATGCATGAGATCCAGACAGCACGTGCTTTCCCACCCATCCTGCTTTTGTATTTGTTTTCCCTAAACCATTTTTGGTCTACCCTGTTTGCAGCCAGTTTGATGAGAATTCTCTATATTTGTGAAGCCAGATACGGATCATGATGACCGTAACCTTAGACATGTACAGTGATATGGACAACAACTGTCTATAATACATCTCCATATCATCTATAGACGTCGTTAAAAATAACTCATACAATAGATCGTCTATATAGCAATCTGTAATGATCTCCTTCAATTAACAGACTATTATACAATGGTACGCAAAATGTAAAGCTGTCTATAAGACTGTCTATTAAATAGTAAACAACAACTTTCTCTTCTCCACATCACTTAAAATCCTATATGACATCTCTTTACAGACAGCTGAATGTGAATCATCATACATGCCCTTATCGAGGCTCCACTTAAAAAATAAGTACAAGTTTATGGTTATAGCTCAACCGATCAAGACAGCTTGCTATTTTCGGCCATTTGCTAGAGGCCAGAATTAGCTTTAGCTGCCTCTTTAAGATCCACTTCATGGTCTGCTCACACAACAGATTAGCAACAACTTCCAAACCGTACCGGGGAGAACATTCAGCCAGAATTCCATGTCTGGATAACGAGCCAAACCTGTCCGAAATTACACCCCCACATTGCCCGGTTGAGGGGCAGATCTCACGGTCCCTCTCCTGTATTTTCCCCTGTAGCGGCAAAAGAACGTTCAAATCGCTGCTTTGAACTGAATCAAAATCCCGAATTAAATGCCCAAATTGAATTAGGTGATGCTGCGTCCAGTCCTGGACTCGTCCCTCTTTCTACAGGTGACTCCCTTGCTGCCATGCACAAAATGCCAGTCCAGGGCTAGAAGAACACTTAAGCCGTCCTGTCCATAGCCCCCACACCTGGGGTGCTGTCACTGTATCGAATCACGTAGCGACGCACTGTAGCCATGGATCTGGGACACCGGCTTCTCCGTCGGACGGCTACGGCATGGAAGGGACGGTAGTGCTGTTCGCCTCTGCCGTTCGTTTTGAAATTGCTGTGAGGGTCCTTGACCCTGTTGGACACCTCTATCCAAACAAAAGGTGGTATAGTACAACTCGAAGCAAGAGGAGTAGTAGTAAAAGGGCGCATCGCAACTGGCATGGGATCATGTGCTAGAAAGCTTTGCTTAGGGTGGTTAAATAAAAAGGCACAAATTAAGACAGCTGAGCTGTGCCATGTGTGACAGCTGCACGGAGATCTCCTGTGGTGGCAATTACAGCTGCGGCTTCAGGACTGCACGCAATCTCAGCCGTCCGTTCTAACGGCTCGGATGCTATAGGGCGTATTTTGATTTTACAAAAATGATTAAGGTTACAGTAAAATTGAAAAAAGTACGAGAGAAAATGACTTAGATTAGATACCTCACTAATTGTCTTAGAAGATACGAGATAATACTTTGTGTGGGTGCTAATGAATAAATACATATGATTAAGAGAGAATGATTAGGAATACAGTAGGAAAAATCTCGTAAAATCTACGTACAAATCTGCTAAATACGTATGATCACGATCCATACGGATTAGCTCAGGCAGCTGCCGCTGCGCCGAAATCGATTCTCGTTGTCGTCGAGACGTCGACACCGCAATGCTCAAAATTAGACGCACGCGACGTGGATGCGAAAACGAACAATAAACGCGCCTGCGCGCTGTGCTGTGCACTAGTATTAGTAGTTATTACAGGTGAGCAGAGCCAGACGCCCAGACGAGAGCAACGTTGCACTCGCACATGGTGGCGCTCGTGATATACGCATTCCCGTCTCCCTCCCTCCCCTGCACTTCCGAGCTACAGAGCAGTTCGATCGTTCGCGCGCGGCACGCGCAGTTGTAGCTGGCACATGGCCGATGCCGTGAGGCAAGCGGATCATCATCACCGTCAGTTGCTTCTGCTGCAATGCTGCGGGATCGTGCAGTGCTAGTGGTCCGAGTGACTGCCGCAGATGGGCAAGGCGGGTAGGTGGCTCAGAAGCTTCCTGCCGGGCAAGAAGGGGAAGGACAAGGCCAGGGGGCAGACGCCGGGAGCGAAGGAGAGGAGGAGGTGGAGCTTCCGGAGGCCTGCCGCGGCGGCGGCCTGGTCAGGGAAGGATGCGGGCCAGCTCGCGTTCTTGGAGCCCCGGATGGATCCGGACCAGCACGCCGTCGCGGTGGCCATTGCTACTGCCGCGGCGGCTGAGGCCGCGGTGGCGGCCAGGCGGGCGGCCGCCGCCGTCATCCGGCTGACGGCATCCGCACCGGGGTCGAAGCGCACCGTCATCGGCATTGAAGAGGCGGCGGCGATCAAGATTCAGTCCGTCTTCAGATCCTACCTGGTGAGTCGCATCGATCGGTTCTTGATCTGCGGCTGCGTGAAGCGAGAACTTTTGTCTGAGACTTGTTTGCGTTCTTGGGATCGGTGCGCGCAGGCGAGGAAGGCCCTCTGTGCGCTCAGGGGGCTCGTGAAGCTGCAGGCGCTGGTGCGCGGCCACCTCGTGCGGAGGCAGGCTAGCAACACCCTCCGCTGCATGCAGGCGCTCGTCGCCGCCCAGAACTGGACGCGCGCGGCGCGCCTACGTCTCCTCGACGACGAGAAGCCTTTCCACACGCCGAGGATGACGCCGACCCGGCGCTCGCCGTCGCCGCACCACCCCCGATTCCGGCATCAACAGGTACGCAGGCGAATCTGTTCAAACTTGGATGCAACCGACCATCAGCCAGGAATTAAGCTTCACCAGCGAAATGTAGGAGCTGGAGGAGATCGTCAAGATCGTGGAGGTGGACACCGGCAGCAGCGCGGTGCACGGCACGCCGAGGACGTCCCGCCGCAGCAGCTGCTACGCTACGCCGCTCTGCCGCACGCCGTCCAAGGTCGAGCTGTACCAGAAGGTGTCGCCGACGCCGTCGGCGCTCACAGATGTGAGCACGCGCACTTACAGCGGCCCGTACGACGACTTCTCCTTCGCCACCGCGCGGACCAGCCCGTACCACTACGCGAGCCACGGCGCGGACAACCCGCTCTTCTTCCCCAACTATATGGCCAACACGGAGTCGTCGCGCGCCAAGGCGCGGTCGCAGAGCGCGCCTCGGCAGCGGCCGTCCGTGTCGTCCGCCCCCGAGGTGCCATGTGAGAGGCAGCCCAGCGGCCGGCGCAGAACGTCTCAGGAGGGGCCGATGCAGGCAAACACGCTGGTGATGCCCAAGGGCGCCGTGCGCGTCCAGCGGTGCCCGTCGCAGGCGAGCGCGCAGGCGGCGTGCCCGTGGGGCGCGAGTCTGGGCAGGTCGTGGGACGCGTCTCTCCACGACAGCGAATGCGGGTCCACGAGCACCGTGATGACCGCCGCCGCCGCCACCAACTACTGCTGGTCGCTGGCCGCGGACAATGCCGGCATCGCGTGACGACGTCACAGCACACAGGATTTCTGATCGAATCAGGCGGAAGAAATATTGCAGTGTCAGTAGGGAGACAAACAACTTGCTGCTAGTAACGGGGTGCTGAAGTTTCTGAAATTCTAGATGAAACTGAGCGTGAACTCTCTTTATGAGAGATTTGTAGGATCTGCGACACTTTGGTGTTTGAGCGTGCCAAGAGACACGCATAAGAGTGTTTCTGTGCTACTTCGTTTCTGTTGTAATTGTGGTGTGTGATCTTTCAATGAACGTGTCAAGTCCTGGTCGTTGCAGTCTGAACCGAACTGAAGCAAGCAGAAGAAGCTCCAGTGTCTCGCTGCTACCGAGTACTGACTGAGCACTGGCTATGAATTTTATGTAACAGTAGGAAGCTGAGGTGGCTCGATCCACAACCAGAGGTGAGCACTGGCCGTGCCATTTTCAGCCAGCACTAGGCACAACCAACTCAGCCCAACCTATGATCCGGCATGACTGTTGTGAACAGGCGTGCCGGCACGGCACGGTTGCCCAGACTGTGCCGAGTCTACTAATCGGGCACGATGGGTGACCCGGCATGGCACGTTAGTTTGAACCGTGCTCAAGCCGGCACGGCACGATTGCCCAGGCTGTGCCGGGCCTACCAATCGGCATGATGGGTGACCCGGCATGGCACGTCAGTCTGGACCGTGCTCGTGTGCCGCGGCACTACACGCACGGCGAGTGGCACGCCGGCCCATCCCCAGCATAGCACGCGGCCGTGCCCGCGGAGGGGAAGGTTGAGGGGCGAGGGAGCATACCTGGCCGTTGCCGTGCCGTGGTGACCCCCATCTCTCTCTCTCTCTCTCTCTCTCTCTCCGCGCGCGGACGCTCTATCTTGATTGCTCCAACCATCAAGCATGCTTCGCTTTGGCCAAAGCTGAAACCGATGAGCTCCTCTCCACGCAAGGCCAAGCTCTGCTTCCTCTCTCATGCCTTCTCTCTCCATCTCCATCTCAACACACATGGTTAAGGCCAGCGCAAACAGTCCTCCATACCTCCTTCACCCAAGCTTTGCTGCCGACCATTAGTCTGAGAGGTCACCACCATTTGCGCTAGACGAAGGTCATCCACCACAACAGGAGTTTGCCATATCTATTGCACCCATAGCTGGAGATATGGTGGCGATGAGGCCGAAGGAGATGGGGCTATGGATGGCTGTTGCGGTTGGTCGGGAGCCATTCACGCCTTCATCACTCAAGCTCCGTTGCCAGCCGCTAGTTCGAGGCCACCGCCACCCATCGTGGCTAGAACTAGATGGATACGGTGAGGCCGTGGATGTGGTAGTGGCAACAAGGTGGTGTTTTTGGCTGGCATCTACCCTTACTCTGAGCTCATCTAATAAAAATGTTGTCATCAGTAGGCCAAGTTGTGGCCTTAGTTGTCTCCCAATGTTGTTGAACCTCCATCCATGTTGATTTGTTGCAACAAGGTTTTGTTTTTGTTGTGACAAAGCTCCTCGTCGGTTGCAATTTATTGTTCGCATCTTGCATTTTTGTTGCACTAGGTGTGAGTTTTTGTTGAAAGCTCAATACCTCTTTGTTGCATGCCATGAATTATTGTTGCGCCAAATTATAGGGTTTGCTTGCAACACATTCATGTGAGTGTGCATGGCTTGGCGTCATGACAGTCATCGGCATGCACAATTTTGTTTTGGTGATTTCATGTTTGTTGCATTGGGAGCAAATATTTACTGTGAGCTTTAGAATCAATGGTTGTGCTTCTCGGATTTTTTTGCGCTTCTCAGATTTTTTTGTGCCGGATAGAACAGCTAAGATTGATGTCTTTGAGTGAGATCCAACAGGTGCGAAGGGCATAGGATTTGAATGTTCCTTCGTATGTCTGGGTATTAGTCACTCCCTTAAAAGAAAGGGTCTAAGCCATGTATAATAAAAAAAACAAATTTTTGCAATAAAAAATAAAAATAAATTAGCCATTCGATTTCCATACAAACTCTAAACTAAAATTCATATATAGTTAAAATTCAGAATAAAAATTAGCCATTTGATTTGTACATGAATTCTACCCAAAACAAATATTCAAAATAAAATATAAAATAACAAATTTAAGGGCTTAGAAGAAAGAGTCTATACCAAATAAAATAAAAAATAACAGAAATACCAAATAAAAAATAAAATAAAATTAGCCATTTAACTTTCATACAAGCTCCAAATTAAAACCTATACATAGCTAAAATTCAGACTAAAAATTAGTTATTGGATTTACATACGAATTCTAACCTAAAAATAATATGTGAAATTAAATAAAAATAATAGTAAAAATTGACATAAATTTGGAATAAAAAATAAAAGTAAATTTGACATTTAGATTTCATATGAACTCTAAATTAAAACTTATACATAGCTAAATTCGGAGAAAAAATTAGATCAAAATTAGAAATTAGATTTATATACAAATTCTAATCCAATACAAAAATTTGAAATTAAATGAAAATAATAAAATTAAAATAAATAAGGGGTTTTTAATTCCATACTAGATGGAAAATATAAATTTTTGTTTTATTGATAATTTGAATTCCAAAAATATGCTAATTAGAGGGTGAAATGGTATGGAATTTGATCTGTATGTATATAAATTATGAAGTATTATGTAATAAAAGTCAATGACATGTTTTTTATAGTCGCTAAGAAAAATTAGAATAAGCTAAAAATTCTCAAGAAAAGAAAATATATTGACTCTTTATTTGATGGACCTCCACGGAATAGAGGGATTAAGAGGGTGACCCATGATAGGTGTTCACTCGAATATATCGGTATAAAGAATGTGATGTGTATTAAAATAAGTACTGAAAGAAAGAGACAAGCATTGCAATAATAAAATTAAGAGATGAAGATATAAATAGAAAATGCTATGTTATGCTATATTTACTGTTTAGGAGTAGCTAGCCAATGGTATACTATTGAAAATGCCACTAATGGTATAGCAAAGCTTAATGGAGTTTTAACAATGTAGCAAGTTTCATGTAAATTTCAACAATACAACAAGTTTAGTGGAAGTTTCAAGTTAAAAAATTGAAGTTTCAAGATTTCAACATGACTTTTAAGTTGATTTCAACAAGTTTCACAAAATTCCATCTAGTTCCAAAAGATTTCAAGGAAGTTTCAAAATTTCAAAAAAAAATATCCTTTTGATTAAGTTTCACTAGGTTTTAGAGAGTTTCAATGGGTCTAAGAATATGAAACATGATTGAAATTGAGTTTCCTGGAAGTTTTAGGTTTAAAAACTTGTAGTTTCAAGAAGGTTTCAATAGAAGTTTTTTTATATATTTCAACATGGTTCATAAAAATTCAAACAAGTTTAAAAAGGTTCAGAGGAAGTTTAAAACATTCAAGCAAAAGTTTCATCATTGATTCAACAAGTTTCACTAGGTTTCAAATAGTCTTAAAAAGTCTTCAAAGATGTTCAATGCATTTTTAGAGTGTTTCAATGAGTTTCAACATATGAAACTTGATTGAAAAATTAGTTTCAGAAAAAGATTAAAAAAACCTCAATGTTTCAGCGAGCCGACAAAAAATCCAAGCAAATTTCACAGGCTTTAGGGGCGTTTCACAGTGAAAATACAAGTTTAAAACTCTATAACTTGTTGTTTCACACGAGATTAAAGGAAAGTTTTAGGCAAAACTTAAACCCATCGGCGGTGCCCGCCCCTCTTACCGTTGGTGTAAGTGAGGGAGAAGAGAGAGAGAGAGAGAGCGAGAGTGAAGCGAGAGAGATTGATGAATGGTATAGCGTGTTTCATAAGAAGTTTAAAGAACTTTTAGAAAATTTTCAACAAGTTTCAGAAAAGTTTCATGTGGTTTAGCAAAGTTTGGCTAAAAATCCAAAAATATCAAAACAAGCTTCAAACATTGTAACATCCCAAAATTTGGGTTTTCAAAAATTTTTGGTTTAGTTTAGCTTCCCAAAAATTTTCGTTGATTTTCTCGCGTTTATAAAGCTTGATTTGAATTTTCTAAAAGCTAAAACAATTTAATTTGATTATTCTAAACTTCAAATAAAATAAATTCAATTTTATTTGGATTCCTTGTGCTTCAAGAAATTCTTCTGTAATTTTGATATTTTTCAGAGCTCGTTTGCTATTTATTGGATTTATTTGAATTTGATTTGAATTAAGCCTCTTCGTGTAAATGAATTAATTATTTGGAAAAGTTTAAATAAAGTTTTGTTAAAAATATTTTATTTGAGTCCAAAATGTCTCAAAATATTTTCTAGAATTTTTCTAGAATTTTTCTGAAATTTTTACTGCCTCTAATGAATTAATTGAATTACTAGAATTGTTTTTATTCGAAAAAGATTGGAAATTCCGGATTTTGGCCATGGGCCTAATCTCTCCTTCTCTCTTCCCACGGCGGCCCGCTCGCCCCAGCCCACCTCCTCCACGCGCGCCGGCTTGGGCCGACGCAGCGCAGCCAATGACCCACCTCCTTTGGCCCCGAGCGCCACTGGCCGCCACGCTCGCCAGCGACGCGACGCTGCTTAGCCTCGCGCTGGCCTCGCCCTGTCTCCGGCCCAATCCCGCCCCCACGCGCGCGCTAGGTCGCGCTCCCGCCTGGGCCGCCGCCAGGCCTCGCGCCCACGCCCGTTCATCGCCGATCGGACGGCCAGAAGGCCTCCACATCAGCCCTAATCCGTCTCCCGCACGGAAGGTGCTCGATAAAATGCCTACAAGACCAGTTTTTCGCGTTTTTCCAGATTTTCTTGACCATGCCGCCTCCTCTAACCTTGGTAGACCTCCCATGGCTCTCCCACACGACCACAACCACAGATCAATCGCCCAAAACCTTCGAGCTGCCCCGAGAAGCCTCGAACGTCGCCCGACGACGGCCGCATTTTGGAGCCGCGTCCCAGACAGCTCGTCGACTCTTTTCAAGATCCGTCTTCTCCATGGTGTGGCACGAGATACCATCTACTTGCTGTCCAAAATTCAGCCAATTTGGCCTGAGGGATCAAATGTTATGGCCGTTTCAATTTCGAATCTTGCCGAGGCCATAACTCCCTCAATTTTTCGAGTTTGACCGTGAAATTTTTTGTGTAGACTCCTGGGGATGTCCTCTACGTGATGCACATCTTGCCTCACGGTTTTGCCCTCTGGATTTGGTGCAGAAAAATAATTTCTCCGATCAGACTGCGTTTCAAACAGCAGCAAACTTCCTCGCGCGTTCCCCGCTGTTCCAGAAGGTATTTCTTCGAGCCACCTATGTCACGGTGTGCCTCTTGGTCCCATCTAGCTCTCGGTCAAATTTTCTCAAGTTCCGATAATTATTCTAGAAGTTATGGCCGTCCAAAGTTTAGATCCGAAACCCGTTAATCGGTAGTTTGTGATCAATCCGGAGGGGCGCCGCAAAATCCGCCTATACCGTTGAGTTCGTCTCGCCGCGTTCTACGTGGTAGACATTCCCCCTTTGCCATCCCATCCTCCGAAATTTTTTTATATATATTTAGGCCGCCGTTTAGCCGTCGCCGCGCGCCGCCTTTGGACGCCGGTTATTTTAGCTCGCTCCGGCCATGTTGTCGCGTCCGGTGGATCATCATATACTGTTTTAGACCATCCTTGAAGTTCTTTTGCTCTCCGTTTGCCGTCGGAGTCCGATTCCGGCCTAAAACAGTTGTTGCCGGTTCGCGTTTCGGTTAGCCGTCCTTGGTAGCGTTTTGTAGTGGCCATGTCATTGCACCAACGGTCGCTACCTTGTTTCGTGAGAATCCTATCATTGTTTGACCTCCGCCGTTAACGTTTTACCGTTAACGTTCGCCGTTAACGTTTACCGTTAACGTTTTATCGTTAACGTTTCACTGTTAACACTTCGCCGTTAACGCTCCGTCGTTAATGTTCCTTCGTTAATGTTTTGCCGTTGTGCCCAATGCTGTTCGTTCTTAATTTGGAGTTTATTTGAATTGTCTTTTGAGTTTTGTTGTATTTGTGTTTCTTAATCGTTAGACGTGTCGTCCGGAAGTTGTTCGAACGAGCTGAGGATCGAGAAAGTGGAAGTTGAAGCTCGAGGATCAAGGATCAAGGATAAAGAGTAAAGGACAGTAAAGTTTGCAAGGGCCAGGCAAGTTGTGCTTTGACCATGTTGATCCCCTTTTTGAAAATTATGTTGTTCCAAATTATTGCATGCTAGTTGGATATAAACTGATTTCAATTAATTTGGGATTAGATATTTAACCTACTTGTTATTGCCACCTTATCTATAATAGCTGTACGCCATGATTCATTTGTCACCCTAGGTTTGTTGATTAATAGTTGGTAGCTAAATACTTTGCCGACATGGGTCAGTTAGACCGTCAGGAGCTGCTTAGTCTTGCAACGTACCTTTGACTTCATTTTGGTAATACAAAAGCTCAATGTTGATTAATGGAATATGCAATGTATTTTGGAATGGTGTGACGTATTGCCGACACGATGAAGTTGATATGTGGAGGCCCTTGTGCTTCTTCAAGGATGTTGAGTTGTTGGCATTGTGTTGCGCAATAATCAACTAGGGTGATAAAATGATTTAGACCAGGGCAAATGGCAAGATTATGATCAGGTGGGCCAGGTGTGGCACCGGGAAGGTTGATTTGGTTCTTCGGGTAGTCTTGCCCTGGTCACCCTAAGGACTTAACCTTGCAAGCCTTTGAACTGAGTCAATCGTACAACCACATGACTGGAGTGGGATGGTCCTAGTTCAGTAAGTTACTAATAACTTGCATGTGGTACCTCAGGGTGTCAACTACATCTTTTGTGTAGCTTGAAGGGGGAGCGTACCAGGGCTGCGGCATGGTACCGGTCCAACGGTATGTCGGTCCCATATTTCGCCTTTGTTAAGGGAAGGGATGGTGTATGGCAAAAACCGGAGAGGTTCACTTGTGTAGTTGTGAGAGGAGCCGCCCAGATCGTCCTTGGGCTATTAGAAGGTTTAGTCGTCCTAATCGGATTTGGAGGCTAACAACGGGCCGCTGGAAGCGCTCACAGTGTTAGCACCCAAGCTCAACTGGGACAACATCGGGACCCTTCGAATAACTCAACGACAACCCCGGTATTCCCCAGGTATGCGACCCAAAACTCGCCCAGGATCCCCGCATACCGGTTTCACTGTGATATCAACCCAATTTGCATAAAGGGGCAACGAAACTCAGAACCCCACAACCAGACACGCGCGGAAGCAAAACGAACAAAACGACCAAACCAACCACGGCACGAAGACAAAACTCAACAACAAGCCCCAACTACACAAAACCACACCTGACAACCACCAACAATCAGAAACAAACAAAACACTAAAGCGACACAAATATATTAAAAGTTGCGCGAAGGCAACCAAGAGTTCAGCGAAACATAGCACATTTAAACAACCTATACAACAAAAGTAGACTCCCCACTACTAAACTAGACAAAAGTAAAACAACCCCGAAAGTGTTTTGCCTCTGAACACTCTCGGGCGTACACGACGCCAGCAGCCTCTACTCGGTGCCCCGCCCGGTCACCGATAGGTAGTAGGGGCAAGACTCACACCCCTCGGGATCCTCACCTGCAAAACCACAAAAGCAGAAGCCTGAGTACGGAAGGTACTCACAAGTCTTACCCGTGGTCCATATATGACCGACTCCAAAGGGTATGCATTTGGATGTAGCAAGGAAATCTGCTAAAGTTAAAAGTGCGGAAAGCTTAACTTTGTTGATTAGTTAGTACCACTATTCAATTCACAATTCAAAGCAGTTGTACTAGCACCTACTTCTAGAGTGGAGTTCAATACTTAATGATAACCAAACAAGTGACCTCATAACAATTTCGAGCTCAAGCCTAAAGGCGAACTTCAGTTCAAGTTATTACTACGTGTAGTAACAGGTAACCAAGCGTGCTCATATCCGAGAGCGCGGCAATTCGAATCGCTTAATTAACCCTGCAGGGAAGCATTGACCGCACGACACGTGCCACAAATAACCTCGTGCCAACCATCCTCCCATCCATACCAGTTCGTTGGGGACATCTTCATGCGGTCCAAGTACCTAGCACCCCCTCGAGCGGCCCGAGCCCGGCTTGGCCCCCGAGAGTCGGCCTAAGCCTCGCCCTCAACCACGTCCAACCACATGAGGTGTATGCCCCATCGAATGGCATGCGATAAAAGAATAGCTTTACCGTCCCATTCCCGGCATGCGATCAACCAATGTGTGCTCGGCTACGGTTAAACATCGGATCGGTCCTTAGCTGACTCAGGCGGGACTACCACATTTGAGTCTCCTTACCCAAATGCCTCAATCTCCCGCCCGGTCTCCAATTGTACCTTTTTCCACCACATAACCAAAACCAAACCTTTCCATAGATTGTAAAGCGTAAGACCTCAAGCAGTGGAACCATCCGCCACTTGGCCCAAACCGACCTCTAAGCATACTAAGCATGACACCATTAGTACCCATAATCTAGCCCCAAAGGAGGTGTTTATCAAGTAACAATGAAAGTGGTACATGCAGCAAATAGGATCTAACCTATCCCACATTTCAACTCCTAATGCAACATTTAACATCTGTAAGACCCTCACTTTTATGCTACAGTGCAAGACACCATGTTCGGTCCTTAAAATGACATGGGCGATAACTCCACCCTAACTACGTACACGTTAAAACATGTACACACGGCTATTGCCAATAATCACCCACGTCGAAACCATAGTTTTATTTCCAGAAAAAGAAAGTGTCAATAACCATATTATTCCAACAGGTTCAAGATTAATGTTCATCATGTCCAACAATTTTAGTTCATCACGAACAGTGTAACCATCCGTTCGTGTTCCCAATCTAAGCAGGGCTAAGCATATGCATGTAATAATCGAATATACCCATTTTGTGTGTCCATTAACAATCTAGGGTTTCATCTATCACTACTGATTAAGGAAAGCCATCAATGAAGGTTATATCTACCATTCTTCCCATAATATAGCAGTGTATACAAAATATAGCATATGCATGCAAGTTTTAATTAGATTCTTCTTGTTAAAGAAAATTGGGATCTACATGAGTGCTTGCCTTGCTATCCATTGCTTTTAGTGACGAAGTCGAAGACGTGATCTTGAAGTCGTCGACGATGAAGTCCGAGACGTCGGATTCTACACGTCGCATAACAGAAAAGATAGCAAATAGCAAATAACACTTTCAATAGGGGCAAAAGGAAATCAGATGGAAAATCAAATAAGCAATCACTACATAAAACAAGCATGGTTGCAGTTAAGGTTTTGTGATCGCATAATCAATTGTATTATTTCCTTCGTTTATAGTCTTTATTACTGATTTAAGGGTTTGAAGGTCGCATTGCACATAACATCAATTCCTTATTATTCATTCTATTTTATTTTACGAATTCAGGAAGCTAAGATTGTAAGATTAACTATACTAAAATTCATTTTCAGGTTATGCAGCTGTTTGTACTGATACCAATCGGTACATAGGACCGTAGGGATGAGAATAGCTATAAATTGCAGGGTTAAGCTTTGACATATGCGTTGACACTACAGATATTGGGGTTTAACTCTTGTAGGGTCATATTTTAATAGGATTCAGATGCAAAGCATAATATATAAAAACGCTTATATAGTTAAAGTTAGTCATGCATTAGGGGACAATTTAAGGTTGATCTTACGGGTGTTAGTGCCTATTGCTAGTATTCTTTTTATCAAATGTGAGTATAAGTCAATTAAGAACTAGAGATATAATAGGCATAAGGTGTAATTTACATATGAGAATAATGGACTAATACTGAGTTTAATCATCTTTGTAGTATGGAATAACCATGTTTTATAGATCGTATACGAAATAAGTCAATTAAGTATATTTATATATATATATATATATGTATCGTGAATCAAGGAATCATATCTGGGTCTATAACACATGAATAACATATAGGTATGCATTGGATATGAACGATACGTCGATTGACTAAGTTTCAATTACTTAGAATGATTTCAACCCTAAATACATTTTATTATTATTTATTAATTAATTTATTTTTCTCCTCCCCTTTTCTTATTTCTTTCTTTCTTCCCTTTTTCCTTATTTCATTTCTCTCTCTTATCTCTTCAGTTCGACTTCGATAGGACTCTCCCCCTTCTAGCGTCTTCCTTTCCCCTTTTCTTCCTGTTCCTTCGACCGTAACGATCCCCTGGCTCTCCTCGAGTTGCCGATTGGCTCGGCGCCGCCGGCTCGTGTCGGGACCCGAATTTGCAAATCCGGACCCTCTGTGTATTCAGCACTAGTCCAGGAACGCGCTAGTGCACACAGTCTTAACATTGGTAAATATCACAATCATACCACTCGATACTAATAAAGTACTTTAATTAAATAGTCAAACTGGTTGCTCGACCTTATGGTCAAGTTACAAATATACGCCTCGCAGGGCGAAACTTATTAAGAGAGAAATAATAGCAATGAAAATAAGATAACCGTGGCGCCATCCAAGTATACCACAGGCAACTGATCGGCTCGCTCCTAAGTAGAGCGGTTCCTCTTGGAGCTCCTCCTCCAAAGCTGGTGTAGTCTCCTCTTCAACTGGTGTTGTATTGTGGCAAGGGTGAGTACTTGGTACTCGGCAAGTCATGCCTGAGAATGCAAGCTAATATACTACATGCATGGCTTGATACAAAGGAATAGCTCAAGGTATATTTGCGAAACAAAGACATTTGACAAGTAACATAAGTAGATTCAAAGCGTAGAAGCAAGTAAAGCATAACTAACTTTTCAAGGAGTTTAATAAACATCTTTCCCATCCTAATCCACATTTCCATCAACATCATTACTAATCCAACCCAACCTTTCAAGTCTAAGTTATTTTTGAGAAAGTCTAACCCTTGATTGTAATTCGGCGATGTCCAATACCGCGGACACGGCTATTCGAATAGATTATACACTCTGCGAGAGGTTATGCACTTTACCCACAAGATACGGTCAAACACCACAAAGGCGAGTTCAGTAACAAAGTCTTTCGGAAACTTCTAACAATACAGGTGGTCCTCCCGGTTATTGCACACTAACCCTTCCCTTAGCTAAGGCGAAGTTTAGGCCAATCAACCGTTAGATGGGTACTGGCCTCACCCAGACGCGCTCCCCGCACAACTTACACAAAGGGTGTAGTTGACCTCCCGAGGTCTCACAGTGCGTTATTAGCAACTTAATCAACTAGGTCCGTCCCATTCTGGACATGTGGTTGCAAGATTGACTCAGTTCAAAGGCTTGCAAGGTTAAGTCCTTAGGGTGACCAGGGCAAGACTACTCGAAGAACCAAAACAACATTCCCAGTACCACAACTGGCCCACCTGATCATTCTTGCCACATGCCCCGGTCGAAAACTATTTATCAAACCCCAGTTGATTACCATGCACCACGTGCCATCAACATCACATGATACCTTTCCAAAACAGGTTCAATATATCATTAAGTCAATATTAACATTTGTTTGTCCAAATCATGTCGTGAGCACGAAAGTGTGTCTAAGCAATATACTACAACGGTCTAAACCCATGTTGGCAATTTTAGTAATGTCCAACTAGTAATCCACAACTAGGGTGACAAGGGGTCATGGCACATATTTAAGTAATCAAGGTGTCATACAGCAATTGGTATTTATCTAATTCCCCATATTTAAATAAAGTATTTTCTAATTGAACTAGCATGCAATAAGTTAAATCAAAATAAGTTTCAAAATAGGATCAACATGGTCAAAGCACAACTTGCCTTCAAAAAGTACTTGTTCTTGGTCTCGAGTTGGATCCTGAGTCAATACTTCTCCTTGAATCCTTCCAAGACTTCAACGTCTACTCGTAAAGCGTGCAAATAGCAATACACGAATAAACAATAGGCAAAAAGTGTCCAAACATCCAAATAAAATCCATAAACAGAGAGAACATAATTTTATGAATTTTTAGGAACTGGAATCGCTCAATTCGGAGTTAAAACACAAAAGTTATGATTATTTAAAGTTTAAATAATCAATTAAATAATATTACAGAGGAAAACTTTAGTCCAAAAATTAAATAAAATTCATAATTAGGTAGATCTCAATTTTATACAAATTTAGAAATTTGAATCACTCAAATCGGAGTTGAAACGCAAAAGTTATAAGCGTTTGAAGTTTGAATCAAAATCTGAAATCATTATTTCGAATTAATAAATCATTTTCTTTTTCGGAAATTAATTATTGCGTCAGCGAGGACACGTGTCGGTCTCTGATTGGTCCGCTGACGTCAGCCGGTTCACGGACTCGGTCCACGCTCAGCTCAGGTTCACCGTGGACCCGGTCCATAGTTCACTGATCCAGCGGGCATACGCCCGATGCTGTCGATGGCTCGCTCACGCCGGCGCGCGGCTGACACGGGGGCCCCACATGTCAGTGGCGTGCTCCCACGCGCACGGTGCGGCGGCTAGAGCTACGTGGCATGATCAGGGCCGTCGGATCTAGATCCAACGGTCTAGATCTACCCTAGGTTAACGCAGTTTCCAGCACGTGGCGATCGTGGGCCGTTGGATCTTGATCCAACGGTCCAGATCCGATCTGGTTTTCCAAAGTTTCGGGGAAACGTGGACTCACCGTGATCGTCCGATGAAGATCCAACGGTGCACGGAGCTCGTGGACGGAGATGAAGTCACGGCAGGGCTGGGTTGCCGGCGCTAGGGAAGATGACCACGGGCGCGGCGCTACGGGCGTTCTCCGGCGTGATCGAGATGTCCCGCAGGTGCGCCTTGTCTTGGGGGTTCCGAACCTGGGCTCCAACACGGCGAACAAGGGCTATCGGTGCCGGAGAAGACGAGGAAACCGTAGCGGCTCCGCCCAACTTCGGCGAGCAATCGGCACGGCTTGGCGGCGGCTTGAGCTCTAATAGCTAGGGCAAACGGGGCGCATGGAAGAGGGCAACCTCGGGGACCGGTACGGGCCTTAAATAGCCTAGGCATGCGCGCAGAACCCGGAACCCTAACGAACCCGGCGGAGGGCGCGGCGGCGATCCGTATCGGACTCGGCGGAGACGACGACCAGCGGCCAGACACGCGTGTCCGATCAACGGCCACGATTGCGGTAGCGCGCGGTCCGAGCGGACCGGTCCGGCTGATCGGCCCAATCCTGACCGTTGGATCGAGATCCAACGGTCGGGATCGATTAGGTTTAGGGCTGGTTCGGTCGAGTCACGTGGCTCGGGTCGGACTCGAGTCCGACTCGGGTTCCGACTCGATCGGATGAACAGTAACCGACTCGGTTTGATTTTCCAGCGATTTAATATTCAAATTAATTCCCAGAAATTCATTTAATTCATTAAAAATAGCAAAAGACTCAGAAAAATTCTGGAAAATATTTTGGAACATTTTGGACTCAAATAAAGTATTTCCAACAAAATTTTATTTGCAAAGTTTAATTCTTTAATTATTTTAAAAAGGAATAAATTCCAAATAAATCCAAATAAATTTCAGAAAATTCCAAAAATTCACGAAAGTGCCAAATCACACATGAATTTAAGAAAAGCAAAATTTTGGGGTGTTACAAACCTCCCCCCCTTAACAGAATCTCGTCCCCGAGATTCAGGGCTTTCTAAAGAAATAGATTCGGAAACTCTTTCTTCAAATCCTCTTCACGCTCCCAAGTTGCTTCACTCTCCGCGTGGTTGTTCCATTGAACTCTGCAGAAACGGGTTGACTTGTTTCTTGTCTCTCGGTCCATTGTGTCCAGAATCTTCACGGGGTGCTCCTTGTAAGTCAGATCTTCTTGAAGCTCGATTGACTCTAGCGGTGTCTGTTCCTCAGGTACTCGGAGACACTTCTTCAACTGGGACACGTGGAATACGTCATGCACTCCTGCTAATGACTGCGGTAACTCTAGCTGATAAGCAACTTCACCTTTGCGGCTGAGAACCTTGAATGGTCCAACATATCTCGGCGCGAGTTTTCCTTTGGCATGGAATCTCTTTACTCCTCTGAGCGGTGTGACTCTGAGATACACGAAATCCTCTGGTTCAAAACTCAAGTCTCGGCGACGGTTGTCGCGATAACTCTTACATGCGTGATTGGGCTATCTTCAACCTTTCCCTAATCATGGCAATCTGGTCTTCAGCTTCTTGAAGAATATCTGGCCCAAAGACACGGCGTTCACCTGTCTCATTCCAGTTCAATGGCGTCCGACAGGGTCGACCATACAGTGCCTCAAAAGGTGACATCTGTAAACTAGCCTGGTAACTATTATTGTAACTGAACTCGGCATACGGCAAGCTCTTATCCCAAGAGGTAGCATAAGCCAATGCACACGCTCTTAGCATATCCTCCATAATCTGATTGACTCTTTCGGTCCGTCCATCCGTTTGTGGATGATAGGCTGTACTGAAGTTCAAACGGGTTCCCATGGCTTCATGCAACTTATTCCAAAACCTTGAGGTAAATTGGGTACCTCTGTCCGATACAATCCTCTTTGGCACTCCGTGCAAACAGACAATCCTGGTCATATACAACTCTGCTAACTTATCTCCCGAGTAAGTGGTCTTCATGGGGATAAAATGGGCTACTTTGGTCAAGCGATCCACTATAACCCATATGGAGTCATAACCTCCTTGAGTCTTAGGCAAACCGGTAATGAAATCCATTCCGATTTCCTCCCACTTCCACTCAGGTATTTTCAGCGGCTGCAACAATCCTGCTGGTCTCTGATGCATTGCCTTGACTCTCTGGCAATTGTCGCACAATGCAACATGCTCGGCAACTTCACGCTTCATGCTCGGCCACCAGAATCTTTCCTTCAAATCCTGATACATCTTGGCACTTCCTGGGTGAATTGAATACTTGGAGTCATGGGCTTCCTCCAAAATCAGTTACTTTAATTCTTTCTTGTTGGGCACACAAATCCGATCCTTCATCCATAACGTGCCTTGCTCATCCAACTTGAAATCCTCTACCTTGCCTTCTTCCTTGATGGACCTAATCCTGCGGATCTTGTCATCATCCTTCTGTCCTTCTCGGATCTGATCCTCTAGGGTAGGCTTTACTTCTAATGCGGCCAAGAATCCGCTAGGTACCACCTCAATCTTCATTCTCTGGAAATCCTCACATAGCTCATCCTGACTTGTGGCTAGCAACATACTCACGGTATGGCTTTTCCGACTCAAGGCATCGGCAACTACGTTGGCCTTCCCGGGATGGTAATGGATTCCAACATTATAGTCCTTGATTAACTCTAACCATCTCCTCTGCCTCATGTTCAAGTCTGATTGGGTGAAGATGTAATTAAGACTCTTATGATCCGTGTACACTTCACATCTGTTCCCGATCAGATAGTGACGCCATATCTTCAAGGCATGCACTACGGCAGCTAACTCTAGGTCATGCGTCGGATAATTCTCCTCATGCGGCCTCAACTACCTTGATGCATAAGCGACGACCTTTCCGCTCTGCATCAACACACATCCAAGTCCTTGACGCGATGCGTCACAATAAATATCAAAGCTTTGATTAACATCCGGTAGAACTAACACTAGCGCTGATGTCAATCGTTTCTTCAGTTCTTGAAAACCTTTCTCGCACTCTGGCGTCCATGCAAACTTCTTCTCCTTTTTCAGCAATTGCGTGAGAGGTTTCGCAATTGTCGAAAAGCCTTCAATGAAACGGCGATAGTATCCTGCCATTCCAAGGAAACTCCGGATCTGGGTCACAGTCTTCGGCTGCTCCCAATGTAACACAGCTTCTACCTTGCTTGGATCTACGGCGACTCCTTCTGCGGTCATTACATGTCCGAGGAATTCCACCTTGTCCTTCCAAAAATCACACTTACTGAACTTGGCGAAGAGTTGCTGTTCCCTTAGCTTTTCCAAAACTCGCCTCAAGTGTTCGGCATGTTCATCCTCTGTCTTGGAGTAGATTAGGATATCATCTATGAACACAATGACAAACTTGTCCAAATATTCCATGAACACCTTATTCATCATATTCATGAAATATGCTGGCGCATTTGTCAGACCAAAGGACATAACTGTAAACTCGTAATGTCCATATCTTGACGAGAATGCGGTCTTCGGAATATCCTCTCGATCGGATTTTCAATCGATGGTATCGATCTTAGATCAATCTTGGAGAAGACTCCGGCTCCTCTCAAGCGATCAAACAGATCATCGATCCTCATTAGCGGTACTTATTCTTCACGGTGACTTCATTGAGTGCACGGTAGTCAATGCACATCCTGAAACTCCCGTCCTTCTTCTTGACGAACAAAACTGGTGCTCCCCACGGCGACGAACTCGGTCTGATAAATCCTTTCTCCATTAACTCTTCAAGTTGTTTCTTCATCTCTACCAATTCTTCGGTGGACATCCGTCACGGTCTCTTTGCTATCGGTCTTTGTACTGTACAAGCTCTATCACAAACTCTATATCCTGTCCGGCATACCGTAGATCTTTAGGAAAAACATCTGGGTATTCATTCACTACTGAGACATCCTCTATGCTGATTGCCTTGGTACTGTTAACCATCAACTGTCCATCTCTAACGGCAGTAGCTTGAAATTCCACTTTCTTTCCATACGGGCTCTTAACTGAGATAGTCCTTCTTCCACAATCCAATACGGCCTTGTGCTTGGATAACCAATCCATTCCCAAAATGACGTCTAAGGTCTGGGTCTCCAAAATAATAAGGTTCGCTAGGAACTCTATTCCATCTATTAGTATTCTCACCCCAGAACATCCTACTTTCGTTCGGAGTTCGGAACCAGGGGTTTGAACTAAAAGCATGCATTTAAGCCCAGTACGACGTCCGTAGCATTCTGCAGTGCATCTGCGGTGACATGGTTGACTCGGCCTCTCACCACAGTCTGGGGTGTGGTTCTGATCTTTGGCGTCCTAGCCGGTGTGGATCCCAGTTGAAGCGGCCGGGGTCACTCCTGCTGTCTTCTTAGGACAAGCTGTTGGCAAAGTGCCCTGGCTGCGTTGCGATTGTAGCAATGTCTCACTGTTCCTTGTTGATCGCACAAGCGGCGTTTCCGGTTGGTCTCGGGTCCGATAGTTACGATTGGCGGGTCTTGGTGCTAGTGGCGGTGTCCTGGTTGCATTCTCGCGGTGGAATCTGAAAAACGATTTGGCGCAACCCTCAAACGTTGCTGCGCTCCCTCGACGCGATCATCGATCGCATCCCGCGCTTCTGTTCTCATCCGGCTCCTTGCGCTTGTCCTCAAGAATAAGCGCCTTATTCACCAGTTCTGGAAATGCGGAAAGGTGTGGGTGATCAATCCCACCTGCAATCTGAGTTAAGTCCCTTCATGAAACGAGACTGCCTGGCTTTATCTCGCCAAGCTACGTCTTCAGGTGCGTAACGTGCAAGCTGTGTGAACTTGTTCAGGTATTCGGCCACAGGCTGATTACCTTGCTTCAGTGCTCTGAACTCCTCCTTCTTGAGGTCCATGATTCCTTCAGGCACGTGATACTGATGGAATGCAGCTGTGAACTCCTCCCAAGTGATGTCTTGAGGGTTCTCTTGCGTGGCACAGAAGTTCTCCCACCATTCGGCGGCTGTTCCTTCCAACTGATGAGAAGCGTAGGGTACCTTCTCATTTCCCATGCATTGAGCAATGTGTAGCTTCCTCTCAATTGACCTTAACCAATCATCGGCCTCCAATGGATTGGCATTCCCAGAGAAAGTGGGTGGATGAGTCCTCATGAACTCTGACAGTCTTGTATTCTGGCGTTGTCCCTGATTAACTTGATTAGCTGTGGGCCTGGAAAGCAAAGGACGTGTTGCATCTGTTGCATCATGGCATGCATCAACTGAGTCTGAGCAGCAAGAAAAGCTCTGAAATTATGCATATCAACAGGCGGTGCTGGTGCTCCATCATTGGGATTTTCTGTTGGGCGAGAACCACTTTCATTGCCTCCAAGGTTTCCGCGGGTGTTTACCATCTGTCGATTGCTCCAAGGTTTCAGAGATGAGAGGGAAACAGGAATAGATAAGTAATATGGAACTTATGCGGGGCGAAAGGTGTAACTTTAAGGTCCAACTTTATTTTTTTAATCAATAGTAACTTGGTATGGTTGCTTACAATGCCTAGGGGCCTTGCAACACATACTGCACACTCAGCAAACAATGAAAATCCAAATCGAACTAACACTGGAGTCTAACGCCAAAAGGGTGACTCTTTATTCTATGAGCGACTCGGCGAAGGAGTCTCACTATAGAACCTACGCTCACTCATCGAGGAAACCTCCACGGCCTGGGTATGGACGCTGCGGCATAGGCGCGAAACGATTGCCATGTCCAGCAACTGTGTCATCTGTAGTAGTCGAAGAAGCAGTGTCCTCCTCCAGCTCTGGCTCCTCCGGGTCGGGCTCATGCAGCTCGAGCATTGGCTCTGGCTCTGGTGCGTACAATGCCGTCTCTAACTCTCCAATCCTTTGCAGAAGGTGTGACACATACTCTTGAGCTTCCCGCCATCTGTTCTTCTCCGTCGTGATCTCCTTGCGGGCCTTCTGTAGCTCCTTGCTTGTATCATCGAGTACATCCTCCTGGGCGACAACAAGTCGTGCCAACTATGTGACCATGGTATTCTCATCCTGAATCGCCTTCGGGTCAAGAAGGTTATTGCTGCGCGGATGATATCGGAACACCGTGCTCTCCAACTCTCTGTTGTAGATACGGGTAATGTGCCGCATTGCTCGTCGTGACACCTCTTGGATACCCATCTGCATTGTAGACCTCCTGGCAGTGCAGTGTATCGGGCGATTGCCTGGGCCCTTCTTCCTAGCAGGTACCACAATCTTTACGTCACAAGCCTTGATTAATCCTGCTTGTCTGATCACTTCCACTTGATATTGCGGCTTCTCAAAATCTCCGAGAGTCTGTAGCATACGCCAAAGTTCCGCAGCGTGACCAACCTTCAGATCGACGTAGTTGAACTCTACCTCCATCTGTCACAAGAGTGCTCACGTAAGAACTCGAAATTTTTAAATCGTGACAAGGTAAGGAAAAATTCAGCAAGAGACAAGAAAAGAAAGAATGGGATAAGTCGAGATGTCATTTCTTGTCTTGACAAACTTTTAGCTTTAGAAAATAGGTTTTATCCTCTCTACGACCTTTCTAGCTAGGGTTGAGCCTACGGTCAGTATGGCTCTGATACCACCTCTGTCGGGACCCGAATTTGCAAATCCGGACCCTCTGTGTATTCAGCACTAGTCCAGGAACGCGCTAGTGCACACAGTCTTAACATCGGTAAATATCACAATCATACCACTCGATACTAATAAAGTACTTTAATTAAATAGTCAAACTGGTTGCTCGACCTTATGGTCAAGTTACAAATATACGCCTCGCGGGGCGAAACTTATTAAGAGAGAAATAATAGCAGCGAAAAATAAGATAACTTCGTGGCGCCATCCAGTATACCACAGGCAACTGACTGGGCTCGCTCCCTAAGTAGACGGTTCCTCTTGGAGCTCCTCCTCCAAAGCTGGTGTAGTCTCCTTGTATTGTGGCAAGGGTGAGTACTTGGTACTCAGCAAGTCATGCACAGAATGCAGCTAATATACTACATGCATGGCTTAATACAAAGGAGTGGCTCAAGGTATTTTTGCGATGTGACATTTGACAAGTAACATAAGTAGATTCGAAAGCAGTAGAAGCAAGTAAAGCATAACTAACTTTTCAAGGAGTTTAATAAACATCTTTCCCATCCTAATCCACATTTCCATCAACATCATTACTAATCCAACCCAACCTTTCAAGTCTAAGTTATTTTTGAGAAAGTCTAACCCTTGTTGTAATTCGGCGATGTCCAATACCGCGGACACGGCTCTTCGAATAGATTATACACTCTGCAGAGGTTATGCACTTTACCCACAAGATACAGTCAAACACCACAAAGGCGAGTTCCCGTAACAAAGTCTTTCGGAAACTTCTAACAATACAGGTGGTCCTCCCCGGTTATTGCACACTAACCCTTCCCTTAGCTAAGGCGAAGTTTAGGCCAATCAACCGTTAGATGGGTACCTGGCCTCAGCCCCGGTACGCTCCCCCGTACAACTTACACAAAGGGTGTAGTTGACCTCCTGAGGTCCCACAGGTACGTTATTAGCAACTTAATCAACTAGGTCCGTCCCATTATAGACATGTGGTTGCAAGATTGACTCAGTTCAAAGGCTTGCAAGGTTAAGTCCTTAGGGTGACCAGGGCAAGACTACCCGAAGAACCAAAACAACATTCCCAGTACCACAACTGGCCCACCTGATCATTCTTGCCACATGCCCCGGTCGAAAACTATTTATCAAACCCTAGTTGATTACCATGCACCACGTGCCATCAACATCACATGATACCTTTCCAAAACAGGTTCAATATATCATTAAGTCAATATTAACATTTGTTTGTCCAAATCATGTCGTGAGCACGTAAGCGAGTCTAAGCAATATACTACAACGGTCTAAACCCATGTTGGCAATTTTAGTAATGTCCAACTAGTAATCCACAACTAGGGTGACAAGGGGTCATGGCACATATTTAAGTAATCAAGGTGTCATACAGCAAATTGGTATTTATCTAATTCCCCATATTTAAATAAAGTATTTTCTAATTGAACTAGCATACAATAAGTTAAATCAAAATAAGTTTCAAAATAGGATCAACATGGTCAAAGCACAACTTGCCTTCAAAAAGTACTTGTTCTTGGTCTCGAGTTGGATCCTGAGTCAATACTTCTCCCTCTGAATCCTTAGGCACTTCAACGTCTACTCGTAAAGCGTGCAAATAGCAATACACGAATAAACAATAGGCAAAAGTGTCCAAACATCCAAATAAAATCCATAAACAGAGAGAACATAATTTTATGAATTTTTAGGAACTGGAATCGCTCAATTCGGAGTTAAAACACAAAAGTTATGATTATTTAAAGTTTAAATAATCAATTAAATAATATTACAGAGGAAAACTTTAGTCCAAAAATTAAATAAAATTCATAATTAGGTAGATCTCAATTTTATACAAATTTAGAAATTTGAATCACTCAAATCGGAGTTGAAGCATAAAAGTTATAAGCGTTTGAAGTTTGAATCAAAATGCAAATCATTATTTCGAATTAATAAATAATTTTCTTTTTCGGAAATTAATTATTGCGTCAGCGAGGACACGTGTCGGTCTCTGATTGGTCCGCTGACGTCAGCTGGTTCACGGACTCGGTCCACGCTCGGCTCGGGTTCACCGTGGACCCGGTCCATGGTTCACGGTCGCTGACAGGCGGGCCCGCTGTCGATGGCTCGGCTCACGGCTGGCGCGCGGTGACACGGGGGGCCCCACATGTCAGTGGCGTGCTCCCACGCGCACGGTGCGGCGGCTAGAGCTACGTGGCATGATCAGGGCCGTCGGATCTAGATCCAACGGTCTAGATCTACCCTAGGTTAACGCAGTTTCTAGCACGTGGCGATCGTGGGCCGTTGGATCTTGATCCAACGGTCCAGATCCGATCTGGTTTTTCAAAGTTTCGGGGAAACGTGGACTCACCGTGATCGTCCGATGAAGATCCAACGGTGCACGGAGCTCGTGGACGGAGATGAAGTCACGGCAGGGCTGGGTTGCCGGCGCTAGGGAAGATGACCACGGGCGCGGCGCTACGGGCGTTCTCCGGTGTGATCGAGATGTCCCGCAGGTGCGCCTTGTCTTGGGGTTTCCGAACCTGGGCTCCAACACGGCGAACAAGGGCTATTTGCTCGGCGGAGAAGACGAGGAAACCGTGGCGGCTCCGCCCAACCGGCGAGCAATCGGCACGGCTTAGCGGCGGCTTGAGCTCTAATAGCTAGGGCAAGCGGGCGCATGGAAGAGGGCAACCTCGGGACCGTCCGGGCCTTAAATAGCCTAGGCATGCGCGCAGAACCGGAACCCTAACGAACGGCGGAGGGCGCGTGGCGATCAGATCGGACTCGGCGGAGCGACGACCATGGCCGTACCGCGTGTCCGATCAACGGCCACGATTGCCAGGCGCCGCGGGTCCAAGCGGACCGGTCGAAGCGAGGGCCCAATCCTGGCCGTTGGATCTCGATCCAGCGGTCGGGATCGATTAGGTTTAGAAATTTGGTTCGGTCGAGTCACGTGGCTCGGGTCGGACTCGAGTCCGACTCGGGTTCCGACTCGGTCGGATGAACAGTAACCGACTCGGTTTGATTTTCCAGCGATTTAATATTCAAATTAATTCCTAGAAATTCATTTAATTCATTAAAAATAGCAAAAGACTTAGAAAAATTCCAGAAAAATTCCAGAAAATATTTTGGAACATTTTGGACTCAAATAAAGTATTTCCAACAAAATTTTATTTGCAAAGTTTAATTCTTTAATTATTTTAAAATGGAATAAATTCAAATAAATTTTAGAAAATTCCAAAAATTCACCAAAGTGCCAAATCACACATGAATTTAAGAAAAGCAAAATTTTGGGGTGTTACAGCTCGCCTGGCCTGGTTCTCCTTCGCCTCGCTCCAGTCGGTCCTCACCCCACGCACTCCGAGCGGCTTTCGCCTTATGCCGCCGGTTCTACTTCGCTGCCGCCTCCATCAACACCTCCGGCCGGAGTTGCTGCGGTTTCTGGACTTGGCTCGACCGCACTAGCGCAGGGCCGTGCCCTCGAGCCCGCCGGTTTGCCTTTGGGCCCGGCCATGGCCGTCGCCTACACTATTTATCCTAATCTTCCTCACTTGGGCTGATTCGGTTATTTTCCTCAATCTCTTCCTCTTACTTTACTTCCGGCTATTGAAATGGAAGGGGTTTAATTTTGCTTTAGTTGCGAATTACTGATTTGGATTGGTCCGGTTGGTTAAAATTTTGGGGGGTGATGCTCTAATTCGTTTCCCCATTCATGATCCCTCACTAATGAGCATGATTGCCGATGCATAAGATGCTTGCGATTTTGAGAACGGGCTAAATGCATTTGTGCAGAATTATATTTTCCAGTCTATGAGGTGCCCGAAAGATTGGCTGAAGATTGATTACACTGATGTGCTGTAGTATGGTTGGCTTAGCATATGATGAACAGATTGATGCTGGGCTATGCTAGATGATCTCTGAATACTTAGATATAGCATGATAACAGTGGCTTCCTATTACTTTATTTTCATGGTAGATGATGAATTTGATACCATGATATGTGAATCTTTGTGGAAAGTTTAACAGTACTTGGCTTAGTGAGTAATAAGTGATTTGATGCTAGGCCAGGTTTTGCTGTTCTTAAATGTTTAATCATAACATGATGCTCATGGTTAACGTTTTGGGTCACATGATATGTGATATCTTGATGCCATGGTTTGCCTCTTAGCCGAAACTATACATTAATGGATCTTGATCTAAGTATATGAATTGTGGGGTCGAACGACATGATCTATTAAGTACTTAAGGGAGGTTTTACAGTACTTCACTCAAAGATGGATTGGTTTAGAAAATAATGATTTGATGCTATGATGTCGCTTTGTAGTGATAATGTTATGAACTGGTTATAAATGACTGAGCGTCAAGGTGTATGATGATTCGTGCACTTTCAAATTTACGAGTAGGATGGCATCATAGCGATGACCTTGGGTTGCAATACGCCGGGGGAGTACTTGCAAGCAAAAGGGGACATATGACGCAACCCTCGTAATGTTAGGCATATAATCTGAGGCTACTGATTCTATCCTTCCTCACTTAAATCTCTTACTACCCATTTTCATTTCTAGTTCTCTTTCATTCCGATTGGGTATGATAGGATGATTCTAATGGAATTGAATTTGTGGAAACTTACTTGTGTGCAAAGGGAAGCAATTGACATCTATACGGCTTGATTGTCCCTTCTTATACAGGGTTTTTTTTCCCCTGGCTCCCAACTTAGTTATTTCATGCGCCAGTTCTGAATCTTGTCTTCCCTGGCTTCTTCTAACTTATGTGGTAGGCTTTGGGGCAATAGCTTGCCTTGTGATGTCCTGATTGGAGTTTGGCTAGTTTTATAACCATGGCAATGGCGGTGTGAGCAGGGTTTGAATGGGGACATTATCTTGCGGCTGGAATGATGGCATATTTATTACCCCTCAGTGCATTCATCCTAGTCTTGACTCGTGCTTGGCCGGCTGGCTAATTGTCCTGGAGAGTCCGATTGGGAATTACCCTAGAGGGTTCTGTTGGATGGATACCTTGACAACTTGTTTTGGTGGCTTGAGTGGTCGGCTGGCTTACTCTACCCACGTGGTTTAGTTTTAGCCTTGCTTGGCCGGCTGGGATTGCTCTGGAGGTTTCGGCAGGACTTGGTTTACCTTAATAAACAATGGGTTGATCTTGTGGTCTATTTAGCCTCCTTGTGGCGGTCGGCCTGGTCTGGGAAATAGCTACGATCGGAGATTATTTTAATGTCCATACTCATATTTATCCTTTTGCTTTGAGCATTGCCTTACATACTTGAGAAGATGGATAACTACATTAGTCTCAAGACTATGGAGATTTTAGCTGGAGGTTTAATTTGGTTTACGGAAAGAAGTGGGCTGACCTATGGGCCTGATCTTGAGAGCTTTATCTCTTTTCACTATGGCTTTACTATTTACTGTGGTAAAATATTTTTACCCCGCGATATTTTCTAAATAATCGCGGTTACGGCTTAATCAGGTTTGTTATTTGCCGAATGATGCCAAACTTAATCGCGAGAGGAGCCAGATTGGCCCCCGGACAATCTAGGGTACCTCACTGAGCGATTCACTTAGCTGACGGCAATCCTTTTCCTTTTCTATTTATTTTTTGTCCTTAATTTGTTGCATTTATTTTATTCTCATACTTATACAAATGCAGTTGATTATGCAGGTCTAACAATATAGGTCCAGTCAGCATGGGAGCTGTAGTTTATAGTTTTGTATTTTACTTTTTGAGATGTAGTTTGTAACCAGATATGTAATTAGATAGTTATGTGAGTTGTAATTGTAATTGCATATGTAATCGAATGATTGTAAGAGTTATATTCCATATATAACTGTTGTATGCCATTGTAAAGATCTTTGTATTTCCTTTTTATTGTAAATGTAAACTACGGTGTATCAATAAACAATGTTGTTGTTTAAACTCCTGTAATGAATGATTTGGGTCAGGAATGATAATGAATTCACTTTATCTGTTGATGTACTATTTCTAGTCAAAGTCATTAATTAAAGTCGATCATTCATGGTTCAAGGGTGTTCACACTACTCTTTTTGACTAGTCAAAGAGTTCTCAAGATTAATCTAGTATTCAAGATTTATGTTAGGGAACTTTATCTTCTTACCATTTTCTTCTATAACTTTTTCCTTCTCTAAATTCAGGAATTCAATTATCTTCTTAACAAAAGCTTTTGGGTTTGCAGAAAGATAATAATAAATCAAATTCATATTTTTATTTTATTTTTTTATTTTTACTGTTTAATAAATTCAGGGATGTTACAATCCAATAGGCAGTTAATTCACAAAAATAGATTATACATATGGTTCAAGATGCTTAGGTGCTTGCTTTGATCTTCTGCTTGCGGACCGACAGCGACTTGCCCCTCGGCAACTCCCTCGACCACGGCGGTATCACCCTCCGCAGTTTCGTTCTCTACACGAATATAATGCAACAATAAGATGCATGCAATGCAATGAAACAACTAGAATGAAAACCCCCGACGAAACGACGCAACCGGACAGACCAACATAACCCGGACAGACCAGGTGAACCCGGACAGTCCGGGTTTAATGTCCGGACAGTCCGGACAATCCGAACACTCCGGACGTTTTGTCTGGACACTCCGGACATGGCGCGTTTCACCCTACTACTCAACGGACCGAGGTGCCGCCAAGTCCCACGGCACCGCGGGGACCCGATCTACGACTTTCCTACACGTGGTCGAGCCGGAGAGCTCCGAGCTAGCTCAAACCACGACGAGCGGGTCTCATCTCTAACACCTCCAATCAAACCTAATCCAAAGCTTAAGAGAGCCTCACTCACCCCCGATCTCTAACCCTAGCACCCCACATTGTCTAAACCAACCCTAAACCAAAACCCCACCAAGAACCCTAACATTGCAAAAGTTCAACCCCCAACCCCAAATCTACAAACCTAACCCTACATCCAACCCCACGGAAGCCCTAGAACCCAAGAACCCCATGAATAGACTCCAAGAGAGGGCTTTACCTCAAGGGAAAGGAAGGAGAAAGAGGGGAAGCCGGGTAGGAGGAGGAAAACGCCGGCTTGGGGAGGAGCTTGAGAGCGCCGAGGAGGGGTTCACCCGGGAAGGAGCCACCAGAGGTCGCCGGCCGGTGGGGAGCTCGCCGGAGACGAGGACGGGGTGGAGGGGACGCACGGGAGAGGTGGGAAAGAGACAAAGTGAGGTGAGGTGAGTGGAGGGCCATGAAATGGGGCTTTTATACAAAATCCCGCACCATCTGGACTCTCTGGACGCTCAACCCGGAGACTCTGGGTTGGGGTCTTCGGTAGCACTAATCCGGACACTCCGGACATTTAGTCCGGACACTCCGGGTTGAGGTGTTCGGTCAGCCCAATCCGGATACTCCGGACATTTAGTCCGGACACTCCGGGTTGAGGTGTTCGGTCAGCCCAATCCGGATACTCCGGACATTTTATCCGGACATTCCGGGTTGGATCCGGATACTCCGGATGTTTAATCCGGACACTCCGGATGTCCCAGAATTTTTTTGAAATTGAGGGCCTTGACAAACCCTCCCCCCTTAAAGGAATCTCACCCTGAGATTCAGGACAAACGCATAAACCGGGCGGAATACAGATAAAGGTGCAGACACATGCGGATTGACAAGCTTAGGGTTGCAGAGAGTTTGCATACTAGTCACTTACATGGTTTGGAAGAACTCGGGATATTCGGCCTCCAAACGATCCGCTGGCTCCCAAGTAGCTTCTTCTTCAGTGTGATTGCTCCACTGGATCTTATAGAACTTGAGAGCCCTTCGGCGGGTCGTGCGTTCAGCTACATCTAAAACCCGAATAGGATGTTCTTGGTAAGACAAGTCTGGTTCAGGCTGGACTTCGAGTTCATCCACCCCATGTGACTCAAAAGGAGTACGGAGGCACTTTTTCAACTGAGATACGTGGAAGACATCGTGGACCATTGCCAGAGAGGGAGGAAGCTCTAGCTGGTACGCCACTTGACCACGCTTCGCAAGGATCTGTAAAGGTTCGATATAGCGAGGTGCCAGTTTCCCCTTGACTCCAAAACGACGGGTGCCTCGAAGAGGGGATATCTTCAGATAGACAAAGTCGCCAATGTCAAAGGAGAGGGGTCTCCTACGATAATCGGCATAGCTCTTCTGCCGCGATTGTGCTATCCTCAGATTTTCCTGAATGGCCTTCACTTTTTCTTCTGCCTCCATGACCAGTTCCGGCCCAAGAAATGATCGTTCCCCACTCTCAGACCAGTTGAGAGGTGCTCGGCAGCTGCGACCATACAGTGCCTCAAAAGGGGACATTTGGATACTGGTTTGGTAGCTATTATTGTATGCAAATTCGGCATATGGGAGACATTCCTCCCACTTCTTCCCATAGGATAGGACGCTGGCTCTCCACATGTCCTCGAGGATTTGATTGACCCTCTCGGTTTGCCCATCAGTTTGAGGGTGATACGCTGAGCTGTAGAGTAGTTTCGTGCCCAATGCCTCATGCAGACTTCTCCAGAACCGAGAAACAAACTAGGAGCCTCGATCTGAAACTATCTGCTGGGGTATTCCATGAAGGCGCACAATCCGGGAAATATACAACTCCGCATACCTCTTGGATTTATAGGTGGTGTGAACGGCTAAGAAATGTGCGGATTTCGTCAACCGGTCGATTATAAACTAGATCGAGTCATGACCCGAAGAAGTCGTTGGCAGCCCGGTGATGAAATCCATGCTGATGTCTTCCCACTTCCAATTTGGAATGGGCAATGGCTGAAGAGTGCCAGCTAGCTTAAAGTGTTCAGCCTTCACCCTTTTGCAGACATCGCACTCAGCCACATAGCGAGCAATATTATGCTTCATGCGAGTCCACCAAAATCTCAGCCTCAAATCTTGGTACATTTTGTTGCTGCCTGGATGAATTGTGAGCAAGGAGTAGTGGGCTTCATCCAAGATCTCCCGCTTCAATTCTTGGTTATCCAGGACAACTATGCGCTGGCCGAACCACAAAGTCCCCTGATCGTCCAGGCGGAATTCAGTAGTCTGGCCAGAATTCACCTTGTCGCGAATTTGGGTGGCACCCACATCCTCCCTTTGAGCTTCCTGAATCTGCTCAAGTAATGTGGACTTCAATTCCACATTAGCCAAGGATCCTTCTTCTATCATCTCCAAGTTGAGTCTCCGGAATTCAGCACAAAGAGTGGCACTCCGGGGTTCAAGAACGAGGCAATTGCATTGAGCCTTGCGACTCAACGCATCAGCCACCACATTGGCTTTCCCTGGGTGGTAATGGACTTCCAGATTGTAGTCCTTGATCAACTCAAGCCACCTTCTTTGCCTCATATTCAAGTCTGCCTGAGTGAAGATGTACTTGAGACTCTTGTGATCGGTATAGACGTTGCACTTGTTCCCCAGGAGATAGTGGCGCCAAATCTTTAAAGCATGGACCACTGCAGCAAGCTCCAGGTCATGAGTTGGGTAGTGCTCTTCATGATGCTTCAATTGGCGAGATGCATAGGCAACGACCCTGCCTTCTTGCATAAGCACACAACCAAGGCCGATACCTGATGCATCGCAATAAACATCAAACGGTTTGTGGATGTCCGGTTGTGTGAGGACAGGAGCTGTAGTGAGGTGTTGTTTCAAGGCCTGAAATGCTTGCTCACAGCCCGTTGACCATTTGAATTCCACACCTTTCTTCAGCAGCTCCGTCATAGGCTTGGCAATCTTCGAGAAGTCCTGGACGAAGCGGCGATAATAGCCCGCAAGCCCAAGAAAACTGCGAATCTCGGTGACTATCTTGGGTTGCTCCCATTTGAGGACATCCTGTACCTTACTTGGGTCGACTGCGACACCCTGCTCGGAGAGGACGTGCCCCAAGAAAGACACTTTCTTCAGCCAAAATTCGCACTTGCTGAACTTGGCATAAAGGCGATGTTCCCGAAGTCTTTCGAGAACAATATGAAGATGCCTGGCATGCTCTTCCTCACTTTTCGAGTAGACCAGGATGTCATCAATGAATATGACCACAAAAGAATCGAGCTCCTCCATGAAAATGGAATTCATGAGGTACATTGAATACGTCGGTGCGTTCGTCAGACCGAATGACATGACGGTGTACTCATACCAAGGATCCAAAATTCGGCGAAATTCGGCGAAATCTCGGATTTCGGACCCCTCCGAGATTCAAAATGCCGGAAAATTCAAAAAAATTTAAAAAATTCAAATCTCGGATTTCTCGGCGAGATCTCGGCAATCTCGGGCGAGATTTGATATTTTTTTGCCGGATTTTGATTTTTGTGTATTGTATTTGCTTGGGTGTAGGATCAAGATCATCCACAAAAAATTTCAAAAATTTTTAACATGTTTTTGACCATTTTTTGGTCGGTTCAATATGTCGGTTAGGACTTTCTGAATTTTTTAAAATTTTCCAAGATTGATTATCTTCTGAAAATTTTATGGTAATATTATGGATGTGTTAGGACCATTCACAAAAAATTTCAAAATTTTCTAAAGTGGTTTGAACTTTTTTAATACATAGGAACTTTTCTAGTGCATTGAAACAGCAGAGAGAAATGATATCTGATACTGACATTGATAGTTGGAATCAATCTGTGTATGACTATAAGAGAAAAGTGGAGTGAAAACAGTGGTACAAAACCCACTTCAAAATTATTGAATGACATATATTGAAAAACAAAATTTAAAACCTAAGATAACATGTATTTATAAATGGGTACAGTACTAACTCACCTATGTATATATGGGCGGGGATTCACATATACATTATCAGTGCTCATATTTATGGCATTGATCTTTTCTTACTGGTCAAAATTCAAAACTGCGTGTGGTTTCAAAGAAAGAATCTCCCTCAGAACTACATGTGGTTTCAAAGATAGAACCTCCCTTAATACATAGGAATATATATAAAACTTTTCAAATGACTTGAAGTTCATTTGTTACATTTGAAAAATCAAAAACTAATTTTATATGCGGTTTTTATCACGACTTTACTACTGTTAGATTTTTAAAAAATTCCACATGATTGATCATCATCTCAAATTTTTATGGAAACATTAGTGATGTGTTAGGACTATCCAAAAAAAATTTCAGATTTTTTTGACGTATTTTGAACCATTTTTGAGCCAGTTCAATTTGGGCGAGATCTCGGTGATTTCGACCGAGATCTCGGTGATTTCGACCGAGATCTCGGATTTCCCGGTAGAAAGAAAACCGGATTTGAAATTTGGTTTTTGCAATTCATCCGAATTTTGTCCGAAATTTCCGAATCTCGCCGAAATTTCGGATTTCGGGAACCTCCGAGATTTGACTCAAAACAAGATTTGAAACCTTGACTCATACAACCCATATCGGGTGGAGAACGCTATCTTTGGGACATCCTCAGCCCGAATCTTGATTTGATGGTACCCGAGCCTCAAGTCAATCTTGGAGAACACCCGCGCACCAGCAAGCTGATCAAACAGGATATTGATCCGAGGCATAGGGTACTTGTTCTTTCTGCGGATTGCATTCAAGGACGATAATCAACACAGAGGCGAAGAGAACCGTCCTTCTTGGTCACGAAGAGAGCTGAGCAGCCCCAAGGTGAGGAGCTCGGGCGAATGAATCCCTTGTCCATCAGTTCCTTCAGCTGAGTCTTCAGTTCGGCCAATTCATTTGGCGGCATCGTCTGATTTGCTTGAAGCTGAGCTATCCGGGTTGAAGTTCAACTACAAACTCAATGTCCCGATCAGGTGGCATCCCTGGCAGTTTCGCCGGAAACACATCCGGGTACTCCGACACTACGGAAATGGACTCTAACTCCTCAACTTCAGTGCCATTCAAGGAACAGAGAGCGGCCCCGCCATCCTCAAGAAACAGGGTCAATTGGTCGCCCACCGGTCCCTTGAGCGAGATGGAGCGACGAGAACAATCCAGGATGGCCCGCTGACGAGTAAGCCAATTCATTCCCAAAATGACATCCATCCCACGCATTTCAAGAAGCAGCAAATTGACAAGGAAAGAAACCCCACGGATTTGCACAACGGCTGTAACACCCCAAAATTTTGCTTTTCTTAAATTCATGTGTGATTTGGCACTTTGGTGAATTTTTGGAATTTTCTGGAATTTATTTGGATTTATTTGGAATTTATTTGAATTTATTCCATTTTGAAATAATTAAAGAATTAAATTTTGCAAATAAAATTTTGTTGGAAATATTTTATTTGAGTCCCAAATACCCTAAAATATTTTCCAGAATTTTTCTGGAATTTTTCTGAGTCTTTTGCTATTTTTAATGAATTAAATGAATTCTTGGAAATTATTTTAATTATTAAATCATTGGAAAATCAAGTCGGGTCAAGTACTATTCATCCGATCGAAGTCGGAACCCGAAGTCGGACTCGAGTCCGACCGAGCCACGTGACTCGACCGAACCACTCTAAAACCTAATCGATCCCAACCGTTGGATCAAGATCCAACGGCCAGATTTCCGTCATCGCTTCGACGGATCCGCCGGATCCGATCCATACAAGATCGTGGGCGCTGATCGTGCCCGCGTGGACGGCTGTCCGTCGTCGTCTCCGCCTCGAGTCCGAAGCCGACTCACGCCGCCGCCCGCCCGGGGGGAACTAGGTTTCCGCTTTCTGCGGAAGCGAGGCTATTTAATGCCGGATCACACCGAGGATCGCTTTGACCTTGGCGCAGCTGCCCTAGCCGCTGCCGCCAGCGTTCCTAACGCGCCGCAATCGCCGCCGAGTCGTAGAGCACCCTCCGCCGCATGCTCGCTTTGATTCGTCGCCGTCTGGCCGCCCCGCCGCCGCTATTGACCCCAGATCCGGACTCACCGCGACGACGCACGAAGGGGACCTCTCACCTCGCCGGAGGAGGCCGCAAACGCCGTTGCGTGTCGCCGTCCCAGCTCGGCCGCCGGCTCCGCCAAGACGCCATCGCTGCCGCTCGAAGCTTCTCACCGTCCGATCAAGATCCAACGTCCCGAGATCACGCCACGTCATCTCACGGTGAGATTCCGTCCAAAACCACTAGATCAATCTTGACCGTCCGATCTAGATCCAACGGTCCAGATCAACCGCGTTCACCCCAAACGCGTGAGTCCAGATTCATGCGGGCCGTTGATTTTCAAATCAGCGGCCGAGATCTAGCCACGTGTCCGAAGGCTGACCGCGGCCGCTGGCCCACGCACGTGGCGCAGGACGCTAACACGTGAGGCCCGCATGTCGGCCCGACCAAACCGCACCATGACGCCACGCCGACGTCATGGCGCCCGCATGTCGGCGAAATGTCCCAGCCGGCGCCGACGCCAAGAATGACGTCACCCATGGGACCCACCTGTCAGCACCGTGGGCTGAGCCCCGCTGATGTCAGCAATGACGTCACCCGAGGTGGACCCACATGTCAGTGACACGTGGAGCCGTGGACCGAGTCCACGGTAGACCCGAGCCAAGCGTGGACCAAGTCCATGGACCGGCTGACGTCAGCCAACCAATCAGCGGTTGCCACGTGTCCAGGCTGACGCAATAATTAATTTCCGAAAAAGAAAATGATTTATTAATTTGAAATAATAATTTCAGATTTTGTTTCAAACTTCAAACGCTTATAACTTTTGCGTTTCAACTCCGATTTGAGTGATTCAAATTTCTAAATTTGTATAAAATTGAGACCTACCTAAATATGAATTTTATTTAATTTTTGGACTAAAGTTTTTCTCTGTAAAATTATTTAATTAATTATTTAAACTTTAAATAATCATAACTTTTGCGTTTTAACTCCAAATTTGACGATTTCAGTTTCTAAAAATTCATAAAATTATGTTCTCTCTGTTTATGGATTTTATTTGGATGTTTGGATACTTTTTGCCTATTGTTTATTCGTGTATTTGCTATTTGCACGCTTTACGAGTAGACGTTGAAGTGCCGGAAGGATTTGAAGGAGAAGTATTGACTCAGGATCCAACTCAAGACCAAGAACAAGTACTTTTTGAAGGCAAGTTGTGCTTTGACCATGTTGATCCTATTTCGAAATCTATTTTGATTTAACCTATTGCATGCTAGTTCAATTAGAAACTACTTTATTTAAATTTGGGGAATTAGATAAATACCAATTTGCTGTATGACACCTTGATTATTTAAATATGTGCCATGACCCTTGTCACCCTAGTTGTGGTTTACTAGTTGGACATTATTAACTTGCCAACATGGGTTTTAGACCGTTGTAGTAAACTGCTTAGACCTGCTACGTGCTCATGACATGATTTTGGACAATCAAATGTTAATATTGAATTAATGATATATTGAACCCATTTTGGAAGGTATCATGTGATGTTGATGGCACGTGGTGCATGGTAATCAACTGGGGTTTGATAAATAGTTTTTGACCGGGGCATGTGGCAAGAATATTCAGGTGGGCCAGTTGTGGCATTGGGGATGTTGATTTGGTTCTTCGGGTAGTCTTGCCCTGGTCACCCTAAGGACTTAACCTTGCAAGCCTTTGAACTGGGTCTAACGTGCAACCACATGTCTGTAATGGGACGGACCTAGTTGACTAAGTTGCTAATAACGTACCTGTGGGACCTCAGGAGGTCAACTACACCCTTTGTGTAAGTTGTACGGGGAGGCGTGCAGTGAGGCCAGGTACCCATCTAACGGTTGATTGGCCTAAACTTCGCCTTAGCTAAGGGAAGGGTTAGTGTGAAATAACCGGGAGGACCACTTGTATTGTTAGAAGTTTAGAAAGACTTTGTTACTGAACTTCGCCTTTGTGGTGTTTGACTGTATCTTGTGGGTAAAGTGCATAACCTCTGCAGAGTGTAGAATCTATTCGAATAGCCGTGTCCGCGGTATTGGACATCGCTCGGGAATTACAGTCAAGGGTTAGATTTTCTCAAAAATAACTTGGATTTGAAAGGTTGGGTCGGATTAATAATGATGTTGATGGAAATGTGGATTAGGATGGGAAAGATGTTTATTAAACTCCTTGAAAAGTTATTTATGCTTTACTTGTTTCTACTGCTTTCGAATCTACTTATGATATTTGTCAAATGCTGTTTTACTGCAAATATACCTTGAGCTACTCCTTTGTACCAAGCCATGCATATAGTATATTAGCCTGCATTATGTGCATGACTTGCTGAGTACCAAGTACTCACCCTTGCCACAATACAACACCAGTTGAAGAGGAGACTACACCAGCTTTGGAGGAGGGACTCCAAGAGGAACCGTCTACTTAGGGAAGCGAGCCTAGTCAGTTGCCTGTGGTATACTGGATGGCGCCACGAAGTTATTTGATTTTTCCGCTGCTACTATTTCTCTTTTAATAAGTTTCGCCCTGCGAGACGTGCATTTGTAACTTGACCATAAGGTCGAGTAACCAGTTTGACTATTTAAATAAAGTACTTTATTAGTATCGAGTGGTATGATTGTGATATTTACCGATGTTAAGACTGTGTGCACTAGCGTGTTCCTGGACTAGTGCTGAATACACAGAGGGTCTGGATTTGCAAATTCGGGGTCCTGACAACGGCCTTCTGGATCATTTGACTGGCAGAAATCCTTGAACCTGGTGCCTCAATTAGGAAAGAGGTTTTGCTACCACTCACTTCCATCCGATGTTGCATGACAAAATCTTTGCTAATGAAGGAATGAGAAGCCCCCGAATCAAACAAAACTCTGGCAACATGCCCTTCAATGTATAACGTACCAGTCAGCACGGTGGCGCCCTCGGGAATCGCCTCAGCATCGACGTAGTTAACTTGGCCACGGGTAGGCGCAGGAAGTGGAGGTAGAGGTGGTGCAGTCGCGCCTTGAGGCCTTGGGGCGTTAGAGTTGATGCCCCGCCTCGAAAATGGGCAGTCACGGATGAAGTGCCCCACACGCCCACAGTTGTAGCATGGGCCCGGCCCAGAGCCTGTCACCACTCGCACTCCCGACTGTGGCTGAGGAGGACGAGGAGCAGCAACAGGAGGACGGGCCACTCCAGCCGGTAGAGAAAGCACAGGAACAGGGGCTCTTGGTGGTGGAAGAGCAACTCGGGCCCGCTGTGAACTGCCACCAGCTGAGTACTGAACTGACCTCTTCCGTTTCTTCTCATCTTGATGGCTTTTCATCTTATGCTCCACAGTAATCGCCCGACTCACCAAAGCATTGAAGTCGGCGAAGTCACAGACTGAGAGCTTGTCCTGCATCTTCGCCGTCAGCCCATTCATGAACCGATCCTACTTCTTCTGATCGGTATCAACCTCCCCCGGTGCATACTGAGCCAGGTAATTGAACTCTCGCGAGTAGTCCATCACCGACTTGCTCAACTGCTTGAGGGCAAGAAACTGCTGCTTCTTGATATCCATGAGCCCTTCGGGATGTGGTACGCCCGGAAGTGAAAGTGCATCTAGGCCCCCAAATTGGTTTTGGTTGATTAATGACAAGCGATTAAAGAGACTAATGTCTTCAATGAGCTAATGAGCAGGTAAAAGATTCAAAGTGAGATCGTCGACGTGCGATGGATACCCTCAAACAATATTACGCGAGGAAAATGGCATTACGCTTGTATTTTCTATGTTTTGTGTCGTAGGAATGCCGTACTATTAAGAGGGATGCATCGTAAATGATCTAGGATAGTCTCTATGCTCAGATGAATGTTACTTCAATTTAAATTGAGACCCTAAGTCACTGCGTATGCACCGGAATGTGTTTCTTTCATGTTCAAGTCGGACATTCCGATATTATATCGGAAGTTCCGATGTGACCGGACATTCCGATGTGCATGCTTGCTTTAGTCCGGTGTGTGGTAGATGCATCGGAAGTTCTGATAATTTAGATCGAAAGTTCCGATGTGTTGTTGATGCCTTCTAGGATGCTCTCTGGAAATATCGGAAGCTCCGATATTTGACATCGGAAGTTCCGATGCGTTCAAACCGAAAAAAGGGAGCTCTCTGGAATTATCGGACACTCCGATATATTAAATCGGACATTCCGATATTGGTATCGGAAGTTTCGATGTTTATATCAGACAGTCCGATATGGACTTAGAAGCATTTTGTCAAGGGCTTTTTTGGGAACATCGGAAGTTCCGATGCACCTTTTTCGACAGTTGGAGTGCGCTCGAGTTCTGATTGTTTGCACATATCGGACATTCCAATGTTGATATCGGAAGTTCCGATATGCAGCTGAGTGGGTGTATAACGGCTAGTTTTTGCAAGAAACTATAAATACCCCACCCCTCCCTCATTTGAGGGTTACACACTCTATTGGACAGAACTCTAGTGCACTTTGAGACCTCTTTAGTCTACTTTTGAGCCCTCCCCTTTGATCTTAGGGATCATCCAAGGAGTGAGGACTAGAAGTGAGATTTGGAGCTAAGAGTGAAAAGCAAGTGTCATTCATCTCGAGCTTAAGAGTGTCCCTCCAAGATCATTCAACCGTGCATTTGTTTCTCTTGGAGGTTGAAGGACTCCTAGACGGCTAGGCGTCGCTCACGAGCTCCCAAGGATTGTGGGACGCCGTGAGAAGTTTGTGAAGGCCGGCTCCGCCTCCGAAAGGAAAGGAACCAATAGTGGAACCAAGCCTCAAGTGTGACCGAGGTTTGGGAGGAAAGGGTTGGAAAAGACCCGGCTCTTTGGAGCCTCCTCAACGGAGACGTAGGATTCCCTCAAGAATCCGAACTCCGGGAACAAATTCGCGTCTTTACTCTACTTTACTTAAGCTTGTTTCCTTATTTAGTTGATATAACGTTCTTAGATTGCATTCCAAGTTCTTTACTCTCAGTTATTAATTGTCCGTGTCCAAAGTCGATCGGACATTCCGAACTGGTATCGGAAGTTCCGATTATATCGGAAGTTCCGATCCAATACCGGAAGTTCCGATACTCTTTCCGCTGCGACAAATTTAGTTTAAATTTTAAACTGCCTATTCACCCCCCCCTCTAGGCAACTTTCTCATCTTTTCAATTGGTATCAGAGCCGTACCTTCTCGAAGGCTTAACCGCTTGAAGGGACGTGATGGCCAACACTGGATTGAAGGTTGTCGTGTCAGGGGAAGAAGGTAGTCCAAAGGCCGGACATGGAACTCCCGCGAGGACCACGGAAGGTGACACCTCCACGTCATCGCAGGGAGCTCAAATTCCTTTTAATTATGAAAAATTAAATACTTCTTCTTCGCATTCCTATATTATCGCGTTCTCCGGCGTGCGCCATTTTTCGATGGCACGTATTATTCGCTTGTAGGCACAAGATGAAAATGCATTTGATGTCTCTCCATCCTAGTGTGTGGAAGATTGTGTGTACAGGTTTAGACATCTTGGGAAGGCGACATGGAGCTTACACCGCAACAAGAACAAAACATCCACCGTAATGCTCAAGCCGCGAGTGTTTTGCTTGGAGCTTTGAGTCCCGAAGAATTCAACAAGGTTGATGGTCTAGAAGAAGCCAAAGAGATATGGGACACACTCCAAGTAGCTCACGAAGGAACATCAAGTGTGAGGGAATCAAGGATTGAGTTACTTGAAGGAAAGTTGGGGAGGTTTGTCATGAACGATGATGAAACTCCGCAACAAATGTATGATCGCTTGATGATCCTTGTGAACAAGATCCGAGGGCTTGGAAGCAAGGACATGACGGACCACGTCGTGGTGAAGAGGATGTTGAGAGCCTTTGCTCCAAGGAATTCGACTCTCGTAACACTTATACGAGAGCGAAAAGATTTCAAAAGGCTTACTCCTAATGATGTGCTAGGAAGAATTCTATCACATGAGCTTATGGAGGAAGAAGCTAAAGAGGTGAAGAACCTTGCCAAGCAAAGCTCAAGCTCAAGACCGAAGCAAATAGCTTTGAAGGCAAGCAAAAAGGAAGAATCAACTTCAAGTGATGAAGAGGAAGATGAGAGCGAAGACGAAGAAGACTTGGCTCTATTTGTGAGGAAATTCAAAAAGTTCCTCAAATATGACGGGTCAAGCAAATACAAGAAGAACTACAATGATAAATCAAGAGGAAGAAGAAACACCAAAAGGGCTTGCTATGAGTGCGGTGAAGTTGGACACTTCATCGCCGATTGTCCAAAGAAGAAGAACAATCAAAATGAGACCAAGAAGAATGAGCCGCTCAAGAAGAACAAGACGTACAAGAAGAAGTACTCGGGGCGAGCTCACATTGGAGAAGAATGGGATTCAAACGACTCCGACTCCGACACCGATGATGAAGGAGTCGCCACCCTCGCCATTGAAGCCGCTCCCCCAACAACGTCACTCTTCGGGGAATTGAGCGACAACGACTCCGACCATGACGCGCCTATTTGTCTTATGGCCAAAGGGCGCAAGGTAATGGCTAAAACAAAACCCCCTAGTAGTGATAGTGAATTAGAGAGCGATGATGATGATGATATGCTTTATTTTGCAACTTAAACAAATCTACCATTGCAAAAATCAATAAACTATTGAAAAGAATAGATAGCCAAGAGGAGACTCTTGAAAAGCAAGAAGAATTGCTAATTTGTGAAAAGAAGAGAAATCTTGCTTTTGAAAAGCTCCTCGCAACGGAAAAGGAGAAAATTGAATTGCTAACCAAAGATCTTGACTTGGCTAACAATTCAATCACGATCCTTAAGAGTTCAAATGAATCGCTTCAAGAGAATGTTATTAGCTTGGAAAACAATCTTCAAGCTCTTGAAGTGCAAATTGAGTCTCTTAATGACCTCAACTCTCCAATCATTAATTCCTCAATGGCTTCTATTCCTTCCACTAGTAATGGTTGCTCTCATTGCTATAATATTGATATTAATGCTTGCTTTACTAATTTCCAACTTGTGCAAGTATTAAAAGGAGAAAACGAGAGATTGAATGCTTTGGTAAAGTATGGTTGCATCAAGACTTATCAATCCAAGGATGCCCTCTACAAAACAATCAACACTCGTGGAAACAAAAATAAAGAAGGGCTAGGATATGATAAGTACGATTGCAAGGGAAATGATCGTGTGGTGGTAAAAGGTAAGGATTGCATCAAGTTTGTCAAAGGAAATGACAAGCAACCATTGACCACCACACAAGTCATTAAGACCGGGCAAGAATCAAAGAAGTATCTTCAACATCATACAACTCATCCCATTCACTATGCATCATATATGTTGAAGAGAAATCACCGTGGTAAAGTGATTGCTCATTATATCGGTGCCCACCACTCTAATGATGTGAGCAAAAAGAAGGTGTGAGTACCGAAAGTATTGATTACTAACATGCAAGGACCCAAAAAGATTTGGGTACCTAAAAACAAGACTTGATGTGTTTTCGTAGGACTATACCTCCGGGGGATCAAGTTGGGTGCTTGATAGTGGTTGCACAAACCACATGACCGGAGAAAAGAAAATGTTTTCATCTTTTGATGAAAAAGGGTCACAATATGAAAATATTGTGTTTGGTGATAATGGTAAAAGTGAGGTAATGGGATTAGGTAAAATTGCTATTTCTAATGATCATTCAATATCAAATGTTCTTCTAGTTAAATCTTTAAATTACAATTTGCTATCTGTGTCGCAACTTTGCGAGATGGGTTATAATTGTCTATTTACTAATGTGGATGTGACCGTCTTTAGAAGAGACGATTCCTCAATTGCTTTTAAAGGATATTTGAAGGGTAAGCTCTATTTGGTTGATTTCAACTCAAATAGCGCTAAACTTCAAACATGCTTAATGGCAAAGTCTAGCATGGGTTGGTTGTGGCATCGCCGGCTAGCTCATGTTGGCATGAGGAACCTCGACAAGCTTCTCAAAGGTGATCACATCATTGGACTAACGAATGTTGAGTTTGAGAAAAATAGGATTTGTAGCGCTTGTCAAGCCGGAAAGCAAGTTGGAGCGCGTCATCCCGCGAAGAACATCATGACGCATTTACAAAACCATTGGAGCTTCTACACATGGACCTCTTCGGACCCGTTGCTTATATAAGCATCGGAGGTAACAAGTATGGTTTAGTTATTGTTGATGATTTTTCTCGCTTCACGTGGGTATTCTTTTTGCAAGAGAAAAGTGAAACACAAGGGATAATCAAGAAGTTTGCAAGAAGAGCCCAAAATGAATTTGAGTTGAAAATCAAGAAGATTCGAAGTGATAATGGAAGTGAATTCAAGAATACTCAAGTCGAAGAATTCCTTGATGAAGAAGGAATCAAGCACGAGTTCTCCGCTCCATACTCCCCTCAACAAAATGGAGTGGTAGAAAGGAAGAATCGGACTTTGATCGAGATGGCAAGAACTATGCTTGATGAGTACAAGATCTCCTACCATTTTTGGGCGGAAGCTGTAAACACCGCTTGTCATGCCATCAACCGATTATATCTCCACAAGATATTGAAGAAAACGGCATACGAACTCCTCACCGGTAACAAACCAAACATCTCATATTTTAGAGTTTTTGGTAGTAAATGCTTTATCCTAAACAAGAAGCCTAAGAACTCCAAATTCGCTCCAAAGATCGATGAAGGTTTCTTGCTAGGATATGGATTGAATGCTTACGCCTATCGCGTTTTCAACAAAACTTCGGGTTGTGTTGAAATAGCGAGAGACGTGACATTTGATGAATCTAACAGCTCTCAAGTAGAGCAAGTTGATTTAAATGTGCTAGAAAATGAGGAAGAGCCAAGCATTGCAATCAAGAAGATGGCAATAGGTGAAGTGAGGCCGCAAGAAAAGGTACAACAAGACAATTCATCTACACAAGTCGAGCCTCCTACTTCAAGCCAAAGTCAAGACATTTCTCTAGAGAGTACAAGCAAACTCGTGGAAGATGCTCAAGATGAAGACCTTGAACCAATCCATGTCTCTCAAATGCCACATCCAAGGGTGCATCAAAGTATTCAAAGAGACCACCCCGTCGATAACATTCTCGGTGACATTCAAAAGGGGGTAACTACACGCTCAAGAGTATCTAATTTTTGCGAATTTTACTCTTTCGTGTCTACTTTGGAACCTTTGAAGGTTGAAGATGCACTAAGAGATCCGGATTGGATAATGGCTATGCATGAAGAGCTTAACAACTTCGTTAGAAACAAAGTATGGTCTCTAGTGGAAAGGCCTGATCAAAACGTGATTGGAACCAAATGGGTCTTCCGCAACAAACAAGACGAGAACGGAGTTGTCACAAGAAATAAAGCTCGGTTGGTAGCTCAAGGATTCACTCAAATTGAAGGTTTGGATTTTGGTGAGACTTATGCTCCAGTTGCTAGATTAGAATCAATCCGTATATTAGTTGCATTTGCTACTCACCATGATTTCAAGCTTTATCAAATGGACGTCAAGAGTGCTTTCCTAAATGGTCCAATCGCCTAATTGGTCTACGTTGAGCAACCGCCGGGAATGGAGGATCATAAGAACCCTTCTCATGTCTACAAACTCCATAAGGCGCTCTACGGGCTTAAGCAAGCACCTAGAGCATGGTATGAATGCCTTAAGGATTTTCTTATTAAAAAGGGTTTCGAAATTGGTAAAGTCGATCCTACCCTCTTCACAAAATATGTTGATAATGATTTATTTGTGTGCCAAATATATGTCGATGACATTATATTTGGGTCCACTAATAAAAACTTTTGTGAGGAATTTAGTAGGTTGATGACGAAGAGATTTGAGATGTCCATGATGGGTGAATTGAAATTCTTTCTCGGATTTCAAATCAAGCAACTCAAGGAAGGGACGTTCTTATGTCAAACAAAGTACATAAAGGATATGCTGAAGAAGTTTGATATGGAGAACGCCAAGCCAATTCATACACCAATGACTGCTAATGGACATCTAGGTCTAAATGAAGAAGGTAACCCTGTGGATCAAAAGGTATATCGATCCATGATAGGTTCATTGCTTTACCTTTGTGCATCTAGGCCTGATATTATGCTTAGTGTATGTATGTGTGCAAGATTTCAAGCCGCTCCGAGAGAGTGCCACCTAGTAGCCGTGAAAAGAATTCTTAGATATTTAGTTCACACACCTAGTTTAGGGCTTTGGTATCCTAAAGGATCAAAATTCGATTTGATTGGTTATTCGGATGCTGATTATGCGGGTTGCAAAGTGGATAGAAAAAGCACTTCAGGGACTTGTCAATTTCTAGGTAGATCACTAGTGTCTTGGTCCTCAAAGAAACAAAATTCAGTGGCTCTATCCACCGCGGAAGCCGAATACATTACCGCAGGAAGTTGTTGTGCACAATTGTTATGGATGAGGCAAACCTTGAAGGATTTTGGATTTAACATGGAGAAAGTGCCACTCTTATGTGACAATGAGAGTGCGATCAAAATTGCCAACAATCCCGTTCAACACTCTCGGACCAAGCACATAGATATCCGACACCACTTCCTTAGAGATCACTCTCTTAAGGGGACATAGATATTACCTATGTGAAAACCGAAAAACAATTGGCCGATATCTTTACCAAACCTCTAGATGAGAAGCGCTTTTGCGAGCTTAGAAGTGAGCTAAATGTCCTAGACTATCGGAATGTGTCTTGAAAGACTGCACTCATTGACTGCTGCTAGTTAGCTCAATTTCAAAACAAAACGATTGAAAAACTTATTGAGTGAATTTCAAAATGTTTTTGTTGGATCTTAATCTCGGATCAATCCACTTGTAATCATAGTTTTGATTGCTTGAATGCCTGCTGATGACAAGTGGAGTGATCCTCCTTAAGTTCACATGACTCAGGGTTTTCAAACGTCACTCAAAATCCTTGCTTCTTTCTCTGTTTGCTGGAAAATTCGACACATCGGAACATCCGATCAATCCATCGGAATATCCGATGTCTGGCAGTTCTTCCACATCGGAACTTCTGATGTAATATCGGAACTTCCGATGTGACCTCCGCACTTAAAAAGTGCCCGTACCCTTTCACTTTCTTCTGTCCTTTTCCTCGTGTCTCTTTAGCCTCTCCTTCCCGTTTTCATCTTTGTGCCGTTATCGGAGATTCTGACCTCTCGGAACTTCCGATCTTCGCTTGGAAAGGACTCCATCTTGAAGAGAACCGATCTCTCCGTGTGATTTCTCTGTGTTCTTCGTGAGGTAAACCCTAGGGCTCAATCCTTTCATTTTGGATCTAGGGCATCTTTTTGAGAAATCGTTTCGATGATCTTATTCATCTTGTCCCTTGGTTCTTTTCTGTCAAATTTCAATTCTTTCCATCGGTTGGTTTAGGAGAAATATTGTGTTGGTTGAAATCCGTAGACATCGGACATTCCGATCGAAAACATCGGAACTTCCGATGTCAACTGAATGAAAACCAAACCAAGTTTGTTTCTCTCGTAAGCTTAATCGATTCTCTCTGTCCTTAGATCAATGGATCCCAGTCAAGGTGGCTCCATTTCCAAGACTCCAAAGAGTGGTAGGCGCCAAAAGGCCAAGGCAGACCCCGACAGGAACGAGAACCAAAAAGGCTGCGGGTAGAGGAAGAGGAAGAGGCAGTGGAGGTCCAGGGATTCAGATCAGTGACCCTCCGCCCGATCCTCCTGCTCAGACAGTGAATGCACCTCGAGGAGCGCCATTGCCTTCCAGGAAGGGCAAAGCTGTGGCAGGGGCTTCTCAATCTCAGCCAGTTCCGGACCCAGCAGTTCCAAGGCTCAGACAGGCAGAAAGGAATCCTCGTCTCAAGAGGAAACCCATGAGCTACAAAGGGAAAGCCACCAAAGTGCGCGATGCCAGAGAGCAGAACCCCAGGGCGATTGCTCAGTTCTCGACTGACTATCGCTTCTGGAATTTCTTCCAACAAGACTTCTACGAGTCTATCATCTTAACCAGGAAGAATCCAGTCATTCTGATGCAGTGGGTCGATTGGGACTACATGGCAGCAGCTGATGATGCCACTTTCACAGAGGTCGTTGCAGCTTGTGAGAGAACTGGGACAAAGAGGATAATGAGTTTTCAGCACGACTGGAACATTGAGATTATTGCTCAGTTCTACTCCACCCTGTACATCTCCAAGGACAGAGTCTCCACCTTGCATTGGATGACTGAAGGAGTTTGGTATGAGATTTCCTATGTGAACTTTGCTCGGTGCCTTGGATTCACCGAAGCTGACTGTCGTGACAAGGATCAAATTCATAATGAAGTTTCTCTTGGTGCCTCCAACCTGAACTTTCTTTATGATGAAAATGCAGACTTTGAGGAGGGAAGCACAAAAGGCATGAAGCCTTTCTTTGCCTGTCTCAACAGGCTTTTCAGGAAGACGCTAGCTCCCAAGGAAGGTGACGCCTCTCACATTCTATCTTATACAAGAAACCTGCTGAGTAGGATGAGAGATGGTCAGCGTCCTTTTGATGTCTTCGATTTCATTTGGAATGAGATCCGTTTGACTGCTCAAGAGCCAAAGAGAAGCTGTGGTTATGCTCCTTTCATCATGCATATGATTGAGCACATAACTCACCAGCATTTTGAGTATGATGCAAGACACGCTGGATTACAGATCAGGGCAATCAAGGCCTCGGCTCAGCCTGCTAGGCGTGCTTCGACTAGAGGTGCTGCTTCCTCCTCCGCCACTGCTCCTCCTGCTACAGCCGCCAGTGGATCATCCTCTCCAATCCTCCGCGCTTTGAAGTCAATCTTTGTCCTGTGCAAGGGCAATGCAGCAGCGCACAAAAAGAACACCAAGAGACTCAAGGACATTCAGAGGCACTTAAATCTAGAGTGTTCAGAGGATGAGAGCAGTGAAGAAGAAGTTGAGGATCCTTTTGCTCCAGCACCTGCAGCTTCAGACGAGTCCGAGGACGATGACGAGTCTGGCTCTGATGCTGCTTCCGAGGAGTCGGACTAGTTTTCTCTCTCTCTCTCTCCTTTTTTCTCCTTTCTGGTGCTTGATGCCAAAGGGGGAGAAGAGAAAGAAAGCTTACCCTCGTTTTATCATCCTTCGATTAGTTTCCAAACTTTGCTTTTCATGTGAACTTGGGACTTGTTGCTACTTACTGCCTTACTTATGCTTGTTGGATGATTGTTAATATGGATGTTTTTAATATTAATGGTTATTCAAATGTTAGCCTCCATATTGTTTGGTTCATTATATGCTCAGTTCTAGGGGGAGCTCCTGCAAAATTCATTTCAAAATTGTGCATTCGTGATCTTTTCCTTTTCAATGCACATCTTTAGGGGGAGCTAAACCTAGACTAATCTCTCATTATATCTTTTTCACTGTAAGCTTTAATCGGGTTGTCATCAATCACCAAAAAGGGGGAGATTGAAAGTGCATCTAGGCCCCCAAATTGGTTTTGGTTGATTAATGACAAGCGATTAAAGAGACTAATGTCTTCAATGAGCTAATGAGCAGGTAAAAGATTCAAAGTGAGATCGTCGACGTGCGATGGATACCCTCAAACAATATTACGCGAGGAAAATGGCATTACGCTTGTATTTTCTATGTTTTGTGTCGTAGGAATGCCGTACTATTAAGAGGGATGCATCGTAAATGATCTAGGATAGTCTATATGCTCAGATGAATGTTACTTCAATTTAAATTGAGACCCTAAGTCACCGCGTATGCACCGGAATGTGTTTCTTTCATGTTCAAGTCGGACATTCCGATATTATATCGGAAGTTCCGATGTGACCGGACATTCCGATGTGCATGCTTGCTTTAGTCCGGTGTGTGGTAGATGCATCGGAAGTTCCGATAATTTAGATCGGAAGTTCCGATGTGTTGTTGATGCCTTCTAGGATGCTCTCTGGAAATATCGGAAGTTCCGATATTTGACATCGGAAGTTCCGATGTGTTCAAACCGAAAAAAGGGAGCTCTCTGGAATTATCGGACACTCCGATATATTAAATCGGACATTCCGATATTGGTATCGGAAGTTCCGATGTTTATATCAGACAGTCCGATATGTACTTAGAAGCATTTTGTCAAGGGCTTTTCTGGGAACATCGGAAGTTCCGATGCACCTTTTTCGACAGTTGGAGTGCGCTCGAGTTCTGATTGTTTGCACATATCGGACATTCCGATGTTGATATCGGAAGTTCCGATATGCAGCTGAGTGGGTGTATAACGGCTAGTTTTTGCAAGAAACTATAAATACCCCACCCCTCCCTCATATGAGGGTTACACTGTAATATCCCGAGTATTTCTATACTCGAGTCACTGTACATTTGTACTCAAACACTGTTCAATAATACACTGTTCTTGTGTGTTTCTGTATCTTGAGCGATTGTACTCGTTCGGGATCTAAAAGAACCCTTCAACTTATTTAGCGTCACTCAAAATCAATTTCCCATTTGATCGCCGACAAGTGTTTTCGGTGATTGAATTCAGTTTTCGAGCTCTTGCGAAAGTATCTTGTACGTCGACTTAAATGTTCTCTTCTCTGTCCTTCTGAAGTACAAGTTGCCTAGTTTAGTGGGGAACTTAAAAATCTTCAAAAGGAGTTAAGGATCCGTTTAATCGGAGCTTGTAAACTTTGATCGCGGTCACATTTAAACTACCCGACTCAATTAATTTCACTCTCATGAGTAATTGCAAATTGAGTTGAATAAGTGTCAAAGTTACCCTAATAGCTTCCAAAATACTTTGGAATAATTAGTAATCAACTTTGGAAGCTTTAACCTTCAAGGTTTGTCACTTGACCAAAATACCCCTTGTAAGTGCATAGTGTTTTAAGCATGTGCTCAAGCAAACCAACAGCCAACACTCATTTCCTCCATCCTCATGTCCCAAGCAAGGGAGAAGGAGAAAGAGAAGAAGAAGGCCACCCAAATCCGCGGATTAAGGCGATTCAACCGACGAAAATCGAATCGGAGGTCGGATTTGGCGCCCTCATCGCGTTCCCCATCTTCTCAACCCCTTCAAGTGAGTATTCCATCGAGATTCATCGATGTCTCTTGGAGTTCCCGTGGTGCTTTTACAATCGACTGATTTCTTGACTCGGTCGATCCTCTTGCCGTAGCTACGACTCTTTTCTCCTGTAGCTTCGCATTTCATCAAGTTTTCCTAAACCCTAGCCTAGGCCATGTCTAGGTACCATGTGTTCAACATCGCATAGCAATTCTCGCTTTAAAATCTAGACTCAGTCGTCGTTAGGTCCGTTTAACTCTATAGTCGACCTGGCTTTTAGCCATCTTCAAAATCGAGCATGCTCTCGCTAGGTCTTCGGTTTGTCGGAGTTCTAGTGAGGTAGAGCATGTATAGATTTTTCCCATAGCACTTCTGGTAGCTAGAGCCGCTATCAGAAGAATCGGAATTCAATTCTGATAAGCCGGATTTTATTTTATTTAATTAGGTGTTAAGTGTTTTCACAAAATACTAGGAGTCCGTAGCTTGAATCGACGATTCTATTAGCTCTTCTGATAGCCGTAGTCGCGATCGGAAGAGTCGAATTCAATTTGTCGCATCCTACACAAAGTTGTCAGCTCTAGGTCACTCTATTTGCGAAAAATCGTAGAGGTCCGATGACCAAATGGATAGCCCCTATAGCTTTCTAGCTAGTAGAAACCCCGATAAAAAAATACGGAGTTTAGTTTTGACCATTTTGCAGCATACTTTGTTGCTCTAGGTCTCAATTGGTTGAATAAAATCCTAGAGCTCCGAGCACGAATCGACTTCACCATTAGTCTTCTTAGAGGCTAAAATAAAGGGCTAAAAATGCTAGATTTGCATTTTAGCACTTCGCATTTTATTTTAATAATTAGAGGGCCCAAAGCCGTTCTTGGCTTTTCGCTTGATTCGCCTCGTTTAAGGTCCCTAAGGTTGAAAGCATGCTTCACGTGTGCTTTAGATCCCATTTTGGCCCTTTTCCGGACTTTTGTCGTACTTCGGGTAAATACCGGAGTTACGCGGACGTTTGATCAAAAGTCCGAGTAGGTTAAGTCAATTTTGGCGGTGATTGGCTCCGATAAGTCATTATTACCTCCAAGTGTCTAGCTGCGGGTCCAGAACGAAGTTTCACGACATTCTTGATCAAAACGACCTTTGACGGTTTTGATCGTTTTGGTCGTTAACGGCCGCTTTGATCGTTTTGGCCGCTTTGCGAATTCGATGCAAATTGCTAATCTACCGAGCGTTTTAGTTAGGTGTTGAGTGTTCGAACCGTGATCGGGAACCCACACGCTGGATTCGATCGCGTTTGGACTCAATACGGACTCAAAAGCGGTTTTGTCGGAAATTACTCCGCTTTTTCATTTTGATTCAATTTTGGTCAATTTCATTAGGAATTGCTTTGCAACCGATCCAACTAAGTCCTAAATATCTTGCTTTAGCTTGTTGCGTTGTCGGAAACCTGTTTTGCGCAAAAATCCGCAAAATTGGCCGTTTAACGGATTTCCGACAAAACGATCGTTTTCGGCCGTTTCGGCAAATTTGTCGCTTTTAGGGCCGAAAGGTTTTTCTTCGATCTTTCGAGCGTTTTAGCACCTAGTTATGTACCTGAGGCCATATTGAGGCTCCACATGCAAATTTAATTGCATTTGTCTTCAATTTACGTATTTTTATTCACGTAGGTAAAGAATACGCCTTTTTCGCTGCTTTAGCTCCTGGTTGATCATTTCAACTTCAAACAAGTTCCAATAAGTCCCATTAGGTATGTTATACCTATTTTTAGGTATTTCACTAAGTTTAGTTGGGTTTTACTTCATTTTGCACGCTTTTAATCCATTTTGGCACTTGTTCGGCCGAAATGGACATAATAGGTCATAGTTTCACATTTTCTTCGTTTTCTTCATTTCTTTCTCCTTTAAATATTTAAGTGGGTCTTATTTGATGTTTAGTTGGCATTTGTGCATTTAAATCTTGCTTTTGCTAAGTTGTATTTATTTTGTCGCTTTTGTTGCTTTGACCGATTAGAGGCTAGCGAGTCGGGCCGCCTCGAACGACCAGAACATCATCCGGACATCACCGAAGTGCAACAACAAGGCAAGCACCTCCTTTGACCATCTTGAAACCTATATTTCACGATGTTTACTTTGATTTCTCAAACTATATGCATTGTTTATATTCAGTAAAGTGCTAGTTCGTGGGAATGGTAGATATACCCTGATTTGGTGGTTTTTCCTCAATTAAATTCCAAGATGTCATTGATAGCCTTAGTAGGGTTGGACAATTAATAAAATGTCACATGGGTATAAACGACTTAGTAAATGCATATGCTTAGACACTGCAATAGAGATGAGCAAAGTCAGTCATTTACCAAATGCTCAAAACTTATGATAATTGTAACTGGTTTTGGAAATGTTTTGGAAATATGACTTGTAAAGGTAATTTGATAAAAATGTGCAGTGTCTAGTTGGTAATTAGACTTGGCGGGAGGTATAATATGTGCTAGTTAAACATGGTGGCGATTGGTTGGCGAGTTAAGTGGAGTTCCCGCTTGAGTCACTAGGCAAAAATATAAGGACCGAACTTGTGACGGTTTTGAATGAACACCGTGCAACCGCGCGCAATGCTGGGATGGGGCAGCCTGTTTTAGTACTGAAGTGTGAGGGGATAGCCATGCCTGTTGGTAGGCCGAAGTGTGGACCTTTTCCGTGTTGAGCAAATGAGCGGTGTGTGTGTCCTCACGACCCGCCGTATGCACCTTCGTGAGTGCGCTTGTACTTATGCAGCGGGAATCGCTCGGTTCATGTTTGATTGATACAACGGTGTACGCCTTGCTATGGGATAATGCCGCGGCAAAAACTCGCCGTCGTCACGATGGATATTCCGTGGTCGCCGAGTGGTGGTTGGCCTCTTATCGCCATAGTAGTGGGTTTATCGTCGGGTCTTTGAGGTGTGGCTATAGCCTCAACGATGGGAAAGAATAGATCATTCTTGTATATCGGATACCTCGTGTATCGCGTGTACCCTGGATGACGAGGATGCAAGTCCGAGTTGTGTTTGGGTAAAGTGCGCAAACTCTGCAGAGTATCAAATAATTCTAATCGATTAGCCGTGCTCACTGGTTATGAGCAAATCTTCTTTAATCATATCAAGTATAGAAATTTGGTTCGGTTTTGAAAATGAAAATCTATTTTGGAGTCTATCTAAAGTATGTGGATCGATATGGTACTTGATGGATTTATGAATGAGTGAATATGGTATTTGAAGGATTTATGAATATATGGATGTCAATTCGTATCTCAAGCTGCGATCATGGATGGTGGCGGTTGAGAGACTCAAATGTTACATATATTGTAAATATGTTTTATTCAAAATCTTTGTCTTTCAAATTATGTATTACATTTCGATGAACTATTTCAAATCCTCGCTGCAATAGACTTAGTGTAGTAGCCATTTCAATCGTATCAGCCTGCATATTAATTATATTTGCATACACTAAAGTCTTGCGAGTACATACGTGTACTCACCGTTCTTTGCTAACCCCTTTTTTCCTCAGAGGAAGGTATTGATGATGTCGGATGATGGCGAGCCCCAATTCTGCGAGTGTTGCGGCCAGTAGTTCCTCCCTCGATCAAGATGCTTTGTGGGGTGGTCGGGCCACCGGCTGGTTGTCTTTCTTTTGTTTCCTGCCGCTTTACTTCTTTTGGTTTCGTAATGCACTTGTTCAAGATTTACACCGCTTATGTAAATTACCTTAGTTTATCTCTTCGTGCATTGATACTCGGGTTGTGGGTACGCGATATCGGAGCTACCGATCCAGGATCGATCGATGCGTCTGAGCACCGGGTCCGAAGCTAAGGGTTCGATCCCGTCGATCGAATTTTTAGATTCAGATTTTCGGTGTCGAGGCTTCCTGTTGCTATACGGTGCTATACGCCATAGTAGACGGCGTATAGTATGGTATAGGAAGGGGGGGTTCTCACAGCGTTGGTATCAGAGCCAATGACTGCAGGAAGACTTAGTTAGCCTGGTCGTTAGACTTAGGAACAGATTTTCCTCTCAAAATTTATTTTGAAGTTACAAATCTTAATTGGAAAATGTAGAATGCTATTCTTGTCCATTCTATAGCTTTTCTCTTATCTACTTTTCAAAATGAATCTGATCTTAATCCAAATTTCAAAATTTGTTTCTTTCTTCTATCTTGTTCAAAAGAATTAGAAGGAACACGGGTTTAGCTCAGAATGGGTTAAGGTTAGATGTCTGTGATTGTAATTAGGGATTATTTTGTCGTTTCCCTGAGTTGGTTTTTGAATTGGTTCTTATGCTTCTTTGAATGAATGCTTTTAGTATGTTTTTGTTTATGAGTGCATCCTTTGGAATCAATCATTCTGCACACAGTGAATGCCTTGGGTGTCATTGGCCAGTCTCAGCTGGTTGAAGAGTTTCAGAAGCTCAATCTAGAAGTGGTTGAGTATGGTTACATTTCTGCTTTAGCCGTACAACCCACTCTAGAGTCTCAGATTCAGGCAGCTCAACTCCAGGATGATGCTGTGATTGAGATTAGACGCCAGTTGACTGAAGATGGCGCATCTCTAGGTTTCTCTGAGAGGTCCGATGGGCTGATCATGCATGGGCAGCAGATGTATGTCCCAGATGATATAGAGATCAAGGAGTTGATCCTGTCAGAAGCCCATGATACCCCTCTCTCTGTTCATCCTGGCAGCACCAAGATGTACGGGACCTTCTGAGCAATTCTGGTGGCCAGGTATGAAGAAGGAGATCGCGGCTCATGTGGCACATTGTGATGTGTGCCAGCGTGTCAAGGCTGAACATCAAAGGCCAGCCGGATTACTTCAGCCATTGCAGATCCCTGAGTGGAAGTGGGAAGAGATTGGGATGGATTTCATTACCGGCCTACCGAGGTCCTCCGCCGGTCACGACTCTATTTGGGTGATCATTGACCGTCTGACCAAGGTAGCTCATTTCATCGATTCGTACCACCTATTCTCGGAGCCAAGCTAGCGGAACTCTATTTGCATAATATTGTTCGGCTCCATGGAGTTCCAAAAGTCATAGTCTCTCGACCGTGGTTCGCATGATTCACCTCAGATTTTGGGAGAGTTTGCAGTCCATTCTTGGCACTAAGCTATCCTTCAAGATCGCTTACCATCCCCAAAGCGACTGACCAGACGGAAAGGGCAAACCAAATCCTTGAAGACATGCTAAGGGCTTGTGTGTGCTCTGACAAGTCGTGGGAGAAATGCTTGCCATTTGCCGAGTTCTCCTACAACAACAGTCATCAAGTCGGTCTTGGATGTCGCCGAGGCTCTTTATGGCAAGAAGTGCAGAACGCCACTGCTTTTGGTCCGAGGTTGGTGAGAGGCAATTCTTCGGGCCAGCCATGATTGAAGAGGTGAAAGGCAAGTCAGCTTGATTCGGGACCGGCTGAGAGAAGCTCAGTCTCGTCAGAAGAGCTATGCTGATCGTCGACGCCGCGAGTTGAGCTTTGAGGTGGGTGACTTTGTCTACCTCAAGGTCTCACCACTCCACGGTACTCGCAGATTCCAAGTCCGCGGGAAGCTAGCCCCGCGATACATCGGTCCGTTCCGGATTCTTGAGAAGGTTGGTGTTGTGGCTTATCGGCTTGAGCTACCGCCACATCTTTCGGACGTTCACGATGTGTTCCACGTGTCCCAATTGAAGAAGAGTCTTCGGTTCCATCGAAGTTACCCAATTGGACCATCTTGATTTGCGGCTGATCTTCGTATTGAGAGTATCCATCAGTATTCTCGTGGCGGTGGCGTCACGCTCGCGATTAGGTTATCAAGATGCTCAAGGTCCAAAGGAGCAATCATTCGAAGATGAAGCCACGTGGGAGCGTGAAGACCATATTCAGCGAGAATACCCGACTTTCTTCGAGAGGATTAGCAATCTCGAGGACGAGATTTTTGTAAGGGGGTAGATCGTAATATCCCGAGTATTTCTATACTCGAGTCATCAGACATTTGTACTCAAACACTGCTCAATAATACACTCGTTCTTGTGTGTTTACGTATCTTGAGCGATTGTACTCGTTCGGGATCTAAAAGAACCCTTCAACTTATTTAGCGTCACTCAAAATCAATTTCCCATTTGATCGACAAGTGTTTTCGGTGATTGAATTCAGTTTTCGAGCTCTTGCGAAAGTATCTTGTACGTCGACTTAAATGTTCTCTTCTCTGTCCCTTCAAGTACAAGTTGCCTAGTTTAGTGGGGAACTTAAAAATCTTCAAAAGGAGTTAAGGATCCGTTTAATCGGAGCTTGTAAACTTTGATCAGCGGTCACATTTAAACTACCCGACTCAATTAATTTCACTCTCATGAGTAATTGCAAATTGAGTTGAATAAGTGTCAAAGTTACCTAATAGCTTCCAAAATACTTTGGAATAATTAGTAATCAACTTTGGAAGCTTTAACCTTCAAGGTTTGTCACTTGACCAAAATACCCCTTGTAAGTGTATAGTGTTTTAAGCATGTGCTCAAGCAAACCAACAGCCAACACTCATTTCCTCCATCCCTCATGTCCCAAGCAAGGGAGAAGGAGAAAGAGAAGAAGAAGGCCACCCAAATCCGCTGGATTAAGGCGATTCAACCGACGAAAATCGAATCGGAGGTCGGATTTGGCATCCTCATCGCGTTCCCCATCTTCTCAACCCCTTCAAGTGAGTATTCCATCGAGATTCATCGATGTCTCTTGGAGTTCCGTGGTGCTTTTACAATCGACCTGATTTCTTGACTCCGGTCGATCCTCTTGCCGTAGCTACGACTCTTTTCTCCTCGTAGCTTCGCATTTCATCAAGTTTTCCCAAACCCTAGCCTAGGCCATGTCTAGGTACCATGTGTTCAACGCATCGCATAGCAATTCTCGCTTTAAAATCTAGACTCAGTCGTCGTTAGGTCCGTTTAACTCTATAGTCGACTGGCTTTTAGCCATCTTCAAAATCGAGCATGCTCTCGCTAGGTCTTCGGTTTGTCGGAGTTCTAGTGAGGTAGAGCATGTATAGATTTTTCCCATAGCACTTCTGGTAGCTAGAGCCGCTATCAGAAGAATCGGAATTCAATTCTGATAAGCCGGATTTTATTTTATTTAATTAGGTGTTAAGTGTTTTCACAAAATACTAGGAGTCCGTAGCTTGAATCGACGATTCTATTAGCTCTTCTGATAGCCGTAGTCGCGATCAGAAGAGTCAGAATTCAATTTGTCGCATCCTACACAAAGTTGTCAGCTCTAGGTCACTCTATTTGCGAAAAATCGTAGAGGTCCGATGACCAAATGGATAGCCCCTATAGCTTTCTAGCTAGTAGAAACCCCGATAAAAAAATACGGAGTTTAGTTTTGACCATTTTGCAAAGATACTTTGCTGCTCTAGGTCTCAATTGGTTGAATAAAATCCTAGAGCTCAGAGCACGAATCGACTTCACCATTAGTCTTCTTAGAGGCTAAAACAGTGGCTAAAAATGCTAGATTTGCATTTTAGCACTTAGCATTTTATTTTAATAATTAGAGGGCCCAAAGCCGTTCTTGGCTTGTCGCTTCAGTTCGCCTCGTTTAAGGTCCCTAAGGTTGAAAGCATGCTTCACGTGTCCTTTAGATCCCATTTTGGCCCTTTTAGGACTTTTGTCGTACTTTGGGTAAATCTGGGAGTTACGCGGACGTTTGATCAAAAGTCCGAGTAGGTTAAGTCAATTTTGGCGGTGATTGGCTCCGATAAGTCATTATTACCTCCAAGTGTCTAGCTGCGGGTCGGAACGAAGTTTCACGACATTCTTGATCAAAACGACCTTTTGACGGTTTTGATCGTTTTTGGTCGTTAGCAGTGCGTTTTGATCGCTTTTGGCCGCTTTTGCGAATTCGATGCAAATTGCTAATCTACCGGCGTTTTAGTTAGGTGTTGAGTGTTCGAACCCGTATCGGGAACCCACACGGATTCGATCGCGTTTGGACTCAATACGGACTCAAAAGCGGTTTTGTTGGAAATTACTCGCGGTTTTCATTTTGATTCAATTTTGGTCAATTTCATTAGGAATTGCTTTACAACCGATCCAACTAAGTCCTAAATATCTTGCTTTAGCTTGTTGCGTTGTCGGAAACCTGTTTTACGCAAAAATCCATAAAATTGGCCGTTTAACTGATTTCAGACAAAACGATCGTTTTACTGCTTTCGGCAAATTTGTCGCTTTTAGGGCCGAAAGGTTTTCTTCGATCTTTCGGCGTTTTAGCACCTAGTTATTTACATGATGCCATATAGATGCTCCACATGCAAATTTAATTTCATTTGTATTAAATTTACGTATTTTTATTCAAGTTGGTAAAGAATACGACTATTTAGTCGTTTTAGCTCGGTTGATCATTTCAACTTCAAACAAGTTCCAATAAGTCCCATTAGGTATGTTATACCTATTTTTAGGTATTTCACTAAGTTTAGTTGGGTTTTACTTCATTTTGCACGTTTTAATCCATTTTGGCACTTGTTCGGCCGAAATGGACATAATAGGTCATAGTTTCACATTTTCTTCGTTTTCTTCATTTCTTTCTCCTTTAAATATTTAAGTGGGTCTTATTTGATGTTTAGTTGGCATTTGTGCATTTAAATCTTGCTTTTGCTAAGTTGTATTTCTTTTTGTCGTTTTTGTTGCTTTGACCGATTAGAGGCTAGCGAGTCGGGCTTCGCCTCGAACGACTCGAACATCATCCCGGACATCACCGAAGTGCAACAACAAGGCAAGCACCTCCTTTGACCATCTTGAAACCTATATTTCACGATGTTTACTTTGATTTCTCAAACTATATGCATTGTTTATATTCAGTAAAGTGCTAGTTCGTGGGAATGGTAGATATACCCTGATTTGGTGGTTTTTCCTCAATTAAATTCCCAGAGTTCATTGATAGCCTTAGTAGGGTTGGACAATTAATAAAATGTCACATGGGTATAAACGACTTAGTAAATGCATATGCTTAGACACTGCAATAGAGATGAGCAAAGTCAGTCATTTACCAAATGCTCAAAACTTATGATAATTGTAACTGGTTTTGGAAATGTTTTGGAAATGTGACTTGTAAAGGTAATTTGATAAAAATGTGCAGTGTCTAGTTGGTAATTAGACTTGGCGGGAGGTATAATATGTGCTAGTTAAACATGGTGGCGATTGGTTGGCGAGTTAAGTGGAGTTCCCCGCTTGAGTCACTAGGCAAAAATATAAGGACCGAACTTGTGACGGTTTTTGAATGAACACCGTGCAACCGCGCAATGCTGGGATGGGGCAGCCTGTTTTAGTACCTGAAGTGTGAGGGGATAGCCATGCCTGTTGGTAGGCCGAAGTGTGGACCTTTTCACCTTGTTGATCAGTCGTGCTCGGTGTGTGTGTCCTCACGACCCGCCCGTATGCACCTTCGTGAGTGCGCTTGTACTTATGCAGCGGGGAATCGCTCCAGTTCATGTTTGATTGATACAACGGTGTACGCCTTGCTATGGGATAATGCCGCGGCAAAAACTCGCCGTCGTCACGATGGATATTCCGTGGCCGCCTGAGTGGTGGTTGGCCTCTTATCGCCATAGTAGTGGGTTTATCGTCGCCGGTCTTTGGGGTGTGGCTATAGCCTCAACGATGGGAAAGAATAGATCATTCTTGTATATCGGATACCTCGTGTATCGCGTGTACCACTGGATGACGAGGATGCAAGTCCGAGTTGTGTTTGGGTAAAGTGCGCGCAAACTCTGCAGAGTATCAAATAATTCTAATCGATTAGCCGTGCTCACGGTTATGAGCAAATCTTCTTTAATCATATCAAGTATAGAAATTTGGTTCGGTTTTGAAAATGAAAATCTATTTTGGAGTCTATCTAAAGTATGTGGATCGATATGGTACTTGATGGATTTATGAATGAGTGAATATGGTATTTGAAGGATTTATGAATATATGGATGTCAATTCGTATCTCAAGCTGCGATCATGGATGGTGGCGGTTGAGAGACTCAAATGTTACATATATTGTAAATATGTTTTATTCAAAATCTTGTCTTTCAAATTATGTATTACATTTCGATGAAGCTGTTTCAAATCTGCTTTTACTTAATAGACTTAGTGTAGTACCCATTTCAATCGTATCACTGCATATTAATTATATTTGCATACACTAAAGTCTTGCGAGTACATACGTGTACTCACCGTTCTTTGCTAACCCCTTTTTCCTCGGAGGAAGGTATTGATGATGTCTGGATGATGGCGAGCCCCAGTGCGAGTGTTGCGGCCGTAGTTCCTCCCTCGACAAGAGCTTTGTGGGGTGGTCGGGCCGCGCTGGTTGTCTTTCTTTTGTTTCATTGCCGCTTTACTTCTTTTGGTTTCGTAATGCACTTGTTCAAGATTTACACCCAGTTATGTAAATTACCTTAGTTTATCTCTTCGTGCATTGATACTCGGGTTGTGGAGTACGCGATCTTGGAGCTCTTGATCCAGGGATCGATGTCGGATGCGTCTGAGCACCGGTCCGGCTAAGGGTTCGATCCGTCGATCGAATTTTAGATTCAGATTTTCGGTGTCGAGGCTTCCTGTTGCTATACGGTGCTATACGCCACGATGAGCGGCGTATAGTATGGTATAGGAAGGGGGTTCTCACGGCGTTGGTATCGAGCCAATGACTTGAGGAAGACTTAGTTAGCCTGGTCGTTAGACTTAGGAGCAGATTTTCCTCTCAAAATTTATTTTGAAGTTACAAATCTTAATTGGAAAATGTAGAATGCTATTCTTGTCCATTCTATAGCTTTTCTCTTATCTACTTTTCAAAATGAATCTGATCTTAATCCAAATTTCAAAATTTGTTTCTTTCTTCTATCTTGTTCAAAAGAATTAGAAGGAACACGGGTTTAGCTCAGAATGGGTTAAGGTTAGATGTCTGTGATTGTAATTAGGGATTATTTTGTCGTTTCCTGAGTTGGTTTTGAATTGGTTCTTATGCTTCTTTGAATGAATGCTTTTAGTATGTTTTTGTTTATGAGTGCATCCTTTGGAATCAATCATTCTGCACACAGTGAATGCCTTGGGTGTCATTGGCCAGTCTCAGCTGGTTGAAGAGTTTCAGAAGCTCAATCTAGAAGTGGTTGAGTATGGTTACATTTCTGCTTTAGCCGTACAACCCACTCTAGAGTCTCAGATTCAGCGGCTCAACTCCAGGATGATCTTTGTGATTGAGATTAGACGCCGCTTGGATCAAGATGGCGCATCTCTAGGTTTCTCTCGAGAGGTCCGATGGGCTGATCATGCATGGGCAGCAGATGTATGTCCCAGATGATATAGAGATCAAGGAGTTGATCTGTCGAAGCCCATGATACCCCTCTCTCTCGCTCATCCCGCGGCAAAGCACCAAGATGTACGGGACCTTCGCAGCAATTACGGTGGCAGGTATGAAGAAGGAGATCGCGGCTCATGTGGCACATTGTGATGTGTGCCGGCGTGTCAAGGCTGAACATCAAAGGCCAGCCGGATTACTTCACCATTGCAGATCCCTCGAGTGGAAGTGGGAAGAGATTGGGATGGATTTCATTACCGGCCTACCGAGGTCCTCCACGGTCACGACTCTATTTGGGTGATCATTGACCGTCGACCAAGGTAGCTCATTTCATCGATTCGTACCACCTATTACGGAGCCAAGCTAGCGGAACTCTATTTGCATAATATTGTTCGGCTCCATGGAGTTCCAAAAGTCATAGTCTCTGACCGTGGTTCATGATTCACCTCCAGATTTTGGGAGAGTTTGCAGTCCATTCTTGGCACTAAGCTATCCTTGATCGCTTACCATCCCCAAAGCGACGGACAGACGGAAAGGGCAAACCAAATCCTTGAAGACATGCTAAGGGCTTGTGTCTTTGTGCTCTGACAAGTCGTGGGAGAAATGCTTGCCATTTGCCGAGTTCTCCTACAACATGATCATCAAGTCGGTCTTGAGATGTCGCCTTCGAGGCTCTTTATGGCAAGAAGTGCGTAACGCCACTGCTTTTGGTCCGAGGTTGGTGAGAGGCAATTCTTCGGGCCAGCCATGATTGAAGAGGTGAAAGGCAAGTCGGCTTGATTCGGGACCGGTGAGAGAAGCTCGGTCTCGTCGGAAAGAGCTATCTTGATCGTCGACGCCGCGAGTTGAGCTTTGAGGTGGGTGACTTTGTCTACCTCAAGGTCTCACCACTCCACGGTACTCGCAGATTCAAGTCCGCGGGAAGCTAGCCCGCGATACATCGGTCCGTTCGGATTCTTGAGAAGGTTGGTGTTGTGGCTTATCGGCGAGCTACCGCCACATCTTTCTGGACGTTCACGATGTGTTCCACGTGTCCCAATTGAAGAAGAGTCTTCGGGTTCCATCGAAGTTACCCAATTGGACCATCTTGATTTGCGGCTGATCTTTCGTATTGAGAGTATCCAGTCCAGTATTCTCGTGCGGATACCGAAAGGCCACGCCGCAGCTTAGGTTATCAAGATGCTCAAGGTCCGGTGGAGCAATCATTCGAAGATGAAGCCACGTGGGAGCGTGAAGACCATATTCGAGCAGAATACCCGACTTTCTTCGAGAGGATTAGCAATCTCGAGGGCGAGATTTTTGTAAGGGGGTAGATCAGTAATATCAGTATTTCTATACTCGAGTCATCAGACATTTGTACTCAAACACTGTTCAATAATACACTTTGTTCTTGTGTGTTTTACGTATCTTGAGCGATTGTACTCGTTCGGGATCTAAAAGAACCCTTCAACTTATTTAGCGTCACTCAAAATCAATTTCCCATTTGATCGCCGACAAGTGTTTTCGGTGATTGAATTCAGTTTTCGAGCTCTTGCGAAAGTATCTTGTACGTCGACTTAAATGTTCTCTTCTCTGTCCTTCTGAAGTACAAGTTGCCTAGTTTAGTGGGGAACTTAAAAATCTTCAAAAGGAGTTAAGGATCCGTTTAATCGGAGCTTGTAAACTTTGATCGCGGTCACATTTAAACTACCCGACTCAATTAATTTCACTCTCATGAGTAATTGCAAATTGAGTTGAATAAGTGTCAAAGTTACCTAATAGCTTCCAAAATACTTTGGAATAATTAGTAATCAACTTTGGAAGCTTTAACCTTCAAGGTTTGTCACTTGACCAAAATACCCCTTGTAAGTGCATAGTGTTTTAAGCATGTGCTCAAGCAAACCAACAGCCAACACTCATTTCCTCCATCCCTCATGTCCCAAGCAAGGGAGAAGGAGAAAGAGAAGAAGAAGGCCACCCAAATCCGCGGATTAAGGCGATTCAACCAAGCGAAAATCGAATCGGAGAATTTGGATTTGGCATCCTCATCGCGTTCCCCATCTTCTCAACCCCTTCAAGTGAGTATTCCATCGAGATTCATCGATGTCTCTTGGAGTTCCGTGGTGCTTTTACAATCGACTGATTTCTTGACTCGGGTCGATCCTCTTGCCGTAGCTACGACTCTTTTCTCCTGTAGCTTCGCATTTCATCAAGTTTTCCCAAACCCTAGCCTAGGCCATGTCTAGGTACCATGTGTTCAACGCATCGCATAGCAATTCTGCTTTAAAATCTAGACTCAGTCGTCGTTAGGTCCGTTTAACTCTATAGTCGACCTGGCTTTTAGCCATCTTCAAAATCGAGCATGCTCTCGCTAGGTCTTCGGTTTGTCGGAGTTCTAGTGAGGTAGAGCATGTATAGATTTTTCCCATAGCACTACGGTAGCTAGAGCCGCTATCGGAAGAATCGAATTCAATTCGATAAGCGGATTTTTTTTTATTTATTTTGGTTTTAAGTGTTTTAACAAAATACTAGGAGTCCGTAGCTTGAATCGACGATTCTATTAGCTCTTCGATAGCCGTAGTCGCGATCGGAAGAGTCGAAATTCAATTTGTCGCATCCTACACAAAGTTGTCGGCTCTAGGTCACTCTATTTGCGAAAAATCGTAGAGGTCCGATGACCAAATGGATAGCCCCTATAGCTTTCTAGCTAGTAGAAACCCCGATAAAAAATACGGAGTTTAGTTTTGACCATTTTGCGGCATACTTTGTCGCTCTAGGTCTCAATTGGTTGAATAAAATCCTAGAGCTCCGAGCACGAATCGACTTCACCATTAGTCTTCTTAGAGGCTAAAGCATTGGCTAAAAATGCTAGATTTGCATTTTAGCACTTCGCATTTTATTTTAATAATTAGAGGGCCCAAAGCCGTTCTTGGCTTTTCGCTTGATTCGCCTCGTTTAAGGTCCCTAAGGTTGAAAGCATGCTTCACGTGTGCTTTAGATCCCATTTTGGCCCTTTTAGGACTTTTGTCGTACTTTGGGTAAATCGAGTTACGCGGACGTTTGATCAAAAGTCCGAGTAGGTTAAGTCAATTTTGGCGGTGATTGGCTCCGATAAGTCATTATTACCTCCAAGTGTCTAGCTGCGGGTCGGAGCGAAGTTTCACGACATTCTTGATCAAAACGACCTTTTGACGGTTTTGATCGCTTTTGGTCGTTAGCAGTCGTTTTGATCGTTTTGGCCGCTTTTGCGAATTCGATGCAAATTGCTAATCTACCGAGCGTTTTAGTTAGGTGTTGAGTGTTCGAACCTCGTATCGGGAACCCACACGCGCGGATTCGATCGCGTTTGGACTCAATACGGACTCAAAAGCGGTTTTGTTGGAAATTACTCGCGGTTTTCATTTTGATTCAATTTTGGTCAATTTCATTAGGAATTGCTTTACAACCGATCCAACTAAGTCCTAAATATCTTGCTTTAGCTTGTTGCGTTGTCGGAAACCTGTTTTACGCAAAAATCCATAAAATTGGCCGTTTAACGGATTTCCGACAAAACGATCGTTTTACCGTTTCGGCAAATTTGTCGCTTTTAGGGCCGAAGGTTTTTCTTCGATCTTTCGGCGCTTTAGCACCTAGTTATGTACCTGAGGCCATATTGAGGCTCCACATGCAAATTTAATTGCATTTGTCTTCAATTTACGTATTTTTATTCACGTAGGTAAAGAATACGCCTTTTTCGCTCGCTTTTAGCTCGGTTGATCATTTCAACTTCAAACAAGTTCCAATAAGTCCCATTAGGTATGTTATACCTATTTTTAGGTATTTCACTAAGTTTAGTTGGGTTTTACTTCATTTTGCACGTTTTAATCCATTTTGGCACTTGTTCGGCCGAAATGGACATAATAGGTCATAGTTTCACATTTTCTTCGTTTTCTTCATTTCTTTCTCCTTTAAATATTTAAGTGGGTCTTATTTGATGTTTAGTTGGCATTTGTGCATTTAAATCTTGCTTTTGCTAAGTTGTATTTCTTTTGTCGTTTTTGTTGCTTTGACCAGATTAGAGGCTAGCGAGTCGGGCCGCCTCGAACGACCGAACATCATCCGGACATCACGAAGTGCAACAACAAGGCAAGCACCTCCTTTGACCATCTTGAAACCTATATTTCACGATGTTTACTTTGATTTCTCAAACTATATGCATTGTTTATATTCAAGAAAGTGCTAGTTCGTAGGAATGGTAGATATACCACGATTTGGTGGTTTTCCTCAATTAAATTCCCGAGTTCATTGATAGCCTTAGTAGGGTTGGACAATTAATAAAATGTCACATGGGTATAAACGACTTAGTAAATGCATATGCTTAGACACTGCAATAGAGATGAGCAAAGTCAGTCATTTACCAAATGCTCAAAACTTATGATAATTATGCTTGGTTTTGGAAATGTTTTGGAAATATGACTTGTAAAGGTAATTTGATAAAAATGTGCAGTGTCTAGTTGGTAATTAGACTTGGCGGGAGGTATAATATGTGCTAGTTAAACATGGTGGCGATTGGTTGGCGAGTTAAGTGGAGTTCCCGCTTGAGTCACTAGGCAAAAATATAAGGACCGAACTTGTGACGGTTTTGAATGAACACCGTGCAACCGCGCAATGCTTTGGGATGGGGCAGCCTGTTTTAGTACCTGAAGTGTGAGGGGATAGCCATGCCTGTTGGTAGGCGAAGTGTGGACCTTTTCCGTGTTGAAGCGATCGGCGCGGTGTGTGTCCTCACGACCCGCCGTATGCACCTTCGTGAGTGCGCTTGTACTTATGCAGCGAGGAATCGCTCGATTCATGTTTGATTGATACAACGGTGTACGCCTTGCTATGGGATAATGCCGCGGCAAAACTTCGCCGTCGTCACGATGGATATTCCGTGGTCGCTCGAGTGGTGGTTGGCCTCTTATCGCCATAGTAGTGGGTTTATCGTCGCCGGTCTTTGGGGTGTGGCTATAGCCTCAACGATGGGAAAGAATAGATCATTCTTGTATATCGGATACCTCGTGTATCGCGTGTACCCTGGATGACGAGGATGCAAGTCCGAGTTGTGTTTGGGTAAAGTGCGCAAACTCTGCAGAGTATCAAATAATTCTAATCGATTAGCCGTGCTCACGGTTATGAGCAAATCTTCTTTAATCATATCAAGTATAGAAATTTGGTTCGGTTTTGAAAATGAAAATCTATTTTGGAGTCTATCTAAAGTATGTGGATCGATATGGTACTTGATGGATTTATGAATGAGTGAATATGGTATTTGAAGGATTTATGAATATATGGATGTCAATTCGTATCTCAAGCTGCGATCATGGATGGTGGCGGTTGAGAGACTCAAATGTTACATATATTGTAAATATGTTTTATTCAAAATCTTGTCATCTTTTCAAATTATGTATTACATTTCGATGAAGCTGTTTCAAATCCTGCTTTTAGCAATAGACTTAGTGTAGTACCCATTTCAATCGTATCGGCTGCATATTAATTATATTTGCATACACTAAAGTCTTGCGAGTACATACGTGTACTCACCGTTCTTTGCTAACCCCTTTTTCCTCGGAGGAAGGTATTGATGATGTCGGATGATGGCGAGCCCCAGTGCGAGTGTTGCGGCTTCGTAGTTCCTCCCTCGATCAAGAGCTTTGTGGGGTGGTCGGGCCAGCGCTGGTTGTCTTTCTTTTGTTTCATTGCCGCTTTACTTCTTTTGGTTTACGTAATGCACTTGTTCAAGATTTACACCCGATTATGTAAATTACCTTAGTTTATCTCTTCGTGCATTGATACTCGGGTTGTGGAGTGCAGCTGATCTTGGAGCTCTTGATCCAGGGATCGATGTCGAGATGCGTCTGAGCACCGGTCCGGTTAAGGGTTCGATCCCGTCGATCGAATTTTTAGATTCAGATTTTCGGTGTCGAGGCTTCCTGTTGCTATACGGTGCTATACGCCACAGTAGACGGCGTATAGTATGGTATAGGAAGGGGGTTCTCACATACACACTCTATTGGACAGAACTCTAGTGCACTTTGAGCCCTCTTTAGTCTACTTTTGAGCCCTCCCCTTTGATCTTAGGGATCATCCAAGGAGTGAGGACTAGAAGTGAGATTTGGAGCTAAGAGTGAAAAGCAAGTGTCATTCATCTCGAGCTTAAGAGTGTCCCTCCAAGATCATTCAACCGTGCATTTGTTTCTCTTGGAGGTTGAAGGACTCCTAGACGGCTAGGCGTCGCTCACGAGCTCCCAAGGATTGTGGGACGCCGTGAGAAGTTTGTGAAGGCCGGCTCCGCCTCCGAAAGGAAAGGAACCAATAGTGAAACCAAGCCTCAAGTGTGACCGAGGTTTGGGAGGAAAGGGTTGGAAAAGACCCGGCTCTTTGGAGCCTCCTCAACGGAGACGTAGGATTCCCTCAAGAATCCGAACTCCGGGAACAAATTCGCGTCTTTACTCTACTTTACTTAAGCTTGTTTCCTTATTTAGTTGATATAACGTTCTTAGATTGCATTCCAAGTTCTTTACTCTCAGTTATTAATTGTCCGTGTCCAAAGTCGATCGGACATTCCGAACTGGTATCGGAAGTTCCGATTATATCGGAAGTTCTGATCCAATACCGGAAGTTCCGATACTCTTTCCGCTGCGACAAATTTAGTTTAAATTTTAAACTGCCTATTCACCCCCCCCCCTCTAGGCAACTTTCTCATCTTTTCAGGAAGGCCTCACGGAACTCTGCCCATGTCACCTGGTGACCGGCGGGCTGCATCACCAAGAAATTGGCCCACCATGCTCCGGCGGGACCCTGAAGCTGCTGCGCTGCGAATGGAGCCTTCTGAAGGTCCTCGCAGTGGATAAGAGCAAACTTCTGCTCGATCGTGCGCAGCCAGTCGTCAGCCTCCAACGGATCACTGGCCCTGGAGAACGTCGGCGGCTGAGTGTGCAGAAAGTCCAGGTAGCCGTTGGGTCGGCCTCGCCCTTCACCGCGGCCACCCGGAGCAGCCTGATTCTGGACAAGCATCTCCAGAATGCGGTTGGTTGTCTGCTGGTTCTGCTCCGACCGCATCAGAACATCCAACAGGTTGGGAGGAGGAGGCGGATCGCCATGGTCGGGCTGCGATCGCCCAGTGCCATCATCACCTCCCATACCACCGCAGGTCCTCATGCTGTCGTCAATCAAAGTCAGAAAACAAGCGTTAGACTCCACACGGATGGGAATAGACCTTAAGCTCAACAAACTCACACGCTAAACCCAAGCCATACTGTAGTACTCCGCACTGGAGTCCAACAAGTCTGACACACCCAAAAGCACAACTCCTGATGCAAATTGCGTGGCATATGCAAGACATGACATGAATGCACGATTCCAACGTGTCCCTCACTCAATACTTATATACATAGGGCGGGATACAAATACTACCATCTACCTAATGCATAATGACAGTCCTAATCAGTTCCCTAAATGGTTGTCAAGTTTCAGGTTCATCTTCATGCACCTTGCTCTGATACCAGCCTTGAGAGGAGCCGCTCAGATCGTCCTCGGGCTATTAGAAGGTTAAGTCGTCCTAATCGGATTTGGAGGCTAACAACGGGCCGCCGGAAGCGCTCACAGTGTTAGCACCCAAGCTCAACTGGGAAAACATCGGGACCCTTCGAATAACTCGACGACAACCCCGGTATTCCCCCGGTATGCGACCCAAAACTCGCCCAGGATCCCCGCATACCGGTTTCACTGTGATATCAACCCAATTTGCATAAAGGGGCAACGAAACTCAGAACCCCACAACCAGACACGCGCGGAAGCAAAACGAACAAAACGACCAAACCAACCACGGCACGAAGACAAAACTCAACAACAAGCCCCAACTACACAAAACCACACCCGACAACCACCAACAATCAGAAACAAACAAAACACTAAAGCGACACAAATATATTAAAAGTTGCACGAAGGCAACCAAGAGTTCAGCGAAACATAGCACATTTAAACAACCTATACAACAAAAGTAGACTCCCCACTACTAAACTGGACAAAAGTAAAAACAACCCCGAAAGTGTTCTGTCTCTGAACACTCTCGGGCGTACACGACGCCAGCAGCCTCTACTCGGTGCCCCGCCCGGTCACCGATAGGCAGTAGGGGCAAGACTCACACCCCTCGGGATCCTCACCTGCAAAACCATAAAAGCAGAAGCCTGAGTACGGAAGGTACTCGCAAGTCTTACCCGTGGTCCATATATGACCGACTCCAAAGGGTATGCATTTGGATGTAGCAAGGAAATCTGCTAAAGTTAAAAGTGCGGAAAGCTTAACTTTGTTGATTAGTTAGTACCACTATTCAATTCACAATTCAAAGCAGTTGTACTAGCACCTACTTCTAGAGTGGAGTTCAATACTTAATGATAACCAAACAAGTGACCTCATAACAATTTCGAGCTCAAGCCTAAAGGCGAACTTCAGTTCAAGTTATTACTACGTGTAGTAACAGGTAACCAAGCGTGCTCATATCCGAGAGCGCGGCAATTCGAATCGCTTAATTAACACTGCAGGGAAGCATTGATCGCACGACACGTGCCACAAATAACCTCGTGCCAACCATCCTCCCATCCATACCAGTTCGTTGGGGACATCTTCATGCGGTCCAAGTACCTAGCACCCCCTCGAGCGGCCCGAGCCCGGCTTGGCCCCCGAGAGTCGGCCTAAGCCTCGCCCTCAACCACGTCCAACCACATGAGGTGTATGCCCCATCGAACGGCATGCGATAAAAGAATAGCTTTACCGTCCCATTCCCGGCATGCGATCAACCAATGTGTGCTCGGCTACGGTTAAACATCGGATCGGTCCTTAGCTGACTCAGGCGGGACTACCACATTTGAGTCTCCTTACCCAAATGCCTCAATCTCCCGCCCGGTCTCCAATTGTACCTTTTTCCACCACATAACCAAAACCAAACCTTTCCATAGATTGTAAAGCGTAAGACCTCAAGCAGTGGAACCATCCGCCACTTGGCCCAAACCGACCTCTAAGCATACTAAGCATGACACCATTAGTACCCATAATCTAGCCCCAAAGGAGGTGTTTATCAAGTAACAATGAAAGTGGTACATGCAGCAAATAGGATCTAACCTATCCCACATTTCAACTCCTAATGCAACACTTAATATCCAATAGGCAGTTAATTCACAAAAATAGATTATACATATGGTTCAAGATGCTTAGGTGCTTGCCTTGATCTTACCTTATGCGGACCAATGACTTGCCCCTCGGCAACTCCCTCGACCACGGCGGTATCACCCTCCGCAGTTTCGTTCTCTACATGAATATAATGCAACAATAAGATGCATGCAATGCAATGAAACAACTAGATTGAAAACCCCCGACGAAACGACGCAACCGGACAGACCAACATAACCCGGACAGACCAGGTGAACCCGGACAGTCCGGGTTTAATGTCCGGACAGTCTGGACAATCCGGACACTCTGGACGTTTTGTCCGGACAATCCGGACACTCTGGACGTTTTGTCCGGACACTCCGGACCTGGCGCGTTTCACCCTACTACTCAACGGACCGAGGTGCCGCCAAGTCCCACGGCACCGCGGGGACCCGATCTACGACTTTCCTACACGTGGTCGAGCCGGAGAGCTCCGAGCTAGCTCAAACCATGACGAGCGGGTCTCATCTCTAACACCTCCAATCAAACCTAATCCAAAGCTTAAGAGAGCCTCACTCACCCCCGATCTCTAACCCTAGCACCCCACATTGTCTAAACCAACCCCAAACCAAAACCCCACCAAGAACCCTAACATTGCAAAAGTTCAACCCCCAACCCCAAATCTACAAACCTAACCCTACATCCAACCCCACGGAAGCCCTAGAACCCAAGAACCCCATGAATAGACTCCAAGAGAGGGCTTTACCTCAAGGGAAAGGAAGGAGAAAGAGGGGAAGCCGGGTAGAAGGAGGAAGACGCCGGCTTGGGGAGGAGCTTGAGAGCGCCGAGGAGGGGTTCACCCGGGAAGGAGCCACCGGAGGTCGCCAGCCGGTGGGGAGCTCGCCGGAGACGAGGACGGGGGAGAGGTGGGAAAGAGACAAAGTGAGGTGAGGTGAGTGGAGGGCCATGAAATGGGGCTTTTATACAAAATCCCGCACCATCCGGACTCTCCGAATGCTCAACCCGGAGACTCCGGGTTGGGGTCTTCGGTAGCACTAACCCGGACACTCCGGACATTTAGTCCGGACACTCCGGGTTGAGGTGTTCGGTCAGCCCAATCCGGATACTCCGGATATTTTATCCGAACATTCTGGGTTGGATCCGGATACTCCGGATGTTTAATCCGGACACTCCGGATGTCCCATAATTTTTTTGAAATTGAGGGCCTTGACAAGTTGGAAGTTTCCGAAAGGCTTTGTTATGATCACTCATTCGCATACTTTTGTATGGCGATTCACGGCTGACGTGGTGAGTTGATTGTATCTTGTGGGTAAAGTGTATTACCTCTGCAGAGTGTAAAATCTATTCGAATAGCCGTGTCCGCGGTACTGGACATTGCTCGGGGATTACAGTCAAGGGTTAGCTTTTCTCAAAATTGAACTTGGGTTTGGAGGCAGTTTGCCTGTGGAAAAGTGATAACTGTTTAAGGATATGGAATGGTTTACTTGTGAAATAATTGTGCAATCTATTAATGTTATTATTGTTTCACCGCTTTACAATCTATTATAAATATTTGTGAATGTTGTTTATTGCAAAATAACCCCTTCAGCCTGTCATTTGAAATAAGCCATACATATAGTTATTAGACTTGCATTCTGTGCATGACTTGCTGAGTGCTTTATGTACTCACCCCTTGCAAACAAACAATCACCAGTGAGCAAAAGTCTACATCGTCGAAGAAGAAGAAGAAGTTCCGTGAGCAGGCGATTATCTAGGAGTCGAACCCTGTCAGTTGCCTGTGGCGTATTGATGGGATTCACCGATGTTCTTTGTTCCGCTGCTGCTTATTTGGAGTTGAAGCCATCAAGGCCTCACAAATGTAAGGTTGACCTTAAGGTCGTTCAATAGTTTATATTCTATATTTGTGTTGTTTCTCTTTTCCGCCATGTATGATTGTGATATTCATCTATGTTGAGACTGTGTGCACTAGCGTGATCCTGGACTAGTGCTGAATACACAGAGGGTCCGGATTTGCACATTCAGGTCCCGACAAACATGTTCACAGGCATGCCTAACTCGGCTAGTTTTGCCGTCACTGCCGACCAGGAGCCTCGGCAGACCCTCCTGCTGCACCACCTATAACTTTGGTGATGAGCCATGCCATCATCTCTCCATGAAATAATGCCGCCTCCTCCACCGACCATGAGCCGTGGTTTCTTCTTCGGCCTCGCCTCCTCTACCTTGGCAATGAAGCACCTTGTCGTGAAACCACGTCGCCTCCGACCATGACCGCACCATTGTAGCTCCTCCTCTGGTCACAAACTCGGCGTCTCTTCTGCTCCTTTGATGGCTTGCACGCGCATCATATCCGAGTGAGGGAGGGGAGAGAGAAGAAGAGATAAAGTGGAAGTATCTAGATTGAACAGAATTAGAGGAAGGAGAAACAAAGGGATAAGTTGGAGGCAGTGGAGATTAGGTGCATTGGATGGCTCGGATCGGATGGACATGAGTTATATCGTTGATTGAGTGGTAAACGCTATAGTGTTTTCTAGTATTTCACTTACTGTTTTGCTACACAATTATTTGGATATGAAAGTTTCGGTCTCATTGATAAGTATTAGGAAACGGAGTTAGTATATTATCTCTTATAATATAATATTAAAGCATCACAAATGGAGTTCTGTAACGATCTATTTTCGAAAGGCAAAATCACATATGTATTGTCAAGTTATTTAAACAAACTTCAAGGATGATGCACGCGTAAGTGCGTGGGTCACCTTGCTAGTTGTAATAAAGATTATTGGCCAAAATAGCAAGCTTTCTATATTTCCCTACTTGCAAAAGCCACTTCTGAATAATAATGCGGCTCTGCAGTGCAGCCTCCCTCCATCACACTTGTGGTTGGACAAACAGACCACATTGCAGCTTGTGTTCTTCTCCCTCCATCACACTTGGGTTTGTTAGGGAGACAAACCCAAGTTTGTTCTGTCCTGCATAGGAGAAGAATGTGAAGCAAAGAAAACAAGCAAGATTCTGAGAGATGGCGGGAGAACATTGCAGCTTTGACTATGTACGTTGCATAGCTGAGCAGCCCTTGTTGTCCTTTCCTAGTCTCTTCACCCATACGTACACTTGCAACCTTTTTTTAAATCAAGATGAATTTTTACGGTGTATTATACTAAGTATACAGGAGATAATAGAAATCAGATTAGCTATTGATTTGTTGAGAGTATTTTTACTGTTCTACTATCAGAGGAAGTATAACAAATATTAGCTAATTTGATCTGTTGAATAAAAAAACTGAGCAGTTATATTAAACTTAGTACACCCTAAAAAAAACTATACTTTGCAACACTTGCAATGTACAAAGGGGAACATGCACACAAACACCTATCTATATCTTCATAATTGGTAGACTGAATCGTCTAGTAATGATGCTAGCTTGTTCAATGGTAAAATCTCAAAAACATAGCTATGAATTCGCATATGCACAGAGAAATGAGAGACAATTTTTACGGTTGATTATTGTGGGGGCTCCGGTATTAGATTAGCGATCCGGGTTCTTACTGTTGCGTTGGACTGGCAATTAACATAACCTGGAAGAATTCCAAATGCTTAACTAAAACCGTACTCGGATTGGAACCAATTGATCGGCAACTGTCGGGACCCCGAATTTGCAAATCCGGACCCTCTGTGTATTCAGCACTAGTCCAGGAACGCGCTAGTGCACACAGTCTTTAACATCGGTAAATATCACAATCATACCAATCGATACCATAAAAGTACTTTATTAAAGTAATAAAACTGGTTACTCGACCTTATGGCCAAGTTACAAAATGTATGCCTCGTAGGGCGAAACTTATTCAGAGAGAAACAATAGCAGCGGAAAATCAAATAAACTTCGTGGCGCCATCCAGTATACCACAGGCAACTGACTGGGCTCGCATCCCTAAGTAGATGGATCCTCTTGGAGTTCCTCCTCCAAAGCTGGCGTAATCTCCTTTTCAACTGATATTGTGTTGGGGCAAGGGTGAGTACTTGGTACTCAGCAAGTCATGCACAGAATGCAAGCTAATATACTATATGCATGGCTTGGTACAAAGGAATAGCTTAAGGTATATTTATGTAAACAAGATTTGACAAGTAATATAAGTAGATTCAAAGCAAGAAAAACAAGTAAAGCATAAATAACTTTTCAAAAGTTTAAATAACATTTTTCCCCATCCTAAACCATATTTCCATCATCTTCTTTGTTAAACCAACCCAACTTCTCAAATCCAAGTTATTTTGGAAAATCTACCCTTGATTGTAATTCCGAGCATTGTCGATTGTGGACTCGGCTATTCAAATAGATTCTACACTCTGCAGAGGTTATGCACTTTACCCACAAGATACAATCCACTCACCACGTCGGTAGTGAATCGCCATACAAGAGTATGCGAATGAGCGATCATAACAAAGCCTTCTAAGCCTCAAACAACACAGGTGGTCCTCTAAGACGTGCTCTACACCATCCCTTCCCTTAGCCAAGGCGAAGTATGGGACCAACACACCGTTAGATGGGTACCTGGCCACGCCCACGATACGCCCCGTACAATCACACAAACGGTGTAATCGACACCACGAGGCTCCACAAGTGAGTCCTTAGCGACTTAGTCAACTAGGGCCGTCCCATTCGACCATGTGGTTGCAAGTATGACCCAGTTCAAAGGCTTGCAAGGTTAAGTCCTTAAAGTGACCAGGGCAAGACTACCCGAAAAACCAAATCAACACTCCCAATGCCACAATGGCCCACTGATTACTCTTGCCACATGCCCTGGCCGAAATCTGTTTATCAAACCCCGCTTGATTACCATGCACCACGTGCCATCAACATCACATGATACTTTTCCAAAACAGGTTCAATATATCATTAAGTCCATATTAGCATTTGATTATCCAAAATCATGTCATGAGCACGAAAGGTGTCTAAGCGATACTACAACGATCTAAACACATGTTGGAAATATAATAATGTCCAACTAGTAAACCACAACTAGGTTTAAAAGGGATCATGGCACATACTTAAGTAATCAAGGTGTCATATAACAAATTGGTATTTAACTAACCCCTGTGTTTAAACCAAAGTATCTTTCTAATTGAACTAGCATGCAATAGTTTAAATCAAAATAGATTTGAAATAGGATCAATATGGTCAAAGCACAACTTGCCTTCAAAAAGTACTTGCTCTTGGTCTTGAGTTGGATCTGAGTCAACACTTCTCCCTCGAATCCTTAGGCACTTCAACGTCTACTCGTAAAGCGTGCAAATAGCAAATACACAAATGAACACTATGCAAAAGATCCCAAAACTCCAAATAAAATCCATAAACAGAGAGAACATAATTTTCTGGATTTTTAGAAACTGGAATCGTCAAATTTGGAGTTAAAGCATAAAAGTTATGATTATTTAAAGTTTAAATAATCAATTAAATAATATTTCAGAGAAAAACTTTAGTCCAAAAATTAAATAAAATTCATATTTAGGTAGATCTCAATTTTATACAAATTTAGAAATTTGAACCACTCAAATCGGAGTTGAAACGCAAAAGTTATAATCGTTTGAAGTTTGAATCTAAATTTGAATCAATATTTCGAATTAATAAATCATTTTCTTTTCGGAAATTAATTATTGCGTCGGCATGGACACGTGGCAGCTCCTGATTGGCCTGCTGACGTCACCGGTCCATGGGCTCGGTCCACACTCGGCTTGGGTCCACCGTGGACTCGGTCCACGCTCCACGTGAGATCGACATGTGGGCCCACTCGGGTAGCGTCATTCTTGGCGTCGGCGAGGCTCGGCCACGCAGTCGACAGTGGGTCCCACCGATGGCGTCATGGGTGACATCACGCGATCGCCGACCGCGCGGGCAGCGTGTCGGTGATCACGCTGCTGTAGCGTGGCGCGACGGTTCGGCTTCCTGGACGCGTGGCACAATCGTGGCCGTTGGTTTGAAATCCGACGGCTGGGATTGAGTTTGGCCTCATGTGCTTGGGGCGCACGTGACTGGTCGTGGGCCGTTGGATCTAGATCCAACGGTTGGGATTAGATCTAGGATTTTCAACGGGGAAACTCACCGAAGTGACGTGGCACGATCTGGGCCTTTGGATCTTGATCGGACGGTTGGTGGAGCTTCGGTCGGCGATGGCTTCACGGCGGAGTTGCGCGCCGGCTGGCCGAGGAGGCGACCACCCAAACGGCGGTTGGGGCGTGCTCGGCGAGATGGAGGGTGTCTTCGGCGCGCTGGCCGGGGTTTGAATCTGGGGTCAATGGCGGCGGAGGATGGCGGACGGCGGCGAGGCGAGGCAAGGACCGTGGCGGCGCTTCACGCAACTACGGCGAGCGATTCTGGCGAACCTACGGTGGCTAGAGCTCGGCGGGTTAGGGCAAGAAGTGCGCGGGTCACGGCGGTCCTCGGGGTACGATCCGGGCATTAAATAGCCCCGGGAGGCGTGCTCAGGGCGGAGCCCTAATCGGTCACGGCGCACTCGGCGCGGGCGAGTCCGGCTCGATTCTGGGAAGACGACGAAATCGTGGCCGTCCCACGTGTCGCGATCAGCGGCCCACGATCGCCGCAGCGCGATCGGGTCGGTCCGAACCGTCTGGCTTTCGGTCGAGAGTCGAGCGGATCTCACCGTTGGATCTTGATCCAACGGTTGGGATCGATTAGGGTTAGGAGTGGGTTGGTCGAGTCAATCGGCTCGGTCGGACTCGAGTCCGACTTCGATCGGATGAACAGTACTTGACCCGAGTTGGATTTTCCAGCGATTTAATATTTAAAATAATTCCCGATAATTCATTTAATTCATTAAAAATAGCAAATGACTCAGAAAAATTCGAAAAATTCTGGAAAATATTTTGGATTATTTTGGACTCAAATAAAATATTTCCAACAAAAATTTATTTGCAAAATTAAATTCTTTAATTATTTCAAAATGGAATAAATTCAAATAAATTCCAAATAAATCCAAATAAATTCGAGAAAATTCCAAAAATTCACCAAAGTGCCAAATCACACATGATTTTAAGAAAAGCAAAATTTTGGGATGTTACAAACCTCCCCTTAATAGAATCTCGTCCCGAGATTCAGGGCTCACTAAAGAAATAGGTTTGGAAATTCTTTCTTCAAATCCTCTTCGCGCCTCCCAAGTCGCTTCACTTTCTTTATGGTTGCTCCAATTGAACTCTACAGAATCGGGTTGACTTGTTTCTAGTTTCTCGATCCATTGTGTCTAGAATCCTCACAGGTGCTCCTTATAAGTCAAATCCTCTTGCAACTCAATTGACTCTAGCGGTGCCTGTTCCTCGGGAACTCGGAGACACTTCTTCAATCGGGACACATGGAACACGTCATGCACTCCTCGCCAACGATCGTGGCAACTCGGTGGTAGGCAACTTCACCTCTGCGACTCAAAATCTTAAATGGTCCAACATAACGGGGTGCGAGTTTCCCTTTGGCATGGAACCTCTTAACTCCCCTGAGAGGCGTAACTCTGAGGTATACAAAGTCTTCTGGTTCAAAACTCAAATCTCGGCGACGATTGTCAAGATAACTCTTCTCGTCGAGATTGGGCTATCTTCAACCTTTCCCTAATCATAGCGACCGCTCCTCGGCCTCTTGAAGAATATCAGGCCCAAAGACACGGCGGCCACGGTCTCATTCCAATTCAATGGTGTCCGACAGTGGTCGACCATACAATTGCCTCAAAAGGTGACATCGTAGAACTAGCCTGATAACTATTGTTGTAACTAAACTCGGCATACGGCAAACTTTTATCCCAAGAGGTAGCATAAGCCAATGCACAAGCTCTCAACATATCCTCTAGAATCTGGTTGACTCTTTCGGTCTGTCCATCCGTCTGTGGATGATAAGTCAGATCTTGAAGTTTAAACGGGTTCCCATGGCTTCATGCAACTTATTCCGAACCTTGAGGTAAATTGGGTACCTCTGTCTGATACAATCCTCTTTGGCACTCCGTGCAAACAAACAATCCTGATCATGTACAACTCGCTAACTTATCTCCCGAGTAAATGGTCTTCACGGGATAAAATGGGCTACTTTAGTCAAGCGATCCACTATAACCCATATGGAGTCATAACCTCCTTGAGTCTTCGACAAACCGGTAATGAAATCCATTCCGATTTCCTCCCACTTCCACTCAGGTATTTTCGGCGGTTGTAGCAATCCTGCTGGTCTCTCGATGCATTGCCTTGACTCTACGGCATACGTCGCACAATGCAACATGCTCGGCAACTTCACGTTTCATACTCGGCCACGAGAATCTCTCCTTGAGATCCTCGATACATCTTGGCGCTTCGGGATGAATCGAGTACTTAGAGTCATGGGCTTCTTCGTAATCGATTGCTTTAACTCCTTTTGTTAGGCACACAAATGCGATCCTTCATCCATAACGTGCCTTGCTCGTCTAGCTTGAAATCCTTTGCCTTGCCTTCCTCCATTTTGGACTTAATCCTACGGATCTTGTCATCATCCTTCTGTCCTTCTCGGATCTGGTCCTCTAAAGTAGGCTTTACTTCCAAGGCGGCCAAGAATCCGCTTAGGTACAACCTCAATCTTCATTTTAAATCCTCACATAACTCATCCGACTTGTGGCTAGCAACGTACTCACGGTATGGCTCTTCCGACTCGAGCATCGGCTACTACGTTGGCCTTCCCGGATGGTAATGGATTCCAACATTATAGTCCTTGATCAATTCTAGCCATCTCCTTTGCCTCATATTCAGATCCGATTGGGTGAATATGTACTTAAGGCTCTTATGATCCGTATATACTTCACATCTGCTTTCCAATCGATAGTGACGCCTTGAGATCTTCAAAGCATGCACTACGGCGGCTAACTCTAGGTCATGTGTCGGATAATTTTCCTCATGCGGCCTCACTGCCTTGATGCATAAGCGGCGACCTTTTCATTCTGCATCAAGACACATCCAAGTCCTTGGCGCGTCGCGTCACAATAAATATCGAAGCTTTGAGCAACATCAGGTAGAACTAACACCGTCTTGATGTCAATCGCTTCTTGACTCTGAAATCCTTCCTCACATTCCAAGGCGTCCATGCAAACTTCTTTTCCTTCTTCGGCAATTGCGTAAGAGGTTTCGCAATTGTCGAAAAACCTTCGATGAAACGGCGGTAATATCCTGCCATTCCAAGGAAACTCCGAATGCAGGTCACGCCTTCTACCGCTCCCAATGTAACACGGCTTCTACTTTGCTTGGATCTACGGCGACTCTTCCGCGGTCATTACATGTCCAAGAAACTCCACTTTGTCCTTCCAAAAATCACACTTGCTTGAACTTGGCGAAAAGTTGTCGTTCCTCGCCTTTTCCAAAACTCGCCTTAAGTGTTCGGCATGTTCATCCTCTGTCTTGGAGTAGATTAGGATATCGTCTATGAACACGACGACAAACTTGTCCAAATATTCCATGAACACCTTATTCATCATATTCATGAAATAAGTCGGGCGCATTCGTCACCCCAAAGGACATAATCAGAACTCGTAATGTCCATATCTTGACGAGAATGCGATCTTGAATATCTTCTCGATCGGATCTTTAATCGATGATATCCCGATCTCGAGATCAATCTTGGAGAAAACTCCGGCTCCTCTTAATCGATCAAACAAATCATCAATCCTGGGTAGCGGATACTTATTCTTCACGGTGACTTCATTGAGTGCACGGTAGTCGATGCACATCCCGAAACTCCCGCCCTTCTTCTTGACAAACAAAACTGGTGCTCCCCATGGCGACTAACTTGGTCTCGATAAATCCTTTCTCCATTAACTCTTCTATTTGTTTCTTCATCTCTACCAACTCCTCGGTTGACATCCGATAGGGTCTCTTTGCTATCGGTGCTGCATCTTGCACAAGCTCTATCACAAACTCTATGTCCTCGTCTCGCGGCATACTGTAGATCTTCGGGAAAAACATCGGGTACTCATTCACTCTTGGGACATCCTCTATGCCGATTGCCTTGGTACTGTTAACCATCAACTGTCCATCTCTAATCGCAGTGGCTTGAAATTCCACTTTCTTCCCACACGGGCTCTCAATCGAGATAGTCCTTCGTCCACAATCCAATCTGACCTTGTGCTTGGATAACCAATCCATTCCCAATATAACATCTAAGGTGCGGGTCTCCAAAATTATAAGGTTTGCTAGGAACTCTATTCCATCTATTAGTATTCTCACCGGAACATCCTACTTCCGTTACGAGTTCGGAACCAGGGTTTGAACTAAAAGCATGCACTTAAGTCTTGCAATCCTTAAGTCATTTCTAGTAGCAAAGCCTTGCGAAACAAGCGAATGCGAAGCTCCAGAGTCAAACAAAACTGCTGCAGGTACTGAGTTAAAAAGTAACTTACCCAGTACGACGTCCGTAGCATTTTGCGATGCATCCGCGGTGACCTGGTTGACTCGGCCTCTCCCCACGGGCTGGGGGGTGGCTCTGATCTTTGGCGTCCTAGCTGGGGTGGTTCCTAGATTGAAGCGAATCGGGTCGCTTCCTGCTGTCTTCTTCGGACAAGCTGTTGGCAAAGTGTCTGGCTCGTTGCGATTGTAGCGGCGTCTCACTTGTTCCTCGTTGCCTGGGGTAGCGTTTCTAGCGAAGTGGGGTTTGGTAGTTACGATTGGCGGGTCTTGGTGCCGAGGATGGTGTCCTTGTTGCATTACGTGGTTGGAATCAAGAATTGATTTGGTGCAACTCTCAAGCGCTATGCGTTCCTCGACGTGATCCTTCTTTGTTGCATCCTGCGCTTCTGTTCTCATCCAGTTCCTTGCGCTTGTCCTCAAGAATAAGCGCCTTATTCACCAACTCTTGGAAATCTGGAAAGGTGTGGGTGATCAACCCTACTTGCAATCCTGAGTTAAGTCCCTTCATAAACGAGACTGCGGATTTATCTGTCGCTACATCCTCAGTGCGTAGCGTGCTAGGCTGTGTGAACTTGTTCGGGTAGTCGACCCTTTGGTTGATTACCTTGCTTGGTGCTCTGAACTCCTCCTTCTTAAGGTCCATAATTCCTTCAGCACGTGATCTTGTCGAATGCGGTGTGAACTCTTCCCAAGTGATATCTTGAGGGTTCTCTGCGTGTACGAAGTTCTCCCACCATTCGTAATTTGTTCCTTCCAAGCGATGAGAAGCGTAAAGTACCTTCTCATTCCCTATGCATTGAGCTATGTGTAGCTTCCTCTCGATTGATCTTAACCAATCATCGGCCTCCAACGGATTGGCATTCCCAGAGAAAGTGGGTGGGTGAGTCCTCATGAACTCGATGACCTTGTATTCTCAAGCGTGGTCACTGATTAACTTGATTGGCGGTGGCCTGAGCGGTGACGTGCTGCATTTGTTGCATCATAGCATGCATCAATCGGGTGCGAGCAAAGCAAGAAATGCTCCAAAATTCTGCACATCCAATGGCGGTGCCGGTGCTCCATCATTGGGGTTTTACATTTGGGCGAGATCCACTCCCATTGCTTCCAAAGTTCCCACGGGTGTTCACCATCTGTTGATTTGCTCTAGGTTTAGAGATGAGAGGGAAACAAGAATAGACAAGTAATATGGACTTTATGCGAGGCGAAAGGGGTAACTTTAAGGTCCATCTTTATTATTAATAACTTGGTATGGCTGCTTACAATGCCTAAGGGCCTTGCAACACATACTGCACACTCAGCAAACAAAGCAAATCCAAATCGAACTAACTCTGGAATCTAACGCCTAAAGGGTGACTCTTTATTTTATGACTCGACTCGGCGAAGGAGTCTCACTATAGAACCTATGCTCACTCATCGAGAAAACCTCCACGGCCTGGGTGCGGATCTTTGCGGCATAGGCGCCGAAACGATCGCCATGTCCAAATGACTATGTCATCTGTGGTAGTCGAAGAAGCGGTGTCCTCATCGAGATCGACTCCTCTGGATCTGGCTCGTGTAGCTCAATCTTGGCTCTGGGTGCAGTCCGGTACAAAGTCATCTCCAACTCGTCAATCCTTCGTAGAAGGTGTGCCACATACTCTTGAGCTTCCCGCCATCTGTTCTTCTCTGCCGTGATCTCCTTGCGGGCCTTCACAGCTCCTTGCCTGTATTATCTAGTACATCCTCCTGGCGACGGCGAATCGTGCCAAGCGTGTGTAACCGTGGCATCCTCATCCTGAATCGCCTTGGTCAAGAAGGTTATCGCTTTGCGGATGATAACGGAACACCGTGCTTTCCAACTCTCTGGCGTAGATCTTGGTAATGTGCCGCATTGCTCGTCGTGAAACTTCTTGGATACCCATCTCGCATTGTAGATCTTCTAGCAAAGGTATTGTATCGAGCGATTGCCTGGGCCCCTCTTCTGGCGGTACCTCAATCCTCACGTCACAAGCCTTGATCAATCCTGCTTGTCTGATCACTTCTACTTGGTATTGGGGCTTCTCAAAATCTCCGAGAGTTTGTAGCATGTGCCAAAGCTCTGCGGCGTGACCAACTCCCAGATCAACGTAGTTGAACTCTTCCTCCATCTGTCACAAGAGTGCTTTACGTAAGAACTCGGAATTTTCGAATTGTGACAAGGTAAGGGAAATTTTCAGCAAGAGACAAGAAAAGAGAGAAGGGGATAAGTCGAGATGTCATTTCTTGTCTTCACAAATTTTTAGCTTTAGAAAATAGGTTTTATCCTCACTACGACCATTCTAGCTTAGGGTTGAGCCGAGAGTCAAGTATGGCTCTGATACCACCTCTGTCGGGACCCGAATTTGCAAATCCGGACCCTCTGTGTATTCAGCACTAGTCCAGAACGCGCTAGTGCACACAGTCTTTAACATCGGTAAATATCACAATCATACCAATCGATACCATAAAAGTACTTTATTAAAGTAATAAAACTGGTTACTCGACCTTATGGCCAAGTTACAAAATGTATGCCTCGTAGGGCGAAACTTATTCAGAGAGAAACAATAGCAAATGAAAATCAAATAAACTTCGTGGCGCCATCCAAAGATACCACAGTAAATCGATCGGCTCGCATCCCTAAGTAGATGGATCCTCTTGGAGTTCCTCCTCCAAAGCCGGGCGTAATCTCCTTTTCAAGCGATATTGTGTTGGGGCAAGGGTGAGTACTTGGTACTCAGCAAGTCATGCAGAATGCAAGCTAATATACTATATGCATGGCTTGGTACAAAGGAATAGCTTAAGGTATATTTATGTAAAACAAGATTTGACAAGTAATATAAGTAGATTCAAAGCAAGAAAAACAAGTAAAGCATAAATAACTTTTCAAAAAGTTTAAATAACATTTTTCCCCATCCTAAACCATATTTCCATCATCTTCTTTGTTAAACCAACCCAACTTCTCAAATCCAAGTTATTTTGGAAAATCTACCCCTTGACTGTAATTCCCGAGCATTGTCGATCACAGTGGACTCGGCTATTCAAATAGATTCTACACTCTGCAGAGGTTATGCACTTTACCCACAAGATACAATCCACTCACCACGTCGGTAGTGAATCGCCATACAAGAGTATGCGAATGAGCGATCATAACAAAGCCTTTGGAAGCCTCAAACAACACAGGTGGTCCTCTCCGATGACGTGCTCTACACCATCCCTTCCCTTAGCCAAGGCGAAGTATGGGACCAACACACCGTTAGATGGGTACTGCCACCCCACGATACGCCCCCCGCACAATCACACAAACGGTGTAATCGACACCCTGAGGCTCCACAAGTGAGTCCTTAGCGACTTAGTCAACTAGGGCCGTCCCATTCCACCATGTGGTTGCAAGTATGACCCAGTTCAAAGGCTTGCAAGGTTAAGTCCTTAAAGTGACCAGGGCAAGACTACCCGAAAAACCAAATCAACACTCCCAATGCCACAACCGGCCCACTGATTACTCTTGCCACATGCCCTGGCCGAATTGCTTATCAAACCCCGCTTGATTACCATGCACCACGTGCCATCAACATCACATGATACTTTTCCAAAACAGGTTCAATATATCATTAAGTCCATATTAGCATTTGATTATCCAAAATCATGTCATGAGCACGAAAGGTGTCTAAGCAAAGATACTACAACGATCTAAACCCATGTTGGCAATTTAATAATGTCCAACTAGTAAACCACAACTAGGGTGACAAGGGATCATGGCACATACTTAAGTAATCAAGGTGTCATATAACAAATTGGTATTTAACTAACCCTGTGTTTAAACCAAAGTATCTTTCTAATTGAACTAGCATGCAATAGTTTAAATCAAAATAGAATTCGAAATAGGATCAATATGGTCAAAGCACAACTTGCCTTCAAAAAGTACTTGCTCTTGGTCTTGAGTTGGATCCTGAGTCAACACTTCTCCCTCGAATCCTTCCGGCACTTCAACGTCTACTCGTAAAGCGTGCAAATAGCAAATACACAAATGAACACTATGCAAACAGATCCCAAATCTCCAAATAAAATCCATAAACAGAGAGAACATAATTTTCTGGATTTTTAGAAACTGGAATCGTCAAATTTGGAGTTAAAAGCATAAAAGTTATGATTATTTAAAGTTTAAATAATCAATTAAATAATATTTCAGAGAAAAACTTTAGTCCAAAAATTAAATAAAATTCATATTTAGGTAGATCTCAATTTTATACAAATTTAGAAATTTGAACCACTCAAATCGGAGTTGAAACGCAAAAGTTATAAGCGTTTGAAGTTTGAATCTAAATTTGAATCAATATTTCGAATTAATAAATCATTTTCTTTTGGAAATTAATTATTGCGTCGGCATGGACACGTGGCAGCTCCTGATTGGCCTGCTGACGCCACCGGTCCATGGGCTCGGTCCACACTCGGCTTGGGTCCACCGTGGACTCGGTCCACACTCCACGTGAGATCGACATGTGGGCCCACTCGGGTGACGTCATTGTCGACGTCGGCGGGCTCACCACGGTGCGACAGGTGGGTCCCACCGATGACGCGTCATGGGTGACGTCCACGGCATCGCCGGCCGACACGTGGGCCCCGCGTGTCGCTGACCACGACGCGCGCTGGGCGCCGAGTTCGCCGGCTTCCTGGACGCGCGTGGCACAATCGTGGCCGTTGGTTTGAAATCCGACTACCGGGATTGAGTTTGGCCTCATGTGCTTGGGGCGCACGTGGATCGTCGTGGCCGTTGGATCTAGATCCAACGGTTGGGATTAGATCTAGGATTTTCAACGGGAAACTCACCGAAGTGACGTGGCACGATCTGGGCCTTTGGATCTTGATCGGACGGTTGGTGGAGCTTGGGGTCGGCGATGGCTTCACGGCGGAGTTGCGGCTGCCGGCGCTGAGGACGGCGACCACCCAAACGGCGGTTGGGGCGTGCTCGGCGAGATGGAGGGTGTCTTCGGTGCGCCGGCTTCGGGGTTTGAATCTGGGGTCAATGGCGGCGGAGGGGCGACGGGCGAGGCGAGGCAAGGACCGTGGTGGCGCTTCACGCAACTACGGCGAGCGATTCCGGCGAACCTCACGGCGGCTAGAGCTCGGCGGGTTAGGGCAAGAAGTGCGCTGGGTCACGGCGGTCCTCGGTGCGATCCGGGCATTAAATAGCCGGAGGCGTGCATGGCGGAGCCCTAATCGATTGGCGCACTCGCCGTGAGTCCGGCTCGATTACGGAAGACGACGAAATCGTGGCCGCCCACGTGTCGCGATCAACGGCCACGATCGCCGACGGCGCGATCGGGTCCGGTCGAACACGGCTTTCGGTCGGTCGGCGGATCTCGGCCGTTGGATCTTGATCCAACGGTTGGGATCGATTAGGGTTAGGAGTGGGTTCGGTCGAGTCAATCGGCTCGGTCGGACTCGAGTCCGACTTCGATCGGATGAACGATACTTGACCCGAGTTGGATTTTCCAGCGATTTAATATTTAAAATAATTCCCGATAATTCATTTAATTCATTAAAAATAGCAAATGACTCAGAAAAATTCGGAAAAATTACGGAAAATATTTTGGATTATTTTGGACTCAAATAAAATATTTCCAACAAAAATTTATTTGCAAAATTAAATTCTTTAATTATTTCAAAATGGAATAAATTCAAATAAATTCCAAATAAATCCAAATAAATTCCAGAAAATTCCAAAAATTCACCAAAGTGCCAAATCACACATGATTTTAAGAAAAGCAAAATTTTGGGATGTTACAGCAACCACTCGACTTGAGTGCTCGTGCCAACCGATTGAAGCCAATTCGAGCTTCCCGCAACCGTGTGTCTAGTACTGGTTCCCTGGATCAGTATCCCAGCACCCACATGTTGTCATTCGAGATGCATCACAACCACACAGAAGTAACTAATTTACATATGAAAGGTAAAGCTGTTACAGCTGTTTAAGTTATAGTTTACGGTCGACAGGCCAAGTACAATCCCAAAAGATAAACAAGATACAACGGAAGTACAAAAGAAAGCTTCGCAGTGTGCCCCATCACCAAAAGGCAACTGACTGGGAAGGAACCCAGTTAACCCTTAGCAAATTCGTCGTGGTTTGAAGCGTACTGAGATTTTTTGAGATCTCCTTCAATACCTTCTTCTAGCCAAAATTTGTGACAGCAAACGGTGAGTACACGTATGTACTCGCAAGACTTTAGTGTATGGAATTAATAATGTAGACGCAAGCTATGACAAAGGATGTAGGTTTCTACACTAAGTCTGGTTGAGCACAAAGCCAAATTTATTTGCAGTATCATAATAGATTCGAACATTCGCAATTTGCAAAGCAGGTGTAAAGAGAGCATTTCAATGTAATCAATAAACATGTAACATTTGAACCATAATCCAATTATCCGACCATCCTATTTTTCCAAGAACCATTAACCATACCATCCCATTTCCCAACACCCAATATCCATTCACCATGCCAACCATTTTCCTGAACCAGGCTTCCAAACCATCTCCATTGAACCAAAACCGAAACCGAACTGAGGTCAATTCCCAAAACCAAAACAAATACCCAAACTCTATACTTGACAGTACTTCCCAAGCTGCTCATGACCGTGAGCACGACTAATCAATTAGGTTTATTTATCTGCAGAGATTGTACACTTTACCCACATGACACTTTCTAGCAATCATGTCAACCATGCCACGCGATACTCATTGTATCCGTTTTGCTAGATTGTGAAGAGACTTTCCAAAAGGTCGGGATCTACCCCTTGCACCAGCCCGGTAACATGCGTTCCTGCTATGGCGGCAGGGGTCACTAGACCGCACCCTGTGCTCACGATGGACCCGCGTCACATCGCCCTCGCCCTCCCCATAGCCAGGCATTCACCGTTGTATTGGGCAAACATCCATCTCGACGCCTCAAGGATGGAGTCCCTAGAATACACCGCTACCACAAGTGTGTCCAACTCTTCTGCCACCTAATGATGCAAGACCAAATCCTTCCCAATTTACTAAGTTAAGGCTATCCCATAACTAGCACAACTGTTTGACTCAGTGATAGCATCAAGCTTAGTCCTTAGGGTGACTCAAGCGAGATCTTCCATAACCACTTACTATGGTCACAGAGGCTGGTCACTAGCGGCCCCTTGGAGCTCCCACTAGCCCACGCCCTCTCCATAGCAAGGTAAACCACGACAAGCTCCTACTTGTACGATAGAGCCATAACCAAACCATGCCAACGCCAAGACCAACTCAAGGCCATTCCCAATTTCACCACACCATTCCAAAATCACCAACACCATCAATTTCGCCCGTGTCTAAATTACTCCATTGTTTTTCCATTTTCCCCCACACAACCATTTTCCAAACCAACACCGAACCACGAACCAAATCCAAACCACCGTCAATTTCTAGGAGAGAATCATTTTGATTGCATCGCATCTTCTTGCAATACATTCTATAGCATGACTAAGCTTATGCAGATACTACTCATTATTACCCGACTGACATTCATCTTTATGTCTAGGTTTAGTCTAGCGTTCGATAAGGTTCGTAGATCAATTATAATTAAGAGAAACCACCAATTCAGGTTTAACTACCAATTTCCCACAACTAGCATCTTTATTGAACATACACGCTTGCATAATAGTTTAGGCAAATCAAAATAGAATTTGCAATTATGGGATCAAAATGGTCAAATGAGGTGCTTGCCTATTTGCTCTTTGACAAACCCTGACTCCGGGACGTATTCGGGGTCGTCGGCGGAACCTGATGCGTCAACGTCTACGTGAAAAGCAATGAAAATCAACAACTTTGAATCAAAACAAGACAACTAAGAACCAAATGCAACAATAGACTAACTGAAAAAGACTAAGATCAGAGCTCAAAAGATTCAAATTAAATTTCAGTTCTCAACTCCCACCGGCAGTACCGGTGGCTACTGTGCGGTAGTACCACCCGTAGGCTGGCGGTACCGCTCCACTAGCCCGGTAATGCCGACAACCGGGGACCGAAATGGGGTGCTCTCTGGAAAATAACTACCGACGTGTTGCCCACGATACTGCCACTCGGGCGACAGTACTGGCCCCAAACACCGGTAATGCCGAACACCCAGAGGTCGCAAGCAGCACTCTCTGGAAAATAACTACCGACGTTCTAACCGCGGTAGTACCGCTCGAGCGACAGTACCGGGATTCCAACGGCGGTAGTGCTGGCCTTCCAGGAATTCCAAAAATGACAAAAGGAGAAATTGTGCAATCGAGTTCGAAACTTCGCAGCATTTGCGTGGCTAGGCTCCTAGCGACGCTGGGACCCATTCACATCGGCCACAATGAGTTTTGAGCTCGTTTGCTCGGATTTACCCTTTTTGACTTTACGAAATAGGATTTCGACTCGAAAGGAGTCCAAACTCGATTTTCTTCGCAGCAATAGGACCTCTACGACACTAAGGTCTTATCTACGCTATCTAATTGAGGTTTTGAGCTTAGTGAAACTAGTTTCCACTTTTTCGATCCCGAAAATCCTAACTAGTTCCAAACTTCGATTTCCGACTCGAATTGAGTTCAAACTCGATTCTTCTCACGAGAATCGAACTTGGACGACCTCGGATACAATCGAATGTCGTTTTCATGGCTCTTGAAGTTGGGGTTTTAAAGGAGAACTCCAAGAACCCGAGAAAATGACTTTTCGGTAATTAAATCCGTTGAAATGGCAATTAGGGTTTTCGGATCGAATCGATCATGCTAACTAATTTCTATGGTCTTAACCTAGGTCTAGCAACTTAGTTAAGCGGTAATATACCACTAGAACTAGGGTTTCTAGAGCTAAATCAAAAGGAACAAAAAGGAGAAAAGGAGGAGCTAGGGTTTTGATCCAAACCTTGTGGATTTGAGTCCAAACTTCGAATCCACCGATTGAGGAGCTTTCTAGGGGCTTGATGAAGCTTCCTAGCACCTTGAGGCTTGCTCTTCTTTCTCCACACGAGCTCCAACCGGCCGGAACGGAGGAGGAAAGGAGGAACTCTGGAGTGGAGGAGGAAAAGGAGAGGAGAGCAAGAGGGGGAAGAGGAGAAGCAAATGGGGAGAGAGGAGGAGCTGGGGGAAGCTCTCCCATGGCCTTTAAGTCGGGACATGGTGACGTGGGTGCAATGGAGGAAGGACGGACGGCGACATGCGCGTCACCCGCACTTGAAAAGCGGGATCCGGTAGTACGCCCTCACTCCCCTTCCCTTCCCCTCGTTCTAGAAGGCAAACCAAGCAACATGATTTCTATCCACGGTGCACACCGAGAGGGCCAGCTCCGCAATCCTGTGATACCCCGCCCAAAAGATACACTGGTATTGCTAATGAGAAGGAATGGGATTGAAATCAACATGCTGGATGGAACCACCGTGATGGCCATCATCGCCTGGAGGTTCCTCTACTGCTGGGCCTACTGCTTCCGCGTCGCTGCTCCACCACCGCCTAGGGTTTCACCTCCTCCACACTACTACTTCGAACTACTCCGACGTCGTATCCGCACTCTCTTGCGTTTCTGCCATAGGCCGTAGTCTCCTCGCTGAGAAACGGCCAGGCAAAAAAATTTATCAATTCCATTTCCACCTAGTTCACTAGGAGAAGCATAAAATGCCCCTGGAAGGAAGAATCGACTCATCACCCTGCAAACTCTCATCCCATCTGACAGAAAGCCCATGCAGGCAGTCTCTCCGGTTGCCGACGACCGCTGGACGGAAGAGAGCTACGGGTCGGAGTACAGCCCTGTGCCTACTGAGCACGAGCGCTCCTTGTACCCCTCGCCGTCACCGGTGCCGGTGCCGTCCAGGAGGAGGGACCCTTGTCTTGACTATCATGAGGTAGCAGCTCCCTTTTAATCTATCTGTAGAAAATGTTCACAACCAAGGTTTCATAAGCTAGCAGAACCTGCTTTCATCTGTATCTCTTCTGAATTCTGACGATGAAATGCTCCCACTAGCTGTCAAGATTTGATTGTTTGTGTATTAAAATGCATGCTTTGCTTTTGATTCAGGTGTATGACCCTTGGGAGCAAAAACATCCTCCACCTTTCTTTTGCGGGTACATTATTTTCGCATCTACTATAGATATTGTTCTATACTACTTATGTTCCTTCTGTCCATCGAAGCAATACAATTCCTTCAAGCAAGGCATGTCACCGCCATGATTAACATCCTCTTCAATAGTAATGGTTAGTATCTTCCTCGGTCAGGAATGCACTCTGGCGTGGGCGAAGAAGGGCAAACAGGACCCCAAGATGGACGGTGATGGTGTGGCCCGACAGCCCGGTGTTAAACGACGCCCAGATCAAGATGGCAATGGCGAATCTCAGGAAGCAGGTGTACGCACCCTCCTCAACGCCACCGAAGAAAACTGCCACCTTCAGGAGGGTGGTTTCGGGCATCTTCCAGGCACAGAAGTCGACTACGATGGCCGAGACACCACCAAACAACGCAAAGAACAAGGCGTGCGCCATGTGCCTAGAGACGTTCCTGCGTCAGGAGAAGGTGTGGTGACAATGTGGTGCTATGCAACAATGTGTTTCACTAGAGGTGCACCGCACCATGGGTACAGCTATTACAATTCTAGCCCCACTTATAATTCTACTACTCATACTAGTATTGATAGTATAAGTAAATCCAAACTAATTTGAACCGTTGAATCCAACATAATAAACTATTTATATTAATTTTAGTGCACCGTAAAAGAAAAGAGCTCAAATGAGAAACAGTGGACGAGCATTTTTTTTCGTACACGGTCAATGGCGTTGTCAACAGTTGAAGAGAGCTGCAAAAGGCCAAAAACACAGCTTCTGCCATGATTCCAGCATCCCAGATTCCAAACCGTTACACTCTCCAGCCCTGATCCACAGACACCTGGAAGGCCAAATTACCTTCGAAGCAATAGATGGTTGCAGGACCTTGGATCTTACTTCTTCCTGGCGCAGACTTGCAACTCTACAGCTATTTCCTAGTTAACACTGGGGGCCTAGGGAAGAAGTAGCAAGGCAAATCTTAAGCTGGGGCGACACCGAGATTGGTGTAAACTCAGTCCCAGCAGCTGGACTGAGTGCTAATACCTCGATCTTAGCCTACCTGAGCTACATTGCACATCACAAAACTGAAAGTTGTGGTCATGTCCAAGTAGGGTGAGGAGGCTACAACCCTGTCTCCTTGAAGCTCTTGGTGAGCCAGATGGCTGTCTCCCTGGGGGACACTTTCTCAGGGCCAAACGGCTTCAGCAAGATCCCCATTTCCTCGTACCTCTCCTGCTGCAGCAGCTGCGCACTGAACTCGAGCAGGCCTTCCAGTGCCTCCGCACGCTGCCGGTACGACGACGTGTCAAACCGCCGCTGCCTGGAGTCTGAGGAACCGCGGCTGGAGGCGGCGGCGGTGTTGCGGCCGGAGGAGTCGCCCCCGTTGTCCCCGTCGGTGCGGAGTATCTGGACCGTGCACTTGTCCTTGGTAATGGCCCGGTCGATGAGCTGCGGCGTCGCAGGGTATGCGCCATGAGCAGGAGGCGGCTTGCGCGTTAAGAACAATGGCTCCTCGGACGAAGCCAGTGGGAATTCAGCGATCCTGTCCATTCGAGGTGAATTCACCGAGACATCGGGGGATTCCGGCCGGCCCAGGATGCTGGTGCTGCGCTTGGGTGTCTCAGATGTCGGCAATGGCAGGGACACTCTGCGGGCCGGTCGAGCACTTCTGCTGACTGGTGTTCTTGAAAGCAGCTGAAAACAAAAGGGCAAAACAACAACTTAATAATCAATGTGGAACTGCCTCCCTTCAAAATATTGCAACCAAGTAAAATTAGCCCTGGAAGCACACAGCAAGCGTAAAAAGAAGAGAAATTTTACGGTGCATTATACTGGTAGTATATAATGTGTAAGTAGAAATCGCATTTAGAACACGAGGAATGTGCCATACCTCACTCCGATTTGTTCTGCTGTAAGATGCTTTTGGAGGTTCTAGCTGAGCTGTTATTGTCTTGACTGGAGAATTCCTTTCAGGAGAAGGTTTGCTGAAGGCCACGATCCTCTCATGACCCAAAGAGTTCCTCCTGCCCTTGCGTCTGCACATGGACTCGGTTGGAAACGTCATTTCCTTAACCTTGTCACTTGGAGACTGATGGGCTGGAAATATGTTGCGAGCAGGAGAAGATTTCACTTGGACTTGCAGCACATAAGGTTGGAGATGTGGATGCTTGAGTAGTTCAGCTGCCTACAAAAAACAATGATGCAAAGAATCTTATTGAAGCAAAACATATGTAATTAATGATTATAAAAGGTATGTAATGGGATTATCGAGAAATTACACTTGGCCTGTGATCTGGACTTTTTCGTAGCATGCTCTTAACAAGCCCCCTGCTGCATGAGGGAATAAAGCCTTCAGAGACATGCTCCAGTCAAATTACAAGCGGAATTAAGTAAACAAGAAAAGTGCAATGCTCATAAACTCACAATGCACCGGAATATCTTGTTGGCAATGGTGATACGATTGACTTGGTGATCTTACTGATAAGAGCTTGTATATCCTATCGAAAAAATTATGAGATGATAATCGGTCAAGTCAAATCGGTTGAAGGGTGACCAGCCACTAGGTGAGACAAGCGGTCTAAATGTATCTTCCAAATTGACATGAGGGCAAATGTGCACTTGAATTAGTCAAGTGAATGAATAACATGCTGGGGAAGAACTATCAAATTCAGTAAGCTAAGTTGGACAAAAAGAAGACCTACAGGAACTGAGTACAATCAGTAAAAGCAAAAGCATATACCGAATCATTTATTTGTTCAGCAATCAACTTGCACGATTCATGAACTGGCTACATAAGAAGCTAATAAAAGCAATCTAAGAACTTACAAAAGCTTTAAATGCGGGTCTGAGAGCAGTCATTTCATACATACAACATCCTGAAACAGAGTAATTTAAGCATTACAATCGGAGGCACATATGTCCAATCGTGTGTGAGGTTTCTTACATTTGAACGATGCATTACCTAGTGACCAAATATCAGATTTGTTACCATAAGGTATGTCAGCGAGAAGTTCTGGGCACATATAACTTGGTGTTCCTACCACCTGCATCTGGATCATAAATTTTCCCTACCAATATAATGGCATGTGTACGAGAGCAATGAAATGTTCGAGTACTAACAGAGGATGCCAAATCATCAGAGGTCAATACTTTTGCAAGGCCAAAGTCACCTGCGTGTGTTTAGAATGGAAGTTACACTGCACCCGAAATTATCTAAACTTGCTATGAAGCATGCACATGTAAATGAAAAGTGCCGTACCAAGTCTTATACTTTGATCCCTAGCAAGAAAAATATTGGAGCACTGAAACGTTTCAGATAAAAGAGCAACTTCAGCAAACATATTTCAATGGTGTAGATGTGCTATTCAAACACTGCAACATCACTGACCTTCACATCACGGTGAAGAATGTGACTCGCATGCAAATAGTCAAGGGCCATGAGAAGCTGCACGAGCCACTTGCAAAGCTTCTGTGAAACGAGAGAAGAGTTGATGGCGCATGCCTTGGTACCAAGGAACAAGCTTAAAATGTGCAGATGAAAACAATGCCATGAACTATACCTCTTCAGAGAAATGGGTGCCGTTAGCACTTTTAATAGCTTCGGCCCTGGATAAACAAAGATCAAGTTAGCGGGGGGACAATGAAATCCCGCCAAGTTCAACAATGGAACAATGAAGATCACATTTCACCTCAGAGAGATACATACATGTCTCCTCCCTCACAGTACCCTATAACGATGCAAACATAGCAACCCTGAAATTGAAATATAAAAGAAAATGAAGTGAACTCATTTTTTTATACTATCAACTCGGGCCATAATTCAAGCTAATAGGCTGAGGGAATTATTATGCAAGTTTTTATTTCAAGATTGGTAGCTCCTAGTTAAAAAATTCAAGATTCTCACTTCATTCGGCATGGTGGTGGTATATAACAGGTGATGACCACAAACAGTGTGGTATTATCTACTTTTCTTATTTACTCCAACCAACCTTCTCCACCCATGAATCCTTGTACTCCACAATGAATGGATTCCTCACTGTCGCAATGAGCTGCATCTGTATTGAAATTTCAAATAACTTAAATATTGTACAAACAACATCGTAGTCATCGAACATAAGATGTCTAAGCTCAGATCATCAGTTCACATCTCTAGGGGAAAAAAAAGCTAAGCAGCATCATCATCAGCAACAACACACTAGTTTTTTGGGAAACAAAAACCTGGCAATACTAATCATTGTGCACCTAGAGTTGACCTGCACAAGCCATTCTTGGTGAACAGAAGACAGTGTGTGAAATCTTAACTAGACACGAGATGATAAAAAAAAAAGAGTAGCATTGCAAAGCAGAACTGCAGAAGTTGCTTACCTCCTGGTGGGCAGACCGGCGAGTGCGGTCTGTCTGCCTGGCAAGCCGGATCTTCTTCAACACATACCTGCACAGTTCACAAAGTCCTGATGATAAAAACGGATGCAAGAATACAGATACCAAAAGGTGAATTTATTTCATCTCTCTCTCTGATATGAGAGCAATGAGCTGATGGTCTCACTTCTTCTTCTCCACCTTGTGTCTGACCAGCAGAGCAGAACCAAATGCTCCTTTGCCGATCTGCTCCAATACCTCGTATTGATCCATGGCTGTGGTGTTTGCAATACCTGAAGAGAAATACTAGAAGAAGTTATAACAGAATTAGCTCCCACTGTTCTAGATAAGAGGAAAATTAACCCAAGAACGAGGAAGGCAAAGATCAAACTTTTGTTCTAGTGGTTGAAAAATAGGAATAAAAAAAACTTTATTTTAGAGAAATTTTACGGTGGATAACATAAGTAGTAAATAGTGATAATAGAAATCAAATCTAATCATCCATTCCTGAAGGGTATTTTAGGTTTTTTTCTATCCATTCATCAGAGGTATTTTAGATTTTTTCTAATTCGTTCACGGTTTCGGATTCACAGAATACTTGATGATCCATTCATCTGTCATTCATTAGGATCATATGACATGTTTTACCGTAGAGGACAAATAATATAATAGAATTTTTTACCCTTTTACCCTTTGCTGGATTTTACTACCAATACTACAGGTGGTAGTATAACTAGATATAAATTGATATCAACCATTAGATTCAAAGGAATGAACTGTTTATATTGATTTTAATCCGCTATAAAAGAGCTCTTATTTTAAGCATTCTACAGCTTCAGTGCTATATACTACTAGTACATATGGCCATGGACATCTAGAGTAGCATAAGAAAGAAAGATTTACAGAGAATAAAACTCGAAATCCCTAATGCCGACACAATTTCACCGTAGATGGTATGGTGCCAAAATTGCCGACAGGGCCGAAGCTTTTTCTTTTCTTTTCTTTTTTCTCCAGAGAAGATTTTGAGCTTTGAATACCCAATGCGAACTAAAAGAACATATCAAAATGCTAGAGATTGAATCCATTGTGAAACGATAAAGCTTCCTAGTGCTCCAAATCCAAAGCACGCAGCTCAAAGCCCAAAAAATAATTCCGAAACAAAGAAGAAGAAGAAGCAAACCCAAATGCCAACTCCGAAAACTCATTACAGCTCGCATGTTCATCTGCAAGAACAGAGTAGAACTCCAATGCGAGCCCCCAACAACAAGAGGGGAAATCCACAAGAACCTCCAAGAAGCTGTGTGCGTGGAATCCGAGCGATCCCACGCTCCGCGCATGGCAAGCAAATGAAAATACAGAAAAGACAACAACAACAAAATCCAAGCTTGGGAACTCCGAATGCCAACTCCAAGAACTGACCAAAACCGATCGAGGAGCCTCCCCAGAGAGCAAAACCGCTCCCCGACCCCCGACCAATGCAAGCAACGGGAGGGAGGAGGCCAGATTATCAGAGAGGAGAAGAAAGGTTCGAGGGTGCTCACCTCACGCGCACAGATCTCGCCGCATTCGATCACAGACACAGACACAGAAACAGGGGGAGTCGATATCGAGAATTCGAGAGAGAGAGAGAGAGAGAGAGAGAGAGAGAGCGAGTTCAAACTTGCCGAATGCTTTTGAACCCGCAAAGTTTGTATAAACCAACGAGGAGGAGGAAAAGGTGAATGGCGAGGTGGAAAAGGGCTTTCGAGGAGAGAGAGAGGAACAGCGATGCTCTAGAGAGAGAAAGTGACGGGAAGAGAGATGCGAGAGGAGAGGGTGGACTGGACTCACTGGAGTGGTGAGGTCAAATCGGGTGTTCGGATTGAGACAACAGGAGAGGGCTTGGGTAGTTATGGAAACAGAGAGTAGGATATTATTTTTGTTGTTTGTGATTAATTGTTCTTAACGAAAGTGCTACAGTTGGCCGGTATTATCTGCCTTTTCCCCCTAAATCATGTGTTTTTTCTTTAGTTCATCTTTAGCTTTTTAAGATTTATATATTATGTCCTGATTTCTGTAGGGTTCGTCGAATCGAACCTTGGTTTCTCTCGGGTTGCGGCGATTCTGTTTCTGAGGCCAACGAAGAGCGTAAAGGTGAATAAATAGTGCTGCCGCTGCTGCATCTCTTCTGTTTCTCTCCCTCCTCTCTGCTTTCGGTTCCTTCCACCAATTAATGCATTGCCGTGGTTGCTTCCTTTCTCTGGCCCCAAATAGTTTTTCCATCCCTTCTTTTCCACACACCATCTGAACTGACGCTGTTTTCTAAAGCTGCACCATGTCATCTCTCTCTCTCTCTCTCCTGCCAAACATTAGTTGTGCGGACGGCTCACTTCATTTGCTGCGGAAGCATTAGATTTTACAATCGCACAGGAACACGGTTAGAAACAGGCACACATGTGTATATTCTTTCTTATCTAAGGGAGCAGTGCTGGGATCTAAGGGATCTCGCACAGGAACACGGTTAGAAACAGGCACACATGTGTATATTCTTTCTTATCTAAGGGAGCAGTGCTGGGATCTAAGGGATCTAAGAGAGGGCTCAACTGAAGTGTCAACTACTACATTTTCAATTTGATGTATGCAATCATCTAGACCTAAAAACATTGTCATCACTTGCTGACCTAACGAGTGGACTAGTTAAGCTGGGTAAAGATTCTTCTTATCCAATGATGGATAGGTTGTTAAGATTAGTCCTAACTCTTCTAGTGTCAACTGCAACTATCGAGAGAGCCTTTTCAGTAATGAAACTTGTGAAGACGTGTCTCCAGAATAAAATGAGAGATGCCTTTATGCGGAATTACCTGGTAGTTTATATTGAAAAGAAATTGACAGTGAAGTTTAGTTTTGATGATATTATCAAGGCATTTGATCTAGCCAATAGTCATAAATCTAATTTCAAATTAATAGAAGTGTGATTTCTGTATTGCAAAACAAATACTACCTTCTTTTATTTTTCAAGTTATGTTGAAGCTAGATAACAGACCTTTAACTTTATTTTCTATCTCAACATATGTTGGTCGTTATGTACTTATGTTTGTTTGCTGCGATAGATCCTATATTAATACATATATAGAATTTTTTTAATAATATATTCTTATTTAAAATTGCAAAAATGTATTATTAAAAAAATTATATATATATATATGTGTTAAAAAATATCAATATATTATACTTTTATCTTATTATTATCGACATTAGCCTTCCCCTCTGCCCGCATATCAGCGACTGCCCGTAGTGGTTACATAATCTAACGGAAGTAGGCCGTACTTTTGCACCTGGACTTTGCTTACATACTTGCGCTTGGTTTTTGCTTTCTACGAAACAACCAAAGCAGGGAGCAGAGAGACTGTTGCCTGTCAGCTGAATGGCCCGTGCGACATTTTTGTGAGATGAGCAGGTCAGGCGTTCACTTCGACAAATTTGCCAGCCAAGATGTTGAAAAACTTGGGGTTGGTGTCGGTTCAATTCTCAAGGCAGCTGGCCATACAGGATGCATGCATGGATTGTTAGAAATTGGTTTAGGGGAGGTTAATTTCTTTTAATTCTATAGCATAAACTCCCTCCGTTTTTTTTATAAGGCTTATTAGGTTTCGTTAGGACAAGGCTTTGATCAACAATTACTTTATTAGCATATAATTTTTATGACACAAAATTGATATTAGCAGATTTGTATTCAAAAGTACTTATATATAATTATGATTTTGTATAGCATAAATAGTATATTAATGAAGTAATCGTTGGTCAAAGTCTTGTCCTAACGAAACCTAATACGTCTTATAAAAAAAACAGAGGGAGTATGATTTAGTATTATATTAGCTAACTAAGTAGACACGCGTGTATGCATTTTTGCGTGACTTTTGACTCTCCCGGCATATCCTTCCGCCTTTTATTTTATTGAATCATGCGGTTATCATTCTATTTATTATGTGTAAATGCGATTTAAATGCCCGTTTGAATTCGATTTAATTGACTTAAAACTGTTAGTTACCGGTAAATAAATAGACATAATATCATCAGTTAATAGTGATTAACTAACGCACTTCTATATAAAGATATAGAGACGTCCAGGTAAAAAATAACCGAATTCCTCCTTTATTCTTCCTCCTCTCTGGATTTGATGCTAAGCTGCAAGTCAGACACCTAATTTGCGTTGCGGATTGTGCTCTTTCTTAACCTTTTCAGGATAACTAGGCCCGTAAGCGCGGCGTACGCCGCGGCGTGAACGAAAAATAATTTTGCGTTTTTTCCTGAAGAAAAAATAAACTTAGACGTATTTTCAAAAATTTTGGAGGCTCGAGAAACATTAGAGATCGAGCCGGGGAAAGGTACACATGTTTCTGTTGACAAAAATATTTTTTGGGGGGGAAACGGAGAAAGGACCTGGGCCCGTAAGCGTGGCACACGCTGCGCGCGTGAACAAAAAATGATTTTGCGTTTTTTTTCCAGAGAAAAAATAGATTTAAACGTATTTTCAAAATTTTTGGAGACTCGAGAAACCTTAGAGACTGAGCCAAAGAAAAAGTACACATCTTTCTGATGACGAAAATATTTTTTTCGGGGAAACGGAGAAAGGACATAGATGTAAAAATCGAGGATCTGTTTGTTATAGTTTTGGACCTCACCGCTATCCCGAAAAAGTAGAAAAGGGCTTGCTCGTGATTTACATTTAACAGGAGGGTCTTTCCATAAAGTAGCGAGCGAGAGACCTAAACGCGATCCGAAAAAGTTAATCTTCAACCTCATAGAAAATCACGAAGGACCTTTTGGTAATTTGTAAGGACCTATTCGCGATTTGGAGAAATGAAGAGAGTTTTGCGCAAAAACGCCAGGGGGTGATTTGGGGCGGTCCTGAGCCAGATAACCTGCCGATCTTAATGATAGAAGTATAAGATAGTTGTAGCGATCGGTGGCATTGTAGCTGCTACATTGGCTTCACCGTCAATCACCAGTGAATAAATAACGTACTCCATCTAGGTCGGTTCCACCATCAGTGGAAACCCCATATTGCAACGGCGAAAGGCTACGGCGCCACTCCATTGAAGCCTGTCAATAGCTTATTCTACGGGACCATTTCGACTATGATCCTACATAGGATCTTAATTAGGAAATACTAGTTGCATACCCGTGCGTTGCTACGAAAAACAAAATTGATAACGAAAAATAAAGATTTAAAAATAAAAAAAAAATTATTTCACAAGATCAAACATCTATCTTTCTCGTGTAATTAAAACAAAGTATGCTTATATAGTAGAGACGTGGAATCAGGTACTATGTTTGTAAATTTTTTTTAGCATAGTTCTTGTGACACTACGGAATGGTGTGACATTATTTAATGTGAATGATAAGGTCAAAAACTTTATGAAATATGGTATTGGAGGTTAAAACCATATGATAGGAGGCTTAATAGCGTTTCCGGGCCGTTTTCCGGGGTTTTGGACCTTTCCGGGGGAGTTTGGGCCTAAAGGAAAGGGTCGTGGGCTTTGGTGGAATGGAGTTTGAGTCCTAATAGGAGTAGGAGACCTGGTTGGGGGCCTCCCCCAGCCCCTTTAGGCGTCCACCCCCCTGCCCTTGCGCCCCCACAAGTCCTAGCCGCCCCCCCACACCTCCCCACCTCCTTGTGGCGCCTCCACCTCCCCCATTGCTCCCCATTGCTCCACCACCTCTCCACCACCTCTCCTCCTCCCTTGCTGCCCCTAGGGTAGTTCTCCACCTCCACACCTCAAAGATCCATCCGTTGGAGCGCTCCGCGACGAGGAGATCCAGCGGGATTGGAGCGAGGAAGGAGATCGCGCGAACCGGGAGGAGATCTATTGGGTTTTCGTGCGTTGGGCAAAGGTATGGCCATGGGAATCCTTGGGGTTGGTCTAGGTACTGTTCTAAGGGTGTTTATCAAGTTTTTAGATCAATTGGTGGTGCTGGATTTGAGTAGATTGGATTAGATCTAGAAGTTGCCACGTTCTCTGTTTCGGGCAGCATGAGCAGTCGACCTAGGGTTCGGTTTTTCGCCAATTTAGATTCGAAATCTGGTCGTACGGATGTTGAAGAAGTTGTAGATAATTTCATTATCTTTTCGTGGATATAAAGAACGTTAAATTCCGATCAGCCGTTTGAAAGTTATGGCTGTTTTACCGAGCGTGATAAAATCTGTGACGTGATTGGAACAGATCACGGTATTTTGTAGATTAAACCACTTTAGAGTCCGAATCAGTCTTTCCCTATAACTAGAAAAAGTTGGGAAATTTCCTAAGATACGCGAGGATGTACTCGTTTAATTGATTCGGAGTCCCATAACTCAAGTTATGCCTTTTGCAAGGCTGCTGTCCCGACGGGACAGAACCTCTGTTTTTAGGTTTTGCGAGTAGTTGGCAATGTCGGGGTAGATGAGGGTTTGCGTACTGTTTTGTGGCCATGATTGTGAGTGTGTGGTACTTTTGTGCAGGTGGTGCGACTCCGGGGGTGCCTTCTACTTCCCGCCAATCCGTTGCCCGTGGTTGAGGCAAGTGTGTTGTGATGGATAGCGATTTGTAGGTTGCTTGTTGAGAATAGATGGAATTGACTACATGATATATGATCACTTGCCATGCTTTTATGATTGCCAATGATATGATGAGCATGTTTATTATGTTATGATGCCATGTGTTAATATGTGAGTTAAACATGATGTTGGCATAATTGCATACATGACATGTTACATGGCCCGGGCGGTGAGAAAGTCATAACTAATCCGGGGGGTCGGTGAGAAAGATATGACTAATCCGGAGAGCCAATGAGTAAGTCCTACATCGTGATTCCATTCACTGCGGTGAACGGAAGCGAGGAGTAGGCACCCTCCATCTTCGGGATGGAAGGGGGGAGAGGGTGCACACCGACGGGTGTGTACTCAACCATACCGGTATGAGTTTTCCAAGGAGACATGAGCATTGCATTACATTGCATACATAATGATGATGATATTGTTAAGTGTTCATGAATGAGATGATATATATGATGGGAGATGTTATTGCCATGATATTGTTCTTGTTGTCCATTGCAACATGCTTGCTGAGTTTCGAACTCACGCTTGTGTTTTCTTGTTGTTTTAGGTACCATGAGAACGACATGCGGGGAAGGGAAATAGTCACACGCCCACACGTAGATTCACCATATTGATTCCACAAGTCATTCTATTAGTTTGATAATAAATTGCGTGTGATGATTATTGCTTTAAGGTTTACCTTTGCTATATGAGAGTTTTATTGTTCGTTTGACCCTTGGAGACATTATGTGTTTGAAACTAGACTTATATTGTTGCTAAGTCGTTGATTATTGCTGTTTTTAGTTGTCTCTCATAATCCATATATTGCTATACTGTTGTTGCTCCTTCGAATCATGTTAAAACAAAGGAGATGCTGCCGAAATCTTGGTTTTTAGCATGTGCGCCTTTGCTGGAATTTATGTTTAAATGGGGTATTTAGATGTTGTTTAGCTTATGTTTGGTAGCATTCAGGCATATTGAAACAAGCAGGCTGCGTGACGAGTCAAATGTTGACACCAAATGCCAACAATTACAAGGTTGAACCTATAAATTAAACATAGAAAATATAAAATTGTGTTATATCTACATATAAGTCATTGTATATTTTTGACAATGAATTGTTGCTTTCTATCAACTAATAGGTACCTTGTGTCCATTAGTGTGACCTCTCTGTAAAGATTAGGTCCGAAATGCTCCAGTTGACCCCAGTGTACAGCTATTCCAGCTATGTCTATTCCAGCTATGTCTACGCCAATGATTGTTAGACAAAGTGACTGAGGGATTTGTTACCGTCCTTTTCTTTTTGGTTACGGAACCCCTGCTTGTTTCAATAGATTTGTAATCATAGAATCTTTTACCACAAATCTTAAATTGTTTGGAATATGCTTCTGCTGTTCCTTTTCACGATTTATGCTATAATGGTGGTTAATGTGTGTGTCTACCCATTTTGTCCATCTGCAATATTTAGCTCACCATCTCATAGCGGTTCAATATATTTATTCTGTTTTTCATATTGTGATGCCATGAGTACATAATAACTTCATTATATGGATTATTTAGTTACATTGCATGCCTCTTTGTTTATTGCAGTGGCAGTTTACATATTCTTATGTGTTCACAGGACATATGTATAGAACACTTTTTATAGCTACATGCTGGTTCAGAGTACTATCATTGTAGTAATTATATAAATTAAGTGCAGAATAAGTGCATCACTTTTCCAGTTTTTGAGGACTTACTGCCCGTTCAGATAAAGTGACTGAGGGATTTGTTATCGTCCTTTTCTTTTTGGTTACGGAACCCCTGCTTGTTTCAATAGATTTGTAATCATAGAATCTTTTGCCACAAATCTTAAATTGTTTGGAATATGCTTCTGCTGTTCCTTTTCACGATTTATGCTATAATGGTGGTTAATGTGTGTGTCTACCCATTTTGTCCATCTGCAATATTTAGCTCACCATCTCATAGCGGTTCAGTATATTTATTCTGTTTTTCATCTTGTGATGCCATGAGTACATAACAACTTCATTATATGGATTATTTAGTTACATTGCATGCCTCTTTGTTTATTGCAGTGGCAGTTTACATATTCTTATGTGTTCACAGGACATATGTATAGAACACACAAATACTACATATACACAATACTAAACACCTGTTGGTCCCCTATTTGCATGCACCAGTACTTAAAATAGGAGTCCCAAAGGGTGGTGAGACTATAAAAAACATGCAAATCAAATCTGGAGCTCGTATACAGGTTTGTGGTCTGGTCTTGTGTTGAAATCTTTCTTTTGTTACTTTGTTTGATGCACCCAGCGTAACTTTTCATTGAATTTCTTTATTAACTATGGTGCCACATTTTGTGAATTATCCTATAGCTTTTGTTCAGTTGTGTATGGTTGTATGCTCTACCAAGTGAATTAAAATCCCAGCTCTGGTTGTGCTCAATAGAAAGTAGAACTCATGTTTCTGTCGCCTTAAGTTTCTCCATTTTATTTATTTTCTTGTTTTTAACGTTCCATTTTCATTATATGAAATGCCGGAATTGTGTTCACTATATGAGCTGGTGCAATTCCTACAGTTTTATGTATATTGACAGATTCTTGGATTCCTCCTCAATTGTATCGTGTTGTTAATGCTTACAATTGTTTGTGTCCTTAAATCCCTGTGCAGGTTAGACCTTTGCATTTGCCCCCTGGTGATACTTCAACTGAAAGAACAGTGTATATTGACGGCACACCAGATCAAATTGAAATCGCAAAGCAGCTGGTGAATGAGGTTACCAGTGAGGTCTGCTTTCTTTCTCTTGTTATGCTACTTTACTGATTGCCATGATTGCTGCAGCAATTTGTGATTTATCTGTGTTGTTGAAAGCATGTTGGTTTGATTCTCATTGATTTATGTTATTGTGAATTTTCTCATCTTACCATTTGCCCTATTTGACCTTCCTTTTCCATGGTTTGCTTTGAAAATCTTGTTTCTTTTGCTTCTGTGATGTCCTAGGTTGTTCTGCCAATTATGCTTGGCAGTGTACCATGTCTGAAACATATTGACCATGGGATACAGCCTCGTGAAACATTTTTTTGTCATGGGGAAGGCCTCAACATGGTTGATACCTAAGGAGAGTTACATTTAAAAATATCAGAGGCCTAAATAGTTCATGATGAAGATAGTTAATGTTTGTGACAACATGGTTAAATTATTTTACCTGCATCGCATAATGCTAAGAACTGAATGCTGAATGGAAAGATCATGACCTGTGTGTTCTTGGTATTTGTGTGTTCTATATAATGTTTTGGAACTATATTCTATTCATTCATATATTTAAGCACCTGTTGGTCCCCTATTTGCATGCACCAGTACTTAAAATAGGTAATGTAATGTATGATGCAAGGAAAAATAATGCAGATGGGAGTAAATATTGACAGCTTTGATAAAAACTCATGGACTGAAAATAAGGGAAAGGGACAACAGCTTTGACCTGTGTGTTCTTGGTATTGACCTTAGTGTTATCAGCACTACTAACCTTGCGTTCAACCAAGCTGCGGATGGAAGGCTGCGGATGGAAGTCTGCCAGAATGGAGAAGACGCCAGGTATGCTCAACTGATGTTTTGGATGCACAAATCACACCTTAGTGTTATCAGCACTACTAACCTTGCGTTCAACCAAGCTGCGGATGGAAGTCTGCCAGAATGGAGAAGACGCCAGGGTCACACTACGGATGGAAGTCTGCTCAGCGGGAAGACTGCCAGAATGGAGAAGACGCCATGGAAGAATGGAAGAGCTATGTAAATGAGTAGAACCAGCACTATGGAAGAGCTATGGAAGAATGGAGAAGACGCATAAGAACCAGCACTATGTAAATGAGTAGAAACTGTTACTTTATATATAGTAGAGATAGAGATATGTATGACCCTTCGGTTCTTGCCGTATTGCAGTTTTGAATTTTTTTTTCAAAATGTTTCCTGGCGGGAACTGGCCGTATGGCTAATTGAAGTTTTAATGTGAAAGCTGGCTAATTAATCAGGGCAAGTTACCAAGGCAATTAACCTTTGTTTCTTGTGTCAATTGACCAAGGCAATTAAGCAGGGCAAGTTACAAAGTTTTTCAAAATGACTGGAAGGGGGAAGACACCATCAGTAGTCAGTAGAAGGTAGAATGGACTACTGCCACCAACTGGTGCTTTAGAAGAGTAGAGGCAATATAATGTACTGCTGGCATTTACCTTATGATCTTCTGAATCATGATTTTCCAATTAATCCTACTGATCCCGGATCCTATCAACATGAAAGGAAACTGGAAGCCCCACCCGGTAAGAATCCTAGTGAACCTATGAAAAACGTATAATGTATAATCCCATGCATGGGCGGAGCCACCTCCCGGCAACCCAAGGCAGCTGCCCGGGCTCGCAAGCAAGATGCTCCTTGAGTTGCAGTGGGAGTACGAGTTCTTTGATTAGCTTGCACTTTTTACTGCCATTGCGACCTTGCACGAGGGCTACACTTTTTGCTGCCACTACGACCTTGCGTAATAGCCACAAGGGGCAGCACTTGACGGCCTTATTATTGCTTCTACTCCTGCGCTACTCGCGGCTGCTCGTCGTCGTCGTCGTCTGCCCTCCAGGTTCGGACCCTACAGCAACTACCTGATGCCGACCATGGAACTGCGGCACTTGCATGGAATGGATCAATATTCAGTGATCAAAATTGCAAATTTGCAAATCTAAAGGATCGATTTAGATTTGGATCTGGACCCTATGTATGTATGCGCTTGATATTTATAGAGAGCAGCTAGCAAGCATTTGTTTGTTTGGCATGCACTGCATTGCACTGTAGCAAGAGGGGAAGGCGAATACATCATCGACGGGAGGTTTTGTAAATTGGGTCATGCATTGTTTGATGGTCCAATTGGCTTGACAATTAAAGAGTGTACATACCCAGTTCATTTATAATTGACTAAGAAGAAGCATCAAATGATGCCATCGATTGGCTTTTTGCCATCGAGACAAACATGAGTCAAACAATACGGTTTAGATCAGGGGCTATGAGGTACGCAGTGAGGGTGTTTAGGCTCGTGTTCAGAAGTGCGGTGATGTGATTGGGTCTAGGGTGCACATCCGAGGGTCTAATGGCAGTCAAAGTGCAACGTGGCCTATGCACGGCGAGCTAACGACCAAGGAGGCCCTCACCAAGGATCGAAGTATTTCTTCACAAGGTGACGGTGTTTGCCAGCCAAAAGCCCACCTTAGATAGGTTTGCCCAGGCTCCAAAAAATTCCTGACTCCGCCACTGATCCCAGGAGAAAAAATACCTCTTTTTTGAGAAACTTTTAGAATTTGTTCTAGCTAGACAACCTTAACGGACACTGTGCCATTAATTAGGGCAATCGCATTCATTCAAAATTAAAAAAAAATGCACTGGGTTAGTTTCTACATTAAATCTCTAACCATGCATCATCGTATCACCGAGGTAGCTGTCTTTCTTCTGCTCCCATTCTAAATCTAAGTTATTTTAGATGTTGACACGGTCCATAAGGTAATAATTTAACCATTAGTTTCTGTGAAAACTATATTATTTTCAATAAAAAATAATTATATATTATGAAAGTATATTCGCAATTAATCTCGTAATATCAATATTTTCATGTGGTTAATGCTAATTTGTTTTGCATGGTAGCATGGATGGTCCAACTTAAAAACGTTTGACTGGTGCTGGTGCTAAAACAACTTACATCTGGAATCAGACATAGTACAATAAAAAGGTGTACCAATCGACTCGCTCACCTCAAACTCCCAGAGTGCTTTCATCAAAGGACGATGTATTCCAGACAACTTCCTGTACGTCCAAAATAAAGCACGACATTACCATCGCACTCGTTTGCCGGTTCTCATGCTAAAACTAGACTTCGAAAAGGCTTTTGACTCAGTTTCTTGGGAATGCTTGCTTGACCAGTTGCCAGCCCGCGGTTTCAGTGCTCGCTGGCGGGACTAGTTGTCAATCATCTTTGCTTTTTCAACCTCTTCAGTCTTACCTAATGGGGTGCCCGATCCGCAAATCAGGCATCAGTGAGGGCTAAGACAAGGGGACCCTTTGTCGTCTTATCTCTTCATTCTGGCTATTGACCCCTTACATTACATTCTTACAAAAGCCACACAAGATGGAATTCTTTCACCGTTAAGAGGTCGACCCTCCATGCTTCGAGTATCCCTTTATGCGGATGATGCGGTAATTTTTCTAAATCCAATCAAGGAAGAGTTGGAAGCAATCATCTCCATTCTGCACCTATTTGGCGAGGCTTCCGGCCTCCGAGTTAATCTGCAGAAGAGCACAATAATTGCAATCCAATGCCAACACCTCGACTTGCAGAACATTCTACAGCCCTTCCCCGGGGGCATTGCAAATCTCCCCGGCAAATACTTGGGTTTACCACTCACGATTGGACGGGTACGGCGGGTGCACCTACAACACATCCAGGACAAAATGGCTAAACGAATGGCCAGCTGGCAAGCGCGTCATCTAAGCCTGGGAGGGCGACTAACTTTGGTTAAAACAGTCATGTCCTCACTGCCTATCTACCTACTTACAACGTTCAAGGCCCCCAAAAAAATTCCTTGTAGACCTTGATAAACTAAGGAGGAGGTTTCTCTGGGCGGGCAATGAGGCGCTTCACGGTGGCAACTGCAAAGTAAACTAGTCAGTTGTTTGCAGACCACTCCACTTAGGGGGTTTAGGAATTTTGGAACTAGATAGGTTCTCCTGAGCACTCAAACTACGATGGCTTTGGCTAAAGTAGACGTCACCAGATAAACCTTGGATTGGTTTGCAAATGCCTTGTGACCATACGGACCACTTGCTTTTCTCGGCGACAACCAAAATAACTATTGGAAGTGGCCGAAAAGCGGCCTTCTGGACCTCCAGATGGCTCCATGATGCAGCGCCTTCCCAGTTGGCTCCAAAGCTATTCAAACACTCCAAGCGTAAATCCAGAACAGTGCAGAATGCCCTACATAATAATAATTGGATTCGCGACATTAGACACAACATGAACGGTCCCCTCCTCATGGAATTTGTACTTTTGTGGTTGAAATTACAGATGATCACATTGCAGCCACAAACAGATGACACAATTGTACGGATGCAGACACGGATGGCACTTACACAGCTGCTTCAGCTTACCGTTTGCAGTTCGAAGTAAGCATCTTAAAACCTTACAAGACCACAACCTAGTCAGCGTGGGCGCCATCACGTTGCAAAATATTTTTTTGGCTGGCACAGCACAACGACTTCAAATCAGGGAATGGCCAAACCAATATTTCTGTCAGATGTGTTGCCAAAACCTGGAAACGATACAACATCTTTTCGCAGATTGCTCACAATTCTGTTCATTGTGGTCAGCCATTGCTCAGTGGATACGGGTACCTTCGCTCCATCCTGAACATTGGATCCACAGCCAACAACTAGAACTTTGGAGTCTTCAGCAAGTTGGTTACCAAACTGAACTCAGGAAAGGCGTCAAATCTCTCATAATTCTAGTTTGCTGGCAATGGTGGAAAGAATGTAATAACAGAGTATTCAAAAATATCTAAATTTCAAATGATGAAATCCTGCAAACCATCAAGGACGAGGCTTTCAACTGGGGTCTAGTTGGTGCTTAAGGACTAAAAACTCTGCTTGCTCGAATTATGGTGTAGAGGGTTTTACCCTCTTCCTTTGTAACTCCCCCTAGGTGCTGCACCTTGTAACCCTCTTGTAAACCTTTCTACTACTAATTTAATTTCAGCTTGGCTGCTTTTCAAAAAAAAAAAAGTATCCCAAGACAATCAGATCGACCTTTCTATTTCCTATATCTAATTAATCATCACCTCACCATAGCACGAAGAATGAAAGGCATGTTAGCACTCACGGCCGACCGGAATACGACCTGAACCAGGAATTGGCATTGGAGATTTATATCCATGTCAGACAGAGACACATTTAATTAAGCGGGTCTCACATGGAGGGAACAGCTGAATGGAATCCAAGGTATATGAGCATTTGGGCATGTACTAGTACTAATTAAGGTAATCAACAGCCTCATGAGGTAGGACTAGCACAAGTGTATGTTTAGTTCTCTTATGGATAAAGTTGCATGCCCTGGAGAGGAGTATGCTTCAGATCTGATACTTAATTTACTGGGAAATATTAGCTTAAAACTACGATAGCAAATTATAATAGTTGACATCTATGACTATGCCAACATTTTTAAATTTTTGATCTGATGCTTAAATTTTAAGCTATGTTCTGGCCGAAGTGTGTCCTTTGCGCTCGTGGAGCTCTGGTAGGCAGGTTCACCATACCGAATCGAAACCGAAAATCATCAGGTGGTCAGCACCGATTTTCAACTGATTTCTTTGAAAATCGGTAGAAATTGAATGTTTTTCGAAGTCAAACTTTTTGAAATCAACAGTCAAAAAGCAGCGAAAAAATCCGAAAATCGATTGATTTTCGACTGGTTTTCTCCAAAAATCGGTAAACTAAGTGACATCACTTTCCTCACCATTTTTTGACACTTTCCATCGATTTTCGACAGTTTTATTCGATTTTTGGCACACTCAAGGCAAATTGGAAAGAATTCAAGGAAAATTAGAAGAAAAAAAATTGCAAAAAATAGGGGGAAATTCAAAAAATCTAAATAAATCCCAATTAATCTATAAAACACCTCAGAGAAATTTCAATTAATTTAGTACTTCTAAAAAATCAAAAATAGCAATTAATAAAAAGAAACATAGACAATTTTTATAAAAATTTACATGCTTGATCATGCTCTGAAATTTTAATGGTATAACAAATAGTACCCAAGGATCATGTAGTAAACTTTTTATAAATATTAGACTTTATTTATTTCCCTTAGAAAATAAAAAAAGAATAGTATAACTATCAGAATTTTAAAACAATACACATGTCTGATCATCACTTGAAAATTTTACAACATCGTTAGCATTGCCTAAAAACCACACACAAAAATTTAAAGAAATATTAGACTTAATTCAGTGCATCTAGAAAATCAAAAATAGAACAACATATACAAAGATAGTATCACTGTTAGAATTTTTTTAAAAAAATACATATGCCCGATAATCATATGAACATTGTACAACATCATTAGCATTGCCTCAGGACCTCGCACAAAAATTTCTTAAAAAATTAACATTTTTTTGATAAATTTTTCCAAATTTCTTGATTTTTTTTAAATTGGACTAGTTTACTGACTGGTTTCAAATATCAAACTGGCTTGATACGGTTGAAAATCGTGATTTTTGTTGATTTTTAGAACCTTGCTGATAGGTCTATTTCGTTCCATAAGAAAGAACACATAGAATCAAAAGTCCCATTTAGAACACAAAAATTTCCTTGTGTTCTTATGAAAATTAAATAGTTTTGCATGAAATTAATTTACGAGTTCTGAGAAGGCTGTGAATGCATACCAGGCTTAGGCCCCATTCGGAACATTTTTAGGATCAAGGATAACTGATTAGAGGGGGTGAATAGGAGGTTTTTAAAATTCTTTGGCTCTAATTGCAGAAACCTAGCAAATAATACTCGAATTGAGAATTATGACAATTAAGGCCTAAATCGTCTAAGTTTTGCTAAGTACACCAATAAGAGTAATCTAAGAAAATTACAAATTCTAGAATCAAATACAAGTTCTAAGTAAACTAGGAATGTAAATTTGCACAATTGAATAATAGAAAGCAAACCACAAGACAAGATTACACGGTAATTTTTCTTGTGGTCTCGGAGACTTACCGGTCTCTCCTAATCCACGTTGAGGAAGCTTAATCTAATCAAGCTAGCTTATTGCACAATTGAGCCTTTCCTCGATCACTAGTGGTAGCCCTTCCCCGTTCTGGGTAGACGAGCTCCAGCCTCCACAACCACGAGCCTTCTCATAAACTTCTTTGAGAAGATCACCAGTGTCACACCTCCAAGCCATCTAAAAGGTGGCAACCTTCAAGAGAATGAAAACTCAACGCTCACTTGAGGTTGATCAAGTATCTAAAGGCTCAGATTTAATGCTCACAATTGAACTGCTCTCAACCACCACTCAGAAGTGAATTGAATGCTAAAAATGGTGATGAGAAGGGTGCAAGGGCTCACAAGTATGCAATGAATATCCAAAAATTTACCCTTGCTATTGGTGGGGATGCATTTATAGCCCTACCCACAAATCCAACCGTTGGAGGTATAAATCATAAAAAAAATTAGCAAGTCCGATGCTACCGCCCATGTAGGACCGGTAGCGCCGGCCTCTCTGGCCAACGGTCGGAACAACATTAAATGTAGTAGGTGAGGTTTGTTGCTCAGTGATCCGATGCTACTACCCATGTAGGTCCGATAGCACCGGTCTTTGAACAATTAGATGAGAATTTTTGCACTCTCTGGAAAATAAGTACTGCCCTAAGGATCGGTACCACCGGACTAGCGGTAGTACCGCCCCTAGATGGGCGGTAACTCCGGCTGATCAGAATCGTGCAAAAATGCACCTTACTGGAAAATAACTACCGCCCAGGAAAGCCGGTACTACTGTAACCCTAGTAGTACCGCTCCTACATAGGCGGTAGCTTCGGCCTTCCTAGAGCAGTAAAAAAAATGCCTTTCTGGAAAATAACTACCGCCCAAGAGAGATGGTACTACCGTAACCCCGGTAGTACCGCTCCTACAATGGCGGTAGCTCCGGACTCCCAAAATTCAAAAAGAATACCCCTTACTGGGAAATACCTACTGCCCTAAGGGTCGGTGCTACGGAGGCTAGTAGCACCGCTCCAACATAGGCGGTAGTACCAATTTTGTAGTCCTTTTTCTAGAATTTTCATGAGATGCAAGAATTCAAATATGAGCATGAATTTGAGTCAAGACACTTATCCAAATTCAAGCCATTAGCCAGAAAATTTCTCTCTTGATAGTATGGCACCTAATCTAACAACCCAATTTTTTCTCCAAACAATGAGATTGGCAAAAGCTATAAAAAGGTCCTTAATTATACCTTGGCCTTGAGCTTGAATACTTTGTACTCTTTCGATTTCAACCATCACATTCGCATCTTTTCATGTGCATCCTTGTGGACTAACCAATTCTCATGCTCAAATAAAAATTGTTAGTCCATTAAACATGATTATTATTAATTACCAAAATCTTAGTCGAATTTAGGGGCCTAGATGCTTCAACATCTTTTAGGCAACTTCTGCCTAAAAAAGCGTATTATTTACCGAACGGTAAGATTCTGGACAGTTTCTTCAACAATCAGAATCATCTTTTACACATAAAATCAGAAGTAGCTCAAATCCAACTTTTGCCGATTCAATGGGCCCACAGGCTCAGGTCGAGCTCCTCCTTCGCCCGAAGGCACTAGCGCTCGAGCTCCTCCTCTGCCCCTCCGGTAACCAGCCCACTGCCACTCTGCCCCGAGCTCCTCCTCCTCTGCCACCGATGACCTGAGCTCCTCCTCCTCTGCCACCGATGACTCGAGCTCCTCCTCCTCTGCATTGGCTCGAGCTCCTCCTCCTCCTCCTTCGCCAGCCCACCCGAGCTCTTCCTCCTCCACGCCAGCCTGAGTTCCTCGTCCTCCTACTCCACTAACTCGAGCTCCTCCTCCTCTGCCACCGACGACCCGAGCTCCTCCTCCTCGATCCTGCGCCAGCCCACTCGAGCTCTTCCTCCTCCGCGTCAGCCCGAGTTCCTCCTCCTCCTACTCCACTGACTCGAGCTCCTCCTTCGTCGGCCGAGCTCCTCCTCCTCCATGCCGACCCGACTAACCGAGTACCTCCTCGTCCGCGCTGGCCGGAGCTCCTCCTCCTCCTATGCTGGCTTGCCCGAGCTCCTCCTCCTCCGCATTGGCCTAAGCTCCTCCTCCTATGCTGGCCCGCCCGAGCTACTCCTTTGCGCGCCACCGCCCCTCTGTCCGAACTCGGCCCATCAACAATCAAATTCTCGAGCGAATTGCTGAACGACCAAATTCTCCAGCTAGCAGATTCTTCAAGCAGCCGTTTCTCTAGACAGCTAAATACAATCCAGAATCTGCACAATCCAAAGTTGTCCCGAAGGGGGCCTTAATAAGAGCACTCTTTCCTTGTACTGCCCCATCCCCTTCTTTTTGACCATGTCATATCGAGCTGAGATAGCATGCATAGGCATAGTGATGACTAGCAAGCAGCCGAGAAGACTTGTTTATTCGCCTTCCTTACACACTTTTTTTCACCTACAGCTTTGTCCAAACGAAATTGCAATTGTAACCTCCTTGATGACTAGCAAGCAAAGGTTCAGTTAGAATAACAAGAAAGCGGAAGCATTTTTGTTGTGATTCGGCAAAAAGTCTGTATAGAGGTGACAAGTAGAAGAAATCGCAGCGAAAAATTACACATTTCACGCAACTACACATATTGTGGCCAATGGGTCTCATGCAGCGACTAAGCCAGAATTAAAAATAAAGGGTAGACATAAAACCTCAAATAATTAAGCTAAATTAAAACAAATATAACAAATATAGCCTTGTACAATTGGAATTCATATACGAAAAAAAAATATAGCAAGAAAGCAAAATGCAAAGTACCTCGCTAAGGGCATGTACAATGGTAGAGACAATTGCTATCTCTAATCATTGCCATGTCACCTATAGATAGCATTAGAGACAACTCCTACAATGTGTTGTCTGTAGTGTTGTGTACATGATCATTTAATGCCAGCATAGAGTCAACAAAATATGGTTATTGTGCTAGCGTCTGCAAGCCGTCTGCAAGCTGTCTACAAGCCGTCTCCATATCCGCTGTAGTCGATTTCGTCTGCAAGCCGTCTGCAAGCTGTCTACAAGCCGTCTCTAAATATTGGTTTCTGTGCTAGCGTCGTCTGTTGCATGCGAGACGACTCTTTTCTCTTCCCTTATTTACTACTGTCCATGTGTCACGATAGCTGAGCAAGGCGGGATGAAGCAGCACAAGGATTCAAGCGTTGGCGTAAAAGGGAAAGGCGTCTTCGGTGACGGGCAACAACAGGACCAAGCGACCAGTGAACTTGCAGAGCAAGAAGGGGCGTAACGAGCGGGTAGTGCGTGGGTATATAGAGGAAGCTGTCTGGAGTTGTTAAGATGTATTCTGATGTCGTGAATCACCTTCTCTCTACTTTCCCCTTCTTCCTGAAGCTGTTCTCCTCTTCTACCCCTTCTACCAATACTCTGTATCGTACTCTGAATCTTGTCGTGATTTTGCCGTTCTCTGGTAATTTGCTGTTGCTGTCTGAGTTGCTCGTTACATTTGGTATCAGAGCTGAGTCGATTGTCGGGAAATTTTTTTTTTCTTCTTTGGGTCAGGCTGTAAAATCCCACGTAGGAACTCGATACACTCGGATTCAGGCAAAACCGAGGCGATCGTTGTTCTGAACTGGTTGGTCTGATCAATCCGGCAACACGGCACCTCCAAAACCATCGGCGCAGACTAAGTTGGTGTTGGACGCCATGGGGGAAAATACGGAGGACAACGACCTACGGTGGCAGCAGATGGATGAGCGTTGGGATACCTTGAAAGCTAGCCTAGACTTCATTGTGGAGAAGATCAAACCAATTGAGGTCATTCCGGCGATCCAGTCGCAGGTAGAGGAGCATCGCACGGTGATATCAGGACTCATGGAGCAATTCCAAAAGTTGACACATCCTGGAAATTCTTCAAGGGTTTCTCATTTGGCCGATCGTTCAGGCGAGGAGGCAGGATATGTCACACCCAAACCAAAGGATGCTGCAGCAACCCCTCATGGAGGAGTACTGACGGCACCGACTGCAGGATTGCTGGGAAAATGTACGTTGCCACCTTTGGCAGGTAATTTTCATTCTCACAAACAGCAGCGTCCGATGTCTCAGGCTGGATCTGACATCAGTTTGTATGAGAAGAGATTACCGGCACCGAAAATGTCGTTTCCAAAATTTGATGGGACGGAGCCGCGTATTTGGAAAGATCGATGTTTACGGTATTTTCAGATGTATAATATTGATGATTCCCTCTGGGTGATAGCCGCAGCCATGCATATGGAAGGAAATGCGGCTTTATGGTTGCAAGCTTATCAGAGTGAGCACCTGTTGGGAACCTGGGAAAATTTTATGTCTGCAGTGGAATCTGAATTTGGGCTGTATGATGGGCGTCGATGTTTGCGCGAATTGATTCAGTTGCGGCAATCTGATTCAGTGGATGATTACAAAATTCGTTTTGAAGCAGCAATGTATAAAGTCAGAGCTTATACTCATTCTTGCACTGAGGAATTTTTTGTCAATCAATTCATAATGGGATTGAAGGATGAGTTACGTTTTGAGGTGGAAACTCAATTGCCGGAATCAGTACGAAAGGCAGTAATATTAGCTCAAATTCAAGAGGAAAAATATGATAAACTGAGGTGGCGTGCACCCAAGCATCAGGGAGGGTTTAAGGCATATGGTGGTCAGCGAGTCGATCACACAATGGAACAAAGTAAGGCTCGAGGAGATGAATTGGGCAGAGCTCGACAGTTAAGAGATTACAGACGAGCTCGTGGATTGTGTTTCAAATGTGGGGACAAATAAGATCGTGATCATCAGTGTAAACCGTTGCCTATGGCACAAGTCCACGTAGTGGAACTGGAAGAAGAACCTGAGAGATTTAATGAGGAAACATTACAGGTTTTGGAGGATATAGATAAGGAGTTTGAACAAGAGCAATTCAAATTGTCACTGCATGCTATGGCGGGTACTAAAGACCATGAAACGATGCGTCTGAGAGCAATGGTGGGTAATCAAGTGATGTTGGTACTAGTAGATTCGGGCAGCTCTCACAGTTTTATCAATACATCCTTTCTCGAGCGCATTCAATGTAAGACTGCGACTATTCCATCAGTGCAAGTTCAGATCGCCAATGGTGAGAAATTACAATGTGACAAAGTGGTACCTCAATTGGAATGGTGGGTGCAAGGATATACATTTCAGACGGATATGAAAGTGCTAGCTTTGGGGGCATATGATGCGATATTGGGTATTGACTGGCTTCAAGTACATAGCCCGATGATTTGTCATTGGAAATACAAAACATTGGAGTTTTCTTACCGAGGATCCTCGGTTAAGTTACAAGGTCTTTGTCTTAAACATGAAGACTCATTACAGGAGATGCACTGGAAACAATTGCAAAAGTGGAATCATGCAAATGAAGTTTGGGCACTCGCGTTGGTTCAGACTGCTGTAGCTGTTCCGACAACAGAACAAATCCATACCGATATTCTTCAAGTCCTCGATCGATTTGCAGAAGTCTTTGGTGAACCTCACACATTACCTCCAGCACGCATTTATGATCATACTATCCCTTTGATACCTGAAGCGGTACCAGTGAATAGTCGGCCGTACCGATATTCTCCCATGCACAAGGACGAGATCGAACGGCAGGTAGCATCCATGTTGAAAGAAGGGCTTATCCAACCAAGTATGAGTCCGTTTGCTTCTCTGGTCCTGTTAGTGCAGAAAAAGGACGGCAGTTGGAGATTCTGCGTTGATTATAGGAAGCTGAACAATCTCACTATTAAGAACAAATTTCCGATGCCCGTGGTGGATGAGTTATTGGATGAATTAGCAGGCACTAAATGGTTTTCCAAGTTGGACTTGAGGTCCGGTTATCATCAGATTCGCATGGCAGTGAGTGATGTCGAGAAGACCGCTTTCAAGACCCATCATGGACATTTTCAGTTTCGGGTGATGCCTTTTGGGCTCACGAATGCACCAGCAACATTTCAATGTCTGATGAATTCTATCCTTGCTCCATATTTGCGCAAATCCGTCCTGGTCTTTATTGACGATATTTTGATATATAGTCCCACATTGGAGTTGCATGTTGATCATGTCAGTAAGCTCTTGGAGCTATTACAGCAGCACAAATTATATGTGAAGAAATCCAAGTGTGCCTTTGCCCAATCGACTATCTCTTACCTTGGCCACATCATCTCGGATAAGGGCGTCGCAACCGATCCTGCCAAGACACAAGTCATGCTTCAATGGCCTCGACCTACTACCGTGACAGCTTTAAGGGGTTTTCTAGGCTTAACCGGCTATTATCGGAAATTTGTCCGTAATTATGGCACTATTTCTCGTCCACTAACCAACCTGTTGAAAAAGAAAGCATTTCAGTGGTCAGAGGAAGCTACAGTGGCATTTGACAATTTGAAGCGGGCCATGACTCAGACACCGGTTCTTGCGATGCCGGATTTCCATCAGACTTTTGTCATTGAAACCGATGCGTGCGAGATGGGCATTGGCGCAGTTCTGATGCAGAATGGGCATCCGATCGCCTTCTTAAGCAAAGCATTAAGTCCCAAAAATCAACAATTAGCCATTTATGAAAAGGAGTTCTTGGCTGTCATCAGAGCAGTGGAAAAATGGCGTCAATATTTGCTCCGTGGGGAATTTTTCATTCACACAGATCATCGCAGCTTATGCTATTTAGAGGATCAACAATTGATGACAGATTTACAACGCAAAGCTATGACAAAATTGATGGGATTACACTTCCGTATTCGCTATAAACAAGGATCCTCCAATCATGCGGCTGATGCATTGTCCAGGGTAGGTTCCTTCATGGAGATGCAAGCAATATCAGGAGTGCAACCATTGTGGATTCAAGAAGTGCTCAATTCGTATGTGACGGATTCTCGAGCTCAATCTTTGTTGACTGCTTTGGCCATACGAAGTCCAGACGAACAAGGTTTCAATCTTTCTGATGGGTTGATTCGTCAACATGGTCGTCTGTGGGTGGGGGAAAATTCAGCGTTACAGACCAAGATTATCAATGCTTTTCATTCAAACGCTTTGGGAGGTCATTCAGGTGCTACAGCCACTTATCACCGTATCAAGAAGCTCTTTGTGTGGGCCGGTTTGAAGAGGGACGTTATAAATGTGGTCCGGCAATGCAGTATTTGTCAACAGGCTAAACATGAGCATTTCGGGAAGCCTGGCTTGCTGCAGCCGCTGCCCATTCCGGAAGGAGCTTGGCATGACATCACAATGGATTTCATAGAAGGTCTTCCTAGATCTGAAGGCTGTGATACTATTTTGGTCGTGGTCGATAGATTTTCAAAATATGCCCATTTCTTGGCATTGAGACACCCATTCACAGCACCACAAGTGGCAAAACTCTTCCTAAATAACGTGGTCAAATTACATGGCATGCCTCGTTCTATTGTTTCAGACCGTGATAAAATCTTTACAAGCTTGTTTTGGAGAGAACTGTTGAAGGCCATCGACACCAAATTGTTGTACAGCACAGCCTACCATCCACAAACTGATGGACAGAGTGAGCGAGTGAATCAATGTCTTGAGATGTATCTGAGATGTGCAGTTCAATCTTCTCCAACTAAATGGCGGGCTTGGCTAGCGATGGCGGAATTCTGGTATAATTCTTGTTTTCACACATCTCTCGGATGTTCTCCTTTCAAAGCATTATATGGTTATGAGCCTAGATATGGGGTGATGCCGGAAGGGGATTCACTGTCTCACCAAGCAATGGAAGGATTCTTACAGGATAGAAGGAACCATGATGCCTTGCTTAAACGCTTTTTGATGACGGCACAAAACCGTATGAAGCTCCAGTCCGACAAAAAGCGAGTGGATCGTCAATTCCAAGTGGGGGAACAAGTTTACCTCAAATTGCAACCATATGCGCAATCTTCAGTTGCCAACCGTCCTTTTCCCAAGTTAGCATTTAAATATTTCGGGCCATATAGAGTTCTGGACAAAATCGGACCATCAGCTTACAAATTGGATTTGCCGGATGGAAGTCAAATACACCCTATCTTTCATGTGTCTCAACTTAAGACATTTATCCCAGACTACACACCGGTGTTCCATTTTCCACCGACTATCGCTGATCTCAGTTTAGATGCAGTGTCTCCAGAAATGATATTGGATCGACGGCTAGTTAAGAAGGGCAATTCCACCATTCCTCAAATGCTCGTCAAATGGTCCGGTATTCCGTCGACAATGGCTACCTGGGAGGACTATTATGTTGTCAAGAATAGTTTTCCAGATGCGGCTGCTTGGGGACAAGCAGATTCTGCTGGGACGGGTACTGTCACGATAGCTGAGCAAGGCGGGATGAAGCAGCACAAGGATTCAAGCGTTGGCGTAAAAGGGAAAGGCGTCTTCGGTGACGGGCAACAACAGGACCAAGCGACCAGTGAACTTGCAGAGCAAGAAGGGGCGTAACGAGCGGGTAGTGCGTGGGTATATAGAGGAAGCTGTCTGGAGTTGTTAAGATGTATTCTGATGTCGTGAATCACCTTCTCTCTACTTTCCCCTTCTTCCTGAAGCTGTTCTCCTCTTCTACCCCTTCTACCAATACTCTGTATCGTACTCTGAATCTTGTCGGGATTTTGCCGTTCTCTGGTAATTTGCTGTTGCTGTCTGAGTTGCTCGTTACACCATGTCAGCAACAATCTGACCTGGCATTTCTTAGAGATAGCTTAGAGACTGCTGATGTGTACTGTTGTACATGCTCTAATGGCAATAGCTCCACGATCTGCCACCGCCAGTCGGTCGATGGCACGACGCCTCGGCCCACCGAACCTCTGCCTCCGTGCCATTCTCCTGCCCCCTCGCTGCCAGCAGCCCGGCCTCGTCTCTCGGTGGCGGCGCGGATTAGGGGATTGGGCTGTTGCCTAGATTCTTCCTTAACGTCGGCCGCATGTGTGTTTTGTTCTTCAAATTAGATTTGGGATTTGGGGATTGGGCCATTGACCGATTGGGTATCGGCCGATGAGGAATCATCGTCATAGCTCACAAGACCAATGTTTCTTGTTTGGTGCATGCATGCATCATGTATCCTGTCTTATGGGCTATGGCGTACCGCGTACGGAATTGAATCCGCTTGGCTTAATACGGCTGTGCACACATATGTATAGGGTACAAGCTGAAAAATATATTGGCCCACGAATTGGAAGTTGACTTGAGATGTCAGTAAGCCCCACCATTAATCCAAATAGTAGCTACTAGTATTGCCTTAATTTAAAGCGGTGCATCTGCATATAGGCCGGTCCCCTCGAGTTGTTTACGAGCCACTACCACAGTACTAAATCAATGTTGGTCAGAAAAGCTCACGTGTGCGAATTAAGCCATGCTACAACATATATAAATATGTATGTATACATACATACATACATACATACATATATATATATATGTATGTGTGTGTACATATATGTTGTAAAGCGCCATGTGTGGTGAATCCGGTTTTTTTATTATTTAGGAAAAATCCACTTTTTCAGCCTGAACTTTGATCTTGGTTTGGTTTCCAAACGGAATTTTAAAATGTTTACTTTTTAAAAACCCAAAAATTTTCAAAACAAATTTATTTGGCTTTTGTTTGAATTTTCGTTTGATTTTACTTTGCGTTTGGGCCTCCTTTTGCTTGTGGGCCTTGGGTCGATTTCCCTCCCGGCCCACCTTTCGGCCAGTCGGCCCGGCTGCTCTGTGGTGTCGCCTACTTTGTCGCCTCCGGCTCGGCGTGTCGCCGCGCCATCCTGCCGTTGTGGCGCCACGCGTTCCCGCGCGTTGCTCGCCGACGATCTGGCGTCTCGCCGCCAGACGTCCCTTGTCGCGCTTCGTCATTGCCGCCATGCGCCGGTCGTCGCACCCGAGCTCTCTCTCTCCTCCGCCCGCGGCTATAAAAGCCGAGCGCACCCCTCTGTTCTCCCTTGCCCCTTTCGCTTCTCCCCAGTGAACACCTCTCCTGCTCCACTCCTCTTCCCAGCGCTCATCGCTGTCGTTCCGCGGTCCCACCGCCGCGCTCACCCACGCCATCGCCTTCTCCCTCGTCCCCGGCCAGCCAAACCCTAGCCACCGCACCCTCGCGCGCTCCGCCACGGCCCACTCCTGCGCCTTTGACACGCCCGGTCCCGCCTGTCGGTCCTCGCTCTCGCTGCCCACCTGGCTTGATCACTGCACTCACGCTGGCTTAACAGTCACACAGTGGCCAGGCTTCGGGCCAATTTGGCCGAACACTATGCAGCCCCATTTCATCTTCCTTTTTCTTTTCTTTTTTGGATTTAAATAATCCAAAATTCCTGTAAATCCTCATAAAATCCAGAAAATTCCTAAAAAAACCCTAAAAATCCCAAAATACACCACCTTGACTGTTTCCAGCCACTGAGTCCAAAAACGGCCTCCGCTCCACCAAATGAAGCTCCCAAAATTCTAGGAATGCCCAAATTGCCCTCTGATTCTCCTCCGACCCGTTTTTCTTTTTCGTTCCGTTTATCGTTTACTTATCGTTTTTCGTTCGTTTGAACTAGATCCGATCGCCAAGCAGTTTCCGGAACAGGAGCCGAACCAGACAGGAGCAGAATACGACTACTTCCACTACGCCTTAGACAAACCATCAGCGCAGGAAGGCAAATCACATGCCCTCCAACATGTTGAACCCAATTGCTTTTAATAAACGATAATTAATTTCCTAATGCATTATTTTACTCGTATTTTAATTATTGAAAGTAGATAATTTAGAATGACATGCTGCTTAGTTACCACCAAAATAGCTCTTAGCCTCCCTGATGCTGTTAAGTCATATTGAACCCGTGATTAATTCTCATTAATGATTATACACCCCGTAGTTAATTAATAATCTATTTAGTTTCACTTAAAATCTTTAAAAGAGAAAGAAAATTGTGGCGAGCAGTTGGCTTCGTCTCTTTTAAAACTGTTGCTACAGTCATGGGGGACAGTATTGGACTAGCCACGAGGTGGATGTGAGTCCGATCCCTAACTGATGATTGAAGCCATGGTTTGACTGGTGGCTGGTGCGAGTAGATACCAGTTTGGGTTTGTGGTTAGATAAAATGGCTTGGCTTTGGCAATATAAGGTTAAACCCCCTTGAGCAAAATAAATAACTTAAGTTTCCGCTCAACCACAAGTCAGGACTGGTCAGTTCGGTTGAACCGTTTCCGACATAGCTCAGTACATTGTTCGTTTCCTGGAGAGTACCTACAAGGTGGTACCATTCTCGGAAGGAGAATGGGGAGTAGAATTCCCGGTAGGGGAATGACTGATGGGGTGGAATGGGCATTGGTGTTGTAACGCCATTCACCGGTTCTCACAACGGTAGGTGCTCACTCAGGTCAGTGGGTCCTGAGGGGAGTGGTTACAGACCTACCGGGTAGGGGCTATCCGTGGAAAGTTCAACAAAAGGCTGTGATTATCTCGGCCCGACCGCATGCATTTAAGTTGCGTATGATTCGTACGTGGCATTTACGGTTGTAGATATCTTTGGGTAAAGCTAAGCAGCTCTGTAGAGTCAAAATAAAATGGTATTTGAATACACCGTACTTCTGGTTAATGAAGCTATGTTTGAATTGAGGTGACTCCCATAACCGAGCTCAAGTAGTCCTTGGTGAATTTTGAGAATGCGGCTTAATTGTGTTAACCTTGTGAACCCCCCCCCCCCCCGGCTACTATTATTTATAGTTTGTGTTTCAAATGTAAAACGACGTTACAAATAAAATTGCATCCACAATATTTAAAACTCTACTAATCCATTATAATCCTTTGCATGTAGTATTCAACATTTTTCCTGTGCGACTTGTTGAGTACTGTGGTGTACTCATTCTTGCGTAACCCAACCCTTTTAGAGTTCCAAGAAGCTGGAGATTAGCAAGAGTTCTTAGATGGTGATTTGGTTTGGTTTTAAGGTCTTAGTCTTTTGTTCAGGCCTGCCTATGCGGTGTTTTGAATGTAATCTATTTGGGCCTCGCTGCGCCCTTTTTGTATAAACTTGGCTGTTAGGCCTTATATTCTACAAAAAGAATTGATATTCGTCTTTTGTCTAGCAATATGTGCTTGATTCCCGACAGCTAATCTTCCTGGGTAGCTGTTGTGGTATTTAAACGCACACCTAAAAAAGTGGTCTGTCACACTTTTACAACCTCAAACAATCAAAACCGATTGAAACATCTCTGGTCAATCCATATGGTTTTCATTCGACGTGATGTCTATGCACTGGTGTTTTTTTGACACTAAGCTGGTTCCTCTAACACATAATGATGACGTGGCACCCATCCTCCTCTATCCTGCTATCTTCTTCCTCTTCACCCTCTTCTTTCTCCTCTCTTCCTCCACAAGCGTTGATCAGAGTGGTGCGGCGGCTCCACAGCTTCTTGGGTGGTGGCAGTAAGAGGGAGCAGAGCAAAGAGACAAGGCAGCAGCAAATGGTAGCTCTAGAGAGCAATGCTAAGCTCAACCTCGAGTGTTATATGAAGCTTGGCCGGCGGTCGTCCTTGGCATGTGGCGGCGAACCGGCACGACGGTGGTGTTACTGTTGGAATGGAATCAAGGAAGGAACAAATGGATGGCCTGATATTGTGCGTTACGTGAGGCTAGACACGGGTGTCCGACTAGAGGGCGAGTACTCACTATATACTACAAAAAAAAATTATATTAGACGTATTATCACAGACGGTTTTTTAAACCATCTATGTTAAATGCAATCGCAAACGGTTTTAGAAGCGTGACCATCAAAGTAACTAGTTTCGCTAAGAGCAGTCTATGATGTACACTGGTTCTATGATATGAACACATCACAGAATACTTAGGAGACTAATTCAGGTCTCCATGAGCGTCGTATACGTCCTTTTGGGACTTCTCGAACTCAATAATTTCAAAAGCCATATCATCATACTTTTCAGCATCTGTGTCAACAACAGGTTGTACGGTGAAGTATGACATACTATTATTTCCTTGGGTCTTATTGATTTTCGAGTGGATTTCATGTAAAGGACTGCCATATACTTCGGAATACGATAGTTGGATGGCCAATACCCAGTACATCTATACCTAAAACATGGTTATTCAGGGTTTGCAACATTATTAGTTGAGTCTTGCTTTTGGAAGCCCTCTGACTCTTTACCTTTACTTTTTCACTATGGATTGCCTCTTCCCCTATCTGATATGTCACTTTTCCGCTTATCCTCTTTATTCCTTTGACCCTTTCTACGGCCATGGCTTTTGCTAGCCCACAGAGCATTTGCACGTGTTTCAGGCATTACATGACTCCTATTAGGGAGTATGTGATGATTCTCCACCAGGAGTTCATCACGTTTTTCTTCTTATAGCAAAATGCATATAAGCTTAGAGTACTTCTGGTACTTGGTATGATGATACTATTACATCATCCTCATATTAGGGTGGAAGATGCATAATATCTTGTCGATCATTTTAGCATTAGTAACTTTCTAGTTACATAATGTTAGTTCAGTGACAAGCTTGTGCATAGCAAAGTTATATGCTGCCAAAGCCTTTAAATTCCCAAGAGCACGGGAGGGTCCATTTGTGTTGTGCTTCTAGCAACAACACGAATATTTGCTAGTTATATATTTTTCTTCAGGGAATTCAAAAATACTAGTTGGTCCACTTCCATCAAAATATATGACCTTCAGGTCCGTATGTAATGGAGTCTCAGGACGTTCAAGACCGTACACATGGCTGTTTAGGGAAAAGCAGGGTACCGGCTTCAGGCTGGACAGAAGCAGCTCTAAAAGTTGAGTTGTCAGATTGATCTTACTATTTGTTGCCCGGGTAAGGTAATTGTTGCCGTTCAGAGCAAGCACAACAGATTATCTCTTTGCGATGTCCGACATATCCTCATTTCTAGTTATGCAACATGACTTTTACTGCTAGTAAAATCATTATATTGCATGCTCAATCTTCAATTAGTAAATCTTGGTCTATATCTCTTCAATAGATAATTATTTGAAAATTCTCAGAATCTTCCTAACAATTTTCATAGTTTAATTTTTTGCTAATTATTTAAGCAATTTTTAGAATTACTAAATAATAGAAAATAAATTTTAATGTGAAATAATGCTAGGACAATAAATTTAGAGACACCAGGCTTCCAATATTCTATCTAGAGTTTTTTATAATTTTCCTAGCATTTTCATGATTTTCTGTTGATTCTCAAGTAATTTTTGGAATTACTTAACGACAGAAAAATAAATTCCAATACACATAAAACTTGGAAAATTTGTAAGGAAATTAAAACCAAAGCCATGGCATTAACAATGTGCCATCATGATTTTCTAGAATTTCTAGCAATTTTCACAATTTTCTGTTAATATCTAAGCAATTTTCAGAATTACTTGAATAACAGAAAAGCTAATTTAGCACATATTAAACATGGAAAAATCTATAAAAATAAACCCAGGGTATGGAACTTCCAGTATGTGCTAGAACATAATTTTTCGGAAGTCCATAGTCCTAGAAAAACTAATTTTTAGGATTTAATAACAAATTTCTAAATTTATTTGCTGATTTCCAAAATTACAGAAAAATAGAGGGGCATAATCATAATTTCTAGTTTTTTCTCTCTAAAGAGGCTGGGCTGGCTACCATATTGGGCCGTAAGGCCCAAAAGACGGTCGATATAAAACTCTGGCGGCTAGGGTTCCCCCTAGCCGCCAGCTGCTTGATGGGTTTTACCGATTGGTACGACGGCACGACAAGCAGTGGCCGGGTGGTGCGCCTGGCGATGTAAGCGGTGCGGCGGTCGGTGGCTCAACTGACGGAGCTCCGTGCGGAGGCAGTCGACGGCGTAGGTGGCGTGGCCGACGAGGTCGGCGCGGAGGCGGCTGGCAGCACAAGCGGTGCAGTCGAAGACGTGGCCGATGGGCGAGGAGCGGAGGTGGCCGGTGGCACGGTCGACTGGGTGGGTGCGGGCGAGGGCGGTCGTGGGCGCTGTAGACGCGCTCGGGGCAGAGGCCGCCCGTGTGGCTGAGTGAGCAAGGTGGCGGCGCGTCTAGGCGCGGGCGGCAACGTCGTCTAGAGCCGGCAGCTTTGGGCCGCGCATGGGGAGGCCAAGCGGTAGGTAGCCTTGGGCGGTCAGTGGAGCCTTGACGCTGCCGGGGCGGCCGGCGGGAGCCGTGACTCGGCCGTTAGGGCCTAGGCCAACGGGGCCAAAGCCAGCGCTGCAGCTAGGGCAAACACGGCCGGAGCAGTGGTGCGTCTCCCTGACGCAGCTCCCTCGGCGTGGGTTGTTAGGGCCGAAGGCCAGTGCTTTAGGCGACGGCGCAGGCGCATCCATTAGGGCCACGGGGGGTGCAGTCGAAGGATTTGGCCTTCAGGTCGAAGAGATGTTTTTTCTTTGAAGATGAATAGTAATTAATTTTTTTTCGCAATAGTAAATTAGATCAACTGTTAATTTTAAGTAGCGAAAAAATATCTTCACATTTTAATCACTGTTCGTACGCGATTACTTACGTAGAGCTTGGGGTAGCATAGATCGTGTGACACGGGGAGAGCTTTATGCCATGTAGACTTGACGCAGGCAGATGACCTGCGACTGACCATGATCAAAGTGTCGATGCAATGTAGATCGAAGCCGTGTAGACGATGCAGTGTAGATGATCCCGATCAGTCGCGCGCAGAATGATCGTGCTGATAACGTGTTGTAAAACGTAGTCGTTCACCACGTCAATCGATATCATGTTAATACAATCACACGAACATGAGTAGAAGCGCACACAATGTAAGGGGAAAAACTCTCTATTAGATCGATTTTTCTGTATAAGGCAATGTCCTAATGTATAGGAGAAAAACCCTAGAGATCAATTCTGATTCGTCCACTGATGAATAGATTCCTGCCATACAGGAACATGGATTATATCCGTAGCCTAACAATTTGTAGATGTTTCGAGATTTTTTTGGTCTCATGACCTGTGAACTGCAGGACCTTAAGGGCATGTACAGTGGTATAGACGGTAGCTGTCTATAATATACCTTCATATCATATACAGACAGTACTTAAGACAACTTATACAATAGATTGTCTATATAGCTGTCTGTAATGATATCTCATATGATTAATAGACTGTCTATACAATGGTATACACACTATAAAACTATCTATAAGACCATATGTTAAATAGTAGACATTATATTTCTCTCTCTCTTCCCACTCTCTCCTTCACATCATCTAAAATCTGTTATAGCATACACTTGTATAACAGCTGACATGTACCATTATAAAGGGGGCTATTGTAACACCCATGCGGTCGTGTTCCGTTTGTTATGAGATAAAGACTCTAACCGTATTCGGTTAGGAGTCTATCTCTAATATGTGGGCGAATCCCGAACCCCCCTTATATATATACCGGGTGCCTCTCATTGTATTTACACAATTGATCAATAAAGAAGAGAGAATTCCACCCATATCTTGTGTTCTTCGTTCGTGTGTTCTTAGCGTTCTTGTTGATTGCCGGTGATCGACGTGGGTGAGCAACTCGTTTTACAACACGTTATCAGCACGAGTCTCTACCGCAAGAAGCGAAGGATCGTCGACGACGACGAACGACTACTACTGGCGATTGATCGCCCGATCCGATCTGCAATCAACTCGTCATCACGCCGGCATCCACTCAGATTGCCGAAAAAGTCCTACGCGACTCTATCCTACGCGATAGCCAACGCTTCCAGCATCAAGATCGTAAGTCGAAAATCCTGCAGATTGTTTCGCTAGATGAATAGATCTAAACTTCTGTTAGAGAGCGGAAATTGATTATTCTAATCTACCGTTAGAGAACTAGATTGGTTGTTACCGCTCTAACGCATAGATTTAATCCGGTGTCAAAAACACAGCGTGATCTGTTACTGTTAGTTTTGTGTTACTGTTCATTAAAAAAAAAGGAAGAAACTTCGGCCGACGGCCAGAAACCCTCGCTGCTGCTTTTGGAACCAGCGCGCCCGGCCGGATACTGTCGCCGCCGTGTTCGGTCCGTCGCTGCCGCCCATGGCCCACCCTCGCAGCCGCTTCGCCATGGCTTAGCGTGCCGCTGCCCGGCCACGCTGCATCGTCCCCGCCCTGTCTACCCTTGCGGCCGACCCGAAGATCAACCGGCCGGAGCAACCTGGTGCTTCACGCCCCGGCCAAAGCACGGCCGCCTCGCGCTGGCTTTCGCCGCGCCGCCTCGATGCGCGCGCAGAAGCGCCCACCTAGCCGCCACGGTCTCTGCGTTAGCCTCGTCGGCCGAATCGCACCTTCCCCGCAGCGACTCGTACGAGCTTGAAGGCCCCGCTGCCATCCGCCGCGCGCCCTCCTGGCTTGGCCCCGCAGGCCCGTCGGCTCGCAGCCGGCGCTGCACGACCGCCGTACACCCAGAGCTGTGCTACGCTGCGCTGCCGCAAGTCGCCGTGCACCAGTCCCTTTGCTGGTTGGACATGAAGTCCTTATTCAATCCAACAAAGAAATCATGTGGCGCCGAACGCAGCCAGTTTGGACGTGAAGTCCAAGGCAAAAGGCAAGATGATGCATTAGATAAAATGGACTTGAAGTCCAGAGAAGTAATGAACGAAGCTTTTGGACATGGAGTCCAGAATCTTAACTCAAGTTAAGAATTGGCATCGGGCACGGGGTAAAGCAAATTACCCCTTTACCCCATCAAGGAATTCTTTTATGTTTTCTTTTCTTTTCTTTTCCAGAAAATGATTAGAATCTCAGAAAAACAATTAGAAAATTCCTGAAAATCCTGAAAATTGCTAGAAAAATATGAAAATAGCTAGAAAAATTTTTGGATCTGATTTCTTGCAGCATTTATGAATAATTTATGAATATTTCATGTTTTTGCTATCATTACTTCATGCGTATTTGTTCATGCCGTAAATCTGGTTTTATTCTCCTTAGCATTATGTCATGTTGATATTTGCTAAAATTCAATTTTTTTCTGTTGTAAAGTAATTCTGAAAATTGCTTGGAAATTAGCAGAAATTATGGAAAGTGCTAAGAAAATACCAGAATTTTTACGGCATTTTATGAGAACATGAGTGGTTGGGATTTGATTTCATTAATGAATGAACAGATATGAGACAATTGGTGTTTAGGAAAACACACATGAGGCTTGGTTATTTAATTGGCGCCCGGAAACGGGAAGTGCTCCCTCCCTCATGTGAGCCCTAGGGGCATGTTGACCTGGCCATGAGTCAAATTGACGGAGATATTCATTACTCGTTTTCGCTCCCAACCAATAAGAATTACATGAGTTGAAATTAGACTTATGCCAAGTTTAATTGATGTTGGAATTTATTTCTCTGTTATTAAGTAATCTTTGGAAGATTCTTTGTATATTTTTGTTTGTTTGTTATGCTTGTTCTATACCTTTCAATTTGTTCCTGTTGCAACAACTTGATTAATTAAAGTTTATTCTTTTAATATAGAACAATCATATAATCCAATGGCGGAGGAGGAAATATGTCTTGTAGACAGTTGCACCACGAATACTATTCTTAGGGAGACTAAATATTTTCAGACATTGACCAAGAAAACTGGAAATATTATGACCATCGCCGGAAGCGAGGCACTCATTGTTGGCACTGGAAGAGCCATTATAGTTCTCCCTATGGGCACTCGTATAGTAATTGAGAATGCCCTTTTATACCCTGAATCTAGTCGCACTCTGTTAAGTTTTAAAGACATTCGTCTTAATGGCTTCCATATGGAAACCGACAGCGAGGATGGTACTGAATACCTCCTTATGACTAAGTCAAGTGGGTACAATAAGCATGTGGTTGAAAAACTTCCCTCCTTCTCCTCTGGGTTATATTACACATATATAAAACCTGAAGTTTATGTTGCGATGCAAACCATCCTTAAAGGTCCAGAAATATTTAAGATTTGGCATGATAGACTGGGCCATCCTGGGTTGAATATGATGAGAAGAATAATTAATAATTCTGCAGGCCATAGCATAAAAACTATAAACTTCCCTAAACCTGAAGATTTTATATGCCCTGCATGTGCCAAGGGAAAACTTATAGTGAGACCCTCTTACATGAAGATTAGGGAGGAACCTTTGAATTTCCTGGAGAGAATTCAAGGTGATATCTGTGGACCCATTCAGCCCCTGTCGGGCCCCTTTAGATATTTTATGGTACTGATAGATGCCTCTACTAGATGGTCCCATGTATGTCTCTTATCTACTAGGAACCATGCTTTCGCAAAATTAATTGCCCAAATTATTAAATTACGAGCCTCCTTTCCAGAAGAAAGGATCAAAACTATTCGAATGGATAATGCTGGTGAGTTCACCTCAAAAGCATTTAATGATTATTGTATGGCTCTGGGCATTAATGTAGAGCATTCTGTACCTCATGTCCACACCCAGAATGGCCTTGCAGAGTCATTAATTAAAAGAATAAAACTCATTGCTAGGCCACTACTGCAGAATTGTAGGCTACCTACCAGTTGTTGGGGCCATGCAGTCTTACACGCTGCTGTATTAATTCAACTCAGGCCAACTGCATATCATGAAATTTCCCCTTTGCAGATAGTGCGTGGAAAAGAACCAAGTATTTCCCATCTGCGAAAATTTGGCTGTGCTGTATACGTGCCAATCTCTCCACCACAGCGTACCACCATGGGTCCTCACCGGAAGTTGGGGATCTATGTAGGTTATGAATCTCCGTCGATAATTAAATACCTTGAGCCTAAGACAGGGGATCTGTTCACAGCTCGGTACGCTGATTGTATTTTTGATGAGGACAATTTTTCGGCATTAGGGGGAGATAAGTGCCACATAAAAGAATGCCGGGAAATTGATTGGAATGTCACGGGCATTCAGTCCTTAGATCCACGCACTAAAGAAACCGAACTCGAAGTTCGGAGGATAATAAATCTGCAACAAATAGCTAATAATCTGCCAGATGCCTTCACTGATCATAAGGGAGTGACAAAATCTCATATACCCGCAGTAAATGCACCTGAAAGAGTGGAAATACCCCAGAAGGGTATTCAACCCACTCTTACCCCTCATGACAAAAAGAGGGAGAGGCCTCCAAGTGCACAGGACTCAATTCCGCAGAGACGTCCGCAGAGACTGAGGACCGAACAGATGAGATCACTACCTACGACAGCAGAAGAAGCTCAACCTGATGTTGAGAAAATCCCTGAAGAGAGCCATCCTGAAGATGAAGATGTCCCTGAAGTGACACATCCACGAAGATGACAATCCCAAAGATGCGCGCACAATCTAACGCTGGGAGATCGGAACACCCAGACTCCATCGTTATGGGAAATCACGAGGAGCTGGAAGAAATAAACGAACAAATATCCACAAATTATGTAGATTCTGGAGAATTATATAAGAGAAAGACTACAATTGTCGACATATATTTTGCCTCTAAAATTACTAAAAATCTTGAACTGGATCCAGAACCAAAGTCCATGGCAGAGTGCCAGAAGCGCTCAGATTGGGTCAAATGGAAAGAAGCAATCGAGGCGAGTGCGCCGCTTAATAAAAGGAAAGTGTTTGGTCCCGTTGACCGAACGCCTCCTAAAGTGTTCCTGTAGGATCAAAATGGGTTTTCGTCCTAAGAGAAAGCGAAAATAACCAGGTGGTGAGATATAAAGCGAGGCTTGTAGCACAAGGGTTCACGCAGAGACCGCATCGATTACGATGAAACATATTCTCCGGTGATGAGTGGAATAATGTTCCGATATTTAATATCAATGGCAGCTAGCTTAAATTTAACTATGCAGTTGATGGATGTAGTGACCGCATATTTATATGGGTCATTGGATACGGACATTTATATGAAAGTCCCTGAAGGCGTCAAAGTCCCGGATCCCAATAATCGCAACATGTATAGCGTTAAAGCGCAAAGGTCGCTATACGGATTAAAAGCGATCGGGAAGAATGTGGTACAACCGACTTAGTGAATTCCTCCTGAAGAAGGGATATTCAAATAATGATGATTGTCCCTGTGTGTTCATAAAGAAATCCCAAAAGGGTTTTTGTATCATCTCAGTATATGTCGATGATCTGAATATCATCGGAACCACAGAGGAAATAAAGGAAGCAAGTGCTTACCTTACGACGGAGTTTGAGATGAAGGATTTGGGTAAAACCAAATTCTGCTTAGGCCTCTTGACTTGATCATTTCCCAGAAGGAATTTTAATACACTAGTCTGCCTATACCAAGAAGGTATTGGAAAGATTTAACATGGATAAATCTCATCCTTTGAAAACCCCCATGGTAGTAAGGTCCCTGGAAGCAGACAAAGACCCATTTAGACCAAGGATGGAAGATGAGGAAGTCTTAGGACCCGAAGTTCCATACCTAAGTGCTATCGGTGCACTTATGTATCTTGCGAATTGCACAAGGCCCGATATTGCCTTCGCGATAAATTTGCTAGCAAGGCACAAAGGTCGCTCCAACCGTAAGACATTGAATTTGGCGTTAAGACTTTACTCGAGATACCTCCAAGGTACTCAAGATCTTGGTTTATTCTCACCGAAAGAACCAAGAATTAACTATGGTGGGATATACGGATCTTTGGCTACTGTCTGATCCTCACAATTGCCAAATCTCGGTGGTTTTGTATTTCTCTGTGGTGGTACAGCCATCTCTTGGCGGTCTTTCAAACAGACTTTGGTAGCCACTTCTACCAACCACTCAGAGATTATATCTTTGTATGAAGCCTCACGGGAATGCGTTTGGCTAAGGCGTGTAATCAACCATGTCCAGAAGTCATGTGAGATGAATACCGTCGATACCCCTACTATTATCTATGAAGATAATGCTGCTTGTGTTGCACAAATGCAAATGGGTTATGTAAAAAGTAATATCACGAAGCATATTGCTCCTAAGTTTTTTTATCCTCACGAACTCCAGAAGAATGGTGAGATAAAAATAATGCAAACTAAGTCATGTGAAAATCTAGCAGATTTATTCACAAAATCCTTGCCAAAATCCACTTTCCAAAGGTATGTTAATGGCATTGGAATGAGGCGACTTAGGGATTTGCATAGTTCAGGGGGAGTAAATCCCTGAACCACAACCCCTTTGCATAATCCTGAAGATCATAAGTTGTACTCTTTTATCCTTAGTGAGTTTTCCTGATGTTTCTCACATGAAGGTTTTTAATGAGGCAACTAGTGTAACACGGAGTGCGAGTGCAATGTACTCTTTTCTCCATCCCTTTTTTCCCACTGGGTTTTTGGGAGGAGTTTTTAATGAGACATGTGCATTACGCGGTATTCGCCCAAGGGGGAGTGTTATGAGATAAAGACTCTAACCGTATTCGGTTAGGAGTCTATCTCTAATATGTGGGCGAATCCCGAACCCCCCTTATATATATACCGGGTGCCTCTCATTGTATTTACACAATTGATCAATAAAGAAGAGAGAATTCCACCCATATCTTGTGTTCTTCGTTCGTGTGTTCTTAGCGTTCTTGTTGATTGCCGGTGATCGACGTGGGTGAGCAACTCGTTTTACAACACCGTTGCTGCCTACCCACACATGGCGTCTGGCTGGAGGCCTCCCGTGGAAAGCAGACGGCCCATCAATCCGCTGGTCAATCTACCACCGGCGCCATGCCCGCTCACGTCCTGGGTGCAAACCCAGCCGAGCAACCTCGTACTAGGGTGCGCCCCAGCTTGACGCCGGCTGTGCGGATTCTTTCTCGCTCAGTCGCCTCAGCTAAGTTTCGATTTGGTTCCATAAATGTATTGCAGTGTAAGAAATCATGAAACGATACATATCATGGTTTTGATTTGGCAAATTCGCGCAGGTTCAGCATTCCTGTCACTTGTCAGTTTCGAGTAAGTTTGGGTATTTTAGCAGCAGTGGATTTGCTAGAGCATGGGAAGTGTAGGAACAGATGGGGGTCCAAGAAGCGAGAGAAGAAGATAGGCCTAGCACCTCACGTTGGAGCAAAAATGTGGAACGGTGGCCCAGCAAAGAACCGGCACAAGTTTGGTACCGGTGCCAAGCGAAAAAAAGAAAGGAAAAAAAAAAAGTAGATATCGGAAATAGGTCGTGTTTTTTGGCTGGTTCTCAGCACGGTCTGTCCAGTATGACCTAAAACACGGTATCGCAGTGTTAAAATACCCTAGTACGAGGTTGTTTTAACGAGACAGTAACTATGTATTTGTACCCAATGAATAAATAAAATTTAGTTTTTTCTCAAATAATTGTGTGTAGTGCATCTTCGCCGGCGGTCAACACTCGCTCTTCATCTTGGGCGCCGTCTACGGCGATGGACCAAGGGCAGCGCATCCACAACTCCATGCGTCCAATAAGACAAGATCTATACTAACACGATACGGTAGCGGTATGTCAGAGACTAGTCAGACCAGTACGACAGTCATGACTCAAAACCCATTGAACCCGTGCTGTAACGACTAGGGATGGAACTGGTACGGATATTTTCCGACCGACCGACCGAATTGATTTGGATGATGATTTGGATAGTTTCACAGATATCCAGTTGATTTCTCGGATAAGGATATGGATACAGATAATTTACATGGATATGGATACGGATATGGAACACTGATTATCCGATGGATACGGAATATCTGAGTTTTTGTTCGGATAATATCCGAATATGACATATGGATATTATCCGAATAACACATTTCAAAATAACACATTAACAATTTAACATGTTTCACTGTTTCAGAGACTGGGGTCTGCATTGGATGACAAGATATAATGTGTTCATGTGTGCTAGATGCTAATTTGGAGATATTTGGGTAAAGGTGGTACAGAAATTGGCAAGTGGTGTTTCAGGAGGGATACTTAGGATTCAGCAGCATATGCCAACTGCAAATCATTTGGTTCAATTATTGCAATGGGGTACATTGTTACTCACAGAGTCACATGTATGACAAGCTAGGGATAAAAAGGCAAAAAAAGACATACAAATATATTTCTTTTGGAATTTTGAATTTAAATTTGGACCGATTTTGGAAAAAAAACTGAAATTGGATTTTAAAATATCCGACTAATATTATTCGTATCCATGTTGATTCCGATCCGTATTCGATCTGTATTCGTAACCGATATTATCCTGTATAATTTGTATTCGATTCTGTATTCGAAACTATTCGTATTCGATAAAAAATACAGATACGAATATGAATAGGACGATATTCGACCGTATCCGATCGACCCAGCTCCGCCTCTGGGTAGGGAAGAGAGAGAGATCGAAGGGGTGGTGCAGTTTTGCATATTTGTTTATCAAATGTGGGCCCAACCAACAGTGCCCAAAGTCCCAAGTTCAGCTGGTCATATGTCAAATAATACACTTGGCACGTACAGTCCACCTTTCTTTTGCTTTGCGTACCAACAGGTTCGAAGACTAAACGGCAGACACATGCACCTACCTAGCAAGCTCAGTTGACACAACCTATTAGGACATGTATAATGGTAGACGTCAGTTGTCTATAAGTATATGTTACATTAGATTTTAGATGATGTGGAGGAGAGAGAGAGGGAAGAGAGAGAAATATGTTGTCTACTATTTAACAGACGGTCTTATAGACAGCTTTATACTGTGTATACCATTGTACAGATAGTCTATTAATCATATAAGAGATTATTACAGACATCTATATAAACAATCTATTGTATAAATTGTCTTTAGTACTGTCCGTAGATAATATGAAGGTATATTATAAACAGCTACCGTTTACACTACTGTACATGCCATTCGGAGATAGCGTAGAACACAACAACCAACCAATAGATAGATAGATAGACCTAAAAAATTGCAAGCATGTATATATTGCATAAAAGAGGAGAAGATCTCCAACGCAACTTCCCGTAGAAAGAGACTGCTCACCAAGATGCCTTTGTACGTCCAACCACATCCACAAAACCGAATCCCAAAGATTAATTGGATCAGTGACCCAAACAAAGACATTTTGCAAGATTTGTCTTACAGTTCAATATTGTGTTGAGTGGGTAATGTATGTACTGACATCATTTTTTTTGCTATTCTAACTACATTGTTTTTCAGTGACATCACTAATGACAACATAATTGCCGAAACAAAGGATCATGGGAGAGTACAAAGACATGGCACATGCATGCTTCATCAAGAAAGAACAAGGACAAGCTCTTTTGGATGTACTACCTGTACCTGTGCTACTGTCTCTCGGATCGTAATACATACTATTTTAAATATCAATATGTCTTTAAAACATCATTTTGATCGCTAATAAAATTAGCTAGCAGCCCATTCCTAAGCAAGGGCCCTTCTCTATGCTCGGTTACCTTTTAGCTGCCTTCTCTCTAACTCCATTGCTTTTTTAAACTAGTCATTTTCCAACCCCTTTCTTCTCGAATGGCCAATCAGCTGACGCCTGTGTCACTGCCAAGAAAAGTACTTCCTTAGTTTATTTTAAGAGGTAATGAGTCGTTACCATTACATATATCATCACGCGGATTACAGCATAAATGTAGCTTCCTAGTAACACATAACGTTGGAAGTGCGACGCTTCATCATTGGCTTGCCTTTTTGTCACCACCATGCTGTGCGCCTTATAGCTATATAGTTAACTTTACATTATGCTTGGTTAATTTAAGAATTGGTAATATGGGGCACAAGGCCAAAAAAAAGGCAAGAAAGATTTTGGGACAATATTGTCCTGACTTTTTGACCTTGGATCTGCAAGTCAAGCAAAGTTATACCAACATATATGTTAATAGGCATGAAATATATATGTAGGCCATAAAATACACCTTGGACAATCTTGAGAACGGCACAAGAATCTTCGGTTGTTGATGCTCCCTTATCATTCTATTGCTTTGTCCATAGGGACCATATATCTGGTGTACTGTATGTAGCCTTTTGGTCTATACGTGCAAATTCTCTCTCAAACAATTAAAAATCACGTCACTTATTTTTTTTTGTGTGTATATATATATATATATATATATATATATATATATATATATATATATATATATATATATTGATCTGTGACCTAACAATTAATCACATTACCTAGCTATCTTTGTAATCTAGCTAGTCTTTGTTTCAAAAAATCTATCTGCTCTAGGAAACCTTAACCGGTCTTCTTCGTAACCGAGTTGTTTCTAATTGACCAAGATTAAATCTAACCATATCTTGAGTACAAGCCCCTCGAAAAATTTGTTTTATTACAAACTCGAGCGTGCCGACACACATGGCATGCATCAACACTAGGAAAAAAGCCAATTTTTTTTTGGGTGTGTATAGGCATCATCCGGATGTTTTTGTTCTAAAAAGCATACAAATTTTGAACCGTACGATTAAAACATACATCCGTAGGATCAACCCACCTTGATTTCAGGGGGCCCGTGCATTGATCTGAAAGCAAATCCAATGGCCAGGAATTTGGATGATGGTTGCCAAAGAAAACATCCAGATGAAACTTATCAAAACCCTTTTTTTATAGGCGCTTTGCCATCTCTTCTAACTCTGGTTCTGCATGCAAATTAATTAGCAGGCTGTCTCGAGTGTGAAAATATATGCTGCCACATTTTTGTTTGTGGCTGGTCTTTTCAACAGACATGCATTTATGTGTCAATTTTCCACTTCTTTTTAACTTTTCTAGTTGAGCCATACGCATCAAAGGTGACCAAAATTAAACTTTGATGGAGAGGCATGTGGCAGTCATATAGATAAGGTGGGGTTGCTAGAGTTTGAGTTCTTGTTAAGCTTTTTACGTATATATACAAGCATGAGCAGTAAAATTAGGTAACCTTAAAGGAAAATGGAAAAATTATTAAATTAGAGGATGCATGGATTAGCTAGCTACCTATAAGCTAGGTCAAGTATACTTAGGCCCTGTTTGGGGGCTCACCGGTATGCTTGACTTTGGGCCTAAAGCTCCCCCAAAATAGCAGTAAAGCAGTGGTAGCCAATGTGAAGCACTCAAAAGCCACAGCTGGTAAGGAGGTGCTTTTCAGCTGTGGCTTCACTCGATCGCCTCCCTGCTCGCTCCATCTCCCTCCTCTTCCTGTCGTATCCCCATCCAGTCGCCTCCTTGACTCCCTCTAGCTCCAGCGCCACCTACCCAACTCCCTCCTCACTTGGGCCCACACGGTTGCCCCCAAAAGCTACAATGCAGAAATTGCTTGCCAAACGATATATCAAAAAGCCACACCGCCACCATACCGCTTAAATTTCAACAAACCAAAAGCGACTTTTCAAATTTCACCATACCCCCAAACAGGCCCTTACTCATGTGATGCTTTTCCCATGCAAGTTCTGTAGGTAAAAAAAATGCTGAAGTACCATGCTCATTTTTCTTCAATAGAAGATTAAATTTATTTTTTCTAAGTACTCTTAGATTTATGGTAACTAGTTACATGCCCGTGCGTTGCTATGAAAAACAAAATTGATAACGAAAAATAAAGATTAAAAAATAAAAAAATTATTTCACAAGATCAAACATCTATCTTTAACGCGTTTACGCGAAAAGGCTAATTAAAGCAACGCTTCGTTTCTTGCGTAGAGCAATTAAGCAGGGCAATTAAGCAGGGCAATTAAGCGGCAATTAATGACGTGAGAAGAACGGACCACTACCACCAAGTGCTGCTTTAGAATAGTAGAGATATACCCCCACAAAAATTACGGAGAAGCACCTCTTGGTAGGTGGTGGAGTTATGAGTGTACGATTCTACTTGATTATCATATTTAAATCCTGATGTCCATCTTAATTTATGCATATATGAGCACGCTTCGGTAGTAATTTTATGAGGCCACAAATTTATTCTTGATCTTTGTCTTTCTAGACGTGTAATAAGGGGGTGCACTCGGGTGTGTGTTGTTTGTGTTCGTGATCATGTGATTACTTTATTAAGTCATAGAAAGACAAAGCTAGGAGCTATAGCACTCGATAACTTCAAATTTGTTATCATTCGGAGCTTATTTTCAATAAATTAATCATCTCCCCTTCAACGTGAAGATTGGTTCATCATATTCCACAACTCGACGTATGATGTTATGGAAGCATTTTTATTTTGCATTACGAGAGTGTATAACAAGTTTGCCTTAATTATAGTCATCTGCTTTAAAAGTCCTTTTTTGTGTGTTGAAAACTGAATGATTATCCAACTATGAAGATCACAACTAATATATATGCAATGATAGGCCACGAACCATGCGTCTACGAGGTTTTTCCTGACACGTAATGTCATAGGTTTTGAGTTGGTGAGCGCACTTACATTTTTCTTCGAATAAGCCCCTAATAAATATCAAAAGTGCATATTAATTTGATCCTGTTCAATTTTCTTTCTTTCTTCGAGTTTCCTCAATTAATTAATTAGGGCACATCGATCGATAAGGGATATATATAATCCCAAACCAATGGTGTTTAAATCTTCGACATCCCAAGCGTTCAAATAGCTAGTAAAGTTGGCGCATGAAAAGTGTGGATGCTATTTTCTGTTGATCTAAAATTACAAATAAATTAGGAGTACTTTCCAAATGTACAAAGACAATTTAGATCTTGTTCGACATGGCTCCTGCTCCTATCTAGCTTCTTGGTTGGAGCCGATAAGAGCCATGCCAAAACGGGGTACGTGCGTGGCTCCACAAATTTTTGGAGTCGGCGCAATCCGGAGCGGATCAGCATGCATCCTGCACTACAATTTTTCGAAGCAGGTGGGTGGAACCGTGGAGGTGGAAACCTTGCTCTAGGCGGGGAGCTTGCTGCAGGAGTCCAACGAAAGCCAAATGCATGCCCGCCTCTAGCTAGGAGTTCAACGAATTTACCCGTAAAATGTCACTAGGGTTGCCCTTCGGCTGCACGTCTCTCTAGGATCTCTAGAACGCAGTTCACCCCTAGAGAGAAGAAAGTTGATGTTGAAGGTAGGGTGAAGATGGCTGGTGTCCCCCGGCGACGTCGACCTACCCGGTGAACTCATATCAAGGTGAGCTAGCCCAGATCTATTGAGTGGATGTGTGTGGATCTGTTGCAGCTTTAGAAAGAAAAAAGTTGTGATGCATGCATGCTTAATTATTCACTGCTGGGATGAACAACTATGAGTCCCGAGCGATTAATTGTTGTGAGTGATTTTTTTTTTTTTTTTTTTTTTGGATACAGCTAGATGTCGAGTACATCTATTGCTCTTTAATTATCTGCGTTTATAAATCGCTGTATCCGTTTAATTTGCAAATCTCTGTGATTTGGTTACGAGATTGGCTCTGTAGCATGCGTCGATCTGTTTCATGTGTGAAACACTTGTCGAGATTCGAAAACGCAAATCTGAACCCTCTATATATACATTTAATACTCGAATAGATTTGATAACACTCTGCAGATATTGCACAATTTTCTCCATAGGATATGATCAACGACATGGTTTTAGCATATTTCATTGGATGTGGAACTAGGAGGATCATAGCAAAGCAATTCGGAGACTCTGCTCCAACTATTGACCCTCTTGGGAACCTGCCTATACCTTTATTTCATATATAGTGGATATCTATACACCACGAGGGGGTGAAGGGGTACACCACTGGATTTCAGAATAGGAACCATCCATGATGTGGTCCAAATATAGTGACGCACACCCTGTACCCTACACACAGTCTAACCTACAATATGAGGAAATCATCGTTGAAACTCAGTAACTTACTACACCAAGCTCTTTCCATTAGAGCATGTTTTGTATGTTTGGGGCTCAACATAAATCAGTAAGCACCCTTTTTTTATTATCACCCAACACCTAGATGTTCACAAAGCCATCCCACATTCGTTAGTCAAGTGTAATATTGCCATTCAAAATGATATCAATAATCCCTTATGGATAAGTATCATACTACACTAACTGAACCACGTTGGTGCTACGATAATTACCAACTAATAATTAACTAGCCTATGGTTACAATTGATCATGGCATACAATCAACAAGGTGATATGATAACAATGATGCTGTATAACTGCTCCATAAATAATAAAACATTTGATAATTGAAGTAGCATGCAATAAATTAAAGACAAATTAATCTTTTAGATTGGTGAAACATGGTCAAATCACACAACATTCCTTGTAAAAGCTCCTAGTCATGTCCCTAAACAAGCTTTTCCCCTTTGTAGGCTCCCGAGGCGACAACGTCTACGTGAAACATGTGATGAAAATAAAATAAATAGCAAATAGAAGTAAAACAAAACTGCAAATATTATCATAAATATACTAAAATGTAGGGTTTATTTTACAAGAATTTAGAAATTTAAATAGACTCGATTGGAATTTGTATGAGAGAGAACGAGGTTCCGAAAGTGGCTCTGGTGGAATAATTTGGGAAAATAACAAATGAGGGAGAACAAAGGTTGACAAGTGGGGCCAAAGGAATATTCTAGGAATCTTTATTATTTAGAACTTTGGAAAAGGTGAAGGGACTGACAAGTGGGACCATGGTCCATGGATCGGGTCTAAAGACTAGGATTCTGGTGTACGCTGTAATGGGTTCATATAAACGGGAACTAACATGTGGTCACTACTACAGGACAGGCAATCTCTGCCGGTTAGGAAATGCTATCACAGCCGATTATAGCAGCCGGCAGTGATTGGTCGACAGTGATACTCGGGATTATCACTGCCGGCTCAGGAACCGGCAGTGATAAAAGATACCTCTGTCGGCTCACACTAGAACCGGTAGTGATACCTGAATATCACTGCCGGCTCAAACTCAATCCGACAATGATATATATACATCACTGCCGGCCTATACCACAATCCGATAGTGATATATATACATCACTGCCGGCCTATACTACAATCCGGCAGTGATATGTATATCACTGTCTGTTCTTGGACGAACTGGCAGTGAGGAATTTTTTCTCATATTTTCTTTGCATTATATAATTTGAAACAAATATTCTGTACAACGCCTTATGTATAAAATTTGCACATGAAAAACTCTGAAAAAATTTGCGGATGTACTTCGAAGATGACTCTACGTATGTATAAAATTGCAGGTTCAAATTCGAAACATATGAAAAGTTACAAAAAAGAGAAAATAATTAACTCTTTATATGTTTCGAATTTGAACCTGCAATTTTATACATACGTAGAGTCATCTTCGAAGTACATCCGCAAAATTTTTCAAAGTTTTTCATCAATTTTATTAGGTAGTGTGCACGGTGTGTACACGGGAAGCCCAGCGTGCACATGATATGTTGCCTTCAAATATATAGTATATAAAGCATCGTTAAATCGTAATTGAAATATATTAAAGCATCACAATATTTAGTTTTTACAATCGTCTGTTTACAACTATAGTGTCAGTACATCTAATCCAATTATGGTTTTCAATGACTCCAGTAGAATTAAAATTTCTCATGGAACTCGCCGTTTGGATTGATGATTTGATCGTGAATGAATCCAGCCATCTGCTCTTGAATTGCTAAAACTTCTGTTAGAACTTATTGGTTTTCAACCTGGAGCGCTATTATTGAAGAAAAGAAAAATTAAATTAATGATGATATATATTAAATGAATGAAAAGTAGGGATCAATGTCTAATTATATACCATGGCTTCGTTATAGCCGACACTCTCCGTCGTAATTGAATGCATATTTGAGCATTTGTAGTATGCACATAAATTATTTCTTGGGTCCTGTCTCATGCATGGAAAGTCCATTATTATTTGGAAATTTTTCATGTAGGGACGATGCCGAAGACTTTTCTTGCAATATTTTTTGAATGCCCTGCGAATGATTTTAAATAGTAATTAATCTTGACTGCAAATTGAATGGAATATTACTAGAGCAATAACGCAACGATCGAGTTTACCTGTTCATCATGTCGAAAAAGTCTTTATAATCTTCAAGGGGTTTTCTCATCGAGTCCAGGACAAAAATCCTGCTAGCTTCTAACTCGATGACGAGGAGGACCCAGTGAAACCTGTTCATATATATATGTTAACATAGCCTATTAGTCCCACATCGTGTCACGCAAAAATAGTACAACGATATTAGAAGTAGTGTAATACGTACTTAAAGTTATAGGGTAAAAGTATGGAGGTTTTGTATTGCAGCTTCAAGAAAGTATTAAATAAATGCTCTTCAAGAAAAATTGGGTCCTGCTGGACAATCTCCTCGTTGACAATCCCCGGATCGATAAATCCTAGGTTTTCATTGCCATTTATTCTACATGTATGTGTCTCCATTCTGCATATATAAGAAAGAAGTTAGATATGAAGTAAAGTGGTACATGAATATATATACAATAATATAAATTGAAACTTACAAAGTCCACACTCTGACTATATTCACATCCAGGGCATCTTGTCGGGTACAAAGATATACAATTCGAGGAAAACCACCCAGAAGGTATTATCCCCATTGTGAAAATCCGATTCTTTGTATTTGACTGGGAATGCATCCATGCCATTTCTGCTCTGTTGCATGTACCACTGATGGACGCACCGCAATTGTGTTGTTAGGTGGTCTACATGAGCTGGTTCAACCAGTGGTTGCCCGTTAACGAACCTCCACCTTAGACCTGCCTCGTGAACACGAAGTTGTTCAGCAATATCTCTTTCATTTTGTGATTTCAATGCGTTCGCACTAGCCTCCTTCAAGTATTGCTTTCTGGAGATGCGCTCGTAGTCTGACATTTTTGAAGGTTCAGAAGCCACCCCTGACTGTTTGCCTTCTGCCATACTCAAGAAAAACTGCTGCGCATTAGCATCAACTTTAGTTTTCGGAGGCGATGGCCTCTTTTTGAAGTGAGAAGTTACACATGCGCTTATTTCCTTTTTTCGTTCTTCTTCAGTCATCTCGGCTGGTAATTTCTTCTGAGGTTGTGCTGTCTTCAAAGATGACCGAGATTTGCTATGAGACAGTGCGGCCTTCCAAGATGGTGCTGATGTTCGAGTCGAACTTTTCCTTGTTAGTGCCGGCGGAGGAGACGGACTTTGCCTGGATGGTGCCGACTGAGAAGACGGACTTATTCTGCCTAGTGCCGGTGGGGGACTTGGACTTTTCCTAGCTGCAGGTGCCGGCAGGGGGGTTGGACTTGTCCCTGGCGACAGGTTTATGCGTGGAGTGTACAGCTGAGGACCATCATCGTCGTCGTCTTTGTCATCCTCATCATCCGAACCAAACATAATCAAGCTCTTGCACCACGCGAGGAAGCCATGCACGTTTTCTCCATGTCTTTTGTTCCCACCCTCACCAGGGATCTCTACCTCCATTTTGCGGTATTGCCGGACTACACTGTCCACTTCGACCCTGGCAAATCCCAAGGGAATCGGACGGCAGTGTAGAACCCGCGAGGAGTCGCATGGCCAAGCCCTGCCATCAGCCACCTTGAAGGTAATGCTATGTGTGGACAAATGCAGCTTGCATGATGTAGGTTCTGTGATGTCATCCACTGGGAAATGGAGTCCATGCTCTTCAGGGATCCCTGTGGACGCGCAACTACTCTTATGAACACCGTGACTGAAGTTCCGAGGGCTGATATTAGGTGGTGTTCGTGAGCTGAGAGCTCTCTCTACTGCTTGCTCGACAACCTTATCCAACTCCGCTCTCTGTTCCGCAAACACTCTTGCCACAACATCTTTTATTTGACAGTCCAGTTGATCTTCTCTTAGTCTCTTCGGTCGCTTGTACAATGATGCGTCAGCTGGGAAGCCTTCTTTCCACCGCACCAAACCAACTCCTCGGGTGCGACCAGGGTGCTCCTTGTTACCTAGGGCAACGCTCAGCTCATCATTCTCCCTTCGTGGTGTGAAAAAGCCTTGGGAAGACTGCGCGTGAGCATCTGCAATTTTTCACGACACTTCATGGGTTCTATCGCTCTTGAAGCTTAAGCTGCCATCTTCTGAGACAGAAGCCCCCCTCGCAAGCAACCAGTGCTTTGATCGTTCGCTCAACTCGGCAGTCGCAGGAATGACGCCCCTGCGGATTAGCTCTTCTTCACTCCTATCCCATGCAGGTATTTTCTTCACGTAGCCACCAGTGCCTAGTGTGTGAGGGTATATATGTTTATCAGCGTTAGCCTTGTTCCTCTGACTCACTATCTGGGCTTCTTCACAATTCTTGTACGCCACGAAGTCCTTCCAGAACTCCATTATCTTTGGGTACAAGTTAAAATTTGGTGTTTCGTTCTTCTTCACAAAGTTCTTGTTCAGCGTCGTCTTCCAATTCTTCCACACTATGCACATGATGCATAGTGCACGTTTCTTTGCAACCACCTCGGACCCTTCGTATCCTTGGAATGTCCAAAATGTACATGATGGTCCCTGAGCTAACTCTTTCAACTGAGTGCAGTCTGTCTCTGTATGCATTATGTGTCTACGCAACCAATCGCCAAAGTTATCCCTGTGCTCTCTCGTGAGCCAAACCTTTGACCTCCCCGGGTTGGTTCTGGATATAATGTTCTTGTGCATGTTGACAAACGGGGCCACCACAACTGATTGTCCCAAAATTGCGAAATGTGCTTGTGTAAATGAAGCTAAATTGCTAGTACGTACAAATTTCTCGCCCAGTGTCCTTTTACCCTGTAGCCTCCCCTCATGTTGAGTTACAGGCACACCAATCGGTTTGAGGTCCATATAATCGACGCAGAACTCAATGACCTCCTCGGTTCCCAAGCCATCGGCAATGCAGCCTTCCGGTCGATGTCAGTTACAAACATATTTCTTTATAACCCCCATGAATCTCTCGAAAGGGTACATCTGATGTAGAAATATGGGACCAAGAATCCGTATCTCCTTCACAATGTGAACAATGAGATGGACCATAATATCAAAAAAGATGGAGGGAAACACATCTCAAGCCTGCACAGAGTGTGGACCACGTCTTCCTGCAGCTTATGTAGTTTTAACGGATCGATGGCCTTCTGTGAAATCGCGTTGAAGAATGAACACAACTTGATAATTGGGTCTCGAACTCTCTGGCAGAACACTCCTAATTGCAATTGGAAGCATCTGTGTCATCATCACGTGGCAATCGTGAGACTTCATACCAATTAATTTTAAGTCTTTTATTGAGACTAGTCTCTTTATATTAGCAGAGTAACCAGACGGAACTTTGACTCCGTGCAAGCATTCGCAAATGCTAATTTTCTCTTTTAAGCTCAGAGTGAAGCAGGCTGCGGGAGGTACTTTTTGCCCGTATCCATTTCTTTGTGATGCAGCTCCTTCCTGAGTTTCATATCTTTGAGGTCCATCCGTGCTTGGAGTGTATCTTTCGTTTTGCCAGGTATGTCCAGTAAGATACTAAGCAAGCTATCACACACGTTCTTCTCTATGTGCATGACATCGATTGCGTGTCGAACTTGCAGGTGCTGCCAATAAGGTAGGATCCAAAATACTGATCTCTTTTTCCACAAATGATCCTTACCCCGGGAACTCGGGATAGATGTACTGTCGGGTCCCTTTCCGTGAATAAATGTGATATCCTTTACAGTCGCAAATATCTGTTTCCCCATGTGATTCTTTGGAGCTAAGGCAGTTTTCTTTGTACCATCAAATGCTCTCTTATTATTGTGGTACGGGTGATCCTTGCGGAGGAACCTACGATGCTGCATGTAAACCATTTTTTGGCAATTCTTCAACCACCGGCTAGCTGTATCACCCAAGCACTGGACGCATCCGTTGAAGCCTTTTGTCGTCTGGCCCGACAGGTTGCCAAGAGCAGGGTAATCATTGATGGTTACGAACAACATCGCCCGAAGGATAAGGTTTTCTCTTTTATACTCATCCCATACTTGTGCACCATCGTTCCACAATATTAGAAGATCTTCAACCAATGGTTTGAGGTACACATCGATATCATTGCCAGGTTGCCTGGGCCCTTGAATCAGTAGTGGCATCATAATGTACTTTCGCTTCATGCAAAGCCATGGAGGAAGGTTGTAGATGCATAAAGTCACCGGTCAAGTGCTGTGACGACTACTTATGTTGCCAAAAGGATTCATCCCATCCATACTCAACGCGAACCTTATATTCCTCACATCATATGCAAAGTGCTTCTTATATTTCCTATCGATGTTCCTCCATTGCACAGAATCAGCAGGGTGTCTGAGCATTCCATCCTTTTTACGCTCTTCGGCGTGCCATCATAGCAATTGGGCATGCCTTTTGTTCGCAAATAATCGCTTCAGACGCAGAATTATAGGGAAATACCACACCACCTTATAGGGACACCTCTTCTTCTTACGCTTCACCCCGACATCATCTACTTCGATGTCATCATCGTTGCCCTTATACCGCTTTGCTTTGCAAACAACACAGGCATCCATGTCTGCAAACTCATTGCGATACAATATGCAATCGTTTGGACATGCATGGATTCTTTGTACTTCCAGTCCCAGCGGGCAGACAACCTGCTTGGCCTGGTACGTAGTTGTAGGCAACACGTTACCCTTTGGAAGCAAGTCCCCTAGGAGACACAACAGCTCAGTAAAGCTCTTATCGGACCAACCATTGCTTGCCTTCAACTGCAGTAGTGAAAGTACAGTACGCAGCTTTTTGTGCTCCTCCTTGCAGCCCGGGTACAATGGCATTGTAGAGTCCTGTACCATACGCTGAAACTTTTGAAACTCCCTTTCACTCGACAAGTCCCCCTCCCCCATCACGCAACATTTGATCTATATCATCTTCGTGGCTATGAACAAACGTATCTTCCACCGCTGTCATATCATTGTCTCTATCATCTTCATCAATGTGGTGCTATTCATGTACAATATCATCTTTATGAATGTGTTACCCTTCTTCTACAATATCATCTTCATCAATGTGTTGCCCTTCTTCTAGAATATCATCTTCACCATGCTCGGTCCAACATGTATAGCCAGCCTTGAAACCCCTTCGAAGTAAGTGTGCACGTATCGACTCTATGTTAGAAAACAGCTTCTGATTTTTGCAATCAACGCAAGGGCAACACATATAATCCGCCAGATTCTTCGACTTGCGTGCCGTAGCCACATTCAGAAAACCAGACACACCATTAAAGAACTCTGGACCATGACGGTCCGTGTCATACATCCATCTTCGGTCCATCTACAAATAATTTATTGTTTCCATTAATCATGCAGTGGTAATTAATTCAAACGATAAACACATTATAAGCACATAACTGCAAATAACAATATAATTGTAAATGATTAGATTTACAAATACAGCTGGCAATCTTGTCTATATTAAGAAATATCAAACCTTTTTCGCTATTTAAAACAGCATTCCAACAGCAACTCGGCAAGATAATAACTACCGAGCAAAGTAGAGCTCTTCTTTGTTCTATTTGGTCAGAGAAGATGTTGTCGCGAAAATAAATACTGAAAAATTATTAACACATTTTTTTGCAGCACCTCCCGAAGAAAATGCCAACCGAGCGAGCAAACAGTGCTCCTCTCTGTCTGCTCTGTCACGAGAGCGTCTGACGCTGTAGTTATATAAATAACTTATCACTGCCGGCTTTTCCTAGAACCGGCAGTTATAAGGTCGAATTATGCGGGAGGTTTCATATTGGCGGGAAAAAAATATCACTGCCAGTTAAAATGTCGAACTGGCAGTAAAAGCTCCAATATCTCTGCAGGTTGTATTTACAACCAGCAGTGATAATTCAGTACCGGTTTTATATAAAACCCGGGAGTGATAATATATTATCACTACCGGTTCGTTATACAGACCGGCAAGGATACGTTTCCAGGGCAGCAATTCTTATGAACCGGCAGTGATATTTTATCCCCGATGGCTCTAGCTCAACCGGCAGTGATATGGCGGCGAGGATTGCATGTTCTGTAGTAGTGGGTACCAATGTGTCATAGGATCGATTCATAGGGGACTGGGTTCACATAGTTTGGATCTAGGGATCACATGGTTTGGATCTACAATTTTGGACAGGCGGTGCATAGGTGGTGGCCACATCGGCTACAACTTGTTAGAACTAATCTTGATTAATTCATATGCATGTTTCTATTTTCATTCATATGCATGTAGCGAACGTTTGTGTAGGGCCTTGCATATGTTAGTGGTGTGTGGCACTAGAAGATGCATAGGGCAGTACATGCAATACGTACGCGTGTGATACGTATACAAGTGTGGAGGCTTGAGCCGGAGTGCTGCCAAGAGCCGTAAGATGCGGCAGGATGGAGGTGCCAATATCTGCTCCATGTAAGGGGCTGCTGCAACAGAAGTTCATCTACAACTAGTAGGTTGTTAGCAACAGCGATTACTAGTTTCATGAGTAAGTAGTTAGCATGTGCATGCATGTGAACTAGCAGGTAGTTCACGTAGTGGACTAAGTGGAATACTACTTGGTATTCCTGGCTTGTAGGCACACGATCAAGTCCTTGCATGCAGAACGTACTCAGTCAAGCGGTGGAATGGGTAGCTCACTGATCGAGTCGTGTGCGTAACGGCCGGAGGCTAGAGACGTCCAATAAATACCTGTACTCGTCATTTGTTTTCCCAGTGAGAGTGATTATCGACAATAAACATAACAAGCTAGTTGCATTTGTGTCTAAGCACTTTTGTTCCCATGTGTATTTCTGTGTGCTTGTATCCAAAGAAGCAAGTGTGTGTGTGTGTGTAACACCCCAAAATTTTGCTTTTCTTAAATTCATGTGTGATTTGGCACTTTGGTGAATTTTTGGAATTTTCTGGAATTTATTTGGATTTATTTGGAATTTATTTGAATTTATTCCATTTTGAAATAATTAAAGAATTTAATTTTGCAAATAAAATTTTGTTGGAAATATTTTATTTAAGTCCCAAATACCCTAAAATATTTTCCAGAATTTTTCTGGAATTTTTCCGAGTATTTTGCTATTTTTAATGAATTAAATGAATTACTGGGAATTATTTTAAATATTAAATCGCTGGAAATTCAAGTCGGGTCAAGTACTGTTCATCCGACCGAGCCCGAGTCAGACTCGAGTTCGAGTCCGACCCGAGCCACGTGACTCGACCAAACCAACTCCAAAACCTAATCGATCCCAACCGTTGGATCAAGATCCAACGGTCAGGATCTTCCCGCATCGCCGGCCGAATCCAAGACGGATCCGATCGTCCACGCGATCGTGGCCGTTGATCGTGCCACGTGGACGGCCGCGGCGTCATCGTCCCCGCCGAGTCCGAGCCGGACTCCGCCGCGTCGCCGCCGTGTAGGATTAGGGTTCCGTCCCGTGCGCGCATGCCGAGGGCATTTAAATACCGGGTGGTACCCCGAGGACCGCCGTGACCCCGCGCACTCTCTACCCTATCTCACCGAGCCTCAGCCGCCGTAGATCCGCCGGAATCGCTCGCCGGAGTCATAGCATCCCTCCGCTGTGGTTTTGCTTGATTCCGCCGCCGTCCGCCGTCCCCTGCCGCCATTGACCCCAGATCCGGAACCCACGAAGCCAGGCGCACCCGAAGAGACCCTTCACCTCGCCGGAGCACGTCCCAAACGCCGTTCGTGTGGTCGCCGTCCTCAGCGCCGGCAGCCACGACTTCGCCGTGAAGCCATCACCGACCCCGAGCTCCACCAACCGTCCGATCAAGATCCAAGGGCTCAGATCGCGCCACGTCACCCTCGGTGAGTTCCCCGTTGAAAATCCTAGATCTAATCTCAATCGTTGGATCTAGATCCAACGGCTTAGGTCGTACACGTGGCGGAGCTGCACCAGTTAGATTGGATCTGGACCGTTAGATCAAGATCCAACGGCCCAGATCAACCCGCGGCGCCCAAGCACCGGAGGCCCAAATCCAATCCTAGCCGTCTGTTTTCAAACAAACAACCACGATCGGGCCACGTGTCCAGGGAGCCGACCGCCGCGCCACGCGGGCGCGCAGGTTACATCGACACGCGGGGCCCGCGTGTCGGCCGATCGCACCGCGGACGTCACCCATGACGTCATCCAGAGGTCCCACTTGCCAAGACCGTGGCCGAGCCTCACGACGTCACCCGAGTGGGCCCACATGTCAGCGACACGTGAGCCGTGGACCGAGTCCATGGACCGGCTGACGTCAGCAGACCAATCCAGTGCTGCCACGTGTTCCTGCTGACGCAATAAATGATTTTTCGAAAAAGAAAATGATTTAATAAATCGGTTTAATAATTGATTTGAATTTCAAAACTTCAAACGCTTATAACTTTTGCGTTTCAACTCCGATTTGAGTGATTCAAATTTCTAAATTTGTATAAAATTGAGACCTACCTAAATATGAATTTTAATTAATTTTTGGACTAAAGTTTTTCTCTGCAAAATTATTTAATTGATTATTTAAACTTTAAATAATCATAACTTTTATGCCTTAACTCCAAATTTGACGATTCCAGTTTCTAAAAACTCATAAAATTATGTTCTCTCTGTTTATGGATTTTATTTGGATGTTTGGACACTTTTGCCTATTGTTTATTCGTGTATTTGCTATTTGCACGCTTTTACGAGTAGACGTTGAAGTGCCTGGAAGGATTCGAAGGAGAAGTATTGACTCAGGATCCAACTCAAGACCAAGAACAAGTACTTTTGAAGGCAAGTTATGCTTTGACCATGTTGATCCTATTTCGAAATCTATTTTGATTTAAACTATTGCATGCTAGTTCAATTAGAAAAATACTTTGTTTAAACATGGGGGTTAGATAAATACCAATTTGCTGTATGACACCTTGATTACTTAAGTATGTGCCATGACCCTTGTCACCCTAGTTGTGGATTACTAGTTGGACATTATTAAATCGCCAACATGGGTTTAGACCGTTGTAGTATACTGCTTAGACCTGCTACGTGCTCATAACATGATTTTGGATAATCAAATGTTAATATTGACTTAATGATATATTGAACCTGTTTTGGAAAGGTATCATGTGATGTTGATGTCACGTGGTGCATGATAATCAACTGGGGTTTGATAAACAGTTTTCGATCGGGGCATGTGGCAAGAGTAATCAGGTGGGCCAGTTGTGGCATTGGGAGTGTTGATTTGGTTCTTCGGGTAGTCTTGCCCAGGTCACCCTAAGGACTTCACCTTGCAAGCCTTTGAACTGGGTCTAACGTGCAACCACATGTCTGTAATGGGACGGACCTAGTTGACTAAGTTACTAATAACTTAACTTTGGGAACTAAGGAGGTCAACTAAACACTTTGTGTAAGTTGAAAGTGGGAGCGTACACGGGCGTAGGCCAGGTACCCATCTAACGGTTGATTGGCCTAGACTTCGCCTTAGCGAAGGGAAGGGTTAGTGCGCAATAACCGGGGAGGACCACTTGTATTGTTAGAAGTTTCCAAAAGACTTTGTTACGGGAACTCGCCTTTGTGGTGTTTGACTGTATCTTGTGGGTAAAGTGCATAACCTCTGCAGAGTTTAGAATCTATTCGAATAGCCGTGTCCGCAGTATTGGACATCGCTCGGGAATTACAGTCAAGGGTTAGATTTTCTCAAAAATAACTTTGGTTTGAAAGGTTCGGCTAGATTAATAATGAAGTTGATGGAAATGTGGTTTAGGATGGGAAAGATGTTTACCAAACTTCTTGAATAGTTACTTATGCTTTACTTAATTCTACTGCTTTTGAATCTACTTACATTACTTTTCAAATGTCAAGCATCGCAAATATACCTTGAGCTATTCCTTTGTACCAAGCCATGCATATAGTATATTAGCTTGCATTCTGTGCATGACTTGCTGAGTACCAAGTACTCACCCTTGCCACAATACAACACCAGTTGAAGAGGAGACTGCACAAGCTTTGGAGGAGGAACTCCAAGAAGATCCGTCTACTTAGGGAAGCGAGCCCAGTCAGTTGCCTGTGGTATACTGGATGGCGCCACGATGTTACCTTCTTTGATTTTCCGCTGCTATTATTTTTCTCTGAATAAGCTTCGCCTTGCGAGGCATATATTTGTAACTTGACCATAAGGTCAAGTAACCAGTTTGACTATTTAAATAAAAGTACTTTATTGGTATCGAGTGGTATGATTGTGATATTTACCGATGTTAAGACTGTGTGCACTAGCGCGTTCCTGGACTAGTGCTGAATACACAGAGGGTCCGGATTTGCAAATTCGGGGTCCCGACAGAGGTGGTATCAGAGCCATACTTGACTGTAGGCTCAACCCTAGCTAGAATGGTCGTAGTAAGGATAAAACCTATTTTCTAAAGCTAAAAATTTGTCAAAATAAGAAATGACATCTCGACTTATCCCCTTCTCTCTTTTCTTGTCTCTTGCTGAAATTTTCCCTTACCTTGTCACACTTTAAAAATTCCGAGTTCTTACGCAAAGCACTCTTGTGACAGATGGAGGAAGAGTTCAACTACGTTGATCTAGGAGTTGGTCACGCCATGGAACTTTGGCATATGCTACAAATTCTCGGAGATTTTGAGAAGCCCCAATACCAAGTAGAAGTGATCGAGACAAGCGGGATTGATCAAGGCTTGTGACGTAAAGATTGAGGTACACGCTAGGAAGAAGGGCCTGTGCAATCGCCTCGATACACTGACCTTTGCCGGAGATCTACAATGCAGATGGGTATCCAAGAAGTATCACGACGAGCAATGCGGCACATTACCCGTATCTACGCCAGAGAATTGGAGGGCACGGTGTTCCGTTATCATCCGCGCAGCGACAACCTTCTTGACCTGAAGGCGATTCAGGAAGAGGATGCCACGGTTACACAGTTGGCACGATTTGTTGTCGCCCAAGAGGATGTACTAGATAATACAAGCAAGGAGCTACAGAAGGCCCGCAAGGAGATCACGACAGAGAAAAACAGATGGCGGGAAGCTCAAGAGTATGTGGCACACCTTCTGCGAAAGATTGACGAGTTGGAGATGACTTTGTACGGACTGCACTCAGAGCCAAGATTGAGCTACACGAGCCAGATCCGGAGGAGTCGATCTCGATGAGGACACCGCTTCTTCGACTACCATAGAGGACACGATTCTTTGGACATGGCAATCGTTTCGCGCCTATGCCGCAAAGATCCGTACTCAGTGCCGTGGAGGTTTTCTCGATGAGTGAGCATAGGTTCTATAGTGAGACTCCTTCGCCGAGTCGCGTCATAGAATAAAGAGTCACCCTTTAGGCGCCGACTCGGTGTTAGTTCGATTTGGATTTTCATTTGTTTGTCGAGTGTGCAAGATGTGTTGCAAGGCCCTTAGGCATTGTAAGCAACCATACCAAGTTATTAATATCAATAATAAAGTTGGACCTTAAAGTACACCTTTCGCCCCGCATAAGTTCCATATTACTTGTCTATTCTTGTTTCCCTCTCATCTCTAAACCTAGAGCAAATCGACAGATGGTGAATACCCGTGGAAACTTTGGAGGCAATGGAAGCGGTTCTCGCCCAGTAGAAAACCCCAATGAGGGAGCACCAGACCGCCTAATCGGATGTGCAGAATTTGGAGCTTTTCTTGCTGCCTGCACTCAGTTGATGCATGCTATGATGCAACAAATGCAACACGCCATCGCTCAGGCCATCGCTAATCAAGTTAATCGGGGACCACGCCAGAATACAAGGTGTCGAGTTCATGAGAACTCACCCACCCACTTTCTCTGGGAATGCCAATCCATTGGAGGCCGATGATTGGTTAAGATCAATCGAGAGGAAGCTACACATAGCTCAATGCATAGGAAATGAGAAGGTACTCTACGCTTCTCATCAGCTGGAAGGGACAGCCGAATGGTGGGAGAACTTCGTACACGCAAGAGAACCCTCAAGATATCACTTGGGAAAAATTCACACCGCATTCGACAAGATCACGTGCCTGAGGGAATCATGGACCTTAAGAAGGAGGAGTTCAGAGCATCAAGCAAGGTAATCACCGGTGGCCGACTACCCGAACAAGTTCACACAGCTAGCACGCTACGCACTGAGGATGTAGCGACGGATAAAGCCGCATAGCCTCGCTTTTATGAAGGGACTTAACTCAGGATTGCAAGTAGGATTGATCACCCACACCTTTCCAGATTTCCAAGAGCCGGTAAATAAGGCGCTTATTCTTGAGGACAAGCGCAAGGAAGCTGGATGAGAACAGAAGCGCAGGATGCAACAAAGCAAGGATCACGCCAGTGGAACGCAATACGCTGAGAGTTGCACCAAATCAATTCTTGATTTCAACCACGTAATGCAACAAGGACACCATCCCAAAGCACCAAGACCGCCAATCGAACTACGGACCCAGCCCCTGCTAGAAACGCTGCTCCAGGCAGTCAAGAAGGAAACGATGAGGCATTGCTACAAGCAACGAGCCAGGACACTTTGCCAACAGCTTGTCCAAAGAAGACAGCAGGAGTGACCCAGTTCGCTTCAATCTAGGAACCACCCAGCTAGGACGCCAAAGACAGTGAGCCACACCCTGCACCGTGGTGAGAGGCCGAGTCAACCATGTCACCGCATGAGATGCCTTTGCGAGAATGCTCACGGACGTCGTCGGGTAAGTTACTTGTTAACTCAAGCACTGCAACGCTTTTGTTTGACTCGAGCTTAGATTCGTTTGTTTCGCAAGGCTTTGCTACTAGAAATGATTTGAGGATTGCAAGACTTAGATGCATGCTTTTAGTTCAAACCCCTGGTTCCGAACTCCGAACGAAAGTAGGATGTTTCGGGGTGAGAATACTAATAGATGGAATAGAGTTCCTAGCAAACCTTATTATTTTGGAGACCCAGACCTTAGACGTTATTTTGGGAATGGATTGGTTATCCAAGCACAAGGCTGTATTGGATTGTGGACGAAGGACTATCTCAGTTGAGAGCCCGTGTGGGAAGAAAGTGGAATTTCAAGCCACTGCAGTTAGAGATGGACAGTTGATGGTTAACAGTACCAAGGCAATCAGCATAGAGGATGTCTCAGTAGTGAATGAGTACCCAGATGTTTTTCCTGAAGATCTACCTGGTATGCCGCTGACGAGGACATAGAGTTTGTGATAGAGCTTGTACCTGTACAAAGACCGATAGCAAAGAGACCCTATCGGATGTCCACCGAGGAGTTGGTTGAGATGAAGAAACAGCTAGAAGAGTTAATGGAGAAAGGATTTATCAGACCGAGTTCGTCGCCGTGGGGAGCACCAGTTTTGTTTGTCAAGAAAAAGGACGGAAGTTTCAAGATGTGCATCGACTACCGTGCACTCAATAAAGTCACCGTGAAGAATAAGTATCCGCTACCCAGGATTGATGATTTGTTTGATCAGCTGAGAGGAGCCGGAGTTTTCTCCAAGATTGATCTTAGATCGGGATACCATCAGTTGAAGATCCGATCAGAAGATATTCCGAAGACTGCATTCTCGTCAAGATATGGACATTACGAGTTTACAGTTATGTCGTTTGGATTGACGAATGCGCCAGCCTATTTCATGAATATGATGAATAAGGTGTTCATGGAATATTTGGACAAGTTTGTCGTCGTGTTCATAGATGATATCCTAATCTACTCCAAGACAGAGGATGAACATGCCGAACACTTAAGGCGAGTTTTGGAAAAGCTGAGGGAACAGCAACTTTTCGCCAAGTTCAGCAAGTGTGATTTTTGGAAGGACAAGGTGGAGTTTCTTGGACATGTAATGACCGCAGAAGGAGTCGCCGTAGATCCAAGCAAAGTAGAAGCTGTGTTACATTGGGAGCGACCAAAGATCGTGACCCGTGATTCGGAGTTTCCTTGGAATGGCAGGATACTACCGCCGTTTCATCGAAGGCTTCTCGACAATTGCGAAACCTCTTACGCAATTGCTGAAGAAGGAAAAGAAGTTTGCCTGGACGCCAGAATGTGAGAAAGGATTTCAGGAGCTGAAGAAGCGATTGACATCAGCACCGGTGTTAGTTCTACCGGATGTTGCTCAAAGCTTCGATATTTATTGTGACGCATCGCGCCAAGGACTTGGATGTGTGCTGATGCAGAATGGAAAGGTCGTCGCTTATGCATCAAGGCAGTTGAGGCCGCATGAGGAAAATTATCCGACACATGACCTAGAGTTAGCTGCCGTAGTGCATGCCTTGAAGATATGGCGTCACTATCTGATCGGAAACAGATGTGAAGTATATACGGATCATAAGAGCCTTAAGTACATATTCACCCAGTCGGATCTGAATATGAGGCAGAGGAGATGGTTAGAATTGATCAAGGACTATAATGTTGGAATCCATTACCATCCCGGGAAGGCCAACGTAGTAGCCGATGCTCTGAGTCGGAAAAGCCATACCGTGAGTACGTTGCTAGCCACAATTCAGGATGAGTTATGTGAGGATCTTCAGAAAATGAAGATTGAGGTTGTACCTAGCGGATTCTTGGCCGCATTAGAAGTAAAGCCTACCCTAGAGGATCAGATCCGAGAAGGACAGAGGGATGATGACAAGATCCGCAGGATCAAGTCCATCAAGGAAGAAGGCAAGGCAAAGGACTTCAAGTTGGATGAGCAAGGCACGTTGTGGATGAAGGATCGCATTTGTGTGCCTAACAAGAAGGAGTTAAAGCAACTGATTTTGGAGGAAGCCCACGACTCCAAGTACTCAATTCATCCCGGAAGCGCCAAGATGTATCAAGATTTGAAGGAAAGATTCTGGTGGCCGAGTATGAAACGTGAAGTTGCCGAGCATGTTGCATTGTGCGACGATGCCGAGAGTCAAGGCAATGCATCGAGAGACCAGCAGGATTACTACACGCTAAAAATACCTGAGTGGAAGTGGGAGGAAATCGGAATGGATTTCATTAGGTTTGCCTAAGACTCAAGGAGGTTATGACTCCATATGGGTTATAGTGGATCGTTTGACCAAAGTAGCCCATTTTATCCCCGTGAAGACCACTTACTCGGAGATAAATTAGCGTAATTGTAGATGATCAGGATTGTCTGTTTGCACGGAGTGCCAAAGAGGATTGTATCAGACAGAGGTACCCAATTTACCTCAAGGTTACGGAATAAGTTGCATGAAGCCATGGGAACCCGCTTTGAACTTCAAGATGACTTATCATCCACGCACGGATGGACAGGCCGAAAGAGTCAACCAGATTCGGAGGATATGTTAAGAGCTTGTGCATTGGCTTATGCTACCTCTTGGGATAAGAGTTTGCCGTATGCCGAGTTCGATTACAACAATAGTTATCGTGCTAGTTTACGATGTCACCTTTTGAGGCATCAGATGGACGCACCATGTCTGACGCCATTGAATTGGAATGAGACCGGCAGCGCCGTGTCTTTGGGCCTGATATTCTTCAGGAGGTGAAGAGCAGATCGCCATGATTAGGGAAAGGTTGAAGATCGCCCAATCTCGATGAAGAGTTATGGCCGACAATCGTCGCAGGGATTTGAGTTTTGAACCAGACGACTTTGTATACCTCAGAGTTACGCCTCTCAGGGGAGTTAAGAGATTCCATGCCAAAGGGAAACTCGCACCCCGTTATGTTGGACCATTTAAGATTTTGAGCCGCAGAGGTGAAGTTGCTTATCAACTGGAGTTGCCACAGTCGTTAGCAGGAGTGCATGATGTATTCCATGTGTCCCAGTTGAAGAAGTGTCTCCGAGTTCCTGAGGAACAAACACCGCTAGAGTTAATTGAGTTGCAAGAGGATTTGACTTATAAGGAGCATCCCGTGAGGATTCTGGACACAAGGGATCGAGAGACCAGAAATAAGTCAACCCGCTTCAGAGAGTTCAGTGGAGTAACCATGAAGAAAGCGAAGCGACTTGGGAGCGAAGAGGAATTGAGGAAAGAGTTTCCAAACCTATTCTCAGAGTGAGCCCTGAATCTCGGGACGAGATTCTATTAAGGGGAGGTTTGTAACACCCCAAAATTTTGCTTTTCTTAAATTCATGTGTGATTTGGCACTTTGGTGAATTTTTGGAATTTTCTGGAATTTATTTGGATTTATTTGGAATTTATTTGAATTTATTCCATTTTGAAATAATTAAAGAATTTAATTTTGCAAATAAAATTTTGTTGGAAATATTTTATTTAAGTCCCAAATACTCCTAAAATATTTTCCAGAATTTTTCCGAATTTTTCCGAGTATTTTGCTATTTTTAATGAATTAAATGAATTCTCGGGAATTATTTTAAATATTAAATCGCTGGAAATTCAAGTCGGGTCAAGCATCGTTCATCCGATCGAGCCCGAGTCAGACTCGAGTTTGAGTCCGACCCGAGCCACGTGACTCGACCAAACCAACTCCAAAACCTAATCGATCCCAACCGTTGGATCAAGATCCAACGGTCAGGATCTTCCCGCATCGCTTTGGCCGAATCCAAGACGGATCCGATCGCCCACGCGATCGTGGCCGTTGATCGTGCCACGTGACGGCCGTGCGTCATCGTCCCCGCCGAGTCCGCCGGACTCCTCGCCGCTTGTCGCCGCCGCGTGTAGGATTAGGGTTCCGCCTCAGGCGCCGCATGCCGAGGGCATTTAAATACCGGTGGTACCCGAGGACCGCCGTGACTTCGCGCACTCTCTACCCTATCTCACCGAGCCTCGGCCGCCGTAGATCCGCCGGAATCGCCGCCGGAGTCATAGCATCCCTCATTGTGGTTTTGCTTGATTCCGCCGCCGCCCGCCGCCCCCCGCCGCCATTGACCCCAGATCCGGAACCCACGGCCAGCGCACGAAGAGACCCTTCACCTCGCCGAGCACGCCCCAAACGCTGTTCGTGTGGTGGTCGCCGTCCTCGGCCCGGCAGCCACGACTTCGCCGTGAAGCCATCACCGACTCCCGAAGCTCCACCAACCGTCCGATCAAGATCCAAGGGCTCAGATCGCGCCACGTCACCCTCGGTGAGTTCCCCGCTGAAAATCCTAGATCTAATCTCAATCGTTGGATCTAGATCCAACGGCTTAGGTCGTGCCACGTGGCGGAGCTGCACCAGTTAGATTGGATCCGGACCGTTAGATCAAGATCCAACGGCCCAGATCAACCCGCGCGCCAAGCACCGGAGGCCCAAATTCAATCCTAGCCGTCGGTTTTCCAAACCAACGACTACGATCGTACACGTGTCCAGGGAGCCGAACCGCCGCCCGCGCCACGCGGGCAGGCTAATCGACACGCGGGCCCGCGTGTCGGGCCGATCGCACCGCGGACGTCACCCATGACGTCATCGGTAGGTCCCACCTCGCCAAGACCGTGGCCGAGCCTCGCCGACGTCACCCGTGGGCCCACATGTCGACACGCGTGAGCCGTGGACCGAGTCCATGGACCTACCGACGCCAGCAGACCAATCCATTGCTGCCACGTGTTCCTGCTGACGCAATAAATGATTTTTCGAAAAAGAAAATGATTTAATAAATCGGTTTAATAATTGATTTGAATTTCAAAACTTCAAACGCTTATAACTTTTATGCGTTTCAACTCCGATTTGAGTGATTCAAATTTCTAAATTTGTATAAAATTGAGACCTACCTAAATATGAATTTTAATTAATTTTTGGACTAAAGTTTTTCTCTGCAAAATTATTTGCGTCTTAACTCCAAATTTGACGATTCCAGTTTCTAAAAACTCATAAAATTATGTTCTCTCTGTTTATGGATTTTATTTGGATGTTTGGACACTTTTTGCCTATTGTTTATTCGTGTATTTGCTATTTGCACGCTTTACGAGTAGACATTGAAGTGCCGGAAGGATTCGAAGGAGAAGTATTGACTCAGGATCCAACTCAAGACCAAGAACAAGTACTTTTTGAAGGCAAGTTGTGCTTTGACCATGTTGATCCTATTTGAAATCTATTTTGATTTAAACTATTGCATGCTAGTTCAATTAGAAAAATACTTTGTTTAAACATGGGGGTTAGATAAATACCAATTTCTTTGTATGACACCTTGATTACTTAAGTATGTGCCATGACCCTTGTCACCCTAGTTGTGGATTACTAGTTGGACATTATTAAATCGCCAACATGGGTTTAGACCGTTGTAGTATCTTTGCTTAGACACACTACGTGCTCATAACATGATTTTGGATAATCAAATGTTAATATTGACTTAATGATATATTGAACCTGTTTTGGAAAGGTATCATGTGATGTTGATGTCACGTGGTGCATGATAATCAAGCGGGTTTGATAAACGATTTCGGCCAGGGGCATGTGGCAAGAGTAATCAGGTGGGCCAGTTGTGGCATTGGGAGTGTTGATTTGGTTCTTCGGGTAGTCTTGCCCAGGTCACCCTAAGGACTTCACCTTGCAAGCCTTTGAACTGGGTCTAACGTGCAACCACATGTCTGTAATGGGACGGACCTAGTTGACTAAGTTACTAATAACGCACTGTGGGACCTCGGAGGTCAACTACACCCTTTGTGTAAGTTGTGCGGGGAGCGCATCGGCCGAGGCCAGGTACCCATCTAACGGTTGATTGGCCTAGACTTCGCCTTAGCGAAGGGAAGGGTTAGTCGCAATAACCGGGAGGACCACTTGTATTGTTAGAAGTTTCCAAAAGACTTTGTTACGGAACTCGCCTTTGTGGTGTTTGTTGTATCTTGTGGGTAAAGTGCATAACCTCTGCAGAGTTTAGAATCTATTCGAATAGCCGTGTCCGCTGTATTGGACATCGCTCGGGAATTACTGATCAAGGGTTAGATTTTCTCAAAAATAACTTTGGTTTGAAAGGTTGGGCTAGATTAATAATGAAGTTGATGGAAATGTGGTTTAGGATGGGAAAGATGTTTACCAAACTTCTTGAATAGTTACTTATGCTTTACTTATTTCTACTGCTTTCGAATCTACTTACATTACTTTTAAAATGTCAAGCATCGCAAATATACCTTGAGCTATTCCTTTGTACCAAGCCATGCATATAGTATATTAGCTTGCATTCTTGCATGACTTGCTTGAGTACCAAGTACTCACCCTTGCCACAATACAACACCAGTTGAAGAGGAGACTGCACAAGCTTTGGAGGAGGAACTCCAAGAAGATCCGTCTACTTAGGGAAGCGAGCCCAGTCAGTTGCCTGTGGTATACTGGATGGCGCCACGATGTTACCTTCTTTGATTTTCCGCTGCTATTATTTTTCTCTGAATAAGCTTCGCCTTGCGAGGCATATATTTGTAACTTGACCATAAGGTCAAGTAACCAGTTTGACTATTTAAATAAAAGTACTTTATTGGTATCGAGTGGTATGATTGTGATATTTACCGATGTTAAGTCCGGATTTGCAAATTCGGGGTCCCGACAGTGTGTTTGTGATAAACATTAGAGAGAGAGAGAGGGAGTGATTCCCAACAATTGGTATCAGAGCTTTCAGGTTATGCCGAAGATGATGCCGCGCAGTGATGCCTCACCGAGCGGAGCCATTGTGAGGAGTGGCTTGGGTGACTCGACGACAACGACGATGATGACAGCAGGAAGGCTCCCGTACCCGATGTTGACAAGGACGAACTACGCAGCATGGGCGATGAGGATAAAGTACTTGCTTCGAGCCAACGGCGCATGGGGTGCTGTTGTTCACGAGGGCTCGTCTAAGGACGTCGATGAGAGCAAGGACCAGCTGGCCTTGACGATCATCTCGCAGTCGATGGACGACGAGACGCTGCTGCGATTTGCGGAGAAGGAGACTGCGTCTGATGTGTGGAATGCGCTACACTCTATGCACGTGGGCGTTGAGTGTGTCCGGGAGGCGAGGATCCAGTCCTTGCGCTCGGATTTTGATAACCTTAAGATGAGTGATGCAGAATCCGTGGATGATTTCGCGGTGAAGTTCACGACGCTCGTTGGATGCATCTGTGAACTTGGATAAGCGATGGAAGAGAAGTACGTCGTGAAGAAGTTGTTGCGAGCCGTCTCCGTCAAGTTCATCAATGTTGCTTTGTCATTATCGCTATTCGGTGACATCAACAAGATGGCCATGGAGGAGGCCATTGGGTCACTGAAGGCACATGAAGAACTGCTCAAGGGGCACGAGGCACAAACAGAAGAGCAACTTCTCATGATAAGAGGACATGACTCGTTGCGAGGACGAGGTCGTGGCCGTGGTGAAGGTTGGGATAAATCTAAGGTACAATGCTATAATTGTGAAGAGTATGGGCATTTTGCTTATGAATGTCCTGAGAAAAAGAAGGAGAAGACACTTCTTGCTATGGCAACAAGTGACGATGAACCAACCCTCCTTTGAAGCTCCGTGAAGATTTGAGAATCAAGATTAGGGGGGAATTGATAGAACTAATCTTGATTAATTCATATGCATGTTTCTATTTTCATTCATATGCATGTAGCGAACGTTTGTATAGGGCCTTGCATATGTTAGTAGTGTGTGGCACTAGAAGATGCACATGGTATGTAGTACGTGCGATACGTACACGTGTGATACGTATACAAGTGTGGAGGCTTGAGCCGGAGTGTTGCCAAGAGCCGTGAGATGCGGCAGGATGGAGGTGCCAATATCTGCTCCATGTGCAAGGGGCTGCTGCAACAGAAGTTCGTCTACAACTAGCAGGTTGTTAGCAACAGCGATTACTAGTTTCATGAGTAAGTAGTTAGCATGAGCATGCATGGGAACTAGCAGGTAGTTCACGTAGTGGACTAAGTGGAGTGCTACTTGGTCTTCCTGGCTTGTAGCTACACGATCAAGTCCTTGCATGCAGAACGTACTCAGTCAAGCGGTGGAACGGGTAGCTCGCTGATCGAGTCGTGTGCGTAACGACCGGAGGCTGGAGACGTCCTATAAATACCTGTTCTCGTCATTTATTTTCCCAGTGAGAGTGATTCTCGACAATAAACATAGCAAGCTAGTTGCATTTGTGTCCAAGCACTTTTGTTCCCATGTGTATTTCTGTGTGCTTGTATCCAAAGAAGCAAGTGTGTGTGCATGTTTGTGATAAACATTAGAGAGAGAGAGAGAGAGGGAGTGATTTCCAACACAACTGAGGTAGATGGCGCACAGGGGCTGAGTGTTGACGGCGGTGGTGATGGCGAAGAGTGTGAGGTTCGGCTAGGAAAGAGGTGCAACTGAGAGAACATGAAGTTGCAAACTCAATGATGCAGAAGGAAAGACTAGTGGCATCATGATAATGGTTGTGGCGATGGGCTCCACAATAGTGACGTTCTGTGGCGGCGCTTCGATGATATGAAGGGGAACACCGAGTATAACATGTGACGGTCAATCTGATGGTGATGTCGGTGGCGATGGAATCGGGCGGCAATGCGGCGATAGTAGAAAGTATGGATTCGACTCAATATGGGCAAAACGTGGATGAAAATAAAATCAAACAAGGGGTGAGTAGATTGGAACAAGGGGGTAAGAGATGACACAAACATATTTGAGTTTGGCTCATCGGGGTGGCAAGGAATGGATGAGCACGTGGCAGGTGCAATGACTCCTGTCATAGGACTTGGAGAAGATGATGGCGGTGGCTATCTCCAGTGAATATAGCGAGCACGAGTTGTAGAACGGAGGGCGACACACTTTGGGGTGCCTCGACTTGTAAAAGGGTGACTAGGGTTTGCCAAGATGGGTGAGGACACCGAGAAAACTAGGGTGACGATGGACTCATGCCCAAGTCCAGCTTGGAGACGACGGGTAGAGCTGAAGGAGCCCACACATCAGCATCAACAAAATCGGCGCGGATGCATGGCGCACGGGCTTGATGCTATGCGTTAGCGTGGGCTGGCTAGACTAGCACACTTGAGGGAGAGGAGCGACAGGGGGGCTGAACCGTGCAGGTGAGACCGGTCTAAGAAAGAGAGCAAAAGAGGTGGGCCAGAGGCAATTCGGCCCAAGAAGTCTTCGAGGGTTTTTATTTAGTTTTTTATTTTAGAAAATACCAAAAAGAAAAAAAAGATCATAAATCAAAATAGCAAATGAACTAAAACAATTCTTAGAAAAATCTAAACAATACTTTCAAGCACGAAGAGCCCAAATAAAATAATTTTGGCAATAATTGATCTTGGATTTAGTCACATTAAATTATTTTTAATTTAGGAAAATCATGGTTAAACTTTGTTAAGCAATATATTCGGTGAAAAATTTTAAGGGACCTGCACTACACAAAGAAATTTTAAAAGAGTGAAAATTGAGATGTTACAACACTTTTGCAGCACATGTGTTAGCTTCTGAACTTATCAATTCTGTGAATGCCATTGAGTACTTCCACTAGTGAGAATACTCATTTTTGAATGCCATTTCTCAGTTCTAAATGTCACCTACATTGAAATAAATTCTAGAGGTTACACGTGAGAAATTAATTGTTTTGACTGAATTTTTTGGATACAGCTAGATGTCGAGTATATCTGCCCATGCTCTTTAATCATCTGCATTTATAAATCGCTATATCCATTTAATTGGCAAATCTTTGTGATTTGGCTAGGAAATTGGCTCTGTTTCATGTGAAACACTTTTGCGGTTCAAATGTTAGCTCTGAACTAGTTAATTTTGTGAATGACACATAGTACTTCCAACTATGAGAATTACTCATTTGTGAATGCCATTTCTCAGTTCAAAATGTCACCTACTTTGCAAAAACATTCTAGAGGTTAAACATGAGAAATTAATTATGTTGAGTGATTTTTTTGGATATAGCTAGATGTCGAGTATATCTATATGTACTATTTAATTATCTGAATATATAAATCACTGTATCCATTTAATTTTTAATTTTTTGTGATTTGACTGGGAAATTGGCTCTGTTTCATGTGAAACACTTTTGCAGCTCATGTGTACTTCCACATGTGAGAATTATTCATTTGTGAATGCCATTTCTCAGTTCTAATGTCACCTGCTTTGCTATAAATTCTAGAGGTTACACAAGCTTTAACTTGTGAATCACATCACTGTTGTGAATGCCATGTGTCAGTTCTGAATGTCACCTACTGATTAGACTACCTAATTTGTGAATGTCATTGCTACAAATTTCATTCATTTGTGAATGCCATTTTTTTATTTGTGAATGAAGATAGCTGATACTGTTCACTCAGTTGTGCTGCTTTGCCTACTATCTAATGCTTCTAAATGTTGGCAAGAAATATTATAACTGATTAGACTTGCTAGATGGTTGTACCTACATGCTGATACTGACCACACAATTCTTTTTGTGCTTGGCTAGTCAATTTGTATGGTATTTTCTAGTACTTGGTTAGTTCATATTGATTCATGTAGGACTGTTACAACATGGCAGATGATAGGTTTTGCCGAGTGGAATGATAAGCACACTAGGGTAGTTTGTGAGTTGTTTGCGAAACAAGTTAGGGTTAGGAACTAACCTCATACCGACTTGAACCATGTAGGATATGCTAAAGTAGAAAAGATGTTTAAGGATAGTACCAGCCTTGAGTATAATAAGAAGCAATTCAAGAGCAAATGGGATAAGTTGAAGAATGAGTATACTATTTGGCAGAAAAAAAACTTGCTAGTCGTGATGTTACTTTTTATGAAGATGCTTTACTTTCATCTGGTAGTGATAGTAATGGTTGTTCATCTACAAATGAATCTGAAGAATCTGAAATTTCATCCACAACTGAATCTGAAATTTTCGAAGTTGCTGCAAGAAATGCAGAATTTGAGGTAGTTTTACCTACTATTGATAATGATTCATCTATTGGTTCTACTTTACAACCAATTTCAGCACCTAGTGGTTCTAATTCACAGCCAGTCTCAACATCTCCTAGTACTAATGATCATTGCTTTGCTCAAGATAAAACAAGAAGAAATATTCAATTGCCTGCTAGATATCGTGACACTGATGATATGGCCTGTTATGCTCTTCTTGCTGCTGAAGATATTTGTGATACTTTTGAACCTTCTTCTTATTCTGAAGCTATCTCATTTGAAAATTCTTCTAAGTGGTTGACAGCTATGAATGAAGAAATTTTGAGCATTTATAAGAACAATACATGGAATTTGGTTGAGCTTCCAAAAGGTAAGAAACTTTTAAAGTGCAAATGGATTTATAAGAAGAAGAATGGTATTGCTGGAATTAAACCTGCAAGGTGGAAAGCTCATTTAGTGGAAAAAGGTTTTGACCAAAGGGAAGGTATTGACTTCAATGAAGTTTTCTCTCCTGTTGTTTGCCACTCTTCAATTCGGGTTATGCTTACTTTTGTTGCTTTATTTGACTTGGAATTAGAGCAACTTGATATTAAAACTGCCTTCTTACATGGAGATTTAGAAGAGAAGATTTTTATGACACAACCTGAGGGTTTTGCTACTCCTGGAAAGGAAATTTAGTTTGTCATTTGAAAAGGTCTCTCTATGGTCTAAAACAAGCTCCAAGGCAGTGGTATAAAAGGTTTGATTCTTTTATGATTGCACAACAGTATTCTCGCAGCAATTATGATAACTGTGTTTACTTCAAGGAGTTTTCAAGTGGCTCTTTTGTTTATTTGCTGCTCTATGTTGATGACATGCATATTGTTTCTCATGACAAGTCACTGATTAAAACGTTAAAGGCTCAACTTAGTCATGAATTTGAGATGAAAGATCTTGGTCCAGCAAAGAAAATTCTTAGGATGGAAATTTAGCGTGATTGCAAAGCTGGTACATTATTTCTATCTCAGAAAAATTACATTGAGAAGGTACTTGGCAGATTTAATCTTAGTGATTGCAAACCAGTTTCCACACATTTTGCCTCTCACTTTAAATTATCTTCAAGTCAGTGTCGTACTAGTGAAGAAGACAAAGACTATATGTCTCGTGTTCCTTATTCTAGTGTAGTTGGTAATCTCATGTATGTTATGATTTGCACCAGACCAGATTTAGCTCATTTTATTAGTGTTGTTAGCAGATTTATGCATAATCCTAGTAAAGAGCATTGAAATGCAGTTAAGTGGATTCTTCGTTACTTGAAAGACACTTCAAATTTTGGGTTGATGTTTGATAAGAATAAAGTGAAGACAAATGATGTTCTTGGGTTTGTTGATTTTGAGTATGCTGGTGATCTTGATAAAAGAAGATAAAAATTTCTTGTTATATCTTCTCTTTATGTGGTTCTGCAGTCAGTTGGACAACATCTTTATAGACTATTACTGCTCTTTTTACTACTGAAGCGAAATATGTTTCAGCCACTGAAGGTGTTAAGGAAGCTATTGGTTGCGAGGTCTGGTTTCTGAACTTGGCATTAAACATGATACTCTTACTGCTTATTGTGATAGCCAGAGTGCTATTTGTTTGACCAAGAATGATATGTAGCATGCCAAGACAAAGCACATTGATATCAAGCACCACTTTATTCGCGACATTGTTGCTGAAGGACATATTGTTGTGGGAAAGATACACATTGATGATAATCCTGCAGACATGCTCACCAAGTCTCTCTCTAAAACCAAGTTCAAGCGTTGTCTTGACTTGGTTGGCATTCATGGTACTTAACTACCCTTCGGGGTTTCTTGGAGACAAATTTTCATTATGGATTTTGAGTCAAGGGGAGGTTTGTTAGGAATATAACTCAATCTACTCTTAACAAACATAGTCCTTTCCTTCTACGTTTCGGACTCCTCGGCTATATAACGCACCCCCGTGTACTTGCACAGATTGAATCATTATAGTGATCTTTGTGTCTCCTGTGGTTTTTTTATCGCAAGGGATTCCATGTAAAACATTGTGTCCATTGTGTGCTGTGCGTGTGCGATCTACTCCTAACCCTAGTAGCAGCATCCACGTGGACTCTTTTTATTTATTTATTAGTTGATTGGGATGCCATGTCCGCATAATTGGGTCCATAGGGATGCCACGTAAGGCAAAACCACACTAGAATTGGTCGAGGCATGTGTTTTAGACTGTTTAGATAGTTTAGGGTTGTGTTTTATACTGTTTGGAGTTAGGGTTAAAAAAACTCACTCAGGCAGTATTTGAGGTTGGAAAATGGGCTTTCCCTTTTTTTTCTAACTAGGATAAGTATTTGGCAATAGTGTGAGGACTCAAAGGAACAAAAAAAAATGAAGAGAATGGCTAAGTAACACTCGAGTGTTTTTTTGGTTAATGAGCACTCAACTTAGGGGCCTATAAAGAGAAGGGTGGTGGAGAGAGATGGCAAATTGATTGGACAATGGATCTAGATCCAAATGCTACAAATTTGAGTGCTTACAGACTAAAAAAACACTCAAATGCTCCATGCACTACTACAGATCCGGCCTTCCATACCGGCCCAATAGTACCGGTTATGCATGAACCGGGACTAACATTTACATCAGTCCCGGTTCAACGGTCTACAGGTCCGGGGGGATCATCAGTACCGGTTGTAACTACCAACCGGTGCTAATGCTCTCACATCAGTACCGGTTGGTTACACCAACCCGTACTAAGCAGCACAGGAGCCGTGGATGGTTCTTAGCACCGGTTGATGTAACCAACCGGTACCGATGTTCGTGTTATCAGTACCGGTTGGTTAAACCAACCAGTACTAAGCAGCCTCCTCGGCTCTTGTGCTGCTTAGTACGGGTTGGTGTAACTAACCAGATCGATATGGAGCATCAAAGACCGTTGTTGTATTTGACCGGTACTAATGCGCTTCGTCTCCCGCGCCGATCAATCCCCCGCGCGCCTTTACGATGAAACTCTTAATTCGTGTTCATCCGGATTCTTGTTTTCCGATCCAGCCTCCTATAAAACCGTCGATCGATCAGAAGGGAGACGATCGATGATCAGTAGTAAGCCCATTTTTTAACTATGGCAGCTTCTCCTTCTTCTCCCTCTGGCGCGCCATCATCACCACCTCGGGAGAAGGACGAGGAGGAGCGGGAGGAGGAGGAGGAGGAGGACAATGAGGAGGAGGAGGAGGAGGAGGAGGGTTGGGTCCGCTCGAGGAGCGCGACGTCGTCGGACGAGGATGACGATGATGAAGACGTCATCCACGACGACGGCGATCGCCTTGACAGCGACTCGTGACGACAGCCCCTACGGCGATGACGACGGGTGGTGGTATGGGTGATCGCGCCACCCACCACCCGTGCGCCGCTATGCATATTATATATATTGTAATTAATTAATATAATATGTAATGTTTTATATTATGAATTATTAATATGATATGTAATGTTTTATGTAATGAATTATTAATATAATATATAATGTTTTACCTCCCCCTTCTTGAAGCTCCGTCGCCTTTACCGTTAAATTGAAATATTAAAAAAAATTATAAAACATAAAAAACGTTGAAAAAAATTACGGCACAATGCATTGTCGTTCAAAACAATGGCTTCGAGAAACATTCGATTGGACAGTGAAAATCAGGAGAAAATCGGAAGAAAAATTATGAAAGTATGATTCGAGATGAATATCTTTATAAATATTTATATTATATGCATGAAAATCATATGTGTACATTTATCTCGGGGTCGTCAGTACCGGTTAAAGGTACCAACCTATGCGATAGTAACATCGCATGGGCTTTGTATTCTGAACCGGTACTATCTAGTAGCAACAGCTACGGTTGCAGGTGGATATTAGTACCGGTTTGTGCTTTGAACCGGGACTAGTGTCCGACCAATTTAAACTCTTCGTCCTCCCGCTCTCTGCCAGACCGAGTCATTTGATCGCGAGAGATGAACAGGAGTTCATCGCCAAGGAGCTCGAAGGAGGGGAGGTGTAACACCCCGGCATTTAATATGCCTGAATGCTACCAAACATAAGCTAAACAACATCTAAATACCACATTTAACATAAAATTCCAGCAAAGGTGCATAGGCTAAAAACCGAGATGTCGGCAGCACCTCCTTTGATTTAACATAAATTTAAGGAGCAACAACAATATAGCATTATAAGGCAATATGAGATACATCTAAAACAGCAATAAATAGAGTCTTAGCGACAATATAAGACTATCATCAAAAACTCAAAGTCTCCAAGTGTCAAACGAACAATAAAATTCTCATAAACCAAGCTAAGCCTTAAATCAATGATCATCACACGCAATTTATTATAAAACTAATGGAATGACTTGTGGAATCAAAATAAGTGAAGCTACGTGTAGGTGTGTGACTATTCCCCTTTCCCGCATGCCGTTCTCATGGTACCTAAAACAACAAGAAAACACAAGCGTGAGTTCGAAACTCAGCAAGCATATTGTAATGGACAACAAGAACAATATCATGGCAATAACATCACCCATCATGTATATCATCTCATTCATGAACACTTAACAGTATCATCATCATTATGTATGCAATGTAATGCAATGCTCATGTCTCCTTGGAAACTCATACCGGTATGGTTGAGTACACACCCGTTGGTGTGCACCCTCTCCCCCCTTCCATCCCGAAGATGGAGGGTGCCTACTCCTCGCCTGCTCACCACGGTGAATGGAATCACGATGTAGGACTTACTCATTGGCTTTCCGGATTAGTCATAACTTTCTCACCGACCTTCCCGGACTAGTTATGACTTTCTCACCGCCCGAGCCATGTAACATGTCATGTATGCAAATATGCCATCATCATCATAAACTTGTATATTTAACACATGGCATCATAGCATACTCATCATATCATAGGAAAACATTAAAGCATGGCAATTGATCATATCATGAAATCCATCTTTCATCTAGTCTCAACAAGCAACATAACATTCGTTATTCATTACAACACACTTGCCTCAACCACGGGCAACGGAAAGGCGGGAAGTAGAAGGCACTCCCGGGGTCGCACCACCTGCACACAGGTATCACACACTCACAATCATGCCCACAAAACAGTACGCAAACCCCCATCTAACCCGACATTGCCAACTACTCGCAAAACCTAAAAACAGAGGTTCTGTCCCGGCAGGACAGCAGCCTTGCAAAAGGCATAACTTGAGTTCTGGGACTCCGAATCAATTAAACGAGTACATCCTCGCGTAGCTTAGGAAATTTCCCAACTTTCTCTAGGTATAAGGAAAGACTGATTTGGATTCTAAAGTCGTCTAATCTACAGATTACCGAGATCTGTTCCAATCGCGTCACAGATTTTAATACGCTCGGTAAAACAGTCATAACTTTCAAACGGCTGGTCAGAATTTAACGTTCTTTATATGCACGGAAAGATAATAAAATTATCTACAACTTCTTAAAAGTCCGTACAGTCAGAATCGAACTCTAAATTGGCGAAAACAGGAACCCTAGGTCGACTGCTCATGCTGTCCTAAAACAGAAACGTGGCAACGTCTAGATCTAACCCAAATTACTCCAATCCAGCACCACCAATTGATCTAAAAACTTGATAATCACCCTAAGAACAGTACCTAGATCAATTCCAAGGATCCCCATGATCATACCTTTGCCCGATTTAACGAAAACTCCAATCGATCTCCTCGCTCCTCGCTCCTCGCTCCTCGTTCCTCGCTCCTCGCTCCTCGGATGGATCCATGAGGATGCAGGGGTGGGGAGGCCACCCTAGGGCAGCAAGGGGGTGGAGGAGAGGTGGTGTGCAATAGGGAGCAATGGGGGAGGTGGAGGCGCAAGGAAGGGAGAGGGGAAGGTGGGGGTGGCGGCTAGGGCTTGGAGGGAGAGGTGGGGGCGCCCAAGGGCAGGGGGAGCACGCCCAAAAGGCTGGTGAGGAGCCCTTTTACCAGCCCCCACACCCAATCCTAGTCCTTTACGGAGACCTACTCCATCCCACCAAAGCCCACCAAGGCCCAAACTCCCCCGGGAAGGCCCAAAACCCCGGAAACGGCCCGGAAACACCCCGGAAAAGCTATTAACCTCCATATCCTATAGTTTTAACCTTAATTCCACATATCATAATGTTATTAACCTTATCATGCACGTTAAATAAGGTTACGACACTCCGTGGTGTCACAACGCTTCAAAAGGCCCAAAAACGCGAGTAAACCTCAAGCCGAAAGGTTTTATTCTCTAATTTCACCTTCTATAACGTCACACCAAACCGTAGTGTCACAGGAGGTGCTGCCAAAAATTCGAATTTTTTTGTCATTTTACTCGCAACCAAGATACCTAAGGTTAGTAATATCATTCCTCACTACACTTGGTGTTAAATGGGGCCTCTTCTTTGCTTAAATTATGAAGAAAATTTGATCTTTTCCATTAATCGTTGAAGGATTATAAATGTATAAATCAAGCTCGATCAATTGAAGTAAGATACAAAAACTTATTGTGTAAGCTTATAATTTGCTTGGATTATAATATAGCTCGCATTTAAGGTTTGGATCTAGCTCAATTTTATGTTTTAGTTCCATCGATCTAGCTCAAATTAGGTTGCACGTAGTTGGGGAAATTAAAAATGGTGCATTTGAGAAAAGTTTTCATAAAATTGGTTGCACGTAGTTGGGGAAATTAAGAATAGTGCATTTGACAAAAGTTTTCAAAATTTGAGCAAAGATGTCGTTAAATTTGTTCACAATTTTGAATCTAGACTATGATTGACCAATTTTTTTTGTAGGTTGAAAAAACTTGTGTAAGTTTATATTTTGCTTGCATTATTATTTAGCTCGAATTGTATGTGTGGCGAACCGGTACTGATGTGAGACTATCGATGCAGCTTGTGCCTTCAACAGGGACTATGTCGCAATATACACGTCTTCCACCTCCCACTCTCTGCCAGACCAAGATCATTTGATCTGCCGGCGAGATTAAGAATGGTGCATGTATAGTTGGGGAAATTAAGAATGGTGCATGTATAGTTGGGGAAATTAAGAATGTTGCATGTTATGTGGAAAAAGAAGAAATTTAAATTCATTTGCGAATTAAAAATAATATCAGCAATATAAATGGCTTTATAGAAAATATAAAATGAGTTAAATATTAGAGAAAACTTTTCAAAAATTTTGCAAAAAAGTTTTCAAAAAAAGTTTTAAAAATTTGAGCAAAGTCATCGTGAAACTTGTCGGGTATGAATACCGGAGTAAATAATCATTTTATGGGAAAATATGTAATGAAATATAGTGCCTTTAAAAATATTTAATGAAATAAAGCCATTTTAAAAATATAGTTGTCTTGATTTGGATTTTGGGAAATGTTCAATAATTCATTATCGAAAAATGAGTTAAAAGTTACCTTGATCGAATATAATGTAGATGGACCGCGATGGATGTACATGGACCGACGCTCCCGGAGTTCTTGCAGGGTTTGCAAGATTTTCTTCGTGGCAAATTGATGAATACACGACGTCAGACTACATATGTTGTCCATGCATAGACTGCAAGAATGAGAAGGAGTGGTCAAACTCAGTCACATTCACTTCCATTTGCTCTCAAGAGGTTTCATGTCAAATTATACATTGGACCAAGCACGGTGAAGAAGAGATTATACAAGAAGAAGGTGAACAAGAAGAGGCGGAGAACAATATCTTAGACGCTGGCCAACCTGGCTCTAACGAAGATACATTTGGGGAGTTTGGCAATGATGACCTAGACCAGATGCTGCTTGATGGAGAGGGAGAATACATCGATGAAAGACATTACGGAAAATTTCAGCGCCTATGGGAGGACCACAAAACATTGTTGTATCCAAACTGCCAACAGGGCCATACAAAGTTGCGTACTACACTAGAACTGATGCAATGGAAGGCGACCAATGGATTGTCTGATAAGGGATTCGACGAGTTGTTATGCCTCATGAAAAAGTTACTTCCAGAGGGGAACACACTGCCCGAAACTACGTACGATGCCAAACAAGTTATCCGCCTTTGGGGTGGGAGGTACAGAAGATACATGCATGTCGGAACGATTGTATCCTTTATCGCAATGAGTACGAGGATTTGGATGCTTGTCCGGTGTGCAAAACTTCTGTATAAGACCAGGCATGATGACCCAGGTGAGGTAGAGGGGCGTGTAAGAAGAAGAGGCCCCTGCTAAGGCGGTGTGGTATTTCCTATAATACCCCAGTTGAAGCGTTTATTTGCGAACAAAGTGCATGCCCAGATGATGCGCTGGCACAAAGAAGACCGTAAGGACGACGGAAGGCTAAGACACCCTGCTGATGGCTCCCAGTGGAGGAAAGTCAATAGAACATACCGGACTTTGCTTTGAGGATGCAAGGAACATAAGGTTTGGGTTGAGTCTGAGATGGGATGAACCCGTATGGCGAGATGAGCAGCGATCCAAGATTTGGCCTGTGACCCTATGTATCTACAACCTTCCTCCTTGGTTGTGTATGAAGCGGAAATACATTATGATGCCGTTGCTTATCGAAGGCCGAAGCAACCTGGAAACGACATCGATGTGTACCTCAAACCGTTGGTTGAAGATCTGCTAACATTGTGGAACGATGGTGCACGTGTATGGGATGAGTACAAGAGAGAGCACTTCATTTTGCGTGCATTGCTATTCGTAACCATCAACGACTGGCCTGCACTTGGTAACCTTTCGGGCCTGTCTATCAAAGGATATAAAGCCTGCATCCACTGCTTAGAGGAAACGGACAGCAAGTACCTAAAAAACTCTCGAAAGGTTGTGTACATGGGCCACCGCAGATTCCTCCATCCGACGGACCCGTTAAGGAGGAAGGGTGAGAATTTTGATGGGACAGAAGAGAAACGTAAGAAACCCCTGCATCGCAGTGGGGCTCTTGTATTTTCTTTGGTAAAGGATCTGAAAGTAGTATTTGGAAAAGGTGCAGGTAGCAAACTGTCTCCGAGAGAACAAGGTCACACGAAGCCCATTTGGAAGAAGAAGTCAATATTTTGGGACTTACCTTCTTTGGAAAGACTTAGAGGTCCATCACTCACTAGACTTCATGCATATCACAAAGAATGTCTGCGTGAACCTGCTAGGCTTCCTAGATATGTATGGCAAATCAAAAGATACACTTCAAGCACGAAAGGACCTACAAATACCGGGAATCAGAACGACCTACATCCGGAAATGAGAGCAGTATGACAGACATTACCTCCACCCCGCTAGCTACACTGAGCAAGGAAGAGAAAAAAATATGATTAAGTTCTTGAACAGTGTGAAGGTCCCTTTCCGGATACTCCTCGAACATAAGGAGACTCATAAACATAAAAGAGAATAAAATTGTACACACAAAATCCCATGATTGTCACGTGTTGATGACACAATTGCTCCGGTGGCGGTGCGAGGTATTCACGGATCGGGTACGAGGGACAATCATAAAGTTGTGCTCGTTCTTCAACGCGGTGTCGCAGAAGGTTATCGAGCCAAATAAGTTATCTAATCTGCATGATGACATGGTCAATAGTCTGGTTAGCCTTGAGATGATCTTTCCTCCATCATTTTTTGATATTATGGTCCATCTCATGGTCCACATTGTTAAAAAGATAGAAATTCTCGGACCCGTGTTCCTCCACAATATGTTCCCTTTCGAGAGGTACATGGGCATCCTAAAGAAGTATGTTCAGAATCGGTCTCGCTTGAAGGCTGCATTGCGCAGGGTGTTGGCACAGAGGAGGTCATCGAGTTTTGTGTTAATTACATTGATGATCTGAATCCGATCGGCGTTCCTGTATCACGCCATGAGGGGAGGCTCCGGGGAAAAGGGACTTTAGGGAGAAAAGAATCCTATAGCGGCGATCTACTTTCATTTAAACAAGCACATTTCACAGTATTGAAACAAGCAACTGTAGTGGCTCCGTATATGTATGCTCACGAGATGAGTCTACGCGCCCAATACCTAGAGAAGTCAGATAAGTGGATCGCAGTCGAGCAAATGGATCATTTCGGCGGTTGGTTACAAAAGCAACTGCTGGGCAACCAGACAGATGATGAACAGTTGAAACTCTTGGCTCGGGGACCGTCCACGACAATCGTATCATTCCAAGGGTATGAGATAAATGGGTACACATTTTACACGATAGCCCAGGATAGCAAGAGCACCAACCAAAACAGCGGCGTCCGTATAGATGCCTTGGACAAAAATAGAAAGCTGGATACCTACTATGGTTTCATACAGGAGATCTGGGAGCTCGAGTACGGACCTTTAAAAGTCCCTCTGTTTCGGTGCCAATGGGTCAAACTAGCGTTGCGGCAGATCGATGAGTACGGTATGACAACTGTGGACCTCAAGCAAGTGGCCTATAGGGACGAACCGTTCGTGCTTGCTAATGATGTGACACATGTATTCTATGTGATGGACATGGATAGCAAACCGAAAAAGCGTATGGACAAGCCTACTAAAAGGAAGAGGCAAAGATGACAAATCTACCGAAAACATAAATCAGAATGAGAATACTAGCAGTGGCGATCAACCAAGGTGCCACGTGGTTCTTTCAGGTAAAAGAAGGATTGTCGGAGTTGAGGGCGTCACGGACGAAGAAGAGTATAATCAGTTCGACGAGCTGCCTCCTTTCACAGTGGACGTAGACATTAGTGCCCTGAATGATACAGAGCAATCTCCTTACGTACGCCGCGATCATAATGAAGGATCGCTTGTAAAAACAAAGTATGTTAGCAAATAAGTCCAACCTTGTTGTATAGTCCGTTGTTACAAGTTATAGTCTATCACTGATGGATGCTTAGTTTTCTTTTTTCATGTTAAATCTAGTCTACTGTGTTCCCATGCTTTGTGATATGCATGTAACAAGGTGAAAATTTGAATTGGAATTATAAGAGTGAAAAAATTACTTCATTTTATTATTATATTTTTAATTTATATTAATAACCTTATTTTATTTTTATATTTTTAATTCATAAACTAATATTCTAAAGAAAATATAGATTTTCAATATTATTGTTGAATTGTAGAAACTATAAAAGGGATTTATAAATGACTAGTAATCTTTTTTTTTAAAAAAAATCATTTTAGTGTGGAATAACCGAATAAGTATAATTTATTACTTTTTATTAAGCAAAAAAGCAATAATTGATTTTTCTTTCATTTTATTCTAAAGAAATTTTGAATTTAATTCTAATCAGTACCGGTTGGTGTATTTAACCAGTACTGATGTGATATAATCAGTACCGGTTGGATACACCCACCGGTACTGATAGCCAACCTAGGTTTTCCTTCGTGAGTCATATGTGGAACGATCAGTCCCGGTTGGTGTATCTAACCGGTACTGATATGTATATCAATCCCGGTTGGTTAAACCAACCGGGACTGATGGGGCCCCTATAAACCTCGCTGCCGCCATTTCTTCCCCACTTTGGTGCTCCTCCCGCCCGATTTACTCCCATTTCCGATCCGCTTCTCCGACGACGCCGCCCCCGAGATCGCTCGATCAAGGCTGCCCCGGAGGTCGTGCCCCTCCGACGACGCCGCTTCTCCCTGAGCTCGCCTGATCGCTGGCTGCCCCGAGCTCGCCTCGACGGCGCCTCGACGGCCGCCGCCCCTGGCTCGCCTGATCGCGCCGCTGCCGTCCAGAGCTCGCCCGACCGCACCGCCCGTGGAGGTTGTGATCTTGTTCACGAATATTGAATGAATGTTGTGTCTCTGTGATAGGTTATGTGGAGTCAAAAATAATTCTATGTTGCCAGTATAGTAATCGCATAAACAAATAAGGTAGTTCTTTCATTTCTGCTACTTGATAGTTGTTGAGATAGAGCTTGTTGAGATAGAGCACGGATTGGATGCTATCAATTTTATAAATGAAGCACAAGCTACAATTCCGCTTTTCTATTGTACATGATATTGAGTTTATTGAGAGATGCTATCAATTTTGCATGGTGCATCACATTACGTGTTCTCCTTTATAAATGGAACACAAACTACATAATGTCATGGCTAATCCAAGCAAACTTGTCTTTTATAGTGGGGTATTCATGTTACACATACGCTTGGTTTGATACTACTTAATTGTTCATTTACCTGTAATCCCTAACTCATATTTTGTAAAACAAGAGTTAACATAGAGTATTAGTGAGACAAAAATATCTAAAGAGGGAACCACTCAACTCGTGCCGCTTGCTCTTATATGGATCACATACTTCATCATACAACTAGCAATACGTACAAAGAAAAACAAGCCCTAGCTAGTTGTCATTTGGAGTACATTGACATATAAGTCAAGGATATATCTACCCTACGCACATGAGTATGGAGTTGGTCTAATCAACATTTGTTCCTCGCTGCCTTCCACGCCGTTACTTTTCAGTACCTTCTTCTAGCCTAAGAAACAACGATGGACGGCGAAGGATTTGATCAGGAAGAATTTATGACAAATTTGATTGCGGGAGATGGTGGTTATGAGGCCGCAGAGCACGATGAGGCCGCAGAGCACGATGAGGCCGCGGAGGTAACAATCAATCACGTTAATGATTGTCGATTTCACTATCATGCTAAGCCAACATTTTGACCCGTTCATGATTGTACCATGCTTTCAGACCGATCAACCAAGCGTGCAGTTGAAACAGCGAGGTCCAACCAAGAAGCCGAAGGCAAGATATGTTGTCACCGAAGTCAACGAGAACGGCCAACCTCAGAAACCCTTGACGGTGATTGGGCCGTTCAATTCGGCATGCGGCGTCCACGTTAGGGACCACGTGCCCATTAGCATAGCAAAATGGGATCAGGTTCCTGAAGATACGAAAAACATGCTTTGGAACGATGTCAGAGAGACATTCACCTTCCCCCAAGGGACCGAAGAGAAGGTGAAGAGTTACACTCTCAAGAAGATGGCCATCGCATTCCAAACTTATAAAAAAAAGTTGAACATAGAGTATATCAAGGAGAATCGAACGCCCGACTTCAACAAGTTCCCGAAGTTGCAAGATCACTGGGAAGCGTTCGTGAACTACAAGACTTCGGAGGAAGGTCAAAGTTTGAGTGAGAAGAACAAGCTGAATGCACAGAAGAAGAATTACCACCACCGACTCGGCCCTGGTGGTTACCGCCAAGCAATACCCAAATGGGAGAAGAGGGAGCATGACCTGCTAGCAAAGGGTGTCACACTCGCAACAATGGAATGGCCTGACAGAGCAAAGCATTGGTGCTATGCTCACAGCGGTGGCCTCGATGATAACGGCAATGCGGTGTTTGGGGAGGTGCTGAGAGATGTGGCCAGAAGGCTTATGCAGTCCATCGAGGAGACTTCCCAAGGTAGCTTCGTGCCAAACAGGGAGAATGACGAGCTAACAAGGGCTCTACAAAACTCAGAGCACCCTGGACGTACAAGAGGCGTTGGCGTCGTCCCTTGGAAGGTTGGTTTCGCTCAGGACGCCGAGACCTATAGGAGTCGAATGAGAAGCAAGGCTCGACATGCAGAACAACTTAGTGCGCTTGAAGAACGCATGACTCAAATAGAGGAACAATTAGCCCAAAGCCAACAACGGGAGACGTGCCAGGAACCTCCCAGGAATCCTAACATCATCAGCCCCACCGGCAATGGAGGCGCTTCCAGGTGGGCTGCCCAGCGGACTTGGACAGTACCCGTAGATGACATCGAGCACAGACACCTTGTGAGCTGCATGTCGGGCGCGAAACCTCTCCTTGAAGGCGGCGCATGGCATGGTTCACCCAGTGGAGCCGGGCAGCTCATCCATGGCCAACAGATACCGTCAAACTACTCCAAGGTCTCGGTGGAGGAGGTTTGCCCAGTGGTACGAGGACCTTGAGCTCGAAATTCCTGAGGTGACGGAGTCTGAAGCTAGCAGAGGCGGTACACACTTTCATCCTATGGCGCAAACGGCACATAATTTTTCGAGATAACATGGATGTGTCCTCTCTGCGAAGAAGCCCGACTCCTACACCACTTCCCGCACACCCAAGCCCAAGAAGAAGCCCGACTCCTACACCACCTGCCGTGCACATAAGCCCTACGAGAAGCCCATCTCCTCCCAAGAAGGCGCCGACTCCTACACCACCTCCCGCGCACATATGCCCTACGAGAAACCCGTCTCCTCCCAAGAATGCGCCAACTTCTACACCACCTCCCGTGCACTTAAGCCCCACAAGAAGACCGTCTCCTCCCAAGAAGGCGCCGACCAAAGGAAATAAGCCAGCTCAGCCAGCAGCTCCCAAGAAGACGTCCTCCACCCAATCCAAGAAGTTGCGTCCACTTTCGAAGCTGGCGTACGATATGACCGACGAGGAGACCAATAAGATTGTACAAGGTGAGGTAACTGAATTTTTTAGACCCAAGTCACCAAAGAAGAAGGTTCAACTCGCACGAAAGAATTTCACAAAGGCTTGAGGACTATTACAAATTTGAAGGATAAAAAAGAAATGCCTCGCCAATCAAACTACGAGCGCACATTGCGAAAGGAATGCCACAAGGAGTGGGCAGCTGAGGAGAAGGAGAAGGAGAAGGCTAAGGCGATGCTACAATTCTTTGATGAAACTGGCCTTGACCCAAATCAAATATTAGGCTCACAGAGATTGAGTATGCCCAAGTAAGATGGCCATTTACATTGGGTGGATCATTGGTCGAGCGTGAGGAGCTGCTCCACTAACGACAAAGATGCGGCAATTCCATGAATGGTACTTGGACGCGACCAAGCATGGTCTCTGATTGTTTGCGTCAAGTACAAGGATCAAGATTTTTATCACGGTGACGGTGAATTTTTATCGAATGGCATGTCATGTATGATCTATACTGCAGGCGCCCTCGGTAGCGTCCTTGGTGGGTTCTTTGGACTCTGTAAGTGTCTTATTTACAAAAAACCATCGTGCGTGCCCTTGTAGAGTACGGACCTTGTAAGCCTAACTAATTTCTTCTTGTGTAGCATGGAGATACAAAGATGCCGAAGGGATCAAATTTTTGACATAGGATTCATGGACCCATTAGTTATCAACGAGACAACCGTTAGATACAGCCCAAGCGAAACACAGACTAACGTATACAATGCGCTAATGGGACATCAATATAAGTCAAGGATATATCTACCCTACGCACATGAGTATGTGTTTTAAATCGCCTTGTTCTACTCCTTTTTCATAACACTATGTTAGAACTAATTAGTTATCTATGTTGACATATGTACAGTTTACCTTTGGATTCTTATTATGATCGAGCTAGATCATAGTCGGATCACAATTATGGACTCGAAGGAAACCAGTTCAAACGTATCAAACCTTCATCGATTTGCTCGACCGGTATTAATTCTTGTTCCTTTCATTATTGTATTACTTCTATTTCCTTCCATTTGAAACAAATTCTAATCATGTACAATTGGTAATCACATGTGTAGTGCATTCGCACAGATTCGTGCTAAAAATAGGGCGCATTCAAGGAGAAATTTGAAATTACAACAGCCTCTCAAGCACGTATATCATAATGCTAGCTTTTGGTTAGTTAAGTTAATTTCCTTGCATTCATTTCACGCTTTCAACTTTTTCAACCGCAGATCTTGAGTCAGTCGGCGGGCAACAATTTATGCGGTTACTATGTATGTGAATTTTTGCACACCCAAACCGGAGCCGCTGACCGCATGCTAAAAGGCGATAAGGGGGTGAGTAAATATAATTACTACCTTTAACGATGTATATTACTCCTTACATCTTGTACAAATTCAAGGATTGATTTGTTAATGACTTAACGGCAGGTGCCTCAATATTTGGCGGAACAAGGTTCGAACTCGCCCAGCGAGTGCGAGCTATTCAAGAACAACTCGTTGGATTCATTTACGATGAGGTTGTAAATGCAAAAGGCGAGTTCCACGAACCAAATTTTAACTGGTGGGGCCCTTCGATAAGGACCGGTGAATCATTCATTCTCGACATCTACGGCTAGCAAGAGCGATGCACGTAAAAAATCCCAATGAACAGAAGGAAAAGAAATACTGGAGTTGTAATTAAAGTTGTGTACATATTGTAGTACATTATATGTAATTAAATTTGTTAATGAATGTACAGTGATTTTATTATCGTGCAAATGTGCATGATTAAATTATATGTGTTTTAATTCGTTGTGATTTAACACACACATGAAGTCACCGTGATTTGATTATATATATTGTAGTATATTATATATAATAGCCAGTATTGGACACACACATATTTACATATATATTATATACAACCCATCAGTACCGGTTAGATAAAACAACCAGATCGATGAGGGAATCATCGAACCGGTTGGAGACACCAACCGCATCGATAAGGTCCACAGTCTCACGATGCGCTGCCACGTGTGACTACCAACCTGCATCGATACGCTATCAAGATCGGGTGAGAACCGGATCGATGCCCTTGAGCATCGATCCGGATAACTATCTTAGGTTCAAAAACCGGTACTAAAGGCTCTTTTAAACCGGCACTAAAGGCCCTTTCCGTAGTAGTGATGAATGCGCATGAACAGTCGTAAAGAGACTTCCTTTATTCAAATCCTTATTTTAGCCATAGTTACATACTTACATGTCACAATTGTTTTGAGTTACATTATTAGCTGTGCGTTTCAGCTGTGCATGGTAACAAAAGGCTAAGGAAAAAAAGGCAAAACCTATTCCAATATACCTTCTCACTCACAAAACACACGTATATATGAACCGATCGACGACACAAATTACCTGTCACAGATTAATAATCGAAATTAACTTGTGTTTTTAGCAACCATGTTTAAATAGTATAGCGACGACGACTCCTAGGACCCACATGCAGCTTGATTTGCAATCTCTACCAACTACGCGCCAATTAATGTCATGTACGCCCGTACGTAACGTACGTCCATGCCCGCAACCACGTGTGCGGAGAGAGATACGAATTATATATAATTCGTGCGAAAGCTTCACGGCGGCGGAAGAATGCACCCGTCGGCGCCGCAGTGCACCGGCGGGCGGTGGTCGAAGGCGATGCACTCCTCCAGCGAGCGCTGGTGTGGCCAGTCGGGAATGCAGTTCATCCGGTCGTCGCGCAGGGGGACGTGGAGACAGGACACCGGCTCCTCGCAGAAGTAGTTGCCGGCGATGGTGAGGTTCTTTAGCTTCGGCAGCTCGCAGATGGCCCCCGGCACCGCGCCGGACAGCATGTTGTATCCCACGTTGAGCACCTCGAGGCTCTCCATGTCGCCGATGGTCTCCGGCAGCTCCCCGGCGAAGTCGTTGCGGCTGAGGTCGAGCACCCTGAGCTTCTTTAGCTTGCCAATCTCCGGCGGGATGCAGGAGCTGATGCTGGCGTTAAGGAGGATAAGCTCGACGAGCGTGTCGGCCATGTCGCCGACGCTCGGCGGCAGGCAGCCGGAGAGGCGGGTGTTGGCGAGCACGATCACCGACGCCGTCGAGTTGGTCAGGCTCTGCGACGACAGAGACACGTTGAAGCGGTTGTTGTTGGCGAAGATCGCGTCGAGGCTGAGCTGCCGGCCGAACACGGTGTCCGGGAGCTGGCCATCGAAGTTGTTGAAGCGCAGGTCGAGGTACTTGAGCGACGGAAGCGAGGTGAGGAAGGAAGGGAAGGCGCCGGAGAGGAGGTTGTTGCTGACGTCGAGCTCGTAGAGGAGGCGCATGTGCTGCATGGACGTGGGCAGCGTGCCGTGGAAGCGGTTGGAGTTGAGGTGGAGGAGCGCGACGTCGGCGAGGAGGCCGAGGTGATCGGGGAGCTCGCCGGCGATGCGGCCGTGGTTGAGGTCAACCCCTGCGACGGTGAGGATGTGCGGGTCGTCGGGAGCGGCGGTGCAGAAGACGCCGGTGTATTTGCACACGAAGGGGCCGCACCAGTCGGCGGTCAGGTTCTTGGGGTCGTCGGTGATGGCGTGCTTCCACGCCTGGAACGCGATATACGCCGCGTCGAGGCGGTCATTGAACGGCGAGAGCGGCACCGACGGCGGCGCCGGAGTCGGGGAGGGCGAAGGGGAGGGCAGGAGCTGGGTCAGGCACGGGAGGAGGAGGGAGAGGAGGAGGAGGTGTCGGAGAGTTCCTGCGGTTGTTGGCCTTGAGAGGGATGCCATTTTGTCAGGGTTTAATTAAGAGGGCACTTGGGAAACCGAAAGAGTGTGCCGTGTAGTCTTCGTTTTTCAGGTGGCTATATATACTGGGTTTTTAGTGGGGGTTGTAGTGGCGTAACTAGAATTTTAGTTAGGATTGATCTATTTTTTTAAAAAAAAATCGTCTAGTAGGGCAACATATAAATACATAATGTATCAAAAGCACAATACAAATACAATAACATGAGGAATATGGAAATTATGGTATCGGTAACCGTTTGTGCATATTAGTAATTTAAAAGCTTCTAACAATCTAATCTTGTTTATTATGTCTAGCTGCTAACTGAAATAAGCATCACAACAAAATTTTCTGAGGTATACAAGGAGTCTGTGATCTAATCCAAATCCGATTGTCTACCCTCTGCCGCAATAGTCGCACAAGCACAAGGCACAATCCAATTATCTAAATTCAATTTTCTGCCGCAAAAGCACTTAAGGCGCTAATTCATCACCAATTTTCTACCCGCAAAAGTCTGCAGAGACGCTGCTTAAGTGCTCAACGAAGAAGAAGAATTAACCGCAGAGCAGTGTAGGCGCGTACTACCGTACTCGCGTAGAGACCGTTGGCCACCACTCACGTGTGGCGTGCCTTGGCTCCTGCGGGCTGACCGACCAAGATTCAGAAGCAGCGGTGCCCACTCGCGACTCGCCGACGCTGTGATCAGATAGGCGCTGCTCCTCCCCGTCCGCGGCCCCCTAGCTTCCCACGCGGCCGCTCTCGTGAGTCCACGACGTTCTATTTTCCAACTGATTGCGTGCGTGTGGGCTAGGAAATACTCAGTGGGCCGAAGTATTGGTTGGGCCATGGCCCAACCGTGACAACCCCTGGCTACGCTGTAACACCTCAATTTTTGCTTTTCATGAAATTAAATATTATTTTGCACATTTGTGAATTTTTGGAATTTTCTGGAATTTATTTGGATTTAATTTGAATTTATTCCATATTGAAATAATTAAAGAAATTAAATTTTCAAATAAAGTTTTGTTGGAAATATTTTATTTGAGTCCCAAATGCCCTAAAATATTTTTCAGAATTTTTCTGAGTATTTTGCTATTTTTCTTGAATTAAATGAATTACTGGAAATTATTTAAAATATTAAATCGCTGGAAAATCGAGTCGGGTCAAGTACTGTTCATCCGACCGAGTCGAACCCGAGTCGGACTCGAGTCTGACCCGAGCCACTTGACTCGACCGAACCCACTCGGCCGAGCCCTAACCGCGTGACCGTTGGATTCAGATCCAACGGCCACGATTGAGCCACGTCACCTGAGCCCGAGCCCGACCGAGCCAGCCAGCTCGCCCGAGCCAGACCCGAGCCCAAACCACCGCACCGTTGGATCTTGATCCAACGGCTGTGGTTGAGCCACGTCACCCAATCCGAGTCGCCGCCGGACTCCGGCCAAGAACGGAGCGGGCCTCGCTTCGTGCGTTTACCTGACGCCGAGGGCCCTATTTATTGCGCCGCCACCCGTGTTGGGACCGCCACTTCATTGCGCACCCGTAGCCCTAACTCACCTCGCCTGAGCCGCCGTGGTTGCGCCGCTAGAGCTCGCCGGAGTAAGGAGAAGGAGCAGCCGCGTTTCGCCGACTCCGCCACCGATTCGCCGTCCTCGTCGCCGTTGACCCCAGATCCGGGGCCGGAGGTCAAGACGCGCCTGGAGTCCAACTCACCTCGCCGGAGCGCGCCAACGCCGTCGGCTAGGTCGTCGTCCCTGCGCCGGGTGACCAGCGCCGCTTCGCCATCGCCGGACTTGAGCTCGCCACCGTCGGATCTTCATCAAGCGGTCCAGGTGCGCCACGTCACCGTCGGTGAGATCCCGTTCCAAAATCCTAGATCCAATCTCGACCGTGGGATCTAGATCCACCGATCCAGATCAAACGCGTGAACCCAAACGCGTGAGTCCAGATCTAATCTGGGCCGTTGATTTTCAAATCAACGGCCGAGATTGCGCCACGTGACGGGGAGCTTGACCGCCGATCGGCCGCACCTGCGCAGGTGACGCCGACACGCCGCCCGCGTGTCGACGCCGACCAAACCGCACCATGACGTCACGCTGACGTCATGGCGGGCCCGCACGTCAGCGGCTACCCCAGCCGTGTAGTGACGTCACCCATGACGTCACGGTCCTACTGCCACAAGACTGCGGTCGAGCCTCGCCGACGCCAAGAATGACGTCACCTGGGGCCACTGTCGATCGACACGTAAGCCGTGGACCGAGTCCACGGTGGACTAAGCCAAACCATGGACCACGCCCATGAACCTACCGACGTCGCAGACCAATCGAGGTCGCCACGTGTCCTCGCTGACGCAATAAATAATTTCCGAAAAAGAAAATGATTTAATAATTCGGTTTAATAATTGATTTGAATTTCAAAACTTCAAACGCTTATAACTTTTGCGTTTCAACTCCGATTTGAGTGATTCAAATTTCTAAATTTTTATAAAATTGAGATCTACTCAAATATGAATTTTATTTAATTTTTGGACTAAAGTTTTTCTCTGTAAAATTATTTAATTGATTATTTAGACTTTAAATAATCATAACTTTTGTGTTTTAACTCCGATTTGAGCGATTCCAGTTCCTAAAAATTCATAAAATTATGTTCTCTCTATTTATGGATTTTATTTGGATGTTTGGACACTTTTTGCCTAGTGTTTATTCGTGTATTGCTATTTGCACGCTTTACGAGTAGACGTTGAAGTGCCGGAAGGATTCGAAGGAGAAGTGTTGACCCAGGAGCCAGCTCCGGACCAAGAACAAGTACTTTTTGAAGGCAAGTTATGCTTTGACCATGTTGATCCCATTTTGAAACCTATTTTGGTTCAAATTATTGCATGCTAGTTTAAATTAGAAAATGCTCTACTTAATTATAGGTAATTAGATAAATGCCTAATTGCTGTATGACACCTTGATTACTTAAATATGTGCCATGACCCCTTGTCACCCTAGTTGTGGATTATTAGTTGGACATTACTAAATTGCCAACATGGGTTTGTAGATCGTTGTAGTTTATGGCTTAGACCTGCTACGTGCTCATGACATGATTTTGGACACTCAAACGTTAATATTGACTTAATGACATATTGAACCTGTTTTGGAAAGGTATCATGTGATGTTGATGGCACGTGGTGCATGGTAATCAACTGGGGTTTGATAAATAGCTTTTGGCCGGGGCATGTGGCAAGAATGATCAGGTGGGCCAGTTGTGGCACTGGGAATGTTGTTTTGGTTCTTCGGGTAGTCTTGCCCCGGTCACCTTCAGGACTTATCCTTGCTAGCCTTTGAACTGGGTCAATCTTGCAACCACATGTGCAGTAATGGGACGGACCTAGTTGATTAAGTTGCTAATAACGCACTGTGGGACCTCGGAGGTCAACTACACCCTTTGTGTAAGTTGTGCGGGGAGCGTCTGGGGCTGCGGCAGGTACCCATCTAACAGTTGGTTGGCCTAAACTTCGCCTTAGCTAAGGGAAGGGTTAGTGTGCAACAACCGGGAGGACCACTTGTCTTTGTTAGAAGTTTCAGAAAGACTTTGTTACGGGAACTCGCCTTTGTGGTGTTTGATTGTATCTTGTGGGTAAAGTGCATAACCTCTGCAGAGTGCAAAATCTATTCGAATAGCCGTGTCATGGTATTGGACATCGCTCGGGAATTCTGATCAAGGGTTAGACTTTCTCAAAAATAACTTGGACTTGAAAGGTTGGGTTGGATTAATAATGTTGATAGAAATGTGGATTAGGATGGGAAAGATGTTTACTAAACCCCTGAAAAGTTATTTATGCTTTACTTGTTACTACTGCTTTCGAATCTACTTATGCTACTTGTCAAATGTCATTTCTTGCAAATATACCTTGAGCTATTCCTTTGTATCAAGCCATGCATATAGTATATTAGCTTGCATTACGTGCATGACTTCTTGAGTACCAAGTACTCACCCTTGCCACAATACAACACCAGTTGAAGAGGAGACTACACGGCTTTGGAGGAGGAGCTCCAAGAGGAACCGTCTACTTAGGAGCGAGCCCGGTCAGTTGCCTGTGGTATCTTGGATGGCGCCACAGTTATCTTATTTTCATTGCTATTATTTTTCTCTTAATAAGTTTCGCCCTGCGTGGCGTATATTTGTAACTTGACCATAAGGTCGAGCAACCAGTTTGACTATTTAATTAAAGTACTTTATTAGTATCGAGTGGTATGATTGTGATATTTACCAATGTTAGGACTGTGTGCACTAGCGCGTTCCTGGACTAGTGCTGAATACACAGAGGGTCCGGATTTGCAAATTCGGGTTCCGACATACGCCACTAGGGGGTTGGATGATCCTTGTGATTATCGTAAGTTCTTCGGTGGCTATATGTATTATTATTATTATTATTATTATTATAAGGTACCACTAAATTACACTTTAACTCTTATCTCTGTTAGTGCCTTTACATTTTAAACTTTTGGTACATCTTGGTACTAGCTCAATGTATATTTTGGTACCTCCTAAAGATGGTAAGAAACCCATTTTCTACTCCCAGGAGTAATTATCAAACCATCTACGTGGTATGCATAATTTCAAAGATGGTAAGAAGCCCCTTTTCTACTCTCGGGAGTAATTGTAAGACCATCTATGTGGTATGGATGTTTTTTTAGACAGTCTTTTTTATGTGCTTATATTAAGGTATTTGCATAATAAGCTACAAACTATGGACTCTCTTGCAATATTTTTTGTGTGGTTCACATTGGAGTGTCTTATAATTAGTATGTAAGTGTAACTAAAGTGATAAAGGAGTATTTCAAGTTCATTTTAGGTGGTATATCTGTGGAGGGAGTAACTTGTAACATCCTCATTTTCGCCTTCTGGAAGAAAAACCTAATTTAAATAAAGTAATTCAAAAGTTGGAGTTTTATTGGTGTTTATATTAATCTGGCATCCACTCCTACCCAAAATCGCGACTCAATTCCCTTCCGGTCGAAAAATCGGATTTTCCAGTTCCGCCGGTACCCGAAAATTCACCCGAGTCCATAAATGCTCCAAAAATATCCAAACCACTTTTCAAATGTTCCAAATATTCCTAAATGATTTTAGGAATTTATCCCCGAATTTTTGGACCTCCGTTTCTATTTTATCTCACGCGGCTTTTGTTAAATGCATGATTAAACTCGAATATTAAAATTCCACAAATTTCGTCCAAATTCAACCAAACCAATTCCATTGAGTCCCAAATATTCTAAAATGGCTCTAGGAATTTTTCCGGAATTTTAGGCCATTTTTCCTAATTTTTCTCTAGGGCGAATCGTTTACGTAAAGAGGGCCAATGAGGAGTGACACGTGGCCAACACTATTCATCCTCTTCTTCCTCTAGCCATGCATGGTTGGTGGAGCTTCAAGCTTGCAAAAATGGAGGTGCCCTTCTTTAAATGCTTGTAACTCCCTCCACGTAACTCCAATCAACGAACGGCCGGTTGCGTTGGATTCGGAGCGTCGTCCTCTTCGCATCCCCACCACCTCTCGCCGAGAACTCGCCGGAATCCGTGACGGCGCCCGAAACCGAAAGCGGTCATAATGACTTTAATTGCTCATAGCTCGGCCGTTTCTCGTCCAAACGCCGCATCACCACCTCTAATCTCTCGGTATAAAGTCCTCTTCCGGTGGTGTAAGCCCCTCTTTGCATCTCCCCACCATTTGCTCTCTAGATCAAGAAAACCGAGCTCGTGTTGTGCTTTTTCGGAGTTCTTGAGTTCGTCGTCGTTTCTCCCTCTCCGGTGAGCCTTTCTTCATGCCACTTGGTTCCTTGTGACCGTGGATGAGTTTAGCATCTAACCCAATCGTTAATTCTAGGTTGCATCAATCGGTGGCGACGAATTTCGCGTTTTTCCAATTTCGGCCGAAACTCCGTTCGTCGTCGAATTCATCACTTCCGGTGAGTTTCAATCCAATTCCTTCATCCTAGTTGTGCCTTAGGTTGTTATCTATTGGTTCCATGCTTTTGTTTGGATCAATTTCATGCAAATTTGGTGGAAAAATCAAGTTTTGGGAGAAACCAGGGTTCTTTTTCCCATTTTGGAGCTCTCTGTTTTGGAGCTTCCTTGGAGCTCGTGGTCCCCGTTGCGGCCGCCCGCCGCCCGCCCGCCCGCCGCCGCCCCTCCCCGCCGGCGAGCCCCCCCCACCGCCGGCTCTCTCTCTCTCTCTCTCTCTCTCTATTTCTCCCATTCTCTCTCTTCCTTGGGTTCCTGGAAGCTTCATGAGGAAGCAACCCCCCTGTCAATGACAAGTGGGGCCAATTTGTCATAGGAATAGAGCTAGTCAAAGGCCCAGTCAAACCAGTGGACCCAGTCAACTTTGACCCAGTCAAACCGAGAGGAATATTAGAGAATATTCAGATTTTCCAATTATTCGAAATTCAAACTTCGGAAGCTCATAACTTTCTCATCCGAACTCCGTTTGACCCCATTCAAATTTCTAAATTCATCTAAAATCAAGATCTACCTGCCAGTACTAATTTTGTAATTTTTGGATTTTAATTATTTTCTGTTATTTATTTATTGCCTCGTTTTGCGGCGTGAAGCGCGTGTAAACGCCCGCCGCCCGAACTTCACGCGTTCGGCGACCTTTCATAACGAAGGCAAGTCCCTTTGACGCATTTTGATCCTACGTTTTCAAATGTGTTTAAATGCTTTATAAACTTGCATGCTATGTTTTAAGTCGTATATCAAATATAAGGACTTAGCTAATCCAAATTGTGATTACCTCTCTTTGATATCGACAACCATATTACTTGTAACCCTAGGACATTGCTTATACCATGCTTACGCTTATATGGTATCCCTTGATCGTAATGCGGTAAAATTGCTTAGGATCTTTATCGATGAAGTTAACCCATGGGAGGGATTTCTTAAAAATGAATGTTTACCAAAATGACTTGAAAGGTATTATAATTGGTTTGATACTGTTTTTCCAAAACAAAATAAAAAGGAAAACTGTTTTGGACTTGGGCGGATTGGTATGTCGGGTGGAAGCGGATCGAGTCTTGATCCTATTGTGCAAGTACCGCCCCAAGTCATATAAGGACCGACGCTTATGATTGCCATTTTAAGCAACACCGTACTACCACATGTCTATAATGAGTACGACCTGGCCCACTAATTTGTAGAAGCCTAGTTTAGACTCACCACTCGGTTGTTGGCTGTGAGGCGGCAGGAGACTTTGTTGTTGTTGTTGTTGTTTTCCTCACACGGCGCAAGAGGGGGCTTCTGTACTGGGTGGAGAGAACCCTAACAGCGGTGAAACCTCAGCGGGTGGGTCTAGCTAGGTAGAAACATTGTAACGGCCTTGTCACGACCTCTCTGTAGGCACACCAAAGGAAGTGTGCTAATAGCTTGGCATTAAGAGATGATCGTGTCATGTGGGTAAAGTTGTACACCTCTGCAGAGTAAAACTATTCGAATAGCGGCGCTGTGTCAAAGGCAAGAGCAAGTAATGCTTTCATATTGGTAGATTTTGGTTTTGGTTTCGAAAGCTAAAAAGTGTTTTGTTTTGGGGTTCGGGAGTGGTTAGAACTCTCGGATGTGATTTGGCGGATAGAGCCAACCAGGTGGAAAGAACCTGTGTTTGTGTTTGACGGATGGAGTCACATGATTAACCCTGATTCTTTAAAATCTGGCGGATAGAGCCGTTTATATCGGTGATGGTGGATAGAACCTCACTACGATATTATGTATTTCAATGATTAAAAGAATTGCGAAAAGTTGCTTTGTGAAATGCTATTACCTAAGTATGGTTTAATAAAACTTGGCTTTATGCAAATGAACCCTACTAAGCTTCCTTTGGAAAGCCCACATAAGCATATTTTCCCGGACTTGCCGAGCACGCGTTTGTACTCACGTGCTACACCAACATGTCATCATCAGAAAATTTTCAAGATGCGACCGAGGAGGGCGAGTTCTACGCAGAGGAGTACGAGGAAGGCTGCCAGGAGGACTAGTCGCGTTCCTAGTCGTCGCCTGTGGCGTTTTGGTGTCTGCCCGTTTCGCTTTTGTTTCATTTGCTTTGTTTAGGTCTTTAGACCGAGTATTGTAATGAGCGGCCATGTGGCCCATACTTGAATATTTATAATACAAGTTTCGTTATGTTCGGCAATGAAGTATCACTTTGGATTGTGTGTACTAGCTACGATCCGGGACTAGTGCGGAAATGCACAGGAGATTTCGGATAGCCGATCCGGGTCTCACAAATGGTGGTATCGAGCACAGACGACCGTAGGACGTGACCTAGTTAGCATGGCAAAGCCTTAAGGACTTATATTTTTATAAAAATGTATTTACAAAAAGTTAAGTTCCTTTGCTTCTATCTCTCCTGTCTTAGTGTCTTACTCTTGTCTTGTCCTTTGTTAAAATTTGTTACTAATCCCACCTTGGTTTCAAAATTTGTAGATGCCGGTTACCACCACCTTTGACGCCTTTCAGATCGAGGCTTACGCCAGAGCTATCGCCGATGCTGCAGGAGTTGGGGTTTCCCCATCGTCCTGAGTATCGGTACCAGTTTATTACTGGTCTTAGCCAGGACTTGTGGCAGGTCCGCCTGCTGGTTTTCGCGAGAAGCAGGGTGCGCGAGGAGGACCGACCCTTCTACTTCACAGCCGAGCGGTCGATTCTGGCGTACGCTTTGCAGGACGCGGCCAGAAAGGCTATCCTCATGTTGGGGCATAGCTACCGCGATCGCTGAGGACACCCCGCACGCTTGTTTCCCGTTTCGATTCGGGGATGTACAACTTGTTTCGGAGTTTGGATCAGAGGTGACCCGACCGTGGTGCACCAGGGTCACTCATCCAGGCTCGACGACGCCACGTCGCGGTTGACCGACGATGCGAGATGCTGAGGCGTCAGGACTGACGGCGCGAGAGAGGATCCGTCGGCTCGAGGAGGAGAGGCAGACGCCCGCCACCGCCACCGGCCCGGTTCAGTACCCGCCGATCCGTGACATACCGATGGATGCTCCGTCCGCCAAGCGTCATCGAGTGCGAGGCTTCGTTGCCAGCGCGCCAAGTCGATCCGTCCTCGATCGCCGTTGGGGTTCTTGACCGCTTCGAGGAGCAGGACCTTCGGCGGTGCCGCCTTCCCGGCGAGAGCGAGGAGGAGGAGGAGGATCCGTCCCCGCGTGGTTCTGCGGGTGATGCTAGTGACTAGTTGTCTAGCCTGAAGGACCTTTACTTTGTTCTGTGATCGTATTAGAACGATAAATAAGTGCTTGTTGGACTGTATCGTGCCCTTAGGCAGTTGTGATACAGCCAGCCCCCAAAACTATTTTGTTTTAATGGAAGTTCAGTTGGTTTTCCCTTACATTTGTGTGCTTTTGTGGTTGTGCTCTTCTTTGTGGAGGATGTGGTTAATCCCCTGTTGCTTACCTGTGCTTTTCCCTCTTTCCTATTGCTTGACCGCCTTGTGCAGATGGAGAACCCTGGTCGTGGTCGTGGCCGTGGAAGGACCGCAGGCCGTGGGAGAGGCCGTGGACGTGCCCGTGGGGCCGTGCATTTTCAAGAAGAATACGTGGAGCCCCCTCAGCCGCAAGGACAAGAGCAAGTTCAGCAACCGGCAGCTCAGTTTGATCCGCTGCCCCCACCCCCAGCTCAGCCGCCTAATCTGGAGCAGATGATGGCGATGCAGATTCAACTCCTTCAGGCGTTAGCTCAAAACGTCCTGAACCAACCGCAAGCTGCGGCAAAGACCGCCCAGTTCAACCGCCCCATCGAAGTTTGGGAATTCATGAGGACGGCCCCGACTTTTGCCGGTGCGGAGACCCGCTAGAGGCGGATGATCGCTCAAGGAGATTGAGCGCAAGCTTCACTTGGCTCAGTCGGCGACATTGAGAGCGTGCATTTTGCTTCCTATCAGCTTAAGGGTACGGCAGACCAACTGGTGGGAGAATTATTGTGCCTGCACACGACATGAGAACATTCCATGGAATGAGTTCGTAGAAAACTTGAGCCACTCACATCCCAAGAAGTCATGGAAATGAAGCGTCGTGAGTTTCATAGGCTTCAACAAGGGAATTTGTCCATCTCGAGTACCTTAACCGGTTTACTCGGCTATCCCGTTATCGCGGCCGACGTCGCGACGGATGAGGCCAAGATCTGGCGCTTTATGGAGGGCATGGACCCAAATTTGAAGGTGCAGCTAGTGTCGGGCGACTTCCCGTCGTTCCAACACATGATCAACAAGGCGCTGATCCAAGAGGATGCGCAGCGTCAGTTGTTTGAGACGCGCAAGAGGAAGATGATGTTCCAGAATCAACGGGGTGCTAGCAGCTCAAGACCTCGTACCTTCCAACAGCAGCCCAGCAGGCCAGCAGCCGCCAATCCGCCAAGGACCCCAATGACCACCCCGCGCCCAACGGGACAAGCCCCTACCGGCAATGTAGGAGCTCAAGCTCAGAAGGGCAGTACAGCGACGGCAGGAGTGCAGTGCTTCAACTGCAGGGAGATGGGGCACTACGCCAATAACTGCCCTCACAAGCGTCAGCCCGTCAGCCCAGTGAGGTTCAACCTGGGATTGACGCCAGCACGTGTGCCAGCGCCAGCTCAAGGCAGAGGAACCCCGCAGACCCCGCGCACCCCAAGGACAGCTGGGAGAGGTCGCGTGAACCACATCACGGCGGAAGAGGCTCAAGATGCGCCAGACGTGGTTTACGATGACGTTCGTTGTCAACTTCAATGCACTGCTTGATTCTATTTGATTCTGGTGCCACTCATTCATTTATTTTGAGTACTTGGTTAGAAAGCATAAGCTGGAATACAATACGATTCTGAAACCCTTTGTTAGTGCAATCCCCTGGAAAAGAAATGAAAACAACTGCTGTGTGTCCTAAGATGGATATAATAATAAAAGGGGTAAAGTTCCTAGCGAACTTAATATTATTGGATACTAAGGGTATAGAAGTCATCCTTGGGATGGATTGGTTAACCAAGTATAAGGGTCAGATAGACTGTGCCAGTAGAGCTATCTTGCTTACCAGCCCTGAGGGAGTTAAAGTGGAGTTTTCCTCTGAGTTTTCCTCTAAGGGGGGTAGCACCCTGAACCGGTTGAAAGGGACGTCGTTGGAGGCTGTGCCCATAGTGAATGAGTACCCGGATGTCTTCGGACGATTTGCCGGATGCCACCGAGCGAGATGTGGAGTTTGTGATTGAGCTCGTACCAGGTACCGCTCCAATCTCAAAGAGGCCTTACCGACTGCCGTCCAATGAGTTGGTTGAGATGAAGAAACAGATTGAAGAGTTGCAAGAGAAAGGATTCATCAGGCCCAGCTCGTCGCCGTGGGGATCGCCAGTGATCTTCGTCTCGAAGAAAGATGGTAGTCTGAGGATGTGCATAGACTACAGGTCCTTAAATGAGGTCACCATCAAGAATAAGTACCCGTTGCCGAGGATAGATGACCTGTTTGATCAGTTGAAGGGAGCTCAAGTATTTTCCAAGATAGATTTGAGATCGGGGTATCATCAGTTGAAAATAAGAAAGGAGGATATTCCGAAAACAAATTTTCACAACCCGGTATGGACTGCATTTGAGTTCACAGCCATGTCTTTTGGGTTAACTAATGCCCTTCATACTTCATGAATCGATGAACAAGGTGTTTATGGAATATTTAGACAAGTTCGTCGTAGTCTTCATCGGCGACATTCTTGTCTATTCCAAGAGCGTAAAAGAGCATGAAGACCATCTGCGGATCGTCCTCGAGACGTTGAGAGAGCATCGGTTGTATGCCAAGTTTAGTAAGTGTGACTTACGGTTGAAAGAGGTATCTTTCTGGGTCATATCATTTACGCTGCCAGGAGTAGCGGAGATCCCGCCAAAGTGAGAGATGTTTTGGATTGGCAACAGCCGAAATCGGTCCCAGAAATCAGGAGTTTTCTTGGATTAGCTGGTTATTATCGAAGATTCATTGAAGGTTTCTCAAAGATAGCGGACCCTTACTCGGCTACGAAAAGGAAAAGAAGTTTGAATGGACTAAAGCTTGCGAGCAGAGTTTTCAGGAGTTGAAAAAGAGATTAACTTCAGCCCCAGTGTTGGTTCTACCTGGCATTCATAAGGACTTTGAGGTGTATTGTGATGCTTCAAAACAAGGGCTTGGATGTGTTTTGATGCAAGAAGGAAAGGTAATAGCCTATGCTTCAAGGCAACTGCGACCTCATGAAGAAAACTATCCTATTCATGACTTGGAGTTGGCCGCAGTTGTACATGCGCTCAAGATATGGAGGCATTACTTGATCGGCAATAGATGCGAGATCTATACGGATCACAAGAGTCTGAAGTATATCTTCACTCAACCGGACCTCAACCTGAGGCAGAGAAGATGGTTGGAGTTGGTGAAGGATTACAATGTTGAAATTCACTACCACCCCGGAAAGGCAAATGTAGTTGCGGATGCACTAAGCCGGAAGGTTCACTGCAATTATGTAATGGGGCAAGAAGGCCAGCCAGCGCTTAGTGAGGAATTTCAGCGTCTTAACCTGGAGTTGGTAAAGGAAGGATGCATCTACAACTTGGAAGTGAAATCGACCCTTGAGGATCAGATCCAAGCGGCTCAGAAAGATGATAAGGGCATTGCGGATCTGAAAGAAGGTCTGAAGAAAGGAAAACACCCTGGATTTTCTGTGGATGACCAGGGTACGGTTTGGTTCGGAAAAAGGATAGTAGTCCCTAACCAAGAAGAGATCAAGAGTGTGGTTCTGAAGGAAGCACATGATTCGGTATACTCCATTCACCCTGGAGGTACCAAAATGTATGCGGATCTGAAGGAGAAATATTGGTGGCCTAATATGAAGAAAGAAGTTGTAGACTTCGTGGCACGTTGTGACGTGTGCCAGTTGGTTAAAGCAGAACATCAGAGACCAGCCGGTCTGTTGCAGCCCTTGCAAGTGCCTGTTTGGAAATGGGAAGAAGTTGGGATGGATTTTATAACTGGGTTACCCAAAACTAAATCCGGTTATGATTCCATTTGGGTGATTGTGGACAGATTAACTAAGGTGGCTCATTTCATTCCTGTGAAGACAACTTATGCTGGTGATAAGTTAGCAGAGCTTTATATGGCCAAGATAGTATGTTTGCACGGTGTGCCCAAGAAGATTGTGTCCGATCGAGGTTCCCAGTTTACCTCAAGGTTTTGGCAGAGATTGCATGAGGTGATGGGCACAAATCTGAATTTTAGCACAGCGTACCATCCCCAGACGGACGGTCAGACGGAAAGGGTGAATCAAATTCTGGAAGATATGCTCCGAGCTTGTGCTTTGACGTATAAAGGTTCTTGGGATCAGAATTTGCCCTATGCTGAGTTTTCCTATAACAACAGTTATCAAGCCAGTCTGAAGATGGCACCGTTTGAAGCTTTGTATGGAAGAAGGTGCAGAACACCTTTATATTGGAAAGAAATAGAAGGTGGTCAGATCATTGGACCGGATATCCTGAAAGAAGCCGAAGAGCAAGTCAGGGTAATTCGCGAGAATCTGAAGACAGCTCAGTCAAGACAGAAAAGCTATGCAGACAATCGTCGTCGAGAATTGAGCTTTGCACCTGGTGATCATGTGTACTTGAAAGTGTCACCTTTAAAAGGAATGAAGCGTTTCCGAGTTAGTGGGAAGTTAGCGCCCCGCTATATTGGACCCTTCCGAGTGGTTGCCAGAAGAGGAGAGGTTGCTTATAAGTTGGAACTGCCGTCTCAGTTGTCAGGAGTACATGATGTTTTTCATGTATCGCAGTTGAAGAAGTGTCTCAGAGTTCCCGAGCATCACCGCCAGTTGAAGAGTTGGAATTGAAGGAAGATCTGTCTTATCCGAGTTTCTGTCGAGTCTGGATGAAGCAGAACGCCGAACTCGAAGCCGTGTGATCAAGTTTTGCAAGGTTCAGTGGAGCAATCATTCCGAGAAAGAAGCAACCTGGGAGCGGGAAGAAGATCTTCGAGCAGAGTTTCCAGACCTCTTTCTTTCTTCTCCAGAATCTCGGGGACGAGATTCTCTCTAAGGGGGGTAGGTTTGTAACATCCTCATTTTCGCCTTCTGGAAGAAAAACCTAATTTAAATAAAGTAATTCAAAAGTTGGAGTTTTATTGGTGTTTATATTAATCTGGCATCCACTCCAACCCAAAATCGCGACTCAATTCCCTTCCGGTCGAAAAATCGGATTTTCCAGTTCCGCCGGTACCCGAAAATTCACCCGAGTCCATAAATGCTCCAAAAATATCCAAACCACTTTTCAAATGTTCCAAATATTCCTAAATGATTTTAGGAATTTATCCCCGAATTTTTGGACCTCCGTTTCTATTTTATCTCACGCGGCTTTTGTTAAATGCCCGCAATTCGCTCCGGAATATTAAAATTCCACAAATTTCGTCCAAATTCAACCAAACCAATTCCATTGAGTCCCAAATATTCTAAAATGGCTCTAGGAATTTTTCCGGAATTTTTAGGCCATTTTTTCCTAATTTTTCTCTAGGGCGAATCGTTTACGTAAAAGAGGGCCAATGAGGGAGTGACACGTGGCCAACACTATTCATCATCTTCTTCCTCTAGCCATGCATGGTTGGTGGAGCTTCAAGCTTGCAAAAATGGAGGTGCCCTTCTTTAAATGCTTGTAACTCCCTCCACGTAACTCCAATCAACGAACGGCCGGTTGCGTTGGATTCGGAGCGTCGTCCTCTTCGCATCCCCCACCACCTCTCGCCGGAGAACTCGCCGGAATCCGTACGGGCGCCCGAAAACCGAAAACGGTCATAATGACTTTAATTGCTCATAGCTCGGCCGTTTCTCGTCCAAACGCCGCATCACCACCTCTAATCTCTCGGTATAAAAGTCCTCTTTCCGGTGGTGTAAGCCCCTCTTTGCATCTCCCCACCATTTGCTCTCTAGATCAAGAAAACCGAGCTCGTGTTGTGCTTTTTCGGAGTTCTTGAGTTCGTCGTCGTTTCTCCCTCTCCGGTGAGCCTTTCTTCATGCCACTTGGTTCCTTGTGACCGTGGATGAGTTTAGCATCTAACCCAATCGTTAATTCTAGGTTGCATCAATCGGTGGCGACGAATTTCGCGTTTTTCCAATTTCGGCCGAAACTCCGTTCGTCGTCGAATTCATCACTTCCGGTGAGTTTCAATCCAATTCCTTCATCCTAGTTGTGCCTTAGGTTGTTATCTATTGGTTCCATGCTTTTGTTTGGATCAATTTCATGCAAATTTGGTGGAAAAATCAAGTTTTTGGGAGAAACCGGGTTCTTTTTCCCATTTTGGAGCTCTCTGTTTTTGGAGCTTCCTTGGAGCTCGCCGGTCCCGCTGGCGCCCGCCGATCGCCGCCGCCGCCGCCCCTCCCCGCCGGCGAGCCCCCCCCCACCGCCGGCTCTCTCTCTCTCTCTCTCTCTCTCTCTCTCTTTCTCCCTTTCTCTCTCTTCCTTGGGTTCCTGGAAGCTTCATGAGGAAGCAACCCCCCTGTCAATGACATGTGGGGCCAATTTGTCATAGGAATAGAGCTAGTCAAAGGCCCAGTCAAACCAGTGGACCCAGTCAACTTTGACCCAGTCAAACCCGAGAGGAATATTCCGAGAATATTCCCGATTTTCCAATTATTCGAAATTCAAACTTCGGAAGCTCATAACTTTCTCATCCGAACTCCGTTTGACCCCATTCAAATTTCTAAATTCATCTAAAATCAAGATCTACCTGCCAGTACTAATTTTGTAATTTTTGGATTTTAATTATTTTCTGTTATTTATTTATTGCCTCGTTTTGCGCGTAGACGCGACCGCCGACGCGACCGCCGCCGCCGCCGCCGAACTTCACGCGTTCGACGACCTTTCCGCGAACGAAGGCAAGTCCCTTTGACGCATTTTGATCCTACGTTTTCAAATGTGTTTAAATGCTTTATAAACTTGCATGCTATGTTTTAAGTCGTATATCAAATATAAGGACTTAGCTAATCCAAATTGTGATTACCTCTCTTTGATATCGACAACCATATTACTTGTAACCCTAGGACATTGCTTATACCATGCTTACGCTTATATGGTATCCCTTGATCGTAGTACGGTAAAATTGCTTAGGATCTTTATCGATGAAGTTAACCCATGGGAGGGATTTCTTAAAAATGAATGTTTACCAAAATGACTTGAAAGGTATTATAATTGGTTTGATACTGTTTTTCCAAAACAAAATAAAAAGGAAAACTGTTTTGGACTTGGGCGGATTGGTATGTCGGGTGGAAGCGGATCGAGTCTTGATCCTATTGTGCAAGTACCGCCCCAAGTCATATAAGGACCGACGCTTATGATTGCCATTTTAAGCAACACCGTACTACCACATGTCTATAATGGTACGACCTGGCCCACTAATTTGTAGAAGCCTAGTTTAGACTCACCACTCGGTTGTTGTGTGAGAGCCGGAAGGAGGCTTTGTTGTTGTTGTTGTTGTTTTCCTCACACGGCGCAAGAGGGGGCTTCTGTACTGGGTGGAGAGAACCCTAACAGCGGTGAAACCTCAGCGGGTGGGTCTAGCTAGGTAGAAACATTGTAACGGCCTTGTCACGATTTCTCTGCCGGCACACCAAAGGAAGTGTGCTAATAGCTTGGCATTAAGAGATGATCGTGTCATGTGGGTAAAGTTGTACACCTCTGCAGAGTAAAACTATTCGAATAGCCGCGCCTGCGGTCAAAGGCAAGAGCAAGTAATGCTTTCATATTGGTAGATTTTGGTTTTGGTTTCGAAAGCTAAAAAGTGTTTTGTTTTGGGGTTCGGGAGTGGTTAGAACTCTCGGATGTGATTTGGCGGATAGAGCCAACCAGGTGGAAAGAACCTGTGTTTGTGTTTGACGGATGGAGTCACATGATTAACCCTGATTCTTTAAAATCTGGCGGATAGAGCCGTTTATATCGGTGATGGTGGATAGAACCTCACTACGATATTATGTATTTCAATGATTAAAAAGAATTGCGAAAAGTTGCTTTGTGAAATGCTATTACCTAAGTATGGTTTAATAAAACTTGGCTTTATGCAAATGAACCCTACTAAGCTTCCTTTGGAAAGCCCACATAAGCATATTTTCCCAGACTTGCTGAGTACGTTTGTACTCACGTGCTACACCAACATGTCATCATCAGAAAATTTTCAAGATGCGACCGAGGAGGGCGAGTTCTACGCGGAGGAGTACGAGGAAGGCTGCCAGGAGGACTAGTCGCGTTCCTAGTCGTCGCCTGTGGCGTTTTGGTGTCTGCCCGTTTCGCTTTTGTTTCCGCTGCTTTGTTTCCGGTCTTTAGACCGAGTATTGTAATGAGCGGCCATGTGGCCCATACTTGAATATTTATAATACAAGTTTCGTTATGTTCGGCAATGAAGTATCACTGTGACTGTGTGTACTAGCTACTGATCTGGGACTAGTACGGAAATGCACAGGAGATTTCGGATAGCCGATCCGGGGTCTCACATAACTACACCTGGAGCAGAAGGTGGACGCCAAAATGGGGCAGACATATATATATATATATATATATATATATATATATATATATATATGGGGGTTATGTATAAAATGTGTTTAAGTGAATGATACGGGATTCCACCTAGATCTAAATCATTCAAGTTTGATACAACGTCTCTGTTTTTATACTTTCATACTTTCAATATATATCAAATATTTTATGTATTTTTTTAGTTACATAAATATTAAAGTATGAATAAAAGGTAGATTGCAATTACTTATCTCTTTGCTTATTTTAAGATTTATGCCACTTGTATCGTGAGGAACAGAAACGGACAGATAAAGATTTACACAGGAAACTGTCCGTCGGTCTGTGAGCATTGCAATTCTTTCAGAATTCCTCCGTACCAAACGAGCCCTTGCTGTTTGTAATTTTGTATCCACTCGTACGACTCTCTCTTTCGTGCAAGCTGATGTCTGTAATGTTTAAGTGATCGATGCATGATTAAGTGCATGTACAACTAGGATAATTAATTCTAGATAGCTAGCAGCACCGCGCACAAAAGGATTCGGATGAGAGGTCGTGCTCTTCAGTCCCCATCCCTGTCTTGTAGGACGAGAGAGAGAGAGAGAGAGAGAGAGAGAGAGAGAGAGAGAGAGAGAGAGAGAGATGCCGGACGATGCTGAGGGAGAGAGAGAGAGAGAGATGCCGGACGATGCTGAGGGCATCCCAATCAAGATCAGCATGAGGTCAGACTTCACAATGCGCTTTGGTTAATCTCTCTCTCTCACATGCGCATGTATATATATGTCGTTAGGATATGTATACTTAGAAAGGGGAACACATATGGAAGCATCAGAGGATAACATGCAACCTGACCGGTTTCTACTGCAGTTTTGGAACATGACCTCCTTACCTATCTCTTGTGGGCACATCTTTGGTGCTTTAAGAAACCAAACTGTTTGGCACCTGTATCTAAATCCAATGCATCCACCTTTCTCTCTCTCTCTCTCTCTCTCTCTCTCTCTCTCTCTCTCTCTCTCTCTCTCCCTCCAGCTTAACCCAATCCGGTAGGTGAGGGAAAATGGTAGCCGGTGAGATTGCATTGCTGGCTGCAAATCTTCTTACTGCAAATGCGGTTTTAGGTCAATGTTTACCTGTTCCTTTTGCCTCTCAATTATTATTAACCAAGGAAGGTTACTGCTCACACTTGTCGACGACAGCTTATTTACTTTTATGTCGAATAGTCCAATGAGATTAAAAGAAGTTTATTTGGTAGTAGGCCTTGAAGCTTTCAACACAAGAAGTGAAGCTGGCTAGCAGAACTGTAGTTGATCAGACTGAGCTTTCATGTTCTTCTCTGAATTGCAGACAAAGAAACCCGATGGAGAATTTTGGTTGCGTTCAATTTGTTTGGTACATGGTGACATCCAATGTCATCCATCAATCTAGCTAGCAGACCATAGTTACCAGATTCACTCTAAACTCTCGTGAATTACGAACTGGATTCATTACATCCAAACTGGTTTAAGGTGGGGTTCATGCTCGCAGTGGAAATTATATAAAAAAAGTGATAAATCATGAACCCAAATCCCGTACCGTAACTCGAACAACCTGCATTTCTGGTAACTATGCTCGAGACAAAAAGCTCACCATCTGATCATTTCATAACATTTTTATTATTGTAGGAAGGGTCAAGAATTTGATCGTTTCAGGGGATTTCTTAGAGTTCAGAGCAAGTGACCTGATCAATATATTGCCATAATTTGACCAGGGTCAGAGAATGTACATGCAACTGGCCTTAATATGGTCAAGCAGATAATATATAGCCGTCAGAGTAACAGCCACTGCATCATATCAAAACCAAACATCAGGATTCAACAGCTACGAGGCTCCATCAAAGTGTTGTCAGAAACTCTATTGGTAGTCCAAGATCCATGTCAGATTAGGAGAGAAGGATGTACAAGCAATGGGTCATTGTTAACTGTAGCTCAAGGCTTATATGACCAGTAGTGCTTCTATGTATTACCTTCCAATACAACTTGCACAAATTTTGAAGCAAACGAAGTGGTAAATAATTCACCCTTCAATCCAACAATTTAAAGGATGATGAAACATGTGTGCCACAACATAAGGAAACACAAACCAAAACATGATCAGAGGCGGAGGCCGCGGGGAGTGTTGAAGTATGTGTGCATCGTATGTCTTTCCCTAACAAATTACACTTTTCGAGGAATTGGTCAATGTCTAAAACTGAGTAGGAAAAGAAGTTGGATTACAGGAATGAAACATGATTTGTCCAAATGATGTTATGATTTACAGAAGTCTGTCATACATTTTGGTTATAGGACTGACATAACCTTTGAGAAAAAGGATGTGAACTCTGCTGATCTTCTAGGTAATGCTTTTATTCTACTAAACTCAAAAATTCGTTCCGATGCATCCATGGATCGGAGGACATGATAAGCTGAATCTGCTTCAACATCTCAACTCTGGAAAGGTTGGTAGTTGTTAAGGCCCATAATATTTAGGCCCATACTATGGCTATATATATCTATGTCAACGCTATTGGATATTTATCTGCTCAAACCTCAAGGTTTGTCACATGGTATCAGAACAGAAATTAGGGTTGGGATTAGGGTTATTTTAATCCCTAATCAACCCACGATCCAATCACCTGTCTGCGCCGTCACCGGTCCACGCTTGTCTGCGCCGTCGCCGGCCGCGCCTTGTCTTCGTCCGCGGCCATGCCGCCACCATCGTTGGTCCCCGCCGTCGCCCATCCGCGCCTCGTCTTCGTCCGCGGCGCTTGGTGTTCGCGTCGTTCGTCTGCGCCGCCATCTGCGACGACTGTCCGTCCGTGTCCTGGTGCGTCGTCCGCACCTAGTCTTAGTCTGCACTGCCGTCTGCGTCGTCGCCGTCGCCCATTAGCACCGTCGTCGTCGCCTGTTCGTGCGGCTGTTCGTGTTGTCACCTGTTCACGCTGTGCGGCCGTTTGCACTCCTATTTGAACCATCCATCAGTAACATCTTCTTCTCTTCAATATATCACATCTCAATGCAATTGCTATCAATATCACTCTTGATGGTCAAAATTATCGGAGATGGGCATTTTTTGTGGAGACTGCATTGCGGGGTTATGGTTTAGCTTTTCACATGACTAATGATCCACCTGCACTTAAGACTGATGGTAGTAATGCTATTGAACTCAGGACTGGGGAAATCAATGATGGAAAAGTGATGGCTCCCATTGTCAATAGTGTTAAGCAATCTATGATTATGAGTCTTTCTCCCTTTAAGAAAGCCAAGGCAATGTGGTCCTACTTGCAGCAGCGATATGTTCAGGACAGTGGTGCTCTTCTTCATACTCTCATGCAAAGAATTCATTCAATTGAGCAGAATGACATGTCCATTGATGAGTATAATTCTGCCTTTGAAAGTATAATGGGACCATTGCTTTCTATGGTACCTCAGTGCACAGCGGATGGGTGTCCAGCACACAAATTCATTAAAAAGTTTCTTACGTATCGCTTTGTCATGGGAGTAAGGGCTGATTTTGAGTACATTTGTACACAGTTGCTTCATAATTCTTCTACTATAACCATGGCACAGGCTTTGTCTGATCTAATTGCTGAAGAGACTCGTCTCAAGACTATGTCAGCTAGTAATATGACAGTATCTCACAGTGTGCTGGTGGCTTCTCAGAAGTCCAGTACATTTAGAGGAAAATCTTCAGAGCCTTGTGAGTATTGTCAGAAGATTGGTCATCGTTCAGAACATTGCTTTGCTAAATATCCAGTGAAGTTGGCTGAATATCATGCTTGTCATGCTGCTCGTGGACGTGGTACAACTTCCACCACTAGTGGCTCTGTGTCTGTTTGTGAGACCCCGGATCGGCTATCCGAAATCTCCTGTGTATTTCCATACTAGTCCCAGATCAGTAGCTAGTACACACAGTCACAGTGATACTTCATTGCCGAACATAACGAAAATTGTAACATAAATATTCCAGTATGGGCCACATGGCCACTTATTACAATACTCGGTCCAAAGACCGGAGACAAAGCAGCGGAAAACAAAAGAAAGAACAAGTGAACACCAAAACGCCACAAGCGACGACCAGAAACGCAACTAGTTCTCCTAGCAATCCTCCTCGTACTCCTCCTGGAAGAACTCGCCCTCCTCGGCTACGTCTTGAAAATTCTCTGATGATGACAATGTTGATGTAGCACGTGAGTACAAAAGTACTCAGCAAGTCGGGGAAAGTATGATCATGTGGGGCTTTCCAAAGGAAGCTTAACAGGGTTCATTTGCATAAAGCCACATTTTATTAAACCATACTTAAGTAATAAGTTTCACAAAGCAACTTTTAACAATTCTTTTTAACAATTGAAGTATTTAATATTGCAGCGAGGTTCTATCCACCATCACTGATATAAGGGCTCTATCCGCCAACTTTTAAAAGATCAAAGTTAATCATGTGACTCCATCCGTCAAGTATAAAACAGGTTCTTACCACCTGGTTGGCTCTATCCGCCATTCAACATCTGAGAGTTCTAACCACTCCCGAATCCCAAAACAAAACACTTTTCAATTTTTGAAACCAAAATCAAAGTCTACCAATATGAAAGCATTCTTCGCTTTGCCTTTGACCGTAGGCACGGCTATTCGAATAGTTTTAACTCTGCAGAGGTGTACAACTTTACCCACAAGACATGATCATCTCTTGTTGCCTCCGGATTAACACACTTCCTTTGGTGTGCCAGCAGAGAGATCATGACAAGGCCGTTACAATGTATCTACCTAACTCGACCCACCCGCTGAGGTTTCACCGCTGTTAGGGTTCCATCCGCCCAGTACAGAAGCCCCCTCTTGCGCCGTGTGAGAAAAACGACATTGCCTCTATCCGGCACTCACATTCCACCGAGTGGTGAGTCTAAGATAGGCTTCTACAAATTAGTTGGCCAGGTCGTACCATTATAGACATGTGGTAGTACGGTTATGCTTAGAATGGACAATCACAAGCGTCGATCCTTAAATGACTTGGGGCGGTACTTGCACAAGACAACTAGTGCTCCATCCGCACCCACCCGACAATCCAATCTGCCCAAGTCCAAACCATTTTTCCTTTTCTTTTTATTTTAGAAAAACAGTACCATAATCATAACAATAAGTTCCAAATCATATTTGAAATCATTCTTTTTGAGTAATCCCACCCATGGGTTGTTTTCATCGGAAAAGGTCCTAAGCAATTCTACCGTACTATGTAACAAAGGATACCATATAAACATAAGCATGGTATAAACAATGTTCTAGGGTTACAAGTAACATGGATGTCGATAACAAAGGCGGTGATTGCAATTGGGATTAACTAAGTACTTATATTTGACATATGGTTATCAACATAGCATGCATGTTTGTAAAATAATTAAAACAGGTTTACAAAGATAGGTTCAATATGCGTCAAAGAGACTTGCCTTCTGTCATGGGAAGGTCGTCGTACGCGGGAAGTCCGGCGGCAGGGTCGGCGGTCGCGTCGGATTCGTCGGATACGCGCAAATCGAGGCAATAAATAAATACCAGAAAATAAATAAAATCTAAAAATTACAAAATTAATACTAGAAGGTAGATCTTGATTTTAGATGAATTTAGAAATTTGAATGGAGTCAAACGGAGTTCGGACGGAGAAGATATGAGCGTCCGAAGTTTCAAATTTGAAAAATTGGAAAATCGGGAATATTCCCTGGAATATTCCTCTTCTATTTTCTTTTCCTTTTCTGAATTTTGAAAATGGGCTTGTGTCTATGGCATGTGGGGCCCACATGTCATCCCCTAAGGTTCATCTTCAAGCTTGGCTTGCTATGGAAGCCATGGGAGGCAAAAGAGCTTGGAGAGGGGTGAGCTTGGAGGTGGGGACCTGGCACGGCTGAAGGGGTCGGCGGCGGCAGCGTGGCCGAGGGCGAGGAGGCGCGGCGCTGGCGCCTATGCGCTGTCTGGGGCGAGGGGTGGCAGCGGGGCGGCCACAGCGCGGCCGGCAAAAGCCCCATGCACAGAACACTCCAAAAAAACAACAGAGGCCCAAAAAAAATCCGAAAATTGGATTTTTGCCCCAATTTCGCATGGATTTGGACCAAACAAAAGCATGGAATCTCTAGATAACAACCTTAGGGACACAAAGGAGGATGGAATCGGATTGAATCTCACCGGAGGCGATGAATTTTGCGACGAACGGAGCTCCGGCCAAACCGAGCAAAATGCGAAATTCGTCTCCAATTCGCGAGGGATCCTAAAATTGATTGTTGGGTTAGACTCTAGACTGAATCACGGTCACAAGGAACCAAGAAACAAGAAGAATGACCCACCGTGGAGAGATCTAAAGCCAAGAACACGAAGAACACCGAAAACGGCGACCCAACTTCTGTTTTCTTGATCTCACGGGCACAAGAATGGAAGAGGCCAAAGGAGGATCACACCCCCGGGACGGGGATTCTTATACGGAGAGAATGGAGGTGGTGGTGCGCCGTTTGGAGTAGAAACGGCCGAGATAATGGCATTAAAGCACAATTCGGTTTTTCTTGAATGCGGCCGTTTTCGGCGAGGTTGGCGGCGAGTGATGGTGGGGAATGGCAAGAGGGCGACGATACGGATCCAACGGAACCGGCCCTTCGCGATTTGGAGTTGATTTGAGGGAGTTATGATGATTTGAACCAAGCCCTAGCCATGAGAGGCAAGCTTGAAGCTCTCTGTTCTTTCCCATGGCTAGAGGTAGAAGATGGTCCTGTTCATGACACGTGGCACTCCCCCATTGGTCCTCCTTTACGCGAATAAACCGCCCTAGAGAAAAATTAGGAAAAATGGCCTAAAAATTCCGAAAAAATTCCTAGAGCCATTTTAGAATATTTGGGACCCAATAAAATTGGTTCCGCTGAATTTGGATGAAATTTGTGGAATTAAATATTCAGGTGCGGGTTGCGGGCATTAAACAAAAGCCGCGCGAGATAAAATAGGAGCGAAGGTCCAAAAATCCGAGGAATCATTCCAAAAATCATTTTAGAATATTTGGAACACAATTGAAGTGGTTTGTGGATTTTTGGAGCATTTTTGGACTCGGGTGAAATTTCGGGTACCAGCGGGAACTGGAAAATCCGATTTTTCGACCGGAGGGGAATTAAATCCCGATTTTGGACAGGAATGGATGCCAGGTTAATATAAACACCAAAGAAACTCCAATTTTTGAATTTAATTTATTTAAATTAGGTTTTTCTCCAGAAGGCGAAAATGAGGATGTTACACTGTTGCTGCTATTTCACCCGTTGGTGCTCCTAAGTCGTCTTGGGTTCTGGATTCCGGGGCTTCGTTCCATGTGACATCCGACCAGTCTCAATTGGTTTCTTGCAAGCCGGTCTCTGATGACACTTCTGTTCAGACAGCTGATGGTACATCTTGTCATATCACTCATCAGGGTTCACTTCACAACTCTCATTTTTATGTACCAATAGTTTCTTTTGTACCTCAGTTATCCATGAATCTCCTTTCAGTAGGTCAAATTGCTGACCAAAACTGTTTTGTTGGATTTGATGACTCATCTTGTTTTATTCAGGATCGTCGAAGCGGGACTGTGATTGGGACTGGCCATCACCGTAGAGGTTCTCCTGGTCTCTACATTTTGGACACCTTGCGCCTACCTCCTTCCGCTATTGCTCGTGTGTCATCAGCTACTTCGTCATCTGCCTCTTTGCCAAGTGGCATCATCATCTAGGTCATTTATGTGGGTCTCGTTTGTCCACACTCATAAATAAAGGTTGTTTAGGTCATACTTCTATTGAGTCTAGTTTTCATGATAAGGGCTGCAAACTTGGAAAACAGATACAACTTCCATATTCCTCTAGTACATCTCATTCTGCTAGACCTTTTGATCTTATTCATTCAGATGTATGGGGTCCTGCACCTTTTGCTACAAAGGATGGTCATAAGTATTATGTCATTTTTATTGATGATCATTCTCGATATACTTGGATTTATTTCATGAAACATCATTCCCAGTTGTGTTCTATTTACAAATCTTTTACTCCCATGGTTCACACTCAATTTTCTACTCCTATTAGAGTTTTTCGTTCTGACTCTGGTGATGAGTATTTATCTGACATTTTTCACCAGTTTTTTACCTCTGAGGGTACTCTTGCTCAGCTCTCATGCCCTGGTGCTCATTCTTAGAATGGTGTTGCTAAACGCAAACATCATTATCTCATAGAGACTGCTCGAACACTTCAGATTGCTTCTTTTGTTCCTACTCATTTTTGGGGTGAAACCATTTCCACTGCTGTTTATCTTATCAACTGACAACCATCGTCCAAATTGTCGGACAAGTGTCCTGGTGAAGTCCTTTTTGGTACTTCTCCTAGTTATGATCATCTTTGGGTTTTTGGATGTATGTGCTATGTTTTACTTGCACCTCGTGAGCGTACTAAATTGACTGCTCAGTCAGTCGAGTGTGTTTTTCTAGGGTATAGTTTTGAGCATAAGGGTTATCGTTGTTATGATCCTTCCTCTCGTCGCATACGTATCTCTCATGATGTGGCCTTTGTTGAGGATCGTCCTTTCTTTTATAACCCTTCTACTCGGTCTTCATATTCTTCCATAGAGTCCACATCGTTCTTGTGTCCTCCTATTTCATCCAATGAGGATATCTCTATATCATCCCCATCTATTACCCTCATTCCTGATCCTCCAACTGTTATACACATTCCTGATCCTCCAACTGCTATACACATTCCTGCTGAGTCCTCTCCTCCTCCACCTTACAAACCACCCATCAAACATGTTTACACTCGCCATCCCACAAAGCATCCGCCTAATCCCACCTCTTCGACCAGTCCTGATGCTCCTGTTTTTGCTGAATCTGATAATTTTGATGAGTCTCATGCTTTTTGTGATGAGTCATAGGTTGGTTCAAGATATAATCTCCGGGATCGTACCACCATTGAGCCTCCTGACAGGTTGGGTTTTGGATGTGTGAGTGCTATTATTGATGAGCCCTCCACTTATCAGGAAGCTTCTCATATTTCGGAATGGCAGCTTGCTATGTCTGAAGAGCTTGCTGCCCTTGCTCGTACAGGCACTTGGGATCTAGTTCCTTTACCGTCCCATGCAGTACCTATTACATGCAAGTGGGTGTTCAAAGTTAAAACCAAGTCAGATGGTTCTATCGAGAGGTATAAAGCTCGTCTTGTTGCCAGAGGTTTTCAGCAGACTCACGGACGAGATTATGATGAGACTTTTGCCCCTGTTGCTCACATGACTACTGTTCGTACCCTGATTGCCATAGCTGCTACTTGTTCTTGGACTATCTCTCAGATGGATGTTAAGAATGCTTTTCTCCGTGGCGATTTACATGAGGAAGTTTATATGCAGCCACCTCCAGGTGTTTATGCTCCTTCAGGATATGTTTGTCGTCTTTGCCGTGCTTTATATGGTCTCAAACAGGCTCCTCGTGCTTGGTTTGAGCGATTTGTCTCTGTGATAAAAGCTGCTGGTTTTTCACCTAGTGATCATGATCCTGCTCTATTCATTCATCTCTCCCCACGTGGACGTACTTTGCTTCTTCTATATGTTGATGATATGTTGATTACGGGAGATGATGTGGAATATACTTCTCATGTGAAGCAACAACTTAGTAATCAATTTCAGATGTTTGATTTGGGTCCTCTCAGTTATTTCTTAGGGATTGAAGTTGTGCATTCTTCAAAGGGCTATTATCTTTCTCAGTCCAAATACATACAAGATCTTATTGCTCGTTCTAGCATTACTGATGATCGGACGGTTGCAACACCTATGAATCTTCATTTACAGCTTCATCCTACTGATGGTACACCTTTTGTGGATCCATATCGATATCGGCATATTGTGGGCAGTCTTGTTTATCTTACTGTTACCAGACCTGACATTTCCCATGCGGTCCATATTTTGAGCCAGTTTGTGAGTGCTCCTACCACGGTTCATTTTGGACATTTGCTTCGTGTGCTACGATACCTAAGGGGGACCTCATCTCAGTGTTTGTTCTATGCTCATGATAATCCACTTCAACTTCATGCTTACTCGGACTCTACTTGGGCAAGTGATCCGACAGATCCTCGTTCTTGTTGTGAAACAGATCGTTCACCAACGTCAATCAACGGCACGACAAAGCAATCACATGAACAGAAGAAGGAGAAGCACACCATATAAGGGGAAAGCTCTCTCTTTATTAGATTGATTTTTCTGTACAAGACAATGCCCAATATATAGTTGAGGACCCCTGGAGATTAATTCGGATTCGCCCACCAATAAATAGTCCTTCCATACAGGGACACAGACTCTAACCATATCATAACACTCCCCCTTGGGCAAATACAGCGTAATGCACATGTCTCATTAAAAACTCCTCCCAAAACCCAGTGGGAAAAAGGGATGGAGAAAAGAGTACATTGCACTCGCACTCCGTGTTACACTAGTTGCCTCATTAAAAACCTTCATGTGAGAAAACTTCAGGAAAACTCACGAAGGGAAAAAGAGCACAACTTATAATCTTCAGGATATAAACTATGATCTTCAGGATCGAGCAAAAGGGGTTATGGTTCAAGATTTAATCCCCCTGAACTCTGCAAATCTCTAAGTCGCCTCATTCCAATGCCGTTGACGTACCTTTGGAAGGTAGACTTTAGCAAATATTTTGTAAATAAATCTACTAGATTTTCACATGACTAAGTTTGCATTATTTTTATCTCACCATTCTTCCGGAGTTCGTGAGGATAGAAGAACTTAGGGGCAATATGCTTTGTGATATTGCTCTTTACATAACCCATTTGCATTTGTGCAACACAAGCAGCATTATCTTCATAGATAATAGTAGGGGTATCGACGGTATTCAGATCACATGACTTCTGGATATGGTTAATTACACGTCTTAGCCAAACACATTCCCGTGAGGCTTCATACAGAGATATAATCTTTGAGTGGTTGGTAAAAGTGGCTACTAAGGTCTGTTTAAAAGACTGCCAAGAAATGGTTGTACCACAACAGAGAAATAAAAAATCAGTATAAGATTTGGCACTGTGGGGATCAAACAGATAGCCAGCATTCGTATATCCCACCATAGTTAAGTCTTGGTTCTTCTGGTAAAATAAACCAAGATCTTGAGAACCTTGGAGGTATCTGAGTAAAGTCTTGACGCCAGTCCAATGTCTTCTGGTTGGAGTTGCATTGTGTTTTGCTAGCAAATTTACTGCGAATGCAATATCAGGCCTTGTGCAATTCGCAAGATATATATAAGTGCACCAATAACACTCAAATATGAAACTTTAGGTCCCAAGACTTCCTCATCTTCCATCCTTGGTCTAATGGGTCTTTGTCCGTTTCAAGGGACCTTACTACCATGGGGGTTTTCAAAGGATGAGATTTATCAATGTTAAATCTTTCCAATACCTTCTTGGTATAGGCAGACTGGTATACTAAAATTCCTTCTGGGAAATGCTCAAGCTGCAGGCCTAAGCAAAATTTGGTTTTACCCAAATCCTTCATCTCAAACTCCGTCATGAGGTAAGCACTTGCTTCTTTTATTTCCTTTATGGTTCCGATGATATTCAGATCATCGACATATGCTGAGATGACACATAATCCATTCTGGGATTTCTTTCTGAACTCATAGGGACAATATTCCTTCTTCAAGAGGAAATCACTAAGTCGGACGTACCACACTCTCCCCGACTGTTTAATCCGTATAGTGGTCTCTTCAGTTTGACGCTATACATATTGCGATTTTTAGGATTTGAAATTGTAACTCCTTCAGGGATTCATATAAATATCTGTATCCAGTGACCCATATAAATATACGGTCACCATATCCATCAACTATATGGTTAAATTTAAGCTAGCTGCCATTGATATTAAATATCGAAACGTTATTCCACTCATCACAGGAGAATATATTTCATCATAATCAATGCTGGGTCTCTGCATGAACTCTTGTGCTACAAGCCTCGCTTTATACCTCACCACCTGGTTGTTTTCATTTCTCCTTCGGATGAAAACCCATTTTGATCCTATAGGGAACACTTTAGGAAATGTTCAGTCAACGGGACCAAGAACTTTTCTCTTATTAAGCGAGCACTGCCTCAATTACTTTTTCATTTGACCCTATATGAGTGCTTCTGGCACTCTGCCATGGACTTTGGTTCTGGATCCAGATTTGAGCAATTTTGGAGGCAAAATATGTCGACAATTGTAGTCTCTCTTTATATACAATTCTCCTGCATCACTTCAGGGATATCTCTTTATTAATTTCTTCCAGCTCCTCATGATTTCCCACAACGATGAAGTTTGGGTGTTCCGACTTCCCAGCGTTGGATTGTGCGCACAAATATACACTGGGGTTATACTTTTTAGGATGGATCACTTCAGGGATGTTACCATCTTCTAGATGGCTCACTTCAGGGATTTTCTCAACATCAGGTTGAGCTTCTTCCACTGTCATGGGTTGTGTTCTCATTTGTTTGGTTCTCTATTTCTACGGACGTCTCCGCGGAATTAATTCCCTTGCACCTGGAGGCCTCCCCCTCATTTTATCATGAGGGTCAAGAGTGGGTTCAATATCCTTCTAAGATATTTCCACTCTTTCAGGTGCATATACTGCAGATATATGAGATCTTTCTACTCCCTTATGATCAGTGAAGGCATTTGGCAGATTGTTAGCTTATTTATTGCATATTTATTACTCTCCGAACTTCAAGTTCGGTCTCTTTAGTGCGTGGATTTAAGGACTCGGCATTCTTTAATGTGGTACTTATCTCCCCGTAATGCCGAAAAATGTCCTTAGTACAATCAGCGTACCGAGCCGTGTACAGATCCCCTATCGTAAGCTCTATGTGTTTAATGATTGACGAAGATTTATAACCTACATAGATCCCCAACTTCCGGTGAGGTTCCATGGTGGTATGCTGTGGTGGAAAGATTGGCATGTATACAACGCAGCCAAATTTTTGCAGATGGGAAATACTTAATTCTCTTCCACGCACTATCTGCAACGGGGAAATTCCATAATATGCAGTTGATCTGAGTTGAATCAACATCGCGGTGTGCAACACTGCGTGGCCCCAACAACTGGTGGGTAACCTACGATTTTGCAAGAGTGTTTGAGCAATAAATTGTATTCCTTTAATTAATGACTCTTCAAGGCCATTTCAACATGTGGACATGAGGTACTAAAAGCTCTACATTAATTCCCAGGGCCATATAATAATCATTAAATGCTTTTGAGGTAAACTCGTTAGCATTATCCATTTGAATAAACTTGATTCTTTCTTCTGAAAAGGAGGCTCTAAACTTAAAAATTAGGGCAATTAATTTTGGCATAAGCATAGTTCCTAGAAGATAAGAGACATATATAGGACCATCTAGTATAAACATCTATCAGTACCATAAAATAACTGAAAGGGCCCAACTGGGGTTGAAAAGGTCCAAAGATATCACTTTGAATTTTCTCCAGGAAATCCAGTGATTCTTCCCTAACTTTTAGGTAAGAAGAACTAACTGTAGGTTTTCCTATAGCACAACCGGAGCATAAGAAACTTCAGGTCTAGGAAAATCTTTATGCTATGGCCAACAGAATTACTAATTATTTTCTCATAATATTGAACTCAAGATTACCCAGTCGATCTACTAGATCTTAAATATTTCTGGGTTTTTATCGCAACACAAACTTCAGATTTTATATGTATAGTATAACCCAGAGAGAAGGAAGAAAGTTTTTTAACCACACATTTATTACACCCATTAAACTTAGATATGAGTAGGCATTCTGTACCATCCTCTTACTCTGTCTGCATATGGAAACCATTCAGACCAATGTCTTTAAAACATAAGTGAGTACGACGACTCAGGGTCTAATATGGCATTCTTCCGATGCCAACTATAAGAGCATCGCTTCTGGCGATGGTCATAATATTTGTTAATTTACTTAGTGTGGTACAATTGTCTTCTAGACAAATTTCTTCCTCTGTCATTGGATTATACTTTGTTCTATATTAGAAGTATAATTTAACAATCAAACAATTATTGCATCAGGAAAAATTGTAGAATAGAGAACAAACATAGCACAATCAATCAAATATCTGGGAAATTGGTATTTATTTAATTTTAAAATGATAATCGCTCAACAAGAGCGTAGACCAATTGTTCATTCAGGGACTAGAGTTAAATTGATGAGAAGCCTTATAAGAAATATGTGACATCGAGTAGCAAAGTGAAGAAATACTTAGGAGACTAATCAAGATCTCCATATGAGTTGTATGTGTCCTTCTAGGACTTCTCGAACTCAATAATTTTAAGAGCCATATCGCCATATTTTTCAGTATCCGTGTCGACAAAAGGTCGTATGGTGAAGTATGACGTAACATTATTTACCCAGGTCTTAATGACTTTTCCAGTGGATTTTGTGTAAGGGTTTACTACATACTTCGGGATGCTATGGTTGCATGACCAATGGACAGTGCATCCATACCTAAAACTGGGTTATTCAGGGTACTTAGCCGTATTTAGCTGAATCTTGCTTCTGGAAGTCCTCTGGCCCTTTAACTTTATTATCCACAATAAATTGCCTCTTCCCCTATTTAATCTACCATCCTTCCATTTATCCCCTTTATTCATTTGGTCCTTCCTGCGGCCATGGCTATTGCTACCCTACTGAGCATTTACATGTGATTCTGGTATTACATGACTCCCATTTGGAAGTATGTGATGATTCTTCAATAGAAGTTTATCATGCTTTTCTGCTTCTAGCAAAATGCATATAAGCTCAGAGTACTTCTGGTACTTGGCATGATGATACTATTACAACAGTATCCCTATATTGGGGGTGAAAGGTGCATAATATCCTGTCGATCATTTTAGCATTAGTAACTTTCTGGTTACATAATGTTAGTTCAATGACAAGATTGTGCATGGCAATGTTTTATGTTGCCAGAGCTTTTAAATTCCTGAGAGTGCCAGGGGGGTCCGTTCATGTTGTGCTTCTGGCAACATGACAGATCTTTCATGGTTATATATTTTTCCTTCAGAGAATTCGAAAGTACCAGTTGATCATCTTTCATCAAAATATACGACCTTCAGGTCAGTATGAAAATGGAGTCTCAGGAAGTTAAGGTTGTACATTTGGCGGCTTAGGGAAGAGCAGGGGTACCAGCTTCAGGCTGGGATATAATAGCTTTGAAAGACCTAGCTATCATTTTAATCTTAGGATTCATTACCCGGGTAAGCTAATTGTTGCCATTCAGGGCAAGCTAAATAATTTTCACTTTGCGATGTCTAACATATCATATTTCTATTTATGCAAAATGATTTTTACTACAGGTAAAATCAATGTATTGCATGCACACTATTCAATCAGTAAAGCTTAGTCTATATCTATTCAGTAGATAATTATCTGAAATTTCCCAGAATTTTCCTAGCAATTTTCATGATTTTCTGCTAATTATTTAAGCAATTTTCAGAATTACTAAATAGCAGAAAAATAAATTTTAATGTGAAATTATGCTAGGACAATAAATACAGAGACACAAGGCTCCCAATATTATATGTAGAATTTTCCTAGCATTTTCATGAATTTCTGTTGATTAACAAGCAATTTTTGGAATTACTTAACAACAGAAAAATTAAATTTCAGCACATATCAACATGAAATAATGCTAAGAAAAATAAAACTAGAACCAAAAATATTCTATATGTGTCATCCATAAATTTCCAGAATTTTAAGCATTTTTCACAATTTTCTGTTAATGATTAAGCAATTTTCAAAATTACTTAAATAACAGAAAATTAATTTAGCTCATATTAAATATGGCTAGACGTGAAAACAGGTAATGAATGTTTTCGTCAACTCGACTCATGGCCAGGTCAACCCGCCCCTAGGGCTTACATGAGGGAGGGAGCACTTCCCGTTTCCGGGTGCCAATTAAAGATACAAGCCTCATGTGTGTTTTACTTGACACCAATTGTCTTGTATCTGTTCCTTCATTACTAAAATCAAATCCCAACCACTCATGTCCTCAAGCCCAAAACTGTTTTGATAACTTGATTAAATTAACCATTGTTATGCGTAATGTGTCCAACACATTCCTATCATATATTAAGATAATCTTTGATATACTACTTTGGTAGTCATATTAATAACAATCTAAATTCTTGATAGGTGCAACAATTGGATGGACAAGTTTGATTTAAAGTTTAATTAAAGGGATGAACAATATCTACTATGAACATGGCATCACATGCAATGAGCATAAAGATTAGATCGATATGATTAGCGAGCAACAATGATTTCGATCGTAATAGTAGAACAAAGTTTTAGGTAGTATGATCTGCAGGATCACAGCTTGTGACAATGCACTTACATAGGGTTTGATGCTGGATGATCACGTGTTGCAGGGTGAATGTCGATGCTGTGTAGATCTATCCAGGCAGACGATCACGATCGGCTTTAGCAGAATGCCATGCGTTCGTTCCCTCGTATAAAACATAGATCAATATGTGGTTAGTATCAAGGAAACAAGATTGATCTACTTGTAAATAATATAAAACGACAAACGATGGCTTTAGCCTTGTAGAGCTTCGTGTTGATAACGTGTTGTGAAACGAATCGTTCACCCACGTCAATCAATGGCACAAAAATCACACGAACAGAAGAAGGAGAAGCACACCATATAAGGGGAAAGCTCTCTCTTTATTAGATTGATTTTTCTGTACAAGGCAATGCCCTATATATATAGTGGAGGACCGCTGGAGATTAATTCTGATTCGCCCACCAATGGATAGAGTCCTTCCATACATGGACACGGACTCTAACCATATCATAACAGTTCTATCACTGGCTATTGTATTTTCTTGGTTCTTCTCTTGCATGTAAGTCCAAGAAGCAGGCAACTGTATTTCGGTCTAGTACAGAGGCAAAACTTCGAGCACTTGCCACTACCACTTCAGAGATTGTATGGCTTCGATGGTTGCTAGCTGATTTTGGTATTTCCTATGATGTCCCCACGCCTCTTCTTTGTGATAATACTGGAGCCATACAAATTGCCAATGATCCTGTGAAGCATGAACTCAGAAAGCATATTAGTGTTGATGCCTTTTTTACTCGGTCTCATTGTCACCAGAAAACAATTGTTCTTCAGCATGTGCCATCTGACCTGCAAGTTGTAGATTTTTTCACCAAAGCACAAACTCAAGAGCAGCATCGGCTTCATTTGCTCAACTCAAGTTTCAGATCCTCCTTGAGTTTGAGGGGGGGTGTTAAGGCCCATAACATCTAGGCCCATACTGTAACATCCCCAATTTTGGTCTTTTGCCAAAAGCTAATTTAAACTAATTAATTCAAAATTTGGTTTTTCTTTGGCGTTCTATTTAACCTGGCATCCTTATACTCCCGAAATTGGAATTCAATCCTTCGTCGCTCGAAAAGTCGAATTTTTGAACTCCAGTCCGTACCCGAAATTCCACCTGAGTTCCAAAATGCTTCAAAAATCTCGAAACCTATTGCATTAGGTTCCAAAAATTCTAAAATGATTTTGGGAATTTTTCTAAGATTTTTAGAATCTCTCTGGTATTTTATGTCTCGCAACCTTTCGTCAAATGCCTTTTATTCGTCCCGGAATTTTTTAAATTCTAAATTTCATCCAAATTCCGCGAAACCAATTTTATTGGGTTCCAAATATTTCCTAATATTTTTTTAGGATTTTTTTTGGGATTTATAGCCCATTTTTGCTATTTTATCCCACGCACATTACCTCTCACTATTTTGGACCAATGGGGAGTTGACACGTGGCATACACTGTAGCATCTTCTTCAACCTACGATGGTTTCAGTTACTGGAAGGAGCTGTTTTGCCCGTTCATGGCGCCTCCTCTTTAAACACCCATAACTCCTTCATCAATGCTCCAAATCACGAACGGTCGGTTGCGTTGGAAAGATAACATCGAGGAGAACCCATTCCTCATGATCATTCATCTTCAATCACGCCGGAAACGGCTCAATCAACCAAAATCCAAAAATCATTAAAACGGTGATTACTCGGCCGTTTCTCCGCGAAACGACGCACCACCACTTCTCAAATCTTCATCCCGGAGTCCTCTACCCCGTGCTCACACCCTCCCATAGCCATCCCTCTCCATTTCGCCGGAACCAAGCAAAAACCGTCGCCGGGCGCCGCTCGTCGACACTATCGCGACAACTTTTGATCCGGTAAGGCGATTACAATTCCGTTCATGTCACCGTGTGCGCGGCGTCGCCACGAGTAAAAGCCCTCAATCGATTTCGCTTTTCATTGCAGGACGGCGACGAATTTCACGGTCAAAGTTGACGATTGTAGCTCCGTTCTTCCCCAATTACTTTCAATCCGGTGAGCTTCTCTCAAATCCGACCACACCATTGGACTCGTCTCATCGAGATCTACGCCGTGCTCACCTCCTTTTCGTTGTTTTTGTCCCCAAAATTTTTATTATTATTTCGGCCCTCCTCGCCGCCGGCATCCTCCGTGCATCGTCGTCTCCGGTCATCTTCGCCGCCGGCCGACACGAGCGCCACCACCCCCATGCTTGGCCGCACCTTCCCCACCCCTTCCCCGGCAATGCGCCGCCTCCTCCCATCGCCGACGCCGCATGCAGCCCACGCGTCGCTACGCGCGCTTCCGGTCATAACTTCGGCGAGTGTTTCCCGATGATCCGCTAGTCCGACCATCCTACAAATTGAACCCTAGAATACTCCCTTCATTCCCCACACAACCCAATTGGAATTTCTCCAATCCAATCTACGGATCTCCCTGTAGAAGCTGTTCTTTCTGAAATTTTTGCGAGCTCTCCCGGTCAGTCCCGACCTCCGTTCAGCCTCAAATTTTTACTGGAGCTCCTTCTTGTTTCCCCTACCTCCAGTAAAATCATATTTTCAATTTGATTGCCAGAGCTCCGCCAACAGCCATTTCTTCTACAAGTCCGGCGGAAGGTTCAAAACGCTCGTTCTCTTTCGTCGTAATTCCGAATCGAATGATTCAAATTCCTAAATTCATATAAAATTACCCTCTATATGTCAGTATTATTTTTATAATTTTTAGATTTCATTTTTTATTTTTTTTATTTGTCGCTCCATTTTGTGTGTAGCCAAAGAACCCGTCGGAGCCGTTGACGCCGTCGTCGAACCTCAAGACTTCGAGACTTTCGCGGCGACTGAAGGCAAGTCCCTTGACGCATATTGAACCCATGCTTTACAAATGTTTTACTGTGTTTTAAACTTGCATTGCTATGTTTATAATCGTATGTCAAATATAGATGGTTAGTTATTTTTGAATTGCTGTCAACTCCTTGATTATTGTTATCCATGTTTATTTGTAACCCTAGGATACTTTGCTATGTCATGCTTAAATAATATTTTGACACATGTTGATTAGTACGGTAGTATGCTTAGTTGCAAAATGGATTAAACTAGCCCATGGGTGGGATTTCATCGAATGTATGATTTAAAGTATATTTTGAGAAATATTAGCATGGTATTGCTACTGTTTTTGTAAAATAAAAATAAAATGAAAAATGGTTTGGACTTGGGCGGAATGGAATGTCGGGTGGGTGCGGATGGAGCACTAGTTTCATTGTTCAAGTACCGCCCCAAGTTAATTAAGGACCGACGCTTATGAATGTCCATTCTAAGCATAATCGTACAACCACATGTCTATAATGGGTTCGACCTAGCTGAATAATTTGTAGAAACCTAACTTAGACTCACCAGTTGGTGGAATGTGGGTGCCAGATGGAGGCGAGTCGTATTTTCCCACACAGCGCAGGAGGGGGCTTCTGTACTGGGTAGATGGAACCCTAACAGCGGTGAAACCTCAGCGGGTGGGTCGGGGTAGGTGTATACATTGTAAAAGCCTTGTCATGATATCTCTGCCGGCACACCTAAGGAAGTGTGTTAATAGCTTGGCATCAAGAGAATATCATGCCTTGTGGGTAAGGCTGTACACCTCTGCAGAGTTAAAACTATTCAAATAGCCGTGTCTACGGTCAAGGGCAAAGTGAAGAATGCTTTGATAATAGTAGACTTTGGTTTTGGTTTTAAAAATAAATGATGTTTTGGGATTCGGGAGTGGTTAGAACTCTCGAATGTTTTGTTGGCAGATTAAGCCAATAAGGTAGATGGAACCTACTTTGATCATGATGGATAGAGTCATGAGTTAGTTTACCTTAATCTTTTAAAATGTGGCGGATAGAACCTTTATACTTGTGTTGGTGGAAAGAACCTTCACTAGACTATTAAATAATTCAATTGTTAAAATGTGCTTTGTGAAAATTATTATTAAGTATGGTTTGATGAAACTTAGCTTTATGCAAAAGAACCATAATAAGCCTTCCTTGGAAAGCCTTACATGTGCATACTTTCTCAGACTTGCTGAGTACTTTTGTACTCATATGCTACACAAATGTTGTCATCAGAAAACTACTAGGATGCAACTGAAGATGAAGAATTCTATGCCGAGGAGTTTGATGAAGGTCGCCAAGATAACCGAGCACGCATTCTTAGTCGTCGCCTGTGGAGTTATTTGGGTTTTATCTCTTGTTGCTTTTATTCCGCTGTCATGAACTCTGATCATGTGACCATTTTATGCAATAATTAGCCATGTGGCTAATACTTTATGTTTATTATAATATTTCGTTCTGTTCGGTAATGATTATCACTGTCTGACTGTGTGTACTAGCTACTGATCTGGGACTAGTACAGAAATATACAGGAGATTTCGGATAGCCGATCCGGGGTCCCACACATACTATGGCTATATATATCTATGTCAACCCTATTGGATATTTATCTGCTCAAACCTCAAGGTTTGTCACAGTAGTCATAGAGGCCCTGCTCAAAATGGTAAAGAAATAATCGATCAAATGCAGCCTTCTGACAACATTGTTCATTGTTCCATTTTAAAATGGTCATATTCAGAATCACAATCCAGTCGATAATCTGATCATAGCAAAATTGGCCAAAAAAAACATTCTGTTTTTAAATTACACAAATTCACATAACAAATCTCCCCAAATAATTATTTGTGTCCTCTCTTGTTTACAGAAAATTTCCACTGTATTGTTCACTTCAAAAAATTCATGGGACATGATCAGAAGCTACAAGCAATAAATGTTAGCATTAATTTCACCAGCCCAGAAGTAAATTTATAACGATGATTACAGTTAATGACTACCATTTACAATCCTTTACATGTCCAGTTATTTACCTAGAAAAACATATACATATGACTTGCTCCATTTTATGTAGCTGAAAAGCCTGGCCTCCCATTTCGCCTTAAAAGAAAGTGGCGTGCAGGCGAGTTAGTCATCAATGGCTTTTGCTCTCAAGCAACCACAGGGCAAGCCCCGTTGCTGCCTCTGACTGTCCCGCCTTCTACCGTAGAGATACTCTACCAGCTGCACCTTCGACCGCCGCTGCATGGTTTTTGATGTTCTTCTGCTAGCCTGCTCCTCCTCATATTTCAGCAGAGCCTGCTGGACCTTCTGCATTTCCACCTCCAGCCTCCCAATCTTCTCTGACATTTTACTTGCACGCTCCAAGATCTTGCGCTGGTGTCTGCTCCTCAAGTCAACGTTGTCCCCGTCAAGACCGTCCTTGGATGTGAACTCTTCGGCCTTGTTGGACAGCTTACTGTTGGTGTCGATCAACTGCATGATGGTACCCTCAGCTTCTCTTATTTGGTATCTGACGCTTTCGAGCTCCAGCTCTTCTAATGCGTCAGTGTTTGCTTTGAGTTCTTGAATACTGTATTGGAGGGTATTGAGCCTCTGTGAGTCAGAAGATAACCTTTCAATGACCTTGTTCTTCCACTCCTGGAGTGGCTCTGTAATGATTGACCTTGGTAGTTCCTGCTTGTCAACACTGAGCTCCTTGACGACCATTAGCTCGGAAGGAGACTGTTTACTGTTGTCCCTCTCAAGGGACTCACTTTGCGGTGGCCTCAAATCATCATGCATATGGCTATTGCTTGGTCCAACAACGCCATGAAAATTGAGCATCTTGTCATCTACATGTGCTACATTCTTCTTTTCCTGACCAAAACAATCAGTTATACGGCCCGAAGAAGTTTGGATTAGGTCAAGTTGTATGTCTTTCAGCATTTGCTCATAGTTTATTTCAATTAAGTCATCGTCCAAGATCTCCTTATGCTTCAGCACCTCAATCTGATTCCTTGCTTCTTGCAGATTGGCATTGAAATCAAGCCTCTCATGTTCGAGAAGGACACCGGTGTCCATGACCACCTTCTGTAGTGCTTTTATTGTTCCATGCAATTTCTGCAGCTCCATGTCTTTCACCACCCTCATTGCATTTTGGTCACCACTGGATTCCACCATGGGTTTCAATGGATGAGGTGATAGTGAATTTTCCTAAAAAAAAAACAAGAATCAGGCAAAATGAGTCCTGAAAAGAAAAAGGATAACTTCATGTTAAGTATAAATGAAAGATTTATTTTTTGAGGGATATATGCCAGATTTCCCATGCATATCATTAGTAGTTAGATATTGCAACTGCAGAGTATTTGTAAAGAATTTGATCTCTTTCTTCAACTGAAGGTTAAGGAGAAAATAGTTGAGTTTGATGCACCAAGGCACTACTGAAAGAAGTTTTACATGTTAGAGAATGGCAGAATATTATATTACAGCAGCACCAGATCATAATCCTCAGATCCTGAAAAGAACATGGAAACTAAAGGAAATGCATACCTCCATCCTGAGCTTATTTGATTGCGAAGAATCATTGGCACAGGACAAGGTTGGTTTCTCTAGGGCACTGACTTCGGTCTGCAATGATCCTAACATTGTGAAATCACCATCTAGATCGACCTTCAGTCTTCTGTTCTCAATCTCAACAGCATTTAGCTTGTCCTTCAGCTCATCTACATACGAATTCCTTCGGGTGATCTCTTCCTTCAGCACCTCCTTCTGCACCATCGCACTTATCTCAAAACTCTCACATGTTATGATGAGCTCAAGGACCTTCTCCTTGAACAGAGCCACATTCATGATGGCCATTTGCATGTTGGCCATCAATTTGGTTATTTCTTCATTGCAAGATTTGACGTCCATCAGTCTCTTCTCCTTGCTCCTAAGCACTTCCACTTTGCTCTGCAATTTAACTACCTCCTCCTGTAGCAATTCATTCGATTTCTCAAGGTCAGCATTGTCAATTTCTTTGTGTTGTCCCACTTCCATATCTACATGATAATTTTGTTGGGCCCTGCCAGAATTCAGGATATTGGTATCTCTCCGTGCTGAATGGCCTTTTCCTGTGGCATTTTCTGTACTAGACCAGCCACAAAGACTCATGGTTTTACTGAGTCCTTTGCCAAGGTGGTTATTCTCAATTTCTATGTCTCCAAGATTCATGTTCATCATCCTGATGTCCTGATGAAGCTCACTGCCTGCAACTTGGAGACATGCAAAATCATTATGCAAAGACTTCAATTGCAAAGCCCTCTCTTCATGAAGGCTTCTAAAGATCACAGCAAGGATATCTTTGCTGACTGCTTCACTGATGAGAGTTCTGAAATCATCTTCATTTATCTTCTCTTTCTCTCTGGAATCATATAGTTCATTTGACATCAAAGAGTTCTCTTGAATCAGCTTGATAATCTCGCTTTGCAGTGACCTCCGGGATTCCTGCAATTCCGACAACTGTCCAACCAAGAACTTCGCCTCAGCCCTTAGCTCGTCCACTTTGCGGTTACGAGCCTCCATCTCTTCCCAGAATTCATTGCTGATCTTCACCACTTCCTGCCTCTCTCTCTGCAGCTGGAGCAACACCTCGCTCTTTGCTTGTTGATCTTGTTTCTGGATGTTCCGCTCTGACCTCAGGTCAGACACCTCCTGCCCAAAGTGCTCCAACAGTGTGACAACAAGTGACTTCTCAACAAGCTCATTCTGTTTCACATCCTGGGCATCAGATAATGTATTCAGTAGGCAGTTGATCTCATGCAAGATGAGCTGCACAATGATGTCAAGATCCATTTGATCTAGAGATAGGGATTCATACTTCTCATCCAAATGTAATACTTTCAGCACTGAACCAATCCCTTCAGTTAACTTCTGATTATGCTGTGACAAGCAGTCCAATATTTCCTCCTGAACCTTGCATACTTCTTTGTTCTTTTGCAATTGTGCTGAGAAAACAGAATTTGCTTTGGCCATGTCGTCCAAACACTGCTTCAAGATGAAGATCTCTATCTGAGCTTTGGCAATCTTGAGCTCCTCCTCTTCAAGCTGCTCCTCTCTATTCCTGCCTTCCTCTAGCAATAGGCTAATTTGCGTATGTAGAGCATCAAACTGAGTCTTGCTTAAGTGTGCAAGATCTTTGTGTTCCTTCCTCTCCAACCTTATCCGTTCCTGTAGCTTGATCACTTCATCAAGCACCGAGTCCTTCTCTTGTTGTAGATCTGAGTGTCTCCTTTCTAGCTCTGTGTATTGCGCTTCCAAATTCAGAAGAGTATCACTCATGCTATCAACCTAAATTAACAATAAGGTAAGTAGATAATTAAGAAGGTCAACAAAAGTTTAGTTTCTGAGACAACTGGTAGAAAATATAAAAGTTGTTCACATAGTATACCTGAGAGGCAAGAGTTCTCTTCTCAGATCGAAGTACAGAATTCTGATTATGGAGGACCTCTGAAGATTCTTCAAGCTCTTTCAACTTCCTCCTCAAGCTCTCGAGTTCAGCATTAGCGTCTGATAATGAATTCTCCAAGAAGACATTCTTCTCGAACAGTTGCTCCATGGTCTGAGAAATTGCCTCAATCTGTGCAACAAGCACAGTTCGCTCGGACTGATGGCTGCAAATCTTGGAATTGAGGTGCTTGCATGATTCTTCCAATGCTACCTTATTCGCCCTTAACCCTTCAAGCTCAGTAGTTGCAGCTGACAAAGACATATCCAAATGTACATTCTTCTCGGACATCCTCTCCAGCTGCCTCATGTTTTCGGTATGCAGAACTTCTGTGCCCCTGTGGTTCTTGATAATCTCTTTAAGCTCAACATTGCCATCTCTCAACTCTTGTGCAAGGGCTTGTAGTGATTCTACATTTAAGTTTACGGATTGTATTTGCTCCTTGAGAGAAAAGTGTTTCCTCTCCAAGTCACTCCTATCCTCTTTAAGGTGAGAAAGCTCATGTTGAAGTGTCTTTTTTTCATCCACATGTCGACAAACCTCTTCCTCAAGTCTGTGTTGCACAGTATTCATGGAAATTATCTCATCCTGCAGATGAATTATCACTGATGAAGAAGAGTGATATTGATCATTCAACATTTTGTTCTCTTCTAGAATCTTCTCCAATTCTTTTTGAATCATAACTTTGCTTGTTTCGATGTCCTTTACCTTGTTTACTTCACTCTGCTTCTCAAGCGCCAGATGCCTCAGTTTGTCCTGTGCTAGTAATAATTGCTTCTCCAAAGAGATCTTCACCATTTCTACTTGCATGCACTTGAGATGCTCTTCTTCAGTAGAGATGTTAAGCTTGTCCAACTCAGCTTGCTTCTCGTTTAGCTCGTCATGCTTCTGTTTCAACAAAAGTTTCAACTTATCTAGCTCCAAATGTAAGTCCTGGTTAGCCCTTTCAAGCAGAAGGAAACGCTCGTCTGCTGAGCTTAAAGGCAGCAATCCAGTTTGTATTTCCTCTTTCAGCCTATTGAACTTCTCCTGGGTATGCAATATTTCAGACTTGAGGTTCTGTAATCTAGCAGTGGATTGTTGGCATTGCAGAACTGCAGCTTCCTTCTCCGCCTCTTGTTGTGCAAGAGCTTCCTTGAGACAAAGAACCTCAGATTCAGCATTGTTGCTCTGCTCTAAAATTGATGAGATCCTCTTCTTGAGGTCTTGGTTTTCCTGTGACAAGCTTGCTAGTTCTTTCTGCAGCTTCTCGTAATCCTGGTCATCTGCAAGAACACATTTAGTTTGTCATGACTTATTTTCAGCATTTCATTTATTTTTGGAATTGCTTTTAGAACTTACCTTTAGCTCGCCTTTTTGAATCATTAGCATTGATGAAAGAGAGGAAATATGGATTCATGTCTTGATTGTCCAGGTCAGTTTCAATGGATGCAGTTTCAGCTGGGAGATCATCATCCAGGTCCAATAGAACCTGATCAGGAAAGGCTTCTGCTATTTTCCTATGGGCCTGCCGGAGTTCCCCAGCTGCATGATCATACCTTTCTGCTAAAGCTCGATATGCACGGTACAACTCCTCAAGCAAGGTCATCAACTCAGGTCGCCTTCGGTAGTACATTTCTGCTCTTTTTGCAAATGATTCAGCATCTTCTTCAATGATCTTGATCATCAGCTTAATTTTGTTATCCATATCTGTGTAATCAAGCATTCGAAAAATATGAACCCACAAACTTCATAAAACTTTTCGAAACACTGAAATTGTAGCACAATCCAATACAAGGACAGGATAAAGTGAACACTTTATTGTTCACAATATCCATTCATTTATACATTTTAACAGGAAAGTTAAATTTTAGAACGTGCAGCTTAGATTAGCATTCCCTCTACTACTTATGGAGTGACGGCTTATTCACAGAATGAACAATTTATAGTAATCCACAAATTCATGATAATCCATGAATGATCATCACAGTACACGCATACTAGTGCCTAAAAACATCCCACTTATAGTAATCTTGCATGTTCAAGCTAAATAATAGATTATTTTCCCAAATACCTACACTCAGAAGTTACACTCTGATGTTAACCATTTTAGGCAGGAAATTGGCATATACGGTCAAGCATTTCCATATGTAAGATCCTTTATATACTATTCCTCCAATATTGTTTATGTTACAAAATCATGTTCATGTTAAAACATGAATCCTTGGCAAGATTCAGCAACAAGAATTATCAATCACGATGTATTTTACTTATCAGTTGTTTTGACATCTTCAGGTTTTTCTGCCACAAGAATCACGATTCATGACTGATCAACAGGAAGTTGGTACCATCACTCATAAGAGATATCTTCTGATTGTTCACTTCTGAAACTTGTTAAGCTTCTCTATAGTAGTTTTTTAAAATCTGACTTTTCAGTTAATTCTCTACCTAGCATAATAATAACAAATTGTACATGAATGTACTGCACTGCTGATGTGCAGGTGAAGCTCGTATTTTTTATCGTGGTGCTCAACTACTAAACTAATTCAGTACAACTTCCAGTCCAATCTCAATTAACTAACATGAAATAAATGATATAACACTATCATTTGGTCGTTCATTAAAGTAGCCAACTAAACCAAGACCCGAGTGTCTGCAGAAGAACACGTTCTTGCTAAGGTGTTATATTCAAGCATTGAAGTTGTCCATGTGCTTCCACAATATTTTTCTGACTTCTACAGCTCACATTGCAAGTCATCCTCAGATAATATACTGTAGATATAGGAAATTTGTACTTCGTCACTCGTACCTTTTCTTCTCACATTTACATCCTTGAGACCACATAAAGCAATGCTATTAGATCAAGGCAGTGATCCTATTAATCAAAGAATAGTGCGTGTATACTCTCCTGAAAACTAAATTACACAGATCCTAAAAGTAGTATTCTATAATCAAATGCTGTACAATGTGGAGATTTTTCACTTTTCAGGTTTCAACTGTAAAATGAATTTTTATTGTATGTTTTAAAATGCATATTAAAATAATAAAGTATAATCAACTCTACATTTCTTCTTACAAATTGAACTCCCAGGAACTTGCCATGGATTCTGAATTCAATTTTTTTTCCTTTGTTTGCTTATCACTTTTCAGAACCAGGATTGCAACTCTAATGCCAGATCACCATGACAGGACAGCCAGTATGCTCAGTTTCTAGATTCTAGAATCCAAAGGAACCAGTTATCTAAGGAAATGGCACAAAAATAACTCAGCATGTCAACATAATTTACCTGCAAGATTCTCTTGAAGCCATTTTGAGTTCTTTGGGCAGATATGACTGTCCCACCACCATGAGTACTTGCGCCTTGTATTGGTCGGTGATGTTGCTGCCATTATGCCAGCAAGCTAAACAGCAGAGCTGCTCTTATATTTTGAATAACACTTTGATCCTCTGTAATGCCACAAAGAAGGAAGTACGATAGCAACAAGAACTAATCAATCTAACACCAGTCAGTTACCTGCAAAACAATAAGAACTCTCAGACTCCGAGAATCAAGAAGAATACTAGCTATTCTTAACATGATTGAAACAATTATGAAGTAAAGAAAGGATCACTATCTGCTCTTATTTTCAGTTTTTTTAAAAGAAACTCCCATTTTTATATGCACTCAGAAAATAGGCCACAGCTGAAGATCAATACTGCAACGTTATGATTTCTTCCCACACAACACACCATAAGACAGAAATAGCAGCAGCTAAACCCCCAAGTAATGAGTTTTTTGTGGAGACTTAACCCAGTTCTGAACATGGGTTGTGTTGTTGTCTTGCTTATGAACAAAGTGGATAGAAAATGATGAAAGAAAACAATGATGAATCAGAAGCAGCAAAGCTGCAAGCATCCCAATCTCGAAAAGATAGATGGATGATTCACTAAGGTGACGGTCACTAAATTGGAGGGTACGTAACATAAAGACATAAATTCAGTATAGAGTTAACTCTGACATCAATTATCTGATGAGTGATCAATTGTTTGATAAAAGTTGAAAAGGAGAGCAAAAGAAAGATAGGAGAAACTGGAATTCATCCAAACAATGGTAGAGAAACAAAGCAAAGTAATACCACGAGAGATTTTTCCAGGAGTTGAGGAAATCAGAAGCTTGAGATCACCTCACCAATGGCTCAAAAATTCTACTTAACTATACTGAACCAAAAATTATATTTATAAAAGTTAGGTTGCTCGCAGAGCTAGGAACGGAGCATCAAGCAAATAATAATGGAATGAGAGAGAACAGGGTGGGCAGTGACAAGAAAACCCAACAACCCAAATAAAAGATGCGCCCAACCACTTCCCAGCTTACACATGACCAACAAAATGCAGCAGAATTCCAAACCCAACAGCAAGGAAATCACATTAATTGCTTGCATACTTCATCGGTTATGTACCACTGACCAAGCCAGAAAGAGAAAAGTGCATCCTTTGATGAGCCTCCAAAACCAGAAATTTAATGAATCAAGAAAACTGTCATCCTGCACCGAATTTGCTGAGATTGATTTACCAGGCCAGTCTTTGAAGAAAAAGAAGGGAAATTGGGCCAGAAAGCTATCAAGAAAAAGATGAATCTACAGCACTTCATAAAGCTCGCCACTGATGACGAAGAGACAGGTCCAAAAAACCTGCAAAAGGCAATCTTGCAGCAAAGGAAGGGCAATACTCAATTCTCCCTACCATCAAAGAAGGCCAACACAAAGAACATCATGACGAGGCCAACGCGCCAAGAAACACGAGAAGAAAGAAAAGAAGCCAAATCACAGAAAAGACCCATACATACCAAGAAAAAAAGGAGAGAGAATCTTGCGGTGGAACTTGTACTCCTTTTCCTCTCTCTCTCTCTCTCTCTCTCTCTCTCTCTCTCTACAGCTGCAACCCAATAGAGATCCACCTGCTCCCCATCCCGCCGCTAGGCCATCATTCCCCACCAGCACCCCAAAGGAATTCACAACACCACAACCAAATGTGTATATGCGTGTATGTATCAGCAGCAAGATTCTTCTTTTCCTTGGAGCCCTCCCCTTCCTTGGAGCGGAGCAAATGCAATCATGCAAGAAGCAGAGAGAGAGTGTGTGTGGGATTCAGATCAGAGGGCAGGGCGGTGGTGATGGGGATTTAATCGTCTGTTCGCCAATGCACTAACCGAAAAGCAAGGACAAATTTTGGGGCAGAAGAGTTCGATTCCGGGGTGGGAAATTTTTTTTCCCCTTTTCGGTACGAAATTCTTGGCTGGATCGTTGGTGCAACAGTGTTCTTGTCTCTCACTCTGCGTGTGAGCTGGGGACGGCGCAACCACGGATTGATTTCTTCCTCGCTATAAAATCTGGCGCTTTTGTGGAGTACTATCCGATCTCTCTCCCATTTCAGATTTGCATGTGCGTCCTTGGAAACGCTGGGAAATTTTGCTTGGCAAAACAGGCGAGTGATTGACTACCTGCCCCTTTTTGGCTGATTGTTAGCTTGTGGCATTTTTCAGAGGATTGGTTGGTTAATTAATGGTTGCTGTGGGGTACTCCTCTCTAGTGTTGCTAAAACGGAGGAATTGTGTAATGTAGAATGATTGGGAGTAAGATTTTGTAGAATCAGATATGCAGAATGGGTTTAGACTGGGGAGTACAATTTACAAGTAGAGAGAGAGAGAGAGAGAGAGAGAGAGAGAGAGTAACAGCCGATCCCAATAATTCCGTGAAGGGAAACTTGGACTGAGCAGTGGATTTCCAGTACACTGATCTGCGAGTCATCTCATCTAGCTGTCTGCCGTTGTCTTGTCCCTCTTCTCTGAGAGAATTTTTTTTTCAAATAAACATTTTTAAATCTAAAATTTCAAAAATGTATCTGTTTTAAATATTTTTTTCAAAAATGACCTCCTGTCGCGTCACGGTGGCGCGACCAAGCTCCAGTCGCGCCACGGTGGCACGACCAAGCCCTGTAATGCCACGTGGCAGGGGGGCAGTAGGTGGCCGTTTCGGCGTGGGGGAAAAAGGGGGAACTCGGGGATGCTTCGGCCGGCCAACAGAAGAAGAGAAAGAGAAGAGGAAGAAAAGAAGAAAGAAAGGAAGAGAAGAAGGAAAGAAAGAAAAAGAGAAGAAGGAAAAGAAAAAGAGAAGAAGAGAAGAAAAGAAGAAGGAAAAGAGAAAGAAAGAAGGAAGAAAAGAAGAAAAATTTCGCGTTCGTTCGTCGTTTATCGGTTAGTAATTTATATAAATTATTTTTTCTCGGCATAATTGATACGTAGTTAGTAAAAATATAGTTAGTGTCGGAAAAATATTAGGTTAGTACAAAAAATGTAATAATCAATTAATTTTCTTTAATGTATTTATATAATGATTTTTTTAGTATAATTGATTTGTAGTTAGGAAAAACATAGATAGTCTCGGAAAACATTAGAGTAGTACGAAAAACATGTCGTTCATCGTTTAGTAATTGATACGTAGTTAGCAAATATATAGTTAGTGTCGGAAAAATATTAGGTTAGTACAAAAAAATGTAATAATCGATTAATTTTCTTTAATTTATTCATATAATGATTTTTTAAGTATAATTGATTTGTAGTTAGGAAAAACATAGACAGTCTCTGAAAATATTAGGGTAGTACGAAAAACATATATGGTTCGTTCCTCGTTCATCGGTTAGTACTTTCTATAATTATTTTTGCGTCAATATAATTGGTATGTAGTTAGAAAAATACTACGGTAGCTAAAATTTTTTGGTTTTGTGTATTATATAAATCATTGCGCATGTTATACTAGATTGCAGTAGGCTTGTACACCCCCCTGCAAGGCGTTCGTATAATTAATTTTTCGTCAGTGCAATTGGTACGTAATTAAGGGAAATATAACTAGTCGAAAAATACTAGGGTAGCTAAAAAATTTTTGAAAGTAAGTGCATTATATAATTCGTTGCATATGTTACATAATATTTTTTGCGTATTCCAGAAGGTATGTCTGCTATGGATGCATTCAGAGTGCATTACAGTGAAGGAGAAGTTCGGGAGGGCCCATATGGGGTTGATTTGAATGGTTTTGAGCACCGAATTTTATACCATCAGAATCCGGAGGACATGAATTTTGAAACTGTTTGTGGGTGGCTTTGTAACGGTCTTTCATTGAATCCTACGGAGTTTGATGTCAACGTCAAATGCTTGTGGCCGAGAGGTACATATGACTCGGTATGGGTACTTAGACTGTTGGAGCGGTCTCAGTCTTGGATGAACTACATCAATGCATCAAGGCGGCTTGGTTAGGGTTTCATCCTCTTTGTGCAGGCGATGATCAAAACAAACCTGCCTAGTGATGAAACCCCTATCACGGTGCAGGCACAAACTGTGGTGGAAGTTCATGAGAATGTTCGATCATGTGCTGCACCGACGGGACAAGCAAATGAAGGGGAGGAGTTGGAGGGGTTAGTTGATGTGATGGAGCAGGATGATCAGCGAGCTGCAGAGGAAGAAGAGGCACTGGACATGGAGGACCACGATGAATCTTTGTCGGACGATGATGGAAATACGTCCGCAGAGGTGCCCGATGCTTGGAATAGGGCCGAAGCCGGAGCCCTAGCAGTGAACGATGCCCATGACTCCACATGTGAGTACCGACCAAATGAGGTACGCGTGCACGCAATGTACACGGAGAAGTCCGCTTTGCAGGATGCTATAAGTGCATGGGCGATGAGCTTGCAGTGACCGACGAGAGTGGTCAAATCCAGTAAAGACTGTTACACGGTGAAGTGTGAAAATGCCGAATGTGATTAGCGGGTTCATGCCCACAAGCCAAGTACGAGATGAAATGGGTTGTCACGAAGGTGGTGCAGCACAGTTGTGTTCTCAGCAATATAACATCGAGACATCGTAATCTCACATCCTCTTTCATCGCGAATTTGATGTACAGAGAGATTGTCGAAAAGGTTGACATTGAGGCACAGCACATATTTCTTGCCATGAAGAACAGATATAAATACCAAATCAGCTATGCTAAAGCCTGGAGGGCGAAGCAGAAGGCATTGGAGAAGTGCTTCGGGACCTTCGAGGCATCTTATGACAACCTTCCCCGACTACTGGAGGTCCTGAAGGAGAGAAACCCCGGGACATATACTGATGTACATGAAAGGGAATCTCAGAACCCCCCGGCTTCCTGGTCATGGAGCGTGCTTTCTTATCACTTGGGCCATGTGTGGAGGCTTTCAGGCATTACCGTCCGATCGTGTGCGTGGACGGGACTTTCCTTACCGGCAAGTACAAGGGTCAAATCCTTACGGCCATCGGTGTGGACGGAAACAACCAAATACTTCCGATAGCCTTCGCTTTTGTGGAGGGTGAAAATTACGAGAGTTGGCTGTGGTTCTTCAGGAGACTGAAGATCGGTGTTGTGAAGGATAGGCCCAATGTGTGCATAATACATGACCGCCATGCTGGGATGATGAAAGCAATAAAGAAGATGCTGGAAGATGTGGAAGAGCCTATTCCGTGGCCGGATTTGCAGAACCGGTGGTGCATGCGACACATGGGGGCAAACCTATTCAAATATTTCAAGAGTAAGAGGCTCATGAACCTGTTCAAGAGGTTGTGCAAGCAAAATCAGCACAGAAAATTTGTTGCCATCTGGGAGAAGCTTGACGAGCTCACTACCAAGCAGATACGTGATGGAGAGAGGCAAGCTGGGGGGAGTAGTTGGGAGGCACCGTAGCGTTTACATCCCTTACCGGGCATTGACCCACCAAACATCAGAAGGAGGCCTACGAGAAACATCAAGTGTTTCTCGCACTGGATCGAGTCCGAACCACTGGAGAAGTGGGCACTTTTGTACGATACAAACGGGACAAGGTACGGGCTGATGACAACCAACCTGGCCGAGGTGTACAACTGGGTGATAAGGGGTTTTCGTGGCATGCCCCTCGTTGCTATCGTCGAAGGTGTACTTCATGGTACGGTGAGGTACTTCCGGGAACGGCACGCCGCGGCAGTGTTGCATGCAAGTACCATTCAGAGTCCTTACTGCAGCGTCGTTACAGCGTGGATGGCGAACAAGGTTGAGAAGGCCCTCCTACACTCGGTCGTCGTCATGGGTACCAGGGAGTTACGATTTGAGGTCACACTGAGGAATAACGAGGGGCTCGGAATGGCTAGCGGCAGAATCATCTGCAAAGCTGCAGAGGGATCCGATGCTCGCGGATTTGAACTTCTCTTAAGTCCGCCGCTCTCTCGTTTGGCTGGCTATTTAAGCCCTAGTGTTCGCCTCCCAAAAATCACATCAAGCAAGCAAGCTTCGGGCCAATATGAGAGAAGCCGAAACACGGAGCATAAGTCCGCCAGCTAACCAACCAGTGCCAATGGAGTTCCCCTCCCCCCCAAGGCACAGCCTTCCCGAAGCCATCCCCGAAGGTACGCAGGTCCCCATGTGCCTGTGCGGGGATCCTTGCCGGTTGCAGAAGTCTCAGGACAACTCGTACACCTACGGTATGAGGTACTGGAGCTGCCGAAACTACGACTCTGAGCCAACGCTGGGGATGCGGATGCGGAGGAAAAGGCCGGTATGTTCGTACTCGCATTTGATGTTACATCCTACCGCGCAAACCTTATTGCTGTAATACCATCTGCTATCACTAGCAGCCTCCATTGTGCGGGTTCATCAAATTCTATGACACGGAGCAGACTCCTGAGATGGAGAGGATGCGCAATTGGGAGTACTCGCATCGCAGAGCTATGGTAGAGCAGCAGTGGCATGAGCAAGACGAGGAAGAGAAGCGCATGAAGCATCACGAAGAAATGCGTGCAGAGAGGGAGGCCGAACGACAGCGCCTGGCGGCCGAGCGGGAGGCTGAGCAAGCGAGGAAGTGCGAGACGGTGGCTAGGGCCAGGGCGGCAAGCACCGATGGGTTGCGCAAGGGGAAATATCCCCGGTGCACTCAGTAGTGTGGCAGAAGGGCCATTGCTGTTTCATGTAACCGCTTTTAGTTGTAAGCAGTAATAAAGAGTGTTGCCTACCTTATTATCGTCACTAACATCTTATTTGTTAATCGACCTCTCTCGTATCTCCCTCTCCCAACCTCGTTAGGGTTATTTCCGACTATAATACTTAGGGTTATTGCGCTAATACATGCTACATGCAAAGAAAGGTGTAAATAAATTTTTTCTCCAGAATATGGTAGTCCATACATCAAACATCAAATCTGCCACATTTTTTCGAACAGATACATTCAAACATGATATTTTACAGGCTGCCGAAAAGGCTTAAGCGTTTTCGTTTTTCGTCGACTAAAATAGTTACGGTTGTTGCGCTACTACAATGTAGCTCCAGAGTAAGATGTAAATACATTATTTTTTCAGAACATGGTAGTCCATATATCAAAGAGCAAATCTGACTCATTCTTCCAAATAAATATATTCGAACAAGATATCTTAAGGGCTGCCGAAAATGCTTCAGCGTTACATGAAAGCGAGGGTTCTTATAGCCATTTGGTTATTTCAATTGCGTTCATTCCTATATATTTTTTCAAATATGAGACATCTAAGACCCTAAGAACGGGTGAACTTTATTTTATGATTTTTGGAGCCAGGGTTTATATAGTTTCTTCAAAATACATAAAAGGGAATTTAACTAAACTTGATTTGAACTATTTAAATTTGCATGCAAAATACTATTTTTTGTTAGATATTATGAATCCTTATGGCTTAACATAAATTTAGAAATTTTTTATATGGTTTTTGGACCCATGGTTTATATACTTTCTTCATAATGCCTTGAAGGGTCTTTTAGTAAACTTTATTTTAACATTTTAAATTTGAATAAAACATGCTAATTTTTTAAATATATTATGAATTCTTATAGCGTAATAAAAATTAAGCAAATTTTTCATAATTTTTTGAGCCATGGTTTATATAGTTCCTTCAGAATACCTAAAATGATATTTTCGTAAACCTGATTAAAAAATTTCAAATTAGCATGAAACATAGTACTTTTTTTCATATATTATGAATTCTTATAGCGTAATAAAAATTTTAAAAAAATTTCCATAATTTTTCGAGATTGCTAGCATCCGATATAAATTATTCGACAATAAAATGAATTTAATATTGCCAAATAAATAGAAAATTGCAAAAGTAGCCTCCAGTCGCGCCACGTGGCGCGACTGGAGGCTACTTTTACAAATTTTTTTAAAACCTGTATATTTCTGAATTTTGGATTTAAAAATGTTTATTTTAAAAAAAATTCTCTTTGAGATGAGTTCGTTTTTTTTTTCCTCCGATACATTTTTCTTTTGCAAGTACTAACAAATTTGCAAAATCAGTCAAGCCCTTGACTACCGAAGCAGTGACAGCTGACACATATCATGTACCGAATTCCTATACAGTGGCAAGTTGAGGTTCGTGCAAGCTCCCAGAGCTTGACAGGAATTTGCCGATCACTCCCAACTAAGTAATCAAGTAATCACCTTGCTTATCTCTTAATACCTCAATTGATCAATCTCTTAATTAGTACTCCCTTCGGTCACAAATAGTTGTTGTTTTAAACATCGACACGGTCTTCAAAATACACATTTGACCATTAATTTTTATTATAATATATTTATAAAACGCAATAAAATTTTAATATTATGAAAATACTTTCTAAGACAAATCTACAAATATGATTGTCATGTATCCAATTTAAATATTTAAAAGATATTGACAGTGAAAATTCACCCTACTTGCCGTGATGAACGGTGCTGCCGTGGTGCTGATGACTTGCTGCAGTATAGAAACGTGGCATGTTGTTGTTTCTGCGGTTAGAAATAGGACTAGTTTTACAAGTACATTTGTGTGGGCAGATTTGAAAAACAAAGTGCTGAAGAGAGAGAGAGAAAAAAAAGAAACTCTGAACTCCTCTACAGCAGATGGAAAAGGTCCTGGATTATTGGGAAGTAGTAATCCGTCTAAGCAGACAGTCGGATCAAGTTCTAAAGCATAACGGTTCAGATCAACGGATCACATAACACATGCTACAGTATCTGCACACATTATGATCGATCTAAAGCACACTTTTTCTGATTTGACAGCTGTGAAATAATACAGCCAGGATGGTGGTTGCGGCCACCCTTCTCAGGTAGTCCAACAGTTGTTTGCAAGAACAGTAACATTGTAACAACTAACAAGCACCTTCTGTTGTTTGCTCGCTCCCCTCGTGCAGTAAATTTCTTGTTACTAAGGGGCTGTTTGGTTTGAAGCCAAAATTGCCAAGTTCAATCTTGCCAAGAATTGGCTAGCCAAAAATTTGGTGCTCAAATTGGTGGCCAAAGTTTGGCCAACTATTGGCAAGAAAATGAACTAGAAAAATTTGGCATGGCAATGGAGAAAAGAATCTAGCCAAAGTTTGGTTGCAAACCAAATGCTTGCCAAATTTAGTCAACACTACCAATATTTGGCATGGCAAGTATTGGCAAGCATTGGTAACAAACCAAACAGCCCCTAATTTCTTACCTGCGCCTACTAGTGATTTACTCACACAAGTATGGCACATGCCCTGATGTCATCATCATGAGATAATTGCTCGTCACCTGGTTCCTCTGCAGGGTTAACCAAACCGAAATCGAAAAAATCGATGGAAAACCGAAATTGGAAATTCGAAAATATCGAGCCAAAAATCGCTGGAAAATCGTTAGAAACCGAAGAGTTTCAAAACCGAGCATTTGAACAAAAAACATTCAAAACAAATTTAAAAAAAAACGAAAACCATTCGGTTTCCTCGAAAACCCATCGGTTTTCTCGAAAAACCGATCGGTTTGCTCGAAAAACCGATTGGCGAGTTGAACATTTTGGGCGATCGGTTTTTTGAGCGGTTTTCGTCGGTTTTTTTCGAAAAACCGCTCGGTTTTTACCGGTTTTCGATCGGTTTACATCGCATAAATTTTTTCAAATTTTTCAAATTTTTTAAATTATTTTTTTAATTGAACTGGTTTACCGACCGGTTTAGGATTTCGAACCGGCTCGATACGGTCGAAAACCGCGGTTTTCGTCGGTTTTGTGAACCCTGTTCCTCTGTGCCTTCGATCCACAGCGGAGTACTCCGTATACGAGGGTATGTACAATTGTATATATAAACTATCTATAAGAGTATGCCATATAGAATTTTAGATGATATAAAAAAGACAGAATAACGAGAGAGAACGATGATATCTACTATTTAACAGACGGTCTTATAGACAGTTTTATATTATGTATACTATTGTACAGACAGCTTATTAATTGCATAAAAGATCATTAGAGATAGCTATATAAATAATTCATTATATGAACTATCTTTAGCAGCGTCTATAAATGATACAAAAATACATTATAAATAGTCGTCGCCTGTACCATGTACATGCCTAAAAGTCTCTCTCTCGTGCGGTCTACTTCGGCCCGTCTCCACCCTTGCTCGATACGTGGCTCGAGCTGTGTGAGAGTGGCTTCGTAGCGTCGTGCTCACACATGTATGGCATTATTAGCCTAGGATGCTTTGCCCGTAATACGTACATCTTCTATCCAGTTTTCACCGTAGGGACCGACAATGCTCCCTGACGTAACGTATCATCTTGGAACCTGTTCGTTGTCGACCCCATCTTTCTTTGCAACTGCGACACAACAACAACCGCAAATGGCGAGTTGACGTACGTAGTTGGCTTGGCTCCCTTATTTTCGTTTTTTTTTTCTTCCATATTTAGCTTCCATACTGCCGTATTTTCAAAAGAAGCCCCTGGAGCAATGTTCCATGCCATGGTACGCGGAAGACGAGCTTCCGCACCATGTCTACGCAGAAAGAACTGGCCATAGCTGAAGGTCGGGGAGCGCAGGACGCCGGTGCGCACGCGGGAGGTGGTGGTCTGCCGTGGCGGGGAATCACGGAAACTCACCAGCCGCAGCAGGAAACAGTGAAAACTCCCCTCCCTTCTCTCGCCGCTCGAGGTGCAGAGCATAGCCTGTAGGGCTAGAAAATAAGCTTGTGGTTCGGCTCGGGCGGCTCGGCTCGCATAGGCTCGTGGTTCGGACCGAGCTCGAGCCGAGCCTATTTTTTAGGCTCATAAAAACAATGAGCCGACTCATGAGGCAAATTGGCTCGGTGGTCCAGCCCATGCAGGAGATTTAGTATGATTAATAATTTATATTTTTAGGAAAATGATGATGAAGATGATGTTGAGATAATTCCATTTCTTACAAGTGTGATAGTGAAAGATCGGAATGGCGATCAGAGGGGGGGGTGAATGATCCCAAAATAAAACTTCCCCACCTACTGGACAAATAGCATCCAACTAAAAACCTCTCTTATAAGGAATAAAGAACCTGGAGCAAAAATTCTCTTCTGGAGCAAAAGAGCAAATATGTGATCTAGACTTGCTCGTGGGATTTTGAAGATCAAGATAAACTTGGATACCTTCCCACGAGTCACAGCAAGCTAGAGGTCACAAAGAAACCCATCAAAACACGATCAAACAAGGATTCATCAATGAAAACATAAGAGATCGGTTTCTCGCAAAACTCGGAACAAGGAATGCCTAGAGGATTGGGATATGATCTAAGTGAAGACTCATCCAATCAATCTCTCATCCTTGGCACTAAGAAGCAGAAGCAAGTAGAAGGAGGAGACAAATCCAACTTATGGAATTTAAATTGCGAGAATGTAAAGACTGAATTTAAATTACATAATGTAAAGACTGAATTTAAATTGCGTAATGTAAAGACATAATGTAAATGCAGAATTTAAATTCAGTGGAGAGAATGTTTTTGTATTTCTTTTCTTTGGAAGTTTTTACAAAGCCTCACTTCATGTGGGCAAAGCTCAAAGGAGCACACAAAAACTTGAGAAGAAGGGCACCCTTCCCTCTATTTATAGTGTTCTAGGATCAATTCCCACCCTTGGATGTCTTGCTTCAACCCTAAGCTAACTTCCAAGGGTCAAGATCTGATCCCACACTTTCTCTCCCATGGGTTGCCTCGCTTCACTTTTACACATGCTTTCTCAAAGCATCTTTAAGTGATCACCCAACAACCTCTCACAGAAACTAACTTGACCACTACTTTAGCTCTAAAGACCAACAACCCCTTGATCTACTAGACCTAAAAAGCCTCAAGCTTAGCAGACACTTTGTCTCCTTGCCTCCTTGGACTGCACTGGCTCCATCTCCGGCCATCTTCCGGCGACCTCCGGCCATCTTGAACCTCCGGTAACGCTTGCGTAGTTCCGACCTCCCTTCGCCTCACCATGACCACCAAACAGAGCCCTGCATCCATCATAGACAAGGAAAACACATCACATAGCATTGCTCAAGAATAGTATTAAATTTTCGTCAAAGCTCAAACAGAGCACAAAGCATCTACGACAGACCATCATTTTTGGTCCTTTGCGAATGCACTTATCTTGAGGCTTTTCTTAAATTCATGTGTGATTTGGCATCTATTAAGGGGGGGAGGTTTGTAACACCCCAAAATTTTGCTTTTCTTAAATTCATGTGTGATTTGGCACTTTGGTGAATTTTTGGAATTTTCTGGAATTTATTTGGATTTATTTGGAATTTATTTGAATTTATTCCATTTTGAAATAATTAAAGAATTAAACTTTGCAAATAAAATTTTGTTGGAAATATTTTATTTGAGTCCCAAATACCCTAAAATATTTTCCAGAATTTTTCTGGAATTTTTCTGAGTCTTTTGCTATTTTTAATGAATTAAATGAATTACTGAGAATTATTTTAAATATTAAATCGCTGGAAATTCAACTCGGGTCGAGTACTGTTCATCCGACCGAGTCGGAACCCGAGTCGGACTCGAGTCCGACCGAGCGATCGACTCGACCAAACCCACTCTAACCTAATCGATCCCGACCGTTGGATCGGATTCAACGGCCGGATTGGACCGCGACCGCTCGAGCCCGAGTCCGGCCGAATCCGTTCGCTGCGTGAGCAATCGTAGCCGCTCATCGCGACACGTGGACGGTCCCCACCATCGTCTCCGTTCAATTCCAGCCGGAGAGCTCGCCGTGACCAAGCGGGACACGGTTAGGAGTTCCGATTTGCGCGCACGCCGAGGCAAGATTTAAGGCGTGGACCCGTCCCGAGAATCGTCGTTCGCTCGACGCCGCTTTTTCCCCAAGCCACACCGCCGAGCCGCCGTCTTGGCCGAGGAATTGCTCGCCGTAGTAGGGTTAGGGCCGCCGCCAGGTTCGTCGCGCACGCCGCCGTCAAGCCGTCACCGCCGTGTTGGAGCCTGGATCTGAAACCGCACGAGCAAGGTGCATCGGACCGCACCATCCACCTCGCCGGAGACCCTCCGAAACGCCGCACGGAAGGTCGCCGTCCTCGTCTCCGGTAGCCGAGCCCCGCCGCGCCGCCATCACGCGATCAAGGGAAGCTTACGGGCCGTCGATTCCGTCGAGCGGTAGCGGTGAAGTCACGCGTGCTTCCAAACCCGATTGGATTCGGACCGTTGGATCAAGATCCAACGGCCACGATCACCTCGGGGCGTAGCGGTGTTATCGTAGGGTTAGATCTGGACCGTCCGATCTAGATCGAACGGCCCACGATCATCGAGTAGTTTTCAACGTGTTAACCCTGGATCTAATCGCGGCCGTTGATTTTCAAATCAACGGACACGATCTTGCCACGTAGCCTAGGCGCGCCGCATCGTGCAAGCGCACGTGGGCCGCTGACATGCGGGCCCGCATGTCAGCCGCACCAAGCCGTGCGCCAGTCCACCGTGGACCGTGCCGCCCGTGGACCCAGTCCATAGACCGGACACGTGGCAGCACCTGAGTGGTGCCACGTGGCATGATGACGTCATGCTGACGTCATCATGGAGGCCGTTCGGTGCTGACGTCAGCAGGTCACTGTGGACCAATCACAGGATGACACGTGTCCAGGCTGACGCAATAATTAATTTCCGAAAAAGAAAATGATTTATTAATTCGAAATAATGATTTCAGATTTTGATTCAAACTTCAAACGCTTATAACTTTTGCGTTTCAACTCCGATTTGAGTGATTCAAATTTCTAAATTTGTATAAAATTGAGATCTACCTAAATATGAATTTTATTTAATTTTTGGACTAAATTTTTTCTCTGTAAAATTATTTAATTGATTATTTAAACTTTAAATAATCATAACTTTTGTGTTTTAACTCCGAATTTGACGATTCCAGTTTCTAAAAATTCATAAAATTATGTTCTCTCTGTTTATGGATTTTATTTGGATGTTTGGACACTTTTTCCTATTGTTTATTTGTGTATTTGCTATTTGCACGCTTTTACGAGTAGACGTTGAAGTCTTTGGAAGGATTCGAAGGAGAAGTATTGACTCAGGATCCAACTCAAGACCAAGAACAAGTACTTGTTGAAGGCAAGTTGTGCTTTGACCATGTTGATCCTATTTTGAAATCTATTTTGATTTAACCTATTGCATGCTAAGTTCAAATAGAAAAATACTTTATTTAAAAATGGGAATTAGATAAGTACCAATTTCTTTGTATGACACCTTGATTATTTAAGTATGTGCCATGACCCCTTGTCACCCTAGTTGTGGATTACTAGTTGGACATTATTAAATTGCCAACATGGGTTTAGACCGTTGTAGTATCGCTTAGACACACTCGTGCTCATGACATGATTTTGGATAATCAAATGTTAATATTGACTTATGACATATTGAACCTGTTTTGGAAAAGTATCATGTGATGTTGATGGCACGTGGTGCATGGTAATCAAGCGGGGTTTGATAAACGATTTCGGCCAGGGCATGTGGCAAGAGTAATCAGGTGGGCGGTTGTGGCATTGGGGATGTTGATTTGGTTCTTGGGTAGTCTTGCCCTGGTCACCCTAAGGACTTAACCTTGCAAGCCTTTGAACTGGGTCTAACGTGCAACCACATGTCTGTAATGGGACGGACCTAGTTGATTAAGTTGCTAATAACGAACCTGTGGGACCTCAGGAGGTCAACTACACCCTTTGTGTAAGTTGTGCGGGGAGCGTCTGGGTGAGGCCAGTACCCATCTAACGGTTGATTGGCCTAAACTTCGCCTTAGCTAAGGGAAGGGTTAGTGTGCAATAACCGGGGAGGACCACTTGTATTGTTGGAGGTTTCCGAAAGACTTTGTTACGGGAACTCGCCTTTGTGGTGTTTGACTGTATCTTGTGGGTAAAGTGCATAACCTCTGCAGAGTTTAGAATCTATTCGAATAGCCGTGTCCGCGGTATGGGACATCGCTCGGAATTACAGATCAAGGGTTAGATTTTCTCAAAAATAACTTTGTTTGACAGGTTGAAATGGATTAATAATGAAGTTGATGGAAATGTGGTTTAGGATGGGAAAGATGTTTACTAAACTTCTTGAAAAGTTAATTATGCTTTACTTATTTCTACTGCTTTCGAATCTACTTATGTTACTTGTCAAATGCTATTCACTGCAAATATACCTTGAGCTATTCCTTTGTACCAAGCCATGCATATAGTATATTAGCTTGCATTCTGTGCATGACTTGCTGAGTACCAAGTACTCACCCTTGCCTCAACACAACACCAGTTGAAGAGGAGACTACGCCAGCTTTGGAGGAGGAGCTCCAAGAGGATCCGTCTACTTAGGGAAGCGAGCCCAGTCAGTTGCCTGTGGTATACTGGATGGCGCCACGATGTTACCTTCTTTGATTTTCCGCTGCTACTATTTCTCTCTTAATAAGTTTCGCCCTGCAAGGCATACATTTGTAACTTGACCATAAGGTCGAGTAACTGATTTAGTTATTTAAATAAAAGTACTTTATTAGTATCGAATGGTATGATTGTGATATTTACCGATGTTAAGACTGTGTGCACTAGCGCGTTCCTGGACTAGTGTTGAATACACAGAGGGTCCGGATTTGCAAATTCGGGGTCCCGACAGTTTTTCGACAAAAGCTCTAAAAACCAAGAAATCTTTCAAGAAGTTCAAAATTGCTCATGATCCAAATGCAAGGACAATTGTTCAACATGATCATGAGAAAGCATTTTTTTTTAATTTTTCTTCCCTCTAAGATGCCTTTTCTACGTTTTCTCCCCCTTTTGGTAATATAGGCATCAAGAGAGCAATTTTCGGATGAAATGCAACCTAGAAGAGCTTTGAGGATTATGTAAATGACAACTTAGACAAAGTATGACACCAAGCTACTCAAGTTCAGATTATGTCATCATAAGTCATATCTAATGGTATATTGCAATTTTTGCTAACTAGCTCAAAAGAAGTTATATTACTTTTGCATGATTTCAACAATAGCAACACTTAGCATAACTTCAAGACTAGAAGCAAAGCCTTTCAGATGAGCAAATGGATATACTAGAGTTCAACCTAGTCAACACTTTGGGAATCTACAAGTCCATAAGAGAAGCCTCATGCTCAATTATCGCTTTCAATGCAAATTTTTAGATTAATGCTCATCAAGCGGTATGAGAGAGTTAGGCTTAGTGAAGCACATCCTCGACTAGGAGCCATCGACAAAGGCCTCCTAAGCTTCACTCTCCTCCACACACCTTTAAGGGTTTAGAGAGTTTATCCTAGAGAAACACAACCTCGACTAGGAGCCATCGACAAAGGTCTCCTAGGCATCACTCTCTTCCTCTAGTTCTTTTTGCATTTTTCGGTGTATTGACTCAAGCCATTAGCAACCATCTCAAGCAAGAAGCTTAAAAGAGTGGTTTTGGTCATACACACTTCATTCCAAGTTCATCCCAAGTGCAATGGGAAGCAGTCTCGTGAATGAAGAGTGTTGAGTTCAATTTTAGCACAAAAGAGTCAATTTGTATTTTCAGCACTTAGATTCATGAGCATTGTTGAGGATTCTAGAATGAAACAATGTAGCTAACCCAAGTTGCTCTAGGGACTCTAGTAGAAACCCATTATTTCATTAAGCATGGCATAAGCATCTAGTGAAGAAGTATAGCAAGTAAAAGCAAGTTTCATCAAGTTTTCAGGAAAGCTCAATTTTAAAATATTGGCTAGTTTCACATGTTATACCAAATTGGGTATGACCTAGATTAGCAAATATTTTCAGAAAAGTAGCTAGGTGCAACAAATCTCAATTTTATCAATTGCATAATAGACAAAGCTCCTAAATGAAAAACAAGTCTATATGCAATGCAAGAGAATCAATTCCAAGCTCCCCCTCAACAAGTGAGTCGATTAAGCACAAAATCTGATTCAAGTTGAGTTATTAGCAATTTTAGATTCAAAAAGACGAATTGAACTCAATCAAAACCGTAAAGACAGAAATGAGAAGGAATCAAGAAACTGACAAATGGGTAGTCTAGGAGCATATATAATATGAAGAGACACGGACACTTAGACTCGCTCTCACCTTCCCCATATGACTTATATAGGAAAGCTACATCTCTAACTCCAACCTAGGAGCAAACATGCACTGTCTACAGGGGGCCCAACACTGCTAGACCTAAAAGGCGTGGAGTGAGCTCAACCGAGAAGAAGAGAGGAATAACACCCTAAAGCATAAGGTGAGAGGTCCATGCCGAGGCATGCCAGAAGTCTAGGTGAAGTGGACTCAACCAAATGAAAACCATCCCAAAGATACCCAGAAAGAGGAAATGCTGAATATACATAAAAACAAATAATACAAACCAGCTCCCCCTCAAGATATGCCATAGGGGCTCATAATCCCAAGCTCTCCTCTCAAGGCAACAAACTTGGAGCTATCCAAAGGCTTGGTGAAAAAGTCAGCCAAGTGGTGGTCACTCTCCACAAACTGAAGCACTATGTCACCCTTCTCCACATGGTCTCTAAGGAAGTGATAGAGAATGTCAATGTGCTTGGTCCGAGAGTGCTGCACTGGGTTCTTAGCAATGTGAATGGCAGACGTGTTATCACAGAAAAGTGGAACACAATCTGCTACTAACCCAAAGTCCCGCAAGGTCGATCTCATCCAGAGAACTCCGACTACAAAGAATCGGCTGCAGCAACATACTCGGCCTCGGTGGATCATGCAACACCGGACTGCTTCCTAGACGACCAAGAAACAAGAGAAGTGCCAATGAATTGGCAAGTGCCGGAAGTGCTCTTCCTATCTATCCTACAGCCGGCAAAGTCTGCATCGGAGAAGGCTCTTAGAGATAGACAGGAGGAAGAAGAGTACCAGATACCATAGTCAATGGTAGCTCGAAGGTACCTGAAGATGCGCTTCACAGCCTGGCGGTGAGAGACGCGAGGAGAAGCCTGAAATCGAGCACAAAAACACACAGAAAAGTGTATGTCGGGTCTCGAGGCAGTGAGATACAAGAGGGAGCCGATCATGCTCCGGAACTCCTTCTGATCAACTGGCTCACCATCCTCGTCAGGCTCGAGGACAGCAGTGGTGGCCATAGGAGTCATAACTGGCTTCCCATCAGACATATCAAAGCGCTTCAGGAGGTCTCGAGTGTACTTGCCTTGATGCAAGAATGTACCCTCCCGAGTCTGCTTAATCTGGAAGCCAAGGAAGTAGCTCAACTCGCCCATCATGCTCATTTCGAACTCAGTACTCATCACATCTGAGAACTGAGTAACGAGCGAATGCGAGGAACCACCGAAAATGATGTCGTCGACATAGATTTGGACTAGGAGAAAATATGAATCAGAATGTCTAACGAACAGAGTCTTGTCCACTTGACCCATATGAAAACCATGACTCAAGAGGTAGGACTTAAGCCTCTCATACCAAGCTCGTGGAGCTTGCTTAAGTCCATACAAAGCTTTGGAAAGCTTGAAGACATGGTTAGGGTACTTGGAGTTCTCAAATCCTGGAGGCTGTCTGACATACACCTCTTCCTCGATGAAACCATTGAGGAATGCACTTTTGACATCCATTTGATAAAGCTTGAAGCCTTTGGATGCCGCGAATGCGAGCAGGATCCTAATAGCCTCTAGTCTAGCTACAGGGGCAAAAGTCTCCTCGAAGTCGAGACCCTCAACCTGAGAGAAACCCTGAGCGACTAGTCAAGCCTTGTTTCGAATGACAACCCCATCCTCACTCTGCTTGTTTTTGAACACCCATTTGGTCCCAATGATGTTGTGACCAGAGGGGGGCTCGACAAGCTTCCAGACTTTGTTCCTCTCGAAATTTTCAAGTTCCTCATGCATAGCATTAATCCACAACTCATTGGATAATGCATGAGAAACATCCTTTGGCTCAAAAGAGGCAACAAAGGCAGAGTGAAGGCAGAACGAAGACAGACCCGATTTCGAGCTTGTGACACGCTCGGACAAATCGCCGATCATCTGATCAGATGGATGACGCCTTTGTATATATCGGGGTGGTCCAGAAGCAGACGTGGCCTCTACTCCTCGTATGGGAGAAGTAGGAACAGAGCCACTGGCTGCAGAAGAGTCTGAGGGTAAGGGCTGATCTCCCTGAGGTGCAGAGTTAGTTCGATTTGGATTTTCATTGTTTGCTGAGTGTGCAGTATGTGTTGCAAGGCCCTTAGGCATTGTAAGCAGCCATACCAAGTTATTAATAATAAAGTTGGACCTTAACGTTACACCTTTCGCCCCGCATAAGTTCCATATTACTTGTCTATTCTTGTTTCCCTCTCATCTCTAAACCTAGAGCAAATCGACAGATGGTGAACACCTGTGGAAACTTTGGAAGCAATGGAAGTGGTTCTCGCCCAGCAGAAAACCCCAATGAGGGAGCACCAGCACCGCCACTGGATATGCAGAATTTCGGAGCTTTTCTTGCTGCTCAGACTCAGTTGATGCATGCTATGATGCAACAAATGCAACACGCCATCGCTGCAGCTTCATCGCTAATCAAGTTAATCAGGGACCACGCCAGAATACAAGACTGTCAGAGTTCATGAGAACTCACCCACCCAATTTCTCTGGGAATGCCAATCCATTGGAGGTCGATGATTGGTTAAGGTCAATTGAGAGGAAGCTACACATAGCTCAATGCATAGGAAATGAGAAGGTACTCTACGCTTCTCATCACCGGAAGGAACAAATTACGAATGGTGGGAGAACTTCGTGCCACGCAAGAGAACCCTCAAGATATCACTTGGGAAGAGTTCACACCGCTTCCGACAAGATCACGTGCCTGAAGGAATCATGGACCTTAAGAAGGAGGAGTTGAGCATCAAGCAAGGTAATCACCGGTGGCCGACTACTGAACAAGTTCACACGGCTAGCACGCTACGCACCGAGGATGTAGCGACAGATAAATCCAGGCATACCTCGCTTTTATGAAGGGACTTAACTCAGGATTACAAGTAGGATTGATCACCCACACCTTTCCAGATTTCCAAGAGTTGGTGAATAAGGCACTTATTCTTGAGGACAAGCGCAAGGAACTGGATGAGAACAAAGCGCAGGATGCAACAAAGAAGGATCATGCCAGTGGAACGCAATACCGAGAGTTGCACCGAATCAATTCTTGATTCCAGCCACAAATGCAACAAGGACACCGCCACCAAAGACCAAGACACGTCAATCAGAACTACTGACCCTAGCCCCGCTAGAAACACTACTCGAGCGATCGGCAAGAAGGAACAGTGAGACGCTGCTACAATCGCAACGAGCCAGACACTTTGCCAACAGTTGTCCAAAGAAGACAGCAGGAGTGACCCGATTCGCTTCAATCTAGGAACCACCCAGCTAGGACGCCAAAGACCAGAGCCACACCCTGCATCGTGGTGAGAGGCCGAGTCAACCATGTCACCGCAGATGCACTGCAGAATGCTACGGACGTCGTACTGGGTAAGTTACTTGTTAACTCGGTACCTGCAACAGTTTTGTTTGACTCTGGAGCTTCGCATTCGTTTGTTTCGCAAGACTTTGCTACTAGAAATGATTTGAGGATTGCAAGACTTAGATGCATGCTTTTAGTTCAAACCCCTGGTTCCGAACTCCGAACGAAAGTAGGATGTTCCGGGGTGAGAATACTAATAGATGGAATAGAATTCCTAGCAAACCTTATTATTTTGGAAACCCAGACCTTAGACGTTATATTGGGAATGGATTGGTTATCCAAGCACAAGGCCGTATTGGATTGTGGACGAAGGACCATCTCAGTTGAGAGCCCTTGTGGAAAGAAAGTGGAATTTCAAGCCACTGCAGTTTGAGATGGACAGTTGATGGTTAACAGTACCAAGGCAATCAGCATAGAGTATGTCTCAGTAGTGAATGAGTACCCAGATGTTTTTCCTCCTGAAGATCTACCTGGTATGCCGCCAGACAGGGACATAGAGTTTGTGATAGAGCTTGTACTGCACAAAGACCGATAGCAAAGAGACCCTATCGGATGTCCACCGAGGAGTTGGTTGAGATGAAGAAACAAATAGAAGAGTTAATGGAGAAAGGATTTATCGAGGCCGAGTTCGTCGCCGTGGGGAGCACCGCTTTGTTTGTCAAGAAAAATGACGTGAGTTTCAGGATGTGCATTGTCTACCGTGCACTCTATGATGTCACCGTGGAAGAATAAGTATCCGCTACCCAGGATTGATGATTTGTTTGATCACCGAGAGGAGCCGGAGTTTTCTCCAAGATTGATGCGAGATCGATACCATCGTTGAAGATCCGATCGAGAAGATATCCCGAAGATCGCATTCTCGTCAAGATATGGACATTACGAGTTTACATTATGTCTTTTGGTCTCGATTTAATGCGCCAAAGATATTTCATGAATATGATGAATAAGGTGTTCATGGAATATTTGGACAAGTTTGTCGTCGTGTTCATAGATGATATCCTAATCTACTCCAAGACAGAGGATGAACATGCCGAACACTTAAGGCGAGTCTTGGAAAAGCTGAGGGAACAACAACTTTTCGCCAAGTTCAGCAAGTGTGATTTTTGGAAGGACAAGGTGGAGTTTCTTGGACATGTAATGACCGCAGAAGGAGTCTCCGTAGACCCAAGCAAAGTAGAAGCTGTGTTACATTGGGAGCGTACCAAGATCGTGACCTGCATTCGGAGTTTCCTTGGAATGGCAGGATACTACCGCCGTTTCATCGAAGGCTTCTCGACAATTGCGAAACCTCTTACGCAATTGCTGAAAAAGGAAAAGAAGTTTGCATGGACGCCAGAATGTGAGAAAGGATTTCAGGAGCTGAAGAAGCGATTGACATCAGCACCGGTGTTAGTTCTACCGGATGTTAATCAACGCTTTGATATTTATTGTGACGCATCGCGCCAAGGACTCGGATGTGTGCTGATGCAGAATGGAAAGGTCGTCGCTTATGCATCAAGGCAGTTGAGGCCGCATGAGGAAAATTATCCGACACATGACCTAGAGTTAGCTGCCGTAGTGCATGCCTTGAAGATATGGCGTCACTATCTGATTGGAAACAGATGTGAAGTATATACGGATCATAAGAGCCTTAAGTACATATTCACCTAGTCGGATCTGAATATGAGGCAAAGGAGATGGTTAGAGTTGATCAAGGACTACAATGTTGGAATCCATTACCATCCCGGGAAGGCCAACGTAGTAGCCGATGCTCTGAGTCGGAAAAGCCATACCGTGAGTGCGTTGCTAGCCACAAGTCAGGATGAGTTATGTGAGGATTTTCAGAAAATGAAGATTGAGGTGGTACCTAGCGGATTCTTGGCCGCATTAGAAGTAAAGCCTACTCTAGAGGACCAGATCCGAGAAGGGCAGAAGGATGATGACAAGATCCGCAGGATTAAGTCCATCAAGGAGGAAGGCAAGGCAGAGGACTTCAAGTTGGATGAGCAAGGCACGTTGTGGATGAAGGATCGCATTTGTGTGCCTAACAAAAAGGAGTTAAAGCAACTGATTTTGGAAGAAGCCCATGACTCCAAGTACTCAATTCATCCTGGAAGCGCCAAGATGTATCAGATCTCAAGGAGAGATTCGTGGCCGAGTATGAAACGTGAAGTTGCCGAGCATGTTGCATTGTGCGACATATGCTAGAGAGTCAAGGCAATGCATCGAGACCAGCAGGATTGCTACACCATTGAAAATACCTCGAGTGGAAGTGGGAGGAAATCGGAATGGATTTCATTACCGGCCTGCCTAAGACTCAAGGAGGTTATGACTCCATATGGGTTATAGTGGATCGTTTGACCAAAGTAGCCCATTTTTATCCCGTGAAGACCACTTACTCGGAGATAAATTAGCGTAATTGTACATGATCGGGATTGTCTGCTTGCACGGAGTACCAAAGAGGATTGTATCGGATAGAGGTACCCAATTTACCTCAAGGTTACGGAATAAGTTGCATGAAGCCATGGGAACCCGCTTTGAACTTTAGTACTGACCTATCATCCACAGACGGATGGACAGACCGAAAGAGTCAACCAGATTCGGAGGATATGTTAAGAGCTTGTGCATTGGCTTATGCTACCTCTTGGGATAAGAGTTTGCCGTATGCCGAGTTCGATTACAACAATAGTTACCAGGCTAGTTTACTGAGATGTCACCTTTTGAGGCCTCAGTATGGTCGACTGTCGGACACCATTGAATTGGAATGAGACAATTGAACGATGTGTCTTTGGGCCAGATATTCTTCAAAAGGTGAAGAGCAGATTGCCGTGATTAGGAAAGGTTGAAGATAGCCCAATCACGCATGTAAGAGTTATCCGACAACCGTCCGCGAGACTTGAGTTTTGAACCTAAGATTTTGTATACCTCAGAGTTACGCCTCTTAGGGAGTTAAGAGGTTCCATGCCAAAGGAAAACTCGCACCTGTTATGTTGGACCATTTAAGATTTTGAGCCGCAGAGGCGAAGTTGCCTATCACCGGAGTTGCCACAGTCGTTAGCAGGAGTACATGACGTATTCCATGTGTCCCAGTTGAAGAAGTGTCTCCGAGTACCTGAGGAACAGACACCGCTAGAGTCAATTGAGTTGCAAGAGGATTTGACTTATAAGGAGCATCCTGTGAAGATTTTAGACACAATGGATCGAGAAACTAGAAACAAGTCAACCCGTTTCTGTAGAGTGCAGTGGAGCAACCATGCAGAGAGCGAAGCGACTTGGGAGCGCGAAGAGGATTTGAAGAAAGAGTTTCCAAACCTATTCTGTAGTAAGCCCTGAATCTCGGGGATGAGATTCTATTAAGGGGGGGAGGTTTGTAACACCCCAAAATTTTGCTTTTCTTAAATTCATGTGTGATTTGGCACTTTGGTGAATTTTTGGAATTTTCTGGAATTTATTTGGATTTATTTGGAATTTATTTGAATTTATTCCATTTTGAAATAATTAAAGAATTAAACTTTGCAAATAAAATTTTGTTGGAAATATTTTATTTGAGTCTCAAATACCTTAAAATATTTTCCAGAATTTTTCTGGAATTTTTCTGAGTCTTTTGCTATTTTTAAGGAATTAAATGAATTACTGGGAATTATTTTAAATATTAAATCGCTGGAAATTCAACTCGGGTCGAGTATCGTTTCATCCGATCGAAGTCGGAACCCGAGTCGGACTCGAGTCCGACCGAGCGACCGACTCGACCAAACCCACTCTAACCCAATCGATCCCGACCGTTGGATCGGGATCCAACGGCCGGATTGGACCGCACGGCTCGAGCCCGAGTCCGGCCGGATCCGTCGCTGCGTGAGCAATCGTAGCCGCCATCGCGACACGTGGACAGTCCCGACCATCGCCTCCGCTCAATTCCAGCCGGAGAGCTCCGCCGTGACCAAGCGACACGGTTAGGGTTCCGATTCGGCGCACGCCGAGGCAAGATTTAAGGCGTGGACCCGCCTCGAGAATCGCTGCTCGACGCCGCCCCTTTTTCCCCAAGCCACACCGCCGAGCCGCCGTCTTGGCCGAGGAATTGCTCGCCGTAGTAGGGTTAGGGCTTCGCCAGGTTCAGGCGCGACGCCGCCGCCGCCAAGCCGCTCTCCGCGTGTTGAAGCCAGATCTGAATCGCACGAGCAAGGCGCATCGGACCGCACCATCCACCTCGCCGAGACCCTCTGAACGCCATACGGAAGGTCGCCGCCCTCGTCTCCGGTAGCCCGAGCCCCGCCGCGCCGCCATCACCAGCAAGGGAAAGCTTACGACCGTCCGATTCCGATCGAGCGGTAGCGGTGAGTCACGCGTGCTTCCAAACTCCGATTGGATCCGGACCGTTGGATCAAGATCCAACGCCCACGATCACCTCAGACGAGCGGTGTTATCGTGAGGTTAGATCTCGACCGTCCGATCTAGATCGAACGGCCCACGATCATCGAGTAGTTTTCAACGTGTTAACATCGGATCTAATCGCGCCGCTGATTTTCAAATCAACGGACACGATCTTGCCACGTAGCCTCAGGCGCGCCGCATCGCGCAAACGACGCGGCCGCCGACATGCGGGCTGCATGTCAGCCGCACCAAGCCGCGGCGCCGATCCCACCGTGGACCGTGTCGCCGTGGACCCGATCCATAGGCCGGACACGTGGCAAAGACTCGAGTGGTGCCACGCGTGGCATGATGACGCCATGTTGACGCCATCATGGAGGCCGCTCGGTGCCGACGCCAAGAGTCACCGTGGACCAATCACAGGATGACACGTGTCGGTCCAGCCGACGCAATAATTAATTTCGAAAAGAAAATGATTTATTAATTCGAAATAATGATTTCAAATTTTGATTCAAACTTCAAACGCTTATAACTTTTATGCTTCAACTCCGATTTGAGTGATTCAAATTTCTAAATTTGTATAAAATTGAGATCTACCTAAATATGAATTTTATTTAATTTTTGGACTAAAGTTTTTCTCTGTAAAATTATTTAATTGATTATTTAAACTTTAAATAATCATAACTTTTATGCTTTAACTCCAAATTTGACGATTCCAGCTTTCTAAAAATTCATAAAATTATGTTCTCTCTGTTTATGGATTTTATTTGGATGTTTGGACACTTTTTCCTATTGTTTATTTGTGTATTTGCTATTTGCACGCTTTACGAGTAGACGTTGAAGTCTTTGGAAGGATTCAAGGAGAAGTATTGACTCAGGATCCAACTCAAGACCAAGAACAAGTACTTTTTGAAGGCAAGTTGTGCTTTGACCATGTTGATCCTATTTTGAAATCTATTTTGATTTAACCTATTGCATGCTAAGTTCAAATAGAAAAATACTTTATTTAAAAATGGGGAATTAGATAAGTACCAATTTGTCGTATGACACCTTGATTATTTAAGTATGTGCCATGACCCCTTGTCACCCTAGTTGTGGATTACTAGTTGGACATTATTAAATTGCCAACATGGGTTTAGACCGTTGTAGTATAACGCTTAGACACGCTACGTGCTCATGACATGATTTTGGATAATCAAATGTTAATATTGACTTATGACATATTGAACTGTTTTGGAAAAGTATCATGTGATGTTGATGGCACGTGGTGCATGGTAATCAAGCGGGTTTGATAAACGATTTCGACCGGGCATGTGGCAAGAGTAATCAGTGGGCCATTGTGGCATTGGGGATGTTGATTTGGTTCTTCGGGTAGTCTTGCCCTGGTCACCCTAAGGACTTAACCTTGCAAGCCTTTGAACTGGGTCTAACGTGCAACCACATGTCCAGTAATGGGACGGACCTAGTTGATTAAGTTGCTAATAACGCACTGTGGGACCTCAGGAGGTCAACTACACCCTTTGTGTAAGTTGTACGGAGCGCATCTGGCCGAGGCCAGGTACCCATCTAACGGTTGATTGGCCTAAACTTCGCCTTAGCTAAGGGAAGGGTTAGTGTGCAATAACCGGGGAGGACCACTTGTATTGTTGGAGGTTTCCGAAAGACTTTGTTACGGGAACTCGCCTTTGTGGTGTTTGATTGTATCTTGTGGGTAAAGTGCATAACCTCTGCAGAGTTTAGAATCTATTCGAATAGCCGTGTCCGCGGTATGGGACATCGCTCGGGAATTACAGTCAAGGGTTAGATTTTCTCAAAAATAACTTTGTTTGACAGGTTGGGCTGGATTAATAATGAAGTTGATGGAAATGTGGTTTAGGATGGGAAAGATGTTTACTAAACTTCTTGAAAAGTTAATTATGCTTTACTTATTTCTACTGCTTTCGAATCTACTTATGTTACTTGTCAAATGCTATTCACTGCAAATATACCTTGAGCTATTCCTTTGTACCAAGCCATGCATATAGTATATTAGCTTGCATTCTGTGCATGACTTGCTGAGTACCAAGTACTCACCCTTGCCTCAACACAACACCAGTTGAAGAGGAGACTACGCCAGCTTTGGAGGAGGAGCTCCAAGAGGATCCGTCTACTTAGGGAAGCGAGCCCAGTCAGTTGCCTGTGGTATACTGGATGGCGCCACGATGTTACCTTCTTTGATTTTCCGCTGCTACTATTTCTCTCTTAATAAGTTTCGCCCTGCAAGGCATACATTTGTAACTTGACCATAAGGTCGAGTAACCAGTTTGGTTATTTAAATAAAAGTACTTTATTAGTATCGAATGGTATGATTGTGATATTTACCGATGTTAAGACTGTGTGCACTAGCGCGTTCCTGGACTAGTGTTGAATACACAGAGGGTCCGGATTTGCAAATTCGGGGTCCCGACAGTTTTTCGACAAAAGCTCTAAAAACCAAGAAATCTTTCAAGAAGTTCAAAATTGCTCATGATCCAAATGCAAGGACAATTGTTCAACATGATCATGAGAAAGCATTTTTTTTTAATTTTTTTTCCATTAAAGATGCCTTATCTACGCTTTTCTCCCCCTTTTGGTAATATAGGCATCAAGAGAGCAATTTTCGGATGAAATGCAACCTAGAAGAGCTTTGAGGATTATGTAAATGACAACTTAGACAAAGTATGACACCAAGCTACTCAAGTTCAGATTATGTCATCATAAGTCATATCTAATGGTATATTGCAATTTTTGCTAACTAGCTCAAAAGAAGTTATATTACTTTTGCATGATTTCAACAATAGCAACACTTAGCATAACTTCAAGACTAGAAGCAAAGCCTTTCAGATGAGCAAATGGATATACTAGAGTTCAACCTAGTCAACACTTTGGGAATCTACAAGTCCATAAGAGAAGCCTCATGCTCAATTATCGCTTTCAATGCAAATTTTTAGATTAATGCTCATCAAGCGGTATGAGAGAGTTAGGCTTAGTGAAGCACATCCTCGACTAGGAGCCATCGACAAAGGCCTCCTAAGCTTCACTCTCCTCCACACACCTTTAAGGGTTTAGAGAGTTTATCCTAGAGAAACACAACCTCGACTAGGAGCCATCGACAAAGGTCTCCTAGGCATCACTCTCTTCCTCTAGTTCTTTTGCATTTTTCGGTGTATTGACTCAAGCCATTAGCAACCATCTCAAGCAAGAAGCTTAAAAGAGTGGTTTGGTCATACACACTTCATTCCAAGTTCATCCCAAGTGCAATGGGAAGCAGTCTCGTGAATGAAGAGTGTTGAGTTCAATTTTAGCACAAAAGAGTCAATTTGTATTTTCAGCACTTAGATTCATGAGCATTGTTGAGGATTCTAGAATGAAACAATGTAGCTAACCCAAGTTGCTCTAGGGACTCTAGTAGAAACCCATTATTTCATTAAGCATGGCATAAGCATCTAGTGAAGAAGTATAGCAAGTAAAAGCAAGTTTCATCAAGTTTTCAGGAAAGCTCAATTTTAAAATATTGGCTAGTTTCACATGTTATACCAAATTGGGTATGACCTAGATTAGCAAATATTTTCAGAAAAGTAGCTAGGTGCAACAAATCTCAATTTTATCAATTGCATAATAGACAAAGCTCCTAAATGAAAAACAAGTCTATATGCAATGCAAGAGAATCAATTCCAAGCTCCCCCTCAACAAGTGAGTCGATTAAGCACAAAATCTGATTCAAGTTGAGTTATTAGCAATTTTAGATTCAAAAAGACGAATTGAACTCAATCAAAACCGTAAAGACAGAAATGAGAAGGAATCAAGAAACTGACAAATGGGTAGTCTAGGAGCATATATAATATGAAGAGACACGGACACTTAGACTCGCTCTCACCTTCCCCATATGACTTATATAGGAAAGCTACATCTCTAACTCCAACCTAGGAGCAAACATGCACTGCCTACCAGGGGCCCAACACCTGCTAGACCTAAAAGACTGTGAGTGAGCTCAACCGAGAAGAAGAGAGGAATAACACCCTAAAGCATAAGGTGAGAGGTCCATGCCAAGGCATGCCAGAAGTCTAGGTGAAGTGGACTCAACCAAATGAAAACCATCCCAAAGATACCCAGAAAGAGGAAATGCTGAATATACATAAAAACAAATAATACAAACCAGCTCCCCCTCAAGATATGCCATAGGGGCTCATAATCCCAAGCTCTCCTCTCAAGGCAACAAACCTGGAGCTATCCAAAGGCTTGGTGAAAAAGTCAGCCAACTGGTGGTCACTCTCCACAAACTGGAGCACTATGTCACCCTTCTCCACATGGTCTCTAAGGAAGTGATAGCGAATGTCAATGTGCTTGGTCCGAGAGTGCTTTGACCGGGTTCTTAGCAATGTGAATGGCAGACGTGTTATCACGTAAAAGTGGAACACAATCTGCTACTAACCCAAAGTCCCGCAAGGTCGATCTCATCCAGAGAACGACTACAAAGAATCGGGCCGCAAAGAACATACTCGGCCTCAGCGGTGGACTGTGCAACACCGGACTGCTTCCTAGACGACCAAGAAACAAGAGAAGTGCCAATGAATTGGCAAGTGCCGGAAGTGCTCTTCCTATCTATCCTACAGCCGGCAAAGTCTGCATCGGAGAAGGCTCTTAGAGATAGACAGGAGGAAGAAGAGTACCAGATACCATAGTCAATGGTAGCTCGAAGGTACCTGAAGATGCGCTTCACGGCCTGGCGGTGAGAGACGCGAGGAGAAGCCTGAAATCGAGCACAAAGACACATAGAAAAGTGTATGTCGGGTCTCGAGGCAGTGAGATACAAGAGGGAGCCGATCATGCTCCGGAACTCCTTCTGATCAACTGGCTCACCATCCTCGTCAGGCTCGAGGACAGCAGTGGTGGCCATAGGAGTCATAACTGGCTTCCCATCAGACATATCAAAGCGCTTCAGGAGGTCTCGAGTGTACTTGCCTTGATGCAAGAATGTACCCTCCCGAGTCTGCTTAATCTGGAAGCCAAGGAAGTAGCTCAACTCGCCCATCATGCTCATTTTCAACTCGCACTCATCACATCCGAGAACCGAGTAACGAGCGAATGCGAGGAACCACTAAAATGATGTCGCCGACATAGATTTGGACTAGGAGAAAATATGAATCGTAATGTCCGATTTAACAGAGTCTTGTCCACTTGACCCATATGAAAACCATGACTCAAGAGGTAGGACTTAAGCCTCTCATACCAAGCTCGTGGAGCTTGCTTAAGTCCATACAAAGCTTTGGAAAGCTTGAAGACATGGTTAGGGTACTTGGAGTTCTCAAATCCTGGAGGCTGTCTGACATACACCTCTTCCTCGATGAAACCATTGAGGAATGCACTTTTGACATCCATTTGATAAAGCTTGAAGCCTTTGGATGCCGCGAATGCGAGCAGGATCCTAATAGCCTCTAGTCTAGCTACAGGGGCAAAAGTCTCCTCGAAGTCGAGACCCTCAACCTGAGAGAAACCCTGAGCGACTAGTCAAGCCTTGTTTCGAATGACAACCCCATCCTCACTCTGCTTGTTTTTGAACACCCATTTGGTCCCAATGATGTTGTGACCAGAGGGGGGCTCGACAAGCTTCCAGACTTTGTTCCTCTCGAAATTTTCAAGTTCCTCATGCATAGCATTAATCCACGACTCATTGGATAATGCATGAGAAACATCCTTTGGCTCAAAAGAGGCAACAAAGGCAGAGTGAAGGCAGAACGAAGACAGACCCGATTTCGAGCGTGTGACACGCTCGGACAAATCGCCGATCATCTGATCAGATGGATGACGCCTTTGTATATATCGGGGTGGTCCAGAAGCAGACGTGGCCTCTACTCCTCGTATGGGAGAAGTAGGAACAGAGCCACTGGCTGCAGAAGAGTCTGAGGGTAAGGGCTGATCTCCCTGAGGTGCAGAAATGGAAGTGGGAGGCACCTCGGGAGTAGGAATGGTGACTGGATTAGGCAAGACGGCTTCATCTCCGTCATCATCATCCTCAGGGAAAATAGACTGGGAAAGAGGAGAAGAGCTTGAAATGTCAGGTCTAGATCCAGGGCTAGCCTCATCAAAAGTCACCTCACATGTCTCTATGATCCTACCCAAGTCTATAGCCCAAATCCTATAGCTACGAGCAGAAGTCGAGTAACCCAGAAAGATCCCATCAGCAGACCGTGACTCGAACTTATCTAGGTTCCCAGACTTCAAGAAGAAGCACTTGCAACCGAAAACACGAAAATGAGATACACTAGGCTTTCGCCTGTATCTCAACTCATAAGAAGTGCAGTGCAATTGTGCCCTAAGAAAAACTCTGTTGGCAACATGGCATGCCGTAGCTCTGACCTCAAATTTCAAAACTTCCTAGGAGTATTGTACTCATCTAGCATCGTCCTGGCCATCTCAACCAGGGTTCTGTTCTTCCTCTCCACTACGCCATTTTGCTGAGGGACGTATGGAGAAGAGAACTGATGCTCTATGCCTGACTCCTCACAGAAGCTACTAAAGTAGGAGTTCTTGAACTCTGTGCCATTGTCACTGCGGATCGCTCGTAAAGCACCTGGGAGCTCAAGAGACAACCTATGAACCAAACCCCTAAAGTGAGAAAATGACTCATCCTTCGAGGCCATGAAGAATACCCAAGAATACCTCGAAAAGTCATCGACAATGACAAGAATGTACCACTTCCCTCCCGCTGACTGCACTCTAGCTGGACCAACAGTGTCCATATGCAAGAGCTGTCCTGGTGCATCAGTCATCACTCGGGTGACTGGGGGATGAGAAGCAGCAACCATCTTGCCATGTCGGCAAGGAGGGCATACTATATCTTTGACCAGCTTGAGTTTGGGCAAGCCACGAATGAGATCATGGCCGCTAACTCGGGTCAAATGATCAAAGCCAATGTGACCAAGCCTCCTATGCCAAAAGGAGAGATCACGGGACTCTGAAGAAATAAGACAATGGAGAGAGTCTCGAGAAGAAGAAGAAAAATCAGCACGAAAGACTCTCCCAAAACGAGAAATCCCGCAAATCAACTCCCCATGAGAATCGAGGATTCTCTGACCACTAAACTTGAAGCTTACCTCGACATGGTCATCGATAAGCTGAGTAACAGAAAGCAAATTAAAATGCAGCTTACTCACTAAGGCAACGTCCTTAAGAACAAATTTATCATTAATGCAGACGGTACCTTTAGCGATGACTCTACCTGAAGAAGCATCCCCAAAAGTGATGACCTCATCACCGGGAGCTCGGACTAGGGAAGAAAACCAACGGGAGTCTCCGGTCATATGACGTGAGCAGCCGGAGTCTACAATCCAAACCTCCTCCTTCCCTGTCCTACGGACCTGAATCAAAGAGAGCGAAAAGCAGATGTCTCAGTACCAGGATAGATCAGTGCAGATCTAGGAACCCAATACTGAGTCAACTGTGCAGTAGACGAAACAGTCAACGGAGTAGAAGAATGCAATCTGGCACCTCTCCGTGACTCGACTCTCACAAACTCAGACTCCGCTCCAGTCGGACATCTGGGAGCAGGTGCTGGGTTGGTCCGCCGAGGTGCAAAGGCCGGACCATCCCAGTGCTGCTTCCCAGACCTCCTGCTGGGGAAAGCAAACTCACGCCGCTGATATCTACCTCGATGGGAAAAACGAGGAATATCAAGAGGACGACGGAAAGACTGACTCGGGACAGCTCTGGGGCGAAAACCAGAAGTAGAAGCCTGAAAACCAAGGCCCATGCGCTGTCCAAAAACAGGAGACTCTCTAGCTTGTCTATCCTGTCTAGAAGCCATGTGTGCCTTAGGCGCACTCAGAGTCTGGGGATGACCCTGAATACCCCTAAGAGCACGAACACGCTCACGCCGAGAGATCTTGGCGCGTCTGAAGCAGAAATCAGCTATATGTCCATCCTTCTGACAGAAAGTGCATGTATACTTCGCCTTGGGGGCTGAAGTAGCATGAGAAGCACCCTTCTCATCAGACGTCCCGTGGACAATCCCTGCTGATCTAAACACAGTGGTGCTCACCTGTGGAGCCACCACTATTTCTCCGCTCTTGGAGGCACGCACAACAGTGGGCGGATGCGCCCGTGTATGCTCCAAGGCATCAAACCCTAGACCTTGATTGAATCTGCTAATCTTGGACTGATCTAGGATAAGATTGAGCTTCTTCTTACCTCCAACAAACTTCTCGAGAGTGCTCATGAGGTACTGACACTCTCGAAAAAGTGAGGCACAAGAAGAGCAAGGGGAAGGAGTAGCAGGGGAAGAGCCGGATGGAGAAGAGCGAACTAAACGATCAAATCTCTCCCTATAAAGAGCAGCCTCAATCTTGAGGGACTCGCAAGAAACACATGGAGAGTCTCTAATCCTACCCACTTGGGCTTTGAGCTTCTTCCTAAGCTCTACATGAATTTGATTCATGTCCTCGGCTACCCCAACACACAGCATGCAACCATTTTGTGACTTAGCTAGTAGATCCTTAGCAAATTTTGAGTTTTCAAGCACCAAGTCATCATAAGCATTTTTTAGTTGCTTACAGCCCTCACATGAGCTGACTGGGTCCTTGTGAAATCATGTGCTGAAAAATTGGCTTTGAACTGAAAAATTAACTTAGATTTGAATTTGCAAAATGTGTTTGTTCATGTGTTTTGACAATTTGACAAGAAACAGTAAGTTACGCATTAGCGCCGGACAAAGTTCTCAAGAAACAGTAAGTTTCCCATCTGCGACGGACAGTGTTTTTGGGTCTGTTGTGAACATGTTTTTGAGCCCATGACCGAAGTCATTTTTACATGTACAACGGACAGTTTTTCTTGGTCCGTTGTGAACAAGCTTTTTCGGTTTGGATAATTTCTTGGAACCAAGATTTTCACATGTACAACAGACTAATTCTTTTTGTCCGTCGTGAATGGACTTTTTCTAGGGTTTTACTTTTGTGAAACCGAGCGTGGCACGCTTATACGGACAAGCTTACGGGGACCGCTAGAACTTGTTTTGAGCTCATGACCAAGCCATTTTTAGCATGTACAACGGACCAACTTTGTTTGTCCGTTGTGAACGTGTTTTTCCGTTTGGTTGGCTTCTTGGAACAGAAACTTTTCTATACAACGGACCAACTTTGTTTGTCCGTCGTGAATGCGTTCGCTCAATTAGGTTTTGAGCGATTTGGATTTGAATTTTGAATGTGAATTTGAAATTTGTAATGATTTCATGATGCTTCTTTTGAAGTGGACTTTATGCAATACTCATGTGAGTAGTTGCATGGATTGACATTGAGTCAAGTCGTGGACTTGTGCTCGGATTTGTGTTGTGGCTTGTTCATGTGCGTGTATTGCTCGAAGACGAATGTGGTCGATGACGGGACCGAACTAGGTTCATGGAGGAACTGAGGTTCGGGACTAGGTTCAGGAGGAACCGAGGTCTTGGTGGTCAAGGATGTCATGCGGGACGGTCGGGCTAAGAGAATGGTGCACATGAAGAATGGTTAGTCACGTGAGAATGGCAGGAGGTCATTCGCGTGCAAAGTGTTAGTCACGTGAGTATGGCAGGTGGCCATACGCGTGCAAAGTGTTAGTCACGTGAGTATGGTAGGGTTGCCATACGCGTGCAAGAGTTGTACTCGGCCTGGTTGGGCCAAGTAGAGTTGAGTTTGATACTGATTACTTCTAGTGTATAGGAATCTTATTCATAACTCCTTTTGTTTTGGTGCTTTATATAGGTGTGGGGTTTCCTGTTTAAAGGCACCATGTAGATCTGAGCGCATAAAGCTTTGAGCTTGGTTTTAGGGTTTGTACTCTTTTGATGAGAGTATTTTAGACAAGAAATAAAGATCAATTCTTCCAAGATTTTTATGCTACAAGAACCACGTCGCTACAAGATTTTCTGTTTTGGTTCTTGTTTGCATGCTTGTTCTAGTTCTAGATTGGTTTTTGTTCTTCAAGTTTTATCTTGATTTGATCCATCAAAAACCTCTCTAGGGTATTGATCTAGTGTTTCTCAAAGTCTAGTTGATCAATCTTTTGTCGTTCTTGTTTAATCTTGAAGTTTTGATTAGATTGATTCTCGTCAAGTTCTGGATCAGCAAGCTTGCGAAGCTCATAACTTTTGATCCGTAAGTCCGATCGAGCTGATTCCTTTTGGGTTCGATTCGTATTGGAATCTAATTTCTTGTGGCCAAATTTCAGATCGTTTCGACGGTTGGATCTCCGGGAATTCGCGTTTTACTGAACCTCTGTCATTCTGTTTTTGTCGAAAACGAGGCAATTATTTGGTTCTGTTTTGGGGTGAACTTTTAATAGGTCAAGAATTTGGTTTTAGCTTCCGCACAATCATTCACCCCCCCTCTGATTGCTATATTCGTATACTTCGATCCTACAAGTGGTATCAGAGCAAGGTTTCTCTAATCTATCTTAACCGGTGATTAGATCAATGGATCGTTATTCGACAAAACCATGTGTGTTCGATGGTGTTGATTTTCAGTTTTGGAAGGCTAAGATGGAGGCGTTCATCCAAGCACAGGGCTTCACAATTTGGGAGAAGGTCTACAAACCATATGATGTCCCTGCAAACGACAACGTCAACGACACCAATCGCGCACATGTTGAAGCAAATAGTAAGGCGCGCAACTTGATCATCCAAGGCTTGGGACGTAGCGACTTCGATCGTGTGATTCATCTTCGATCTGCATATGAGGTATGGAAATCTCTTTGTGATTACCATGAGGGTTCTAACACTATTAAAGAGGTTCGTCAAGATCTTTACAAAAAAGAATACATGCGATTTGAGATGAAACCCGGTGAGTCGGTAGATGACTTCTTTGCACGTTTTAATAAGATTCTTAGCAATTTGCGTGCTGTTGGAGTTAGCTTTGATGATGCTGCTAATGCTAGACAATTGCTTAGTGCTTTGGACATGTCGGTGTGGGAGATGAAAGTAATATCTATACAAGAATCTACTACCATGAGTACACTTACTTTAGATGTTCTTTATTCTAAGTTGAAAACTCATGAATTAGATGTTTTTGCTAGAAAGAATGATCATAAATCAATTGCTTTGACATCTCAATCTAGCATATCTCATAATGGTGCTGCTTCAAGTTTTGCTCTATCTTTCTTGTCTTCACTAACCGATGAACAGATTGAGCAATTCCCAGTAGAAGACTTGTCACTACTCTCTTCTCGCTTTAACAAAGCTTTGCAAAATGTGATAAAGAGAAAGAGAGGTGGTGGTGATCCTCCAAGATGCTATGAGTGTGGTGATCTCGACCATATTCGTCCAAACTGTCCAAAACTTGCAAGTAAAGCATCAAGGGAGGAGAAGGACAACGATGAAGAAAAGAGAAGAAGAAGTTCTCTCCAAGTGATAGAAAGAAGAAGAGCTTCATCAACAGCAAAGTTGTCCACCGAGTTCTTTCCGCTCTTGAACAAGTCAATTTGAGCGATGTGGATTCGGAGAGAGCAATGAGGACGATACAACTCCAAGCAAGCATGAGTTGACGGGTTGTGTCTCATGGCCAAAAGTAGCGACAACTTCACCGAGGACAATCACGACAAATGACTTCAATGAGGTAGATCCTTCCTATGATGAATTAGCTATTGTCGTTGCTCGACTTGGTAAATTGCTTGATAAACGTGATAAGAAAATTAAGAAACATGATTTTGTTGTTGAATCATTGAATGCTGAAATTGCTAAACTTAAAACTTTGATTCCTGATGATGATGCTTGCAAATCATGTGACTTAATTTGGAATGAGCTTACTTCGCTTAGGAAAGAACATGCTTCCTTGATTGAGAAAATTAATGCTGAAAGTGAGAAAAATGAGAAACATGTTAAACATGCTAGCTGTTCCACTGATGATTTGCATGGTTTAACTTCTTGTTCTAAATGCTCAACTCTTGAATTAAAATTAAAAGATGCAAATGCTAGGGTTTCTCAATTGATCGATGATCCGCTTACACATGAGGTTCTTTCATGCTCAACTTGTCGTAAGCAAAAGGAAAAGTGAATGATCCCTCGCAATAATTGTTTAATTCTTGCTAATAAAGTTGATTACTTGCAAAACTCTTTGGAACGATTCACTAATGGCAAGAAAAAGTTGAACATGATTTTGGATCAATCTAAGGTTAGCTCAAACAAGAAAGGTTTAGGTTTTGATCTTCATGCTTCATATGAAACTAAACCTCGCTCTGTTGTTTATGCTCCTTGCAATGACAAACTTGAGATTTCAAATGAGCCTATGAAAATTGTCTTCAAATCTGCTGGCCTTTTATCTTCTACTATGATGAATGCAAATGTTGCTTCTACTTCCAACGCTAAACATAATGTTAAGTACACTTGCACTCATTGTGGTAGAGATGGACATTTAGTAGACTTTTGCTTTAGACTAGCTAAACAACAAAAGAGAGAAAGGTTTAATGCTAGGTCTAATTTCAGAAAGGCACATTCTACTTCTCATTATGTGCCTAGGTTGAAACAAACACCTTTTGATGCTAAAAACACGGGAAAAGGCAAATCTGATTTTGTACATAAGAATACTCGTGTTGTGCCTACTATTGTGCGTCGTGTGTCTCAGTACTGGATTCCTAAACATCTTATTTCTAACCGATCGAGACCTCGACACTTTCTCGCTTCTATGTAGGCTTCTCACGCGAGGAGGGAGAACATGTGGCTAGTGAATTTCGGATGCTCACTTCATATGTTCAGTGATAAGATTTGGTTCTCCTTCACTCGTGCATCTCATGCTGAAAGTGTTGCCTTTGGAGATGTTTCTTCCACTTCTTTCGCAAAAGGCACTAGTTCAAATGATGCAGTACAGTGCATATGTTCAGTGGGGGAGAGTGTCTTTGTTCATAAAGATGATGATGATGATGATGTTGAGGATGAGATAATTAGAGGTTTACATGAGAGACTCTTCCCACGTGCTTGTGTGTGCTTGTTTTCAAGCTTCCCACGTAAGGCCACATCGACAAGCTATCAAAAGGATTTTCAGGTATCTTCATAGAACTCAAGATTTTGGCATTTGGCTTTCTGCTTCCTCATGGATTAGTTTAAGAGCTTTTTCGATGTTGACTTTGGAGGATGTTGATTTGATTTGGTTCGTGCCACCTCTTGAGTAATCCCTTTTCTTGAGCATATTGATATTGGATTTCACTTTCTTAAAGATCATGTTGAAAAAGAAAAATTGTGCTTCACCATGTGGATCTTGAACATCAATTGGCAGACATTTTCACAAAACATTTGTCTTCTTCTCGTTTTGCTTTTATTCGGGAGAACTTGGAATTGTTCATCCAATGGGATTGTTTTGAGGGAGTTTCTTTGCCAAGTTCTTTCACTTGATGAGCTCACTTTATCATATTTCTTTATATGTTATGTAATTGAGCTAATATATGATAATCTAATTGTCTCACTTGAACTAAAAATGACATTGTGGAATTCCTCGACTGATTACCTATAGCTAAATACTCTGTGATATCTTACTCTTCTAGGCTTGATATTGAATCCTCTTGACAAATTTGGGCTATGAAGCAAGTGTGGTTTCAACTTTACTCTTTCATAAGACCTTTTAATCACTTTTGCATGTTTATAATCAAAGAAAAATGAAAAGAAAAGGGAATCAATAAAAAGGGGTTGTTAAAAGCAAAAAACCTCAAGATATGTGCTTCAGGGTGCTTTCCCTAAAAAAATAAGATGTATGCTTCAAGCATGCCATTCCCTCAAAGATAAGATGTATGCTTCAAGCATGCCACTCCTAGAAAATAAAAGAAGTATGCTTCAAGCATGCCACATGCAACTTATTGTTTAAAGATTAAATTGGTCTACTGGATTGGAGTTGAAACTACTTGCTCGCCCTAAGTTGTTAGTTACTTCAATTTTTAAAGTCTTGCTTTTTCTGCTAAGATCTTGCTTAGTACTTGGCTATAGTTGACTAAATTGAGGTTGACATGCATGTCATTCCCTAACTTGTTAAAATCACATCAAGATCATGTATTTTGCATATTATGTGATATATAAGGTTATATGATCGAATGAGCTCATCTTTTCCTATCTTGGCACTCCCTTGTTTCTCTTTGTAAAATCATTGTTTCAGGAAAAATTTTGAACCTGTTCTCTCTTTTACTCTTGATGAATCCATTGTCAAAGGGGGAGAAATTTGGAAATCTTTCTTTGAAAAGTTTAAAGAAAAAGGGAGAGTTGTATTTGGAAATTTGAGAATTTTTGGGAGAAGTTTGGAGTATTTTTGAAATTTTTGGGCGCATTGCACATTCACACACATTTTCATTCTCAGGGGGAGATTTTGTTTTGCATTTTGGTCAAAGAGGGATTTCTGTGTTTTCTTACTTTGGTCTTTGATCCTTTGGATTTCAAAATCTTTGGTAAAGTGAATGCCAAATGATCAATTCTAAGTGGTGTTGCCAATGTTTTCATCAAGGGGGAGATTGTGAAATCATGTGCTGAAAAATTGGCTTTGAACTGAAAAATTAACTTAGATTTGAATTTGCAAAATGTGTTTGTTCATGTGTTTTGACAATTTGACAAGAAACAAGAAGTTACGATTAGCTTCTGACAAAGTTCTCAAGAAACAAGAAGTTTCCATCCGCGACCAGACGTTGTTTTTGGGTCTCATAGTGAACATGTTTTTGAGCCCATGACCGAAGTCATTTTTACATGTACAACGGACGCTTTTTCTTGGTCCGTTGTGAACAAGCTTTTTCGGTTTGGATAATTTCTTGGAACCAAGATTTTCACATGTACAACGGACTAATTCTTTTTGTCCGTCGTGAATGGACTTTTTCTAGGGTTTTACTTTTGTGAAACCGGCGTGGCACGCTTGCGCCGACAAGCTTCCGGGTCCGTTGTGAACTTGTTTTGAGCTCATGACCAAGCCATTTTTGCATGTACAACGGACTAACTTTGTTTGTCCGCTGTGAACGTGTTTTTCCGCGTTTGGTTGGCTTCTTGGAACAGAAACTTTTCCTTATACAACGGACCAACTTTGTTTGTCCGTCGTGAATGCGTTCGCCAATTAGGGTTTTGAGCGATTTGGATTTGAATTTTGAATGTGAATTTGAAATTTGTAATGATTTCATGATGCTTCTTTTGAAGTGGACTTTATGCAATACTCATGTGAGTAGTTGCATGGATTGACATTGAGTCAAGTCGTGGACTTGTGCTCGGATTTGTTTTAGGTTTGTTCATGTGCGTGTATTGCTCTAAGACGAATGTGGTCGATGACGGGACCGGAACTAGGTTCATGGAGGAACTGAGGTTCGGGACTAGGTTCAGGAGGAGCCGAGGTCTTGGTGGTCAAGGATGTCATGCGGGACGTTCGGGCTAAGAGAATGGTGCACATGAAGAATGGTTAGTCACGTGAGAATGGCAGGAGGTCATTCGCGTGCAAAGTGTTAGTCACGTGAGTATGGCAGGTGGCCATACGCGTGCAAAGTGTTAGTCACGTGAGTATGGTAGGGTTGCCATACGCGTGCAAGAGTTGTACTCGGCCAGGTTGGGCCAAGTAGAGTTGAGTTTGATACGGATTCCTTCTAGGAATAGGAATCGTATTCGTAACTCCTTGTGGGTTGGTGCTTTAAATAGGTGGGGGTCTCTGTTGAAAGGCACCAAGTAGAGCTGAGCGCATCAAGCTTTGAGCTTGGTTTTAGGGTTTGTACTCTTTTGATGAGAGTATTTTAGACAAGAAATAAAGATCAATTCTTCCAAGATTTTTGCGTGCTACACAAGAACCACGTCGCTCTGATTTTCTGCTTTGGTTCTTGTTTGCATGCTTGTTCTAGTTCTAGATTGGTTTTTGTTCTTCAAGTTTTATCTTGATTTGATCCATCAAAAACCTCTCTAGGGTATTGATCTAGTGTTTCTCAAAGTCTAGTTGATCAATCTTTTGTCGTTCTTGTTTAATCTTGAAGTTTTGATTAGATTGATTCTCGTCAAGTTCTGGATCAGCAAGCTTGCGAAGCTCATAACTTTTGATCCGTAAGTCCGATCGAGCTGATTCCTTTTGGGTTCGATTCGTATTGGAATCTAGTTTCTTTTGTCCAAATTTCAGATCGTTTCGACGGTTGGATCTCCGGGAATTCGCGTTTTACTGAACCTCTGTCATTCTGTTTTTGTCGAAAACGAGGCAATTATTTGGTTCTGTTTTGGGGTGAACTTTTAATAGGTCAAGAATTTGGTTTTAGCTTCCGCACAATCATTCACCCCCCCTCTGATTGCTATATTCGTATACTTCGATCCTACAGTCCTTAGAAGCATATGATTCAAGTTCATCATTTCTAGCAGAAAGCTTCCTAAGGTGTGAGCTCATGGCATCAATTTCAGTAAGCAATTTAGGGCAATTTTCACAAGATGCAGTTGTGTGAGCATGAAGAAAGCTAGCATCAGCAGGAATAGGATCAACAGAACATGTGCTAGCATCCTTCGTCCTAAGAGCCTCAAGATCAGAAACCACACTATCATGTAGGGTCCTTAGGTTCTCCAACTCCACAAGCAAAGCATCACACAAAGTACAGCTATCAGAGTCTCGGGAGGAACAAGATCTAAGTGAAGCTAGCTCCCGAGATAAGGTACCTACTTCCTTCTCTAGATCCAAACACCTAGCTCTAGACTTGGAATGAAACTTTCCTAGTTTGATAAAAGCATCATGGAGCTGGTCATAAGAAGGTACCTCCTCCGTGTCATTTGTCTGGCTCGGTGTCGGGTACTTCCATGGCATTGGAGGCCATGAAGCACATGCCGGAGAAGTCATCGCCGCCCTTCGCCTTCTCTTGCGGTTCATCCTCGTCCTCGTCGCTCCATGTCTCCGTGTCGGAGAGGTCAAGTTCGTCGAGCGCGGCGAGGACGCGGTGAAAGAGCTTCTTGCCTTTGGCGAACTTGCGGTGTTTCTTCTCTTGCGCCGACTCACGAGCTGGAGGCTTCTTGTTGCGGTTCTTGTTGATGTAGTCGTTCTTGCCCGCACCGCCTTGTTCATTATTGCCCTTCTCCAGCTTGGGGCAGTTTGCCCGAATGTGGTTGGGGCCACCACACTCAAAGCAAGTGAACTTGCCATTCCTCTTCCTATCTCTCACCCTCTTGTAAATGTTCGAAAATTTTCGAGCGACAAGAGCAAGCCTGCCTTCCGAAATTGTTCCAGAATGTCATCGCTTACATCGCAAAGAGCGGGGAGAGAAAAACCAGAAGAGAAGTCAAGAGGGGGTCCAGAAGAGGAAGACCCAATGGGATCGGTAACCAATGCCATCGTTTGGGACTTCGTCCTGCGAGCGATGATGTCGAGCTCATGAGTCTTGAGGCGGGAATACAACCCGTCAAGAGTCAATGTCGACAAGTCCGTATGGTCCGTGATGGTGGTTACCTTCATCTCCCAAATCCTCAGATCGAGTGCTCGAAGAAAATGCCTCGCATTCTCCGAATCAGTGTATGAACAACCCACTGACCGAAGATTGCTGAGAATCTTTGCAAAACGGGCAAAGCACTCATCGAGGCTCTCACCAGCGTGCTGCTCAAACTTGTTGTAGTCACGCTTAAATTGATCCTGTCTCACGGACTTGATCTGAGTGGTGCCCTCATGGTAAGCATTGAGGGTAACCCAAATCTCGTGAGCCGATCGTAGGTGAGAGACGCGATCATACTCACTACGGCTAAGTCCCTGTATGAGGAGGTTCTTGGCCTTAGCGTTTGCCTCAACGTCAGCCATGTTTGCGGCGTTGACGTTCTCATCGGCCGGAACCTCATACGGGTGCTTCACCTTCTGCCATAAAGAAAAGCCCTGGGCAGTGATGTATGTCTCCATCCGAATCTTCCAGAATGGATAATCAACTCCAGTAAAAATTGGAGGCTTAGTTGAGTACTTGTCCGTCGCCATGGCTCTTGAGACCGGTCAAGATCTATAAAAGAGCAAAACCGGCTCTGATACCAATTGAAAGATCGGAATGGCGATCAGAGGGGGGGTGAATGATCCCAAAATAAAACTTCCCCACCTACTGGACAAATAGCATCCAACTAAAAACCTCTCTTATAAGGAATAAAGAACCTGGAGCAAAAATTCTCTCCTGGAGCAAAAGAGCAAATATGTGATCTAGACTTGCTCGTGGGATTTTGAAGATCAAGATAAACTTGGATACCTTCCCACGAGTCACAGCAAGCTAGAGGTCACAAAGAAACCCATCAAAACACGATCAAACAAGGATTCATCAATGAAAACATAAGAGATCGGTTTCTCGCAAAACTCGGAACAAGGAATGCCTAGAGGATTGGGATATGATCTAAGTGAAGACTCATCCAATCAATCTCTCATCCTTGGCACTAAGAACCAGAAGCAAGTAGAAGGAGGGGAGACAAATCCAACTTGCGGAATTTAAATTGCGAGAATGTAAAGACTGAATTTAAATTACATAATGTAAAGACTGAATTTAAATTGCGTAATGTAAAGACATAATGTAAATGCAGAATTTAAATTCAGAGTGGAGAGAATGTTTTTGTATTTCTTTTCTTTGGAAGTTTTTACAAAGCCTCACTTCATGTGGGCAAAGCTCAAAGGAGCACACAAAAACTTCAGAGAAGAAGGGCACCCCTTCCCCTCTATTTATAGTGTTCTAGGATCAATTCCCACCCTTGGATGTCTTGCTTCAACCCTAAGCTAACTTCCAAGGGTCAAGATCTGATCCCACACTTTCTCTCCCATGGGTTGCACTGCTTCACTTTTACACATGCTTTCTCAAAGCATCTTTAAGTGATCACCCAACAACCCTCTCACAGAAACTAACTTGACCACTACTTTAGCTCTAAAGACCAACAACCCCTTGATCTACTAGACCTAAAAAGCCTCAAGCTTAGCAGACACTTTGTCTCCTTGCCTCCTTGGACTGCACTGGCTCCATCTCCGGCCATCTTCCGGCGACCTCCGGCCATCTTGAACCTCCGGCAACGCTTGCGTAGTTCCGACCTCCCTTCGCCTCACCATGACCACCAAACAGAGCCCTGCATCCATCATAGACAAGGAAAACACATCACATAGCATTGCTCAAGAATAATACTAAATTTTCGTCAAAGCTCAAACAGAGCACAAAGCATCTACGACAGACCATCATTTTTGGTCCTTTGCGAATGCACTTATCTTCCCGATTTTTTATGATTTTTTCTGTTGCTCAAATGAAAAACGTGTCAACATGAAAAAGATGCGCCTTGAAATTATCTACAATTTTCATGTAGACTAAATAATTTTTCGAGCACGGGAAGACCTCCAAAATCGCGAATTACAGAACGGTCTGTCGTGAATGCGATTTTCGGGTCCGTCGCAAATGCACTTGCCTTCCCGATTTTCTGTGATTTTTTATGTTGCTCAAATGAAAAACTTGTCAACATGAAAAAGATGCGCCTTGAAATTATCTACAACTTTCATGTAGACCAAATAATTTTTCGAGCACGGGAAGACCTCCAAAATTGCGAAATACAGACCGGTCTGTCGCGAATGCGATTTTCTCTGTTTGTAAAACCACTTGGTCCGGCGTACACATGATTTTTCACCCTTTGGTCCGACGCAAATGTGAAACTCTCTGTTTGCAAACCTTTTTGGTCCGTCGTAAACATGAAACTCTCTGTTTCTTGACCCGATGCAAAAGAGATGGTCTGGGACAAGTGTAAAGTCATTCCTAACTGAGTCCGACGCAAACATAGGTCATTTATAAACTTGGTCCAACGCAAATGGAAAACTCTCTGTTACTTGGTTCCTTGGTCCGGCGCAAAACAAAATACTTTCAATTTGAAATCCATGTCAAATCCAAATCAAATCAAACTCAAACCTGAGCAACCCAAGCTCAAAACAAGTCAAATACTCATCACAAACAAGGATGAACCTCCACATGGTCTTTCAGATAGAGAGCAACTAAGCAACTAAAATTATTTAGTAATAACTAGTAAGTTAATATTATTCACTACAAATACATGAATGGACTGTTTGCAGTGGCCCGGTCTGGAGTGTTTGCAGAATTGCAGTGGCCCGGTCTCACAACAGTCACTACTACAGAACCGGTCATCACAAGCGGTTCGTAACCGCTTTCAGAAGCGGTTTTAGAACCGTTGGTAAGCAACCGGGAGTGATACCCTTCGGGGTATCACAAGCGGTTCGGACAACCGCTTGTGGTGAGACACCATAAGCGGTTCGAAAGGCGTCCAGGAAGGCTCGGGGGAGCGCCACGTGGGAGATCTTCACAAGCGGTTTGTGTTATAAACCGCTTGTGAAGACTTCCTCTCCACAAGCGGTTCGTATTACAAACCGCCTGTGGAGGTGCTCTCTCCACAAGCGGTTCGTATTACAAACCGCTTGTGGAGAGGCATTGTATATTATATATTCAATATATAATATGTTTTTGAGTAGGGTATCAATATGTATGGATTTTGACATTAAAAATACATAGAAATATTTGGTTTTTGTATACAATTAAATATATATTACTCATACGTACTCATTGAAATAATCACAGATCATTTACAGAAAAGTACGAACTTAATAGACTAAAAGATGGATAGGTTTGATGGACAGTACATGAAATAATGAGCACTTTCACAAGTTTGATTTACACATAAGCAACTTTTACAAGTTTGAAAAAATAAAAGGGTGAATCTCGAGCTGATTTAATTCTTGCGTGCATCGCTGTTTACGTCCTTGGTCGACGTTGATGTCAGATCACCTATCCTTATAGAAGGACAATCTCTCCAACCCGGTGTGTGAAACTCGCCGTCAGGGGATACAATCTCATCAACAATAAAGCCAATGAGTTGTTCTTGGAGTGCTTCAACCCGGTGCGGCGGGATCACATCTTGCACATCGATGTTGGGCTGACAAAGAACGAAATTAATAAATCTCTGAGCATGTAATTAAAGTGTAAATATTAATTGATATGTGCACTCACCTCGTTGTCGCTTATGGGCACATCGCCGTGGGTAATATTTTGCATGTAGTGGCACACATAATAGCCACATAAGTTGTTTCCAGCTGTCTGTTTTAATACTCGAGTGCTTATTTGGACAGTGAATTCATTCTCGAATTGTCCCTGTTGCTTCTTGCGAAACCTTGCGAATGCCCTGTGTGACACGTTATTATGAATAGCAATTATCAGACTTGGAATTAGCAAGGTATTTCAATATAATAAGGAAACAATTGTATATATATTTGCTATAAACCTGTTTAGGACATCAATGATATACTGATATTGTTCCACCGGTCCCCTTTTTGAGTCTTGAACAATGATCTTGCTACTATCAAGCTTGATGACCAAAAGGATCCAGTGATACCTGGTCATATATTGCGACATATATATAACTAGCTAGCAGTATTATCAATGCCTTGGAAAAGAACACGTAAATATACGTACATGAAGTTGAAGGGCAGAAGTATGTATGGTTTGTAGTGTTGTCCCATGAATGCATCTAGAACGTAATCCTCAAGAGCTTTAGCGCTGTATCGAAATACGATCTCATTGACAATTTCCGGGTCGAGGAAGCCCACGTTGAATATGTTCTGTTTTCTACATCGTTGTATCTCCATTCTACGTAGAAATGGATAAGTTATTAGAGTTGCACTTCTATGGTACAAGGAAGTAAATGGTAAAGTTATGAGCTTGATACTTACAGCACCAAAGAAATTCTCATGAGAGACACGTTCATAGAGTCGCTATGGTAGATATTGTATATGTCTTCGAATTCGAGCCATATGGTGTTGTCCCCACGATAGAAATCTTCTTGTCTGACCCGGAGGGGGAACATTTTTCTTTGTTGAGCAGACTCTATCATGTACCATTCATGAAATTGTCGCATCTTGGTTGGCAGGTCCTTTATCTTATTTGGATCAATTAACTCCCGGCCAAGCTTATATTGCCATCTGACTTCTGCCATTGGGAGAACATCTGATCCTAGAGCACCAGCTACGGAAGTGAGTCCTGCCTCCTTCATAAATCTCTCAAGGTTCTCCTGATCTTGCCGCAGCTGATCTTGATCTCTCTTCTGCTTTGCCGCCGCCTGACCCCGTTTACTCTTCCGTGTAGCCTTTATTATTGTACGTTCATAGTTGGACGGCACAGGGAGTGGCATTGCACGACAGGTCAAGAAGTGTTCCATCACTTTTGGATCAACTTGTACGTTTGGGTCAGCTGACTTCTTTGGTGCGAAGTGTGCAGCCACTTCTTCGGTGACGATCGCGTAATTCTCCTCGTCGGTCCTATCATATGCCCTCTTTGGAGGTTCCTTTACCCTTTTTGACCGGCTGGACTGTGCCTTCGTGGGAGCAGGTGGAGTAGTATGGCTCTTGAGCTTCTTCCTCGGAGGAGATGGTGGAGGTGTCGGTTGTCGTTGTGGAGGAGGCGTCTGTTGTCGTTGTGGAGGAGGCGTCTGTTGTTGTTGTGGAGGAGTCGGTTGTTGTTGTGGAGGAGGCGACGCTGAAGGAGGCGTCGGTTGTCGAGGAGGCGTGGGTTGTCGTTGTGGAGGAGGTGTCGGTTGTCGTTGTGGAGGAGACGAGCTTCCTACAGCCGGCGGCTCCGGAGATGACGCCTCCACGCCATCTGGAAATATGATCAACCTTTTTCGCCAGAGGATGATATTGTGGAGGGCATGTCCAAGCTTGGTAACGTCGTCGCCTCCAGCAATATCGAGTACTAGTTCTTCAAATCCGCCAAAGACCTCCTCCATCGCGACCTTCGAGTAACCCATGGGTATTGTGTTGCGGTGGAAGGTCCGCCCGGTGACACCGGCAATGCCATGCCGTAAGCCACCCTGATGGAGAGGTTGCGGCGCATCGATGTGTAGCTCACATCGGCGGCGAACCCTTATGTCATCAACGGGATAATGGGCTTGCAAGTCTTCGCCCCTTGAGGGGCCTTGGACGCGCAGCTGCTCCGCCGCGCTGACGGGCTGATCATGGCGTCCGACTGATTGATTGGACCTGCTGATCCCTGAAGGTTACTGAGAGCTACCCGCACTTGTTGCGTAACTTGTTGCGCCACTAGATCTCCTATGCTAGCCTGGGTTGCTCTAAGCTCCCGTTCCAATTGAGCCATTTTATTTGCTTCTCTTGTTTTGGTTCTCTGGCGGCTCTGCATTTAAAGCGTATCCTTCACGAAACCGCATTTCCATGGCGTCTTGCCAAAACCTCGTGTCCGTCCCCGGTGCTCAGGGGTTTGGAGGGCATGTGTTAGCTCATCGTTCTCCTGTCTACCACAAAAGAGCCTCGACCGAGATCGCTCGACGGCTTGTACAATTCTCTGGCCAACATCTTGTACATTTGGTAGCATCACCAAACTGCCATCATCTGCAAGGCTCCCCCCGTGACCCATGAACCAATTGCGCAGGCGCTCTTCCCACAAAGCAGTAACCGGTGTGACTTCCTTGGCCAATAATTCTTCTTCTTTCTTGTCCCATTTCGGTACAGCCTTGAGGTAACCACCGGTGCCGAGATGGTGGTGGTACTTCTTCTTCTGTGCATTGGTCTTATTCTTCTGACTTGCAGCCTGGCCTTCAGCTGACATCTTGTACTCCTCGAATGCTTCCCAGTGATCGGCCATATAAGGAAATTGGTTAAAGTCAGGTCTTTCTCCCTTCAGACGCATTTCTTTGTCGAGAGCCGACTTCCATGACTGAAATGAGAGTGCCATCTTCTTCAACGTATAATTCTTGGCCTTGTGTCCAAACCCTTGAGGAAATGTGAAATTTTCCAGAATATCTTGCCAGAGGAGGTCCTTGGTAGCTTGAGGAACTTCAGCCCATTTCTTGATGCTAATTGGGACGTGATCTCTTACGTGGTAACCGCAGGCGGTGTTGAACGGCCCAACTGCTGAAAGAGGGGCAATCGGCTTCCCATCGTTGTCAATTTCGGTAAACACATGCTTTGTGGACGGCTTCTTGTTAGGTCACCGATTCTTGGATTGGTTGCTCGATGTACCAGGCTTTAAATAAACAAACATATATATAACATGTCAGAGTGTATTCTAATAATGAATTGCGATTAATTAACATGCCCACAGGAATTATTTTCTTCTGACCATACCTCGGTGTTAACGGTGTCCACATTCTCGCCGGAACCAATGTTACCGGCCACAGCGGCTGCAGGATAACCTTCATAGTCGGCGATGGAGTCTAACAGGAACTGTTCTTCCTCATCGAAATTAGGGTCACCACGTGTTGGTTGTGCCATCTATAAATGTTGATATAATGTAACCTTAAATTCGAAAACATCTATAACAACATATATATATATATATAGGTATACATATACCAACATGAGGAGGAAAGGGGACGTCGGTGAAAGAACAGATCTCACAGGAGTTGTTGTGTGAGGTGGAGGTAGGGGTGGAAATGAGTCAAGTTCACATTTTTTCGGTCATTTTTAAAATTAACATAGTTTAATTTAATATCATTTTATTTTTGGAATTGAGCTAACGAGCCGAGCCGATCTAGCGCAAAATTCAATTTCAATATATATATGGTATTGAGCTAACGAGCCGATCTACCGCAAAATTCAATTTATTTTTGGAATTGAGCTAACGAGTCAAGCCGATCCATACACCATCACCAACAACATACACACACACACACACACACACATATATATATATATATACAATGTCTCTCAATATATATACACAATACCAAATACCAACATACCAAATACCATACATACCAAATACCAACATACCAAATACCAACATACCAAATACCATACATACCAAATACCAACATACCAAATACAATGTCTCTCAATATATATACACAATACCAAATACCAACATACCAAATACCATACACCATCACCAACAACATACACACACACACACACACACACACACACACACACACACACATATATATATATATATATATATATACAATGTCTCTCAATATATATACACAATACCAAATACCAACATACCAAATACCATACACCATCACCAAATACCATACATACCAAATACCAACATACCAAATACAATGTCTCTCAATATATATACACAATACCAAATACCAACATACCAAATACCAACAATACCAACATACCAACATACCAAATACATATATGAACATAATTAACAACATACATACCAACATATCAATAATACATATATGAAAATGCCTTGTGAACATTTCATCGAACACCTTATGGGCGACTGTAACAGGAGGAGGTGGGGGGGTACACACAGCTATACCTACCTCCTCCGGGGTGGGGTGGCGCAGGCGGCGTCGGCGCGGTGGTCAAGTGAGCGGCGGCGGCGCTGGTGCACAGAGTGTGCAAAGCACTACTGAGCCGCAGGCGCGGGACTTAGGAAAATTTGGAGGTGTGACGAAGGGAGAGAGCGCGAGCGTGTATAAAGGCAGCCACCTCTACAAGCGGTTCTTAATACAAACCGCTTGTAAACGTGAGATCTACAAGCGGTTCTTAATACAAACCGCTTGTAAACTGTTCTATAAGCGGTTCGTAATACAAACCGCTTGTAGAGAGAGATCTCTACAAGCGGTTCGTAATACAAACTGCTTGTAGAGAGAGATCTCTACAAGCGGTTATTAATTGGAACCGCTTGTAGAGATATCTCTACAAGCGGTTATTAATACAAACCGCTTGTAGAAGCCATCTCAGCGGTTATAATTGGAACCGATACATACTACTTAAAAGAGTGGGTTGCCTATTACGGTTAACAAGAACTCTCCTCTCCCCCCTGGCTAGCGCGGGCGCTTGAGTGCGGGCTCGAGGTCGCCCGTTCGAGCCCCACTCGCTCCCCGCCGGCCATTCTTTTTTTTTTTCTTTTAAACCTTTCTTTTTTTTTAACTTTCTTTACCTTTCATTTTTTTTATTTTCTTTATTTCTTTATTGTTTTTTGTTTATATTCTTCAATTGTTAAACCTTTCTTTTTTTCTTTTAAACCTTTCTTTTTTTTTTTTACTTTTTTTAACTTTCATTTTTTTTACTTTCTTTACCTTTTTTTTTTTACTTTCTTTACCTTTCTTTTTTGTTTATATTCTTCATTTATATTCTTTTTTTTTTACTTTCTTTACCTTTTTTTTTGTTTATTTCTTTATTGTTTTTTGTTTATATTCTTCATTTGTTAAACCTTTCTTTTTTTTACTTTCTTTACCTTTTTTTATATTCTTTTTTTTTAGTTTCTTTACCTTTCTTTTTTTTTTACTTTCTTTACCTTTGTTTTTTGTTTACTTCTTGAGGTTTATATTTTTTATTTATTTATTGTTTATTCCATAAGGTTTATTTCTTGGGGTTTATTTCATGAGGTTTATTTCAAATAAACACGTACAGTATAAGACACGTCTAAAAATGATCACACAAGTTCAAATAAATAAGTTCATACAGTAATACTACATTTTAAGTAGTACCATACTATGTCTTTACAAGTCTTCCTTCGTTATGATCGTGACGTATGTAAGCATCCAGGTCTGTGTCATTCAGGAGGCTTATATCAACATCCACCGCAAAAGGAGGGAGCTCGTCGAACTGACTATAGTCTTCCTCATCTGTGACGTCCTCAACTCCGACAATCCTTCGTTTGCCTTGGAGAACCACGTGTCGCTTTGTCTTATTATTATTATTATCTTTCTGCTTCTTAGGCTTGCTTGACATGTCTATTACATAGAAGACCTGTCTCACATCATTTGCAAGGACGAACGGTTCACGCCTATAGCCGACTTGCGTGAGGTCAACGGTTGTCATGCCGTATTTGTCGACCTTTACACCGCCTGAAGTGAGTTTGACCCATTGGCACTTAAATAGAGGGACCTTTAAAGGTCCATAGTCAAGCTCCCATATCTCTTCTATGAAACCATAATATGTGTCCACCTTTCCTTTGTTGTCTTCGGCATCTATACGGACACCATTGCTCGATTGGTGCTCTTGTCATCCTGGGATCCGGTGTAAAATGTGTAACCATTTATCTCGTACCCCTTGAATGTCACGATTTCACTAGAAGGTCCGTGCCAATCGTTGCAATTGTTCATTGTCGACCCTTTGAAAAGGATATAGTTTTGTAACCAAGCGCCGAAAGAATCCATGTGCTTCGTGTTATCCAATCCTCAGACCTCCCAGGAATTCACGGCAGAGAATACTCTTGTGCTCAACAACATACAGGCCACCACAGTTGATTGTTTCAAAACCGTGAAATGTGCTTGCTTAAATGTAAGAAGATCATTGCATGCAATTTCTTTCATTCCTACTGTCCCTTTTCCCCGTAGCATGCCATCATTGAGTGATATAGGGACGCCGATCGGATTTAGATCATTAATGTAATCCACACAAAATTCAATCACCTCCTCTGTCCCATAACCCTCGGCAATGCATCCTTTCGGACGAGAACGGTTACGAACATACTTCTTTAGCACACTCATGTACCTCTCGAAAGGGAACATGTTGTGCAGATACACGGGTCCGAGAATACCTATCTCTTTGACAAGGTGAACAGTGAGATGAACCATAATATCAAAGAACGCAGGAGGAAATATCATCTCAAGACAAACCACACTTTGTACCACGTCATCCTGCAGCTTACTTAGTTTATCTGGGTCGATGACCTTATGCCAAATCGCATTGAAAAAAGAACACAGCTTTGTGATTATCCCCTGCACTCCACTCGGGAAGTATACCTCTTATAGCCATCGGGAGCAATTTGTGTCATCAACACAAGACAGTCATGGGATTTTAGGTGTACGATTTTATTCTCGCTCGTGGTTTATTAGTCTCTTTACATTTGATGAGTATCCGGAAGGGACCTTCACACTATTCGTGCACTCTATCATGCTTTTTCTCTTCTTTGCTTAGAGTGTAGCTCGCAGGATGTAGGTAATGTTGTCCTTTTTCTCTCTTTTCCTGATGTAGGTCGTTCCTCGGTTCCAAGAGTTTAAGGTCCTTCCGACCTTGCAAAGTGTATCTTTTGATTGGCCATACATATCTATGTAGCCTAGCAGGTTCAAGCAAACATTCTTCGTGATGTGCATGAAGTCAAGTGAGTGACGAACCTCCAAGACTTCCCAATAAGGCAAGTCCCAAAATACTGACTTCTTCTTCCACATTGGCGCTCGACCATCCTCATTCTCGCATGTGTTTGCTTCAGGACCCTTTCCGAATACTACTTTCAGATTCTTTACCATAGCAAGTACATGTGGCCCAAAGACGATGTCGAGGCCTAGCACGAAGGTCTACTTGCCCGTTAAATTTCCTGCACTTCTTCCGCCATGGGTGACTCAGAGGAAGAAACCTACGGTGGCCCATGTAGACAACCTTTCGAGAGTTTTTCAGGTACATGCTGTCCGTTTCATCTAAGCATTGGACACAAGCTCTATATCCTTTGATAGTTTGGCCAGACAGTTAATGAGAGCAGGCGGTCGTTGATTGTTACAAATAACAATGCACGTAAGGTGAAATACTCCCTTTTGTACTCATCCCATACCCGCACCATCCTCCCACAACGTCACAAGATCTGCAACCAATGGTTTCAGGTAGACATCGATGTCATTTCCAGGTTGCTTGGGGCCTTGGATCAACAACGGCATCATGATGTACTTTCGCTTCATGCACGACCATGGAGGAATGTTATACATACATAGTGTAACAGGCCAAGTGCTATGGTTGTCGCTCAACTCTCCGAAGGATTCATCCCATCGGTACTTAACCCAAACCTTATGTTTCTCACCTCTTGTGCGAAGTCCGGTACGTCCGATCGACTTTCCTCCACCGTGATCCATCTGCAGGTGTCTAAGCATACCGTCATCTTTACGCTCTTCTTTGTGCCAACGCATCATCTCGGGCATGCGCTTTGTTAGCAAACATATGCTTCAATCGGGAATCACCGGGAAATACCACAACACTTTAGCCGGAGGTCTCTTCTTCTTACGCTCCCCATCTATTTCACCTGGATCATCTCTCTTCACCTTATACCGTGATTCTTTGCAATAATCGGACAAACATCCAAATTGGCATACGCATTGCGATACAGGATGCAATCGTTACATTACGCGTGTATCTTCAGTACTTTCAGTCCCAAAGGATGCATTTACTTCCTTTGCTTCATATGTAGATTCAGCAGAGTGTTATCTTCTGAAGCAACTTCTTTATGAGTGTCAACAACTCATCGAATCCCTTTATCGACACACTATTTGTGGCCTTCCATTGCATAAGTTCAAGTGTGGTACGCAACTTCTTGTGGTCCCGCCCACAATTTGGGTATAAAGGAGTTACGTGGTCCTCTAACATGCGCTGGAATTTCTCGAACTGTCTTTCATCTCGTGTAGTCTCCCTCATCGCCACGCAAAGATCTGGTCCACTCATCATCACCAAAGTCACTGAGTGTACCTCCCACGGAATAGCATTGCGTGGCGTCCGAGATATTTTTGAATCCCTCTTCTTCTTCCTCGTCTTCTTCCTCGTCTTCCTCGTCTTCGCCATGGTTGGTCCAACTGGTATAGTTTGGCATGAAACCTCTCATCATCAAATGGTTCATAACCTGCCATCGCTGTGAGTGCTCCTTCTCGTTCTTGCAATCTACGCACGGACAACATATGAAGCTGCTCGAGGCAGGAATGCAATGGCCGCATCGAGAAAAGCCTGCACGCCATCAATGAACTCTCTCGATCGACGGTCCGCATTGTACATCCATTGCCGGTTCATCTACAACAAGTAATAAGTAATAATTTCATATATTTTTTTCTTCTCCAAGAAAAACAACCCCACCTACACCTTCATGCAATTAAAGATCTACCTTTCTAAATTTTTTTTATCCCTTTCTACCTTTCTAATTATTTTTTTATCCTTATTTTATTTTATACACTACTAATTACTTCATTGCAATGTCATATTTTGAACTAGATCACCATACATCTTCATACCATAACAACAACAAGCATACAAAATAAATTTTGGGGAACAACTTCATACCATACACATTTCAACATGTTCTACCTAGCAAAGCAACACATTTCAACATGAATAAATCATGATTTCTCCACATCCAATGCATAAAAAACAGCAATATGTAGGTGAGAAAGATGCTAACATGCTCTTACTGACCTTAAAACACTTAATTTGAAGCTAAATCACCAGCAATTTCAAAACAAAAAATTTGGGCAGCACCTCCCCGGAATAACAGTGCTCGGCCCTTCTCTCATTCATCGATCGTTGGCTCGGGAGGAAGAAGAAGTTTAAAGTCTTTGGCGGGAGGGATTCTAGAAGCGGTTTCATATACAAACCGCTTCTGAAGGTTGAGTTCTAGAAGCGGTTTGTATGTCAAACCGCTTCTGACTTTGTAGAAGCGGTTTGACAAACAAACCGCTTCTAAAACTAAGACTTCAGTGGCGGTTTTATACACGAACCGCTTCTAAATATAAATCTCTACAAGCGGTTGAGGTCTCAAACCGCTTGTGATAATTCATAAGCGGTTTGGCAAACGAACCGCTTGTGATGGTTGTCAACACAAGCGGTTCGTATGACCAACCGCTTCTAGTGACCCCCTCCCTCCCGTTGCTCACGAACCGCTTCTGGTGCGTGGGCCAGAACCGGTTCGCACCTAACCGCTTGTAATATACCGCTTGTGATGCCCAGTTCTGTAGTAGTGAGTGTTGGCACAATGGCCCATGCCGGATGGCCTATCCAAATCAGCGTGATCTTGGTTGATCATGGTCATGGGTTAATGAAATATATATTATTTGCTGATTTTGGAAGACTCAAAATCTCAAATGTTGGCTGTTGGGATGCTGTGCTAGAGACCTGAGTGCTGCCATGGCCTGGCTCGGCGAGCCAACGAGCCGGCTCGCGAGCCAGGATCGAGCCGAGCCGAGCCGCCTTTTCGAGCTCATTGCTTCACCGAGCCGAGCCTGGCTCGGCTCGCTACCTGACCGAGCCCAGTCGAGCTCGGCTCGGCTCGTTTCCAGCCTTAATAGCCTGCGCCGCGGTAGGTAGGCGCAATTTTTTTAAAAAAAATTAGTTTTTTTTAAACCGATAGATGACAGGTAAAATTGTTAGCGACTGTTCATGCATTTGGCTTGTGGCATTATTTTTTATAGATTTGGCCTCCTTACTCATGTATTTGCAAAAAATAGCCCCAAAGACGTGCGCAAGGGTCACCAACCTGTTAACGTGGATGCCATAATTTATTCGTAAATAATACAACAAAAAGAATTAGGAAAAATATGCTAAAAAGAAAAATTAAAGAAGTGTACCTCTTCGCCGTCGAAAAGAGCGACAGAGTACTATCGCGATTATAAATAGCGACGTCATGATGTGGATGACGAAAGAACTCAGTTGCTGTTTTGAAAAGCGAGAAGTAGCAACGGTGGTTTTTTGCAGATTTATTTTTTGAAATATCAAAAAAAAAATTACAGGACCAAACATGTTTTTTTTGTGACAGCAATTAATAAGAAAGAGTTTATAGGATTGCTTGCTTTTAGGATAACTCCTTAAGGCATACAATAATTATATACATGAACTACATTATAGCAATAGAACCACTCGTGTCCTCAAAACCTCAACTTTGATCCGGTCGCCACTTCCGTTGACGGCGGAGTTGTTCTTCTGGGAACGTGAATCGGTTAGGTGCTTGCGTGTCGCTCCGCAAGTCATACTAGGTTTCCTATGTTGTGGGAGGGGCCTCGTCAAGTTGGCTGATTCGCAGGTGTTTCCCGTGGATCATGTCATCAATCCACCCAGGGGTTGTATTGTAATGTACCGTTAGTTCTGTGGAAAAAAAAGAAACTAAAATAAGAAACTAAAATAACATGAAGTACGTACCGAGCCAGGTTGCGAAATCGTGGGATGCTAAGCCCATTGCCCGAAGTCCTCGCGTGAAACCTGCGCACACGTAGTGTTAGTGCAGTTGTACAACGTGAAGAGACTTGTAATGGGAAAAAACGTACCGAGCCAGGTTGCGGGATCGTGGGATGCTGAGCCCATTGCCCGAACTCCTCTCATGAAACCTGCGCACACATAGTGTTAATGCAGTTCTCCAACATGAAGACTTGTAATGGGACAAAATGTACCTATCATGGTGGCTGTGCAGATGAGGAGCCTGCACCGTACTAGTGGATGGTGTACGGGTGTAGGTCAGACTGAACCAAGTCGTTTGCTGCGGTAACCTTGCCGACGCAAACATACCCCACGCCGAACTTGCAAGTGGCAATTCCTGATTGGATGAGTCTGTGTCGTACTTTGTGTTCATCTCTGTAGCTATACATGTCAGTGGCAGAGCAGGTACTTCATATTGGCACCTGGAGAAGGATGGAAGGAGGGATGTATCCGCATACCTGTGCTGTAAAGGCAGGTGACATGTGCAAGAAGGTTAGGGCAGTATAATAAAACTAAGTATGACAAATCAAGGTCTGTTGCATACCAGGGACTCCTGAAGGCCATGCTGAGCGGAAGAAGAGCGAGCAAAGCTGAGTCAAAATGTGTACACACTTGGGCACGAGGACCTAGGAGACAGAGGACGATGGCCTCCGTCAGCACCTCCAACAATGACATGTGCACTTGTCGTGGTAGAGGTGGACCAAAAGGAGGTGGGATGTGCTGATGTAGTACAAATTGCTGCATCACTCGGCCAAGGCAGTATGGCTCCACCATGTGACAGAACATGAGGTGGCACATCATCAACCAGTAATCACCATCATGCCTGCACTGCACGGACAATCCCTCTAGTGCTGTAGTAAGCAAGAAATGTGCCATCCACGGTTGCCATATGATGTCATCCTTGTGCAAGGTCTTGAAGTAGTTATGAAACTCCATATAGACTCTGCGTGGCCTCTCCTGTGCCCATCCCAGTTGGCTGGCCATCCACCGCATACCCATGGTGGGCCCATCAACCAGGTCATTCGCCTCACCGTAGAACTAATCCTCCAATGGATACGAGTGAACAGGCTCCCTAAATTATGGTTGACCGATAGGACAGTGCTCCCATGACCATATGTGAAACAGTGTGTAGCATATCGCAAGTACGGGATCCTCCCTGGATGTCTTCAGGCAAGCATCGCACAATCCCCGCTATGTTGTGCATAGCACTGCTGATCCAAAAATGAACTACGACACGTCATGGAGGTCACTGTCAGCCAAAGCCTCCGTAATGTGGATATAGCTTGGGTACACCCAATCTCCCTGTGTAGTAGAAACAATACCCAGCCGAACAAGAAAAGCAAATACATTACAAGGTGAGTCCTGACAATATGTTCTATCACATATGCGGGCATTGCATGTAACAGCGTAGCCAACAATGTGGAATCTCTGCAATGTTCTCCTAGACCGAATGACCAAACCTATGCTACAACCGAACCATTCAGTCAGACCTCCTAAGCGGCGAAATTATCGACCTGCCACTGATAGGCAAACTGGTAATTATCATAGCAACATCCTATAGGGTAATGGTCATCTCCCCCAGCAGAAGTGGAACGTGTGGGTCTTTGGCCTCCAACGATCAACGAGGGAGGACAACAGAGCCACGTTCAAACTGAAACAATGCCTAATGTCCAACATCTAGGCCAACGGCAACAACCTTGACTCCTGTAGAATCGGTACATACCGTGCGTCCAAGGGCCAGTGCTCCCTTGGGCCCATGAGAACAAACGGTAGTGGACTAACATATGTAATCCACGCCCGGCTATGATGTTCTCCATTGATAGACGGGTCAAGTAAATTATGTGCAGATACAGCTGCGTGCGTCGCCATTTCCTGCAGGACATAACAAGAAATAACATGACAAAACATACCAATACAAAACATGAAATAAAATAATAACAATAATAACAACAATAATAATAAAGAACATGAAATAAATAGCATGACATTTTATGTCATGTTATTTCTTGTACTACTCACTACAGTACTGTGGTCATTTCATGTACGACTAATTGTATTGACATTATCATTTTATGTACTACTTAATGTACGTAATAAAACCATCATTTTATGAACTACTAATTACACTAATATTATAGTAATTACACCAATATTATCACAATATTATGAGCTCGGAGTAAATTCATACGAAATGTGAACACTGAGGGCCTGCTTGGAAGGCCGGTTTTAGGCCCAAAACCAGTGTAAAATACCGGCCTGTGAAATTTTCTGGGCCTCACTCAAAAACACTGCTTGGGTTGGCCGGTAATCTAATGAAATTACCTCCGGATTGGGCCTTTGCACTCGAAAAAAAGTCAGCAGAGGAGGCATTTATTTTTTTTCCGACCTCACTCGTGGCGACGACGTCTTCAACTTCCCTTCCTAACTTCCTCATCGCCACCAAACCCTAACTCTAACACCAACTGCCGGTGGCGGCGCGAGGAGACAGGATCGCCGGTGATACCGACTGCAGGGACGGTCACGTCAGCGGTGGAGAAGCTGCAGCGGTCACAGACGTGGCCCACTCCCGCCGCTCGACCGACGCCTTGTCCGAGCAAAGTAACCAAGTTCTCGTGCCTGTGGCTGCAGGGTTTGCCCTCTACACCGACACAAGCCCCCACGTTGTCCTCTAATTTGATGTTTCCTCGGACCTCATCTTTATGCTCGCCAAGAGTTTGCTTTGATTTGGCGCAGTTGTACTTTGAAGAATGTAACATCACAAGTTGGCCGATTTTGACATATTTTCATATGGCGTTTTGAACTAGTCTGAAACCGAAGTAGTAGATTTGGTACATCAATCATTAGATATGTTTTTATGCTTTAGATATGGATTTTTGCTTTAGATCTGATGGTTATGTTCTCAAGTTTCTAGATCTAATATCATTTTTTTTTGTTGACAGGATTCATCCAAGAACCACCTTTGTCCTTGCACTATGTTCTAGTCCACTTGAGTGTTGTTTCCTACCTCAGCTCCATGGTTACAACTAGTTGATCTAGTTACTAGGAGCAGCAGGAGCTATCTACAATATATGTAGTATTGCACTAATTTTTTGTTAGCTTCTACATTAGAAAGATAAGATTTAATGAGTATGTCATAAACTTACTGCTGGAATTTTTTGTTAGTTTCTGCTTGTTTTGAGTTCTGTTAAGCCCTCTGAGATATGTGGAGTTCATGCATTTTATATGCATCATATATGTTTGTTCCATTCAATGTGATTATGCAGCTAAGGGCTGATTGGTTGATGTATGCTTGTTTTGAGTTCTGTTAAGTTATCTGCATAGTACAAAACATAAACTGATGTATGCTGATTGGTTGATGTATGCTTGTTTTGAGTTCTGTTAAGTTCTCTGCAGAATACCAAACAGAGCTCTGTTTTTACATCGGAAAGTATATCTTACCCAAACAGAATATGGAATGGTTTACAATAGGAAAAAATTGCAACCGTATTTCCACGTGCCCAGTAAAATACCCGTGGAAACCTTTTACATTTGGAATAAGTTACAAAGCTCCCAAGCAGGCCCTGAGTAAAATCTCCCAACATTAGCCTGCATAACATTAAAACACATAACATAACATTATAATACTCATTGTAGTAATACTGTCATTGCATGTACTGCTATTTTTACTAACATTATACTATTTCCACTTAATTATTTATGCATTGTACCATTTTTAATGTGCTACTAATTAGATTAATACCGTCATTTTATGTAATAGTTAGTACACAAATATTATGCTAATTATACCATTAACTATTATGCTATTTTCTAATAATATTATACTAATATTACATTGTTCACACTAACATTTTTCCACCAATACGGTATTATTACACTAATATTTTACTAATTACACTAATATTATACTAACATTGTACTATTTATGCTTTATATTATATTCACATATACTAGTATTACAGTAATTAAACTAACACTATACTAATATTACACTATTATTTATGCCTTACACCCTCATTTCATTTCATGTACCACAAATTCATCAGACCGAAGGACATAACAGTAAACTCGTAATGTCCATATCTTGACGAGAATGCGGTCTTCGGAATATCCTCTGATCGGATCTTCAACTGGTGATATCCTGACCTCAAATCAATCTTGGAGAAAACTCCGGCTCCTCTCAACTAGTCAAACAGATCATCGATCCTGGGTAGCGGGTACTTGTTTGTAACAACCCAATTTTTGCTTTTCATGAATTTAAATGTCATTTTGCACTTTGGTGAATTTTTGGAATTTCCTGGAATTTATTTGGATTTAATTTGAATTTATTCCCTTTTGAAATAATTAAAGAAATAAAAGTTTTAAATAAACTTTTGTTGGAAATATTTTATTTGAGTCCAAAATGTCTCAAAGTATTTTCCAGAATTTTTTTGATTATTTTGCAATTTTTCTCGAATTATTTGAATTTTTAGAAATTATTTTGATTATTTAATGGCCGAGTGGGTTTGCACTGTTCATGTGACCGAGCCGGACCCGAGTCCGACTCGAGCCCGACCCGGACCACGTTTGCACCCAACCGCGTCGTGCCCGAGCCTAGCCGCGTGACCGTTGGATCTTGATCCAACGGCCACCGTTGCGCCACGTCGCCCAATCCGAATCCAATTCGGATTCCACCGCCGCAGCCGGGTGGACCTCGGTTTCCACGGTTTTCACGGACGTCGAGGGCCCTATTTAATGTGCCGCCACCCCAGTCGTGTAGCCCTCTTCCGTGCGCACCCGTAGCCCTAGACCTTCGCGCCTAAGCCGCCGCCGTTCGCCCGCTAGAGCTCGCCGTAGTTGGATTAGGGTTCCGCCGCGGTTCTCCGTTGTTTCCGCCGTCGTCCGCCGTCACCGAGCCCAGATCCGGATCCACCGCGTCGAGCCGCATCGGGGGGTACCATCCACTTCGCCGGAGCGTGCCCGCAACGCCGTTCGGGTGGTCGTCGTCTTCGTCGCCGGCCAGCCAGCTCCGCCGTGGACCTCGCGAGCTTCGTGCACCGTCCGATCAAGATCCAAAGGCCCAGATTCGTCCACATCGCCCGAAGGTAAAATTTCCACATTTCGGTTTAGATCTGTTTTCAACCTTTGGATCTAAATCCAACGGTTTAGATCAAGCCACGTAGCCGTAACAGCACCGTGCTTGGATAGATCTCAGCCGTTAGATCTAGATCGTACGGTTAGGGTTAACCCACGTTGTAGCGTTAGATGCGATCCTAACTGTTCGATCAAGATCGAATGGCATAGATTGAGCCACGTGTCATGCGCCGGGTCAAGCCACGTCACCCCAGAGACGCGGTGAAACCCGATCGGATCTCGACCGTCCGATCAAGAACGAACGGTCCAGATCAACCGAGTTATTTCCAAATGCGTGAGGTTAGATCTGATCTGGACTGTTGATTTTCAAATCAATGGCCCAGATTGTGCCACGTGTCCGGGAGTTGGACCGGCGCGTCGGCCATGGTCGCGCCCGTCGGCCGGCCGACGCCAACGCGTGACGTCATCGAGGGGCCCGCATGTCAGCGGCTGGCCCAACGTCTCCATGACGTCACGTGGGGCCCACGTGTCAGCCGTCGTCAGCCGAGCCATGATGACATTAGCAGTGGGTCGCACGTGTCAGTGACATGTGAACCCGTGGACCCAGTCCACGGTGGACAAGGCCCGGGCCGTGGACCGAGTCCATGGACCGACCGACGCAATAATTCAATTTTTCAATAGAAAAATAATTCGGTGGAAAATCAAATCCCGTGCTGACGTCATTAATCGGAATTTTCAATAGAAAAATAAATGAATTAATTCGGTTTAATGATTTATTTGAATTTTCAAACTTCAAACGCTTATAACTTTTGCATTTTAACTCCGATTTGAACGATTCCAGTTCCTAAATTTTTATAAAATTGAGATCTACTTAAATATGGATTTTACTTTATTTTTGATTATGAAATTTTTACTGTTTTTATTTAATTAATAGATTCTTTAAACTTTAAACAATTATAACTTTTGCATTTTAACTCCGATTTGGGTGATTCCAAATTCTAAAAATTCGTAAAATTATGCTCTTTTTGTTTATGGACTTTATTTGATGTTTTGAGCAATGTGCATGTACTATTTTATTTATTTATTGCCATTTGCACGCATTATGAGTAGACGTTGAAGTACCCGAGGGCTTCGAAGGAGAAGTGTTGACCCAGGAGCCAGCTCAAGACCAAAAACAAGTACTCTTTGAAGGCAAGTTGTGCTTTGACCATGTTGAGCCCATTATTTTGAAATTATGTTGTTTCAAAGTATTGCATGCTAATTTAATTAGGATTTATGTTGATTAATTCTGGGATTAGTTAATTACCTAATTGCTGTATGACACCTTGATGTATATATAATTGTATGCCATGAACCCTTGTCACCCTAGTTGTGGATTATTTAGTTGGACATTATTAAATTGCCAACATGGGTAGTTAGACCGTCGTAATACATTGCTTAGACCTGCCACGTAGTCACAACATGATTTTGGATAATTACATGTTAACATTGACTTAATGACACATGGAACATGTTTTTGAGAAGTGTCATGTGTTATTGATGTTGTTATCGATGGCACGTGGTGCATGGTAATCAACTGGGGTTTGATAAATAGATTTAGACCGGGGCATGTGGCAAGAATGATCGGGTGGGCTAGTTGTGGCACCGAGGAAGTTGATTTGGTTCTTCGGGTAGTCTTGCCCTGGTCACCCTAAGGACTTAACCTTGCAAGCCTTTGAACTGAGTCAAACGTGCAACCACATGTCTGTAATGGGACGGACCTAGTTGATTAAGTTGCTAATAACGTACCTGTGGGACCTCGGGGTGTCAACTATACCTTTTGTGTAGTTGTACGGGGGAGCGTACCGGGGCTGCGGCCAGGTACCCATCTAACGGTTGATTGGCCTAGACTTCGCCTTTGCTTAGGGAAGGGTTAGTGTGCAATAACCAGGGAGGCCCACTTGTGTTGTTAGAAGTTTCCGAAAGACTTTGTTACGGACACTCGCCTTTGTGGTGTTTGGCTGTATCTTGTGGGTAAAGTGCATAACCTCTGCAGAGTGTAAAATCTATTCGAATAGCCGAGTCCGCGGCATTGGACATTGCTCGAGAATTACAGTCAAGGGTTAGACTTTCATGAAAACCACTTGGACTTGGAATGTTTGGTTGGGTTAAATGATGACGTTGATGGAAATGTGGATTAGGAACAAGGGAAAGTGTTACTTAACTCCTGGAAAAGTTGTTGATACTACATTGCTTCTACTGCTTTCGAATCTACTTATGTTACTTGCTAATTGCTGTTTTACTGCAAATGAACCTGTTAACCTATCCTTTGTATTAAGCCATGCATATAGAATATTAGTTGCATTCTGTGCATGACTTGCTGAGTACCAAGTACTCACCCTTGCCACAATACAACACCAGTTGAAGAAGAATCAACACCAGCACTTGAGGAGGAGCTCCAGGAAGAGCCGACAAGCTAGGGGGAGAACCCAGTCAGTTGCCTGTGGCATATTGGTTGGTGCCACATGATTTCTTTATATTCCGATGCAGATTCTATTTGAATAAGACTTTAGCCCTGCGAGGCGTACTTTTGTAACTTGACCATAAGGTTGAGCAACCCGTTATATTTACTTTCTATAAAGTACTATATTATTCGTTGATTATGATTGTGATATGTACCGATGTTGAGACTGTGTGCACTAGCTTGATCCTGGACTAGTGCTGAATACACAGAGGGTCCGGATTTGCAAATTCGGGTCCCGACATTTTTGCGAGGAGCTTTCGTTGATGCTCCAGGAGTTGGGTTTTCCCCACCGCCCGGAGTATCGCTGCACTTCAGTGCCTAGCATCGGCTACAGCACGTGGAAGGTCAGGCTGTTGGTCTAGCCAGGAGTTGATGGTAGGCAGAGGATCGTCCTTTCTACTTCACTTCGGAGCGACTGAGGATGGGAGACGCGTTACAGGATGCTGCAAGGCAGGCCCTTCTCCACTTGGGAGACAGCTACAACGACAAGCTGGAGGACACCCCGTACCAGCCTTTTCCTTGCTTCCAGGAGGGGAGGTGTCACAGCAGGTTCTGGAGTTTGGATCGGGAGGCTGATCCGACGATCGTGCACATGGGTTCGCTCATCTGGGCGCAGGATGAGGCCTATGTGAGCACCTCTCATGAGCTCCAGGACGAGTACCAGGTGTTAGCTGCAGCCCGAGAGGAGATTCGCCAGCTGAAGGATACTCAGGAGGCAGCTGCCCTTCCTCCACCGGCCCCTCTGTGTATTTTGTACTAGTCCATGATCACGCTAGTGCACACAGTCTCAACATAGATATATATATCACAATCATACACAGCGAAAACATAAATGAAACTCATTTATTGAATATAAAACTGTTGAATGACCTTAAGGTCAAACTTACATTTGTGAGGCCTTGATGGCATCAACTCAAAATAAATAAACAATAGTGGAATGAAGAATGTCGATGAATCACATCAGTATGCCATAGGCATTTAACATGATTTAACTCCTAAATATTCGCCTCCTCGCGAAACTCCTCCTCCTTTGAAAGTGTATACTTCTTATCAATTGGCGATTTGTTTGTTGCAAGGGGGTGAGTACATAAAGCACTCAACAAGTTGTGCATAGAATGCAAGTCTATTAACTACATGTATGGCTTATTCCAAATGAATGACTGGATTGGTTATTTTGCATTAAAGCATTATTTACAAATGAATAACATAAACAGATTGAAAAGCAGTAAAATAAATATTAACAACAATAAATTGCTCATTTATTTCGCAATAAACTAACTCACAACCTTAAATCAATTTCCATATTTCCAACAACACAATACCTTCCTTCCCGAGTTTTTCATTAAAATCTAACCCTTACTGTAATCCCCGAGCATTGTTCAATACCACAGACACGGCTATTCGAATAGGTTTGACACTCTGCAGAGATTATACACTTTAGCCACAAGATATAATCAACTCACCACGTCAGCCGTGAATAGCCATACAAGAGTATGCGAATGAGCGATCATAACAAAGCTTTTACAATGCTCCGTCTAAACCTGGTACTGCCCGCTGAGGTTTCAATACTGAGGGGACTGGTTACCACCATTAGGCCCCCCTCTTGCGCCATGTTAGTCTACCCATACCCCCGGAACCCACACTACCACGACAGTACCAAAATCTAGACATCACAAATTAGTAAGCTAGGTTTGTCACATACCAGACATGTGGTTGTATGTTTGGCCCAGTTCAAAAGCTTGCAAAGTTAAATCCTTACTTGACCGAGGCAAGACTTCCATTACATTTCTCATAGAAAACCATCTCATCGTCACTCATGTATCATGTTACCATATCAACTCAATGCCACACTAGCCCATTATAGTTCACAACTCTTGCTACTTGCCCTAGTCTAAATCATTTTACTACCCTAGTTGATTACCATGCACCACATGCCATCAACAAGTCAATATCGTTTCATGACATAGGTCACTACAACTCAGTCATCATTATGTGACAACACCTGACACACCTTTTTCACAAACATGCTCCATATTTCATTAATCAAGATTAATTTTGATATCCCAATAGACATGAGTTAACATTGCTTGGCTAAGCGGACTACACACGATCTAACCAACCCACGTTGGCTATTAAAAGTTACCAACTAGTATTGAACCATTCTAGGGTGACAAATGAATCATGGCATAGAAATAGTAATGACAAGGTGGACATAAATTAAATGGGTTGATTAACTATTCCCAAACTAATTGAAATTATTTTAATTTGAACTAGCATGGGATCAACATGATCAAAGCACAACTTGCCTTAAACTCACCCTTGCCCTTGCTCTGGACCTTGAGTATGAGTTGAATCCCCGCTCCCGAACACTCCCGACACTTTAACGTCTATGCGTAACAAATAAATAAACAAATAAAAACCAAAAACAGATAGCAACTCAATTCCAAAAATTAAATAAAATCACCATTAAATATAGCATAATTTTACACATTTTAGGAACTAGAATCACCCCAATCAGAGTTCGTATGAGGGAGAACGGATTTTTGAAAGTTTAACAATAAAGAAAGGATTTTTGATTTTTTTTAAAATTTTATAAAGAAAAATAATAATCCTAATCACTATAAAACACTAGAAAAATTTCAAAACAATTTTTTCCCCTTCTTCTTCTTCTTCTTTTCTTGGATTGATATTCTCTCTCCTTAACTTGCTTCAGTACCCATGGCTGCTGTTCACCCGAGAGATGTTCGTGCCCATGCAACACACAGAGAAGAGCAACGACTATTTGCTTGGCTAGGCCTAAAGCAAATGCCAAGGAATCAAAGTTTTGGCCAAACTGAGAGAAGCATCAGAAACCCGCGACGCCATGAACTCAATGGTGGCCAAGGTTACGGTGGGAGGTAAGGATGGTGATGCAATAGCGTGATGAACATACTTCATTAAAACATAAAATTCGTCACATACAGTGCATTAAACTTGAAATCGTTTGAAGGGTTACCTTCACGACGATCAATGGCACAAAGTAACGTTAATGGTTTTGGAAGAGACGCTCCAGAGCTTCGGGAATCTTGCAAGAAAACATCAGTGACGTTCGATTTACGCTCTGAATGCCACGGCGTTCTAAGCAAACGAGGCACAAAAAGTTGGGACGAGTTGAGGAATGGGAGGAGCAATGAGAGGGGATCCATGTGCTCTCCTTAAATAGGCTTGAGAGGCCTCCTAGAGATAGATACATTTTATTTAAAGAAGAGTTCGATCTGAGTAAAACTCAATTTAACCCTGAAATAGAGGGTATTAGGATGGGATAATCATGGGGTTTAGTTGAGGATAAGGTGGCACACGTATTAGACACGAATTTGGAGGCTAAAACCCATGGGTTGAAGCTTTCAAATCTTAGCCCTGACGCATGGGAAAGAGAACATGCATTGTGGGCTGCATTGCTAGAGGTTGAAGATGATATAACATGTGAGTCCCACTCTTTTTAATTATTATCTAATTTAATTAATATTAACAATAAAAGGCTTTGAAAACATAGTACATGAAGTCCAAACGTTATGGAAATATTCTCAAAAACACTGTAACATATTTCTAACTTATTTTAAAATTTTTGGAATTTTTCAAGTTATATTTTAGCTACAGTAAATATTTTCATAAAATAGAAAATAGAAAAATAATTTTATAGATTTCAAAAAAATTCAGTAAAAATTTGAGAAAATTAGAAATAAGTAAATAAATATTATTTTGAAAATTTTGGGATATTTGTAACATCCCAAAATTTGCTCTTAATATATTTAATGTGTTTTTGGGATTATTTGGAATTTTTTGAAATTTATTTGGAATCTTTGAGGTTAATTTGAATTCAAGCCTTATTGCACTAATTGCATTAAATAAAGATCATGCATTTTTGCATGAGCATAAAATCTAAAATTTTTTATAATAAAGATATTTGAAAAATAAGAATGTTCCTTTTAAATGTTTTCAAAAACTTGATTATAAATTAATTTTGTCGATTATATTAAAATCTGTACAAGTGTCTGATCCACTAAAAGAATTCTTACAGAAAATCCCGATATCGAAAAATCATGAAACTAACTTTGTTAAGTTTCAATTAATTGCTAGTATTTTAGAGGAATTTTTCAAGATCTTTAAAACCTTTTTGCAATTTTATCCTAAGCACGTTTTGCTCCGGCACTACTTAAATTCTAAATTTAAGTCTGACAATCACGAACCGAAACGAAAGACGCGTCGTTGCTTTTCATTTGCTTACAGGAACCGGAATTAAAAAAAACTAATTAAAGTTCTTAATTACCATGGCTTTGATGTTTCCTTGTATCCACATGTATGCATGAATCCTGGCTAGAACGTTTAAACGTCATTACCTTTCCAGCCATCTCCTTCCATGTATGCATGAACATTTACACCTGTATGCAAGAAAGGAAATTTTTTTCTTTCCAGCCGTTTCAAGCGCATGTAGCACGTTATTCCTTTAATCAATTCACGTCCTGACCTTTCCTTCATTCCAACCATTTCCATTTTTCTAGCAGCGCATGAAGCTAGCTTCCGAAATCTATACATGCATGCATGTACGTTTCCACTCCAGCCTACTCATTCAAGCCCACTCATGCATGCATGCAATGGAATTTTTTCCAGCCGTTTCCATCCCTTGCATGAATTTTCCATTGAAGCGTCGTGGAGTTTCCCTCTTCCATGGAGAATGGTCACGTATGTGAATTACTCACGCATGGAAATCCTCTCCATTGAAGCCGTTTTCTTTCTAGCCGTTTCCTCCATGCGATGAAGCCTTTCATTTTCTACCTAGCCGTTTCTCCAATCAACTTCCTGTACGTTCCTCTCCAGCCATTTCTCCACTTTTCTACCGATCTTTTGTTTCGCCACTGTTGACGCCGCCATTTACGTCGCCGCAGGTGCACTCTCCGGCCACGCCTCTTCCTGCACTGACGACTTGAGCCGCTTTCATCGACGCCGCTCGCTTTGGCCGAGGTGAGATCTCAGGTTCTTCGTTGGACGGATGCATATACATATATATACACATTAGGTTGTATGCATGTATACATACATACATACATATATATATGTATATGCATCCGTCAAACATGTATACATACACACACACACACACACACACATATATATATATATATATATATATATATATATATAGGAAAAATACTTCGTACTCCCGGGAGTAATTACTCCCATCTCTGAAATACCACCCAAACGAACTTGAAATACTCCTTTATCACTTTGGATACACTCATATACTAATCATAAGATATTCCAATGAGATCCACATGAAAAAATTGCAAGGGAGATAGTTTTTAGCCTATTTTGCAAATACCTTCATATACGTATATAAAAAGGAGTATGTCTAAAAAGTGTACATACCACCTCTGAAAAAATGTAAATACCACGTAGATGATCTTATATACTTACATACTACACGTACATACTCTCCGTTGTGCGAAATACTCCCTAAGTTGTGAGATACGGCATAGGGAGTAATTACTCCCGGGAGTAGAAAAGAGGCTATATATATATATATATATATATATGTACCAAGTCGTCAAGAATACGCCCCAGACGCCATGAATAGTACCATGCATGGAAAACTAAAGTTAGTTGTACGTATTATTTCCAGGAATTGCAAATATTGTCTTTTTCGCTACAAATTCGTTCTAAGTCCAAATCGCTTACAACAAATTTTGTTAATTAGTAGAAATTAATACCTTTCCACAGTAATTTTTATGAAATTTTATAAATAAATTTATATTAATAAATTATTTGCGGAAAGTCCAAACTTCCGAATTTTGTAGTTATTAAACTACACATCCAAAAATGTCAAAATAAATTTTATAAATATTAGAAAATGCTAAATTAATTATCTGGAAGTCTTCATGAAATTACAAATTAGATTGATATGTGGCATTTCCTGAATGTGCGTTTATTTGTTGTTTTTGGATGTTTATTTGGTTCTTTATCTGCTACGCGTAGAAGTTGAACTGTGCGAAGGTGCGGAAGTTGAAGATCAAACCCAAGATCAAGTCTTAGATCAAGACCAATTGCTCTTTGAAGGCAAGTTGTGCTTTGACCATATTGATCCCATGTTTCAAAATTATGTTGTTTCAAATTATTGCATGCTAGTTTAAATTAAACTGTTTCTATTAATTTGGGATTAGATAATCAACCTATTTGAGTTATGCCACCTTGTTTAATTATTTGTATGCCCTAATTAATTTTGTCACCCTAGAGTGAGGAATGATAGTTGGCTATAAATACTTTGCCAAAATGGGTTATTTAGATTGTCACTAGTTTGCTTAGCGATGCAACGTACCATTGACATCATTTTTGGAAATACAAAGGTCAATACTGATTAATGGATTATGCAATGTATTCTGAAATGGTGTGACGTGTTGCCGACACGATGATGTTGATGTGTGGAGGCCTTCGTGCTTCTTCGAGGATGTTGAGTTGTTGTTGGCATTATGTTGCGCAATAATCAACTGGGGTGGTAAAATAATTTGGACTGGGGCAAGTGGCAAGAATTATGGTCGGCCAGTTTGGTGGTTGGGATTGTATGAAACATGATATATATATATATGAGAGATGGTGAGGTGGATTTCTATAAGAGTATTGATGTAAGTCTTGCCCTGGTCAGTTAAGGACTTAACCTTGCAAGAATTTGAACTGGGCAAAACATACAACCACATGTCTGGAGTGGGACAGACCTAGCTGATTAATTTGTGATGTCTAGATTTCGGTACTGTCATGGTGGTGTGAGTTCCGGGTTTGCGGGTAGACTCACATGGCGCAAGAGGGGGGCCCTGATTGTGGTAACCAGTCCATTCAGTGTTGAAACCTTAGCGGGCAGTACTGGGTTTAGGCAGAGCATTGTAAAGGCTATGTTATGATCACTCACTCGCATACTTTTGTATGGCGATTCATAGCTGACGTGATGAGTTGATTATATCTTGTGGGTAAAGTGTATAACCTCTGCATAGTGTAAAACCTATTCGAATAGCCGTGTTCACGGTATTGGACAATGCTCGGGGATTACAATCAAGGGTTAGCTTTTCATAAAACTAAACTTGGGTTTGGAGGCAGTTTGCCTGTAAAAAAGTGATAACTGGTTAAGGATGTGGAATATTTTACTTGTGAAATAACTGTTAAATCTATTACTGTTATTATTTGTTTTTACTGCTTGCAATCTATTATGTTTGTTTATGAATATTGCCTTTCCGCAAAATAACCATTCAGCCTGTCATTTGGAATAAGCCATGCATATAGTTATTAGACTTGCATTCTGTACATGACTTGCTGAGTGCTTTATGTATTCATCCCTTGCAACAAACAATCACTAGTTGAGAAGAAGACTACATCGTCGAAAAAGAAGAAGTTCCATGAGAAAGCGAATATCTAGAAGTCGAACCCTGTCAGTTGCCTGTGGTATATTAATGGGATTCACCATTGTTCTTCGTTCCATTGCTGCTTATTTGGAGTTGAAGCCATCCAGGCCTCACAAGTGTAAGGTTGACCTTAAGGTCGTTCAATAGTTTATATTTTATAATTGAGTTGTTATTATTATTCCGTTGTGTATGATTGTGATATTCATCTATGTTGAGACTGTGTGCACTAGCGTGATCCTGGACTAGTGCTAAATACACAGAGAGTCCGGATTTGCATATTCGGGTCCCGACAATGTTACACGCTAAAAAGAAGAATGAGCCATAGACAAGATGATCAACCAAAAATACAAAGAAATAAAGTATTTCTCATTGTAAACCTGGTTCAAAAAAAGGTTGGGCCGTAGATCGACGGATCAGCAAAATAGTCTCGGTGTAGCCGAGCATGTCCTTCTTCTCTATTCGATCTACGTATTGATGGCCAAAAACAGAACCTCATGGCGTAGCATTCACACACTCATCTTGCTCCTGTGCTAGATATGCTACTGTAAGAAGAGACTCATCGTCGTCATTCGACGATGAGTCTTCTAAGAGAAAATGTTTAAGTTACGATGACTCATTAAGATATGCTAAATAGTGAATATTTAGAAATGAGCAAGACTTAGAATTGCAAATGGCTATATATATATAGCCCAAAAAATATAGCCATTACAAAAATAATACAGGTGACCGTTACAACATAGCCGTTAGAATAAATTTTAAATTTTAAAATTTCATATTTAAAAATAGCCCTTTGAATTTTTTTTCACTAAAAATAACGTTGTTCATATGGTAGTTATGAAATATTATTATAATATAGGAGGAAGAAAATAGAGAGTGAGATTTAGGGAATACTGTTGAAGAGGAACGAGATTTAGGGAAGGAATCTTTTTGAAAAATTCTGTATATAAGGATATAGGGATCCAGATTTAGAAAACATTGTTCGAGATGGTCTACATCGGCCCTGTTTCCACCCTTGTTCGATGCGCGGCCCGGGTTGCTTGTGTTAGGAAATCGGTTATCGTATCCTATATGGACTCTTCCTTATCTCTAAGTAGAACCGCTATATATAGGAGGCAGGGGGTCACCCCATTGTACAAAAGCAATCAGAATAATAAAGCAGCCCCGTTCCTCCTCATATTGTGTCTCTCGCCCTCTCTTTCTGTTCTCCACTATAGATCTATTAGGCAACCCCGGACTATTCGATAGCGAGGTTGTCTAACACGTTATCAGCACGAAGCTCTACCGGAGAAAGATTGAAAGGTGAGAAAGGTAAGATTCGAGGGATTGAATTTAATCGCTCGTTGAATTTATGTATGCATCTAATCTACGTGGCACGAAGCTACAATTAGTAGCGTTTTTTTCAGATCGTGGCACGAAGCTACGTTTCGCTGTTTTTTTTAGTACATGGCATGAAGCCATTGTACAACAAATCATACGGCAACAACCATACGGCACGAAGCTGTGACCCCCGTGCACGAGAACGGTCCGTCGTCACGCCCGAGCAACCTTCTGGCATGAAGCCACTGATCGCTACCCGGCGCCCGTGCACGCAGCGTCCTCGACTACCTATGCGCGCTCAAAGCGCCTCCTGCTGCGCCCGAAGTCGCCTGGCCTCCTGCTGCGCTCGGACTCGCTGCTTCTGGACATGAAGTCCAGACCGATGGACATGAAGTCATATATTGAATATTGAATCTAGCAATTAAACCAAGCAGGCCCGAGAAAAAAAAATCAACAAACCGTATTGTATTCGGCCGAGTGGCGCAATCAAGCTTTGCCTGCGTGCCAGCCACCGCCGCTGCGTGTCGCCGACATCGCTGCCGCAACGACGACGACCGATCGACGCTAAAGCTGGCCGATCGCCAGATCGCGATGAAGCGCACTGCTGCCGCTGCCGCGACACCGCCGCCCGACGCGACACCGATCGCTGCCTCTCAGATCGCCGCGCTTCAACAATAAGACGAAGCGCACCGCAGCCTCCGACCGCACTCGCTCGTCGCCACGCTGGACGCCGCGTCGGACCGGCTGCGGCTTGCAAGCATTGTCGCGCTTGACTCGCGGCGCATCCCCGAAGCCGGCCGATCGCCCGCTTCGCTTCGCCCGCTGTCGGGCGGGCCAGATCAGACGCCGGCCGCCGCTAATTGTTGCCGACGCCGCCGAAAGCAGCCAGCGACGCCGCCATCATGGCCGAAGCGACCGCCGGCCGCCGGGCGACCCGCCGCCAGAAGCCGCTTGGCCGCTGGTTCAAGGCCGCGACTCCGCCAGCCCGACCATCGGCAGTGCCCCTTTGCGCGTGGACATGAAGTCCTGGGAGTACAGAACATGGAGTCTAATATTCCATGGACTTGAAGTACATTCAAAACAGATTTGAAGTCCGGTTGGGACACGGGTAAGGTGAAATCCCCTTTTTACCCCCCACCGAATATTACTTTTTTTTTCTAAAAATGCTTTAAGAATTCAGAGAATCAATTAGAAATAGTCAGAAATTCTAAAAAATTGCCAGAAAATTATGAAAAGTGCTAGAAAATTGCAGAAAATTATTTGGATCTGTTTTTTTTCCTAGCATTATCTTGCAGCAATTTATGAATATTTGCATGAATTTTCGCAATAATTGCCTTGTTTAGAATATCGGAAATTCCTGAGAATTTATTTTCCGTATTTATGAATTCATGAATTGTGCAATTATTATTCTGTTCCATGCATTGTATTTACTACTTTAATATATTTCATTGCAAATTCAAGCACGCCGCATGAAGCGGCCACCGTCGCGCCATGAAGGCCGACGCGCATGGAACTGAATCACCACGCGCATGAAGCCGCGTTAAAACCGATCACACGAAGCCGGTCGTGCATATGAATCTGATCGTTTGCACGAAGCCGATCACCTACATGCACGTAGTTGTATTTCTGAATATTTATGAATCTGTGTATATATGAATCTTGCAGTTATGAATCATGTATTTATGAATTATGTATTTATGAATCTTATATTTATGAATCTTGTACTTATGAATCCTACATTTATGAATCTCGCACTTATGAATCTTGCATCTATGAATCTTGTATTTATGAATCTTGACATTATTGCTTTCTTTTAGTTTACTGGATATTCATGAGAATTTGATTTATGTATTTATGAATTTTTGCAACCACTCTCTATTAGATTACACGAAGTAATCTAATGAAAGAATCCTATGAATATGTAAATACTTGGTATTGTCATATGTGAGTTTTGAAGAACTGGCCCGAATGGTCAGAACTATCTCACATGGGCATCAAATGTGAAGATCGTGCTTATGAGCAAGAAGCTCTAAATTGCCATCAGTTTAGGGTCCTCGAAGGACATGTAACCTACTGCCGAGCAAAACGATCAAGTTTTGTACTCCCCGGGTATCACTTTTCAGCCACTGTGAAGAATGAATACATGGCTGAGGTGAGTACACTTGAGTTACGGACTGCACTTCAGAAGCAGTTCGAGAAGCTCAAGTCCGCCATCTTGCTCCAAGCACAGCAAGATTGGGTTCGCCTGAAGTTTGCAGGCTACAGAACAGTGGTTGTTAATGAATTTTGAATAATGAATTGTAAACTCTCGAAGAGCATACATTTTCTTTTCTCATGAATAGAATTTCAATTTATTCTTTATTCCAGTATTCTATATTTTTAAGCAATATTTGAATTACTTTGCCACTATATGATTAGAATTATATTTCTTTTCATTTAGATATTGTGTAGCGCCCAATGGAGGTGATATGTATTGTTGATAGTGGCACAACAAATACCATCTTAAGAGAGTCGAAATACTTCTGCACGATCACGAAGAACGCCGGAAGGATAATGAAAATCGCAGAGTTTACACGCATATAATAGGCTCAGGAAGAGCCACAATTATATTGCCAATGGGTATAACTTTGGTAATTGATGAAGCCTCCTTGTACCCTGAATCAACACGCACTCTCTTAAGTTTTAACAGATATCCGCGCCAATGGGTTTCACATAGAAACCAATGAAGAAAATGGCAAAGAGCATTTGTGCATTATGAAGCACGCGGAGTATGAAAAATGGTATTAAGAAAAATATCCCTCATATGAATCTTGGTTGTACTACACGATAATCAATGCACACGTAGTGTATACTTATTTGAAGACTGTATTTAGAAGCTCTGAATTATTTTCGTTATGGCATTATATATTTAGGTCATCCTGGTCTTAGATTGATGAAAAATATAGTTAACAACTAACAAGGTCATGGCATTAATGTTAAAAATTTCCCGAATCACGAAGATTTTGTGTGCCATGCAGGTGCCACCGGGAAATTAATAACAAAACCCTCTGTTATGAAAGTGCAACATGAAATCCCTGCATTCCTGGAACGCATTCAGGGGGATATTTATGTTCGATTCAGCCCTTATCGTGGCCGCTTCGATACTTTATAGTGCTCATTGATGCTTCCTCGAAATAGTCGCATACATGTTTCTTTGTCAACAAGGAATCATGCATTCGCAAAGTCGATCTCGCAGATCATCGAATTAAGAATGCTTTTCCTAATCATCGCCAAGTCTATTCGAATGGACAATGCCAACGAATTTACTTCCAAGGCATTTGATGATTATTGCACAAAGAATCGGAATAATCGTTGAGCACTTTGTACCGCACATCCATACGCAAAATGGAATAGTCAAGCACTAATAAAGAGGATTAAGCTCATAGCCCGACCACTCTTGGCGGTTGTAACTTGCCCAACACTTGTTGGGGACACGCAGTCATGCACGCAGCAACACTCATCAATTATAGACCGTCGGCCTACAACATCCATTCAACTATGCAACTAGTGCAATGGGTCATTCTGAAGATTTGAATGAATGGTATATGTACATATACCACCCCCACAGCGAACTGCAATGGGCCCTCTTCGCAAGTCTGGGATATACGTTGGTTATGAGAATGCATCCATAATCAGGTATTTGGAACCCACGACTGGAGATTTGCATACAGCCCGATTAGCTAATTGCATTTTTTTGACGAGGATCGCTTTCCCGTCATTAGGGGGAGGAAATGAACCATTGGATGAAAATGCCGGGAAATCATATGGCATTCCATTGGGATCCCCGTGCATGACCCTCGCACTAATGAAGCAAATCATGAAGTCAAGAAGACAATCGATTTGCAGAATTTAGCAAATGAACTGCCTGATCATTTTTGTGATCTGAAGAGCGTGGTTAAGTCGCATATACCAGCAAGAAATGCACCAGAGAGGGTGGAAATACCAAAGAAAGCAGAAGGTATCCCTCATCCTGTTCAGAGGCCTCAAAGAAAAAGAACAGGAAATCTGGCTTCTCAAACCCAAAGTACCCGGAGACGTCTGGGGAAAAATGGGCAAGAGGACTTACCATAGCCAATCACAAAAATGCCCCAAAGCAAGAAGGGGAGCCAGTTGAGACCTGGCACTGGAAAGAAGCCTGTGGAAAAGGCAATTCCAGATTTGAATCTTCAATTGGAAGAACCCGCCGAAAATAATGTGTGCGCACACATTGGCGGAGAAAAACTAAAGGAACTTGCTCCTGGAATGGGAAATAGCAATGAAGAGCAAGTAGAAGTGCATGAAGCACACCATGACGAAATGGCCATAAATTTTGTAATAATAGGAGAATCTATGAAAAGAGCAACAACCATTGCAAGGCTTGTTGTTCAAGGTTTCACTCAACGTCCTAGGGTTGATTATGAAGAAACCTATTCTCCGGTCATGGGTGGAATTACCTTTAGATACTTGATCTCAATGGCAATCAACTTGAAGTTGAGAATGAAGCTAATGGATGTTGTCACAGCATATTTGTATGGAAACTTGGATTCGGAGGTATAAATGAAAGTACCGGAAGGTATTCCTATCCCGAGCCAAGTCTGAGCAAACAAAAACCTATACAGTGTGAAATTGGAGAAATCACTGTATGGGCTGAAACAGTCAGGAAGAATGTGGTACAATCGCTTGAGTGACTTTCTTTGCAAGAAAGGCTACACGAATGGTCGGAAGGTCACTCCAAGCAGACCTAGATCCATACAGGCCTAGAGAAGAGGGGGAGGAAGTCCTGGGAGCGGAATTCCCATATTTGAGTGCAATTGGAGCGCTCGTGTACCTTGCAGATAGCACTAGGCCGGATATTGCGTTCGCCGTGAATTTGCTAGCACTTTACAGTGCAGAACCCACCAAGAGGCATTGGAAAGGGGTGAAGGACATCTTCCGTTACCTTCAAGGAAGCAAAGACATCGGCTTGTTTTACAAAAGAAACAATGAATTGAATTTAGTTGGCTATGCCGATGCTGGATACCTTTCGGACCCGCATACTGGCAAGTCTCAAACTGGGTATATTTTTCTTTGCGGTGGAACAGCAATTTCTTGGAAGTCGTCTAAGCAGACTCTTGTCTCGACGTCGACTAACCACTCAGAAATCATTGCATTGTATGAAGCCTCTCGAGAATGTGCATGGCTTCGAAGAATGGTTTATCACATCTAGAAGTCATGTGGTTTGAACATGGAATAAACCCCCACCATTATCTATGAAGATAATGCAGCTTGTGTTGCTCAAGTGCAAATGGGATATGTGAAGAGTAACCTCACAAAGCATATCAACCCCAAGTTCTTTTATGCTTATGAATTGCATAAGATGAACGAGATAAAGATACTGCATACTAAGTCGTGTGAAAATCTCACAGATTTATTCACTAAGTCACTCCCGGCATTTTCCTTTGAAAGATGTGTTAGAAGAATCGGGATGATGAGACTTAGAGAAGTGCAGATTTCAGGGGGAGAATTTTCACATACTCCTACATAAATCTCGAACATGAAGTTTGAGTACCCAACGTGAATCTTGAAGATTAACATTGAAGTTTGGGTGGATTGTACTCTTTTCCTTAAGTAAGTTTTTTCATTGAAGTTTTCTTACATAAGGTTTTTGATGAGGCAATCCGTGCAACACAGCAAGCGTGTGTTATGTACTCTTTCTCCAATTTATTTTTCCCACTGGGTTTTTATGGAGTTTTAATGAGGCATATGCATCTCGCAGTGAAGAGTCCAAGGGGGAGTGTTAGGAATTCGGTTATCGTATCCTATATGGACTCTTCCTTATCTCTAAGCAGAACCGCTATATATAGGAAGCAGGGGGTCACCCTATTGTACAGAAGCAATCAGAATAATAAAGCAGCCCCGTTCCTCCTCATATTGTGTCTCTTGCCTTCTCTTTCTGTTCTCCACTATAGATCTATTAGGCAACCCCGGACTATTCGATAGCGAGATTGTCTAACAGCTTGCATGGGCAACGCAGACACACGGGTGGGCAGACGAAGCAGTGTGCTCGCACGCGAGGCAGCACGAGCACACGTGAACATGTGGCAACGGCTTTCATGGCTTGCACAGTTGCACGGCGTGCTCATACATCTAGTCCAGTATTATTAATCTAGGTTGCTTTGCCTGTAATTCATAGCAACAGCCGTTCCTTTTACACAAACATCTTCTAGTTTTTACCATAAGGACCGACAACACTCCGTGATGTAACGTATCATCTTGGGACCTTTTCGTCGTCGGCCCCATCTTTCTTTGTTACTGCGACAATACAACTACTACAAACAGTCCTACCATTTTACTGGGATGAAGAAGCTCCACCTGTATTGTATATCGAACTTGCTACAGTCCCGACATGTCAAACTTATTGTGTTGGGTTCAGGTACATGACAGTAACGTCTAAAATTTCGTCCATCGACCTGAACCATGCTGTAAACTGTTTGAGTCGTGTGTATTTACCGATCGGGAATATATCCTGTGCACATGGAGGCCTTGTGTACATATGCAAACATTAAATCTGAGCCGTTCAAATCCCATCCAACGGTGACTCGATTAGGAGGGGTAATTGCAAAATGTTTGCACATGTGATTTCAAACCACCGTTGGATAAAATTTAGACGGTCCAGATTTAATGTTTGCATATGTGCACAAGGCCTCTATGTGCACAGATATGCTCCCTTACCGATCAGTTCAGCCGAAAGCTTATCTAGAGCGGTGGCTACTCCACCCGTACTTCCACTAGTACAATAATTTAGTGACAAATACGCAGAGAAGCGTTGATTGTGTGGACTTAGAAAACATTATTCTCTTGTGACATAAAGTTGAAGCATCGTTATATGCTTGATAGATTGAAAACATTATTCTCTTGTCGGCAAAATTGTTCATACTACATCATAGTAAAGTAAACATCCTTGTCTAGCTCGTCATTCACTAAGTAGCTCTAGTGCACTCTCTACTGACCTGATCGAATGCTGGCCACCGACAGCCGAGCAGGGTTCACAAAATCGTTTTGGCGATTTTTAGATGAACAGTATTTTTTGATAATCACAAAAATCGAGTCGAAAATCGTCAAAAATCGAATAAATCCAAAAACCAATTTTTTTTTCAAAAAAAATTCAAAAATCGTCGATTTTCATGAAAAATCGACCGATTTGCGTGGAAAATCGACAATTTCTCATGGAAAATCAACGGCCTTGTTGAACTTTTGTGCAATCGATTTTTTGTAGCGATTTTCGATGATTTTTGACGAAAATCGATCGATTTTTGACCAGTTTTTGACACGTAAAATTTTTTAAATTTTTTAATTTTTTTGAATTATTTTTTGAATCAGATCAGTTTATCGACCTGTTTTTGATATCGAGCCGCGACGATATGGGCGAAGATCGCGCTATTTTCGTCGATTTTGTAAATCCTGCAGCCGAGCAGGCCGGTCAGTCGGAAATCTATTGTATCGAGCCGATTCAAAACCTTAGACCGATCGGTAAACCTATCTAATTTAAAAAATTCAAAAAAAAAATATGTGACATAAACCGATCGAAAATCGATGAAAATCGCTCAATTTTTGACAAAAATTAACGAAACAAATCAGCCGTCCAAAAGGTTCAACTCGTCAATCGGTTTTTCGAGAAAGCCGATCGGTTTTTGTTTTTTAATTTGTTTTGATTTTTCTTCAAACGCTTTGGTTTTTAACGATTTTCGCGATAAATTAGTACCGCCGAGATCTTGATTTTCAATTCGAAAACGGTTTGGCTAAGCGCATAGTGAAATCCTAACTCTGGATCCTTCTTAATTTGCCGCAGATATATACTAGCACAAATCGGATGGTTGGTTCTTAATTGAGAGGAACACTTTTATTCTATCAAATTAGTTGATTGGACCAGTATCATTTTAGTTAAGTAACAAAGGGAGCATATTCTCAGTGTTGAGAGGAAAACTTGCGGGTTAATTTCGCATTTGCGTTGCCATCGGGAATCAGGTACTGTTGAAAATATTGCGGTATTAATAAATTTCTATCTACTTTAACTCTAAGTATAATTAATAACTAGAGAATAACGATGTTATAAAAACATAAATACTAAAGCATGATATTAACTAATATCAAAACATAAGAACTGCTCATATTGAAGTACCTAAGCATTTATATGACAACGAAGAGTAACATTGGCATACAACTAGCAACAAAAGCTCAAGTTGATTTATCGATTGCTCTCAGATGTCGGGCTGCCTTGTCGAGACCCGAATGTGCAAATCCGGACCTCGGTGTATTCCAACTAGTCCAAGAGCACGCTAGTGCACACCGTCTCAACATAGATGAATATCACAATAATACACAGCGGAATAATAATTAAAGTCTTTATTTTATATAAAACCTGTTGAGTTAACCTTATGGTTAACTTACAAAAGTATGCCTCGCAGGGCTAAGTCTCAATCAAATAAAGAAGACGCGTGGTGTCCAGCCAATGTGCCACAGGCAACTGACTGGGCTCGCTCCTTAGTTCACGGGCTCCTCCTGAAACTCCTCCTCCAAAACTGGCATTAATTCTTCCTCAGCTCATGTTTATATTGTTGCAAGGGGTGAGTATTTAAAGCACTCAGCAAGTCATGCACAGAATGCATGTCTAATAACTACAAGCATGGCTTATTCCAAGTGATAGATTGAAGTGGTTCTTTTCAATGAGCAACATTCGCAATTAACAATAGTAAATTGGACAACAGTAAAACAATAATAATAATAGTAACTTGCACAATTCATTTTCGAGTAAAGCATTTATCCTCCTAAATCAATTTCAGCAATTTCACACCAAGTATCCAGAATCCCAAGCTCATTTTATGAAAGTCTAACCCTTGACTGTAATCCCCGAGCAATATCTAATACCGTGGACACGGCTATTCGAATAGATTTTACACTCTGCAGAGGTTATACACTTTACCAACAAGATACAGTCAAGCACCACTAAGGCGAGTGACTGTAACAAAGCCTTTACAATGCTCCTTCTAGACCCAGTACTGCCCGCTAAGGTTTCAACACTAAAGGGACTGGTTACCACACTCAAGGTCCCCCTCTTGCGCCATGTGAGTCCACCCGTACACCTGGGTCTCACACCACCACGATAGTACCGAAACTTAGACATCACAAATTATTCGGCTATGTCTGTCCCATTTCAGACTTGTGGTTGTATGTTAGACTTAGTTCAAATTCTTGCCAGGTTAAGTCCCTAATGTGACCAAAAGTTATAGTGATTTAAAGTTTGAAAATACATTTAAAAGAAAAAATCAAAATTATTCGAATTGTTTTTCTATTGGGAATTCATGATTATGACATCAGCACCATTTTCCTTTTTCAGCCGAATTATTTTTCTAAAGGAAAATCGAATTATTGCGTCACCCGGTGCATGGACTAGGTCCACGCCCGACTCGGGTTTACCGTGGACCCCGGTCCACGAGACCACATGCCACCGACATGTGGGCCCGGCTCGGGATGACGTCACGCTGACGTCATCGCATGGTGCGATGGGCTGCTCTGACATGTGGGTCCCACCGTGATGTTATCATGACGTCACTACTAACGGCCATCACGTGAGCGTGCAGCGGCTGACCAGTGGGTCTCGCTGCTGACGTCACACTGACATCAGCGGCGATCGGCAGGATTTCTCCCGGGACGGAGAATAAGGTTTGGTAGGGGGTGCTTTCGCGGCCGGACACCCAACGGTACTCCCTCGGGGGATCCCGGGGATCAACATATCCAAAGACACACCAAGAGCACACCGATGTACCCAGGTTCGGGTCCCCGGTGTGGGTAATAGCCCTACGTCCTACAAGGTCGTTGTTGATGTATATTGGAGCGGTTAGAGTGCTTCTCCCTCAGGTGTTCTCTCAGCTACTTCCTCTTAATGGAAAACCAGAAACTTTCTTTCTTTTCCCCCTCATCCATGCACCAGAGCTCCCTTATATAGGCGAGGCTGGCTTGGGCAGGTAATAGGATGATATCATGCTAAACTATGATTCATTTATTACACCCGTCACTTCAGTCTTGTCTCTCAAGCCTCATTCTCTGTGCCGTTGGGTGGCTCCGCACGGTCCGCCCGGGATATGTCTTTCCTGCGATGGGTTAGGTGTTAGGCGTCAGAGGGACGGGCAGTCGTCGCGCTGACAGCAAGACTCTTTGCAATCAATGGCTCTGACACAGCGTGTCAGAGGGAGGAAGCTTTGCCCCGAAGCCTCCTTCTCATCCTTTTGGTCGCCCCGTGTGGGCTAGCGAGAGGGGCCTGGGCGCCCACCTACTTGCCCGGTGAGAGGGGCTTGAATGCCTGCCTGCTCGCCAGGCCGCCGAGTGGCCCGGCCGCCCGACGAGTGGGCCTGATTGCTCGCCTGCTCACCAGGCCGCCTTTACTTGTCCATGGCGGAGAGAGTACCCCGGCGTAAAGTACGCCAACAGTAGCCCCCGGGCCCGTCCTGGAACGTGCGCCAGTTTTCTTTAGGCCTCATTTAATGTTGGTGCGTTCCTGGATGGACCCACCGTTTCAGGGGACACAACCGTCTCGGTCCTCCCGGCTTCCGCCGTTTTATCTCTGGACCCGAAATGCTGCGTACTGTTGCCTTTTTGTGAACCGTTGCGTACTTTTGCCCGAACCGTCGCGTGAGGGGCCTATATATACGCAAGCATCCACGATTAGTGTTTCACGCTCCTTCTTGACTCCTGCGCACATCGCTTTCTGCCCTGTCAACTCCCTTGACTCAAAACTTTGCTCTTGCTTCAATGGCGCAATCCTTTCCATCTTCTTCTGTCGACAGAGAGAGGGCGGCGGCGCTCTCCAAGCTCGCGCCCGAGGGTTCCCTCCACTTCTGCCATGGAACCCTTGCACCGCGGTGTGAACCCGGGGAGATCATTGTCTTTGCCTGGGGAGTACTAGCGGGCCTGGTGCCGCCCTTCTCCGAGTTCTTCTTCACCGTCCTTCACTTCTACGAGATCGGCCATCTTCATCTCACCCCCAATTATGTTCTCACCCTTGCCATCTTCGCACACCTCTACGAGATGTTTGTAGGGGTGATGCCCAATCTCCCCCTCTTTCGGTACTTCTACACTCTCTGCGGCCTCGCCGACGGCAGGGTCGTGGTGAGTTGCCACTTTCGCCTCCGCGACGGGTTGGCCCCTCGCTACATTCCCTTCCAAGCGAAGTCCAACTGGAAGGCATGACGGAGCAACTGGTTGTACGCCAGCAACGACAGCGGGGTCGACGCCCTCGCAATGCCTTCCGCGTCGGCGGAAGCCCGCAAGAATTGGGGCTCGCTCGTCGAGGAGACGGCAGAGCTCCAAGCAATGACCCACGATCCCTTGGTAATTAGGGACCCGGGCTCGGCCGACGATCGAAGCGTAGGTAAGCAGCCAGTCTCCCCGGATGCCACAGGTGTAGACCCCAAGAGGCCTCACACTGGGGACTAGACTCCCGCCGCCGCCGACTCCGCCGCCCCTCCAAGCGCGTCCGGAGTGGCAGGATCTTCACCTGGGGCGACGACGCCTGTTGCCCTGGATCCGGCGCCAGCTCTATCGGCGCTAACTCTTTTGGCGTCGACCTCATCGGCGCTAACTCCGTTGGCACCGAGGGTGGCTGCCACCACCCTCCAGGGTAGGCTCACACTCCCAGCGGCTTCATTCTTCTTTCGGTCACCTCCAAGGGTGGCCCCCCAAGGTACTCCAGTCGAGCGGACACCCACGACGCCAACAGACGCAGCAGGGACTTCTGCCTAGGGGCCACCTGGCGCCTCTAAAGCGGCCCCAGTGGACATCATCGGCGCCAGCACTGCCGCCCACCCCGCTTCAGCCGTCACCACAGCTTCAACCTCCCGCTTGGGTGTGCTGCTCGCCGACCTTGGTGAGGCGCACGCATCCTCGGGAGCCATCCTCACGATAGCCATCCAGCGTGAAGCGTAGATGTCGCAGCAGATGGCGGCGCTGCGTGAGGAGTTGGCGCAGGAGAGGGAGAAGGGGGAGGCGTTGCTGGCCTAGGAGAGGGCAACTGGGGCAACCCTGCTCACCCGAGCGTAGGAGGCCGAGGCACGCTGCACAACCTTGCCGTCATGCTCTGACCAGCTTTTCGGCGCATGGCGAGGTGCCTACGGCCACTAGGGTGGTCCTTCACGATCCGCTCAAGTCTACAGCCCTGCAGTACGCCCATGGCGTCACTCGGGTTGCCGAGGGCCTTAGCGGTTTGCCTGCCGCCCTGGCCGCTCACTCTGCCTGAGAAGGGCAGGAAGTCACGGTCACCACCACGACGTTCGTGCTGGCGTGCTGTGCTAGCCGTGATGCCTCCTTCCATCCGATGGCTGTCGTGGCCGGCATTGAGGGAGACGAGGCCCAGGGGCAGGCGCGCGTGCACGAGGCAGTAGAGCACATGGCCAGCCTGATGGAGGTGACGGACCCAGAGATTGACACTGCGCTATCGGAGGAGGAAGCCAAGGACCCTGCCAGGTAAATCCAAGTTGCTGGCGACGAGTGACCGCCCGGGTAATCGGCTTTGTTTCCTTTATTTCTTCTTTCACTTGTTTTTGCTTTCCTGTATGCAAAAAACCACCTTAGTCATCCAAATGAAATTAGCACCTTTGAATTTCACCTGGATGTTCGTTTGATTGCATTTGCTTGATCCAAACATCGGGCGATCAGCCCCCAGGCTTGCCGCGAGGCGATATCGAATGTTCGCGTTAGGTCGGTGCTTTGGCACTTCATCTGCTTAGCCATTGCAAACTGTAATACCCAGAATTCGTTTCTCTAGCCATTTCTTTTATTCCTTCGGGAAGCGTTGTTTTTTTATTTAGCGGGAACATTTGCGGAGTTCAGGGATGCGGAAAAGAAGTTAAAATATTTTTTTTAGCATCAATAAAGTGTGGATTATTGTATTTTTTTTGGGCGAGGGCTTGTACCACTTGGGCCTGGGCCGGCTTTTGGGCCAGCCCATGCGCCCCCACCACCTCCCAAGCCGCACCCCCCCAAACCCTTCCCCCTTTGGCAGCCGCACCCCCCCCCAAACCCTTCCCCCTTTGGTAGCCGCCACCCCCTCCCTCTCATGCCTCCTCCTCCCCTCCAAAATCAGATCTAGTGCCCTTGTTGATTCCGAGAGGGGATTTTGCGCAAGGGGAAGATCCGGAGGAGGAGTAGGATCGCGAGGATTCGAGCCGCGCCGGATTTGGGGTTGTCATCGATTTCTTCGGGGTGTAGGTATTTTTCTTTTATGATTTCCGCTGTGATTGATGGCTAAGCTCGTGTTAGAGGGTATTAGGGAGTGGTTGCATGTTTGGAAGTTCAAGTTTGGATGAGTAGATAAAAAACTAGAGAGGGATTTTCGTTTCTGTTCGGCTAATCTGTGCAGAACTGCTTCCGTGGGCGTTTTCGTAACCAAAATGATTTTTACTCGAAACCTAGCTCCTGTAATTTTTTCAGATTTTTATAAGTTGTGGTTTGGGAGTAATCGCGATGGGAAAACTGCTGTAGAATGAGAGGGGACAGATTGCGTATTCAGATTAGGGGCTGTAGATTAAAAATACTTGGGTCAGGAATTAAAATTCTTGGTCTATATGAAAGTTGTAGATCACATACATATCTGTATTCTGTAATTTTCTCATAATTTTTGGAGTTATGGATTTGAAGATATGACTGTAGTAAGTCCGCTGTTATGTTTGGAAATTTAAATCTGTCTACTGTGTTAAGCCACGTTTTAGGAAAATTTAAAGTGGGAATCAAAATATTTGCACTGCATAAAAGTTGTAGGTATGGCCGAAATCTATCTTCTGTAATTTTTTTGGAATTTTTGATGCTGCCGTCTGCTCGTAGCTGTTGAATGAGTGTCGCTTCTGAATTTTGTAGCTAATCCTTGTACCCTGCTAAAGACCTGTCGATTAGGCATAGATAACTAAATAATTAAAATTTGTGGTCTCTTTGAAAGTTGTAGAAGATGTCAATATCTAACTCCTGTAATTTTTGTAGAATTTTATACATATCACAGAAATAGCTTCAAAATAAACAAGCCGGCCTCATAATCTGTTTTTCTGGACAGCTTGGTAGAATATTGTGTTTCGGGGCCGTGGGAGTAGGGAACGCTTAATTGTGTTCAATTCAAGTTGAAAAATGTTTAAGTACTGAGGTAAAATGCTTGTGTAGGTGGTGCGACTTCGGGACGCAATTAATATCTTTGTCTTCATCGGTAAAGGCAAGTGGAATAGCTCTGTTTGTTCTTGTTTGAATTGTTTATGTCTGATTTTGCATAGACTGTTGTTGTCCTCTTTGCTTATTGATCAGTATGGAATGTATTATAGCTCAGATGTATGTGAAGTTATTTATGCATGAATCATGTCATTTGCATTCATGCATTGGAAGAATGTCGCCGCGAGATCGCCGCGGCCGTCTGCATCTGCACAATACCGTGTGTTCTGAGAAAGGGCACGGTAACCGTGTGTTCCTGAGAAAGGGCACGGTGAGAAGTAACATGTCATGAGCATATGCATTATCTAACTTATGTGAATGCTTATATGTGGTGGAAAGAAAAGAGAGGAAAGTATGATGGTATGTTCTGTTTACTTCTTTAAGAAAGAAAGAAAGGAAGAATGTTCGAATTTACAATGCTTGATTGTTAATTTGCCTGCAGTGTATTTCACTTGCTGAGATTATCCAATCTCACCGCTTCTTTCATTTCTTTCAGGCCGTTCATTGGAGCATAGCATGAAGGGTGGGGCGTAGCAGCACTTTCTACACATGCTCACTTAGAATAAAATAATTATGTTGGTTATTTAATCATGTTAAACCGTGTAACTTATGGCTCATGGTTCCAAACTTTAAATTGGGGTCGGTAGTATCTTGTTGCCTTGTGAGTTTCGGTATATTGTAGTACTTTTTTTGCATGTTCGTTTTACTATTTATGCTTCCGCTATGTTGTGATCCATGTTTTGTTTGTGTCTTTCATTATTATTAGCAAAGGTCATGTCGAATTTTTTTGTTATAGACCTTAGTTGTCTTGTTGGGGTGTTGTCTTGTTGGGGTGTTACAGTTGGTATCAGAGCGGGCTTTAGGTTCTGGGTATGTTCGAAATTGGTTAAGATGAAAAATGACACACTTGCACTTGTAGGATTGGTTCGGGTGCATTGCATTGCATGCGATACTTGACTTTACTAATTTTGTTTCATGTATTGTATTTGTTGTCGTTATTGATTGTTGTCTTTGGAGTGTAGTTAACTGCTTCAAGTATGCCGCCTAGACCGCGGACCAGGACCCAGCCGGGAACTCAGGTTGGCCAGGGGTCCGAGGTCGGAGAATCCTCCAATACGATAGAGGGAACTCAAGCAGAGTTAGTGGCTGCTATGAAGGCAATGCAGGAAGAATTGAGGATGTTGAGGCAGGGCGCGCAGGCTACTCCTGCTGGAGCTGCCCTCGCCGTTGTTCTTTGGGGCAGGAGCACATTGCGGCGACACGTGGTGTGGGCTTGCGTCTGCGGGAGTGGGTCGACATGAGGTTGGACAGTTTTGGAGGGACGGGTAGTCCAACCTGTGCAAATGGATTGGTTGTCTTATGTGGAGCAGACAATTGGAGGCTTTTGAGGTAGAGATGCAGAGCGTGTCCGTTTTGTGACACAACTCACGAAGGAGAAGCTTCGAGATCTGGTGGAGGCGTGCTTGCCACTGTGTCGATTGTGCAGGCGGTCCTTCATGGGAGGACTTCGTGAAGCGATTCGAGAGGAGGTTCTACCCGCCACCTTCTGGATAGGATGCAGATTGACTTGGGACAAGACACGCAGGACAGGAAGTCGGTGGTCGAGTACGAAGTTGGGGTTCAATCGCATTGTGCGATTTGTGCCTCATGTGGCGCGTGATGAGATGGAGAAGGCGAGGCGTTTCCGTGGGGGCTTTGTCCGCCTATTCGCCACATGCTAGGTGCTTTTCCCATCACCGACTTTCGGTCCTTGGTTGAGCAGGCACTTGGCATAGAGTTGCGGCTCAACTTCACAGATGAGATTCGCAAGTCATCTGGCGGGGAGCGATCAAGGGGTCTGTTGAGAAGAAGGGCCCACCTGGTGGCCCTACCCATAAGAAGGGAAAGAATCGGCGCTATCGGCCCTATCAAGGCCGCTCGGTCGGCGTGCCCAGGTGGGGGTGCACCTCAAGATCTGCTGTTGCTAAGCCGGGCTTGGGCATGGTTTGTTTCCGTTGCTGGCGACCCTCATCGCCGTAGTGAGTGCTCTTGGAAGGAGATGCTCCACTTGTGGTCGGGAGGATCACAAGGATGTGGTATGTAGACAGAATCCCAACTCCAAGCTACGTCGGGAGCAGTGACCCCTTGGTGGCGAGACAGAACTCGGGGCTACATTCAGATGTTGGCTGCTGCTCCTACCCCGAGGTGCTTACGGCGCCTTAGTCGGCCTCTTCACTACCCCTCTGCCGCAGGGGCGTCTTGGTGCCCACAGTTCTTTGCTCCATCTTCGTCGGCGGCACCGCGGCATGGACTGCACCGATTCTTTCCGGCCGCAGAGCCGCTTCGTCGATTGACTCGAGGATTTATGTTATGCCTTCAGCGAGAGGAGTGGATCGTGGTGACGTGGTGACAGTACTCTTTTAGTGAATTCTTTCGAGGCGGTGTTCTGTTTGATTCGGAGCTAGTTTTTCGTTTGTCTCGATGGGTTTTGTTGCTCGGGCTGGTCTTTACGTGCAGAGTGTGGGGCGGTTGGTGGTGGTCAATTCACCACAAGGAATTATATCTTGCACGCAGTCTGCCCTAGTTGTCGTCTTTTTAGCGGATGAGGAGTTCGTGGCGAATCTGTTGGTGATCCCTTTGGAGCCATTCGATGTCATCCTTGGCATGGATTGGCTATCTTTGCACCAAGCATTGATTGACTGTTCCTGGAAAACGATCAACCTCCAAGCTCCTTGAGGCGAAGTTGTCTTCAAAGCGGTACTCTTCAGCTTACTCTTTCATTTCTTTGCGGTTGTTCCCAAGCTCCCGGATGTCAAAATCGGGTGTTCTTTGGTCCATGGTAGAAGGCCGGGAGACCGTGATTAGTCTGGAGGATGTCGATGTGGTTTGTCTGTATCCGGATGTTTTCCCCAGTGAGCTGCCGGGATTACCACCTGAGCGAGAGTCAATCTTTCGTATTGAACTTGTTAGGATCTGAGACCAATTTTTAAAACTCCTTATAGAATGGCCCGGTTGAGCAAGCGGAATTGAAGAAGCGATTGGATGAACTCCTGGCTAAGGGTTCATCGACCGAGCACCTCCTTGGGCTGCCCGGTTTTGTTTGTGCAGAAGAAAGATGGCTCCAAAAGGCTTTGTATTGATTACGGGCGCTTAATCAAGTAACCATTAAAAACAAATACCCCTGCCCCGCATCGATGATCTTTTTGATCAGCTAAGGGTGCCAAGTTATTCTCAAAGATTGATTTGCAGTCTGGGTACCATCAGTTACGGATTAAAGAAGAGGATATTGAGAAGACAGCATTCAACACGAGGTACGGACATTTTGAATTCGTGGTTATGTCTTTTGGACTAACCAATGCCCCTGCTGTGTTTATGGAGGCAATGAACAGGATGTTCCATAAGTTTCTTGATGTCTTTGTGGTCGTCTTCATTGATGACATCCTAGTCTACTCAAGGACAAAGGAAGAGCATGCCGTGCATTTGGGCTTGGTCTTGGATACTCTCAGGAAGAATAAATTTTATGCAAAACTCAAGAAGTGTGCTTTCTGGTTGACCGAAGTGAGTTTCCTTGGGCATGTCATTAACCAGAGAGGTATCACAGTCGACCCAAAGAATGTTGCTGCTGTGGTCGGATGGCATAGACCGAACAGTGTGACGGAGATTAGGAGTTTCTTGGGGTTAGCTGGTTACTACCGGCGCTTTGTGCAAAACTTTTCTGTCATTGCTAAACCATTGACAAGACTCACTCAGAAGGGAATTCCTTTCCTTTGGACGGGCGATTGTGAGGTCAGTTTCCAGTCATTGAAGAGTAAATTGATCAATGCACCGGTCCTAATCTTGCCTGAGAGTGGCAAGCGTTATACGGTGTACGCAGATGCTTCTCGTATTGGTCTAGGTTGTGTGCTTATGCAAGAAGGTCATGTTATCGCCTATGCATCTAGACAGTTGAAGACTCATGAGCAAAACTATCCCACCCATGATCTCGAATTGGCTGTGGTCTTTGCATTGAAATCCTGGAGGCATTATCTTTATGGGGAATCATGTGACGTGTTCACGGATCATAAGAGCCTCAAGTATATCTTCACTCAGCGGGAGTTGAATCTGAGACAGCGTAGGTGGTTGGAATTGATTAAGGATTTTGACTTGACCATCCAGTATCACCCTGGCAAGGCCAATGTTGTGGCAGATGCTTTGAGCAGAACAGGGGTCCCTAAAACTGCGATGCCTTTGATAGCAGAGCTGAACAATATGCAAGTCTCCTTTTGTTTTGCGGGTGTGGCGCAGGAGGAGGCTCAATTGATCATTCAATCCTCCATTCCCGAGCGGCTGCACGAGGCTCAATTCCAAGACCGTTTGCTCCAGAATGTTCGGAGAAGGATCTTGGACGGGAAGCCCCGAGAGTTTTCCTTGGACGATAATGGTTTCATCCGGTTTAGAGGTCGACTGTGTGTGCCACAGAAATCAGAGGTAAAGACGGATATACTGAGAGAAGCCCACCGTACTCCTTATACGGTACATCCTGGTGAGACCAAGATGTATCGAGACTTGAGGCAAGGTTTTTGGTGGAAGAGAATGAGGGTTGACATTGCAAAGTATGTAGCCTCATGTGGTGTGTGCCAACAGGTGAAAGCTGAACACAAGAGGCCCGCTGCCATCTGCAATCATTAGAAATTCCGGAATGGAAGTGGGAACACATCACGATGGATTTCGTGGTTGGTTTACCTCGCTCGCCTAGAGGTAGAGATGCTATTTGGGTAGTAGTTGACAGGCTCACGAAGTTCAGACATTTCATACCAATGAAAGCGACCAATTCGGCTCAGGATTTGGTTCCTTTGTATATGAAAGAAGTGGTCGATTGCATGGGGTGCCTAAGTCGATCGTTTACGATCGGGACTCTAAATTTGTGTCTCGCTTTCGGCAAAGTTTGCAAGGTGCTTTGGGCACGAAGCTCTCTTTAGTACCGCTTTCCATCCCAGACAGACGGTCAATCGTAACGTACCATCGGACCTTGGAAGACATCTTTGCGTGCTGCGTCCTTTCATGGAAGGGTAACTGGAGGACCACCTAGCTTTGGTGGAGTTTGCTTATAATAATAGTTACCAGTCTAGCATCAAGATGGCTCCGTTCGAGGCTTTGTATGGCCGGAGGTGTGTTTCCCCGTTATGCTGGGATTCTTTGGGTGAGAAGTCTGTGCAAGGTCCGGATTGGGTTCAACAAACTCATGAAAAGGTGCGTTTGATTCGACAGAATCTATTGGCCGCTTCAGGCCGTCAAAAAGTTATCTGAGATAAGAGGAGGCGGGATTTGGAATTTGCTGTGGGTGATCAAGTTCTCCTCCGAGTGTCACCTTCGAAGGGCATTGTTCGTTTTGGTACCACCGGTAAGCTCAGTCCGAGGTATATTGGTCCGTTCTTGGTGTTGGCTCGAGTGGGTAGTCTGGCTTACCGTTTGGAGTTACCGTAATCGATGAGTGGAGTGCATAATGTATTCCATGTCTCAATGCTTGGAAGTACCTCCATGACCCGAGCAAAAGATTGACCTGGAGCCAATAACAGCTTGAGCAAGATTTAACTCCTGAAGTGCCACCCAAGGCGCATCTTAGACATGTCGAGCGGACTATGAGGAATAGAGTTATTAAGTTCGTAAAAGTCCTTTGGACTAATCAGGTGGCGGGGAGGCAACTTGGGAACCGGAAGAGTTGATGCGCAAAAAGTACCCCGATTTCTTCGAGGAAGGTGAGCGCCTGTCGTGTTTTTGTCTTATTGGTCTCCTTTTTCTTCGTTCGCAATGGGAGTAGATTCGGGGACGAATCCTTTAAGGGGGGGAGAATGTAATACCCAGAATTCGTTTCTCTAGCCATTTCTTTTATTCCTTCGGGAAGCGTTGTTTTTTTTATTTAGCGGGAACATTTGCGGAGTTCAGGGATGCGGAAAAGAAGTTAAAATATTTTTTTTAGCATCAATAAAGTGTGGATTATTGTATTTTTTTTGGGCGAGGGCTTGTACCACTTGGGCCTGGGCCGGCTTTTGGGCCAGCCCATGCGCCCCCACCACCTCCCAAGCCGCACCCCCCCAAACCCTTCCCCCTTTGGCACCGCACCCCCAAACCCTTCCCTTTGGTAGCCGCCACCCCCCCACCCTCTCATGCCTCCTCCTCCCCTCCAAAATCAGATCTAGTGCCCTTGTTGATTCCGAGAGGGGATTTTGCGCAAGGGGAAGATCCGGAGGAGGAGTAGGACCGCGAGGATTCGAGCCGCGGCGCCGGATTTGGGGTTGTCATCGATTTCTTCAGGGTGTAGGTATTTTTCTTTTATGATTTCCGCTGTGATTGATGGCTAAGCTCGTGTTAGAGGGTATTAGGGAGTGGTTGCATGTTTGGAAGTTCAAGTTTGGATGAGTAGATAAAAAACTAGAGAGGGATTTTCGTTTCTGTTCGGCTAATCTGTGCAGAACTGCTTCCATGGGCGTTTTCGTAACCAAAATGATTTTTACTGGAAAAGTGCATAACTAAAAAGTTGTAGATAACGTCGAAACCTAGCTCCTGTAATTTTTTCAGATTTTTATGAGTTGTGGTTTGGGAGTAATCGCGATGGGAAAACTGCTGTAGAATGAGAGGGGACAGATTGCGTATTCAGATTAGGGCTGTAGATTAAAAATACTTGGGTCAGGAATTAAAATTCTTGGTCTATATGAAAGTTGTAGATCACATACATATCTGTATTCTGTAATTTTCTCATAATTTTTGGAGTTATGGATTTGAAGATATGACTGTAGTAAGTCCGCTGTTATGTTTGGAAATTTAAATCTGTCTACTGTGTTAAGCCACGTTTTAGGAAAATTTAAAGTGGGAATCAAAATATTTGCACTACATAAAAGTTGTAGGTATGGCCGAAATCTATCTTCTGTAATTTTTTTGGAATTTTTGATGCTGCCGTCTGCTCGTAGCTGTTGAATGAGCGTCGCTTCTGAATTTTGTAGCTAATCCTTGTACCCTGCTAAAGACCTGTCGATTAGGCATAGATAACTAAATAATTAAAATTTGTGGTCTCTTTGAAAGTTGTAGAAGATGTCAATATCTAACTCCTGTAATTTTTGTAGAATTTTATACATATCACAGAAATAGCTTCAAAATAAACAAGCCGGCCTGCGCAATCTGTTTTTCTGGACAGCTTGGTAGAATATTGTGTTTCGGGGGCCGTGGGAGTAGGGAACGCTTAATTGTGTTCAATTCAAGTTGAAAAATGTTTAAGTACTGAGGTAAAATGCTTGTGTAGGTGGTGCGACTTCGGGACGCAATTAATATCTTTGTCTTCATCGGTAAAGGCAAGTGGAATAGCTCTGTTTGTTCTTGTTTGAATTGTTTATGTCTGATTTTGCATAGACTGTTGTTGTCCTCTTTGCTTATTGATCAGTATGGAATGTATTATAGCTCAGATGTATGTGAAGTTATTTATGCATGAATCATGTCATTTGCATTCATGCATTGGAAGAATGTCGCATGAGATCGCCACATCGCACTGCGATACAATACCGTGTGTTCTCGAGAAAGGGCACGGTAACCGTGTGTTCTGAGAAAGGGCACTGTGAGAAGTAACATGTCATGAGCATATGCATTATCTAACTTATGTGAATGCTTATATGTGGTGGAAAGAAAAGAGAGGAAAGTATGATGGTATGTTCTGTTTACTTCTTTAAGAAAGAAAGAAAGGAAGAATGTTCGAATTTACAATGCTTGATTGTTAATTCATGCAGTGTATTTCACTTGCTGAGATTATCCAATCTCACCGCTTCTTTCATTTCTTTCAGGCCGTTCATTGGAGCATAGCATGAAGGGTGGGGCGTAGCGACACTTTCTACACATGCTCACTTAGAATAAAATAATTATGTTGGTTATTTAATCATGTTAAACCGTGTAACTTATGGCTCATGGTTCCAAACTTTAAATTGGGGTCGGTAGTATCTTGTTGCCTTGTGAGTTTCGGTATATTGTAGTACTTTTTTGCATGTTCGTTTTACTATTTATGCTTCCGCTATGTTGTGATCCATGTTTTGTTTGTGTCTTTCATTATTATTAGCAAAGGTCATGTCGAATTTTTTTGTTATAGACCTTAGTTGTCTTGTTGGGGTGTTGTCTTGTTGGGGTGTTACTGATTGGTATCGAGCGGGCTTTAGGTTAGGTATGTTCGAAATTGGTTAAGATGAAAAATGACACACTTGCACTTGTAGGATTGGTTCGGTGCATTGCATTGCATGCGATACTTGACTTTACTAATTTTGTTTCATGTATTGTATTTGTTGTCGTTATTGATTGTTGTCTTTGGAGTGTAGTTAATCGCTTCAAGTATGCCGCCTAGACCGCGGACTGTGACCCGGTAGGGAACTCGGGTTGGCAGGGTCCGAGGTCGGAGAATCCTCCAATACGATAGAGGGAACTCAAGCGAGTTAGTGGCTGCTATGAAGGCAATGCAGGAAGAATTGAGGATGTTGAGGCGGGCGCGCAGGCTACTCTGCTTTGGAGCTGCCGTTGTTATTCTTTGGGGGCAGGAGCACATTGCGGCGGGCGCGTGGTGTGGGCTTGCGTCTGCGGAGTGGGTCGACATGAGGTTGGGCGATTTCGGAGGGACGGGTAGTCCGACCCGAGCGTGATTGGTTGTCTTATGTGGAGCGACAATTGGAGGCTTTTGAGGTAGAGATGCAGAGGCGTGTCCGTTTTGTGACACAACTCTGAAGGGAGAAGCTCAGATCCGTGGAGGGGCGTGCTTGCCACGGTCGATTATGTCAGGCGGTCCTTCATGGGAGGACTTCGTGAAGCGATTCGAGAGGAGGTTCTACCCCGCCACCTTCTGGATAGGATGCAGATTGACTTGGGACAAGACACGCAGGGCAGGAAGTCGGTGGCTGAATCTGAGTTGGGGTTCAATCGCATTGTGCGATTTGTGCCTCATGTGGCGCGTGATGAGATGGAGAAGGCGGCGTTTCCGTCAGTGGGCTTTGTCCGCCTATTCGCCACATGCTAGGTGCTTTTCCCATCACCGACTTTCGGTCCTTGGTTGAGCAGGCACTTGGCATAGAGTTGCAGCTCAACTTCACAGATGAGATTCGCAAGTCATCCGGCGGGGAAGCGATCAAGGGGTCTGTTGAGAAGAAGGGCCCACCTGGTGGCCCTACCCATAAGAAGGAAAGAATCGGCGCTATCTCGGCCCTATCAAGGCCGCTCCGGTCAGCGGCGTGCCCAGGTGGGGTGCACCTCAAGATCGAGCTGTTGCTAAGCCGGGCTTGGGCATGGTTTGTTTCCGTTGCGGCGACCCTCATCGCCGTAGTGAGTGCTCTTGGAAGGGGAGATGCTCCACTTGTGGTCGGGAGGATCACAAGGATGTGGTATGTAGACAGAATCCCAACTCCAAGCTACATCGGGAGCAGGTGACCCCTTCAGCTGGCGGACAGAACTCGGGGGGCTACATTCAGATGTTGGCTGCTGCTCCTACCCCGAGGTGCTTACCGGCGCCTTCGTCGGTGTAACATCCTTATTTTTGGTTTTCTAAAAAATAATAATAATAATAATTTTAAATTAATTAATTTAAGGTTTTGGATTTTAATTGGAGTTCTAATTAACCTGGCATCCTTATCCTTCCGAAATTGGAGCTCAATTTCGAATCGTCCGAAGTCGAATTTTCCAATTCCTGTCCTTGCTCGAAATTTCACCCGAGTCCAAAAATGCTCCAAAAATCCTCAAACCACTTCTAAAGTGTCCCAAATATTCTAAAATGATTTTAGGAATCATTCCCCGGATTTTTGGACCTTCGTTCCTATTTTATCTCGCGCGGCTTTTGTTTAATGCCGTAATCCGCGCCCGATTATTTAATTCCACAAAAATCATCCAAATTCAACCAAACCAGTTCCGTTGGGTCCCAAATATTCTAAAATGACTCTAGGATTTTTTCCGGAATTTTTAGGCCATTTTTTCCTTATTTTTCTCTAGGGCGAATCGTTTACGTAAAGGAGGTCCAATGGGAAGGCGCCACGTGTCACATGAACAGTGTTCGTCTTCAACCTCCATTAAGCAAGCAAAACAGAAGAAGCTCCAATGGCTTCCAAGGGCTAGGGCAACTCTTTAAATTCTTGTAACTCCCTCAAATCAACTCCAAAACGCAAAGCGCCCGGTTCCGTTGGATCCGTAGCGGCGTCCTCTTCCAATTCCCCACCTCAGTGCGCCATCAAGCTCGCCGGAAGCGGCCTCATTCAAGAAAAACTGAAATCCACTCACTTGCCATTAACTCGTCCGTTTCTTGTCCAAACGCCGCACCACCACCTCCATCCTCTCCCTATAAGAACCCCGTCCGGTGGTATGCATCTCCTTTAGCCTCTCCAACTCATTTGCCCGCTAGATCAAGAAAACCAACGCCGGTCGCCGTTTTCGGTGTTCTTCAAGTTCATCCTCCTAGCATCCATTCCGGTGGGTTTTTCTCAACTCCAATTGGTTCCTTGTGACCGTGATTGAGTCTAGAGTCTAACCCAACAATCAATTTTAGGTTTGATCAAGAGTTGGCGACGAATTTTGAGTTTTGGTGCTTCCGACCGAAACGCCGTTCGTCGTCAATTTCTCCCAATCCGGCAAGGTTTGGTCCAATTCCTTCCTCCTAGATGTAGCTAAGGATGTTATCTAGAGGTTCTGGGCTTTTGTTTGATCCAAATCCGTGCGAAAATGGGGTAAAAATCCGGTTTTTTGGAAGAAAAGGAGGGCTCTGTAGTTTGGTTCAGTTCTGGAACAATTCATTCTCGTAAGTTACTGTAGCAAATAGTAACTTTTCTATTTTCCTTGATTTTCCATCATTTTCCAACTTCGAACGCTTATAACTTTTGCGTCCGAACTCCGATTCACTCCGTTCAAATTCCTAAATTCATCTAAATTCAAGATCTACCTGCCAGTATAATTTTTATAATTTTTAGATTTTATTTTATTTTTGGTTATTTATTGGTGTCTCGTTTTGCGCGTAGCCGAAGAATCCATCGAAGCCGCCGACGCCGTCGCTGAGCATCAAGTCTTCGATATCTTAGCTGCTGGTGAAGGCAAGTCGTAGTCCTTGACCATGTTGAACCTATGTTTCCAACAGTATTTTTGTTTCATACAAATGCATGCTATTTGTTTACAAGAATTATTTACGGGAATAGTTAAATACCTGATTACCATAATGACACCTTGAATCATTGAAATGCCATGTATCCATTGTCACCCTAGGTTGGGTCATTTACTAGTTGGAAATAATTGTAGTACCAACATTGGGTTATCGTGAACTATGCTTAGACATGCTTAGTTGTACGATGGGTTCATGTCACATGATGAATTAATAATATTGACTTAATGAGATATGAAATCGTGGCGGGTAGCCACTTGTTGTAAAATTGTTGTACCACTGGCAGGTTGTGTCATTGGTCTTAGTTATACAAAATTGTTTTCACTCGGGCAAGTGATCGTGCGATAAAGGGGTGCTTTTAGCACATTTGGGATGTGGTTGTCTTGCTGAGTATACTTAAGGACTTAATCTTGTGCGCCACTGGCCCAGGCCTAACCGTACAACCACATGTCAGTGACAGACTGGTGATTAATTTGCAATGTCTAAATTTAAATCTTGTTGTGGTTGTGTGGGTTCGGGACAGACGGGTAGACTCACAAGGCGCAAGAGGGCCCCGAGGGGTGAAACCTTAGCGGGCAAGATCTTGAGTTTATCTGAGCATTGTAAAGGCCTTGTTATGACCTCTCTGCCGACACACCATAGGAAGTGTGTTAATTACGTATGGCAATAAGAGTTGATCATATCTTGTGGGTAAAGCTGTACAACCTCTGCAGAGTGTGTGTTAAACTATTCGAATAGCCGTGTCCGCGGTCATGGACGTGTTCGGGAATTTCACACGAGGTATATTGTTTTTAGAAAATGTTGAAGGTTGGGTTTGTTGGGAGTGAACAGGAGGTCACTATTGTTTTCGATGTCAAATTATTAACATGTTGAGTTTAGTGGTTGATAATGATCTAGTTGGTGATGGGTGATGCCTCACCAAGCTTGTGTTGTTGTTTACCATTGATTTACCGGTTGTTATTATCTTTGTCAATTATGCTTTGAATCTATACATTGTATTTACATTCAAGTTATCGCTTTACGCAAAATAACCCTATGGTTATCCTTTGCCAAGCCGTACATTATTTGCATCATTCCTGCGGCTTGCTTTGAGTACTTTTTGTACTCACGGCTTTATGCCTTTGTTGATCGATTCTTTGAGGGAGAACAGGAAATACTTGAATTCTACGAGGAGGAGTATTATGAAGACTACGTGAACTAGGATGACGCTCCCAGGCGATTGCCTGTGGCATGTCGTATGGTCCCGATTATTTCATTTTCCGCTGCAAGAGTTTTATTTGTTTCTTAAGCCTTTACGGCATAGTTATGTAAACTTGACCATAAGGTCCGTTGTTACTATTTGCTACTTTCATAGTTAATTCGATAATGGATTGATATGTCAATTTTGTTGCCACTTGTGTGCACTAGCGTGATCTGGACTAGTGCAGTAAACACAGAAGGGTTTGGATTTGCAAATCCGGGTCCCGGACGATCGGCCTCTTCACTACCCCCTCGCCGCAGGGGGCGATCTTGGTGCCCACAGCTTTGCTCCATCTTCGTCCGGCACCGCGGCATGGACTGCACCGATTCTTTCCGCCAGAGCCGCTTCGCCCCGTCGATTGACTCGAGGATTTATGTTATGCCTTCAGCAGAGGGAGTGGATCGTGGTGACGTGGTGACAGTACTCTTTTAGTGAATTCTTCGAGGCCGGTGTTACATTTGATTCGGGAGCTAGTTTTTCGTTTGTCTCGATGGGTTTTGTTGCTCGGGCTGGTCTTTCTGTGCAGAGTGTGGGGCGGTTGGTGGTGGTCAATTCACCACAAGGAATTATATCTTGCACAGAGTACTGTCCTAGTTGTCGTCTTTTTTTAGCAGATGAGGAGTTCGTGGCGAATCTGTTGGTGATCCCTTTGGAGCCATTCGATGTCATCCTTGGCATGGATTGGCTATCTTTGCACCAAGCATTGATTGACTGTTCCTGGAAAACGATCACCCTCTAAGCTCCTTCGGGCGAAGTTGTCTTCCAAAGCAGTACTCTTCAGCTTACTCTTTCATTTCTTTGCCGGTTGTTCCCAAGCTCCCGGATGTCAAAATCGGGTGTTCTTTGGTCCATGGTAGAAGGCCGGGAGACCGTGATTAGTCTGGAGGATGTCGATGTGGTTTGTCTCAGATCAGGATGTTTTCCCAGTGAGGCCGGGATTACCACCGAGCGAGAGTCAATCTTCGTATTGAACTTGTTAGGATCTGAGACCAATTTTTAAAACTCCTTATAGAATGGCCCGGTTGAGCAAGCGGAATTGAAGAAGCGATTGGATGAACTCCTGGCTAAGGGGTTCATCGGACCGAGCACCTCCTTGGGCTGCCCGGTTTTGTTTGTGCGAGAAGAAAGATGGCTCCAAAAGGCTTTGTATTGATTACCTGGCGCTTAATCAAGTAACCATTAAAAACAAATACCCCTGCCCCGCATCGATGATCTTTTGATCGGTGAGGTGCCAAGTTATTCTCAAAGATTGATTTGCGATGCAGGTACCATCGATTCTGGATTAAAGAAGAGGATATTGAGAAGACAGCATTCAACACGAGGTACGGACATTTTGAATTCGTGGTTATGTCTTTTGGACTAACCAATGCCCCTCTTGTGTTTATGGAGGCAATGAACAGGATGTTCCATAAGTTTCTTGATGTCTTTGTGGTCGTCTTCATTGATGACATCCTAGTCTACTCAAGGACAAAGGAAGAGCATGCCGTGCATTTGGGCTTGGTCTTGGATACTCTCGGGAAGAATAAATTTTATGCAAAACTCAAGAAGTGTGCTTTACGGTTGACCAAAGTGAGTTTCCTTGGGCATGTCATTAACGAGAGAGGTATCACATCGACCCAAAGAATGTTGCTTCTTTGTGGTCGGATGGCATAGACCTAACAGTGTGACGGAGATTAGAGTTTCTTGGGGTTAGCTGGTTACTACCGGGCGCTTTGTGCAAAATTTTTCTGTCATTGCTAAACCATTGACAAGACTCACTCGAGAAGGGAATTCCTTTCCTTTGGACGAGGCGATTGTGAGGTCAGTTTCAGTCATTGAAGAGTAAATTGATCAATGCACGGTCCTAATCTTGCCTGAGAGTGGCAAGCGTTATACGGTGTACGCAGATGCTTCTCGTATTGGTCTAGGTTGTGTGCTTATGCAAGAAGGTCATGTTATCGCCTATGCATCTAGACAGTTGAAGACTCATGAGCAAAACTATCCCACCCATGATCTCGAATTGGCTGGTTGTGGTCTTTGCATTGAAATCCTGGAGGCATTATCTTTATGGGGAATCATGTGACGTGTTCACGGATCATAAGAGCCTCAAGTATATCTTCACTCAGCGGGAGTTGAATCTGAGACAGCGTAGGTGGTTGGAATTGATTAAGGATTTTGACTTGACCATCCAGTATCACCCTGGCAAGGCCAATGTTGTGGCAGATGCTTTGAGCAGAACAGGGGTCCCTAAAACTGCGATGCCTTTGATAGCAGAGTGAACAATATGCAAGTCTCCTTTTGTTTTGCGGGTGTGGCGCAGGAGGAGGCTCAATTGATCATTCAATCCTCCATTCCCGAGCGGTGCGCTGAGGCTCAATTCCAAGACCGTTTGCTCAGAATGTTCGGAGAAGGATCTTGGGCAGGAAGCCCCGAGAGTTTTCCTTGGGCGATAATGGTTTCATCCGGTTTAGAGGTCGACTTTGTGTGCCATAGAAATCGAGAGGTAAAGACGGATATCTTGAGAGAAGCCCACCGTACTCCTTATACGGTACATCTGGTGAGACCAAGATGTATTGAGACTTGAGGCAAGGTTTTTGGTGGAAGAGAATGAGGGTTGACATTGCAAAGTATGTAGCCTCATGTGGTGTGTGCCAACAGTGAAAGCTGAACACAAGAGGCCCGCGGTTTCATCGCAATCATTAGAAATTCGGAATGGAAGTGGGAACACATCACGATGGATTTCGTGGTTGGTTTACCTCGTTCGCCTAGAGGTAGAGATGCTATTTGGGTAGTAGTTGACAGGCTCACGAAGTCTGCACATTTCATACCAATGAAAGCGACCAATTCATTTCGAGATTTGGTTCCTTTGTATATGAAAGAAGTGGTCGATTGCATGGGGTGCCTAAGTCGATCGTTTCGATCGGGACTCTAAATTTGTGTCTCGTTTCGGCAAAGTTTGCAAGGTGCTTTGGGCACGAAGCTCTCTTTTAGTACCGCTTTCCATCCCAGACAGGCGGTCAATCGTAACGTACCATCGGACCTTGGAAGACATCTTTGCGTGCTGCGTCCTTTCATGGAAGGGTAATCGGGAGGACCACCTAGCTTTGGTGGAGTTTGCTTATAATAATAGTTACCAGTCTAGCATCAAGATGGCTCCGTTCGAGGCTTTGTATGGCGGAGGTGTGTTTCCCGTTATGCTGGGATTCTTTGGGTGAGAAGTGCATGCAAGGTCGGATTGGGTTCAACAAACTCATGAAAAGGTGCGTTTGATTCGACAGAATCTATTGGCCTTCAGGCCGTCGAAAAAGTTATGCGAGATAAGAGGAGGCGGGATTTGGAATTTCTTGTGGGTGATCAAGTTCTCCTCCGAGTGTCACCTTCGAAGGGCATTGTTCGTTTGGTACCACCGTAAGCTCCACCGAGGTATATTTGTCCGTTCTTGGTGTTGGCTCGAGTGGGTAGTCGGCTTACCGTTTGGAGTTACGAGAATCGATGAGTGGAGTGCATAATGTATTCCATGTCTCAATGCTTGAAGTACCTCCATGACCCGAGCAAAAGATTGACCTGGAGCCAATAGCTGATTGAGCAAGATTTAACCCTGAAGTGCCACCCAGTGCGCATCTTAGACAGGTCAGAGCGGACTATGAGGAATAGAGTTATTAAGTTCGTAAAAGTCCTTTGGACTAATCAGACTGAGCGGGAGGCAACTTGGGAACCGGAAGAGTTGATGCGCAAAAAGTACCCCGATTTCTTCGAGGAAGGTGAGCGCCTGTCGTGTTTTTGTCTTATTGGTCTCCTTTTTCTTCGTTCGCAATGGGAGTAGATTCGGGGACGAATCCTTTAAGGGGGGAGAATGTAATACCCAGGAGTCGTTTCTCTAGCCATTTCTTTTATTCCTTCGGAAGCGTTGTTTTTATTTAAGCGGGGAACATTTGCGGAGTTCGGGGATGCGGAAAAGAAGTTAAAATATTTTTTTAGCATCAATAAAGTGTGGATTATTGTATTTTTTTGGGCGAGGGCTTGTACCACTTGGGCCTGGCCGGCTTTTGGGCCAGCCCATGCGCCCCACCACCTCCCAAGCCGCACCCCCAAACCCTTCCCCTTTGGCTGCACCCCCCCAAACCCTTCCCCCTTTGGTAGCCGCCCCCCCCCCTCCCTCTCATGCCTCCTCCTCCCCTCCAAAATCAGATCTAGTGCCCTTGTTGATTCCGAGAGGGGATTTTGCGCAAGGGGAAGATCCGGAGGAGGAGTAGGATCGCGAGGATTCGAGCCGCGGCGCCGGATTTGGGGTTGTCATCGATTTCTTCAGGGTGTAGGTATTTTTCTTTTATGATTTCCGCTGTGATTGATGGCTAAGCTCGTGTTAGAGGGTATTAGGGAGTGGTTGCATGTTTGGAAGTTCAAGTTTGGATGAGTAGATAAAAAACTAGAGAGGGATTTTCGTTTCTGTTCGGCTAATCTGTGCAGAACTGCTTCCGTGGGCGTTTTCGTAACCAAAATGATTTTTACTGGAAAAGTGCATAACTAAAAAGTTGTAGATAACGTCGAAACCTAGCTCCTGTAATTTTTTCAGATTTTTATGAGTTGTGGTTTGGTAGTAATCGCGATGGGAAAACTGCTGTAGAATGAGAGGGGACAGATTGCGTATTCAGATTAGGGCTGTAGATTAAAAATACTTGGGTCAGGAATTAAAATTCTTGGTCTATATGAAAGTTGTAGATCACATACATATCTGTATTCTGTAATTTTCTCATAATTTTTGGAGTTATGGATTTGAAGATATGACTGTAGTAAGTCCGCTGTTATGTTTGGAAATTTAAATCTGTCTACTGTGTTAAGCCACGTTTTAGGAAAATTTAAAGTGGGAATCAAAATATTTGCACTACATAAAAGTTGTAGGTATGGCCGAAATCTATCTTCTGTAATTTTTTTGGAATTTTTGATGCTGCCGTCTGCTCGTAGCTGTTGAATGAGCGTCGCTTCTGAATTTTGTAGCTAATCCTTGTACCCTGCTAAAGACCTGTCGATTAGGCATAGATAACTAAATAATTAAAATTTGTGGTCTCTTTGAAAGTTGTAGAAGATGTCAATATCTAACTCCTGTAATTTTTGTAGAATTTTATACATATCACAGAAATAGCTTCAAAATAAACAAGCCGGCCTGCGCAATCTGTTTTTCTGGACAGCTTGGTAGAATATTGTGTTTCGGGGGCCGTGGGAGTAGGGAACGCTTAATTGTGTTCAATTCAAGTTGAAAAATGTTTAAGTACTGAGGTAAAATGCTTGTGTAGGTGGTGCGACTTCGGGACGCAATTAATATCTTTGTCTTCATCGGTAAAGGCAAGTGGAATAGCTCTGTTTGTTCTTGTTTGAATTGTTTATGTCTGATTTTCCATAGACTGTTGTTGTCCTCTTTGCTTATTGATCAGTATGGAATGTATTATAGCTCAGATGTATGTGAAGTTATTTATGCATGAATCATGTCATTTGCATTCATGCATTGGAAGAATGTCGCTGAGATCGCCGATCGCACTCAAAGACAATACCGTGTGTTCCTGAGAAAGGGCACGGTAACCGTGTGTTCCTGAGAAAGGGCACGGTGAGAAGTAACATGTCATGAGCATATGCATTATCTAACTTATGTGAATGCTTATATGTGGTGGAAAGAAAAGAGAGGAAAGTATGATGGTATGTTCTGTTTACTTCTTTAAGAAAGAAAGAAAGGAAGAATGTTCGAATTTACAATGCTTGATTGTTAATGCATGCAGTGTATTTCACTTGCTGAGATTATCCAATCTCACCGCTTCTTTCATTTCTTTCAGGCCGTTCATTGGAGCATAGCATGAAGGGTGGAGCGTAGCAGCACTTTCTACACATGCTCACTTAGAATAAAATAATTATGTTGGTTATTTAATCATGTTAAACCGTGTAACTTATGGCTCATGGTTCCAAACTTTAAATTGGGGTCGGTAGTATCTTGTTGCCTTGTGAGTTTCGGTATATTGTAGTACTTTTTTTGCATGTTCGTTTTACTATTTATGCTTCCGCTATGTTGTGATCCATGTTTTGTTTGTGTCTTTCATTATTATTAGCAAAGGTCATGTCGAATTTTTTTTGTTATAGACCTTAGTTGTCTTGTTGGGGTGTTACACAAACACAAGTAAGCGTTACGCAGGACATGCGGGAAATAGACTTAAAAGAACATAAGTTCTCTCAGGGGGTTGTCATGGTCCCTTTCTTTTTGGAACTTAAGCCCTTGTGATTTTTCTCGGAACCTGTCGGGGATTGGCTATCTGGCAAAAGACCACGGTACCCCCGCGAAAAGCTGAGCACCACCGACCAGGCAGTACTGAAAGAAGATGCTCGGGAGAATGAAACGAGCATCCCTCCTCTTCCTCCGAGCATACGCGTTCGCACCTTTACTCATGGCAATACCAAACACCCCCCCCCACGAGCAAGCATGCTCGTAGAGACCACGACCTACTCAGGTGTTTGGTCGGTGGGCCCGGCGAGCGCTACGAGGAAGGAAGGGGACAACCAATCAGCCGAAGATCAAGGAAAATCTTACCCGAAATTCAAACAGCGCACAGATCAAGGACGACGGATCGCAAATATGGATACGTGGCGTGATCCCAGGAGGTAGTTACCTTCTTTGTACCTCTAGTCATAGTATTTAAACCCCCCTGAAGATCTGTAACAGGGAGGGACCCCCCATATAGAACACAATACACTGGAGTAGGGCTGTTATCTCGGCAGTGAAAGGCCCGAACCAGGATAAACACCGTGTCCCCCTTCTCCCGACCTAGCATTGCTCGAACGACCTCCTCGGTCCGTACGACGGGGCTCTGTTGATCCCCCATTCAACAAGTAAGCTTGACGGGAGCCCGTTCTCCAATCGTCGACAGCTGGCGCCGTCCGTGGGGATGACAGCTTGATTCCTGTGCGGATCAAGATCCTCGAGGATGCCAAACTCGGGGGATACTCGGAACCTCTGTGTTTTCGACGACGTCGAAGATGACGACATGTACTACGCCGGCGACGGCGTGGCCGGCGTGACCGATCCCATCGGTCACACCGAGTCTGGGAGCTCTTCCCTGGACCCTGGGATGCGAGGGCAGATCCTTCGTTCCCCAGACATTACCCTCGGAGACCGCGAGGATGACTATGACGGACTCTACGATGGCCTGGATATACCAGACGACCTAGAGTTCGACCGAGAGACTGCATCTCAAGGGGATATGATGATGTCCCTGTCGCATTCATCTCACTCTCATCACGTCAACATGACCGGAAGCCGTGCCGAGCCCGAGGTACGATCCTCGGACGCTGCTAAGCGCGACCACTATGAGGCGGCCAGACTCCACCTAGAGGCGTCTTTGGGAAAGACCCTCGCGAGCATACGCCGCCAAGCGAAAGGGAGGCGGGCTTCCGCGGAAAGGAACTCTCGCGAGTACCGAACCCCCGATCGCGTCCCGAAACGCCGTCATAGCTCACCGCCGCCGGTTCACCAGAACCGGGAACGGCTACAGGCCTTGGCGGCGGTCGTGCGCGACCTATGCAGCTTCCCCGAACAAGTGGACCTAGAGGCTGTGGGGAAGGTCGTGGCCAAAGATCTGGAGAGGCTTGCCACCGAGCTGAAAGTCTCGGATCCTCCCCACGACCGGGATGCCCGGAGTGTTTCCCGGGACCATCACAGACGCTCCCCCGTGCGCTCGCACAGAGATGAATCTCGGGGCCATGCTCGGAGATCGCCCCAGGCCGCTAACCTGATCTGGGAGAAGCCCTGGAACAGTTCTAGAGCGACCTCGGAACGACACCTCTACAATCGTCCAGATTATGAGCGTTCTGAACGCTCCATGACCGAGCGGTCGTCGGCACGACCTTCGCGTGAAGTCTTCTCTCGACTCGGCCCGCGTGCGGGGCGTTGGGTGGAAGACACGCGCGGAGGCCGCTATGACCGAGGGTTTCACCGTGAAACCCCGAGCTTCGGCTGCTAGGCTTTCACGAGCTCTCTCCGGAATGTCGCATGGCCGAACAGGTTTAAGCCCGGCCACATCGAGAGGTTCAACGGGACCCAGAACCCGGATGAATTTCTCTCGATATATACCACCGCCATCCTCGCCGCCGGAGGCGATGAAGGGGTGATGGCAAATTATCTGCCAACGGTCTTGGACGGAGCTGCTCGTACTTGGCTCTTCAACCAAAAGGAAGGATCCATACGATCTTGGGGGTAGCTCAAAGACCGCGCTTCGAGCAAATTTCGGTAGCCGTTACATTCGCCCGGGAAAGGAGCGCGACCTGGAGCGCTTGATACAGACGGATGGAGAAACCCTGCGACAGTTCGTCCAAAGATTCATCCAAGTCTGAAACTCGATCCCGAACATATCGGACGAGGCCGTCGTCCGAGCTTTCAAGTTCGGGGTACGGGACGTGCGCTTCACGCAGGACCTGAAGATCCATCCGGATCTAACGGCGAACAAGCTCTTCCGAATGGCTGATCGATATGCCAACGTGGATGAGGCCGTCCAGTGGAAGAAAATGCTGGATGAAGGAAAGCTACCGCCTCAGCCCGGGCTAGAAACCTCACTTGATAAAAGGGCTCGAACTCCGTGGATAAGAAGATCAAGAAGAAGAAGAAAAAACAGCTCCCACCGGCCATGGTTGCCGCGGTGGAACAGCAACAGCCCCGAGCAACCCAGCCGCAGCGCTGGGGGTTTAACGCTCGGGGAAGAGGACAACCGCACAGGCATCGCGACCGAGGTGGCCAGGCAGAGCAACGGGGCGACCTCTACTGTCCACTCTACCAGGCACCCGGGCATGACCTACGGAATTGCCGAACGTGGACCTACCGCTGGAGCGATTTCTGATGGCGAGGGTCCCATGTCGTCGCTTCCAGAGCAGGGTGAAAACGGCAAGGGCAAGCAGCCCGTCGAAGAAAACGAAGATGACATGGAATATCAAGAACCACAGAACCACATCACGGTTATCTTCGGGGGCTCCTCCGCCTACAAATCTCGCCGGGATTTAAAGGACGCTACGAGGGAAGTACACCATGTCACCCAAGGTAAGCCTCCAGTGCAGCAACTCAAATGGTCCGAGTTGTCCCTCACCTTCTCCAAGGACGATTGTCCCCTTGGAATGACCAAACCACAGAAGCTTCCGATGGTCGTGAGCCCCACCATCAGCAACACTGTCGTTGGACGGGTCCTCATAGACTCCGGGAGCTCTTTGGACCTTATTTCAGCTAAAGTTTTGGACGAGATGCAGATTCCTCGTTCCAAAATCAAAAGTATAGCCGTACCCTTCTTCAAGATAGTCCCGGACACCTCGATCAAACCTCTGGGGCAGGTCATCCTGCCCGTGACCTTCGGCGGCCCGAGTAACTTCAGAACGGAGCTAATCACCTTCGAGGTGGTAGACTTCGAATCAGCCTACAACGCCATCCTCGGCAGGCCGGCCTTGGCCAAGTTCATGGCCGCTTCGCATCACGCGTATCAGTGCCTGAAGGTTCCCGGGCCAAACGGGGTCATAACCGTAAAGGGGAACCACAAGTCCGCACTCAATTGCGACGAAAGGGCGTTGGATATGGTCGGTCAGTTACCCACTCGCGGCCCTGACCAAGAGCCAAAGCATTCCCGACCAAAACTTGCCCTCCAACCTGGAGGAGAGACCAAGGCTGTTCCGCTCAACGAGTCGGAACCGGCCAAAGTCGTGCATTTGGGATCTTCCTTAGATCCCAAATAGGAACTCGAGCTCATCACCTTCCTCCGGGCAAGCTCGGATGCGTTCGCCTGGGAACCATCCGACATGCCCGGGGTCCCTAGGGAGGTGATTGAGCACAGGCTAGCGCTTGATTCGACAAAACCAAAGGCGACAGAAACTTAGACGCTTTTCCCCAGAAAAACAGGCGATCATCTGGGAAGAACTCGACAAACTCCTAAAAGCTGGCTTCATTAGGGAGGTCGAACACTCCGAATGGCTAGCCAATCCAGTCTTGGTCAGGAAGAAAGGAGGCAAGTGGCGCATGTGCGTCGATCACACGGGTCTAAACGCGGCATGCCCGAAAGACAACTATCCGTTGCCTCGCATAGATCAATTGGTCGACGCGACGGCGGGATCGCAAACCATGAGCTTCCTAGATGCCTATTCAGGCTATCATCAGATCAGCCTGTCGCGCGAAGACGAAGAAAAAACTTCCTTCATCACCCCGTTCGGTACTTTCTGCTATACGACCATGTCTTTCGGTCTAAGAAATGCGGGAGCAACCTTTCAGCGCCTCATGCAGAAAACTTTCGCAGACCAAGTGGGTCGAAATTTGGAGGTCTATGTCGACGACATAGTAGTAAAAAGCAAGAGCGCCTCGGGTCACGTTGCCGACTTGGAAGAAACATTCTGTAACCTCAATAAGCATCAAATAAAGCTAAATCCAGAAAAATGCGTGTTCGGCATGAAAGCTGGCAAGGTGCTCGGCTACATGGTCGGACCACAAGGTGTCAGGGCAAACCCGGAGAAAATCGAAGCCATTGAGAACATGAGGTCGCCCACATGCGTGAAGGAAGTGCAAGCTCTGACCGGGAGAATGGCCGCTTTAAGCCGGTTCATTTCCCGGCTGGGGGAGCGAGGACTACCTTTCTTTAAAGCCCTCCGCAAACACAATGGCTTCACATGGACGGAGGAAGCCAATCACTCGTTCAAAAAGCTAAAACAGTACATTTCCAGGCCACCCATCCTCGTCACACCTGCAACGGGGGAAGAATTGCTGCTATACCTGGCGGCAACCCCGCAGGCGGTGAGCGCGGTGTTAGCAGTAGAGAGAGATGGTTCCCAACGACCTATTTATTATGTCAGCGAAGTACTTCATGGACCAAAGGAGCGTTACCCCGAGGTCCAGAAACTACTGTACTCATTGCTGATGGCCTCCAGGAAGTTGCGCCACTACTTTCAAGCACACAAGATCGTGGTACCGACCGACTTCCCACTCAGGGAAATCCTGAAAAACTAGGACGCCAGTGGTCGCATAGCCAAGTGGGCAATGGAGCTCACCGAATTCAAGATAATGTTTTCGGCCCACACGGCGATCAAATCACAAGTTCTGGCTGACTTCGTGGCAGAATGGTCAGCTCCAGCACCACCAGCCAGCGAAACCAACGGTTCAAGGGAAAACTCCTGGACCCTGTATTTCGATGGATCCCGAGCATATGAGCGCTCGGGGGCTGGCGTCGTCTTGGTCTCCCCGGATGGAGAGACTTCAGTACGCCATCCAACTACATTTCGCCGCGATCAACAACGCGGCGGAATACGAAGGCCTCTTGGCTGGACTTCGGGCATGTAAATCGCTAGGATTCCAACGGCTCACTGTGATGGGCGATTCACAGTTGGTCGTGAACCAGGTCAACAAGGAGTATCAGTGTTCCGATACCTTAATGGCGCTGTACCTGGCCGAAGTAAGGAAGATGGAGAAATACTTCAAGAATTTTGAAGTAATCTACATCCCCAGGAAGGATAGTTCCCTGGCCGACCAAATGTCTAAGGTCGGTTCCTCTCAAACTACCGCTCCGGCGGGGGTGCTTGTCGAGCACCTATATAAGCCCTCCATTCCCTCTGAAGAGGAGGCACCAGAGACCGACGGTAGGGTCTCCTTCCTCGAGCAAAGTGCAAGTTGGATGACGCCATTTATCCAATACCTTGCGCATGGGACAATGCCCGAGGAAGAAACCGAGCGTTCCCGGCTAACAAGGCGATCTTCTCAGTACAAACTGATCGAAGGCGACCTATACCGAAAAGGCGCATTAGGAATCCTTTCCAGATGCGTCTCTCAGGAGGAAGGCCAATACCTCCTTCGTGATATCCATGAAGGAATGTGCGGAGCTCACTCGTCTTTCAGAACGCTTGTGAGCAAGGCCTTCCGATTGGGTTACTATTGGCCTACGGCCTTAACGGATGCACAGTCAATCGTAACGACCTGCCGAGCATGCCAGTTCCATGCTCGCAAAGCCCGTCAACCAGCATACACCCTGCAAACCATACCGCTTTCGTGGCCATTCTCGACCTGGGGGCTCGACGTCCTTGGACCTTTTCCCCGGGGTCAGAAAGGCTGCAAGTATTTGCTCGTGGCCATCGACACTTTCACTAAGTGGATAGAGGCCGAGCCCGTCTCAACCATCTCGGCCCATGCGGCCAAGAGGTTCCTCCGTAGCAATGCGATAACTTGGTTCGGGATACCCAACCGTCTCATCACGTACAATGGGACCCAGTTCACCAGTGAACTATTCCAAAGTTACTGCGAGGAGGTCGGGACCAAGGTCTGTTTCGCCTCTGTGGCACATCCACAGAGCAACGGAGCAGCCGAAGGAGCAAATGGGCAGTTAGTCCAGGGCATAAAAAAAGAGGGTCTTCAAGGGCCTCAGCCAGCACAGGCAGCAGTGGGTGGATGAGCTTCCCGCCGTTCTTTGGTCCGTCCGCACCACGATGAGTCGGACCACAGGCGAAATGCCCTTCCAACTCGTCTATGGTGCGGAGCCCATTTTGCCTGCCGGAATCGTGCTAGGTTCCCCAAGGGTGCAACTGATCTATTCCATCGATCAGGAGGATGAACGCCTCCTCGACCTAGACCTCATCGAAGAAACACGCGAACGGGCGCTGCTCCGATCTGCGATTTACCTACAAGCTCTTCGTAGGCACGCGGCCAAGTCGGTCCGACCAAGGTCCCTGCAAGTTGGTGATATGGTCTTACGAAGACTTCAAGACCTGTCGAAAGCCAATAAGCTGACCCCAAGATGGGAGGGACCCTACACGGTCGTGTCCACAGCACGCCCGGGGGCTGTTCGCCTAGCGATGGAGGACGGTCGGGAGCTCGCCAGCACTTGGAACATTGATCAACTACGTAAATTCTACGTTTAGACGCGTACCCCCATCTCGCACCCCTTGCGTTTTTTCCTATAAAACATTTCCTTTCCTTCTAATTTTTGTCCTCGCCTTATCGAACGAGCATCGTCGTCTACCGACACTGCAAGCGAGCTTATCCAACAAGTACGTACACACCATTCCCCTTGGCCTTCGGCCGGATGCTCGCCCATCCGACCACTTTTCCACGGTAGCTCTTCACTGTATGTGTGGTCGGTCACGAGCATCCATTAAGCCCGGTACAGCGACCACTCGGGTACGGCAACCCTATGTACAGTTGGCTTAAAGCCCGTCTACTCTGCGCACGTAACAATGCTCGCACTCATACTTCTCTCAACGCAATCGACCTGTTTAAATCGTTCAAAAAGCGTTACGATCAAATTATCCCTCAGCTTTCCCATGAACAAACTCGTGCTTGCAATAGTAGAGGCACGACCTTTGTCCATGGCGGGGGCTCCGTATGATAGGAACGTTCCGTCCTTTTTTCAAGGATTCTTTGCTCGTATCCATATTATATGCTCCTATGTAGGGACTTGGTCTTTTCGAGGATTCTTCGCTCGTATCCGTATTATATGCTCTTATACAGGGACTTGGTCTTTCTTCTGCAGAACCAGGATCGTGCGAGCATACATTGAAAGCGGACTCGAGAAAAACAGGCAAGGACCCAAACATCTGCAATTTTGCTCATTTAACCCAAAAGGTTGTTTCTTTTCTACAGGATTTGCACGAGCTAAAAAGGAAAAAAGAAGAGCTAAGTCCTATGCTCGGCCTGGAGGGCAGCAAGCTCCTCCTTAAGGGAGTCGACCTCTGCCTCTAGGTCCAAAACCTTCCGCCGAGCCGCGCGACCTTCAGCCGCGCTGTCCCGAAGGCGTTGCACCTCCTTGAGCTGGGTTTCTTCGCGCTCCCGGGCTCGCTGAAGGTCGCGGCGCAGGTCGGGGACCTCCTACCGCAGCTTCACCAGCTCCTCCTCGAGCTCGGTACACTTCCGTTCTGAAGTGCTCTTCGCCATCTCGCTCTCGAAGAGCTGGTCCCGAAGCCCGACGATGAGGCTCCTCGCCGACTCCAGTTCCTTCAGGTCGGCCTCGCGCACCTCAGAGACCCGACGCTCGAGATCAGCGATCTTGGCGTGTTGCTCACGGTGGTACGCCCAGTACTCCTCTGCTGGGACTGCGGAGGCGTCAATGTCCTCCATAGCCTTCGCAGCAAACTTCGAGCAAAAAAAAAAGGAAGAAAAGTCAAAAAAGAACCTCCAGAAGATTGCTCGCCTTAATGAAAAGAGAAGAAGCAAAAGGCTTACCAGGAGAGCCCAGCTGACCAGCTTGTCCTGAAGACGCTGGCGGTCAGTTGCGCCAGCTCGAAAAAAGGGATTGACCCACGCAGGGTCATCCTGATCCCGAGCTGGCGCGTCAAGATCTTGCCCCTCCTGGGCACCCAGTGCTCCCGGGAGGGCAACGACGTTTCCTCCTTCGACCAACCCCAGGTCGCCCTGAGGTTGGTCTTCCTCAACAATAGGCGGCGCATGGCCGCCTTCCTCCTGTTCGGCCGCTACGCTCGGGGGCTGAACGCCGACTGCGAGCGCACCCGCCCCTTGCTCCGCGCCCGGAGGAGATTGGTCGAGGACAATCACCTCCGCCCCTTGCTCTGCGGCTGGAGGTGATTGGTGCTCCGCGGCCAGAGATGATTGGTCGGGGATGACCACCTCCTCTCCTTCGCCCACGGCCGGGGGCAGCTGGTCGACGACCACCACCTTCGCCCCTTGCTCTGCGGCCGGAGGCGATTGGTGCTCCGCGGCCGGAGACGATTGGTCGGGGACGACCACCTCCTCTCCTTCGCCCACGGCCGAGGGCGGCTGGTCGACGACGACCACCTTCGCCCCTTGGTTCGCGACTGGAGGCAGCTAGCCGGCGGCGGCCAACTCCTCCTCTCCTTGACTCGCGGCCGAGGGCTGTTGGTCGAGAGCAATCGACCCCTGACCCTCGGAGCCCGTCGTGTGGGCCTCGCTTGCGCTTGCCCCTTCACAAGGGACCAAGTCCAAGGCTCCTTGGCCCTCGGCCCCTTGGAGATCTTGCTCTCCCGCGGCCGGAGTCGGTTCCACATCCACCGGGGGAAGCTCGGGTTCCTCTGAGGCCACGGCCGGCGCCGACTCCTCCTCAGTCTCGGCCATCACTTGGTCGAAGACGCGGTCGAGCTCGGCGTCAACTGCAGAGTCGAGAATCTCCTCAGCCATTTGACGAAAGTCCAAGAGCAACATTCGAGCTATCACGCCCATGCCAAACGGAGTGGGGTTAGCCCGAAAAAAATCGCAAGACAAGAACGGAGAACTCAAACAAGAGGACCAAACAGGGCTTACCTTCCGCTCGGCGAGCAGCGTCATCCTCCTCGATCTCCTCGCTTCGGGCCACGGGCATCCTGCCCGTGGCGGCCTCGTAGGCCTCAGCGACGGCCACAACGCGCCCTTCTGCGGTGTCGCTAGCCCGCGCCATCGCCGGGTCGACGTCGTCCATGTCAACCCCTTCCAGCGCCGAGGCCGATCGGGAAGACGACCTCCTGCTCCTTCTAACCAGAGCATAGGCGTCTTCCTCCTCTTCCTCCTCCTCAGGGTCCTCGACCACCTGAGCGAGCTGGTCCTGGAGAGCTTTGATTTTTCTCTCCAGTTGCTCCTTGCTCGGGGGGGACCTAGCCTCCTCCTTGGCCTTCTTCGCCTACTCGGCGAGCTGTTCCAGCCGGCCCATCAGCTCCGGCCTCTTCCGTTTGAAGTCATCAAACCAGATTTGAAGCTCGCTTACGAAGGTAAATGCAGCCGGCGGGACCATCCTGACCGGTGCGGAAGGGAGAGTAGAAATGGAAGAAAAGGCTGGCGGTGGGTATCACACCCACGAACGCCTCGCAGAGGTGGGAGAAGACCGCAAGGGCGAGAATGGAGTTGGGGTGGAGATGAGAGATTTCGCACCCACAAAATGAAGGGAATATGCCCTAGATCAATCATGGTGATGATTGTAATACGTCTTTGTTCATGTAATAATGATAACTTTGTTTATCGGTTCCCTGAATATATGTTACGACTTTGTTCATTGGATACGATCTGATTGTGAAACACATTGTCAAGTGACATTATTCTAAACGGGTCCCTGATCCATATCATTACGAGGAGCGGTGATAATTTGATCAGCACATGTATTGGTTGATGGTAATGTTTCGCATACCATAGATATGGAGATATCAAACCAATAATGTGGACACATGTTGGAGAACATGGGTAGTCGGACAAGACCCACTCCGAGACGCTGTGAGTTGTTATCTCTTATAGTGCCATCAGCGTATAGTCTCGAGTGGTACGCCTATATGGTCCTTAGACACGAGATTGTCATGGATGCCTAGCATGTAGACTTGTATGCTTTGGTATCATCAAACGCTACACCGTAACAGGGTAGTCATAAAGATGAAATATCTGGGTATGCCACGATACATTGCCAAGGGTGTGATGATCAAGATGGGATTTGCCCCTCCTAGATAACGGAGAGATACCTCTGGGCCCCTCGAGTGGATGGATAAGGAAAATGCACGGCCGTGCTAATATGACTAAAGAGTTGGTCATGGTTTGTATCCATCACACTTGTCGAGTGAAGTGGTCGAGCTATCAACAAGGGTGGCACGCATCTCGCCTTGAGCTTGACCGGTATCGTGTGGTGAAGGGATCGGTATGTGAGTGTATCAAGGTTCACCGAATATTGATTACGTGCATCCGGGGTCAATACGTCTTGCTAGGTGCCGCTGTTGATCAATGAATTGGAAACGGGTTCAATTCATAACCAACTTGCAATGAACCTAACGGGTCACACACTTAACGAGTTGGAATAGTTTACGGGTTTGTGCATGGATAGGATCCGCATTGGAGATGGAAACCTAGCGGGCTTCGCCCACTAGCGTGTCTATAAAAGGGGAGGCCAGAACAGTGCATGGCACGGATTAGAACCCTCACCACGTTCACCGCCGTGCATCCCTCCTGCTCCCGAAACCCAAGCCGTGCGGCGAGGTGCTAGCACACCCGCACGGCGTTCCTCGCCGATGCGTGTGGATATCGCAGAGGCGCCGCCATCCGTGGGCGCGCTTTTCGGTTGGATCTCAAGCGACTTTCATCGGCCCGTAGCGGGCGAGATCGGCGACCACTTTCGGGCGAGGTCGGCGACCACGCGACGAGATCGGCGACCACTCGGACGAGGTTGGCGACCACGCGACGAAATCGGCGACCACTTTCGGACGAGGTCGGCGACCACTTTCGACGCAGGTCGGCGACCACTCGGACGAGGACGGCAACAACTCGGTGGAGATCGGTGCCGATCGGGAGGTGATCAACTACTTCCTCAACGCGCGTGAATCTGCTTCCGCTGCATCTGCGCGACAAGGGTAACGATCTGTGATCCTTTACTTCCATGTGATCTTGGGTGTTCGTGGTAGAAATTTTGATTTTATGCTCGCGTAGCCTACCCGAACCCCAACACAAAAGGCAAGCACGGAGGCGAGGAAGTCACTCTCGGGCAGGCGGAGCCCGTTGACGGCATACAGCTCGCAGGAGACGATCTCCGCCTCCCGCGGCGCCGCGTCGCTCCCAGGCACTCGACCCGAGCTTGGGTCGATGTACCCCTCGTCCGTGAGCACCTGGAGCCTCCTACGGGTCATCTGGCTAACATTGAAACGCGCCATGGCCAAAGGAGGAAGGAGAGCGAAAAGAGTTCTTGGGCGCTAGGGCTCCTAGAAGATTTTTGGCCGAAGACGAGCAAAGAAACACGGTGTAACTCCGACCTCTCCCGGTAGAAAGGGTCAAAAAGACAGCGAAGGGACAGGTTAAAAATCGCCGCCTATCACGTAGCGACACCTGCCCGGTGAAAACACACTTTCCAAGAAACTGCCGTACCGTTACAGGGAGGCTTCTCAGAGAAGGAACCGCAGAACAACCAAACGACGCGCCCACGCGGTGGGTAAAAAGGTCGCCTCCCGACGTAAAATGGTCGTAGGCCACGACCAAAAGAAATTCAATCCCCCCTTCAAGTCTTCTTAGGCTCAAGGGGAAGCCCGAGGGTTCCCCGCTTGAACCTCGGGGGCTAGCTGTCGGGGATTGGCTATCTGGCAAAAGACCACGGTACCCCCGCGAAAAGCTGAGCACCACCGACCAGGCAGTACTGAAAGAAGATGCTCGGGAGAATAAACGAGCATCCCTCCTCTTCCTCCGAGCATACGCGTACGCACCTTTACTCGCGGCAATACCAAACACCCCCCCCCACGAGCAAGCATCTCGTAGAGACCACGACCTACTCAGGTGTTTGGTCGGTGGGCCCGGCGAGCGCTACGAGGAAGGAAGGGGACAACCAATCAGCCGAAGATCAAGGAAAATCTTACCCGAAATTCAAACAGCGCACAGATCAAGGACGACGGATCGCAAATATGGATACTGAAAAGATGAGAAAGTTGCCTAGAGGGGGGTGAATAGGCAGTTTAAAATTTAAACAAAATTTATCGCAGCGGAAAGAGTATCGGAACTTCCGGTATTGGATCGGAACTTCCGATATAATCGGAACTTCCGATACCAGTTTGGAATGTCCGATCGACTTTGGACACGGACAATTAATAACTGAGAGTAAAGAACTTGAAATGCAATCTAAGAACGTTATATCAACTAAATAAGGAAACAAGCTTAAGTAAAGTAAGGTAAAGACGCGAATTTGTTCCCGGAGTTCGGATTCTTGAGGGAATCCTACGTCTCCGTTGAGGAGGCTCCAAAGAGCCGGGTCTTTTCCAACCCTTTCCTCCCAAACCTCGGTCACACTTGAGGCTTGGTTCCACTATTGGTTCCTTTCCTTTCGGAGGCGGAGCCGGCCTTCACAAACTTCTCACGGCGTCCCACAATCCTTGGGAGCTCGCGATCGACACCTAGCCGTCTAGGAGTCCTTCAACCTCCAAGAGAAACAAATACACCGTTGAACGATCTTGGAGGAACACTCTTAAGCTCGAGATGAATGACACTTGCTTTTCACTCTTAGCTCCAAATCTCACTTCTAGTCCTCACTCCTTGGATGATCCCTAAGATCAAAGGGGAGAGCTCAAAAGTAGACTAGAGAGGGCTCAAGGTGCACTAGAGTTCTGCCAAATAGAGTGTGTCACCCTCAAATGAGAGAGGAGTGGGGTATTTATAGATTCTTGCAAAAACTAGCCGTTATCCACCCACTCAATGCATATCGGAACTTCCGATATCAACATCGAATGTCCGATATGTGCAAACAATCGTAACTCGAGCGCACTTCAATCGCCGAAAAAGTGCATCGGAACTTCCGATGTCAACATCGGAACTTCCGATGTTCCCAGAAAAGCCCTTCGACAAATGCTTCTAAGTCCATATCGGACTGTCCGATATAAACATCGGAACTTCCGACTTAACATCGGAATGTCCGATCTAATATATCGGAATGTCCGATAATTCCAGAGAGCTCCCTTTTTCAGGTTTGAACACATCGGAACTTCCGATGTCAAATATCGGAACTTCCGATATTTCCAGAGAGCACCATAGAAAGCATCAGCAACGTATCGGAACTTTCGGTCGAAAATATCGGAACTTCCGATGCATCTACCACACATCGGACTGAAGCAAGCATGCACATCGGAATGTCCGGTCACATCGGAACTTCCGATGTAATATCGGAATGTCCGACTTGAACTTTGAAAGAAACACATTCCGGTGCATGCGCAGTGACTTAGGGTCTCAACAAACATTAAAGTAACATTCATCTGAGCATAGAGACTATACTAGATCATTCAAGATGCATCCCTCTTAATAGTACGGCATTCCTTACGACACAAAACATAGAAAATACAAGCGTAATGCCGTTTTACTTGCGTAATCTTTTTTGAGGGTATCCATCGCATGTAGACGACCTCACATTGAACCTTTTACCTGCTCATAAGCTCATTGAAGACATTAGTCTCTTTAATCGCTTGTCATTAATCAACCAAAACCAATTTGGGGGCCTAGATGCACTTTCAGATACGTGGCGTGATCCCAGGAGGTAGTTACCTTCTTTGTACCTCTAGTCATAGTATTTAAACCCCCCTGAAGATCTGTAACAGGGAGGGACCCCCCATATAGAACACAATACACTGGAGTAGGGCTGTTATCTCGGCAGTGAGAGGCCCGAACCAGGATAAACACCGTGTCCTCCACTGCCTCTACCTCTGCCTCTACCCGCAGCCTTTTTAGTTCTTGCTCCTGTCGGAGTCTGTCTAGGCCTTTTGGCGCCTACCACTGCTGTGTCTGCTGGGGGCTGGGAGCCACCTTAACTGGGATCCATTGATCTAAGGACAGAGAGAATCGATTAAGCTTATGAGAGGAACAAACTTGGTTTGGTTTTCATTCAGTAGACATCGGAAGTTCCGATTCAATATCGGAAGTTCCGATATGAGATCGGAAGTTCCGATAATTTCGATCGGAATGTCCGATGTTTACGGATCTAAACCAACACAACGTTTCTCCCAAACCAACCGATACAAAGAGATGAAACTTGACAGGAATGAACCAAAGGAATAGATGAACAAGTTCACCAAAACGATTTCTCAAAAAGATGCCCTAGATCCAAAAGGAAAGGATTGAGCCCTAGGGTTTACCTCACGAAGAACACGGAGAAATCACGCGGAGAGATCGGTTCTCTTCAAGATGGAGTCCTTCCCAAGCGAAGATCGGAAGTTCCGAGAGGTCGGAATCTCCGATAACGGCACAAAGATGAAAAGGGAAGGAGAGGCCAAAGAGACACGAAGAAAAGGACAAAAGAAAGTGAAAGGGTACGGTCACTTTCTTAAGTGCGGAGGAGACATCGGAAGTTCCGATATGACATCGGAAGTTCCGATGTGGAAAAACTAACATTCTTCGGATATTCCGATGATTTGATCGGATGTTCCGATGTGTTGATTTTTCCAGCAAACAGAGAAAGAAACAAGGAATTTGAGTGAAGTCTGAAAACTCTGAGTCATGTGAACTTAAGGAGGATCACTCCACTTGTCATCAGCAAGCATTCAAGCAATCAAAACTATGATTACAAGTGAATTGATCCGAGATTAAGATCCAACTAAAAACACTTTTTGAATTCCATTCAATAAGTTTTTCAAACATTTTATTTCGAAATTTAGCTAAATAGCAGCAGTCAATGAGTGCAATCTTTCAAGACACATTCCGATAGTCTAGGACATTTAGCTCACTTCTAAGCTCGCAAAAGCGCTTCTCATCTAGAGGTTTGGTAAAGATATCGGCCAATTGTTTTTCGGTTCTCACATAGGTAATATCTATGTCTCCCTTAAGAGAGTGATCTCTAAGGAAGTGGTGTCGGATATCTATGTGCTTGGTCCGAGAGTGTTGAACGGGATTATTGGCTATTTTGATCGCACTCTCATTGTCACATAAGAGTGGTACCTTTTCCATACTAAATCCAAAATCCTTCAAGGTTTGCCTCATCCATAACAATTGTGCACAACAACTTCCTGCGGCAATGTATTCGGCTTCCGCGGTGGATAGAGCCACTGAATTTTGTTTCTTTGAGGACCAAGACACTAGTGATCTACCTAGAAATTGACAAGTCCCCGAAGTGCTTTTTCTATCCACTTTGCAACCCGCATAATCAGCATCCGAATAACCAATCAAATCGAATTTTGATCCTTTAGGATACCAAAGCCCTAAACTAGGTGTGTGAACTAAATATCTAAGAATTCTTTTCACGGCTACTAGGTGGCACTCTCTCGGAGCGTCTTGAATTCTTGCACACATACACACACTAAGCATAATATCTGGCCTAGATGCACAAAGGTAAAGCAATGAACCTATCATGGATCGATATACCTTTTGATCCACAGGGTTACCTTCTTCATTTAGACCAAGATGACCGTTGGTTGTCATTGGTGTATGAATTGGCTTGGCGTTCTCCATGTCAAACTTCTTGAGCATATCTTTGATGTACTTTGTTTAACATAGGAACGTCCCTTCCTTGAGTTGTTTGATTTGAAATCCGAGAAAGAATTTCAATTCACCCATCATTGACATCTCAAATTTCTTCGTCATCAACCTACTAAATTCCTCACAAAAGTTTTTATTAGTGGACCCAAATATAATGTCATCGACATATATTTGGCACACAAATAAATCATTATCAACATATTTTGTGAAGAGAGTAGGATCGACTTTACCAATTTCGAAACCCTTTTTAATAAGAAAATCCTTAAGGCATTCATACCATGCTCTAGGTGCTTGCTTAAGCCCGTAGAGCGCCTTATGGAGTTTGTAGACGTGAGTAGGGTTCTTATGGTCCTCCATTCCCGGCGGTTGCTCAACATAGACTAATTCGTCGATTGGACCATTTAGGAAAGCACTCTTGACGTCCATTTGATAAAGCTTGAAATCATGGTGAGTAGCAAATGCAACTAATATACGAATTGATTCTAATCTAGCAACTGGAGCATAAGTCTCACCAAAATCCAAACCTTCAATTTGAGTGAATCCTTGAGCTACCAACCGAGCTTTATTTCTTGTGACAACTCCGTTCTCATCTTGTTTGTTGCGGAAGACCCATTTGGTTCCAATCACGTTTTGATTAGGCCTTTCCACTAGTGACCATACTTTGTTTCTAACGAAGTTGTTAAGCTCTTCATGCATAGCCATTATCCAATCCGGATCTCTTAGTACATCTTCAACCTTCAAAGGTTCCAAAGTAGACACAAAGGAGTAAAATTCACAAAAATTAGCTACTCTAGAGCGTGTAGTTACCCCCTTTTGAATGTCACCGAGAATGTTATCGACGGGGTGGTCTCTTTGAATACTTTGATGCACCCTCGGATGTGGCATTTGAGAGACATGTTGGATTGGTTCAAGGTCTTCATCTTGAGCATCCTCCACGAGTTTGCTTGTACTCCCTAGAGGAAAGTCTTGACTTTGGCTTGAAGTAGGAGGCTCGACTTGTGTAGATGAATTGTCTTGGTGTACCTTTTCTTGCGGCCTTACTTCACCTATTGCCATCTTCTTGATTGCAATGCTTGGCTCTTCCTCATTTTCTAGCACATTTAAATCAACTTGCTCTACTTGAGAGCCGTTAGATTCATCAAATGTCACATCTCTCGCTATTTCAACACAACCCGAGGTTTTGTTGAAAACGCGATATGCGTAAGCATTTGATCCATATCCTAACAAGAAACCTTCATCAATCTTTGGAGCAAATTTGGAGTTCTTAGGCTTCTTGTTAAGGATGAAACATCTACTACCGAAAATTCTAAAATATGAAACATTTGGTTTGTTACCGGTGAGGAGTTCATATGCCGTTTTCTTCAATATCTTGTGGAGATATAATCGGTTAAAGGCATGACAAGCGGTGTTGACAGCTTCCGCCCAAAATTGATCGGAAACCTTGTATTCATCAAGCATTGTCCTTGCCATCTCGATTAATGTCCGGTTCTTCCTTTCTACCACTCCATTTTGTTGAGGTGAGTATGGAGCGGAGAACTCGTGCTTGATCCCTTCTTCATCAAGGAATTCTTCGACTTGAGTATTCTTGAATTCGCTTCCATTATCGCTTCGAATCTTTTTGATCTTCAACTCGAATTCATTTTGGGCTCTTCTTGCAAACTTCTTGATTATCCCTTGTGTTTCACTTTTCTCTTGCAAAAAGAATACCCACGTGAAGCGTGAAAAATCATCGACAATGACTAAACCATATTTGTTACCTCCGATGCTTATGTAAGCAACGGGTCCGAAGAGGTCCATGTGTAGAAGCTCCAATGGTTTTGTCGTCGTCATGATATTCTTTGCGGGATGACGCGCTCCAACTTGTTTTCCGGCTTGACAAGCGCACAAATCCTATTTTTCTCAAACTCAACATTCGTTAGTCCAATGATGTGATCACCTTTTAGAAGCTTGTCGAGGTTCCTCATGCCAACATGAGCTAGCCGGCGATGCCACAACCAACCCATGCTAGACTTTGCCATTAAGCATGTTTGAAGTTTAGCGCTATTTGAGTTGAAATCAACCAAATAGAGCTTACCCTTCAAATATCCTTTAAAAGCAATTGAGGAATCGTCTCTTCTAAAGACGGTCACATCCACATTAGTAAAAAGACAATTATAACCCATCTCGCAAAGTTGCGACACGGATAACAAATTGTAATTTAAGGATTTAACTAGAAGAACATTTGATATTGAATGATCATTAGAAATAGCAATTTTACCTAATCCCATTACTTCACCTTTACCATTATCTCTAAACACAATATTTTCATATTGTGAGCCTTTTTCATCAAAAGATGAAAACATTTTCTTTTCTCCGGTCATGTGGTTTGTGCAACCACTATCAAGCACCCAACTTGATCCACCGGAGGTATAATCCTACAAGAGCACATTAGACCTTGGTTTTAGGTACCCAAATCCTTTTGGGTCCTTGCATGTTAGTGATTAAAACCTTCGGTACCCACACCTTCTTCTTACTCTTTTCACTGGAGTTGTGGGCACCGACAAAATGAGCAATCACTTTACCACGGTGATTTCTCTTCAACATATATGATGCATAGTGAATGGGATGAGTTGTATGATGTTGAAGATACTTCTTTGATTCTTGCCCGGTCTTAATGACTTGTGTGGTGGTCAATGGTTGCTTGTCATTTCCTTTGACAAACTTGATGCATTCCTTACCTTTTACCACCACACGGTCATTTCCCTTGCAATCGTACTTATCATATCCTAGCCCTTCTTTATTTTTGTTTCTACGAGTGTTGATTGTTTTGTAGAGGGCATCCTTGGATTGATAAGTCTTGATGCAACCATACTTTACCAAAGCATTCAATCTCTCGTTTTCTCCATTTAATACTTGCACAAGTTGGGAATTAGTAGAGCAAGCATTAATATCAATATTATAGCAACGAGAGCAACCATTACTAGTGGAAGGAATAGAAGCCATTGAAGAATTAATGATTGGAGAGTTGAGGTCATTAAGAGACTCAATTTGCACTTCAAGAGCTTGAAGATTGTTTTCCAAGCTAATAACATTCTCTTGAAGCGATTCATTTGAACTCTTAAGGATCGTGATTGAATTGTTACCCAAGTCAAGATCTTTGGTTAGCAATTCAATTTTCTCCTTTCCCGTTGCGAGGAGCTTTTCAAAAGCAAGATTTCTCTTCTTTTCACAAATTAGCAATTCTTCTTGCTTTTCAAGAGTCTCCTCTTGGCTATCTATTCTTTTCAATAGTTTATTGATTTTTGCGATGGTAGATTTGTTTAAGTTGCAAAATAAAGCATCATCATCATCATCATCGCTCTCTAATTCACTATCACTACTAGGGGGTTTTGTTTTAGCCATTACCTTGCGCCCTTTGGCCATAAGACAAATAGGCGTGTCGTGGTCGGAGTCGTTGTCGCTCAATTCCCCGAAGAGTGACTTGGTTGGTGGAGCGGCTTCAATGGCGAGGGTGGCGACTCCTTCATCATCGGTGTTGGAGTCGGAGTCATTTGAATCCCATTCTTCTCCCATGTGAGCTCGCCCCGAGTACTTCTTCTTGTACGTCTTGTTCTTCTTGAGCGGCTCATTCTTCTTGGTCTCATTTGGGTTGTTCTTCTTCTTTGGACAATCGGCGATGAAGTGTCCAACTTCACCGCACTCATAGCAAGCCCTCTTGTTGTTTCTTCTTCCTCTTGATTTGTCATTGTAGTTCTTCTTGTATTTGCTTGACCCGTCATATTTGAGGAACTTTTTGAATTTCCTCACAAATAGAGCCAAGTCTTCTTCGTCTTCGCTCTCATCTTCCTCATCATCACTTGATGTTGATTCTTCCTTTTTGCTTGCCTTCAAAGCTATTTGCTTCGGTCTTGAGCTTGAGCTTTGCTTGGCAAGGTTCTTCACTTCTTTTGCTTCTTCCTCCATAAGCTCATGTGATAGAATTCTCCCTAGCACATCATTAGGAGTAAGCCTTTTGAAATCTTTTCGCTCTCGTATAAGTGTTACGAGAGTCGAATTCCTTGGAGCAAAGGCTCTCAACATCCTCTTCACCACGACGTGGTCCGTCATGTCCTTGCTTCCAAGCCCTCTAATCTTGTTCACAAGAATCATCAAGCGATCATACATTTGTTGCGGAGTTTCATCATCATTCATCACGAACCTCCCCAACTTTCCTTCAAGCAACTCAATCCTTGATTCTCGTACACTCGATGTTCCTTCGTGAGCTACTTGGAGTGTGTCCCATATCTCTTTGGCTTCTTCTAGACCATCAACCTTGTTGAATTCTTCGGGACTCAATGCTCCAAGCAAAACACTCGCGGCTTGAGCATTACGATGGATGTTTTGTTCTTGTTGCGGTGTAAGCTCCATGTCGTCTTCCGGCATGTCTAAACCTGTACACACAATCTTCCACACACTAGGATGGAGAGACATCAAATGCATTTTCATCTTGTGCCTCCAAGCGGAATAGTACGTGCCATCGAAAAATGGTGCACGCCCGGAGGGCACAGTAATATAGGAGTGCGAAGAAGAAGTATTCAATTTTTCGTAATTAAAAGGAATTTGAGCTCCCTGCGATGACGTTGAAGTGTCACCTTCCTTGGTCTTCGCGGGAGTTCCATGTCCGGCCTTTGGACTATCTTCTTCCCCCGACACAACAACCTTCAACCCGGTGTTGGCCATCACGTTCCCTTCAAGCGGTTAGGCCTTCGAGAAGGTTAGGCTCTGATACCAATTGAAAAGATGAGAAAGTTGCCTAGAGGGGGGGTGAATAGGCAGTTTAAAATTTAAACTAAATTTATCGCAATGAAAGAGTATCGAACTTCGGTATTGGATCGAACTTTCGATATAATCGAACTTCCGATACGATTCGGAATGTCCGATCGACTTTGGACACGGACAATTAATAACTGAGAGTAAAGAACTTGGAATGCAATCTAAGAACGTTATATCAACTAAATAAGGAAACAAGCTTAAGTAAAGTAAGGTAAAGACGCGAATTTGTTCCCGGAGTTCGGATTCTTGAGGGAATCCTACGTCTCCGTTGAGGAGGCTCCAAAGAGCCGGGTCTTTTCCAACCCTTTCCTCCCAAACCTCGGTCACACTTGAGGCTTGGTTCCACTATTGGTTCCTTTCCTTTCGGAGGCGGAGCCGGCCTTCACAAACTTCTCACGGCGTCCCACAATCCTTGGGAGCTCGCGATCGACACCTAGCCGTCTAGGAGTCCTTCAACCTCCAAGAGAAACAAATACTCCGTTGAACGATCTTGGAGGAACACTCTTAAGCTCGAGATGAATGACACTTGCTTTTCACTCTTAGCTCCAAATCTCACTTCTAGTCCTCACTCCTTGGATGATCCCTAAGATCAAAGGGGAGAGCTCAAAAGTAGACTAGAGAGGGCTCAAGGTGCACTAGAGTTCTGCCAAATAGAGTGTGTCACCCTCAAATGAGAGAGGAGTGGGGTATTTATAGATTTTTGCAAAAACTAGCCGTTATACACCCACTCAGCTGCATATCGGAACTTCCGATATCAACATCGGAATGTCCGATATGTGCAAACAATCAGAACTCGAGCGCACTTCAACTGTCGAAAAAAGTGCATCGGAACTTCCGATGTCAACATCGGAACTTCCGATGTTCCCAGAAAAGCCCTTCAACAAATGCTTCTAAGTCCATATCGGACTGTCCGATATAAACATCGGAACTTCCGACTTAACATCGGAATGTCCGATCTAATATATCGGAGTGTCCGATAATTCCAGAGAGCTCCCTTTTTCAGGTTTGAACACATCGGAACTTCCGATGTCAAATATCGGAACTTCCGATGTCAAATATCGGAACTTCCGATATTTCCAGAGAGCACCATAGAAAGCATCAGCAACGTATCGGAACTTCCGATCGAAAATATCGGAACTTCCGATGCATCTACCACACATCGGACTGAAGTAAGCATGCACATCAGAATGTCCGGTCACATCGGAACTTCCGATGTAATATCGGAATGTTCGACTTGAACTTTGAAAGAAACACATTCCGGTGCATGCGCAGTGACTTAGGGTCTCAACAAACATTAAAGTAACATTCATCTGAGCATAGAGACTATCCTAGATCATTCAAGATGCATCCCTCTTAATAGTACGGCATTCCTTACGACACAAAACATAGAAAATACAAGCGTAATGCCGTTTTACTTGCGTAATCTTGTTTGAGGGTATCCATCGCATGTAGATGACCTCACATTGAACCTTTTACCTGCTCATAAGCTCATTGAAGACATTAGTCTCTTTAATCGCTTGTCATTAATCAACCAAAACCAATTTGGGGGCCTAGATGCACTTTCAGATACGTGGCGTGATCCCAGGAGGTAGTTACCTTCTTTGTACCTCTAGTCGTAGTATTTAAACCTCCCTGAAGATCTGTAACAGGGAGGGACCCCCCATATAGAACACAATACACTGGAGTAGGGCTGTTATCTCGGTAGTGAGAGGCCCGAACCAGGATAAACACCGTATCCCCCTTCTCCCGACCTAGCATCGCTCGAACGACCTCCTCGGTCCGTACGTCGGGGCTCTGTTGATCCCCCATTCAACAAGTAAGCTCGACGGGAGCCCGTTCTCCAATCGTCGACAGAACCAGACCGCGCTGTTGCGTGTCAAGGTAGCGGGTTCTCGGAGGTGGTTTTGGGCCTGCGGTGTTCACGGTGGCAACCTACCTATCAGAGTATAGCTGTGAAATCATGTACTGAAAAATTGGCTTAAGAATTGAATTTGCAAATGTGTTTGTGCATGTGCTTGATTAAGTTTTCAATAAACAGAAACTTTTCTTTTTACGTCGGACTAAATTTCCAAGAAACAGTAAGTTTCACTTTTACGCCGGACCAAATTCTGGGTCCGTGGTGAACATGCTTTTGCGCTGCAAAATGTGCATGTACGCCGGACCAAATTATTGATCCGCCGTGAACGTGTTTTCAAATGTTTTTGCGCCGGACTAAAAATTCCAAAAATAGTAAGATTTGCATGTACGTCGGACCAAATTTATTTGGTCCATCGTGAACTGGTTTTTAACGGCTGTTTTCATATGTGTGCCGGACCAAACTTTGGTTCGTCGTGAACGTGAACTCGATTAGGGTTTTGCATTTGAGTTTGGATTATTTGTATGCAATGCTCGTGTGAGTGATTGCATGGTTTGACTTTGAGTAAAGTCGTGGACTTGTGCTCGGAATCGTTTTGTGTTTATTCATGTGTAGGTGTTGCTCGAGGGCGAACGTGGTCGATGATGGGACCGGAACTAGGTTCGTGGAGCAACTGAGGTTCGGGACTAGGTTCTGGAGGAATCGAGGTCTTGGTGGTCAAGGGCGTCATGTGAGACGTTCGAGCTAGAGAACGGTGCACGTGAAGGCTTGTTAGTCACGTGAGTATGGCAGGGTGGCCGTATGCGTGCAGAGTGGTTAGTCACGTGAGTATGGCATGTGGGTTGTACACGCGTGCAAGAGTTGTATTTGGCCAGGTTGGGCCAAGTTGAGTTGTGTTGAATACAGACTCCTTCCATGTTTGGAGTTGGAGTTGTATTCGGACTCTTTGTGTTTGCTCTGTATAACTAAGGGGGAGGTACCTCATGTTTATGAAATCAAGCAGCGCAGTAACGCAGTGCCAGATTTTAAGGTTTTGTACTCTTTTGATTGAAGTGCTTTAGACAAAAAGAAAAAAAAATCAATTCCTTCAAGATCCTCTGCGTGCTACAATAATCCCGAAGCTACAGTACTCGCGATGTTACAGTAATCTTTTGGTTGATCTCTTGCACGTCTTTTCTGGTTCTAGATTGATTCATTGTCAATTTTGATTTCTTGAGTTCCATCTTGATTTGATCCATTCAAATTTTTCTTAAGATTCTATTTTTGTGTTCCACAAAGTTTTATTGGATGTTATTTTATAGAACTTTTTAATCACGAGGGTAGATCAATTCTTGTCATATTTTGTCACAGCAAGCTTGTGGGGTTCATAACTTTTGATTCGTAAGTCCGATCGAGATGATTCTTCTTTTGTTAGATTCAAATTGGAATCTAGTTTCTTATGTTAAAATTTTAGGTCAATCCGACGGTTGGATCTCCAGGTATTCGCAATTTACCGAACAAGTCAAAAAGGCTGAATTCAACAAGTTCGGACTGGTCCGAACTTGACGACACGATCGGACGGTCCGAACTCGACGACTCCGATCGGACTGGTTCGGACTTAACAGTCACGATCGGACCGGTCCGAACTAGTCGTTTTCGAAACAGTCAACTTGCAAAAGCTTATATCTTTTGATCTGAAGATCCGATCGATTGAGCTGATTCTTTATTGGGTAGTTTCTAAATTGATTCTAGTTTCTGCATTATCAATTTCACATCAATCCGATGGATGGATCTTTGGTTATTTGCAATTTAGTGGACGTCTGTTAATCTGTTTTACTTGAAACATCAATCTGTTTTCGCATGAAACATCAATCTATTTTTGTTGAAACATCAATCTGTTTTTGCTTTAAACCGAATCAATCTTTTATAATCTATTTTGGGGTGTTTTGATAATCATCAAAAATTTGTTTTAGCTTCCGCACAATCATTCACCCCCCTCTGATTGCTATATTCGTATATTTCGATCCTACAAGTGGTATCAGAGCCAGGTTTTTCTAATTAATCTTAACCGGTGATTAGAAGAAATAGCAATGGATATGTATACGACAAAACCTTGTGTTTTCGATGGTGTTGATTTTCAGTTTTGGAAAGCAAAGATGGAGGCATTCATCCAGGCGCAGGGCTTCGCAATTTGGGAGAAGGTGTGCAGGCCATATCAAGTACCCAAGATTGATGAAGTCAACGAAACCAATCAAGCACATGTTGAAGCAAACAGTAGAGCATGCAATTTTATCATCCAAGGATTGGGAAGAAGTGACTTCGACCGGGTGATTCATCTCAAGTCTGCATATGAGGTATGGAAATCTCTTTGTGATTATCATGAGGGTTCTAACACCGTCAAAGAGGTTCATCAGGATATATATAAGAAAGAATACATGCGATTTGAGATGAAGCCCGGTCAGTCGCTAGATGATTTCTTTGCACGCTTTAATAAAATTCTTAGCAATTTGCGTGCTGTTGGAGAGCTTTGATGCTGCTGCTAATGCTAGACAATTGCTTGGTGCATTAGACATGTCTATTTGGGAGATGAAAGTAACATCCATTAGAGAATCAACTGTCATGAGTACACTTACTTTAGATGTTCTTTATTCTAAGTTGAAAACTCATGAGTTGGATGTTCTTACTAGGAAGAATGATCATAAATCAATTGCATTGACCTCCCAATCTAGCATGTCTAATAATAATGCTTCTTCAAGTTTTGCTTTGTCCTTCTTGTCTTCACTAACCAATGAACATATTGAGGAATTTTCGGAAGAAGACTTGGCATCACTTTCTTCTCGTTTTAATAAAGCTTTGCAGAATGTGAGAATGAGAAAGAGAGTTAGTGGCAGTCCTCCAAGATGCTATGAGTGTGGTGATTTCGACCATATTCGTCCAAATTGTCCTAAACTAGTAGGTAAAGCATCATGACAGGAGAAGGACAACGACAGAAGAAAAGAGAAGAAGAATTTCCCTTCAAGAGATAGAAAGAAGAAGAGCTTCATCAACCGCAAAGTGGTCCACCGAGTTCTTTCCGCTCTTGAACAAGTCAATTTGAGCAATGTGGATTCGGAGAGCAACGAGGATAGTGCAACTCCAAGCAAGCATGATTTGACGGGGTCAGGGGTTGAAATTTCGGACCGAAATCCGAAATCTCGGCCGAGATTTCGGATTTTGGACCCCTCTGAGATTTGAAATCCCGAAAAATTCAAAAAATTCAAAAAAAAAATTCAAATTTCGAATTTCTCGGCGAGATCTCGGGTTTTTTTTACCGGATTTTGATTTTTGTGCACTGTATTTGATTGTATTTAGGGTCAAGATCATCCACAAAAAATTTCTAAAATTTTTGATGTGTTTTTGCCCATTTTTTGGACGATTCAATCAGTCGGTTTGCACTGTCCGAATTTTTTAAAATTTCTCAAGATTGATCATCATCTGAAAATTTTATGGGAATATTATGGATGTGTTAGGACCATTCACAAAAAATTTCAAAATTTTCTGAAGTGGTTTGAACTATTTTCCATCTCCGGCCATCTGCAGTGAGTTATCTTTGCATCTCGCCGTCCAATACCGAGATCTCGTCTTATTTCTTCCGGATTTTGTCTGAAATTTCTGAATCTTGCCGAGATTTCGGATTTTGGTGACCTTCGGGATTTTACCCAAAACGAGATTTGAATCCTTGGAGTGTAGACACCAGTGAAGGAATGAGGTTAAGTGGTTAGTATGCTATTAAGTGTTAAGTGATTAGTTTTTGGCTTAGTGATAGTAGGTATTTCATATGACATGCATGCATAATTCAAGGTACGAACTTCTCGTGACATAAAGGTTTCATACTTGTAGGTTATTACTTCTTGTATGTATGTCACATTAGTTATTAATTCGTGTTAGCTCTAGATCATTGTTAGCTCAAGATCATCATTATCTGAATTCTGAGAATATCATGATAGGAACATATATTAAACTTTTTAAATGACTTGAAGTTCATTTGTTACATTTGAAAAATCAAAAACTGATTTTACATACGGTTTTTACGATGACTATACCACTGTTACATTTTTTAAAAATTGCTCATGATTGATCATCATCTCAAATTGTTATGGAAATATTAGTGATGTGTCAGGACCATCCAAAAAAAATTTCAAATTTTTTTGACGTATTTTGGACCATTTTTCGGCAGGTTCAATTTGGCCGAGATCTCGGTGATTTCGGCCGAGATCTCGGTGATCTCGGCCGAGATCTCGGATTTCCCGGTTGAAAAAAAACCGGATTTAAAATTTGGTTTTGTAATTCATCCGGATTTTGTCCGAAATTTCCGAATCTCGCCGAAATTTCGGATTTCGTGAACCTCCGGGATTTGACTCAAAACGAGATTTTAAACCTTGGACGAGGTTGTGTCTCTTGGCCAAAAGCAGCGACAGCTTCACCGAGGACGATCACGACAGCGATTTCATTGAGGTAGATCCTTCTTACGATGAATTGGCTATTGCTGTTGCTCGTCTTGGAAAATTGCTTAACAAACGTGATAGAAAAATTAAAAAACATGATATTCTTGTGGAATAATTGAATGCTGAAATTACTAGACTTATGTAACACCCCAAAATTTTGCTTTTCTTAAATTCATGTGTGATTTGGCACTTTGGTGAATTTTTGGAATTTTCTGGAATTTATTTGGATTTATTTGGAATTTATTTGAATTTATTCCATTTTGAAATAATTAAAGAATTTAAATTTGCAAATAAATTTTTGTTGGAAATATTTTATTTTAGTCCAAAATGATCCAAAATATTTTCCAGAATTTTTCTGGAATTTTTCTGAGTCATTTGCTATTTTTAATGAATTAAATGAATTACTGGGAATTATTTTAAATATTAAATCGCTGGAAAATCCAACTCGGGTCAAGTAATCGTTCATCCGACCGAAGTCGGACTCGAGTCCGACCGAGCGATTGACTCGACCGAACCCACTCCTAACCCTAATCAATCCCAACCGTTGGATCAAGATCCAACGGCCGAGATCCGTCCGACCTGCACAGAAGCCGCGGTCCGACCGACCTGCCGCGCCGCGATCGTGGCCGTTGGTTGTGCCACGTGGACGGCCACGATTTCGTCGTCTTCGCCGAGTCCGAAGCTGGACTCGCCGCCGCCGCCGCCAGTAACGAACTAGGTTTCCGTCTAGGGCACGAACGCCGAGGCTATTTAAAGCGTGAGACGCCCCCGAGGTTGCCCTCATCCTTGCGCACCCGCTTTCCCGAGCCATCTCGCCGAGCCGCCGCTGAGCCGCAATCGCCGCCGGAGTTGTCTCTTCCCTCCGCTGCAGTTTGCGCCAAGTTTCCGCCGTCGTCAGTCTTCCGCCAGAAGGAGCCCAGATCCGGAGTCCCCGCGACGAGACGCACTGGCGAAGGAGGTTTCATCTCGCCGAGAAGCCCCGTGGGCGCCAGAGCCGTGGTCATCGGCTCCAGCTACGTCAAGCCGGCGCCGCCGTGAAACCATCGCCGTCCGCGAGCTCGGAGGACCGCCGATCGAATCGAACGGTTGAGGTGAGATCACGTGTTCCAAACCCGATTAGATCTGGACCGTTGGATCAAGATCTAACGGTTCACAATCGCCACGTGCCGTAGCAGTGCGATTATAGGATTAGATCTGGACCGTCCGATCTAGATCGAACGGCCCATGAGCATCGAGTAGTTTCAACGTGTTAACCCTGGATCTAATCCGCGCCGTTGATTTTCAAACCAACGGACGAGATTGCGCCACGTGTCGGGAAGTTGGACCGACGCGGTCAGCGTCGTACGCGTGTGAGCGCGTGTCCCTGACACGCGGGCCCCGCATGTCAGAGGGCCCACACGTCAGCCGTGTTAGCGTGAGACCCCGCACTGACGGGTGGGTCCCACATGTCAGTCACGTGAGCCGTGGACCGAGTCCACCGTGGACCCGAGCCGAGCGTGGACCGAGCCCATGGACCGGCTGACGTCAGCAGGCCAATCAGGAGCTGCCACGTGTCCATGCTGACGCAATAATTAATTTCCGAAAAAGAAAATGATTTATTAATTCGAAATATTGATTTCAAATTTAGATTCAAACTTCAAACGCTTATAACTTTTGCGTTTCAACTCCGATTTGAGCGATTCAAATTTCTAAATTTGTATAAAATTAAGATCTACCTAAATATGAATTTTATTTAATTTTTGGACTAAAGTTTTTCTCTGTAATATTATTTAATTGATTATTTAAACTTTAAACAATCATAACTTTTGCGTTTTAACTCCAAATTTGATTTATTCCAGTTTCTAAAAATCCAGAAAATTATGTTCTCTCTGTTTATGGATTTTATTTGGAGTTTTGGGATCTTTTTGCATAGTGTTTATTTGTGTATTTGCTATTTGCACGCTTTTACGAGTAGACGTTGAAGTGCCTAAGGATTCGAAGGAGAAGTATTGACTCAGGATCCAACTCAAGACCAAGAGCAAGTGCTTTTGAAGGCAAGTTGTGCTTTGACCATGTTGATCCTATTTCAAATCTATTTTGATTTAAACTATTGCATGCTAGTTCAATTAGAAAGATACTTTGTTTAAACACGGGGTTAGATAAATACCAATTTGATATATGACACCTTGATTACTTAAGTATGTGCCATGACCCTTTGTCACCCTAGTTGTGGTTTACTAGTTGGACATTATTAAATTGCCAACATGGGTTTAGATCGTTGTAGTATAACGCTTAGACTCGCACGTGCTCATGACATGATTTTGGATAATTAAATGTTAATATTGACTTAATGATATATTGAACCTGTTTTGGAAAAGTATCATGTGATGTTGATGGCACGTGGTGCATGGTAATCAATCGGGGTTTGATAAATGATTTCGATCGGGGCATGTGGCAAGAGTAATCAGTGGGCCAGCTTGTGGCATTGGGAGTGTTGATTTGGTTTTTCGGGTAGTCTTGCCCTGGTCACTCTAAGGACTTAACCTTGCAAGCCTTTGAACTGGTCATACTTGCAACCACATGGTCGGAATGGGACGGCCCTAGTTGACTAAGTCGCTAAGGACTCACTTGTGGAGCCTCAGGGTGTCGATTACACCTTTTGTGTGATTGTGCGGGAGCGTATCGTGGTCGTGGCCAGTACCCATCTAACGGTGTGTTGGTCCCATACTTCGCCTTGGCTAAGGGAAGGGATGGTGTAGAGCACGAACCTGAGAGGACCACCTGTGTTGTTTGAGGCTTAGAAAGGCTTTGTTATGATCGCTCATTCGCATACTCTTGTATGGCGATTCACTACCGACGTGGTGAGTGGATTGTATCTTGTGGGTAAAGTGCATAACCTCTGCAGAGTGTAGAATCTATTTGAATAGCCGAGTCCACTGTGATCTTGGACAATGCTCGGAATTACAGTCAAGGGTTAGATTTTCTCAAATTAACTTGGATTTGAAAAGTTGGGTTGGTTTAATAATGAAGATGATGGAAATGTGGTTTAGGATGGGGAAAAATGTTTATTAAAATTCTGAAAAGTTATTTATGCTTTACTTATTTCTACCGCTTTGAATCTACTTATATTACTTGTCAAATGTTTACACGCAAATATACCTTAAGCTATTCCTTTGTACCAAGCCATGCATATAGTATATTAGTTTGCATTCTGCATGACTTGTCGAGTACCAAGTACTCACCCTTGCCCCAACACAATATCGCTTGAAGAGGAGATTACGCCACTTTGGAGGAGGAACTCCAAGAGGACCCGTCTACTTAGGGATGCGAGCCCGATCAGTTGCTGTGGTATACTGGATGGCGCCACGAAGTTTATTTGATTTTCCGCTGCTATTATTTCTCTTTTAATAAGTTTCGCCTTGCAAGGCATATATTTGTAACTTGGCCATAAGGTCGAGTAACCCTTTGATTATTTAAATAAAGTACTTTGATAGTATCGTTTGGTATGATTGTGATATATACCGATGTTAAGACTGTGCACTAGCGCGTTCTGGACTAGTGCTTTGAATACACAGAGGGTCCGGATTTGCAAATTCGGGGTCCCGACAGAGGTGGTATCAGAGCCATACTTGACTGTAGGCTCAACCCTAGCTAGAATGGTCGTAGTGAGGATAAAACCTATTTTCTAAAGCTAAAAATTTGTGAAGACAAGAAATGACATCTCGACTTATCCCCTTCTCTCTTTTCTTGTCTCTTGCTAAAATTTTTCCTTACCTTGTCACAATTCAAAAATTCCGAGTTCTTACGTAAAGCACTCTTGTGACAGATGGAGGAAGAGTTCAACTACGTTGATCTAGGAGTTGGTCACGCCGCGGAACTTTGGCACATGCTACAAACTCTCGGAGATTTTGAGAAGCCCCAATACCAAGTGGAAGTGATCAGACAAGCAGGATTGATCAAGGCTTGTGACGTGAGGATTGAGGTACCTGTCAGGAAGAGGGGCCCAGGCAATCGCCCGATACACCTGACCGCTAGAAGATCTACAATGCGAGATGGGTATCCAAGAAGTTTCACGACGAGCAATGCGGCACATTACGATATCCACGCCAGAGAGTTGGAAAGCACGGTGTTCCGTTATCATCCACAAGCGATAACCTTCTTGACCAAGGCGATTCAGGATGAGAATGCCACGGTTACACGGTTAGCACGATTCGTCGTCGCCAGGAAGATGTACTAGATAATACAAGCAAGGAGCTCTGAAGGCCCGCAAGGAGATCACGACAGAGAAGAACAGATGGCGGGAAGCTCAAGAGTATGTGGCACACCTTCTACGAAGGATTGACGAGTTGGAGATGACTTTGTACGGACTGCACTCCAGAGCCAAGATTGAGCTACACGAGCCGATCCAGAGGAGTCGATCTCGATGAGGACACCGCTTCTTCGACTACCACAGATGACATAGTCATTTGGACATGGCGATCGTTTCGCGCCTATGCCGCAAAGACCCGCACTCGTGCCATGGAGGTTTTCGATGAGTGAACATAGGTTCTATAGTGAGATTCCTTCGCCGAGTCGAGTCATGGAATAAAGAGTTACCCTTTAGACGTTAGACTCCAGAGTTAGTTCGATTTGGATTTGCTTTGTTTGCTGAGTGTGCAGTATGTGTTGCAAGGCCCTTAGGCATTGTAAGCAGCCATACCAAGTTATTAATAATAAAGTTGGACCTTAAAAGTTACCCCTTTCGCCCGCATAAGTTCCATATTACTTGTCTATTCTTGTTTCCCTCTCATCTCTAAACCTAGAGCAAATCGACAGATGGTGAACACCCGTAGAAACTTTGGAAGCAATGGGAGTGGATCTCGCCAACAGAAAACCCCAATGATAGAGCACCAAAGACCACCAGATGATATGCAGAATTTTGGAGCATTTCTTGCTGCTCAGACCCGATTGATGCATGCTATGATGCAACAAATGCAGCACGTCATCGCTCAGGCCACTTTGCTAATCAAGTTAATCAGTGGACCACGCCAGAATACAAGGTGTCGAGGAGTTCATGAGAACTCACCCACCCACTTTCTTCCGGGAATGCCAATCCATTGGAGGCCGACGATTGGTTAAGATCAATTGAGAGGAAGCTACACATAGCTCAATGCATAGGGAATGAGAAGGTACTCTACGCTTCTCATCGGTTGGAAGGAACATTGGCCGAATGGTGGGAGAACTTCGTACACGCAGAGAACCCTCAAGATATCACTTGGGAGGAGTTCACACCGCATTCGACAAGATCACGTGCCTGAAGGAATTATGGACCTTAAGAAGGAGGAGTTCAGAGCATCAAGCAAGGTAATCAGCCAGTGGCCGACTACTGAACAAGTTCACACAGCTAGCACGCTACGCACTGAGGATGTAGCGACAGATAAATCTAGGCAGCCTCGTTTCATGAAGGGACTCAACTCAGGATTGCAAGTAGGGTTGATCACCCACACCTTTCCAGATTTCCAAGAGTTGGTGAATAAGGCGCTTATTCTTGAGGACAAGCGCAAGGAACTGGATGAGAACAGAAGCGCAGGATGCAACAAAGAAGGATCACGTCGAGGAACGCAACAGCGCTTGAGAGTTGCACCAAATCAATTCTTCAGATTCCAACCACGAATGCAACAAGGACACCATCCTCAAAGACCAAGACCTGCCAATCAAAACTACTGCACTTCACCCCGCTAGAAACGCTACCCTGTGCAGCCAAAGAAGGAACGATGAGACGCTGCTACAAGCAAGAACGAGCCAGACACTTTGCCGCCAGCTTGTCCAAAGAAGACAGCAGAGCGACTCCGGTTCGTTTCAACCTAGGAACCACCCAGCTAGGACGCCAAAGATCAGTGAGCCACACCCTGCACCGTGGTGAGAGGCCAAGTCAACCATGTCACCGCAGATGCACCGCAAAATGCTACTGACGTCGTAGATCGGGTAAGTTACTTGTTAACTCCACTGCAACAGCTTTGTTTGACTCGAGCTTCAGATTCGCTTGTTTCGCAAGGCTTTGCTGCTAGAAATGACTTGAGAATGGCAAGACTTAAGTGCATGTCGTTAGTTCAAACCCCTGGTTCGAACTCCGAACGGAAGTAGGATGTTCCGGGTGAGAATACTAATAGATGGAATAGAGTTCCTAGCAAACCTTATAATTTTGGAGACCCGGACCTTAGATGTTATATTGGGAATGGATTGGTTATCCAAGCACAAGGTGTATTGGATTGTGGACGAAGGACTATCTCGATCGAGAGCCCGTGTGGGAAGAAAGTGGAATTTCAAGCCACTGCGATTAGAGATGGGCTGATTGATGGTTAACAGTACCAAGGCAATCAGCATAGAGGATGTCCCAAGAGTGAATGAGTACCCGATGTTTTCCCGAGGATCTACGGTATGCCACGGACAGGGACATAGAGTTTGTGATAGAGCTTGTACCGGTACAAAGACCGATAGCAAAGAGACCCTATCGGATGTCTACCGAGGAGTTGGTAGAGATGAAGAAACAAATTGGAAGAGTTAATGGATAAAGGATTTATCGTACCAAGTTCGTCGCCGTGGGAGCACCGCTTTGTTTGTCAAGAAGAAGGACGGGAGTTTCGGGATGTGCATTGACTACCGTGCACTCAATGAAGTCACCGTGAAGAATAAGTATCCGCTACCCAGGATTGATGATTTGTTTGATCGATTAAGAGGAGCCGAGTTTTCTCCAAGATTGATCTCGAGATCGGGATACCATCGCTTGAAGATCCGATCGTAAGATATTCAAGACCGCATTCTCGTCAAGATATGGACATTACGAGTTTCTGATTATGTCCTTTGGACCGATTTAATGCGCCAAATTATTTCATGAATATGATGAATAAGGTGTTCATGGAATATTTGGACAAGTTTGTCGTCGTGTTCATAGACGATATCCTAGTCTACTCCAAGACAGAGGATGAACATGCCGAACACTTAAGGCGAAGTTTTGGAAAAGCCGAGGAACAAAGCAACTTTTCGCCAAGTTCAGCAAGTGTGACTTTTGGAAGGACAAAGTGGAGTTTCTTGGACATGTAATGACCGCATGAAGGAGTCGCCGTGGATCCAAGCAAAGTAGAAGCGGTGTTACATTGGGAACAACCAAAGATCGTGACCCAGATTCGAGTTTCCTTGGAATGGCAGGATACTACCGCCGTTTCAACGAAGGCTTTTCGACGATTGCGAAACCCCTTACACAATTGCTGAAGACTGAAAAGAAGTTTTCATTGACGCCAGAATGTGAGAAATGATTTCAGGAGCAGAATAAGAGATTGACATCAAGACCGGTGTTAGTACTACCGGATGTTGCTCAAAGCTTCGATATTTATTGTGACGCATCGCGCCAAGGACTTGGATGTGTTGCCGATGCAGAATGGAAAGGTCGTCCGCGTATGCATCAAGGCGATTGAGGCCGCATGAGGAAAATTATCCGACACATGACCTAGAGTTAGCCGACGTAGTGCATGCCTTGAAGATATGGCGTCACTATCTGATTGGAAACAGATGTGAAGTATATACGGATCATAAGAGCCTTAAGTACATATTCACCCAATCGGATCTGAATATGAGGCAAAGGAGATGGCTAGAATTGATCAAGGACTATAATGTTGGAATTCATTACCATCCCGGGAAGGCCAACGTAGTAGCCGATGCTCTGAGTCGGAAAAGCCATACCGTGAGTGCGTTGCTAGCCACAAGTCAGGATGAGTTATGTAAGGATTTTCAGAAGATGAAGATCGAGGTTGTACCTAGCGGATTCTTGGCCGCATTGGAAGTAAAGCCTACCCTAGAGGATCAGATCCGAGAAGGACAGAAGGATGATGACAGGATCCGCAGGATTAAGTCCATCAAGGAGGAAGGCAGGGCAGAGGACTTCAAATTGGATGAACAAGGCACGTTGTGGATGAAGGATCGCATTTGTGTGCCTAACAAAAAGGAGTTAAAGCAACTGATTTTGGAAGAAGCCCATGACTCTAAGTACTCGATTCATCCTGGAAGCGCCAAGATGTATCAGGATCTGAAGGAGAGATTCTGGTGGCCGAGTATGAAACGTGAAGTTGCCGAGCATGTTGCATTGTGCGACGTATGCCAGAGAGTCAAGGCAATGCATCAGAAACCAGCAGGATTGCTACAATTGCGTGAAAATACCTCGAGTGGAAGTGGGAGGAAATCGGAATGGATTTCATTACCGGTTTGCCAAAGACTCAAGGAGGTTATGACTCCATATGGGTTATAGTGGATCGCTTGACTAAAGTAGCCCATTTATCCTCGTGAAGACCACTTACTCGGAGATAAATTAGCGAGTTGTACATGATCGATTGTTTGTTTGCACGAGTGCCAAGGAGGATTGTATCGGATGAGGTACCCAATTTACCTCAAGGTTCTCGGAATAAGTTGCATGAAGCCATGGGGACCCGTTTGAACTTCAAGATCTGACTTATCATCCACGCGAGCGGATGGGCAGACCGAAAGAGTCAACCAGATTCTGGAGGATATGTTAAGAGCTTGTGCATTGGCTTATGCTACCTCTTGGGATAAAAGTTTGCCGTATGCCGAGTTTAGTTACAACAATAGTTATCAGGCTAGTTTACAGATGTCACCTTTTGAGGCACTGTATGGTCGACCCTGTCGGACACCATTGAATTGGAATGAGACCGTGGCGAGCCGTGTCTTTGGGCCTGATATTCTTCAAGAGGTCAAGAAGCGGTCGCCATAATTAGGGAAAGGTTGAAGATAGCCCAATCTCGGAGGAAGAGTTATCTTGACAATCGTCGCGAGATTTGAGTTTTGAACCAGAAGACTTTGTATACCTCAGAGTTACGCCTCTCAGGGGAGTTAAGAGGTTCCATGCCAAAGGGAAACTCGCACCCCGTTATGTTGGACCATTTAAGATTTTGAGTCGCAGAGGTGAAGTTGCCTACCAGCTGGAGTTGCCCACAGTCGTTGGCAGGAGTGCATGACGTATTCCATGTGTCCCAGCTTAAAGAAGTGTCTCCGAGTTCTGAGGAGCAGACACCGCTAGAGTCAATTGAGTTGCAAGAAGATTTGACTTATAAGGAGCATCCCGTGAGGATTCTAGACACAATGGATCGAGAAACTAGAAACAAGTCAACCCGATTCTCAGAGTTCATTGGAGCAACCATGAAGAAAGTGAAGCGACTTGGGAGGCGAAGAGGATTTGAAGAAAGAATTTCCAAACCTATTCCTTTAGTAAGCCCTGAATCTCGGGACGAGATTCTATTAAGGGGGAGGTTTGTAACACCCCAAAATTTTGCTTTTCGTAACTTCATGGGTGATTGGGCACTTTGGTGAATTTTTGGAATTTTCTGGAATTTATTTGGATTTATTTGGAATTTATTTGAATTTATTCCATTTTGAAATAATTAAAGAATTTAAATTTGCAAATCAATTTTTGTTGGAAATATTTTATTTGAGTCCAAAATGATTCAATATATTTTCCAGAATTTTTCTGAATTTTTCTGAGTCATTTGCTATTTTTAATGAATTAAATGAATTACTGGGAATTATTTTAAATATTAATTCGCTGGAAAATCCAACTCGGGTCAAGTACTGTTCATCCGACCGAGTCGGACTCGAGTCCGACCCGAGCCAGTTGACTCGACCGAACCCACTCCTAACCCTAATCAATCCCAACCGTTGGATCAAGATCCAACGGCTGAGATCCGTCCGACCTGCACTGAAGCCGTGTCCCATCGACCCGCCGCCGCGCGATCGTGGCCGTTGGTTGTGCCACGTGGACGGCCACGATTTCGTCGTCTTCGCCGAGTCCGAGCTGGACTCCGCCGCCGCGCCCGCCGCCGTAACGAACTAGGTTTCCGTCTAGGGCACGAACGCCGAGGCTATTTAAAGCGTGAGACGTCCCCCGAGGTTGCCCTCATCCTTGTGCACCCGTTTCCCCGAGCCATCTCGCCGAGCCGCCGTTGAGCCGCAATCGCTCGCCGGAGTTGTCTCTTCCCTCCGCCGCGTTTGCGCCTTTCCTGCCGTCCGTCGTCTTCCGCCGAAGGAGCCTGATCCGAGTCCCCGCGACGAGACGCACGAAGGAGGTTTCATCTCGCCGAGAAGCCCGTGGGCGCCGTAGTCGTGGTCATCGTCTCAGCTCCGTCAAGCCCGCGCCGCCGTGAAACCATCGCCGCCTGGCGAGCTCGGAGGACCGCCGATCCAGATCGAGCGGTTGAGGTGAGATCACGTGTTCCAAACCCGATTAGATCTCGACCGTTGGATCAAGATCTAACGGTTCACACCGCCACGCGCCGTAGCAAAGGCGATTATAGGATTAGATCCGGACCGTCCGATCTAGATCGAACGGCCCATGAGCATCGAGTAGTTTCAACGTGTTAACCCTGGATCTAATCCGCGCCGCTGATTTTCAAACCAACGGACGAGATTGCGCCACGTGTCGGGAAGTTGGACCGACGCGTCAGCGTGACGCTGCGTGTGAGCGCGTGTCTCGACACGCCGGGCCCCGCATGTCGAGGGCCCACACGCCACCGTGTTAGCGTGAGACCCCGCGACCGACGGTGGGTCCCACATGTCGATCCACGTGAGCCGTGGACCGAGTCCACCGTGGACCCGAGCCGAGCGTGGACCGAGCCCATGGACTGGCCGACGCCAGCAGCCAATCAGGAGCTGCCACGTGTCCATGCCGACGCAATAATTAATTTCGAAAAGAAAATGATTTATTAATTCGAAATATTGATTTCAAATTTAGATTCAAACTTCAAACGCTTATAACTTTGCGTTTCAACTCCGATTTGAGCGATTCAAATTTCTAAATTTGTATAAAATTAAGATCTACCTAAATATGAATTTTATTTAATTTTGGACTAAAGTTTTTCTCTGTAATATTATTTAATTGATTATTTAAACTTTAAACAATCATAACTTTTATGCGTTTTAACTCCAAATTTGACGATTCCAGTTTCTAAAAATCCAGAAAATTATGTTCTCTCTGTTTATGGATTTTATTTGGAGTTTTGGGATCTTTTGCATAGTGTTTATTTGTGTATTTGCTATTTGCACGCTTTTACGAGTAGACGTTGAAGTCTGGGAAGGATTCGAAGGAGAAGTATTGACTCAGGATCCAACTCAAGACCAAGAGCAAGTGCTTTTGAAGGCAAGTTGTGCTTTGACCATGTTGATCCTATTTGAAATCTATTTTGATTTAAACTATTGCATGCTAGTTCAATTAGAAAGATACTTTGTTTAAACAGGGGTTAGATAAATACCAATTTGATATATGACACCTTGATTACTTAAGTATGTGCCATGACCCTTTGTCACCCTAGTTGTGGTTTACTAGTTGGACATTATTAAATTGCCAACATGGGTTTAGATCGTTGTAGTATAACGCTTAGACACGCCACGTGCTCATGACATGATTTTGGATAATTAAATGTTAATATTGACTTAATGATATATTGAACCTGTTTTGGAAAAGTATCATGTGATGTTGATGGCACGTGGTGCATGGTAATCAAGCGGGGTTTGATAAATGATTTCGATCGGGCATGTGGCAAGAGTAATCAGGTGGGCAGTTGTGGCATTGGGAGTGTTGATTTGGTTTTTCGGTAGTCTTGCCCTGGTCACTCTAAGGACTTAACCTTGCAAGCCTTTGAACTGGTCATACTTGCAACCACATGGCTGGAATGGGACGGCCCTAGTTGACTAAGTCGCTAAGGACTCACTTGTGGAGCCTCAGGGTGTCGATTACACCTTTTGTGTGATTGTGCTGGGAGCGTATCGTGGCTGTGGCCAGGTACCCATCTAACGGTGTGTTGGTCCCATACTTCGCCTTGGCTAAGGGAAGGGATGGTGTAGAGCACGAACCGGAGAGGACCACCTGTGTTGTTTGAGGCTTCCGAAAGGCTTTGTTATGATCGCTCATTCGCATACTCTTGTATGGCGATTCACGGCTGACGTGGTGAGTGGATTGTATCTTGTGGGTAAAGTGCATAACCTCTGCAGAGTGTAGAATCTATTTGAATAGCCGAGTCCACGGTACTGGACAATGCTCGGGAATTACAGTCAAGGGTTAGATTTTCTGAAATTAACTTGGATTTGAAAAGTTGGGTTGGTTTAATAATGAAGATGATGGAAATGTGGTTTAGGATGGGGGAAAAATGTTTATTAAAATTCCTGAAAAGTTATTTATGCTTTACTTATTTCTACTGCTTTCGAATCTACTTATATTACTTGTCAAATGCTGTTTACCGCAAATATACCTTAAGCTATTCCTTTGTACCAAGCCATGCATATAGTATATTAGTTTGCATTCTGTGCATGACTTGCTGAGTACCAAGTACTCACCCTTGCCCCAACACAATATCAGTTGAAGAGGAGATTACGCCAGCTTTGGAGGAGGAACTCCAAGAGGACCCGTCTACTTAGGGATGCGAGCCCACTGCCTGGTTACTGTGGTATACTGGATGGCGCCACGAAGTTTATTTGATTTTCCGCTGCTATTATTTCTCTTTTAATAAGTTTCGCCTTGCAAGGCATATATTTGTAACTTGGCCATAAGGTCGAGTAACCCTTTGATTATTTAAATAAAGTACTTTGATAGTATCGTTTGGTATGATTGTGATATATACCGATGTTAAGACTGTGTGCACTAGCGCGTTCCTGGACTAGTGCTGAATACACAGAGGGTCCGGATTTGCAAATTCGGGGTCCCGACAACTTAAGACCTTGATTCCTGATAATGATGCTTGTAAATCATGTGACTGAATTTACAATGAGCTTACTTTGTTTAGGAAAGAGCATGTTACCTTGTTAGAGCAAATTAATGCTGAAAATGAGAAAAATAAGAAACTTGTTAAACATGCTAGCTGTTCTACCATTGATTTGCATGATACAACTCCAAGCAAGCATGATTTCATTAAAGCTCAAATTTTAATTTTTAGCAAGCTTAGCACGATAAAGTAATATGAACTTAGATATGACTAAGCCAGCAATGATCCTTAGAAAAGTAGCAAGGTGCATAACATGAATGAGAATTCATTTAATAATAGACAAAGCTCACTTAAGACAAAAAATGAAGTTTATATGCAATGCATGACGAAGAAGAAAAAAGGCTTGTTGAAACCCCCCTCGACAAATGAATCAATTTTAAGCATAAATATGGTTCAAGTTGAGTTTAAGAAAAATTAAGTGTAGAAAACCTCCAGATGAACTCTACTAAAACCAAAAATGCAGAATGAGAAGAGGAAACTGAGAAACTAAAAGCTGGGCAGTCTATAGAGCATAGAAAAGGCGATGAGAACACTATGGCTCAGACTTGCTCTTATCTTCTCTATATGACTGACATAGGAAAGCTAATTCTATAAACCCAAGCTAGGGAGTACACACATATCCTGTTTACCCGGGGGGCCCCAACACCTACAAGACCTACAAGACTATGAGGGAACTCAACCTAGAGAGAAGAGAGGATAGTTAATTAAGCATGATAACAACCTATAGCATAACTAAGAGGTCCATGCAAAACATGCCAGAAATCTAAGTGAAGTGAACTTAGCACTCTAACACTAAACCCACATACACCCAGAAGATGCAAAGGAAAAAGAGATGATGGAGGTAAATATATAATACATAATATACAAGACCTTGCTCCACCTCAAGTAATTCCATAAGGGCACACGACTACAAGCTCTCCCCGCAGGGTCACAAATGTAGAGCTATCCAAAAGCTTGGTGAAGATATCGGCAATATAGTGGTCATTCTCCACAAACCGGAGCACTATATCACATTTCTTCATATGGTCTCTAAGGAAGTGGTATTGGATATCTATATGCTTAGTCCTGGAATGCTACACTCAGTTCTCGGTAATGTGAGTGGTAGAAGTGTTGTCACAAAAGAGTGAAACACTATCTATGTCTGACCCAAAGTCCTGCAAGGTTGATCTCATCCAAAGCACATGACTACAACAACTCATGGCTACAATGTACTCGGCCTCAGCAGTGGATTGTGCAACTCCAGACTACTTCCTAGAAGTCCAAGAGACAAGAGAAGTGTTAATAAATTGGCAAGTGCTAGAGGTGCTCTTCCCATCTATCCTACAGCCAGCAAAGTCTGCATCTGAAAAGGCTCTAAGGGACAAACTAGCGGAGGAAGTGTACCAAATACAATAATCAATGGTAGCTCAAAGGTACCAAAAGATGTGCTTCACCACCTGGTGGTGAGAGGGATGAAGAGAGGTATGAAATCAAGCGCATAAACATACAACAAAAGTGTATGTCTGGCCTCAAAGCAGTGAGGTACAAAAGGGAGCCGATCATGCTCCTGAACTCCTTTTGATCAACTGGCTCACCAACCTCATCAAGTTCAAGGATAGTCGTAGTGGACATAGGAGTCATCATCGGCTTCCTATCAGACATTTCAAAGCATCTCAAGAGGTCTCGAGTGTACTTGCCTTGATGCAAGAAAATGCCTTCTCGAGCTAGCTTGATCTGGAAGCTAAAGAAGTAGCTTAACTCGCCCATCATGCTCATCTCCAACTATGTGTTCATCACATCTGAAAACTGAGAGACAAGAGCATGCGAAGAGCCACAAAAAATAATATCATCCACATAAATCTAGACAAGTAGAAAGTCAGAATATTGATGTCTAACGAATAAGATCTTATCTACTTTACCCATCTCAAAACTATGACTAAGAAGGTAAGACTTAAGCCTCATACCAAGCTCTCAGTGCCTGCTTAAGTTCATACAAAGCCTTGAAAAGCTTATAGACATGATATGCATATTTGGGGTTTTCGAATCCTAGAGGCTGCCTCACATAAATCTCTTCCTCAATAGGTACATTGAGGAATGCACTCTTGACATCCATCTGATACAGCTTGAAGCCCTTGTATGCCAAGAATGCAAGAAGGATCTTAATAGCCTCTAGTCTAGCTATAGGGGAAAGGTTTCCTCAAAGTTAAGACCCTTAACATGAGAGAATCCCTGAGTGACTAGCCTAGCCTAGCCTAGCCTTGTTCCTAATGACCACCCATCCTGACTTTGCTTCTTATTTGAACACCCACTTTATCCCAATGACATTATGACTTGAAGGGGCTTAACAAGATGCTAGACCTTGTTTCTCTCAAAGTTCTCAAGTTTCTCGTGCATGGCACTGATCCAAGACTCATTTATAAATGCATAAAAAACATCCTTTGGCTCAAAGGTGGCAATAAAAGCAGAGTGAAGATAGAAGAGAGAAACACTTGACTTTGAGCACATGACACGCTCAAACAGACCATCGATCATCTGGTCTAGCGAATGATGACGCTAAATGTGACGAGGAGGTCTAGAAGCAAAAGTGGTATCTATCTCATCCACAATAGAGATAGGAGAAGAGCCACTAGCTGCAGAAGTGTCTAAAGGTAAGGACTACACACTTGAGGTGCATTGGTAGAATCAAGAGGCACCTCAAGTGCAGAGATGACTGAATCAGGTAGAGTACCATCATCTCCATCATCTTCATCCTCTACAAAGATGGTCTCGGAGAGAGAGAGAGGAGAAGAACCTAATATATTTGGTCTAGTTCCTTGACTAGCCTCATCAAAGGTCACCTCACAGGTCTCTATAATGAAACCTTGCAACCAAAAACACAAAAATATGCAACACTGGGCTTTCTTCCATACATCAATTCATATAAAGTGAGGTGCAGTTGTGCTCTCAAGAAAACTCGATTAAACACATGGCAATCAGTAGCTATAGCCTCAGCCCAAAACTTCCTAGGGGTACTATACTCATCTAGCATTGTCCTAGACGTCTCGACTAAGGTCCTGTTCTTCCTGTTCACTACGCCATTCTGCTGAGGGACGTATAGAGAATAGAACTGATTCTTAATACCTAACTCTTCATAGAAGCTCTCAAAATAGGAGCTCTTGAACTCTGTGCTATTATCACTGTGTATATCTCTCAAGGCACATGGAAGCTCAATAGATAATTTACAAGCCAAACCCTGAAGTGGGTAAAAGACTCATCCTTCAAAGCCATGAAGAACACACAAAAACAGCTCAAAAAACCATCAACAATAACAAAAATGTACCACTTCCCACCCATTGACTGCACTCTAGCTGGACAAATAGTGTCCATATGTAAAAGTTGTTCTGGTGCGTTAATCATCACAACAGTAACCGGGGCTGAGAAGCAGCAACCATCTTATCATGTTGGCAACAAGAGCAAACCAAGTCTTTGACCATTTTAAGTTTGGACAAACCACAAATGAGATCATGGCTGCTAACTCAGGTCAAATGATCAAAATCAATGTGACTAAGGCCCCGTTTGGCAACTTGGAACCGAGCAGTTTCTATTAGAATCTGGGAGAAACCCAACCAAACGGGCTAAAACTCGGAACGATTCTCCTCGGAACGTTTCTTCTTTTTCCACACCGTGGTTGAATCACTCTCAACCCCGTTTCACTAGTTTCTACTAGAATCTGAAACCGTACCAAACGATTTGCAGAAAGTGATTCTGATTCTACATGAAATGTTTCTACCAAGAATCTGAAACCGTTTCCGTTTCTACTAGAATCTGGAACCGTACCAAACGGGGCCTAAGTCTCCTATGCTAGAAAGAGAGATCACGGGATACTGAAGCAACTAGACAACAAAGAAAATTGCCAGAAGAATCAGCAAAATCAACACAAAAGACTCTCCTAAATCTAGAAATCCTGCAAACCAAGCCTCCAAAAAAAATCGAGAATTCTATAGGCATTACGCTTGAAGCTTACCTTGAAATCATCATCGATAAGCCAAGACACATAAAGTAAATTATACTGTAGCTTCCTCACCAAGGCAACATCCTTAAGAAAGAAACTATTATGAATGCACACGGTACCTCTAGCGATGACTCGACCAAAAGAAGCATCCCAAGAGTGATTCACTCATCACTAGGTGCATGGGCTAGGGAAGAGAACCAACAGGAATCTCTGGTCATGTGGCAAGAACAGCCGGAGTCTACAGGCCAAACCTCGCCCTTCTTAGCCCTATGAATATATATATATATAAGTGAAAGTGAGAGGTCGATGACACAGTACTAGGGTAGATAAGCACAGATGTAGGAATCCAATAATTAGTCACACGATGAATACAAGTATCAGTCACAGAAATAGAAGACTGAGCTCTAACGTTTCTCAGAGGCTCAATTCTCACAAAGTCAAAAGCAATGCCTGTAGAAGGTTTAGGAGAAAGATCTAAGTTGGTTCGCCGATGTGCAAAAGCTAGACCATCCTAGTAACGCTGCTCAAACCTTCTACTGGTAGAAACAACATCATGCAGCTAATATCCACCTTGATGGGAAAAACATGGAAATATCAAGAGGATGGTGGAAACTCTGACCACAAATAGCTCTAGAACTAAAGCTAGAATGCACATTTGGAAAACCAAGTCCTGGACGCTGTCCAATAACAAGAAACTCTCTAGCCTATCTAGAAGCCATGGATGCCTTAGAAGCATTCTGAGTCCAGGGATGACCCTAAATACCCCTAAGAGCACGAAAATGCTCATGCCATGCGATGTTGGTGCGCCTGAAGGAGAACTCAACTACATGTCCATCCCTCTAACAGAAGGTTCCAGAATTATTTGCCTTACTCGAGGCTGAAGCTATAGGAAGGGCTACCTTCTCATTAGAGATCCCTTGGACAACGCCTATTGACTGAAACACCATAGTACTAGTCCTAAGTGAATTATAGAGGAAAGATTACAAATATAAAATTATACTCGTGGTCGACGAAAAATAAAAAACAAATAGTAGATTGATTATTTCATTGATTGTGTCCCTGATTATCTTGCCTGTCGATTCTTTTATAGCATTTATGCTGATCGTACCCTTTTCCCACTCCGTAGAAACACATATCAGTCTTAATCTCCAAAAAAAAAAAACTCTAGCCTAAACCGATTATTAACGTATCTATATCCTTATCTCTCCAAATCGGCAAAAAACTATCAAATCGATCATATCTATCCAATCGGCTGAAACTGCCAAATCTTGGTGTCACCAGCGTTCTTCTTCTTCGACACTAGCGTCTTCCTCATCTCCAACCGAGATGCACTCTGTCCTCGTAACCACGTGATGAGGACATCACTACCATGGATACGGCCATGCCTACAAACCCAATTGAAACCAACAATGTAATACAAGGACCAATTACTCGAGCTCGCACACGTCAATTCAATTACCAAGTGAATGCGTTCCTTGGGTTGCATACAAATATTTTAATGGATAGAATACTATTTAATCCTTATGATAATTTTATTGTCCTTAGGAACCAAGGAGAAGGACTCCCAAGTGTCAAGCATGAAGCCAATTCTTTCGGTGCACAAGATCAACTCGGATTCGGCCTCCAGAACAGCTCCAATTTAAAACGACCATAACTTTTGATCCACAAGGGTGTTCGAGGTCTATGAGTACTGGTTTGAAAGGTTTCGACGTCCTTTTTCCAACGGATCCGACCCCATCCCCAAATTCCGTCCGAGTCGACAGGAATCTGCAAAACAATTGGTGTCACTTTTCCAATCCGAGAAGACTTGGGCTTTGGGCCTTGTAATAGAGTTGTAGTTGGTATCCTACTTCTTTGGACGTGATTCCCACGTCCCTAGTTCTCATAAATAGCCAGCCATCGGCTCCTTAGGGTTTTGAGTTTTATTTGATTAGTTTAGCCAAGTGCAAACTTGATCCTGCGAGTTGTGCTGGACAGGCACCTTGTCAAGATCGTCAATAAGACTCCACTTTGTTTCGCTTCCACTTTTATCTGCAATTTCAGATTGCTTATTTTATTGTTCTTGCTTGTTCTTTGGTTGCTTGCAGGAATTGAACCTCGTGTGTCAGGTTGATCGTGCCTACGGCAAGATCAATAACCTGCCGGAGTTGGTTTAGCGATTGCTAAGGCGCATCGTCGTCGTACGGTGTAGTCGGATCGTCAAAGTCGTCTCCAACAAAATCGATCGTGTATTTCTCATCGAAAAATCGGGACACCCATAGCGCCATCACCACGTCGGTAGGTGCTCTATTTGTCCCCGGTTCCTTTCTTCTCTCTTGCAATAGTCTAAATGGATTAGACCTAGGCCAACATGACACAGAGATGACATGTCTGGGCAGATACATGCATGTACACATACTGATATAAACATGTGCGCATCTACTCTATTAATTCATACATTCTTGACAACTTGCTATCAGTTAAGCATCGTTGTCGATCATCTTGTGTTCCCTTTCTAGATCCTCCTGCTCGATCAATCATGAAGTTAACAAACGATTAATAAATACAACATAATGCTCAGTATTGCATTTACATGTTATACGTATTCTCAACTAATTTGTCTCCCATCATTGTTTCTGTCGTTTTTCATTCCTACTCTAGTGGAAATATCCTAGACGCGCGGTCGCGATGCACGCCTCTCCTCAAAAAGGTACATGGATGTATTTTTTTGGAAATTTGGGGGCTTTTGCCAAAAAAAAAACAATGAAATTGGGAAATTTTGAGGATCTTTTCGTAAAAAAGGGGCCTAGATGTAATTTCTAGAGGCTTTTACAAAAGAAACCGAGGAAATCATGTCCAGAAGAAATCGGTGAAATTGTAATCTATGTACGTGGATGTAATTTTGGAATTTCGGGGATTTTTTGGAAAAAGAAGTCTGGCGAAAATCAGAATTTTTATGGGTCTTTTTGCAAAATAAAGGGATTTGGATGCAATTTTTGGAATTTCTGGAGCCTTTTTGAAAATAAATCGGTGAAGTTTAGGATTTATGTAAATTTTGGAATTTTTGAGGGCCTTTTCTGAAAGAAACAAGTAAAATTTTGTTTTTCGGGGTCTTTTAGCAAAAAAAAGGATCTGGATGTATTTTTAAATTTTTTTGGCTTTTTTTTCAAAAGAAGCAAGCGAAATTCATAATTTATGTAATTTTTAGGGTCTTTTCTCAAAAAACGTCAAAATATGGTTTTGTTTGAGTGCCTTTTCGCAAAAAAAGATCTAAACTTAATTTATAGAAAATCAGAGGAGCTTTTCGCAAAAAAAAAATCGAGCGCCACATTGTCTCTTGCCACGCATCGCGTGGCAAAAATCTATTGGCTAACTCATGCGGGCGCGCGAATATGGGACTTGAAGGCGCGTCTCTATTTTCGCACCGACGCGCCCTACCACCGTGCTCAGCACGTTAATTACCAACCGAGTCGATCAAAATATTTAAACCGTATAGGTGGGCACACAAATGGACGACGTGATGCACGCCGAACGAACACGCTAGCCAACGGGTCGGTTTGGCTGGAGTTGGTGGTCGGCGAGATGGTTTGCTGAATAGTGAGTACTACTCAGGATGACCAATTTTTTATACCTAAAACCGGTGTCAAATACGGCCGAGAAAATTATACGTGCTGGGCTTGGAAAAGGCGCTTGGGTGGCTGGTTTTCGTATCCAGATCCATCCGGTTTGGTTTTCCACAACCGGGAAGAAAAACCGTAATTTTTCCAAAGGACTTCGAGCGTCTCCTCGCTCTCGTCTCGGCACCTCTCTCTCTCTCTCTCTCTCTCTCTCTCTCTCCGTCCTCCACCGACGCACGGCGACGGGCAAGTGGAAGAGCTGCGCGGCGGCCAGCGAGGGAGTAGGCGGCGGGGTCGCCAGAGAGGAGAGGCGGCGCTGGGCGAACTCCCACCCCCTCCCCGCTCCGATCTGGAGTGGATCTGCTCGGGCGCTGGCGTGAAGCTAGAGGCGGCGCAAATCCCGCACCAACCCCGGCGCCTGTCTGCCGGTAGCAGGTTTGTGTACACGCGTGGCATACATAGCTGCTTTCAAACAGCAAATTACAGGAGAAAATAGATACAAGGGCGATCGAAAGATTCCTCGTGCACACAGAATTACAGAAACTTTTTAATTTGGTTGATAAATTTAGTTGCCAAGCAGGCAGGCTCTAGCCTGTAGGTAAATGGAGTAAGTAGCAGCTGCTGGCCAGGCTCCATCATCCGTCGGGCCCCATCCCATTCAGGATAATCGGGAGCTGCCGCTGCTGCTGCAAGTTTAATTAGGTGGTGAATTTCGGTAAATTGTTTAGACGGCGAAAAACAATCTTCATAGTAGATGTTATTTTTTCTTTAACGGAACATTAAAAAAGCTAAGAAGAAAAACAGAACTAATCATCATTTTAAAACACACAGGGCCCATTTTGAAGAAACGGCAAATAAAAGTAAGATATTGGGAAGCTGACGGGCTGTTTTGAAAAAACAGGGATACAAATTTTTGAAACCACAGAGCTCAGAGTTTTATTCTAAAAAGCCCAATTCGGAGTTGGATGCGAATTTGCGAAGTCATGAGATTTTTTGTAAATCGAAGTTGGATGCGAATTCACAAAACTATGAGGGTTTTCTGCAAATGATCTCGTGAGAGAGGCTAGACGTAATTTCGGAACTCAAAAGAGCTTTTTCGCAAAAGTGGTAATGTGGCGCGGTATGGCACGGGAAATCTTCCGCTACAAGAGTTAAGATATTTGTGGGTGCCCTCACTAGCTGCACGTAACGTTCCTTATGCACACTTGCCAATTAAATTGCTTGCCTTGTACAGGACCACACAACTAGGGCTCCACCTTCACATCAATGCAATCAACTAGTAATAAACATCTCTATAGATACATATTGATTATAACCAGATAACCAAACAACATACACTTGCATCCTAAGCACTTAGCCTAGCCTAACCTGGTTGCTATTTGGCATGTTTGTTTTTGCTTTGGATTCTCTAAAAGCTGATTCTAGATTTTGGCTGTAGAGAAGTTGATTTTGTAAAAGCTAGAATCTAAAAGCACACATGAAGTGGATTGTAGATTCTAGTGTATATGTGTTAGTTGAATTGTGAGAATCGATTTCTAGAATCGAGCTGTTTGTTTTTTATTCAGCTTTTGAGATCATAATTCAGAATTAAAAGCAAAAACAAACATACCCTTATTTAACGCACGCCAAAAACACCCAGATAAACAAACATCAGGGTTCAAAATCTCGTCGAGATTTCGGAAATCTCTGCCAGAATCTCGGCGGGATAATTTTTTTGAAATTTTCTAAATTGTTATAGTGATTTTGGTAAATTTAGTGATTTTTTTTTTTTTGACCGAGATGATCACAAATTCGATCAGTTTTTATGTTTGTAGAACCGGATTTAGCACCAAATATTTTGCAAAGAATTGTAATGCCTTCTCTGATAAATACATTTGACAATTTCTGAAAAGAAATGCAAAGGCAGTCAAAATTTCGGATTTCGACTACCTGAGATGTGACCTAAAAACAAAATTTTAAACCTTGCTAAACACCCCATAGTATGTGGTAGCTAGCTACTACCTATCAACGGTAGCTCACAGCAGAAGAAGAAAGCCATGCCTTGCCTGCTTGCGGCTTTCGTTCACCTGCTCTTTCGTTTTTCTCGTGTTCTTTTGCGTTCTTTTTCCGGAAATGATTAACCTAACTAACCAGCTGTCTGGCTAGCTCTTATGCCGGTGAAACCACGTAGCTACTGTCTCCTGAGCAGGGTTCCACTTTTCCTTTTTGGAAAATCGGGACGAAAATTGAAAATGAAAAATCGGTAAAAACCGCTCGAAAATCGTTCGAAATTCGCTCTAAATCGAATGGTTCGAAAGTCAAACGAATTCAAAAGCTGGTCAAATTGCCGGGCGAATTTCGCGAAATTTGAACGAAATTCGTTCGAAAAGATCGAATTTCGATCGAAATTTTCGAAAAACGGTTACAGTTGAAAAATGTCTTCAAACTTGATTTTTTTCGAAAAATATTAAAAAAATTATTAAAAAATCTTATAAAATCCCATTTCATCTATAAAACACTCGAGAGAAATTTCAACAATTTTTGAATTCATTTAGTGCTTTTCTAAAATCAAAAACAGCAATTAATAAATAGGAATAGATACACTTTTAGATTTTTATAAAAAATTACATGACTCAGTTCACATAATTAAAACTTGGCACATATCAATACAAATGCAAAAATATGCATTACTTTGACGGTTTCACTCCTAAATGATCATTTATTACTCTATTGACTTTTATAAAGCATCCATACATTTGAAGATTCGAAAATTTCAATTTTTCAACCAATTTTCATCCTAAAGGTTACAAAACTATTAATACTTATTTTAGAGAGTTTTTAGTTAAATTTTCTCAAATTTTTAAATTTTTTTGAATTTAAATTTGAATTTGCTCGGTTTTTCGCTCGGTATTGCATTTCGATCAGGCTCGAAATCTCGAATTTCGATCGAAATTCTCGAATTTCGATCGAAATTGCGAACCCTGCTCCTCCTGGGGTCATGGACAGCATTGAACACGATGAAAGGCCCACATGGAAAAAAAAAGGGAGGACTTCTGGCTTGAGCGTGACCGCGAGTTCCCCTTCTTCCTCATCTCTCTCAGCGTCCCTCCTTTCTAAATAATAAATAGGACTTTCTATTCGGAAACTTTCGAATGAACAAATAAAAAAAAGGAGGTGTTTCTATGTTTTTTTTTAAAGTTGCACAAATATCAAAACATGAATAAAAGATAGATAATGATTACCTACCCCTTCGTTTGCTTCAAAATTTGTGCAACTTGTATTGAGAGGGAAAGCACAGAAAACACTGCTCAGAAATAAAATACGATTAGAAAACTATAAATGATTGGTTTCAGAATTTTCTTTTCCATTGGAAAACTTCCAGATCAGTAGTATATATTTTGATTCATCCAAATAAAGCTTTCAGATGGGGGGAGTCCAGATTGAGATGGAGAACTTTCAAATCGAGAAAAAACACGTGGATGACACCACGGCGGTGAAAGCAACGGCTCTGCGACAGGGTACCCCAGGCAGCGCGTCGTATCCTTTGGAGATCAGGGATCTGTTCAAATTAATAAAATCCTGCAATAATCACGAAAACGAAAGGACAGTAGAAATTCTCTTATTAACAAGGAGAAGGAGAAAGAAAAAGATAATACAGTAGTACTCTACACACGAGCGTGCAGATCAATCAATCGCATAACAACGCGGAATACGACTATATAATTTTGGATCAAAGGCACCGAATTTATATAGCAGAGGGAAATCGCGCCGTGATTCCCAGTAGAGGTGGGCATTGGGCCGGGCTTTTTTGGGTCGGCCCAAGACGATGGTAAGACGGTCTGGCAAAGATTGTGATTCGGCGGCCGCCGCCACGCAATCAGGCGCGTCTGGTGAGAACCAGGCACGACGGCAGACGGACGCAAGACGATTTAGCGTCTTGCGTCGACGACGAACGGCACGAAATCACGGATTAAGGCTTAAAAGTTGGCAGATATTGTTGATTCAGGCATCTTCAAGCATTGCATTTATGTTTGACATGTTGTTGATGTGATTAGGCTTTTATGTAATTAAAATAGGTAGTTTAGTAGTAGTGAGTTGTTTTATTTCTTTGTTCGTCACAATAGTAAAAATGGGTCGGGCTTGAAGACGCACAAGGTGCACGAAGCGTAAATGGGTCGGCTTGGGCTCGCCAGTGAGTCGGTAGACGGCCGCAAGACGGCACGACGATGGGCGTCGTGGCACTGACGGTTTCGAAGACGATGGGCGCGCCGGGCGACGCAAGACGCAAGACGACGCCCACCTCTAATTCCCAGGGAGAGGCGTGTTTCCCTTGCCACGTGGCAGGCCTCGCGAAGGAGGCACTGGTCAGGCTTAATTTGGATCATCTCGCCCGTCATCCTAACATCGGTACGCAACTAGTCGTCACTGGATTGGAAATTAACGCCATTATTGTCGAATCAACGGTGGCGAAAGAGAAACGTACTACGGTTCGTTCTTTCTTTTCTTTTTCTTTTTCTTTTCTTCTTTTTTTTTTGGCGTGTCGGGGGGTTGGCCAGCGGGGAGACGTGTCGAGGTGCGATTCACGCAACGCAGCAGGCGTGCGCTAGTCCTCCTCCTCCTGCTGCTGCTTGGCTCGTGAATCGCTCGTCTCGTCGCATGATGGCATGGTGCTCGATGATGGGTTGGAAAACGATCCCCAAACAGCTCGCGTCCACGAGACGACAGGAGGCGGACAGCCCCCCGCGTCCACGTGTGTGGCGCAGGCGGCGAGCTCGCGGTGGGTGGGTGGGGTGGCCGGCCGGCCAGGGCAGGTCGCCGCGCGCCGTCACCGTCACGTCGTACAACACGTCATCGCAGCTATTTTGTTTTTGCCCTTTTACTATTCCGGTCCCTGCCCCCCCACGTCTTTAACTACCATTCAATCGGGCCAAATCTGTTCACCGAGAATCGCAGGACCATCCATCGTTCGCCGCCCTCCTCCTCCCCCTCCTCCTCCTCCTCCTCCTCCGTCTGGTTGGTTGGTTGATTGATTGGTGGGTTGCTGCTGCGACGGCGACGGCGACGGCGGCGGCTTATCTTCCTCCGAGGATCATACGGTCCGCCCGCGCGGTGCGCTCCGCCTCCCAGCCCCCCTCTTCCCTTCTTCCCCTTGGCTGTTGCTGTACGTGCTCGCGCTGAGTCGCCGGTTGTTTGCGCCCCCCGATTTCTGCGGATTATCTCTTTCGTTCCTCTCCTAGCACGCTTCCAGGCGGTGCTGTGCTTGGAACTTTTCGAGGTACGGCAGGAGGCGGCGGTGCCGCTGTTCTTGGCACGGCTCTTGGGATCTAATGCTTTCTCGTGTCCTCGTATGGATGGTCTACAAGTTCTCTTCCTTCTTTGTCAGGCTTCCACGGACTCAATCAGCGGTCTTGTATAGTCCATCTGTTTCTGGATAGATGCGTTTTATGATTTTTGCATTTCAACCAAGCTAAACAATACAAAAAGACCTACTTATTGCTGTTTGATAGTATGTATTATTCTAGTCCATAGCATTTAATGAACTTGGAAATAGCCAAATGGGAGGGGTATATAAGGAAAAAAAAGGTGAAAAATCATCTGGAAATTATAGAACGACGTGTATTTAGAAACGAAATTTGAAATTCAGAACAACATGTATTCAGAAATAACCTTTTTTTCAAAAAATAAATGTTTGATATCTTTACCTTTTTTTGCCAAATAATCTTGCTTTCCAGTAGTAATTTTCTGCTGCTTTTTTTTTTGTTAAACTTTTCTTTGATTTCCCTCCTATCTACCATACGCCTTATGCTAATCAGGCGATCCCTAAATCATGGCCTGTAGTTAGTTTCCCCAGTTCACTCAGATTCTTCATGAAAGGGATTGGTGATAAGCCAATCGAAAGATTGCCACTGAATTCATCTTATTTGGCCATGGACATCCATACGCTAAACAAATGATTGACAACAGAACTTATGTCAGATTCCAGCTACTGTGGTTAAACAATAACTGAGTTTTCCGTGAGGAGTTCTGTTTTAGGTCCTCACCGGTTGGGTGGCGCGCTATATAAAGTAACAGATCCAAGAAAAGTTTCAGTCTTGTAATTTTGTACGGTGAATTTGGTAAATAGAGTGAAGCTGGTTGCTTTATTTTTAAAACAAAACAATTGTTTTCTGTTGAAACTTTACATTGCCTTAACTTTCATCAGAGGTTGAAGAAAAAAAACTTTTTGTGTATACTAACTGCTACATTTATTTTGGTGTTATTTTACTGTAAAGGTCTACTGCGTGTCGATGAGCTGTGAAAAGAATGAGTTCATCTTCATCAGATGTTTGCTTGCTTCCTCTCTCCCATTCAAGGAAGACCCTGCCCTTATTATTGTTGCATCCTTAACTGTATTGGCATTACATTGTGTAGATTCATGTATTGTATGCTTCATCCTGCAGAAACGAACTGAAGGGGGCTATTCTAACTTTCAGTTCTTAATATATGCAGTAAGTAATATTGGTTATGATTTTGGTATCCCAGTATGAGCTTATTGTGTGGTGCATACTATTTGCTGGCGAAAGTTGAGATGATCAACTACTTACTTACGTGACCAAAAGTTTGTACTAACATATTTCTTACAGATTTGCCTTTTGACATTGCTGAATCAACAAACGCTGCTATCATGGAAACATACACTACGGATGACGCACTTGCAACCATGGGGTTCGGGAAATTCCAAGCATTTGTTCTTGTTTATGCGGGCATGGGTTGGGTTGTAGAAGCAATGGAGGTCATGCTGTTGTCATTTGTTGGACCATTGGTGCGGGAGGAGTGGAAAGTCTCAGCCGAAGATGAGAGTCTACTATCAAGTGTTGTGTTTGCTGGCATGCTAATAGGAGCTTGTGCTTGGGGCTTTGTTTCCGACAAATATGGGCGAAGGTAAAGGATTAACTCTTATAAGCGCTTCCATGTTTCAGCTTTGAGTGCAAGCATTTCTGATTCTTGAGAATGTTATGACCTTCACCATTCCAATTCTGTTGTTAAGGATTTGATTTACATATTCCTGATGCTCAGTTATCCAACTTTGGTACGTTTGGCCTCTCTTAGAATTTGTAACATAACTTCAGTACGACCTGTAGTGCACAGATTTATTATACTTACAACAGCGTTCCAAATTACCCCCTGAATAAACCTTGTATTTTTCTTGTTTCAGGACTGGTTTACTGTTTTCAACTCTGTTTACTAGCGGAATGGGTTTCCTAAGTGCTTTCTCTCCTAACTATTTATGCTTGCTGGCTCTTCGGTTCCTCGTTGGCATTGGAGTGGGTGGTGGGCATGTCTTTTTATCTTGGTTTTTGGAGTTTGTTCCTGCACGAAATCGTGGCACTTGGATGGTTATTTTTTCCTTTTTTTGGACTATTGGCACGGTATTGGAGGCTTCACTTGCATGGGTATGGCACCTTTTGTTGCCCTTAATGTGGCTTGTTGTTTTCGCCTTTTCACTCTAAATTTGTCTCCATATTGCATATGCATGTTGTATGTAGAAATAGAAAAATGGATAAATGAACACCACAAACACTACATATGTAGAGATACATGCTCCGGTACACCTCATTTTAAAAATGTTTATGAATCTTAAAGAAAAGTTGTTAATATAAGGTGGGGGCAAATATGCATAACCTAAAGAAATCAAATAAAAGATTTGCCCCTACCTAATATTCAAGTCTATATCTATATCTAAACTTCATTTGATTTTTTTATAGGTTGGTACACATTTGCCATGACCTAATGTTGACTACTTTGCTTTAAGATTCGTAAACTTTTCTAAACGAGGTGTACTGAAGCAAAACCTGTAAGAATACGACCCAAGCTGGTTTCTAAAACCAGAACTATTAGGGATGTTGTGTCAATTGGGAGAACGATGTCTGTTTCTTCAGGTTTTTGTATCACGACTGTATATATTTATCATTTTCAGACTTGTGTAGCATCTTGTAACTATTTTGTAAGAATATTTGCAATATCATAATTTTGCACCACCTGATATCATACTTTTTACCTTCTCATTTCAACTCGAATTTTCTGCTAGAAGTCTGTAATAACTGCAGTTCAGTAAACTTTCAAACACACGTTTGCAATTTTATACTTTTTTATTTATATTTTACACTTCTATATATTTCTATGAAACATTTGTTAAAAGGCAATTTCTATGAAATATTATTCCATTGTTCCTATTGCAGGGTATCACATCCACACTGAGTTGGAGGTGGTTGCTAATATTGACCGCCCTTCCCTGCTTTCTATTGCTTCCTTTCTTCGGAGTTACACCCGAGTCGCCACGCTATCTTTGTGTACAAAATAGAATGTCTGATGCGACGCTTGTCCTGGAGAGGATTTCTATGATGAACCAAGCACCTCTTCCTCCTGGAGTTCTCACATACCACCAAGAAAGCAAAGCTGACCACAGCTCTCATACTTCTGAGGTAGAACATCTTCTTCCACTCAGAGAGAAGGAATGCACAGCTGACAGTGACATGAGCTCCAAATCTGGTGGTGTTGCTGCATACCGCAGGCTATTGTCACAAAAATTGCGCAGAACAACTCTTCTTCTTTGGTTCGTTTTCTACGCAAATTCCTTTGCTTATTATGGGCTAGTCTTGCTGACCACACAGCTGGTCGATGCAAATAGAAGCTGCGCATCTGGGCTGACATATGTTGCGCGTCAAAAAGATGACAACCTTTACAAAGATACATTTGTTACTAGTTTAGCAGGTAGCATACAGTATGATTCTTTACCCAATATGACCGGCTTTGGAATATGCCACTAACTCATCTCTCTACTGCTCTACCAGAGATTCCTGGTCTATTTTTGTCTGCTGTTCTTGTTGAATGGTTTGGCCGAAAAGCTACAATGTGGTGCATGCTGTTCACATGCTGTTTTTTCCTTGGACCACTTATGTTTCATCAGAATGAGCTGTTGACAACTGCCCTTCTATTTGGTGCTCGCGCCTTCGCCATGGGTAGCTTCACAGTTCTATGTTTATATGCCCCAGAGGTTTGTATCAACTTTTCATGGCATATAGTAAATGTGCTTTTTAGTCACTTGGTTGGCATACTATGCTGAATTAATCTGTTGAAAATACCATCTAGTAGGCATTTTAGTTGAAAATTTGAATATTATATCCATCCATATAGCCATTGTATTCAACTGGTAGTCTGGTAGTTTTCATTCTTTAATATTTAATGTTCAAGGTTTTACTTTCATCACATTGGCACGGGTTGAAACTGAATATGTTCTAGGAGACAGTAGATCTTCGTTACATTACATAATGAAGATAGGTGATTACCCTGGTGTCGAGAGAACCTCATACAAGTAAAACACAATATTGTATCCTTTTTTATGAAATTGACGGTAGTGTGATGTTTTTGTGCTGCACTATCATAGTATGTATTACTGTCACTCTTTATACTGAGTTGCAGCAAATGAGTTGAATTTCTAGTTGTACACTGGCACAAAATGCCATGAAAGACTTGCACACTGACATAAGCACTAGGACAAGAATATTTTCCTAGCCAAAGCATGCACTTTTCAATATCATTGATTTGAAAATTTTATGAGTATTCTTATCAGATTTACAAGGTGTTTAGCAGATAATTTTGAATCTCGAAATTTCCTGAGAACGGGAATCCAAGACCCTAATTGTATCTACCATAATAATATTAGTCCATGTAGTGAGAAAGTATTCCACATCCATTCACATCTTGTAAGCATTCTCCTCTCCATCGCCGTGGTGCTTTTCCTTTCAAATTAAATTTGTTTGCGCATGCAAGTATGTCACAGTTTAAATTCTAAAGTAAATCTATTATAAGTAATGATCAGTCGGAAAAAGTTTCCACGAATGTCTTCACAAACCACTCACGAACAAAACGACCATCCTGCCAGATAACTCTCAATACACTGAAGTCTGCCCAATGCTGATCTACTTTGCGGACCAAAAGCCATCATAGTTATGTCATATGGTCTGCCCATCTTAGGTTCTTAGCTATGTTAACTGTGTCAAATTTTTAGCCGAGAACGCTTGGATGTTATTATGAAGAAATACAGCACTTTCTTGCAGCATTATGGCCTTGCATTAGCTGAAGCAGTTTTGTAGAGAAGTTTTGGAAGACATCGGCCTTGAAGCAGAGTTTCCTGCGAGTTAATTCTTTTTCTTGTCTTTCTAGGTATATCCAACTTCTGTGCGCTCGACCGGTGTTGGAATCGCAACCGCCATGGGTAGAGTCGGTGGGGTTGTTTGCCCTATGGTCGCCGTCAGCATGCTGCGAAGCTGCCGTCAAATGGAAGCCGTCGCTGTGTTTGAGCTGGTGTTATTCCTTTCTGGAGTTGCTTGCATTCTCTTCCCTGTGGAGACCAAGGGCCGCGAAATTGAGTGATGGCCATGGTGTAGAGATCAAAAAAAAAAAAAACTCCTGGTGTCTAGATGGGCTTGTAGTTCATCAAAATTATCATGATTGTGTATACACATGTTTATATATGTAGCACTTTAGTGGATATGAAGATAGCAGATTTCTCAAAATATGTTATGGACTTCACAGATTTGTCGGGCTTCTCTCTTAATATTCGGAATCCCCACTCCTCGGACTGTAAAGCAGGATTATTATGGACTTTACAAACCTGTTGGGATTCTCTTTTAATATTCGGAATCCCTCCCCTCAGGCTGTAAAGCAGGATTATAAAATGGATTATATGTACCATCTCTCGGAGACCCTGTGTGTCTCCTACCGACATTTCTGTTGTTCGTACTTGATTCTTTAATAGAGACACCTGATCAGAGCTTGCAGTACTCCCTCGAGATCACTGACAAAAAAAGCACGTTGAGCTCCCTTGGAACACTTCAATTCGAACTAGAGCATAAATTAGAACTAGGGCGTTGGCGTGGTGCTGGCCAATAATCCTATGGTGGTGGTTGGACTCGCTGGGGTCAGGGTTCACAAAACCGTTTTGAACGTGAATTTCGCTAGTTCAGCGGTACCGGTTTTCGCGAAAAACCACGCGAAAACCGTGAAAAACCGAGCGGTGTGCAATTCCAAACAAATTTGAATTCGGGTCAAACTCATACGAGAAAACCGCAGTCCGCTTGCAATCAATTGAATGTTCTTCTAAAACGGTTTTCAACGGGGTTTTTTATGAAAAACCACGGTTTTTCACGAAAAATCGGACACATAAATTTTTCCAAATTTTTTAATTTTTTTTGAATTATTTTTGAATTAGACCGATTTACCGAGCGGTTTTGGATCTCAAACCGGAGCGGTAAGGTTGAAAACCACGGTTTTTGAGCGGTTTTCGCGGTTTTGTGAACCCTGGCTGGGATATTATACGGTAATAAGCATAGGCATTCAGTAAAAGTTGCCTGTACGATACGGTGGCGTTTGGATAGCTAATGGGACAGGGATTGGGTCATGAGTTGGGATGTTCATCTGTTTACTGCTCGTGCGCGGAAGGCTTGTCTTATCGCGGTCTTACGAAACTAGGTACTTTTCGCGCTCTTCGGACGCGATAGGAGACATGTATAGTTTTCTGCTCAAACAGATAACTATTTTTGAAAATTTGATGATACCAGGAACAAATTTGAAAAAAAAAGAGATTCAAAAGACTATTTCGATGAATAGTTCGCACAACACATTTAGACTAGCGGTAAGAGGAGAAGATGGTAGTAGACAAAAATCTTCCCACCTAGCTCCTCCAAGCATCATTTCCTGGTCCCACCTCTCGTGTGGTCCCATAACAAAGAAGGGAGATTCCACATTTCGAGTGCATCGCTGTTCTGGCCCCACCACACCAGGCCAGTCCAACATATACGCTCTCTAGACCAGAGCCCAAGCGGTTCTTCCCTTTCTTCGAGTACTTCTATCCAGGGTCCATATTACCGAAATCAACTAGAAAATTGATTCTAGCCTAGTAATATTTTTTTTTTCTAAAAATCATCACATAATCACCAAAAGTCACATAGTTTTGAAATCTAAATTTTTGGGAAAAAAAATAAAAAATCTACAGATTTTCTCTCGACTTTCACCGATTATCGCGATTTTTTGGCTGGCCAATTGAATGTTTCTCAAAGCCAATTTTCTGAGTGTTTTTTTTGTTTTCACCGACTATCGCGATATTTACATCGCATAATTTTTTTTTTGATTTTTTTAAATTTAACAGATTTACCGACTAATGTTAAATATCGTATTCCTACGATACGTCCAAAAATCGTAATTTTCGTGCGATTTTCTGCTTCCATCCCCATCCAAGGGCCGCAGAATACCCTTGCTTAGCTCGCATCGTTCTTGGCTCATCATCCCTTCCTCCTCCGTCCACTACTAGGGAACAGTGTAACACAAGCGGTTCGTAAGCGCTTTTACAAGCGGTTATCAAACCGCTTGTACGCAACCGAGAGTGATACCCTCTCGCGGTTCCACGAACCGCTTGTGGTGTGGCACCACAAGCGGTTCGGAAGGCGTCTAGGAAGCGCAGTGGAGCAGCCACGTGGAGGCAAATCACAAAAGGTTGGTGTTACCAACCACTTGTAGAGCCCCTGAGCTATATTCCATCTTTGGTGGCGAGAGACGCCACGTGTGCTCTCTCCACAAGCGGTTGTTGTTACAAACCGCTTGTGGAGAGGCTGTCACCTTTTGAGGGCTTTCCAATTTGAATTTTGGTAATGAAATTAAATACAACTACAAGTTTATTTCTGCATAATTAAATATATATTATAATTGAGAAAACCATTAGTTTGTTTGCACAAATAGTATGAACTTATAATGTATTTACAAATAAAATGCATATGTACACACAAGTTTTGCAATACATGGAATGATGAGCACAAGCAAACGTTTTACAACTTTCGAAGTGTACAAAGGTGATGATCTTGAGATCATTTCTTGTGTGCATCACTCTTTGCGTCCATAGACGAAGATTCCGTAAGTTCACCTGTCCTTATTGAATGACAATCTCTCCATCCCTTTGCGTAGAACTCGCCTCTGGGGTTATAATCTCATCGACAATGAAGCCAATAAATTGTTCTTGGACTGCTTCAACCCGATGTGAAGGGATCACGCCTGTCTCATTGATGCCGGGCTACGAAAAGAAAGAAATAAATAAATCTTTGAATACGTGAAGTATAAGTGTATTAAGAAATTTGTTTTTAACACACACGCACCTCGTTGTCCAGTCGTCGCATATCGTCGTGGGTAAGATTTTACATGTAGAGGCACACATAATAGCCATATAAGTTGTTTCCAGCCGATTGCTGTAGAACCTGGAGTGATATATTTGAAAAGAATGCAATTAAATTTTGAGTAGATAAATTTTTACGCCATATATATTCTTTAATTGATATTTTGTAGTACGTACTCGAGTGCTCAATTGCACTGTGAATTCATTCCTAGAACTCTTTCCTCTATGCTTCGTTCAGAACGTGGCGAATGCCCTGTCATGCGTTATTATATGAATAGTAATTATGAGTATTCGAAGTACTTAAATATATGTAGGTTGGCATCTCAATATTACCTGTTTAGAATATCAATGGCAAACTGAAAATCTTGCTGTGGTTTTCTTTTTGAGTCTTACACAATGATCTTCGCACTATCGACATTGATAATAAGTAGGATCCAGTGAAACCTATTCATATATATGTATTGCAACATATATGTAATTAGTCATATTATGAATGTCTTGAAAAAGGATAAATGAGAGGTTGTGTGATGACATGTATATATACGTACATGAAGTTGAAGGGCAGAAGTATGTGCGCTTTGTAGTACTGTTCTGAAAGAGCTTTCAGAATGTATTCTTCAATTTCTTTTGGGCTGCCTTTACATGTGGCCTTGTTGACAATTAATGGATCAATGAAGCTAATGTCGAAGATAGTCTCTCTTCTACATCGTTGTATCTCCATTCTACATACAAGGGGATGAGTTATTAGATTTTCCAGCTTGAACTACGGCGAAATTAACACATATATATGGTAAACTCAATGATTAGCTGGAAGTACTTACAGACACCAGCAGCTCATTAGAGACACGTTGACGGCGTCTCGATGGTAAAATTGGTACAAGTCCTTGAATTCCATCCATATGAGTTGATCCCCACGATAGGGCGCATAAATCACTTACCGAGAGGAGCGAACAACCGGCACCTGACGTGCCCTTTTTGCCGGGCCCCTGCGAGGAGGCGTGAGGGGTCTGCGCATCCTCAGGATATACCCTGCGCCCGCGGTTTCTTCCGAGGAACCACGGTCGCCGGCCCCGCGGCTGGAACCCGCGTCGCAGCCGCCAGAGTCGCCTCCGGCAACCGCTCCCCCCTCGCTCGACGACGACTCTTCGTCGCCGTCACTCAAAGTCTCGTCAGAGACCTCCTACTTGTAGCCGCGGTCCAGCGCTCTTTCCTCTTCCGCACCTTCGTGGCCTCCTTCTTCGCCAGGAGGGCGGCGTCGCGCCGCTCCATTGCGAGGCGCACGACCGCTCTCGCCTCCTTTTCCCCCGGAAGCAAGGGGCGGGAGATCAGGCCACCGAGCCCCTGCACGAACGGGCTGACCAACCGCGGCGAAGGCCCAGCACTGCCAAAAGGTACTTGGGCCACGGAGAGTGGACCCCGGCCTGTGCAGGACCGACCCTGGACGGTCGGCGGACTCCGATCCCGGGCGGTCGGCGGGCTCCGACCGCCTAATACTGGAGCTCGCGGTCAGCAAGCTCCACCCACGCACGAGCCAGCAGGGCCCACGCCGGTGTCGTACCGCCTTGTGCGCGTGGCGTCCCTGGCGTCAGACGGGTAGGCGGCTCCTTCCCAAGACTGTCAGGAAAGCCACCGGAGAAGTCAAGCCCCCGTCCCATCGCCTGGCACACCGCAGAGGAATACGCCCACTCCCGAGGCCAAGGCAAAGTCAAGCGCCATTAAAGCCGCCGAGGCTGACAGGAGCACCATGCGATGCGTCATCCAGATAGCACCACGCAAGACCACTCATCACAGAGCCACCAACCCTGCCTCGGGACGGGCAGGGGTCAGTCGGACAAGACAGAAACCGGACTCCGAGACCCGCAGGCCCCTTTCCTCGTGGTTTTCCCAAACTCTCGTGTAACCTGCCTCCTCCGTCTATATAAGGAGAGGCAGGGCCCGAGAGGGAGGGGCGATAAAAAAAACAGTCTTCTAGGTAGCCGCAACTCCCTAGCAAAAACACCGAGGGATCGGTCGACCGACTCCCTGCCTTGCTTGTATACCTCTAGTTCATCGCCCAAAGATCAATACACCCACACCGAACGAACTGGAGTAGGGATGTTCAGCCCGAACCAGTATACATCATCTGACTCCTTGAGTCGACCATTCGGGGAGAGGGAGCGCGCGACCCCATCCGACCACAAATTCGCATTGCCGGAGCACGAAACACCGACAGTTGGCGCGCCAGGTAGGGGCTCTCACGCATCTTCACCGACATCCTCATCTTCGGGTTCCCATTCTCCTCCCTGATGGCCTCCTCCCACCACGATTCGCCGATGTCGAGGGGCTGGATCCGCTTCGGCACCCTCGATTTCATCGTCACCATGGCGGGAGAGCTTGTCCTCATTCCCGCCGCTGCCCGGACCGGGCGCCGCCATAAGCTCGATGCGGTTGCGATGTCCTCGGCAACCTCCGCCTCGAGGCCCGTGATGGGCCACGCGGCGGGCCTGCTGCCGCGCAAGATCGCTCTGGCGACGCCGCTTACGAAGCTGCGGCGGCGGCAGTTCCACCCTCCACGGGCTCTCAACTCGTGGCCATGGCCGGCTACGCGCCGGCTTCCCTCCACGACTTGCTGGCGGATTCCTCCAGCCACGGCTCTAGCTCCGACAAAGAGTATCCCCCTCGCAGGGCGTACTCCCGCGAGTGCAACATGACGGGTGCGGCGGAACCGTCCTCCACCCCCGCTACCCTCGGGACCCTCCTCCGTAGCGACAGCGGGCGGGAGGAATCCCGGCGGGAAGACGACGACAGCACCTACTAACGCTGACCTTCGGCAACAGCGCGAGGAGCTAGAGGCCCGAAAGGCTGAGCTCGACAAGCTCCAGGCCGAGCTGGAGCGCCGTCAGCCTAACCCACCACTCGCCTCATCCGCAACGCCGACTTCCTGACCAGGTTCCGGGCCCCGACTAACATAGCCAAATACACTGGGGCCACCAACCCCAGTGTCTGGCTAGAAGACTATCGGCTCGCCTACCGAGCTGGGGGAGCGACGGACGACTCCTTCATCATCCAGTATCTCCCCATCTACCTTGCGGACTCATCTCGAGCCTGGCTCGAGTACCTGCCCGCAGACACCATCGGCAGCTGGGCCGACCTGACGAACCTTTTCGTCGGGAACTTCCAGGGCACCTACAAACGCCCTGGCAACTCCTGGGACCTGAAGAGCTGCAAGCAGCAGCCGGGGGAAACCCTCCGAGACTACATCCGCCGCTTCTCCCAACAGTGCAACGAGCTCCCCGACATCCGTGACGCCGACGCTGCCGGCGTTCATCTACGGCACCACGCGGCGAGGCCCTGGTCCACAAGCTGGTCAGGCGAAACCCGGACCACCAAGGAGCTCCTCGACATCGCCACCAATCACGCCTCGGCGAGGAGGCCGTGGGGCCATCTTCAAAAGGAAGACGGCCCACAAAGCAGCTGACCTCGGGGCGGCGCCCCCTCCGCCATACGACAAAGGAAGTGGAAGGGGAAGCAGTGGTCGCGAAGGTCGAATGGTCGCCGCCGCCGACCGACTGCCAAACAAAGCAGGCCGGCAGACGCCCGACCGATTCGAGAAATTGATGGATAGTCCGTGTTCGAACCACGACTATCGTCAAACACAAATGTCGGTGCGAAGTCTTGAAGCGGTTTCTCTCGGAAACCCCTCGACATCGCGGGGTAAGGGAAGAAGCGCGACCGGCACCGACGCCGGGCGAAGGGCGATGAGCCACCGACGAGTTCCCGGCTCGACGGCTGCCTCATGATCTTCGGAGGGGCAGAGTGCTATGCCGACAAGCGACGGTTGAAGCTCGCCCACCGAGAGGTTCACACGGCTACCCCCGCCGTGCCCTCCTACTTAAGGTGGTCGGAGTGCCCGATCGCCTTCGATCGGACCGACCATCCCGACCACATCCCGCACCCGGGACGCTACCCGCTCGTCGTCGACCCCATCGTGGGGACGAAGCGCCTGACCAAGGTGCTCATGGACGGCGGCAGCAGTCTCAACATCATGTATGTTGAGACCCTGGATGCCCTGGGGGTCCCTCGCTCCGCCCTTCGGCCAAGCAGGGCGCCTTTCCACGGCGTTGTCCCAGGTCAACAGGCCCACCCCCTCGGACAGGTCGGCCTGCCCGTCACCTTTGGGAGCCCGGACAACTTCCGCACCGAGAACCTCACTTTCGAGGTTGTGGACTTTCCCGGCTCCTACCACGCCATCCTGGGACGGCCTTGCTACGCGAAGTTCATGGCTGTCCCCAACTACACCTATCTCAAGCTGAAGATGCCAGGGCCGCAGGGTGTCATCACCGTGGCCGCATCCTTCCAGCTCGCCTACAACTGCGAGCGAAGCAGCTGCGAGCTGGCCTCAGCGGTCGTCGCTTCCGTCGAGCTCGCCTAGCTCCAGGAGAAGGCCTCCGAGTCCGCCCCCGACTCCAGCAAATCGGGGACGAGCTCCTTCAAATCCGCGGAGGACATGAAGGAGGTCACAGTCGATCCCGAAGATCCCGCCAAGACCGTGCGGATCGGGGCCGCCCTCACTACCAAATAGGAAAGCGCGCTCGTCGACTTCCTCCGGGCAAACCGAGACGTCTTCGCTTGGAGACCCTCGGATATGCCAGGAATTCCGAAAGAGGTCGCCGAGCATTCCCTGAACATTCGACCGGGATCCAGACCAGTCGCCCAGCGCCTGCGCCGTTTCGACGAAGAAAAGCGCCAGGCCATTGGGGAAGAGATCGCCAAACTTTTGGTCACGGCTGTAAAGGAGGTGCGTCACCCCGAGTGGCTCGCCAATCCCGTCCTTGTAAAGAAAAAGTCGGGGCAATGGAGAATGTGTGTTGACTACACGAGCCTCAACAAGGCCTGTCCGAAAGATCCATTCCCATTACCTCGCATCGACCAGGTCGTGGACTCCACCGCCGGGTGCGAGTCCCTTTCCTTCTTGGACGCCTATTCAGGCTACCACCAAATTGCGATGAAGGAGTCCGACCAGCTCGCGACCTCCTTCATCACCCCGTACGGCTCGTACTGTTACGTCACGATGCCTTTTGGTCTAAAAAACGCAGGCGCCACGTACCAACGGTGTATGCAGGCGTGTTTTTCAGACCAAATTGGCCGTAACATCGAAGCCTACGTCGATGACATCGTTGTCAAAACCAGGAAGGTCGATGGCCTCATCGCCGATCTGGAGGAGACTTTTGCGAACCTCCGACGGTTTCGCGTAAAGCTCAACCCTGAGAAATGCATCTTCGGGGTCCCCAAGGGCAAGCTGCTGGGCTTTATCGTCTCTGAGCGCGGCATCGAAGCCAACCGCGACAAGATCTCCGCCATCACGAGGATGGGGCCAATCAACGATCTGAAGGGAGTTCAGAGATTGATGGGGTGCCTCGCGGCACTAAGTCGCTTCGTATCCCGCCTCGGCGAACGCGGGATGCCACTCTACAAGCTGATGAAGAAGTCCGACCGCTTTTCCAGGACCCACGAAGCTCAGGAAGCCTTTAGTCGACTAAAGGCCTTTCTGACCTCACCTCCGGTCCTGGTCGCCCTGGAGCCACAGGAGCCTTTGCTCCTCTACATCGCCGCCACGACTCAGGTCGTCAGCGCGGCACTTGTTGTGGAGCGAGCAGAGGAAGGCCGCGTTTTCAAGGTGCAGAGGCCGGTCTACTTCGTCAGCGAGGTGCTCTCCGAAACAAAGGTCCGATATCCCCAGATACAGAAGTTGCTGTACTCAGTGCTCATTACCAAGAGGAAGCTTGCCCATTACTTCGATCGACACCCCATCTCCGTGGTAACCTCCTCACCACTCGGAGAAGTCGTCCACAACCGCGACGCTACCGGAAGAATCGCCAAGTGGGCTCTCGAGCTCAATGGCCTCGACATATCGTACGTCCCCAGGACGGCGATCAAGTCCCAGGTCTTGGCGGACTTCGTCGCCGAGTGGACCGAGGCGCAAGTCCCTGCGGTGGTCGAGGACCCAGAGTACTGGACGATGTACTTTGATGGGTCTTACACCAAGAATGGGGCCGGCGCGGGGGTCGTCATCATCTCCCCACTCGGCAACAAGCTCCGGTATGCCATCCGCCTACTCTTCGACGCCACCAACAATGTCGCCGAGTATGAAGCCCTCGTCAATGGCCTTCGGATCGCCGCCGACCTGGGCGCACGATGGTTCTACGTTCACGGCGACTCCAAGCTGGTCGTCGACCAAGTGATGAAAGCCACCGAGCCCCGTGTCGCTCGGATGGCCGCCTACTGCCTGGAGGTCCGCAAGCTCGAAGAGAAGTTCAAGGGCTTCGAGCTCCATCACAGCTACCTACGCTATAACGGTGAAGCCGACTCCCTCGCCAACCTCACCTCCGGAAAGGGGCCGGTTCCTCCTGGAATCTTCGTTTCCGACCTCAGCAGCCCATCAATCCGGTTGGACCCGAGTGCTGAGGGCGCCATCGACCCCCCGAAGACGGGCGCTCCCGCTGATCTTCGGCCAGATGCTCACCCGCCTGGGTCGGACTTGGGCGTCCTGAAGGCCGAATCGATCGAGGCAACCGTTTGTCGATCGATTGCCAAACGGGGTGCTCCCCGCTGATACCACCGAGGCTCGGCGCCTCGCCCGGCGGGCTAAGTCTTTCGTCCTGGTCGAAGGCGCCCTCTACAAAAGGAGCCCGTCCGGAATCCTTCAGAAGTGCGTTCCGATCGACCAAGGGAAGCACCTTCTGCTGGATATCCACGACGGGGTGTGCGGGCACCATGCCGCGCCATGTCCCTGGTAGGAAAAGCCTTCCGACAAGGTTTCTCTCGCCGACCGCCGTAGCAGATGCGACCCAAATCGTCCGCGAAGAAGGATGCCAATTCTTCGCCAGACAGACGCACCTTCCTGCGCAAGCCCTGCAGACAATCCCCATCACGTGGCCCTTCGCGGTTTGGGGGCTCGATCTGGTCGGGCCCTTCAAGAAAGCGCCCGGGGGCTTCACTCACTTACTCGTCGCCATGGACAAGTTCACAAAGTGGATCGAAGCCAAGCCGTTGGCAAAGATCACATCGGCGCAGGCAGCAGGCTTCTTCCGCGATATTGTCTACCGCTTCGGGGTGCCCAACTCCATCATCACCGACAATGGGACGCAGTTCACAGGGAAGGAGTTCCTCGAGTTCTGCGACAACTTCAATATCCAAGTCGACTGGGCGGCAATAGCGCACCCCCGGGCCAACGGCCAGGCCGAGCGAGCCAACGGCATGATCCTCCAAGGACTCAAGCCGCGAATCTTCAGTCGACTGAAGAAATTCGCGGGACGGCCCACCCGTTCTTTGGAGTCTACGAACCACGCCGACCCGGTCGACCGGGTTCACACCTTTCTTCTTGGTATTCGGAGCGGAGGCTGTCCTCCCGACTGACCTTGAGTACGGTGCGCCAAGGGTGCAGAACTACGACAGCGCACGAGGGATCAAGGAACAGCAGGATGACCTCGACCAACTCGACGAGGCTCGAGATATCGCGGTCTTACGGTCGGCTAAGTATCAGCAGGCGCTGCGCCGCTACCACGGCCGACGGGTTCGCGGCCGCTCATTCGAAGTCGGCGACTTGGTGCTGCGTCAAGTCCAATCCGCGAAGGACAGGCACAAGCTCTCCCCGCCCTGGGAGGGGCCTTTCACCATCGCCAAAGTCCTCCGACCCGGCACCTTCCACCTCAAGGACACTGAAGGAAATCTCGTGACTAATGCGTGGAACATAGAGAAGCTGAGAAAATTCTATTCATAGTCAACCTCTCCCCTCTTTTTTACCACTCGACAAATACTTGAGCAAAGGAAGCCGCAGCTCTCGGACGACCGACCGAGTGCTCTCCCTCTCTCTCTCCCGTCTTTGACCTACCGCAAGTACTGCGACCTCCGCCCCGAAAGCCGAGGTCCCGAAGTAGTACTCTGCCCGTCGCAAAGACCACGAATACAAGGACAACCGACCTACAGTTGGTCGGGCCGTCCCATTCCGGTAACAAACACACATAAAGTCCCGCCTCCAACCTACGCCGGATCCGTTGCGGTCCCAAAAGACTACGGATATGGGCAAATCGCAAGCGCAAAATCCTCGAAGAAGAAAAAAGAAACAGGGAGCAAAGAAGCGCTTTATTTATTTATGGAGGAACATCGCCCCAACCAAGAACGAACCGCGAATTACGATCTTGGTGTGCGCCCGCCCGTAATTCAGCGCGACGCCCTCGACCACCGCTTTGCACTGGCGGGCGCTCACTTCCCGGTCGGGAACGCCTACGACGAGGACGCCAACTCGCCGTACGTCCTCACGAACAGCCTCAGCCTCCGCCACCTCCTGCAGCCAGGCCTGATGGGCGACCACTTCCTCGCGGGGCTGAGTGTTGCGGTCCGCCATGGCGCGCAGAGAAAGTTCGTTTGGTGGCGGTCCTTGCCAAAGTAACGAGCGCACCGGCGCCTCTCCTTTTATAGCCAAACAGTGCGGGAGGCGCGGAAGACGAAGCGCCTTGGGATCACGCAACGGAGCGGAAGACGAAGCGCCCAACACCAGTTCCGAAAGCGGCGCGGTCCCCAAGGCGAGTTAATCCGCCCTTATCTCCAAAACTTAAAATCCTTTTTTCAAAAATATCACACGCCTGCCACGGGCTCAAGCGGTGCGTGGCGACTGCACCCTCATCCCCACGCACCACTCGGGGGCTGCCCTGCGACCTCATGGGTCAGCGACCTAGATCAATGACCGGTAACCACTCCGACCGGGCTACCCTCCTCATAGTAACCTCTTCAAACCCAAAATGCTACAGCCCACGCCCCCACGGCTACGGCTCCGAGGTAGCACTTTGCGCAAAAGGGAGGCTACTTGAGCAAAGGACCAAGGGCGGTCGGATGGAGCCTTTCGATTTAGGTCGGCCAGTCGGTAACCACTCCGACCGGGCTACCCTCCTCATAGTAACCTCTTCAAACCCAAAATGCTACAGCCCACGCCCCCGCGGCTACGGCTCCGAGGTAGCACTTTGCGCAAAAGGGAGGCTACTTGAGCAAAGGGCCAAGGGCGGTCGGATGGAGCCTTTCGATTTAGGTCGGCCAGTCGACCGATCAAACAATCTCCCTCGTGGCAACCTCCTCGAACCGAATGCTACAACTTAAGCCCCAGCGGCTACGGCTCCCGAGTAGCATTTCGCGCAAAAAGGAAGTTGCCCGAGCAGAAGATAGCTTGATCAATCAGGGCAGACCGACCCGGGCCATCGTTAAAAAAGCGTACGAGTCGCTAACCTAAGCCGTACTCCGACCGACCGAGCTATCTACCTCGTGGCTATTTCCCCCGGCCCAAAGTACTACGGCCTACGCCTCCGCGGCTACGGCTTCGAAGTGGCACTCTGCGGGGGGAAACAAGTCCTCCGAGCAAGAGACGCTAGGGACGGTCGAAGCACCCCCACTCAGGTCAGCGTTCCAACCCACCAAGCGCAAGCTTCGCGAAGGAGGCGGTCCGACCTAGGCACCTCTCCTCCACAAAGCGATCGCTCGAGATAGCTTGTCCTATCCCGTGATCTCTTCGGACGGAGTTGAAGCAACACCTACGCTCTCAGGGCACCCCCGCGGGCCCTGTAGCTATGGTCGTAAGATTGCCCAAATTCACAGAGGAAGCACGGGGTAGACGGGCAAAATAACTTAAAGCAACCCGACACGTCGAACTTGATTAGGGCAATCATGTTCATTACATGCACTGCAAAAAAGCAAAAAATAGGGAAACTAATCATCTCCCTCCTTCCGATGGAGGATTTCTCGCGGCGAGATTCGGCGGGCAATCTCTTGGGCGCACGGATCGACCGGGCCATGAATCGTCGACTTCTTCGCCGCTTTGCCAAGAAAGAACGCCGCTCCCAACCACCTCAAGGTCGACGCCGTCATAATAAGAGACGGTGTTGACCAGGGCCGAGGAAGCGCCAAGCACCGCCGCTTCCCGCATCGACGCCTCGACGCGCTCAGGGACCCATCCAAGTATGGCGGGGATGGCGCTGGGGCACGGAGTAAGCCCGAACAGTCGGTCGCAGACGGCCTGGATGCCCACATGGAGGACCGTCAGCTCGGCCGTCGTATCGGCCGCGTCCCTCTCCGCCACCCGCTTGTCCCTAAGGGCCGAGTCACATGACTCGACCGCCGCATCCCGTTTCTCCACCGCCACCCTTCGCGACTCCAGCGCGTCACTAAGGCTTTTTCGCAGCTCTACAGGGACAAAAACAGCGTCAGAAGACGCCCGTTGCAATGGCTCCCAAGGGGTTGAACTACTCACCGGCCACGGAGGCCTCTTTGGCGCGAAGTTCCTCCTCGACCTTGGCACGCGCTTCTCGATCGGACGCGGCGCGGTCAGCAAGCTCCCTCGCCGTCGCGAGCTCCCCCCGAGCAAGATCCCGCTCGCCGCGAAGCCGGTCGGCCTCCCTGCGGGCCGACTCGCATTCCTCTCGGAAGAGGGCGGCCTCGCCGGCGGATCCTTCTGCGCGGACCGCAGAAGTCTTGGCCGCCAAAGCATCCGCCAGGGACGACAGCCCTCTCTCCTCGGCGGTCCAACGACTCCACAAGTCGTTGAGCCTCCCGCAAGGCTTCGGTGACTTCCCGGCCGCTGACCCGGTAGTGGCGGCCCTTCCTTGCTCGGCACCAAGCGCCCTCCGGGCGTCGAGCAGCTCTTCCCCTACGGCACTCCCCCGGCTGTGCAAGTGACGGAGGAACATCGACTTGTCCACCGCCCGGGATGTCAAGCGCTGCACATACCGCCCGGTCGGGCCTCCGTTTCTGGCCGAGAGATGCACGAAAGACAAATCCGTCGGACTTACCGTCCGCCGAGCGGGACTCTGAGCAATGGACTTTCGCTTCGACGCGGCGTCAACGGCGCGAGTGAGGTCGGCGTGGATCCTCCCCATCTCCTCCTCCAAAGCGTTCCAATCCGGCGTTACGCCTGCCGCCCGTCGTCGAACGCGGGCCCTCCGGCCGGGTCAGGGCCGGGCCAAGTCAGCACGGCGGTCGGCAACCGCCCTGTCTCGACTTCCCCGCCTGCCGAAACGTCTGCAGCAGCCGGTTGCGCGCCCTCCAGCAACACTCGGACCGCCAAAGCAGGCGGTGGCCCCGGCGGCGGGGGCGGCAGAACTCGTCCCGCCGGTGTCGCGAACGCCGCGAATCCCAGTACTTCCCCCGGCGGCAGAGTCGCGCCGACCCCCACGACGTGCCCTTTTTGCCGGGCCCCTGCGAGGAGGCGTGAGGGGTCTGCGCATCCTCAGGATATACCCTGTGCCCGCGGTTTCTTCCGAGGAACCACGGTCGCCCGGCCCGGCTGGAACCAGCGTCGCAGCCGCTTGAGTCGCCTCCGGCAACCGCTCCTCGCTCGGCAGCGACTCTTCGTCGCCGTCACTCAAAGTCTCGTCAGAGACCTCCTCGCCCATGCCAGTCATGGCGCTCTTTCCTCTTCCGCACCTTCGTGGCCTCCTTCGCCAGGAGGGCGGCGTCGCGCCGCTCCATTGCGAGGCGCACGACCGCTCTCACCTCCTTTTCCCCCGGAAGCAAGGGGCGGGAGATCAGGCCACCGAGCCCCTGCAAGAACGCGCTCGGGTAAGGGGGCGAAGGAACAGAGCGAAGCAAAAGCAAACAGGAGCCACCAGACGTACCAAGTTCTGCGGATTCTGCGCCGAGAACGGCGCAGGCGCCTCGCCCGCTGGCTCGGTATCTCCCGCGATGGAAACTGCGGCCACACGCGCGAGGACCTCCGACGGGGGAAGCTCCGCCCGACGACCTTGCAGGTCGGTCGGTCCGATGTACTTTCGAACATGGGGCGCAATGATCCTTGAGGGGTTGGATGCGCCTCTCCATGAACGTACTGAGGACCACCTTGCCTGTCAGGCCCCGCCGCTTCAGGTCCGCGAGCTTTCCAAGGATCGCATCCACCTTCGCCCGGTCCCTTGCGTCAGGACCCCAGGTCCAGCAAGGATGCGGTGTTGGTAAATTCCCACTGAAGGGCGGGGCACTGTTGCCGATGTTCCGGACGTAGAACCACTCGCTGTGCCACCCCCGGTTGGACGTCGGCAGCTTCACATCGGTGTAGGACGACTTGCGGCGGGGGCGCAGTTGGATCGCCAGAGCGCCGAGGAGGTCGGTGGCATCCGACGGCGGCCTCGCGAAGAAGAAGTGGCGCCAGAGCCCCCAGTGGGGTTCGATCCCCAGAAAAGCCTCGCACAGCGTCATGAAGACCGCGATGTGGAGGACTCCATTCGGGTTCAGGTGATGAACTTCCCCCCCGTAGTAGTGCAGCAGCCCCCGAACGAACGGGTGGAGTGGGAGGCCGAAACCCCGCTCGTAGAAGGCCGCCAGCGAGACTATTTCGCCGTCTCCCAGTTCGGGGACCTTGGTCCCGGCCGGCGGCGTCCGCCAGCCGGACTGAGGCCGCGGAGGAAGGAGCTCCTTCCTCTCCAAGTGCGGGGTCAACGACATCCCCAAGTGTGCGTAGGAGAGCGGGGGACGGCGCGACGAAGTAGGAAGCTTTTCTTCTTCCCTTGCGTTTTCTCTCCTTTTCTTTTTGCAGAGGACGCGAGCAGAAGGCTTTGCTCCCTCCACGCCGCCCTCTCCTTCCTTTATAGGCGCCTGGCGGGAACAGACGTGCCTCCGCACCCAACCGACGCCTCCTCACGCGGACCGACGCAGTCGCCAACCGTCAGCCTGCCACCACGCCCACTACTCCGGTAACGTGCCGCAGCCCATTTAAATCCCACTGAGCATTAATCGCGCTCCGAAACGGCCGCCGCTCGCACAGCTGCCACGCGAACATCGCAGACTTCGCCGGCCAACGGCCAGGGCGCCCCATGCCAAGAAAGGTATGAAAACGGCCCACTGGGCCGCCCTCGGCCGGAGAGCAAGCGGCCTACGGGCTCGCTCCCGAGACCCGGCACCGTGCTGAGGGTTACGAAGGCCGAATCCAGCCAGCTGGAATGAAAGCCGCCCCAACACGTAAAATAGAGCGAGGGGCGAGTCGGTGAGCCCCAGAGGGCCTCTAGATGGGTCGGGCGGACGACCCAATCACTGTGGGCCAGCGCCCGAGACCATACCTCACACTCTCGCGGAGCTCATCGATGAGTGGCGGCGGTAGCGCTCGGTCGGCGGACGACCCGGCAGCCCAACGCGGGATGAGTAAGGAAAGGTTTTTATGGAACGCCCCATGGTGGCCTGACGCCCGGCAGGAGCTACGCCCGCTTGGAGACGATCCCCTCGAGGAGATCACCAAGGTTCCACTCGGATTGCCCGACGAGCTTCGCACGAGCACGACGTTCAAACCGACGAAGGTAAGCGTCGCGTTCGCTCAACCGACTCTAAGGGCCCACGAACGACGTAGCTGCCAGGAGTTCGGCCGGGCTAAACCCCGGCCGCTCTCCGACCGCTCGGGGCTACACTGCCGGGTGCGCTCGCCTTACCGGAGCTCTTTAAGGTGGCGCGGCTCCCCAAGCGATCGCGCCAGACCAAGCACCGCCGACCTCGGGCCAGCGGCTACACCGCGGGCTAAACCCCGACCGGCTCTCCGACCGCTCGAGGGCTCGGGGCTACACCACCGGTGCGCTTCGCCACCGGAGCTCTTTAAGTGGCGCGGCTCCCAAGCGATCGGCGGCTACTGCCGTAGGGCTAAACCCCCGCCGGCTCTCCGACCCGCTCGGGGGCTCAAGCTACACTGCCGGGTGCGCTCGCGCGCCCCCGGGCTCTTTTTTTTGGCTAGCGCGGCGCCCAAGTAGTCGCACCGACCTAGCGCCGCCGACCTCAAGACCAACGGCTACCAGAAGAGGCTAACCCCCGACCGGCTCTCCAACCGGCTCGGGAGCTCAAGGAAGAACTCTTGGCCAGTACCCATACCATGGGTACCCCCATCAGCCCGGAATGCGAGCAGTGACCAACCGCGGCGAAGGCCAGATCGCCAAAAGGTACTTGGGCCGCGGAGAGCGGACCCCGGCCTGTGCAGGACCGACCCTGGACGGTCGGCGGACTCCGATCCCGGGCGGTCGGCGGGCTCCGACCGCCTAATACTGGAGTTCGCGGTCAGCAAGCTCCACCCACGCACGAGCCAGCAGGGCCCACGCCGGTGTCAGGCAGCTGCCTTGTACGCGGTGTCCCCTGGCGTCCGTACCGGGGTAGGCGGCTCCTTCCCAAGACTGTCAGGAAAGCCACCGGAGAAGTCAAGCCCCCGTCCCAACGCCTGGCACACCGCAGAGGAATACGCCCACTCCCGAGGCCAAGGCAAAGTCAAGCGCCATTAAAGCCGCCGAGGCTGACAGGAGCACCACGCGATGCGTCATCCAGACAGCACCACGCAAGACCACTCATCACAGAGCCACCAACCCTGCCTCGGGACAGGCAGGGGTCAGTCGGACAAGACAGAAACCGGACTCCGAGACCCGCAGGCCCCTTTCCTCGTGGTTTTCCCAAACTCTCGTGTAACCTGCCTCCTCCGTCTATATAAGGAGAGGCAGGGCCCGAGAGGGAGGGGCGATAAAAAAAACAGTCTTCTAGGTAGCCGCAACTCCCTAGCAAAAACACCGAGGGATCGGTCGACCGACTCCCTGCCTCGCTTGTATACCTCTAGTTCATCGCCCAAAGATCAATACACCCACACCGAACGAACTGGAGTAGGGACGTTCAGCCCGAACCAGTATACATCATCTGACTCCTTGAGTCGACCATTCGGGGAGAGGGAGCGCGCGACCCCATCCGACCACAAATTCGCATTGCCGGTGCACGAAACACCGACACTTTTATATGGACGGGGAACATTGTTCTTCCTTTAGCGGACTGTTCCATGTACTATTCATGAAATTGTCGCATCTTGGTTTCTCAGATCCTTTATCTTTTCCGGTGCAACCAACTCCCGGCCCAGCTCATATGGCCACCTGACCTCTGCCATTGGAAGATTATCTGATGCTCCCACAGCTGCAGCGAAAGACAGCCCCGACTCTCCCAAGAATTCCTCTAGTTGGTGATCTTGGGCTTTCTTGTTAGCTACCGCCACTGCCTTAGCCCATTTCCCTTTCAATGCAGACTTCGCTATTGTGCGTTCGTAGTTAGTCTAGGTAGGAAGAGGTGCTGCACGACATGTCTCAAAGTGGGTTGTAGCTTTCGGATCAATTTGCGCCTTGGGAGGTGGCATCTTTGATACAAAGTGTGTCTTTATTTCCTTTCGAATTGTTTCTTGTGTCTCCTCAGCCGTCATGTCGTATGCCCTTTTTGGAGGTTCCTTTGACGACTGTGTTGGCCGGTTAGACTGGGCCTTCTTGGTAGGGGGTAGCTTCGCAGTACTGCCCCTTCGTACTTGGAGTTTCTTCCTTGGAGGAAATTGTGGAGCCGGGCTTTCTTGGGCAGGAGGTTGAGGTGATGTAGGAGGAGGCGGGTTTTGTTGTTGCGGAGAGGTCACCTCCAATTGTTCGATATCTATTGGTGGAGAGGTCACCTCCACAGTCTTTGGAAATATGATGTACCTTTTTCGCCAGAGGATGATTCCGTGGAGGGCCTGTCCAAGCTTGGTGATGTCGTCCCCTCCATCAATCTCGAGCAGAAGATCTTCATAGCTGCTCGAAACCTCCTCCACCGTGACCTTCGAGTAACCTGGCGGTATCTCTTTGCAGTGGAAAAGCTGGCCCGGCTCCACCGGGTATGCCACGCCATAAGCCACGTTGGTGGAGAGGTTATGTGCTTGAACGTGTAGCTCACACTCCCGCCGAACTTTGATGTTGTCCACTGCATACTGTCCTAGGTCTGGCACCGGTACCATGTGAGTAGAGAGTGTGGCGGCGTTGGATGCGCAGCTACTTCGTCGCCCGGAGGTGGGCGGGCTAGCGACGCCGTCGGCCTGTGTATTGGTTGTACCGGCTCCCTAAAGTTTACCGAGTGCCGCCTGCAGCTTTTGCTCAACAATCTCTCCGATGCTTTGCTGAGTTGCTCTGAGCTCCCTTTCCAGTAAGTTGTATCTGTATGCCTCTCTTCTTTTGCTTCTTGATCGGCTCCTGTACGTATCGGCATCTTTGGAGAAACCGTACTTCCATGGCACGGACGATCCCATTCCTCTTGTCCGTCCTGGGTGCTTAGGGTTTTGAAGTGCATGTGTGAGCTCATCATTCTCCCTGTCTTTTACTAAGGAACAAGAGCGAGACATGTCGACAGCTTGGACAATTCTATTTCCAATATCCTCCACTCCCAGTGCCATCAACAAGCTACCGTCCTCTACAAGGGCCCCTCCGTGAGCTATGAACCAATTTCGCAGGCGGAATTCCCAATCAACAGTAGCAGGCGTGATATTCTTGGCCATTAGTTCTTCCTCCCGCTTCTCCCATTTAGGTACAGCCTTGACATAACTACCGGTGCCAAGATGGTGGTGGTATTTCTTCTTCCCAGCGTTGATCTTGTTCTGAAGGCTCGCGGCCTGTCCTTCCTCTGACAATTTGTATTCTTCAAATGCATCCCAGTGATCTGCCAGCTTGGGATGTTGGTTGAAATCTAGCCTTTCTCCCTTCTTGAAATACTTGTTGTTCATATGAACTTTCCACGACTGAAATTGGGTTGCCATTTTCTTCAAAGTGTATCTCTTAACCTTGTTCTCGTATCCTTTAGGAAATTTGAAGTTCTCCTTGATATCTTTCCAAAGGAGCTCCTTGGTTGCTTGCGGAACTTCAGGCCATTTCTTGATGCTAATTGGGTCATGATCCCTAACGTGGAAACCACATGCGTTGTTAAACGGGCCTACTGCAGAAAGAGGGGCAATTGGCTTCCCGTCATTGTCGACGTTGGTGAAAATAAACTTTATAGCAGGCTTCTTGTTAGCTCCTCGCTTGGTTTGGGTGCTCAATGTACTGGGCTGAAAATGGACAGAGATGTGAATTTTTCATGTCAGAGCCATTTATATTAATTGGTTAAATACGATTAAAGGGTTTGTCCGGATTCTCGTGGCATTACCTCGCTTCCCTCATCGTCCACTGCATCACCGGATCCACCGGCTGCGGTGTTGACAACGTTGGGGTCACTGGATCCACCAGCTGCGTTGTGGACAACGTTGGCATCACCGGATCCACCGGCAGCGATCACGTCTAGCAAAAATGTTCTTCCATCTAGAAATTAGGAGCATCACGCCCTGGTGTCGCCATCTATCTAATTATGGAAAAATATATCAATGTATATCAATGTATATGTATATCAATATATATGTATAAATATATCAATGTATTTATATGTATATGTATGAAAAATTGTTTAAGCATATCAATGTATTTATATGTATATGTATGAAAAATTGTTTAAGCATATCAATGTATCAATATATATCAATGTATATGTATAAATATATCAATGTATTCAAAGTGTATAATTATGAAAAATTGTTTAAGCATATCAATGTATCAATGTATATCAATGTATATCAATATATATCAATATATATCAATGTATATCAATGTATATGTATAAATATATCAATCTATATCAATATATATCAATGTATATCAATGCATTTATCTTGTGGGCATTTTATCGAACACGTTGTGGGCAGCGAGAAAAAGAGGGGTGTTAGTATAGGAGCAGGCTAACCTAGGCTCTTCAGGTGGCGGAGGAGGCGACGGCGACGTTGCAGACGACGGCGCGGTGGCGGAGGAGTCGACGGCGAGCTCGGCTGTGATGGCGCTGAAGGTGGTGGTCGACAGCAATGGCGCGGGGACTTAGAAAATTTTCGAGCTGAGTCTGTGATGCGCGGGGAGAAAACAACTATTTATAAGAACACCTGTACAAGCGGTTCGTAATACAAACCGCTTGTAGAAACCCCTCTACAAGCAGTTCGTAATCGAAACCGCTTGTAGAAACCCCTTCACCGCAGCGATGGAGGGACCTCTACAAGCGGTTCGTAATACAAACCACGTGTAGAAACCCCTTGACCGCAGCGAGAGAGGGACCTCTACAAGCGGTTCGTAATACCAACCGCTTGTAGATTCTTAGGAGTCAAAAAGGTTTGACACCATTCATGCTCGACATAAATCTTCCTCCCCCCTGACTAGCGAGTGGCGCTCGAGCGTGGACCTGACCTACGGCTTCGCGGGTTCGAGTGACCCCAACGTTGTTGAGCGCGGGCCAATCGTTGATCGTTACGAACAACAGTGCATGTAGGGTGAAATACTCCCTCTTGTACTCATCCCATACCCGTACACCATCCTCCCACAACTTTACAAGATCCTCCATCAATGGTTTCAAATAGACATCGATGTCGTTTCCAGGTTGCTTCGGCCCTTGGATCAACAATGGCATCATGCTATATTTTCGCTTCATGCACAGCCAAGGAGGAATATTATAGATACATAGTGTAACATGCTAGGTGCTATGGCTACTGCTCAGGTCGCCAAAAGGATTCATACCATCGGTACTCAACCCAAACCTTATGTTTCTCACCTCATTTGCAAAGTCTGGGAATGTTCAATCGACTTTCCTCCACTGGGACCCATCAGCGGGGTGCCTAAGCATCCCGTCATCCTTACGTTCTTCTTTGTACAAACGCACCATCTAGGCATGCATTTTGTTAGCAAAAAAACGCTTTAATCGGGGGATCACAGGGAAATACCACACCGCCTTAGCGAGAGGTCTCTTCTTCTTACACTCCCCATCTATTTCACTTGGGTCTTCATGCTTCGTCTTGTAACGTGATTCTTTGCACACTGTTACGACATGCGTGTACCTTCTGTACTTCTAATCCCAAAGGACAGATGACTTGCTTGGCTTCATATGTAGATTCAGGCAGCGTGTTATCTTCTGGAAGCATATTCTTTATGAGTGATAACAATTCATTGAATCCCTTGTCTGACACACAATTTCTGGCCTTCCATTGCATTAAGTTCAGTGTCGTACGGAGCTTCGTGCGGCCCTTCCCACAGTCTGGGTACAAAGGTGTCCTGTGGTCCTCTACCATGCGCTGAAACTTCTTGAATTGCCTTTCATCTGTGTAGTCTCCCTCTCCGTCACGCAGCATTTGGTCTAGCTCGTCATCACCAAGATCGCCGACTGTATCTTCCACAGAACAATATTGCGTTGCGTCTGCCATACTGTTGAATACCTCTTCTTCTTCACCATCTTCTTCATCGTCTTCCTGGCTGCTCCCCTGTACTTCGTCATGCTTGGTCCAATAGGTGTAGTTTGGCATGAAACCTCTCGTGATCAAATGGGTCATAACCTGAAAGCGTTAGGAGTGCTCCTTCACATTCTTGCAGTCTACGCGCGGACAACATATGAAGCTGTCTGGAGGCAAGAATGCAACAGCGGCATCAAGAAATGCCTTCACGCCATCAATGAACTCTCTGGAGACGGACCGCATTGTACATCCATTGCCGGTTCATCTACACAAAGATCTAATTTTCAGATACTGTCGGGGATTGGCTATCTGGCAAAAGACCACGGTACCCCCGGGAAATGCCGAGCCCACCGACCAGGCAATGCTGAAAGAAGATGCTCGGGAGCATGAAACGAGCATCCCCCTTTTTTCCTCCGAGCATACACGTCCACGCCTTTACTCACGGCCATTCCGAACCCCCCCCACGAGCGAGCATGCTCGTGGAGACCATGACCTACTCAGATATTTGGTCGGTGGACCCAGCGACTGCTATGAGGAAGGAAGGTGGCAACCAATCAGCCGAAGATCAAGGGAAATCTTACCCGAAATTCAAATAGCGCGCGGATCAAGGACGGCAGATCGCGGGTATGAATACGTGGCGTAATCCCAGGGGGTAGTTGCCCTCTTTGTATCTCTAGTTGTAGTATTTAAACCCCCCTGAAGATCTGTAATCCCTCTTCTCCCAACCTGGCATTGCTCGGACGACTCCCTCGGGCCGTACGACAGGGCTCTGTTGATCCCCCATTCAACAAGTAAGCTCGGCGGGAGCCCGTTCTCCAATCGGTGGGGACGACAGCTTGATTCCCGTACGGATCAGGATCCTCGAGGATGCCGAACTCGGGGGATACTAGGAATCTCTGTGTTTTCGACGATGTCAAAGACGACGACATGTACTACGTCGGCGATGGCGTGGTCAATGTGACCGATCCTATCGGACACACCGAGTCCGGGAGCTCTTCCCCGGACCCTGGAATGCGAGGACAGGTCTTCCGTTCCCCAGACATTACCCTCGGAGACCGCGAAGATGACTATGACGGACTCTACGATGGCCTGGACATACTAGACGACCTGGAGTTCGATCGAGAGACTGCGTCTCAAGGGGATACGATGATGTCTCCGTCACATTCATTCCACTCTCGTCACGTCAACATGGATGGGAGCCGTGCCGAACCTGAAGTACGATCTTCGGACGCTGCTAAGCACGACCACTATGAGGCGGCCAGACTCCACCTAGAAGCGTCTTTAGGGAGGACCCTTGCGAGCATACGCCGCCAAGCGAAACAGAGGCGGGTGTCCGGGGAAAGGAACTCTCGCGAGTACCAAACCCCCGATCGCGTCCCGGAACGCCGCCGAAGCTCGTCGCCGCCTGTTCGCCAGAACCGAGAACGGCTGCAGGCCTTGGCGGCGGTCATGCGCGATCTTCGCAGCTTCCCCGAACAAGTAGACCTAGATGCCGTGGGCAAGGTCGTGGCCGAAGATCTGGAGAGGCTTGCCGCCGAGCTGAAAGTCTCAGACTCCTCTCACGGCCAGGATGCCCGGATTGTCTCTCGGGACCATCGCAGGCGCTCCCCTATGCGCTCGCACAGAGATGAATCCCGGAGCCATGCTCGGAGATCGCCCTAGGCCGCTAACTTGGTCCGAGAGAGGCCCCGGAACAGCTCCAGAGCGATCTCGGGACGACGCACCTACGATCATCCGGATTACGGGCGTTCTGAACGCTCCACGACCGAGCGGTCATCGGCACGACCTTCGCGTGAAGTCTTCTCTCGACTTGGCCCGCATACGGGGCGTTGGGCGGAAGACACACGCGGAGGCCGTTATGACCGAGGGTTTCGCCGCGAAACTCCGAGCTTCGGCTGCCAGGCTTTCACGAGCTCTCTCCGGAGTGTCGCATGGCCGAACAGGTTCAAGCCCGGCCACATTGAGAGGTTCAATGGGACCCAGAACCCGGATGAATTTCTCTCGATATATACCACCGCCATCCTCGCCGCCGGAGGCGATGAAGGGGTGATGGCGAATTATCTGCCGACGGTCTTGGACGGAGCTGCTCGTACATGGCTCTTCAACCAAAAGGAAGGGTCCATACGTTCTTGGGGCAGCCAAGATCAAGCGCCCGAGCGAATTTCAGAGCCGTTACATTCGCCGGGAAAGGAGCGCGACCTGAGCGCTTTGTCTGACGGATGGAGAAACCTCGTGATTCGTCCCAGAGATTCATCCAAGTCCGAAACTTCGATCCCGAACATATCGGACGAGGCCGTCGTCCGGGCTTTCAAGTTCGGGAGTGCGGGGCGTGCGCTTCACGCGAGATCCGGAGATCCATCCGGATCTAACGGCAAACGAGCTCTTCCAAATGGCTGACCGGTATGCCAACGCGGATGAGGTCGTCGGAAGAAAATGCTGGATGAAGGAAAGCTACCGCCTCAGCCCGGGCTAGAAACCTCCGCCAGTAAAAAGGGCTCAAACTCCGTGGATAAGAAGATCAAGAAGAAGAAAAAATAGCTCCCACCGGCCATGGTTGCCGCAGTGGAACAAAGAATACCCGAGCAACCCAGCCCACGCCACGGGGTTTAACACTCGGGGAAGAGGGCAACCGCACAGGCCCCGCGACCGAGGCGGCCAGGCAGATCAACGGGGTGACCTCTACTGTCCGCTTCACCAAGCACACGGTCATGACCTACGGAATTGCCGAACGTGGACCTACCACCTGGAGCAGTTTTACAACGACAGGGGTCCCATGCCGTCGCTTCCAGAACAGGGCAAAAACGGCAAAGGCAAGCAGCCTGTCGAAGAAAATGAAGATGACATGGAATATCAAGAACCATAGAACCACATCGCGGTTATCTTCGGGGGCTCCTCCGCCTACAAATCTCGCCGGGATTTAAAGGACGCTGCGAGGGAAGTACACCATGTCACCCAAGGTAAGCCTCTAGTGCAGCAACTCAAATGGTCCGAGTTGTCCCTCATCTTCTCCAAGGACGACTGTCCCCTTGGAATGACCAAACCACAGAAGCTTCCGATGGTCGTGAGCCCCACCATTAGCAACACTATCGTTGGTCGGGTCCTCATAGACTCCGGGAGCTCTTTGGACCTGATTTCAGCTAAAGTTTTGGACGAGATGCAGATTTCTCGTTCCAAAATCAAAAGTATAGCCGTACCCTTCTTCGGGATAGTCCCAGGCACCTCGATCAAACCTCTGGGGCAGGTCGTTCTGCCCGTGACCTTTGGCGGCCCGAGTAACTTCAGAACGGAGCTAATCACCTTCGAGGTGGTAGACTTCGAATCGGCCTACAACGCCATCCTCGGCAGGCCGGCTTTGGCTAAGTTCATGGCCGCTTCGCATCACGCGTATCAATGCCTGAAGGTTCCCGGACCAAACAGGGTCATAACCGTAAAGGGGAACCACAAGTCCGCACTCAATTGCGATGAAAGGGCGTTGGATATGGTCGGTCAGTTACCCACTCGCGGCCTCGACCAGGAGCCAAAGCACTCCCGACCTAAACTTGCCCTCCAACCTGGGGGAGAGACCAAGGCTGTTCCGCTCAACGAGTCGGAACCGGCCAAGGTCGTGCATTTGGGATCTTCCTTAGATCCCAAATAGGAACTCAAGCTCATCACCTTCCTCCGGGCAAGCTTGGATGCGTTCGCCTGGGAACCATCCGACATGCCCGGGGTCCCTAGGGAGGTGATTGAGCACAAAGCTAGCTTGATTCGACCGACAAAACCAAGACTGACAGAAACTTAGACGCTTTTCCCCGGAAAAACAGGCGATCATCCGGGAAGAACTCGACAAACTCCTAAAAGCTGGCTTCATTAGGGAGGTCGAACACTCCGAATGGCTAGCCAATCCAGTCTTGGTCAGAAAGAAAGGCGGCAAGTGGCGCATGTGCGTCGATCACACGGGCCTAAACGCGGCATGCCCGAAAGACAACTACCCATTGCCTCGCATAGATCAATTGGTCGACGCGACGGCGGGATCGCAAACCATGAGCTTCCTAGATGCTTATTCAGGCTATCATCATATCAGCCTATCACGCGAAGACGAAGAAAAGACTTCCTTCATCACCCCGTTCGGTACCTTCTGCTATATGACCATGTCTTTCGGTCTAAGAAATGCGGGAGCAACCTTTCAGCGCCTCATGCAGAAAACCTTCGCGGATCAAGTGGGTCGAAATTTGGAGGTCTATGTCGCATTTACATAGTAGTAAAAAGCAAGAGCGCCTCGGTCACGTTGTCGACTTGGAAGAAACATTTTGTAACCTCAATAAGCATCAAATAAAGTTAAATCCAGAAAATGCGTGTTCGCGTGAAAGCGGCAAGGTGCTCGGCTACATGGTCGGACCACAAGGCGTTGGGGCAAACCCGGAGAAAATCGAAGCCATTGAGAACATGAGGTCGCCCACATGCGTGAAGGAAGTGCAAGCTCTGACCGGGAGAATGGCCGCTTTAAGCCGGTTCATTTCTACCGGGGAGCGAGGACTACCTTTCTTTAAAGCCCTCCGCAAACACAATGGCTTTACATGGACGGAGGAAGGCGATCACTCGTTCAAAGAGTCAAGCAAGTACATTTCAAGCCACCCGTCCTCGTCACACCTGCAACAGGGAAGAATTGCTGCTATACTGGCGGCAACTGAAGCAGTGTGAGCGCGGTGTTAGCAATGGAGAGAGATGGTTTCCAATGACCTATTTATTATGTCAAGTACTTCATGGACCGACGGAGCGTTACTCCCGAGGTCGAAACCATCAGTACTTTCTTTGATGGCCTCCGTGAAGTTGCACCACTACTTTCAAAGCGCACAAGATCGTCGCATCGACCAGCCTTCCCGCCAGTGGAAATCTGAAACCAGGACGCCAGTGGTCGCATATCCAAGTGGGCCATGGAGCTCGCCGAATTCGAGATAATGTTTTCGGCCCGCACGGCGATCAAATCACAAGTCCTGGCTGACTTCGTGGCAGAATGGTTGGCTCCAGCACCACTAGCCAGCGAAACCACCGGTTCAAGGGAAAACTCCTGGACCTTGTATTTCGATGGATCCCGAGCATATGAGCGCTCGGGGGCTGGCATCGTCTTGGTCTCCCCGGATGGAGAAAAACTCCAGTACGCCATCCAACTACATTTTGCCGCGACCAACAACGCGGCAGAATACGAAGGCCTTTTGGCCGGACTTCGAGCATGTAAATCATTAGGAGTCCAACGGCTTACCGTGATGGGCGATTCACAGTTGGTCGTGAACCAGGTCAACAAGGAGTATCAGTGTTCCGATACCTCAATGGCGTTGTACCTGGCCGAAGTAAGGAAGATGGAGAAATACTTCAAGAATTTCGAAGTAATCTACATCCCCAGGAAGGACAATTCCCTGGCCGACCAAATGTCTAAGGTCGGTTCCTCTCAAACTACCGCTCCGGCGGGGGTGCTTGTCGAGGACCCATATAAGCCCTCCATTCCCTCTGAAGAGGAGGCACCAGAGGCTGACGATAGGGTCTCCTTCCTTGAGCAAAGTGCAAGTTGGATGACGCCATTCATCCAATACCTTGCGCATGGGACGTTGCCCGAGGAAGAAGCCGAGCGTTCCCGGCTAACAAGGCGATCTTCTCAGTACAAACTGATCGAAGGTGACCTATGTCGGCGTACTAGCCAACAGGCACGTCCGAGTCGGGTGCTTATGAGGTTCAGACGGGGGGCTTTCGGTGCAATCGCCGGAGGGAGGAAGATGAACGGAGTACCGGGAAGCTCAAAAGAATAGGGGGACGCAAGAACTTTACCCAGGTTCGGGCCCTCCGAAGAGTAACAACCCTAGTCCTGCTTCTCTCGGTATTGCTTGTGTTCTGAGATGTCTGCTGGGAATCCTAACTTGAGGGTTTAGAACCTATCGTCAATGGGTCCCGCCCCCTCTCCCATGCACCCCGGCTCCCTTTTATACTTGGGCTGGCAGGGGCGCATGGGAGGCTTACACCGCAAGCCATACTCATTACACTGCCACGGGCGCATTTAATGCGTACGTCACTGCTCTTACATCCCATTAATGTCTGTCGCAGCTGTCACACCCCCGCCTCGGGCCCCACGCCCACCAACGCCACTCGTTCCGTCAGGGGGTGAGGTGCTGCCGTGATGTCACCCGTAATTAATGCACGCCTGGGGAAGACGCGCCGCCACACTGCAACCTCCACGCTTTGCATCTAATGCGCACGACTCGCATTAAATGTCCTTGATCCAGGCACTGTGGCCTCGGGGGAGGGTGCCAGGGGAGTGGCCGGCATGCCACGTGTCCTCTGGGCGACCACCTCGCTGGGCGCCCAGTGGGGTGGCCCGATCGCCACGCGTCCACTGGGCAACGCGCCCAGTGGGGTGGCCTGATCGCCACGTGTCCACTGGGCGACGACCTTGCTGGGCGCCCAGGGGTGTGGCCTGATCGCCACGTCCCCTGGGCGACCACCTTGCTGGGCGCCCAGTGGGGTGGCCTGATCGCCACATGTCCACTGGGCGACCACCTTCCTGGTCGCCAGCTGGGGTGGCTCGACGCCACGCGGTCCATCGGGCGACCACCTTCCTGGCGCCAGCAGGTGGCCTGGTCGCCACCTGTCCACTGGGCGACCACGCTGGGGAGCTACTACTCGTCGTGGCGGTGGGCCCGGACGCGCCCTGCCCGCCCGGTGATCGCTTTTGTTGCGGGGGAGTGGGTACCCTGACGTAAAATACGTCGACAGTAGCCCCCGGGCCCACCCTGGAGCGCTTTTTGGTCTTCCACCTTTCTTTCTCTCTCTTTTTAATGCCCTTCGGGGAACCGCTTAGTCTCCCGGGTGGGGCAATTTAAAAGCCCACACGCCCCGCAGCTTTCAAGAGATCTTCCGGCTTCTCCGGTTCCCAAGGCGGTTTGCGCGGTTACTCCCGCCAGAATCGTCAGACGCCCTGGATGCGCCTTCTTTATGGGGCTCTTGAATTTCCTTTTGGCGAACCGCCACGCCCTTTCGGTTTTCCCGCCAAGCCTTCCCTCGCATCCTTATAAGAGGCTGACCGAGAGGGGGAGCAGTTCTTCCTCCTTCCAACTCCCCTCACTCTGCTTTTGCTCGCTACCTTAGAACTCCTTGCTTCTTCTTCTTCCCCGACGCGCTCCGGTACTCTTCTGCGCCCGATGGCTCCGGTTCTCCCCCCTTCGTCTGTCGAGGAGGAGGGTGCCGTCAGGCTTTCCCGGAACATGACCGCGGGTACCCTCCGCATTCGCACCGGGACCATCGAGCCCCACTGCCGGCCCGGGGAAGTGGTTTTTTTCGGGTGGCAGCTTATAGCCGGCCTGCTGCCACCAGTCTCTGATTTTTATCTCTCCGTCCTCAACTTCTATGCTATTCATCACATTCACCTTCCTCCCAATTCCGTCATCCTCCTTTCTGCCTTCGCCCACTTCGGCGAAATGTTCGTATTGGTGTTACCCAATCTCCTTCTTTTTCGCTTCTTCTATACCCTTCGCTCCGCGAGCGGCAATTCGCCTGTCTCTGGGAGCTACCACCTGCGGCTCTGCGATGGGACCGTGTCGCGCTACATCCCCCTGGACTGCCGGTCCAACTGGAGGGCGTGGCGCGAAGAGTGGATGTACGTCGAGGACGACAGCGGTATTGAAGTGCTGGAGCTTCCGTCCGGGCCGGCGGTCAGCAACCCCAACTGGGGGCCCAAGTGAGCGAGACACCCGAGCTCCAGGCGATGTTAGCCCGCGTCGACCAGTTGCGGGTGGCGGGCCTGACAGGGGCCATGGTTATCCGGGGCTTCATCTCCGGAGGTGTGCCCCTGTGGCCGTCGCGTCGCCCGCCTACCTAGCAAGACATGGGCCAGGGTGATGGGACCCGGAGTATCGCCAGAGGTAACCCGCTTCACTTTGGACCATCCCTTGTTCTTCTTTTTTATTGACCAAACCTGGTCCCGACAAAGATTGGCCCCTGGGCTTCCTTCTTTTGTGTTGTCAATCATTGGAACTTGTCTGCCGCCGTGATCGACAGTGGATGGGGCACTGGGCTTGCCCAGCCTGCCCCGCCATTCCGGGCGGCGCGGTCCCGTCACGGTTATCGCCCGGGGAGCGCGCGGCGATAGTCCGCGCCATGCCGTCGATGGACGCCATGGGCACACCCGTTGTGACACGCCAGGCGACCCTGACAATCCGGAACTCTCCTCCCGCCGAGGGCCAGGGGAGAGGTGACCAAGGGAGACGCAGGCGCCCAGACGACGACGATGCCGCCGGCTGGCCTGCCCAAAGACCCCGCCTCCTGGGCTCGGCCGGGGCGGGATCTTCCACAGCGGTCGTGGGAACTTCTTCCGCTGCGGCGGCAGGCTCCTCAATGGTGGCGGGGGGTTTGTCGACTGGCGGGACCTCGTCCTCCCTCGCTCCCGTTGGGGTGGTGACGATGGACCCTCCAGCGCCGATTCTTTTTTCGCCTCCGCCGGATCCGACGATGGTGCAACGGCTGCCGCCGCTGGCTTCGACGACAATGCAACGGCCGCCGCCACCAACAGCGGCGCTTCTTCCTCCACTGCTGCCTCCAGCAGCGGCATTTCTTCCCCGCTGCCGGCGCCGGTCCTTAGGCCGCTAGGACCGGCACCGACAGCACCGCGCGGGGGGCTGGTCCTCGCTCCGAGCGTGGCCCGATTCCCGAGACCGCCACCTAGGTACTCATTCAAAAACGTACATGCAATATGAAAGTTAAGTCCCTTTGAGTCGTGTCTTACCATTGTTTCCTCCCCTTTTCCAGGGTTCCCGCTCCGGATGTCCCCGCCGCCCAAGCCGAGGACGATCAAGGTGCTGCGGCCACGGGGGCTGTGCTGCCCGGGGTCGCCGAGCCCTAGGACGAGCAGATGGAGGGGGAAGATCCCCAGGTAGTCGCTGCTGCCGCCGCTGCCAGACCCAGGCTGGGCCTTGGACCCTGCGTGTTTACCCCGAGCCCCCACCGCCTCCGTTCCTTCGGCAGACGCGGACGCTCTGCTGGCGGCTCTTGGCGAGCTCTACTCCAGCACGAGCAGCCGTCTGGAGACGAGCAGGGAGCGGCTGACGGAGGCGGGAGCCGAAATCAACCGCCTCCGCAAGGAGGTGGAAGACTTGCGCGAACGGGGGCTGGCCGAGCTGCAAATGCGGGCGGGAGCGAGAGCAATGAGCAGAGCGCCCGCCGCATCGAGGAGCTCGCGAGCCGGAGGCGGAGAGGGTCGATCGGGCCCGGGCCGGAGGTGGACACCATAAGGATGCCGCGCCACGCCTTCAACCGGACGGTGGCGCCTTGCTCAGGGATTGGAGCGGCCGGTCCGCGGAGGAGAAGCGCGCAAGATTACGCTGCTTCGCCACCAACCGCGGACTTCCTCACGCGCCTGCCCGCCGCCCTTACCGCCCGGTCCGCCCAGGAGGGGCGCGCAGTTGCGGCGGCCACGGCGAAGTACGTGCTGGCTTGCTGCGCCAGCCGTGACGCCAACTTCGATCCCGCGGCCACTGTCCAGGGGGTTGAAGGCGACTGGGCGCAGGCGGAGGAGCGGGTCCACGACGCCTCCGAGCAGGTTGCCGCACAGTTGGCGATGGAGAACCCCCAGATGGAGGCGGCAGCGGAAGACGTGGCGCTGAGGCTGGACGTTGGCCCAATTGCCGAAGACGTGGCGGCTGCCGAGGCGGTAGCGGAGGACGAGGAGGACCCCCCAGCTCCCCCAGTAGCGTAGCTCTTTTTGCTTTCGCCTGTAAAGACTTTAGATGCTAAACATTTTAAATGAAACGGAAGCACAAGCTTCCCACTATGTCACTTAGAGTCCGTTTTCACCCTAATCCTTCCGGTTCCGCACGAACAAGCACATGACCGCTTAAAGACTTAAGGTCTTGTGCCAGGGAGTCACTTCCCTCGAACCCCTTGCCTTAGCAAAATTTTGCCACCCAGATAGCCTCTAGGGAGCGAACGCTTAGTGAGTCGTGGCAGGACCTTAGGTTTTTGGCAATGGTGCTCAAGTCGCCGACCCCCACGGGGACACCTGGAGTGTCATGACCGTGCCAGGGATCGTGCTGAACTAGCCGTCCAATCGCCCACTCCAGCACGCCGCTCTCACTTAGCGATTCCGCCTTTGCTACTAGGTTTTTGCAAGGCCACAGGGTACCAGGGGCAAGTGCCCTGGCACTGCCCAACAGTGGGCAAGAGACCGAAAAGAGGGTAGGAAGAACAATTATTTCGGATAAAGAAAGTGAATATTTAATTTTAAACAGAAGGCCTCCCCCGACCAGCAGTGGAGAGGAAGACACACTCCGGTCGGTCGGGGAACAGGGCCTGGGACTTACAACCGATCAAGGGTAGAATTTGCGCAGATTTTCTATGTTCTGGGAGTTCGTCAGCTCTTCGCCGTCTTCAGTGGCCAGCCTGACCGCCCCGGGACGAGAGACTGAGACCACTTTGAAGGGTCCCTCCCACTGGGGAGACAGTTTATGCGACCCGGCATGCGACTGGATTCTCCGCAAGACCAGGTCGCCCGCTGCCAGTGTTCTCTCATTGACCCGGGAGGCGTGGTACCGCCTGAGATTTTGCTGGTACCTCGCGGCGCGCAGAGCCGCCCGATCCCGCGCCTCTTCCAGGAGGTTGACGCTGCCCCGGCCAGATCCTCCCGGTCTCCTTCCACTAACGCAGCAACGCGTGGTGATCCCACCCAGCCTCGAAGGGAGGACAGCTTCCGTGCCGTAGACCAGGAAGAAAGGGGTTTCCCCGGTGGCCCGGCTAGGGGTAGTCCGAAGTGACCACAACACAGCCGGTAGCTCTTCAGTCCATCGGGCACCATGCTTATGGAGTCGATCAAACGCCCGGGTCTTGAGGCCCTTCAAAGCAGGCCGCTGGCCCGCTCTACTTGCCCGTTGCTCCTCGGGTGGGCAACCGAGGCAAAACAGACCTTGGTGCCCATCTCTTCGCAGAAGTCCAGGAAGGCCGCGCTGGTGAACTGTGCACCGTTGTCGGTGATGATGCGGTTGGCGACCCCAAAGTGGGCGAAAATCCCTTGCATGAACTTGACCGCAGCTGCAGCGGTGATGGATCTTACCGCCTCGGCTTCCACCCACTTAGTGAACTTGTCAATGGCGACAAACAAATGGGTGTAGCCCCCTATGGCCCGCGGGAACGGGCCCAGGATATCCAGCCCCCAGACCGCGAAGGGCCAAGAGAGCGGGATAGTTTGCAGGGCCTGGGCTGGTTGGTGGATCTGCTTGGCGTGGAACTAGCACGCTTCACATCTCCTCACCAGCTCGCAAGCATCCTGGAGGGCGGTTGGCCAATAGAACCCTTGACGGAAAGCTTTTCCCGCCATCGTTCGTCCGGACACATGGCTCCCGCACACGCCTCCATGGATATTCGAGAGCAAACCGCTCCCCTCTTCCCGAGTGATGCACTTCAGAAGAATTCCGTTCTTACCCCGGCGGTACAGGTCCCCGCCCACCAGGTTATGGCACCTGGCCTTTCGTGCTACCTTCTCTGCTGACGCATCATCGTCGGGGCACACTTGATCCCGCAGGTAGGCCAGGATCGGATCCATCCATGTGCCTTCCCGGTCAAGTGCAGCGACCACGAGGTGGTCGCCCGGGTACTCCGCCTGGCCAGGCGTTTTCACCGGAACCACTTTCCCTCCAGGAGCGAGGGCTGAAGCGGCATCACCATCGTCCCTACCAGGGGCAGGGGCTGTGATGGACGGTCGCGGAAGCCTTTCTTCAAAGACCCCGACCGGGTCAGGAGATCTTCTTGAGGTGAGCCGAGCAAGCTCATCCGCCAAGTAATTGTCACGCCGGGGGATATGAGTGTACCCCAACCCTTCGAAGTGCCGCTCCAATTTCCTGACCTCCGCCAGGTATGCTACCATGACGGGGTCAGGACAGGAGAAGTCCTTTTTTGCTTGGTTGACGACCAGCAGGGAGTCGCCCTTCACTTGAAGGCGCCGAACACCGATGGTTGCGGCGGCCCGAAGCCCAGCCAGCAAGCCCTCGTATTCGGCGATGTTGTTAGTGGCTTTGAAGTCGAGGAGGACCATGTACTTGAGGAGGTCCCCGGTCGGAGAGACCAGGAGGACCCCAGCCCCCGCGCCTTCGAGCCTGAAGGACCCGTCGAAGAAGAGTGTCCAGGGGGAGGGCTGGGACCTCGTCGGCCGGACTACTGGGTCCACTCGACGACGAAGTCCGCCAGCCTTTGACTCTTTACCGCGGTACGAGGAGCAAACTTGACACCGAACTCCCCCAGCTCGACAGACCACTTTGCGATGCGGCCCTCTGCTTCACGGTTGTGGAGGATCTCGCGCAGGGGGTATGAGGAGACCACCGTGATCTCCCTCCCTTGAAAATAGTGCCGCAACTTTCTTGACGCCACTACCACGGCATAGACCATCTTCTGAGCCTGAGGGTACCTTGTTTCCACGTCGTGAAGCACCTTGCTGATGTAATAGACCGGCCGTTGGACGTCTTCTCGCTCCGCCACCAGCGTCGCGCTCACTACGGAGGGGCTAGCCACCACATACAACAGCAGTGGCTCACCCGGCTCGGGGGCGACCAACACCGGGGGAGAGGAGAGGTACTTCTTCAAGCCTTCAAACGCCTGCTGGGCTTCTGGGGTCCATTCAAACGAGTTGGTCTTCTTCAATAGTTTGAACAACGGCAGGCTTTTCTCCCCTAGCCGGGCTATGAACCAGCCAAGGGAGGCCAGCCGGCCAGTCAAGCATTGCAGTTGCTTGAGCCGGGTAGGCGGCTGCATCCGCTCAATCGCTTCTATCTTCTCTGGGTTGACCTCGATCCCACGACTGGAGACTAGGAACCCGAGTAGCTTCCCGGATGAGACGCGAAACACGCATTTCTCGGGATTCAACTTTATACAGTATTTTCTGAGGCGGGAGGTCTCTTCTAGGTCCTGGACAAGCTCATCGGCCTTTTTTGTTTTTACTACTAGATCATCCACATACACTTCGAGGTTCTTCCCTATTTGGGGCCGAAACACAATGTGCATGGCCCGCTGATAGGTGGCACCAGCATTCTTCAGCCCGAAAGGCATCTTGACATAGCAATATACACCGAGAGGAGTCACAAAGGCAGTTTTTTCTTCGTCTTCCTGCGCCACACTGATCTGATGGTAACCGGAGTAGGCGTCGAGGAAGCACAGAGCTTCACACCCCGCCGTGGAGTCAACGACGATGTCTATCTGCGGCAGGGGGTACGGGTCCTTGGGGCAGGCTTTGTTGAGATCGGTGAAGTCGATGCACATTCGCCACTTCCCGTTGGACTTCTTTACGAGCACGGGGTTGGCCAGCCACTCCGGATAGGTGGCCTCCCGCACAATCTTGGCAGACAAAAGCTTCTCTACCTCGTCCCGAATGGCGTCCTGCCGCTCTGGCGCCTGCCGCCGGATCTTTTGTCGAACCGGGTGCGCTCCAGGGAGCGTTGCCAATCGGTGCTCGATCACCTCCCTAGGGACCCCGATCATTTCTGATGGTTCCCAAGCGAACACATCCAGGTTAGACCGGAGGAAGGTGACGAGCGCGCCTTCCTATTTGGCGCTGAGGTCGGTGCCGATCTTGACGACCTTGCCCGAGCCGTCCTCGCCCACGGGGACTGCCTTCGCCGTCCTGACCGAGGGGGAGCCCGGGCTGTCATCTTTATCGCGCGCCGAGCAGGTGGTGCCGGCCAGGTCCTGCAGCTGTTTGCTGAGACGCAGGGCTTCCAGTCTATCCACCTTCAACGTAATTGGACCCCCATGCCCGGGAATCTTCACTAGCATGTAGGCGTAGTGAGCAACCGCCATGAACTTGACCAGGGCCGGACGGCCAAGCAAGGCGTTGTAAGGGAGGTCGAAGTCGGCGACCTCGAAGTCGACTAGCTCCGTCCGGAAGTTTTCTGCGCTCCCGAACGTAACAGGCAGCCGGACCTGCCCCAGGGGCAAGAGGCCCACCCCGGGGGCGACTCCGTAGAAAAGTGGGGCCGGGCGCAGCTCCTCATATGGTATCTGGAGCGCTTGGTACGCCCCAACAGATAGCAAATTGATGGCGCTACCTCCATCAACAAGGACCCGCCCGAGCTTCGCGTTGCGAACCGTGGGGGAGACCACGATCGGCAGATGGCTCGGGCCGAAAACGTTCTCCTGGTGGTCGGCCCGGCTGAAAGTGATCGGTTGCTCCGACCACTTCAGCAGCCTGCCCGCCCCGGAGGATGATACGGTGGCACAAACCTGCCTTAGATCCCGCTTGTACTGCGAGTTCGATGAGTAGGTGGTTGAACCACCGTGAATGAACGCCACCGTGTGCTCTGCCTGCTGGAAAGCCAGCGGAGCTGGGTCTTCATCGTCGTCTTCACAGTCGTTTTCGCGGCGCTTCTTGAGCCGCCGATCTACCAGCTTGGACACAACTTGGCAGTCCTCCAAGCCGGTCCCGACGCTCGCCCCTTCGGTCCTGATCGTCGCGACGCCGGGGCTTGGGTTCCGGCTCGGCAACCAGGACTTCTCTAGTGGCGGCCTCCTTCCGCTTCTTCTTCTTCTTGCGGTCGGAGGACTTCGGGGTGCCGACGTCGCTGGGGCCGGATGGCCTCGTCGTGCATTCCCAGGCCTCCGCCGCCCTGGCGCACTTGTGTGCCAGGGAGAACAGCTTGGAGGTGGTTGTGATGGTGCGGGTAGCCATCTTTTCCCGCATCTTCTGGTCCCGGACCCCCCTCCGAAACGCGATGATTACTGACTGCTCAGAGATCCGGGGGATCATGTTGCGGCAGTGGCTAAACCGCCGGATGAATTCTCTCAGGGACTCCGCCTCCATCTGCTCCAGAGCGTGGAGGTCATCCTCCACGCCTGGTTGAGCGTAGGAGCCCTGGAAATTAGCGATTTAAAATAAACAAGACAGCTCCTCCCACGAGTGCACGGAGCCTCGCGGGAGGTTAAGTAGCCAGGACCGGGCCGAGCCCGTCAGCGACGTCGGGAGGTAGTTGGCCATAACCTTCTCAGACCCTCCAGCAGCACGCACCACCGTGGTGTAGATTTGCAGGAACTCCTCCGGGTTGGCGGTGCCGTCGTATTTCTCGATGGAGGCAGGGCGGAATCTCTCCGGCCACGCGGCTTGCCGGAGGCGGAGAGAAAACGCCTGGCATCCAACGTTGTAGGGGGAGCAGCGTCGTTCGCCAGTCCCTCGATCCTGAGAAGGGGATGAGGAGTGTGACTCTGCGCTCTCCCCGGAATCAGGGGGGAAGCCCCCTGCTGACCAACAGGTGCCCGGGGGTTAGCGCGCTGCTGCGAACGCTCGCGACGCCCCCTGAGAACGTGACGCAGGTCACCGTCGCGCTGGAGCCGCCTCTCGTCGAGGCGCGATCTGAGATCTTCGCGATTCCCCCTTGACTCGGGGGGGGGGGGCGCGAGAAGAAGCGGAGTCATGTGCACGTCCCCCTGTGACGAAGGGGGCTGCAACCAGGGCTCCCTTTCCCTTGTCCCGGCCCTTGACGCTGGGGGAAGTTGTTGTGTGACGACTGGAACCTACAAGGCGTCGATCGCGTGGCGCTCCTTGCCGCCACGCACCGGAAGCCCCCGGCTGGGTTGCCGCTTCAACCTGTTGTTGAGCGGTGTCGACTAGGTGGACGATATCCCGCAGCCACGGAGTGGCTGGGGTGTTGTCCCCCAGCGGTACTGGAGGGTGATCAAGGAGTAGCCGGGCCGCATGAAGGCTTCGCGCGGGGGTGTCGTCCGCCAGCGCCAAGCGCCGTTGGACAGGCCGACCCCCGGGCGTGCGGGCCGCGCGCCCCTCCCACAGCGGAGGGACCCGGCTGGCCCGGCTCCTTCCCCGGACGCCGGGACCGGCTACGGGCGCTGCTTTCCTCGGGTAGATTGCTGCGCTTGGAGTGCGACTCCGCCATGCAGACGATCGCCCCGACTTCTTCTGAGCTTCGAACCGGAAACGGAAGGAGGGCAATCTAACCACCAATAGCCCCTACCTGGCGCGCCACTGTCGGCGTACTAGCCAACAGGCACCTCCGAGTCGGGTGCTTATGAGGTTCAGACGGGGGGCTTTCGGTGCAATCGCCGGAGGGAGGAAGATGAACGGAGTACCGGGAAGCTCAGAAGAACAGGGGGACGCAAGAACTTTACCCAGGTTCGGGCCCTTCGAAGAGTAACAACCCTAGTCCTGCTTCTCTTGGTATTGCTTGTGTTCTGAGATGTCCGCTGGGAATCCTAACTTGAGGGTTTAGAACCTATCGTCAATGGGTCCCGCCCCCTCTCCCATGCACCCCGGCTCCCTTTTATACTTGGGCTGGCGGGGGCGCATGGGAGGCTTACACCGCAAGCCATACTCATTACACTGCCACGGGCGCATTTACTGCGCACATCACTGCTCTTACATCCCATTAATGTCTGCCGCAGCCGTCACAGCCCCGCCTCGGGCCCCACGCCCACCAACGCCGCTCGTTCCGTCAGGGGGTGAGGTGCTGCCGTGATGTCACCCGTAATTAATGCACGCCTGGGGAAGACGCGCCGCCACACTGCAACCTCCACGCTTTGCATCTAATGCGCACGACTCGCATTAAATGTCCTTGATCCAGGCACTGCGGCCTCGGGGGAGGGTGCCAGGGGAGTGGCCGGCATGCCACGTGTCCTCTGGGTGACCACCTCGCTGGGTGCCCTGTGGGGTGGCCCGATCGCCACGCGTCCACTGGGCGACGCGCCAGTGGGGTGGCCTGATCGCCACGTGTCCACTGGGCGACGACCTTCTTTGCCGGGCGCCAGGGTGTGGCTCGACGCCACGCCCCTGGCGACCACCTTGCCGGGCGCCAGCTGGGTGGCTCGACGCCACATGTCCACTGGGCGACCACCTTCCTGGTCGCCCAGTGGTGTGGCCTGGTCGCCACCTGTCCACTGGGCGACCACGCTGGGGAGCTACTGCTCGTCGTGGCGGTGGGCCCGGACGCGCCCTACCCGCCCGGTGATCGCTTTTGTTGCGGGGGAGTGGGTACCCTGGCGTAAAATACGCCGACAACCTATACCGAAAAGGCGCATTAGGAATCCTTTCCAAATGCGTCTCTCAGGAGGAAGGCCAATACCTTCTTCATGACATCCATGAAGGAATGTGCGGAGCTCACTCGTCGTTCAGGACGCTTGTGAGCAAGGCCTTCTGATTGTTACCATCGGCCTCACGGCCTTGACGGATGCACGGCCGATCGTAACGACCTATCGAGCATGCCGTTTCATGCTCGCAAAGCCCGCCAACCAGCGTATGCTCGCAAACCATACCGCTGCGTGGCCATTCTCGACTGGGGCTCGATGTCCTTGGACCTTTTCCCGAGGTCGAAAGGTCGCAAGTATTTGCTCGTGGCCATCGACACTTTCACTAAGTGGATAGAGGCCGAGCCCGTCTCAACCATCTCGGCCCAGCGGCCAAGAGGTTCCTCCGCAAAGCAATGTGATAACTCGGTTCGGGATACCCAACCATCTCATCACAGACATAATGGGACCCAGCTTCACCAATGAACTATTCCAAAGTTCTTTGCGAGGAGGTCGGGATCAAGGTTCTGCTTCGCCTGCGTGGCACATCCACAGAGCAATGGAGCGCCGAGCGAGCAAATGGGCGCTTAGTCCAGGGCATGAAAAAGAGGGTCTTCAAGAGCCTCAACCAAAGACAGTAACAATGGGTGGATGAGCTTCCGCCGTTCTTTGGTCCGTCCGCACCACGACGAAGTCGAGCCACAAAGTAAACGCCTTCCAACTCGTCTATGGTGCGGAAGCCATTTTGCTCGCCGAGATTGTGCCGGGTTCCCAGGGTGCAATCGATCGATTCCATCGATCAGGAGGTCGAACGCCTCATCGACCTAGACCTCGCCGAAGCAACACGCGAACGGGCGCCGCTCCGGTCTGCGGTTTACCTACAAGCTCTTCGTAGGCACGCAGCCAAGTCACCCAACCAAGGTCCTCGCAAGTCGGTGACATGGTCTTACGAAGACTTCAAGACCTGTCGAAAGCCAATAAGCCGACCCCAAGATGGGAGGGACCCTACACGGCCGTGTCCACAAAGACGCCCGGGGCTGTTCGCCTCGCGATGGAGGACGATCGGGAGCTCGCCAAAGACTGGAACATTGACCAACTACGTAAATTCTACGCTTAGACGTGTATCCCTATCTCGCACTTTATGCGCTCCTTCCTATAAGATATTTCCTTGTCTTCGGATTTTGTCCTCGCTTTTTCAAACGAGCATCGCTGCTTCATGCAAGACAAAGAAGCGAGCTTATCCAACGAATATGTACGCACCATTCCCTTAGCCTCCTACGGATGCTCGACCATCCGATCACTTTCCACAAGAGCTCTTCACAGATATGTGGTCGATCGCGAGCATCCATTTAAGCCCTGGCAGCGACCACTCTGGGTATGGCGACTTCACGTATTGTTGGCTTAAGCCCATCTCGCTCATACACAGAATAATCCTCGCCCCCATCTCTCTCTCGACTCGATCGACCTATTTAATCGATCAAAAAGCGTTACGATCAAAGTCTACATCAGCTTTCCCATGAACAAACTCGTACTCACAATATTAGGGGCACGACCTTTGTCCATGGCGGGGGCTCCGTGTGATAGGAACGTTCCGTCCTTTTTTTTCCGAGGATTCTTTGCTCGTATTCATGTTATATGCTCCTATGCAGGGACTTGGTCTTTTTTCTGCAGGACCGGGTTCGTGCAAGCACACATTGAAAGCAGAGTCGGGAAAAACAGGCAAGGTCCCAAACTTACGTAATGTTGCTCATTAAACCAAAAAGGTTGTTCTTTTTTACAGGATTTGCACGAGCTAAAAGAAAAAAATAAGAAAAGCTAAGTCCTACGCTCGGCCTGGAGGGCAGCAAGCTCCTCCTTAAGGGAGTCGACCTCTGCCTCCAGGTCCAAAACCTTCCGCCGAGCCGCGCGAGCTTCAGCCGCGCTGTCCCGAAGGCGTTGCACCTCCTTGAGCTGGGTCTCCTCGCGCTCTCGAGCTCGCTGAAGGTCGCAGCGCAGGTCGGGAACCTCCTGCCGCAGCTTCACCAGCTCCTCCTCAAGCTCGGCACACTTCCGTTCCGAAGTGCTCTTCGCCGTCTCGCTCTCGAAGAGCTGGTCCCGAAGCCCGACGATGAGGCTCTTCGCCGACTCCAGCTCCTTCAGGTCGGCCTCGCGCACCTCGGAGACCCGACGCTCGAGATCAGCGATCTTGGCGTCTTGCTCGCAGTCGTACGCCCAGTACTCCTCTGCTGGAACTGCGGAGGCGTCAATGTCCTTCATGGCCTTCGCAGCGAACTTCGGGCAAAAGGAAAGAAGAGTCAAAAAGGCCCACAGAAGATTGCTCGCCTTATGGAAAAAGATAGAAGCAAAGGACTTACTGAAGAGCCCTACTGACCAGCTTGTCCCGGGCCAAGGCCAAGAGCGCCACTTCGGAAAAAGGATTGACCCACGCAGATCATCCCGATCCCGAGCCGGGCGCGTCAAGATCTTGCCCCTCCTGGCACCCGGTGCTCCTGTGAGGGCGACGACGTCTTCTTCCTTCGACCAACCCAGTGTCGCCCCGAGGTTGGTCTTCCTCAACGACAGCGGCTCATGGCCGCTTTCCTCTGCTCGGCCGGCCGCGCTGGTCGGGCCCCAATCGCGAAGCGCACCCGCCCCTTGCTCCGCGGCCGGGGGCGATTGGTCGAGGACGACCACTTCCGCCCCTTGCACCTCCGCGGCCGGAGGCGATTGGTGCTCCGCGACCAGAGACAATTGGTCGAGGACGACGACCTCCTGTCCTTGGTCCGCGGTTGGAGGCAACTGGTCGTCGACAACCACCTCTTCTCCTCGGTCCCCGGCCAGGGGCAGCTGGTTGATCACAACCACTTCTCCCCCTTGGTCCGCGGCTGGAGGCAGCTGGCCGACGGCGACCAACTCCTCTCCTTGACTCGTGGCCGAGGGGAGAGCCAATGACCCCTGGCCCTCGGAGTCCGTCGTCTGGGCCTCGCTTGCGCTTGCCCCTTCACAAGGGACCAAGGCCAAGGCTTATTGGTCCTCGGCCCCTTGCGGCTCTTGCTCCTCCGCGGCCGGAGTCGGTTCCACGTCCGCCGGGGGAAGCTCGGACTCCGCTGAGGGCGCAGCCGGCACCGACTCCTCCTCCGCCTCGGCCATTACTTGGTCGAAGACACGGTCGAGCTCGGCGTCAACTGCAGTCGATAATCTCCTCAGCCATCTGACGGAAGTCCAAGGACAACATCCGAGATATCACGCCCACGCCAAGCGGAGTGGCGTTAGCCCGGGAAAAGATCGCAAAACAAAAACAAAAGGAATCCAACAAAGGAACCAAATAAGACTTACCTTCCGCCTGGCGAGCAGCGCCATCCTCCTCGGTTTCCTCACTTTGGGCCATGGGCGTCCTACCCGCGGTGACCTCGTAGGCCTCAGCAACGGCCACGACGTGATCTTCCGCGGCGTCGCTGGCTCGCGCCATCGCCGGGTCGACATCGTCCATGTCGACCCCTTCCAATACCGAGGTTAATCGGGAAGTCGACCCCCTGCTCCTCCTGAACAGAGCATAGGCGTCTTCCTCCTCTTCCTCCTCCTCAGGGGCCTCGACCACCTGAGCGAGCTGGTCCTGGAGAGCCTTGATTTTCCTCTCCAGTTGCTTCTTGCTCGGGGGGGACATGGCCTCCTCCTCGGCCTTCTTCGCCTGCTCGGCGAGCTGTTCCAGCTGGCCCATCAGCTCCGGCCTCTTCCGTTTGAAGTCATCAAACCAGATTCGAAGCTCGCTTACCTCCCGGCGGTCGGCGTACTCAAGATGTTGCGTGGGAGGAGTCCTGGTCGAAGCTCGGCGCTTCGACCGCTTGGCGCAAGGAGGCAAGGCAGACGCTTGGCGGGTCCGACCCGCCGACCTCTTACGAGAACCCCTGGCCGGGGTATCAGCTTGCGGCAGCGACACGGTGCTCGACACGGCGAGCTCGAGGGCGACCTTCTCCTGCAAACAGAAACAGGGAGAGATGAGTTCGGGAAGCATGCCTTCGGGCAGGAGCAAACAGAAGTACCTACCATGTCGCTGCGGTCCAAAACGTTCTTGGGGATCTGACGATTGGGCGTCAGCTCCTTCTCCTTCGGGGCGCCGAACATCTCGGCGACCCTTTCGTCAACCCAGTCCGTCCTACGGGCTACAACACAACCAGAAATTTTGGAGAAAGAATAAGACCAAGCGCCGGAAAACAACAATACCCGAAGAAGCGACCAAAGCGTACCTGCGTTGTCCTCGCGGGTGATGTCGTTCCACCCGGTCACCTCGAAGAAAGGATGCTCGCGGCGTCGCAGGGGGGACACCCGGTTGAAGGAAAAATCCCGGGCAATGTCCCGACCAGTGAGCCCCATTTGGGCGAGCTCGCTGATCGTCCTGAGCACCCGCTCCTCCTCAGCCGCACGAGCGGCGCGCTGCCTTCGGCGACCGGGGCAGGCTCCCCAGTATAGATCAACTGGGACCCCTCTGCCTTTTTCTGGTAGAACCAAAGGTCGGCCCAACCCGACACCGAGTCCTTCAAGGAAACGAGGGGGTACTCGTATGGTCGGTTGGGCCAAAGACGAAGGTAAACGCAGCCGGCGGGACCATCCCGGCCGGTGTGGAAGGGAGAATAGAAGTGGAAGAAAAGGCTGGCGGTGGGTATCACACCCACGAATGCCTCGCAGAGGTGGGAGAAGACCGCGAGGGCGAGAATGGAGTTGGGGTGGAGATGAGAGATTTCGCACCCGCAAAAGGCGAGCACGGAGGCGAGAAAGTCGCTCTCGGCAAAGTGAGCCCGTTGACGGCATACTGACTCACAGAGACGATCTCCGCCTCGCGGTGCCGGCGCCAGTGTCGCTCCTGTGCACTCGACCCGAGCTTGGGTCGATGTACCCCTCGTCCGTGAGCACTGGAGCCTCCTACGGGTCATCCGCTAACTCAAACGCGCCATGGCCAAAGGAGAAAGGAGAGCGAAAAGGGTTCTTGGGCGCTAGGGCTCCTAGAAGATTTTTGGCCAAAGGCGAGCGAAGAAACACAAGTGTAACTCCGACCTCTCCCAAAGGGGCGAGTTAAAAAGGCAGCGAAGAGACAAGTTAAAAACCGCCGCCTATCACGTAGCGACACTCGCCAAGAAAGCGCACTTTCCAAGAAACCGCTTACTGCTACAGGTGGAGGCTTCTCAGAGAAGGAACCGCAGAACAACCAAACGACGCGCCCACGCGGAGCAAGCACGCGGCGGGTAAAAAGGTCGCTTCCCGACGTAAAATGGTCGTAAGCCACGACCAACAGAAATTCAATCCCCCCTTCAAGTCTTCTTAGGCTCAAGGGGAAGCCCGATGGTTCCCCGCTTGAACCTCGGGGGCTAGCTGTCGGGGATTGGCTATCTGGCAAAAGACCACGGTACTCCCGGGAAATGCCGAGCCCACCGACCAGGCAATGCTGAAAGAAGATGCTCGGGAGCATGAAACGAGCATCCCCCTTTTTTCCTCCGAGCATACACGTCCACGCCTTTACTCACGGCCATTCCGAACCCCCCCCCCCACGAGCGAGCATGCTCGTGGAGACCACGACCTACTCAGATATTTGGTCGGTGGACCCAGCGACTGCTACGAGGAAGGAAGGTGGCAACCAATCAGCCGAAGAACAAGGGAAATCTTACCCGAAATTCAAATAGCGCGCAGATCAAGGACGGCAGATCGCGGGTATGAATACGTGGCGTAATCCCAGGGGGTAGTTGCCCTCTTTGTATCTCTAGTTGTAGTATTTAAACCCCTCAAGATCTCAGAATGGGGACCCCGAGATAGAACACAATACACTGGAATAGGGCTATTATCTCGGCAGTGAGAGGCCCGAACCAGGATAAACACCGCGTCCCTCTTCTCCCGACCTGGCATTGCTCGGACGACTCCCTCGGGCCGTACGACGGGGCTCTGTTGATCCCCCATTCAACAAGTAAGCTCGGCGGGAGCCCGTTCTCCAATCGTCGACAGATACCTTCAAAGATCTTTCACTAAAGTGTTATTTATAAAATCACTTTTATTTTTTATAAATAACATTGTAGGAAAATTCCATTCCAAAGTACTTTAACACGTATTTACAAAAGTCATTGTTTCCATGTTTTGGCTATTATCAAAGGTAATAATTAATATACTTATTTTATATATGCATGTCATATAGTTACATTTGTAATTAAAACTACTCAAACATGTTGTTAGTTTTATAGTTGTACAAGACATAATCGAAAAGAAATTAATAGTTAATGCGTTACTTTTAATTAATACCGTGGCAAGAATTTATATGCCATATATTTTGCGATGGAGGGAGTGGTTTTTAAAAAATTTTCTTATCCTTCTACCTTTTTAACTTAATTTAACTAATCATTTTGTCCCTTTAAATTTTTTCCTATTTTATTTCATAAAATATTAATAATTTCCATCCAAACCTAGATCTACTATTGTTACATTGAAGGGAGGAGTGTCATATTAAAGATTGTAAAAGCTAACAACTTTTGTAAAACAACTCCCTACAGTTCATCATGGTCGACCTACCTAAAATTAAAGTTATGGAATGAGATGGAAGAGAGGGAGTGTTACATGGAAGAGAGGGAGTGTTACATTGAAGATTCTAAACCTAAAAATAACTACCATGATTCATCATGGTCTTACCTAAAATTAAACATATGGAGTGAGCTAGCAATAAAAACCTCCAACAATCAAAACCAATTTTTTCTCCACATTAAATGCAAAAGAAACAACAATATCTTGGTGAGAAGGATGGTAGCACGGTGTTACTAACCTTGATTCACTTAATTTGAAGCTCAATCATCACATTCAAAAATTTGGACAGCACCTCCCCCCAAGAACAGTGCCAGGCACATTCACTTAATGCCCCAAGCACCTCCTAAACGAGTTTACTAATATTACGCTACACCCTCCTTTGGAAAAATAGGCTATGAGGCTAGCTTCAGTGCACCTCTTTTAGAAAAGTTTACGAATCTTAAAGCAAAATAGTTAACAAAAAAGGAAAATTCGTTTTTTGTCCGTCGTTTCTCCATTTTTCCCCGTTTTTCTTCGCTTTTTCTAGTGAAAAATCAAGGGAGATATTTTTTTGCAGCTTGATCTCTTATATTACCCGGTGAACGCATGGGGTGTTATACTCGGCATCTATAAATTTTTTTGTAACTCGAAATCTAATATTATCCAGAGCGATCTCTAATATTTTTCAAAACGTGTATTATATTGGATATTCTTACCTTTTTTCAGAAATAAAAACTTGAATCAAATTTCGCACGGCGCGGCGGAGCGCGCAAATCTGCCTAGTATCATAATATGGAAACATATTGTACTACGGATGACGCGCTTACAGCCGTGGGGTTTGGGAGATTCCAAGCGCTTGTGTATGCGGGCATGGGTTGGGTTGTGGATGCCATGGGGCTCGTGCTGCTGTCATTTCTAAGTGCTACCATGTTTCGGTTTTCAGTTTTTATTTTGGTATAATTCGATATTCGGTTTGATTTTTTTGCTTCCAGAAATCGAAATAACCAAATAATTGAATAGCCTATGTACAATACCACTTTTATAATGTTTTTCCTAAAACTATCAAACAATTCACATGTTCTAAAATCTTTATGCATACGTGTTGTATGTTCATGTATTCTACTATGCTTATACTGCAATTATCTCTACTCTGTGTTGCGACATAAGAAGAATCAAATCTAATGTATCTAGTGTTTATTCATACTATGTTATTATACTGTAATTATATTCTACTATGTATAATATTTTTAAAAAAATTCTATAAAAAATCACTGTAGCTGATTTCTACTGTGATCAGCGCGACATGGCGGGGGTTGGCTGCCTGCCGTACCTTGCCAAGAATTGTAAGTTCTATATGATGATATGATGACCATGGAGAAAATTGTATGAACAGAGCAACTAAAAAATATAGCAGAAACTGGAATTGGGAAATAGACAACGGAATTGGAGAGTTTTTACCATTTTTGGGGATCTCAGTACTACATCAATGTAAATTTTGGTACCTCTCAAGGATGTTAAAAAATCTCAATTATATCTACAGTGAACTGCTAAAATTAAGTCCATGTGACTGTTCATCAAGCCTCATTGAAGATAAGATCAGTTTTAGATGCATCGCAGGAGTTTAGTTGATCCAGGAGATCAACTAGACCAACAAGAACCTGACGGACAAATAACATTTGATAAGTAATATGTATGGAAGATCGAATTTACATCAGAAAAATGAAAGATCCAATGTAGACCTCAGGTGCTAAATGCTGATGAACTCAGGTTCCGGAGGTTCATTATTTACATCACCAGTGAGAGAAGGGAAGGAAGGGATGGAATTCAGAATCAATTTCCTGCCACTGAGCGGAGACAAGCTGGTACCAATACGTAGGGGAGATACCCTCTTCTTGTTAGGTGACACAACCTTGACGCTACCAGTGCAAGATGGGCCCTCTTCCTGGCTATTCACGAGAATCATTTCAGCTTCGCTTTCAAAAGGAGACAACAAAACATCTGTTTTTATGGGAGATTGAGAGTTATATAGTCGGGAAGAATATCTGGATGATGAGAGTGGTGTATTGGAGCATGTAGATGGAGGTATGGCCAAAGACCTGGAAAGAAGAGAACACATCAAAATATAATGGTGTTTTGAAAGGGAGGTAAGAAATCATGCTAACATATGTCATATGTGCACAAGGTTCACAAACCTGCAAGACTCAATCGAAGGTGTTGTGAGTAGATTCTCAGTGGATGGAAAATCGCCAGTTTGGCCAATTACATGTTGTTTGTCCACCTCAGGTTGTTCTTCATTCGCATGAGCTTTGTTTCCTTTGTCCAATCGCTCAATTTCCTCAGTAACTAACATTTGAACTCCTTCAAGGGAGAGTTATACCATTAAAATCTGGAAACTAATAAGGATGACACCATATAAAAAGGATAAAGTAAATTGTAGGATATTTTACATGAAACATACCTTACGATGATAACAGAACAAAGTAATGACAAAACATTCTAAAAATCTATATGATAAAATTATACTTTCAGTTTACTTCATTTCAAAAAATGATCTTCAATATCATTTAATCAATATGAGATGTCGCACCTCTGTTAAATATTCTAACAATTTGGTATGGCCAATAAAAAAAAAAAGTCAGGGTGGAAGACCCCAGGCATGCCATAAACAATAAGCAAATAATAAGGGTCATGATAATGGTGGTCTCAATGTTCAACTGGCTTCAGGTGAAGAGCTGCCCAGAGAATATAATCTAGTGGTCCATGAAATTGCTCATTTTGGTTTCATGTGAACAAGGAGATAAGTAATCTGTATGAAGTACCCGAATTTTGTTTCTCATCTTTTAATCAATGACATAGTGAATGCTTGTTAAATAAAGCTTCTATTTAGCCTCAAAACTAAATAAAAATTGTTTTCAGCATGTCAAGATCCAATTTGAGCAGAGTGGAGAGCCATACAACCATTTGGTGTTCTATAATGGTACAACTGTTTTGATAAACCATGCTATGAGAGAGTGTAAATAACACCAAGGAGCATAAATTATTTGGATCCATATTCGCTACTATGCAGCTCAGTAGATGATGTCATGGATTGTTCAGCTGTTACAAGCATTCAGTGTTATGTAAACACAAGAAGAGCTGTTGATCTGAAATTGGAGGGTCAAGATGTAAGTAGACTGTTCATCTCTTTTTTTCTTCAAGAATACAGTCTACTTACATCTTGACCCTCCAATTTCACATCAACAGCTATTCTTGTGATGTTATGATCCTGTGCCATCAAACCTCAATCATAGGGTCCTAACTTCAAACATTCTAAGAAATTGACATCACTTTTCCAATATGGAACTGAAATATCATATTGAGCTTACTGAATCTCTTTTGATCTAAAGCCATAATATGGGGAAAAAAATGTTGGCAATGAATCGCAAGCATACAGCTTATCAAACATTTTATTGTTGATTAAATTGAGTAGCATATGAACTGCTCAATTGCACCTTCCTAAGAAAATCACCAAGAAAATATCACTCACCCTTTCTTATTCCAAAAGCATTCTTACAACTCTCGCATCGGCAACTAATGGAGCACCCCACACCACTCTAGATATATAATAACATTGAATAAGATAAATCGGATGACAACGTCAGTAGCTCAGTATATCAAATCAATGCAAAGGGACAAAGTCAAGAATATTAGATTGGTACAGGACTTGGAACCTGGAAGCACTCGCAGTATTTTTTCAGACAAGATGATTTCTTGCAACTGCAGCCTCTTTTATGACGAGCTGAAGCGGGAGTCCTGTCGGAGTTTTCCTATGACATGAAAAGAATGATATGAGCAATAATGAAGGAGAAAGAAAAGTAAAAAGGTCTGTGCTCAACTGCTCATACCCCAAACTCCTGACTAGACCCACATGTGCGAATTACTTTTGGAGCAAATGCTAGTGGATTACGAGATTCAGTCTGCTTGCGAGTAGATAAAACTGTTTCCTCATGAGTATGATTATTCAAACAGCCTCGACAAGAACAAAATTCTGAACAATAGACTTTAGCAGCAAAACAGTCACAATAACTGCAGAGATTAACAAAGGATGATTATTATTTTACATATGGTGAAAAGTAATTACATTGGCTGATAATTCTATTTTTCAGATGTTAAGTCATCACAGTAAAACGAAACATAGGAAATTTGGCTGTGAACCAATTCAATGGGGCAGTTGTCTAGTAAACATTTTTTGCAATAGGGAACAGCCCATTTAACTTTTTAATAACAGGTCTAAAATTGACAGGATATCCAAACATGATTGAAGGCTACTTGAATATGTACACTGTTTACCTTGGTAATGATTATTACCTTATGTCATGGGCAGCCACATCCCATTTTGGGGGGGGGGGGGGGGGGGGTTCTTCGTATTAGGAATAATTAGATGTGTTAGGGGAGTGAGGGCCGCCATCCACGAGAGTTTATACATGTTCGGGTGCTAAGGTAGATGCCCTACTCCTGTCGGTGTGCCTCCCGGGCGGGGAGTAGAGGGGTACCTCCTTGTCCAGGTTCTCTGAGGGCACACCAGTTGTACGTCTTTTGTATTCAATGAGAGTTCAAGTTACATGTAGAGGTTGCATTAAACTTTTATAGACGCTCAGCGTATTACACAAATACCATCCTACCCCTACTAGGGCGGCTTAAGTGTGGGCATCTTCGTCTTTCTAGGGAGGTTGTAGTGGATCCCACTTCACCGTTCTGCAGGGGTAAGCCTCTAACTTCGGGGTCCCACAGGGGACTTGGTGACTCCACTCGGTAGTCGGTCCCAAGAGTGGGACGAGGATGCCCACCCATCTTCATGGACGCTTAGAGGGGCGCCCTCTTGGACCGAGCGTTTCACCATATGCCCTGCGGACGGAGGATGAGGCAAGGTCACTTGGAGGACTGGAGACCATTCCACGTACTCCCTTTGGAGAGTAGTCCGCAAGGTATAAGGGGACCTCCCCTCAACACTCCCTTTGGAGGATTCGCAGGGTATGAGGGGGCCTCCTTCAACACTCCCTTTGGAGAGTCCACGGGATATGAGAGGATCACCCCTCAACACTCAGGGTCTGCGGGGTATGAGGGGTTCTCCCTCAACACCCCATACCACGTACCCCTTTGGGGAGTCCGCATTGTATGGGCAGACCTCCCCTCCATACTCTCTTTAGAGAGTCCGCGGGGTATGAGGAGACCTCCCCTCAACATAAAGCCCCTTGGCTTGGGGGTAACATGGTTTAGGCCGTAGGATGTCCTCCAAAAAGATGCATATCTTCATACAATGATTAGTTGCGTATCTTCATATTTCAATAGATATTATCTTATCTTTAGTGATTCGTTGCATTAGATAAGATAGTCTCCATACTTATTGTTAGGGGCTAACCTAATTTATATAAAGAGAGGAGCCGCACGATTCTAAGCAAGTAAAGAAAGAACAAAGTCATTCTCATCTAGAGTCTCCTCTCCTCCTCCAAAGCCGTTCGCCGCCCGACCATCCACTTGGCGCTCTTTACCCATTGTGAAAGCAAGGCCATAATAACTTGGTATCAGAGCTAATTGTCGTCCCTTCAACATGATGGGCGACGAGGGTTTCTATTCTAAGACTTTTAGCACCAAGTTAGATCAGATCATGGCGCAACTTGCCATCATCAACCGCCTCGACAACCACGATGTGAGGCTTGCACACTTGATGAAAGGGATGTTCGGTGAGCAAGCCAAAGTAGTGCCTATCCGCACGCAGGGGCGGAGCTGGGCCTCGGGCCACCGGGGCCTGGGCCCGAGGCCCAGTCTAAATAGCCTTCTTAGTTCTTCAGTGCTTCATCAATAGTTTAGACATTTATAGTACTTTAGTGCTTCAGTGCTTTAGTGCTTGATGAGGAACAGAGGAAGTGAGGGTTTAGACATTTAGTACTTTAGTTCTTAGTTCTATTCTACATTTCTACTTCTACAGATACCGCAAGCCTAGGCGCAAGGTAATTTCTTGCCTTCTTCAATAGTTTAATTGATGCACATTTTAGGAACTCTAAATTTGATGCAACTGTGAATCATTAAATATGTATTAGTTGCTAGATTTGAATATATTGATTAATCAATCGGATTCAACAAACCTCCGTTGATTATGTATTAACTTTTCTGCCATTCCACTATGTTATATTATTTTGACATATTTTATCTATTTTATTGAAATGTTAAGCATTTAAGTTAAATTTATCTTTAATTCTCTATTTGTACTATACTTTGTTATACCTAAATGTCCGTAATTTTTTACGACAGTAGTAGTCGTTTATTTTCGGCCCGAGGCTTGTAAAAATCCTGGCTCCGCCACTGTCCGCACGGCGACGTTCAGCAACCAGGGTGCTTGTGTGGAGCCACCAGCGTTGCTTCCTGCGCCAGTACCATCACCGACAGCAACACAGCCGACTCCACAACCACCACCGCCGGTGAAACCTCCTCTTTCGGTCACGCTACCCTTGGCTACTTTGCCGAAGGAGAAGATCATCACGGTTTCGCGGCCGTTTGTTCCTCATCACCGACCGACACCATGCTTTAGGAGGTGTGGAACGCAACGAGTGCCATGTGGGAGACAGAGACGTTCTTGCGTTCCACCAACCATGGTAGCTTTCTGTGATGGGAAGAGTGATTGCTACCCCACGTCGATTTCCCATGGTGTTGGTCTCTTCCTCAACATTGGCCAGTGCCACCACCTCCTTGCCAAAGCTATAGATCCCACGTCCAACGCAGCTTCGACAATCAGCTTGTCTTCGACATGAGGCCACGACAGGCTTCGTCCTTGGCCGCCACCTGATAGTTCGCAGACGAACTATCTTGCAAAGGTTGGTTAAGTGTCATGGGCATGGGCCCATGGGTAGCCACAACCCATTAAGGAGGGCTGCACACAAGTTAGGCTACCAGTAGCATCTCTTTATATTAGGAATAGTTAGATGCATATCTTCTTATTTGGAATGATTGGATGCATATCTTCATATTTGGATAGTATAGATATTATCTTATCTTTAGTGATTTGTTGCATTAGATAAGATAGTTTCCATATTGTTAGGGGCTAACCTCATCTATATAAAGAGATGAGCTGCACCATTCTAAGCAAGCAAAGAAAGAACAAAGTCATTCTCATCTAGAGTCTCCTCTTCTCCCCCAAAGCTGTTCATTGCCTAACCATTCTCTTAGTGATGTTTACCCCATTATGAAAGCAATACCAATATACAATAACACCTTACTACAAGGAATACAAAAGTCAAATGTGGTTTTCACTGAACAACGATGTATCCTAGAACAAGGCTTCATATTCCTTGTTCTATCAATTCAGGATTGTCCTCCCTAATCAAGTAATCAGTATATATAGCAATATTGTCATTTAAACTATGAAGATGTATCCTAGAAAGAGATTTTCATATTTCATATTCTACCAATTCAGGATTACCCTACCTAATAAAGCAATTAGTGTACATAGCAATATTGTCATTTTTAACTACGGCTATCAAATTGAGAATCTCCTAGACAATGTTGCTTGGACACGAACATGGGAGTTGAAATCCGACTCGGATATGGGGTGTCCAATACGGCAAAAAATTTTGGACATGGGAAATGTTACTTGGAATCGGACACAGGTGTCGGAATCCGGTTCGGATTTGAGGCGTCCGATTCAGCAAAAATTCTTGGACACGGGTGTCTGAGTAACACTGCTCCTAGATACTTCCTATCTTCACTTTAAGGGGTCATTCTTGTATAAAGAGATGCTAAGGAACCATAATTACTACAACAGAATGCAAGGATGATGTGCAGCAACCATATTGTAGATATCATTGCAAAAGGAAGCTTGAACACCTTATCTTGAAGGGAAATTTGTAAATGCCATTGGTCAAACCTCTAGTGCTCAAAATACTGAAAAAATTCGCACAATTGAAATGTGTCACTGGTTATGCTCTCAGTTCCCTAAGGCCTAAACTGCTAAAACTAAAAAACTAGATGCACCCAACATTAATATCTTAAAGCAGGGGAGAGAAAGCCATCAGGAAACAGACAGTACGCAAAGGTTCCTGGTTTCCTCTTGAAAGCCAGATTTTCAATTTTTCATAACTGGAGCTAAATCTCGAGCAAGTTAGAACCAAGTTATTGGCTTATTTTCACCGACTCCGCCTGAGATCCGATATTAAGTTTAAAAGAAATCATGCTCTATTTTGCTGTACAATTTTAGAAAAAAAAAATTAAGGAATTTTTACTCAGTTTAACCAGCTGATTTTCAGCCAGTTTCAATGTGGTTTTGGCTTGGACAGCAGACCTGGAACTGAGGAGAACAATTAGAAACCAGTACATATGAACATCTGCGAACTAGGCCAAAAACAAGTTTAGAAGCTTAGTTTGAAAGTTAGTAGGCTTAAACAATTAAATATTAAAAAATGCACAGAAATCAAGCACAATATGCATGCATTTGTCTGTCCTAAACCTGAACCAGTGGTACGAAAGATCATTTTTTGATTAAAAGTACCTTAGAACAACCCAAATACAATAATACCATAATCTTTGGTTCACTTCCGGATGATTTTTTATTGCAAAATACTGGGTATGTACATGAAACATAACAGTACACTGCAACTCTGCAAGGAACCTTACAGCTTCAAGCATTTTGACTTCTTACAGGCACAACGTTTGCACGAGTCACCATTACCATTTTGGAATTTGCGCCTGTAAAATTTCACAAGATTTTATGATTTGTGGAGTAAATATTCAAGTTGGACAGACATGTCCCTTACATACCTTTTTTTCTTGGTACATTCTTGACCAGACTCATCAGCACTTGTAGGCATAGTTGTCTGAGAAGAGTGGCCATTTTGAATATGAGCATCCACTTCACTGCTATAGAGAACCAGCTGATTGCCAGAAACAACTTTAATCTGACTATTATGTTCAGATATTAGTGGACGAGAATTAACTGTGCATGACATGTTGGATGAGTCTCCAGTGTCTTGATTATTATATGGCAGTACATGTTCTGATATCGGGGCAAGGGCATCCAAATGGAAACCAATACCAGACAATGTGCATACAGGGGATCCCACAGGCTTCAAGTAGTTATCATCACAGAAACTTTTGCGCCTTGTAGTACTGCTTGCAGGATGGAGATTCGAGACACTGTGAACAGTCATAGAAGAATCCCTGACCTTTTCATTAAAAAGACACCTATGCATACCACGTAGATGCTGTGATACGACCTGCCAGACGGAAACAAATTGTATTTCAATAAGATCCCTAATTGATGATTAAGTTAGATCAATGCCAGATGGCAAAAGCTGATGCCATATCATCTAAGGTATACAAGATTGGATTGGGATTTCAAAACAAGAAAATGATACACAGTATTTTCAATATAAGTAGAATATAACAACATTAAAAAAACCAGGAAGAATTCATCAAGACTGTACTGCTAATTCTATTTCATTACATATAATCCAGAAACATCTAAAATTTTAATTCCACAATTTCTATCTAGTCAACAAGACATTTGGAATGAAGTTTCAAATTTGTTATTACATAACTCATCAAAATGAGAAAAACAAATAAGCACTTTTACTGTCAATCGAGTCTAAAACCAAAATGTAAAGGTAAGCCAGAAAAGTCTATAGATGGTATCTGGAAGCATACAATGCTGTCCATTGACATGTAATCACTAGGCACTTCAAGTGTATCATAGATTTGATGATTTGAAACCAACTGACTTTGCCTAGCACCAGGTGGAATTCCGGGGTCATAATTTGTTGCAACCCCTTCCCCTCTACCAGCACAGTAAGCATGAATATCATCCGCAGCACTCTGGTTATAATAGCCAGTTAACCCATGAAACAGCTTTCTTTGTGAATTTTCCAAATTTGCTTCATCAATTGACAATAAGGATTTGCTAGATATGACAACATCAGTTTTTAGGGTCCTGTTCGCTAATTGTGCGCTTCTCTCAAATGACATATCTGATTTTGGCACAACACTAATACCACAGTGAGAAATCAAGTGATCCCAATTGCATGCTGCTGGTTCACCATTATACTGTTTAGCTAGATCTTTTTCCTGGACATTTCTTCCAGAAGTTGACGACTCCATTTTGTCTAGGCCACTGAGATCAGAGCACATGCTTGATAGTTTAGAATGTTCCTGGCCTGCTGTATGATCTGTTTTGCCATCAGTGTCTTGTTTCTTCTCATTTCCCAAGGTGTTACTATCAAGCTGGATGGATTGAGGCAAATCACTTGGCGATATTGATGTATTCTCAGGAGAATCATGATACACTTCATTGAGGGAACAATCTATACTGCAATTTTCTGAAGCAATTGTTGTGGATCCGGACAGTTTGATAAAACTTGAAGTTCCTGTCTGCACCCTTTGACAGTTAGGAGAGAATCCTTCTTCAGAAAGTTGAGCAGAAGCATCCCTGGTCAGTGTGGACACATACTGTAAGGTCAAACGGACAAAATTACAGAAATCAGTAAAATAATATGAGTTTACCTGATTAAGAGCTTGGATTCCTTTTGTAGATTAATTTGTGGCGAGGTGAAGATTGAAGAAACAGGTGCCAAATCTGATGACTTGAATAGATGTACATTTGGTACTGCATCTAGATGATTAGGTGTTGCTATAGGGGATAGACTATTGATGAAATCAAAGACAGAAGAGTCCTGCAAGTATGAAATCTAATTGGAAACCCACTGAAGGAAACTTAATTGCATAACATGTTTCTTTCAATATGAGCATACAGCAATTGGCTGTTCACTTGAAAAATAGCACTACTATATTATAATAACCACATACTCATCGAAGCTTAGAAAACTGATAGATGTGGGATGAGCACTTGAACTTGTCACAACAGCATAGGTGTGAGCAAACTTCGAAGAGAAAGCATTGATACCATTTGCAGAAGCATCTTGCATGGACAGAACATTTATGGACCAGAAAATCCCAATAGAACATGTCTAGGTATATGCAGAAGCAACTAGTCTTTAAGACTACCAAAATTGTCAAATTTTTATTTGTATTGGAAGTGCTTTAATGCTCTCCCAAAAAAAAAAGTGCAAAGCACATTTTTTAATGCCAATTAGGGGCTTAATTTGCCACACCAACTAGTCAACAGCTAACTGTACTACTTTAAGATTCTTGTAATTGTGCAAAAGAGAACAACACAAAGGGGACAACTTGTTGATGCAAAGCAACGACATTTACAGATAAAGTGAATCCAATCCATAGCCGATCAGCAGCAAGAACACAAAATATTTCAAGTTTCCACTATCCTACGTGAAGAAAATCTTCCCCCAAAGTAGACAAAGGCTAGGGCAGGGTTCACAAAACCGACGAAAAGTAGCAGATTGATTTAAATTTCGCAACACAAAAAAGAACTGCTCATGTCGTAAGAATTCAGCCTTTCCAAATGCCCTCTCCCCAACACGAGAAACTACACCACCTGCTTTATGCAACCACTCTATTCTAAACACTACTATATTGCCTAAAAGGCCAAAACATTGGAGATCATGGGAATGCCGTGGTTGGCGATCGAGGCTAATAAAACGCCAATCCGTAGAAGAAGAAGAAAAAAAAAAAACTAAGAGAGAGCCTTAAAATCAACAAAGCAATTAAGAAAAGGAAGGAAGCAATTGTATCGCAGTAAACCCCCGCGATGGAGAACCGCAGATGTTAAGATCGACCAAAGCCCTAATCTCCCACCAACCCGAAACCCCAAACGAACCAATCCAACGAATCCAATCTCCGGAAATAATCAGAGGTGGAAACAAACTAATAACAAGGCACCCTGCATGCATTCATACACAGCCATACGCGATCCATCACCCTATCCACATACACAGCAACGCATCCCAGAACAGCACATTTCCGCCAGAAAACTAGAACGAAAGGAGGGAATCTTTAGCACAAACGAAGCGGCGGTTCGGCGGAAGGGAGCGGCGTGAGAGATGAGGAGAACCTCGGGGAAGGCGGCTGACCCTGCTGGTGGCCTATCCGGCGTGCCCATCTCCTCCGGCGATCTCGCGAGCGATCACCGGCCTGCGCGTATACACACGCCACGTAGGGAAAAAATATAAACCGTAGGCGCGCGGTATACACACGCCACGTAATGCGAATTCCACGAAACTCGACTTCGGCGATGCTTGTTTGGCCGTTTTTCAGCGGCACTAAAAAAATAAAAGTCTAGCGCTGATTCGATTCCGATTCGCTATATAGTAAACAAGTAGTTTTTTATCGGAGTTTTTTTAAAAGCTATAAACATCCGTATAACTAAAAGCTATAGAAAGGATGTTTTTTTAGTTTATTGAGTATTGGTTTTAGACTAATATCAAAACTTACACATCTCTATCAAAGTCAATAATTTGTTCAAGCATAAAAGCTGGCATTAAGCTATAAATCAAAAAGCTTAAACATAAACAAACAAGACCTTCATATATATGCACCATTATAGTTTATACACTTGTGCATTTTAATTTTTTTTAAAGAAATTCATAAATGTGCAACAGGTTATAATAAATGCACATATAAAACGTTAAGCAAAAATATGATCCAATTTACACCAAAAAAAGAACAAAAAGAAAACGGGCATATAATTAGATGGCTTTCTTCTCAAGTAGCATGCTAGGTATATAAGGCCGATTTGGTGTACAAGTGTAAAACGTACACTAGTTTGAGGCTACTTTCAAATTAAAAAAATATCTAAAGATATCTTTTTAAGATGTTATGTATCATCTTCTCCTCTCTAGCACAAAAATTTTAATTCAAAATATTTCAAATTTGAAAAATTTAAATATGAAGTTTCAACTCCAAAAAAAATTCCACTCAAAATTTTTAAATTGGAAATTTTGAAATTAGAAAGTTTCAACTCAGAAAGTTCTAACTCAAAAAATTTCAAATTAAAAATATTCAAATTAGAAAGGTTCAACATAAAAAAAATTAAATCGAAAAATTTTAAAATAGAAAGTTTCAACTAAAAAAATTTCAAATTGAAAATATTCAAATTAGAAAGTTTCAACTCAAAAAATTTTAAATCGGAAAATTTTAAATTAGAAATTTTCAACTTGGAAAGTTTAAACTTGAAAAAATGTCAAATAAAAAAGTTTTAACTTTGTAAACTTTGGATTTGACAAGTTTCAAATAAAAAAAACTTTCGGTTTAAAAAGTTTCGATTCAAAATTTTTAGAAAGTGATTAAAAATACTTGGGTTAAAAATTTAAAAACAAAAACTATTTTAAGTTTGAGGTGAAGGGAATGTAGGTGGATCAACGTTCTCCAGAAGGCCAGCAGCCCAGCGACGTTACTCGATTGTTCATCCACTTCAATGCAAGCATATTGTTTGTACCTAAAATTGGCATATATGATAATTATCGGTTCACTTGCGAAACAGAGTTTGATACGATTAAGGGTTAAAAAGATACGCCGTAACCGATAAAGGATTTGATTGCTGAAACAGAAAGGAATCGGATCGAGGCCGATATGGAATCAGTTGTCGTGTCCAAGGAGGATTCGGATTGGCCGAAGCAATATAAAAGGGGACAAACCAGGAGGCGAAAGGGGACAATCAGTCAACCAATCAACACAACCCTATTTACAATTTTCTATTTCTAGTTCTCGTAGCAATCTTTCCTCTGTAAACCATCGAGATCAATAAAGAGTTGCGCATCGCCGATTTGTTGGTCTCATCGACTTGTCTCCATGTTTCGATCTACTTTGCTTGTTATGAATCGCCTTTCAAAGTCGATCTACCTTTACCCTCGGATTAACCGTAACTGGTTGATCTAGTTATCTCCTGATCGGCTCTTAGCCGACCGGTGTTAAGCCGATAATCATTCATTTATCGGCTCTAATTGATTTTACGACTTTTACCTTGTCAATTCCAAGTCAAATTGACTGGCACGCTCTGCAAACCCGGCGTTTGTCTTGTGTGTTCGAGTCTAGGAACCCTACCTCACGTTTTTAGCGCGAACATATTTTGGCACGCCTAGTGAGATCCAAGGAAGTCAATCATGTCATCGACGGGAAGATCCGCAGCTACCGCCGACATCAATACGGAAGCAATAATTGCGCTTACACTGGCCGATTTAACTCCTGAGTAGCAGAAGGAAATTGAAGATCGAAAAGTAGCAATGGAAGAGATGATGTTGAAGTGCTTCCAGAAAACACGGCGAGGAGTCACCCAAAAGGTTGCGCTTCCAACTATCAATTCTATCAGCGACTCCCCTGTTGACCCGGTAAGCCGATATATACCTGCCAAGCTGATTTATCCAGTATGATTGAGCAGTCTGTACATCATGCGTTGATAAATCAATCATCGGCTCAAGTCTCCACGCTAAAGCCGATGATCGAAAATAGCGTCAAGACAATTGCCCAGGAGTTGGCCGTATTTGGGAGTCTGTTAGACCCGTTACAGTCCCTGCCAACGTACCCGGTATACTCGATACCACCAAATGCTAACACAGTAAATGCGTCGGCTCCAATACCCCAAATGATGCCGACCCAACCTATGGTGTTAAAACCTAGCACTCATGTAGATGGAGTGGCACATTACCATGGACACACAGATAGGGCCAAGTTGAGCACAAACTTACACAACGTGCCCTCGGCCAGTGGGTTTGGTCAGTCGGCTTCCCGGCCGATTGAAACAGGTAAAGTGTCTCAATTCCAAGGGGCTTGCGCCCAGAAACCAAGCCCCACACAAGGTAGTATCATATGTTGAACCTTTTTTACCCCTACTTGAAGTATCGGCTGTAAGGAACAACGAATATGACCAATTACCTAGGCATCCAATGATGCGGTTCGGCCGACAACCCGAGTTTGCACTCGGGGGGCAGGGCGCAAACTACGATAATTGGCCAGGTCACATAGCACCCCAAGCCGATAACATTAACCGGGCAGAACAAATTGCTACTGTATTGATAGAACAGTTTGGTTTGCAACCAAAGGGGAGAGTCATCGGCTATAGGAAACCCTACCCAGATTACATCGACCGCATCGCTTACCCACATAATTACAGGATCCCAGACTTTGCCAAATTTTCAGGCGATGATGATGTAACCACTTTAGAACACGCCGGACGATTTATTGCTCAATGCGGTGAGGCAGCCCAGTCCGACGGATTAAAAATCCGATTGTTCTCGCTGTCTTTATCAGGGACAGCGTTTACATGGTTCACCAATTTACCACCAAATTCAATTCATGTTTGGAACGATTTGGAAAGCCAATTTCATGAATACTTCTTCTCTGGGACCACTGAATTAAGGATTTCCGATCTAAGTTCGGTTAGGCAAAAATTCGGCGAATCTGTTTCTGATTACATGAAGAGGTTCAGAGATGTGCGAAATAGATGCTTCAGTGTCATGTTGCCCGATGACCAATTGGCCGATTTGGCGTTTCAGGGGTTAATTCCGCCTCTAAAAGAGAAATTTGCGGGGCAGGAATTCACTGACTTAGGCCATTTGCTCCATCGTTTATCGGTACAAGAAAGCTGATATTCAGATAAAGGGTTTAAGGATAAATTTAGGGTAAATAATAGCGAAAAGGGTAAAGTAAATATGATCGAGTGTAGTTTAACTAAAACATCCGAAGACGACGAAGCAGATGTGAATATAGCCGAGTGGACTAAGGGTCCAAAGAGGCCACTCGTTTGCTCTTGGCTTAAACCAACGAAGAATAAAACGGAGGTCAAATATTCCTTTGATGTGTCAAAATGAGATAGGATGTTTGATTTGTTGTTGCAGGAGAAACTTATAAAATTACCAGAAGGGCATGTCATTCCATCGGCTGATGAGATCAAAAAACGAAGATATTGCAAGTGGTATCATTTATTTTCACACAATACTAACGACTGTAATGTTTTTCGACAACAGATTCAATCGGCTATTGCTGATGGACTATTGAAGTTTACAGACGAATCGGCTATGCAGATAGATGTAAGTCCTTTCCAAATCAACATGGTTCAGTGTTCAGAGAAAGGAAAAGAACCTATGGAAGAAGATAGCAAGTCGACGCAGAAGGTCGAAGTCCGGTCTAGCACTAATGGAGACGAAACAGTGCAGATCACCATTGGCTCAATACAAATAGAAGCCGACTGTAGTGGTCGAAGCTCAAGGACCGTGAAGCCGAAGGGAGAATTAGAGATTGGAAAATGGTACAAGGCAGAGAAAACTTCGCCAAGAAGACCCAATCTCAAACCTAAACAAACCTTCTCCCAACTCTTGGAAAAATATGAAAAGATAAACTATCGGCGGCAAAGTTACCATCGGCCAGGTTATTTCCATCGGCCAAATACTTACCGGTCACACGAGCGTTATCGGCCGGATGGCTATTATCAGCCAAGCAGCAAAGAAGAAAATCACTAGCAATGTCCTTTCTGGCAGTTTTGTTGGGAAAAGGGAATGACCCTACCCACAGTACAGTCATGCCCCATGCAACACTCACTCAGAGATCGGTCAGCCCGGTCGGCCAAGGATAGGTTGTCCAAGCCAGTACGCGACCGGCTTAGGTCAGAAAACAGAAGGCCAATCCACGAGAGGTTGTTAATACCAGAAAAGGGAGAGTCCTCCAAAACCCCCCAAGCACCAATTTCCGACACTACTGCCGAGCCAGAATCTAGTGGCAAAATGAGTAATCTGGCTGGAAAAATCCGAAAGCCAATTGAACCCAAGCCGAGGTGGTGTCCCTCGGGCCTTAGCAAATCACAGCGCAGACGTCTCCAACGACTAAAGACACAGGAAGAAAGAGAGACCAAAGCAGAAAGAGAACGGGATCAGATTTTCAATAAACGACGGCCAATACCCGCCATAAGACAGGAATGGAAGAAGAAAGATCAAGCTGATAGTGATTCAGACCAATCGGTTGATTCCGGATCTCCGATGATTAGAGACGACACACCACCGATGGATATCAACATGGTATTCACATTACCCACAGAATTCAGGACTGAGGTGGAATCGACCGAGGGGGTGTTTGCCCAGTTGTGCCTTGGTGCGCAGGATGCCGTATTCGAGAAACCTCAGGACATGCATCGGCATTTAAAGCCGTTGTATCTCAAAGGGTACATCAATGGACAACCGATATCAAGGATGTTAGTCGACGGCTGAGCAACAGTGAACCTAATGCCCTTAAGCACCTTCAGAAAGTTGGGTAAATCCGACGAAGACCTGATCAAAACCAACATGGTGTTGAACGATTTCACAGGAGATCCCACCAAAGCAAAAGGTGTGATGATGACAGAATTAACAGTCGGTAATAAAACACTGCTGACTGTGTTCTTTGTGATCGAGGCTAAAGGCAGTTACAGCGTGCTTCTCGGGCGAGATTGGATCCACGCTAATTGCTGCATTCCGTCAACTATGCATCAGAAGCTTGTGCAGTGGAATAATGACGAAGTTGAAGTCGTATCGGCCGATACATCGGCTCATATCGCCATGGCCAACCCTGATGCTAACTGGCAACACGAAGAAGCCTAATGCATATCAGGAAAGTTTTTGGATGATTGCGATTTCATCTGCATTGGGAAATCAGGTTTAAAGCCGATCAGCGTCAAACCCAATACGTTTGATCGGACAAACGAAGTTGTGAGAAGATGGAGTCCAAAACAGTAGAAAAGTTATAGGAAAGGATGAGGAGCTATCGGCGAGAAATAGAAAACGAAGAAGCTATCGAAGACTTCGAAGAAGAAAGACGAGGGCAAGGATTTACCTCCGCCGATCTGCTCGAGGAAGTTGACATTGGCAAAGGCGATAGGAAAAGACCAACTTATGTAAGTGCTAAACTGGACCCAGAATATAAAGCAAAGTTGGTCGACATACTCAGAAAGTACAAGGATTGTTTTGCATGGGAATACTACAAGATGCCTGGTTTAAGTCGACAGCTTGTCGAACATCGGCTACCCATAAAGGTTGGGTATCGGCCGTTTAAACAAAACCCGAGACAATTTAACCCTACCCTATACGATGCCATAAAAGAAGAGGTAGAACGATTTCTAGAAGCCAAGTTTATCAGGCCTTGCCGATACGCCGAGTGGGTTTCAAATATCATTCCTGTAAAGAAGAAAAATGGTAAGCTACGAGTGCGTAGACTTTAGAGATTTAAATAAAGCTACACCAAAAGATGAGTATCCGATGCCAATAGCCGATGTGCTTATCATCCGGGAATAAAATCATAAGTTTCCTCGATGGAAATGCCGAGTATAACCAAATATTTATGGCTGAAGCCGATATACCCAAAATCGCCTTTAGGTGCCCAGGGGCTTTGGGGCTCTACAAATGGACTGTCATGACATTCGGCTTGAAAAACGCTGGGGCCACGTACCAACGTGCTATGAACCATATTTTCCACAATTTAATTGGCATACGGTAGAAATTTATATCGACGATGTTGTCGTGAAATCGAAAGAGAATTGGCAACACTTAGCCGATTTGGAAAAAATGTTTGAGAGCACAAGGGCACATGGGCTGAAGATGAATCCGCTCAAATGCGCTTTTGGGGTATCGGCTGGACAATTCCTCGGGTTCACTGTGCATGAAAAAGGGATTGAAGTAAATCAAGCAAAAGTGAGAGCTATAGCCGATACTAAGCCACCGAAAAACAAAAAAGAGCTACAGATATTGATCGGCAAGATCAATTACCTGTGACGCTTCATTTCAAATTTGTCCGGTCGAATTCGCGCCCTCACCCCATTGTTGAAACTAAAAGACAACCAAGAGTTTGTGTGGGGAGCCGATCAGCAAAAAGCTTTTGATGATATAAAAGGCTATCTGATGACACCTCCGGTTTTGGTTGCGCCAAAGAGTGGTTTACCCTTCAGAATGTACATATCGGCTGAAGAAGAAGCAATAGGAGCCGTTCTGACGCAAGAGGCTAGTGGCAAAGAACAAGTCATATTCTATTTAAGTCGGCGACTGTTGGATGCCGAAATCAGGTACCCTCTTGTGGAAAAGTTATGCTTGTCTTTGTATTTTGCTTGCACAAAATTAAGGCACTACATCCTGACATCACGATGCACTATAGTATGTAAAACCGACATCATCAAGTACATACTATCCGCACCAATTCTATGAGGTCGACTCGGCAAATGGGCGTATGCTTTAACCGAGTTCGACCTAACATACGAATTGGCTAAGTCCGTCAAAGGACAGGTCATAGCCGATTTTCTCACAGGAAGTGCCACGCTAACTGGAATGGCCGATGTCAGTCCTTGGCAACTGTACTTTGACGGATCAGTTTGCCAGGAGGGTGAAGGCATCGCCATAGTGCTAATCTCACCCAAAGGGCAGTAATTCGAATTCACGTATCGGCTTAATAGCCGATGTTCTAACAATCAAGCGGAATATGAAGCATTGCTCAAAGGGCTACAACTGCTAGAAAGCATGGGGATAGGTGACGTAGAGGCCTTTGGAGATTCAATGTTGATCATACAACAGGTCAAAGGGGAATATCGATGCAACGATGAGGTACTGGCTCAGTATTTGCATCAATGCCTCCAGGTTATCGAAACATTCACAACCTTCTCCATAAAACATATCCCTAGAGAGATCAATGATAAAGCGAACTTATTGGCACAAGAAGCATCAGGGTATAAAAGCAAAAGCCGACAGAGATCGACCGAGTTAAGCAATGGGTCGGTTATGTGCGTTCAGCCTGTCGACTGGAGAACCGAGATAAAAGATTACTTGTTATATCCATCTAAACCAACTGAACGAAAAGTTCGGCAAAAGGGATTAAAATATGTTGTGTTGAAAGAAACACTGTATTTCCGAACCATGGAGGGCTTGTTATTAAGATGCCTTGGAACCGAAGAAGCCAAGATAGCAATGGGGGAAGTCCATGAAGGGATTTGTGGGTCGCACCAATCAGCTCACAAAATGAAATGGATGCTAAGACGGACAGGATACTTTTGGCCGACAATGTTGGAAGATTGTTTCAAGTATTACAAAGGATGCCAGACATGCCAAAAGTTTGGTAATATACAGTCAGTACCAGCATCGGCTTTACACTCAATCGTCAAACCGTGGCCGTTTAGGGGATGGGGTATATATATAATCGGCTAGATATTCCCAGCATCCAGTAAGGGTCATAAGTTCATACTCACAGCAACAGACTATTTTTCAAAATGGGTTGAAGCCATACCATTGAAAAGAGTCACTAGCACGCAATTGATCGGCTTTGTCAGCGAACATATCGTCCATCGGTTTGGAATCCCGTAAACAATCACTACCGATCAAGGGACTGTATTTATGTCCAGGGAGTGTATCAAACTACTCAATTCCTCACCCTATTATGCTCAGGCTAATGGACAAGCCGAGTCATCAAACAAAACATTGATAAAGTTGATAAAAAGGAAAATTGAGGAAAAGCCAAGGAATTGGCACTCGACGCTATCAGAAGCCTTATGGGCCTATCGGCTATCTTACCATGGATCAACTAAGCTGTCACCTTTTCAGTTCGTGTATGGACAGGAAGCTGTTCTGCCCGTAGAGATCAACATCGACTCGGTCAGAGTATCCGAAAAAAATAATTTATTGACCGATGAGTACAGACACCTAATGCTTGATAATTTAGATGACTTGGCAGAGCTAAGGCTGAATACGTTGGATCGGCTTGAAAAGAACAAAAAAAAGGGTCGCCAGAGCATACAACAAAAAGGTCATGCCAAAATATTTTGATCAAGCCGATTTAGTATGGAAAACCATATTGCCGATTGGGTCCAAAGATAATCGGTTTGGTAAATGGTCACCAACGTGGGAAGGACCATACCGAATAAATCGGCTTACCAACGGGAATTCCTATATACTTGAAACGCTCGAAGGGATAACATTACCTAAGACGATTAACGGGAAATACCTGAAACCGTACTATCCTAGCGTATGGATCGGAGCGTAGACACATCCAGTCAATAATGCTAAAGATGAAGCAAAAGCATTAAAACAATCGGCTACCAAAGCCGACGATAAGACTATTACATCCCAACATCCAAAACAGATACAACCACAAGTTTCAAGCAAACATCCAACAAGTAACAAACATCATTTGAACTTGAAAGTAATTACAGCCCTGACCCGGGCAAATGAGCTCCTAAACCCGACAGTGCCGCTGCTACCTTCCCGATGGTGGTCTGGACGCTGTCAACAAGTTTTTCATCGGCTGCTGCATTGCCGGGGATGTGTCAACTTGGCCGACTGGAGCTTGACTTTTGCAAATACTTCGCCAATATGCCACTTCTGGTCCGCCAGGGTAGAAGTTGATTCGGCGGTTTTTACCTGGCAGTCGGCAAGTTCTTTGGAAACCAAGGCCAACTACTCTTCAAGATTTTTCTTGGCCGACATCAGCTCTTGAGTTCACCCCTTAACCAATTTTAGGTTTGCGGTCCCTTGGTCGTATTCCTTCTTCTTGAGCTTGGCATCGGCCACCATCTAATCCAAAAGGAGCTGGTCGGCTTGTTGTGCTTTCCTCCTGGCTATCTGAGACCGAGCCGACTCCACTTCTTCCCTCCGGTCATCCAAATGGCAGACATCCAGTAAGGCCTCCATAGCTTCGGGGGGGGAGGGAGGTCGGCTTGCACGACGGCCATGGCAGTTCTTAAAGATTGAGTATTCACCAAGAGCTGGGCCTCAGGCTGCATCACTTCGTGAAGTAGGCGGTTAAGCCGCTCCTGCATGCTTGGCGCGGAGGTTACAACAACTGTAACATCCCTGAATTAATTAAACAGTAAAAATAAAATATTTAAATGTGAATTTGATTTATTAAAATCTTTCTGCAAATTTAAAAGTTTTGTTAAAAGATAATTGAATTCCTGAAATTAGAGAAGGAAAAAGTTATAGAAGAAAATGGTAAAAAAATAAAGTAAGTCAATTGCCATTTTCTAATCAAGAATATTCATTATCATTCCTGATCCAAAACATTCATTACATGAGTTTAAACAACAACAATGTTGATTGATACATCGTAGCTCACATTTACAATACATAGGAAATACAAAGATCCTTACAAAGACATACAACAAATATATGGAATACAACTCTTACAATCGTTCAATTACATATACAATTACGATTACAACTCACATAACTGCAGGATTACATATCCAATTGTAATTACACAACCCAAAAGTATATTACAAAACTGTAGGCTACAACTCCTGTACTAGCTTGATTTGCATTTGAGAACCTGCAAATTAAATGGTACACATATAAGAATAAGAATGGAGTCAATGCGATAAATTAAATACAATAAATTGAAAAGAGAAAAGTTGCCGTCAGTTAAGATTGAATCGCTCAGTGAGGTACCCTAGATTGTCCGGGGGCCAATCTGGCTCCTCTCGCGATTAGTTTTGCATCATTCGGCAATTAACAAACCTGTTGAGCCATAGACGCGAGGTAGAAATATTTTACCTCAGTAAAATAGTAAGACCACAGTGAATAAGGATAAAGTCAAGAAACTGTGGCCATAGGACAGCACAGTCCTTTCTAGAACAACCCAGCCGAACCTAGAACATGCCCAGGTCAGTTCGGCAGCCATGAAGGGATTATCCCAACCACAAGATTAAATTATTGTTTATTAAGATAAAGCAACCCAGCCGAAACACCCAAGGGAAATCCCAGACGAAACCAGGGCAAGTAGGCAACCAACCACTTAAGCCACGGCACTGTGCGCAAGAAACAGCACAGCTCTTTCTAGGACCAGCCACGAAGGGACCATTTAGGCCATATAAGAAAACTCCAGATCAACCTAGCCAGCCGGCCAAGCTTGGGCCAAGGCTGAGACTGAGATTAAGACCGAATGCACTGACAAGTGAATTAATTGAGCAATCCGTGCAGCCGCAAGACCCAGCTCTCTTTCAAACCCTGTTCATACCGCCATTGCCATGGCTATAAAGACCAACCAAGGCTCATTCAAAGTCACATAAGCTTCAAGCCCAGCCAGCCGTTTCCAGTAAGCCACCCAAAAACAGGCCAAACAAGCCATATGCCAAGAACAAAGACTCCAAAATAGAGCTCCCAGGAATACATGACATCAGAGCAAACCATAAGAGTTCAATATCAAAATAGAAACCAGAAGGACCAGAAACTCCACCAAAATCCGAATAGAAATAAAGCAGCCATCACTGAAGGAACAACCATCTTTCCATTTCGCTATCGCAACCAAAGGTAACCACCCACTTACTTTACATTAATTTCAGTCAAGAAAGTGAGAGCTTAATATTGGTAGAACCAACTAAAAACAAAGTATTTAGTAAATAAAGATTGGTCTCAGCTTTAAATTTTATAACTTATGTATGGGGGTTGCACCGTGCGTTCCCTAAAGCCTACTCGTGCTCCCCCGGCGCACAAGCAAAGCTTAGGGCATCGTCGCGAGCCATCCAACCCATGCATCATCCCTTACTCAACGTTATTATTTGCATCATTGACCATAAGCGAATCTAAATCAATCTCGGTTAGTAGTTGCAAATAAGCGATATCATACGTCCCTATGGTTATGTCTCACTCTCCGGTGCGTGACAATAACCACAGGTATCGCCATGATACCGTTGTCTGTCATCCAACTAAAGTTAACTAGCATAATCCCACTATTTGACTTAGTATCAATTTATCATTTACTAAGCCAATTTGTTCATAATCCATCAGTTTGTAGTAAATGGTATTAGGATCATCTATCATATAAACTATCCAAAGTCTCTGTCATTATGCCTTAAATCCATATTCGAGAATCATCTCGGGTCCTGACAAGTAACCAAATTATATAAGCAGACTATGCATATAACCGATTTATGATATATCAGAGCATGGCACAAATAGTACTCATGATATCAGAATACACACACATCAACAATTAATAGAATCCAATACATATTGACCTCTGTAGCCCAAAGGAATCCAACACAGATGAATACTAGTCACTTATTAACCAAAGTATATGTCTGGTTAGCACTATTTCATAACTAGAGCATCTAAAATGGGTCAGAACCCCATTAGGTAATTACACTAAGGTTTAATATATGCATACAAACACTACTATGAACTTTTAACACATGCAAATCATCAGTATACTACCTCGAGTATTCAAGTTCATGCTCCATATCAATTCCATTTACACAGTAAACAGTTTAGATTGACCATGCATGAGAATAAGCATTTCAATAAACAGAGGCTATTACTAGCCCATACAAGCCATTAGATCATGCAGAATCAGGCAACACCTTATCCTATACATAGTCTATCAGGGATCAAAGTCTCATGCATCATCGAACTCTTAACTACTTCATTTACCCCTCAGTGGCAGACATCAACAAATAATTAAAACTACTCAATATAGTCAATTACTCAGGAAACAAGTATAAGAGATAGTTTTGAGTCAGACTAAGATCTACCCTCTTGCAAATATTAAAGTTCATGCATCACATTTAGCCGCATTTGACAAAGGAAGAAGGGAGTAGAGATCGACAGTAGATAAGCCAGTGCAAATAGATAGTAATCCGAACAAGAACCCTACCTCTAATCCATGATTCATCCAAGAAGCAATAAGGAGAGTAGCACTACCAGTTACCAAAGAGAAGGTGGGGGTGAAACCAGAGGCGATGCGGGGGCTCGGCCCCTAGAAGGGCGAAACCAACTGGTGCCATGAGCCAAGTAGAAGAGCAATACTAACCGAAGCCCACGCGAAACCAGATGGCGCGGAGAAGGAGAGGTAGCCACACACGTTCGCAGGAGGTGGAAACCCTAGCGTCGGCCATGGGTCAGAAGGGCAAGCCGCGAGAAGGCTTAATCCGCAGCAGGCGACGGGGGGACGAGCCAGAAGCCATACGCGGAGGAGGAAGCTAGCGTCGGCGCCGGCCGTGGATTAGATCGAAGAGAGCCAGGAAGAGAAGAATCGGGAGATTGGGGAAAACGCTAGAAGGACTGAAGGAGGAGAGTTCAGTCGACCAAAGAGATGAGGGAGAGAAGAAATAAGAAAAATGGAGAGAGAATGAATAGCCGACTTGGAAAATAAAAAGGGAAAGATTTTCTAATACATGTAAAATGGTTGAAATCAATCAACTAACAAAAATACAAATAATAATTTAACTTGAATCAAATAAAGTTTGTTTTTCCAAATACAAGAATATATATATTCTTAAAATAAATCGAAGGACCAGTCCTCTTAAGGCCAGATTGTTTTATAATAAGGAAAATAAAAAGGATAGTAAGAAAATAATAAAAAATAATAATACGTGACTATAGGAAAAGGAATACTTAAATTTGCAAGGGTTTTGTATCATTGAGCCAGCTTGGTTAATACGCATGTTTACTTAATATATCTATACAGAGCATACTCATAATCCTGTGAAAGCAAGTGTACAATTTGCTCGGGGTAATCCATAATTAGTTCCAGTCTATAAATAAATTCCTAGATAATAGTATTCACTTAATTCTCGATTAACCCATGCTTTTACTTGATAAATAAATCATAAACGCTAATATCTATAGATTCATCCTTGGAATACTCCTTAAAACTCTACTGTCTCGTTTCATATAAAATCATTTATATTATATCTTGCTTTGCATCTGAATCCTATTTAAAGCATAACCATGCAAGAAATAAACCCTAAGGTTTGTAGTAACATGCATATACTTAAGCTTAACCTTGCAATTTATCGCTACTCTCCTGCTATTTTCATGTGCTAATTGATATTAGTACAAACAATTTCACACCCTAAAAATGAATTATAGTATATTTAATCTTACAATCTTAGCTTCCTGAATTCGTAAAATAAAATAAAATGAATCATAAAGAATAAGGTGTCGTATGCAATGCAACCCTTAAACCGTTGATCAATGAAAAGGATTATAACATAGAAGTGATACGCTTATTGTTCACAAACCCTAATCCACACTCGTGCTTGTTTTATGTAATATTTGTTATTTGATTTTCCATCTGATTTCCTTTTGCCCTCATTGAAAGTGTTATTTGCTATTTGCTATCTTTTTTGCTATACGACGTGTAGAATCCGACGTCTCGGACTTCGTCGTCGACAACTTTGAGATTACGTCTTCGACTTCGTCACTGAAAACAATGGATAGCAAGGCAAGCACCCCCTTTGAGCATTTTGAACCCAGATTTCATAATCAACTAAAATGTGATTAAGAATCTTCCTGCATGCTTATATTTCGATAAATCCTTATTTTGCGTTACTTGGTAGTTATAACCCAAATTGATGGATTCCCTTAATCATGTTGACATACGATCCATGAAAACCATAGGAATGGTTAAGATCTTTGAAATGGGTATAATCGCTTATTAACCTGCAAATGCTTAGCACTGCTTTAGATCAATGTTGAAAATGTTTACAACCACACTTTTCCTTATGAAATCTTTTATGGTTTATTTAAGCAGTAAAGGATACTGGTAGTTTGATAAAAATGAAAATAAAACTATGGTTTCGACGTGGGTGATTATTGGCAATAGCCGGATGTACATGTTTTAACGTGTACGTAGCTAGGGTGGAGTTATCGCCCATGTCACTTTAAGGACCGAACGTAGTGTTGCATGATCCAAGTAAACCGTACATCCACAAGTACTGGACTGGGACAATCTTAACTTATTAAATTATTTGGGGATTAGCTTTGCACATTGGTAGGCAGTTGTAGCACGGGCATTCCGAATATTGGTTTGCTCGAGGGAGGTGTCATCACCGAGGTGTTGGCATCTGCCGTTGTAACGGTGTACGCCTAGCTATGAATTTGGGGCTGTTGTTGTACCATTTGAGCCGCGGGCTCCTGAATACTATTGCTTCACCGTTTGTTTGCTTCCATCATAGTCAGGAGTAACGTCATTGGGCTAGTGCAAAGTTAAGGTCCAAGTAACGAATAGTTTCGTTATGAACTCTCTGGCGGCACACCAAAGGAAGTGTGCTAATGATCTGCCACAAAGGGAGAACATATCTTGTGGGTAAAGCTGTACAACTCTGCAGAGTCTAAAACTATTCGAATAGCTGTATCCACGGTCATGGATGACTTGGCTAACCAGCACTAGTTAAATGTTTTCTATTTTCTAAAAACTCTTGATCAAATGATTTGGAAAATGATTCATATCTGTTTAAATGTCACTTATTGTTATATTGAATTGTTAAGACCAGGGAGGGTCTTGTTCGTTATTTTACTCACAAAAGGGCCGTGAGTAAAATGTTATTATCCTTTTTATTACTTGTTATCTCAATTACTTATCAAACTGTCTTAAATTTTTATTTATGCTTTCCATTACTATTCAGTATTTACAATTCAAAACTTCGCTTTATGCAAAACAACCGTAGAAACCCACTTTCTATTCAGCTTGCATATAATTCAGGTTTTGCAAACACTACAAGTCTTGCTGAGTACGCAACGTACTCACCCTTGCTATTACTGTTGTTTTTAGATAGGAATCCTCGACAGGTACTGCGACGCAGGTGTCGGGACCCCGAATCTGCAAATCCGGACCCTCTGTGTATTCAGCACTAGTCCAGGAACGCGCTAGTGCACACAGTCTTAACATCGGTAAATATCACAATCATACCATTCGATACCAATAAAGTACTTTATTTAAATAACCAAACTGATTGCTTGACCTTATGGCCAAGTTACAAATATAAGCCTCGCAAGGCGAACTTATTAAGAGAGAAATAATAGCAGCGGAAAATAAGATAACTTCGTGGCGCCATCCAGTATACCACGAGCAGCGGCGGGACTCGACTCCTAGTTAGGCGGTTCCTCTTGGAGCTCCTCCTCCAAAGTGGTGTAGTCTCCTCTTCAAGCGGTGTTGTGTTGGGGCAAGGGTGAGTACTTGGTACTCGCAAGTCATGCTGCAGAATGCAAGCTAATATACTATATGCATGGCTTGATACAAAGGAATAGCTCAAGGTATATTTGCGAAAACAAGATTTTAACAAGTATCATAAGTAGATTCGAAAGCAGTAGAAACAAGTATAGCATAACTAACTTTTCAAGGAGTTTAATAAACATCTTTCCCATCCTAATCCACATTTCCATCGACATCATTATTTAACCAAACCCAGCCTTTCAAATCCAAGTTATTTTCAATAAAGTCTAACCCTTATTTGTAATTCCCGAGCGATGTCCAATACCGCGGACACGGCTATTCGAATAGATTGTACACTCTGCAGAGGTTATGCACTTTACCCACAAGATACTGATCAAACACCACAAAGGCGAGTTCAGTAACAAAGTCTTTCGGAAACTTCTAACAATACAAGTGGTCCTCCCGGTTGTTGCACACTAACCCTTCCCTTAGCTAAGGCGAAGTTTAGGCCAACCAACCGTTAGATGGGTACTGGCGCAGCCCCGGTACGCTCCCCCGTACAACTTACACAAAGGGTGTAGTTGACCTCCTGAGGTCTCACAGGTACGTTATTAGCAACTTAATCAACTAGGTCCGTCCCATTACAGACATGTGGTTGCACGTTAGACCCAGTTCAAAGGCTTGCAAGGTTAAGTCCTTAGAGTGACCAGGGCAAGACTACCCGAAGAACCAAACCAACATTCCCAATGCCACAACTGGCCCACCCGATCATTCTTGCCACATGCCCCGGTCAAATCTATTTATCAAAACCCCAGTTGATTACCATGCACCACGTGCCATCAACATCACATGATACCTTTCCAAAACAGGTTCAATATATCATTAAGTCAATATTAATATTTGATTGTCAAAATCATGTCATGAGCACGTAGCAGGTCTAAGCAATATACTACAACGGTCTAAATTCCCATGTTGGCGATTTAATAATGTCCAACTAGTAAACCACAACTAGGGTGACAAGGGGGTCATGGCACATACTTAAGTAATCAAGGTGTCATACAACAATTTGGCATTTATCTAATTTCCCATATTTAAATAAAGTATTTTCTAATTGAACTAGCATGCAATACATTAAATCAAAATAGGTTTCAAAATGGGATCAATATGGTCAAAGCACAACTTGCCTTCAAAAAGTACTTGTTCTTGGTCTTGAGTTGGATCCTGAGTCAATACTTCTCCTTCGAATCCTTCCGGCACTTCAACGTCTACTCGTAAAGCATGCAAATAGCAATACACGAATAAACAATAGGCAAAAAGTATCCAAACATCCAAATAAAAACCATAAACAGAGAGAACATAATTTTATAAATTTTTAGAAACTGGAATCGCTCAGATCGGAGTTTAAATGCAAAAGTTATGATTATTTAAAGTTTAAATAATCAATTAAATAATTTTACAGAAAAAACTTTAGTCCAAAAATTAAATAAAATTCATAATTAGGTAGATCTCAATTTTATACAAATTTAGAAATTTGAATTACTCAAATCGGAGTTGAAACGCAAAAGTTATAAGCGTTTGAAGTTTGAATCAAAATCTGAAATCATTATTTCGAATTAATAAATCATTTTCTTTTTCGGAAATTAATTATTGCGTCGCGATGACACGCGTCAAGACTGGATTGGTCGGTGGCGTCGCCACCGATCCATGGGCTCGGCCACGGTTCGGCTTAGTCCACCGTGGACTCGGTCCACGGCTCCATGTGTCGCCGGTGGGTCCCCTCGGGTGACGCCATCGGCGTCGGCGAGGGCTCGGCCACCAGTTACGGCGGTGGGGCCCATCGGTGACGTCGGCGCCGACGGCTGGGACAGCCAGCGACATGCGGGTTCGCCATGGCGTCGGCGTGGCGTCATGGTGCGATGTGGCTGGGCGTGACATCACGGGCCCCGCGTGTCGGCGTTACGCTGCCAGCGTGGGCGTGGCGGCGGCCGCGGCGGTCGATCTCCGCACACGTGGTTAGATCTCACCGTTGATTTGAAAATCAACGGCCCAGATTGGATCTGGACTCACGCGTTTGGGGTGAACGCGTTTGATCTGGACCGTTGGATCTAGATCCAACGGTCGAGATTGGATCTGGGATTTTGGACGGGATCTCACCGTGGGATGACGTGGCGTGATCTGGGGCGTTGGATCTGGATCGGACGGCTGAGGAAGCTCGAGCGACGGCGATGGCGTCTTGGCGGCTGGCCGGAGCTGGGGACGGCGACACGGCAACGGCGTTTGCGGGCTCCTCCGGCGAGGTGAGTTCTCCCCTCGGGTGCGCCTCGTCGCGGTGAGTCCGGATCTGGGGTCAACGGCGGCGGAGGACGGCGGACGGCGGCGGGACGAAGCGAAAACCGTGGCGGCTCCTTAGATCAACTACGGCGAGCTCTAGCGGGGTGACGGCGGCGGCTCCGGCAGCGTGGGTTAGGGCTACGGATGCGCACGAAAACGGGCTACCCGATGGCGGCGACGGCGCATTAAATAGCGGCCTCGGCTTCCGTGAATCACGCGGAGACCGAGGTCGACACGGCTGCGGCGGCGGATTCCGACGACGGCACGGAGAGGGCGACGTGGCTCAACGTGAGCCGTTGGATCTCGATCCAACGGTCGCGTGAGTTGGACTCGGGTCCGGTTCGGCGAGCTGGCTGGCTCGGTCGGACTCGGGCTCGGTGACGTGGCTCAATCGTGGCCGTTGGATCTGAATCCAACGGTCACGCGGTTAGGGCTCGGCCGAGTGGGTTCGGTCGAGTCACGTGGCTCGGGTCGGACTCGAGTCTGACTCGGACTCGGGTCCGGTCGGATGAACAGTACTCGACCCGACTTGATTTAATTAATCCAATTAAATTCTCAGAAATTCAATTAAATCATTAAAAATAGCAAAAGACTCAGAAAAATTCCAGAAAAATTCTGGAAAATATTTTGGAACATTTTGGACTCAAATAAAATATTTCCAACAAATTTTTATTTGCAAAGTTTAATTCTTTAGTTATTTCAAAATGGAATAAATTCAAATAAATTCCAAATAAATCCAAATAAATTCCAGAAAATTCCAAAAATTCACCAATGTGCCAAATAATATTTAATTTCATGAAAAGCAAGAAAAATTGGGGTGTTACAGCAGGAAAACGGGATTGTTAACGACGATTCTTTCTAAGACTTTACCTTGTCAGTTGCCTGTGGATTATGTGGCAAACTACAAGACATCTGATTCTTTTGGCTATGTTTAGTTGACCTTCTCGGTCATATTGTATCAATACTTTCGCTGTAATAAAATATGAACCTTTTGTATGGTTGTGATTCCAAATTGTGTTTTGTGCGTGCCAGCCACTGATCATGGGAATGGTACAGTATGCACATTAGAACCTTGCTTTTATGTTTGCACTGTAGCATAAAAGTGAGGGTCTTACAACAACCGACGCAGTGGCAGATGCATCAATAATTCACCGGATGTCTGCCGGGTAGTCATTGGTGGCCACCACTTCTGGGTCATCTAGCTCATCCAAGGTGAAGCCCAAGAGATCGGCTGGATTCGTCGATAAATCCGGAGAAGCAATGACGTCAATTATCGGAGGTGGCACATTAGGAAGCGTCGGAGACAGCAAGGGCGAAATGGCCGATGAAGTACCCTGGAGGTCGGCCAAACCCCCCGGCCACTTGCACTGATGGCGATTGCTGAAATCAGAAGATAATGGTCAGCACCGCGTAAAGTAAAGTACTTCATTTAAGGCGAAGGAATAAGACCAGATTTACATCGGTAGCCGAATGCTCCGGGGAGTGGTCGGCTGAGCGTCTCGCAGGTCTGGGCGATCGCCTGGTGGACTTCTTTTCCTCTTTATATCACACGGGTTAGCATCGGCAAAAACAATAAGATGAAATATAGAAGCCGATGTAATTGGAGCAACTTACTTGCAGAGCGTTGCTGACGGGCGAGATCCGACAGAGATGTGCTCCGAATACCTAAGGTACTCGATGTATAGCCCATAGTACCGGTCGTATGGCCCGACCGTCTTTGTCGGCTACTACCAGCGGAAGCGTTTGGGTCAGCTGCTTGCCCCCCAACGTCCGTCGCCGTCCTCCCCTGTAAAGGCCAAAAAACTCAGTAAAATCGATCACAAGCGGAACCTTCGAAAGAAATATAGGCGCCGGTACCTCTACAGCTACTGAAGTATTGGTATAACCGGAACTCTCGCTGGAGTTAGAGGCTACAGTCGGCTCATGAAAATCGGGTAAAAACTTAGAAATTATAGCCGACGGCATCCTGTCCAGCAAAAGCGCTCCAGCTATGGCAGCCCACCATTGCGAGAAAGCAGCCAATCGACGGGAGTTTAGGAAAAAATGTGGCATTGAGAGAACTTGGAGGTCATCGGCTACCTCGCGTATGATTTCTGTTGCGGTTTTGTTAGTCACCCGAGATTGGGGCTCGAGGCAAGAAAGCAAAGAAAAACGAGGGATAGTCTGTCCAAAACCCAGTTGACGGGCATAGATTGAAGGATGGTAGAATTCATATGACGGCTGAAATGTTCGATTCCGGGTATTCAGGCCGACATGAAGAATGCTTGGGGAAAGGAAAAATCTGTACAAATCTAAGGTAGACTGAGGCATCGAGGAGCTGTAGGCATCTAAATTGAGAAATGAAGGCCATGGGTAATCGGCTACATTGGTAAAGCTAAAAAAGTCCTGCTGACCGAAGGAGGATCTGTCTAGAGTCAGAAAGAAACTAAGGTATTTGTGCAAACCAGCTGGAGACATCTTTAACTCACCAGCGAAACACATGATGAATTTTTCCCCATAGGATCGGCTAGCTCTGTAGGTGGGGATCGTGTTTTCAAGATAGTCTTCCCGGGGAAAGGTTGAACTTCCCGATGGCTGAGAAAGGATAGATCGGTTAAACATACAATAAAGCCAGATCTGAATAAACCATAGGGGTCCTCCCACATTACCAACTACGAAGCTGGCAAAGCCGGAAAAAAGTCGGCTACGGATAATGTGCATCATTTGGTAAATAGCCCCCAAGAAAGTTTTTCCAAGCGCGAGCCGATGGCCTTCCACTAGTCGTTCTGCTATCAGCTGGTAGGATTGGGTAGGACTAAGAGAGGCTCCACAGAATAGGTATCGGTCTAGCCATAGGTTGAGGAAGGCAACGTGCTCTTCAGCCGATACCGGACCATTTACCTTGTTGTTGTGTTCGATGTACTTGTGCCAACCCTCCCCTTTGGTTTCAATCAGCTTATATCTTGGTTTCCCACTAAAAGCCGACAATTGGTCACCATCTGGCCTAAGGCAGCAAAGTTGAGCCACATCAAGCAAGGTAGGGCCAATCGGACCAATTGGAAAAAGGAAGGCGTTGAAACAATCAGACCAAAAACAACAAGTTGCGGCTACCAAAGGCTCATTAGCCTCTAGATCGGCTAGGCTCAAGGGGAGGGATTTGGCTATTCCCATTTGTTCCCACTCTATCCTCTTTTGAGCCGATACCCTAATGAACCAAGATCTCCATCCCTTGAGGTTCGTAGGCCAGGCTCTAAAGCTTTTCCCCCATTCTTTTATATTGTATCCAGCAGCCGATAAGGGGAGCCTAGGGATTTCCTCATTAATTACCTTGTCGGCTTCTATGGTGCCTACCGGCCTTAGGAAAAACTGATCGTTGCTATGAGGAATCGGGATGAATACCTGAGAAGGGTCCATTTCAGTCGATTTTGAGGAAGTCAAGAGAAAGCGAAGAAAGCCGATTGTTGAGGATTCGAGATCTTGAAGGAGTGAAAATGACAGTGGAGGGGCCCGCATATTTATACCGCAGTGAAAAAAGGCGAACGAGCGGGAACAGTTTCGGCATTAAAAGCGCACCGAGATTTTTACGGCGCCATTAATGGGGCGGGTATCGAGGAGATATTCCCTATAATCCGATTGAAAAGCCGATGGTAGCAAAGCATGATTTTTGGAAGACAACAAGTTATCTTCCAAAAATGGGGGCATATGTTTGTACCTAAAATTGGCATATATGATAATTATCGGTTCACTTGTGAAACAGAGTTTGATACGATTAAGGGTTAAAAAGATACGCCGTAACCGATAAAGGATTCGATTGCTGAAACGGAAAGGAATCGGATCGAGGCCGATATGGAATCAGTTGTCGTGTCCAAGGAGGATTCGGATCGGCCGAAGCAATATAAAAGGGGGACAAACCAGGAGGCGAAAGGGGACAATCAGTCAACCAATCAACACAACCCTATTTACAATTTTCTGTTTCTAGTTCTCGTAGCAATCTTTTCTCTGTAAGCCGTCGAGATCAATAAAGAGTTGCTTATCGCTGATTTGTTGGTCTCATCGACTTGTCTCCAGGTTTCGATCTACTTTGCTTGTTGCGCATCGTCTTTCAAAGTCGATCTACCTTTACCCTCGGATTAACCGTAACTGGTTAATCTAGTTATCTCCTGATCGGCTCTTAGCCGACCGGTGTTAAGCCGATAATCATTCATTTATCGGCTCTAATTGATTTTACGACTTTTACCTTGTCAATTCCAGATCAAATTGACTGGTATGCTCTGCAAACCCAACGTTTGTCTTATATGTTCAAGGCTAGGAACCCTACCTCACGTTTTTAGCGCGAACACATATAAATCGAAGGAGCTACTGCAAGATCGCAGTGGGCAGTACTGGTATTCCGTGTCGTCAAGCGAAATACAAACAGAACGACTGATCTACATTCCTTGCAGGCACTGACCTGTAAAGCTAGCAGCTAAACATGCTTCTGATCCCTCTGCTATAGGCTGGCTGCAGTGCAGGGTGGTGGCGTCCATGATGCAGCATCAGCATCTTCATTCGACAGATTAGGCTCATTATTTTCCTGAGGTAACTGCAGTTCTTCCTTCTGAGTTCCATCCACAATGTTGTTCGGAAGAGTATACGCATCCATTCCCGTCATGTATGTCTGGTTAGCAAAAGCAAGAGCTGCCTGGTCAGGATCCTGGAGCACACCATGATTGAACTCATCAGTTACCGGGATACAATATGTTGGAAATATCTCTACTATTCTAAAGCAGCACTTGGTGGTAGTGGTCCGTTCTTCCCACGTCATTAATTGTCCTATTTAATTGCCCTGCTTAATTGCTCTACGCAAGAAACGAAGCGTTGCTTTAATTAGCCAGCTTTCGTAAGAAACGAAGCGTTAAAGATAGATGTTTGATCTTGTGAAATAATTTTTTATTTTTTAATCTTTATTTCTCGTTATCAATTTTGTTTTTCGTAGCAACGCACAGGCATGTAACTAGTCTTCTATCAATTGCTAGTCTGTATCATCTGCCCAATTCTGGTTAGGAATAGCATAGTCCAGTTCAACCTTAGGAGCCACAGCATCAAGGTTCTGTAAATTCAACAGGGGAAAAAAGAGGCAATGAGTGAGTAATATTCTTCAACAGTGCAGCAGCGAGGATATTATTTTCTCAAAGCAGGGACTTCCAGTCCAAAATATAGCATGTCCAGTACAATGATAAAAACAAAACACACAGTTTGCACAAAGATAAATGAATCACTATCAGGTGAAAGTTTGAAAGCTAAATAATGAAGAGCCTTTACCTTTTAGATGAGCCAAGCAGGCATCTGTAATGTGGTTGAACCCTAAAATTAAGAACCTTCAATTTGACAAGACCTGCAAGGCAGCACCAGCCTGTGAGGTAAACAAAATATCTCTGCAAATAACACAGAATTGGGTTCGCCAAAAAGTCAGCAATCAGCATAATATTTACCTTCCAAGTTCTCACAGCCTTCATCGTGTATGCCACACCTATTCAGATTCAGCAAGACCAACGAAGCCAAACCTGCAATAGCATGGCTAATAATGACAAAACTTGTGTTGTCTTAATTTCCTCCAGAGGACATTTTCTTTTTCTGGAGCATGAATTCTAGAGGGCACTTGACTAGAGATAAGCAATACCAAGATCACTTATTTTGCAGCAAGACAGTTGCAGCTCTCTCAAATTTGTCAAATCTACAGAAGGAAAGGGACATTTGTTGGCCTTGGAGATCAGTTCGTGTGACAACATACACAGGTTTATACTAGTCAGCCAAGGAGAGTTGTTACCTGATAAATACTTCATATCTGAATCTGTGATGCAGTTACAATATCTCAAATTCAGTGTTTCCAGTTTGCTCAAGCCTGAAAAAAAGAAAATTACGTTACTGCATCGGACAGAAGCAGTAATTGTGAGTTATTTACAACTGAGCTGAATATGAGTTATTCATAGGTAAAGTCCAATTTACGGGGGTGATCTTATTAAACGTAAAAAGCACCTGGTAGGCTTCGTCGCACGAACCTAAATCACACGATGGAAGTCTAAAATTGTGCATGAAACCAAACAGCCCTTGTTTCTAAGAGGGATGAAAAATCATGCCGAATTAACTTGCAACTTGCTAGGCATCCTAATATAAGTCAAGATAAAGAGCTGAGATACATTCATCTTTTAATAGAGCGTGGTTCATCCTCAATGCTCACCCGCTGTGGAGTGTGGACTTGTCTAGATAGATGGGGATTAGTCAGATTGGTGTGGTTTTAGTTTAACTAGGGAGATCCGCACGCTCTGCTGCGCCGGGTGAATTTTGATAGAATGCTCAATTAGTAAGAAAATATCTACACAATTTTTTGGAGCTGCGAGGTTTTTTTTTTGACAAAAGGACTCCGTCCGAACTCGCGTGCGAATTTACGAAACCACGTGATCTTTTTCGCAAAGCAGTCACAACTGGATCCGACCGCAATTTTCCGAAAGCGCTGTGCGAGGAATGCTTGCGAAAGGGCTCAGACCGGATCCGGATGCGAATCTACGGAACCACGGGATTTTTTTTCACAGAAGAGCAGGCGAAAAAGCCTCACCGTAATTTCAGATTTCTTGAGGAAAATTTTCACGAACAAAGAGTTGAGAGGCATGAGAGCCCTACAATAGATAATTTCCCAGTCCACGCACTTTCTAGAACAAAAGGTCAACAGGTGAAGTTTTGGGAAGTAGAATTGATTGGTGTTCTACCGATTCAATTGCTACTTGTTCTAAAACTTCTTGCTCATGATATGTTCTAACAGGGCAATTTTTTTCATGTCGTAGGCAGCAACAACTTGTCTTTCGTAATAGCTTCTATTCTCTTGTAAATCAACGGGCTGACTGCCGCTCTCGTGTGTTCTGTTACTTAATTCCCACTAGTTATGTGCCCGTGCGTTGCTACAAAAAAAACAAAATTGATAACGAAAAATAAAGATTAAAAAATAAAAAATACTATTTCATAAGATCAAACATCTATCTTTAACGCTTCGTTTTTTGCAAAAGCTGGCTAATTAAAGCAACGCTTTGTTTCTTGCGTAGGGCAATTAAGAGGGCAATTAATGTGACGTGGGAAGAAACTCTCACTTTATAGTAGAGTGATTTATGTTAATTCTTTGTTCTCCATGTGTTTTGGTAACAACATGTATCTAGTCTGCTTTTATGCAACTTCAGTTTTGCTTATCCTTATTTCTTATATACTGGCATGCTGCATCCGAATAATGTGGTGTAGGATATGTTTTGTTTTTAATCAATGTTTTGCCTCTCTGTACTGGATAATTCACATACAAGCAAATAGTTGGGCTAGGGTTCTGGGCCCATACGAGTTAGGAGGAAACTTTGATAATGGCCTTTTTGAAGTTTTAGTGCTAAATCCTCCAACCTTACGGTGAATCCAAGAAGCTCAGCAATTGTTTTCTCTTACGAAATTTGAAGACCGGTGTTAAATTTTTGAGGGGACTAGCCAACGACCTGAGTTTCATTAGTTTCAGTTATTGATTTCATGAGTTCTAGTGTTTAGTTTTATGAGTTTCATGTTTCATCAGTTTTAATGCTAAGTTTTATGAGTTTCATTGTAAAATTTCACAAGTTTTATGAGTTTCAGTGATATACCGTAGAATAGTTTTTCTGTAAATTTTTGCCTTATGCAAGTAATGGGGTAGAGCCACTCTTACTGGATCTGTCCTGGATGTTTGGTACTTAAGTTGCTGAAGCTGAAGAGTCACATAAATATACACATACTACCTCTCGTCACAAATACGTATCGTTTCGGATGCCAACATGGTCTCTAAAATATAGCTTTGATCATTGATTTTTATTATAATATATTTATAAAACTCAATAAATTTATAATACTATAAGAGTACTTTGTGAGACTTATCTACACATATAATTTTCATGTATCTAATTTAAATATTTAAAAAGATATTGACAGTCAAAGTTTTGAAAGTTTGACCGCACCAATATCCAAAACAACAACAATTTGTGATTGGAGTTAGTATCAATTTAGCAAGTAGAATTTAGTCTAATCTTCTCCTGTCTGCTGCTGCCATTGACAATTGCTAGGAGTTCCATTCTATGTAGGGGAAAAATGTATGGCATGATTATTTTGTTACTTGTTTATCCAAATTTAAATAGTAAAATCGTGTAAAAGGCAGATTAAAATGTTGTCTACCATACAAACACTAAAAAGATGAGGTGATCATTTGTTAATATTTATCTTTATTTAGATGGTTGGTTAGTCTGGTCCATGCATGTGTGCTTTTGTATATTTGTGTACCCCACTTGATGTTCTTGCCCATAAATAGTTCTAGGATAGTCCTTTCTTTAAACCGCCTTTGTCAGGTTCTTGCTTTCCCTGTCTACATTTATGTACTTTCTCTAAGCTCCATCTCTGTTTACATTCGCTGTGAAATGTGGGCTTTTCACCTTCAGGATGCAATTCTCTGCCCCATGTCACTCTACATCAATTTCTTGCATGTTAGAGATGTGTCAACACCGATTTTGTTCAAATTTCCATTAAATATTTACATCAATTAAGAAATTGAATACCCACAATGTTATTAAGTCATTGACTAATCTACCATTAGTCGTCCGGTGGGTCCCTTGTTGCCGACTGGAGCAATCAACTCAAATTGAAGGATTAGTTGGGTGATTAGATGATCAATAGGGCGACTGAGATGGCCGATCGTGCAGGGATGGTATGCTATCAGAAGAGGAAGACTTCCCAGGGTCATTGGTGAAGAGAGGAAATTGGGAGAGATGCAGCAGCCGAGCATATCTAGACACACACACGCGGGCGGGGGGGGGGGAGCTTTATTGGAAAGAAAGATAGCAAAAGGGAGGCAGGTTAAGAGGGCTAGAGTGGGATTTTATGTGCATATAAAAATCATATATGCATAGTTTGAACTCATGCTACTGCAATAATATGCATGTTGCCTAGTCATAGACTAGTCACGATTAGTGGCTCCTATGGTGATTTGATTTGACTTTACGGCTTAATAAGCTTGTATCCAACAATATGTGCCATGTGGAATATTTGCAAAAGCTGGAAAACATTGTTGTAGCCTGCTCAATAATAGATATGTGACTAGAACAAAAAAAAAGAATGCTATCTTAAGCTTATTTGTGCTGCTTTGTACTATCTGTTTGGAGTTCTTTGCCAAGATTTTCTTCTTTGACTCACTTCAATCTCCTTTATCTGAGTTTCATAGTTTTGCATTACAAAAAGTTGGAGACATTTGTTGCCCATGGAGCACTTCATGTAGGTGAAATTCTTAATGCTTTTGTGGACAATGATATCAATTATTTTAGGAAAAAGTACGTGATAAGGCACTTCAAAACCTTATTGTTATAGTGTATTAGGATTTAGGATCCTTTTTCACTCTTTTATATTGCCCATTTGTTCTTTTAATCAGTTTCATAAGATTGACATGTCTGTATTTGCACTGCACACAAGTACAGAAAATCTCATTACAGATGGTTCAAAATTGTCATCACAAATGGTTTTGTGAACCGTCAGTAACAATGTATTAGTGATATACGGGCACATCACAGATGGTTTTTGAACCATTTGTAAAAAAAAAGAGACATCACAGATGGTTACAGTAGAATCATCTGTGATGGTCTACACATCATAGTGCCAAGAACCATCTGTGATGATATACATAAAATTCACACTGGTTCAACGCTACAAAAAATATAGTACATCGTCTAAATTTCTAAATTTACCATGACTTGGATGCTCCAAATTTTGCCTAAGCCTCAAGCTAGCTTACGCAAAATTTGAAGCAACCAAGTCGTGATAAATTTTCAAACTTAGTCAAAATTTGGAGTATCCATGTCTTGGTATATTAAGGGATAAAGCAGAAGTTGGGCTTATGGCTCCAATGCACTCTAGGAGCAGATCTGATTGGTAAATGTTTCCTAGAGAACTAGAAAGAAAAGCACGCTTTGCCGCGTCGTCGAGATATTCTCGTAAAAAGCTAAGGCATTAGATAGCCTGAGTAGTATACATGATAGAGAGAACCAATAATAGACCGTCCGTTGAAATAATACCAGTATATTTAAGAAGCAATGCGTCTCTCTTGAAATTAATATAAATGAAACGACTAAATGCTGTTGATCACAACTGAGATAGGATTGTGTAGAAATGTAAGCACTTATATGCTGAGGTATGTCTTGTGATATACATATACATAGAGCATATAGTAGAACTACAGGTAGGGGTGCAAACGGAGCGGATAATTCCTGACCGATCCGATACCGTATTCGAAAAATATCCGTACCGATGTTATCCATATTCGTATCCGGAAAATCCGATGTAATATGGGTTAGGATATGGGAAGAACAATATCCGATCCGTATCCGAAAAATCTCATGTAATATGGGTTAGGATATGGGAAGAGCAATATCCGATCCGATATCTGGTAAATATCCGAGCCAATACCCGGTAAATATCCGACCCGATACCCTTGCAATATTGTTCATAATGTGTGTATTTGAATTACAATGCTTGCTAGCTGTATTTTAGATGTTGCGTGTTGGTTATGTGCTATCTGATTAGGCAAGTTGTAATATAATGTGAAACATAGTGCTGTTGTGAGCCTGTGATATAATGTGAGCAGGTTGTAATATAATTGCACTACTTTCTGGAGCAAGCTCTTATAATTGCACTACAAAACACTTGATTGCAGTTGGATGTGCTACATCATATAAAGTGCATATGTTGATTGGAATTGTACTTGGTTGTATATTATTCTTATGTAAGGAATGCAATTATTATTGAATTTGAAACACTTACATGTCTTGAAAGTTATAGTAAAGTTTTGTGCATGGTTGATTGATCCTAATATATGTGACATATATAGTTTCTGCTTTCACGCATTATCCGACTAACCATTCGTGACCGAGACTAACCGTATCCGGAACGACCTGTATTCACTCCGTATTCGTGACCTAAGTAATCCGTATTCGTATTCGAATCCGGCACTGTCCGTATCCGATTATGTATCCGAGAAAAAAATTTGGAATAGGATATGGGATGAACGAAATCCGTCCGTATTCGCTCCGTTTGCACCCCTAACCACAGGTAATAATTATGTATCGAGGCGTGGCTTCTGATATGCATATACATAGGCCTTATAGTAGGCGATCAAGCAAAAGGCAATATAAACAAATTCTACAGTCACGCAGTTTTGATTAGAGCAAAAGGTTGAGTATCATCATTCTAGTACGATAGCAAAATAGTAAAGCACCCATATATTATGAGACCCTCAAAATACTTGGGGTAAAAAGAGGCGTGCCAATTGTAGAGCAATTGTTTTTGTACTAACATACTTACCATCTGAATTAGAGGTGCAATATCACAGAGAAGGTAGAATTCATAAGAGGTTAATTCTAAGTGTTTTGTAGATACATATAACGGCCACAGAAAGGCACAAAGGCAGATTTTAGAGATAACCAACAGCTGAGGGATCTTTACAGGTTATAATACAATGATCCACAGTAATTCTGGTTGCCTTGCAATTCTTGACAAAATGAATCCCTGGGGGGAATTATCAGCTCCAGCTTATCTTCGTAGTCAATAACATGAGGTCGGGATGGAAATACCAAAGTATCAGTGGTAAGCACACAAATGGCACTAATCAGTACAATCAACAAGAGTAACTAAACAAGAAATGAACAAGGCAACAACAAGATATATTGTTACAATTATTAGTCTTCTTCTGATCCTAGGTCTGGAGCATCACTGTGATGATATACATTGCAAGTCTGTTCAAATGATATGTATGGTGTAGAGTATCTGTAGGTAAGGTATATTGTGTTGTAGTGCAGAGTTGTTTGAACTGAAATAGTATGTAAAGTCATCATACCAAAAAATACTTCTTATGTCTATGGTCGGTGATCTATATCAGATCAGCACACTGAATTTCTTTGTGAAATAAGAAACAAAGAGAAGAGGCTTTCAAAGAGGCTGTCACTGGTCAATATAAAAAACATACCAAGAAGTTCAGTATTATGATGAGAATACAAAAACAATGGCAATATGTCCTTAGACAAAATAAAAGGAAACTAATAGGAATAAACGGAGTGTTATGACTAAGGTTGTTGAAAATAATTCTACAATCTGCTCAAGCATGATAGACAACTAAATCTTACTTCCAATAGCCATAAAAATGGCCATAAATAAATCTTACTTGTGATAGGATTGTTTTATCCTTTTTTTTGCGCCAATAACAAATCCCGAAATCAATAATTTTCTGAGCAAGAAGATCATGCAGCAGACAAAATCTAGTATTATAGCAAAGGCACATTGACTCCCTTTATTTTTTGTAAGGAGTAGAGAATACTGAGACAAATCATCAAAGATACATACAATTGTAAAGTTAGTATATATAATACGTAAAGAATGAAACTGGTGAAATATCGATAAAAGTACATTATGACACCGAATAATTAATTCATCGGATATGCAATATAAATGGAAAGTATAAAAGCTTATACGTATGATGTTACCTTCGAAACGGTAACGCTCTTTAGAGAGTATATCTCTTAAATTAAATAGGTGGCCCTCCGAAAAATTACCCTCTAAAAGAATTAATGAGCAAGGAAAAATCTGCAGACACAAACTGCTAGTAAACTTGTAACTGAACAACATGGAACTAAATTGCTAAGTATGACTATCCTAGCACTAACTGTTTCATCTTACAGGAAAACAAAGTTCAAACCTTAAAGACCAATACTTTTCCCAAAAGTGCTTGTCATATCCTCCTATTGATGATAGGCCATCGGTAATATGAGTTTGCATTCCCAAGCTGATGAGGACATCACTCCTTTGGATACACACATACATCATGGTCCTATGACACGAGCTCGTGCACGTCAGTTAAATCAGGAGGTGAGCTCGTTTCTCGCTATTCATCATAATAACATTATTGAGGATGGAATGCTACTAAATATTTGTGATGTCTTACTACTTAGGAACATGGGAGAAGAACGCCAAGTCATCCACAATTCAGCCACCGAGTTCAGTTCGGAGTCAGGGGACAACACTTCACTAAAACGGGCATAACTTTCTCATACGGTGTCCAATGGAGGAGTTTTTGTGCTTGTTAGAAAGATAACGACGATATCTTTCCAATGGTTCTGGTCTCATCTCCAGATTCATCACGAGTCAACGGGAATCATCAAAAAATGCACGAAATTCCTGTTTTGGGCTGTTTTTTGGGCCTTATAAGCGTGGAGGGCCAAGCCTAGGTTGTGTGCGCCCCCCTTCCAGCCGCACACAACCCTAGGGCTTCCCCCCCACGCCCCTACTGCCATATATCCTGTAGCCGCCGCTCTAGGTCACGGGTTTTGCTTAGATTTCAACTAGTCACTATGTCAGTTTTCGCCGATCATCGGTTTGTGGAACCCCAATTCGTGTGCTTAATATAATTCGCAATTTCAGATTGCTTCTTCTACGTTCTTCCTTGTGTTCTGGATTCGCATGCAGGGATAAGCCTTCTTGGTGAGGTCAACCGTGTTTGTGCATGGTTGATAACCAACGGAGCCGTGGTGTAGCGATTGCAGGGTTCGGATCGGTTCTGGTCCGAAGCCGGATCGTCAACGTTGAGTCTCCACCAATCGACTTACCTCCACCTATCGGAAGATCGGGCCGCCGTGCGCATCACAAGCCCGAATAGAAACATGTTTTTTAGTACAATGCCATTGTATTCAACATAAAACTTCAATGTTATCACTGCCACATGGATCTATTGAAGGCTCTATAGGAAGAAAAACACATTACACTCTGCGATTAGTTACAATTATAGAATAATTATCGGGACCCGAATTTGCAAATCCGGACCCTCTGTGTATTCAGTAGTAGTTCAGGATCACGCTAGTGCACACAGTCTCAACATCGGTAAATATCACAATCATATACATCGATGTAAGTAAAGTACTTTAATTATAATAACCAAACTGGTTGCTTGACCTTATGGTCAAGTTACAAGAGTACGCCACACAGGGCGAAAACTTACTAAAGGAAATAAATTGTAGCTGAATAAAAGCATCAACGTGGCGCCATCCAGTATACCACAGGCAACTGACTGGGCTCGCTCCCTAGATAGACGGTTCCTCCTGAAGTTCTTCCTCTAAAGCTATCGTCGCTTCTTCTTCAACTGGTGTTGTATTGTTGCAAGGGGTGAGTACTTGGTACCCAGCAAGTCATGCACATAATGCAACTAATACGCTACATGCATGGCTTAGTACAAGGAATGTTTCATGGTTCATTTGCAGTAAACAGCAATTAACAAGTAGCATAACTAGATTCGAAAGCAGTAAAAGTAAATATTATATCAATAACTTTTCCAGGAGTTAAATAAACACTCTTCCCTTTCCTAATCCACATTTCCATCAACATCATCATTAAACCCAACCAAACTTTTCAAGTCCAAGTTGTTTTCATGATAGTCTAACCCTTGACTGTAATCCCCGAGCAATGTCCAATGCCGTGGACTCGGCTATTCGAATAGGTTGTTACACTCTGCAGAGGTTATGCACTTTACCCACAAGATAAAGTCAAACACCACAAAGGCGAGTGATCGTAACAAAGCCTTTCAGAGACCGCAAACTACACAAGTGAACCTCTCTGGTTTTTGTCATACACCATCCCTTCCCTTAACAGAGGAGAAGTATGGGACCGACAAACCGTTGGACGGGTACCATGCCATAACGCTGGTACGCTCCCCTTTCAAGCTACACAAAAGGTGTAGTTGACACCCGAGGTACCACATGCAAGTTATTAGTAACTTACTCAACTAGGTCCGTCCCATTACAGACATGAGGTTGCACGTTTGACTCAGATCAAAGGCTTGCAAGGTTAAGTCCTTAGGATGACCAGGGCAAGACTACCCGAAGAACCAAAACAACATCCCCGGTGCCACTCATGGCCCACCATATCATTCTTGCCACTTGCCCCGGTCTAAATTTATTTATCAAACCCAGTTGATTACCATGCACCACGAGCCATCATCAACACCACAACACATGATACTTCTCAAAACAGGTTCAGTATCTCATTTAGTCAATATTAACATTTGATTGTCCAAAATCATGTCACGTGTACGTAGCAGGTCTAAGCAATATACTGCAACGGTCTAAATACCCAATGTTGGCAATTTAATAATGACCAACTAATATGGTCTCCAACTAGGGTGACAAGGGTTTACGGCACATAATTAAATAGTCAAGGTGTCATACTGCAATTTGGCATTTATCTAATTCCCAAAAATAATTAAAACAATTTCTAATTAAACTAGCATGCAATAATTTAAATCAAATTAATTTTCATAAATAGGAGCAATATGATCAAAGCATAACTTTCCTTCTGTAACACCCCAAAATTTTGCTTTTCCTAAATTCAAGTGTGATTTGGCACTTTGGTGAATTTTTGGAATTTTCTGGAATTTATTTGGATTTATTTGGGATTTATTTGAATTTATTCCCTTTTGAAATAATTATAGAATTTAACTTTGCAAATAAAATTTTGTTGAAAATATTTTATTTGAGTTCAAAATGTTCCAAAATATTTTCTAGAATTTTTCTGGAATTTTTCTAAGTGTTTTGCTATTTTTAATGAATTAAATGAATTTCTGGGAATTAATTGGATTATTTAATCGCTGAAAATCGAGTTGGTTTTACTGTTCCACAGACCGAGCCCAAGTCTGACTCGAGTCCGAGTCCGACTCGAACCCAACCTAACCCTAACCCTCTCGACCGTCCGATCAAGATCGAACGGCCGAGATTGAGCCACGTCACCCGAGCCCGACTCCGACCGAGCCAGCTAGATCACCGAGCCGGACCCGAGCCCAACCTCGCGACCGTTGGATCTTGATCCAACGGCCGAGAGTGCACCACGTCACCCTCTCCGTGTTGCCGCCGGACTCCGCCGCCACCCGTGTCGGGACCCCCTTTCCCGTGCGCACCCGTAGCCCTAACTCACCGAGCCCGAGTCGCCGCCGTTCGCCCGCGGGAGCTCGCCGAAGTTGGAGAAAGCTTCCGCCGCGGTTTTCCGCCGTTTGCCGCCGCCTCCGCCGTTTTCCGCCGCCGTTGAGTCCAGATCCGTAACCGCAAGGTTGTGACGCGTCGGAGGCGACCTCTCACCTCGCCAGAGCGTGCCCGGGACGCCGTTTCGCGTGTCATCGTCTTCGTTCCCGGCAGCCGGAGCTCCGCCACACGCCATCACCGCTCGCAAGCTCCCTCAGCCATCCGATCAAGATCCAACCGTCGCGGTGAGTCCACGCGTTACCTAAACCCGTAGAAACCAGATTAGATCTAGACCGTTGGGTCAAGATCCAACGGCCCACGTTCGTCCACGTCACCCCCGGTGAGATCCACGTGCTAACCTCTAGATCTATTTCCAACCGTTGGATCTAGATCCAACGGTTTAGATTGTGCCACGTAGCATTAACTGCACCGTACTAGATCCAACCTCAGCCGTTAGATCTAGATCGAACGGCTAGGGTTAGCCACGTTGTAACGCTAGGGTTGATCTTGACTGTCCGATCAAGATCGAACGGTCCTAGTCAGCCAAGTAGTTTCCTTAACGCGTTAAACCAGATCCGATCTGGGCCGTTGATTTTCAAATCAACGGCCGAGATCTAGCCACGTGGGCGGAAGTCGACCGCCATGATCGGGCGGCCGCCGCCGGCCACCGGCCGACGTGGGGCCCGCGTGTCAGCGGCCCAGCCAACCGCACCATGACGTCACCGCTGACGTCACGGTGGGGCCCGCATGTCAGCCTCCCCTCAGCTGTGCGTGATGATGTCACTGCTGACGTCATCCGAGGGGGCCCACCTGTCAGTGGGACACGTGCGTCGTGGACCGGGTCCACGGTGGACCAAGCCAAACCGTGCGCCGGGTCCATGGACCCGAGGCGACGTGGCGGCCTCTGATTTGTCCACGTGTCATGCTGACGCAATAAATTAATTTCCGAAAAAGAAAATGATTTATTAATTCGAATTATTGATTTCAAAAATGAATTCAAACTTCAAACGCTTATAACTTTTGCGTTTCAACTCCGATTTGAGTGATTCAAATTTCTAAATTTTCATAAAAATGAGACCTACTCAAATATGAATTTTAATTAATTTTTGTTTATGAATATTTCTCTGTTTTTATTTAATTAATGTTTTCTTTAAACTTTAAACGGTTATAACTTTTGCATTTAAACTCCGAATTTGACGATTCCAGTTTCTAAAAATTCATAAAATTATGCTCTCTCTGTTTGTGAACTTTATTTGGATGATTGGACACTTTTTGTCTACTGTTTATTTATTTATTGCTATTTGCACGCTTTACGAGTAGACGTTGAAGTGCCCGAAGGCTTCGAAGGTGAAGTGTTGACCCAGGAGCCAGCTCAGGACCAAGAACAAGTACTCTTTGAAGGCAAGTTGTGCTTTGACCATGTTGATCCCATTTTTAAATTATTTTGGTTTAAATTATTGCATGCTAGTTTAATTAGAAAATGCTTTATTTAATTACGGGAAATTAGATAAGTGCCAAATTGCTGTATGACACCTTGGTTAATTAAATATGTGCCATGACCCCTTGTCACCCTAGCTGTGGTTTAAATAGTTGGACATTATTAAATTGCCAACATAGGAATTTAGATCGTTGTAGTATATTGCTTAGACCTGCTACGTGCTTATGACATGATTTTGGACAGACAAATGTTAATATTGACTTAATGATATATTGAACCTGTTTTGGAAAGGTATCATGTGTTGTGATGTTGATGGCACGTGGTGCATGGTAATCAACTGGGGTTTGATAAATAGTCTTCGACCGGGGCATGTGGCAAGAATGATCGGGTGGGCCAGTTGTGGCACCGGGAACGTTGTTTTGGTTCTTCGGGTAGTCTTGCCCTGGTCACCCTAAGGACTTAACCTTGCAAGCCTTTGAACTGAGTCAAACGTGCAACCACATGTCTGTAATGGGACGGACCTAGTTGATTAAGTTGCTAATAACGTACCTGTGGGACCTCAGGATGTCAACTACACCTTTTGTGTAGTTATGCGGGAGCGTCTGGGGCTGCGGCCAGGTACCCATCTAACGGTTGATTGGCCTAAACTTCGCCTTCGCTAAGGGAAGGGTTAGTGTGCAATAACCGGGGAGGCCCACTTGTGCTGTTAGAAGTTTCCGAAAGACTTTGTTACGGACACTCGCCTTTGTGGTGTTTAGCTGTATCTTGTGGGTAAAGTGCATAACCTCTGCAGAGTGTAAAATCTATTCGAATAGCCGTGTTCGCGGTATTGGACATCGCTCGGGAATTACAGTCAAGGGTTAGATTCTCTTGAAAATAACTTGGACTTGGAGGGTCGGGTTGGTTTAACAATGATGATGATGGAAATGTGGATTAGAATCGGGAAATATGTTTATGTATTTGCTGGAAAAGTTATTGATTTTATACCTGTTTCTACTGCTTTCGAATCTACTTATGCTACTTGTCAAATGCTGTTTCACTGCAATTACACCCTGAGCTACTCCTTTGTACTAAGCCATGCATGTAGTATATTAGCTTGCATTCTGTGCATGACTTGCTGAGTACCAAGTACTCACCCTTGCCACAATACAACAGCAGTTGAAGAGGAGTCTATACCAGCTTTGGAGGAGGAACTCCCAGAAGAACCGACTAACTAGGGAGCGAGCCCAGTCAGTTGCCTGTGGTATACTGGATGGCGCCACGAAGTTATCTTATTTTTCCGCTGCCGTTATTTCTCTCTTATTGAATTTTTGCCCTGCGTGGCATATATTTGTAACTTGACCCTAAGGTCGAGCAACCCATTGGTTAACTATTTAAGGTACCTTATTATTTCGTTGAGTATGATTGTGATATTTACCAATGTTAAGACTGTGTGCACTAGCACGTTTCTGGACTAGTGCTGAATACACAGAGGGTCCGGATTTGCAAATTCGGGTCCCGACAGAGGTGGTATCAGAGCCATACTGACTGTAGGCTCACCCATAGCTAGAATGGTCGTAGTGAGGATAAAACCTATTTTCTAAAGATAAAATTTGTCAAGATAATGAATGAATTCTCGACTTACCCCTTTCTTTCTTGTTCATACCCCTTGCTGAGTTCTTTTCGTCTTCCACATTGATTTTAAAATGTTGCGTTCTTACGCGAGCGTCTTTTGGCAGATGATGATGAAGAACAACTATGCTGAGCGTGAGGGAGGCTATGCCGCCGAGTTGTGGCGTATGCTTCAGTTTCTTGGAGGTTTTGAGAGGCCGCTCTACCGAGGGACTACACTCGTGCAGGCATGAGAAGTCGTAGGATGGGACATTCGGATCACGGTGCATGCCCGAGAGAAGACAAAGTTCAGCCGCCCTTTCCACTTCACCGCCAGGAGGTCTACCTTTGAGATGGGAATCCAGGAGGTGTCACGTCGAGCGATGCAGCAGATCGCCCGCACTTACTCCAGGGAGCTGGAAGGCACAGTGTTCCGTCACCACCCACGCCGAGACAGCAGAGCTCAGCGGAAGCTGATAGAGGATGAGGATGCTACCGTCACTCACTTAGCCAGATTCGTCGCCGCCCAGGAAGAGCTGATCGACAACACAGTTCAGGAGTTGAAGAAGGCACGCGAGCAGGTTGAGGAGGAAAAGAAGCACTTGGAGAATGCCTGTGAGTACGTCGCTTATGCTGCGGTGTCGGGACCCCGAATTTGCAAATCCGGACCCTCTGTGTATTCAGCACTAGTCCAGGAACGCGCTAGTGCACACAGTCTTAACATTGGTAAATATCACAATCATACCATTCGATATTATCAAAGTACTTTATTTAAATAACCAAAGTGGTTACTCGACCTTATGGCCAAGTTACAAATATATGCCTCGCAAGGCGAAACTTATTCAGAGAAAAATAATAGCAGCGGAAAATCAAATAGCTTCGTGGCGCCATCCAGTATACCACAGGCAACTGACTGGGCTCGCATCCCTAAGTAGACGGATCCTCTTGGAATTCCTCCTCCGAAGTGGCGTAGTCTCCTCTTCAACGGTGTTGTGTTGAGGCAAGGGTGAGTACTTGGTACTCGCAAGTCATGCATGAATGCAAGCTAATATACTATATGCATGGCTTGGTACAAAGGAATAGCTCAAGGTATATTTGCAAAGAAACAGCTTTTGACAAGTAATATAAGTAGATTCAAAGCAGTAGAAATAAGTAAAGCGTAAATAACTTTTCAAGAAGTTTAATAAACATTTTTCCCCATCCTAAACCACATTTCCATCATCTGCATTATTAAACCAACCCAACTTTTCAAACCAAAGTTATTTTTGAGAAAATCTAACCCTTGACTGTAATTCCCGGCGATGTCCAATACCATGACACGGCTATTCGAATAGATTCTAAACTCTGCAGAGGTTATGCACTTTACCCACAAGATACTGATCAAACACCACAAAGGCGAAGTTCCGTAACAAAGTCTTTCGGAAACCTCTAACAATACAAGTGGTCCTCCCGGTTATGCGCACTAACCCTTCCCTTCGCTAAGGCGAAGTCTAGGCCAATCAACCGTTAGATGGGTACTGGCCTCGGCCGATGCGCTCCCCGTACAACTTACACAAAGGGTGTAGTTGACCTCCCGAGGTCCCACAGTACGTTATTAGCAACTTAGTCAACTAGGTCCGTCCCATTCTGAGACATGTGGTTGCACGTTAGACCCAGTTCAAAGGCTTGCAAGGTTAAGTCCTTAGGGTGACCAGGGCAAGACTACCCAAGAACCAAATCAACATTCCCAACGCCACAACCGGCCCACTGATTACTCTTGCCACATGCCCTGGCCGAAATCGCTTATCAAACCCCGCTTGATTACCATGCACCACGTGCCATCAACATCACATGATACTTTTCCAAAACAGGTTCAATATATCATTAAGTCAATATTAACATTTGATTGTCCAAAATCATGTTATGAGCACGTAGTGTGTCTAAGCGTTATACTACAACGGTCTAAAACCCATGTTGGCAATTTACTAATGTCCAACTAGTAATCCACAACTAAGGTGACAAAGGGTCATGGCACATACTTAAATAATCAAGGTGTCATACAGCAAATTGGTATTTATCTAACCCCCATGTTTAAACAAAGTATTTTTCTAATTGAACTAGCATGCAATAGTTTAAATCAAAATATATTTCGAAATAGGATCAACATGGTCAAAGCACAACTTGCCTTCAAAAAGTACTTGCTCTTGGTCTTGAGTTGGATCCTGAGTCAATACTTCTCCTTCGAATCCTTCCGGCACTTCAACGTCTACTCGTAAAGCGTGCAAATAGCAAATACCCAAATAAACAATAGGCAAAAAGTGTCCAAACATCCAAATAAAATCTATAAACAGAAAGAACATAATTTTATGGATTTTTAGAAACTGGAATCATCAAATTTGGAGTTAAGACGCAAAAGTTATGATTATTTAAAGTTTGCATAATCATTTAAATAATTTTGCAGAGAAAAACTTTAGCCCAAAAATTAAATAAAATTTATATTTTGGTAGGTCTCAATTTTATACAAATTTAGAAATTTGAATCACTCAAATCGGAGTTGAAACGCAAAAGTTATAAGCGTTTGAAGTTTTGAAATTCAAATCAATTATTAAACCGATTTATTAAATCATTTTCTTTTTCGGAAAATCATTTATTGCGTCAGCAGGGACACGTGGCAGCCTCTGATTGGTTGGCTGACGTCAGCCGGTCCATGGACTTGGTCCACGCTTGGCTCGGGTCCACCGTGGACTCGGTCCACGACTCTACGTGTCGCTGACATGTGGGCCCACTCGGGTGACGTCATCGCTGACGTCAGCGGGGCTCAGCCCACGGTGCTGACAGGTGGGACCCACCGATGACGTCATGGGTGACGTCAGCGCTTGGCTGGGTCAGCCGCTGACATGCGGGCCCTCTGACACGCGGGCCCCGCGTGTCAGCGTCACACGCACGCGCGCGTGGACGGCGCTGACCGCGTCGGTCCAACTTCCCGACACGTGGCGCAATCTCGACCGTTGATTTGAAATTCAACGGCCGCGATTAGATCCAGGGTTAACGTGTTGAATCTACTCGATGATCGTGGGCCGTTCGATCTAGATCGGACGGTCCAGATCTAATCCTATAATAATCACTACCACGGCACGTGGCGATTGTGAACCGTTGGATCTTGATCCAACGGTCCAGATCTAATCGGGTTTGGAACACGTGAACTCACCTCAACCGCACGATCAAGATCGGACGGCGCACAGAGTTCGCGAGGGCGATGGCGACGCGGCGGAGCTGCAGCCACCGGAGACGGAGACGACGACGAGCCCGACGGCAGCCCGGTCGTTCCGCGAAGTGAGTGGTCTCTTCAGTGCGCTGGCCGGGGTTCCGGTTCGGGCTCCTTCTCGGCGGAAGACGACGGACGGCGGCGAGCGAGGCAAAACCGCGGCGGAGTGGCGCTCAACTATGGCGAGCTTCGCCGCGAATAAGCGGCGGCGGCTTTCAGGCGAGATGGCTCGAGAACAGTGCGCAAGGATGAGGGCAACCTCGGGCGTGACCAGGGCTTTAAATAGCCTCGGCGTTCGTGCCGAGACGGAAACCTAATTCTACACGGCGGGCGCGGCGTGAGTCCGGCTTCGGACTCGGCGGAGACGACGACGCCACCCGTCCACGTGGCACGATCAGCGGCCACGATCGCGACGGGCGCGATCGGATCCGGGCGGATACGACTCGAACCGTGCAGGCGGATCTCGGTAGTTGGATCTTGATCCAACGGTTGGGATTGATTAGGGTTGGGAGCTGGTTTGGTCGAGTCAACTGGCTCGGGTCGGACTCGAGTCCGACTCGGGTTCCGACTCGGTCGGATGAACAGTACTCGACCCGAGTTGAATTTCCAGCGATTTAATATTTAAAATAATTCCCAGTAATTCATTTAATTCATTAAAAATAGCAAATGACTCAGAAAAATTCCAGAAAAATTCTGGAAAATATTTTGGATTATTTTAGACTCAAATAAAATATTTCCAACAAAATTTTATTTGCAAAATTAAATTCTTTAATTATTTCAAAATGGAATAAATTCAAATAAATTCCCAAATAAATCCAAATAAATTCCAGAAAATTCCAAAAATTCACCAAAGTGCCAAATCACACATGAATTCAATAAAAGCAAAATTTTGGGGTGTTACAAACCTCCCCCCCCTTAATAGAATCTCGTCCCCGAGATTCAGGGCTTACTAAAGGAATAGGTTTGGAAACTCTTTCTTCAAATCCTCTTCGCGCTCCCAAGTCGCTTCGCTCTCTGCATGGTTGCTCCACTGAACTCTACAGAAACGGGTTGACTTGTTTCTAGTTTCTCGATCCATTGTGTCCAGAATCCTCACAGGATGCTCCTTATAAGTCAAGTCCTCTTGCAACTCAATTAACTCTAGCGGTGTCTGTTCCTCAGGAACTCGGAGGCACTTCTTCAACTGGGACACATGGAATACATCATGCACTCCTGCCAACGACTGTGGCAACTCCAGCTGATAAGCAACTTCACCTCTGCGACTCAAAATCTTAAATGGTCCAACATAGCAGGTGCGAAGTTTCCCTTTGGCATGGAACCTCTTAACTCCCCCGAGAGGCGTAACTCGAGGTATACAAAGTCTTACGGTTCAAAACTCAAATCTCGGCGACGATTGTCAAGATAACTCTTCATCGAGATTGGGCTATCTTCAACCTTTCCCTAATCATGGCGACCGCTCTTGACCTCTTGAAGAATATCAGGCCCAAAGACACGGCGCTCGCCGGTCTCATTCCAATTCAATGGCGTCAGCGAGGTCGACCATACTGATGCCTCAAAAGGTGACATCTGTAAACTAGCCTGATAACTATTGTTGTAACTGAACTCGGCATACGGTAAACTCTTATCCCAAGAAGTAGCATAAGCTAATGCACAAGCTCTCAACATATCCTCCAGAATCTGGTTGACTCTTTCGGTCTGGTCGTCCGTCTGCGTGGATGATAAGTCATCTTGAAGTTCAAACGGGTTCCCATGGCTTCATGCAACTTATTCCGTAACCTTGAGGTAAATTGGGTATCTCTGCCTGATACGATCCTCTTGGGCACTCCGTGCAAGCAGACAATCTCGATCATGTATAATTACGCTAATTTATCTCCCGAGTAAGTGGTCTTCACGGGGATAAAATGGGCTACTTTAGTCAAGCGATCCACTATAACCCATATGGAGTCATAACCTCCTTGAGTCTTTGGCAAACCGGTAATGAAATCCATTCCGATTTCCTCCCACTTCCACTCAGGTATTTTCAGCGGTTGTAGCAATCCTGCTGGTCTCTGATGCATTGCCTTGACTCTCTGGCATACGTCGCACAATGCAACATGCTCGGCAACTTCACGTTTCATACTCGGCCACCAGAATCTTTCCTTCAAATCCTGGTACATTTTGGCGCTTCCAGGATGAATTGAGTACTTGGAGTCGTGGGCTTCCTCCAAAATCAGTTGCTTTAACTCCTTCTTGTTAGGCACACAAATGCGATCCTTCATCCACAACGTGCCTTGCTCATCCAACTTGAAGTCCTCTGCCTTGCCTTCCTCCTTGATGGACTTAATCCTGCGGATCTTGTCATCATCCTTCTGTCCTTCTCGGATCTGATCCTCTAGGGTAGGCTTTACTTCTAATGCGGCCAAGAATCCCCTAGGTACTACCTCAATCTTCATTTTCTGAAAATCCTCACATAACTCATCCTGACTTGTGGCTAGCAACGTACTCACGGTATGGCTTTTTCGACTCAGGGCATCGGCTACTACGTTGGCCTTCCCGGGATGGTAATGGATTCCAACATTATAGTCTTTGATCAACTCTAACCATCTCCTCTGCCTCATATTCAGATCCGACTGGGTGAATATGTACTTAAGGCTCTTATGATCCGTATATACTTCACATCTGTTTCCAATCGATAGTGACACCATATCTTCAAAGCATGCACTACGGCAGCCTAACTCTAAGTCATGTGTCGGATATTTTTCCTCATGCGGCCTCAATCGCCTTGATGCATAAGCGATTTACCTTTCCGTTCTGCATCGACACATCCAAGTCCTTGGCGCGATCGTCACAATAAATATCGAAGCTTTGAGCAACATCCGGTAGAACTAACACCGGTCTTGGCGTCAATCGCTTCTTCACTCTGAAATCCTTTCTCACATTACGGCGTCCATGCAAACTTCTTTTCCTTCTTCAGCGATTGCGTAAGAGGTTTCGTAATTGTCGAGAAGCCTTCGATGAAACGGCGGTAGTATCTGCCATTCCAAGGAAACTCCGAACTGGGTCACGATCTTGGTGCTCCCAATGTAACACACTTCTACTTTGCTTGGATCTACGGCGACTCCTTTTGCGGTCATTACATGTCCAAGAAACTCCACCTTGTCCTTCCAAAAATCACACTTGCGAACTTGGCGAAAAGTTGCTTTGTTCCTCGCCTTTTCCAAAACTCGCCTTAAGCGTTCGGCATGTTCACTCTCGTCTTGGAGTAGATTAGGATATCATCTATGAACACGACGACAAACTTGTCCAAATATTCCATGAACACCTTATTCATCATATTCATGAAATAAGTCGGGCGATTAAATTTCACCCAAAGGACATAATCAGAACTCGTAATGTCCATATCTTGACGAGAATGCGATCTTGAATATCTTCCGATCGGATCTTCAGCGATGGTATCCCGATCTCAGTCAATCTTGGAGAAAACTCCGGCTCCTCTCAACCGATCAAACAAATCATCAATCCTGGGTAGCGGATACTTATTCTTCACGGTGACTTCATTGAGTGCACGGTAGTCAATGCACATCCTGAAACTCCCGCCCTTCTTCTTGACAAACAAAACTGGTGCTCCCCACGGCGACGAACTCGGTCGATAAATCCTTTCTCCATTAACTCTTCTAGCTGTTTCTTCATTTCTACCAACTCCTCGGTGGACATCCGATAGGGTCTCTTTGCTATCGGTCTTTGTGCCGGTACAAGCTCTATCACAAACTCTATGTCCTCGTCTGCGGCATACCGTAGATCTTCAGGAAAACATCCGGGTACTCATTCACTCTTGAGACATCATCTATGCTGATTGCCTTGGTACTGTTAACCATCAACTGTCCATCTCTAGCTGCGGTGGCTTGAAATTCCACTTTCTTCCCACACGGGCTCTCAATCGAGATAGTCCTTCGTCCACAATCCAATACGGCCTTGTGCTTGGATAACCAATCCATTCCCAATATGACGTCTAAGGTGCAGGTCTCCAAAATTATAAGGTTTGCTAGGAACTCTATTCCATCTATTAGTATTCTCACCCGGAACATCCTACTTTCGTTCGGAGTTCGGAACCAGGGTTTGAACTAAAAGCATGCACTTAAGTTTTGCAATCCTCAAATCATTTCTAGTAGCAAAGCCTTGCGAAACAAACGAATGCGAAGCTCCGTGAGTCAAACAAAGCTGCAGTGTATCGAGTTAACAAGTAACTTACCCAAGACGACGTCCGTAGCATTCTGCAGTTGCATCTGCGGTGACATGGTTGACTCGGCCTCTCACCACGATGCAGGGTGTGGCTCACAGTCTTTGGCGTCCTAGCTGGGTGGTTCCTAGGTTGAAGCGAATCGGGTCACTCCTGCTGTCTTCTTTGGACAAGCTGTTGGCAAAGTGTCCTGGCTCGTTGCGATTGTAGCAGCGTCTCACTGTTCCTTCTTGTTGCCGGAGTAGTGTTTCTAGCGAAGTGGGTGCAGTAGTTACGATTGGCAGGTCTTGGTGCCGAGGATGGTGTCCTTGTTGCATTCTCGTGGTTGGAATCAAGAATTGATTTGGTGCAACTCTCGCGTATGCGTTCCTGGCGTGATCCTTCTTTGTTGCATCCTGCGCTTCTGTTCTCATCCAGTTCCTTGCGCTTGTCCTCAAGAATAAGCGCCTTATTCACCAACTCTTGGAAATCCGGAAAGGTGTGGGTGATCAATCCTACTTGCAATCTGAGTTAAGTCCCTTCATAAAACGAGGTGCCTGGATTTATCTGTCGCTACATCCTCGGTGCGTAGCGTGCTAGGCTGTGTGAACTTGTTCGGTAGTCGGCCATCGGCTGATTACCTTGCTTGATGCTCTGAACTCCTCCTTCTTAAGGTCCATGATTCCTTCAGGCACGTGATATCTTGTCGAATGCAGTTGTGAACTCTTCCCAAGTGATATCTTGAGGGTTCTCTTGCGTGTACGAAGTTCTCCCACCATTCGCCATTTGTTCCTTCGGTGATGAGAAGCGAGAGTACCTTCTCATTTCCTATGCATTGAGCTATGTGTAGCTTCCTCTCGATTGATCTTAACCAATCATCGGCCTCCAATGGATTGGCATTCCCGGAGAAAGTGGGTGGGTGAGTTCTCATGAACTCGATAGTCTTGTATTAGGCGTGGTCACTGATTAACTTGATTGGCTGTGGCCTGAGCAGTGACGTGCTGCATTTGTTGCATAATAGAATGCATCAATCGAGTGCAGGCAGCAAGAAAAGCTCCGAAATTCTGCATATCCAGTGGCGGTGCTGGTGCTCCATCATTGGGGTTTTCTGCTGGGCGAGAACCACTCCCATTGCTTCCAAAGTTTCCACGGGTGTTCACCATCTGTCGGTTTGCTCTAGGTTTAGAGATGAGAGGGAAACAAGAATAGACAAGTAATATGGAACTTATGCGGGGCGAAAGGTGTAACTTTAAGGTCCAACTTTATTATTGATATTAATAACTTGGTATGGTTGCTTACAATGCCTAAGGGCCTTGCAACACATACTGCACACTCAGCAAACAAAGCAAATCCAAATCGAACTAATTCTGGAGTCTAACGCCTAAAGGGTGACTCTTTCTTCTATGACGCGACTCGGCGAAGGAGTCTCACTATAGAACCTATGCTCACTCATCGAGAAAACCTCCACGGCCTGGGTACGGGTGCTGTGGCATAGGCGCGAAACGATCGCCATGTCCAGCAACTGTGTCCTCTATGGTAGTCGAAGAAGCAGTGTCCTCATCGAGATCTGACTCCTCTGGATCTGGCTCGTCTGGTCCGTACAAGGTCATCTCCAACTCGTCAATCCTTCGTAGAAGGTGTGCCACATACTCTTGAGCTTCCCGCCATCTGTTCTTCTCTGTCGTGATCTCCTTGCGGGCCTTCTGTAGCTCCTTGCTTGTATTATCTAGTACATCCTCCTGGGCGACGACAAATCGTGCCAACTGTGTAACCGTGGCATCCTCATCCTGAATCGCCTTCGGGTCAAGAAGGTTATCGCTCTTGCGGATGGTAACGGAACACCGTACTCTCAATTCTCTGGCGTAGATACGGGTAATGTGCCGCATTGCTCGTCGTGATACTTCTTGGATACCCATCTCGCATTGTAGATCTCTGGCAAAGGTCAAAGGTGTATCGAGCGATTGCACAGGCCCTTTTCCTAGCGGTACCTCAATCCTCACGTCACAAGCCTTGATCAATCCCGCTTGTCCGATCACTTCCACTTGGTATTGGGGCTTCTCAAAATCTCCGAGAGTGTAGCATATGCCAAAGTTCTGCAGCGTGACCAACTCCCAGATCAACGTAGTTGAACTCTTCCTCCATCTGTCACAAGAGTGCTTTACGTAAGAACTCGGAATTTTTAAATTGTGTCAAGGTAAGGGAAAATTTCAGCAAGAGACAAGAAAAGAGAGAAGGGGATAAGTCGAGATGTCATTTCTTATCTTGACAATTTTTTTTTTAGCTTTTAGAAAATAGGTTTTATCCTCACCACGACCATTCTAGCTAGGGTTGAGCCTACAGTCAACCTGGCTCTGATACCACCTCTGTCGGGACCCCGAATTTGCAAATCCGGACCCTCTGTGTATTCAGCACTAGTCCAGAACGCAGCTTAGTGCACACAGTCTTAACATTGGTAAATATCACAATCATACCATTCGATATTATCAAAGTACTTTATTTAAATAACCAAAGTGGTTACTCGACCTTATGGCCAAGTTACAAATATATGCCTCGCAAGGCGAAACTTATTCAGAGAAAAATAATAGCAGCGGAAAATCAAATAGCTTCGTGGCGCCATCCAAAGATACCACAGGCAACTGATCCGGGCTCGCATCCCTAAGTAGACGGATCCTCTTGGAATTCCTCCTCAGAGTGGCGTAGTCTCCTCTTCAAGCGGTGTTGTGTTGAGGCAAGGGTGAGTACTTGGTACTCGGCAAGTCATGCACAGAATGCAAGCTAATATACTATATGCATGGCTTGGTACAAAGGAATAGCTCAAGGTATATTTGCGATGTGACTTTTGACAAGTAATATAAGTAGATTCGAAAGCAGTAGAAATAAGTAAAGCGTAAATAACTTTTCAAGAAGTTTAATAAACATTTTTCCCCATCCTAAACCACATTTCCATCATCTGCATTATTAAACCAACCCAACTTTTCAAACCAAAGTTATTTTTGAGAAAATCTAACCCTTGACTGTAATTCCCGAGCGATGTCCAATACCGCGGACACGGCTATTCGAATAGATTCTAAACTCTGCAGAGGTTATGCACTTTACCCACAAGATACAGTCAAACACCACAAAGGCGAAGTTCCTCAGAATAAAGTCTTTGAAACCTCTAACAATACAAGTGGTCCTCCCGGTTATTAAGACTAACCCTTCCCTTCGCTAAGGCGAAGTCTAGGCCAATCAACCGTTAGATGGGTACTGGCCTCGGCCCGGACGCTCCCCGCACAACTTACACAAAGGGTGTAGTTGACCTCCCGAGGTCCCACAGTGCGTTATTAGCAACTTAGTCAACTAGGTCCGTCCCATTACGAGACATGTGGTTGCACGTTAGACCCAGTTCAAAGGCTTGCAAGGTTAAGTCCTTAGGGTGACCAGGGCAAGACTACCCGAAGAACCAAATCAACATTCCCAACGCCACAACCGGCCCACTGATTACTCTTGCCACATGCCCTGGCCGAAATCTGTTTATCAAACCCCGCTTGATTACCATGCACCACGTGCCATCAACATCACATGATACTTTTCCAAAACAGGTTCAATATATCATTAAGTCAATATTAACATTTGATTGTCCAAAATCATGTTATGAGCACGTGCTTGAGTCTAAGCGTTATACTACAACGGTCTAAAACCCATGTTGGCAATTTACTAATGTCCAACTAGTAATCCACAACTAAGGTGACAAAGGGTCATGGCACATACTTAAATAATCAAGGTGTCATACAAAGAAATTGGTATTTATCTAACCCCCATGTTTAAACAAAGTATTTTTCTAATTGAACTAGCATGCAATAGTTTAAATCAAAATAGATTTCGAAATAGGATCAACATGGTCAAAGCACAACTTGCCTTCAAAAAGTACTTGCTCTTGGTCTTGAGTTGGATCCTGAGTCAATACTTCTCCTTCGAATCCTTCCGGCACTTCAACGTCTACTCGTAAAGCGTGCAAATAGCAAATACCCAAATAAACAATAGGCAAAAAGTGTCCAAACATCCAAATAAAATCCATAAACAGAAAGAACATAATTTTATGGATTTTTAGAAACTGGAATCATCAAATTTGGAGTTAAGACGCAAAAGTTATGATTATTTAAAGTTTGCATAATCATTTAAATAATTTTGCAGAGAAAAACTTTAGCCCAAAAATTAAATAAAATTTATATTTTGGTAGGTCTCAATTTTATACAAATTTAGAAATTTGAATCACTCAAATCGGAGTTGAAACGCAAAAGTTATAAGCGTTTGAAGTTTTGAAATTCAAATCAATTATTAAACCGATTTATTAAATCATTTTCTTTTTCGGAAAATCATTTATTGCGTCGGCGAGGACACGTGGCAGCCTCGATTGGTTGGTCGACGTCGGTACGGTCCATGGACTTGGTCCACGCTTGGCTCGGGTCCGCAGTGGACTCCTGGTCCCACGACTTCACGTGTCGGCCGACATGTGGGCCCACTCGGGTGACATCATCGGCCGACGTCGGCGGGGCTCACCACAGTCGGCGACAGGTGGGACCCACCGATGACGTCATGGGTGACGTCAGCGCTTGGCTGGGTCAGCCGCTGTCATGCGGGCCCTCTGACACGCGGGCCCCGCGTGTCAGCGTCACCTGCCACGCAGCGGCGTGGGCGCGGCCGCGCGTCGGTCCAACTTCCCGACACGTGGCGCAATCTCGACCGTTGATTTGAAATTCAACGGCCGCGATTAGATCCAGGGTTAACGTGTTGAATCTACTCGATGATCGTGGGCCGTTCGATCTAGATCGGACGGTCGGATCTAATCCTATAATAATCACTACCACGGCGCGTGGCGATTGTGAACCGTTGGATCTTGATCCAATGGTCCAGATCTAATCGGGTTTGGAACACGTGAACTCACCTCAACCGCACGATCAAGATCGGACGGCGCCTGAGTTCGCGAGGGCGATGGCGACGCGGGCGAGCTGCAGCCACCGGAGACGGAGACGACGACGAGCCCGACGGCGCTCGGTCGTTCCGGCGAAGTGAGTGGTCTCTTAGTGCGCGCCGCTTCGGGTTCGGTTAGGCTCCTTCTCGGCGGAAGACGACGGACGGGCGGCGAGACGAGGCAAAACCGCGGCGGAGTGGCGCTCAACTATGGCGAGCTCGCGACGGCAAAGCGGCGGCTCGGCGAGATGGCTCGAGGAACGGAGTGCGCAAGGATGAGGGCAACCTCGGGCGTGACCAGGGCTTTAAATAGCCTCGGCGTTCGTGCGAGGCGAAACCTAATTCTACACGGCGCGGCGGGCGGCGGCGTGAGTCCGGGCCGGACTGGCGGAGACGACGACGCATACCGCCCACGTGGCACGATCAACGGCCACGATCGACGGGCGCGATCGGATCCGGCGGATACGGCTCGAGCCGTGCAGGCGGATCTCGGTAGTTGGATCTTGATCCAACGGTTGGGATTGATTAGGGTTGGGAGCTGGTTTGGTCGAGTCAATCGGCTCGGTCGGACTCGAGTCCGACTCGGGTTCGACTTCGATCGGATGAAACGATACTCGACCGAGTTGAATTTCCAATGATTTAATATTTAAAATAATTCGATAATTCATTTAATTCATTAAAAATAGCAAATGACTCAGAAAAATTCCAGAAAAATTCTGGAAAATATTTTGGATTATTTTGGACTCAAATAAAATATTTCCAACAAAATTTTATTTGCAAAATTAAATTCTTTAATTATTTCAAAATGGAATAAATTCAAATAAATTCCCAAATAAATCCAAATAAATTCCAGAAAATTCCAAAAATTCACCAAAGTGCCAAATCACACATGAATTCAATAAAAGCAAAATTTTGGGGTGTTACATGCGGGAAGGATCGCAGAGCTGAAGACCGCACTGTACGAACAGGGCCCCGATCCAGTGTTGGAGTTGGAAGCCCCAGAGCCAGAGGAGGAACCAGAAGAGGCACCACCTGCACCCTCCCCACAGCCACAGCAATAGCCAGATCCGGAACCAGAGGAGGACGCCGCGTCGTCAACCACAGCTGCAGTTGTGGGGCATGGCGATTGTTTCGCGCCGATGCTGCCGCACCCGCCGCGAGGAGGCAGTGGAGGTTTTCTGGACGAGTGAGCGTAGGTTTTGCTGTTAGGACTCCTTCGTCGAGTCGCGTTTTAGAATAAGAGTCACCCTTAGAGGCGTTAGACTCCTGTGTTAGTCATTTGGATTTTCATTGCTTGCTGAGTGTGCAGTATGTGTTGCAAGGCCTTTAGGCATTGTAAGCAACCATACCAAGTTATTATTATTAATAATAAAGTTGGATTTTGAGTTACACATATCCCCGCATAGTTTCCCCATTACTTGTCTATTCTTGTTCCCTCTCATCCCTAAAACTTGGAGCAATCGACAGATGGTGAACACCCGCGGAAACCTTGGAGGCAACGGCAGTGGTTCTCGCCACCGAAACCCCAATGATGGAGCACTGCACCCCAACCAGACCGCTTGATTGACATGCAGAATTTTGGAGCTTTTCTTGCTGCACAGACTCAGTTGATGCATGCTATGATGCAACAGATGCAGCACGTCACTGCTCAGGCCGCCGCTAATCAAGTCAATAAGGGACAACGCCAGAATTCAAGACTGTTAGAGTTCATGAGGACTCATCCACCCACTTTCTCCGGGAATGCCAATCCGTTGGAAGCAGATGATTGGTTAAGGTCAATTGAGAGGAAGCTACACATTGCCCAATGCATGGGAAATGAGAAGGTACTCTACGCTTCTCATCAGTTGGAAGGTACCGCCGCAGAATGGTGGAAGAACTTCTGCGCCACGCGGCACTACAAGAAAAGTGATTTTTAATGACGGTCCGAACTCGTCATCATTAGTCCTGAAATTGTCATTGTAGGTTTTTTATGACGACTTTATGACAAAATTCTATTTGTCATAGAAAGTGTGTCATAGAAAGTTTTCAATGACGAATTGCTTATTTTCGTCATAACAAGTCAATCGCTACGTGACGAATTATATTTCCGTCATTGAAGAGTTCAATTTTATGACGAATATATACGTCATTAATTGTACCAAAAAAGTCATATATTTTTGTCATTGATTACCCTGGTGCCACGTAATCAGCCTAGGTGTGTGGGGACGTGGCACTACTTGTGACGCAAATGTTTCGTCACAGATGAGTGCCACGTGGACATGCATTTTTGTCATGGAACAGTCCAATGCCACGTCAGCAGCCAGGGTGTGGGGTGACGTGGCACATCCTGTGAAGCTAATGTTTCGTCACTGAAGATTGTCACGTGTACATGAATTTCCGTCACGAAAGTAACATCTGTCATTTTCCATGATGAATAATTTCGTAATAGATAAATGTAGAACCGCTTCAATTTTCGTCATTTAACACCTATGTCAGCCCAAATATGATTCATTTTTACAACCACAACACAAATTTCATCCACAGCACACAATATTTTCAGGAGACGAAACAATACATTTCACAAAGTAGCACAAAATATCCACAGATGCATTAAGAGTCATAGATCGTGTTCACAAAGATTTAAACCACAACTTCAAGCTAGTACCATTTATCTAGGTAACCACCATGCCAAAATAAGTATCCTTGTCTAAATAGACCCACATGTTACTAGTGAACAGATTCACAAACTCACAAGTTGGCTTGACCGGCCATTCGCATGAGACGGAAAATAATTGCATCATTCTCCTCTTGCCTATTCTTTATATCCTCCATTTCCTTTTGGGTTACGATCGGTGCATCATCCGATGCTTGAGCTTTTTCTTCAAGTCTTCTACTTCTTGTCGTTGTTGCTCAACAGTCTCTCAAGTTCAGCACTCCTCGCCTCTCCTCCTCAAGCTGTTCCTCAAGAGCTTGTTCTTTGGAGCCCTTTGTAGAGTTTGTAGCGGTTGAATGTAATCCAACATTCTTCAGAATTTGCTTGTGGCGCTGTTTTGAGATAGAACCTTGTCAACAATCTCAAGTACTAGACATTGTTGCTGGCCCTCTACATCAGGCTCCATCATAGCTTCCATCTCACCTAATATAAAGGACATAACAGAATCAATACAGAAATGGGGAAAATAAGGCATATACATATGAAATTTTCATCCTAGTCATGCAAGATACATTATGAGAAAACATGATGCCTTATGCCAATACGAGCCTTTTCATCTACATATGATAATTAATTAGTTTATATATCAAATGGCTAATGACTATGAAAGTACGCTGGATTTAATTGAGCACAACCTGGCTTTAACAGATAATTAGTCATGCAGCCACACTAGTTAGGACACATTTCCTCTATGGTTGTTTACTGTGTTAGAATTGAAACGCTTAATTCATGATGTAATATGTAGTAAATCAACATAACTAATGCGAGGTTATTTTTTTGTTTGGTAATGCATGAGCATGAAGCTCTTGGTTTTGTCAAGTCGTGAATTCTTAAATGCTGAGAGAATACAACCTAATTCACACATTTGACTCCACAAGTTTACAAAGATTACAACCTAATTCACATGGACAACTAAACACAACTGTAGCATGGTCATATTTGTTGTGTCTAAGCAAGCACAACATAGTGCATTTATTTGTTTGAATAACTATCAGCCAGTCTTTCAAAGTATGTAAAAGAAACAAAAATAATCATCATATGAACACATTCATGTGTTTGCCCAGAATTCAGTGATAATGGAAATGTAGGGTCTTACAACTGCGCGTTGCACAGGTTCAACGAGTCCCTTCTTCTTGCTGTTGTGGCACTCCTTAAACAAGTCCACAAAGATCGAATCGTTGATCCTTGTTTCTCTCTTTCTACAATTGGAAGAAGAAACATAATGAGATGTATCAAGTAGAAAAGTTTTTCCTAGCTACATATGGCTTTTTTATAGGCAGGGCTTCAACTCAATAAGAGCATATATAATCCTCTACTTGGTTATCAAGTAACAAGTGATGTTTGTGTAATTCCTATATTCATTTTGTAGATCCAAAATGAATAGTGACCCAACAAACAAGATTTACTGTGAGCATGGCGGTGTGCAATGTAGGCATGCGAGACCTCGTGGGCCTGATGGAATTTGACTTTGGCACGATTTTGCTTGTTCTTTTCAGATATTTCCTACAGCAGACGGTTAAGTTAGTCACATACATGAATGGAATATGAATAGAACCATATGTTCATAGACCGTACCTTGCTTTTCGGGTCAGACCACTTCTGGACGAGTTTTCTCCACTCCGCATCTGTCATGGTAGTTACTGGACTCGTCGCACTAATTTCGTTTGCTGGGATACCATCGAAATACCGTTTCTTCAGCAAATACCTAGATTGCCGCACCCCACCCTTCAAAATGTCCGCACATGCATCCTTGGTTGTCCTATCACTAGTGTCCAAGGCCAGCCTTGTCTATTAAGTTGAATGAATCACATTAATTAATTAATTATGCAATATAATGTGGAAGAAGAGTAATTGTTCGTGGCCAAGAATGAAATTACTTACAGACAATTTCCCCATGAAATTATCCAAATGAGTCGTGGTTGTTCTTGTACTCTTTCCAGCTAGTGAGGATAGGTACATTATGCCTGATTTGAACGCCAGCCTCTGATGCAAACTTTGCAGCTTCTAACGGCTTATGTGGCCTTCGCATCCCCTCGGCAAATTGGATTGGCAACCTTTTTCCCATAGTTCTAGTCATCTTCTCAAGCATTTTCCCCATTGTTGATGCCCTCTTTCCTCTTTTAGAAGTATTTGGGTTATCTACGAAACAGACATTGAATAGATTAGTAAATCGGCTAAATGTATGTAACACGTTACAACAATCTGAAATTTTGTTCTCTCGACACAATTGTAATGAAGATGAAAAGAATAATGCCCAAAAATAACTTGCCTTCCTCATCTTGTTGTTGGTCTCAAGATCATCTTACGGATGCACGCTTGCATCATCTCCTGATAGGACCAATCTGTGACCGGACTAGTAGGTTCAAAGAATGGGTTCTTGGTCTTCTGTCGAATTTGAGCCTCATGGACCACTTGCTCGGATGATTCAAAGGTGGTTGTATCTTCTTGAAGTGTAGGTAAGGGCACCGATTTTGTGGACCTTGTTGTGACTCTAGTGGGTTCCTCTTCCGGTGTAGTTGCTCTCACTCTCTTTGATGCTCTTGTACCACCTGGAGGCATGTCACCGGTCTTCCTTTTTACGGGCCTTTTAGCTGGTCTTTTAACGCACCTTTTATAATACTATAGCAGAAAAAAACATCAGTGTAAATATGTGTACAAAATGAAATAGGCACCACATGAAGAATTAAATAAACGAAGCAAACCAAAAGAAATTATATATATATATATATATATATATATATATGCAAAGAACAATAGTACATGCAGCTAACAACCTTAACCCCCCAGCAAGAGATAGATCAGCAAGCACCTTTCTTGGTGAATGGATGCTGGCAGATTCATTTCCCTCGGCCCCCATATCCTCTTCAGGATCGTAATCAGAGTCATCAATGTTTATAACCTTTTTGGTATCCTTTTCAGTTGTAGTGGGGGTTGAAGTTGATTCCAGATTGTTTTTTAATCTGTTGAGACCTAGCTCTTGAAATCTTTTTTGAATCGCCGCGATGTTTGCTAGTCGCAGCTTGGCATAATCGCAAGGTTCAGGTTCTATATTATGAAAACAACAGTATTATTGATTGACATAGGTTAGCATATTTTAAAAGTCGAGATTTCTATTGCAAGACTATATGGCCCTATTCATCCACAAGCATAGTAATAGTGTTATATGAAAGGATAAAAATAGATTTTACCTTTGCCTTTCTTTGCGTCGTGTTCTCATTTGCAGGCAAAGAAACACAGAGCTCCTTTTTTGCTTACTTGTCTTATATTGATATGAACAATGCAAAATAACTACAAAATAAGAAGAGGACTAAGGATATGAAAGCAAGCCCAGCATCTTATTCATTATTCAAAGCTTCATCAATCTATGAGTTACTAGAGTGATTACTTGCCCAATATAGAGTGATTTTCACTTACACAATTTATACTGATTCAAGAGTTCAAATCACCGAGCAAGTGTTCATATAGCAGGGAGGAAAATAGAACTAAACAATTTGATATCAGATTATAAGTATACCTCAACTCGATCCCTCTATAAGTTCTTCTAAGTATAACAGAATCTATCGATGTAGGCATCAATGGGTAGGTGATTACATTTCGAGCATACAACTGAAGTAATCACAAATCGACTCCACAAATTACATGAAAATAACAGATTCAAGGAAACATATAATGGTTTTATATGGATATGTTAGGCGATTTAATAGATCTTGGCTTACGCAAAACCTATAAACTTGGTTTAGTGAGATGAGAATAAGTAATCAAAAATCGACTCTACAAAATACATGAAAATAACAGATTCGATGAAACAAATAATGGTTTTATAAGGATCTGGTAGGCAACGCAACAGATGCTGGGCTTACGCAAAACATAGAAACTAGGGTTATTGAGACGAGAAGACGGTGACCTTCAAATAGGAGGGGTTTGGTGGCTCACCAGGCTAGCGGCATTCCCTTCAGTTCCTTCCGCAGCCGACGAGGGACGTCTGGTTTAGGTGGGGGGCGGCAGCGGCGATGGCGGGTCGCGGATGGAGATGGCGATGGCTAAGCGGCTACCCCTTCACCGGCCACTTGAGACGCCTCTGCTCAGAGGGAGGAGTCCTATCGACGCGAGGCAGGGTTGAGGATCTCTTCCGTGGAGGAGAGCCGTCTGAGAAGAAAGGGATTTGGGGAATCTCGCAATTTGGGGAAAACTCATTCCTCAGACGTGGGCCTTATTAATTTCGCCCGATTTTTTGGATTTTTTCCTGTGGAAAGTGGCGCCCGTGTTTGCGTGGGAATTTTGGAAAATTCTAAAAAATAAGCGGGAACATCATTTCTTGTACATTTGTTTCTTAAAGTATTAAAATAAGATTTTAATCATTATACTACTACTTGTAAAATATCATTTCAATCAATATGAACGGGTTGAATGGTACATAGTGAATTGCTATGTTAAAAATTGGTCATGGCTTGTCAATGGCATTAGTCATTAGCTGTGTAAGGCCCCGTTTGGTACTGTTTCAGATTCTAGTTGAAATGAAAACGGTTCCAGATTTTTGGTACAAACGTTTCAAGAAAAAATCAGAATCATTTTCTACGAACCGTTTGGTACGGTTCCAGATTCTAGTAGAAACTATTGAAACGTGGTTGAGGGTGATTCAGCCACGCCATAAATGTTTGTTTTTGTTTATAGATATCTTTAATTGTTAGAATCGAACATATTGTTTTGAACAACTTATGTATTTCATGCTCGCTTGTACGTGGTTTACACTCCTTGTCTTTCATCTGACTTTTCAACTTCACACCGCTGGCAAAATCTACATCGAGTGGCTAGGTATGTGTGTAGACCTTTTGAAGGACATTCAAAACAACAAGTCAATTTCTTATTACTTAAGAGATTAGATCCGTAGATCCGATTGAGCTGATTCTTGTTGGGTTGGTTTTGAAATTGAAGCTAGATTGTACAGTTAAAATTTGACATCAATCCAAGGGTTGGATCTTCAAGAATTATTATTTTAGTTAATGTATGTTAGTCTGTTTTACTGACATCAATCCAAGAGTATCATAGCTATTAGACTATAATGCTACTATCATCCTTTTTGTATTATAATGTATTTAATAGTATTACCTAATTGTATATTATAGTATTAGTTCGGCAGAAGCAGCCCCCAGAAGCCGCCCCGCGGCTGACGTCAGTGGCAACTGGCGCAGCTCGGCGACGCTTGTTTTCCCGCATGACGTGGCAGCACGCCATTGATCGCGCATGGCGCAATCTCGTCCGTTGATTCCAAAATCGACGGCCACGATCGAATCTACCCCACCACAGTGGAACTACGCGTTTAATCTGGTCCGTTCAAATTCGATAAGACGGTTGATACTAGATCTAACTACGAGTATCCAAATCAATCTAAATCGTTCAAATCAAAACCTACGGTCCAGATTAGATCTAACCCACGCGAAAAGATGCGCTACATGGCATGACCCGGCGTGAGACACGTGGGTGCATCTGGACCGTGCGATTCGGATTGTGTGGCTAAGAGTGGATCCAAACGGTGACGCTCGATTCAATCTAAACCGTTCGTGCTAGATCCGACAGCCAATAATGGATCTAATCCCATGCAACTACCGATCTACGTGGCTAAATCCAGTTCGTTCAATCTAGATCTAATGGTTCAGATCTAACCCAACTGGGACTATGAGATGTCAACGTGGACCAACCTGGGCCATGGGAGCTAGGTCGATAAAGTGGAGGTCTTGACGCACCTAGGCGGCGTTGATCCGTCACTGACCGTCAACCAATTGCCAGGGGTGTCATCAGCCAGTAGGGACGGACCGACCTAGGGGAGGGAACCGGCAGCATGGGCAGACATTAGGGATGTGATCGGATCGGATACGGTCGAATATCTATAAAACTATCCAAATCATCATCCAAATCATCATCCAAATCAATTGATAGAAAAATACCCGTAGTAGTTCCATCCCTAGCAGACATGTCGGTCTAGCCTTTTGGGTCATGGATCCCTCTATCGATCTTTATTCTTTTTAATATATGTATTCCCCACCTCATGTTCTCCTCTCTCTCACTCTCCACTCAACTGCCCCTCATCCAACCCGAGCACCCCTGGCTCCCTGTCGTGCGTCGCCGCCTCCCTGCTCCTCCCTCACTTCCTGCTCCGGATGGCGCTGTTCCCAATCTCCCCCAGCCTGGCGCGGCCATCCCCTCGAGCTGCCCGGAGGCCGGCGCTTTCCCCAGCCGCTAGCAGCAGCAGCAGCGCCCCACCCTCCAGCCAGCAAGCAGCGGCGCCCATCCTCCGTCGGCCGCGTCTTCCTCAGCGCCGGCGGTCTCCCCAGCTGGCTCCCACCCCTCCTCCAACCGGTTCCCCCTCCCATTGAAGGTAATCTCGCTTTAGGGTTGTTAGGGGTTTGGTTCAATGCGCATGCCAGGTGGTTGAGGAAATCCTATTAGTAAATCTGCTCCATAGAGATAATCACAAAAGCATGCCTAATTCACTTTGCGATACTATTAGTAAATCTGCTCCAAAGAGATAAACAATGTTTTTTTTGTTTAGTCTGATTCTCGAAAAAACAAGGCTACATTACTAAATAATGCTGCTTTGGTTGTTATTTGAAGTGCATGCTTGTACTTGGTTTGCTTTATACCAGATTATAATGCTACTACCATGCTATTGTAGTAATTTGTCTATCCATCTTCCATTCTGTTACATGCCCAAACTGCTTGTAACATTCAATTGTAAAGACATTTAAAAATTCTAAAACATTTGTATGCAGCTACCAACACTTTCTTAATGCCTAACTATTCTTCGTTGCTGTCATCCGTCAGAGTATTATCATGCTCAGTATCACTGGTGAACTGCACCATAGTGTCATCTTCTTCGGATTCGCTCGCACTATTATCATTTTCTGTCCTATTGCTTATGTTGTCCACTAAACTAGCATCAACATCTACATCATCGTCTTCATCATCGCGGTGCAGAGTCTCTGAGGGAGGATTACTATCTTGCACATTAAATTCATTATCAGAACAAACATCTTCTTGGTATACGCCCACATTATTGGTCATGTCATTTTCAGCCACATCATATATATGCCTATACTCAAACTTTTGCACAACTCGCCATTTTTTGCCCAACTGAGTGTCTGGTAAGTAAAATATCTTTTTTGCTTGAGTGGCCAAAATAAAAGGATCTGTCTTGTACCACAGCCCCTCAATATTGATGGATTTGAAATATCCATCATTTGTAATGCCTCTCCTCTTTCCATCTTGATCATACCACCACATCTGAAAAGAACCACCGATCGACGAACTTGTATATCTGAGTTATATGCCAATTCAATGATCTCTTTCAATGAACCATAAAATTCAGTGAACATGCCCTTATGTGTACCCTCCGCCATGATGGAACTATTTTGGGTCTTCATGTTTCTCTCACGATCAACGGTGTTGTACCGAACACCATTAACTTGCAGGATGAATAAATCCTAACTCGAGATCTGGACCACACGACAAAGTGCATGTAGGTGATCACTAACATCACCTTTACGCCCGCTAACATATTTTTGAACCACTTCAAATCCACCATCATCCTTCACAATATCATTGGCCCCTTCTTTCTCTAACTCTTCTCTCGAACTTTACGCAAAACAGGAAAAAGCAAGCATATCATTAATAAGCATTACATTAAGTCCACAGTTTCATACAAAATTAATTTCAATATAAATGATTACTCACTTCATGTATGGATCAACCTCTTCACAATTATTTAACACAAACCAAATAAGCTTGTCAAGTTCACCATCAAGGAATGTAACTCTACAGGAACCTACTAAATTAACACCATGCATAAAAACAGAGACGTCACAATCCACCAGGTTTTCTACATATCCATCCCCACTTTTATCCTCCCGATTAAATCTGGTCTCAACATCGTCCATGTATCTTGAGCAAAATGTCATGGCCTCCTCAGCTACATATGCCTCTGCAATGGACCCTTCTGGTCTTGCCTTGTTCCTCACGAAACCTTTTAAAGTGCCAAGTCGACGTTCTACTGGGTACATCCAGCCAAATTGAACAGGACCTCTAAGAATTGCCTCATCCGGTAGATGAACCGCCAAGTGCACCATCACATCAAAGAAGGCTGGAGGAAATATTTTCTCAAGCTTGCATAGAATGATTGGGATCTGTGCTCTAAGTCGCTGCAGTACATCTATCTTCAGAGTTCTACTACACAATTCTCTAAAGAAGTTACCCAACTCCGCAATTGCTTCATATATATCCCTGCGCACGATACCCCGAAGGCCAACGGGTAAAACTCTCTGCAGGAGGATGTGACAATCATGAGTTTTCAAGTCTTGTAACTTGCATCCGTCAGCAGAAATACATCTTGATAAATTGGACGCAAAACCATCTGGAAATTTAACTCCTCTAATAAATTCACAAAATGCAAGCTTATGCTCCTTTTTCAAGGTATAGCATGCTGGCGGAATTCTATATGAGTTGCCCTTGTCCTCTAAATGCAATTCACGTCTTATGCCCATATCTTGCAAATCAAGCCTAGCATTAATAGTGTCTTTTGTCTTCCCCTCTATATCCAGTAATGTGCCAAGAAGGTTCATGCATATATTTTTCTCAATGTGCATCACATCAAGATTATGTCGCAGCTTCAATTCTGCCCAATATGACAATTCAAACAATATAGCCTTTCGGCTAAATAACTGAGGCTCATCCTTCTCTTGACGCTTCCTTTTATTATTTCGAGGATTTTTTCCAGGTCTAACATCTTTGACCTTCTCTAGTTGCTCAAAAAGCTCCTCGTTACTAAACTCTCCTGGCTTGTCACGTTTTTCATGATGTCCATCAAAAGCTAAGCTTTTCCGCATACGGTCGTTCCTTGCGAGGTAACGACGATGGCCAATGTAACATATCTTCCTCCTGATGGCCCGTGATAATGGATCTTTGTCACAATGAACACATGCATAATAACCTTTTGTAGTTCGCCCTGACAACGTGCCTAAAGCAGGGTAATCATGGATGCACCAAATTATTGCAGCACGAAGGTTGAACATCGCACCAGTAAAAGCATCGTAAGTAGGGACACCATTCCATAGTACAAGCAACTCTTTTATGAGAGGTTCCATGAAAACATCAAAATCCTTTCCGGGGCATTTTGGACCTGGGATGAGTAAGGCCATCATGCAGTTCGATTGATCCATGCATACCCACGGTGGCATGTTATAAGGCATCACTAGTACGGGCCACATGCTATACGAAGTGCTCATATTGCCAAATGGATTGAAACCATCAGTAGCTATGCCAAGCCTCAAGTTCCTTGCATCTTCCGCAAATAACGGATATTTTCTATCAAAGTCTTTCCACGCCTCACCATCAGCTGGATGACGCATTTCATTATCAATTGGTTGTCGCTTTAACTTATGCCATTGTGTGTCCTCTGCTGTTTTTTCAAGCAAAACCTCTTTAATCTAGGTATGAGCGGAAAATGTCTCAACACCTTTTGAGGAATCACTTTCTTACCATCTGCATCTCTCCATCTTGATTCACCGCATATCGGGCAATCATCCATATTCTCAAACTCCTTCCAAAACAACACACAGTTATTCATGCACACATGGATAGAATCATATCCAAGACCCAATTCACGAAGATATTGCTTCAATTCATAATATGAATTGGGAAGTTTGCAATGAGGGAATGCTATCACCAATAACTACATCATCGCACTACATGTCAGACATCGATTCGATAGTATGACTTGACCTGTATTAACTTCTCATGGAAAGAGAATCTTGATACTTAAGATTCTGGGCTATGAGTGGGCTTGTGTTGTTAGAGCACTTTAGCAAACCTTTGGTGTTCTCCACTATGGTCCCAAGCGGTGTACATCTCTTCCATCATCTCTGGCAATCCATCAACATCGTCATTATCATCCTCACCCGCACACAACCCATCGGGACCAGAATTTTCCATATGCGCAACATTTTCTTCAAAATGCACTTGAGATTCATGCACATCAAAGATCAACAGATTCTCCATGATAAACCCACTTTGTGTATGCACTTGACATCCCATGTATGTGGATATGATCATGCACATCTGAATGAGGTCTTGATATTCGATTAAGGCATGCACGGCATGGACAAAGTATTTTAACATTCTCATCAAATCTATCTTTAACAAATTGCATGAACTCTCCCACACCTTTGATATATGTAGGGGTAAATTGTTTACCCTGAATCCAACTTCTGTCCATCTAAGAAAATAGATAATTGAACAAGAAAAAAAGTATGTCAAAATTAGTCCTACATTTGAAATCCTACAAACTAATAGAGCAGAGCTACTCAATCCAAAACCTAAACACATTGTAGGATCTTAGAAAACCAAATGATATACATTCACTAAAACAGTAATTACGAGATTAATGAGGATTTATGAGAAATTAACCAATCAAACTTTTCAGATCAATCACTTGATGCCCTAGAAAGATTTGTATTAGATCAAATCAAAATTATCATGAGGAAATAATAAATCAATCTAAAAATAATACAGGCATGCAAACGCATAACGAGATTACCTGTTCATCAACTTGCAGGCGCTGGGAAATCAACTTGTAGGCGCTGGGAACTCTCTGGCTGTGAGGGACTTCCAGCCACAAGAGGTGCAAGCGCCAGAAGATCACAGCGGCCAGGTGGTTCCAGCGACACGGTGATTGACTCGGAATTTTTTATCCGCTCGTGCAGCTATGCGGTGTGGGCAGCCTTTTAATGTATATGCTAATAACAGCAATCTAACGTGACTCGTTGTTGTTAGCTACCAAATTCACAATCCGGTCCGTATATAGGTAGATCTTTTTTTAGTCAATATATAACATCCGGGTATATATAGTTTGTGTACTGTGGCTAAATAGAAGACTTGTTGTTGTTCGCTACGAAATTGACAATTCGGTCCGTATATTGGTATATCTTTTTTTTAGTCCATATATAACGTCCAGGTATATATAGTTTGTGTACCGTGGCGGAATATAAGCTCATTTATGATATTGATACTGTCAAGCACTTCATTACACAATTCCATTTGAACAATTGAATACCTGCATGTTGTTGACTACTTATTATGTACGCATGCCTGTATGTGAATGGATAAGTCTTGCCATTGCATTACAACGAATTTTTTTTTGGATCGTTATACATCTAGTAGCCTCGAATGCAGCTTTTTGTGTCATCGCCTAGATGTTTGAGCGTGTGGTTGTTCCAGCTACTCTACCTCTCTTTTCACCTCTCTAAAGTATCTCTATCAAAAAACGAAAAAATAATATACCAATAAATAAATTATATCTCTCTAAATAATCTTTAACAGAAAAAAAACAAACAAAAACTATCTTCCTAAAAATTCTTTAACATAAAAAATAAAAAATTCTTTAACAAAAGACAAAAAATAACGAAACAGTTATGAGCACAATTCCTTTTCTATGACGATTTGTATTTTGTTTTAATGACGAAATTTTATGTTTCATCACAAAAGTACATGGGGCGACGTCGCATGTTACAATTAATGACAAGCATAAAAAATTCGTCACAGAAAATATATTTTCCATGACAAAGGTTGACAACGTCACGACGTTTTCGTCACAGATAATAACTTTTCTTGTAGTGCGGGAGAACCCTCAGGACATCACTTGGGAGGAGTTTATCGCCGCGTTTCGCCAGTATCATGTGCCTGAAGGAATCATGGACCTCAAGAAGGAGGAATTCAGGGCTCTAAAGCAAGGCAGCCAGCTAGTGGCCGAATACCTGAATAAGTTCACGCAGCTTGCACGTTACGCACCTGAAGACGTAGTGACAGATAAAGCCAGACAGTCTCGCTTTATGAAGGGACTTAACTCAGGACTGCAGGTGGGACTGATCACCCACACCTTTCCAGATTTCCAAGAGCTTGTGAACAAGGCGCTTATTCTTGAGGACAAGCGCAAGGAACTGGACGACAGCAGGAAGCGCAGGATGCAACAGCAGGGATCACGTCAGGGAGCGCAGCAACGTTTGAGGGTTGTGCCAAATCAGTTTTCGATTCCACCACGAGAATCTGCAAGGACACGATCGCCAAAGCACCAAGAACCGTCAACAGACTATCGACTCACCCAAATGTAAACGCCGCTCAGGCAGTCAACAGGGGACGGAGAGACGCTGCTACACATGCAACGAGCCAGGGCACTTTTCCAACAGATGCCCTAAGAAGACAAAGAAGAGTGACCCTACCGCTTCAACTGGGATCCACACCACCAGACGCCAAAGACCAGGAGCCAACCGAGGGACAAAGACAGGAGCAAAGACTCCTAGACCGTGGTGAGAGGCCGAGTCAACCATGTCACCGCAGAGGCACTCGAGAATGCCACTGACGTCAGATCGGGTAAGTTACTTGTTAACTCAAGACTGCACAGCTTTTGTTTGACTCTGGAGCTTCGCATTCATTTGTTTCTCAAGGCTTTGCTGCTAAAAATGATTTGGAGATTGCAAGACTTAAATGCATGCTTTTAGTTCAAACCCCTGGTTCCGAACTCCGAACGAAAGTAAGATGTTCTGGGGTGAGAATATTAATAGATGGGATAGAGTTCCTAGCGAACCTTATTATGTTGGAAACCCAGACCTTAGATGTTATTTTGGGAATGGATTGGTTATCCAAGCACAAGGCTGTCTTGGATTGTGGACGAAGGATTATTTCAGTTGAAAGCCCGTGTGAAAGGAAAGTGGAATTTCAAGCTACCGCCGTTAGAGATGGACAGTTGATGGTTAACAGCGCAAAGGCAATCAGCATAGAAGATGTCTCAGTGGTGAATGAGTACCCAGATGTTTTTCCTGAAGATCTACCTGGTATGCCGCCAGACAGAGACATAGAGTTTGTGATAGAGCTTGTACCTGGTACAGCGCCGATAGCAAAGAGACCCTATCGGATGTCCACCGAAGAATTGGTAGAAATGAAGAAGCAACTTGAAGAGCTGATGGAGAAAGGATTTATCAAACCAAGTTCGTCGCCGTGGGGAGCGCCAGTTCTGTTCGTTAAGAAGAAGGACGGAAGTTTTAGGATGTGCATTGACTACCGTGCACTCAATGAAGTCACCGTTAAGAATAAGTACCCGCTACCCAGGATCGATGATCTGTTCGATCAACTGAGAGGAGCCGAAGTTTTCTCCAAGATTGATCTGAGATCGGGATACCACCAGTTGAAGATCCGATCAGAGGATATTCCGAAGACCGCATTCTCGTCAAGATATGGACATTATGAGTTTACAGTTATGAACTTTGGTTTGACGAATGCGCCAGCCTATTTCATGAATATGATGAATAAGGTGTTCATGGAATATTTGGACAAGTTTGTCATTGTGTTTATAGATGATATCTTAATCTACTCCAAGACAGAGGATGAACATGCAGAGCACTTGAGGCGAGTTTTGGAAAAGCTAAGGGAACAGCAACTCTTCGCCAAATTCAGTAAATGTGACTTTTGGAAGGACAAGGTGGAGTTCCTCGGACATGTAATGACCGCAGAGGGACTCGTCGTAGATCCAAGCAAGGTAGAAGCTGTGTTACATTGGGAGCAGCCGAAGACCGTGACCCAGATCCAGAGTTTTCTTGGTATGGCAGGTTACTACCGCCGCTTCATTGAAGGCTTTTCGACAATTGCGAAACCTCTTACGCAATTGTTGAAAAAGGAGAAGAAGTTTGCATGGACGCCGGAGTGCGAGAAAGGTTTTCAAGAACTAAAGAAGCGATTGACATCAGCGCCGGTGTTGGTCCTATCGGATGTTAATCAGAGCTTCGATATTTATTGTGACGCATCGTGCCAAGGACTTGGATGTGTGCTGATGCAGAATGGAAAGGTCGTTGCCTATGCATCTAGGCAGTTGAGGCCGCATGAGGAGAATTATCCGACGCATGACCTAGAGTTAGCTGCAGTAGTGCATGCTTTGAAGTTGTGGCGTCACTATTTGATTGGAAACAGATGTGAAGTATACACGGATCATAAGAGTCTTAAGTACATCTTCACCCAATCGGACCTGAACATGAGGCAGAGGAGATGGCTAGAGTTGATCAAGGATTATAACGTTGGAATCCATTACCATCCCAGAAAGGCCAACGTGGTAGTCGATGCCCTGAGTCGGAAAAGCCATACTGTGAACATGTTGATAGCCACGAGTCAGGATGAGCTATGTGAGGATTTCCAGAGAATGAAGATTGAAGTAGTACCAGAAGGATTCTTGGCCGCATTAGAAGTAAAGCCTACCCTGGAAGATCAGATTCGAGAAGGACAGAACGATGATGACAAGATCCGCAGGATCAAGTCCAAGATGGATGAAGGAAAGGCAAAAGACTTCAGACTGGACGAACAAGGCACGTTATGGATGCAGGATCGAATCTGTGTGCCAAACCAGAAGGAACTGAAGCAGTTGATCTTGGAAGAAGCCCATGACTCCAAGTATTCGATTCATCCGGGAAGTGCCAAAATGTATCAGGATTTGAAAGAAAGATTCTGGTGGCCGAGCATGAAGCGTGAAGTTGCCGAACATGTTGCGTTGTGCGACATATGCCAGAGAGTCAAGGCAATGCACCAGAGACCCGCAGGATTGCTGCAGCCGTTGAAGATACCTGAGTGGAAGTGGGAAGAAATCGGAATGGATTTCATTACCGGTTTACCCAAGACTCAAGGAGGATATGATTCCATATGGGTTATAGTGGATCGCTTGACTAAGGTCACTCACTTTATTCCCGTGAAAACAACCTATTCGGGAGATAAATTAGCGGAGTTGTATATGACCAGGATCGTTTGTTTGCACGGAGTGCCGAAAAAGATTGTATCGGACAGAGGTACCCAGTTTACCTCGAGATTCTGGAATAAGCTGCATGAAGCCATGGGAACTCGCTTGAATTTCAGTACAGCTTATCACCCGCAGACGGATGGGCAAACCGAAAGAGTTAATCAGATTCTAGAGGATATGTTAAGAGCATGTGCATTGGCTTATGCTACCTCTTGGGATAAAAGTCTGCCGTACGCAGAGTTCAGTTACAACAACGGCTATCAGGCTAGTTTGCAAATGTCACCATTTGAAGCACTATACGGTCGACCCTGTCGAACACCGTTGAACTGGAATGAGACAGGTGAACGCCGTGTCTTCGGACCGGACATTCTTCAAGAGGCCGAAGAACAGATTGCCATGATCCGAGAAAGACTGAAGATAGCACAGTCAAGACAGAAGAGCTACGCCGATAACCGTCGCCGAGACCTAATCTTCGAGCCGGAAGATTTCGTGTATCTCAGAGTCACACCACTCAAGGGAGTTAAGAGATTCCATGCCAAAAGAAAACTCGCGCCGCGATATGTTGGACAATTTAAGGTTCTCAGCCGTAGAGGTGAAGTTGCGTATCAGCTGGAGTTACCGCAATCACTAGCAGGAGTACATGACGTGTTTCACGTATCCCAGTTGAAGAAGTGTCTCCAAGTACCAGATGAGCAGACACCGCTAGAGTCAATTGAGCTACAAGAAGATATGACTTACAAGGAACACCCCGTGAAGATTCTGGACACAATGGATCGAGAGACGAGAAACAAGTCAACCCGTTTCTGCAGAGTTCAATGGAGCAACCATGCGGAGAGTGAAGCAACTTGGGAGCGTGAAGAGGATTTGAAGAAAGAGTTTCCGAACCTATTCTTTAGTAAGCCCTGAATCTCGGGGACAAGATTCTGTTAAGGGGGGAGGTTTGTAACACCCCAAAATTTTGCTTTTCCTAAATTCAAGTGTGATTTGGCACTTTGGTGAATTTTTGGAATTTTCGGGAATTTATTTGGATTTATTTGGGATTTATTTGAATTTATTCCCTTTTGAAATAATTATAGAATTTAACTTTGCAAATAAAATTTTGTTGGAAATATTTTATTTGAGTCAAAAATGTTCCAAAATATTTTCTAGAATTTTTCTGGAATTTTTCTGAGTGTTTTCCTATTTTTAATGAATTAAATGAATTTCTGGGAATTAATTGGATTATTTAATCGCTGAAAATCGAGTTGGTTTTACTGTTCCACCGACCGAGCCCAAGTCTGACTCGAGTCCGAGTCCGACTCGAACCCAACCTAACCCTAACCCTCTCGACCGTCCGATCAAGATCGAACGACCGAGATTGAGCCACGTCACCCGAGCCCGACTCCGACCGAGCCAGCCAGATCACCGAGCCGGACCCGAGCCCAACATCGTGACCGTTGGATCTCGATCCAACAGCCGAGAGTGCGCCACGTCACCCTCTCCGTGTTGCCGCCGGACTCCCCCGCCGCCCGTGTGTGGGTCCTCGTTTTCCGCGCATATCACGGACGTCGAGGGGCTATTTAATGCGCCGCCACCCGTGTCGGGACCCCCTTTCCCGTGCGCACCCGTAGCCCTAACTCACCGAGCCCGAGTCGCCGCCGTTCGCCCGCGGGAGCTCGCCGAAGTTGGAGAAAGCTTCCACCGCGGTTTTCCGCCGTTTGCCGCCGCCTCCGCCGTTTTCCGCCGCCGTTGAGTCCAGATCCGGAACCGCAAGGTTGTGACGCGTCGGAGGCGACCTCTCACCTCGCCGGAGCGTGCCCGGGATGCCGTTTCGCGTGTCGTCGTCTTCGTCCCCAGCAGCCGAAGCTCCGCCGCACGCCATCACCGCTCGCAAGCTCCCTCAGCCGTCCGATCAAGATCCAACCGTCGCGGTGAGTCCACGCGTTACCTAAACCCGTAGAAACCAGATTAGATCTGGACCGTTGGATCAAGATCCAACGGCCCACGTTCGTCCACGTCACCCCCGGTGAGATCCACGTGCTAACCTCTAGATCTATTTCCAACCGTTGGATCTAGATCCAACGGTTTAGATTGTGCCACGTAGCATTAACCGCACCGTACTAGATCCAACCTCAGCCGTTAGATCTAGATCGAACGGCTAGGGTTAGCCACGTTGTAACGCTAGGGTTGATCTTGACCGTCCGATCAAGATCGAACGGTCCTGGTCAGCCAAGTAGTTTCCTTAACGCGTTAAACCAGATCCGATCTGGGCCGTTGATTTTCAAATCAACGGCCGAGATCTAGCCACGTGGGCGGAAGTCTGACCGCCGCGATCGCCATGGCCGCCGCCGGCCTGGCCGACGTCGTGGGGCCCGCGTGTCAGCGGCCCAGCCAACCGCACCATGACGTCACCGCTGACGTCACGGTGGGGCCCGCATGTCAGCCGTCCCTCAGCCGTGCGTGATGACGTCACTGCTGACGTCATCCGAGGGGCCCACCTGTCAGTGGGACACGTGCGCCGTGGACCGGGTCCACGGTGGACCAAGCCAAACCGTGCGCCGGGTCCATGGACCCGAGGCGACGTGGCGGCCTCTGATTGGTCCACGTGTCATGCTGACGCAATAAATTAATTTCCGAAAAAGAAAATGATTTATTAATTCGAATTATTGATTTCAAAAATGGATTCAAACTTCAAACGCTTATAACTTTTGCGTTTCAACTCCGATTTGAGTGATTCAAATTTCTAAATTTTCATAAAAATGAGACCTACTCAAATATGAATTTTAATTAATTTTTGTTTATGAATATTTCTCTGTTTTTATTTAATTAATGTTTTCTTTAAACTTTAAACGGTTATAACTTTTGCATTTAAACTCCGAATTTGACGATTCCAGTTTCTAAAAATTCATAAAATTATGCTCTCTCTGTTTGTGAACTTTATTTGGATGATTGGACACTTTTTGTCTACTGTTTATTTATTTATTGCTATTTGCACGCTTTACGAGTAGACGTTGAAGTGCCCGAAGACTTCGAAGGTGAAGTGTTGACCCAGGAGCCAGCTCAGGACCAAGAACAAGTACTCTTTGAAGGCAAGTTGTGCTTTGACCATGTTGATCGCATTTTCAAATTATTTTGGTTTAAATTATTGCATGCTAGTTTAATTAGAAAATGCTTTATTTAATTACGGGAAATTAGATAAGTGCCTAATTGCTGTATGACACCTTGGTTAATTAAATATGTGCCATGACCCCTTGTCACCCTAGCTGAGGTTTAAATAGTTGGATATTATTAAATTGCCAACATGGGAATTTAGATCGTTGTAGTATATTGCTTAGACCTGCTACGTGCTTATGACATGATTTTGGACAGACAAATGTTAATATTGACTTAATGATATATTGAACCTGTTTTGGAAAGGTATCATGTGTTGTGATGTTGATGGCACGTGGTGCATGGTAATCAACTGGGGTTTGATAAATAGTCTTCGACCGGGGCATGTGGGAAGAATGATCGGGTGGGCCAGTTGTGGCACCGGGAACATTGTTTTGGTTCTTCGGGTAGTCTTGCCCTGGTCACCCTAAGGACTTAACCTTGCAAGCCTTTGAACTGAGTCAAACGTGCAACCACATGTCTGTAATGGGACGGACCTAGTTGATTAAGTTGCTAATAACGTACCTGTGGGACCTCAGGATGTCAACTACACCTTTTGTGTAGTTGTACGAGGGAGCGTACCGGGGTGCGGCCAGGTACCCATCTAACGGTGGATTAGCCTAAACTTCGCCTTCGCTAAGGGAAGGGTTAGTGTGCAATAACCGGGGAGGACCACTTGTGCTGTTAGAAGTTTCTGAAAGACTTTGTTACGGACACTCGCCTTTGTGGTGTTTGGCTGTATCTTGTGGGTAAAGTGCATAACCTCTGCAGAGTGTAAAATATATTCGAATAGCCGTATCCGCGGTATTGGACATCGCTCGGGAATTACAGCCAAGGGTTATATTCTCTTGAAAATAACTTGGACTTGGAGGGTCGGGTTGGTTTAATAATGATGATGATGGAAATGTGGATTAGAATCGGGAAAGATGTTTTTTTATTTGCTGGGAAAGTTATTGATCTTATACCTGTTTCTACTACTTTCGAATCTACTTATGCTACTTGTCAAATGCTGTTTCACTGCAATTACACCCTGAGCTACTCCTTTGTACTAAGCCATGCATGTAGTATATTAGCTTGCATTCTGTGCATGACTTGCTGAGTACCAAGTACTCACCCTTGCCACAATACAACAGCAGTTGAAGAGGAGTCTACACCAGCTTTGGAGGAGGAGCTCCCAGAAGAACCGACTAACTAGGGAGCGAGCCTAGTCAGTTGCCTGTGGTATACTGGATGGCGCCACGAAGTTATCTTATTTTCCGCTGCAGTTATTTCTCTCTTATTGAGTTTTCGCCCTGCGTGGCATATATTTGTAACTTGACCCTAAGGTCGAGCAACCCGTTGGTTAACTATTTAAGGTACCTTATTATTTCGTTGAGTATGATTGTAATATTTACCAATGTTAATATTGTGTGCACTAGCGCGTTCCTGGACTAGTGCTGAATACACAGAGGGTCCGGATTTGCAAATTCGGGTCCCGACAGTGGTCGGATCGACTGAAGGTGATCGGCACCTCCGACCACTTCAGTGGCCTGCCCGCCCCGGGGGTTGGCCCGGTGGCGCACACCTCCCTCAACTCTCGCTTGTACTGCGAGTTTGAAGAGTAGGTGGCGGAGCCACCGTGAATAAACGCCACCGTGTGCTCCGCTTGCTGGAAGGCCAGCGGAGCGGGGTCTTCACCTGCGTCGTCGTGGTCGTCTTCGCGGCATTTCTTGAGCGGCTGTTCCACCAGTTTGGACATGACCTGGCAATCCGCCAAATCATGTCCACTGGTCCTGTGGGTGGGGCAGTAGGGTTTGTCACCGTCGTCCTCTCGGCGCGGTGAATGGCGGTCGCCGCGGTCGCCGCGCGGGTCCAGGCGATCACCCCTCCTGTCCCGGCGGTCACGCCTCTGGGGCTTGGCTTTCGGCTCAGCGACCAGGATCTCTCCGGCACCAGCCTCTTTGCGCTTCTTCTTCTTCTTCTTGTGATCAGAGGCTTTCGAGGTTCCCGTCTCGCTGTGGCCGGAAGGCCCCGCCGCGCGCTCCCGGGCCTCCGCCGCCCTGGCGCATTTATGCGCCAAGGAGAATAGCTCGGAAGTGGTCGATATATTGCGGGTAGCCATCTTCTCCCGCATCTTCTGATCCCGAACCCCCCTCCGGAATGCGATGATCACCGATTGCTCGGAAATCCAGGGGATTGTGTTACGGCAGTGACTAAATCGCCGGATAAACTCTCTCAGGGACTCCCCCTTTGTCTACTCCAGGGCGTGGAGGTCGTCCTCCACACCCGGCTGAGTGTAGGAGCCCTAGAAGTTTGCGACGAAAAGGTCGCACAGTCCCTCCCACGAGTGCACGGAGCCTCGCGGGAGGTTGAACAGCCAGGAGTGGGCAGAGCCCGTCAGCGACGTCGGAAGGTAGTTGGCCATAATCTTTTCAGACCCCCCGCGGCTCGCACCACGGTAGTGTAGATCTGCAGGAACTCCTCCGGGTTGGTGGTACCGTCGTACTTTTCGATGGACGCAGGGCGGAATCTCTCTGGCCACGCAGCTTGGCATAGGCGGAGGGAAAACGCCTGGCATCCAACGTTGTAGGGGAAGCAGTGTCGCTGGCCCGCTCCTCGGCCCGAGAGGTAGTCGAGGAGTGCGAGTCTACGCTCTCCCTGGAGTTAGGGGGCGAGGCATCCCCTCGTCCGCTAGGCGTCGGGTGGCCAGCGTGACGTTGCTCATGCTCACGACGTCCCCTAAGGACATTGCGCAAGTCATCATCGCGCCGAAGCCGCCTTTCGTCTAAACGGGCCCTTAGATCCTCGTGGCCCCCCGCTGGCTTGGGGGGACCGCGAGAAGGGGTGGGTGCATGTGCACGTCCCCCGATATCCGAGGGGGCTGCAACCTGCGCACCCTTCCCTTTGTCCTGGCCTTCGTGGCCAGAAGAGACTTTGTTGGAGCGGCTGGAAGCCTACGCATCGATCGTGCACATGTCCTGCCGCCCAACGCCAGAAGCGCCCGGCTGGTTTGCCGCCTCTACCTGTTGCTGGGCGGCCTCCACTAGGCGGGCGATGTCCCGCAGCCATGGAGCGGCCGGGGTTTCGCCCCCTAGTGTAACCGGAGGTGATCGAGGAGCAGTCGGGCCGCATGAAGATTCTGCGCTGAGGTGTCATCTCCCATCAACAGGCGCCGTCGGACGGGCTGTCCTCCGGGCGCGGAAGCAACACGTGTCCCTCCCAGGACGGATGGACCCGGGAGGTCCGACGCCTTGGCCGGGCACTGGGATCGGCTACGAGTGCTGCTCTCCTCAGGTAAGTCGTCGTGTTTGGAACGCGAATCCGCCATGCCAACGACCACCAAGGCCTCTTGAAAGCTTCGCGAGAAGATTGAAGAAGAAAGGGCAATCTAGCCACTGAGCCCCCTACCTGGTGTATATGAAGTTCAAACGGGGGGCTTTCGTGGAGATCGCTCGAGAGATGGAGAAAAGAGATCAGTGGCCAAGCTTGCAAGGGGACACTTAGGTTTATCCAAGTTTGGGCTCTCCTTAGAGTAATAGCCCTAGTCCTGTCTGGGTGTTCTTGCTTGTGTTCTTGGGGGAGACTAAAATCATCCAACCGAGAAATGATCGAACCCCTTCTCCCATGCACCTCGGCTCCCTTTTATACTTGGGCTAGCTGGGGCGCATGGGGAACTTACATCAGTGTATCACACTTATTACACTGCCATACCGCATTTAATGCACTTGTCACTATTCTTGAGTTGCACTTAATGCTTCTGACACAGCCGACTTTGCCCCGGCCTCGGGACCCGTGTGCTTGCCGGCTCCGCACGCCTCGCCAGGGGAGGATTTCGCCATGACGTCACCCGTAATAAATGCGCGTGTTGGGAACACGCGCCGTCACACTATGGCCTTCATTACCTCCATTTAATGTGCACGATACGCATTAAATGCCCTTAACCCTCTGTGTGGTGGCACAAACCACTAGGTGGCATCGGGAACTGAGCGCCAGCGGCATGGCCCGAACGCCACCTGTCCGCTGGGCGATCACCTTTACTGACCGCCAGCGGCGTGGCCTGGACGCCACCTGTCCGCTGAGCGATCACCTTTACTGTGGTGAAGTGGGCACCCTGGTGTAGAATACACCGACAACCACATTGGACACGGTCAGACGTGCACGGAGTGGGACGTAACCAACGCGATGCCTTTGTAAATTATAAATACCTCCCGGACATTGGAGGGAGGGGAGAGACAGACAAGACAGAATATACGTACACAATATACACCACGCTGGAGTAAGGTTATTATCTCTTTGGTGAGAGGCCCGAACCAGGATAAATCTGTGTCATTCTTTGAGTGTACTTGATTTGGCAAGACCGAGCATCCTTCGGAAGCAACCCTTCATGCAAGAAAGGGACGGAGTTGATCCCCCAATCAACTAAGTAAGCTCGGCGGGGGCCTGCTCCCCAATCGTCGACAAAACTCATCCCAGTTGATGGCCTGGGCATCCTCGTGAGCAGCGACGTAGTTCTCCCACCAACTTGCGGCGGTTCCTTTCAACTGATGAGAGGCATACAAGACACTCTCAAATTCATCACACTAAGCCAGATATAATTTCCTCTCCACTTCCTTAAGCCAATCATTTGCTTCTAGCGGATCAACAGATCCAGCAAACGTTGGGGGTCTAGTCCTCATAAACTCCCCAAACTTAGATTGGGGTGGCTCAGCTGCGGCTTGGGCTGGGGGTGCTTGTGGCTGATTAAGGGCATTCTGTGCTAGAGCCTGCAGAAGTTGAAGTTGCATGGCCATCATCTGCTCCAGGTTTGGCGGTTGATTCGGGGGTGGAGGTGGCACTGGTTCTTGCTACGCCGGAGGCGGCGGCACCTGACCATCCACCTGATGTTGCTGCTGTTCCATCGGTCCTTCATCCTGAAATTGAACTCTGCCACGTCCACGACCACAGTCTCTACCGCGGCCTCCTCTCCTTCCTCTGCCACGACCTCTGTCTAGGTTCTCCATCTGGAACAGGGAACAGGAAAAAGCACAAGGGAAGAGGGAAAAGCAAAGATAAGAAAACAAGGGGACTAACCAACACCCACCAAGACAAAAGCAGAACCAAAAGAAACGAAACACCAACTGAACTCTTCCATTAAAACAAAATAGTTTTATTAAGATGGTTGTATCACAAATTGTGAAAATCATGTGCTAAAAAATTGGCTTAATGATGAATTTGATAGTGCAAAGTGGTTGTGCTCATGGCATGTGTGGTGCTTGTGCATGTATTGTCTCATTTGATCAATTGTCATGCTTGTGATATGCTTTGACTAAGTTTTGGAAAAACAGAGTGTTTTTCTTTTGCGCCGGACCAAATCTTTAGAAATAGTAAGTTTCGCATGTACGCTGGACCAAATTATTTGGTCCATCGTGAACGGCGTTTTGAGGTGTGTTTTCGCATTTGCGCCGAACCAAATCTTTAGTCCGACGTGAACGTGATTTTGTGTGTCTTTGCGCCGGACCAAATTTTCAAATAACAGAGAGTTTGATGTTTGCGCTAGACCAAATTTTTCGGTCCGCCGTGAATGTGAATTTGAGACTTGTTGCGCCAGACCAAATTGGCAAATGCTTATTTATGCCGGACCACTTTTGTTTCGGTCCGTCGTGAATAGTTTTTTTAAGAGTTGATTTTGCATGTACGCTGGACCAAATTTTTGGTCCATCATGAACGGCGTTTTGAGGGTTATTTTCGTATATGCAACGGACTGAGTTTTTTCAAAAACAGAAAGTTTTGCATGTACGCCGGACTGATTTATTTTTAGTCTGTCGTGAATGTGGTTTTTGTCGGACCAAATCTTCGAGAAACAGAAGGTTTTACATGTACGCCGGACCAAATTTTTTTGGTCCGCCGTGGACATGTTTTTGAGACTTTTTCGCTGGATCAATTTCTTCATTTAACCTAAGAGTTTGAAAATTACACCAAACCAAGTTATTGGTCCGTTGTGGATTGCGCCAGACCAAGGTTTCGGTCCGATGTGAATGATATTTTCTAGGGTTTATTCCCTGTGTGCGCTGGACCAAGGATTTGGTCCGCCGTGAACATGAATCGTTTTTTCTAGGGTTTACTTCTTATGTTTAAATCAAATTGGTTTTGGTTCGATTTGGTGATTCGTGTGGATTTCATAATGCTTGTTTTGATCTTATGCAATGCTCGTGTGAGTAGTTGCATGGACTAATGTTGAGTCAAGTCGCGGACTTGTGCTCAGAATTGTTTTGTGGTTTGCTCATGTGCAGGTGTTGTTCGATGGCGAACGTGGTCGATGACGGGACCGGAATTAGGTTCATGGAGGAACTAAGGTTCGGGACTAGGTTCAGAGAGGAATCGAGGTCCTAGTGGTCGAGAATGTCATGCAGGATGTTCGGGCCAGAGAACGGTGCACATGAAGACTAGTCAGTCACGTGAGTACGGCAGGTGGGCCGTACGCGTGCAGAGTTGTTAGTCACGTGAGTATGGTAGGTGGGCCGTACACGTGCAGAGTTGTTAGTCATGTGAGTATGGCAAGTGAGCCATACGCGTGCAGAGTTGTAATCGTTTGGGGTAGCTTGCATGTATTGGGCCATGTTGGACCAAGTGGACATGCATGCGTACTCTGTTATGGTTGCTCATTATAAATAGGGGGAGGTGTCCTCTGTTTATTCATTGAGCAGTGCATGAGAGCAAGGGGCGCATAGCTAGAGCTGTGTTTTAGAGTTTGTACTCTTTTGATGGAAGTACTTTAGACAAAAGAAATAAAGATCAATTTCCTCAAAGATCCTTTGTGTGCTACAGTAATCTCGAAGCTACAGTGCACGCGTTGCTACAGTATTCTCTGTTTTGGTCTTTGTTTGCACATCTGTTCTGGTTCTAGATTGGTTTCTTTGTCTACTTTGATTCTTTGAGTTCCATCTTGATTTGATCCATCCAAAACCTTTCTAGGGTCTTGATTTAAAGTTCCTCAAAGTTTTGTTGGTTAGTCTTTTGAAGATCTTGTTTAATCTACAAGTTTTGGTTAGATCAATTCTCGTCATATTTTGTTATAGCAAGCTTGCGAGATTCATAACTTTTGATTTGTAAGTCCGATCAAGCTGATTCCTTTTCTGTTTGATTCGTATTGGAATCTCGTTTCTTTTGTTCAAATTTTAGATTGATCCAATGGTTGGATCTCTGGGAATTTGTGATTTACCGAACATATCTAATTTGTTTTTGTTGAATACGAGGCACTTATTTGAATCCGAGTTGGGCTGATTTTTTAGTAGATCAAGAATTTGGTTTTAGCTTCTGCACAATCATTCACCCCCTCTAATTGCTATATTCATCTTTTCGATCATACAAGTGGTATCAGAGCTCGGTTTTTCTAATCTATCTTAACCGGTGATTAGATTAATGGATCGTTATTCGACAAAACTGTGTATGTTCAATGGTATTGATTTTAAGTTTTGAAAGACCAAGATGGAGGCATTCATCCAGGCGCAGGGCTTTGCAATTTGGGAGAAGGTCTACAAGCCATACGAAGTCCCTGAAAACGACAATGTCAACGATGCCAATCGCGCACAAGCTGAAGCAAATAGCAAGACGCGCAACTTGATCATCCAATGATTGGGTAGAAGTGACTTTGACCGTGTGATCCATCTCAAGTCCGCATATGAGGTATGGAAATCTCTTTGTGATTACCATGAGGGTTCTAACACTGTCAAAGAGGTTCGTCAAGATATTTACAAAAAAGAATATATGCGATTTGAGATGAAACCTGGTGAGTTGCTAGATGACTTCTTTGCACGCTTTAATAAAATTCTTAGCAATCTACGTGCTGTTGGAGTTAGCTACACTGATGCGGTTAATGCTAGACAATTACTTGGTTCTTTAGACATGTTAATCTGGGAGATGAAAGTAACATCCATTAGAGAATCAACTGTCATGAGTACACTTACTTTAGATGTTCTTTATTCTAAGTTGAAAACTCATGAGTTGGATGTTCTTGCTAGGAAGAATGATCATAAATAAATTGCTTTATCCTCTCAAACTAGCATGTCTCGTAATAATGCTTCTTCAAGTTTCGCTCTATCTTTCTTGCCTTCACTAACCGATAAACAGATTGAGCAATTCCCAGAAGAAGACTTGTCACTACTCTGTTCTCGCTTTAACAAAGCTTTGCAAAATGTGACAATGGGAAAGAGAGGTGGTGGTGGCCCTCCAAGATGCTATGAGTGTGGTGATCGTGGTGGCCCTCTAAGATGCTATGAGTGTGGTGATCTCGACCATATTCATTCAAAATTATCCTAAACTTGCAGGTAAAGCATCATGGGAGGAGAAGGACAATGACAGAAGAAAAGAGAAGAAGAAGTTCCCTTCAAGTGATAGAAAGAAGAAGAGCTTCATCAACCGCAAAGTAGTCTACCGAGTTATTTTCGCTCTTGAACAAGTCAATTTGAGCGATGTAGATTCGGAGAGCAGCGAGGACAATGCAAGTCCAAGCAACCATGACTTGACGAGGTTGTCTCATGGCCAAAAGCAGCGACAGCCTCGCCGAGGATGATCACGACAACGACTTTAATGAGGTAGATTCTTCATATGATGAATTAGCTATTGCTGTTGCTCGTCTCGGAAAATTGCTTGACAAACGTGATAGAAAAATTAAGAAACATGATATTCTTGTGGAATCATTGAATGCTGAAATTACTAGACTTAAGACATTGATTCCTGATGATTATGCTTGTAAATCATGTGACTTAATTTACAATGAGCTTACCTTGCTTAGGAAAGAACATGTTACCTTGTTAGAGCAAATTAATGCTGAAAATGAGAAAAATGAGAAACTTGTTAAACATATTAGTTGTTCTACTAATGATTTGCATGATTCAACTCCATGTTTTAAATGCTCCATACTTGAATTGAAATTGAAAGATGCAAATGCTAGGGTTTCTCAAATGACAGATGCTTTGCATACACATGAGTTTCTTTCATGCTCAACTTGTCGCAAGCAAAAAGGAAAAGTGGATGTTCCTTGTAATAATTGTTTAACTCTTTCTCGAAAAGTTGATTATTTGGAAAAGTCATTAGAACGTTTCACCAAAGGAAAGAAAAACCTAAACATGATCTTGGATCAATCAAAAGTCAGCACACATAACAAAGGTTTAGGATTTGATTCTTATGCTCATCATAAATCACATGCTCCCACTGTTGTTGAAGCACTTGGAAGTGGAAAATTTGAAATTGTCAATGAGCCTAAGAAAACAGTTTTTAAGTCTGCTGGAGTTTTATCTTCTACTGTGATGAATACAAAATGTGCTTCTATTGTTAAAACAAAACATTATGTTAAGTACACTTGCACTCATTGTGGTAGAGATGGACATTTAGTAGATTTTTTGCTTTAGACTGGCTAAACAACAAAAGAAAGAAAAAGCTAAGGCTAGGTCTAATTTCAAGCAGGCACACTTTGCTTCACATTATGTGCCTAGGGTGAAACAAGCAACCTTTTGTTGCTAAAAACACGGAAAAAGACAAATTTGTTTTTGTGCATAAGAATGCTCGTGTTATGCCTACTGTTGTGCGTCGTGTGTCTCAGTACTGGTTTCCTAAACATCAGTACCGAGACCTCGACATTTTCAGCTTCTATGTAGGCTTCTCATGCGAGGAAGGAGAACATATGGTTAGTAGATTCTGGATGTTCACGCCACATGTCTGGTGATAAGAATTGGTTCTCCTCCCTCACTCGTGCGTCTCGTGCTGAAAGCGTTACTTTTGGAGATGTTTCTTCCACTTCTGTTGTGGCAAAAGGTACAGTGAGGATACAGGTGCATATGTTCAGGGGGAGAGTTTCCTTGTTCATAAAGACGGAGAAGATGATGATGTTGAGAATGAGGAAGGCCAGATATACAATTTGTTGTGTGCTTGTGTGCTCGTTTTCAAGCTCCCCCACATGCTTCACATTAACAAACCATCAAGCGAAATTTTCAGGTATCTCTATGGTACTCAAGATTTTGGCATTTGGCTTTCTGCTTCCTCATGCATTAGTTTAAGGGCTTTTTCTGATGCTGACTTTGGAGGATGTAGAACTGATAGAAAAAGTACATCTATTTCATGTCACTTCTTGGGTAATTCTCTTTCTTGAGCATATTGAGATCAAATTTCACTTTCTCAGAGATCATGTAAAAATTGTGCTTCACCATGTGGATACTAAACATCAATTGGCAGACATTTTCACAAACCTTTGTCTTCTTCTCGTTTTGCTTTTATTTGGGGAGAACTTGGGGTTGTTCACCCAACAGGCTTGTTTTGAGGGGGAGTTTATGAAGACTTTGTGATTCTTTGTTTACACATTTTTCTTTGTATTTCTTAAATGAAAAACAAAAATATAATATTGAAAAAGTATTGAGCATTGTATTTGATACACATATGTTATTTGAAGCCATGATTATGCTACAAGGTCTTTGCAACTTTATCTCTATGCATTTGTGGTGTAGTTTATGGCATGACTATTTAAATGGAATGAAAACTTGACTTAAATCGTGTCATGGTTAAACTTTCTTAGCTATCTTGATCCTGCTCAAAAAGTGCTCATTGTGAAAATTTTCAAAGTTAAAGAGCTAAAAGCTCAAAAAGTGATATTTGATATATGCAAGATCAATGAAGTATGCACTATCGCACTTCTTCTTTACGAGAATGCTTATCATTGCACTTTGATATGAACTTGGAAGAGGTTGTGTATGATCGCAACCATGAAACCTTAAGCTCATTGCTTGACATGGTTGAAAAGTAAGGCTGATGGTGCATATAATTTCTTGCATTTCTATATTTTGTTGCAAATAATCAATAAATTAGCTTTTCAAGCACCAAAGAAGTGCATAAAAATTCAATGTTTTCAGGTTTTGAGATAGTTGAGCAAGGGAGATCATGCCACGCAAAAAATCATTAATAGTACTTGATTTCTAGTTGTGCTTACTCTACATTGTCTATGTGTAGATTTGAGGGTGCAAGTATTTTTGATAGCATGATCTGGAGATTAAATACATTTGTGGATGACTTATAGTGCTCAGTACATAAAAAAAATTGACAAACTGAAAATAAAAAAAAATTGCTATCTGTTTTGTATTCTTGATGAATCCATTGGTAAAAGGGGAGAATTTGGAGAATTTTTGGGCACATTGCACATTCACACACACATTTTTCTTATTAGGGGGGATTTTTTTTCTTATTTTCACCTAGGGGAGTTTTTCACTTTGCATTTTTGTCAAAGGGGGAGATTTTTTGTTTTTTCACTTTAGCTTTTGATTTTAAACCTTTTGATTTCAAAAAACTTTTCTTGTGAGGTGAATGCCAATGTTCAGTTCTAAGTGGTGTTGCCAATGTTTTCATCAAGGGGGAGATTGTGAAATCATGTGCTGAAAAATTGGCTTAATGATGAATTTGATAGTGCAAAGTGGTTATACTTATAATTTTTTATCCGTAAGTCCGATCGAGTTGATTCTTTTTCTGTTAGATTCGTATTGGAATCTATTTTCTTGTGTTCAAATTGCAGATCGATCTGACAGTTGGATCTCTGGGAATTCGCTATTTACCAAACACATCTAATCTATTTTTGTTGAATACGAGGCACTTATTTGAATCCGAGTTGGGTTGATTTTTTAGTAGATCAAGAAGTTGGTTTTAGATTCCGCACAATCATTCACCCCCCTCTGATTGCTATATTCATCTTTTCGATCCTACACAAATGCCTAGAAGTACGATACAATCCATCACAATCATTTATTAATCGTGCTAACGGAATAAAAGTGGGGATCTCCAGGCTAAAGAAACTAGCTACTCCTATTACTCTCCTCAAAGATGCGCGGGGAAGGATCCTCCTCACTCCTGCTGCGGGAAGTGTCCTCCTCACTCCTGCTGCGGAAAGCACTAGCAGCCTTGGTAGGTCCCGGCTCTCCTGAAGCAGCCAAGAATCCCAGGGAGATCCCCAAAGACGGCTCACGACGCACAGACTTGCGCGCAGTCACTCTGAGTAGTGGACCTCCGCGATGCTTGACCCCCACGGCGTCTGGGGTCAACCCTCTCTGTGGTAGGTCCTCTTGGACTGGAGCTTACGGCGGTGGTGCTACCGGCTGTGCCTCCTGTACAGGGGCTGGTGGAGGAAGGGCAGCTGCCTGCTGTGTCTCCTTTAGCTAACGAATCTCCTCCCTGGCTGCGGCTAAGTCCTTGTATGCATCTTGGAGCTCGTGAGAGGTGCTCACATAGGCCTCATCCTGCGCCCGGATGAGTGAACCCATGTGCACGATCGTCGGATCAACCTCCCGATCCAAACTCCTGAACCTGTTGCGACACCTCCCCTCCTGGAGGCAAGCAAAAAGCCAGTATGGTGTGTCTTCCAGCTTGTCATTGTAGCTGTCTCCCAGATGGAGAAGGGCCTGCCTTGCAGCATCCTACAACGCATCTCCAAGTCGCAGTCTCTCCACGGTGAGGTAAAAAGGACGGTCATCTACCTGTCGTTGACTCCTGGCGTAGACCAACAGCCTGATCTTCCATGTGCTATAGCCGATGCTGGGCACGGAGGTGCAACGATACTCCGGGCGGTGGGGAAAACCCAACTCCTGGAGCATCAATGAAAGCTCCTCGCAAAAACCTCCAGCCATCACAGCGAAAGTGGTGTAAACCGACATCTACACATTTTGAAACAAGACAAGCTTAGTAACCAATTTTAAATAAAGGATAAGGTAAGCTCAAGACACTAAGACAGAAAAGATAGAGCAAACGAACTTAAAATTTTATAAATAGGTTTCTATAAACATATTAGTCCTTAATGCTTTGCCATTATAACTAGGTCACGTCCTACAGTCATCCAGGCTCTGATACCACCGCTGTGAGCCCCTAGATTGGCTATCCGGAGTCTCCTGTGTATTTCTGTCCTAGTCCCAGATCAGTAGCTTGTACACACAATCACAATGTTGTATCATAACCGAATAGAATGAAATAAAAGCATGTATATAAAGTACCAGCCATATGGCTATTTATTACATAACGTGGTCACACGACCAAAGTTTAGCAACAACAGAAACAAAAAGCAAAAAGGTAAAATCCAAACGACTCCACAGGCGACGATTAGGAGCGAGAACTTAGTTGTCCTAGCGATCTTCATCAAACTCCTCGGCATAGAACTCACCTTCTTCAACAGCGTCTTCAAAGTTCTCTTATTACAAAATTTGTGTAGCATGTGAGTACAAGAGTACTCAGCAAGTCGAGGAAATCATGCAACATCTAGGGCTAGCCAAGGAAGGCTTATTAGGGTTCTTTTGCACAAAGCCATGTTTGATCAAACTGTACTTAGTATTAACTTTCACAAAGCAAATTTTTGCAATTATTATAACAATTGAAGTTATTTATTATTTTCGTGAAGGTTCTATCCACCATCACTAGTATAGAGGCTCTACCCGTCACATTTTCAAAAGATTAAGGTAATCCAACTCATGACTTTATCCGTCATGATTAAAACAGGTTCCATCTACCTGATTGGCTCAATTCGCCAAATAAACATCCGAGAGTTCTAACCACTCCTAAATCCCAAAACAATTATTTTTAAAACCAAAACCAAAGTATACCAGTATAAAAGCATTCTTTGACCGTAGGCACGGCTATTCGAAAAGTTTTACACTCTCAAGAGTTGTACAACTTCACCCACAAGACATGATCGTCTCTTTATGCCAAGCTATTAACACACTTCCTTTGGTGTGCCGGCAGAGAGATCATGACAAGACCTTTACAATGTATACGTCTAACCCAACTACACCCGCTGAGGTTTCACCATTGTTAGAGTTCCATCTACCCAGTACAGAAGCCCCCTCTTACGCCGTGTGGTGGGGCGGCACGGCCTGCGACGCACTCGGGCGGCTGCCTTGGCCAGACGGTGGCGTGGCGCCGCAGTGGCGGCGGCGGGGGCATGGCGGAGGCGGCGGGCCGATGAGGTGGGTCCGAGCACGGGGAAGTCGGTGGATTAGGTAGCCGGGGCCGGGGAGGGCCGAGGCAGCGGCGCATCGCGCGGGCTAGGCCGGCTACGGCCGCACGACTCGGGCATGGGCGGCGGCTGCCAAGGCATGGGTGAGGGGCGACGCGGCGAGGTGAAGACGATGCTCGCAGCGGCCGGCGACGAGGATCACCGAAAATGGCGCGCGCATGAGCATGCCGGTGACGGCGACGACCAAAAGACATTGGATTTGGGGAAACAAGTAAAATAATGAAATTTTGCAAAATTAAAAGGAGCACTGCATAGGGCTTGATGAGACAAGTCCAACGGTGTGGTCAAATTCGAGAGAAGCTCACCGAATCGAAAGTAATTGATGAAAAACCGAGCTCCAAACGAAGCTTTCAACGACGAAATTCGTCGCCGTCCTGCAATGAAAAGTGAAATCGATTCAGGGCTTTTGCTCGTGGCGATGACGTGAACATGGTGACGCAATCAGAATGGAGTTTGGCTCACCGGAACAAAATGTGACATGGTGGTGCCAACGGGGGACAACTGGCGTCGGGTTTTACTTGATTCCGGCGAAATTGAGAGGGATGGCTATGGGATAAAGTGAGCACGGGGTAGAGGGCTCCGAGATGAAGATTTTAGAAGTGGAAGCACGGCGATTCGTGGAGAAATGGTCGAGTAATCTCCATTTAACATCTTTTTCGGATTTTGAGTGAGTGAGCCATTTCCGACGTGATTGAAGACGAATGGTCATGGGGAATGAGTTCTCCTTGTCTCCCTCTTCGCAACTGTGAAATCATGTGATGAAAAATTGGCTTAATGATGCTTTTGGCATTACAAAGTGTTTGTGTTCATGGCATGTGTGGTGCTTGTGGATGTGTTGTATTACTCATTCTTTTGGTATGGCTAAGTTTCTCTGTTGAAGGAAAATAGCATGCCTGCTGAAGGAAAATAGCACGCCTACTAGAGGAAAATAGCATGCCTGCTGAAGAAAAATAGCACGCCTGCTGAAGGAAAATAGCACGCCTGCTAGAGGAAAATAGCATGCCTGCGAAAGGAAAATAGCACACGCCTGTGCAAGAGAAATAGCACGCAAACTGAGCGTAACACATGTACGCCGGACTAACATGATCTTTGAGGTGTTTACGCCGGACTGAGTGGTGGTGCAAACTAAGGGTTTCTTGTGTGCGCCGGACCGTTTTTGTTCAGTCCATTGTGACCTCGATTTGCGCCGGACTGCATATGTGCATGTACGCCGGACCAATTTTCGTTAGTCCGCCGTGAACGTGAACTTGAATATTTTTGCGCCGGACCAAATTTGCTCAAACAAATAAGTTTCGCATGTACATCGGACCGGTTTTTTTGGTCCGTCATGAGTGACGCTGGACCAAATATTTAGTCTGGCATGAATGGAAAAATGAGGGGTCTTTTCTCTGTGTGCGCCGGACCAAACTTTGGTCCGTTGTGAACTTGATGAACTTGATTAGGGTTTTGCATTTGAGTTTGGATTGTTTGTATGCAATGCTCGTGTGAGCGATTGCATAGTTTGACTTTCAGTCAAGTCGTGGACTTGTGCTCGGAATCATTTTGTGTTTATTCATGTGCAGGTGTTTCTCGAGGGCGAACGTGGTCGATGATGGGGCCGAAACTAGGTTCATGGAGGAACTGAGGTTCGGGACTAGGTTCTGGAGGAATCGAGGTCTTGGTGGTCAAGGGTGTCATGCGAGACGTTCGAGCTAGAGAACAGTGCATGTGATGGCTTGTTAGTCACATGAGTATGGCAGGGTGGCCGTACGCGTGCAAGTGTTTAATCACATGAGTATGGCATCTTGGCTGTACATGCGTGCAAGAGTTGTATTTGGCCAGGTTGGGCCAAGTTGAGTTGTGTTGAATACAGACTCCTTTCATGTTTGGAGTTGGAGTTGTATTCAGACTCTTTATGTTTGCTCTGTTTAAATAGGAGGGGTTGTCTCCTGTTTAAGCATTGGATTTTAGAGCATTGCGCCAGAGTGCTGTGCGCAACTTTGTTTAGGTTTTGTACTCTTTTGATGGAAGTATTTTAGACAAAAGAAATAAAGATCAATTCTTTCAGATCTTTGCGTGCTACAGTAACAATGTTGCTACATCATTCCCTGTTTTGGTTCTTGTTGCATGCTTGTTCTGTTTCTAGATTAGTTTTTGTTCATTGAGTTTCATCTTAATTTGATCCATCAAAAACCTTTCTAGAGTATTGATTTAGGGTTCCTCAAAGTTTATTTGATTAATCTTTTGTCGTTCTTGTTAAATCTACAAGTTTTGGTTAGATCTATTCTCGTCATATTCTATTACAGCGAACTTGCAAGGTTTATATCTTTTGATCTGTAAGCTCGATCGAGTTGATTCTTCTTTTGTTTGATTCGGATTGGAATCTAGCTTCTTGTGTTAAAATTTCAGGTCAATCCGACGGCTGGATCTCAAGAAATCAATTTTTACCGAACATATCTGCAAAAAGCCGATGTCATCAAGTTCGAACTGGTCCGAACTTGACGATCCTGATCGGACTGGTCCGAACTCAAATCGAAGCGGTCTGAACTCACTTCAAAACGGTCCGAACTTGACTACTAAGATCGGACCGGTCCGAACTAGTCGATTTCGAAACATAACTTGCAGTGCTTATAACTTTTGATCCAGAGATCCGATTGAGTTGATTCTTGTTGGGTTAGTTTCTAAATTCAATCTAGTTTCTGCAGCATCAATCTCACATTAATTTGATGGTTGGATTTTTGTATTTTTACTTTTTAGTGGATGATCATCAATCTATTTTTGCGTTAAATCAAAGCAATCTTTTATAATCTTTTTGGGATGTTTTGGTAATCATGAAAAATTTGTCTTAGCTTCCGCACAATCATTCACCTCCTCTGATTGCTATTTTCATATATTTCGATCCTGCAGCAACGAACTCGGCCGTGATCAATTTGGAGCATTATTGAGAGAGATATTATTACACCCCAATTTTTGCTTTTCATGAATTTGGATGTCATTTTGCACTTTGGTGAATTTTTGGAATTTTCTGGAATTAATTTGGATTTATTTGGATTTAATTTGAATTTATTCACTTTTGAAATAATTAAAGAATTAAAAATTTTAAATAAAATTTTGCTGGAAACAACTTATTTGAGTCCAAAATGTCTCAAAGTATTTTCCATAATTTTTCTGGAATTTTTCGGAGTGTTTTGCTATTTTTTTTCTTGAATTAAATGAATTTCTGGGAGTTAATTTAATTATTTAATCGCTGGAAAAACCTATCGGGTTTGCACTATTCATCCGACCGAGCCGGACTCGAGTCCGACTCGAGCCCGACTCGGACTGCGTTCGAACCAGACCTAGCCGGACCCGAGCCCTAGCCCCGCGACCGTTGGATCTCGATCCAATGGCCAGCGTTGCGCCACGTCGCTCAATCCGAATCCCAGTCGAATTCCGCCGCCGCAGCCGGGTGGGCCTCGGTTTCCGTGGATTTCACGAAAGCCGAGGCCCCTATTTAAAGCCCCGCCGCCACAAGCGTGTTCCCCGTTCCCGTGAGCACCCGTTGCCCTAAGCCGTCGAGCTCGAGCCGCCGCCATTCGCCCGTGAGCGCTCGCCGAAGTTGGAGGAGAGGTCCGCCGTTTTCGCCATCCTCCGCCGTGTTGGTGCCCAGATCCGGACCCACCGCGTCGAGCTGTGTCGAGGGGTACCACTCACCTCGCCGGAGCGTGCCCGAAGCGCCGCGGGGCTCATCATCGTCTTCGTCTCCGGCAACTGTAGGCCACCGCGTCGCCATCACCGTCCGCGAAGCTTCTCCACCGTCGGATCGCCATCCAACGTTCCAGATTCGTCCACGTCGCTCGAAGGTATTTCGCACGTTTCGGTTTCTAGATCTAATCTCAGTCGTTGGATCTAGATCCAACGCCCTAGATTGTGCCACGTAGCCATAGCCACACCATGCTTAGTTAAATCCCAGCCGTTAGACCTAGATCGTACGGTTAGGGTTAATCCGCGTTGTAGCGTTACATGCGATCTCAACCGTTCGATCGAGATCGAACGGTGCAGATCAAGCCATGTGTCATGCGCCGGGTCATGCCACGTCGCCCCCCAGCGACGCGGTTGAACCCGATCGGATCTTAGCCGTCCGATTCGAATCGAACGGTCCAGATCAAACCGCGTTAACCCGCACTGTGGCGGATTAGATCCACTCCGGACCGTCGAATTTCAAACCGACGACCCAGATTGCGCCACGCGTCCGAGAGCCGAACCGACGCGGTCAACTGAGCCGCGCCCGGTCGTCGCTGACGTCACGCGTGAAATCAGCGTGGGACCCGCGAGTCAGCGGCTGGACCAACGGCTCCATGACATCACCCGTGACGTCATGCTGACGTCACGGTGGGACCCGCGTGTCAGAGCCGCTCGGCCGAAACGCGGTGACGTCAGCGTTGGCATCATCCAGTGGTTCCCACGTGTCAGTGGCACGTGCACCCGTGGACCGGGTCCACGGTGGACCGATGCCGAACCGTGGGCCGAGTCCGTGGACCGGATGACGCAATGCCGACGTCATATTTCGATTTTTCAACAGAAAAATAATTCGGTGGAAATTCGAATTCCATGCTGACGTCAGCTGACGTCATAAATCCGGATTTTCAATAGAAAAATAAATGAATTAATTCGGTTTATTGATTTATATGAATTTTCAAACTTCAAACGCTTATAACTTTTGCGTTTCAACTCTGATTTGAACGATTCCACTTTCTAAATTTTTATAAAATTGAGATTTACTTAAAAATGAATATTAATTAATTTTTGGACATGAATTTTTCACTGTTTATGTTTATTTAATAGATTCTTTAAACTTTAAACAATTATAACTTTTGCATTTTAACTCCGATTTGGGCGATTCAAGTTTTTAAAAATTTGTAAAATTATGCCCTTTCTGTTATGGACTTTATTTGAACTTTTGAGCAATGTGTATGTACTGTTTTATTTATTTATTGCTATTTGCACGCGTTACAAGTAGACGTGTAAGTACCCAAAGGCTTCGAAGGTGAAGTTTTGACCAAGGAGCCAGCTCAAGACCAAGATCAAGTACTTTTTGAAGGCAAGTTATGCTTTGACCATGTTGATCCTACTTTTAGAAATTTTTAATTTAAACTATTGCATGCTATATTGAATAGAAAATTCTTTAATTAATTTCGGGAAATTAGATAAGAGCCAGCTTGCAATATGACACCTTGGTTATTTAATTATGTGCCATGAACCCTTGTCACCCTTGTTGTGGATTATTAGTTGGATTTTATTAAATTGCCAACATGGGTATTTAGACCGTTGTAGTACAATGCTTAGACCTGCCACGTATACATGACATGATTTTGGACAATTACATGTTAACCTTGACTTAATGAGATATGGAACATATTTCTGGAAAGTGGCATGTGTTATTGATGATGATGTTAATGGCACATAGTGCATGGTAATCAACTGGGGGTTTGATAAATAGTTTTGACCGGGGCATGTGGCAAGAGTGATCGGGTGGGCCAGTTGTGGCACCGGGGAAGTTGATTTGGTTCTTTGGGTAGTCTTGCCTCGGTCACCCTAAGGACTTAACCTTGCAAGCCTTTGAATTGAGTCAAACGTGCAACCACATGTCTGTAATGGGACGAACCTAGTTGATTAAGTTGCTAATAACTTACTTGTGGAACCTCGGGGTGTCAACTATACCTTTTGTGTAGTTGTACGGGGGAGCGTACCGGGGCTGCGGCCAGGTACCCATCTAACGGTTGATTGACCTAGACTTCGCCTTTGCCAAGGGAAGGGTTAGTGTGCAATAACCGGGGAAGCCCACTTGTACAGTTAGAGGTTTCCGAAAGACTTTGTTATGGACACTCACCTTTGTGGTGTTTGGCTGTATCTTGTGGGTAAAGTGCATAACCTCTACAGAGTGTAAAATCTATTCGAAGAGCCGAGTCCGCGACAATGGACATTGCTAAGGAATTACAGTCAAGGGTTAGACTTTTATGAAAATGACTTGACTTTGGAAGAATGGTTGGTTTGGGATGATGAATTGGACCTAGGATTGGGAAATGCTTTATTTGTGAGATCATTGTGAAAGTACTTTATTCATTATTGTTTTACCGCGTTGCAATCTATTATTGTATTTACTCATGCTACTTTACTGCAAATGAACCTGTTAGCCTATCCTTTGTATTAAGCCCTGCATGTAGAATATTAGCTTGCATTCTGTGCATGACTTGCTGAGTACCAAGTACTCACCCTTGCCACAATGCAACATCAGTTGAAGAAGAGTCGACACTAGCTTTGGAGGAAGAATACCAGGAGGAGCCGTCTAACTAGGGAGCGAGCCCAGTCAGTTGCCTGTGGTATACTGGATGGCGCCACGAAATCTATTTTATTCCACTGCAGTTATTTCTCTTTAATAAGTCTTCGCCCTACGAGGCGTATCTTTGTAACTTGACCATAAGGTCGAGCAACCAGTTTGGTTAATTAATTAGGGTACCTTACTATTTCGTCAAGTATGACTGTGATATATACCGATGTTGAAACTGTGTGCAGTAGCGTGATCCTGGACTAGTGCTGAATACACAGAGGGTCCGGATTTGCAAATTCGGGTCCCGACAGAGGTGGTATAAGAGCCATACTGACTGTAGGCTCACCCATAGTTAGAATGGTCGTAGTGAGGATAAAACCTATTTTCTAAAGTTAAAATTTGACAAGACAATGAATGAAATCTTGACTCATCCCCTTCTCTCTTCTCATACCCTCTTTGCTGAATTTCTCTTGTTCTCACTTGGTTTTAAAATATGCTGCGTTCTCACGTGAGTACTTTGGCAGACGAAGATGCCCAATAACTACGCCGAGCGTGCAGGAGGCTATGCCGCCGAGTTGTGGCGTATGTTACAGGTGCTTGGAGGTTTCGATAGGCCACTTTACCAGGGGACTACCATAGTGCAGGCTGGATTGGTCACGGCGTGGGACGTCAAGATCACAGTGTATGCTCGAGAGAAGGTGAAGTTTAGTTGCCCATGCTACTTCACAGCCAGGAGGTCTACATTTGAGATGGGAATCTAGGAGGTGTCACGCCGAGCTATGAGGCACATCGCTCGCACCTACTCTAGAGAGCTGGAGGGCACAGTGTTTCACCACCACCCACGTCGAGACAACAGGATCGAGCGGGAGCCGATTGAAGATGAAGATGCCACCGTCACACACTTGGCGAGGTTCGTCGTCGCGCAGGAGGATGCACTTGATGACACGGTGCAGGAGCTGCAGAAGGCCCGAGAGGAGATCAAGAAAGAAAAGAAAAGTCTGCAGGAGGTTCGAGAGTATATGTCCCATCTTCTGCGAAGGATTGATGAGCTGGAGATGGCATTGTATGGACAAGAGCCAGAGCCAGTACTGGAGCTGCACGAGCCAGATCCCGAGGAGCCGCAGCCAGACCCACAGCCTGCGCCAGAGCCGCAGCCAGAGCCAGAGGAGGACGTCGCATCGTCGACCACAGCTGTTGTTGGTCACGGAGATTGCTCCGCGCCGATGCCGCCGCACCCACCAAAAGGAGGCAGTGGAGGTTGGATTGATGATTGAGCTTTAAGCTTCGTAGTTGAGACTCCTTCTTCAAGTCGCGCCTAAGAATAAAGAGTCACCCTTAGAGGCGTTAGACTTCAGTGTGATAGTTGATTTGGATTTTCATTGCTTGCTGAGTGTGCAGTATGTGTTGCAAGGCTCTTAGGCATTGTGAGCAACCATACCAAGTTATTATTAAATAATAAAGTTAGATTTTGAGTTATACCTTCCACCCCGCATAAGTTTTCTCTATTACTTATCTATGCTTGTTTCCCCCTCATCTCTAAAACTTGGAGCGTTCGACAGATGGTGAACACCCGCGAAAACCTTGGAGGCAACGGGAGTGGTTCCCGCCCCGCAGTAAACCCTAATGATGGAGCACCTGCACCCCAGCCAGCACCGCCAGTTGACATGCAGAACTTTGGAGCCTTCCTTGCTGCACAGACTCAGCTGATGCATGCTATGATGCAGCAGGTCACTGCTCAGGCCACCGCTAATCAAGTCAATCAGGGACATCGTCAGGGCTCAAGGTTGTCAGAGTTCATGAGGACTCATCCACCCACCTTCTCTGGGAACTCCAATCCACTGGAGGCGGATGATTGGCTTAGGTCAATTGAGAGGAAGCTGCATATTACCCAATGTGTAGGAAATGAGAGGGTGCTCTACGCCTCTCATCAGTTGGAAGGGACCGCAGCAGAGTGGTGGGAGAACTTCTGCGCCACGCGGGAGAACCCACAGGATATCACCTGGGAGGAATTTACTGCTGCATTTCGCCAGTATCACGTACCAGAAGGAATAATGGACTTAAAGAAGGAAGAATTCAGGGCGCTGAAGCAAGGTAATCAACCGGTGTCTGAGTATCTGAACAAGTTCACACAGCTTGCACGCTACGCGCCTGAAGACGTAGCAACAGACAAGGCCAGACAGTCTCGTTTCCTGAAGGGGTTAAACTCGAGACTGCAGGTGGGATCGATCACCCACACCTTCCCAGACTTTCAGGAGCTTGTAAACAAGGAGCTCATTCTTGAGGATAAGCGCAAGGAACTGGATGAGAACCGGAAGCGCAGAATGCAACAACAGGGATCACGCCAGGAAGCGCAGCATCGTCTGAGGGTTGCGCCGAATCAGTTCTTTAGATTCCAGCTGCAAAATGCAGCAAGGACACCGTCGCCAGCACCTAGACCCGTCAATCAGAATTATCAGACCCCCAGCTCCAGCCAGAAACGCCGCTTCGAGCAGTCAACAGGGAGTAGTGAGATGCTACTATACATGTAATGAGCCAGGGCACTGTAACACCCCAAAATTTTGCTTTTCTTAAATTCATGTGTGATTTGGCACTTTGGTGAATTTTTGGAATTTTCTGGAATTTATTTGGATTTATTTGGAATTTATTTGAATTTATTCCATTTTGAAATAATTAAAGAATTTAATTTTGCAAATAAAATTTTGTTGGAAATATTTTATTTAAGTCCCAAATACCCTAAAATATTTTCCAGAATTTTTCTGGAATTTTTCCGAGTATTTTGCTATTTTTAATGAATTAAATGAATTACTGGGAATTATTTTAAATATTAAATCGCTGGAAATTCAAGTCGGGTCAAATCTTGTTCATCCGATCGAGCCCGAGTCAGACTCGAGTTCGAGTCCGACCGAGCCACGTGACTCGACCAAACCAACTCCAAAACCTAATCGATCCCAACCGTTGGATCAAGATCCAACGGCCAGGATCTTCCTGCATCGCTTTGGCCGAATCCAAGACGGATCCGATCGCGTCCACGCGATCGTGGCGTTGATCGTGCCACGTGGACGCGGCGTGCGTCATCGTCCCGCCGAGTCCGAGCCGGACTCCTCCGCCGCTGCCGCCGCTGCGGTAGGATTAGGGTTCCGTCAGGCGCTGCATGCCGAGGGCATTTAAATACCGGTGGTACCGAGGACCGCCGTGACCCCGCGCACTCTCTGCTCTACCTCACCGAGCCTCAGCCGCCGTAGATCCGCCGGAATCGCTCGCCGGAGTCATAGCATCCCTCCGCTGTGGTTTTGCTTGATTCCGCCACCGTCCGCCGTCCCCTGCCGCCATTGACCCCGGATCCGGAACCCACGGCCAGCGCGCACCGAAGAGACCCTTCACCTCGCCGGAGCACGTCCCAAGCGCCGTTCGTGTGGTCGCCGTCCTCGATCTTGCAGCCACGACTTCGCCGTGAAGCCATCGCCGACCCCGAGCTCCACCAACCGTCCGATCAAGATCCAAGGGCTCAGATCGCGCCACGTCACCCTCGGTGAGTTTCCCGTTGAAAATCCTAGATCTAATCTCAACCGTTGGATCTAGATCCAACGGCTTAGGTCGTGCCACGTAGCGGAATCGCACCAGGCTAGATTGGATCTGGACCGTTAGATCAAGATCCAACGGCCCAGATCAACCCGTGCGCCCAAGCACTGGAGGCCCAAATCCAATCCTAGCCGTCGGTTTTCAAACCAACGGCTACGATCGTGCCACGTGTCCAGGGAGCCGAACCGCCGCGCCACGCGGGCGTGCGCGTGGGTTACTGACACGCGGGGCCCGCGTGTCAGCGACCGCACCGTGACGTCACCCATGACGTCATCGGATGGACCCACTGCCAAGACCGTGGTCGAGCCCGCTGACGTCAGCGATGACGTCACCCGAGTGGTCCCACATGTCAGTCTCACGTGAGCCGTGGACCGGGTCCACGGTAGACCCGAGCCGAGCGTGGACCGAGTCCATGGACCGGCTGACATCAGCAGACCAATCCAGTGCTGCCACGTGTCCTCTTTGGCGCAATAAATGATTTTGAAAAGAAAATGATTTAATAAATCGGTTTAATAATTGATTTGAATTTCAAAACTTCAAACGCTTATAACTTTTGCGTTTCAACTCCGATTTGAGTGATTCAAATTTCTAAATTTGTATAAAATTGAGACCTACCTAAATATGAATTTTAATTAATTTTTGGACTAAAGTTTTTCTCTGCAAAATTATTTAATTGATTATTTAAACTTTAAATAATCATAACTTTTAACGTCTTAACTCCAAATTTGTGATTCCAGTTTCTAAAAACTCATAAAATTATGTTATATATGTTTATGGATTTTATTTGGATGTTTGGACACATTTTTACTATTGTTTATTCGTGTATTTGATATTTGCAAGCTATAAGAGTAGAAGTTGAAGTCTTGGGAAGGATTCGAAGGAGAAGTATTGACTCAGGATCCAACTCAAGACCAAGAACAAGTACTTTTTGAAGGCAAGTTGTGCTTTGACCATGTTGATCCTATTTCGAAAATCTATTTTGATTTAAACTATTGCATGCTAGTTCAATTAGAAAAATACTTTATTTAAACATGGGGGTTAGATAAATACCAATTTGCCGTATGACACCTTGATTATTTAAGTATGTGCCATGACCCCTTGTCACCCTAGTTGTGGATTACTAGTTGGACATTATTAAATTGCCAACATGGGTTTAGACCGTTGTAGTATCTTTGCTTAGACACGCTTTCGTGCTCATGACATGATTTTGGACAATCAAATGTTAATATTGACTTAATGATATATTGAACCTGTTTTGGAAAAGTATCATGTGATGTTGATGGCACGTGGTGCATGGTAATCAAGCGGGGTTTGATAAATAGTTTTCGGCCAGGGGCATGTGGCAAGAGTAATCAGGTGGGCCAGTTGTGGCATTGGGGATGTTGGTTTGGTTCTTCGGGTAGTCTTGCCCTGGTCACCCTAAGGACTTAACCTTGCAAGCCTTTGAACTGGGTCTAACGTGCAACCACATATGTAATGGGACGGACCTAGTTGACTAAGTTACTAATAACGCACTGTGGGACCTCGGGAGGTCAACTACACCCTTTGTGTAAGTTATGCGGGGAGCATACCGGAGTGAGGCCAGGTACCCATCTAACGGTTGATTGGCCTAGACTTCGCCTTAGCGAAGGGAAGGGTTAGTGCGCAATAACCGGGGAGGACCACTTGTATTGTTAGAAGTTTCCAAAAGACTTTGTTACGGGAACTCGCCTTTGTGGTGTTTGACTGTATCTTGTGGGTAAAGTGCATAACCTCTGCAGAGTTTAGAATCTATTCGAATAGCCGTGTCCGCGGTATTGGACATCGTCGGGAATTACAGTCAAGGGTTAGATTTTCTCAAAAATAACTTTGGTTTGAAAGGTTGGGCTAGATTAATAATGAAGTTGATGGAAATGTGGTTTAGGATGGGAAAGATGTTTACCAAACTTCTTGAATAGTTACTTATGCTTTACTTATTTCTCGCTTTGAATCTACTTACATTACTTTTCAAATGCTGTTTCGCAAATATACCTTGAGCTATTCCTTTGTACCAAGCCATGCATATAGTATATTAGCTTGCATTCTCATGCATGACTTGCCGAGTACCAAGTACTCACCCTTGCCACAATACAACACCAGTTGAAGAGGAGATCGCACAAGCTTTGGAGGAGGAACTCCAAGAAGATCCGTCTACTTAGGAAGCGAGCCCGATCATTACTGTGGTACCTTTGGATGGCGCCACGAAGTTATTTGATTTTTCGCTGCTATTATTTTTCTCTGAATAAGCTTCGCCTTGCGAGGCATATATTTGTAACTTGACCATAAGGTCAAGTAACCAGTTTGACTATTTAAATAAAAGTACTTTATTGGTATCGAGTGGTATGATTGTGATATTTACCGATGTTAAGACTGTGTGCACTAGCGCGTTCCTGGACTAGTGCTGAATACACAGAGGGTCCGGATTTGCAAATTCGGGGTCCCGACAGGCACTTCTCCAACAGCTACCCCAAGAAGACAGCAGAAGTGACCCCAGTCCGCTTCAACTTGGGCTCCACACCAGCCAGGACACCTGCACCAGGAGCAAATCGCGGGACAACACAGCCAGGAGCCGCGCCTCATACTGTGTTGAGAGGCCGAGTAAATCACGTGACTGCAGATGCACTTCAGAATGCTACGGACGTCGTACTGGGTAAGTTACTTGTTAACTCAGTACCTGCAACAGTTTTGTTTGACTCTGGAGCTTCGCATTCGTTTGTTTCTCAAGGCTTTGCTGCTAAAAATGATTTGGAGATTGCAAGACTTAAATGCATGCTTCTAGTTTAAACCCCTGGTTCCGAACTCCGAACTAAAGTAGGATGTTCTGGGGTAAGAATACTAATAGATGGGGTAGAGTTCCTAGCGAACCTTATTATATTGGAAACCCAGACCTTAGATGTTATCTTGGGAATGGATTGGTTATCCAAGCACATGGCCGTGCTGGATTGTGGGCGAAGGATTATCTCAGTTGAGAGCCCAAGTGGAAGAAAAGTGGAATTTCAAGCAACCGCCGTTCGAGATGGACAACTGATGGTCAAAAGTGCGAAGGCAATCAGCATAGAAGATGTTTCAGTGGTGAATGAGTATTCTGATGTTTTCCCTGAAGATTTGCCAGGGATGCTACCAGACAGAGACATAGAGTTTGTGATAGAGTTAGTACCTGGAATGGCACCAATAGCCAAGAGACCTTACCGGATGTCCATAGAAGAATTGGTAGAGATGAAGAAACAGCTTGAGGAGCTGATGGAAAAAGGGTTCATCAGACCGAGTTCGTCGCCATGGGGAGCACCAGTTCTGTTCGTCAAGAAGAAGGACGGGAGTTTCAGGATGTGCATTGACTACCGTGAACTCAATGAAGTCACCGTGAAGAACAGGTACCCGCTACCCAGGATCGATGACCTGTTCGACTAGTTGAGAGGAGCTGGAGTTTTCTCCAAGATTGATCTGAGATTAGGATATCACCAGTTGAAGATCCGATCACAAGATATCCCGAAGACCGCATTCTCGTCAAGATACGGACAATATGAGTTTACAATTATGTCCTTCGGTCTGACGAATAAGCCAGCTTATTTCATGAATATGATGAATAAAGTTTTCATGGAGTACCTGGATAAGTTTGTCGTCGTGTTCATAGATGACATTCTCATTTACTCCAAGTCAAGAGAAGAGCACGCAGAACATCTGAGGCTAGTCTTGGAGAAGTTGAGGGAACAACAACTCTTCGCCAAGTTCAGCAAGTGTGATTTCTGGAAAGACAAGGTGGAATTCCTTGGACATGTAATGACCGCAGAAGGAGTCGCCGTTGATCCAAGCAATGTAGAAGCTGTGTTACATTGGGAGCAACCGAACATCGTGACCCAGATTCGGAGTTTCCTTAGGATGGCAGGTTACTACCGCCGCTTCATTGAGGGCTTTTCGACGATTGCGAGACCTCTCACGCAATTGTTGAAAAAGGAGAAGAAGTTTAACTGGACGCCGGGATGTGAGAAAGGTTTCCAAGAGCTAAAGAGGCGATTGACATCAGCGCCGGTGTTGGTCTTACCGGATTTCAATCAAAGCTTCGATATATACCGTGACGCATCGCGCCAAGGGCTTGGATGCGTGCTGATGCAGAATAGAAAGGTTGTTGCGTATGCATCAAGGCAACTGAGGCTGCACAAAGAGAATTACCCAACGCATGATCTGGAGTTAGCTGCCGTGGTGCATGCTTTGAAGTTGTGGCATCACTATCTGATCGGAAATAGGTGCGAAGTGTATACAGACCATAAGAGTCTTAAATACATCTTCACCTAATCGGATCTGAACATGAGGCATAGGAGATGGCTAGAGTTGATCAAGGACTACAATGTCGGAATCCATTACCATCCCGGGAAGGCCAATGTGGTGGCCGATGCCTTGAGTCGGAAGAGCCATACCGTGAATATGATGGCCGCAGGTAGTCAAGATGAGTTGTGTGAGGAATTGCAGAAGATGAAGCTGGAGGTTGTACCGGAAGGATTTGTAGCTGCATTGGAAGTAAAGCCTACCCTGGAAGATCAGATTCGAGAAGGACAGAGAGATGATTCCAAAGTCCAGAGGATCAAGTCCAAGATAGAGGAAGGCAAGGCAAAAGACTTCAGACTGGATGAGCAAGGCATGTTGTGGTGAAGAATCGCATCTGTGTGCCGAACAAGAAGGAGCTGAAGCAACTGATTCTGGAAGAAGCCCATGACTCCAAGTATTCCATTCATCTAGGAAGCGCTAAGATGTATCAAGACCTGAAGGAAAGATTCTGGTGGTCGAGAATGAAACGTGAAGTGGCCGAACATGTTGCGTTGTGTGACTGAGGTCTTGGTGGTCAAGGATGTCATGCGGGACGTTCGGGCTAAGAGAATGGTGCACATGAAGAATGGTTAGTCACGTGAGAATGGCAGGAGGTCATTCGCGTGCAAAGTGTTAGTCACGTGAGTATGGTAGGGTTGCCATATGCGTGCAAGAGTTGTACTCGGCCAGGTTGGGCCAAGTAGAGTTGTGTTGGATACAGATTCCTTCTAGGGAATAGGAATCGTATTCAGAACTCCTTGTGGGGTTGGTCCTTTAAATAGGAGGGGTGTCTCCTGTTGAAGGGCATCAATCGCATCAAGCGGTGAGCGCATTGAGAGCCTCAAGCTCGATTTTAGGGTTTGTACTCTTTTGATGAGAGTACTTTAGACAAAATAAATAAAGATCAATTCTTCTAGTTTCTTGCGTGCTACAGTAACCACGTTGTTACAGTGTTTCCTGTCTTGATTCTTGTTTGCATGCTTGTTCTAATTCTAGATTGATTTTTGATTCCTGAGTTTTATCTTGATTTGATTCATCAAAAACCTTTCTAGGGTATTGATTTAGAGTTCCTCAAAGTCTAGTTGATTAATCTTTTGAAGATCTTGTTTAATCTTGAAGTTTTGATTAGATTAGTTTTCGTCAAGTTCTGGAACAGCAAGCTTGCAAAGATCATAACTTTTGATCCATAAGTTCGATCGAGCTGATTCTTTTTGGGTTTGATTCGTATTGGAATCTAGTTTCTTGTGTCCAAATTTTAGATTGTTATGACGGTTGGATCTCCGGGAATTCTCGTTTTACCGAAGCTCTATCATTCTGTTTTTGTCGAATACGAGGCAATTATTTGGTTCTGTTTTGGGGTGAACTTTTAGTAGATCAAGAATTTGGTTTTAGCTTTCGCACAATCATTCACCCCCCTCTGATTGCTATATTCGTATATTTCGATCCTACAAGTGGTATCAGAGCAAGTTTTTCTAATCTATCTTAACTGGTGATTAGATTAATGGATCGTTATTCGATAAAACCGTGTGTGTTCGATGGTGTTGATTTTCAGTTTTGGAAGGCCAAGATGGAGGCGTTCATCCAAGCACAAGGCTTCACAATTTGGGAGAAGGTCTACAAGCCATATGAAGTCCCTGCAAACGACAACGTCAACGACACCAACATGGGTTTAGACCGTTGTAGTATACTGCTTAGACCTGCTACATGCTCATAACATGATTTTGGACAATCAAATGTTAATATTGACTTAATGATATATTGAACCTGTTTTGGAAAAGTATCATGTGATGTTGATAGCGCGTGGTGCTTGGTAATCAACTGGGGTTTGATAAACAGTTTTCGACCGGGGCATGTGGCAAGAGTAATCAGGTGGGCCAGTTGTGGCATTGGGGATGTTGATTTGGTTCTTCGGGTAGTCTTGCCCTGGTCACCCTAAGGACTTAACCTTGCAAGCCTTTGAACTGGGTCATACTTGCAACCACATGGCTGGAATGGGACGGCCCTAGTTGACTAAGTCGCTAAGGACTCACTTGTGGAGCCTCAGGGTGTCAATTACACCGTTTGTGTGATTGTACGGGGGAGCGTATCGTGGCTGTGGCCAGATACCCATCTAACGGTGTGTTGGTCCCATACTTCGCCTTGGCTAAGGGAAGGGATGGTGTAGAGCACGAACCGGAGAGGACCACCTGTGTTGTTTGAGGCTTCGAAAGGCTTTATTACTGGGAACTCGCCTTTGTGGTGTTTGATTTGTATCTTGTGGGTAAAGTGCATAACCTCTGCAGAGTTTAGAATCTATTCGAATAAGCCGTGTCATGATCGACAATGCTCGGGAATTACAGTCAAGGGTTAGACTTTCTGAAAATAACTTTGGTTTGAAGGGTTGGATTGGTTTAATAATGGAGATGGTGGAAATATGGTTTAGGATGGGGAAAATGTTTATTAAATTTCTTGAAAAGTTATTTATGCTTTACCTGTTTCTACTGCTTTCGAATCTACTTGTATTACTTGTCAAAAGCTGTTTACTGCAAATATACCTTAAGCTATTCCTTTGTACCAAGCCATGCATATAGTATATTAGCTTGCATTCTGTGCATGACTTGCTGAGTATCAAGTACTCACCCTTGCCTCGACACAATACCAGTTGAAGAGGAGACTACGCCACCGGAGGAGGAATTCCAAGAGGATCCATCTACTTAGGGATGCGAGCGATCGATTGCTGTGGTATACTGGATGGCGCCACGATGTTACCTTATTTGATTTTCCGCTGCTATTATTTCTCTTTTAATAAGTTTCGCCTTGCGAGGCATATATTTGTAACTTGGCCATAAGGTCGAGTAACCAGTTTGGCTATTTAAATAAAGTACTTTATTGGTATCGAGTGGTATGATTGTGATATTTACCAATGTTAAGACTGTGTGCACTAGCGCGTTCCTGGACTAGTGCTGAATACACAGAGGGTCCGGATTTGCAAATTCGGGGTCCCGACAGAGGTGGTATCAGAGCCATACTTGACTGTAGGCTCAACCCTAGCTAGAATGGTCGTAGTGAAGATAAAACCTATTTTCTAAAGCTAAAAAGTTGTCAAGATAAGAAATGACCTCTCGACTTATCCCCTTCTCTCTTTTCTTGTCTCTTGCTGAAATTTTCCCTTACCTTGTCACAATTTAAAAATTTCGAGTTCTTACGTAAAGCACTCTTGTGACAGATGGAGGAAGAGTTCAACTACGTTGATCTGGGAGTTGGTCACGCCATGAACTTTGGCATATGCTCTGAGACTCTCGGAGATTTTGAGAAGCCCCAATACCAAGTGGAAGTGATCAGACAAGCGGGATTGATCAAGGCTTGTGACGTGAGGATTGAGGTACCTGCTAGGAAAAAGGGCCCAGGCAATCGCCCGATACACTGCACTGCCAGGAGATCTACAATGCAGATGGGTATCCAAGAAGTATCACGACGCGCAATGCGGCACATTACCCGTATCTACGCCAGAGAATTGGAGAGTACGGTGTTCCGTTACCATCCGCGCAGCGATAACCTTCTTGACCCGAAGGAGATTCAGGATGAGGATGCCACGGTTACACAGTTGGCACGATTTATTGTCGCCCAGGAGGATGTACTAGATAATACAAGCAAGGAGCTACAGAAGGCCCGCAAGGAGATCACGACAGAGAAGAACAGATGGCGGGAAGCTCAAGAGTATGTGGCACACCTTCTGCGAAGGATTGACGAGTTGGAGATGACCTTGTACGGACCAGACCCAGAGCCAGTACTCGAGCTACACGAGCCAGATCCAGAGGAGTCAGATCTCGATGAGGACACTGCTTCTTCGACTACCATAGAGGACACAGTTGCTGGACATGGCGATCGTTTCGCGCCTATGCCGCAGCATCCGCACCCAGGCCGTGGAGGTTTTCTCGATGAGTGAGCATAGGTTCTATAGTGAGACTCCTTCGCCGAGTCGAGTCATAGAATAAAGAGTCACCCTTTAGGCGTTAGACTCCAAAGTTAGTTCGATTTGGATTTGCTTTGTTTGCTGAGTGTGCAGTATGTGTTGCAAGGCCCTTAGGCATTGTAAGCAGCCATACCAAGTTATTAATAATAAAGTTGGACCTTAAAGATACACCTTTCGCCCCGCATAAAATTCCATATTACTTGTCTATTCTTGCTTCCCTCTCATCTCTAAACCTAGAGCAAATCGACAGATGGTGAACACCCGCGGAAACTTTGGAAGCAATGGGAGTGGTTCTCGCCCAGAAACCCCAATGATGGAGCACCAAAGACCGCTTGATTGATATGCAGAATTTTGGAGCATTTCTTGCTGCTCGGACTCGATTGATGCATGCTATGATGCAACAAATGCAGCACGTCATCGCTCAGGCCATCGCTAATCAAGTTAATCGGGGACCACGCCGTAATACAAGACTATCGAGTTCATGAGAACTCACCCACCCACTTTCTCCGGGAATGCCAATCCATTGGAGGCCGATGATTGGTTAAGATCAATCGAGAGGAAGCTACACATAGCTCAATGCATAGGAAATGAGAAGGTACTCTACGCTTCTCATCGGTTGGAAGGAACAGCCCGAATGGTGGGAGAATTTACGTGCCACGCAAGAGAACCCTCAAGATATCACTTGGGAAGAGTTCCACAGGTTTGCATTCGACAGATCACGTGCTGAAGGAATCATGGACCTTAAGAAGGAGGAGTTCAGAGCATCAAACAAGGTAATCACCAAAGGGTCGACTACTGAACAGTTCACACGGCTAGCACGCTACGCACCTGAGGATGTAGCGACAGATAAATCCAGCAGCCTCGTTTTATGAAGGGACTTAACTCAGGATTGCAAGTAGGGTTGATCACCCACACCTTTCCAGATTTCCAAGAGTTGGTGAATAAGGCGCTTATTCTTGAGGACAAGCGCAAGGAACTGGATGAGAACAGAAGCGCAGGATGCAACAAAGAAGGATCACGCCAGGAACGCAACAAATACCGAGAGTTGCACCAAATCAATTCTTGATTCCAACCACGAATGCAACAAGGACACCATCCGCACCAAGACCGGTCAATCGAACTACTGACCCAGCCCCGCTAGAAACGCTACCCCAGTCGGCAAGAAGGAACAGTGAGACGCCGCTACAATCGCAACGAGCCAGGACACTTTGCCAACTTGATTGTCCAAAGAAGACAGCAGGAGTGACTCGATTCGCTTCAATCTAGGAACCACCCAGCTAGGACGCCAAAGACAGGAGCCACACCCTGCACCGTGGTGAGAGGCCGAGTCAACCATGTCACCGCAGATGCACTACGTAATGCTACGGACGTCAGATCGGGTAAGTTACTTGTTAACTCGGCACTGCAACGCTTTGTTTGACTCGAGCTTCAGATTCGTTTGTTTCGCAAGGCTTTGCTACTAGAAATGATTTGAGGATTGCAAGGCTTAAGTGCATGCTTTTAGTTCAAACCCTCGGTTCCGAACTCCGAATCGAAAGTAGGATGTTCCGGTGAGAATCTTGATAGGTGGAATAGAGTTCCTAGCAAACCTTATAATTTTGGAGACCTGCACCTAGACGTCATATTGGGAATGGATTGGTTATCCAAGCACAAGGCCGTATTGGATTGTGGACGAAGGACTATCTCAGTTGAGAGCCCGTGTGGGAAGAAAGTGGAATTTCAAGCCACTGCAGTTAGAGATGGACAGTTGATGGTTAACAGTACCAAGGCAATCAGCATAGAGAATGTCCCAGTAGTGAATGAGTACCCCGATGTTTTTCCCGAAGATCTACCTGGTATGCCGCCAGACAGGGACATAGAGTTTGTGATAGAGCTTGTACTGCACAAAGACCGATAGCAAAGAGACCCTATCGGATGTCTACCGAGGAGTTGGTAGAGATGAAGAAACAGCTAGAAGAGTTAATGGAGAAAGGATTTATCAGACCAAGTTCGTCGCCGTGGGGAGCACCAGTTTTGTTTGTCAAGAAGAAGGACGGGAGTTTCAGGATGTGCATTGACTACCGTGCACTCAATGAAGTCACCGTGAAGAATAAGTATCCGCTACCCAGGATTGATGATTTGTTTGATCAGTTGAGAGGAGCCGGAGTTTTCTCCAAGATTGATCTGAGATCGGGATACCATCAGTTGAAGATCCGATCATTATATATTCCGAAGACTGCTTTCTCGTCAAGATATGGACTTTACGAGTTCTGATTATGTCCTTTGGATTGACAAATGCGCCAGCTTATTTCATGAATATGATGAATAAGGTGTTCATGGAATATTTGGACAAGTTTGTCGTCGTGTTCATAGACGATATCCTAGTCTATTCCAAGACAGAGGATGAACATGCCGAACACTTAAGGCGAGTTTTGGAAAAGCTGAGGGAACAACAACTTTTCGCCAAGTTCAGCAAGTGTGGTTTTTGGAAGGACAAGGTGGAGTTTCTTGGACATGTAATGACCGCATGAAGGAGTCGCCGTAGATCCAAGCAAAGTAGAAGGCGTGTTACATTGGGAGCACCAAGATCGTGACCAGATTCTGAGTTTCCTTGGAATGGCAGGATACTACCGCCGTTTCATCGAAGGCTTCTCGACAATTGCGAAACCTCTTACGCAATTGCTGAACAAGGAAAAGAAGTTTGCATGGATGCCAGAATGTGAGAAAGGATTTCAGGAGCTGAAGAAGCGATTGGCGCCAAGACCGGTGTTAGTTCTACGGATGTTGCTCAAAGCTTCGATATTTATTGTGACGATCGCGCCAAGGACTTGGATGTGTCGATGCAGAATGGAAAGGTCGTCGCTTATGCGTCAAGGCAGTTGAGGCCGCATGAGGAAAATTATCCGACACATGACCTAGAGTTAGCTGCCGTAGTGCATGCTTTGAAGATATGGCGTCACTATCTGATTGGAAACAGATGTGAAGTATATACGGATCATAAGAGCCTTAAGTACATATTCACCCAGTCGGATCTGAATATGAGGCAAAGGAGATGGCTAGAGTTGATCAAAGACTATAATGTTGGAATCCATTACCATCCCGGGAAGGCCAACGTGGTAGCCGATGCCCTGAGTCGGAAAAGCCATACCGTGAGTACGTTGCTAGCCACAAGTCAGGATGAGTTATGTGAGGATTTTCAAAAGATGAAGATTGAGATTGTACCTAGCGGATTCTTGGCCACATTAGAAGTAAAGCCTACCCTAGAGGATCAGATCCGAGAAGGACAGAAGGATGATGACAAGATCCGCAGGATTAAGTCCATCAAGGAGGAAGGCAAGGCAGAGGACTTCAAGTTGGATGAGCAAGGCACGTTGTGGATGAAGGATCGCATTTGTGTGCCTAACAAAAAGGAGTTAAAGCAAGCGATTCTCGGAAGAAGCCCATGACTCCAAGTACTCAATTCATCCCGAAGCGCCAAGATGTATCAGGATCTCAAGGAGAGATTCGGTGGCCGAGTATGAAACGTGAAGTTGCCGAGCATGTTGCATTGTGCGGCGTATGCCGAGAGAGTCAAGGCAATGCATCGAGACCAGCAGGATTGCTACACCGCTGAAAATACCGAGTGGAAGTGGGAGGAAATCGGAATGGATTTCATTACCGGTTTGCCGAAGACTCAAGGAGGTTATGACTCCATATGGGTTATAGTGGATCGCTTGACTAAAGTAGCCCATTTTATCCCCGTGAAGACCACTTACTCGGAGATAAATTAGCGTAATTGTACATGATCGGGATTGTCTGTTTGCACGGAGTGCCAAAGAGGATTGTATCGGACAGAGGTACCCAATTTACCTCAAGGTTACGGAATAAGTTGCATGAAGCCATGGGAACCCGCTTTGAACTTCAAGATGACTTATCATCCACAGACGGATGGACAGACCAGAAAGAGTCAACCAGATTCTGGAGGATATGTTGAGAGCTTGTGCATTAGCTTATGCTACCTCTTGGGATAAGAGTTTGCCGTATGCCGAGTTCGATTACAACAATAGTTATCAGGCTAGTTCTGAGATGTCACCTTTGAGGCCTTTGTATGGTCGACCCTGTCGGACGCCATTGAATTGGAATGAGACCGGCGAGCGCCGTGTCTTCGGACCTGATATTCTTCAAGAGGCTGAAGAACAGATCGCTATGATTAGGGAAAGGTTGAAGATAGCCTAATCTCGACAGAAGAGTTATGCTGACAATCGTCGCCGAGATTTGAGTTTTGAACCAGAAGACTTTGTTTACCTCAGAGTTACGCCTCTCAGGGGAGTTAAGAGGTTCCATGCCAAAGGGAAACTTGCACCCCGTTATGTTGGACCATTTAAGATTTTGAGTCGCAGAGGCGAAGTTGCCTACCAGCTGGAGTTGCCGCAGTCGTTGGCAGGAGTGCATGATGTATTCCATGTGTCCCAGTTGAAGAAGTGTCTCCGAGTTCCTAAGGAGCAGACACCGTTAGAATCAATTGAGTTGCAAGAGGATTTGACTTATAAGGAGTATCCCGTGAGGATTCTGGACACAATGGATCGAGAAACTAGAAACAAGTCAACCCGTTTCTGTAGAGTTCAGTGGAGCAACCATGAAGAAAGCGAAGCGACTTGGGAGCGCGAAGAGGATTTGAAGAAAGAGTTTCCAAACCTATTCTGTAGTGAGCCCTGAATCTCGGGGACGAGATTCTATTAAGGGGGGGAGGTTTGTAACACCCCAAAATTTTGCTTTCCTTAAATTCATGTGTGGTTTGGCACTTTGGTGAATTTTTGGAATTTTCTGGAATTTATTTGGATTTATTTGGAATTTATTTGAATTTATTCCATTTTGAAATAATTAAAGAATTTAATTTTGCAAATAAAATTTTGTTGGAAATATTTTATTTGAGTCCAAAATGTTCCAAAATATTTTCCAGAATTTTTCTGGAATTTTTCTGAGTCATTTGCTATTTTTAATGAATTAAATGAATTACTGGGAATTATTTTAAATATTAAATCGCTGGAAAATCAACTCGGGTCAAATCGTTCATCCGATCAACCCGAGTCAGACTCGAAGTTCGAGTCCGACCCGAGCCACGTGGTCGAGCCGAACCCGCCGCCGAACCCTAGCCACGCGGCCGGTTGGATCAAGATCCAACGCCAGATTGCGCCACGCCGCCCCTAGTCGAGACCGAAGTCGAACCCGTTCGTGCCCGTGCGATCGTGGCCGTCCGTCGCCGCGTGGGCGGCTAGGATTGAGCCGCGTCGCCGCCGCGTGTCCGGAAGCCGGACTCGCCGCCTGCATCGCCTCGCCATGGAAACCGTCGCATCTCGACGTCCGAGCCAGATTTAAGGCGTGAGTGCGAGCCCGAGGATCACCGTCACCGCGGCGCACCTTTGCCCTAGCCGCCACTCGGAGAGCTCCTCCGTGCTCACGATTCCTCGCCGGAGTTGATTAGGGTTAATTTAGGGTTTTGGCGTCGTTCGCCGCCCACCGCTTCTCCGTCGTGTTGGTGGCAGATCCGAGACCGCAAGGACGAGGCGCGTCTGGGAGTCATCCACTTCGCCGGAACGCCCTCAAACGCCGTGTGGGAGGTCGCCTTCCCCGACTCCGACGGAGCAGCGCCGCCGCAACACCATCGTCAACCCCGAAGCACGTCAGCCGTCCGATCGAAATCCAACGATCCAGGTGAGCCACGTGTAACCAAAACCTCGGAACCCAGATCGGATCTGGACCGTTGGATTAAGATCCAACGGCCCACGATCGGCCACGTCCGCTCCAACACATGAGCCTAGATCCAATCCGAGCCGTCGGATTTCAAACCAACGGTCAGGATAGCGCCACGTGTACTCTAGCTGCGTACACTCGCGCGTGAGCGCGTGTCTCTGACACGCGGGGCCCGCGTGTCAGCGACTGCACCGTGACGTCACCCATGACGTCATCGGTGGGTCCCACATGTCAGCACCGTGGGCTGAGTCCCGCTGACGTCAGCGATGACGTCACCCGAGTGGGCCCACATGTCAGTCTCACGTGGAGTCGTGGACCGAGTCCACGGTGGACCGAGCCAAACCGTGGACCAAGCCCATGAGCCGGCTGACGTCAGCCAGCCAATCAGGAGCTGACACGTGTCCATGCTGACGCAATAATTAATTTCCGAAAAAGAAAATGATTTATTAATTCGAAAAATGATTTCAGATTTTGTTTCAAACTTCAAACGCTTATAACTTTTGCGTTTCAACTCCGATTTGAGTGATTCAAATTTCTAAATTTGTATAAAATTCAGATCTACTTAAATATGAATTTTATTTAATTTTTGGACTAAAGTTTTCCTCTGTAAAATTATTTAATTGATTATTTAAACTTTAAATAATCATAACTTTTGCGTTTTAACTCCAAATTTGACGATTCCAGTTTCTAAAAATCCAGAAAATTATGTTCTCTCTGTTTATGGATTTTATTTGGAGTTTTGGGATGTTTTTGCCTATTGTTTATTTGTGTTTTGCTATTTGCACGCTTTACGAGTAGACGTTGAAGTGCCGGAAGGATTCGAAGGAGAAGTATTGACTCAGGATCCAACTCAAGACCAAGAGCAAGTACTTTTTGAAGGCAAGCTGTGCTTTGACCATGTTGATCCTATTTCGAAATCTATTTTGATTTAAACTATTGCATGCTAGATCAATTAGAAAGATACTTTGTTTAAACATGGGGATTAGATAAATACCAATTTGCTGTATGACACCTTGATTATTTAAGTATGTGCCATGATCCCTTGTCACCCTAGTTGTGGATTACTAGTTGGACGTTATTAAATCGCCAACATGGGTTTAGACCGTTGTAGTATACTGCTTAGACCTGCTACGTGCTCATAACATGATTTTGGACAATCAAATGTTAATATTGACTTAATGATATATTGAACCTGTTTTGGAAAAGTATCATGTGATGTTGATAGCGCGTGGTGCTTGGTAATCAACTGGGGTTTGATAAACAGTTTTCGACCGGGGCATGTGGCAAGAGTAATCAGGTGGGCCAGTTGTGGCATTGGGGATGTTGATTTGGTTCTTCGGGTAGTCTTGCCCTGGTCACCCTAAGGACTTAACCTTGCAAGCCTTTGAACTGGGTCATACTTGCAACCACATGGCTGGAATGGGACGGCCCTAGTTGACTAAGTCGCTAAGGACTCACTTGTGGAGCCTCAGGGTGTCAATTACACCGTTTGTGTGATTGTACGGGGGAGCGTATCGTGGCTGTGGCCAGATACCCATCTAACGGTGTGTTGGTCCCATACTTCGCCTTGGCTAAGGGAAGGGATGGTGTAGAGCACGAACCGGAGAGGACCACCTGTGTTGTTTGAGGCTTCCGAAAGGCTTTGTTACGGGAACTCGCCTTTGTGGTGTTTGACTGTATCTTGTGGGTAAAGTGCATAACCTCTGCAGAGTTTAGAATCTATTCGAATAGCCGTGTCCGCGGTACTGGACAATGCTCGGGAATTACAGTCAAGGGTTAGACTTTCTGAAAATAACTTTGGTTTGAAGGGTTGGATTGGTTTAATAATGGAGATGGTGGAAATATGGTTTAGGATGGGGAAAATGTTTATTAAATTTCTTGAAAAGTTATTTATGCTTTACCTGTTTCTACTGCTTTCGAATCTACTTGTATTACTTGTCAAAAGTCACATCGCAAATATACCTTAAGCTATTCCTTTGTACCAAGCCATGCATATAGTATATTAGCTTGCATTCTGTGCATGACTTGCTGAGTATCAAGTACTCACCCTTGCCTCGACACAATACCAGTTGAAGAGGAGACTACGCCAGCTTCGGAGGAGGAATTCCAAGAGGATCCATCTACTTAGGGATGCGAGCGATCGATTGCCTGTGGTATACTGGATGGCGCCACGATGTTACCTTATTTGATTTTCCGCTGCTATTATTTCTCTTTTAATAAGTTTCGCCTTGCGAGGCATATATTTGTAACTTGGCCATAAGGTCGAGTAACCAGTTTGGCTATTTAAATAAAGTACTTTATTGGTATCGAGTGGTATGATTGTGATATTTACCAATGTTAAGACTGTGTGCACTAGCGCGTTCCTGGACTAGTGCTGAATACACAGAGGGTCCGGATTTGCAAATTCGGGGTCCCGACAATTGCTTAGTGCTTTGGACATGTCAGTGTGGGAGATGAAAGTAACATCTATACAAGAATCTACTACCATGAGCACACTCACATTAGATGTTCTTTACTCTAAGTTGAAAACTCATGAGTTGGATGTTCTTGCCAGGAAGGGTAACATTAAATCAATTGCTTTGATCTCTAACCCTAACATGTCAAATGCAAATTCTTCTTCTAGCTTTGCCTTGTCTTCCATGTCTTCTTTAACAGATGAGCAACTTGAAGAGTTTCCTGAAGAAGATCTGGCACTACTCTCTTCTCGCTTTAACAAAGCTTTGCAGAATGTGAGAATGAGAAAGAGAGGTGGTCCTCCAAGATGCTATGAGTGTGGTGACCTCAACCATATTCGCACAAATTGTCCTAAGCTTGCAGGAAAAACATCAAAGGAGGAGAAGGACAACAATGATGAAGGAATGAGAAGAAAAGGTTCTCGTCAAATGATAGGAAGAAGAAGAGCTTCATCAACCGCAAGGTGGTTCACCGAGTTCTTTCCGCTCTTGAACAAGTCAATTTGAGCGATGTGGACTCGGAGAGCAGCGAAGATGATGCAACTCCAAGCAAGCATGATTTGATAGGATTATGTCTCATGGCAAGCAGCAAGGATAGCTTCACCGAGGCGACCACGACAAAGAATCGCAATGAGGTAGATCCCTCTTATGATGAATTAGCTATTGCTGTTGCTCGTCTTGGAAAATTGCTTGACAAACGTGATAAGAAAATTAAGAAACATGATTTCATTATTGAATCATTGAATGCTGAAATTACTAGACTTAAGACTTTGATTCCTAGTGATGATACTTGCAAATCATGTGACTTAATTTACAATGAGCTCACCTTGCTTAGGAAAGAACATGCTCTTTTGTTGCATCTAAATGAGAAAAATGAGAAACATGTTGTACATGCTAGCTGTTCCAATCGATGATTTGCATAGTTCAACTTCTTGTTCTAAATGCTCAACTCTTGAATTAAAATTGAAAGATGCAAATGCCAGGGTTTCTCAATTAACTGATAATTTGCTTTCACATGAAATTCTCTCATGCTCAACTTGTCGCAAGCAAAAAGGAAAAGTAGATATTCCCTGCAACAATTGTTTAACTCTTGCTAAGAAAGTTGATTACCTGCAAAACTCTTTGGAACGTTTCATTAATGGCAAGAAAAAGTTGAACATGATTTTGGATCAATCTAAGGTTAGCACAAACAAGAGAGGTTTAGGTTTTGATCCTTATGCCACATATGAAACTAAACCTCGCACTGTTGTTCAGGCTCCTTGCAAAATTGAGTTATCTAATGAGCCTAAGAAAATTGCTTTTCAATCTGCTGGTTTTTTATCTTCTACTATGATGAATGCAAAATGTGCTTTTACTGTTAAAGCTAAACATCATGTCAAGTACACTTGCACTCATTGTGGTAGAGATGGACACTTAGTAGATTTTTGCTTTAGACTAGCCAAACTGCAAAAGAAGGAAAGAACTGAGGCTAGGTCAAATTTCAGCAAAGCACATTTTTATGCGCCTAGAGTGATGAAAACACCTTCTGTTCCTACAAACATGGGAAAAGGCAAATCTGATTTTTTGCATAAAAACTATCGTGTTGTACCTACTGTTGTGCGTCGTGTGTCTCAGTACTGGATTCCCAAAAGTCTCATTCCTAACCCCAGTACTGAGGCCTCGACATGTTCTTCTATGTAGGCTTCTCACGCGAGGAAGGAGAACATATGGCTAGTGAATTTCGGATGCTCACATCACATGTTCGGTGATAAGATTTGGTTCTCCTTCACTCGTGCATCTCGTGCTAAAAGTGTTATTTTTCAAGATGCTTATTCCACTGTTTTCGCAAAAGGCACTAGTCCAAATAGTGCAGGTACAGGTGCATATGTTCAGGGGGAGAGTGTCTTTGTTCATAAAAGATGATGATGATGATGCTATTGAGGATGAGATAATTGAAGGTTTACATGAGAGACTCTTCCCACATGCTTGTGTGTGCTTGTTTTCAAGCTTCCCACGTGCTTCACATCGACAAGTGTTCAAGTGAACTTTCAGGTATCTCTATGGTACTCAAGATTTTGGCATTTGGCTTTCTGCTTCCTTATGCATTAGTTTAAGAGCTTATTCTGATGTTGACTTTGGAGGATGTTGAATTGATTTGGTTCGTGCCACCTCTTGAGTAATCCCCTTTCTTGAGCATATTGATATTGAATTTCACTTTCTTAGAGATCATGTTGAAAAAGAAAATATTGTGCTTCACCATGTGGATACTGAACATCAATTGGCAGACATTTTTATAAAACCTTTGTCTTCTTCTCATTTTGCTTTTATTCGGGGAGAACTTGGGATTGTTCATCCAATGGGCTTGTTTTGAGGGGGAGTTTCCTTGCCAAGTTCTTTCACTTAATGAGCTCACTTTATCATATTTCTTTATATATTATGTAATTGTGCTAATATATGATAATCTAAATTGTTCCACTTGAACTAAAAATGACATTGCGGAATTCCTTGGTTTGATTGCCTATAGCTAAATACTCTGTTATTTCTTACTCTTCTAGGCTTGATATTGAATCTTCTTGACAAATTTGGGCTATGAAGCAAGTGCGTTTTCAGCTTTACTCTTTCATAAGACCTTTTAATCACTTTTGCATGTTTATAATCAAAGAAAAATGAAAAGAAAATGGAATCAATAAAAAAAGGTTGTTAAAAGCAAAAGCCTCAAGTTATGAGCTTCAGGAATGCTTTCCCTAAAAAGATAAGATGTATGCTCCAAGCATGCCATTCCCTGAAAGACAAGATGTATGCTTCAAGCATGCCACTTCAAGGAAATAAAAGAAGTATGCTTCAAGCATGCCACATGCAGTTTACTGTTTAAAGATTAAATTGGTCCACTAGATTGGAGTTGAAACTACTTGCTTGACCTGATTTGTTATTTGCTTCAACTTTGAGCCTTTGTTTTTCTACTAAAGGTTTTGCTTAGTACTTGGCTATAGTTGACTGAATTGACGTTGAGATGCATGTCATTCCCTAACTTGTTAAAATCACATCAAGATCATGTATTTTGCATATTATGTGATATATAAGGTTATATGATCGAATGAGCTCATCTTTTCCTATCTTGGCACTCTTTTGTTTCTCCTTGTGAAATCTTTGCTACAGAAAAAATTTTGAACCTGTTCTCTCTTTTGTACTCTTGATGAATCCATTGTCAAAGGGGGAGAAATTTGGGAATCATTGAAAAGTTTAAGGAAAAAGGGGGAGAAGAAAAAGGGGGAGTTGTGTTTGGAAATTTGAGAATTTTGGGAGAAGTTTGGAGAATTTTGGAATTTTTGGGCACATTGCACATTCACACACATTTTCCTTCTCAGGGGGAGATTTTGTTTTGCTTTTTGGTCAAAGGGGGAATTCTGTGTTTTCTTACTTTGGTCTTTGATCCTTTGGATTTCAAAATCTTTTGTAAAGTGAATGCCAAATGTTCAATTCTAAGTGGTGTTGCCAATGTTTTCATCAAGGGGGAGATTGTGAAATCATGTGCTGAAAAATTGGCTTAGAATTGAATTTGCAAATGTGTTTGTTCATGTGTTTTGTCAATTTGACAAGAAACAGTAAGTTTCGCTTTGGCGCCGGACCAAACTTAAAGAAAACAGTAAGTTTCCCATCTACGACGGACAAACTTTGTTGGTCTGTCGTGGACATGCTTTTGAACTCATTGAGCCAAACTCAATTTTCCTCAAAAACCAGTAAGTTGTGCATGTACGACGGACTAAGTTTTGGGTCTGTCGTGGACATGCTTTTGAGCGCATGAGCCAAACTCTTTTTTCCAAGGAACAGAGACTTTCACGTGTACAACAGACCGATTTTGTTTGTCCGTCGTGAATGGACTTTTTCTAGTTTTTTATTCTTGGTCCGTTGTGAACATGTTTTTGCTCGGTTTGAATGTTTTGCAAGAATTGAAATGATTTGAATTTGAGATTATGAAATTTGTGATGATTTCATGATGCTTCTTTTGAAGTGGACTTTATGCAATGCTCATGTGAGTAGTTGCATGGATTGACATTGAGTCAAGTCGTGGACTTGTGCTCGGATTCGTTTTGTGGTTTGTTCATGTGCAGGTATTGCTCGAAGACGAATGTGGTCGATGACGGGACCGGAACTAGGTTCATGGAGGAACTGAGGTTCGGGACTAAGTTCAGGGAGGAACTGAGGTCTTGGTGGTCAAGGATGTCATGCGGGACGTTCGGGCTAAGAGAATGGTGCACATGAAGAATGGTTAGTCACGTGAGAATGGCAGGAGGTCATTCGCGTGCAAAGTGTTAGTCACGTGAGTATGGTAGGGTTGCCATATGCGTGCAAGAGTTGTACTCGGCCAGGTTGGGCCAAGTAGAGTTGTGTTGGATACAGATTCCTTCTAGGGAATAGGAATCGTATTCAGAACTCCTTGTGGGGTTGGTCCTTTAAATAGGAGGGGTGTCTCCTGTTGAAGGGCATCAATCGCATCAAGCAGAGCTGAGCGCATTGAGAGCCTCAAGCTCAGTTTTAGGGTTTGTACTCTTTTGATGAGAGTACTTTAGACAAAATAAATAAAGATCAATTCTTCTAGTTTCTTGCGTACTCTGAGAACCACGTTGTTACAGTGTTTCCTGTCTTGATTCTTGTTTGCATGCTTGTTCTAATTCTAGATTGATTTTTGATTCCTGAGTTTTATCTTGATTTGATTCATCAAAAACCTTTCTAGGGTATTGATTTAGAGTTCCTCAAAGTCTAGTTGATTAATCTTTTGAAGATCTTGTTTAATCTTGAAGTTTTGATTAGATTAGTTTTCGTCAAGTTCTGGAACAGCAAGCTTGCAAAGATCATAACTTTTGATCCATAAGTTCGATCGAGCTGATTCTTTTTGGGTTTGATTCGTATTGGAATCTAGTTTCTTGTGTCCAAATTTTAGATTGTTATGACGGTTGGATCTCCGGGAATTCTCGTTTTACCGAAGCTCTATCATTCTGTTTTTGTCGAATACGAGGCAATTATTTGGTTCTGTTTTGGGGTGAACTTTTAGTAGATCAAGAATTTGGTTTTAGCTTTCGCACAATCATTCACCCCCCTCTGATTGCTATATTCGTATATTTCGATCCTACAGTGACATATGTTAGAGAGTCAAGGCAATGCATCAGAGGCCAGCAGGATTACTGCAGCCGCTAAAGGTACCTGAGTGGAAGTGGGAGGAAATCGGGATGGATTTCATTACCGGTTTACCAGAGCCTCAAGGAGGGTATGACTCCATATGGGTTATAGTGGATCGTTTGACTAAGGTCGCCCATTTTATCCTTGTGAAGACCACTTATTCGGGAGACAAATTAGCGGAGTTGTATATGACCAGAATTGTTTACCTGCACGGAGTGCCGAAGAAGATTGTATCAGACAAAGGTACCCAATTTACCTCGAGGTTTTGGAATAAGTTGCATGAAGCCATGGGGACCCGTTTGAACTTCAGTACCGCATATCACCCGCAAACGGATGGACAGACCAAAAGAGTTAACCAGATTATCGAAGATATGCTAAGAGCTTGTGCATTGGCTTATGCTACCTCTTGGGATAAGAGTCTGCCGTATGTTGAGTTCAGCTACAATAACAGTTATCAGGCCAGACTACAGATGTCACCTTTTGAGGCACTGTATGGTCGACCTTGTCAAACACCGTTGAACTGGAATGAGACAGGTGAACGCCGTGTCTTTGGGCCGGACATTCTTCAAGAAGCCGAAGAGCAGATTGCCATGATCCGGGAAAGACTGAAGATAGCTCAGTCAAGACAGAAAAGTTACGCGGACAACCATCACCGAGACTTGAGCTTTGAACTGAAGGATTTCGTGTACCTTAGGGTTACCCCTCTCAAGGGAGTTAAGAGGTTCCACGCCAAAGGAAAACTCGCACCGTGTTATGTTGGACCATTTAAGATTTTAGCCGCAGGGGCGAAGTTGCCTACCAGTTGGAGTTACCGCAGTCGTTGGCATGAGTGCATGATGTGTTCCATGTATCACAACTGAAGAAGTGTCTTCGAGTACCAGATGAGCAGAGACCGTTAGAGTCAATAGAGCTGCAAGAGGATCTTACTTACAAGGAGCACCCCATGAAGATTCTGGACACCATAGATCGAGAGACGAGAAATAAGTCAACCCGTTTCTGCAAAATCCAGTGGAGCAACCATGCAGAGAGTGAAGCGACTTGGGAGCGCGAGGAGGATTTGAAGAAAGAGTTTCCAAACCTATTCCTTAGTCAGCCCTGAATCTCAGGGTCGAGATTCTGTTAAGGGGGGAGGTTTGTAACACCCCAATTTTTTGCTTTTCATGAATTTGGATGTCATTTTGCACTTTGGTGAATTTTTGGAATTTTTTGGAATTTATTTGGATTTAATTTGAATTTATTCCCTGTTGAAATAATTAAAGAATTAAAAGATTTAAATAAAATTTTGCTGGAAATAACTTATTTGAGTCCAAAATGTCTCAAAATATTTTCCAGAATTTTTCTGGAATTTTTCGGAGTATTTTGCTATTTTTTCTTGAATTAAATGAATTTTTAGGAATTAATTTAACTATTTAATCGTTGGAAAAACATATCGGGTTTGTATTGTTCATCCGACTGAGCTGGACTCGAGCCCGACCCGGACCGCGTTCGAACCAGACCGAGCCGGACCCGAGCCCTAGCCCCGCGACCGTTGGATCTCGATCCAACGGCCAGCATTGCGCCACGTCGCCCAATCCGAATCCCAGTCGGATTCTGCCGCCGCAGCTGGGTGGGCCTCGGTTTCTGCGGATTTCACGGAAGCCGAGGCCACTATTTAAAGGTCATCGCCACCAGCGTGTTCCCCGTTCCCGTGCGCACCCGTTGCCCTAAGCCGTCGAGCTCGAGCCGCCGCCGTTCGCCTGCGAGCGCTCGCCGAAGTTGAAGGAGAGGTCCGCCGCTGTTTTCCGCCATTTCTACCGTCGTCCGCCGTCCTCCGTCGTGTTGGTGCCCAGATCCGGACCAGCCGCGTCGAGCCGCGTCGAGGGGTACCACTCACCTCGTCTGAGCATGCCCGAAGCGCCGCGGGGCTCGTCATCGTCTTCGTCTCCGGCAACCGCAGGCCACCGCGTCGCCATCGCCATCCGCGAAGCTTCTCCACCGTCGGATCGCCATCCAACGTTCCGGATTCGTCCACGTCGCTCGAAGGTATTTCGCACGTTTCGGTTTCTAGATCTAATCTCAGCCGTTGGATCAAGATCCAACGCCCTAGATTGTGCCCCGTAGCCATAGCCGCACCGTGCTTAGTTAGATCCAAGCCGTTAGGTCGCGTCACGTCGCCCCCCAGCGACGCGGTTAACCTGATCGGATCTCAGCCGTCCTATTCGAATCGAACGGTCCACATCAAACCGCGTTAACCCGCACTGTGGCGGATTAGATCCAATTCGGACTGTCGGATATCAAACCGACGGCCCAGATTGCACCACGCGTCCGGGAGCCGGACCAACGCGGTCAATCGAGCCACGCCTGGTCATCGCTGACGTCACGCGTGACGTCAGCGTGGGACCCACGAGTCAGCGGCTGGACCAACGGCTCCATGACATCACCCGTGACGTCATGCTGACGTCACGGTGGGACCCGCATGTCAGAGCCGCTGGGCTGAAGTGCGGTGACGTCAGCGCTGGCGTCATCCAGTGGTTCCCACGTGTTAGTGGCACGTGCACCCGTGGACCGGGTACACGGTGGACCAAAGCCAAACCGTGGGCCGAGTCCGTGGACCGGATGACGCAATGCTGACATCATATTTTGATTTTTCAATAGAAAAATAATTCGGTGGAAATTCAAATTCCATGCTAACGTCAGCTGACGTCATAATCCGGATTTCAATAGAAAAATAAATGAATTAATTCGGTTTATTAATTTATTTGAATTTTCAAACTTCAAACGCTTATAACTTTTGCGTTTCAACTCCGATTTGAACGATTCCACTTTCTAAATTTTTATAAAATTGATATCTACTTAAATATGAATTTTAATTAATTTTTGGACATGAATTTTTCTCTGTTTATGTTTATTTAATAGATTCTTTAAACTTTAAACAATTATAACTTTTGCTTTTTAACTCCGATTTGGGCGATTCAAATTTCTAAAAGTTTGTAAAATTATGCCCTTTCTATTATGGACTTTATTTGAACTTTTGAGCAATGTGTATGTACTGTTTTATTTATTTATTGCTATTTGCACGCGTTACGAGTAGACGTGGAAGTACCCGAAGGCTTCCAAGGTGAAGTTTTGACCCAGTATCCAGCTCAAGACCAAGATCAAGTATTTTTTGAAGGCAAGTTATGCTTTGACCATGTTGATCCTACTTTTATAAATTTTTAATTTAAACTATTGCATGCTATGTTGAATAGAAAATGCTTTAATTAATTGCGGGAAATTAGATAAGAGCCAGCTTGCAATATGACACCTTGGTTATTTAATTATGTGCCATGAACCCTTGTCACCCTAGTTGTGGATTATTAGTTGGATTTTATTAAATTGCCAACATGGGTATTTAGACCATTGTAGTATAATGCTTAGACCTGCCATGTATACATGACATGATTTTGGACAATTACATGTTAACCTTGACTTAATGAGATATGGAACATATTTCTGGAAAGTGGCATGTGTTATTGATGATGATGTTAATGGCACGTGGTGCATGGTAATCAACTGAGGGTTTGATAAATAGTTTCGACAGGGGCATGTGGCAAGAGTGATCGAGTGGGCCAGTTGTGGCACCGGGGAAGTTGATTTGGTTCTTTGGGTAGTCTTGCCTCGGTCACCCTAAGGACTTAACCTTGCAAGCCTTTGAACTGAGTCAAACGTGCAACCACATGCCTGTAATGGGACGGACCTAGTTGATTAAGTTGCTAATAACTTGCTTGTGGGACCTTGGGGTGTCAACTATAACTTTTGTGTAGTTGTACGGGGGAGCATACCGGGGCTGCGGCCAGGTACCCATCTAACAGTTGATTGACCTAGACTTTGCCTTTGCCAAGGGAAGGGTTAGTGTGCAATAATCGGGGAGGCCCACTTCTACAGTTAGAGGTTTCCGAAAGACTTTGTTATGGACACTCACCTTTGTGGTGTTTGGCTGTATCTTGTGGGTAAAGTGAATAACCTCTGCAAAGTGTAAAATCTATTCGAATAGCCAAGTCCGCGGCAATGGACATTGCTCGGGAATTACAGTCAAGGTTTACACTTTCATGAAAATGACTTGACTTTGGAAGAATGGTTGGTTTGGGACGATGAATTGGACCTAGGATCGGGAAATGCTTTATTTGTGAGATCATTGTGAAAGTACTTTATTCATTATTGTTTTACCGCTTTGCAATCTATTATTGTATTTACCCATGCTACTTTACTGCAAATGAACCTGTTAGCCTATCCTTTGTACTAAGCCCTGCATGTAGAATATTAGCTTGCATTCTGTGCATGACTTGCTGAGTACCAAGTACTCACCCTTGCCACAATGCAACATCAGTTGAAGAAGAGTCGACACCAGCTTTGGAGGAAGAATACCAGGAGGAGCCGTCTAACTAGGGAGCGAGCCCAGTTAGTTGCCTGTGGTATACTGGATGGCGCCACGAAATCTATTTTATTCCGCTGTAGTTATTTCTCTTTAATAAGTCTTCGCCCTGCGAGGCGTATCTTTGTAACTTGACCATAAGGTCGAGCAACCAGTTTGGTTAATTAATTAGGGTACCTTACTATTTCGTCGAGTATGACTGTGATATATACCGATGTTAAAATTGTGTGCAGTAGCGTGATCCTGGACTAGTGCTGAATACACAAAGGGTCTGGATTTGCAAATTCGGGTCCCGACAGATATCGAGTCTTGAATGAGGGGCACCATTACTGGAGTTAAAACCGAGCTCTCTGGTCTTTACATCGTATGGAGATGATGAAGGAATAGTGTTGCCACGTGTCGCTTCCTTATTGGTTGAAAGTTGAAGAAACAACAGCGCGAGAGATAAAATAGCAAAAATGGTCTAAAAATTCCGAAAAAAATTAGTAAAAATACTAGGGAATATTTGGAACCCAATAAAATTGGTTTAACTGATTTTGGCTGATATTTGGAATTTAGACAATTCCTGGACGAATAAATGGCATTTGACGAAAGGCCACGAGAGATAAAATACCAGAGGGATTCTAAAAATCTTGGAAAAATTTCCAAAATAATTTTATAATATTTGGAACCTAATGCAATCAGTTTTTGGATTTTTAGAGCATTTTCGAACTCGGATGGAATTTCAGGTAAGGACCGGAATTCGAAAATTTGACTTTTCGGACGATGAAAGATTGAACTCCAATTTCGGAAGGATAAGGATGCCAGGTTAAATAGAACACCGAAGAAAACCTAAATTTTGAATTTAATTAATTTAAATTAGCTTTTGACAGAAGACCGAAATTGGGGATGTTACAAACCTACCCCCCTTAGAGAGAATCTCGTCCCCGAGATTCGGACGAAGAAAGAAAAAGATCGGGAAACTCGGCTCGAAGATCCTCTTCTCGCTCCCAGGTGGCTTCCTTCTCTGAATGATTGCTCCATTGAACCTTGCAAAACTTGATCACTCGGCTTCTGGTACGACGCTCTGCTTCATCCAAGTGAAGCCTTATAGTTGCAAATGGGAAGGAGACTGAAGTTGAAGCAGTTGGCACACTGCCATTAGCATTAGATAGTTGCTTCACTCTTCATTTGAGTAATGTTGTTTATGTTCCTACCATGAGGAGGAACCTTATTTCAGTTTCCCTATTAGATGATGATGAATCATTTGTATCTTTGGGAACAATATATGCATTATAAGCTTTAATTCTAATAATGTTTGTCTGGTGGCTCGACGAGACAAACTCTATATGCTTTGTCTCTCTGAATTTCCTATGTCGATGAATGTATGCAATACCACCAATAAGCAAAAGAGAAGTTTAAATGATGAGACTTCATCGAAATTGTAGCATTATCGTTTATGTCACATTTCAAAGGGGAGAATGGAACATCTCATTAAGCGAGAGATACTCCACCCATTAGTGTTCTCTGACTCAGACCAATGTATTGATTGTATTAAGGGGAAGTATGTAAAACAAATTAAGAAAAGAGCCACACGAACACAGGAATCTTAGAATTAATCCACACTGATATATGTGGACCATTTCGTGTAACTTCAGTAGATCAGTATGACTCCTTTATCATATTCACTTATGACTTCTCCCATTATGGTTATATTTTCTCTATTCGTGATCGATCTGAATCACTCGATAAGTTCAAAATATTTATGGCTGAAGTAGAAAATCAGCATAATCTAAAGATTAAGGTAGTAAGATCAGATCGTGGAGGAGAATATTATGGGAGACACGCTCCTTGTGGATAAATTCTTGGTTCATGTGCTAAGTTTATTTCAGAAAATGGTATAGTAGCCCAATATTCAACACCTGGTGAACCTCAACAATATGAAGTAGCTGAAAGACGTAACCGCACTTTTATGGATATGGTGCGTAGTATGATGAGTTACTCCATTTACCAACTAGTTTGTGGATTGAAGCATTAAAGACAGCTGCACATATACTTAATCGGGTTCCCAGTAAATCAGTATCTAAGACACCTTATGCATTATAAACTGGGAAGAAACTGAGCTTAAGATACTTACATGTGTGAGGTTGTCCTGCTGAAGCTAAAGTCTTTAATCCACATATTCGGAAATTAGATCCTCAGACAGTAAGTTGACATTTCATTGGATATCCTGAAAGATCTAAGGGATATCGATTTTATTGTCCAAATCGTATCACTTAGTTTGTAGAAACCCGACATGCTATATTCTTAGATAATGATGAAATTAGTGGGAGCTCAGATGCTAGAAAAATAGAACTTGAGGAGAGTCGGACTTATGTGCTATTATAGATAATCCGAGAGATTATCCTTCTTGTACCTCATACAGTTATACCTCCAGTTAAGAATCCTGGAGTAGTTAAGCCCCCATCTGAGAATTCTGGGATCAATAGTACAACACCTAATGATGAGTCTCAACTGTCCCCTATGATAACTAATGAACCACTAAGGAGATCACAACGGGATAGAAGATCTGCCATCCCGAATGACTATGTTGTATATATGAATGAAGATGTAAATGACATGAGGAAGGTACACGATCCTACCTCATTTAAGGAGGCCATGATGACTAAGGATTCACCCAAGTAGCTTGAGGCCATGTAGGATGAAACAAAGTCTATGAGCATTAATGACGTCTAGGATCTAGTAGAATTCCCTGATGGAGTCAAAACAGTAGGCTGTAGATGGGTCTACAAAACTAAGCATGACTCTAAGGAAAATGTTGAAATGTTCAAGGCAAGGCTTATAGCAAAAGGGTTTACTCAAAGAGAGGGGATTGATTATGTCGATACTTTCTCTCTCATCTCAAAGAAAGATTCACTAAGAATTGTCATTGCGCTCGTTGCTCATTATGATTTAAAGCTACATCAGATGGATGTTAAAACTACATTCTTTAATAATGATTTGCATGAGAATGTTTACATGGCTCAATCGGAAGGTTTTGTTGTGGAAGGCAAGGAATATATGGGATGTAGATTTAAGAAATCCATCTATGAACTAAAATAAATGTCTAGACAATGGTACCTTAAGTTCGATGAGACCATAAGAAATTTTGGTTTCAAAGAAAATGAAGTGGATAATTGTATATGCATTAAGACTAAGGGGAGCAAATCTACTATCTTAGTACTTTATGTGGATGATATCTTATTGGCTAGCAGCGATAAGGATATGCTGTATGAGACTAAAAGATTTCTTTTCGCTAATTTTGACATTAAGGATCTTGGTGATACCTCTTATGTTTTGGGCATTGAGATTCATCGAGTTAGGTCCAAAGGAATATTAGGCCTATCCCAAAAGGCATACATTGATAGAGTGCTTAAGAGATATAATATGCATAACTGCTCTCCCACGCCTGCTCCTATCATTAAGGGAGATAAGTTTGAAACATTCCAATGTCTAAGGAATCAATTAGAAACTGATCATATGAAGGGGATTCCTTACGCTTCAGCTGTCGGAAGCATTATGTATGCTCAAGTTTGTACTCGCCCTGATTTAGCATTCGTAACCGGGATGCTTGGAAGATATCAATCAAATCCAGGGTTGGACAACTAGAAAGCCGTTAAGAAAACTTTGCGTTATATGCAGGGCACTAAGCATTTCATACTCACATATAAGAAGTCTGATACCCTTGAGGTTGTGGGTTATTCGGATGCTGACTTTGCAGGTTATATTGATACTAAGAAATCCACATCAGGTTATATTTTCACACTTGCAGGCGGAGCCATTTCATAGAAAAGCTCCAAACAATCGCTTACTGCATCATCAATAATGCAGGCTGAGTTTGTGGTATGTTATGAGGTTACTGGACAGGCTATATGGCTTAAGAATTTTATCATGGGATTAAGAGTGGTAGACAGCATTTTAACCACTTTCTATATACTGCAATAACATAGCCACAGTTTTCTATCCAAGTAACAAGTTAAGTGGTGCTGCCAAACACATTGACATCAAGTATTATGGTGTGCAAGATAGAATCCAGGATCATACAAATGATGTCAAACATATAAGTACTAAGTCTATACTTGTGGATCTATTTACTAAAGGCTTACGTACCATCCAGTCTCTTTCGAGAGCATGTTGCTGGTATGGGTTTATTGGAAAGCCTTTGATTCTGAAAATAAGGACTATAAGGATAAACCAACTCCCATTAAGCATAAGTAATTATCCCGTCGAGATAGATTTGTACATTATAGATACTGGTTTTCAGCGGTGCCTTTATTAACCGTTGTAATACTTTATCTTGGTGTGCTATTCTATCGAGTATGGACTTATATTATTAGTTTTTCGATCAAGTGGGAGAATGTTAGTGGTGATCTCGGCTTGAAGCTAACCAACTCCGAAAATCTTGGATCTAAGAGCCACCACAAACTCACGTTGAGGCGCTCTAATCAGGAACGCACAAAATAAATTGGTTTCGGTCCCTTTAGCTAGCGCTATATTAGAAGGGAAACATCTTTTTAGTAAAATATAGAGTGTAATGCTGTTAGCCCCTGGTACTGGTAACTGGCTGATTTCTGTACCAAAATTGTTTCCCACAGAGTATTCAGTACTGCTATTACGGCTTTTATCAGCCCATGCGATTTCCGGTGCTTGTGCTGCAGCTTTGCAAAGGGTTCCCCGTTGTTTTGCACTGCTGTGAAGCCTTCCGTGTTCATGTGCATGGCAGCGTATGCTGAATCTGACTGAAACTTTGTGAGCAGATCACAGCAGTTCCAGTAATCTCTCAAGCTCATACACAACACGTACACTTCATAAATTACTAGTTCTCCATGGAAAGGCCAGTCTAGAGTTAAAGTCGAGGTCATGAAATAAATAACTGTCTACTTTTCTTACAGAATCAGTTTAGTGGTTGTGACAAGTTGATTGATTGCAGCCTAGCTAGGCATGCTTTTGCCGCGTAAAGCTGATGGTAAAATATCATTCATTGTGGCTGGCACTATCAAATTAACTAAACGGTGCAGATGTGCGGCTGGTTTCTCTCATAACTGAAGCACTTTTTACGCAAAGAAAAGGCGGTGTGATCAATCCTTGTGATCGGTTGCTATCATGGCCATCGAGTTCTTTTCTTGATCTGCCCCAATTTGTTTTTTCCTGTATCGAAAGCGTATATATTATGCCTTTGTTACATTGTACTCATGGAGAAGTGATGGATCCTCGATTTTGTTCTAGAGAAAAAACACTTGCCCCGTCCGCGTTGAAGCTCGGTTCGTGAGGGCACCAACTGTGCGTTCTGTCTGTCCGCATTTGAGCTTCGCTCGATGCACGCCCTCGCGGAGCCAAGTGCAAGCGCATGGGTACGTAGATGCGTGCATGTGCGCGGGGGGTATGACGGTGTGCGTTTGTAGCTCTACTGTTCTTCTTCTTTAGTGAATGCCTGCGCTCCTGGCCAATTGTCAAATAAAAAACGCTCACTAGATGGAAATTTTTTAAATAATATAATTTTTTATTAATATTACAGAAAAAAATACTCAGATAAAAAGTACATAAAAATGCATCTGTCGTCATTCGAAATGGCAACAATAGCTTTGTCGCCATTTGAAATCATGGCAAAGACTCTATTTTCAAACAAATGGACGATAAATTGCCATGTCAGTTGCCATGAAATCTATCGCCATTGAAGCGGTGACAAAAGCCCCATAATCTCTGTCGTTATTTCAAATGACAACATATATAGGCAACCAACTGTCATTTGAAATGGTAGCAGATCGAGGCTCCACACACAGAAGATATGCTATTTAAACTAAAAACATGGCTAAAACTCATATCTATTTGAGAAAAAGAGAAAGAGGGAGGAAAAGAGGAGAGGAGTACGAGGAGAGGAAACGCGAGGAGAGAAGAAAGGTTGATCATGAGTGAATCTCTTCATCCTAAAGGTGAGTTTTTTGTTTCTTTGTATATTTTGTTTTGAATCTATGGTAGGCTAGCAAATAAAATGATTACATCTATAGTTGCATTGTGTTTTAGGTTAATGGTAGATTATTTTGTTTTAGATATGTAGTTATTCTGGGTAGTTTTGTCGCAAGATGTATGGTTATAGATCTATTACTTTCTCGTAATAGTTAGATGTAGTGCATCGATTAGTTTTAAAGTATTAGATCTACTAGTTAGTTATATTCGAACATGGAGAATGTATTTTTTTTTATAGTTCTATTTATTCCTCTAGTACGTAGTTGCAACAGTTTGTGTATAATCCATTATTATCTATGTGTGCTAGTACATGAAGCATGCATGAAAATTTTAATTTGTACAACATGTACGAATTCTTTTACCTTTATTTAGGGAAATACCATCGTATGCAACTTTAAATGTGAGTAGTAGATTTGTTATTAGGTCTATTTCACGCTATTTAATGGAATGATCAACTATCATTAGCATCAATTTATTTATTAAAATCATCGACGACGGGTATGACTGAGTGAGTAGCTTTCAAAATACACTATAGAGAAGGGTTCCACACATGGGTGTAGAAGTGGTTGATTTGTGTTATTTTTCATATGTAACGGCCAGTATGTGACGTGCAGAGCAGCACCTTTGGGGTACTGTTATGAGATGGTTGTACCATTTATTTTTGCTGGACCATGCATTGTACGATCTGAAGTTACGTTGCATGGCGTTGCTACTCATTCACAGTAGCGCACATACTCGGAGTTAATGGCATTGAATGTACCATATTTGTAGAGCTCATACGTGAGATTAGCGAATGAGCGAGGATGACTGCTAGTCTTGCTGGTCCAAGCATTTGAGAAGGTCCCTTTGGCTCATATGACATAAGAAGATGCCGTCAATAATGATTACAAAGAAGTTGGGTAGTCGAGCCACGGTTGAAGCTAAGACTGTAGACCTTCCTATGGTAGAGGCGAAGGAATCCATGGGCATTGAACAGAGGTGAGAAGATTGAAGTCTTGGTAGAACGAACGGAGCTTGAAGACTGTGACTACGAGGCATTGTTAGATGATGATGATTCTGTGAGCCTATTGGAATATGATCACAGGCCTCCGTCATGTACATCTGTCATCACTTAACCAACATAATCTCTACTATATAAAGTGAGAGTTTTTTCCCACGTCACATTAATTGCCCTGTTTAATTGCCCTACTTAATTGCCCTGCTTAATTGCCCTACGCAAGAAATGAAGCGTTGCTTTAATTAGCCAGCTTTTGCAAGAAACGAAGCGTTAAAGATAGATGTTTGATCTTATGAAATAGTATTTTTTTTATTTTTTAATCTTTATTTTTCGTTATCAATTTTGTTTTTCGTAGCAACGCACGGGCATATAACTAGTAAGAGGAATAAGAGAGAATTCATCCCACTGGCCACAAGACAAATGCCTGTGGTATCACTGACATGATGGTTTACTACAGAGATTTTCCAACTAAATGTAATTCCTGAACCTCCTGAGAAACAGCATGGTTGATCTGCCCTCAAGGTTTTCTGTGATTAGATATGTTGGTGCAAGGTTCTGTCTCCAAAATCAACTTTCCTTTTCTCTCCCCGTCTTTTCTGAATGGAAAGCCATGTCGTCTTCAAGGTTTTCACCAGCGACGGTCTCAAAAAAAAAGGCTTTGGGTTTTCACCAAAGAACAACCGTACGCATATACCATGAGGCGTGTGCTCACGGTGTCCACAAAGAGCGCACTGGCTAGACCAGGTTCAATTTATTGTCGATTATGATCGAATATCATCACGATAATCGATCTTATCAAACTGGTATAATATGGCTGTCATGCACTGAAGCTGAATTACTTCATGCAGCGCTATTAAAATTGGTTGAGACAGGCATTCCTACTTTTATGATCAATCACTGGAGAGCCATTGCATCGCAGGTGAGGCATCAGATTGCAGATATCTGCCGCTTGTTAATTATTTCTACCCAAATTTATAACTACAACCCGCACCGATCGATACTGCAACAACCATAACGACTTTGCTCGCTAACATCCAGAGGATCCATCGATCAAACAACCAAATCATTGTGTGACCTTAATTAGTTCCATACGCTTCAAGCCTCATTTGGACACTTCCAACTCATGGATCGATTCCCATTATTGTATATCAAAGTTAATTTACCAAAAGTGACGGTCCGGAATGGCAATCAGAAGGGAGTAAATGATCAACAAATAAAATTTTTCCTTTAAAAGAACCAACAAAAACCTCTCTTTCTCAAGGAAGTACAGAAGAATGAATTTTCGGAGAAACTCAGCTCTGGGGTGGTACTACCATAGTTAAACGGGTGGTAGTACCAGAATGAACAGTAATCATGGTACTAACACAGTGTAAATCCTAGTAATACCGTGAATAGTGATTTTAGGCCTATATGGATATCAAAAACTTATTCCAACCATCAATCATGAGGATTGATGTTAAAATTCTGACCTTTTTCAAATTGAAAGAGAAGTGCAGCAAGAGGGAGTAAAAACTAAAATCTGTTATCTTGGTTTGCTCGTGCGGTTTTAATGTTCAAAATGATCTTAGATAGTTTCCCATATGTCATAGCAAGCAAGAACAATACAGATCCACTCCTCAAACAAGAAAGAATACGATCTATCAAAGAATCCTTCCTTTCAAGTAAAAATCGGTTCTTGAGAGAAAACAAGAGGAGGCTTACCTAGAAGATTGGGATACAATCTAAGGAAGATTCATTCGACAATTATTCATCATTGGCAAAAGATCCACAAGCATTCAGAACGATGGGAGGCAAATCTAAAGTGCATAATAGTAAATTGCTTGAATTTAAATTGAATTTAAGACATAATGTAAATGCTGAAAGTAAATTCAGAATAGCAAGAAAATAAAATTTTTATTTCATAGGTTGAAAGTTTACAAAGCTTTACAACAAAGTATGCAAAGCTCAAATGAGCACCAAAACCTTCAAGAAGAGAGACACCCCTATCTTCCCTATATATAGCTAGCCTTCATGAATCATTCTACACTCTTGGATGAATTTCTTCATCCATAAGGAACCCCATGAAGGGTTAGGATTGACTCAACCACTCATATATGGGCAAACCCGAAACCCACTAACATAACGGGTTTTCCACGCTTCTCAAAGCTAGCTAACTTGATTATCACTCTATCCTCTAAACCGTAATCCAACACCTCTTCTTGATTCGAACAGCTCCAAAATAGCATCTAATCTTTTCACTTGCCTTCTCAGCTTGTAGCGACTCCGTCTCCGATCATCCTCCGACAATCCATGACTGTCTAGACCTCTGGCGCATCTTGCCTAGTCCCGATCATCCTCCTCCTCACCATAATCTAGCACCGTCGTCCTGCAACTATCAAAGCAAAGGAAACCTCACATAGGAATATCCAATAATTTACAATTAATCATCCCAAAGAAAGATAGCAAAAATCATATCTCAAATTCAAACTTCGCAGTCAAAGTCGGCACTACCGCCATCTAGGAGCTGGTAGGACCGTTGGCCGGTACTACCACTCCTCAGACTCCGGTAGTACTTCTTGTCGCTCAAACCTAGGCAAAGACCTCTCTGGAAAAAAGCTACCATCCATTGAGGTCGGTAGTACCGTTCGGGCGGCACTACTGCTAACAAGAGGCGGTAGTGCCGCACCTTGGTAAGCCGGTAGCACCACTCGACCGGTACTGCTGCAGCCAGTAGGTCGATAGTATCGTCTAAGACAGACAACTCTCAAATTGCTTTATTTTAAAATTCAATTTAAATCAAACTCAAACTTAAGCACATCTTGCTCAAATATTATCAAATACTCATCATAAACATAGGTAGACCTCCACATGGTCTTTCAAAAACCGCAAAATAATCGCTCCTAGAGACAAACAATGTGAAGAGAATAAACTTCAAAGCAGCAGCTAGCAGTAGTTAGGAGCTCATGCATGCGTCATGCGCGTTTGGCAGCAAATTAAGAATCTCCAAAAAGGTTTAATAATTCAGCGACGTCATTAGCTTCATGGTTGCTTTTGCACTCATCGTAAGCTATTATTAAGCTGAGCTGCTAAAGTCACGGCTTTAATTAACTAAGCTTTTCTTCTCCTTTTTGGGAACGTCTCCCCACTGCCTTATCCATCCTGATTGTACTACTAACTGTAGATACCATACCAGGCAGAAGATTGGTACACTAGTAGGACCAGAAGTGATCTCTTCAAGAACTTGTTAGAATGATCACCGGAGAAAAGAGGAGGGGGGGGGGGGGGGGGGTTGCGCAATCTTCTTCGATAATAAAGCCGTCCTAATCCTGATCAATGTAAGCAGAATGCAGATTGGTCACACAACTGTAGCAGTATCATAACCTGTACTTGCAAGCGTATATTAATCTTGTTAAGCATAGGATGTTCCAACTTAGTGTGCGGCGGCGGTAGCTTAATGTGGTGCTAGCTTTGACAAAATTTCTCAAATAAACGTAGCAGGTGAGGACGTCCTTGCTAAGATTTATGAACGGTTTATGTCCTGTTCAATTACCAGATCTGAAAGAGAGAGATGGATGTCGTAAACACTTTTTTTTAAAAAAAAAATTAGTAACTTCTATCATACTATAACCCCCAAACAAAAGTAACTTGGCTAGATGGATGTCGTAAACACTTTTTTTAAAAGTTCTTTCAGAGTAGTCAACGCAGAAGAAAAATAAGTTTTAGTAGCTAGCATTCGTTTGAATCAAAGTCGTACACCCACTCCATAAAAAAAAATTGTACATAAGTTTGCCAAAATAGGATCCATATTCATGAACAACTTATATGATAAGATGATGAGCCGGCGTTCACTACAAAATGTTCTCACCGTTCGTGAGCAGAGGACATTGCTTTTTTTTTTAAGCTTCATTGAAATCAGGAAGCAAAATCAACGCTACTATTTCTTTTTTGAAAATCTGCATCTATGTATCCATGGTTGCCGTTCTTTCGTAAAAAGCAATAATTATTTAGGTAGCACTGCGTGGACGCTGACATGGTGGTGAGGTAGCACTGCATGGACGTGATAGGATCACGGCAGCCTCTTGGCAACAGAGAAGAAGAAGCACTGATGATCACAGAACAAGCAATCGTTTGGGAACGCTAGAACAGAACACTCAGATTTTGGTGTGGAACGATCCACTTTTTCAGACTCTATTGATTTGCTTAAATAGACCAAATGAACACAAGGAAAGTTCTGGCCTTCCGGCCATCACGCCCGAGCTTCCTAATTTGCTCAGGGACAGAAGAAGGAAACAAACACTAAACATGGAATGAACGCTAAAATATCAAACCTGACGCTAAACATGGAAGCGGACACTAAAAAACTTGGAATCTGATCATGCACTAGGATTACCTGACAGGACGCTGACATGGCAACGACGGCGCTCGGGGACCAAGGGACTCCAGTGAGTGGTGGCGCACTTTGGCTAGCTCCTGATGACGGCAGTGATGACAAGAATGTGATGGGAAGGGTTCAGTTCTGGCCAGAAGGGATATAGGGAACATTGTGACGCGATCCAATTTCTTCGGCGATGATCTTGCCGTGTCGGCCGGGCTGGCACAGATTCATCGTGCCTAAACCATGCTGTGCTGTACGGGTTCAGGTCTAGCCCATTTACACTATTACGAGACGGAGACATACGATGCTCAATCTCTTTTAGTTCTCTCTCGCCCGTTGCTCCCTCTCGCAGCTCTCTCTCTCTCTCTCTCTCTCTCTCTCTCTCTCTCGTCCATCTCTCTCAATCTCTCTCGCCCGTTGCCCCCTCTCTCGGCTCTTTCAATCTCTCTCTCGCCTGTAGCCTTCCACTCTCTCGCTCGCTCATTGGCCGACGAGAGAACGAGAGATGGTCATCTGTAGAAAGCCCAACAGTGCATTTTCTCTCCAAAAAGATCATCAGACTCATAACCTCGACAGCATCAGAAATCTAGTGAAATAAAACCATTATAGAAATCCTAAACTGCCATGCCGGGCTATGCCGCCCATCGTGCCCTGATCTTAGGCCCGGCATGGCCCGTGCTACAGTGTCGTGCTGGCATGGTACGGCCCACCCTCGTGCCGTGCCGGGTTTTGAATCGGGCCGAACCACCGTGCCTCAGGCCGGCCCAAGTGCCCACCTCTAAGGCGGCCGGTGGTGAAAAAGATGGCAGCAAAGTGTTAGGCCTTTGTTGAGAACCCCAACTAGGCATGGAATACTCGAGGGCCTATGTGCACTATTTACTAGTCTCATGATGAGTGACTAGTACACATATTCACAACGTGGTCATCACGTCCATACAAATTATGACATGAATATAAATACATAGGTCCATGGTACATAGTTTTTACAATAATAGCACCATTAGCCAAATGAAACGCATCAAAAAATAATAATAACATATCAAGGTTCAGTGGTATGCCTTAGCCAAAAATATCTACAAAAAATCGACAAGTATTAATTCCTAGAAAAGCTCGTTATCGTATTCCTTGTAACCTGCAACGAAATATGCATTGTTGGAGACCATGGTTTCTCTACCATCTGAATTTCAATAAGCAAGGGTTAGTACATTTGTACTCAGTAAAACTTGTTGTGTATCACAAATATAAATATATGCATAGCTATGTCAAAGGAATGGCTATCCTACTATGCTCTTAAGTTTGGCATAAAGCGAGATTTATTCAACAATAACAAGTAGTATATTGCAAATGGATTTGTAAAAAGTAGTTTTCAAGTATGTAAATAACAAGTATATAACGTAGATACAACATAATATGGTCAACGATCCATTTCCTATCATACCTAGCACAACATTTATAATATGGCTACTCACCATTTTCACATTCAAGATGTTAAAATTTGAAACTAACTATTGTCAAAGCATCAAGTTTCTCATGACCACGAGCATAGATTTTTGAAAAGATGTACACTCTGTAGAGGCTTACAGTTGTACACACAAGTTATGTCTAACTCTTGTTGCTAAGCTATTATTACACTTCCTTTGGTGTGTGATAGGTGGTGCAAAATAAAAATTGTACACATAGTACCAATGATAGTTTACGCCCTGTTGTAACCATTTCCCCCATATCAAGGTATGCACGGTTGTATCAACAAGTGTTATTCTCAATACCTTGGTAAGGGCACCCTTGCAAGCAAACCTACCTGGAATGACTGTACTATTTCAGCCTTCCGATGTGAAAAGCTAGTTATAAATAACTTAATAAGTTAGAACCACTCATAAATATCTTGGATTATGCAACACTATTCTCGATCCTTAGTGGACCTGGGCGAGAACTCCCCCTACACTACGTGCAAGTCCATGCACTTCGTAGATTATATAAATAACTCACCACGTCAAAACCTAGTTTTCATTTTTAATTTTATACTAAAATAACAAAGTTAACCCCTCTAGTCCATCATGTCAAAATTCCTATTTTCGAATAAATGTTCCAGCTATCATTCGTTCTTCCCAATACTAAAGCATGACTAAGCATAGATATGTACAAGCAAGTATACCCAATGCTGACATCAAATATTTTCTAACGCTTACCTTATTGATTTCAAGGCTAAATTTTGTGTATATATCAAGGAAGTTTCATGCAACAAGTTGGAATATCTACCAATGACCACAATATAGCTGTTTTACTAAAACTACATACATGCATACATAAATTTCTAAAATAACATAAATTAAGTAAAATAATAGGATCAATATAGTCAAAGGAGGTCCTTTCCTTACTCGTTGAATTCTTGAACTTGTCCTAATTCGATGAGGAAGGTTTCCAAGACGTTGGTGTCTATACGCAGTATATCATAAAGTGATGATAAAAAAAACCAAACAAATACAAACAGATCCCAAGTTCAAATATTTTTTTGCAAAAAAAGAAAGAATGATTTTTAAAAAAATTGGAAATTAGTTTCACTTAATTTGAAATTTATTTGCAAAATTATGAGTATTTGAATTTAAATCAACTGAAAATTCCCTAAGATGGAAAAGAGTATTCGAAGACGTATTTTCAGAGATTATGCATCTCAACAGACAACGTGTATTCTCTACTGAATTGAAAATGTATTTCTCACTTTTGGGGTTTTAAGCTCAATATTATAAAGGTTGACAGATGGGGTTCGCTTGTTAGTGATTTATTATTTTTTGAAATAACTAACAGGTGAGATCCACATGTCAGCGACTCACAACTAAATGTTGATTTTAATTACAAATCGTGTTATTAATTTCACCTGGGTCCACATGTTAGTGGCAAATTTTTTAATTCAGTTTTTAAAAGGAAACTGATGTGTGAGGCCAGCATGTCAGTGACTAAGTGAGAGAGCGAAACTTCTGTGAGTGTCTGACAAGCAGGCCCATTTGTTAGTAACTCAAAACAGAGCGGCGGCTCAAACGAGGCTGCCAGTGGGGAATATTACGAGGCCGAGGCTCGAGACAGTGAGGGGGGATGAAGGAGATGCTCGAAAAGAGGTTGATGGCTACTGGGATAATTGGAGAGGGATGGTTGTGGAGCATAGTGGTGGTGGCCACGACGATCAATGGGGAAAGAAGTGTGGGAGTGATGGTGCCAAATTGATGGAGGCGAAAGCAACAGGGGGCAATGGGGCTCCATTTTGGGGGTTGGCGGCGGTGGAAGCTTACCGAGGAGGCTTGGCGACAATGACTCGAGGCAGCAGAAGGGAATGACCATGGCGACGACGTTCATGAGGAGTGGAGCTGCCAAGGAGTAGGAAAATGTTATCAAGGTATCCTAAGGGACTTCCAACTCAAAGGAATTTGGATAAGTCTCAAAGAAGAAGAAGAAGAAGCTTGACTTGCTCTTGCTGTTCCCAACGGCAATGGAGCTTCTCAAAGGTGTAATGGCATCGGGTGTGTCGACGATTGGGGAACGGGCCCCCGCCGAGCTTACTTGTTGAATGTGGGATCAACCAAGGCCCCTTCGCCTGTGAAGGGTTGCGTTTGAAGAATGCCCGAGCAACGGAAGACTCTGGGGATTATCCTGGTTTGGGCCTCTCACAGGGGAGATAATAACCCTACTCCAGTCATATTTAGTATTGATGCTTGTATGTAATCGAGATCTTGTCTCCGTGTGTCCCCTTCTCTCCCCCCTCCCATAAAGGGGGGATAAATAATCAGTGTATCTAATTACAAATGGCAACTACCCCTAAGATCACGCTTATTGCCATTTTTTATGTGTCCTTGATTCTCGCCGTTCTTGATCTTCTGGTATAACTTCCCTGGATTCCTGGCGAACTGGTCGCCACTTTCCTGTTTAGTGGGTTGACCCCGTCCTTCGGCCATCGCCGGGCATTCCCATGGCCCAGTTCGACCAACTTGTGCCTTCCGAGCAAGGTTGCTCGTATTTGTCTCCGAGGCCTATAACCGAGCATGTTTTATTGAGGGTTGACGAGCATGCGGCCAGGCATGGGGGCACCCAGAATCCTTGGTTGGGCACACCGACCAAGGGTGCTTTTGGTCGGCCGTCGAGGCAAAGGGGCATTTCTGGAAAATAACCCAATACCCGACAGCTAGCCCCCAAGGCTCAAGTGGAATGCTTCTTGGTCGGGTCTTCCCCTTGAGCCTTTAAGAGACTCACAGGAGGGATTGGTATCTTGCAGCAAAGGACTGCTGCAGCATCCGAGCATAACATGGTGGTAGATGAGCTTTGATGGGTTACGAGCGACCATCTGGCTCATCCCCCGACCGGGCAGAATTCTCGGGTAAAAAGTCAGAATGTCGCGCCGATTCCTTCCTTAAGAAACGTCCTCGTAACAGTCCGGATAGTTTCTCGAGAGATGCGTTTTACTAACCGTTACGGTGGTAACGGGCACGCGTCGGTTCGTGAAAGGTCATGTCTGTCATTAAATGCAACTTTTCGCTACCTTTTTAAGCCCGAACAGTGAGGTGGAGAAATCTTTGCCACATTCTTGCTCGTTTTCACTCGAAAGAAGACCCCCAAACTTCCTGCGCTTTGGCCCCTCACTCTTCCGCATCCATGGAGAAGTTCGGTGTCAGCCAAATGAGTAGGAGGAGGCTCCAATTGCTCGTTGATGATGTCCACCTCGACAAGGGCTCAGCGCGCGCGCCCAGCGGTGATACAGAGCCGGCGCCACAGGAGGGAGAGATTGTCTCCTGCGAACTCTGTGCCATCAATGGGCTTCGAATGCCCGAGAGTGAGTTTGTTGCTTCCGTGCTCGCCTTCTGCGAGTACGAGATTTCTAATCTGAACCCCAATTCCATCCTTGTTCTGGTGATCTTCGCGCATCTTTGTGAGGGTTACGTGGGCGTCAGGCCCACGGCCAGCCTTTTCTTCCACTTCTATTCCTCGTTCCGTACCGGCGGGAACACCCCCGTCGGTTGCATCTATTTACGGCTCAGGTCCAACCGACCTTACGATTACCCAATCGTTTCGCTGAAGGATTCGGTGTCCGGTTGGGTCGGGCATTGTTTCTACCTGAAGAAGGCGGAGGGGAGCGACCTCCGCTACACGGGGGAACCGGCCCCGGTGGTCGCGACGCCGCGTCCGCCCGTGCAACCTGAAGAGGAGCGGACACTGATGATGATCAGTGAGCTCACCCAAATGGGGCTCACTGGTTGGGACATTGCCCGGAACTTCCTCAGGAACTGGGTGTCCCCGCTACAAAGGAGGGAGCATCCCTTCTTCGAGATTGTTGGATGGCAAGACTTCACCCGTGAGGCAGACTCAGGTAAATTTCTTGAACCCTATTTTTCTTTGGTCTTTCATTTGCTCGAGTCCTCACCTTTTGCTCATATTATAGCCCTGCGAGAAGACTAGGTAGAAGAATGGGTCGCCGAGATGTTCGGGACCCCGAACAACAAGGAGCTGATGCGTGGGCGCCAATTTGCGTGGAACGTGTTCGACCGCAGCGAGGATGATAGTGTCCTTTGTAAGCTATGCTCGAGGGATTCCGTCCCGAGCACCTCTGACAGCCTCCTTGATCGTGAGATAGGAAAAGATTGCCCTCGAGATCGCGATGGCTGCAATCCAGCGGCTACCGCAAGGGGATCCCCCTGCTGTGAGTACGATGAGGAAGGTGACAACCAAGCATCGCCGATGGTATCCTTCACCTCCCCTTGCTCGGCGCTCCAAGAGGCAGGTCCTGAATAGGCCGCTGACCAAGCAACACCTGGAGTACGCCGACAGGCAGAAGATAAGAGCTAAGGTGGTGGTTTGCCAACTTCAAGAACAAGAAACCGGCTTTGACGGCTCGCTTGCAACAGCTGGCCAAAGAGGCCAAGAGGGCTGAAGCAGCGGCCAGGACCCCTGCGTGCAAGGAGCAGTTGGAGGAGCAGATCGCAGCTCTCCAAGCTCAGCTGGCGCAGGCGGTTGCGAGCCCCGCGAAGGCGGAGGCTGAGGAGGAGGAGGAAAAGGACGATGCACCTCTTGTCATGAGGCGCCGTAGGTCGCCGGGTGTAGGACCAGCACGGCCGACCTTAGCCATCGAGGGCGTTGACATGGAAGCAGTCGACCCTGCGATGGCACGGGCTAGCGACGCGGCCAAGGAAAGGGCCGAGGCCGTCATCGAGGCCTACGTCGCCGCGAGCAAGCCCTCCACAGACGATAGTGGCAACACCGAGGATGAAACCACAAGGCTTGTGGAAGGTAAGGTCACTTGCCCCCATACGCATATTTTTGTCCTTCCTCTCTTTTCTGGATGCTCGAGCTAACCCCACTCCGATGACGTGGGTGTGATAGCTCGTCTCTTGTCTTTATACTTAGGGTAAATAGCTGAAGGGATCCTTGACTCTGCAGTGGAGAAGGCGCTCCAGCTCGCCGCCGACCTGGTGATGTCCGAGGAGCTTGGGGAGCTCCCACACGATGACGCACCATAGGTCGCAGAGGCCCACACGGCGCTAGAGGAGCAAGGCCTCCAGGAGAGCGAGCAGGGTGGGACCCTGAGCCCCGGAGTTGTTGAGGTTCCACCCGAGGTTCCAAGCATGGAGGTCGCTCGGGATGATGCCCTGGGGGTTCTGAAGCAGGAGGTCCTTCAGGAGGAGCTCGTCCCCGAGGAACAATCTCCGCGTGAAGAGCCCGAGTTGGAGGAAGTGCATCCCCAACCGAGACCTGTTCCAGAGGTAGAACGCCTGTCGAAGGAGCCGATCTTGGAGGAAGACCGTCCCCAAGAGGGGTAAGGTCTGGAGGAGAACGCTGCCTAGGAGGAGAGGGACCTGGGGGGCCCTCACTCTTATTCCCCTGCGCATGTCGGATGCTCGAGGTGATGGTAGCCCTCGACCGAGTCATTCACTGGCTCGGGATGAGGGAAATCCTGCTCAGGCTAGGCCTAGGTTTGGAGTTTCGACCCTTAGCCATGAGCAGGTTCAAAGCAACATGATCTGCCGCACCCTCCTGGTAAGACTTGGTCTTTTTTCCTTGTTCTTCCTCTTCTTCTGTGTTCGAACACCTGACACGTTCTTCTTTGCAGTTTGTCGCTAAATCCATGGAGGATTTCGACGCGGCGACCATCTTCGAGGGCGAGTTCGCCAAGTACCATGGCGAGCAAGAAGCCCAGATTGCCGAGCTTGAGCATCGAGTGGCCGAGCTCCAAGCTTCGGGGCAACACAGAGTTGCACCAAGCCCAAGAGTTTGTCGTGGACCTTCAGTAAAGGATTTTCCAGAGCACCCTGGACAAATCAAACCTGGAGTCCAATCTCGCCGACCTAAAGGAAGAGGCGGAGAAGCTGAGGAAGGAGGTCTCCGAGCTTCGACGGGCTGTGCAAGAGGCTACCGAGTCGGCCGACGCGCACCAGAAAGAAGCACAGCGTCTTCGCCAGGGTGCCGCGGAAGGTCGCGCGGCTTGAAAGTGGGTCATCGACCTCGAGGCCGAGCTTGATGCTCTTAAAGAAGAGCTTATTGTTCTCCAGGCCGAGCGGCGGGGCAAGGCATAGCTACCCATGATGTAATTTCTATAAGACATCTTTTGAGTAAACTTCGCCCTTTACTTCTTTCGCTCTGAATGCCTTTTGAATGACCGGAGATTGTCCTGTACAAAGACAAAGCAAAAGAGAACAGAGAAAGCCAAAGAAACTTTCTAGTAGTAAAGGACAGGACGAGAGAGAATCTAAAAAACACCGTATTTTACTAAAAAACACGGTTGCTCGTCCCTACTAGCCCCCGCTATGAACGATGGCCGTGCACCATGATTGTGAGCACGAGCTCGTTCATAGGAGAGTTAGAAAAGTTCGCGCATGCCCTCACGCGCACGACCAAACACCAAAACTCCTTGTTGCGAGCATGGGTTAAGTCACAAAAGGAACATGCACACGGCTTCATCCCCCCACGCGTCTTGACCCATGCCCCTAGATTGTGAGCATAGCTATCCACGTGTTTGGGATAAACGTGCACCATATTGTCAATGGTCGTGACAACCGGTCACGCTTAGGTCGGACCCAAGCTTTGGACCGTCCAGAGGGTGTCCTGTTGCGATCGTTTCATGCAGCGAAGTGCTATTACGGATCATGATCGGCTTAGGTAGACTTGATCCTCTGGCGGTGGGCTCAGTGACTTGGTGTTTGGTGCACTCACATTGTCATTGTGTGCACGTTTGCCACCCTTAAGAATAGTGAAACTGGAGCGAATGTTCGTGCCTGTGCATTCCCGTGCCGTCATCAAGATTGTAAGGAAGGGAGTGTGCCCTTTTTGCGAGACTAGGTCGGCTTATCAATGGGCAGGGACATTCTCGAAATCTTGGGAAGGGTGGGGAACACAAAGGCGAAAGAACCGAATTTTATAGGAAAAAACCCGTTAAGGATGTGAAAATGCATAAATGTATTAAACATAGAACTTACGTAATTGGTCGATGTTCCAGGTGCTGGTGAGCTCTCGGCCATCTTCCATCGCTAGGCGAACAGTCCCCGGGCGTGTTGCTGAAACGACCATGTAAGGACAATCCCACCTGGGGGTCAGCTTGTTGACCTTTGATAAGTCCTAAACTCGACGTAGGACGAGGTCGCCGACTTGCAAGGTCCTTGGCCATACCGATTTGGCCACGTGCCTGCTGAGAGCTTGTAGGTAAACTGTGGATCGGAGCAAGGCCCATTCTCGTGTTGCCTCAGCGAGGTCAAGGTCTACGAGACGCTCAATCTCTTGGTCGATGGAATCGACCAAGTTCACCCTTGGGGACCCGAGCACACTTTCTGCAGGCAGTATGGCCTATGCACCGTACATGAGTTTAAACAGGGTTTCGCCCGTGGCTCAGCTTGTTGTAGTGCGAACTGACCAGAGGATGGAATGAAGCTCGTCCACCCAATCCTGCTTGTGCTGGTTGAGGTTCTTAAAGATCCTCTTTTTTATTCCTTGGATGATTTGCCCATTTGCTCTTTCGGCTGCTCTGTTGCTCTGTGGATGTGCCACAGAGGCGAAGCAAACCTTTGTCCCGATCTCTTCACAATAAGCTTGGAATAGTTCACTGGTGAACTAGGTTCAGTTGTCCTTGATGAGGCGGTTGGGGATCCCAAAGCGCATCACCACGTTGCTCCAGAAGAATCTTTTGGTCGCTTGGGCCTAAATGGTCGATACGGGTTCAGCCTCGATCCAGTTTGTGAAAGTGTCTATGGCCACGAGCAAATACTTGCAGCCTTTTCGTCCTCGGGGGAATGGTCCGAGTATATCGAGTCCCCAGGTCGAGAATGGCCATGAAAGTGGGATAGTTTGAAGTGCGTATGCCGGTTGGTGGGCCTTACAAGCATGGAACTAGCATGCTCGACAAGTCATCATGATTGATCGGGCATCGACTATGGCCATTGGCCAATAATAACCCATTCGAAAGGCTTTGCTCACAAGTATCCTGAACGACGAGTGAGCTCCACACATTCCTTCATGGATGTCTCGAAGAAGGTACTGGCCTTCCTCTTAAGAGTGCACTTGGAGAGGACTCCTAGTGCTGCTTTGTGGTATAGGGCGCCTTCGATCAATCTGTACTGAGAAGATCGCCTTATAAGTCGGGAACGCTCGGCTTCTTCCTCGGGCAATGTCCCATGCATGAGATATTGGACGAATGGCGTCGTCCAACTCGCGCTCTGCTCAAGGAGAGAGACCTGACCGCAAGCCTCTGATGCCTCCTCTACAGAGGGAATGGAGGGCTTATGTAGGTGCTCGACGAGCACCCCCGCCGGAGCGGTGACTTGGGAGGAACCGACTTGGATATTTGGTCGACCAGGGTATTATCCTTCCTGGGGATGTAAAGTACTTCAAAATTCTTGAAGTACTTCTCCATCTTCCTTACTTTGACCAGGTAAAGCGCCATTAAGGTATCGGAACACTGATACTCCTTGTTCACATGGTTCACGACCAACTATGAATCGCCCTTCATAGTAAGCCGCTGGACTCCGAGCGATTTGCATGCTTGTATCCCGGCCAAGAGGCCATCATATTCTGCCGCGTTATTGGTTGCGACGAAGTGCAATGAGAAGGAATATTGGAGTTGCTCTCCTTGTGGGGAAATGTCAGGACCCGAATTTGCAAATCTGGACCCTCTGTGTATTCAGCACTAGTCCAGGATCACGCTAGTGCACACAGTCTCAACATCGGTAGGTGTCACAATCATACACATCGATAATAGTAAAGTACTTTAATTAAAATAACCAGACTGGTTGCTCGACCTTATGGTCAAGTTACAAGAGTACGCCACACAGGGTGAAAACTTATTAAAGGAAATAAATTGCAGCGGAATAAAAGCATCAACGTGGCGCCATCCAGTATACCACAGGCAACTGACTGGGCTCGCTCCCTTAAATAGACGGTTCCTCCTGAAGTTCTCCCTCCAAAGCTGGCGTCGCTTCTTCTTCAACTGGTGTTGTATTGTTGCAAGGGGTGAGTACTTGGTACTCAGCAAGTCATGCACAGAATGCAAACTAATATTCTACATGCATGGCTTAGTACAAGGAATGTTTCATGGTTCATTTGCAGTAAAACAGCAAATAACAAGTAGCATAAGTAGATTCGAAAGCAGTAGAAGTAAAGATAATATCAATAACTTTTCCAGGAGTTAAGTAAACACTTTTCCTTTCCTAGTCCACATTTCCATCAACGTCATCCATAAACCCAACCAAAATTTTACGTCCAAGTTGTTTTCATGAAAGTCTAACCCTTGACTGTAATCCCCGAGCAATGTCCAGTGCCACGGACTCAGCTATTCAAATAGATTTTCACACTCTGCAGAGATTATGCACTTTACCCACAAGATACAGTCAAACACCACAAAGGCGAGTGATCGTAACAAAGCCTTTCGGAAACCACAAACTATACAAGTGAACCTCCCGGTTTTTGCCATACACCATCCCTTCCCTCAGCGGAGGCGAAGTATGGGACCGACATACCGTTGGACGGGTACCATGCCATAGCCCTGGTACGCTCCCCCTTCAAGCTACACAAAAGGTGTAGTTGACACCCCAAGGTTCCACAAGTAAGTTATTAGTGGCTTACTCAACTAGGTCCGTCCCATTACAGACATGTGGTTGCACGTTTGACTCAGATCAAAGGCTTGCAAGGTTAAGTCCTTAGGATGACCACGACAAGACTACCCGAAGAACCAAAATGACTTCCCCGGTGCCACCACGTGCCATCATCAACATCACAACACATGATACTTCTCAAAAACAGGTTCAATATCTCATAAGTCAATATTAATACTTGATTGTCCAAAATCATATCATGTGCACGTAGCGGTCTAAGCAATAACTACAATGGTCTAAATACCCAATGTTGGCAATTGAATAAATACCAACTAATATGATTCCCAACTAGGGTGACAAGGGTTCAAGGCACATAATTAAATAGTTAAGGTGTCATATTGCAATTTGGCATTTATCTAATTTCCAGAAATAATTAAAACAATTTCTAATTAAACTAGCATGCAGTAATTTAAATCAGACTAATTTCCAAAAATAGGACCAATATGATCAAAGCATAACTTGCCTTCAAAAAGTACTTGCTCTTGGTCCTGAGCCGACTCCTAGATTAAAACTTCACTTTCAAAGCCTTCGGGTACTTCCACGTCTACTCGTAATGCGTGCAAATAGCAATAAGTAATCAAACAGTGGACAAATTGTCCAAAAATTCAAATACAATTCATAAACAGAGATACCACGTTTTTATAAATTTTTAGAAATTTGAATCGTCCAAATCGGAGTTATAACGCAAAAGTTATACCCGTTTAAAGTTTGAAAAATCAATTAAATAAATATAAATAGAGGAAAACTCATGTCCAAAAATTAAATAAAATTCACCACTAAGTAGATTTCAATTTTATAAAAATTTAGAAATTGGAATCACCTAAATCGGAGTTAAAATGCAAAAGTTATAAGCGTTTAAAGTTTGAAAAATCAAATAAAAGATTAAACCGAAAATTATTTTTCTAAAGAAAAATTGAATTATGACGTCATGCTTGCGTTAGCCGGTCCATAAACCCGGCCCATGGCTCGGATTCGACCCACCGTGGACCCGGTCCACGGGTGCACGTGTCACTGACGGTGCGACCCACTCGGATGACGTCATTGCTGATGTCATAGCGTTCGGCCGCACGGTACTGACACTTGGGCCCCACCGTGACGTCATCATGACGTCACGGATGATGTCATGGAGCGGTCGGTGCGGTCGCTGACACGCAGGCCCATGCTGTCATCACTGCTGACGTCAACGACGACCGGGCGCGCCCGCGCGGACCGCGCCGGTTCGGCTACCGGCCACGTGGCACGATCTGGACCGTTGGTTTGAAATCCAACAGTCCGGATTGGATCTAATCTCGCTACTGAGGGGATGACATGGCTCAATCTGGACCGTGCGATTGGGATCGAACGGTCGGGATTGGATCGGGCTTTCGACTCACTGTGGGGTGGCGTGGCAAGTCCCAACGTGCGACACGTGGCTCAATCTACGTCGTTCGATTTTGATTGAATGGCCGAGATTACATCTAGCGCTACAATGCGGGTGAACCCTAACCGTACGATCTAGATCTAACGGCTACGATTGGATCTAATCACGGTGTGGTCAAAGGCTACGTGGCTCAATCCTGTGCGTTAGATCTAGATCCAACGGTTGATATTAGATCTAAAACTGTAACGTGGAAATTACTCACGGTGACGTGGACGAATCTGGGCCGTGCGATGAAGATCCAACGGCGGAGAGAGTTCGCGGTTCCGGTGATGGCGCGGCGGAGCAGAGATGGCCGGAGACGAAGACGACGACCAACCAAACGGCGTCGAGTGGCTAGGGCAAAAGCTGCGCAAGGCAAAGGAGATCCTCGGGCATGCACCCACGCATTAAATATTGTCTCGAACGTCGAGATACGCGCGGATTCCACAGCGAGGCCGGTACAGGGCGGCGGAGTCCGGCTCGGACACGGAGAGGCGACGTGGCGCAATCTCAGCCATCCACGCGACTCGATCCGACGGGCACCATCATGTGCACACGCGGCCACTAACTCAATCGTTAGATCTCGATCCAACGGTCCAACGTGCGTGTACACGTGGCTCAATCCTGGCCGTTAGATCTCGATCCAACGGCTGGCACGAACGTGGTTCGGTCCGGTTTGGGTCGGGCTCGAGTCAGACTCGAGTCTGACTCGGGCCCGACTCGGTAGGATGAACAGTAAAACCCGTTAGGGTTTTCCAGCGATTTAATATTTAAAATAATTCAATTAATTCAAATAATTCAAGAAAAATAGCAAAATAATCAGAAAAATTCCAGAAAAATTCTGAAAAATACTTTGAGACATTTTGGATTCAAATAAAATATATCCAATAAAAATTTATTTGAAACTTTTAATTATTTTAATTATCTCAAAAGGGAATAAATTCAAATTAAGTCCAAATAAATCCCAGAAAAATCCAAAAATTCTCAAAAGTGCAAAATATCATTTAAATTTATGAAAAGCAAAATTTGGGGTGTTACAGGAAACTAATACAACTCCAGCCCCCGTGCGTCCGTACACTCGAGACCTGCCAAAGTACATGGTCCAGCGACCTTCTTCAGATCCGGCGGGCTTGGAATCGGGTGGAGCGGGGTTTGTCCATTCTGCCACAATGTCCTCCAAGACCTGGTACTTGATCGCCGTGTGAGCTGAGAATTGGATCTTGAACTCGGCGAGCTCCATGGCCCACTTGGCTATGCGGCCACTGGCATCTTGATTTCTTAGGATCTCCCTAAGCGGAAAATTGGTCGGGACCATGATCTTATGGGCTTGGAAATAGTGTCGTAGCTTTCTAGAAGCCATTAACAACGAGTACATAAGTTTTTGGACCTCTAGGTAACGCTCCTTCGGTCCGTGCAACACTTCGCTGACATAGTAGATAGGTTGTTGTACCCCATTCCTTTCTACTATTAGCACAGTGCTTACCACTTGTGGGGTTGCCGCTAAGTACAATAGCAAGGTTTCCCCCACTTTGGGCGTGGTCAGAACTAGCGATTTGGACATATACTGTTTTAACTCTTCGAAAGAGCGATTGGCTTCTTCCGACCAAGTGAAACCATCATGCTTGTGTAGGGCCTTGAAGAAAGGTAACCCACGCTCGCCTAACCGGGAAATGAAGCAACTTAAGGAAGTCATTCATCCAGTCAAGGCTTTCACCTCCTTCACGCTGGTAGGAGCCTCATATCCTCGATGGCTTCAATTTTTTTCAGGTTCGCACCAACGCCTTGCGGACTGATTATGTAGCCGAGCACCTTGCCCGCCCTCACACCGAAGACACATTTTTACGGATTCAACTTTATTCGATGCTTATTGAGGTTACAGAAAGTTTCCTCAAGGTCGGAGACATGGCCAGCCATTCCGAATGCTCGACTTCCCGAATAAAGCCGGCTTTGAGGAGCTTATCGAGTTCCTCCCGGATGATCTGTTACTTTTTTAGGGAAAAATGCCTGAGCTTCTGGCGCACTAGTTTTTTTGTCAGGCCGGACCGCTAACCTGTGCTCGACCACTTCCCTTGGGACCCCGGGCATGTCAGATGGCTCCCAGGTGAACACATCCACATTTTCCCGGAGGAAAGTGATGAGATCGAGTTCCTATTTAGGATCCAAGGAGTATCCTAAATGCACGACCTTGGTTGGTTCCGCTTCGTTCAGCGGAACGGCCTTGGTCTCCCCGCCGGGCTAGAGGGTTACTTTTGGCCGGGAATGCTTCGGCTCTTGATCGGGACCACGCATTGACAGCTGCCCGACCATATCCAGTGCTCTCTCATCGCAGTTCAAGGCCAATTTATGGTTCCCCCTCACGGTTATCACCTCGTTTGGGCCGGGAACTTTTAAGCACTGGTATGTGTGGTGCATGGCGGCCATGAACTTGGCCAGAGCTGGTTTGCCGAGAATGGCATTGTAGGCCAACTCGAAGTCGACCACCTCGAAGGTGATCATTTCCGTTCGGAAGTTGCTTGGACTTCCAAAGGTTACAGGCAAAACGACTTGGCCAAGGGGCTTGACCGAGGTGCCCGAAACGATCCCGTAGAAGGGGACCGCTATGCTTTTGATCTTGGATTGAGGAATCTGCATCTCGTCCAGGACCTTTGCTGAGATTAAATCCAGAGAACTCCCGCTATCAATGAGCACCCGGCCTACCGTGGTGTTGCTTATGGTCGGGATCACGACCATTGGGAGCTTCTGTAGCTTAGCCATTCCAAGGGGACAATTATCCTTGGAGAAAGTGAGAGAGCTCGGACCACTTGAGCTGCTGTACGGGAGGTTTACCCTGAGTGACGTGATGAACTTCTCGTGCGGCCTCTTGTAGGTCCCGATGGGACTTGTAGGCGGAGGAGCCCCCGAATATCACCGCGATGTGGTTCTGGGGTTCCTGGTATTCCATGTCATCATATTCGTTGGCGGGTTGCTTGCCCTTGCTATTTTCGCCCTGTTCTGGGAGCGTAGGCATGGGCCCCTTGCCATTGTAGAACTATTCCAGGCGGTAGGTCCATGTTCGATAGTTTCACAGGTCGTGCCCGTGTGCCTGATGGAGCGGGCAAAACAGGTTGTTCTGAGGGGGTACCTGGTCGTCACGGGTTTGGTCGTTGCGACGTTGAGGCGGTCGCCCCCTTCCTCGAGCATTGAACCCCCGACACTGTGGAAGGGATGCCCGAGGCTGCTGTTGCTCGACTGCGGTAACTATGTTTGGAGCAGACTGCTTCTTCTTTTTGATCTTTTTCTCTACGGAATTCGAGCCTTTCTTGCTCGTGGAGGCCTCCAACCTGGGCTGAGGCGGTAGCTTGCCCTCATCCAGCATCTTTTTCCACTAGATGGCTTCATCGACATTCGTATACCGGTCGGTCATACGGAAGAGCTCGTTGGCCGTCAGATCCAGGTGTATTTCCAAATCCTACGTGAATCGAACATCCCGCACCCCGAACTTGAAAGCTCGAATGACGGCCTCGTTCGAGATGTTCGGAATCGAGTTTCGAACCTGAATGAACCTCTGGACGAACTATCGCAGAGTCTCACCTTCTGTCTGAATCAGGCGCTCAAGGTCGCGCTCCTTTCCCGAGCGAATATAGCAGCTTTGAAAGTTTGCCCGGAGCACAGCGCTGAGTTGCCCCTAGGAGCATATTGACTCTTCCTTTTGATTGAAAAGCTAGGTTCGAGCGGCCCCATCGAGAACCGTCAGGAGGAAATTTGCCATGACTCCCTCATCACCTCCTGCTGCCAAGATCACAGTGGTGTAAATTGAGAGAAATTCGTCCGGGTTCGGGGTCCCATTGAATCTCTCGATGTGCCTGGGCTTGAACTTGTTCGACCACGAGACATTCCAGAGGGAACTAGTGAATGCCCAGCATCCAAAAACCGGAGCGTCATAGCGGTTCCTTTGAGCGTGTCGATCGTGGAGACCATCGCTATTTCGTGGGCTAACGCGCGGGCCGAGTCGAGAAAAAACTTCCCTAGGCCGATGCGTTGAGGAGCGTTCCGTTACAGAGCGCTCAAATTGCTCGCGGTCAGGGCGAGCGTTCTCATGATATCTCGAGGTTGCCCAAGAGCTACTCCAAGAGTCCTCGCGACATAGGTCGACCGCCCTATGTTCTCCCCGATCTAGGCTCCATGGTCCTTCTCGGTGGGGGAGAATCGGGGTTCGCTCCTGATGGCCCCGGGAAACGTTCCGAGTGCCCTCATTACCGGGCGGATTCGAAACCTTTAGGTCCGCAGCTAGTTTCTCCAGACCTACTCGGGGAAGTTCCAGAGGTCGCGCACGACCACCGCTAAGGCCTGCAGTCATTCCCTGTTCCGAAGGATGGGTGGAGGCGAACTCAGGCGTCGTGCGGGCACGTGCTTCGGGGTGCGACTTCCACGGGAATTCTTGCGGGCAGCGACCCCCTACTTGGAAATTTGTTTTCCACGAGCTTGGCATCGAAGGGTTGCCAATGTCTTGTCCAGAGATGCTTCCAGGTGGTGTCTGGCTGCCTCGTAGCGGTCTTGACGAGTAGCCCCCGAGGATTCTATCTCAGGACCGACGTCACTTCCCGCCATGTTTACATTACGGGAGTAAGATGATCGCGAGGGGGACATCATGGTATCTCCCCGCGATGCTGTCTCTTGATCAAATTCGATATGGTCCGGAATATCCAAACCATCGTAGAGCCCATCGTAGTTGTCGTCCTCGTCATCTTCGAGGGCGACGCACTGAGAGTGAAGAAATCACTCTCGCGTTGCAGCTGCCGGGGAAAAGCTCCCGGCTTCGGTGTTCCAACCGGGTCGGTCACACTGGCTACACCATTGGCGGCGTAGTACATATCATTGTCTTCGACGTCGTCGAAGGTACTAAGGTCGTGGGTATCTCTAGAATTCGGCATCTTTGAGGATTCTTCACGGATGGATTTTGACACAGTTGATCCCCACAGACGGAACCAATTGTTAATGATTGGAGAACGGGCCCCCGCCTAGCTTACTTGTTGAATGTGGGATCAACCAACGCCCCATCGCCCGTGAAGGGTTGCGTTCGAAGAATGCCCGAGCAACGGAAGACACCGGGGATTATCCTGGTTCAGGCCTCTCACGGCGGAGATAATAAACCCTACTCCAGTTGTATTAAGTATTGATGCTTGTATGTAATCGAGATCTTGTCTCCGTGTGTCCCCTTCTCTCCCCCCCTCCTTTAGAGGGGGGGATAAATAATCAATGTATCTAATTACAAATGGCAACTACCCCTAAGATCACGCCTATTGCTGTTTTTGACGTGTCCTTGATTCTCGCGGTGCTTGATCTTCTGGTATAACACCTAAATCCAGAAGTAATCTGAAAAAGAAATTCCATTCTGGGAAAAAAGAGCAATATCGTATTTGCCTTCAAGAAAAACAGAAATTGCATTTTCATTATGGTCTGACAGAACGACAATTAAACTTCCCTGGATTACTGGCGAACTGGTCACCACTTTCTTGTTTAGTGGGTTGACCCCGCCCTTCGGCCATCGCCGGGCATTCCCATGGCCCAGTTCGACCAATTTGTCTCCAGGGCTTGTAGCCGAGCATGTTTTATTGAGGGTTGATGAGCATGCAGCCAAGCATGGGGCCACCCGAAATCCTTGGTCGGGCACACCGACCAAGGGTGCTTTTGGTCGACCGTCAAGGAAAAGGGGCGTTTTTGGAAAATAACCCAATCCCCGACAGGGTGCATGGGGATGAAGTAGAAGGGAGGTGTGTGGGTGGAAGATGACCCTTGGTGCTACCTTTTATAGGCTCGGAGGAGGGGCTCTTAGCCCGGGCCCATGCTGGCTTTTCAGCAACTTTGCAGTGCACGTAGGGGGCGTTGATGGCGGGAAGGGGTGATGGATCAACGAAGAAGCTCTATTGTAAGTTCAAGCTTAATTAGTTTGGATGATTAGTTTATTATTAATGTTTAATCAATGTTTAACGACAAACCTATTCTTAATGAGACTAACGTTGTTTATTGAGCTTATTAGTAGTAGTCTCATATTTGGATAGAAAATGGAAAACAGGAAACACAAGGTATGCCTCGTATTCACTCAAGTATTTATTGCATGCTTTGGAGTCAAGTTAAAGTATGAATTTCCCCATTACATTAACTTCAAAATGTGCATTATGTTTCCAATTCATATATTACGTAGATGCACAGATATAGGGGGAGTTCGTTATTTAACTTGATGTTCTATTTTATTAATCTATTTCTTATTGCCACATATAAAGGATCAATACATTGAAACTATTCCTTGAGTATATATTTTAAATTGAATATGTGCATATTGATTCAAATTCAATTATTTGTATGCACATATACTTGTAGAGTTCATTCTATAGTTGATGGATTATTGTATTGATCATTTCCATATATTCCACATATAATGGATCACTACAAACCATCAACATGAGTATATGAAAACTTGTGTAATTAATATATACTCATATTAATTTAAATAAAAATTTAAATTGAGGTCGACTGTCTTTTAATTGCCAAAGAATATTTTATCATGTGTTGATGGTGTTTCTTTGATCGATTAAGGGTAATTGATAGTTCTTGAGTGAAAGCATCTAGGCCCCCTAATTTTTGAGCAATGATTTTTATTGGTTTTGATGTTGATGATCAAGTTAATTATCCCTTGTGATGAGAATAAATCTTGGATTAAAGGAAAAAAGATCAAGGACCCTTGTTACTAGTTCTGGCTTGGGAGTTGTTTCAAGCCAAGTGGTCAGAATAGTTATAGATTGGTCGTACTACCAAGAGGGATTATGTACAAGTTAGTACCTTGGTTCATAGGACAAATCATTAAGATTACTTGGAGTCAAGGTCACATCTTTTTTATTTCTCAACAAAACTCAGTCCTTCACCCATTCAGACAAAATCCCATTCATGCCGGACCTTGTCGTTTTGATCTGGCGCTGAAAACTAAGTGTTTAAGAATCAAACCGATCCTACACTGTTCATACTGGACCAACTTGGTCGTGTCTGATTTTCAGTCCGGCGCACACTATCTTTCACCAGATCTTGTCGTTTTGGTCCGGCGCTGAAAACTACTTATTCAAGAATCAAACCGAGCGTACACCGTTTACGACGAACTTGTTTCCGCTGAACTCAAATTTTCAGTCCGTTGTCAGATTCATGTGTACGCCGAACCAACTTTTTCAGTCCGGCGCAAACTGCCTATTTGATATTTCAAGGCGGACTCATTATTTCCAAAACCATGTGTACGACGGATTTTACTGGATCGGTCTGGCATAAATGACCTTTTCAATTTTAATGGTCCACAATACATTAAACAAATTGAGAAGCTTATCAAAACTAGTCCGAGGCATATTTGTTTAGTCCTTTCTAGTCAATCTGACACATCCAACGGCTCTTGGAACATTATAATAGCTATATTCCTTTTGTTGGCTATATAAGCTGTGCTAGGGCAGTGTTGAAGAAAAACTTTTTGATCTCCTTGATATTTTAGCGTTCTAGAGCCTTAAAGCAATCAAGGAGACCGAGCTTCATCTTTGAATTCAAAACTCCAGATTTCTAAATGATCTTGCTCCAAGCTTAGTCTAGTTATTACTGTGCTAGTGAACCAAGACATAGGGCTTGTGGATAGTCTATTACTCTTGGAACTAAGTGTTCCTAGACGGCTCAGAGGAGTTTTGGGTGTGACCTATCTAACTGAGATGTGGAAGGCCACCATTTGTTGTGAGAGGTTGGGACTCACCTCACCCTAATGAAATACCAAAGCTACTGCGACTAGTTTTTGGTGGAGTTATACTTCGGAAGAAGTGCTCTAACAGGGACATAGGATTGTATCTCTGAACCTCGGTGAAAAATCTCTTGTGTCAATTCCTTTATTCTTGTCTTTACGTTCCTTTCTTACTCCTTGCAGTAGTATTCTGTTTTAGTTGTGCAGTAATTGTGTTTTTTGTGACTCATCTTTTTGAGTTGCTTAGGCTTGTGTTTATCAAGTGTTTAAAAGTCTGACCTTTAATCTTTTTAGAAAAAGGTTACCTATTCACCCCCCCTCTAGGCCAAGCTGATCCTTTCATTGAGTATATTGAAGCATATGTTGCATCTAGTACTCAAGACAACTAATTTCATTCAAATTGATTTGGGTTGTGCTCAATCAATCTTAGAAGCATTCATTATGTGTTAATGGAGTGCAATGGATGATTGAGACAACCATGTATGTTAGACTAACAATCTTCCATGAGTTGTGAAGTAGGTTAAGTCCAAGGTTGAGATAAAGAAATAGGACAAGGACGTCATCATGTGTTGATGAGTGTCAAGAGGAGATCCCGAGGAGAAGAGAAGTGAAAAAGTTCATCATGTGTTGATAAACAAGGGAGAGAAGAAGGGTTGCGATCCCGGGAGGAGAAGAAGATTTGATTGCAAATCAAAAGCCCCAAAAGGGATCGCTCGCGTGCGGCGAAGGCATAACTAGATAGGCTAAGGATGTTTTTTAGTCTTTAAGTTTAGTTTCAGCGCCGTACCATTAAGAGGGGTTGAGTCTTTTACTTGAGCTTCATCATGTGTTGATGAACTCGATCTGTTCACTTGAGCTCAAATATCTTGATTTGGTTTTTGCATGGAGCTAACCATTTGGCATGTGTTACGAATGGGTGAGCTCATGCATTTGTTTTTGCATAATGCTTTGATTTTCATGTGTTGAAAACAGGAGAAACTTATGCATTGGTTTTTCGCATGGAGCTTTGATTTGCATGTGTTACAAATAGGAGAAGCTCATGCGTTGGCTTTTGCATGAAGTTCATATCTGCATGAAGTTCATATCTGCATGTGTTGCAAATATTAGAGTTTATACTTTGTTCTTCAATTAAAATCTTATTTGAAGTGGTATTACTTGGAGTTAAGTTTTGCATGTGTTGCAAAAGGAGAGAGCTCAAGCAATTTTGTATTTAATTGGTTTGCATGGAGCTAAGATTTGCATGTGTTACAAATAGAGAGCTCATGCAGTTAAGTTGATTTGGTTGTTGCATAAAGCTATAGATTTGCATGTGTTGCAAAAAAAAAAGGAAGAAAGCTTATGCACTTTGGCTTAGTTGGTTGCATGAAGCAAGAGATTAGTATGTGTTGCAAATAAAGAGCTCATGCACTTGTTGATTTGGAGTTTGCTTGGAGCTAGGTTTTTGTATGTATTGCAAAAAGAGAATGCTCAAGCATAAAATGGTTTAATTGCTATTTGCAAATGTGTTTTGTAAATGAGCGGGAGGTTACGGGTGTCTTTCCTAGAGCATGTGAATAGGGCTTGCAACGGGGTTTGCAAGTTGACTTGATCATGTGTTGATCATCACATGGCAAAGAGGATTGAACTCATAAGTTCTTGGTTTATTTGCGAAATGTGTTTTGTAAATAAGTTGCAATTTTTTTCTGGAAAACCGACAATACCACAGGCTTAAAGCCGATAGTACCGATGGTATAACTGTATGAGCGTCGGTACTACTACTTGTCGGTACTACCGCTGAGTTGAGCGGTAGCTTTTCAGAAAGCATGTGTTGCTTGTCTGAATCTTGAGGCTGGTACTATCGCTATGTTAAAGTTAGTACTACCAAAGGTTGGTAGTACTACTTGTGAAGTGTGGTAGTTATTTTTTAGTAGCACACGTTTTCTCTTTTTTGGAATGTTGGAGCTACCAAAGGTTTGAGCGGTACTACTGAAGGTCGGTAGTACCAAAAACTAGTAGCCGGTAGCTATTTTACAGAGAGCACGAAAACTTAGAGTTTGGAAGTCGGAACTACCGGCCTTGGAGGCCAATATTACCACACTTTATGCGCCGGTAATACCGGGGGTACTATAGCCAACGACTAGTACCCGGCTGGAATCCAACCATTGGGCCGGGCCAGGACTACCAGGCTTTTGTCGTCGGTAGTACCGAGTTTATTGAGTTTTTCCCCCATTTGCCCCCTAATGGCTAGTTTCGTGTGAGGAGCTATAAAAGGATGCCAATGGCTATCATTTGGGATTGTTGCTCTTTGTGGAGTGTTTGTGGGAGTTGTGTGTATATGTTGCCCTCTGTAAATTGATTTTTGAGCTAAGAGTGAGGTCTAATTGCATGTATTACAATTAGGAGTGGGTTGAGAGCTTTATTGTGCATGTGTTGTACTTGAGGAGGATTCTAGTGCATGTGTTGCACATAGGAGGTTGCCAGAGTGTATGTGTTGCACTAGGTGAAGCTCAAGCATAAGTCTTGGCTTATTACTTTTGGTGGTTGCCGCCACCTTGGCGACGTAGGAGACATCGTGCGTGAGAGCTCTCAATGGAGGTTGTGAGAAGCCCTGGCAAAGTTTGTGAAGGCCGAAGCACGCCTACCTGGAGGGGTAAAGTTGCTACCACTAATGGAATCGAGGTAGGTGCTCAAGTGCGGATCCTGGGCTTGCCTCAACGTGGATTAAGGGAGACCGGTAAGTCTCCGAGACCACAGGAAAATATCGGTGTGTCTTTGTATCTCTTTTACATTCAAGCAATTTACCTTCTTGCTTATTCTTGTTTGCTTGGTTGAGATTAGAATTGCTATTCTTGATTAGAGATATAATTAGTTAGTGCACTAGTGAGCCTAGTTGATCGCGTGGGGTTATTCGCATCCGCATTATTTGTTAGGTTTTGATATAGGGGTAATTAGAGTGTATCTCATTAGAGAGAATTTACCTATAAACACCTATTCACCCCCTCTAGTCGTATGGTGGCGAGGCGGCGTGGCATGGCCTAGCGGACGAAACAGGGCGAGGCACGAGGCTCCGACTGTTATCATGGCGTGGATGGCATGAGGTACCGTGGATGGAGCTAGTGGCGACATGGCGGCCAGGTTCTAAGTGTGCAGTGCTCGGCTGCCCGAGCTAGTGCGACAGTAGTGGCATGATGTGTGAACGACGCAAGACAGGTGTGGCCTGGGCGCGCGCTAGCCAGGGGAGTGACTGACACGCGGGCCCGATGTGTTAGAGTGAGAGAGATGCTGCGGAGAAGGCATCTTTGGCTAGATTATGTATTTCCACTAGAAAAGATGGGTTTTGAGCCATATGCTTTCCCTTTTTAGATTTAAAGCAATTTTTAAATAGGCTAGATGACTCTAGAATTTTTAGAATGATTAAACTAATTCCAAACTTTACAAAAAAAATTTGTGGGCATTCTTGAGGTCGCATTGATGTTTTTGTAAACCTATCAGCATTTTAGCAGATCTATGTTTTCCTTATAATTTCTTTTAGTGCCTCGGTTTTAATGATAAGTGCAATATCATATTTTAAAAAATAACAATTTAGCATAAAAATTCATGAAACTTTTTGGAGAGTCTCTCCAGACTACTTAAAACTTATTTAAAATACTTCTACCATATGTGCTATTTCAAATTTAAAATTTAGAAATTAGAAACAACAACTAGAAAACAAAAAAGGTATTTTTCTTTTAATGCCAAAAATTATAGTAAAGCCAAAAAATTCTAAAAATCCATAGAAAATACATACACATAATTTGATAACGCAATCCTTAATTGATGGGAAAATTTTGGGATGTTACAGGCTCGCGGCGGCAACGGTGGGGCAGTGTATTTCAGGGGATAACAAGGTGAGTATCACATAGAACGTGACGCGGTGAAGCTAGGATTGTAGACAGTGGTGACGAAGACTCACTGATGGCGACTATTCGGCTGACGAAGGGTGGCGGCAGTGCACAGCCTCTCGAGATAGGTTCGACATGATGGGCTGATGGCGGCGCAATCCTGAATAGTGTGCTATGGTTTCGGGAGAGAAAGAGATGGCCGGCGATCAATGTGATTGGTTGGCTCGACTATTTATGCATGGAGGGCAGCGTTGGCGTGCAGGTCATAGACTCGGCACAGTGCAGTGGCTCGGTTGGGCTAGGCCATGTGATGATGTTAGCCCGTTAGGGTTTCAACTAAGATGACCAGGGCGCACGCGGGAGGGTAGATCGGCATAGTGCCTGGATCGAGCGGGAGAGCGGAGGTGGGCCGTGGAGAGGGGCGGGGAGTCAGATGGCCTGGGAAGGAAATGGGCTAGCTGAGGAATCAACCCTCACATAATTTAGGAATTTAGAAAGTATTTCCGAATTAAGGAAATACTAGAAATCCAAAGAAATAGCAAATGAGCTCCAAAAAATTTAAGAAAACACATAAATATTTCTTGTAACGCAATGAACCGAACTTAGATGTTTAGATTAATCAAATTAAATCCTTTTATTTTAGGAAATTTCAATTAAGCTTTAATTAATTCGAGAAAAACCAAATAGTTTCTTTTATTTGGAAAACTTTTAAAAGACGTGAAAATTGAGGTGTTATAAAACACGCACTAAGTTGACTCAGAAACAAGTAGATAGTACGTGACGCACCAACAATTATGCTTATATAAATACTTTACGTATTAAAGATTACATAGTTATTACCATTTCTGGCTTCTACTTTTGTTTTTCCTCCTTTCCAAGAGAAATCAATACACCGTGATATCAATAATTTCTATCCATTGACTAGCTAATATTTAACTGCAACACTTTGCTCGTAGCTAATACTTTTTCGTATGTTAAGATCGATATGTTAACAAGGTTATATTTGGTCATTTTACCATCCATTTAAATTCTTAGGTCGACGGGAGTGCAGTTACAAAAACTTGTACGACGTACGTACAATACAAAATGAAGGGATCGAGTAACTTGACTTGGTTTTATTAAAGTGTTACAGAAATAATAGTGAAAGCGATCAATTATGGTGATACAATAATATGGCATCCACTCTGGATGCAAAACATCACTAATGAATCAATTTCAAAGACTGAATCTTTAGTTGTGATAAAAAAAAGCAATCATTAATTTGGACCGACTCCCCCATTGATGAAGAAGACAAGCAATTCGAATGATACATACACTAAGGAATCAATTTCAAAGACTGAATCTTTAGTTAATTGTGATAAAAAAGCAATCATTAATTTGGACCGACTCCCCCATTGCTGAAGAAGACAAGCAATTCGAATGATACATACACTAATGAATTTAAATGGTTTTTGTTTTCCTCGTATGGACAAGAATTTTTTTAAGGAAGATTTTTCCTCGTAGGAAGATTTTGTACATGTAGGTGTTTTGAAGGATTTATAGTGTTTTCTACGGAATTCCTGTGAAATTCATATTTTTCTCGTTTCAAAAAACGCCAAAGTACACGTTGGACTCGGTTACTTGCACATTTGGCGTGCACCATGCAATGCAGCTACACCAAAATATCTACCCTGGCACCAACCACACTGCAACTACTCTAGGAGCCAATCAAACACGAGACACCACTAATTAGTAACTAGCTAAAAGATCATTACACACTACACTCTCCCACTACACGCACAGCGTGCGTACATGCACCAAGATCAGACCACATCGAGTACTCCTACGTAAAGGAAAATAAAGAAAAGGAAAAAAAAACACATAAAACCAAGAGATAATTCACTAAAAGTGCATAAAACCAAGAAATGCAGCAAGAAAGCAATTACACATTTCAATAATTGATTTTAGCCTTTTATAAATATTGAGGATGTTATTTTACAGTAAAGCCAACAAATTCTAAAAATCCATACAAAATACATATAAATAATTTGATAACTCAATCCTTAATTTATGGGCAAAGTTTGGGATGTTACAGGCTCGCGGTGGCAACGGCGGGGCAATGTATAAAACGTGATGCGGCGAAGCTAGGATTGTAGACAGTGGCGACGAAGACTCACTGATGGCGACTAATCGGCCGACGAAGGGTGGCGGCAGTGCACTGCCTCTCGAGATAGGTTCGACGTGATGGCCATGGGTGGATCAGTATGTGGACAAGGATTTACAGATGTACACCAAATTTTTTTGACAAAAACCTAGTATATAATAAATATATTAGGTATATATACTAGTAGGTGGATTCAAAAATATATATTTCAACCTCTTAAGTCCGTTTTAGCTTGTTCCACTCACTCCCTCTCTCAATCTTTTCTGCACGGCCCAATAGTTCAAAGTCCAGTCTTCCTCCATATCTCAAGCCCAACACCCAACTTTGTCTCCACTCAACATGCCCTACGCCCTCTCATTCAATGTGGCACCACAGCCCGGCAACGACGGATGAGGGCCACGGGGCAGGTACAAGCTGGCAGGAAGCAAGGTAACAGACGAGTGACAAGCAGCCACCGGCACCGAAAAATGGACGTAGGCTGTAGAGCAGGCGGCGATACAAGGAGCGACGCACGATAGGGTAGCTCTGGCCCCTGTGATCGCAGCGAGCACTGACTCGAGAATGGAGGGTGTGACACCAGGGATGGCTGGCAGGTCAGGGCGGTAATGTATGGTAGGGCGGGGAGTAGCACGCGACGTGTTGCAGGGTGGCCCTATGGGCGCATCGAGTATGGACCGGGGATGGAAGGTGCGATGCCAGGGGCAACCAGCGGGTCAATGAGGCGACACTCATCGAGGTAGGAAGGGTGCTAAAACAACAGGTAGCAGCTAAGCATTTGGCATCAGCAACCACATAGGTGAATTTCATTATTGATTCCCTACTATGAAATCTCCAATCTGTAAATATATCAGCGTTATACTGATTTGTAACGATGAATTGTGATTTTTGAAATGTAGCATCGAGAGCATTCAAAAATGAAGAGAAAGCATGTAGATTTTAAATCTCCAATTCACAAATCTCTAAATTATTTTAGGTGTTATCTCTAGTAAAAACAATTTGTACTTCATATATTTGCTATTATATATGAACACTTGTGTTTTACGTTGAATAATATTTTTGTAACTCCGAACACCCGTTCTGAAAATCCTGGATCTGCCACTAGTGACGGCGACGCAATCCTGAATGGTGTGCTAGGGTTTCAGGAGAGAAAGAGATGGCGATCATTGTGATGGGTTGGCTCGACTATTTATGCATGGAGGGCAGCGTTGGCTTGCAGGTCATTGACTCGGCACAGTGCGGTGGCTCGGTTGGGCTAGGCCACCATGTGATGATGTTAGCCCGTTAGGGTTTCAATTGAGATGACTAGGGCGCACGCGGGAGGGTAGATCGGCATAGTGGATGGATCGAGCGGGAGAGCGGAGGTGGTCCGTGGAGGGGGGCGGGCAGTCCGATGGCCTGAGAAGGAAATGGGCTAGCTGAGCAATCAACCCTCACAGAATTTAGGAATTTAGAAAGTATTTCCGAATTAAGGAAATACTAGAAATCCAAAGAAATAGCAAATGAGCTTCAAAAATTTTAAGAAAACACAGAAATATTTCTTGTAGCGCAAGGAACCCAACTTAATTAGATGTTTAGATTAATCAAATTAAATCCTTTTATTCTAGGAAATTTCAATTAAGCTTTAATTAATTCGAGAAAAACCAAATAGTTTCTTTTATTTTGAAAACTTTTAAAAGACGTGAAAAGGGAGGTTGTTACAAAACACCCACTAAGTTGACTCAGAAACAAAGTAGATAGTACGTGACGCACCAACAATTATGCTTATATAAATACTTTACGTATTAAAGATTACATAGTTATTACCATTTCTGGCTTCTACTTTTGTTTTTCCTCCTTTCCAAGAGAAATTAATACACCGTGAAATCAATAATTTCTATACATTGACTAGCTAATATTTAACTGCAACACTTTGCTCGTAGCTAATACTTTTTCGTATGTTAAGATCGATATGTTAACAAGGTTATATTTGGTCATTTTACCACCCATTTCAATTATTAGGTCGACGGGAGTGCAGTTACAAAAACTTGTACTACGTACAATACAAAATGAAGGGATCGAGTAACTTGACTTGGTTTTATTAAAGTGTTACAGAAATAATAGTGAAAGCGATCAATTAAGGTGATATCCACTCTGGATGCAAAACATCACTAATGAATCAATTTCAAAGACTGAATCTTTAGTTGTGATAAAAAAAGCAATCATTAATTTGGACCGACTCCCCCATTGATGAAGAAGCAGACAAGCAATTCGAATGATACATACACTAATGAATTTAAATGGTTTTTGTTTTCCTCGTATGGACAAGAATTTTTTTAAGGAAGATTTTTCCTCGTAGGAAGAATTTCGTACATGTAGGTGTTTTGAAGGATTTATAGTGTTTTCTACGGAATTCCTGTGAAATTCATATTTTTCACATTTCAAAACACACCAAAGTACACGTTGGACTCGCAAGAGGTGGCATCGTGCCGTGCCGGGCCGGCGGCCCGGGTCCATCGTGCTTCGTACCTGAACCGTGCCGGGCCGTGACGGCCCATCTTGCCTACCATGCGGTGCCGTGCTAGCCCGGCTCGCCTTCAGCGAGTCCAGGCACGGTCCATTTGCGCTTTCGTGCCATGCTGGCCCAGACCCGGCCCATTTACACTATTGCGACGAGAGGAAAGGAGACGGAGACACACATTGTTCAATCTCTTTCAGTTCTCTCTCGCCCATTGCTCCATCTCCCAGATCTCTCTCTCTCATCCATCTCTCTCAATCTCTCTCGCCCGTTGTTCCCTCTCTCTCTCGACCGTCTCTCTCAATTTCTCTCTTGCCTGTTGCCTCCCTCTCTCTCGCTCATTGGCCGATGAGAGAACGAGAAATGGTCATCTGTACAAAGCCCAACATTATTTTTTCTTTCGAAAAAATCATCGCTCATAACCTCGACAATATTAGAAATCTAGTGAAATAAAACCATTGTAGATAAGTGATATAATATAGCCATCAACAACAATGAAGTTGACAGTAGATCTGTGCCCGTGCCTCCGCCGTGCCGTGCCGGCACGAGCCTAGCCCAAACGGTCGTGCTGAGCCGTGCCGCCCATCATGCCCTAATCTCAGGCCTGGCACGACCCATGCTACAGTGTCGTGTCGGCACGGTACGCCCACCACGTGCCGTGCCGGTTTTGGACCGGACTGGACCACCGTGCTTCGGGCCGACCCAAAAAGACCCAGCCCAAGTGCCCACCTTTACTTGCGCATTTGGCGTGCACCATGCAATGCAGCTACACCAAAATATCTACCCTGGCACGCCTACAAAATGTAAGCACGAAAATTCCTTGCGAAGGGAAGACCCTGTCAACCACACTGCAACAGCTCTAGGTGCCAATCAAACACAAGACACCACTAATTAGTAAATAGCTAATTGTTCTCTCCGAACATTACTATAACTAGCTAAAAGATCATTACACACTACGCTCTCCCACCACAGGCAGACCGTGCGTACTCCAAGATCAGACCACATCGAGTACTCCTACGTAAAGGAAAATAAAAAAAAGGGAAAATAAAAACACACACACACTCGCAGAGAGAGAGAGAGAGAGAGAGAGAGAGAGAGAGAGATCAGATGACGTCGACGTAGGAGGAGTCGCAGAACTCATCGCCACCGATCACCGTCTCGTTGTCATGCTCGTCGACCAACCTGGATCCTCCGATCTCGAAACGCTCGATCCTGGCGCCACGTCTGACCACCTCATCGTCCTCCTCGTCGAACCCGACGCAGCTCCTCGCGCTGAACTCCCTGAGCTCCTTGCAGCCGGCGAGGATGGCGAGCAGCTCCTGCTTGGGAAGGTAGGACCTGTCAAGGCACAGCGACCGGAGCCTGGGCAGCGAGGAAGCCATGGCCGCGGCGTCTTCAGGCTTGATGGACCCGGAGGTGATCTTGAGGCTGGAGAAGCCCGGGCAGTGCAGCGCGAGCTGCGCGGCGACGGCGGGGAAGGAGGGCGGCTTGGAGTCGAGCTCGAGGTTCTCGAGGAGGCGCCACCGCGGGATGAGCTCCGGGAGGCGCGCCTCGTCGGCGGAGCACAGGTTGGGGAGCGCGAGCCGCCGCAGCCTTGGGCACTCGGCCGCGACGTGGTCGAGCTCGGCGGCCGGCGAGGCGAGGAGCGGCGGGAGCGCGAGCTCGTCCGCGGTGCCACGGGCACGGGCGGCGCAGAGCGTGAGGAAGCCCGCGACGGCGAAGCGGGCGACGCCGTAGCGGCGCGCGAAGGCGGCGGCGAGCGCGCCCCAGGGCATGAAGCGCGCGAGGTGGTCGTGGCGCAGGTCGAGCGCGCGCCACAGGGACGGGTCGGCGGCGGCGCGGCGCCACCCACGGCACACGAGCGGCGCGGCCGTGGCGAGGTCCTCGAGCCCCAGCCGGCGGAAGACGTGCACCAGGCAGTCCGTGTCCATCTCCCCCCACGCCGGCGGAGCGCTCCTCTCCTCCTCACCCACCCCCATGGCCGGCCCGGTTCTTGGGGAGGAGCCCGCTTGGACGAGGGCTTTGGTGCGAGCAGCGATCGATATCAATGGTGTTCGGGGAGTTGTTTAATCATGCGATTACTGGGATTGATTTGAGATTTGAGAGGGATATATGGAAAGAGAGGGCTGGTCTTTTATAAAGGCAGTGGAAGCTTCTTCCGACAGTGAGTTTGCTTTGAGGTTAGTGACACGTGCTACGCGACAGTCTTCTCTTCTTTTTTTATTTTTTCCTCTCTTTTACCATCGTCTTGGAACACCGGCTGCCGTGCCAGAGTAGGCTTCTGGAAGGCTACGCTCACCATCTATGCACATCATACTCATGCATCATACATGTGTATGTGTCTATTACATATGTTAAGAAAGTGATTGGGGCTATATAACTTCTGTAATACGGGAACACGCTATCCTACAAAACAAATACGTGTTGTGGCACGGAAAGTTTCATCCAAGGGATCGAACTCTCATCGGTCGGGATCGAGTTCTACTACTCGATCCCAAGCCAATCAAGCTACGCTCGATCCTCCCAGAAAGCTGATGATCTGATTTTAAACTGCTATCAGGCTATTACAGAATATGAGTGGTATAATATATACCATGCCACTTTAGAACTGAGTGTATATATATACGGAGAAAAGGATCGAAAAGCTTAATTACGATTGTCGTTTTTCCGGTGTTTGTCATCTAATTAAATGCCAGGTACATCTATCTCCCTATCTTGTTAATTTACAGAAACAAGCATGGTAAAATTATATATATATATATATATATATATATATATATATATATATATATATATATATATGAGAATGGCTAAGTAACACTTGAGTGTTTTTTTGGTTTGTGAGCACTCAACTTGGGGGATCTATAAAGAGGAGGGTGGTGGAGAGAGATGGCAAATGTGTAGTCTTTGGATCTAGATCCAAAGGCTACAAATTTGAGTGCTCACAACCTAAAAAAACACTCAGGTGCTTCCTAATATATATATATATATATATATATATATATATATATATATATATATATATATATATATATATATATATATATATATATATATATATACTGCGATAAGTACATGACGAGGACGAAGGTTTGGCTCAGAGGAAAATCTGGCTAGCTAGCTTTCAGAAGAGGAAAATAATCTTGGGAGCGAATGAAGGGGCCGGTAGGTGGATGCATGATGCATGCATGCCATATGTACCCCCTAGCTGCTGCCACTGTTCCAAATTTAGCTGCTTAACTTGTGTGCGTGGTGCACGTGCGTTCTAGAAGCTTTTCACGCATCCTGTGTTCTAAAACGTATATTTCTATTAATGTACGTAACCGAATAGCTACCTTACAATGTGTGAAACTTCGATAGCAAGATATATGGAATAACTGTATTTTATATCTCATCGTATTCACACACGGTACACATATATATATACGGCCGGGGACCCTTTTTTGTTCCATCAAATCTTATTGGAACTAAAGGGTGCATGCACCCGTACGTGTGTATCGATGTCACATTTAGTGCCCAAAACATGTTTAATGAAGCATCAAATGGTACAGCACTGAAAAACTTGGAAACAGGTAGGAGCAGTAAAAGGTCTAGCTACACGATACTGCTAGCTTGGACAAGATCATATGAACACGTAGATTCGGTTCTAAATATTCATTGCTAGCCATTTCACACCACAAGGTCACGGACATTCAACTACCACTGCGAAGATTCCAAGCAATCTACCGCATGATGGTCGAGGAGACTGGACTGAACTGATCCGGCAACGGTCAATTTTGGGCTAGCTAGCTTAGACTTGTTTATTAATTTAATTTGCCCAGTTTTTCTCCATCTACCAAAGTATACGTACTACGTCTATCTCCTGGCTCGCGCGCATCGCACTGTCGAAAAATTAAACCGTAGACCGCTCTCCTCCGTGGACCATGAATGGTAGGTGCGGGTATACTTGGGAAAGCAAAATGTTTGAAGCCTTTTTGTTGAATTCTCCTGCTTAGAGCAGATAATAAGGTCCTGTTTAATTAGTAGAATTCTAATGGAGCTGGATATTCCTTGGCTCTATTTGGTGGAGTTTCAGATTCCAGCTCCGTAGACCTAGCTCTTCTCTATGGACCATGCATGGTAGGTGCAGGTATACCTGGGAAAGCAAAATGTTTGAAGCCTTTTTGTTGAAATTCTCCTGCTTAGAGCAGAGAATAAGGTCTTCTTTGGCACAGTTCTGGTGAAGCTGGGTATTTTTAGTTCATCAGATTTGTGGAACTGGAGCTATGAATATATTAAAAATATTTAGGTGGGTTATCTTATTTACATTTTAGAATAAAAATATAAACTTAATTTACTTTATTTTAGCTTATAGATTTTAAGTCTGAGATGGAGCTGGAATAGAGCTCTGTCAGGCCTAAGGCTGTGTTTGTTTAGGCTGGTGCTGCAGGAGAAGCTGCTGGAGCTGGAAGAAGCTAGGCTCTTTGGAGTGGAGAAATTTGAGCTGGAAGAGACTTGATGAAGGGGATGGCAATTTTTTGTAAATAAGATCAAGTTGCAAGGGTACCAGGGAAGTAGGATTTTCAGAAGCTCCAGCCAGCCCGAGAAGCATCGTTTTCCTTGCTTCTCTCGTGTAGTGCAAATTGGGCTGGAACTTCTCCTCTCCAGCTAGTTGAAAAATTACTGTTTGTTTTAGCTTGTGACTTATGAAGACCTAGAAGCCAAATAAACCTAAGCAGAAGCCTAAACAAACACAGCCTAAGACTGCTTGCAGTGGTCAAAGTTTGGTTGGCGTGCGTAGATCTTGTCATCGGTCAAGTGAAATAATGATCGTTTCTGTTCTAGTTCATCTTGGTCTTGTGCACACTAGAGGACAGAGAAGAAATGGTGGAACAAGCGCGCCTACTCGTTTCAATAGAGGGAGCGTTTTATATTATTTAATCTTTTCAAATTTTATTTTTATTAATAACCTTTTATTGACTTATTTCTAAATCTGACCTTTTTTATCACGTCAACATCCGTGGCATGGCAAACTACATAGTCACGCCACACTATAATTCTAGATCTCAGCAGCCATATAATGACTCTTTTTGCCACGCCTAGCGTGATAAAACAACACTGCCACGCCAGTCTGCATAGAGTGGTAGGACTTGGTTACACCATGATGACTAACGTGGCGGTATTATTTGGTCACGTCAAGACTAACGGCGTGGCAAAAAAGGGTTAGATTTGAAAATAAGTTCAGCCAAGGTTCAACAATAAAAATGAATTAAAAAGATTTAATAATACAAAATTCCAATATATTTTACTTGAGTAGTAGGTGTTTATAAGATTTTTCAAAAAAATATTTACAGAAATAATATGCCGGTCCAAAAAATTATAAAAATACCCATATATCAATATTTCAAATGGCGAGAGACTCACTGTTGCCATTTGAAACGGCAACATAGGGGCATTTTTGGAAATTTTCGGTTCATCCATTAGCGACAAGCTAGCGTCTGTCGCCATTTGAAATGGCGATAGATGTGTGTCGCCAATAGTCAAGCTCTCTATCGCCATACTACAGAATCAGCTTCTAGAAGCGGTTCGAAACCACTTCTAGAAGCGGTTTTACAACCGCTTCTAGGCAACCGGTTGTGATACCTCGAAGGGTATCACAAGCGGTTCTAGGAACCGCTTGTGGTGGTGCGACACCAAGCGGTAAAAGGTAGTAATAATATCGTGGGAACGAGATTCGAACCCACGACCAGCACTCCAACCTCGTGACTCGCCTCATCCATCTAGCCAACCCACCCACGCGTGCTCTCTGATAGAGTAGGGCACGCATTCCTTTTATTATTTCTAAAACTGGGCTTCTACAAGCGGTTCGTGACACGAACCCCTTCTGAAGGGGGTCTTTAGAAGCGGTTCGTGTCACGAACCGCTTCTAAAGCCCCACCTTTAGAAGGGGTTGGGGACACCAACCGCTTGTAAAGAGCTTTAGAAGGGGTTCGTGTCACGAACCCCTTCTAAAGGTGGGGCTTTAGAAGGGGTTCGTGCCACGAACCGCTTCTAGAGATCCCCTCCGGCCTGTTGCCATAAACCGCTTCTGTTGTGAGCATTATAACCGGTTCGCACCAAACCGTTGCTAATAGGCCGCTTGTGATACCCGGTTTTGTAGTAGTGATATTTTAAACGACGACACAGAGAGAGCATATAAGGCCTGTCACTGTTATTGTTTCCCTAGACTGTTTGCTTTTTTTTTTTATTACGTCTTCAAGTGATTCGACTGTCAACAATATTGAGCAAATTCCTGTAGAAGAGACAACGAAGTAGAGGTCACGGAGTGTGTGTCAACAGTACATAGCTCAGCGGTTAAGGTCGCCGGCTAAGAGAGAAAATGTTGTGTGGTTCGTGCGTAGGATTGGGTCCATTTATGGTTTATGAGTTTATATATATATATATATATATATATATATATATATATATATATATATACAGAGAGAGAGAAATAAAAGCATACTACCAGAGCATGTACTTTCTACTCCCTGTGCATTAATTAACTAGTGTTACGCAAGTGAAAACATATTGTATAAGTGAAAGTTGTTAGAGCAATGCTTATATGCTTTCCCTCCTAATACAAGTTGCACAAATCTTGAAGCAAACGAAGGGGTAAGTAATCATCATCTACCTTTCATTCATGCTTTAATATTTGTACAATTTTAAAAAGGAAGAGCATACACTACTAGAAAACTAGGCTTCAGTACCGGCACATCACTACCGGTTGGATTTGAACCCGTACTGATAGTGATATTAGTACCACTTCATTGGCTACAATGCCGTAGTGGGCTTTTAGTACCGGTTGGTCTCTAAACCTTCGAATGTACAGTACGGGTACTAATTTGGATGCATCCAAGTCATGGTAAATTTGAAGACTTAGTTCGGAGTAGGAGAATACTAAATCAGTGTTCGAGTGCTCTGTGAGGTTAAGGGAAGGGGGACGCATTGTAAATCAAATACGTTCATACCAACACTACAGTCGTAGATCATATAAAAACTCTGAAGTTAAGCGTGCTTTGGCGAGAATAGTACTATGATGGGTGACCACTTGAGAAGTGTGAAGTTCTCATCAGTACCGATTGGTACGTGCTTGGGCGGGAGTGGTAGCATGAGTGACCTCCTGGGAAATAGAAATTTTTGTGTAGCTTATCAGTACCGGTTGGAGCCTCCAACCGGTACTGATAGGACTGGGAAATAGAAATCTTCGTGTAGCTCATCAGTACCGGTTAGCCTCCAATCAGTACTGATAGTCTTATTAGTACCGGTTAGTGGAACTGCACCTGATGCCCAATGGGCATGAGTGACCTCCTGGGAAATAGAAATTTTTGTGTAGCTTATCAGTACCGGTTGGAGCCTCCAACCGGTACTGATAGGACTGGGAAATAGAAATCTTCGTGTAGCTCATCAGTACCGGTTGGAGCCTCCAATCAGTACTGATAGTCTTATTAGTACCGGTTAGTGGAACTGCACCTGATGCCCAATGGGCATCAGTTCCGAATAGCCTGTACCGGTTCAAAAAACGATACTGATGACCGTTGTCAATCGGTACTGAAGGCCATATCTGTAGTAGTGATAGAAGCACCTCTCAAATTGTTAACTGATCCCTCTTGATTAGGAAGTTATTATCAATCAAATAGAGATAGAGAATTCATACATCTGAGAGTATAAAACGGGTTTCCTATAGAGAAAAATAAATGTTGATATACTCCGGTTATCTAGTTCAACACACACTACAAAAACTTAAAATGGGTTTCATCAAGTCAAAAAGCCTTTCGAATGGAAGACCTAAACATCTAGAACAACAATACCTTCTAGAAGATCGAGTTGGCATTTTGTTAAGAAGAAATTGGGTCCCTCCTAAGATAAATTTCTACAACAAATAAATACTCTATATGCTCCTTGTGTGGCCCATCTAAATTTCGAAATTATCATAATCGCTCATGAACACGTAACATGCACATATATGATATATAAAGGGTTCGCTCACATCCGTCCAACGACCAACGCACGTCTGTCTCACAGGACATTTGGACAACAATTAAATTGTTAAGTACTCCTTTAATTATTTTGCAATATAATATTCCTTCGGCAGTAAATACATGTGTTCGGGACATCGGCATAATCTCTAAAACACAATTTTGTTGCTAATTTGTACTGTAATACTATTGTTCGTGCTAAAAACGTGAGTATGGTTCTTAGCCTCGAACACACAAGACAAACATCGGGTTTGAGCGTGTAAGTCAATTTGACCTGAAATTGATAAGGTCAAAGTCGTCAAAATGATCAGAGATGATAATGTGTAATTATCGGCGTAACTCCAATCGGCTAACAACCGATCAGGGGATAACCAAATTAGCCGATTACGGCTAATCCGAGGGTAAAGGTAGATCGGCTTTGAGAGGCGATGCGCAACAACACAAAGCAAATCGAACTGGGCGAAATCGACGGAATCAACAAATTGGCAATGCGCAACTATTTATTGATCTTGTCGACTTACAGAGGAATGCTTACAAAACTAGAAGAAATAACGAAACAAGAACTGTAAAAGTGCGTGGTTGCGTTGAGTTGTGTCCTGCGCCTCCTAGCTCGTCCCCTTTTATATGCCTTGGCCGATCCGAGTCCTTCATGGACACGACAACCAGATCCGTGTCGGCTACAATCCGTCCTCTTCCTTCCTGTTTCCGGTAACTGAATCCGCGTCGATCACGATCCACCCTTTGGTTTTCTATTTCCAACCGTCGCATGCATATCAAACTTTCGATATTTTGTATTAAACCGATTTTCCCCATACATGCCAGATTTTGGTGCAAACATATGCCCCCCATTTTTGGAAGATTAACTTGTTATCTTCCAAAAACCGTATCGGCTTTTCTCATCAGCTTCAATCCCCAATCGGTTTTTTGAGAGAAATTTCCTCGGTAACTGCCCCATTAATAGCGCCGTAAAAACTTCGGTGCGCTTTTAATGCTCAAAACCGTTCCCGCTTGTTCCCTTCTTTCACCGTAGTATAAATATGCGGGTCCCCCACGGTCATTCGCACGCCTTCGAGTTCTCGAATCGACAGCAATCGGTCTTCTTTGCATTCTTGCAAGTCCCGAATTCCTTCTCAAATCGGCTGAAATGGACCCATCCCAAGTATTTATCCCTATCTCCCAAAGTAACGACCAATTTTTTCTGGGGCCCATAGGTACCATAGAAGCCGATGCAGTAACTAACCAGGAAATCCCAAGACTCCCTTTGTCGGCTGCGGGGTACAACATAAAGGAATGGGGAAAAAGCTTTAGAGCTTGGCCTACGGCCCTTACGGGATGGAGGTCTTGGTATATTAGGGTATCGGCTCAAAAGAGGGCAGAGTGGGAACGGATGGGTATAGCCGAATGCCTCCCCCTTAGCTTAGCCAACCCTGGAACCAACAAGCCCTTGGTGGCCACGGCATGCTATTTCTGGTTCGATTCTTTCAATGCCTTTCTTTTCCCCACTAGTCCCATTGGGCCATCCCTCCTTGACATAGCCGAGCTCTGCTGCCTTAGGCCGGACGGTGACTAACTATCGGCTTTTAGTGGGAAGCCCATATACAAACTGATCCGATCCAAAGGGGAGGGATGGTGTAAGTATATCCAAAATAATAACAAGGTTAATGGTTTGGTATCGGCTGAAGAACATGTCACTTTCCTTAACCTATGGCTAGACCGATACCTGTTTTGCGGAGCCTCTCTTGGTCCCACTCAAACATACCAACTGATAGCAGAGCAACTAGTGGAAGGCCGTCGGCTTGCACTAGGGGAAATATTTTTAGGAGCCGTATACCGGATGATGCATGTTATCCGTAGTCGGATTTTCTCCGGTTTCACCAAATTTGTAGTGGGCAACATAGTGGAACCCTTGTGGTTTATTCAGATCTGGCTATATTGCATGTTTAGCCGATCTATCCTTCCCGAGCCCTTGGGGAACTCGGCCTTTCCACGGGAGGATTACTTTGAAACCTCAAACCCCCAGTACAGGGCTAGCTGATCTTACGGGGGAAAATTCATAATGTGCTCTGTTGGCGAACTGAAAATCACTCCAGCCGGTCTGAACAAATATCTCAACTTCTTTTTGAACCTATTTCGGTCTACTTTCGGCCAGCATGATTTTTTTAGTTATACCGATGCAGCCGACCATCCGTGGCCCTCCTTCCTAACCTTAGACGCTGACACTTCCCAGATGCCTCAATCGACTCTAGATCTTTACAAGCTTTTCATCTCCCCTAGCATAATCCATGTCGGCTTAAATACCAGGAATCGGACATTTCAGCCATCATATGAATTTTACCACCCTTCCGTCTATGCCCGACAATTGGGTTTTGGACAAGCCATCCCTTGCTTCCCTTTGCTCGAACGCATTGAGCCCCGATCTCGGGTGACCAATAAAATAGCTGCGGATATTGTACTCGAACTAACCGATGATCTGCAAGTTCTCGAGTTACCGCATTTTTTCCTCAACTCCCGCCGGTCAAGCCCTTTCTCGCGCTGGTGGGCTTCTGTAGCGGCGGCCCTTCTATTGGATAGATCCCCGTCGGCTATTATTTCCCTATTCCTGCCTGGTTTCCATGAGCCGACGGTAGTTCCTACCAACAGTTCAAGCGAGAGTTCTGGTTATACCAACTCTTCGGTAGCTGTAGAGGTATTGGCTTTTTCAATATTCCATCGTTTGAACATTTTAACTATATCGGCTTAATTGAATTTTCCTTTGCTTTCGTGCCAGATCACAGGGGATACTGGTAAGTAGGTGGCCAATCCTGCGGTCCCATCCGGCAGCGGTCGACAGAGGAGGACCGGCCAGGCGACGGGTATCACTGGTTATGCATCGGGCACCCTGGGCGTCCAGAGTCCGTCTCTGTCGGACCTTGCCCAAAGTCGTTGCCCTACGAGTAAGCTTTGCTTCTAACTCGTGTATCGGCTATTTTCCCTCTTTCATTTTTATTTTTTTGCCGATACTCATTCTCAGCCGATTTCAATTTCCAGAAAAAATAAAAACAAAGTCTCCAGCGAGGAGATCCCCAAAGCCCGTGAGCGCAGCGCCGAGAACTCCCCGGGTCGATAGACTACTGGGGTAAGTTTTCAACCTTGGTTCCCGTTAACTTTCTAGTATAGGTTTAATACTCCTATGTCTTTTGCATCAGCCATCACCATCAACGCAGGTGGCTGGGATTCTAGCCGACATACAAGGCACGTCATCAGCTATCCCGCCATTGCTATCTCCAACGCTCCCTGTGGTGCCGCCTCCAATGACTTCTACGCCTGCTTCCCCGGCATCATCGGCAGATCCGGCTGAGCTATTGGGCTTTTCTTTGGACGACTTGTGCGACCCGAAGGTGATGGCCACGAACGAATACCCAGCCGATGTCCACCTGATAATTGGTGCATCTACAGGGTGTCGGCTGCCGTGACTTCCACACAGGGCATGCAGGAACGGCTCAACCGCCTTTTCAACGAAGTTATTGTTGGGGAACGCGGTATGCTACACTAGCACAAATTAAAATTTCTACCTCAAACCAGAAAAGCTACTCGCAAGAAGGGGATCATAGATCTATTACCACTAGACGCACAGTTGCGGAATCCTTCGCACGTTGTTGTAGTGGATCGTTCTCGGCGTGGATCGTCCTCGCCGCGGATCGTCCTCACCGCGGATCGTCCTAGCCGCGGATCGTCCTCGCCACGGATCGTCCTCGCTACGGATTGTCCTCTCCACGCCGCAGTAGCAGCAGTGTCACCACAGCAGTCCACACGTCTGGGGATGGAACGCCGTGCGTCAGTGTGCAAGCACCGGGTCGCTCGGCAAGGGCAACTAGAGGAGGTGGCTAGGGTTTCTGGCGAAACACCTCTAAACCGCACGAAAAAGTGTATTCTGCATCTATGTGAGACCCCGGATCAGCTACCCGGAATCTCCTGTGTATTTCCGTACTAGTCCCAGATCAGTTACTAGTACACACAGTCAGACAGTGACATCATCGCCGAACCAAACGAAATTTGTAAATTTAAACATAGAGTATTGGCCACGTGGCCACTTATTACAATACTCGGTCCCACGACCGGAGACACAGCAGCGGAAAAGCAAACGACAAAAAGCGAAACCCATGAAACACCACAGGCGACGACAAGACGCGCGACTAGTTTTCCAGGCGATCTTCCTCGAACTCCTCGGAGTAGAACTCACCGTCTTCAACGGCGTCCTGGTAGTTTTCTGATGATGACAAGATGTGTAGCACGTGAGTACAAAAGTACTCAGCAAGTCGGGGAAAGTATGCATATGTGGGGCTTGCCAAGGAAGGCTTAAGATGGTTCTTTTGCACAAAGCCAAATTCCATCAAACCATACTTGATAATAAGTTTCATAAAGCATATTTTAGCAATTCTTTTTAACAATTGAATTATGTAATAGTTCAGTGAGGGTTCTATCCACCATCACTAATATAAGGGCTCTATCCACCACAAGTTTAAATGATCAAGATTATCCATACATGACTCTATCCGTCATGACATAAAACAGGTTCAATCTACCTGGTTGGCTCAATTCGCCAATTAATCATCCGAGAGTTCTAACCACTCCCGAATCCCAAAACCTCATTTTATTTTCAAAACCAAAACCAAAGTCTACCAGTATGAAAGCATTCTTTGCTTTGCCCTTGACCGTAGGCACGGCTATTCGAATAGTTTTAACTCTGCAGAGGTGTACAACTTTACCCATAAGACATGATCATCTCTTTAACGCCATGCAATTAACACACTTCCTTTGGTGTGTCGGCAGAGAGATCATGACAAGGCCTTTACAATGTATACGCCTAACCCGACTCACCCGCTGAGGTTCACCGCTGTTAGGGTTCTATCTACCCAGTACAGAAGCCCCCTCGTGCGCCGTGTGGGGAGTACAACTTGCCTCTATCTGGCACCCACATCCCACCAACTGGCGAGCCTAAGTTAGGTTTCTACAAATTATTTAGCCAGCTCGTACCATGTTAGACATGTGGTAGTACGGTTATGCTTAGAATGGACAGTCATAAGCGTCGGTCCTTAATTGACTTGGGGCGACACTTGCACAATGCAAACTAGTGCTCAATCCGCACCCACCTGACATTCCGTTCCGCCCAAGTCCAAAACCTTTTTCGGTTTATTTTTATTTTATAAAAATAGTACCAAAATGATTACAATATCTCTTAAACCATATTTGAAATCATAATTTTGGTATACTCCCGCCCATGGGTTATTTTCATCAATGTTTGCCCTAAGCAATTCTATCATACTATTCAACAAAGGTCACCACATAAGGTAAACATGGCATAGCAAAAGTCCTAGGGTTACAAGTAAACATGGATGGCAATAACAAAGGAGATAATCGCAAATCGGATTAACTATGCAGCTATATTTGACATACGATGATAAACATAGCCATGCAAGTTTATAAAACATGTTAAAACATTTGCAATCATAGGATCAAAATGCGTCAAGGGACTTGCCTTCGATCGCAGCGAGGTTGTCGAAACCTTGGAGTTCGGTGGCGGGGTCGGCGGACTCGGACGGCTCCTCGGCTATGCGCAAAACGGTACAACCAATAAATAACCATAAAATAAATAAAATCCAAAAATTATAAAAGTAGTACTGGCAGGTAGACATTGAATTTAGATGAATTTAGAAATTTGAACGGAGTCAATCGGAGTTCGGACGGAAAAGTTATAAGCGTCCGAAGTATGAAAAATCAAGGAAAAAGAGGAAACCAGGAATATTCCGCGGAATCTTTATTTTGCAAGAAATTCTGATTTTTCTTGTCTCTATGGAAGGTGGGGCCCCCATGTCATCCTCTAGAGCTCCTTCTTCAACCTCTTGCCAAAGAACAGAGGAGCCAGGGGCTTGGTGGGGCGGCGGCAAGTGGCGCGGCGGCGGTCCGACGGACGGCGGCGAGGCGGCGGCGATGGCGGCGCCTCCGCCCGTCCGCGGCTCGCATGCGGCGGTGGCGCACGGAGGCAAGGCAGGACCGACCGAGGGCATGGGGAGGGGCGGCGCGACATGGGGAAGCCGGTCATGGGGTCGGCTTGGGTCGGGGATGGCTTAACGGCCATGGCGAGAACCGGCCGGTGGCCATGGTGGCAATGAGCCATCGCGTGGGGCGTGGCGGGGTGGGCGGCCGTGGCGTGACCAGGGGCGGCGGTGCCGGCAGGTGGCCGGTCGATGTGGCGAGCACGCCGGCCGGCGTCTTGCCGCGAACGCAGGCAGGCGCCCAAAACAGAGAAGCTCCCGTTTATGCAAAAACCCGAAATTTCATCAAAAATTTGAACATTGCTACAAGAACTAATTGATGAATCCTCTAAAGCACATCTACAATGGCTTAGGATAACAAGGAATTGATCAATTGCTCACCGGAGGCGACGAATTTGGCGAAGAACCCGGGTTCGGCCAAAACGACAAGAGCTCAAAATCCGTCTCCCACTCATGATGAATCCTAAAATCAATTGAAGGATTAGAATCTAGACCTCCATACTAACACGAGGAAACAACCAGAATGGAGAATGAACCACCGAAGAGGAAGCTATGAAGATGAACTTGAAGAACACGAAAACTCGGCGTTCCTCGGCAGTTTCTTCGATCTCCCGGGCGATTCGTTTGGAGAGGCAAGGGAAGGAGATGCGTACTGGAAAGAGGACTCTCACACGAAGCAAATAGAGGTGGAAGTGCACGAATCGGAGTGGAAACGGCCGATTTTATTGCCATAATGGACATTTTCGGATTTTCCGTTACTACTCAAAATTCGGCGAGATTGAAGGGGAAAGGACACCGGGGATGGAAAGGTCTCGTCATCGCGATTTCAACGGATCCGGCCACGCGGGATTTAGTGCATTTTAATGGGAGTTATGATCCATTGATTGGAAGGAATGCATGAAGGAGCTTGCTGTTCTTCTCTGGAGAGTTACTCCCGTAGGTTGAGGAAGCAACACTGTAGCATGCCACGTGGCGACTTTATATGGGCCGGGTTTAAGTGAAGGGATTCGCGCGCGGGAAAAATTAGCAAAAATAGGCTAAAAATCCCGAAAAAATTCCTAATAATATTAGGGAATATTTGGGACCCAACAAAGTTGGTTTGACTGAATTTGGATCATTTTTGGAGTTTAGACCCATTTCGGGCGAATAGACTGGTTTTGATGAAAGGCGCGAGAGATAAAATAGTGGCGGGGTTCCAAAAATCTTGGGAATCATTCCAAAATCATTTTGGAATATTTCGGACCTAATAGAAGTGATTTCGAGATTTTTGGAGTATTTTCGAGCGCGGGTGAAATTCTAGGTACAGACCGAAATTCGGGAATTCAATTTTTCGGACGGAGGGAAGTTGAACTTCAATTTCGGAAGGGAACGGATGCCAGGTTAAATTAAACATCGAGGAAAAACCAAATTTTGAATTTAATTATTTTAAATTAGGTTTTTCCGGAAGCTAGAATTGAGGATGTTACAGTCTAGCCTCCTCCCCTCCTTATATAGCCACGAGGTGAAACCCTAGGTAGTCAGGGCCCATCTACGCGCTAAGCCCACGAGGTCCATTAATTACGAATCCAATCCGAATTAATGCGTCCCAGCCCGTTAAGTGTGTGACCCTGTAGGTTCATGCGCATTTGGACATGGATTCAGAAAACCCTTTTTCTAATCCAATAGTCGGTAGCGGCTCCTTGCAGAGCATGCTAACTCCCAAACGCATATGATTAAAGTACTGATGTAATAATCCCTTTGCCAAACTATATGAAGATCGAACTCAAGGCGAGAAGCATGTCATCCTTTGACAGTTCAATCCATCTCTTGTATCCGTGATATATTAATAAGTTGTGATTGACTTCTCAATCACGGCATGGCCATGCACCTCCTTAATCATATCACACGAGTGGCCTAGAAATATATCTCCGTTACATTGGAGTGGCAAATTCCATCTTGACTGCTCACTTCCCTCTCCATGTTTCATAGTAAACATGAAAGCTACCTTTATAACTATCCGGTTAGGAAATAGTGTTTGGTAACCCCAAGGGAAACTATTACACATGTAGGGAATATGACAATCTCAGGTCTAAGGATCATACATCTACTATGTATGAGATACACTGTTGACACATAAGAATGTAACATTCTCGTAGTGTCCCATTGTGGGTCTATCTAACACATGTTCTTCAACATGTGTCCACAATGTATTGATGATATCTCCATATCCCATGATCTATGAAACATGATCATCGAACAATACATGTGCTGATATATTCATCGTTGTCCTATACGATGATATCCGATCAGAGATATTTATCGAATTATATCAATAAGTAAAGAGCTTCATAAACAAGTCACACACTTGTTGATCAAAACAATGATATACATTCATTGGACCAATAATCATATTATTCATAAACATAGTCATGTTACAATCATCCATATGATTGCCTCAAGGGCATAACACTAAAGTTATGCAGCCTGAGGCTCAGCTCCTGGCCGACACACAAGCCCTGAGGACTGCCATGGCCGCGGTTGAAGCCGATCTCCCTTTAGAAGCCATGCGGGCCCTTCTGGACGTCTGTTACTTGGATGGCCAGAGGGAGGCGGTGGAAGCTGCAAGGATCAGGATAGCCCAGAGAGCTGCACAACAAGCCGACCAGGACCTCTTGGACAAGCTGGTGATCGAAGCGAAGTCCAGGAAGCAGCAGTTTGATCAGGACGCCTCCGGTTTCAAGTCAACCAAGGCGCAATTCCAGGAGCTTGAGTCGGCCAAGAAATCTCTCGAGGAGCAGCTGGCCGACTGCCAGATGCGCGTCACTGCATTGGCCACATCCTTATCAGACTAGAAGCATCTCCTTGGTGAGGTGGTGGCCAAAGTTAAGAAGCAGTCGGCCAAGCTAAAAGTTGTCCCTGGGAACGCAGCCGATGATCAACGTACTGTAGACGGCGTCCATGAGACCATTGGCAAGGCGACGGCGGCACTATCGTCTTTGGGAGCCAGATTGCCCTGATCATGGCTGTAATTACTTGATGTTGGCCGTAAACAATCTTTTGAACATTCGATGTTTTCATACTGTTTGGTTGCAAGACTTGCTTTATGATAATCGGCTGTGTAACCAATTGCACTTTTAATCGGCTATCTTGTTCTTAATTGTCTAGCGCGATCATGACCCAATCCATACGCTAGGATAGTATGCCTTCAGGTACTTCCCGTTGATTTCCTTTGATAGTATCGATCCTTCGAGTGTTTCCAGTATATATGAATTTCCATCGACAAGCTGATTTATCTTATATGGCCCTTCCCACGTTGGTGACCATTTACCGAATCGGTTGTCCTTGGATCCGATCGGCAATATGGTTGTCCATACCAAATCGGCTTGATTAAATTACTTCGGTACAACCTTCTTGTTGTATGCTCTGGCCACCCTGTCTTTGTTCTTTTTAAATCGATCTAATGTAGCTAACCTGGTTTCCGCCAGATCGTCTAGACTATCGATCATATGTTCTCTATATTCATTAGCCGACAAATTATCTTGTTCAGCCACCCTCAGAGATTCGATGTTTATTTCTACAGGCAGTACAGCTTCTTGCCCATATACCAATTGAAATGAGGACAACTTGGTTGATCCATGGTATGATAGCCGATATGCCCACAATGCTTCTGACAATGTCGAGTGCCAATTCCTTGGTTTCTCATCGATCTTTCTTTTTATCAGCTTGATTAGAGTTTTGTTAGATGACTCAGCTTGTCCATTTTCCTAAGCGTAATAAGGTGAAGAGTTAAGCAGCTTGATGCCCAGACTTTTCGCGAAGGTTTGGAATTCATTGGACATGAACACAGTCCCTTGATCGGTCGTGATAGTCTGTGGAAGACCAAATCGATGTATGATATGTTCATTGACAAAGCCGATTACTTCAGTACTTGTAACCTTTTTGAGGGGTATGGCTTCCACCCACTTTGAAAAATAGTCCGTTGCTGCGAGGATAAACTTGTGTCCTTTGCTTGACGTTGGGAATATTTGGCCGATTATGTCCATTCCCCGCCCGCGGAATGGCCAAGGTTTAATAATCGGATGTAAAGCCGATGCTGGTGCGAGTTGCGCGCTCCCAAATTTCTGGCATGTTTGACACCCCTTGTAATATTTAAAACAATCTTCTAACATTGTCGGCCAGTAATACCCAGTTCGTCTTATCATCCATTTCATCTTATGAGCCGATTGATGAGACCCACAAATCCCCTCATGAACCTCGCCCATTGCGATTTTTGCTTCATCGGTTCCAAGGCATCTTAGGAGCAACCCTTCCATCGTCCGGAAATATAGTGTGTCTTCCAACATAACGTATTTTAGGGCTTGCTGCCTAACTTTTTGTGCGGTCGGCTTAGACGGATCTGTCAGGTAATTCTTGATCTCTGTTCTCCAGTCGACGGGGTCGGCGCACATTACTGACTTGTCGATTGCTTCGATCATATCATACTGACTGCAACTTCTATATCCCGATGCATGCTGTGCCAGCAAGTTGGCCCTATCATTCATTTCTCTAGGGATATGCCCGATGGAGAACGGTGAGAGTGACGCGATAGCTTGAAGGCATTGTTCCAAGTATCATGCCAATATCTCATCGATGCATCAGAATTCTCCTTTGATCTGCTGCACGATTAACAATGAATCCCCAAACGCCTCAACGTGGCTTGCTCCGATGCTTGCTAGTTGTTGTAAGCCTTTGAGCAAGGCCTCGTACTCGGCTTGATTATTTGAGCATCGGCTATTCAGCTGATATGCAAAATCGAAGTGATGTCCTCTTGGGGAAATCAATACTATGCCGATGCCATTGCCTTCTTGGCATACCGATCCATCGAAATGCAATTGCCAAGAGACTACGTCTACTAATCCGGCCGTAGTCTCACCGCCTATGATAAAATCGGCTATGACTTGTCCTTTGACAGTTTTGGTCGATTCGTAGGTTAGGTCGAACTCAGTCAAGGCGTATGCCCATTTGCCAAGCACTACTACAAGAATACACATTAGAATCGGTTCTTTTTCGTCATCACAATCGGTTTTGGTGGCGATAGAAAGTCCAACGATTGTAATGAGGAATAGCTATCACAGTCGGTTTTCTCCCCGATTGTGATAAACAATCATCACAATCGGTTCTTGCGAAGAACCGATTGTGATGACCCCCTCATCACAATCGGTTATGAGAAAGAACCGATTGTGATGAGCCATTTTCACTATTAAACATTGTTATGACGGTTTTAACACAAAACGAAGAGATTTCCCCAGGAGGTCACCCTCACCCATCCTAGTTAGTACTACCCTCGCCTAAGCACGCTTAACTAATGAGTTTTGCCGCCAATTTTAATGCAAATGCGAGCACTTCCCGAGAGGTCACCCATCCTAGTACTACTCTCACCCAAGCACGCTTAACTTCAGAGTTCTTATATGATCTAGTACCGTAGTGTTGTTATGATAGCATTTGAAAATATAACGCGTCTCCCTCCCCTTAACCCCACAAAGCACCCGAACACTAATGTTAGTATTCTTATACTTCGAATTTACTCTGACTTGGGTGCTACAAAATTTAACTAAGTGTCCAATTTAGTACCGTAGTGTTGGTATGATAGCATTTGAAAATATAACGCGTCTCCCTCCCCTTAACCCCACAAAGCAAGCACCCGAACACTAATGTTAGTATTCTTATACTTCGAATTTACTCTGACTTGGGTGCTACAAAATTTAACTAAGTGTCCAATTTAGTACCGTACTGTTGGTATGATAGCATTTGAAAATATAACGTGTCTCCCTCCCCTTAACCCCACAAAGCAAGCATCTAAACACTAATGTTAGTATTCTTATACTTCGAATTTACTCTGACTTGGGTGCTCCAAAATTTAACTAAGTGTCCAATTTTACTATGACGCCCAATTTTCACTTTGGCGGTCACGAGCACATCACAATCGGTTCTGAACAAGAACCGATTGTAATGACACCGTTATCACAATCGGTTCTGAGTAGGAACCGATTGTGATGACCACCCTCATCACAATCGGTTCTCAGCTAGAACCGATTGTGATGAGGGTGTCATCACAATCGGTTCTGAGATAGAACCGATTGTGATCACACCCCTCATCACAATCGGTTCTCAGTAGGAACCGATTGTGATGACCACCCTCATCACAATCGGTTACGAGCTAGAACCGATTGTGATGAGGGTGTCATCTGTCGGTTACGAGATAGAACCGATTGTGATAACACCTCATCACAATCGGTTCTCGGCTAGAACCGATTGTGATGAGGGTATCATCTGTCGGTTACGAGATAGAACCGATTGTGATCACACCCCTCATCACAATCGGTTCTCAGCTAGAACCGATTGTGATGTGGTGTCCACCACACCTTTAATTCTATTTTCCATCTAATTTAAGTTCAAGCCGAGTCGGTCTCCACTTTGCTAAACTTTCTGTATATATGCTATTGAAATGCATTCCTTTCATTGCCTTCACAAAAAGCAATAGGTTTGATTAGTAGTGTCAGTTTTAATTCAAACCGACTGTAATATGAAAGGACTAGTAGTGCCGGTATTATTCTTGTTATTGTTTTAATAATTGTTTGGAATTATGTGTTGTTCTTGGATGGAGTGGAAAAAATGTGCAAGTAATTACTAATAATTATGCGTTGAGTGGAAAAATTCTTCCCTTTCCTTCCTTATGGAAGTATTGTCCTGTATATTTTAACTAAAATAGGTTCAACAGCAAGTTAACAAGTTGGCAAGTTTGTACTTTTACTTTGCTGGTACTTTACCCTTGAAATGGCATTAGCTTGTCTCAATATATTAGACATGGCAATCTTACAACTTTATTTACAATACAACCCTCTTTAATGATCTACACGCATGTAATTTGTTCCATGTGTGTCGTCGTCACCACTAAGTGCTTGCTTATAAATATGCTAAAAACCTCAACTGAGAGAAAATAGAGGGGAAATCTTCTCAAGCTGGGGCTTCAACTTACCCTCTTAACACACATCCTTAAGGATTTCAGATTTTTCTCCCACAAGTTTAAGTTTCAACAAGAGTATGTTCTATTTTTCGGGGTGGCGACGGTTATTTTTTGCTCTAGAACACCAACAACAGAGGAGAGTTCATCCCGAGAGGATATAAACCTTGCGAGTCTCATCACAATCGGTTCTTTCTCAGAACCGATTGTGATAAGTGGTATATCATCACAATCGGTTCTGAAAAAGAACCGATTGTAATGAGACCCCTCATTACAATCGGTTCTTTTTCAGAACCGATTGTGATGAGGAAACGGGTTATCACAATCGGTTCTTAGAAAGAACCGATTGTGATGATGATTCTTATCACAATCGATTCTTTCTCAGAACCGATTGTGATAACCTATTACCAAAATTTACGAATGACATACACGTATCACAATCGGTTTTTTAGTCAAAAGTTTGGAACCGACACAGATGAAGCGATAGTGATGTATCATTTTGTAGTAGTGAAGTCGTCCTCGTAAAATTGGCATGGACTAGATATATTTGGTGACATCGGTCTTGCACACTATTACGCAAGTCGAGGCCAAGATATAATGTCTTAGTTTTGTGCAAGCAAAATAGAGGGAGAGACACAGCCTTTCTATGAAAGGGTATCTCCTCTAGGCGTCCAGGAGTCATCGGCTCAGATAAAAAAATCACTCATTCTTTGCCGTCGACTTCCTGCTCCAGCACGGCTCTGATTGTCTCTTCTTCGACCGATATGTACAATCTAAATGGTATCCCTTTCCTTGGTGTGGTTAGGACCGGAGGTTTTGTCAAATATTCTTTTGTGTCATCAAAGGCTTTCTGCTGCTCTTCTCCCCATACGAAATTCTGACTTTCTTTCAATTTCAGCAATGGGGTGAATGCCTTAATTCGCCCAAACAAGTTTGAAATAAAGCGCCGTAGATAATTGATTTTGCCGATCAATTTCTGCAGCTCATTCCTGCTTGTCGGCGGCTTGGTATTGGTTATGGCCTTTACTCTTTGCTGGTTAACTTCGATCCCCCTCTCATGTACCATGAATCCGAGGAATTGTTCGGCTGATACACCGAACGCACACTTTAGAGGATTCGTCTTTAAACCATGGGCCCTGGTGCTTTGGAATACCTTTTCCAAATCGGCCAGGTGTTGACAATCATCTTTTGATTTCACAACGACATCGTCGATGTAAATTTCGACGATATGACCGATTAGGTCATGAAAGATTAAATTCATGGCATGTTGGTACGTGGCATCGGCATTTTTCAAGCTGAATATCATGACGGTCCATTCATATAGTCCTAGGGCTTCGGGGCACCTAAAGGTCGTTTTGGACACATCGGCTTCTGCCATGAATATTTGGTTATATCCGGCATTTCTGTCAAGGAAACTAATGATCTTATTGCCCGATGCAGCATCGATGAGCATATCAGCTATTGGCATCGGGTATTGATCTTTTGGCGTTGCTTTTTTTAGGTCTCTGAAGTCTACGCATACTCGTAGCTTGCCGTTTTTCTTTACAACGGGAACAATATTCGAAACCCACTCAGCGTATCGGCAAGGCTTGATAAACTTGGCTTCTAATAATCATTCTATTTCTTCTTTGATGGTGTTATACAAGGTTGGATTAAAATGTCGGGGAAACTGTTTGAATGGACGACAACCCTGCTTTATAGGTAGCCGATGTTCAACTAGTTGTCGACTAAGACCAGGCATCTCGTAGTACTCCCAAGCAAAACAATCTCTATACTCTTTCAGCATCTCGACCAACTTACTTTTGTAGTCTGCGCTTAATTTTGCACTTATGAAAGTTGGTCTTTTTCTATCTCCTCCTCCTGTATCTACTTCTTCGAGCAAATCGGCAGAAGTGAAGCCCTGTCCTAACCTTTCTTCTTGAAAATCTTCAATGGCTTCCTGTAACACCCCAAAATTTTGCTTTTCTTAAATTCGTGTGTGATTTGGCACTTTGGTGAATTTTTGGAATTTTCTGGAATTTATTTGATATATTTGGAATTTATTTGAATTTATTCCATTTTGAAATAATTAAAGAATTAAACTTTGCAAATAAAATTCTGTTGGAAATATTTTATTTGAGTCCAAAATGTTCCAAAATATTTTCCAGAATTTTTCTGGAATTTTTCTGAGTATTTTGCTATTTTTAATGAATTAAATGAATTACTGGGAATTATTTTAATTATTAAAACGCTGGAAAATGCGAGTGGGTTTGTACTGTTCATCCGACCGAGCCCGAGTCAGACTCGAGTTCGAGTCCGACCCGAGCCACGTGACTCGACCGAACCAACTCCAAAACCTAATCGATCCCAACCGTTGGATCAAGATCCAACGGTCAGGATTTCCCGCATCGCTTCTGGCCGAATCCGGCCGGATCCGATCGCGCTTCACGCGATCGTGGCCGTTGATCGTGCCACGTGGGCCGGTGTGCGTCGTCGTCTCCGCCCGAGTCCGAGCCGGACTCCGCCGCCGTGGAGAACTAGGTTTCCGTCTCGGGCACGAACGCCGAGGCTATTTAAAGCCCGGGTCACGCCCCGAGGTTGCCCTCTTCCGTGCGCACCCGTGTCCCCGAGCCATCTCGCCTGAGCCGTCGCCGTTTGCCCGTACGAGCTCGCCGGAGTTAGAATCCTGTTTCGCCGCGGTTAAAAGCCGATTCCGCCGCCGTCCGCCGTCCTCCGCCACAGAAACGCAGATCTAGGACCCCCAGAACGAGACGCACCCGAAGAGACCTTTCATCTCGCCGGAGCGCGCCCGGAACGCCGAGACCGTGGTCATCGTCTTCATCTCCGGCCAAGCTAGCGCCGCCGTGAAGCCATCGCCGACCCCGAGCTCCACCAACCGTCCGATCAAGATCCAAGGGCTCAGATCGCGCCACGTCACCCTCGGTGAGTTCCCCGTTGAAAATCCTAGATCTAATCTCAACCGTTGGATCTAGATCCAACGGCTTAGGTCGTGCCACGTAGCGGGAACTGCACCAGGCTAGATTGGATCTGGACCGTTAGATCAAGATCCAACGGCCCAGATCAACCCGTGCGCCCCAAGCACTTGAGGCCCAAATCCAATCCTAGCCGTCGGTTTTCAAACCAACGGCTACGATCGTGCCACGTGTCCAGGGAGCCGAACCGCCGCGCCACGCGGGCGTGCGCGTGGGTCACTGACACGCGGGGCCCGCGTGTCAGCGACCGCACCGTGACGTCACCCATGACGTCATCGGAGGGACCCACCTGCCGACCGCGGGCGAGCCTCCGACGCCGGCCGATGACGCTACCCGGGTGGTCCCACATGTCAGTCTCACGTGAGCCGTGGACCGGGTCCACGGTAGACCCGAGCCGAGCGTGGACCGAGTCCATGGACCGGCTGACGTCAGCAGACCAATCCAGTGCTGCCACGTGTCCATGCTGACGCAATAATTAATTTCCGAAAAAGAAAATGATTTATTAATTCGAAATAATGATTTCAGATTTTGTTTCAAACTTCAAACGTTTATAACTTTTGCGTTTCAACTCCGATTTGAGTGATTCAAATTTCTAAATTTGTATAAAATTGAGATCTACCTAAATATGAATTTTATTTAATTTTTGGACTAAAGTTTTTCTCTGCAAAATTATTTAATTGATTATTTAAACTTTAAATAATCATAACTTTTGCGTCTTAACTCCAAATTTGACGATTCCAGTTTCTAAAAACTCATAAAATTATGTTCTCTCTGTTTATGGATTTTATTTGGATGTTTGGACACTTTTGCCTATTGTTTATTCGTGTATTTGCTATTTGCACGCTTTACGAGTAGACGTTGAAGTGCCGGAAGGATTCGAAGGAGAAGTATTAACTCAGGATCCAACTCAAGACCAAGAACAAGTACTTTTTGAAGGCAAGTTGTGCTTTGACCATGTTGATCCTATTTTGAAATCTATTTTGATTTAACCTATTGCATGCTAAGTTCAAATAGAAAATACTTTATTTAAACATGGGGGATTAGATAAACACCAATTTGCTGTATGACACCTTGATTATTTAAGTATGTGCCATGACCCCTTTGTCACCCTAGTTGTGGATTACTAGTTGGACATTATTAAATTGCCAACATGGGTTTAGAACGTTGTAGTATACTGCTTAGACCTGCTACGTGCTCATGACATGATTTTGGACAATCAAATGTTAATATTGACTTAATGATATATTGAACCTGTTTTGGAAAGGTATCATGTGATGTTGATGGCACATGGTGCATGGTAATCAAGCGGGGTTTGATAAATAGTTTTTCGGCCAGGGCATGTGGCAAGAGTAATCAGTGGGCGGTTGTGGCATTGGGGATGTTGATTTGGTTCTTGGGTAGTCTTGCCCTGGTCACCCTAAGGACTTGACCTTGCAAGCCTTTGAATCGGGTCTAACGTGCAACCACATGTCTGTAATGGGACGGACCTAGTTGACTAAGTTGCTAATAACGCACTGTGGGACCTCGGGAGGTCAACTACACCCTTTGTGTAAGTTATGCGGGAGCGTCTGGCCGTGAGGCAGTACCCATCTAACGGTTGATTGGCCTAGACTTCGCCTTAGCTAAGGGAAGGGTTAGTGTGCAATAACCAGGGAGGACCACTTGTATTGTTAGAGGTTTCCGAAAGACTTTGTTACGGGAACTCGCCTTTGTGGTGTTTGACTGTATCTTGTGGGTAAAGTGCATAACCTCTGCAGAGTGTAGAATCTATTCGAATAGCCGTGTCCATGTATTGGACATCGCTCGGAATTACAGTCAAGGGTTAGATTTTCTCAAAAATAACTTGGTTTGAAAAGTTGGGTTGGATTAATAATGATGTTGATGGAAATGTGGTTTAGGATGGGAAGATGGTTGTTAAACTTCTTGAAAAGTTATTTATACTTTACTTGTTTCTCTGCTTCGAATCTACTTATATTACTTGTCAAATGTCAAGCATCTGCAAATATACCTTGAGCTATTCCTTTGTACCAAGCCATGCATGTAGTATATTAGCTTGCATTACGTGCATGACTTCTTTGAGTACCAAGTACTCACCCTTGCCACAATATAACACCAGTTGAAGAGGAGACTACACCAGCTTTGGAAGAGGAACTCCAAGAGGATCCGTCTACTTAGGGAAGCGAGCCCAGTCAGTTGCCTGTGGTATACTGGATGGCGCCACGATGTTACCTTCTTTGATTTTCCGCTGCTACTATTTCTCTCTTAATAAGTTTCGCCCTGTGAGGCGTATATTGTAACCTGACCATAAGGTCGAGTAACCAGTTGGTTAATCGAGTGGTATGATTGTGATATTTACCGATGTTAAGACTGTGTGCACTAGCGTGTTCCTGGACTAGTGCTGAATACACAGAGGGTCCGGATTTGCAAATTCGGGGTCCCGACACTTCCTCACAGTCCAGTACTTGCTGATAGCTTTCAAGTTTATTATTTTTTATTCCCGATTCCATCTTCTTAGCACCTCATTTGCCCAATCAAATAAACCCGGTCCGACATTGATCGGCATTAACCCTGATTTTTCGATGCAAATGAAGTCGCAGTCGTCTAGAACTCTGTCGGATATGCATTCAGCTTCTTGGTGCGACCAATTCGCCTCGGGGCTGGCCAATGCTATGTGGGCCGATGTATCGGCTGGTATTACCTCGACTTCGTCTCCGTTCCATTGCACCAGGATTTGATGTGTTGTAACAGTTGGCATGGATCCAATCGCGCCCCAGGAGTATGCTGTAATTCCCCTTAGCTTCAATTACAAAAAATGCAGTCGGCAAAGTCTTGTTACCGACTGTTAGCTCTGTGGCCATCACTCCTTTTGCTTCGGTGGGATCACCTGTGAAGTCGTTCAACACCATGTTTGTCTTGATCAAGTCTTCGTCGGCTTTACCCAATTTTTTTGAAGGTGCTTAGTGGCATGAGGTTTACTGTAGCTCCTCCATCGACTAGCATCCTTGATATGGGTCGACCATTGATATGCCCCTTTAGGTACAACAGCTTTAGATTCCGATGCATGTCCTGGGGTTTCTCAAACACGGCGTCATGTGCACCAAGACACAACTGGGCCAAGACCTCCTCTGTCGGTTTAACTTCGATCCTAAATTCAGCCGGTAGAGTGAAGACCATATTGATGTCCATTGGGGGGGAGTCATCTCGAATCATTGGCGATCCAGAATCGACTGATTGGTCTGAATCCTCCTCGATAGGGTTTTTCCGCCTCCATTCTTGCTTTGTATTCTGTGCCGGCCGCAACTCGTTGAATATCCGATCTCGTTCTTCCTCTTGCTTGGCTTCTCTTATTTCAAGCATCCTTAAGCGTTGCAGCCATCTTCGCTGGGATAGGCTGAGGCCGGAGGGACACCACCTCGGCTTTGGTTCAATCGGCTTTCATATTTTTCCAGTCAAATTGCCGATTTTACTTTCGGACCCTGATGAGTCGGGTTGTTCTGAGGGCTCAACCTGCTCTGTTGCCAGCACTTCCCTTCACGTTGGTTCTTCAATTCGTGGCCCTAGCCGATCACAGACCGGCCTAGTTAACCTCTCCCTAATTGGTCGCCATGGCCGACCTCGGGGAAGATGTCCCATTAGGTACGTTTGTACCGAAGGCAACTGCATTCTCCTTTCCCAACAAAACTGCCAGAAAGGGCACTGTCGGTGAGCTCTTTCCTCATCATCGGCCCAGCACTTGTCATCGGGTTGACGAGGACGTTGCTTGTGGCGGTGGCTAATCTTCTCATATTTCTCCAGGAGTTGGGAGAAAGTTAGCCTGGATCTCGCGACTCGCTTTGGCGGGGTTTTCTCGGGCTTATACCATTGCCCGATGCGTGGTTCGCCCCTGATTTTAATGGTCCTTGAGTTTCGGCCATCTCGATCGACTTCTATTTGTACTGAGCCACTTGTTATTTTCAACGTCTCGCCGCCACCGGAACTTGATTGGACCTCAACCTGCCAAATCGGCTCGTCCATCGGCTCTTTTCCTTTTCTAGAGCATTGCACCATGTTGATCAAAAAAGGGTTTACATCCACCTGCATGGCTGGTCCTTCTGCAAACTTTAGTCGTCCGTCCTCGATGGCCAACTATATCTGCTGACGGAAGATATTGCAATCGTTAGTGTTATGTGAAAAAGAGTGGTGCCACTTACAATATCTTCGTTTCTTGATTTCCTTGGCAGATGGGATAACATGTCTTTAGGGCAATCGTATCAATTTCTCCTGTAGTAATAAATCAAATATCCGATCGCACTTGGAAACGTCGAAGGCGTATTTGGCTTCTGATTTAATTTTGGTCGGCTTAAGCCAGGAGCAAACAAGTGATTTTTTAGGACCCTTCGCCCACTTGGCTATATTTATATCGGCTTCATCATCGTCAGAGGCTTCACTAGAGCTACAATCGACCATGTTTACTTTGGCCTTTTCGTTCCCATTTGCTCTAAATCTATCTTTAAATCCTTTTTATCAGAATATCGGCTTTCTTATGCTGATACCCGGTGGAGGAGATGACCTAAGTCAGAGAATTCTTGTCCCGCAAATTTCTCCTTAAGTGGGGGAACCAAGCCTTGGAACGCCAAATTGGCTAGTTGGTCGTCCGGCAATGTGACACTGAAGCCTTTGACGAATTTCTGTCGGACCGAACTAAGATCAAAAATTCTGAGTTCAGGGCTTCCTGAAAAGAAATATTCATGGAATCGGCTTTCCAAATCGTTCCAAAAATGGACCAAATTTGAGGTTAATTTTGTGAACCACGTGAAAGCAGTCCCTGGCAAAGATAAAGGGAATAGCCTGATCTTTAACCCGTTGGATTGAGCGGCTTCACCGCATTGGGCGATAAACCGTCCGATGTGTTCAAGGGTAGTAACCGAATCATCTCCTGAGAACTTGGCGAAGTTAGGGATTCTATAGTATGCGGATAGGCCATCCGATCTATGTAATCAGGATACAGCTTTTTGTAGCCGATGGTCTTGCCCTTTGGCTGTAGGCCGAATTGTTCTCTTAGTACGGCAGAAATTTGGTCGGCCCAATTAATACCGCCGGCCGATATGGTGCCAAGATTCTGCCAGTTAGGGTAACCGGCGTCCTGCCCCCCGAGTGCTAGCTCGGGCCGTTGGTTAATCTTAGCCGCCGGTGGATTGGGGTTCTGCCCCCCGAGTGCAAACTCGGGTTGTCGGCTAGATCGAATCGGTTGTTGAGGGGATTGACCGTACTCATCGGGCATAGGGATGAATGGTTCATTGTAGGCGACTACTTTATGCGGGATCGGATTCCTCGGTAGAGTCGGTCCTTGACATTGAGGGTTTTGGTCTGATACAACGGTTCGGGAACCGATTGTCTGATAGGATGTGTGGGCATCATGTGTGACGCAATACTTAGTTTTGCGACGTCAATGTATGCGTGGTAATGAGTGATCCCATCTGTATGGGTGCTTGGTGTCAACACAGTAGGTTGGGTCGGCGTTAATGAAGGGATTGGAGCCGACCCCTTTACGGTACTGGTTGTGAGGACCCCCCCTTCCTATACCGTACTGTACGCCGTCTACTGTAGCGTATAGCACCGTATAGCAACAGGAAGCCTCGACACCGGAGATCTGAATCTAAAAATTCGATCGACGGGATCGAACCCTTAACCGGACCGGTGCAGACGCATCCGATCATCGGATCCCTGGATCAGTAGCCCAATATCGCGTACCAACAACACGAGTATCAATGCACGGAAGAATAAACTACGATAATTTACATAACTGGGTGTAAATCTTACACGAGTACATTACAGAATCCAAAAGAAGTAAAGCGACAGCGGAAACAAAAGAAAGACAACCAGCCCGGTGCCTCGACCACCCACGAGGCTCTTGGCGGAGGAGGGACTCTGGCCGCAACACTCGCGAGAAAAGGGGCTCGCCATCATCAGGACATCATCATTACCTTCCTCTGTGGAAAAAGGGTTAGCAGCAACGATGAGTACACGTATGTACTCGCAAGACTTTAGTGTATGGAAATATGAATAAATGCAGGCTGATTCAACAGGATAAAGCTTCTACACTGGGTTAATTGCGAAAATTTGGATTTAAAACAGTTCATCGAAAAGTAATACATAATTTGAAAGACTAGCTTTGAATAAAACATATTTACAAAGATATTTAGCAATCGAGCTCCACAGCTGCCACCATCCATGGTCGCGGCTGGGATACGAATCGACATCCATACATAATCCCATCGAGAATCATATACACATATTCACAATTCCATCAAGTACCATTCCACCACATACTTTATACCGACTCCGAAATAGATTTTCATTTTCAAAACCAAACCAAATCTCTATACTTGATATGATTAGAGAAGATTGCTCATAACCGTGAGCACGGCTAATCGATTAGAATTATTTGATACTCTGCAGAGTTTGCGCACTTTACCCAAACACAACTCAGACTTGCATCCCTGTCATCCAGGGTACACGCGATACACGAGGTATCCGATATACAAGAATGATCTATTCTTTCCCATCGTTGAGGTTATAGCCACACCCGGCACGGTGACGACAAATCCACTACTATGGCGATAAGAGGCCAACCACCACTCAGGCGCCACGGAATACTCATCGTGACGACGGGCGAATTGTTGGCCGCGGCATTACCCCATAGCAAGGCGTACACCGTTGTATCAACAAACATGAACCGAGCGATTCCCTGCTGCAAAAGTACAAGCGCGACACACGGGCGCATAATGGGCGGGTCGCGGAGGACACACACACCGCGCTTGGATCGCTCAACACAGGAAAAGGTCCACTCTTCGGCCTACAAACAGTCATGGCTATCCACTCACACTTCAAGTACTAGAATAGGCTGCCCCATCCCAGCATTGCGCGGTTGCACGGTGTTCAATTCAAAAACCGTCACAAGTTCGGTCCTTATATTTTTGCCTAGTGACTCAAGCGGGGAACTCCACTTAACTCGCCAACCAATCACCACCATGTTTAACTAGCACATATTATACCTCCCGCCAAGTCTAATTACCAACTAGACACTTCACATTTTTACCAATATACCTTTACGATTCACATTTCCAAAACTTTTCCAAAACCAATTACATTTATCATAATTTTGAGCATTTGGTAAGGACTGACTTTGCTCACCTCTATTGCAGTGTCTAAGCGTATGCAATTACTAAATCGTTTATACCCAAGTGACATTTTATTAAATTGTCTAACCCTACTAAGGTTATCAATGATCTCAGGGAATTAATTGAGGGAAACCACCAAATCAGGGTATATCTACCATTCCCACAAACTAGCAATTTACTGAATATAAACAATGCATATAGTTTGAGAAATCAAAGTAGACATCGTGAAATATAGGTTTCAAGATGGTCAAAGGAGGTGCTTGCCTTGTTGTTGCACTTCGGTGATGTCCGGGATGATGCTCGAGTTGTTCGAGGCGAAGCCCGACTCGCTAGCCTCTAATCGGTCAAAGCAACAAAACGACAGAAAGAAATACAACTTAGCAAAAGAAAGTTTTAAATGCACCATGAAGTGCATGCAATACACAAGAACGAAGTACAACCAAGAAACCCTGAAGAAACAACGCACTCGGACAACACAACACGACCGGACCGAACAGCCTAACCCGGACAGTCCGGGTTTTGCATCCGGACAGTCCGGATAGGCCGGACACTCCGGACCGTTCGCCGGATACTCGGTCCTAGGGCGTGTGGTCCAACTCGACGAGGAGACGGAGACCTTACCACTTCCTACAACTTCACCGCGACCCGATCTACGACTTTCAGACACCTAGCGAACCAGAAGGAGTTCCGAACTAGCCGATTCTACGAGAAAACGCCGCTAACCCGCCAAACCTCTAACTCACACCAACAACTTCTTAAATCGACATTACTACTACCCGATCTACCACTCTAGCATACCACATTCACTAATCCAAAACCCATTTTCAACCCTAGAACCACTACACCCAAAACCCTAGAATCCAAGTTCAACCCTAGCCTCCCAAATCCAAACCTAAGTTCTAATCCCACCATGAACGACTCTAGAACCCAAGAATCCCGCGAATCAAACCCTAAGAGAAAAGCTTACCTCCAAGGAAGATGGAGGAGGAGCAACGCCGGTGGAGGATGGGGAATGACGGCAGGGAGGAGCACACCGAGATGGAGGAGTCACCGGGGAGGTTACTGGCGGTGGCTCGCCGGAGAGGAGCTCGGGGTGGTGGAGAGAACACCAAGGAAGTGGGGAAACCAAAGTAGAAGAAGAAAGAATGGAAGGGAGCCACGAAATGGGACTTTTATACAAAACCCCACGCCAATACGGACTCTCGGACTCAACGGAGACTCGGGTTGGGGTCTTTAACACTAACGGACACTCCGGACATTGGTCCGACACTCCGGGTTGGACACTTCGGCCAGCCCAATCCGGACACTCGGACTTTGTCGGACATTCCGGTTGGATCCGGATACTCCGGACATCCCGTAACTTTTGAACTTGGGCCTTGACGGCTAACGCTTCAGGGTTGATTACTAATTGTCCCAAAGTATTTTGGAAGTTAATAGGGTCACAGGCACTTGCCCAACCTAATTCGAATTTACTTATGAGCGAAATTACTTAAGTTGAAGGGTTCTTTCGATCCCAAGCAAGTATGTTCACTCAAGACACGAAAATACACAAGCACAAAGGTATTATTGAACAGCGTTTGAGTACAAATGTACAGTGGCTTGAGTATAGAAATACTCGGGATATTACAGTCTACCCCCTTACAAAAATCTCGTCCTCGAGATTGCTAATTCTCTCGAAGAAATTCGGTATTCGCCTTTGAATATGGTCTTCACGCTCCCACGTGGCTTCATCTTACGAATGGTTGCTCCATCGACCTTGAGCATCTTGATAACCTCGATCGCGAGTGTGACGCCTTTTGTCTCGAGAATACTGGTGGATACTCGATACGAAAGATCAGCCGCAAATCAAGATGGTCCAATTGGGTAACTTCCGATGGAACCCAAGACTCTTCTTCAATTGGGACACGTGGAACACATCGTGAATGTCCGAAAGATGTGGCGGTAGCTCGCCGATAAGCCACAACACCAACCTTCTCAAAAATCCGAACGGACCGATGTATCGCGGGGCTAGCTTCCCGCGGACTTGAAATCTGCGAGTACCGCGGAGTGGTGAGACCTTGAGATAAACAAAGTCACCCACCTCAAAACTCAACTCGCGGCGTCGACGATCAGCATAGCTCTTCTGACGAGACTGAGCTTCTCTCAGCCGGTCTCGAATCAAGCTAACTTTCATTTCAGCCTCTTCAATCATGGCTGGCACGAATAATTGCCTCTCACCAACCTCGGACCAAAAGCAGTGGTGTTCGCACTTCTTGCCATAAAGAGCCTCGAAAGGCGACATCTCAAGACCGACTTGATGACTGTTGTTGTAGGAGAACTCAGCAAATGGCAAGCATTTCTCCCACGACTTCTTTGTAGCACGACACACAAGCCCTTAGCATGTCTTCAAGGATTTGGTTTGCCCTTTCCGTCTGTCCGTCGGTTTGGGGATGGTAAGTCAGATCTTGAAGGATAGCTTAGTGCCAAGAATGGACTGCAAACTCTCCCAAAATCTGGAGGTGAACTGCGAACCACGGTCGAGAGATTATGACTTTTGGAACTCCATGGAGCCGAACAATATTCTCGCAAATAGAGTTCCGCTAGCTTGGCTCGAGAATAGGTGGTATGAACTGGAATGAAATGAGCTACCTTGGTCGACGGTCAATGATCACCCAAATAGAGTCGTGACCGGTGGAGGACCTTGGTAGACCGGTAATGAAATCCATCCCAATCTCTTCCCACTTCCACTCGAGGGATCTGCAATGGCTGAAGTAATCCGGTGGCCTTTGATGTTCAGCCTTGACACTGGCACACATCACAATGCGCCACATGAGCCGCGATCTCCTTCTTCATACCTGGCCACCGAGGTACTGCGAAGGTCCTGGTACATCTTGGTGCTGCCAGGATGGGCGAGAGAGGAGTATCATGAGCCGACAGGATCAACCCCTTGATCTCAACATTATCGAGGACATACACTGCTGCCCATGCAAGATCAGCCCATTGGACTTCACGAGAAAAACACGGAGATGCGCCATTTTCAGTCAACTGGCGTCTAATCTCAATCACAGCATCATCTTGTAGTTGAGCTGCCTGAATTTGAGACTCTAGAGTGGGTTGTACGGCTAAAGCAGAAACGTAACCATACTCAACCACTCCTAGATTGAGCTTCAAACTCTTCAACCGGTGAGGCGGCCAATGACACCCAAGGCATTCACTGTGTGCAGCTTGCGACTGAGGGCATCTGCAACCACATTCGCCTTGCCAGGATGGTAATGAATACCCAAATCATAGTCTTTGATCAGCTCTAGCCATCGACGCTGTCTCAAATTCAGATCTGGCTGCGAAAAGAAGTACTTTAAGCTTTTGTGGTCGGTGTAGATCTCACATCTGTTTCCTACGAGATAATGTCGCCACAACTTGAGAGCATGAACAACAGCCGCAAGCTCCAAATCATGCGTCGGGTAATTGGCTTCATGAGGCTTTAGGCGCCGAGAAGCATAAGCAACCACTTTGCCCTCCTGCATCAACACACAACCAAGTCCAAGACGGGATGCATCACAATAGACATCGAAGTTCTTGTGAATGTCAGGAAGGACCAACACTGGTGCAGTGGTGAGTCTATTCTTCAGCTCTGAAAACTGGGACTCACAACCAGGTGACCACTCGAATTTCTTCTCCTTCTTGAGTAGCGTTGTCATTGGCTTAGCAATTTTGGAGAAATTCTCGATAAACCGGCGATAGTATCCGGCAAGACCGAAAACTCCGAATCTCAGGGACATTGCGGGGCTGCTCCCAATTGAGTACGTCTTGTACCTTGCGTGGATCAACTGCTACCCCACCTTCTGACAGGACATGCCCCAGAAACTCCACTTGCTTGAGCCAGAACTCGCACTCATCGAACTTGGCATACAAGCGATGCTCGCGAAGCTTGCTAAGCACCATATGCAAGTGAAGTGCGTGCTCATCATCATCCTTAGAGTATATGAGGATGTCATCAATGAACACCACCACAAATCTATCAAGGAACTCCATGAAGACTTTGTTCATCGATTCATGAAGGTGGTGGTGCATTGGTGAGGCCAAACGAAACAAGCGTGTACTCGTGCATGCAGGCCGTAGCGAGTGGTGAATGCGGTCTTCACGATATCCTCGGACGGATCTTGAGCTGAAAATAGCCGGATCTCAAGTCTATTTTGGAGAAAACTCGAGCTCCGCCTAATTGGTCAAACAAATCATCGATCCGAGGGAGAGGATACTTGTTCTTGACAAAGTGACCTCATTCAACGGCCGGTAATCAACGCACATGCGAAGAGTGCCGTCTTTCTTCTTCACAAACAGAATCGGGCTGCCCGGAGAGAAGAACTGACGAATGAACCCTTCTCTAATCGCTCCTTGAGCTGAATCTTCAACTCGATCAGCTCATCGCCAGGCATCTGTCTGGGACGCTTAGAAATTGGAGAAGTGCCAGGTAAGAGATCGATGATGAACTCCAAATCACGATCGGTGGCAAACCTGGCAGCTCATCGAGGAACACATCAGGGTACTCACACACCACCGTACTGATCGTCCCGGAGTAAAGAGCACCGAGCAAAGGCTCTTTGCCTTCTTTGGAAACAGAAGAAAAGGTAACAACAATGCCATCGGGGTTGACTAATGAAACGGATCTCTGGCACAATCAATATGCCCTCGATGCTTGGACAGCCAGTCCATACCCAGAATCACATCAAGACCTGACGTCTCAAATGTTGATAAGATCACCCGAAATTCTACCCCATTGATCTCAATTCTAACCCCTGGACTCACAAGCTCGGCAGTCAAAACGGATCCAGGCGAACGGATCAACAAGTACTTCTCGAGGTACAAAGAACAGACCTCATGCTGAACAACAAAGCGTGAAGAAATAAAGGAATGCGACGCTCGAGTCAAATAATACTAAGGCGGAGTGCGGAATGAACAGATAACGTACCCAACACCACATCCGAGCCGCTGCTGCCTCCTCTGCGGTGGCTACATTCAGGCGGCCATGGCCCGGAGCTGAAGCTGCACGGGAACCGGGGCGTCCTGACTGCCCACTCCCACGCCCACCAGATCGACCACTGGGACGGTGGTGCACTCGAGCTGTCGGCCGCCGCTGCTTGCTCGGACAAGCACTGGCGAAGTGGCCCTTCTGGCCGCAGGAGAAGCAACTGATATGGCCAAATGGGTTTTGGGACCCCAAGCTGCAGATCTTTGGCGGCTAGGTGATCGCACCGAACTCTGGGCAGGCGAGGAGGTAAGCCACAGGGACCTCTGAATCAAGCGGCGCTGAAGGTGGAAGCGACCGAGTGAAGGTGCGAGTCTGGAAGGTCCCGCCGTGGCCGCCGAGCTGCCCACTTGCGCTGCGGCTCTCCATAAGCGCCTTGGCGCCATCCTCAATGCTAATGGCCTTGCCCACCAAGACCTGCAGGCTAGGAATGTCATGACCGGCGAGAAACGGATCTCCTCGGTGAGGTGCTCCTTGAACAATGTCACTCTCCTAGCCTCGGTGGTCACCTCATCGACAACATAGCGTGACAAATGGTTGAAGCGGTGGAGGTAGTCCATCAACGCCATAGACCGGGCGAAGGTCGTAGAACTCCCGCTTCTTGATCTCGATCAAGCCCATTTGGAACATGGAAGGAGCGAAGGCAGTCTTGAACTCTGCCCATGTGGTGACTGATCTGCAGGCGAACAGCCTGGCCGCTCCACCACGAAGGCTGCCGGTCCTGGAGGTAGTAGGCGGTGTACTGAACCTTCTCCGCATCGGTGCAACCGACTAACTCCAACTTCCCCTCCATGTCGCTAAGCCAATCCTCTGCCTCCATCGGATCTGTAGCTGAAGAAAAGCTCGGCGGTCGAGTTCATGGAACTCCGACAACCGAGATCGCCGCGGGCCGTTGTTGCTACCGACAGCTGGACCATCAGCTCCATGAGCTGAGTCTGCCGCAACATGAGTGCAGCCATGTCAGGAGCAGGAGGAGGTGGAGGAGCTCCTCACTCTGGGCATGTAGCCGAGGATCGAGCCCGGTGACCCACCAAGAGGGACCCGCGATTGTTGGGCCTCGCTCCCATCAAGATCGCCACGCTCTCCAAAGATCATCACCGGAAGCGCACGAATCGTTTCTCCTTCGGGAGGCATCTGAAATGCACAGCTTGAGTCAACTAATCTGTGCAAATCAAGTGCGTAATGATTGATCCCAAAGGATGCACTCATAAACACAAACACACTACAAGCATTCATTCAAAGAAGCATAAGAACCAATTCAAAAACCAACTCAGGGAAACGACAAATAACCCCTAATTACAACCACAAACATCTATCCTTAACCCATTCTTAGCTAAAACCGCATTCCTCTTAATCCTTTTGAACAAGATAGAAGAAGGAAACAAATTTTTGAAATTTGGATTAAGATCAGATTCATTTTGAAGAGTAGATAAGCGAAAAGCTATAGAATGGACAAGAATAGCATTCTACACTTTGAAAATAGAGTTTTGTACTTCAAAATAAATTTTGAGAAGAAAAATCTGTCCCTAAGTCTAACGTCCAGGCTAACTAAGTCCTCCTGCAGTCAATGGCTCTGATACCCATTTGTGAGGACCCCCTTCCTATACCGCATCAGACGCCTCATCTGTAGCGTATAGCACCGTATAGCAACAGGAAGCCTCGACACCGGAGATCTGAATCTAAAAATTCGATCGACGGGATCGAACTCCTTAACCGGACCGGTGCTCAGACGCATCTGATACTGGATCCCTGGATCAGTAGCCCAATATCGCGTACCAACAACACGAGTATCAATGCACGGAAGAATAAACTACGATAATTTACATAACTGGGTGTAAATCTTACACGAGTACATTACAGAATCCAAAAGAAGTAAAGCGACAGCGGAAACAAAAGAAAGACAACCAGCCCAGCTGGCCTGACCACCCCACAGGCTTATGTCTGTAGGGAGGGACTACGAAGCCGCAACACTCGCAGAAAAGGGGCTCGCCATCATCCGGGACATCATCATTACCTTCCTCTGTGGAAAAAGGGTTAGCAGCAACGATGAGTACACGTATGTACTCGCAAGACTTTAGTGTATGGAAATATGAATAAATGCAGGCTGATTCAACAGGATAAAGCTTCTACACTGGGTTAATTGCAGAAAGCTGGATTTAAAACAGTTCATCGAAAAGTAATACATAATTTGAAAGACAGCAGTTTGAATAAAACATATTTACAGTATATTTAGCAACTGAGCTCCACAGCTGCCACCATCCATGGTCGCGGCTGGGATACGAATCGACATCCATACATAATCCCATCGAGAATCATATACACATATTCACAATTCCATCAAGTACCATTCCACCACATACTTTATACCGACTCCGAAATAGATTTTCATTTTCAAAACCAAACCAAATCTCTATACTTGATATGATTAGAGAAGATTGCTCATAACCGTGAGCACGGCTAATCGATTAGAATTATTTGATACTCTGCAGAGTTTGCGCACTTTACCCAAACACAACTCAGACTTGCATCCTCGCTATCCAGGGTACACGCGATACACGAGGTATCCGATATACAAGAATGATCTATTCTTTCCCATCGTTGAGGTTATAGCCACACCCCAGCACCGGTGACGACAAATCCACTACTATGGCGATAAGAGGCCAACCACCACTCAGGCGGCCACGGAATACTCATCGTGACGACGGCGAATTGTTGGCCGCGGCATTACCCCATAGCAAGGCGTACACCGTTGTATCAACAAACATGAATGGAGCGATTCCTGCTTTGCAAAAGTACAAGCGCACACACGAAGGCGCATACGGCGGGTCTTGATGACACACACACCGCGCTTGACTGCTCAACACAGTGAAAAGGTCCACTCTTCGGCCTACCAACAGGCATGGCTATCCCCTCACACTTCAAGTACTAGAATAGGCTGCCCCATCCCAGCATTGCGCGGTTGCACGGTGTTCAATTCAAAAACCGTCACAAGTTCGGTCCTTATATTTTTGCCTAGTGACTCAAGCGGGGAACTCCACTTAACTCGCCAACCAATCACCACCATGTTTAACTAGCACATATTATACCTCCCGCCAAGTCTAATTACCAACTAGACACTTCACATTTTTACCAATATACCTTTACGATTCACATTTCCAAAACTTTTCCAAAACCAATTACATTTATCATAATTTTGAGCATTTGGTAAGGACTGACTTTGCTCACCTCTATTGCAGTGTCTAGCGTATGCAATTACTAAATCGTTTATACCCAAGTGACATTTTATTAAATTGTCTAACCCTACTAAGGTTATCAATGATCTCAGGGAATTAATTGAGGGAAACCACCAAATCAGGGTATATCTACCATTCCCACAAACTAGCAATTTACTGAATATAAACAATGCATATAGTTTGAGAAATCAAAGTAGACATCGTGAAATATAGGTTTCAAGATGGTCAAAGGAGGTGCTTGCCTTGTTGTTGCACTTCGGTGATGTCCGGGATGATGCTCGAGTTGTTCGAGGCGAAGCCCGACTCGCTAGCCTCTAATCGGTCAAAGCAACAAAACGACAGAAAGAAATACAACTTAGCAAAAGAAAGTTTTAAATGCACCATGAAGTGCATGCAATACACAAGAACGAAGTACAACCAAGAAACCCTGAAGAAACAACGCACTCGGACAACACAACACGACCGGACCGAACAGCCTAACCCGGACAGTCCGGGTTTTGCATCCGGACAGTCCGGATAGGCCGGACACTCCGGACCGTTTCGCCCGGATACTCCGGTCCTAGGGCGTGTGGTCCAACTCGACGAGGAGACGGAGACCTTACCACTTCCTACAACTTCACCGCGACCCGATCTACGACTTTCGTACACCTAGCGAACCAGAAGGAGTTCCGAACTAGCCGATTCTACGAGAAAACGCCGCTAACCCGCCAAACCTCTAACTCACACCAACAACTTCTTAAATCGACATTACTACTACCCGATCTACCACTCTAGCATACCACATTCACTAATCCAAAACCCATTTTCAACCCTAGAACCACTACACCCAAAACCCTAGAATCCAAGTTCAACCCTAGCCTCCCAAATCCAAACCTAAGTTCTAATCCCACCATGAACGACTCTAGAACCCAAGAATCCCGCGAATCAAACCCTAAGAGAAAAGCTTACCTCCAAGGAAGATGGAGGAGGAGCAACGCCGGTGGAGGATGGGGAATGACGGCTTGGGGAGGAGCACACCGAGATGGAGGAGTCACCGGGGAGGGTTACCGCCGGTGGCTCGCGGAGAGGAGCTCGGGGTGGTGGAGAGAACACCAAGGAAGTGGGGAAACCAAAGTAGAAGAAGAAAGAATGGAAGGGAGCCACGAAATGGGACTTTTATACAAAACCCCACGCCAATACGGACTCTCGGACTCAACCCGAGACTCGGGTTGGGGTCTTCAGTAACACTAACCGGACACTCCGGACATTGGTCGGACACTCCGGTTGGACCGCTTCGGCCAGCCCAATCCGGACACTCCGGACTTTGTCCGACATTCCGGTTGGATCCGGATACTCCGGACATCCCGAACTTTTGAACTTGGGCCTTGACGGCTAACGCTTCCAGTGGTTGATTACTACTTGTCCCAAAGTCTTTTGGAAGTTAATAGGGTCACAGGCACTTGCCCAACCTAATTCGAATTTACTTATGAGCGAAATTACTTAAGTTGAAGGGTTCTTATCCCAATCAAGTATGTTCACTCAAGACACGAATATTCAATAGCAGCGTGTATTATTGAAGAGCGTTTGAGTAATAATGTAGAGTGGATTGATTATAGATATACTCGGGATATTACAGTCTAACCCCCTTACAAAAATCTCGTCCGAGATTGCTAATTCTCGAAGAAATTCGGGGTATTCTGCTGAATATGGTCTTCACGCTCCCACGTGGCTTCATCTTCTGAATGGTTGCTCCATCGACCTTGAGCATCTTGATAACTCGATTGCGAGTGTGACGCCACCTGTCTCGAGAATACTGGTGGATACTCTCGATACGAAAGATCAGCCGCAAATCAAGATGGTCCAATTGGGTAACTTCCGATGGAACCGAAGACTCTTCTTCAATTGGGACACGTGGAACACATCGTGAATGTCCGAAAGATGTGGCGGTAGCTCAAGCCGATAAGCCACAACACCAACCTTCTCAAAAATCCGAACGGACCGATGTATCGCGGGGCTAGCTTCCCGGACTTGAAATCTGCGAGTACCGCGGAGTGGTGAGACCTTGAGATAAACAAAGTCACCCACCTCAAAACTCAACTCGCGGCGACGGCGATCAGCATAGCTCTTCTGACGAGACTGAGCTTCTCTCAGCCGGTCTCGAATCAAGCTAACTTGCCTTTCAGCCTCTTCAATCATGGCTGGCCCGAAGAATTGCCTCTCACCAACCTCGGACCAAAACAGTGGTGTTCTGCACTTCTTGCCATAAAGAGCCTCGAAAGGCGACATCTGAAGACTGACTTGATAACTGTTGTTGTAGGAGAACTCAGCAAATGGCAAGCATTTCTCCCACGACTTGCTGTAGCACTGACACACAAGCCCTTAGCATGTCTTCAAGGATTTGGTTTGCCCTTTCCGTCTGTCGTCAGTTTGGGGATGGTAAGCATCTTGAAGGATAGCTTAGTGCCAAGAATGGACTGCAAACTCTCCCAAAATCTGGAGGTGAGCTGCGAACCACGGTCGAGATTATGACTTTTGGAACTCCATGGAGCCGAACAATATTACGCAAATAGAGTTCCGCTAGCTTGGCTCGAGAATAGGTGGTATGAACTGGAATGAAATGAGCTACCTTGGTCGACGGTCAATGATCACCCAAATAGAGTCGTGACCGGTGGAGGACCTTGGTAGACCGGTAATGAAATCCATCCCAATCTCTTCCCACTTCCACTCGAGGATCTGCAATGGCTGAAGTAATCCGGTGGCCTTTGATGTTCAGCCTTGACACGCCGGCACACATCACAATGCGCCACATGAGCGCGATCTCCTTCTTCATACCTGGCCACGAAATTGGTACTGCGAAGGTCTGGTACATCTTGGTGCTGCCAGGATGGACAGAGAGAGGAGTATCATGAGCTTCTGACAGGATCAACCCCTTGATCTCAACATTATCAGGGACATACACCTGCTGCCCATGCAAGATCAGCCCATTGGACTTCACGAGAAAAACACGGAGATGCGCCATTTTACCAATCAAGCGGCGTCTAATCTCAATCACGAGCATCATCTTGTAGTTGAGCTGCACGAATGAGACTCTAGAGTGGGTTGTACGGCTAAAGCAGAAACGTAACCATACTCAACCACTTCTAGATTGAGCTTCTGAAACTCTTCAACCAGCTGAGACTGGCCAATGACACCCAAGGCATTCACTGTGTGCAGCTTGCGACTGAGGGCATCTGCAACCACATTCGCCTTGCCAGGATGGTAATGAATACCCAAATCATAGTCTTTGATCAGCTCTAGCCATCGACGCTGTCTCAAATTCAGATCTGGCTGCGAAAAGAAGTACTTTAAGCTTTTGTGGTCGGTGTAGATCTCACATCTGTTTCCTACGAGATAATGTCGCCACAACTTGAGAGCATGAACAACAGCTGCAAGCTCCAAATCATGCGTCGGGTAATTGGCTTCATGAGGCTTTAGCTGTCGAGAAGCATAAGCAACCACTTTGCCCTCCTGCATCAACACACAACCAAGTCCAAGACGGGATGCATCACAATAGACATCGAAGTTCTTGTGAATGTCAGGAAGGACCAACACTGGTGCAGTGGTGAGTCTATTCTTCAGCTCCTGAAAACTGGACTCACAACCAGGTGACCACTCGAATTTCTTCTCCTTCTTGAGTAGCGTTGTCATTGGCTTAGCAATTTTGGAGAAATTCTCGATAAACCGGCGATAGTATCCGGCAAGACCGAGAAAACTCCGAATCTCAGGGACATTGCGGGGCTGCTCCCAATTGAGTACGTCTTGTACCTTGCGTGGATCAACTGCTACCCCACCTTCTGACAGGACATGCCCCAGAAACTCCACTTGCTTGAGCCAGAACTCGCACTTACTGAACTTGGCATACAACTGATGCTCGCGAAGCTTGCTAAGCACCATATGCAAGTGAAGTGCGTGCTCATCATCATCCTTAGAGTATATGAGGATGTCATCAATGAACACCACCACAAATCTATCAAGGAACTCCATGAAGACTTTGTTCATCAGATTCATGAAGGTGGCTGGTGCATTGGTGAGGCCCAAACGAAACAAGCTGTACTGCATGCAGGCCGTAGCGAGTGGTGAATGCGGTCTTCACGATATCCTCCGGACGGATCTTGAGCTGAAAATAGCCGGATCTCAAGTCTATTTTGGAGAAGACTCGAGCTCCGCCTAATTGGTCAAACAAATCATCGATCCGAGGAGAGGATACTTGTTCTTGACATGACCTCATTCAACGACCGGTAATCAACGCACATGCGAAGAGTGCCGTCTTTCTTCTTCACAAACAGAACTGGGCTGCCCAGGAGAAAAGCTGGGACGAATGAACCCCTTCTCTAACTGCTCCTTGAGCTGAATCTTCAACTCGATCAGCTCATCAGCAGGCATCCTGTACGGACGCTTAGAAATTGGAGAAGTGCCAGGTAAGAGATCGATGATGAACTCCAAATCACGATCAGGTGGCAAACCTGGCAGCTCATCAGGGAACACATCAGGGTACTCACACACCACCGGTACCTGACTGGTCCCGAATGTAAAGAGCACCGAGCAAAGGCTGCCGCTTTGGAAACAGAAGAAAAGGTAACAGCAATGCCATCAGGGTTGACTAATGAAACGGATCTCCTGGCACAATCAATATGCCCCTGATGCTTGGACAGCCAGTCCATACCCAGAATCACATCAAGACCTGACGTCTCAATGTTGATAAGATCACCCCGAAATTCTACCCCATTGATCTCAATTCTAACCCCTGGACTCACAAGCTCGGCAGTCAAAACGGATCCAGGCGAACGGATCAACAAGTACTTCTCGAGGTACAAAGAACAGACCTCATGCTGAACAACAAACTGTGAAGAAATAAAGGAATGCGACGCTCCAGAGTCAAATAATACTAAGGCGGGTACGGAATGAACAGATAACGTACCCAACACCACATCTGGAGCTGCTGCTGCCTCCTCTGCGGTGGCTACATTCAGGCGGCCATGGCCCGGAGCTGAAGCTGCACGGGAACCGGGGCGTCCTGATTGCCCACTCCCACGTCCACCAGACTGACCCTGGGGACGGGCTGGTGCACCCTGAGCTGTCCGCTGCTGCTGCTTGCTCGGACAAGCACTGGCGAAGTGGCCCTTCTGGCCGCAGGAGAAGCAAGTGATATGGCCAAATGGATTCTGGGACCCCAACTGCTGTACTGGGCGGCTAGGTGACTGCACCGAACTCTGGGCAGGGCGAGGAGGTAAGCCCTGGGACCTCTGAACTGGCGGCGCTGAAGGCTGGAAGCCAGACTGAGTGAAGGTGCGAGTCCTGGAAGGTCCGCCCGATCGCTGAGCTGCCCACTTGCGCTTGCGGCTCTCCATAAGCGCCTTGGCGCCATCCTCAATGCTAATGGCCTTGCCCACCAAGACCTGCAGGCTAGGAATGTCATGACCGGCGAGCTGGAAACGGATCTCCTCGGTGAGGTGCTCCTTGAACAATGTCACTCTCCTAGCCTCAGTGGTCACCTCATCAGCAACATAGCGTGACAAATGGTTGAAGCGGTGGAGGTAGTCCATCACTGCCATAGACCCCTGGCGAAGGTCGTAGAACTCCCGCTTCTTGATCTCGATCAAGCCCATTTGGAACATGGAAGGAGCGAAAGGCAGTCTTGAACTCTGCCCATGTGGTGACCTGATCTGCAGGGCGAACAGCCCTGAAGCTGCTCCACCACGAAGCTGCCGGTCCCTGGAGGTAGTAGGCGGTGTACTGAACCTTCTCCGCATCAGTGCAACCGACTAACTCCAACTTCCCCTCCATGTCGCTAAGCCAATCCTCTGCCTCCATCGGATCTGTAGCTGAAGAAAAGCTCGGCGGTCGAGTTATTTGGAACTCCGACAGCAAGAGGCTAGCTGTATTTGTTGCTACCCTGGACAGCTGGACCATCGGCTCCATGAGTGAGTGCCGCAACATGAGTGCAGCCATGTCGGGAGCAGGGAGGAGGTGGAGGAGCTCCTCACTCTGGGCATGTAGGCGAGGCGAGCCCAGTGACCCACCGGTAGGGACCCGCATTGTTGGGCCCTGCTCCCATCAGATCGCCACGCTCTCCAGCATCATCAGCTGCTGGAAGCGCACGAACTGTTCTCCTTCGGGGAGGCATCCTGAAATGCACAGTTGAGTCAACTAACTGTGCAAATCAAGTGCAGAATGATTGATCCCAAAGGATGCACTCATAAACACAAACACACTACAAGCATTCATTCAAAGAAGCATAAGAACCAATTCAAAAACCAACTCAGGGAAACGACAAATAACCCCTAATTACAACCACAAACATCTATCCTTAACCCATTCTTAGCTAAAACCGCATTCCTCTTAATCCTTTTGAACAAGATAGAAGAAGGAAACAAATTTTTGAAATTTGGATTAAGATCAGATTCATTTTGAAGAGTAGATAAGCGAAAAGCTATAGAATGGACAAGAATAGCATTCTACACTTTGAAAATAGAGTTTTGTACTTCAAAATAAATTTTGAGAAGAAAAATCTGTCCCTAAGTCTAACGTCCAGGCTAACTAAGTCCTCCTGCAGTCAATGGCTCGATACCCGGTATTTGTGAGGACCCCCTTCCTATACCGTCATCAGACGCCGTCTACTGTAGCGTATAGCACCGTATAGCAACAGGAAGCCTCGACACCGGAGATCTGAATCTAAAAATTCGATCGACGGGATCGAACTCCTTAACCGGACCGGTGCTCAGACGCATCTGATACTGGATCCCTGGATCAGTAGCCCAGTATCGCGTACCAACAACACGAGTATCAATGCACGGAAGAATAAACTACGATAATTTACATAACTGGGTGTAAATCTTACACGAGTACATTACAGAATCCAAAAGAAGTAAAGCGACAGCGGAAACAAAAGAAAGACAACCAGCCCGGTGTGACCACCCACAGGCTCTTGCGGAGGGAGGGACTACGGCCGCAACACTCGCGAAAAGGGGCTCGCCATCATCCGGACATCATCATTACCTTCCTCTCGTGGAAAAAGGGTTAGCGACAACGATGAGTACACGTATGTACTCGCAAGACTTTAGTGTATGGAAATATGAATAAATGCAGGCTGATTCAACGAGGATAAAGCTTCTACCTCGGGTTAATTGCGTAAAGCTGGATTTAAAAGCAGTTCATCGAAAAGTAATACATAATTTGAAAGACAGTAGTTTGAATAAAACATATTGCTGATATTTAGCAATCGAGGCTCCACAATGCCACCATCCATGGTCGCGGCTGGGATACGAATCGACATCCATACATAATCCCATCGAGAATCATATACACATATTCACAATTCCATCAAGTACCATTCCACCACATACTTTATACCGACTCGAAATAGATTTTCATTTTCAAAACCAAACCAAATCTCTATACTTGATATGATTAGAGAAGATTGCTCATAACCGTGAGCACGGCTAATCGATTAGAATTATTTGATACTCTTCAGAGTTTGCGCACTTTACGCAAACACAACTCAGACTTGCATCCCTGTCATCCAGGGTACACGCGATACACGAGGTATCCGATATACAAGAATGATCTATTCTTTCCCATCGTTGAGGTTATAGCCACACCTCAAAGACCGGTGGCGACAAATCCACTACTATGGCGATAAGAGGCCAACCACCACTCGGGCGGCCACGGAATACTCATCGTGACGACGGCGAATTGTTGGCCGCGGCATTACCCCATAGCAAGGCGTACACCGTTGTATCAACAAACATGAACTGGAGCGATTCCACTTTGCAAAAGTACAAGCGCACACACGAAGGCGCATACGGCGGGTCGTGAGGACACACACACCGCGCTTTGATGCTCAACACAGGAAAAGGTCCACTCTTCGCCTACCAACAGGCATGGCTATCCCTCACACTTCAAGTACTAGAATAGGCTGCCCCATCCCAGCATTCTTGGTTGCACGCAGTGTTCAATTCAAAACCGTCACAAGTTCGGTCCTTATATTTTTGCCTAGTGACTCAAGCGGGAACTCCACTTAACTCGCCAACCAATCACCACCATGTTTAACTAGCACATATTATACCTCCCGCCAAGTCTAATTACCAACTAGACACTTCACATTTTTACCAATATACCTTTACGATTCACATTTCCAAAACTTTTCCAAAACCAATTACATTTATCATAATTTTGAGCATTTGGTAAGGTGACTTTGCTCACCTCTATTGCAGTGTCTAAGCGTATGCAATTACTAAATCGTTTATACCCAAGTGACATTTTATTAAATTGTCTAACCCTACTAAGGTTATCAATGATCTCAGGGAATTAATTGAGGGAAACCACCAAATCAGGGTATATCTACCATTCCCACAAACTAGCAATTTACTGAATATAAACAATGCATATAGTTTGAGAAATCAAAGTAGACATCGTGAAATATAGGTTTCAAGATGGTCAAAGGAGGTGCTTGCCTTGTTGTTGCACTTCGGTGATGTCCGGGATGATGCTCGAGTTGTTCGAGGCGAAGCCCGACTCGCTAGCCTCTAATCGGTCAAAGCAACAAAAACGACAGAAAGAAATACAACTTAGCAAAAGAAAGTTTTAAATGCACCATGAAGTGCATGCAATACACAAGAACTAAGTACAACCAAGAAACCCTGAAGAAACAACGCACTCGGACAACACAACACGACCGGACCGAACAGCCTAACCCGGACAGTCCGGGTTTTGCATCCGGACGATCGGATAGGCCGGACACTCGGACCGTTTCGCCGGATACTCGGTCCTAGGGCGTGTGGTCCAACTCGGCGAGGAGACGGAGACCTTACCACTTCCTACAACTTCACCGCGACCCGATCTACGACTTTTCGTACACCTAGCGAACGGAAGGAGTTCGAACTAGCCGATTCTACGAGAAAACGCCGCTAACCCGCCAAACCTCTAACTCACACCAACAACTTCTTAAATCGACATTACTACTACCCGATCTACCACTCTAGCATACCACATTCACTAATCCAAAACCCATTTTCAACCCTAGAACCACTACACCCAAAACCCTAGAATCCAAGTTCAACCCTAGCCTCCCAAATCCAAACCTAAGTTCTAATCCCACCATGAACGACTCTAGAACCCAAGAATCCCGCGAATCAAACCCTAAGAGAAAAGCTTACCTCCAAGGAAGATGGAGGAGGAGCAACGCCGGGTGGAGGATGGGGAATGACGGCTTGGGGAGGAGCACACCGAGATGGAGGAGTCACCGGGGAGGGTTACCGGCCGGTGGCTCGCCGGAGAGGAGCTCGGGGTGGTGGAGAGAACACCAAGGAAGTGGGGAAACCAAAGTAGAAGAAGAAAGAATGGAAGGGAGCCACGAAATGGGACTTTTATACAAAACCCCACGCCAATACCGGACTCTCCGGACTCAACCCGGAGACTCCGGGTTGGGGTCTTCGGTAACACTAACCCGGACACTCCGGACATTGGTCCGGACACTCCGGGTTGGACCGCTCGGCCAGCCCAATCCGGACACTCCGGACTTTGTCCGGACATTCCGGGTTGGATCCGGATACTCCGGACATCCCAGAACTTTTGAACTTGGGCCTTGACGGCTAACGCTTCCAGGGTTGATTACTAATTGTCCCAAAGTATTTTGGAAGTTAATAGGGTCACAGGCACTTGCCCAACCTAATTCGAATTTACTTATGAGCGAAATTACTTAAGTTGAAGGGTTCTTTCTGATCCCAAGCAAGTATGTTCACTCAAGACACGAAAATACACAAGCACAGTGTATTATTGAACAGCGTTTGAGTACAAATGTACAGTGGCTTGAGTATAGAAATACTCGGGATATTACACTGGTGCTTTGTGCCACCGAGTATACGGGGAATGTGGGGAGTGGTTGTAATGGATCGAGCAGACTTCCAGATGAAACTAGCTCTTGAGCAATCGTCTTGACACTGTTCTCAATCATCGGCTTTAAGATTGTGACCAAAGCCGATGATTGGTTGATCAAGGCATGGTGTACGGATTGCTCCATCATTACGGATAATTTGGCCTGAGCCGGCACGTATCGGCTTACCGGTTTTAGCAGGGTCCCATCATCGCCGATTGGGTTCAGCGTTGGGAGTGCGGCTTTCTGCATGACTCCTCGTCGAGTCTTTTGATAGCAACCCAACATCATCTCTTCCAGAGCGGCTTTTCGATCTTCAATTTCCTTATGCTGTTCTGGTGTCAGGTTGTCCAGCGTCGGGTCGATGATAGCTTCAGTGTCGATGTCTGCCGAAGGGATGGGTTTTCCTGCGGCCATCTGATTGTCCCACCAGGCGTGCTAAAATATGTTCGCGCTAAAAACGTGAGGTAGGGTTCTTAGCCTCGAACACACAAGACAAACACCGGGTTTGAACGTGCCAGTCAATTTGACCTGAAATTGACAAGGTAGAAGTCGTCAAAACGATCAGAGCCGATAATGGGTAATTATCGGCGTAACTCCAATTGGCTAACAACCGATCAGGGGATAACCAAATTAGCCGATTACGGCTAATCCGAGGGTAAAGGTAGATCTGCTTTGAGAGGCGATGCGCAGCAACACAAAGCAAATCGAATCTGGACGAAATCGGCGGAATCAACAAATTGACGATGCGTAACTCTTTATTGATCTCGTCGACTTACAGAGGAATGCTTACAAAACTAGAAGAAATAACGAAACAAGAACTGTAAAAGTGCGTGGTTGCGTTGAGTTGTGTCCTGCGCCTCCTAGCTCGTCCCCTTTTATATGCCTTGGCCGATCCGAGTCCTTCATGGATACGGCAACCAGGTCCGTGTTGGCTACAATTCATCCTCTTCATTCCTGTTTCCGGTAATCGAATCCGCGTCGATCACGATCCACCCTTTGGTTTTCTATTTCCAACTGTCGCATGCATATCAAACTTTCCATATTTCGTATTAAACCGATTTTTTTCCATACATACCAGATTTTGATGCAAACAACTATATTTACAAAATCCAATAAAATTATAATATTATGAAAATATTTTTCGAGATAAATCTATACATATGATTTTCATGTATTCAATTTAAATATTTAAAAGCTATTAATAGCTAAAGTTTCTAAAATCGAATTGCACCTATGTTCAGCTCTTCCTAAAAAAAATACTCTACTTCAGCTCCTAGGATCCTAGAATCACGATTTGTTTTGCATAAAGAAAATTATACATAGCCAGGTCGTCGTTCTTCGATCGCCTTGTTAACCCAAAAATTAAAGCATACATATATGATTAATTATCCACATATGACGCATATTGTTTGCGATCGTCAGGCAGGCCGTCTTCTAGAAGGCTATTAATCTTCTTCCTTACGAATACGAATAGCACTCGTTCGATCAGCGGTGAAAGTTCAAGTGTCGTGTTTGTTGCTTTCTTGTAGGGTTGGAGGTTTAGAACTTTTTTATTTTTTTTTGTCGTTGCTCCATTTCGTACCAAATCTATGATCGGTACGTGTGTCACCTATCACCCGCGTCAACCGCTTTGTTTCGTCAGTTCGCTAGCTGCTATTTCTGATTTCTAGATTTTCTTAGCAAAATTTTATTTTCTGTAAATCTATTTCGGCATATTGTATTTCTATAGATTCAGTTAATTTTCTCTATCACTCTGGAATGAAAGGCAGCGCTACTGCCATCCTTTCAAAAAAAAAAAAGAGTAGTCTCCATCACATAAGCAACAATTCCTCAGGATATTCGTTGGAAAATACATGGGAACGCAGTTTCTTAATTGGATACGGAACAATTTGGACTGGCATCGTAAGAGATCTGGATCGCCATGAGAAGAGTCAGATCATGTTTCAGGTTCTTTGACAAACTTGGAGGCAAGCTACGCACGCACCTGTCGTCGTCGATCGGTCGATGATCAACCTCTGCTGACGGCTGATGCCCCTGATTAAGTACTGGTTTTTCTCTTTTCGAGAACACTAGATTAATTAAAAGCGAGTTCTCATTCATTTAGCGGCTGGCATTATACGTCTGGTCAGTGATGACAAGATTTGGTTTGTGCAAAGGCGCACACGCAGCCCCAGCTTGTAAATTAAGCTAAACTAGGCATTCGGCTAGTACAACAGGGCCAAGGTATGTAGAGAAAGTAGTGGCATTTTATGTAAGCAAGTGCATTCTATCTATATTACAAATCGCATATGTACTTTTCGATATACTCCCTGCAGTAGTCACAACACATAATATATATGTATGTATATATATCTATATATATATGTATGTATATATATATATATATGTATGTATATATGTATACGTGAAAATGGTCTGGGAGTATGTACTCTCACTATCAATATACCACTTAAATAATGTTGTTATACATTTTTATCATTTTTAGTATACTCTAATATTGTTTATATGATACTGCAAAGTGATTTTCATAAAAAAATTCATCAAAATTCACTCAATATAGCATAATTTGTGTGCATCCTCCTTTTTTGTGTGAAAAATGCTATATAACAAAAAATTAAGGGTTTCAATAAAAAATTTCAACCACATCGCATTACAGTATACTAAAAGTGATAAAATAGTATAACAAGTTCGTTTAAGTAGTATATTGAAGGTGGAAGTATATACTCCTAGCTAGTACGAAAAAGGTTGTATATATGTGTGTGTATGCAGTCAAACATTTAAAAATTTAGTTATTGATAAATTTTTAAAGATTTCAATTTAGGGGCGGTACTAGGGGTGCAGGATATGTCCCAACAATTTTGGAGGTACTACAAGATCACCTTTTTAACGGATTGGATTAAATATGTTGATTGAATTGGTTTCAATTTTAATTAGTTGTTTAGGATAAGACATTAGAACTATTTTTATTGTAGTTTTAGTAAATTATGATGTTACAAAATTATTGTGCAAGACTATAAAATTATACTTACAAAGTGTTCAATTGAACACATGAAAATCATATTCTTCGTAGATTCGTTGGAAAAAGATCTTCCGTGGTCCTGTACTTTTATCGGGACATCTACGCTGCTCACCGCCCGCGGGCAGCCTCTAACATATCCGTACTATTCGCCTAACGCCCTCGTTAGCTAGCAGCCGTACAGAGTGAGCACAAACCACATGGCCGACCTCATGCTTTCATCGTTAATGATATATGCTTCGCCACCATCTGCAACACCTCGAAATAATTTGACTCGCACGTAAGTTTTACCAGCCTAAATATATCGTGGCTCACACATGAAAAGAGAGAGATTACAAGACACCATCAACGTACTGTGCGGCCGCAGCGAAGCGGATTCCTCAGCGCTTTTCGCAAAAAGATGAGATGGATCGTACGTCCTTTGCAAATAGAGCAAGCTTAATTTGCCGCAGCCATGTCTGCAGGTTGCCATCGAGCCCCTGGAGCTAGGCTGAGCTGCCTTCCCTGAATCTCTTTCCGCCGGCATGTCCAAGCAATACTTCCTTTCTTGAGAGAGATTTATGCATACCTATCGCCGCGACAGCACAGTGGAAAGGCATATGATCCTTTGAGCTTGTCCCCGCCCTTATCTTTCCTTGGAGCCTTCGTCATCACGCGATCGAGTGCAGAGCGGCAGAGGCAGCCGGGAGTAGCTAGCAGTACGTAGTGACTCGTGACTTGGAGGCGAATAATTGATCAGACGAGATGATTAATTGTGGATGGGCTCATGGGCGTGGTTGGTTGATGCGATGACAGGCTCGCGTGGACAGCTCTCGGATCACTTTCCAAGTGCTTGGCTCGGTGACACAAGCTAAGGTTCAGATTGCTGCTGTCTGCGTGTGTTCTTGCTCTTGGCGGGTTAATTAGCTATACATACTGGGGTGGGGTTTGCCAACCACATGGTGTCCCTGCATGCGTTCCCACCATTTTGCTGAATGTTATGTACAAGTACATATTATAACTTCATTACAATCCGGAGGTTTGGAGAGCTCCGCTTGCTTCGTCGACCCGCTCGCTAGCGCCGCTACCCGCGTGCCACGCCGCATGGTTCTCGACCCTTCGTTCGCTTCCCGTTCTTTACGTACCCTCACCGAGCTCACCATCCAGCGCCCGACACTCTCCCTTCTTTTCCTCCTCTCATCCTACCACGCGCCGCCGCCGTCCTCCACGCCGCGCGCTGTCCTCGCTCCTTCCCCCACGCGCCGCGTGCGCCTCACGAGAATATAACTTATAGCCAAAACTCATGCGTTTTTCCCTAGAACCATTAAGGCCCAGTTCGTTTTAGTTTCTGGATTATGGATTCTGTATTAGGGAGAAGTTGCTTCGATTATAGGAGAATCAGGTCGAGCTAGTTATAACTTCTAAGCTCCGGACCGAACCAGCGAGAATCAGGTTTCAGTCAGATTTTGATTCTACATAGAAATCAGCTTCTGATTCTCAGAGAAGCTGTCCAAGCAAATAATCCGTTTTTTTTAAACAAAAACTGTCCAGAAACTCAAACGAGGCCTTAATTTGGTCTACGATTTCATTATGCAACCTTCTTTACGTACGATTTATTGGCTCCTAGCTTAGGCTCTACTTGCCAGCTCAGTTTTCACATTTCACGGTCGACGATCTGTAGCGGCGGCCCAAACCGTAGCTACTTGTATGCTTCCGACCTAGTCTCATTCTGAGTTGTCATGTAGTACTTTAGGTAAAGCTTAAACGAGGAAAAACGATGTAATCCTTGACTTTTAGGAGCTTCAGCCAATAAATTGGTTGCGGGGAAAGGGGATTTGCGATCACATAGAATTTGCAAGTGGGTTTTTGATGAACTTTGATATGTATATGGATTTTTGACAAACTTCCTAATTTACATGTGGTTTTTTGCAAAAAAAAATCTTTTTCTTTTCGAGGGAGCACAAGATAGATACACACTCAACACACATCACACTCACACCACTTGCAAGTACGCACATACACGTGTGGAATTTATCGAAGGTACCAAAAGCCTTATGGAGCACGGGAACACAATTTCTCATTGGATTCGCACGCATATATATAGTTGTAGAATTGTGGACATCAGTTCTAAGTCTGGAACTTAACCTTCAGAGGCTAAGGCCCTGTTTGTTTCGGCTTAGGTTTTTTGGCTTTTGGCTTAAAGCTAGCTATTTGGCTTAATGAGCTTTTAAGCTGTCTGCTTTTAAGCCAAGACATGTTGTTTGGTATTTTGGCTTGTTAATGGGTTAGATGGTACAGCTTATAGATGAAAAGTTTAAAATACCCTAAATGAGATGGTGGATGAATTCTCAATTTATATATGATAGCATTTGGTGGGTAATTTTGGAGACTTTTAGTGGCAAAGGGTTATTTCATTCAAAAAAGCCCAAAAAAACTCCTCTTATCTGGCTTTTGGCTTATAGTTATACAGGGGCTTTTGGCTTTTTTAAAGCCCAGCTTAAAAGCCAGTCGTTTGTTTCGGCTTAGGCTTTTTGGCTTTTAAGCCGATGAAAAAGCCGAAACAAACAGGACCTAAACGCACGTACACACGTCTAGCTATCTGACCACAGTCCAGCTTCAAAGAGAAATCCTTTTTTTAATGATATATCACTTGTGAGTGATGGGTTCCATCACGCCGTACAAGTTCGAAATCCCAACGAGATTTTGAAAATTTCATCTGAGATTTTAGATTTTGGCCAGGGATAAAATTAAAAATCTTGGCCAAATAAAATTTTTTTGAAAAAATATTCAAATGGCTACAGTGTTTTCAGACATTCCGGTGAGATTTTGTCAAAAATCGCCAAAATCTCGGTTTTTTGTTGCATTTTAAACAATTTTGACCAGATGGCATTGAATCTGTATCGGATTTCATATAATTTTTTTTGTTGAGTATTGTAATGCCTTCTATGAATAACACATATGGAAAAAAGTAAAAAAAGAAAGAAAAAAATATGTCGCAAGTGGGATTTGAAACCACACCCTACTGCTCTGACCGAAACCTTATCCCATGCCAGTGACCAACTCAGCCGAGCCAACTTTCTTGATTAAGCTGGCTTAAAATGCTATATATTCTCTCATTTGCTAACCACCATCGAAAGGCACCTTTCCTTATTTTCCTGACGGGTTCACTCACTCTAGTAACTCAGCACTACTAGCTCCACCCGCGACAGCGCAGATCCTGCCAAGCACCCGCGACTGGTGGGAAAAGCCTCTCAGATTGAGCCGAGTTCACGCTCGGCAACACCCACATAGCAAAGAGGAAGCTTGGTGCCTACGACGACGATGATGACATGCTAGCGGATGATTTTGGTGGCTTGGCAAGGTTGTCGGCCAGCCAGCGTGGGAAGAAAAATACAAAGGTTGAAAGCGATGAACAGCCAGATGTAGGCATCGATGACGACAAGGAGACAGCCCCCGGAAGATGTACGTCGATAACAGCTTGGCGACTGACTCTAGAGGTGACGATGGCCGCTACACCCTCTGACTCCGTTTACACCCACAATCACCGGGAGGATCGCAACAAGGGGGAAGTGCCCCGAGGAAGGGCTTACAGAAAGCAGACCTGTAGCGCGACGAGTGGTGGGGGTGGGCAGCAGGCAAGACACCCCCAGGATGACATGGGCTCGTAGTCTAGTAGCCAGTCTTCTAGCTATTGGGGTTTCCCTAGTGAGCATCTTGGTTACCCCATGATAGGGTACGTCTCGATGCCCTACAGAGGTGATATGGGTGGGTACAGTGACAAACGGAGTCACGATGGATCGAGCATGCAAGCATTGTTCGACTACACTCAGTGGAGGAACTAGAAATATTCTAATGGGTGTGCCCGCGTTGGGCCACCACCCACCTGAGCAGCTTGCCGCTTCGCTCGCCTGGTCCGTGTGTTGCATTCCACGCCGCCGCTCGCCTGGCCCACACTGCGCCATCACCTGCCCGAGCCGCTTGCCACTTGCCACGCCGCTGCCTACCCTCATTGCTTGCTTGGCATGGGCGTTGTCTGCCACACTGCCGCTAGCCCAGCCTGCGCCGCCCGCCCGATGCCCCAAGCAATTTGCCGCGTTGTGCGCTGCCTGAATGTCACCTGCCGTGCCACCCGCCTGACGGCCCAAGCGGCTTGCCGCGTCGCCGACCCAATGGCCCGGGCTGCTTGTCCGACGGCCCAAGGGCAGGTTGGGGCAGCGGGGCGTCGAGTGATGCAGTCAAGGAGCGGAGTAAAGCAGAAGGAGGCCTGTCGGCTGGACCAGCTGGGTGGCGGTGGCGAGGAGGAGGGGAGGCAACAAGGAGCTAAGCGGCGACCAACAGGCAGGATAGCTAGGCGTTGGGCGGGCCCAAGACGATGATGACAAGGAAGATCGTTTGCTCGCCAAAATTTTGGGGGTGCTGGGGCATACCCGGCACCCCCCTAGTACCGCCTCTGACTACATTAATCCCTACGTCGATCCATACGCACAACACACGCCTTTCAAGTACCTATACCAGTTAGAGAATTCTTTGATCTGAATGTTGCATTATGAACACTGGAAGTCTGCCTGGCTGCCACAGGGCATGAGCTGGGAAGAGTATAAGCAACAACACCAGAGGAAGCGCGGTGAGATCATTGTCGATAACGCGGATGTGCAGTTTTCACCATCTCATACTACTACTCGTAGGTACGTCAATGCATAGTTGTCCATGTTTTACATGTTCGTACTCCTTTTAATTATGTCTCTTGTTGTAAAAACATATTCATAGTCATCTTTGTAATTAGTTTTTTTTTTATATCTTTTTGCTATATATACTGAATTGTCATATGTGTTATTTTTATTTCATGTCTATCATTTGTCACGACAATATATATTTATTCTTGCCAATTGTAACTGTCATAATTCGAAAATCAGTCAAAATGCTACCGAAATTTCTAGCTTTATAGTCTTTTATATTAAAATATTTAATATGTTGCATTAGAGTAGATAGAATCATATAGAAAACTTTCTAAATGACTTGAATTTCATTTGTTACATTTGAAAAATCAAAAACAGAATGAATATAATGCTTTTGTTATGACATTAGTACTAGCATAATTTTTTAAAATTCCTCGTACTTCATCATTATCTCAAAATTTTATGGAAATATTATTAATACATCAGATCATCCAAAAAATTCAAAAAAAATTGACATATTTTCGACCATTTTCAGGTCGGTTCTATTTTATCGAGATTTAGGATTATTTCGGGCAAAATCTCCATGATTTCTTCCAAAATCTCAGTTTAAAAAAAAAACGAATTTCAAATTCTAAGATCTTATCAAAATTTTAGATTTCGATCCCCTATGTATACACCGGAAAGGAAATTTGAAACGTGGACGCCGTAGCCATTTTGGATCGGACGTACAGCGCAAAGCATTTTTAAGAAATTAATATTGCATTCTGCACGTACGAAACGAATCACGAATGCATGACCAACCAAAATGGCCAACCAACAATTCTCGTTCTCCTGTCCGTCAACGGTTAACCGACCAAACCAAAGTAGCCAGTAAGAGCTAGACCACACAAGCTAGATCACTTCTCCGCCTAGCTCTTACCTTCCTCGATCAGTTCAATTCTGTAAGACAATCTCGCTATCGAATAGTCGGGGTTGCCTAATAGCTCTGAAGTGGAGAACAGAGAGAGAGAGAGAGTATGAGGAGGAACTGCTCTGCTTTATTATTATGATTGCTTCTGCCACGGGGTGACCCACTGCCTCCTATTTATAACCTATTGCTAGGGTTTCGGAAGAGTCCACATGGGCCACGTGGGCCGAGTTTCCTAACACTCCCCCTTGGACTCTTCACCGCGAGATGTATATGCCTCATCAAAACTCCAGAAAAACCCAGTGAGAAAAATACTTAGATAAAGAGTACATAGCATACGCTTGCTGTGTTGCACGGATTGCCTCATCAAAAACCTTATGTAAGAAAACTTTAATGAAAAACTTACGAAGGAAAAGAGTACAATTCATCCAAACTTCAATGCTAATCTTCAAGATTCACGTTGGGTACTCAAATTTCATGTTCGAGATTTATATAGGAGTATGTGAAAGTTTTCCCCCTGAAATCTGCAGTTCTCTAAGCCTTATCATCCCGATTCCTCTAACGCATCTTTCAAAGGAAGATGCTGGGAGTGACTTAGTGAATAAATCTGCGAAATTTTCACACGACTTAGTGTGCAGTATCTTGACCTCGTTCATCTTATGCATTTCATGGGCATAAAGGAACTTGGGGTTGATATGCTTTGTGAGGTTACTTTTCACATATCCTATTTGCACTTGAGCAACACAAGCTGCATTATCTTCATAGATAATAGTGGGGGTTTGTTCCATGTTCAAACCACATGACTTCTGGATGTTGTGAACCATTCTTCGAAGCCATGCGCATTCTCGAGAGGCTTCATACAAGGCAATTATTTCTGAGTGGTTTGTCGATATCAAGACAAGAGTCTGCTTAGACGACTTCCAAGAAATTGATGTTCCACCGCAAAGGAAAACATACTCGGTTTGTGACTTGCCAGTATGCGGGTCCGATAGGTATCCGGCATCGGCATAGCCAACCAAATTCAATTCATTATTCCTTCTATAAAACAAGCTGAGATCTTTCCTTCCTTGAAGGTAACGGGAGATGTCCTTCGCCCCTTTACAATGCCTTTTAGTGGGTTTTGCACTGTACCGCGCTAGCAAATTCACAGCGAATGCAATGTTCGGCCTAGTGCTATTCGCAAGGTACATGAGTGCTCCAATTGCACTCAAATATGGGAATTCCGCTCCCAGGACTTCCTCCCCCTCTTCTCTAGGCCTGTATGGGTCTAATTCTGCTTGGAGTGACCTTCTGACCATTGGGGTCTTTGCGGGGTATGCCTTTTCGAAACCAAATCTCTCCAACACTTTCTGGGTGTAGGAAGATTGGTGTACCAAGATTCCGCCTTGGACATGTTCAAGCTGCAAGCCTAAACAAAACTTGATTTTACCCAAGTCTTTCAATTCAAACTCAGACTTTAAGTATGAGCATGCTTCTTCAATTTCTTCATCCGTCCCAATGATGTTCAAGTCATCTACATAGACGGAGATTATACAAAATCCATTCGTGGATCGTTGTATAAATACACATGGACAATCTTCACTGTTCGTGTAGCCTTTCTTGCAAAGAAAGTCACTCAAGCGATTGTACCACATTCTTCCTGACTGCTTCAGCCCATACAGTAATTTCTCCAATTTCACACTGTATAAGTTTCTGTTTGCTCTGTCTTTGTTCGGGATAGAGATACCTTCCGGTACTTTCATGTATATCTCCGAATCCAAGTTTCCATATAAATATGCTGTGACAACATCCATTAGCTTCATTCTCAACTTCATGTTGACTGCCATTGAGATCAAATATCTAAAAGTAATTCCTCCCATGACCGAAGAATAGGTTTCTTCATAATCAACCCCAGGACGTTGAGTGAAACCTTGAGCGACAAGCCTTGCCTTGTACCTTACAACTTCATTGTTTTCATTCCTCTTCCGAACAAAAACCCATTTGTGACCTACGGGGTTTATATGGGGAGGCATGCGGCACACAAGCCCAAACACATCTCTTTTGTTCAGAGAGACTAACTCTGTAGTGATTATCTTCTTCCATTCTTCCCAATCGAGTCTTTTCTTGCACTCTACGAGAGATGAAGGCTCGGGATCATGATTAATGATCATGGCAATCTTCTTTACAAAGTATGCATCAACATTGGCTGTTGCTCTATTAATTGATTCTCCTGTTATTACAAAATTTATGGTCATTTCGTCATGGTGTGCTTCATGCACTTCTACTTGCTCTTCATTGCGATTTCCCAATACAGGAGCAAGTTCCTTTAGTTTTTCTCCGCCAATGTGTGCGCACACATTATTTCCGGCAGCTTCTTCCTATGGAAGATTCAGATCTGGAATTGCCTTTTCCACAGGCTTCTTTCCAGTGCCAGGTCTCAACTAGCTCCCCTTCTTGCTTTGGGGCACTTTTGTGATTAGCTGTGATAAGTCCTCTTGCCCAGTTTTCCCTAGACGTCTCCGAGTACTTTGGGTTTGAGAAGTCAGATTTCCTGTTCTTTTTCTTTGAGGCCTCTGAACAGGATGAGGGATACCTTCTGCTTTCTTTGGTATTTCAACCCTCTCAGGTGCATTTCTTGCTGATACATGCGACTTAACCACGGTCTTCAGATCATAAAAATGATCAGGTAGTTCATTTGCTAAGTTCTGCAAATCGATTGTCTTCTTGACTTCTTGATTTGCTTCATTAGTGTGAGGGTCATGCACGGGGATCCAAATAGAATGCCATATGATTTTCCGGCATTTTTCACCTAATGGTTCATTTCCTCCCCTTAATGATGGGAAAACGATCCTCGTTAAAGATACAATCAGCGAATTGGGTTGTATGCAAATCTCCATTCATGGATTCCAAATACCTGGTTATGGATGCACTTTCATAACCAACGTATATTCCAGACTTGCGGAGAGAGCCCATTGCAGTTCGCTGTGGGGGTGGTATAGGTACATATACCATACATTCAAATTTTTTTAGATGGGAAATCTTCAGGGTGACCCCTTGCACTAGTTGCATAGTTGAATAGATGTTGTAGGTCGATGGTCTATAATTGATGAATGCTGCTGCGTGCAGGACTGCATGTCCCCAAAAAATGTTGGGCAAGTTACAACTCTGCAAAAGCGGTCGAGCTATAAACTTAACCCTCTTTATTAGTGCTTCAGCTAGTCCGTTTTGCGTGTGGACATGCGGTACAGAGTGCTCAACAGTTATTCCAGTTGCTGTGCAATAATCATCAAATGCCTTCGAAGTAAATTCGCCGGCATTATCCATTCGAATGGACCTCATGCGATGATCAGGAAAAACATTCTTAATTCTGATGATCTGCGAGACCAGCTTTGCGAATGCATGATTCCTTGTTGACAGCAAATATACATGCGACCATTTCGAGGAAGCATCAATGAGCACCATGAAGTATCGAAATGGCCCCGACAAGGGCTGAATTGGGTCGCAAATATCCCTCTGAATGCATTCCAGGAATGCATGGATTTCATGTTTCACTTTCATAACGAAGGGTCTAGTTATTAATTTCCTGGTGGCACATGCATGGCACACAAAATCTTCATGATTCGGAAAAATTTTAACATTAATGCCATGACCTTGTGAGTTGTTAACTATATTTCTCATCATTCTAAGACCAGGATGATCTAAATATACAATGCCATAAAGAAAATAATTCAGAGCTTTTAAATAAGTATACACTGCGTGTGCATTGATTCTTGTGTAGTACAACCCAGATTCATATGAGGTATATTTTTCTAATACCATTTTTTCATATTCCGCGTGCTTCACAATGCACAAATACTATTTGCCATTTTCTTCATTGGTTTCTACGTGAAACCCATTGGCGCGGATATCTTTAAAACTTAATAGAGTGCGTGTTGATTCAGGGTACAAGATGGCTTCTTCAATTACCAAAGTTGTATCCATTGGCAATATAATCGTGGCTCTTCCAGAGCCTATTATATAGGAATCGCTTCCTGCGATTGTAGTTGAAAGTGCATCTAGGCCCCTCATTTTATTTTGGTGATTAATGATGACACAATTAAAGAGATCTAATATTTCAATCAAGTATAATGCAGATCTCGAGATTACATCAAGTTTGAAATGACTTTGGACGTCTCTACGAGTATCAAATTTCAACCAAAAACGGCATCAAGACGAAGACTTGTAATTTTCCTTTTTTAATTGAGTCTTAAGGATAGCCGTACTATTAAGAGGGTACTACGGAAAATCGCTTTTAGGATGTGCATGTGCTCAAAATCAAAACTTGCATCCAAAACTAGCACTCAAAACTTGCATTTTCCAAAAATCTGAATTCCAACCGAGCCAGTCAACTCGGAGAGTCCGGACATACAGTCCGGAGTCTCCGGACATTTTGTCCGGAGTCTCCGGGTTAACCCACTCGGCCAAAATTGTGATTTCCGGAGAGTCCGGAGTATCCGGACATTTAGTCCAGAGAGTCCGGACAACCCGGAGTCTCCGGGTTTTATGTCCGGAGTCTCCGGCCTGTTCGAAAAAAGGGAAAAATGGTTAGTTTTCAAAAATGTATTTAAAGCCACCCCTTCTTCTCCAACGGCTAGGACAGCTTTTGAGCTCATTCATTGCAACATTCAAGCCCTCTCTAACACTTCCAAAGCATTCAATAGAGCCCTCACTTCCTCCCACCATTTGATTTGGTTGTTGACCCTTTTTGGTGAGGAGAGGAAGAAGAAAAGTGCTAGGTGCATTCATTTCGAGTTGTTGAGCACTAGTTCATCCTCCAAGCGACTTCCGCGGTGCTATTACTCTTGGAGGTTGAAGGTCTCCTAGACGGCTAGGAGTCACCGGGAGCTGCCAACTTGTGTGGTGAGCCCCAGTCATTTGTGAAGGCGAGTCTCGCCTCCGAAAGGAAAGAGACAAGGAGTGAAGCCGGCGAGTGCATTTGTGCAACACCGGGAGGAAAGCGGGTTGAAAGAGACCCCGGCTCAAGTGTGACCGAGCCACCTCAACGGAGACGTAGGATTCCCTTCAAGAATCCGAACTTCGGTGAAAAAATCACTTCTCTCTCGCTCTTTCTTGTGTTGCTTGTGTTGCTTGTGTGGATTTGTCTCCGTAAAGCGTAGATCTAGCTCTTTGTCTAGCTTTAATTCAAATCCATACTAGCACTTGTTTTAGGTTGTTATTGTCATCCTCTTTTAGTAGTACTTTGTGCAAGTTTGAAGAACTTGCATTGTGCTCCCGAGCCTCCCATCCCGGAGACTCCGGTATAAAATACCGGACACTCCGGTATAAAATACCGGACACTCCGGACAAGCCGGAGTATCTGGACCAAAACCCGGAGACTCCGGATTGACCATCTCGGGAAAGTTTAATTCCGCTGCTAATTTTTAATTCGCCTATTCACCCCCCTCTAGGCGACATCATCGGTCCTTTCAATTGGTATCGGAGCCAAATCTCCTTTATTTTGGCTTAACCGCTTGGAGAATCAAAGATGTCGGAAATAGAGAAGGTTATCGAAACCCATGGCCAAGAGAAAGCCTCAGGTTCCGGTATAGGGGTTGCAATTTCTTTAGATTATTCCTCTTTTGGAGTCTCAAACTCCTCATCCTATGTCTCCGTCTCGTCCGGTCGAGCGCCTCACTTCGATGGCGCTCGATATGCGGCATGGAAACATAAGATGAAGATGCATTTGAGATCACTTCATCCGTGTATTTGGAAGATTGTTGAAACAGGTTTCAAGCCCGCAAACCCCAACAATCTCACCTCCGAAGAAGACAAAGCTCAACACTTCAACGACTTGGCCGTCAATGCCTTGTTCAATGCATTGAGCGACTCCGAGTTCAACCGGGTCGATGGCCTAGACAATGCCAAGGACATTTGGGAGAGATTGATGATATCTCATGAAAGTGTGTCAAGTGTCCGTGAATCTAAGATAGAGCTCATCATTGGAGAATTGAGCCGATTCACGCTAGAAGAAGGAGAATCCTACACCAAAATGTTTGATCGCTTGATGGTGCTAGTAAATCAAGCTAAAGGACTTGGAAGCACCGAGCTCACAGACAAAGCAATTGTCAAGATCATCCTTAGAGTGATCACCCCCACCAACCGCAACCTTGTGCAACTCATCCGCGACCGGCCAAACTTCGATACACTCACTCCTCATGACGTGATTGGCCGGTTGATGACGGATGAGATGATGGTTAAGGAAGCAGAAGTGGTGGAGGAGCTTGCCACAATGAAGATGGACTTGCCACCGTCGCCATTGCCACTCCACCGACAAAGTCAAAGAGTCTCTTTGACAACTTAAGCGACGGCGAAGGAGATGCTCCAATTTGCCTCATGGCAAAGGGGCACAAGGTATCATCTAAGAGCTCCACTCTTTCTATTGTTGATTATGGCTTAGATGATTGTGATGATGCTAGTGATGATGAGGAAGTAGCATTTAAGTCTATGAATGATTTTGATATTGAAAAACTAGACTTGCTACTTAAAGACATTGAAAAATTGGAGGAAGTGGTTGAACAAAAGGAGGCTATTCTTGAGGCTCAAGAGGATCTCCTTATTTTTGAAAAGGAGAAGAATATTGAGCTAGAGAAGAGCCTAGCTTTTGAAAGAAAAAAGAATGAGGACTTAGTCAAAAATTCAAATTTGACTAAGAGTGAAGTGGTTAGTCTTGAGATCACCAATGCTTCACTCGTAGAGCAACTTGCTCAAGCAATGGATGCTTGCAAAGCTCTTGAAGTGAAGCTTGTTGATCTCTCGAATAACGCTTCCACCTCAATTAACAACTCCAATGTTTCAAAACCCTCAACTAGCAATGGATGCGCTAGATGTTATAATGTTGATGTTGCTACTTGTGCTACTAATCGTGAGACTTTGAAAGTCTTGGCTCATGAGAATGAGAAGCTTAAGGTGATGCTTGAAGATGGACTTCAAAAGTCCTACAAGGCAAGCAAGGGTTTCGAGGAGTATCTCGGTAAGCTCCAAGGTAATCCTAAGAGGCAAGGGCTTGGGTATGTTCCGCCAAAGGGCAAAAAGAGCAACATTGTTGTTGCTCCTTTAAGCAAGCCCATTCACTTTGTAAAAGGCGAAGGAACATCCAAGCACAAAGCTCACTCCGAGTTCTTTGCTTCTTATGTGCTTAAAAGGACTAACCTCGGTCGTGTAGTTGCTTATCATGTTGGGCGTAAGACGAAAAATACTCCTTGTGTTCGTTCTATTTGGGTCCCAAAATCGCTTGTGACTAACGTGCGCGGACCTAACCAAGTTTGGGTACCAAAGAGCAAAAACTAAATGTCGTTTTGTAGGCCTATATCTCTGGTGGAACAAGTTGGATTTTGGATAGCGGATGTACGCACCACATGACCGGAGAAAAGGCAATGTTCGCACATTTGGACGCAAATGGATCAAATAGTGAAAGCATTGTCTTTGGAGACAATGGAAAAGGAGAAGTAATTGGATTGGGTAAAATTTCTATCTCAAGCAATTTTCAATTAAATAATATTTTGCTTGTTGAGTCATTAAGCTACAATTTTTTGTCCGTTGCACAATTATGTGAAGCGGGCTATAATTGTTTGTTTAATGAAAAGGGTGTGGATGTCATTAAGAGGCTTGATGGTTCAATAGCCTTTAAAGGGTGTTTGAAGGGTAAGCTCTATCTCGTAGACTTCAATACGGATAGACTTAATCTTGAAACGTGCTTAATGGCTAAATCTAGCATGGGTTGGCTTTGGCATCGCCGGTTAGCCCATGTTGGTATGAGGAATCTTCACAAACTCGTTAAAGGCAACCACATTCTCGGACTAACCAATGTTGTCTTTGAGAAAGATAGGATTTGTAGCGCTTGTCAAGCCGGCAAGCAAGTTGGTGCCTCCCATTCCGCCAAGAATGTAATGACGACCACAAGACCGTTGGAAATGCTTCATATGGATCTTTTTGGTCCGGTCGCCTACATAAGCATCGGGGGAAGTAAGTATGGTCTAGTAATTGTCGATGACTTTTCTCGCTTCACTTGGGTGTTTTTCTTACATGACAAAGGTGAAGTCCAAGCAACACTAAAGAAGTTCATGAGAAGAGCACAAAATGAATTTGAAGTGAAAATCAAGAGAATCCGAAGCGACAACGGCACCGAGTTCAAGAATATTGGTGTGGAGGAGTTTCTCGATGAAGAAGGAATCAAGCACGAATTCTCAGCTCCCTATTCTCCTCAACAAAATGGGGTGGCCGAGAGGAAGAATCGAACCCTCATCGAGATGGCGCGGACGATGCTTGACGAGTACAAGGTTTCCGATAGCTTTTGGGCGGAAGCCATCAATACCGCATGCCACAGCACCAACCGCCTCTACCTCCACAAGATCTTGAAGAAGACGGCGTTGAAGGATCATTGTTTTTTTTTTTTTTGATCCATGTGTTTTTGATGATGAGTATTTGAATATTCGAAGAGATTTGAAAAGATTTGAGTTGATTTGATTTTGGCTCAGTATTTGAATATTCGAAGAGATTTGAAAAAAATTTGAGTTGATTTGATTTTGGCTCAGTATTTGAAAAAGATTTGAAACCAATTTGAACCGAGTTATTTTTTGGTTTCTTTATTTGAAAAAGATCTGAAACCAGTTGGTTGTATGGATTAATTTGAGTCAAGTCGTGGACTTGGGCTCGGAAATTGTTTTTGTGTTTTTTGTTCACGTGCAGGTGTTGCTCGAGGTCGAACGTGGTCGGTGACGGGACCGAGACTAAGTTCAGGGAGGAACTGAGGTCGTGAGGGTCGAGGGTGTCATGCGAGATGTTCGGACTAGAGAACAGTGCATGTGAGATCGAGATCGTTGCAGCGTAGCGGTAGGCGGGCTACGCCGGCGGGGCGTGGAGGTCGAGCGAAGGAAGCCGGAGACGCACGCAGAGTCGGCGGCCGGCTGCTAACGGCGGGGCGACGACAACGCGCAGAGGTCAGCGGCTAGATCGGCAGGCGCAGCGCGTGGGCACGCGGGCGCAGCGCGTGGGCACGAGCAGCTGGCAGGGTCACGTGCATGAAGACAGCCGGCGGCTAAGGCAGCAGCAGGCTAAGCAAGGGCCAAGGCCGGTTCGAGGCCACGCCTGGGTGGGAGCTGTGGAGTCCATGCATGCAGGATCGGCGCCAAGCATGCATGCATGCGGCTGGAGAGTTCACGCAGGATTGTTTCCATGTTGGATGTAGCGTGCATGAGTATGCTACGTGAAGTTTGCTAGGCAATGTGTATTGTTGCGTGAGTATGTTAGTCGTGTATGACTAGGAAACGGAGATTGCTAGCCATGTGGACTCGGAAAAAGAACAGGACACGGGAGGAGGGCTGTAGTATATATAGCCAATGAAGCAAAAGGAGATCATCCAATGCAAAGGGCAAGAAGCAAAAGGTGCCTACAACAAAGAAAAGCTTTTGTGCTCTCTTTAGTTTGTTTAGGGTTTTCTAATCTTGTGAGATTAGAGATTTTGTTTAGGGTTTTCTAATCATTGAAGATTAGAAGATTTTTTTTTTGGTGTCATCTTGTTGAAGATGGCTTTGGAATAAAAAAAAATAAGTTTATGCAATATTCTCTTATTTTTTTTTTCTTCTTTGATTCTTGATTAGAAAGTTTGTTCGATTTTTGATAGAACTAGTTTTGATTTTTGTTCGACTTGTCTCGCTATTTAATCTAGGGTTTTGATCTCTTCATTATTAGATATTCTTCCGCTTTTTAGGGGTCTTTTATTTTCAGAAAGAAATAGTTGAATTTTATTCGGCATCTATTCACCCCCCCCCTCTAGTTGCCTACTCGGTCCTACAAGTGGTATCAGAGCAAGGTTCTACTAATCCATCTTAACAGGTGATTAGTAAACGGTAAGTTATGGCAACAGAGAAATACTCAAACAAGCCGCCAATCTTCGATGGCACAGACTTTCCCAATCGGGCGGATCCTGGATGATTGCATATCTTCAAGCTCAAGGTAACGCGATTTGGCGCAAGGTAAAAATTTCGCATTTAGCTTCCTTCTAATGATGATATTGATAAAATCGAGTTTGAAAAAGATGTTGAAAACAATAATAGAGCTAGAAACATATTGCTTCAAGGACTTGCTAGAAAAGAATTCGATAGAGTCGTCATTTACTCACCGCTCATGAAATTTGGAAATCTCTTCAAGATTATCACGAGGGTACTCGACTGTAAAAGAAGCTAGGCAAGATCAATTTAAAAGGAATACACTAGATTTGAAATGAACTCGAGAATCTCTAGATGATTGTTTTGCTCGCTTTAATGTAATCTTAAACAATCTTAGAGTTTGTAGATGTAAAGTACACGACTGGAAAATGCTAGACATTTCCTATCATCTCTTGATCTTAAAATCGGCAAATGAAAGTGATCGCTTAGGGAAGCTCACAAGATGAGTGAAATGACTTTGGATAAACTATATTCTAGTCTCAAGACTTTTGAGATAGACATCGTTTCAAGAACTTCCAATGATAACTCTATGGCTCTTAATGCTAATTCTTCATATGATAATGCCACTAGTTCTTCATCATCATATTCCATTACTGCTTTGAGTGCTCTTAGTGATGAACAGCTAGATCAAATACCAGAAGATACACTTGCTCTTCTTTCCAAGCGTGTCAATGCAGCTTACATGAGATCAAGGGAGAGAAGAGGAGCCTCCATCCTTTGCTACAAGCTGCGGCAAGGCCGGGCACATCCGTGCTAATCAAGTTTCAAGAACAAAGATAAAGAGGAGAAGGAGCAAAGCAACTCCTCCAAGTCCTTCCGGCCAAAAGAAAGCAAGGACAAAAATAAGCAACGGACAAAAAAGATGCTCAACAAAGTCTTCGCAGCAATTGGTCGCTTAGACTTAAGCGACATTGATGATTCAACTGACGATGAGAAGGAAGCAAAGCAAACTAAGCTGGACGAGAAAGATTTCACCGGACTATGCTTCATGGCGAAAGGGAACACTAGTGATTCTAGTGACAACGACAGCACTTCCAGCGACGGTGATGAGGTAATACCTTCGTATGATGAGCTTTGTGAAGTTTTAGTCATATTGAGAAAATCTTTAAGAAAATCTTTACTCAAAAATAAAAACTTAGAGAAAGATCTATCCATGCTGAAAAATGAAAAACTTGTGAAAAATGTTGGTTGCTCTACTGATGGTTTACATGGTCAAACTTCTTGTTCTAAATGTCCCATACTAGAATTGAAGTTGCATGATGCAGATGCTAAGATTACTCAATTGGTTAATGATTTGCTTACACATGAAGTTCTTTCATGCTCAACTTGTCGCAAGCAAAAAGAAAAAGTAGATGTTTCCTGTAATAATTGTTTAACACTCTCTCGAAAAATTGATTACTTGGAAAAGTCTTTAGAACGTTTTACTAAAGGAAAGAAAAATCTAAATATGATTTTGGATCAATCAAGAGTCAGCACTCATCACAAAGGTTTAGGTTTTGATCCTTATGCTCATCACAAATCATATGCTCCTACTATTGTTAAAACTCTTGAAAGTGGAAAGTTTGAAATTGTCAAAGAACCTGAGAAAACTGTCTTCAAATCTGCTGGAATTTTATCTTCTACTATGATGAATGCAAATGTTGCTTCTGCTTCTAAAGACAAACCATTTGTTAAGTACAATTGCACTCATTGTGGAAAAGATGGTCATTTGATGAATTTCTGTTTTAGACTAGCCAAACAACAGAGAAAGGAAAATTCAAAGGCTAAGTCTAACTTTAGACAAACACGTATCATTTCTCCACATGTTCCGCTAGTGAAAGCAAACAAAATACCTGGAAATTCATTTACTTTGCATTCACAAGCTTTTGTACGATCACCTCCTCGTCGAGTGATTCAGTGCTGGATACCTAAATCATATTTCTCTAACCCCAAATTTGAATCCTCAACATCTTCTCGCTCATAACATGTAGGTGGTACGAGAAGGGAAGGAGAACATCCGGGTTATTGATTCAGGATCTTTGTCAACACATGACAGCAACCCAAGTTGGTTCTCCTCCCTAACAAAAGCATCACGGGAACGAAACGATCACTTTTGGAGATGCTACTCTTTGGACGCTGGCGTCATTGCAAAAGGTACTGTGAAGGTGAATGATCACTTTACTTTAAAGAATGTCTCTTTGGTGTCTAAACTGAAATTCAACCTTCTATCTGTATCTCAATTGTTGGATGAAAATTTTGAAGTGAGTTTTAAACCAAATGCATGTAGAGTACTCGATGCTTCTGGAAACTTGACTCTTGAGATATCTAGACTTGGAAAAATTTTCATAGCAAATTTTAGCAATGCTTCAAGTTCACATTGTTTTGTTGCTTCAGAATCTAGAAATCTCAATTTTTGGCATCGTCGATTAGGTCATATGGGCTTTGATCTGTTATCTAGATTGAGTGGTCTAGACTTAATTCGTGGCTTGCCAAAATTAAAATCTTGCAAAGACATTGTTTGTGCTTCCTGTCGACATGGTAAGATGGTCGGAGCCCCTCATGCTCCTGTCTCCACTGTAATGACCACTGGCCCCGGGCAACTTCTTCACATGGATACAGTAGGACCATCTCGAGTACAATCGGCCGGAGGTAAGTGGTACTTTCTAGTAATAGTTGATGATTATTCGAGATACTCTTGGGTGCATTTTCTGTCTTCAAAAGATGAGATTTTTGGTCTCTTTCATGTCTTCATTAAGAGATTGATAAATGAATTGCCTAACTCATTGAAAGCCATAAGAACAGATAATGGTACAGAATTCAAAAATGCATTGTTTAAATCTTTTTGTGAAACTAATGGGATTGAACATCAATTTTCTTCGCCATATTCTCCCTCACAGAATGGTGTTGTAGAAAGGAAAAATAGAACTTTGATTCAAATGGCTAGAACTATGCTAGATGAATACAACACTTCAAGAAAATTTTGGGCTGAGGCAATTTCTTCTGCTTGCTATATATCAAATAGGGTCTATCTCAGAGCTTTACTTGGTAAAACATCTTATGAACTGAGATTTGATCGTAAACCATCTGTTTCTCACTTACGAGTGTTTGGTTGCAAATGCTTTATTCTTAAACATGGAAATCTTGATAAATTCGAAGCTCGTAGTACAGATGGTATTTTCCTTGGCTATTCGTTGCACTCTCGTGGATATCGTGTACTTGATTTATCAACTAACAAATTGTTGGAGACATGCGATGTTACTTTTGATGAGGCTAGCCCTGGAGCTAGACCCGACATTTCAGGTTCACGAGAAGATTTAGAGCCAATCTTTTTGGATAAAAGATTCGAAGAAAATGATGAAGATGATGATAATGATGAGCTCATACCTACAGAACGGGAAGTTGTTCCTGAACAAATTGATGTGACTACTACTTCAGATTCTCCTACACCTCTCACGACGACTGAAACAACTGGACCTCCCCTTACTGTTTTGAAGAACCATCCTCCTGAACAAATTATTGGAAGTCTTCATGAAAGGGTGACACGTTCTAATTCATCTCAAACTCTTTTATGCATGCATTCTGCTTTTGTTGCAAATTTTGAACCTAAGAACATTACTCATGCTTTAACTGATAGTTCTTGGGTAGATGCGATGCATGAAGAGTTAGAAAACTTTGAAAGGAATAAAGTTTGGTCTTTAGTGGAACCTCCTAAAAATCAAAACATTATTGGAACAAAATGGGTTTTTAAGAACAAGTTAAATGAAGATGGAATAATTGTTAGAAACAAAGCTAGACTTGTAGCTCAAGGTTATTCTCAACTTGAAGGAATTGATTTTGATGAAACATTTGCTCCTGTTGCTCGTTTAGAAGCTATTCGCATCCTCTTGGCTTTTGCAGCTTCAAAAGGTTTTAAGTTATTTCAAATGGATGTGAAAAGTGCTTTTCTAAACGGTTTTATAGAAGAAGAAGTTTTTGTGAAACAACCTCCTGGCTTTGAAAATGAAAAATTTCCTAATCATGTGTATCGTTTATCAAAAGCTCTTTATGGATTAAAACAAGCTCCTCGTGCATGGTATGATAGATTAAAAGGCTTCTTGCTTCAACATAATTTTGAGATGGGAAAAGTTGATAAAACTCTGTTTACTCAAAATTCAAATGATCAATTCCTTGTGGTGCAAATTTATGTGGATGATATTATCTTTGGAGGATCCTCCCACTCTCTTGTGTTGCAGTTTTCCGAGTGATGTCCAGGGAATTCGAGATGAGTATGATGGGAGAGTTGACATACGTCCTTGGATTTCAAATCAAGCAAGCGAAAGAAGGGATCTTCTTGCACCAATCCAAGTATACAAAGGAGCTACTAAAGAAATTCGACATGGGAGAAGGAAAGTCAGTATCTACTCCAATGAGCACAACAACAATTTTTGATCTTGACGAGAATGGTGTCGAGATGGACCAAAAAGAATACAGAAGCATGATTGGATCATACGTACTTTGATCGCCGAGGCGACATACATTTTGCAGCTTTGTTTGTGCGCTCGATTTCAAGCCTCTCCTCGAGAATCACATCGACAAGCAATTAAAAGAATTTTCAGGTATCTTCGCTCCACTTCGAATTTGGCATTTGGTATTCTTGTTCTTCTTCGCTTACACTCCTAGGATATTCGATGCTGATTTTGCGGGTGTAGATTAGATAGAAAGAGTACTTACGGCACATGTCATTTTCTTGGCACTTCACTTGTTTCTTGGTCTTCTAAGAAACAGTCCTCGATTGCTCAATCTATCGCTGAAGCTGAATACGCTGGTACCGCTAGTTGTTGTTCACAAATTCTTTGGATCACTTCAACTCTTAAAGATTACGGCATTAACTTTAGTAGTGTTCCACTTCTTTGTGATAATACTAGTGCAATTCACATCGCTAAAAATCCTGTTCAACATTCAAGGACTAAACACATTGATGTTCGATATCATTTTCTTAGAGATCATGTTGAAAAAGGAGCTATTGAACTGAAATTTGTTGATTCGGATGCTCAAATTGCTGATATTTTCACTAAGCCGCTTGATTCTTCTCGCTTTGCTTTCTTACGCGGCGAACTTGGGATCATTCATCCCCATGGGTTGATTTGAGGGGGAGTCTTGATTTTAACTCTTTCATTTGTGTTACTTGATTTTGGTTACTACAAGGAGCTATTTTGTCATTACACTTAAAGAAAACTCCCCTGTTTTCATTGCATTATGTAGTACAAAGCTTTGTTGACTATTCTTGTGTATATAGTCAAATTAATGCTACATTGCTTCACTTCTTACTAAAAGACTAAAAGACTAAAATAATTCAATTTGAGATGCTTTTTGAGAATATTTTGGCTCTTGTTCATTATGGTATTGCATTAGTGAAATAGGCTTAAAAGTTTCTTGTCATCTGTTGAAAGGCTAGAGCTGATTAGAAACTATGTGTGAGCTTTTTGTTGGACTTCAAATGATCATTATGAATCTCAAGCAAAATCAGTGTTTTAAATGATAAAAGCAAGTTGAAAAAGATGCAAGCAAAAGCTACTTGGCTAAACACAAGTTTAGTACAATGTGCTTTTCCTTGCCAGGGATTTAAATTCAAAAGATGCAAGAAAAGGCTACTTGTCTAAACAAAAGTTCAGAACAATGTGAAGCCACTTGCCAATTTAAACTGAGAAAGATACAAGAAAGAACTACCTACTCATACACAAGTATGGGCTAGTGTGCAGTTACTTGTCATCCCTGTTGATCACAAAGCAAAATTGTCAAACTTGCTAAAAGAGAAAATGGAAATTCAAATGTTTTTGAAAAGGCTTGAGACAAACATTAGTGAATTTGAAAGTCTCTCTTTGCTCATGATAGATTTCTTTTTAGCTTTGGCAAAATCAGTTTATGACATTTTACTTGTTTGCTCTAATTTGCTTATGCAACAACTATTCTATGTGTTAGAGCCTCCATATTCTCACAATTTGCTTTCTCATTGGATAAATTGATACAAAATGTGAAAACTCTCATAAAAACTCTCCAAATGCTTTACTTTGATTATATACCTTGAATATACTTCAAAGCTTGAGATACTGCATTCATTAAGGGGGAGTTTTGAGATCTTGATGACTATTTTGTCAAAAAGGGGGAGAGGAATATAATTCAAACTGTTTGAGAATTTGGATTTACTTGGTCTTGGAATCTTTTTGGTCTCAAACTCTCATTTGGTATTTTTCTTTACCTTTGTCAAATCTTATATTGTGTTTTGTCAAATTACTCATCAAGGGGGAGATTGAAGGATCATTGTTTTTTTTTTTTTTGATCCATGTGTTTTTGATGATGAGTATTTGAATATTCGAAGAGATTTGAAAAGATTTGAGTTGATTTGATTTTGGCTCAGTATTTGAATATTCGAAGAGATTTGAAAAAAATTTGAGTTGATTTGATTTTGGCTCAGTATTTGAAAAAGATTTGAAACCAATTTGAACCGAGTTATTTTTTGGTTTCTTTATTTGAAAAAGATCTGAAACCAGTTGGTTGTATGGATTAATTTGAGTCAAGTCGTGGACTTGGGCTCGGAAATTGTTTTTGTGTTTTTTGTTCACGTGCAGGTGTTGCTCGAGGTCGAACGTGGTCGGTGACGGGACCGAGACTAAGTTCAGGAGGAACCGAGGTCGTGAGGGTCGAGGTGTCATGCGAGATGTTCGGACTAGAGAACAAAGTGCATGTGAGATCGAGATCGTTGCAGCGTAGCGGTAGGCGGCTACGCCGCGGGCGTGGAGGTCGAGCGAAGGAAGCCGAGACGACGCAGAGTCGGGCGCCGGCCGCTAACGGGCGGGCGACGACAACGCCGCAGAGGTCAGCGGCTAGATCGGCGGGCAGCGCGGTGGCACGCGGCGCAGCTGCGGCACGAGCAACCGGCGTGGTCACGCAGCATGAAGACACCGCGGCTAAGGCAGCAGCAGGCTAAGCAAGGGTCAAGGCCGGTTCGAGGCCACGCCTGGGTGGGAGCTGTGGAGTCCATGCATGCAGGATCGGCGCCAAGCATGCATGCATGCGGCTGGAGAGTTCACGCAGGATTGTTTCCATGTTGGATGTAGCGTGCATGAGTATGCTACGTGAAGTTTGCTAGGCAATGTGTATTGTTGCGTGAGTATGTTAGTCGTGTATGACTAGGAAACGGAGATTGCTAGCCATGTGGACTCGGAAAAAGAACAGGACACGGGAGGAGGGCTGTAGTATATATAGCCAATGAAGCAAAAGGAGATCATCCAATGCAAAGGGCAAGAAGCAAAAGGTGCCTACAACAAAGAAAAGCTTTTGTGCTCTCTTTAGTTTGTTTAGGGTTTTCTAATCTTGTGAGATTAGAGATTTTGTTTAGGGTTTTCTAATCATTGAAGATTAGAAGATTTTTTTTTTTTGGTGTCATCTTGTTGAAGATGGCTTTGGAATAAAAAAAAATAAGTTTATGCAATATTCTCTTATTTTTTTTTTCTTCTTTGATTCTTGATTAGAAAGTTTGTTCGATTTTTGATAGAACTAGTTTTGATTTTTGTTCGACTTGTCTCGCTATTTAATCTAGGGTTTTGATCTCTTCATTATTAGATATTCTTCCGCTTTTTAGGGGTCTTTTATTTTCAGAAAGAAATAGTTGAATTTTATTCGGCATCTATTCACCCCCCCCCCTCTAGTTGCCTACTCGGTCCTACAGGCGTACGAGTTGCTCACCGGGAAGAAACCAAATGTCTCCTACTTTCGAGTCTTTGGGAGTAAATGCTATATCCTTAACAAAAAGGCTAAGTCATCTAAATTCGCTCCTAAAGTAGATAAAGGTTTCTTACTCGGTTATGGAACAAATGCTTATGCGTACCGAGTTTTCAACAATACCACCGGTGTCGTTGAAATCTCGCGTGATGTAACATTTGATGAGACTAATGGTTCTCAAGTAGAACAAGTTGATCGTGTTGTGATTGACAGGGAAGAACCTCCTTGTGAAGCTATCAAGAAAATGGCAATCGGGGAGGTAAGACCTCAAAATTTGGAATCTCACCCGAGCACCCCAACCCGGAGTCTCCTACCAAACCCGGAGTGTCCGGACTGGTCCGGAGTCTCCGGGTCAAATACCGGAGTCTCCGGATGGGTCAGGCTCGGGCGATATTCACTCCTCATCCAAGCAGGCTCAAGATGGTTCTAATGCCACACAAGATGATGAAGGCCCTATTCAAGCCTTGGATTCAACCGTACCTCATCCGAGAGTTCATCAAAGCATTCAAAGAGATCATCCAGTCGACAACATACTTGGAGACATCAACAAGGGAGTATCCACTCGATCTCGAGTTGCAAATTTTTGTGAATTTTACTCGTTTGTTTCCTCTCTTGAACCTCTTAAAGTAGATGAAGCGCTTGAAGACCCAGATTGGGTGATGGCTATGCAAGAGGAACTGAACAACTTCAAGCGCAATCAAGTCTGGGAGCTTGTCAAAAGACCCAAGTAAAACGTCATCGGCACTAAGTGGGTCTTCCGAAACAAGCAAGATGAAAACGGGATCGTGACAAGGAACAAAGCTCGTTTGGTTGCTCAAGGGTACACTCAAATCGAAGGTTTGGATTACGATGAAACATATGCTCCAGTAGCTAGGCTTGAATCTATTAGAATATTACTTGCCTTTGCTACTCACCATGATTTTAAGCTGTATCAAATGGACGTGAAAAGCGCCTTCCTAAATGGACCACTATCCGAGATGGTCTACGTTGAGCAACCACCCGGATTTGAAGATCCAAGACATCTGGACCACGTCTACTACCTTCACAAGGCACTTTATGGACTTAAGCAAGCTCCAAGGGCATGGTTCGAATGTCTACGAGACTTTCTTCTGAAACAAGGTTTTGTAGTCGGAAAGGCCGACCCTACTCTCTTTACTAAGCATATTGATAATGATTTGTTTGTGTGCCAAATATATGTCGATGACATTATATTTGGATCTACTAATGAACACTTGTGTAAAGAATTTAGCAAGTTGATGACTAAAAGATTCGAGATGTCCATGATGGGAGAGTTGAAGTTCTTTCTCGGATTTCAAGTCAAACAACTCAAGGAAGGAACTTTTATTTGCCAAACCAAATACATCAAGGACATGCTCAAGAAGTTCGGAATGGAGGATGCCAAGCCTATAAAGACGCCTATGCAAGCCAACGGCCATCTAGACCTCGACAAAGAAGGTAAACCGGTCATCCAAAAGGTATATCGTTCGATGATCGGTTCTCTTCTTTATCTTTGTGCATCTAGGCCCGATATCATGCTTAGCGTTTGTATGTGTGCACGTTTTCAAGCCGCTCCAAAAGAGTGCCACATGGTGGCCGTTAAGAGAATCTTGAGATACTTAGTGCACACTCCTCATTTTGGACTTTGGTATCCGAAAGGATCCTCCTTTGAACTTATTGGCTATTCCGATGCAGATTATGCCGGTTGCAAAGTGGATAGGAAGAGTACCTCGGGAACCTGCCAATTCTTGGGTAGGTCCCTAGTCTCGTGGTCTTCCAAGAAACAAAATTCCGTAGCCTTATCCACTGCCGAAGCCGAATACATAGCTGCCGGGAGTTGTTGTGCCCAATTACTTTGGATGAGATAAACCTTGAGTGATTATGGCCTATCCTACAAAAGCGTTCCACTTTTGTGTGACAATGAGAGTGCCATAAAAATTGCCAACAATCCTGTCCAACACTCCCGAACAAAACACATTGATATTCGCCATCATTTCCTAAGAGACCACGCAACTAAAGGCGAAATTGATATCCAACATGTGAGTACAAATGATCAATTAGCCGATATTTTTACCAAGCCCCTTGACGAGAAAAGGTTCTGTGAATTGAGAAGTGGACTAAATATCTTAGACTCTCGTAACGTGGCTTGACATGTGCTCACATATTATTTGTTGAATGAAAAATAATTTTCAAAACCTTATTCATTTTTTTCTTTGAATTTATCCAATGTTGTTGGCTCTTGATCCTCTGATCTTGTCATTGATATGTGACCATGGCTTGTTTGCTTTATTGTTCGCTGGTCATATATCAAGTTGATATCTTAGGAATCTTTCTCCCTCTCGCTCCGCCAAATTCCTTGAGCTATCCTTCATTTTGTCAATTTCCTAACCGAGCTGGGCAACCCGGACTGTCCGGTATTTAATCCGGAGTCTCCGAATCATCCGGACTCTCCGGGTTGGGCCGGAGTCTCCGGACTGAAAATCCGGAGTCTCCGGGTTGGGGCGGACGGTTTAAGTTCCCCCAATCCCGCGCGGTTTCTTTTTCCATTCCTTTTGCACCGGGCGCCTCTCCCTCTCCCTCTCCCGTGCTCCTCTCTCTCTCCTAGGGATCTTGGACTCCTCCTCATCCTTGGATTGGAAATCGTGGTAAGGATTATCATGCCCTAATCTTGTTCCTTCCGGGTTTGGATCAATTTCTTGCGGTTCTTAGGGCCTCTCCTCATGCTTCATCTCATCTAGGGTGTGATTTGACTCGTGGAGGTTCTCAAGATCGAAGAATCGATCTCCCTCTTCTCCCGCATTTCCTCGGTTTCAAACCCGTTGAGGTGAGTTCCAATCCGTGCCCTAATTTCGCGAAAACTTGTACTAGATTGTGCCCTAGACCTCATTCCAATCTTCTTGTGGCAATCTAGAGTCAATTTGTTGAGTTGTGCGGGTTGGACTGCTCTTTCCTTGGCCACCCGTGCGCAAATTCTGGCACATCCGGAGTGTCCGGACTCTGGGTCCGGAGTGTCCGGGTCGATCCGGAGTGTCCGGACATTTTGTCCGGAGTCTCCGGATGTAATCCGGAGTATCCGGACTTTTGTCCGGACTCTTCGGGTTGGGTGCCTCGGCCAGATTCTAATCTTCGCTGTTTTTCATGTCGCCTCTCAGCTAATTCTACTCTTTCGCTCTGTCTGGTCAGATGGATCCTTCTTAGGGAACTTCCGGTGGCAGCGATCCTCTTCAGCAGCCATCTGGTGGCGGTGATCCCGCTCAGGGCTCGTCTCCCACCAATTCTCCTCCGCTGCCTCCGCAGAAAAAGCAGAGAATTGGAGTGGCCAAAAGACAGACGCCTGCACCTCGAGGCCGGCTAAGCGCCCGGCAAGTCGGCCCTGTCTCCTCCACCTCTGTCAACTCCTCGATCCAGATGAGCATCCAGCAGATACTCATGCCAGACCGTGATCGTAAGAGGAGCGAAGCCGTGCTTCTGGGCGCTTCATTGGTCCTCTGGCCAAGGCCAAGCCCGTGTGGAACTATCCTTTGTCCGTGAACCCAATGAGGATAATTGATTACCGGACAGGATCTGGAAAAGGGAAAGCCATTATTGAGCACAGAAAGAAAGATCCTCTGGAGCTCCACCAGGATGAGTATGTGGACCGCCGGTTTTGGAACCGGTTTGATCGGATTATTACGAGACGGTCCTATACCCACTTGAGCACCCAGTGGTTCGCATGAAGACCATTGACTGGGAATACATGGCCGCTGCTGGCAATCCAGTTTTCACTGAGATTATTCAGATTTGCGAGCTGCATCAAGTCAAGAATATCATGGCATACAAGTTTGACTGGAACAATGAGGTTCTCATGCAGTTCTATGCCACCTTGTACTTTGACAAGAATGATGAGGCCATATGGTGGATGACTGACAGGGTTTGGTATGTGGCTAGCAAGAAGAGGTTTGCCAGAGTCCTCAACCTCAGGTACAATGACAGTCCAAAGCTTCATGCGAAGAAGGTGATGACTCCTGAGCAGATTGAGGCTTTGTATGACACTTCTAAGAGCTTCACAGTTGGGACCATCAAGGGTCTAAAGGATGTACCAGCTGTGCTCAACAGGATGTTGAGGGTCACTCTTTGGCCCAAGGAGGGAGATGCTTCTGCCATCAGTTCCTATGGAAGGAACTTGCTGTTTCACCTCGTTGAGCGCACCCACTCGTTTGATATTGTCGATTTCATGTGGGAGACAATGAGACAGAATGCGCAGAGCAACATGGCCAGTTGCAGCTATGCACCCTTTTGTGATGACCTTGATCTCTTCAGTGAGTGGTCTGAAGTTTGTTAGAGATGAGGAGCATCTTGCTTACAAGGTCCGTCCTCAGTCTACTCCAGCTCTGTAGGATCGAAGTATACGAATATAGCAATCAGAGGGGGGGTGAATGATTGTGCGGAAGCTAAAACCAAATTCTTGACCTATTAAAAATTCACCCCTAAAACAGAACCAAATAATTGCCTCGTTTTCGACAAAAACAGAATGACAGAGGTTCGGTAAAACGCGAATTCTCAGTGATCCAACCGTTAGATTGATCTGAAATTTAGACACAAGAAACTAGATTCCAATACGAATCGAACCCAAGAAGAATCAGCTCGATCGGACTTACGGATCAAAAGTTATGAGCTTCGCAAGCTTGCTGATCCAGAACTTGACGAGAATCAATCTAATCAAAACTTCAAGATTAAACAAGAACGACAAAAGATTGATCAACTAGACTTTGAGAAACACTAGATCAATACCCTAGAGAGGTTTTTGATGGATCAAATCAAGATAAAACTTAAAGAACAAAAACCAATCTAGAACTAGAACAAGCATGCAAACAAGAACCAAAAAGAGAACGTTGAAGCAATGCGGGAACTAGAAGAATTGATCTTTATTTCTTTTGTCTAAAATACTCTCATCAAAAGAGTACAAACCCTAAAACCAAGCTCAAGGCTTGATGCGCTTAGCTCTGCTTGGTGCCTTTCAACAGGAGACCCCCCACCTATTTAAAGCACCAACCCACAAGGAGTTCTGAATACGATTCCTATTCCCTAGAAGGAATCCGTATCCAACACAACTCTACTTGGCCCAACCTGGCCGAGTACAACTCTTGCACGCGTATGGTAACCCTACCATACTCTCGTGACTAACACTTTGCACGCGTATGGCCTCCTGCCATTCTCACGTGACTAACCATTCTTCATGTGCACCATTCTCTTAGCCCGAACGTCCCGCATGACATCCTTGACCACCAAGACCTCAGTTCCTCCTGAACCTAGTTCCGAACCTCAGTTCCTCCATGAACCTAGTTCCGGTCCCGTCATCGACCACATTCGTCTTTGAGCAATACCTGCACATGAACAAACCACAAAACAAATCCGAGCACAAGTCCACGACTTGACTCAATGTCAATCCATGCAACTACTCACATGAGCATTGCATAAAGTCCACTTCAAAAGAAGCATCATGAAATCATCACAAATTTCATAATCTCAAATTCAAATTATTTCAATTCTGCTCAAAACCCTAATTCAAAGAAAACGCTGCGTTCACGACGGACAAACAAAACGATCCGCGCAAATGCCAAGTGAAACCCTAGAAAACAGTTCACAACGGACCAACAAAGTCTGTCCGTTGTATAAGGGAAACTCTCGGTTCCAAAAGAAAACATTCCGGCCAAAACATGTTTACGACGGACAACCAAAATCGATCCGTCGTACATGCAAAAGTCTCGGTTCAAAAACGCTTTCAAATTCATGTTCACGACGGACAAAAATCTTGTCCGTATAAGCGTGCCACGCTCGGTTTCAAAAACAACATGGTCCGAACGAAACCCTAAAAAATGCATTCACGACTGACCAAAGAAGTTTGTCCGCCGTACATGCAAAACTTACTGGTTTCTTGGAAGATTGAGTTCGACTCATGAGCTCAAAAACACGTTCACGACAGACCCAAAAACTTTGTCCGTCGTACATGCACAACTTACTGGTTTTTGAGGAAAATTGAGTTTGGCTCAATGAGTTCAAAAGCATGTCCACGACAGACCAACAAAGTTTGTCCGTCGTAGATGGGAAACTTACTGTTTCTTGAGATCTTGGTCCGGCGCAAAAGCGAAACTTACTGCTTCTTGTCAAATTGACAAAACACATGAACAAACATATTTGCAAATTCAATTCTAAGCCAATTTTTCAGCACATGATTTCACAAGCTCCTCCAGCTGCTCCTGGTCCTGCTGCTAGGCTTCGCCGAGGTCGTGCTTCGGGCTCTACCTCTACCCCGTCCGTGCCTCCTGCCAGTTCTTCGGGGCAGTCCGAGGTTCCTAGTGGCACTCTCCAGAAGATGCTCAAGCACATCTTCTGCCTTTGCCGTGATATCTCCACCCAGCAGAAGGAGATGAAGAAGCAGATCAAGAAGAATGGCAAGGGCATTCGAGACATACGCCGTCACTTGGGTGAAGCTTTGTCTGCCAGCGACTCTTCAGGTTCATCAGAGGAGGGCAGTGTGACTTTTGCTGATGCCTTGTTTGGGATTGCATCCTCCTCTGCTCCTCCAGCGCCTGATGACGACGACAGCGAGGGCTCCGAGTACGAGGCCTCCGACGACGGAGACGACGAGTGATTTCCTGTGTCTCCCTTTTTTTGGTGTCTTGATGCCAAAGGGGGAGTGATCTTTAGCGTCGTTTGTCTAGTTGTCATTGTCGTGGACTCGTCTTTTGTTGTTTACCTTTCCGTCTGTCGCGTGTGGACTTGCCTTTGTTGCTGTTTATTGTCGCTTATCTTTGTTTTGTTTGTCCTAAAACTCTGTTATCTTCTTTATCATTGTTATGTCATTGAGTTTACCTTTTGCATGGTTCTTTTTCAATTATTTGTGACGCAAATTTAATTGATACAATGCTTTAGGGGGAGCTCTTCGTTGTATGTCTTTAAATATGTGCATTCGTTTCCACTAATTTACTCTAATGCACACATTTAGGGGGAGCTCCACTCTTTATTTTGATGTACTAAGTCATTTTCACACCTTACTCCTTTGAGTTTAATTGTGTTGTCATCAATTCACCAAAAAGGGGGAGATTGAAAGTGCATCTAGGCCCCTCATTTTATTTTGGTGATTAATGATGACACAATTAAAGAGATCTAATATTTCAATCAAGTATAATGCAGATCTCGAGATTACATCAAGTTTGAAATGACTTTGGACGTCTCTACGAGTATCAAATTTCAACCAAAAACGGCATCAAGACGAAGACTTGTAATTTTCCTTTTTTAATTGAGTCTTAAGGATAGCCGTACTATTAAGAGGGTACTACGGAAAATCGCTTTTAGGATGTGCATGTGCTCAAAATCAAAACTTGCATCCAAAACTAGCACTCAAAACTTGCATTTTCCAAAAATCTGAATTCCAACCGAGCCAGTCAACTCGGAGAGTCCGGACATACAGTCCGGAGTATCCGGACTCAGTCCGGAGTCTCCGGACATTTTGTCCGGAGTCTCCGGGTTAACCCACTAGGCCAAAATTGTGATTTCCGGAGAGTCCAGAGAGTCCGGACAACCCGGAGTCTCCGGGTTTTATGTCTGGAGTCTCCGGCCTGTTCGAAAAAAAGGGAAAAACGGCTAGTTTTCAAAAATGTATTTAAAGCCACCCCTTCTTCTCCAACGGCTAGGACAGCTATTGAGCTCATTCATTGCAGCATTCAAGCCCTCTCTAACACTTCCAAAGCATTCAATAGAGCCCTCACTTCCTCCCACCATTTGATTTGGTTGTTGACCCTTTTTGGTGAGGAGAGGAAGAAGAAAAGTGCTAGGTGCATTCATTTCGAGTTGTTGAGCACTAGTTCATCCTCCAAGCGACTTCCGCGGTGCTATTACTCTTGGAGGTTGAAGGTCTCCTAGACGGCTAGGAGTCACCGGGAGCTACCAACTTGTGTGGTGAGCCCCGGTCGTTTGTGAAGGCGAGTCTCGCCTCCGAAAGGAAAGAGACAAGGAGTGAAGCCGGCGAGTGCATTTGTGCAACACCGGGAGGAAAGCGGGTTGAAAGAGACCCCGGCTCAAGTGTGACCGAGCCACCTCAACGGAGACGTAGGATTCCCTTCAAGAATCCGAACTTCGGTGAAAAAATCACTTCTCTCTCGCTCTTTCTTGTGTTGCTTGTGTGGATTTGTCTCCGTAAAGCGTAGATCTAGCTCTTTGTCTAGCTTTAATTCAAATCCATACTAGCACTTGTTTTAGGTTGTTATTGTCATCCTCTTTTAGTAGTACTTTGTGCAAGTTTGAAGAACTTGCATTGTGCTCCCGAGCCTCCCATCCCGGAGACTCCGGTATAAAATACCGGACACTCCGGACAAGCCGGAGTATCCGGACCAAAACCCGGAGACTCCGGATTGACCATCTCGGGAAAGTTTAATTCCGCTGCTAATTTTTAATTCGCCTATTCACCCCCCCTCTAGGCGACATCATCGGTCCTGCTGCGTGCTTCTGAGCGCCAGCGGGCTCGGCGTGGCCGGCTGCGTGCGCGGCTTCAAGTCGTAGAGTTCTGGTCGGCACAGATTGACTCCAAGCTGGTGGCGACTGAGGTGAGCGCTACGTGCGCGGGGAGGCCGAACTGGTCGATCAGCATTTGTCGGGACCCGAATCTGCAAATCCGGACCCTCTGTGTATTCAGCACTAGTCCAGGAACGCGCTAGTACACACAGTCTCAACATTGGTAAATATCACGATCATACCACTCGATACTAATAAAGTACTTTAATTAGATAGTCAAACTGGTTGCTTGACCTTAAGGTCAAGTTACAAATATACGCCTCGCAGGGCGAAACTTATTAAAAGAGAAATAATAGCAGCGGAAAAATAAGATAACTTCGTGGCGCCATCTAGTATACCACAGGCAACTGATTGGGCTCGCTCCCTGTAACATCCCAAAATTTGGGTTTTCAAAAAATTTGGTTTAGTTTAGCTTCCCGAAAATTTTCGTTGATTTTCTCGCGTTTATAAAACTTGATTTGAATTTTCTAAAAGCTAAAACAATTTAATTTGATTATTATAAACCCCAAATAAAGTTTATTTTATTTTATTTGAATTCCTTGTGTTTCAAGAAGTTCTTCTGTAATTTTTGAGATTTTTCGGAGCTCGTTTGCTATTTATTGGATTTATTCGGAATCGATTTGTATTAAGCCCTTTTATTGAAATTAATTAATTATTTGGAAAAGTTTATATAAATTTTTGTTGAAAATATTTTATTTGAGTTGGAAATGTCTCAAAATATTTTCTGGAATTTTTCTAGAATTTTTCTGGTATTTTTATTGCCTCTAATGATTTAATTGAATTTGTGGAATTGTTTTAATTGGAAAAAGATTGGAAATTTCGAAATGGCTTTGGGCCTTCTCTCTCCTGCGCCGGCCCAGCCAGCCCCACTCCCAGCCGCTCGCCCCCGCAGCCGGCCGGCCCACCTCGCTTCACTCTGGCCGGCAAGACGCTGGCGTTGGGCCAAGAATCGCCCGCCGCTTTGGGTCGCGCACCACGCGCCCTTCGCCGAGCCGCTGGGCCAGGCCAGCGCCTGCTCCCCCACCCCGCCACGTGTCCGTCTCCCGTTGCGCCACGTCGCCCGGATCCGATTCATGCACGGAAACTGCTCGATAAAATGCCTACAAGACCCGTTTTTGCTCCAAACGCGTCCAAACTTGATTTTTCTTGATCTAGCCACCACCCTAACCTCATGTAGACCTCCCATGACCTCTCCCACGGATCTTCAACCTCCGGATCATCTCCAAAACTCCGAGATCCATCCAATGTCGCCCGAACGTCGCCCAACGCCGGCCGAACTTTGGAGCCACGTCCCGGGCAGGTCGTCGACTCTTTTCAAGATCTGTCTTCTCCGTGGTGTGCCACAAGGTACCATCTGCTTGCTGTCCAAAATTCAGCCAATTTGGCCCACGGGATCAAAAGTTACGGCCGTTTCAATCTCGAATCTTGCCGAGGTCATAACTCCCTCAATTTTTCGAGTTTGACGGTGAAATTTTTTGTGTAGACTCCTGGGGATGTCCTCTACAGTATTCACATCTTGACCCAAGGTTTTTCCCTCTGGATTTGGTGCAGCAAATTAATTTCTCCGTTCAGACTGCGTTCCAAACAGCGGCAAAATTCCTCGCGCGTTCCCCGCTGTTCCAGAAGGTATTTCTTCGAGCCACCTGCGTCACGGTGTGCCTCTTGGTCCCATATAGCTCTCGGTCAAATTTCGTTAAGTTCCGATCATTATTCTAGAAGTTATAGCCGTCCAAAGTTTTGATCCGAAACCTGTTAATCGCCAGTTTGTGATTAATCCGGAAGGGCGCCACAAAATCCGCCTATACCGTTGAGTTCGTCTCGCCGTGTTCTACGCAGTAGACATTCTCCCTTTTCCATCCCATCCTCCGGAATTTTTTTTATATATTTAGGCCACTGTTTGCCGTCGCCGCGCGTCGCCTTTTGACGCCGGCTATTTTGGTTCGCTCCGGCAGTGTTGTCGCGTCCGGTGGATCATCTCGTACTGTTTTGGTCCATCATTAAGGTTCTTTTGGTCTCCGTTTGCCGAGAAGCCCGATTCCGGCCTAAACCCGTCGTTTTCGGCTTAACCCATTGTTGCCGGTTCGCGTATCGGTTAGCCGTCCTTGGTAGCGTTTTGTCGTGGCCATGTCGTTGCACCGACGGTCGCTACCTTGTTTCATGAGTATCCTGTCATTGTTTGACCTCCGTCGTTAACGTTCCTCCGTTAACGTTTTGCCGTTAACGTTTCACCGTTAACGCTCTGTCGTTAACGCTCCACCGTTAACGTTCCTCCGTTACCTGTTGCCGTTAACATTTCATCGTTAATGCTCCGTCGTTAACGCTCCATCGTTAACGTTTCATCGTTAACGTTCCTCCGTTAACGTTTTGCCGTTAACGTTTCACCGTTAACGCTCTGTCGTTAACGCTCCGTCGTTAACGTTCCTCCGTTAACGTTTCACCATTAACGCTCCACCGTTAACGTTCCGTCGTTAGCATTCCACCGTTAATGTTTCCCCGTTAACGCCCCGCCGTTAACATTCCGTCGTTAACGCTTCATCGTTAACGATTGGCTCTCATCGCTTCGTTGTCATCGCATGCATGCATTCATGTACAAACCTTAGTGCGATGCCTTCATCTGTTCTATCATCATGACGTGAGCCTAGTCTCATCGTTATATCATCTTCAAAGCCGAATCAAAACCCTAACCTAAGACTGGTTCGATGAACTAAGTTTATCGTGAGCCGCGTTGTTATCTTTGCAATCTTTCCCGTTGTTTCAATCGTGGTAAGACACTTGTCTTGTCTTATCCCTGAAAACCTAATCTGCCATTAATCGAGAATTCCTTCGTGGACTTGGTCGATAAACCATTGGCCATCTGTCATACCCTTGTGCCCGATCTATCCGTCTCTCTTTTGTTTGACTGTGTCCGTTCGGTCAACAAAAGTCAACCTCGAGAATCAGCTTAGTTCATTGTGAACTAACGTATCCTTATGGACCCGATCTATAGATCGAGAGCCCATCTGTCGTTGTCTGTCCAATCAAGATAATAACTTCGGAAGAAATATTCTTCGGAATATTATTCTTTCTTTCCCAGTTATTAGTCTTTCACTTTTCGGTGTTTTCCCGAAAGCCCGTTCTCTTTTGTCAACTCTTCGATCTAATTCGTTCGAGTTCCCAAATCCTTCTAAACCATTGTGCCCAATGCTATTCGTTCTTTATTTGGAGTTTATTCGATTTGTCTTTTGAATTGGTTTGTACTTGTGTTTCTTTAATCGTTAGACGTGTCGTCCGGAAGTCGTTCGAGCGAGCTGAGGATCGAGAAAGTGGAAGTTGAAGATCGAGGACCAAGAATCAAGGATAAAGAGTAAACAACAGTAAAAGTTGCAAGGGCCAGGCAAGTTGTGCTTTGACCATGTTGATCCCATTTTCGAACTTATGTTGTTTCAAATTATTGCATGCTAGTTGGATATAAACTGATTTCAATTAATTTGGGATTAGATATTTAACCTACTTGTTATTGCCACCTTGTCTATAATAGTTGTATGCCATGATTCATTTGTCACCCTAGGTTTCTTGATTAATAGTTGGTAGCTAATAAATTGCCAACATGGGTTAGATAGAACGTATTAGTCTGCTTAGACCTGCAACGAGTCAGTGCCATCATTTTGGAATTACAAATGTCAATATTGATTAATAGAATATGCAATGTATTTTGAAATGGTGTGACGTGTTGCCAACACGATGAAGTTGATACGTGGAGGTATTCGTACTTCTTCAAGGATGTTGAGTTGTTGGCATTGTGTTGCGCAATAATCAACTGGGGTGATAAAATGATTTAGACCGGGGCAAGTGGCAAGATTATGATCGGGTGGGCCAGGTGTGGCACCGGGAAGGTTGATTTGGTTCTTCGGGTAGTCTTGCCCTGGTCATTCTAAGGACTTAACCTTGCAAGCCTTTGAACTGAGTCAATCGTACAACCACATGTCTGTAATGGGACGGACCTAGTTGATTAAGTCGCTAATAACTTGCTTGTGGTACCTCGGGGTGTCAACTACACCGTTTGTGTAGCTTGAAGGGGGAGCGTACCAGGGCTGCGGCATGGTACCCATCCAACGGTATGTCGGTCCCATACTTCGCCTTAGCTAAGGGAAGGGATGGTGTAGGGCAAAAACCGGAGAGGTTCACTTGTGTAGTTAGAGGCTTCCGAAAGACTTTGTTATGATCACTCATTCGCATACTCTTGTATGGCGATTCACGGCTGACGTGGTGAGCGGATTGTATCTTGTGGGTAAAGTGTATAACCTCTGCAGAGTGTAAAACCTATTCGAATAGCCGAGTCCACGGTACTGGACATTGCTCGGGGATTACAGTCAAGGGTTAGCTTTTCATGAAAATGAACTTGGGTTTGGAGGCAGTTTGCCTGTGGAAAAGTGAATAATTGTTTAAGGATGTGGAATGGTTTACTTGTGAAACAACTGTGAAATTATTACTATTGTTATCTGTTTTACCGCTTTACAATCTATTATGAATATTTGTGAATGCTGTTTATTGCAAAATAACCCCTTCAGCCTGTCATTTGGAATAAGCCATGCATATAGTTATTAGACTTGCATTCTCAGGCATGACTTGCTTGAGTGCTTTATGTACTCACCCCTTGCAAACAAACAATCACCGGTGAGCAAAAGTCTACATCGTCGAAGAAGAAGAAGTTCCGTGAGAAGGCGATTATCTAGGAGTCGAACTCGCCGCTTGCCTCGTGGCGTATTGATGGGATTCACCGATGTTCTTCGTTCCGCTGCTGCTTATTTGGAGTTGAAGCCGTCAAGGCTTTACAAATGTAAGGTTGACCTTAAGGTCGTTCAATAGTTTATATTCTATAATTGTGTTATTTCTCTTTTTCGCTGTGTATGATTGTGATATTCATCTATGTTGAGACTGTGTGCACTAGCGTGATCCTGGACTAGTGCTGAATACACAGAGGGTCCGGATTTGCACATTCGGGTCCCGACAGAGGTGGTATCAGAGCCAGGTTGACTGTAGGTCTTGACCTTAGATAGATTGGCCGTCTTTAGGAGCTTCAAAATTATTTTCTAAAAGAGAAAATTTAACTTGAAAGAATAATACATTCTTGACTTATCTTATTCTTCCATTCTTTCCTCTTTGCTGAAAGTTCTATCCTTCCCTTCGATTTAAATGGAAATCTTACCTGAGTTGTTCCGAATAGTTAACGATGTTTCACACTTAAGGAGAAAGTACTGGATGTCGCCGTCAACCCTGAAGATCGTGAAGTAAGGAATCATCGAGCTAGAAGAGAAGTAGATCGATGAAGTGTTCCAGAAGCTTGAAGAACCAGTGCTTAGTAGTAAGTTGAGACTCATGTGTGAGAGTCCCGTCTCTTAAGATAGGAGTGTTACCCTTTTAGCCGCTAGATTATTGTGTGCTTAGGAATTTGGTTCTTCATTGATTGCTGAGTGTGCAGTATGTGTTGCAAAGCTTTTAGGCTTGTATAAGCAACCATACCAAGTTCTTAATAATGTTTGTATAAGTTCTTGGGTTAAACCTGCTCCCCTGCACTAGGATTCTTGAACTTCATCTATGCTTTTTCCCTCTTACCTAAACACATGATACCTTTCCAAAACAGGTTCAATATATCATTAAGTCAATATTAACATTTGATTGTCCAAAATCATGTCATGGGCACGTAGCAGGTTTAAGCAATATACTACAACGGTCTAAATTCCCATGTTGGCAATTTAATAATGTCCAACTATTTAAACCTCAACTAGGGTGTCAAGGGATCATGGCACATAATTAATTAACCAAGGTGTCATACAGCAATTAGGCATTTATCTAATTCCCATAATTAAATAAAGTATTTTCTAATTAAACTAGCATGCAATACATTGAATCAAAATAGATTTCAAAATGGGAGCAACATGGTCAAAGCACAACTTGCCTTCAAAGAGTACTTGCTCTTGGTCCTGAGTTGGCTCCTGGATCAACAATTCACCTTCGAATCCTTCCGGCACTTCAACGTCTACTCGTAACGCGTGCAAATAGCAACAAATGAATAAAACATTAGACAAAAAGTGTCGAAACATCCAAATAAAGTCCATAAATAGATAGAGCATAATTTTATAAATTTTTAGGAATTTGAACCGGCGAAAACGGAGTTAAAATGCAAAAGTTATGAGCGTTTAAAGTTTAAATAATCAATTAATTAATATTACAGAGAAAAACTTTGGTCTAAAAATTAAATAAAATTTACCATTAGGTAGATCTCAATTTTATACAAATTTAGAAATTTGAATCACTCAAATCGGAGTTAAATTGCAAAAGTTATAAGCGTTTGAAGTTTGAATCTAAATTTGAATCAATAAACCGAATTAATTAAATAATTTCTTTTTCGGAAAATGATTTATTGCGTCAGCCGTGACACGTGTCAGCATCCGATTGGTCCACGTGGACTTGCTGACGTCAGCACCGGCCGAACCCACCGATGACGTCAGCATGACGTCACCGTGACACGTGGCAAGACCCGGATGCTGCCACGTGTCCAGGTCACGGACGCGTCCACGCGGCGCCGTCCTGCCGGCCGACATGCGGGCCCGCCTCGCCGGCTCGGGCTCATGCTGGCGCGGGCGCGGTTGACACGGGGGCCCCACTGACACGCGGGCCCCGCGTGTCAGAGACACGTTCCACGCGAGGGCGCTGACCGCGGCGGTCACGCTCCCAGCCACGTGGCTAGATCTCGGCCGTTGATTTGAAAATCAACGGCCCAGATCAGATCTGGTTATCACGTGTTGGAGTGAATGCGGTCAATCTACGCCATTCGATCTAGATCCAACGGTTGAAAACGACGTTAACCCCGTAACGTGGATTACGTTACGGGTGACGTGGCCGATCGTGGGACGTTGGATCTCGATCCAACGGTCCAGATCCGATCTGGGTTCTAGGGTCTTGGATTGCACGTGGGCTCACCTGGATCGTTGGATGAAGATCCGACGGTTCACCGAGCTCGGGGACGGCGATGGCACGCAGCGGCGCTGGGTGGCCGGAGCCGAGGACGACGTCCAAGCCAACGGTGCTCCGGGGCTTCTCCGGCGAGGTGAGATGTCCCTTCCGGTGCGCCTTGATCTGGGAATCTCGGAGCTGGGCTCAGACGCGGCGGAGGACGGCAGACGACGGCGAGGCGAGGCAAAAACCGAGGCGGGGGTGAGAGTATCTACGGCGAGCAATTGCGAGCGCGTCGGTGAGCTACTAGCGGCGGCTAGGGCAACGGCTGCGCGGCGTCGAGGCGAACCTCGGGGCATGTCCCGGGCCTTAAATACCTTCGGCATCCGCGCGAAAGGCGGAGCCCTAGGCCCACATGGCGGCGGTGTCCGACGGCGATTCGGACGGGGAAGATACAATCCTGGCCGTACACGTGGCGCAACCAACGGCCACGATCGCGCGAGCGGAACCGGGTCCGGGCCGGATCCAACTCGAACCGGTACGGGTCGATCTTGACCATTGGATCTTAATCCAACGGTCCAGATTGGATCGGCTTTAGGGTGGGTGCGGTGCGGTCGCACGTGGGCTACGTGGCCTCATGTGGGCCGTTGGATCTTAATCCGACGGTCCACGTGGTTAGGGTTCGGACGCGGTTCGACCGAACCGCACGGCGCGGTCGAGTTCGGGTCGGACTCGGACTCGAGTCTGACTCGGGCTCGGTCGGATGAACAGTACAAACCCACTCGCATTTTTCAGCGATTAAATATTCAAATTAATTCTCAGAAATTCATTTAATCCATTAAAAAATAGCAAAACACTCGGAAAAATTCCAGAAAAATTCTGGAAAATATTTTGAGGCATTTTGGACTCAAATAAAATATTTCCAACAAAATTTTATTTGCAAAGTTAAATTCTTTAATTATTTCAAAATGGAATAAATTCAAATAAATTCCAAATAAATCCAAATAAATTCCAGAAAATTCCAAAAATTCACCAAAGTGTCAAATCACACTTGAATTTAAGAAAAGCAAAATTTTGGGATGTTACAGCATTAGATGCATATTCGGCAGTCGAGCCAGCAGTAACTTCGATGCATAGCAGGACTCATGGCGTTTGTATCTCGCTATGCATGGACTCAACAACAAACCATGGCGTTGTGTCATTGAAATCCAAAGCAAAACCTTTTACGGTTCTTCCTTTCTCGGGATGATGAAAGAGGTTATATTACTACCTTGACATTGCATCTAAGGTTTTACCACTACAAGTCTACAATATTCAAGATCATACCTGTGCCGATGCGCCCTGATGTACCATTGGCACAAGAACCGTCATACGCGGTGCCTGTCGCTGCCCATACTTAGCATCATCGGCGGGCAGTCCAACCCAGTGAGCTCATAGCATTAGATGCATGTATGCTGCCGCTGCCTATGCAGATTAGATTATGATTCTTATCTTTGTGCTTCAAGACCAAGGCGTTGCAGCCGGCGGTCGCGACGCGTAGCATTGCTGGGTGGGCGCTTCGAGGCTTCATGCTAATCTGTAGCTTCATGTACAATAGTTGCATGCATCAAATTCATACGAGATTAGATCAATCCCGCGTCTCACCTTTTCTCAACTTTCCAATCTGTTCGTCGGTAGAGCTTCGTGCTGATAATGTGTTAGACAACCTTGCTATCGAATAGTCCGGAGTTGCCTAGTAGATCTGAAATGGAGAACAGAGAGAGAGGGGGAGAGAGACACAATATGAGGAGGAACTGCTCTGCTTTATTATTCTGATTGCTTCTGTCCACGGGGTGACCCACTGCCTCCTATTTATAACCTATTGCTAGGGTTTCGGGAGAATCCACATGGACCACGTGGACCGAGTTTCCTAACAAGTTCCTCCTGTATATGAATGGCATTATGTGCTTATCTCTCTCTCTCTCTCTCTCTCTCTCTCTCTCTCTCTCTGGGCCGCACCATATCGCCGTTGCCGTCGTGACGGCGCTCAGCCTGTCCGCCGCCGCACGGCCACTGAGGACTAGTGAGACGTCTGTTGGAACAGGACACCCAAAAATCTTACAACAATTTTCTCTTTTTTATTTCTTACCTGTTATCTTGTTTCTTGCTTATTTGCTTGTGTTACAAAACTCAGGACTACCCCCCTATTTATACTCAAAACTATAGCCTCAAGGAATGGAATAGGATTCCAGTTCCTTGTCCTACATGGACTCCTCATCCTAAGCTTTCTTAATAAAAACTTTCCAAACTAAAACTTTCCTATTCAAGATTATTTCTATCAATCACCCCTTTAATCTTGTAACTCTAAGACTCATCCTCTAATCTTGACACGTACACCTCTTCTCAAGTCATCGTCTAATCTCTGGACATACGTACCTCCAAAGAGTTCCATCTCCTTCTTGCTAGCCATACCCCCGGTGACACACCTCGCCGGCGATCATGACCTTTTGTCTCTACTTTAATTGTCTTTTCACCGGTAACACAAGTTGACGGTAATACACAGACACGCATTAGAGCCCAGCTCCAATTGTCTTTTCACCGATAACATAACTTGACGGTGATACGCAGACTCTCGTGCACAGGCACAGCAAGAACAACGACAATAACTCCTCAACGCCCCTTGACGAGATACGTAGATAGCCATCAATACCATCTTATCACGTCAATTGTCAACAATACTCAATCAATAGCTTCCACTCTTTTACCTTTTTTTTTTTTTTTGACTTGCATTGCATGACGTGATTTTTCTTTTCTCACGGCTCTAGATTCTCTTCTGCTAGCACTGCCGTAGGAGGGAGCTTCTTTGCTGCACACTTCATGTTTACTGCAGCCGGCTACTACACGCAACTTTGGTTTGTTCTTTTGCTGCAGCCGGCTAGCGTCACGCAGATTGGGTGTTGGTTTTTCTTACGCTCCCAGATGCACCAGCTGCGGCCACATGACACGTCCTCCCTGTGCAGCCGTGTGCTTGCTTTCTTTTTTTCTTTGGAGCACTCGGCCTCGGACTTCGGCTCCGTCTCGGAGACGATTTCGAGATTTCCGCAAAATCTTTCGATCTTTGCTTTTCGCCGGAATCTTTTTCCGTTTGTTGCGCCGCCACTGCAAGCTCACCTTCTGCACTGTTGGGATCTGCCGCTGCCTTGTCCGACACCGTCTAATCTTGCTCAACACTACGTCGTTTAGCGATGATAGTCTGCCAGCCTGATAGCCTGTTTCCTTGGGTGCCGCCCCTCGGGAGTCTCCTCCTTCCGGGGGGCAACAGGTTAATCCAAAACCTTAAGCTTTGATATCACTTGTTGGAACAGGACACCTAGAAACCTTGGGATAATTTTCTTTTCTTTATTTCTCACTGTTGTCTTGTTTCTTGCTTATTTGCTTGTGTTACAAAACTTAGGACTAGCCATATTTATACTCAAAACTACAGCCTCAAGGAATGGAATAGGATTCCAGTTCCTTGTCCTACATGGACTCCTCATCCTAAATTTTCTTGATACAAACTTTTCAAATTAAAATTTTCCTATTACAAGATTATTTCTATCAACGTTGGCGTTTGCGCTGGCCCCATCGGCGTCCGAGGGCGCACGGTGGGGCGGCGACACGCATGATATATACATATCTGCTACCTACATGGAGTTTGACTTAGTAACCTCAATGTATTAGGAAATATATATTTTTTTTCGTTTTGGGAATTTATTTTTGAATGCTAATTATCCATTGGAAATGAGATATGTTTTTCTCTAACAAACAAACTTCGTTCTGAAGTTGGATATATATAGTAAGAGAGGTGCTTCTATGCTTTTTTTTTTTAAGTTGCACAAATATTAAAGTATGAATGAAGAGTAGATGGTAATTATTTACCCCTCCACTTGTTTTAAGATTCGTACAACTTGTATTGAGAGGAAAAGCATAGAAGCACTGCTCAACAACAACAACAACAACAACAACCACTACTACGGAAAGGGCCTTTAGTGCCGGTTTAAAAGAGCCTTTAGTACCGATTTTTAAACCGGTACAGGCCATCCGGGACTGATGCTCAAGGGCATCAGTCCGGTTGGCAGTCACACGTGGCAGCTCATCGTGAGACCCTGTGGACCTTATCAGTACCGGTTGGTGTCTCCAACCGGTTCTGATGATTCCCTCATCAGTACCGGTTGTTTTATCTAACCGGTACTGATGGGTTGTATATAATATATATGTAAATATGTGTGTGTCCAATACTGGCTATTATATATAATATACTACAATATATATAATCAAATCACGGTGACTTCATGTGTGTGTTAAATCACAACGAATTAAAACACATATAATTTAATCATGCACATTTGCCTGATAATAAAATCACTGTACATTCATTAACAAATTTAATTACATATAATGTACTACAATATGTACACAACTTTAATTACAACTCCAGTATTTCTTTTCCGTCCGGTCATTGGGATTTTTTACGTGCATCGCTCTTGCTAGCCGTAGATGTCGAGAATGACAGTTCACCGGTCCTTATCGAAGGGCCCCACCTGTTAAAATTTGGTTCGTGGAACTCGCCTTTTGCATTTACAACCTCATCGTAAATGAAGCCAACGAGTTGTTCTTGAATTGCTCGCACTCGCCGGCGAGAGTTCCAACCTTGTTCCGCCAAATATTGAGGCACTGGCCGTTAAGTCATTAACAAATCAATCCTTGAATTTGTACAAGATGTAAGGAGTAATATACATCGTTAAAGGTAGTAATTATATTTACTCACCCCTTATCGCCTTTTAGCATGCGGTCACTGGCTCCGGTTTGGGTGTGCAGAAATTCACATACATAGTAACCAAGATAAATTGTTGCCCGCCGATCGACTCAAGATCTGCGGTTGAAAAAGTTGAAAGCGTGAAATGAATGCAAGGAAATTAACTTAACTAACCAAAAAGCTAGCATTATGATATACGCATTTGCGAGGCTGTTGTAATTTCAAATTTCTCCTTGAATGCGCCTATTTTTAGCACTAAATCGTGCGAATGAACTACAAATGTGATAACAAATTGTACATGATTAGAATTTGATTAAAATGGAATGAAATAGAAGAAATACAATAATGAAATGAACAAGAATTAATATCGCTAGAGCAAAACGAAGAAGGTTTGATAAGTTTGAACTTGTTTCCTTCTCGAGTCCATAATTGTGATCCGACTATGATCTAGCTCGATCATAATAAGAATCCAGTGAAAACTGTACATATGTCAACATAGATAACTAATTAGTTCTAACATAGTGTTATGAAAAAGGAGTAGAACAAGGCGGTACGAAAACACATACTCATGTGCGTAGGGTAGATATATCCTTGACTTATATTGATGTCACATTAGAGCATTGTATACGTTAGTACGTGTTTCGCTTGGGTCTGTATCTAACGGTTGTCTCGTTGATAACTAATGGGTCCATGAATCCTATGTCAAAAATTTGATCCCTTCAGCATCTTTGTATCTCCATGCTACACAAGAAGAAATTAGTTAGGCTTACAAGGTCCGTACTCTACAAGGGCACGTACGATGGTTTTTTTGTAAATAAGACACTTACAGAGTCCAGCAACCCACCAAGGACGCGCTGAGGGCGTCTGTCTGGTATAGATCATACATGACGTGCCATTCGATAAAAAATTCACCGCCACCGTGATAAAAATCTTGATCCTTGTACTTGACAAAGAAACAATCAGAGACCATGCTTGGTCGCTTCCAAGTACCATTCATGGAATTGCCGCATCTTTGTCGTTAGTGGAGCAGCTCCTCACGCTGACCAATGATCCACCCAATGTAAATGGCCATCTTACTTGGGCATACTCAATCTCTGCCGAGCCTAATATTTGATTTGGGTCAAGGCCGCTTTCATCAAAGAATTGTAGCATCGCCTTAGCCTTCTCCTTCTCCTTCTCCTCACCGCCCACTCCTTGTGGCATTCCTTTCGCAATGTGCGCCGTAGTTTGATTGGCGAGGCATTTCTTTTATCCTTCAAATTTGTAATATTCCTCAAGCATTAGTGAAATTCTTTCGTGCCAGGTTGAACCTTCTTCTTTGGTGACTTGGGTCTAAAAAATTCAGTTACCTCACCTTGTACAATCTTATTGGTCTCCTCGTCGGTCATATCGTACGCCAGCTTCGAAAGTGGACGCAACTTCTTGGATTGGGTGGAGGACGTCTTCTTGGGAGCTGCTGGCTGAGCTGGCTTGTTTCCTTTGGTCGGCGCCTTCTTGGGAGGAGACGGTCTTCTTGTGGGTCTTAAGTGCACGGGAGGTGGTGTAGAAGTTGGCGCATTCTTGGGAGGAGACGGGCTTCTCATAGGGCATATGTGCGCGGGAGGTGGTGTAGGAGTCGGCGCCTTCTTGGGAGGAGATGGGCTTCTCGTAGGGCTTATGTGCGCGGCAGGTGGTGTAGGAGTCGGGCTTCTTCTTGGGCTTGGGTGTGCGGGAAGTGGTGTAGGAGTCGGGCTTCTTCTTGGGCTTGGGTGTGCGGGAAGTGGTGTAGGAGTCGGGCTTCTTCGCAGAGAGGACACATCCATGTTATCTCGAAAAATTATGTGCCGCTTGCGCCATAGGATGAAAGTGTGTACCGCCTCTCCTAGCTTCAGACTCCGTCACCTCCGGGAATTTCGAGCTCAAGGTCCTCAGACTGGGCAAACCTCCTCCACCGAGACCTTGGAGTAGTTTGACGGTATCTCATGGCCATGGATGAGCTGCCTGGCTCCACTGGGTGAACCTTGCCATGCGCCGCCTTCAAGGAGAGGTTTCGCGCCCGACATGCAGCTCACAAGGTGTCGCACGCTCGATGTCATCTACGGGTACTGTCCCAAGTCCGCTGGGCAGCCCACCGGAAGCGCAATGCCCGCCGCCTGGGCCGATGATGTTAGGATTCCCGGGAGGTTCCTGCACGCCTCCCGTTGTTGGCTCTGGGGCTAATTGTTCCTCTATTTGAGTCATGCGTTCTTCAAGCGCACTAAGTTGTTCTGCATGTCGAGCCTTGCTTCTCATTCGACTCCTATAGGTCTCGGCGTCCTGAGCGAAACCAACCTTCCAAGGGACGACACCAACGCCTCGTGTACGTCCAGGGTGCTCGGGTTTTGTAGAGCCCTTGTTAGCTCGTCATTCTCCCTGCTTGGCACGAAGCTACCTTGGGAAGTCTCCTCGATGGATCGCACAAGCCTTCCGGCCACATCTCTCAAAGACCTCCCCAAACACCGCATTGCCGTTATCATCGAGGCCACCGCTGTGAGCATAGAACCAATGCTTTGCTCACAAAGCCATTCCATTGTTGCGAGTGTGACACCCTTTGCTAGCAGGTCATGCTCCCTCTTCTCCCATTTGGGTATTGCTTGGCGGTAACCACCAGGGCCGAGTCGGTGGTGGTAATTCTTCTTCTGTGCATTCAGCTTGTTCTTCTCACTCAAACTTTGACCTTCCTCCGAAGTCTTGTAGTTCACTTAACGCTTCCCAGTTGATCTTGCAACTTCGGGAACTTGTTGAAGTCGGGCCTCGATTCTCCTTGATATACTCTATGTTCAACTTCTTTTATAAGTTTGGAATGCGATGGCCATCTTCTTGAGAGTGTAACTCTTCACCTTCTCTTCGGTCCCTTGGGGAAGGTGAATGTCTCTCGACATCGTTCCAAAGCATGTTTTTCAGATCTTCAGGAACCCGATCCCATTTTGCTATGCTAATGGGCACGTGGTCCCTAACGTGGACGCCAGATGCCGAATTGAACGGCCCAATCACCGCCAAGGGTTTACGAGGTTGGCCGCTTCGTTGACTTCGGTGACAACATATCTTGCCTTCGGCTTCTTGGTTGGACTCGCTGTTGTGATTGCACGCTTGGTTGATCGGTGCGAAAGCATGGTACAATCATGAACGGGTCAAAATGTTGGCTTAGCATGATAGTGAAATCGACAATCATTAACGTGATTGATTGTTACCTCCGTGGCCTCATCGTGCTCTGCGGCCTCATAACCACCATCTCCCGCAATCAAATTTGTCATAAATTCTTCCTGATCAAATCCTTCGCCGTCCATCGTTGTTTCTTAGGCTAGAAGAAGGTACTGAAAAGTAACGGCGTGGAAGCCAGCGAGGAACAAATGTTGATTAGACCAACTCCATACTCATGTGCGTAGGGTAGATATATCCTTGACTTATATGTCAATGTACTCCAAATGACAACTAGCTAGGGCTTGTTTTTCTTTGTACATATTGCTAGTTGTATGATGAAGTATGTGATCCATATAAGAGCAAGCGGCACGAGTTGAGTGGTTCCCTCTTTAGATATTTTTGTCTCACTAATATTCTATGTTAACTCTTGTTTTACAAAATATGAGTTAGGGATTACAGGTAAATGAACAATTAAGTAGTATCAAACCAAGCGTATGTGTAACATGAATACCCCACTATAAAAGACAAGTTTGCTTGGATTAGCCATGACATTATGTAGTTTGTGTTCCATTTATAAAGGAGAACACGTAACAGATGCACCATGCAAAATTGATAGCATCTCTCAATAAACTCAATATCATGTACAATAGAAAACGGAATTGTAGCTTGTGCTTCATTTATAAAATTGATAGCATCCAATCCGTGCTCTATCTCAACAAGCTCTATCTCAACAACTATCAAGTAGCAGAAATGAAAGAACTACCTTATTTGTTTATGCGATTACTATACTAGCAACATAGAATTATTTTTGACTCCACATAACCTATCAGAGACACAAAGATTCATTCAATATTCGTGAACAAGATCACAACCTCCACGGGGCGGTGCGGTCGGGTGAGCTACGGACGGCGGCGCCGGGCGAAGCCGGAGGGCGGCGCCTGCCGGGGCGCGGCTGGGCGAAGCCTCGACGGCGCGGCGGGCGAAGCTCGAGGGCGGCGCTGCTGCCGAGGGGGGCACGAGCTCCGGACGGCGGCGCGTCGGGCGAGCTCGGAGGGCGGCGCTGCTGCCGGAGGGGGCACGAAGCTCGGACGGCGGCGCGGGTCGGGTGAGCTCGGAGGGTGGCGCTGCCGAGGGGGGCGAGCCCGGACGGCGCGGCGTGGTCGGGCGAGCCCGGAGGGCGGCGCTGCCGGAGGGCACGAAGCCGGACGGCGCGGCGTCGGGCGAAGCCGGAGGGCGGCGCTGCCGAGGGGGGGCGAAGCTCGACGGGCGGCGCGGGCGAAGCCCGGAGGGCGGCGCTGCCGGAGCGGGGCACGAAGCTCGGACGGCGGGCGCTGGTCGGGCGAGCCCGGACGGCGGCGTTGCCGAGGGGGGGGCACGAAGCCCGGATGGCGGCGCGGCCGGCGAAGCTCCGGACGGGCGGCGCTGCCGGAGGGGGGGCGAGCTCGGACGGGCGGCGCTGGCCGGGCGAGCTCCGGAGGGCGGCGCTGCCGGAGGGGGCGAAGCTCGGACGGCGGCGCTGGGCGAAGCTCGGACGGCGGGCGCTGTCGGAGGGGGGGCGGCGCGGTCGGAAATGGGAGTAAATCGGGCGGGAGGAGCACCAAAGTGGGGAAGAAATGGCGGCAGCGAGGTTTATAGGGGCCCCATCAGTCCCGGTTGGTTTAACCAACCGGGATTGATATACATATCAAGATCTGGGTTAGATACACCAATCGGACCGATCGTTCCACATATGACTCACGAAGGAAAACCTAGGTTATATCAAGACGGTGGGTGTATCCAACGCATCGATTATATCACATCAAGATCGGGTTAAATACACCAACCGCATCGATTAGAATTAAATTCAAAATCTCTTTAGAATAAAATGAAAGAAAAATCAATTATTGCTTCTTTGCTTAATAAAAAGTAATAAATTATACTTATTCGGTTATTCCACACTAAAATGATTTTTTTTTAAAAAAAAGATTAATAGTCATTTATAAATTCCTTTTGTAGTTTCTACAATTCAACAATAATATTGAAAATCTATATTTTCTTTAGAATATTAGTTTATGAATTATAAATATAAAAATAAAATGAAGTAATTTTTTCACTCTTATAATTCCAATTCAAATTTTCACCTTGTTACATGCATATCACAAAGCATGGGAACACGAGACTAGATTTAACATGAAAAAGAAAACTAAGCATCCATCGCTGATAGACTATAACTTGTAACAACGGACTATACAACAAGGTTGGACTTATTTGCTAACATACTTTGTTTTTACAAGCGATCCTTCATTATGATCGCGGCGTACGTAAGGAGATTGCTCTGTATCATTCAGGGCACTAATGTCTACGTCCACTGTGAAAGGAGGCAGCTCGTCGAACTGATTATACTCTTCTTCGTCCGTGACGCCCTCAACTCCGACAATCCTTCTTTTACCTGAAAGAACCACGTGGCGCCTTGGTTGATCGCCACTGCTAGTATTCTCATTCGATTTATGTTTTCGTAGATTTGTCATGTCGCCTCTTCCTTTTAGTAGGCTTGTCCTTCGCTTTTCGGTTTGTTGTCCATGTCCATCACATAGAATACCTGTGTCACATCATTAGCAAGCACGAACGGTTCGTCCCTATAGGCCACTTGCTTGAGGTCCACAGCTTGTCATACCGTACTTCATCGACCGCACGGGCCGCTAGTTTGACCCATTGGCACCGAAACAGAGGGACTTTTAAAGGTCCGTACTCGAGCTCCCAGATCTCCTGTATGAAACCATAGTAGGTATCCAGCTTTCTATTTTTGTCCAAGGCATCTATACGGACGCCGCTGCTTTTGGTTGGTGCTCTTGCTATCCTGGCTATCGTGTAAAATGTGTACCCATTTATCTCATACCCTTGGAATGATACGATTGTCGTGGACGGTCCCCGAGCCAAGAGTTTCAACTGCTCATCATCTGTCTGGTTGCCCAAATAGCTTGCTTTTGTAACCAACGGCCGAAATGATCCATTTGCTCGATCGCGATCCACTTATCTCGACTTCTCTGGGTATTGGGCACGTAGACTCATCTCGTGAGCATACATATACGAGCCACTACAGCTTGCTTGTTTCAATCGTGAAATGTGCTTGTTTAAATGAAAGTAGATCGCCGCTATAGGATTCTTTTCTCCCTAAAGTCCCTTTTCCCGGAGCCTCCCCTCATGGCGTGATACAGAACGCCGATCGGATTCAGATCATCAATGTAATTAACACAAAACTCAATGACCTCCTCTCGTGCCAATACCTGCGCAATGCAGCCTTCCGGGCGAGACCGTTACGAACATACTTCTTTAGGATGCCCATGTACCTCTCGAAAGGGAACATATTGTGGAGAAACACGGGTCCGAGAATTTCTATCTCTTTAACAATGTGGACCATGAGATGGACCATAATATCAAAAAATGATGGAGGAAAGATCATCTCAAGGCTAACTAGACTATTGACCATGTCATCATGCAGATTAGATAACTTATTTGGCTCGATGACCTTCTCGCGACACCGCGTTGAAGAACGAAAGCACAACTTTATGATTGTCCTCGTACCCGATCCGGCAGAATACCTCGCACCGCCACCGAGCAACTGTGTCATCAACACGTGACAATCATGGGATTTTGTGTGTACAATTTTATTCTCTTTTATGTTTATGAGTCTCCTTATGTTCGAGGAGTATCCAGAAGGGACCTTCACACTGTTCAAGAACTTAATCATATTTTTTTTCTCTTCCTTGCTCAGAGTGTAGCTAGCGGGGTGGAGGTAATGCTGTCCTTCTGCTCTCATTTCCGGATGTAGGTCGTTCCTGATTCCCAAAGAAATTGTGAGGTCCTTTCGTGCTTGAAGTGTATCTTTTGATTTGCCATACATATCTAGGAAGCCTAGCAGGTTCACGCAGACATTCTTTGTGATATGCATGAAGTCTAGTGAGTGACGGACCTCTAAGTCTTTCCAGTAAGGTAAGTCCCAAAATATTGACTTCTTCTTCCAAATGGCCTTCGTGTGACCTTGTTCTCTCGGGACAGGTTTGCTACCTGCACCTTTTCCAAATACTACTTTCAGATCCTTCACCAAAGAAAATACAAGAGCCCCACTGCGATGCAGGGGTTTCTTACGTTTCTCTTCTGTCCCATCAAAATTCTCACCCTTCCTCCTTAACGGGTCCTTCGGATGGAGGAATCTGCTGGCCCATGTACACAACCTTTCGAGAGTTTTTAGGTACTTGCTGTCCGTTTCCTCTAAGCGGTGGATGCAGGCTTTATATCCTTTGATAGACAGGCCGAAAGGTTGCCAAGTGCAGGCCGATCGTTGATGGTTACGAATAGCAATGCACGCAAAATGAAGTGCTCTCTCTTGTACTCATCCCATACACGTGCACCATCGCTCCACAATGTTAGCAGATCTTCAACCAACGGTTTGAGGTACACATCGATGTCGCTTTCCAGGTTGCTTCGGGCCTTCGATAAGCAACGGCATCATAATGTATTTCCGCTTCATACACAACCAAGGAGGAAGGTTGTAGATACATAGGGTCACAGGCCAAGTACTGTGACTGCTGCTCATCTCGCCATACGGGTTCATCCCATCTCAGACTCAACCCAAACCTTATGTTCCTTGCATCCTCAGCAAAGTCCGGGTATGTTCTATTGACTTTCCTCCACTGGGAGCCATCAGCAGGGTGTCTTAGCCTTCCGTCGTCCTTACGGTCTTCTTTGTGCCAGCGCATCATCTGGGCATGCACTTTGTTCGCAAATAAACGCTTCAACCGGGGTATTATAGGGAAATACCACATCGCCTTAGCAGGGGCCTCTTCTTCTTACACTACCCCTCTACCTCACCTGGGTCATCATGCCTGGTCTTATACCGAGAAGTTTTGCACACCGGACAAGCATCCAAATCCTCGTACTCATTGCGATAAAGGATACAATCGTTACGACATGCATGTATCTTCTGTACCTCCAACCCCAAAGGGCAGATAACTTGTTTGGCATCGTACGTAGTTTCGGGCAGTGTGTTCCCCTCTGGAAGTAACTTTTTCATGAGGCATAACAACTCGTCGAATCCCTTATCAGACAATCCATTGGTCGCCTTCCATTGCATCAGTTCTAGTGTAGTACGCAACTTTGTATGGCCCTGTTGGCAGTTTGGATACAACAATGTTTTGTGGTCCTCCCATAGGCGCTGAAATTTTCCGTAATGTCTTTCATCGATGTATTCTCCCTCTCCATCAAGCAGCATCTGGTCTAGGTCATCATTGCCAAACTCCCCAAATGTATCTTCGTTAGAGCCGGGTTGGCCAGCGTCTAAGATATTGTTCTCCGCCTCTTCTTGTTCACCTTCTTCTTGTATAATCTCTTCTTCACCGTGCTTGGTCCAACAGGTATAATTTGACATGAAACCTCTTGCGAGCAAATGGAAGTGAATGTGACTGGAGTTTGACCACTCCTTCTCATTCTTGCAGTCTATACATGGACAACATATGTAGCCTGACGTCGTGTATTCATCGGCTGCACGAAGAAAATCTTGCAAACCCTGCAAGAACTCCGGGGAGCGTCGGTCCATGTACATCCATCGCCGGTCCATCTACATTATATTCGATCAAGGTAACTTTTAACTCATTTTTCGATAATGAATTATTGAACATTTCCCAAAATCCAAATCAAGACAACTATATTTTTAAAATGGCTTTATTTCATTAAATATTTTTAAAGGCACTATATTTCATTACATATTTTCCCATAAAATGATTATTTACTCTGGTATTCATACCCGACAAGTTTCACGACAGCTTTGCTCAAATTTTTAAAACTTTTTTTGAAAACTTTTTCGCAAAATTTTTGAAAAGTTTTCTCTAATATTTAACTCATTTTATATTTTCTATAAAGCCATTTATATTGCTGATATTATTTTTAATTCGCAAATGAATTTAAATTTCTTCTTTTTCCACATAACATGCAACATTCTTAATTTCCCCAACTATACATGCACCATTCTTAATTTCCCCAACTATACATGCACCATTCTTAATCTCGCCGGCAGATCAAATGATCTTGGTCTGGCAGAGAGTGGGAGGTGGAAGACGTGTATATTGCGACATAGTCCCGGTTGAAGGCACAAGCCGGTACTGATAGTCTCACATCAGTACCGGTTCGCCACACATACAATTCGAGCTAAATAATAATGCAAGCAAAATATAAACTTACACAAGTTTTTTCAACCTACAAAAAAAATTGGTCAATCATAGTCTAGATTCAAAATTGTGAACAAATTTAACGACATCTTTGCTCAAATTTTGAAAACTTTTGTCAAATGCACTATTCTTAATTTCCCCAACTACGTGCAACCAATTTTATGAAAACTTTTCTCAAATGCACCATTTTTAATTTCCCCAACTACGTGCAACCTAATTTGAGCTAGATCGATGGAACTAAAACATAAAATTGAGCTAGATCCAAACCTTAAATGCGAGCTATATTATAATCCAAGCAAATTATAAGCTTACACAATAAGTTTTTGTATCTTACTTCAATTGATCGAGCTTGATTTATACATTTATAATCCTTCAACGATTAATGGAAAAGATCAAATTTTCTTCATAATTTAAGCAAAGAAGAGGCCCCATTTAACACCAAGTGTAGTGAGGAATGATATTACTAACCTTAGGTATGTTGGTTGCGTAGTAAAATGACAAAAATCGAATTTTTGGCAGCACCTCCCCTCCTTCGAGCTCCTTGGCGATGAACTCCTGTTCATCTCTCGCGATCAAATGACTCGGTCTGGCAGAGAGCGGGAGGACGAAGAGTTTAAATTGGTTGGACACTAGTACCGGTTAGTGCCTTACACCGGTACTAATATCCACCTGCAACTGTAGCCGTTGCTACTAGATAGTACCGGTTCGGAATACAAACCGATCGATGTGACTATCGATGCCGGTTGGTACCTTTAACTGCATCGACCACCACCCCCGAGGGTATGTTGATCCAAACGAATGCCTCTTCGAGTTGAGGCAGAGTACATGCGTATGTTCAAATGAAAAATCAGAATGCGTATGTAAATAGAACAGCTAATAATTAGTATTACCCACCGTTGAAAATGTTCAAATATACAGTGACATTACATAGTGGATAATTAACATTACATAAATAAAAAGTTCAATTATCGTCGTCACTCCGTGGGGGGCTGCCGCTGTCCACGCTATCATCGCTGCCATCATGCCGCCGCTGCCGCTTGCCGGGCGGCGGCATGGTGAAAGTCGTCCTCGGAGGAGTAGGATGATGAGCTCCCCCAGCGGATGACGGTGATGTCCTCCTCATCCTCTTCTTCCTCCTCCACCTCCTCCTCCTCGCCGCCCTAAGTAAGTAAATGCCGCCGCCGTCATCGCCCTCGCCGTAAATGCCGTCCTCGTCGTCGTCGTCCTCGTCGTCGTCCTCGTCGTCGTCCTCCTCGTCGTCGTCGTCGTCGTCCTCCTCCTCGTCGTCGTCGTCGGTGCGCTTTCTTTTCTTGCTGGCGGCGGGATGTGCCTGGGGTGGAGGCGGCATTGGGGACAATGGCTCAGAGTCGGAGGAGTCAGAGGAGCTGGCGGGAGACACAGGCTCTGCCATGATCGGAAGAGGAAGATCGATCGAGACCGGTCTCTGTCAGTGCAGGTTCTCCATCTCGCTCACTGCTTATACTTCGCGGGATGAACACGAAGAGGCGACGCGGGATCGAGGCGTCGCGCTGAGATCAGGCGTTGAATACAAAGAATCGGCGCTTATCGCACGGTTGGTTACACTAACCGATGCTGATGTGGTCTCATAAGTACCGGTTGGTTACACCAACCCGTACTAAGAAGCCAAGGAGCAGAGCAGACTGCTTAGTACCGGTTCATGTAACCAACCGGTACTGAAGATCGAGAATCAGTACCAGGGAGTGACATGAACCGGTACGAAGCCGTCTGCTCGGCTCCTTGGCTTTAGTACGGGTTGGTGTAACCAACCAGATCGATGATACCACATCAAGACCTTAGTGTAACCAATCGTACCGATGGTCCCCTGACTGTAGACCGTTCAACCGGGACTGATGTAAATGTCAGTCCCGGTTCATGCATGACCGGTACTGATGGGCCGGTATGGAAGGTCAGATCTGTAGTAGTGAACAACAACAACAACAACAACAACAACAACAACAACGGAGGTAAGCAAAATAAAATCTTGTTAACTGACCTGCTAGTTTGGTCCAAGATTTAAGAATGGTTGGCCACCTGCTAGTTTGGTCCAAGATTTAAGAATGGTTGGCCGACGGAGTCAAGTTGCATCAGTACTCGGCCGATCGGCGAAAGGCCCAATTGGCAACCAACTAGGCCCAAGCTTTCTCTCTTTCAGATCAAAATTCGGCCTAACATAACATTCAGTCTTGTCATTTTCACTTGCCAATTGATTTTTTTTTCTTATTCTAAAAAATGGTATTTTCTTTTCTAAGAACACATTTTTTTGAAATTTTTACAGTAATGTAAATATACATCGTTTGCTGCATTAAGTACATCAAGGTACGAGCTAGGAAAGAGGGATCGAAAAGAAATTTGTCCCTGCATGCATGTCTCCTCTGCACATGTGTCGTCTAATGTCCTACCATTTTGCCACTTATTATAAATGAATAAAAGGAACAAATCTATATTACATCCTTGAACTTTCAAAAAGTATATTTAAAACTTTCAACTATAAAATTAGGTGTTTAGTACCTCGAATTTACAAAATCAGGTCAATTTACACTCTAAGACGATTTTAGATAGCCATTTTACCGATGGAGATCCAACTTAGGGTGTTTTTTGCCACGTCATCGAGTTTTGGCAACGAGGATCCAATTCAAAGGTATGGACATCCATATTATCAGCTTCTTTCTCATTCCTTCTCTCTATATACATTCTCTTTCTTCTTGTCAGCATCACTTCTCTCATTTCGATTTGTATCAACAAAAATGGATGACATGAGTGCAAACATAACAAAAACCACCTTGAGTTGGATCCCCGTCAGCAGAACCGCTCTCTAAAACTGATTTAGTGTGTAAATTGATCCAATTTTATAAATTTGAAGTGCTAAGTACTCCAGTTTATAGTTTACACTATCTTAAAAACCGACATTTTTACACTACCTTAAAAACCTACATTTGTGTCGGTTCGAAACACATATCTGTGTCGGTTTTCAAACCGACACAGATATACCGACACTAATAATCGGAGATTACCAGTTTTGGTTTTTAAACCAACACTAATAAGACTATTTATGTCGGTTTTTGGCTAGAACCGACACAGATAAGATGGTATTATTTATGTCGGTTTTTGGCTAGAACCGACACAAACAATATGATAAAAAATGTATCTGTTATTATTTGTAATGTATCAGATCTAGCAACTTTGTGCCACACATCAACCTCACATGGCCATCCTAGTACTACTCTCGCCCAAACACGCTTAACTTTGAGTTAAGGTCACCCATCATAGTACTATTCTAACCTAAGCACGCTTAACTTTAAAGTTCTTATAGGGTCAGTGCTTTAGTGCTAGTATGATCGCATGTGACATGTAGCGCGTCTCTCTACCCTTAACCCCGCAGAGCACCATAACACCGATTTTAATGCTACCATACTTCGAACATGTTTGAGCTATATTTTAGTGGTCATATATTCCAAAACTTCAGAGGCCGTTTTTAGGCCTTAAACAATGCTTTTTAGAAATTCTATCGTCGCACTCGCACTCACGCAAACCATCATGGAAAGACCTGGTAATTTTTGAGCTTCAGCATTTTCGGATGGAACTTCTCATTAGCTTTCCAACGAGCCAAAGAACGCCGATTGGAGTTACAAATCAAAAGCTATGGTCGTTTTAGCAAGACGCAGAGGCGTGGACTATTTGTGTTGGTTTTTTGCTAAAACCAACACAGATAGTATTATTTGTGTCGGTTTTTGGTTAGAACCGACACAGATAATATTATATCCAAGACCTACATTGATGCCGTCTGTGACCCTGGATGGATTGCTTTATGTTGCTCTCTTTTGGGTGTAAAACTACTAAACTAGTTCGTTTAGCTTCAAGTTATCTAGTTATGTGTCATATTTTACCATGCTAGCTGGGAACATCTTATGGCCACACTTTTGCATCGGCCTAACTTAGAAGTCTCTACTAAAGCTAGTAGCTGCTTAATACATCCTTGTGGTTATGGATTCGAACTAATATTGTGAGTAACTAATATGGCATGTAGCATTGCTAATTATTCGACAGATTTGCAACAGTACAACTCTATGAGGACTCTGGTCTTGGTAGCCTTGGACTAAAGACCTCACGCTAGATGTTGTTAATTTTGGATTGCTTTCTGTTTTCTTCGTAATTAGTAGCTTCAGATTATTGACAAAACATACACAAGTTTAAATTAGCTAGAGAGAGAGAGAGATTAGTATAATAACCATAGTCATATTTCATACACGGGTTTATACAACACGGTTGGACTTATTTGCTAACATACTTTGTTTTTACAAGTGATCTTTCGTTATGATCGTGTCGTACATATGGAGATTCTTCTATATCATTCAAGACACTTATGTTTATGTCCACCATAAAAGGAGGTAGTTCGTCAAATTGATTGTACTCTTCTTCATCTGTGACGCCCTCAACTCCGACAATCGTTCTTTTTCCTAGAAGAACCACGTGGCACCTTGGCTATTCGCTGCTGATAGTCTCCACCTTCTGCTTCTTGCTTTTAGGATGCTTGTCCTTCTGCTTTTTCGGTTTGCTGTTCATGTCCAATACATAGAATACATGTGCCACATCATTGGCGAGCACGAACGGTTCGTCCCTATAGGCCACTTGCTTGAGGTCCACAGTTGTCATACCGTACTCGTCGATCTCAACAGCTGTCAGTTTGACCCATTGGCACCGAAACAGAGGGACTTTTAAAGGTCCATACTCGAGCTCCCAGATCTCCTTTATGTAACCATAGTAGGTGTCCATCTTTCCATTTTTGTTGAAGGCATCTATACGAACACCACTATTTTGGTTGGTGCTCTTGCTATCCTGGGCAGTCGTGTAAAATGTGTACCCATTTATCTCATACCCATGGAATGATATGATTATAGTGGATGGTCCTCGAGCCAAGAGTTTCAACTGTTCATTGTCTGTCTGGTTGCCTATCAGCTGATTTTGTAACAAACCGACGAAACAATCCATTTGCTCTAGTGCGCTCCACTTTTCTGACTTCTCTGGGTATTGGTCGCGCAGAATCATCTCATGATCTTGGATATACTAAGCCACTACAGTTGCTTGTTTCAAGACTGTGAAATGTGCTTGTTTAAATGAAAGTAGATCATCGCTAAAGAATTCTTTTCTCCCTAGAGTCCCTTTTCCCCGTAGCCTCCCCTCATGACGTGATATAGGGACGCCAATCAAATTCAGATCATCAATGTAATCGACACAAAATTCAATCACCTCCTCTCGTACAAGCGGCAAAGCTTGACCTTCCGACGAGACCGGTTGCGAACATACTTCTTTAGGACACCCATGTACCTCTCGAATGGGAACATAATATGCAGGAAAACGGGTCCTAGAATTTATATCTCTTTGACAACGTGGACCATGAGATGGACCATAATATCAAAGAAGGACGGAGGGAAGATCATCTTAAGGCTGACCATACTATCGACCACATCATGCTGCAGCTGAGATACGTTATTCGGCTCGATGACCTTCTGCGACACCACGTTGAAGAACGAGCACAACTTTATGATTGTCCCTCGTACCCAGTTCGGCAAAATACCTCTCACCACCACTGGGAGCAGCTGCGTCATCAACATGTGACAATCATGGGATTTCAGGTGTACGATTTTATTCTCTTTCGTGTTTATGAGTCTCTTTATGTTCGAGGAGTATCCAGAAGGGACCTTCACGCTGCTCAAGAACTTAATCATGTTTTTTTTCTCTTCCTTGCTCAGAGTGTAGCTCGCGGGGTGGAGGTAATGTTGTCTTTTCGCTCTCTTTTTCGGATGTAGGTCATTCCTAAGTCCCAGTAGAAGCAGGTCCTTTCGTGCTTGAAGTGTATCTTTTGTTTTGCCGTACATATCTAGAAAGCCTAGCAGGTTCACGCAGACATTCTTTGTGATATGCATGAAGTCCAATGAGTGGCGGACCTCTAAGTCTTTCCAGTACGGTAAGTCCCAAAATATTGATTTCTTCTTCCAAATAGGCTTCGTATGATCTTGTTCAGTCGGGACAGATTTGCTACCAGGACCCTTTCCAAATACTACTTTCAGATCCTTTACCAGAGAAAATACAAGTGTCCCACTGTGATGCATGGGCTTCTTACGTTTCTCTTCTGTCCCATCGAAATTCTCACCCTTCCTTCATAACGGGTGCTTCATATGGAGGAACCTACGGTGGCCCATGTACACAACCTTTCGTGAGTTTTTCAGATACTTCCTGTCCGTATCCTCTAAACACTGGATGCAGGCTTTATATCCTTTGATAGATAGGCCAGACAGGTTACCAAGTGCAGGCCAGTCATTGATGGTTACGAATAGCAATGCACGTAAGGTGAAATACTCTCTTTTGTACTCATCCCACACACGTACACCATTGTTCCACAGCATTAGCAGATCTTAAACCAACGGTTTGAGGTACACGTCGATGTCGTTTCCAGGTTGCTTCGGCCCTTGGATAAGCAACGGCATCATAATGTACTTCCGCTTCATACACAGCCAAGTAGGAAGGTTGTAGATACATAGAGTCATGGGCCAAGTGCTATGACTGTTGCTCATCTCGTCGAACGGGTTCATCCCATCCGTACTCAACCCAAACCTTATATTCCTTGCATCCTTAGCAAAGTCCGGGTACTTTCTATCGACTTTCCTCCACTGAGAGCCATCAGCGGGGTGCCTTAGCCTTCCATCGTCCTTACAATCTTCTTTGTGCCAGCGCATCATCTGGGCATGCACTTTGTTCGCAAATAAACGCTTCAACCGGGGGATTATAGAGAAATACCACACCACCTTAGCCGGGGGTCTCTTCTTCTTACTCTGCCCATCTTCCTCACCTGGGTCATCACGCCTGGTCTTATACCGCGAAGTTTTGCACACCAGACAAGCTTCCAAATCCTCGTACTCATTACGATAAAGGATACAATCATTACGGCATGCATGTATGTTCTGTACCTCCAACCCCAAAGGGCAGACAACTTGCTTGGCGTTGTACGTAGTTTCAGGCAGCGTGTTACCATCTGGAAGCAACTTCTTTATGAGGCATAACAACTCGTCGAATCCCTTATCAGACAATCCATTGGTCGCCTTCCATTGCATCAGTTCTAATGTGGTACGCAATTTTGTGTGGACCTGTCGGTAGTTTGGGTACAGTAGTGTTTCGTGGTCCTCTCACAAGCGCTGGAACTTTTTGTAATGTCTTTTATCAGTGTATTCTCCCTCTCCATCAAGCAACATCTGGTCTAGGTCATCATCGCCAAACTTCCCCAATGTATCTTCGAATGAACGGTGTTGGATAGCATCTGGTATATTATTGTCCCCCTCTTCTTCTTCTTCACCATCTTCCCATATAGTCTCTTCTTCACCGTGCTTGGTCCAACAGGTATAATTTGGCATGAAACCTCTTGAGAGCAAATGGAAGTGGAGGTGGATGGATTTTGGCCACTCCTCATTCTTTCAGTCTATGCATGGACAACATATGTAGCCTAACTTCATGTATGCATCGGCCGCACGAAGAAAAGCTTGCAAACCATGTACATCCATCGCCGGTCCATCTACATTATGTTACATCAAGGCAGCTATTAGCTCATTTTCCAATAATGAATTTTTGAACATTTCTCAAAATTTATATTTTCATGTCGATTAGGTGCTCAAGCCAAAAATAGTGTGCAAGGTGTTATATCTCCACCAAATGGTTAAACGTAGAATTAGCCCCTCCAATCACAAAAACATGTTGTTTTCTACATCAACATCAAAAAACAAAACTTTGACTACTAATTTATATTGTAAGAATTGGTAGATCAAAGTCTAGATATTATTTTTGAAAACTTTTCTCAAATTTTGAACTCATTTTATATTTTCTATTATGGGGAAAAAATCAAATTTTCTTCATGATTATGGCGGGAAAAAAAAATCAAATTTTCTTCATGATTCAAGCAAAGAAGAGGCTCTATTTAAGATCAAATGTAGTGAGGAATGATGTTACTAACCTTAGTAACCTTCGTTGCTAGTAAAATGACCAAAAATTTGAAATTTTGGTAGCACCTCCCCACCCTTGAAGCTCTTGGCCGAAGCTCCTGTTCTTCTCGCGTGATGAACTGTTCTTGCTCTGGCAGAGAGCGGGAGGACGAAGAAGTTTAAATTGGTCTGACATCAGTACCGGTTCAACGTACCAACCGGCCCTGATGTTAGACCATTAGTACCGGTTGGTTCCTTGAACCGGTACTGATATCCCCCCACAACCATGTAGCCGTTGAACCGATAGATAGTACTGGTTCGGGAGACGAACCGGTACTGATGTCCTTGAGGGTAACGGCCTATCGGTGATTCAGTACCGGTTGATTTTATGAACCGGTATTGACTCTCTAATATTAGTACCGGTTGATGTAACCAGCCGGTACTGATGGTAGAGATCAGTACCAATTGGTCTTATCAACCGGTACTGATGTGCCTTGTAACCGTTGAACCTCTAGTTGACATAATTTTTGAATGATTTTCTCATTGTGGCACAATTTTTCTTACGATTTTGACCGATTTTCTCCTGATTTTCACTGTCCAGTTGAATGTTCCTCGAAGCCATTTTTTTGAACGATTTTCACATTGTGGCATAATTTTTTTGAACGTTTTTTTTCGTTTCATAATTTTTTTTGAATATTTGAATTTAGCGGTTGAGGCGGTGGAGATTCAAGAAGGGGGAGGTAAAACATTATATGTAGACCATAAAATATTATATTAATTACAATATTTCATAACATAACAATATATTAATTACAATATATATAGCAGTGGCGCGGGTGGTGGGTGGCGCGATCACTGATACCACCATTCGTCGTCGCTGCCGGGGGGCTGTCGTCGTCGTTAGGCGGGGGGCTGTAATCGTCGTCGTCGTGGATGACGTCTTCATCGTCGTCCTCCTCCTCTGACGGGCTCCCCCAGCGGATCTTGGATTGCTCCTCCTCCTCATCATCATCATCATTGTCCTCATCCGCCTCCTCCTCCCGCTCCTCCTCCTCCTCCACCACCTCCTTCTCCCGCTCCTCCTCCTCTGGAGGTGGTGATGCCACGCCAGAGGGAGAAGAAGGAGCTGCCATTGTTAATTGGGCTAACAAAATGACTCGATCTGATGTACGTCTCCCTCACTCGATCGATGGCTTTATAGGTGGCTCGATCAGAAAACCAAGAATTCGATCGGATGAACATGAATTAAGAGTTTTGACATCGTAAAGGCGCGCGGGATCGAGGGGGCGCACGGGAGACGAAGCGTGGACTGCATTAGCGGCTCCTGTGCTGATTAGTATGGGTTGGTGTAACCAACCGGTACTGATGTTAGCACATCAGTACCGGTTGGTGTTTTTGACCGGTACTAATGATCCCCCCGGACGTGTAAACCGTTGAACCAGGATTGATGTAAAGGTCAATCCCAGTTCATGCATAACCGGTACTGATGAGCCGGTATGGAAAGCCAGATCTGTAGTAGTGAGGGTGTCCATAATATTTTGTCATTGTTTGTTAATGAAGCGGTGACAATATTATAGTTTGTCACTGTAAAGTTATCACTACTAAGATGTCTTGTGACGATATAACATGCGTTCACAACACAAATGAAGCAGTGAGACCATAAAGTAGTCATCAAAGTAGAATCCTGACTACTATGGTATCTTATGGCGATTCATTTTTTTTTTTTGTCACTACTAATCGATAAAGCAGCGAAAAAAATTCTTCTGGTACTATAAAGAAGGTTAACAGTGACAAAATAAACTTTCATCGCTATATTTAGTAACTGAAACTGTGATAACTTGTAGCGAAGGCAAGGCGTTTTTAGGACTAGCCCAGGACAGTCTACGAACAAATGTAGTTTGAAATAGGAGATTGATAGGAGAACAGAAATGTTGAACATGACATTAGCTAGAGAGATCCCATATTACATATATTATAGGTGAACACATTGGAGGCTAGGGGTGGAATCGAGCCTCGGCTCGGCTCGGCCGAGCTCGCCAGTTTTCGAGCTGAGCCGAGCCCGGCTCGTTGCATACATCGAGCTCAATATTGAGCTTGGCTCGGGCTCGCTCGAGCCTCGAGCCGGCTTGATGTGACTCGCGAGCCGGCCAACAAGGGCACTGGCAAGGGCCCAAATGCCCTTCATTCTCACAAAAAAAAACGAAGCTCCTCCATCCATTCTCACCGTTCTCAGGCTCCAGCCTTCTCTAGGGTTCGGTTAAAAAGCAATTTCACATTTATGGGACGCCTTTTTAAACACAGATGGTTAGACTGCTCTTTCAGTTTATAAAACTGCAAACATGTAATCTGGAAAAAGAATACTCCGCTTACTTTTATCTGTGCAAAAGTAATCAGTAGACCCAATACAAAACATTTGAAGTACTAAGAAGAGTAAACTCAAAAAGTAAGGTAAGACAAGCATTGCTCATTAGATGTCTAGCATTGGATATACTGATTACTGTATTGTGAATTCATACCTTATATGACTCAATGACTGTCGAGCCTAACGAGCCTAACGAGCCGCTCACGAGCTGGCTCGGGCTCGGCTCGTTGGCCAAGCGAGCCAGGCGGTAGGCTCGGGCTCGGCTCGTTGGCCATGCGAGCCGAGCCGCACCGAGCCGAACCGAGCCTCGAGCTAAAATTCCACCCCTATTGGAGGCCAGCCGAGTCCTCCACGTCACCCCCTGGATTTTCGCGAAAAGCCCTTCAGCTTCCTTTAAATCACGGATAGGTTCCTACTAGTTACGAAAAAGCCCTTCGTGATTTTTTATGAGGGAAAGAAAAACGTTTTCAAATCGCGTTTAGGTCCCTCGTTCGTTTCTTTACGGAAAAAAATTGCCGTTAAATACAAATCCCATATTACATATATTATAGGTGAACACATTGGAGGCCAGCCGATCCCTCCACTCACCCCCTGGATTTTTGCGAAAAAGCCCTTCAGCTTCCTTTAAATTATGGATAGGTTCCTACGAGTTACGAAAAAGTCTTTCACGATTTTTTGTGAGGGAAAGAAAAATGTTTCCAAATCGCGTTTAGGTCCCTTGTTCGTTTCTTTACGGAAAAAACAGTCGTTAAATACAAATCGCGAACGAGCCCTTTTCTAATTTTTCAAGGTAGCGGTCAGGTCCAAAAACATAACAAATAGGTCCTCGCTCCTTACATCCATGTCTTTTCTTCGTTTTTCCCGAAAAAAATGTTTTTGTCAGCAGAAATATGTGTCCGTCTCTATCTCTAGATTTTTTTTCCCAACTCGATCTCTAATATTTTTCGAAACATGTATTATTACTCGGTGAACGCATAGAGTATTAGACTCGACAAAAGAAGGTTGGCATCTATAATAATATTCGGAACATGTATTATTACCCAATTAACACAAAGTGTTAAACTCGACAAAAGAAGGTTGACCGAATAATAATAGAGAATTTTCGGAACATGTATTATTACCCGGTTAACATATAGAGTGTTAAACTCGATAAAAAAAGATTGACCGGATAATAATAGAGTGTTAACCAAATTCGTCAAAAGAAATATTTTTTGAAACATGTATTATTCACCGGTGAACTTATAGAGTGTTAAACTCGCCAAAAGAAGATCATTTCTCCGCTTTTCCCGAGAAAATATATCTATTATGCCTGGAAGATTCACGGAGTAGCCAGCCGGCCACGTCGCCCTCTTCGCCGAAAATCCTTACGCCGTTTATCTTTCAGAAAAAAAAAACTTTGATCAAATTTCGCAGCGTGCGGCAACGCACGCGGCTCTAACTAGTATATTATTGTACTGTAAAATCTCCTACTTCATAGCTCTTGTTGTATAGTTGATCATCACCATAGGGTGGTGGGTGTGCTAGCTATTTGCATATATGTCACGTCGGTCTCCATTATATATCGAGCATAATATGCACCACGTAATGCTCCTGTTGGCACCCGAATTTGGTGACTAAGCTGATTTCTAGAATTGGAAGGGATAAACCGATACAAGTTCGGATTTGGTATGATGTGTACTCAATCCGCGAAGTAAGACCACACAGTTTCGGATTGAGGAGTCACGAATATTCTGCATGAAGTTTGTTAAAAGGAAACCGAGGCCGATACGGATAGGATCAGAGATTGAGAAGGATACGATCTAGTTCAAGATAGTAAGAAGAAATAGAGGCCGATACGGGCAGTTAAAGAGATCGTAAGGAACACAATTAGGCCGAGGACTATAAAACAGGGTGATAGGCTACGTCGAAAGAAGGACAGACTCAACTCAACTAACCAATACATTTACTTTTCGTCTTTCTTACATAGGAATAGTTCATAGATTTTTAATCTTTCTTTGTAATTCGATTGATCAATAGAAGCTGTGCATCGCCACTTGTTGATCTTGTCGACTTACGCTCAACTTAGATCTAATTCTTGCCTGATTTTGTTGCGCATCGCCTTCGTCAGGGGAAACAGTCTTTACCCCATCCGATCGACTCAACCGAGTAGATTGGATTAGTTATCTTTATCGCAATTGGCTTGTCAAAGCCGACAAGACCCTAAGCCTCGCCTGATCGAGTTTTTTCAGTCGGTTAGGTCAATTACTGATATCTTGCAGATTACAAGATCAAATCGGTTGGCACGCCCGCAACCCAGAAATCTAAATCCGGTGTTCGCATGTGTTCGCAGTAATTAACCCGCCGTCAAGTTTTTAGCATCAACACACTTTTGGCACGCCCGGTGGGACCTCGAAGCAATTGGACATGACTTCAATAGGAAAGTCCATAGTTGTGTCCGACATCAATGCTGACGCAATAATCATCCCTACAATGGACAATTTGACGCTAGAGTAGCAGAAAGAGGTTGGAGATCAAAAGGCAGCACTTGAGCAGATGGTGCTCAATTGCTACTAAAAAAACTCAGCGCGGTGTCACGCAGAAGGCAGCTTTACTGATGATTAGCTTCGTCAATAAGGAAGTCTCCGGTGCCACTGGGCAAGCATAGGTAAGCCGATATTTACCCGCTCAGGCGGAATTATCGGATATGATTAATCAATCTATAAACTGTGCTCTACTTAACCAGTCATCGGCCTTGGTAACCACACTTAGGCTGTTGATCTCTAGCAGCGTCAAAGAGGTGGCGCAAGAAATAGCGTCGGTTGGCTCTCTGTTCGAGCCGCTCCAGCCCTTGCCGACATATCTGGTCTACTCTATAGGGCAGAGCACCCAGAGCAATAAGCCGACAGTTGAACCCACACCGCCAGTTGCTATTCCAGTCTTCACCCCGTCCCAACCAACCGTGATCTTACCACGGGACCATTAGTACTAGTGAGTTTACTGTTATTATCTCTAAATAAACCTACTAATTGCTTCTTTATCTGCTTACTAATCTATTTAGTTTAATAGTTAATCGGGTTATTTCACCACTGTCAATCTCACTTTCGCTTACCTGGCTTTTACCTATGGCGTGTAATTTCACGTATGGAATTTTCTTAACTAGTCGATGTTCCATGAGTTGCCAAGTATCGTGCCCTCTTGTGTGGATAGATGTCTGATCCTGATCGAGTTACTTCAACCACCACAAAAGGTCCTTCCATTTAGGGGATAGCTTATTTTGATTGTCGTGTTTCTGCACCTTCCGTAGTACTAGGTCTCCGGTGGTGAGCACTCTTTTACGGATCCGTTGACTATGGTATCTGCGCAAGGCTTGCTGGTACTTGGCTGCTCAGATAGAAGCTCGATCCCGGTGCTCTTCGAGTAAATTTATATCATCTTCTCGCATTTGCTTTTGATCCTCTTCAGAGTAGTTATCCACTCGAGGCGATCTGAACGTCAATTAGCTCGGGAGCATTGCTTCAGCTCCGTAGACCACAAAAAATGGTGTTTTGCCGGTAGCACGACTGATCGATGTTCAAATGGCCCATAGCACCGGAGGTAGTTCTTTTACCCATTAAGTCGAGTAAGCCTTGATCCTATTGAATACTCGGGTTTTGATTCCTTGTAGGACGATACCGTTGGCGCGTTCAACTTGACCGTTACTCTGGGGATGGGCTATAGAGGCGAAGCAGAGTTTGATGCCCAGTTCCTCACAAAAGCCATAAAGGCATTGCTTTTGAATTGAGTGTCGTTATCTATGATTACTCGATTAGGAATGTCGAACCGAGTGATGATGCTCCTCATGAATTTCTTATCCACTTCCGAGGTGATGTTCCTGGTGGGCTCAACCTCGATCCACTTGGTGAACGTGTCGATTGCCATGAACAGGAACTTGTAACCTCCTTGGGCTCTAGGGAAAGGTCCCAGGATATCCAAGCCCCAGACTGAGAAGGGCCAAGATAGAGGAATAGTTTGTAGTGCTTGGCTGGTCGGGTGGTTTGCTTGCCGAATAATTGGCAGCTCTCGCACTTTTTCACTAGCTCACAAGCGTCCTGGAGGGCAGTCGGCCAATAGAACCCTTGCCGAAAAACTTTCCCGACAAGAGCGCGATAAGACGCGTGGTTGCCGCAAAAGCCTCCATGTACATCAAGCAATATTTTATTGCCCTCTTCTTGAGTGATGCACTTCATCAAGACTCCGTTACTCCCATTTCGGTAGAGCTTACCGTTCACCAAGACGTAGAGCTTGGACTTACGAGCAATTTTCTCAGCTGAGGCACCATTGTTATGGACCTCTCAACCTTCGAGATAGGCTTAGAATGGTGTCATCCAAGTCGGCTCGCATTCAAGTAGTGCAGCTTCTGTGTCTGCAGGTTCTGCCTCGCTGACCCGACTAGGCTGCTGCTCTAGTTGGGAAGCATCCATTTCTGTTTTAGGGGAAACTAATGGTTTGAGGAGTTTCTCGATGAAGACTCTTGTTGGGGCCGATAACCGAGACGAAGCGAGCCTGGCAAGTTCGTCGGCGACGGAGTTATCACTCCTTCGAATGTGCCCTACCTCGAGTCCTTCGAACTTGTGCTCTAGCTTGTGAACCTCGTTCAAGTATGCTGCCATGTTTTCATCCGAGCATTGATATTCCTTATGTACATGGTTTATGACTAGGTGTGAGTCTCCTTTCATGAGCAACCATTTTATGCCAAGTGATGCAGCAATTCAGATACCGTTGATCAGTCATTCGTATTCTGCAACATTATTCGAAGCTGGAAAATCAAGCTGAATGACGTATTTGAATCCTCACCTGTCAGGGATTTGAGTATGACTCCGGATCCCGAGCCTTGAAGCGTAAGTGATCCGTTGAAGAACATGGTCCAATGGTTATTGGCCTCCTCGTGTTTTCTTTCTTCGACGTGCAACCATTCCGCGAAAAAATCTGCTAAGACCCCGGATTTGACACTGGTTCGTGGGGTGAACTTGACCTTGAACTCGTTGAGTTCGACTGCCCATTGCGCAATTCGCCCTGTCGCTTCTCTGTTATGGATCACCTCCTTGAGCGGATAGGTTGTCACGACCGTAATTTTGTGGGCTTGGAAGTAGTGTCGTAGTTTTTGAGAGGTCATTAGGATGGTGTATAGCATCTTTTGCACTTGGGGATACCTTAACTTTGCATCATGCAAGGCTTCACTCACATAGTATACCGGTTTTTGGGTTTTGGTCTTTTTCTCAGGGCAATCCCGTTCGACAACCAGGATCGTGCTTACTACCTGAGGGGTGGCTACAATGTATAGGAAAAGATTATCTTCTGCGTTAGACGAAATTAGGATTGAGGGAGACGATAGGTACCTTTTTAAATTTTGAAAAGCTTCGTCTGCCTCCTTGGTCCACTCAAAAGCTTCTTGTTTCTTGAGCAACTTAAAAAAGAGTAGCCCTCGCTCGCCCATCCGGGAGATGAATCGACTGAGGGCTGCCACACAACCGGTAAGCCTTTGTACCTCCCTTAGCGTCTGCGGGGGACACATTTGGTCAATAGCCACGATCTTATGCGGGTTGGCCTCAATGCCTCAACTAGACACCAGGAAATCGATAAGCCTGCCAAACGGGACGCCGAATGTGCACTTCTCGGGGTTGAGCATCATTCGATACTTCCTGAGGTTGTCGAATGTTTCCTCGAGGTTGCTTATTAGAGAGCCCTTGGTCTTTGATTTTACTACAATGTCGTCGACGTATGCTTCTACATTGCGCCCGATCTGGGGTTTCAGACAGTTTTGGATGCATCACTGATACGTAGACCGGCATTCTTTAAACCAAAAGGCATCTTGACATAACAAAATACACCCAATGGGGTGGTAAATGCAGTCTTTTCCTCATCTTCTGCCACCATGTTAATTTGGTGATACCCCAAATAGGCATCTAGAAAACTTAACAATTCACAAGCTGCAGTCCAATCCACTATTTAGCCAATGCAAGGGAGAGGAAAAGGGTCTTTAGGATATGCTTTATTTAGGTTGGTGTAGTTGATGCACATCCTCTACTTGTCGTTGGGCTTTTTTACCAAGACGGGATTCGCCAGCCACGTTGGGTGACACACCTCTCGAATGAAGCATGCCCTTAGGAGTTTGCTGACTTCTTCTGGCATGGCTTGCTTGCGGTCCTCCACGAACCTGCACTGCTTTTGTGCCACGGGTTTGGTGCTGGGGTCGACCGCTAGTCGATGCTCGATCACCTCCCTAGGACTCCAGGCATGTTGGAGGGTTGCTATACGAACACATCGCGATTTGCTTGGAGGAAGGTGACGAGCTCAAATTCCTATTTGGAATTGAGGTCGGTACCCTCCTTTACCATTTTGGACGGCTCGGATGGATCCCACGGGATGGCCTTGACTCCTCCGTCAATCTTCTTGTCCTTTCTATCGTTGGTGGCGGCGCTGTTGGACATCAAAGTGATGTCAGCGTCTTTGGGTCTTCGCCATTTGATTCCTCTATCGCTGGCAGGGGTAGCATTCAAACGGACGTCTTTGACCATCTCCAGGCTCCTTTTGTCGCACCGGACCGCAGCTCGTGGGTCCCCCTTAATCATGAGGACTCCCTTTGGTGCCGGTATCTTGATAACCTGGTAGGCGTAGTGTATCGCTGCCATGAACTTGGCTAACATTGGGCGGCCTAAGATCACGTTGTACGCGATTTCAAAGTCTGCCACATCGAAAAGGATTTTTTTAGTACGGAAGTTGTCTGCTGTGCCAAACGTGACTGGCAGCATGATCTGGCCAAGGGATATTGAGGACAAATGAGGGGTTATACCGTGGAACGGTTCGGCCTCTGTTTTGATCTCTGACCGGGGGATTCCCATGTTGTCTAACGTCTTTGTGAAAATGAGGTTCAGTGCGCTACCCGCATCAACTAAGGTTCGAGTGACCTTGATGTTGAGGATGGTGGGTTCAACTACCACGGGATATCGTCTCGATCGAGGGACCACGGCTGGGTGGTCGGATTGGTCAAAGGTGATTGGCACCTCGGACCACTTGAGGAGTTGAGGCAAAGCTGGTGTGACCATACCGACCTCCTTCTCGATCGCCTTGTACTGTCTTTTGGACTCGTACGTGGTGGAGCCCCCGAAGATGTAGGCGAGCCTATGGTCGGCCTCATGGTATTCGGGCTCTTTGTCTTTAGGCTTGCCCTTGGTCTGCTCGATCCCACGCTCGGCAGGCGGCCTCGAGCTTTTCTCGGACCTTCTTGCTGATTACCAGGCATTCGTCGAAGTCATGCTTGTCCATGTGGTGGACAAGGCAATACTTGTTTCCCCCATGACTTCGGCCCTTGTTGTCGTCAGTATTGCGTGCTTTGCCCCTTTCCACAGCGGCAATAGTAGAGTCACCTTTTTGCTTCTTGCTGTGGTTCTTGTTCTTCTTTGCCTCTCGTTTAGATGATTCAGGCCTACCATCGTCGGGCTTGGGGTTGTCGAGGTAGCCTCGAACTTTTGCCCGTATGGCATATTTGTCTGCTAGCTCGAAGAGTTCCTTCGTGGTTGTAATTTTTTGGGTAGCTAGCTTTCCCTTTAGCTCCCTATCCCTGACACCGTTCTCGAATTATCCCTGACACCGTTCTCGAAAGCCATTATAACAGCTTCGTCTGAGATGTCTAGTATTATAGCATCTCCAACAGAGCCCCCTAAACCTTAAAATAGGGAGTGTAGTAAAAAAACAGATCCAGCAGGGCCCCAACTCAAGCCCCTAAAATTAGGAGGCCCCTAAATTTGCCTCCTCAGCCCCAATTCCCATGGACATTTTAGGCCCCCCCTAGATTTTCCTCCTCAGCCCCAATTGCCACGGACGCGAGCACAACCCCTATTCGGGCGGTTTCCTTGCACGCGCACCTTGGGATCGCCCGCTGAGTTCCAATCCACAGCGCTTCGTAGTTTGAATCATTGTTCGGAGTTTCTAGTTATCTATTTATCATGTTTTGAAAATTTTAATTTGAAATTTGAAATATCATGTTTTTAAATTGTAAATGTTAATATGCTTATGTTTTATGTATTACAAATATTTTTGATTGAATTTTAGTGATGTCAAATGAAGATTATACATAGCGGATATGTCAAAATAGGAGAAAAAGTAAAATAGAGGCTGAGATTTAGGGGCTGTCGTTGGACTTGTGCTCTAAAAACAGGGTCCCAAAAATTAGGGAGAATCCCTAAATCCAAAATAGGGGCCCTGTTTTAGGGGCCCTTGCTGGAGATGCTCTTAGGTTGTGCTTATTGTTGAAGCACCGGATGAAGTCGCGTAGTGACTCCGCCGGCTCCTGTATCACCCGATGGAGGTCGCTGCAAGTTTCGGGGCGTTCATATGTGCACTAGAAATTAGCAACGAATTGGGCTCATAGCTCTGCCCACGAAGATATGGAGTGAGGTGGGAGGTTGAGCAACCAAGATCTGGCGACACCATCCAGGGTGGTGAGCATATAGTTGGCCATCACCTTCTTGTTTTCACCAGCCGCCCTCATGACCGTGGTGTAGATTTTCAGCCACTCCACTGGAATGATCTTGCCCGAATATTTCTCCACTAGGCCAGGTTTAAATTTATCCGGCCATCTGACAGCACGTAGCTCGGAGGTGAAAGCCTTGCATCTTTCATCGATATCTTCGGGGCTTTTTGGCCTAGTGACTGGTTTTGTCCCTTTCCGAGGAGGGAACCCGTATCGGATAGGCGAATGGCCCCTCGAGGAGGAGGAACCGCCCCTTCAAGCTCGAAGTTCAGGGGATTGGCCCCCCGGGGGGAAGACTCCCTCTCTTGTCGCTCGTGTTCTCGTTCTTCCCTCCGGTCACTGATGACGAGGCGTAGATGTAACACCCCAAAATTTTTCTTTTCTTAAATTCATGTGTGATTTGGCACTTTGTTGAATTTTTGGGAATTTTCTGGAATTTATTTGGATTTATTTGGAATTTATTTGAATTTATTCCAAATTGAAATAATTAAAGAATTTAACTTTGCAAATAAAATTTTGTTGGAAATATTTTATTTGAGTCCAAAATGCCCCAAAGTATTTTCCAGAATTTTTCTGGAATTTTTCTGAGTCTTTTGCTATTTTTAATGAATTAAATGAATTACTGGGAATTATTTTAATTATTAAATCGCTGGAAAATGCGAGTGGGTTTGTACTGTTCATCCGAACAAGCCCGAGTCAGACTCGAGTTCGAGTCCGACCCGAGCCACGTGACTCGACCGAACCCACTCGGCCGAGCCCTAACCGCGTGACCGTTGGATTCAGATCCAACGGCCATGATTGAGCCACGTCACCCTAACAAGTACTTTTTGAAGGCAAGTTGTGCTTTGACCATGTTGATCCTATTTCGAAATCTATTTTGATTTAACCTATTGCATGCTAGTTCAATTAGAAAATACTTTATTTAAATTTGGGGAATTAGATAAATACCAATTTGCTGTATGACACCTTGATTACTTAAGTATGTGCCATGACCCCTTGTCACCCTAGTTGTGGTTTACTAGTTGGACATTATTAAATTGCCAACATGGGTTTTAGACCGTTGTAGTAAACTGCTTAGACCTGCTACGTGCTCATGACATGATTTTGGATAATCAAATGTTAATATTGACTTAATGATATATTGAACCTGTTTTGGAAAGGTATCATGTGATGTTGATGGCACGTGGTGCATGGTAATCAACTGGGTTTGATAAATAGTTTTTCGACCGGGGCATGTGGCAAGAATAATCAGGTGGGCCAGTTGTGGCATTGGGGATGTTGATTTGGTTCTTCGGGTAGTCTTGCCCTGGTCACCCTAAGGACTTAACCTTGCAAGCCTTTGAACTGGGTCTAACGTGCAACCACATGTCTGTAATGGGACGGACCTAGTTGACTAAGTTGCTAATAACGCACTGTGGGACCTCGGGAGGTCAACTACACCCTTTGTGTAAGTTGTGCGGGGAGCGTCATCGGGCCGAGGCCAGTACCCATCTAACGGTTGATTGGCCTAGACTTCGCCTTAGCTAAGGGAAGGGTTAGTGCGCAATAACCGGGAGGACCACTTGTATTGTTAGAGGTTTCCGAAAGACTTTGTTACTGAACTCGCCTTTGTGGTGTTTGAGTGTATCTTGTGGGTAAAGTGCATAACCTCTGCAGAGTGTAGAATCTATTCGAATAGCCGTGTCCGCGGTATTGGACATCGCCGAATTACAAATCAAGGGTTATATTTTCTCAAAAATAACTTGGTTTGGAGAGGTTGGGTTGAATTAATAAGGATGTTGATGGAAATGTGGATTAGGATGGGAAAGATGGTTGTTAAACTTCTTGAAAAGTTATCTATGCTTTACTTGTTTCTACTGCTTTCGAATCTACTTATATTACTTGTCAAATGTCAAGCATCGCAAATATACCTTGAGCTATTCCTTTGTACCAAGCCATGCATATAGTATATTAGCTTTGCATTCTGTGCATGACTTGCTGAGTACCAAGTACTCACCCTTGCCACCCTACAACACCAGTTGAAGAGGAGACTACACCAGCTTTGGAGGAGGAACTCCAAGAGGATCCGTCTACTTAGGGAAGCGAGCCCAGTCAGTTGCCTGTGGTATACTGGATGGCGCCACGAAGTTATTTGATTTTCCGCTGCTACTATTTCTCTCTTAATAAGTTTACTTCATGAGGCGTACATTTGTGACTTGACCATAAGGTCGAGTAACCAGTTTGACTATTTAAATAAAGTACTTTATTAGTATCAAGTGGTATGATTGTGATATTTACCGATGTTAAGACTGTGTGCACTAAGCTGCGTTCTGGACTAGTGCTGAATACACAGAGGGTCGGATTTGCAAATTCGGGTCCCGGCAGAGGTGGTATCAGAGCCAGGTTGACCGTAGGCTCAACCCTAAGCTAGAATGGTCGTAGTGAGGATAAAACCTATTTTCTAAAGCTAAAAATTTGTCAAGACAAGAAATGACATCTCGACTTATCCCATTCTTTCTTTTCTTGTCTCTTGCTGAATTTTTTCTTACCTTGTCACAATTTAAAAAAAATTCGAGTTCTTACGTAAGCACTCTTGTGACAGATGGAGGAAGAGTTCAACTACGTTGATCTGGGAGTTGGTCACGCCATGAACTTTGGCATATGCTTGAGACTCTGAGATTTTGAGAAGCCGCAATACCAAGTGGAAGTGATCGGACAAGCGAGGATTGATCAAGGCTTGTGACGTGAAGATTGAGGTACTGCTAGGAAGAAGGGCCTGTGCAATCGCTCGATACACCGTGACCGCCAGGAGGTCTACAATGCAGATGGGTATCCAAGAAGTATCACGACGAGCAATGCGGCACATTACCCGTATCTACGCCAGAGAGTTGGAGAGCACGGTGTTCCGTTATCATCCGCGCAGCGATAACCTTCTTGACCCGAAGGCGATTCAGGATGAGGATGCCATGGTTACACAGTTGGCACGACTTGTTGTCGACCAGGAGGATGTACTCGATGATACAAGCAAGGAGCTACAGAAGGCCCGCAAGGAAATCACAACAGAGAAGAACAGGTGGCGGGAAGCTCAAGAGTATGTGTCACACCTTCTGCGAAGGATTGACGAGTTGGAGATGGCTTTGTACGGACCAGAACCAGAGCCAGTACTCGAGCTACACGAGCCAGATCCGGAGGAGTCAGATCTCGATGAGGACATGGCTTCTTCGACTACCACGGATGACACCGCTTTGGACATGGCAATCGCTTTCGCGCCTATGCCGCAAAGACACCGCATACCAGGCCGTGGAGGTTTTCTCGATGAGTGAGCGTAGGTTCTATAGTGAGACTCCTTCGCCGAGTCGCGTCATAGAATAAAGAGTCACCCTTTAGGCGTTAGACTCCAGTGTTAGTTCGATTTGGATTTTCATTGTTTGCTGAGTGTGCAAAGATGTGTTGCAAGGCCCTTAGGCATTGTAAGCAACCATACCAAGTTATTAATATCAATAATAAAATTGGACCTTAAAGTACACCTTTCGCCCCGCATAAGTTCCATATTAGTTGTCTATTCTTGTTCCCCTCTCATCTCTAAAACCTAGAGCAAATCGACAGATGGTGAATACCCGCGGAAACCTTGGAAGCAATGGAAGTGGTTCTCGCCCAGCAGAAAACCCCAATGATGGAGCACCAGCACCGCCAGTTGATATGCAGAATTTTGGAGCATTTCTTGCTGCTCAGACTCAGTTGATGCATGCTATGATGCAACAAATGCAACACGCCACCGCCAGGCCACGGCTAATCAAGTCAATCAGTGACAACGCCAGAATACAAGATCGCCGAGAGTTCATGAGGACTCACCCACCCACTTTCTCCGGGAATGCCAATCCATTGGAGGCCGATGATTGGTTAAGGTCAATTGAGAGGAAGCTACACATAGCTCAATGCATAGGAAATGAGAAGGTACTTTACGCTTCTCATCAGTTGGAAGGAACAGCCGCCGAATGGTGGGAGAACTTCTGTGCCACGCAAGAGAACCCTCAAGACATCACTTGGGAAGAGTTCACAGCTGCGTTTCGTCAGTATCACGTGCCTGAAGGAATCATGGACCTTAAGAAGGAGGAGTTCAGAGATCGAAGCAAGGTAATCAGCCAGTGGCCGACTACCTGAACAAGTTCACACAGCTAGCACGCTACGCACCTGAGGATGTAGCGACAGATAAAGCAAGACAGTCTCGTTTTATGAAGGGACTTAACTCAGGACTACAAGTAGGATTGATCACCCACACCTTCCCAGATTTCCAAGAGTTGGTGAATAAGGCGCTTATTCTTGAGGACAAGCGCAAGGAACTGGATGAGAACAGAAGCGCAGGATGCAACAAAGAAGGATCACGCCAGGAACGCAACAACGCCTCGAGAGTTGCACCAAATCAATTTTTCAGATTCCAGCCACAGAATGCCACAAGGACACCATCACCAAGCACCAAGACCTGTCAATCAGTAACTACTGCACCCACTTCGCTAGAAACGCCGCTCGAGCAACAAGAAGGAACAGTGAGACGCCGCTACAATCGCAACGAGCCAGGACACTTTACCAACAAATGTCCCAAGAAGACAGCGGGAGTGACCCTGATTCGCTTCAATCTAGGAACCACCCCAACTAGGACGCCAAAGATCAGGAGCCACACCCTGCACCGTGGTGAGAGGCCGAGTCAACCATGTCACCGCAGATGCACCGCAGAATGCTACTGACGTCAGATCGGGTAAGTTACTTGTTAACTCAAGCACTGCTTGATTTTGTTTGACTCGAGCTTCGCATTCGTTTGTTTCGCAAGGCTTTGCTACTAGAAATGATTTGAGGATTGCAAGACTTAAGTGCATGCTTTTAGTTCAAACCCCTGGATCCGAACTCCGAACGAAAGTAGGATGTTCCGGGGTGAGAATACTAATAGATGGAATAGAGTTCCTAGCGAACCTTATTATTTTGGAGACCCAGACCTTAGACGTTATTTTGGGAATGGACTGGTTATCCAAGCACAAGGCCGTATTGGATTGTGGACGAAGGACTATCTCAGTTGAGAGCCCGTGTGGAAGGAAAGTGGAATTTCAAGCCACTGCCGTTAGAGATGGACGGTTGATGGTTAGCAGTACCAAGGCAATCAGCATAGACGATGTCTCAGTAGTGAATGAGTACCCAGATGTTTTTCCTGAAGATCTACCTGGTATGCCGCCAGACAGGGACATAGAGTTTGTGATAGAGCTTGTACCTGGTATAGCACCGATAGCAAAGAGACCCTATCGGATGTCCACCGAGGAGTTGGTAGAGATGAAGAAACAGCTAGAAGAATTAATGGAGAAAGGATTTATCAGACCGAGTTCGTCGCCGTGGGGAGCACCAGTTTTGTTTGTCAAGAAAAAGGACGGGAGTTTCAGGATGTGCATTGACTACCGTGCACTCAATGAAGTCACCGTGAAGAATAGGTATCCGCTACCCAGGATTGATGATTTGTTTGATCAACTGAGAGGAGCCGGAGTGTTCTCCAAGATTGATCTGAGATCGGGATACCATCAGTTGAAGATCCGATCAGAGGATATTCCAAAGACAGCATTCTCGTCAAGATATGGACATTACGAGTTTACAGTTATGTCCTTTGGATCGATTTAATGCGCCAAAGATATTTCATGAATATGATGAATAAGGTGTTCATGGAGTATTTGGACAAGTTTGTTGTCGTGTTCATAGATGATATCCTAATCTACTCCAAGACAGAGGATGAACATGCCGAACACTTGAGGCGAGTTTTAGAAAAGCTGAGGGAACAGCAACTCTTCGCCAAGTTCAGCAAGTGTGATTTTTGGAAGGACAAGGTAGAATTCCTCGGACATGTAATGACCGCAGAAGGAGTCGCCGTAGATCCAAGCAAAGTAGAAGCGGTGTTACATTGGGAGCAGCCGAAGACTGTGACCCAGATTCGGAGTTTCCTTGGAATGGCAGGATACTGCCGCCGTTTCATTGAAGGCTTTTCGACAATTGCGAAACCTCTTACGCAATTGCTGAAAAAGGAGAAAAAGTTTGCATGGACGTCAGAATGTGAGGAAGGATTTCAGGAGCTGAAGAAGCGATTGACATCAGCACCGGTGTTAGTTCTACCGGATGTTGCTCAAAGCTTTGATATTTATTGTGACGCATCGCGCCAAGGACTTGGATGTGTGCTGATGCAGAATGGAAAGGTCGTCGCTTATGCATCAAGGCAGTTGAGGCCGCATGAGGAAAATTATCCGACGCATGACCTAGAGTTAGCTGCCGTAGTGCATGCCTTGAAAATATGGCGTCACTATCTGATTGGAAACAGATGTGAAGTGTATACGGATCATAAGAGCCTTAAATACATATTCACCCAGTCAGATCTGAACATGAGGCAGAGGAGATGGTTAGAGTTGATCAAGGACTACAATGTTGGAATCCATTATCATCCCGAGAAGGCCAACGTAGTTGCCGATGCTCTGAGTCGGAAAAGCCATACCGTGAGTACGTTGCTAGCCACAAGTCAGGAGGAGTTATGCCAGGAATTTCAGAAAATGAAGATTGAGGTGGTACCTAGCGGATTCTTGGCCGCATTGGACGTAAAGCCTACTCTAGAGGACCAGATCCGAGAAGGACAGAAGGATGATGACAAGATCCGCAGGATTAAGTCCATCAAGGAAGAAGGCAAGGCAGAGGAATTCAAGTTGGATGAGCAAGGCACGTTATGGATGAAGGATCGCATTTGTGTGCCCAACAAGAAGGAATTAAAGCAACTAATTTTGGAGGAAGCCCATGACTCCAAGTACTCAATTCATCCTGGAAGCGCCAAAATGTATCAGGATTTGAAGGAAAGATTCTGGTGGCCGAGCATGAAGCGTGAAGTAGCCGAGCATGTTGCATTGTGTGACGTATGCCAGAGAGTCAAGGCAATGCATCAGAGACCAGCAGGATTGCTACAGCCACTAAAAATACCTGAGTGGAAGTGGGAGGAAATCGGAATGGATTTCATTACCGGTCTGCCTAAAACTCAAGGAGGTTATGACTCCATATGGGTTATAGTGGATCGCTTGACCAAAGTAGCCCATTTTATTCCCGTGAAAACCACTTACTCAGGGGATAAATTGGCAGAGTTGTACATGATCAGGATTGTCTGTTTGCACGGAGTGCCAAAGAGGATTGTATCGGACAGAGATACCAAATTTACCTCAAGGTTTTGGAATAAGTTGCATGAAGCCATGGGAACCCGTTTGAACTTCAGTACAGCTTATCATCCACAGACGGATGGACAGACCGAAAGAGTCAACCAGATTCTGGAGGATATGTTAAGAGCTTGTGCATTGGCTTATGCTACCTCTTGGGATAAGAGTTTGCCGTATGCCGAGTTCAGTTACAATAATAGTTACCAAGCTAGTTCTGAGATGTCACCTTTGAGGCAATCAGATGGTCGACTCGCCTGACGCCATTGAATTGGAATGAGACCGCGAGCGCCGTGTCTTCGGCCTGATATTCTTCAAGAGGCCGAGGAGCGATTGCCGTGATTAGGAAAGGTTGAAGATAGCCCAATCACGACAGAAGAGTTATGGCCGACAACCGTCCGCCGAGACTTGAGTTTTGGAACCGTAAGACTTTGTATACCTCGAGTTACGCCTCTCGGGGGAGTTAAGAGGTTCCATGCCAAAGGGAAACTCGCACCCGTTATGTTGGACCATTTAAGATTTTGAGCCGCAGAGGCGAAGTTGCTTATCACCGGAGTTGCCACAGTCGTTAACAGGAGTACATGACGTATTCCATGTGTCCCAGTTGAAGAAGTGTCTCCGAGTACCTGAGGAACAGACTCCGCTAGAGTCAATTGAGTTGCAAGAGGATTTGACTTATAAGGAACATCCCGTGAGGATTCTAGACACAATGGATCGAGACCAGAAATAAGTCAACCCGTTTCTGTAGAGTTCAGTGGAGCAATCATGAAGAAAGCGAAGCGACATGGGAGCGCGAAGAGGATTTGAGGAAAGAGTTCCCAAACCTATTCCTTAGTTAGCCCTGAATCTCGGGGACGAGATTCTATTAAGGGGGGAGGTTTGTAACACCCCAAAATTTTGCTTTTCTTAAATTCATGTGTGATTTGGCACTTTGGTGAATTTTTGGGAATTTTCTGGAATTTATTTGGATTTATTTGGAATTTATTTGAATTTATTCCATATTGAAATAATTAAAGAATTTAACTTTGCAAATAAAATTTTGTTGGAAATATTTTATTTGAGTCCAAAATGCCCCAAAGTATTTTCCAGAATTTTTCTGGAATTTTTCTGAGTCTTTTGCTATTTTTAATGAATTAAATGAATTACTGGGAATTATTTTAATTATTAAATCGCTGGAAAATGCGAGTGGGTTTGTACTATTCATCCGACCGAGCCCGAGTCAGACTCGAGTTCGAGTCCGACCCGAGCCACGTGACTCGACCGAACCCACTCGGCCGAGCCCTAACCGCGTGACCGTTGGATTCAGATCCAACGGCCACGATTGAGCCACGTCACCGAGCCCGAGCCCGACCGAGCCAGCTGGAAGTCCGACCGGACCCAAACTTCGCATCGTTGGATCTCGATCCAACGGCCGCGCGTGCCACGTCACTCCTAACCGTGTCGCCGGACTCGCCGCGACGGAGAGGACTCCTGATTCTGCGCGTTTCACGGACGCCGAGGGCCCTATTTATTGCGCCGCCACCCGTGTCGGGATCGCCGCTTCATTGCGCACCCGTAGCCCTAGACAACGTCGCCTGAGCCGCCGTGGTTGCGCCGCCAGAGCTCGCCGGAGTAGGGAGAAGGAGCCGCCGCGGTTTTCGTCAAATTCCGCCGCCGTCCGCCGTCCTCCGTCGCCGTTGACCCCAGTTCCGAGACCCCCAAGCCAAGGCGCACCCGTGGGTACCTCTCACTCCGCCGGAGCGCGCCCGAAACGCCGTCGGCTAGGTCGTCGTCCCCCGCGCCGGTGAGCCAGCGCCGCCGCAAGCCATCGCCGTCGTTCGAGCTCCACCAGCCGTCGGATCTTCATCCAAGGGCCCAGATTGCGCCACGTCATCCCCTGGTGAGAACCACGTGCGATTCCTAGATCCAATCTCGACCGTCGGATCTAGATCCAACGGTCCAGATCAAACGTGTTAACCCAAACGCGTGAGAGCCAGATCTAATCTGGGCCGTTGAATTTCAAATCAACGACCGAGATTGCGCCACGTGTCGGGAAGCCTGACCGTCGCGGTCAGCGCCGTCCACGCGCGCGTGCGTGTGACGCTGACACGCGGGGCCCGCATGTCAGCGACGTGGCCAAACTGCACCATGACGTCACGCTGACGTCATGGCGGGCCCGCATGTCAGCGGCTGTCCCAGCCAAGCGCTGACGTCAGCAATGACGTCACAGTGGGTCCCACCTGTCAGCACTGTGGGCTGAGCCCCGCTGACGTCAGCAGTGACGTCACCCAAGGCGGACCCACATGTCAGCGACACGTGGATTCGTGGACCGAGTCCACGGTGGACCCGAGCCGAGCGTGGACCACGTCCATGGACCGGCTGACATCAGCAGGCCAATCAGAAGCTGCCACGTGTCCTTGCTGACGCAATAACTAATTTCCGAAAAAGAAAATGATTTATTAATTCGAAATAATGATTTCAGATTTTGATTCAAACTTCAAACGCTTATAACTTTTGCGTTTCAACTCCGATTTGAGTGATTCAAATTTCTAAATTTGTATAAAATTGAGACCTACCTAAATATGAATTTTATTTAATTTTTGGACTAAAGTTTTTCTCTGTAAAATTATTTAATTGATTATTTAAACTTTAAATAATCATAACTTTTGCATTTTAACTCCAAATTTGACGATTCCAGTTTCTAAAAATTCATAAAATTATGTTCTCTCTGTTTATGGATTTTATTTGGATGTTTGGACACTTTTTGCCTATTGTTTATTTGTGTATTGCTATTTGCACGCTTTACGAGTAGACGTTGAAGTGTCGGAAGGATTCGAAGGAGAAGTATTGACTCAGGATCCAACTCAAGACCAAGAACAAGTACTTTTTGAAGGCAAGTTGTGCTTTGACCATGTTGATCCTATTTCGAAATCTATTTTGATTTAACCTATTGCATGCTAGTTCAATTAGAAAATACTTTATTTAAATTTGGGGAATTAGATAAATACCAATTTGCCGTATGACACCTTGATTACTTAAGTATGTGCCATGACCCCTTGTCACCCTAGTTGTGGTTTACTAGTTGGACATTATTAAATTGCCAACATGGGTTTTAGACCATTGTAGTAAACTGCTTAGACCTGCTACGTGCTCATGACATGATTTTGGATAATCAAATGTTAATATTGACTTAATGATATATTGAACCTGTTTTGGAAAGGTATCATGTGATGTTGATGGCACGTGGTGCATGGTAATCAACTGGGGTTTGATAAATAGTTTTTCGACCGGGGCATGTGGCAAGAATAATCAGTGGGCGGTTGTGGCATTGGGGATGTTGATTTGGTTCTTCGGGTAGTCTTGCCCTGGTCACCCTAAGGACTTAACCTTGCAAGCCTTTGAACTGGGTCTAACGTGCAACCACATGTCTCAGAATGGGACGGACCTAGTTGACTAAGTTGCTAATAACGCACTGTGGGACCTCGGAGGTCAACTACACCCTTTGTGTAAGTTGTGCGGGGAGCGCATCTGGGTGAGGCAGGTACCCATCTAACGGTTGATTGGCCTAGACTTCGCCTTAGCTAAGGGAAGGGTTAGTGCGCAATAACCGGGGAGGACCACTTGTATTGTTAGAGGTTTCCGAAAGACTTTGTTACGGGAACTCGCCTTTGTGGTGTTTGACTGTATCTTGTGGGTAAAGTGCATAACCTCTGCAGAGTGTAGAATCTATTCGAATAGCCGTGTCCGCGGTATTGGACATCGCTCGGGAATTACAGTCAAGGGTTATATTTTCTCAAAAATAACTTGGTTTGGAGAGGTTGGGTTGAATTAATAAGGATGTTGATGGAAATGTGGATTAGGATGGGAAAGATGGTTGTTAAACTTCTTGAAAAGTTATCTATGCTTTACTTGTTTCTACTGCTTTCGAATCTACTTATATTACTTGTCAAATGTTTCTTGCGCAAATATACCTTGAGCTATTCCTTTGTACCAAGCCATGCATATAGTATATTAGCCTGCATTCTGTGCATGACTTGCTGAGTACCAAGTACTCACCCTTGCCACCCTACAACACCAGTTGAAGAGGAGACTACACCAGCTTTGGAGGAGGAACTCCAAGAGGATCCGTCTACTTAGGGAGCGAGCCCAGTCAGTTGCCTGTGGTATACTGGATGGCGCCACGAAGTTATTTGATTTTCCGCTGCTACTATTTCTCTCTTAATAAGTTTCGCCCTGCGAGGCGTACATTTGTGACTTGACCATAAGGTCGAGTAACCAGTTTGACTATTTAAATAAAGTACTTTATTAGTATCAAGTGGTATGATTGTGATATTTACCGATGTTAAGACTGTGTGCACTAGCGCGTTCCTGGACTAGTGCTGAATACACAGATGGTCCGGATTTGCAAATTCGGGGTCCCGACAGTAGATCCTGTCGATCATGTGGAATGCTATCCCGAAGGTCAATCTGATGCCTCTGGTGAGAATCGGGACAAGTTGGCTATCGTTCCTGCCGCGGCTTCGGTTATCGGATCTCACAAATGATCTGCAATATTGCGGACGGCTGCATCCGGGGCTGCTTGCACCGAGTTTGGCGTAGTCGCCGGGTCTCAGGGTGTACCCGGAGAAATCTTGTGCCCCTGGCTGTCCATGGTATCTGCTCCTGAAACCCTTTCTCGAGAGTTTTTTGCAGTAGTACTATTGTTGGCCCCAGTCATGAACATGTAGCGATCCGTGCTACTGCCATGGCTGCTGACATCAACACTGTCACTGTCGCTATCGGTGTTGATATAGTTGAGGACACTGGGCTCCTTTGGGTCGAAGTCAATGAAGGATACTTCCCAGCACACACTCCAGGAATGGGGCTCGATGAAGCCGATGTGCTCGGGTCCTTCATTGGATTTCCAACAGAAGAGCATGGTGTCGAAGGTGATCTCATATCCGATCGCGGGGATGTGATCGATGTGAGCCCTCAAGCGGACATCGTTGCAGTGGTTGATGCTAGAAAATCCACTGTAGATGCCCATCGGAGACATGGTTGATCTGCACAAACAGTTGAAGGCCCCTACCTGGCACGCCAACTGTCGAAGGTTAATAATTGATAATAAACTTATACTCGGGTACCTTCGGGGATGCACAATCAATCAAGGAAACGATGGCAAGCAATATAGACAGGTTCGAGCCTCGCGATCGAGTAATACCCTACTACTGTGGGGGTGTACTGTGAGTCTATGACGATGCCAAGAAGCGGATTACAGAACAGGGAGATCAAGCCCCCGCTTACAATGAGGAGGGCTTTTGGAGGATGATTAAACTTCTGCCTAGCTGCTAACCTAACAGAACTGCTTGTTGTCTATCTAGCCTGGGATGTGCGTATGCTTGGGTCTCGCTTGGCCCTCCTACTCTGGACATCTACCCCATATTTATACGGACAGAGTAGCCTCCTGTCGAATCATAGTAGGCTTGGAGTACCGATCGTACTCGATGAGGAGTCCTTTGTTCCAGGGTCTTCGTGTTGTACCAGGACTTCATGTTCCTTCCATCGTATTCGGCGTGGTTTCCTCGTAGGGGGAGCATGACCAAATCCTTTCCAAACGTGGGTATACCCTTTTCCGTGTACATCTTATCCCGTAAGATTCGGACCTGAGATATTGTCAACTTCCTGACACGTGTATTACCGTATGCCGTATGGTATCTGGTTTTTCCATGAATGCATATATCCCATATTTAGATATTCGACATAACTGAAAGCTTTTGAATCTAAAGTTTTATGATTTGAAACTTTTCAGATTTGAAAATTTTTTATCTAAAAATTTTCGTGTTGAAACTTTTTTATTTGAAACTTTCTAGTTTGAAAATTTTCAATTTAGTCTTTTTGAGTTGATTTTTTTCGAGTTGAAACTTCCTATTTAAAAATTTCAAAGTTGAAATATTCTAATTTTAAATTTTTGTGTTAGAAAGAGAAGAAGGGGGTGGGAGAGTAAGCAAAAGGGGGAAGGGGAGATGGATGGAGAGGATGACACACGGCATCCTAGGAAGTGTCATTCCCCAACTTAAATGCACAGGAAAAACCCAAGTTCCTTCGAACGGAGTATAGGACTCGTTTGGATGGGTTGGATTTCGCCGAATCCCACTCCACTAAAAAAATGAAGTTCAACTCTTCCAGATTTGTAGACAATGGTATTTTGTATATTTGCGAAACAATTGAACAATGTGATGACAACTCTAGCGACTTATTTTAAAAAAAAAACAACAAGAAAACTGAAATTCGATAACAACTCTAGCGACTCATTTTTTTTAAAAAAAAAGATGCACTCGAGTTCGCAAATTCGATGACAACTCTAGCGACTCATTTTTTAAAAAAAAGAAACAATAAAAATGAAATTACACAAAATAAAATATAATAACCCGCAGTAAAAAAATGAAATTACATTATTAAAATTACGTTTTGATCTTTATATATTTTTTCAGATATAATCAACAGACTAAATTTTGTACGGCGTAGCTTAGCACGCAAACATACCTAGTTGTGTGATTGTGTCCATGCCTAGTTACTCACGTGCAAGGTTTAAAATCTCGTTTTGAGTCAAATCTCGGAGGTTCCCGAAATCCGAAATTTCGGCGAGATTCGGAAATTTCGGACAAAATCCGGACAAATTGCAAAAACCAAATTTCAAATCCGGTTTTTTTTTTCAACCGGGAAATCCGAGATATCGGCCGAAATCACCGAGATCTCGGCCAAATTGAACCCGCCGAAAAATGGTTCAAAATACGTCAAAAAATTTTGAAATTTTTTTTGGATGGTTCTGACACATTACTAATGTTTCCATAACAATTTGAGATGATGATCAATCATGAGGAATTTTTAAAAAATATAACAGTGGTAAAGTCATCGTAAAAACCGTATGTAAAATCAGTTTTTAATTTTTTAAATGTAACAAATGAACTTCAAGTCATTTAAAAAGTTTTATATATGTTGTTGCTTCAAGCCAAATACTTGTGAGGTAATTGCATATTTGCATGAGGTGTTCAAATTCCAAAACAAATCACATACAATGTTCAAATCACATCTTACCTAGCTATATTCTATATTCAGCATGCTAGTTACAATGAATCATATCTAATTTGGTAATAGAATCAAATCAATTCAGCCTGATATTATAAGAATCATTCGGACCAAAAAAAATTTGCTTACGACGAAATCTCGCTTAATCTACCTGAGATCTCGCTTAATCTGGCCGAGATCTCGCTCTCCACGGCCGAGATGCGCCGCTGCACCGCCGTCGGTGGCCGGAGATTGTGTCTAGGCGACTCAGCTCTACTCGGTGAGTGAGAACAAAGTGATGGTTTGCTGTATGAGCCCGTGAGCCGTCGCCAATTATTGCTTTTGTGAATAACATAAGACCCAATCTATAAATACATGCCTTCATTACTTCAAAACAGGAAACAAGGCTTGGTGCAGCTGGTTAGTGGCGTTGGATAAGACTTAATTTTATATGTGTTCAACATTTTCTTTGGAAATGAAAAATAGTTCAAACTACTTTAGAAAATTTTGAAATTTTTTGTAAATGGTCCTAACACATCCATAATATTCCCATAAAATTTTCAGATGATGATCAATCTTGAGAAATTTTAAAAAAATTCGGACAGTGCAAACCGACAAATTGAACCGGCCAAAAAATGGTCAAAAACACATCAAAAAATTTAGAAATTTTTTGTGGATGATCTTGACCCTAAATACAATCAAATACAGTGCACAAAAATCAAAATCCGGTAAAAAAAACCCGAGATCTCGCCCGAGATTCCCGAGATCTCACCCGAGATACCCGAGATCTCGCCGAGAAATTCGAAATCCGATTTTTTTTTGAATTTTTTGAATTTTCCGGAATTTTGAATTTCGGAGGGGTTCGAAATCCGAAATCTCAGCCGAGATTTCGGATTTCGGTCCGAAATTTCAATCCTTGACGTGAGGTGAGAATTTGTCGGTAGTTTTCTCAAAAATACGAGCAATTATCTCGGAGAAGTACTTGCCCCCCAAAATAACTGCATGCGATCAGATGGGCGACGAGCTCCTGACAACTGGTTGGCTCCATGACCAGCTTTGGCCTGCATGGCTTGATTTAACGAAGTTAGAGGAGGATGTGTAGTGATTCCGATCCGTGAGTTGGCCGGTGAGAAATCTCAGCCGCACGCCGCCGTCGGCCGTTTCCGTCTCACAATCAGGCTCAGGCCGGACCGACGGACCAGCCAGAAAAGAAAAAAAAAACAATCATACACACAGCCTGGCCCGCTCCGGTCTGCACCATTGGAGCGGACAAGCACTTGACCCGTCTTCGGTGACAACCCGATCGGGCCGTCCGGTTTTGATGCGACTAAGGTTTTAAATTTTGTTTTAGGGTTTTAATTATCATTTGGTACTTTTTGAAATTCGAATTTTCGGTGAAATCTCGTTTTTTCGAATGAAATCTGAATGAAATACAAAAAATAAAATTTGAATCCAATAATTTTTAAACCGAAATTTCCGAAATTTCGGTTCAAAATACCGAAATTTCGGTCCAAAATGGCGAGATCTCGGCGAAATTTTAGGTGATGTCGTCCTTTGAATTTTTTTAGGATTTTTTAATTTTATTGGAATTATGATCTATCGACTGTCCTACACGTAAAACCGACGACATGAAGAATCCAATCTGATCAAAATCCGGTCAAATTCGGTTAGGTTTTGTTCAAATCTCGGTCAAATTTACCAAGATTTCGGTCAAATTTACCGAGATTTTATGTTATTGTAGCACTTTGAATTTTTCTATGATTTTTTTAATTTCACTGGGATTATGAAATTCGAAACGGTCCGAGATCCAAACGTACCATACCAGAAATAATGCAAAAACTCGCTTCCGCCAGGATACTAGCCCGAAGATCACTCGCTAGCCAACCACGCAACGTGCGAATTTTTTTTTAAATAATACTTTTTTAAAACCAAATTGCGTTTTTAATATACGGAATAAAAAATTTGCAAAAATAATATGTGGTCGCCAAACCGTACGGCGAATACCCTATTTTCGCCGAATCGCGTGAACACCCTATTTTCGCCACACGGTTCGGCGAAAATAGGTTAATTGCGCTATTAACCGCAGACGGGAATCAAGGGTATTTTCGCCACATCTGGCGAACACCGATTCGCCAAACCGTGTGGCGAATACATAGTTTTCGCCAAACCGTACGGCGAAAATAGGTTGTCACCGCACGGTGTGGCGAAAATAGCCCGGTAAAAATTGGCGTGAGCCAGATCGATCGATCGATCTCTGTTGTGTTCTCTGCCGCCGAAACCAGAGAAGAGAGGGAGGGCGCCGCCGGCCGGAAGAGAGGGAGAGAGAGAGAGAGGGAGAGAGAGGAAGGGAAGGAGAGAGGGAGAGAGAGGAAGAGGAGAAGAAGAAGAGAAGGAAAAGAAGAAGAAGAAGAAGAAGAAGAAGAAGAAGAAGAAGAGGAGGTAACCTCGCATCGCATTTTCGTTTAATTTCGTGTTTTTTAATTTAGAGTAGTGCAATCTAGAGTAGCGATATAGATCAGTGCAATCTAGAGTAGCGATATAGATCAGTGCAATCTAGAGTAGCGATCTAGATCATTGCAATTTAGAGTAGTGATTCTAGTTCTTTAATTTAGAGTAGCAGTTTTAGTTATTTAATTTACAGTGGTGAGATTAGTTTGCATATGTAAACGTTTTTAAATTTACAGTAATGAAATTTACTTATTAGCATTGTTGAAGAAATCATTAATCGGTAACTAATTGGTCGACCTAGGATTAACTGAAGTAATCGGTCAATCATTAGTCGGTAGGTCCGCAAGGGCAATATATCGATGTAATTACAAAAATATTGAAAAAGTGATTAATCCTGTTTTATCGATTGGTCTGCCACGCTTTATCACCGTAAACATAAAAAATAGAATCTTCTTCGATCACGAGCCAATCGGCCAGTTAATCGGCTAATCGGGCCATTTTTTCGAACATTTAGCAAATAGACATATTACACATGCGCTATAATATTATAAGAATATAGTATCGATAGCGGGGTAGTTAATTAGCGTGGTTGAAATTACGGTTCTGATATTCCATTTTAAGTAGGGAAGGAAAAATTAATTATGTCTATGTCTATGTCGTCGCAGTGATGTCGGAACCAGTGAAATTTAGGGTATATTATGGTGATGGTGAAGTAAAAAATGGGTAGAATGGAGTGGATTTAAGCTGCTTTGCAGTCACCATGGCCGAGCACTTGTCCCCCGATACTGTTAGCATTCGTGATATAAAACTTTCGTTGATCCAATTTTTTTCCTTCCCTGGATCCAAGTGTTTATTCTGTTAGCATCCAAATCGTATACACGCGTAGCAAGGGTGACCCGGCTGTGTGGGAGTTGAAGACAGTAGATCGAACACAGTTGTGGCAGAAATGGTTAAGATGGTGCAAGGGATCTAGCCTCGATTGTGTGATGCTGGTGCAAGCTTGCCCTAGGGAAGAGGTGAGTACTCTTGGTGTGGCGAGAGCAAAGACATCGACTCTGGTGAACAAGTTCAGCCAGCAGTGTCGGTTGAGGCAGCAGCAGCGGGGGATGATCACATGGATGCAGCAAGCGCAGAAGGTCGGGCTGATGAAGGGGGGATATCGATCAACTTGTGGATCAATTGGATTGGGTGGACCGCATGGCGACAGAAGAGGAAGCCGAAATGTTGGACCCAGTCGATACCATCGGCGAAGATGATGACCGGGAGGAAGATGATGAAATGCATGGTAGGACTCGCTCAGCGGAGGTACCCATCCCCGATGAATGGAACAGGCAGAACAAAGCGGGTATGGAAGCTTTGTGGGGCCATGACTCGCATTGTGAGTATGGTACTGGTGCCATTCGGTTGAATCAAATGTTCCCGAACAATTCTGAATTGAAGTTGGCAGTGAGCTTGTGGGCACTATCGCTGCAAAGAGAGTTTCGGGTTGTCCTGTCTAGCCCAGATAAGTACATAGTGAAGTGCGTAATCGATGGTTGTGAATTTAAAGTACATGCATACAAGCCGAAGTGTGAGACATATTGGATTGCATCAAGAGTGGACGAGCACACATGCAGACTAGAAAATGTTCTTGTCAAACACCATAACTTGAATGCGGCTGTAATAGCTAGCGTGATGTTTAATGAAATCATTGAGAAGCGGGATATCGAGTGTTCGTATATTCAGAAAGCAATGTTACGAACATTTAAGTATCAGATAAGCTACTCCATGGCCTGGCGTGCGAAGCAGAAAGCATTAGAGAAGAGGTTTGGCACATACGAGGCATCGTATTGCAACCTACCTCGTATGCTTGAAGTACTGAAGTAAACCAATCCTGGCACATACACCGCTTTCAAAGAAAGCGAAGCAGATGCAAATGGGATCTGTACATTTCGTCGTGCTTTCTTTTCATTGGGGCCTTGCATTGCGTCATTCAGGTACTGTCGTCCATTGCTTTGTGTTGATGGCACATTTTTGACTGGAAAATACAAGGGGCAGATTCTAACAGCCATTGCAATTGATGCGAACAACCACATACTTCCATTGGCCTTTGCTTTTGTTGAGGGTGAGAATCGGGATAGTTGGCTGTGGTTTTTCAGACATCTGAAGGTGGGGGTAGTTGGTGATCGGCCCGACATGTGCATCATTCATGATCATCACAAAGGTATCCTCTCGGCAATCAAGACTCTACAGAGGACCGAGATGAACCATTTTCGTGGCACGACTGCGAGCAATGGTGGTGCATGAGACATTTGGGTGCCAATTTCTTGAGCGGTTCAAAAGCAAGAAAGCGATGAATCTGTTTAAGAGGTTATGCAAGCGAGAATCAGGCACGTAAGTTCAACGCGCTATTTGCCGAGTTGGATAAGCACACCCGGCGCATATCGAAGAGATGAAGAAGCAACCACCTACGCCGAGCGAATGTCCACCCAAAAGGCTAACACCCTTGGGGAGCTCGATCCTCCTAATATGAGGAGACGAGCGTCAAGGAACAATAAGTGTTTCAGCCTTTGGATAGAGGCTGAGCCTCTAGAGAAGTGGGCATTGCTCCATGACACAGGAGGCGCCAGGTTAGTATGGTACATTAAAATATCAAAACAGCGCTAAACAATTTGGCCTGTTGTTCTAAACTGTTTTGCATTGAACAGGTTTGGCGTGATGACAACGAACATTGCCGAGGTTTACAATTGGGTCATCCGAGGCCTCCGTCCGCTTCCGCTTGTGGCCATCCTTGAAGGCATGTTGCACGGCATCGTTAGCTACTACCAAAAAAGGCATGCGGAAGCGGTACTTCATGCCTCCACATTGCAAATGTCGTATTGTTCGCGGATGATGACCTACATGGAGGAACGAACCATGAAAGCTCAGCAGCATATGGTGCGTAGCTACGGGGTCACTGAATACCGCTTCGAGGTGACTCTTCGGTGCAAAAGGGGATTGGGAACGGACACACGGGGTTATTACGCATACGAGGTTAATCTAGGCCAAGGGGCATCCGGATGGTGTGAATGCAGCTGCAATAAGCCAAGACTTCTCCATATTCCTTGCTCACACGTGATGGCCGCTTGTGGGCAAATTGGGATGAACACGTCGCAAAGACATGTCCCCTTTCTACTTGAAGGATCATGTTGTCCATATCTGGTCGGGTGAGTTTCGTGGTTTTCGTGCACACGGTGATTTCACCTGCGATTAACGAGAGATGAGGGCATCTGCTTTGCCGGATCCAACCTTGCGGAGGTGTGCGGAAGGGCAGTTTGGTCGATCCACAGGACTAGGCGCATTCGCAGCGACATGGATGAATCTGAAGTGGGTGGCCCTCTTAGGAGGTGTTACGAGTGCGGCGAGTATGGCCACAAGGCAAACCAAAGGCACGTAGGGTGTAGGTTCTGAAAGTGGTGGTGGCTATGTATTGAAATATGTTATTATATGCACGTTGGATGTCTTTTATTGTAATATTGACGCGATTGGGTGTCTTTTATTGATATATGTTGTGTCTCTCACATGTTGTGTACTTTTATTTATGTTCACCCCTTATGTCTTTTATACATATATGTATTGTAATATTGACATGATTGGTTGTCTTTTATTCATATATGTTGTGTCTTTTATTCAGATATGTTGTGTTTGTCACATGTTGTGTACCTTTATTTATGTTCAACCCTCATGTCTTTTATTATTATACGTTGTGTACTTTTATTCACATATGTCGTGCTTGCCGTAAGTTGTGTAGTATGATTTATGTTGAAACATTTCTATGTGCAGGGATGGAGCAGGTCGACTCACTCCTGGACCCTGTCTTGGATGCGCGGCACCGTGTGCACATCCACACGACAGAGGGGAATGACAAGTTGCCCTTACTGCAGATTCGTGTGCCTAACAACGCATGGTGCGTTGACGCTCGCTTCCACACCAGGTTAGTTGCAGTACTTGTACATGTTCCATTGTTCGTACAATTAGTGTTCATTACATTCAATTCATTCAACTCTATGGTTCCTCGTTAGGCTTGCACGCGTCGGGTCGCTTCCGCTAGTCCGCATGGTGGAGGGTTCACCGCCGACCCGTCGAGCACGACCCTGTGCACGTGGTGACGACCGCAGCCTTGTGGTGACGACCGCAGCGGCCGCGGGCGTTTCCGACGACCACTCGCTGTTAGCGTGTTTGGTCGACCGCTGGAGGCCGGAGACGCACACTTTTCACCTGCCTGTCGGGGAGATGACGGTGACGCTGCAGGACGTCGCCATGCTCACTGGATTGCCGATCGCCGGGGCAGCGATCGGCCCCTCGGTGGCTCCTGCTGGGTGGGACGCGGACTTACTGCTGCGCTTTGCCGGGGTCGCGGAGGTCGACCCACAGATACCGGTAGGCGTGAAGCACGGGCCATCGAGGAGATGGTTGGCACAGTTCGAGGTTAGTGATTGTACATATTACTATGTTACTCCAGCTTTGCATAGCATTAACGTGATATCACACTATTTCAATTGTTGCAGGTGCAGCAGATGGCGGCCGAGCCCACGGACTACCAGGTTGCTAGGCACCTCGAGGCCTATCTTCTTTGGTTGTTCGGCTGGGTGATGTTCACGTCGAGTCACGGCGACACCGTGGACGCGCGTTGGATAGCCTACGCACGGGCTATTGCGGACTCAGAGCCTGACGATGTACCGGCGGTATCCTAGGGTTCGGCGGTTCTTGCTTCCACGTACCGCGCCCTTTGCGACTCGTGCGTGAAGAAAGGCAGGAACTCCAATCTGACCGGGATGCCGCTTCTTCTTCAGCTTTGGTCATTCGAGCGCTTCTCCGTGGGTCGACCCCTTGTCGACCCTCGGCACTACACCGCCGACATGTACGGCGGTGATGCGCTGGACCGACCGACGATGGGCTCGCTCTGGACCAGGCGACGGGTACATGTTCTTACTCATTAATGGAATTGTAATTTCAATGCCATCTGCTTACAGTTATTTCTACTCTATTGCAGCCACAGTGGGCAGGTGTCCAGGTACGTGCGGCGTACCTCGCCTTCACGGAGGCCTTCGACCACCTGAGGGACGGGAATGTCGTCTGGGACCCCTACAGCGACGAGCGTGTAGGAGAGAGAGCTGCGGGGGGCCTGTCCATGCTCTGCGACAGGGACCAGCCTTACTGGAAGACGAGGAGGAAGCTCGTCTTCGACGTCTTCGTAGAGGACTACGCGCCGCACCGAGTCCTCGAGCGGTTTGGACTACACCAGGTGGTCCCTGTTCCTTTGGGAACGCGTGCGGTAAAGTGCACTCGTGAGTTACTCGCCACTACAGGAATGCTAAGTGCTTACGACATATTTGTAGTAATGAGGTCTTTTGTGCAGGTACTCCACCCAGGGACCCAAGAAGGCCATGGTGACCTTGCTGCAGAGGATGGCGCCGTGGCTTGCGTTGTGGGAGGGGGCGCTGGAGGACGTTGTCGAGGAGGTCGCGCCTCACGACCCCTCCTCCTACCAGGAGTACTTGTCTGGCACGTGCCGGACCAAGATTGCCTCCTACGCGAGGAGCACCGGCCCAGTGTTTCTCGCCGGCATCGCAGACTTGTACTCGAGCCACACAGACTGCACCGCACGGATGGTAAGTCTCGTTGTATTTTTACTCATTAATGCAATTGTAACTTCAATGCTATGTCGTTATGTTTAATGTTTGTTTGTACGTGATAGGTGGACGAGGCGAGGGGCTTGCAGCAGCCTGCCACTGACTTTCTGTCTAGGCTACAGCAGGGGACCACTTTCACAGCGCAGCAGCTATCAGAGGCGATGGGGCATGTCGAGCTGCACTCCCGACGGATCGTGGAGCTTGGTGCTGTTTGGCAGGCCCGAGCCCCGACTGTTTCGGCTGGCACCTCGTCTAGGCCGCCACCCGGTCTCAGCTCCTGGACACCACCTTCTCGACCACCGCTACAGCCAGGGTCCAGCTTCCACACCCAGGTGCCTCCAGCTCCAAGCACGGCTGGAGGATCCAGTTGGCAGACGCCACCACGTGGGCCTACCATGGTCCCCACACCCGGTAAGCCGATAAACATTCAGTTGATCCCGTTTCGAATCTAATCTTCTCACTATAATTAAATGTTAATGTCTCAGATCTGTAGGCCTTGTAGGACATGCCTCTACGCCGGACACCCGATCGAGGCACGGCGTCACGACCATCGCCCGATCGGTTCTTCGCGAGGGCTTGTTCACGCAGCCTCCACCACGCAAAGACACACCGCCTCCTCCAGCCACGCAGATCACGCAGCCTCCTGCAGACCCGTTGCCTCCCCGCCTGCGTGTCCCGCCGGTTCGGTACAGCCCTTCGGACTACGGCCAGGCGGGACCATCGCGGGTGCTTCGCCCACGACCTCTCGACGATGCACCCCCTTCGGCGCGTCGGCGAAGGAGAGCTAGGGGTCAGGGCCAGGGTCAGGGTCCACCATCGGGGGGTGATCAGGCTTAGGATGTGCGTTATTTTTGGGTACTTTGTCCTATTATGCTTATCTATTTTGTGTACTTCCTCATATACGTGGTCTATTATATATTTCTGTCATCTTTAGTCATATCAACCGCGTGTCATTATTGCTTTTTCAGCTTTTGTCATATCAACTTTTCCAGCCTTTGTCATTTCAGCTGCATAATGCTGCCAAAAGCCGGCTATGGCAGAGATTCCCTGTTTAAAGCTGTGGGCATAGCCACGCTCATGTCATCATGAGCTGCAGAAGCATCTGATGCTCGCGGATTTGAAATACTCTGAAGTCCGCGAGACTCTCCTTTGGTTGCCCCTTCGCCAGCTCTTTATAAACCCACCGAGGGAGGGATATGTGCATCACACAGCCAGAACTTCCATAAACTTTAATCTGTTTTTCCCACACACACAGTAGGCCACGATGTCGTTCTACCGTCGCCTCTTCAGCAAGCGAAGGCTAACCCCCCAATACCCGAATGAGAGTAGCGTTGACGCCTTGATTCACGGAGTTGCCACGTCGAAATGTGATCGCAACCTGGTGGCGAAGGTTACGCTGTGATCACGACGGAGATACGGCCTCCCGCGCTCACTACTGTTGTGCCCGCGGCTTCGGGGTAAACCAAATGTTGTCCATACCCTAATTACGGTAACAGTACCATTTCATGCATCGTTATTTGTTTTTTTAGGACGAGAACCGTTGTTGCTTTTTCCAATGGATCGACGGGCAGGAACGACGTGATTACGAATTTCTCTACAACTGCCACGACGCCTACCCCACTTCGCCAGAGAACTTCACACGGTGGGAGAGGCCGCCGGGATATGTCCCCTACCTAGATCGACCGGAGTTAAGGGCCGGTGGGCAAGGGACGAACCAATCGGTCAGTTTCACGTGCCTCATGTTTCAGCTACAATGTACCCATTCTAAATCAATTCATCGCATACAGGACTTCAAAAAGAAGTTTGCAAAATGGCTCAAGTCAAGGCAAGAAAATCCTCCTCGGGGCCAACGCAAAGCCGAGGCTGTGCGACCACGGCCTCCAGGCGGTGGTTGATACCGGCGACGAGGATCTAGCGGATGTAAGATTCTACCGGTGCCCTTTGTCCGAGGATGCATGGTGTTGGTACTTCAACTGGTGGACAGGAGACGTACCACCCACATCTCAAACTTCCGTATTTGATAACCGGGAGAGCAACCTCGCCGTGGTGCTACTACCTCCCGTAAAAGCCGGACCCGAGCACGCAAACGGTATTCTCCAACCACCACAGCGGGCATACTGCATTGACTGCAGGGCACGTTTTCGGTTGTACAACAAGAAGCCCAACACACACCTCCTGGACCATATCGTGGAGTGCGAGCCAAAACAGAGTAGGCGTCTCGGCAAGTCTCCGGAAGGGCAAGAGGGTTCGTCCTCTCGAATGGTACGGGATAAGGGGAAGCAGCCGGCCGAGGTCCGCAGTACGCAACAAATCCTTGACGCATTACAAAGGCCATCCGGCAACCCCGGTGGTATTAACATAGGGGGCGCCGGAAATCGGGAAGGCATGCCCATATGGGAGGGCAGGACTCCATAGAATGCACACAAATAAGTTACTTCTTACACCCCAGAGACGTATGGCATAGGCTACCCATTCGGCGATACCGGGAGCATCACAAGACGGCCATGGAGCTCTTTCATAAGAGAGATTGAGCGGTGTCCGAGAACAAATCGCACAAGATTGACAGGTGATGTAATATGTAGAAAATGTATGGCATCATTCCCACTCTACAAACATAGGCGGAACGATCACTTGTTCCACCATTACAATCAGTGTTATTGGCACTTCTCCTAGCAATGCCGTCACTGTTTAATATCCGTTGTATCTGCCGTACTAAGGTTGAGTTTGCGTACTAAGATTGCTGGCTGCATCTACATGCTTTTGTTATTGTCCTTTCTCATATTATGTCTTACCATTTAATTCTATCAGCGTAAACAACGGCGTAGATGAAAATTTTTCCCATAATATGGTACTCCATATATCAAAGAGCAAATCTGCGGTATTCGTGCCGAAAAATACATTCGAACGAGCCATTTGACAGGCTACCGAAAAGGCTTAAAAGTTATGGTTGACAATAGTACTTAGGGTTATTGTGGCGGTATATTTTTTTAGTGAACAAAGGCGTAGATGAAAAATTTTCCCATAATATGGTACGATACCTACATATTTTTGCATAAATGGAACATCCAACACTATATGCATATGGTATAATTATTTTATTCCATATTTTATATATTTTCGCCATACGGATTGGCGACTACCTATTTTCGCCATACGGATTGGCGAACTATATATTTTCGCCGTATAGCATGGCGACTACCTATTTTCGCCGAACGGTGTGGCGAATACCCTATTTACCGTCTGGCGTGCGGCGAAAATACCCTAACCCATGGTTCTGAACAATTAATAGCGCAATTAGCCTATTTTCGCCGAACCGTGTGGCAAAAATAGGGTATTCGCCACACGGTACGGCGAAAATAGGGTGTTCGCCATACCGTTTGGCGACGGCATATTATTTTTGCAAATTTTTTATTCCGTATATTAAAAACGCAATTTGATTTAAAAAAAGTATTATTTAAAAAAAAATCCGCAACGTGCCTTTTCTTGTTTGGTAGTACAAAGTCATTTCCATGACAAACTTTCGAGTTGTTTTTTCTTATATTCAAATTGTGCTGGCAAAATGAAGCGCAAAGCTATTTACAAACCAATGTAATTTGTAGAAGGTCGGCATTTTAGTCTCTGTTTAGAACGTACAAATTTCATGGAAAAAAGCTTAATTTTCGTTTACTGCGTTCCAATGAAAAATAGCTTAGTACGATGCTCCATAATAGGTTGTGTCGTACGCAACCAACGGATTGTCAAGTTTGTATGTCGATTAATTTGAGTTAATAGCTAGCCTATATGACAGGGCTAAGGTCATATTTGGTTCATAGCCAACTTTGTCATAACTAAATTTAGGTAATATGTAGCATTCCATAAAAGTGTGGCCAATAAATCACTATATTGGATGTAGATTTCACGGTTTTATGTGTGGTCCCTCTACTACCTAAGTATGAAAAATCACATTACTGCCTTCTTTATCTAAGCTATTATATAAAAAGTGTGTATACTCATGAAACTCATGAAAACTATATCTTGTAACTTCTTAAAAAAACATTCCAACAAAATACCATATATAGGGGAGTGGATGTTCTTGTACCATGCAAAATTTCAGGACTAAACTCAACCTCGCTTGCAAGATATAAAAAGATAAATTCTTAGTAAACAGTGATTTGGCACTTCATGCAGAATTTGTCTTTTTCACCACCTGCAAATAGGAATGAAAACGGTACCGAAACGATCGGTAAGTGACTGTTCTATTTCTGTTTTCATATTTTTTACCGGTAACGAAAACGAAATCGGAAACCCCAGAAATGGATATGGAAACGGATAGTGATGGAAACGAATGCAGAACGGAACGAAAGCGAAAAATTCCACAAGTACATAGTAGAGAATCACAATATACATGATCATAAGAACATTGTAGCCCATTCCACCTCCAAAGTAGACACAATAATAGTGTTATGTTCACTGGTATCACTAGAAAATTTTTCTCAAATTTGTCAGCTGAAGGCACGTTATTTGTCTCCCATATCAGACAATCATGTCCTCATCCATATAATTATCATGAATATCCTCTTGCTCCACCAAATACAAATGTTTAACATTCTAAAATTTGTATATTATTGTTCGATTTTTATTTATGATTTTTTAAAATTTATCTTGGATTTTCTGGAGTTTATAAATACCATTTTGCTATTTTTAGATTTATAAAATTAATTTATTATAAAAAAAATAAAAATAAAATTATACTGAAAATAATTTTTCTAGGTTCAAAATATTTTTTAGAATTTTTTCAGAATTTTTTAACTCTATTTAATATTTTATATAAAATCATTTATATTTATGAAATTATTTTAATTCGAAAATAAATATAAACTTTTTTTTCTCATTTTTGGGCTAAGCCCATTTCTCTTTTCAGCCCGTTTCTGTTTCTAGTTTCCGGGTTCACTTATACAGAATTTCCGTTTCCGTTTCCATTTTTGCTGGAATTGGCTCTCACGTTTCCGTTTCCGTACCGGTATTTTCCGTTTCCGTTTTTCTTCGGAACGGTCGGAAAATTTTCGTTCCGTTTTCACCCCTACCTGCAAATGAGGTTGAGTTTGATCTTAAAATTTTGTATGGTTTAAGAACATCACCTCTCCTATATATAGTATTTTTTTTAAATCTTCAAGGACATGGTTTTCACGGTTTGCAATATTCAGGTGGTTTTCACCCTATATGTCCCTATTATACATATGTGCTTTCACTGTTCCTTAAAAAAGGATGTACTTAAGCTAGATAAACATGTGACCATTTTCAGAAAGAACATGTGGGTTTTTGGCACATGGTCAATTCAAGATATACTCTCTCCACACAAGATCCAAATGCATATATAAGTACAAAACAAATATAACTACCCCAAGTTTTTTTTTCTTTATTTGTTTTGGGATGGTTGTGCATAACAACTGACGACGCATAATGGGAATCCACCGAATAATTGTCAACGTTTTCTCATTAACATCAGAAAGAAAAGACAATTAAACCGTGATCCTCCCATGTGGCAATCTGGATCCTGCAACTTAAATAGTTTTCATGAAATCATTCGATTCAAAATACACGAATATTTATGCAATTTTTCACTCCGATTTGACCGTTCAACGGCTATCAAATTATAACCCAATTACATCTTCTAGCTCCCTCAAGAGGTCCACTTGTCCTCCATGCAGTTTTGCGAAAAAGCTCCTCCATTCCTTCAAATCGCGGATAGGTCCTTGCAATTTACAAATAGATCCTCTGAGATTTTTTGTGAGGGCAAGAAAATCGCACCAGAATTGCGTTTAGGTCCCTTGTTCGTTAATTTACGGGAAAAAAACTTTCTTTAAATGTAAATCGCGGCCGAGCCTTTTTCTAATTTTTCGAGATAGCGCACGGATCCAAAAAATATAACAAACGGGTCCCTGTTTCTTACATCCAGATTCTTTCTCCGTTTTCCCCAGAAAAAAAAATATTTTCTTGGTCCATTTTTTCTCTGAAACCCGAAAAAAAATATTTTTGTAGTCCATTTTATCTCTAAAAAAACACAAATTCCTTTTTTTGTTCGACCTAGAAACTCTAAGCTACGAGGACTACTTAACTTCGAGTCCCCGCCGATGCATGGCACCCTGGTCCCTCATGTGGTAGTCACATTGATTGATTTGATTGCTGCGTTCTCGTACGAATTGTGGGCACAATGGTAGACTATCTCCAACAATTTCTATTCATTCCATTTACTTCTCTATTCCATTCCCTATATTCATTCTTTTTATTTTCTATTATCTCCAACAGCATCTCCTCGAAGGGATTTCTCTCTGGGATTGAAGAGAGAATCTGTTTCTAAAGGGATTCTCTCTCCAATCCCTTCTGAAGGGAAAGCTGAAGGGAATCCGCTGGAGCACTTAGGATCTGTTCGCGAAGAGATTTGTAGGCTGAAAGGAATCCGCTGGAGTAATTGATAGCCTCATTCCGTCATTGGGCTGAGCCCGGGCAACAGCCCAGGCAGGCCGGGCCTTGGCTGCACCTCTGCGCTGGAGATAGTCTCGTCGGCACAAGTCGTAATTTCAGCTTCGCCTGCATTTATTTCATGTCATTTTGTCTGTACACATTCCCATGTTATGTATCGCGATCAATCTTTTTATAAGAGAAACTTCTCGAAAAGAGGGGGGGGGGGACTCTTGCTTGTTCTAATTTCAAGCAGCGCCGCTTCATACAATCAGAATTTATATTCGCATAAGTACGTGGTTCGTTCATTACGGCGATGACTGTTTAGTACAGCTATCTGAAGATTCAAAGGACCCAAACTCATGGGATCCAGCATTTTGTCGGAGAGAATCAAATGTTGACATTTGGCTAGACAATCAATGCGGATACGAGGGAGGATTTGAAAACAATAAGGGTATGTTTGGAACGTGCCGATTTCTTCTAATTCATTTGGTAATTGAACCGTTTTATGTGAAAATCCTATATTTCAAAAGAGGCTTAAGCTTACATTGGCTGTGAATTTTAGTTATTTTTATAGAGCGTAGAAGCACCTAAGGGTCCGTTTGGTTGTGGAGTTGAATTGGGTCAATGAATTGGAGCTCCAATTCAATTTCGTGTTGAAATAGAATTGGTTTATGATTCCAAACATACACGAATTACAATCCAATTAATGAATTTCTCAACCATCGAGTCTCCTCCCCTCCCTCCCTCCTTCTCTGATCCCTCCCCCAAATCCGGTGGCCAGCGAGCTCCCCAGTGGTGAGGGGGTCCCAACAAAGGACACTCGAACCATCATCTCTTCCGCGCCATCTACTTCCTCCTCACAGCCATAGTTTGTTGGTGGCGGAGAAGAAGGAAGGTGGTGGACTCAAGGAAAAAGGAGGCTTGTGGCAGCGGGGGTGGCTTGACTCGAGGAAGATGCATGCTTGCAAAGGTGGCGGTGGCCGGACTCTAGGAAAAAGGAGGCTTGTGACTACGGTGGTGGGCGGACTCGATGCTACCACCGGAGTCCAAGAAGAAGGTGACAAAAAGGAGGAAGAAGAAGTGGGGCGGTGCAGTATGGTGACGACTACCTCCTTATGGGTGTCGGATTTGTGGCAGCCAATCAGGTCTACTGCGGTGGTTGAAAAGATGAGAAAGTTGCCTAGAGGGGAGGGGTGAATAGGCAATTTAAAAAATAAACTAAATTCGTCGCAGCGGAAAGAGTATCGGAACTTCCGGTGTTGGATCGGAACTTCCGATTTAATCGGAACTTCCGATACCAGTTCGGAATGTCCGATCGACTTTTGACACGAACAATTAACGACTGAAAACAATGAACTTGAGAAACAATCTGAGAATGTTAGATCACAGTAATAAGGAAACCAGCTTAAATAAAGTTAATGTAATGACACAGATTTGTTCCCGGAGTTCGGATTCTTGAGGGAATCCTACGTCTCCGTTGAGGAGGCTCCAAAGAGCCGGGTCTTTTCCAACCCTTTCCTCCCAAACCTCGGTCACACTTGAGGCTTGGTTCCACTATTGGTTCCTTTCCTTTCAAAGGCGGAGCCGACCTTCACAAACTTCTCACGGCGTCCCACAATCCTTGGGAGCTCGTGAGCGACGCCTAACCGTCTAGGAGTCCTTCAACCTCCAAGAGTAATAAATGCACCGTTGATTGTCATTGGTGTATGAATTGACTTGGCGTTCTCCATATCAAACTTCTTAAGCATATCCTTGATGTACTTTGTTTGACATAAGAACGTCCCTTCCTTGAGTTGTTTGATTTGAAATCCGAGAAAGAATTTCAATTCACCCATCATTGACATCTCAAATCTCTTTGTCATCAACCTACTAAACTCTTCACAGAAGCTTTTGTTAGTGGAGCCAAATATAATGTCATCGATATATATTTGGCACACAAATAAATCATCATCAACATATTTTGTGAAGAGAGTAGGATCGACTTTGCCAATTTCGAAACCCTTTTTAATAAGGAAATCCTTAAGGCATTCATACCATGCTCTAGGTGCTTGCTTAAGCCCAAAGAGCGCCTTATGGAGTTTGTAAACATGAGTAGGGTTCTTATGGTCCTCCATTCCCGGCGGTTTCTCAACATAGACTAATTCGGCGATTGGACCATTTAGGAAAGCACTCTTGACGTCCATTTGATAAAGCTTAAAATCATGGTGAGTAGCAAATGCAACCAATATACGAATTGATTCTAATCTAGCAACGGGAGCATAAGTCTCACCAAAATCCAAACCTTCAATTTGAGTGAATCCTTGAGCTACCAACCGAACCTTATTTCTTGTAACAACTCCATTCTCGTCTTGTTTGTTGCGGAAGACCCATTTGGTTCCTATCACGTTTTGATTAGATCTTTCCACTAGTGACCACACTTTGTTTCTAACGAAGTTGTTGAGCTCTTCATGCATTGCCATCACCCAATCCGGATCCTTCAATGCATCTTCTACCTTCAAAGGTTCCAAAGTAGACACGAAAGAGTAAAATTCGCAAAAATTAGATACTCTTGAGCGTGTAGTTACCCCCTTTTGGATGTCACCAAGGATGTTATCGACGGGGTGATCTCTTTGGATACTTTGATGCACTCTTGGATGCGGCATTTGAGAGGTATGTTGAATTGGCTCATTATCTTCAATTTGATCATCCTCCACGAGTTTGCTTGTACTCCCTTGAGGGATGTCTTGACTTTGATTTGAGGTAGGAGGCTCGACTTGTGTAGATGAATTGTCTTGGTGCACCTTTTCTTGCGGCCTCACTTCACCTATTGCCATCTTCTTGATTGCAATGCTTGGCTCTTCCTCATTTTCTAACACATTCAAATCAACTTGCTCTACTTGAGAGCCGTTAGATTCATCAAATATCACATCTCTAGCTATTTCAACATGTCGGGACCCCGAATTTGCAAATCCGGACCCTCTGTGTATTCAGCACTAGTCCAGGAACACGCTAGTGCACACAGTCTTAACATCGGTAAATATCACAATCATACCACTCGATACTAAATAAGTACTTTATTTAAATAGTCAAACTGGTTACTCGACCTTATGGTCAAGTTACAAATATATGCCTCGCAAGGCGAAACTTATTCAGAGAAAAATAATAGCAGCGGAAAATCAAATAACCCGTGGCGCCATCCAAGATACCACAGTAACCGACCGGGCTCGCTTCCCTAAGTAGACGGATCCTCTTGGAGCTCCTCCTCCAAAGCTTGTGCGATCTCCTCTTCAACTGGTGTTGTATTGTGGCAAGGGTGAGTACTTGGTACTCGGCAAGTCATGCCTGAGAATGCAAGCTAATATACTATATGCATGGCTTGGTACAAAGGAATAGCTCAAGGTATATTTGCGATGCTTGACATTTGACAAGTAGCATAAGTAGATTCGAAAGCGGTAGAAGCAAGTATAGCATAGATAACTTTTCAAGGAATTTAATAAACATCTTTCCCATCCTAATTCACATTTCCATCAACTTCATTATTAATCCATTAACCTTTCAAACCAAAATTATTTTTGAGAAAATCTAACCCTTATTTGTAATTCCCAAGCGATGTCCAATACCGCGGACACGGCTATTCGAATAGATTCTAAACTCTGCAGAGGTTATGCACTTTACCCACAAGATACAGTCAAACACCACAAAGGCGAGTTCAGTAACAAAGTCTTTCGGAGACTTCTAACAATACAAGTGGTCCTCCCGGTTATTGCGCACTAACCCTTCCCTTCGCTAAGGCGAAGTCTAGGCCAATCAACCGTTAGATGGGTACTGGCCTCGGCCAGATGCGCTCCCGTACAACTTACACAAAGGGTGTAGTTGACCTCCCGAGGTCCCACAGTGCGTTATTAGCAACTTAGTCAACTAGGTCCGTCCCATTCTGAGACATGTGGTTGCACGTTAGACCCAGTTCAAAGGCTTGCAAGGTTAAGTCCTTAGGGTGACCAGGGCAAGACTACCCGAAGAAACAAATCAACACTCACAATGACACAAATGGCCCACCTGATTACTCCTGCCACATGCCCTGGCCGAAATCGTTTATCAAACCCGGTTGATTACCATGCACCACGTGCCATCAACATCACATGATACCTTTCAAAAGCAGGTTCAATATATCATTAAGTCAATATTAACATTTGATTGTCCAAAATCATGTCATGAGCACGTTGAGTCTAGCGATTATTACTACAGCGTCTAAACCCATGTTGGCGATTTAATAATGTCCAACTAGTAATCCACAACTAGGGTGACAAGGGGTCATGGCACATACTTAAATAATCAAGGTGTCATCTGACAAATTGGTATTTATCTAACCCCCGTGTTTAAACAAAGTATTTTTCTAATTGAACTAGCATGCAATAGTTTAAATCAAAATAGATTTGAAATAGGATCAACATGGTCAAGCACAACTTGCCTTCAAAAAGTACTTGTTCTTGGTCTTGAGTTGGATCACGAGTCAATACTTCTCCTTGAATCCTTCCAGGCGCTTCAGCGTCTACTCGTAAAAGCGTGCAAATAGCAAATACACGAATAAACAATAGGCAAAAAGTGTCCAAACATCCAAATAAAATCCATAAACAGAGAGAACATAATTTTATGAGTTTTAGAAACTAGAATCGTCAAATTTGGAGTTAAGGCGCTTAAAAGTTATGATTATTTAAAGTTTAAATAATCAATTAAATAATTTGCAGAAAAAACTTTAGTCCAAAAATTAAATAAAATTCATATTTAGGTAGATCTCAATTTTATACAAATTTAGAAATTTGAATCACTCAAATCGGAGTTGAAATGCAAAAGTTATAAAGCGTTTGAAGTTTTGAAATTCAAATCAATTATTAAACCGATTTATTAAATCATTTTCTTTTAGGAAAATCATTTATTGCGTCAGGGACACGTGGCACCTTTGGATTGGTCTGCTGGCGTCGGTAGGTCCATGGACTCGGTCCGCTCGGCTTTCGGTTCTACCGTGGACCCGGTCCACGGCTCACGCGTGAGGCTGACATGTGGGACCACTCGGGTAGCGTCATTCTTTGGCGTCGGCGGGCTAGGCCCACCGGCCAGGTGGAGGTCCCATGGGTGGCGTCATTCCGGCGTCGGTAACGCTGGGACGACCAGCGACATGCGCCATACGCCATGGCGCGTGGCGTCATGGTGCGGTTTGTTGTCCAGCCCGACGGGCCGCGTGTCGAGACAGCCGCTCAGCGCTGTAGCGTGGCTCTTGGGCCGCTGACGGTCGATCTCTCACATACGTGGCTAGATCTCGGCCAGATTGATTTGAAAATCAGCGGTCGGATTGAATCTGGACTCACGCAGCGTTTGGGAGTGAGCAGGTTGTCTGGACCGTTGGATCTAGATCGGACGGTCAAGATTGGATCTGGGATTTTGGAGCGAAATCTCAGTGAGATGGCGTGGCGTAATCTGGGCCCTTGGATGGAGATCCGGCCAGTTTGAGAGATCTTGAAGTCCGTCCGATGGCCTGGCAGCGCAGCTTCTTGGAGTTGGGGCGGCGACCCGCGGCAGCGGCGCAGGCGTGCTCGGCGATGTGAAGTCCCTCACGTGGCGGCTTGGCCTCGGTTCGGTCGACCTCAGCGCGGAGGGCAGCGGAGATGGCGCTGTCGGCGAAAAACTCTGGCGAGCGCTCACGGCAACTTCCGGCGGCGATTGCGGCTAGGCGGCGGGCTCGAGCGGCGTTGTCTGCAGGCTGCCAGTGCGCCGCACGGAAGTCGGCGTCCGCGGCGCAGGGTGGCGGCGCGGTAAATAGGAGGCCCTCGGCGTCAGTAAGCGCGAGGAGACCGAGACTGCTTTCCGTTACTTGGCCAGTCCGAGGACTTCAGGGCGGGCTCGTGGCTACGCCCACCCGGTAGTTGGATCGAGATCCAGCAGTGCGTGAGTTTGGGTTCGGTCGGACTAAGGCTGGGTGCTGGTCGGGCGCTGGGTCGGTGGCGTGGCTCAATCGTGGCCGTTGGATCTTGATCAGCGATCGCATACGGAAGTTTAGGTTGGCGAGTGGGTTCGACTCAACCACGGCTCGGTCGATTCGGTCGGACTCGAACTCAAGTCGACTTCGGGCTCGATCGGATGAAGCATTACAAACCCACTCGCATTTTCGTGATTTAATATTTAAAATAATTCGATAATTCATCTAATTCATTAAAAATAGCAAAATACTCGGAAAAATTCCAAAAATTAAGGAAAATATTTTGGAACATTTTGGACTCAAATAAAATATTTCCAACAAAATTTTATTTGCAAAATTAAATTCTTTTAATTATTTCAAAATGGAATAAATTCAAATAAATCAAATAAATTCAGAAAATTTCAAAAATTCACCAAAGTGCCAAATCACACATGAATTTAAGAAAAGCAAAATTTTGAGGTGTTACAAACCTCCCCTTTAATAGAATCTAGTCCACGAGATTAGGGCTTACTAAAGGAATAGGTTTGGAAACTCTTTCTTCAAATCCTCTTGGCTCCCAAGTTAAACCGCTTTCTTCATGGTTTGCTCCGCTTTGAACTCTCAGAAATGGGTTGACTTGTTTCTAGTTTCTCGATCCATTGTGTCTAGAATCCTCACGGGATGCTCCTTATAAGTCAAATCCTCTTGCAACTCAATTGACTCTAAGCGGTGTACATTCCTCGGGGAACTCGGAGACACTTCTTCAAGCCCAGGACAAATGGAATACGTCATGCACTCCGCTAACATTTGCGGCAACTCCGGTGATAAGCAACTCGCCTCTGTGGCTCAAAATCTTAAATGGTCCAACATAGCAGGTGTGAGTTTCCCTTTGGCATGGAACCTCTTAACTCCTGAGAGGCGTAACTCTGAGGTAAACAAAGTCTTAGTTCAAAACTCAAATCCTGCGACGATTATCGGCATAACTCTTTGTCGTGATTGGGCTATCTTCAACCTTTCCCTAATCATGGCGTCTGCTCTTGACCTCTTGAAGAATATCGGGCCCAAAGACACGGCTCGCGGTCTCATTCAATTCAATGGCGTCAGGCATGAAGTCGACCATCTGATGCCTCAAAGGTGACATCTGTAAGCTAGCACGATAACTGTTGTTGTATGCGAACTCGGCATACGGCAAACTCTTATCCCAAGAGGTAGCATAAGCTAATGCACAAGCTCTCAACATATCCTCCGAGAATCTGGTTGACTCTTTGATCTGCATCCATCCGTAATGCATGGATGATAAGGCATCTTGAAGTTCAAGCGGGTTCGTGGCGAACTTCATGCAACTTATTCCCGGAACCTTGAGGTAAATTGGGTACCTGCATCCGATACAATCCTCTTTGGCACTCAAGTGCAAGCAGACAATCACGATCATGTACAGATGCTAATTTATCTCCAGGTAAGTGGTCTTCACGGGGATAAAATGGGCTACTTTAGTCAAGCGATCCACTATAACCCATATGGAGTCATAACCTCCTTGAGTCTTCGACAAGCCGGTAATGAAATCCATTCGATTTCCTCCACTTCCACTCGGTATTTTCAGCGTGTAGCAATCCTGGTCTCTCGATGCATTGCCTTGACTCTCTCGGCATACGTCGCACAATGCAACATGCTCAAGGCAACTTCCGCGTTTCATACTCGGCCACGAATCTCTCCTTGAGATCTGATACATCTTGGCGCTTCGGGATGAATTGAGTACTTGGAGTCATGGGCTTCTTCGAGTCGATTGCTTTAACTCCTTCTTGTTAGGCACACAAATACGATCCTTCATCACAACGTGCCTTGCTCATCAACTTGAAGTCCTCTGCCTTGCCTTCCTCCTTGATGAACTTAATCCTGCGGATCTTGTCATCATCCTACATCCTTCTCGGATCTGATCCTCTAAGGTAGGCTTTACTTCAATGTGGCCAAGAATCCGCTAGGTACCACCTCAATCTTCATTTTAAAATCCTCACGCAACTCATCACGACTTGTGGCTAGCAACGTACTCACGGTATGGCTTTTCGGGCTTCGAGCATCGGCTACTACGTTGGCCTTCAGGGATGGTAATGGATTCCAACATTATAGTCCTTGATCAATTCTAACCATCTCCTCTGCCTCATATTGAGATCCGACTGGTGAATATGTACTTAAGGCTCTTATGATCCGTATACACTTCACATCTGTTCCCGATCGAGATAGTGACGCCATATCTTCAAGGCATGCACTACGGCAGCTAACTCTAGGTCATGTGTCGGATAATTTTCCTCATGCGGCCTCAAGCGCCTTGATGCATAAGCGGCGACCTTTCCATTCTGCAGACAAGACACATCCAAGTCCTTGGCGCGATGCGTCACAATAAATATCGAAGCTTTGAGCAACATCCGGTAGAACTAACACGGTCTTGATGTCAATCGCTTCTTCACTCTGAAATCCTTTCTCACATTAGCGTCCATGCAAACTTCTTTTCCTTCTTCGGCAATTGCGTAAGAGGTTTCGCAATTGTCGAGAAGCCTTCGATGAAAGCGGCGGTAGTATCCTACCATTCCAAGGAAACTCGAACTGGGTCACAGTCTTTGTTGCTCCCAATGTAACACAGCTTCTACTTTGCTTGGATCTCTGGCGACTCCTTCTGCGGTCATTACATGTCCAAGAAACTCCACCTTGTCCTTCCAAAAATCACACTTCTTGAACTTGGCAAAAAGTTGCTTTGTTCCTCGGCTTTTCCAAAACTCGCCTTAAGTGTCGGCATGTTCATCCTCCGTTTTGGAGTAGATTAGAATATCATCTATGAACACGACGACAAACTTGTCCAAATATTCCATGAACACCTTATTCATCATATTCATGAAATAAGTGGCGCATTAAATCGATCCAAAGGACATAGCGTAAACTCGTAATGTCCATATCTTGACGAGAATGCGATCTTGAATATCTTACGATCGGATCTTCAATCGATGGTATCCCGATCTCGAGATCAATCTTGGAGAAAACTCCGGCTCCTCTCGGTGATCAAACAAATCATCAATCTGGGTAGCGGATACTTATTCTTCACGGTGACTTCATTGAGTGCACGGTAGTCGATGCACATCCTGAAACTTCCGTCCTTCTTCTTGACAAACAAAATCGGTGCTCCCCACGGCGACGAGCCTCGCTGATAAATCCTTTCTCCGTTAACTCTTCTATTTGTTTCTTCATCTCTACCAACTCCTCGGTGGACATCCGATAGGGTCTCTTTGCTATCGGTCTTTGTGCAGGTACAAGCTCTATCACAAACTCTATGTCCTGTCTGCGGCATACCAGGTAGATCTTTGGAAAAAACATCCGGGTACTCATTCACTCTTGAGACATCATCTATGCCGATTGCCTTGGTACTCAAGTTAACCATCAAGCTGTCCATCTCTAAGCTGCGGTGGCTTGAAATTCCACTTTCTTTCCACACGGGCTCTCAACTGAGATAGTCCTTCGTCCACAATCCAATACGGCCTTGTGTTTGGATAACAATCCATTCCCAATATGACGTCTAAGGTCTGGGTCTCCAAAATTATAAGGTTTGCTAGGAACTCTATTCCACTTATTAGTATTCTCACCCCGGAACATCCTACTTTCGTTCGGAGTTCGGAACCAGGGGTTTGAACTAAAAGCATGCACTTAAGTCTTGCAATCCTCAAATCATTTCTAGTAGCAAAGCCTTGCGAAACAAACGAATCTGAAGCTCGAGTCAAACAAAGCATTGCAGTGCGAGTTAACAAGTAACTTACCCAAGACGACGTCAGTAGCATTCTGCGGTGCATCTGCGGTGACATGGTTGACTCGGCCTCTCACCACGATGCAGGGTGTGGCTCCTGGTCTTTGGCGTCCTAGCTGGGGTGGTTCCTAGATTGAAGCGAATCGGGTCACTCCTGCTGTCTTCTTTGGACAAGCTGTTGGCAAAGTGTCCTGGCTCGTTGCGATTGTAGCAGCGTCTCACTTGTTCCTTCTTTATTGCACGGAGTAGTGTTTCTAGCGGGTGGGTGCAGTAGTTACGATTGACAGTCTTGGTCTGGGGATGGTGTCCTTGTTGCATTACGTGGTTGGAATCGAAGAATTGATTTGGTGCAACTCTCGGTATTGCGTTCCACTGGCGTGATCCTTCTTTGTTGCATCCTGCGCTTCTGTTCTCATCCAGTTCCTTGCGCTTGTCCTCAAGAATAAGCGCCTTATTCACCAACTCTTGGAAATCTGGGAAGGTGTGGGTGATCAATCCTACTTGCAATCTGAGTTAAGTCCCTTCATAAAACGAGGCTATGCGGATTTATCTGTCGCTACATCCTCGGTGCGTAGCGTGCTAGGCTGTGTGAACTTGTTCGTAGTCGGCCACTTGGTGATTACCTTGCTTGATGCTCTGAACTCCTCCTTCTTAAGGTCCATGATTCCTTCAGGCACGTGATCTTGTCGGAATGCGGTGTGAACTCTTCCCAAGTGATATCTTGAGGGTTCTCTTGCGTGGCACGAAGTTCTCCCACCATTCGGCGTTGTTCCTTCCGGTGATGAGAAGCGTGAAGTACCTTCTCATTTCCTATGCATTGAGCTATGTGTAGCTTCCTCTCGATTGATCTTAACCAATCATCGGCCTCCAATGGATTGGCATTCCCAGAGAAAGTGGGTGGGTGAGTTCTCATGAACTCGGCGGTCTTGTATTACGGCGTGGTCCCCGATTAACTTGATTAGCGGTGGCCTGGCGGTGGCGTGTTGCATTTGTTGCATCATAGCATGCACCAACCGAGTGCAGGCAGCGAGAAAAGCTCCGAAATTCTGCACATCCAGTGGCGGTGCTGGTGCTCCCTCATTGGGGTTTTCTGCTGGGCGAGAACCACTTCCATTGCCTCCAAAGTTTCCACGGGTGTTCACCATCTGTCGATTTGCTCTAGGTTTAGAGATGAGAGGGAAACAAGAATAGACAAGTAATATGGAACTTATGCGGGGCGAAAGGTGTAACTTTAAGGTCCAACTTTATTATTGATATTAATAACTTGGTATGGTTGCTTACAATGCCTAAGGGCCTTGCAACACATACTGCACACTCAGCAAACAATGAAAATCCAAATCAGACTAACTCGAGTCTAACGCCTAAAGGGTGACTCTTTATTCTATGACGTGACTCGGCGAAGGAGTCTCACTATAGAACCTATGCTCACTCATCGAGAAAACCTCCACGGCCTGGAGTACGGGTCTTTGCGGCATAGGCGCCGAAGCGATTGCCATGTCCGGCAAGCTGTGTCCTCTGTGGTAGTCGAAGAAGCGGTGTCCTCATCGAGATCGACTCCTCCGGATCGGCTCGTGTAGCTCAAATCTTGGCTCTGGGTCTGGTCCGTACAAGGTCATCTCCAACTCGTCAATCCTTCGCAGAAGGTGTGCCACATACTCTTGAGCTTCCCGCCATCTGTTCTTCTCTGTCGTGATCTCCTTGCGGGCCTTCTGTAGCTCCTTGCTTGTATTATCTAGTACATCCTCCTGGGCGACAACAAATCGTGCCAATTGTATGGCAGTGGCATCCTCATCCTGAATCGCCTTTGGGTCAAGAAGGTTATCGCTGCGCGGATGATAACGGAACACCGTGCTCTCCAACTCTCTGGCGTAGATACGGGTAACGTGCCGCATTGCTCGTCGTGATACCTCTTGGATACCCATCTGCATTGTAGATCTCCTGGCGGTCGGTGTATCGGGCTATTGCCTGGGCCCTTTTTCCTAGCAGGTACCTCGATCTTCACGTCACAAGCCTTGATCAATCCCGCTTGTCTGATCACTTCCACTTGGTATTGCGGCTTCTCAAAATCTCCGAGAGTTTGTAGCATATGCCAAAGTTCATGGCGTGACCAACTCCCGAGATCAACGTAGTTGAACTCTTCCTCCATCTGTCACAAGAGTGCTTTACGTAAGAACTTCGGAATCTTTAAATCGTGACAAGGTAAGGAAAATTCAGCAAGAGACAAGAAAAGAAAGAATGGGATAAGTCGAGATGTCATTTCTTATCTTGACAACTTTTTAGCTTTAGAAAATAGGTTTTATCCTCACTACGACCATTCTATCTTAGGGTTGAGCCTACGGTCAGTATGGCTCTGATACCACCTCTGTCGGGACCCCGAATTTGCAAATCCGGACCCTCTGTGTATTCAGCACTAGTCCAGGAACACGCTCGTGCACACAGTCTTAACATCGGTAAATATCACAATCATACCACTCGATACTAAATAAGTACTTTATTTAAATAGTCAAACTGGTTACTCGACCTTATGGTCAAGTTACAAATATATGCCTCGCAAGGCGAAACTTATTCAGAGAAAAATAATAGCAGCGGAAAATCAAATAACTTCGTGGCGCCATCCAGTATACCACAGGCAGCCAGTGGGCTCGCTTCCTAAGTAGAGCGGATCCTCTTGGAGCTCCTCCTCCAAAGCTTGTGCAGTCTCCTCTTCAACTGGTGTTGTATTGTGGCAAGGGTGAGTACTTGGTACTCAGCAAGTCATGCACAGAATGCAAGCTAATATACTATATGCATGGCTTGGTACAAAGGAATAGCTCAAGGTATATTTGCAGTAAACAGCATTTGACAAGTAGCATAAGTAGATTCGAAAGCAGTAGAAGCAAGTATAGCATAGATAACTTTTCAAGGAATTTAATAAACATCTTTCCCATCCTAATCCACATTTCCATCAACTTCATTATTAATCCAGCCCAACCTTTCAAACCAAAATTATTTTTGAGAAAATCTAACCCTTGACTGTAATTCCCGAGCGATGTCCAATACCGCGGACACGGCTATTCGAATAGATTCTAAACTCTGCAGAGGTTATGCACTTTACCCACAAGATACAGTCAAACACCACAAAGGCGAGTTCCCATAACAAAGTCTTTCGGAGACTTCTAACAATACAAGTGGTCCTCCTCGGTTATTGCGCACTAACCCTTCCCTTCGCTAAGGCGAAGTCTAGGCCAATCAACCGTTAGATGGGTACCTGGCCTCAGCCCGATGACGCTCCCCGTACAACTTACACAAAGGGTGTAGTTGACCTCACGAGGTCCCACAGTGCGTTATTAGCAACTTAGTCAACTAGGTCCGTCCCATTCTGGACATGTGGTTGCACGTTAGACCAGTTCAAAGGCTTGCAAGGTTAAGTCCTTAGGGTGACCAGGGCAAGACTACCGAAGAACCAAATCAACACTCCCAATGCCACAAGCGGCCCACTGATTACTCTTGCCACATGCCCCGGCCGAAAGCGTTTATCAAACCCGATTGATTACCATGCACCACGTGCCATCAACATCACATGATACCTTTCCAAAACAGGTTCAATATATCATTAAGTCAATATTAACATTTGATTGTCCAAAATCATGTCATGAGCACGTAGCGAGTCTAAGCAAAGGTACTACAACGGTCTAAACCCATGTTGGCGATTTAATAATGTCCAACTAGTAATCCACAACTAGGGTGACAAGGGGTCATGGCACATACTTAAATAATCAAGGTGTCATACTGACAAATTGGTATTTATCTAACCCCATGTTTAAACAAAGTATTTTTCTAATTGAACTAGCATGCAATAGTTTAAATCAAAATAGATTTGAAATAGGATCAACATGGTCAAAGCACAACTTGCCTTCAAAAAGTACTTGTTCTTGGTCTTGAGTTGGATCTGAGTCAATACTTCTCCTTGAATCCTTAGGCACTTCAACGTCTACTCGTAAAGCGTGCAAATAGCAAATACACGAATAAACAATAGGCAAAAAGTGTCCAAACATCCAAATAAAATCCATAAATAGAGAGAACATAATTTTATGAGTTTTTAGAAACTAGAATCGTCAAATTTGGAGTTAAGGCGTTAAAAGTTATGATTATTTAAAGTTTAAATAATCAATTAAATAATTTTGCAGAGAAAAACTTTAGTCCAAAAATTAAATAAAATTCATATTTAGGTAGATCTCAATTTTATACAAATTTAGAAATTTGAATCACTCAAATCGGAGTTGAAACGCAAAAGTTATAAGCGTTTGAAGTTTTGAAATTCAAATCAATTATTAAACCGATTTATTAAATCATTTTCTTTTAGGAAAATCATTTATTGCGTCGGCGAGGACACGTGGCAGCACCTTTGGATTGGTCTGCGGCGTCGGTAGGTCCATGGACTCGGTCCCACGCTCGGCTCGGGTCTCACCGTGGACCGGTCCCACGGCTCCACGTGAGGCCGACATGTGGGACCACTCGGATAGCGTCATTCTTTGGCGTCGTGAGGCCGCTCGACCACGGCTGGCAGTGGGTCCCATGGGTAGCGTCATTCTTGGCGTCGGCGCTTGGCTGGGCGACCAGCGACATCGCGAGCCGCCATGACGCGGCGTGACGTCATGGTGCGGTTTGGTTGTCCCGCTGACACGCGGGCCCCGCGTGTCAGAGACACGCGCTCACGCGCGCGTGGACTGCGCTGACCGCGACGGTCAGTCTCCCGCACACGTGGCTAGATCTCGACCGTTGATTTGAAAATCAACGGCGCGGATTGATCTGGACTCACGCGTTTGGGGTGACCGCGGTTGATCTGGACCGTTGGATCTAGATCGGACGGTCAAGATTGGATCTGGGATTTTGGACGAAATCTCACCGTGAGATGACGTGGCGCAATCTGGGCCCTTGGATGGAGATCCGACGGCTGAGAGATCTTGAAGTCCGTCGATGGCCCACGGCGGCGCTGGCTTGCCGGAGTTGGGGACGACGACCACGGCAACGGCGCTTCGGGCGTGCTCCGGCGATGTGAGAGGTCCCTCCCGACGGCTTGGCCTCCGGTTCCAGATCGACCTCAACGGCGGCGGAGGGCAGCGGAGATGGCGGCAATCGGCGAAAAACTACTGGCGGAACGCTACGGCAACTCCGGCGGCGATTGCGGCTAGGCGGCGGCGGCTCAGCGGCGTTGTCTAGGCTACTGCGCGCACGGAAGTCGGCGTCACGGCAAGACGGGTGGCGGCGCATTAAATAGGGCCCTCGGCGTCGGTAAACGCCACGGAGACCGAGACACCGCTCACAGGCGGCGAGTCCGGCGAGGACTTCGGCCCGGGCTACGTGGCAGCGCGCGGCCGTTGGATCGAGATCCAGCGGTGCGTGAGTTTGGGTTCGGTCGGACTCGCGAGCGGTGGCCTGGCTCGGGCTCGGGTCGGTGGCGTGGCTCAATCGTGGCCGTTGGATCTTGATCCAACGGCCGACGAGTTTGGGTTCTACGAGTGGGTTCGACTCAACCACGGCTCGGTCGATTCGGTCGGACTCGAACTCGAGTCTGACTCGGGCTCGGTCGGATGAACAGTACAAACCCACTCGCATTTTCCAGCGATTTAATATTTAAAATAATTCCCAGTAATTCATCTAATTCATTAAAAATAGCAAAATACTCAGAAAAATTCCAGAAAAATTCTGGAAAATATTTTGGAACATTTTGGACTCAAATAAAATATTTCCAACAAAATTTTATTTGCAAAATTAAATTCTTTAATTATTTCAAAATGGAATAAATTCAAATAAATCCAAATAAATTCCAGAAAATTTCAAAAATTCACCAAAGTGCCAAATCACACATGAATTTAAGAAAAGCAAAATTTTGGGGTGTTACAAACCTCCCCCCTTTAATAGAATCTCGTCCCCGAGATTCAGGGCTTACTAAAGGAATAGGTTTGGAAACTCTTTCTTCAAATCCTCTTCGCGCTCCCAAGTCGCTTCGCTTTCTTCATGGTTGCTCCACTGAACTCTACAGAAATGGGTTGACTTGTTTCTAGTTTCTCGATCCATTGTGTCTAGAATCCTCACGGGATGCTCCTTATAAGTCAAATCCTCTTGCAAAATTAAATTCTTTAATTATTTCAAAATGGAATAAATTCAAATAAATTCCAAATAAATCCAAATAAATTCCAGAAAATTCCAAAAATTCACCAAAGTGCCAAATCACACATGAATTTAAGAAAAGCAAAATTTTGGGGTGTTACACAACACAACCCGAAGTTTTGTTGAAAACACGATAGGCGTAAGCATTTGATCCATATCATAGCAAGAAACCTTCATCGATCTTTGGAGCAAATTTGGAGTTCTTAGGCTTCTTGTTTAGGATAAAGCATTTACTACCAAAAAATCTAAAATATGAAATGTTTGGTTTGTTACCGGTGAGGAGTTCGTATGCCGTTTTCTTCAATATCTTGTGGAGATATAATCGGTTGATGGCATGACAAGCGGTGTTGACGGCTTCCGCCCAAAAATGGTCGGAGATCTTGTACTCATCAAGCATTGTTCTTGCCATCTCGATCAATGTCCGATTCTTTCTTTCTACCACTCCATTTTGTTGAGGGGAGTATGGAGCGGAGAACTCGTGCTTGATCCCTTCTTCATCAAAGAATTCTTCGACTTGAGTATTCTTGAATTCACTTCCATTATCGCTTCGAATCTTCTTGATCTTCAACTCGAATTCATTTTGGGCTCTTCTTGCAAACTTCTTGATTATCCCTTGTGTTTCACTTTTCTCTTGCAAAAAGAATACCCACATGAAGCGAGAAAAATCATCAACAATGACTAAACCATACTTGTTACATCCGATGCTTATATAAGCAACGGGTCCGAAGAGGTCAATGTGTAGAAGCTCCAATGGTTTTGTCGTCGTCATGATGTTCTTCGCGGGATGACGCGCTCCAACTTGCTTTCCGGCTTGACACGCGCTACAAATTCTATTTTTCTCAAACTCAACATTAGTTAGTCCAATTATGTGATCCCCTTTGAGAAGTTTGTCAAGATTTCTCATGCCAACATGGGCTAGCCGGCGATGCCACAACCAACCCATGCTAGACTTTGCCATAAGGCATGTTTGAAGTTTAGCGCTATTTGCATTGAAGTCAACTAAATAGAGCTTACCCTTCAAATATCCTTTAAAGGCAATTGAGGAATCATCTCTTCTCAAGACGGTCACATCTACATTAGTAAATAGACAATTGTAGCCCATTTCACACAATTGCGATACGGACAACAAGTTGTAATTTAAAGATTTAACTAAAAGAACATTTGAAATGGAATGATCATTAGAAATAGCAATTTTACCTAATCCCATTACCTCACCCTTACCATTGTCACCAAATACAATATTTTCATATTGTGACCCTTTCTTATCAAAAGATGAAAACATTTTCTTTTCTTCGGTCATGTGGTTTGTGCAACCACTATCAAGCACCCAACTTGATCCACCGGAGGTATAATCCTACAATATCACATTAGACTTTGTTTTTAGGTACCCAAATCCTTTTGGGTCCTTGCATGTTAGTGATCAATACTTTCGGTACCCACACCTTCTTTTTGCTTGCATCATTAGAGTGGTGGGCACCGACAAAATGAGCAACCACTTTACCACGGTGGTTTCTCTTCAATATATAAGAAGCAAAGTGAATAGAATGAGATGTATGATGTTGAAGATGCTTCTTAGATTCTTGCCCGGTCTTGATGACATGTGTGGTGGTCAATGGTTGTTTGTCATTTCCTTTGACAAACTTGATGCATTCTTTACCTTTTACCACCACACGGTCATTTCCTTTGCACTCGTACTTATCATATCCTAGCCCTTCTTTGTTTTTGTTGCCTCGACCATTTATGGTCTTATATAGGGCATCCTTGGATTGATAAGTCTTCATGCAACCGTATCTTACCAAGGCACTTAATCTCTCGTTTTCGCTTTTTAATACTTACACAAATTGGGAGTTAGTAGTGCAAGCATTAACATCAATATTGTAGCAACGAGAGCAACCATTGCTAGTGGAAGGAATAGATGCTAACGGTGAATCAACAATTGGAGAGTTAATATCATTAAGAGATTCAATTTGCACTTCAAGAGCTTGAAGATTGTTTTCTAGACTTATGACATTCTCTTGAAGTGACTCATTTGAACCCTTAAGCATCTCAATTGAATTATTAGCCAAATCAAGCTTTTTTGTTAACAATTCAATAGTCTCCTTTTCTTTAGTGAGGATCTTCTCGAGAGCAAGAGTTTTCGTCTTTTCACAAATTAGCAACTGTGAAATCATGTGATGAAAAATTGGCTTAATGATGAATTTGGTATTGCAAAGTGGTTGTGCTTATGACATGTGTGGTGCATGTGCATGTGTTGTTTCAGTTGATTATTTGATATGCTTGTGATAGCATGGTAATTATTTTGCTTGATGCAATGCGCTCATGTGAGTGGTTGCATGGATTGATCTTGAGTCAAGTCGTGGACTTGTGCTCGTACATGGTTGTGTGTTTGTTCATGTGCAGGTGTTGCTTGAGGTCGAACGTGGTCGGTGACGGGACCGGAACTAGGTTCATGGAGGAACTGAGGTTCGAGACTAGGTTCAGGGAGGAATCGAGGTCTTGGTGGTCGAGGATGTCATGCGGAGCGTTTGGACTAGAGAACGGTGCACGTGGTTGCTAGTGAGTCACGTGAGTACGGCAGGTGGGCCGTACGCGTGCAGTTGTAATCGTTTTGAGGTAGCTTGCATGTATTGGGCCATGTTGGGCCAAGTGGAGATGCATGCGAACTCTTCTAGGGTTTTCTTATAAATAGGGGGAGGTGCCCCCTGTTTATTGTGTGCTTGGGATTTAGGGTTTGTACTCTTTTGTTTGGAGTACTGTAATCAGACTAGACAAAAAGAAATAAAGCTTAAATTCTTCGTAGCCGCATACGCACAAAAAAATCGTCGGATCAATCTCGACTTCCTCAGCGTATTAGTGTTCTTGGTCAAATCCAAAGCGAAGACCTTCCAGCGGTGGCGGCGCAAGTGCACCACGAAAAAAAAGAAGAACAGCCGATCGACCTACGTGCGCGAGGCCTGCACGTCTGTCCGTCGTGTGCTGCATCGTTGCGGTCAAGGAGCACCTAGCGAACGCCACGGTGCAGAACTTCCTCCTGGCAACGAAGAGAAACAAAAGCAAGTTGCATGTCCTCTTGACACAAGATCAAAAGGTGGGAAAGCAACATGCAGCACCTGGTAATTATGCAATACCGTCATACGTAAGTCATCTTGATTAACTCATGCACTTTGGATGGAATGCATGCTAGCTCTTCGTTCTGCATTGTTGGGATTAGTTAACTAGCTTATGAATCCGATCTATACATGTGCTACAGTAACTCACAACTTACTGTAGCAACAGGAAAGTAACGTGAGCTTTCAGTAGAACTAATTGATCTAACTAATCTACTGTTCCCCTTTTTGATTGATAGATTGATTCATTACTTTACCTTCATAATTTTGATTTGATCTATTCCAAACCTCCCTAGGTCATCAAGTTATTGATCTACAAAATTTGATTGGTTAATTCCTTTTAGATTTTGTTTAATTACGAAATTAGGGTTTAATTAATTCGCGTCTCTTTTGGAACAGTCAACTTGCAAAGCCTATAACTTTTGATTCGTAGATCCGATTGAGTTGATTCTTATTGGGTTAGTTTCTAAATTGAATCTAGTTTCTACAGTAAAAATTTCACATCTTTCTAACGGTTGGATCTTCGGTAATTCATGTTTTAGTGAACATAGGTCAATCTGTTTTTGCGTGAAATCGAAGCGATTATTTGATTCCGAATTGGGGTGAATTGTTAGTAGTTTAAATTTTTGATTTTAGCTTCCGCGCAATCATTCACCCCCCCTCTGATTGCTATATTAGTCTATATCGATCCTACAGCAACTCTTCTTGCTTCTCGAGAGTCTCCTCTTGGCTATCTATTCTTTTCAATAGCTTATGAATCTTAGCAATAGCCGATTTGCTCAAGTCACAAAGTAGAGCATCATCATCATCATTATCATCACTATCTAATTCACTATCACTACTAGGGGGTTTTGTTTTAGCCATTACCTTGCGCCCTTTAGCCATAAAACAAATAGGCGCGTCGTGGTCGGAGTCGTTGTCGCTCAATTCCCCGAATAGTGACTTGGTTGGTGGAGCGGCTTCAATGGCGAGGGTGGCGACTCCTTCATCATCGGTGTCGGGGTCAGAGTCGTTTGAATCCCATTCTTCTCCAATGTGAGCTCGCCCCGAGTAGTTCTTCTTGTAGGTCTTGTTCTTCTTATGCGGCTCATTCTTCTTGGTCTCATTTGGGTTGTTCTTCTTCTTTGGACAATCGGCGATGAAGTGTCCAACTTCACCGCACTCATAGCAAGCCCTCTTAGTGTTTCTTCTTCCTCTTGATTTGTCGTTGTAGTTCTTCTTGTATTTGCTTGAACCATCATACTTGAGGAATTTTTTGAATTTTCTTACAAACAATGCCAAATCTTCCTCATCTTCGCTTTCATCTTCCTCTTCATCACTTGAGGTTGATTCTTCCTTTCTACTTGCCTTCAAGGCTATTTCTTTTGATCTTGAACTCGAACTTTGCTTGGCAAGATTTTTTACATCCTTTGCTTCCTCTTCCATAAGCTCATGTGAGAGGATTCTACCAAGAATATCATTGGGTGTGAGCCTCTTGAAGTCTTTTCGCTCTCGTATAAGAGTTACGAGAGTCGAATTCCTTGGAGCAAAGGCTCTCAACATCCTCTTCACCACGACGTGGTCCGTCATATCCTTGCTTCCAAGCCCTCGGATCTTGTTCACAAGGATCATCAAGCGATCATACATTTGTTGCGGAGATTCATCATCATTCATCACAAACCTCCCCAACTTTCCTTCAAGTAACTCAATCATTGATTCCCTCACACTTGATGTTCCTTCGTGAGCTACTTGGAGTGTGTCCCATATCTCTTTGGCTTCTTCTAGACCATCAACCTTGTTGAATTCTTCGGGACTCAATGCTCCAAGCAAAACACTCGCGGCTTGTGCATTTCGGTGGATGTTTTGTTCTTGTTGCGGTGTAAGCTCCATGTCGTCTTCCGGCATGTCTAAACCTGTACACACAATCTTCCAAACACTAGGATGGAGAGACATCAAATGCATTTTTATTTTGTGCCTCCAAGCGGAATAGTACGTGCCATCGAAAAATGGTGCACGCCCGGAGGGCACAGTAATATAGGAATGCGAAGAAGAAGTATTCAATTTTTCGTAATTAAAAGGAATTTGAGCTCCCTACGATGACGTTGAGGTGTCACCTTCCTTGGTCTTCGCGGTAGTTCCATGTCTGGCCTTTGGACTACCTTCTTCCCCCGACACGACAACCTTCAATCCGGTGTTGGCCATCACGTTCCCTTCAAGCGGTTAAGCCTTCAAGAAGGTCAAGCTCTGATACCAATTGAAAAGATGAGAAAGTTGCCTAGAGGGGAGGGGTGAATAGGCAACTTAAAAAATAAACTAAATTCGTCGCAGCGGAAAGAGTATCGGAACTTCCGGTGTTGGATCGGAACTTCCGATTTAATCGGAACTTCCGATACCAGTTCGGAATGTCCGATCGACTTTTGACACGAACAATTAACGACTGAAAACAATGAACTTGAGAAACAATATGAGAATGTTATATCAAAGCAATAAGGAAACCAGCTTAAGTAAAGTAAATGAAATGACACGGATTTGTTCCCGGAGTTCGGATTCTTGAGGGAATCCTACGTCTCCGTTGAGGAGACTCCAAAGAGCCGGGTCTTTTCCAACCCTTTCCTCCCAAACCTCGGTCACACTTGAGGCTTGGTTCCACTATTGGCTCCTTTCCTTTCAGAGGCAGAGCCGACCTTCACAAACTTCTCACGGTGTCCCACAATCCTTGGGAGCTCGTGAGCGACGCCTAACCGTCTAGGAGTCCTTCAACCTCCAAGAGTAACAAATGCACGATTGATCGATCTTGGAGGAACACTCTAATGCTCGAGATGAATGACACTTGCTTTTCACTTCAACCTCTAGATCTCAACTATTGTTCTCACTCTCTAGATGATCCCTAAGATCAAAGAGGAGAACTCAATAGAAAGCTAGAAGGTGCTCAAGGTGCTCTAGAGTTCTGCCAACATGAGTGTGTCACCCTCAAATGAGAGAGGAGTGGGGTATTTATAGATTCTTGCAAAAACTAGCCGTTATACACCCACTCAGCTGCATATCGGAACTTCCGATGTCAACATCGGAATGTCCGATATGTGCAAACATTCAGAACTCGAGCGCACTTCAACGGTCGAAATAGGTGCATCGGAACTTCCGATGTTAGCATCGGAACTTCCGATGTTCCCAGAAAGGCACCTTGACAAATGCTTCTAAGTCCATATCGGACTGTCCGATATAAACATCGGAACTTCCGACTTAACATCAGAATGTCCGATCTAATATATCGGAATGTCCGATAATTCCATAGAGCTCCCTTTTTCAGGTTTGAACACATCGGAACTTCCGATGTCAAATATCGGAACTTCCGATATTTCCAGAGAGCACCCTAGAAAGCTTCAACAACGTATCGGAACTTCCGATCGAAAATATCGGAACTTCCGATACATGTTCCACGCATCGGACTAAAGCAAGCATGCACATCGGAATGTCCGGCAACATCGGAACTTCCGATGTAACATCGGAATGTCCGAATTGAACTTTGATAAAAACACATTCTGGTGCATGCGCGGTGACTTAGGGTCTCAACAAGAATTAAAGTAACATTCATCTGAGCATAGAGACTATCCTAGATCATTTCCGATGCATCCCTCTTAATAGTACGGCATTCCTACGACACAAAACATAGAAAATAGGAATACAATGCCGTTTTACTCGGTTAAATTCGTTTGAGGGTATCCTTCGCATGTAGAAGATCTCACATTGAACCTTTTACCTGCTCATAAGCTCATTGAAGACATTAGTCTCTTTAATCATTTGTCATTAATCAACCAAAACCAATTTGGGGGCCTAGATGCACTTTCAGTGGTGACTGATAGGAGCTAGTTGGTGATGGCCAGGGCTACGGTGCCCATCGGGAGCTTGTCGATGATGGCCTGGGCTTGGCGGCGGCGGGGGTCTCAGAACTTTGGCAGTAGCGGCGGTATTCGTTGGCAACGGGACCCCACCAAAGATAGGGGATGAGTGGTGGTTGGATGTATTCATTCTTCCATCTTGTTACTCGCCAGTCTTTGATCGATCTGATTTCCAGGTAAATTAGAGGGGTTGAAGTCTAGATGGTGGTGCCCCAACTTTTAGTTGAAATCAATTTCCATGTGGCAATGTTCAAGATCCGGGGATCCCTAGATCGAGCTTACAAATGTAATTCTGGTTGCCTTTGTCTGTAAAACAATATTGAAAGGGGTAGAAATGGAATGGGAATTGTATTATATCACGAACTTTCTTTCCGTATACAGACTATTATGAAAACAGGCTACACACTCTCTCTTCAACCATACACAACACACCATACTCAACACAGACTCTCTCCTTGAATCCTTGCGGGTGTATCACATTTATAGCATCGAATGGATGGCGGTTGTCATCTTCGGAGAGGTGTCTTCCTACCAAAAAGTGTTTTGTGGCCAAAAGGCATCTTCTCACTGAAGAGGTGTCTTTTTGTCAGAGGGACGCCTCTTCATAAGGAGTAACTTCCAAAAGGTCATCTATACCTATTAGAGAAAGCTTCTCCCGCATGTTATCCTTAAGCAAAGATTTCTTTCCGACCTAAATCAGGTCGGGACAAAGGTTGTCCTTTACCCAATCCTGTATAAGTCGGTGTGATAAAGGGCATTATGTCTGACCTATAAAGATCCACAAGTCATAACGTGTTGAGTAATTAGACAATTTCCAGATTAAATTCCGAATATAAATCATGAACAACATCATAGAAACTAGCATGTATTTCTCTACCATACTAGACAGCACGAACAACAAGTCCATCTTGTTAAACATGATTAACCACGAGATTAGGACAGATCGAACGTACTGAGCAGAAGAAGATGCAGATGCCGTGGCTGATGCAGTCGCGATGTTGACGTGGACGACGTTATTAACGGCACATCACAGGAGCCGCTCACTACGACGCCTAGCAGCAAGAACAGGAAGACGACCCGTGGTGAAGATCTTGAGCAGTTGCGCGAAGCGTTTCCCAAAAACCTTATTCGCCCTCTCCCGGTGCAGGATCTCGAAGGTGAAGGGTTCCGAAGACCTGCTCTCCCGATCGCAGGTGCACGCCGGCGCTCAGAATGGAGAAGGCTACGGTGGTAGCGCAACAGCGAGAGGTGGCAAAACACTAACTCCTCTCAAGCCTCAAGCACACTCCTGGTGGTGGCCTATAGGTGGTTTATATAGAGAGCCACATGTGTTCCTCCCCTTCCACTAGCAATATGGTACTAAAGGGTTCCACCATCCTCATGCTCCTACATAGGCCTTTGAGATTTCCTTTGGAATTAGTTGGCCTTTACATGAGCCAAGCCTACTATATTCCAACAATCCCCCACCAGATCTCAAATGCCCATTTAGAGATTTGCCAATACTCACTACTGTTTGATATACCAGCATTTCAGCAGAGACTGTTAAGTTGAACTTCTGCCTAGAGATCCAAGCTACACCCATTCACAACTTGAACAATGGACTACGCCTTGAATTGCAAGTTTTGTGTGGACAGGTTTCACTCAAAGTCATAACTGATACCTGGCTGCCAGTAGCCCCCTCCGCGGGTGGAGCATATGCGTCGTACTCCATGGTCTCTTCATGAGCTTACTAGAGATCACCCCAGTCTCATAGACTACGACGTTAGACAGTCGGGCTCATATAAGTGTGTTCTTTCAAGAATGCTCTGTAGGACAGCATCTTTGTTAGTTAAAGCCAACAGAAACACATTAAGGCATATCGCCGTCCTGCCTTACAGCCTTTTGAGAGTATTGCATCTTCACTTGGAGATGGCAACAGATTACTCTCCTCAGTTCGCCAATTGCTTGTTTTACCCAGGACCTAATTCACGGGATTTCCGATCACAAAGACTGGGTTACCACAATGGCAACTTATATGGGTCTCATACCCATCTCCCTAGATGCACCTTCTATCACATTCCGTGATAGTCCCTTTGTAAAGGGATATGCCAGGTTTTTGTCTGTTTGAATATAAGTCACACTTATTACTCCGGAGTTTCTCAATTTCCTAACAGACTTCAATCGTCTTTTAACATGTCTTGATGACTTCGCATTATCCTTAGCACTGTTCACTTTAGCAATCACAAGATTGATTATCACAGTTCATAAGGATAGCCGGTATTGGTTTTTCAACCACCGGCAAGTCCATCAAGAGCTCACGCAGCCAATCTGCCTCTACAGTGGCTGTATCTAAAGCGGTGAGCTCTGCCTCCATGGTTGACCTTGTCAAAATGGTCTGTTTGCAAGACCTCCATGACACTGCACCACCACCAATGGTAAATACATATTCACTTGTAGCATAGAGCTCATCAACAGCAGAAATCCAGTTCGAGTCACTATATCCCTCAACCACTGCAGGGTGCCCTGAATAATGAATCCCATAACTCGTAGTACCTTTCAAATAGCGCATTACCCTTTCAAGTGCATGCCAATGATCAGAACCCGGGTTTGACATGAACCTACTCAATTTTCTCACAGCAAATGATATATCAGGTCTTGTTGCACCAGCAAGATACATGAGCGAACCGATAATCTGAGAATATCTTAATTGGTTTAAGCCAATTTTCTTATTCTTTCTCAGTGTCACACTGGGATCATAAGGAGTGGGAGAGGGCTTGCTGTCCATAAAGCCAAACTGGTTCAAGACCTTCTCCACATAGTGGGATTGCGAAAGAGTAATCCCACTGTCATCCTTAATAAGCTTGATGTTCAGAATTACATCAGCTTCTCCCAGATCTTTCATATCAAATTTCTCTGATAGGAAAGACTTGACCTCATTGATCACATCAATATTTGTGCCAAATATCAGTATATCGTCCACATAAAGGCACAATATAACTCCTTCACCCCCACCATAGCGATAATATACACATCTATCAGCCTCATTAATGGCAAAGCTCGCAGAAGTCAAGGTGGTATCAAACTTCTCATGCCATTGCTTAGGTGCTTGTTTTAGGCCATACAAAGATTTCAATAATTTGCACACCTTGCTCTCTTGACCCTTTACTACAAACCCATCAGGTTGTTCCATGTAAATTTTCTCATCTAACTCTCCATTAAGGAAAGCTGTCTTCACGTCCATCTGATGAACAAGAAGACCATACGAGGCAGCCAGGGAAAGTAATACTTGAATGGTGGTCATTCTAGCAACAGGTGAATAAGTATCAAAGAAATCTTCGCCTTCCTTTTGGGTGTAACCCTTAGCCACAAGCCGAGCCTTGTACTTCTCAATAGTACCATCAGGCCTAAGCTTCTTCTTGAACACCCACTTACAACCCACAGGTTTACAACCATATGGCCGTTCAGTTACCTCCTAAGTCCCATTGGCGAGAATCGAGTCCATCTCATTATGGACAGCTTCTTTCCAATTGTCTGCATCTGGAGATACATATGCCTCTGCAATGGACGTGGGAGTGTCATCCACGAGGTACACAATGAAATCATCACCAAAGGATTTCTCAATCCTCTGTCTCTTGCTCTTTCTAAGAGCTTCATTGTCATTCGCCTCTAGGACTTTTTTAGGTGGTTGCTCAGAAGACTCAATAGGTATAACAGTTTCAGGAATTATCTCAGAAGAAAATCTAGAAGTGCTATGCATATCTTTCATCGGAAAAATATTCTCAAAAAATGTAGCATCGCGAGACTCCATAATAGTATCACCATAAATATCAGGCACATCATATTTAACTACTAAAAATCTATAGGCGATGCTCTACTGAGCATATCCCAGAAAGACACAATCCACTATCTTAGGCCCGAGCTTACGCTTTTTGTTAATCGGTATATTGACTTTCGCCAAGCATCCCCACGTGCGTAAGTAAGAAAGTGATGGTTTTCTCCCAACCCACTTCTCATAAGGGGTCTTCTCCATGTTTCTGTTAGGAACTCTATTCAGGACATGACATGAAGTCAACATAGCTTCCCCCCACCATGCCTTAGATAAACCAGCCGTGTCTAACATGGCGTTCACCAAGTCAGTCAGCGTGCGATTTTTCCTCTCGGCAATCCCGTTTGATTCAGGTGAGTAGGGAGGTGTCCTCTCATGAATAATACCATGTTTCACACAGAAATCATCAAAGATTTTGGGAAAATATTCGCCACCACGATCCGACCTAAGGCATTTGATCTTTCTCTCCAGTTGATTTTCAACTTCAGCTTTATAGATTTTGAAGTAGTGTAGCGTCTCGTCTTTAGCTTTCAACAAGTAAACATAACAAAATCTAGTTGCATTATCAATCAATGTCATGAAATATCTCTTTCCACCCTTTGTCAACATGCCATTCATCTCGCATAGATCAGAATGTATGAGTTCTAGAGGTGCCAAGTTCCTCTCCTCAGCCGCCTTGTGAGGCTTTCGAGGTTGCTTTGATTGCACACAACTATGACACTTATATAGAACCTTTGGCAATAGTGAAATTCGAAATTAAACTCATGCTGGAAAGCCGATTCATAAGACCAAAGTTAATGTGGCATAAACGAGAGTGCCAAATACTCACATCATCATTAACACTACCACAAATGTGGTTCACAGACTTATTACTAAAATCTGAAAGGGAAAAACGGAACAAGCCTCCACACTCATAGCCTTTACAATAAATAGTCCATGCCTCGACACAACTACTTTATTGGACTCTAACACTACCTTATACCCGTTTCTGCATAGAAGGGAGCCACTAACGAGATTCTTGCTTATAGAAGGGACATGCTGCACGTTCTTTAGCTGCACGATCTTTCCCAAGTAAACTTCAGATCCACTGTGCCAGAGCCATGAACAGAAGCATGTGACCCATTCCCCATTAGGATAGAGGAATCCCGAGCGACCCTGTGTCTCCAGTGTTGCTAGCGGTCACCGTGTTGACAGCCTTGGACGCCTGTCCATTGTTGGCCTTTTTCCCTCGACGGTCTGCCCAATCTGGGCATTCCTTGGAAAAATGTCCGACTTCACCACATGCGAAGCAGGGTATCTCAGCCTTGTTCATCTTCTTCTTCTTGAAGTTGGTAGTCTTATTAGGCTTGTTCTTCCCTTTGTTCTTGCCGTAGTTCTTCTGAACCATATTGGCGCTGGACTGGCCCTCGGCTCCACTACCACTGAAGTCCTTAGCCCGAGCCTTCTCTTCAACATCAAGGGACGCTATCAGATTTTCGACTGATATCTTTGTCCTCTTATGTTATAGAGTAGTGTTGAAACTCCTCCACGAGGGAGGCAGTTTTGCAATGATGCAACCGGCCACAAAAGGATCAGGTAAGACACATTCCAGGAGTTCGAGTTCCTTGACAATGCACTGTATCTCATGGGCTTGCTCTACAACAGAGCGATTATCAGCCATCTTATAGTCATGAAAGTTTTCCATGACATACAGTTCATCGCTCAAGATCCGATGCACCGAACTTGGCGTTCAGTGTATCCCACAGCACCTTCGCATCTGTTATGTGCATGTACACATCACACAGACGGTCGGCAAGAACGCTAAGAATGCATCCCACGAAGATAGTATTGGCATCCGTGAAACTTTTCTGCTGCTCAGCAGAGAGATCACCTTCAGGCTTGCCTTTACTAACCCAGAATACATTCATAGCCGTAAGCCAGAGCGTGACCTTGACTTGCCACCTCTTAAAGTGCACACCAGAGAATTTAATCTCCGGCCTCAGTGCGTCGGCAAAACCAGCCATTGTTAATCCAGGAAGTTGTCTACAATAAGGTTTTTGGATTGTTGAGTAATTAGACAATTTCCAGATTAAATTCCGAATATAAATCATGAACAACATCATAGAAACTAGCATGTATTTCTCTACCATACTAGACAGCACGAACAACAAGTCCATCTTGTTAAACATGATTAACCACGAAATTAGGACAGATCGAACGTACTGAGCAGAAGAAGATGCAGATGCCGCGGCTGATGCAGTCGCGACGTTGATGTGGACGACGTTATTGACGGCACGTCGCAGGAGCCCCTCACTGCGACGCCTAGCAGCAAGAACAGGAAGACGACCCGTGGTGAAGATCTTGAGCAGTCGCGCAAAGCGCTTCCCAAAAACCTTATTCGCCCTCTCCCGGTGCAGGATCTCGAAGGCGAAGGGTTCTGGAGACCTGCTCTCCCGATCGCAGGTGCACGCCGGCGCTCGGAATGGAGAAGGCTACGGTGGTAGCGCAACAGCGAGGGGTGGCAAAACTCTAACTCCTCTCAAGCCTCAAGCACACTCCTGATGGTGGCCTATAGGTGGTTTATATAGAGAGAGCCACATGTGTTCCTCCCCTTCCACTAGCAATATGGGACTAAAGGGTTCCACCATCCTCATGCTCCTACATGGGCCTTTAAAATTTCCTTTGGGATTAGTTGGCCTTTACATGAGCCAAGCCCTCTATATTCCAACAGAACGTTCCTGACCTGGTAGTGGCTCAGATCAGAGATTCAGGATAAGTTCTCGTCTGACCTACATTGCAGGTTGAGTAGTTATTCACGTGATCAACGGTAACTTTGACCGAATGATAGTACGACATTTAATGTGAGCTGTATTTATGAGGATGTGACTGGCTTCTAAAAAATCATAACTATTTATAGGCCTTAGACAGATCAATCATCGAAACCATGGAATTAGGGTCAAATTCCAAGACTGTATTCTAAAGCATCGAAATGGCCATGGAATTGGAATCGTGATTCCAATTGCCCAATTCCATCCCCAATTCTGACATGTAAACAGCCATGGAATTGGAATCTTGATTCCAATTGCCTAATTCCACCCCCAATTCTGACATCTAAATGGGCTGTAAGCAATTTTCAAATCTTATCTAACAAATTAGCTCGATAAGTTCGTAACGATAGTACTTTTTATAACTAGAAATTGTATGCACCGTAGCCACCCCGTTTCTTTTAGTAGGTTTAATTATAAGTTGTAATTAACACTACTTAGAAGCATGCATTAGCTAGGTTAAATTACTCCAATTTTGTCTGGTTTCTCCAAAACAAATGGGTGCGTGCGTGCTATAAAGATGCCCTGTGTAATGCCCATGTCCTAAATAGGCTTCAGTTACGAATGAAAGCTCCATGGCTTCCCCTAGAAAAAAAAAGCTCCAGTTCACCAGCATAGGATAAATCGCGCATACACATTAACTTTATTTATACTTTTACCATCGTTTTACGTCAAAAGGTTAACCTAGTGTTCCAAAGCATTTGGCACCTGGCTAGACTTATACTTCTCTGGTCACAAACCGTTATCATTTTTGGATGTCGATACGATCTTTAAAATACGATTTTGATCGCTAATTTATATTATGATATATTCTTGAAACCCAAAAAAACTATAATACTAGAAAAGTATTTTTCGAGACAAAACTACGGAATGACTTTCATGTATCCACTTTAAATATTTAAAAAGATATTGACACGAGGAGGACATGGCCCTTTTCAATGCGAGCACTTCGATACTTTTAGGGAATGGGGAGACAGCCAGATTCTGGACTTCTAACTGGCTCTTTAGCTCCGCACCGATGAACATAGCTCCTCAATGTTTCAGCCTTGTCCGAAGGAAAAATAGCTCGGTAAAACAGGAATTGACAAATAACAATTGGATGATTCAGCTCCGAAGAATTTCGACAGGACAACAGTTGCAGGAATTCATATCCCTTTGGAGTATTCTGCAGGAGGTACAACTGCATCCAGACATCCAGGATAAGATTACCTGGCGTTGGACCGAGGACGGTCTTTATACAACAAAGTCGGCGTACATGGCGCAGTTCGTAGGGTCATTGCCGGATCATGACTCTTCGTTAATCTGGAAGGCAAAAATGCAGAATAAGTGCAGATTCTTCGCATGGTTACTCCTCCAAAACAGGCTTCAGACTGCAGATAACCTGGCTCTAAGAGGTTGGCCTTCTACCCCGGTTTGTTGTCTCTGCGGCATAGGGGAAGATGTAACTCTACATCTTATGTTAACTTGCCCTTTTGCAAAGCAAACTTGGTCTACTTTGTTCTGCAAGTTGCAGATTCTGCCTTTGCCGCAGCAGGATATGGGGGCGGACTTGTCTATTTCCTCATGGTGGCAGAACATTCTAAGGGCTCTGCCCAAGGGACGGCGCAAGATCTTGGCTGGTTCGCTCATCTTTGCTTTTTGGAACATCTGGAAAGAGAGAAATGCTCGCATCTTCAACAACTGCTACTCTCCGGTGTCCTCTGTAGTTAAGAAAACCCTTAGTGATATTTCTAACTTTAAGCTAGCAGCGAGGTCTGGCTTTTTGTAGTAGTCGGCCGGTGTGTTCTTTTGCTCGCCGCTGAGTCGGCTTCGCTCTTCTGTTTTCTGTTTTCTGTTTTCTTTTGTATTGGACTGTTTTCTGGTTTCCCTGTTTGTTTTCTGTTCCCTACCTTAATTGATGCGGCAGAGCTCTTACCTTTTCTTTCAAAAAATTTTTTAAAAGAAATTTGACTATACCTATGCCCAAAACGATAACTATTTGCGACTGAAGGAAGTATATTATTTCCTCTTAAGAGTACAATTGGTTTAGATTCGATCAGATATCATTCTTTTCGCATCCTAAACTATATTTTTTTTGTCGAACTTGAGAAAATAAACCCTTCGGCTGCCGAATCAAATTTGACAGTACGAGCTGCCGAATAATAAGGCAACGCAATTCTCGGTCACATCACCAGACTGAATGGAATTATTCTCTGTACCATATGATTTGCTTTCTCCTGTAGACCCTGCAACATTGACATAATTTAATTCGTAATAGACCAACAGATCTTTTCCCCTTATCACGCAGGGAAATCGATAAGTTGCCTCTAAAGCTGTCAAATTTTGTTATAATGCCCTGCGAGTAGCCTGGACGTGACATTAACCATCGATGTGTGGTGCGGATTGATTTCTTCGATCTTGCGAAACAGTTGGAATCATGGCTTCCAAAAGGATCGTGTTTATGCTAATAACGACACGGCTTGTAGTTGGGCGATTACATTAATTATTCTCTCTTTAGAGGGTTCCAAAAGGATCGTAGGATATTTCTGTTTTTATCTTCTCTCTTTTTTTTTCGGTTAAACAGGCTTTTGCGTACAGCAATTTTCTTTTATCGTAGGAATGTATTATATTAATTATTATACAGTACGAATAGAGGTAGAGATACAAAATACAAACGACCAAAGATCTGGATTAGAGACTCTAGCAAGGAATTAAAGAACTGAAGATCCGAGACCATCCTTTACTCTCTGCATATGCAGGGTGATGTCCTCTATAAAACAACAGTTCCAGTTAGCAATGGAAGTGTGATTTGTTCAAAGACCTTGCTGTTTCATTGCTTCCATATACGCCACGAAGCAATAGTAGAAATCTCCATGGAGCAGTCTACTCCAAGATTCTGCTTAGCTTGTAGAATCATATGCATGATGTCCAGAGAGAAGCTCCAATGAATCCCAAGCTTCTGTCAACAATTAGTAGCGAATGGATGGGCATGTCAAGGAAAGACGAAGCGATGTTTCTTCTTCTCTGGTTTGGCAAAGGACACAATGTATGTCATTGCCTGTGTACCGATGACAACATCGCAACATATTTTTTTTCGTATTCAGTCTATCTCGAAGAAGAAGAAGAAGAAGGTAGGCAAAGACTTTGAGTTTAGACTTTAGACATGTTAGACAAATAGGATATCAATCAAGATGTAATTGGAGTTGGTTGCCCAAGGAGAAAGATTTGGCCGGTGGTTGTTTCGGTAGTTGTTGTCAATATAGTAGGATTGCTGTCTGTTGTAAATTTGCATGTAAATCAGGATCCTCACCCGGTCAAATCTCTCTCTCTCTCTGGACACCTGTGTAAACAGGCCATACGAGAGGCTATTCCTCGTCAATATTGTTAGGAAACCAATTGGCGTATCCTATATGGACTCTTCCTTATCTCTAAGCAGGACCGCTATATATAGGAAGCAGGGGCTACCCCTTTGTACACACAAGCATACAGAATAATAAAGCAGACCCGTTCCTCATATTGTGTCTCTCTTTCTCCCTGTCTGTTCTCCACTTTAGATCTATTAGGCAACCCCAGACTATTCGATAGCGAGGTTGTCTAACACGTTATCAGCACGAAGCTCTACCCGGAGACAGATTGAAAGGTGAGAAAAGGTATAAGCGCGGGATTGATCTAATCTCTCGTGTTGAATTCATACATGCATCTAATCTGCGGATTAGGTATTTTATTCGTCATGTGGCACGAAGCTACACAATGGTTTCACATGGTGATCTACAGTATTGCGCACGAAGCGCGCTGGCTCGACGATCGCCAAGCACTAGGAAGCCATTACAGATCGCTAGAAGCACTGTACTTGATGATCGAACAACATGAAGAAGCCGACGCAGCTCGGCCTAAAAGCCAACGCAGCTTCAATGGCTCGAAGCCGCTCCTGGGCTGTAGCTTTGCCAGCCCACCACGCCCGCAGTCGCCAGGTCTTGTGGCTTGAAGCCACTACCGTCGCCGTTTCCCACGACGGGCCTAGCCGACGCGCGATTGCTTCGATCCAGTGGCACGAAGCCACCCGCCTGCCGTGCACCGCGACGAAGTCGCTGCCGCGCCGGAGTCCAGCCGCCTGCCGCGCAACGCGACGAAGTCGCTACCACGCTGTAGCCTAGCCTGGCTGCCTGCTGCGCAAGCACTGCGGTGCTGGTGCCTGCCGCGACCGCCGCTGCCCGGCCTAGCCAGCGCCACAGCGCCCCGCGTCACCGGCCTGCCGGACGCCTACCACGCGACGCTACCGCGCCAGCCTCGCCTGCCGCAGCTCGCTCATGCCCGGCCGATCCCCGAGGACCCCGACCAGCACGCGTGCCCCTGCTGCCTTTGGCTCAATCGGACATGAAGTCCAAAAGTAAATGGACATGGAGTCCAGGTCACAAGAAAGGACACAAAGTCCAATAAATATTTGGACTTGAAGTCCACAGCCGAATGCATGCTTTTGCATGCGTAGCACTCATGAGTTTTATTTTGCTTCTACATGCTTTTTCATGCGTGAGCAAGGGCTGCATACACGTGAAGTCTCGTGCATGCATGCATACATGCTTGAATTCCAGAGAGAAATTCTAGCCCACGTGCAAGCTGGAGGAAGTCCACGCAAAGAAGCCTGCTAGCCTATGCATGCATGCGGTGGACACGACTAGAAGTCTAGAAGAATACACATTGCTTGCTTGCTTGTGCCTGCGCTCAACGCTCGCTGCCGTGGCTCTCCGTGCGTTATGTCCGAGCACGCCGCTCCAAGCCGGCGCCAATGCTCCCTCACGCCTCCCCAATGTTGCCCGACCAGCGCGGGCTGCGCTGGCCCGGCTTGACGCAGCGGCAGACCACGCCCGCCAGTACCTCGTCGACGCCGCCGCCACCGCGGCGCAACGCCCTTGGCCCTCGGCCCGGCTCTGTTGCCTGCGCCTGCAGCTAGCTCGGCTTCAGCCTCTACAGCCTGCGCCGCCCCATCTTATGATCGGTGGATGGACATGAAGTCCAATGTACTGTCGGCTGCTGCTGGACATGAAGTCCTTATTCAATCCGGCAGCCGAAACGCCCAGCTGGTTTGGGCATGAAGTCCAAGGCAAAAGGCCCAGCTGCGCTGCACTCGATCAGGCCCGGCTGCGTCGCACTTTGGGCCCCTGCGCTGCGCGAGTTGCTAGCCCTCGGCTTGGGACTTGACTTGAAGAACAGAAGAAAATTAAAGAAGGAACCGACTGGAATCAAAAGACCAGATCAAATCTGGTTAAGAATCGCGTCGGGCACGGTACCCCACAGGTTTTGATTTTCTTTTCCAGAAATGATTAGAAATTCAGAAAATGGATTAGAAAATTCCTGAAAATCCTGAAAATTGTCAGAAAAATATGAAAATTCCTAGAAAATTCCAGAAAATTTTATGGCTCTGTTTTAATTTGTACTTAGCCTTATTTTCTGCATTTATGAATATTTGCATGAATTTTTGCAATAATTGCTATGTTTAGAATATCGAAAATTCCTGAGTATTTATTTTTCCGTATTTATGAATTCATGAATTGTGCAATTATTGTTCTGTTCCATGCATTGTATTTATTGCTTTAATTTAGTTCATTAGAAATTGAAGCACGCCGCACGAAGCGGCCATCGTCGCGCCAGGAAGGCCGACGCGTATGGAACTGAATGCACCACGCGCATGAAGCCGCGTTAAAACCGATCGCACGAAGTCGATCGTGCATATGAATCTGATCGTTTGCACGAAGCCGATCACCTACATGCACGTAGTTGTATTTCTGAATATTTATGAATCTGTGTATATATGAATCCTACATTTATTAATCTCGCACTTATGAATCTTGCATCTATGAATCTTGTATTTATGAATCTTGAAATTATTGCTTTCTTTTAGTTTACTGGATATTCATGAGAATTTGTTTTATGCATTTATGAATTTTTGCAACTACTATTTATTAGATTACACGAAGTAATCTAAAGAAAGAATCTTGTGAATATGCAAATACCTGGCATTGTCAAACGTGAGTTTGAAGAACTGACTCCGAATGGACAGAGCTATCTCACATGGGCATCAAATTTGAAGATCATGCTTGCGAGCAAGAAGCTCCAAATGTGGCTTAGGGTCCTCGTAGGACGCACAACCTAATGCCGAGCAAAATGATCAAACTTTGCCCTTTCTCGGACATCACCTTTCAGCAACTCTGAAGAATGAATACATGGCTGAGGTGAGCGTACTTGAGTTATAAACTGCACTTCAGAAGCGGTTCGAGAAGCTCAAGTCCACCATCTTGCTCTAAGCACAGCAAGATTGAATTCGCCTGAAATTTTGCAGACTACAGAACAGTGGTTGTTAATGAATTTTGAATAAAGAATTGTAAGCTCTCGAAGAGCATACATTTTCTTTTCTCATGAATAGAATTTCAATTTATTCTTTATTCCAGTATTCTATATTTTCAAACAATATTTGAATTACTTTGCCACTGTATGAATAGAATTATATTTCTTGTCATTTAGAAATTGTGTAGCGCTCAATGGAGGTGATATATATTGTTGATAGTGGCACAACAAATACCATCTTAAGAGTGTCGAAATACTTCCAGACGATCACGAAGAACGCTGGAAGGATTATGAAAATCGCAGGAAGCGATACGCATATAATAGGCTCAGGAAGAGCCATAATTATATTGCCAATGGGTACAACTTTGGTAATTGATGAAGTCTCCTTGTACCCTGAATCAACTCGCACTCTCTTAAGTTTTTAATGATATCCGCGCCAATAGGTTTCACGTAGAAACCAATGAAGAAAATGGCAAAGAGCATTTGTGCATTGTGAAGCACGCGGAATATGAAAAAAAAATGGTATTAGAAAAATATCCCTCATATGAATCTTGGTTGTACTACACGAGAATCAATACACACGCAGTGTATACTTCTTTAGAAGCTCTGAATTATTTCCCTTTATGGCATTGTATATTTAGGTCATCTTGGTCTTAGAATTATGAGAAATATAGTTAACAACTCACAAGGTCATGGCATTAATGTTAAAAAATTTCCCAAATCACGAAGATTTTGTGTGCCATGCATGTGCTACCGGGAAATTAATAACTAAGCCATCTATTATGAAAGTGCAACATGAAATCCCTGCATTCCTGGAACGCATTCAGGGGGATATTTGCGGCCTGATTCAGCCATTATCGGGGCCGCTTTGCATTTTTATGGTGCTCATTGATGCTTCCTCGAAATAGTCGCATACATGTTTGCTGTCAACAAGGAATCATACATTCACAAAGTTGATCTCGCAGATCATCAGAATTAAGAATGCTTTTCCTGATCATCGCGTGAAGTCCATTCGAATAGACAATGCCAGCGAATTTACTTCCAAGGCATTTGATGATTATTGCACAAAGAATCGGAATAACTGTTGAGCACTCTGTACCGCACGTCCATACGCAAAATGGACTAGCTGAAGCACTAACAAAGAGGATTAAGCTCATAGCCCGACCACTCTTGCAGAGTTGTAGCTTGCTCAACACCTGTTGGGGACACTTGATCATGCACGCAAAGAAGACTCATCAATTATAGACCGTGCGCCTACAACATCCATTCAACTATGCAACTAGTGCAATGGGTCATCCTGAAGATTTGAATGAATGGTATATGTACCTATACCACCCCCACAGCGAACTGCAATGGGCCCTCTCCGCAAGTCTGGGATATACGTTGGTTATGAGAATGCATCCATAATCAGATATTTGGAACCCACGACTGGAGATTTGCATACAGCCCAAATTCGCTGATTGCATTTTTTTGACGAGGATCGCTTTCCCGTCATTAGGGGGAGGAAATGAACCATTGGATGAAAATGCCGGGAAATCATATGGCATTCCATTGGGATCCCCGTGCATGACCCTCGCACTAATGAAGCAAATCATGAAGTCAAGAAGACAATCGATTTGCAGAATTTAGCAAATGAACTGCCTGATCATTTTTGTGATCTGAAGAGCATGGCTAAGTCGCATATACCAGCAAGAAATGCACCAGAGAGGGTGGAAATACCAAAGAAAGCAGAAGGTATCCCTCATACTGTTCAGAGGCCTCAAAGAAAAAGAACAGGAAATCTGGCTTCTCAAACCCAAAGTACCCAGAGACGTCTGAGGAAAAATGGGCAAGAGGACTTACCACAGCCAATCACAAAAGTGCCCCAAAGCAAGAAGGGTACCCAGTTGAAACCTGGCACTGGAAAGAAGCCTGTGGAAAAGGCAATTCTAGATTAGAATCTTCCATTGGAAGAAGCCGCCGGGAATAATGTGTGCGCACACATTGGCGGAGAAAAACTAAAGGAACTTGCTTCTAGAATGGGAAATAGCAATGAAGAGCAAGTAGAAGTGCATGAAGCACCCCATGACGAAATGGCCATAAATTTTGTAACAATAGGAGAATCTATGAATAGAGCAACAACCATTGCAAGGCTTGTTGTTCAAGGTTTCACTCAACGTCCTAGGGTTGATTATGAAGAAACCTATTCTCCGGTCATGGGAGGAATTACCTTTAGATACTTGATCTCAATGGCAGTCAACTTGAAGTTGAGAATGAAGCTAATGGATATTGTCACAGCATATTTGTATGGAAACTTGGATTCGGAGATATACATGAAAGTACCGGAAGGTATCCCTATCCCGAACCAAGACAGAGCAAACAGAAACCTATACAGTGTGAAATTGGAGAAATCACTGTATGGACTGAAGCAGTCGTGAAGAATGTGGTACAATCGCTTGAGTGACTTTCTTTGCAAGAAAGGCTACACGAACAGCGAAGATTGTCCATGTGTATTTATACAACGATCCCCGAATGGATTTTGTATAATCTCCGTCTATGTAGATGACTTGAACATCATTGGGACGGATGAAGAAATTGAAGAAGCATGCACATACTTGAAGTCTGAATTTGAAATGAAAGACTTGGGTAAAACCAAGTTCTGTTTAGGCTTGCAGCTTAAACATGTCCAAGGCGGAATCTTGGTACACCAATCTTCCTACACGCAGAAAGTGTTGGAGAGATTTGGTTTTGAGAAGGCATACCCCGCAAAGACCCCAATGGTCGGAAGGTCACTCCAAGCAGACCTAGACCCATACAGGCCTAGAGAAGAGGGGGAGGAAGTCCTGGGAGCGGAATTCCCATATTTGAGTGCAATTGGAGCACTCATGTACTTTGCGAATAGCACTAGGCCGGACATTGCGTTCGCCGTGAATTTGCTAGCACGGTACAGTGCAGAACCCACCAAAAGGCATTGGAAAGGGGTTAAGGACGTCTTCCGTTACCTCCAAGGAAGCAAAGATCTCGGTTTGTTCTATAGAAAGAACAATGAATTGAATTTGGTGGGCTATGCCGATGCTGGGTACCTATCGGACCCGCATACTGGAAAGTCACAAACCGGGTATGTTTTCCTTTGCGGTGGAACAGCAATTTCGTGGAAGTCATCAAAGCAGACTCTTGTCTCGACGTCGACAAACCACTCAGAAATAATTGCCTTGTATGAAGCCTCTCGAGAATGTGCATGGCTTCGAAGAATGGTTCACCACATCCAGAAGTCATGTGGTTTGAACATGGAACAAACCCCCACCATTATCTATGAAGATAATGTAGCTTGTGTTGCTCAAGTACAAATAGGATATGTGAAGAGTAACCTCACAAAGCATATCAACCCCAAGTTCTTTTATGCTCATGAATTGCATAAGATGAACGAGATAAAAATACTGCATACTAAGTCGTGTGAAAATCTCGCAGGTTTATTCACTAAGTCACTCCCGGCATCTTCCTTTGGAAGATGTGTTAGAGGAATCGGGGTGATGAGGCTTAGAGAAGTGCAGATTTCAGGGGGAGAATTTTCACATACTCCTACATAAATCTTGAACATGAAGTTTGAGTACCCAACGTGAATCTTGAAGATTAACATTGAAGTTTGGGTGGATTGTACTCTTTTCCTTAAGTAAGTTTTTCATTGAAGTTTTCTTACATAAGGTTTTTGATGAGGCAATCCGTGCAACACGACAGCGTGTGCTATGTACTCTTTCTCCAATTATTTTTCCCACTGGGTTTTTATGGAGTTTTAATGAGGCATATGCATCTCGCAGTGAAGAGTCCAAGGGGGAGTGTTAGGAAACCAATTGGCGTATCCTATATGGACTCTTCTTTATCTCTAAGCAGGACCGCTATATATAGGAAGCAGGGGCTACCCCTTTGTACACACAAGCATACAGAATAATAAAGCAGACCCGTTCCTCATATTGTGTCTCTCTTTCTCCCTGTCTGTTCTCCACTTTAGATCTATTAGGCAACCCCAGACTATTCGATAGCGAGGTTGTCTAACAAATATTAACACAAGACAGACACTTGCTGCGCCAAACCTACTTATTACGAGGTACAGGTGCAGAGAAGTTTTGGAACTGATTGCAGTAAAATCGTTTTGAGTTGTAACTTACAAGTCCTAAGATGTGTGTCCAAGAATCATTGTCAGCTTGACTTGGTTGCAATGTTTCCAACAATTCCTGGAGGTCCTCAAATTCAGCAAACGCCTCAGCGGAAAGTGGTAAATTAAAATAATCCGTCCAATCAGCTTCTTCCAGAAAAGCAGCAACAGAGATATTCCTCATTGCCGAAAAAAGGAACAGAGCATTGGAAGCCAATAACGGGAGATTGGCAATAGCATAGGATATGTCAATTCCATAAATCCTTCCGAAACAGAACTGTTATCCCTAGGTGCGTAAAGGAGAGGAGCGTCAGTTCAGTAAAAAGAACTCAGCCGAGCTCGAGTGACTCGAATACACTCGAGTTCTGCTTCAGTAAACTCAGTAATAATCAATGATTTAATATGTACTAATTTTCAGTAATAAAAAATATTTGATCTCAAGCTTAGTTTAAATAAGCTCGGTAAAATTACTATTTATTGCTTGTCAAAAGATGGGCCATGTGGCTCATATGAAATGATGGTGGGGTCACACATTGCTTGTCAAAAGTGAGTTATAGTAGCATATAATGTCTATTGAGTATAAACATATCATATCTGGATTAACCATTTACACAAAGCAATGACGAAAGTGTAAGCGATATGCTATTAAGCAAATTTTCGACCGGGTGTAACAATATCATTTTTATATAATAAAGGAGTCGACCCACTAAAAGCAAGTGCTCGGGGGAATCTGCACGGCTTTGGGGAGAAAAGCTGGTTCTTCACGAATTTTTTTACTGTAGTGGTCTCCTTCACATATTTTATCATAAAAATATATAAAGGTACATAGTATGACATAGTGAATATAATATGACATAGAAAATATTGAAAGAGACATGGTGCGACGTCATAGACGAACCATGAATAGAAACTATGGGTGTGTTTGGTTACCTGCACCATCCTAGCTTGTTTCGTATGAGCCATCCAGGCTAGCCTTGGCCTGACTGAGTGGATGCAAGTTAAGTTGTTTGGTTGCTTGTTTGTGCATCTCATGAGCCTGCATTAGAGAGAAGTCTAATTTCTGTGTTTTCTCCATCCTGTATGAGTGGGTGCAATTGCATCCACCTGGCTAGGATGAACAGGAAACCAAACATGCGTCTAATAGATACAGTTGCATCCACTCATGCGATTCAGGCACCATGCAGGCAACCAAACACACCCTATAGCTATGGTATATGCACGCCTTTTGGAAATGAAAAAAAGTCATGCCTGTTGTCGTAGACCCTATACAGAAGGATCCGTTGGTGCCTTCCCCTTTGATTTTGCGAGGCTATTGGCCTTGGCCTTCTTCCAATTAGCTATATATATATCGACCCAATAATAGTCTTCAGATGCAATCTTAGGCTCCTCCCACAAGCATGTGTATTGCTCGTCGACTATCTCCCTCATCTTCTTGTGATATGCCGGAAGCTCCTCTTGTGCCTTCCAGAAGTGCGCTGAATCAGGACAGTGGCGCAGTGTCTTTGGTTTTGTCTTCTGCGGTATGAGGCTCAGGCTTCCAACGTTTGTATCACTTGGGCGCTACAAGGTAGCCCGAGTAGCGAGTGTGTTCGTAGAACACCTTGTCATACTTGCCTGGTCCATCGATCCACTAGAAGAAGTAGCATGTGGTCTCTTGCTGGAGTTATGCGTGGATCAAGTTAGAGCTCAAAGGAAGGCAACATGCATTATGGAATGTGCATGCTTGTCGTTAACTTATGAGGAGCTATTGGTACATGTCGAAAGTGCGGCCGGTGGTGTCTACATAGGTGAACTGCTTGACCCATGCCGAAAGACCGTAGTCATAGTTTGGCTGGGGAAACTCGGGGCACAGGTGCATCCTTGCAAGAACTATCAGGGTAGGATAGCACCTTCTCATGATTCCTCCTTTGCTTCCGAAGAAACTCTGTGTAGGTGGACATCAGCAACCCCGACGGTGTAGGGTAGTGTTGGGTGTGGCGCTGGTGAAGATGGAGCGTTTGTGGTGGAGGTTAGCCTAGTGTAGTGTGGAATGTATATGCTGGGTATGGCTTCATATTTATAGTAAATTTTTGGTAGCAGCGCGTGTCCAAGTGACCTGAGAATGCTACTGCCTACGAGTTGTTAAATTGGTATGATGAAGTTCATGGCAATGTATTGTCAATTTGGTCTGAAAAATCAGTTGGCAATGTGTTGTCACATTGGACTGACAAAGCAATAGGAAGTGTGTTGTCACTTAGCTCAGAGAAAGCGAGGCAGCGTGTTGTGAAGTCGGGCTGACAAAATGGTGGGTAGAGTGTTGTCAAATTGGGCTGACAAAGGAGTAGCTAGTGTGTTGTTACTTCACTCTGAGAAAGCTGCTGGTGCATATTATCCAATCGGTACGACCCATGTGTTGTCTGCGTATTGTTAAATCGGTCTGAAAAAGCAGATGGCCTTGTGTTGTCAATTTGATCTGACAAAGCTGATATGGTAGACATGGGTCGCAGACTAGGCAAGTACTGGAGTAATTCATATTACCATATGGGTCGCATAAACATGAAATGGACGGTACCACATATTTGTTGAACATCATGAAGGCGTACATAAAACATGAAATGGATATATCATTCTTCGCAAACCTAAATAGAGGGCATCGGTAGAAACAACATCCTAGTCTGCCATTGGACTCGTCGCAAACCTGGATAATGACATCGAGGTTGTGCTTGCATGTTGGCCACTTCAAGGGGTAGAGTGGGCGGCCATGGTGGATAGGATTTTTTGGGCTGTAGTACTCCCTTGTTCGAATAGAAAACTCTGGGCTAGGGGGATTGGGGTCTTGGGGACCGTAGATTTGATGGGTCTCAAGTGAAGGGTTATAGCCTCGAAATCATGATCAAACGGCTGGCCCTGTCTTCCTCATCTACCACTCCCATGGCTTGAGGTGTCTCCTCTGTCTATCATTGCAATGGAGTGGAGGTTGGGCTAGTGAAGGAGTGCTGCTTGGGTGGCTGTCGGTCAAATCGGGCTGACAAAGCGATGGCTAGTGTATTCTCACTTTGCTTTGAGAAAGCAGAGGCAGCATGTTGTCTTGTCGGTCCAACACAGTGAGTTCAGATGTAAGCAATAAATTTGTCACTATGCACTGAGAAAGTGGGTCGCATCGTGTTGTCTTGTTGATCTTGGAGTAAGTGCTAGTATGGTCGACATTGGTCACAGAGTAGGCATGAATTCAGTTCATGTAGCTATTGCAATATGTGATTGAGTTGATAGTTTTGCTATTGTGCAAATCAATACCAGCATTACAGACCTAAGGCTTTATCGATACTCTATTTTTTACGCAGCTCGATGGCAAACATAAACATGAAATGGATACTACAATTTATTTGTTGAACAGCATGAAGGTGTACATAAACATCAAATTTTGCTCCACGAGAAGTATTTGGATTGACTATTCCAGTCTTTCATATTCACATTGTCCTTTGGACTTTCAGTGCTTAATTACCCTTCGAGGTTTTCCAGGTTAAGGGGAGGTTTGTTGGACATAACTCAAATATCTCAACTTACCATATCTTTTGGTTAAATCCAAATAGGTTATTAGCACAAGTCTTCTACAGCTATGACTCTTTTGGCTATTTAAACCAACCCCATGTACATTTAATCATTGAAGCATTATAGTGGATTGTTTCCCGCAAGGGTTTTTTCATGTTAAATTGTGTCTCCAGTTTTCGTGTGTCATGCTAACTCTAACACTCATATGTTCCAAAGATGCCCTTGGAAATTGACGGTAATTGATGTGTCCTTCCACTCTTATGGCCCTAAAACAGAACCAATTAGAGCACCAACAAAATCTACCTCTTAAGATTGACTCTAAGGATTCCAACTCACCCAGAGTCTACACTAGAGACAATATTTCCGGTAGTTTATCTCTAAAATCATTCATCTAACTCTTTCCCCTCACATTTTCCCCTCATACTCCATCACTATTTTTGGTTAGTTTGTGTGATGAGATTGTCTCTTGCATAAGAGACAATCTATTCTTTTTTTTCACATCCTCTCACTCCATATAGGACTTTACTAATATGGTATACTCCCTCCGGTTTCATAATACTTATCGTTTTAGACTTGTCCTAAGTCAAAGTTTTGAAACTTTATCTATAAAAATCTTTTAAACTATATGGATTGGGTATATGAAAACCATATATATATAAATTCGTCTTGAAAACCGCTTTCACAATATCATATTTTTTGCAGATTTTTTAAATAAATTTCATTAGTAATTGATGATCAAAGTTGCATTTCGAAGACCGTACCAATGTCTAAAACGACAAGTATTACGAAACCGGAAGGAATAACTAAGAGGTAGGTGAAGTAGCCCTATTAAAAATGTCCTTAGCTGAGAATACACTAGGTTTCATACACATTAATTTACTCCAACTAGCACACTGCCATAGGGGCAGGTGGGACCCATTGTCATGGAAACGTATATAGAAAGAAGCACGCCAGTAAGGAACGCAACTTTCTCCAATGAGACGCATGCTGCGAAGTACGTCTACGTGGAGGCAGTCGCCGTTTTACACCGTCAGGCGCTGGCTACCTTTTGTGGTCGCCTAGCTAGGTTACTCGAAACGGTAAATCCCATGGTCTCCTGGGCGAGAAAATTGTCATTCTGCCACTTTCGAGAGTTGGTTTCGCCCAAATACCACTCCGAATATTGCACACTATAAAATGCCATTTTCAAGAGTTGTCAACTCGCTGGCATGCCATTTTAGAGTTTCCAACCCATTTTTGTGTTCAAGTGACCGTTTTTTGTGTTCAAGTGACCGTTTTGCCCTTTTGTTTCGTTGCTCTTGGCTGATTTTTTTTTGTTGGGTTCGTTCCGTGGTTCGCAGTTTCATCTTCTCGTTTGCTGTTTTCCGCGACTTGCGGGCTGCTCAACGGTTCTTGTCTCTGCCCACGTCATGCAAGCTCTTGATCACGGTAACCATCACAGAACTGCCAAGATTGTGGCTTCATACTTCATCTCAATAATTAAAATTAATTATTGACAATATGAGAGAGACCTGCGAATGGGCCCAAGGGCAAAACGGTCATTTGAACACGAAAATGGGCTGAAAATTATTTTAAAGCTCTAAAATGGCATGCCAGCGAGTTGACAACTCTTGAGAGTGGCATTTTATAGTGTGCAATATTCAGAGAGGTATTTGGACGAAATCAACTCTCGAAAGTGGCAGAAGTGGCAGAATGACAATTTTCTCCTCCTGGGCGATGCACAAAACGGCATGCATGCACCCTGCTTCCCTATGTTGCTGCTGCTCATCTGCAAGTGCAAACGTGTACTTAGCTTTGCTCCCCTAATCATCCCCCCCTGCCTGGACTGGACCCCTCCCTCTCTTTCTCTCTCCTCCCCTCTCTACTTCCATCCTCTTCCGTCTCTTTCTCTGTTTCCCTCTCCATCCCTGTCTGCACTCTGCAGGAATCCAGTTGAATTCAACCACAATGCTGTACAGCTGCTTAACAGCCACTGTGGTTGCCAAGGTCCCCTCTGCCTGCCTCCTCCTCCTCGCTACTTCTTTCTGTTGCTGGTGTGATAACCCCTGCTCTGCTCTCTAGGCTTAATTCTCCACAAGCCGAGCTGAGAGAGAGAGAGAGAGAGAGAGAGAGAGCTGCAAGAGTGTGTAGCTGTGTGCTCCTCAAAGCAGGATTGGAAGCTTTGGAGACGAAGGAAAGAGGCTACCTGAGCGCCAAAGCAGGATTTGATATCTAGCCAGTGTTCTCTGCTTGATTGATTAGTAAGTTAAAAAAACAGAACCTTTTCTGCAGCCTTTTCCATTGTGCTTGGTGAATTGCTAGCTGCTCTAGCTCTGCAGGTGCTTCCCCCCCATGCAGGTGTCCATGACTGGTAGGTTTTGTGGTGCCCCGTGCTACATCTATCTTCCTTTTCCCCCCCACTCTTCCCTGTGATGTGCATGTTTCTTGCACCCCGGAGTCCAGATGCTTTGCTTTTGCAAATTCATGTGCTTTATTGGGCCTTCATCTTTTCTCATATCTGGGATTTCTGCTGCCCGTTAGAGTGCCATAGCCCATAGCATGCACTAGCTAGAACATTAACATTTCCCTTCTTTTGCCATGTTTGATGCTCTGTGGCACATGCCTGCTTGCTCCATTTGAAGCCAAGCAAAGCAAGCTGTGCTACAAGAGGCACCGTTGTTTACCGCTATCGATATTGTTACTGGCACAAAGAAAATGCTAGAAGAAGAGCTATCATCTTGTCTCGTCTTCACATGTTACCATGAAGTTTGCTTTTGATTCTTGGTGCTGAGTTTCCTTCGTGCTTGTTTCTTTCCGTTTTCTCTGCTTCTGCAGTGAACTGAAGGGAATCGTCGTCGTCATCGATGGCTGTGCTGATCTGAGCCATGAACCAGTTCGTCATTGACTGGGGTAACATGGGAGACACATCCAGGCCAATGGGGTTGGCGCTTGATCGCTCAATTCAACAAAATACATTGTGGAGCATAATTCTCCTCATCCAATGATCTGATCTCTGCGCTGGAGGCTAAAGATTTTGATGCTTCTTGCATGGATTGTGTTTCTTGCAGCGAAGACGATGACCTCATTGAGCTGATGTGGTGCAACGGCCATGTCGTCATGCAGAGCCAGACTCATAGGAAACTGCCGCCGATGCACGAGAAGGAGGCTGCGGCGGCAGCCGCCGGCGCGGCAGCGCAAGAAGGCGAGGCGGGTCTATTGTTCCCGTTCGCGCTCGCCGACTCGCTCGACAAGGACTTCTTCTCGGAGCTCTTCTGCGAAGCACCGCCGGCGGGCACCAGTGCATGTTTCGACGGCGGCAAGCTCTGCGGAGACGCCCCATTGGGGGACGACAAGCGCGGCGGTGCGTGCGCGGTGTCCGAGGCACCGTGCGACCTGATGCCGCCGCCCAAGTCGATTCACGTGTCCCGCTTCAGGCAGCAGACGATTAGCGTCGCGGACGGCGGCGACAAACCCGGCGACCTGTCGGACCTCGTCCGGACGAGGACGACCGGCGCGGCGGGGAAGGCCGCGATGGAGGCCGGCGCGTCAACGATGCTGAGCGCGATCGGGTCGAGCATTTGCGGGAGCAACCAGGTGCAGGTGCAGCGCGCGGTGAGCGAGCCGGGGCGTGCCGGCCGCGCGTCCGACACTACCCGCGGCGGCGGCGGCGGCTCCGGCATCGCGCTGCCCTCGACGGTTGGGAGCGCAAATGCGAACGCCAGCGGCAGGGGCCACGAGGCCACCGTCGCCTCCTCGTCAGGGCGGTCCAACTGCTGCTTCGGCACCACCATCACCGAGCCGATGAGCACCAGCAACCGGAGCAGCAAGCGCAAGCGGCTCGACGCCGAGGACTCTGAGAGCCCCAGCGAGGTACCTCCCAGCGATGCCATTTTCATTCTTGATTCAGCCCTTGCTTTCACATTAGTATGAACAAAAGGAATGTGACCGGCAATCCAATGCAGGATGCCGAGTCCGAGTCCGCCGCCCTTGCGCGCAAGACGCCGCAGAAGCTGACGACGGCGCGGAGGAGGCGCGCCGCCGAGGTGCACAACCTCTCCGAGAGGGTGCGTGGTTCTTGTCGTCGATCACCTTAGCTTCTCTCCCTTCTTGGACAGTGGTCATTGCCTCTCTGACATTTGTTCTGTCTAATTTCTGATGATGCAGAGGAGACGAGACAGGATTAACGAGAAGATGAGAGCCCTGCAAGCGCTCATACCTCACTGCAACAAGGTGCCAAACGCACAGCAATCCACGCCAACTTCTCCTCGTAAATCCGCAGAATTTCACCTACTAATCTGCTGCTGCTACCTCCTCATTGCCAGACTGACAAGGCGTCAATGCTGGACGAGGCGATCGAGTACTTGAAGTCTCTACAGCTGCAGGTGCAGGTCAGTGGCAGCGCGCGTCCAATCATAGGCCGCGGCAGAATGTAGCACTGAACTAACTGACGAAATTTGACGATGCAGACGATGTGGATGGGCAGCGGCATCGCGCCGCCGGCGATATTCCCGGGCGTGCACCACCAGCACCTGCCGCGGATGGGCGCCGCGGCGGCGATGGCGTCCAGGCCGCGGATGCCGTTCATGGTGAACCCCGTCCCGCTCTGCGCGCCGCAGAGCCACGGCCCGCCGGGCTACCGGACCCACATGCCGGCGGTGAGCCTGCCGGAGCCCTACGCGCGCTACCTCGGCGTCAACCACCTGCAGCCATCCTCTCAGGTTCCGCGCGCTCAATGCCAACATCATGCGCAGCGGCGGGTGAGCTACTATCCATTAGGGGCCAAGGCCGTGCAGCAATATCCAACACTTGGCGTGCCTGCTGCAGCCGCCACGCCGGGAGCGTTGCCTTCAGAAGACGCACCCAACACGAGATCAGGTACGCCAGCGTTCGCTTCTGAGCAAAGCATAATTACCGGATTCGCCGTAGACCCCCGCGAATCGCGAACCAGATTCGTCGATCCAAACATGTTTAGAATACAGGGTGGTTCGTGTTCTCCAAGCTTGCCGGATACCCAACACTGCCGATTGAGCTAACACTTTTGGACCAAGCGAGGACAAAAGCGTGGATGTTCCAGTCGGTTGGGAGTTGGGTGTTATGCATACTACTATTACCGGTCGTTTTTAGTACCCTATCAGTGGGTTCCTTATGGGCCAATCGAGATGATAATTACACCAACCATGGACAGAGAGGTCAATTTTGCAGATGAAATGAAACCACTTGATCCGTGTAACAAAGGGGATCGAAGCTAGCTAGGTTTTTGACTCCATAGGAACGAATGATAAAGAGAGGTATATGGACAAGAAAAAGGGAAAATAAAGGAGGGACTAGAAAAGAAGCCTTACTTTTCAGAGTCCAGTGATTAGTAGTAGCATGCCGGAAAGGAAGGCTCTGTGTTGAGGACTTGAGATTCTCCACACAACTATTAGTAGTAGTGGAGTTAGAACATTAGAAAGCAAACATAGCACTTCAGTCTCAGCAGGGCCTGAAAAAGGTTTCAATTAGTTTACTACTTCCATATGCGATCTAACTTACTTTTTGTTAGGTGCTCTGGTCCTAAACTGTGTGTCACAGGTCAACATGTGTGTTCTACTGTTTTTTTTTTTAGATCAAAAGGGCATTTAACTGTGTGTGTTCTACTGTTACTGTCATATGAAAACTATATGTTGTTGAAGTATAAGTGAATTGCCCGTCTTTCCCCATCAGTTTAAGCTTTTGGGTGAACTGGTTGGTGCATGCAACTCAATATGGTATCAAGCCAAGAGGTCTCAAGTTCAAGACCCGGTTGATGCAATTAAAAAATAATAATTGCAATCCACTTCTATTCCACATCTTAGGCCTGAGGAAGCCTACACGTGAGGGGGAGTGTTGAAGTATAAATGAATTGCCCGTCTTTCCTCATCAGCTTAAGCTTTTGGGTGAACTGGTTGGTGCATGCAACTCGATACATGTCATCTGACAATTACAAAGTGGTTATTTATTTTTGAGCAGTAAAAAAAAAATTCTTTTAAGAAAAGAAATATCTGATGCAATGGGACAAATATAAGCTTTGGTGGTGCGAGAATCCGTCATTTTCAGATAGTTCTTTCATACGCCAAAAATTAGGTCTCTCTAACTGGCTCCTGTGCAGCTAGCTACCTAGCCATGCCAATCGTTTTGTACCAATCTTAATTTTTCGCCATCAGCATACTCGTCAACGTTTACACACGTACATACCTCTTGTGTCTTCATCTGTACATGGTTTTTGGCAGCCTAGGGATTCGTATAATTTTCTTCTAATTCTTGGCAGGGTAATCAACCCAGCAAAAAACAAAAAAAAAAAGGGAAAAAAAATACATGGCTGCACTGATCTTGTAAGGAGTATGCATGACAGTAAAACAAAGGAGCTGCACCGCAGGATGGAGCAGAGGAAACGCTGGTGAAATAACAAGGGACATTTTCTTTCGTTTTACCCCCTTCTGAGAAATGTGCAGGAAATTTTAGCAATTCGAGCGCATATGATCTCTAACTGATTGGATCAATGTAGTTTTGTTTCTTCAAAGAGTTGTATTGACATAGTTTTGCTCTTAATTTGTTCAGTTGATACTTGGGATTGTCGTCTACTGATTTGGGTATATATTCACTCCGCCCTTACTAATATTTTCGTTTCTTTTCTCAATTGAGATTCGAAATCGAGCAGATTTGTTGCTTCTATTTTCCTCGAAAAGAAGCTGTTCAGATCCAAAGCAAACGATGGATTCGACAGAAATTAAACACCAAGTACGTAATTGTTGGCGTTTTAAGAGCTGTGTAGCTTTGTTCTGGCAGAACAGAAGCGGTTGAAAAAGAAGTACTCAACAGATGGACATGCTTGGGGACTATTTTTTTACATGGCAAAATGCATAGGAACCATGTATCACACATGCATATATGTAGCACGTACAGCATGCTATGGTTAACACGCACCGTAGTTTGCTGTGGAAAAGTTGCATTATGACCTGCGTGGTAATTAGCAAAAGGAATCGCCACTTATTATTACTAGAGAACTCCCTGTTAGTGTTTAATTAGTGCGTAGTGTAGGTCACTGCACACACAGGGATCTCACAGTTGGATATGAGACTAGCTAGGCCCGTCGTCCATGGTGATCAGAGCCGGCCGCGATCCTGTCGCCGGAGGGCGTGCCGACGTTGGTCACCTCGGTGCTGATGACCTTCTCGTGGACGGCATCGCAGAGCTTGTCATGGTTCACCTGACCAACCACCTGCACCAAGAAGCTACAAGTTGATCATACCACCTGCCTTAATCACTTGATCATGCAAAATTAATCCTACTCCAGATGACGAGTCTTTAAAATTGGTGCATGAAATTAACTCGAAATGGATAGCTAGCTAGCTAGCGCCGTAACCACGGGTAAGAATTCGGGTGCCTGTCTTGTATCGATCGTAAGTGATCGAATACAAGAGCTTCTGATCAAATTTCAAACCAAAGTAAATAAATAGATAAATATTAAAGCACACGCAATTCAGGCATGTAGGTCACCTTGGATGCATCGACGACGGACTGGGATTCGGTGGTGTTCTCGACGACCTCCCTGATGAGCTGGGCCTGGCCTGCGTCCTCGTCGTAGCAAGCCCTATCCATGGCTCCTTAATTTGCAATGGTTCTATCAGCTATTTCTCTTCTCTGAGCAATGGAGAATTAATCGAAGAAGAAGAAGAAGAAATAATAAGAAGCAACGGGAGAACTAATTTTGGGATATATATATATATAAATAAGCAGCACAGAGAAGATGAAGTCATCGAGATTAGAATGTCCATGCAGCGTGCATGCGTTGTCCGCAAAACGGTGTGGCTTTGGCAAGTGGTTGAGCTGCTGGCCGGTCATTGCTGCATGTTGGGAACACAAATTTAGTTGGTTTGACCGTAGAGATTAATTATAGGTCAGAGATATGCTTCTCCCCGTCACAAATAATTATCATTTTGAACATCGATATGGTCTCCAAAATTTTTACTTCTAATTTTTATTGTAATATTTTATAAAATCTAATAAAATTATAATAATATGAAAGTATTTTTCAACGTATTGTTTTCGTGTATCTAATTTAAATATTTAAAAGATATTAATAGTTAAAGTTTTAAAATTTTGATTGCATCTATATCTAAAACGGCATGTATTTGTGACTGAGGAAGTACATGGAGACTGTAACAGAGGAAATTAAATTAAACATTATTCACCAGTATACTTGTATTCCATAGTTTTACTAGTGTGTTGATTGTTGAGTGTAATTTATGCACCAAAGGAAATTATTTGCATCTCTACTAAATATACAAAAAAAAAAAAACAAGTCTCTCCTATCTCAAAAACCTGAGTACATTTTCAATCATTTTCAGGTGAACAACACGCCTCGAAAGATGCCCCAGACCCAACTTTTCTAGGTAAGCTCACACATTTTGTAACGCCCCCACCACTTGTTTAGAATATTACTCTATCATATATATTTTTCACCATTTTTAACATATTTTTATCAACAATTTTATCAAATCATCACTAAATACTTTCACCGGTACTAAACAAGATTAACAATAATAGTATAATAATATAAACAATAACAATAAACAATAATAAACGTGTAACTACGAGCCCAAGAATCTTCGAGACCAAGCGCTCAGGAATGTCGAAGTCCACACGCTTGGGTCCACGCGCTCAAGAATATCCAGAACCATGCGTCCAAAAGCAACCTTACCTTTTGGCGATGTCATCGAATGAAGATTAAAACAAAATAATTAAGCAACCAAACTTCTCAACTTATTATATAAATTCAACTAAGCTCACACGACTATTGTTATGATATAAAAGTCCAACGTCTAACCAACTAAACAATTTATTACTTCGCGAATGAGCTACTAATACTAAATAACTGTGGTGGGTGATGAGACACGTGAAGTATATGTGCTACATTTTTCATGATTAGATCAAGCCATGAAACAAACCGTAGAAGCCTAAAAACTAACTCCGAAAACATATACCACAATTTATAGAACCCCGACCACAACCAAACACCTTCCAGTTGCTATCCAACTACCCCCATCTACAACTAATATGACCACAAAACTGCTCGACTACATCGCCAACATGTCGAACATTGTCCAAGGATCTATACATGTGGCCCGAAAATTCACCGAAAACATAAAAAAATGATGGCTTCTCTTCCCTTATTATTGTCAGCCCTGGTTGCAACATTCTCCTTTTTTCGTTTTCATTTTTTTTCCTTCTCCTTTTCTTCCTTACTTTCCATCTTTTCTTTTCTTTTTCCCTTCCTTTTCTTCTTTTCCCCACTTCCTCTTCTTCTCTTTTTTCCCTTCCTTTTTTTTCTCTTCACCGCTTCTTCTTCCTTTATTCTCGGGCGAACCTCTTCTTCTCGCCTCTTCCTCTTCTTCTTTTCTTCCATGTAGGCTGAGTCCCCCCTGCCTCCTCCTTCAATGGCCCGCAGCACTAAAGGGGTGTGGCGACGATGGCTCGCGTGGAGGGAGACCAGCGGCGTAAGGTGCAAAGTGATAGCGCTGACTAGGGCAACAAGTAGTGGCAGCGACACAAGGATAGAGCCGATCATGTGTAGTTTAGGATCTGGATCACGCGCACATGTTGATGTGATGTTGTGTTCATCACGGGTTGATAGGATCAATCGGTATTGGGGAAGTATGAGGTATGAGTTGGTAACTCTGCACGATTAAAAAGATTAGTTCGTGCTCGTTCAGATTCATGCTGTGCATTACCTCTACCGGCTGGTAACACCATCGGGGTAGTAGCAAGCGCCGAACAGATCAAGCCAACGGATCGAGATCGGTGTGGCCGCCACCCTCTCAAGGGGACCTCACGCGTTGGATCGATGAGATCGGTCCAATGGAAACTGATGCATTCTGATGGCTCAGAATCGGCTTGATTTGATCAATGTGATTGAATTTCCATAGCGTTTTCATAGATGCGATCTATGTTCCCCGAAAAATTTTCTACGGAAACTGAGGAATATGTTCTAGATGGTCCATATCCTGATGAATTGCCTGAAAATGCATTCGCTGCTGATAGGCGTGCTTATGAGAAGCACACTAACGACTCCCTAGACGTCAGCTATCTCATGCTTGCCACGATGAACGGTGAGCTCCAAAAGCAATATGAGAACTCCGATGCCTACACTATGATTGTGGGTCTCAAGGGCATGTTTGAGAACCAAGCAAGGGCTGAAAGATATTCGGTATCTAAAGCATTGTTTGCGTGCAAGCTGGCTGAGGGTGCTCCTGTTAGTCCTCATATAACCAAGTTTGATTGGCTACATTGAGAGCCTAGAGAAGCTCGGTTTTCCCTTACAGAATGAATTGACCACGGATGTGATTCTCCAGTCACTCCCTGCGAAATTTGAGACATTCATTTTGAACTTTCATATGAACAACCTGGAGAAGAATCTGACTAAACTGCATGGGATGCTGAAAACTGCGAAACAAAGCATAAACAAAGGCACAAATCATGTGATGATGATTTATAAGAATAAGAAAAGGAAGCGCAAGGCTAAAAGTGATGGTGAGGATAAGATCCAAGACCCAAAGCCAAAGACTAAAGAAAAGCCAAAGGTTGTCCCTAATGCTTCTGACAAATGTCACTATTGCAAATGCAATGGACATTGGAAGAGAAACTGTCCAAAGTACCTAAAAGACAAAAAGAATGGAAAAGCTCCTTCTACTTCAGGTATTAATGTTATTGAAGTTAATCTTGCAACTTGTCCTACCGAGTCTTGGGTATTTGATACTGGATCAATGATTCATACATGCAAATCATTGCAGGGGTTAAGAAGGACTAGAGATTGAAAGATTGACGAGTTGGAAATTCGAGTTAGCAATGGAGCAATGGTTGCTGCGAAGGCCGTTGGCGCCTATCCCTTGTCGTTACCTTCTGGCTTAGTCATGGGATTGAATAATTATTATTACATTCCTGCTTTTAGTAAGAACATTATCTCTTCTTGTTTAGAGGAAGAGGGTTATGATTTTGTAATAAAGAACAAGAATTGTTCTATTTATTTCAAAGGCTTGCTCTATGATAACTGTCCACTGGTGAATGGGTTGTATGTGCTAGATCTTGGTAATACTTCTATTAATAATGTTAATGCTAAAACTCAAAACAAGTGATTCTAATTCCACTTATTTATGGCATTGTCGCTTGGGCCATATAAATAATTAGATTTTGAATCTTTTGAAACATGTGAGTATTGTTTACTTGGCAAGATGACAAAGGCACCCTTCACTGGTTCGAGTGACAGAATGTGCGTGTTGTTGGCCCTCGTGCATACTGATGTATGTGGACCAATAAGCTCAATGGCTAGAGGTGGTTATCACTACTTCATTACTTTCACCGATGACTTTACACTACTACAGAACACGCAATAGGCGTCGGCCCATTTGTGTCGGTTTTTTGCGAACCGACAGAGATAAATATTTTGTGTCGGTTATAAAACTCAAAATGGAGGGAAGCTGATTTGTGTCGGTTTGTAACTCAAACCGACACAAATAATTACGTATTAGTGTCAGTTTGTAATTGCAACCGAGACAAATAGTATTTGTGTCGGTTTGTATATGGAACCGGCACAGATATAAAATTATTTGTGTCGGTTTGTGATTAGAACCGACACAAATAGTTTCCGAAATATTAGTGTCGGTTTGTAATTGGAACCGGTACAAATAAGTCATTATTTGTGTCGGTTCTAACAATAACCGACACAAATAAGTAAAATTTGTGCCGGTTTCGTTTACGAACCAACACTAATACTCCCCCTATATAACCTGCTACTCGCAGCTCCTGCTCCATTCCCGATCAGTTCTTCCTCCCCGACAGCAAACTTTTCCTTCTTGCCTTCTTGCTCCATTGATTTCATTTGCTGCATTTTGAGTGTTTGTACTTCCTCTAGTTGTTCCAAGGTGAGTAATTTCTTCTCCTCTCTTGATATGTGGTGTTCTAGATGCAATTTAACGTTTAGAGTTAGTACAATTAAGGTTAATTTATATGTAGGTTTACATTTAGTTTGTTTTAAATGGTGTAGCATTTTGTAGATGATGAATTTATTACCTAGCTTGATATGTAGCTTAGTTTTGTATAATGTAGCTTAGTTTTAATTATATAATGTATAGCTTAGTTTTATATAATGTAATTTCTTCTCCTCTCTTGATATGTAGCTTAGTTTTGTATAATGTAGATTAAAATTATGTCCATCTATTATTGTTAGCTAATTAATTATTATCAAACATATATTAAATTTTAATAAGCATTGATTTGTAATGATCTAGTTGAAATTTAATGTTTACATCTGATTCAATTAAGATTAAATTATATGATCTAGCATTTTGTAGATGTTGATTTTGTTTTTATTGATCTAGCATTTTGTAGATGTTGAATTTATTACCTAGCTCCATTAGATGAAGTTTTGCTTAGTTTTATATAATGTAGATTAAAATTATGTCCATCTATTATTGTTGATCCAGTTGAAATTTAATGCTTACATCTAGTTCAATTAAGGTTAATTTATATGTGGTTCAAATTAAAGGTTTATTTTGATAATCGTTTATGTTAATTAATCGTAGATGGACCGGAGATGGATGTCTGATCTGAGCGAATTCTGATCGAGAATACATCGATGGCGTCTCTGTTTTTCTAAGATTCGCTGAGGAGGACAAGTTGCAAAAGAAAAAGGAATGCATACATTGTCCATGTATTGATTGCAAGAATCAGAAGATGTTTTCGGACAAAGAGCATATCCACTTGCACTTGATTCAAAGGGGTTTTTTACCTGGATATACACGTTGGACAAGGCACGGTGAAGAAGAGATCATACATGAAGAGGATAACGTCATCAACGACGGAGCTACCAACATGGTATCTGACATCAGTTCCGGATCCGATGAGGATAGGTTGCTCGTGGATGATGACAATAATCTGGCTCAGATGTTGTGCGATGCAGAAGGGAACTACACTAGTCAGAGAGAGTTTAATCAATTCCAATGTTTGATGGAGGACTCGGACAAACCTTTGTTCCTGGGTTGTAAGGAGGAATACACAAAGTTGCACACCGTGCTTTCACTACTAAAATTGAAGACAAGCAATGGTTGGTCCGATAAGAGTTTCACGACGTTGTTACATCTCTTGGCGGACATGCTTCCAGAGGGAAACGTATTGCCTGAAACCACATATCTTGCAAAGAAGGTTGTATGTCCATTGGGATTGCAAGTAGAAAGAATTCATGCATGTCCAAACGACTGTATACTCTATCGCAAAGAGTATTCAGACATGCATGTATGTCCGGTATGCAAAGCATCAAGATACAAGCGGAAGAGTGATGACAGCAATGTCAGCGAGGTGAAGAAAGGACCTCCTGCTAAAGTGGTATGGTATTTGCCAGTAATCCCTCGGTTGAAGCGTTTATTTGGAAACAAAAAGCACGCCAAATTGTTGCGATGTCACTCGGAAGAGCGTAAGAGGGATGGAAAGCTGAGACACCTCGCCGATTCTCGCCAAAGGAGAACCATCGATAGGCTCTTCAGGAACAACTTTGGAAATGAACCTAGGAATATAAGGTTTGGATTGAGTACAGATGGAATGAATCCTTTCGGTAATATGAGTAGCATTCATAGCACTTGGCCCGTGACTCTCTGTATCTACAACCTTCATCCTTGGTTGTGTATGAAACGAAAGTACATTATGATGTCGCTGCTTATTCAAGGGCCGAGACAACCTGGCAACGATATTGATGTATACCTGCAACCATTGGTGGAAGATCTTCTGATACTGTGGAATGAAGGTGTGCAGGTATGGGATGAGTACAACGGGAGTACTTCACTCTACATGCATTATTGTTTTGCACCATCAATGATTTTCCTGCCCTAGGTAACCTATCTGGTCGTACTATAAAAGGGGCCAAAGCATGTCCACAGTGCTTGGATGAAACAGAAAGTGTGTGGCTCAACAACTCAAGAAAAACCGTATATATGCGTCACCGTAGGTTCCTTCGAAGGAATCACCCCTACTGCAATATGAAGAAACAATTTGACGGAACAAAGGAGAACGGTTTAGCTCCAAGGCCTCGTTGTGGGGAAGAAGTATATGATATGGTTAAGGATATTAATGTTGTACTTGGAAAAGGTAGTAATAATACTTCAAGATCCCGAACTGAGAAGACCACGTGGAAGAAGAGATCGGTATTTTGGGACTTGCCCTATTGGAAAGACTTAGAAGTTCGACACTACATCGATGTTATGCACGTAGAGAAGAATGTATGTGACAGCTTGATTGGTCTTTTATTGGATATTCGTAGCAAAACCAAGGATGGACTCAAGTCACGAAAGGACCTAGAAGATATGAAAATCAGATCCGAGCTACATCCTCAAGACACCGGGTCAGGCCGACTTTATCTTCCCCCAACTTACTACACTCTATCCAAGAAAGAGAGAACAGAACTTTGCAAGTGCTTACATGGTGTGAAAGTTTCGTCCGGTTATTCCGCAAACATCAAAAAACTGGTTTCGATGAAAGATTTGAAGTTAAATGGAATGAAGTCTCATGATTGCCATGTGATGATTACACAAATGCTTCCTGTTGCAATTAGAGGTATTTTGCCTAACAAAGTCCGAGAGACAATAATGAGATTATGTTTCTTCTTTAACACAATTTCACAGAAGGTCATCGATCCCGTTGGACTATGTGAACTGCAGGATGATGTGGTCAAGACTCTCTGCCAACTATAGATGTATTTTCCTCCATCATTTTTTGATATCATGGTCCATCTCGTTGTTCACCTTGTGAATGAGATAAAGATATGTGGCCCCGTATTCTTGCATCAGATGTACCCGTTTGAGAGGTACATGGGAGTACTGAAGAAATATGTACGTAATCGATCTCGGCCGGAGGGCTGCATTGTAGAAGGTTATGCAACTGAGGAGGTTATCGAGTTCTGCGTCGATTACATGGACAATGTCGATCCGGTTGGTGTGCCTGTATCTCGACATGAGGGTAGGCTAGCCGGGAAAGGGGTCATCGGAAAGAAATCAATAAATACTTACGATCATGTTTTGTTCGAACAAGCACATTTCACAGTCTTGCAACATTCAGTTGAGGTGTCCTCGTATATGGACTTGCACAAGGATGAGCTACGGAGGGAAAACCAAGGACGATCAGAGGTTTAGATAATAAAAGAGCACAACCGTTTGTTCAATCATTGGTTTAAGGAACACATGACTGGGAAAGAAACGAGTGTTACGTTGAGGTGGTTGGCAAAGGGGCCATCAGGTACAATCGTGACATGGCAAGGATACGATATAAATGGGTATACATTTTACACTAGAGCTCAAGATAGCAAAAGCACTTACCAAAACAGTGGGGTTCGCATAGATGCTTATGACAAAGATAGGCGAAGAGGAGCAGCTTCTATGGGTTCATAGAGGAGATTTGGGAGCTCGACTATTGTATTTTCAAGATCCCGATGTTTCGGTGTCGTTGGGTCCAACTCCCAAAGGGTGTGAAGGTGGACAAGTATGGCTTCACTATTGTGAATATTGAACATGTTGGATACACAAATGAACCATTCGTACTAGCGAAGCAAGTAGCACAAGTCTTCTATGTAATCGACCCCGCAGATAAGAAGCGCCATGTTGTTCTTCATGGAAAAAGAAGGATCGTCGGAGTTGAGAATGTCGTGGATGAGGACGAGTACAACCAGTTTGACGAGTTGCCACCTTTCGTAGATGGAAGCATTAGGCTAGAGGAAGAAACCACTGAGGAAGAAGCTACCTATCATCGCGATGATCATGAAGAAGGGTAAATTGTGAAAGAAAATTAGCTAGGAGCAATGTCAATGTGATGTAAAAAAATATAATATAAATATGATGTCAAAAATATGCATTTATGTGGACTTTTAGTTGTTTTTCTCATGTTGATTACAATTTTATGTGGACTTTTAGTTATTATTCTCATGTTGATTACAATTTTAGAATATTTTTATAATTTCAAAAAAACTAGCAATCCTAGATTATGAATAAAGTATATACCTATTATATATTTATAAAGACTTTTAGTTATTAGTCTCATGTTGATTACAATTTTAGGATATTTTTATAATATAAAAAAAACTAGGAATCCTACCTTTTAAATAACATATATACCAATTATATTAATACACTAAAAAGATTATTTTTGTGGACTTTTAGTTGTTTTTCTCATGTTGATTACAATTTTAGAATATTTTTATAATATCAAAAAAACTAGGAATCCTAGATTATGAATAAAGTATATACCTATTATATATTTATAAAGACTTTTAGTTATTAGTCTCATGTTGATTACAATTTTAGGATATTTTTATAATATAAAAAAAACTAGGAATCATACCTTTTAAATAACATATATACCAATTATATTAATACACTGAAAAGATTATTTTTGTGGACTTTTAGTTGTTTTTCTCATGTTGATTACAATTTTAGAATATTTTTATAATATCAAAAAAACTAGGAATCCTAGATTATAAATAAAGTATATACCTATTATATATTTATATAGACTTTTAGTTATTAGTCTCATGTTGATTACAATTTTAGTATATATCCTAGCTTATAATATAAAAAAACTAAAAATCCTACCTTTTAAATAAGATATATAGCTATTGTATTAATGCATTTTTAGTGTCGGTTTTAATATGGGACCGATACTAAAAGTATATTTTGTGTCGGTTCGTAGTTTCAACCGGCACAATTATTCACTTTCAGTGTCGGTTTTAATATGGAACCGACACTAACATATTTTGTGTCGGTTGTTGTATTGAACCGACACAAATACTCCCTTCGAGTCCAATCTCAGGATATAAATCTAAGTCCTTGAGCCCTTGCCCTTCAACCCTAAACCTAAGTCCAATACGCCGTGCCCTTGAACCCTAAACCTAAGTCCGTCGCCCCCGTCCCCGTCCGCATCTCCGCCCACGCCGCCCGAGCGCCGACGCTGACCCCCGGACGCCACCCAAGCCGCCCGAGCGCCGACGCCGACCTCGGACGCCACCCACGCCGTTCAAGCGCCAACGCCGACCTCGGACGCCACCCACGCCGCCGGCGCCGACGCCCACCCCGACGCCACCCACGCCGCCGAGCGCCGACGCCGACTTCGACGCCAACCACGCCGCCCCGAGCGCCGACGCCGACCCCTTGCTCCTCCTCCCCTCAAGCTGCCTCCAGGCCGGTTTGTGATGGTTATGTTCACTAAGTGTGTTATCTCTGTGGTGCTAAGGATTGGGGATTTTTCCTTTTGCGGTGCCCCCTCACTTTTGCTTGCCCCCACTATGGAATGGATAATGGATCTTTTGCTTGGCTACACCTACAGCTAGCTAGTTAGTTTAACTCATGGATTGTGTAAATTGCATGCATGGATGCTACTATTGAAGTCTTATGTTGTTTAGGTTTTACAAAGAGAACATATATAGATATAGAGTATCCACTACGGTGGGTAGGTTGCGGTTACTCCAGCTTATGCTCTCTGAATTCTAATAATATAGTGGACCAAAGACTATTGTATTGTATAGTTTCATGTTCCTCCTATAATATTATCACGGACAGTGCATCCACAAAACACGTAACCTCCCACTGTGGCATTTTTAACGCGGATTAACCAGCTGTGATATCAAAATACGTCTTATAGGAATGAACAGACGGAGTAGTGTAGAAAAGAACATACTCTCTACATTCATTTTTATAAGGCTTTTTTTTAATAATCTTGTTCACAAATATAAGGCCTGCATATAGATTTAATGAGGAACAGGGGTATAGAATGATGGCATTTAAGTTATTTCTTTTATACCTTTCTCAATTTTAACGTAACGTTATTCTTTATTGAAAATCAAAATACCTTTCTCAGTTAAGCGCGGGATTATGTTCTAAGCTAGTGCTGATCGCTGAAACGATCCAAACGTCTGGTCTGGACAGTTGGCTCCAATTGATAAGCCTGCATAGCTGTATTATTTGATAAGCCTGCATAGCTGTATTATTTGATAAGCCTAAGCTTGGCCAAACAGACAATGACACTGGTTTTGGTTGATAGTGAGGTCTGCTACATTCTAGCTATATGAGGTCTACTACATTCTTTCTTCTATTTAATTGTGATTCTTATTTATTCAGTATATGTTATGTTTCAGAATTCGAGGATTAGAATATGCTATGTCAATGCTTCAATGTTTTCTTCTGATTTTTCTTTTATTGCTCGACGTTGCAAATTGGGTCAAATGATGAATTGAACAATTAAGGTTGTGAATTAAGCCTTGAATCAGTAGACTTACATGCTACAAATTGTTTAATTCCTTTCGATGTTGCAAAGCATGTTCATTATTGATTACTGTCTGTAGTTGTCCTCTTTTGATTACTGTCTGTGTTACTTTATTTGCCAACATGGTACTATCTGTATATTTTTAGTATTATTCTAAAATATGATCATAAGAACTGTTAAATTGATTAAATAATACCTTAAACTGCATGATTAGGATGGTAAGGATTCAAGGCCTTCTTTACATACTTAATTGTCTAGTTCAAATGAGATAAACTTGACCCAGGTGTAGATGAGGTAAGAGCTAGTCTCTAGCATTGCTACACCAAGTGCCTGAGAGCACTACCAATCAATTATATATTTGATGACATATATACCAATCATTGGACTTTCTCTTAACCTTGTATGTACAAAATAACTCTTAACTTACCTTCTCTTAAATTTGCATTGGACCTTCTCTTAACCTTGTATGTACAAAATAACTCTTAACTTACCTTCTCTTAAATTTGCTTCTCTTAACTTTCTTTCTCTTAAATTCTATATCAATAGCTTCATCAATAACAATTCTAGTAAGATGACCTTGTGAATAACAATTCTATATCAATAGCTTCATCAGTAACCCTTTGTTTGTGAATAACAATTTATTTAACTAATTAATTGATAAACAATAGATGGAAGGGACCCCTGAGCCTAACCCGAGTAGGAGCCCGAGCAGAAGCCCGACTAGCTTCCTCAACATCCACACATCGGACGCTGAAGTTTCGCCTGCCACTGATGTCGCGGTAGCAAGGCGTCGTGGACGAGGGCAAACAAAGAAGCCTGAAGGCCGACATGTTATCACGGACATATCAGAGACTGGGGCTCCTAGTTCACCACAAGCAGCAGTGTCTAAATATAAATCAACCTGCGGGTGCATCGTAAGGGATAAAGTGCCAATCATCTATCAGGACTGGCATAAAGTGCCCGCCGCCACAAAAGAGGACATTTGGACAAAGCTGAAACAAAGCTTTGAATTCCCCGAAGGAGTCGAGAACCTCGTGCGTCGGGATGCCTTGATGACCATGGGTACGTGCTGGAAGAACTTCAAGACCCGGTTGAACTGCAAATATGTGAAGAAAAACCGGTCGGCCATTACGGACTATCCGAAACTGGAACCATACTGGGATGAGTTTGTGGCGATGAAGTCCAATGAATCAGCAATGAAGTCAAGTGAGGATCACAAACAGATCTCCAGAAAGAACATTCATCCCCACAGACTAGGCACGGGTGGGTACGTGGGAAAAATTGCTCAATGGGAGAGGTGTCGGGACCCTGAATCTGCAAATCCGGACCCTCTGTGTATTCAGCACTAGTCCAGGAACGCGCTAGTGCACACAGTCTTAACATCGGTAAATATCACAATCATACCATTCGATACCAATAAAATACTTTATTTAAATAACCAAACTGGTTGCTTGACCTTATGGCCAAGTTACAAATATACGCCTCGCAAGGCGAAACTTATTAAGAGAGAAATAATAGCAGCGGAAAATAAGATAACTTCGTGGCGCCATCCAGTATACCACAGGCAACTGACTGGGACTCGACTCCTAGTTAGACGGGTCTTATGGGAGCTCCTCCTCCAAAGCTGGTGTAGTCTCCTCTTCAACTGGTGTTGTGTTGGGGCAAGGGTGAGTACTTGGTACACAACAAGTCATGCACAGAATGCAAGCTAATATACTATATGCATGGCTTGATACAAAGGAATAGCTCAAGGTATATTTGCAGTAAACAGCATTTTAACAAGTATCATAAGTAGATTCGAAAGCAATAGAAACAAGTATAGCATAACTAACTTTTCAAGGAGTTTAATAAACATCTTTCCCATCCTAATCCACATTTCCATCATTATTAAACCAAACCCAACCTTTCAAGTACAAGTTATTTTCAAGAAAGTCTAACCCTTGACTGTAATTCCCAAGCGATGTCCAATACCGCGGACACGACTATTCGAATAGATTGTACACTCTGCAGAGGTTATGCACTTTACCCACAAGATACAGTCAAACACCACAAAGGCGAGTTCCCGTAACAAAGTCTTTCGGAAACTTCTAACAATACAAGTGGTCCTCCCCGGTTGTTGCACACTAACCCTTCCCTTAGCTAAGGCGAAGTTTAGGCCAACCAACCGTTAGATGGGTACCTGGCCGCAGCCCCGGTACGCTCCCCCGTACAACTTACACAAAGGGTGTAGTTGACCTCCTGAGGTCCCACAGGTACGTTATTAGCAACTTAATCAACTAGGTCCGTCCCATTACAGACATGTGGTTGCACATTAGACCCAGTTCAAAGGCTTGCAAGGTTAAGTCCTTAGGGTGACCAGGGCAAGACTACCCGAAGAACCAAACCAACATTCCCAATGCCACAACTGGCCCACCCGATCATTCTTGCCACATGCCCCGGTCAAATCTATTTATCAAAACCCCAGTTGATTACCATGCACCACGTGCCATCAACATCACATGATACCTTTCCAAAACAGGTTCAATATATCATTAAGTCAATATTAATATTTGATTGTCCAAAATCATGTCATGAGCACGTAGCAGGTCTAAGCAATATACTACAACGGTCTAAATTCCCATGTTGGCGATTTAATAATGTCCAACTAGTAAACCACAACTAGGGTGACAAGGGGGTCATGGCACATACTTAAGTAATCAAGGTGTCATACAACAATTTGGCATTTATCTAATTTCCCGTATTTAATAAAGTATTTTCTAATTGAACTAGCATGCAACAATTCGAATCAAAAATAGGTTTCAAAATAGGATCAACATGGTCAAAGCATAACTTGCCTTCAAAAAGTACTTGTTCTTGGTCTTGAGTTGGATCCTGAGTCAATACTTCTCCTTCGAATCCTTCCGGCTCTTCAACGTCTACTCGTAAAGCGTGCAAATAGCAATACATGAATAAACAATAGGCAAAAAGTGTCCAAACATCCAAATAAAAACCATAAACAGAGAGAACATAATTTTATAAATTTTTAGAAACTGGAATCGCTCAAATCGGAGTTTAAATGCAAAAGTTATGATTATTTAAAGTTTAAATAATCAATTAAATAATTTTACAGAGAAAAACTTTAGTCCAAAAATTAAATAAAATTCATAATTAGGTAGATCTCAATTTTATACAAATTTAGAAATTTGAATCACTCAAATCGGAGTTGAAACGCAAAAGTTATAAGCGTTTGAAGTTTGAATCAAAATCTGAAATCATTATTTCGAATTAATAAATCATTTTCTTTTTCGGAAATTAATTATTGCATCAAGATGACACGCGTCGGCCTTTGGATTGGTCGGTGGCGTCGGTGGTCCATGGGCTCGACGGTTCGGCTTGGTCCACCGTGGACTCGGTCCCACGGCTCCATGTCGTCGAGCGGTGGGTCCCCTCGGGTAGCGTCACTGCGGCGTCGGCGAGGGCTCGACCGGTTCCGGCAGGTGGGGCCGGTAGCGTCCATCTTGGCGTCGGCGCCGCAGGCTGGGACGGCGTGACATCTTGAGCGCCATGGCGTCGGCGTGGCGTCATGGTGCGGTGTGGCCGGGCCGACATGCGGGCCCAGCGTGTCGGCGTACACTGCACGCTGCCAGCGTGGGCGGCGGCGCGGCGGTCGATCTCCACTTTGCGTGGCTAGATCTCGCCGTTGATTTGAAAATCAACGGCCAGATTGATCTCGACTCACGCGTTTGGGGTGAACGCGTTTGATCTCGACCGTTGGATCTAGATCCAGCGGCCGAGATTGATCTCGATTTTGGACGGGATCTCACCATGGGATGACGTGGCGTGATCTGGGGCGTTGGATCTGGATCGGACGGCTGAGGAAGCTCGAGCGATGGCGATGGCGTCTTGGCGGAGGTGGCCGGGCCGGGGGCGGCGACACGGCAGCAGCGTTTGCGGGCTCCTCCGGCAAGGTGAGTTCTCCTCGGTGCGCCTCGTCGCGGTGAGTCGGATATGGGGTCAACGGCGGCGAGGACGGCGACGGCGGGACGAAGCGAAAACCGTGGCGGCTCCTTAGATCAACTACGGCGAGCTCTAGCGGGGTGACGGCGGCGGCTCCGGCAGCGTGGGTTAGGACTACGGATGCGCACGAAAACGGGCTACCCGATGGCGGCGACAGCGCATTAAATAGCGGCCTCGGCTTCCGTGAATCACGCGGAGACCGAGGTCGACACGGCTACGGCGGCGGATTCCGACGACGGCACGGAGAGGGCGACGTGGCTCAACGTGAGCCGTTGGATCTCGATCCAACGGTCGCGTGAGTTGGACTCGGGTCCGGTTCGGCGAGCTGGCTGGTTCGGTCGGACTCGGGCTCGGTGACGTGGCTCAATCGTGGCCGTTGGATCTGAATCCAGCGATCCACGCGGTTAGGCTTCGGCCGAAGTGGGTTGATCGAGTCACGTGGCTTCAGTCGGACTCGAGTCGACTTCGGACTTCGGGTCTGTCGGATGAATAGTACTCGACCGACTTGATTTAATTAATCCAATTAAATTCTCGTAAATTCAATTAAATCATTAAAAATAGCAAAAGACTCGAAAAATTCCGTAAAAATTCTGGAAAATATTTTGGAACATTTTGGACTCAAATAAAATATTTCCAACAAATTTTTATTTGCAAAGTTTAATTCTTTAATTATTTCAAAATAGAATAAATTCAAATAAATTCCAAATAAATCCAAATAAATTCCAGAAAATTCCAAAAATTCACCAAAGTGCCAAATAATATTTAATTTCATGAAAAACAAGAAAAATTGGGGTGTTACAAACCTCCCCCCTTAATAGAATCTCGTCCCCGAGATTTAAGGCTAACTAAGGAATAGGTTCGGAAACTCTTTCCTCAAATCCTCTTCGCGTTCCCAAGTCGCTTCGCTTTCTTCATGGTTGCTCCACTGAACTCTACAGAAACGGGTTGACTTGTTCATCGTCTCTCGATCCATCGTGTCTAGAATCTTCACGGGGTGCTCCTTGTAAGTCAGATCCTCTTGCAGTTCAATCGACTCCAAGGGCGTTTGCTCATCTGGCACTCGAAGACACTTCTTTAGCTGGGACACATGGAACACATCATGTACTCCTGCTAACGACTGTGGCAACTCCAGCTGGTAAGCAACTTCGCCTCTGCGGCTCAAAATCTTAAATGGTCCAACATAACAGGGTGCAAGTTTCCCTTTGACATGGAACCTCTTAACTCTCCTGAGAGGCGTAACTCTGAGGTATACAAAGTCTTCTGGTTCAAAACTCAAATCCCGGCGACGATTGTCAGCATAACTTTTTTGTCGTGATTGGGCTATCTTCAACCTTTCTCTAATCATGGCAATCTGCTTCTTGACTTCTTGAAGAATATCAGGCCCGAAGACACGGCGCTCGCCGGTCTCATTCCAGTTTAATGGCGTCCGGCAGGGTCGACCATACAGTGCCTCAAAAGGTGACATCTGTAAACTAGCCTGGTAACTATTGTTGTAACTGAACTCCGCATACCGCAAACTCTTATCCCAAGAGGTAGCATACGCCAATGCACACGCTCTTAGCATATCCTCCAGAATCTGATTAACTCTTTCGGTATGTCCATCCGTCTGTGGATGATAGGCTGTACTGAAGTTCAAACGGGTTCCCATGGCTTCATGCAACTTATTCCAAAACCTTGAGGTAAATTGGGTACCTCTGTCCGATACAATCCTCTTTGGAACTCCGTGCAAACAGACGATTCTGATCATATACAACTCTGCTAACTTATCTCCCGAGTAAGTGGTCTTCATGGGGATAAAATGGGCGACCTTGGTCAAGCGATCCACTATAACCCATTTGGAGTCATAACCTCCTTGAGTCTTAGGCAAACCGGTAATGAAATCCATTCCGATTTCCTCCCACTTCCACTCAGGTATTTTCAGCGGTTGCAACAATCCTGTTGGTCTCTGATGCATTGCCTTGACCCTCTGGCATACGTCGCACAATGCAACATGCTCGGCAACTTCACGCTTCATGCTCGGCCACCAGAATCTTTCTTTCAAATCCTGATACATCTTGGCGCTTCCAGGATGAATGGAATACTTTGAGTCATGAGCTTCTTCTAGAATCAACTGCTTCAACTCCTTCTTGTTCGGCACACAAATGCGATCCTTCATCCATAACGTGCCTTGCTCATCCAACTTGAAGTCCTCTGCCTTGCCTTCATCCTTGCTGGACTTAATCCTGCGGATCTTGTCATCATCCTTCTGTCCTTCCCGTATCTGATCTTCTAGGGTAGGCTTTACTTCCAATGCGGCCAAGAATCCGCTAGGTACCACCTCAATCTTCATTCTCTGGAAATCCTCACATAGCTCATCCTGACTTGTGGCTATCAGCCTATTCACGGTATGGCTTTTCCGACTCAGGGCATCGGCAACTACGTTGGCCTTCCCGGGATGGTAATGGATTCCCACATTGTAGTCCTTGATCAACTCTAACCATCTCCTCTGCCTCATGTTCAGGTCTGATTGGGTGAAGATGTACTTAAGACTCTTATGGTCCGTGTATACTTCACATCTGTTTCCAATCAAATAGTGACGCCATAATTTCAAGGCATGCACTACGGCAGCTAGCTCTAGGTCATGTGTCGGATAATTCTCCTCATGTGGCCTCAATTGTCTTGATGCATAAGCGACGACCTTTCCATTCTGCATCAGCACAGATCCAAGTCCTTGACGCGAGGCATCACAATAGATATCAAAGCTTTGATTGACGTCCGATAGGACTAACACCGGCGCTGATGTCAATCTTTTCTTCAGTTCTTGGAATCCTTTCTCGCATTCTGGCGTCCATGCAAACTTCTTCTCCTTTTTCAGCAATTGCGTGAGAGGTTTCGCAATTGTCGAAAAGCCTTCAATGAAACGGCGGTAGTAACCTGCCATTCCAAGGAAACTCCGGATCTGGGTTACGGTCTTCGGCTGCTCCCAATGTAACACAGCGTCTACCTTGCTTGGGTCTACAGCGACTCCTTCTGCGGTCATTACATGTCCGAGGAATTCCACCTTGTCCTTCCAAAAATCACACTTACTGAACTTGGCGAAGAGTTGCTGTTCCCTCAGCTTTTCCAATACTCGCCTCAAGTGTTCGGCATGTTCATCCTCTGTCTTGGAGTAGATTAGGATATCATCTATGAACACAACAACAAACTTGTCCAAATATTCCATAAACACCTTATTCATCATATTCATGAAATATGCTGGCGCATTCGTCAGACCAAAGGACATAACTGTAAACTCGTAATGTCCATATCTTGACGAGAAAGCGGTCTTCGAAATATCCTCTGATCGGATCTTCAACTGATGGTATCCCGATCTTAGGTCAATCTTGGAGAAAACTCCGGCTCCTCTCAGCTGATCGAACAAATCATCAATCCTGGGTAGCGGGTACTTATTCTTCACGGTAACTTCATTGAGTGCACGGTAATCAATGCACATCCTGAAACTTCCGTCCTTTTTCTTGACAAACAAAACTGGTGCTCCCCACGGCGACGAACTCGGTCTGATAAATCCTTTCTCCATTAACTCTTCAAGCTGTTTCTTCATCTCTACCAATTCCTCGGTGGACATCCGATAAGGTCTCTTTGCTATCAGTACTGCAGTACAAGCTCTATCACAAACTCTATGTCCCTGTCTGGCGGCATACCAGGTAGATCTTCAGGAAAAACATCTGGGTACTCATTCACTACTGAAACATCCTCTATGCTAATTGCCTTGGTGCTGTTAACCATCAACTGTCCATTTCTAACGGCAGTAGCTTGAAATTCCACTTTCTTTCCACACGGGCTCTCAACTGAGATAGTCCTTTGTCCACAATCCAATACGGCCTTGTGCTTGGATAACCAATCCATTCCCAAAATGACATCTAAGGTCTGAGTCTCCAAAATAATGAGGTTCGCTAGGAACTCTATCCCATCTATTAGTATTCTGACCCCAGAACATCCTACTTTCGTTCGGAGTTCTGAACCAGGGGTTTGAACTAAAAGCATGCATTTAAGCCTTGCAATCTCCAAATCATTTTTAGCAGCAAAGCCTTGCGAAACAAACGAATGCGAAGCTCCAGAATCAAACAAAATCTGCAGGTGTATTGAGTTAACAAGTAACTTACCCGATCTGACGTCCGTAGCATTCTGCAGTGCATCTGCGGTGACATGGTTGACTCGGCCTCTCACCACGCCTGGGGTGTGGCTCAGGTCTTTGGCGTCCTGGCTGGTGTGGATCCCAGATTGAAGCGAACTGGGGTCACTCCTGCTGTCTTTTTAGGACAACTATTGGCAAAGTGTCCTGGCTAGTTGCAGTTGTAGCAGCGTCTCACTATTCCTTGTTGACTGCCTGGAGCGGCGTTTCTAGCTAGGGCTGGGGTTTGATAGTTCTGATTGACGGGTCTTGGTGCTGGTGACGGTGTCCTTGTAGCATTCTGTGGCTGGAATCTGAAAAATTGATTTGGTGCAACTCTCAAACGTTGTTGCGTTCCCTGGCGTGATCCCTGCTGTTGCATCCTGCGCTTCCTGTTCTCATCCAGTTCCTTGCGCTTGTCCTCAAGAATAAGCGCCTTATTCACTAACTCTTGGAAATCTGGAAAGGTGTGGGTGATCACCCCACTGCAATCTGAGTTAAGTCCCTTCATGAAGCGAGACTGTCTGGCTTTATCTGTCGCTACATCCTCAGGTGCGTAGCGAGCAAGCTGTGTGAACTTGTTCAGGTATTCGGCCACTGGCTGATTACCTTGCTTTAGTGCCCTGAACTCCTCCTTCTTAAGGTCCATGATTCCTTCAGGCACGTGATACTGACGGAATGCAGCTGTGAACTCCTCCCAAGTGATATCTTGAGGGTTCTCTTGCGTGGCACAGAAGTTCTCCCACCATTCGGCGGCTGTTCCTTCCAACTGATGGGAAGCGTAGAGTACCTTCTCATTTCCTATGCATTGAGCAATGTGCAGCTTTCTCTCAATTGACCTTAACCAATCATCGGCCTCCAATGGATTGGCATTCCCCTAGAAAGTGGGTGGGTGAGTCCTCATGAACTCTGACAGTCTTGTATTCTGGCGTTGTCCCTGATTAACTTGATTAGCAGTGGCCTGAGCAGTGATGTGTTGCATCTGTTGCATCATAGCATGCATCAACTGAGTCTGAGCAGCAAGAAATGCTCCAAAATTCTGCATGTCAATCGGGCGGTCTTTGGTGCTCTATCATTGGGGTTTTCTGTTGGGCGAGAACCACTTCCATTGCCTCCAAGGTTTCCGCGGGTGTTCACTATCTGTCGATTTGCTCTAGGTTTTAGAGATGAGAGGGAAACAAGAATAGACAAGTACTATGGAACTTATGCGGGGCGAAAGGTGTAACTTTAAGGTCTAACTTTATTATTTTAATCAATAGTAACTTGGTATAGTTGCTTACAATGCCTAAGGGCCTGCAACACATACTGCACACTCAGCAAACAATGAAAATCCAAATTGAACTAACACTGGAGTCTAACGCCTAAAGGGGTGACTCTTTATTCTATGACGCGACTCAGCGAAGGAGTCTCACTATAGAACCTACGCTCACTCATCGAGAAAACCTCCACGGCCTGGGTACGGATGCTGCGGCATAGGCGCGAAACGATTGCCATGTCCAGCAATCGTGGTCATCTGTGGTAGTCGAAGAAGCGATGTCCTCCTCAAGCTCCGGCTCTTCCGGATCGGCTCAGGCAGCTTCGAGCATTGGCTCCGGCAGTGCGCATAATGCCGTCCCTAACTCTCCAATCCTTTGCAGAAGGTGTGACACATACTCTTGAGCTTCCCGCCATCTGTTCTTCTCTGTCGTGATCTCCTTGCGGGCCTTCTGTAGCTCCTTGCTTGTATCATCGAGTACATCCTCCTGGGCGACAACAAGTCGTGCCAACTGTGTAACCATGGCATTCTCATCCTGAATCGCCTTCGGGTCAAGAAGGTTATTGCTGCGCGGGTGATATCGGAACACCGTGCTCTCCAATTCTCTGACGTAGATGCGGGTAATGTGCCGCATTGCTCGTCGCGACACCTCCTGGATACCCATCTGCATTGTAGACCTCCTGGTAGTGCAGTGTATCGGGCGATTGCCTAGGCCCTTCTTCCTAGCAGGTACCACATTCTTCACGTCACAAGCTTTGATCAATCCTGCTTGTCTGATCACTTCCACTTGGTATTGCGGCTTCTCAAAATCTCCGAGAGTCTGTAGCATACGCCAAAGTTCCGCGGTGTGACCAACCTCCAGATTGACGTAGTTGAATTCTCCCTCCATCTGTCACAAGAGTGCTCACGTAAGAACTCGAAATTTTTAAATCGTGACAAGGTAAGGAAAAATTCAGCAAAAGACAAGAAAAGAGAGAAGGGGATAAGTCGAGATGTCATTTCTTATCTTGACAAATTTTATTCTTTTAGAAAATAGGTTTTATCCTCACTACGACCATTCTAACTATGGGTGAGCCTACAGTCAGTATGGCTCTGATACCACCTCTGTCGGGACCCCGAATCTGCAAATCCGGACCCTCTGTGTATTCAGCACTAGTCCAGGAACGCGCTAGTGCACACAGTCTTAACATCGGTAAATATCACAATCATACCATTCGATACCAATAAAGTACTTTATTTAAATAACCAAACTGGTTGCTTGACCTTATGGCCAAGTTACAAATATACGCCTCGCAAGGCGAAACTTATTAAGAGAGAAATAATAGCAGCGGAAAATAAGATAACTTCGTGGCGCCATCCAGTATACCACAGGCAACTGACTGGGACTCGACTCCTAGTTAGACGGGTCTTGGGGAGCTCCTCCTCCAAAGCCGTGTAGTCTCCTCTTCAACTTGTTTTTTGTTGGGGCAAGGATGAGTACTTGGTACTCGGCAAGTCATGCCTGTAATGCAAGCTAATATACTATATGCATGGCTTGATACAAAGGAATAGCTCAAGGTATATTTGCAAAGAAATGACATTTTAACAAGTATCATAAGTAGATTCGAAAGCAGTAGAAACAAGTATAGCATAACTAACTTTTCAAGGAGTTTAATAAACATCTTTCCCATCCTAATCCACATTTCTATCATTATTAAACCAAACCCAACCTTTCAAGTCCAAGTTATTTTCAAGAAAGTCTAACCCTTGACTGTAATTCCCGAGCGATGTCCAATACCGCGGACACGGCTATTCGAATAGATTGTACACTCTGCAGAGGTTATGCACTTTACCCACAAGATACAGTCAAACACCACAAAGGCGAGTTCCCGTAACAAAGTCTTTCGGAAACTTCTAACAATACAAGTGGTCCTCCCCGGTTGTTGCACACTAACCCTTCCCTTAGCTAAGGTGAAGTTTAGGCCAACCAACCGTTAGATGGGTACCTGGCCGCAGCCCCGGTACGCTCCCCCGTACAACTTACACAAAGGGTGTAGTTGACCTCCTGAGGTCCCACAGGTACGTTATTAGCAACTTAATCAACTAGGTCCGTCCCATTACAGACATGTGGTTGCACGTTAGACCCAGTTCAAAGGCTTGCAAGGTTAAGTCCTTAGGGTGACCAGGGCAAGACTACCCGAAGAACCAAACCAATATTCCCAATGCCACAACTGGCCCACCCGATCATTCTTGCCACATGCCCCGGTCAAATCTATTTATCAAAACCCCAGTTGATTACCATGCACCACGTGCCATCAACATCACATGATACCTTTCCAAAACAGGTTCAATATATCATTAAGTCAATATTAATATTTGATTGTCCAAAATCATGTCATGAGCACGTAAGCGAGTCTAAGCAATATACTACAACGGTCTAAATTCCCATGTTGGCGATTTAATAATGTCCAACTAGTAAACCACAACTAGGGTGACAAGGGGGTCATGGCACATACTTAAGTAATCAAGGTGTCATACAACAATTTGGCATTTATCTAATTTCCCATATTTAAATAAAGTATTTTCTAATTGAACTAGCATGCAATAATTCGAATCAAAAATAGGTTTCAAAATAGGATCAATATGGTCAAAGCATAACTTGCCTTCAAAAAGTACTTGTTCTTGGTCTTGAGTTGGATCCTGAGTCAATATTTCTCCTTCGAATCCTTCCAGCTCTTCAACGTCTACTCGTAAAGTGTGCAAATAGCAATACACGAATAAACAATAGGCAAAAAGTGTCCAAACATCCAAATAAAAACCATAAAAAGAGAGAACATAATTTTATAAATTTTTAGAAACTAGAATCGCAAAAAACGGAGTTTAAATGCAAAAGTTATGATTATTTAAAGTTTAAATAATCAATTAAATAATTTTACAGAGAAAAACTTTAGTCAAAAAATTAAATAAAATTCATAATTAGGTAGATCTCAATTTTATACAAATTTAGAAATTTGAATCACTCAAATCGGAGTTGAAACGCAAAAGTTATAAGCGTTTGAAGTTTGAATCAAAATCTGAAATCATTATTTCGAATTAATAAATCATTTTCTTTTTCGGAAATTAATTATAGCGTCAAGATGACACGCCACAAGATCGGATTGGTTTGCCGACGTCAATGGCCCATGGGCTCACCACGGTTCGGCTTGGTCCACCGTGGACTCGGCCCACGGCTCCATGTGTCGGCCAGCGGTGGGTCCCCTCGGGTAGCGTCCATCGCGGCGTCGTGAGGCTCACCACGGTTCCGGCGGTGGGGCCCAGGTGGCGTCCGCTGCGGCGTCGGCGCCAAGACGGCGAGACGGCCGACATCTTCGCCATGGCGTCGGCGTGGCGTCATGGTGCGGTGTGGCTGGCGTGACATCACGGGCCAGCGTGTCGGCGTCCTGCGCTGCAGCGTGGGCCGGCGGCCGCGGCGGTCGATCTCCCGCACGCGTGGCTAGATCTCGGCCGTTGATTTGAAAATCAACGGCCCAGTATTGATCTGGACTCACGCGTTTGGGGTGAACGCGTTTGATCTCGACCGTTGGATCTAGATCCAACCGCCGAGATTGGATCTCGATTTTGACGGGATCTCACCGTAGGATGACGTGGCGTGATCTGGGGCGTTGGATCTGGATCGGACGGCCGAGGAAGCTCGAGCGACAGCGATGGCGTCGGCGAGCTGGTGGCCGAGCCGGGCAGCGACGCGACAGCGGCGTTGCGGGCTCCTCCGGCGAGGTGAGTTCTCCCCTCGGGTGCGCCTCGTCGCGGTGAGTCCGGATCTGGGGTCAACGGCGGCGGAGGACGGCGGACGGCGGCGGGACGAAGCGAAAACCGTGGCGGCTCCTTAGATCAACTACGGCGAGCTCAAGCGGGGTGACGGCGGCGGCTCCGGCAGCGTGGGTTAGGGCTATGGATGCGCACGAAAACGGGCTACCCGATGGCGGCGACGGCGCATTAAATAGCGGCCTCGGCTTCCGTGAATCACGCGGAGATCGAGGTCGACACGGCTGCGTCGGCGGATTCCGACGACGGCACGAAGAGGGCGACGTGGCTCAACGTGAGCCGTTGGATCTCGATCCAACGGTCGCGTGAGTTGGACTCGGGTCCGGTTCGGCGAGCTGGCTGGCTCGGTCGGACTCGGGCTCGATGACGTGGCTCAATCGTGGCCGTTGGATCTGAATCCAACGGTCACGCGGTTAGGGCTCGGCCGAGTGGGTTCGGTCGGGTCACGTGGCTCGGGTCGGACTCGAGTCTGACTCGGACTCGGGTCCGGTCGGATGAACAATACTCGACCCGACTTGATTTAATTAATCCAATTAAATTCTCAGAAATTCAATTAAATCATTAAAAATAGCAAAAGACTCAGAAAAATTCCAGAACAATTCTGGAAAATATTTTGGAACATTTTGGACTCAAATAAAATATTTCTAACAAATTTTTATTTGCAAAGTTTAATTCTTTAATTATTTCAAAATGGAATAAATTCAAATAAATTCCAAATAAATCCAAATAAATTCCAGAAAATTCCAAAAATTCACCAAAGTGCCAAATAATATTTAATTTCATGAAAAGCAAGAAAAATTGGGGTGTTACAAGAGGCAAGAAGCAGAGGCCTCTGAATCGATTGGCAGAAGTCCCTTGTTTGAACTACCAAAGCGAGTCAAGCACTATGTGTTAGCAAGGGCAACTGTCACGTCTGCTGGGGGCTTGTCCTTCAAAACTAATGAAGACAAAGCGATGTCCCAAAGAGTCCATGAGTTGTCCGTCCAGGCTATAGAAGGCACTTTCATTCCAGATAGGGAGAAGGACGCACTTACCGTGGCCTTAGGAACCAAAGAGCACCCTGGTCGGACGCGGGGTGTTGGGGCTAAGGTACCTTGGAGCAAGGGATTCCCTGATCATACCAACTCTTACAGGAGTCGGAAGAGAGCAAAAGAAGAGCGTGCCGAATATGAATGAGAAGTAATGAAGCAAGAAATGCTTCGGGATTTACAAGGCACAATACAAGAACAAGTACAAAGACAAGTACAAGCAGCCATGAGCAATGCAGAAGTCGGGAACATTGTTCTCCCAAGCACCTTGCGCCATCGCAGTTAGCTTGCATCCACACCATCGCCGAAGATGCATTAGTCCGTTATCCCGTGGATGACATACAACAACCGACACCGTGCCAGCTCAATATTCCTGTCATGAACATATCTCTTCAGGCTGCTACAGGCATGGCTTATCCGTGCCAAGAAGGCGGTGTTTTGCACAACTCCCCAATCACGCCCGGATACACAAAGGTCGAAATGGACACGGTACTTCCGCAGTTCACCGACATGATGTTGGAAATGACGACGTGACAACTCTAGGGACTGCAGTGCACACGTTCATTCAGTGGCGCAAGCGTGACATTGTCCTCGACCTTCAAGTGCCAGCCTTTCCTGCATTAGATGCTCCGGAGTCGTCACCAGCACCCCAGTGTCAAGTGCCCCCGCCAGCCATGACCGCATCAGATATTCCAGCATTAGATATTCCAGCACCCCAGTGTCAAGTGCCCCTGCCAGCCATGACAGCATCAGATATTCCAGCATTAGATGCTCTGCCGGAGATACGTGAAGAATATAATGTGTATCCTACAAAGAAATTGAAAAGTAGGCGAGCCAAGTCGAACACATCAGGTGACGCCAAGACTGGACATGTTGTGCTTAAACAATATAAGGGCAAATCGAAATCAGACGGACAAGATATTGTACAAAGACTGAAATTCGAGATGGGGAAGCCTTTAGTGACCCAAAAAATGTTTGATACCCTAACATTAATGATGCAAAGATTGCATAAGTGGTACATGGAGCGGTCCAACCAGGACGTACTGCCGAAGTCGGTCATTGCAGTTTTTAAAGATGAGCATTTTCACCGTGGGGATGGGTGCTTCTTGATTGAATTCAACAACTTGCATAACATGTACTACCAGGACGCTCTCGACGTGTCTCTTTTGAGATGTTGGGTACTATAAGTATGAATTACATAAATTGTTGTCTACATTAATGTAGTTCCGATAAATGCAATATCAAACTTCTTTATTATGTAGGTACGAGACCATTGAATTAAGGAAAACGCAAGCACTTAGTGTAGGGTTCCTCGACCCAGGAATAGTTTGTGAACCTATAGTCCGAGGAACACCAAATGAGGTCGAGGAATACATATATAATACTTTCATTAAACTTCAAGAGAAGGAATTGATACTTTTACCCTACAACTTCAAGTAAGTGGTTCACTAGCTAGTTATATTACTCGATGTTGTTCCTTACTCATTGTGATCTTAGCACAATGACTATATTACCTGTGTGTGTAGATTCCATTGGATACTCGTTGCCATTGCACTCGATAAGAGCAAAATGGTTGTACTGGATCCCCTGGATAAAGATGTAGAACTTTACAAGGACATGACAAATATACTACAGAATGCCTTTAAAAGATACTGTCAAAAGAGCATGAGATATCGCCCATTCCAAAAGTCCCTCTCAATGCGTAGTAAATTCCCGGTACGTACACATTATTTCTATATCGCATTTTGTAGTAAATGACTCTTTTCGTGACATTGTAGTTTATTTATTCTTTGCAGTGTCACAAACAGTTGCAAGGCACAAATTTATGTGGATATTTTGTCTGCCAATACATGCGGGAAATCTTAGGTTCTACATTAGTAGATAATGACGTAGAGGTTTGTCATGCTAACAATGCAAATTGATTCATACCTAACGATAGCTACGAAACCTCACATTCTTTTTTTTCCTACTTACAACACCTAAAATTGCCTACGGATAAAATGAACCATACAGAAATCAAAGCCATTCAGGGACAACTCGCCTGGTTCATCATGAGTCAAATCATCAACAAGAATGGCGAGTTTCATGACCCTGACAACAATGACCCATTCTTCTGTACTAATCTGGAACGAATCATGTCTCCATCCCACTCCGATTGATATATGTATCAGTACAGAGTGTGATGATGTTTCATATTTTTCCCTAAAACAGTTGGTGCAATGTAGAATGATGTACGCATGGTTTTCTATCATTTAAATTATTTGGTTCTGAATGAAATGGTTCTTTTATGATAAAGCGTCGTAGATTTGGGCCTCGTGGAGCTCTCGAGGCCTCGTGTCCCTAAACCTTTGCGCTGCTCTTGCTCCATTCATCCCCCTCGCTTCAAACAACGTACCTTGGTACATTGCTGTGTTTAGTCTCTTTATTCAATTCAGCTGCAACAATATTTTCCATCGAGATATGATCAAGTCCTGCAAGATCTAATGCAAAGGCACAATGTTCCCATGACCTGTTCATTCTATGAATTTGATTCAAGAAGTAACACAACACTTCGAACCATCCCTGATTATGATTATGTTTGATATCAACCGTAGGTCCAGAGCTTAACAACTGTACATCATAGGTATCTTGTTTTGTTGGTTGGCTACTGCATATGTAAGCATCACTTCTTTCCTGATTGCAGGCAATGGCATTAGTGATGTGCCCATGTCTCTGAAGAAACTTTAGTGGTTGATAGAGAAACTACATTTTTTAGGCACTGTTTTTAGTGTTCTAATGTGTTAAAGTAAATGAACAGGAAATATATATAGGAGCAAGCAGGTAGAACAAGTAAACAAATGGTCAGTGAGTGGGTTATCTACAGATCGAATTCAAGTTTCTGGAGGAATCTCTTGGTGTTGTTGTCTGATATTGTTCATTTGTTTGTGCAAAAACATAATCCAACATAATTTTTTAGAGGAATGCATAAGTGGAACAGGTGATCTAAGGATGTACTGAAATTCCCAAATGAATTTAATCAATCAATCATTTTAGCTTTTATGCAATTTCCTTTGAGGAAGAAATGAAGCGAACAGTTGAACTGGAAGTTTTTTCCTGACTTGGTTTATTGATTTTGTCATGTTTGCTGTTGTTAGGTTATAAACCTGTTGTTGAAGGACAGCCTGTGAGGATGCGACGCCTTCCATGCTGTGGCCTTGGCATGGGTTGGTTTCTGTAAGTATCTCTGAACATTTATCATTTTGCGTTGCTTCTCAGAAATTTGGATTGGACGCTGAGGAACTGCAGTATCTACTATTTGGAAAAGGTTCATTATTGGCTTCTTCCTTGCTGCTATTCCATGGTATATTGGAGCTTTTGTTCTGATCTGTGTCAGAGTACATGATTACAGGGAGAAACCAAGATATGTTGCTTATACTATTGATGTAAGTCGTTTCTACCAATGCAGCGATCTGTAGTTTCTAAATTACTGCCAGCTATATTTATGTGTTTTCTTTTCAATTTCTGATGAACTACATGTTCTTTTTTTTTAAATGAATACATGTTCATTTTTTTCTGAGCTTAGTACTGTAGCTCCATTATCAGGTTTGTTTCGACAGTTTGTGCATGCACAAGCCACAAAGACTAATCAATAGCAGTATCCTACTATTTCATTATAACACTTGCGCCTATAATCGATGCCATTCCAAATCAAAAGGCTGAGTGCAGCTGCATAGTTATGCATGTTAGAGTACATGTCTTGTACAACAAGAATCTATCTTCCTTCAGTGCATGTCTTGTACAACAAGATTTTATTTTCTAAAAAGCTAAGTACATGACTATTCATTTGTAAAGTTCTGACATATGGCATTCATTGTATTCATTTTTCACTAGTTAGTGCTGGTACCTTAGGTTTAGCAACGCCGGAGCTTAAGATGTTGATACTATAATTTTTTGCTTCTGGATAATGTTTTCTGGCCAATCTACTTGTACGCTAGGCTGCTACAAATCGGAACTTGCCATTTCTTATACAAAGAAATAATCGTTCAATTGCTGTCTTGATTCCCGTCTTGTGACTGATTTGGCATTGCTGTTTCTCTCTACTTTGTGATCATGTTGCTTCAGAGGGCATGGCTAGCAGTATTCCTGAGGCTAGCCATTTCCTAAACAGTTTCAAGTGCAATCGTAATACTTGCTCTTACTATTTCTAGTTTAGAATTAAACATTTTTGTGGTGAACATGAGGTGCTATGAACTTATTTGATTCACTTGACGTGCATTGCAATGTTTAACCTTAGGCAGCCATTTCCTGAATCCTAGAAATAAGAACTTAAAGCCATACTTTTTTGCCACTTTTCTTTGGTACTACTTTGAGTTGTTAGAAAATAATGTACTGATTGGTTTAAGTTCTGTATTGAACTTTTGCAATTGGAATAATAATGTACTCTTTACTGATTTGATGTTTTGAATTTTGTGGTTCTGTATTGGTTTGAATTGACTGTTTCCACTTGATATTTGGTCTTTGCATATTACTGTTGGTAACATATCAATGCACCTGATATTTGGAATGCAATGTGATATCCAGAGGGCATGGCTAGCAGTATTCCTGAGGCTAGCCAAAAATACAGCTTTTTATTTTTTTTTGGTGTCGAATTATTTGTGTCATCGGTTTTTAGTAGAAACCGACAGTGATATGCCTATTGTGTCGGTTGTTCTTGTGTCAAACCGACACTGATAGTAAACTATTTGTGTCGGTTGGTGTGTAAACCGACACTGATATGTCCATGTTTGTGTCGGTTTGTGCTTCGAGCCGACACTCATATGTGAATCTTTGTGTCGGTTTGTGTATAGAACCGACACAGATAAATATATATTTGTGTCGGTTTGTAAATAGAACCGACATGGATATGTCACTATTTGTATCGGTTCGTGTATAGAACCGACACTGATAATTTTATTTGTGTCAGTTTTTAAACCGACACTGATAATTCACGATTATTACTGTTGGTATTTCTGTGTCGGTTGAAAAACCGACACTAATGTCTGTTGCGAACCGACACAGATGAGCATGTCTGTAGTAGTGTTAGTAGATATGGCTATATCTATCTAATGAGGCATAAGTATGAATCTTTTAAAAAGTTTAAAGAGTTTCAGAATGAAGTACAAAATCATTTGGGCAAGAAAATTAAATTTCTACGGTTTGACTATGGAGGTGAATATTTGAGCCAAGAGTTTAGTGATCATCTAAATAGTTGTGGAATTGTTACGCAATTGACTCCGCCTGGTACGCTTCAGTGGAATGGGGTATCCGAACGGAGGAACCAGACTTTGTTGGACATGGTACGGTCTATGATGAGTCAAGCAGATCTTCCATTGTCATTTTGGGGACACGCTCCAAAAACAGTTGTGTTCATGTTGAACAAGGTTCCATCTAAATCCTTTGACAAGACACCGTATGAGATATGGAAGGGGAAACGTCTCAACTTGTCTTTTCTTAAAATTTGGGGCTGTGAGGTTTATGTAAAATGTATGATGTCTGATAAGTTCCACGCCAAATCGGATAAGTGCTTCTTTGTGGGTACCCAAGTGAAACCAAAGGGTATTATTTTTATAACCAGGAAGAAGGCAAAGTGTTTGTCGCCCAGACTAGTGTCTTTTTGGAGAATGAGTTTTCCAAAAGAGCTAATGGGAGCAAAGTTCAACTCGAAGAAGTTTGAGAAATGCTTAAAAATGTTTCAGCTCCAGTTGGTCCTCAGCAAGATGAGCAAGGTGTTGCTGAACCTGTTCATGAGGCACCAGCCCCACGGAGGTCCTCGTGGTCAAGCCGCGCTCCTGAGAGGTTCATGTTCCTCATGATGGAGCAACGCGATGTATTGTTGTTGGAAAATGATGAGCTTAAGGACTATGAGGAAGCTATGGTGGGCCTAGACTCTAAGAAATGGCTGGAGGCCATGAGATCCAAGATAAAGTCCATGTATAATAATCAAGTTTGGAACTTGGTTGATCTGCCTGACGGGGTAAAAACTATCGAGTGCAAGTGGGTCTTTGTCGGGACCCCGAATTTGCAAATCCGGACCCTCTGTGTATTCAACACTAGTCCAGGAACGCGCTAGTGCACACAGTCTTAACATCGGTAAATATCACAATCATACCATTCGATGCTAATAAAGTACTTTTATTTAAATAACTAAATCAAGTTACTCGACCTTATGGTCAAGTCACAAATGTACGCCTCGCAGGACGATACTTATTAAAAGAGAAATAGTAGCAGCGGAAAATCAAATAACTTCGTGGCGCCATCCAGTATACCACAGGCAACTGACTGGGCTCGCTTCCCTAAGTAGACGGATCCTCTTGGAGTTCCTCCTCCAAAGCCGGTGTGGTCTCCTCCTCAACTGGTGTTGTAGGGTGGCAAGGGTGAGTACTTGGTACTCAGCAAGTCATGCACAGAATGCAGGCTAATATACTATATGCATGGCTTGGTACAAAGGAATAGCTCAAGGTATATTTGCAAAGAAATGACATTTGACAAGTAGTATAAGTAGATTCGAAAGCAGTAGGAATAAGTAAAGCATAAATAACTTTTCAAGAAGTTTAGTAAACATTTTTCCCATCCTAAACCACATTTCTAACATCATTATTAATCCAACCCAACCTTTCAAGTCCAAGTTATTTTTGAGAAAATCTAACCCTTGACTGTAATTCCCGAGCGATGTCCAATACCGCGGACACGGCTATTCGAATAGATTCTAAACTCCGCAGAGGTTATGCACTTTACCCACAAGATACAGTCAAACACCACAAAGGCGAGTTCCCGTAACAAAGTCTTTCGGAGACTTCTAACAATACAAGTGGTCCTCCCAGGTTATTGCGCACTAACCCTTCCCTTCGCTAAGGCGAAGTCTAGGACAATCAACCGTTAGATGGGTACCTGGCCTCAGCCCCGGTACGCTCCCCCGTACAACTTACACAAAGGCTGTAGTTGACCTCCTGAGGTCCCACAGGTACGTTATTAGCAACTTAGTCAACTAGGTCCGTCCCATTACAGACATGTGGTTGCACGTTAGACCCAGTTCAAAGCCTTGCAAGGTTAAGTCCTTAGGGTGACCAGGGCAAGACTACCCGAAGAACCAAATCAACACTCCCAATGCCACAATCGGCCCACTGATTACTCTTGCCACATGCCCCTGGCCGAAATGTTTATCAAACCCCAGTTGATTACCATGCACCACGTGCCATCAACATCACATGATACCTTTCCAAAACAGGTTCAATATATCATTAAGTCAATATTAACATTTGATTATCCAAAATCATGTCATGAGCACGTAGCAGGTCTAAGCAGTTTACTACAACGGTCTAAAACCCATGTTGGCAATCTAATAATGTCCAACTAGTAATCCACAACTAGGGTGACAAAGGGTCATGGCACATACTTAAATAATCAAGGTGTCATACAGCAAATTGGTACTTATCTAATCCCCCATGTTTAAATAAAGTATTTTCTATTTGAACTTAGCATGCAATAGGTTAAATCAAAATAGATTTCAAAATAGGATCAACATGGTCAAAGCACAACTTGCCTTCAAAAAATACTTGTTCTTGGTCTTGAGTTGGATCCTGAGTCAATACTTCTCCTTCGAATCCTTCCGGCACTTCAACGTCTACTCGTAAAGCGTGCAAATAGCAAATACACGAATAAACAATAGGCAAAAAGTGTCCAAACATCCAAATAACATCCATAAACAGAGAGAACATAATTTTATGAGTTTTTAGAAACTGGAATCGTCAAATTTGGAGTTAAAACGCAAAAGTTATGATTATTTAAAGTTTAAATAATCAATTAAATAATTTTACAGAGAAAAACTTTAGTCCAAAAATTAAATAAAATTCATATTTAGGTAGGTCTCAATTTTATACAAATTTAGAAATTTGAATCACTCAAATCGGAGTTGAAACGCAAAAGTTATAAGCGTTTGAAGTTTGAAACAAAATCTGAAATCATTATTTCGAATTAATAAATCATTTTCTTTTTCGGAAATTAATTATTGCGTCAGCCTGGACACGTGTCATCCTGTGATTGGTCCACAGTGACCCGCTGACGTCAGCACCGAACGGCCTCCATGATGACGTCATCATGCCACGTGGCACCACTCAGGTGTTGCCACGTGTCCGGTCCATGGACTGGGTCCACGGGCGGCACGGTCCACGGTGGACTGGCGCCGCGGCAGTGCGGTGACATGCGGGCCCGCATGTCAGCGGCCCACGTGCGCTTGCACGATGCGGCGCGCCTAGGCTACGTGGCAAGATCGTGTCCGTTGATTTGAAAATCAACGGCCGCGATTAGATCCAGGGTTAACACGTTGAAAACTACTCGATGATCGTGGGCCGTTCGATCTAGATCGGACGGTCCAGATCTAACCCTACGATAACACTGCTACGGCCTGAGGTGATCGTGGGCGTTGGATCTTGATCCAACGGTCCAGATCCAATCGGGTTTGGAAGCACGTGACTTCACCGCTACCGCTCGATCGGAATCGGACGGCCCGTAAGTTTCGCGATCGGTGATGGCGGCGGCGGGGCTCGAACTCACGGAGACGAGGACGGCGACCTTCCGTGCGGCGTTTCCGAGGATCTCCGGCGAGGTGGATGGTGCGGTCCGATGCGCCTTGCTCGTGCGGTTCCAGATCTGGGCTTCAACACGGCGGAGACGGCTTGACGGCGGCGGCGACGCGCCTGAACCTGGCGAAGCCCTAACCCTACTACGGCGAGCAATTCCTCGGCCAAGATGGCGGCTTTCGGGCGGTGTGGCTTGGGGAAAAGGCGGCGTCGAACGGCGATTCTGAGGACGGGTCCACGCCTTAAATACTGCCTCGACGTGCGCGCAAATCGGAACCCTAACCGTGTCCCGCTTGGTCACGGCGGAGCTCTCCGGCTGGGATTTGGAACGGAGACGATGGCTGGGGACCGTCCACGTGTCGCAATGAGCGGCTACGATTGCTCACGCGCGAACGGATCCGACCGGACTCGGGCTCGAGCCGGTGCGGTCCAATCCGGACCGTTGGATCCGATCCAACTGGCCAGGATCGATTGGAGTTAGGAGTGGGTTTGGTCGAGTCGATCGCTCGGTCGGACTCGAGTCCGACTTCGGTTCCGACTTCGGTCGGATGAAACGATGCTCGACCGAGTTGAATTTCCAGCGATTTAATATTTAAAATAATTCCCGATAATTCATTTAATTCATTAAAAATAGCAAAAGACTCGAGAAAAATTCGAGAAAAATTACGGAAAATATTTTGGATCATTTTGGACTCAAATAAAATATTTCCAACAAAATTTTATTTGCAAAGTTTAATTCTTTAATTAATTCAAAATGGAATAAATTCAAATAAATTCCAAATAAATCCAAATAAATTCCAGAAAATTCCAAAAATTCACCAAAGTGCCAAATCACACATGAATTTAAGGAAAGCAAAATTTTGGGGTGTTACAGTCTTTAAGAAAAAGATAGATGCCGATGGAAATGTTCACGTTTTTAAGGCACGATTGGTGGCAAAAGGGTATAAGCAGATTCATGGTGTGGACTATGATGAAACTTATTCACGAGTCGCCATGGTGAAGTCTATCTGGATCATGCTAGCAATTGCCGCATATCATGATTATGAGATTCGGCAAATGGATGTCAAAACGGCTTTCCTAAATGGAAACCTAAGCGAGGACATGTACATGGTACAACCTGAGGGTTTTGTTGATCCTACTAATGCTGGCAAGGTATGCAAGCTTAGGAAGTTCATTTATGGACTGAAGCAAGCATTTCGGAGTTGGAACCTTCATTTTAATGAAGTGATCAAAAGGTTTGGCTTCATCAAAAATGAGGAAGAGCCTTGTATTTACAAAAAGGCTAGTGGGAGCGCACTTGTATTTCTGGTCTTGTATGTGGATGACATACTATTGATCGAAAATGATATTCCGATGTTAGATGCTGCACAAGCTTATATGGGAAATAGTTTCTCAATGAAAACTTGGGAGATGCAGCTTACATTTTGGGCATAAAGATTTGTAGAGATAGATCAAAAAGGCTAATTGGATTGAGCCAAAATACGTACATTGACAAGGTGCTGAAATAGTTCAACATGCATGATTCCAAGAAGGGTTTCTTGCCAATGTCACATGGTGTAAGTCTTAACAAGACTCAGTGTGCTTCGACACCTGATGAGCAAGAGAGAATGAGTCGGATTCTGTATGCTTCAGCTGTTGGATCCATCATGTATGCCATGCTATATACGTGCACAGATGTGTCATATGCTCTTAGTGTCACGAGCAGATAGCAATCGAATCCTGGTGATAATCACTGTGTGGCAGTAAAGAACATCCTTAAATACTTACGAAGAACTAAGGAGATGTTCTTGATCTTTGAAGGAGAGGAGGAGCTCGTCATAAAAGGTTACGCCAACGCTAGCTTCCAAACCGACAGATATGATTCGCGATGGCAATCCGGGTTTGTATTGTCTCAATGTGGGTGCAGTGAGCTGGAAAAGTTCCAAGCAAGAGACAGTAGCTGATTCCACAACGGAGGCCGAGTACATTGCAGCTTCTAAAGCAGCAAAGGAAGCAGTTTGGATCAGAAAATTTGTTTATGAGTTGGGCGTGGTCACAAGTGTATCCTGTCCAGTGGACCTCTATTGTGATAATAGTGGTGCCATTGCACAAGCAAAGGAGCCTAGGTCTCATCAAAAGTCCAAACATATACTCAGGCGGTACCACCTGATTCGGGAGATCGTTGAGAGAGGTGATGTGAAGATATGCAAAGTGCACACGGATCTAAATGTGGCTGATCCGTTGACAAAGCCATTTCTACAACCGAAGCATGAGGCGCACACAAAAGCAATGGGTATTCAATACATGTATGATTGACTCTAGTGCAAGTGGGAGATTGAAGGGAATATGCCCTAGATCAATCAAGGTGATGATTGTAATACGTCTTTGTTCATGTAATTATGATAACTTTGTTTATCGGTTCCCTGATAAATGTTACAATTTTGTTCATTTGGTACGACCTGATTGTGAAACACATTGTCAAATGACATTATTCTAAACAGGTCCCTGATCCATATCATTACGAGGAGCGGTGATGATTTGATCAGCACATATATTGGTTGATGGTAATGTTTCACATACCATAAATATGGAGATATCGATAATGTGGACATATGTTGAAGAACATGGATAATCGGACAAGACCCACTCCGAGACGTTGTGAGTTGTTATCTCTTATAGTGACATCAGCGTATAGTCTCGAGTGGTACGCCTATATGGTCCTTAGACTTGAGATTGTCATGGATGCCTAGCATATAGACTTGTATGCTTTGGTGTCATCAAGTGCTACACCGTAACATGGTAGTTATAAAGATGACTACTTGTGAAATCATGTGATGAAAAATTGGCTTAATGATGAATTTGGTATTGCAAAGTGGTTGTTCTCATGGCATGTGTGGTGCATGTGCATGTGCTGTTTCAGATAATTATTTGATATGCTTGTGATAGCATGGTAATTGTTTTGCTTGTTGCAATGCGCTCATGTGAGTGGTTGCATGGACTGATCTTGAGTCAAGTTGTGGGCTTGTGCTCGTACACGGTTTTGTGCTTGTTCATGTGCTGGTGTTGCTTGAGGTCGAACGTGGTCGGTGACGGGATCGGAACTAGGTTCATGGAGGAACTGAGGTTCGGGACTAGGTTCAAGGAGGAACCGAGGTCCTAGTGGTCGAGGATGTCATGTGGGACGTTCGGACTAGAGAACGGTGCACGTGGATGCTAGTGAGTCACGTGAGTGCGGCAGGTGGGCCGTACGCATGCAGTTGTAATCGTTTTAGGTCGTTTGCATGTATTGGGCCATGTTGGGCCAAGTGAACATGCATACGAACTCTTCTAGGGTTTTCTTATAAATAGGAGGAGGTGTCCCCTGTTTATTGGTGGCAAGGTATTAGGATTTGTACTCTTTTGTTTGGAGTACTGAAACTAGTTTAGACAAAAAAAAATTTAATAAAAATTATTTTCTTCCAATGGCGGCGTGCCTGCAGCATCGGCTATGGTGACTTGACGCGTGCGTGCGACTGGAGTCTGAGGCCAGTGGCGGCAACCCAGACATCCGGATCACGAAGGTCGGCACGATCAAGAGACGGAAAATATTGCATGCTGTGTGCAGGATAGGGTGACGTTGGTACTCGATCTAGCTATCAGCACAAGAGCGAAAGCAAAGCAACGTGAAGCTTCTCAGGGACAGAGCGAACTCGGTGCTGCTGTGTAAACGCAAAGGACAGGCATACGGTGAGTGATCTATACAAACTCGTCGGCAAAGATGTCTCAAGAGGTAAAGCACGTCACGCGCATGCATGAAACAAGATAAGTTTTTTGTTCCCCTTGGGTTCAGTAATCACATCAAAGGTTTGCATGTGCATTAAAAGAAAAGAAGAGGCATTGATTAATGCATTGACCAATCTTAGAAATTGATGTTTGCTCGTGAGTTCTTCTGAGAGGTAAAAAGCACCTGCCGCACTTTGATTTAATCATAGTACTGATATTTTAGCTATTGCTCTTTTATAGTCGTAGATTAATTGCACTAGATTGATTTATTATTTTATCATGGTAATTACAATTTGATCTATTGCAAACCTTCCTAGGGCATTAAGTAATTGATCTAAAAAGTTTGATTGGTTAATTCCTTATAAATTTTGTTTAATCACGATATTAGGGTTTAATCAATTCGCGTCACTTTTGGAACAGTCAACTTGCGAAGCTTATAACTTTTGATCCGTAGATCCGATTGAGCCAATTCTTTTTGGGTTAGTTTCTAAATTGAATCTAGTTTCTCCAATAAAAATTTCACATCAATCCGACGGTTAGATCTTCAGGAATTAGCGTTTTAGTGAGCATCTATGTAGCGCCCGGCTTTTTCTCCCGCCCAGCGCGCCGCCGCCCAACGGCCGCCCGCCCTTCGCCTTCTCCCGCCGCCGGCTCCGCCTTCTTCCGCCGCCGCCGGTGCGCACCCCGCCGCCCTCCCTCGCCGTCCCGGCGCTGCGCTGCGCCGCTTCGCGCCGCTTCCACCAAGGCAGACGCCACAAAGTAGGTCGCGTGGACCCAGTCCACGCCGAGCCGGGGGGCCCACCTGTCAGCATTATAAAAAAAAGGAGTTTTCAAAAATCCGAAATTGCTGCTGACGTCAGCATGACGCAGTAATTCGGTTTTTCTTTTTAAAAATGATTTAAAAATTCCGAAAAATCCAGAAAAAGCCCTTTTTATTTGTTTTTAAACTTCCGGGAGCCCGTTTTCGCCCGTTCGAACTCCGATTGGCTCCGTTCTTCTTCCTAAATTCATTAGAAATCCCAAACTTCAGTTTAGAGCTAGTTTGAAATTCAATTTGTGTTTATTTGTATTCGTTTGAGTCTTATTTGAATTTGGTTGTTTTTCGCGCGTAGATTACGGAGAGTCCGAGGAGTTCGAGCAGCGATTTCGAGCAAAGAACTCGTCGAACCAGGCAAGTCACACCCCCTTGACCATATTGATCCCAGTTTTATGAACTTGTATGTTGTATTTACAATTATTGCATGCTTATTTATTATAGACATTAATTTCCGACCTAGTTTTAAATGATAGTTAAATCCAATTCCGATATGCGACCTTTGACATTTGAATTCCGATACCCTTGTAACCTTAGTAAAAATATGAATTATGACTATGTTAATAGTTAGACATTGCTTAGCCATGCATAGAACTGAACTTAGGAAATTTTGGGGAACTTTATGCCAAAATGATGACATGTTCAAATGAAAACTTATGATGATCAATATTAGTGATAATGTGGAGATAGTATGGTTAAAATAAAAATGACTTAGACCGGGCGAGAATTGGTTGGAAGGTGGTGAGGTCATGGTTCTGGGTTTGTGGAAAGTCTCGCCTAGTCAATTAAGGACCGGTCTGAGTTTCGCTGAATGTAAAGCCTAACCGTACTACCACGAGTCTGGAATGGGACAGACCTGGCTATCCTTATTAAATCATTTCATGGACAGTCATGCCATATGGGGGTAGTGGTGTGGTGAAAGCGAGATGCTGCCACTCTGGCGCAAGAGGGGGCTTCTGATTAGAGGGAGTCTTTCAGCGGTGAAACCTTAGCGGGCATGACTACATGTATGATTTATTAATGAGGCCTTGTCATAATCTTCTCTGTCACTCACCAAAGGAAGTGTGCTGACATAAAGGGGAAGTATTATGTCTTGTGGGTAAAGTTGTACAACCTCTGCAGAGTGTCAAACTAATCGATTAGCCGCTACATGATTATGGGCATGCCGAGCAAGCCATTTTCAGACTAGACTTTGGTAAATTGAAATTTGGTTTCCAAAATGATGATTGGATGGAGGGAGTCCATCATGGGAAAAACTTAGCCATTTCCAGGAGAGATTCCTGAGTTAAAATGTATAGATTTAATTTTGGAATAAAGTATGCCTTTTAAAATTATTGAAAATGTTATTAAACTGTTGCCTTATGCTCAAACAAACCATATTGCCATCCTTTGAATTACCCGTACATTTATACTGCATTTCCGGTGTGGTTTGCTGAGTACGTATGTACTCACCCTTGCTTAATTTACCACTTCAGAGGAGGAGTACCACGATGGTGAGGAACAGTTGGACTAGGCCGCGTCCCCAGTCGATTGCCTGTGGCAAATTAATTGGGCTCTATTTATTATTCTTCATTTCCGCTGCTTTATTTATTCGTTTATTCATTTGTTGGCCTGCGCGCCATTTCCTATGTAACCTTGAATATTTATTATTAATAAAGAACGTTGGATATGCTATGGTTTCATTTCTACTGTGTGTACTAGCATTTCCTGGACTAGTACAGAATACACAGAGGATTCTGGAGGCGTTATTCCGGGGTCCGACAATCTATCAATCTATTTTGCATTAAACCGAAGCAATTATTTGGTTCCGAATTGGGGTGAATTTTTAGTAGATCAAAAAATTGTTTTTAGTTTCCGCGCAATCATTCACCCCCCCCTCTGATTGCTATACTAGTATACATCGATCCTACAAGTGGTATCAGAGCTAGGTCTTTCTAATTAATCTTAACCGGTGATTAGAAACCGTAGCGATGGATAGGTATTCGACAAAACCTTGTTTTTTCAATGATGTTGATTTTCAGTTTTGGAAAGCAAAGATGGAAGCGTTCATTCAGGCGCAGGGCTTCGCAATATGGGAAAAGGTTTACAAGCCATATGAAGTCCCAGCAAACGACAACGTCAACGACACCAATCGCGCACATGTTGAAGCAAATAGTAAGGCGCGCAACTTGATCATCCAAGGCTTGGGACGCAGCGATTTTGATCGAGTGGTTCATCTTCGATCCGCATATGAGGTATGGAAATCTCTTTGTGATTACCACGAGGGTTCTAACACTGTCAAAGAGGTTCGCCAAGATATTTACAAAAAAGAATACATGCGTTTTGAGATGAAACCTAGTGAATCTGTAGATGACTTCTTTGCACGTTTCAATAAAATTCTTAGCAATCTACGTGTTGTTGAAGTTAGCTATACTGATGCTGAAAATGCTCGATAATTGCTTAGTGCTTTGGACATGTCGGTGTGGGAGATGAAAGTAACATCTATACAAGAATCTACTACCATGAGCACACTCACATTAGATGTTCTTTACTCTAAGCTGAAGACTCATGAGTTGGATGTCCTTGCTAGGAAGAATGGACATAAATTAATTGCTTTATCCTCTCAAACTAGCATGTCTCCTAACAATACTTCTTCAAGCTTTGCTTTGTCTTCACTAACCAATGAACAGATTGAAGAAATTCCTGAAAAAGACTTAGCACTACTCGCCTATCGCTTTAACAAAGCTTTGCAGAATGTGAGAATGAGGAAGAGAGGTGGTGGTGGCCCTCCAAGATGCTATGAATGTGGTGACCTCAACCATATTCGTGCAAATTGTCCTAAGCTTGCAGGAAAAGCATCAAAAGAGGAGGAGGACAACAACAGAAGAAAGGCGAAGAAAAGATTCTCTTCAAATGATAGGAAGAAGAAGAGCTTCATCAACCGCAAGGTGGTTCACCGAGTTCTTTCCGCTCTTAAACAAATCAATTTGAGCGATGTGGACTCGGAGAGCAACGAGGATGATGCAACTCCAAGCAAGCATGATTTGGTGGGATTGTGTCTCATGGCCAAAAGCAGCGACAGCTTCACTGAGGACAGCAACGACAGCGACTTCAATGAGGTAGATCCTTCTTATGATGAATTAGCCAATGCTGTTGCCCGTCTTGGAAAATTGCTTGACAAACGTGATAGAAAAATTAAGAAACATGATATTCTTGTGGAGTCATTGAATGCTGAAATTACTAGACTTAAGACTTTGATTCCTGATGATGATACTTGCAAATCATGTGACTTAATTTACAATGAGCTCACCTTGCTTAGGAAAGAACACGCTCTTCTGTTACATCTAAATGAGAAAAATGAGAATCATGTTAAACATGCTAGCTGTTCCACTGATGATTTGCATGGTTCAACTTCTTGTTCTAAATGCTCAACCCTTGAATTAAAATTGAAAGATGCAAATGCTAGGGTTTCTCAATTGACTGATAATCTGCTTACACACGAGGTTCTTTCATGCTCAACTTGTCGCAAGCAAAAAGAAAAAGTGGACGTTCTCTGTAATAACTGTTTAACTCTTTCTCAAAAGGTTGATTACTTGGAAAAGTCATTAGAACGTTTCACTAAAGGAAAGAAAAATCTAAACATGATTTTGGATCAATCAAAAGTCAGCACTCATAATAAAGGTTTAGGTTTTAATTCTTATGCTCATCATAAATCACATGTTCCCACTGTTGTTAAAGCACTTGAAGGAGGAAAATTTGAAATTGACAATGAGCCTAAGAAAACTGTCTTTAAGTCTGCTGGAGTGCTATCTTCTACTATGATGACTGCAAATGTTGCTTCTACTTCTAAAGCCAAACATCATGTTAAGTACACTTGCACTCATTGTGGTAGAGATGGACATTTAGTAGATTTTTGCTTTAGACTAGCCAAACAGCAAAAGAAGGAAAGGACTAAGGCTAGGTCAAACTTCAGCAAAGCACATTTTACTTCTCATGCGTCTAGAATGATGAAAACACCTTATGTTCCTAGAAACATGGGAAAAGGAAAATCTGATTTTGTGCTTAAAAATTCTCGTGCTGTGCCTACTGTTGTGCATCGTGTGTCTCAGTGCTGGATTCCCAAAAATCTCATTACTAACCCCAGTACTGAGACCTCGACATGTTTTGTTGCTATGTAGGCTTCTCGCGCGAGGAAGGAGAACATATGGCTAGTGGATTCCGGATGCTCACGCCACATGTCCGGTGATAAGAATTGGTTCTCCTCCCTCACTCGTGCATCTCGTGCTGAAAGTGTTACTTTTGGAGATGCTTCTTCCTCTTCTGTTGTGGCAAAAGGTATGTCGGGACCCGAATTTGCAAATCCGGACCCTCTGTGTATTCAGCACTAGTCCAGGAACGCGCCAGTGCACACAGTCTTAACATCGGTAAATATCACAATCATACCACTCGATACTAATAAAGTACTTTAATTAAATAGTCAAACTGGTTGCTCGACCTTATGGTCAAGTCACAAATATCGCACGCAGGGCTAAACTTATTAAGAGAGAAATAATAGCAAATGAAAATAAGATAACATCGTGGCACCATCCAAAGATACCACAGGCAACCGATCGGCTCGCTCCCTAAGTAGACGGTTCCTCTTGGAGCTCCTCCTCCAAAGCTGGTGTAGATTCTTCTTCAACTGGTGTTGTATTGCGGCAAGGGTGAGTACTTGGTACTCAGCAAGTCATGCATAGAATGCAAGCTAATAGACTATATGCATGGCTTGACACAAAGGAATAGCTCAAGGTATATTTGCAGTAAGAGCGTTTAACAAGGATCATAAGTAGATTCGAAAGCAGTAGAAACAAGTAAAGCATAAATAACTTTTCAAGGAGTTTAGTAAACATCTTTCCCATCCTAATCCACATTTCCATCAACATCATTATTAATCCAACCCAACCTTTCAAGTCCAAGTTATTTTTGAGAAAGTCTAACCATTGATTGTAATTCCCGAGCGATGTCCAATACCGCGGACACGGCTATTCGAATAGATTTTACACTCTGCAGAGGTTATGCACTTTACCCACAAGATACAGTCAAATACCACAAAGACGAGTTCCCGTAACAAAGTCTTTCGGAAACTTCTAACAGTACAAGTGGTCCTCCCCGGTTGTTGCACACTAACCCTTCCCTTAGCTAAGGCGAAGTTTAGGCCAACCAACCGTTAGATGGAGTACTGGTCGCAGCCCGATGACGCTCCCCCGTACAACTTACACAAAGGATGTAGTTGACCTCCTGAGGTCCCACAGGTACGTTATTAGCAACTTAATCAACTAGGTCCGTCCCATTACAGACATGTGGTTGCAAGATTGACTCAGTTCAAAGGCTTGCAAGGTGAAGTCCTTAAGGTGACCAGGGCAAGACTACCCGAAGAACCAAAACAACATTCCCAATGCCACAACTGGCCCACCTGATCATTCTTGCCACATGCCCCGGTCAAAAGCTATTTATCAAACCCCAGTTGGTTACCATGCACCACGTGCCATCAACATCACATGATACCTTTCCAAAATGATTCAATATATCATTAAATCAATATTAGCATTTGATTGTCCAAAAACCATGTCATGAGCACGTAGCAGGTCTAAGCAATATACTACAACGGTCTAAATTCCCATGTTGGCAATTTAGCAATGTCCAACTTGTAAACCACAACTAGGGTGACAAGGGGTCATGGCACATATTTAAGTAATCAAGGTGTCATACAGCAAATTGGCATTTATCTAATCTCCCAAAATTAAATAAAGTATTTTCTAATTGAACTAGCATGCAATACATTGAATCAAAATAGATTTCAAAATGGGATCAATATGGTCAAAGCATAACTTGCCTTCAAAAAGTACTTGTTCTTGGTCCTGAGCTGGCTCCTGGGTCAACACTTCTCCTTCGAATCCTTCCGGCACTTCAACGTCTACTCGTAAAGTGTGCAAATAGCAATACACGAATAAACAATAGGCAAAAAGTGTCCAAACATCCAAATAAAATCCATAAACAGAGAGAACATAATTTTATGAATTTTTAGGAACTGGAATCGCTCAAATCGGAGTTAAAACACAAAAGTTAAGATTATTTAAAGTTTAAATAATCAATTAAATAATTTTACAGAGAAAAACTTTAGTCCAAAAATTAAATAAAATACATATTTGAGTATATCTGAATTTTATGAATTTTTATAAATTTGAATCGTTCAAATCGGAGTTGAAACGCAAAAGTTATAAGCGTTTGAAGTTTTGAAATTCAAATCAATTATTAAACCGAATTATTAAATCATTTTCTTTTTCGGAAATTATTTATTGCGTCAAGCGATGACACGTGGCGACCTCGATTGGGCGGTGGCGTTAAGCCGGCTCATGGGCTCGGCCACGGCAGCAGTCCACCGTGGACTCGGTCCACGGCTCCACGTGTCGCTGACAGGTGGCCCCCTCGATTGACATCATTGGCGTCGTGAGGCTCACCACGGTCTTGTGGGTGGGACCCACTGGTGACGTCATTGCTGATGTCACTACACGGCTGGGGTGGCCGCTGACGTGCGGGCCCGCCATGACGTCAGCGTGACATCATGGTGTGGTTTGGCTGGGCCGCTGACATGCGGGCCCCGCGTGTCAGAGACACACGCTCACGCGCCGGCACGGTGCGGTGGCACACGTGGCTCGATCCGAGCCGTTCGATTTGGATCGGACGGCTCCAAACGCATCTAATCTGCCCTACGGCTCCTACGTGGCTCAATCTCAGCCCTAGGATCAAGATCTAACGGCTGCCAATGAATCCGGAGTTGAAACAAGATGGGCTACGTGGCCTCACCTCGTGCGTCGGATGAAGATCGAACGGTTGATAGAGCTCGCGAGGTTCGGCGATGGCGCGGCGAGGCTAGGGTACCGGGGATGAAGACGACGACTCCCCGCGCGGCGTTTCCGAGGGGCTCCGGCGAGGTGAGTGGTCCTAACCGATGCGCCTGGTCCTGGGGGTCTCGGATCTGGGCTTAGACGCGGCGGAGGGCGGCTGTCGGCGGCGAGAAATCGTCCAAACTCGCGGCGGTCTCTTGCGGACTCCGGCGAGCGATTGCGCGAGGATGGCAGCGGCTTGGGCACGGGTAGCTAGGGCAAAAGAAGCGAACGGGCAAGGGCTACGCGGTGGCGAGGTCGAGCTCTTAAATAGGGCCTCGACGTGCGCGAAAACTGGAAAACCCTAACGAGCTCGGAGGCCCACGGCGGCGCTATCCGAGTCCGACTCGGTGGAGACGACGCAATTGGAGCCGTCCACGTGGCCCCGATCTACGGCCGAGATCGCCCGGCGCAACGGGTCCGAGCCGGATCCGGTTGGATCGGTGCGGCCCAAATCCGACCGTTGGATTTCGATCCAACGGTCCGGATCAATCAGGGTTTGACCGGATCACGTGGCTTGGGTCGGACTCGAGTCTGACTCGGACTCGGGTCCGGTCGGATGAACAGTACTTGACCCGATTCGATTTTCCAGCGATTTAATATTTAAAATAATTTCCAGTAATTCATTTAATTCAAGAAAAATAATAAAATACTCAAAAAAAATTCCAGAAAAATTCTGGAAAATATTTTAGGGCATTTGGGACTCAAATAAAATATTCCCAACAAAACTTTATTTGAAAATTTAATTTCTTTAATTATTTCAATATGGAATAAATTCAAATTAAATCCAAATAAATCCAAATAAATTCCAAAAAATTCCAAAAATTCACAAATGTGCAAAATAATATTTAATTTCATGAAAAGCAAAAATTGGGGTGTTACAAGGTACAGTAAAGGTGAGTGACAAGTTTATGTTCAAAGATGTGGCTCTTGTTGAAAATTTGAAATATAACTTGCTTTCTGTCTCACAAATGCTTGATGAAGATCTTGAAATAAGTTTTAAGAAAAATGAATGCAAAGTGTTAGATGCTTCAGGTGACCTTGTTTTCAAGATCTCACGCTTTGGAAGAGTTTTTAAAGCTGATTTTGATGCTTCACCTTCTTCAAAGCATAGGTGTCTAGTTGCCAATGTTTCTAAAGATTTATTCTTTTGGCATCGTAGACTTTGTCATGTTGGTTTTGATCATCTTACTCGTGTAAGTGGTTTAGATCTCATACGTGGCTTGCCTAAGCTTAAGGGTGATAGCAATCTAGTTTGCTCTTCTTGTAGACATGGTAAGATGATTGCAGGTTCACATCCACCTCTTACCATGGTGATGATTGATGCTCCAGGACAGCTACTACATCTTGACACGGTTGGACCATCTCGAGTTCAATCCTTTGGAGGTAAATGGTATGTGCTTGTGATTGTAGATGATTTTTCTAGATACTCTTGGGTGTACTTTATGGCATCTAAGGATGAGGCTTTTAGTCATTTTAGAAGTCTTATTCTTAGGCTTTCTGTTGACCATCCAAGAGCCCTTAAAGCTATTAGAAGTGATAATGGAACTGAATTCAAAAATGCTTCTTTTGATCTCTTTTGTGCTGAAAAAGGAATTGATCATCAATTTTCTTCACCTAGAGTGCCTCAACAGAATGGTGTAGTTGAAAGAAAAAATAGAACGTTGGTTGAGATGGCTAGAACTTTGTTAGATGAACATCACACTCCTAGAAAATTTTGGGCTGAAGCGATTTCAACTGCTTGCTATGTTTCTAATAGAGTGTTTTTGAGATCAAAGCTAGGCAAGACTCCTTATGAGCTTCAGTTTGGATATAGGCCTATTGTTTCTCACTTTAGGGTTTTTGGTTGCAAATGTTTTGTCTTGAAATCTGGAAATCTTGATAAGTTTGAAGATAGATCAACCGATGGCATTTTTCTTGGATACCCTGCTCATACTCGTGGCTATCGTGTGCTTGTTTTGGAGACTAACAAAATTGTAGAAACCTGTGAAGTTACTTTTGATGAGGCTAGTCTAGGTGCTAGTCTAAGTGATGCAGGTACAGATGCATATGTTCAGGGGGAGAAAATCTTTGAAGACATTGATGATGAGATTGAGGATGAGAATCTTCTGTACATGCTGAAAATGAAGAAGGAGAAGAAGAAGTTTCTGAAGCTACAGCTCCCTTGCACATTCAGAGGAGACATCCACCTGAACAGATGATTGGAGATTTAAATGAGAGAATCACCCGGTCCAGGTTTATTCATTCTGACACTCATGCTCATTCTGCTTTAATAGCTTCTTTTGAACCCAAAGATATATCTCATGCATTAACTGACGAATCTTGGATCAATGCCATGCATGAGGAATTAGAGAATTTTGAGCGAAATAAAGTTTGGAAGCTAGTTTCACCTCTTCCTGATTTTAATGTCATTGGAACTAGATGGGTTTTCAAAAATAAACAAAGTGAGGATGGTGTTGTTGTTAGAAACAAGGCTAGATTGGTTGCTCAAGGTTACACTCAAATTGAAGGTTTAGATTTTGATGAAACCTTTGCTCCTGTTGCTAGAATTGAAGCCATTAGAATCCTTTTAGCTTTTGCTACATCCAAAGGTTTTAAATTGTATCAAATGGATGTAAAAAGTGCTTTTCTAAATGGCTTTATTAATGAGGAGGTGTATGTAAAGCAACCACCTGGTTTTGAAAATCCCAAGTTTCCAGACCATGTGTTCAAATTGTCAAAGGCTTTGTATGGTTTGAAACAAGCCCCTAGAGCTTGGTATGATAGGCTAAAAACCTTTTTACTTGAAAAAGGGTTTACAATGGGAAAGGTTGACAAAACTCTCTTTTTACTCAAGCAAGGCAATGATCAACTGTTCGTTCAGATTTATGTTGATGATATTATCTTTGGTAGTTCCTCTCATGTTTTAGTGTCTAAGTTTTCAGAAACCATGAGAAAAGAATTTGAGATGAGTATGATGAGTGAGTTAACATACTTCTTAGGACTTCAAATCAAGCAAACGAAGGATGGTACTTTTGTGCATCAAAGCAAATACACGAAAGACTTGCTACATCGCTTTGGGATGGAAAACAGCAAGCCGATCATGACACCCATGGAGAGCACTTGCGCACTTGACCCTGATGAAGATGGTGAGCCGGTTGATCAAAAGGACTATAGAAGCATGATAGGTTCACTTTTGTACCTCACTGCATCAAGACCAGATATACAATTTGTTGTGTGCTTGTGTGCTCGCTTTCAAGCTTCCCCGCGTGCTTCACATCGACAAGCTGTTAAGCGAATTTTCAGGTATCTCCATGGTACTCAAGATTTTGGCATTTGGCTTTCTGCTTCCTCATGCATTAGTTTGAGAGCATTTTCTGATGCTGATTTTGGAGGATGTCGAATTGATAGAAAAAACACATCTGGTTCTTGTCACTTCTTGGGTAATTCTCTTATTGCATGGTCATCTAGAAAACAATCTTACATTGCACACCCATCTGAATCTGAATATGTGGCTGCTGCTAGTTGTTGTTCTCAAATTCTTTGGATAGTAGCTACACTTAAAGATTATGGGGTTAATTTGGATAGTGTTCCTCTTTTGTGCGATAACACTAGTGCAATATGCATTGCTAAAAACCATGTGCAACATTCTAGGACAAAACATATTGATATCAGATTTCACTTTCTCAGAGATCATGTAGAAAAAGGAAATATTGTGCTTCACCATGTGTATACTGAACATCAATTGGCAGACATTTTCACAAAACCTTTGTCTTCTTCTCGTTTTGCGTTTATTCGGGGAGAACTTGGGGTTGTTCATCCAATGGGCTTGTTTTGAGGGGGAGTTTGTGAAAACTTTGTGATTCTTTGTTTACACTTTCTTCTTTCTTTTTCTTAAATAAAAAATTAAAAAAGGAAAATAAAAAAGTATTGAGCATTATATTTAATACACATATGTGATTTGAAGCCATGTCTATGCTACAAAGTCTTTGTAACTTCATCTTTATGCATATATGGTGTAGTTTATGACATGACTATTTAGATGGAATGAAAACTTGAATTAAATCTTGTCATGGTTGAACTTTCTTGACTATCTTGATCCTGCTCAAAAAGATGTTAAATGTGAAAGTTTTCAAAGTTAAAGAGCTAAAAGCTCAAAAAGTGATTTTTGATAGATGCAAGATCAAGGTTATACACTGTCGCACTTCCTCTTTACGAGACTGCTTATCATTGCACTCTGATATGAACTTGGAAGAGGTTGTGTATGACCGAAACCCTGAAACCTTAAGCTCATTGCTTGGCATGGTTGAAAAGTAAGGCTGATGGTGCATATAATTCCTTGCAATTTTATATTTTGTTGCAATCAATAAATAAATCATCTTTTCAAGCACCAAAGAAGTGCACAAAAATTCAATGTTTTCAGGTTTTGAGATAGTTGAGAAAGGGAAATCATGCCATGCAAAAAATCATTAATAGTACTTGATTTCTAGTTGTGCTTACTCTACATTGTTTATGTGTAGATTTGAGGGTGCAAGTACTTTTGATAGCATGACTTGGAAGATGTTACATTTGTGGATGATTTATAATGCTCATTACATAAAAAAAATTGCAAAACAAAAGATTTTGTCCTCTCTTTTGTATTCTCGATGAATCCATTGTCAAAGGGGGAGAATTTTGAGCACATTGCACATTCACATACACATTTTTCTTCTTAGGGGAAGGTTTTTCTTTTCTTGACTTAGGGGGAGTTTTCTCTTTGCATATTTGTCAAAGGGGGAGATTTTGTGTTTTTCACTTTGGTTTTTGATTTTAAACGTTTTTATTTCAAAAACTTTTCTTGTGAGGTGAATGCCAATGTTCAGTTCTAAGTGGTGTTGCCAATGTTTTTATCAAGGGGGAGATCGTGAAATCATGTGATAAAAAATTGACTTAATGATGAATTTGGTATTGCAAAGTGGTTGTTCTCATGGCATGTGTGGTGCATGTGCATGTGCTGTTTCAGATAATTATTTGATATGCTTGTGATAGCATGGTAATTGTTTTGCTTGTTGCAATGCGCTCATGTGAGTGGTTGCATGGACTGATCTTGAGTCAAGTTGTGGACTTGTGCTCGTACACGGTTTTGTGCTTGTTCATGTGCAGGTGTTGCTTGAGGTCGAACGTGGTCGGTGACGGGATCGGAATTAGGTTCATGGAGGAACTGAGGTTCGGGACTAGGTTCAGGGAGGAACCGAGGTCCTAGTGGTCGAGGATGTCTTGCGGGACGTTCGGACTAGAGAACGGTGCACGTGGATGCTAGTGAGTCACGTGAGTGCGGCAGGTGAGCCGTACGCATGCAGTTGTAATCGTTTTGGGTCGTTTGCATGTATTGGGCCATGTTGGGCCAAGTGGACATGCATACGAACTCTTATAGGGTTTTCTTATAAATAAGGGGAGGTGTCCCCTGTTTATTGGTGGCAAGGTATTAGGGTTTGTACTCTTTTGTTTGGAGTACTGTAACTAGTTTAGACAAAAAAATTAATAAAATTTATTTTCTTCCAACGGCGGCGTGGTCGCGGCGTGCCTGCAGCGTCGGCTCTGGCGACTTGACGCGTGCGTGCGACTGGAGTCTGAGGCCAATGGCGGCAGCCCGGACATCCGGATCACGAAGGTCGGCACGATCAAGAGACGGAAAATATTGCATGCTGTGTGCAGGATAGGGTGACGTTGGTACTCGATCTAGCTATCAGCACAAGAGCGAAAGCAAAGCAACGTGAAGCTTCTCAGGGACAGAGCGAACTCGGTGCTGCTGTGTAAACGCAAAGGACAGGCATACGGTGAGCGATCTATACAAACTCGTCGGCAAAGATGTCTCAGGAGGTAAAGCATGTCACGCGCATGCATGAAACAAGATAAGTCTTTTGTTCCCCTTGGGTTCAGTAATCACATCAAAGGTTTGCATGTGCATTAAAAGAAAAGAAGAGGCATTGATTAATGCATTGACCAATCTTAGAAATTGATGTTTGCTCGTGAGTTCTTCTGAGAGGTAAAAAGCACCTGCCGCACTTTGATTTAATCATAGTACTGATATTTTAGCTATTGCTCTTTTATAGTCGTAGATTAATTGCACTAGATTGATTTATTATTTTATCATGGTAATTTCAATTTGATCTATTGCAAACCTTCCTAGGGCATTAAGTAATTGATCTAAAAAGTTTGATTGGTTAATTCCTTATAGATTTTGTTTAATCACGAAATTAGGGTTTAATCAATTCGCGTCACTTTTGGAACAGTCAACTTGCGAAGCTTATATAACTTTTGATCCGTAGATCCGATTGAGTCGATTCTTCTTGGGTTAGTTTCTAAATTGAATCTAGTTTCTCCAATAAAAATTTCACATCAATCTGACGGTTAGATCTCCAGGAATTAGCGTTTTAGTGAGCATCTGTCAATCTGTTTTTGCATTAAACCGAAGAAATTATTTGGTTCCGAATTGGGTGAATTTTTAGTAGATCAAAAAATTATTTTTAGCTTCCGCGCAATCATTCACCCCCCCCTCTGATTGCTATACTAGTATACATCGATCCTACTCTACTGGGTATGCCACGATACATCGCCAAGGGTTTGATGATCAAGATAGGATTTGCCCCTCCTAGATAACAGGAGAGATACCTCTGGGCCCCTCGTGTGGATGGATAGGGAAATTGCACGGCCGTGCTAAGATGACTAAAGAGTTGGTTATGGTTTGTATCCATCACACTGTTGAGTGAAGTGGTCAAGCTATCAACAAGGGTTGCACGCATCTCGCCTTGAGCTTGACTGGTATCGTGTGGCAAAGGGATCGGTATGTGAGTGTATCAAGGTTCAAACAAAAATTGATTCTGTGCATTCGGGGGTCAATACGTACTGCTAGGTGCCGCTATTGATCAGCGAATTGGAAACAGGTTTTCGGATCCTCATCCGACTTGCACTGAACCTAACGGGTCACACACTTAACGAGTTGGAACTGTTTAATGGATTTGTGCGTGGATAAGATCCGTGTTGGAGGTGGAACCCTAGCGGGCTTCGGCCCACTAGCGTGTCTATAAAAGGCGAGACCACAAACAGTGCGCGGTGAGATTAGAACCCTCACCACGTTCAGCCGCCGCACGCTCCTCCTGCTCCCCAGAAACCCTAGCCGTGTGGCAAGGTGCTAGCACACCCCGTATGGCGTTCCTGCTCAGTACGTGTGGATACCGGTAGAGGCGCTACCGCACGTGGACGCGCTACCGCACGTGGACGCGCTGTTCGGTTAGATCTCTGACGACATCATTGAACCACCCGGCACAGATCGGGAACCACTCGACACTGATCGGGACGTGAACGACTACTTCCTCTACGCGCACGTATCTGCTTCCGCTGCGTCGGCGCGTCAAGGGTAACGACTCATAATCCTCTACTTACATATGATCTTGGGTGTTCGCGGTAGAAAATTTTCGACGAAGCGGCGGTGCTAGGCTAGGACAAGAGGTAATTGCAACACAGGATGGATCTAGGGTTTTGAGGTATGGTCCCTCTTGTTTATATAGCAGCACGATGCGCACATCGAGGCCAACTTGGTGTCGATTTCTCTCTCTCTCTCTCTCTCTCTCTCTCTCCGGATTTTACATATTTTGCGGCAACATTGCCAACATTTCAGTTCACTTTTAACATTTCCCTCGGAAATCTAACTCCGACTTCACTCTCTCTTCAGCAAGTTTCTTCAGATTCTTTGTCCTAGTCTTCAATAACCTTCGTTCTCTTCCTCGTCCTGACTTACGCATCTTCCCCGGCACACTCCCTTCGTATCCAGTCTTCATCTGAGCATCAATTTCAATGGTTTCCTCCATCAATTTCTCCAATCGTGCACCACAACGATCCATCTTTTGCCATGCTGTATCCTGGAACTGGAACAAAAACATCCATTGGCGCAACACTGCCAACCTCTTCCTCAACACATGTTTGATATTTAGTCAAATCTGTCTACAAAAGATAATGCCATTTCTATATTTCCATATACTCCGTAATGCAGCAGCAGTGACCAAGTTTAATACAGCTTGTGTTTTGTTGTTAATCCAATGTCGAGCTACAGATTCCTAATCATTTCCAGTGGACAAGTTAACATCTGAGCAATTTCTGTCCACACACTTGGCCACCACGCACTCACAAGAATAAATGTTGGACAGATTCATCTTCACAAAAAAAACTTGATTCTGGAATGCAGATCTTCGACAATACAAACACATTACTGAAAACTTCAGTGCTATTGTCAACTGAGTCTCCACCAAATGAACAGCTCATTTATACCCTAATTCCACCATACCATCATATCCAATAGAATTACCCTCTTCATAATGAGGCATTTTCTACTTATTACTATGCTGCAACTGAAAAAGATAAGAACTGCTTGTTTGTTCAAGTGGCTGCAGCATCCATTTTTGTCAATGGTTGTTTTTGAGTAATAATTTCTCCAATGTTATAAGGCTCAGGTTGGATATAAGGGCATGCAAAATACCAACAACGCCTAGTGATTTCCTAGATATAATGCCAATAATGAACACCTGCTAACAAGACATGGCAACATAATTTCAACCAACTAGGTCTGCTCAAATTCAATAACGGGTAGCTATAAAACCAGCATTGTCTCAGACAGCTGCAATAAAACCCTAACCCTTAGATTCTTTTTTTTAAGACAACCCTTAGATAAAGTTATTTGAGCTATTACATTTGATCATATAGATTGCAGACATAAAACACCATTTCTTCTTCTTAAGATGCAGCCTTTTGTTTCTTGGGCATCCTGTAACCACCAACAACACAGGCGTGGTCACGCTCAAAAGGCTCCAGGGTCACCTGCTCCGATGGCTTGAACTGATCAGCCTTCAGCTTCTCCACTTCACTAGCAAACACAGCCTCAGGAGCCATGGTAGAGTCAATACAATTCGCCTGGATCAGAGAAATGAACTGTCAGACCAATGCCAACTACAAATTCTCCAAGGCATCTGCTTTGGTGTAATGCATGATAATAACTCTTCAATCTGAAACTGACAAGTACCTTGATTGAAATGACAAAATGACCACCATTCTTCAAGAAGTATGAAGCATTAAGGGCTAAAATCCTAGCCTGCAGGATAGAAGATCCAGTGACAATGTTTAAATGCTTAACAGTGAAGTTCGCAATTTTCAAAAATGGACCAGTACAAGGATCAAATTGGATATTATCTCGTACAACTTACAAGTATTTAAGAAGTCACATTTGACAACAGCAAATTGATACATCTTGTAAGAATTATATCTGATGCTTACATCAATGGCATGAAAAAAAGATGCATCCGTTCTATCCAAAGTTGGGTCTGAGACGACTGGTAGAATTTCACTAGCGCATAAAGGAAGCAATTCTTCATTTACTAAACTTATGAATTTATTAAACAGATAAAAATTTAAAGATCAAGCACCACACTCTTAACAAGTGAAGTGCTATTAAAAATTATGGTAGTAGGTGCAACTTCAGCATTTGTAATAGATTTCCAAGTACCAGATCCGCAGCAAATTAAAATACAACTACAAGATGGTTAGTACTTCCATGTTCATATACATACTTCCATGAAAGGGAAAAGAAGCCAGAGAATGCCTCTACAAAGAACTCTGATGTGAAAAGCATAAAAACGCTTTAAATATAGAATACCATAATTGTTTGTATGTGCCAAATACTATGCATGCCACAAGAAAAAAAGCAACTGAATAGCAAAAAAGTTAAGAATATATCAAACAAGACTAAAAAAGGAGAAAATGTTCTTGCAATAAGGCAACAACTTCCTACCAGTCCAAGACACCCCAAGTAATTCAGCAGAAAAAGAAACAAGATTAGTTCATCAAAATTAATGTTGTCTGGTTATTTGCCATCAACCATGCACACATTAACCTTCCAAATTGAAGTCAGACAGCAGGCAAATTATTGCATGTAAATGAAATGGGAATCAAATTGTTGACTATCCAATGTGACATGCTGAAGATGGACGAATCCAAGTATGGTCATAATCAAGAAGATAAAATGTAGAAAGACAAATAGCAAAGAAAAGAAAGGAAAAAAGAATTGGCACTGGGCATAAGTGCATCAGAAACTCGAATTTGCATCATCCATTTTGATGTCCTGAAGGGGAATCCGAGTATGCTCATCATTTGCTAAGCCCTAGTATAGCCATAAAGTCATGAAAATATTGCATACAGATAAGCACTAACAGTCAAGTGCATACTAATCATAGGTCAACCATAAGCAAGGCATTAGGTGAAGAAATGTTCTGTAAAATTTATGTGAGACAGGTATACCTGGTCAGGCTGTGCAACATCAGAGAAGATAACATCAACCATGCCGACCAACATCCTGTACCTTGCTGGGTGCCTAGCATCCTCAATGATGGGAATCACATTGGTCCTCTTCTTGGCCATATTGACGAGATCCCTGCCACTCCGGTGCGAGAACTCAACAGCATACACCAACCCAGTCTGCAAAGTGTCTCAATTTGTTAACACAACACAACAAATCAAGGTCACTGATCAATAAAATGAACGTAGTAAAAGAGATCTCACCGGTCCAACAATATCGGACACATGAGACACTGTTGTTCCTGAGGCGGCACCAAGATACAGCACACGAGTGCCAGGAGCCTAAATAGTAATACAAGCGTCAATAATAATAAGCTAGCTATTTTAAACGCCTTGAACAAACAAGGTTATCAAACACTTCAAACTACAAAATAAATAGCTAATGCACATTAGGATTCAGTAACAAACTTACAATCCAGATGTTGTCAACACCGCCGAGCACGGCAGCAGCCAGCTTAGATCGGAAGGGATTCCACACCCTGTACTCGACCTTTGTTCCATCATCGTTCTGAAAATACCAAAACAGCAGAAATGGACATACTTCGACATGGACAAGAAACAAAAATGGAGCAGCAAAATCAAACAGCCGAAGTTGAAATTTTACAGGTTCATAGAAGCTAAAGATGACACAGAAACTAAACAAAAACGCTTTTGCTTATTGCTTATCTATCTTACACACCAAGATTATGAAAAAGATACGCATAAAAATGAACCTTTGAGGGGGGAATGAGCGAGCAATAGGCACGGACCTGGACAGAGATGCGCTTCTCGCCGTAGACGGACTCTCCGGGGACCATATTCTTGGTGCAGAGCGCGTCCTCCTTGGCCTTAGAGATGAAGACGCCGTCGTGCTTGTGCGGCACCACGACGGCCTTGCTCCCGCCCTTCATACCGCCCCTGCCTCCGCTGCCCCCACGGCCGCCGCCCCTCGGCGCCCTGCCACCCCTGCCACCCCTTCCACCTCTCCCTCCACCGTCTCCTCTCCCGAATCCCCTCCCGCCGCCGAAACCGCCGCGGCCTCCGCCATCGCCTCTCCCTCCCCTCCCGCCTCGTCCTGCAGGATGCAGAACATCAGCAGGTAACATTAAATCGAGGACCAGAAGAAAAAGCATAGGCCTTGGGTTTCGTTTGCTTGCCTCGAGGTGGCCTCATGGTGCCCACTCGACGAGGTTGCTTGTGGCCGCCGCCGCCGCCGGAGAGGGTTTAGGGTTTTGGTGGCTGTTAGAGCATCTCCAGTAAGAGCCCCTAAAACAGGGTCCCTATTTTGGATTTAGGAACTCCCTCTATTTTTTGGGCTCTGTTTTCAGAGCACAAGTCTAGCAACAGCTCCTAAATCTCAGCCCCTATTTTACTTTTTCTCCTATTTTAACATATCCGCTATGTATAATCTTCATTTGACACTACTAAAATTCAATCAAAAATATTTGTAATACATAAAACATAAGCATATTAACATTTACAATTTAAAAACATGATATTTCAAATTTAAATTTAAAAATTTAAAAACATGATAAAATTTTCGAAACCTCTCATGTATTTTCCTATCTTCAATAATAGGGGTTGTACTTGTGTCCCTGGGAATTGGGGCTGAGAAGGCAAATTTAAGGGTCTCATAATTTTAGGGGCTGGAGTTGGGGCCCCCTGGGAATTGAGGCTGAGGAGGCAAATTTAGGGGCCTCCTAATTTTAGGGGTTTGAGTTGGGGCCCTGCTGGATCTATTTTTTTACTACACCCCCTATTTTAAAGTTTAGGGGCTGATTTAGGGGCTCTGCTGGAGATGCTCTTAGGCGGGGTTGGGGGATGGCAAGATTTATATAGAAGGAAACAGGGGAGGGAACGTGAGAGCATGACGTGTGGGTTCATGGACCCACTGTCAGATATATGAAACCGATATAGGATAGTGAATTAGTGATATGCTTTTGCAGGGATGAAAACGGAATGGAAACGTTGGTAAATAGTTGTTTTTATTTTCGTTTCTATATTTTTTACAGGTAACAAAAGCGAAATCGGAAACCCAGAAATGGATACGGAAATGAAAGTGATAGAAACGGATACGGAAACAGAACTGAGCAGATACGGACACGAAAATGGAAAATTTCACCCAGGTATGTTCCCAATTGTAACACCTTAAATATTTGTAAATTCTTTAATTAAGCATTTAATTCGGATTCTATGATTTTTTTTTTGAATTTTTTGCATTTAATTAATGATGTTTACTATTTTAAGATTTAAATAAATAATTTATTTGAGAAAAATAAAACAAAAATCTTGCTGCAAATAATTTTTCTAAGTTTAAAATGTTATAAAATATTTTTGAAAACTTTTTTAGAATTTTTGAACGCTATTTGATATTTTATGTAAAAGCAATATATATTTATGGTATTATTTAAATTAGAAAATAGAATTTACAGTTTCATTCGGTGTTCAAAAAAGCGGCATTGGGCGGCACCTAGGCGGTCGGTGGCGAGCCTCCGCCTCGCCTAGGCACGTAATCGTGCTCTAGGCGGAGCCGACGCCTAGGCGACGCTCAGCGGACGCGCAGGTGGGCAGAGGCGGTGCTAGGCGGAGCCTAGGTGAAGGAAGTGGAGCCTAGGCGCTCGGGGTGAAGAGAAAAAGGGAAAAGCGGGAGAGAGGGGGAGGCTAGGGTTAGTTACTTGATTTATCCTCCCCGCTCGAAGCAGCTGCCTGCTGCGCGTCCCCGCGCCTCTTCGAGCTCCTCCGGCCTCCCCGCCGCCAAAGCTGTCGGCCGCCCTCCTCCCTACGCCGCGCTCCTCCCGGCTGCCCTCCTTCCGGCCGTGCTCCTCCACGCCGCCGAAGGTGCTGCCTCCGCCTGAGCTCCTCCCTCCGGGCCTCTGGTCGCCGTGCTCCTCTCCGAGCTCCTCCCTCTGGCCGCACGGCGTTCCTCTCCGAGCGACTCTCTGAAGCTCCGCCCGAGGCCCGACTCGACCTGTCGATCGATCGACTCAGCACACGCCAGTGAAGATGTGAGATTCATACACAATAGTAGTGACTCATACACAATAGTAGTGTAGTGCAGTACACTTAATACTTGTTTGATCATTGGCTCATTTATCATATTCTATCTTTTATGTCTGTCTTTCACTCTTTTGTGGAACATATATAGTTATGTGTGGGACTATGTTTTGTCATTTGTGACTATATTATGTGTGGAACTTAATTTTGTGACTATGTTATGTATGAGTGTGAGACTTAGTTTTATGACTATATTATGGCCCTGTTTGGCAGAGCTCCAGATCCCAGCTCCACCTCAGAGTTGAAACTTGTAGACTAAAATAAAGTGACTTAAGTTTATAATTTTATTCTAAAATATAAACAAGATGAACCACCTAAACACTCTTAATATACCCATAGCTCCAGCTCCACGAATTTGGTGAAGCTAGGAATACCCAGCTCCACGAACTTAGTGGAGCTGGAGCTCTGCCAAACACCCCTATAAGTTGAACTATGTTTTGCAATTTTCGCCTAGGCGCCGCCTAGGCGGGCTAGGCGCTAAGCAATGGACCTCCGCCCGCCTACCGCCTAGCGCTTTTTTGAACATTGGTTTCATTTATATGGAATTTTCGTTTCCATTTCTATACCAACATTTTCCTTTTTCATTTCAAAAAATGCCTTTTGCTTCCGTTTTTCTCCGGAACGATTGAAAATTTCGTTTTCGTTTTCAACCCTACCACCTTAGAAATCGAAAAGAAAGTAAGTAGCACGTGGCTTTTACAATTTCTAGAGTTCTTTATTTCTAGGGAATCCAATAAAGCCCAAGGAAAATATTGTCTAAGTTTTAAAATCTTTATAAGTAAATATTCAACTTATTGTTGTTAAACGATAACGATCGCCGTAGATCAAACACAATGCACCGACCGAATAGTCAGAACAATCAAAAGAACAAATAAGATATAGGGAGGCAAAACTCTCTTCTCTTTATTAGATTAATTTTTTTGTACAAAGGGGTACCTTATTATAGAATAAAATCCATTAGAGATATATTCGGATTCACCACATAGATATAGACTCCAATCATATGCCAACATCCAGAACTAAGAGTCCTGCTACATCTCAACACACCCCTTGGATGAATATCGTAATATATATGTCTCGTCAAAATCTCCTCCTAAAAGCTCAGTGGAAAAAAAGGATAGAGAAAAGAGTACATTGCACTCGCATATTGTGTTACACTTGTTGCCTCATTAAAAACATTTATGTGAGAACTTCAAGAAAACTCACTAACGGAAAAGGTGCTTTCTCAAAATCTTCTGAACTAAAGTAGTATATTTAGGATCATGCTAAGGGTTATGATTAAGTGATTTACCCCCCTTGAACTCTGCATATTTTCAAAGTCGTCTTATTCTAATGCCACAAATAAATCTTCGAAAACTAGATATTGGCAAAGACTTAGTGAATAAATCTGCTAGATTTTCATATTACTTAGTTTGCATGATCTTTACCTCACCATCCTTCTAGATTTTGCGAGGAAAGAAAAGTTTAGGGGCAATATATTTCATGATATTGCTCTTTACATAACCCAATTACATTTGTGCAACACAAACAACATTATCTTCATATATAATTGTACGGTATCAACGATGTTAACGCTACATGACTTGTGGATATGGCTAATCACCGTTTTAGCCAAACTCTCACGTGAGGCTTCATATAATGCTATAATCTCTGAGTAGTTGATAGAAGTAGCTAGATTTGGCATTGTAGGGATCAAATAGATAGCCAGCATCTGTATATCCCACCATGGCCAAGTCTTGGTCCTTCTAGTAAAATAAGCCAAGATCTTGAGTACCTTGAAGGTATCTAACTGAAGTCTTAACACTGGCCCAATACCTTTTAGTTGGAGCTGCACTATGTCTAGCTAACAAATTTACGGTGAGTACAATATCAGGCCTTATGCAATTTACAAGATACATAAGTATTCTAATGATGCTTAAGTATGGGAATTTAGGTCCTATGATTGTCATTTTTTATTGTAACACCCTAAGAATTATGGAAGAATGAAATGAAGTGTCGTGCATTACTTTTCAGTGCCTATTTGGATTTGGTATGAGGTTTATTTCGAATAAAGACTTGATTCTTCAAATTAATTGAAATTCACCCAAAATAGACTGTACAAAGGGAACTAATAAAAATCATAAATAACCTAACCTAGAAAATAATTTTATAAAATACTAGAATTCAAAAGATGAATAAATATGATTTTTTCTATGATTTTTGCTCAGCATGCAAGTGCTTTCAAAATTCAAGAAAAGCTTAAAACAACAAATTTTGATGAATTTTAGCTTTCAAACCACAAATCCAAATTGAGTGAACCCAAGTGCATTTGAAACTTCATGAATTAATCTATATACACAAAAAATATTTAGAAGTTGCTAGGACAAATTACACCATACTCCCTCCGGTCTGGTAATACCTGTCGTTTTGGACATAGTGATGGTCAAACTTTCGAAACTTTGACTAACAATATATTTTTAAATATTTAAATTGGATACATAAAAATTATATGTGTAGACTTGTCTCGAGAAGTACTTTCATAATATTATAATTTTATTGGGTTTTATAAATATATTATAATAAAAATTAGCGGTCAAAGTTGTGTTTTGAAGACCGTGTCGATGTCCAAAACGACAGATATTATCAGACCGGAGGGAGTAGAATGATAGTCCCAACGACCCCAACTAAAATCGGCATTTAATGCCCTAAGCTATAGTACGCACGCACACTGTTTGAGGAAATGCTTGTGTGCTGGCCATTAGCTCGCTGTTTTACCTCACTGCCTCTGCCCGTACACTGGCTTCCGCCTCACCGTCAATTGACTTCACGCCGTTCTCCCCCTTGGCCTTGCCACGACGCCTCACCGCACACGCGCCATGTGGTAGAGGTGGGCATTGGGCCGGGTTTTTTTGGGCCGGCCCGAAGCACGATGGTATGGCACGGTGCAAAGCACGGCATCAAGACGCGATTCGGCCGGCGGCCAAGACGCAATCAGAGCACGGCGTGCCTGCTCGGGAACCAGGCACGACGGCCGCACAAGACTACGATTTAGCTTTGGGTCTGGTCTGCGCAAGACGGCATTTAACGGGCACGAAATCACGGATTAAGGCTTAAAAGTTGGCAGATATTATTGATTCAGGGCATCTTCAAGCATTGCATTTATGTTTGACATTTTGTTGATGTGATTAGTCTCTTATGTAATTAAAATAGGTAGTGTAGTAGTAGTGATTTGTTTTATTTCTTTGTTCGTCACAATAGTAAAAATGGGTCGGGCTTGGGCCGGCACGGCACGAAGCAGGCACGAAGCGCAAATAGGCCGGGCTTGGGCTCGCCAAAAGTGAGTCGGGCCGGCACGGCCCGGCACGATGGGCCATCGTGGCACGGCACGGTTTCGGTCCAAAGCACGATGGGCCCGGGCCGGGCCGGCACGGCACGGCACGACGCCCACCTCTACCATGTGGGCGTGCGTCAGGGCCCGCGCCACGTGGCCATGGCGCTCTGCATGTTGTTGGCTCCATCACATCACACCTCGCCTCACTAAGCCATGCAATAGTCCCGCCGATGCCCTAGCTCACCATTTGTTACACCTCGAGTTCGCCGTGCATGCAAAACCACGAAGAACAAGCAAAGCCAGCAGGTCTCTCCTGCGCAATCCGTCGCTTGGGCAAGCTCATCTATCATTCCCTCTCATCTCGGGTTGCTGTAGAAGTCCCTGACCTCCACCCTTTTCTTTGGTTGCAGTTTGTTCCGACTCCACAATCGCTGCAGCCTACCTTCTTCCTCCTCCGGCTGAGCTGCTTCCGTGTTCTAAGGAAGTGAGAGTAAGTGACCTCAAATAATTTTGCATGTCACAAGTGACCATGTGGCCCAGTGGTTTGAGCGCTGTGCTTGGATCTGTAGGTTTAGATAGGGGTGAAAACGGATCAGATATGGACGGATAATGGCTCTATCATATTTTTTTTTCATATTTTTTTTCTCGGATTTGGAAAAGAATATGGATAGTTCGGATACGAATACGAATACGGATACTATCGAATACAGATATGGATCGAATACGAATCGAATCGGATACAGTTACGAATATTTATCGGAACATGATAATCCCTTAGATTGTACATAAAAAATCAACGAAAACACATAACTAGTTGATTTGATTAAAAAATTATTAAAAATTGAATAAATATAAGCATTTTCATTCACTTAGACAATAGTTAAATACCATGTTGCAAACAAAATTATATATGACTTAGTTCATCACGTACATACGATTAATTCATTATACATGTAGATCAAAACACAAAATAAAGGTGATCCTTGCTCAGAGATACAAATGGAAACAAATATAGAACACACTAAAAGTTTGATAATACTCAATTACCATGTCTCTAGAAAATATATATAACACTTACATGTAATGACCCCAAGATTTGTATTATTTGTTAAATTATGTATTTTATGAGTTTTTATGCATTTTAGCTACTTATTTAAAATATTTTCCTATTAAAGACAACAATTTTTGAATTTTTTGTAATATTTAAATTATGATAAAATTTAAAAATATTTTTTTAAAAATTATATACTATGTTAGGAATTTTATCAAAAAATTTCATAATTTTTGGAGTTAGTTTGCTAATTTTAATAATTGAAACTTGATTTATGGATTAATTAAATTAGAAAATAATTTAGCATTTAGTAACCTTTTTGGGCCAAAAGAGTAGCTTGGCCCAGCCCATATGTATATCCGAATATCCGATCCATCACAAAATCAAATAGTTAGAATATCGATCAAAAGGACTCAAATCTTAGTAAAACCAATTTGGTTACACTCCTGAGGTCACAAGGATCACAAATATATAAAAATATTTAAAGTTTTGCCATGGTGTGCATTAAATGACCAATAGTCAAAGTTTCAATACTTGAATAATTTGAATAGTCGTAGCTTTCACAAACGAACTTAAAATTTGATGAAACCAAATCCTAGAACCTTGAAAAGCAACACCATAGCGCAGTGGTACGTGAGTTGTGCTTGAAGCAATAGGTGCTGTGTTCAAATCCTCACTTTAGCCCTTTTTATTTCCTTTTGCTCCATTTAATCCATTTTTTATATCTTTTGCTATGAAGGTCCAAATGAAGTAAACTAAATTTCTAAATTTGAGTTAAGCTAAGGACAAATTTGAGTTAAGCTATAAGGATGCAGAATATGCAATAAAAATTTATATATTCATTGCAGTTTAAATGATTTGAATCGAGTTTGTTTAAAGTCCCTCTTATGTACCATGTAGCAACTATGCAAACCATAACTCCAAAAATCATGAAATAATTTTCCACATGTTCTTGAGGTCATGGATGTTCCATTTTTGCAAAAACATTTAGGAATGAACCTAGTTTATATAGAAAGCCTCTGTTGCATACAAAATCAAATAGTTAGAATATCGATCAAAAGGACTCAAATCTTAGTAAAACTAATTTGGTTACACTCCTGAGGTCACAAGGATCACAAATATATAAAAATATTTAAAGTTTTGCCATGGTATGCATTAAATGACCAATAGTCGAAGTTTCAATACTTGAATAATTCAAATAGTCATAACTTTCACAAACGAACTTAAAATTTGATGAAACCAAATCCTAGAACCTTGAAAAGTGATACCCTTCCTGGTTATGCAAAATTAATTCATGTTTGTGCAATGTTGAACTAAATCCATATAAGGCCTTAATGCTCATTTATATGAAAAACGTCGTGGTTAAAAGTGAAATGTCACGGAACCAACTTTAGAACACTCTTAGAGATACCCCCTGCTATTGCCTAAAAAATAGTTAGATAATCTTATAAGGTGCTTTTGCAAACATAAAACGAAAACTAAACCGTTATCGCGTAGATTTTAGAAACACTTAAGCCTTTTCGGCAACCGGTAAAATATCTTGTATAAATGCAAATTTTAGGAAGAATAGCCAATAATTTCTCTTTGTTATATGGACTACCATATTCTGGAAAAAAAATATTATTTACATCTTGCTTTGCATCTGAATCCTACTACTGCAATAACCCTAAGTATTATAGTCGCCAACAACACATATGAGTTGTTGAGCTTAAGAAAACTTTAGCTAAACTACTTGCGTCATAAGAATCATTGTGTAACCACGTAGATGCAGTCACTAACCTCATTCTATAAACCCAACTTGTATAAATCATTTGTTTGTGCAAAACATACTTAAGGCTAAGTACTATTCATACAAACACCTTGACTAATGTCTTCTATGAATCCAAATAATCTTAATTTTTTAAAACTAAAATAATGCATACAAACTTACATAATCTTAACTTCTTGAATTTTTAAAATAAAAATAAACAATTCATAAAGAACAAGTAGTGTGCCTTTGCCTAACCCAGAACTACCAAAATTAAGTTAAAAGCTAAAAAGACGAACTACTTTGCTTGTACATGAAATCATAAAAATCTAACTATAAAAATGCATGCTTGTTATATGTAGTGATTTGTTATTTGCTTTTCTATCTATCTTCTTTTTGCCTTATTGGAGTTTGTTCTTTACTATGTATCGCGGTATGACGTGTAGAACCCAACGTAACAGACGTTACAGTGAACGAAACTAAATCAAGGCAAGCACCTCCTTGAACATATTGATCCCAGTTTTCAGAAATATTTTCATGCATGATGTATATTCATACAATTCTATATTGCGGGATGTGGTAGTTGAAACCTTCATTATGGATCTCCCTAATCAAATTTGCAATGTGAACCATTGAAAACCTTAGACCAGGGAATGACACATAAACACGTGAAATGAGAATATTCGTTTAATAATTGCATATTCTTAGTTGTGCTTTAGAATGGGAAAGAATGGACATATGGATATACTGTTCACAAAGGATTTAACTGTGAACTTGGTAATCATGAATCTTGGACATGGACATGTTGATCAATGGTATGTTAGTAAAAATGAAAATAAAATTATGATTTAAACATGGGTAAATATTGGCAGTAGCTGGTTGTGCATGTAACTTGCACGTAGATAGGGGAGATTTGTCACCCGAGTCAATATAAGGACCGAACTATGCTGTTGTTTTCATGCCAAGATAATCATACAACCACAAGGGCTGATAAGGGACGGCTATAACTGATTAAGTTACTTAAAACTAGCTTTGCATATTGGAATGTTGTAGTAGAACGAGCTGTTACAATTAGATTACTCGAAGGGGTGCCCTCACCGAGGTGTTGGGAATAACATCTACCGATGCAACAGTAGGAGAAGTGGGACATCAGGATGTGAAACGTTCATCGTACTTTGTGTACAAATATCTTCTGCTGCCATAGTAAGGGTTTGTCGGTACTAGGCTGGTGCAAAGTTGGAATTAAGTAATGTAAAAGCTATATATGATTTCTCTGCAACACACCAAAGGAAGTGTGTTAAATATGTATTGCAAAAAGTAATAATAATTTCTTACAGGTAAAGCTGTATACCTCTGCAGAGTTAAAACTAATCAATTAGCCGCGCTCATGGTTATGAGCACTTGGTAACGTCATCACAAAGTTAGAATTTTGATATTTTCATAAAATGGAATGAAATGACAGAATTTGATATTAGAGAAGTTACCCTAACAGATGATTCAATGCTCGTCATGTGTTGACAAGGTCGAGTTCAGCTGTTGTGCCATGTGTTGGCAATAGAATGGATTTGTTCCATGTGTTGGCCGAGAAATCGATGCAATAATTGGTTATACTAATCCGAGATATGTTGTTACTGATGCTTATTATTTTACTTACTCATCAAATTTCTTTACAAATCATGCTTTCAATTTATTGTTCAGAATTTATGTTCAATTCAGCTTTATGCAAATAATTGTAGAAAACTTTGTATCAGCTAAGTCTTACTGAGTACACAATGTACTCAACCTTGCTACATTCGTTGTTTTAGGTTAAGAAATAGAATATCTCGAGAATACCTATGTTGACACAGAATACGAGGATAACAATCATGTTTCTATCTAGAGTTTTACCATGTCAGTTGCCTATGGAAAAATGGGTAGTTGGGCAAATGCAAGATAAAGTTATCTTTTGGCTTGTAATAGATATTTGTAAGAACTACTTCGGCTGATAAATGTAATAAAATATGATGTATGGTTGTGATCGCAATTTGTGTATATGCGTGCTAGCTACTGATCACGGGACTAGCACAGAAAGCATATTTAGAACCTGTCTTTTATGATGCACAATATTATAAATGGGAGGGTTTCACATTTATCCTTAATCTTAAAGGGTCTTTATCCACTTTAAGTGATCTTACTACCATGGGGTCTTCAATAGATGAGATTTATCCATATTAATTTTTTCAATACCTTCTTGGTATAGGTAGATTGGTTCATCTCAAACTATGTCATAAGGTAAGAACTTGATTTCTTTATCTCCTCTGTGGTTTTGATGATATTTAGATCATCGAATACACTAAGATGATACAAAATTCATTCTGGAATTTTTTATGAACACATAAAAACAATCACCATTATTGAAGTATCCCTTCTTTAGGAGGAACTCACTAAGTTGGTTGTACCACATTCTCCCGACTATTTTAATATGTATAGCGATCTCTGCAGTTTGATGCTATACATGTTACCATTATATTTATTAGGATCCAGAATTTTGACTTCTTCAAGGACTTTCACATAAATATCTTTATCTGGTGGCCCATATAAATATGCGCTCATCACATCCATCAACTGCGTTGATAAGTTTAAGCGAGCTGCCATTGATACAAAATATCAGAACATTATGCCACTCATTACAAGAGAGTAAGTTTCATCCTTATTGATGCCGGATCTCTACGTGAACCATTGTGCTACAAGCATTGCTTTATATCTCACCACCTAGTTATTTTCTTTTCTCTTCTGGATGAAAACTGATTTTGATCCTACCGGTAATACTTTAGGAGGTGTTTGGTCAACAGGACCAAATACTTTCCTTTTGTTGAGCGAGTGCAGTTCTGCCTCAATTGCTTCTTTTCATTTGACCTAATCTGAGTGCTTCTAGCACTCTTCCATGGACGTTGGTTTTGGATCTAGTTAAAGTGTTTTGTCAATTTTTAGATGAAATATATGTTGACAATTATAGTATTTCTTTTGTACAACTCTCATAAATCCACATAATTAGTGAAAATATCTTCATTAATTTGTTCAAGCTCCTTGTGATTTCCAGCAACAATGGAGTATGGGTGTTCTAATTTTCCAGTATCAAATTGTGTGCATAAATATTTTAGGATGGCTCACTTCAGGGCTATTTCCTCTTTCGGGTGTGTTTATTGTAGGTATATAAGATTTTGTCTCTCCCTTATGATCAGTGAAGGCATCTAGCATATTTTTAGCTATTTGTTGCAGATTTATTATCATTCAAACTTCTAGTTCAAATTCTTTAGTGCGTGGGTCTAAGGACTGAATGCTAGTGACATTCCAATATATTTCCTAGCATTCTTTATTGTTGTACTTTTCTCCCCTTAATGCCAGGAAACTGTCCTCATCAAATCAAAAATACAATCAACGTATTGAGCCATATGAAGATCCCTTATCATAGGCCCTAAGTATTTAATAATTGATGGAGATTCAAAACCTACATAGATCCCTAACTTCCTAAGAGGGCCCATGGTAGTACGTTGTGGTGGTGCAATTGGCACATATACAATGCAACCACATTTTTGCAGATAGAAAATACTTGGTTTTTCCCCACGCACTATCTACAAAGGAGAAATTTCATGGTATGCAGTTGATCTGGTTGAGGCAATTACATGCCTAAAGGATTGGGAGTGTGCAGAATACAGGACACAACATGAGCCCGAGGATTCGAACATCATGGAAGCGATAGCCGACTTTGACAATCTCAACCTCGGGTAGTCTATGTATTAATGTATATATACATAGTTATTGTACTATTTTCCTTATCGGGGGTACCCCACACTGGGGTGTAAGGTTTTTAACGAAGCTGTAACTCTATACATGTTCAAGATTGAATAAAATTTACTTCTTTTTCTCCCAATATTTGTGTCTATTACCTCAGCTCTGTGCATCTTCAGGTTCTTTTCTCTTTTTGCAATAGTGTAAATGGGTTGGGCCTAGGCCGGCATAGCACAAAGTAGGCACAAAGTGCAAATGGGCGGTACCTGGGCTCACCAAAGGCAAGCTGGGCCGGCATGGCTGGGCACAATGGGCCGTCGTAGCCCAGCACGGTATGACTCCCACCTCTACTTCGAGGATATCTTTGCCGAGCCCTAGGGGCTACCACCCATGCACCAATGTGATCATCGCATTTGTTTGCAGGAGGGCACGGATCCCATTGTGGTGCGATCATACTGCTACCCGTATCGCTAGAAAGATGATATTGAGTCACACTTCGGCATGGTATTATAAACCCAAGTCGTTCGCCCTTTTCTTCTCTAGTTTTACTAGTCAAAAAGGTGGATGGACCATGGCAGTTTTGCATCGATTATGGGGAGCTCAATGCTAAGATAGTAAAGGATAAATTTCCTATTCTAGTTGGCGAGGAATTGCTCGATGAACTCTGTGGTGCTTCTTATTTATCCAAGTTGGATCTTTGTTCGGGCTATCATCAAGTGCATATGCATCTGGATGACATTGCCAAGATGGCTTTTTGCACTCACCATGGTCACTTTGAATTCTTAGTGATGCCATTTGGATTAACCAATGGCCCGTCTACATTCCAAGCTTTGATGAGCTACATCTTTCAAAAGTTCCTGCGTCACTGTGTCCTCGTATTCTTCGATGATATTCTTATTTACAGTAAGACGAAGGAGGAACATATGGGTCATCTCAAGCCATTTTTCTCCTACTTCGCCATCGTGGGCTGCACCCAGGGTTAAAATTTTCGTTTTAGGGCAAATTTCGTCAACGTCCGAAATCCGATTTTTCGCCGAGATCTCGTTATTTCGGACGAAATCCGAACGAAATTCAAAAAGCAAAATTTGAATCCGTTTTTTTTAACCGAAATTCCCGAGATTTCGGTTAAAAAACCGAAATTTCGGTCCATTTAGCCAGATTTCGGCCAAATTAAAATGATCTAAAAAGTGTGCAAAATTCGTTATTTCTTTTGAAATTTTTTATGTATGTTTCTGACATATCATTAATATTGCCATGAAATTTGTAGATAATGATCAAGCTTGAGGAATTTATAAAAATTCATATAGTGAAAAGTATTATAAAATAGTATCCCGAGGCTAGAAAAAATAGGAAATTTTTTGAAAATAATCATGAAAGAATTTATGTGACATTTCTATCTGTTTGAATGAAATTTACGTAGTTTTTGCACATAAAATACAGTACACAACCAAATTTGGCAGTATTTCGCCTGATTTTTGGATTTAAACATTTTAACTAGGCAACATAATAAAATCATTACAAAAGTAGAGGTATAGTTCCCAGACTTGGTGTAGAGCACACGATGATGGTAGTCGTGGAAGTCAGAGCCGTTCACAAGGAAAATTCAGAACAATGTTAAATGTAACTCATCAAATGGAATCCTATGAATTCTAGCTAGCTTACCCTCCATATAGTGGTAGGAAATTGGATGGGCTCCATGGGAAGTGATATCCATTTGGTATGCAGAGCCCTGTGCCCCCAATAGAATATGAAATCCTCGAGTACAAAATAGAAAAGAACTTGAGATACAATGACCATCCTGCATAAACATAGGTAACAAGTTTAACCATTTCCATTTCCATTTGAATCTTGGTAGTCCCGGTGCTTTCATGTTTACATTCTTAGATGAGAAGGATACTAGTAATGCAGTAAAGAAGGTGAGCTACTTCAGTTGGAAGAAAGAAGAAACGGAAACTAAGAACTTCCAAGTTCCAACTATCCAACTATGGTAAGACAGCAAACTTCACGCAAGAAACATTGCTCGTTGTAAAATTCAAAATAAGAACTTAGCAATTTTAATTTTATGGTGATAAAAAATCATCAATTTTTTTTGAAATTTTGGTCAGACATGGAAAACAACTTGAAGAATCCAATCCGGTCAAATTCGGTCAATTTTTGGTCAAATTTCGGTCAAAAAACCGAGATTTCGGTCCATTTAGCCGAAATTTCGGCGAAATTATAGGGTACTGTAGCACTTTTAATTTTTTTTAGGGTTTTTTAAATTTCGCCGGGATTATGGAACTCGGGGGGTCCGAAATCCGAAATTTCGGCGAAATTTTGCGAGATTTCGGCGGGAATTTGAACCCTGGCAGCACCTCAATCTTTCCAAATGTTCTTCTGCGCAGCCCAAGGTGGCCTATCTAGGACATATTATCACGGCATAGGGAGTCTAGGCTGACCCTAGCAAAGTCACTGCCGTGGCCGACTGGCCCAAACCGGCCTCAGTCTCCATGCTTCGTAACTTCCTCGTCTTCGTTGGATACTACCACCACTTTATTCACAATTATGCAGAAATTGCGGCCCCTCTTACAACAATGCTTAAGAAGGGAAGTTTTACATAGTCAGCAGTGGCTCATGTGGCATTTGATACACTCAAATTAGCACTAATTTTAGCCCTAGTTCTTGGCCTTCCCAACTTCAATAATGAGTTTGTTGTGGATTGCGATGCGTCTGGGCATGGCATCGGCACAGTTCTTCACCAACATGGCCACCCCATTGCATTCTTCAGTCACAAATTGGCTGATAGGCACACTAAATTGGCTGCATAAGAGCATGAATTGATTGGCATCTCCAAAGCAGTTCGGCACTAGAGGTCGTACCTTTAGGGATGCTCATTTTGAGTACGTACCGACCACTACAGTCTCAAATTTTTGTTGGAGCAAGCCCTTGTCACTCCACCTCAACAAAATTGGCTCAGTAAGTTGATGGGTTTCTCATTTATTGTTGAGCACAAACCCAACAAGAACAACACCGTAGCGGATGCCCTCTCTCGTCAAGGTGAGATGCTCGTGCGTGCCGCTCTTTCTACCGCTGCAGTTCTTCCTGTACAGGATTGGTTGATCTCATTGAGACATGATGTTGTTGTTCAAGAATGCTGCAATCAGCTGTAGCCGTCTGATCGGGATCATGGATGGGCAGTGGTGGACGGTCTAGCATATTTCCAAGGTCTCCTATTTATTTTCGAAGAATCCAGCCTCATCCGCACCATTATTGCTACTGTTCATGATCCCACGCAGGAAGGGGTGCACAAAACTTTGCACTAATTGTGCCAAAAAATTTATTGGACTGGCATGCACACTTCCATTCAACACCGCATCAGTCAATGCATCATTTGCCAGCAACACAAGATTTCAACACTACTTCCAGCCAATCTTTTGCAACCCCACCCTATTCCACATCATGTTTGGGCTGATGTCTCTATGGATTTCATTACGGTACTACCCAAATCCAATGTTATGTCAGTCCTATCTGTGGTGGTTGATGTTTGTCCAAGTATGCCCACTTCATGGCTATGGCACATCCCTTCAAGGCCTCTTTGGTCCCTCAAGTTTTCTTTGATCAAGTGGTTTGACTACACGGCATTCCCGATTCCATCCTGAGTGACCAAGATTCAATCTTTACAAGCACATTTTGGCAGGATCTTTTTCGCCACTGTAGTATGACTCGTCATATTTATTCTTCTTACCATCCTCAAACTAACAGGTAGACTGAGATGGTAAATCATACCATTGAGATGTACTTGCGTTGTTTCGCTTCGATCTTGCCAAGTACTTGGGTCCGATGGTTACCATGAGCAGATTTCTGCTACAATACTTCATTCCAGTCCGCCTATCACATGACACCATTTGAGTTGGTTTATGGTTGTCCTCCGTCGACTTTATTACCTTACAAAACTAGTGTCTCAGTTCTGGACACCGTTGATCAACAATTGGCTACCACCAATTGCTCTTAGACCGCAACATGGCATTTTTGTTGATGGCCTAGAACAACATGTGACAAATTTATGACGCCCGTCATCGTGACATCCAATCTATGTTTGGTGATTAGGCTTGGCTTCAGTTATAGCATCATCGACAACAGTCTCTTTGTTCACAAACTACCAACAAGCTTACACAGCGATTCTTTGGTCCATTCAAGATCATTTTCAAAATTGGACATGTCGCTTATCACCTAGCTCTGCCAGATGACTCTCGCATTCGTGATGTTTTCCATGTGTCCCTTCTGAAGCCCTTTAAAGGAACTTCTCCTGCAGCACCACATCCTTTGCCCATCTCCATGTAACCGGCCATAACTCCAGCACCCCAAGCTATCTTGTGCACTTGCCTTGTTAATGGCTAGCATGACTATTTGGTGCAGTGGAAGGACAAATCAATTGATGATGCTACCTGGATGGCTAATTCTACTTTCTAGCGCGTTTATCTCCACTCTGAGCTTGTGGACAAGCTCGTTCGGAGGAGGAGTGATGACTTGGATCAGCAGCAGCCGCAAAGGTGCTGGGGCCATGTGTATGTGCACTGTAAACTGAAAGTCGGTGCACAACACAAGGCTAGGGCAGCGCCCAGTGAATAGATTAGTAAAATCCAGCTTATCTCTAGGATTGTTATTGGATAAGGAAGTTAGTTCAATTGTAATTTAGTTTAATGGTTCTAGGACCCTTATCTCTAATCAGCTGGAGCTAACTTTCTCCTAACCGAGTATGAGTCAGTGTCCAGGTCGGATTGCTCCCAACCAGAATTAGGAATCAGAATCAGAGTCCAATTGGTTGGGGCTCCTTCTCCCAGCTGGTTAGGGTCCCATGTTGCTCTCCTTTAAAAGGAGAGGCAGATTGTAAAGGAAAATCAATCAATAAAGTTTAGAAGTTTAGTTAGAAGGCAGAAGATCTCCCGATCTCAGAGAAATATATTCACGTATTTGTAGTACCAAAATAAGCATCAAATTCATCTTCTTCCATGCATACATAATAGAACTACCAGACTATCAACGATTATCCACAGCGCTAACATGATGTGAATGCAATTAGAGAATCATAATTGAATGAATGAACAACTCAAGTGGCAATAAAAGGCAAAGCTAGCATTCATCTCGTGTATGTCGTAGTGCTCCATGTCATATGGCAATCTTGCAACTTTACCCAAATAAATGGTCCGGTAAAATGGGCCTATTAAATGGTGACAACTGTTAAACCGAATAAACAACCTGATAAAATAGACAAACATTGAAATATCCATTAACGTAAATGCCAGGGGATATTTACTGTTTTAATGGTCGTTTACAAGGCCTTAATGGCCATTTTTTAGAACACTGAAGGCTGGTGTACCTGGTTTCCCTGCAAAGTTGGACCCACCCAACTAAGGATCAACAAACGATATAGGGAGAGTGGAGATAGGTATGTGCATTAGTGTATTTGGTAAATCTGTAAATACATTTTTTTAATACGTTAATTGAAATACGACATTAAATATGCCAAATAGAACTTTGGTTCGGTATTGATAAATATCATAATATTTTGGTTTGGTATTGGTATCAATAAATACCATATACTCAATACAACGTGAATTGTTCTTTTTTCTTATCGTTTTGGACATCAATATTATTTCTAATACACACATTTGACTATTACTTTATCTAGTTATACATTAGTAAAAATTGTTACACACCTTTGACCATTATTTTGATAAATCTAGTGATATTATCTCCATGTGAAACCGTGCTACACATTTGACCATTACTTTATCTAATTATATAGGTTTTTCTATTTTGGTATTCGTTTTATTTTGGATTACTCACCATTTTTACCGAAAAAACCATATCCAAAAAATCAGATTTTTGCCATACCATAAACCGGTCAAACTGAGTTGAATGATTTAGTTCGATTTTTTTTGGCACGGCTTTTTTGTTTAGAAAACTGTGCACAGCCCTTACCGGAGAGGACAACGGAGGTGGTTAATTGGATGCAACTATGAATTGGACGAAAATATGGAAAACACTAGGGTGGGAATTATTTAACCGAAACTGAAAAACCGAACCTAACCGAATTGAATTAACTGAAAAATCAGTTTTTTCAATTTTTGGTTTTCGGTTCAGTTTTTTTTGCATCTATTCGGTTTTCAGTATTCGATTCGGTTTTGAAATGTTGGAACCCGAATAAACCGAACCACTAAATTCACGATGCATCCCCACACGCAACCGATATAATATTCCCCACCCTAGCTGTCCAGATAGACAAGTAGCCCAGGCCGCGTGCGATCCAAGCAAACCGAGAGAAAGCGAGCAAGATGTCGTGGCAGACGTACATCGATGACCACCTGATGTGCGAGATAGAGGGCCAAACCCTCACCTCCGCCACCATCGCTGGCCACAACGGCAACGCCTAGGCGCAGTCCCCCCAACTTCCCCAGGTCTCCCCTCGTCTCTCTCTCTCTCTCTCTCTCTCCACTTCTACTTGTTTCGTGCTCCTATTGACCCTCTCGTGCTGCCCTAGATCCGCGTGCGTGGGAAAATTTGCCCCCACCACGACCTACTCCGGCGGCCGTATTGGGGCGAGTTGAGATTCGGATCTTGGTCGATGAGGCGAGATGCAGATCTTTTAGCTTCGAGGTGCACAGATGCAAGTGTTGTTTCAGTCGGTGTTGCTACTTGGGGTTCGTTGCGGGAGTGTGCTGCCAATATGTGACTTGATACAATTGTTGAAGTGTATGGATAATGTTTAGCATGTGTAAGCCTTATATGTGGTTAAAATTCGATTAATCAAATTACCAAATTAACCAAACCGAATTATTTCAGTTAATTCAATTCGGTTTTATGATTTTATTTGGTTCGATTCGGTTATCAATTTTTAAAAACCAAAAAAATCGAACATAAAATACCGAATAAACCGAATACACACCCCTAGAAAGCAAGGTGGTAATAGAAAGCCACACAACACAGAAATAGAAGAAAAAAAAACGCATCCTATCGTGTCTTTTAGAATCCTACATATAATGTAGGCATCTAGGGTAGGTGTGGCAATGGGGACCCGTTCTCCGATCCCCGACAGGGAATTCCTCTATTAGGGGACGGGTATGGGAAGAAATCGTCCCCCGCGGGGATGAAAACGGGGAAAATGATTCCCCCATCGGGGATGGTGGGGACGGGGAAGGGGAATTTCTTTCCCCGCGGGGACCCGGTTGGGGACCCGAATTTAGTTTAGTCCAATTTGATTGTTAGATTGCAAACATATTCTCTAGCCCATCATAATCACATTTTCATAAACGGGACAACATAATTTTCAATGAATGCATGCATTCTTTTTTTCCTTGCCTGTTGATATAATTTTAGAGTTAAAATGGCTATAAGAGCTCCTCTTGTGTTTACTTTTCGTGGGGATGGGTCCCCGACGGGGCCCCGATACCCGAACGGGGATGGGGACGGAGGGATTTTCTCCCCCGAGACGGGGAACGGGGACGGGGACGGGGACGGGGAAAATTTCATATCGCGGGGACGGGGATGGGGAGGCACTCCCCGGCGGAGAATGCCCCCGTTGCCACCCCTAATCTAGGGAGTTAGTAATTAGGCCTATCTAGCTAGGAGACCTACCCAATATTCGGCCTATATAGCCGCAATACCCACACAATAATAATGCATACAACATTTCATATTAAGTTCAGAAAACACAGATACAAGAGACCAAACAACGACGTCAATCATGCCCCGGATTAACAATATTGAAACTGAAAAAACTGATAAAAAACCAAAATTTAAAAATATCAAACTGAAAATCATTAGAAATCGAAGAGTTGAGAATTCAAATTTTTTTAAAAAAAATCAAAAACTAATCGATTTTTACCAAAAACTGATCAATTTTGACCGCGTGCTAAAGCTTGATGCACTACCATACGATTTTGACACAAAACCAACCAGCTTTGATCGAAAATCGGTCGGTTTTGTGTCGCATAAATTTTTCAAAAATTTTGATTTTTTGAATTTAACCGATTTACCGACTGGTTTTATATGTCAAACCGGCTCGGTAAAATCGATTTGGTGAACCTTGTCATGCCAATAGCGAAACTCATAATACAAAGTTCCATAAACTCCGCGCAGGGCCCAACTGCCAGGTGATCCTATAGGCAAGCATTTTACGTAAGTATATATTAAATCCTCTGATTTTTGTTTTGCCATTAACTTCAATGCAGTAAATTCCTCAGGATACACGAGTAACAGGATAACAGCAACACACTATCAGCAATACAGAACACAAACTAGCAAATCATTTATCACAGTATGTATAACTACAAGAAACTATTTTTTAATCCCCATTGACCATTTGATTACACAATGAAGTCTAACAAAGCTCGTGTGCATACAAAAGAATCAACAGATTCAAAATACAGCTTTCAACATTCATGTTTTCCTTTGCGAGATTCCAAAAACACTTGCTGTGTCTTACCTTTTCAAGGTCAACCAAGCAACTAATCACCACATAGCAGTGTACTACATGGTATATCAAGCTTCTGATATAGAACACAAAACAAGGATGTACTAATTGACAGACAACACATCACTTCTTCCCAGTCGTAACTCCAACTACAACATTGCTAACCTGTCAAGTGAACAAACATAGTTAAGCACTCCAAAGATCGATCAGCATTGGAAAAGAAACAGTTGAGTAGATTGAGGCGAAAAAAAGGCTTACCAGTTTACCCTTTTCGTCAACTGTCATAGGGTTCTCGACAACAACGGTTACATTCTGGGGTTGAGATGTGGGCTGCCAACAGATGAAATCAAAATGAGATGAAATCAATTTAGTCTTCAAGAACAACTTATTAGACTATAAAAAACAAGGATGTGGACATACAACAGAAGTTGATGGGGCATTATATGACGATCCATTTGATGTAGGTCTTGAAGATGGTGTGGGTGCCACGGTATTTATCTGAGATTGAGAACAAATATGGTTCAAAATCAGTAAATTTTGCTGCAAGAAATTAAGTGCGCTTGCATCACAAGTTGGTTTAGGAGGAGGCTTAACATACTCCAATATTTGTGATATAATTGCAGATGGCACATTTGACAGAAGGTGCTCCATACGGATACATCAAAGTTGTCCGGCACTGACCACAGTTCACGTGTGCTATGTTGTACAGTGCATTATGAACAAAAGAGAAAACTCACAAGTAAGAAGGGAGATCCACACAAATGGACATGCTCCAAGAACACCATGGTCTTCGGAGGAAGATGAGGGAGCACTAGGCTTCCCATTAGAGCATAAATTTAACACAAAAGCAATAACTAACGATCACCTGATAAGGAATTAGCAAAGCATATTTCACTCCAGCGAAGAATATCAATTCACAATGCATACTGCAATATGAGCTATAATTTCACATAAATAATTTGTCCGCAAGGGAAATGTTTGGTTACATATTGTTAAGTTTCATGCACCAAACTCGCCAAGAAACTAAGGCTTCCAGGGAAAAGGACTTTACTGATAGTCTGATACTTTAAAAACTTCCTTTGCTGTCTAGGCTCTACTACCGACAATGTGGACTTAACATGGGCATCCAACTACAACAATTATTTTTTTACTCACCTGTGGGCTCTGATATAATGCAACTTTCAGATCTACTCATTTGTCAAACCTGTGACTTGTGGACACAACTTCTGCCTATTTTGGTGCAGGACTAAGCTCCATGACAGACAAAATTGGGCAGCAATTACACATAGTTCGTTGGATACTTAGATCAAACTCAAAACAAACCAAGTTATCAGCAACACACACACACACACACACACACACAGAGAGAGAGAGAGAGTCCATATGCCATAGATTTACATCTGAGGATACTATTGTTCTATGTAGTGCAATACCATATAATATGCCGCTATCAGGTTTTCCATGGCTACTCCCTCCATCCCGCAATATAAGCATATCCCACCATGTGCACAGACCAAAGATGCACTAAATCTAAGAAACATTTAATGTCATTGGGCCATGCATACAGCTATTAAAATGACATACTACAACTACTCATCCACGTTTTCAGCATTAAAGGAGGGGTATATGATGGAAACATTACAATAACTACACCTTTGATCTTCGCAATGGACTTAGATCGTGGGACGATGCTTCCCAAGAATGAGGACTTATATTGCGGGATGAGGGAGTACTTAATACCATTTAGGGGAACAAAAATTGATTCACAACTAAAGTTTCATGCGTGATTCAATTATTTACCAAGTAGTAAAGTAGAATGCTCAAAGAGAAAAACAGGGAAGAAAACAGAATCAGTAGTACCTGGTCTGACAAGATTTACTGTACTACAACATGAACATCTCACGGTGTCTGCATTGCGAGTATACATCAGCAAAGTTCGGCAACCACCACATATAAGCTGAGCCATTTCCAGTGCTGCATTATAAATTTCCATAACTTCTATGAGCATATTAAAGCGATGTATTAATGATCAAGCACTATGAACCAAGTATAAACCTTACAATGGTAACACCTTTGGAAATCTTGGAAACATAGAAAAAAATGTACTAATTGAATGGTATTATAATAATTCCCTCATTCAATAGCCAACAATCAATAAAACGAGCACTGCACGGGCTACATAGTGGTAGAAGATATGACTGGAGAGCAGAGGATAGTGGGAAGTAAGAACAAACAAATGTGATCAGAGAGGATACATGATTTCTGACTTGTGAAGAAAATAAGGTAGTGCTTAAACCTCAACATGAAGCTTTCACTAACACAACTGGATGGTGATCCTTCAGAAGTTTGTGCTACTTTTGTAGCTTGTTGAGCTTTTTGCTAGTCACAAGGGATAAGCTTTTATCTATTTTTTTAAGGTGCAGATGTTGTTGTTTTTTACTTGCACATATTATGACAGAGCCAGAGTGAGAACATAACCAAGGGATCAAAACGTGTTAGTGAAGGTGAGCTTGGTTGGTGCAAAAAGTGACACTACATGTTTATTTTCTAATTAGCATTTTGGCTTGCAGGGGACAACTCATATGTGACTACAAATCAGAAATGAACATTGTGTTGATAACAAAAAAGACCAAGAAAGCAAAATTTAATCAATAGGATGGAGAGGAGGCGCAACGTTCGGTTTTCATTGTAGTTTTGATGCTAGGAACATACAGTTGTCAACAGAATGAATGTAATAAGAATACCACATAAGCAGTAACAACTCAATATGCTGTATCCGAATAACTCAGCCACTAGAAAACAGAAAGCATGTATCCTGTACTAAGCTGTGTGTGATACAGATCCAAAGCGCATTAGAGAATTGTAAATGGTCAGTGTTCTAAATTAAAAATGGCTTTATTATTTCCAAACAAGTTTGCAATACTTGTCTTAGTTCTCCATGCTTCTTCCAGGAGGCCATGACTTTTGTATGTTGTTCAGAAATATGCCATTTCAACAACAAGTGGCAGAGTGCAACATAACATTTATCCATCAGACTGAAACGAGTCGCACTGGAATTCTGAAGGTCCAAAGTACTCTACAAGCAGCAGATAACTAGGTTTGCAGAAGCTTGAACTGAGGCAACAGAAGATTTTTCTGACCAAACTGAACAACTTGTTCGTGGAGAGGGTGAAGTTAAACGCCATACAAATTTTTGCCTAGCCTGTCCTCATAAGCCTTGCTACACAGGGTTTCTTAACATTTACCATATAGCAAAAAACTGTATATGTTACTATTAAAGCAACGATGTCAAAGTTGAACTTGAGGATTGGATCACAATGGTTATGTACGTTCAGAGGCAATGATTTGTCAACTCGGACAACATGAAACATGCAACTGAAACTATCGAAACCATGCTGCATCCAGCAGTACCTGGGGGTGGCAGTGGCACGGTGGTGATGGCTTGGCACAGCGCGCAGCACACGCTGGGCGCCCCTCTCGGGTAGAGTAGAACGCTCCGACAACCATGGCACACGATCTGGCCCTGCATAGCTGCAATCGAACCAGAGAAGAAAAGAGGGAACAACGGAATAAGCCACGAGCGCTTTACAGGTTGCAGCAATACGACTCCAACAGCAAGCAAAATCTACAGAGCAATCTGGTCATCGGATGATTCAAGCCATGTCGCCGGGACCTCCTCCCCCCTCCCATTCTGAATTGGAACGGCGGAAAGCGAGATCGATCGGCACCAATCGAACAACCAATCAACGCTTGCCTACCTTACCCTAGGCCACTGCCCTACCAGGAGAAGTAAAACGTTTGCTACTCCATGCGGATCTGAGCCTGCTCGAGACCTCGAACTCACGGAGGAGCAACAGGTGGACGAGGCTGCTTACCGGCTCTGGGAGAGACTAACCTAGCCGCTCGTCTCCGCCTCCGACTGCGGTGGCTCCGGGAAGGGGTCGACGCGGAAGGGAGGCCAAGGACTCCGAGCGAGGGGCGCGGCTGCTCTTCTCGCCGGCGAAGGTGGCGGGGGAGGGGAGGGGAGGAGAGAGAGAGAGAGAGAGAGAGAGAGAGAGAGAGAGGGCGGTTTTGGATTGGATTTATTTGGGAGAAGACTCACGCGGGGAAGGAAGGAAGGAAGGAAGGAAAGAGGATGGTAGGGACGAAGGGGGGAAGTAACGTAAAGTTCAGCTTTTGTCACGCGGCGTTATATACTGGTTCCTCTCGTCTGGAAGCGCGCTATCCTATCTCTTTTGCAGATGTTGCTGTCGTAGATAATCAGCCCAACCCATTCGGTTCTGGAGCAATTGCTTTCGCCGTTGGCTTGCAGCTGGAAGGAATTGACATGGTAATAACTTGCAACGCAAGGATGACATGTATCTACCAAAGGATGACATACGACAGAAAATAAGGTCAAAGTATATGATCTCATCTACCATATAATTTCTATTTATTTATTTTTTGCCCCACTACCAATTGTGTTGTTTGCAATGTGCCCACGAGGAGTTTTCCGGTTTCATCATCCAGTATAGCCCTACTATCGCAGGAATGAAGAATAGTTGCAATCTGTTAATTTGCAGCCAATCAGGTAATCGTATTCCCCTCTTTGAGTTACATATAGCCGTTTACTTCAGATCAGTTCATTACTACAGATAGGTCTGTATTAGACGTCTCATCATAGATGGCTTTTTAAAACCGTCTGTGATGAGGACCATCACAGACGGTACTCTTTATAAACCGTTAGTGATATACAGCAATATCACATACGGTTTTATTATAAAACTGTCAGTGATGACTCTTGTAGCTATCACAGATGGTTTTAAACTAAAACCGTCTGTGATATGCATCCATCATAGACTGTTCTAACTACGAATCGTCTGTGATATGAAGAGACACTATAAAAGCATACCGATAGAGGTTCACCGCGCAGACCATAGCGCTCCCAACTCGTTTCACCTCCCCCAAACCCTAGCCCCCTGGCATCCTCCTCCTAGACAAACTCCTCCCCTCGACCTCCTCCTCGGCTACCTCCTCACTAGTGATCCCCTCCTCGGCTCCCACGCGGATGACGACTACACCCAGGAGGAACAGGATGACGTGGAGGCCTCAGCAGCCTTCGAGGAGGGGACGGCGGCTTGGGGCTGAGGAGGGGATGGCGGCTTGGCACGGGCGAGGAGGGGACGGTGGTAAGAAGGGCACGGCGCCATCGAGCAACTCATCTATTTCCTATGCATAGTGTGAAATTCTCCCCCAAATCAAAAGGTATAAATCCTAATCCATTAGCTTCAGATCTACATGATCTTTAGACATTGGTTTATATCTGTTGAATTTCTTCTACAAATCAGAAGTAGTGATGTTGAATTTTGTTGTGAGATAGTGCTAGTAGTAGCAATAATAATAGCGGTGATGGTGGTAAACCTAATTGAAATCTCTGTTACTGGTGGAATGGAGTAACCATTTGTTGAAGAACTGGCCAAAGTGCAGTACTGCTTCTTTGATTTTAGACAGTAAGTCCTCATATCAGTGTGTATGTTTGATGTAGCTCTTTGGGTCAAGTCAGTGATTGAATTGATTATGTAAGTCTGAGTATGTTGTACTCAAATTAACTAGATTCAATGAATTGCGTATGTCAACACAAATCATATCAGTGTGTATGTTTGATGTATGTCTTTCATCTTCTCTTGATCATTGTTGAACTTGCTGTCCTGTTACTTTCATAGCTCTGGTTGTAGCACTGTTGTTCGGTTGCCTCCTTGTGTTGTGTGCTTGCACTTGATTCAAGTACAGTGAGATCTAGAGTTTGGTTGACCTGAGTTCTATTGTGCCGAGCTCTTGTTCGTTTGCGAGTATATCTCAGATTACTCTTTGTAGGATCGAAGTACACGAATATAGCAATCAGGGGGGGTGAATGATTGTGCGGAAGCTAAAACCAAATTTTCAATCTACTAAAAGTTCACCACAAATCTGAACCAAAAAGTCACTTCGTATCCGACAAAAACAAATTAGATGTGTTCTGTAAATTGTGAATTCCTAGAGATCCAACAGTCGGATCGATCTAAAATTTGGACACAAGAAACTAGATTCTAATACGAATCTAACCTAAAAAGAATCAGCTCGATCGGACTTACGGATCAAAAGTTATGAACCTCGCAAGTTTGCTATGACAGAAGATGACGAGAATTGATCTAATAAAAAATATAGATTAAACATGAACGACAAAAGATTAACCAACGAAACTTTGAGGAACACTAAATTGATGCCCTAGAAAGATTTTGGATGAATCAAATCAAGAAGAAACTCAAGGAATCAAAGTAAACCAAGATCCGATCTAGAACAGAGCAAGCATGCAAACAGGAACCAAGAAAACATTGTAGCACGTGTACTGTAGCTACGAGATTACTGTAGCACGCCTGAATCTAGAAGAATTGATCTTTATTTCTTTTTACTCCCATCAAAAGAGTACAAACGCTAAAGCTCTGGATTGATCTCAATCCCTTGGATTACTCTAAACAGGAGACACCCCTCCTATTTAAAGGAGCAAACACAAGGAGTATGCATACATGTCCACTTGGCCCAACCTAGCCCAATACATGTAAGCTACCCCAAACGACTACAACTCTGCATGCGTATGGCCCACCTGCCATACTCACGCGACTGACAACTCCTCATGTGCACCATTCTCTTAGCCCGAACGTCCCGCATGACATCCTTGACCACCAAGACCTCAGTTCCTCCCTGAACTTAGTCCCGAACCTCAGTTCCTCCATGAACCTAGTTCTGGTCCCGTCATCGACCACGTTCGCCCTCGAGCAACACCTGCACATGAACAAACAAGAAACAAATCCGAGCACAAGTCCACGACTTGACTCAAAGTCAATCCATGCAATCACTCGCACGAGCATTGCATACAAAACAACTCAACTTGAGAAAATTGCGTTCACGACGGACCAAACATTGGTCCGACGCACACATGGAGCAAAACCCTAGAAAAATCCATTCACGCTGGACCAAACTCCGGTCCGGCACAACTCACGACGGACCAAAAAACTCGGTCCGGCGTACACGTGAAAACAGCCGTCAAAAACCAGTTCACAACGGATCAAAAAATTTGGTCCGGTGTAGATGGAAAACTTACTGTTTTTTTGTAAGATTTTAGTCCGGTGTAAGGGCTCAAAAACACGTTCACAACGGACCAAAGAAAATTGATTTGGCGTACATGTAAAATGGTCCAGCGTAAAACGCTAGATTTCACATTTACGGCGGACCAAAAAAATTGGTCCGGCGTACATGCAAATTCACAACGCGAAATCTCGTTCACCACGGACCAAAAACATTGGTCCGGCGCAAACATAAAAATGGTCCGACGCTAATGTGAATTTTGCTGTTTCTGAAACTTTGGTCCTGCGCATGTAGAAAAGTTTCTGTTTCTTGAAAAACTAAGTCAAGCATATGCACAAGCACATTTGCAAATTCAATTCTTAAGCCAATTTTTCAGCACATGATTTCACACTCTTACTTAATTGCTGCCTTTTATTGCTCTATGATGCTAATTGGGTCATTGATTAACTAAACAATTAAAGGTGTAAATTAGGCATTCAATCATTACTCCTACTATCATTGAACTAGTTTGCTACTTACAGTATGTTTTTAATCTTCTCTTGATCATTGTTGAACTTGCTATCCTGTTACTTTGATAGCTTTGGTTGTGGCACTATGGTTCGGTTGCTTGTCTATCTTCTAGCCGAACTGAACATATTCTGAAAACTTATTCTCTTGGATGGTAAAAATTGATTATAAGTACTTTGTTGTACATAATTAGAAACGTGAAGGTTCAAGGACTTATTTGCTTAGTTAATTGTTTAGCTCAATTGTAATAACCTGACCCAAGTGTAGAGGATGTAAGAGACTAATCTCTAGCAGCCCTACACTTAGTGGCAAGGAGGCTAAAGATTAATCTTTAAGCAGCCCGACACCTGAGAGCAATATCAATCAATTATACTCTAATTTGCTTAAGTAGACTCTATCTTTCTTACCTAAATTGAAGTAGCAAAACACATGGATGCTAGGTGTTCACTGATTAAGTTGCTTCTTGGTGTGGATTATGTATTTTGTGCTTGTATGTTTTCTTGGTGCTGGTAAAAGTGTTTTGGAAAGTTCATATTTATATGAATGGGGGAGTTCATAAGTTTGTCAGTATCACGATGTATATCGTACAATCTTATGACCCTAATGTTGGTATCGTATGATCTAGCAGCTGTCTCCTCTCATCCTATTCCAAATTCTCCAGCACGCTACTTCACCTATTTTCAAACTAACAATAACTGGCAATTTCATATCAATCAACATTATATTGCTACATTCACATCCTTAATATTTACTCATCTTGAATGCAATAGCTTAATAGTATCTTGCTTGTTGGAATCAAGTGTTTTTCCTACATCCCTCAGCAGAACTTCTATCATTAGTATACGTTGTTTGAAATTTTCATCTACTTAGATATTTCTGCAATGACATTTACAAATCACAATCAGTTATAGATTTTATAATTGAATATCTAAACATCCTACATGTATTGAGGCAAAAGCTTGTCTGATCAGGATCATCTTAAAATGTGAAGTTTTATAGCACTTTGATCTCCTTTCTTATTATAATATTATTAGATTCTAAGGTAAAATCCATTTCATTCCATAGTTTATCTTGAAAGGTGTCATGCGCTGATTTATCACTATCACTATTTCATTCCATAGTTTATCTTGAAAGGATCGTCTTAAAATGTGAACCTTGCTTCTTAGATTATATAGTAGATTAACTCATCATATGGAGTTGATTAAGTCATCGTATATAGTTGATTATTTTATGAAATAGACTCTATACGATGAGTTAACCAACTCTATAATTTAAGAAGTTAGGCTGCCTATGGTATTCTTATTCAGAGATGAAGATAAAGTGGAAGTGATAAATCAAAACATGATAGCGTTCGGGATGAACTATGAAATGAAATGGATTTGGCCTTCGAAACCATCAATATTATAATAAAAAAGGAGATGAAAGCGCTACACATGTTCATATTTTAAGATGATCCTGATCAGACAAACTATTGCCTCGATGCATTTATGATATTTAGGGGGTGTTTGGCAGAGCTCTAGCTCCACCAAATTTTTGGAGTTGGTGGAGTTGGGTATTCATAGCTTCACCAAATTCGTGGAGCTGGAGGTGTGGATATATTAAAAGTGTTTAGGTGGATCATCTTATTTACATTTTAGAATAAAATTATAAACTTAAGTTACTTTATTTCAATTTACAAGTTTCATTTCTAAGGTGGAGCTAGGATCTGAAGCTCTGCCAAACAGGGCCTTAGATATTCAATTACAAAATCTATAACTGGTTGTCCCTTGTAAATATTGTTGCAGTTTATTTAAGTAGAAGAAGATTTCGAACAACAGATACTAATGATGGAAGTCCTACTATGGTGTAGAAAAAAAGGGGATCACAGACGATTCTAGTTAGAAACCGTTTGTGATATTATAGTATCACAGACGTTTCTATTTAGAAACTGTCTGTGATATTGTAGTATCACAAACAATTTCTAACTAGAATCGTCCGTGATGTTTATATCACAGATGGTGGCCAAACTGTGTGTGATATGCTATTATATCACTGACACATGGTCACAAACGTTTCAAAAAACCGTCTGTGATGATGGTTTCGAACCGTCTATGATATTATTATCTGTAATAGTGGTTAGATGTTATTCTTTTATATTCAAATTTTGAGTTTATAATAATGAGCGATATTTTTAGTTATTCTAGGAATTTATTAGTTTTGTGCAATAGAGGGGGAGATGGACAAGCTGACTTTGTTATAGTCCACCACCTAAACCAAAATTTAGGATTTGGTTATTTTTATTCATGGAAGCAGACTATCTTAGTGACCTAATTCATATTACTACAAAGAGGATGTGTATCTGTTGTAACATCTCAATTTTTGCATAGTTGGATTTATTGTGCATTTTCTATTGTTAGACTTTTCTAGAATTTATTTGAATTATTTTGAATATTTTTTAATTAAACCTTTTGTTAAATCTATTCAATTATTTGAAAGTTTACATAAATTTTTATCAAAAATATTTATTTGAGTTGTAAATGTCTCAATATTTTTATGATTTTTTATGATTTTTTTACTATTTTATTTGGCTTATTCTATTTTCTAGAATTATCTTTATTAGGGAAGTTTTAAAATGTGTTAAATAGTTTTGGGCCGACACCATTAGCTCAGTTGGGCTCAGCCCATAACCACGCCAACCCAACCAGCACCGCGCCAGCCCAAGTCGCGAACACCCTAACCCTAGCAATTGTGAACTGTTGGATCTTGATCCAATGGCTAGGATCTAGTTGCGTAGCCACGCACTGCTAATCGTTGGATCACTGTCACATGGAGGGCCGAGATGGTGTTGTGTCACCTCGCCATATCTGAGCCAGACTCTAGTGCCATCTTGATTTTTGCCACGATCTCTATGCTATACATGAAAGTCAAGAGCCCTATTTAAAGCGCCGCACCCCCTGCCGTGTTCCCCATGCTGCGTCGCTCCTTTTGCCCTAGCTAGCCAAGCCCAAGGAGCCGCCATCTATGCATGATTGCTTGCCATCGTTCCGAGAGTGCCACCGCAATTTCTTCATTTCCGTCGCCGTCGAGCCTTTTTCATCATGTTTGTGCCCAGATATGAACATGTCTCACTGCGCCACACCACATTCGTGGACTCGAGGCCAATCCACCGAGTTTTCACCGTGATAGCCGTCGTCATTTTTGTCTACGGTGAGAACCTCGCCATCGCTTCACCATCGTCCGATCTGACACAAACAACCACGATGGTTCCACATGCCGTTGTGTTCGTCTGCCGTGTGTCCCCACCGTCATCGCCATTGTTCCATCGCCATAGTCGTCCAATCTGCCGTGAATTGTCAAGATCTTGCCACGTGGTCCTGTGTTCGTGCGCCAAGTGTCGCCGCCGCATTGCGCCGTGCATCGCTGCTTGCGTCACCCATGCGACATCATCCCTGATGTCAGTGTGTCGCATGTCAGTCTTTCGGTGCACCGAGTCCACTGTAGACCGCACTCTGTTCCATGGACTGGGTCCATAGACCTGTGGTCCCACATGTTAGTGAGATATATTAGTTTTAGATTTATTTTAATTCTGTAAATTAGGTTTATGACGTCAACATGAAGTCATGATTCAAGTTTTCTTCAGAAATTTAGTTCAGCCAAAACATATTTAGTTGATGACATCAGCATTTCACAATAATTAGAATTTTTTTAGTATAAAAATAATTCAATAAATTAGGATTTACTCTTTTTTTTGTATTTTCCTTTATTTCAAGAAATCGTGAACTCGTTCTCACTCATACAAGCTTTGATTGAGGTGATTTAGGTGATTTGAGTTTCTAAAAAATTATAAAATTGAGCTCTATTTAGTGATCAATTTTATTTAATTTTTATTTATCTTTATTTAATCATGAGCCTATTCTCACTCACAAATAAAATTTTTGCAATAACATTAGATAATGCTGCAGCAAACACTTTTGCAATGAATATTCTTACTCTACTTTTTAGTACGTACGCCAAATATTTCTTGTTACGTCAACGTTGTGCTTGCCATATTATTAATTTTATAGTTAAATCTAGTTTAAAGAGGTTAAGCACGTACATTGAACCGTTTCGCATTGCAATATCTTTCATAATAATTCTAATGTACGAGTAGTATCATGTAAGAACTATTATCTTGGAATGGGTGTACGCTCAATTAGATGGAACTCTACTTTCTTGATGCTTAAGGAACTTATACCCTATAAGGACACATTTTTCTATTTTTGTTAATATGAACTATCGTACCCAGGATGGTCAACCACTACTCACAGAGCAACATTTGTATGTTGCTAATTACTTGTTGTTATTTTTAGAAAAAATTTATGATACGACTTGTTCTTTATCTGGAGTTTATTACTCAACCTCTCCTTTAATTGTGCATAATATTCTAGAAATTGCTACTTACTTTAAAGAACCATGAAAATAATAGTATTTTGCGTAAAAATGTTTTTGCTATAAAAACTAAAATTTTAAAATATTGAAAAGAAATCCCTATGTTATATGCATTCGCATTTATTTTAGATCCTAGAGCTAAAATTCGAGGATTTGGTAATGTTCTCTCACTTCTAAGTGATGCGATATGCACTGATTATTCTAATTATTTTTCACATGTTTGTGCTAACTTATCTGAAGTTTATGTTAGTATGATCAGAAGTTTAGTGGAGTTCACCTACAGCGACCTCCATCACCACCCACAAAAGGTAAGAAGAAAACTGCGTGGGGAAAGATATGTGGTGCAGGTGGCTCTATCTCAAGGAGTTCGAGTACAACAACATAAGTTCAGACACAACAACAGGTGGTGGGGGGCCAGTTGCCTATTTCAACAGCGACACTGTCAACTACCAAGAGCAGCAAGATGAGGACTTCATCATTTTGCAGTGGTGGCATGAGCACAAGATAACATATCCGGTGCTTTTCATATTAGCACGGGATGTGTTAACAGTTCCTGTCTCTATGATTTCTTCGGAGTCTGCTTTCAGTCTATCCAAAAGAACAATCGAGGAGATAAGAACAAATCTCACAAGTGAGATGGTGGAAATATTTCTCACTGTGAAAGATTGGGAACAAGCTGAACAACGAGCTCAACACACTACATAAAATATTGAGTTCGCCGCAACGTTTGAAAATCTTTATCTTGATCAGGAAAAATAATTGTAATCTTCGCCTTTTCTTGTACCACTGAGCTATAGGATGTACTCTCTTTTTTTGTCAAGGTTTTCTCGTGTTGAGTTTTTACTTGGCAAAGTTTTTAACAAGGCAGCCAAACATCAATAAAGCTTCTTATTTAATTCCAATTATTTATCTCAATTTAGAATTTATTTCATATTTTAAACTTTTTCTCAATTTATATATATTTTTAAAAATTTCCCTACATCCTTTGTGTTTTTTTTTAATTATTCTAACTTTTCCATTTTTTCTGATTTTTAATATTTTTTATACTTTTTCGATTTTCTAATTTTCCTAATATTTTTTTTTGATTTTGATTTTTTTTCTTTCAAAGTTTGAATTTGTTGGTGCCAGTGGACCGGCCCGGCCCAGCCCGTTTCAACCCATCGATTCGCGAGACAACAAGCCGACACAGCATGACCCATTAGGCCATCGGGGCCTGTCTAAACGGGCCAGACCGTGCAGGGCCGCCTTTGGCCACCTCAGTCCATCCCTTTCCACTCTCCCCGCAGACTCATCGAACGCCGCCCCGCCGCGGAGCTCGGCGCCACGCTTCCGATGGCCGCCACCACCGCCGCGCGCCTCGCCCCCGCTCTCCTGCCCCGTCTCCGAAGAAGAGCCCCCGCGCCGCGCGCCTCGGCAGGCGGTCTCGCAGGGCGCGGGCGGCGACTGCGCTGCGAGTTTGTCGCCGGCGGCGGGAACGGGGCGCTCTCCGGCGAGGACGACCCTCGCCTCATAGACCGCGTAAGAAGTTTACCTCTTACATCGTTCTTGTTCCCCTCGTGCTTTTCGTTCTTTCTTTCCTTTTTTTCTTCTTCTTTTGCTTCCATTTGGTCGATGTCGAACAAGTGAGGCGCGCTCCGCAAGAACAATTCGGCACCGTGTCCGTGACTACATGTCGTGTCGTCGCGTCGTCGCGTCGCGTCGCATCGAGAACTTGGGGTGCGGCGCTCGACAAACCTTAGCTTTTGCTCCGGCGGATCATTGCCTTTATTCTTGTTCTTGGGTTTGGCATTCTGTCGAATACATGGCGTTCGAGGGGCATTGCGCTAACTGGAGTGTACTTCTGCTGTTTCTATCCGTGTCAAGGGGGCACAAGTGGTATCGAACAACCTTTGCCTAATGGAGTGCACATTGCACTTCATTAACTCTATGCTTTAGTGAAATGCTGTCTTATCATCGGTCATTTGATTTCCATCGTACTGGTCTCTCACTAACTGCTGTGGTGATGCTAGTTTTAACTTGAAAAAACATTGATGCGTGAACTTTGAAAGTTTCATAATACAGGTATACATCCTACCAAAAAACATCGCTTGCCGCAGGGGCGGAGCTAGGAAAAAATTCTAGCCTGGGCAAGACTTTTCATAGACAAGTTGATGCATACAAAGTTGACAATTGCACTAGTTTTAAACTAAAAGCAATCTTGAAGTCCAATACACATATGATGGTGCATAGATGAAATTACCAGTTCAAATTTCAATTCAATACCAAATAGTCTAATCTCTATCTATGCTAAACGCATAAACCAATGAAGCGTGATTAAAATTAGGATTTTGGCATTGGGGAGTGAAGGGAGAATCACCTTCTCTTCTTGCCTAAGTGCGCCGTGAACTGGTGGTGTTCGTCGTGGATCTGCAGCCGGCACCGGCGGTCGTCGCCTCGTGCCCTCGCCCACGCCTTGCTGCACACGCCTCGCTGCCTCCGCAGTCTCCGCTGCCTTCCTAGCAGCGCCCTGGCCTGCCAGCCGCCTCCTCGTCGGATTGCTTGCCGCCTCCTGGACAAGTGCCCACTAGATCGAAGCCTGGGCAAGTGCCCACCCTGCCCGGAGGGTTCGCTCCGCCCCTGGCTTGCTGTAATATCACTAATCACAGACCTTTTGAGCCACGATAAGATGGCACGAATTAAACGAGATGTAAATTACGGTAGTGGATGGTAACCTGAAGGATCTGGTCAAAGACATACTACATTTCATCGCCAATAAGGCAACCCTTTGCTGCATAATTAACTGGATAGTGGATACAAAAGTTTGTACAGTACTGCGCAAATACAATTGTATGTTGTCTTATGTTTTAGTTCTGTGTGGATGTTTCATTCACGGTTTTCTTCAGTACTAATGTTGCCTTAAGTCAAGGCTTAAGAGAAGCATCCTGTCCCATTTTTTACAGTTGAAATTGTAAAGGCATGTTGTATGAGACTTCACTTTTCTTATGACATATTTGAGCAAAATTGTAATGCTATTTTTTCATACTGATGCAAAAGAATAGGGTATTACTTTGCTTCTTGACCTACTCTGTACAATTTCATCTGCAGAAAAAAGCTCTTGACGCAGCCATGAATGACATAAACAACTCTTTTGGAAAAGGAAGTGTTACAAGATTAGGCAGTGCCGGTGGTGCTTTTGTGTATGTTTCTAATTTCTTGAGTCCTTCCATCAAAATTTCGTTATAAATTACATTCATTCAATTCATACCGATTGTTACTGTGTCTATCCAGTGAGACTTTTCCGAGTGGCTGTTTAACACTAGATTTTGCTCTGGGTGGTGGCCTTCCAAAAGGAAGAATAGTAGAGGTAACTTCTTATCTTTTATGCTTGCTAGCACCTATTTGCAATGGTAATACATTATTGCTTTTAATTTGGCACCATTGGGTCACCATTTGCACTGGTTTCTTCAACTTGATAGCAACTTTCAAACTTAGTGTTGGAGGAAAACTCACCGACTCCTGGGGGGAAGGTTTCACACCCCACGTGAGTTCACTCTTGTTGGGGAAAACTCACAACTCCCAAAGGGGAGGCCTTAAGTCCTGTGGATGAGGTACCCTCAACCATTGAGGCAAGGGACTTCAACCGTTGTACCCCACTCCACGTGTCTAATGCCAGGCATAAGGGGAGAACCTCCCCCGGAGGATCCCCTCATGCCCCTCGCGAGCACTACGGAAGGCCTTGTGCACCATCCTATGGCCCGACCCTCCGTTATCACCAGGCCGAGGGGCTTTAACCCTCAAACCTAACTTCACGAGTTGCAGGGGGGTGAACTCACGTCGGGAGCTCCCTCAGGTCCCATGGGAGTCCCCCAGAAGGTCTCCCTGTGCCCCACGGGAGTGTTACGGGAGGTGCCCTCACTCCCCAGGAGGTCCCCCCGTGACCCCGCCGGAGTGCTACGGAGGTGCCCTCACGCCCCAGGAGGTCCCCCCGTGACCCCGCGGGAGTGCTACGGGAGGTGCCCTTACGCCCCGGGAGGTCCCCCCGTGACCCCGCGGGAGTGCTACGGGATGTCCCTTCATGCCCCGGGAGGTCCCTCTGTGACCCCACGGGAGTGCTACGGAGGTGCCCTCACGCCTCGGGAGGTCCCCCCTTGACCCCGCGGGAGTGCTACGGGAGATCCCTTCACGATCTGGGAGGTCCCCCCGTGACCCCACGGGAGTGCTACGGGAGGTGCCCTCATGGCCCGGGAGGTCCCCCCGTGATCCTGCGGGAGTGCTCCGGGAGGTCCCGTCACGCTCCGGGAGGTCCCCCCGTGACCCCGTGGGAGTGCTACGGGAGGTGCCCTCACGCCCCGGGAGGCCCCCCCGTGACCCCGCGGGAGTGCTACGGGAGGTCCCCCTGTGACCCTGCGGGAGTGCTACGGGAGGTGCCCTCACGCCCCGAGAGGTCTCCGTGTGACCCCACAGGAGTGCTACGGGAGGTCCCTTCACGCCTTGAGAGGCCCCCCCGTGACCCCGCAGGAGTGCTACGGGAGGTGCCCTGCGGGAGTGCTATGGGAGTGGGGTCCTCAAGTCCCTTGTGGGACCCTGGAGTCAGAGGCCTACCTTTATGGGACGATGATGTGGGATCCACTACTTACTCACTGAAATGACCAGGATGCCCCCACTTAGATCATTCTTGTAGGGGTAGGATGGTATTTTGTGTAACAGGCTGAGCGCCTATAAAACCTCACTGTACCCCCGTCATGTAATTTGAACTCATTGAATATAAGGACCAAAACTGGTGTGTCCTTCGGGGAGTCTAGATAAGGAGACATCCCTCTACTCCCCCCGAGGAACACACCAACAGGAGTAGGGCGCCTTCCTTAATCGCCCGAACCTATATAAACCCTCGTGTCACACATTCTCTCGTGGACGACGGCCCGTGAAACAGCCGACGTCTGCCCTCATTCCCGTGTCTCATTTTTGAACATACGACATTTGGCGCCGTCCGTAGGGAACGTAGCTGACTTGTACAAGGCTATGGCTCCTACCAAGAAACCTCACAAGCCTCCTCCAGCCCCGAGGCGCAAGGAGCACGAGGATGATCGCCCTTCCCGACGGAACCCCCGACGTGTACCACCCTCTGAGGTCGGAGCCATCCACCCCAGGGTGGACAACGTCCTGCAAGTCCCGAGACTTGGAGACTCCTCGTCCTCCCTCGCTCTAGCTGCCCTAAGTCAAGGGCAGGGAGCTCGGGGCGCACTTGTCGCCGCAGGGTCGGGTGCTTCGGATCCCACCAATGCTCCCAAGGCGTTGGACTTGGCCAAGTGGCGGGGCCTGGTGGAGGCTACCGCAAGGCCTCTTACCGACCTCAGTGGGAGCCTCCACACCTATCACCGCTCCTACCACCTCTCTCGATCCAAGTGGCCACTAACCCAAGGGCACGAGGTCTACTCTTCGCTCACAGAAGCGAGCATGGGGAGAATCCCTTCAACCTCCCCCCTCTCGCTCATGCTGCGGTCTCGAACGGGGCCCCTCTCTGGCTGCTGCACCCACTGAGTACCGGGTTCGGCGGGACTCCTATGCTGGTGCATTTCGCATCATTGACGCAACCTCCAGTGGCCCAACCTCCTCTGCGCGTAGAAGTCCCGGGACATCCCCCCCAAGCTCCTCCTAGGCAAATGTGCCTGCATCCGGAGATGGTGAATCGACTCCCATCAGCCAGGGTGGACTCACAACCTTGGGGTGCAACGTGGACTAGGGCGGAAGGGGAACCCATTAGACCGAAGGTAGCCGCTCCTCCAAGGGCACTCCCAGGCGAATAGAGGGTTCCACCTGCCACTGCTCGCGAGCGCTCCTAGGGCCTGAGGGACTCTCACCCAGCCCAGCGAAGCCAGGTTGAGGGGTGTTTTCACCCTGCCCATGCCGGGCACCCCCTTCCCTGGTCATCATGACCATGTTTCTAGGGGAGCGGAGGCGGAGTCTTGGGTTTCACGGCCTCCCCGAACCGTGCATCGGCGAGAGTACTCCCACTCCCGAACGCGGACACTCCCAACGTCCTCGGGCTTCCAGCACCTCCAGCTCTGAAGCTTCTTATCACACCACCGCCACTGCTCGAGGATGCCTTCCCCCCGTGGGCCTGGATGCGGAGGTGATCTCGGGACCGGAAATCCTCTCGCTCAAGGTATATCCAAAACCCCGTTCCGTCCTAAGTTCCGCCAACCTAACATCGGTCCCTATGACAGGGACTCAGATCCCATGCAATTCATGGAGGTCTACGCCACGGCTATCCGCGCCAGGGGAGGCGGGGAGGCCGAAATGTGCAATTGCCTCCCGCTCTTCCTCTCGAGGACTGCTCGGTCAGGGTTCTTCAACTAGAAGTGGGGCTAAGGAGGTCGAAGGGGTCCTCCGGGAGGAACAAAGACTGGAGGGACCGCTCCAATGGGAGCCGCGACTCCAAGGTCCTTGTCGTGGCCGACGCCCCGCCTCAGAGGAATTGTTCTTCCAAAGGACCAAAGAAAGGTCCCAAGCCTGAGGATCCTCGTGCCCGCGACAAGGATCCCAGTGAGAGGAAGGACCACCAAGACCAAGGGGATGGTTGCTAGTGGGCCTACCACAAGATGGGTTGGCACGACACAAGCGAGTGCTTGTGTAATGCTGTCAATGCGCTATTGAGATGGGGAAACTCCTCGAACGCAGGCCCAAGCCATGCCGCATGTCACCACCCTATTTCGCGACCGTGGAGGCCATGCCTCTCCAAGCAATCCATCCCGTGCCCATGCTACGCCCTGACAAATGGCTTCATCCCGGGGAAGTCTATCCAACCTCTCGGGGGGATCGAACTCCTCATGACCTTCGGGTCATGGGAGAACCATCGCATGGAGGCGGTCAGATTTGACATTGTTGATGTCAAGTCCCCATTCAATGCCATCATGGGCACGATAACCTGTATTGGTCAAAAATTCCAATGCTTCTTAAATGCATACTCGGGCTATCACCAAGTTCATAAGGTCCAAGAAGATGAGGAGAAGACAAGCTTCATCACCCCAGTGGGCACCTATTGCTACCTACGCATGCCCTTCGGGTTGAAGATTGCAGGGGCCACCTTCCAACGCCTCATGTGCCTCGTCCTGGAGGTCCAAGTTGGGCGAAATGTGGAGGTGAACTTTTGCAAGCTCGGTCTCGAGCTAAACCCCAAAAAGTGCGCTTTTGGGGTTAGAGGAGGCAAGCTTTTGGGCTTTCTAGTCTCCCACAGAGGTATCAAGGCCAACTCGGAGAAGATTCAGGTCATCCTTGATATGGAACCACCTCGATCCATCAAGGAGGTTCAACGCCTCACGGGTTGCATGGCGGCCCTGGGGCGCTTCATGTCACGGTCGACCGAGAAAGGGTTGTCCTTCAAAGTACTTCGCGAGTTCGAGGCTTTCCTTTGGACCCCGGACGCTCAAAAGGCCTTTGAAGACCTCAAGTTATACATGGCCAATCCCCCACTCCTTGCAAGCTCGAGCCCTCCTCCTGTACCTCATCGCGACTCTGGTCGCTGCGAGTGCTGTCTTAATCAAGGAGGACAGGATTCAACGCCCCGTGTACTATGTCCGCGAAGCCTTCATGGGCGCGAAGATAAGGTATACGGAAGTGGAGAAGATATGCTACAAGCTCCTCATGGTGTCCAGGAAGCTTCCGCACTACTTCCTCATACGTCCCATCACGGTTCCCACCAGCTACCCGTTAGCTGAAGTGATGGGAAACAAAGAGGCGACCGGGAGGGTAGCCAAGGGGCCAACTGAGCTGGCGCCCTTCTCCCTCAAGATTGTAGGGCTAAGAGCTCCGCGGCTGCACCGGTGCCCGAGGCGTCTCGCGGCCTTATGCCCGCTCCCGTGTGCGTGGCGCCCTGCAATGGCTAAGTCCCACACGCACCTTGCGCGCTCGCTCCCCATGTGTCCCGCGTGCTTGGCTCCAAGCGCCTTGCAGCTCCTATACATTTTCCTTTGTATGGGATTTCACGCTCACGGTGCGCAGGGCGTATGACCCCTGTGGTCTCCCCTAATAAAAGTCCACGGTGGCCTGGGTGTCCATCGCCCCCACCACGGCGGTTAATGTCCTGTTGGACTCAGGGCATTAGCGACAACTTGGGCCCAGTGCCCAAGTTGATGGATGTGCTAAGGAATAGTCCCCCTTTTAGCCTCTAGGCCATGTACTGAACGACCTCCGGGTCACCCCTTGCCTTGCCCCGCTGCTTGGCAAAGGTTAAACACTCTGGATTTCCTTGGGAAAATCCCCCTCTATGGGGTTGAAGGGCTCCAATGCCTACATATTTTGTGAACGCCACAACATGACCCTTATGGGGGGCTTAGGCGTTAGCCCTTAGTAAGTTCACTAAGTTCTCACGAATACACTTGATGCCCACCAGGGCCTTCGACCACAAGTGGCAATGTGGTGTTCAATGACTTAGTCTGGTGAGCACCCCTCAAAGAAGGTGCTCCATGACTTACTCTCATGGGCGCCCCTGAAGCCCACTGAGGGCTTCGACCCCTAGTGGCAATGTGGTGTTTAATGACTTAGTCTCGTGTGCGCTCCCCAAACATGCTCCATGACTCAGTCTTAAGACACCTCTCGAATGAGCACCTCTTGAATTGCTACATGACTTCGTTTCATAGGGCCTCCCCTTAACAATAAGGGGCAATCACTACTAATGCATCGATTATACTTCAATCCTTGGCCTAAGAGACAGGGCACCACCACGTTCGGTGGTAAATGATTATCTCCCTTGTCCCTCGATGCTTTCATCGTCACATCCCGGGGGGGGGGGGGGCTAGTGGTGCAACCAACAAGAAGACGCCATGACACCCAAAGCCTTGCCATGGTAGCTGGGGGCACCCGTGCATCGCTCACTCGGGTCTTGCTCCAAGCATCTAGCATGTCCATCGTTCTCAGCTTGTTATGCTGGAGTACAACAATTTCCGAGCTAGCAAAACTATGCGCCAATTTGGCACCCATCCTCGCGGGAAGGCTTCGCCCCTCGAGTGGGGCACTCGCCCGGCATGAAGACAAAATTTGGCTAAGTCTCCGATTTTGCCATGGCTAAGTCTCCTAAAGGGCGTTGATGGGAGGTTCCCTCCTACCCCGCGGGTGCAACCACAGGAGGTCTATTCATACCCCGTGGGCATACCCCGTGAGAGGTTGCCTCATACCCGACGGGCGTACCCGTAGGCATACACCGTGAGCATACCCCGCGGGAGGTTTCCTCGCGCCTCGCGGGAGGTCTACGCCCCCCCCCCCCACGGGCATACCCCGTGAGCGCACCCCACGGAAGGTCTCCTCATGCCCCGCGGGAGGTCTACGCCCTCCCCGCGGATATACCCTGTGGGCGTATCCCGCGGGAGGTCTACGCCCTCCCTGCGAGCATACCCTATGGGCGTACCCCACGGGAGGTCTCCACATGCCCTGAGGGAGGTCTATGCCCTCATCATGGGCATACTCTATGGGCATTTCCCGCGGGGGATCTACGTCCTCCCCCAGGCATACTGCGTGGGCGTACCCCGCGGGAGGTCTACACCCTCCCCGTGGGCATACCCTATGGGCGTACCCCACAGGAGGTCTCCACATGCCCTGAGGGAGGTCTATGCCCTCACTGCGGGCATACTCTATGGGCATTTCCCGCGAGAGATCTACGTCCTCCCCTAGGCATATCGCGTGGGCGTACCCAGCGGGAGGTCTACACCCTCCCCGCGGGCATATCCTATGGGCATACCACACAAGAGGTCTCCTCACCCCTGCGGGAGGTCTACGCCCTCCCCATGGGCTTACCCCGCGAGAGGTCTCACAGGGGACTTGAGTGGGGTCACCAAGTCCCCTGTGGGACCCTCGGCATCAGAGGACCCCTCACGCTCGAGGCACGGGTCGCGTCCCCTCCAACGCGAGTCGTAGTGGCAGTGCCCGGCTTGGAGGTGCCGTCCGTAGGCCCCATTGTGGCCCTCTTGGCCCGGGCCTTAATGGGTGAAGCCCGTGACAGCACCTGTCTTGTAATAATGTAAAGAAATCTGAGGTTATCAATGAAGTCACGATTTTGAGCCCTACATGTCACACGTCAAATGCTTCATTTGTGAAAACTCGGGACGTTTTGGAGTCGTGCAGCCCGCGCAACACTCTCTGGGGCACATAGCCTCCGAGGCTTACCCCTAAAAAAGCCCCGAGCGGTCAGGACATCTCAAGTCCCCCTTGGGCGGCCTCCTCCCTGTGGACCCAGGGAGCAAGCGACGACTTAAAAGGCATTTTGCCTTAGTCATTGGGTGCACCGTGGACTAGTCCCCTGCGGTCCCCAGGCGGTAAGCCGAATGACCCCCGGGTCAACCCCGCTACCTCGCGGAACACATTAATCTTTCTGCCCCAAGTCTTAACGGGTTACGGCCTCATAAAGGGGCCGGATCCCAAACTAAACGCCCGGCCCCTTAAATAAGGCCCTGCAGCACCCACCTTTGTCACGGGCGCCATAGGCTCCGCAACGTCTGAAAGAGACTAAGTTAGGAATGCTAGAAAACGAATACCGTAATGACAATCATGTCAGATATCACATACCTCTTGGGCATGCAAAGAAAGATCCAATGTCCTCGGGGAAGGTGTACCCAGCGTCCTCCGCTGCCGTGGCCTCAGTTGGGGCAGGACCCGGCCCATCGGTACCGTTATCAAGGAGATCCTCTATCTCCTAAGAAAGCCGCTGGGTGCCTCCCCCGGAATCCCTCGACCCAGTACCTAACTCAGACTCGCTGGAGCTGGAAGCCAAGGACGACGGGGGGTGAAGGTGAGCGCCACCTTGCCGTCTTGGTGGAAGGGCCCGCACCCTCACCAGTCAGCACGCCTTTCCTCCCAGGGGCCCTGGCGCCCCCGCCCTTGGCGGTAGGCGATGTCGAGGGCCTCAGGGGAACCGCCCGGGGAGGACCCCTCACACCCGCGGCGCGAGCCGTGTTTCCTCCAACACGAGCCGTAGTGGTAGTGCCCGGCTTGGAGGTGCCACCCGTAGGCCCTCCTATGGCTCCCCCAGCTCGGGACTTGACGGTTGGAGCTCATGTGTCATCAGCAGCGGCTGAAGCTCGGGCTCTCTTCCGCTTTGTTTGGTCCGGGATAGGATCACCCCGTGGGGGTAGGTCCAGGCCAAACACCTCGGCCACGAAGTTCGCCTCCGTCGCCGAGAGGCCCTCGGTCTCATAGCCCCATGCCTCGGTGACACACCACTTCCCCAGGATCAGCTCGGCCTCCTCCCTGGCCTTCTCGATGGAGCAAACTACACACAAAAGGGAGAGTTTTTCCCCGTCGGTGAACTCCGATGGCCCAGGATCCACTTTCACCCCTTCGTGGGTGCCCCTCTCATCCCCTGTCGGTTCTGTGAAAACCATGGGTTCAGCGGGAGCCATCATGTCCATGTCTCCTGCGTAAGGGTCCCCTCCACGGAGGGCTTAGTCTTGGCCTTGCCTCTAGTGGGAGCCATATCATCCACCTTACCCTTGCCCCTCGCGACGGCATCCCGTGAATGGTCACCTACAATCATTGAACGAGCCCACAACTAATGCCTTCGATAAAATGGGAACAACATGAGTATAATGGGGAAGTGTGCTTATTGCTCTTACCCATAGGGCCTTGGTATTGGTTGCCCGTTGACCGCCGCGACCCAGCCGGAAACTTGGTCATACTCGCTTCCTAAAGGTCGATGACGGGGATGGAGAGCCTAAAACAAAGGGAGACATCACCTACTGTGGGTCATTAGAATAACATGCGGGCGCGCTGCCCACCGCCTGGTGCACTCATGGTCCACATTCCTTGAAGTTCGGCACCTGTGTCCATGCACACTGGAATGGACATCCATAACCGTGCACGCTTGGCTCAGCGAGCTCCCGGTAGGGCGCTGCCCCTAGCGCCCGACGCTGGATCACGGTAGGATCCCCCTCTGCTGAGCACGAGGCTAGACCAGTGGATTGAGGGATCCCTCAGATGTCATCTGACGCCCACAAGAAAGCCATACATGGGCTCTAAGTGCTCATTCGGGCGTGCATGCGTATGGCCGCAGGACTCTTTAGCATCGGTTGCAGGCATGAGGGATCATATACCCGTTCCCTGTTGGGCAGACACCACGTAGGTGGTGGAGGACCTTGTCAACAAGCTCGGCTCGTGGCCACACCTTGAGTCTACAGCTCGGTCCAATGGAGGTGGTGCCTCCCCTGTTTGGCGACGGCGCCTCTGGCTTGCCTCGACGACAGAGCCTTCCTCGGAGGTGGCGGCCTCCTGCCCCCGTTTCCTCTTCGTCGCTGGCGCGAATCCCAACCGCGACGGCAGTCGCATCCCCCTTTGGCGCGGATCCGGGTGGTGGGGGCTCCTGTGGCTGAGCACGAGGGGCAACGAGGCTCCTAGACCCGCCGTCGCAAGGCCATGAAACGGGCGCTCCTCGCGCACGCTAACGTCAGCCGAGGCCCCCTCACTGCGAGGCCACGAGGTGGCTGCCCAGCCCGGCGGCTAAGGCCCGGGACCTCGTGTTAGGCCTCACGGGGGCTGTCGTCGCCCAGATCTACACCAAGGCAGGGCAAGGCTGCCTTACTGGCGGGGATGCACAATGCACACCGAAGGCCTTCGTCAAAGTGGCGCCACGCACCTCGCTTAGACCGAAGCAGGGGACATGAATGGCAGTCAAGTCCTCGCTGAACACGAAGAAGGGTAGTGGCCACCGGCCCCGCTCGCGCCGGGGGGGAGCAATGCCGTCGGCCCCGCTCGCACCTGGGGGGAGCAGCGCCAACGGTCGCGCCTTCGCCTACTCCTACGCCTGCAGGGGAACGAAATTCTGGCGCCCTTGCTCACGCTGGAGCAAGGGAGTGCCGCCTCCCGCCTGGGCTGCGCCGAAGAAGAGAAAAGGGGGAGCTCCTCTGCGTCACCCGCTCCGTGACCCCCCATGAAGGCACACTGGCTATGGGCGCTGCTAAAACGCCCGAGTCTATAAAGGAGGAGTCCTACTCGGGCGGTTGCCCCAACACCCGATTAGTCAGGATGGGTGATGGCCCAGGCGCCCGCGCAGGCAAAAGGAGGGCCATAATGGGCGATGGCTCAAGTCCCCACTTCGAGCGGGTTAAACGACCAAGGCGAGCTCGGCCGACAAGTGAGCCACTGTTCCTGTGATGGCTCATGAAGAATGCCCCCAGTTTGGGACCCCCAAGGTAGCAAATGCACGCCACCGTGAGGCGTGCATTTTGGGCGCTAAACTTGACGCCTGGTGGAGGAAAATGAAGATTGGAGTTCCCTAGGGCGCCCATCACTTAGGCGAAAACCGTGGCGCTCTGTGTGGGAACCCGTTATACAAGTAGCGTACAAAGATGTGCCTTGCGGATTGGCGGTTCTCCCCATTCCATTGGTGAGCCAAGAATGGTTTGAAGACTCGATAGTGAAGTGTTGGGCACTGGTGCTCTCCTTTATCCCTCGGGCACTTTTGAAAGCACACGAGGGACGGGGGGGCTGGTGTTGCAGGAAAACTCACCGACTCCTGGAGGGAAGGTTTCACACCCCACGTGAGTTCACACTTGTTGGGGAAAACTCACAACTCCCAGAGGGGAGGCCTTACGCCCTGTGGATGAGGTACCCTCACTCACCAAGGCAAGGGACTTCAACCGTTATACCCCACTCCACGTGTCTAATGCCAGGCATAAGGGGAGAACCTCCCCCGGAGGATCCCCTCATGCCCCTCGCGAGCACTACGGAAGGCTTCGTGCTCCATCCTATGGCCCGACCCTATCACCAGGCCGAGGGGCTTCAACCCTCAAACCTACATGCATCTAGCGTTAGGGAGTGAACTCACCTCGGGAGCTCCCTTAGGTCCCACGGGAGTCCCCCGGAAGGTCTCCCTGTGCCCCACGGGAGTGCTACGGGAGATCCCTTCACGCCCCGATCCCTTCACGCGCCCGGAGGTCCCCCTGTGACCCCGCGGGAGTGTTGCGGAGGTGCCCTCACGCCTCGGGAGGTCCCCTCGTGACCCCGCGGGAGTGCTACGGAGGTGCCCTCACGCCCTGGGAGGCCCCCCCGTGACCCCGCCGGAGTGCTACGGGAGGTGTCCCGCACTCCCGCGGGAGTGCTACAGGAGGTCCCGTCACGCCCCGGGAGGTCCCCCCCCGTGACCCCACAGAAGTGCTACGGGAGGTCCCCCCGTGACCCCGCGGGAGTGCTACGGGAGGTGCCCTCACGCCCCGGGAGGCCCGCCCATGACCCCGCGGGAGTGCTACGGGAAGTCCCTTCACACCCTAAGAGGTCCCCCCGTGACCCTGCGGGAGTGCTATGGGTGGTCCCTTCACGCCTCGGGAGGTCCCCCCGTGACCCCGCGGGAGTGCTACAGGAGTGGGGTCCTCAAGTTCCCTGTGGGACCCCGGAGTCAGAGGCCTACTTTTATGGGACGATAACGTGGGATCCACTACTTACTCACTGAAATGACCAGGATGCCCTCACGTAGGTCATTCTTGTAGGGATAGGATGGTATTTTGTGTAACAGGCTGAGCGCCTATAAAACCTCACTGTACCCCCCTCATGTAACTTGAACTCTCATTGAATACGAGGACCAAAACTGGTGTGTCCCTCTGGGAGTCTAGACAAGGAGACATTCCTCTACTCCCCCCGGGGAACACACCGACAGGAGTAGGGCGTCTTTCTTAAGCATCCGGACATGTATAAACCCTCGTGTCACATATTCTCTCGTGGACGACGGCCCGTGAGACGTCCGCCCTCATTCTTGTGTCTCATTTCTGAACATACGACAGTTAGTAAATTATTTGATATGTAACACTCGACAGGTATATGGTCCAGAAAGCAGTGGAAAGACTACTCTAGCTTTGCATGCAATTGCAGAAGTGCAGGTTTGTGTTTTCTGAATTACAGTACAACACCATTTTACCTTCAATGCATTTGCAGTAAACATTTAATGATACTAAGAGACTTCAACATCTTATATGCAGAAGCTAGGAGGAAATGCCATGCTTGTCGATGCAGAGCATGCTTTTGATCCAGCTTATTCGAAAGCACTCGGGGTAGATATTGAAAATCTGATTGTCTGCCAACCTGACAATGGAGAGATGGCACTAGAAAGTAATACATTTTCCGCTTACGAGGGCTCAGCACCTTTTTTATTTTAATGTTTATTCTCGCATCTATTCTAATATTGTTCTACATAGTAAAATAACTCAATATATTTGCACACCATAATTCTTCTGTTTCAGTTGGGGCTTGTTGTGATATGAGCCATTTCAACTTCCATAATCTTAATAGTGTTGTTGGTGTAATAGTAATTAATTACATTTCAATGTACTATTTGCCATTTGAGGGATCGATAATATTTTAGCATATTTTGCCATGGAATTTGTTCAGCCATTCTAAACTGAGTTATATTTTTATTAATTTTGGAACTTTTAGTTTGATTTGATAACTTCATGTTCTGGGCTTATACTCTAATATGCATACATATTGTTTTTTATTTCAAGATGGAAAATACATATAATATTTCAAAGACCTGCTAGACTTGAAGGTGTAGTTAGTTAGGTATATAGCTCCACGTCTCCAACTGAGAAGCACAATATGATGAAAAAGCATGTGTTATTATGTTCACACATTATTCTATGCTCCCCATTTTAGAGTATCTACAATCTTGATTTCCTAATAAACCATATTAGGTAGGTAAAATTATCAAAACAAACTCAAAAGGTAAGATTTTCAGCAAGACTTTCTTCTTGCTTTATTTATTGACATTACAAGTCACTATGGGTCTTTGTTTTCACGAGTACTTAACTAATATGTCTTTGTTTTATACCCAGTTGCGGACCGCATGTGCAGATCTGGAGCGATAGATCTCATCTGTATTGATTCAGTGTCAGCTCTTACTCCACGTGCGGAAATTGAAGTATGCCTCTCTTTCCTTTTTGTTTTTTTGCTCTGACTCTATTCAAAACTCAGCATCAACAATATGATTCATCTATTTGTTAGGGTGAGATAGGCATGCAGCAGATGGGTTTACAAGCTCGCCTGATGAGTCAAGCATTGCGAAAGATGTCAGGCAATGCCTCAAAGGCTGGTTGTACTCTTATGTTCTTGAATCAAATAAGATACAAGGTGTCCACATTAGCTTTCAGCTGACTGTCCATTTCCATCTTATTTCGCTGCTTGATGAATTTCATGTGCCCTAGATTGGAGTATTCTATGGGAATCCTGAAGTCACGAGTGGAGGGATAGCTTTGAAATTCTTCGCATCAGTTCGCCTTGAGATACGGCTCATCGGGAAGATAAAATCTGTAAGATCGATGAAGTAAATTTCACCTTTCCCAAAGGCTTGACTTGAGAATATTCATTTTCTTTTGTCAAGGCTAAGGGAGATGAAGATGTTGGTGTGAAGGTTCGTGTCAGAGTGCAGAAGAGTAAAGTATGTCGAGAATATGTCTAGTCCTTGCTCTAGTTCTCCACACTTAATACAGTAGGCATGAGTATCTTCTCTGTTATTATTTGCAAGGTCTCAAGGCCCTACAAGCAAGCTGAATTTGAAATCATCTTTGGGGAGGGCGTTAGTAAATTGGTCGGTGTACAAATTTTCAGCTTTTGTCATTGGATCTCATTAAATCTTAGGCTAAACTAAATTTTCACACAGGGATGTGTTCTTGATTGTGCTGAGCTGATGGAAGTTGTTGCAAAGAAGGGTTCATGGTATAGCTATAAAGATGTAAGGTATGCCAGCTACCAGCACCTTTAGAAGAGTTTACATTATGAATTGTGAATATGTTATCAAAATATAACCTTCTAGTAGCTATCCTTTCACACCATTTGGAATTGAAAGCGATATAACAAATATAAGTGATGCTGCTGTGTCCCATTTCCATGTGAACATGGTTTCGGCTAGCTATATGCGACCCTCTGAAAAACCTTAACCATATGGATACCTTGCCCCAGTTTTTTTTTTGGGTGGGGCTTACAATAACTTAAAATGGTTGCTGTACGGTCTGAATTTTTTCTTCTTGTTAATTTGCTTAAAATGTGAGGATTTATTATAGACTGCAGATGCGAGCTTTTGCTGCATATCTGTTCAGGCAATTAGCTAGAGCTCCTAGGTGCTCATCTCACATAATTGCCTTGTGATTTAATGATTGTTTTGATATACTGCTTCAGAATTCAGGCTGTGTATCTGTACATTCCAAAATTGGAGCCATTCTTTAAATAATTGAACATTATCATACTTACGTACTTCATTCAAACTCGGGAATGGCATTCTCCCTATTAGTATATATTATATTTGACCTTCAGCTTTCCATGGATAGATAGGAAGGGATTAAGATCCAGTCAAATTATCTACTGGATAGCTGTAGGTTTCATGACTTATTTATTCTTTTTTGTATAATAATTTTGTACAGATTAGGTCAAGGCAGAGAAAAGGCACTGCAATATTTCCGAGAGAGCCCAACCATCTGCGATGAGATAGAAAAGGTTTGCTTGATTGTACCTGGCTGTTCATTGTGTATTAGTCATGTAGACATGAAGCCACACTGACAAGTATTGAACTCATCAGATTTCACTGCTTTAATTTTCCAAAATTGAGTTTAAATTATATTGATCTCGTCCTCCTCTCATAATATAATAATTTTTAAACATTTTATAGGGTGTTCTTACATCATATATACGTTGTAGATGGGAGAATCTATCTGTGACTCAGCATTTGGACATGCCTGATATTTTGATTATTAGGACTTAATTCCTTGACATAAATTCAATGTGTTAACAGAGAAAATGCTTCTTTTGCTTCATGCAAAAACAGACTATTTTATGAACAGTTGCATTTTTTTAGTACTTGTGTGAGTGGTAGTGACTCTATCCATAACTTAGATATGCTTGACACACCTGCAGGTGGTTCGAGCCATGATACCAGAAGGAACAAGACATATGAGCCTACTGGCTTTCGGGCAGTCATCGTCAACTGAAGAGGAGCAAGTATACGATGAATGATGGATGGTGCATCAAGTTCTGACGATGAACAGCTGCTTAGCCATCTAGCTCCACAATTCCGAGCCTTTTGGTCCCCCTGGGCGACAGACAAGACTCGAAGTGGCCCTTCTTCACTAAACCTAATCAATCATTCCACAGTGGGACGCACTGCTGGTGGGGTCTTTTTAGTAATCATTTGCTGCAACAGCGGCACTGTACCACCATTACCACCATTGTGTACCATTGGGTGAAGGGATTTGGTGTAAAAGGAAAATGATACTGATATATGGTATTATTCCCTGATTAATTGTCACGTCCCCTAGCCACCGGTGAGATCGGGGCGTGAGACTTTGCTTACGACATGGGAAGAACAGAGGAAGAGTTCAGAGAAGAAGGCTAGAGAAGACAAGAAGGAACGGAAGGGATACGAAGAAGAAGATAACAGAGTTCATTTCATTTTTTCCCCCCTCTCCATTCGGTTACAAGGTATTATATACCCCTTTCTCACAGCCAGGTCCCACCCGAAGTCTCGACTCTCGAAGTCTCAGCGATCGTTACATCACTCCCCCCTGGAATCATTGCTTGTCCCCAAGCAATGGAAAAATGGAAATTGCCTCATCAGCACAAGGTAGCACTTCTTCGTAGCAGGTGTAAGAGGTGTCTTTGAACAATTGTTGATTCCTTGCAGCATGTCCATTGCCTCTGAATGCAGAAACTCCCAGCGAACTAATGCAACATGATCTTCAAGCACTTTCAAAATGTAACCATGGCTTCCATGGGAAATTGTAATGCCTTCCATACCAGGAATGCTGATTGAATGAGGAATGTCAATTTGATCACTCCCAAGATACTCCGGCGCACAATATCCAGGTGTACCCATCACTCTAGTTGAAACATGAGTATCGTCACCAGTTGGACCTAGCTTTGCCAAGCCAAAGTCAGACAGCTTTGGATGATATCCCTCTCCAAGCAAAATGTTTTCGCATTTCACGTTGCGTTTTATGACAGGAGGGTCAACCATGACATGCAAATGTTGCAGACCTTCAGCTGCCCCAGCTAGTATCTCCATCCTTGTATTCCAGTCAAGGGTCTTCTTACCAGGGGAAGGACCATGGAGATGACTTTTCAGGGAACCCAAAGGCATGTTTTCATAAACTAAAAGCCTCTGATTACCATCAGCGCAGTAGCCAACAAGCGTCACAAGATTTGGGTGATGCAGCGTGCTCAACATTAGAACTTCTGTGAGGAACTCCCTGTTGCCTTGCTTTCCTTGGAGATTAAGGGTCTTTATAGCCATCTCCTGGTTGGTGCCATTCAACAGGCCCATATACACCTTGCCAAATCCGCCCTCTCCCAGGAAGCGATCTGCTCTGAAGCCCCCTATTGCCGCATACAACTCCTCGTAGGTGAACACCTGGCAATGAATACGCATCTCCGCGCTATGGTTTGAGAAGGACTCAGTGCGCGCGGCCTCCTTACTGAATTCTAACTTCGCCATCTCTGAGGCGGCCGGTGCGATCTGAGACTTGTCCGCGGTCCCCTTCCTCTCGCTGCAAACCTCCGACAAGTAGTTCACACTGTCGGCAACACTACTAGGGATTGCATACAATGTCGTTACCCCATTCATTCTCTCTAAGTAATTATATATTGAGCAGGCCACGTCCCATGAAAAACTGCTGATAAGAAGCGAATCAACTCCGACTTTGTGAAAAGTATACTCCTTCTCCACCATATGAAGAACAGATCTGTTTGGACCATCAACAAAGCTATCTTCGTCCCAGAATTGCATACAGAGTGATTCCTCTCCATCAGAAACTTCACATAGAATATTTAAAGTCATGTCAAGAGAACTGTCGTTCGTCTGATAAGAGATCTCGTATAAAGCAATGAAGGCTGAAATGAATGTTCTCAATATACCCCGAAAACCAGAAATAGGACCATCTGACTCTCTTGAAAAGTTATCATAGAAAGCAAGAAACAAAATGTCAAGAATCAAGCTAATTCCAATCAAGGTTTCTTCCAGCCAGGTCCCATATGCCTGAACCATCATTTGCGTGAACAAAGATTCTTCGAATACAGAAAGAGTTGGATCAGTTGCCGCAAATGATAAAAGCGGAACATGTAGCTCATTAACAACATGTGAGATGACATGGCCTATTCGATAGAACGGTGAACTCTTCAAATCAAATGCAGTTTCAAAATTAAATTGTTGAACACCCGGATCCCAAGGCCTTTTAAGAGAAACTATCCTTGCTGCTTGAATTAGGTTAGTTGAATTCACATTATTAACTTCTTGGAACAGAGTTACCTTGCTCACCACTGACCATTGGTTGTACTGCTGAGGATAGTGGAAAGAATTGGTGGGTAGTGAACTGGAGTTCTGGGCTACATTAGTTTCATGAGAAGTGGTGTATGCAGTAATACCTTCAATCTGCTGCTTTTCTTCGTCAATGCCGCACACCCTACTTATCTCAAGGGAAGTAATAGCTGCATTAATGTTTTCATTCTGTCTATTCTCTTTAACTCCATCTCCAACATTCACAGAGTTACCATTTTGGCTACTTTCATGAGCAATATCAGAATCTTTAAAAGCATCTTCCAAGTTGCATGTGGTTATCTCCAATTCCTTGTGAGCATCTTTTGTGCCATCAATATTGCCACTTGCTAAGTCATCAATTTGCACAGCACAACCACTTGGTTCAATTAGCACGGACTTTGGTTCCTCCAACAGTACACCATCCGATGAAGTTTCTGAAATTGTTTGACAATGAGGTGTGCTGGTATTCTTCCTATCCTTAACAATTTCCTCAGCCTTGAGTTCCTGACCATCAGATGACTGCTGCAATTCAAGAGCAATGACACTTTTGACAGGGAATTCACCGGACGACGCTTCATTCTTTTCATCACTTTCCACAGATTTCCCAATTTCAGTCGATTCACAGTGTTCCACATAGGAGCTACTGGTGTCAATTAGAGAGAGCATGGAAGAGACGGTGCTCGCCTTCGTCGTGCTTGCTGATGACGGCGTGAAGCAGGACGACGGAGCAGAGGTAATAGTTGCTGGAGACGGAACGGTGGTGGTGCTGAAGAGTGGCGCCGAGATATTGGATCCAAACAGTGTTGAGCTAGTGATGGCCCCAAACCCTAGACCGGATGCGGGAGCCGAGGTGGAGGTGCGGGGTGTCGATGCGGCTGTCGGCTGTGGCTTCCATTTGCTTGGCCAATAGCTGTTGGTCCTTCGCCCGTTGCTCAACTGTCCTTGCCATGAGCTCCGATCGAGCCACTAACTTTTGCTGCACGACATCCATGGATTCAATCCGCGCCCGCAATAGATCGAGCCTTCCTTTGATTAAGGCCAATCTCTCCTCATCTGTCGGTGATGAGACCGAATCGCGCCAAGCAGTAGAGGACGGCGGCGAAGTTCTCATGTCTCGTGCCGTAGTCGATGCGGGTGGCGATGTCGAAGGAGTCGAAGGAGTAGGGCGCGAGCTCGACCTCGGCGCCGGCAAGCTCCGCGGGGAACCCAACGACGGCCTTGTGATGTCGATCAAATCCCTGCCAACCGGATTTGGGGATTTTACAGAGGGACTGAGAAATCAGATTACCTCCAACCCAGCTGCCGGTGAACGAGCAAGGCAACTGCTCGACGATGGGGAGCGGCGCAGATCCGGACGACGGCGGCGAACGCGAGGACGTCGACGACGCGGCGGCGCGGGAGCGATCACTCCGATCGAGCCTTGCTCTGATACCAACTGTCACGTCCCCTAGCCACCGGTGAGATTGGGGCGTGAGACTTTGCTTACGACATGGGAAGAACAGAGGAAGAGTTCAGAGAAGAAGGCTAGAGAAGACAAGAAGGAACGGAAGGGATACGAAGAAGAAGATAACGGAGTTCATTTCATTTTTTTCTCCCCCTCTCCATTCGGTTACAAGGTATTATATACCCCTTTCTCACAGCCAGGTCCCACCCGAAGTCTCGACTCTCGAAGTCTCAGCGATCGTTAAATTAATGGAGCTGGAATTTCTGTCAGCCTGTTCAATTATTTGGAACGAGTCATGATCGTATTTGTCTGCAATTTCTGCCCAATATATTGTTGGCCGAGCAAAATAATGTACACACTGATCTATATTTATCTATGTTTCAATATTTTTAATCTTGCATGTTCCGTATAATTTGATCTGCATTTCCCTAACCCTAAACTATCTGAAAACGAACTTCAAACAGTAAAAAAATCTACGTTAATCAATGGCTTATTAATCAATCAAGACTGCTCCAAAATGAACTCCACGAGAAGATGCAAATTGGTTGCCAAGAGCGACAGTTTCTACTTCCCATGTTGGTAAATGCAAGAAATCCGTTAGTACGTCGGTTGCATCAAGTGCTTGTTTTCCAAGGATAGAAAGTCCAGGTTCAATTTTGTCACTTGTAGCTTGTTCTTATTGCCTACAACTATAAGCTACCAGCATATTTGCAGACAACCATGTCATCAGTAAACAAATTTACATATAGATGCACTATAGTATCCATTCACAGCAGCTCAGATGCGGCGAAGGGATGCCAGTCTCCTCTCCAGGTCGTCAACTTTAGCAGAGGATTCAGGCGCCACATTTCTTGCGGGAGCCGCATTCCTGCAGGCACAACATTTGCATCAGGACAAGCAACACAGATAAAAAAAATGGTCCAGAACAAAAACAAAACATAATCTGCTCATTTGTTGACATGAAAATTTAAATTTTGATGGTAGGAGAAGAAATCTTCTATATACCGTGCTTGGTTATTCTCGACTTTCTTGTTACTCGCTCCAATGCGACCTTTAGGAGCTGAAGACAACTGCATTTTCATGAAAACATTGGCACCAGCATTCAGAATTAAGAGTCAGTACCTGCGCCGACTGATGGCATGCATAAAATGAACAGGCATATTGAGGAATAAATTACCTGAGAAGCCACATCAACACCAATCTCATCAAGAACCTGCATAGGGAACAGAGGAATGCATCGTATAAGCAAGCAAAACATGGAAGAAATTACGAAACACATTTTCATGGTCATATGTAGATAACTCCAAAGAGCTGGTAGCTGGGATTTGAGACTATACTTTACCTGGTTTGTAAGTTCTTCTGTTTCCTCTTCTGCCTCATCTTTATCAAGTGTTTCATCTATGGCGTCGGACATCATTTCAAGCTGCACGGAAAAGCAATGCCAAAGGGAAGAATGTTGGTACTAGTTGGTGCATGTAGCTAAATCACTTCATCTTTTAACATTTGTTAGAACAGTTGCATATCTGATATTGCGCTGGTAAAGATCTTGGCAATCTTTCAAAAGATTAACCACTTGCAACTATATTCTAGGTTAGAGTTAACCTCTTGTCGTCACTTGAACTAGCATTGAAACAGAAAATAATTCTAAGATGTAGTCTTGGCCCATAAGTCATAATGTCGAAGGTTATGAAATCAACGGTAAATTTGTAAACAGGTACCTTCGGGGATCGCAGGATCAACAGAACGAGCAATGCACGGTTTAGACAGGTTCGGGCATCGGATTCGAGTAATACCCTACTCCTGTGATCTTTCACTATCAGGTCGATGAACGTGGAGTACAAATCAGAGGGGGTCTGGCTCTAGTTACAATTGGGACAAGGGAGGGCTAAAGCTAACTCTACTCCCGACTATGGTCTCGCGGATGCTCTATTCAGGCTTCGCCTTCCTTGCTCCAATTGCCTCCTCCCCTCTCTGTGCGCCTCCCTCTGTTTTTATAGCTGGATGCACCATCTTTTAGAGACATCGCCAGGTGAGGACGCCGAGTTGTACCCGATTAGGGGATCCTTGAGCCGAAATCCTCGTAAGGTAACTGACTTTCCTTATTGCCTGGCGTACTCAAGCCAATCTCCTCGTCTGGGAGCATGATCGAGTCCTTCCAGATATGGGGGATACTCCTTCCGTTACCATCTTGCCCCACGGAAATAGGGTTCTAGACGTACGAAAAATGCGGCATAATCTTCATCTTTCCGTTGCGTGTATATATCCCATATTTAGATATTCGATAGTAGCCCCCAAACTCTGTTCAGCGATGGGTCTGTGCCGAGTGCTCAGTCGATTACTACCAAGTTTTGACTTGATCGAGTAACGCCGCACATGCTCATAATCGAACGCTTCGAGTAGGGTTGGACTACTAAGAATCGAGCGGGGAGATGTTGGATCGATGGCCCAATCGTAGCCCTTCTCGAGCTCTTAGTACGTTCGCCCACAGCTCGACATCGACTTTGAAAACTCGATGCTGGATAGTTAAGACATGGTTCAAAATATCGACGTATTGGGAAGACGTGGCATTAAATGCTGCAGCCTGCAAAAGCTGCAACGCTTCGCTTGTATGACCATCTTTCCAACTGCCCCTCCGATAGCCGCGCCGTGCAAAGGGGATGAGTTCGCTTGATGCGAGCAGACAGTCTGTATAAACTCTTGCTTTTGAGACGACGCCAGTAACTGCATTCGCGAAAACTCCGCCACTTTGCCTTTTTCTTCGCCTTTTTTCGCCGAAGAGAACTCTTCACCTTTCTTCAATGGTGTCTAGTTCCTGCACAGCGGCCACCGGAGACGAAGTCCCGCCTAAGGAGGCGAAGACGACCGAGGCGACATTCGAGGACGAGGGCCTCAAGAAATGCCGGCAACCCTCGATCGTTACTGAGGAGATTCTCACCAAGATGGAGGAAGGGGGCGCCCTTCCCCCTCGTGAGTTGGTCCACTGGCGTCCATCCGCGAGCGAACCGTACCCTACCCCGAGGGATGAGGACGAGACGGTGGTATTCACGTCCTTTTTTCTATGCGGCTTGAATTTTCCGCCTTCCGCCTTTCTTCGCTCCGTTTTGGACTTCTGTTCCGTTCAGCTTTTTAATCTGACATTCAACTCGATCACAATGCTGAGCGTGTTCGTCCATCTTTGTGAGGCATTTTTGGGCACTAGGCCCAGCCTTAATCTCTTCCGCCATTTTTACATTTTGACAAAGGGTCAAACAGGAAGTGGTAGGAGGCGCTGGATTTCGCCTGAGGTCTGGGAAATCCATGCCCTACATCTTTGTTCCTGTCACCTCTTCCTGACAGGCAGACTGAAAGAAGAGGTGGTTTTACATCACCTCCTTAGACACCGTCAACTGTCCGCTGGCTTTCCGCAATCTCCTGATTTATCCCACTGACCTCTGGTCCCAAGCTCCTTCGTCGACCGCTCGCAATGCTTATTACGTGAAAAAGATCGAGGAGCTGAGGAAACGACATTTGACCGGATGGGATGTTGCGCATGACTTCATCACCCGGCAAATCAGCCCGCTCAAGAGCCGCGACCACCTGGCCTGGGACTATGAGGGGGTCAATGATGCTACCAAGAACACCCGTCATAGTGAGTGCTAGCGATGCTCTGTTTTTTCCAGCATCACAGGTTGTTCGGGTTAAGACATTGCTGTTTTCGCTACAGTTGAGCGGCCTTCAAGCGTTGCCACCCACTTGAACAGGTTATTTCAAGGCGGGGACCCTGGTAGGAGCTACATTGTCGGATACTCGAAAGACTTCCCTCGGCCGGAGGTGAGTACAGTGTTTGGAAAATACAACGCATCGTTCATGCATGCCATCCATTCCTGACCAATGTCACCTTCAAGAGCCTCTCTTCAAGGAGGAGGGCGAGGCATTGAGGGGAGCTATTAACCTGGAGGACGATAGTCCGCCCCTCGAAACCGTTGCTTCCGGAGAGGGCGAAATTCTCCCCGAGCTCCCAACAGTCAAGCCTTCACTCGAACGGAAACGAACTCCACCCGCCCCTGCTGAGGATGAAGCTGCTGGCGATCAGGCAATAACCGTCTCTCCTCGAGGCGGGGGGTCTTCGTCTCCGGGAACTTCTCGACCACCCTAAAGGATGCGGACGCGATCACTAGGGCCATCCGACCAGGTGAATTTTAACCCTTCGCTTGGTTGTTACGAGTTTTCTTCTGGATTTATCCGACAACTGGTGGATGAACAGCGGGATGCTTTGAGGATCGGGCACCAGGGGTCGACAACGCCCCCACGGGCTTCTCCTCAAACCACACCTCCTCCGACCGGTGACCAAGTACTCTTGTCGTTTTCGGGTGACTGCTGATGCCCGACCGTCGTTGAATTAATCATGTGATTTAATCTACAGGCTGACCCACCGGTGATCGACTCATCGCCCACCGTGAATGGCTTTCCGGAATCCCCTATGTATTTCTGTGCTAGTCCCGGATCAACGCTAGCACACACAGTTCACAGTGATGAATCATAACCGAACAGAACGAAATATTATAATAAACATTAAGTACTAGCCACATGGCTATTTATTACATCTTGCGGTCACATGACCAGAGTTCATAGTAGTGGAATATAACAACAAAAAGATAACGCCCAAACGACTCCACAGGCAAACGACTGGAACGTGCGCCTAGTTATACTGGTGATCTTCAACGAACTCCTCGGTATAAAACTCACCGTCTTCGACTGCATCTTGGGAATTCTCCGATGACAAAAAATTTACTTTTGATGTCGGCCCACCCGCTGAGGTTTCGTTTGTGCGGATGGAGCACTCAAGTCTAAATTTATAGGGTTAGATGTATACATTGTAAAGGCCTTGTGTTGTTTTAATTTGTCGCACGCCATAGGAAGCGTGTATTGGCCGACATCAAAAGTAAAATAACTCTTGTGGGTAAAGCTGTACACCTCTGCATAGTGTAAAACTATTCGAATAACCGTGCCTACGGTCAAGTGCAAAGCGAAGAATGCTTTCATACTGGTGGACTTTGTTTTGGTTTTAAAAACTGATGTTTTGAGATCCGGGAGTGGTTAGAACTCTTGGATGTATACAGTTGGCAGATTGAGCCAATCAGGTGGTTGAAACCTGTTTTAATCATGACAGATGGAGTCATGTGTGGTTTACCTTGATCCTTTAAAAATGTACGGATAGAGCCAGTATACTAGTGATGGTGGATGGAACCTTCGCTAGAATATTAAATAATTTCAACCGATAAAACGATTATTAAAAATATGCTTTGTGAAAAGTATTAATAAGTATAGTTTGATGAAACTTGGCTTTATGCAAAAGAACCCTAATAAGCCTTCCTTGGGAAGCCCTACATGTTGCACAATTTCCCAGACTTGTTGCACGTGCTACACAAAATTTTTGTCATCGGAGAATTCCCAAGATGCAGTCGAAGACGGTGAGTTTTATGCTGAGGAGTTCGTTGAAGATCACCAGGATAACTAGGCGCACGTTCCAGTCGTTTGCCTGTGGAGTCGTTTGAGCGTTATCTTTTTGTTGTTTTATTCCGCTGCTGTGAACTCTGGTCATGTGACCGCGAGATGTAATAAATAGCCATGTGGCTAGTACTTAATGTTTATTATAATATTTCGTTCTATTCGGTTATGATTCATCACTATGAACTGTGTGTGCTAGCGTTGATCCGGGACTAGCACAGAAATACACAGGGGATTCCAGAAAGCCGTTCCAGGGGCCCACAGGGCCTACCTAGGTGAATGATATGAATCAAAGCTTCCACGACTACGTGAGCTTGTCTGCACCTTTTCTGTCCGTTCTGGGACTCTATCAGCAACCTGACGAGGCACATCTTACAGGAGAACACCGCACGGTGGTTCCGTAGGGAAGGCCACCGCCCCTGCTACTACCTCTGCTGGTACCGCAACTACTCTGGTACCGACGCTCCCCTCGTCGCCCGTCCTGGTGTTCTCACGAGACTGGCCCGTGCTGAAGGATAGTTTGCTTAGACTCAAGACGGTTTGCGGGCAACAACAGGAGCAGCTTGCGATCGCTCATCAAGAGGCTTCCGAGGCAAAAAACGAATTGGCGGATCTCGAGGTTCAGTTGGAGGCGGCCCGAACGGAGGCGGAGCAAGCCAGGGCGGAGAGGGGCCAAGCCGAAGCGCGTGCGAACGCCGAGTTCGCTCGGTTGCGGTCGGACATCGGCCACTACGTGAAGGAGTCGGCTTGGTTGGCTACTGCGCATATGCTGGGCGCGATAAGGAGTCTCCATTCGGACTTCGATTTCCATCCTTTGGATGCATGTAGCCTGAGTGAGGCCGCTGACCATGTACCAAATCTTGAGGATCGCACTGCAACGTTCATGGACAAGCTGGGGATGTCATTCGAGGATGAGGATGACGCGAACCAGAATCCTTGACGTTGTTTGGTCCTTCTTCATACTCAGTAATGCCAACGGTTTTGCTTTCCTAATGTGTTTTTCGCCTTCTCCTTGTCGATGAGAGAGTAACACAATGTAGGGGCAAGTCCGCCCTAGCATCGGTATGGGTCTTTGGGTTATCGAACCGTGACTTTGCCTGCACACTTTTCTCAAAAGCTTTGTTAGGTTTGGTGCGCCCTCGAGTATTGACTCGAGCCCGCGATTTAGTAAAAGATAAAGAACTTCTACACATTTAGTTGAAATGCATGTTTTTTGCGATGCTTTACCGATGCAGTTTGCTTGCGTGGTGTGGCAAATATGGACGTTTCGAACCACATGTGCAAAGCCGACTAGAGGCCTTGTTTCCTGCCGGCCGCTGAGCGTTAGATGCGTGATCTGTTGCTCGTATGCGCGCAAGATAGATTTTGTTCGTTGTCGGGCTTAGACACGACGATCCCTCGGTCTAATTTGCTGGCGCACTTAAGCGTGTGCTTGAATAAATGTATGCAAAGAACCACTTGTCCAAAGAAGATGCTGAAAAGGGGAAAATAGAAAGAAAGGAAGTCTTTTTCAGGTTACCTGTAGCCCTGAACGACTTACTCGATGGCCCTGTTTGATCGACCTTCCTGAGGGTAAGGTGTTCGAGTAGCCCCTAGTTCTCAACTTCGACGGCTTCGTCGAGTAGAGGGTTGGGCCTCGGTCAAACATTAATTTCTGCGCGGCATGCTGACCGCCGAACTGCTTTAATGTGGCGTCCCCACGTTTTTCCTGCTGACGCAGAATGCGAGCGGGTGCTTTGGCGACCCAACCGTCGTGCCTTATCCGTTCCTGACGCTATAAATAGGTAGGACTTGTGACGAGGTTTTTCCACTTCACTCTCCCTTCTTCCTATTTTGATGCCAACGGCGCAGAGAGATCTCTGCTCGAGGCTTTTATGGCTTCCGGCGCATCCTTTCTTCTGAGATTCACGATTCTGTCCCAACCCCTGCACCCCTGGTCGTGGATTTTTCTGTTTGGATCACTGTTTCCTTGGGGCTGGAAGATGGGATCGGCAGAGATGTGCTTGCACGGGGAACAGAGGAGGATCGACCAGTGGAGGACGCTGTTCCACACGAGGAGGTTATTGGGACGCTGGGGGTCGTTGTCGAGGAGGCCGGTGCTTCTTCCCCCTCTTACTCCTGGGCTGACCAAATCACATGAGGAGAATAAGGTGAAGTTTTCTCTTGGAGCTTCATCTCTTCCTCGTGCTTCGAGAGCTGCCGTCGCGGAAAACGAGGCGCTTCTCCTTACTCCAGGGCTGACCCTGGCACACAAGGAGACAAAGGTGGAGTTCTGTTTCCTGGAACTTCATCTCTTGCTTGTGATCCTGGAGAAGAGGTGCTTTTTCTTCTTCTTACTCCCGAGCTGATGAAAGCACACGAGGAGAAGAAGGTGAAATATTAGCTTCTGGAACTTCATCTCTTCATCATGCTCCAAGGGTTGCCACCGCGGGAGCAAGGGAGAGTAAAGAAGAGGCTTGACGAAGCCCTGCCGGAAGGTCTTCTTCCTCGTTGACGCGAAGTGACAGTTCCGAGAGAGAGTAATGGTGGTAGTTATCTGCAATGTAAAACCATGTTTTGCTAATATTAATTGAATGGATTTTGTACTTACCTGGTTATCGCAGTTGTATTTCTTTGCACTGTTTGTTCTCGCATTCCCTTTGCTGATGGAATAGGGTTAAGTAGTCGTGTAGCCCCCGACTCTCGACTCGATGCTTGTATTGAGTAGAGAGTTGAGTGTAAGCATCAAAAATCCGGCGATGTAGTCCCCGACTCTCGACTCGATGCTTGTATCGAGTAGGGAGTTGAGCGTAAGCATCGAAAATCCGGCGATGTAGCCCCCGACTCTCGACTCGATGCTTGTATCGAGTAGGGAGTTGAGCGTAAGCATCGAAAATCCGGCGATGTAGCTCCCGACTCTCGACTCGATGCTTGTATTGAGTACAGAGTTGAGCGTAAGCATCGGGAGTTGTGCTAGTTGTTTCAGCTTCTACGTGATGTCGTACGAACGTTGTTTCGATTCCTGCGACTCGCGCCGCTCGCTTTTTATGTACCTCGAGAACTTAAAACGGCTTGATGTGACATGGTTGCAGGTCTATAAATAGACGGGACTCGTTGTTTTCTCGCCACCAATTCTCTTTTGCAACTTCGCTTTCTTTACTCGAGATACTAGTACGCTCATGGCTTCCTCAACGCCTCTCTCCTTCCGTTGTCATCGTCTCGTCGGACTGGGACGCCCTTGAGCGGGAAGTGGAGGAAGAGGACAGGGAGGAGAGGGAAGCGAGGGCGGAAAGGGAGGCAGCCGGTAGGCAGCGGGTCTCCAGTGACTCGAGGACATCCACGGAGGGGATGCCCTCGCCGCCACCGGAGAAGAAAATGAAGCAACACCGCCCCCGCCCAGAGCCTTTTTCTATTACGCAATGGACGGACATTGCGGCAGCCGCCAATGGACCGGGACGAGATGCCCGGGAGGGCAACAAAGTCCCTTCACCCACCGGTAGCCTGGGGTCCACCGATGCTTCAAGGCCCGGGCCGATTGAGCTGCCGTTTTCGTCATCCGCGCACAATCAAGCTTTTTCTCACCCCTGCGGCCCATCTCAAGGGCGGAGGAAGATCCCGGGGACACTCTCGTTTTCCTTCGAGTCTCCGTGGATAAAGCGCAGGCATGACGATACCCAGGGCAAATAGTCGTAGGGTGTCCGTCTGTAAAGAATATTAGTATAAATGAAATTGAAAGATTCACTTGTTCTGTCGCTGCTGGTGAATGCTTATGCGTAGAATTTTCTGAGCTGATCGATGTTCCAAGAGTTCCCAGCGCTAATCCATCGAGTGTGGATAGTCGCACGGATCCGGGTCGAATTGTTTCGGTGACCCGATAAGGGCCTTCCCATTTAGGCAATAGCTTGTTATGGTTGTCATGCTTTTTTTGCACTTTTCGCAGTACTAAGTCCCCTGCGGCAAGTATTCTTTCTCTGATCCTTTGATCGTGGTACTTCCGTAGCGCTTGTTGGTATTTGGCTGCTCAGAGGGCGGCTCAATCTCGATACTCTTTGAGTAAGTTCACATCGTCAGTTCGTACTTGCTCCTGTCCCTCTTTCGAGTAGTTTTCCACTCTAGGTGATCCGTATGTTAGTTCGATCAAAAGCACGGCTTCAGCTCCGTAGACCAAGAAAAACAGTGTTTCACCGGTGGCTCGACTAGCCGAGAGGTTTGAACGGCCCATAGCACCGAGGGTAGCTTTTTCGCCCATCGGGTCAAGTAGGCTTTGAGCCTATCAAGAACACGCGGGTTTTGAGTCCCTATAGGACTAGACCATTGGCTCGTTCAACTTGGCCGTTACTCTGGGGATGAGCTACTGAGGCGAAGCGGAGCTTGATTCCTAGTTCTTCGCAAAAGACTCTTGTAAGGACCCAACATATTAATTAGTTAGATAATAGTATTAGTTGTTAATTAGGTTATTAATTAGTGTTCTTTATTAGTGTAAAATTCAAATTTGCGAATAGATCGAATAGAAGTAAAAAGGGGATTGCTATCAGACCCGCAGGCGAGGTATTGATCACCGAGATACCAGACCCGTAGGGGCCGAGTCGGCACCTCTTGCTAGACCGGTTCATCACTCGGCAATCCGTACTTACCTGTTCGGATTGCGGGTATCCGTAGCAGCGCTTTATCTGGCAGCCAAAGAAGATTGCATTACCCACAAGGCAACCTTTGAGCCAGTGCTTTAACCAAAGGGCAACTCAGTGCCTTGACCAGCTAGCAGCCAGCTCACAGCCAACCCAAATGCATTTCCCAGCCCAGCTCGGCGATCGAGGCAGCCAGGGAAGGGCATGGCTGCTGGCCATCCTTATCCCTTCCCTTCTTACTCAGAGAGCAAAGCAAAGCACCCATTTCTCTCCTCAGTTTCCAACCGAGCCATACCTCCAGAGAGCATTTTCCCAGCGAGCGCACCCACACCCCTCACTCCAATCGGCCAAGGAGAACCAGAAACCAGAGGAAGAAGATCCACAAGCAGGAGACAAAAGGGAGGACCCCCAAGCTCAAGAACCAGGAGGATCCCCAAGCGTTGCAGCAGGAGATCCCCAAGATCCATGGAACCGAACCGAAGCAAGGAGGTCCACAAGAACAAGCTGTGACGAAGAGGATCCCCCAAGAACCGAACCAGCACCATCATCCCCAAGAACCCCAACCGACCCCTAGGTGCACAGCCGTTGCTTGATCATCCAAGTAGTGGTAGCAGTACTACTTGATCACGTGCATAGAGGGGTAGATCGGGAAGGGATGGTGGTCTCAGTAGAGTTCTAGGGTTGCTTAGACCATAGTCTAGCCGTACCCGCTAGAACTCGTGCATCATCGACCGAGTATTGCAAATCAAAAGTAAAAGCAAGCGGTAAAAGCGAAACGAAATAGATCAACTAGTATCTGTTCTTTCTTCTGCCATTAGAGAAGAGGAAGAAGGGGGGGGGAGAGAAGTAGAGAGGGGAAGGGGGAGTCGGCTCTGGTAGGAGGTAGCCGGTCGGCAGTAGAGAGGAGAGTAGGGGCAAGATGAGAGGGGGGCCATCGTCGGTCTGGAGGAGGTAGTCGGCCTAGGGGCAACCAGAGAGAGAGAGAGAGGAGGAGGAGGAGGAGGAGGAGGAGGAGGAAGGAGAGTAGAGAGGAACCGGCGTGGAGGCGGGCAGAGAGAGGAAGTCACGGCGGCGAGGAGAGCCAGGGGAGGGCTCGGTCTCAGGGGAGTGGAGAAGAGCCCGAGGAGGAGCCAAGGCGAGTGCAGCCAGAAAAGAGAGGAAGGCAGGAAAAGAAAAGAAAAAGAGAAGAGAAAAGAATGAGAGAAAAAGAAAAAGGGAAAGAAGAAAAAAGAAAAGAGAAAAAGAAAGAAAGGAGAAGAATAGGAAAAATAGGAAAATTGCTGTCCTTCGTGCTTTCAGCGTAGGTTAAATTGCCGTAATCGGATCATAGGAGAAACTTTAATTAAACTCTTAAAAGCTGCAAAATTGCCAGTTAATGATTGTGTAAAATGGTAAGAATTATGTTAACTAGAATGCTGCAATTATTGTTGTTAGATTATTTAAATTACGGGTTAAGTAACGGGTGTAGTTCAAAAGGGTTATACCCGTAGAGTTTGTGCAGTGGGTTGCTTTAAGCAATTCTGTAGTTTAATACTTCGTGCTTGTCAGGTCCAGAGCTGAACCTGTCAGAGCACCCACTCCTATTTTCGAGCGAGGCCGTACTTGCAAATCCTACTTCAGGCAAGCTTCCTTTGAGCAAAGTTTCATTAAATGTTTTCAAATTGATTCAGTATAATTATAAGTATCATTCATGCATTGCAAACTTTATATGTAAATTGAAAATACCAAATTGAATACGGATGGAAATGTGGTTTGATGAAAATGAAAGTATGGATGATGATAAGGTGTGGTGAGTGTGTTCGCAAGTCCAGCTGATGGAGCAGCTGGTTTGTGCCTATTATTATGGTGTGGTGTTATTATGGTGGGTAGAGGGCGCCAAGGAAATGAGTATGTTGGCCGGTGGGGCCCTCTACATAGGCTATGATGTAAGGATAAACAACTACACTCGGGCAATGAGCCGTATTCTCAGTGTCAACCATAGTGTGTGGAATCGACCAGAAAAGGTTGTCCTAGGAAGGTATTATGATCTCCACATTGGGTAAGATTAGATAAATACGCGTGTGAAGCTGGGTATGCTTAGGAAGGCCGATCGAGGACACGTAAAATCAATCATGGTTGATTCTTTCAGGCTATATATGAATAAAGCCTTGGGTTGAGTATCAGTGGTGTGCTTCTGCGGTAGCCGGATACAACTGTTAGCCGTGAGTCGGCGGGATTGCCTAGTGAAGGAGTCCGCGACTCGGATAACAGGGTTGGAGATCTAATACTGGACTAGTGATAAACATTCTGGGACCTCTCGTGTTAGGGGTCACTATGGGTAAAGTGGTACAAACCTGCGCAGGGTCAAATCATGAATTCATGCCTGTCTCCTGGATTGGAGGCTACGGAAGCTAAGTCTGCCTCATATAGGGGTGTTAATAGTCTTTTAAATTAAAATGTGCAACTCTTAAAGAAAATTAAAACCTATTTGCAATAAAAATCAGATTTTGGGGAGGAGGTAAGCTGGATTTGGAAAAAGGGAGGAAAAACTCATGTATTGCATTCTATACTATTACTTGCTGAGTAATTTGTACTCACTCTTGCTAACTCTTCCCCTGCTAGATATTTGTTCTGTCGATCAAGCTTCTGGTTGGGACATGGATCCCAATTGGTCCGATCACAAGACTTGGGTTGAGGGTTACCCGCAGAACCAGATCCACGAGGACTACCAGGAAGGATAGAGTGTTGAGTAGCTGTGTTACAACTTCGTCGGTCTTTTGTGTAATTAGTGGTTATGTCTTATGCTTTCGTTGTACTTGGATCCTATGTCTAATTATGTAATGAACTTGTAGCCCGGCGTGGCTTGGAATGTATTATATTTACATTCAGTTTCTAATTATTGTTCTGTTGCAACACTCTGAACACGGTATAGTAGCTAATAAAGTACCGGGTTGCCCGATATTTTGTTAGCCACTATGCCGAGATTCGCTTAATTAATCTGGGGTAATGACAGCTGTTGCTAATTACCCTGGGCTAATTGGGCGGGATGCCACAACTGTAAAAGCATTGCTCTTGAACTGGGAACCGTTGTCTGTTATTACTCGATTCAGGATGCCAAATCGAATAACTATGCTCCTCATGAACTTCTTGGCTGCTTCTGAGGTGATGTTTCTGACGGGCTCAGCTTCGATCCACTTGGTGAATGTGTCGATGGCCACGAATAGGAACTTGTAACCTCCTTGGGCTCTTGGGAAAGGTCCCACGATGTCCAAGCCCCAGACGGAGAAAGGTCAAGATAGAGGAATAGTTTGCAGTGCTTGGGCCAGTCTGGTCGTTTGCTTGTCAAAAAATTGACAGCTTTTGCACTTTTTTACCAGCTCGCAAGCATCCTGGAGGGCAGTTGGCCAATAGAACCCTTGTCGAAAAGCCTTTCCGACTATGGTGCGATAGGACACGTTGTTGCCACAGAAGCCTCCATGGATATCGAGCAATATTTTATTGCCCTCTTCCTGAGTGATGCACTTCATAAAGACTCCGTTACTCCCCTATCGGTAGAGTTTGCCGTTTACCAATGTGTACAGCCTGGACTTACGGGAACTTTTTTCGGCTGAAGCATCATCGTTAGGAACCTTTCGACCTTCGAGATAGGCTTGGAACGGTGTCATCCAAGTCGGCTCGCGTTCGATTAGTGCAGCTTCCACGTCTGCGAGTTCCGCCTTGCTGACTCGACTAGGCTGTTGGTCGAGTTGGGCGGCTTCCTGCTTCTGCTTGAAGCGGAAGGTTTTAGGAGTTTCTCCACGAAGACTCCTACCGGAGTAGGCGAGAGGGATGAAACGAGCCTGGCAAGTTCGTCAGCGATGGAGTTATCACCCCGTCGGATGTGTTTTACCTCTAGGCCTTCAAACTTGTGCTCTAACTTGCGAACCTCGCCTAAGTATGCGGCCATAATGTCATACGTACACTGGTAGTCTTTTTGCACTTGGTTTACGACTAGCTGTGAGTCCCCTTTCACAAGTAGTCGTTTTATTCCAAGCAAAGCAGCTATTCGGAGTCTGTTGACCAGTCACTCGTATTCTGCAACATTATTTGAAGCTTGAAAATCGAGTTGGATGATGTACCTAAGTTCCTCACCTGTCGGAGATTTGAGTAAGATGCCAGCGCCTGAGCCTTCCAGGCTGAGTGAGCCATCGAAGAACATCGTCCAGTAGTCGTCGGGAGATCCGTGCTTCTTTTCTTCGATGTGTGTCCACTCGGCTACGAAGTCTACCAAGATCCCTAACGACGCTGGTCCTTGGAGCAAAATCGACTCTGGACTCATTGAGCTCGACTGCCCACTGCCCTACTCGTCCTGTGGCTTGCCGGTTTTGGATTACTTCTTTGAGCGGATACGTTGTCATCACCGTGATCTTGTGCGCTTGGAAGTAGTGCCGTAATTTTCTTGAGGTCATCAGGACTGTGTAGAGCATCTTCTGTATTTGGGGATAGCGTAACTTCACGTCATGCAGGACTTCGCTTACATAGTAGACAGGTCTTTGCACTTTGACCTTTTTGTCGGGGTCGTCTCGTTCGACTACTAAGATGGTGCTCACTACTTGAGGAGTTGCTGCAACATACAAGAGGAGATCTTCTCCTTCGTTAGGAGATACTAAGATAGAGGGAGACGATAGGTACCTTTTCAACTCCTGGAAAGCTTCTGGTCCACTCGAATTTCTCTTGTTTCTTGAGTAGCTGGAAGAAAGGCAGACTGTGAGATGAATTGACTGGTCCGCGGTGAGCGTATTTGGTCGACGGCTTCAATTCTACACGGGTTCGCCTCAATGCCTCGACTAGATACCAGGAAACCAAGGAGTTTTCCAGACGGAACACCGAACGTGCACTTCTCGGGGTTTAGCATCATTCGATACTTCTTGAGATTGTCAAATGTTTCCTTGAGGTCATTTATCAACGAGCTTCGGGTTTTCGACTTGACTACGATATCATCGACGTATGCTTCGACATTGCGCCCAATTTGGGTTTTCAGACAATTTTGTATACATCGTTGATATGGGGCTCCTGCACACTTTACATAGCAAAACACACCCAATGGGGTGATAAAAGACGTTTTTTCCTTGTCCTCTGCGAACATGCTAATTTGGTGATACCCCTAGTAGGCATCTAGGAAACTTAGCAGTTCGCATCCCGCTGTCGAGTCTACAATTTGATCGAAGCGGGGGAGGGGAAAAGGATCTTTTGGGCATGCCTTGTTAAGGTCGGTGTAGTTCACGCACATTCTCCACTTGCCGTTGGCCTTTTTGACGAGTACTTGGTTCGCCAACCACGTGGGGTGTCGAACTTCTCGAATGAAGCCGGCTTTTAGGAGTTTGCCGATTTCTTCTTGGATGGCCTGCTTGCGGTCTTCCGCGAACTTGCGCTGCTTCTGCACCACCGGTTTGAAGCCTGGGTCCACTGCCAGTCGATGCTCAATCACTTCACTGGGAACCCCAGGCATATCGGACAGTTGTCAGGAGAAAACGTCGCGATTTGCCCGGAGGAAAGTAATGAGCTCGAGTTCCTATTTGGGGTCGAGGTTGGCGCCCACCTTGATGGTCTTAGCTGGGTCAGATGCCTCCAACGGTATGGTCCTGACTTCGCTATCAACCTTCCTGCTTGGCTGGTCGCTGACGGTCGAATTAACGGCGAATCCGTCTGTCGTCGTGGTGTCTTCGGGGCTCTGGGACTTCTGACGCTTGCCCTGGCTAGCGGGGCAGTCAGTACGAATTTCTTCGACCATCTCCAGGCTATTCTTGTCACATCTGACCGCCGAACGTGGGTCGCCCTTCACCGTCAGGATTCCCTTGGGTCAGCATCTTGATGGTTTGGTAGGCGTAATGTACCACAACCATGAATTTTGCTAGCATCGGCCGTCCTAGGATCACGTTGTACGCGGTCTCAAAATCCACCACGTCAAAAAGGATCTTTTCGGAGCGGAAATTCTCGGGCGTGCCGCACGTGACAGGCAACTTGATCTGTCCGAGTGGCATTGAGGAAGAATGCGGAGTTATGCCGTGAAAAGGTTCTGCTCCGGCTTTTATTTCGGTCCGAAAAACACCCATCTTGTCCAAAGTTTTGGCAAAGATGAGATTTAACGAACTGCCCCCGTCGACCAGGGCTCTCGCCACCCGAATGTCAAGTATGGTGGGCTCGACCACTACAGGGTATTGGCCAGGTTTTGGAATCACAGCTGGATGATCTCGTTGGTCGAAGGTGACCGGTACCTCTGACCATTTAAGATAATGGGGAAGTGATGGGGTGACTAGGCTCACCTCCCTTTCCACTGCCTTGTACTACCGTTTGGATTCGTACGTAGTAGATCCCCGGAAAATATGTGCCAACTTTTGCTTGGCCCTGTGGTACTCGGATTCGTCGTCGCCAGGATTATCCTTGGCTTGCTCGATGCCGCGTTCGGCGAGGGCAACCTTGAGTTTTTCTTCGACCTTTTTGCCAATCACTTGGCACTCGTCGAAATCGTGCTTGTTCGTGTAGTGGACAGGGCAATACTTCTTTCCTCCACGACTTCAACCTTTGTTATCGCCCGTGTTCCGCGCCTTGCTCCTCTCAACCGCGGGATGGTGGAGTCACTCTTCTGCTTCTCGCCGTGGTCTTTGTTCTTCTTAGCCCCTTGCTTGGACGATTCTGGTTTATCGTTCTCTGGCTTTGGATTGTCGAGGAAATCGCGAGCTTCGGCACGGATGGCGTACTTGTCTGCCAACTCGAATAGCTCTCGAGTAGTCCGGATTTTTCGGGTGGCGAGCTTGCCTCTAAGCTCACGGTCTTTGATCCCGTTTTTGAAGTATCATAGCCTCATCGGAGATATCAGGGATCAAATTGCGCTTATTGTTGAAGCGCCTGATGAAGTCGCGTAGCGATTCACCCGGTCCCTGGATTACTCGATGTAAATCGCTACGAGTTTCGGGGCGTTCGTATGTGCCCTGGAAATTGGCGATGAGCTGAGCTCGCAGCTTGTCGGTGTTTCGTGCACCGGCAATACGATTTATTTGGTTTAGGGGGTCGCGCGCTCTCTCTCCTCGAATGGTTAGACTCAGGGGGTCCAAGACGTATACTGGTTCAGGCTGAACGTCCCTACTCCAATTCATACGGTGGTTCTATATTGCTTTCGGAGGTAGTATTACAGGCGTTCGTATGTGCCCTGGAAATTGGCGATGAGCTGAGCTCGCAGCTTGTCGGTGTTTCGTGCACCGACAATACGATTTATTTGGTTTAGGGGGTCGCGCGCTCCCTCTCCTCGAATGGTTAGACTCAGGGGGTTCAAGACGTATACTGGTTCGGGCTGAACGTCCCTACTCCAGTTCACACGGTGGTTCTATATTGCTTTCGGAGGTAGTATTATAGGCGAGGGCTAAGGGGCTGGCCTTGAGCGCCTCGTTGAAGATGGAATAAAGATGAGGCTCTGTGTTGCGTTTCGTTCTGTTCATCCTCCCCCCCTTGGGGGCCCTGCCTCCCCTTATATCGTCGGAGGGGGCAGGTTACATGGGAGTCCTAAAAGAGAAAAAAGGAGTGGGATGTCCCGTGCCTGGGAGTCCTGTTCTTCGGTGATTGATCGATGCCCACTTGCACTGCGCCGGGTTGGTAGTCATGCCGAACGACAAGGCTCTCCTCTACGACGGGGAGGGGCGTACCTACCCTCTGTGCATCTGTCGGGCGCTGACGTAGTACTTTGACTCTGGCGTGGCCCCGGGAGGGAGCGCACTCTTCCGCTATGCATGTCCGGATGACGAGACCGATGTCTTGACTTTCGTGGCCCTCTCGCTACATGGGGAAGGGGCCACCTACCCTCGCACGGTCGGCGTAAGTCGTCCCGTCCGTGGGGTAGGTGACCAAACCGGTGATGGCCCGACTGGAGCTGGCGCTCGGCGGAGGGCACCTCGATCGGCTCGGACGTTGCGGGGCGTCCGACCTGCTGGAGGGATCCCCCCGATCGCTTTCGATTGGGGCCAAATCGCACCTGGTGGCCCACTTGGCGTTCGGCCATTGTTGGGCCTAGATCGGCCCGCCTGGCGTGCTGGGCCGCTGGGGGGTACCCAGGGTATGTGTAGTCGTCAGTAGCCCCCGAGCGAGTTCGTCAGAGGCGGTCGGGGGTTGCCTCAGTCGGCGAAATCCGGTAGAGTGCGCGCGGGCGTACTCAATCGGCGGCCTTCGGCCGTGAATGGCGTGCAGATGGGTGTAACGAGCCCCGAGCGGCTCGAGGGAGCCGTCGGGATTACCTCGGCAGTCGAGATCGACGCGGCAGGCGTGCCGGTCGTGCCGGTAAGTGCTTGTAGCACCCGGTGGGTGTAGCCCCCGAGCCCCCAAGCGGGTCACGGAGCCGGTCGGGGGGTTACCCAGGTCGGCAGAGTCCGATCGGCCATACCCGCGCAGGTCAAGGAGCCGATCGGGGGCTTACCCTGGTCCTGGACCTTGGAACCCGCAGCGCTGGTCTAGACCCTCGGCGCGAGCCCTTGGCCCATACGCTGCCTCGAGGCCGCAGCGACCCATTAGATTCTCTGTTGCGGTCGTGGCTCGGCTAGCTTGGGAGCTGGAGTCGAGGAGTTGCGAGGCACCCCGTCCGAGGCGGCGCCTGCTTGGGTCAGGTCGTCTCGTTTCCACGCGCGTATATATATACGGCAAGGTGGGTTCGAGAGCAGCCACGTTCGGTCACTAGGACTTGCACCCCCGTCTTCCTCTACCTTAGCCTCCCTTTCCGCCGCGAAGCATCTTGAGGCACTGATGGCGAGCGGGGGTGATGACCCGGCCGGCGGATGGAGTCCACTGGGGGCCAGACCCCAAGAGGTCCCGTCCCGAGTCCGAGTCCTCTTGCACGCCTGCGGCAAGGTGCAGGATCGTTCTGCCCGCGCACGCCCCCCGCGTTTGGGGGCCCCCGCAGCGTAAGTTTTCGTCGTCTTGTCTTCTGGGCGGGCTCAGCTTTCTTCTTTGCTGATGCTGGTTTGTTCTCTCTTTTCAGCGCAACCGGCCTAGGCTCGAGCCTGCCGCCGGCGGCGCCTCCGTCAGCTGCCTTGGCGGGGGGTGTGTCGGGAGCTAGGGTCATCCCCCGCGCTCCGCCGCCCGCGCCAGGTGACCTCCCAGCGGTGAGGGCCCGGCCGTCGGCTCTTTGGCCAGGCTGGGCGGGCTAGAGGGCGCCGCTGGCGCGCCGTGGCCGCCGCCCATGAGCCGGAGCTGACGGCGCATCCTCTGCCTTAGCCTCCCTTTCCGCCTCGAAGCATCTTGAGGCACTGATGGCGAGCGGGGGTGATGACCCGGCCGTCGGCCGGCGGCCAGCAAGCGGCCAGCGGACGGAGTCCACTAGGGCCAGAACCCAAGAGGTCCCACCCCGAGTCCAGTGTCTCTTCACGCCGGCAAGGTGCAGATCGTTTCGCCCGCGCAAGACGCTTCGGCCTGGGGCCCCCGCAGCGTAAGTTTTCGTCGTCTTGGCTTCTGGGCGGGCTCAGCTTTCTTCTTTGCTGATGCTGGTTCGTTCTCTCTCTTTTCGACGCTCCCGGCCTAGGCTCGAACTGCCTGGCCAGCGCTCTCCGTCGGCCGCCTTGGCGGTGCGTCGGGGCTGAGTCGTCCGCTCGCCCGCGCCGCGCCAGGTGACCTCCGGCGGTGAGGCGGCGCCCGGCTGTCCGGTTGTCTTTGGCGAGCTGCCAGTGTAGCGTGGGCTCAGGCCGAGAGGAACTGGTCGAGCGCGCGGACCTCGTCGCCATGCTCAAAATCCGACCCTACGAGTATGGCCAGAACTGCGGCCGTGAGGGGTGGGCAACCCCTGGAGCGTCTTTGCGGCGTAGTATGCCTTCCACCTCACCCGGCGCCGACGCCTGGCCGGGCGGGCGGCTGAGTGGAGCCCCGAGGTGCGGACGCCGACAGCAGCGACAGCTCTGGTGACGACGCCTCCTTCTGAGGGGCTTCCGGGCGGTTGCTGCAAAAAGTTTTTACCTCCCACACTCCACTCTTTTTTTGGACAATATATATATTTGTAATATTATGCTGGTCTTTCGGGGGGGCGGGGCAGGCTGCCCCCTCCGACTTTTATCTTCTGCACTTCTATATTTGTGGCGACTGTTCGCTAGATGTATGTCACGCTAAGGTCGTACGAACGTAGGTCGGAGCGCTAGTACTTTCAAGGGAAGCACACAGGGGGTGACGTTTTTAACCGGTCGGGCCGTTGTAGAGACATTCCCCGACTTAACGGGCTCGGAGTACATTCGCGAGCGTTCATAGTACGAAATGCTCATGTATGCTTACGTGGGGGCGGAGTGTTCCCGACCGGCCGCGGAGCGCACCACACGGGCAGTCCCTTCTTCCGCGAGGCGCTACTTAGCAACCATAGCCGCTGGGGCGTATGCCGTAGCACTTGGGTCGAGAGGGTTACCGCTAGGGAGGACCGAACGACCGGCTAGATCGCTGGCCCATGTGAGCATGCGTTCGCAAGTGTTCGTGGTACGAGACATTTACGTGGGCTTACGCGGGGGAGGAGTGCTCCGGACCGGCTGTGTATCGCTCCCCACGGGCAACACCCTCTCCCATAGGGCACTACTTAGCAACCGTAGCCGCCGGGCCGTAGGTCGTAGCGCCTGGGTTGAAAGGGTGTTGAACGGCCGGTCGGGTCACCGACCCGCGTAAGCGTACGTTCGTGAATGGTTGCGGGAGCCCTGGGTCGGTTGGCGGATCGCTTCGATCGGCGCGGACATTCAGATATCCCTAGCGAGGTTCTGATGTCCGAATGCTAGCGTAACGTCGTAGCTCGACGCGGCCTTCGTCGGCGCGGGTGCCCGGATGCCTTTAGCACGTGCCCGAGTGCTAGTTTTACGTTGTAGCTCGACGGAGGGCGTCCGTCCTGAGTCCCCATCTGGTGAGACCGTCTGCAGGAGGAGTGGCCGCTGTCTATCCCACGTATACGCCCCGTCCACAGGCGTGGCGACTGAGGAGGGACAAGCCGGGAGATGCTTCGGTGCCCATTGGCGGCATGGCCTTCAAGCTACGCGGTGGCCGGGCGGCGGACTACATCGAGATGAGGCTGTCGTCGTCGAACCGGAGTTGGCACTCCGAGTGGCTTTACGCCCAGAACCTCGGAGGCAGTGCCCCGACCTTCACCAGCCGGCTTCCCGTGACGGGGCCCGAGTGGAACTGGGGCGCCGACCAAAGGGAGAAGGTGGAGGCGATTATCGACCGGATCAAGGTCCAGAGGGAGCGGGGCCTGACCGGTGACGTCGCCGTGCGCGCGTTCATGGGGATGCGTGTCCAGTCCCTCATGGATCGGGTGCGCCCCATGTTCCAGTACGCGGGGGCATCCAACCCCATGAGGACCGTGGAGGTGGAGCTTCCCGCGACGGAGCTCGAGGCCCGGGTCTCTGCCGTCATCGGCGGAGATGCCACCGCGGCGGCGGCCGACCATCCCGAGCTGTTCTCGGTGCATCACCCCCCGGATCTGGTAATCCGAGCAGCTTTTTTGCCTTCCCTCTTTCCTTTCCTTGAGCCCTCGAGGTTTTTGATCCGATAGGCGCTTCTGTGTCCCCCAGGGGCTTGCCGGGATGGTGTCCCGGGCCTTGCTGCCGGGGGAGAAGGAGTTGAGGGCTGCGGCCCGGGCGGGGGCCGCACAGCGCGATTCCGACCGCAGGAGGCGGAAGGAAGAGGGGAGGAGGAAAAGGAGAGAGAAGAGGCAAGAGCGCGCGTCAAGGGTCAAGGCTGCTGGCGAAGAGGTTCTGACACACGCTGCCGAGTTGGGTGACCAAGGGTCGACCTCGGCGGCAGTGGACGGGACGACGGCCGATCCAGATCGCTCAGATGACCTTTGTCGCCGACCGCAAAGCAGCCGGCGGCGCGCCGCCGCAAGTGCCACCGGCATTGGACCCCAGGTGGGGGCGCCCCCAACGGGGGTGCCCTCAAGGAGGCGGAGGGCGGACACGCCTCCGCACGGCGGAGCGTCGAAGAGGGCGTGGGTGTCGCGCTCCTGCTCATCGCGGTAAGTGTCCTCTCCGACGCCAAGCTGCATCGTGCGGGGTTGCTTGAGCAATTTCTGACCAAGCGCCGCCTGTAAGGACTACACGGGGGTAGCCGCGCAGACTGTGGCGCGCTGCCGTCTGTCCCGCAAGGTCCGGGCCTCGCCGCCGCCGGAGCGTGGAGATGCCGCCGGTCGATCCAGAGCGGCTGACGAAGCTGGCGCCGCCGGTGGGCACCGAGGTGCCGCAGGTAGTGGAGGCGCCGCCGGCGATAGAGGTGCCGCCGGTGGAGCCTGAGCGCGAGGAACCCCCGGCGGCCCCTGTCGAGTCAGGGACCACGGAGAGCGAGGAGTGGCTCCCGCCACCACCTCCAGGGGATCCGCCGGCTCACGCGATTCGCTCGTCTGAGGCGGTCCCGTCGTTATCCGGGGTCCCATCGATGGGGCGGTTCCCCTGCTGGAAGCGCCCATCGCCGGAACGGACCCAAGGGAGCCAGCCTGGCGTCCTTTGCCCACGCTGATTTGGATGGGCGCGGATTCGTCTTGGAGGCCGCGCCTTGTCCAGGACGACGCGGCGAAGCGCGAGGATTGGGAGGGCCTCACGAAGGGCGTGCGGGAGGCCAAGGCTGAGATCGGCCGGATCCGGACGGACCTGGATCTCGTCGTCGCGTCTCTCGGCAGGGCGCTGGGTGCCGTTGCCGAGAGAATTCACCCGGTCGGCGAGGTGAGTCGAACAAACTTCGTCCCCGTAGCTTTCACGGTAGGCTTGCAGTAGGCTGATGGGATGCTTGCATTTTGCAGTGCTTGCGGGCCTAATCGGAGGGCAAATCCGAGTTCCTCCGCAGTTTGTACGGCCGGAGGATGGCCGCCGAAGTGGAGTTCGACCGGCTGGGTCCCGCACTGCACAACGCCCAGGAGGCCTTGGACCATGAGCGGACGTAGGCGGAAAAGACTCGTGGGGAACTGGGTCAGCTGGCGCAGGCTGTGGTCGATTTGCGCCTGGCGAACCAGTCCCTGAGAGCAGAGACGTCTGAGCTCCGTTCCTCTATCGAGGGAGCAAACAACGCCAAGGACACCGTCGTTGCTGCAGAGGGCTACGCTCGGTCGGAGGCGACCCGCCTTCGGGGTGAGCGTGACTCGGCCCGAGAGGAGACCGAGTGACTGCGCACTGAGCGGGCCAAGGCCGAGGAGGATCTCCGCAATCTGCAAGCTTCTTTGGGTGGTAAGCGATTCAAACCTTTGGTCGTCCTCGCGATTGCGGTCCGGCGTGGGTGTTTCTGACATCATCTCGACCCGCAAAGTTGCAGAAAAACTTCAGCGACGCCGCGGAGGCGCGGAGGTTGGCGGTGGAGGAGCGCGACCAAGCGGTCACGTCGCGAGACGTGGCGGCAGCCAGGCGGTAGCGGAAGATGAGCGGTCCGAGCAGCCGCCCGGTGGCGACCCGCCGGTCGGCCAGGGCGTCTCGCGACCGCTTTCGGACTCGTGGCGGGCACGAGTTCGCTCGCTACCGTGCTGGCCAGCGTGCCCGAACACATTGAGCGTGCGGTGAGCGAAGGCGTCGCACTTGGGGCCTCTTCGGCGCTCATCTGCATCGTTTCCCACTATGACGGCATCGACCTCGACACCGTCAGTAGTGGGATTGCTAGGAACCGGACGGACGATGAGGTCAATGGGTTCGAAACCCAAGTCGAGCCGCACGCCCGAACGATTACCGGCAGGACACTGCCGCAGGATATCCTCCATCGAGAGTAGGGAAAGAGTTAGATGTTTTCGCTTTTTTGATGTAACGAAATGAACTAAAGTTTGTTTTATCAAAAATTCGACTGGTCGGGCTGACCATAAGTTCGACCTGTCTTTTTGCACTTGCTTGCTTGTGATGAACACGCGGCAACCATAGTCTTATAGATCGCGGGGATCGGGCGTAGGTTGTGGTGTTAACACTTTTGAGCGATGGGCAAAAAAGGGCCGGAACTAAGACGCGAAACGTTCGCTTGTGCTCACGCGGGAAAGGAGTGTTCCCGACCGACTACGTATCGCTCCACACGGGCACTCCCTTCTTCCGCGAAGCGCTACTTAGCAACCGTAGCCGCTGGAGCGTAGGCCGTAGCGCTTGGGTCGAGAGGGTTATCGCTAGGGAGAACCCGGTGGTCGGTTGGGTCACCGACCCATGTCAGCGCATACGAGTTGTGCTCTCATGGGAGAGGAGTGTTCCCAACCGATTACGGATCGCTCCACATGGGCGCTTCCTTCTTCCGCGAAGTGCTACCTAGCAACCGTAGCCGCTGGGGCGTAGGCCGTAACACTCGGGTCGAGAGGGTTACCGCTAGGGGGAAATCCGATAGCCAGCCAGGTCACCGACCCGTGTGAGCGCATATGAGCTGGTTAGCCCCCGAGAGGGGTGTCGCGACCGTGCCATGGTCGCGACGCACCGCTTGAGCTTGGAGGCAAGGTGTAAAGATAACAGGCGGATAAGAGAAGAGCCTCAGGGATAGAATCGCCTTAACTTTTGGGTAGTCGAGGCTTGTTGGAATTTGCGCGACGTCGCTTCGGCTTCTCGTCCCTGCATTTACAGCGATCCTCTTCGTCTTTCGTGCCTTGGGGTATAAGAGGGGGCGTGGGATGCGTTAGTAATGCAGCCGCTCTCCCCCTCCCTTCGTCTTCAAGTCTCGCTCTGCTCTCCTCCCTGTCTTCATGGCGGACCTCCCGCCCTTTAACTGGCAGGCGGAGCCCTATTGGGAGGAGGCGTGGAGGATGGTGGCGCAGGTGGCAACCGACTTGGTGAGGTGAGACACCGCGCGGGTCGACATGCTTCTCCAAGCCGTCCCCCGCCTGCGTGAGGCGAGAGCGGCCCTTATCGCGTCAGTCGTGCAGAGGCGTCACGATGCGGATGGTTGGATCAGGGGAGAGTGAGGGCATGCAGGCCCCCTTCCCCGTGATGTAAATATTTTTATGAAATAAAGTTTGTTTCTCAGGAAAGTCGCCTCTTGTTCTTTTTTCCTGGTCTTGCCCGTTTATTGTGATGCACACTCGACGATCGTAGCCTTTAGGAACTGCGGGGTTGGGCGCGGATCAGAATTTTAGCACTTTCGGGCGAAGCATGAGGGGAGGAACACGAAACTGGGTACATAAAATGTTACTTGTACATTCAGGTCGCCGACCCGCACGAGCTTACGAACTTGTAGCCCCGGCGTATGGGACAAGAAAAGGCCTCAGGGGTAGAATCGCCTCAGTTTTTCTATGTTCCACGCGTTGGGGACAACGTTGCCGCTCGCGTCCTTGAGTCGGAAGGTGCCGGGCCGAATGACCTCCAAGACCGTGAACGGTCCTTCCCACGGGGAAGAAAGCTTGTGCCTGTCTTTGTTGGACTGAACCTGGCGCAGGACCAGGTCGCCGACGTTGAAGGACCGACCACGGACCTGACAGCTGTGGTATCGCCGTAGCGCTTGCTGGTATTTGGCCGATCGGAGGACGGCCACATCACGCGCCTCGTCGAGCTGGTCGATGGCGTCCTGCTGCGACTCGAGCCCCTGCGTCTCGTTGAAGGCTTGAAGTCTTGGGGCACCGTACTCCAAGTTGGTTGGCAAAACTGCTTCGGCACCGAACACCATGAAGAATGGTGAAAACCCGGTCGATCGGGTCGGCGTGGTCTGCAAGCTCCAGAGAATGGAGGGTAGTTCGGCTGCCCATCGTCCCACGAATTTCTTCAGTCGGCTGAAGATTCGCAGCTTGAGCCCATGGAGGATCATGCCGTTCGCTCGCTCGGCTTGACCATTGGCCCACGGATGGGCCACAGCGGCCCAGTTGACGCGGATATTGAAGTCGTCGCAGAACTCGAGGAACTCCTTCCCCGTGAACTGCGTCCCGTTGTCGGTGATGATGGAGTTCGGGACTCCGAACCGATAGACAATGTCGCGGAAGAAATTGCCTGCCTGTGCTGAGGTGATGGTGGCGACCGGCTTGGCTTCTATCCACTTGGTGAACTTGTCGACCGCAACAAGTAGGTGGGTCAAGCCCCCGGGCGCTTTCTTTAAGGGCCCGACCAGATCGAGCCCCCAGGCCGCAAACGGCCACGTGATGGGGATCGTCTGCAGGGCTTGCGTCGGAAGGTGTGTCTGCCGAGCGAAGAATTGGCATCCTTTGCAGGTGCGGACAATCTGCTCGGCGTCTGCCACGGCGGTTGGCCAGTAGAAGCCTTGTCGGAAGGCTTTCCCTACGAGGGACCGGGGCGCGGCGTGGTGGCCGCAGATGCCGCCATGGATGTCGAGCAACAGCTCCCTTCCCTGGTCGGCCGGGATGCACTTCTGGAGGATTTCGGAGGGGCTCCTCTTGTAGAGGTCTTCTCCGACCAGGACGAAGGATTTTGCCCGTCGAGCGAGGCGACGGGGCTCCTCTTGTAGAGGTCTTCTCCGACCAGGACGAGTGACCCGTTAGTTAGCCAGTCGATGTAGGGCTGTTTCCAGTTGGAGTCGGCTGTGAGCACGTTGCGGTCCGACCCAGATGGTCCCGCGTCCGACCGGCCGGCGGTCGGAGGGGTCGTTTCTGGCGGGTCGGACGTGCTTTCTCTTGCCGAGTCCAGCTGGACGGAGGGTTTGTGGAGGTCGTAGACGAAGATCCCCGGCGCGACCGGTCCTTTGCTGGAGGCGAGGTTGGCTAGGGAATCGGCCTCACCGTTGTAGCGTCTGTAGCTATGGTGAAGCACGAAGCCCTTGAACCTTTCTTCGAGCTTGCGCACCTCCCGGCAATAGGCCGCCATGCGGGCGTCACGAGGCTCCGTGGCCTTCATGACTTGGTCGACGACAAGCTTGGAGTCGCCGTGTACGTAGAGTCGGCGCGCCGAGGTCAGCAGCGATTCGGAGACCGTTGATGAGGGCTTCGTACTCGGCGACGTTGTTGGTTGCGTCGAAGAGTAGTCGGATGGCATACTGGAGCTTGTTCCCGAGCGGTGAGATGATGACGACCCTAGCGCCCGCTCCGTTCTTGGTGAAGGACCCATCGAAGTACATCGTCCAGTACTCGGGGTCTTCAAGGGCAGGTGGCTCCTGCGCCTCGGTCCACTCAGCGACGAAGTCGGCCAAGACTTGTGACTTGATCGCCGTTCTAGGAACGTACGATATGTCGTGGCCGTTGAGCTCGAGCGCCCACTTGTCTATCCTCCCTGAGGCATCGCGGTTGTGGACGATCTCGCCGAGTGGTGAGGATGTCACCACGGAGACGGGATGCCGATCGAAATAGTGGAGCAGCTTCCTCTTCATGATGAACACTGCATACAGCAACTTCTGTACCTGCGGGTACCGGGCCTTGGTCTTGGAGAGTACTTCGCTGATGAAGTAGACCGGCCGTTGTACTTTGAGCACACGGCCTTCTTCTGCTCGCTCCACGACTAGCGACCAGCACCGGGGGCGAGGTCAGGAACGCCTTCAGTCGACTGAGGGCTTCCTGCGCCTCCTGCGTCCAGTTGAATTGATCGGATTTCTTAAGCAGCTTGTAGAGCGGCATTCCGCGTTCGCCGAGGCGGGAGACGAAGCAGCTCAGGGCCGCATGGCACCCCGTCAGCCTCTGGACTCCTTTCAGGTTGCCTACTGGGCCCATCCTCATGATCGCGGAGATCTTTTCCTGATTGGTTTCGATGCCACGCTCGGAGACGATGAAGCCGAGCACCTTTCCCTTGGGGACCCCGAAAACACACTTCTCGGGGTTGAGCTTTATGCGAAACCGTCGGAGGTTTGCGAAAGTCTCTTCCAGGTCGGCGACAAGGTTGTCGACCTTCCTTGTCTTGACGATGATGTCGTCGACGTACGCCTCGATGTTACGACCTATTTGGTCATTGAAACACGTTTGCATACATCGCTGGTATGTAGCGCCCGCATTTTTCAGACCAAACGACATTGTTACGTAACAGAACGAGCCGAACGGATTGATGAAGGAAGTCGCGAGCTGGTCGGACTCCTCCATCGCTATCTGGTGATAGCTCGAGTAGGCATCCAGAAAAGACAGGGACTCACACCCAGCGGTTGAGTCGACGACTTGGTCGATGCAGGGCAATGGAAACGGGTCCTTGGGACACGCCTTGTTCAGGCTCGTGTAATCAACACACATTCTCTATTGCCTAGCTTTCTTTTTTACAATGACAGGGTTTGCCAACCACTCGGGGTGGCGTACTTCTTTTACAAACCCTGCGGCCTAAAGTTTGGTGATCTCCTCCCCTATGGCCTTGCGCTTCTCTTCGTCAAAGCGGCGCAGGCGTTGGGCGACCGGCCTCGAGCCTGGTCGAATGTTCAAGGAGTGCTCGACGACTTCCCTTGGGATTCCTGGCATGTCTGAGGGCCTCCATGCGAAGACGTCCCGATTGGCGCGGAGGAAGTCGACGAGCGCGCTTTCCTATTTGGCGGGGAGCGTGGCTCCGACCCGCACGGTCTTAGCAGGATCCTCGGGATCGACCGCGATCTCCTTTGTGTCCTCGGCGGATTTGAAGGAGCTAGGCCCTGGCTTGTCGGAGTCGGGGGCGGACCTAGGGGCCCTTTCCCGGAGGTCGGCGAGCTCGGCGGAGGCAATGACTGCCGATGCCAACTCGCAACTGCTTTGCTCGCAGTTGAAGGCAAGCTGGAAGGACAAAGCCACAGTGATCACTCCCCGTGGTCCCAGCATCTTCAGCTTGAGGTAAGTATAATTGGGGATCGCCATGAACTTGGCGTAGCATGGCCTCCCTAGTATGGCGTGGTAGGAGCCGGGAAAATCCACCACCTCGAAAGTGAGGGTCTCGGTGCGGAAGTTGTCCCTCAAAAGGTGACGGGCAGGTCGACCTGCCCGAGTGGGTGGGCCTGTTGGCCAGGGACGATGCCGTGGAAGGGCGCCTTGCTCGGTCGGAGACTCGAGCGAGGTACCCCCATGGCGTCGAGGGTCTCAACATACAGGATGTTGAGACCGCTGCCGCCGTCCATGAGCACCTTGGTCAGGCGCTTCGTCCCCACGATGGGGTCGACGACCAGCGGGTATCTCCCTGGCTGCGGGATGTGGTCTGGATGATCGGCCCAATCAAAGGTGATCGGGGACTCCGACCACTGGAGGTACTAGGGCACGGCGGGAGCCACCGTGTGAACATCGCGGTAGGCGAGCTTGAGGTACCGCTTGTCGGCGTAACAAGCCGGCCCACCGAAGATCATGAGGCAGCCGTCGGGTTCTGGAAACTTGGCGTTCGCCCTCGGCTCTTCGGCGTCAGGTGTTGAATCTCGCTTCTTCCCCTTGCCCCGCGACGACGGGGGGTTCCCGGAGAGGAAGCGCTTCAGGACCTCGCAGTCCCGGTACTTGTGCTTGACGGGGTACCCGTGGTTCGAACACGGACTGTTCATCAGCTTCTCGAAATGGTCGTGCGCCTGCCGTGCCTGCTGCTTGGCAGGGCGGTCGGCGGCCGCACTTCTTTTTGTCGGAGCGGTCGGAGGGGGTGCCGGCTTCGGTGCCGGACTCTCGCTTGGCCTTCCCCTTCTCAAAGATGGCCCCCACAGCCTCTTCGCCAGAGGCGTGGTTGGTGGCGATGTCCAAGAGCTCCTTGGTGGTTCTGGGCTTGGCATAGCCCAGTTTGTGCACCAAGGTTTTGGACGTGGTGCCATAGATGAACACCCCGACGACGTCGGCGTCACGGATGTCGGGGAACTTGTTGCACTGTTGGGAGAAGCGTCGGATGTAGTCCCGAAGCGTCTCCCCTGGCTGCTGCTTGCAGCTCTTCAAGTCCCAGGAGTTCCCAGGGCGCTTGTACGTGCCCTGGAAGTTACCGACGAAGAGGTTCATCAGGTCGGCCCAACTCCTGATGGTGTCCGCGGGCAAGTACTCAAGCCAAGCCTGAGCCGAGTCCGCGAGGTAGATGGGGAGGTACTGGATGATGAAGAGGTCATCAGTAGCTCCCCCCACCCGGCAGGCGAGCCGGTAATCTTCTAGCCAAACTCTGGGGTTCGTGGTCCCCGTGTATTTGGCTATGTTGACCGGCGCCCGGAACCGGGCGGGAAAGTCCGCATTGCGAATCGCGCAGCTGAACGCCCGTGGCCCTGGGCCATCGGGGCTCGGGCTACGGTCGTTGCGTCGACCACTGTCCGCGACCCGGGAGCGAGCTGCCTCGTCGATCGCCCTTCTCCGCGCCTCGAGAGTGGCGCGGGCGTCGTGGTTGCTCCGCAGGCGATGGCGCACCGGAGTGCGCGAGGCCTGGGGTCAATCGAGTTGCGGCGCCGTCTCGGGCGGGCCCTGCCAACCCCGGGTAGTAGCACGGCTCGGATGACTCGAGGAGGCGCCCGAGTGATGAGAGCCAGAACCCTGTACGTGCTGGACGGCAGCACGCTCCATCAATCCCCGGAGGTTCTGGTACGTGGCTTGGCCTCTGGGTCCACGGGCTCTGGGATGCCACGGAGCAACATTGCAGCCGCGGCGACGTTCTGGCTTGCGTGGCGGAAGAACGGGAAACCGTCAGGCCCTCGGCGGTGATGATGAACTTTGCGCGGCGTGCTCGTACTGCCGCCTTGATCGGGAGCGAGGCCGGGTTGACGCTTCTCCAGGTCGGCCTGGAGTTTGTCGAGCTCGGCCCTGCGAGCTTCGGCTTCGTCGTCTTTGTCGGCTGTTGGCGGGCGAGCCTGGAGGCTCGCGGCGCTTTCGCGCTGGCGCTCAACTTCCCGCGCCTCGGTGCGTTAGGAGTGAGCTTGTTGACTTGCGGGAGTTGCGGGCGGATCGGCCACGCCCGCCATATTGCATTCGCGGGAATGCGGGCCGTCTGCGTTGCGCTCCAGGTTGGAGCTGGAGCCGCGGCTGAAGGAATCCTCGAGGAGGTCGTGGATGGAGGCCGACACGTAGCCGGTCATCGCCACGAAGCGCGAGCCCGCGTGGCGGCAGCCGCCGCCGCTTAGGCGTCTTTGCGCCGGTGGTAATCTGGCCGTCAATGGGCTCCGGCGCCGAGGCCCACGCGGGGGCCTCGAGCCTGAGGTTGCCGAGGATGCTGGCGACGTTATCCAGGCTCCTGGTGGACGCCTGGTCCCGTAAGGCGGCGGGGATGAGCACGAGCTCACCCGCCGAAGTGACGATGAAGTCGGGATTTTTTTTTAAAATAATCATATTTTATTCGTGAAATACAAAAATATACCGTGATTTAAATTTTTTAAGAAGTAATTATCTGTTGCGCCACATGGTAGCGATTGGGCACCAGTCGTGCCACCGTGGCGCGACAGAGATGAGGTGGCACCAGTCGTGGTCTGGTGGAGCGACTGAACCTTTATTATTTTTCCTCCAGTCGCGCTGCCCCACAGCGATTAGAAGTAAAAATAATAATTTAATCTCCAATCGCAACCTCATGGAGCGATTGCTTCATCGTTTTTTTTCAATTTATTTCAATCTTTTAATTCAATATTTTATATATTTTGCTAAGAAGCTCCAAATCCAACGAAATAAATTTCTAAATTTGTATTAAGTTACAAGGATTTAGATTATACAATAAAAACGACTATGTTCTATGCAGATATAAATTGTTTGTATCAAGTTTACTTGAATACCCTTTTATGAATTATGAAGAAACTATGCTAACCATGGCTCCAAAAATTATGAAATAAATATCACTTATTCCTAGGCATAGAACATAGTCATTTCTTCATAATTTTTGGAGCCATGGATAGCATAGTTTCTTCATAATTCATAAAAGGGTCTTCAAGTAAACTTGATTTAAACAATTTATATCTACATAGAATATAGTAGTTTTTATTGTATAATCTAAATCCTTGTAACTTAATACAAATTTAGAAATTTATTTCGTTGGATTGGGAGCTTCTTAGCAAAATATATAAAATATTGAATTAAAAGATTGAAATAAATTGAAAAAAAAGGAAAAAAAATAAGATGCGATGGGAGATTAATTTTTTTTTACTTCTAATCGCTGTGGGGCAGTGCGACTGGAGGGAAAATAATAAAAAATGGTTCAGTCGCTCCACCTGACCGCGACTGGTGCCACCTCATCTCTGTCGCGCCACGGTGGCGCGACTGGTGCCCAATCGCTACCACGTGTCACGACTGGGCACCAATCGCACCACGGTGGTGCGACAGATGGTTACTTCTGTAAAAAAATTAAATCATGGTATATTTTTGTATTTCACGAATAAAATATAATTATTTAAAAAAAATCCGATGAAGTCGTGGGCGCCGAAGCGAATCCGGCCCCTCGACACGGGTACGCCGTCGCGGGTGGAGGAAGCCATCAAGGAGTAGAGTGGGAATCCGGAAGTGATGCTGATGGTGACGCGCCAACTGTCGGCGTTTCGTGCACCGGCAATACGATTTATTTGGTTTAGGGGGTCGCGCGCTCCCTCTCCTTGAATGGTTAGACTCAGGGGTCCAAGACGTATACTGGTTCGGGCTGAACGTCCCTACTCCAGTTCACACGGTGGTTCTATGTTGAATAGTTAGACTAAGGGGCTGGCCTTGAGCGCCTCGTTGAAGATGGAATGAAGATGAGGCTCTATGTTGCGTTTCGTTCTGTTCGTCCTCCCCCCCTTGGGGTCCTGCCTCCCCTTATATCGTCGGAGGGGGCAGGTTACATGGGAGTCCTAAAAGAGAAAAAAAAGGAGTGGGACGTCCCGTGCCTGGGAGTCCTGTTCTTCGGTGATTGATCGACGCCCACTTGCACTGCGCCGGGTTGGTAGTCATGCCAAACGACAAGGCTCTCCTCTGCGACGGGGAGTGGCGTACCTACCCTCTGTGCATCTGTCAGGCGCTGACGTAGTACTTTGACTCTGGCGTGGCCCCGGGAGGGAGCGCACTCTTCCGCTATGCACGTCCGGATGACGAGACCGGTGTCTTGACTTTCGTGGCCCTCTCGCTACATGGGGAAGGGGCCACCTACCCTCGCACGGTCGGCGTGAGTCGTCCCGTCCGTGGGGTAGGTGACCGACGGCTGGTGACAGCCTGGAGCTGGCGCTCGGCGGAGGGCACCTCGATCGGGTCGGACGTTGCGGGGCGTCCGACCTGCTGGAGGGATCCCCCGATCGCTTTGGATTGGGGCCAAATCGCACCTGGTGGCCCACTTGGCGTTCGGCCATTGTTGGGCCTGGATTGGCCCGCCTGGCGTCCTGGGCCGCTGGGGGTACCCAGGGTATGTGTATTCGTCACAGCTCAACCCAAGAGGATATGGATTGTGGTGGGAGGTTGAGTAGCCACGACCTCACTGCCCCATCCAAGGTAGTGAGCAGGTAGTTGGCCATCACCTTCTTGTTCCCGCCAGCTGCCCTCATGACCGTGGTGTAAATCTGCAACCATTCAACAGGGTTGATCTGACCTGAATATTTCTAGACAGGGCCTAGTTTGAACTTGTCGAGCCATCTGACGCACCATAGTTCGGTGGTGAAGGCTTGACATCCTTCATCGATGTCATCGGGCACCATCTGTCGTGGGCGATACCTTCCTTCTGGTTGGTATACTCGTCGGGGAGATCCAACTTGTTGGTCATGGTGCGTGAGGATCCGACCTCTCGGGGAGGGGCTTCTCCTTTATTGTTGCTCGCGGGCTCGCTCTTCCAGTTGGTCACGTAGTACGAGACGCAGATCTCACCGGTTGTGGGGGATGAGCTCCCGGAGGTCTTCTGGGCGCCTCTGGTAGCCATTGGATCGGGACGTCCGGGATGTGTCGTGACTCGACGCAGCCACCGTTGATCTCAACGCTGGCCGACCGTGGTGTGAAGTGTTAGTAGCTGAACTCATACTCTCATTTAGAGAGGGTGACAATAGGAGTTGGGGCAATTTTCGGGTTTATTTCTCACTCAATGCCATACCCATCCTGAGGGGTTGGGGTTACATATTTATAGCTAGCCAGGGCAGTCAAGCATATGCTAAGATGCTAGTCTAGTCTAAGATGCTGTCCTAAAAAAGCAAACTACCATGAGATGCTAGTCTAGTCTAAGATGCTGTCCTTAGATGCTATCCTAAAAAGCAAACTACCATGAGGACCACAAAGACAACCAGTACAAGGACTTATTCCATCATTCTCCCCCTAAGTCTTGTCCGTCGTCTTGTGGGAAACTGGACCCTCCCGGTCCTGGAGCGAAGCTCAAGGAACTTGATCCTCCCAAGGGGCTTGGTGAGCAGGTCCGCAAGCTGGTCCTTAGTGTTGATGTAACGCGCCTTGATGCTTCCTTTGTGCAAGCAATCTCGGATGAAATGGTACCTCACCCGGATGTGCTTGCTCCGTTCATGAAAGACTTGCTGTCCACCCTGAGTTCCACCGCTTCAGTATCTCTGCCGAGGGGATCACCAAGCAGTCGAGCAAGCCAAAGTGCCTGAGTCGAAGCGGTGGAAACCGCTATGTACTCGGCCTCGCAGCTGGATAGGGCCACCACTTGCTGCTTAACCGACTGCCAGCTAACGAGGCACTCGCCGAGGAAGAAGAGAATCCCGCTCGTGCTCTTGCTTGTGTCGATGTTGCCGCCGTGGTCGCTATCGCTGTAGCCAACGAGGTGTGCCTCTCCAGGGCACCTCGGGTAGTAGAGGCCGTGGTCGAGAGTCCCCGTGACATAGCGGATGATCCTCTTCACAGCCTGTTGGTGTTCCATCGTCGGTCGTTGCATGAACCGACTAACGTAGCCGACGGAAAAGGCCAAATCCGGCTGTGTGTGGACGAGGTAGCGGAGGCTCCCCACAAGACGCCGGTACTGCGTAGCGCCCACCTCTTCCGTCGTGTCGTCGCGGCTCAACTTCAGCCGCTCCTCCATCGGAGTGAGTGCTGGATTGCAGTCGGTGAGCCCAGCCAGCTCAACGACACGCTTGGCGTAGGCGGTCTGTCGAAGCGTGATTCCGGAGTCGTCTTGGTGCACCTCGATCCCTAGGTAGAAGGAGAGAGGCCCCAGGTCACTCATTTGGAAGGTGGCCTTCATCTCCTCCTTGAATACTGTCACCTCCACGTCCTTGGTGCCGGTGATCACCAAGTCGTCGACGTAGACACCCATCAGCAGGGCGTTTCCACCATTGCCCCGCCAGTAGATGGCCGCCTCGTGCGGGCTTTGCTCGAAGCCCATCCTTTTGAGCGTGGAATCCAACTTGGCATTCCACGCCCTTGGTGCCTGTCGCAAGCCATAGAGGGCCTTGCGCAGGCGTAGCACCTTACCCTCCTCGCCGGGAATCTCAAAGCCCGGCGGCTGGTGCACGTAGACCTCCTCCTTCAAATCGCCGTTAAGAAACGCCGATTTAACGTCCATGTGATGAACATGCCAGCCTTCCTGGGCAGCCAGCGCAAGGAGAAGTCGCACGGATTCCATCCGTGCCACGGGGGCGAAGGCATCGTCGAAGTCGATCCCCTCCTGCTGCACGAAACCGCGTGCCACCAAGCGAGCCTTGTGCTTGACGATGGCGCCGGTAGGGGTGAAACCGGGTCGGATACGGGCGGATATTGCTCGTCCCGTATCCTAACCCATTTTTTTTTCCCGGAGTCGGAGTCGGATACGGATGTCCCGGATACTGATATGAATTCGGATTATTCGGGATTCGGATACGGAGCGGATACCTGACGGATTCGGGTCGGGATCGGATATCATAATCGGATAGTAGTATAATACATAATTATGTACGTAAAAGAAAGAATGAAGCATTAACCTTACAACATTAGCTTCAAGTCATAATTATTTCAACGTAGGATAGTAGTATAGTTAGATGTGCAAATGGGTTGGATATATGGAGAGAGATCGAGACATAAAGAAAACAGAGAACAAGGGGAGCTCTTCCATCAAACTTAACCTTACGGAATAAATCCCTGGAGATATTAAATAGTGTTGGATTGTCACATTCTGATAAACTGAAGATAGACTTCTCTCATAATGAGGACTACTCGGATTTGTTTGCTATACTTCAATTTAGTGACTCAACTAATTCCAGTAATTTGAATAAAAAAGAAGTTTATCAAATAAGTTGAACAAATCAATTTAGGTAAAAGCATTATGTCATCACTCTATTTGTTTGTTGATAGATTGGTTGAAGTTCACGCTTAATAACAAAGTAGTGTTTTTTAGTGCCAGTATCAAACAACTACTCTATCTATCCAATAATGAACCAAATTAATGGAAGAATAACTGATTTTATCCGGATATCGGGTCGGATATTTACCGGATATCGGGTCGGATATTGTTCTTCCCATATCCTAACCCATATTACATGAGATTTTTCGGATACGGATCGGATATTGCTCTTCCCATATCCTAACCCATATTACATCGGATTTTCCGGATACAGATACGGATAACATCGGTACGGATTTTAAACGGATTCGGGATCGGATCGGGCGGATATTTCCTGTACTGTTTTCACCCCTAGGCGCCGGCTTCATCCCGCTTCAGCTTGAACACCCACTTAAGAGTGATCGCGCGGTGACCACGAGGGAGATCAGCAAGCTCCCAGGTGCGGTTCTTCTCAACCGCATCCATCTCCGACTGCATCGTGACACGCCATGCCGCATGTTTCGCGGCCTCCACGAAAGATCGAGGCTCGCCGTCGTCACACGCAAGATGCAACTGCGCCTCCAGATCGCGAGGCACGATCCGACGCCGGTTGGTCGCCGAGATGGTTCCCATCGTGACGATACCGCCGGCTCGCCCGTTGTGATATCGTCGAGGCTCCTCATCGTGGGAGAGCGGAGTAGCGAACTCCACCGCCGTGGTCGGCATTAGGCGATGGCGGAGTGGGCGTGCCGAGGAGTGGCCGTTAGTCTTTGGAGTGCGTGGAGTTACTCTTTGTGGTAGTGTTAGCGAAGAACTTGCCGGTGGAGTTGTATTTGGAGAGCATGACGCTGGAGCCGGTGGAAGCTCAGGGACTGGGGCAGGCATGCTTGATGAAGAGGGGCTGCCTACTCCCCCAGTTCCCTTGAAGTGGACGTACTCGACAGTGAAGTCATTGTACGTCGGAGTCGAGCCATCGTCCACCGCCTTGTCCCATGCCCATCCTAGCCCTTCGTCGAACACTACGTCGCGCGCCGTGCGCACACGCTGTGTCCCTGGGTCAAGAATGCGGTAGGCCTTCGAGCCCTCCGCGTAGCCGAGGAACACCCCTGGAGTGCTTCTATCGTCGAGCTTGCCGATGGGGCTAAGCTCTTTGACAAACGCGAGGCAGCCAAAGACCCGTAGATGGGAGACCGCCGGCTTGCGCCCATGCCAAGCCTCGTACAGCGTCCTGCCATTGAGAGCCTTGGTGGGCGAGCTATTGAGGATGTAGACGGCCGTCACCACCGCCTCTCCCGTAAAAAAGCAGTAGGCATCCCCTGCAGCTGAGAAGGGCGAGCCATCCCCACAACCATCTGGTTGCGCCGGCTCGATGGCGCCATTCTGGCTGCGGGTCATGCGACGCGAGTAGTGGCGTGAATGCCCTCATCCGCCGCGACGATGCGAACTTCGACTAGTGAATTCGCGCCGTTGTCGGTCGCAAAGACGCGCAGCCTGCGGCCGCTTCACTTTGTGCACGCCTGATGGCATTCGCAGCCTCTCCCTTGCTGCCGAGAACCGTCACCCACATGTAGCGGGAGAGGTCGTCGACGAGCAGCAGAAAGTAGCGTCGTCCTCCTGGTGTAGCTGGTGTTACCGGGCCACACAAGTCCCCGTGCACGAGCTCGAGCCGCTCCTTGGCTCGGAAGCTCGACTGCTGGGGAAAGGGGAGCCGCCTCTGCTTTGTCAACACGCAGACATCGCAGAACTGCTCTATGTGGTCAAGGCACGGGAGGCCGCGCACCATCTCGTTGGCACTGAGCCTCTTCAGAGCCTCAAAGTGAAGGTGCCCGAAGCGCTCATGCCACTGCCACGCCTCATCGTCCCGACGAGCAACAAGGCAGAGAGGATGTGCCACCTGCACGTTGAGGACATAAAGTCGATTGATGCCTCTGGTTACCTTGGCAAGAAGGCGACGATGGTGATCCCAAATCCTCAGGACTCCGTTCTTGATCGCCACGCACGAGCCGTTCTCATCCAGCTGTCCCAAGCTGATGATAGAGTTCCTTAACGCGGGGATGTAGTAGACTCCGGTGAGCCGCCTGTGCTTTCCAGACTCGGTGGTGAAGAGGACAGAGCCGATGCCCTTGATCTCCACGCTGGAGGCGTCCCCAAACTTGACGGAGCCTCGGACGTTGGAGTCAAGCTCGGTGAAGAACTCCCGTCGACCGGTCATGTGATGGGTAGCACCAGTGTCGAGGCACCACCCGTCAATCTTGTCGCTGCTTGAGCTGTCGCCAAGGAAGGCGTGTGCTCTCGGCTCATCAAGGTGGAGGTGATTCGCTGCGGCCGATGCCACTGGAGATAGCTCAATGCTTGCGTGTGCCAGGAGCAGAGCCGGCTCTTCTTCCTCCACCGCCGCTCTTCTTCCTCCACCTGCGCAAGCTCGACGACAGAAGCACTCCAAGGGTGTTCCTCGGCTACGCGGAGGGCTCGAAGGCCTACCGCATTCTTGACCCAGGGACACAGCGTGTGCGCACGGCGCGCGACGTAGTGTTCGACGAAGGGCGAGGATGGGCATGGGACAAGGCGGTGGACGATGGCTCGACTCCGACGTACAACGACTTCACTGTCGAGTACGTCCACTTCAAGGGAACTGGGGGAGTAGGCAGCCCCTCTTCATCAAGCATGCCTGCCCCAGTCCCCGAGCTTCCACCGGCTCCAGCGTCATGCTCTCCAGCAACAACTCCAGCTGCGGCAAGTTCTTCGCCAAGACTACCACAGCAGGCAACTCCACACACTCCAGCACCAACGGCCACTCCTCCGGGCACGTCCACTCCGCCATCAGCTAGTGTCGACCACGGCCCGGTGGAGTTCGCTACTCTGCTCTCCCACGATGAGGAGCGCCTCGACGTATATCACAACGGTGAGCCGGTGTGGTATCGTACGATGGGGAACCTTCTCGGCGACCAACCGGTGCCGGGACTGGTGCCTCGCGATCCGAGGCTTGATTGCATCTTGCGTGTGACGATGGCGAGCCTCGATCTTTCGCGGAGGCCGCGAAACATGCGGCATGGCGTGTCGCGATGCAGTCGGAGATGGATGCGGTTGAGAAGAACCGCACCTGGGAGTTTGCTGATCTCCCTCGTGGTCACCGCGCGATCACTCTTAAGTGGGTGTTCAAGCTGAAGCGGGATGAAGCCGGCGCCATCGTCAAGCACAAGGCTCGCTTGGTGGCACGCGGTTTCGCGTGCGGCGAGAGGATCAACTCGGCGATGCCTTCGCCCGCGTGGCACGGATGGAATCCGTCGACTTCTCCTTGCGCCGCTGCCCAGAAGGTGGCATGTTCATCACATGGACGTTAAATCGGCGTTTCTTAACGGCGATTTGAAGGAGGAGGTCTACGCAGACCACCAGGGCTTTGAGATTCCGGCAAGGAGGGTAGTAGGTGCTACGCTGCGCCAAGGCCCTCTATGGCTTGGCGACAGGCACCAAGGGCGTGGAATGCCAAGTTGGATTCCACGCTCAAAAGGATGGGCTTGAGCAAAGCCCGCACGAGGCTGACCATCTACCGGCGGGCAATGGTGGAAACACCTGGCGGTGGGTGTCTACGTCGACGACTTGGTGATCACCGGCACCAAGGACGTGGAGGTGACAGTATTCAAGGAGGAGATGAAGGCCACCTTCCAAATGAGTGACCTGGGGCCTCTCTCCTTCTACCTGGGGATCGAGGTGCACCAGGACGACTCTAATGACGCCGACGGACCGCCACGCCAAGCGTGTCGTTGGTCGGGCCGGGCTCACCGACCGCAATCCAAAGACTCACTCCGATGGAGGAGCGGCTGAAGTTGAGCCGCAACGACACGACGGAAGAGGTGGGCGCTACGCAGTACTGGCGTCTTGTGGGGAGCCTCCGCTACCTCATCCACACACGGCCGGATTTGGCCTTCTCCGTCGGCTACGTTAGTCGGTTCATGCAGCGACCGACGATGGAACACCAACAGGCTGTGAAGAGGATCATCCGCTATGTCGCGGGGACTCTCGACCATGGCCTCTACTACCCGAGGTGCCCTGGAGAGGCACACCTTGTCGGCTACAGCGACAGCGACCACGGCGGCGACATCGACACAAGCAAGAGCACGAGCGGGATTCTCTTCTTCCTCGGCGAGTGCCTCGTTTGCTGGCAGTCGGTTAAGCAGCAAGTGTTGGCCTTGTCCAGCTGCGAGGCCGAGTACATAGCGGTTTCCACCGCTTCGACTCAGGCACTTTGGCTTGCTCGACTGCTTGGTGATCTCCTCGGCAGAGATACTGAAGCAGTGGAACTTAGGGTGGACAGCAAGTCCGCTCTGGCCCTGGCAAAGAACCCCGTCTTTCATGAACGGAGCAAGCACATCCGGGTGAGGTACCATTTCATCCGAGATTGCTTGGACAAAGGAAGCATCAAGGCGCGTTACATCAACACTAAGGACCAGCTTGCGGACCTGCTCACCAAGCCCCTTGGGAGGATCAAGTTCCTTGAGCTTCGCTCCAGGACCGGGAGGGGTCAGCTTTTCCCACAAGACGACGGACAAGACTTAGGGGGAGAATGATGGAATAAGTCCTTGTACTGTTGGTCTTTGTGGTCCTCATGGTAGTTTGCTTTTTAGGACAGCATCTTAGACTAGACTAGCATCTCATGGTAGTTTGTTTTTTTTAGGACAGCATCTTAGACTAGACTAGCATCTTAGCATATGCTTGACTGCCATTGGATCGGGACGTCCGGGATGTGTGGTGACTCGATGCAGCCACCGTTGATCTCAAAGCTGGCCGACCGTGGTGTGAAGGTCGTGGCGTTCAACTTGAAGTGCCCTGCTGATGGGAGCGCCCGGGCTTTGAGTTGGATACTCGAATGGTTTTGGCCTGTGCAGCATCGAGCAGAGCTCTCATCTGGACAAGCACAGGAGTCATCGGGTTATCCGGCCCTGACGGGAGTGACTTCAGCAGCATGTAAGCACACTGGATGTTTGCTTCAGGAGTACTGAAGACATCGCGGCTGCAGTGCTGCAAAGAAGCTGACCCGGTGACACAATCGGACTTACTAGGGTGGTCGTGTTCTTGGAGGTCCTGTGCCTTTCCGCGGGGCGCCATCTTCGGGTGAGGCGTCGTTAGGTTAACCTGGTCGAAGCGTCTTGCCAAATTTGCCGTTGTTCCGGTCGCAATTATGGCATTGGCATCTCGCCGATGATCCGTCGTATCTGAGGCAACGGCGTTGGTCGTCAGGACCGCTTGCGGGTCCACAAGAGTCCCCAAAGGGACTTCCAATCCAAGGTTGCTTACGGCCCCTATTTGGGTAGTCTTCTCCTGAGAATTTTCCGCCGAGGTTGCATTGTTGTTTCTAGCCACATAGACGTAGCGATCAGCTTGATTGCTACTGCCGTGGCTGCTGCTAAAGCTGCCACTATCTGTTTCAATGCACTTTAAGAGATTATCTTCCATAAGATAGAAATTGAGAAAGGACACTACTCGGCTCGGGTCCCAAGGACGGGATTCAACGAAGCCAAGGTACTCGAGCATGCCTTCGGGTTTCCACTGGTAAAGCATCGTTCCAAACGCAATCTGGGATCCGACGGCTGGGACTTGGTCGATGAAAAAGTTGGAGTCGACGGTGTTGCTGATACTATTGTTGACTCCACGAAAAGTGCTTGCCATCGTCACGATTGATCTGCAAAACAGTTGAAGGCCCCTACCTGGCGCGCCAACTGTCGAAGGTTATGAAATCGACGGTAAATTTGTAAACGGGTACCTTCGGGGATCGCAGGACCAACAGAACGGGCAATGCACGGTTTAGACAGGTTCGGGCCTCGGATTCGAGTAATACCCTACTCCTGTGATCTTTCACTATCAGGTCGATGAACGTGGAGTACAAATCAGAGGGGGTCTGACTCTAGTTACAATTGGGACAAGGGCTAAAGCTAACTCTACTCTCTCGACTATGGTCTCGCGGATGCTCTATTCAGGCTTCGCCTTCCCTGCTCCAATTGCCTCCTCCCCTCTCCGTGCGCCTAACTCTGTTTTTATAGCTGGATGCACCATCTTCTGGAGACATTGCCAGGTGAGGACTCCGAGTCGTACCCGATTAAGGGATCCTTGAGCCGAAATCCTCGTAAGGTAACTGACTTTCCTTATTGCCTAGCGTACTCAAGCCAATCTCCTCGTTTGGGAGCATGATCAAGTCCTTCCAGATATGGGGGATACTCCTTCCGTTACCATCTTGCCCCACGGAAATAGGGTTCTAGACATACGGAAAATGCGGCATGATCTTCATCTTTCCATTGTGCGTACATATCCCATATTTAGATATTCGACACATAAGATTATCCAAAAGAGCACAGAGGGAAGAAGAGTTCACATGCTTCCAAATGAAATTTGTGAAACATATTGTTCAGGACTGAAAACCCTACAAATCTAGGTGGATATGTCTCAGAATGCTTCTAGAGTGCAGATCATAAGCCCACAATAAATACGCTAGCTACTATGAATTGTCTCCAGAAAACAGTTTTGTTGCACCTCTATTGAATGATTTCGCATCTGTTGCTAACTGAATTTTGTGTGCCACCCCAATATAGTTTATGCAAATAAGCATAAAGCAAGTAGCTAAGTAGGCAATGATGTGTGTAATGTGGCATAAGCATTCCCATTCTACACTAAGTAAACAACGCCATCATGTCCTAAATGTTATTACCGTCATGTCCAGCTGAGTTGATTGCTTCTGGAATTCTCTCATGACCTTCATCTGTTTTGCTGGTTCCATTTGCTGAAATGCAAAATAGTAAAATACAGAAACCCTCTTAGGATACAGTCCAAAAAAGGTCCACAAGCAAAATTGATTAGAAATTAGAGAATGTGTTGATACCTTAACAACAGCCAACCATGGCTGTCTATGATCATACCTTATTCATTGCTGCCATTGCTTTGCTTGCACCTTTCATTCCAGCGGATATTGAAGTGCCCGCATGCATTGCCTGAATAAAGACAAGGATGTGTCACTAGTAAATTAGTAGGTGTATTTTGTCCATGATTAGAACATGCGGTTGCATAAATCAAACTAAAAGCTAGACATACCTGTATTTTGTCCATGATTAGAACATGCGGTTGCATAAATCAAACTAAAAGCCAGACATACCTGTGTGTGAGTAGCTACCCCACGTATCTGTGCCCGTGTGCCTTGCAAATTGATGATTTGTTGCCTAAGCCTGACAAGTTGCCGAGCTAGGATTTTGGTTGCCGCCTTGAGCAATCCAGATCATGCATCATAAGGCATCAAGAAGAAGAACACTGGGAGGTTAGGGATCATCCAAAAAACCCTAACAAACTTACCTCATTTCATGTTTTAGCAGTCCTCTTGATCTCTGCAACCAGCTTCTTCTCCTGGAATGGTACCATTAAAACATCACCAAAACAAACAATACAATTTGCACAAATTATTTCTCATCAGTAAGTGAAACTACCATAATGATGTACTAATAAACAAAGATCCAAAATGGTGCCATTTGATACGTTTTGCAGTTACGGAACATGAAGGTATGATAGCATAAGAACACAGCAAAAGCCCCTAGGAGTGTCAGATACTCAGGTTCTGGTCACATATTCAGTAGTGTGTCTAACCATTTGAGTTGCCCAAAAAAACTCTGATAACCCATTTGAACCCCATTCTCTTGTTTTAGGCCTATTTTTACTTATACTAAAGAAGGGAAAAAACATACATTGTTGAGTAAGGTTCAAAATAAAGCATCAACTTTAGTATGCAGCTGGTTATATGTGGGCCCCGGATCGGCTATCCGGAATCCCCTGTGTATTTCTGTACTAGTCCCAGATCAGTAGCTAGTACACACAGTCAAAAGTGATGAATCAACAACCATATCACGAATACAAATAATTAAATAAAAATAATACCGAATAAAAGCAAAGACCTTATGGTCAATGTTTACCATTACGGCCTGAACAGGCTGAACAACTCGAACAACTGCAGCGGAAGACGAAAACGCCAATGCGACCCATCCAATCACATGGCTATGTCCGCCATGGTTCACAAAATCAGGTTCTTTCCACCTACTTGGCTTTGACCGCCAGAAGCACACCCGAGAGTTCTAACCGCTCCCGGATCCCAAAACAAAACATTGTTTAGTTTGAAATTAAAACCCAAAGTCTACCAGTATGAAAGCATTCTTCGCTTTGCCTTTGACCGTAGGCACGGCTATTCGAATAGTTTTAACTCTGCAGAGGTTGTACAGCTTTACCCACAAGACATGATATTCCCTTAGTGCCATGTACAATTAACACACTTCCTTAGGTGTGCCGGCAGGGATATCATGACAAGGCCTTTACAATGTATACGCCTAACCCGACTCACCGTGAGGTTTCACATTGTTAGGGTTATGTCCACCTGATCTGAAAGCCCTCTTGCGCCGTGTAAGATAAACAACAACAACAACAACAACAATGCCTCTTTCCGGCTCTCACACAACCACCGAGTGGTGAGTCTAAGTCGAGTTTCTACAAATTAGTTAGCAGTGTCGTGCCCACTTTGACATGTGGTTGTACGGTAATGCTTAGAATGGAGACAGTCATAAGCGTCGGTCCTTAATTGACTTGGGGCGGTACTTGCACAAAAGAACCAAGGCTTGGTTCGCTTCCACCCGACATTCCAGGCCGCCCAAGTCGAAATCATTTTTCATTTTATTTTTATTTTGTAAACCATTGGCAATACTCCTTGCCTATAACTTCCAATACAAGTTTTCAAGAGATAATTGAAAGTCCCACCCATAGGTGAATATTGACCGATAACGAGGCTAAGCATTACTACCGTACTATTCTATTCCACCAATAGTTTGTTTTTGTAAAATACACATCTCGAGGGTTGATGACAATCCTTATAACCAATTACGTAATCTCCAATAATCATTAAATTGCCCTAATGGCACAATCATATGAATAATCCGATTCAATATCGTATCCATAAAGTATTGAGTATATCATGGTAATATCCTAACTCTCAAAATCATATTAAACCCCAATTAGGTGTGTCTATTTCCCTTGAACTATGACTTGTATTAATGAATTGACCATCATTCTTATAACGATCGCTCGTATCATCCACAAAGAATATTTCACAAATTCATCTCTAATCATTTCGAATACAATCCACCGATAATACGTCATAACACCCTATATTTAATCCTTCACACTATCACCCTTAAATCATCTATTTTAATCCACCAAAATACGCCATAATATTATTCACTAAACCACCAAACATCCTGGACTATTCACAATCTCCCTAAATGATTATCACATAGCATTCTAGTTAAAATCCACCGAAACATAATTCACCACTTGATCTATTTGACCTATACATATGACTCTCAATAACATTCATTTACTCTCCCCGACTATTATTCCTGACATCATACATCTTCCAACATCCTCCCAATCCACCAAAATACATGAACTACCATTCATAGATCAATGTTATGATTACAAGCCCCATATCAACTCTAATATTCATCTATCTCCAATTTGCATTCCACCCCAATCCATACTCATTATATTGTTAACTACTACCACAATCCAACTCCTCAACATTTAAATGATCACCACCATAAATCAATTTCATAATAACAATCCTCACATTATCACTAATATCCATCCGTCTCCCAATTACATTGTCCCCGATTAACTCTATTCAAACTATCTGCTAAAAAGTCATTTTCCCCATCAAAATGTATTTTATTAAAAATATTTATTATGGTGGATCCCTGTTCTAGGTCGACAAAGGGTCAGGGATAACAAATCTCAAGGAGGTATAAACAACTGGTATAACTAACCTCTTAACGTTTTAACATCACCATTTTATGTAATTAGCAATGCAGTTTGTAAAACAGGGTAAAACATTTATAAAGCATAGGTTCAATATGCGTCAAGGAGACTTGCCTCGGTCACAGTGAGAAGGTTGAACTCTCTGAAGTCCGGTGGCGGGGTCGGCGAACGCGGCGGAAGCGTCGACTACGCGCAAAACGAGGCAACAAATAAATAAAAGAAAATAAATAAAATCCAAAAATTACAAAATTAGTCTTGGCGGGTAGATCTTGATTTTAGATGAATTTAGGAATTTGAATGGAGTCAATCTGAGTTCGGATGAGAAAGTTATGAGCTTAGAAGTTTGAATTTTGAATAAATTGGAAAACCGAGAATATTCCCGGAATATTCCTTCTCGGGTTGACTGGTCAAAAGAGGCTTTGACTGGACTTTGACTAGGCTTGACTTGGTCTTGTGTCTATGGCAATGGGCCCCATGTGTCATAGAGTGGAGTGCTTCTTCAACCTTGAGCTAACACCATGGCCATGAATGGGAGCTTGGAGGCTAGAGGAGGAGGGGGTTTGCCGGAGGGGGCGGCGGCGTATGGCCGGCCAGCAGGCTGGCGAGACGCCTGGGGCTCGGCCGGGCGAGCGATCGCCGGCAAGGCTGGCAAGGGCGGTGGTGCTCGGCATGGTTTGGCTGGCCGGCTGCAACGGCTGGCGGTGGCCGGCCGGAGGCCAAGGGCCCAAGTCCCCCATCCCATGGACAGTGAGCTCCACCAAGAACAGAGAAGGCAAATAAAATTGCAAAGGACTCAACTCCATCTAGAAACTTGATTTTTAGCCCAAATTTGCATGGAATTGATTCAAACAAAAACCTAGAACCTCTAGACAACATCCTTAGCTACATCTAGGAGGAAGGAATTGAACCAAACCTTGCCGGATTGGGAGAAATCGACGACGAACGGAGTTGCGGCCGAAACAACAAAAACTTGAAATTCGTCGCCCACACTTGATAGAACCTAAAATTGATTGTTGGATGAGCTTCTAGACTACCTCACGATCACAAGGAACCAAGGAACAAGAAGAAAAGCTCACCGGACAAGAAGATACAAGTATGAACCATCGAAGAACACGAAGAACGTCTCGTTTTCGTCGGTTTTCTCGATCTCACGGAAGAATGAGGAGGAGAGGCTAAAGGAGGGCTATACCACCGGAAAGAGGATTCTTATACGGAGAGATGAGAGGTGGAATCGCGTCGTTTGGAGTTGAAACGGCAAAGTTATGAACAATCAAAGCCATTTCAGTTTCTTGCAAACTGCACGCATTCCAGTGCGAGTTAGGGCGGGAGACCACCGGGAATGGAAGGGTCTCGTTCATACGAATCCAACGGATCCGGCCGTTCGCGATTTGGAGCATTATTGCAAGAGTTATGAGTGTTTGAATCCATGGAGGAGAGAAGGGAGCTCTCTGTTCTTCCTCTGGACAGAACGATCGATTTGTGGGGAAGATGAACAGTAACGCGACACTACAGTACACGGTGCTACAGTGCCGCCACGTGTCACTTTCCTATTGGCCCCCTTTTACGTAAACGTTCCGCCCTAGAGAAAAATAAGGAAAAATGGCCTAAAAATTCCGAAAAAATTCCTAGAGCCATTTTAGAATATTTGGGACCCAATAAAATTGGTTTGGTTGAATTTGGATGAAATTTGTGGAATTGAATATTCAGGTGCGAATCACAGGCATTAAACAAAAGCCGCGCGAGATAAAATAGGAACGGAGGTCCAAAAATCTGGGGAAAGGTTCCTAAAATCATTTCGGAATATTTGGAACATTTTAGAAGTGGTTTGGAGATTTTTGGAGCATTTTTGGACTCGGGTAAATTTTGAATGCCGTGGGAATCTGAAAATTCGATTTTTCGATCGGAGGGGAATTAAATCCCGCTTTTGGAGGGAAATGGATGCCAGGTTAATATAAACACCAATGAAACTCCAAATTTTGAATTTACTTTATTTAAATTAGGTTTTTCTCCTGAACGCGAAAACTAGGGTGTTACATTATATTTCAAATTTGTTGCTTTCATAAAAGATGAGGTATTTTAAAGAAAATTCTCAAGTCGCAACGCTAGTTTCCCTATTGATACAATCAGATCAGTACTGCCGCATAGGCATCACAACATACTATCAGATCAGTCACATCTCAGGAGCCCATTGCACACCAGAAGCATGACAGATTGATATTAGCTCCTTCACTCTGGATTACTGGACATCTCCTTCGAACACCAGCAGTGCTACCTAATGTAACCAAGCATATTTGCAAATGTGGCCACTGTTTGCCTTTTCTTGGACTTTATATAATGAATTATGTAAACGATTATGAACTACAGACCTCCATTTGCAGGGAACCAATCTCCCGCTCAACTCCTAAAATACATAAAAAGAAAAAAAATAGTGTCAGAAATTATCACATTACCAACTGCATTTGACTGAATGCTGCTAATTAAGATGTTTTTACTGGCTGTTGTAATCTTATTCTGTGCAATCTTGTCACAAGAGGAATTATCGGTTGTCTCGATACTACACCAATTTCTGAACTTGTGATGGTTTACTTCAATGTAACACAGGTTGGGCATCAAATGTCACACGCTTGACATTGTTAAATCGGTTGCCTGTTGTTAGCCTTGTTCAAGAGCAATATGAACCAAAGAGAACCTAAGACAAGTAGAGATGAAAACATAAAGAAAAGGAAAAGAAAATGTGTTCTTACCCCGTGTGGCGACTGCCATCTCTTTCTTGCTTGTCCTGAGAGCCTCTGCAAGTGACGTGACATCACCATTAGTTGGCTAAACCAAACTCCAAACTGTCGATTCGCAAGTTTCCCCACCCAAGAAATCAGGGAGACTACCTCCAGCACCCCAAAGGTTCTTAATTTCTCATCCCCTTCACCAAATGCAGGAAAATCACAGGCTACCCTAAAACCCTACCCACCAAAGCGCCCACAAGAAACAACCGAACCTCGAATCCATGGAATATCTCACTTTTGGAGCACGGAGACAACCGAATCATCCAAGCCCAACCGCGGATCAGACCAAATCGGTGAGAAAGAAACATCGTATTTCTCGCGCAATTCCAAGCGAGAGTAACCCCATCTGAACCCCCGGGAAGCACCTACAAAGACCAAGAAAAAATAAAACGCATCGAAGAACCCGTACCCGTAGTAACCAACCGCACCTTTGGGATCGACCTTCTTCTTGAAGATGTTCATGGCTGCTGGATCGCTCGAGAAACCAATCTCTCTCTCTCTCTCTCTCACCAACCTGCAGATTTGGATAGAGAGAGGAAGGGGATGACGGCGCCGAGCCCAACGGGTAGCCGTTACGAACCTTAAACAAAAGAACGCTTAAAGCGAGGCGCACGAGGTCCAATTCGCGGAGAGTGGGTCCACCTAGGTACCGGACCCACGTGTCAGTGGTGTTAATCGAAGGAGCGTGAGCCATGTGGATTGGGCCAGCTTCCACCCCATTTTCTTACTGTTTCTCCACCCTTTCATTTACTTTATTATTTCTTAGAGGCTTTTTCTTTCTTTGTTTTCTTTATGGAAACTTTATTCATGGGGAGATTGTTTTGGTGTTTATTTTGGTAACCTTATTCACATTCCCTCCATAGGAGAATTCTTCTCTTGGGAAATTATTTTGGGGGCAAACTCTCTTCCTTAGGCTGTGTTTGTTAAATTTGGTCTTTGGAGGAGAAGGCTATTTGGGTGGAAGAAGCTAATTTGGCTCTTTGGAGCTAGAAGAGACTTGATGAAGGGGATGGCAATTTTTTGTAAATAAGATCAAGTTGCAAGGGTACCAGGAAGTGGGATTTGGAAGCTCTGTAGGCCGAGAAGCATCGTTTTCCTTGCTTCTCTCATGTAGTGCAAATTGGGCTGGAGCTTCTCCTCTCCAGCTAGCTGGAAAATTACTGTTTGTTTTGGCTTGTGACTTATGAAGGCCTAGAAGCCAAATAAGCCTAAACAGAAGCCTAAACAAACACAGCCTTAGGAGAGTGACCATGGCCGGCATCCGATTTTTTAAGCTCAATTTGCAAGGGAAATAGTTCGCAGACATTTCGCATAAACTAGTTTAATTCATGTAGAAATCCATCAAAATTGCTAAGCTCGATCAAGGCCAAGTTTTGATTTTTGTGTGTGTGTGTTTGAATGAGGCAGTTTTGTAGTACATTGCATTCACGTCTTCGGCAATAGTGACCCATCAGCTGATATTGGACTACTTGGGATATCACACATATACTAATTTTTTGTGTACCCCATGCATTCAATTCAAAACGCGATGCAAATGGTAATGAAGAATTGCATACAGATTTGACAATATTAACACAAAATCAAATTATCAATGCCACCAAATTTTAAATCTAAATTTGGTCTACACATCATAAACAAAAAAAAAAGAGAGATAAATCCTGCTAAAGGAAATCAGAAGGTAAAACACAAAAAAGATAAAGCTACTATTTAATGATATTTGTCTATTTTTCCTAACCTAAGTTGCATTTTAAGTTGAATTTTTGTAGCATGCTTGATTGCGTTATGCCTTATCTAACCAAATCTTACCGGAATTTTTTTTTTTATGATAATTTAGATTGTGTTTCGAATATGATGCATCGCATATATGCCTTCGTCTTTTCTTTTCTTTTAGGATACACTATGTTGTGTACAACGGCGGACTCAGAACAAAAATATAGAGTGCTCATAGGTTATGCCAATAATCTGCGAAAAACTAGTACTAACTTTAGGTAAAGTTGATCTAGCTAAAATCTTATAAATTGTGCCGCGCTAAATACAAAGACCGATAAGCAATAAGTGACAAAGGTCTTGCAATCTTGCACTCCTTTAAATTCCGCATGTACGCCTCCTCTCTTGAGTTGGCGTTATGATTTTTTTTTCTATATTCAAGCCTTACAAATGTACTATAGATATTAATTATATTCATAAGCATTTCATCAAACAACTTAGGATGTGCTACTTAAGAATTTTAGGATAGCTAACACAGAAAAAAAGCTAGCATACTTAAATATTGAATTACAACGAAACAACATCAAATAAGAAGATAAAAATCGTATCAATTAGTAATAAAACAAGAAAATAATGCTACTACATTGGTGCATGCGACCAACTGTAGAGGGACAAAGTACACCTTGTCCACCCCGTTGGGTCAGCCCCTGGTTGTTTATGGCTGTGTCTGCAAAGGGGAGTGCAGCCTACAGAGTTCGAATACTGTGGGTTGGGTGTGGGGAGCAAGCGAAGCACTCGTGGTATCCAATTGTAGTCCAAATTCGTTGGGTGACAAGGGTATAAAAACATACGTAAATATTGCTAATTCTCGTTAACAAATAATCATGTCTCTTTTATGGTTTTGTCCTTCGCATGATCATCTTTCTAGTGCTGTGTTTTAAAAATTTTACTAGAGATTACCCATATAATGAAAACCCTCGTGTCACATATTCTCTCGTGGACGACGGCCCGTGGAACGGCCGACGTTCGCCCTCATTTCTGTGTCTCATTTCTGAACATACGACAGTTAGTAAATTATTTGATATGTAACACTCGACAGGTATATGGCCCAGAAAGGAATGGAAAGACTACTCTAGCTTTGCATGCAATTGCAGAAGTGCAGGTTTGTGTTTTCTGAATTACAGTACAACATTGTACCTTCTATGCATTTGCAGTAAACATTTAATGATACTGAGAGACTTCAACATCTTATATGCAGAAGCTAGGAGGAAATGCCATGCTTGTCGATGCAGAGCATGCTTTTGATCCAGCTTATTCGAAAGCACTCGGGGTAGATATTGAAAATCTGATTGTCTGCCAACCTGACAATGGAGAGATGGCACTAGAAAGTAATACATTTTCCGCTTACGAGGGCTCAGCACCTTTTTTATTTAATGTTTTTTCTCGCATCTATTCTAACATTGTTCTACATAGTAAAATAATTCAATATATTTGCACACCATAATTCTTCTGTTTCAGTTGGGGCTTGTTGTGATATGAGCCATTTCAACTTCCATAATCTTAATAGTGTTGTTGGTGTAATAGTAATTAATGACATTTCAACGTACTATTTGCCATTTGAGGGATCAAAAATATTTTAGCATATTTTGCCATGGAATTTGTTCAACCATTCTAAACTGAGTTATATTTTTATTAATTTTGGAACTGTTAGTTTGATTTGATAACTACATGTTCTGGGATTATACTCTAATATGCATACATATTGTTTTTTATTTCAAGATGGAAAATACATATAATATTTCAAAGACCTGCTATTACATATAATAGGCATGCAGCAGATGGGTTTACAAGCTCGCCTGATGAGTCAAGCATTGCGAAAGATGTCAGGCAATGCCTCAAAGGCTGGTTGTACTCTTATGTTCTTGAATCAAATAAGATACAAGGTGTCCACATTAGCTTTCAGCTGACTGTCCATTTCCATCTTATTTCGCTGCTTGATGAATTTCATGTGCCCTAGATTGGAGTATTCTATGGGAATCCTGAAGTCACGAGTGGAGGGATAGCTTTGAAATTCTTCGCATCAGTTCGCCTTGAGATACGGCCCATCGGGAAGATAAAGGGGGCATATCCTGTGCAATCAAAGGTTTGGTACAATCACCGTGCAATCAAACTAAAAAAAGTTTCAAAAAATTCTGAAAAAAATCATGGATGTACATCTCAACTTACCCCATCTACGTATAAAATTTCATGATCAAATTCGTCCTATGCTAGAAGTTACAAAAAAGAAATTTGTCTTTTTTGTAACTTCTAGCATATGACGAATTTGATTATGAAATTTTATACGTAGATGGGGTAAGTTGAGATGTACATCCATGATTTTTTTCAGAATTTTTTGAAACTTTTGTTAGTTTGATTGCACGGTGATTACACCAAACCTTTGATTGCACAGGATATGCCCCCGAAGATAAAATCTGTAAGGTCGATGAAGTAAATTTCACCTTTCCCAAAGGCTTGACTTGAGAATATTCATTTTCTTTTGTCAAGGCTAAGGGAGATGAAGATATTGGTGTGAAGGTTCGTGTCAGAGTGCAGAAGAGTAAAGTATGTCGAGAATATGTCAAGTCCTTGCTCTAGTTCTCCACACTTTATACAATAGGCATGAATATCTTCTCTCTTGTTATTTGTAAGGTCTCAAGGCCCTACAAGCAAGCTGAATTTGAAATCATCTTTGGGGAGGGCGTTAGTAAATTGATCGGTGTACAAATTTTCAGCTTTTGTCATTGGATCTCATTAAATCTTAGGCTAAACTAAATTTTCACACAGGGATGTGTTCTTGATTGTGCTGAGCTGATGGAAGTTGTTGCAAAGAAGGGTTCATGGTATAGCTATAAAGATGTAAGGTATGCCAGCTACCAGCACCTTTAGAAGAGTTTACATTATGAATTGTGAATATGTTATCAAAATATAACCTTCTAGTAGCTATCCTTTCACACCATTTGGAATTGAAAGCGATATAACAAATATAAGTGATACTGCTCAGTCCCATTTCCATGTGAACATGGTTTCGGCTGGCTATATGGGACCCTCTGAAAAACCTTAACCATATGGATACCTTGCCCCAGTTTTTTTTTTTTTTTGGGTGGGGCTTACAATAACTTAAAATGGTTGCTGTACGGTCTGAATTTTTTCTTCTTGTTAATTTGCTTAAAATGTGAGGATTTATTATAGACTGCAGATGCGAGCTTTTGCTGCACATCTGTTCATGCAATTAGCTAGAGCTCCTAGGTGCTCATCCCACATAATTGCCTTGTGATTTAATGATTGTTTTGATATACTGCTTCAGAATTCAGGCTGTGTATCTGTACATTCCAAAATTGGAGCCATTCTTTAAATAATTGAACATTATCATACTTACGTACTTCATTCAAACTCGGGAATGGCATTCTCCCTATTAGTATATATTATATTTGACCTTCAGCTTTCCATGGATAGATAGGTAGGGATTAAGATCCAGTCAAATTATCTACTGGATAGCTGTAGGTTTCATGACTTCTTTATTCTTTTTTATATAATAATTTTGTACAGATTAGGTCAAGGCAGAGAAAAGGCACTGCAATATTTCCGAGAGAGCCCAACCATCTGCGATGAGATAGAAAAGGTTTGCTTGATTGTACCTGGCTGTTCATTGTGTATTAGTCATGTAGACATGAAGCCACACTGACAAGTATTGAACTCATCAGATTTCACTGCTTTAATTTTCCAAAATTGAGTTTAAATTATATTGATCTCGTCCTCATCTCATAATATTATAATTTTTAAACATTTTATAGGGTGTTCTTACATCATATATGTTATGAATAGGACTTGTATTGAATATGAGGGCCAATGGCCACAATATATAGAGTACATGAGGGAAAAGAATAGAAATATGACTCTATCTATAACAGAAACTTATCTATAACTATAAGAGATAATATATCCTTAACACCCTCCACAAATGCAAGGCGTATGCAATAGCATTGCATTTGGAAGGAATGAACTAAAAATAGGAAAAATCCAAAGTCAAAGTCCTGAAGAAGCCGTCGTAGTATGTAACTCTTGAAACATCGAGCTGACGAAGAACAACCAACGAAGAACCGAGTCGGTGAAGAAAAGTCGACGTAGAAGCCAAATCGACGAACGGAAGTCGAATGTAGGGCCGAGTCGACGAAGAAAAGTCGACGATGAAGCCAAATCGACAAACGGAAGTCGAAGGTAGGGCCGAAGTCGATTTACTTAAGAGCCGACGGTAGAGCTGAGTCGACGAAGAAGAACCGACGAAGCCGACAAAACGAGCCGAGCCGAGGTAATCAGAGTTGACAGAATGAGCAGAGCCGATAAAAGAGCCGATCGACGATAGAATCAAGATGCTAAAGACTTGGATGGACACAACGAAAGACTAAAGAAAATAAAAACAGTAGCCCGAAAGCCATCAAGCCAACGAAAACCAAGATGACCGAGCCGAGCCGAGCCAAAGAAGAACCAGGGACGGCAATGGTCGGCAGCTCGTCGGCGACGACGCGTTAGATGGCGACGCGAGATAGATCAGAAGACGACTGTAGGCCAACTTCATGCAGATGTTGCGCGAAGTGCAGCGGAACCCTAGCAGCTTTAACATGTACCTCAACGACCCCCGCATGATGCAGGTGCTCAGTCTCATGCTTAACATCAAGTTCCAGAGACCCGAAGTCTCCGAGCTGTCGCAATCTTCCTCACGCCACCGCAGCAGCAGCTCGAGACGGCGGCGAGGGAGGTGGAGTGCAGGCGAGCCTGAGCCGATGGAGGTGACCAGATGAGGAGAAGGAGCGGAAGGAGAAGAAAGTGGTCGCTTTCGAGGTAGGAGCGGCGTGGTCGGGTCAGTGATCTTACTCGCAGCTTCGGGCCCTGGAACATCTGGCCGATGGCGTCGGCAGACGATGAAGCGACGGTCGGGCGGCTGCCGCCTTCTTAGCGTCGGCAAGGCGGCTTTGAGGCCCTCGTTCTTTGGGGTCAAGGGCCAGGCCCTTCCGTGGCGGTGATTTGGCGCGGCGTCGCCGAGGCCGAGGTGGGCGGCACCGAGGTGGGAATAGCCCTTGGCCCAGTCGGGCTTGAGCTCGACGGTCTTCTTGGCGTCGGCGAGAGCCTCGGAGTAGCGGTGGAGCAAGGCGAGGCGGCCGAAGCGGACGGAGAAGGCCTGCTCGGAGGAGCTGGTGCGCAGAGGCCGTGCAGTAGACAGTGCCGCCGGGAGAAGCAGATTGCTTCTCCGCACGCAGAAGTGAAAAGGATTTAGGCTAGGGTTTGAACCTATGCTCTGATACCATGTTATGAATAGGATTTGTATTCATCATGAGGCCAAAGGGCCTATATATAGAGTACATGAGGGAAAGTAATAGGAATAGGACTCTATCTATAACAGGAACTTATCTATAACTATAAGAGATAATATATCCTTAACAATATATACGTTGTAGATGGGAGAATCTATCTGTGACTCAGCATTTGGACATGCCTGATATTTTGATTATCAGGACTTAATTCCTTGACATAAATTCAATGTGTTAACAGAGAAAATGCTTCTTTTGCTTCATGCAAAAACAGACTATTTTATGAACAGTTGCATTTTTTTAGTACTTGTGTGAGTGGTAGTGACTCTATCCATATCTTAGATATGCTTGACACACGTGCAGGTGGTTCGAGCCATGATACCAGAAGGAACAAGACAAACAAGACTCGAAGTGGTTCCATCTAGCTTCACAATTCCGAGCCTTTTGGTCCCCCTGGGCGACAAACAAGACTCGAAGTGGCCCTTCTTCACTAAACCTAATCAATCATTCCACAGTGGGACGCACTGCTGGTGGGGTCTTTTTAGTAATCATTTGCTGCAACAGCGGCACTGTACCACCATTACCACCATTGTGTACCATCATTGTGTGAAGGGATTTGGTGTAAAAGGAAAATGATACTGATATATGGTATATTATTCCCTGATTAATGGAGCTGGAATTTCTGTCAGCCTGTTCAATTATTTGGAACGAGTCATGATCGTATTTGTCTGCAATTTCTGCCCAATATTATTGTTGGCCAAGCAAAATAATGTACACACTGATCTATATTTATCTATGTTTCAATATTTTTAATCTTGCATGTTCCGTATAATTTGATCTGCATTTCCCTAACCCTAAACTATCTGAAAACGAACTTCAAACAGTAAAAAGAATCTACGTTAATCAATGGCTTATTAATCAATCAAGACTGCTCCAAAACGGACTCCACGAGAAGATGCAAATTGGTTGCCAAGAGCGACAGTTTCTACTTCCCATGTTGGTAAATGCAAGAAATCCGTTAGTACGTCGGTTGCATCAAGTGCTTGTTTTCCAAGGATAGAAAGTCCAGGTTCAATTTTGTCGCTTGTAGCTTGTTCTTATTGCCTACAACAATAAGCTACCAGCATATTTGCAGACAACCATGTCATCAGTAAACAAATTTACATATAGATGCACTATAGTATCCATTCACAGCAGCTCAGATGCGGCGAAGGGATGCCAGTCTCCTCTCCAGGTCGTCAACTTTAGCAGAGGATTCAGGCGCCACATTTCTTGCGGGAGCCGCATTCCTGCAGGCACAACATTTGCATCAGGACAAGCAACACAGATAAAAAAAAATGGTCCAGAACAAAAACAAAACATAATCTGCTCATTTGTTGACATGAAAATTTAAATTTTGATGGTAGGAGAAGAAATCTTCTATATACCGTGCTTGGTTATTCTCGACTTTCTTGTTACTGGCTCCAATGCGACCTTTAGGAGCTGAAGACAACTGCATTTTCATGAAAGCATTGGCACCAGCATTCAGAATTAAGAGTCAGTACCTGCGCCGACTGATGGCATGCATAAAATGAACAGGCATATTGAGGAATAAATTACCTGAGAAGCCACATCAACACCAATCTCATCAAGAACCTGCATAGGGAACAGAGGAATGCATCGTATAAGCAAGCAAAACATGGAAGAAATTACGAAACACATTTTCATGGTCATATGTAGATAACTCCAAAGAGCTGGTAGCTGAGATTTGAGACTATACTTTACCTGGTTTGTAAGTTCTTCTGTTTCCTCTTCTGCCTCATCTTTATCAAGTGTTTCATCTATGGCGTCGGACATCATTTCAAGCTGCACGGAAAAGCAATGCCAAAGGGAAGAATGTTGGTACTAGTTGGTGCATGTAGCTAAATCACTTCATCTTTTAACATTTGTTAGAACAGTTGCAGATCTGATATTGCGCTGGTAAAGATCTTGGCAATCTTTCAAAAGATTAACCACTTGCAACTATATTCTAGATTAGAGTTAACCCCTTGTCTCTTGCAAGTATTGTAAATGACATTAAAAGGTAGCACTTGTCACTTGAACTAGCATTGAAACAGAATAATTCTAAGATGTAGTCTTGGCCCATAAATCATAATGTCGAAGGTTATGAAATCAACGGTAAATTTGTAAACAGGTACCTTCGGGGATCGCAGGATCAACAGAACGGGCAATGCACGGTTTAGACAGGTTCGGGCATCGGATTCGAGTAATACCCTACTCCTGTGATCTTTCACTATCAGGTCGATGAACGTGGAGTACAAATCAGAGGGGGTCTGGCTCTAGTTACAATTGGGACAAGGGAGGGCTAAAGCTAACTCTACTCTCTCGACTACGGTTTCGCGGATGCTCTATTCAGGCTTCGCCTTCCCTGCTCCAATTGCCTCCTCCCCTCTCTGTGCGCCTCTCTCTGTTTTTATAGTTGGATGCACCATCTTCTGGAGACATCGCCGGGTGAGGACGCCGAGTTGTACCTGATTAGGGGATCCTTGAGCCGAAATCCTCGTAAGGTAACTGACTTTACTTATTGCCTGGCGTACTCAAGCCAATCTCCTCGTCTGGGAGCATGATCGAGTCCTTCCAGATATGGGGGATACTCCTTCCGTTACCATCTTGCCCCACGGAAATAGGGTTCTAGACGTACGAAAAATGCGTCATAATCTTCATCTTTCCGTTGCGTGTATATATCCCATATTTAGATATTCGACAGTAGCCCTCGAACTCTGTTCAGCGATGGGTCTGTGCCGAGTGCTCAGTCGATTACTGCCAAGTTTTGACTTGATCGAATAACGCCGCACATGCTCATAATCGAACGCTTCGAGTAGGGTTGGACTACTAAGAATCGAGCGGGGAGATGTTGGATCGATGGCCCAATCGTAGCCCTTCTCGAGCACTTAGTACGTTCGCCCACAGCTCGACATCGACTTTGAAAACTCGATGCTGGATAGAGTTAAGACATGGTTCAAAATATCGACGTATTGGGAAGACGCGGCATTAAATGCTGCAGCCTGCAAAAGCTGCAACACTTTGCTTGTATGACCATCTTTCCAACTGCCCCTCCGATAGCCGCGCCGTGCAAAGGGGATGAGTTCGCTTGATGCGAGCAGACGGTCTGTATAAACTCTTGCTTTTGAGACGACGCCAGTACCTACATTTGCGAAAACTCCGCCACTTTGCCTTTTTCTTCACCTTTTTTCGCCGAAGATAACTCTTCACCTTTCGTCAATGGTGTCTAGTTCCTGCGCAGCGGCCACCGGAGACGAAGTCCCGCCTAAGGAGGCGAAGACGACCGAGGCGACATTCGAGGACGAGGGTCTCAAGAAATGCCGGCAACCCTCGATCGTTACTGAGGAGATTCTCACCAAGATGGAGGAAGGGGGCGCCCTTCCCCCTCGCGAGTTGGTCCACTGGCGTCCATCCGCGGGCGAACCGTACCCTACCCCGAGGGATGAGGACGAGACGGTGGTATTCACATCCTTTTTTCTATGCGGCTTGAATTTTCCGCCTTCCGCCTTTCTTCGCTCCATTTTGGACTTCTATTCCATTCAGCCTTTTAATCTGACATCCAATTCGATCACAATGCTGAGTGTGTTCGTCCATCTTTGTGAGGCATTTTTGGGCACTAGGCCCAGCCTTAATCTCTTCCGCCATTTTTACATTTTGATAAAGGGTCAAACAGGAAGTGGTAGGAGGCGCTGGATTTCGCCTGAGGTCTGGGAAATCCATGCCCTACATCTTTGTTCCTGTCACTCTTCCTGGCAGGCAGACTGAAAGAAGAGGTGGTTTTACATCACCTCCTCAGACACCGTCAACTGTCCGCTGGCTTTCCACAATCTCCTGATTTATCCCACTGACCTCTGGTCCCAAGCTCCTCCGTCGACCGCTCGCAATGCTTATTACGTGAAAAAGATCGGATGGGATGTTGCGCATGACTTCATCACCCGGCAAATTCCCAAGATGCAGTCGAAGACGGTGAGTTTTATGCCGAGGAGTTCGTTGAAGATCACCAGGATAACTAGGCGCACGTTCCAGTCGTTTGCCTGTGGAGTCATTTGGGCGTTATCTTTTTGTTGTTTTATTCCGCTGCTGTGAACTCTGGTCATGTGACCGCGAGATGTAATAAATAGCCATGTGGCTAGTACTTAATGTTTATTATAATATTTTGTTATGTTCGGTTATGATTCATCACTGTGAACTGTGTGTGCTAGCGTTGATCCGGGACTAGCACAGAAATACACAGGGGATTCCAGAAAGCCGTTCCAGGGGCCCATAGGGCCTGCCCTGGTGAATGATATGAATCAAAGCTTCCACGACCACGTGAGCTTGTCTGCACCTTTTCTGTCCGTTCTGGGACTCTATCAGCAACCTGACGAGGCACATCTTACAGGAGAACACCGCACGGTGGTTCTGTAGGGAAGGCCACCGCCCCTGCTACTACCTCTGCTGGTACCGCAACTACTCTGGTACTGACGCTCCCCTCGTCGCCCGTCCTGGTGTTCTCACGAGACTGGCCCGTGCTAAAGGATAGTTTGCTCAGACTCGAGACGTTCTGCGGGCAACAACAGGAGCAGCTTGCGATCGCTCATCAAGAGGCTTCCGAGGCGAAAAACGAATTGGCGGATCTCAAGGTTCAGTTGGAGGCGGCCCGAGCAGATGCGGAGCAAGCCAGGGCGGAGAGGGGCCAAGCCGAAGCGCGGGCGAACGCCGAGTTCGCTCGGTTGCGGTCGGACATCGGTCACTACGTGAAGGAGTCGGCTCGCTTGGCTACTGCGCATATGCTGGGCGCGATAAGGAGTCTCCATCCGGACTTCGATTTCCATCCTTTGGATGCATGTAGCCTGAGTGAGGCCGCTGACCATGTACCAAATCTTGAGGATCACGCTGCAACGTTCGTGGACAAGCTGGGGATGTCATTCGAGGATGAGGATGACGCGAACCAGAATCCTTGACGTTGTTTGGTCCTTCTTCATACTCAGTAATGCCAACGGTTTTGCTTTCCTAATGTGTTTTTCGCCTTCTCCTTGTCGATGAGAGAGTAACACAATGTAGGGGCAAGTCCGCCCTAGCATCAGTATGGGTCTTTGGGTTATCGAACCGTGACTTCGCCTGCACACTTTTCTCAAAAGCTTTGTTAGGTTTGGTGCGATTTAGTAAAAGATAAAGAACTTCTACACATTTAGTTGAAACGCATGTTTTTTGCAATGCTTTACCGATGCAGTTTGCTTGCGTGGCGTGGCAAATATGGACGTTTCGAACCACGCGTGCAAAGCCGACTAGAGGCCTTGTCTCCTGCCGGCCGCTGAGCGTTAGATGCGTGACGATCTGTTGCTCGTATGCGCGCAAGATAGATTTTGCTCGTTGTCGGGCTTAGACACGACGATCCCTCGGTCTAATTTGCTGGCGCACTTAAGCGTGTGCTTGAATAAATGTATGCAAAGAACCACTTGTCCAAAGAAGATGCTGAAAAGGGAAAATGGAAAGAAAGGAAGTCTTTTTCAGGTTACCTGTAGCCCTGAACGACTTACTCGATGGCCCTGTTTGATCGACCTTCCTGAGGGTAAGGTGTTCGAGTAGCCCCTGGCTCTCAATTTCAACGGCTTCGTCGAGTAGAGGGTTGGGCCTCGGTCAAACATTAATTTCTGCGCGGCATGCTGTCCGCCGAACTGCTTTAATGTGGCGTCCCCTCGTTTTTCCTGCTGACGCAGAATGCAAGCGGGTGCTTTGGCGACCCAACCGTCGTGCCTTATCCGTTCCTGACGCTATAAATAGGTAGGACTTGTGACGAGGTTTTTCCACTTCACTCTCCCTTCTTCCTATTTCGATGCCAACGGCGCAGAGAGATCTTTGCTCGAGGCTTTTATGGCTTCCGGCGCGTCCTTTCTTCTGAGATTCACGATTCTGTCCCAACCCCTGCACCCCTGGCCGTGGATTTTTCTGTTTGGATCACTGTTTCCATGGGGCTGGAAGATGGCATCGGCAAAGATGTGCTTGCACGGGGAACAGAGGATCGACCGATGGAGGACGCTGTTCCACACGAGGAAGTTATTGGAACGCTGGGGGTCGTTGTCGAGGAGGCCGGTGCTTCTTCCCCCTCTTACTCCTGGGCTGACCAAGTCACATGAGGAGAATAAGGTGAAGTTTTCTCTTGGAGCTTCATCTCTTCCTCGTGCTTCGGGAGCTGCCGTCGCGGAAAACGAGGCGCTTCTCCTCCTTACTCCGGGGCTGACCCTGGCACACAAGGAGACAAAGGTGGAGTTCTGTTTCCTGGAACTTCATCTCTTGCTTGTGATCCTGGAGAAGAGGTGCTTTTTCTTCTTCTTACTCCCGAGCTGATGAAAGCACACGAGGAGAAGGTGAAATATCAGCTTCTCGAACTTCATCTCTTCATCATGCTCCGAGGGTTGCCACCGCGGGAGCAAGGGAGAGTAAAGAAGAGGCTCGACGAAGCCCTGCCGGAAGGTCTTCTTCCTCGTTGACACGAAGTGACGGTTCCGAGAGAGAGAGAGAGTAATGGTGGTAGTTATCTGCAATGTAAAACCATGTTTTGCTAATATTAATTGAATGGATTTGTACTTACCTGGTTATCGCAGTTGTATTTCTTTGCACTGTTTGTTCTTGCATTCCCTTTGTTGATGGAATAGGGTTAAGTAGTCGTGTAGCCCCCGACTCTCGACTCGATGCTTGTATCGAGTAGAGAGTTGAGCGTAAGCATCAAAAATTCGACGATGTAGTCCCCGACTCTCGACTCGATGCTTGTATCGAGTAGAGAGTTGAGCGTAAGCATCAAAAAATCGGCGATGTAGCCCTCGACTCTCAACTCGATGCTTGTATCGAGTAGGGAGTTGAGCGTAAGCATCGAAAATCCGGCGATGTAGCCCCCGACTCTCGACTCGATGCTTGTATCGAGTAGGGAGTTGAGCGTAAGCATCGAAAATCCGGAGTAGAGAGTTGAGCGTAAGTATCGGGAGTTGTGCTAGTTGTTTCAGCTTCTACGTGACGTCGTACGAATGTTGTTTCGATTCCTGCAACTCGCGCCGCTCGCTTTTTATGTACCTCGGGAACTTAAAACGGCTTGATGTGACATGGTTGCAGGTCTATAAATAGATGGGACTCGTTGTTTTCTCGCCACCAATTCTCTTTTGCCACTTCGCTTTCTTTGCTCGAGATACTAGTACGCTCATGGCTTCCTCCCCGCCTCACTCTCCTTCCGTTGTCATCGTCTCGTCAGATTGGGACGCCCTTGAGCGGGAAGTGGAGGAAGAGGACAGGGAGGAGAGGAAAGCGAGGGCGGAAAGGGAGGCAGCCAGTAAGCAGCGGGTCTCCAGTGACTCGAGGACATCCACGGAGGGGATGCCCTCGCCGCCACCGGAGAAGAAAATGAAGCGACACCGCCCCCGCCCAGAGACTATTTCTATTACGCAATGGACGGACATTGCGGCAGCTGCCAATGGACCGGGACGAGATGCCCGAGAGGGCAACAAAGTCCCTTCGCCCACCGGTAGCCTGGGGTCCACCGATGCTTCAAGGAGCTGCCGTTTTCGTCGTCCGCGCACGATCAAGCTTTTTCTCACCCCTCTGGCCCATCTCAAGGGCGGAGGAAGATCCCGAGGACACTCTCGTTTTCCTTCGAGTCTCCGTGGATAAAGCGCAGGCGTGACGATACCCAGGGCAAATAGTCGTAGGGTGTCCGTCTGTAAAGAATATTAGTATAAATGAAATTGAAAGACTCACTTGTTCTGTCGCTGCTGGTGAATGCTTATGCGTAGAATTTTCTGAGCTGATCGATGTTCCAAGAGTTCCCAGCGCTGATCCATCGAGTGTGGATAGTCGCACGGATCCGGGTCGAATTGTTTCGATGACCCGATAAGGGCCTTCCCATTTAGGCAATAGCTTGTTATTAGGGATGGAACTGGTACGGATATTTTCCGACCGACCGACCGATCGACCGAATTGATTTGGATGATGATTTGGATAGTTTCACAGATATCCAGTTGATTTCTCGGATAAGGATATGGATACATATAATTTACATGGATACGGATACGGATATGGAACACTGATTATCCGATGGATACGGAATATCCGAGTTTTTGTTCGGATAATATCCGAATATGACATACGGATATTATCCGAATAACACGTTTCAGAATAACACATTAACAATTTAACATGTTTCTTTGTTTGAGGCAGTGCATTGGATGACAAGATATAATGTGTTCATGTGTGCTAGATGCTAATTTGGAGATATTTGGGTAAAGGTGGTACGAGAAATTGGCAAGTGGCGTTTCGGAGGGCTACTTTAGGATTCAAAGAAAGATATGCCACCGCAGAATCATTTGGTTCAATTATTGCAATGGGGTACATTGTTACTCAGAGTCACATGTATGACAAGCTAGGGATAAAAAGGCAAAAAAAAAGACATACAAATATATTTCTTTTGGAATTTTGAATTTAAATTTGGACCGATTTTGGAAAAAAACTGAAATTGATTTTAAAATATCCGACTAATATTATTCGTATCCATGTTGATTCCGATCCGTATTCGATCTGTATTCGTAATCGATATTATCCTGTATAATTCGTATTCGATTCTGTATTCGAAAAAAAAATACGGATACGGATATGAATAGGACGATATTCGACCGTATCCGATCCGATCACATCCCTACTTGTTATGGTTGTCATGCTTTTTTGCACTTTTCGCAGTACCAAGTCCCCTGCGGCAAGTATTCTTTCTCTGATCCTTTGACCGTGGTACTTCAGTAGCGCTTGTTGGTATTTGGCCGCTCGGAGGGCGGCTCAATCTCGATACTCTTTGAGTAAGTTCACATCGTCAGTTCGTACTTGCTCCTGTCCCTCTTTCGAATAGTTTTCCACTCTAGGTGATCCGTATGTTAGTTCAATCAAAAGCACGGCTTCAGCTCCGTAGACCAAGAAAAACAGTGTTTCACCGGTGGTTCGACTAGCCGAGGTTCGAACAGCCCATAGCACCGAGGGTAGCTCTTTCGCCCATCGGGTAGAGTAGGCTTTGAGCCTATCAAGAACACGCGGGTTTTGAGTCCCTGTAGGACTAGACCATTGGCTCGTTCAACTTGGCCGTTACTCTGGGGATGAGCTACTGAGGCGAAGCGGAACTTGATTCCTAGTTCTTCGCAAAAGACTGTTGTAAGGACCCAACATATTAATTAGTTAGATAATAGCATTAGTTGCTAATTAGGTTATTAATTAGTGTTCTTTGTTAGTGTAAAATTCAAATTTGCGAATAGATCGAATAGAAGTAAAAAGGGGATTGCTGTCAGACCCACAGGCGAGGTATTGATCACCGAGATACCAGACACGTAGGGGTCGAGTCGGCACCTCTTGCTAGACCGGTTCATCACTCGGCAATCCGTACTTACCTGTTCGGATTGCGGGTATCCGTAGCAGCGCTTTACCCGGTGGGCAGCCAGCAGCATTGCATTACCCACAAGGCAACCTTTGAGCCAGTGCTTTAACCAAAGGGCAACTCAGTGCCTTGACCAGCTAGCAGCCAGCTCACAGCCAACCCAAATGCATTTCCCAGCCCAGCTCGGCGATCGAGGCAGCCAGGGAAGGGCATGGCTGCTGGCCATCCTTATCCCTTCCCTTCTTACTCAGAGAGCAAAGCAAAGCACCCATTTCTCTCCTCAGTTTCCAACCGACCCATTCCTCCAGAGAGCATTTTCCCAGCGAGCGCACCGACACCCCTCACTCCAATCGGCCAAGGAGAACCAGAAACCAGAGGAAGAAGATCCACAAGCAGGAGACAAAAGGGAGGACCCCAAGCTCAAGAACCAGGAGGATCCCCAAGCGTTGCAGCAGGAGATCCCCAAGATCCATGGAACCGAACCGAAGCAAGGAGATCCACAAGAACAAGCTGTGACGAAGAGGATCCCCCAAGAATCGAACCAGCACCATCATCCCCAAGAACCCCAACTGACCCCTAGGTGCACAGCCGTTCCTTGATCATCCAAGTAGTGGTAGCAGTACTACTTGATCACGTGCATAGAGGGGTAGATCGGGAAGGGATGGTAGTCTCAGTAGAGTTCTAGGGTTGCTTAGACCATAGTCTAGCCGTACCCGCTAGAACTCGAGCATCATCGACCGAGTATTGCAAATCATAAGTAAAAGCAAGCGGTAAAAGCGAAACGAAATAGATCAACTAGTACATGTTCTTTCTTCTGCCATTAGAGAAGAGGAAGGGGGGGAAGAGAGAAGTATATGTTCTTTCTTCTGCCATTAGAGAAGAGGAAGGGGGGAGAGAGAAGTAGAGAGGGGAAGGGGGAGTCGGCTCTGGTAGGAGGCAGTCGGTCGGCAGTAGAGAGGAGAGTAGGGGCAAGATGAGAGGGGGCCATCGTCGGTCTGGAGGAGGCAGTCGGCCTAGGGGCAACCAGACAGAGAGAGAGAGAGAGAGAGAGAGAGGAGGAGGAAGGAGAGTAGAGAGGAACCGGCGTGGAGGCGGACAGAGAGAGGAAGTCACGGCGGCGAGGAGAGCCAAGGGAGGGCTCGGTCTCAGGGGAGTGGAGAAGAGCCCGAGAAGAGGAGCCAAGGCGAGTGCAGCTAGAAAAGAGAGGAAGGCAAGAAAAGAAAAGAAAAAGAGAAGAAGAGAAAAGAATGAGAGAAAAAGAAAAAGGGAAAGAAGAAAAAAGAAAAGAGAAAAAGAAAGAAAGAAGAATAGGAAAAATAGGAAAATTGCTGTCCTTCGTGCTTTCCGCGTAGGTTAAATTGCCGTAATCGGATCTTAGGAGAAACTTTAATTAAACTCTTAAAAGCTGCAAAATTGCCAGTTAATGATTGTGTAAAGTGGTAAGAATTATGTTAACTAGAATGCTGCAATTATTGTTGTTAGATTATTTAAATTACGGGTTAAGTAACGGGTGTAGTTCAAAAGGGTTCTACCCGTAGAGTTTGGGCAGCGGGTTGCTTTAGGCAATTCTGTAGTTTAATACTTCGTGCTTGTCAAGTCCAGAGCTGAACCTGTCAGAGCACCCACTCCTATTTTCGAGCGAGGCCGTACTTGCAAATCCTACTTCAGGCAAACTTCCTTTGAGCAAGGTTTCATTAAATGTTTTCAAATTGATTCAGTATAATTATAAGTATCATTCATGCATTGCAAACTTTATATGTAAATTGAAAATACCAAATTGAATACAGATGGAAATGTGGTTTGATGAAAATGAAAGTATGGATGATGATGAGGTGTGGTGAGTGTGTTCGCAAGTCCAGCTGATGGAGCAGCTGGCTTGTGCCCGACGCCAAGCTGCACCGCGCGGGGTTGCTTGAGTGATTTCTGACCAAGCGCCGCCTGTAGGGACTACACGGGGGTAGCCGCGGCGCCGGTGGTGCGCCCTGCAGCGGTCCCGCAAGGTCTGGGGCCGTCCTCGCTGCCAGCGGGCGTGGAGATGCCGCCGGTCGATCCAAAGCGGCTGACGGAGCTGGCGCCGCTGGTGGGCACCGACGTGCCGCAGGTAGTGGAGGCGCCGCCGGCGGAGCCCGAGCGCGAGGAACCACTGCGGACCCTGTCGAGTCGGGGACCGCGGAGAGCGAGGAGTGGCTCCCGCCACCACCTCCAGGGAATCCGCCGGCTCATGCGAATCGCTCGTCCGAGGCGGTCCCGTCGTTGTCCGGGATCCCATCGATGGGGGCGGTTCCCCTGCTGGAAGCGCCCATCGCCGGAACGGACCAAGGGGAGCCAGCCCGGCGTCCTTTGCCCACGCTGATTTGGCTGGGCGCGTATCCGTCTAGGAGGCCGCGCCTTGTCCAGGACGACGCGGCGGAGCGCGAGGATTGGGAGGGCCTCGCGGAGGGCGTGCGGGAGGCCGAGGCTGAGATGGGCCGGATCCGAACGGACCTGGATCTCGTCGTCACGTCTCTCGGCAGGGCGCTGGGTGCCGTTGCTGAGAGAATTCACCCGGTCGGCGAGGTGAGTCGAACAAACTTCGTCCCCGCAGCTTTCACGGCAGGCTTGCAGTAGGCTGATGGGATGCTTGCATTTTGCAGCGCTTGCGGGCCTAATCGGAGGGCAAATCCGAGTTCCTTCGCAGTTTGTACAGCCGGAGGATGGCCGCCGAAGTGGAGTTCGACCGGCTGGGTCCCGCACTGCACAACGCCTAGGAGGCCTTGGACCATGAGCGGACGGAGGCGGAAAAGACTCGTGGGGAACTGCGTCAGCTGGCGCAGGCTGTGGTCGATTTGCTCCTGGCGAACTAGTCCCTGAGAGCGGTGGCGTCCGAGCTCCGTTCCTCTATGGAGGGCGCGAACAGCGCCAAGGACACTGCCGTTGCTGCAGAGGGCTACGCTCGGTCGGAGGTGGCCTGCCTTCGGGGTGAGCGTGACTCGGCCCAAGAGGAGGCCGAGCGACTGCGCACCGAGCGGGCCAAGGCCGAGGAGGATCTCCGCAATCTGCAGGCTTGTCTTGGTGGTAAGCGATTCAAACCTTTGGTCGTCCTCGCGATCGCGGTCCGGCATTGGTGTTTTTCTGACATCATTTCGACCCGCAGAGTTGCAGAAAAACTTCAGGGACGCCGCGGAGGCGCGGAGGTTGGCGGTGGAGGAGCGCGACCAGGCGGTCACGTCGCGAGACGTGGCGCTGGCGAAAGATGAGCGGTCCGGCGAGCCGCCGAGCCGTGACCCTTGGAAGTCGCCAGGCGTCTGCGACCGACTGTTCGGACTCGTGGCGGGCACGAGTTCGCTCGCTACCGTGCTGGCCAGCGTGCCCGAGCACGTTGAGCGTGCGGTGAGCGAAGGCGTCGCACTTGGGGCCTCTTCGGCGCTCGTCTGCACCCTTTCCCACTATGACGGCATCGACCTCGACACCGTCAGTAGTGTGTGTTAAGGATATATTATCTCTATAGTTATAGATAAGTTCTTGTTATAGATAGAGTCCTATTCCTATTCCTTTCCCTCATGTACTCTATATATTGTGGCCATTGGCCCTCAAATTCAATACAAGTCATATTCATAACATACCAGTATCAGAGCACTAGGTTTTCTTCCTAGCCTCTCCCTTCCGCTGTTTTAGATCTAATCTGCTGCCCCGGGAGGAGACTCCCGGGGCGGCACGTCCCGTGGAGTTCAAGATCGTCGAGACGGAACCCGCCGACTGCGTCATCGTCGCGCAGGAGACGCCGATCTTCTGCGAGACGTGGGCGGCGTCCTCGCAGGAGACATGGGTGGCCGAGCCGGCCGACTGCCTCTGCGTCCGGCGCTGCCCCACCTTGGCCGGCCTCCAGCCCGGCCACACCTCGGCGCCCAGTGTACGATGTGTCCTTCGCGAGCCGCCGTGCATGTCCAGGAACGAATTACGCGAACGCCGACGTGGAGGCAGGCTCAGACGAGCGAGCGCTGTTCGTGGACGCGAAGCACTTCATCGGCGACCCGCATGTGTGCATGCATGTTTCCTCTTCCACATGCATGTCACACGCCATGTTGCCACCGCCCAACAGTTCTAGAGGCTGCTGCTGCTTCTTCTTGATCCCAATTTCAACAAGGCTGACAGCATGGGCTGAGGTGGATTTCGTTGGCGTAGCTCTGTCATCTTGGTTTTCGTTGGCTTGATGACTTTCAGGCTACTGTTTTTTTTAGTGCTGCGGCTAGTAATTCCTAATATTTTCTTTAGTCTTCCGTTGCGTCCATCCAAATATTTTCTTTAAGTCTTCCGTTGAGTCCATCCAAGTCTTTAGCATCTTGATTCTGTCGTCGCTTGGCTCTCTCATCGGCTCGCCTTATTCTGTCAACTCCTATCACCTCGGCTCGGCTCGTTTTGTCGGCTTCGTCGGTGCTTCTTCGTCGACTCAGCTCTACCGTCGGCTCTTCTTCATCGACTTGTATCGTCGGCTCTTCTTCGTCGACTCGGCTCTACCTTCGACTTCCGTTTGTCGATTTGGCTTCATCGTCGACTTTTTCGTCGACTCAGCCCTACCTACGACTTCGGTTCGTCGATTTGGCTTCTTCGTCGACTTTTCTCCATCGACTCGGTTCTTCGTTGGCTGTTCTTCGTCAGCTCGATGTTTCAAGAGTTACATGCTACGACGGCTTCTTCACGACTATGACTTTGGATTTTTCCTATTTTAGTTCATTCCTTCCAAAAGCAATGCTATTGCATACGCCTTGCATTTGTGGGGGGTGTTAAGGATATATTATCTCTATAGTTATAGATAAGTTCCTGTTATAGATAGAGTCCTATTCCTATTCCTTTCCCTCATGTACTCTATATATTGTGGCCATTGGCCCTCATATTCAATACAAGTCATATTCATAACAGTGTGATTGCCAGGAACCGGACGGACGACGAGGTTGATGGGTTCGAAACCCAAGTCGAGCTACACGCCCGAACGATTGCCGGCAGGACACCGCCGCAGGATATCCTCCATCGAGAGTAGGGAAAGAGTTAGACAGTTTTTTGATGTAACGAAATGAACTAAAGTTTGTTTTATCAAAAATTCGACTGGTCGGGATAACCATAAGTTCGACCTGTCTTTTTGCACTTGCTTGCTTGTGATGAACACGCGACAACCTTAGTCTTATAGATCGCGGGGGTCGGGCGTAGGTTGTGGTGTTAACACTTTTGAGCGAAGGGCAAAAAAGTGCCGGAACTTAGACGTGAAGCGTTCGCTTGTGCTCACGCGGGAAAGGAGTGTTCCAGACCGACTACGTATCGCTCCACACGGGCACTCCCTTCTTCCGCGAAGCGCTACCTAGCAATCGTAGCCGCTGGGGCATAAGCCGTAGCGCTTGGGTCGAGAGGGTTACCGCAAGGGAGAAAACCCGGTGGTCGGTTGGGTCACCGACCCGTGTCAGCGCATATGAGTTGTGCTCTCGCGGGAGAGAAGTGTTCCCGACCGACTACGGATAGCTCCACATGGACACTTCCTTCTTCCGTGAAGTGCTACCTAGCAACCGTAGCCGCTGGGGCGTAGGCCGTAGCACTCGGGTCGAGAGGGTTACCGCTAGGGGGAAATCCGATAGCCAACCAGGTTACCGACCCGTGTGAGCGCATATGAGCTGGTTAGCCCCCGAGAGGGGCGTCGCGACCGTGCCATGGTCGCGATGCACCGCTTGAGCTTGGAGGCAAGGTGTAAAGATAACAGGCGGAAAAGAGAAGAGTCTCAGGGATAGAATCGCCTTATCTTTTGGGTAGTCGAGGTTTGTTGGAATTTGCGTGACGTCGCTTCGGCTTCTCGTCCCTGCATTTATAGTGATCCTCTTCGTCTTCCGTGCCTTGGGGTATAAGTGGGGGCGTGGGATGCATTAGTAACGCAGCCGCTCTCCCCCTCCCTTCGTCTTCAAGTCTCGCTCTGCTCTCCTCCCTGTCTTCATGGCGGACCTCCCGCCCTTTAACTGGCAGGCGGAGCCCTATTGGGAGGAGGCGTGGAGGAGGATGGTGGCACAGGTGGCAACCGACTTGGTGAGGCGAGACACCGCGCGGGTCGACGCGCTTCTCCAAGCCGTCCCCCGCCTCCGTGAGGCGAGAGCGGCCCTTATCGAGTCGGCCGTGCAGAGGCGTCATGAGGCGGATGGTTGGATCGGGGGAGAGTGAGGGCATGCAGGCCCCCTTCCCCGTGATGTAAATATTTTTGATGAAATAAAGTTTGTTTCTCGGGAAAGTCGCCTCTTGTTCTTTTTTCCTGGTCTTGCCCGCTTATTGTGATGCACACTCGACGATCGTACCCTTTAGGAACCGCGGGGTCGGGCGCGGATCGGAACTTTAGCACTTTCGGGTGAAGCATGAGGGGAGGAACACGAAACTGGGTACATAAAATGTTACTTGTACATTCAGGTCACCGACCGGCACGAGCTTACGAACTTGTAGCCCCCGAGCGGCGCGCAGACAAGAAAAGGCCTCAGGGGTAGAATTGCCTCAGTTTTTCTATGTTCCACGCGTTGGGGACAAAGTTGCCGCTCGCGTCCTTGAGTCGGAAGGTGCCGGGCCGGATGACCTCCACGACCGTGAACGGTCCTTCCCACAGGGAAGAAAGCTTGTGCCTGTCTTTGTTGGACTAAACCTGGCGCAGGACCAGGTCGCCGACGTTGAAGGACCGACCACGGACCTGACGGCTGTGGTTTCGCCGCAGCGCTTGCTGGTATTTGGCCGACCGGAGGACGGCCACATCATGCGCCTCGTCGAGCTGGTTGATGGCGTCCTGCTACGACTCGAGCCCCTGCGTCTCGTTGAAGGCTTTAAGTCTTGGGGCGCCGTACTCCAAGTCGGTTGGCAAAACCGCTTCGGCACCGAACACCATGAAGAATGGTGAAAACCCGATCGATCGGGTCGGCGTGGTCCGCAAGCTCCAGAGAACGTAGGGTAGTTCGGCTGCCCATCGTCCCACGAATTTCTTCAGTCAGCTGAAGATTCGCGGCTTGAGCCCCTAGAGGATCATGCCGTTCGCTCGCTCGGCTTGACCATTGGCCCGCGGATGGGCCACAGCGGCCCAGTCGACGCGGATATTGAAGTCGTCGCAGAACTCGAGGAACTCCTTCCCCGTGAACTGCGTCCCGTTGTCGGTGACGATGGAGTTCGGGACTCCGAACCGACAGACGATGTCGCGGAAGAAATTGGCCGCCTGTGCCGAGGTGATGGTGGCTTGGCTTCTATCCACTTGGTGAACTTGTCGACCACGACAAGTAGGTGGGTCAAGCCCTCGGGCGCTTTCTTGAAGGGCCTGACCAGATCGAGCCCCCAGACCGCAAACGGCCACGTGATGGGGATCGTCTGCAGGGCTTGCGTCGGAAGGTGCGTCTGCCGAGCGAAGAATTGGCATCCTTCGTAGGTGCGGATGATCTGCTCGGCGTCTGCCACGGCGGTTGGCCAGTAGAAGCCTTGTCGGAAGGCTTTCCCTACGAGGGACCAGGGCGCGGCGTGGTGGCCGCAGATGCCGTCATGGATGTCGAGCAACAGCTCCCTTCCCTGGTCGGCCGGGATGCACTTCTAGAGGATTCCTGAGGGGCTCCTCTTGTAGAGGTCTTCTCCGACCAGGACGAAGGATTTTGCCCGTCGAGCGAGGCGACGGGCCTCGGTCGGGTCGGTAGGGAGCGACCCGTTAGTTAGCCGGTCGATGTAGGGCTGTTTCCAGTCGGAGTCGGTTGTGAACACATTGCGGTCCGACCCGGATGGTCCCGCGTCCGACCGACCGGCGGTCGGAGGGGTCGTTTCTGGTGGGTCGGACATGCTTTCTCTTGCCGAGTCCAGTTGGACGGAGGGTTTGTGGAGGTCGCAGACGAAGATCCCCAGCGGGACCGGTCCTTTGCTGGAGGCGACGTTGGCTAGGGAATCGGCCTCACCGTTGTAGCGTCTGTAGCTATGGTGAAGGTCGAAGCCCTTGAACCTTTCTTCGAGCTTGCGCACCCCCTGGCAGTAGACCACCATGCGGGCGTCACGAGGCTCCGTGGCCTTAATGACTTGGTCGACGACAAGCTTGGAGTCGTCGTGTACGTAGAGTCGGCGCTCGCCGAGGTCAGCAGCGATCCGGAGACCGTTGACGAGGGCTTCGTACTCGGCGACGTTGTTGGTTGCGTCGAAGAGTAGTCGGATGGCATACTGGAGCTTGTGTCCCGAGCGGTGAGACGATGACGACCCCAGCGCCCGCTCCGTTCTTGGTGAAGGACCCATCGAAGTACATCGTCCAGTACTCGGGGTCGTCGAGGGTAGGTGGCTCCTGCGCCTCCGTCCACTCGGCGACGAAGTCGGCCAAGACTTGTGACTTGATCGCCGTTCTAGGAACGTACGATGAGCTGGAAATTGGCGATGAGCTGAGCTCGCAGCTTGTCGGTGTTTCGTGTACCGGCAATACGATTTATTTGGTTTAGGGGGTCGCGCGCTCCCTCTCCTCGAATGGTTAGACTCAGGGGGTCCAAGACGTATGCTTGTTCGGGCTGAACGTCCCTACTCCAGTTCACACGGTGGTTCTATATTGCTTTCGGAGGTAGTATTACAGGCGAGGGCTAAGGGGCTGGCCTTGAGCGCCTCGTTGAAGATGGAATGAAGATGAGGCTCTGTGTTGCGTTTCGTTCTGTTCGACCTCCCCCCCTTGGGGGCCCTGCCTCCCCTTATATCGTCAGAGGGGGCAGGTTACATGGGAGTCCTAAAAGATAAAAAAGGAGTGGGACGTACCGTGCCTGGGAGTCCTGTTCTTCGGTGATTGATCGACGCCTACTTGCACTGCGCCGGGTTGGTAGTCATGCCGAACGACAAGGCTCTTCTCTCCGACAGGGAGTGGCATACCTACCCTCTGTGCATCTGTCGGGCGCTGACGTAGTACTTTTGACTCTGGCGTGGCCCCGGGAGGGAGAGCGCTCTTCCGCTATGCACGCCCGTATGACGAGACCGGTGTTTCGTGGCCCTCTCGCTACCTGGGGAAGGGGCCACCTACCCTCGCACGGTCGGCGTGAGTCGTCCCGTCCGTGGGGTAGGTGACCGACGGTTGGTGCCAGCCTGGAGCTGGCGCTTGGCGGAGGGCACCTCGATCGAGTCGGACGTTGTGGGGCGTCCGACTTGCTGGAGGGATCCCCCTGATCGCTTTCGATTGGGGCCAAATCGCACCTGGTGGCCCACTTGGCGTTCGACCAATGTTGGGCCTGGATCAGCCGCCGAGTCTGGGCAGGGTACCAGGTATGTGTATTCGTCAGTAGCCCAGGCCGAGTTAAATCGGAGGCGATGCAGGGTTGACTTCGATCGGCGAAATCCAGTAGAGTGCGCGCGGCGTACTCAATCGGCGGCCCGGTGGTTGTAGCCCCCGAGCCCTCGAGCGGGTCAGGGAGCCGGTCGTGGGGTTACCCTGGTCCTGGACCTTGGAACCCGCAGCGCTGGTCTAGACCCTCGGCGCGAGCCCTTGGCCCATCCGCTGCCTCGAGGCCGCAGTGACCCATTAGATTCTCTGTTGCGGTCGTGGCTCGGCTAGCTTGGGAGATGGAGTCGAGGAGTTGCGAGGCACCCCGTCCGAGGCGGCGCCCTTTCGCCTTCAAGGCTTGCGCAGTCGGAGAGGCGGCACGTGCGGCTCTTCATTCGAGGCGGCGCCTGCTTGGGTAAGGTCGTCTCGTTTCCACGCGCGTATATATATACGGCATGGTGGGTTCGAGAGCAGCCACATTCGGTCACTTGGACTTGCACCCCCGTCTTCCTCTGCCTTAGCTTCCCTTTCCGCCTCGAAGCATCTTGAGGCACTGATGGCAAGCGGGGGTGATGACCCGACTGGCGGCCAGCAGGCCGGCAAGCGGCTGACGGACGGAGTCCCCTGGGGGCAAGACCCCAAGAGGTCCCATCCTGTAACACCCCAAAATTTTGCTTTTCTTAAATTCATGTGTGATTTGGCACTTTGGTGAATTTTTGGAATTTTCTGGAATTTATTTGGATTTATTTGGAATTTATTTGAATTTATTCCATTTTGAAATAATTAAAGAATTAAACTTTGCAAATAAAATTTTGTTGGAAATATTTTATTTGAGCCCAAAATGAACCAAAGTATTTTCCAGAATTTTTCTGGAATTTTTCTGATTCTTTTGCTATTTTTAATGAATTAACTGAATTACTGGGAATTATTTTAATTATTAAATCGCTGGAAAATGCGAGTGGGTTTGTACTATTCATCCGACCGAGCCCGAGTCAGACTCGAGTTCGAGTCCGACCTGAACCCGACCCGAGCCACGTGACTCGACCGAATCAAGTCCAAACCCTAACCCGGTGAACCGTTGGATCGAGATCCAACGGCCGAAATCGAGCCGCGACCGATCCGTTCGGATCCGATCGCACTCCACGCGATCGCGGACTGGCCGATCGTGCCACGCGGACGGGCCGGCGTCGTCGTCTCCGCCGGATCCGAAGCCGGACTCGCGCCGCGTCATGGCCGTGTAGGTTTAGGTTTCCGTTTCGCGACGGACGCCGAGGCTATTTAAGGCCTGGTCACACTTCGAGGTCGGCCACGACCTTGCGCACTCCATAGCCCCTACTCACCAAGGCAGAGCTTGGCCGCTTAGCCGCGATAGCTCGCCAGAAGTTGAGCGCCACTCCGCCGCTGTTTTTGCCTCGTCTCGCCGCCGTCCGCCGTCTTCCGCCGAAGTTGGAGCCTGGCCCGAGTCCTCAAGTCAAGGCGCACTGCGGTACCTCTCACTCCGTCGAGAAACCCCGGCGCTGCTTGCTCGGGCTGCCGCCTCCGCTCTCCGGCTGCTTTGCAGCTCCGCTGCGTCGCCATCGACCTCGCGAAGCTGCGCGCCGTCCGATCTTGATCGTGCGGTTGAGGTGAAGTTCACGTGTTTCCAAACCCGATTAGATCTCGACCGTTGGATCAAGATCCAACGGCCCACGATTGCCACGCGTCGTAGTAGTGTTAATGTAGGATTAGATCCGACCGCCCGATCTAGATCGAACGCCCACGATCATCGAGTAGTTTTCAACGTGTTAACCCTCGATCTAATCGCGCCGCTGATTTTCAAATCAACGGACACGATCGCGCCACGCGTCCGGAAGCCGAGCGCCGCGCTACCACGCTGGGCAGGTGGTCACCGACACGCTGGGCCCGCTGTCGGTCACGCGCTTAGCCGTGAATCGCACCATGACGTTACCCATGACGCCATCTGGGTCCCACTGCCGCCAAGACTGCGGCCGAGCCTCGCCGACGCCACCCGAGTGGTCCCACATGTCGGGCCTCACGTGAGCCATGGACCGGTCCACGGTGAGACCCGAGCCGAGCGTGGACCAAGTCCATGGGCTCCACCGACGCCGCAGACCAATCCAAAGGTCTTGCCACGTGTCCATGCCGACGCAATAATTAATTTCGAAAAGAAAATGATTTATTAATTCGAAATAATGATTTCAGATTTTGTTTCAAACTTCAAACGCTTATAACTTTTGCGTTTCAACTCCGATTTGAGTGATTCAAATTTCTAAATTTGTATAAAATTGAGATCTACCTAAATATGAATTTTATTTAATTTTTGGACTAAAGTTTTTCTCTGCAAAACTATTTAATTGATTATTTAAACTTTAAATAATCATAACTTTTGCATCTTAACTCCAAATTTGACGATTCAGCTTTTAAAAACTCATAAAATTATGTTCTCTCTGCTTATGGATTTTATTTGGATGTTTGGACACTTTTTGCCTATTGTTTATTCGTGTATTTGCTATTTGCACGCTTTTACGAGTAGACGTTGAAGTGCCTAAGGATTCAAGGAGAAGTATTAACTCAGGATCCAACTCAAGACCAAGAACAAGTACTTTTTGAAGGCAAGTTGTGCTTTGACCATGTTGATCCTATTTTGAAATCTATTTTGATTTAACCTATTGCATGCTAAGTTCAAATAGAAAATACTTTATTTAAACATGGGGATTAGATAAACACCAATCTACTTGTATGACACCTTGATTATTTAAGTATGTGCCATGACCCTTTGTCACCCTAGTTGTGGATTACTAGTTGGACATTATTAAATTGCCAACATGGGTTTAGAACGTTGTAGTATATTGCTTAGAGCACGCTGCGTGCTCATGACATGATTTTGGACAATCAAATGTTAATATTGACTTAATGATATATTGAACTGTTTTGGAAAGGTATCATGTGATGTTGATGGCACGTGGTGCATGGTAATCAACCGGGTTTGATAAACGATTTCGGCCAGGGGCATGTGGCAAGAGTAATCAGCGGGCCGATTGTGGCATTGGGGATGTTGATTTGGTTCTTCTAGTAGTCTTGCCTGGTCACCCTAAGGACTTAACCTTGCAAGCCTTTGAACTGAGTCTAACGTGCAACCACATGTCTCAGAATGGGACGGACCTAGTTGACTAAGTTGCTAATAACGCACTGTGGGACCTCGGAGGTCAACTACACCCTTTGTGTAAGTTGTACGGGGAGCGCATCTGGTGAGGCCAGGTACCCATCTAACGGTTGATTGGCCTAGACTTCGCCTTAGCTAAGGGAAGGGTTAGTGTGCACAAGCAGGGAGGACCACTTGTATTGTTAGAAGTTTCCGAAAGACTTTGTTACTGAACTCGCCTGTGGTGTTTGTTGTATCTTGTGGGTAAAGTGCATAACCTCTCGCAGAGTATAGAATCTATTCGAATAGCCGTGTCCGTGGTCTTGGACATCGCCGGAATTACAAATAAGGGTTAGATTTTACGAAAATAACTTGGTTTTGAAAGGTTGGGTTGGATTAATGATGACGTTGATGGAAATGTGGTTTAGGATGGGAAAAATGTTTACTAAAACTTCTTGAAAAGTTATTTATGCTTTACTTGTTTTTACCGCTTTGAATCTACTTATGCTACTTTTCAAATGTCAAGCATCGCAAATATACCTTGAGCTATTCCTTTGTACCAAGCCATGCATATAGTATATTAGCTTTGCATTACGTGCATGACTTGCCGAGTACCAAGTACTCACCCTTGCCACCCTACAACACAGTTGAAGAGGAGAATACACCGGCTTTGGAGGAGGAGCTCCAAGAGGATCCGTCTACTTAGGAGCGAGCCCGCCGGTTGCCTGTGGTATACTGGATGGCGCCACGATGTTACCTTCTTTGATTTTCTGCTGCTACTATTTCTCTCTTAATAAGTATCGCCCTGCGAGGTGTACATTTGTGACTTGGCCATAAGGTCAGGTAACCAGTTTGCTTAATTAAATAAAAGTACTTTGATAGTATCGAATGGTATGATTGTGATATTTACCGATGTTAAGACTGTGTGCACTAGCGCGTTCCTGGACTAGTGTTGAATACACAGAGGGTCCGGATTTGCAAATTCGGGGTCCCGACACATCCTGAGTCTGGGTCCTTTTCCACGTCTGCGGCAAGGTTTAAGATCGTTCTGCCCGCGCACGCCCCACGCGTCTGGGGGCCCCCCGCAGCGTAAGTTTTCGTCGTCTTGGCTTCTGGGCGGGCTCAGCTTTCTTCTTTGCTGATGCTGGTTTGTTCTCTCTTTCTTTTCAGCGCTCCCGGCCTAGGCTCGGGACTGCCGCCGGCGGCGCCTCCGTCAGCCGCCTTGGCGAAAGTGCGTCGGGGCTGAGGTCGTCCCGCGCCGTCGCCACGCCAGGTGACCTCCCAGCGGTGAGGGCTCGGCCGCCGAGTGCCTGTGCCGCCGTGGTCGCCGCCAGAGCCGAGCCGACGGCGATGGGCGCTGGCTCAGCCGCCGAGGGAGCTGGTCGTGGTGCGGCACCTCATCGCCATGCTACGCCCACTTACGAGTATGGCCTGAGTCGCGGCTGGGGGTGAGGCTGGCGACTGAGCGTATCGCTGCAGAAGACACCTTCCACCTCACCCGGGCGCCCGACGCCCTGGCGGGCTTGGCGGGGCGGCTGCGGGTGGAGCCCCGAGGTGCGGACGCCGACAGCAGCGACAGCTCTGGTGATGGCGCCTCCTTCTGAGGAGCTTCCGGGCGGTCACTGCAAAAAAGTTTTTACCTCGCACTCCACTCTTTTTTTGGACAATAATTATATTTGTAATATTATGCTGGTCGATCGGGGGGGCAGGCTGCCCCCTCTGACTTTTATCTTCTGCACTTCTATATTAGTGGCGACTGTTCGCTAGATGTCTGTCACGCTAAGATCATACGAACGTAGGTCGGAGCGCTAGTACTTTCAAGGGAAGTACACAGGGGGTGACATTTCTAACCGGTCGGGCCGTTGTAGAGACATTCCCCGACTTAACGGGCTCGGAGTACATTCGCGAGCGTTCGTAGTACGAAATGCTCATGTATGCTTACGTGGGGGCGGAGTGTTCCCGACTGGCCGCGGAGCGCACCACACGGGCAGTCCCTTCTTCCGCGAGGCGCTACTTAGCAACCATAGCCGCTGGGGCGTAGGCCGTAGCACCTGGGTCGAGAGGGTTACCGCTAGGGAGGACCGAACGACCGGCTAGATCGCCGGCCCATGTGAGCATGCGTTCGCAAGTGTTCTTGGTAAGAGACGTTTACGTGGGCTTACACGGGGGAGGAGTGCTCCCGACCGGCTGTGTATCGCTCCCCACGGGCAACACCCTCTCCCGCAGGGCACTACTTAGCAACCGTAGCCGCCAGGGCATAGGTCGTAGCGCCTGGGTCGAGAGGGTTGCCGCTAGGGAGGATTGAACGGCCGGTCGGGTCACCGACCAGCGTAAGCGTACGTTCGTGAATGGTTGCGGGAGCGCCACCGAGCCCTGGGTCGGTTGGCGGATCGCTTCGATCGGCGTGGACATTCAGATATCCCTAGCGAGGTTCTGATGTCCGAATGCTAACTAAACGTCGTAGCTCGACGCGGCCTTCGTTGGCGTGGGTGCCCGGATGCCTTTAGCACGTGCCTGAGTGCTAGTTTTACGTCGTAGCTCGACGGAGGGCGTCCGTCCCGAGTCCCCATCTGGTGAGGCCGTCTGCGGGAGGAGTGGCCGCTGTCTATCCCACGTATACGCCCCGTCCGCAGGCGTGGGACCTGGAGGGAGGGAGCGTACGCGCGTTTACCAACGTTGGTTTGAACGCCGGCCGTGCTCGCGTGAGCTGGTAACGGGTGATCCGAGTGGAACCTGGAGATCCCTCCAAGGGGGATCCTCCCTAGCAGATGATCCCAGCACGGGTGTCTGGTCCTCTGGGACGTTCCATAAGAAACCTTTCTTTACTCGATCCCGTATCGGACCCGAGGCCGTTCGCCGGCCCAGAGCACAGCTGGCTGTCACCCATCAATGGGCTCCGCGGGAGAGTGTGAAGCATGGTCTCGGACACGAGTCAAGGCGATCGGGTCGTCCGCCGACCCAACTAGAGGTCCACCGAGGGCTCGCCCTTTCCTCGCCCCTCGCTCGTTCGACTTCCGGGGTGGCTCTAAATCCGCTTAGCGGATTAGGCCTTCGGAACCCGTGGCGCTCGACTGGGCCCCGGGCTTGAGTCACCGAACTCTTTGCCCTGTCGGTGCCGCAGCGGTCCAGTGGGCCTATCATAACTGTTGCGGGGCGGCTAGCTCGGCCCGGCGACAGAGATTGAGAAATCGTAGGGCGCGCCGCTAGAGGCGGCATCTTGGCGCCCCCGGGTGTCCTGTCAAGATTTAATGCGTAGTGGGGGAATCGGAGAACGAGGCGTCTTACCCATGGCCTAGTCAGTGGAGGCGTTGGCAGCCGGAGGGACGGGACACGCGACGGTTCGCCCGAGGCAGTGCCTGTTCGTATCACGCCTGTTCGGTCGGCGCTTCTTCGGCTCTTATAAAGGTGCTGTGGAGGGCGCCGGGATGGGTAGTTAGTCCTGCTTGCTTCGTCTTCCTGCCTTCGTCTGTGGCCAGAGAAAAATGGGAAAGCAAAAGGGAGCCGGGGTAGAGAGTTCCGTACCTTCCTTCTTCCCTCGCTCCCTCGCTTTTTCGGTTTCTCGGAGATGTCGTGGCCTGAGTGTTCCATCTAGCCCAACCGCGCGATCGGCCTGGAGATGAAGGGGTTCCTTTCTCCACGGGACATCTCGAGGTGGAGGGTGCCGGTGGGGGCTTCGGTCCCTTCGCCGGGTGATGGTGAGATCGTCGTGCCCGCCTCATTCTATGAGCCTGGGTTCGGCCTTCCGCTCCATCCCTTCGTCCGCGTGTTGCTGCACTTCTACAAGGCGGAGGTGCATCACCTCAACCCCAACGGCGTCCTTCACATCGCGGTCTTCATCACGCTGTGCGAGGCGTTCCTAGGGATCGATCCTCACTGGGTGCTCTGGAGGCACTTCTTCTAGGCGCGGTTGAGGAGGGACAAGCGGGGAGATGCTTCGGTGCCCATTGGCGGTGTGGCCTTCCAACTACGTGGTGGCCGGGCGGCGGACTACATCGAGATGAGGCTGCCGTCGTCGAACCGGACTTGGCACTCCAAGTGGCTTTACGCCCAGAACCTCGGAGGCAGTGCCCCGACCTTCACCGGCTGGCTTCCCGTGATGGGGCCCGAGTGGAACTGGGGCGGGAGAAGGTGGAGGCGATTATCGACCGAATCAAGGTCCAGAGGGAGCGGGGCCTGACCGGTGACGTTGTCGTGCGCGTGTTCATGGGGATGCGACGGAGCTTGAGGCCCGGGTCTCCGCCGTCATCGGCGGAGATGCCACCGCGGCGGCGGCCGACCATCCCGAGCTGTTCTCGGTGCATCACCCCCCGGATCTGGTAATCCGAGCAGCTTTTTTGCCTTCCCTCTTTCCTTTCCTTGAGCCCTCGAGGTTTTTGATCCGATAGGCGCTTCTGTGTCCCCCAGGGGCTTACCGGGATGGTGTCCCGGGCCTTGCTGCCGGGGGAGAAGGAGTTGAGGGCTGCGGCCCGGGCGGGGGCCGCACAGCGCGATTCCGACCGCAGGAGGCGGAAGGAAGAGGGGAGGAAAAGGAGAGAGAAGAGGCAAGAGCGCGCGGCAAGGGCTGCGCGCGGCGAAGAGGTTACCGACACGACCACCGTCGAGTTGGGTGACCAAGGGTCGACCTCGAGCGACAGTGACGGGGACGACGGGGCCGATCCGTACCGCCTGTACAACCTCTGGCTGCCGACTAGCAGCAGCCTGGGCAAAGGCGCCGCCGCAAGTGCCACCACCACTGGACCCCAGGTGGGGGCGCCCCCAGCGGGGCTGCCCTCAAGGAGGCGGAGGGCGGACACGCCTCCACGCGGCGGAGCGTCGAAGAGGGCGTGGGTGTCGCGCTCCCGCTCGTCGCGGTAAGTGTCCTCTCCGACGCCAAGCTGCACCGTGTGGGGTTGCTTGAGCGATTTCTGACCAAGCGCCCAGTAGGGACTACACGAGGGTAACCGCGGCGCCGGTGGGGCGCCCTGCAGCGGTCCCGCAAGGTCCGGGGCCGTCCTCGCTGCCAGCGGGCGTGGAGGTGCCGCTGGTCGATCCAGAGCGGCGGCGGGCACCGAGGTGCCGCAGGTAGTGGAGGCGCCGCCGGCGGAGCCCGAGCGCGAGGAACCCCCGGCAGCCCCTGTCGAGTCGGGGACCACGGAGAGCGAGGAGTGGCTCCCGCCACCACCTCCGAGGGATCCGCCGGCTCACGCGATCCGCTCATCCGAGGCGGTCCCGTCGTTGTCCGGGGTCCCATCGATGGGGGCGGTTCCTGGCTGAAGCACCCATCATTGAACGGACCAGTGAGCCACCGGCCGCCCTTGCCCATGCTGATTTGGCGGGGCGCGGATCCGTCTGGGAGGCCGCTCCTTGTCCAGGACGACGCGACGGAGCGCGAGGATTGGGAGGGCCTCGCGGAGGGTGTGCGGGAGGCCGAGGCTGAGATGGGCCGGATCCGGACGGACCTGGATCTCGTCGTCGCGTCTCTCGGCAGGGCGCCGGGTGCCGTTGCCGAGAGAATTCACCCGGTCGCGCGAGGTGAGTCGAACAAACTTCGTCCCCGCAGCTTTCGCGGCAGGCTTGCAGTAGGCTGGAGGGTCTAGTTTTCCCACAAGACGAAGGACAAGACATAGGGGGAGAATGATGGAATAAGTCCTTGTACTGTTGGTCTTTGTGGTCCTCATGGTAGTTTGCTTTTTAGAACAGCATCTAAGGACAGCATCTTAGACTAGACTAGCATCATAAGGACAGCATCTAAGGACAGCATCTTAGACTAGACTAGCATCTTAGACTAGCATCTTAGCATATGCTTGACTGCCCTGGCTAGCTATAAATATGTAACCCCAACCCCTCAGGAGGGGCATGGCATTGAGTGAGAAATAAACCCGAAAATTGCCCCAACTCCTATTGTCACCCTCTCTAAATGAGAGTAAGAATTCAGCTACTAACAAGTGGTATCAGAGCCGTTCTTTCCTGCAGCCTAAACATCTCTTGCTCATCTCCTTCCCACGCCCCCCTTTGCTCTGCTAGCAAGAAGAATAACAAATTGCTCTCGCCACCCTTCAACTTCGAACAGACGAGCAAAGAAATGCCGGAGGCAGATTCTTCCCTAGAAGCGATCCCCCACTAGCACGCCATGTCCGAAGAGACGATCTCGGCCTTCGGTCGCCTCGGCCGCACCAAATAGAGGCCGAGGTTGCCGCAGCAGAGGATCGCGAGCGAGCAAAGAAGCAGAGATCGCAGCTGACGGCAAGGGTGGCAAAGCCGGCGGCGCGGAATCGGGCAAAGAAGAAGGGCAGGCGGAAGCAAGTGATGCAACACAGGCGTGGCGGCAAAGCAGAGCTCAAGGCTCTGGCCAGAGCTCCAGCAGCTTCCGCCGCCGACGGCGGCACCGGCTGGGCTCAAGTGGGGAGGGAGGCAAAGGCGAGAGGGCGGCAAGAAGGCGCCGCGCAACCCCATGAGCGGTGGCGGCCAGACAGCGCAGACGCGCTAACGGGCGCTCGATGGCGGCGAATGTCGACGGAGATCGCGGCCTTTACAGCGGCGCTCTCCTTCCCGGACCGTGACGATGGTCACCACGGATCCAGGCCATTGTCAGGACGCCGGTCCGGCAGTGGATGGCCTACCCTCACCAAGACCAACTACGTCGAGTGGGCTGCGGTAATGCGGGTACGGCTCCAAGTGCGGCACATGTGGGAAGCAGTTCGGTACGGCGACGTCGAGTACTACGAGGATCAACGGGCGCTGGATGCCCTCATAGCTGCAGTACCGTCCGAGATGTAGTTCTCGCTTTCCAAAAAGTGAACTGCCAAGGAGGCCTGGGATGCCATCGCTGCGGCACGCATCGGCAGCGACCGCGCCCGCAAGACCACCCTGTAGGCACTTCGCAAGGAGTGGGAGAACCTGGCCTTCAAGCCAGGTGAGGACGTTGATGACTTTGCTCTCCGTCTCAACACTCTGCTGCAGAAGATGGTGCAGTTCGGCGATGACACCTACGACGAGGAGAGAGCCGTCCAGAAGCTTTTTCGTTGTATCCCCGAAAGGTACAAGCAGATCGCTCGCTCGATCGAGTCTCTGCTGGATCTCTCCACGATGTCGATCGAAGAGGCGATAGGTCGCCTCGATGCGTGCCGCAGCGATGGCATCCCAGGCCTCCTTGGCAGTTCACTTTTTGGAAAGCGAGAACTACATCTCGGACGGCACTTCGCAAGGAATGGGAGAACCTGGCCTTCAAGCCAGGTGAGGACGTTGATGACTTTGCTCTCCGTCTCAACACTCTGCTGCAGAAGATGGTGCAGTTCGGCGATGACACCTACGACGAGGAGAGAGCCGTCCAGAAGCTTTTTCGTTGTATCCCCGAAAGGTACAAGCAGATCGCTCGCTCGATCGAGTCTCTGCTGGATCTCTCCACGATGTCGATCGAAGAGGCGATAGGTCGCCTCAAGGTCGTCTACAGCGACGAACCACAGTCCCTCTCGGGGCCTATCACCATCGACGGGAAGCTGTATCTCACTCGGGAACAGTGGGAGGCCTACCAGGGTGTCGGGAAGAAGGGGGAGTCCTCTTCCACGACAGGCGGCCGCAAGCGCGCCAAGCCGCTACGGACGCTGGCCCAGCGTCGGGCGCGAGGACGCGTCTGCGGTGACTCGCGAGGCGCCAGTGGCGGCGCCACGCAAGAACCGTGGTTTAAGACGAGACGACTCGCCGCGAATCGCGTGGCAAGCTTGGCTATTGGGCCAAGGAGTGTCGCCCGACCACGACGCGTGGCCAGGCCCACGTCGCGCAGTGGAGGAAGAAGAGCCGCTCGCTCCTGGCACACGCAAGCATCGAAGCTATCTCCGGCGGCATCGGCCGCGGCCGAATCTCCTCCACCTTGATGAGCCGAGAGCACACGCCTTCCTTGGCGGCAGCTCAAGCGACAAGATTGACGGTGGTGCTCGACACCGGGCGCTACCCATCACATGACCGGTCGACGGGAGTTCTTCACCGAGCTTGACTCCAACGTCCGAGGCTCCGTCAAGTTTGGGGACGCCTCCAGCGTGGAGATCAAGGGCGTCGGCTCTGTCCTCTTCACCGCCGAGTCTGGAGAGCACAGGCTGCTCACCGGAGTCTACTACATCCCCGCGTTAAGGAACTCTATCATCAGCTTGGGATAGCTGGATGAGAACAGCTCGCGCGTGGCGATCAAGAACGGAGTCCTGAGGATTTGGGATCACCATCGTCGCCTTCTCCCCCTAAGGCAACCATGAGGACCACAAAGACCAACAGTACAAGGACTTATTCCATCATTCTCCCCCTAAGTCTTGTCCGTCGTCTTGTGGGAAAACTGGACCCTCCCGGTCCTGGAGCGAAGCTCAAGGAACTTGATCCTCCCAAGGGGCTTGGTGAGCAGGTCAGCAAGCTGGTCCATAGTGTTGATGTAACGCGCCTTGATGCTTCCTTTGTCAAGCAATCTCGGATGAAATGGTACCTCACCTGGATGTGCTTGCTCCGTTCATGAAAAACGGGGTTCTTTGCCAGGGCCAAAGCGGACTTGCTGTCCACCCTGAGTTCCACCGCTTCAGTATCTCTGCCGAGGAGATCACCAAGCAGTCGAGCAAGCCAAAGTGCCTGAGTCGAAGCGGTGGAAACCGCTATGTACTCGGCCTCGCAGCTGGACAGGGCCACCACTTGCTGCTTAACCGACTGCCAGCTAACGAGGCACTCGCTGAGGAAGAAGAGAATCCCGCTCGTGCTCTTGCTTGTGTCGATGTCGCCGCCGTGGTAGCTGTCGTTGTAGCCGACGAGGTGTGCCTCTCCAGGGCACCTCGGGTAGTAGAGGCCGTGGTCGAGAGTCCCCGCGACATAGCGGATGATCCACTTCACAGCCTGTTGGTGTTCCATCGTTGGTCGCTGCATGAACCGACTAACGTAGCCGACGGAGAAGGCTAAATCCGGCCGTGTGTGGACGAGGTAGCGGAGGCTCCCCACAAGACGCCGGTACTGCGTAGCGCCCACCTCTTCCGTCGTGTCGTCGCGGCTCAACTTCAGCCGCTCCTCCATCGGAGTGAGTGCTGGATTGCAGTCGGTGAGCCCAGCCAGCTCAACGACACGCTTGGCGTAGGCGGTCTGTCGAAGCGTGATTCCGGAGTCGTCCTGGTGCACCTCGATCCCCAGGTAGAAGGAGAGAGGCCCTAGGTCACTCATTTGGAAGGTGGCCTTCATCTCCTCCTTGAATACTGCCACCTCCACGTCCTTGGTGCCGGTGATCACCAAGTCGTCGACGTAGACACCCACCAGCAGGGCGTTTCCACCATTGCCCCGCCGGTAGATGGCCGCCTCGTGCGGGCTTTGCTTGAAGCCCATCCTTTTGAGCGTGGAATCCAACTTGGCATTCCACGCCCTTGGTGCCTGTCGCAAGCCATAGAGGGCCTTGCGCAGGCGTAGCACCTTACCCTCCTCGCCGGGAATCTCAAAGCCCGGCTGGCCGTGCACGTAGACCTCCTCCTTCAAATCGCCGTTAAGAAACGCCGATTTAACGTCCATGTGATGAACATGCCGCCTTCCCCGGCAAACAAGAAGAGGAGAAGTCGACGGATTCCATCCGTGCCACGGGGCGAAGGCATCGTCGGTCGATCCTCCTCGCCGCATGAAACCGCGTGCCACCAAGCGAGCCTTGTGCTTGACGATGGCGCCGGCTTCATCCCGCCGCCTTGAACACCCACTTAAGAGTGATCGCTACGGTGACCACGAGGGAGATCGACAAGCTCCAGTGCGGTTCTTCTCAACCGCATCCATCTCCGATCGCATCGCGACACGCCATGCCGCATGTTTCGCGACCTCCGCGAAGATCGAGGCTCGCCATCGCCACACGCAAGATGCAAGCGCCTCCAGATCGCGAGGCACTGTCCGGCATCTACCGGTTGGTCGCCGAGAAGGTTCCCCATCGTACGATACCGCACCGGCTCGCCGTTGTGATATACGTCGAGGCGCTCATCGTGGGAGAGCGGAGTAGCGAACTCCACCGGGCCGTGGTCGACACTAGCTGATGGCGGAGTGGACGTGCCCGGAGGAGTGGCCGTTGGTCTTTGGAGTGCGTGGAGTTGCTCGTTGTGGTAGTGTTGGCGAAGAACTTGCCGCTACCGGAGTTGTGGCCGGAGAGCATGACGCCGGAGCGGTGGAAACTCTGGACCGGGTAGGCATGCTTGATGAAGAGGGGCTGCCTACTCCCCCAGTTCCCTTGAAGTGGACGTACTCGACAGTGAAGTCGTTGTACGTCGGAGTCGAGCCATCGTCCACCGCCTTGTCCCATGCCCATCCTCGCCCTTCGTCGAACACTACGTCGCGCGCCGTGCGCACACGCTGTGTCCTTGGGTCAAGAATGCGGTAGGCCTTCGAGCCCTCCGCTGTAATATCCCGAGTATTTCTATACTCGAGTCATTGTACATTTGTACTCAAACACTATTCAATAATACACTGTTCTTGTGTGTTTCTGTATTTTGAGCTGAGTAGACTCGACTGGGATCCAAAAGAACCCTTTAACTTAATTAAACTCACTCAAAATCAAATCGAGTTCAATTGCGGTTCGTAATTGTCCTTTTGGACAAATTGGAAATTTAGGAAATTAAATGTCTAAAAGTCCTCAAAAACTATCCAAAATATCTTAGAAGTATTCAAAATCAGCTTTAGATGTTTGAATCTTCAAGTTTTGGCATTGGACCAAAATGCCCTCCATAAGTGCATAGTGCCCACATGTGTTTTAAGCCACTCCAAGCCTCCAACCAGCCATTTCCTTATTTCCCCACCTCCTCCCACACGTCTTGAGCAAGGAGAAGGAGAAAGAGAAGAAGAAGGCCACCCAAATCCGCTGGATTCCGGCGATTCAACCGACTAAAATCGACCTGAGGTCGGATTTGGCGCCCTCATCGCGTTCCCCATCTTCTCAACCCCTTCAAGTGAGTATTCCATCGAGATTCATCGATGTCTCTTGGAGTTCCGTGGTGCTTTGCGATCCGACCGATTTCTTGACTCCGGTCGATCCTCTTGCCGTAGCTACGACTCTTTTCTCCTGTAGCTTGCATTTCATCAAGTTTTCCCAAACCCTAGCCTAGGCCATGTCTAGGTACCATGTGTTCAACATCGCATAGCAATTCTCGCTTTAAAATCTAGACTCAGTCGTCGTTAGGTCCGCTTAACTCTATAGTCGACTGGCTTTTAGCCATCTTCAAAATCGAGCATGCTCTCGCTAGGTCTTCGGTTTGTCGGAGTTCTAGTGAGGTAGAGCATGTATAGATTTTTCCCATAGCAGCCTACGGTGGCTAGAGTCGCTAATGAGGAATCGGAATTCAATTTCGCTAAGCCGAAATTTATTTTATTCATTTAGGTGTTAACTATTTTTACAATGGACCGAAGGTCCATAGCGTATAACGATAGCTCCATTAGCTCTTCGATAGCCCTGGTTGCGATCGTAAGAGTCGAAATTAAGTTTCACAAAACTCGCTACAAGTTGTTAGCTCTAGGTCTCTTTTAATTTATTTTTATTTCATAAAATCCTAGAGCTCCGAGGCATGTATTGACTTTACCATTAGTCCCCTTAGAGGCTAGAAAAGCGATTAGAATCGCTTAGATTTGCATTTTAGCACTTTGCATTTTATTTTAGTAATTATAGGCCTCACAAGCCGTTTAAGGCATTTAGCTTTGTTTAGCTTCGTTTAAGGTCAATAAGGTCGATAGCATGCTTTCCGCGTGTTTTGGATCGCATTCAAGTCACTTTTCGGACTTTTGAGTTTCTCGGGTAATTCAGGAGTTAAGCGGGCAATTGATCAAAAGTCGAGAAGATTAAGTCATCCATGTCGGGAATGGCTCCGATAGGTCGTAAGTATCCCTAAGCAACTAGCCGAGGGCTTAAAACAAGTCTCGCGGCATTTCAGCTCAAACGGCCCTTTGGGCGAGATTGCTCGTTGAGCAAAATAGCCATTTTGGCCATATTCCACAATTTAGGTTTATTCACCGCTTAGCTATCTAATGAGTCATTTAGGGTCATATAAGCCTAGTGAAGTCGAAAACGTGCTCCTCGCAAGCGAATCGAAGTTTGAGCCGTTTCGGACCTTGTGCGATCGGGAGCGTATTTAGCGACCCAAAATGCGCTTCGATCGAATTGCTATATAGGTTAAGTGAATTTCGGTGGGGTAAGGCCCAGATAGGTCCTAAATACCCTAGACTACCTGGTGGAATGACCGAGAAATCGCAAATCGATTACATGCGTTACGAACAAAAATGGCTTTTGCCCTACTACGGTGAATAGTGCCATTTTTCCTTTTTCTGAATTTTTCAACTTTTTCCGATTTGGTTTTTTGCTTTGGCTCCTGGCCGATCATTGTAATCCCAAACGAGTTGCGACAAGTCCCGTTAGGTGTGTTATACCTATTTCTAGGTGTTTAACTAAATTTATTTGAATTTTTCTTTATTTTACGCATTTTATTCACTTTGGCGAATTTCACCGAAATCGCCTCATCTGGTCGCGATTGCGCCGTTTTAGCATTTTGATCGCTTCTTTTCTTTCTTAGTGTCTAGATGAGTTCCGTTTGGTGTTAAGTTGGTGTTTATGCGGTTGAGGTCGCTTTTGCTAATTTATTGCTCTTTTCGCCGCTTTTGCCGATTTTGTTCGAATAGAGCCGAGCTGGCTCTGGGATCGCCTCGAACACGCCGTAACTCATCCCGAACATCATCGAGGAAGTGCAACAAGGCAAGCACCTTCCTTTGACCATCTTGAAACCTATATTTCACGATGTTTACTTTGATTTCTCAAACTATATGCATTGTTTATATTCAAGAAAGTGCTAGTTTGTGGGAATGGTAGATATACCACGATTTGGTGGTTTTTCCTCAATTACATTCCCAGAGTTCATTGATAGCCTTAGTAGGGTTGGACAATTAATAAAATGTCACGTGGGTATAAACGACTTAGTAAATGCATATGCTTAGACACTGCAATAGAGATGAGCAAAGTCAGTCATTTACCAAATGCTCAAAACTTATGATAATTGTAATCGGTTTTGGAAATGTTTTGGAAATGTGACTTGTAAAGGTAATTTGATAAAAATGTGCAAAGGTCTAGTTGGTAATTAGACTTGGCGGGAGGTATAATATGTGCTAGTTAAACATGGTGGCGATTGGTTGGCGAGTTAAGTGGAGTTCCCCGCTTGAGTCACTAGGCAAAAATATAAGGACCGAACTTGTGACGCTTTTGAATGAACACTGCAACCGCGCAATCTTTGGGACGGGCGACTGTTTTAGTACACGAAGTGTGAGGGGATAGCCATGCTGTTGGTAGGCCGAAGTGTGGACCTTTTCCCCGTGTTGAAGCGATCGGCGGTGTGTGTCCTCACGACCCGTGTATGCACCTTCGTGAGTGCGCTTGTACTTATGCAATGGGAATCGCTCGATTCATGTTTGATTGATACAACGGTGTACGCCTTTCTATGGGATAATGCCGCGGCAAAAACTTCGCCGTCCACGATGGATATTCCGTGGTCGCTCGAGTGGTGGTTGGCCTCTTATCGCCATAGTAGTGGGTTTATCGTCGCCGGCCTTTGGGTGTGGCTATAGCCTCAACGATGGGAAAGAATAGATCATTCTTGTATATCGGATACCTCGTGGTATCGCGTGTACCCTGGATGACAGGGATGCAAGTCCGAGTTGTGTTTGGGTAAAGTGCGCAAACTCTGCAGAGTATCAAATAATTCTAATCGATTAGCCGTGCTCACTGCTATGAGCAAATCTTCTTTAATCATATCAAGTATAGAAATTTGGTTTGGTTTTGAAAATGAAAAATTATCTCGAGTCGATATAAAGTATGTGGTTGAATACGGTACTTGATGGATTTGTGGATATGTGGATATGATACTTGGAGGATTTATGAATATGTATGGATGTCGATTCAGATCCCACCGCGACCATGGATGGTGGCAAATTGTGGAGCTCGATTGTTATTTATCTTTGTAAATATGTTTTATTCAAATCATTGTCTTTCAAATTATGTATTACATTTCGATGAATCGCTTCAAATCACTCGCTGCAATAGACTTAGTGTAGTAGCCATTTCAATCGTGACACCGCATATTAATTATAATTGCATACACTAAAGTCTTGCGAGTACATACGTGTACTCACCGCTGTCGCTTAACCCTTTTCCACAGAGGAAGGTAATGATGATGTCCCTGATGATGGCGAGACCCTTTTCTCGCGAGTGTTGCGGCTTCAGAGTCCCTCCCTCCGCCAAGAGCCTCGTGGGGTGGTCTGCCACCGCTGGTTGTCTTTCTTTTGTTTCCGCTGTCGCTTTACTTCTTTTTGTTTCTGTAATACACTTGTTAAAGGTTTACACCCAGTTATGTAAATTATCTTAGTTTATATTTTAGTGCATTGATAATAGGGTTGTGGGTACGCGATACTGGGCTACTGATACAGGGATCGATGCAGATCGCGTCTGATGCACCGGTCCGGTTAAGGGTTCGATCCCGCCGATCGAATTTTTAGATTCAGATTTTGGTGTCGAGGCTTCCTGTTGCTATACGGTGCTATACGCTACAAGAGATGGCGACAAGACGTGATATAGGAAGAGGAGTCCTCACAGCGTTGGTATCAGAGCCATTGACTCGCAGGAAGACTTAGTTAGCCTGGTCGTTAGACTTAGGAACAAATTTTTCTTCTCAAAATTTATTTTGAAGTACAAAACTCTATTTTGAAAGTGTAGAATGCTATTCTTGTCCATTCTATAGCTTTTCACTTATCTACTCTTCAAAATGAATCGATCTTAATCCAAATTTCAAAATTTGTTTCCTTCTTCTATCTTGTTCAAAAGAATTAGGAGGAACACGGGTTTAGCTAAAAATGGGTTAAGGTTAGATGTTTATGGTTGTAATTAGGGATTATTTGTCGTTTCCTTAGGTTGACTTGTGATTTGATTCTTATGCTTCTTTGAATGAGTGTTTGTAGAATGTTGTGCTTTTGGAGGTATCCTTAAGAGTCAAACATTTTGCACCTGTTTCACGCAGTTTAATTGACTCAACTGTGCATTTCAGATGCCTCCCTGAGGAGAGCGATTCAGGCGCTTCAAAGTGATGATGGGAGCGTGGCAAAGGTAAAGGTGCGGGGCCCAGCAGTCGCAGGTCCCTACTGGTGGGTCAGCTGGGGCTCAGTCTAAGCTACATGCCCAGAGCGAGGAGCTCCCTCCACCTCCTCCTGCTTCCCGACATGGTGCACTCATGTTGCGCAGACTCGGCTCATGGAGCCGATGGTCCAGTCGCTCAGGGCAGCAGAAGGCAGAAGAAGAAGAAGAAGTTAGCCTCGGTTGCCTGAGTTCCAAATAACTTCGACCGCCGAGCTTTTTCACTACAGATCCGATGGAGGCAGAGAGGATTGGCTTAGCGACATGGAGGAAGTTGGAGTTAGTCGGTTGCACCGATGCGAGAAGGTTCAAGACACCGCCTACTACCTCCAGGGACCAAAGCCTTCGTGGTGGAGCAGCCTTCAAGGTCGTTTCGCCTCGCAGATCAGTCACCACATGGGCAGAGTTCAAGACCCGCCCGCTCCTTCCATGTTCCAAATGGGCTTGATCGATATCAAGAAGCGGAGTTCTACGACCTTCGCCAGGGATCTATGATGTTGATGGACTACCTCCACCGCTTCAACCATTTGTCACGCTATGTTGCCGATGAGGTGACCACCGAGGCTAGGAGAGTGACATTGTTCAAGGAGCACCTCACCGAGGAGATCCGGTTCAGCCTGCCGGCCATGATATCCCTAGCCTTGTGTCTTGGTGAGCAAGGCCATCAAGATTGAGGATGGCGCCAAGGCGCTTATGGAGAGCCGCAAGCGCAAATGGGCAGCTTCGGCCACGATCGATGGCGGACCTTCCAAGACTCGCACCTTTCACTCGGGCCTGCTTCCACCTTCGGGCCGCCAGCTCAGAGGTCCTGTGGCTTGCCTCCTCGCTCGCCAGAGTTCTGCGATCACCTAGTCGTCCGGCAGTTAGCTTGGGGTCCCAGAACCCATTTAGCCATATCACATGCTTCTCTCGCGCCAGGGGCTACTTCGCTGCTCGTCCGAAAGCAGCAAGAAGAATGACAGTAGGTGCACCACCGCCCCTGTGGTCGGGCCTGTGGACGTGGGTGGACAAATGTCGCCTTGCCTCGGCGGCTGGGCCCGGCCGTGGGTCGCCGAATGTGGCCACCGCAGAGGAGGCAGCAGCCTCCAGATGTTGTGTTGGGTACGCTTGTCTGCTCATTCCGTGCCCACTTTGGTTCTATTTGACTCGGAGCATCGCATTCTTTCATCTCTTCACGCTTTGTTGCTTTGCATGAGGTTCATTCTGCTCGCCGAGAGGTACTTGTTGATCCGCTCACCTGGATCCGCTTTTGATCGCCGAGCTTGTGAGTCCAGGGGTTAGGATTGTGATCAATGGGGTAGATTTACGGGGTGATCTCATTAACATTGAGACGTCAGGTCTTGATGTGATTTTGGGTATGGATTGGTTGTCCAAGAATCAGGGCAAATTGATTGTGCCAGGAGGTCAATTTCATTAGTCAACCACGATGGCATTCTTTGTTACCTTTTCTTCGTTTCCAAAGAAGGCGGCCTTTACTCGCTGCTCTTTCTATTCCGGAGACCACCAGTACCGGTGATATGTGAGTACCCGATGTGTTCCCCGATGAGTTGCCGTGTTTGCCACCGATCGTGATTTGGAGTTCATCATCGATCTCTTACCTGGCACTTCTCCAATTTCTAAGCGTCCCAGACAGATGCCTGGCGATGAGCCGATTGAGTTGAAGACTCGGCTCAAGGAGCGATTAGAGAAGGGGTTCATTCGTCCCGCTTCTTCTCCCTGGGGCGATCGATTCTGTTTGTGAAGAAGAAAGACGGCACTCTTCGCATGTGCGTTGATTAATGGTCTTTGAATGAGGTCACTATCAAGAACAAGTATCCTCTCCTGATCGACGATTTGTTTGACCAATTAGGCGAGCTCGAGTCTTCTCCAAAATAGACTTGAGATCCGGCTATTTTCACTCAAGATCCGTCAGGAGGATATTGTGAAGACCGCATTCACTACTCGCTACTGGCCTCAGACGAGTACACAGCTTGTTTCATTTGGCCTCACCAATGCACCACCCACCTTCATGAATCGATGAACAAAGTCTTCATGGAGTTCCTTGATAGATTTGTGGTTGTGTTCATTGATGACATCCTCATATACTCTAAGGATGATGATGAGCACGCACTTCACTTGCATATGGTGCTTAGCAAGCTTCGCGAGCATCGCTTGTATGCCAAGTTCAATGAAGTGCGAGTTCGCTCAAGCAAGTGGAGTTTCGGGGCATGTCCTGTCGGAAGGTGGGGTAGCGCTTGATCCACGCAAGGTACAGGATGTACTCGCTGGGAGCAAACCCGCAATGTCCCCGAGATTCGGAGTTTTCTCGGTCTTGCCGGATACTATCGCCGGTTTATCGAGAACTTCTCCAAGATTGCTAAGCCAATGACAGCGCTACTCAAGAAGGAGAAGAAATTCGAGTGGTCACCTGGTTGTGAGTCCAGCTTTTAGGGAGTGAAGAATAGACTCACCATCGCACTGTTGGTCCTTCCCGACATTCACAAGAACTTCGATGTCTATTGTGATGCATCCCGCCTTGGACTTGGTTGTGTGTTGATGCAGAGGGCAAAGTGGTTGCTTATGCTTCTCGACAGCCTAAAGCCTCATGAAGCCAATTACCCGACGCATGATTTGGAGCTTGCAAATGTTGTTCATGCTCTCAAGTCGTGGCGACATTATCTCATAGGAAACAGATGTGAGATCTACACCGACCACAAAAGCTTAAAGTACTTCTTTCGCATGACAGATCTGAATTTGAGGCAGCGTCGATGGCTAGAGCCGATCAAAGACTATGATTTGGGTATTCATTACCATCCTGGCAAGGCGAATGTGGTTGCAGATGCCCTCGCCGCAAGTCGCACACGATGAATGCCTTGGGTGTCATTGGCCGCCTCACCGGTTGAAGAGTTTCGTAAGCTCAATCTAGAAGTGGTTGAGTATGGTTACATTTCGCTTTAGCCGCACAACCCACTCTAGAGTCTCAGATTCGTGCAAATTTCAACTCCAAGATGATGCCGTGATTGAGATTAGACGCCAGCTTGGATCAAGATGGCGATCTCCGTGTTTCTATAAAGGGGTCCAATGGGTCGATCATGCATGGGCAGCAGATGTATGTCCTGGATGATATAGAGATCAAGGAGTTGATCTGTCGTAAGCCCATGATACCCTCTCTCTCTGCTCATCCTGGTAGCACCAAGATGTACCAGACCTTCGCAGCAATTCGGTGGCCAGGTATGAAGAAGGAGATCGCGGCTCATGTGGCACATTGTGATGTGTGCCGGCGTGTCAAGGCCGAACATCAAAGGCCACCGGATTACTTCACCATTGCAGATCCCTCGAGTGGAAGTGGGAAGAGATTGGGATGGATTTCATTACCGCCTACCGAGGTCCTCCGCCGGCCACGACTCTATTTGGGTGATCATTGACCGTCGACCAAGGTAGCTCATTTCATCGATTCGTACCACCTATTCTCGAGCCAAGCTAGCGGAACTCTATTTGCATAATATTGTTCGGCTCCATGGAGTTCCAAAAGTCATAGTCTCTCGACCGTGGTTCGCAGCTTCACCTCCAGATTTTGGGAGAGTTTGCAGTCCATTCTTGGCACTAAGCTATCCTTCAAGATCGCTTACCATCCCCAAACTGACGGACAGACGGAAAGGGCAAACCAAATCCTTGAAGACATGCTAAGGGCTTGTGTCTTTGTGCTACAAAGAAGTCATGGGAGAAATGCTTGCCATTTGTCGAGTTCTCCTACAACAATCATCAAGTCGGTCTTGAGATGTCGCCTTCGAGGCTCTTTATGGCAAGAAGTGCAGAACGCCCTTGTTTTGGTCCGAGGTTGGTGAGAGGCAATTCTTCGGACCGACTATGATTGAAGAGGCCGAAAGGCAAGTTAGCTTCATTCGAGACCTACCAAAGAAGCTCGGTCTCGTCGAAGAGCTACGCCGATCGCCGCCGCCATGAGTTGAGCTTTGAGGTGGGTGACTTTGTCTACCTCAAGGTCTCACCACTCCGCAAGACTCGCAGATTTCAAGTCCGCGGGAAGCTAGCTCCGCGATACATCGGTCCGTTCCAGATTCTCGAGAAGGTTGGTGTTGTAGCTTATCGACTTGAGCTACAACCACATCTTTCGGACGTTCACGATGTATTCCACGTATCCCACCAAGAAGAGTCTTCGGATTCCATCGAAGTCACTCAATTGGACCATCTTGATCTGCAACCTGATCTTCAGATCGAGAATATCCAGCCAGATTCTCGAGACACCGAGCGTCATACTCGCAGTCAGGTTATCAAGATGCTCTGGGTCCAGTGGAGAAACCATTCAGAAGATGAAGCCACGTGGGAACGTGAAGATCATATCCAAGACGAGTACCCCGACTTCCTTCGAGAGCGTTAGCAATCTCGAGGACGAGATTTTGTAAGGGGGTAGATCAGAATATCCCGAGTATTTCTATACTCGAGTCACTGTACTTTTGTACTCAAACACTATTCAATAATACAATCGTTCTTGTGTGTTTACGTATTTTGAGCCGAGTAGACTCGATCGGGATCCAAAAGAACCCTTTAACTTAATTAAACTCACTCAAAATCAAATCGAGTTCAATTGCGGTTCGTAATTGTCCTTTTGGACAAATTGGAAATTTAGGAAATTAAATGTCTAAAAGTCCTCAAAAACTATCCAAAATATCTTAGAAGTATTCAAAATCAGCTTTAGATGTTTGAATCTTCAAGTTTTGGCATTGGACCAAAATGCCCTCCATAAGTGCATAGTGCCCACATGTGTTTTAAGCCACTCCAAGCCTCCAACCAGCCATTTCCTTATTTCCCCACCTCCTCCCACACGTCTTGAGCAAGGAGAAGGAGAAAGAGAAGAAGAAGGCCACCCAAATCCGCTGATTCCGGCGATTCAACCGACTAAAATCGAATCGGAGGTTTGGATTTGGCGCCCTCATCGCGTTCCCCATCTTCTCAACCCCTTCAAGTGAGTATTCCATCGAGATTCATCGATGTCTCTTGGAGTTCCGTGGTGCTTTGGCGATCCGACTGATTTCTTGACTCGGGTCGATCCTCTTGCCGTAGCTACGACTCTTTTCTCCTGTAGCCGCATTTCATCAAGTTTTCCCAAACCCTAGCCTAGGCCATGTCTAGGTACCATGTGTTCAACATCGCATAGCAATTCTCGCTTTAAAATCTAGACTCAGTCGTCGTTAGGTCCGTTTAACTCTATAGTCGACGGCTTTTAGCCATCTTCAAAATCGAGCATGCTCTCGCTAGGTCTTCGGTTTGTCGGAGTTCTAGTGAGGTAGAGCATGTATAGATTTTTCCCATAGCAGCTTCCGGTGGCTAGAGTCGCTAATGGAGGAATCGAATTCAATTTCGCTAAGCCGTAAATTTATTTTATTCATTTAGGTGTTAACTATTTTTACAATGGACCGAAGGTCCATAGCGTATAACGATAGCTCCATTAGCTCTTCCGATAGCCCTGGTTGCGATCGGAAGAGTCGAAATTAAGTTTCACAAAACTCGCTACAAGTTGTTAGCTCTAGGTCTCTTTTAATTTATTTTTATTTCATAAAATCCTAGAGCTCCGAGGCATGTATTGACTTTACCATTAGTCCCCTTAGAGGCTAGAAAAGCGATTAGAATCGCTAGATTTGCATTTTAGCACTTTGCATTTTATTTTAGTAATTATAGGCCTCACAAGCCGCTTAAGGCATTTAGCTTTGTTTAGCTTCGTTTAAGGTCAATAAGGTCGATAGCATGCTTTCCGCGTGTTTTGGATCGCATTCAAGTCACTTTTCGGACTTTTGCCGCTTTCTCGGGTAATTACCTGGAGTTAAGCGGGCAATTGATCAAAAGTCGAGAAGATTAAGTCATCCATCTGGGAATGGCTCCGATAGGTCGTAAGTATCCCTAAGCAACTAGCCGAGGGCTTAAAACAAGTCTCGCGGCATTTCAGCTCAAACGGCCCTTTTGGGCGAGATTGCTCGTTTTAGAGCAAAATAGCCATTTTGGCCATATTCCACAATTTAGGGTTTATTCACCATTAGCTATCTAATGAGTCATTTAGGGTCATATAAGCCTAGTGAAGTCGAAAACGTGCTCCTCGCGCAAGCGAATCGAGTTTGAGCCGTTTCGGACCTTGTGCGATCGGAGCGTATTTAGCGACCCAAAATGCGCTTCGATCGAATTCGTTATAGGTTAAGTGAATTTCGGTGGGGTAAGGCCCAGATAGGTCCTAAATACCCTAGACTACCTGGTGGAACGACCTGGAGAAATCGCAAATCGATTACGTGCGTTACGAACAAAAATGGCTTTTGCCCTACGGTGAATAGTGCCATTTTTCCTTTTTCTGAATTTTTCAAATTTTTCGATTTGGTTTTATTGCTTTTGGCTCCCTGGCCGATCATTGTAATCCCAAACGAGTTGCGACAAGTCCCGTTAGGTGTGTTATACCTATTTCTAGGTGTTTAACTAAATTTATTTGAATTTTTCTTTATTTTACGATTTTATTCACTTTGGCGAATTTCACCGAAATCGCTTCATCGGTCGCGATTGCGCTGTTTTCGCATTTTGATCGCTTTTCTTTTCTTTCTTAGTGTCTAGATGAGTTCCGTTTGGTGTTAAGTTGGTGTTTATGCGGTTGAGGTCGCTTTTGCTAATTTATTGCTCTTTCGCCGCTTTTCTTGATTTTGTTCGAATAGAGCCGAGCGGTCCTGGATCGCCTCGAACACGCCGTAACTCATCCCGAACATCATCGAGGAAGTGCAACAAGGCAAGCACCTCCTTTGACCATCTTGAAACCTATATTTCACGATGTTTACTTTGATTTCTCAAACTATATGCATTGTTTATATTCAAGAAAGTGCTAGTTTGTGGGAATGGTAGATATACCCTGATTTGGTGGTTTTTCCTCAATTAAATTCCGAGTTCATTGATAGCCTTAGTAGGGTTGGACAATTAATAAAATATCACTTGGGTATAAACGACTTAGTAAATGCATATGCTTAGACACCGCAATAGAGATGAGCAAAGTCAGTCATTTACCAAATGCTCAAAACTTATGATAATTGTAACTGGTTTTGGAAATGTTTTGGAAATGTGACTTGTAAAGGTAATTTGATAAAAATGTGCAAAGTGTCTAGTTGGTAATTAGACTTGGCGGGAGGTATAATATGTGCTAGTTAAACATGGTGGCGATTGGTTGGCGAGTTAAGTGGAGTTCCCGCTTGAGTCACTAGGCAAAAATATAAGGACCGAACTTGTGACGGTTTTGAATGAACACCGTGCAACCGCGCAATGCCGGGATGGGCGACTGCTTTTAGTACTGAAGTGTGAGGGATAGCCATGCCTGTTGGTAGGCCGAAGTGTGGACCTTTTCCGTGTTGAGCAAATGAGCGGTGTGTGTGTCCTCACGACCCGCCGTATGCACCTTCGTGAGTGCGCTTGTACTTATGCAAATGGGAATCGCTCCGATTCATGTTTGATTGATACAACGGTGTACGCCTTTCTATGGGATAATGCCGCGCAAAACTCGCCGTCGTCACGATGGATATTCCGTGGCGCCGAGTGGTGGTTGGCCTCTTATCGCCATAGTAGTGGGTTTATCGTCGCCGGTCTTTGGGTGTGGCTATAGCCTCAACGATGGGAAAGAATAGATCATTCTTGTATATCGGATACCTCGTGTATCGCGTGTACCCTGGATGACAGGATGCAAGTCCGAGTTGTGTTTGGGTAAAGTGCGCAAACTCTGCAGAGTATCAAATAATTCTAATCGATTAGCCGTGCTCACTGCTATGAGCAAATCTTCTTTAATCATATCAAGTATAGAAATTTGGTTTGGTTTTGAAAATGAAAAATTATCTCTGAGTCGATATAAAGTATGTGGTTGAATACGGTACTTGATGGATTTGTGGATATGTGGATATGATACTTGGAGGATTTATGAATATGTATGGATGTCGATTCGTATCCCAAATTGCGACCATGGATGGTGGCAAATTGTGGAGCTCGATTGTTATTTATCTGTAAATATGTTTTATTCAAATCATTGTCTTTCAAATTATGTATTACATTTCGATGAATCGCTTCAAATCACCTTTCGCAATAGACTTAGTGTAGTAGCCATTTCAATCGTATCACCTGCATATTAATTATAATTGCATACACTAAAGTCTTGCGAGTACATACGTGTACTCACCGCTGTCGCTAACCCTTTTCCACAGAGGAAGGTAATGATGATGTCCCTGGGATGATGGCGAGACCCTTTCTGCGAGTGTTGCGGCCGTAGTCCCTCCTCCACAAGAGCTTTGTGGGTGGTCGAGGCCACCGCTGGTTGTCTTTCTTTTGTTTCCGCTGTCGCTTTACTTATTTTTGTTTATTTAATAAACATGTTCAAGGTTTAAAACCAGTTATGTAAATTATATTAGTTTATATTTTCGTTCATTGATAATCGGGTTGTGGGTACGCGATACTGGGCATCGATCCAGGGATCCAAAGATCGGATGCGTCTGCACCGGTCCGGTTAAGGGTTCGATCCCGTCGATCGAATTTTTAGATTCAGATTTTCGGTGTCGAGGCTTCCTGTTGCTATACGGTGCTATACGCTACAGTAGATGGCGTACAGTACGGTATAGGAAGAGGAGTCCTCACATCCGCGTAGCCGAGGAACACCCCTGGAGTGCTTCTGTCGTCGATCTTGCCGATGGGGCTAAGCTCTTTGACGAACACGAGGCAGCCAAAGACCCGTAGATGGGAGACCGCCGGCTTGCGCCCATGCCAAGCCTCGTACGGCGTCCTGCCATTGAGAACCTTGGTGGGCGAGCGATTGAGGATGTAGACGGCCGTCACCACCGCCTCCCGTAAAAACAGGCCAGCATCCCTCTCGCTTGAGAAGGGCTCGAGCCATCCCCACAACCGCCTGGTTGTGCCGCTCGACGACGCCATTCTGCCGCTGGTCAGACGGCGGAGTAGTGACGCCAATGCCCTCATCCGCGACAAGACGACGCGAACTCGCCTATCGTGGAATTCGCCGCTGTTTGGCAAGAAGACGGCACTTTGCGGCCAGATTCCGCCGCAATACCAAGGCAGGCTCGATGGCATTCGCAGCCTCTCCCTTGCTGCCGAGAACCGTCACCCACATGTAGCGGGAGAGGTCGTCGATGAGCAGCAGAAAGTAGCGTCGTCCTCCTGGTGTAGCTGGTGTTACCGGGCCACACAAGTCCCTGTGCACGAGCTCGAGCCGCTCCTTGGCTCGGAAGCTCGACTGCTGGGGAAAGGGGAGCCGCCTCTGCTTTGTCAACACGCAGACATCGCAGAACTGCTCTATGTGGTCAAGGCACGAGAGGCCACGCACTATCTCGTTGGCACTAAGCCTCTTCAGAGCCTCAAAGTGAAGGTGCCCGAAGCGCTCATGCCACTGCCACGCCTCATCGTCCCGACGAGCAACAAGGCAGAGAGGATATGCCACCTGCACGTTGAGGACATAAAGTCGATTGATGCCTCTGGTTACCTTGGCAAGAAGGCGACGATGGTGATCCCAAATCCTCAGGACTCCATTCTTGATCGCCACGCGCGAGCCGTTCTCATCCAGCTGTCCCAAGCTGATGATAGAGTTCCTTAACGCGGGGATGTAGTAGACTCCGGTGAGCAGCCTGTGCTCTCCAGACTCGGCGGTGAAGAGGACAGAGCCGACGCCCTTGATCTCCACGCTGGAGGCGTCCCCAAACTTGACGGAGCCTCAGACATTGGACTCAAGCTCGGTGAAGAACTCCCGTCGGCCGGTCATGTGATGGGTAGCGCCAGTGTCGAGGCACCACCCGTCAATCTTGTCGCTGCTTGAGCTGTCGCCAAGGAAGGCGTGTGCTCTCGGCTCATCAATGTGGAGGAGATTCGCTGCGGCCGATGCCGCTGGAGATAGCTCGATGCTTGCGTGTGCCAGGAGCAGAGCCAGCTCTTCTTCCTCCACCTGCGCGACGTGGGCCTGGCTGGCGACACTCCTTGGCCCAATGGCCAAGCTTGCCTGATTCGCGGCGCAGAGTCGCCTCGTCTTGCCGGCTCGTTGCCGGTGGCGCCGCTGGCGCCTCGGCGGAGTCACCGCGGCACGTCCTCGCGCCTACCGACGCGTCCGGCGCGCTTTGCGCGGCTTAGCGCGCTGCGGCCGCTGTCGTGGAAGAGGACTCTTCTTCCCGACACCCTGGCAGCCTCCCACTGCTCCCGAGTGAGATCTGACTTCGCCGATGGTGATAGGCCCCGAGAGGCTGTGGTTCATCATTGCCGACGACCTTGAGGCGACCTATCGCCTCTTCGATCGACATCGTGGAGAGATTCAAGAGACTTCGATCGAGCGAGCGATCCGCTTGTACCTTTCGGGATACAATGAAAAAGCTTCGGATGGCTCTCTCCTCGTGCGTAGGTGTCATCGCCGAATCGCACCATCTTCTTCAAGCAGAGTGTTGAGACGGAGAGCAAAGTCATCAACGCCCTCACCTGGCTTGAAGGCCAGGTTCTCCCACTCGCGGCGCCTGCAGGTGGTCTTGGCGCGCTGCCGCCGATGCGCGGCAATGATGGCATCCAGGCCTCCTTGGCGATTCGCTTTTTGGAAAGCGAATCGCATCTCTGACGATATCGCGGCTATGAGGGCATCCAGCGCGGGTTGATCCTCGTAGTACTCGACGTCGCTGCATCGAATCGCTTCCCACATGTGCCGCACTGGAGCCGTACGCATTACCGCACCACTCGACGTAGTTGGTCTTGGTGAGGGTAGGCCATCCATCGCCGGACCGACGCCCCGACAATGGCCTGGATCCGTGGTAACCATCGCATCGTCCTGGAAGGAGAGCCGCGCCGCTGTAAAGGCCGCGATCTCCGTCGACCCAATCGCCGCCATCGAGCGCCGTTGGCTCGCCCGCGCCTGGCCGCCACCGCGCTCATGGGGTTGCGCGGCCGCCATCGCCGCCTCTCGCCGCTTCCTCTCCTCAGCCTTGAGCCCACTTCGGCAGCCGCCGCTGGCAGGGGGCAGAGCCGCTGAGCTATCGCCGCAGAGCCTCGAAGCTTCGCCGCCGCCAAGACGCTGCATCCGCCACGCCTCGCTTCCACTTCGCTTCTGCCGCCGTTCGCCGCCATCAGCTTTGCCGCTTCTGCCGCCGTCGCTCATATCGCTCGCTCGCGATCCTTCGCTGCGGCAACCTCGGCCTCCTTGGTGCCGCTACGCCGAGGCGACCGAAGGGCCGAGATCGCCCTTCTGGACATGGCGTGCTAGTGGGGATCGCCGCTAGGGGAAGAATCTGCGCATTTAGCTGCTGCTCGTCTGTTCAGGAGTTGAAAGGTGAGCAGGAACAGCTGTTGTTATTGCTGCTAGCTGAGAGCAAAGGGGGGCATGGGAAGGAGATGAGCAAGAGATGTTGAGGCTGCATGAAAGAACGGCTCTGATACCACTTGTTAGTAGCTGAATTCTTACTCTCATTTAGAGAGGGTGACAATAGAGTTGGGGCAATTTTCGCACTCAATGCCATGCCCCTCCTAAGGGGTTGGGGTTACATATTTATAGCTAGCCAGGGCAGTCAAGCATATGCTAAGATGCTAGTCTAGTCTAAGATGCTGTCCTAAAAAACAAACTACCATGAGGACCACAAAGACCAACACTACAAGGACTTATTCCATCAGATGGGATGCTTGCATTTTGCAGCGCTTGCGGACCCAATCGGAGGGCAAATCCGAGTTCCTCCGCAGTTTGTACGGCCGGAGGATGGCCGCCGAAGTGGAGTGCGACCGGCTGGGTCCCGTACTACACAACACCGAGGAGGCCTTGGACCATGAGCGGACGGAGGCGGAAAAGACTCGTGGGGAACTGGGTCAGCTGGCGCAGGCTATGGTCGATTTCTGCCTGGCGAACCAGTCCCTGAGAGCGGAGGCGTCCGAGCTCCGTTCCTCTATGGAGGGAGCGAACATCGCCAAGGACGCCGCCGTTGCTGCAGAGGGCTACGCTCGGTCGGAGGCGGACCCCCTTCGGGGTGAGCGTGACTCGGCCCGAGAGGAGGCTGAGCGACTGCGCACCGAGCGGGCCAAGGCCGAGGAGGATCTCCGCAATCTGCAGGCTTCTCTGGGTGGTAAACGATTCAAACCTTTCGCCGTCCTCGCGATCGCGATCCGGCGTGGGTGTTTTTCTGACATCATCTCGACCCGCAGAGTTGCAGAAAAACTTCAGCGACACCGCGGAGGCGCGGAGGTTGGCGGTGGAGGAGCACGACCGGGCGGTCACGTCGCGAGACGTGGCGCTGGCGGCGCGGCAGCTGGCGGAAGATGAGCAGTCCGAGCAGGCCGCCGAGATGGCGACCCTTCGGGGGTCACCAGAGCGTCTGCGATCGATCGTTTCGGACTCGTGGCACGAAGTTCGCCGCTACCGTCGCGTGCGTTCGAGCACGTTGAGCGTGCGGTGAGCGAAGGCGTCGCACTTGGGGCCTCTTCGGCGCTTGTTTGCACCCTTTCCCACTATGACGGCATCGACCTCGACACTGTCAGTAGTGGGATTGCTAGGAACCAGACGGACGACGAGGTCGATCGGTTCGAAACCCAAGTCGAGCCGCACGCCCGAACGATTGCCGGCAGGACACCGCCGCAGGATATCCTCCATCGAAAGTAGGGAAAGAGTTAGATGTTTTCGCTTTTTTGATGTAGCGAAATGATCAAAGTTTGTTTTATCAAAAATTCGACTGGTCAGGCTGACCATAAGTTGGACCTGTCTTTTTGCACTTGCTTGCTTGTGATGAACACGCGGCAACAATAGTCTTATAGACCGCGGGGGTCGGGCGTAGGTTGTGGTGTTAACACTTTTGAGCGAAGGGCAAAAAAGGGCCGGAACTTAGACGCGAAGCGTTCGCTTGTGCTCACGCGTGAAAGGTGTTCCCGACCGACTACGTATCGCTCCACACGGGCACTCCCTTGTTCCGCGAAGCGCTACCTAGCAACCGTAGCCGCTGGGGCGTAGGCCGCAGCGCTTGGGTCGAGAGGATTACCGCTAGGGAGAAAACCCGGTGGTCGGTTGGGTCACCGACCCGTGTCAGCGCATACGAGTTGTGCTCTCGCGGGAGAGGAGTGTTCCCGACCGACTATGGATCGCTCCACATGGGCGCTTCCTTCTTCCGCGAAGTGCTACCTAGCAACCATAGCCGTTGGGGCGTAGGCCGTAGCACTCGGGTCGAGAGGGTTACCGCTAGGGGAAATCCGATAGCCAGCCGGGTCACTGACCCGTGTGAGTGCATATGAGCTGGTTAGCCCCCGTGAGGCGCGTCGCGACCGTGCCATGGTCGCGGCGCACCGCTTGAGCTCGGAGGCAAGGTGTAAAGATAACAGGCGGATAAGAGAAGAGTCTCAGGGATAGAATCGCCGTAACTTTTGGGTAGTCGAGGCTTGTTAGAATTTGCGCGACGTCGCTTCGGCTTCTCGTCCCTGCATTTACAGTGATCCTCTTTGTCTTCCGTGCCTTGGGGTATAAGAGGGGGCGTGGGATGCGTTAGTAACGCAGCCGCTCTCCCCCTCCCTTCGTCTTCAAGTCTCGCTCTGCTCTCCTCCCTGTCTTCATGGCGGACCTCCCGCCCTTTAACTGGCAGGCGGAGCCCTATTGGGAGGAGGCGTGGAGGAGGATGGTGGCGCAGGTGGAAACCGACTTGGTGAGGCGAGACACCGCGCGGGTCGACGCGCTTCTCCAAGCCGTCCCCCGCCTCCGTGAGGCGAGAGCGGCCCTTATCGAGTCGGCCGTGCAGAGGCGTCACGAGGCGGATGGTTGGATCGGGGGAGAGTAAGGGCATGCAGGCCCCCTTCCCCGTGATGTAAATATTTTTGATGAAATAAAGTTTGTTTCTCAGGAAAGTCGCCTCTTGTTCTTTTTTCCTGCTCTTGCCCGCTTATTGTGATACACACTCGACGATCGTAGCCTTTAGGAACCACGGGGTCGGGCGCGGATCGGAATTTTAGCACTTTCGGGCGAAGCATGAGGGGAGGAACACGAAACTGGGTACATAAAATGTTACTTGTACATTCAGGAGGCCGACCCGCACGAGCTTACGAACTTGTAGCCCCCGAGTGGCGCAGAAAAGAAAAGGCCTCTCAGGGGTAGAATCGCCTCAATTTTTCTATGTTTCACGCGTTGGGGACAACGTTGCCGCTCGCGTCCTTGAGTTGGAAGGTGCCGGCCCGGATGACCTCCACGACCGTGAACGGTCCTTCCCACGGGGAAGAAAGCTTGTGCCAGTCTTTGTTGGACTGAACCTGGCGCAGGACCAGGTCGCCGACGTTGAAGGACCGACCACGGACCTGACGGCTGTGGTATCGCCGCAGCGCTTTGCTGGTATTTGGCCGATCAGAGGACGGCCACATCACGCGCCTCGTCGAGCTAGTCGATGGCGTCCTGCTGCAACTCGAGCCCCTGCGTCTCGTTGAAGGCTTGAAGTCTTGGGGCGCCGTACTCCAAGTCGGTTGGCAAAACCGCTTCGGCACCGAACACCATGAAGAATGGTGAAAAGCCGGTCGATCGGGTCAGCGTGGTCCGCAAGCTCCAGAGAATGGAGGCTAGTTCGGCTGCCCATCGTCCCGAGAATTTCTTCAGTCGGCTGAAGATTCGCGGCTTGAGCCCCTGGAGGACCATGTCGTTCGCTCGCTCGGCTTGACCATTGGCCCGCGGATGGGCCCCAACGGCCAAGTCAACGCGGATATTGAAGTCGTCGCAGAACTCGAGGAACTCCTTCCCCGTGAACTGCGTCCCGTTGTCGGTGATGATGGAGTTCGGGACTCCGAACCGATAGACGATGTCGCGGAAGAAATTGGCTGCTTGTGCCGAGGTGATGGTGGCGACCAGCTTGGCTTCTATCCACTTGGTGAACTTGTCGACCGCGACAAGTAGGTGGGTCAAGCCCCCGGGCGCTTTCTGTATCGGCTCGACCAGATCGAGCCCCCAGACCGCAAACGGCCACGTGATGGGGATCGTCTGCAGGGCTTGCGCCTGAAGGTGTCTGCCGAGCGAAGAATTGGCATCCTTCGCAGGTGCGGACGATCTGCTCGGCGTCTGCCACGGCGGTTGGCCAGTAGAAGCCTTGTCGGAAGGCTTTCCCTACGAGGGACCGGGGCGTAGCGTGGTGGCCGCAGATGCCGCCATGGATGTCGAGCAACAGCTCCCTTCCCTGGTCGGCCGGGATGCACTTCTGGAGGATTCCGGAGGGGCTCCGCTTGTAGAGGTCTTCTCCGACCAGGACGAAGGATTTTGCCCGTCGAGCGAGGCGACGGCGCTCGGTCGGGTCGGCAGGGAGCGACCCGTTAGTTAGCCAGTCGATGTAGGGTTGTTTCCAGTCAGAGTCAGCTGTGAGCACGTTGCGGTCCGACCCGTATGGTCCCGCGTTCGACCGGCCGGTGGTCGGAGGGGTCGTTTCTGGCAGGTCGGACGTGCTTTCGCTTGCCGAGTCCAGCTGGACGGAGAGTTTGTGGAGGTCGCAGACGAAGATCCCGAGCGGGACCGGTCCTTTGCTGGAGGCGAGGTTGGATAGGGAATCTGCCTCACCGTTGTAGCATCTGTAGCTATGGTGAAGCACGAAGCCCTTGAACCTTTCTTCGAGCTTGCGCACCTCCCGGCAGTAGGCCGCCATGCGGGCGTCACGAGGCTCCGTGGCCTTCATGACTTGGTCGACGACAAGCTTGGAGTCGCGTATCGATAGAGTCGGCGTCGGCCGAGGTCCATGACCGATCCGAGACCGTTGACGAGGGCTTCGTACTCGGCGACGTTGTTGGTTGCGTCGAAGAGTAGTCGGATGGAATACTGGAGCTTGTTCCCGAGCGGTGAGACGATGACGACCCCAGCGCCCGCTCCGTTCTTGGTGAAGGACCCATCGAAGTACATCGTCCAGTACTCGGGGTCTTCGAGGGCAGGTGTGTCGGGACCCGAATCTGCAAATCCGGACCCTCTGTGTTTTCTGTACTAGTCCAGGATCACGCTAGTACACACAGTTAAACAGGGATGAAGTAACACAATCATACACAGCGGAATTAATAATAAAGTACTTCAAACATTAATTAAACTGGTTACAAGACCTTAAGGTCACCTTACAAATAGTCTGCCACGCAGGGCTTACAATAACAAAAGTAAATAATCAGCAGCGGAATGAAAACGTCGGTGACTCCCATCAGCATGCCACAGGCAATCGACAAGGTTCAACTCCTAGATAAGCGCCTCCTCGCGAACTTCTCCTCCTTTGAAGTTGTAGTCTTCTCCTCAATCGATGATTTTGTTGGAAGCAAGGGTGAGTATACAACATACTCGACAAGTCATGCACAGAGGTGCAATCCTATTACTATATGCAGGTTTCTTCCAAAGGAATGGCTTAAGTGGTTGTTTTGCCTCAAACAAAGATTTTGCTTTAATTAAACAACATTAATAGATTCAAAAGCGGTAGAAACCATATTATATAGTAAGTTATCAATCTCTTTTAAACAATTCGGCTCAAAGCCCTAAATCACTTTAGCAATATTGTCTCGGCACTCGGCCACCCATTCCCACATTTTGTTTTGGAAAATCTAACCCTTAATCGTAATCCCGAGGCGTTGTCGATCACAGTGGACTCGGCTATTCGAATAGTTTGTACACTCTGCAGAGGTTATGCACTTTACCCACAAGATACGATCAACTCACCACGTCACGCGAATCGCCATACAAGAGTATGCGAATGAGTGATCATAACAAAGCCTTTGAAGCCTCTAACTATACAAGTGGACCTCTCAGGTTGTTGCACACTATCCCTTCCTAAGGTACAGGCGAAGTATAGGTCAACCAACCAGTTGGATAGGGTACCTAGCCGTAGCACCCAGTGCGCTCCCCGCTCAACTACACAAAAGGTATAGTTGACACCCTTAGGTACCAAATGCAAGTTATTAGCAACCTACTCAACTAGGTCCGCCCCATTCTGAGACATGTGGTTGCACGATTGACTCAGTTCAAAGGCTTGCAAGGTTAAGTCCTTAGGGTGACCAGGCAAGACTACCCAAAGAACCAAAACGACTTTCGGTACCAATCATGGCCCACGGATCAACCTTGCCACTTGCCCCTGCCTAAATCTATTTATCACCCGGCTTGATTATTGCGCAACGCATGCCAACAATAACATCAATTACCATGTAGAACCACAAGGGTACCTACACTTCACATCATCACGTGGCAAGATCACACCGATTCCAAAATTCATTCCATATATCATTAGTCAATATTATTTTCCCATTTGAAACATATTTCACGTAAGCATAGCTAAGCAACTATTCACGGTCTAGCCTCCCGTGTTGGCACAATCATACTAACCAACTATATAAACCCAACTTATGGTAACAATGGATACATGACATACAAATATTAATCATCAAGGGTGGAATTAACAACTAGGTTTATTATCTACTTAACCCAAATTAAATTACTCATTTTAATCAACATAGCATGCATAATATAAATAAAAATATGTTTGAAAACACTATGAGCAATATGTTCAATGCACGACTTGACTTCAAAAGCAATGAGTCTTGGTCTGGAGCTTGATCCTCGCAATCCACGTCCTCACACGGCTCGATGTCTAAGCGTAAAAGAACCAAATAAACACTCAAAATAACGTACATACGCACATCTAGAGAAATGCCGCAAATAAAACTAATTCATAATTTCATGAAAACTTCCAGATACTTAGTCTATCATTTTCTAAGTTTTATAAAATTTATTAGGAATTTTGGACGTGTAGTTTAAGAGCTACAAAATTCGTAAGTTTGGACTTTCCGTGAATAATTTAACGGTACAAATTTATTCAAAAGTTGCATAAGAATTCTTGTAGAAAGGTATTAATTTCTACTAATTAACAAAATTTGTTGCAAGTGATTCGGACTCAGAATGAATTTGTAGCGAAAAAGACAAAATTTACAATTTCTAGAAATTGCTATGTACACTAAGCTCTCACTTCTTCCTATGCATGGCACTGTTCCAGCGAGAGCAATGTCTACATGCATGCGCACGGTCGGTTGGAGAGTTTTTCATGCATGCGCATACATACCATACACATATATGTGTGGCTATAAATACTTATACAGGTATTCACGCGTACAGCCGAGTATATTTTTTTCGTATACTTGCAAGTCACTGACTAATATATACGTATATACATACTAGCATATATATAAAAACACACACGTGTCTAACAGGCTTACGTACTAATATTTGAACACACCCGTAAATACACGCATTTAGATCTACCGATCAAGAAAGATAGAGCACACGCGAAAGAATAGAAATACTACCGATCGGCGAGCAAATGACAAATGACGACGCAGAGGAAGGCGATGGACGGCGACGGCGACCAACGAGACGACGGCGTGACGACGGCGACGGCGAGCGGCGGCGTACGGCGACAATGATGTAGACGATGGCGGCGGCGACGACAGCAACGACGTAAACGGTGGCAAAACGGCACACGGCGACGGCGATACGACGCGCTTAGCCGACGGCAAGAATCGCGGCTTTGGCCGATCGGCCGAGCAAAGATTGCCAGTAATCGGCCGACCGAATCGGTCGCTTGGAGATGGAATCGGCAGGAGATATGAGGAGAGGATGAAATGGAAGAATGGAAAACTTGACCAAGGAAATGGAATGGTTGGAAAGGAAATGGGCAGATCGTATGAAAACGAAATAAAGAGGCAAGCTAAAAGAAATTGTTGGTTCAAGCGTCTGGGCGTATGGGAAAATGGTCGGATGTATGAAGGATGCATGCGCCAAAAGGAGAAGCAGTAGCAATTAATGCATCCATGTGTGTGGTATTTCACATTACTAGTCATTCACGTCATGGGTTCATGGTGACAAGTTACTAGTCTTTTAGCCTCCCCTACATGGCCGGTTACTAGTTGTAGGGATTACTAGAAAAATGAGGAACGTGTAGACTGGAAACGGTTGGGAGAAAATGCAATGCTTCATGCGCCACCAATAGGAAACGTATGGCTTCCTGCAATGCTTCAAAAAAATATGGAAGCTTGGTGAAAGAGCAATTCGTGTGAGAGGAACGACTGGCCAAGCAAAATGTCCAGGAGAATGGAACGTCGGCACACATGCAGGTATATACACATATACGTGACTATTCATATACATATATATGCAAACATAATATGGTTAAAAAGAAATAACAAAAAGGTTCCAAAATCACGGAAAATTCCTCTGAAATACTAGGAACTATTTGGAACCTAACAAAGTTGGTTTCGTGATTTTTCGACGTCTGATTTCTATAAAAATTCTTTTTGTGAATCGAGACACTGTCTTGGAATTTTTATAAAATCAACGACTTAAGCTATATAACATATTTTTCGAGAATATTTGAAGCGAACACTCGTCTACCAATTATCTTAATTATCAACAAAATTTTGGATTTTATGCTTATGCAAAAATGCGTGATATTTATTTAACGTGATTAGTTCAATAGACTTCCATCCGAATTAACAAATGAGGACTTTAAATAACTTCAAAAATTCAAATAAACCGAAACACACTAATTAAATTAAAAGCAAATTTTGGGATGTTACAAACCTCTCTTATGTAATCTCGCCCACAGAGATTCGAGGCTAACTAGAGAATAGGCTCTAAACTCCTTCTCCAAGTTTTCTTCGGGTTTCCCAAGTCGTTTAAGCTTTACGAGTGAGTACTCCTTGAACTCTGCGAAGCGGATTGATTTATTTCTTGTCTCTCAATCAAGCGAGTCCAAAATCTTGATGAGGTATTCCTTATAAGTCAAATCTTCTGCAAATCGATGGCTTCCAGAGGTGCTTGTTCCTCAGTACTCACAAACACTTCTTCAAGCGTGAAATGTGAAAAACATCATGTACTCCTCACAATTGCGGAAATTCTAGGTGATAAGCAACTTCACCTCTTCGACTTAGAATCTTGAATGGACCAACGTATCTTGGTGTGAGCTTCCTTTTGTGTAAAACCTTCGATTCCTTTGAGAGGTGTAATTCTAGAATACACGAAATCTTCTAACTCCTGTTCATATCTCGTCCCGATTCTCCCTGATTAGTATATTCATTTGTGACTCTGTAGGCTCAAGACATTGGCTACTACGTTAACCTTGCCGGGATGGTAATAGATTCCTATGTTGTAATCCTTGATTAATTCCAAAACATCTCCTGGCCTGTTCCTTCATCTCTATCCACTTATTGACCCTCGATAGGTTTTTAGCTATTGGGAAAATACTGGCACCCATTTGATCACAACTCGCTATCTCTGCCTGGTGGTATACCAAGTAAGTCTTAGGAATGCACTTCTGAGTATTTGCCGATCACTGGTCCTTCCTCTCGACTAGCAGCTTCACACTATTGACCATCAAACTGGCCATCCCAACTATGCACTACTCTGAGAACAAGCTTCTACAAGCGGTTCGTGACACGAACCCCTTCTAGAGATCCCCTCCGGCCTGTTACCACGAACCGCTTCTGGTGCGAGCATTACAACCGGTTCGCACCAAACCGTTTCTAATAGACCGTTTGTGATGCCCGATTTTGTAGTAGTGATGGTTACCGGAGCTTCCTCACACTTCCGTGACCACAAACCAAAACTACCCTATACTTGGATGTGACTAATCCACTCTAAAATTAGCATCTAAGGTCTTGGTTTCCAATATAATTAGTAACCAAACATCTCAACTACACATACTCTGAGTTGTCTATACTAGCATTGGCAACTTTCCACACACTGAAGATTTATCCCAACGCAACAACCTTCAAGCTCACTTTCATGTTACCCTTTCTTCACGACAAACGGTGACTCTTACGATGAAACCACACTGTGCTCATAGCCTCAAGTTCTAGCTCTATGGCTATCATTCCACACAACTCATTATTAGCTGCTCTATGAAGACATCTGATCTTTATTACTACTCTTGCATCCAAACTTTACATATTAGCAGACTCACATACCAAATTTATATATTTTTTTAACGAGAGAATTCTTACAAAGGTTTCTCAACTAATCACTCTCTCATAAGCATGAAATATTACATTGTTTAAAGAAATCTTATGCCGTGGACTTCCTCAGTAGGGTCTTCATTCGCACACTTCTTCTGCATCTGAACCTTTCGCACGGGTTGCGTATCTCCAGCGCGACTTGTTCCGCAATTTTCTCCTGGTATTGATGTCTTGGTAGGTGTAGAACTGGAATTGAAACAGGCAGGTGTATCACAACTTCTCTTAGGACAACTTCTAGCATAGTGTCCTGGCTTATTGCAGCAATAGCAACGCTTGGATGACGTCTGCTGGCTTTCTCCTGACATATCTCTATTCTTGATAGAGATAGAACTGAGGTTGATGCGATCTGCAGTGACCACTTTCTTCTTGTTGCAGTTGTTAGCAAAATGTCCTGGCTGGCGACAAGCATAGCAAATTCTAGACAATAAACTTCTTCCTGGAGAACTTTTCTCCGTGGGGGTGTTGTGGAAACTCCGACCTTTAAGACGAGGCACGGGTGAAATTGTCTTAAACAAAGTCCGAAAGCAAAGATGATCATTGAGTTGCTTGAGGGCACTCCTCACTTGCTGTTGTGGTGATCCTTCTTGACAAGTTTTCTGACGCTTGCAGTTGTCCTCAAATTCCTTGTGTCCATCTCCGAGAACAAGGGTTTTGTTAACCAACCCTTCTTGCTTCAACCGACTCCTTGAGCGAGTTGCTCCCATGGTACTACCACTCACTCTTGGTGCTATAAACTTTACTGATCCAATTTAGGAAGGATCATGACTTTAAATGGCTTGATCTTTCGGGGACATTTCTTAACAAAATGACCTAACTCACCACAGCTTGTGGCATGAATGTTTGGGTTGTCTTGCTGGATTGAGGGGACATTCTCTAGCCCAATGGCCTTTTTCATCACATAGAAAACAATTCCATGGTGACCAAGTATCACTGGCTTCTTGAGGTAGACTGATAAGGTTGACATGCTTCTTCTTATTTTCTTCATGCGGCACCGTAAGTGTGGATGACAGTCCTTCTCTCCTTGCTAACTCTTGAGCAATAACGGCTCGACAATCCTCTTGCTGATGCCGAGTCACAGTGGTCACTAATGAATCCAGGGGGCATTGAACTGGGCAATGATCCCTACCTTCACAAAGATAGCATGTGGCGTTGCTCATAGGACATTCTCTAGGTAGATGGCTTCCTTCACAGCTGGAACAATTTATTGCATGTTCATCAGCAGTGTGTCCTATTTCTCCACAACGGATACATGCACGGTCTTTTGATTTGTTTGGTTGGCAACACTTCAAAGAACAACACCCAGGTATAGTATCAGGTGCGGAGGTACCCTTCTTCCTTGGTCTTACTATGGTTCCACTGTCTTCGGCTGACGGTGAAGTCTTGGCGAAAGACGGTGGCAAACTCCATCCAAGTGATGGTATGTCCATTCTCAGAGGTGGCGTAGAGATCTTTCCACCAGGTTAATGCATCTCCTTCTAACTGACAAGTAGCAAAGGGAACTTTCTCTTCATCCTCACATTGCACCAAGGCTAGCTTCTCTTCTATGATGCGAAGCCAATTTTCTGCATCTCTGGAAGTGGCTGATCCATCAAATGTGGGTGGTTTAGTCTTCATGAACAAGGAGAACTTTGGTTGCGGACAAGCTGTTGTGTCTGCAGTTGTAGGGGTATTGGTTTTAGCACCATTAGCGTTCATTTGTTGCATCATCATCTGCATAAGCTGAGTTTGAGCGGTGAGCGAGCCTGGTTCGACTAGTTCTTCTTGGTATGGTAGATAGGCGCTTGTTTGTCTCTGCTTTGTCATTGGCAACGGTAGTCGCGAATCGTATTGACTTGAATTGCTTCAGAAACATTGGTGTAGTCGATTCCTTCCATCTGTGGACATGCCAAGGTTTAGTTGAGAGGGGAAAGCAAAGGTAAGGTTCAAGGATCCTAGTGCAGGGAAGTAGGTTTAACCCAGAAACTTAAACAAACATTGTTAATAACTTGGTATGGTTGCTTACAAAAGCCTAAAAGCTATGCAACACATACTGCACACCCAACAATCAAGGAAGATCCAAATTTCCTAAGCACACAATGATCTAGCGTCTAAAAGGTAACTCTTCTATCTTAAGAGACACGACTCTCACACACGAGTCTTCAACTGATGACTAAAGCCTTTGGTTCTTCAAGCTCAGGAAGACTTCATCGATCTAATTCTCTTCGAGCTTGATGATCCTCGCTTCATGATCTTCGAGGTTGACCGCGACATCGATACTTTCTCTTTAAGTGTGGAACATCGTTGACTATTCGAGCGACTTAGGAAAGATTTCCATTTAAACCGAAGGGAAGGATAGAAGTTTCAGCAAAGAGGAGAGAATAGAAGAATAAGACAAGACAAGAACATATTATTCTTTCAAGTTAAACTTTCTCTTTCGAAAATAATTTTGAAGCTCCTAAAGACGACCAATCTATCTAGGGTCAAGACCTACAGTCAGTATGGCTCTGATACCACCTCTGTCGGGACCGAATGCAAATCCAGGACCCTCTGTGTTTTACGTACTAGTCCAGGATCACGCTAGTACACATGATTAAACAGGATGAAGTAACACAATCATACACAATGGAATTAATAATAAAGTACTTCAAACATTAATTAAATCGGTTACAAGACCTTAAGGTCACCTTACAAATAGTACGCCACGCAGGCTTACAATAACAAAAGTAAATAATCGCTAGCCGAATGAAAACGTCGGTGACTCCCATCGACATGCCACAGGCATCGACAAGGTTCAACTCCTAGATAAGCGCCTCCTCGCGAACTTCTCCTCCTTTGAAGTTGTAGTCTTCTCCTCAATGATGATTTTGTTGGAAGCAAGGGTGAGTATACAACATACTCGGCAAGTCATGCATGAAGGTGCAATCCTATTACTATATGCAGGGTTTCTTCCAAAGGAATGGCTTAAGTGGTTGTTTTGCCTCAAACAAAGATTTTGCTTTAATTAAACAACATTAATAGATTCAAAAGCAAGAAACCATATTATATAGTAAGTTATCAATCTCTTTTTAAACAATTCGGCTCAAAGCCCTAAATCACTTTAGCAATATTGTCTCTGGCACTCGGCCACCCATTCCCACATTTTGTTTTGGAAAATCTAACCCTTAACTGTAATCCCCGAGCGTTGTCGATCACAGTGGACTCGGCTATTCGAATAGTTTGTACACTCTGCAGAGGTTATGCACTTTACCCACAAGATACGATCAACTCACCACGTCTGCCGCGAATCGCCATACAAGAGTATGCGAATGAGTGATCATAACAAAGCCTTTCAGAAGCCTCTAACTATACAAGTGGACCTCTCCGGTTGTTGCACACTATCCCTTCCCTAAGGTACAGGCGAAGTATAGGTCAACCAACCGATTGGATAGGGTACCTAGTCCGTAGCACCCAGACGCCCCCGTTCAACTACACAAAAGGTATAGTTGACACCCTTAGGTACCAAATGCAAGTTATTAGCAACCTACTCAACTAGGTCCGCCCCATTCTGAGACATGTGGTTGCACGATTGACTCAGTTCAAAGGCTTGCAAGGTTAAGTCCTTAGGGTGACCAGGGCAAGACTACCCAAAGAACCAAAACGACTTTCCGGTACCAATCATGGCCCACCAGATCAACCTTGCCACTTGCCCCTGGTCTAAATCTATTTATCACCCCACTTGATTATTGCGCAACGCATGCCAACAATAACATCAATTACCATGTAGAACCACAAGGGTACCTACACTTCACATCATCACGTGGCAAGATCACACCGATTCCAAAATTCATTCCATATATCATTAGTCAATATTATTTTCCCATTTGAAACATATTTCACGTAAGCATAGCTAAGCAACTATTCACGGTCTAGCCTCCCGTGTTGGCACAATCATACTAACCAACTATATAAACCCAACTTATGGTAACAATGGATACATGACATACAAATATTAATCATCAAGGGTGGAATTAACAACTAGGTTTATTATCTACTTAACCCAAATTAAATTACTCATTTTAATCAACATAGCATGCATAATATAAATAAAAATATGTTTGAAAACACTAGGAGCAATATGGTCAAAGCACGACTTGCCTTCAAAAGCAAATGAGTCTTGGTGCGGAGCTTGATCCTCGCAATCCACGCCCTCACACGGCTCGACGTCTCACGCGTAAAAGAACCAAATAAACACTCAAAATAACGCATGCACGCACATCTAGAGAAATGTCGCAAATAAAACTAATTCATAATTTCATGAAAACTTCCGGATAATTAGTCTAGCATTTTCTAAGTTTTATAAAATTTATTCCGGAATTTTCGGACGTGTAGTTTAAGAGCTACAAAATTCGTAAGTTTGGACTTTCCGTGAATAATTTAACAGTACAAATTTATTCAAAAAGTTGCATAAGAATTCTTGTAGAAAGGTATTAATTTCTACTAATTAACAAAATTTGTTGCAAGTGATTCGGACTCGTAATGAATTTGTAGCGAAAAGACAAAATTTACAATTTCTAGAAATTGCTATGTACACTAAGCTCTCACTTCTTCCTATGCATGGCAATTGTTCAAATGAGAGCAACGCCTACATGCATGCGCACGGTCGGTTGGAGAGTTTTTCATGCACGCGCATACATACCATACACATATATGTGTGGCTATAAATACTTATACAGGTATTCACGCGTACAGCCGAGTATATTTTTTTCGTATACTTGCAAGTCACTGACTAATATATACGTATATACATACTAGCATATATATAAAAACACACACGTGTCTAACAGGCTTACGTACTAATATTTGAACACACCCGTAAATACACGAGATCTACCGTCAAGAAAGATAGAGCACACGCTAAATAATAGAAATACTACCGATCGGCAAGATAAATGATAAATGACGACGCAGAGGAAGGCGACAAGGATTTACGGCGACGACGGCGACTAACGAGATTTACAAATGACGACGAGACGGCGACGGCGAGACGGCGGCAGACACGGCGACAATGATGTAGACGATGGCGGCATTTACGACGACGACGAGACGTGGCAAAACGGCGGCGCCGGCGACGGCAGAAGACACGACGGCTAGCCGACAAGAATCGCGCGGCTTGGCCGATCGGCCGAGCAAAGAATGCCAGTAATCGGCCGACCGACCTGGCTGCTTGGAGATGGAATCGGCAGGAGATATGAGGAGAGGATGAAATGGAAGAATGGAAAACTTGACCAAGGAAATGGAATGGTTGGAAAGGAAATGGGCGATCGTATGAAAACGAAATAAAGAGGCAAGCTAAAAGGGTCATTGGTTCAAGCGCACAGCGTATGGGAAAATGGTGGATGTATGAAGGATGCATGCGCCAAAAGGAGGAAAGCAGTAGCAATTAATGCATCCATGTGTGTGGTATTTCACATTACTAGTCATTCACGTCATGGGTTCATGGTGACAAGTTACTAGTCTTTTAGCCTCCCTACATGGCGGTTACATTAGTTGTAGGGATTACTAGAAAAATGAGGAACGTGTAGACTGAAGCGGTTGGGAGAAAATGCAATGCTTCATGCGCCACCAATAGGAAACGATGGCTTCTGCAATGCTACAAAAAAATATGGAAACTTAATTGAAAGAGCAATTAGTGTGAGAGGAACGATCGCCAAGCAAAATGTCCAGAGAATGGAACGCTCGGCACACATGCAGTATATACACATATACGTGACTATTCATATACATATATATGCAAACATAATATGGTTAAAAGAAATAACAAAAAGGTTCCAAAATCACGGAAAATTCCTCACGAAATACTAGGAACTATTTGGAACCTAACAAAGTTGGTTTCGTGATTTTTCGACGCATGCATTTCTCTAAAAATTCTTTTGTGAATCGTGACACTGCGTCGATTTTTATAAAATCAACGACTTAAGCTATATAACATATTTTTCGAGAATATTTGAAGCGAACACTCGTCTACCAATTATCTTAATTATCAACAAAATTTTGGATTTTATGCTTATGCAAAATGCGTGATATTTATTTAACGTGATTAGTTCAATAGACTTCCATCCGAATTAACAATGAGGACTTTAAATAACTTCAAAAATTCAAATAAACCCGAGAAACACACTAATTAAATTAAAAGCAAATTTTGGGATGTTACAAACCTCCTCTTAATGTAATCTCGTCCCCGAGATTCGAGGCTAACTAGAGAATAGGCTCGGAAACTCCTTCTCCAAGTTTTCTTCGGGTTTCCCAAGTCGTTTCGCTTTACGAGTGAGTACTCCACTGAACTCTGCAGAAGCGGATTGATTTATTTCTTGTCTCTCAATCAACTGAGTCCAAAATCTTGATGAGGTATTCCTTATAAGTCAAATCTTCCTGCAAATCGATGGCTTCCAGAGGTGCTTGTTCCTCAGGTACTCACAAACACTTCTTCAACTGTGAAATGTGAAAAACATCATGTACTCCTCACAATTGCGGAAATTCTAGCTGATAAGCAACTTCACCTCTTCGACTTAGAATCTTGAATGGACCAACGTATCTTGGTGTGAGCTTCCCTTTTGTGTAAAACCTTCTGATTCCTTTGAGAGGTGTAATTCTAGAATACACTAAATCTTCTAACTCCTGCTCATATCTCGTCCCGATTCTCCCTCGATTAGTATATTCATTTGTGACTCTGGCTCAAGACATTGGCTACTACGTTAACCTTCTTAGGGATGGTAATAGATTCCTATGTTGTAATCCTTGATTAATTCCAAAACATCTCCTCGTCTGTTCCTTCATCTCTATCCACTTATTGTGACCCTCCGATAGGTTTTTTAGCTATTGGGAAAATACTGGCACCCATTTGATCACAACTCGCTATCTCTGCCTGGTGGTATACCAAGTAAGTCTTAGGAATGCACTTCTGAGTATTTGCCGATCACTGGTCCTTCCTCTCGACTAGCAGCTTCACACTATTGACCATCAAACTGGCCATCCCAACTATGCACTACTACAGAACAAGCTTCTACAAGCGGTTCGTGACACGAACCCCTTCTAGAGATCCCTCCTACTGTTACCACGAACCGCTTCTGGTGCGAGTATTACAACCGGTTCGCACCAAACCGTTTCTAATAGACCGTTTGTGATGCCCGATTTTGTAGTAGTGATGGTTACCGGAGCTTCCTCACACTTCCGTGACCACAAACCAAAACTACCCTATACTTGGATGTGACTAATCCACTCTAAAATTAGCATCTAAGGTCTTGGTTTCCAATATAATTAGTAACCAAACATCTCAACTACACATACTCTGAGTTGTCTATACTAGCATTGGCAACTTTCCACACACTGAAGATTTATCCCAACGCAACAACCTTCAAGCTCACTTTCATGTTACCCTTTCTTCACGACAAACGGTGACTCTTACGATGAAACCACACTGTGCTCATAGCCTCAAGTTCTAGCTCTATGGCTATCATTCCACACAACTCATTATTAGCTGCTCTATGAAGACATCTGATCTTTATTACTACTCTTGCATCCAAACTTTACATATTAGCAGACTCACATACCAGCTATATATTTTTTTAACGAGAGAATTCTTACAAAGGTTTCTCAACTAATCACTCTCTCATAAGCATGAAATATTACATTGTTTAAAGAAATCTTATGCCGTGGACTTCCTCAGTAGGGTCTTCATTCGCACACTTCTTACGTGATCTGAACCTTTCGCACGGGTTGCGTATCTCGGTAGCGACTTGTTCCGCAATTTTCTCCTGGTATTGATGTCTTGGTAGGTGTAGAACTGGAATTGAAACAGCAGTGTGTATCACAACTTCTCTTAGGACAACTTCTAGCATAGTGTCCTGGCTTATTGCAAAGAATAGCAACGCTTGGATGACGTCTCGGCTTTCTCGACATATCTCTATTCTTGATAGAGATAGAATCGAGGTTGATGCGATCTGCGGTGACCACTTTCTTCTTGTTGCGCTTGTTAGCAAAATGTCCTGGTGGCGACAAGCATAGCAAATTCTAGACAATAAACTTCTTCTGGAGAACTTTTCTCCGTGGGGTGTTGTGGAAACTCCGACCTTTAAGACGAGGCACGGGTGAAATTGTCTTAAACAAAGTCTGAGCAGCATGATCATTGAGTTGCTGAGGGGCACTCCTCACTTGCTGTTGTGGTGATCCTTCTTGACAAGTTTTCTGACGCTTGCAGTTGTCCTCAAATTCCTTGTGTCCATCTCCGAGAACAAGGGTTTTGTTAACCAACCCTTCTTGCTTCAACCGACTCCTTGAGCGAGTTGCTCCCATGGTACTACCACTCACTCTTGGTGCTATAAACTTTACTGATCCAATTTCCTAAGGATCATGACTTTAAATGGCTTGATCTTTCCGGGGACATTTCTTAACAAAATGACCTAACTCACCACGCTTGTGGCATGAATGTTTGGGTTGTCTTCTTTGGATTGAGGGGACATTCTCTAGCCCAATGGCCTTTTTCATCACATAGAAAACAATTCCATGGTGACCAAGTATCACTGGCTTCTTGAGGTAGACTGATAAGGTTGACATGCTTCTTCTTATTTTCTTCATGCGGACCGTAAGTGTGGATGGCGATCCTTCTCTCCTTGCTAACTCTTGAGCAATAACGGCTCGACAATCCTCTTGTCGATGCCGAGTCACGGTGGTCACTAATGAATCCAGGGGCATTGAATCGGGCAATGATCCCTACCTTCACAAAGATAGCATGTGGCGTTGCTCATAGGACATTCTCTAGGTAGATGGCTTCCTTCACAATTTGGAACAATTTATTGCATGTTCATCGGAGGTGTCCTATTTCTCCACAGCGGATACATGCACGGTCTTTTGATTTGTTTGGTTGGCAACACTTCAAAGAACAACACCTGGTATAGTATCAAAGTGCGGAGGTACCCTTCTTCCTTGGTCTTACTATGGTTCCACTTGTCTTCGGCGGCAGGAAGTCTTGACGAAGACGGTGGCAAACTCCATCCAAGTGATGGTATGTCCATTCTCAGAGGTGGCGTAGAGATCTTTCCACCAGGTTAATGCATCTCCTTCTAACTGACAAGTAGCAAAGGGAACTTTCTCTTCATCCTCACATTGCACCAAGGCTAGCTTCTCTTCTATGATGCGAAGCCAATTTTCTGCATCTCTGGAAGTGGCTGATCCATCAAATGTGGGTGGTTTAGTCTTCATGAACAAGGAGAACTTTGGTTGCGGACAAGCTGTTGTGTCTGCAGTTGTAGGGGTATTGGTTTTAGCACCATTAGCGTTCATTTGTTGCATCATCATCTGCATAAGCCGAAGTTTGAGCGGTGAGAAATCGAGCCCGATTCGACTAGTTCTTCTTTGGTATGGTAGATAGTCGCTTGTTTGTCTCTGCTTTGTCATTGGCAACGGTAGTTTGAATCGTATTGACTTGAATTGCTTGAAACATTGGTGTAGTCGATTCCTTCCATCTGTGGACATGCCAAGGTTTAGTTGAGAGGGAAAGCAAAGGTAAGGTTCAAGGATCCTAGTGCGAGGAAGTAGGTTTAACCTGAAACTTAAACAAACATTGTTAATAACTTGGTATGGTTGCTTACAAAAGCCTAAAAGCTATGCAACACATACTGCACACCCAACAATCAAGGAAGATCCAAATTTCCTAAGCACACAATGATCTAGCGTCTAAAAGGTAACTCTTCTATCTTAAGAGACACGACTCTCACACACGAGTCTTCAATTGATGACTAAAGCCTTTGGTTCTTCAAGCTCAGGAAGACTTCATCGATCTAATTCTCTTCGAGCTTGATGATCCTCGCTTCATGATCTTCGAGGTTGACCGCGACATCCAAGATTTCTCTTTAAGTGTGGAACATCGTTGACTATTCGTAACGACTTAGGAAAGATTTCCATTTAAACCGAAGGGAAGGATAGAAGTTTCAAAGAAAGAGGAGAGAATAGAAGAATAAGACAAGACAAGAACATATTATTCTTTCAAGTTAAACTTTCTCTTTCGAAAATAATTTTGAAGCTCCTAAAGACGACCAATCTATCTAGGGTCAAGACCTACAATAAGATGGCTCGATACCACCTCTGTCGGACCCGACCGCAAATCCAGGACCCTCTGTGTTTTCTCGTACTAGTCCAGGATCACGCTAGTACACACAGCTTAAACAGGGATGAAGTAACACAATCATACACAATGAATTAATAATAAAGTACTTCAAACATTAATTAAACTCAAGTTACAAGACCTTAAGGTCACCTTACAAATAGTCTCACACGCAGGCTTACAATAACAAAAGTAAATAATCGCTAGCGGAATGAAAACGTCGGTGACTCCCATCAAAGATGCCACAGGCAATCGACAAGGTTCAACTCCTAGATAAGCGCCTCCTCGCGGAACTTCTCCTCCTTTGAAGTTGTAGTCTTCTCCTCAATCGATGATTTTGTTGGAAGCAAGGGTGAGTATACAACATACTCGACAAGTCATGCACAGAGGTGCAATCCTATTACTATATGCGTGGTTTCTTCCAAAGGAATGGCTTAAGTGGTTGTTTTGCCTCAAACAAAGATTTTGCTTTAATTAAACAACATTAATAGATTCAAAAGCAGTAAAACCATATTATATAGTAAGTTATCAATCTCTTTTTAAACAATTCGGCTCAAAGCCCTAAATCACTTTAGCAATATTGTCTCTGGCACTCGGCCACCCATTCCCACATTTTGTTTTGGAAAATCTAACCCTTAACTGTAATCCCCGAGCGTTGTCCAGTACCGTGGACTCGGCTATTCGAATAGTTTGTACACTCTGCAGAGGTTATGCACTTTACCCACAAGATACGATCAACTCACCACGTCACGCGAATCGCCATACAAGAGTATGCGAATGAGTGATCATAACAAAGCCTTTGAAGCCTCTAACTATACAAGTGGACCTCTCGGTTGTTGCACACTATCCCTTCCCTAAGGTACAGCGAAGTATAGGTCAACCAACCGTTGGATAGGGTACCTAGCCGTAGCACCAGACGCTCCCCGCTCAACTACACAAAAGGTATAGTTGACACCCTTAGGTACCAAATGCAAGTTATTAGCAACCTACTCAACTAGGTCCGCCCCATTCTGCAGACATGTGGTTGCACGATTGACTCAGTTCAAAGGCTTGCAAGGTTAAGTCCTTAGGGTGACCAGGGCAAGACTACCCAAAGAACCAAAACGACTTTCCGGTACCAATCATGGCCCACCAGATCAACCTTGCCACTTGCCCCTGGTCTAAATCTATTTATCACCCCACTTGATTATTGCGCAACGCATGCCAACAATAACATCAATTACCATGTAGAACCACAAGGGTACCTACACTTCACATCATCACGTGGCAAGATCACACCGATTCCAAAATTCATTCCATATATCATTAGTCAATATTATTTTCCCATTTGAAACATATTTCACGTAAGCATAGCTAAGCAACTATTCACGGCCTAGCCTCCGTGTTGGCACAATCATACTAACCAACTATATAAACCCAACTTATGGTAACAATGGATACATGACATACAAATATTAATCATCAAGGGTGGAATTAACAACTAGGTTTATTATCTACTTAACCCAAATTAAATTACTCATTTTAATCAACATAGCATGCATAATATAAATAAAAATATGTTTGAAAACACTAGGAGCAATATGGTCAAATCACGACATGCCTTCAAAAGCAAATGAGTCTTGGTGCGGAGCTTGATCCTCGCAATCCACGCCCTCACACGGCCGACGTCTCACGCGTAAAAGAACCAAATAAACACTCAAAATAACGCATGCACGCACATCTAGAGAAATGCCGCAAATAAAACTAATTCATAATTTCATGAAAACTTCCAGATAATTAGTCTAGCATTTTCTAAGTTTTATAAAATTTATTCCGGAATTTTCGGACGTGTAGTTTAAGAGCTACAAAATTCGTAAGTTTGGACTTTCCGTGAATAATTTAACAGTACAAATTTATTCAAAAAGTTGCATAAGAATTATCAGTAGAAAGGTATTAATTTCTACTAATTAACAAAATTTGTTGCAAGTGATTCGGACTCAGAATGAATTTGTAGCGAAAAAGACAAAATTTACAATTTCTAGAAATTGCTATGTACACTAAGCTCTCACTTCTTCCTATGCATGGCCTTTGTTCAAATGAGAGCAACGCCTACATGCATGCGCACTGGTCGGTTGGAGAGTTTTTCATGCATGCGATACATACCATACACATATATGTGTGGCTATAAATACTTATACAGTATTCACGTCTGCATAGAGTATATTTTTAGTATACTTGCAAGTCAGCGACTAATATATACGTATATACATACTAGCATATATATAAAAACACACACGTGTCTAATGTGCTTACGTACTAATATTTGAACACACGTAAATACACGACGAGATCTACCGATCAGTAAAGATAGAGCACACGCGAAAGAATAGAAATACTACCGATCGGCAGTAGCAGCGACAGCGACGACGCAGAGGAAGGCGACAGTGACGACGGCGACGGCGACCAACGTAGACGACAGCGACGACGTAGACGGCGACGGCGAGACGGCGGCGTACACGGCGACAATGATGTAGACGATGGCGGCGACGACGACGACGACGTGATGGCAAAACGGCGCATACGGCGACGCAAGAAGACAGCGACGGCAAGCTGACAAGAATCGCGCGGTCGGTCGATCGGCCGAGCAAGAAATGCCAGTAATCGGCCGACCGACCTGGCTGCTTGGAGATGGAATCAGCAGGAGATATGAGGAGAGGATGAAATGGAAGAATGGAAAACTTGACCAAGGAAATGGAATGGTTGGAAAGGAAATGGGCAGATCGTATGAAAACGAAATAAAGAGGCAAGCTAAAAGGGCTGTTGGTTCAAGCGTACAGGCGTATGGGAAAATGGCTGGATGTATGAAGGATGCATGCGCCAAAAGGAGGAAACGGTAGCAATTAATGCATCCATGTGTGTGGTATTTCACATTACTAGTCATTCACGTCATGGGTTCATGGTGACAAGTTACTAGTCTTTTAGCCTCCCCTACATGGCGGTTACTAGTTGTAGGGATTACTAGAAAAATGAGGAACGTGTAGACTGAAGCGGTTGGGAGAAAATGCAATGCTTCATGCGCCACCAATAGGAAACGTATGGCTTCTGCAATGCTACAAAAAAATATGGAAGCTTGGTGAAAGAGCAATTAGGTGTGAGAGGAACGATCGCCAAGCAAAATGTCGAGGAGAATGGAACGCATTCGGCACACATGCAGGTATATACACATATACGTGACTATTCATATACATATATATGCAAACATAATATGGTTAAAAAGAAATAACAAAAAGGTTCCAAAATCACGGAAAATTCCTCTGAAATACTAGGAACTATTTGGAACCTAACAAAGTTGGTTTCGTGATTTTTCGACGCATGCATTTCTCGCAAAAATTCTTTTGTGAATCGACACACTGTCTTGGAATTTTTATAAAATCAACGACTTAAGCTATATAACATATTTTTCGAGAATATTTGAAGCGAACACTCTCGTCTACCAATTATCTTAATTATCAACAAAATTTTGGATTTTATGCTTATGCAAAAATGCGTGATATTTATTTAACGTGATTAGTTCAATAGACTTCCATCCGAATTAACAAATGAGGACTTTAAATAACTTCAAAAATTCAAATAAACCCGAAACACACTAATTAAATTAAAAGCAAATTTTGGGATGTTACAAACCTCCTCTTAATGTAATCTCGTCCCCGAGATTCGAGGCTAACTAGAGAATAGGCTCGGAAACTCCTTCTCCAAGTTTTCTTCGGGTTTCCCAAGTCGTTTCGCTTTACGAGTGAGTACTCCACTGAACTCTGCAGAAGCGGATTGATTTATTTCTTGTCTCTCAATCAACTGAGTCCAAAATCTTGATGAGGTATTCCTTATAAGTCAAATCTTCCTGCAAATCGATGGCTTCCAGAGGTGCTTGTTCCTCAGGTACTCACAAACACTTCTTCAACTGTGAAATGTGAAAAACATCATGTACTCCTCACAATTGCGGAAATTCTAGCTGATAAGCAACTTCACCTCTTCGACTTAGAATCTTGAATGGACCAACGTATCTTGGTGTGAGCTTCCTTTGTGTAAAACCTTCGATTCCTTTGAGAGGTGTAATTCTAGAATACACGAAATCTTCTAACTCCTGTTCATATCTCGTCCCGATTCTCCCGATTAGTATATTCATATTGTGACTCTGTAGGCTCAAGACATTGGCTACTACGTTAACCTTCTTAGGGATGGTAATAGATTCCTATGTTGTAATCCTTGATTAATTCCAAAACATCTCCTGGCCTGTTCCTTCATCTCTATCCACTTATTGTGACCCTCTGATAGGTTTTTTTAGCTATTGGGAAAATACTGGCACCCATTTGATCACAACTCGCTATCTCTGCCTGGTGGTATACCAAGTAAGTCTTAGGAATGCACTTCTGAGTATTTGCCGATCACTGGTCCTTCCTCTCGACTAGCAGCTTCACACTATTGACCATCAAACTGGCCATCCCAACTATGCACTACTACAGAACAAGCTTCTACAAGCGGTTCGTGACACGAACCCCTTCTAGAGATCCCCTCCGGCCTGTTACCACGAACCGCTTCTGGTGCGAGCATTACAACCGGTTCGCACCAAACCGTTTCTAATAGACCGTTTGTGATGCCCGATTTTGTAGTAGTGATGGTTACCGGAGCTTCCTCACACTTCCGTGACCACAAACCAAAACTACCCTATACTTGGATGTGACTAATCCACTCTAAAATTAGCATCTAAGGTCTTGGTTTCCAATATAATTAGTAACCAAACATCTCAACTACACATACTCTGAGTTGTCTATACTAGCATTGGCAACTTTCCACACACTGAAGATTTATCCCAACGCAACAACCTTCAAGCTCACTTTCATGTTACCCTTTCTTCACGACAAACGGTGACTCTTACGATGAAACCACACTGTGCTCATAGCCTCAAGTTCTAGCTCTATGGCTATCATTCCACACAACTCATTATTAATTGCTCTATGAAGACATCGATCTTTATTACTACTCTTGCATCCAAACTTTACATATTAGCAGACTCACATACCAGCTATATATTTTTTTAACGAGAGAATTCTTACAAAGGTTTCTCAACTAATCACTCTCTCATAAGCATGAAATATTACATTGTTTAAAGAAATCTTATGCCGTGGACTTCCTCAGTAGGGTCTTCATTCGCACACTTCTTACGCATCTGAACCTTTACGCACGGGTTGCGTATCTCAGTAGCGACTTGTTCCGCAATTTTCTCTGGTATTGATGTCTTGGTAGGTGTAGAATGGAATTGAAACAGCAGGTGTATCACAACTTCTCTTAGGACAACTTCTAGCATAGTGTCCTGGCTTATTGCGACAATAGCAACGCTTGGATGACGTCTGGCGGCTTTCTCGACATATCTCTATTCTTGATAGAGATAGAATCGGAGGTTGATGCGATCTGCGGTGACCACTTTCTTCTTGTTGCGATTGTTAGCAAAATGTCTGGTGGCGACAAGCATAGCAAATTCTAGACAATAAACTTCTTCTGGAGAACTTTTCTCCGTGGGGGTGTTGTGGAAACTCCGACCTTTAAGACGAGGCACGGGTGAAATTGTCTTAAACAAAGTCCGAGCAAAGATGATCATTGAGTTCTTTGAGGGGCACTCCTCACTTGTCGTTGTGGTGATCCTTCTTGACAAGTTTTACGACGCTTGCGGTTGTCCTCAAATTCCTTGTGTCCATCTCCGAGAACAAGGGTTTTGTTAACCAACCCTTCTTGCTTCAACCGAGCTCCTTGAGCGAGTTGCTCCCATGGTACTACCACTCACTCTTGGTGCTATAAACTTTACTGATCCAATTTCCGGAAGGATCATGACTTCAGAAATGGCTTGATCTTTCTGGGGACATTTCTTAACAAAATGACCTAACTCACCACAGTTGTGGCATGAATGTTTGGGTTGTCTTGCTGGATTGAGGGGACATTCTCTAGCCCAATGGCCTTTTTCATCACATAGAAAACAATTCCATGGTGACCAAGTATCACTGGCTTCTTGAGGTAGACTGATAAGGTTGACATGCTTCTTCTTATTTTCTTCATGCGGCACCGTAAGTGTGGATGATGACAGTCCTTCTCTCCTTGCTAACTCTTGAGCAATAACGGCTCGACAATCCTCTTGCTGATGCCGAGTCACAGTGGTCACTAATGAATCCAGGGGGCATTGAACTGGGCAATGATCCCTACCTTCACAAAGATAGCATGTGGCGTTGCTCATAGGACATTCTCTAGGTAGATGGCTTCCTTCACAGCTGGAACAATTTATTGCATGTTCATCAGCAGTGTGTCCTATTTCTCCACAACGGATACATGCACGGTCTTTTGATTTGTTTGGTTGGCAACACTTCAAAGAACAACACCCAGGTATAGTATCTTGTGAGGAGGTACCCTTCTTCCTTGGTCTTACTATGGTTCCACTGTCTTCTGACGACAGGAAGTGCTGACGAAAGACGGTGGCAAACTCCATCCAAGTGATGGTATGTCCATTCTCAGAGGTGGCGTAGAGATCTTTCCACCAGGTTAATGCATCTCCTTCTAACTGACAAGTAGCAAAGGGAACTTTCTCTTCATCCTCACATTGCACCAAGGCTAGCTTCTCTTCTATGATGCGAAGCCAATTTTCTGCATCTCTGGAAGTGGCTGATCCATCAAATGTGGGTGGTTTAGTCTTCATGAACAAGGAGAACTTTGGTTGCGGACAAGCTGTTGTGTCTGCAGTTGTAGGGGTATTGGTTTTAGCACCATTAGCGTTCATTTGTTGCATCATCATCTGCATAAGCTGAGTTTGAGCGGTGAGAAATCGAGCCAGTTCGACTAGTTCTTCTTTGGTATGGTAGATAGTCGCTTGTTTGTCTCTGCTTTGTCATTGGCAACGGTAGCAATCGTATTGACTTGAATTGCTTGAAACATTGGTGTAGTCGATTCCTTCCATCTGTGGACATGCCAAGGTTTAGTTGAGAGGAAAGCAAAGGTAAGGTTCAAGGATCCTAGTGCGAGGAAGTAGGTTTAACCCGAAACTTAAACAAACATTGTTAATAACTTGGTATGGTTGCTTACAAAAGCCTAAAAGCTATGCAACACATACGCACACCCAACAATCAAGGAAGATCCAAATTTCCTAAGCACACAATGATCTAGCGTCTAAAGGTAACTCTTCTATCTTAAGAGACACGACTCTCACACACGAGTCTTCAATCGATGACTAAAGCACCGGGTTCTTCAAGCTCAGGAAGACTTCATCGATCTAATTCTCTTCGAGCTTGATGATCCTCGCTTCATGATCTTCGTGGTTGACCAGCGACATCCAAGTACTTTCTCTTTAAGTGTGGAACATCGTTGACTATTCGAGCGACTTAGGAAAGATTTCCATTTAAACCGAAGGGAAGGATAGAAGTTTCAAAGAAAGAGGAGAGAATAGAAGAATAAGACAAGACAAGAACATATTATTCTTTCAAGTTAAACTTTCTCTTTCGAAAATAATTTTGAAGCTCCTAAAGACGACCAATCTATCTAGGGTCAAGACCTACAACAAGTATGGCTCGATACCACCTCTGTCGGGACCGAATGCAAATCCGGACCCTCTGTGTTTTCTCGTACTAGTCCAGGATCACGCTAGTACACACAGCTAAACAGGGATGAAGTAACACAATCATACACATGGAATTAATAATAAAGTACTTCAAACATTAATTAAATCGGTTACAAGACCTTAAGGTCACCTTACAAATAGTCTCACACGCAGGCTTACAATAACAAAAGTAAATAATCGCTAGCTGAATGAAAACGCGTGGTGACTCCCATCGACATGCCACAGGCAAGCGACAAGGTTCAACTCCTAGATAAGCGCCTCCTCGCGGAACTTCTCCTCCTTTGAAGTTGTAGTCTTCTCCTCAATGATGATTTTGTTGGAAGCAAGGGTGAGTATACAACATACTCGACCAAGTCATGCACAGAGGTGCAATCCTATTACTATATGCGTGGTTTCTTCCAAAGGAATGGCTTAAGTGGTTGTTTTGCCTCAAACAAAGATTTTGCTTTAATTAAACAACATTAATAGATTCAAAAGCAAAGAAACCATATTATATAGTAAGTTATCAATCTCTTTTAAACAATTCGGCTCAAAGCCCTAAATCACTTTAGCAATATTGTCTCGCACTCGCCACCCATTCCCACATTTTGTTTTGGAAAATCTAACCCTTAATCGTAATCGGCGTTGTCGATCAAGTGGACTCGGCTATTCGAATAGTTTGTACACTCTGCAGAGGTTATGCACTTTACCCACAAGATACGATCAACTCACCACGTGCCGCGAATCGCCATACAAGAGTATGCGAATGAGTGATCATAACAAAGCCTTCGTAAGCCTCTAACTATACAAGTGGACCTCTCAGGTTGTTGCACACTATCCCTTCCTAAGGTACAGTGAAGTATAGGTCAACCAACCAGTTGGATAGGGTACCTAGCCGTAGCACCCAGACGCTCCCCGTTCAACTACACAAAAGGTATAGTTGACACCCTTAGGTACCAAATGCAAGTTATTAGCAACCTACTCAACTAGGTCCGCCCCATTCTGAGACATGTGGTTGCACGATTGACTCGATTCAAAGGCTTGCAAGGTTAAGTCCTTAGGGTGACCAGGGCAAGACTACCCAAAGAACCAAAACGACTTTCCGGTACCAATCATGGCCCACGAGATCAACCTTGCCACTTGCCCCTGCCTAAATCTATTTATCACCCGGCTTGATTATTGCGCAACGCATGCCAACAATAACATCAATTACCATGTAGAACCACAAGGGTACCTACACTTCACATCATCACGTGGCAAGATCACACCGATTCCAAAATTCATTCCATATATCATTAGTCAATATTATTTTCCCATTTGAAACATATTTCACGTAAGCATAGCTAAGCAACTATTCACGGTCTAGCCTCCCGTGTTGGCACAATCATACTAACCAACTATATAAACCCAACTTATGGTAACAATGGATACATGACATACAAATATTAATCATCAAGGGTGGAATTAACAACTAGGTTTATTATCTACTTAACCCAAATTAAATTACTCATTTTAATCAACATAGCATGCATAATATAAATAAAAATATGTTTGAAAACACTAGGAGCAATATGGTCAAAGCACGACTTGCCTTCAAAAGCGAGTCTTGGTCTCGAGCTTGATCCTCGCAATCCACGCCCTCACACTTCGGCGTCTCACGCGTAAAAGAACCAAATAAACACTCAAAATAACGTCTGCAGCACATCTAGAGAAATGCCGCAAATAAAACTAATTCATAATTTCATGAAAACTTCCGGATAATTAGTCTAGCATTTTCTAAGTTTTATAAAATTTATTCGGAATTTTCGGACGTGTAGTTTAAGAGCTACAAAATTCGTAAGTTTGGACTTTCCGTGAATAATTTAACAAAGACAAATTTATTCAAAAAGTTGCATAAGAATTACTGTAGAAAGGTATTAATTTCTACTAATTAACAAAATTTGTTGCAAGTGATTCGGACTCAGAATGAATTTGTAGCGAAAAAGACAAAATTTACAATTTCTAGAAATTGCTATGTACACTAAGCTCTCACTTCTTCCTATGCATGGCACTGTTCCAGCGAGAGCAACGTCTACATGCATGCGCACGGTCGGTTGGAGAGTTTTTCATGCATGCGCATACATACCATACACATATATGTGTGGCTATAAATACTTATACAGGTATTCACGTCTGACAAATGAGTATATTTTTTAGTATACTTGCAAGTCAGCGACTAATATATACGTATATACATACTAGCATATATATAAAAACACACACGTGTCTAACAGGCTTACGTACTAATATTTGAACACACCGTAGAATACACGGCGAGATCTACCGATCAAGAAAGATAGAGCACACGCGAAAGAATAGAAATACTACCGATCGGCAGATGGCAGCGGCAATGATGACGACGCAGAAGGAAGGCGGCTTGATGGCGACGGCGGCGGCGACCAACGTAGACGATGACGACGGCAGCGGCGGCGGCGAGGCGGCGTACGGCGACAATGATGTAGACGATGGCGGCGGCGGCGACGGCGTAAACGATACGTGGCAAACGGCGGCCGGCGACAGCGATACGACAGCGGCGGCGGCAAGAATCGGCGATCGGTCGATCGGCCGGCGAGCAAAGAAACCGCCAGATCGGCCGAATCGGTCGTTTGGAGATGGAATCACAGGAGATATGAGGAGAGGATGAAATGGAAGAATGGAAAACTTGACCAAGGAAATGGAATGGTTGGAAAGGAAATGGGCGATCGTATGAAAACGAAATAAAGAGGCAAGCTAAAAGGGTACATTGGTTCAAGCGCACAGCGTATGGGAAAATGGTGGATGTATGAAGGATGCATGCGCCAAAAGGAGGAAGCGGTAGCAATTAATGCATCCATGTGTGTGGTATTTCACATTACTAGTCATTCACGTCATGGGTTCATGGTGACAAGTTACTAGTCTTTTAGCCTCCCCTACATGGCCTAAGCATTAGTTGTAGGGATTACTAGAAAAATGAGGAACGTGTAGACTGGAAGCGGTTGGGAGAAAATGCAATGCTTCATGCGCCACCAATAGGAAGCGTATGGCTTCTGCAATGCTACAAAAAAATATGGAAGCTTGGTGAAAGAGCAATTCGTGTGAGAGGAGCATTGGCCAAGCAAAATGTCGAGGAGAATGGAACGTCAAGACACATGCAGTATATACACATATACGTGACTATTCATATACATATATATGCAAACATAATATGGTTAAAAAGAAATAACAAAAAGGTTCCAAAATCACGGAAAATTCCTCTGAAATACTAGGAACTATTTGGAACCTAACAAAGTTGGTTTCGTGATTTTTCGACGTACAGATTTCTACTTAAAAATTCTTTTTGTGAATCAGACACCTGTGCCGATTTTTATAAAATCAACGACTTAAGCTATATAACATATTTTTCGAGAATATTTGAAGCGAACACTCTCGTCTACCAATTATCTTAATTATCAACAAAATTTTGGATTTTATGCTTATGCAAAAATGCGTGATATTTATTTAACGTGATTAGTTCAATAGACTTCCATCCGAATTAACAGCGAGGACTTTAAATAACTTCTGAAAAATTCAAATAAACCCAGAAACACACTAATTAAATTAAAAGCAAATTTTGGGATGTTACAAGGTGGCTCCTGCGCCTCGGTCCACTCGGCGACGAAGTCGGCCAAGACTTGTGACTTGATCGCCGTTTTAGGAACGTACGATATGTCATGGCCGTTGAGCTCGAGCGCCCACTTGGCTATCCTCCCTGAGGCGTCGCGGTTGTGGACGATCTCGCGGAGTGGTGAGGAGGTCACCACGGAGACGGGATGCCGATCGAAATAGTGGAGCAGCTTCCTCTTCATGATGAGCACTGCATACAACAACTTCTGTAATGGAAACGGGTCCTTGGGACACGCCTTGTGCAGGCTCGTGTAATCAACACACATTCTCCATTGCCCAGTTTTCTTTTTTACAATGACAGGGTTTGCCAGCCACTCGAGGTGGCGTACTTCTTTTACAAACCCAGCGGCCAAAAGTTTGGTGATCTCCACCCTTGCGCTTCTCTTCGTCGAAGCGGCGCAGGCGTTGGGCGACCGGCCTCGAGCCTGGTCGAATGTTCAAGGAGTGCTCGACGACTTCCCTTGGGATTCCTGGCATGTCTGAGGGCCTCCATGCGAAGACATCCCGATTAGCGCGGAGGAAGTCGACGAGCGCGCTTTCCTATTTGGCGGGGAGCGTGGCTCCAACCCGCACGGTCTTGGCGGGATCCTCGGGATCGACCGCGATCTCCTTTGTGTCCTCGGCGGATTTGAAGAAGCTAGGCCCCGGCTTGTCGGAGTCGGGGGTGGACCTAGGGGCCCTTTCCCAGAGGTCGGCGAGCTCGGCGGAAGCGATGACTGCCGATGCCAACTCGCAACTGCTTTGCTCGCAGTTGAAGGCAAGCTGGAAGGACGAAGCCATGGTGATCACTCCCCGTGGTCCCGGCATCTTCAGCTTGAGGTAAGTATAATTGGGGATCGCCATGAACTTGGCGTAGCATGGCCTCCCTAGTATGGCGTGGTAGGAGCCGGGAAAATCCACCACCTCGAAAGTGAGGGTCTCGGTGCAGAAGTTGTCCGGGCCTCCAAAGGTGATGGGCAGGTCGACCTGCCCGAGTGGGTGGGCCTGTTGGCCAGGGACGACGCCGTGGAAGGGCGCCTTGCTCGGTCGGAGACTCGAGCGAGGTACCCCCATGGCGTCGAGGGTCTCAACATACAGGATGTTGAGACCGCTGCCGCCGTCCATGAGCACCTTGGTCAGGCGCTTCGTCCCCACGATGGGGTCGACTACCAGCGGGTATCTCCCTGGCTGCGGGATGTGGTCGGGATGATCGGCCCGATCAAAGGTGATCGGGGACTCCGACCACCGGAGGTACTGGGGCACGGCGGGAGCCACCGTGTGCACCTCGCGGTAGGCGAGCTTGAGGTGCTGCTTGTCAGCGTAACAAGCCTGCCCGCCGAAGATCATGAGGCAACCGTCGGATTCTGGAAACTTGGCGTTCGCCCTCGGCTCTTCGGCGTCAGGTGTTGAATCTCGCTTCTTCCCATTGCCCCGTGATGGCGGGGAGGGGTTCCCGGAGAGGAAGCGCTTCAGGACCTCGCAGTCCTGGTACTTGTGCTTGACGGGGTACCCGTGGTTCGAACACGGACTGTTCATCAGCTTCTCGAAATGGTCGGTGGCCGAGCTTCTTTTTGTCGGAGCGGTCAGAGGGGGTGCCGGCTTCGGTGCTGGACTCTCACTTGGCCTTCCCCTTCTCGAAGATGGCCCCCACAGCCTCTTCGCCAGAGGCGTGGTTGGTGGCGATGTCCAAGAGCTCCTTGGTGGTTCTGGACTTGGCACAGCCCAGTTTGTGCACCAAGGTTTTGGACATGGTGCCATAGATGAACATCCCGACGACGTCGGCGTCACGGATGTTAGGGAGCTCGTTGCACTGTTGGGAGAAGCGCCGGATGTAGTCCCGAAGCGTCTCCCCTGGCTGCTGTTTGTAGCTCTTCAAGTCCCAGGAGTTCCCAGGGCGCTTGTACGTGCCATGGAAGTTACCGACGAAGAGGTTCGTCAGGTCGGCCCAACTCCTGATGGTGTCCGCGGGCAAGTACTCAAGCCAAGCCCGAGCCGAGTCCGCGGGGTAGATGGGGAGGTACTGGATGATGAAGAGGTCATCAGTAGCTCCCCCCACCCGGCAGGCGAGCCGGTAATCTTCTAGCCAAACTCCGGGGTTCGTGGTCCCCGTGTATTTGGCTATGTTTACCGGCGCCCGGAACCGGGCGGGAAAGTCCGCGTGCGAATCAGGTGACGCCCCGTGGCCCTGGCCATCGGGGCTCGGCTGCGATGCGTTCGTCGACCATCATCCGCGACCGGAGCGAGTGCCGCTCGTCGATCGCCCTTCTCGCGCCTCGAGAGTGGCGCGGGCGTCGTGGTTGCTCTCAGGCGATGGCGCCGGAGTCTGAGGCGCTGAGGCCTGGTTTGGCCGAGTTGCGCCGTCGGCGGGCCTGCCAACCGGGTAATGGGCTCGGATGACTCGAGGAGGCGCCCAAGTGATGAGAGCCAGAACCGCATGCGTCTTTGGGCCGGCAGACGCTCCATCAATCCGGAGGTTACAGTACGTGGCCTTGGCCTCGGGTCCTTAGGCTCAGGATGCCACGGAGCAGCATTGCAGCCGCGGTGACGTTCTGGCTTGCGTGGCGGAAGAGCGGAAACCGTCAGGCCCTCGGCGGTGATGATGAACCTAAGCGGCGTGCTCGTGCTTATTTGCCGATCGGGAAGCGAGGGCGGTGGCGACGCTTCTCCAGGTCGGCTTGGAGTTTGTCGAGCTCGGCCCTGCGAGCTTCCAGCTCGTCATGCTGTAGCTGGAGCTCAGCGCGGCGAGCCTGGAGGCGCTTTCGCGCTGGCGCTCAACTTCCCGCGCCTCGGTGCGTTAGGAGTGAGCTTGTTGACTTGCGGGAGTTGCGGGCGAATCGGCCACGCTCGCCATATTGCAATCGTGGGAATGCGGGCCGTCCGCGTCGCGCTCCAGGTTGGAGCTGGAGCCGCGGCTGGAGGAATCCTCGAGGAGGTCGTGGATAGAGGCCGACATGTAGCCAGTCATCGCCACGAAGCGCGAGCCCGCGGGAGGCGACGCCGCCGCCCGCTTGGGCGTGCTGCCGCCGGTGGTGATGCGGCCGTCGATGGGTTCCGGCGCCGAGGCCCATGCGGGGGCCTCAAGACGGAGGTTGTCGAGGATGCTGGCAATGGTATCCAGGCTCCTGGTGGACGCCTGGTCCCGTAAGGCGGCGGGGATGAGCACGAACTCACCCGCCGAAGTGGCGATGAAGTCATGGGCACCGAAGCGGATTCGGCCCCACAACACGGGTACGCCGTCGAGGGTGGAGGAAGCCATCAAGGAGAAGAGTGGGAATCCGGAAGTGATGCTGATGATGACGGGCGAAGCCCCTACCTGGCGCGCCAACTGTCGGTGTTTTGTGACCGGCAATACGATTTATTCGGTTTAGGGGGTCGCGTGCTCCCTCTCCTTGAATGGTTAGACTCAGGGGTCCAAGACGTGTACTGGTTCGAGCTGAACGTCCCTACTCCAGTTCACACGGTGGTCCTATATTGCTTTCGGGGCCAGTATTACAGGCGAGGGCTAAGGGGCTGGCCTTGAGCGCCTCGTTGAAGATGGAAAGAAGATGAGGCTCTATGTTGCGTTTCGTTCTGTTCGTCCTCCCCCCCTTGGGGTCCTGCCTCCCCTTATATCGTCGGAGGGGGCAGGTTACATGGGAGTCCTAAAAGAGAAAAGGAGTGGGACGTCCCGTGCCTGGGAGTCCTGTTCTTCGGTGATTGATCGACGCCCACTTGCACTGCGCCGGGTTGGTAGTCATGCCGAACGACAAGGCTCTCCTCTGCGACGGGGAGTGGCGTACCTACCCTCTGTGCATCTGTTAGGCGCTGACATAGTACTTTGACTCTGGCGTGGCCCCGGGAGGGAGCACACTCTTCCGCTATGCACGTCCGGATGACGAGACCGATGTCTTGACTTTCGTGGCCCTCTCGCTACCTGGGGAAGGAGCCACCTACCCTCGCACGGTCGGCCTGAGTCGTCCCGTCCGTGGGGTAGGTGACCGACGGCTGGTGACAGCTCGGAGCTGGCGCTCGACGGAGGGCACCTCGATCGGGTCGGACGTTGCGGGGCGTCCGACCTGCTGGAGGGATCCCTCCGATCGCTTTCGGTTGGGGCCAAATCGCACCTGGTGGCCCACTTGGCGTTCGGCCATTGTTGGGCCTGGATCGGCCCGCCTGGCGTCTAGGGCCGCTGGGGGTACCCAGGGTATGTGTATTCGTCACAGCTCAACCCAAGAGGATATGGATTGTGGTGGGAGGTTGAGTAGTGTGAAATCATGTGCTGAAAAATTGGCTTTGAACTGAAAAATTAACTTAGATTTGAATTTGCAAAATGTGTTTGTTCATGTGTTTTGACAATTGACAAGAAACAGTAAGTTTTGCCTTGGCGCCGGACCAATCCTAAAGAAAACAGTAAGTTTCCCATCTACGACGGACAAACTTTCTTGGTCCTTTGTAAACATGCTTTTTGACAACCTCTTTCTCCTATGTACAACGGACAAAGTTTTTGTGTCCGTCGTGAACATGTTTTTGAGCGCATGAGCCAAACCCTATTTTCCAAGAATCCAGTAAGTTTCGCATGTACGACGGACAAAGTTTTTGGAGTGCATCGTGAGCGGCTTTGAGGATTGATTTCGCATGTACAACGGGCAAAGTTTTTGGGTCCGTTGTGAGCGTGTTTTCACCTAGGAATGTTTTCTTCTTGGGCCGAGAGTTTCACATGTACGCCGGACAGAGATTTCTTGTCCGTCGTGAATGGACTTTTTCTAGGGTTTTTATTTCTTGTCCGTTGTGAACGTGTTTTGCTCAGTTTGGATGTTTTGCAAGAATTGAAATGGTTTGAATTTGAAATTATGAAATTTGTGATGATTTCATGATGCTTCTTTTGAAGTGGACTTTATGCAATGCTCATGTGAGTAGTTGCATGGATTGACATTGAGTCAAGTCGTGGACTTGTGCTCGGATTTGTTTTGTGGTTTGTTCATGTGCAGGTATTGCTCGAAGATGAATGTGGTCGATGACGGGACCGGAACTAGGTTCATGGAGGAACTGAGGTTCGGGACTAGGTTCAGGAGGAACTGAGGTCTTGGTGGTCAAGGATGTCATGCGGGACGTTCGGGCTAAGGGAATGGTGCACATGAAGAATGGTTAGTCACGTGAGAATGGCAGGAGGTCATTCGCGTGCAAAGTGTTAGTCACGTGAGTATGGCAGGTGGCCATACGCGTGCAAAGTGTTAGTCACGTGAGTATGGTAGGGTTGCCATACGCGTGCAAGAGTTGTACTCGGCCAGGTTGGGCCAAGTAGAGTTGTGTTGGATACTGATTCCTTCTAGGAATAGGAATCGTATTCGTAACTCCTTGTGGGTTGGTGCTTTAAATAGGTGGGGGTCTCTGTTGAAAGGCACCAAGTAGAGCTGAGCGCATCAAGCCTTGAGCTTGGTTTTAGGGTTTGTACTCTTTTGATGAGAGTATTTTAGACAAGAAATAAAGATCAATTCTTCCAAGATTTTTGCGTGCTACAGTAACCACGTCGCTACAAGATTTTCTGCTTTTGGTTCTTGTTTGCATGCTTGTTCTAATTCTAGATTGGTTTTTGATCGTTGAGTTTCATCTTGATTTGATCCATCAAAAACCGTTCTAGGGTATTGATTTAGAGTTTCTCAAAGTCTAGTTGATTAATCTTTTGAAGATCTTGTTTAATCTTGAAGTTTTGATTAGATTGATTCTCGTCAAGTTCTGGATCAGCAAGCTTGCGAAGCTCATAACTTTTGATCTGTAAGTCCGATCGAGCTGATTCTTTTTGGGTTCGATTCGTATTGGAATCTAGTTTCTTGTGTCCAAATTTCAGATCGATCTAACGGTTGGATCTCCGAGAATTCGCGTTTTACTAAACCTCTATCTTTCTGTTTTTGTCGAAAACGAAGTGTCGACGATTGGGGAACAGGCCCCCGCCGAGCTTACTTGTTGGTGGAGGGACCAACTGTGACCCCTTCTTACGTGAGGGATTACTCGAGGAACGACTCACCAGATTTCAACGAGCGTGGACACGTTAGCTTACCCTGGTTCGGGCCTCTCAGAAAGAGATAATAGCCCTACTCGGCTCTCGTTTACTCTTGCAATGTGTCCGAGTCTTACGATGCAGGCGTGGTATGTTGCTTTGTCCCCTCATGATGGGGACGCTTTATAGCTTACAAAGGATCGAACTCCACGACCACTACCCGCACGTTTGGACCTTGTCCAAACGCGTGGCAACCGGTGGATCCTATCTTTCCGCCACGCTCCCACGGAAACGTAGCGGCCAGCGGAAGTTACGCTCGGGTGGTTATTCCCACCGACCCGAGACCACGTAAGGTCGGCCGATGGCCGACACCGAGCTTCGAATCGATCGGAATACGTTGCATTCTTGGTCCCACCCGAGCCCGAGCTCGAACCACCGAATCGTAGCCCTCCGACTCGATTAGACAATCCAGGTAACGACCTCCTGGTAGCTCGGGCGGGAGCGAGCTTGGTCGTTGGTGGCATCCGAGGTAATTTATGGAAATTACCCGACCCGGCTGCCCAGCCCCGAGGTTCAAGTGGGAAAAGGTCTAAGGAAGGCCTTCCCTTGGGCCTACCGTTTCTACGAGCATGTCGGTTCTGCGGCGGACAACCGCCGCGACCAACGAGCTATTAACCTTCTCCGAACGAGCTTGTTGTTCCAAATTGCCGTGTTTCGAGCGAGCGGAAGTGGGCCCTCTCATCGGTTCCTTCTCCGGAAGCCTCGAATCGTCCTTCACGGGGAACCGCCTTTCAGCGGGGCGGTTTCGATTTGCGTGCCCACGTGTCGTTTCCGGATGGCGAACGCCTCAATCGCTTCTGTGCCTCTAGGGCTTCCTCGACCATAACGGCGGGAAGTCCTTTCGCTTCCCATCTCCTGGAGGAGTTTTTAAACACTCAAGAGAAAACCCTTAGACTCACTTGGTCAGTATTGCGATCGGCTTGCGTCTCACACTCCTCCTGCTTGGCGCTCATCCTTCTCCTCGATCATCTTCCTCATCCTCATGGCGAAGTTCGGCGTCAGCAAGCTTGACAGGCGCAGGCTGGAGGTCCTCGAGCGGGCGAAGTACCTCGACGCCGGTACATGGAGAGCCCCTGGCGACGAAGAGAGCCCGCAGCCGGAGGAGGGGGAGATCGTCTCCACCGAGCTCTACGCCATGAGCAGACTCCGACGCCCGAAAGTGAGTTTGTTGAGGCCGTGACTCGCCTCCTGCGAGTGCGAGATCGCTTCACCTCCATCCCAACTCCATTCTCATTATGGCCATCTTCACCCATCTTCGCGAAGGGTTCGTGGGCGTCGAGCCCACTCCCGCCTCTTCTTCCACTTCTACACCCTTTCTCGCACCTAAGACGCCTTGCAGCCTGGCCGCCTCTACTTTCCGCCGACCTACCCGACCATATGAGTACCCGAGCTTCACGCTCAAGGACTCGGTGTCGGGTTGGGCCGACTCTTGGTTCTACTCGAGGAAAGCGTATAAGGCGACGCTTTCCTACTCCGGCGCCAGAGGTCGCGCTGGCCGAGACGCCCGACCGCCTGCGGAGCCCGAGGAGGAGAAGATCCTCATGACGATCAACGAGCTCACGTGCCTCGGGCCGACGGTCGGGGCGTTACCCGGACTACGCCAGGAACCGGATATCACCCCTCGGGAGGAGGAGCATCCCTTCTTCAAGGTCGAGGTGGCGAGGACATCACCCGGAGTCACGCCAGGTATGTCATCGCCCTCAATCTTCTTTCCGAGCGAGGATGCCTCCTCACGACCTCTCCCTTGGCCGTGGTATGCACTCCGCCAGAGGACTGGTGGATGTGAGGGTGTCCGAGATGTTCGGCACCCTAAAGGCAAGGAAATCATCGAGGGCCGCCAGATCCCGAACAACGTCCTTAACCTGACCGAGGCGGTAAGTCCCCGACTTCGGACTTCTTTCAAGCTTTTGTCCGGACGAGTTTCGCCGGGGCCTTCCGACTCATTCGAGTTTTCTCTTTTTCAACAGAGAAGGTTGCCTCGGTCGCCGTGTCCCACCGGGATCGCAGATGATTCGGGTCGAAAGACCAAGGGACAAAGTGTCGCAAGCGCCGCGCTCGATCTCCGTCGGCCACGCCGTCTCGCCAAAGACACGCAGCGCCCCGGCCGATTTATCGCCACCCCGCCAAAGACTTGGAGTATGCGGACGGGCAGGAGGTGAGTGAATCGAGATTGTGGATGGACGAGTACACGAAACAATCCCAGCCGATGGCTCGCTTGCGCCAAATTGTCTTGTGGCGAAGAAGGAGGCCGCAGCCGCGCCGGCCCAGCGGAAGGTCGAGCCGAGGGCGATCGCGGCTTCTTCAGTGAGCTCGCGCGGTGAGCTCGAGCTCGGCTCCCGGGGACCACGAGGAGGAAAAAGACGAGCCGACCTCGCGCTTGGTCCCGAGGTCCCGCAGTCGCCCGCCACGCCAACCGCGCCAACGCCGATGTCTCCGAGGTCGGCTTGGAGGAGGTCGACCTTCTGGCCGCCAGGGCCGACAAGGCGCGCGAGGACATGGCCGCCTCTCGGCGCGCCCGAGCTCGGCTAGTGACGCCGAGCAAGGTCGATCTCCTACTCCCTCTTGTTTGTCTTTCTCCTAAGACCATACTAACCCCACATCGTCTATAGTGGGTGTGGCGGTTAGTGCGGAGTTATGGGATTGAGCGATGGTCGACGATATTCTTGACTTCGTGCTAGAGAGGAGCTAGCCCGGCCGCCGAGGTCGTCATGGGCGACGAGGCCGAAGTGGAGCCGAGGTCATGAGGCCCAGCCCCACTGCCGCCGTGGCACGACGTCGAGTGGGGAGTCTGTTGTCGCGAGCCCCGGGACCGAGGTCGTGTCTCCCAAGAGGAGGCACGGAGGAAGATCATGGCCGCCGATGCCCGGCCGGCATGAGGGCATCCCCACATCATAGTTGTGGAGGATAGCGGCCGGGAGTCGATGGTGGTGAAGCGGGCCGCTGAAACTTCGGCGCCGGCGACATCATCACCGCGACTCTTCAGAGATCGCCGAGGCCTCTCCCGGGCTTATGACGCCACGCCGGCCCAGCCGGCCGCGTCGAGGACCCTAATCTGGCGGGAGCTCGTCTGACGAGGAAGAGCCGGCTACCCGGCTGGTTGGAGACGAGCCCGACCACCGTAAGCGCAGCCGGCGGCTTCCAGACGAAGGGAATCTGCCGGCGCCGAGGTCGCTTCGAGGCCGAGACCGACCTCCGGCCGCCGACTGGTGCCTGGTTGATCCGGCGCCGGGGGCTGCTGCAGCCAAGGGCCGGATCACAGGCCTTGTCCGGTTGCTCCCATGGCCGTAGACGCAGAAGGGTGGAGCTCTGGCCGAGGAGGCGAGCCCCGAGTCGAGGCGAGCCGGCGCAACTCGCCGGGAGGAAGAAGAGCGGAGGTGATCCTTGCTCTTGAGGCCGTCCCTCTCCAGAGGCGGAGGCTGTCCCCAGGGCAAAAGTCCATCGCGCCGGGGGGGCCAGGGAGCTCGGGCTCAAGCCCCGAGCCCGATCAAGGAGAAGGGACTAAGGCGGGGATCCCTTGCACCGCCTGAGCGAGGTGGAGGACCGCCGAGTTGTTCCATCAGGGGCTGGAGACCCGACTTTTTTGGGTAAGTACTCCTGGCTTTTGTACTTTTACCAAGAGCTTCGATTACGACCTGAAAATGCCCTGCTGCGCAGGTGCTGGAGTCCACCATGAAGGACTTCCATGCCATGGCCGTCTTGCTTGAAGTTGTCGCGAAGCACCAAGCCGAGCAGACGCCAAGATTGCGAGCTCGAGCGCCGGGTTCTTGCCGTGACATCTTCCGAGGCCGAGATCCGGCAGAAGGTGGAGGAGTCCGTGCACGAAGCTTCGGGAGCGCCTCGGCCGGAGCGAGCAAGCAAGGTCGCCTGGAAGCCACGGTGGCGACCTTACGCGGCGCTCGAAGCGTAGAAAGGACAATCGACCCGAAGAACGGGGAGAGTCAGGCGACCGTCAAGCGGCAAGCGAAGGTCGGAAGCTTCGCCGGCGGGTGCTCGACCTTGAGTCCGAGCTTGACTCGGTGCGGGACGAGCTCGTCGCTGCGGGGCGAAGCGTCTTTGGGCTCTGTAATTTTCTTTTTCTGTCTTTACCGTAAAAACTTAAGGAAAAAACCGCTTGATTGAACATAGAAAGAGCGTTATTTTTAATGGACGTTTTTGTTTTTCTCCGAGATGACAACGATTTGTTTAGTCTGCAGTGGTCTTACGCGACTTAGCGATCAATCGCATTTAGGAAATGACTATCTCGCGCGAAAGTTGCACGAGGTCGAGGTGACCATCTCGCGCGAAAAGTTGCACGAGGTCGAGGTCGTGGGCCACATGGTACCTTTATAGCCCCGCCGCCAGCGGAGGTCGTGGGCGTAGGCTGCGAGCACGACCTGCGTTGGCGGAGTAGAATTTCGCGAGACCGTGTGGCACTTAGGGTTACGGTGCGTTGACGCCGCCCACCGCCGACTGAGCTCGGAACCGCTCAGAAGGGTGTCCTGTGCGAATCTTTACTTTCTGTGGAGGTCTACCGCGAAAATAGATTGTGGTCTTACGAGGAAGGATGCCCTCGTGGTCGATCTTTTGTCGTACGGTGTTTTGCCCCAACGACCGAGGCACTCGACACTTTGTGCGGGTCGAGCTTAATCGTAGAATGGGAAAGAGAGAGAGAGAGAATGGGAGGTTAAGGTGACAAAGTTTATTAAAAGGTAAAAGCGGGTGAGGTTAGACATGGAACTTACGCGGTTGGTCGATGTTCCAAGTACTAGCTAGTTCTCGACCATCTTCCATTGCAAGGCGGGCGGCCCAGGCGTCTTTGTTGAGACGGCAGTGTAAGGACCTTCCCATCTTGGCGTTAGCTTGTTGGCTTTTGACAGTCTTGGACGTCGCGAGCGAGGTCGCCGACGTGTAAGGTCCTTGGTCGCACCGATTTAGCGGCGTGCTGCGAAGAGCTTGCGAGTAAACCGCGGATCGCAACAGAGCCCGTTCACGAAGTCGCCTCCGCAAGGTCGAGGTCGAGAAGGCGTTCGCCTTCTGCGTCGATGTTATCGGCCAGGTTCACCTCGGGGATCCTAGGACAACCTCGGCGGGTAGGGCGGCTTCCGCGCCATATCTGGTGAAAGGGGTCTCCCCGTGGCTCGGCTCGTCGTGGGCGCGGTGACCGGAAGGGCGGGGTAGCTTCGTCCACCCAGGCCTGACCATGCCGTCGAGGCTCTTGAAGACTCTCTTCTTGATTCCTTGGACGATCTGCCTGCTCGCACGCTCGGCGCCCCATTGCTACTGTGGGTGGGCCACAGATCTGGCATATCTTGGTCCCGACCTCCTCGCAATAAGCCTCAAACACCTCGCTCGTGAATCTGAGTGCCGTTGTCGGTAATGAGGCGACTTTAACGCCAAAGCGGGTTACTACATTATTGCGGAAGAACCTTTTAGCCGCTTTGTCGAGATGGTTGATATAGGCTCGGCCTCGATCCATTTAGTGAAGGTGTCGATTGCGACGAGCAGTATTTACAACCCCTCCTTCCCTGAAATGGACCGAGTATGTCGATGCCCCAAACCGAAAACGGCCAGGTTAGCGGCATGGTGCGTAGCGCGTATCTTGGTGATGGACCTTCCGAGCATGGAAGCGGCAAGATCGGCAGGAGGTTACTATTGAGCGTCGTCGGCCAGGGCCGTCGGCCAATAGTAACCCAATCTAAGGCTTTGCTCACCAAGGTCCTAAGGGACGAGTGAGCTCCACACATCCGTCATGGATATCCTTGAGGAGATATTTGCCTTCCTCTTGGGTGATGCACTTGGAGAGGACGCCAAGCGCGCCTTTGCGGTATAAGAGACCTCGACCATTTTATAGGTCGAGGAGCGTCTCACTAGCCGGATTTCTCGGCTTCCTCCTCAAAGGTGTCCGTGCACGAAGTATTGGATGAATGGCGTCATCCAATTCAAGGCGTCTGCTCGAGGAAGGAGACGGTACCACCCGTCTCGGTTGCCTCTTCCGGGGATGGAGGAGCTTATAGAGGTGCTCGATGAGCACCCCATTGGAAGCGGGAAACCGGGCGGAACCGACCTTTGATAGATGGTCGGCCAGGGCATTGTCCTTCCTGGGGATGTATAGTACTTGAAGTTTCGAAGTACTTTTCAATCTTCCTTACTTCACCAGGTAAAGCGCCATTGAGTCATCGAACACCGATACTCCTTGTTAACCTGGTTGGCGACCACCGCGAGTCGCCCTTCGCGATTAGTCGTTGGACTCGAGCGCTTTGCATGCGGCTTGGCTAGCGACCGTATTCTGCTGCGTTGTTTGTTGCGCCGAAGTGCGCTTGGAGGCGATCTTTGGATCCGCTCCCCGAGGGGATTCGAGGACCACTCGACCCAGAGCAATCGTAAGCTCGGGATCCGTCGAAGTGCATGACCAGCGGCCGTGCTCGGCTGGTTGGGTTCGGGTTCGGCGGGCGGGTTTGTCCATTCGGCTAGGAAGTCCGCTAGGACTGAGATTTGATCGCGGTTCGCCGAGAATTCGATCTCGACCGGCGAGCTCCATGGCCCATTTTGCGATCCGCGCTTGCGCCCCGATTCGAGAATTTCTCTCACGGGAAGTTGGTCGGGACTTGGATTTTGTGTGCTGGAAGTAGTGTCTTAATTTCTTCGAGGCCACGAGGAGCGTATAAAGGAGTTTACGGACCTCGGGTAACGCTCCTTTGGTCCGTGTAAGACTTCGCTGACGTAGTAGATCGGGCGCTGCACCCCGTCCCGTTCTACTGTGATGACGGCGCTTATTGCATGGGGTGTGGCGGCCAGGTAAAGCAAGAGGACCTCTCCTACTGGGCGTGGTCAAGACCGGGTCTTGACAAATATAGTTTAAGCTCTTTGAAAGAAGCTGATGGCTTCATCTGTCCAAGTGAAACCGTCGTGCTTAGGAGCGCCTTGAAGAAAGGTAGGCCGCGTTCCTCGAGCCGCGAGATGAAACGACTTAAGGCCGCCATTCTCCCGATCGAGGTGGACCTCCCGAGTGCAAGTCGGTGGTCGCATGTTCTCGATGGCTTCTATCTTCTCTGGGTTGGCCCCGATTCCTTGTGGGCCGATCATGTATCCGAGCACCTTGCGGCTTTGACCCTGAACACACATTTTTAGGGTTTAACTTTATTCGATGCTTGTTGAGGTTATGAAAAGTCTCCTCTAGATCGGATACATGGTCGGAGGCCATTTTGCTCTTGACGACTATGTCGTCTACATACACTTCGAGGTTTCGACCTATTTGGTTCGAGAAGGTTTTCTCGCATAAGGCGCCGGAAGGTCGCTCGGCGTTCCTTAGACCAGAAGGACATGGTCGTGTAGCGAGAATGTGCCAAGCGGCGTGATGAAGGAAGTTTTCTCCTCGTCGTCGGGCGATATGCCGATCTGGTGATAGCCTGAGTAGGCGTCGAAAGCTCATCGCCTCGGAGGCCCGTGGTCGCGTCGACCAACCGGTCTATCCGAGGTAGCGGGAAATTGTCCTTCGGGCATGCGGCATTCACCCGTGTGATCGACACACATGCGCCACTTGCCTCCTTTCTTCATCACGATGGTTGGTTGGCCAACCAATCGGAATGGTCGACCTCCGAATGAAACCGGCTTTGAGGAGCTTGTCCAGTTCCTCTCGATGATGGCTTGCTTCTCCGGGAGAAGCGCTGAGCTCTGCCTGAGGCTTTTGTCGCCGAATCGCTAGCTTTGTGCTCGACGACCTCCCTTGGGACTCGGGCATGTCGGACGGTACCCAGGCGAACGTGTCCGCCCTTCTCCGGAGGAAGGTCACGAGCTCGAGTTCCTATTTAGGATCTAGGGAAGCCCCCACGTGTACGACCTTATGCGGCTTTGCGTCGCACAACGGATGGCCTTGGTTTCTCCCGGCTTGGAGGCTAGCCTTGGCCGGGAACTCCTCGGCTCTTGCTCGGGCCAGCGTTAGGGCGATTGACCGACCATGTCCAACGCCTCTCGTCGCGATTCAGGCGCTTTGGGCTTCCTTGATCGTGATCACGCCGCGAAGCGGGGACCTTCAAGCATTGGTACCGTGATGAGTGGCGGCCATGAATTTGGCGGCCTGGTCGGCCCAGGATGGCGTTGTAAGTCGGGCTGAAATCGACCACCGAGCGTGATTAGCTCCATTCGGAAGTTGCTCGGATTGCCGAACGTTATCGGCAGACGATCTGGCCGAGTGGCCTGGCCAAGCGTTAAGTACTATCCGTAGAACGGGACCACCATGCTTTTGATCTTGGAGCGAGGATCTCGTGATTTCGGCCCAAGACCTTGGCGGTATCAGGTCGAGGAGCTCCGCGATCCACAAGGACCCGACCTCTGCGGTGTTGCAGATTGTTGGGCTAACGACCAACGGAGCCTTTGGGGTTTCGTCATCCGAGAGGCGATCGTCCTTGGAGAAGGTGATCGGCGGCTCGGACCACTTGAGGCTGGGCCGAGAGGCTTCCTCGAGTGACACGGAGTACTTCGCGGCCTCCTTCAACTCCCGACGCGACCCATAGGCGGCGTGAGCCCCGAATATCACGGCGATGTGATTTCGGCTCTTGGTACTCCATGTCGGTGTCTTGCTCCTCGGCGGGCTTCTTGCCCTTGACGTCTCCTTCCATCTCGGGAGCGTGGGCATGGGACCCTTACCATTGTAGAAGCTGCTCGGGCGGAGGCCCACGCTACGCAATTAGAAGGTCATGCCCATGCGCCTGGTGGAAGCGCGAGAAATAGGCACTAGCCCGCCGCGTTGGTTGCCGCTCTTGGTCGCCTTACGCTCGTGGCTCAGATTCCGCCGGGTCAGGAGCCCCGAATTGTACTCGGTGCCCTCCCGAGCCCGGCCGTCGCGCGCCGCCACTCTGGTGCGCTGCGTGAGTCGTCGGGGTGGTGGCGCTCGGACGCCGGCGGCGCGTTCGAGTGAATTGCTCTGGCGCTCTTTCCGGGAGGCCTCGCCGCCCTTATGTCTGTGGCGATTTCCTCGAGGTCGTCGGCCACGGCGCGCCATGGCTTCTAGGTCGACCTGCTCAGAAACTCCCCGAGGTTGCGCACCACCGTGGCCAGGGCTTGAAGGCGTTCCCCGCTCGAACGCGGGGTAACGAGCTCGTTAAATCGTCGCCGCGACGACTCCGAGTCCCGTCTGGCGTGGAAATTCTCACGAACCGGCCCTGGTCTTATCGGTCAGGCCACCTCGGACTTGCCGTAAAGCCGTCGGCGTCCGATCGAGGATACTGCAGTGCTCTTTGGCCGCCGTAGCGGTGAAGACGCTGTCACCGGATTTGCTCTCGACATTTCCATCCTCCTCCGCAACGAAGACGTTACGGGATTGGACGGATCGCGAGGGGACATCACGGTGTCTCCGTGAAGCGGTCCCTGGTCGAGCTCGTAGAGGTCGGGGATGTCGAGACCATCGTAGAGCCGTCGTACTCGCCGTCCGAGAGGCGTCGAGCCGAGCGAAAGAATCGCTCGGCAGTTAGCCGGCTTCCAGGGAAAAGCTCCGAACCGTCATGATTCTTAATACGGCGACGTCGCCGCCATTGTCGAAGAATCGCTTGTCCTCTTCCGATCTCGGGCGTAGGCCCCGGTGGTTACGGGATTACGACATTCCTCGGGATTCCTCACGAAAGGAAAGTCGGTCCCCACGACGGCGCGCCGGTATCGGCGATTGAAAGCAGGCCCCGCCGAGCTTACTTGTTGGTGGAGGGACCAGCTGTGACCCCTTCTTACGTGAGGGATTACTCGAGGAACGACTCACCGATTTCAACGAGCGTGGACACGCTAGCTTTACCCTGGTTCGGGCCTCTCGGGAAAGAGATAATAGCCCTACTCGGCTCGTTTACTCTTGCAATGTGTCCGAGTCTTACGATGCAATGCGTGGTATGTTGCTTTGTCCCCTCATGATGGGGGCGCTTTATAGCTTACAAAGGATCGAACTCCACGACCCGCTCACTACGCGTTTGGACCTCGTCCAAACGCGTGGCAACCGGTGGATCCTATCTTTCCGCCACGCTCCCACGGAAACGAATTCGCCCAGCGGAAGTTACGGCTCGGGTGGTTATTCCCACCGACCCGAGACCACGTAAGGTCGGTAGATGGCCGACACCGAGCTTCGAATCGATCGGAATACGTTGCATTCTTGGTCCCTTTAGAGCCCGAGCTCGGAACGGTAGGAATGCGTAGCCCTCCGAATTCTGATTAGACAATCCAGGGTAACGACCTCCTGGTAGCTCGGGCGGGAGCGAGCTTGGTCGTTGGTGGCATCCGAGGTAATTTATGGAAATTACCCGACCCCCCGACACGAAGCAATTATTTGGTTCTGTTTTGGGGTGAACTTTTAATAGATCAAGAATTTGGTTTTAGCTTCCGCACAATCATTCACCCCCCTCTGATTGCTATATTCGTATACTTCGATCCTACAAGTAGCCACGACCTCACTGCCCCATCCAAGGTAGTGAGCAGGTAGTTGGCCATCACCTTCTCGTTCCCGCCAGCCGCCCTCATGACCGTGGTGTAAATCTGCAACCATTCAGCAGGGTTGATCTGACCTGAATATTTCTCGATAGGGCCTAGTTTGAACTTGTCAAGCCATCTGACGCACCACAGTTCGGTGGTGAAGGCTTGACATCCTTCATCGATGTCATCGGGCACCATCTGTCGTGGGCGATACCTTCCTTCTGGTTGGTATACTCGTCGGGGAGATCTAACTTGTTGGTCATGGTGCGTGAGGATCTGACCTCTCGGGGAGGGGCTTCTCCTTTATTGTTGCTCGCGGGTTCGCTCTTCCAGTTGGTCACGCAGTATGAGACGCAGATCTCACCAGTTGTGGGGGATGAGCTCCCGGAGGTCTTCTGGGCGCCTCTGGTAGCCATTGGATCGGGATGTCTGGAATGTGTGGTGACTCGACGCAGCCACCGTTGATCTCAACGCTGGCCGACCGTGGTGTGAAGGTCGTGGCATTCAACTTGAAGTGCCCTGCTGATGGGAGCGCCCGGGCTTTGAGTTGGATACTCGAATGGTTTGGGCCTGTGCAGCATCAAGCAAAGCTCTCATCTGGACAAGCATAGGAGTCATCGGGTTATCCGGCCCTGACGGGAGTGACTTCAGCAGCATGTGAGCACACTGGATGTTTGCTTCAGGAGTACTGAAGACATCACGGCTGCAGTGCTGCAAAGAAGCTGACCTGGTGACACAATCGGACTTACTAGGGTGGTCGTGTTCTTGGAGGTCCTGTGCCTTTCCGCGGGGCGCCATCTTCGGGTGAGGCGTCGTTAGGTTAACCTGGTCGAAGCGTCTTGCCAAATTTGCCATTGTTCCGGTCACAATTATGGCATTGGCATCTCGCCGATGATCCGTCGTATCTGAGGCAACGGCGTTGGTCGTCAGGACCGCTTGCGGGTCCACGGGAGTCCCCAAAGGGACTTGGAGTCCAAGGTTGCTTACGGCCCCTGTTTGGGTAGTCTTCTCCTGAGAATTTTCCGCCGAGGTTGCATTGTTGTTTCTAGCCACATAGACGTAGCGATCAGCTTGATTGCTACTGCCGTGGCTGCTGCTATCCTCGCTGCTGCTAAAGCTGCCACTATCTGTTTCAATGCACTTTAAGAGATTATCTCCCATAAGATCGAAATTGAGAAAGGACACTATCGGCTCGGGTCCCAAGGACGGGATTCAACGAAGCCAAGGTACTCGAGCATGCCTTCGGGTTTCCACTGGTAAAGCATCGTTCGTTCCAAACGCAATCTGGGATCCGACGGCTGGGACTTGGTCGATGAAAAAGTTGGAGTCAACGGTGTTGCTGATACTATTGTTGACTCCACGAAAAGCGCTTGCCATCGTCACGATTGATCTGCAAAACAGTTGAAGGCCCCTACCTGGCGCGCCAACTGTCGAAGGTTATGAAATCGACGGTAAATTTGTAAACGGGTACCTCCGAGGATCGCAGGATCAACAGAACGGGCAATGCACGGTTTAGACAGGTTCGGGCCTCGGATTCGAGTAATACCCTACTCCTGTGATCTTTCACTATCAGGTCGATGAACGTGGAGTACAAATCAGAGGGGGTCTGACTCTAGTTACAATTGGGACTAGGGCTAAAGCTAACTCTACTCTCTCGACTATGGTCTCGTGGATGCTCTATTCAGGCTTCGCCTTCCCTGCTCCAATTGCCTCCTCCCCTCTCCGTGCGCTTCCCTCTGTTTTTATAGCTAGATGCACCATCTTCTGGAGACATCGCCAGGTGAGGACTCCGAGTCGTACCCGATTAAGGGATCCTTGAGGTAACTGACTTTCCTTATTGCCTAGCGTACTCAAGCCAATCTCCTCGTTTGGGAGCATGATCAAGTCCTTCCAGATATGGGGGATACTCCTTCCGTTACCATCTTGCCCCACGGAAATAGGGTTCTAGACATACGGAAAATGCGGCATGATCTTCATCTTTCCATTGCGCGTACATATCCCATATTTAGATATTCGACACATAAGATTATCCAAAAGAGCACAGAGGGAAGAAGAGTTCACATGCTTCCAAATGAAATTTGTGAAACATATTGTTCAGGACTGAAAACCCTACAAATCTAGGTCGATATGTCTCAGAATGCTTCTAGAGTGCAGATCATAAGCCCACAATAAATACGCTAGCTACTATGAATTGTCTCTAGAAAACAGTTTTGTTGCACCTCTATTGAATGATTTCGCATCTGTTGCTAACTGAATTTTGTGTGCCACCCCAATATAGTTTATGCAAATAAGCATAAAGCAAGTAGCTAAGTAGGCAATGATGTGTGTAATGTGGCATAAGCATTCCTATTCTACACTAAGTAAACAACGCCATCATGTCCTAAATGTTATTACCGTCATGTCCAGCTGAGTTGATTGCTTCTGGAATTCTCTCATGACCTTCATCTGTTTTGCTGGTTCCATTTGCTGAAATGCAAAATAGTAAAATACAGAAACCCTCTTAGGATACAGTCCAAAAAAGGTCCACAAGCAAAATTGATTAGAAATTAGAGAATGTGTTGATACCTTAACAACAGCCAACCATGGCTGTCTATCATCATACCTTATTCATTGCTGCCATTACTTTGCTTGCACCTTTCATTCCAGCGGATATTGAAGTGCCCGCATGCATTGCCTGAATAAAGACAAGGATGTGTCACTAGTAAATTAGTAGGTGTATTTTGTCCATGATTAGAACATGCGGTTGCATAAATCAAACTAAAAGCTAGACATACCTGTATTTTGTCCATGATTAGAACATGCGGTTGCATAAATCAAACTAAAAGCTAGACATACCTGTGTGTGAGTAGCTACCCCACGTATCTGTGCCCGTGTGCCTTGCAAATTGATGATTTGTTGCCTAAGCCTGACAAGTTGCCGAGCTAGGATTTTGGTTGCCGCCTTGAGCAATCCAGATCATGCATCATAAGGCATCAAGAAGAAGAACACTGGGAGGTTAGGGATCATCCAAAAAACCCTAACAAACTTACCTCATTTCATGTTTTAGCAGTCCTCTTGATCTCTGCAACCAGCTTCTTCTCCTGGAATGGTACCATTAAAACATCACCAAAACAAACAATACAATTTGCACAAATTATTTCTCATCAGTAAGTGAAACTACCATAATGATGTACTAATAAACAAAGATCCAAAATGGTGCCATTTGATACGTTTTGCAGTTACGGAACATGAAGGTATGATAGCATAAGAACACAGCAAAAACCCCTAGGAGTGTCAGATACTCAGGTTCTGGTCACATATTCAGTAGTGTGTCTAACCATTTGAGTTGCCCAAAAAAAACTCTGATAACCCATTTGAACCCCATTCTCTTGTTTTAGGCCTATTTTTACTTATACTGAAGAAGGGAAAAAACATACATTGTTGAGTAAGGTTCAAAATAAAGCATCAACTTTAGTATGCAGCTGGTTATATTTCAAATTTGTTGCTTTCATAAAAGATGAGGTATTTTAAAGAAAATTCTCAAGTCGCAACGCTAGTTTCCCTATTGATACTATCAGATCAGTACTGCCGCATAGGCATCACAACATACTATCAGATCAGTCACATCTCAGGAGCCCATTGCACACCAGAAGCATGACAGATTGATATTAGCTCCTTCACTCTGGAGTACTGGACATCTCCTTCGAACACCAGCAGTGCTACCTAATGTAACCAAGCATATTTGCAAATGTGGCCACTGTTTGCCTTTTCTTGGACTTTATATAATGAATTATGTAAACGATTATGAACTACAGACCTCCATTTGCAGGGAACCAATCTCCCGCTCAACTCCTAATGTAACACCCCATAAATCTAAACTGTTGTACAAGAACATATCGACAGCATTTCCCCTAAACAGGATAGTATGGAAGCAATTCGAATAGGAATAATATCACGACATCAAAACTAGAGACAACGAGTCTAATTCAACCAGGTATTAACCATAAATAAAACCCATCTATAAAGGGACAACCATAAACTAGAACAAGTTTAAAGGGAACAACAATAGGTCTAAATGAAATAAAATTGCATCCAACTAATGAATTATTTAAAACACTAGATCATGTGAGTCGTGATGACAACAGAAAATTTATTGTGTTGCTAGCCCACCCTTCATGCTTACGACTCACGTGCGCTACCTGAAAACATCAAAGCGACAAGTAGTGAGATTGGGTAATCTCGACAAGCGGAACAACTAATACAAATAAAACATCCACCATATATCTATCATTCCACATTCCTCATATACAATACCACATCAAAGAGTCCACATTCCTCATGTACAATACCACATCAAAGAGTCCACACCACTTGATAAAATGCATATGATTGATGCACATGCTTATGCCATGTTCCTCCTCACCGTGCCCTTTCTCGGGGAACACACGGTGTTGTATCTCTGATCGCGCCTGCCAAGGCGTCGACAAACTTCCAATGCATGATTATGCGATTAATGCTTCATGCATGAATTCATTCATAACCTCTCCCATTGAGTCCATACGTTTTCATATCATCATATAGCATGGATAGAAAACAAATATCATAGAGATGAAATGTTTAGACAATTCATCCAGGTAAACAACATCATTCTTCACCTTACTCTTGATTCATAGCTAAACCACAACATCACAATACCGGTCAAGATATTGCAATCCTCAAAGCAAGTGATTAAACCATGTATGATTCTTTGTAATTGGAGTTTATAGTGAAGGCGAATCAAACAACAATGTATCGATTAACAATACAATCGCTTCCACTTGCCTTTACCGACGTGGGCGAAGAACCTAGTTACGCCAAAGAAGTGGCACCACCGAACAAATATTATTTGATTACATAGCGACATCACAATTCATCACACAATTCAAACACACGCTTCCTACTCCCGATCCCATTTAAACGCCAAAAACCCGATCTGTCCAGGATCGAGCAAAGACACCCTCTCTTCCCAATTTCGTATCTTTTATCTACTGCTCATAAAAATACTGAGAAAAATTACTGATAGCTAGATATTGACGATATCTACAACTTTCATGAAGGTCAAAAATTTCAATTCTGCTGTTAAATATGCCTAAACAACCGTCCAACACGATTGGGATGAAATCTGTTTCAGATTCTGTTTGTCATCTTCCAACGATAACTCTCGACCGACGCCCCAAAAATTTCAAAAAATACGAAGCTAGGTCTCGACGTTGTCTACAACTTTCTAGTTATAGGTTTTTGCAGGAAAAATCATCTATGCCACTTAAACCGCGAAACAATCCGCGCTACACAATCTCCTTCCAAAAACAAAGACCACGTGAACATCTACCCTTCTCCCCATCAAGATCCATCCAAACCACTCACCACGGATCTAATACACTCCTAATCCCTAGGTAGAACAGGGTAAAAGATTGGGAATTTTACCTTGAGTTCCCCTTGCGAACCCACGAAGAACGCGCGACGATCCCCGTGAACGGAAATCTGCTCGTCCTTCTCGCCTCCACGGATCCTCTTCTCGTTTTCTCCTTCGGCGTTTGGCAGTGGATCTTGAGCCACCACGAGGGAGGAAGAGGAGGAGTGCGGTGCTAGGGGAGGAAGGAGGCGCCTTAGGGTTTGGGGAGGCGCCACTTAAAGGGTAGGTGGGCGGCCCACCAAGGCATGGGGAGGAGAGGGAAAAGGAATTCGACCCAGACCAGGTTGCCTCGGCCAATGAAACTAACCCAAAACTCCAATTTTTAATATTAAATTGCCGCATAATCTTCAATTATTTCATTCCCCGACAAAACCCTCTTTCTTTCCGGAACAACCAAGAAAGAAAACCCTATGATCGCTCTCAAATTCTAGGGCATCACACCTAAAATACATAAAAAGAAAAAAAATAGTGTCAGAAATTATCACATTACCAACTGCATTTGACTGAATGCTGCTAATTAAGATGTTTTTACTGGCTGTTGTAATATTATTCTGTGCAATCTTGTCACAAGAGGAATTATCGGTTGTCTCGATACTACACCAATTTCTGAACTTGTGATGGTTTACTTCAATGTAACACAGGTTGGGCATCAAATGTCACACGCTTAACATTGTTAAATCGGTTGCCTGTTGTTAACCTTGTTCAAGAGCAATATGAACCAAAGAGAACCTAAGACAAGTAGAGATGAAAACATAAAGAAAAGGAAAAGAAAATGTGTTCTTACCCCGTGTGGTGACTGCCATCTCTTTCTTGCTTGTCCTGAGAGCCTCTGCAAGTGACGTGACATCACCATTAGTTGGCTAAACCAAACTCCAAACTGTCGATTCGCAAGTTTCCCCACCCAAGAAATCAGGGAGACTACCTCCAGCACCCCAAAGGTTCTTAATTTCTCATCCCCTTCACCAAATGCAGGAAAATCACAGGCTACCCTAAAACCCTACCCACCAAAGCGCCCACAAGAAACAACCGAACCTCGAATCCATGGAATATCTCACTTTTGGAGCACGGAGACAACCGAATCATCCAAGCCCAACCGCGGATCAGACCAAATCGGTGAGAAAGAAACATCGTATTTCTCGCGCAATTCCAAGTGAGAGTAACCCCATCTGAACCCCCGGGAAGCACCGACAAAGACCAAGAAAAATAAAACGCATCGAAGAACCCGTACCCGTAGTAACCAACCGCACCTTTGGGATCGACCTTCATCTTGAAGATGTTCATGGCTGCTGGATCGCTCGAGAAACCAATCTCTCTCTCTCTCTCTCTCTCTCTCTCTCACCAACCTGCAGATTTGGATAGAGAGAGAGGAAGGGGATGACGGCGCCGAGCCCAACGGGTAGCCGTTACGAACCTTAAACAAAAGAACGCTTAAAGCGAGGCGCACGAGGTCCAATTCGCAGAGAGTGGGTCCACCTAGGTACCGGACCCACGTGTCAGTGGTGTTAATCGAAGGAGCGTGAGCCATGTGGATTGGGCCAGCTTCTACCCCATTTTCTCACTGTTTCTCCACCGTTTCATTTACTTTATTATTTCTTAGAGGCTTTTTCTTTCTTTGTTTTCTTTATGGAAACTTTATTCATGGGGAGATTGTTTTGGTGTTTATTTTGGTAACCTTAGTCACATTCCCTCCATAGGAGAATTCTTCTCTTGGGAAATTATTTTGGGGGCAAACTCTCTTCCTTAGGAGAGTGACCATGGCCGGCATCCGATTTTTTAAGCTCAATTTGCAAGGGAAATATTTCGCGGACATTTCGCATAAACTAGTTTAATTCATGTAGAAATCCATCAAAATTGCTAAGCTCGACCAAGGCCAAGTTTTGATTTTGTGTGTGTGTGTGTGTTTGAATGAGGCAGTTTTGTAGTACATTGCATTCACGTCTCCGGCAATAGTGACCCATCAGCTGATATTAGAAAATAATGATACAACATTGGTGCATGCGACCAACTGTAGAGGGACGAAGTTCACCTTGTCCACCTCGTTGGGTCAACCCCTGGTTGTTTATGGCTCTGTCTGCAAAGGGGAGTGCAGCCTACAGAGTTCGAATACTGTGGGGTGGGTGTGGGGAGCAAGCGAAGCACTCGTGGTATCCAATTGTAGTCCAAATTCGTTGGGTGACAAGGGTATAAAAACATACGTAAATATTGCTAATTCTCGTTAACAAATAATCATGTCTCTTTTATGGTTTTGTTCTTCGCATGATCATCCTTCTAGTGCTGTGTTTTAAAAATTTTACTAGAGATTACCCATATCATGAAAACTATTGAATAAATTTATAAAAAATTTATACTTTGATTTAGTCCCTCAAATAAATCATTTTTAGAAAATAAAAATCTGTGCAGGCTCACTTGTCAGATTTTTATAAAATAGTATATTAAAGATTTTAACCTAAAAATTTGTACTGCAAGCAGATAACTTTTTCTGAACCATAGATTAAAATTTTCAACAAAGTTTGAGTTTAATTTTCTGGTGAAATAAATTTATCTTTGCCGTTGTCTGAAAAAAGCTAATCGAGTTAGGTCTCTCTCACACTTACCTACTGCCTTGGTTGCTCCTGTGGCCCCATCGGTCAGTACAGTGCCGCTTCCTCCTTTCTTTCTTCTTTCTCTCACTGTTAGCGGGTCGAAGGGGTGGGGGGAAGCTTAGGGCTTTGGATCTCGACGGTCAGCAAGGAGTCGTTGGGGAAGGATGGGGGTTGGGTAGGGGGCGAGGCGGAGGATGAGGGGTGCTCGGGGTGGTCGAGGTGGGAGGGGAGGGGGTGGGAGGCGACGGTGGGGAGGCGACGGTGGGAGGTGGTGGGGGCGGCGGGGGGGTATGGAGTGAGCTTGGGGATGAAGAGGTTTTAACACAAACTCATCCGAATCGGTTTTCACTCCAAACCGATTGTAATAGTAATACACATCTGTGTCGGTTCTCTAGAGAACCAATTGTGATGTTGATGACTATCTATGTTTGTTCCTCTAGGGAACCGATTGTGATAGGGATTCATATCTGTGTCGGTTGAGGAGGTCTCTTCACAACCGGTTTTAATCTTGAATCGATTGTGATGACCCATTTTCGAAAACACATATTACAATACATATATCATAATCAAAAAAAAAATTTGAACAGTTAGGAACCGACACAGATAAAGTAATAGTGTTATACCATTCTATAGTAGTGAATGATCCGAAAAAAAATCAATTACGATATGTGTACTATAATATGTTTTTTAAAATATAGGGTCATCCAAATCGGTTCTAAATTAGAATCGGTTGTTAGCATGATTCCGTCGAAACTCTCCAGACTTCATAAGAAGTTTGTTGCTGTCACGTGGTTTTGGCACCCGTCATGTACTTACAAAGGCAGTAATACCACCCATGTCGAGGTGAGGTAAAGGGGCTGTTTGGTCGCCTTCTCTCGCGAGCCTGGCCCGTTTGACTCAGCCAGGCTGATGGGATACGGGATGCACAGATGCAGAGACGGTATTTGGTTGAGTGTATAGCAGGCAGGTATTTTGATATTTAAATATTTTAAAATTTATATAGCAAGTGTGGTCTAGTTTTGTTCAAAAAAATGTCAGGAACCTATTTTTGAAATCGGTTCGGTAATCGGATATGCTAATCAAAAGATATAAACAAAAAAGAAAAAAAGAAACTTACATACCCACATGGCACCGCATACATGGTTTACTATTGTGGCTGACAGTGGCCCCTTGGGCAGAACACGAGACTGCATCCAGAGATACGCCTATTTCCTACGTATCTCCAGAGCCAGACTGCATGGAGAATCTTGCATCCAGAGAGCCAGGCTCAAAACTAGATGCAGGCAACCAAACACGAGAAAAAGCAAGATTCTGCATCTGTAGATGCGTCTCTGTACATACAGACAACCAAACAGCCCCAAAAGCTTTTTTGCGATGAAACCACTTAAATCTCCGCTTGAGATGATTCTCTCTGCTCGCTTGCAACACATTGGGCATGCAGTGCTACCTAAGCGGGAGATTGAGCAGTTACTGGTTCAAGGCGCGGAACAGGGGCGGATCACCCTAGGGTTCACTTTATCTTTTTCGGAGAGAAAATCACCTCCGCTTCGGTGCCGATTTTTGACGAAAATCGCTAGAAAATCGCCAAAAAGTGCATGGTTTTGAAATCCAAAATTTTGAATATATATATATATATATAAACGAAAATTTACCGGTTTTCACCGATTTTCTCTCGGTTTTCACCGGCCAATTGAATGTTTCTCAGTGCCGATTTTTTGACCGATTTTCTCTCGATTTTCACCGATTATCGCGATATTTACATCACATAAATTTTTTTGAATGTTTGAATTTTTTAAATTTAACCGGTTTTCCTAACGATTTTTGATGTCTTACCTCACTGATAAGGCCGATAATCACGATTTTCTACGATAAGTTGAACCCTGCTGGATCACCCCAACAGTTTAAGAAACCTATAAGATTATATTTTCAATAGATCGAATTTATTGATTGAATTGGTTCTGATTCTGGTGGTTTGTGATTTTTAACATCTTAAAACTATTTGTATTGTATTTTTAAGTAAATTTTAAATATATATGTCGCATTTATAATATTACAAAGTTTCTGTACAAGACTATAGATTTATACCTCTGTTTGCACCAAAATTCGGCATGTATTGAAATCGGTCTAAAAATGGAAAAGAAGTATTCGTATAAAAAGGAATCGGTAAACAACTCGGAAAAGGAATCCGTTTCTAAAAAGGAAAAGAAATCGGACCGGAGGCCGATACGGGTAAACGCACCGTATCCATATACGACTCGGATCGGCCAGGTGTGTTATAAAAGAGGGTAAACGTCAAGCGAAACCGGCATCAATCAATCCAACAACACACATCTTTTTACAAGCTTTTCTTTTACATTGTTTTAGCTTCATAGATCCCTCTGCAAGTCGACGGAATCAACATAGTTGCGCATCGCCGATTGTTGGTTTTTGCCGATTTCACCCAGGTTTGATCTGCTTCGTTTTGTTGCGCATCGCCTTCCCGAAGCCGATTTTTACCTTGTATCCGGATCAATCGTAACCGGTTGATCTAGTTATCTCCTAATCGGTTCTAGCCGACTAGCGAAAAGCCGATAGATCCTTGTTTATCGGCTTTGATCAAATTACAAACTCTACCTTGTCAATTTCAGGTCAAATTGACTGGCACGCTCTGCAAACCCGGCGTTTGTCTTGTGTGTTCGAGGCCGAAAACCCTCCTTCACGTTTTTAGCGCGAACATATTTTGGCACGCCCGGTGGGACCAACAAAAAGAATGTCGTCAACCGACAAGCCTGCGGTCACCGCCGATATCAATACTGATGCTATAATCGCACCTCAAATGGCCGATTTAACCCCTGAGCAGCGAAAAGAAGTCGAGGACCGAAAGACGGCTCTGGAGGAATTAATGCTACGGTGCTTCCAGAAAACGCGCCGTGGCATTACTCAAAAGACTGCACTCCCAAGCATCAATCCTATCGGAGATTCGTCATCTGAATCGGTAAGCCGATACGCACCCGCTCAAGCCGATTTATCAAGTATGATCGAGCAATCTGTTCATCACGCTTTAATTAACCAGTCATCGGCTCTAGTATCCACATTAAAGCCGATGATAGAAAATAGTGTGAAAACAATTGCTCAAGAATTAGGCTGCGTCTGGAAGCTTTGCTAGATCCACCACAAACCATCCCTACGCACTCCAAGATATTCCATAACACCTAACACCAATACGATGGCGTGTCGGCTCAAATACCTGTTATGATGCCGACTCAACCTACTGTTTTGAAACCAAGCATACAGAGAGATGGAGTCACACACTACCATGGGCACACGGATGGGGCCAAGATAAGCGCATCAAATCAGTCAAATGGGTCCTCCAATAGCATCGGGTCATCGGCTTATCAGCCGATCGAAACGGGTCAGGTTCCACAGTCACGGGGAGCCGCAACCATAAAACAAGCGCCATATAGGGTGGTGCAACACGTTGAACCTTTCGCGCCCATACCCGATGCATTGGGTTTTAATCATGATTATGACACAGTGCCAAGACCTCCTGAGGTGCGATTTGGACAAAGACCCGAGTTTGCACTCGGGGGGCAGGGCACGAACAATGAGAATTGGCAATGTCCGGCTGCACCACAAGCCGACAATGTTAATTGGGCAGAACAAATTGCCAATGTTTTGAGAGTGAAGGATCATTGTTTTTGATCCAATTGTTTTTGATGATGAGTATTTGAAAGGAGTTGAAATTGATTTGATTATTTGATAAGATTTGAAAGTGGTTTGATTATTTAGTGGTTGTATGGATTAATGTGAGTCAAGTCGTGAACTTGGACTCGGAAATTGTTTTTGTGTTTTTGTTCACGTGCAGGTGTTGCTTGAGGTCAAACATGGTCGATGACGGGACCGAGACTAGGTTCAGGGAAGAACTGAGGTCGTGAGGGTCGAGGATGTCATGCGAGATGTTTGGACTAGAGGACAGTGCACGTGAGGTCGAGATCGTTGCAGCGTAGTGGCAGGAGGCCGTACGCGTGTATACATTTTTTTTAGAGTGTGTGTGTGCATTTGTGTGTGAGCATGCAAGTGTGTGTGCATGTGCTGCATGCGAGTGTGTGTGTGTGTGTTTGCATGCATAAGCATCGTGTGTGTGTGTTATGCATGGTGTGCATGCATGTGTGTGTGTGTGCGTGAGTTGCATGTGTGCGTCGTAGTGTGTGCATCATGTGCGTGTGTGCACGCAGGAGGGCATTCTCGCCGTGTCAGAAGTAGACAAGAGCGCTGGGGACCTGCCAGAGCCAGTATGCCGTGTCCGAGAAGGAGACAAGAGCGCTGGGGACGTGACGAGCGCCCTACGCCGTGTCCGAGTGGTTTTCGAATCTGAGTTTGGCAGGCGTTTGCTTGGCAGGTGCGGTTGCCCGGTAGGTTTAGTATACAAGAAGGAATCAACTGCTATGGAGCCCTTTAAATAGGGGGTTCTAGGGGCTTAGAGAATAATCCAATTCAAAGGGCAAGAAGCAAAAGGTGCCTACAACAAAGAAGAGCTTGTGTGCTCTATCTAGTTGGTTTATAGTAGAGTTTTCTAATCTTTTGAGATTAGAAGATTTTTGGTGTCATCATGTGGAAGATGGCTTTGGAATAAAGAAAAGGGTTATACAATTCTTTTATCCTTTTTGCTTTGATTCTTGATTAGAAAATTTGTTCTTCTTTTGTTAGAACTAGTTTTGATTTATGTTCGATTTGTCTCGCTAATTAATCTAGGGTTTTGTTCTCTACGATATTAGATATTCTTCCGCTATTTAGGGGTCTTTAATTTTCCGAAAGAAATAGTTGAATTTTATTCGGCATCTATTCACCCCCCCTCTAGTTGCCTACTCGGTCCTACAAGTGGTACCAGAGCAAGGTTCTACTAATCCATCTTAACAGGTGATTAGTAAGCGGTAAGTTATGGCAACAGAGAAATACTCGAACAAATCGCCGATCTTCGATGGCACAGACTTCCCCCACTGGCGGATCCGGATGACTGCATATCTTCAAGCTCAAGGTAACGCTATTTGGCGCAAGGTAAAGATTCCATACAAGCTTCCTTCAAATGATGATATTGATAAAATCGAGTTTGAAAAAGATGTTGAAAATAATAATAGAGCTAGAAACATATTGCTTCAAGGACTTGCTAGAAAAGAATTCGAGAGAGTCTGCTATTTACTCATCGCTCATGAAATTTGGAAATCTCTTCAAGATTATCATGAAGGCACCGACTCTGTCAAAGAGGCTAGGCAAGATCAATTTAAAAGGAATACACTAGATTTGAAATGAACTACTGGAGAATCATTAGATGATTGTTTTGCTCGCTTTAATAGAATCTTAAACAATCTTAGAGCTGTTGATGTACAATACATCGACTCACGAAAATGCTAGACATTTCTTATCTTCTCTTGATCTTAAAATCTGGCAAATGAAAGTAACTGCTTTTAGGGAGGCTCACAAGATGAGTGAAATGACATTGGATAAACTTTATTCTAGTCTCAAGACTTTTGAAATAGACATTGTTTCCAGAACATCCAATGATAACTCTTTGGCTCTTAATGCAAATTCTTCTTCATGTGATAATGCTACTAGTTCTTCATCATCATATTCCATTTATGCCTTGAGTGCTCTTAGTGATGAACAGCTAGATCAAATACCAGAAGATACACTTGCTCTTCTTTCCAAGCGTATCAATGCAGCTTACATGAGATCAAGGGAGAGAAGAGGAGCCTCCATCCACTGCTACAACTGCGGCAAGGCCGGGCACATCCGTGCTAACTGTTTCAAGAACAAAGATAGAGAGGAGAAGGAGCAAAGCAACTCCTCCAAGTCCTTCCGGCCAAGAGAGAGCAAGGATAAAAATAAACAACGGACAAAGAAGATGCTCAACAAAGTCTTCGAGGCAATTGGTCGCTTAGACTTAAGCGACATTGATGACTCAACTGAAGATGAGAAGGAAGCGAAGCAAACGGTTGAATGAGAAGGATCTCACGGACTATGCTTCATGGCAAAAGGGAACACTAGTGATTCTAGTGACAACGACAAAGACCTCCAAATGACGGTGATGAGGTAATACCTTCATACGATGAGCTTTGTGAAGTTTTAGTCATATTGAGAAAATCTTTAAGAAAATCTTCACTCAAAAATAAAAGCTTAGAAAAGATCTATCCATGCTAAAATCAAAAACTTTGATCTTAGAAATTCAAATTCGGAAAATATTTGTGATACTTGCTTAGATCTCAAATTTGAAATTAAGTCACTAAAAGAGGAACATGTGATTAAACTAGAACAAGTTTATGCGAACAATTGAAAAATGAAAAACTTGTGAAAAATATTGGTTGCTCTAATGATAGTTTACATGATCAAATTGCTTGCTCTAAATGTTCTATTCTTGAGTTGAAATTAAAAGATGCAAATTGTAGAGTTATCCAATTAACAAATGACATGTTCACTCATGAAATTAACTCGTGTTCAAATTGCCGTAAATGTAAAAGCTAAAATTGACACTCCTTGTGATAATTGTTTAAATCTTGCTAAAAGGTTGACTACTTGCAAGATTCTCTTTCTAGGTTCACTAAAGGGAAGAAAAATTTGAACATGATTTTAGATCAATCTAAAGTGAGCTTCAACAAACAGGGTTTAGGTTTTAACTCTCATGCTTCTACTAAACCTGTTGAGAGCAAAAATGTGAAAATTGATAATGAGTCTAAAAGAACTTTGATTAAATCTGGCGGCACTCTATCTCCCACTATTTCAAGTGCAAAAGTTACTTCTAATGCCAAACCATATGTTAAATACAATTGCACTCATTGTGGGAAAGATGGTCATTTGGTGAATTTCTGCTTTAGACTAGCCAAACAACAAAAGAAAGAAAGAACTAAGGCTAGGTCTAATTTCAGACAGGCACGTTTCATTTCTCATTATGTGCCTAGGGTGATGCAAACACCTCTTGTTGCTAAGAACACGAGAAAAGACAAATCTGCTTTTATGCATAAGAATGCTCGTGTTGTGCCAATGTTGTGCGTCATGTGTCTCAAGATCTTGGATTCCTAAACATCTTATTTCTAACCCGATCGAGACCTCGACACTTTCTGCTTCTATGTAGGCTTCTCACGCAAGGAAGGAGAACATATGTGGATTAGGATACTCACGCCACATATCCGATGATAAGAATTGGTTCTCCTCCTTCACTCGTGCATCTCGTGCTAAAAGTGTTATTTTTCAAAATGCTTCCTCCACCTCTGTTTTTACTTAAAAGGCACTAGTCCAAATAGTGCAGTGCAGTGCATATGTTCAGGGGGAGAGTATCTTTGTTGATGAAGATGATGATGATGCTGTTGTGGATGAGATAATTGGAGTTTGCTGTGTGCTTGTGTGCTCGTTTTCAAGCTTCCCCGCGTGCTTCACATCGACAAGCTATCAAGAGGATTTTAAGGTATCTCCGTGGTACTCAAGATTTTGGCATTTGGCTTTCTACTTCTTCACGCATTAGTTTAAGACCTTTCTCTGATGCTGAATTTGGAGGATGTAGAATTGATAGAAAAAGTACATCTGGTTCATGCCACTTCTTGAGTAATTCTCTTTCTTGGACACATTGACATCATATTTCTTTTTCTTATAGATCATGTTGAAAAAGGAGCTATTGAACTGAAATTTGTTGATTTGAGGGGGAGTCTTGATTTTAACTCTTTCATTTGTGTTACTTGACTTTGGTTACTACAAGGAGCTATTTTGTCGTTACACTTAAAGAAAACTCCCCTGTTTTCATTACATCATGTAGTACAAAGCTTTGTTGACTATTCTTGTGTATATAGTCAAATTAATGCTACATTGCTTCACTTCTCACTAAAAGACTAAAAGACTAAAATAATTCAATTTGAGATGCTTTTTGAGAATATTTTGGCTCTTGTTCATTATGGTATTACATTTGTGAAATAGGCTTAAAAGTTTCTTGTCATCTGTTGAAAGGCTAGAGCTGATTAGAAACTATGTGTGAGCTTTTTGTTGGACTTCAAATGATCATTATGAGTCTCAAGCAAAATCAGTGTTTTAAATGATAAAAGCAAGTTGAAAAAGATGCAAGCAAAAGCTACTTGGCTAAACACAAGTTTAGTACAATGTGCAGCTTCCTTGCCAGGGATTTAAATTCAAAAGATGCAAGAAAAGGCTACTTGTCTAAACAAAAGTTCAGAACAATGTGAAGCCACTTGCCAATTTAAACTGAGAAAGATACAAGAAAGAACTACCTACTCATACACAAGTATGGGCTAGTGTGCAGTTACTTGTCATCCCTGTTGATCACAAAGTAAAATTGTCAAACTTGCTAAAAGAGAAAAAGGAAATTCAAATTTTTGAAAAGCCTTGAGACAAACATTAGTGAATTTGAAAGTCTCTCTTTGCTCATGATAGATTTCCTTTTAGCTTTGGCAAAATCAGTTTATGACATTTTACTTGTTTGCTCTAATTTGCTTATGCAACAACTATTCTATGTGTTAGAGCCTCCATATTCTCACAATTTGCTTTCTCATTGGATAAATTGATACAAAATGTGAAAACTCTCGTAAAAACTCTCCAAATGCTTTACTTTGATTATATACCTTGAATATACTTCAAAGCTTGAGATCTTGCATTCATTAAGGGGAGTTTTGAGATCTTGATGTCTATTTTGTCAAAAGGGGAGAGCAAAAGTCAAGAAGAAGAAAAATAAAAGAGAGGAGAATTTCAAACTGTTTGAGAATTTGGATTTACTTGGTCTTTACTTGGTCTTGGAATCTTTTGGGTCTCAAACTCTCATTTTTTCTACTCTTGTCAAATCTTATTGTGTTTTGTCAAATTACTCATCAAGGGGGAGATTGAAGGATCATTGTTTTTGATCCAATTGTTTTTGATGATGAGTATTTGAAAGGAGTTGAAATTGATTTGATTATTTGATAAGATTTGAAAGTGGTTTGATTATTTAGTGGTTGTATGGATTAATGTGAGTCAAGTCGTGAACTTGGGCTCGGAAATTGTTTTGTGTTTTTGTTCACGTCAGGTGTTGCTTGAGGTCAAACATGGTCGATGACGGACCGAGACTAGGTTCGAGGAAGAACCGAGGTCGTGAGGGTCGAGGATGTCATGCGAGATGTTTGGACTAGAGGACAGTGCACGTGAGGTCGAGATCGCTGGCCAGAGTGGCAGGAGGCCGACGCTGCGTATACATTTTTAGAGTGTGTGTGTGCATTTGTGTGTGAGCATGCAAGTGTTTGTGCATGTGCTGCATGCGAGTGTGTGTGTGTGTGTTTGCATGCATAAGCATCGTGTGTGTGTGTTATGCATGGTGTGCATGCATGTGTGTGTGTGTGCGTGAGTTGCATGTGTGCGTCGTAGTGTGTGCATCATGTGCGTGTGTGCACGCAGGAGGGCATTCTGCCGTGTCCGAGAAGGAGACAAGAGCGCTGGGACCCCGCTGTGAGCCAGATGTCGCCAGTGTCCGAGAAGGAGACAAGAGCGCTGGGGACGTGACGAGCGCCCTACGCCGTGTCCGAGTGGTTTCCGAATCTGAGTTTGGCAGGCGTTTGCTTGGCAGGTGCGGTTGCCAGCCGGTTTGCCGTATACAAGAAGGAATCAACTGCTATGGAGCCCTTTAAATAGGGGGTTCTAGGGGCTTAGAGAATAATCCAATTCAAAGGGCAAGAAGCAAAAGGTGCCTACAACAAAGAAGAGCTTGTGTGCTCTATCTAGTTGGTTTATAGTAGAGTTTTCTAATCTTTTGAGATTAGAAGATTTTTGGTGTCATCATGTGGAAGATGGCTTTGGAATAAAGAAAAGGGTTATACAATTCTTTTATCCTTTTTGCTTTGATTCTTGATTAGAAAATTTGTTCTTCTTTTGTTAGAACTAGTTTTGATTTATGTTCGATTTGTCTCGCTAATTAATCTAGGGTTTTGTTCTCTACGATATTAGATATTCTTCCGCTATTTAGGGGTCTTTAATTTTCCGAAAGAAATAGTTGAATTTTATTCGGCATCTATTCACCCCCCCTCTAGTTGCCTACTCGGTCCTACAAGTGGTACCAGAGCAAGGTTCTACTAATCCATCTTAACAGGTGATTAGTAAACGGTAAGTTATGGCAACAGAGAAATACTCAAACAAGTCGCCAATCTTCGATGGCACAGACTTCCCCCACTGGCGGATCCGGATGACTGCATATCTTCAAGCTCAAGGTAACGCTATTTGGCGCAAGGTAAAGATTCCATACAAGCTTCCTTCAAATGATGATATTGATAAAATCGAGTTTGAAAAAGATGTTGAAAATAATAATAGAGCTAGAAACATATTGCTTCAAGGACTTGCTAGAAAAGAATTCGATAGAGTCTGTCATTTACTCACTGCTCATGAAATTTGGAAATCTCTTCAAGATTATCATGAAGGCACTGACTCTGTCAAAGAGGCTAGGCAAGATCAATTTAAAAAGGAATACACTAGATTTGAAATGAACTCTGGAGAATCATTAGATGATTGTTTTGCTCGCTTTAATAGAATCTTAAACAATCTTAGAGCTGTTGATGTACAATACACTGACTCTGAAAATGCTAGACATTTCTTATCTTCTCTTGATCTTAAAATCTGGCAAATGAAAGTAACTGCTTTTAGGGAGGCTCACAAGATGAGTGAAATGACATTGGATAAACTTTATTCTAGTCTCAAGACTTTTGAAATAGACATTGTTTCCAGAACATCCAATGATAACTCTTTGGCTCTTAATGCAAATTCTTCTTCATGTGATAATGCTACTAGTTCTTCATCATCATATTCCATTTATGCCTTGAGTGCTCTTAGTGATGAACAGCTAGATCAAATACCAGAAGATACACTTGCTCTTCTTTCCAAGCGTATCAATGCGACTTACATGAGATCAAGGGAGAGAAGAGGAGCCTCCATCCTTTGCTACAAGCTGCGGCAAGGTAAGGCACATCCGTGCTAAGCTGTTTCAAGAACAAAGATAGAGAGGAGAAGGAGCAAAGCAACTCCTCCAAGTCCTTCCTGGCCAAGAGAGAGCAAGGATAAAAATAAACAACGGACAAAGAAGATGCTCAACAAAGTCTTCGAGGCAATTGGTCGCTTAGACTTAAGCGACATTGATGACTCAGCGAAGATGAGAAGGAAGCGAAGCAAACGGTTGAATGAGAAGGATCTCACCGGACTATGCTTCATGGCAAAAGGGAACACTAGTGATTCTAGTGACAACGACAGCACTCTCCAAATGACGGTGATGAGGTAATACCTTCATACGATGAGCTTTGTGAAGTTTTAGTCATATTGAGAAAATCTTTAAGAAAATCTTCACTCAAAAATAAAAGCTTAGAAAAAGATCTATCCATGCTAAAATCTGAAAACTTTGATCTTAGAAATTCAAATTCGGAAAATATTTGTGATACTTGCTTAGATCTCAAATTTGAAATTAAGTCACTAAAAGAGGAACATGTGATTAAACTAGAACAAGTTTATGCCGAACAATTGAAAAATGAAAAACTTGTGAAAAATATTGGTTGCTCTAATGATAGTTTACATGATCAAATTGCTTGCTCTAAATGTTCTATTCTTGAGTTGAAATTAAAAGATGCAAATTGTAGAGTTATCCAATTAACAAATGACATGTTCACTCATGAAATTAACTCGTGTTCAAATTGCCGTAAGCAGTAAAGCTAAAATTGACACTCCTTGTGATAATTGTTTAAATCTTGCTAAAAAGGTTGACTACTTGCAAGATTCTCTTTCTAGGTTCACTAAAGGGAAGAAAAATTTGAACATGATTTTAGATCAATCTAAAGTGAGCTTCAACAAACAGGGTTTAGGTTTTAACTCTCATGCTTCTACTAAACCTGTTGAGAGCAAAAATGTGAAAATTGATAATGAGTCTAAAAGAACTTTGATTAAATCTGGCGGCACTCTATCTCCCACTATTTCAAGTGCAAAAGTTACTTCTAATGCCAAACCATATGTTAAATACAATTGCACTCATTGTGGGAAAGATGGTCATTTGGTGAATTTCTGCTTTAGACTAGCCAAACAACAAAAGAAAGAAAGAACTAAGGCTAGGTCTAATTTCGCAGTGCACGTTTCATTTCTCATTATGTGCCTAGGGTGATGCAAACACCTCTTGTTGCTAAGAACACGAGAAAAGACAAATCTGCTTTTATGCATAAGAATGCTCGTGTTGTGCCAAGCATTGTGCGTCATGTGTCTCAAGATCGATTCCTAAACATCTTATTTCTAACCCCAGTACCGAGACCTCGACACTTTCTGCTTCTATGTAGGCTTCTCACGCAAGGAAGGAGAACATATGTGGATTCCGGATACTCACGCCACATATCCGATGATAAGAATTGGTTCTCCTCCTTCACTCGTGCATCTCGTGCTAAAAGTGTTATTTTTCAAAATGCTTCCTCCACCTCTGTTTTCGCAAAAGGCACTAGTCCAAATAGTGCAGGTACAGGTGCATATGTTCAGGGGGAGAGTATCTTTGTTGATGAAGATGATGATGATGCTGTTGTGGATGAGATAATTGGAGTTTGCTGTGTGCTTGTGTGCTCGTTTTCAAGCTTCCCCGCGTGCTTCACATCGACAAGCTATCAAGAGGATTTTAAGGTATCTCCGTGGTACTCAAGATTTTGGCATTTGGCTTTCTACTTCTTCACGCATTAGTTTAAGACCTTTCTCTGATGCTGAATTTGGAGGATGTAGAATTGATAGAAAAAGTACATCTGGTTCATGCCACTTCTTGAGTAATTCTCTTTCTTGGACACATTGACATCATATTTCTTTTTCTTATAGATCATGTTGAAAAAGGAGCTATTGAACTGAAATTTGTTGATTTGAGGGGGAGTCTTGATTTTAACTCTTTCATTTGTGTTACTTGACTTTGGTTACTACAAGGAGCTATTTTGTCGTTACACTTAAAGAAAACTCCCCTGTTTTCATTACATCATGTAGTACAAAGCTTTGTTGACTATTCTTGTGTATATAGTCAAATTAATGCTACATTGCTTCACTTCTCACTAAAAGACTAAAAGACTAAAATAATTCAATTTGAGATGCTTTTTGAGAATATTTTGGCTCTTGTTCATTATGGTATTACATTTGTGAAATAGGCTTAAAAGTTTCTTGTCATCTGTTGAAAGGCTAGAGCTGATTAGAAACTATGTGTGAGCTTTTTGTTGGACTTCAAATGATCATTATGAGTCTCAAGCAAAATCAGTGTTTTAAATGATAAAAGCAAGTTGAAAAAGATGCAAGCAAAAGCTACTTGGCTAAACACAAGTTTAGTACAATGTGCGACTTCCTTGCCAGGATTTAAATTCAAAAGATGCAAGAAAAGGCTACTTGTCTAAACAAAAGTTCAGAACAATGTGAAGCCACTTGCCAATTTAAACTGAGAAAGATACAAGAAAGAACTACCTACTCATACACAAGTATGGGCTAGTGTGCAGTTACTTGTCATCCCTGTTGATCACAAAGTAAAATTGTCAAACTTGCTAAAAGAGAAAAAGGAAATTCAAATTTTTGAAAAGCCTTGAGACAAACATTAGTGAATTTGAAAGTCTCTCTTTGCTCATGATAGATTTCCTTTTAGCTTTGGCAAAATCAGTTTATGACATTTTACTTGTTTGCTCTAATTTGCTTATGCAACAACTATTCTATGTGTTAGAGCCTCCATATTCTCACAATTTGCTTTCTCATTGGATAAATTGATACAAAATGTGAAAACTCTCGTAAAAACTCTCCAAATGCTTTACTTTGATTATATACCTTGAATATACTTCAAAGCTTGAGATACTGCATTCATTAAGGGGGAGTTTTGAGATCTTGATGTCTATTTTGTCAAAAAGGGGGAGAGCAAAAGTCAAGAAGAAGAAAAATAAAAAGAGAGGAGAATTTCAAACTGTTTGAGAATTTGGATTTACTTGGTCTTTACTTGGTCTTGGAATCTTTTGGGTCTCAAACTCTCATTTTTTTCTCTACTCTTGTCAAATCTTATTGTGTTTTGTCAAATTACTCATCAAGGGAGATTGAAGGATCATTGTTTTGATCCAATTGTTTTTGATGATGAGTATTTGAAAGGAGTTGAAATTGATTTGATTATTTGATAAGATTTGAAAGTGGTTTGATTATTTAGTGGTTGTATGGATTAATGTGAGTCAAGTCGTGAACTTGGGCTCGGAAATTGTTTTTGTGTTTTTGTTCACGTCAGGTGTTGCTTGAGGTCAAACATGGTCGATGACGGACCGAGACTAGGTTCGAGGAAGAACCGAGGTCGTGAGGGTCGAGGATGTCATGCGAGATGTTTGGACTAGAGGACAGTGCACGTGAGGTCGAGATCGCTGCCAGAGTGGCAGGAGGCCGTACGCGTGTATACATTTTTTTTAGAGTGTGTGTGTGCATTTGTGTGTGAGCATGCAAGTGTGTGTGCATGTGCTGCATGCGAGTGTGTGTGTGTGTGTTTGCATGCATAAGCATCGTGTGTGTGTGTTATGCATGGTGTGCATGCATGTGTGTGTGTGTGTGCGTGAGTTGCATGTGTGCGTGCGTAGTGTGTGCATCATGTGCGTGTGTGCACGCAGGAGGGCATTGCTGCCGTGTCCGAGAAGGAGACAAGAGCGCTGGGGACCCTGCCGTGTTTCTGTATGCTGCCGTGTCCGAGAAGGAGACAAGAGCGCTGGGGACGTGACGAGCGCCCTACGCCGTGTCCGAGTGGTTTCCGAATCTGAGTTTGGCAGGCGTTTGCTTGGCAGGTGCGGTTGCCAGCCGGTTTGCCGTATACAAGAAGGAATCAACTGCTATGGAGCCCTTTAAATAGGGGGTTCTAGGGGCTTAGAGAATAATCCAATTCAAAGGGCAAGAAGCAAAAGGTGCCTACAACAAAGAAGAGCTTGTGTGCTCTATCTAGTTGGTTTATAGTAGAGTTTTCTAATCTTTTGAGATTAGAAGATTTTTGGTGTCATCATGTGGAAGATGGCTTTGGAATAAAGAAAAGGGTTATACAATTCTTTTATCCTTTTTGCTTTGATTCTTGATTAGAAAATTTGTTCTTCTTTTGTTAGAACTAGTTTTGATTTATGTTCGATTTGTCTCGCTAATTAATCTAGGGTTTTGTTCTCTACGATATTAGATATTCTTCCGCTATTTAGGGGTCTTTAATTTTTCGAAAGAAATAGTTGAATTTTATTCGGCATCTATTCACCCCCCCTCTAGTTGCCTACTCGGTCCTACAGAGAGAACAATTCGGCTTACAGCCCAGAGGAAGAGTGATCGGCTACAGGAAGCCGTATCCCGATTACATAGACCGAATGCCATACCCCCACAACTTTAGGGTACCAGACTTTGCTAAATTCTCAGGTGATGATTTTGTTACCACAATTGAGCATATCAGACGGTTTATGGCTCAATGCGGGGAGGCTGCACAGTCCGATGGATTAAAAATTAGATTGTTCCCTTTATCATTGTCTGGCACTGCATTCACTTGGTTCACGAATCTACCCCCAAATTCAGTTCATATATGGAACGATTTAGAAAGCCGATTCCATGAATACTTCTTTTCGGGGACTATGGAGCTTAGGATTTCTGATCTTAGTTCAGTCCGACAGAAGTACGGCGAATCGGTCTCTGATTATATCAAGAGATTTCGGGGCGTACGGAATAGATGCTTTAGTGTAACATTACCCGATGATCAATTGGCCGATTTAGCATTCCAAGGGCTAATCCCGCCATTAAAAGAGAAGCTATCGGGCCAAGAGTTTCCAGATTTAGGCCACTTACTCCACCGCCAGACGGGCGCATGAAAGCCGATATGCAGAGAGCAAAGGGTTTAAAGATAGATTTAAGCCAAACAGTAGTGAAAAGGCCAAAGTAAACATGGTAGATTACAATTCAAGCGACACCTCCGAGGACGAAGTAGAAATAAACATAGCCGAGTGGACCAAGAGTTCTAAAAAGCCACTCGTATGCTCTCTGCTCAAACTGATAAAAAATAGGACGGATATCAAGTATTCATATGACGTGTCTAAGTGCGACAAGATATTTGATTTATTACTGCAAGAAAAACTCATAAAGTTGCCGGAGGGACACGTCATACCATCGACCGAGGAAATTAAAAAGCGAAGGTATTGCAAATGGCACCATTCGTTTTCACATAATACTAACGACTGCAATATTTTTCGACAACAGATTCAATCGGCCATCACTGATGGCAGGCTAAAATTTGCGGAAGAGTCGGCTATGCAGATAGATATGAGCCCTTTTCAAGTCAACATGGTTCAATGTTCACAAAAAGGAAAGAGGCCTGCAGAAGAAGATAAGCCGACTAAAGGAATTGTATCACGAGACGAGACAGTACAGATTACTATCGGTTCTATACAGATAGAAGCCGATAGGAATGGACAAAACTCAAGAACGGTAAAACCAAGAGGGGACTTGGAGGTCGGTAAATGGTATCGGGCTGAGAGGGCTCCAAGAAAAGTCGATTTCAAACCAAAGCCGACCTTCTCACAGCTCCTGGGGAAGTATGAAAGGATAAGTCGGAGATGTAACACTCAACAACACCAGAGTTTTCATCGACTAGGGCAAAAGAGGGACGAACGTTGGCGGCCAGATATGTCATGTCGGCCAACTACTGAAGAAGAGAAACATCGGCAATGTCCCTTTTGGCAGTTTTGCTGGGAGAGAGGGATGACCTTACCAACAGTTGCATCTTTTCCTATGCGACACTCGTCTGCATATCGGCCAAACCGATCTGTAAAAGATAGGTTGTCTAGACCAATATACAATCGTCCAGAAGTAAGAAGCAAGAGGCCAGTCCATGAGAGGTTGTCAACATCAGAGCAAGGCGAGTCCTCCCGAAATCAGGAACTATCGGCTAACACAAGCAGAATAGAGTCTGACAGCGAGATGAGCAGTTTAGCTGGAAAAATAAGAAAGCCAATAGAACCTAAGCCTAGGTGGTGCCCCTCGGGTCTCAGCAAGTCACAACGCAGGAGGCTTCAGCGATTGAAGACACAAGAAGAAAGGGAAGCTGAAAAGGAGAGCGAGAGGGATCGGATGTTCAATAAGTTAAGACCAGTACCGGTTTTGAAAAAGGAGTGGAGAAAGAAGGAGCAGGTCGATAGTGATTCAGATCAATCGATCGAATCCGGTTCTCCGATGATCCGAGATGATACGCCACCAATGGATATAAACATCGTATTCACTCTACCTGCCGAGTTCAAAACCGAAGAATCTACCAAGAGGTGTTCGCCCAATTATGCCTCGGAGCACCGTATTGTGTTCGAAAAACCACAAGACATGCATCGGCATCTAAAACCACTATATCTAAAAGGGTACATTAATGGCCGACCAATATCTCGCATGTTGGTCGATGGCGGGGCGACAATTAATCTAATGCCGTTAAGCACTTTCAGAAAATTGGGTAAAGCCGATGAAGACTTGATCAAGACAAATATGGTGCTAAATGACTTCACGGGAGACCCAACTGAGGCTAAAGGCATAATGGTGTCAGAATTGACAGTCGGTAATAAAACTCTGCCGACTGCATTTTTTGTGATTGAAGCCAAAGGCAATTACAGCGTGCTCCTTGGGCGGATCGATCCATGCCAATTCTTTGTATACCATCAACTATGCACCAAAAATTGGTGCAGTGGAACGACGATACAGTAGAAGTCGTACCAGCCGATACATCGGCTCATATCGCCATGGCTAGCCCTGACACCAATTGGCCACACGAAGAGGCCGAATGTATATCAGGAAAAGCCTTGGATAATTGCGATTTTATCTGCGTTGAGAAATCAGGATTCAAGCCGATCAGTGTTAAACCCAACACGTTTGATCGGACAAACGAAGTGATAAGAAGATGGAGCACAAGACACTAGCAAAGCTGCAGGAAAAGGCAAGGAGCTATCGGCAAGAAGAATACGAAGAAGCTGTTGAGGATTTTGAAGAAGAAAGAAAAGGGTTAGGATTTACTTCTGCCGATTTGCTCGAAGAGATCGATATTGGGGAGGGTGATAGCAAAAGACCAACGTTTGTAAGTGCTAAATTAGAACCCAGTTATAAAGCAAAGTTGGTCAAAATACTCAAGAAGTATAAAGATTGCTTTGCGTGGGAGTATTATGAGATGCCAGGTTTAAGCCGACAGCTAGTCGAACATCGGCTACCTATAAAACCTGGGTATCGGCCATTCAAACAGTACCCTAGGCGGTTTAATCCTACGTTGTATGACGCTATAAAGGAAGAAGTAGGACGATTGCTAGAGGCAAAGTTTATCCGGCCTTGCCGATCTGTGAGTGGGTCTCAAACATCGTCCCTGTGAAGAAGAAAAATGGCAAACTTAGGGTATGTGTCGATTTTAGAGATTTAAATAAAGCTACACCAAAAGGCAGTACCGATGCCCATAGCCGATATGCTTATCGATCGTGCATCCGGAAATAAAATCATAAGCTTTTTGGACGGAACGCCGGATACAATCAGATATTCATGGTCGGCCGATATACCCAAAACGGCTTTGGATGTCCGGGGCTTTAGGGCTATATGAGTGGAAAGTTATGACCTTCGGTTTAAAAAATGCCGGTGCTACTTATCAGCGTGCCATGAACCATATTTTCCATGATTTGATCGGCAATACCGTGGAAATATACATTGACGACGTAGTGGTAAAATCCAAAGAAGACTGGCAACATTTAGCCGATCTGGAAAAGATGTTCGAAAGCACAAGGTTACATGGGTTAAAAATGAACCCTCTCAAATGTGCTTTCGGAGTATCGGCTGGACAATTTCTTGGGTTTACGGTGCATGAAGGAGGAATTGAAGTAAACCAAGCCAAGGTAAAATCCATAGCCGATACTAAACCGCCGACAAGCAAAAAGGAGTTGCAGGTATTGATTGGGAAAATCAACTACTTGCGACGTTTTATCTCAAACTTGTCAGGGCGTATTCGGGCCTTCACACCGCTGCTGAAAATTAAAGACAACCAAGAGTTCAAGTGGGAGGCCGATCAACAAAAAGCCTTCGACGACATAAAGGGTTATCTGATGAGTCCACCAGTATTGACCGCACCAAAACATGGTATACCTTTTAGACTATATATATCGGCTGAAGGTGATTCGATTAGGCGCTTTTAACACAAGAAGCCGATAGGAAGGAACGAGCAATATTTTACTTAAGCCGACGTCTTTTAGATGCAGAAACCAGGTATCCCCTAGTAGAAAAATTATGCTTATCATTGTATTTTGCCTGCACCAAATTAAGACATTATATGCTAGCTTCCAAATGCGTTATAATATGCAAAACCGATGTGGTCAAATACATATTATCAGCGCCAATTCTGCGGGGTCGGCTTGGTAAATGGGCATACGCCTTAACAGAGTTCGAGTTAACCTATGAGTCGGCTAAATCTGTGAAAGGACAAGCTGTGGCCGATTTTATCACAGGAAGTGAAAGCGATGGCGAGAACGGTGATGTAACTCCTTGGCAATTGTATTTTGATGGATCCGTTTGCCAGGAAGGCGAAGGCATCGGCGTGATATTGATTTCACCTAGAAAACAGGAGTATGACTTCATGTATCGGCTAAATAGCCGATGTTCAAATAATCAAGCAGAATACGAAGCATTGCTAAAAGGTCTACAATTGCTAGATAGCATCGGGGTGAAAGACGTCGAAGCTTTTGGAGACTCGATGTTAATTGTACAAAGAAGTCAAAGGAGAATACCGATGCAACGACGGCGGCGCTTAACTCAAGATTTACATCAATGCCTCCAGATCATCGAGATGCTCACTACATTTTCTATAAAACATATCCCCAGAGAAGCTAATGATAAAGCAAACCGATTAGCACAATGTGCATCAGGGTACAAGATTGAAAGCCGACAGGGACCAATCGGGCTAAACGTTTGGCCGATTTTATGTGTTCACCCTGTCGACTGGAGAACAGAGATAAGGGATTATTTGTCAGATCCAGCCAAGCCGACCGAGCAGAAGGTCAGGCGCAAAGCACTCAAATATGTTCTACTAGAAGATGTATTAACTATGGAAGGTTTGTTGTTAAGATGCCTGGGAACCGAGGAAGCCAAAGTAGCGATGGGTGAAGTCCATGAAGGCATCTGTGGATCACATCAATCGGCCCATAAGATGAAGTGGATACTGAGACGAACAGGATATTTTTGGCCGACGATGTTAGAAGACTGCTTCAAATATTATAAAGGATGCCAAACGTGCCAAAAGTTTGGTAACATACTGATCAAGACCAAGATCGGCTTTGCATCCGATCATCAAGCCATGGCCATTTAGAGGATGGGGTATAGACATAATCGGCCAAATATTTCCGTCATCCAGCAAAGGGCATAAATTCATCCTTGCAGCCACAGATTACTTCTCAAAATGGGTTGAGGCTGTACCACTTAAGAAGGTTACTAGCAAAGAGCTGATCGACTTTGTAAATGAACACATAATCCATCGGTTTGGAATTCCACAGACAATTACTACTGATCAAGGGACTGTGTTCATGTCCAACGAGTTCAAAGGTTTTGCGGAAAGTCTTGGGATAAAATTACTCAACTCTTCCCCTTACTACGCTCAGGCCAATGGACAAGCCGAGTCGTCAAACAAGACATTGATAAAGCTGATAAAAAGAAAAATTGAGGAAGAGCCGAGGAAATGGCATTCAACGCTATCGGAGGCTTTATGGGCTTATCGGCTATCTCATCATGGATCAACTAAATTGTCACCTTTTCAGTTGGTATACGGACAAGAAGCTGTTTTGCCCGTGGAGATCAACATCGGCTCAGTAAGGCTAAATGAGCAAGATAGGGTACCAGCCGATGAATACAAACAGGCAATGCTCGACAATCTGGATGATTTGGCTGAACTAAGGCTGATCACGCTAGATCGGCTTAAAAGGAATAAAGAGAGGGTTGCCAGGTCGTATAATAAAAAAGTGATTTTAAAATCGTTCAATCAAGCCGATTTGGTATGGAAAACCGTGTTGCCGATTGGGTCTAAGGATAATCGATTCGGCAAATGGTCTCCAACATGGGAAGGGCCTTATAAGATCAATCGGCCGATTGACGGGAATTCGTATATACTGGAGTCCTTAGGCAGGTTCGTCCTACCTAAAGCGATCAATGGAAAATATCTAAAAGCGTATCACCCAAGCATATGGGTTGGGTCCTAACTACAGGAAGGAAAACATCAGGATCAATTACAAAAGCACATGCATATAAAATCAGTCATACAAATTAATCGAGTCAGTTAAACACCCATCCACAGATTAAACAGTTTACAAAGATCGGTTACATAGCCGATCAAGCAAAGTGTTCAAAGGACGTCATCCCAAGGTTAAAGCAATATTACAAAAAGACTGGCCACACAACTGATACCAATAGATCAAAGTCTAGTGTAGTCCTGATCCGGGCAAATGGGCTCCCAAAGCCGATAGTGCCGCTGCCGCTTTGCCAATAGTAACTTGGACACCATCTATAAGTTGTTGGTCGGCCACTGCATCACCCGGAACTGGAACTATTTTGGCCGATTGAGTCTTGACTTGCGCAAAAACCTCACCAATCTCCCGCCTCTGGACGGCCAGTGAGGATGTAGAGTCTGTGATGCCAATCCGGCAGTCTGCAAGCTCTTTTATAACCAAGGCCAACTGTTCTTCAAGTTTAATCTTGGTCGACTCCAGCTCTTGAGCTCTGCTTTTAGCCGATTTGAGTGTAGCAGTACCTTGATCAAATACGCTCTTCCGATGTTTGGCATCTGCTATAAGCTTGTCCAAGAGCTGTTGATCGGCTTGCTGGGCTTTCCTCTGATCAACCCTTAGTTTGGCCGACTCCACGTCCGGCTGCGGGCCCAAATGACATACCTCTAGCAATGCGTTCATAGCGCGGGAGGAAGATCGCTGCATGGCCGCCATTGCATTTCTCGAGAGGTTGAGTGTTGGCGGAAGAGCCGCAGGTTGCATTACGCCGTCTAGGAAGGCGATTGAGTCGCTCCGCATGCCCTAAGACAAAGAAGACGGCACCGACGCCGGAGCGGAGGCCGCTATTATACGTTGAATATCGGCCGGGTAATCATCGGTAGCCATAACCTCCGGGTCATCAAGCTCGTCCAGAGTGAAGCCTAGCAAATCGGCCAGATCAGCTGATGGTGCTTTGGGGTCATGATCAGAAATATCAATCGTCGAGGGCAGTACGGCCGGCGGTGTTGGAGAGAGTGATGAAGGGATAGCCGATGTAGCACCTTGGGGATCGGCTATAACCCCCGCTATTTGTACCGATGGAGATTGCTAGAAAAACAAACAAGTCAGCTAGAAAAACAAACAAGTCGGCAACAAGACAAACGTGAGGCAATGACTACAGACTCACATCAGTGGCTGAATGTTCCGGGGAACCATCAGGTTGATGCCTCACGGGTCTGGGCGAGCGCCTGGATGACTTCTTCTTCCTCTCTCGCGAAGGTAACCGGGTTAGCAGTTATCAAAGCAAGGGATACAATGGCTAATGTAAGAGTAACTTACTTGGAGCGCGCTGACGGGCTAAGTCCGATAAGGATGGACCTTGAATATCTAAGTTGCCTGAAGTATACCCCGTGGTGCCGACAGATTGACCTGGACGTCGCTGTCGGCCACTACTCGCAGAAGCGTGGGGATCGGCTGTTCGCCCACCAGCATCCGTGCCGCCCTAGAAAGGTCAAAGACGATTTAAATAAAAAATGTCGATAATCAGCGTAAAGAACAGAAGGATATAAAACGGTACCTCTACAGCTACTGAGGAGTCGCTATAACCCGAGCTCGTGCTGGAACCAGAAACTACCGTCGGCTCATGAAAGTCGGGAAGAAATAAGTGAATTATGGCCGACGGAGTCCTGTCCATAAGTACGGCTTCCGATATTCTGGTCCACCACTGCGAGAATGCAGCTGACCGACGGGAATTAAGAACAAAATGCGGCATTGAAAGAATTTGCAACCCGTCGGCTACTTCAAGAATAACCTCCGCGGCGACGCTGTTGGTCACTCGAGATCGGGGCTCGACACAGGATAGTAGGGGGAAGGATGGAATGGTTTGCCCAAAACCTAGCTGACGGGCGTAAACCGAGGGGTGGTAGAACTTGTAAGATGGTTGAAATGTCCGATTGCGGGTATTCAAGCCGACATGAAAGATACAAGGGGTGAGGATGATTTTGTACAAATCTAAAGTAGATTGGGGCATCAAGGAACTATCAGCATCTAGGTGAAGAAATGTTGGGTAGGGGCAATCGGCTACATCAGTATATCGGAAAAGTCTTGTTGGTAGAAGGAAGTCCTATCTAGGGTAAGGAAGAAGCCGAGGTATTTGTGCAAGCCGATTGGGTCCATTTTTAGCTCTCGGTGAAGACATGATGAATCTCTCACCATAAGATCGGCTAACTCTATCTTGGGGACTACGTGTTCTAGATAATCTTCCCGAGGGAAAGTTGAACTCCCCGAAGGCTCAGATAAGATGGATCGGCTAAACATGCAATGGAGCCACGTCTTGATAAACAACAAAGGGCCTCCTATGTTGCCGATTTACATGTTTTGGCGGCCGAAAAAGCCGACTACGAATCACATACATCATTTGATATATGACCCAAGGAACATCTTGCCGAGAGAAAGCCGACGCCTCTACCAAACGTTCCGCCACTAATCGAAAGGTTTGGGTGGGACCAAGGGAAGCACCACGTAAAAGATATCGGTCTAACCAAAGATTGAGAAAAGCGACATGCTCTTCTAGATACTGCATCAAGAACCCTATTGTTATTCTGGATATATTTGTGCCAGCCCTCGCCTTTCTTGCGGAATAATTTGAAAGAAGGTTTTCCGCTAAAAGCCGATAGCTGGTCACCATCTGGCCTAAGGCAACATAATTGGGCCACGTCAAGCAAAGTAGGGCCGATTGGGCCGGACGGGAATAGAAAGGCATTCAAAGAATCCGACCAAAAATAACATGCTGCAGCTACCAAGGGTTCATTGGCTTCAGGATCGGCTAGGCTCAAAGATAGAGACTCGGCTATACCCATCCTCTCCCATTCTACCCTCTTCTGAGCCGATACTCTAATAAACCAAGATCTCCATCCCTTCAGGCTGGTGGGCCAGGCCCTAAAGCTTTTTCCCCACTCAGAGATATTATACCCAGCAGCCAACAAGGGGAGTCTAGGGACTTCGGTATTGATAACGGTGTCTGCCGACATGCTACCTATCGGTCCTAAGTAAAATTGATCTGAACTTTGAGGAATCGGGATGAATACCTGCGAAGGGTCCATTTCAGCCGATTTTGAAAGAGCAAGAGAAAGATGACGAGAGGCGATGATGCGTGATCCGAGAGCTTGAAAGCGTGAAAATGACCGTGGGGGACCCCATATTTATACCGCGATGAAAGAAGGCGAGCAGGCGGGAGCAGTTGAGCATTTAAAACGCACTGAGATTTTTACGGCGCGGTTAATGGGGTGGTTCCCAAAAAAGGATTCTTCTGTAAAAGCCGATACGAATGAAAAAGCCGATATATTCTTTTTTGGAAAATAACAAGTTATCTTCCAAAAACAGGGGGCATATGTTTGCACCAAAATTCGGCATGTATTGAAATCGGTCTAAAAATGGAAAAGAAGTATTCGTATAAAAAGGAATCGGTAAACAACTCGGAAAAGGAATCCGTTTCTAAAAAGGAAAAGAAATCGGACCGGAGGCCGACACGTAAACGACCGTATCCATATACGACTCGGATCGGCGGTGTGTTATAAAAGAGGGTAAACGCGTTTAAACCGGCATCAATCAATCCAACAACACACATCTTTTTACAAGCTTTTCTTTTACATTGTTTTAGCTTCATAGATCCCTCTGCAAGTCGACGGAATCAACATAGTTGCGCATCGCCGATTGTTGGTTTTTGCCGATTTCACCCAGGTTTGATCTGCTTCGTTTTGTTGCGCATCGCCTTCTCAAAGCCGATTTTTACCTTGTATCCGGATCAATCGTAACCGGTTGATCTAGTTATCTCCTAATCGGTTCTAGCCGACTAGCGAAAAGCCGATAGATCCTTGTTTATCGGCTTTGATCAAATTACAAACTCTACCTTGTCAATTTCAGGTCAAATTGACTGGCACGCTCTGCAAACCCGGCGTTTGTCTTGTGTGTTCGAGGCCGAAAACCCTCCTTCACGTTTTTAGCGCGAACAACCTCCCATCTACATTTTTGTAGTTCAGCCCTGTTGAGGAGCTGATCATCGTCAAGCACGTCAGGGAGACGTATTCTCGACTACCTGCTTGAATGCTGATGGTACGTCCGAGAGACCGAGACCCAGGTGCCTCGCAGATGATTGGAGTGATCGTTCGTGAGGACACCTACCTATGAACTGCACGCACGCATGCTGGGACACTGACCAACATAGGCAACTACGTACTCCGAGTCCGTCGACGATGCAGCATTGTGAGTGGGGAATCATGGCCTCCAATTGAATAAACAAGATCGATCGAGAGCCCCCAGCAATCACAGCTCTTATATGCATACTAGGAAAGTGAGCGCGGCGGCACGCCGCGCACGCGAACGGGCGAAATTTTTTTTGCTGTTATTTCGGAGAAAAACGGAACACGAAAACTTTTTTTTCCGGGAAAAACAAGGAAAAATGAACCACGAAAGCATTTTTTTGGGGGCGAAACGGAAAAGTTTTTTTTTGGAGGGAAAACGAAGAACGAAAACATTTTTTTCCCGTAGAAAACGAGTAAAAATGGGCCTCGAAAACATTTTTCACGGAAAAATGACGGACGAAATACAAATTCCCAATTCGTTTTTTGAAAAACGGGGGACGAAAACATTTTTCGTATGCTCCGGAGGAAAAACGGATCACGAAAACACTTTTCGCGGGCAAAACGGAGGATTTCTCCGAGCAAAACGGAGAAAGTTTTTTTTTTTTGCGAAAACGGGCAACGAAAATATTTTTTCCATGCTCCGGAGGAAAAACGGATCACGAACGGGGGACGAAAACATTTTTCGTATGCTCCGGAGGGAAAACGGATCACGAAAACATTTTTCGCGGGCAAAACGGAGGATTTTTCCGAGCAAAACGGAGAAAGTTTTTTTTTTTTGCGAAAACGGGCAACGAAAACATTTTTTCCATGCTCCGGAGGAAAAACGGATCATGAACGGGGGACGAAAATATTTTTCGTATGCTCCGGAGGAAAAACGGATCACGAAAACATTTTTCGCGGGCAAAACGGAGGATTTTTCCGAGCAAAATGGAGAAAGTTTTTTTTTTGCGAAAACGGGCAACGAAAACATTTTTTCCATGCTCCGGAGGAAAAACGGATCACGAAAACATTTTTTTCGGGCAAAACGGAGCAAGGACCCAAACGTAAAGTGCAGGGACCTATTTGTTATAATTTTGGACCCATTCCCTATTTTGAAAAATAAGAAAAGGGCTCGTTCGTTATTCGCATTTATTGGAGGGTCTCTCTGCAAAATACCGGACGAGGGACCTAAACGCGAACCGGTAAAATTTATTTTTCTCTCACAGAAAATTACCCAGGGACCTCTACGTAATTTCGAAGAAATTGAGGACCTTTTCGCGAAATTAGGAGAGAGAAAGGGGAGGACGCGTGGGGGGCCTCTGCGTGCGGCAATCCTCCCGGAAGTAATGGAGGTATAATATGATCGATGGATATCACTGAGACGGGACCATGCATGCTCGCGATGCAGCAATATGTCAGTGGATTGGTGCGTGCGTACGATCACACTGTGTATTAGGATGTGCCACTGGGGAGCTGTACGGTTTTATTTGTTTGATTGCACTCACTCTCACGAGGATGCACAAAATGCCGTCCTTTGATGTCCAAGGCATAAACGGAGAGAGAATGTTTATTGTGCATTATATATACAATAGTAATGAAATCAGATATAATCATTGATTTTTTAAGGATATTTCTACTACTCCATATGAATATATATACTAGTAAGATGCACGTGCGTTGCAACAGATCACATAAGAGTTTACACTAATGCATAACATCAAATACAAACCCAAGCCGTACAACCAACACTAGTATTGCGTTTTACACATCAAGGAAACATATATACAAGTATGTGTGTATACATTCTAAAGGTTTAAAATCTTTTTATGATACATACAATGAGGAGTGATATTGACAAAAGATAATCTAAGTAAAAGAAATTGGACTAGCAACAAAAAATGTTGTTTTTGTCACAATGATGAAAGTATTCAACATCTGTTTTTTGGAAATTCGTTTACTCGCTTTGCATGGCATATTGTACAAATGGCATTTAAATTGCCACCTCCCGATAGCATAGCCCATATGTTTGGAACTTGGCAATTGGGATTGGAAAAGGATACAAAGGATCAGTGTTTCATCGCTGCGGCAGCCTTATGTTGGTCTATTTGGCTATGTCAAAATGATGTTGTATTTGATAAAAAAAAACAATTATCTAATCCGTTGCATTTTTATGTGCATCAATTGGTTGCGCTCATGGTTGGTATTGCAGCGTCAGGAGGTCCGTGAGATGATGTCAATAGCATGCGATTGTCTACATGCTGTGGCTAGAGACGTCTTTATTGGGCATAGCTGGTGATTTCAAAGAAGGATTGCTGCAGATTGAGAGTTTTATTCAACATTTATGTGCTTGTTGCAAATCTTTCTTCTTTCTTAAACTATTAAGTTTTTCTTGGTATCTTTCTAGCTGAAACTCTTAACTCTGTAATAATAATTGGCTGTGTGCATCTCAATATGCAGAGGCCGGAAGTCTAATATATTCTTCCATTATCTAAAAAAAAAGTATGCGTGTATACATTCCAATCATACATAAAGCTGCACAAAGATGTACAATTGAAAACAATAAAAAACATAAAGTTAAATTTTTACATGAATGTTCGTAAAACAAATCAACTTAATTCTCTACATTACAATACTTTTAATGGTTTCTCCTCCGACATGAAAACAAAAGAAATATATTCTGCATAGCACATAAGACATCTACGACGTTAGAACATCTTTATAAACGATATTCTTTGTATACATCCCAGAAGATCCAAAAATGCTGCCATTTTTTGATGCAGCAAGTACACTAATATTGCATGTGGCAGTAGCTCACGAAAGTGCGACATACAGTTGTCCATGCGAGAAAAACTGGATCTGGAAGGTATACACCAACATTCGGGATAGTTTGACCTTGCGCCTTATTAATCGTCATAGCAAAACTTAGCTTAATTGGAAATTGTTTTCTCTTGAACTAGAATAGGAACATTTCACTGTCAGAAGGGCACAAAGGTGAAAAACCCTCTTTTGCTGGTAAGCCTCGAGTACTCAACAGGCCTTCTTTTGCTGGTAGTATTCAGGAACAGGTACAGGTACAGAGGAATGTGAGCTGAAAAGAACAAAGGAAGGAGAGATGGTAGGTAAACTTTTATGCAAAGGGCTGCGCTACTTACCGTTTAAAAAGAGGATCCTGGTCTTAGGGTGCGATGCAACACACTGCAACAATTTTAGACATCCAAAGAAAAGTTAGATAGAAAAGATATGGCATAGATCTAACATGTGCAACTTAAAGCACTTTTATAACAGGATGGAATTTCTCCCATTCTTTTTTACACTACATTATGCCATGGGATAGCATCAATATAGCATTTAAATTTTCTATTATTATAGCATCAATTTTCTATTATTATAGCATCAATATAGCATCTAAATTTTCTATTATTATAGCATCAATATTTTTATAACAGGATGGAATTTACTTTAGTTTAGAACAATCACATAATTAATTAGCTATAAAAGGGCCATTGATAAATTTGTTTAGATAGAAGAGAGCGATTTCTACATCAGAACTGCCTTGTTGACAATGCAGCCATTCATATTGGAATTTGGTTCATGCCCTAACAACTCAACAACTAATTTTGCAATAACACACTACTACGGAAAGGGCCTTTAGTGCCGGTTTAAAAGAGCCTTTAGTACCGGTTTTTGAACCAGATAGCCATCCGGATCGATGCTCAAGGGCATCGATCCGGTTCTCCACCCGATCGATAGCGTATCAAGACGGTTGGTAGTCACACGTGGTAGCGCATCGTGAGACCCTGTGGACCTTATTAGTACCGGTTGGTGTCTCCAACCGGTTCTGATGATTCCCTCATCAGTACCGGTTGTTTTATCTAACCTGCTTCGATGGGTTGTATATAATATATATGTAAATATGTGTGTGTCCAATACTGGCTATTATATATAATATACTACAATATATATAATCAAATCACGGTGACTTCATGTGTGTGTTAAATCACAACGAATTAAAACACATATAATTTAATCATGCACATTTGCACGATAATAAAATCACTGTGACATTCATTAACAAATTTAATTACATATAATGTACTACAATATGTACACAACTTTAATTACAACTCCAAAGATTTCTTTTCCTTCTGTTCATTGGGATTTTTTACGTGCATCGCTCTTGCTAGCCGTAGATGTCGAGAATGATGATTCACGATCCTTATCGAAGGGCCCCACCTGTTAAAATTTGGTTCGTGGAACTCGCCTTTTGCATTTACAACCTCATCGTAAATGAAGCCAACGAGTTGTTCTTGAATTGCTCGCACTGCGCCGGCGAGAGTTCGAACCTTGTTCCGCCAAATATTGAGGCACTGCCGTTAAGTCATTAACAAATCAATCCTTGAATTTGTACAAGATGTAAGGAGTAATATACATAGTTAAAGGTAGTAATTATATTTACTCACCCCTTATCGCCTTTTAGCATGCGGTCACGGCTCCGGTTTGGGTGTGCAAAAATTCACATACATAGTAACCGCATAAATTGTTGCCCGACCGACTCAAGATCTGCGGTTGAAAAAGTTGAAAGCGTGAAATGAATGCAAGGAAATTAACTTAACTAACCAAAAAGCTAGCATTATGATATACGCATTACTTGAGAGGTCATTTGTAATTTCAAATTTCTCCTTGAATGCGCCTATTTTTAGCACTAAATCGTGCGAATGCACTACACATGTGATTACCAATTGTACATGATTAGAATTTATTTCAAATGGAAGGAAATAGAAGTAATACAATAATGAAAGGAACAAGAATTAATACCGGTCGAGCAAATCGATGAAGGTTTGATACGCTTGAACTGGTTTCCTTCTCGAGTCCATAATTGTGATCCGACTATGATCTAGCTCGATCATAATAAGAATCCATGAAAACTGTACATATGTCAACATAGATAACTAATTAGTTCTAACATAGTGTTATGAAAAAGGAGTAGAACAAGGCGATTTAAAACACATACTCATGTGCGTAGGGTAGATATATCCTTGACTTATATTGATGTCCCATTAGCGCATTGTATACGTTAGTGCGTGTTTCGCTTGGGTTTGTATCTAACGGTTGTCTCGTTGATAACTAATGGGTACATGAATCCTATGACAAAAATTTGATCCCAACGGCATCTATGTATCTCCATGCTACACAAGAAGAAATTAGTTAGGCATACAAGGTCCGTACTCTACAAGGGCACGACGATGGTTTTGTAAATAAGACACTTACAGAGTCCAAAGAACCCACCAAGGACGCTACCGAGGGCGCCTGTCTGTATAGATCATACATGACGTGCCATTCGATAAAAATTCACCGTCACCGTGATAAAAATCTTGATCCTTGTACTTGACAAAGAAACAACTGTAGACCATGCTTGGTCGCTTCCAAGTACCATTCATGGAATTGCCGCATCTTTGTCGTTAGCTGGAGCAGCTCCTCACGCCTGACCAATGATCCACCCAATGTAAATGGCCATCTTACTTGGGCATACTCAATCTCTGTTGTTCCTAATATTTGAGTTGGGTCAAGGCCAGTTTCATCAAAGACTTGTAGCATCGCCTTAGCCTTCTCCTTCTCCTTCTCCTCACCGCCCACTACTTGTGGCATTCCTTTCGCAATTTGCGCTCGTAGTTTGATTGGAGATGCATTTCTATATTATCCTTCAAATTTGTAATAGTCATCAAGAATTTGTGAAATTCTTTCGTGCTAGGTTGAACCTTCTTCTTTGGTGACTTGGGTCTAAAAAATTCAGTTACCTCACCTTGTACAATCTTATTGGTCTCCTCGTCGGTCATATCGTACGCCAGCTTCGAAAGTGGACGCAACTTCTTGGATTGGGTGGAGGACGTCTTCTTGGGAGCTGCTGGCTGAGCTGGCTTGTTTCCTTTGGTCGGCGCCTTCTTGGGAGGAGACGGTCTTCTTGTGGGTCTTAAGTGCACGGGAGGTGGTGTAGAAGTTGGCGCATTCTTGGGAGGAGACGGGCTTCTCGTAGGGCATATGTGCGCGGGAGGTGGTGTAGGAGTCGGCGCCTTCTTGGGAGGAGATGGGCTTCGTAGGGCTTATGTCTTGGCGAGTGGTGTAGGAGTCGGGCTTCTTCTTGGGCTTGGGTGTGCGGGAAGTGGTGTAGGAGTCGGGCTTCTTCGCAGAGAGGACACATCCATGTTATCTCGAAAAATTATGTGCCGTTTGCGCCATAGGATGAAAGTGTGTACCGCCTCTCCTAGCTTCGTACTCTCGTCACCTCCGGAATTTCGAGCTCAAGGTCCTCGTACTGGGCAAACCTCCTCCACCGAGACCTTGGAGTAGTTTGACGGTATCATTGGCCATGGATGAGCTGCCAGGCTCCACTGGGTGAACCATGCCATGCGCCGCCTTCAAGGAGAGGTTTCGCGCCCGACATGCAGCTCACAAGGTGTCTGGCACGCTCGATGTCATCTACGGGGTACTGTCCCAAGTCCGCTGGGCGGCCACCGGAAGCGCAGCTCCATTGCCGGTGGGTGATGATGTTAGGATTCTGGGAGGTTCCTGCACGTCTCCCGTTGTTGGCCTGGGCTAATTGTTCCTCTATTTAAGTCATGCGTTCTTCAAGCGCACTAAGTTGTTCTCGCATGTCGAGCCTTGCTTCTCATTCGACTCCTATAGGTCTCGGCCCCGAGCGAAACCAACCTTCCAAGGGACGACGCCAACGCCTCGTACGCCCAGGGTGCTCTGGGTTTTGTAGAGCCCTTGTTAGCTCGTCATTCTCCCTGCTTGGCACGAAGCTACCTTGGGAAGTCTCCTCGATGGACTGCACAAGCCTTACGCCACATCTCTCAAAGACCTCCCCAAACACCGCATTGCCGTTATCATCGAGGCCACATTGTGAGCATAGAACCAATGCTTTGCTCTGTCAGGCCATTCCATTGTTGCGAGTGTGACACCCTTTGCTAGCAGGTCATGCTCCTTCTTCTCCCATTTGGGTATTGCTTGGCGGTAACCACCAGGGCCGAGTCGGTGGTGGTAATTCTTCTTCTGTGCATTCAGCTTGTTCTTCTCACTCAAACTTTGACCTTCCTCCGAAGTCTTGTAGTTCACTTAACGCTTCGGTGATCTTGCAACTACGGGAACGTGTTGAAGTCGGGCTGTCGCTTCTCCTAGATATCCTCTATGTTCAACTTCATTTTATAAGTTAGGAATGCGATGGCCATATTCGTGAGAGTGTAACTCTTCACCTTCTCTTCGGTCCCTTGGGGAAGGTGAATGTCTCTCGACATCGTTCCAAAGCATGTTTTTCGTATCTTCAGAACCCGATCCCATTTTGCTATGCTAATGGGCACGTGGTCCCTAACGTGGACGCCGCATGCCGAATTGAACGGCCCAATCACCGTCAAGGGTTTCTGAGGTTGGCCGTTCTCGTTGACTTCGGTGACAACATATCTTGCCTTCGGCTTCTTGGTTGGACCTCGATGTTGTGATTGCACGCTTGGTTGATCGATCTGAAAGCATGGTACAATCATGAACGGGTCAAAATGTTGGCTTAGCATGATAGTGAAATCGACAATCATTAACGTGATTGATTGTTACCTCCGTGGCCTCATCGTGCTCTGCGGCCTCATAACCACCATCTCCCGCAATCAAATTTGTCATAAATTCTTCCTGATCAAATCCTTCGCCGTCCATCGTTGTTTCTTAGGCTAGAAGAAGGTACTGAAAAGTAACGGCGTGGAAGCCGGCGAGGAACAAATGTTGATTAGACCAACTCCATACTCATGTGCGTAGGGTAGATATATCCTTGACTTATATGTCAATGTACTCCAAATGACAACTAGCTAGGGCTTGTTTTTCTTTGTACGTATTGCTAGTTGTATGATGAAGTATGTGATCCATATAAGAGCAAGCGGCACGAGTTGAGTGGTTCCCTCTTTAGATATTTTTGTCTCACTAATACTCTATGTTAACTCTTGTTTTACAAAATATGAGTTAGGGATTACAGTAAATGAACAATTAAGTAGTATCAAACCAAGCGTATGTGTAACATGAATACCCCACTATAAAAGACAAGTTTGCTTGGATTAGCCATGACATTATGTAGTTTGTGTTCCATTTATAAAGGAGAACACGTAATGTATGCACCATGCAAAATTGATAGCATCTCTCAATAAACTCAATATCATGTACAATAGAAAACGGAATTGTAGCTTGTACTTCATTTATAAAATTGATAGCATCCAATCCGTGCTCTATCTCAACAAGCTCTATCTCAACAACTATCAAGTAGCGTAAATGAAAGAACTACCTTATTTGTTTATGCGATTACTATACTAGCAACATAGAATTATTTTTGACTCCACATAACCTATCACAGAGACACAAAGATTCATTCAATATCCGTGAACAAGATCACAACCTCCACGGACGACGGCGCGGCCGGGCGAAGCTACGGACGGCGGCGCGGACGGCGAAGCTGAGGGCGGCGCTGGGGCGCGGTCGGGCGAGTTCGGACGGCGGCGCTGGTCGGGCGAAGCTCCGGAGGGCGGCGCTGCTGCCGGAGGGGGGCACGAGCTCGGACGGCGGCTGGCCGGGCGAGCCCGGAGGGTGGCATCGTCGAGGGGGGGGCGAAGCTCGGACGGCGGGCGTGGTCGGGCGAGCCCGGAGGGCGGCTGCTGAGGGGGGGCACGAGCCCGGACGGCGGGCGCGGCCGGGCGAAGCCCGGAGGGCGGCTGCCGGAGGGGCGAGCTCGGACGGCGGCGCGGTCGGGCGAAGCTCGGAGGGCGACGTCGTCGGAGGGGGCACGAGCTCCGGACGGCGGGCTGGCCGGGCGAGCTCGGACGGCGCGCTGCCGGAGGGGGCGGCGCGGTCGGAAATGGGAGTAAATCGGGCGGGAGGAGCACCAAAGTGGGGAAGAAATGGCGGCAGCGAGGTTTATAGGGGCCCCATCAGTCCCAGTTGGTTTAACCAACCGGATTGATATACATATCAAGATCTGGTTAGATACACCAACCGGACCGATCGTTCCACATATGACTCACGAAGGAAAACCTAGGTTGGCTATCGATCAGGTGGGTGTATCCAACCTGCAGATCGATTATATCACATCAAGATCTTGGTTAAATACACCAACCGGATCGATTAGAATTAAATTCAAAATCTCTTTAGAATAAAATGAAAGAAAAATCAATTATTGCTTCTTTGCTTAATAAAAAGTAATAAATTATACTTATTCGGTTATTCCACACTAAAATGATTTTTTTAAAAAAGATTAATAGTCATTTATAAATTCCTTTTATAGTTTCTACAATTCAACAATAATATTGAAAATCTATATTTTATTTAGAATATTAGTTTATGAATTATAAATATAAAAATAAAATGAAGTAATTTTTTCACTCTTATAATTCCAATTCAAATTTTCACCTTGTTACATGCATATCACAAAGCATGGGAACACAAGAGACTAGATTTAACATGAAAAAGAAAACTAAGCATCCATCGCTGATAGACTATAACTTGTAACAACGGACTATACAACAAGGTTGGACTTATTTGCTAACATACTTTGTTTTTACAAGCGATCCTTCATTATGATCGCGTGCGTAAGGAGATTGCTCTGTATCATTCAGGGCACTAATGTCTACGTCCCACTGTGGAAAGGAGGCAGCTCGTCGAATCGATTATACTCTTCTTCGTCCGTGACGCCTCAACTCCGACAATCCTTCTTTTACCTGGAAAGAACCACGTGGCGCCTTGGTTGATCGCCACTGCAAGTATTCTCATTCCGATTTATGTTTTCGTAGATTTGTCATGTCGCCTCTTCCTTTTAGTAGGCTTGTCCTTCGCTTTGGTTTCTTTGTCCATGTCCATCACATAGAATACCCGTGTCACATCATTAGCAAGCACGAACGGTTCGTCCCTATAGGCCACTTGCTTGAGGTCCACAGCTTGTCATACCGCACTCATCGATCTGCACGGCCGCTAGTTTGACCCATTGGCACCAAACAGAGGGACTTTTAAAGGTCCGTACTCGAGCTCCCAGATCTCCTGTATGAAACCATAGTAGGTATCCAGCTTTCTATTTTTGTCCAAGGCATCTATACGGACGCCGCTGTTTTGGTTGGTGCTCTTGCTATCCTGGGCTATCGTGTAAAATGTGTACCCATTTATCTCATACCCTTGGAATGATACGATTGTCGTGGACGGTCCCCGAGCCAAGAGTTTCAACTGTTCATCATCTGTCTGGTTGCCCAGCAGTTGCTTTTGTAGCCAACCGCCGAAATGATCCATTTGCTCGACTGCGATCCACTTATCTGACTTCTCTGGGTATTGGGCACGTAGACTCATCTCGTGAGCATACATATCGAGCCACTACAGCTTGCTTGTTTCAATCTTGTGAAATGTGCTTGTTTAAATGAAAGTAGATCGCCGCTATAGGATTCTTTTCTCCCTAAAGTCCCTTTTCCCTGAGCCTCCTCATGGCGTGATACAGGAACGCCGATCGGATTCAGATCATCAATGTAATTAACACAAAACTCAATGACCTCCTCTGTGCCAACACCCTGCGCAATGCAGCCTTCTGGGCGAGACCGGTTACGAACATACTTCTTTAGGATTCCCATGTACCTCTCGAAAGGGAACATATTGTGGAGGAACACGGGTCCGAGAATTTCTATCTCTTTAACAATGTGGACCATGAGATGGACCATAATATCAAAAAATGATGGAGGAAAGATCATCTCAAGGCTAACCAGACTATTGACCATGTCATCATGCAGATTAGATAACTTATTTGGCTCGATGACCTTCTGCGACACCGCGTTGAAGAACGAACACAACTTTATGATTGTCCCTCGTACCCAGTCCGGCAGAATACCTCGCACCGCCACCGGGAGCAACTGTGTCATCAACACGTGACAATCATGGGATTTTGTGTGTACAATTTTATTCTCTTTTATGTTTATGAGTCTCCTTATGTTCGAGGAGTATCCGTAAGGGACCTTCACACTGCTCAAGAACTTAATCATATTTTTTTCTCTTCCTTGCTCAGAGTGTAGCTAGCGGGGTGGAGGTAATCTTGCCCTTCCGCTCTCATTTCCTGGATGTAGGTCGTTCTCGATTCCCAAAGAAATTGTAGGTCCTTTCGTGCTTGAAGTGTATCTTTTGATTTGCCATACATATCTAGGAAGCCTAGCAGGTTCACGCAGACATTCTTTGTGATATGCATGAAGTCTAGTGAGTGACGGACCTCTAAGTCTTTCCAATAAGTTAAGTCCCAAAATATTGACTTCTTCTTCCAAATGGCCTTCGTGTGACCTTGTTCTCTCGGGACAGGTTTGCTACCTGCACCTTTTCCAAATACTACTTTCAGATCCTTCACCAAAGAAAATACAAGAGCCCCACTGCGATGCAGGGGTTTCTTACGCTTTCTCTTGTCCCATCAAAATTCTCACCCTTCCTCCTTAACGGGTCCTTCGGATGGAGGAATCTGCGGTGGCCCATGTACACAACCTTTCGAGAGTTTTTAGGTACTTGCTGTCCGCTTCCTCTAAGCGATGGATGCAGGCTTTATATCCTTTGATAGACAGGTGAAAGGTTGCCAAGTGCAGGCCAGTTGTTGATGGTTACGAATAGCAATGCACGCAAAATGAAGTGCTCTCTCTTGTACTCATCCCATACACGTGCACCATCGTTCCACAATGTTAGCAGATCTTCAACCAACGGTTTGAGGTACACATCGATGTCGTTTCCAGGTTGCTTCGGGCCTTCGATAAGCAACGGCATCATAATGTATTTCCGCTTCATACACAACCAAGGAGGAAGGTTGTAGATACATAGGGTCACAGGCCAAGTACTGTGACTGCTGCTCATCTCGCCATACGGGTTCATCCCATCTGTACTCAACCCAAACCTTATGTTCCTTGCATCCTCAAAGAAAGTCCGGGTATGTTCTATTGACTTTCCTCCACCGGGAGCCATCGCCAGGTGTCTTAGCCTTCCGTCGTCCTTACGGTCTTCTTTGTGCCAGCATCATCTCGGGCATGCACTTTGTTCGCAAATAAACGCTTCAACCGGGTATTATAGGGAAATACCACATCGCCTTAGCAGGGGCCTCTTCTTCTTACACGCCCCTCTACCTCACAGGGTCATCATGCCTGGTCTTATACCGAGAAGTTTTGCACACGGACAAGCATCCAAATCCTCGTGACTCATTGCGATAAAGGATACAATCGTTACGACATGCATGTATCTTCTGTACCTCCAACCCCAAAGGGCGGATAACTTGTTTGGCATCGCACGTAGTTTCGGCGATGTGTTCCCCTCTGGAAGTAACTTTTCATGAGGCATAACAACTCGTCGAATCCCTTATCGACAATCCATTGGTCGCCTTCCATTGCATCGATTCTAGTGTAGTACGCAACTTTGTATGGCCCTGTTGGCGCTTTGGATACAACAATGTTTTGTGGTCCTCCCATAGGCGCTGAAATTTTCCGTAATGTCTTTCATCGATGTATTCTCCCTCTCCATCAAGCAAAGAATCGGTCTAGGTCATCATTGCCAAACTCCCCAAATGTATCTTCGTTAGAGCCGGGTTGGCGGCGTCTAAGATATTGTTCTCCGCCTCTTCTTGTTCACCTTCTTCTTGTATAATCTCTTCTTCACCGTGCTTGGTCCAACAGGTATAATTTGACATGAAACCTCTTGCGAGCAAATGGAAGTGAATGTGGATCGAGTTTGACCACTCCTTCTCATTCTTGCAGTCTATGCATGGACAACATATGTAGCCTCGACGTCGTGTATTCATCAAGACGAAGAAAATCTTGCAAACCCCGCAAGAACTCCGGGAGCGTCGGTCCATGTACATCCATCGCGGTCCATCTACATTATATTCGATCAAGGTAACTTTTAACTCATTTTTCGATAATGAATTATTGAACATTTCCCAAAATCCAAATCAAGACAACTATATTTTTAAAATGGCTTTATTTCATTAAATATTTTTAAAGGCACTATATTTCATTACATATTTTCCCATAAAATGATTATTTACTCCGGTATTCATACCCGACAAGTTTCAATGACCTTTGCTCAAATTTTTAAAACTTTTTTTGAAAACTTTTTCGCAAAATTTTTGAAAAGTTTTCTCTAATATTTAACTCATTTTATATTTTCTATAAAGCCATTTATATTGCTGATATTATTTTTAATTCGCAAATGAATTTAAATTTCTTCTTTTTCCACATAACATGCAACATTCTTAATTTCCCCAACTATACATGCACCATTCTTAATTTCCCCAACTATACATGCACCATTCTTAATCTCACTACAGATCAAATGATCTTGGTCCGGCAGAGAGTGGGAGGTGGAAGACGTGTATATTGCGACATAGTCGGTTGAAGGCACAAGCCAGCATCGATAGTCTCACATCGATCTGGTTCGCCACACATACAATTCGAGCTAAATAATAATGCAAGCAAAATATAAACTTACACAAGTTTTTTCAACCTACAAAAAAAATTGGTCAATCATAGTCTAGATTCAAAATTGTGAACAAATTTAACGACATCTTTGCTCAAATTTTGAAAACTTTTGTCAAATGCACTATTCTTAATTTCCCCAACTACGTGCAACCAATTTTATGAAAACTTTTCTCAAATGCACCATTTTTAATTTCCCCAACTACGCAACAACCTAATTTGAGCTAGATCGATGGAACTAAAACATAAAATTGAGCTAGATCCAAACCTTAAATGCGAGCTATATTATAATCCAAGCAAATTATAAGCTTACACAATAAGTTTTTGTATCTTACTTCAATTGATCGAGCTTGATTTATACATTTATAATCCTTCAACGATTAATGGAAAAGATCAAATTTTCTTCATAATTTAAGCAAAGAAGAGGCCCCATTTAACACCAAGTGTAGTGAGGAATGATATTACTAACCTTAGGTATGTTGGTTGCGTAGTAAAATGACAAAAATCGAATTTTTGGCAAGACACCTCCCCTCCTTCGAGCTCCTTGGCGATGAACTCCTGTTCATCTCTCGCGATCAAATGACTCGGTCTGGCAGAGAGCGGGAGGACGAAGAGTTTAAATTGGTTGGACACTAGTCCCGGTTCAAAGCACAAACCGGTACTAATATCCACCTGCAACCGTAGCTACTAGATAGTACCGGTTCAGAATACAAACCGGTACTGATGTGACTATCAGTACCGGTTGGTACCTTTAACTCTGCATCGACATTTCTCCCGAGATAAATGTACACATATGATTTTCATGCATATAATATAAATATTTATAAAGATATTCATCTCGAATCATACTTTCATAATTTTTCTTCCGATTTTCTCCTGATTTTCACTGTCCAATCGAATGTTTCTCGAAGCCATTGTTTTGAACGACAATGCATTGTGCCGTAATTTTTTTCAACGTTTTTTTTATGTTTTATAATTTTTTTTAATATTTCAATTTAACGGTAAAGGCGGCGGAGCTTCAAGAAGGGGGAGGTAAAACATTATATATTATATTAATAATTCATTACATAAAACATTACATATCATATTAATAATTCATAATATAAAACATTACATATTATATTAATTAATTACAATATATATAATATCCATAGCGGCGCACGGGTGGTGGGTGGCGCGATCACCCATACCACCACTCGTCGTCGCTGCCGGGGGGGCTGTCGTCGCCGGAGTCGTCGTCAGGCGGGGGGCGGTCGTCGTCGTCGTCGTGGATGACGTCTTCATCATCGTCATCCTCGTCCGACGACGTCGCGCTCCTCGAGCGAACCCAACCCTCCTCCTCCTCCTCCTCCTCCTCATGGTCCTCCTCCTCCTCATCCTCCTCCTCCTCCTCCTCCTCCTCCTCATCCTCCTCCTCCTCCCGCTCCTCCTCGTCCTTCTCCCGAGGTGGTGATGATGGTGCGCCAGAGGGAGAAGAAGGAGAAGCTGCCATAGTTAAAAAATGGGCTTACTACTGATCATCAGTACGTCTCCCTTTACAGTCGCTGACGGTTTTATAGGAGGCTGGATCGGAAAACAAGAATCCGGATGAACACGAATTAAGAGTTTCATCGTAAAGGCGCGCGGGGGATTGATCGGCGCGGGAGATGAAGCGCATTAGTACCGGTCAAATACAACAACCGGTGCTGATGCTCCATATCAGTACCGGTTGGTTACACCAACCCGTACTATAAAGACAGAGCCGAGGAGGCCGCTTAGCATCGGTTGGTTTAACCAACCTGCATCGATAACACGAACATCGCACGGTTGGTTACATCAACCGGTGCTAAGAACCATCCACGGCTCTGTCTTTGCTTAGTACGGGTTGGTGTAACCAACCGATCGATGTGAGAGCATCAAAGACCGGTTGGTAGTTACAACCGGTACTGATGATCCCCCCGGACCTGTAGACCGTTGAACCGGGACTGATGTAAATGTTAGTCCCGGTTCATGCATAACCGGTACTATTGGGCCGGTATGGAAGGCCGGATCTGTAGTAGTGACAGTATGCAGTTCACGACTTCACGTCAGTGTGTCTAAGCTAATAAAGGCAATCTACAAATAAATACATTTGTCCTCATAACAAAACTCTTTAGTGCCACCCAAAACACTGTGTACAAGCTGATATCATAAGGCAATTCAAGAATGATTATCAGGAAAATATAGGCTTCCTAGAACAGTGCTACATCTCTCTGGGATGACTAAAGCTAAACCCATTCCCTATTCTTCAGTAAAAACAAAAGATTGTTTAATATCTTTGAATGACACTTTATCTACCTTACATACTTATCCTGGATGAGATGAAAAGAGAGAAACACAACAGAACTAAATCAATCCTCATCAATGCTATCCCATGACTACCTCAGCTATTTAATTTCCCCAACATGCATTCTGACAGCTGATAGATAGCACTGCACCCATTGTTGACTAATTCTGCAATGTTTTTTAATGGCAATATGTGGTATAAGACCATGACAATGCTCCAAGCCTCCAAGTCTCTGGAGCACTGCAGCTATCTTCTATTATTGATATTTTGTTCACAGTAGTGCCAAACCATCAATTTAATTTAAACACTTAACGTGCCAAACCATCAATTTAATTTAAACACTTAGCGGGGCGGCGGCGGCATCCATAGGGGTCACCCGGGGGGCATGTGCAGTCAGTGTTGGAGGACGAACTAAAATTTTGATATGGTAAATTTTATAGCATATATAGTAATAGTGATACACGAAATTAAAGTTATCCATACACTAATATTATAAAGTATATTATAATATGAGTGTATGACACTTAATGGAATGAAAATCATATTATAAAGCATAACGGATATGGAAGAAGATAAAATGTGTACCAGTAAAGTATTAATTGCGCCTGAGACCTTGGCAGCTGTATTTGGCGAGTTTTCAACTTTTGAAAATGCTTCTGCGCAGGCGAAAGCCACGGAACAGGAACGCACTACGTATCAGTATATACTGTATATGTGCAAGGATACCCGGTATAGACTAGGTATGGTGGGAGCTATACCTTGCCATATTGGGAGATCCGCCACTGTGTGCAGTGGGAGGGGCTGAAGGGGAGAGGCGTGGTGGAGAGCAGGGAGGCGGTGGCGGCCATAGGGGCGACCCGGGGGGCATGTGCGGCGGGAGGGGGCTGAAGGGGAGCGTCGTGGTGGAGCGTGGGGCGGCGGCGGCCGGTGACAGAGCGAGGTAGTGAGTAGGGTTGCAACGGAAAAATGGGTTAAAGAGCGTCGAGTTGGGCGGAACGCGCTGTTGGACGATCCATATAGACAAGGTCAACTCTCCCCCTTAACTTTGCAAATCTCTAAGTCGTCTCATTCCAATGCCGTTAACGCACTTTTGGAAAGTAGACTCTGACAAAGATTTTGTGAATAAATCTGCCAGATTTTCATACGACTTAGTTTGCATTATCTTTATCTCACCATTCTTCTGGAGTTCATGAGGATAGAAGAATTTAGGGGCAATATGCTTTGTGATATTGCTCTTTACATAACCCATTTGCATTTGTGCAACACAAACAGCATTATCTTCGTAGACAATGGTAGGGGTATCGACGATATTAAGACCACATGACTTTTGGATATAGTTAATTAACGTCTTAGCCAAACACATTCCAGTGAGGCTTCATACAAAGATATAATCTCTGAGTGGTTGGTAGAAGTGGCAACCAAAGTCTGTTTAAAAGAATGCCAAGAAATGGTTGTACCACCGCAAAGAAATACAAAACCAACCTAAGATTTGGCACTATGGGGATCAGATAGATAGCCAGCATCCGTATATCTCACCATGATTACATCTTGGTTCTTCCGGTAACATAAACCAAGATCTTGAGAACCTTGGATGTATCTGAGTAAAATCTTGACACCGACCCAATGCATTCTAGTTGAGGATGCACTGTGTCTTGCTAGCAAATTTACTATGAATGCAATATCAGGCCTTGTACAATTCACAAGATACATGAGTGCACCAATAGCACTTAAATATGGGACTTCAGGTCCTAAGACTTCCTCATTTTCCATCCTTAGTCTAAATGGGTCTTTATCCGCTTCAAGAGATCTTACAACCATAGGGATTTTCAAAGGATGTGATTTATACATGTTAAATCTTTCCAATACCTTTTTGGTATAGGCAAACTGATGTACTAAAATTCCTTCTGAGAAATGCTTAAGCTGCAGGCCTATGCAAAATTTGGTTTTACCCAAATCCTTCATCTCAAATTCCGTCGTGAGGTAAGCGCTTGCTTCCTTTATCTCCTTTGTGGTTCTGATGATATTCAGATCATCAACATATACCGAGATGATTCAAAATCCATTCTGGGATTTCTTTATGAACACACAGGGACATTCATCATTATTTGAATATCCTTTCTTCAGGAGGAATTCACTCAGTCGGTTGTACCACATTCTTCCTAACTATTTTAATCCATATAGCGATCTTTGCAATTTGACGCTATACATATTGCGATTATTAGGATCTGAAACTTTGACTCCTTCAGGGACTGTCATGTAAAAATCTATATCCAGTGACCTATATAAATATACGGTCGCTACATCAATCAACTGCATGGTTAAATTTAAGCTAGTTGCCATTGATATTAAATATTGGAACATTATTCCATTTATTACAGGAGAATATGTTTCATCGTAGTCGATGTTGGGTCTCTGTATGAACCCTTGTGCTACAAGCCTCGCTTTATATCTCACCACCTAATTGTTTTCATTTCTCTTCCGGATGAAAACCCATTTTGATCCTACAGGGAACACTTTAGGAGGCGTTCGGTCAACAAGACCAAAAACTTTTCTCTTATTAAGCGAGCGCAATTCTGCCTCAATTGCTTCTTTCCATTTGACCCAATCTGAGCGCTTTTGGCACTTTGCTATGGACTTTTGTTCTAGATCCAGTTCAAAATTTTTAGCAATTTTAGAGGCAAAATATATGTCGATAATTGTAGTATTTCTCTTATATAATTCTCCTGAATCCACATAATTGGTGGATATCTCTTCATTTCTTTCTTCCATCTCCCTATGATTTCCCATAACGATAGAGTACAAGTGTTTCGACTTTCCAGTATTAGATTATGCGCGCAAATGTATGCTGGGATTACCATCTTTAGGATGTGTCACTTCAGAGACATCACCATCTTCAGGATGGCTCACTTCGGGGATTTTCTCAACATCAGGTTGAGCTTCTTCCACTATCACAGGTAGTGATCTCATTTGGTCGGTCCTTTGTTTTTGCGGACGTCTCTGCGGAATTGAGTCCCGTGAACGTGGAGGCCTCCCCCTTTTTTTGTCATGAGGGGCAAGAGTGTGTTGAATATCCTTACGGGGTATTTTCACTCTTTCAAGTGCATTTACTGCAGGTATATTAGATTTTATCACTCCTTTATGATCAGTGAAGGCATCAGACATATTATTACATATTTGTTACAGATTTATTATCATTCGAACTTCAAGTTTGGTTTCTTTAGTACGTGGATTTGAGAACTTAATGCCAATGACATTCCAATCAATTTTTCGACATTCTTTAATGTAGTACTTTTCTCCCTCTAATGCCGAAAAATTGTCATCATCAAAAATACAATCAGCGTACTGAGCCATATACAGATCACATGTAATAAGCTCAAGGTATTTAATTATTAATAGATATTTATAACCTACATAGATCCCTAACTTCCGGTGGGGACCCATGGTGGTACACCGAGGTGGAGAGATTGGCAAGTATACAACGCAGCCAAATTTTCGCAGATGGAAAATACTTGGTTCTTTCCCACGCACTATCTACAACGGGAAAATTTCATGATATGCAATTGGTCTAAGTTGAATTAATGTAGCAGTGTGCAGCACTGCATGGCCCCAAAACTGGTGGGTAGCCTACAATTCTGCAGAAGTGACCTAGCAATGAGTTTTATTCTTTTAATTAATGACTCTACAAGGCCATTTTGAGTGTGGATATGAGGTACAGAGTGCTCTACATTAATGCCCAGAGCCACACAATAATCATTAAATACTTTTATGGTAAACTCACTAGCATTGTCCATTCGAATAGTTTTGATCCTTTTTTCTGGAAAGAAGGCTCATAACTTAACAATTTGGACAATCAATTTTGCAAAAGCATGGTTTCTAGTAGATAAGAGACATACATGGGATCATCTAGTAGAGGCATCTATTAGTACCATGAAATATTTGAAGGTGCCCGACATGGGCTGAATAGGTCCACAGATATCACTCTGAATTCTCTTTAGGAAATTCAAGGATTCCTCCCTAATCTTTAGGTAAGAGGGCCTCACTATAAGCTTTCATTTGGCACAAGCAGGGCACATGAAATCTTTAGGTTTAGGAAAGTTTGTAGTTTTTATACTGTGGTCTGTCATGTTTTAAATATTTTGGGGTCTTTAAGGATGGTTTGCATCACAATATAAACTTCAGGTTTCATGTATGTACAATATAACCCACAGAAGAAGGAAGAGAGTTTTTCAACCACATGTTTATTGCACCCATTTAACTTAGTCATGAGAATGTATTCAGTACCATCCTCACTGTTAGTTTCCATATGAAAACCGTTACGACGAATGTCTTTAAAACTTAACAGATTATGACTGGACTCAGGGGATAATAGGGCATTCTCAATTATTATACGAGTGCCCATAGAGAGAACTATAATGGCTCTTCCAGTGCCAACAATGAGTGCATCATTTCCGACGATGGTCATAATATTTTCAGTTTTCTTGGTCAAAGTCTGAAAATATTTAGTTTCCCTAAGGATAGTATTCGTGGTGCAACTGTCTACAACACAGATTTCTTCCTCCGCCATTGGATTATACAATTGTTCTATATTAAAAGAAATAAATTTAATCAATTCAATTGTTACAACAGGAACATATTGAAAATATAGAACAAACATAGCATAAATGAGCAAATATTCTGGAAAAACACTTTATTAAATTACAATTGATAATCGCTCAACAGGAGCGTAAACCAAATGTTCATACAGGAACATGAATATTAAACTAAGGAAATGCGACATATATTAAGAAGGGGTGCAGGGAGAATATTGCAGGTCTCCACATAAATCATGTTCCTCCTCCTGGGGGACATTGGTATTCTTCTTGAATTCCACAAGTTCAGCACCAATAAGATCATCCTCATCCATGGGCGAGTTTCCATATTTGAGAAGGCTCTCCTTGAACTCGGCCATAGGATCAGGGACATTATCTTCCTTCTTCTCACCTTCTTGCTCAAGGTCTGGCAGAGCAATGAAGTGTTCCTCGACCTTCTTTTCTTGATTCTTCTGGAATCTCCCAGTGGATTTCATATAAAGTTCCACCAGATGCTTTGGGGTGTGACAAATACGTGATCAATGGCCGATGCATCCACATCTAAAGCTTGGCTGAGGAGGGTTAGGAGCCTTATTGGCTGGACCTTGCTTTTGGAAGGTTCATGTACCCTTTCCTTTACCTTTTCACTAGGATTTGCACTTTCCCTTTTGGTTTCTGCCACTCTTCCATTTTATTCCCTTTATGCATTTGGCCCTTTCTGCGGTCATGGCTATTACTAGCCTGCTGAGGATTAGCATGTGCTTCAGGCAATGCTTGACTTCCATTAGTAATTGCATGATGATTATTCATCAGGAGTTCATCATGTTTTTTCTGCTTCTAGCAGAACGCTAATAAGCTCAGAGTACTTCTTATACTTTGCATGATGGTACTGTTGCTGCAGTATCATAATGTTAGGGTAGAAGGTGCACAAAGTTTTGTCGATCATTTTAGCATCAGTAACTTTCTGGTTACAAAATGTTAATTTTTCGACAAGTTTGTGCATAGCAGAACTATATGATGCCACTGATTTGAAGTCCTGAAAGTGTAGGAGAGTCCATTCACGCTGTGCTTCAGGCAATAGCATGGATCTTTGCTAGTCGTAATGTTTCTTAGGGAATTCCACAATACCAGCGGGTCCTCCTCCATCAAATATTCGGCATTTAGGTCCAGATGGAGATGGTGCCTTAGGAAATGCAAAGCGACGCATTTTATGGGTTCGGGAACAGTGGGGGCACTGGCTTCAGGTTGGGCAATAGGTGCTTCAATTGCTCTGGTTGTCAAGTTGATTTGGGCATCCATTGCCCAGGTGAGATAATTGCTGCCATCCAGGGCAAGCATAACAAACTCCCTCTTTGCAATGTTAGACATATCTTGTATGCAAGCAATACGAAAATTTATTACAGGTAAAATATTATATTGTATGCATCTTCATTGAATCAGTAAAATTTTGGTCTATATCTATTCAGTAAGTAATTATCACAATTTTTTTTAGAATTGTTTTTAGCATTTTCACGATTTTATGTTGAGTATTTAGCAATTTCCAGCATTACTTAATAGCAAAAAATAAATTTCAACATAAAAATTCACATGGAATAATGCTAAGAAATTTAATCCAGAGACATAGTGCTCATAACATGCTATCTAAAATTACCTAGAAATTTTCTAGCATTTTTTTTATAGTTCTGCTAATTTCTAAGCAATTTTCAAAATTACCTAATGATAGGAAAAAAACATTCTTGCAAATATCAACATGAAATAATGCTTAAGGAAAATGAAACCAGAGCTATGGCATGAACAAGATGTCAACATGATTTTCCTGAATTTTCCAGCAATATTCACAATTTTCTGTTAACTCTTTAAGCAATTTTCAGAATTACTTAATAACTAAAAAATTAATTTAGCACATATTAAATATGGAAAAATCTATAAAAATAAAACCCATGGTATAGAATTTCTAGTATGTGCTAATACATAATTTTGTCAATTTTTCAGAAGTTCATATATCCTGGAATTTATTTTCTAGCATTTATCAGTAATTTTCAAAATTACCAATATTTTTTGGAAATTACTGAAAAATCTTAGGGGCAATAAGGTAATTTTTCCCTCCTCCCTTTTATCATCCAGACTTCAGCTGGAATATGAACTTTAGGTCCGATTGGGGTTCCACTTCGGCGAGAAAGAGTAGGCAGCTGGCAGGACAGGTGGTGGAGCGCGCCAGCGGGGCTGGAGGCGACGTTGGCCAGCAACATGGAGCCAATGCGGCACGAGCCAGCGGGGGGCCAGGCGGCGCGAGCCAGTGTGGAGCCAAGCGGCGTGGCGCAGATCGCTGGAGCTAGGCAACGCAGCCGACGAGGCCGGGTGATCATGAGTGGCTGCCGCAAGTGGCCAGGACGCGACGCGGCGGTACACGGCAGCTGGGTTGTCGTGGCACTTGAACGGTCGGTGGCTTGGCTACTCAGGCGGGATGGCTGACGAGGACGCAAAATGGATGCAACCGTAGGCTTCGGTCTCCAGGCCGAAGCACTGTCTCCCTTTTTGTGGTGAACAGTAGTGAATCCCTATTTAAGGCCCCGTTTGGCAACTTGGAACCGAGGTGTTTCTACTAGAATCTGGGAGAAACCCAGCCAAACGGACTAAAACTCGGAACGTTTCTCCTCGGAACGTTTCTTCTTTTTCCACACTGGGGTTGAATCGCCTTCAACCCCGTTTCTACTAGTTTCTACTAGAACCTGGAACCGTACCAAACGGTTTGCAGAAAGTAATTCTGATTCTACTTGAAACGTTTCTACCAAGAATCTGGACCCGTTTCCGTTTCTACTAGAATCTGGAACCGTACCAAACGGGGCCTAAATTAGGGTTCTATCGGACAACTGAGTGGCATGAAAACTATTTAAATTGTAGTCCCTATACCAACTATAGTGAATCCCTGTCCTATTATTGTTGGTTGGTCAGTCAATACTAGTGCTATATACCAATGGAGTGCTAGCTGTAGCTGACGCCGGCAAGGCAAGCAGCTAGCATTGGCGGGAAGGACGCACGTGTGGGGGGAAAAAAATTGGTGAAGCTGGTATGCAAACTTCTTTCTGTGCATACCTGACACTGATTGATGCCACGTGAACACCCTTGCAATCCAACTGCATGAGATCAACTTCGCTGATCGAGGACTTTGAACTCACCTCTTGGTTAAATTTGATGCAAATTTAATTGTTTAATTCAGACTTAATATCGTGACGTAGGATTGCAGAGATATCCATATGGTATCAATTATACACCGAAAAGAGTTTGCCTAGCAGCTCCACCAAATTTTTTTTCCCGCGTTGGCCGCTTGGACGGCTGCCAAATTCGTTACTTGTCGCGGCGCAAATCACGGCCCCAGACCAGTTGGCCAGTTGGCCGCACGCACGCCGCGGGCCCTGTCCACCCACCACCCCCACCCGTGCATGCTATGCTGTCGCTTGGTTTGTCGGACTCCTCGTCGACGACTCCAGCTCATCTCAGCAACCACCCGCCGCCGGCGAGCGACCGCACGCCACGCGTGACGGATCCACCGCGGCGCTTAGCTTAGCCTAGCTTGTCCTGGATTAGAATACCCATGCAGTTTTGTTTTATGGTTGCGGCGCCGTGCTGTGCGGTGCAATACAAAACTACCGTGGGAAATTAAAGTGTTTCTGGAAAATCTAGTACTGTACGACGAGCTAGATTGAACTTTAGTTGATCTATGGATGAATAGTCCCTGTTTGCAACGTGGTTTGTAGCAAATACTCCCTCCGTGTAAAGTGTAGCAAGTACACCCTTCACCGAATAATTTTACACTGATACATTTATAGAATAATATTGTGAAAGTATAGTACGAGTAAACACACAGAAAAAGAAAACCCCTTTCACCGAATAATTAAGATTACCCTAGCCCATTCAACATCTCGACTTCAGACTTCCGTGAGTTTGTGCTCGGTGAATTCATACAACCAAATTCCATTTCCACGTTAAAGGGTCTCTTTGAAATGCAGGGATTTCAGAGGAAATTCACATAATTTTTACAGAAAACTACCGTAAACTTGCATCCCATATGTTAGTGCAGCATAGTAGGTGGAAAACAATAACAAAAGAACACATCACTCTTGTAGTCTTGTCAGTGCCTCAGTGGCATGCAGGCATGCATGCATGCATCTACACGAGATCGTTAATTATCACGTCACGGGACTGGATAACTTGTCTTAACTACCGGCGTGAATCGTACGACGACGGGGACGGCATGGTCGACGCCGTCCTCACCGTCTCGGTGACCCACGAGGCGGTGGTCGCCGACGACAGCCGCGGCGTGGCCGCCTGCTTGATCACCACGTTCGGCAGCGGGCTGCCCCTCCGCCGCTCCTGCTCCTTCACCAGCTCGCCCGCGAGGGCGTCCACCTTCTCGCCGTTCGTCCTCTCCGACAGCCTCCGCCCGCGGAAGAGCGCCGACTCCACGTTCCGCTGAGACAGCATTGCTCCGGCGGCCGCGGCCGCCGTCTCCGTGTGCAGGGAGGTCAGTGCCTGGTTGCCGGCCTGGATGCGGACGTAGTTGCTTCCGCTCGTGTGCCCGAACGCCATGGCGACTGCCTCGTCGGCCATGTCCGCCGCGCCCTGGGCGGTGACGCGCGCCAGCTCGTCAGGCGACGGTGAGCGCGTCGGCATTGGCGTACTCCACCCGGCACCGGAGGACAACGCGCCGGTGCCGATGGAGAGGACGAGGAGATCTTCGACGCCGGTGGCGAGGGGAAACTCCTGCTTGTTGTGGAGAACGTGCGTGATGGCCGCGGCGGTCGGGTTGCCCATGGTCGCCACGGTCCCGGAAGCCGCAGCGATGGCCGTGCGCCCGTCCACCGACCTGACGGCCGCGGCCGCTCCGCCGGCGGCGCAGGTGGCAGTGCAGACGTCGCTGAGTCGGAAGTCGAAGCTATCGGTCTCGACGGCGTCGGTGCGTGAGAACATGAAGGGCGCGGCCGTGGCGAGGTCGTAGCACGGCACGAGCAGAGGCGCGACGGTGTCCCTCAGCGTGGCGTCGCCGAACACCCTTCGGAAGGACCTCTCCGTCTTCCGCGCGCCGCCGCAGAACAGTTTCGCCCACCCCCGGCGCCGGCCGCCCCAGTCCCTCCCGACGCTGCCGGCCACGAACGCGAGCGCTTCCTCGGCCGTGTACCGCGGCCGGCCGTCGGGCCCCCTCAAGAACAGCATTGCCGCGAGCACCCCGCCGGCACCGGCTCCCGCCGCCACGTCGAAGAAGTCCGCGACGCGCGCGTCGGGGTCGCCGGCGCTCCGGCGCAGCCCGGCCTCGAGCCGCGCGAGCGCGGCCGCGGCGAGCAACGCGTCCACTGCGCTGGCCCCGCAGCCGTCGATGGCCAGCACCCGCACTCGGCCGTCGTTAGATCGAAGTAACGGCATCGCCGGCGTCCCCGGCCCGGACAAGCACCCGGCTCCGCCGAACAGGAACTTGCTCTCGAGCAGTGAGAAGATCTCGTGGCCGAGCTTGTCGATGTCCATGGCTATCGGCGACGCCATTGCCGCGTACGCTTCCATGTCAGCTGCAAGCAACAGGCTCACTACACTTCTCGATTAGTCTGTGTGGTACTGTGGCTTGTGGCTACAGCAATTAACAGCTAGTGTATATGGATTCGAGCTTGGTGATGTGATACTGCGACTGCGATGTGATTGATGCTTCCAGTGAGTCCAAGTCGAGCCTAGATATATAGAGGCGAGCGCAGGTTAGCGGCGGGAGCCAGCCACGTGGACAACGCGAAGATGGTACGAAAGCGTCGTCTTCTGGTGTAGGGAAGCGTCCGCCCCAATCCCGGAGTGGTCCGGAGACGCGAAGCTTCCCGTGAACACCGCGCGGGTGAGCGTGCTGGCGTGCGGGCTCCGCCGCTACGGGGCCCACCCGTCGGTGTCATGCCAGCGCCCGGATCACCGACGGGATCGGGGCTGCCCGGGGAGGGCGAGACAGCGGTTGACCTGAGGGTTTCGGGCGCGGACCAGTGGGACCGCGCCACGTCCAGCGGGACCAGCGTGTCAGGTGTCAGCCACAGGCGTCGATCGATGCATGCACGGGTGAGCGCAGAGCAGTAGTACGTACGTGCAGGTACGTACAGCACCGGCCAGTTAGGGGGCATGGCGCCCCGTCGGCGCCGGATCTCACTGTGCATGCGGTTTTGACACGTGAGGAAATATCACTGTGCAAGCACAGACCTAGCTAGCAAAATGGTAGATTCAATCTCATATGGAGAATTAGCGGTTCAAAATTCAACCGCTGTCTCGCACTTCAAAATTCATTTCACTTGTGTGATGCGCACCGCGTAGTAGCTCCTATCTATTTCGGTTTTTACTTTAGCTTAAAAGTAAAAGAGGTAAAGTTGAAATAAATAACTGATTTTTTAGTCGGACTTTTGAAAAGCCTAAAGTCTCTAACTATAAACTAAAAGCCAGATGATAGATGCTTTTTTGGGCTCTTGCGAGATGAAAATAGTCATTTGCCACTAAACTTCATTGAAATTACCCATCAATACCATCGGTGTATAAGTCAATCCTCCATCAGATTTTCTTCTCAATACCCTCTCTCCAACCGGTACTGCTTCTTGAGAGTGGTATATGCGCTAATGGCCCTCCAACCGGTACATCTTCTCTGTTGCAACTCATTAGGAGCCAGGGGGTCAAATGGGTCAGCTTTTAAGTGGTATTTGGCACAAACCAGAAGCCACATATAACTAGCGAAAGTCAAAAGCAGAGCGGGACGTGCTTCTACAGCTTATTCATAAGGAGAATTAGCTATTTGCCCAACAACCTCTTATAAAAAGCTACTACTGCTTTTTAGGTCAAAAAATCAAAAATTAACTTTTTAGAAAAGTTACGCCCCCCAAACCGACCTAATTGTTCATATTTTGTTTCCTCTCTGTATAGGCGTGATCGATTGGCAGTCACAACATGAATATTCATTAGTATGGTTATTAGCGATACTGTACAAAGTTGGTGGCTGCCGTTGGAGTTAGCAGTAACCCCAATCGGGTTGAAATTTCCTTTTCTCTAAAATAAGTTTTATTCGGCCGGCTTCCGTGAAGGAAGCCAGAGAGCACCCAGCGCCCTCCTTGCCCTAAAACAACGCGTGTCGAAATTTGAGCACATATGCTGTGCGTGCAGCAGGCTGCAGCTGGCTTGAGGTTGAACTAACAAAACAACCGGTAAGTAGCAGGGTTAGCAAAACCAACGAAACTGATGGCTTTTTGTGAGAATCGACTGTATCGAGGTGATTCAAAATTCTAAATCAATCGGTAAATCAATCTAATTAATTTAAAAAAAAAAATTAGAAAAATTTATGTGACGTTAAATGATCGAAAATTGGTAAAAATTGTTTGATTTTTGATAAAATCAACGAAAATCACTCATAAAATCGGCTGTCCAAAAGGTTCAACTCGCCGATCGGTTTTTTGATAAAACGATTGGTTTTTCGACAAAGCCGAGTGATTTTCGTTTTTTTTAATTTTTTTTCAAACTCTCGGTTAATTTTGAAATTTTTTCAGTTTTTAATGATTTTTTGCAGTAAATCGGTATCATTGAGGCCTTAATTTTTGGTTTGAAAATGGTTTGGTTAACTTGAGTAGTTGAAGCTGCTAGCTGTTGTTTGGACCCCTCTCTATGCTCTGGCTACTTACCTATATAGCTTGGTGGTTGTTCTGCTCCTTCCGTGAGCTTTCCTCGACTCAGAAACTAACCATTTGTGCACACGTAAATGCATAATAATATCAAGCCAGCTCTTGTCCAGCTGGCCTTGTCACCTATGAGTGGTGTACACAGGATAAAATTAGAGACTGTGCTTGTGCGAAATTGTCGTTAAGTCGAGTATATCAACAACACATTTGAATGTTATGTGCAATCTAAATTAATACATAAATCAATAGGCAATAAAGTTAAAATAACAAGTAACTAAAGATAATATCTTAATAATGGATGGTGCATTCCAAAAGCTCATGTACAAGTAGCAAGCTTAAGAACAAAATTAACTAGATTAGTAACGCATATAATGCTTGAGATAGTAGAAGAGTACCAAGGGTGCCACCAATGGAACCGCACTACAGAATAATCCATTCTCACAAGCAGTGCTACTGCATAGAATAATTATTGTTGCAAGCTGTAGAACAAACAAGAATAAAATTTTGGTTCAAAATCTGTTATGCCGCTTGTAAAGGTATCTGTCATTAGTTGTTCTACTGCTCGGAATGATCTATTGAATTGCAAGCAGTACAACTACTTTGCAAAAATAATTTCATATTGTTGTACCGCTTTGGGTGTCTATTTGGTGGGCTAGCAAAAAATTTTGGCGGTCATGAAGTTTTGGCAGGCCAGTGAATTTCACTGGAAGGAATACACACAACAGAACTATCCCCAAATCCCACCAGAGTGTCTGACTCCTCAAATCAGCTAACCTAGGGACTCTGACCCCGAGCGCCGCCTTCGACTCCAACCCCGTCGCCCCTCACCTTTGACCCTGAGCGCCGCCTTCGACTCCAACCCCGTCGCCCCTCGCCTTCAACTCCGAACGCCGCCTTGCCTCCAACCCCATCGCCCCTCGCCTCCGACCCCGAGCACAGCCTCACCTCAAACTCCTGCCGCCTTCGACCCCGAGCGCCACCTCACCTCCAACCCCGTGGCCCCTCGCCTCTGACCCTGAGCGCCGCCTCGCCTCAGACTCCTACCGCCTCCAACCCCGTTGCCCCTCGCCTCCAAGTCTTGTCACCTTTGACCCTATCACCTCTGATCCCCATCGCCTCCGACCCTGTCGCCCCTAGCCTTCGACTCCCCCTCCCCACTCGGCCATGAGCACCACCTCTGACTCCCCCTCCCCACTCGGCCCCGAGCCCGACACTGTTGTTTCTCATCTTTGACTTCCCACTCCCACCGTCGTCCCTGCCTTCAGATTCACCACTAGCTCCCACCTCCTCAGCTAGGGTTGAAGGCACCATCCCGATTGACTTCCCTCACCTATCCTCTAGTGTGAGATCCAGCACCTGAAGCTCCTCCTCTCTAGGCTACCACCATTAGGTTTGGTAGTGGTTATTTGCCCCACATTCAGATTCGAAGTTTTCTTCCCAAGGTTGACGACAACAAGGTATTTTCTCTCTTAATATTAAGGCTACCACCTTAATATTTTCATTCTTGATTGCTAATAACCTTGTTGAAGGTAAATAATCTTGTTAATTCTAGGGATTTGTTTATTCCAATTTAGACTACACATTCTAAGGGGGTTGTTGTGGGAAATTGTTGGGAGAATACACATGGTAGTGTGCTTTTACTACTTAACTGCTTGTTAGGATGCTTATCTGTAGCTAAAGATTGTGCAATTTGCTTTACTCATTGGACTTGTGCTTTCAATTTTGTTCTGAAATGTGAATTTGCTACACTGAAATAGCTGCTACTTGCATCACATCACTATTGCTCGTGATCTTGTTGTGGCCAAAAAGAATTCTGTTAGCTCACCTCTGTCATCCAAACTGAGGTATAAGAATCACTTAAGCCCCTCTTATTTTTTCTTTATTTTTGTTGCCATTACAGTTTCATGAGCATTTGTTGATTGAGCTCTTACTTTGTGTTTGATGCGAACTATATAATACTTCTATGAATATGGGAACTGAAACCCTTTATGATTTAAATCCTTATTGTTTTTTTGAAGCATGCAATCTATATACTATTTTTTTTTCAACTTTCTGCTTTTCTTTTATGCTAGACTGCTCATTACGCATTGGAGAGTCAACATGGACAAGCAGTGGATGAATGAGACTAGGTAGAAATGTAACAGCTAAGTCAATGTAATAGCAACTTCTTTTGCTAACTAATTATGCTTAATACATTTAATGACAAAATGTAGGCACTCAAAGAAGTATGTGGAGCGTGTAAAAAGCTTCCTAGAATTTACTTTTACAAATTCAGCAAAAGGAAATCAGATTCAATGTCCTTGCAAGAAGTGTGTCAATAGCACTTGGTACGAAAACAACAATTGTCCATGACCACTTGATATGTGAAGGATTCTTAGAAGGATACACAACATGGATTTTTCATGGAGAAAAAGTATCATCCTTTGAACAGCATAGGGAACCAGAATTACAACGTGAACCTTATTTGGAAATGGAGCAAGAGCTAGATGATGAGATAACAGAAATGCTTCATGACATAGGATATGGGTACCAAGATGCTAGTGATATAGGTGGCGATTGTGATTTACAGAGTCCAAAGGAAGATGTTAAGGCTTTCTTAGCGCTAGTACAGCTAGTAATTAATGTTCTCAAGTGACAGTACCGCTTAGAAACTAGCTACCGCTTGAAATGCTTTTCCAAGCGGCCGAACATGAAGTAGTAGATACTAAAATTCCAACCGGTAGCACTGCTTGCAATACCTACTATATATTGCAAGCTGTTCTACAGCCTATGAGGATAGATCATCTGTAGTGCGATGCTCTAGCCTCTTCGTACCCCTTTAGTAGATCCGCTACTATCACCCATGCCACTTAAAGGAATTTTTTTTAAATAATACTTTTTTTAAATCAAATTGCGTTTTTAATATACGGAATAAAAAATTTGCAAAAATAATGTGCCGTCGCCAAACGGTATGGCGAACACCCTATTTTCGCCGAACCGTCTGGCGAATACCCTATTTTCGCCAGGCAGGTTCGCTAAAATAGGCTAATTGCGCTATTAATTGTTCGAAACATGGGTTAGGCTATTTTCGCCGCACGTTGTGGCGAAAATAGGGTATTCGCCACACCGTCGCTTAAAATAGGTAGTCGCCATACTATACAAATGAAAATATATAGTTCGCCAAGCCGCCTGGCGAAAATAGGTAGTCGCCAAGCCGCACGGCTTAAAATGTATAAAATATGGAATAAAATAATTATACCACATGCATATAGTGTTGGATGTTCCATTTATGCAAAAATATGTAGGTATCGTACCATATTATGGAAAAATATTTCATCTACGCCTTTGTTCCTTTGCAAAAAATATCTGCACTTTGTAAAATGTCACGCTCGAATGTATTTTTGGCACGAATACCGCAGATTTGCTCTTTGATATATGGAGTACCATATTATGGGAAAATTTTTCATCTACGCCTTTGTTCACTACAAAAATATACCGCCACAATAACCCTAAGTACTATTGTCAATAATAACTTTTAGGCCTTTTAGCACTGTAAAATGTCTCTGCTCGAATGTATTTTTCTAAGCACGAATACTGCAGATTTGCTCTTTGATATATGGACTACCATATTATGGGAAAATTTTTCATCTACGCCTTTGTCCACTACAAAAATATACCGCCACAATAACCCTAAGTACTATTGTCAACAATAACTTTTAAGCCTTTTCTAAACTGTAAAATGTCTCGTTCGAATGTATTTTTCTGCACGAATACCGCAGATTTGCTCTTTGATATATGGACTACCATATTATGGGAAAATTTTTCATCTACGTCTTTGTTCACTACAAAAATATACCGCCACAATAACCCTAAGTACTATTGTCAACAATAACTTTTAGGCCTTTTAGTGACTGTAAAATGTCTCGTTCGAATGTATTTTTCGGCATGAATACCGCAGATTTGCTCTTTGATATATGGACTACCATATTATGGGAAAATTTTTCATCTACGCCTTTGTCCACTACAAAAATATACCGCCACAATAACCCTAAGTACTATTGTCAACAATAACTTTTAAGCCTTTCTAGACTGTAAAATGTCTCGCTCGAATGTATTTTCCTAAGACGAATACCGCAGATTTGCTCTTTGATATATGGACTACCATATTATGGGAAAATTTTTCATCTACGTCTTTGTTCACTACAAAAATATACCGCCACAATAACCCTAAGTACTATTGTCAACAATAACTTTTAGGCCTTTTAAAGACTGTAAAATGTCTCGCTCGAATGTATTTTTCGGCACGAATACCGCAGATTTGCTCTTTGATATATGGACTACCATATTATGGGAAAATTTTTCATCTACGCCTTTGTTCACTACAAAAATATACCGCCACAATAACCCTAAGTACTATTGTCAACAATTACTTTTAAGCCTTTTCGGCAGCCTGTAAAATGTCTCGCTCGAATGTATTTTCCTAAGACGAATACCGCAGATTTGCTCTTTGATATATGGACTACCATATTATGGGAAAATTTTTCATCTACGCCGTTGTTTACGCTGATAGAATTAAATGGTAAGACATAATATGAGAAAGGACAATAACAAAAGCATGTAGATGCAACAAGAATCTTAGTACGCAAACTCAACCTTAGTACTACAGATACAACGGATATTAAACAGTGACGGCATTGCTAGGAGAAGTGCCAATAACATCGATTGTAATGGTGGAACAAGTGATCGTTCCGCCTATGTTCAGAGAGTGGGAATGATGCCATACATTTTCTACATATTACATCACCTGTCAATCTTGTGCGATTTGTTCTCGGACACCGCTCAATCTCTCTTATGAAAGAGCTCCATGGCCGCGTGAGTGCTCCCACCGTCGCCGAATGGGTAGCCTATGCCATACGCCTCCGGGTGTAAGAAGTAACTTGTTTGTGTGCATTGTGGAGTCCTGCCCTCCCATATGGGCATGCCTTCCCGATTTCCGCGCCCCTATGTTAATACCACCGGTTGCCGGATGGCCTTTGTAATGCGTCAAGGATTTGTTGCGTCGCGGACCTCGGCCTGCTTCCCCTTATCCAGTACATTCTAGAGGACGAACCCTCTTGCCCTTCCGGAGACTTGCCGAGACGCCTCCTCTGTTTTGGCTCGCACTCCACGATATGGTCCAGGAGGTGTGTGTTGGGCTTCTTGTTGTACAACCGAAAACGTGCCCTGCAGTCAATGCAGTATGCCCGTTGTGGTGGTTGGAGAATACCATTTGCGTACTCGGGGTCCGGCTTTTCTGGGAGGTAGTAGCACCACGGCGAGGGTTGCTCTCCCCGCTTATCAACACGGAAGTTTGAGATGTGGGTGGTACGCCTCCGGTCCACCTGGTTGAAGTACCAAAGACCATGCATCCTCGGACAAAGGGCACCGGTAGAATCTTCTATCCGCTAGATCCTCGTCGCCGGTATCTACCATCGCCGAGGCCGTGGTCGCACGCTTCGGCTTTGCGTTGGCCCCTGAGGAGGATTTTCTTGCCTTGACTTGAGCCATTTTGCAAACTTCTTTTTGAAGTCCTGTATGCGATGAATTGATTTAGAATGGGTACATCGTAGCTGAAACATGAGGCACGTGAAACTGACCGATTGGTTCGTCCCTTGCCCATCGACCCTTAACTCCGGTCGATCTAGGTAGGGGACATATCCCGGCGGCCTCTCCCACCGTGTGAAGTTCTCTGGCGAAGTGGGGTAGGCGTCGTGGCAGTTGTAGAGAAATTCGTAATCACGTCGTTCCGGCCCGTCGATCCATTGGAAAAAGCAACAACGGTCGTCGTCCTAAAAAAACAAATAACGATGCATGAAATGGCATCATACCGTAATTAGGGTATGGACAACATTTGGTTTACCCTGCCGCGCACAACAAAGAGTGAGCGCGGAGGTCAGATCTCCGTCGTAGATCGCGTAACCTTCGCCACCAGGTTGCGATCACATTTCGGCGTGGCAACTCCGGCAGAATCAAGGCGTCAACGCTTACTCTCATCCGGTATTGGGGGTTAGCCTTCGCTTCGAAGAGGCGACGGTAGAAACGACATCGTGGCCCCTCGTGTGTGTGGGAAAACAGACTAAAGTTTATGGAAGTTATGGTCGTGTGATGCACATATCCCTCCCTCGGTGGGTTTATAAAGAGTCGGCGAAGGGGCAACCAAAGGAGAGTCTCGCGGACTTGAGAGTATTTCAAATCCGCGAGCATCGGATGCTTCGCAGCTCATGATGACATGAGCGTGGCTATGCCCACAACTTTAAACAGGGAATCTACGCCATAGCCGGCTTTTGGCAAAGATTATGCAAATGAAATGACAAAGGTCGGAAAAGTTGATATGGCAAAAGCTGAAAAGCAATAATGACACGCGGTTGATATGACTAAAGATGACAGAAATATATAATAGACCACGATATGAGGAAGTACACAAAATAGATAGTAAAGCATAATAGGACAAAGTACCCAAAAATAACGCACATCCTAAGCCTGATCACCCCGGTGGTGGACCACGACTCGCCTCGACTCGCCCCGACCCCTAGCTCTCCTTCGCGGACGCGCCGAAGGGGGTGCATCGTCGAGAGGTCGTGGGCGAAGCACCCGCGATGGTCCCGCCTGGCCGTAGTCCGAAGGGCTGTACCGAACCGGCGGGACACGCAGGCGGGGAGGCAACGGGTCTGCAGGAGGCTGCGTGATCTGCGTGGCTAGAGGAGGCGGCGTGTGCTGCGTGGCTGGAGGCTGCGTGAACGAAGCCCCTGCGAAGAACAGATCGGGCCAGTAGTCAGGGACGCCGTGCCCTGACTGGGTGTCCGAAGTAGAGGCATGTCCTACGAGGCCTACAGTACAGACATTAACATTTAATTATAGTGAGAAGATTAGATTCGAAACGGGATCAACTGAATGTTTATCGGCCATCGGGTGTGGGGACCATGGTAGGCCCGCGTGGTGGCGTCGCTAACTGGATCCTCGGTAGTGCTCGAGCCGAGGCACTGGGTGTGGAAGCCGGACCCTGGCCGTAGCGGTGGTCGAGAAGGTGGTGTCTGTGAGCTGAGACCGGGTGGCGGCCTAGACGAGGTGCCAGCCGAAACAGTCGGGACTGGGGCCTGCCAAACAGCACCAAGCTCCACGATCCGTCGGGAGTGCAGCTCGACATGCCGCATGGCCTCTGATAGCTGCTGCGCTGTGAAAGTGGTCCCCTGCTGCAGCCTAGACAGAAAGTCAGCGGCATGCTGCTGCAAGCCCCTCGCCTCGTCCACCTATCACGTACAAACAAACATTAAACATAACGACATAGCATTGAAATTACAATTGCATTAATGAGTAAAAATACAACGAGACTTACCATCCAGTGCGGTGCTACCCTGCGTGGCTCGAGTACAAGTCTGCGATGCCAAAGAAGAAACACTGGGCCGCTGCTCGCGTAGGAGACGAGTACGGGTCCGGGGCACGTACCAGGACAAGTACTCCTGGTAGGAGGAGGGGTCGTAGGGCGCGACCTCCTCGACAACGTCCTCCAGCGCCCCCTCCCACAGCGCAAGCCACGGCGCCATCCTCTGCAGCAAGGTCACCATGGCCTTCTTGGGTCCCTCGGGTGGAGAACCTGCACACAAAAGACCTCATTACTACAAATATGTCGTAAGCACTTAGCATTCTGTAGTGGCGAGTAACTCACGAGTGCACTTTCGCCGCACGTTCCCCAAAGGAACAGGGACCACCTAGCGTAGTCCAAAGCGCTCGAGGACTCGGTGCGGCGCGTAGTCCTCATTTAAGACGTCGAAGACGAGCTTCCTCCTCGTCTTCCAGTAAGGCTGGTCCCTGTCACAGAGCATGGACAGGCCCCCCGTAGCTCTCTCTCCTACACGCTCGTCGCTGTAGGGGTCCCAGACGACATTCCCGTCCCTCAGGTGGTTGAAGGCCTCGTGAAGGCGCAGGTACGCCGCACGCACTGGACACCGCCCACCGTGGCTGCAATAGAGTAGAAATAATCGTAGCGGATGGCATTGAAATTACAATTGCATTAATGAGTAAGAACATGTACCGTCCGCCTGGTCCAGAGCGAGCCCATCGTCGGTCGATTCAGGGCATCACCGCCGTACATGTCGGCGGTGTAGCCGAGGGTCGACTGTGGGTCGACCCACGAGAAGCGCCGAATGACCAAAGTCGAAGAAGAAGCAAAGATCCGGTCGATTGGAGTTCTCGCTTTCTTCACGCACGCGTCGCAAAGGGCGCAGATGCGTGGAAGCAAGAACCGCCGAACCCCAGGATACCGCCGGTACATCGTCAGGCTCTGAATCCGCAATAGCCCGTGCGTAGGCTATCCAACGCGCGTCCACGGTGTCGCCGTGACTCGACGTGAACATTACCCAGCCGAACAACCAAAGCAGATAGGCCTCGAGGTGCCTAGCAACCTGGTAGTCCGTGGGCTCGGCCGCCATCCGCTGCACTTGCAACAATTGAAAGAGTGTGATATCACGTTAATGCTATGCAAAGCTGGAGTAACATAGTAATATGTACAATCACTAACCTCGAACTGTGCCAACCACCTCCTCGATGGCCCGTGCTTCGTGCCTACCGGTATCTCTGGGTCTATCTCCGCGACCCCGGCGAAGCGCAGCAGTAAGTCCGCGTCCCACCCAACAGGAGCCACCGAGGGGCCGATCGCTGCCCCGGCGATCGGCAATCCAGTGAGCATGGCGACGTCCTGCAGCGTCACCATCATCTCCCCGACAGGCAGGTGAAAAGTGTGCGTCTCCGGCCTCCAGCGGTCGACCAAACACGCTAACAGCGAGTGGTCGTACGGGAAACGCCGCGACCGCTGCGGGTCGTCACCCTGTGCCTGGGGGTCGTGCTCGACGGGGTCGTCAGCTGAACCCTCCACCATGCGGACTAGCGGAAGCAGCAAGACGTGCAAGCCTAACGAAGAACCACAGAGTTGAATGAATTGAATGTAATGAACACTAATTGTACGAACAATGGAACATGTACAAGTACTGCAACTAACCTGGTGTGGAAGCGAGCGTCAACGCACCATGCCTTGTTAGGCACACGAATCCGCAGTAATGGCAACTTGTCATTCCCCTGCATCGTGTGGGACGTGCGCCGCGGTGCCGCGCATCCAAGATGTGGTCCAGGAATGAGTCGACCTGCTCCATCCCTGCACATAGAAATGTTTCAACATAAATCATACTACACAACGTACGGCAAGCACGACATATGTGAATAAAAGTACACAACGTATAATAATAAAAGACATGAGGGTTGAACATAAATAAAGGTACACAACATGTGACAAACACAACATATCCGAATAAAAGACACAACATATATGAATAAAAGACAACCAATCACGTCAATATTACAATACATATATGTATAAAAGACATAAGGGGTGAACATAAATAAAAGTACACAACATGTGAGAGACACAACATACATGAATAAAAGACACCCAATCGCGTCAATATTACAATAAAAACATCTAACGTGCATATAATAACATATTTCGATACATAGCCACCACCACTTTCGTAACATACACCCTACGTGCCTTTGGTTTGCCTTGTGACCATACTCGCCGCACTCGTAACACCTCCTAAGAGGGCCACCCACTTCAGATTCATCCATGTCGTTGCGAATGCGCCTAACTGTGGATCGACCAGGTCGCCCTTCCGCACACCTCCACAAGGTTGGATCCGGCAAACAGATGCCCTCATCTCTCGTTAATCGCAGTGAAATCACCGTGTGCACGAAAACCACGAAACTCACCCGACGGATATGGACAACATGATCCTTCAAGTAGAAAGGGGACATGTATTGCGGCGTGTTCATCCCAATTTGCCCACAAGCAGCCATCACGTGTGAGCAAGGAATATGGAGAAGTCTTGGCTTATTGCAGCTGCATTCACACCATCCAGATGCCCTTGGCCTAGATTAACCTCGTGCGTAATAACCGTGTCGGTTCCCAATCCCCTTTGCACCGAAGAGTCACCTCGGCGGTATTCATGACCCGTAGCTACGCACCATATGTCGCTGAGCTTTCATGGTTCGTTCCTCCATGTAGGTCATCATCCGCGAACAATACGGCGCTTGCAATGTGGAGGCATGAAGTACCGCTCGCATGCCTTTTGGTAGTAGCTAACGATGCCGTGCAACATGCCTTCAAGGATGGCCACAAGCGGAAGCGGACGGAGGCCTCGGATGACCCAATTGTAAACCTCGGCTATGTTCGTTGTCATCATGCCAAACACATTCAACGCAAAAAGCTTTAGAACAACAGGCCAAATTGTTTAGCTATTTGTTTTGATATTTTAATGTACCATACTAACCTGGCGCCTCCGGTGTCATGGAGCAATGCCCACTTCTCTAGAGGCTTAGCCTCTATCCAGTGCGAGAAACACTTAATGTTCCTTGACATTCGTCTCCTCATATTAGGAGGATCGAGCTCCCCAAGGGGTGTTAGCCTTTTGGGTGGACATTCGTTCGGCGTAGGTGGTTGCTTCTTCATCTCTTCGATATGCGATCGGTGTGCTTATCCAACTTCGGCAAATAGCGCGTTGAACTTACGTGCCTGATTCGCTTGCATAACCTCTTAAACAGATTCATCGCTTTCTTGCTTTTGAACCGCTCAAGAAATTGGCACCCAAATGTCTCATGCACCACCTGCTCGCAGGTCAGGCCACGAAAATGGTTCATCTCGGTCCTCTGTAGAGTCTTGATTGCCGAGAGGATACCTTTGTGACGATCATGAATGATGCACATGCTGGGCCGATCACCAACTACCCCCACCTTCAGATGTCTGAAAAACCACAGCCAGCTATCCCGATTCTCACCCTCAACAAAAGCAAAGGCCAATGGAAGTATGTGGTTGTTCGCATCAATTGCAATGGCTGTTAAAATCTGCCCCTTGTATTTTCCAGTCAAAAATGTGCCATCAACACAAAGCAATGGACGACAGTACCTGAATGACGCAATGCAAGGCCCCAATGAAAAGAAAGCACGATTTAAATGTACAGATCCCATTTGCAGACCGCTTCGCTTTCTTTGAAAGCGGTGTATGTGCCAGGATTGGTTTGCTTCAGTACTTCAAGCACACGAGGTAGGTTGCAATACGATGCCTCGTATGTGCCAAACCTCTTCTCTAATGCTTTCGCCCATACGCCAGGCCATGGAGTAGCTTATCTCGATACTTAAATGTTCGTAACATTGCTTTACGAATATCTGAACACTCGATATCCCGCTTCTCAATTATTTCATTAAACATCATGGCTATTACAGCCGCATTCAAGTTACGGTGTTTGACAAGAACATTTTCTAGTCTGCATGTGTGCTTGTCCACTCTTGATGCAATCCAATATGTCTCACACTTCGGCTTGTATGCATGTACTTTAAATTCACAACCATCGATTACGCACTTCACTGTGTACTTATCTAGGCTAGACAGGACAACCCGAAACTCTCTTTGCAGCGATAGTGCCCACAAGCTCACTGCCAACTTCAATTCTGAATTGTTCGGGAACATTTGATTCAACCGAATGGCACCAGTACCATACTCACAATGCGAGTCATGGCCCCACAAAGCTTCCATACCCGCTTTGTTCTGCCTGTTCCATTCATCGGGGATGGGTACCTCCGCTGAGCGAGTGCTACCATGCATTTCATCATCTTCTTCCCGGTCATCATCTTCGCCGATGGTATCGACTGGGTCCAACATTTCGGCTTCCTCTTCTGTCGCCATGCGGTCGTCTCGTTCCAATTGATCTACAAGTTGATCGATATCCTCCCCTTCATCAGCCCGACCTTCTGCGCTTGCTGCATCCATGTGATCATCCCCCGCTGCTGCTGCCTCAACCGACACCGCTGGCTGAACTTGTTCACCAGTGGCCGATGTCGCTCTCGCTCACACCAAAGAGTACTCACCTCTTCCCTAGGGCAAGCTTGCACCAAAGATCACACAATCGAGGCTAGATCCCTTGCACCATCTTAACCATTTACGCCACAAGCGTGTTCGATCCATCGTCTTCAACTCCCACACAGCCGGGTCACCCTTGCTATGCGTGTATACGATTTGGATGCTAACAGAATAAACACTTGGATCCAGGGAAAAAAATTGGGTCAACCAAAGTTTTATATCACGAATGCTAACAGTATCGGGGGACAAGTGCTCGGCCATGGTGACCGCAAAGCAGCTTAAATCCACTCCATTCTGCCCATTTTTTACTTCACCATCGCCATAATATACCTCGAATTTCACGGGTCCGACATCAACGCGACGACATAGACATAGACATAATTAATTTTTCCTTCCCTACTTCAAATGGAATATCAGAACCGTAATTTCAACCACGCTAATTAACTACCGCGCTATCGATACTATATTCTTATAATATTATAGCGCATGTGTAATATGTCTATTTGCTAAATGTTCGAAAAAATCGGCCGATTAGCCGATTAACTGGCCGATTGGCTTGTGATCCAACACCTAAAGATTCCATTTTTTATGTTTACGGTGATAAAGCGTGGCCGACCGAACGATAAAACGGGATTAATCACTTATTCAATATTTTAGTTCAGTTAATCCTAGGTCGACCAATTAGTTACCGATTAATGATTTCTTCAACAATGCTAATAAGTAAATTTCATTCTTGTATATTTAACAACGTTTACATATGCAAACTAATATCACCACCGTAAATTAAATAACTAAAATCGCTACTCTAAATTAAATAACTAGAATCGTTACTCTACAATTCAACTGATCTAGATCGCTACTCTAGATTGCACTACTCTATATCGCTACTCTACATTGCACTACTCTAGATTGCACTACTCTATATCGCTACTCTAAATTGCACTACTCTAAATTAAAAAACACGAAATTAAACAAAATCGCTATGCGAGGTTACCTCCTTCTCTTCTTCTCCTCTTCTTCTTCTTCTTCTTCTCCTCCTCCTCTTCTTCTTCTTCTCCTCCACTTCTCCTCCTCCTCCTCTTCTTCTCCTCCTCTTCTTGTTCTTCTCCTCCTCCTCTTCTTCTTCTCCCTCTCCTCTCTCTCGCCCTCTCTTCCGGTGGCGGATCGCCTCCCTCTCTTTTTCTTCTCTGTTTGGCAACGAGCAACAGATCGATCGATCTGCCGTCGGCAATTTTTACCGAGCAATTTTCGCCACACCGGCGGCGACAACCTATTTTCGCCAGTGCGGTTTGGCGAAATCGGTGTTCGCCACACCGCTTGGCTTAAAATCGGGTGTTCGCCACACCGTGTGGCGATAATACCCTTGATTCCGTCTTGTGGGTTAATAAGCGCAATTAAGCTTTTTTCGCCGACCCGTGGGGCTAAACCCGGGTGTTCGCCGCACGGTTCGGCGAAAATAGGGTATTCGCCGTACGGTTTGGCGACCACATATTATTTTTGCAAATTTTTTATTCCGTATATTAAAAACGCAATTTGGTTTAAAAAAAGTATTATTTAAAAAAAAATTCCCACTTAAAGTGCCGGGCGCGAGGTTCACTTAAAGTCTTAAACCACGTCTCAAAAAATAATAGTCTTAAACCACCAGAAAACTAAACCGCCCAGAAAGAATACTATCTATTTTTAACGTTTCGCAGTCTCCATTCCACTCTGTGGAGCATTCTTTGTGTTAGTAAAAATTACGAAAATAAATTGGTCACATGGAAGCATATCGATGTACATATAAATACTTTTGTGTATATAAGTGATTAAAGTTTTAAAAGTTTAATTGTATCAATTTTAAAACATGTGTATTTAACTCTTTTGGCACATATAAATAAATGAAATATGACACTATTACAGAATGATACAACACTATTGCTTCATCTGGGTCAGTTTCCAACTTTTCAAGAAAAAAATCGATTATGATAGATGTTTCTACTTATATTGTTGTAAATCATTACAATCGGATCTCAAATTAGAACCGATTGTGAGTAGCATCATGCACATCACAATCGGTTTTCAAGTTAGAGACATGGTCGGGATAGTCTTTTGGTTAGTCAAAGTGAAATTTGGGTGTCGAGCGGATTCCAATTTCAAAATAATTTTACTGGGTCCAATCCCCTGTATATTTATACACGCACTTGTGCTCACCACTTATCTCCTCCACTTGCTCCTCTCCCAAGGGGCCCGAGATGGGGTAATCGTCAACGCCGTTCATGGTGTCAACATCGCTGGAGGCGACACATGGCTCGTCCTCCTCCTCAAATGTCGAAGGAGTGCTCCCCCAACGGATGACGATGTCCTCCTGAACGGACCGGAGATGTCGCCTAGAGGGGGGTGAATAGGCGAATTAAAATTTCGCAGCGGAATAAAAACTACCCGAGCTGGTCAACCCGGAGTCTCCGGATATTTTGTCCGGATACTCCGGCTTGTCCGAAATGTCCAGGAATTTATCCGGATACTCTGGATAAGGCAGCTCGAGAAGAAAACTAAATCTACTCTATCTAGCAACTAGATACTTGAATCAGAAGATAGCTAGAGCAATCAAGTACCTAAAGCAAGTGCGGATCTAGAGCAAGAGTAGTAAAACAAAGTAGATCGAAGATCTACAAGAACAAATTAACACAAGCTAAGCTAGACAAGAAAGAAGAAGTGAGAGACACGATTTTTCACCGAAGTTCGGATTCTTGAAGGAAATCCTACGTCTCCGTTGAGGTGGCTCGGTCGCACTTGAGCCGGGGTCTCTTTCAACCCGCTTTCCTCCCGGTGTTGCACAAATGCACTCGCCGGCTTTACTTCTTGTCTCTTCCCTTTCGGAGGTGAGACTCGCCTTCACAAACGACCGGGGCACACCACAAGCGTTGGTTGCTCCCGGTGACTCCTAGCCGTCTAGGAGACCTTCAACCTCCAAGAGTAATAACACCACGAAGAATCGCTTGGAGGATGAACTAGTGCTCAAGACTTGAAATGAATGCACCTAGCACTTTTCTTCTTCCTCTCCTCACCAAAAAATGGATCAACAACCAAATCAATGGAGGGAGGAAGTTGGGGCTCTATTGAATGCTTTGAGAGTGTTAGGAGTGGCTTGAATGCTGTAATGAATGAGCTCAATAGAGATCCTAGCCGTTGGGAGAGGGAGGAGGCTTCAAATACTCTTTTGGAAAACTAGCCGTTACCCTCAAATTCGAACAATCCGGACACTCCGGATAAAGGACCCGGATACTCCGGATAGGCTGGAATGCAACTTTTTGGCCGAGAGGTTCAACCTGGATACTCCGGACTATTTGTCCGGATACTCCGGACCAAATGTCCGGACTCTCTGGGTTGGATAGCTCGGTTGGAAAATGCTGTTTTTGGAAAATGCAAGTATTTGGGTGCTAGTTTAAATGCAAGACTTGACTTTGAGCACATGCACATCCTAAAAGTGATTTTCCGTCGTATCCTCTTAATAGTACGGCTATCCTTAAGACTCAAATAAAATGGAAATTACAATTCTTGTCTTGATGCCGTCTTTTCAAATTTTAATGTATGTAGGGGCGTCCAATCTCATTCCAAGCTTGACATGTTCTCGATATCTGCATCAACTCTGATTAAACATTAGATCTCTTTAATTGTGTCATCATTAATCACCAAAATAAATTAAGGGGCCTAGATGCACTTTCACCTCCTCCTCCTTGTCCTCCTCATTCTCTCTCGCGCGCTTCTTGGTGGCGGTGCAAGCGACTACGGTGGCGGCGGAGGCGCCCGGGGCTAAGGCAGCGGGAGGGATGTGGCAATGCAATGACGCCAGGGGCTGAGGCGGTGCCACCGGCGGTGATAGCGGTGAAGGTACGTACCTTGACTCCACAGAGGAGTCGGGGCATGCGGGAGAAGGAGGAGGCGTTGCCATATGAGCGATCGCGCATGACGACACACAAGACTGTAAAGACGATCAAAGAGACACTAGCTGCTAGCGAGTAGATTAGAAGTGTTCTGATATATACATCAGCTACATGATCGATCGGTTTTAATATATATAGGCGCTTGATGGTCTTCATGAAGACGAAGAGACGTACGGCTGATCGATCAGTTTAATTAGCGGGATTAACGAAGAGTCGACGTTCTGATAGATCAGCCGTTTAATTGCCTTGATCGCATATGCATGCAACCGATCTATTTAAATTGGCGTAAAAGACTAGGAGAGGGCGGCCTTATCACAAATGGTTCGTGGCTAAAACAATCTGTGATGAGGTGCATATCACAAACAGTTTTAGCTACGAACTGTCTATGCTGTGGTGGCTCATCACAGACAATTTTTTCAAAAACCGTTTGTGATAACCATTTCAGCTAAACCAAATCAATGGAGGGAGGAAGTTGGGGCTCTATTGAATGCTTTGAGAGTGTTAGGAGTGGCTTGAATGCTGCAATGAATGAGCTCAATAGAGATCCTAGCCGTTGGGAGAGGGAGGAGGCTTTAAATACTCTTTTGGAAAACTAACTGTTACCCTCAAATTCGAACAGTCCGGACACTCTAGATAAAGGACCCGGATACTCTGGATAATCCGTACTATCCGGACAAAAATGTTTGGATACTCCGAATAGGCTGGAATGCAACTTTTTGACCGAGAGGTTCAACCCGGATACTCCGGACTATTTGTCCGGATACTCCGGACCAAATGTCCGGACTCTCTGGGTTGGATAGCTCGGTTGGAAAATGCTGTTTTTGGAAAATGCAAGTATTTGAGTGCTAGTTTAAATGCAAGACTTGACTTTGAGCACATGCATATCCTAAAAGTGATTTTCTGTCGTATCCTCTTAATAGTACGGCTATCCTTAAGACTCAAATAAAATGGAAATTACAATTCTTGTCTTGATGCCGTCTTTTCAAATTTTAATGTATGTAGGGGCGTCCAATCTCATTCCAAGCTTGACATGTTATCGATATCTGCATCAACTCTGATTAAACATTAGATCTCTTTAATTGTGTCATCATTAATCACCAAAATAAATTAAGGGGCCTAGATGCACTCTCAATCTCCCCCTTTTTGGTGAATTGATGGCAACACAATTAAAGGCAAATAAAATATAAAAAGAGCTTGGCTTAGCATATTAAGTATCAATTATATAGTGGAGCTCCCCCTAAATGTGTGCATTAGAGTGTATTGAGTGGAATCAAATGCACGTATTTAGCGAGAAATTTCCAAGAAATTTTCAAGAGCTCCCCCTATAACTTTGCATCCGAGGAATCATATAGCACGAACAACAGGATGTAAATCATGCATAATAGATAAACACAATGTCATGGATAACAGGGATAACAAGGTTCATGACAAAATAAAGAGCAACAACCAAAAGATAACAAGTCCACAACTAGAACCACAAAGTGAGTAAGAAAACAGAGCGACGACACGACAACTAAAGAAACATCACTCCCCCTTTGGCATCAAGACACCAAAAAGAGGAGGAAACAGGAGATCACTCGTCGTCGCCTTTGTCATCGCCAGAAGCTGAATACTGTGATCCTTCGCTGCCATCGTCATCTCCAGGCCCAGACGGTGCAGAAGAGGCAAGGCCAAAGAACTGGTCGGCGGACGTCTCACCGCTACTCTCCTCTGAGGATCCCGGAGAATCACTGGGAGTGAGCGCCTCACCATTGTGACGACGGATGTCTCGAATGCCCTTGCCATTCTTCTTGATCTCCTTGCGCATCTCCTTTTGCTGAGTGGAGATGTCGCGACAAAGACAGAAGATGTACTTCAACATCTTCTGTAGTGTGCTGCTGGAGATCTCAGACTGCTCAGAGGGAACCGCAGGAGGCACAACTGGAGTGGTGGAAGAGCTGGACGGGCGACCTCTATGAGTCCTAGCGGCAGGTCCTGGGGCTGCTAGAGCAGGAGGAGCAGAAGGAGGTCGGACCTTGTAAGAGAGATGCTCCACGTCTCTGACAAACTTTAGCCCACTGACATGAGAAACCAAAGCCATCACAAAGGGGGCATAGCTGCAACTGCTCATGTTGCTCTGCGCATTCTGTCTCATTGTCTCCCACAAAAAGTCAATAATGTCGAACGGGTGGGAGCACTCAACTAGGTGGAAAAGCAAGTTCCTACCATAGGAACTGATGGCAGATGCGTCTCCCTCCTTGGGCCAAAGAGTAACCCTAAGCATCCTGTACAGCACTGCAGGCACCTCCTTCAGACCCTTAATAGTCCCCACTGTGAAGCGCTATGAGGTGTCATACAGTGCCTCGATCTGCTCAGGAGTCATCACCTTCTTTGCATAAAGCTTGGGACTCCCATCATATCTGAGGCTGAGCACTCTAGCAAACCTCTTCTTGTTGGCCACATACCATACTTTATATGTCATCCACCAGATAGCCTCCTCATTTTTGTCAAAGTAGAGGGTGGCATAGAATTGCATGACCACCTCATTGTTCCAATCGTACTTGAAAGACATGATATTCTTGATTTGGTGCAGCTCACATATCTGAATGATCTGATCAAACACTGCATTCTCAGCTGCTGCCATATAGTCCCAGTCTATAGTCTTCATCCTGACTACTGGGTGCTCAAGCGGGTAGAGGACCGTCTCATAGTAATCTGACTGAAATCTGTTCCAAAAGCGGCGGTCCACATACTCATCCTGATGGAACTCAAGAGGTCCTGTCCGGTAATCAAATAGGCTTGGCTTTGGCCAAGGGCCCAATGAAGCGTCCAGAGTCCCGATAGTCTCTCCTCTTCTGATCACGCAATCTGATATGAGTGTCTGCGGGGTGCTCATCTGGATCAGACTGAGGCTGCGGCTGAGGCTGAGGCTGAGGAGGAGACTGAGACTGAGGCTGCGGCTGCAGCTGAGAAGCTGAAGAAAGACCAACACGCCGCGGACCCTTTGAAGTGGGCTGCTTCATCACAGCACGTCTCGGCCTCTTGGGCACCGGAGGAATAGAAGGAGAGCCCGGAGGAGTATCCGGAGGAGGTGAGCCCTGAGGAGGATCACCACCACCCGACGTCCCCTGAGAAAGATCCATCTGTCATACAAGATGAATGAAAAAGATCGAAAGAGGTTAGCCGCGAGACGAGTCGAAAACCAACAGGAAAAGAATTCTGGCCGAGCCACTCAACCCGGAGAGTCCGGTTAAATTACCCGGATACTCCGGATTACATTCGGAGACTCCGGATAAAATATCCGGATACTCCGAACCAAACCCGGAGACTCCGGACCAAATGTCCGGATACTCCAGACGTGCCAGAATCGCGCACGGCAAGAGAGAAATCAAGGTATCCAACCCATAAAACATCAAGCATTGGATCTAGATTGCCTCAAGGATGATAAAGCGAAGAGTAAGGCACAATCTAGCAAGAGATTTTACGGGATTAGGGCAAGAAATAGAACTCACCACAAGAAATTGAACGTGAAGAACACGGGTGAGTGAGGGAGAGATTCCTCCGAACTTGAAGGCCTAGAGGATGATGCGCCGCACCCTAGACAAGATGGAGCACACAAGATCCCCTAAGAAGAGGAGGATTGAGTCCAAACCCAGAATGGAGAGGGTTAGGGCAAGAGTTCCTTACATTTTGATCTTCCAATCCAAGGAGGAGGGCTCCAAATGTCCTTGAATGAAAGAGGAAGGGAGGAAGAGGAACCACCCTAGCCATGAGATGGGCACGGGAGAGGAAGAGGCGCGGTGGGAATGGGAAGCAAAAAGAAACCGCGCGGGGATTGGGAGTTTAACCGAACCCCCAACCCGGAGAGTCCGGACAATTAGTCCGGATACTCCGGGTGATCCGGAGACTCCGGATCAAAACCCCGGATACTCCGGGTTCCCCAGCTCGGTAAGGAATAAGGATTTTCAAGGAAAGTTTGGGGAAACTCGCAGAGAGAGATAGGGTGAGAGGCCCTAGGGCGTCCACTTGCTATGTGACTAGCAAACAATCAAACAATCAGACTATAGTCACACAGTAATGACGCGATCCGAGGATCAAAAACCAAAACACAAGATAAGTTCAAAGAAACGGATAAATAAGATTTTGAAACTCATTTTCAATTCAACATACAATTATGTGAGCATTCTTCAAGCCACGTTACGAGAATCTAAAATATTTAGACCACTTCTCAACTCGCAGAACCTTTTCTCGTCAAGGGGCTTGGTAAATATATCGGCTAATTGATCATTTGTGCTCACATGTTGGATATCAATCTCGCCTTTGGTTGCGTGGTCTCTTAGAAAATGATGGCAAATATCGATGTGTTTTGTACGGGAATGTTGGACAGGATTGTTGACAATTTTTATGGCACTCTCATTGTCACACAATAGTGGAACACTCTTGTAGGTTAGGCCATAATCACTCAATGTTTGTCTCATCCAAAGCAATTGGGCACAATAACTCCCGGCGGCTATATATTCGGCTTCGGCAGTGGATAGGGCTACGGAATTTTATTTCTTGGAAGACCACGAGACTAGAGACCTACCCAAGAATTGGCAAGTCCCCGAGGTACTCTTCCTATCCACTTTACAAACGGTATAATCCGCATCGGAATAGCCAACTAATTGAAAGGATGATCCTTTCGGATACCAAAGTCCAAAATGAGGAGTGTGCACTAAGTATCTTAAGATTCTCTTAATGGCCACCATGTGGTACTCTTTAGGAGCGGCTTGAAAACGTGCACACATACAAACGCTAAGCATGATATCGGGCCTAGATGCACAAAGATAAAGGAGAGAACCGATCATCAAACGATATACCTTTTGGATGACCAGTTTACCTTCTTTGTCGAGGTCTAGATGCCCATTGGCTTGCATGGGCGTCTTTATAGGCTTGGCGTCCTCCATTCCGAACTTCTTGAGCATGTCCTTGATGTACTTGGTTTGGCAAATGAAAGTTCCTTCCTTGAGTTGTTTGACTAGAAATCCGAGGAAGAACTTCAACTCTCCCATCATGGACATCTCGAATCTTTTAGTCATTATCTTGCTAAACTCTTTACACAAATATTCATGAGTAGATCCAAATATAATGTCATCGACATATATTTGGTACACAAATAAATCATTATCAATGTGCTTAGTAAAGAGAGTAGGGTCGGCCTTTCCGACTACAAAACCTTGATCGAGAAGAAAATCTCATAGACATTCGAACCATGCTCTTGGTGCTTGTTTTAGTCCATATAGCGCTTTGTGAAGGAAGTAGACATGGTCCGAATGTCTTGGATCTTCAAAGCCAGGCGGCTGCTCGACATAGACCATCTCGGAGAGTGGTCCATTTAGGAAGGCGCTTTTCACGTCCATTTGATACAGCTTAAAATCATGGTGAGTAGCAAAGGCAAGTAATATTCTAATAGATTCAAGCCTAGCTTCTGGAGCATATGTTTCATCGAAATCCAAACCTTCGATTTGTGTGTACCCTTGAGCAGCCAATCGAGCTTTGTTCCTTGTTACGATTCCATTTTCATCTTGCTTGTTCCGGAAGACCCACTTTGTGCCAATGACATTTTGCTGGGGTCTTTCGACAAGCTTCCAGACTTGATTGCGCTTGAAGTTGTTGAGCTCCTCTTGCATAGCCATCACCCAATCCGGATCTTCAAGTGCTTCATCTACCTTAAGAGGCTCAATAGAAGACACAAACGAGTAAAATTCACAAAAGTTTTGTAACACCCCAAAATTTTGCTTTTCCTAAATTCATGTGTGATTTGGCACTTTGGTGAATTTTTGGAATTTTCTGGAATTTATTTGGATTTATTTGGAATTTATTTGAATTTATTCCATTTTGAAATAATTAAAGAATTTAATTTTGCAAATAAAATTTTGTTGGAAATATTTTATTTGAGTCCAAAATGATCCAAAATATTTCCCAGAATTTTTCTGGAATTTTTCTGAGTCATTTGCTATTCTTAATGAATTAAATGAATTTCTGGGAATTATTTTAAATATTAAATCGCTGGAAAATCAAGTCGGGTCAAGTACTGTTCATCCGACCGGACCCGAGTCCGAGTCCGACTGAGTCCGACAGAGCCACGTGACTTGACCGAACCCCATTCGATCCTAACCGATTGGATCGAGATCCAACGGCCCAGATTGGACCGCACTTGCTCGAGCCGAAGTCTGGGTCGGATCCGATCACGCCCACGCCGATCGCGGACTGGCCGATCGTGCCACGCGGACGGCCAGGCGTCGTCGTCTCCGCCGAGACCGAAGCCGGACTCCGCCGCGTAGATCTAGGGTTCCGGCCGCACGAACGCCGAGGCTATTTAAGGCCCGGTCACACCCGAGGTCGGCCTTGACCTTGCGCACCGTAGCCCCTACTCACCAAGGCGAGCGCCGCCGTTTAGCCGCGATAGCTCGCCAGTAGTTGAGCGCCGCTCATACGGTTTTTGCTTCATCCCGCCGCCGTCCGCCGTCTTCCGCCGAGTTGGAGCCTAGTTCTGGAGCCCTCAAGCCAAGGCGCACCCGTGGGTACCTCTCACTCCGCCGGAGAGACCCCGAAACGCCGTCGGGCTCGTCGTCGTTTTCGTCTCCGGTGGCCCTGCTCCGCCGTGTTGCCATCACCGTCCGCGAGCTCTGTGCGCCGTCCGATCTTGATCGTGCGGTTGAGGTGAGTTCACGTGTTTCCAAACCCGATTAGATCTGGACCGCTGGATCAAGATCCAACGGCCCACGATCACCACGTGCCGTAGTAGTGTTAATGTAGGATTAGATCTGGACCGTCCGATCTAGATCGAACGGCCCACGATCATCGAGTAGTTTTCAACGTGTTAACCTTGGATCTAATCGTGGCCGTTGAATTTCAAATCAACGGCCAAGATTGCGCCACGTGTCGGGAAGCCTGACCGCCGCGGTCAGCGCCCCCGTGCGTGTGACGCTGACACGCCGGGCCCGCGTGTCAGCGACGTGACCAAACTGCACCATGACGTCACGCTGACGTCATGGCGGGCTCGATGTCGGCCGTCCCAGCTAAGCGCCGACGTCAAGAATGACGCGTCACCCATGGGACCCACCGTCGACTGCGGTCGAGCCCCGCTGACATCAGCAGTGACGTCACCCGAGGCGGACCCACATGTCAGCGACACGTGGATTCGTGAACCGTGTCCACGGTGGACCCGAGCCGAGCGTGGACCATGTCCATGGACCGGTGGCGACGCCGAGGCCAATCGAAGCTGCCACGTGTCCTGCCGACGCAATAATTAATTTCCGAAAAAGAAAATGATTTATTAATTCGAAATAATGATTTCAGATTTTGATTCAAACTTCAAACGCTTATAACTTTTGCGTTTCAACTCCGATTTGAGTGATTCAAATTTCTAAATTTGTATAAAATTGAGACCTACCTAAATATGAATTTTAATTAATTTTTGGACTAAAGTTTTTCTCTGTAAAATTATTTAATTGATTATTTAAACTTTAAATAATCATAACTTTTGCGTTTTAACTCCAAATTTGACGATTCCAGTTTCTAAAAATTCATAAAATTATGTTCTCTCTGTTCATGGATTTTATTTGGATGTTTGGACACTTTTTGCCTATTGTTTATTCGTGTATTTGCTATTTGCACGCTTTACGAATAGACGTTGAAGTGCCGGAAGGATTCGAAGGAGAAGTATTGACTCAGGATCCAACTCAAGACCAAGAGCAAGTACTTTTTGAAGGCAAGTTGTGCTTTGACCGTGTTGATCCTATTTTGAAATCTATTTTGATTTAACCTATTGCATGCTAGTTCAATTAGAAAATACTTTATTGAAATATGGGGGTTAGATAAATACCAATTTGCTGTATGACACCTTGATAACTTAAGTATGTGCCATGACCCCTTGTCACCCTAGTTGTGGTTTACTAGTTGGACATTATTAACTTGCCAACATGGGTTTTAGACCGTTGTAGTAAACTGCTTAGACCTGCTACGTGCTCATAACATGATTTTGGACAAACAAATGTTAATATTGACTTAATGATATATTGAACCTGTTTTGGAAAGGTATCATGTGATGTTGATGGCACGTGGTGCATGGTAATCAACTGGGGTTTGATAAATAGTTTTCGACCGGGGCATGTGGCAAGAGTAATCAGATGGGCCAGTTGTGGCATTGGGGATGTTGATTTGGTTCTTCGGGTAGTCTTGCCCTGGTCACCCTAAGGACTTAACCTTGCAAGCCTTTGAACTGGGTCTAACGTGCAACCACATGTCTGTAATAGGACGGACCTAGTTGACTAAGTTGCTAATAACGTACCTGTGGGACCTCAGGAGGTCAACTACACCCTTTGTGTAAGTTGTACGGGGGAGCGTCTGAAGTGAGGCCAGTACCCATCTAACGGTTGATTGGCCTAAACTTCGCCTTAGCTAAGGGAAGGGTTAGTGTGCAATAACAGGGAGGACCACTTGTATTGTTAGAAGTTTCAGAAAGACTTTGTTACTGAGGAACTTCGCCTTTGTGGTGTTTGACTGTATCTTGTGGGTAAAGTGCATAACCTCTGCAGAGTGTAGAATCTATTCGAATAGCCGTGTCCGCGGTATTGGACATCGCTCGGAATTACTGATCAAGGGTTAGATTTTCTCAAAAATAACTTGGTTTGATAAGTTGGGTTGGATTAATGATGATGTTGATGGAAATGTGGTTTAGGATGGGAAGATGGTTGTTAAACTTCTTGAAAAGTTATTTATGCTTTACTTGTTTCTACTGCTTTCGAATCTACTTATGTTACTTGTCAAATCTTTGTTTCTGCAAATATACCTTGAGCTATTCCTTTGTACCAAGCCATGCATATAGTATATTAGCTTTGCATTCGTGCATGACTTGCCGAGTACCAAGTACTCACCCTTGCCACAATATAACACCATTTGAAGAGGAGACTACACGGCTTTGGAGGAGGAACTCCAAGAGGATCCGTCTACTTAGGGAAGCGAGCCCGATCGATTGCCTGTGGTATCTTGGATGGCGCCACGGGTTATTTGATTTTCATGCTACTATTTCTCTCTTAATAAGTTTCGCCCTGCGAGGCGTACATTTGTAACTTGACCATAAGGTCGAGTAACCAGTTTGACTATTTAAATAAAGTACTTTATTAGTATCGAGTGGTATGATTGTGATATTTACCGATGTTAAGACTGTGTGCACTAGCGTGTTCCTGGACTAGTGCTGAATACGCAGAGGGTCCGGATTTGCAAATTCGGGGTCCCGACAAAGGTGGTATCAGAGCCATACTTGACCGTAGGCTCAACCCTAAGCTAGAATGGTCGTAGTGAGGATAAAACCTATTTTCTAAAGCTAAAAATTTGTCAAGATAAGAAATGACATCTCGACTTATCCCATTCTTTCTTTTCTTGTCTCTTGCTGAATTTCTCCTTACCTTGTCACAATTTAAAATTCGAGTTCTTACGTAAGCACTCTTGTGACAGATGGAGGAAGAGTTCAACTACGTTGATCTGGGAGTTGGTCACGCCGCGGAACTTTGGCATATGCTTCAGACTCTCGGAGATTTTGAAAAGCCGCAATACCAAGTGAAAGTGATCAGACAAGCAGGATTGATCAAGGCTTGTGACGTGAAGATTGAGGTACCTGCTAGGAAGAAGGGCCCAGGCAATCGCTCGATACACTGCACTGCCAGGAGGTCAACAATGCAGATGGGTATCCAAGAAGTATCACGACGAGCAATGCGGCACATTACCCGTATCTACGCCAGAGAGTTGGAAAGCACGGTGTTCCGTTATCACCCGCGCAGCAATAACCTTCTTGACCCGAAGGCGATTCAGGATGAGGATGCCATGGTTACACAGTTGGCACGATTTGTTGTCGCCCAGGAGGATGTACTCGATGATACTAGCAAGGAGCTCTGAAGGCCCGCAAGGAGATCACGACAGAGAAGAACAGATGGCGGGAAGCTCAAGAGTACGCGTGTCCCACCTTCCGCAAAGGATTGGAGAGTTGGAGATGGCTTTATACGGACCGTAACTAGAGCCAAGATTGAGCTACACGAGCCGATCCGGAGGAGTCGATCTCGATGAGGACATCGCTTCTTCGACTACCACAGATGACACGATTCTTTGGACATGGCAATCGTTTCGCGCCTATGCCGCAAAGACCCGTACCAGGCCGTGGAGGTTTTCGATGAGTGAGCGTAGGTTCTATAGTGAGACTCCTCCACCGAGTCGCGTCATAGAATAAAGAGTCACCCTTTAGGCGTTAGACTCGGTGTTAGTTCGATTTGGATTTTCATTGTTTCTTGAGTGTGCAATATGTGTTGCAAGGCCCTTAGGCATTGTAAGCAACCATACCAAGTTATTAATATCAATAATAAAGTTGGACCTTAAAGTACACCTTTCGCCCCGCATAAGTTCCATATTACTTGTCTATTCTTGTTTCCCTCTCATCTCTAAAACCTAGAGCAAATCGACAGATGGTGAATACCCGCGGAAACCTTGGAAGCAATGGAAGTGGTTCTCGCCACAGAAAACCCCAATGATGGAGCACCAGCACCGCTTGATTGATATGCAGAATTTTGGAGCATTTCTTGCTTTGCTCAGACTCGATTGATGCATGCTATGATGCAACAAATGCAACACGTCCTTCGCCAGGCCCACAGCTAATCAAGTCAATCAGGGACAACGCTAGAATACAAGACTGTCAGAGTTCATGAGGACTCATCCACCCACTTTCTCTAGGAATGCCAATCCATTGGAGGCCGATGATTGGTTAAGGTCAATTGAGAGGAAGCTACACATAGCTCAATGCATAGGAAATGAGAAGGTACTCTACGCTTCTCATCAGTTGGAAGGAACACCCGCCGAATGGTGGGAGAACTTCTGTGCCACGCAAGAGAACCCTCAAGATATCACTTGGGAGGAGTTCACAGTTGCGTTTCGTCAGTATCACGTGCCTGAAGGAATCATGGATCTTAAGAAGGAGGAATTCAGAGCACTGAAGCAAGGTAATCAGCCAGTGGCCGACTACCTGAACAAGTTCACACAGCTAGCACGCTACGCACCTGAGGATGTAGCGACAGATAATGCCAGACAGTCTCGTTTTATGAAGGAACTTAACTCAGGACTACAAGTAGGATTGATCACCCACACCTTCCCAGATTTCCAAGAGTTGGTGAATAAGGCGCTTATTCTTGAGGACAAGCGCAAGGAACTAGATGAGAACAGGAAGCGCAGGATGCAACAAAGAAGGATCACGCTTAGGAACGCAATGGCGTCGAGAGTTGCACCAAATCAATTTTTGATTCCACCACAGAATGCCACAAGGACACCGCTACCAAGACCGAGACTGGCCAATCGAACTACTGCACCCCCAGCCTCGCTAGAAACGCCTTTGCTCCAGGCAAATAAAGAAGGAACAAAGATGAGACGTCGCTACAATCGCAGAACGAGCCAGGACACTTTGCTAACAGCTTGTCCGAAGAAGACAGCAGGAGTGACCCCGATTCGCTTCAATCTAGGAACCACCCCGCTAGGACGCCCGGCACCAGGAGCCACATCCTGCATCGTGGTGAGAGGCCGAGTCAACCATGTCACCGCAGATGCACCGCAGAATGCTACTGACGTCGTCTTGGGTAAGTTACTTGTTAACTCGCACCTGTGATTTTGTTTGACTCGAGCTTCGCATTCGTTTGTTTCGCAAGGCTTTGCTGCTAGAAATGATTTGGGGATTTCAAGACTTAAGTGCATGCTTTTAGTTCAAACCCTGGTTAGAACTCCGAACGAAAGTAGGATGTTCCGGGGTGAGAATATTAATAGATGGAATAGAGTTCCTAGCGAACCTTATTATTTTGGAGACCCAGACCTTAGACGTTATTTTGGGAATGGATTGGTTATCCAAGCACAAGGCCGTATTGGATTGTGGACGAAGGACTATCTCAGTTGAGAGCCCGTGTGGAAGGAAGGTGGAATTTCAAGCCATTGCCGTTAGAGAAGGACAGTTGATGGTTAACAGCACCAAGGCAATCAGCATAGAGGATGTCTCCGTAGTGAATGAGTACCCAGATGTTTTTCCTGAAGATCTACAGTATGCCGCTGCAGGGGACATAGAGTTTGTGATAGAGCTTGTACCTGGTACAGCACCGATAGCAAAGAGACCCTATCGGATGTCCACCGAGGAGTTGGTAGAGATGAAGAAACAGCTAGAGGAGTTAATGGAGAAAGGGTTTATCAGACCGAGTTTGTCGCCATGGGGAGCACCAGTTTTGTTTGTCAAGAAAAAGGACGGGAGTTTCAGGATGTGCATTGACTACCGTGCACTCAATGAAGTCACCGTGAAGAATAAGTATCCGCTACCCAGGATTGATGATTTGTTTGATCGGTGAGAGGAAGCGGAGTTTTCTCCAAGATTGATTCTGAGATCGGGATACCATCGATTGAAGATCCGATCGTAAGATATTCAAGATCGCATTCTCGTCAAGATATGGACATTACGAGTTCTGATTATGTCCTTTGATCCGATTTAATGCGCCAAAGATATTTCATGAATATGATGAATAAGGTGTTCATGGAGTATTTGGACAAGTTTGTCGTCGTGTTCATAGATGACATCCTAATCTACTCCAAGACGGAGGATGAACATGCCGAACACTTAAGGCGAGTTTTAGAAAAGTCGAGGAACAAAGAACTTTTCGCCAAGTTCAGCAAGTGTGATTTTTGGAAGGATAAGGTAGAATTCCTCGGACATGTAATGACCACGAAGGAGTCGCCAGTAGATCCAAGCAAAGTAGAAGCGGTGTTACATTGGGAGCGGTAGAAGGCGTGACTCAGATCCGGAGTTTCCTTGGAATGGCAGGATACTACCGCCGTTTCATTGAAGGCTTTTCGACAATTGCGAAACCTCTTACGCAATTGCTTTGAAAAAGGAGAAGAAGTTTGCATGGACGTCGAGAATGTGAGAAAGGATTTCAGAGCTGAAAAAGCGATTGACATCAAGACCGTGTTAGTTCTACCGGATGTTGCTCAAAGCTTTGATATTTATTGTGACGCATCGCGCCAAGGACTTGGATGTGTGTCGATGAGAATGGAAAGGTCGCCGCTTATGCATCAAGGCGCTTGAGGCCGCATGAGGAGAATTATCCGACGCATGACCTAGAGTTAGGCTAGTAGTGCATGCCTTGAAGATATGGCGTCACTATCTGATCGGGAACAGATGTGAAGTGTATACGGATCATAAGAGCCTTAAGTACATATTCACCCAATCGGATCTGAATATGAGGCAGAGGAGATGGTTAGAGTTGATCAAGGACTATAATGTTGGAATCCATTACCATCCCGGGAAGGCCAACGTAGTAGCCGATGCTCTGAGTCGGAAAAGCCATACCGTGAGTACGTTGCTAGCCACAAGTCAGGATGAGTTATGTGAGGATTTTCAGAAAATGAAGATTGAGGTGGTACCTAGCGGATTCTTGGCCGCATTAGAAGTAAAGCCTACCCTAGAGGATCAGATCCGGGAAGGACAGAAGGAGGATGACAAGATCCGCAGGATTAAGTTCATCAAGGAAGAAGGCAAGGCAGAGGATTTCAAGTTGGATGAGCAAGGCACGTTATGGATGAAGGATCGGATTTGCGTCTTAGAACAAAAAAGGAGTCAAGCAGTTGATTCTAGAAGAAGCCCATGACTCCAAGTACTCAATTCATCCTGGAAGCGCCAAAATGTATCAGGATTTGAAGGAAAGATTCTGGTGGCCAAGCATGAAGCGTGAAGTTGCCGAGCATGTTGCATTGTGCGATGTATGCCAGAGAGTCAAGGCAATGCATCAGAGACCAGCAGGATTGTTGCAGCCGCTGAAAATACCTGAGTGGAAGTGGGAGGAAATCGGAATGGATTTCATTACCGGTTTGCCTAAGACTCAAGGAGGTTATGACTCCATATGGGTTATAGTGGATCGCTTGACCAAAGTAGCCCATTTTATCCCCGTGAAGACCACTTACTCGGGAGATAAGTTAGCAGAATTGTACATGATCAGGATCGTCTGTTTGCTCGGTGTTCCAATGATGATTGTATCGGACAGAGGTACCCAATTTACCTCATGGTTTTGGAATAAGTTGCATGAAGCCATGGGAACCCGTTTAAACTTCAAGATGCCTTATCATCCGCAGACGGATGGACATCGAAAGAGTCAACCAGATTCGGAGGATATGTTAAGAGCTTGTGCATTGGCTTATGCTACCTCTTGGGATAAGAGTTTGCCGTATGCCGAGTTCGATTACAACAATAGTTATCAGGCTAGTTCTGAGATGTCACCTTTTGAGGCACTGTATGGTCGACCTGTCGGACGCCATTGAATTGGAATGAGACCGTGGCCGTGTCTTCGGGCCTGATATTCTTCAAGAGGCTGAGGAGCAGATTGCCGTGATTAGGGAAAGGTTGAAGATAGCCCAATCACGACAGAAGAGTTATGCCGACAACCGTCGCCGAGACTTGAGTTTTGAACCAAAAGACTTTGTATACCTCAGAGTTACGCCTCTCAGGGGAGTTAAGAGGTTCCATGCCAAAGGGAAACTCGCACACCGTTATGTTGGACCATTTAAGATTTTGAGCCGCAGAGGCGAAGTTGCTTATCAGCTGGAGTTGCCACAGTCGTTAACAGGAGTACATGACGTATTCCATGTGTCCCAGTTGAAGAAGTGTCTCCGAGTACCTGAGGAACAGACTCCGCTAGAGTCAATTGAGTTGCAAGAGGATTTGACTTATAAGGAACATCCCGTGAGGATTCTAGACACAATGGATCGAGAGACCAGAAATAAGTCAACCCGTTTATGTAGAGTTCAGTGGAGCAATCATGAAGAAAGCGAAGCGACATGGGAGCGCGAAGAGGATTTGAGGACAGAGTTCCCAAACCTATTCTTTAGTAAGCCCTGAATCTCGGGGACGAGATTCTATTAAGGGGGGGAGGTTTGTAACACCCCAAAATTTTGCTTTTCCTAAATTCATGTGTGATTTGGCACTTTGGTGAATTTTTGGAATTTTCTGGAATTTATTTGGATTTATTTGGAATTTATTTGAATTTATTCCATTTTGAAATAATTAAAGAATTTAATTTTGCAAATAAAATTTTGTTGGAAATATTTTATTTGAGTCCAAAATGATCCAAAATATTTCCCAGAATTTTTCTGGAATTTTTCTGAGTCATTTGCTATTTTTAATGAATTAAATGAATTTCTGGGAATTATTTTAAATATTAAATCGCTGGAAAATCAAGTCGGGTCAAGCATCGTTGTTCATCCGACCAGGACCAGTCCGAGTCCGACTCGAGTCCGACCGAGCCACGTGACTTGACCGAACCCTATTCGATCCTAACCGTTGGATCGAGATCCAACTGGCCAGTCGATTGGACCGCACCGGTTCGAGCTGAGTCTGGGTCGGATCCGATCGCGCCCACGCGATCGTGACCGGCGATCGTGCCACGTGGACGGCTGTGCGTCGTCGTCTCCGTCGAGACCGAGCCGGACTCCGCCGCCGCGTAGATCTAGGGTTCCGCCTCGGGCACGAACGCCGAGGCTATTTAAGGCCCGGGTCACACCCCGAGGTCGACCCTGACCTTGCGCACTGTAGCCCCTACTCACCAAGGCGTAGCCGCCGTTTAGCCGCGATAGCTCACCGTAGTTGAGCGCCGCTCCGCCACGGTTTTTGCTTCATCCCGCCGCCGTCCGCCGTCTTCCGCCGAGTTGGAGCCCAGTTCCGGAGCCCTCAAGCCAAGGCGCGCAGTAGGTACCTCTCACTCCGCCGAGAGACCCGAACGCCGTTGGGCTCGTCGTCGCCGTTGTCTCCGGTGGCCTGCTCGCCGTGTTGCCATCACCGTCCGCGAGCTCTGTGCGCCGTCCGATCTTGATCGTGCGGTTGAGGTGAGTTCACGTGTTTCCAAACCCGATTAGATCTGGACCGCTGGATCAAGATCCAACGGCCCACGATCACCACGTGCCGTAGTAGTGTTAATGTAGGATTAGATCTGGACCGTCCGATCTAAATCGAACGGCCCACGATCATCGAGTAGTTTTCAACGTGTTAACCTTGGATCTAATCGTGGACGTTGAATTTCAAATCAACGGCCAAGATTGCGCCACATGTCGGGAAGCCTGACCGCCGCGCCGCATCCCGTGCGTAGACGCCGACACGCCGCAGCGTGTCGATGATGTGACCAAGCGCACCATGACGTCACGCCGACGTCATGGCGGCCCGCATGTCGGGCCGTCCGGCCAAGCGCCGACGCCAAGAATGACGTCACCCATGGGACCCACCGCCGACCGGTAGGCTAAGCCCCGCCGACGCCGCAGCGACGTCACCGGCGGACCCACATGTCGGGCCGACACGTGGATTCGTGGGCCGTGTCCACGGTGGACCCGAGCCGAGCGTGGACCATGTCCATTGGCCATTTGGCGTCAGCGAGCCAATCGAAGCTGCCACGTGTCCTTGCCGACGCAATAATTAATTTCGAAAAGAAAATGATTTATTAATTCGAAATAATGATTTCAGATTTTGATTCAAACTTCAAACGCATATAACTTTTGCGTTTCAACTCCGATTTGAGTGATTCAAATTTCTAAATTTGTATAAAATTGAGACCTACCTAAATATGAATTTTAATTAATTTTTGGACTAAAGTTTTTCTCTGTAAAATTATTTAATTGATTATTTAAACTTTAAATAATCATAACTTTTGCGTTCTAACTCCAAATTTGACGATTCCAGTTTCTAAAAATTCATAAAATTATGTTCTCTCTGTTCATGAATTTTATTTGGATGTTTGGACACTTTTTGCCTATTGTTTATTCGTGTATTTGCTATTTGCACGCTTTACGAATAGACGTTGAAGTGCCGGAAGGATTCGAAGGAGAAGTATTGACTCAGGATCCAACTCAAGACCAAGAGCAAGTACTTTTTGAAGGCAAGTTGTGCTTTGACCATGTTGATCCTATTTTGAAATCTATTTTGATTTAACCTATTGCATGCTAGTTCAATTAGAAAATACTTTATTGAAATATGGGGGTTAGATAAATACCAATTTGCTGTATGACACCTTGATTACTTAAGTATGTGCCATGACCCCTTGTCACCCTAGTTGTGGTTTACTAGTTGGACATTATTAACTTGCCAACATGGGTTTTAGACCGTTGTAGTAAATCGCTTAGACACACTACGTGCTCATGACATGATTTTGGACAAACAAATGTTAATATTGACTTAATGATATATTGAACCTGTTTTGGAAAGGTATCATGTGATGTTGATGGCACGTGGTGCATGGTAATCAAGCGGGGTTTGATAAATAGTTTTCGGCCAGGGGCATGTGGCAAGAGTAATCGATGGGCGATTGTGGCATTGGGGATGTTGATTTGGTTCTTCGGGTAGTCTTGCCCTGGTCACCCTAAGGACTTAACCTTGCAAGCCTTTGAACTGGGTCTAACGTGCAACCACATGTCCGGAATAGGACGGACCTAGTTGACTAAGTTGCTAATAACGCACTGTGGGACCTCGGGAGGTCAACTACACCCTTTGTGTAAGTTATGCGGGGAGCGTCTGGGTGAGGCCAGTACCCATCTAACGGTTGATTGGCCTAAACTTCGCCTTAGCTAAGGGAAGGGTTAGTGTGCAATAGCAGGGAGGACCACTTGTATTGTTAGAAGTTTAGAAAGACTTTGTTACGGAACTTCGCCTTTGTGGTGTTTGACTGTATCTTGTGGGTAAAGTGCATAACCTCTGCAGAGTGTAGAATCTATTCGAATAGCCGTGTCCGCGGTATTGGACATCGCTCGGGAATTACAGTCAAGGGTTAGATTTTCTCAAAAATAACTTGGTTTGAAAAGTTGGGTTGGATTAATGATGATGTTGATGGAAATGTGGTTTAGGATGGGAAGATGGTTGTTAAACTTCTTGAAAAGTTATTTATGCTTTACTTGTTTCTACTGCTTTCGAATCTACTTATGTTACTTGTCAAATGTCAAGCATCGCAAATATACCTTGAGCTATTCCTTTGTACCAAGCCATGCATATAGTATATTAGCCTGCATTCTGTGCATGACTTGCTGAGTACCAAGTACTCACCCTTGCCACAATATAACACCATTTGAAGAGGAGACTACACCAGCTTTGGAGGAGGAACTCCAAGAGGATCCGTCTACTTAGGGAAGCGAGCCCAGTCAGTTGCCTGTGGTATACTGGATGGCGCCACGAAGTTATTTGATTTTCCGCTCTTTGTTTCTCTCTTAATAAGTTTAGCCTGTAATCGTGCATTTGTGACTTGACCATAAGGTCAAGTAACCGCTTTGACTATTTAAATAAAGTACTTTATTAGTATCGAGTGGTATGATTGTGATATTTACCGATGTTAAGGCTGTGTGCACTAGCGCGTTCTGGACTAGTGCTTGAATACACTGAGAGGGTCGGATTTGCAAATTCGGGGTCCCGGCAGAGGTGGTATCGAGCCATCTTGACCGTGAGGCTCAACCCTAAGCTAGAATGGTCGTAGTGAGGATAAAACCTATTTTCTAAAGCTAAAAATTTGTCAAGATAAGAAATGACATCTCGACTTATCCCATTCTTTCTTTTCTTGTCTCTTGCTGAATTTCTCCTTACCTTGTCACAATTTAAAATTCGAGTTCTTACGTAAGCACTCTTGTGACAGATGGAGGAAGAGTTCAACTACGTTGATCTGGGAGTTGGTCACGCCGCGGAACTTTGGCATATGCTTCAGACTCTCGGAGATTTTGAAAAGCCGCAATACCAAGTGGAAGTGATCAGACAAGCAGGATTGATCAAGGCTTGTGACGTGAAGATTGAGGTACCTGCTAGGAAGAAGGGCCCAGGCAATCGCCCGATACACTGCACTGCCAGGAGGTCAACAATGCAGATGGGTATCCAAGAAGTATCACGACGAGCAATGCGGCACATTACCCGTATCTACGCCAGAGAGTTGGAAAGCACGGTGTTCCGTTATCACCCGCGCAGCAATAACCTTCTTGACCCGAAGGCGATTCAGGATGAGGATGCCATGGTTACACAGTTGGCACGATTTGTTGTCGCCCAGGAGGATGTACTCGATGATACAAGCAAGGAGCTACAGAAGGCCCGCAAGGAGATCACGACAGAGAAGAACAGATGGCGGGAAGCTCAAGAGTACGTGTCCCACCTTCTGCAAAGGATTGGAGAGTTGGAGATGGCTTTATACGGACCAGAACCAGAGCCAGTACTCGAGCTACACGAGCCAGATCCGGAGGAGTCAGATCTCGATGAGGACACTGCTTCTTCGACTACCACAGATGACACAGTTGCTGGACATGGCAATCGTTTCGCGCCTATGCCGCAGCACCCGTACCCAGGCCGTGGAGGTTTTCTCGATGAGTGAGCGTAGGTTCTATAGTGAGACTCCTCCACCGAGTCGCGTCATAGAATAAAGAGTCACCCTTTAGGCGTTAGACTCCAGTGTTAGTTCGATTTGGATTTTCATTGTTTGCTGAGTGTGCAGTATGTGTTGCAAGGCCCTTAGGCATTGTAAGCAACCATACCAAGTTATTAATATCAATAATAAAGTTGGACCTTAAAGTACACCTTTCGCCCCGCATAAGTTCCATATTACTTGTCTATTCTTGTTTCCCTCTCATCTCTAAAACCTAGAGCAAATCGACAGATGGTGAATACCGCGAAACCTTGGAAGCAATGGAAGTGGTTCTCGCCAGAAAACCCCAATGATGGAGCACCAAAGACCGCTTGATTGATATGCGAGAATTTTGGAGCATTTCTTCTTTGCTCAGACTCAGTTGATGCATGCTATGATGCAACAAATGCAACACGTCACTGCTCAGGCCACAGCTAATCAAGTCAATCAGGGACAACGCTAGAATACAAGACTGTCAGAGTTCATGAGGACTCATCCACCCACTTTCTCTAGGAATGCCAATCCATTGGAGGCCGATGATTGGTTAAGGTCAATTGAGAGGAAGCTACACATAGCTCAATGCATAGGAAATGAGAAGGTACTCTACGCTTCTCATCAGTTGGAAGGAACAGCCGCCGAATGGTGGGAGAACTTCTGTGCCACGCAAGAGAACCCTCAAGATATCACTTGGGAGGAGTTCACAGTTGCGTTTAAATCGATATCACGTGCCTGAAGGAATCATGGATCTTAAGAAGGAGGAATTCAGAGCACTGAAGCAAGGTAATCAGCCAGTGGCCGACTACCTGAACAAGTTCACACAGCTAGCACGCTACGCACCTGAGGATGTAGCGACAGATAATGCCAGACAGTCTCGTTTTATGAAGGAACTTAACTCAGGACTACAAGTAGGATTGATCACCCACACCTTCCCAGATTTCCAAGAGTTGGTGAATAAGGCGCTTATTCTTGAGGACAAGCGCAAGGAACTAGATGAGAACAGGAAGCGCAGGATGCAACAGCAAGGATCACGCTAGGGAACGCAACAGCGTCTGAGAGTTGCACCAAATCAATTTTTCAGATTCCAGCCACAGAATGCCACAAGGACACCGTCACCAAAGACCGAGACACATCAATCGAACTACTGCACCCAGCCCGCTAGAAACGCTCGAGCAACAAGAAGGAAACGATGAGACGCTGCTACAATCGCAACGAGCCAGGACACTTTGCTAACTGATTGTCAGAAGAAGACAGCAGAGTGACCCAGTTCGCTTCAATCTAGGAACCACCCCGCTAGGACGCGCCCGGCCAGGAGCCACATCCTGCATCGTGGTGAGAGGCCGAGTCAACCATGTCACCGCAGATGCAACTGCAGAATGCTACTGACGTCGTCTTGGGTAAGTTACTTGTTAACTCGGTACTGCATGATTTTGTTTGACTCGAGCTTCGCATTCGTTTGTTTCGCAAGGCTTTGCTGCTAGAAATGATTTGGGGATTTCAAGACTTAAGTGCATGCTTTTAGTTCAAACCCTGGTTAGAACTCCGAGCGAAAGTAGGATGTTCGGTGAGAATATTAATAGATGGAATAGAGTTCCTAGCGAACCTTATTATTTTGGGGACCCAGACCTTAGACGTTATTTTGGGAATGGATTGGTTATCCAAGCACAAGGCCGTATTGGATTGTGGACGAAGGACTATCTCGATTGAGAGCAGTGTGGAAGGAAGGTGGAATTTCAAGCCATTGCCGTTAGAGAAGGACAGTTGATGGTTAACGGCACCAAGGCAATCGGCATAGAGGATGTCTCCGTAGTGAATGAGTACCGGATGTTTTTCACGAAGATCTACCCAGTATGCCGCGACGAGGGACATAGAGTTTGTGATAGAGCTTGTACTGCACAAAGACCGATAGCAAAGAGACCCTATCGGATGTCCACCGAGGAGTTGGTAGAGATGAAGAAGCTTGACTAGAGGAGTTAATGGAGAAAGGGTTTATCAGACCGAGTTTGTCGCCATGGGGAGCACCAGTTTTGTTTGTCAAGAAAAAGGACGGGAGTTTCAGGATGTGCATTGACTACCGTGCACTCAATGAAGTCACCGTGAAGAATAAGTATCCGCTACCCAGGATTGATGATTTGTTTGATCACCGAGAGGAGCCGGAGTTTTCTCCAAGATTGATCGAGATCGGGATACCATCGATTGAAGATCCGATCGGAAGATATTCAAGACTGCATTCTCGTCAAGATATGGACATTACGAGTTCTGATTATGTCCTTTGGATCGATTTAATGCGCCAAAGATATTTCATGAATATGATGAATAAGGTGTTCATGGAGTATTTGGACAAGTTTGTCGTCGTGTTCATAGATGACATCCTAATCTACTCCAAGACGGAGGATGAACATGCCGAACACTTAAGGCGAGTTTTAGAAAAGCTGAGGGAACAGCAACTTTTCGTCAAGTTCAGCAAGTGTGATTTTTGGAAGGATAAGGTAGAATTCCTCGGACATGTAATGACCGCAGAAGGAGTCGCCGTAGATCCAAGCAAAGTAGAAGCGGTGTTACATTGGGAGGCGTAGAAGGCGTGACCCAGATCCGGAGTTTCCTTGGAATGGCAGGATACTACCGCCGTTTCATTGAAGGCTTTTCGACAATTGCGAAACCTCTTACGCAATTGCTGAAAAAGGAGAAGAAGTTTGCATGGACGTCAGAATGTGAGAAAGGATTTGAGAGCTGAAAAAGCGATTGACATCAAAGACCGGTGTTAGTTCTACCGGATGTTGCTCAAAGCTTTGATATTTATTGTGACGCATCGCGCCAAGGACTTGGATGTGTCTTGTCGATGCAGAATGGAAAGGTAAATCGCTTATGCATCAAGGCGATTGAGGCCGCATGAGGAGAATTATCCGACGCATGACCTAGAGTTAGGCTGCCGTAGTGCATGCCTTGAAGATATGGCGTCACTATCGATCGAGAGCAGATGTGAAGTGTATACGGATCATAAGAGCCTTAAGTACATATTCACCCAGTCGGATCTGAATATGAGGCAGAGGAGATGGTTAGAGTTGATCAAGGACTATAATGTTGGAATCCATTACCATCCCGGGAAGGCCAACGTAGTAGCCGATGCTCTGAGTCGGAAAAGCCATACCGTGAGTACGTTGCTAGCCACAAGTCAGGATGAGTTATGTGAGGATTTTCAGAAAATGAAGATTGAGGTGGTACCTAGCGGATTCTTGGCCGCATTAGAAGTAAAGCCTACCCTAGAGGATCAGATCCGGGAAGGACAGAAGGAGGATGACAAGATCCGCAGGATTAAGTTCATCAAGGAAGAAGGCAAGGCAGAGGATTTCAAGTTGGATGAGCAAGGCACGTTATGGATGAAGGATCGGATTTGCGTGCCGAACAAAAAGGAGCTGAAGCAGTTGATTCTAGAAGAAGCCCATGACTCCAAGTACTCAATTCATCCTGGAAGCGCCAAAATGTATCAGGATTTGAAGGAAAGATTCTGGTGGCCAAGCATGAAGCGTGAAGTTTCCGAGCATGTTGCATTGTGCGATGTATGCCAGAGAGTCAAGGCAATGCATCAGAGACCAGCAGGATTGTTGCGGTACATTGAAAATACTCGAGTGGAAGTGGGAGGAAATCGGAATGGATTTCATTACGGTTTGCCTAAGACTCAAGGAGGTTATGACTCCATATGGGTTATAGTGGATCGCTTGACCAAAGTAGCCCATTTTATCCCGTGAAGACCACTTACTCGGGAGATAAGTTAGCGAATTGTACATGATCAGGATCGTCTGTTTGCCACGGTGTGCCAAAGAGGATTGTATCGACAGAGGTACCCAATTTACCTCAAGGTTTTGGAATAAGTTGCATGAAGCCATGGGAACCCGTTTAAACTTGATCTGACTTATCATCATGACGGATGGACAGACCGAAAGAGTCAACCAGATTACGGAGGATATGTTAAGAGCTTGTGCATTGGCTTATGCTACCTCTTGGGATAAGAGTTTGCCGTATGCCGAGTTCGATTACAACAATAGTTATCGAGGCTAGTTCTGAGATGTCACCTTTTGAGGCCTTTGTATGGTCGACCTGTCGGACGCCATTGAATTGGAATGAGGCCGTGGCGCCGTGTCTTGGGCTGATATTCTTCAAGAGGTGAGGAAGCAGATTGCCGTGATTAGGGAAAGGTTGAAGATAGCCCAATCACGACAGAAGAGTTATGCTGACAACCGTCGCCGAGACTTGAGTTTTGAACCAGAAGACCTTGTATACCTCAGAGTTACGCCTCTCAGGGGAGTTAAGAGGTTCCATGCCAAAGGGAAACTCGCACCCCATTATGTTGGACCATTTAAGATTTTGAGCCGTAGAGGCGAAGTTGCTTATCAGCTGGAGTTGCCACAGTCGTTAACAGGAGTACATGACGTATTCCATGTGTCCCAGTTGAAGAAGTGTCTCCGAGTACTGAGAGCAGACTCCGCTAGAGTCAATTGAGTTGCAAGAGGATTTGACTTATAAGGAACATCAGTGAGGATTCTAGACACAATGGATCGAGAGACCAGAAATAAGTCAACCCGTTTATGTAGAGTTCAGTGGAGCAATCATGAAGAAAACGAAGCGACATGGGAGCGCGAAGAGGATTTGAGGAAAGAGTTCCCAAACCTATTCTTTAGTAAGCCACGAATCTCGGGACGAGATTCTATTAAGGGGGGGAGGTTTGTAACACCCCAAAATTTTGCTTTTCCTAAATTCATGTGTGATTTGGCACTTTGGTGAATTTTTGGAATTTTCTGGAATTTATTTGGATTTATTTGGAATTTATTTGAATTTATTCCATTTTGAAATAATTAAAGAATTTAATTTTGCAAATAAAATTTTGTTGGAAATATTTTATTTGAGTCCAAAATGATCCAAAATATTTCCCGAATTTTTAGAATTTTTCGAGTCATTTGCTATTTTTAATGAATTAAATGAATTTCGGGAATTATTTTAAATATTAAATCGCTGGAAAATCAAGTCGGGTCAAATCTTGTTCATCCGGCCAGGACCAGTCCGAGTCCGACTCGAGTCCGACCGAGCCACGTGACTTGACCGAACCCCATTCGATCCTAACCGTTGGATCGAGATCCAATGATCCAGCATTGGATCGCCGGTTATTTGAGTGCAGGTCGGATCCGATCGCGCCCACGCGATCGTGACCGTCGATCGTGCCACGTGGACGGTTGTGCGTCGTCGTCTCCGCCGAGACCGAGCCGGACTCCGCCGTCGCGTAGATCTAGGGTTCCGGCTCGGGCACGAACGCCGAGGCTATTTAAGGCCCGGGTCACACCCCGAGGTCGGCCTTGACCTTGCGCACCCATAGCCCCTACTCACCAAGGCGAGCGCGCCCGTTTAAGCGCGATAGCTCGCCGTAGTTGAGCGCCGCTCATACGGTTTTGCTTCATCCATGCCGTCGCCGTCTTCCGCCGAGTTGGAGCCGATTCGAACCCTCAAGCCAAGGCGCACCCGTGGGTACCTCTCACTCCGCCGGAGAGACCCCGAAACGCCGTCGGGCTCATCGTTGTTTTCGTCTCCGGTGGCCCTGCTCCGCCGTGTTGCCATCACCGTCCGCGAGCTCTGTGCGCCGTCCGATCTTGATCGTGCGGTTGAGGTGAGTTCACGTGTTTCCAAACCCGATTAGATGCGGACCTGGATCAAGATCCAACGGCCCACGATCACCACGCGTCGTAGTAGTGTTAATGTAGGATTAGATCTGGACCGTCCGATCTAGATCGAACGGCCCACGATCATCGAGTAGTTTTCAACGTGTTAACCTTGGATCTAATCGTGGCCGTTGAATTTCAAATCAACGGCCAAGATTGCGCCACGTGTCGGGAAGCCTGACCGCCGCGGCAGCGCCCGTCGTGACGCCGACACGCCGCCAGCGCGTGTCGGCGCGTGACTAAACCGCACCATGACGTCACGGCGTCATGGCGGGCTCGCATGTCGGCCGTCGATAAGCGGCCGACGTCAGCAATGACGTCACCCATGGGACCCACCAGACAACACCGTGGGCTGAGCCCCGCTGACGTCAGCAGTGACGTCACACGAGGCGGACCCACATGTCAGCGACACGTGGATTCGTGGGCCGTGTCCACGGTGGACCGAGCCGGCGTGGACCATGTCCATGGACCGGCTGACGTCAGCAGGCCAATCAGAAGCTGCCACGTGTCCTTGCTGACGCAATAATTAATTTCCGGAAAAGAAAATGATTTATTAATTCGAAATAATGATTTCAGATTTTGATTCAAACTTCAAACGCTTATAACTTTTGCGTTTCAACTCCGATTTGAGTGATTCAAATTTCTAAATTTGTATAAAATTGAGACCTACCTAAATATGAATTTTAATTAATTCTTGGACTAAAGTTTTTCTCTGTAAAATTATTTAATTGATTATTTAAACTTTAAATAATCATAACTTTTGCGTTTTAACTCCAAATTTGACGATTCCAGTTTCTAAAAATTCATAAAATTATGTTCTCTCTGTTCATGGATTTTATTTGGATATTTGGACACTTTTTGCCTATTGTTTATTCGTGTATTTGCTATTTGCACGCTTTACGAATAGACGTTGAAGTGCCGGAAGGATTCGAAGGAGAAGTATTGACTCAGGATCCAACTCAAGACCAAGAGCAAGTACTTTTTGAAGGCAAGTTGTGCTTTGACCATGTTGATCCTATTTTGAAATCTATTTTGATTTAACCTATTGCATGCTAGTTCAATTAGAAAATACTTTATTGAAATATGGGGGTTAGATAAATACCAATTTGCTGTATGACACCTTGATTACTTAAGTATGTGCCATGACCCCTTGTCACCCTAGTTGTGGTTTACTAGTTGGACATTATTAACTTGCCAACATGGGTTTTAGACCAGTTGTAGTAATGCTTAGAGCACACTACGTGCTCATGACATGATTTTGGACAAACAAATGTTAATATTGACTTAATGATATATTGAACCTGTTTTGGAAAGGTATCATGTGATGTTGATGGCACGTGGTGCATGGTAATCAGCTGGGGTTTGATAAATAGTTTCGGCCAGGGGCATGTGGCAAGAGTAATCAGTGGGCAGTTGTGGCATTGGGGATGTTGATTTGGTTCTTCGGGTAGTCTTGCCTGGTCACCCTAAGGACTTAACCTTGCAAGCCTTTGAACTGGGTCTAACGTGCAACCACATGTCTGTAATGGGACGGACCTAGTTGACTAAGTTGCTAATAACGCACTGTGGGACCTCGGGAGGTCAACTACACCCTTTGTGTAAGTTATGCGGGGAGCGTCTGGGCCGAGGCCAGTACCCATGTAACGATTGATTGGCCTAAACTTCGCCTTAGCTAAGGGAAGGGTTAGTGTGCAATAGCAGGAGGACCACTTGTATTGTTAGAAGTTTCGAAAGACTTTGTTACGAGGAACTCGCCTTTGTGGTGTTTGATTTGTATCTTGTGGGTAAAGTGCATAACCTCTGCAGTGTAGAATCTATTCGAATAGCCGTGTCCGCGGTATTGGACATCGCTCGGGAATTACAGTCAAGGGTTAGATTTTCTCAAAAATAACTTGGTTTGAAAAGTTGGGTTGGATTAATGATGATGTTGATGGAAATGTGGTTTAGGATGGGAAGATGGTTGTTAAACTTCTTGAAAAGTTATTTATGCTTTACTTGTTTCTCTGCTTTGAATCTACTTATGTTACTTGTCAAATCTTTGTTTCTTGCAAATATACCTTGAGCTATTCCTTTGTACCAAGCCATGCATACAGATATTAGCTTTGCATTACATGCATGACTTGTCGAGTACCAAGTACTCACCCTTGCCACAATATAACACCATTTGAAGAGGAGACTACACGGCTTTGGAGGAGGAACTCCAAGAGGATCCGTCTACTTAGGAAGCGAGCCCGATCAGTTGCCTGTGGTATCTTTGGATGGCGCCACGAAGTTATTTGATTTTCATTGCTACTATTTCTCTCTTAATAAGTTTAGCCTGAGGCGTACATTTGTGACTTGACCATAAGGTCAAGTAACTTGATTGACTATTTAAATAAAGTACTTTATTAGTATCGAGTGGTATGATTGTGATATTTACCGATGTTAAGACTGTGTGCACTAAGCGCGTTCTGGACTAGTCTTGAATACCTGAGGGTCGGATTTGCAAATTCGGGGTCCCGACAGAGGTGGTATCGAGCCATCTTGACCGTAAACTCAACCCTAAGCTAGAATGGTCGTAGTGAGGATAAAACCTATTTTCTAAAGCTAAAAATTTGTCAAGATAAGAAATGACATCTCGACTTATCCCATTCTTTCTTTTCTTGTCTCTTGCTGAATTTCTCCTTACCTTGTCACAATTTAAAATTCGAGTTCTTACGTAAGCACTCTTGTGACAGATGGAGGAAGAGTTCAACTACGTTGATCTCGGGAGTTAGTCACGCCGCGGAACTTTGGCATATGCTTGAGACTCTCGGAGATCTTGAAAAGCCGCAATACCAAGTGGAAGTGATCAGACAAGCGAGGATTGATCAAGGCTTGTGGCGTGAAGATTGAGGTACTGCTAGGAAGAAGGGCCAGGCAATCGCCCGATACCGCACTGCTTGCCAGGAGGTCAACAATGCAGATGAGTATCCAAGAAGTATCACGACGAGCAATGCGGCACATTACCCGTATCTACGCCAGAGAGTTGGAAAGCACGGTGTTAGTTATCACCAGCAGCAATAACCTTCTTGACCCGAAGGCGATTCAGGATGAGGATGCCATGGTTACACAGTTGGCACGATTTGTTGTCGCCAGGAGGATGTACTCGATGATACAAGCAAGGAGCTCTGAAGGCGCAAGGAGATCACGACAGAGAAGAACAGATGGCGGGAAGCTCAAGAGTACGTGTCCCACCTTACGCAAAGGATTGGAGAGTTGGAGATGGCTTTATATGGACCGAGCAGAGCGATTACTCGAGCTACGAGCCGATCCGGAGGAGTCGATCTCGATGAGGACACCGCTTCTTCGACTACCACAGATGACACGATTCTTTGGACATGGCAATCGTTTCGCGCCTATGCCGCAGCACCCGTACCCAGGCCGTGGAGGTTTTCTCGATGAGTGAGCGTAGTTCTAAAGTGAGACTCCTTCACCGAGTCGCGTCATAGAATAAAGAGTCACCCTTTAGGCGTTAGACTCCAGTGTTAGTTCGATTTGGATTTTCATTGTTTCTTTGAGTGTGCAGTATGTGTTGCAAGGCCCTTAGGCATTGTAAGCAACCATACCAAGTTATTAATATCAATAATAAAGTTGGACCTTAAAGTACACCTTTCGCCCCGCATAAGTTCCATATTACTTGTCTATTCTTGTTTCCCTCTCATCTCTAAAACCTAGAGCAAATCGACGGATGGTGAATACCATGAAACCTTGGAAGCAATGGAAGTGGTTCTCGCCAAACAGAAACCCCAATGATGGAGCACCAAAGACCGCTTGATTGATATGCAGAATTTTGGAGCATTTCTTGCTTTGCTCAGACTCGATTGATGCATGCTATGATGCAACAAATGCAACACGTCCTTGCTTTCAGGCCCACGACTAATCAAGTCAATCAGGGACAACGCTAGAATACAAGACTGTCAGAGTTCATGAGGACTCATCCACCCACTTTCTCTAGGAATGCCAATCCATTGGAGGCCGATGATTAGTTAAGGTCAATTGAGAGGAAGCTACACATAGCTCAATGCATAGGAAATGAGAAGGTACTCTACGCTTCTCATCAGTTGGAAGGAACAGCCGCCGAATGGTGGGAGAACTTCTGTGCCACGAAAGAGAACCCTCAAGATATCACTTGGGAGGAGTTCACAGTTGCGTTTAAATCGATTATCACGTGCTGAAGGAATCATGGATCTTAAGAAGGAGGAATTGAGCAGAAAGCAAGGTAATCACCGGTGGCCGACTACGAACAAGTTCACACAGCCTAGCACGCTACGCTTTGAGGATGTAGCGACAGATAAAGCGAGGCAGTCTCGTTTTATGAAGGGACTTAACTCGGGACTACAAGTAGGATTGATCACCCACACCTTCCCAGATTTCCAAGAGTTGGTGAATAAGGCGCTTATTCTTGAGGACAAAGCGCAAGGAACTGGATGAGAACGAGAGCGCAGGATGCAACGGCAAGGATCACGCCAGGAACGCAATGGCGTGAGAGTTGCACCAAATCAATTTTTCGATTCCGACCACAGAATGCCACAAGGACACCGTCACCAAAGACCGAGACACATCAATCGAACTACGGACCCAGCCCGCTTCGAAACGCTGCTCGAGCGATCGGCAAGGAAACGATGAGGCTGCTACAAGCGCAACGAGCCAGGACACTTTGCCAATGATTGTCGAAGAAGACAGCAGAGTGACCCGATTCGCTTCAATCTAGGAACCACCCCGCTAGGACGCGACCAGGAGCCACATCCCAGGCCGTGGTGAGAGGCCGAGTCAACCATGTCACCGCGGATGCCTTTGCGAAATGCTACGGACGTCGTACTAGGTAAGTTACTTGTTAACTTTCAGTACACCTGTGATTTTGTTTGACTCTGGAGCTACTCATTCGTGTGTTTCGCAAGGCTTTGCTGCTAGAAATGATTTGGGGATTTAAAGACTTAAGTGAATGCTTTTAGTTTCAAACCCACAGTTCCGAACTCCGAGCGAAAGTAGGATGTTAGGGTGAGAATATTAATAGATGGAATAGAGTTCCTAGCGAACCTTATTATTTTGGAGACCCAGGACCTTAGGCGTTATTTTGGGAATGGATTGGTTATCCAAGCACAAGGCCGTATTGGATTGTGGACGAAGGACTATCTCGATTGAGAGCAGTGTGGAAGGAAGGTGGAATTTCAAGCCACTTGCCGTTAGAGAAGGACGATTGATGGTTAACGGCACCAAGGCAATCGGCATAGAGAATGTCTCGTAGTGAATGAGTACCAGATGTTTTCTGAAGATCTACGGTATGTCGCGACGAGGACATAGAGTTTGTGATAGAGCTTGTGCACAGTGCAAGACCGATAGCAAAGAGACCCTATCGGATGTCCACCGAGGAGTTGGTAGAGATGAAGAAACAGACTAGAGGAGTTAATGGAGAAAGGGTTTATCAGACCGAGTTCGTGCGCCATGGGGAGCACAGTTTTGTTTGTCAAGAAAAAGGGCGGGAGTTTCAGGATGTGCATTGACTACCGTGCACTCAATGAAGTCACCGTGAAGAATAAGTATCCGCTACCCAGGATTGATGATTTGTTTGATCGGTGAGAGGAGCCGGAGTTTTCTCCAAGATTGATCTCGAGATCGGGATACCATCGATTGAAGATCCGATCGAGAAGATATTCAAGAACGCATTCTCGTCAAGATATGGACATTACGAGTTCTGATTATGTCCTTTGGGTAACGAATGCGCCAAAGATATTTCATGAATATGATGAATAAGGTGTTCATGGAGTATTTGGACAAGTTTGTCGTCGTGTTCATAGATGACATCCTAATCTACTCCAAGGCGGAGGATGAACATGCAGAACACTTAAGGCGAGTTTTAGAAAAGCGAGGAACAGCAACTTTTCGCCAAGTTCAGCAAGTGTGATTTTTGGAAGGATAAGGTAGAATTCCTCGGACATGTAATGACCGCGAGAAGGAGTCGCCAGTAGATCCAAGCAAAGTAGAAGCGGTGTTACATTGGGAGCGTAGAAGGCGTGACCAGATCGGAGTTTCCTTGGAATGGCGAGGATACTACCGCCCGTTTCATTGAAGGCTTTTCGACAATTGCGAAACCTCTTACGCCAATTGCTTTGAAAAAGGAGAAGAAGTTTGCATGGACGTCGAGAATGTGAGAAAGGATTTGAGGTGAAAAAGCGATTGACATCAAGACCGGTGTTAGTTCTACGGATGTTGCTCAAAGCTTTGATATTTATTGTGACGCATCGCGCCAAGGACTTGGATGTGTCTTTGATGCAGAATGGAAAGGTCGCCGCTTATGCATCAAAGCGATTGAGGCCGCATGAGGAGAATTATCCGACGCATGACCTAGAGTTAGGCTGCCGTAGTGCATGCCTTGAAGATATGGCGTCACTATCGATCGAGCAGATGTGAAGTGTATACGGATCATAAGAGCCTTAAGTACATATTCACCCGATCGGATCTGAATATGAGGCGAGAGGAGATGGTTAGAGTTGATCAAGGACTATAATGTTGGAATCCATTACCATCCGGGAAGGCCAGCGTGTAACCGATGCTCTGAGTCGGAAAAGCCATACCGTGAGTGCGTTGCTAGCCACAAGTCGGGATGAGTTATGTGAGGATTTTGAGAAAATGAAGATTGAGGTGGTACCTAGCGGATTCTTGGCGCATTAGAAGTAAAGCCTACCTAGAGGATCGGATCAGGGAAGGGCGGAAGGAGGATGACAAGATCCGCAGGATTAAGTTCATCAAGGAAGAAGGCAAGGCGAGAGGATTTCAAGTTGGATGAGCAAGGCACGTTATGGATGAAGGATCGGATTTGCGTCTTAGAACAAAAAGGAGGCTGAAGCGATTGATTCTAGAAGAAGCCCATGACTCCAAGTACTCAATTCATCCTGGAAGCGCCAAAATGTATCGAGATTTGAAGGAAAGATTACGGTGGCCAAGCATGAAGCGTGAAGTTGCCGAGCATGTTGCATTGTGCGATGTATGCCGAGAGTCAAGGCAATGCATCAGAGACCAGCGAGGATTGTTGCGGCGAAAATACCTGAGTGGAAGTGGGAGGAAATCGGAATGGATTTCATTACCGGTTTGCCGAAGACTCAAGGAGGTTATGACTCCATATGGGTTATAGTGGATCGTTTGACCAAAGTAGCCCATTTCATCCCCGTGAAGACCACTTACTCGGGAGATAAGTTGGCAGAATTGTACATGATCAGGATCGTCTGTTTGCACGGTGTGCCAAAGAGGATTGTATCGGACAGAGGTACCCAATTTACCTCAAGGTTCTGGAATAAGTTGCATGAAGCCATGGGAACCCGTTTGAACTTGATCTGACTTATCATCCATGACGGATGGATGAGGCAGAAAGAGTCAACGGTCTGGAGGATATGTTAAGAGCTTGTGCATTGGCTTATGCTACCTCTTGGGATAAGAGTTTGCCGTATGCCGAGTTCGATTACAACAATAGTTATCGAGGCTAGTTCTGAGATGTGAGCTTTTGAGTCATTGTATGGTCGACCCTGTCGGACGCCATTGAATTGGAATGAGACCGGCGAGCGCCGTGTCTTCGGGCCTGATATTCTTCAAGAGGCTGAGGAGCAGATTGCCGTGATTAGGGAAAGGTTGAAGATAGCCCAATCATGACAGAAGAGTTATGCCGACAACCGTCACCGAGACTTGAGTTTTGAACCAGAAGACTTTGTATACCTTAGAGTTACGCCTCTCAGGGGAGTTAAGAGGTTCCATGCCAAAGGGAAACTCGCACCCCGTTATGTTGGACCATTTAAGATTTTGAGCCGCAGAGGCGAAGTTGCTTATCAGTTGGAGTTGCCACAGTCGTTAACAGGAGTACATGACGTATTCCATGTGTCCCAGTTGAAGAAGTGTCTCCGAGTACCTGAGGAACAGACTCCGCTAGAGTCAATTGAGTTGCAAGAGGATTTGACTTATAAGGAACATCCCGTGAGGATTCTAGACACAATGGATCGAGAGACCAGAAATAAGTCAACCTGTTTCTGTAGAGTTCAGTGGAGCAATCATGAAGAAAGCGAAGCGACATGGGAGCGCGAAGAGGATTTGAGTTAAGAGTTCCCAAACCTATTCTTTAGTAAGCCCTGAATCTCGGGGACGAGATTCTATTAAGGGGGGGGAGGTTTGTAACACCCCAAAATTTTGCTTTTCCTAAATTCATGTGTGATTTGGCACTTTGGTGAATTTTTGGAATTTTCTGGAATTTATTTGGATTTATTTGGAATTTATTTGAATTTATTCCATTTTGAAATAATTAAAGAATTTAATTTTGCAAATAAAATTTTGTTGGAAATATTTTATTTGAGTCCAAAATGATCCAAAATATTTCCCAGAATTTTTCTGGAATTTTTCTGAGTCATTTGCTATTTTTAATGAATTAAATGAATTTCTGGGAATTATTTTAAATATTAAATCGCTGGAAAATCAAGTCGGGTCAAATCTTGTTCATCCGACCAGGACCCGAGTCCGAGTCCGACTCGAGTCAGGCCGAGCCACGTGACTTGACCGAACCCATTCGATCCTAACCGTTGGATCGAGATCCAACGGCCCGCATTGGACCGCCGGTTCAGCCGAAGTCTGGGTCGGATCCGATCGCGCCCACGCGATCGTGACCGTCGATCGTGCCACGTGGACGGCTGTGCGTCGTCGTCTCCGCCGAGACCGAGCCGGACTCCGCCGCCGCGTAGATCTAGGGTTCCGGCTCGGGCACGAACGCCGAGGCTATTTAAGGCCCGGGTCACACCCCGAGGTCGGCCCTGACCTTACGCGCCCGTAGCCCCTACTCACCAAGGCAGAGCCGCCGCCGTTTAGCCGCGATAGCTCGTCGTAGTTGCGCGCCGCTTCGCCACGGTTTTTGCTTCATCCATGCGCCGTCCGCCGTCTTCCGCCGAGTTGGAGCCAGTTAAGAGCCCTCAAGCCAAGGCGCACCGTGGGTACCTCTCACTCATTGGAGAGACCAACGCCGTCGGGCTCGTCGTCGTTGTCTCCGGTGGCCTGCTCCCGTAGTGTTGCCATCACCGTCGCGAGCTCGTGCGGCCGTCCGATCTTGATCGTGCGGTTGAGGTGAGTTCACGTGTTTCCAAACTCCGATTAGATGCGGACATTTGGATCAAGATCCAACGGCCCCACGATCACCACGTCGCGTAGTAGTGTTAATGTAGGATTAGATGCGGACCGTCCGATCTAGATCGAGCGGCCCACGATCATCGAGTAGTTCTCAACGTGTTAACCTTGGATCTAATCGTGGCCGTTGAATTTCAAATCAACGGCCAAGATTGCGCCACGTCGGGAAGCCCGACCGCCGTGATCAGCGCCCGTCGTGTGACGCCGACACGCCGCCCGCGTGTCGGGCCGACGTGACTAAAGCGCACCATGACGCCACGCCGACGCGTCATGGCAGATGTCGGCCGTCTCAGCCTGGCGCCGACGTCGGCAATGACGTCACCCATGGGACCCACTGCCGCACCGTGGCCGAGCCCGACGTCGCCAGCGGTGGCGTCACCGGCGGACCCACATGTCGGCGACACGTGGATTCGTGGGCCGTGTCCACGGTGGACGGCCGGCGTGGACCACGTCCATGGGCCATTGGCGTCGCCGCGAGCCAATCAGAAGCTGCCACATGTCCTGTGGCGCAATAATTAATTTCGAAAAGAAAATGATTTATTAATTCGAAATAATGATTTGATTTTGATTCAAACTTCAAACGCTTATAACTTTTGCGTTTCAACTCCGATTTGAGTGATTCAAATTTCTAAATTTGTATAAAATTGAGACCTACCTAAATATGAATTTTAATTAATTTTTGGACTAAAGTTTTTCTCTGTAAAATTATTTAATTGATTATTTAAACTTTAAATAATCATAACTTTTATGCGTTTAACTCCAAATTTGTGATTCCAGTTTCTAAAAATTCATAAAATTATGTTCTCTCTGTTCATGGATTTTATTTGGATGTTTGGACACTTTTTGCCTATTGTTTATTCGTGTATTTGCTATTTGCACGCTTTACGAATAGACGTTGAAGTGCCGGAAGGATTCGAAGGAGAAGTATTGACTCAGGATCCAACTCAAGACCAAGAGCAAGTACTTTTTGAAGGCAAGTTGTGCTTTGACCATGTTGATCCTATTTTGAAATCTATTTTGATTTAACCTATTGCATGCTAGTTCAATTAGAAAATACTTTATTGAAATATGGGGGTTAGATAAATACCAATTTGCTGTATGACACCTTGATTACTTAAGTATGTGCCATGACCCTTGTCACCCTAGTTGTGGTTTACTAGTTGGACATTATTAACTTGCCAACATGGGTTTTAGACCGTTGTAGTAAATCGCTTAGACTGCACTTTCGTGCTCATGACATGATTTTGGACAAACAAATGTTAATATTGACTTAATGATATATTGAACCTGTTTTGGAAAGGTATCATGTGATGTTGATGGCACGTGGTGCATGGTAATCACCTGGGTTTGATAAATAGTTTTCGGCCAGGGCATGTGGCAAGAGTAATCAGTGGGCGATTGTGGCATTGGGGATGTTGATTTGGTTCTTGGGTAGTCTTGCCCTGGTCACCCTAAGGACTTAACCTTGCAAGCCTTTGAACCGGGTCTAACGTGCAACCACATATGTAATGGGACGGACCTAGTTGACTAAGTTGCTAATAACGCACTGTGGGACCTCGGGAGGTCAACTACACCCTTTGTGTAAGTTGTGCGGGGAGCGTCTGGGTGAGGCCAGTACCCATCTAACAGTTGATTGGCCTAAACTTCGCCTTAGCTAAGGGAAGGGTTAGTGTGCAATAGCAGGGAGGACCACTTGTATTGTTAGAAGTTTCCGAAAGACTTTGTTACGGGAACTCGCCTTTGTGGTGTTTGACTGTATCTTGTGGGTAAAGTGCATAACCTCTGCAGAGTGTAGAATCTATTCGAATAGCCGTGTCCGCGGTATTGGACATCGCTCGGGAATTACAGTCAAGGGTTAGATTTTCTCAAAAATAACTTGGTTTGAAAAGTTGGGTTGGATTAATGATGATGTTGATGGAAATGTGATTTAGGATGGGAAGATGGTTGTTCAACTTCTTGAAAAGTTATTTATGCTTTACTTGTTTCTACTGCTTTCGAATCTACTTATGTTACTTGTCAAATGCTGTTTACTGCAAATATACCTTGAGCTATTCCTTTGTACCAAGCCATGCATATAGTATATTAGCTTTGCATTACGTGTGCATGACTTGCTGAGTACCAAGTACTCACCCTTGCCACAATATAACACCATTTGAAGAGGAGACTACACCAGCTTTGGAGGAGGAACTCCAAGAGGATCCGTCTACTTAGGGAAGCGAGCCCAGTCAGTTGCCTGTGGTATACTGGATGGCGCCACGAAGTTATTTGATTTTCCGCTGCTACTATTTCTCTCTTAATAAGTTTCACCCTGCGAGGCGTACATTTGTGACTTGACCATAAGGTCAAGTAACCAGTTTGACTATTTAAATAAAGTACTTTATTAGTATCGAGTGGTATGATTGTGATATTTACCGATGTTAAGACTGTGTGCACTAGCGCGTTCCTGGACTAGTGCTGAATACACGAGGGTTCGGATTTGCAAATTCGGGGTCCCGACAAGTTTGCAACTTGAGATCTAGTAGATACTCCCTTGTGAATGTCTCCAAGTATGTTGCCGGATGATCTCGTTGAATACTTTGATAAACTCTTGGGTGAGGTACAGTTGAATTTGAAGCTTGAATGGGTTCCTCATCTTGAGAAGCATTCGAACCATCTTGAGCTTGCTTGGACGAAGAGGGAATGTCACCTGAGCCATCCCCATCCGGAGTGTTCGGTATTGGACCCGGAGACTCCAGACCAGTCCGTATACTCCGGGTTTCAGTTCGGAGACTCCGGGTTGGAGTGCTCGGGTGGGGTTCCAAATTTTTTAGGTTTCACCTCCCCAATTGCCAGTTTCTTGATAGCTTCGCACGGTGGTTCTTCCCTGTCAATAACGGCACGATCAACTTGTTCTACTTAAGAACCGTTAGTCTCATCAAAAGTTATGTCACGCGAGATTTCAACCACACCGGTGGTGTTGTTGAAAACCCGGTATGCATAAGCATTAGTTCCATAACCAAGTAAGAAACCTTCATCTACTTTAAGAGCAAATTTAGAAGACTTAGCTCTTTTGTTGAGGATATAGCATTTACTCCCAAAGACTCAAAAGTAGGATACATTGGGTTTCTTGCTGGTGAGCAACTCATATGCCGTCTTCTTCAAGATCTTGTGGAGGTAAAGACGGTTGATGCTGTGGCATGCAGTGTTGATGGCTTCCGCCCAAAAACTGTCGGAAACCTTATATTCATCAAGCATTGTCCGCGCTATCTCGATGAGGGTTCGATTCTTCCTTTCGGCCACCCCATTTTGTTGAGGGGAGTAGGGGGCCGAAAATTCATGCTTGATTCCTTCTTCATCGAGAAACTCCTCAACACCAATATTCTTGAACTCGGTGCCGTTGTCGCTTCGAATTCTCTTGATCTTCACTTCAAACTCATTTTGAGCTCTTCTCATGAACTTCTTTAGAGTCACTTGGACTTCTCCTTTATCATGCAAGAAAACACCCAAGTGAAGCGAGAAAAGTCATTGACAATAACTAAACCATACTTACTTCCTCCGATGCTTATGTAGGCGATCGGACCGAAAATATCCATATGAAGCATCTCCAACGGTCTTGAGGTCGTCATCACGTTCTTGGCGGGATGAGGGGCACCAACTTGCTTTCCCGCTTGACATGCGCTACAAACTCTATCTTTCTCAAAGACAACATTGGTTAGTCCAAGAATGTGGTTTCCTTTAACGAGTTTGTGAAGATTCCTCATACCAACATGGGCTAGTCGGCGATGCCATAGCCAACCCATGCTAGATTTAGCCATTAAGCACGTTTCAAGATTAAGCCTATCCGTATTGAAGTCTACGAGATAGAGCTTACCCTTCAAACGCCCTTTAAAGGCTATTGAATCATCAACCCTCTTAATGACATCCACACCCTTTTCATTAAACAAATAATTGTAGCCCGCTTCACACAATTGTGCAACGGACAACAAATTGTAGCTTAATGATTCAACAAGCAAAACATTATTCAAATGGAAATCATTTGAGATAGAAATTTTACCCAATCCAATTACTTCTCCTTTTCCATTGTCTCCAAAGACAATGCTTTCGCTATTTGATCCATTAACGTTCAAATGTGCGAACATAGCTTTTTCTTCGGTCATGTGATGCGTGCATCCGCTATCCAAATTCCAACTTGTTCCACCGGAGATATAAGCCTACAAAAAGACATTTAGATTTTGCTCTTTGGTACCCAAATTTGGTTAGGTCCACGCACGTTAGTGACAAGAGATTTAGGGACCCAAATCGAGCGAACAAGAGAAGCATCTTTAGGCTTACGCCCAACATGATAAGCAACTACACGACCAAGGTTAGTCTTTTTAAGAACATAAGAAGCAAAGAACTCGGAATGAGCTTTGTACTTGGATGTTCCTTCGCCTTTTACAAAGTGGATAGGCTTGCTTAAAGGAGCAACTACGATGTTGCTCTTTTTGCCCTTTGGCGGAACATACCCAAGCCCTTGCTTCTTGGGATTACCTTGACGCTTACCGAGAAACTCCTCTAAACCCTTGCTAGCCTTGTATGACTTTTGAAGTCCATCTTCAAGCATCCCCTTGAGCTTCTCATTCTCATGGGCCAAGACTTTCAAAGTCTCACGGTTAGTAGTACAAGTAGCAACATCAACATTATAGCATCTAGCGCATCCGTTGCTAGTTGAGGGTATTGAAATATTGGAGTTGTTAGTCGAGGTGGAAGGATTATTCGAGAGATCAACAAGCTTCACTTCAAGAGCCTTGCAAGCATCCTTCGCTTGAGCAAGTTGCTCTATGAGTGAAGCATTGGTGATCTCAAGACTAATTACCTCCTTCTTGGTCAAATTTGATCTTTTGACCAATTCCTCATTTTTCTTTCTTTCAAAAGCTAGGCTCTTCTCTAGCTTAAGATTTTTATCCTTTTCAAGGATAAGGAGATCCTCTTGAGCTTCGAGAGTAGCCTCCTTTTGCTCAACAACCTCGTCCAATCTTTCAATATCTTTAAGTAGCAAGTCTAATTTCTTAATATCGAAATCGTTCATCGACTTGAGTGCTACTTCATCATCGTCACTAGCATCATCACAATCATCTAGACCATAATCAACAATGGAATGGATGGGACTTTTAGATGATACATTGTGCCCCTTTGCCATAAGGCACATTGGAGCATCTTTATCTTCGTCGCTTAAGTTGTCGAAGAGGCTCTTCGACTTTGTCGGTGGAGTAGCGATGGCGACGGAGGCAAGTCCCTCTTCATTGTCGGAGTTGGACTCGGACTCAGACTCGGAGTCGGTGTTGGAGTTCCACTCCTTTCCGATGTAAGCATGACCTTTGCCCTTGTACTTCTTGCTCTTGTCTTTGTCCTTCTTCCGGAACTTGTCCTTCTTGTAAGGCTTGTCTTCCTTCTTTTCCTTGTGTGGACACTCGGCAATGAAGTGGTCGGGTTCTCCACACTCATAGCACTTCCGGGTTGAATGTCTTCCTCTTGATTTGTTTCCATATCCTTTGGAGTGACTTCCCAGTTTGTAACCCTTTTTCTTTAAGAATTTATTGAATCTTCTTACAAGCAAAGCCATATCTTCATTTGTCAAGGGGCCACTTGACTCTTCATCGCTTGAGCTCTCTTCGGCTTCTTGCGTCATCTTGGCGGCTTTCAAAGCAATGCCCTTCTTCTTGCCGGACTTGAGTTATTCTACCACTTCCGCTTCTTTGACCATCATCTCATCCATCATCAACCGGCCAATCACATCATGAGGAGTAAGTGTGTCGAAGTTTGGCCGGTCGCGAATGAGTTGAAGAAGATTGCGGTTGGTGGGGGTGATCACTCGAAGGATGATCTTGACTATTGCCTTGTCGGTGAGCTCGGAACTTCCAAGTCCCCTAGCTTGATTTACCAACACCATCAAGCGGTCAAACATCTTCGTGTAGGATTCTCCTTCTTCCAATGTGAATCGCCTTAGTTCACCAATGATGAGCTCTATTTTTGATTCACGGACACTTGACACGCCTTCATGTGTTACCATGAGCCTTTCCCAAATTGCCTTGGCGTTGTCAAGACCATCAACTCGGTTGAACTCCGAATCACTCAAAGCATTAAACAAGGCATTGATGGCCAAGTCATTGAAGTGTTGAGCTTTGTCTTCTTCGGATGTAAGATTGTTTGGGTTGGCAGGCTTGAAACCTGTTTCAACAATCTTCCAAATGCACGGGTGAAGTGATCTCAAATGCATCTTCATCTTATGTTTCCATGCAGCATAGCGAGTGCCATCGAAATGAGGCGCTCGGCCGGAGGACATGGAAACATAAGATGAGGAGCTTGAGACTCCAAAGGAGGAATAATCATATGGAATTGCAACCCCTTTACCGGAACCCGTGGCCTTCTCTTGGTCATGGGTTTCGATAATCTTTTCTATTTCTGACTTCTCAGTTTCTCCAAGCGGTTAAGCCAAAACTACGGAGATTTGGCTCTGATACCAATTGAACGGACCGGAGATGTCGCCTAGAGGGGGGGTGAATAGGCGAATTAAAATTTCGCAGCGGAATAAAAACTGCCTGAGCTGGTCAACCCAGAGTCTCCGGATATTTTGTCCGGATACTCCGGCTTTTCCGGAATGTTTGGGAATTTATCCGGAACCTCCGGATAAGGCAGCTCGAGAAGAAAACTAAATCTACTCTATCTAGCAACTAGATACTTGAATCAGAAGATAGCTAGAGCAATCAAGTACCTAAAGCAAGTGCGGATCTAGAGCAAGAGTAGTAAAACAAAGTAGATCGAAGCTCTACAAGAACAAATTAACACAAGCTAAGCTAGACAAGAAAGAAGAAGTGAGAGACACGATTTTTCACCGAAGTTCGGATTCTTGAAGGGAATCCTACGTCTCCGTTGAGGTGGCTCGGTCGCACTTGAACCGGGGTCTCTTTCAACCCGTTTTCCTCCCGGTGTTGCATAAATGCACTCGCCGGCTTCACTTCTTGTCTCTTCCCTTTCGGAGGCGAGACTCGCCTTCACAAACGACCGGGGCACACCACAAGCGTTGGTTGCTCCCGGTGACTCCTAGCCGTCTAGGAGACCTTCAACCTCCAAGAGTAATAACACCACGAAGAATCGCTTGGAGGATGAACTAGTGCTCAAGACTTGAAATGAATGCACCTAGCACTTTTCTTCTTCCTCTCCTCACCAAAAAATGGATCAACAACCAAATCAATGGAGGGAGGAAGTTGGGGCTCTATTGAATGCTTTGAGAGTGTTAGGAGTGGCTTGAATGCTGTAATGAATGAGCTCAATAGAGATCCTAGCCGTTGGGAGAGGGAGGAGGCTTCAAATACTCTTTTGGAAAACTAGCCGTTACCCTCAAATTCGAACAGTCCGGACACCCGGATAAAGGACCCGGATACTCCGGATAATCCGGACTATCCGGACAAAAATGTCCGGATACTCCGGATAGGCTGGAATGCAACTTTTTGGCCGAGAGGTTCAACCTGGATACTCCGGACTATTTGTCCGGATACTCCGGACCAAATGTCCGGACTCTCTGGGTTGGATAGCTCGGTTGGAAAATGCTGTTTTTGGAAAATGCAAGTATTTGAGTGCTAGTTTAAATGCAAGACTTGACTTTGAGCACATGCACATCCTAAAAGTGATTTTCCGTCGTATCCTCTTAATAGTACGGCTATCCTTAAGACTCAAATAAAATGGAAATTACAATTCTTGTCTTGATGCCGTCTTTTCAAATTTTAATGTATGTAGGGGCGTCCAATCTCATTCCAAGCTTGACAAGTTCTCGATATCTGCATCAACTCTGATTAAACATTAGATCTCTTTAATTGTGTCATCATTAATCACCAAAATAAATTAAGGGGCCTAGATGCACTTTCACCTCCTCCTCCTTGTCCTCCTCATTCTCTCTCGCGCGCTTCTTGGTGGCGGTGCAAGCGACTACGGTGGCGGCGGAGGCGCCCGGGGCTAAGGTGGCGGGAGGGATGTGGCAATGCAATGACGCCGGGGGCTGAGGCGGTGCCACCGGCGGTGATAGCGGTGAAGGTACGTACCTTGACTCCACAGAGGAGTCGGGGCATGCGGGAGAAGGAGGAGGCGTTGCCATATGAGCGATCGCGCATGACGACACACAAGACTGTAAAGACGATCAAAGAGACACTAGCTGCTAGCGAGTAGATTAGAAGTGTTCTGATATATACATCAGCTACATGATCGATCGGTTTTAATATATATAGGCGCTTGATGGTCTTCATGAAGACGAAGAGACGTACGGCTGATCGATCAGTTTAATTAGCGGGATTAACGAAGAGTCGACGTTCTGATAGATCAGCCGTTTAATTGCCTTGATCGCATATGCATGCAACCGATCTATTTAAATTGGCGTAAAAGACTAGGAGAGGGCGGCCTTATCACAAATGGTTCGTGGCTAAAACAATCTGTGATGAGGTGCATATCACAAACAGTTTTAGCTACGAACTGTCTATGCTGTGGTGGCTCATCACAGACAATTTTTTCAAAAACCGTTTGTGATAACCATTTCAGCTAAACAAGATCAGAGAAGAATGTATGTGATAGCTTGATTGGTCTCTTACTGAACATTAAGGGCAAAACAAAGGACGGTATCAACACACAGCTTGATTTGGTCGATATGGGCATCAGACCTGAGTTAGCACCAAAATAGACCAATAAAGACCAAACGTATTGCGAATCTACTTGTTACACTCTGTCCAAGGCCGACAGAACTAAATTGTGCCAGTGTTTGCATGGTGTGAAAGTTCCGTTTGGTTACTCCTCCAATATGAAGAGACTTGTTTCAATGCAAAATTTGAGTTTAACTAGCATGAAATCTCATGATTGCCATGTGCTTATGACACAAATGCTCCCTGTGGCAGTTAAAAGTATCTTACCGAGCAAGGTCCAGGACACAATCACAAGGCTATGTTATTTCTTTAACACAATTGCTTAGAAGATCATCGATCCCGAAGGACTAGATGCTCTGCAGGCTAAGGTGGTAATGACTCTATAATCTTAAGATGTATTTCCCTCCATTATTTTTTGATATCATGATCCATCTCATTGTTCACCTTGTGAGGGAGATAAAGATATGCGGACCTGTGTTCCTACGTAACATTTACCCATTTGAGAGCTACATGGGAATTCTCAAGTCTTATGTACGGAATTGATCTCGACCGGAGGGTAGCATTGTCGAAGGTTATGCAACCGAAGAGGTCATCGAATTCTGCATGGATTATATGGCTCAAGTCGAGACGATAGGTGTGCCTTGATCCCGTCATAAGGGGAGGCTCTAGGGTATCAGGACCATCGAAAGAAAATCAATCATGCGTGATTCAGCTACATGCGCTAAAGCCTATTTCATGGTTTTGCAACACATGGCTGTTGTGGCCATGTATATCGATGAGCACAAGAACTGGCTACAGCAAGAGTCCTGGATCATCAGATAGCATAAACTTTAATTCAACATATGGTTCAAGGAGCGACAACCCATCACTGGAAGCTCGGCTGGAGATACGCTGACATGGTTGGCAAAAGGGCCAGCATTTATGGTTATAACATGGAAAGGATACGACTTAAATGGGTACACATTTTACACGAGAGATCAAGACATGAAGAGCACAAACCAGAACAACGGTGTTATGTGTTGAATACCATTGGGTCGACGAGGAGCTTTTTCTATAGGTTCATTGAGGAAATTTGGGAGCTCGACTACATACTATTCAAAATCCCCTTATTTCGGTGCCATTGGGTTCACCTGCAGCATGTGAAGGTTGATAAGTACAGTGCCACTACTGTGGACCTCGAACATGTCGGATACTAAGACGAACCATTTGTTCTTGCTAACTAAGTTGTTCAAGTCTTCTATGTTACCGACCCATCCAACAAGAAGCTCCACATGGTTCTTCAAGAAAAAAGGAGGATTGTCAGAGTTGAGAATGTGGTAGATGAGGAAGAATACTATCAATTTGATGAGTTGCCTCCTATTGGTATTGGCATCATGGTCCAGGAACAACAACCTAAGGAAGCTAGCTACACACGTGTTCATCATCATGAAGGGCTAATTTTTATACAAAAGAATAATGTAACATCCCCATTTTCGGTTTTTTGCCCAAAATTAATTTAAATTAACAAATACAAAAATTTGGATGTTCTTTGGTGTTTTATTTATCCTGGCATTCCCATCTATCCAAAAAATGGAATTTATTCCATTATCATAAAAAAAATCAAAAACCAATTCCAAACCTCATTTGAAATTCCATTCAAATTCTAAAATTCTTCAAAAATTCCAAAACCAATTTTATTAGGTTACAAATATTCCATAATATTTTTGAGAATTTTTTCAAAATTTTTAGAGCCTTTTTGCTATTTTACCTTTAGCGCTTTTCCTCAAAACACTATTCAAATTCTCGAATTAAGGTCCACCCGTATCTCACTCTGTCTCACCTCCATTGTTGCCAATACAAAAAGATTCAAAACTTCCTCAAATCCACACTAAATCAAGTGGGAATCGAAGCATTGCGACCGCATTGATGAGAGGATTCATTTCCCGACTGTTTCCCTCTCCCAATCAAACCGAATTTGGCACAATTAGCAAGTGATTCCGTTTCATTGCTCACTTAATTGCGCAGCTGTTTCTTCACCTCTTTGTGTGCCCAAGTGCTCTAAAGCTGCGTCTAGTTGTCCCCTACGCAGTGCTCACCTTTCCTTGCTGTTTCCACAACATCTTCCTCTCCAAAAACCCGCAAAAACCATCGCTCGACGTCACCCAAAGACACCGGTGAGCCAAATTTCACTCCGGTGAGTCAATCTCAATTCTGTTCGCATCACTTTGTGCATCTCGTCGCAAAGATCAAAAGCCCTCAAGGAATTTTTGTTTTCATCATAGGATGGCGACAAATTTTGCATTTGAATGTCATCGACCGAACTGACTTCCCAGCGTCGATTCGTCGTCTCCGGTAATTCTCTTCAAAATCCGACACCACCGTTGGATTCGTGCCGCCGAGACCTTTCCTGTGCTCAGCTTCCCCAACCCCGCCACCTCCTACCACAGCAAGCCACCATGTCTGACCCTATGTTCATGTTCTGGTTCTAGTATCGGAGGTGATGAGCACTGTAGCATCATCGAGTACTGTAGCTACAGTGCGATTTTTCTATTTGAGGATTTTCTTTCCGGTCCAACTTCGAAAGAATCGTTCTCTTTCATCGTAACTCCAAATCGAGTGATTCAAATTTCTAAATTCATCTAAAATCATTCTCTATCTGCTAGTACTAATTTTATAACTTTTAAATGTTATTTATTTTCTTTTATTTATTTGTTGCTTCGTTTTGCACGTAGTCGAAGAAGTAGCCGCCGTCGCCGAAGGAAGTGCAGACCAGCAGAGAGACACTTCTCTCCTCGTCAATGAAGGCAAGTCTCCTTGACGCATGTTGATTCTGTTTTTTTAAAATGCTTTTCAATGTTTTACAGATTGCATTGCTAATTTGTGTAAAAATAATATTAAAGGATTAGGTTGTTAGTTAATCCAACTTGATGTGCTACCTTGCTATTAACAATTCATGCCTTTGTAACTATAGGATTTGCTTTATGATATCATGTATGATATATTTCTTAGTACGTTAGATTGATACTTAGTTGATAATTGATGAAAATGCCTATGTGGGGGAGATTATTGTTGTTTTTAAAAGCATGTTTAGAAAACTATAGGATTGTATGATGCTGTGTTTGCAAAATAAAAACGATTTGTACTTGGGCGAACTGGTTTGTTTGGCAGGCGCGGATGGAACACTAGTCTTTGTATGTGCAAGTACCGCCCAAGTCAGTTAAGGACCGACGCTTATGATTGTCCATTCTAAGCACAACAGTACAACCACATGTCTAAATTGGTACAACCTAGCTAAATAATTTGTAATTATCTAATTTAGACTCGTCTGATGGTGGAATGTGGGTGACGGATGGAGGCAAGTTGTTTTTCCCACACGGCGCAAGAGGGGGCTTCTGTACTGGGTGGATGGAACCCTAACAGTGGTGAAACCTTAGCGAGTGGAGTCGAGTTAGATTATTGCATTGTAAAGGCCTTGTGATATTCACTTTGTCGCACGCCTAAGGAAGCATGTTATGGCCGACATTAAAAGTGAAATATCTCTTGTGGATAAAGTGTACAACCTCTGCAGAGTGTAAAACTATTCGAATAGTCGTGCCTACGGTCAAGGGCGGGCAAAGAATGATTTCATATTGGCAGACTTTGTTTCTTTGTCTTTTAAAAAACTATTGTTTTGAGGGATCTGGGAGTGGTTAGAACTCTCAGATGTGTTCCTAACAACTGGTGTCATCAGGTGGTTGGAACCTGTTTTGAGTCATGACGGATGGAGTCATTTATTGGATAATCATGATTTTTTTTAATGTGCGGTTAGAGCCTGTATACTAGTGTTGGTGGTTAGAACCTTCACTAGAGTTATAAATAATTCAATTGTACAAATAATTGCTAAAACTGCTTGTGAAAATTAATACTAGTAATGTTTGTTAAAATTTGTCTTTGAGCAAAAGAACCATATTAAGCCATCTTTGGAAAGCCCTGCATAATGCATCTTTACCAGACTTGCTGAGTACGTTTGTACTCATATGCTGCACTCAACTTAATCATCAGAAACTTTCCAAGATGCTGCGGAAGATGGTGAGTTCTACGATGTGGAATTCGATGAAGGCAATCAAGAAAATTAGGCGCGCGTTTCCCCGGTTGTCTGCTTGTGGAGTTTGTTCGGCTTTACTTTTTGTTTCTTGTTTCTGCTACTGTAAACTTAAGGTCATGTGACTTTGTATTGTAATAAGTGGCCTTTCGGCCGGTACTCAGTATTTATATTTACATTTCGTTCTTTTCGGTTATGATTCATCACTGTGAAGTGTGTGCACTAGCGTTGATTTGGGACTAGTACTAAAATACACAAGGGATTCCGGATAGCAGATCTGGGATCCCACAAATAAGCAAGTGGATTTATGATGAGATCCTCATGTTTATTCCAAGTGTACATACCTGTATTATAATTAATGAGATGTATGTTCAAATTTATTTAATGAGATGTATGTTCGAATTATAATTAATGAGGTGCATGTATTACAATTAATTAAAAAAACTACTTAAAAAACTAGTTAAAATAAAATAAAAAACACTCATCACAAACGGTTCATGGGTTGAACCATCTGTGATGTAGTCATCACAGATGGTTCAATCCATGAACCATCTGCAATGACCTCCCCAACCTGCGCGCCAACAAAAAAATAACTAAAATAAAAAACACTTATCGCGGACAATTCATGGGTTGAACCGTCTATGATGTAGTCATCACGGACAATTCAATCCATGAATCGTCTACAATGACCTCCCCAAAATGTATAACCTCGAGAGTGCCTCCCGCGGCCCTTGGCGGCAAATGCTAGCTCCCCCCTTTGTGGCAAACCCTACCTCCCCCCCCCCTTGTGGCGAACATTCCCCTCTCCCCCCCCCCGATGGCGCACATCCTGTGGCCCTTCGTCCTCTCCCTCGGCAGCGCACATCCCAGCGAGTCCCCCCCCCCGATGGCGCACGTCCCCCCTCCCGGGGAGTCCTCCCCCTCGGCGGCGCACATCCCCCCTCCCGGTGAGTACTCCTTTAATTAACAGTGAGCTTGATTATCAATTCTTTAATGTGCATGTTAAGGAGGTAAGGGTTCAATGCCTTATTCACTTAATTAATTGCTTAAGCTCATTTGTGATTGAAGTTGAAGATTTAAAATCTTCACTCGAGCCCTATTTCTGAGAGCAATATAAACAAATTCTTAGTGCAATATTCAGCTTTCAACTGAAATGTTAGGTCCAGGTCAGGTTGAGCCAAATTGAAGCTGCTAGAATATGGGTTGTACATATCCGAATAGAGTTATCCGGAATTATATGAGAATATAATCAAAATATTCTAATCCGACGGATAGTGATCTTCCGAATCCAATGCCGAATCCGAGACCAACTATTCGAAACCGATGCCGAATCCGATAACTATCCAACCCGACTATCTGAATTCGATCCGAATAGATCTGATCGATCAGTCTATCAGCATCTATCTGATCCGATTGCACCCCTACCCGAGACTTCATACTTGAGTGCTATTAAAGTGTTCTTGTACCTTGGCAATTATACTAGGACTGATATTTTGTTTGTAGTAAGTTGTTTGGAAAGATACAATCCTGAACAGGGTACTAGTGATATTGTGGACTCTTTTATCCCATGGGTGATATAAAGTTGGCAGGTTACGCGGACGTTGGTTGTTTATCTGATCGAAGTAGACTAGATACATATTTCTAAACGGAAATAAAACAATCTCTTGGAGATATGTAAACATTCGATTGTAGCAACGAACAAACCATTCGAAGATTATTTTTCTGTATGAATTACACGTGATTGCGTATGACCGAGAAGATTGGTTCATCATATTCAAGAGTCGTGTGGTGTAGAAGCAGATAAGACCCCCACAATCCTCTACGAGGACAATGTAGCTTGCGTTGCATAAACAAAGAATAGCTATGTCAAGCAGTGGCGAAGCCAGGACTACATCAACTACTAGTAAAAACGAAATTCATACATAAATAACCATTTAACAAGTGAAACAAAGTAGAAGTTTATAAGATACTCACATAAATGAATTTGCTAGGCACACTAGCTATAAGTTGGATTTGGAGGTAACAGGCAAGCACATTCTACGGGTTTTCATCCTTTGAAAGCAGTCCATAATTGCTTCATCATCAATAGATTTGAATATTGTTTTCTCGGTGTATCACACCATTAAGTCATTGAGCCAATCATCGGAGACTTTGTTGCGCAAATCTGTCTTGATAACCTTCGTTGCCGAAAAAATCCAACTTTGCAAGTTCTCTTTCACATCCATAATTAGGCCCATGGCATGAACAATATCTAGATCTTTTCTTTAAAATTCATTTGACATTGCATTAGTGATGCTCAACAAATCTAACATCAAATGCAAGATGAACAATATCTTGTGAGCGTGATATGTCATCCTTCCTGTCACCGCGTTGGAGCAGGAGCGCACGCCCCAGTGCGCCCCAATGGTGGCTTCGCCTCTGATGTCAAGACACATATAACATACATATATATATATATATATATATATATATATATAGGGGGCATATTTGGTGCAAACCTCCCTTACCGTGAAAACCACGTATAAAAGTTTTGAAAAATTCTCAAAAAATTATCATAGGTAGGGGAGGTGAGGTTTTACAACCCTGTAAAATTTTAAGACCAAACTCAATAGCATTTAGAAGATATGAAAAAGACAAATTCAGTATGAATAGTAATTTTTCACTGTTTAGCACTATTCATTTTGCAATTTGTCTTTTTCATATCTTCCAAATGCGATTGAGTTTGGTCTTCAAATCTTACAGGGTTGTAGAACCTCACCTCCCCTACCTATGATAATTTTGAAAGAATTTTTTAAAACTTTTACACGTGGTTTTCACGGTAAGGAAGGTTTGCACCGAATATGCCCCCATATATATATATATATATATATATATATATATATATATATATATATATATATATATATATATATATATATATATATAGCAAGTGAACTTGTACTACCCACGTTCTAAGCCGTCCGATTGCAAAACGTATGGTCCAGATGAATCAAGGTGGAAGGCCACTTAAACCATTTTACACAAAACACCTGCATTGATTCCTCTTTCGTGAATACATCCTTCCACTTTGATTCATCTGGACCATACGTTGTGCGATCGGACGGCTTAGAATAGTACAAGTTCACTTTACTATCGATAGTATTCTAGCCATCCTATATGTATATATATGTATATGTATATGTATATGTGTGTGTACACACATGAAAACCCAAACGAATAAGAATCTAGCGGATTTGTTTACTAAGGCTTTACCAACTTCTACTTTGTGGAAGCAAATTCATGACATAGGCATGAGACAGAAAGTTGTCCTAGGGGAGGTATATAATCTTCATAGTTGTTGACCATTTGGATGAAAATATGTTGTACTCTTTTTTTTTCCTTAACTTCTGAAATGACGCAACATGTGCAATGGCAAGGACACAAGTTATGTACTTTTTTTTCTTTTTGCCGATTTTTTCTACTGGGTTTTTCAAAAGGAATTTTTAACAAAACATGAGCATGACGTAGGCAAAGTGTCCAAGGAGTGTTATAATATGGGCTTTAATTGTGTGAACACTTAGCCTAAACCGGCCTATAATGGATAGCATGTCCATTAGACCCATTAATTAGCGTAGTTTAGTCACATATTACATATTCTATCACGAAGAGGACTTCGATCCTCTCCCTGTACAAGGGAAGACATATGGCTCTCATTGTATATACACCGAGATATCCATAAAGTTAAGAAAGACTATTGTGACTACATCTTTGTGTCTACTTTCGTGTTTGAATATCGCCGGCAACATGACCGTAATATTATAACAATTTTGCCAACTTGCCACAATACTTTTTTAGGTCTGTCGCAAATAACACTTGTAGTACTAGTACAAATTAAGCGTTTTGCAATATATACGTCCCAAAATTAGTGCAATTTAACATTTGTTTACCACGCAAACAAAGTCTGAAATTCCACTTAAGAAATAAAAAAAGGAAAAGCGTATAATTCTAAATTTCCAATCCCTCCGTGCAAAGCTATCAAAACACAGCAAGCGTTAGAGACAAGAAGATAAATCAGGAACACAAGATCGAACATGCACGTATATATACATAACTAATTCTATAAAACTAGTTTAAATCTTGTGCGTTACCGCGGTCGATTAATTTCAACAGGGAGAGAAAATTTTAAAAAAAAAAATAAAAAGAGGATTTTTTTTTCTTCCAAAAAATATAGAAATCTTTTTGTGAGGATAATTTTTTTAAAAAAATACTGTAGCTGCCATATTGCCATGGGAGTCGAACATGGTCTCCATGGGCCTTCGTCAGGGCCGGAGATAACTCATGCCAAGCCAAGGTTTCGGTCAGTTGTTGCTGGGCTTTCTTTGTACATACATCCTCTTAGGCCGGGCTAGCTGTAATTGGACTTTCTCTGCACATCCTCTCTGGTTGGGTTAGCTGTTTAAGAGAGATTCCAACTCAGGCCTCGGGCTATGACCTGGGTGGCCCAAGGCCTAATTCCACCCTCTGCCCTCGTTAATATCTCTAATTATTTGGACCGGGCAAAAGAGCGACTCTGTTGATGGTCTTTGCCATTGTTGTTATTGTTGAATAATGGAGACGATTGCCGTAGATCAATTAATCTAAACTCTAAACTCTAAACCCTTATGTAGATCTTTTTCTCTTGTTGAATAATGGAGACGATTGTTGAATAATCGAGAAACCAGAATGACAATAGCGAAGATAAACACATAGTATATAGAAGTTAAACTCTAAACTCTTTATTGATTGTAGATCTTTTTCTCTTGTACAATGGAATGTCATATTTATAAATAAAACCCTTCTGTGGTAGTTTTTCAAAATTCGGCCATCAAATTTAGACCTGGGTTATATCTCAACAGCTATTATCTTCTTGACGGGCCGCGTGTCCGAAGATGTCAAGCACGTAGCAACCTCGGTGCATGCGTTGCATCTCTGAGCATGCTGATATGCCGATGCATGGCTCCACCATGACGTGAACCCACAATTAACAGCATTTGCTGCAGGCTCTCCTCGATGGTGGCCGTCCGCCGTAAAGTTTTCTCTTTGGTTTCCGGTAATTATTTAGCTCTTCACTACTACAGATCTAACCTTCCATACCGGCCCATCAGTACCGGTCATGCATGAACCGGGACTGACATTTACATCAGTCCCGGTTGAACGGTCGACAGGTCCGGGGGGATCATCAGTACCGGTTGGTTACACTAACCGGTGCTTATGTGGTATCATCAGTACCGGTTGGTTACACCAACCCGTACTAAGAAGCCAAGGAGCAGAGCAGACTGCTTAGTACCGGTTCATGTAACCAACCGATCGATTCGATCTTCGATGCGGTTGGTTACATGAACCGGTACTAAGCGATCTGCTCTGCTCCTTGGCTTCTTAATGCGGGTTGGTGTAACCAACCGATCGATGAGACCACATCGGCGATTGGTTAGTGTAACCAACCTGTGCGATAAGCGCCGATTCTTTGTATTCAACGCACGCCTTCCCGCGCGACGCCTCGATCCCGCGCGTCGCCTCTTCGTGTTCATCCCGCGCGAAGTATAAACAGAGTGAGCGAGATGGAGAACCTGCACTGACAGAGACCGGTCTCGATCGATCTTCCTCTTCCGATCATGGCAGAGCCTGTGTCTCCCGCCAGCTCCTCTGACTCCTCCGACTCTGAGCCATTGTCCCCAGTGTCGCCTCCACCCCAGGCGCTTCCCGCCCCAACCAAGAAAAGAAAGCGCGCCGACGACGACGACGAGAAGGACGACGACAACGACGAGGAGGACGACAACGAGGAGGAGGAGGACGACGACGACGATGAGGAGGAGGAGGAGGACGACGACGACGACGACGACGACGAGGACGACGACGAGGACGACGACGACGAGGAGGAGGAGGAGGAGGAAGAGGAGGAGGAGGAGGACGTCACCGTCATCCGCTGGGGGAGCTCATCATCCTCCTCCTCCGAGGACGACGTTCACCATGCCGCCACCGACGACGACGACGACAGCAGTGACAGCGATGATAGCGAGGACAGCGGCAGCCCCCCATGGAGTGACGACGATAATTGAACTTTTTATTTATGTAATGTTAATTATCCACTGTAATGTCACTGTATATTTGAACATTTTCAACGGTGGGTAATATTAAATATTAGCTGTTCTATTTACATACGCATTCTGATTTTTCATTTGAACATACGCATGTACTCTGCCTCAACTCGAAGAGGCATTAGTTTGGATCAACATACGCTCGGGGGTGGTGGTCAGTACCGGTTAAAGGTACCAACCGCATCGATAGTCACATCGATCGGTTTGTATTCGAACCGGTACTATCTAGTAGCAACGGCTACGATTGCGGTGGATATTAGTACGGTGTAAGGCACTAACCGTGCGATCGATGTGAAACTATCTCGACCCGGCTTGTCTTGTGAACCAAGATCTGTCATAATTTAAACTTGGTCCTCCTCCCGCTCTGCGGACCAAGATCAATTGATCACCACGAGAAGAACGGCGATTCGGGCAAGAGCTCCAAGGAAGGGGAGGTGCTGCCCAAATTTTATAATTTTGGTCATTTTACTCCAAGCAAGGTAACTAAGGTTAGTACCATCATTCCTCACTACATTTGTGTTAAATGGAGCCTCTTCTTTGCTTGAATTATGAAGAAAATTTGATCTTTTCCATTAATCGATGAAAGATTACAAATGTAAAGTTCTAGCTCGATCTTTTCAAGTAGGATGCAAAAATTTACTCGCAACCAAGGTAACTAAGCTTAAATTTGCTTGGATTATAATATAGCTCGCATTTAAGGTGTGGATCTAGCTCAAATTTACATTTTAGTTCCATCGTTCGATGTAGGATGGTGCATATATAGTTGGGGAAATTAAGAATGGTGCATGAAAATCATAGCTTTTAGGATCTTCAAATTGCAATAGTTATGTGCAAAAAAGAAGAATTTTAAATTCATTTGCGAATTAAAACAATATTAAAAATATAAATGGTTTTACAGAAAATATAAAATGAGTTGAAGATTCGAGAAAAGTTTTAAAAAATTTTGTGAAAAAGTTTTCAAAAAAAGTTTTGAAAATTTGAGCAAAGCTGTCATGAAATTATGCTTGCATTAATATTTAGGTTTTGGTTCCATCGATTGATGAAGAATTTTGAATCTAGATTTTCATTGACTAATTATTTTAGTAGGTTGCAAAAACTTGTCGAGTATGAATACCGGAGCAAATAATCATTTTATGGAAAAATATGTAATGAAATATAGTGCCTTTAATGTATATTATGAAATAAAATCATTTTAAAAATATAGTTGTCTTGATTTGGATTTTGGGAAATGTTGAACAATTCATTATCGGAAAATGAGCTAAAAGTTACCTTGATGTAATATAATGTAGATGGACCGCGATGGATGTACATGGACCGACGCTCCCGGAGTTCTTGCGGGGTTTGCAAGATTTTCTTCGTGCGGCCGATGCATACACGACGTCGAGGCTACATATGTTGTCCATGCATAGACTGCAAGAATGAGAAGGAGTGGGCAAACTCCAGCCACCTTCACTTCCATTTGCTCACAAGAGGTTTCATGACAAACTATACTGTTGGACCAAGCATGGTGAAGAAGAAATTATACAAGAAGGCGGTGAACAAGAAGAGGCGAACAATATCTTAGACTGGCCAACCTAGCTCTTGCGAAGATACATTTGGGGAGTTTGGCAATGATGACCTAGACCAGATCTCGCTTGATGGAGAGGGAGAATACATCGATGAAAGACGTTACGAAAAGTTCCAGCGCCTATGGGAGGACCACAAAACATTGTTGTACCCAAACAGCCAACAGGGCCATAAAAAGTTGCGTACTACACTAGAACTGATGCAATGGAAGGCGACCAATGGATTATCTGATAAGGGATTCGACGAGTTGTTATGCCTCATCAAGAAGATACTTCCAGAGGGTAACACATCGCCGAAACTACGTACAATGCCAAACAAGTTGTCTGCCCTTTGGGGTTAGAGGTACAGAAGATACATGCATGTCATAACGATTGTATCCTTTATCGCAATGAGTACGAGGATTTGGATGTTTGTCCGGTATGCAAAACTTCGCGGTATAAGACCAGGCGTGATGACCCAGGTGAGGTAGAGGGGCAGCGTAAGAAGAAGAGGCCCCCTGGTAAGGTGGTGTGGTATTTCCCTATAATACCACGGTTGAAGCGTTTATTTGAGAACAAAGCGCATGCCCTGATGATGCGCTGGCACAAAGAAGACCGTAAGGAGGACGGAAGGCTAAGACACCTGGCGATGGCTCCCGGTGGAGGAAAGTCAATAGAACATACCGGACTTTGGCCGAGGATGCGAGGAACATAAGGTTTGGGTTGAGTACGGATGGGATGAACCCGTATGGCGAGATGAGCAGCAATCACAAAGACTTGGCCCGTGACTATGTGTATCTACAACCTTCCTCCTTGGCTGTGTATGAAGCGGAAGTACATTATGATGCCGTTGCTTATCCAAGGCCCGAAGCAACCTGGAAACGACATCGATGTGTACCTCAAACCGTTGGTTCAAGATCTGCTAACATTGTGGAACGATGGTGTACGTGTATGGGATGAGTACAAAAGAGAGCACTTCATTTTACGTGCATTACTATTTGTAACCATCAACGATTGGCCTGCACTTGGTAACCTGTCGGGCCTATCCATCAAAGGATATAAAGCCTGCATCCACTGCTTAGAGGAAACGGACAGCAAGTACCTAAAAAACTCTCGAAAGGTTGTGTACATGGGCCACCGTAGATTCCTCCATACGAAGGACCCATTAAGGAGGAAGGGTGAGAATTTTGATGGGACGGAAGAGAAACGTAAGAAGCCCCCGCATCGCAGTGGGGCTCTTGTATTTTCTTTGGTAAATGATCTGAAAGTAGTATTTGGAAAAGGTCCAGGTAGCAAACCTGTCCCGACAAAACAAGATCACACAAAGCCCATTTGGAAGAAGAAGTCAATATTTTGGGACTTACCTTCTTGGAAAGACTTAGAGGTTCGCCACTCCTTTGGACTTCATGCATATCACAAAGAATGTCTGCGTGAACTGCTAGGCTTCCTAGATATGTATGGCAAATCAAAAGATACACTTCAAGCACGAAAGGACCTACATACGGGAATCGAGAACGACCTACATCAGGAAATGAGAGCGGAAGGACAACATTACCTCCACCCCACGAGCTACACTCTGAGCAAGGAAGAGAAGAAAAATATGATTAAGTTCTTGAACAGTGTGAAGGTCCCTTCTAGATACTCCTCGAACATAAGGAGACTCATAAACACAAAAGAGAATAAAATCGTACACATAAAATCCCATTATTGTCACGTGTTTATGACACGATTGCTCCAGTGGCGGTGCGAGGTATTACGCCGACAGGTACGAGGGACAATCATAAAGTTGTGCTCGTTCTTCAACAGTGTCGCAGAAGGTCATCGAGCCGAATAAGTTATGTAATCTGCATGATGACATGGTCAATAGTCTGGTTAGACTTGAGATGATCTTCCCTCCTTCATTTTTTGATATTATGTTCCATCTCATTGTCCACATTTTTAAAGATATAGAAATTCTCGGAGCCGTGTTCCTCCACATTATGCTACCTTTCGAGAGGTAAATGGGCATCCTAAAGAAGTATGTTCAGTAGTCGGTCTCGTCGAAGGCTGCATTGCGCAGGTGTCGGCCTGCAGGAGGTGATCGAGTTTTGTGTTAATTACATTGATGATCTGAATCCGATTGGCGTTCCTGTATCACGCCATGAGGGGAGGCTACGAGGAAAAGGGACTTTAGGGAGAAAAGAATCCTATAGCCACGATCTACTTTCATTTAAACAAGCACATTTCACAGTATTGAAACAAGCAACTGTAGTGGCTCCATATATGTATGATTACGAGATGAGTCTATGCGCCCAATACCCAGAGAAGTCAGATAAGTGGATCGCAGTCGAGCAAATGGATCATTTCGGCGGTTGGTTACAAAAGCAACTGTTGGGCAACCATACAGATGATGAACAGTTGAAACTCTTGGCTCGGGGACCATCCACAACAGTCATATCATTCCAAGGGTATGAGATAAATGGGTACACATTTTACACAATGACCCAAGATAGCAAGAGCCTCAACCAAAACAGGCGTCAGTATAGATGCCTTGGACAAAAATGGAAAGATGGATACCTATTATGGTTTCATACAGAGATTTGGGAGCTCGAGTACGGACCTTTAAAAGTCCTCTGCTTCGGTGCCAATGGGTCAAGCGGCGGCCGTGGAGATCGATGAGTACGGTATGACAACTGTGGACCTCAAGCAAGTGGCCTATAGGGATGAACCATTCGTGCTCGCTAATGATGTGACACAAGTATTCTATGTGATGGACATGGACAAAGAAACAGAAAAGCGAGAAGGACAAGCCTACTAAAAGGAAGAGGCGACATAACAAATCACAGAAAACATAAATCAAAATGAGAAGACTAGCGGTAGCGATCAACCAAGGCACCACGTGGTTCTTTCGTGTAAAAGAAGGATTGTCGGAGTTGAGGGCGTCACGGACGAAGAAGAGTATAATCAATTCGACGAGCTGCCTCCTTTCACAGTGGACGTAGACATTAGTGACCTGAATGATACAGAGGACTGTCCTTACGTACGCCGCGATCATAATGAAGGATCGCTTGTAAAAACAAAGTAGTTAGCAAATAAGTCCAATCTTGTCTACTGTGTTCCCATGCTACTAAATTGTCTATTGTGATGGATCACTTTGCTTTCTTTTGGTGTAATAGACTACTAACATACTAGTTGTGTATTAATTACCTTTTTTATTTTTTGTAAATCATTTTAGTGTGGAATAATAATGATTTATTATTTTTTATTAAGCAAAGAAGCAATAATTGAATTTAAGCAAAAATTACTTTATTTTTTATATTTTTAATTTATATTAATAACCTTATCTTGTTTATATATTATTGTTGAATTGTAGAAACTATAAAAGGAATTTATAAATGACTAGTAATAAGGATTCCAATTTGCATTGGAATTATAAGAGTGCAAAAAATCATTTTTTTCTTTCATTTTATTGTAAATAGAGTTTGAATTTAATTCTAATCGATCTTAGGTTGGTGTATTTAACCAAGATCTTGATGTGATCTAATCAGTACCGGTTGGATACACCAACCAGTACTGACAGCTCCTAGGTTTTCCTCATATGTGGAATGATCAGTCCCGGTTGGTGTATCCAACCGGTACTGATGTGTATATCAATCCCGGTTGGATACACCAACCGGGACTGATGGTGCCCCTATAAACTTCCCTGCCGCCATTTCCTCCCCACCTTAGTGCTCCTCCCGCCCGATTTTATCCCATTTCCTCCTCCTGACGCGCGCGCCGCCGCCACCAGAGCCTGTGCCGGCGTCGGAAGCCCTCCCGGAGCTCGCCCCCGCCCGATGGCGCCGCCCTCCCGGAGCTCGCCCCCCCCCTCGCCGTCCGAGCTCGCCCCACCCGACGCAGTGCCGCCTCCCTCGACGACGGCGCCGCCCTCGGATCAAGCCGCCGTCTCGAGCTTCGCCCCCGACGGCAGTGCCGCCTCTCGACGGCAGCGCGCCTCCGGATACGCCGCCGTCCGAGCTCGCCCCACCCGACGGTGCCGCCCTCCCCGACGGGCGCTGCCGTCCGGACCTCGCCCCACCGACGGTGCCGCCTCCCTCCCCGACGGCGCCGCCCTCCGAGCTCCCCGACGGTGCCGCACCCTCCCCCGACGGTGCTCCCCTCGCCGCTTCTTGCCTCAGAATATATCTCTGGTGTACATGTATGGTGTAGATTCACGTTGGATTTGCTAATTGGAGGAAAATGTGTAGTATTTCTATTTCGGTTGTGATCTTGTTCAAGAACAGATGTTGAATGAATGCTAACATGATGTTGTACTGATCAATTAGACATTAGCTAGTATTGTTTCAGCAATTAGAGCAATTAGACCATTACATTGTCACTTTGCCAGATTGCAACGTTCCCGCCAACGGTGAATTGGCACCTGTATAGAATCGAAACTTTTTTGTATATGTTGCAAACGTAATATATTTGCAATGTCAGGCCTTGTATGCAAAATGATGTAAGTTCCAGTTGCAATAAATGACCTAGAGACCGTCGATTTATGTACCATTAATTACATTGATGAAGAACTGGTTACTCCAGAGATATATTCTCAATTGTCAATATCTGTTCTTTTCCATGTGGTGGAGGTAATGTTATGTATATGTGAGATGTGTCAGATGAGTAATTATATGTCAAATGTGATGTATATGTGAGATGTGTCAGTATATTTGAAATGTGAAATGTATAAGTAGAGTTGGTCTAATCAGCATTTGTTCCTCGCCGTCTTCCACGCCGTTAATTTGCAGTGCCTTCTTCTAGCCTAAGAAACAACGATGGACGGCGAAGGATTTGATCAAGAAGAATTTATGAAAAATTTGATTGCGGGAGATGGTGGTTATGAGGCCGCAGAGCACGATGAGGCTGCAGAGCACGATGAGGCCGCAGAGGTAACAATCAATCACGTTAAATTGTCGATTTCACTATCATGCTAAGTCAACATTTTGACCCATTCATGATTGTACCATGCTTTCAGATCGATCAACCAAGCGGGCAATCACGACAGCGAGGTCCAACCAAGAAGCCGAAGGCAAGATATGTTGTCACCGAAGTCAACGAGAACGGCCAACCTCAGAAACCCTTGACGGTGATTGGGCCGTTCAATTCGGCATGCGGCGTCCACGTTAGGGACCATGTGCCCATTAGCGTAGCAAAATGGGACCAGGTTCCTGAAGATACAAAGAACATGCTTTGGAACGATGTCAGAGAGACATTCACCTTCCCCCAAGGGACCGAAGAGAAGGTGAAGAGTTACACTCTCAAGAAGATGGCCATCGCATTCCAAACTTATAAAAAGAAGTTGAACATAGAGTATATCAAGGAGAATCGAACGCCCGACTTCAACAAGTTCCCGAAGTTGCAAGATCACTGGGAAGCATTCGTGAACTACAAGACTTCAGAGGAAGGTCAAAGTTTGAGTGAGAAGAACAAGCTAAATGCACAGAAGAAGAATTACCACCACCGACTCGGCCCTGGTGGTTACCGTCAAGCAATACCCAAATGGGAGAAGAGGGAGCATGACCTGCTAGCGAAGGGTGTCACACTCGCAACAATGGAATGGCCTGACAGAGCAAAGCATTGGTTCTATGCTCACAGTGGTGGCCTCGATGATAGCGGCAATGCGGTGTTTGGGGAGTCTTTGAGAGATGTGGCTGAAGGCTTGTGCGATCCATCGAGGAGACTTCCCAAGGTAACTTCGTACCAAACAGGTAGAATGATGAGCTAACAAGGGCTCTACAAAACCCGGAGCACCCTTGACGTACACGAGGCGTTGGCGTCGTCCCGTTGAAGGTTGGTTTCGCTAATGACGCCGAGACCTATAGGAGTCGGATGAGAAGCAAGGCTCGACATGCACAACAACTTAGTGCACTTGAAGAGCGATGACTCGAGATAGAGGAACAGTTAGCCCAGAGCCAACAATGGGAGACGTGCTAGGAACCTCCCGGCAATCCTAACATCATCACCCACCGGCAGCGTGAGCAATGCGCTCCGGTGAAATTTGCCCGAAGCGGACTTGGACAGGTATCCCGTAGATGACATCAGGCAGCAGACACCTTGTGAGCTGCATGTCGGGGCGCGAAACCTCTCCTTGAAGGCGGCGCATGGCATGGTTCACCCAGTGGAGCCAGGGCAGCTCATCTATGGCCAACAGATACCGTCAAACTACTCCAAGGTCTCGGTGGAGGAGGTTTGCCCAGGGTACGAGGACCTTGAGCTCGAAATTCCCGGAGGTGACGGGAGTACGAAGCTAGGAGAGGCGGTACACACTTTCATCCTATGGCGCAAATGGCACATAATTTTTCGAGATAACATGGATGTGTCCTCTCTACGAAGAAGCCCGACTCCTACACCACTTCCCGCACACCCAAGCCCAAGAAGAAGCCCGACTCCTACACCACCTCCCGCACACATAAGCCCTAGGAAAAGCCCATCTCCTCCCAAGAAGGCGCCGACTCCTACACCACCTCCCGCGCACATATGCCCTACGAGAAGCCCGTCTCCTCCCAAGAATGCGCCGACTTCTACACCACCTCCTGTGCACTTAAGCCCCACAAGAAGACCGTCTCCTCCCAAGAAGGCGCCAACCAAAGGAAACAAGCCAGCAGCTCCCAAGAAGACGAGGTCCTCCACCCAATCCAAGAAGTTGCGTCCACTTTCGAAGCTGGCGTACGATATGACCGACGAGGAGACCAATAAGATTGTACAAGGTGAGGTAACTGAATTTTTTAGACCCAAGTCACCAAAGAAGAAGGTTCAACCTGGCACGAAAGAATTTCACAAAGGCTTGACAACTATTACAAATTTGAAGGATCAAAAAGAAATGCCTCGCCAATCAAACTACGAGCGCACATTGCGAAAGGAATGCCACAAGAAGTTGACAGCTGAGGACAAGGAGAAGGAGAAGGCTAAGGCGATGCTACAATTCTTTGATGAAACTGGGCTTGACCCAAGTCAAATATTAGGCACAACAGAAATTGAGTATGCCCAAGTAAGATGGTCATTTACATTGGGTGGATCATTGGTCAGGCGTGAGGAGCTGCTCCACCTAACGACAAAGATGCGGCAATTCCATGAATGGTACTTGGACGCGATCAAGCATGGTCTACAGTTGTTTGCTGTCAGGTACAAGGATCAAGATTTTTTTCACGGTGACGGTGAATTTTTTATGGAATGGCACGTCATGTATGATCTATACTGCATGACGCCCTCGGTAGCGTCCTTGGTGGGTTGCTGGACTCTGTAAGTGTCTTATTTACAAAAAACCATCGTGCGTGCCCTTGTAGAGTACGGACCTTGCAAGCCTAACTAATTTCTTCTTGTGTAGCATGGAGATACAAAGATGCCGAAGGGATCAAATTTTTGACATAGGATTCATGGACCCAGTAGTTATCAACGAGACAACCATTAGATACAGCCCAAGCGAAACACAGACTAACGTATACAATGTGCTAATGGGACATCAATATAAGTCAAGGATATATCTACCCTACGCACATGAGTATGTGTTTTCGTACATCCTTGTTCTACTCCTTTTTCATAACACTATGTTAGAACTAATTAGTTATCTATGTTGACATATGTACAGTTTTCACTGGATTCTTATTATGATCGAGCTAGATCATAGTCGGATCACAATTATGGACTCGAGAAGGAAACCAGTTCAAACGTATCAAACCTTCATCGATTTGCTCGACCGGTATTAATTCTTGTTCCTTTCATTATTGTATTACTTCTATTTCCTTCCATTTGAAACAAATTCTAATCATGTACAATTGGTAATCACATGTGTAGTGCATTCGCTGATTTAGCTGCTAAAAATAGGGGCGCATTCAAGGAGAAATTGAAATTACAATGACCTCTCAAGTACGTATATCATAAAGCTAGCTTTTTAGTTAGTTAAGTTAATTTCCTTGCATTCATTTCACGCTTTCAAATTTTTCAACCGCAGATCTTGAGTCAGTCGGCGGGCAACAATTTATGCGGTTACTACGTATGTGAGTTTTTGCACACCCAAACCGGAGCCGCTGACCGCATGCTAAAAGGCGACAAGGGGGTGAGTAAATATAATTACTACCTTTAACGATGTATATTACTCCTTACATCTTGTACAAATTCAAGGATTGATTTGTTAATGACTTAACGGCAGGTGCCTCAATATTTGGCGGAACAAGGTTCGGAACTCTCGCCGGCGCGAGTGAGAGCAATTCAAGAACAACTCGTTGGCTTCATTTACGATGAGGTTGTAAATCCAAAAGGCGAGTTCCACGAACCAAATTTTAATAGGTGGGGCCCTTCAATAAGGACCGGTGAACTGTCATTCTCGACATCTACGGCTAGCAAGAGCGATGCACGTAAAAAATCCCAATGAACAGAAGGAAAAGAAATACTGGAGTTGTAATTAAAGTTGTGTGCATATTGTAGTACATTATATGTAATTAAATTTGTTAATGAATGTACAGTGATTTTATTATCAGGCAAATGTGCATGATTGATTATATGTGTTTTAATTCGTTGTGATTTAACACACACATGAAGTCACCGTGATTTGATATAATATATTGTAGTATATTATATATAATAGCCAGTATTGGACATACACATATTTACATATATATTATATACAACCCATCAGTACCGGTTAGATAAAACAACCGGTACTGATGAGGGCCTCATCAGAACCGGTTGGAGACACCAACCGGTACTGATAAGGTCCACTGGGTCTCACGATGCGCTGCCACGTGTGACTACCAACCGGTATTGATACTCTATCAGTACCGGGTGAGGGAACCGGGACTGATGCTCAAGAGCATCAGTCCCGGATGGCCTGTACCGGTTCAAAAACCGGTACTAAAGGCTCTTTTAAACCGATACTAAAAGCCCTTTCCGTAGTAGTGCTTGCTGTTGGCTAATTGACTTGCAGGGTGGAAGTGAAAACTAGAGAAATGTAAGTTTGAATGCCCAGATCCCGAGGCGGCTGCGAGGAGACTGAGTGAAACCGTCGTCAAGTGCTTGTAAAATTTACTCCAGTAAATCGTGGGTGATGAAAAATTTCTCCCAATGTCATGCGTTGTTCCGTTAGTAAACGCATGAATTTTCGGCCCAAAGAATAAGTCATCGTATTCATGACAACCAATTCCAGGGAAGAAAGACGCAAAGATTGTTGTTTTGCCGATATTTACAAGTTCATTAATTTTCTTTTTACCTCATAGGGGAAACAAAATCGTTAGGTGGTTCTCCACTTATGCATTCTGATGCCCAGTTCAACTGCCTTTACTGGAGCGATACAACGAAGGCAGTTCTCCTTGCTTTCGTTCAAGAGAGAAGAGAGAGCTTATGCCCAGTTCAACTGAAGACGGTGTCTGCTGCTAGTACGTCTGAGCATGGTACAAAATCTCCCCGAGATTTTGGTAATCTGGTCGAAATTTCAAATTTCAGTCAGAGCAAAGATTCTAAATCTTGGTGGGTTTTTTTTTTTTTTGAATTTTTCAAATTGCTACAGTAATTTCGAGGAGTCTCAACGAAATTGTCTTTTTGGACCGAAATGGTACAAAATCGACCAGTTTTCATAGTTTATGACTACTTGATTTAGGACCAAATTTTTGTGAAGAGTTTTAGTGCCTTTTTTGAGAAATACATGTGAAATTTTTTCAAAAAAAATACATACACAAATTATGTCTTTGCTATAACAACTTTCTTCTTCCTTGTGCTCAACCATTTGGTTCTCATGCCGACACATGCTAAGCTCACCTTCTACGAAATATATGGCCTCCGATCATCCAGCAAATATGCACAACAAATGAATGAGTACAAGTACAAGATCAAATTAGAGAACAACTGAAATAGTTGATGCCTTACTTTCCTAAATATCTATTCATGCTTCCCAGAATTGGTCTTCAAAACAATCAGCAATTGATGCTAAGAAAGACTATACTACAGCCTTTCTTAGGTATCACCTACATAAATATATTCATGCTTCCCAGAAATTGCTTTTCACAACAACCAGCAATTGATACAAAAAAAAGGGTACTACTGCAGCCTTTCTTAGATATAACCTGAAACTCTTAGTACAGATCGTCTGCCTACAGGTCCATTACCTATGCTATCTATCACTTTTGGCAGTTTCACGAAGGGGGATATTCAGTGAAAACCTTTCTTACCGTGAAAACTCCGTGAAACCCACGTGTAAAAGTTTTAAAAAATTCTTAAAAAATTATCATACATAGGGGAGGTGAGGTTTTACAACCCTGTAAAATTTGAATACCAAACTCAATTGCATTTGAAAGATATAAAAAAGACATTCAATATAAATAATGATTTTTCACTATTTAGCACTATTCATTTTGCAATTTATCTTTTTCATATCTTTCAAATGCAATTGAGTTTGGTCTTCAAATTTCACAGGGTTGTAGAATCTTACCTCCTCTACGTATGGTAATTTTTTGAGAATTTTTTAAAACTTTTACACGTAGATTTCACGAAGCTTTCAAGGGATATGTTGCCTTTCAGGAAACCCTCTATACCCTTTATTGTTGTTAACTAGCTGACTATGTTCCAATATAACTTGTTGGTGAACTATATACTGCTTTGGTGGGAGGAAGTGACGAAGATCAAACTACATGAACCGTGTCGGTGATTTTACGTGCAAATACTTAATATTTTGCATTAAACAGATAGAAAATATAGATAAATATTTGCATAAATTTTTCATATTTTTTTCTAACCTCCGGAGGCCATTTCACAGGGTATTGAAAAGGGCCAAAATTTTGGTCATTCCGGTTTTACCGCCTTAAAAAATACCAATTTGAAATTTGATTTTTGAATTTTTTTTTAAATTCTGATTTCGATCACCCTCGAAATGTGATCCGAAAATGAAATTTAAAACCCTGCTCTTGGGGAGCTTGACATGACACATATCCAAAGCTATCAATGCGATTAAAAAGCTGGACAGATCGAACACGCATGCAACTCGTCGACGAATGCACTGTGCATACAGTGCATCCTACTGAGTAATTGACCTGTGCAGCGCGCGGCTGTTGGCACAGAGAAAATGGTTAGAGATGATAATGCTAGTAACATTAAAAAGCAGCGTGCGCACAACTGACCATACTGCTTCAGATAGTTTCACCAGATGATCAACCGAGTTGGGCTTGCATCCCCTGCAAGAGGATTTGTGCTGCAAACTTAAATCAATCTGCAAACACCTTATTATGCAGAGAGAAAAGCTAGCCGTAACCCCCAGTGTTACGACCGATCGATATATCACACCGTGGTGGAAATCGCAACAGAGATTAAAAGACGAGATAGAAGAGATAGTTCAGAGGAAGAACACAGAAAGAGAGAAAGAGTAAAGTAGCTGTATTCTTTCGATATTCTTTTTCTTGCTTTTCACGATTCGCCAGTATAGGGTATTTATACCCCTCTCCCATGACACTCTTTGCTAAAGACTCGTAATTAATCCTCACTTTACTTCACTTAGTTCTTAACTGTAAACTATCCTGTTACACGTATTTTGTTTTCTATTGTCCCTATTTGCACTGTAGCCCGTAATGTTTCTTCTCTCCCGTCAGAGTACTCTATTGCCCGTCTCAACGCCCGACTCTGTGTCCGCCGTAACACCCAGGCACCAGTATGGTAGAAGTTAAAACACCGGCTTGCATTACCTAGACCCCCAGGCACCAGTATGGTAGACGTTAAAACACCTGCTTGCGTCACCTAGATCCCCAGGCCCCAGCATCAAACTTTCAACAGGCGCGATATAAGACAAATCGGGCTACAGCACTAACGGGAGGTAATCAACCGGTATGTATCATGCTCAAGGTGAGTACGACCGACATACACACAGGTTCAATCACAGAAGCTACCTAAAGTCGACACAGCTAGGGGTATTATTTTGTCTCTTGTTTCCACTAAGGGTTTCAAGGAGCCTTTGCCGTTGGCTCGTCGCTTGGCACATCGTCCTCGTCATGGTAGATGTTCTCCGCCATCTGCCATATCTGAAGGATGTTGTCTTCAGCGACGCTGGCGACCACCCAGTCCTCGCACGGGTTCCAGGAGAAGTCAGAGATCTTGCTTGTATGGCCTCCGTGAATGAACAGGAGTTCAGGAGGGCCATCTTCCGCGTCCTCTGGGGTTTGCTCCTGGTCAATTCTGTCGACACAACGGTGATGTTAGTATTCACTTCAAGAGTTCATTAGAAAACAAATTCCAAAATGAAATTACCCTTCAAAGCTGGACGATTGTTTTTACCTGCTTAGGTCCCAGACCATGAGCCTTCTGCCCAGGCAACAAGATGCAAGTATAGTCTCATTCTTTGGGCTCCATCCAACTTGAAATACTTCCTCTCTGATTACACAATATATTAATAGCTTAAGACCAGTAATAACAAACCAACAACGTAACATGAGTACCGCAGATATGTACAGTAAAATAAACATGCTATATTTTGGGTTGGCTAAAAAGGAAGCAGCTTTGAACTGAAAAGTGACAGTGAAAACTGAAAACATACTTGTGACAATCAAAGGTGTGCAGGGAAGTATCAATCTTCCGAAGATCAAATAATTTGACAGTCTTGTCAGTTGAACCGGTTGCAACAACCCATTCGTTGAAGGGGTTGAAAGCCAGGCAATTCACCTATAAATAAAGAAAGCATTAGAAAACAAGAATCTAATAGGCACCATTCTCAGGAACCATATGCTTAAAAGTCTTGAAGTACATTAAGTACAATGGAAGTCTATGATGCACCTATATGCATCTCATAGCCCTGGTTACACATTATAACAGAACAATGGAAACCTCAAATTTTTAGTATTGGGCAATCCAAATAATTGACCGTTAATATGACATAAGATATGAGAAAAAGAAAAAGAAACAGAGGGCTCTTCCAGGAGAATTTATAGAAAGAATCGAAAGCAATGAAGCAATGAGTGTCCAGTGAAACAGCCAGCGAATACAAAATTACTAACGACTGAAAAGCACTGGAGTCATAGAAAATATTGTATTTACAAAAATCCATATCAGACATCTTTTTGTTTTTTTGAGTTTGGACACAACATTGAGGTTTCATATGAAACTACTTCGTACTGCTGGGTAATGTCACAGGACGAGGACCCGCCAGCAGAATTGGAACGAAGGGAGTAGTGGTGAGAGGGAGGAGGGCGCGCCCTAGCCCACCTGCGGCGCAACGAGGAAGCCGTGACGCCTGTCGCGCGGCAAGGTGGCTAGGACGGCAAGTCTCAGAGGAGGAGGAACACAGGAGTTGAGGCAATTTTCTCATATTCCAAAGGTAAAAGCTTAGCCCTCTTAAATAGGGAGAGCTCCTAACAATTAAGGTAATAACTATTATATGGAAGGAAATATCTTAACAAACAAGGAAACTAATAGATTAATTCCAACTAACTCTGATTGAAATCAGTTTATTCCTTTTCGTGACTCTAAACCGAATTCCCCTGAAGATCAGGGCTGGATTTCTTCTTGCGTCGGCCATATGTAAGGCCCCACATGACATCTCTCCCCTCCTCCTCAAAAAGCTTGTCCTCAAGCTTGAAATCTGGGTACATGTGGCGAAACTTGTCGAGCGGTTCCCAGGAAGTGGAGGCAGATGGCAACCCGTCCCATTGGACCAAGAGTTCATGCTGACCGCGTGCTAGCCGTGCCCGCAAGACCTGGGATGGAGCTGGACATGCCCGGCCATGCACAATGGGTGGAAGCGTTGGAGGTGCTGTTGGTGGATCCCCAACAAATGGTTTGAGGAGGCCAACATGAAAAACGTCTTCGATCCTGGCACGAGAAGGGAGTTGAAGCTTGTATGCCACAGAACCAATACGATGGTCGACCTTGTTGGGCCCAAAGTAGCGAGGTGCAAGTTTGCCATGCCCCTGGAAAGTAATGGCCGAAGCTTGACGATGAAGGAGGCGGAGCCATACCCAGTCACCGGGAGCAAACTCCAAGTCACGGCGGCCTTTGTCGGCTTGGGTCTTGTAGTGTTGTTGGGCTTGCAGTAGACGGCCATGGATTTCTGTAAGAAATTCATTGCGATCCGTGAGGAGGCTATCCACAGCCGGCAAATTTGAATCACCCGGGTTGTATTGTCGCCATGAGGGGGGGTCACGACCATACACCACACGAAATGGCAATGTCTGGAGCGAAGCTTGGAAGCTGGTGTTGTAGCAAAACTCGGCCCAGGGTAACCAGCGCAGCCATTGCCGTGGACGATCCCCAGTTAGGCAGCGAAGGTACGTGACGATGATTTTGTTGACCACTTCAAATTGACCATCGGACTGGGGGTGGAAGGCAAAGCTAAAACAGAGTTTGACACCAACCAAAAGGAACAGTTCGGTCCAAAAATTGCTAGTAAAAACCGGATCACGATCACGAACAATGGAAGTAGGAATCCCATGAAGGCGGGACCACTTCGTCGAAGAAAACCCGAGCCACTGAATGTGCCGTATAGGGGTGGCTGAGTGGCAGAAAATGTGCGGACTTGGAGAAACGGTCGACCACGGTGAGGATGACCGTCTTGCCGCAAATTCGTGGAAGCCCTTCAACGAAGTCCATGGCGATATCAGACCAAACTGTCGATGGTAGCTGCAGAGGCTGGAGGAGGCCGGCCGGGTGGAGCTGTTCGCCTTTACTGCGTCGGCAGACAGTGCAGGACCGAACAAAGTCTTGGACCAAGGTGCGGGCATTGGGGATATGAAAGTCAGCTCACAGGCCGTGAAGTGTCTTCTGGACCCCTTCATGACCTGCTTGATGCGCGGCGGCCAAGATCTCTGGTAAGAAAGAAGAGGTTGGGGAGATGAAACGCGATTGCGGAAGACGATGAGGTCATCCACAATGCTCCAAGGGCCCTGTTGTTGGTGCGCGCGAATCTTGTCCCGTAAATCCCAAAGGGTGGTATCATGTTCTATTTCTTGGCGAATTCCATCAGAGGGCAAAGTGAGGGCTGGAGATGGCACAACTGATGGTTGTTGGTTATGTGTCCCGGTGGGAGAGAGCATTTGCGACAATATTGGATTTGCCAAGCCGGTAATCAATAGTGAAATCATACCCCAATAATTTACTCACCCAATGATGTTGTGGGATGGTTGACAAGCGTTGATCCAACAAGAATTTTAAGCTGTAGTGATCTGTCCGGATCAAGAATGGGCGGCCCCAGAGGGATGGTCGCCAAAAACGCACTGCTTGCACAAGACCAATCAATTCCCGTTCGTATGCCGGTAGGGAAGCATACCGAGGGACCATTGGTCGACTGAAGAAAGCAATAGCGTCGGTGCCCTGGTGAAGGACGGCGCCAATGCCATGACCCGAGGCATCGCACTCGACGGTGAAGGCGACATTGAAATCCAAGTTGCAAGATTGGTGCGGACATCAGTGCTAACTTCAAAGTGGAGAATGCAGTGGCTGCTTCGTCGGACCATTTGAAAGCTTCCTTCTTGAGCAGCTTGGTGAGCGGGGCGGCTAAGTCACCAAAGCCGCGAATGAATTTGCGATAATATCAAGCGAGGCCGAGGAATCCACGGACCGCCCGGACAGAACGGGGAGTAGGCCAATCTTGTACAGCCTCCACCTTCTGGGCATCCATAGCAACCCCTGCGGCTGAAATGATGTGGCCGAGATAAGCCACAGATGGTTCCCCGAAAGAACATTTGGAGCGTTTCAAGAATAACCGGTGGTGCTGGAGGGCTTGGAATACAGTCTGGATGTGGCGTAGATGCTCCAACCATGAGGAGCTATAGATCAGAATATCATAAAAAAAAACGAGAACAAATCGGCGGAGAAAAGGGCGGAGCACCTCATTCATAAGGGCTTGAAAAGTGGCCGGTGCATTGGTTAAGCCAAACGGCATGATCAAGAATTCAAAAAGGCCCTAATGTGTGCGAAAAGCCGTCTTCTCGATATCAACCGGGTGCATTAACACTTGATGATAATCGGAGCGGAGATCAAGCTTGGTGAAGAATTTGGCTCCACGAAGCTCGTCAAGAAGCTCATCCACCACGGGGATGGGAAACTTGTCTTTGATGGTGCGATCATTGAGGGCGCGATAGTCGACACAAAACCGCCATGATCCGTCAGATTTTTTGACAAGCAAGACTGGGGCCAAGAACGCCGAGCAGCTTTTGCGGATCACACCTTGCTGTAACATCATTGTGCATTGTTTCTCAAGCTCATCTTTTTGCAAGTGAGCGTACCGATATGGCCGCACTGCGATGGTGTCGGTGCCTGGCTTCAAGTGAATGCGATGGTACCGCTCACGAACAGGAGGCAGGCCGAATGGTTCAGCAAATAAAGCCTGAAAATCATCCAACAAGGCCTGCAGCAGCTCCTGTCCGGTGCATGCCTGGAGGGCGGTCGTGGGCGAGGAGTTGTGCACTCCAGACCAAATGATATGATGCCTGGTCATATGAGTGAAGTCCCAAACAATTGGACCAAGGGTACCAAGCCATTGAACGCCCAAGATGATGTCGAAATCATCCAGGGGAAGGACGTAACAGTCCAGAGCAAAGTGGACGCCATCGATTGCGAGCTGCAGATTACGACAAACTCCAGGGCTGGAGATGCGATCACCATTAGCAACCAGGACCTGGAGACTGGAACACGGACGAAGAGGAACCCCGGCGGTCTTCGCGACGCGGTCGGCGATGAAATTGTGTGGAGCCTGAATCCAAGAGGGCCAAGAAAGAATGGCCGTCTATAGTCACTGGAAGGCGCATGGTCTGGCCCGACCGGGATGTGATTCCCGTGAGGGCGGCCAAAGAGATGGTTGGTTCAGTGGTCGCCTCAGGTTCAAACTCATCAAGGACGTCCAGTACTTCCAGGACAAAGAGCTTGCATCTGTGGTCGGACGTGAATTTTTCGTCGCAATGATAGCAAAGACCCAACGTACGGCGGCGATCCATCTCAGCAGGAGATAATGTGCGCCGTGGCAACATAGGTCGGGAACAGGGATGGACCGCTGAATCTCTGGCCGGAATGCCTACGGACAAAGCCGTGGATCCTCCTGGAACGGACGCAGGCGGGGGGCGCCAAGGTCGGCGATAAGGCGCAGCCTGGGACGAGCTTGTCAAGAATCGGCGCTCATAGGCACGAGCGAGACTCATAGCAGATTCCAAAGTCAACGGAGCTTGGAGCTCGACGTCGGTTTGGAGAGGATCCCCTAATCCGGCAGTAAATAATTGAACCTGTTGATGTTCCGAGAGGGGATCAGTGCGACACAATAAGCCAAAAATTGTTCTGAGAAGTCAGACACGGAACTCGTGCGGCGCAACGCGACTAATTCGCTCAAGGAATTAGAACGCAGCGGTGGACCGAATCGGGTATTGACGAGCTCGACGAAGTGGCGCCAGGAAGGGATACCCATATCGCGCTCCAGGCGATGATACCACAATTGCGCGGCACCAAGCATGTGAAAAGAGGCCAACCAGACTGTCTTCTTCCATGGTGCGCTGGCCGCGGAAGAACTGGTCGCAACGATTGAGCCAGGGCAGAGGATCCTCTTTCCTGTCGAAGGTTGGGAAATTGAGTTCGTAAAAACGAGGGGCACCACCGCGATCCAGTTGGAGGTGTGCTGGTGGGTCACGGTGGGAGTGCTCGGTTCCCGGGTCACGCCGAACCGTAGTCCCGTGCAGAGCAGCCCCCGATGGTCGCTGATCCTCCTGACTTGGTAATCCGTGCGGCGTACGTAAGAGGCCGCCTTGGTGTGGAAGCAGGGGTTCATGGAGGCCGCTGCCCTATCCATCCGCCTGCTCCAGTCGAGCAATGGCGATGTGGTGCGCCCTTTGCTGGTTGTCGATGTCCCGAACGGAGTTGGCAAGGGAATCCTTCTTTGCATGAAGGATCGCCTTGTCAGCCGTCATTTGCTGAAGAATATCATTCAACTTCGCCAGAAGAGGGTTAGTGGGATCCTCGCTGGACATGGTTGGAGAAACAGCGGAAGAATCTGATACCAAGTTGTCACAGGACGAGGACCCGCCAGCAGAATTGGAACGAAGGGAGTAGTGGTGAGAGGGAGGAGGGCGCACCCTAGCCCACCTGCGGTGCGACGAGGAAGCCGTGACGCCTGTCGCGCGGCAAGGTGGCTAGGACGGCAAGTCTCAGAGGAGGAGGAACACAGGAGTTGAGGCAATTTTCTCATATTCCAAAGGTAAAAGCTTAGCCCTCTTAAATAGAGAGAGCTCCTAACAATTAAGGTAATAACTATTATATGGAAGGAAATATCTTAACAAACAAGGAAACTAATAGATTAATTCCAACTAACTCTGATTGAAATCAGTTTATTCCTTATCGTGACTCTAAACCGGATTCCCCTGAAGATCAGGGCTGGATTTCTTCTTGCGTCGGCCATATGTAAGGCCCCACATGACAGGTAAATACATTGCACTTTTCCTCCCGTCACCCAAAATGAGATCATCCAGGATGCCCTTGGACCACAGACTGTTAGCACTTCTCAGTTCTCATTGTATACAGTACTCTGTTTTGTGTCATTTTGGGTGATCTATCAACGCTCACATCAGGAGTAAGAACAAATAAACAAATCGTGACAATTTGTAACCATAAATAAGATCTATCCCTTTGTACCACATAGTATCAATAGTATTCACTATTCAGAAAGAGAAAACGGAGATTCAAGGCTCAAGGATACCTACCTCACCCTGGTGTGCCACCACAGACTGTACAGGCTTGGTAGGTGCAGGACTACGCAAGTCCCAAATAAGCAGATGATGATCATCACCAACTGAACCAAATAAGTATTCATGCCTCAAATGCCAAGCAACATCTTCAACGACACCATCATGATACTAACACAGAACAAAATCAAAATATTATTGCATTAACAGAAGCGAATAACTAATGTAGACTTTCTGAGACTGAGTAACCACGGAACAACAACACTAACAAAAATGTTTTAAGAGGATGGAAAGTATTTCCAGAAAGGAAGCCTATCTTACATCCACCTATTAATTTGTGATCATCAGCTTGTACTCCATCCAATAAATGTCGTTTTAGAATTTGTGAGGTCAAACATTTTAAACTTTGACCACTAATATGCACAAAAGTATTTATGTTGGTCACATGAAAATAATATCAGTTGAGTTTTCATTAAAAAGTACCAGCATTATATCATATTATTAGTTTTGCTAAAATATAACCAGAAAAATTAATAGTCAAATGTGCATATCGGAGACCATGCCGATGTCTGAAATTACACATCATGAAACAGGAACATTTTTTTCATTAGAAGCTAGTAAGAATAAAAAGATAAGCTTGTTGCTGCCATGTTTGTTGTGACTTGTGATCTGCACATTCCCCCTTGTTTTCCTAAAAGGTGAAGTTTTTGCCGTGCACTATTTAACCAAATATATTTCCATTTCAGATATTGCAACTGCTTAGTGAATTTGCACAGCACTGCATTCTATAAGAAAGAAGTTCAGTCAAGACTTGACTTCAACTTCTTACCAGGATAAACTTTACACCAAAATCAGCACAAATACTAGATAAGTCATTTCATTAGTTCACATAGTCAGCACATCGGGACATGAACAGTACTATTGTTATGACTTATGATGCTTAACTGACTGTGGATTATGACATGCAGCACTAGAGCTAGAGAATCAAACAGATGGAAAATTGACATTCTTACATTACAAAACAGAGCTACCATGTTTTAGTGTAAAAGAGTAAAAGATAGAAGATATTTTCTATTATTAGTCATCAAAATAATGAGCGTTTAGCTTTCCAATCTGCTATATAGGAAAAATCACATTCTTTCAGAATTATGTTAAACCACTACATAATTATCATACACCGTAATCTGTACTGATACCATCAGGAATGTATTACGTGTCCTATGTCTCCAAGCACACATGCCAAATATTGTTATTGTTAACATCCCAAACAAAGCACACCAAACATTCAGAGAACCATGCTATAAGAATGTCACAGCATGAAGAATGCTTTCAACCAATGTTGCATGCAAAGCTCATTATATTAACACATTCAAATGGAAAAAGGGTCACAAGCCATACCTTAAAAATCTGAAGAGCATCAAGGGTTTTGTTTTTACTATTTGCTTTGATGTCCCATAAGCAAATTTGAGCATCATCAGATCCACTCAGCAAATGGCCCTCTTTAAAGATACTCCAAGACAAGCCATATCCTTCAGAGTTGTGCCCTTTCAGCCGTAAATCAGGATTGCATGCACCATCCAGTGGAGGCTTTGATGGGTGCCTGCTATAATCGAAGACATACACCTCCGCACTGACTGTCTTGGTAGCAATTATAAATGAATTTTGGGGCATATATCGAGCTCGATTAACCTCTCCATCATGATTTATCTGTTGAACTACTTGCACCTACAAAAGGGAGAAAATATATGTGACAACTTTGAGATTTTGCCAACAGACAGGATAAAGAGGCAGAGGCCCAGAACACATCAAATATTATCTATATGCATTGAAGACCTCACCAAAGCACTTCTTTTAGAAATATACAAGAAAATATGCCCAGGTGTAACTATTGTTCTAACAATAGCATCATGTGGACAAGCTATGAATCTAACATACTTGAAGGTCAACATCACTTAATGGATCTGCCCCGAACCCCAGCAACTTGCAAAATCTTCAATCTAGTGAGTTTTGGATCCTAAGATTTCTTCCTTTAATTCCTAAACGAGTTTTGGATCCTAAGATTTCTTCCTTTAATTCCTATACAACTTTTAAGGGACATCCAAACATTGGTGCATGTGAAAAAGGACACCTGAATTCAACAAGAGTATATTCCAACTTCCATCCATATCACAGAATCGTGCTATTCTGATATGGGAGTGCACATCAAAAGCAATACTACTGTCGATGAGCTACATAATGATTGAATATCAATTGTTTATTGTCTGTTTGGTAGCAGTGTGAAGTGGGATACAATAACAGATGCAGAACCAAAAAAAACACCAATCTCTTAGTCGCAGCGAAGTTCCGGGTAGCAACTTTTGATTGCAGCAACTAGGCTAAGGTACATAATGCAATGTCAGATCTGACCTGCTTCGACCACTAGGCTATTTCAACGGTAAAGAGTTAACACCATACAGCAAAGCAACTAACAAAATGTTCACATATATTCAAAAGAGGGACTATGTATGAAGTAGATAGCAAGTTAACCATTATATTAATAAGGCAACAAAATCCACAAAGGTACATGAAAAAAAAGTAAATTCAACATAGAATATGAAGGTATCAAAAAATGTCTGAATAGATGAACTAAATGTTCCTGAGAGTAGCAGAAATCATAAAGCTATGGAAAACCACACACCAAGAACCAAGAAAAATGTTAAGCAAGCAATTAACAACATAACCAAACATTCCACTGAAGGTTTTCTCAAAATGGCATACAAACAATGGAAAGAAGCCGTCAAATTCTTTAGAATAGGAATATTCCTCTCCACCAAGGACAATCTCAATCCCCAAGCTGTCACCATCCTAATCAGAGATCCAGATGTGCTCAAATCCTAATTTGACAGAGCAAATTTATCTCAAATGACTATTAACCATATCAAAGCTTGAAGTGGGAACCATCTCAGTTCAATCCAATTAGCCATTGTGACACACTAGAATAAATCACCTAAAACTCCTCACAAAATCTCTACTTCCTATCACATAAGCACCCCAAAAGTACCCAGTTAACAAATAATCAACAAAGGAAACCAAAATTCGGTAGTGAATCAACCACAAACTAAACCCAATTAGTCCACAGGTCACATCATAATAATAAGTATGAGGAATAGACCTTTCTGGATCCTGCACTAAACCAGCCATTACTGGCAGAGTAAAGGTCGTAGTGCTGCACAGCCTCAACATCTTCAGGGGGTAGTTGGACTTGGGCGATTATGAGGTAATTCTGACAGTTTCTAGAGGTGTGTGTGCCGAGCACCATCTTCTGCATAGATTGGTCCTGGTCAGAAAGCCACTCCACAGTGAGTGAGGGCCACTCCAACGCGTGGGTGATGACAAGGTCATACAGGTATGGCGTGTTACGCTTCCAGATCTCGAATTCCTCCCAGATCTTCTCATTCTCATCCTTCTCGTTGTCCTCCTCCTGGACCTCCTCCAGCTCAACCATCTCCCCCTCAGACTCGTCGCCAAACTCCTCCTGCTCCTCCTCCCTTCCCACCGACATCTTTGGCTTGTTCCTCTTGTTCTTCTTGAACGCCAACTTAGGGGATTGAGGTTTCTAGGGTTTGGGTCTAGGGAGTTTGGTTGGGGAAATGCCGAAACGATAGGAAGGAGTGAGGGATTTATTGGCTGGTTGGGTATTGTATTTGGGCTAAGCCAGCTTAGGGAGTAGGGCCCAGGCCCAGGGCCAGAGGGGATTTCTAACTTCACTCTAGCATTGTTGTAATCGCCAAGAGAAGGTCAATAGGGCCCAGTTATGATGAGGTAGTCACCCTTTTTTGCATAGGTTCAGCGGCAAAAGAATTGCACCAAAGCTACATCAAACTTAGAAGGTTGTAATCCAAGACAAAGGATGCAAGTGTTGTCCAGAGCAATTGGGCGTAAAGCATCTGTAGGCGGCTGTTCAAGTCCGCAGTCAAATCCCACTTCCAAGCAAAATCCGCGTATAGGTACAAACCATCAATATCCCGAAGAACCTTATGGCTTATACCATTCTGAGGGGGAGTCCATCAATACTTACCAAAATAAAACAAAAGGATACAAACCCAACAAAGTAAACACTTCAAAGAAAGAGACCAACTAAACAATAGAAAAATGCACTTGAAACATGTACAAAAAGGAAATAGGAAAAGAAACAAAACAACATTGCAGCCTCCATATTGGCAGTAGGTATTATCAAAAAAATCCTGACAGCTATAACCTAATAAGTACACAGGCAAAGTAGATAATTGGAATCTGAACTGATCGGAGTCTCAAGAGGCTTGAGCAAAACAACTTCTTGATCAAGTAAGGAACAAAAAAAGGTCTTCTTCAGCCATATTTTAGTGTATCTATGAGCCTTATCTACTAAGAGCAGTTATATAAAATGTTACAACTGTATAAGCAAAAACATAAGTTTCATAAAGCTGAATATTCTTCAAGAGAAAAAAAGACGCCGATCTCACATTGTTATTTCAGTTGTTATTATCGAAAAGGGGAACCAAATGATTCTTAGCTAAAGTTCCCATCACTAACATGCCAAATTAAGGTGCTAAGCCAACAAAGATGAAGCACTTTCAAGGCCAGATTTAGGGTCCATTGTCTACTACATTGCGATGTGAGATTCCTAGGCGCAACAGAAGCAATGTCCAGTAACCAAATGGAGCTACCTTCACATTATGCTTCAAATTATACGAAATGTTATACAGCTCCGCCACGGTATCATACCTCAAATTCAAAGAAAACCTCTATCTCCATCAAACAGATCAGATAACCTCATCAGAAACACCTGATATGGACATCAGCATGCAAAATTGAACAAAATAGTCTACTCTGTCTGCACCACCAACTAAGCCGCAACAGCCAAATTAACAGAGCAAACAATGGAAAGTACCCGACACAGCCCCTTTCCTCCTCTGACACGTCCCGCGCTAATAAATAAGCCCAAGACAATAATTAACACTAGAAAAATGCAGTGTTACTCGGACACCGTGTCCAAAAACTTTTTGGGACACTCGTGTCCATTTCCGAGTAACATCAATCGTTTCTAAAAAAATTGCCGAACCGAACACCCCGAATCCGAGTCGGATACTGATGCCCATGTCAGTGTGCACCTAAAACCCGCCAAACCCTTAACGGAACAATCAACATAAATCCCCACTGTCCTCACAACCCCCCCCCCCCCCCCAACAACATCGACAACCAAAACCCACCCGATTGCCAAGCAATCAACACTGAAATCCTAACCCGCACTAACAAGCAGATGCAGATCAATCCGTAACTAAATTACACAAGGCCACAGCACACCACAGCATCGCATATGATAATAACAACGAAGATTACTCATACATGAGGAGAGGGGGGGGCGTAGGAAGGGTGCGGAATATTATTATACCTTGCCGGATGCGGCGCCGAAGCCTCCGATGTCGGCGTGGTCGTCGTCGTAGTGCCGAGCGTCGGCCTCGGCATCGTCGAGGGGGAGCTGGACCTGGGCGAGCATGAGGTAGTTGGGCTCGTTGTCGGAGGTGTGCGTGCCGAGCACCATCTTCTGCACGGAGTGGTCCTTGCCGGGGGGCTCGGCGCGGTCGGGGAGCCACTGCACGGTGAGCGACGGCCACTCGAGCGCGTGGGTGATGACGAGGTCGTAGAGGAACGGCGTGTTCTTCTTCCAGATCTTGTACTCCTCGTTGATCAGCCGCTCCTCCACCTCGGCGCGGAACTCCTCCTCCTCCGCGGCGGCGCCCCCGGCCTTCGGCATCGTCGTCTCCTCCTCCTCCTCCTCCTAGGGTTAGGGTTTGTGGGGAGGCGGGGTTTAGATTAGAGCGGGGCGAAATGGCGGGAGGCGGTGGGAGGGTGTGAGACGGAGGAAGACTCGGGTTGTGGAGAGCGAGACTACAAAAAGAGAGCGTGGTGCCAAAAGCGGAAGGGGTTTATTGGTCGGGTTAGTGCGTGTAGTTGGGCCTCAACGCTCAACGGGAGGCCCATTCGAGGCCCAATCCTGTCTGCGAGGTGAGTTTCTGGCTTCGCTGTTACGTGGGGGCCCATCTGTCGGTGTGAGCATAACGGTAAGTTGGTGTGAATGGCCGATGGGGATCACTGCGTGCATTGTGACTAGGTGCATGCGGATTACAGCCTTGCAGTCACACTGGAGCGATAAATTCTTGCCCAGAAAAGCAAAAAAAGAGAATAAAAAAGATACACTATAAATCCAAATTGTTGTATATGGGAAGTAGTGTTGCCCATGATCAAGCACCAGGAGTGCAATCGGATCGGACGGATCGAATGTGTTTGGATTGAATTCAGATAGTTATATCGGATAGTTGTCGGATTTAATATCGATTTCGAATATTTTTTTCGGACTCTGCCGAATTAATTCTCAGATATTTCCGAAAAATTTAATTTGTATATCCGAATCATGTACGCCGGCCCAGTAGAAATCATGCGGCCTGTTACTTTGGTGGCTGGGATAGTTGTCGAGTTTGGTGGGCCGGATAGTCACGACGGCATGGTGGCCTGGTGGAGAGTTCGACGTGTTGGGCGCCGGGGGTGAAATGTTGGCCGAGTCTGGGCCCACATGATCCGGATGTTATGCACAAAGGGACGAGCAAGGCGCTGTGTACGTTCAGGCGGTAGGGGTGCAATCGGATCGGATTCGGTCGGATATCGCTCTTTCCATATCCTAAACCATATTTTTTGTCGGATTCGAAATCGGTTTCGGATAGTGCCGGATACGAATACGGCACGGATAATATCGGTCGCGGATTCGAATCGAATACGGATCGAAATCGATGCAGATATCGAATAATTTTATCGGATAATGCATGAAAACAGAGACCACATAAAACACACATATAACACTAATTAACCAATCGTATGATATGAGTTTAACATGCAACAAGATATATATAGCCCAACAAAGTTGCAAAAGAACATTCAATTTAAATGGTACGCATACAAAGAGTAACGAAACAGAGAACGATAAAAAATATCACGATAACATGACCATGACTCCATGTCCATGACAAAGACAATAAGACAAGTCGATAATATTTAGATTACATCACAATATCACATAGAAATACAAACATAAGTCTGAATAGTGACATAATCTTATATGAGAGTTTAAAGACACAAGTGGCTAAGACAGTAGGCATTTTGGCAACATCACAAGGAGACGAGTTCATGAGTCATGACCATGGCTACGCCTACTTGTCCTCAAGTCCCTTGACAAGCACTTAGTCATTACCATCCTACAAAATAATAGCTTTAATAGGTAAGAAAAGAGTGTCTTGGATGTTTAATATGAATAAGAAATGTTGTTTCTATTTTATACTACTATGAAGTAAAATATTTGACAAAGATAACAAAGATAATTCCATGAACAAACCTCTGAAGTTCCTAGTGTACAAGTTGTAAGAAAACTTTACCACTGTCCACTGTACATCATCATTCATCAATCAGTAGTTGATGGATAGGCCAAGACAAAAACAAATGGCATGGTAACATACAACCGACATCTTACAACAGTATAAGGATATTACTTATGATCAGTGAGATCAGTGACATACAACCGAGCAAATTCATCCAAAATCGCATAACAAAGATTCAATATTTCACATGAGGAAATTCACCTCATCATCAGATTCATCACACATTCACACAACATACAATATTTCACAGCTCTATAACAGTTCATATTTCACAGCACACTATAGCAGTTCATATTTCACAGGAGGAAAATAGCCCAGCCTACCTCAGATTTGAGACAATGGACGGCGAAGCGAAGAAGCGCGGCGGACGGCCAGGCTTCGGCCCGGGACGGAGGCTTCGGACCGTCGGAGAGGCAGGACCTCGAAGCGGCAGCAGTACTCGAGGCCTCGGGGCGGAGAGCCTTGGCGGCGGACTCGGCGGAGGGACTTCGAGGCGGAGCGCGGCGGCCGAGGAGGCTTCAGCGCCGGAATGGAGGCTCGGACCGTCGGAGGAGCAGCGGGGCAGCTGGGACCTCGGGCGGCGGTACTCGGCGGAGATCGCGGCGGAGGGACTCGAGGTGGAGGCGGTACTTGGGGCGGCGGTACTGGGCGGAGGCATGGCGGTACTCGGGGGGCGGAGGCGGGACTCGGCGGCGGTAGGGTCGGCGGCCTAGGGGGCGGCGGGAGTGTCGACGGGATTGGGAGATTGCACGTGAGAGTGAGAGGTCTGAAGAGTGAAGACAGACTTGAGACTTGAGACCACTAAACCGGTAAACCCTAAGGCCATATGGGCCATCGGCCCATCCCACATTTGCTGTTTCCGGATATCCGAGGAAGAGGATTCGGATATATCCGAAAATAATTTCGAAATATACCGATCCGACGGATAGTACTCTACCGAATCCGAATCCGAATCCGATACAAACTATCCGAATCCGAATCCGAATCCGAAAACTATCCGAAAAAAATATCCGAATCCGAACCGAAGCTATCCGGTCGGTCGGTCGGTCGGAAATTATCCGATCCGATTGCACCCCTATCAGGCGGGTGTGCGGCTTCTGCGGCAGCAACCCCAGCAACAAAGCGACCTCCCAGCTCGGCCATCAGCTGGTAACGAACTAACCAATCAATCCATTCGGTCATTCCTCAATTAATTTTTCTGAGCACAATAGAATCACACCTCACGGATTATGATCTAGAAGGCAAACAATTTCTTGAAATTTTAAACAAAATTCGCCAACTGCCCACAGTATGCTCAAATCCATCTTTTTTTTATTAATTTTTTATGAGAGGTTAAGTTATATAGGAAGCCTTTTTGGTACTCTTGAGAGTATGTACTTCCACCTCCAATATACCACTTAAATGAATGCATTGTACTCCTTTTTCCTTTATCAATTTCAATATACTGCAATAATAATTCTAAGATACTACAATACAACATTGTTGAAAAAAATTCATCAGAGCCCTTTATTTTTTATTATATACCGTTTTCCATATGTAAAATGAGTGTATAAACAAATTATGCTATAAATGGTAGGCTTTGATAAAAATTTTCGTGGAACTCACTTTGAAGTATCTTATAATCAGCATTAGAGTATACTCAAAATGATAAAGAAGTATAATAACATGATTTAAACAGTATATTGAGAGTGGGAGTACATACTCCTAGGAGTATGTAACTATATATATATATATATATATATATATATGCGCGCGCACAAATGAGATGAGGCATAAGACAATGAAAGGAGATTACACTTACCGACACACACTTATGACATACTGTTGGGTTGAGGATGTCAACTAAAGGAGGTTAAGTAGGTGGTTTTAAAAATTATTTGTGATTAATTACTCGCCTAAGTATCTCTATACCAAAACCTTAACAATAAATAATGCGAAAACGATAAACCAAAATTTTTGACAACTAAAGCCTAAATCAACTAGGCTTACTAAATGCACTAACTAATCAAGTCTTTAGACAAGAATTTGCCATTCTAAAAATATTTAAGCAAATTAATTCTAGAAATGTAATTTGCAACAATATAAATAAGGAATTGCAAGTAAAGTACAAAGAGACACACGGATATTTTATCATGGTATTCAGAGACTTACCGGTCTCCCCTAATCCACTTTGAAGCTACCCCAAACCACTTTGGACCTGCTCCACGAATTAAGCAAACTCCGGCCTTCACAACTTTGCCGGGGCTTCTCACAACCTTCGTTGAGAAGCTCACCGTGCACGACGCCTCTACGCGCCATCTAGGTGTCGGCAAACACCTAGAGTAATAAGTCAAGCACCTAACTTGAACTCCACCAAATACAACACATGCACAATGGTGATCTCCTAAGTGCAACATATGCACTAGGATCTTTCTCAAGTGCAACATATGCACAAGAGGTTCTCAATCCACTTCTAGTTGCAACACATGCAATTAGAGCTCACTCTTAGCTCAACCAAATGTGAAAAAGTACAACACATGCACAACTCCACCCCAAGTGCTCAACAAAGCCAGCAACCGCAAGCAATTGCCTCCCAATGCCTCCTTTTATAGTCTCCACAAGAAAACTAGCCGTTGGAGGCAAATAGGGCAAAATCAGCAAAATTCGGCACTACCGCCCTCTGAGGCCCGGTATGCCGGCCTCCAGTCCAACGGCTAGAAAACTAGCTATTGTATAGGAAATCTGGTACAATCGCAAGCAAAAGCCCAGTAGTACCGCTCAAGCTGCAGTATTGTCCTCCACGGGCGTTACTGTCAGCCTCAACGCAACCTCCGGAGACACTCTCTCTAGAAAACAGCAACCGACGACTTGGGGCCAGTACTACCGCACCTCCAGTAGTACCGCCCATCTACCCCGGTAGTGCCGAACTTCAACAATGAGAAAAGGCGCTCTTCTGGGAAATAACTACCAGCCTCAAAGGGGCGGTAGTACCGAACCTGCGGTACTACCTGCCTCAGGGAGCGATAGTACCAGCCTGGCGGTACTGCCGGGCTCACAACTACGGTAGCTCTGGATTTTCCAACAAATCAAGATTTTACACATAAATCCTTTCTTTTCAAATCAAACACTAATAAGGATTGATTCTTTGAGCCATATGATGATCAACACATGATCAAGTCAATTTGCAAAACATATTTGCAAACCCTATTCACAAGCTCCAAAGATTCACATAAAACTCCAACTTATTTGCAAAACATATTTGCAAGTAAAACAAGAATCTATGAAATCAATCATCTTATCCATGTGATGATCAACACATGATTAAGTCAATTTGTAAACCCATTTGCAAACTCTATTCGTATGCTCTAGGATAGAAACTCATAACATCTAGTTCATTTGCAAAAACACATTTGCAAATAACAATTCAACCCACTTAAAAGCAAATCTCGAGTCATCTGATGATCAACTCATGATCAAGTCAATTTGCAAACACATTTGCAAATCCTATTCATATACTCCAAGATAAAAAATCAATAGAACTAAAAAATTTTAAAAACTCATTTTTCCAAACACAAAGCTTTAAAATCAAGTTGCATGAGCTCTCTCTTTTTTCAACACATGCAAAACTTAGCTCCATGCATATACGAACATTTAACTCCAAATGCTTGAGCTCTCTCCTTTTTGCAACACATGAAAATCCATAGCTCCATATAAAAATGAGAATACTACAACTAGGCAAGTTTAATATATACTCAATGTTTTGTTTCAAAGTAATGATCCTTAATATATGATAAGACAAAATAGAGCAGTATTATTGAACCATCAAATTAAAGTACGAACTCCCCCTAGATGTGTGTATCCATATAAATATGGACTTAGAAATATAATGCACATATTTAGGTTAAAAGCAATGGAAGAGTTCATCCTTTAACTTGCATCCTAAGTATGCATTAAGATAATAGAGTGAATACTAGTACATACCTTAAGTTTTCCATTTTTCATCCAAATTTGAGACTAATAAGAATAAAGCTCAATAATCATGTTATTCTCATAATGATTAAATTTGTCATTAAACAAAGATTAAACATTAATCTAAAACCAATCACCAAAACTAATTGAGCTTGAACTTACACATGCTTTGAAGAGCACCCACACATTGTAATATCACTTAGTGTTGTTTCCAAGTTTTTGAGCTTGCTCGTCTGAGATTTCAGTGAACCACCTGCTGTTCTGCGGGAATGGTCAAATCATCTGCGTGTGAGAGGCAAGTTAAAGCATTTCTTAATCCTCCCCACTCCACCTACTCTCCCCCCCCCCATTTTCTTTCCTTTCTTTTTCAGCCGCCCAAGCCTCCACCCGATTCCACCTTGGGGACTCCTCCTCCTTCCTTTCGTGAGGCAGCCAGGGAGGCATCCTCTAGCTAGCCAAGACCTCCTTCCCTTGTGGCTCCAAGATTCAAGCAGCTCCTCCAAGCCAGCAAGCCGGCGCCTCCACCTTTTCCCCCCAGTCGGCAGCAGCAGTCCTAGCAGCAGCATCTCCTTCCTTGCCTCCCTCCTTGGTTAGTGTTTTCCCCCCATGGTTACTCCTTGTAAGCTCAGATCTAGAGCCCCTAGCCTGGTTAGTAGTGGTTCTAGGGTTCTAGCATTGAAATTTTTTTGGAGGGAATCTGTTTTCTGTTTTCGAGCTGATTTTCAGTCTGCCTTGCAGCTCATTTTTGGGGTAACTAGGTTGGTCAAATGAGTTTTTGGCTGTAGACATTGTTGTATATCTTGTTCTTATGTTTCAATAGAGTACAAGAACTCAAAAATCCATTAAGCTAATTAAAAGTTATGCCATTTTTAGTGCTTGCTGTCCAGATTGTGTTGCTAGTGGAGCTGAAATATTCAACTGAGTTTTCAAGCTAGGTGCAGGCCGAATAAGCTTTTCCACTTACCTAGAGAAATGTAGGAAATTTCTTGTAGTTTAATAAAATGTATTTGTTTTCTTGATTTGGTATTAGGAATCAAAAGTTATGGCCTGTTGAAGTTGTTGTCCTGAAAGTGGAAACTGTTGTAAAGTGCAGAGTTTGGACTGAAGTTTGGAGGGTAATTTGAGGACTTTAGGTTCAATTTATGTTTGAATGGCTGTGGGGTATTTGTATATTAGTCTCTTGTGGTTATTTAGAGTCCAAGAACATAAACTTTGATTGAGCCAATTGGAAGCTATGCCAATTTTAGTGAAATCGGTACAGATTTAATGGAATAGTTGTTGGACTGTGTACCTTGTTGAACTGGGGGCTATAGAGGCAACCCCTATATAAATGGCTTTGTGGTCATCCTAGGTTATCCTCTTGTGATCGTTTAGAGTACAAGAACACGGATTTTGGTCAAGCCAATTGGAAGATGTGATCGTTTTAGTGAGCACTGTCCAAACTGCGTTAAGTTATGTTTATGTTTGGGTTTGTTGGTTGGGTTAGAGCGTAGAAGCGCTTTGCGAAGTTGTAAGTTGTTTAGTTCCAAGTTTGAGAAATGCATTGTGGTTTCTTTTCAGGTGGAGCAGCCTCGGGTGCGGCTTCCTCCTCGCGTCACCCCACTCCTCACGGGTAGAGGCAAGTGTGAAATGGCGTTCTCAGCGTAATGTCGGGTGTCACATCTTCTTTTTTTGCTTTTTACATTTGGATTGAATGATGATGATCATGAGTATGTTCAAGTTATGCATTGAGCATATTATGTTATGCAATGAGTATGTTCAAGTTATGCATTGTGTATGATTATGTTGTAGATGCAAATTTTTATATGTTAATTGCCTTTGTGCATTCATAAAGGAAGATGTGTCCCATTCTGATGCGGGCATCTGTGTTCACACGTAGTGAACACGAAAATCCTACCCCGTAGTCCCGGACACGCAGTTGTACGGGAGCGAGTCAGTAAGCGTAAGCACCCTCTACGGGATGGAGGGGATGAGGGTGCACACCGACGGGTGTGCACTCGGCAATACCGGTATGAGCTGCATGAAGGACATACATGTGCATATTTATGGCATTATGTGAGAAAGAAATGCATAAGTTGATTTAAATTAATGGGTTGTTGAGATCATTACCTTGTATGTATAAAAAACTTGATGTATGGATGTACTTATCTGTTTGAATTTTTCTTGCACTTTACACTTTGCTGAGTGATGAACTCACGCTTGTGCTTTGTTTTTTATTTTTAGATACCTCTAGAGCGGCATTTTGGGAGTTGGGATAGCACTTCACTCACAAAACTATAACATAGTTAAATTTGTGCTATGACTCCACTTTTGGTTATATGTTAGTGGTAGAAACTTGCTTTTGAGTAGTTAGATTGTAAGTAGATGATGATGGCATGTTGTTCTAGTGTTCTAAATCCCTGGTTGTGATGTTTACAGTTGTAACCTCCTTCTTTGTGCGTTGTGATCGTCTTTTGATGCCTCGTTTATTTGATTATGCTTAGTGTTGTGTTCAGTTGGGTCATGATGGTTGATTGATACCACGACCCTATGTTTATGCTCAAATAATATTGTCATTAGATTGTATTTTGGTTTTTTGTCTGCTGAGTGGATGTCTATGTTTTAGGGAAGGTGCTGCTGAAATTTTTAATTAGTTCGGCAACCTACTAGCATGTTTAGGTTGAATTGCCCTTTTCTATTTATGTCTTTGCGTTGTAGTCGCTTGGTATGTGTAACATTCAGGGCACGCGGGGTGCCGGGGTGTTACACACATAAGACATATTCAAACTCATACGATTGGTCAATTACTGCTATATGAGCACTTTATGTGATATCTATTTTTCGTGCGATATCCGACAAAAATTACCCAATACCATATCGATTTTGCTCCGTATTCTATTCGAATCCGTGATCGATATTATTAGCACCGTATTCGTATCCAGCACTATCCATATCTTACTCCAAATCCGACAAAAAATGGTTTAAGTTATGGAAAGAACGATATCCAACCGAATCCAAGCCAATTGCACCCCTATGAAGCACAGACACATGAACAAAAGTAGAAGAACACACTATGTAGACTCAACTCTTCCTTTCAACTTTATTGGTCGAATTTGTGCATGTACAAAATCAACCCCTACCCTTTAAATAGGAGGATATGTAGCCAAATAACTATCCATGTGGAACTAAACTATTTCTATTATGGCGCATGGGCCTCATGGGTCTTATAGACCTGGTTTATGTAAAATGCCTAAGTAATCGGACTCTTCAAAAATAGACCGATATACAACACTCCCCTTTGACACTTTGCTAACATCATGCTCATACCTCATTAACAACTCCTTACGAAAACCCAATAGAAAAAAACGACAACAAGAAAAGAGTACATAGCTCACGTTTTTATTATTGCACATGTTGCCTCATTAAAACCATCAATTGGAAACCCCAGTGGGATATAACTTAATTAAGGGGAAAAAAGAGTACAACATCTTTTCATCCCGATGATGAATACGAAGGTTATGTATCTCTTTCTGAATACAACAACTCTTTGTATCTTCTAAAGCCAATGTCATAAACATGTTTACGAATGTAGAAGTTGGCAAAGCCGTTGTAAACAAATCTGCAAGATTTTCACTTCTTTGGATTTTCTTTATTTCTATATTTCCCTTATCCTGTTGTTCATGGGATAAAATATATTTAGGGAGTATGACCTTGGATCAACTCTTTACCTTTCGGCAATTCAATATTTAAGCAAAATGAATGGTGAAAACCAAAATAAATACAAAAAAACAAACTCTAAAAATCAAATAAAATACACCAAAATATAGATCTTGATTTTAGATGAATTTAGAAATATGAATGGTCTCAATCGGAGTTCGTATGAAGGAGAACTGACTCTCGAAAGATTCACTAAACAATTTAATCTTGGAAAAAGAGAAAGAAAAAGGGAATGTTCCCTCCCGAGAGACTGATAAGCAGTCCTAGGCTCATTTTATTTTCTAATTAATTTTTCGTATTTTCTAGAAACCTCATAGGCTGGCATGTGGACCGCTAGTCCATACACCAAGTCCACAGCTGCTAGGCTTGATCGACCGTGGATCTGGCTCACGGGGTTGACTCGCTAATATGTGAGCCCCACACGTCAGAGACTCGGCTCATGGTAGATTAAGTCCACACACAGATCTAAACACTTACGTAGCGCACCACGTCAGCACGCCAAATTAGCACCCACATCAGTCGTGGCGTGCAGGAACCTATGGTCATTAGCGATGAGCAACGACAGGCTCTGGTGACCTCCAATCATGCCAACCGAGAGATCTCCATGCGACGAACCTAGTGATGTGGGTGTCATGGGAAACGATGATCAGTGGCAATGGCGACACAAAAGAGCGGTGGTGGTGTGGCTTATACGACGATGAAGAGAACGTGCGCATGAGGTAGAACATGAGACGACGAATCCAATGGTGCAGACCAAGAGCCCACTCACAGGCGAAGAAATCCGGTATGCACTCCCGCAGCGCCGCTTTCAATGAACTTCGAATTCCGGCTCAACAACGGTGACATAAGGCGGCTAGGGTTAGGGCTTTGGTTGCATGACTCAAAGCGATCTCGATTCTCCCTTTTCTTGGTCTAGAAGTCCACGTGGTGCACGGAACAAAGGCGAAGTCCATGATAGACATAGCTCGGACACAATGTATGGCTTGACCACAGGGACGATAACCCTGACATGTGGATTCTACCTGCCAGTGGCTCACGTGGCGCGAGATGGCGGATCGGGTTGGCAATGTGAGTTGGGCTGGTAGGCTGGGCCTTAGGCCAAACGGATTGGGTTTCAGCCCAAAACTATAATTAGGATTTTTATTTACTTTTCCCTTTTTTTAGAAAATATAGAAAATACAAATGGGGTGCAAATAAATAGCAAATAGACTTGGAAAAATTTCAAACAATTTTGTAAAATACTTTAGAGCATATAGAACCCAAATAAAATAATTTTGACAATTTTCACTTAAAAATTAATCATAGTAAATCCTTTTTGAATTGATAAATTTCCAATTTAAGCTTTAATTAGCAATATAAATTATGAATTTTTTTGAAAAGGCAAAAAATACACAGAACCAATTAAAGGTGAAAAACTGGATGTTACAAGAGGAGGTAACCGAATAATTATCCATATGACACTAAGATATTCCTATTATGGTATATGGACCTCATGGGCCTTATGGGCCCAGTTTAGGTAAAATGTCAACACAATCGGACCCTGTAGAAACAGGCCCATATACAGCACAAATAAGTAAACAATGAGTTAGCATGAATTATGTAAATAAAGAGTGCCGATACAACATTGGCGCTTTCATATTTGGTGGCTGGCATTTGGTCACAATACCAGATAGCATCGTATGGCAATTCTCTCGTGGACCTTCAATGTCTGAAGTAAGAGGTCATCTGTCGCAAGCTAAGAGGAGCAAGAAGAAGACAAGGTCATGTATGTCCGTATATATGCATCTGTTGTCACCGTGCTCTAATGCTTCTATCCCTGTCCCTTCCTCTCCTAAACTCTCATTGTTTTCTGGTGATCTTGTGTCACTAGAGCTTACAGACATAACAAATTTTTGGATATCCCATCAGCTACAATCCAACAAGTACACGCAAACACAAAGAGGAGATATTGACCTACTAAGCCCAGTTATATACAAGGTTACAACTGCCTATGCAAAAGCATAGGTTTCTCGAAGCTGTGAAGTTTCTGTGACAACAAAAGGTGCGGATAGAACATTTTTGCTTAACTTCTCAAGAAGAGGGACTAAATAAAGCTGCAGATCTCGTCGCTGATACGCCAAATTCAGGTGCTAACCCGACTAATCCAGAGGACTTTCAAGGTCTGGTCTTTGGTCCATAGTCTTTGTCATAGCTCCATCTGGGAAAGCATCCGGATACGTTGCTGCTAGCCTCGATTTCATGCTTCTACAACATAAGAGTACAAGAAAGTTTGCTGAGCGGGAAAACAATTGTAGAAGTACAGTTCGAACGCACACTTGAGGTCAAGAGAAACATATGGTGCAGCACATAGTCACAACACCACTAGAAAATCATAAAAGGGAGATGAAAAACAGCAGTTGATACTTCAGAAAAATGTCACACAGAAAGGTACCTAAGCTTCATGAAAATATGGTCAAGATCAGCCTTCATGGACTTGAGAAGGCGAGTTTTACTAGCAAAGTCACTAGACACCTCCGCAAAGCATTGTTCGGAGTACTCGTTGAAATGTGTGAGAACTGCATTACTATCTTGCAATCGCCCAAGTCTGAAAAATAAAGGAAAAAATCACAATAGGGATGATAGTGGCAAATGAAAAGGAAGACAACAACTCCTGAGACATCTATTGCCAAACAATAGATATGCATCACTTAAGCTTAAGCAGCTAGCATTGCTCATATGTCTAACAACGTAGTGCATGTCAACCTACATGTTTTGTTAGCTAAATTGCTCTCAGTAGAAGAACAAGAAGCATTTTCACCAATGAAGTAACCAAATGTCCATTTCCTCGAAACATTACCATGCAATGGTACGAATCTCTGTGGAAAGAGGAAAAACCAAGATTACCATATAATGGTTTTGCAAGCATGGACTAACGAAGATTAGTATAACACTGACTAAACTTAGTTCAGATTGATCTGTAGGGCACAGATCATAGCACCCCTTGAACCAAATGACAGATTATTTCAATTGCCTGAACGTCCTATGTTCATTCACTTAATTGGGGTAGGCTGAACTGTCAAACTTAAAGCATGGGTCATGGAAAGGGGCAACTGCAAGTCTGCAACACATCACAAGTCTGGCAAAAAGGGGGAACATTTATGCTTCAACTCTTTTTGTAACATCCGCAATATCCATTTACAGAACGGATCAGACATGTAAAATACTCTTTATGCTTTGCCATTAGCCCATTACAAAAATCACAAAAATTTAATGTAGCAATACACGAGTTAATGGATGACCAGTGAGTCAGCGACCCCTGGAATCCATGCCTACTTACACGAAGACAATGAAGCAAGATTTTGAACTTAAAGCTACGGTTGAAAACGGAACGGAAAGTTTCCGACCGTTCCGGAGAAACAGAAACGGAAAATGTCGGTATGGAAACGGAAATGAAAATTTTTGCCGGAAATGGGAGAGCCAGTTCCGATGGAAACAAAAACGGAACGGAAATTCAGTATAAATGAAACCGGAAATTCCGATGGAAACCCGACTCCCCATTCAAGCCCAACAGGTGTCCTCCCTCCATGGCCCATAAGCCCATCATCCCAACCGGCCAACCCTAAGTCAGGCGTCCGCATCATTTCGTCAAGCCGTCAAGGCGTCAACACACACACCCGCACCAGCGGCGCCCCTCGTCCTCCCCTCCCCCCACCGTGCGCCTCTGGCATCCTCCCCCCACCGTGTCGGCTGCTCCCTGCCTCCCTCCACTGTTAAGTTCAGATTTCAGAAGCATCTTGCTACTCATTGTTTGGAATTTCCACTAATCACTTATTGCAATTTAACATATAGCCATGGACAATGCTGCAAGTAGGAGCAACAGTGCAAGTGCAAGCGTGACATCTCCTACTTTGCCTATGTCATTGCCAGGGCCGAAGCCGGGCGATGCTACTCCAACTCCAAATGTTGCTGCAGCTGCTACTCCAACTCCAAGTGTGGATTTGATCGATGAAACCGAGGGCAAGCTTCCTCCTGGAAATGAGCTAAGAAATCCCCCTCTGATGTTTGGGAGCACTTCACCAAGTATGAGGTTAATGCGAAAGATGAAAAGGGCAAGATGTTGTACAGCTATAGGCTACGTGTAACAAGACCGGATGTTGCTACAAAGGTCAGTCCAACAGCAGTAGAGGAACATCAGGTTTCAAAACTCACTTGAAACACAAACATTTTATCTTAACAGGGCAACAAACAATCAACCTGAAGAAGAGTGAAGGCGACAAATCCATTGCATCTATCGAGATTTATAGGTATGATGAGGCTGTCAGTTTGTATAAATTTTATCTCGCAATTATCATGCATGAATATCCCTTTAATATTGTTGAGCATGAGTATTTTGTGGGCTTTATAGTCTTTGTGTGCTACTTTTCCAATTAAAAATCACATTACTGTGAGGAAAGATATTGAATATGTTCGTACAGGAAAAGAAAAAAATTGTATGAGTACTTTAAAACACTCGAATGCTGCTTTAGTACAACCATGGACATGTGGATATCTAATCGAAACAAAGACTACATATCCATCACAGTGCTTTGGATAGATGACAGTTGGTGCATGCAAAAAGGGATTATCAAGTTCATGCATGTAGAAAGACAATCATTCGGGAAAAAATTTGTGCTTGGCGTTTTATAATAGTATAGTGGATTGGAATATTGATAGGAGATTGCTAGCACTTACTTTGGATAATGCTGCAACAAATGATAAATTTGTTTAGGGGATAGTAATCAAACTCAATAAGATATCTCCATTAATATGTGATGACATCTTTTTCATATGAGATGTTCTAATCATATTTTAAACATTTTAAACGTTGTTGCCCAAGATGGTTTAAAGACAATTACACCATCTATTGCAAATATTAGAAATACAATTGCAATTGTAAATAACTCTCCATTGCAGTATGAAGAGTTTAAGAAGTGTGCTTTAGAGTGTGACTTGGATATGGCAAAGGGTCTCTCTTTGGATGTTCCTATAAGGTGGAACTCCACATATCTTATGTTGAAGAGTGCAATTTACTACAAAGATGCTTTTGGTAGGCTTTTTATTTGGCATTCAAGCAAATATAAGAAATGTGCTCCAACTTTGAATAACTGGGCTATGGCAACATTAATATTTGCATGCTTGAAACCATTTTATGATGCTACTGAGCTATTCTTTGGCACTATATATCTAACTGCGAATCTTTTTTTTAGAAAGTTTTGTCAAATTAATATTGCAAATGCAGAATGGTGTGACAACTCTGACTCAGTAATTAAAGCTATAGCACATTCCATGAAAATTAAATATGACAAGTATTGGGAAAAATTCAACATATCACTTGCTGTAGCATGCTTCTTTGATCATAGATACAAGAGAAATGCAATAGAATATGATGCACCGAAGATTTACCCCGCCACTTCTATGCAAGAGATTGATAAGTTTTCTAAAGTTGTTTATGAGTTGTTCCAAGCTTATGTATCTGCTTCAAAGAAGACAGTTTGTAGTGCTACGAATGTGCATCAAGTGGGTTCTCAACTTGATAATGTTGATGAGGATGATGAACTTGACATGTTCTTGCATAGCATTAGTGAATCAGATCATGTTACCAAAATTGAGTTGGAAGTGTACTTAGAGCAACCTCTAGCACCTATAAAAAACAAGAATTTCGATATCTTGTCATGGTGGAAGGTCAAGCAAGCAAAGCTCCCTATTTTCTCCCTGCTTGCTCGTGATGTGCTATCTATTCAAGTGTCGACGATTGCTTCGGAGTCGGCATTCAGTGCCGATGGACGGGTTGTTGACCCATTCCACAGTCATCTAGATCCTGAGATTGTGCAAGCTTTAATTTGTACTAAAGATTAGACCACAATATCAAAAAGGTAACTTTTTAGTTTTGCTTCAATAGTTTGTTCATCATGTGAGAAAATATTTAAGCCTAATTAGTTTTTACTAATCATACATGTGGTACCATTGCATCTATCATGACTGAATTGGATATGGATAGTCTTGAGCGACATTTTGCAAGCTCGATGGAAACGATTTGCATTTTCTTATCGAACTTTGAAACCATATTGTTCAAATCAAGTAAAATTTCAGTTTAGTGTGCTTCTATTTGTCTTCTCAAGAACATTAATATTGTTTCATGCTTGCCTTTGTAGTTGGAGCAGCAAGAGAGTGTCGATGATAATGATATGGAGCAGGACATGATGGACTGATCTGGGAGAAAAATAGCGAGCCTTCAGCTGACAAACTTGAGAAAAAACTTGGAACATTGGGGTATTGGATGTTTAGGATGAAAAGAGGAAGGTAATCCAACAGCAAGGAGACACTAAAATGTGGAATGGTCAAAATTTGCATGTGACGAAGGCATGCGACCAATATTATTATGTTTAATATGACAGAGGAGATGATGGTGTGTTGTGTTCATATGTAATAATACTTGGTAATTTTATACAGAACTTACAATGACATAGACATTTGATGGCACATCACTAACAGCAAGCATTTAGCTTAATTCTGTAAGCTCTTGGCACTCATCAGTCACCACTAACAAATGCCCAATTAAGAGCTGATAGGACAATCTTATTTGATGACACATCACTAACAGCAAGCATTTAGCTTAATTCTGTAAGCTTTAGGCACTCATCAGTGACCACTAACAAATGACCAATTAAGAACTGATAGGATAATCTTACTTCTGGATAAACAACGCTACTGAAATGAAGGGACACTAAGTACTAACAGACTTGACTACTTCCCAAATATCTGTAGAAGATTCCGTTACTGTTTCAATAACCTCCAAGACCTATACAGGTAGGAAAAGATGAACAAAGCACATATTTCATGTCGCAAATGTTTAGTGTCTCTAGTCATCAAATTTGCCTTTTTCATGTCTAACAACACGTATAATCCAAAATAACAATAGGTGGCACCCAGTGAAAGAAAAAAAGGATTGTGAATTTGCTTCTCATCAATAGAACACCACCTACCAAGGCTTAAGCGTCACAATGAATATATATGTCTAACTGTGAGGTGCATACATCGATGCATGAGCAATTGTAATTGCCACCCAGAAAATTCCTGGAGTCATCTGGTCAAATTTGTCGACACAGCACTCAACTTTCAGGGTTTCCCATCCAAGGAATAAGCCTGAGTTCACGTCAACGCACCACATCAAATCATCAATCCGCTCCTGGACACTCTTAACGGGATCGATCAGCAGTGTCCCTAAGGCCCCCCTAACCCTAAACCAAACCAAATTACAAGTTCCCTCCCACCATTGATGCATGCAAATTGAGGCAGCGAATGCAACCATTAAGCCGGCTAGGTATCGTCGGCGAACACGAAAATTGCCGAATTTAGCAGCCTACGGACGGATACCAGAGACAGGAGCGCTCATCTACCAGAACAAATCGAACTGAAATAAATCTATGCGTGAAGGGATCGAGGGAAGGAGGAAGAAAGGGAGCGGGAAACCACATGAGGTGCTGCGCCTGCCTGATGGAGCCCACGTCCTCGGTGTCGACCAGCGACCTGAACTGCGCCGCCACCTCCCCGGCCGTCGCGACGGTCTCCGGCGAAGCCACCGGCGGCGACTTCTCCATAGCTCACCTCCCTCTCTCCCCTACGGCTACGGGTTCGAGAGCTGCGTGGTGCTGGACTTTTGCGACCAGTAGCGGCAGAATTGGCGGGCCTGATGGCTCGTCAAGCAATGGGCCTAGCGGTGGTGATTCCTTCGGGTTCATACAAAAGCTAGGCCTAATGGGCCACAAAAAAGGTGGGCTCCGTCAGATTGCGTCCAAAAAGCATTTCTTTCTGATGGACGGAGCTATACAGTGTACTAGGTAGGATCTCGCTAGTTGTTTCGTGTGAAATTTGATCTAGATTCTTTTATAAAAAATGGTAGAAAGATTTTAATATAATTTCAATTTTCTAGAGTGGTTTGTGTTTAAACAAATGCTGGCTAGGAGTCGTCGTAAATTTGCGTAACCATATAGTCTTTTTTGCAAAAAAAAAAAAAATAGTAGATGACCCGTTCGCAAATCTGCGGAACTACAAGTCCTTTTTGCAAAATAAGCGGTGAAAGATTTAGATATAATTTTGGTTTTTTCGAAGGGCCTCCTCGCGAGTTCGATGATGTGGCACGGCTCAGGAGCCTCCAATCTCTTCAGCTTTAATGACAACTAGGTAGGATCTCGCACTACGCCGCTCAGTGTGAAATTTGGTTCTGTGGTTCTTTTTACAAATCTTATAAAATTTGTTTGAAATTTCTCAGTTCCAAACAGGGTCTAACTATGGAAAAAGATATAACCGTTGAAATATTGACCGAACGGTACCAGTGATAAATCCGAGATGAAAATAGAGCGTGGGCTAAAAGGATTAAGCTAAATTGAGATAAATTTAGCAAACATAATCTTATACAATTGAAATTCATACATAAATACAAGAGAAGTATAGGCAGGTGTGCTCTTGGGCTTTTGGCTTTCATCTTGTTCAATTGATTGATATAGGGATTTGGGGAACATAGATGGATTGGGTATTTGGATGTTAGGCCGTAGTTGAGGAAGTCGTCGTTTTTTTAGCCTTTGGTACCTTGTGTTTTTTAAACCTAGCCCCATGAATGCATTTGCAGATTTAGCTCCCTTCCATCACCACAGAAAAGTGTGGCATGCAACATCTGTCCACTACCATACGGAAGGAGCTTGGGAGCACGCGCTGCCCTGGCCGAGTATCGTGGAAGGAGCGCTGCCGCTATCCCAGGCCTCAGATGACCTTTCGCAGTAGTGGAGCGCAGAGGATGACATGTGTCATCCAATTCTTTTATGGTAGGGGATGAGTTTATTTTTATAATTATGTTTGGAAAGAAGCTAGATTTGTGGGGAAAAATTACACACAATACTAGAGAAACAATAACTTCATAGTTGAACTTTGTGGGCTTCGGCAAAAACCCATCCTTTTCTTTCTCTATTTCTTCCCCCCCATGTGTTCTTCCTTTGTTACAGCCAAGGCCATGTCCACTGAGCAGGAAAGGGGGTTGCCGGCGCTGACACAAAGAGTAGGATCTACTAGGTCGTAAGCGCGGCACACGCCACATGCGTGAACGAAAAATAATTTTGTGTTTTTTTTTAAAAAAATAGATCTAAGCGTATTTTAAAATTTTGTGTAGGCTCGCGAAACCATAGAGCTCGTGCTAGGGAAAAAGCACGCGGCGCACGACACGCGCGTGGACAGAAAATGAATTTTGCATTTTTTTTCGAAGAAAAAATAATTGTCCGCTGAAAAAATAGATCTAGACGTATTTTTAAATGTGTATGCCGCGCGCGCAAAAAGAAAATAAGTGCGGCGCACGCCGCGCGCATGAACGGAAAATGATTTTGTGTTTTTTTCTAGAGGAAAAAATAGATCTAAGAGTATTTTTAATTTTTTTTCCAGAGAAAAAATAGATATAAGCGTATTTTTAAAAATTTTGTAGGCTCACGAAACCTTATAGCTCGCTCTAGGGGAAAAGTACGTGGTGCATGCCGCGCACGTGAACGGAAAATGATTTTGCGTTTTTTTTTCTGAAGAAAAAATAATTTTTCGGAAGAACGGAAAATAACTTTTTTTTTCCGGAGGAAAAGTAGACCTAAACGTATTTTTAAATTGTTTGGAGGCTCGAGAAACCTTAGAGACCGAGAACTCGAGAAACCTTAGAGCTCACGCTAGAGGAAAAGTACGCGGCGCACGCCGCGTACGTGAACTGAAAATGATTTTGCGTTTTTTTCCGTTAAAAAAATAATTTTTCGGAAGAACGGAAAATATTTTTTTTTTCAAATTTTTGGAGGCTCGAGAAACCATAGAGATCGAGCCGGGAAAAAATTACGATTTTGCTTTTTTTCCAGAGAAAAAATAGATCTAGACGTATTTTTAAATGCGCACGTCGCGCGCGTGAACGAAAAATAACTCTGCATTTTTTTTCCAAAGAAAAGGTAGACCTCGACGTATTTTCTAAATTTTTGGACGCTCGAGAAACCTTAGAGACCGAGCCAGGGAAAAAGTACATATCTTTCTGATGACGAAAAAAAATTTCCGGAGAAAACGGAGAAAAAATGTGGACGTAAAAACCAAAGAGAAAAAGTAGATCTAGACGTACTTTTCAAATTTTTGGAGGCTCGAGAAACCTTAAAGATCGCGCCGGGGAAAAAGTATACATCTTTCTGATGACAAATTTTTTTTTTCCGGAGAAAACGGAGAAAGGACCTGGATGTAAAAATCAGGGACCTGTTTGTTATACTTTTGGACCTGATCGCTATCCTAAAAAATTAGAAAAGGACTTGCTCGCGATTTGTATTTAACTGTAAGCTCTTTTCGTAAAGTAACGAACGAGGGACCTAAACGCAATCCGAAAAAAGAAAAAAAACCCTCACAAAAAATCGCAAAGGACATCTGCGTAAATTAAAGGACCTATCCGTGATTTAAAGAACTGGAGGGGCTTTTTTTGCAAAAAAGTGGAGAGAGAATGGGAAGGCGACGTGGTGTGGTTCTCCGGGTACGCTTCCTTCGCATCTTTAATACCGGTAGGATTTATGATAAAAAGCCTTCCAGTGATATTCCTTTATATATTCAGAAGGATTCGCACCTGGGCGGTACCAATCAAGGTTTGAAAAATCCACAAAAATCCGTATCGAGTTGGTTTGAGATTTGAAACCGGTCAGTAAACGGATCCAATCTAAATTTAAATTCTAAAAATTCTAAAAAATTTAAAAAAATTATCCAACGATTCCCTAAAATTTTTGAATATTTTTGTGTGAGGTTCTGAGGCAATGCTAATGATGCTGTAAAATTTTTAGATGATAATTAGACCTATGTATTTTTAAAAATTCTGAGAGTGTTACTGTCTTTGTATATGCTCTTATATTTTTATTTTTTAGGGGCAATAAATGAAGTATAATGTTTCTAAAAATTTTACTATATGATTCTTGAGCACTTTTTATGGCACCATTAAAATTTCAGAGCATGATTAAGCTTATAAAGTTTTATAAAAATATAACAGTGTCTTTGTTCCTGTTCATTAATTGATGTTTTTGCTTTTCTAAAAGCAATAGATGAATTAAAAAAATATTAAAATTTCTACGAGGTGTTTTTCAGTTTTTGTAGATTAATTGGGATTTATTCATATTTTTTTTTCAATTTTCTTTGAGTGTGCCAATTTTCAATGTAAACGGTCGAAAATCAAAAACCGGTCTTTGAGTGTGCCTACCTAGGTAGCAAATCGAACAAAACCGGTTGAAAATTGAACTAAATTGGTTGGTTTTCCTTTTTCGCCTCTTTTTTACCGCTGAATTCAGAAGTTTGATTTTGCAAGTCATTTGGTTTTTATTAATCTTTTATAAGAATCGGTACTAATGTGGTGACGATTTTTCAACTCAATTCGGTAATATAAACCCTGGTACCAATCAATCTGGCGGCGGTTCCTTCTGCATCTCTAACGCCCCGTTGGCTGGGACGCGGAAATTTTACAGGATTGGTGCAAGCATTATGTTGATCCCGGAAACTTCCTAATTGTGTTAGCAACGTATCACGAATTCACGATCCCCAAATTTCCATTTGGACCTGGAATGTAAGAATTGCTGAACCGGTTCGTGTGAAATCTGCACATAAAGATGTGAGAAAGTTGGCCTAAACATAGATGATGATATGGCGTAATATGAAGCAGTACTCGTCCAGCGTTTCCCATAAGGCTGTCCGGCTAGCTACCCGTTGAATTGGGAAGGTAGCTAGCTGCACGCCGGACGGCCGGCCGCGCCGCCGTGGTGACCGGCAGGCAGGAGCGCACAGGGACGTGTCAAATCGCGCTCCCAACATGCATGCGGCGACATGCATGCTGCCACACAATTAAAACCCGCTGCTGCCCTCCCTGATCACATCAGATTATAAAATAAAACTTTATTAAAGCCTGGAAGAAAGCTTTAGCCAGCCCAGCCTTGCAGCGAGCTAGTAGTAGTACTGTACGTACGTCGCGAGTAGGGAGTATACGCGCAGCCACCATAGCCTGCGCCGTGCTGTACCGTGCGTCGTCGTCCATAGCGATGTTCGCTAGCTAGCTTGGACGCGCCTGCTCGTCGCCATTCACGCCCCGCCGCGATCCACGCCGGTGCCCGGCCCGTACGTCGCTCATGGTGCACACACCCGTCCCGTTCGCTGACCCTCTTGGCGCGCTTTGGTTACCCATGAGTTTTGTTAACGTTCATTAGATCTAGTCAACTTTATTGGCACGATATTTTAGGCTTCATAAACAAGTCGATCCTAGCCGACTTTATTAGGTGTAATGCTTTTTCACATGTTGCATCACCACCATAATACAACAGCACAAATAAAAAAGGATCTACGGATGGACTAATGGCATGATGGTAGAAGCGAAGGATATTTGTTCTTATTTTTTTTAAAAAAAACAAGTATTTGTATTCTACTAATATCGTGGCGAAGAGGAGGGGCATTCCCGTCCGTCCGGCAGGGCTCACCAGCCGCGTGCTGGCCAAATCCGCGTGTGAGATAGCCCACGCACCGCACCGTGCACACAACCCCAGGAAAAGGATGACAACGCTGTACGAAATCCCCTGCCCCGTCGCGAGCAGCGAGGCCACCTCGGCCTGCCCCCCCCCCCCCCCCCCTCCCGTGTGTCGCCACAGCCCTCTGGGGCCCCCCGGCGTGACAGGCTCCGGCAGGTGCGGCTCCCGATTATTCCCGACCGGCGGATCCGGGCGCTGGCCCTGGACTCAACCGTCTTATCCTTTTACCCCGTTCGAGGTGGGCCCCACGTCTTCCGCAGCAGCACACCCCACTGCTTATTAAACCAAGTACAATAATATACTTATACTCCGTCTTTCATTCGTGTTATCTAGAGTAAACAATAAAATCAGCTTGTATAAGTACAACAATAAAGTTCACTACTTACTCAATTTTTCATCTATGCCATCTAGAGTAAACACTAAAGCAACCTTTGTCGGGGATTGAAAAATTCCTTCTCAGTCAACGGCACGGTCAACAAACACCTAGCTCGAGCTCGAGCTAATAGCCCCTGACCACATCACTGGTCGCATGGCTCCCGCTCGACCTAGAGAGCAAGGAGCTAGCTCCCGACCAAGGGGTCAAGCTCGGGGATCTTAGTCAGACGTCTACGTCGTTAGTTACCAAAATCCTTAAATGATAGAGTTAAACCAGACGTAGACAGTAATTCCGAGATGGTTATGATCCGACTTTAGTGCGCATAAAGCCACTCCCCTAGAATCTCTCTTGATCGTTTCAAGTAACGGTTGGGAGTGGCATAAAACCCCTTGAGACGAACATAGCAGAGAGAGGCAGCAAACAGAACTAGACACACATAATCACAAGACAGTTAACAGGAGTTCAAGCTAGAGAGCGCCTCTTTGTACTGAAAGATAGTGAATTTCTTCGCCTCTGGGCAAGACTGGAATAGAGTTATTACCCGATCTCGGGGGCTCGAAACAGTATAACTCTCGATGTTCCTCTCTTTCTCCTTCCTTCGACCATTGGGGCAGTGAACCCCCATCCTCTTTGAGCGAAGTCAATACCGGGTTCCGCATTTCACATCAACCCCCTAACACTTCTGCGGTCAGGCGATCCCGATCATCGACAACCTTGTACAATAATTATATCTAAAAGTTGTCTCTAGATCAAACTTATCTACCGTATTAGAGGTCATACCTGTTTGACTTTTGAAATGGTACGTTCAGTACCGATCTATACCGGTGTACCGGTTTGGGATTAGTATAATAGTATATGTCGATATTCAAGACCTGAGGATCCCTAGATCGAGCTTACGAATATAAATTATGTTTCATTTATCTAAAAAATTAAAGATTGAAAGGAGTAGGAAATGAGGATTATATTAGATTACAGATGTTTACATAGTACAGACTTTTAATGGAGAACTAGAAAAACTAACACTAAACTTAATCTTTCTTCTGACCCTTGTTTTTTCCTTGCAAAAGCCTTCTATTTATAGCAGACGAAGGGATAGTAGTTATTATCTTCTAAGAGGTGTCTTTCGATCAAAAAATATCTTTTCATCAAAAGGTGTCTCTTCATAGGAGATAACTTTCAATCGGTTGTCTGTACCTGTTAGACAAACCACCTTCTGCCCGTTTGTTTTATGTGGAGATAACTCCTTTCCCAACCTCAACCAGGTCGGGGTGAAGGCTATCCAACGTTCGACCTATATGCTGGCCGAGGTAGTTAAATGAATCATTTTTGGCCAATATGTGTATGATTGGTCGGGGTAACTATGTCATATATTTCCAACTTAATGCTTAGTACATCGGTCGAAAATATTTTCACATGACTGAATTTAACTTTGATTGAAATCATAACTAGGTAATGGGCCTTGTTTTTTACTTATAAGTGAAGGAGAACGCGGTGTTACGCTAGCCGAAAACAAAACTTTTTTACCGCGAACACCCAGGAAATATGCGAGTCAGAGATCATGGAGCATCACCCTTGGAGCACGTTAGCAGCGGAAATAGACTTGGTGAAGCCTCCCCGCGTGCTCCGAAGCATAGTACGTAGTCGAACACGACGTGGTACAACTCCTCCTCGTCGCGGATCGTCGTCACAACAACGTCGTTGTAGTCGCACAGTTGATGTAGCCGATTGAATCGATCAGCGCCGACGCAAGAGCGATAACGCCTCTACGATATCCACACATCCGGGGTGGGATCACCGCGCGCTGGTGTGCTAGCACCCACGCATGTGGCTAGGGTTTTAGGGGTAGTGGGACGCGGTGGTGGCTAGGGCTTGTGGTAGGAAGACTATCACTCCGCACGCCCCCACACCTCCTTTATATAGAGCGCACTAACGGGCCTTCTGTAACAGAAGCCCATTAGGGCTCGCACTAATGGATCTTCTACAATAGAAATCCATTAAGACGCTAGAGGATCCAAATCCACATAAACCGACTAATGAATCCAATCCATTAGACATGATCCAACCCGTTAAGTGTGTGACCCATTATGCTCATGTACAAGTTAGCCGCGGTCCCGGAGAAACCCTTTTCCAGACCACAAGTCAATAGTGGTACCTAGCAGCACATATTGACCCCCGAATGTACACAATGATCGAATCAGCTGAACCTTGATATACTCACATAGGATCCTTTTGCCACACGATATCAGTCAAGCTCAAGGCGAGAAGCGTGCCACCCTTGTGATATCTCGACAAATTCACTCGTCAATGTAATGGATATAATTCGTGATTAACTCTTTAATCACTTTGGCATGGCCATGCACTTTTCCTTATCCATCCACACCAAGGGGCCCAGAGATATCTCTCCCATTATCAAGGAGGGGCAAATTCCATCTTGATCTCTTACATCTCACGTCATGTTTCATGGCATACTCGTAAGCTACTTTTATAACTCCCCTGTTATGGAGAAGCGTTTGATAGCCCCAAAGTATACAATTACATATGCTGAGAATCAATAAGAATCTTAGGTCAAAGGATCATATAGGTATACCACTCGAGACTACATCCTGATGGCACTTCTTAAGATAACAATCTCAGCAGTGTCTCGGAGCGGGTCTATCCAACCCTGCATGTTCTCTAACATGTGCCCATATTATTGATTTGATATCTCCATATCTATGGTATATGAAACATTACCATCAATCAATATATATGCTGGTCAAATCACTATTGTCCCACATAATGATATGTGACTAGGGATCATTTAGAATAATATCATATAACCAATGTGTTTCACAATTAAGTCATACTCAACGAACAAAGGAGTGACATTTATTCATGGAACTGATAAGTACATGAACATAGACGTATGATATAATTATCTCACATGATTGCCTCTAGGGCATATCACCAACAATGAGCTCTTATGTCTTATGAGACTGTAAGCCTAAAAGTAGAATATAATATGTTAATCGTCGTCAGCTAAGCCCCAAGGCTTGATTTACTCAAGATTTTTCATTTTTAATAAAACATTATAGGGTTTCATGCTTAATCATATCACCATTTCAATTTCCGATAAGGAAATCTTTTTATGATTTTCTCGATAACCGAACCGATGGTATAATTGTCCAAATGTACTATATAAATAAGGTGGGTAAGGCTTCTCTCAAACACTCCACACCCTTAAACTTTAAAACCCCTTTTGCATTGTTTTTCATCCGAATAGGGTATTAATAGAGGGTTTGTAATCAATAACCAAAAAGGGGAGATTGTAAGTTCAAGCTCGATTAGTTTTGATGATTGATTTAAGATTAATGCTTAATCATTATTTAATAACAAATCTATTCTTAATGAGACTAACATGTTTATTGAGTTTATTGTTACTAGCCTCCTATTTGGATGGAAAATGGAAAACCAAGGTATGCACTTGAATTAATATTCATTATCTTAATGCATACTTAAATTTCAAGTTAAAGTATGAATTTCTCCATTACATTAATCTCAAAATGTGCATTATGTTTCTAATCCATATATTATATGGATGCACATATCTAGGGGGAGTTCGTTATTTAACTTGATGTTTTGTTGTATTGATCTATTTCTTCACTCCATATATAAATGATCAATACTTTAGAACCAATCCTTGAGTATATAATTAACTTGCATAATTGTAGTATACTCCTGGTATTGTAGGATAAACTCCAATGCTTTCTCAAATTGAATATGTGCATATTGATTCAAGTCAAATATATGTATGTATATATCTTGGTGGAGTTTATTCTATAGTTGATGGATTATTGTATTGATCATTTCCAGATATTTCACATATTATGGATCAATACATACCTCAACTTGAGTACATGAAAACTTGTGTAGTTTGTATATACTCATATAAATTTAAATTGAGGTCGATTGTCTTTTAATCATCAAAGAACATTTCATCATGTGTTGATGGTGTTCCTATAATCGATTAAGGAAAATCGATAGTTCTTGAGTATAATTGTAACACCCCAATTTTTGCTTTTCATGAATTTAAATGAAATTTTGCACTTTTGAGAATTTTTGGAATTTTCTGGAATTTATTTGGATTTATTTCGATTTAATTTGAATTTATTCCCTTTTGAAATAATTAAATAAATAAAAGTTTCATATAAATTTTGGTTGGAAATATTTAATTTGAGTCCAAAATGTCTCAAAGTATTTTTCAGATTTTTTCTGGAATTTTTCTGATTATTTTGCTATTTCTCTCGAATTATTTGAATTACTAGAATTATTTTCAAATATAAAATCGCTGGAAAATATCGAGTGAGTTAGTACTGAGCCCAACCGAACCCTAACGCGCATGACCGTCGGATCTTGATCCAACGGTCACGATTGCGCCACGTCGCCCAGTCTGAATCCCCGTCGGATTCCGCCGCCGCCGCCTAGTGGGCCTCGGTTTCTGTGGATTTCACGGAAGCCATGACCCCTATTTAATGCGTCGCCGCTGCCAACGTGCTCTCCTCTTCCGTGCGCACGTTTTGCCCTAGGCCGTCGAGCTCCAGCCGCTGTAGCCGCGCCGTAAAAGCTCGCCGAAGTTAGAGGAGAGGTCCGCCGCTATTTCCGCCGTCGTCCGCCGTTCTCCACCGTGGTGGTGCCCAGATCTGGAGTCCTCGCGTCGAGCCGCACCCGCAGAGACCACTCACCTTGCCGGAGGAGCCCCGTAGCGCCACGCCGTTGGTCGTCTTCCTTAGTGCCGGCAACCGAGCTCCGCCACACGCCATCGCCGAACCCGCGAAGCTTCTCCGCCGTTGGATCTTCATCGCACGGCCAACATTCGTCCAGGTCACCCGTGAGTAATCTTCCACGTTGCAGTTTAGATCTAATCTCAGCCGTTGGATCTAGATCCGACGCCCTAGATTGAGCCATGTAGCCTTGAACCGCATCGTGCTAGTGGTAGATCTCAGCCGTTAGATCTAGATCGTACGGTTAGGGTTCACGCACGTTGTAGCACTAGATTGGATCTCGACTGTTCGATCTAAATCGGACGGTGTAGATTGTAGGGATGGCAAAAATACCCGTGGGTCCGGGTACCCGCGGGTACCCGACCCGACGGGTCCGGTTCCGGGTCCAAATTTGGACCCACGGGTATGTTTGTTCGGGTCCGGGTTCGGGTCTCATGTTGGACCCGTGGGTACCCAGACCCGGACCCGATTCTGAGATAGAAGGTAATGTTAGTTCAAAATAGATTAGCATGCACCCTTGTCTCAAGCCACACTATAGCTCAATGGAAGGAACCATGTGATTGAATCAAGAGGTCTTGTGTTCAAGCCCCATTCTTGCTAATTTTTTTCATTTTATTTGAATACCTCATGCATGTATACTTAATAATGGGTTCGGGTCTGGGTACCCGATCGGGTCCGGGTCCACGGAGGTTGGACTCGGAGGGACCCGGACCCGTTGCCATCTCTGGTAGATTGCGCCACGCGTCGAGCGCCGGGTCATGCCACGTCACCCCCCAGCGACGCGGTTAAACCCGATCAGATCTCGACCGTTCGATCTACATCGTACGGTCCATATCAACCGCGTTGCACCGCAACGTGCAAAATTAGATCTGATCTGGACCGTTGGATTTCAAACCAACGGCCCAGATTACGCCACGTGTCCGGTAGCCGAACCGGCGCGGTCAGCGCGGGCGTCGCCCGGTCGCCGCTGACGTCACGCGTGACGTCAGCAAGGGGCCCGCATGTCAGTGGCTCTGCCCACCGTGCGGTGACGTCACCCGTGACGTCACGCTGACGTCACGGTGGGGCCCGCGTGTCAGTACCATGTGGTCGAGCGCGATGACGTCAGCGTTGGCGTCATCCATGGGTGTCCCACATGTTAGTGAGACATGTACCCGTGCACCGAACCTGAGCCGTGGACCAAGTCCATGGACCCGCTGACGTCATGCTGACGTCATAATTAGAAAATGGCAACGGGGACCCGAAACCCGATGGGTATTTACTCTATTAGGGGCAGGGTATGGACTATTTTTCATACCCGTGTCTCTGATCCACTGATAATTTGGCACCGGATTTCACGTCTTTGGAATCGGATTAACTTCTTGCTTCACAGATATGTGGTTGTTAATTTACTTCCCTTGCATCAATTACTGTGCACTTTAATTTGCTTTCATCCATCTGAAATGTTCGCTTGCAACCCACAATAGGAGATGGCAGTTCTTTGAGGATTTTTAGCAATGTCCAATATGGACATGCAGCAAAGGTTCCGAGAGGCTAGACGTTTTGTAATATGTTTTGTATGTGACCCATGAGGGTTTGCTCTCTAGTCTCTACTGATGTTTATGAAATTCAGTGGACTGGTGTCTGCAGACTTCTGCTTGTGATCTTGCTTGTTGTATTCATGTTATAGTATTGCATCTTGCTGAAACCATTGGTCTCTTGAGTCTCCACATTTAGATTGCGGGTGTGGGTTACCCGCGGGTACCTGGTACCCGCATGGGTACGGGTACGGGTAAATTTTGTACCTGTGTGCGGGTATGGGTATTGTAGCGGGTGAATTTTAAGAACACGGGTATGGGTACGGGATGGTGATGCCCGCCGGGTATTTACCCGTTGCCATCTCTAGTCATAATCCGATTTTTCAATAGAAAAATAATTCCGTGGAAATTCAATTTCCACGCTGACGTCATAAATCAGGTTTTTCAATAGAAAAATAAATGAATTATTTCGGTTTATTCTTTTATTTGAATTTTCAAACTTCAAACGCTTATAACTTTTGCATTTTAACTTCGATTTGGGTGATTCCAATTTCTAAATTTTTATAAAATTGAGATCTACATAATGGTGAATTTTATTTAATTTTTGGACATTATTTTTCTCTGTTTATATTTATTTAATTTATTTTTCAAACTTTAAACGAGAATAACTTTTGCGTTTTAACTCCGATTTGGACGTTTCAAATTTCTAAAAATTTATAAAAATGTGCTCTCTCTATTTATGAACTTCATTTGAATTATTAGACACTTTTTGTCTACTATTTGATTATTTATTGCTATTTGCACGCGTTACGAGTAGACGTTGAAGTGCCTGAAGGCTACGAAGGTGAAGTTTTGACCCGGGAGCTAGCTCAAGACCAAGACCAAGTACTTTTTGAAGGCAAGTTATGCTTTGCCCATATTGATCCCATTTTTGAAATTAATTTAATTTAAATTATTGCATGCTAATTTAATTAGAAATTGTTTAAATTATTTCTGAGAGTTAGATAAATGCCAAATTGCAGTATGACACCTTGACTATTTAATTATGTACCATGAACCTTTGTCACCCTAGTTGAGGAATATGTAGTTGGACATTATTAAATTGCCAACATTGGGTATTTAGATCGTTATAGTATATTGCTTAGACCTGCTACGTGCACATGACATGCTTTTGTACAATCAAATGTTAATATTGACTTAATGATATATTGAACCTGTTTTTGGAGAAGTATCATGTGTTGTGATTGTTGATGGCACGTGGTGCATGGTAATCAACTGGGTTTGATAAATAGATTTAGACCGGGGCAAGTGGCAAGAATGATATGGTGGGCCGTGAGTGGCACCGGGGATGTCGTTTTGGTTCTTCGGGTAGTCTTGCCCTGGTCACCCAAATGACTTAACCTTGCAAGCCTTTGATCTGAGTCAAACGTGCAACCACATGTCTATAATGGGACGGACCTATTTGAGTAAGTTACTAATAACTTGCATGTGGTACCTCGGGGTGTCAATTACACCTTTTGTGTAGCTTGAAAGGGGAGCGTACCAGTGCTATGGCATGGTACCCGTCCAATGGTATGTCGGTCCCATACTTCGGCTCTGTTAAGGGAAGGGATGGTGTATGACAAAAGCCGGAGAGGTTCACTTGTATAGTTTGCGGTCTCTGAAATGCTTTGTTACGATCACTCGCCTTTGTAGTGTTTGACTGTATCTTGTGGGTAAAGTGCATAACCTCTGCAGAGTGTACAACCTATTCGAATAGCCGAGTGCACGGAATTGGACACTGCTCGGGGATTACAGTCAAGGGTTAGATTTTCATGAAAACAACTTAGACTTGAAAAGTTTGGTTAGGTTTATTGATGACGTTGATGGAAATGTGGCTTTGGAAAGGGAAGAATGTTTACTAAACCCCTGGAAAAGTTATTGATATTAGCTTTACCTTTACTGCTTTCGAATTTACTTACGCTACTTGTTAAATGCTGTTTTACTGTAAATGTACCTGTTAGCCTACCCTTCGAACTAAGCCATGCATGTAGAATATTAGTTTGCATTCTGTGCATGACTTGCTGAGACCAAGTACTCACCCTTGCCACAATACAACATCAGTTGAAGAAGAAGCGACGCCAGCTTTGGAGGAAGAATACCAGGAGGAGCCGTCTAACTAGGGAGCGAGCCCAGTTAGTTGCCTCTGGTATACTGGATGGCGCTACGAAATCTATTTTATTCCGCTGAAGTTATTTCTCTTTTAATAAGTCTTCGCCCTGCGAGGTGTATCTTTGTAACTTGACCATAAGGTCGAGCAACCAGTTTGGTTAATTAATTAAAGTACTTTATTGCTATCGAAATGTATGATTGTGATATTTACCGATGTTGAGACTGTGTGCACTAGCGTGATCCTGGACTAGTGCTGAATACACAGAGGGTCCGGATTTGCAAATTCGGGTCCCGACAATAATGAAGCATAAGTTGCATCAATGTACTCAAGACACAATTAATTCATTTAATTTGATTTGGGTTGTGCTCAATCAATCTGTTAACGCCAAAAACTTGATAACGGGTTGATCGCAGTCAACACACAAAAACACTGGGTTTAATTTCGGATGCGAGCGTGCCAGCTTATTTGATCCTACAATCGGCAAGATGATGATATTTATATCAATCGGCCACTAAGCCGATCTAATATTTCAATGAGGATCAAGTCTGATTCGGCTCATTTAAGCCGATTTAGACAAAAATAACTGATAGATCTAATCAATTTGATTCAGTTGATTAGATGGGGTAAAGGTTGTTTTTTTCCCGAAGAAAGCGATGCGCAACAAAATCAGAGAAAACACAAACCTGATACGATGTAAGTTGACAGAATCAATAATCTGCAATGCACAACTTTGTTGATTGAGTGAATTACAGAAGAAAGATTACAATGCTAAAAACTACTCATTGTCGACGAAAAATAAAGTAAAAAGTAGAACAAATTTGTTTGATTGGCTCTTGATTCTTTCCGATGCTGCCCATCGTCTCTTTTTATAGCTTCTAGTCCGATCGTGTCTTCCTCGGTCTCCTTGAATTGTCTGTATCGACTTAAGCTTATCTGCGATATTTCCTTTCAAGATCAATATCGGTTATAAACCGATAGACACGTATCAACTTATAACTCTTAATATCCGATATATTCCTTAAGAAAATAAACATACTACCGATTCTAACTAAATCGGCTACATTCCAAATTATGATCCTCCAGCTTCTTCCTCTTCTTCCCCTTCTCCTCCTCCTCTCTCTTCTTTTTCTGCTCTTCCTCCTCTCCTTCTTCCCCTCTCCCTTTTCTTCTCTTCTTTTGCGCTCGCTCGGTTCTGGGAAACACTAGAAATGCCAGTGCTCGGCGCGACGCGAGGCTTTTAAGCCTCTCTATTGCTGTTTTAAATGGTAATCTGTCGCTTTTTAAAACGGCGACAAAGAGATAACCGCTACAATTCTTCCCTATGTTGCCAATTGAAATGGCGATAGAGAGGCAACTATTTGGATTTTCCTCTTCGTGGTCAATTCAACTCGCTACAGAGAGATCTCGTGATTTGAATTCGCGATAGACCCGGTGGTAGAAGGGTATTTTTGTTATTTTTTAATTGACATATTATTTATATATTTTTTTAAAAATATATTATTTTTAAAAAAATTCTATCGACCACTGAGTCTATGGCAGAGAAAACACACGCACGCAAACAGAACAACAAACTGTTTGGATATATGCCACCTCCTGTCGTATCGTTTTTTTCCCCTAAGGTGCAGCTTATCATACTTTTTTGGCTCAAAATATGGAGGCAGGTTAGCTACATTTTGGTAAAGAACAGGAAGTTTTTTTTTCCGTATTCACGAGACTACATATTTACATTTTTAATATACTATTTAAATAAATATATTATACTCCTTTACCACTTGTAATATACTTAAATATTAATTCTATGATACTTTAATGCGATATGGTTTAAATAATTTTCATTTGAACTCTTTATTTTTTGCTATATACCTTTTTTCACATGTAAAAAACGTATACACATAAATTATGCTATAAAAATAGATTTTAACTATTTTTTTTATAAAACTCAATTTGAAGTGTCTTATAATTATTATTAAAGTATACTAAAAAAGATAATAGACATACCTTATTTATTTAAACGATATATGAGAAATAAAAATATGTACTCCTAAGAGTATGAAAATATATATATACATGTGTGTGAGAAATGAGATGCGACGCTAGGGAACCGAGGTGTATTACAGTTGCAGGCTTGCAGCAGTGAATTATGACAGCTAGTAAAAGAAAAGGTCAAAGACGGCTAACTTAGCTCTGACAAAATATGGCGCCCATCCAAATACTCCGTTGCTCTTGTCATGTCAAATGACGGCGAGCAATGAATCTTGCGAATAGCAGCCGAGCGGAAGAGCAGCAAGCAGTAAATGAGAGAGACAAGAGAGAGTAAACTGTTTGTACTCCGGAATGCAGAGGCAGCAGTGAAAGGTGGCCGGCAGACTGCAGACAAAATGGAGGGAGCGGTACAAAGAGAGAGCCCTCGACAAGACACGGGCTGTCTGCTCTGGCCTATCCTCCGCTGACGTCTCACGTGGCACGCGCGGCCCCACCCGCAGCTGCCTCACACTAACCCGGCAGCGGCAATTGCTCCGCCACAGGTGCATCGGCGCATGCTCGCATGCATGGTATGCTATTGGAAAGTCCGTGTGTGTGTAGGCCGTCGTACACTTTTTCTCTCTCCTCGTTTTATAAATAAAAATATAAATATTTTTTTTTCATCACAGCGAAAGCATGATAATCTACATTTGCTACCTATCAAGCTCTTCTACCGTAGCAGATTATCAAACACTATAGATACCTTCTTGCCGAGCTGGGTACCGTAGTACCCCATTTGCTGAGCCTAGGTACCGCGGTACCCTCTTCTGTCGACCTCAGCAGATATATACCACGATACTCAGCTCAGTAAGAGGGTATCTGTAATGCCGACCACTTCTTGTGGTAGAAGAGCGCAGTAGGTGATGTGTGTCGTCTACTGATATTTTCGCGACCGTGAAGAAAATAATATTTATATTTTTTCGGAAGAAGATCAAAAATAAAAGAAAAGTGTGCACAGAACCAAAAAAGTTAAATATTCAACTATTGGTTATTTCTTATGTGACTGCTAACCACCAGAGCATGCCTACCGGCACAACATCGGGACAGACGGACAGTCATGTTAGAGGCTTTTATCGTGCCAAGCTATCCAATAAAGGTAGCAACATGAGGTATCAAGATGTACTAAAATTTTAAAATGTGAGGGTACTAAAAATTTAAGAGCAATTTAGTAGTACCTTCTATGGATAGTTTAAGGGTAGCATCGTGTTAATAGAGTAGAATGTGATTAAAACCGACATTCTGAGCAGGATTTCCCCCCTTATTGCTCAGGGAATTGAGCTGTCTTGCTTAAAATTCCAACGTTTTCAACGAGGCCGAAATGTTGCTGGCTATTCCAAATCGGAATCGATACTGTGTTGCCTGCAGAAAAGGAACGAGTAAATCGTTACTACTGCATTGATTTGAACCGTGTTTTTTATATTTGCTAGTGGCATGGTTCTGTTTCTACGATTAATTACCAAGTCTCATTCGAAACACATGAATTTAACAGAAATTTCATATGAAGCGGTTTAATTTTAGTAGAAATTGGGAAATATTAATGTGTTTTAAACGGCGTGTAAGAAGCACTCGTGCAGTCGTGCCTCGCATGAGCCCCGGCAAAATCAAACCAGTTCAGCTTGCTACGGTCCTCGCAGGAATTTTTTTTAAATATACTATATTTTATTCCGAATTGCACAAATAAATGTCTTTCGCAAGAAATTACAGTTTTATACGTCTGTCGCCTGTCCATCGGGCGATATAAGCCTGTTGGACGGGCGACAGGAGACGTTTCGCGTTTTCGTAAGCCCGTTAGCTAGCGGCGACAGCTTATGTCGCCCGATGGAAAGCGACGACTTAAAAATCCGTTGAATGGGCGACATTATTGTTGTCGCCGTCCATAAAGCTTTTATATACCATTTTTGATATTTTTGTTAGTTTTTTATGAGAATTTTTTTAAAAAATATATTATATTTTATTCCAAATTGCAGAAATAAATGTCGTAACAAATTTCAGTTTTATACGTGTGTCGCTAGAAATTTTCGCTTTTATGATCTAGCAAAAATAATGTATAAATTATTAAGTAAGGAAAATAGGAATCGCAATAAGCTATTTCTGGTTGAGACTGTCAGTTGAGAAGCTATTTCTGGTTGAGACTGTCAGTTGAGAAGCCATTTCGATGCGAGCATGATGAGAAAAGACAGTATTCTGGTTTTGAGGTGGCCCATCTTCACTCCTGGTCAACTCGTAATTATTTTTTGAAGACTTCGTGTAGTTATCTTCAAAACCAGAATACTGTCTTTTCTCATCATGCTCGCATCGAAATGGCTTCTCAACTGACAGTCTCAACCAGAAATGGCTTCTCAACTGACAGTCTCAACCAGAAATGGCTTATTGCGATTCCTATGTTCCTTACTTAATAATTTATACATTATTTTTGCTAGATCATAAAAGCGAAAATTTCTAGCGACACACGTATAAAACTGAAATTTGTTGCGACATTTATTTCTGCAATTTGGAATAAAATATAATATATTTTTAAAAAAAATTCTCATAAAAAACTAACAAAAATATCAAAAATGGTATATGTCGCTTATGGACGGCGACAACAATAATGTCGCTCATTCAACGGATTTAAGTCGTCGCATGTCCATCGGCGACATATCTGTCGCCCGCCTAACGGGCGACAAAAACGCTGAACGCGTCTCCTCGCATCCATCGGGCGACAGGCTTATATCGCCCGATGGACAGGCGACAGACGTATAAAACTGTAATTTCTTGCGAAAGACATTTATTTGTGCAATTCGGAATAAAATATAGTATATTTAAAAAAAAATTCGTCCTCGCAGTACGGTGCAATGCTCACTGATCGATGCGCGCTTTCTGACAACGGTGCTCCCAGCAATTGGTACACGGCTTTTCGCCTTTTCGCAGCGTCACGATTCGTTTCGTCGCAGCCGCCCAGGCCATTGCTTTTGCGACAACTCGCTGGCAGTACACATACGTACGTGGTAGTACCGGCGTTTTTCATTCAGAAAAACTAACCTACGGAATGGTATACCTCTCAAACTCATGAAATTTGTGAATTTTTACATTAAAACTCATAAAACTTAGCACTAAAAACTGATAAAACATAAAACTGATGAAACTAAATACTGAAACTCATGAAACCAGCATTGAAACTGATAAGTTTCATAAGTTTCACGGCTATACCGCTGAACGGTATAACGTTCCCTAGTAGCACTCTTTTTCATTTTCTGTAAACCGAAATCCAAAAATAAAAAGTATCAAATAGAAAATAGAAAATCATTCAAAAATCGTTAAAAATCAAAGATTAAGAATTCAAATTTTTTTGAAAAAAATAAAAAAATTGAAAACTAATCGGTTTTTACCGAAAATCAACCAGTCGGTTTTGCGTTGTATAAATTTTTCTATTTTTTTTTTGAATTTATTTGATTTACCGATTGGTTTTATATGTCGAAACGACTTGGTATGATCGAAAATTGAGAAAATCGATCGGTTTTTCGCGATTTTGTGAACTTTCATGGAAACATGTGTACGTCTCTAATCACGAGACGTCTCCATTTCCTTTTGCCTTCGTTTCGTTTTGATCTTCTGAAGGTGTGTTTGGTGTATATACCAAGTGGTATATATATGAGATGGTTTGAGAAAAAAATTATTCATATGTTTGGTTGTTTGAATAGAACCACTCTATACTGGACCAAGTGATATAAATTTGAGGAATATTTTCTCTAGATGTTGAACCATTCCATTCACCCAAAATAATATAACCAAATGGTACAATACTATCTCATCTCATTCAACCTTATCTCTACTATTCTAAAGCAGCAGTTGGTGGCAGTGGTGAGTTCTTCCCACGTCATTAATTGCCGCTTAATTGCCTTGCTTAATTGCCCTACTTAATTGCCCTGCTTAATTGCCCTACGCAAGAAACGAAGCGTTGCTTTAATTAGCCAGCTTTCGCAAGAAACGAAGCGTTAAAGATAGATGTTTGATCTTGTGAAATAAATTTTTTATTATTTTTTAATATTTATTTTTCGTTATTAATTTTGTTTTTTGTAGCAATGCACGGGCATGTAACTAGTCCCATTAACCAAACACTTCCTTGGATTGAGCGGAGCGACCTAGCTTGTTAGGATTCAATAACCAGCGTCTAAACAATTCTCCGTTCGTTTAGAGCATCCCCAATGGAGACATGTCAGCAGGCTATAAGGAGTCCATCTCATCTTTTTGCTTATGTGGAGGAGAGAAGTAGAGGAGAGAGACAAGAGCTGGCTCTTAACTAAGAGCCAGGCTATAGTGTTTTCCAAGAAAAATAAAAGACAATTACATGTGGACCCACATTTAATGTTGGAGAATATGTTATAGCCAACCCATTGGAGAGCTTGTCTTTAAGCTAGCTATAAGTGACATGGAGCTTTCTTATAGCCAGTAGTTGGCTCTACCATTGGACATGCCCTTATAACGCAGATTCGCTGAAGGTAAGCAAAAAAATTGTCTAATGAATTTGTACTTCTAAGCGAAAGAAGTTTTATGGGTGAAATATACTAGTAAGTATAAGTATATGGTGAGTAGTGCAAATTAATCTAACTATTGATTTATTAAATATAATATCTAATTATTTACTACCGAAAGAAATATAAATAAATACTAACCAATCTAATTTATTAATTAAAAAGAATATACATTCTATATGGAATTTAAGCGCACCGAGACTACTTTGGAAAGAGATCTCTGAGACAGCGACATGTAGCAAACTAGCAATTCCTCGTAACGCACTGGGGGATGGATTCAAATTTCGGCGGGATTTCGAAAATCTCATCCGAGATTTCAGATTTCGGACTCCTCTGAGATTCAAAATCTCGACCAGGTAAAATTTTTTAAAAAAATTCAAAATGCTACAGTATAAATTGAAATTTCGGCGATTAATTTCAATTTTTGGCTGGATTTTTATTTTATTTTGGCCGGATATGATTGGATTTAGGTTGAAGACCATCCAAAAAAAAATTAGATTTTTTTGACCATTTTTTGGTCGGTTCAAAATGTACTGCAATCTCGGTGATTTCGATCGAAATCACCGATTTCCCGATAGACAAAAAACCCGGATTTGAAATTTAAAATTTATATTTTACTCGGATTTTATTTGAATTTCCGAAATCTCGCCGAGATATCGGATTTTGGGTATCACCGAGATTTAGTTCAAAACAAGATTTGTATCCTTGCACTGGAGCAAACGCATGCGCTTCCGTTCCATTTCTCTTCGCGGTCGCGTTGGTTTGACACACCATCGTGCGTCCATCACTCACCGCCCAACCGCGCATTTTTTTACAGCGCGGGGCTCCTGAAAACCGGTCAAAACATGGCCGGAAACACGGCAAATTAAGTTGGCGACGAGCCCAAGCTCGCCGGCCGGGGTTGGGCGGGCTGTCGGCATCCCCAGGTGTCCCGGACGTAGCTTTCCCACCTTGCTTTCAGCCTTTCGCGACCAGGCCACGACGACCCGGAACCAAACCACAAAGGCAGACCAGATCAGATCGGTTGGGGTGCAACCACCCGCCGGCGGTCGCCGTCCTGGGCCCCGCGGGCGGTCGCATCCGCGCCCCGCTGCCGCGCCATTGTTGGCCCGCGTCGGAGGTCACATCGCGTTTCACACCCAGAACCCCTGCTGACCAAGCATGCAAGCAAGCGATTGAGCAATCAGGCAGCGAAGCTGGGGGACCCAGGGATTGTTCGTACGTGCTGACCACAAATTGACAACCACAAGGCTAATTTCAGAACACGCAAACCATGATCCATCATAGATTGATAGGCAGCACTAGCAGTTTTTGTTCCCACAGGGTGATAAAACTAGATGGGGTTCTTGATAAGTGCCATGACACGGCAAAAGCGACAGAGTACTGCTACATAAAACAAAGACGGCTGTGCACACTAGGTGACTACCAGGGGCCTCACACGAAGGACCAGTTCACAAACATGAAGGCCAGGCAGTGCGGGGCGTCGTCGTCGCTCAGGACCTTCCAGGCTACCGCCTGCTCGTACGACACAGGCCGCCCCATGCTCGACACGCAGATGCCACCCGGGAGGTACGCGAAACCCTGGAGAGGAAGAGTTGGGCGTTTATTACCACCATCAGAAACGGCTGGCATAAATTGGACCTAGGAGGCTGTCATCAGCGGTGGCCACTATATATACCTGCTGCATAATCTTGGGGAACTCGGAGCACAGCGCCTTCCGGCCATCATCATCAAGGATCTTCTCGAGCGAAATGTCCTGGAGAGCAATCAGCGTCGTCTCCAGCATGTCGAGGCCGGCTTGATTGGCAAAGGTGAACACAGGAGCGGCCTAAAATGGTAGTGGCCCGAGGTTTTCGTTAGGCCCAGGAAGCAAAAGGTGTAAATATATGAATGCCGACAAAAGCACGCACACTACTGACCTTCAGGGAACAGCACATGATTGAATCTGAGTGTTGCCACAGTGCTTTCAAGGAAGAATCCGAGCTTTCGGAGTCTGTTCGAAGGAGTTCCGCTCCAGTGTGAAACCTGGAATTTTAATGCAACCAATTATAACATTGCAAAATAGAAACAAAGCAATACTATTAACAGCTATTAAATTGATGCTGTCACTTGTCTAAACGTGCTATTCCACAATATACAGGTGGTGTGCTAGTAAATAAAGAAATGCCAACCATGTTTAGAACGAACATAGCCTTACCTGTAGCTCCTGCCAATCCACCTAGCAAGTGTATGAGCCTCGGGAGATCCTGGAGGGTTCTTCATTTCAATCTGTCCACCAAGACGGGAAGGAGCTATTGCCATGGCCACTCTCTGCACAGAGGCCACCACAGTTCTGACATACTGCCTGGCCATTGCCGCAACACTTTCTTGAAGGTGGTTTTCGTATGAAAACTGGAAAGCAATGGTCAGGACTGATCTTGTGTTGCAGCTGCTGGATGTATCATTCGAAGCACGTGTAGTCCCACCAGATCCAACCTCAAGAGTAGATGCTAGGTCAAGTGTACGGGTCGCAGATGGTGCATCCTGCAGTTCAGTGCATAATACCAAGTCATTGATAGTTTAGACAATGGACAAGATCAATGCTACCAGAGCAAAACCTATTGTACTAACCGCCTTGGCATCCAGTGGTATCACGCGGAAACCTGATGGTAGCAATGGTGCATCATCAGCGAAAGATTCATCAATGGGTGCAAAGACAAGCTGTGCGCATGCACCTGCAGCATTTTCATCAACACCGCTGCATAACTGCCATAGAAGATACAATCTTGTCAGGCCAAAGCAACAAATAAAAATGAAATGTGCAAAATAATGCTGTCTCAAAACATGCCTGCAGAAGGTACATATCTCTTGATAGAACAACTTCATCATGGCAGAGACTGTGTCCCTCGAGCCTAATAACCTCCAAGAACTGCAATTTAAAAAAGTTAGCTTGACGAATAAAGATAGGCCGACAATTGGGAGAAGGCAATTATAAAAGAACTTAAGCTAACTCGAATTACCTCTTCGTGCTCTAAGGTGTGTGCAAGTGGCAATATAACCTGGCTGCCCATAAACCCACTAGCTCGTAGACCAGGAACTGCATATGGACTAGCTCTCAAAGCAGCAGCTGAGTAAGCATCGACGCCAGGATCAGCCCATTCAGAGCGGTGCTCCCTCAGAAATCGCACTAGAAGAGCAGGCGGCACATTCTACATCATGAAAACAAGTTCACCAGGCTTTAATTATGGTCAGGACACATAAACATCAACTACTCATCTAATTATGCTTTAATAAAAAACAAAAAGGTTTATGAGTAAAAAAAACCTGTAGTAGCATTGATGCCTTTGCACATAAGATGCCACCTCCAATCGCAGAAAATAGGTGGGAGGAGTTGACATGAGATCCAACAAGTTTGTTTGGAGAGGAGTTGATTGCAATTGTAATATCCTCAGAACCATCGCTGCTCATCAGTGACCAACCATCATCCGGAAATCCATTAACAGCGTCATTGAAGCCTCTGCAATGTATGTTGAGGACCTTAGTCATGGCATGCATGGATGTCTTTTCACGAATTACAGCACTGTGAACACAGGAGCATTGCTACAAACCTGCTCAGCCTCTGACTAAATGTTCTTAGAACTGCTGGCTGGCGGCCCCCTCCGTATGGCATTTCCCCACTTGATTCATGCGCAATTTGCCTAATGTGACGCAGTGCCTGTCAAAAATGAGCCAGAAATTGTCGCTCGATTATTGTACATTAGTGGCACAAGAACAACCGAATGATTAGTACCAATGAAATCTAAGGCATATGAATTAACATACAGCAATTGTCATCTTCTGTGCAATAATCTTTGGAGATTCGTAAAGTGGCCTTAGGACCTCAGGCACACTCCAAGCCTTAAAAAAGATAAGATTGGTTACAAGCATGTACAAAAGTATACAAGTTCAAAACTGTGATCAAGTATCCAAAAATGGGCTGGGAAAATATTGCTTCCGCTTACATCCAAATCAACATGATCCACAATGTGAATCATGGAACCACCCCCCTCACAAGGGCGGATTAAATAGCCACTAGGCAGCACCTCAGCTCTGACAAAATTCGCAGTGTTAGGTCCTGATGGGCCACCAGTGGATTGAGTCAATGATCTCTCGCAGATCTACATAACAAAGCAGTGAACAATAATCGTCAACTGTTAGCACAAACAATATTCATAGAACGCAATCAAGTCGCATTTAATACAGCACTGCAAATAATACAGTGGAAAGTCACAAGAAGCTGTTTGATCCAAACAGAACAAGATCAACAGAAAAAATGACAACACGACCAACAAAAATGACAGCATCATAACAAACAAAGAAAAGAGGCAATTACCACAAGACTGCCATCTTCAAGACCACTAGTGTAACGGAGTGTCCAAAAGTCACGCGCTGCCGCCAAAGTTGTCGGTGAATAAGTCTAAAGAATTGGAAGAAAGAAACAATCATGTTTCAGGCAACAAAGAAGACAGTATCGAAGTAAATTCAAGTCTAACTATAACTTTGTAAAAGGATGCATACCTGCATGTAGATAAGCTCAATAGTTCCACCATTACCCGTAGGGATAACATGCAGCACATCCATGCAACGGCAATCGCGGTACCAAGAGGAGCGATCCTTGAGGATCTCAGCAACCTATGGAGTAGTCTATTAGGATATTTCTGCTGAATGGAAACATAAAGCTCTGATGATGAACCACACACCTTTGTGGGCTCCAGGCTCACAAGGCCACAAGCTCGTGCTGCTACGCCACCACAATTGTGCGAAACAGCAATGATTCCAATGGAATCCGGACCAGGCTGTAAAGAAATTCCCACTTTAATTCATTACCCAAAGAGGAATTAAAATAATCAACGTGGCCAAATTGTGCCTTTTCAATAACTATATTACCTTCATCCCAACCATTTGCACCCAATCGACAGCAGTTCCCGTCGCCTTAGACAGGAACTCTGCCAAGGTCTCCTCAGCGATAGCATGTAGACTGTAACAAACAAAAAGAATTCCATCAAACTTAAGCAGAATAGCATGGTCTTAGAAAAGTGAAGGACACTAGGTACTGCCATTACCCAGCTGGGTTGTTCGCGTCCCTTTGCGGACACGGAGCTGCTGGGTTTTGCTGTTGGTGGTGCTGACCACTAGTAACCACAGACTCACAGCTCGTGTCTGTAGTCGCTACAGAAGGCTGCAAGCATCATAGCACACAACATTAGGAGCAGGAACCAGTGAGAGATGAACAGCATAAGTTACATAAATCCAACATAAATTGTAATTTGTTTCTGGAAGCTATACAGCCTTGTATCAGCAACTAAGCACATGACAGTATCGAAGAAGCCAAAATAGTTCTCAGTTATCTCAAAAAGAATCTATGCTAACATTCACTAAGTATGCGTAATATGTGATAGGATTAGGAAAGGAGAAGAATATCACATTATGAAGCTGCTGCTGCATGTACCCGTTCTCGTAAACGAGACGGGACACCTGCTTCTGCAGCCTGTCATTCTCCTCCATCAACAGCTTGTTCATCGCAGTCAGCTTCCGGTTCACAGTTTGCAGGCGAGAGGCCTCCTTCCGTTGCTTCTCGCGACATCTACCAATCACAGGGATGATCAGACGCCAGAAGAATCAAAACAAGAGGTACAAAATGTCACTTGCGCATGAAGAAAACCGAGACAGCGATCGCTAATGCACAGGATTTCTGCACTATTGCTCGCATTGGCATATCACATCCCAGGTGAGCACCGAGTGTGTTAGGTAAAGGCATTCCGGATATATATTGTTATGGGCATGAAAGCAACTAATGACTAATAATTCGTACATGCTAATTATTTTTCCAGCTTAAAATGATGTATCCCTGCTACTATTAAATCTGGTCTAAATCTGAACATTGTGTTGGGTAAGGGCTCTTCTTGGTTAGATCCCCTAACATGGTAGTAGTAAGATGGTAATATCATCGCCAAGACGCCAAGAACAAGTTGTTGCAATGCTAACCAAAGATTACTCATCGTGTCTAATGCAAAGATAGGTCCCTCAAAGGAAGAGCATGAGATAACGAGGGTTTACTATACGCAAACCAGCGTAAAAAAACCAGCAAAAAAATAGATGCATCCGCTCCTCCCCCACCAGGCCATAAATGAAAAAAAAAAGAATATCAAGAAATGCATTTAGAGCAAGACACAAGCACTCGATTCTGCGTATTGCCAAGGATCCATGACAAAACCTTAGCAATTTTAGACAAATCGAGCCAAAACCAAACTCAAATTTGGATAGAACACATATTAGTATATTACTAAGTGCCTGCTCCTACTCAAAGTAAACCAAACATATCCAAGAAACTCTTAACACAAAAATATACTACTAAAGGAAAGCGAGGACTATGTGCGCGAATGGAAGGAACGGGAAAGGGAAAAAAAAAAACAGCCTAAAATCTAAACTTGAGAACCAAAACCAAATTTTTAGCCACGGGGACTTCACAAACCCAAGAAAGGCCTCCCAATAAAGGCCAAATTTTAGCACCAAGAGAAGCCAAGACGATTTATGTGCAGCACAGAGCCGCAAGAACCCACGACGAATCAAAGCGAGCAGTGAGGGTCAGATCGAGAACGCACCTACGGTTCTGGAACCAGACCTTGATCTGCTTGGTCTCGATGTTGCTGAGTATGGGGCACTCCCTGATGAGCTGCTGGCGGCGCAGCGAGCTGGGCTTGGGACACTCGCTATAGACCCGCTCGAGTGCCTCCACCTGCTCGGGGGTGTAGCGCACATACTTGCCCGTATCCACCTGCGGCGCCCCACCGCCGCCAGGCGACGATCTGTCCTTGCCGCCGTGCACCGCCGCCACCATCGCCGCCGCCATCCCGACCCCGCTACCAGGACCACCGCCGACCGATTCGTGAGCAGAAGAGAGGGAGCCACGGCCACGGGCGCCGCCAAGTTCATGGCCTCCGGGCGGCGCCTCCCTTGGACGCCATGGCAGTGGGGGTTTCTCCGAGAGTTGTTGCAGGTGAGGTGAGGGCGGAGGTGGGGGTTGGTTTAACAGTGGACGGGAGGGGAAAGCAAGCGGAGGGAGCTCTGTGCTGTTGGAGCACGACGCTTATACTACTTGGCGCTCTTCTCGTGTGGTGACTGGTGAGGTGCTAAATGCATACTGAGGGGCATTTTTGGTAATACGAGTTTCGGTTATTCCTTTTCCGTTTTATTTTTGATTTAGGCAAAAGTAGGAGTGAAATCTGTTGTCGTCAGGGAGATGCTTTTTTGGAAAAGTACATATGCTCTCACTGGTAAAATTACAAGGAGCATTGCTTCTATAAATTTTTCTCTTAATATAGATTATATAAATCTTGGAACGAACGAAAAGGTAAGTAATCAACATATATTATTTATTCGTGCTTTAATATTTGTATAATTTTTTTTAAAAAAAGCATAGAAACATCTCTCAACTATAAGAGCTATTTTAGGGAAAGTTGGAAAAAAAGCTCGTTGGTAGGGCCCGTTAGCTCTGTTCAAAATTGCTTTAATTACACTCGTTTATTGGTTAAATATTGAATGAGTTAATTTCAAATGAAATTGGATTTTGCTCTGACGGGCTCGGCTCGGCTCATCTCGTTAGCTCGATTCTAAAAATACTTTCAAACTATAAATAAAATAACATTAAATTAAACTATGTTAATTTCGGAAAAAAAAGCTCGAAAAAATAAGAACTTGGCTCGATTTCCATCCCTAGGGTACACTAAATTCAATACGTTGTTCTTTTCAATAAAAAAATCAAATTAGCTAGTATTTATTTATAGTTCATCCCGTAATAGATTAGTAGAAACAATTTCAATAAATCAATAGTTATATATGATTTCTACTACTTATTATATATTATTAATATAATATACTGTAAAATTTTTGCAATTATAAATGGTTGATGGGCAAGTTGTTCCTCAAATTTGCCCGAGCAAGGCACTTCATATTTGTTCCCTTTCCGCGGATGATTAGAAACGGTGGAGACAATGGCTATCGGCCATACAAGAAGCGGCGTGGCACTGTAGCGCTCGTGAAATAAAAAATAGAAAAAAAAGAGAGGCCGAGTAGGTATCTCAATCTGTCAATTCTTCTTTCCGGCTGATCGATTTAGGCCCCATTCTTTAAGTTTTTATATAGTTTTTACTTTAAAAAAATGAATTATTTGTCGAACGGAAAGATTCTGGGCAGTTTCTTTTATAATCAGAAACTGCCTTCTATATATAATTAAAATCCAGCTAGAACCTGATTCTCGCTGATTCTTATCGGCTCGATCCGGAACCTAGAAGTCGCATTCGGTCCGACCCGATTCTCCCACAATCAAAAATAGTTTCTTCCATAATCCAGAAGCTTAAACGAACATAGCCTCAATGGATATAATTTAGCACATGATATTGTCCATTTCTACCCACAATGTTGTTCTCTAGATACGTATACATGTTGGTTTTTCAACAAAAGAATATGTGTATGGTAAATCAAACTCTCACCTAGGGCTGGTTATTCAGCTTAACAAGCTATTATTGAGTTTATTTCAAAATTAACATAATTGACATAAAATCATTTTATTTATCATTTAAATGATTATTTTATATTCGAACTAATGAGTTATTATCGAATCAAACCTCATTAATATTTTTTATTCAAAATAGACTCATTTCAATTTTGTATTAGACAACTTCTCTCCTGCTTTATACGCAGATCTTTGGAAACAGTAGTAGTAAAGTGAAATATAACACTGCCGCGGAAAAAAAGCAAGTAAACAGTAATCAGCTCATGAAGAGAGAGACAGAGAGACGTGGCTTTTAGCCTGTATAACTGTTCATATATACTGTGTACTGATCCGATTCCACTGGAGCACGTGAGTGCGCTCACTGCACGTATGCCTGTGTGTGATAGATACCCTCGTCTATGTGCGCGACTGTATTAGCTAGCTGATCGACACAACTGAACCTGTGCAGGGTTAGTTAGCTCGAAACAATGAACGCAAATGTTAACTTTTGACAATGTTTATGTATACATGTCTCTTTTGCTAACATCATCGGAAAGTTTCGAACGGCAGTTAAAACATATACCACACGGGAGAAGTTCCACGAATGATACACAACTGCGATATATAGTGATGTCGAGCAAATGAACCTTCACATATTTGGCCCAAATTCGAAAAAGCATAATTTTGTCAAATGCCTGTGAGAGTGAGGTGGAATGAAATGGTTCTATCCTAGATTTCAGAGATGGAATGGCTTCATCCTAGATTTCAGGGATGGAATTGTTTCATCCCAGATTCTCAGGCATGGCCCACTGTCACTCTCACATTCCAAGTGGGATGGCTGCGTTCCAAAAAATTTGTAGAACCTGACCATCCCGAATCTAGAGAGAATATTCTCTTTTCTGGAATCAAGTCATCCTCAGCTCTCCAACCAAACACTAGACTTAGTGGGATGGGATAGTTCCATTCCACTCCATCCCACTAACCAAACACTACCTAATTGGGCAGTATCATGCATGTGAGTGAAGCTAGGCTGTTTTGAAACAGTGTAGTATTCTAGATGGAATAAAGTTATAAGAAGAAAATATTGCTGCCCTGACACGATGCTGCACCTGCAAAAAGCTGCATTGCGATAGTAGAATCCTGTTCGCCGGAGAAAACGTTACAGTAGAATCTTGCTGCTCGGAGTTCAATTTTTTGCCGGCGGGAGACCAGGGATATCACGAGGAATATGCATCACTTTTGCTTGTTTCACCATCGTTCTCGCATCTTACCATTCAATGCACGGATGATCTGCAAGCCTAGCTGCAAGACTGCAAGGGTTTAATTTTCGTTCATCTTGTAGTTCATGCATTCAACGGCGCCTGCCTATATAGATATACTGCTTGCATTGATGTATAGCTAGGCATCTGTTCTTCCAGTGCTATATACTAAACGAGTAGGGTACGTACGCACAGTCCTGTATTGTTTGCTGCATTGGTTCATCCGGCAGATTTTGTTGGCGCATGGTGCCTAGCTAGCTTAGGTAGGCAGGTATCTCATGTTACAAAGCAATTGATCCTTTCGTGTCCATGATTCTTAAATTTTTCAAGTAAATTTCGTAAAACCCTAACTTTACCGGTAAAACTATCAGTTCACTGCAACTCTTAGCGTGGATTTCGGATAGCTCCTACGCCTTTAGGAGACCAAATTTGCAAGGATCTGCTACTCTGTGAAGCGCTATCCCTTCTGACAGGCTGGGCCTACCTGTCATTGTCTCACCGCTTGAATTGGGCCACCTTGGAAGCCACGCAGGACGGCTCCCATGCAAGCAAGGAGCCAAGGACAGATGGGACCCACCCGTCGGTCCAACATGGTGCCTACTTCAATGCTTCTTGGATGAGGCATGACGTGTCGTCGTCCTAAAACTCCAAGTAGGACATGAATACGGCGGTGGCCTGGACGTCCTTGGGCTCCGGCGAGACGACGCCCGGGAGGATGCTGGTGAGGCCGGGGCAGTTGAGGTGCACGGTGCGACCCTCGATGGCGTGCGCGGCAGCGTTGCATGTGCGCAACGTTTCAGGAATAGCCAAGAATGCGAGTGTCTTCTCCGGAGTTGGTGGCTTGGTGCACGATCCACCGTATTCCTGCCGCTTCGGTGAGCTTTGTGCTAAAACAAGTGTGTTACTTTGCGGTTCCTTTCACTCAAGACAATCCATCAGTCAATTTCCTCTCACAGAGCCTCGCCGGATTCAAGCTTCAGCCACCACGTCGGCCAACATCGCCATACCTCTCTAGAGCTTTCCCCGCCTCGCAATATTAACTAGGTTGCGCGCTACGCTGCGCTGTGCGAAATTTGATCAGATGATTATCGTATGGACTTTTTTTTTTTCAAAAAACATGGGGATCTAAACGTAATTTCAAATTTTTAGGGTCTTTTTTTTTTTGTAAAAATAGCAGTGGAAGGACCTATCCGCAATTTTAAATTAGTTAGAGGGGGCCTTCGCGAAAAAGCGGCGTGGCTAGGCTGGCTAAGCTTCAAAACTTCCAGGTATTAGAGTGTTATTATTTACTCTTCGCTTCACTGCCCTTCTTACAGTGCACGCTGAGCTTGTTTTGTGCCAAAACCCCTCAAATTAGGGTTGAAAACGAAACAAAACTTTTCGACCAATTCAAAGAAAAACGAAAACAAAAGTTTTTTGAAACGGAAATGAAAAATATCGGTACGAAACGAAAACGAAAATGGGAGAGTTAATTCTGACGAAAACGGAAATAAAAATTCCATATAAATAAAACCGGAAACTAAAAATGGAAATGGATCGGAAAGGGAAATAAACTTGGCCAAAAAAGGAGAAGAGAGAGTTTATATTTATTTTCAAATTAAAATAATTTTATAAATACAAATAGCTTTATATAAAATATCAAATGGAGTTCAAAACTTTCAGAAAAATCCTCAAAAATACTTTGGAATATTTTGAACCTAGAAATTTATTTTCAGCATAATTTTGTTTATATTGTCATATAAAATTAATTTTATAAATTTAAAAATAGCAAAATAGCATTTATAAACTCTAGAAAATCCAGGATAAATCTTAGAAAATCATAATTGTACATCGAACAATAATATACAAATTTTAGGGCATTACATAAGAGGATATCGATGATAATTATATGGAGAATGACATAATGGTCTGATATGGGGGACAAATAACGAGCCTTTAGCTGACAAACTTGGGAAAAAAATTTCTAGTGACACCAGTGAATATAACACTATTCTTGTGTCCACCTTGGAGGTGGAATGTATTACATTGATCTTGTAGTCTTGTACTCTTGTATATTGTGATTCTTTACTATGTTCTTGTGGAATTTTCCGCTTTCATTTCCGTATCTGTTCCGCATTCGTTTCCGTATCTATTTTTGGGGTTTCCGATTTTGTTTCTGTTGCCGATAAAAAAAATGTGGAAACGGAAATGAAATAGTCATTTACGAACTATTTCTGCAATGTTTTCATCCCTATCTCACATCTTCTTCCCTGTTGAACCTGAGACACTTACATCGACCATAATTGTTCCGTGGCACTACCTCCGAGAAACACTTCTTGGTCCTCTCTACTACCTGTGTAACATTCTCAAAATAAAAGAAAATAAAAACCAAATTCAAAATCTGATTTATAGCTTTTGTAAATTTCTTTAAATTTATATTACTTAAAAAATTTTCTTTATTTAACCTAAAATTAAGATCTTAACTTTAAAATTTAAAATCAAATAAACATAAAATCTAGAAAAAATATAGTTAAATCCTAAATAATACATAAATCATCTCCACATATTTAAAAAAATTGAAATCATTTGTGGCTCCAGAAAAATGTAAAACAATAATAATTTATTAGAGCATACTCAATTTCAGAATTTTGTAGAAATAAATACAAATAATCATGCTCTGAAATTTCTATGATAATATTTGAACAATATAAAGATCATACAGTAAAATTTTTAAAAATATTTCACTTTATTTGAAGCCTTAAAAAAATTCAAAAACAGAAAAGGTACAATTATAATGGTAACCTTATCATATTTTTTTTAATTTTATTGAGGCATGATCTGTAACAACGCAAGAAAAATGAAAATTAAATAAAGTGACTTGGCATTATTTTTTAATGAATTTTTGGATTTTTTACTGAATTTATTTAATTTAAGATTTATTTTCCATATTTAAATTCCTTTTTACCAATTTAGGACATTCAAAAGAAACTTATAAAAACTTCAAATAACCCAACTTGAGAAATAAATTTATAAAATACTATAACATATAGTGTCGACGATTGGAGAACGGGCTCCCGCCGAGCTTACTTGTTGAATGAGGGATCAACAGGGTCCCCTTCGAGCGAGAGGGTGGTTGCGTCCGAGCAATGATCAGATGAGGGAGACACACGGTGTTTATCCTGGTTCGGGTCTCTCGCCGGGGAGATAATAACCCTACTTCAGTGTATATGGTTTAAGGTCTGTGAAGTTGTGTACACTTTGTCTCGTCCCCCTTTCCACAGGGGTCAGGAGGGTTTAAATACAGGGTCCTAAGTCGTATACATGGTAACTACCCCCTATAATTACGCCATGCTTCCATACCTTCCGCACCCGTGATCCGGAGTCCTTGAATCGTGCCTCGTTTTGAATTTCTGGCGTACCTGCCCTGGATCCTCGGCGGACTGGTTGCCGCTTTCCTTCCTGGTGGTTTGACCGAGCCCCCCGACCATCCTCTGAGCATCCGCCAGGCTCACCGAGCATGGTTGTTCGCACCTGCCCGTCGTGCTCGTAGGCGAGCATTGGTTTTTAACAGGTGGACGCGTATGCTCGTTGCCCGAGTACTGGGTTGCTCGGGCGTCCCCCTCAGGCATTTCCTCCAAGGGCACCGTATGGTCGGTGGCCTTTGGGCCGCCAGGGCAAGATGGTCTTCATGATAAAAAGCCCAATCCCCGACATATAGGAAGAATAATATGAATTTTTCAAAAAACTCTACAATATTAGGTACCTTAAAAATTCAAATACAGTTCAAAATAGCAAAATTTCAATAATTTTAATTTGAAAACCACTCCAGCAACCTGAGTGAAACCAAGAGCATTAGAAGGCTCGTTTGCTGGGATATCTCTAACAAATTTTCCATGATTTTCTTCACTTCCTAATGCCACTTTTGGTTAACCACAAGCCGCCAGCCGAAATATGGAAGTTTGGAGAAGCTACAATATGCTTGCAAGGTGCTTGACCAAAAGCCTTTCATCGTTGTCGCTAACAGTGGGCCGTGTGGGAGCTAGGGACCATGCACCAACCAACCTCTCCTCCGATCTCTCCCTCCTCTCTTCGCCCATGCCGCGATGGGATGCTGCCAGGCCATGCGCGGGTGTGGCAAAATGCGCACGTGCCTCACCGAGTCTGCCTTGCCCCATACTGCCTCACAGCTTTGCCATGCCGTGCATTTAAGCAGCCAGTAGCTCACCTAACGCCTCTGCTCACTGCACCTAGCCCCCATCGCCTCTTGCTCGCCATGCGTGCAGAGACGCCGAGGGCACGGGGATAGGGCTGCGAGCATGCCTCCACGCCATTCGACACTAGGTGAGCTCGTCGACTAATTTTCGCTCGCACATGACTCCCTTATTGACTCCTGAGTATGTCGTATGTATTAATTTCAACTTTCGTGGACCGAGCTGCCGCCAGGGCCTCCTTTCTTCTTTGCCACTGGTAGCATGTCACCAGCTCATCCCATAGCACCACAGCCGTTCCTAGGTAGTACATTCGACTCCACTCCACCTCCTAGTGCTTTTCCCTTACTTGGCCAACCTTAAGCTCCTTTATTTTTCCTCCCGACAGCCACCTCCGCTGTCCGCCGCCCATTAATGTGGCCGGCTCACCGTGGCCACACCTCGCCACCACTGACCAATCCCCTAGGTTCGCACCTCCTTGTCTTGCTCATCAAGCCACCGGCCAGGCCACGCCACCCCTGCCTCGCCGCCGGCGAGCTCCCCTATCATGTGCCACTAACAGGCGAGCCCGAGCCGTAAGTGAGTCACGCTCACGTGGTCACTGACGGGTGGGGTCGCCTTGTTAGTCAATGTGGTGGGTTTTCAAATCACGTGAAATAAGGAAATGCGCTTTCTAACAAAGAGCGTATTTTGCTATTTTCAGTGATTTTTCAAAACCGATAGGATTCAAATGCATGTAACTTTTACCAGGAAACTCTAAATCTAGTGAGACAAGTCTCTAAATTTGTATAAATTCATGTAGATCTTAGTAGGCAAAAATATTTTAGTTTTAGTCAATGTATAGTAAAAAAGCTCAAATTTATGCTACAGGCATAGAATGTATACGATGTAAAATTTTCACAAATCAACTCCAAAAATGATGAAACAAATTTTATCAAGTTTTTGAGATTATAAGCTCTCTAAAGATATAAAAAGATTTAGATTTGGACTTAGTTTGAATTAAATGCTTAAATAGTTTAATTTTAATGTATTAAAAAATTCAAATGATTGTAACTTGTGCCAAAAATATTCAAAATCAATGAAATCAAATCCTATGATCCTTAAAATTGATGCTCAATCTATTTATGCAAAAACATTTAGGACTTGTGCTCTGTTTACACATGTTTATGACTTAGGAATATTCAAATTATGTTAAAAATGTGAAATAATAGTAAATAGTCTCTAAAACCTTTGAAATAAAGCCTAACCTAATGAAAAATCATAAAATGGAGCCATGTCACAGTAGCATAATCCTAGGTTTAAAGTGCCTTAACACACTCCTTTATGCTTAAACCCATGAGACATGCTTTGCACACATACATCACCTCATGTTAACTCGAAATCGCATTTTAATGAATCCAAATAATTTTAGCCTCTTGAATTCGTAATTCTTCTTATATTTTCTTATATTTATAATTTTAACTTCTTGAATTCAAGAAATACGAATAACATATAAACTAGAATCAAGAAGTCGTGACCTAGAATGTGTTGGAGATATGCCCTAGAGGCAATCATAGAGATTATTATATTTCCTTATTGTGGGGAGCCGCCCAGACTGTCCTCGAGCTATTGGAACACTCAGTTAACCTCATTGGATTTGGAGGCTAGCAACGATTCGCCGATGGCGTTCGCGATGCTAGCATCCAAGCCCAATTGAGACAACAGTGGAACCATTCGAATAACTCGACCACAGCCCCGGTATTCCCCCGGTATGCGACCCGAACTCGCCCAGGATCGCCCCGCATACCGGTTTCTACTGCTATCACAACTCAAAATGCATAAAGGGAGCAACGAACTCCACACCTCACAACCGATCACGCAACCGCGGAAGCACCAGCACAAAGACAAACCTAGACAACCACCAAACAAGGTTAACAACACTAACTAAGACTCATAACCAGACTAAATCAGAGATTCTACCAAGACTCCAAAAACTACAAAATTTCGGCATGACCTTCCTAGATTCTAGGACATCCACTCAGTAGACAAAAGAGCAGTTCATTTATCTAATTATAGCATCACAACCAGCAAGTAGTAAGACCAACAGATATAGAAGCAACATGCTAAACACGAGACGGGCATCCAACGCTACCACGACTTACAACTGAAACAGTCCAAAAGCTCGGACATCACATGACAAGGTTTGGAAGTTTAACTATACAACAAAAGCAAATACCAACAACACATTAGCAAAAGTAACGCCATCCGGAAGTGTCCTGCTCCTGAACACTTCCGGAGAGTGCAACGTCGCAAGTAACCTCTACTCGGTGCCCCGCTTGGACACCGAGAGGCAGTAGGGACAAAACTCGCATCCCTCCTGATCCTCACCTGAAAACCACAAAGCAGAAGCATGAGTACAAAAGGTACTCGCAAGACTTACCCGGGGTCTATATATGACCGACACGAAAGAATATGCATTTGGACGTAACAATGGAATAAGCTTAAGGTAACATTTGCGGAAATGCTTATCTTGGTTGCATAATTTCATTCAACTACACAGTTCACAAGTTTTAAAGCATTTAAAGACAGCACCTATTACGAGAGTGAAGTATGAAATTAACAATTAAAGTAAAGCAAGTGACATCCTGAACAAAGTAATCATCACATACCAACTAGCATTAAATTGAAGTTATTACTACGTTGGATGTGCAATGACCAAGCGTGCTCATATCCGAGAGCACGTCAATTCGAATCGCTTAATTAACCCTGCAGGGAACATTGAACGCACGACATGTGCCCCGAAGGGACCTCATGTCAACCCTCCTCCCATCCATATCTATCCGTCGAACCATCTTCATGCGGCCCGAGCACTTAGCACCCCCTCGAGCGGCCCAAGCCTCGCTTGGCCCTCGAGAGCCGGCCCAAGCCTCGCCCTCGACCACGTCCAACCGCATGAGGGAATGGTCCGTTGGGTAGTATGCCATGAGAGGGTGGCTTACCGTACCATTATCCGGCGTGCAATCAACAAGGTGTGCTCGATCAAAGGGCAAACAACGGATCGGTCCTCAACCGACTCAGGCGAGACTACGCATTCGAGTCTCCACACTCAAATGACCCTACCCTCTCGCCCGGTCTCAATTCCACATTACCATTCCTATCCAGAACCCATTTCAGCCCAACAATGTGAAGTAATCATTCTCAAGCGATGGAACCATCCACCACTTGGCCCATACCCGACCTCTAAGCAAACTAAGCATGGACACATTGTATTTACCCATAAGCTAGCTCCAAAGGAAGGGTTCAACAAGTGTCAAGGAGTGAATGTGCAGCAATTAGGTTCTACTACCCTCCCCGCCATTTTATTCCTAATGCAAAACCTAATCATTCGATAAACATTTTATTCACCAAAATAGACATATACATAAGGTAGAATATGCTTAGGTGCTTGCCTGATGCTTCTGCCGGATCCTCAACAACAACTTGTTCACCGTGATCACCCTCGACCACAGCCACGTCACCCTCCGCGGTTTCGTTCCCTACACGAGCACAATGTATGCAAAATGAGATGCATGCTATGCATATGAACATGGAACGAGAATGAAGACAATAATGCAAGCAATCATCAAGCCAAAACGACACACCATTTCAAAACTCCACAATAACCGCCAAATCACATTATGAATGGCTCAACACTACTTCGATCAAGATCTCCATAGCTAGTGACATAACTATTCATCGTCCACTAAGTTTCCTATTTGGCACCCACCCCACTGACATCAATCCCCAAAGAAGGTGCTTAGGTACCCCACGAATAAAAGCATAAAGACCCCAAGCACATTCATTCCCCACAATCCTCACAGGTTACGGACCATAAGCACTCCAATGGAGTCATTTACCATAGACTAGAGGCTTCGGCCATAGGGAACAAAACCAGGACACCAACCTAGCACAACCCTCGCGGATTGCATCCGAAGCTTAGTGCTCCAAACGACAGCACAGCCGACCTCCAGAACCAACCCAACCCAAGCTAAACTCAGGGCGACGCCAAATAGAGGGCAAGCCAAACCGGAACAAGGCCACCCGCACAACCATGGAAAAAAATTGAACTAGAACAGAGCACAAGCGATAAGGGTTGAAGGAAAAGAACATGGACTTGGTCTCTGAATTTGTAAATGTAAGGGTTACACCACATACTCGGTTAGCCGCACATACTCCTAAAGCATTAAAACTGGGAACACATAACACTACCTAGCTTGCACGCCAGTTCAATAAAACCCTCGCAACACAACCAAAGGACAGCAGCTCGCCTTAAGATTATAGCATCAAGCTTCCACAATTTTTATGCAAAGAGCTTACCAACTATCACTAGAAGCATCGCATACTAGTGCACAAGTATTTCGAAGCATCGACCACAACCATCTACATGTATTGAAACTTTAAAATGCCATTGTCAACATGCTCAACCCAAGCATTCACAGGTTACCCAACAAAGCCTAATAGCAACCCATGCATCCGTTACCATGTCATCCACATCAACGATTCTGCGCAAATTCATCTAACAAAATCTCACAGCACCTACATCAGGCACAAACTCAGAACACACAACCCCAAAGCACCAACATCATGCACAGTCCCAAGCCTCCCTCTAGTTTGCCCACAAGACTAAGTACTGACAATAGCCACACCCACACTAGCACTCATGCACACTCAAAGAACACAATCATCAATTTGGGGCAAAATCCCCAAATACATCTCAAACCCTAGCCATGGCTAATCCTAAACCCGCATTCGGCCAGAGAGAGAGAGAGGAGTGAAGAAGGGGGGGGTCACCTACGGCACCGGAGGTGGAGGAAACCGGCTGGGGGCGACGGCGACGGAGGAAGGCGTGGCGCGGATGGTGGAAGCGGCGAGGGGACGGCGGCTCCAGTGGGGCGACTGCCGGGAGGCGCGGCCGGGTGGAGGCGGCGTCGAGCGGGGAGCCGGACGGCCGAGCCTGGCGCAGAACAGGGGGAGGCGCCGACGTCGCCCACAGGTGGAGGAGCCGGGCGGTGGAGAAAAGAAAAGGAAGAAATGGCGTGTGGGGGAAGGGAGCCGGGTGGAGAAAGAGAGGAGATGGGTGGGAAAATTTTTTTCTAAGACAATTACCTAAATGCCCCCATGTCCATACACCTGGAAAACTAGGACCATGACACTTATATTTATAATTTATCATTTTGTTTCTTGAATAATCTCATCATTATTTATTAGCAAGTATGTGACTTTTTAGTGAAACTCTATGATGAATTTGTGATTATTATTCTAAAGTGATCCCTAGTCGATAATCATATGAGGACACATATGTATAGACTAGTATATGTATTGGTTGATGACCATGTTTCACGGGTCATGGATATGGAGATATCAAACTGATAATATGGACTCATATTATAGAACATGGAGTTTGATCGACCCGCCTTGAGACATTGGGAGAACATTGTATTCTTCTTGTCATCAGTTGGTCTCATATACAATGTGTATGCTATAAATGTAGCTTTCGGGTTTGTCATGAAGCATACTACAAGATGTGGTCAGTTAGGATGGGATTTTCCCCTCCATACAATGGGAGAGATATCTCTAGGCCTCTCGAGTGATCGGATTCCGGAAATGCATGGCCATGCTACTTCTGGTTAAAGAGTTAACTGTAGTTGGAGATTTCAAGTCACGTGATTGAGAAATAGTGATTGGGCTAACTAAACAAGGATGGCATATACTCGCCTTGAGTTTGACCGATGTCGTGAAGCAAAGGGAAATGCATATAATGAAACATTGTTAAGGTTCGTCCGATGTGATCTTTACGTATATTTAGGAGTCGGCACGTTCTGGTAGGGACCACTATCAATTATTGGTCGAGTAAGAGTACTCGGGCCATGTCCCAGTATACGTGAACCTATGGGGTTACACGCTTAAAGGGTTGAAATAGAATTCGGATGGTTATCAGAGTTCTTTTGAGTTTAGAGTTCCTAATGGGCCTCTAATATAGAGTTAGAGCCCATTATGGGACGTCTATTTAAAGGGAGGGGATGCTGGCTTTAGTAGAGAGAGACATTAGGAATTCAAAATTCCCAAAACCTTGTTCGCCACCCCTCCTTCGCCCAGAGCCATGCAGCTGGCGCTAGTACTCCGGCGCATGGTGTTCCTACCCTTTACGTGTGGATACCTTGGAGGCGTTGCTGTGAAGCTTCAATGCTAGGACGTTCCATCACCGGAAACAGTCATAAGGGTTTCTTGGAGGTGGCACAAGGTTACACGTATGGTCGGTGAGCTGGTCGGGGCTGATTGGATCTGGTCGGCGAGCTGGTTGGGGCTGATTAGATCTGGTCGGCGAGCTGGTATCAAGTCTACGAGCTGGTCGGTACTAATGAGACTTGGTCGGCAAGCTAATCAACACTAGTCGGGATTGGTCAGGACTGGTGGGCGAGGGATGTGCTGCATCGATTCTATTTTAGCTACACGTCTATGCGTCTAGTGGTAATTCTGTGATCTATTACTTGAAGTGGTTCCTGAGTTATGCGGTACAAATTTTTGGTTTGAGCTAGAGTAGCCTACCTGTTCCCCAACAATGGTATCAGAGTCCTCCTACGTAGTTTAATTAAGATTCAAAATAGATGCATATGATGATATGCAGTAGTAATAGATGTGATTGTAACACCCCAGCTTCTACTAAGCCCAGAATGTCACCAACATAGACCATACAACAATTAATACCATGATTAAATGGGAAATTTCAGCAGCATCTCCTTTGTTTTAGCATAAATTTGAACATCACAATATCATATCAATATATCTATCAATCGAGATATCAATATGCATCGACAACAATAGATGAGCATCAACTAGAATACCAGCAAGCAATGATAATCATGGAATAAGCATCAACTAAGACGAGGATGATAAAACAAATCGCTCCAAAGACCCACATGACACACATGAGGGAAACCAACACACATAATATCCATACACCAAAATCCACATAACTTATTGCCATGTTTCCATAGAAATGGGTGAATTATCTAGATTATGAGTGCTACGTGAGGAAGTGTAGCTAATTTCCCTTCCCGCGCGCCGATTTCATTGTACCTACATAAACAAACAATATAAAACACAAGCGTGAGTTCATCACTCGACAAAGTGTAATGTAATGAAAAATAGGTGCAAGACAACAAACCATCATCCCGTCTCCACAGTTATATCACAACACATCATATTTAACATTATATTCATCCTTTAAAACAACATGATAATCATCTCATGAGCATCTCATGAGTACTCTCATCATCATCTCATAAACATTTTCATTTATGTATATCATTCATGCAATGCAATGCACATGTCTACTTGATTTCTCATACCGGTATGGTTGAGTGCACACCCGTCGGCATGCACCCTTTCCCCCCTTCCATCCCGAAGATGGAGGGTGCCTATCACTCGCTTCCATTCACCTCGGTGATGGAATCACAATGTAGGACTTACTCAAAAGAATAGCCCCGGACTAGTCATAACTGTTCTCACCGACCCTACCGGAATAGTTATGACTTATCTCACCGGCCGGCCATGAAAATATGCCATGTATGCACAATGGACAGCAACGTACTTAAATACATCTTGCATATTGTCTCATGGCATCACATCAAGATAGCTCAAAACACATACCAACGGCAACCTTCTCAAGCATGGCATGAGGACATCATAACAACAACAAGCATTTAAATCATGGCATGAGGACATCATATCGATGATAACATATAAAGCATGGCATAAGTACTCAACATAAATTCCATTGCATCTCATCATCAAACACCCTACAACTCTCTACTCATTCCATTACACTTGCCTCAACCGCGGGGGACGGAGTGGCGGGACGTAGAGGGTACTCCCGGAGGCACACCACCTGCAAATACGTGCCACACACTCAAATCGAGTCCACAAAACAGCACACATATAAATCCCACTACCCGACTTAACACAACTCCTAAAATCAGAAAACAGCAAATCTGTCCCTTCGGGACAGCAGCCTTCCAATGGGCATAACTTCGGTTCTAGGACTCCAAATTGAATAAACGAGTACATCCCCGCGTAGCTTAGGAAATTTCCCAACTTTTTCTAGTTATAGGGAAAGACTAATTCGGACTCTAATTTTGTTTAATCTAACGTTGAACACGAACTGTCCCAATCTCGTCACAAATTTGACAGCGCTCGGTAAAACGGCCATATCTCCCAAACGGCTGGGCGGTTTTAACGTTCTTTATATGCACGGAAAGATAAGGAAATTATCTACAACTTCCTAAAAGTCCGTACGGTCAGATTCAAACTCGAAATTGGCGAAAACGCCTGCCCTAGTTCGGGTTCCCAATCTGCCCGAACCAAAACATGAGTACAACTCTAGTTTTTCATCAATTCTACCCCATGGCAGCACCTCCCTTGATCTAAAAACATGGTAATCCCCCTCTACAGCAGCAAGAGATCTACCCCATAGGATCCCCCCATTACCTTCTTGACGATCCACGAATCAACCGCTTCTCTTTGCGCGATCTCCACCCGATCTCTTCTTCCCACCGGATCTCCTCGTCGCGGATCCTCCCACCGGTGAAGGCAGCACCGTGGCAAGGCGTGGCAGTGAGGGGGACGCAGCAAGGGCACGTGGTGGTGGGGGAGGAGGCGCAAGGAGGAGGGGTGGTGCGGCTTGGGGGTGTGGAGGAAGAGGAGGAGGGGCTAGAGAGGGAGGAGGAGATGGGGAAAGGGGGGCTGCGCATGGGGGTGGGGAGAGCTAGGGCAGCAGGGTTTTCTGCCCCCCTCACCCCCACATGGGCCAATGGAGTCCCACCATCCGGCCCACGAAGTTTCCCTCAAGCCCAACACCTCCCCGGAGCGGCCCAAACGCCCGAAAACGGCCCGAAACGCGTTAAAACGTGAAATCTCAGGGTTTTAGTTGCAAAATCCCCAACTTAACCCATTTTACCACATTTTATAACCTATTATCACAAATTATAAAGTCTCGACATTCCGTAGTATCACAGTGATCTATTGATGTTTTATTGGTCGTTCTATTTGATAGATCGGTTTTTGGCACTGGTTAATAAGATTGATTCGTGTTCGATGGTCCTAGATGGGTTCAAGGTCATTGATCCATGATTGTGTTGTTGTGGTCATGCCACTACTTACCCCTACCAGTCAGTTTTCTGCCATCGGGGTAGACAGTGAAACGTAAACCCACAAGCCGCACACTAAGGTCAATAAGATTGATTGAAATGGATCGGTGGTCAGAAATAGGGTTAATGTGATCAACTTGAAGAGGTTTTCCATGGTTGGATTCACGGATTTGATCTATGTTTTTCGAAGAGATTTCGGACCGCTGTATGCATACAACGCCTTATAGTTTGTTGCGAGTTCACATCGTTCGGTAGAATGCGATTCTTTGCATAACTTGTTTTTACAGGATTGATGTGAAATAGTATGGCCTCTTGTGTATGTGATGGATGTGTGTAATTTTCATGGCCTGCATGTCATGCTTGATTGCAACCCAAGGCTATCTATATTTATATTAACAACCTACATGTCAACTTGTGTTGTTTTTATACTCCTTATAATTTATTACTAGTGCTGTTAGGAGTAATAGATTAGTGGTAGTACTGGAGGACTCCAGCACTTCGAGGCATGTTGAATAGGAAACTTGGTAATGAAGATCACCATGTGAAGGGCCATACTATGTCACAGTTAATGCGATTATCTGTGATTGCTTTTATGTTCCTGTTTATTTGTTGCTATGCATGTTATTTAGTTATTCCGAATGCTTTTAACATGATAGAAGTAAAGATCCCTCACGAAATATTAAGAAAAATTTATGCCCTTCCAACTTGGTTGCACCATCCAACATCATGTAAATTAATGGTAAGTTTGCTAAAGTAGGGTGCCATTAACTTTCCTTGATTAGATGGGTTTGTGTTGGACACTCACACACATAGCATTGGTTATACTTGACGAGGTCATCATAACGGTTATGGACCTTGGGGCATAGGGTTGGGGCCAGGGCATGGAGATACCACCCAACAACAAGAGTCATATATTAATATGATTAGCAAAAGGTTGCTTACCAAATTCATTAGCCTTCTAGCATTGACGCTAAAGCTCACTAGTAGACTAATCAATTGTGTGTCTTGAATCACTAAGTACCATAAGCTGGGTATGGAATTTAGTGGCAGTATCTTTATTAAATTGTTTAATACAAGTTACTTTTCATGAATGGTTGTCTTACTTTTGCATATATTTCTGTTTTAGATCATGGCACCACCTGTTGCTGCACCCACTTCCAATTATGCTTTACGTTCGATAATTGAAAAGGAAAAACTTAATGGAACAAACTTTGCGGAATGGTCCTACAACCTAAGAATTATTCTCAGGCAAGATAAAAAGGAACATGTTCTAGAGCAACCAATTCCAGATGTGCCTGATGATTCCAATGCTGTTAAAGCCGCTTATAAAAGGGCAGTTGATGAGTCCCTCAATGTTAGCTGTCTCATGCTGTCGGGACCCGAATATGCAAATACGGACCCTCTGTATATTCAGCACTAGGCCAGGATCACGCTAGTGCACACAGTCTCAACATTGGTAAATATCACAATCATACACAACGATAGTCATAAAGTACTTTATTTAAAATAACCAAACTGCTTACTCGACCTCATGGTCAAGTTACAAGGGTACGCCACACAGGGCGAATACTTATTAAGGAAATAAATTGCAGCGGGATAAAAGCATCAACGTGGTGCCATCCAGTATACCACAGGCAACTGACTGGGTTCGCTCCCTAAGTAGACGGCTCCTCCTGAAGTTCTTCTTCCAAAGCTGGTGTCGCTTCTCCTTCAACTAATGATGTATTGCGGCAAGGGTGAGTACTTAGTACTCAGCAAGTCATGCACAGAATGCAAGCTAATATTCTATATGCATGGCTTAGTTCAAAGGATAGGCCAACAGGTACATTTGCAGTAAAACATCATTTAGCAAGTAGCATAAGTAGATTCGAAAGCAGTAAAAAGTAAAGACAACATCAATAACCTTTCCAGGGGTTAAGTAAACACTTTTTCCTTTTCCTAATCCACATTTCCATCAACATCATTATTTAACCCCACCAAACTTTTTAAGTCCAAGTTATTTTCATGAAAGTCTAACCCTTGACTGTAATCCCCGAGCAATGTCCAATGCCGCGGACACGGTTATTCGAATAGATTTTACACTCTGCAGAGGTTATGGACTTTACCCACAAGATACAGTCAAACACCACAAAGGCGAGTGATCGTAACAAAGCGTTTCAGAGACCGCAAACAAAACAAGTGAACCTTTCCGGCTTCTGTCATACACCATCCCTTCCCTTAACGGAGGCGAAGTATGGGACCGACATACCGTTGCACGGGTACCATGCCATAGCACTGGTACGCTCCCCTTTCAAGCTACACAAAAGGTGTAGTTGACACCCCGAGGTATCACATGCAAGTTTTTAGTAACTTACTCAACTAGACCCATCCCATTACAGACATGTGGTTGCATGTTTGACTCAGATCAAAGGCTTGCAAGGTTAAGTCCTTAGGATGATCAGGGCAAGACTACCCGAAGAACCAAAACGACATCCCCGGTGCCACTCATGACCCACCATATCATGCTTGCCACTTGCCCCGGTCCAAATCTATTTATCAAACCCAGTTGATTACCATGCACCACGTGCCATTATCACCATCACAACACATGATACTTCTCCAAAACAGGTTCAATATCTCATTAAGTCAATATTAACATTTGATTGTCCAAAATCATGTCATGTGCACGTAGCAGGTCTAAGCAATGTACTACAACAATCTAAATACCCCATGTTGGCAATTTAATAATGTCCAACTAATATCCACAACTAGGGTGACAAGGGTTCATGGCACATAATTAAAATAGTCAAGGTGTCATACCGCAATTTGGCATTTATTTAATTCCCAGAAATAATTTAAACAATTTCTAATTAAATTAGCATGCAATAATTTAAATTAAATTAATTTCAAAAATAGGATAAAAATGGTCAAAGCATAACTTGCCTTCAAAGAGTACCTGTTCTTGGTCTTGAGCTGGCTCCTGGGTCAACACTTCACCTTCGAAGCCTTTGGGCACTTCAACGTCTACTCGTAACGCGTGCAAATAGCAATAAATAAATAAAACAGTACACAAAAGTGTTCAAAAGTTCAAATAAAGTTCATAAACAGAGAGAGCACATTTTTATAAATTTTTAGAAACTGGAATCATCCAAATCGGAGTTAAAATGCAAAAGTTATAATTGTTTAAAGTTTAAAGAATTCATTAAATAAATATAAACATAGAGCAATTCATATTCAAAAATTAATTAAAATTCATATTTAGGTAGATCTCAATTTTATAAAAATTTAGAAATTTGAACCACTCAAATCGGAGTTAAAACGCAAAAGTTATAAGCGTTTGAAGTTTGAAAATTCAAATAAATCGATAAACCAAATTAATTCATTTATTTTTATACTGAAAAATCCGATTATGATGTCAGCATGACGTTAGCACGGGATTTTAATTTCCACCGAATTATTTTTCCATTGAAAAATCGATTTATTGCGTCAGCCGGTCCATGGACTCGGTCCACGGCTCGGCTTGGGTCCACCGTGGGCCCGGTCGACGAGCACATGTCTCACTGAGATGTGGGACCACTTGGATGACGTCAGCGATGACGTCATCGCGGCTCGGCCGAGGGCGTCTGACACGCGGGCCCCACCGTGACGTCATGATGCAGTTTGGCAGCCACTGACACGTGGGTCCCACGCTGACGTCAGCGGCGACCGGGCGCGAGAACCCTGACCGCGCCGGTCCAACTTCCGGACACGTGGCTTGATCCAGACCGTTGATTTGAATCGGATCTGGGCCGCGCACGTTGTGGACAACGTGGCTGATCTGGGCCGTTCGATTTGGATCGGACGGTCCAGATCCGATCGGGTTTCACCGCGTCGGGGGAGGGTGACGCGGCATGTCCCGGTGGTCGACACGTGGCTAAACCTACGCCGTTTGATAGATCGTACGGCCGAGAATGCATCTAACGCTACCACGCGGCTAACCTCAACCGTACGATTTAGATTTAACGGCTGCGGTTGGACCGAGGTTAACGCAGTTTGGGTGGCTACGTGGCTCAGTCAAAAGCGTTGGATCTAGATCCAACGGCTGAGATTAGATCTAAAACCGTAACGTGTAATTCAAACGGGGTGACGTGGACGAACCTGAGCCGCACGATCAAGATCCAACGGCTGGAAAGCTTCGCGACTCCGGCGATGGCACGGCGGAGCTGGGGACGATGACACGGCCAACGGTGCTGCGGCGTGATTCCGACGAGAAGACTTGCACCCCCAGACGCGTCTTGGCACGGCGGTTCCAGATCTGGGCTTGTTCACGGCGGGGGACGACGGAGTCGGCGGCAATCGGCGGAAAACCGCAGCGGAACAAGGCTCCAACTTCGGCGAGCTAGCACGGGCTGGCGGCGGTGGCTTGACCGGCGTGGGTTGGGGCAAACAATGCGCACGGAAGAGGGGGTCCCGACACGTGTGGCGGCGCAATAAATAGGCCCTCGACGTCCATGATAATCGCGGAGAACGAGGCCCCACGCGCGGGCAGCGGCGGAATCCGAATCCCATTCGGATTGGGTGACGTGGCGCAACGTGAGCCATTGGATCAAGATCCAACAGTTACGTGCGAGGGCTCGGTGCGCACGGCTCGGGCGACGTGGCTTGATCTCGACCGTTGGATCTTGATCCAACGGTCGGGAGTTTAGGGTTCAGCCCGACTCGATTTGGCTCGACCGTGGTTCGGGTCGGACTCGGACTCGAGTCTGACTCGGGCTCGGTCGCTTGAACAGTAAAACCCGGTTTTGATTTTCCAGCGATTTAAATATTCGAATTATTTCCAAAAATTCATTTAATTCAAGAAAAATAGCAAAATACTCAGGAAAATTCCAGAAAAATTTTAGAAAATATTTTAGGGCATTTGGGATTCAAATAAAATATTTTCAACAAAAATTTATTTGTAAAATTAAATTCTTTAATTATTTCAAAAGGAAATAAATTCAAATTAAATCCAAATAAATTCTAGAAAATTCCAAAATTTCACCAAAGTGCAAAACAACATTCAAACTTATGAAAAGCAAAAATTGGGGTGTTTCACATGCTTGCTACTATGAACTCATACCTTCAGAAGCTGTTTGAGAACATAGAGGTCTACGATATAATCGTGGTGCTTAAGGGCATATTTGAGACTCAGGCTAGGACTAAGAGATATGAGATATCAAACTCCTTATTTGGATGCAAGCTGGCCAAGGGCAGTCTGGTGAGCCCTCATGTACTCAAGATGGTTGGTTACACACAAATCTTGGAAAAACTTGGTTTTCCACCTTAGCCAAGAGTTGGCTACTGGGTTGATTCTTGTGTCACTCCCTCCGAGCTTTGGGAATTTTATTATGACTTTTCATATGAATGGCATGGACAAAAATCTCACCGAACTACATATGATGCTCAAGACAACAGAGGATATCATTAAGAGAAAGCACTAGTCATGTGATGATAGTGCAGAAAAGTAGTAGCTTCAAAAAGAAGGCTATGACTAAAGGGAAGGGAAAGGCTAAAGCTTTGAGTAAGATCCCTTGAAACAAGCCTAAGCCTAATTCCAAGTTTGGCCCTACTTTAGAGAGTGAATGCTTCTACGGCAAAGAATCAGGCCATTGGAAGAGGAATTGCAAAAGGTATATAGCAGATCTGAAAAAGAATGGTGGATTGGTCTAGGTTGAGGTTGAGGTTCTTCTTACCTCCTACAAACTTCTCGAGAGTGCTCATGAGGTACTCACACTCTCGGAAGAGAGAGGCACAGGAAGAACAAGGGGAAGAAGAAATAGAACCAGAACCAGAAGAACGAACGCACATGTTTATCTCTCCCTATACACGGTTGTGTCAATATTGAGGGCCTCACAAGGGACACACTCGGCATTCCTAATCATAACCCTCTGATCCTCTAGTTTCTTCCTAAGCTCCTCATGAATCTTATCCAAATCCCCCTCAACCTCAGCACATGGCAAGCAAGATTCTTGTGACTTAGCTAGTAGGTCTTTAGTAAGTTCAGCACACTTGATATTCAAAGCATCATTGTCAAGTGTTAGTTGCCTACAACTCTCACATGAGTTGACTGGATCCTTAGAAGCATCCATTTCAAGTTCATTATTTCTAACAGAAAGCTTCATAAGGTGAGTGCTCATGGAATCAATTTCAACAAGCAAATTTGTGCAATTATCACAAGAAGAGTAGTGTGAGCATGAAGAAAACTTGCATCTATAGGAATAGCATCAACAAAATTAGTGCTGGCATTCTTTGACCTAAGACCCTCAAGCTCAGAAAGCACACTATCATGCATACTTCCTTCTCTAACTCCGCACACCTAGCTCTAACTCTAGCATAAACTTTCCCTATCTTATAGAAAGTATCATTGAGCTAGTTATAGGAGGGTACCTCATCCGAGTAGTTGTAGAGCTCGGAGTCACTGATGTTGTTAGCCATGAAACACATGTTGACAAAGTCATCGCCGTCCTTGGTCTTCTCTCGTGGATCATCCTTTCCCTCGTCGCTCTAGTTCTCTGTGTCGGAGAGGTCGATGTCGTCGAGTGCGGAAAGGACGCGGTGGAAGAGTTTCTTGTTTTTGGAGAAGTTATGGTACTTCTTCTCACGTGTAGGCTCACAAGCTGAAGGCTTCTTGTTGCGGTTCTTAATGGTGTAGTCGTTCTTACTGAAACTGCCATAGTCATTCATGCCCTTCTCTAGCTTGGGGTAGTTCTCCCGAATGTGGTTTGGGCCACCACACTCGAAGTAGGTGATCATGCCACCAAAAGTGCAAGCTCATTTTTCAGAAATCTATTCAGTTGTTCATCACTTCGCTCATAGAGAGCGAAGAGGGAAAAACTTGAAGAAAAATCAGAAGAGGATCCAATGGGATCAGTGACCAAAGCCATCGATTGTGACTTCATCTTACGAGAGATGACATCGATCTCATGAGTTTTGAGTCGTGAATAAAGTCCGTTAAGAGTTAAGGTCGATAGATCAGTGGTGTCCTTGATGGTGGTCACCTTCATCTCCCAAACCCAAAAATTGAGTGCTGTCAAGAAATGGTGAGCATTCTTCTAATCAGTGTACGTGCAACCCATTGCACAGAGATCGCTCAAAATCTTTGTAAAATGGCCAAAGCACTCGTTCAAGGTCTCACCAGCGTGTTGTTCAAACTTGTTGTAGTCACGCTTGAACTGATCTTGTCTCACTATCTTGATCTGAGTGGTGCTCTCATGATATGCTTCAAGGGTCACCTAGATCTGAGGAGTAGATCATAGATGAGAGATCCTATTATACTCACTGTGGCCAAGCCCCTGTATGAGGATGTCTTGCCTTATAGTTTGCCTCAACATCAGCCATATTGCTGGCCTTGATGTTCTCATCGACATGAACATCATATAGTAGCTTCACCTTCTGCCAAATCAGGAAGCCCTGGGCAGTGATGTATGACTCCATTTGGGACTTCCAGAAAGGAAAATCATCTCTAGAAAAAAATCAGAGGCTTGGTGGAATATTTGTCTGTCGCTATAGCTCTTGAGACTGGTCGAGATCTATGAATGAGCAAAACCGACTCTAATATCAATTGAAGAACTGAAATGGCGATCATAAGGGTGAATGATCACAATAAATTTTTTCACTTGAAATGAATCCAATCAAAAGTCTTCACTTCAAACAGTTCAGCATAAAAGAGCTAAAATAGAGAAATCTGTTATGGCCGGTACTACCACATCATAGGGAGCGGTAGTGCCAGCTTCAAGAATAAAATGCAAAAACAGCACGATCTCAAAACCAAATTCAATAAAACTTTAGATTGGCTAGCATTCAATACCCATGGAACTTTGTATGCACCTTCTTACAGAGGTTAGGAACCTATTCCAACCTTCAATCCAAGAGAAAGATGTTAAAGTTCTAACCTTTTTCCAATTTGAGGAAGATTGCAATAAGTTTGGGCAAAAATTCGAAATATGTGACCTTAACTTGCTTGTGCGGTTTAGATGATCAAAATGATATTGAAGAGCTTCCCACTTGTCACAACAAACTAGAACATGAGAGGAAAACCACACAAACTTGATCTACAAAAAAATTCTTAATCCAAGCAAAAAGATTGAGTTCTTGTAAAGTCCAAGACCAAGATTTTGGTTTTTGCTTCCCCTTGGTGCACTTCTCCTTTGATTTTGAAAAGGTCAGAACTTTGATATCAACCTTTACGATTGAAGGTTAGAATAGGTTTCTGACATCCATAAATAGTTGCGTACCAAGTTTCAAGAGTAAGTTTTATCTCGGTTGGTTCTTTGAGTTTTTAGTAGACTCTTCTTATCCAGTAGATGTGAAATTTTTTTATTTGAGATCATTCACCTCTCTCCGGTCACCATTCCGGTCCTGGGGAGCCATTACATGTGGCCTGCTTGCATGGCATCCAAGGTGGTAGGCCGTAACAAACCAGTTTGAACGGTGAGAGAATGACAGGTCTTGTCCAAAAATATCCAAGGGAGTTGCAGTTCCTTGAAAATTTTGTCTCCTAACGGTGCAAATAGTCGAAAACCACGCTAAAAATTGTAGTGATAGTTTTTCAGTAAAGTTACAATTTCTGGAATTTACTCTAATATCTGTGATGAATGAATCTAATCTGCTGATATTGTGTGTGGTTAGATCATGACCATGTTAACAATAATTGCATTATTGGTTGGAATTGACAGGATAGAGAGGATGCCGGAGGCAACGATTTTGTGGTGGCACGGCGGCCATGCATGTCGTTGAACATGTTTCTTTTTCTTCAGATTCCTACATTATTTGAACCGGTTTTCTATGAAGTCCGTAAGAAATCCTTGTGAAATTCCTGCGTTTACGGGTGCACCTTATATGATGGTTGAAGGGGGCCAAAGACGGACAAGGGAGAAGGTAAGCTCGGAAGGTATATGACTGTAGCATTGTTGTGCCGCTACAGTAATCTGCACGACGTCTCGCTCCTCCAAAATTAAAAGGGTGAAACTTCCATCCGGACGTCCGATTTTTGTTTTATTTTCGGACGCCCCGCAACATTTTTTTTTTAACGTATGAAACATTTTTTTAACGTATGAAACTTTTTTTTTACTGTTTGTCGAAGAAAAATTTTTCACTACGTAGAAAAAAATATTTCACGCGTAGAAAAAAATGTTGCAAAAAAAAATAGACGTCCGATCCCTAGCAATTCCCAAATTAAAAACCTAGAGCATATGAGTAATGACCAGCCTCATATATATGTTCTAATCGATTGGTTTACTCTCGCTCTGTCTAGACGATCGCAACACGAAAGGTAGCACTAACCACATGTTACACCGCTCTCAGTTCCCATCCACGTACGAACCATCATTGATAGATCAAGAGCTAGCTCATAATCGATCCCCAGACAGTTCTAGAGGCTTCTCGTCGGAAAACCTGAAAGGGATGGGAGATGCATCTTAATTAAGCCGCTCTTAGCTCGATCGCGCGCGCATGCCGCATGCATGCTTGCGGTGTCGTTGCTTTGCTGCTGCAAGAGTTGGTGTTGTGTTGGATTCCTTGGTCGGCCACTGAATGAAGTAGCGTACATATATCGCGGGCATCGGGGTCCGGGTCCAAAGATGGATGTGATCGCGGACTCCCAGCTCATATTGCTGGGAAATCACCGTCGCTCATAAGGTCCATAATAATCTCTTTGCTAAAATCCTAAAAGAAGGCTATAAAAAGAGAAGGGGTTTCTCCATTATACAGATATCTAAAAAAAATAATAGATTAATCTCTGTTCCTCCACATTGTGTCTCTCTCTGTTCATAGTTTAGATCTGTTTGGAGAACCCTGGACTACACCTGATAGCAAGATTCCTTAATATATTATCAGTACGAAGCTCTAATGAACACCAAGACAGATTGAAAAGGTAAAAAACGGTAATTGATCCACGATCTTTAAATCTCTTATGTGAATCCTCATGCATGCATCCACGAGTAAACACTACCGTCGCTAACTTGAAGTCACCGGTATGAAGCCGATCAGAGTGTTACACTGGCTGTCACAGATTTAAAATCACCGGCATTACGCCGATCAGCCAGATGATGTAGCTCGTCATGAATTTTTTTGTTCTGTGTTTTTTTTCTAATCTACGCATAAAGCACGCTGCACGAAGCGGCGCCACCGAGGCATGAATAGCCGGCCACTGCTGCGCCAGGAAGGCCGCCATGCGAGAAACTGAACGCGCTACGCACACGAAGCCGCACTGCGCGTCGCATGCATGCAGGCGTGCAGGGCAGCTTTTGCATGCATGCATCCACTCGGTGATTAGCAATTGAATTAGCAGTTTTGCGTGCATGCATTCACTCGGTGGTTAACAATTAATTTTGCATGCTACAGGAAAAGGAAAAAAAAGAATGGGTGGTTAGTTGCTTGTTATGCATGTCTGTTCTCAGATGCCGTTAGGTAGTGCCAGTACTAACAATAGTACAAGTACGTATCCCTGATGAGAAATTAATCTCGACTTCTCCATTAGACTTCTTCTCAAGCATGCATCATAGTTGGAACTAGAGGTGGGCATCGTGCCGTGTCAGGCCGGCCCAGCATGGGCCCATCTTGCTTTTTGCCTAAACTGTGCCAGGCCGTGATGACCCGCCGTGCCTACCGTGCTGTGCCGTGCCGGACCGGCTCACCTTCGGTGAGCCCAAGCACGGCCCATTTGCGCTTCATGCCTGCTTCGTGCCGTGCCGTGCCGGCCCAGGCTCGGCCCATTTACACTATTGCGACGAGAGGAAAAGAGACGGAGACACATGATGCTCAATCTCTTTAAGTTCTCTCTCGCCCATCGCTCCCTCTCGTAGCTCTCTCTCACATCCATCTCTCTCAATCTCTCTCGCCCGTTGCTCCCTCTCTAGGCTCTCTCCCTCTCTCTTGACCGTCTCTCTCAATCTCTCTCTCTCTCTCTCGCTTATTGGGCGAAGAGAGAACGAGAGATGGTCATCTGTAGAAAGCCCAATAGTACTTTTTCTCTCCAAAAAGATCATCAGACTCATAACCTCGACAATATTAGAAATCTAGTGAAATAAAACCATTGTAGAAAAGTGACATAATATAGCCATCAACAACAATGAAGTTGTGATAGTAGATCTGTGGATGTTGGATCAGATCTAGACTATAAATTGCACATACTTGAGACTACAAAAGTGTCGCAGTTGAGCCGGTCCCGCCCGTATATCTCAATCTCTCTCAGCTCTCTCCCATCTCTCGCCCGTATATCTCCATGCCGCAGTGTGCCCGTGCCGGCATGGGCCCAGCCCAAACGGCTGGGCCGGGCCGTGCCGCCCATCATGCCTTGATCTCAGGCTCGGCACGGCCCATGCTACAGTATCGTGCTGGCACGGTACGGTCCACCCCCGTGCCATGCCGGGTTTTGGACGGTCTGTTGAGTTAGCTTTCCTATGTAAGTCATATGGGGAAGGTGAGAGCGAGTTTGAGCTGTAGTGTCTGTACCATCTCTTCTTTGCTCTTAAATTCACGGAGCGGTCAGTTTTCTCGATCTTCCTTCTCTCTTTCTGGTTCCTGCTTTCAGTTGAGTTCATTTGTGTCTTCTTGAGTCAAAACTGCTAATAACTCAACTTGAATCAGGCTTGTGGTTAAAATTGACTCACATATTGAGGGGGGGGGCTTGAAACTGATTTTCCTGCATTGCATATAGACTTGTTTTTATTTCTGAGATTTGTCTTTTATGCAATTGAGAAAATTGTGATTAGTTGCACTTAGCTACTTTTCTGAAGATTCTTGCTAGTTTATGTCATATCTAATTTGGTTGATCACGTTAAATTAGCCAACATTTAAAATTGATCATTCTTGAAAACTTGATGAAACTTAGCCTTTACTTGCTATATTTCTTTACTAGGGGCTAATGCCATGTCTAGTGAAATATTGGTTTTCTACTAGAGTCCTTAGAGCGAATTGGGTTAGCTATACTGTTTCATTTTAGATTCCACTAAATGCTCATGAATCTAAGTGCTAAAAATGATGAAAATTGACTTGTGTACGTTCAATTAGACTTAACACTTTACATTCATAAGGTTGCTTCCCATTGCACTTAGGATGAACTAGGAATGTATTGTGTAAGACTAAGATCACTCTTTTAAGCTTCTTGCTTGAGATGGTCGCTTTTGGCTTGAGTCAAAAACATTGAAAAAGAATGCAAAATAGACTAGAGGAAGAGAGTGACACCTAGGAGACCTATGTCGATGTCTCATAGTCAAGGTTGTGTTTCACTAGGATAAACTTTCTATATCTCAAGGTTTTTAGAGGAGAGTGAAGCCTAAGAAGCCTTTGTCGATGGTTCCTAGTCGAGGATGTGCTTCACTAGGTCTAATTCTCCAAACTGCTTTGTATGCGTTAAACTCAAAAATTTGCATTTAAGAGATGAATGAGCAAGAGGCTTCTCTTATGGACTTATAACTTCTCAAAGTGTTGACTAGGTTGAACTATTTTATATCCATTAGATCCTAGTTTGGTTTTGCTTCTAGTTTTGAAATTGTGCTATGTGGTGCTATTGTTGAAATCATGCAAAACTAGTGTAACTTCTTTTGAGCTAGTTAGTAAAAATTGAAATATGCCTTTAGATATGACTTATGATGACATAATCTGAACTTGAGTAGCTCGATATCATACTTTGTCGAAGTGGTCCTTTGCATAAACTTCAAAGTTCTTCTACGTTGCATTTCATCCAAAAATTGCTCTCTTGATGCCTATATTGCCAAAAGTGGGAGAAAATGTAGAAAAGGCATCTCATAGGGAAGAACATTTTTAAAAAATGCTTTCTCATGATCGTGTTGAACAATTGACCTTGCATTTGGATCATGAGCAAAATTGAACTTTTTGGGAGATTTCTTGGATTTTAGGTTTTTGTTAAAAACTTGCTCTTTTTCTTGATAAGCTCTAAAATTTTCTTCATCTACTTGGTTATGGACTTGCTTTCGCTTTCAATTGGACCAAGTGTGATTTTCACAACTAAATTACTTGCTTTTCTAGGTTGCTGTGAAAAGTGAGAAGGTATCCAAGTCCGTTTTGATCATCAAAATCCCACGAGTAAGTCTAGATCGAAGATTTTGATTTTTGCCTCTTCATTGTGCAATCTTCCTTTGATCCAAGAAAGGTCATAACTTTGACGTCGATCTTATGGATTGATGGGTGGAATAAGTTCCTGACATCCTTGTGATCACATCTACTAAGTTGCATGCACTTTGGAACTATGGATTTGGAGTCACGTCGATTTTGGTTCAAAGTTCGTCCTGTTTTTCTGCTCTGTTCTTGAGCCCGGCACTACCATCGTTTACGAGCTGTAGTACCTGATATCCAGCACTACTGGCCCTGCACCTACGGTAGTGCCGCTCTCTGCCAAATTTTGTGAGTTTGCTTCTTTTCTTATGTGCGTATTTCTTGGTTGGTATTTTTTTGTCCAAGAGGTAAGGAAAATTTTATTTTGAGATCATTCATCCTCCCTTTGATCGCCATTCCGATCTTTCTATCTACTTAGCTCGGTGGTTCAGAGGGGTTCTGTTCCCATATGTGATGTATCCCTCGCGTTGGAACCGCTGTCTGCATCTTTTCTTTGTTTACTTATACTTTATCTTTACAATGGGCAGCTCCCTTACATGTTCGTTTCAAAAATGTTCGTTTCAAAAATATAGACGTGGCTAGTGGCGCGAGGCGATGGTGCTCACCTAGCTGATCTGGGTTCGATCCTTGAACTCAGAGTTTCTCATAGAGACGAGTGTATGTGTGGTTGTGCGTGTACATGTGTGTGTACGTGAGTATGTAGTTCTTTTGTTGTTCTTTCTTCTAAAATAAATATAAGAGTTTTTGGCCAATTTTTTTTAGAAAAAGATAGATGTGGCAAAAATATTGCTTACTGATACAAATGTGCAGTGTGCAAAGGTCCTCCCACTGAGACCAGAGGGCCGGAGGGGAATTTTTGTTTTGGATCATCATGGCCCCTTTTGGATATGAGTGATCCTTTTCCGTTTGGTTAATTATGTGCCTTCTGTGCATATGCTGTTTCAATCTTGTCAATTTTTTATGCATTACACGGAAAAGGAAATTGTATTTGACTGAACTTTAGATTGATGGGAGACAATCTTAATATTCCATCTATTATGTTGGAAAGAATTAGAGCCCTCTCAAATCATCCACCTCACCCCCCATGCCATTTTGCAAAAAAAACCTCTATGTTATTTAAATTACGGATAGGTCCCTGTAAATTACAAATAGATCCTTTGCGATTTTTTGTGAGTATAAAAAAAACTTTTTCAAATTATGTTTAGGTCCCTGGTTCGTTACTTTACAGCAAAGCCCCCTGCTAAATACGAATCTAGAACGAGCACTTTTCTAATTTTTCATAATAGCGATTAGATCTGAAAATATAACAAACAGGTCCTCGGCCCTTACGTCCAGGTCCTTTCTCCGTTTTCCCCGAAAAAAAATATTTTCGTCAATAAAAATATGTATACATTTTCCCAACTCGATCTCTAATATTTTTTGAAACATGTATTATTACTCAGTGAACGCATAGAGTGTTAAACTCGATAAAAGAAGGTTGACATCTCTAATATTTTTCGGAGCATGCATTATCACCCTGTTAACACATAGAGTATTAAACTCGACAGAAGGAGGTTAGTCGGGTAATGATAAAGTGTTAACCAAATTCATCAAAAGAAATATATGTCTAGGTTCTTTCTTCGTTTTTCCTGGAAAAAAATATTTTCATCAACAGATATATGTGTACGGCTCTATCTCTAGATTTTTTTCTCCCAACTCGATTTTTAATCTCTAGACTTTTTTCCAAACTCGATTTCTAATATTTTTTGAAATATGTATTATTACTCGGTGAACTCATGGATTGTTAAACTCGACAAAAGAAGGTTGGCATCTCTAATATTTTTTGGAACATGTATTATTACCCGGTTAACGCATAGTGTTAAACTCGACAAAAGAAGGTTAACGGGTAATAATAAAGTGTTAACTAAATTCGTCAAAAGAAATATGTGTGCAACTCAATCTCTCTATTTTTTTTTAAATCGATTTCTGATATTTTCCGGAATAAGAAATATATATATACAACTGTATCTCTGTAGTTTTTTTTGCAACTCGATCTATAATATTTTTCGAAAAATGTATTATTCACCGGTGGACATATAGAGTGTTAAAATCGTTCCGAAAAAAAATATTTAGGTCCTCCTACAGTTTTTTTTAGAAAAAAATAGATTAAATTTTACACGGTGCGGCGTGCGCCGCACATTCTGGCTAGTTATTATAATGTATGCACGAGAGAGCGAGCGATCTACCCTGGTTTTTGGAGTAGATCACTGTACTAACCCCTCTACTTTTCTATATAACGTGCGATCTTCTTTTTTTTTTTTACAAAAATAGCCCACTAAACTTACCACGCACAAGGAGCATGGAATGTTGCTTCCGTGGACACCAAACGCGGCAGTGTGTCACGAGCGAGCGATAGCATCGTGGGCCAGCTAAGCATGCAAGCGGGCGAGCTAGTAGGGGTGGAATTTGAGCCAAGTCCTTATTTTTTCGAGCTTTTTTCGAAATTGACATAGTTTGATTTAATATAATTTTATTTATAATTTGGAAATATTTTTAGAATCGAGCTAACGAGCCGAGCTGAGCCAGAACAAAAACCAATTTCATTCGAAATTGACTCATTCAATGTTTAATCAATAAACGAGTGTAATTTGAGCAATTTCGAATTGAGCCAATGAGCCCCACAAACGAGCTTTTTTCCAATCCTATGAGCTAGGCAGCCAAGCGCAGTCAGGCAGGCAATCGCTTGCGAGCACGGGCGGGCCCGAGCGTGTGGGTGGCTACGTGTGGCACGCACGGGTGAGATTTTGGCAACCGAGCGCAAGATTCGGGTGCTGTGCGCAGAAGTTGGCACCGAACGCGAAAAGCTGGCTTCCATATATCCACACCGTAGGAGTTTCCTTTCGTGCTTCCCTGACGCGGTAGGTTTGGGCCAAACCACCAAGGGGCCAATTTTATAAAAAAAATCGCATGAGGCTAGTTTTGCCAAAATAAATAAATAAATAGAGTGGTTAATACAGTGAAAATCTCCTGGTTTTGATCTTTCTTTCCGTTCCCCCTATGAGTTTTATGATGCAAATTTTCTACGGCAAAAAAACGACCACATTATATTCACCCCTGGTCGAGAAGGGGCCAGTAGAAAATGAAAGCTAGCTGTTAACTAGCACCAATCCTTTTCCAGAAATTGTGGGGACCTTTGACCTTTACGTGCTAGCCAAAACCGTCAAAGAAAAGGTTCCCTGTGTCTGACAAACTGGTCTGTATGTTGCTTACAAGCTACACATGCTGTTACTACTAAATACTAATATATCACCCACATAAATTAATTGAGAAATCTTAGTTCAAAGAAACTACATATTCCAAATCCAATGTGACACAATTGGAACGTATAGAAGTGCAAAAGAATGTTACTACCACACTTAAAATACAAACACAACTAACTAAGGGCCTGTTTATTTTTCTTTGGATGATCTAAAAGCTTATTTTAGATTGTGGTTGTAGAGAAGTTGATTCTTCAAAAGCTAGAATCCAAAAGTATATATAAAGTGGATTGTAGATTCTAGTATATATGTGTGGGCTGGATTGTGAGAATCGACTTTAGAATCGAGCTGTTTGTCTTTTATTCAGTTTTGAGACCAAAATCCAGAATCAAAAGTAAAAACAAATAGACCATAAAGTACTTCAATTGGACCGACAAAATTCTAAGAACAAATTGAAGTTCCTTCATGACCTCAAGTTCCATTAGAGAGATGGAGTACTTAGTGGGGTACCTCAGATATGTTAGTTTTATAAGCACATTGCGTTTGAGCACTCAGCCCCAGTGTTAGGGAGCAAAGCATGAGACAAGAAAAAAGTCTGCTTCTTTTTATTGGGCTTTGGTGATGTGCCTTGCTTCCAAAGGGATGCCAATTCCACTAAGCTCCACATTTGCAGGCTTTAGCTCATATGCCCGTCGAAAAAAGAAGAAAAAGTTTTCGGCGGAAAATGTGTGTGGAAAAAGCGAGAATTTAAGGTGTTAAGGAAACACTACTAAATATATGAGTCATCATCTTTTTTTTTGCACCAAAAGCTGACCATTTCCCCGCAGCTATTGAGCATATAATATAGGTTGCTAAGCAGATTATTCACTTTACTCCAAATTAAAACAGTAAATGCTTCAGTTAAAACTTCAGATTTGAAGCAGGTAATTTTTACTCTACTGATTATTTGATCTTGATGTTGTGCATCGGCACAGATATTACACGTCCATGCTGAAACTATGCAGTAAAAGACATATCCAGGTAACAAGATAATCGAGCTATATGTCGAAGCGGCTTATATCCCAGAAGAGATCTATTTGGGAAGAACATTTTTTTGTAGATTCGCGATTATGCACTCTAACACCATTATTTTTTCTTTTGGCAAACACTACCAGGGAATAGTGCAATACAAGCGGTTCGTAAGCGCTTTCACAAGCGGTTATGGAACCGCTTGTACGCAACCGAGAGTTGGTATCACTCGTGGTTCCACAAACCGCTTGTGGTGCCGCACCACAAGCGGTTCGGAAGGCGTCCAGGAGCGCAGTGGAGCAGCCACGTGGAGGCAAATCACAAGCGGTTGGTGTTACCAACCGCTTGTAGAGCCCCTCCACCTTTGGTGGCGAGAGATGCCACGTGTGCTCTCTCCACAAGCGGTTGTTGTTACAAACCACTTGTGGAGACGTTGTAACCATTTCATATTTATGCTTTCCAATATGAAATTTGGCAATTAAATTAAATACAACTACAAGTTTATTTCAGCATAATTATATATATATTATAATTGAGAAAAACATTAGTTTGTTTGCACAAATAGTATGAACTTATAATGTATTTACAAAGTAAATGCATATATACACACAAGTTTTACAATACATGAAATCATGAGCACAAGCAAACGTTTTACAACTTTCGAAGAGTACAAAGGTGGTGATCTTGAGATTATTTCTTGCGTGCATCACTTTTTGCGTCCATAGACGAAGATCCCGTAAGTTCACCTGTCCGTATTGAAGGACAATCTCTCCATCCTTTTGCATAGAACTCGCCTCTGGGGGTTATAATCTCATCAACAATGAAGCCAATAAGTTGTTCTTGGACTGCTTCTACCCGATGCGAAGGGATCACACCTGTCTCATTAATGTCGGGCTACGAAAAGAAAGAAAGAAATAAATCTTTGAATACGTGAAGTATAAGTGTATTAAGAAAATTGTTTTTAACACACGCACCTCGTTGTCCAGTCGCCGCATATCGCCGTGGGTAAGATTTTGCATGTAGAGGCACACATAATAGCCACATAAGTTGTTTCCAGCCAATTCTTTGTAGAACACAGGAGTGATTTGTTTGAAAAGAATGCAATTAATTATTGAGAAGATAGATTTGTACGCCATATATATTCTTTAATTGATATTTTGTAGTACGTACTCGAGTGCTCGGTTACTCGTGAATTCATTCCTAGAACTCTTTCCTTTATGCTTCGTTCTAACGCGTGGCGAATGCCCCGTCATGCGTTATTATATGAATAGTAATTATGAGTATTCGAAGTACTTAAATATATGTAGGTTGGCATCTCAATATTACCTGTTTAGAATATCAATGACAAACTGAAAATCTTGTTGTGGTTTTCTTCTTGAGTCTTGCACAATGATCTTCGCACTATCGACATTGATAATAAGTAGGATCCAGTGAAACCTATTATATATATGTATTGCAACATATATGTAATTAGTCATATTATGAATGTCTTGAAGAAGGATAAATGAGAGGTTGTGTGATGACATGTATATATACGTACATGAAGTTGAAGGGCAAAAGTATGTGCGATTTGTAGTATCTTTGAAAAGAGCTTTGAGAATGTATTCTTGACTTCTTTTGGGTTGGCTTTACATATAGTCTCGTTGACAATTAATGGATCGATGAAGCCGATGTCGAAGATAGTCTCCATTCTACATCGTTGTATCTCCATTCTACATACAAAGGGGATGAGTTATTACATTTTCTAGCTTGAACTAGGGCGAAATTAACACATATATATGGTAAACTCAATGATTAGCTGGAAGTACTTACAGACACCAGCAGCTCATTAGAGACACGTTGACGGCATCTCGATGGTAAAATTGGTACAAGTCCTCGAATTCCAACCATATGAGTTGATCCCCACGACAGAAATCTATCTCTTTTATTTGGACGGGGAACATTGTTCTTCCTTGAGTGGACTGTTCCATGTACCATTGATGAAATTGCCGCATCTTGGTTGGCAGATCATTTATCTTTTCCGGTGCAACCAACTCATGGCCAAGCTTATATGGCCACTTGACCTCTGCCATTGGAAGATTATCTGACGCTCCCATAGCAGCAGCTAAAGATAGCCCCGACCCTCTCAAGAATTCGTCTAGTTGGTGATCTTGGGCTTTCTTGTTAGCTGCCACCGCCTTCTTAGCCCGTTTCCCTTTCAATGCAGACTTCGCTATTGTGCGTTCATAGTTAGTCGAGGCAGGAAGAGGTCTTTGCACGGCATGTCTCAAAGTGGGTTGCAGCTTCCGGATCAATTTGCGCCTTGGGAGGTGGCATCTTTGATGAAGTGTGTCTCAATTTCCTTCGATTGCTTTTCTTGTGTCTCTTCACCGTCATGTCGTATGCCCTTTCCGGAGGTTCCTTGGTCGATCGAGTTGACGATCGGGCCTTCTTGGTGCAGGGTAGCATCGCAAGATCGCCTCTTCAGACTTGGAGTTTCTTCCTTGGAGGAGATTGTGGAGCCAGGGCTTTCTTGGGCGGAGGTGGAGCCGAGCTTCCTTGGGCGGAGGTGGAGTCGGGCTTCCTTGCGCAGGAGGTGGAGCCGGGCTTCCTTGGGCAAAGGTTGAGTTGATGTAGGAGGAGGCGGGTTTTGTTGTTGCGGAGAGGTCGCATCCAATTGTTCGATTTCTATTGTTGGAGAGGTCACCTCCATGGTCTTTGGAAATATGATGTACCTTTTTCGCGAGGATGATTCCGTGGAGGGCCTGTCCAAGCTTGGTGATGTCGTCCCCTCCATCAATCTCGAGTAGAAGATCTTCATAGCCGCTCGACACCTCCTCCACCGTGACCTTCGAGTAACCTGGCGGTATCTCTTTGGAATGGAAAAGCTGGCCCGACTCCACCGGGTACGCCACGCCATATGCCACCTTGGTGGAGAGGTTATGCACCTGAACGTGTAGCTCACACTCTCGACGAACTTTGATCTTTGTCCATCACTGCGTCTTGTCCTAGGTCGTGCACCGTACCATGTGAGTAGGGAGTGGGGCGGCGTTGGGCCTGTGACTACTCCGTCGCGCGGAGGTGGGCGGGCTAGCGGTATTGGTTGTACCGGCTCCCTAAAGTTTACCGAGTGCCGCCTGCAGCTTTTGCTCAACAATCTCTCCTATGCTTTCCTGAGTTGCTCTGAGCTCCCTTTGCAGTAAGTTGTATTTGTATTCCTCTCTTCTTTTGCTTCTTGACCGGCTCCTGTACGTATCGGCATCTTTGGAGAAACCGTACTTCCATGGCACGGACGATCCCATTCCTCTTGTCCGTCCTGGGTGCTCAGGGTTTTGAAGTGCATGTGTGAGCTCGTCGTTCTCCCTATCTGTAACACCCCAAAATTTTGCTTTCCTTAAATTCATGTGTGATGTGGCACTTTGGTGAATTTTTGGAATTTTCTGGAATTTATTTGGAATTATTTGGAATTTATTTGAATTTATTCCATTTTGAAATAATTAAAGAATTTAATTTTGCAAATAAATTTTTGTTGGGAATATTTTATTTGAGTCCAAAATGATCCAAAATATTTTCGAATTTTTAGAATTTTTCCGAGTCATTTGCTATTTTTAATGAATTAAATGAATTACTAGGAATTATTTTAAATATTAATTCGCTGGAAAATCCAACTCGGGTCAAGCATCTTGTTCAATCGACCGAAGTCGGACTCGAGTCAGACCGAGCGATTGACTCGGCCAGAACCCACTCCTAACCCTAATCAATCCCAACCGTTGGATCAAGATCCAAGTGAGATCCGCCACTTCGACCCGAGCCGCGTGTCCGGACCGGACCGGTCGCGTGCGCGATCGTGGCCGTTGGTTGTGCCACGTGGGCGGCCACGATTCGTCGTCTTCACCGAAGTCCGAACGGACTCCGCGCCGCGCCGCCGTAGCAAGTTAGGTTTCCGTTTTACGCACGGACGCCGAGGCTATTTAATGCCCGGGCATACCCCGAGACCGCCGTGATTCCGCGCCCTCCCTTCTCTACTTCACGAGGCTAAGTCGCGCCCGTTTAGCCGTCGCGAGCTCGCCGTAGTTCTTGTATTGCTCGCCCGCAGTCTTTGCCGTTCGCCGCCGTCAGCCGTCCCTGCGCCCGTTGACCTCGGATCCGGACTCACCGCGACGAGAGCGCGCGAAGGACCCTTCATCTCGCCGAGCAACCCCGAACGCCGTTGGGCTTGTCGTCGTCTTCAACTCCGGCAGTGCGTGCGCCACCACGAAGCCATCGACCCTCGCGAAGCTCAGGCACCGTCGGATCGGATCGGACGGTTGAGGTGAGTTCACGTGTTCCAAACCCGATTAGATCGGGGCCGTTGGATCAAGATCCAGCGGTTCACAATCGCCACGCGCCGTAGCAAATGCGATTATAGGATTAGATCTGGACCGTCCGATCTAGATCGAGCGGCCCACGAGCATCGAGTAGTTTCAACGCGTGTTAAACCCTGGATCCAATCCGCGGGTTGATTTTCAAACCAACGGACGAGATTGCGCCACGTGTCGGGAAGTTGGACCGACGCGGGCAGCGCCGTCCACGCGCGCGTGCGTGTAGACGCCGACACGCGGGCCAGCGTGTCGAGGGCCCGCATGTCGATGGCTAACACCAAGCGCTGACGTCAGCGATGACGTCACCCGAGTGGGCCCACATGTCAGTCACGTGAGCCGTGGACCCGAGCCGAGCGTGGACCGAGCCCATGGACCGGCTGACGTCAGCAGGCCAATCAGGAGCTGCCACGTGTCCATGCTGACGCAATAATTAATTTCCGAAAAAGAAAATGATTTATTAATTCGAATAATGATTTCAAATTTAGATTCAAACTTCAAACGCTTATAACTTTTGCGTTTCAACTCCGATTTGAGTGATTCAAATTTCTAAATTTGTATAAAATTAAGATCTACCTAAATATGAATTTTATTTAATTTTTGGACTAAAGTTTTTCTCTGTAAAATTATTTAATTGATTATTTAAACTTTAAATAATCATAACTTTTATGCGTTTTAACTCCAAATTTATGATTCCAGTTTCTAAAAATCCAGAAAATTATGTTCTCTCTGTTTATGGATTTTATTTGGAGTTTTGGGATCTTTTGCATAGTGTTCATTTGTGTATTTGCTATTTGCACGCTTTACGAGTAGAGCGTTGAAGTGGGAAGGATTCGAGGGAGAAGTGTTGACTCAGGATCCAACTCAAGACCAAGAGCAAGTACTTTTTGAAGGCAAGTTGTGCTTTGACCATATTGATCCCATTTGAAATCTATTTTGATTTAAACTATTGCATGCTAGTTCAATTAGAAAGATACTTTGTTTAAACATGGGGTTAGATAAATACCAATTTGCTATATGACACCTTGATTACTTAAGTATGTGCCATGACCCTTTGTCACCCTAGTTGTGGTTTACTAGTTGGACATTATTAAATTGCCAACATGGGTTTAGATCGTTGTAGTATCTTTGCTTAGACACGCTCGTGCTCATAACATGATTTTGGATAATCAAATGCTAATATGGACTTAATGATATATTGAACCTGTTTTGGAAAAGTATCATGTGAAGTTGATGGCACGTGGTGCATGGTAATCAAGCGGGGTTTGATAAACGATTTTATTTGGGGCATGTGGCAAGAGTAATCAGGTGGGCAGTGTGGCTTGGGGATGATGATTTGGTTTCGGGTAGTCTTGCCTGGTCACTCTAAGGACTTAACCTTGCAAGCCTTTGAACTGGGTCATACTTGCAACCACATGGGTGGAATGGGACGGCCCTAGTTGACTAAGTCGCTAAGGACTCACTTGTGGAGCCTCAGGGTGTCGATTACACCTTTTGTGTGATTGTGCGGGGAGCGTATCGTGGTGTGGCCAGATACCCATCTAACGGTGTGTTGGTCCCATACTTCGCCTTGGCTAAGGGAAGGGATGGTGTAGAGCACGAACAGGAGAGGACCACTGTGTTGTTTGAGGCTTAGAAAGGCTTTGTTACTGAACTCGCCTTTGTGGTGTTTATTTGTATCTTGTGGGTAAAGTGCATAACCTCTGCGCAGAGTGTAGAATCTATTTGAATAGCCAGGAGTCCACTGATCTTTGGACAATGCTCGGAATTACAGATCAAGGGGTAGACTTTATGAAAATAACTTGGATTTGAAAAGTTGGGTTGGTTTAACAATGAAGATGATGGAAATGTGGTTTAGGATGGGAAAAATATTTGTTAAACTTCTTGAAAAGTTATTTATGCTTTACTTATTTCTACTGCTTTCGAATCTACATTTATTACTTGTCAAAAGGCATTTCTTTGCCAAATATACCTTGAGCTATTCCTTTGTACCAAGCCATGCATATAGTATATTAGCTTGCATTACGTGCATGACTTCTTTGAGTACCAAGTACTCACCCTTGCCTCAACACAATACCAGTTGAAGAGGAGACTACGCCAGTTTCGGAGGAGGGTTTCCAATAAGACCCGTCTACTTAGGGATGCGAGCCCGATCGGTTGCTGTGGTATCTTGGATGGCGCCACGAAGTTTATTTGATTTTCATTCGCTGCTATTTCTCTTTTAATAAGTTTTGCCTTGCAAGGCATATATATTTGTATCTTGGCCATCAGGTCAAGTAACCCTTTGATTAATAAAGTACTTTGATAGTATCGATTGGTATGATTGTGATATTTACCGATGTTAAGACTGTGTGCACTAGCGCGTTCTGGACTAGTCTTTGAATACACAGAGGGTCGGATTTGCAAATTCGGGTCCCGACAGAGGTGGTATCGAGCCATACTTGATTGTAGGCTCAACCCTAAGCTAGAATGGTCGTAGTGAGGATAAAACCTATTTTCTAAAGCTAAAAATTTGTGAAGACAAGAAATGACATCTCGACTTATCCCTTCTCTCTTTTCTTGTCTCTTGCTAAAATTTTTCCTTACCTTGTCACAATTCAAAAATTCCGAGTTCTTACGTAAAGCACTCTTGTGACAGATGGAGGAAGAGTTCAACTACGTTGATCAGGGAGTTGGTCACGCTAGAACTTTGGCATATGCTCTGAGACTCTCGGAGATTTTGAGAAGCCCCAATACCAAGTGGAAGTGATCAGACAAGCGAGGATTGATCAAGGCTTGTGACGTGAGGATTGAGGTACTGCTAGGAAAAAGGGCCAGTGCAATCGCGATACACCAGACCTTTGCCAGGAGATCTACAATGCGATGGGTATCCAAGAAGTATCACGACGAGCAATGCGGCACATTACGTATCTACGCCAGAGAATTGGAGAGTACGGTGTTCCGTTACCATCCGCGCAGCAATAACCTTCTTGACCCGAAGGAGATTCAGGATGAGGATGCCACGGTTACACAGTTGGCACGATTTGTCGTCGCCCAGGAGGATGTACTAGATAATACAAGCAAGGAGCTACAGAAGGCCCGCAAGGAGATCACGACAGAGAAGAACAGATGGCGGGAAGCTCAAGAGTATGTGGCACACCTTCTGCGAAGGATTGGCGAGTTGGAGATGACTTTATGCGGACCCGGACCTGCAGAGGCGATACTCGAGCTACACGAGCGAGATCCAGAGGAGTCGGATCTCGATGAGGACACCGCTTCTTCGACTACCATAGAGGACACGATTCTTTGGACATGGCGATCGTTTCGCGCCTATGCCGCGACATCCGCACCAGGCCGTGGAGGTTTTCTCGATGAGTGAGCATAGGTTCTATAGTGAGACTCCTTCACGAGTCGAGTCATAGAATAAAGAGTCACCCTTTAGGCGTTAGACTCGAATTAGTTCGATTTGGATTTGCTTTGTTTCTTGAGTGTGCATTATGTGTTGCAAGGCCCTTAGGCATTGTAAGCGACCATACCAAGTTATTAATAATAAAGTTGGACCTTAAAGTTACCCCTTTCGCCCCGCATAAGTTCCATATTACTTGTCTATTCTTGTTTCCCTCTCATCTCTAAACCTAGAGCAAATCGACAGATGGTGAACACCGTGGGAACTTTGGAAGCAATGGGAGTGGATCTCGCCCAGAAAAACCCCAATGATGGAGCACCAAAGACCGCCACTGGATATGCAGAATTTGGAGCATTTCTTGCTGCCTGACTCAGTTGATGCATGCTATGATGCAACAAATGCAGCACGTCCTTTGCTCAGGCCACTTTGCTAATCAAGTTAATCGGGGACCACGCTTGAGAATACAAAGTGTCGGAGTTCATGAGGACTCACCCACCCACTTTCTCTGGGAATGCCAATCCATTGGAGGCCGATGATTGGTTAAGATCAATTGAGAGGAAGCTACACATATCTCAATGCATAGGGAATGAGAAGGTACTCTACGCTTCTCATCCGTTGGAAGGAACATTGGCCAGAATGGTGGGAGAACTTCGTACACGCAGAGAACCCTCAAGATATCACTTGGGAAGAGTTCACACCGCATTCCGACAAGATCACGTGCTGAAGGAATCATGGACCTTAAGAAGGAGGAGTTGAGCAATCAAGCAAGGTAATCGGCCGATGGGTCGACTACTGAACAAGTTCACTCGGCTAGCACGCTACGCTTTGAGGATGTAGCGACGGATAAATCCAGACAGTCTCGTTTTATGAAGGGACTTAACTCAGGATTGCAAGTAGGGTTGATCACCCACACCTTTCCAGATTTCCAAGAGTTGGTGAATAAGGCGCTTATTCTTGAGGACAAGCGCAAGGAACTGGATGAGAACAGAAGCGCAGGATGCAACAAAGAAGGATCACGCCGAGAACGCAAATAGCGAGAGTTGCACCAAACCAATTCTTGATTCCAACCACGAGAATGCAACAAGGACACCATCCAGGCACCAAGACACGCCAATCGAACTACTGGACCCAGCCCCGCTAGAAACGCTACCCCAGAGCAACAAGAAGGAACAGTGAGACGCTGCTACAATCGCAACGAGCCAGGACACTTTGCCAACAGTTGTCCGAAGAAGACAGCAGAGCGACCCGATTCGCTTCAACCTAGGAACCACCCAGCTAGGACGCCAAAGACCAGGAGCCACACCCTGCCGTGGTGAGAGGCCGAGTCAACCATGTCACCGCAGATGCACCTGCAGAATGCTACTGACGTCGTCTTGGGTAAGTTACTTGTTAACTCGATACACCTGCTTGATTTTGTTTGACTCACGGAGCTTCGCATTCGTTTGTTTCGCAAGGCTTTGCTGCTAGGAATGACTTGAGAATTGCAAGACTTAAGTGCATGCTTTTAGTTCAAACCCTGGTTCCGAACTCCGAGCGGAAGTAGGATGTTCCGGGTGAGAATACTAATAGATGGAATAGAGTTCCTAGCAAACCTTATAATTTTGGAGACCCGGACCTTAGACGTCATATTGGGAATGGATTGGTTATCCAAGCACAAGGGCTGTATTGGATTGTGGGCGAAGGACTATCTCGATTGAGAGCCCGTGTGGGAAGAAAGTGGAATTTCAAGCCACTGCGGTTAGAGATGGATGATTGATGGTTAATTGATACCAAGGCAATCGGCATAGAGGATGTTCGGTAGTGAATGAGTACACAGACGTTTTTCCCGAGGATCTACGGTATGCCGCTTGACGAGGACATAGAGTTTGTGATAGAGCTTGTACTGCACAAAGACCGATAGCAAAGAGACCCTATCGGATGTCTACCGAGGAGTTGGTAGAGATGAAGAAAGCAATTTGGAAGAGTTAATGGATAAAGGATTTATCGAGACCAAGTTAAATGCCGTAGTGGGGAGCACAGTTTTGTTTGTCAAGAAGAAGGGCGGGAGTTTCAGGATGTGCATTGACTACCGTGCACTCAATGAAGTCACCGTGAAGAATAAGTATCCGCTACCAGGATTGATGATTTGTTTGATCGATTAAGAGGAGCCGGAGTTTTCTCCAAGATTGATCTCGAGATCGGGTACCATCGATTGAAGATCCGATCGAAGATATTCAAGATCGCATTCTCGTCAAGATATGGACATTCTGAGTTCTGATTATGTCCTTTGGGCCGATTTAATGCGCCAAACTTATTTCATGAATATGATGAATAAGGTGTTCATGGAATATTTGGACAAGTTTGTCGTCGTGTTCATAGACGATATCTGGTCTACTCCAAGACAGGAGGATGAACATGCCGAACACTTGAGGCGAGTTTTGGAAAAGGCGAGGAACAGCAACTTTTCGCCAAGTTCAGCAAGTGTGACTTTTGGAAGGACAAAGTGGAGTTTCTTGGACATGTAATGACCATGAAGGAGTCGCCTTGGATCCAAGCAAAGTAGAAGCGGTGTTACATTGGGAACAACCAAAGACGGTGACCCAGATTCGAGTTTCCTTGGAATGGCAGGATACTACCGCCGTTTCATCGAAGGCTTTTCGACGATTGCGAAACCCCTTACGCAATTCTTTGAAGAAGGAGAAGAAGTTTGCATGGGCGCTTGAGAATGTGAGAAAGGATTTCAGAGTGAAGAAGCGATTGACATCAGACCGGTGTTAGTTCTCTGGGACGTTGCTCAAAGCTTCGATATTTATTGTGACGCATCGCGCCAAGGACTTGGATGTGTCTTGATGCAGGATGGAAAGGTAAATCGCTTATGCATCAAGGCGATTGAGGCCGCATGAGGAAAATTATCCGACACATGACTTAGAGTTAGGCTGCCGTAGTGCATGCTTTGAAGATATGGCGTCACTATCGATTGGAAGCAGATGTGAAGTATATACGGATCATAAGAGCCTTAAGTACATATTCACCCGATCGGATCTGAATATGAGGCGAGGAGATGGTTAGAGTTAATCAAGGACTACAATGTTGGAATCCATTACCATCCCGGAAGGCCAGCGTAGTAGCCGATGCTCTGAGTCGGAAAAGCCATACCGTGAGTGCGTGGCTAGCCACAAGTCGAGGATGAGTTATGTAAGGATTTTCAAAAAATGAAGATTGAGGTTGTACCTAGCGGATTCTTGGCCGTGACCGAAGTAAAGCCTACTTTAGAGGATCGAGATCCGAGAAGGGCGAAGGATGATGACAAGATCCGCAGGATTAAGTCCATCAAGGAGGAAGGCAAGGCAGAGGACTTCAAATTGGATGAGCAAGGCACGTTATGGATGAAGGATCGGATTTGTGTGCACGACAAGGAGGAGTTAAAGCGATCGATTTTGGAAGAAGCCCATGACTCCAAGTACTCGATTCATCACTGGAAGCGCCAAGATGTATCGAGGATCTCAAGGAGAGATTCGGTGGCGAGTATGAAACGTGAAGTTGCCGAGCATGTTGCATTGTGCGGCGTATGCCGAGAGTCAAGGCAATGCATCGAGACCAGCAGGATTGCTTTATTGAAAATACGAGTGGAAGTGGGAGGAAATCGGAATGGATTTCATTACCGGTTTGCCGAAGACTCAAGGAGGTTACGACTCCATATGGGTTATAGTGGATCGCTTGACTAAAGTAGCCCATTTTATCCCGTGAAGACCACCTACTCGGGAGATAAATTAGCGTAATTGTACATGATCGATTGTCTGTTTGCACGGAGTGCCAAAGAGGATTGTATCAGACAGAGGTACCCAATTTACCTCAAGGTTACGGAATAAGTTGCATGAAGCCATGGGAACCCGTTTGAACTTCAAGATACCGTATCATCCACAGACGGATGGACAGGCCAGAAAGAGTCAACCAGATTCGGAGGATATGTTGAGAGCTTGTGCATTAGCTTATGCTACCTCTTGGGATAAGAGTTTGCCGTATGCCGAGTTTAGTTACAACAATAGTTATCGAGGCTAGCTTACAGATGTCACCTTTTGAGGCCTTTGTATGGTCGACTGTCTGACGCCATTGAATTGGAATGAGGCCCGGCGAGCGTGTCTTTGGGCCTGATATTCTTCAAGAGGTGAGGAGCAGATCGCTATGATTAGGGAAAGGTTGAAGGTAGCCCAATCACGACAAAAGAGTTATCTCGACAATCGTCGCCGAGATTTGAGTTTTGAACCGTAAGACTTTGTATACCTCGAGTTACGCCTCGGGGGAGTTAAGAGGTTCCATGCCAAAGGGAAACTTGCACCCTGCTATGTTGGACCATTTAAGATTTTGAGCCGCAGAGGCGAAGTTGCTTATCAGCTGGAGTTGCCACAGTCGTTGGCAGGAGTACATGATGTATTCCATGTGTCCGAGTTAAAGAAGTGTCTCCGAGTTCCTAAGGAACAGACACCGTTAGAATCAATTGAGTTGCAAGAGGACTTGACTTATAAGGAGCATCCCGTGAGGATTCTAGACACAATGGATCGAGAAACTAGAAACAAGTCAACCCGCTTTCAGTAGAGTTCGAAGGAGCAACCACGAAGAAAGTGAAGCGACTTGGGAGCGTGAAAAGGATTTGAAGAAAGAGTTTCCAAACCTATTCCTTTAGTAAGCCACGAATCTCGGGACGAGATTCTATTAAGGGGAGGTTTGTAACACCCCAAAATTTTCCTATCCTTAAATTAATGTGTGATGTGGCACTTTGGTGAATTTTTGGAATTTTCTGGAATTTATTTGGAATTATTTGGAATTTATTTGAATTTATTCCATTTTGAAATAATTAAAGAATTTAATTTTGCAAATAAATTTTTGTTGGGAATATTTTATTTGAGTCCAAAATGATCCAAAATATTTTCCAGAATTTTTCTGGAATTTTTCTGAGTCATTTGCTATTTTTAATGAATTAAATGAATTACTTTGAATTATTTTATATATTAATTCGCTGTAATATCCAACTCGGGTCAAGTCCTGTTCAACCGACCGAGTCGGACTCGAGTCCGACCGAGCGATTGACTCGGCCGAACCCACTCCTAACTCCTAATCAATCCCAACCGTTGGATCAAGATCCAACTACCGAGATCCGCCTCGACCAGGCGAGCCGTGTCGGACCGGACCAGTCGCGCCGGCGCGATCGTGGCCGTTGGTTGTGCCACGTGGACGGCCACGATTCGTCGTCTTCACCGAGTCCGAGCTGGACTCCGCCGCGCGCCGCCGTAGCAAGTTAGGTTTCCGTTTTCTGCACGGACGCCGAGGCTATTTAATGCCCGGGGCATACCCAGAGGACCGCCGTGATTCCGAGCCCTCCCTTCTCTACTTCACCGAGGCTAAGTCGCCGCCGTTTAGCCGCGGCGAAGCTCGCCAGTAGTTGCGCTGGCCGCTCCGCCACGGTCTTTGCTTCGTTCGCCGCCGCCGCCCCTCGGCCGTTGACCTCAGATCCGGACTCACCGCGACGAGACGCACCCGAAGGACCCTTCATCTCGCCGAGCAACCCGAACGCCCGTTGGGCTTGTCGTCGTCTTCAACTCCGGCAGCCGTGCGCCACCACGGCCATCACCCTCGCGAGCTCAGGTACGCCGTCGGATCCAGATCGGACGGTTGAGGTGAGTTCACGTGTTCCAAACCCGATTAGATGCGGGGCCGTTGGATCAAGATCCAACGGTTCACAATCGCCACGTGCCGTAGCAGTGCGATTATAGGATTAGATCTGGACCGTCCGATCTAGATCGAACGGCCCACGAGCATCGAGTAGTTTCAACGTGTTAAACCCTGGATCCAATCCGCGCCGTTGATTTTCAAACCAACGGACGAGATTGCGCCACGTGTCGGGAAGTTGGACCGACGCGGTCAGCTGGCCCACGCCGCTGGCAGGCAGACGCTGACACGCGGGGCCCGCGTGTCAGAGGGCCCGCATGTCAGTGGCTAACCCAGCCAAGCGCTGACGTCAGCGATGACGTCACCCGAGTGGGCCCACATGTCAGTCACGTGAGCCGTGGACCCGAGCCGAGCGTGGACCGAGCCCATGGACCGGCTGACGTCAGCAGGCCAATCAGGAGCTGCCACGTGTCCATGCTGACGCAATAATTAATTTCCGAAAAAGAAAATGATTTATTAATTCGAATAATGATTTCAAATTTAGATTCAAACTTCAAACGCTTATAACTTTTGCGTTTCAACTCCGATTTGAGTGATTCAAATTTCTAAATTTGTATAAAATTAAGATCTACCTAAATATGAATTTTATTTAATTTTTGGACTAAAGTTTTTCTCTGTAAAATTATTTAATTGATTATTTAAACTTTAAATAATCATAACTTTTATGCTTTTAACTCCAAATTTGATTTATTCAGTTTCTAAAAATCCAGAAAATTATGTTCTCTCTGTTTATGGATTTTATTTGGAGTTTTGGGATCTTTTGCATAGTGTTCATTTGTGTATTTGCTATTTGCACGCTTTTACGAGTAGACGTTGAAGTCTTAGGAAGGATTCGAGGAGAAGTGTTGACTCAGGATCCAACTCAAGACCAAGAGCAAGTACTTTTTGAAGGCAAGTTGTGCTTTGACCATATTGATCCCATTTGAAATCTATTTTGATTTAAACTATTGCATGCTAGTTCAATTAGAAAGATACTTTGTTTAAACATGGGGGTTAGATAAATACCAATTTGCTATATGACACCTTGATTACTTAAGTATGTGCCATGACCCTTTGTCACCCTAGTTGTGGTTTACTAGTTGGACATTATTAAATTGCCAACATGGGTTTAGATCGTTGTAGTATCTTTGCTTAGACTGCTACGTGCTCATAACATGATTTTGGATAATCAAATGCTAATATGGACTTAATGATATATTGAACCTGTTTTGGAAAAGTATCATGTGAAGTTGATGGCACGTGGTGCATGGTAATCAAGCGGGGTTTGATAAACGATTTTCGGCGGGGCATGTGGCAAGAGTAATCAGGTGGGCAGTGTGGCTTGGGGATGATGATTTGGTTTTTCGGGTAGTCTTGCCCTGGTCACTCTAAGGACTTAACCTTGCAAGCCTTTGAACTGGGTCATACTTGCAACCACATGGTCGGAATGGGGCGGCCCTAGTTGACTAAGTCGCTAAGGACTCACTTGTGGAGCCTCGTGGTGTCGATTACACCTTTTGTGTGATTGTGCGGGGAGCGTATCGTGGTCGTGTGGCCAGATACCCATCTAACGGTGTGTTGGTCCCATACTTCGCCTTGGCTAAGGGAAGGGATGGTGTAGAGCACGAACCGGAGAGGACCACCTGTGTTGTTTGAGGCTTCCAAAGGCTTTATTCTGAGGAACTTCGCCTTTGTGGTGTTTGACATGTATCTTGTGGGTAAAGTGCATAACCTCTGCAGAGTGTAGAATCTATTTGAATAGCCGAGTCCACTGCAGATCGACAATGCTCGGGAATTACAGTCAAGGGGTAGACTTTACGAAAATAACTTGGATTTGAAAAGTTGGGTTGGTTTAACAATGAAGATGATGGAAATGTGGTTTAGGATGGGAAAAATATTTGTTAAACTTCTTGAAAAGTTATTTATGCTTTACTTATTTCTCGCTTTCGAATCTACATTTATTACTTGTCAAAAGTCACATCGCAAATATACCTTGAGCTATTCCTTTGTACCAAGCCATGCATATAGTATATTAGCTTGCATTACATGTGCATGACTTCTTTGAGTACCAAGTACTCACCCTTGCCTCAACACAATACCAGTTGAAGAGGAGACTACGCCCGATTCGGAGGAGGATTTCCAAGAAGACCCGTCTACTTAGGGATGCGAGCCCGGTCAGGTTACTTTGTGGTATCTTGGATGGCGCCACGAAGTTTATTTGATTTTCCGCTGCTGCTATTTCTCTTTTAATAAGTTTTGCCTTGCAAGGCATATATATTTGTATCTTGGCCATAAGGTCAAGTAACCCTTTTATTAATAAAGTACTTTGATAGTATCGATTGGTATGATTGTGATATTTACCGATGTTAAGACTGTGTGCACTAGCGCGTTCCTGGACTAGTGCTGAATACACAGAGGGTCCGGATTTGCAAATTCGGGGTCCCGACACTATCTTTTACTAAGGAACATGAGCGAGACATGTCGGCAGCTTGAACAATTCTATTTCCAACATCCTCCGCTCCCGGTGCCATCAACAAGCTACCGTCCTCTGCAAGGGCCCCTCCGTGAGCCATGAACCAATTCCGCAGGCGGAATTCCCAATCAGCAGTAGCAGGCGTGATATTCTTGGCCATTAGTTCTTCCTCCCGCTTCTCCCATTTAGGTATAGCATGAACATAACCACCAGTGCCAAGATATTGGTTGTATTTCTTCTTCCCAGCGTTGATCTTGTTCTGAAGGCTCGCGGCCTGTCCTTCCTCTGACAATTTGTATTCTTCAAATGCATCCCAGTGATCCGCCAGCTTGGGATGTTGGTTGAAATCTGGCCTTTCTCCCTTCTCGACATACTTGTTGTTCAAGTGAACTTTCCACGATTGAAATTGGGTTGCCATTTTCTTCAAAGTGTATCTCTTAGCCTTGTTCTCGTATCCTTCTGGAAATTTGAAGTTCTCCTTGATATCTTTCCAAAGGAGTTCCTTGGTTGCTTGCGGAACTTCAGACCATTTCTTGATGCTAATTGGGACATGATCCCTAACGTGGAAACCACATGCGTTGTTAAACGGGCCTACTGCAGAAAGAGGGGCAATTGGCTTCCTGTCATTGTCGACGTTGGTGAAAACAAACTTCGTAGCCGGCTTCTTGTTAGCACCTCGCTTGGTTTGGGTGCTCAATGTACCGGGCTAAAAATGGACAGAGATGTGAATTTTTCATGTCAGAGCCATTTATATTAATTGGTTAAATATGATTAAAGTGTTTGTCGTGGCATTACCTCGCTTCCCTCATCGTCCGCTGCATCACCGGATCCATCGGTACGCTGGCCGACAATGTTCGGGTCACCGGATCCACCGGCTGCGTCGTCGACAATGTTGGCATCACCGGCAGCGATCACATCTAGCAAGAACTGTTCTTCCATGTCGAAATCAGGAGCATCACACCCTGGTGTCGCCATTTATCTAATTATGGAAAAAATATGTATACATATGAAAAATTGTTTAAGCATATCAATGTATTTATATGTATATGTATGGCGAATTGTTTAAGCATATCAATGTATTTATACGTATATGTATGGCGAATTGTTTAAGCATCTGGTAGGGGTGTACCTTACATGAGGATTTTAATGATGTTATTGCTAAAGCTTGGAATATACCGGTAAAGAAGGTAAGTGCCATAGAGAAATGGCAAGTGAAGAAGGAGATAAAAATACTAAATACTTTCATGCGGTGGCTAATCAAAGAAGAAGGAAAAATTTTATCTCTGCTCTGGAAGGCCCTGAAGGTATTATTCATGACACTGAAAGCATGATTAAGATAGCTTGTGACTACTATAAGGATTTATTTAGTTTTGAGGAGAAACCTGTAACACCCCAAAATTTTGCTTTTCTTAAATTTATGTGTGATTTGGCACTTTGGTGAATTTTTGGAATTTTCTGGAATTTATTTGGATTTAATTTGAATTTATTCCATATTGAAATAATTAAAGAAATTAAATTTTCAAATAAAGTTTTGTTGGAAATATTTTATTTGAGTCCCAAATGCCCTAAAATATTTTCCAGAATTTTTCTGGAATTTTTCTAAGTATTTTGCTATTTTTCTTGAATTAAATAAATTATTGGGAATTATTTTAAATATTAAATCGCTGGAAAATCGAACCGGCCTGATTCTTGTTCCTCCGATCGAGCCCGAAGTCGGACTCGAGTTCGAGTCCGACCAACCCGACCCGAGCCCGTGGTTGAGCCGAACCCACTCGGTCGAACCCTACGCGTGTGACCGTTGGATCAAGATCCAACGGCTACGATTGAGCCACGTCGCCGGACCCGAGCCCGACCGAGCCAGCCAGCTCGCCCGAGTCCGACCCGAACCCAAACCCACGCACCGTTGGATCTCGATCCAACGGCTGTGCGCGTGCCACGTCACCCAATCCGAGACGCCGCCGGACTCCGCCAGCGGAGAGAGGACCTCGGTTTCCGTGCGTTTCCTGACGCCGAGGGCCCTATTTATTGCGCCGCCACCGTGTCGGGATCGCCGCTTCATTGCGCACCGTAGCCCTAACTCACCTCGCCGAGCCGCCGTGGTTGCGCCGCTAGAGCTCGCCGGAGTTAGGAGAAGGTGCACCGCGTTTTTCGCCGATAGCCGCCGTCTCCGCTGCCCTCCGTCGCCGTTGACCCCAGATCCGGAACCGTGAGAGCAAGCCGCGTCGGTGAGCACCACCCACGTCGCCGGAGCGCGTCCGAAACGCCGTCGGCTAGGTCATCGTCCCCTGCGCCGGTGACCCAACGACGCCGCTCGCCATCGCCGGACTTCGAGCTCCCTCAGCCGTCCGATCCAGATCCAACGTCCCAGATCACGCCACGTCATCCCACGGTGAGATCCCGTCCAAAATCGAGATCAATCTCGGCCGCTGGATCTAGATCCAACGGTTCAGATCAAACGCGTTCACCCCAAACGCGTGAGTCCAGATCAATCCGGGCCGTTGATTTTCAAATCAACGGCCGAGATCTAGCCACGCGTGCGGGAGATCGACCGCGCGGTCGGCGCGAATCCGCAGCGCTGCGTGGCAGGACGACACGCGGGGCCCGCATGTCAGCGGCTCAGCCACACTGCACCATGACGTCACGCTGACGTCATGGCGGGCCCGCATGTCAGCGGCTGTCCCTGCCGAGCGGTGACGTCACCAGTGGGTCCCACCTGTCAGCGACGCGTGGAGCCGTGGACCGAGCCAAACCATGGACCACGTCCATGAACCGACTGACGTCAGCCGCCCAATCAGAGGCTGCCACGTGTCCTCGCTGACGCAATAATTAATTTCCGAAAAAGAAAATGATTTATTAATTCGAAATAATGATTTCAGATTTTGTTTCAAACTTCAAACGCTTATAACTTTTGCGTTTCAACTCCGATTTGAGTGATTCAAATTTCTAAATTTGTATAAAATTGAGATCTACCTAATTATGAATTTTATTTAATTTTTGGACTAAAGTTTTTCTCTGTAATATTATTTAATTGATTATTTAAACTTTAAATAATTATAACTTTTGCATTTTAACTCCGATTTGAACGATTCCAGTTCCTAAAAATTCATAAGATTATGTTCTCTCTGTTTATGGATTTTATTTGGAGTTTTGGGATGCTTTTGCCTATTGTTTATTTGTGTATTGCTATTTGCACGTATTCACAGTAGACGTTGAAGTGCCCGAAGGCTTCGAAGGAGAAGTGTTGACCAGAGCCACTCAAGACCAAGAACAAGTACTTTTTGAAGGCAAGTTATGCTTTGACCATGTTGAACCCATTTTTGAAATTAGTTTGATTTAAACTATTGCATGCTAGTTGAAGTAATAAATGCTTTAATTACTTTTGGGGAATTAGATAAATGCCAAATTGCCTTATGACACCTTGGTTAACTAATTGTATGCCATGACCCCTTGTCACCCTAGTTGTGGTTTACATAGTTGGACATTATTAATTTGCCAACATGGGTAGTTAGACCGTTGTAGTCCAATGCTTAGACCTGCCACGTACACGTGACATGATTTTGGATAATCAAATGCTAATGTGGACTTAACGAGATATGGAACTTGTTTTGGAAAAAGTGTCATGTGTTATTGATGATGTTGATGGCACGTGGTGCATGGTAATCAACTGGGGTTTGACAAATGAATTTGGACCGGGGCATGTGGCAAGTAATGATCAGGTGGGCCAGGCATGGCATTGGGAAGGATGATTTGGTTCTTTGGGTAGTCTTGCCCTGGTCAGCTTAAGGACTTAACCTTGCAATCCTTTGAACTGAGTCAATCGTGCAACCACATGTCCGTAATGGGACGGACCTAGTTGACTAAGTTACTAATAACTTGCTTGTGGTACCTCGGGGTGTCAACTACACCCTTTGTGTAGCTTGAAAGGGGAGCGTACCAGTGCTGAGGCTTGGTACCCGTCCAACGGTATGTCGGTCCCATACTTCGCTTTTGCTAAGGGAAGGGATGGTGCAAGGCAAAAACCGGGGAGGTTCACTTGTGTAGTTAGCGGTTTCCGAAAGGCTTTGTTACGGACACTCGCCTTTGTGGTGTTTGACTGTATCTTGTGGGTAAAGTGCATAACCTCTGCAGAGTGTAAATCTATTCGAATATCCGTGTCCGCGGTATTGGACATCGCTCGGGAATTACAGTCAAGGGTTAGACTTTCATAAAAATAACTTGGATTTGGAAAAAGGTTTTAGGTTAATGGATAACAGAGATGTGAATGTGAACTAGGAATGGGGAGGATGTTTATTTAACTCTTGGAAAAGTTATTGGTATTATATACATGTCTTTACTGCTTTCGAATCTATTTACGATACATGTTAAATCTTTGTTTCTTGCAAATGAACCATGAGCTATTCCTTGTACCAAGCCATGCATGTAGTATATTAGTTTGCATTCTGTGCATGACTTGCTGAGTACCAAGTACTCACCCTTGCCATAAAACAACATCAGTTGAAGAGGAATCCACGCCAGCTTTGGAGGAGGAGATCCAGGAGGAACCGACTAACTAGGGGGCGAGTCCAGTCAGTTGCCTGTGGCATATTGGTTGGCGCTACGCGTTTTCTTTATATTCCGCTGCAAGATTTTATTTGAGTAAGTTTTGCCCTGCGAGGCGTATTTTGTAACTTGACCATAAGGTCGAGTAACCAGCTATAAGTCCTTTCAATAAAGTACTTTTATATTACGTTGAGTATGATTGTGATATTTACCAACGTTGAGACTGTGTGCACTAGCTTGATTCCTGGACTAGTGCTGAATACACAGAGGGTCCGGATTTGCAAATTCGGGTCCCGACAAAACCTAATATCAACTTAAGTGAAACTTTTTTTAGGGATAATGATATGGTCTCGGAGGGGTAAATTGCTTTCTTACAGTGGTCGTTTAATCCTAATAAAGTCCTGCCTAGCAAGTATCCCGCTCTATTTGTTATCTTTTTTTAAATTCCCTAATTGGGCCCTTGATTTGATTAACTCTCATATGGCCAAATGTTTGTGGAACAATTTTGAAGGGCATAGCAAACTTCATCTAGCTAACTGGAACCTTATTTGTATGGATAAGAAATATGGTGGTCTTGGTATTCCTAATCTGAGAGATATCAATAAGGGTATTGTTATTGCTGATGTTTGGGATGGTGTCAATTGCAAATGTACTTTTAAGAGGTCTTTCTCCGAAAGTTTAATGATAAGGTGGTTTGAATTGTTGAAGATCGTGAAAAACATTAGATTTGTGGAGGAGGATGACGCTCTAATTTGGCAGTACGAGAGTAGTGGAAACTATTCGGCTAAATCTTTATATGCGATAAGGTGTTTGTTGTAGTTTTTGTATGGAAAACGAATCCATTATTCATTTGTTCTTTGATTGTGTGAATTGTTGGAGATCATGTAAGAAAATAGTTGAATCATCGCCCTAACTAAAGTAAAGCACATTCATGGATATTTAGATTATCGCGAATCATTAAATTTTATTAGAGGTGCATATTGCTATATTACTTCTATCATTATTTTCAAATGCCAAATAAATAAAATATTATCTATTTCTACGTTTTCGTACAATAAATAAAATATCAAAGCACATTCATATAAAAAAATGCTTAAACACTAACCCAGTTTCATGCATGTCCTGTCATTAAAGTAATAATTAAGGAATATATATACACACATATACGATGATTACAAATGCATCTAGACATCAACAATCAGTAGGCTTTTATTCACATACAAATAATTGACAAACAGTAAGGTTAGTCATTCCCAAATACATTAATACTAGCAGTAAGATAAAAAGCAACAGATAAGATCACAACCTAGGTCTGCTTTCAAAAAAAAAAAAACTTCACAACCCAAGTCTTATACACAGTTACATCAGTCCCTCAGTACTTCCAAACTTGTGGATGTATATCAAAGCGAATTGTTTAAGCATATGGATGTATATCAAAGCATTTTTCTTGTGGGCATTTTGTCGAACACGTTGTGGGCAGCGAGAAAAAGAGGGGTGTTTGCATTGGAGAAGGCTACCCTAGGCCCTTCAGGTGGTGGAGGAGGCGATGGCGACGTCGCAGCCCACGGCGCGGTGGCGGAGGTGTCGACGGCGAGCTTGGCTGCGATGGCGCTGAAGGTGGCGATGTGGCGAGCCTTACCGCAATGGCGCGGGGACTTAGAAAATTTTTGAGTTGAATCTGCGACGAGCGGGTAAAGGGAATTTATAAGTGCACCTTTACAAGCGGTCGTAATACCAACCGCTTATAGAAGCACCTCTACACACGGTTCTTAATATCAACCGCTTGTACAAATGGCCCTCTACAAGCGGTTGGTAATACCAACCGCTTGTAGATAGTTAAGACCGCAGCGAGGCAGGGCCCTCTACAAGCGGTTGGTAATACGAACCGCTTGTAGATGCTTACGACTCAAAAAGATTTGATGCCGTCCATGCTTGACAAATATCTTCTCCCCCCCGGCTAGCGAGTGGCGCTCGAGCGTGGACCTAACCTGCGACCGCGGGTTCGAGTCCCGCTCGCGCCCTCGCAAATTCTTCTTTATTTAATGGCCCTCTACAAGCGGTTGGTAATACCAACCGCTTATAGATAGTTAAGACCGCAGCGAGGCAGGGCCCTCTACAAGCGGTTGGTAATACCAACCGCTTGTAGATAGTTAAGACCGCAGCGAGGCAGGGCCCTCTACAAGCGGTTGGTAATACGAACCGCTTGTAGATGCTTACGACTCAAAAAGATTTGATGCCGTCCATGCTCGACAAATATCTTCTCCCCCCGGCTAGCGAGTGGCGCTCGAGCGTGGACCTAACCTGCGACCGCAGGTTCGAGTCCCGCTCGCGCCCTCGCAAATTCTTCTTTATTTAATGGACCTCTACAAGCGGTTGGTAATACGAACCGCTTGTAGAGATGGCCCTCTACAAGCGGTTGGTAATACGAACCGCTTGTAGAAATGGCCCTCTGCTACTTCTTTTATTTTCTCTTTTATTAATGCATTCAAAAATTATTTAACCCATTCAAGAATTGTTTAATACATTCAAAAATTAATTATTTCTTTCAAACATTGTTTAATGCAGGGGCGGAGCTAGCCCAGGCCCATGGCCCGGGCTGGGCCAGCTGATCTTAGATCAAATATCTGTTTTCAATGATTTTTCAATAATTTTTCGTAGACTTTTAATAGGCTTTCTGTAATCCGCCCCTGGTTTAATGCATTTAAAAATTAGTAAGTGCAATAAAAAATTAGTAAGGCCATTCAAAATTTATAAGGCCATTCAAAAATTAATGATCACTTTGTCTTTACAAGTGTTCCTTCTGCGTGATCGTGACGTACGTAAGGAGCATCGATTTCTATTACATTTAGGACATTTATGTCGACATCTACCGCAAAGGGAGGGAGCTCGTCGAACTGATTATATTCTTCCTCGCCTGCGTGACGTCCTCAACACCAACAATCCTTCGTTTGCCATGGAGAACCACGTGTCGCTTTGGCTTACTATTGCAATCCTTTTGCTTCTCCTGTGCTTCTTTGGTTTGCTTGACATGTCCATTATGTAGAAGACTTGTCTCACATCGTTGGCAAGGGCGAATGGTTCGCGCCTATAGCCAACTTCACGTCGGTCGACGTTTGTCATGCCGTATTTATCGATCTTCACGCCGCTTGAAGTCAGTTTGACCCACTGGCACTTAAACAGAGGGACCTTCAATGGTCCATAGTCGAGCTCCCATATCTCTTCTATGTAACCATAATATGTGTCCACAGTGCCTTTGTTGTCAGTGGCGTCTATACGGACACCATTGCTCGTTGGTGCTCTTGGTATCCTGCCATTTTGTGTAGAAGGTGTAACCATTTATCTCGTAACCCTAAAATGTGATGATTTCACTAGATGGCATCCGAGCCAAGCGCTGCAACTGTTCATTTCGACCCGTTGACAAGGATGTAGTTTTGTAACCAAGCGCCGAAAGTATCCATGTGCCTCACTTTGTGATCCAATCCTCCGAGCCTCCTCGCGAATTCGCGGCGTAGAATACTCTTATCTTTGAAGGGCGTCGGGCCACTAGGGTTGATTGTTTTAGAAACGAATGAAATGTGCTTGCTTAAAAGTTAGGAGATCATTGCATGCAATTGTTTTCCGTCCTAGTGTCCCTTTTCCTCGTAGTCTCCCCTCATGGCGTGATATAGGGACACCAATGGGATGTAGATCCTCAATGTAATCCAAACAAAACTCAACCACCTCCTCGGTCCCATAACCCTCCGCAATGCATCCTTCGGGACGTGAACGGTTACGGACATAACTCTTTAGGACTTTCATGTACCTCTCGAAAGGAAACATGTTGTGCAAAAACACGGGCCCGAGAATACCTATCTCTTTCACAATGTGAACAGTGAGATGAATCATAATATCAAAGAATGCAGGAGGAAAGATCATCTCAAGGCTGACCACACTCTGTACCACGTCATCTTGTAGCTTACTTAGCTTATGTGGATCGATGACCTTCTGCGAAACCGCGTTGAAAAAGGTACACGACTTTATTATTGTCACCCGGACCCACTCAGGCAAACTACCTCTCACAGCCACTGGGAGCAACTGTGTCATCAATACAAGACAGTCATGAGCTTTCAGGTGTACGATTTTATTCTCTTTCATGTTTATGAGTCTCTTCACATTTGACGAGTATCCTGAAGGGACCTTCACACTATTCAAGCACTCTATCATGTTTTTTTTTTCTCTTCTTTGCTTAGAGTGTAACTCGCGGGATTTAGGTAATGTCCTTTCTCTCTCTTTTCTGGATGTAGACGATCCCTCAGTTCCAAAACTTGTAGGTCCTTCCGAGCTTGTAGTGTATCTTTCGATTTGCCGTACATATCCAAGTATCCTAGTAGGTTCAAGCAAACATTCTTCGTGATGTGCATGAAGTCAAGTGAGTGACGGATCTCCAAAACTTCCCAATATGGCAAGTCCCAAAATATTGATCTCTTCTTCCAGATGGGTGCCTGACCTTCCTCGTTCGGGACACGATTGCTTCTAGGACCCTTTCCAAACACTATTTTAAGATCTTTGACCATGGCAAACACACGTGCCCCACTACGATGCTCAGGCTTATCACGATGGTGCCTTTCCCATCAAAATACTTTCCTTTTTCCGCAATGGGTGCCTCTTTACAAGAAACCTACGATGGCCCATGTACACAACCTTTCGAGAGTTTTTCAGGTACAAGCTGTCGGTTTCATCTAAGCATTGCAAGCATGCTTTATATCCTTTGGTAGTATTCCCAGACAGGTTGCCGAGCGCGGGCCAGTCATTGATCGTTACGAACAACAGTGCATGTAGGGTGAAATACTCCCTCTTGTACTCATCCCATACCCGTACACCATCCTCCCACAAATTTACAAGATCTTCCGTCAATGGTTTCAGATAGACATCGATGTCGTTTCCAGGTTGCTTCGGCCCTTGGATCAACAATGGCATCATGATATATTTTCGCTTCATGCACAACCAAGGAGGAATATTATACATACATAGTGTAACAGGCCAAGTGCTATAGCTACTGCTCAGGTCGCCAAAAGGATTCATACCATCGGTACTCAACCCAAACCTTATGTTTCTCACCTCATTTGCAAAGTCTGGGAATGTTCGATCGACTTTCCTCCTTTGGGACCCATCGGCGGGTGCCTAAGCAACCCGTCATCCTTACGTTCTTCTTTGTGCCAACGCACCATCTTGGCATGCGTTTTGTTAGCAAAAAGACGCTTTAATCGGGGGATCACAGGGAAATACCACACCGCCTTAGCGGGAGGTCTCTTCTTCTTACACTCCCCATCTATTTCACCTGGGTCATCACGCTTTGTCTTGTAACGTGGTTCTTTGCACACTGGACAAGCATCCAAATCCACATACTCATTACGATATAGGATACAATCGTTACGACATGCGTGTATCTTCTGTACTTCTAATCCCAAAGGACAGATGACTTGCTTGGCTTCATATGTAGATTCAGGCAGCGTGTTATCTTCTGGAAGCAGATTCTTTATGATTGATAACAATTCATTCAATCCCTTGTCTGACACACAATTTCTAGCCTTCCATTGCATTAAGTTCAGTGTCGTACGGAGCTTCGTGTGGCCCCTCCCACAGTCTGGGTACAAAGGTGTCCTGTGGTCATCTACCATATTTGAAACTTCTCGAATTGTCTTTCATCTGTGTAGTCCCCCTCTCCATCACGCAGCATCTGGTCTAGCTCATCATCACCTAGATCGCCGACTGTATCTTCCACAGAACAATATTGCGTTGCGTCTGGCATAGTGTTGAATACCTCTTCTTCTTCACCGTCTTCTTCATCGTCTTCCTGGCTGCTCCCTTGTACTTCGCCATGCTTGGTCCAATAGGTGTAGTTTGGCATGAAACCTCTCGTGATCAAATGGGTCATAACCTGAAAGCGTTGGGAGTGCTCCTTCTCATTCTTGCAATCTACGCACGGACAACATATGAAGCTGTCTCGAGGCAAGAATGCAACAATGCATCAAGAAATGCCTTCACGCCATCAATGAACTCTCTGGAGCGACGGTCCGAATTGTACATCCATTCTTAGGTTCATCTACACAAAGATCTAATTTTCAGATACCTTCAAAGATCTTTCACTAAAGTGTTATTTATAATATCACTTTTATTTTTCATAAATAACATTGTAGGAAAATTCCATTCCAAAGTACTTTGACAAGTATTTAGAAAAGCCATTGCCTCCATGTTTTGGCTATTATCAAAGGTAATAATTAATATACCTATTTTATATATGCATGTGAAAGTGCATCTAGGCCCCTCATTTTATTTTGGTGATTAATGATGACACAATTAAAGAGATCTAATATCTCAACTAAGTATAATGCAGATCTCGAGATTACATCAAGCTTGAAATGACTTTGGACGACTTTACGAGTATCAAATCTCAATAAAACGGCATCAAGACGAAGAAGTGTAATTTTCTTTTTAATTGAGTCTTAAGGATAGCCGTACTATTAAGAGGGTACTATGGAAAATCTCTTTTAGGATGTGCATGTGCTCAAGGTCAAAACTTGCATATAAACTAGCACTCAAAAACTTGCACTTTCCAAAAATCAGAATTCCAACCGAGCCAGTCAACTCGGAGGGTCGGACATCTGATCCGGAGTATCCGGACTTCGATCCGAGTCTCCGGTTAACCCTCTTGGCCAAAAATGTGAATTCGGAGAGTCAGGAGTATCCGGACATTTAGTCCGAGAGTTCGGACAACCCGAGTCTCGGGTCAATTGTAGAGTCTCCTGGCCTGTTCGAAAAGGGAAAAAACGGCTAGTTTTCAAAAATGTATTTAAAGCCACCCCTTCTTCTCCAACGGCTAGGACTGCTCTTGAGCTCATTCATTGCAGCATTCAAGCCCTCTCTAACACTTCCAAAGCATTCAATAGAGCCCTCACTTCCTCCCACCATTTGATTTGGTTGTTGATCCATTTTGGTGAGGAGAGGAAGAAGAAAAGTTCTAGGTGCATTCATTTTGGGTTGTTGAGCACTAGTTCATCCTCCAAGCGACTTCCGCGGTGCTATTACTCTTGGAGGTTGAAGGTCTCCTAGACGGCTAGGAGTCACCGGGAGCTACCAACTTGTGTGGTGAGCCCCGGTCGTTTGTGAAGGCGAGTCTCGCCTCCGAAAGGGAAGAGACAAGAAGTGAAGCCGGCGAGTGCATTTGTGCAACACCGGGAGGAAAGCGGGTTGAAAGAGACCCCGGCTCAAGTGTGACCGAGCCACCTCAACGGAGACGTAGGATTCCCTTTAAGAATCCGAACTTCGGTGAAAAATCGCTTCTCTCGCTGTCTCTTTACTTGCTTGTGTGGATTTGTCTCCGTAAAGCCTAGATCTAGCTCTTTGTCTAGCTTTAATTCAAATCCATACTAGCACTTGTTCTAGGTTGCTATTGTTATTTACTTTTAGTAGTAATTCGTGCAAGTTTGAGCAACTTGTGTTGCGCTCCCGAGCCACCCAACTCGGAGACTCCGGTATCCAATACCGGACACTCCGGACAAGCCGGAGTATCCGGACCAAAACCCGGAGACTCCGGGTTGACCCGCTCGGGTAGTTTTAATTCCGCTGCAAAGTTTTAATTCGCCTATTCACCCCCTCTAGGCGACATCTTCGGTCCTTTCAGCATGTTATATAGTTACATTTGTAATTAAAACTACTCAAACATGTTGTTAGTTTTATAGTTGTACAAGACATAATCGAAAAGAAATTAATAATTAATGCGCTACTTTTAATTAATACCATGGCAATAATTTATATGCCATATATTTTGCGATGGAGGGAGTGGTTTTTCAAATTTTTCCTTATCCTTCTACCTTTTGAACTTAATTTAACTAATCATTTTGTCCCTTTAATTTTTTTCCTATTTTATTTCATAAAACATTAATAATTTCCTTCCAAACCTAGATCTACTATTGTTACATTGAAGGGAGGAGTGTCATATTAAAGATTGTAAAGCTAACAACTTTTGTAAAACAACTCCCTACAATTCAACATGGCCCTACCTAAAATTAAAGTTATAGAGTGAGATGGAAGAGAAGGAGTGTTACATTAAAGATTCTAAACCTAAGAACACTTTTAGAGAAAACAACTACCATAGTTCATCATGATCTTGCCTAAAATTAAACTTATGGAGTGAGCTAGCAATAAAAACCTTCAACAATCAAAATTAATTTTTCTCCACATTAAAGCAAAAGAAACAAGAATATCTTGGTGAGAAGGATGGTAGCATGGTGTTACTAACCTTGATTCACTTAATTTGAAGCTAAATCATGACCTTCAAAAATTTGGACAGCACCTCCCCCCAAGAACAGTGCCAGGCCCTTCCCTGTTCATGTCTGCGAGCTCGCGATCGGGCGGGAGGACGAAGAGTTTAAATGGTAGCGCTTATAGAAGCGGTTTGATATACCAACCGCTTCTAAATATATAACTCTACACGCGGTTGGGATATCAAACCGGTTGTGATAATTTAGAATTGGTTTTGGAAACGAACCGCTTGTGATAGTTGCTCAACACAAGCGGTTCGTGGTACCAACCGCTTCTGGAAACCCTCTCCCCACTGAGCTCACGAACCGCTTCTGGTGCAAAGACCATAAGCGGTTCGCACCTAACTGCTTGTAATAGCCCGCTTGTGATGCCCAGTTCTGTAGTAGTGAAACTTATGATTACATGGACCACACATCAATCACGGAAATTTTTGTATTTTATACAACATTCGACTCGTATTTACAAAACGATATAATACTTTTGCTTATTTACAGAAAACCCACTCATACCTGAAATTTGAAATTTCGTTTTTGAATAACCGAAATTTCAAAACCCGTTTTTTTACGTATTTAGAAATTGGGAAATCGAGTATGCCATACCCGGTTTTTAAAAGACCGAGTGTGCCATACACGGAACCTCAAAAACTGGGTATGGCACCCATATCCGGTTCCTCAAAAACCAGTTATGGAGCAGGAAATTTTTTACTGCTGGCGTGTACACATCAGAAACTTTTGGCCTCACGACATTGCCGGTCACCGTCCATCCTACACGCATCACGCTGCAATTCCATTGACCATTTTTCAAAAATTTCCTGCTGGCCAGCTGTGCTCTCCCGTACGTGCTCTGCTGCTGCTAGGCTAGCAAAGGAAGGCCCTTCCTCGATACTTGCATGGATGATAAGTCGTCTGCTTCGTGCGAACTGTTGCTCGCTCCATAACCGGTTCTTGAGGAACTGGATATCGGTGTCATACCCAGTTTTTGATCTTCCAGATATGGCATACTCGGTACTTCAAAAACCGGGTATAGTATACTTGGTTTCTCAGTTTCCAAATATGTGAAAAACAGGTTCTGAAATTCCAGTTATTCAAAAACGGAATTTCAAATTCCGGGTATGAGTGAGTTTTCTGTAAATATGCAAAAGTGTTGTATCGTTTTGCAAATACGAGTTAAATATTGTATCAAATACAAAAATTTCCTATCAATCACTATAGGACCAAGAAGACGACTATAAGGGGTTAAATGTACGCACAAAATTAAATGGCCTCATAAAACTTTCATCCTAAAGAATACCAAAAGATATTCCCTCTAATTGCTATGAGTAGCTACAAAGTCTAGTTCAAGACGCATAGCGGAAACTAGATTTGGGCACTTGGGCTGTGCTCTTTTGGGCCGGCCCGAAGCACGATGGGATAGTCCGGTGCAAAGCCCGGCACGGTTCCATGCCGGGCCGGGCCGGCACGCAACTGTAGCACGAGCCGTGCCGGGTCTGAGAACTGGGCATGATGGGCGGCATGACCCGGCATGATCGTTTGGGCCGGGCCCGTGCCGACACGGCACGAACGGGCAAGAAATCACAGATTAAGACATAAAAGTTGGCATATATTGTTGATTCAGGGCATCTTCAAGCATTGCATTTGTAGGATCGAAGTATACAAATATATCAATCAGGAGGGGGGTGAATGATTGTGCGGAAGCTAAAACCAAATTTTTGATCTATTAAAAATTCACCCCAAAACGGAACCAAATAATTGCCTCGTATTCGACAAAATAGATTGATAGATGTTCAGTAAAACGTGAATTTACGGAGATCAAACCGTCGGATCGATCTGAAATTTTTACACAAGAAACTAGATTCTAATACGAATCGAACCCAGAAAGAATCAGCTCAATCGGACTTACGGATCAAAAGTTATGAACCCCGCAAGCGTGCTATGACAAAAGATGACGATAATTAATCTAACAAAAACTTAAGATACAAGAACGAAAAAAGATTAATCAACTAAACTTTGAGGAACCCTAAATCAATACCCTAGAAAGGTTTTTGATGAATCAATTCCAGATGAAACTCAAGGAACAAAAACCAATCTAGAATTAGAACAAGCACGCAAACAAGAACAAAAACAGGAAACGCTGTAGCAACGTGGTTACTGTAGCATGCAAGGATCTGGAAGAATTGATATTTATTTCTTTTGTCTAAAGTACTCCCATCAAAAGAGTTTAAACCCTAAAACAAAGCTCTAAGCTCTCAATATCTGGATTGCATAAACAGGAGGCGCCTTCCCCTATTTATACAGAGCAAACACATAGAGTCCTGAATACAATTCTTACTCCTAATCCTAGAAGGAGTCCCACTCCTAATCCTAGTAGGAGTATGTATTCAACACGACTCCACTTGGCCCAATCTGGCCAAATACAGCTTCTACACGCGTATGGCAACCCAGCCATACTCACGTAACTAACAACTCTTGCACGCGTATGGCCACCATGCCATACTCACGTGACTAACCATTCTTCATGTGCACCGTCCTCTAGCCCGAACGTCCTGCATGACATCCTTAACCACAAAGACCTCGATTCCTCCCTGAATCTAGTCTCGAACCTCAGTTCCTCCATGAACCTAGTTCCGGTCCAATCATCGACCACATTCGCCCTCGAGCAATACCTGCACATGAACAAACCACAAAACGATTCCGAACACAAGTCTGCGACTTGACTCAACATTAGTCCATGCAAATACTCACATGAGCATTGCATAAGTTCAAAACATGCATTATGAAATTCAAACAAATTTCATAACCACAAATCAATCACCAAACAATTTTCAAAATCACAAAAATCAACCTCGAGCAAAATACCATTCACGCCGGACCAAACATCGGTCCGGCGCAGCTCACGACGGACCAAATATTTGGTCCGGCGTACATGCAAAAGTTTTGGTTCAATTCAAAGCAAACATATTCAAAAACAAGTTCACGACGAACCAAACTTTTTGGTCCGGCGTACATGCAAAAACAACACTCAAAAATGCTTCCACGACGGACAGAAAATTTGGTCCGGCGTGCATGGTCCGGCGTAACATAAAGACTTACTATTTTTCAACAAATTTGGTCCGGCACAAGTATTCAAAAAAGTGTGTTCACGATGGACCAAAACTTTGGTCCGGCGTGCATGTAGAAACAACTGTAAAAAATGCAGTTCACCACGGACCAACAATTTGGTCCGGCGTAGATGTGAATTCAGGCCTCAAAAACATGTTCACTGCGGACCAAATATTTAGTCCGGCATAGATGCGAGAAACGGTCCGGCGCAGATGGGAAACTTATTGTTTTTGTGAAATTCAGTCCGGCGCTAAAAGAACCACATGCACACACATTTGCAAATTCAATTTTAAGCCAATTTTTCAGCACATGATTTCACAATCTCCCCCTTGATGAAAACATTGGCAACACCACTTAGAATTGAACATTTGGCATTCACTTCACAAAAGGATTTTTGAACAGACTAAGGAATCTCCCCCTTTGACCAATATGCAAAGTAAAAACTCTCCTTGGGTGAAAATACGAAAAATCTCCTCATAAGAAGAAAAATGTGTGTGAATGTGCAATGTGCCCAAAAACTCCAAAATTCTCCAAACTTCTCCCAAAATTCTCAAAATTCCAAAAACTTCTCCCCATTTTTCCTTAAACTTCTCCCCCTTTGACAATGGATTCATCAAGAATACAAAAGAGAGAAAAACAAGTTCAGAATTTTCCCTGTACCAATGATTTCACAAAAGAGAAACAAAGGAGTGCCAAGATAGGAAAAGATGAGCTCATTCGATCATATAACCTTATATATCACATAATATGCAAAATACATGAACTTGATGTGATTTTAACAAGTTAGGGAATGACATGCATCTCAACCTCAGTAGAGTCGCCTATTGGCAATTACTAAGCAAGACCTTAGCAGAAAAGGCTTAAAACTGAAGCAACTAACAACTCAGGACGAGCAAGTAGTTTCAACTCCAATCTAGTGGGCCAATTTAATCTTTTAAAAATGATAAACTGCATGTGGCATGCTTCAAGCATACTTCTTTTATTTTCTCGGAGTGGCATGTTTGAAGCATACATCTTGTCTTTTAAAGAAGGGGCATTTGAATATTTGCCACTCTAGGAATTGGAAATTCGATGGCATGTTGAAAATCATGCCATTGAGTGGCATTTTTTACACATGCTATCGAATTTTCAGATTGAGGAGTGGCATATATCAGATTATTCCTTTAAAGAATGGCATGCTTGAAGCATACATCTTATCTTTTTAGGGGAAAGCATGTCTGAAACGCACAACTTGAGGCCTTTGCTTTTAACAACCTCTTTTTATTGATTCCCTTTTCTTTTCCTTTTTCTTTGATTGTAAATATGCAAAGAGATTAAAAGGCCTTTTGAAAGAGTAAAGCTGAAAGCACACTTGCTTCATAGCCCAAATTTGTCAAGAAGATTCAATATCAAGCCTAGAAGAGTAAGATATCAAAGAGTATTTAGCTATAGACAATCAAACCAAGGAATTTCGCAATGTCATTTTTAGTTCAAGTGAAACAATTTAGATTTATATATATCTGCTCAATTACATAATATATAAAGAAATATGATAAAGCAAGCTCATCGAGTAAAAAACTTGGCAGGGAAACTCCCCCTCAAAACAAACCCATTGGATGAACAATCCCAGGTTTTCCCCGAATAGAAGCAAAACGAGAACAAGACAAAGGTTTTGTGAAAATGTATGCCAATTGATGTTCAGTATCCACATGATGAAGCACAATGTTGCCTTTTTCAGCATGATCTCTAAGAAAGTGAAATCTGATGTCAATATGTTTTGTTCTTCAATGTTGCACAGGGTTTTTAGCAATGCAAATTGCACTAGTGTTATCACACAAAAGAGGAACACTATCCAAATTAACCCCATAATCTTTAAGTGTAGATACTATCCAAAGAATTTGAGAGCAACAACTAGCAGCAGCCACATATTCAGATTCAGCAGTTGATTGTGCAACAGAAGATTGTTTTCTAGAAGATCATGCAATAAGAGAATTGCCTAAGAAATGACATGTACCAGATGTACTTTTTATATCAATTCTACATCCTCCAAAATCAGCATCAGAGAAAGCTCTTAAACTAATGCATGAGGAAGCAGAAAGCCAAATGCCAAAATCTTGAGTACCATAGAGATACCTGAAAATTCGCTTGACAGCTTGACAACACGGCACGACGCCCACCTCTAGCGGAAACCAATACAAAATCCTGAACAAAAAACCAACACGTGCAACTAAAACATGAGGCAGATTATCCAGGTCGGGTCGGATTGTCCGCGTCTACACAATAAAAATAGCAGCACATCCCGAGATGATAACTTGCACAACTTTTGAACCTTGGCTCCAAATAATTTGAAGTTTGAACCCAAACAAGATCAAAATATAAGGAATCTAAAACATAAAAGGATCTTGTAAGATCTTTCCAAAGTTAAGATCTTTTTTGCTTCCAAAGCCGAGTTGCATCAAAACTGGGATCAAATGGTAAAATCTTGTTCTTGAAGTGCCACTACTACTACAAGAATATACATCACAATTGATTCTTTTTTGTCATCACAATCGGTTTTTGTGGCAACACAAAGTTTTTAGACACTGATCAGGAGGCTCTATCGTAGTCAATTCTCGCGTGATAGTAATAATCAGTCATCACAATCGGTTCCAGGTGGGAACTGATTGTGATGACCTCTCTCATCACAATCGGTTCTCACATAGAACCGATTATGATGAGGGGGTCATCACAATCGGTTCTCACGTAAGATCGATTGTGATGACCATCTATATATGAAAACAATTCCAAATTCACAGTATCACAACACAAATCATAGTACACATACATTCACAATATGATAATATCACAGAACATTCACAACACTTATACATAGCACATAATATTCACATTCACAGTACACATATCACATTCATATGATATAATATTGTTTACAACATATATATGAACTAGTAGGAGGCTTTGCCGTCACTATACCTACCGTCCTCCGCTATAACCTATATCCAGTACCACATGCATATGTGGTCTCGTATTTTGTTGAGATCTTTGTGGTCTAGGCTCTAGCGAGGGATATTGAGTTTCTGCAAAATAGAAAGTAGTGCACTAATTTAAGTTTTAAAATAAGTATGTAAAAGGCTGAGCTTATTATGCATGTACATATATACCTTAGGAAACACGTATGAGCCGCCGACCAAGATCAGCATATGATGCATTACGTAGAAGCCGCAAAAGTCATCGCACCCCTGTCGAAGACATTGTGAAGAAATAAAATCAAATTAGGAGACGAAGAGTAGATATCAGAAAAAAAAAATTCTATGCTAGGGATTTATACCTTGAAGCGCTTCCACTCTAGCTGGTTGCATAGTTTGTCATTGTGTCGCCTTCCTTCAGCAACGTATAACAAGAAAACCCTACATACATAGGAGAGATATCATTGAGGAAACAATGAATGTAGTTATTTACAAAAAGTGTTAATTTAGAGGAATGTACTTACTTCTGCAAAACATGCTTGATCGCATAGGCCATTAGTCTCTTCTTGAGCGAGTTAAAAAGTGTAGATTTGTTTTCCTTCAGAGCGACCACGAGTAGAACCCAATGGTTGCCTTTAAAATGGTATGCAGTGCAAGAAAATAACTTCATATATGGTTTACATGCGTATAAGTAATTGAAGGGTAAAGTCATCAGAGTAGTACTTACTCCTCATGTTACGGGAAGAGAATGCTGTCCTTTTTCACCTCAGCATTAAATGCGTGCTTGATGTAGTTGGCAACGAACTCCGATTCAAGCCTAGCTATAGTCAAAGATACCATCTCAGGGTCCATGAACCCAACTGGATGTCGATTTGTTATGGCTCACTGCCTCATTATCCTGTAACTTGTGTCAATTGTTAAAAAATATAATATAATATCTTATAATAGTCATAGGCTCATGTTGTATGTTGTGGTACTCACAGGTTTAGGTTCGTACAGTAGAAATATCAATGGCTTCCAGGATGTATAAACGGAACAAATCCTCAAAACTCACTAGAAATGTCCCATGCTCCTGGTGGTAGAAATGTCCCCCTCGATACCGAACAATGAAGTCGACTTGACGCTCGGCCGCATTCGCCTTGTTATAGTACCATCCATGCAGTAAGCGACTGCACTTGCCTAGAGCATTCAATTCGTGGGGAGGGACAAGGGGTTGTCCTTGCATGCATGCCTTAAAATCGTATGGGGGTGCCAAGGCATCTGTTAACGTTTCTTTCTAGACAGACGAACTCTCCGAGGTCCTTGTGTCCTCTGACAACTTTGCCTTCTTAACAGAAGCACTCCTGTAGTTCTTTCATCAGCATGCTACTAGTCCTTTTGTGCACTAACTCTGCACTCTGTGTAGGAGTAGAAGCAGCTGCAGGAGCAAGAGCATGAGCATGAGTAGGTGCAGGTGTAGGAGCCGGAGCATGAGGAGCAGGTGCAGGATTATGTGAAGGAGCATGAGCAGGTGTAGGTGCAGGAGCAGGAGAAGTTGCAGGTGCGGCTGCAGGAGCAGGAAAAAAAGCAGGTGGAGTAGCAGGAGCAGGAGAAGGAGGAGCAGGTACAGGAGTAGTTGCAGTAACCTGCAAAGCACATGCATATATAACGTGACGTGTTGTAGTATTGGAATGATGGAGAAGATGCAGGGATGTATACCTTCAGCAGTACGACACCAGCGTGGACCACTTGATGAATGACATCCGTGTTTGCCTGAGAGTGGTGATATCTTCGTTCGAAGGGAACTCCAGCATATGAGATAAGAATTCATAGCGGACATAGTCCACATGCACCCTCATGTAGCCCTTCCCCAAAGGGCTACCATGCACCATGTCATCCTCCTTGCATGGAAATGCAATCCCGCGACCAACTCAATGGTAAATCCATCTTCGATTAGGACTAGCTGGCACTTGGTAGGCGCCTGTAAGAAATACGCAACTTGATCAGAATTTTTCTTTAGCTTACTCCTGTCCCTTTTAGTCAAAACACTTATTATCTTCAACTGAGGACTAGGCTGATCATTTCTGGAAGCGCAGCTGCTAGGGCGTATCACATGCGGTTCTACGAGAGGTGAGGCCATATTACTTTGACTTTGGGAGATCATCGTCATCATCTCAGCCCTTAGGCGCTCCTCACGTACCATCATCTCCCTCCTCAGCTCGGCCCTCAGGCGCGCTTCACATGCTTCCCATGACCTTGAAATGACACTGGAACTGCCCTCGTTTGGGAAGAAGGACTTCTTCGTATGGTCGGGCTTCCTGATCACTGAAGACAGAATGTCCCGCGACCCTTGGTTTTGAAATATCCCCTGCTCTTTCTACTGGCTTACCTCTTCCTATGAGAAGCGAATACAAGTTAGTGCTGAAATACAATGAGAAGGGTCAGCTGCAATGTACTAAGTTAGATGGCTTACGATGGTGGAGACAATCTACGTGGTTGAGGGGTTTGGAACCACAAGCCGACCATTGGAGGTTTTCTTTGTCCTCGCTAATACCTAGTTGCGTGCACGCTCTTCACATATGTGGGAGTAAGGCATCGCCATCCTAGAGTTCACGCACTCCTCAACTAGTCATGCCCACTCTGCCTTCTTTCCTACATAGCTGCTAGAATCGAGGTGGTGTGCATGTGTGTTCTGCCTCTGTATAGTGATGTTCTTCTCTCTCAGCTCCTCTACCTCGGGCATACTACTCATCCTTGTGAACTCCTCCCAAACCTTGGGAGTTACAAACATATACCTTTGGAAGAGAGTACGGCCTTTTAGTACGTACTCAACATGCATGACAACCTTGAATTTCCTCAAAACCATACCCATTCTCTGCAAGGTGTATCGTTTCGCATTGATATCATCTTCCTCTGGTATAATCTATTTTCCCTTAACTTCGTCCCACAGCCGGCTCTTCTGCTCAGCGCTGACTTCCTTCCTCCAGTCCTCAACTATGATCGGCACTCTCTCCCTCAACAATTGGCCGAGAAAAGAGGAGTAGCGCTCCTTATACTTGCTAGGACCCGTGCAAAACCCCGTGGCATCAGAGTGGAGAACTTGCAGGGTTCTCCGTATGGCCCCTTTATTCGGTCCTCAACCCTTTATCGCCTTACTCGGTGGTGCCTCAACAACACCTTCTTCTCTCTCTAGCGTTGAGCTGGTGCTCTCTCTTTGCAACATTTTGAATATATATATATATATATGTCAAAAGTAAACTTCATGAGAGAAAGCAATTCATACATTTGTCATGGTCATATATTTCACATGAGTGTAAGCATATTGTAGTGGATTAACATATTAATGGATAATTGGTACCATATAATTGTACTAGCTAACAGATTAATGGATGTTCTTAAATAAACGTATATCTATTGACCAATTAAGTATGTACCAACATATATCTATTGACCAATTAAGTATCTATTGATACATCTTGGTGCTTCCAGGGTGAATGGAATATAAGGTCTCATGCGCTTCTTTGAGTAATAACTCCTTGAGCTCTTTTTGATCTGGCACATAGATGCACTTCTCATACCAAATAGTACCTTGCTCATCTTCAGATAAGTTCGAAGCTTTACCTTTCTTCATGTTCTGCTTGATTTCCTTAATATCCGAATCCTCAACCTGTGCTACTCGGATTTGGTCCTCTAATGTGGGTTGCACTTCCAATGTAGCTAGGTATCCTTCCTAAACCAATTCCAAACTGAGCTTCTGGAATTCTTCATGTAACGCTGGCTGACTTTCCTTAATCATCAAAGTATTGCAGTAGCTCTTCCTACTCAAAGCATCTGCTACGACATTGGCCTTGCCAGGATGATAATGAATTCCAATGTCATAATCCTTGATTAATTCTAACCATCTTCTTTGCCTCATATTGAGATCAGTCTGAGTGAATATGTATTTTAGACTCTTGTGGTCGGTGTAAACCTCACAACGATTACCGATGAGGTAATTGCTCCAAATCTTCAATGCATGCACTACTGCTGCCAGTTCTAAATCATGGGTAGGGTAGTTCACTTCATGCGGCTTTAGTTGTCGCGAACCATACGCTACAACCTTTCTGTCTTGCATTAGCACACATCTGAGTCCTTGTCGGGATGCATCACAAAATATCTCAAAATCCTTTCGGATGTCTAGCAAGATAAGCACTGGGGCAGTGGTTAGGCACTTCTTCAATTCCTGGAAACTCTTTCCACATTCTGGAGTCCAAACAAATTTCTTCTCCTTTTTCAACAACTAAGTGAGAGGTCTGGATTTTCTAGAGAATTCTTCTATGAAACGGCGGTAATACCCTGCCATTCCAAGGAAACTTTTGATTTGAGGTACTATTTTTTGTGACTCCCAATTGAGCACATCCTGAACCTTGCTTGGGTCAACTGCTACTCCTGCTGCAGATATGACATGCCCTAAGAAAATGACTTCCTTCATCCAGAACTCACATTTGTTGAACTTGGCATAAAGTTGGTGTTCTCTTAGCTTCATTAGAACCAGGCGAAGATGATTCTCATGTTCCTCCTCACTTTTGGAGTATACCATGATGTCATCGATGAAAACAACAACAAACTTATCCAAATAATCCATAAATACCTTATTCATCAAACTCATGAAATAAGCAGGGGCATTGGTCAAACCAAAAGACATTACGGTGAACTCATACTATCCATAACGAGTCACAAAGGCTGTCTTGGGAATGTCCTCTTCACGAATCCTCAGCTGATGGTAACCTGACCTTAAGTCAATCTTTGAGAACACTCTAGCTCTTTGAAGCTGATCAAACAAATCATCAATCCTTGGTAAAGGGTACTTGTTCTTGATGGTCACTTCATTGAGTGAACGATAATCCACACACATCCTTTGAGTGCTATCCTTCTTTCCAACTAGGAGAACTGGGGCTCCCCAAGGCGAAGAACTGGGTCGGACAAAACCTTTGTCTTGCAGCTCCTTAATCTGTCTTTTCACTTCGGCCAACTCATTGGCAGGCATCCTATAGGGTCTCTTGGAGATGGGTGGAGTTCTTGGAACTAGGTTGATCAGAAATTCTATGTCTCTATCTGGCGGCATCCCTGGTAACTCATCTGGAAACACATTAGGAAATTCGCTGGCGACTGGCACATCTTCCAAACTTATTCCTTTAGCACTGCAAACATTTATACTATCTGGCTTGTCGGTAGCAGCTTGAAACTTTAACTTGGCTCCACTTGGGCTGGTTAGGGTGATCACTCTATTCCCACAATCGAGAATTGCTTGGTTCTTGAATAGCCAATCCATTCCTAGTATCACATCTAGGGACTTGGTGTCTAGGACAATGAGGTTGGCTAAAAATTCTACCCCTCCAATTAATATTTTAACTTCGGGGCAGCCTTGGTTGACTAACAAAGCAGTTTTAAGAGGCTTTGTTTTCAAATGATGGCTTGCAGCAAAACTCCAAGAAATAAACGAATGCGTAGCTCCAGAATCAAACAAAACCATGGCAGGTGCGGAGTTAACTAGGAGCTTACCTAGTATGACATCTGGTGCAGACTGGGCATCCTCGGTGGTAGTGTGGTTCACACGGCCTCTTCCAACAGTCGGTGGAGTCCTGGTAGCTGGGTTGGGAATCTGGGGCACTCCACGTCCCATTCCTGGTGCAGGGGTCCTGGCTGGTGTAGCTCCCAGGTTAAAATGAACTGCTGTCGGAGCTTGCTTCTTTGGGCAACTGTTGGCGTAGTGCCCCATTTCATGACAGCTGAAGCAAGTGACTCCTGCAGCTGGATTGTTCGTCCTCTGAGACTGATTGCTGTTGGTGTTGAAGTTGCGGTTGCCTGAAGCTGCTGGGCGAGGTGCTGGTGCTGGTGTTGGTGTCCTGAATGCAGTCGGAGGAGTGAAGTGTGCAGGATGTGGTGCATTCATTCGGACTCTCTGTTGCTGATTCTGACGAGCCTTGTTGCATCATCTTCCTCTTACGAGATTCTTCTAGCTCACGACGGGATTCCTCTATGAGCATAACTTTGTCCACAAGGTGCTGAAAATCTGCATAGTCATTGCCAATGACTTGCATCTTTAAGCCTGGGTTGAGTCCACGCTTAAACTTCTTCTGGCGGACATCATCAGTAGCAACATCTTCTGGCGCATAGAGAGCGAGTTGAGTGAACTTATTGAGATACTCACTCACAGACATCCCTTCTTGCTTGAGCTCCCGAAACTCAGTCTTCTTCATTTCCACCTTGCCATCTGGGATATGAGAGTGCCAGAAAGTAGCGGAAAACAAATGTTGGTACTACAATGTCGGAAAGTAGCGGAAAAAATGAAACTTTGCCATCTGGCTCTGATACCAACTCTGTTGGGACCCGGATTTGCAAATCCGAAACCCTCTGTGTTTACTACACTAGTCCAGGATCACGCTAGTGCACACAGTGGCAACAAAATTGACATATCATTCCATCATCGAATTAACTATGAAAGTAGCAAATAGTAACAACGGACCTTATGGTCAAGTTTACATAACTGTGCCTTAAGGGCTTAAGAAACAAATAAAACTCTTGCAGCGGAAAATAAAATAACTGGGCCATACGACATGCCACAGGCAATCGTCTGGGGAGCGCCATCCTAGCTCACGTAGTCTTCATAAAACTCTTCCTCGTAGAACTCAATATTCTCCTGTTCACCCTCAACAACTGATCAACAAAGGCATAAAGCCGTGAGTACAAAAAGTACTCAGCAAGCCACAGGGAATGATGCAAATAATGCATGGCTTGACAAAGGATAATCATATGGTTATTTTGCAGAAAGCAATAACTTGAATTGTAAATACAATAATAGATTCAAAGCATAGTTGACAAAAGATAATAATAACTAATAAATCAATGGTAAACAACAACACAAGATTGGTGAGGCATCACCCATCACCAACTAAATCATTATCAACCACTAAACTCAACAGTATTAATAATTTGACATCGTAAACAATAGTGAACTCCCCGTTCACTCCCAACAATACCGTCCCTCAACATTTTCTGAAAACACTATACCCCGTGTGAAATTCCCAAGCACGTCCATGACCGCGGACACGGCTATTCGAATAGTTTAACACACACTCTGCAGAGGTTGTACAGCTTTACCCACAAGATATGACCAACTCTTATTGCCATACGTAATTAACACACTTCCTTTGGTGTGTCGGCAGAGAGATCATAACAAGGCCTTTACAATGCTCTGTATAAACCCAGTACTGCCCGCTAAGGTTTCACCCCTCAGGGCCCCTTCTTGCGCCTTGTGAGTCTACCCGTCTATCCCGGAACCCACACAACCACAACAGTACTCAAATTTAGACATTGCAAATTAATCAGTCAGGTCTGTCACCAGACATGTGGTTGTACGGTTAGGCCCAGTTCAATGGCGCACAAGATTAAGTCCTTAAGTATACTCAGGCAAGACAACCACATCCCAAATGTGCTAACAGCACCCCTTTTACTGCACGATTACTTGCCCGCGTGAAAACAACTTTGTATAACCAATACCAATGACACACCCCGCCATGGTACAACAAATTTTACAACAGTGGCTACCCGCCACGATTTCATATCTCATTAAGTCAATATTATTAATTCATCATGTGACATGAACCCATTGTACAACTAAGCATGTTTAAGCATAGTTACGATAACCCAATGTTGGTACTACAATCATATCCAACTAGTAAATGACCCAACCTAGGGTTACAATGGATACATGGCATTTCAATGATTCAAGGTGTCATAATGGCAATCAGGTATTTAACTATTCCCGTAAATAATACTTGTAAACAAATAGCATGCATTTGTATGAAACAAAAATACTTTTGGAAACATAGGTCCAACATGGTCAAGGACTCTGACTTGCCTTCACCAGTAGCTAAGATATCGAAGACTTGATGCTCAGCGGCGGCGTCGGCGGCTTCGGTGGATTCTTCGGCTACGCGCAAAACGAGACACAAATAAATAACAAAAAATAAAATAAATCCAAAAATTATAAAATTAGTACTGGCAGATAGAGGGTAATTTTAGATGAATTTAGGAATTTGAATCACTTGATTCGGAGTTACGACGGAAGAGAACGAGCGTTTCGAAGTTGAATTGGAGAGAAAATTCACAAAAATGGGAAAAGTTACTGTAACCACAGGGATTTTGTCGTAGTTACAGTACTCATGCGTCCAGAACCGAGCAGAACTGAGCAACATGAACTAGGGTTTGGAAAAAAAAGGATTTTTTTAATGGAAGGGATGAAGGGGTTGGAGAAGGTAGTTACCGGAAAGGTTTCGACGATGCGAATCCAACGGTGGTGTCGGATTTTGGAGAGGATTACCGAATTGGGAGTAATCGAGGTCGCAAACTCTTCGGTTGATGATGAACAAATGCGAAATTCGTCGGAACGAAGGCGCGGGAGCTCAAGAGGAGTAGAGGGACGGGTTGGCGACGAAGAGAGGCACCGAAGCCCCCTTTTTATAGGGCAAGAGGAGGTCCGTAGTGGGTGTATTCATGGGAGAAACGGAAACACGTTCTTGCACGATTTAAGAGCAACTCGTTGGGATTTAATTGGGGAATTAACTTTGGAACGTTACAAATGCAACGAGGATCTCAAATATCATTTTTCTGGAATTTTTGGTGCATTAATCGGAAGGGAAATGAAGCTTCCTCTAGTGCTTCAATGGAGGGGAGAGAGAGCGAGCCTTCCCTGATGCTTGGCTGGAGGTTGGAGATGCTGCTACAGTGCCAAGCTGATAGGTGGACCCCATGAATAGTGAAAAAACTAGGGCGCGAGAGATAAAATAGCAAAGAGGTCCTAGAAATCCTAGAAAAATTCACAAAAATACTAGTGAATATTTGGAACCAAATAAAATTGGTCTCATGATTTTTGGATGAATTTTGGAATTTGAATGATACCGGAATGAATAAATTGAATTTGAATAGTGTTTCGAGGAAGAGCGCGAAAGATAAAATAGCAAAGAGACTCTATAAATCTTGGAAAAATTCCCAAAAATATTATAGAATATTTGGAACCTAATGCAATAGGTTTGGGGATTTTTGGAGCATTTTGGGACCTTGAACGGAATTCTCAAGGAAGGATGGAATTTGGAATTAAGGACTTTGCGGACGATAATGGAAGGAATTCCATTTTCAGTGGAATAAGGAATGCCAGGATAATTAGAAACCCAATTAAAATCCAAAACTTTAAATTAATTTTTTTTTAGAAAACCAAAAATAGGGATGTTACAATTTTGGTCTTGTGTATTGGATCAAATATCTCGTACATATCCACATACCAATATAATCCTTGTTAAGTGCTAAGAGAACCCAAGTACCATAATTATTAGTTCATGTGTGATTTTAGAGATTTGTACACAACATTCCAAATAAGATTTCCTAAATAGCATGAACATACATAAGTTCAGTGGCAATATCAAGACAAATAAAGAAACCTTTCCACAAAAAAGTATTGATTCTTGGTTTCAAAGATTGTGCTTATACCTACCTATATATAAACAAATTAATGATTATTGACTAAGGTATTTTGGTGCCTTTCTAGTATTTCATTGCGTACACGGCCTAATATGCATAAACCAACCAAAATACATTCCTAACTTACATGTCCCCAGCAGTTGGTCAATCATTAAGGAATCACATTGCACAAAATTTAAATTTAATGCTTGTAATATTGCAGATCTTTATCTAGGATTAAAGGAAGCCGTAGATGGGGGATTGGGCCAGTAGGGGCCAATTTAGGGTTTTTTTTTCTCCTTGCGTCCCCTCATCTCCCCCTTGTGTCCCCTCATCTCCCCTTGCGCCCCCTCATCTCCTATTGTGCCTCCTCATCTCCCTCCTAGGCGGCAGCCACCTCCTCCTCTCCCCCTAGTGCCCTTCCTCCTTCCAAACCAAAAATCCCCTTTCCTCTCCCTGCTGCAAGATTCGAGGGATATTCGAGTTCGTCATCAGACTCGTCAATCTTCGGGAAGGTATTTGTTTTAAAGGTTCCTTTGGGGTTTTGGTGGCTGCAAATAGGAGTGGATTTGGCAGTTTTGCTGGTTCTTAGGGTTGGGGTTAGAGCTGATTGTTGGATCTATTTTCGTAGCTCTTTTAGTGTGTTTGGCCAAAACATATTGTTGTCTTGGGACACAATTTAGGGTACTTCAGATTATTTCCAGAGGGGATGTATGTTGAGAAAATTGTAGATCTTTGTCTTATCTTTAATTAGAGACCCAGATAATGAATTTTGGTTCAGAGTTAGTGGGAAGTTAGAACCCCGCTACATTGGTCCCTCCCCAATGGTTGCCAGAAGAGGAGAAGTTGCCTACAAGTTAGAACTACCTCCGCAGCTATCATATGTGCAAGACGTCTTCCACGTGTCCCAATTGAAGAAATGTCTCCAAGTACCCGAGCATCAGATGCCGTATGAAGAGATGGAATTAAAGGCAGATCTCTCGTATCCAGAGTATCCAGTCAAAATCTTGGATGAAGCTGAACGTCGAACCAGAAGCCAGGTGATCAAGTTTTGCAAGGCTTAGTGGAGCAACCATTCAGAGAAGGAAGCAACCTAGGAGTGAGAAGAGGATCTCAGAGTCAAGTTTCCCGATCTTTTTCTTTCTCCGTCCGAATCTCGGGGACGAGATTCTCTCTGAGGGGGGTAGGTTTGTAACATCCCCAATTCTGGTCTTTTTGCCAAAAGCTAATTTAAATTAATTAAATTCAAAACTTGGATTTTCTTCGGTGTTCTAATTAACCTGGAATCCTTACCCTTCCAGAATTGGAGTTCATTTCTTTACCGTCCGCAAAGTCAAAATTCTAAATTGCGGTCCTTACTCGAAATTCCACCCAAGTTCCAAAGTCCTTCAAAAACCCCGAAACCTATTGCATTAGGTTCCAAATATTGTACAATATTTTTGAGAATTTTTCCAAGATTTATAGAGTCTCTTTGCTATTTTATCTTTCGCGCTCTTCCTCGAAACACTATTCAAAATTTTAATTTATTCGTTTCGATGTCATTCAAACTCTAAAATTCATCCAAAAATTTTGAACCAATTTTATTTGGTTCCAAGTATTCCCTACTATTTTGAGAATTTTTTCGGGATTTTTAGATCCTTTTTGCTATTTTATCCCTCGCGCTTTTGTTGCAACATTATTTATTGGCCAATGAGGAGCCGCCACAAGGCGAGCACTGTTCATCATCATCATGCACCTTCGACGGCTTCCAGTTCCATAGAAGAGCTCCTTCCTCCCGTTAATGGCACACAAAATTCAAATCACCATAACTTCCTCATTCCTTCATCAAATCACGCAAGGTTTGATTCGTTGCAAAGGTATTGATGAGGGGAATCCATTCCCTGCCTTTATTCACCCCAAATCCCGTTGAAATGCTCGCATTTTGAGTGGAAACCGAAATCATTAATTTTGCCTTAACTCAGTCGTTTCCTCATCATTCTTCGCGATTCCACTTCCTATATCTTCGTCTTGGCGTCCCCTACCCGGTGCTCACCTCCCCACATCATCCCTCCACTCCAATTTTCCTGAAAGTCGCGAGAACCGTTGACGGACGTCCACCGTTGACACCGTCATGTCATCTTTTGCTCTGGTGAGCCAAATCCAAATCCGTTCGCGTCACGGTGAGCCAGTCAGGTGGTTGGAACCTGTTTTAAATCATGACGGATGGAGTCATGTGTTGGATTACCTTGATCTTTTAAACTGTGCGGATAGAGCCTATATACCAGTGTTGGTGGCTAGAACCTACACTAGAGCTATAAATAATTTCTACTGTTCAAATAATTGTTAAAACATGCTTTGTGAAAATTAATACTACGTATAGTTTGCAGAAACTTGGCCTTGTGCAAAAGAACCCTAATAAGCCATCCTTGGAAAGCCTTGCATGTTGCATGTTTTCCCAGACTTGCTGAGTACGTTTGTACTCACGTGGTACACTCAAATTTATCATCAGAGAATTTTCAAGATGCCGTCGAAGACGGTGAGTACTTCGTCGAGGAGTTCAATGAAGGACCTCAAGATAACCAAGCGCTCGTTCCCGATCGTTTGCCTATGGCGTCTTTTGAGATGTACCGTTTTGTTTTTGTTCCGCTGTTGTAAGACTTTGGTCATGTGATCGGATAATGTAATAAATAGCCTTGTGGCTGGTACTTAATATTTATTCTATATTTCGTTCTGTTTGGTTATGATTCATCACTGTGAACTGTGTGTGCTAGCGTTGATCTGGGACTATTACAGAAATACATAGGGGATTCTGGAAAGCAGATCCGGGGCCCACAGTGCTTGTATCAGAGCCAGGTTGATTGTAGGGCGTGACTTAGTTAGAATGGCAAAGCCTTAAGGATGATTATCTTTGTAAAAATATATTTATGCACTTATAAGCTCCTTTGCTTCTACCTTTTCTATCTTAGCATCTTGCTCTTGTCTTATATTCCATTTAAAATGTTTTACTAACCTTGTCATGTTTCAAAATTTTGTAGATGCCTTTCTTTATCACCTATGCCAAGAGGGAGGGCGGATTTTGCAAGGAGCCGTCCCTGATGTTCCAGGAGTTGGGCTTTCTTCACTGCCCAGAGTACCGCTGCCTCTCTTCGACTCAATTCGGCATCAACTGGTGGGGAGTCAAACTCCTCATCTTCGCCAGGGAGTCAAACTCCTCATCCCCTCCCCCTCCATGCGCCCCGTTCTTCCTCCCAGCCACCACCACCAGCACCCTCCCTCTCCCACGCCTCCACCCTCCCTCACTCCCCTTCCCCTCCCCCTCATCCCTCTCCCTCCCAAGCCTTTCCCTGCCCTTCTAGGCTCCTTCCCCTGCCAAGAATCCCTTGCATCATTGCTTTGGAGTGCCCGAAGATCGTGGCCGGTGTGGATCGCGTTGGAGGGAGCCAGCGAGGTGGTACATTGTCGATCTCTTCTTCCATCGGGTAGGTGCAGTTCTAGGCCTCGTACCTTCCAGCCTCAATTCAGCAGGCCAGCAGCCCCCAACGTTTCTAGGATCCCAATGTCCGCACCTCGACAGTTTGCTCAAGCCCCTACTAGCAATGCAAGAAGTCAAGTCCAAAAGAGAAACACGGCTACAACAGGAATCCAGTGCTTCAATTGCAGGGAGATGGAATATTACGCTAGTAATTGTCCCCAGAAATGCCAAGCTGTAACCCTGTTCGGTTCAACTTGGGGACCACACCATCTCGCGCCCCAGCACCAGCTCAAGGAAGAGGAATGCCGCAGACCCCACGTACCCCTCACACTGTTGGAAGTGGACGTGTTAATCATGTCACAACTGAATAGGTCCAGGACGCACCAGATGTAGTGTATGGTAAGTTCTTTGTTAACTCATGTCGGGACCCGAATTTGCAAATCCGGACCCTCTGTGTATTCAGCACTAGTCCAGGAACGCGCTAGTGCACACAGTCTTAACATCGGTAAATATCACAATCATACCACTCAATACTAATAAAGTACTTTAATTAAATAGTCAAACTGGTTACTCGACCTTATGGTCAAGTTACAATTATACGCCTCGCAGGGCGAAACTTATTAAGAGAGAAATAGTAGCAGCGGAAAAATAAGATAACATCGTGGCGCCATCCAGTATACCACAGGCAACTGACTAGGCTCGCTCCCTAAGTAGACGGTTCCTTGTGGAGCTCCTCCTCCAAAGCTGGTGTAGTCTCCTCTTCAACTGGTGTTGTATTGTGACAAGGGTGAGTACTTGGTACTCAGCAAGTCATGCACAGAATGCAGCTAATATACTACATGCATGGCTTAATACAAAGGAGTGGCTATTGGTATTTTTGCAGTAAACAGCATTTAACAAGTATCATAAGTAGATTCGAAAGCAGTAGTAACAAGTAAAGCATAGATAACTTTTCAAGGAGTTTAATAAACATCTTTCCCATCCTAGTCCACATTTCCATTAACGTCATTTGTAAACCAAACCCAACCTTTCAAGTCCAAGTTATTTTCATGAAAATCTAACCCTTATTTGTAATTCGGCGATGTCCAATACCGCGGACACGGCTATTCGAATAGATTCTACACTCTGCAGAGGTTATGCACTTTACCCACAAGATACAGTCAAACACCACAAAGGCGAGTTCAGTAACAAAGTCTTTCGGAAACTTCTAACAGTACAAGTGGTCCTCCCCGGTTATTGCACACTAACCCTTCCCTTAGCTAAGGCGAAGTTTAGGCCAATCAACCGTTAGATGGGTACCTGGCCTTAGCCCCGGTACGCTCCCCCGTACAACTTACACAAAGGGTGTAGTTGACCTCCTGAGGTCCCACAGTGCGTTATTAGCAACTTAGTCAACTAGGTCCGTCCCATTACAGACATGTGGTTGCACGTTAAACCCAGTTCAAAGGCTTGCAAGGTGAAGTCCTTAGGGTGACCAGGGCAAGACTACCCGAAGAACCAAACCAACATTCCCAATGCCACAATGGCCCACTGATTATTCTTGCCACATGCCCCTGGCCGAAAACTATTTATCAAACCCCAGTTGATTACCATGCACCACGTGCCATCAACATCACATGATACCTTTCCAAAACAGGTTCAATATATCATTAAGTCAATATTAACATTTGATTGTCCAAAATCATGTCATGAGCACGTAGCGAGTCTAAGCGATAAACTTCTAGCGGTCTAAAATCCCATGTTGGCAATTTATTAATGTCCAACTAGTAAACCACAACTAGGGTGACAAGGGGTCATGGCACATATTTAATTAATCAAGGTGTCATACAACAATTTGGCATTTATCTACCTCCCCATATTTAAATAAAGTATTTTCTAATTGAACTAGCATGCAATAGGTTAAATCAAAATAGGTTTCAAAATAGGATCAACATGGTCAAAGCACAACTTGCCTTCAAAAAGTACTTGTTCTTGGTCTTGAGTTGGATCCTGAGTCAATACTTCTCCTTCGAATCCTTCCGGCACTTCAACGTCTACTCGTAAAGCGTGCAAATAGCAATACCCAAATAAACAATAGGCAAAAAGTGTCCAAATATCCAAATAAAGTCCATAAACAGAGAGAACATAATTTTATGAATTTTTACAAAACTGGAATCGTCAAATTCGGAGTTAAAATGCAAAAGTTATAGCATTTTGAAGTTTAAATAATCAATTAAATAATTTTACAGAGAAAAACTTTAGTCCAAAAATTAAATAAAATTCATCATTAGGTAGATCTCAATTTTATACAAATTTAGAAATTTGAATCACTCAAATCGGAGTTGAAACGCAAAAGTTATAAGCGTTTGAAGTTTGAAACAAAATCTGAAATCATTATTTCGAATTAATAAATCATTTTCTTTTTCGAACATTAATTATTGCGTCAGCGAGGACACGTGGCAGCCTCTGATTGGTCTGCTGACGTCAGCCGGTCCATGGACTTGGTCCTAGCTCGGCTCGGGTCTACCGTGGACTCGGTCCACGACTCCACGTGTCGCTGACAGGTGGGACCACTCGGGTGACGTCGCTGGCGGCGTCGGCGGGGCTCGACCACGGTCGACAGGTGGGACCTGTGGCGTCATTCTTGGCGTCGGCGCTTAGGCTGGGACACGGCCCGACATGCGGGCCCGCATGTCGACATCACACCTGCAGCGCGTGGGCGGCCCGGCGGCGGTCGGCCTTCCAGGCCAGCGTGGCGCAATCTCGGCCGTTGATTTGAAAATCAGCGGCCCGGTCAGATTCGGCTCTCACGCAGCGTTTGGGTTAACGCGTTTGATCTGAACCGTTGGATCTAGATCGGACGGTCAAGATTGGATCTGGTGGTTTTGGACGGAATCTCACCGTGAGATGGCGTGGCGCAATCTGAGACGTTGGATGCGGATCGGACGGTGAGGAGCTCGAAGTCCGGCGATAGCTCACGGCGGCGCCGGCTTGCCGGGGTTGGGGACGACCACGGCAGCGGCGCTCGGGCGTGCTCGGCGATGTGAGAGGTCTCCTCCGACGCAGCTTGACCTCCGATTACGATCGACCTCAACGGCGGCGGAGGGCAGCGAAGCGGCGGCAATCGGCGAAGAACTACTGGCGAACGCTACGGCAACCGGCGGCGATTGCGGCTAGGCGGCGGCTCAGCGGCGTTGTCTAGGGCTACTGGTGCGCCACGGAAGTCGGCGTCCGCGGCACGGTGGCGGCGCATTAAATAGGGGCCCCTCGGCGTCGGTGAAACGCCACGGAAACCGAGGTCCTCTCCGTTGGCGGTGGAGTCCGTGGCGTGCCTCGGATTGGGTGGCCTTGGCGCAAGATAGCCGTTGGATCGATCGAGATCCAACGGTGCGTGAGTTTGGGTTCGGGTCGGACTCGGACGAGCTGGCTGGCTCGGTCGGACTCGGGCTCGGTGACGTGGCTCAATCGTGGCCGTTGGATCTTGATCCAACGGTCACACGGGTTTGGGTTCGGCCAAGCGGGTTAATTTGGACCAATCAAGCGCGAGTCGGACTCGAGTCTGACTCGGACTCGGGTCCGGTCGGATGAACAGTAAAACCCATTCGCATTTAAATAATCCAATTAAATTCCCAGAAATTCAATTAAATCATTAAAAATAGCAAAAGACTCAGAAAAATTCCAGAAAAATTCTGGAAAATATTTTGGAACATTTTGGACTCAAATAAAATATTTCCAACAAAATTTTATTTGCAAAGTTTAATTTTTTAATTATTTCAAAATAGAATAAATTCAAATAAATTCCAAATAATTCCAAATAAATTCCATAAAATTCCAAAAATTCACCAAAGTGCCAAATCACACAATAATTTAAGAAAAGCAAAATTTTGGGGTGTTACAACTCAGTACCTGCTTCAATTTTATTTGATTCTGGTGCAATGCATTCCTTCATATCAAAGTGTTTGGTTAGAAAGCATGGTTGGGATACAGTTTAGCTAAGAAATCCTTTACTAGTTTAATCCCCTGGTAAAGCATTAAGAACAACTACGGTTTGCCCAAAAATGGATATAATTATAAAAGGGGTAAAGTTCCTAGCGAACTTAATATTATTGGATACTAAGGGTATAGAAGTAATCCTTGCAATGGATTGGTTAACCAAGTACAAGGGTCAGATAGAGTGTGCTAGTGGATCACGTTGGAGGGAGTCGGCGAGGTGGTACGTCGCCGATCTCTTCTTCCATCGAGTAGGTGATGTTTTTCTTTGTTTGTGTTTGATATAGGGTTCCTTTGGGGGTTGCTAGGCTGTTATTAGAATTGTTTAGGAGAGGTTTGGTGGTTGTAGAGTTGGGGGAAATAGTGGATTAGGCGAGTTTTACCTCGTTCTATTTTTTTGTGTGTTGGGATAGATTAGTCCCCTTTGTTCGAGCGCGAATTTGAAAATTTTAGAAGCATTTTCTGGGGGCTTATATGTTTAGAAACTTGTAGACAATCGAATTATCTTTCAATAGAGACCAAAATCAATACGTTTTGTTCAACCGTTTAAAAGTTATGACCATTTTACTAAAGGTTGTCCAATCGATGCCGCGAATGGTACTGTCTGTGTTCATCTGCAGATTAGAGCAACTTAGAGGCTGAATTAGATTTTTTGAATACTTAGAAAAAGATGAGAAATTTCCTGTAGATTGATAAAATGTATTCGTTTACTTGATTTGGAGTTGTAGAACTCAAGTTATGATCATTAGAAGGCTTCTGTCCCTTTTGGGCAAATTACGGTTTTTTCAAGAATTAGGAGTGGGTCGCGAAACCGATGTAGTTATGAGTTTTGTGTTGATTTGTTGGCATATTTTTGAGTGGAATGTATCTATTTGTAGGTGGTGTGACCCCAGGAGTGGCATCAACTTCTCGCCACACCGTTTCGAGAGGTTAAAGGCAAGTGTATTATGATGTGGCTGTATTTTTATAACTTATTCACTGATGGGATTGCCATGATTGTTACCATGTCTCATTCTTGTATGTGATATACATGAATATGAAAGTTGGTTGTTACGAATGTAGTTGCAATTTAGTTGTGTTAATTGCATTTGTGCATTCATAATGGAAGAGGCGTCCCATTCTGATACGGGCCTCTGTGTTCACACGTAGTGAACACGAAAGTCTTACCTCGTAGTCCCATTCACATATGTGAATGAGAGCGAGTCAGTAAGAGTAGGCCCCTCCACGGGATGGAAGGGAATGAGGGTGCACACCGACGGGTGTGCACTCGGTAATACTGGTATGTGCTAAGAAAATGATGAGCATGCATGATGCATTGCATAAATAAGAATATGAATGAAGAAGTTTTATGAATTGATCTCCCATGGTTTGTGTTCTGGAGTATGTATGTATGTTAAGTCTTATTACCTTGTTTCCATTTCAATACACTTTGCTGAGTGATGAACTCACGCTTGTGCATTGTTGTTTTTATTTTAGGTACCTCCAGAGCGGCATTTCGGGAGACGGGCACGCACTCACTCACAATGTTTTCATGTAGTTTAGAATGGTCATATTATCTTTTTAGAAGTGGTGCTAAATTGAAAGAACTTGATTTTTGAATAGATAGTTAGTAAGTAGTTGGTGGTAAGTTGGTTTATTCCCTTGGGTCGTGATGCGGATACTTTTAGCTCCTCTTTAATTGCTCCATTGTTATCGTTTGAGTATTATTGCTCTCCCATGTCAGTATGCTTAGTGGGTCATGATGGTTAATCGATACCATGAACCTTTTGTTTGTGCTTAGTCGGTCATGATGGTTAACGGATACCATGACCTGTTAATGTTATTGTTTTAGTTCTAATATTGTTATCTTACATTATGCTAATGTGCTATGAAATTATTAATGATGCTTAAACCATGGAGAAAGAGAGTACATGCTGCCAAAATTTTGATTAATAGCAAGTGTAGTTGCTGTAATTTAATTATATTATTGCTATATGGTTGATAGTAGTGTCCTTTGTGGTGACATTCTGGGCGCATTCGGTGCCGGGGTGTTACAATGCAGTAACTAAGCTCACAATTCTTTTGACTTCAATGAAAGAAAAGAAGGGTGTAAGCATTAAAAAAGTTGAGGAATTGAATGATCTTAACGAAACATCTATATATTGACCAACTATGTACGTACCAACGATGACTTCTAATCTCTAATTAGGTCAGGTCCTAATCCCATTCGAGGATATGTGGTTCAGGCAAGTTTCTAAGCTATTGTACAACTCTAGAAAAATTTTTGGCAGCATCTCCCAGCTGTTCTACAAATACACATATCGACAATAGGTCAAGAGGGTGTGTATCCGGAGAACATCAGAAAGATGCCACTGAAACTTTCTCTAGAGTTGTACAATAGCTTCATTAGGAACTTACCCAAACCACATATTCTCGAAGTATCCAAAAAAAATGTGGACAATTCGAGACTGCTTACAGATAAATATGCCATTTCAGCATATTTGTAAACAAGCACCCTCGAATGGGAGACACAGTTTACCCAACATAAACTCTAGCATTGTCATATTAATTATAGCAACAATAATGACATGTAAAACATTCACCAAATCAAAATTGAATTTAATTCCTAATGTAAAATTGAAGGGATTTGAAGGAATGCTAACCTTTTGAAGAAAACCACAAATAAGGGAAATTTCCTCAAGCTAGGGTTTCAACTTTACCCTCAAACCACCATCTCCTCGAGGATTTTATAATTTCTCACCCATATTGGTTTCAACCATAATAGCACTAATGACATGAAACACATTCACCAAATCAAAATCAAATTTTTTAATGCAAAATTGAAGGGATTTGAAGGAATGCTAACCTTTAGAAGAAAACCACAGATGAGGGAAAATAGAGGAAAAATCTCCTCAAGCTAGTGCTTCAACTTACCCTCTTAACACACATTCTCAAGGATTTCATATTTTCTCAACCAAGTCTAAGTTTTAACCATAGTATGTGTCGGCGTATTCTACACCAAGGTACCCGCTCCCCCGCACTAAAAAGCGGTCAACTGAAGGTCAGGGCATGCCTGGGCCCACCGCCACGGCAAGAGAAAGAGCCCAAAGGTGGACGCCCAGGGGACACGTGGCGTCTGAGCACAGCCACTGGCGCCGCAAGGTGGTCGCCAATGGACACGCGTGGCGTCTGAGCCGCCACTGGTGCCCAGCCGAGGTGGTCGCCAGCCGACACGTGGCGTCTGAGCCAGCGGCCAAGCGTCGGCAAGGTGGTCGCCAATGACACGTGGCATCTGAGCCCGACCACTGGCGCCAGCGAGGTGGTCGCCAATGACACGTGGCGTCTGAGCGAGCAGCTGGCGCCAACAAAGGTGGTCGCCAGCGACACGTGGCGTCTGAGCCCGCTGGCGCCAGCGAGGTGGTCGCCAGCCGGAACCGCGTGGCGTCTGAGCGAACCGGCTGGCGCTCGGCAAGGTGGTCGCCAGTGGACACGCGTGGCATACTGATCCTGCCATCGGGCGCACCATACAGAGATGGTCCTGGCGAGATCGAGGGTGTTTAATGCGAATCGTGCGCATTAAATGCCGGCGTAGAGGCCGCGTGTGGCGCGCCTTCCCCAGGCGCATCATAATTGCGGGAGACGTCACGGCGGCACCTCATCCCCTGACGAAACAAGCGGCGTTGGTGGGCGTGGAAGCCGAGGCAGGAGTGTAAACGGCTATGGCAAACATTTATTGAGGCGTCAGGACAGTGATAGGCGCATTAAATGCGCCCGTGGCAGTGTAATGAGTATGGCTTGCGGTGTAAGTCTCCCATGTGCCCCCAGCAGCCCAAGCATAAAAGGGAGCCGGGGTGTATGGGAGAGGGGGTTCGAAAGGCTGTAAGGTTTTCATTCTCCCCAGCAAGAACACTAGCAATACCAAGAAAGGCAGGAGTAGGGCTATTACTCTTAGGAGGGCCTGAACCTGGGTAAAAGTTCTTGCGCCCCCTTGTTCCCTTGAGCTTCCCGGTACTCCGGTCATCTTCTTCCTTTCCCCGGCAATTGCCCCGAAAGCCCCCCGTTTGAACCTCATAAGCACCCAATTCGGAGGTGCCTGTTAGCTAATCTGTTGTGATGGCGCGCCAGGTAGGGGCTATTGGTGGTTAGATTGCCCACTCTCTTTCATTCCCTGTTCGGAGCTCAGCAGGAGTAGGGGCGCTTGTCTGCATGGCGGAATCGCATTCCAAGCGCAGCAATCCGCCCGAGGAAAGTGGCGCCCATAGCCAGTCCCGACATTCGGAGAGGGAGCCGGGCCACCCGGGCCCCTCCGCCGCGGGAGCGGTGCACTTGGCTCCCGCGCCCGGGGGTCAGCCTGTCCAACGGCGCTTGGTGCTGGGGGACGACACCCCCGCGCGAAGCCTTCATGCGGCCCGGCTTCTCCTCGATCATCCTCCGGTGACCACGAAGCGACACCGGCCACTCCTTGGCTGCGGGATATCGTCCACCTGGTTGATGCCGCTCAACAGCAAGTTGAAGCGGCGACCCAGCCGGGGGCTTCCGGCATGTGGCGACAGGGAGCCCGCGCAACCGACGCGCCGGGTTCCAGCCGCTACACGACAACTTCTCCCGGCACCAAGGGCCGGGACAAGGGGAAGGGAGTCCTGGCTGCATCATACATCGCGGGGGCGTGCACATGACTCTGCCTCTTCGCGTGATCCCCCCAAGTCAAGGAGGAACCGCGAAGATCTGAGATCATACCTCGACGAGCGGCACCTCCAGCGCGACGGTGACCTGCGTCACGTCCTCAGGGGGCGTCGTAAGGGCGCGCAGCGGCGCACTAATCCCCAGATGTCTTCTGGGCGATGGGGGCTTCCTCCTCAGACTCCGGGGGGAGTGCAGGGTCGCACTCCTCGTCCTCTCCTCAGGATCGAGGGGCTGGCGAACAATGCCGTTCCCCCTACAACGTTGGATGTCAGGCGTTCTCCCTCCGCCTCCGGCAAGCCGCATGGCCGGAGAGGTTTCGCCCTGCTTCCATCGAGAAATACGACGGCACGACCAACCCTGAGGAGTTCTTGCAAATTTACACCACGGTGGTGCGTGCGGCGGGAGGGTCCGAGAAGGTCATGGCCAACTACCTCCCGACATCGCTAACGAGCTCTGCCCGGTCTTGGCTTCTTAACCTCCCGCGAGGTTCCGTGCACTCGTGGGAGGAGTTATGCGACATCTTCGTCGCCAACTTTCAAGGCTCCTACGCTCAACCAGGCATGGAGGACGACCTTCACGCCCTGGAGCAGACAGAGGGGGAGTCCCTGAGAGAGTTCATCCGGCAGTTTAGCCACTGCCGCAACACAATTCCCTGGATCTCTGAGCAGTCGGTCATCATCGCGTTCCGACGGGGGGTCCGAGACCAGAAAATGCGGGAGAAGATGGCTACACGCACCGTCGTAACAACATCCGAGTTGTTCTCCCTGGCGCACAAGTGCGCCAGGGCAGCTGAAGCTCGGAAGTGCGCATCAAGGCCCGTCGACCCTGATGACGCCGGCACCTCGAAGTCCTCCGACCGCAAGAAAAAGAAGAAGAGGCGGAAGGAGACCGCCGCCAGGGAAGTTCTGGTCGCCGAGCCGGAACCTAAATCCCGGCGCCGCGACGACCCAGACCAAGGGGATGAGCGCCGGGACCAGCGCGGCAACCGCAGGAACCGCCGCTCGCCCCGCCGCGAAGATGAGGGGGGCAAACCCTATTGTCCCATCCATCGCACAAGTGGACACGACTTGGAGGACTGCCAAGTAGTGTCCAAACTGGTCGACAGGCGGCTCAAGAAACGCCGCGAGAAAGACCGCGACGACGGCGACGACAAAGACACAGCTCCACTGGCCTTCCAACAGGAGGAGCATACAGTGGCGTTCATTCACAGTGGCTCAGCCACCTACTCGTTGAACTCGCAGTACAAGCGAGACCTGAGGCAAGTCTGTGCCACCACATCATCCTCCGGGGCGAGTAGGCCACTGAAGTGGTCGGAGCAACCAATCACCTTCAGCCGGGCCGACCACCCGGAAAGCGTTTCTGGCCCGAGCCATCTGCCTATCGTGGTTTCCCCCACGGTTCGCAATGCGAAGCTCGGACGGGTCCTCGTTGACGGGGGCAGCTCCATCAATTTACTATCCGTTGGGGCGTACCAAGCGCTCCAAATACCGTATGAGGAGCTGCGCCCGGCTCCACTTTTCTATGGAGTCGCTCCCGGGGTAGGCCTCATGCCCCTGGGGCAGGTCCGACTGCCTGTTACGTTCGGGAGCGCGGAAAACTTCCGGACGGAGTTGGTCGACTTCGAGGTTGCCGACTTCGACCTCCCTTACAGCATCGCTTGGCCGTCCGGCCTGGTCAAGTTCATGGCGGTTGCTCACTATGCCTACATCTTGGTGAAGGTCACGGCCTGGGGGCGACACGGTGAAGGTGGATAGGCTGGAAGCCTGCGCCTCGACAAGCAGTGCCAGGACTGGCGGCACCACCTGCTCGGCCCGCGATAAGGACGACAACCCGGGCACTCCCTCGGTCAGGACCCGCGCTTCGCCCAGGCCATCGGGCGAAGCAAAGGCGGTCCCCGTGGGTGAGGAAGGCTCGGGCAAGGTCATCAAGATCGGCACCGACCTCAGTGCTGAATAGGAAGACGCGCTCGTTGCCTTCCTCCGGTCAAGCCTAGATGTGTTCGCTTGGGAACCATCAGAAATGACCGGGGTCCCCAGGGAGGTGATCGAGCATCGATTGGCAACGCTCCCTGGAGCGCACCCGGTTCGACAAAAGATCCGGCGGCAGGCGCCAGAGCGGCAGGACGCCATTCGGGACGAGGTGGAGAAACTTTTGTCTGCCAGAATTGTGCGGGAGGCCACCTATCCGGAGTGGCTGGCTAACCCCGTGCTTGTGAAGAAGTCCAACGGGAAGTGGCAAATGTGCATCGACTTCACCGACCTCAACAAAGCCTGCCCCAAGGACCCATACCCCCTTCCGCGGATAGACATCGTCATCGACTCCACGGCGGGGTGCGAAGCTTTGTGCTTCCTCGATGCCTACTCCGGCTACCATCAGATCAGCATGGCGCAAGAAGATGAAGAGAAAACTGCTTTTGTGACTCCTCTCGATGTGTATTGCTATGTCAAGATGCCTTTCAGGCTGAAGAACGCTGGCGCCACCTATCAGCGGGCCATGCACATAGTGTTTCGGCCCCAAATAGGGAAGAACCTGGAAGTGTATGTTGATGATTTGGTGGTAAAAACGAAAAAGGCCGATGAGCTCGTTCAGGACCTGGAAGAGACCTTCTCTCGCCTCAGAAAATACTGTCTGAAGTTGAATCCCGAGAAGTGCGTGTTTGGTGTCTCGTCTGGGAAGCTACTCGGATTCCTGGTCTCCAGTCGTGGGATCGAGGTCAACCCAGAGAAGATAGAAGCGATTGAGCGGATGCAGCCGCCCACCCGGCTCAAGCAACTGCAGTGCTTGACCGGCCGACTGGCCTCCCTTGGCCGGTTCATAGCCCGGCTGGGGGAGAAAAGCCTGCCGTTGTTCAAGCTACTGAAGAAGACCAACTCGTTTAAGTGGACCCCAGAAGCACAGCGGGCGTTTGAAGAACTGAAGGAGTACCTCTCCTCCCCCCAGTATTAGTCGCCCCTGAGCCGGGCGAGCCGTTGCTGTTGTACGTGGCGGCTAGCCCCTCCGTGGTGAGTCTGTGGCCCAGTGGCGGAGCGGGAAGAGGTTCGGCGACCGGTCTACTATATCGACAAAGGTGCCGCACGACGCGGAAACAAGGTACCCTCAGGCTCAGAAGATGGTGTATGTCGTGCTGATAGCGTCGAGGAAGCTACGCCACTACTTTCAGGGGAGAGAAATCACAGTGGTCTCCTCCTACCCCCTGCGCGAGATCCTCCACAACCGGGAAGCAGAAGGCCGCATCGCAAAGTGGTCCGTCGAGCTGGGGGAGTTCGGCATAAAGTTCACCCCTCGTACTGCAATAAAAAGTCAAAGACTAGCGGACTTCGTCGTCGAATGGACTCCAGCCGAGTCCGAAGCTGAAGAGGACCCCGCGCCCTCCCCTTGGACACTCTTCTTCGACGGGTCCTTCAGGCTGGAAGGCGCGGGGGCTGGGGTCCTTCTGGTTTCTCCGACCGGAGACCCCCTCAAATACGTGGTCGCCCTCGACTTCAAGGCTACTAATAACGTTGCCGAGTACGAGGGCTTGCTGGCTGGGCTCCGGGCCGCCGCAGCCATTGGTGTCTGACGCCTGCAGGTGAAGGGTGACTCCCTGTTGGTCATCAATCAAGCAAGGAAGGATTTCTCCTGTCCTGACCCCGTCATGGCGGCGTACCTGGCGGAGGTCAGGAAATTGGAGCGGCACTTCGAAGGGTTGGGATATACCCACATCCCACGACGCGACAACCACCTGGTAGAAGAGCTCGCCCAGCTCGCCTCAACCAGATCTCCTGTACCGGTCGGGGTCTTTGAAGAAAGGCTTCCGCGACCGTCCATCGCAGCCCCCGTTTCCGGAGGGGACGATGGTGATGCCGCTTCAGCCCTCGCCTCTGGAGGGAAAGTGGATCCGGCGGAAACGCCCGGCCAGGCGGAGTACCCGGACGACCACTTCGTGGTCGCTGTACTTGACCGGGAAGGCACATGGATGGATCCGATCCTGGCCTACCTGCGGGATCAAGTGTGCCCCGATGATGATGCGTCAGCAGAGAAGGTAGCACGAAAGGCCAAGTGCTATACCCTGGTGGGCGGGGACCTGTACCGCCGGGGTAAGAACGGAATTCTTCTGAAGTGCATCACTCGGGAAGAGGGGAGCAGTTTGCTCTCTGATATCCATGGAGGCGTGTGCGGGAGCCATGTGTCCGGACGAACGATGGCGGGAAAACCTTTCCGTCAAGGGTTCTATTGGCCGACCGCCCTCCAGGATGCTTGCGAGCTGGTGAGGAGATGCGAAGCGTGCCAGTTCCACGCCAAGCAGATCCACCAACCAGACCAAGCTCTGCAAACTATCCCGCTCTCTTGGCCCTTCGCGGTGCGAAATTTGGACATCTGAGCCCGTTCCCGCGGGCCACAGGGGGCTACACCCACCTGTTCGTCGCCATCGACAAATTCACTAAATGGGTGGAAGCCGAGGCAGTGAGGTCCATCACCGCCGCAGCTGCGGTCAAGTTCATGCAAGGGATATTCGCCCGGCGGGTCGCCAACCGCATTATCACCGACAACGGCGCACAGTTCACCAGCGCGGCCTTCTTAGACTTCTGTGAAGAGATGGGCACCAAGGTCTGTTTTGCCTCGATCGCCCACCCCAAGAGCAACGGCCAGGTCGAGCTGGCCAACACGCTGGTACTGAAGGGCCTCAAGACCCGGGCGTTCGACCGACTCCACAAGCGTGGCGCCCGATGGACCGAAGAGCTCCCGGCTGTGTTGTGGTCACTTCGGACCACCCCTAGCCGGGCTACCGGGGAAACTCCTTTCTTCCTGGTCTACGGCGCAGGTTTCTCCCTTCGAATTGGGCCAGGATCACCCCGCGTTGCTGCATTCACAGAAGAGGACCAGGAGGGTCTGCGCCGAGACGACGTCAACCTCCTGGAAGAGGCGCGGGATCGAGCGGCTCTGCGTGCCGCAAGGTACCAGCAAAGTCTCAGGCGGTACCACGCCTCCCGGGTCAATGAGAGAACACTGGCAGTGGGCGACCTGGTCTTGTGAAGAATCGATCGCATCTTTGGGTCGCATATACTGTCTCCCTAGTGGGAGGGACCCTTCAAAGTGGTCTCGCCTCTCGACCGGGCGGTCAGCCGCCATCGAAGACGGCGAGGAGCTGGCGAGCTCCCAGAATATAGAAAACCTGCGCAAGTTCTACCCTTCACCGGTTGTAAGTCCCTGGCTCCGTCCCCCGATCGGCCGGAGGGTGTCTTCCTCTCCACTGCTGGTTGGGGGAGGCCTTCTGTTTGAAATTAATATTCGCCTTCTGTTACCCGGAATGGTTGTTCTTGTTGCCCCTTTTTTCTCGGTCTCTTTCTCGCTGTTGGGCAGCGCCAGGGCGCTTGCTCGCGGAGCCCTACTGCCTTGCAAAAACCCGGTGGCAAAGATGGAGCCACTAAGTGAGAGCGTCGTGCAGGAATGGGCGATTGAATGGCTAGCTCGGCATGACCCCCAGCACGGTCATGACACTTCGGGTGTCCCCGTGCGGGTCGGCGACTTGAGCACCATTGTCGAAAACCTAGGTCTTGCCATGACTCACTGAGTGCCTGCTCCCTAGAGGCCGTCTGGGAAGAAAATTTTGCTAAGGCAAGGGATCCAAGGAAAAAGATTCCCTGGTGCAAAACCCTGAGTCTTTAAGCGATCACGTGCTCGTTCACGTGTAACCAAAAAATTGAAGTAAAAAGCGGTCTCTGAACGGCATAGCGGGAAGCCGGTGCTCCTGCTTCATTTAAAGCGTCTTGCATTTAAAGTCTTTTACAGGCACGACCGAAAAAGAAAAGAAGAAAAGCTACTGAGGGGGGGCTGGAGGGTCCTCCGCGTCATCCGCCGCCTCCTCGGCTGCCGCTGCGTCTTCAGCAGGAAGGTCCACGTCCAGCTGCAGCGCCACGTCTTCCGCCGCCGCCTCCATCTGGGGGTTCTCCATCGCCAACAGAGCAGCGACCTGCTCGGAGGTGTCATGAACCCGCTCCTCCGCCCGCGCCCAGTCACCCTCAATCCCTTGAACAGTGGCCGCAGGATCGAAATTGGCGTCGTGGCTGACACGAGGCGATACATACTGCCGCGTGGCGCGAAGCAATCGCGCCCCTCCTGGGCGGACCTAGCGGTGAGGGCGGCGGGCAGGTGCGTGAGGAAGTCCGCGGTCTGGCAGAGGCAGAAGGCGTAGTGCCGTGGCCTCTCCTCCCGCGGGCCCGGCTGCTCCAACCCCAATGGAGCAAGGCTGGCCACCGTTCGGTTGAAGGCATGGCGCAGCATCCGCAGAGTGTCCACCTCTGACTGGGCCCGATCGGCCCTCTCCGTCTCCAGCTCCGCGGAGAGCCTCTCGGCACGGCGGGTGCCCGTTCTGCTTTGCTCGCTCCGCGCGATTGCAGCCCGATCCCACCCTCGATCGCGCAGATCTTCCACCTCCTTGCGGAGACGGTTGATCTCAGCTCCCGCCTCCGTCAACCGCTCCCTGCTCGTCACTAGACGGTTGCTTGTGCTGGAGTAAAGCTCGCTGAGAGCTGCCAGCAGAGCATCTGCGTCTGCCGAGGGAACGGAGGCGGTGGGGGGATCCGGGGTAGGGACGGGGCCGAACGGACCTCGGCCCTGAGCGACGGCAACAGCAGCCGCCGCATGGGGTTCGCCCGCCTGCGCCTGCCCGTCCTGGCGCTCGGCGACCCCGGCACGGGCAGCTGGGATGTCCGGAGCAGGAACCCTGGAAAAAGGAAGAAACAATGGTAAGGATCAGCCCTAAAACATTTCTTGAACTTCTATATTGCATGTGCGTTTTCTGGTGAGTACCTAGGCGCTGGCCTCGGGAAACGGGGCATGCTCGGAACAAGGACCAGCCCCCCGCGCGGCGCTGCCAACGCCGGTGGCGGAGGAGGATCCCCCCTGCTGGTGGCGGCGGCGGAGGCGGGGGCAGGTCCGCCACTGCTGATGGCGGTGGCGGAGGCAGAGGCAGGTCTGCCACTGCTGACGGCGGTGGCGGAGGCGGAGGCAGGTCCGCCACTACTGATGGCGGTGGCGGAGGTGGAGGAAGATCCACCGCTGCTGGTGGCGGTGGCGGTACAAAAGGAACCGGCAGCGGAGGGTCCATCGTCGCGCCCCCGGCAGGGGCAAGGGTGGACGAGCCCCCGCCGGTCGACAAGCCCCCCGCCACCATCGAGGAACCCATTACTGCGGCCGAAGAAGCTCCCGCAGCCGACCCGGAAGTCCCCGCCCTGGCTGAACCCAGGAAGCGGGGCCGCTGGGAAGGATTGGCCGCTGGGAAGCGGGGCCGCTGGGAAGTCCCCGCCCTCACTCGGTCGCCCCTCCCCTGACCGCCAGCGGGAGGACGATCCCGGATTGTTAAGGTCGCCTGGCGTATCACGACGGGCGTGCCCATGGCGTCCATCGAGGGCAGGGCGCGGATTATCGCCGCGCGTTCCCCGGGTGACAACCGGCAAAGTGGGAGCGCGCCTGCCGGAAACGGCGGGACGGGGCCGGGTAGGCCCAGCTGCAGCATCCACCTGTCGATCACGTCGTCAGCCAAGTTCCCGGCGGCTGTCAGCGCAAAAAGAAAAAGGGATTGCAGGAGGATAGAAGCACTGTCAGCATCGGGTTTTGGCAGAAAAAAGTGAGAAAGGACAAGGAATGATGCAGGGTGAAGCGGGTTACCTCCGGGGATACTCCGGGTCCCATCGCCCTGGCCCATGTACTGCCAGGCCGGGCGGACGCGACGGCGCAGGGGGCACAGTCTCCGGGCAATAAAATCCCGGATCACCATGGCCCCTGTCAGGCCCGCCGCCCGCAGCTGGTCGACGCGGGCTACCATCGCCTGGAGCTCGGGCGTCTCGCCCACGTGAGCCCCCCAGTTGGGGTTGCTGACCGCCGGGCCGGGCGGAAGCTCCAACGCCGATGTCATTGTCGTCTTCGACGTCTGACCACTCTTCCGCCAATCTCTCGATTGGACCGGCGATCCAGTGGAATGTAGCGCGACACGATCCCATCGCGAGCCGCAGGTGGCAGCTCCGGCGACTGCGGGGACGCCACCAGCGCGAAGAGTGTAGAAGAAACGAAAAAGGAGAAGATTGGGCAGCACTCCTACGAACATTTCGCAAAAGTGGGCAAAGGCAGAAAGGAGGATAACGGAGTTGGGGGGAAGGTGGATGTGGTGAATGGCGTAGAAGTTAAGAACAGAGAGATAAAAGTCAGAGACCGGCGGCAGCAGGCCGGCGAGGAGCTGCCACCCGAAGAAAATTACTTCCCCGGGTCGACAGTGGGGCTCAACAGTCCCGGCGCGGAGGCGGAGGGTGTCTCCGGTGATGGTCTGGGAAAACCTACTGGCCCTCTCCTCCTCGATGGATGAAGAAGGAAGAATCGAAGCCATCGGAAGGAGAAGAAGCGAGGAGCTCTAAGGCGGCAAGAAAAAGCGGAGTGGGGGGAGTTGAAAAGAGGAAGAACCGCTCCCCCCCTCAGTCGGCATCTTATAAGGCTGCGGAAGAAGGACCGGCGGGAAAGCCGAAAGGGCGCTGCGGTTCGAAAAAAAAGGGAAGTTAAAAGAGCCTCATAAAGGGGGGCGCGTCCCAAGGAATGTGCGACGGTTACGAAGAGGAGGCAACCGCGCAAACCGCCTTGGGAATCGAAGAAGCCGGGAGATCTTTTTGCGGGGCGCGTGGGCATTTAAAGGGCCCCACCCGGGAGCCTAAGCGGTTCTCAAAAGGCCAACTAAAAAAGAGAGAAGAACGGAAGACCAAAAAATGCTCCTGGGTGGGCCCGGGGGCTACTGTCGGCGTATTGCACCAAGGTACCCGCTCCCCGCACTAAAAGCGGTCAAGCGAAGGTCGAGGGCATGCACAGGCCCACCGCTAAGAGAAAGAGCCCAAAGGTGGGCGCCAGGGACACGTGGCGTCTGAGCCCGGCCACTGGCGCCAAGCAAGGTGGTCGACCAATGACACGTGGCGTCTGAGCGGCCATTGGCGCCAATGAGGTGGTCGACAGCGGACACGTGGCGTCTGAGCCAGCGGCCAAGCGTCAGCAAGGTGGTCGCCAGCGACACGTGGCGTCATCTGAGCCCGACCACTGGCGCCAGAGTGGTCGCCAGCCGGACACGTAAGCGTCTGAGCGAGCCAAGCGGCGCTTCAAGAAATGGTCGCCAGCGACACGTGGCGTCTGCCCGGCCCGGGCGCCAGCGAGGTGGTCGCCAGCCGACACGTGGCGTCTGAGCCAGGCCGATGGGCGCCGGCAAGGTGGTCGCCATGGACACGTGGCATCTGATCACAGCCTGGCGCACCATCGAGATGGTCTGGCGAGATCAAGGGTGTTTAATGCGAATCGTGCGCATTAAATGCCGAAGCGTAGAGGCCGCAGTGTGGCGGCGCGCCTTCCCCAGGCGCATCATAATTGCGGGAGACGTCACGGCGGCACCTCATCCCCTGACGAAACAAGCGGCGTTGGTGGGCGTGGAAGCCGAGGCAGGAGTGTAAACGGCTACAGCAAACATTTATTGAGGCGTCAGGACAGTGACAGGCGCATTAAATGCGCCCGTGGCAGTGTAATGAGTATGGCTTGCCGTGTAAGTCTCCCATGCGCCCCCAGCAGCCCAAGCATAAAAGGGAGCCGGGGTGTATGGGAGAGGGGGTTCGAAAGGCTGTAAGGTTTTCATTCTCCCCAGCAAGAACACTAGCAATACCAAGAAAGGCAGGACTAGGGCTATTACTCTTAGGAGGGCCTGAACCTGGGTAAAAGTTCTTGCGCCCTCTTGTTCCCCTGAGCTTCCCAGTACTCCGGTCATCTTCTTCCTTTCCCCGGCAATTGCCCCGAAAGCCCCCCGTTTGAACCTCATAAGCACCCAATTCGGAGGTGCCTGTTAGCTAGTACGCTGACAGTATGTTCTATTTTTTGGGGCGGTGGTGGTTTTTTTTTTTTTGCCTCTAGAACACCAACAGAGGAGACTTCATCCCAATGGTATAAAAAACCTAGCGAGGCACATCACAATAAATTCTAATTTAGAACCGATTGTGATGAGGGGTGTCATACATATAGTAATGAGGGGCACCTTCATCACAATCGGTTCTTAGGTAGAACCGATTGTAATGACACCCTCCTCATCACAATCGATTCTGAGCTAGAACCGATTGTGATGAGGGGGCCCTTTATAACAAGCGGTTCTGAGATCTAGCTTAGAACTGATTGTGATGAGGGGGTGTCATCACAATCGATGTTAGCTAAGAACCAATTGTGATGACGGGGTGTCATCATAATCGGTTTTAGATTAGAACCGATTGTGATGACCCCATTTCCAAAAATTATAAAGTATATACACATATCACAATCAGTTTTTTCCTCAAAAGTTGGGAACCGACACAAATGAAGCGATAATGTTGTACCATTTTGTAGCATGCTCCGATGTTGGAATAACATGATATTTTGGACATCCATTCAACACCCATCATGACATTAGAAAAGAAATAAAAAACCAAATTTTTGCAAGGTTTGCACCAAAAACAAAGTTCAAGCCAATCTTGATCAAAGGAGGGAAAATTGGTAAAAACTACAAACAAGATGCACTAGGTGGATGTATCTAAACATAAGCTAGCCCTTGCATTTCCTATCCTTCCTTGCACACCTAGATTCAAAGGCAAAGGAAAGATGAAATGCAACATCCCCAATTTCGGTCTTTCGTCAAAAGCTAATTTAAATTAATTAAATCCAAAATTTGGTTTTTTTTAGCATTCTAATTAACCTGGCATCCTGGTCATTCCGAAATTGGAGTTCAATCCTTCACTATCTGCAAAGTCGAAATTCTAAATTCCGGTCCTAACTCGAAATTTCACCCGAGTTCCAAAATCCTCCAAAAATCCCGAAACTTCACTATCTGCGGTTCTTGCACAACTTCGTCTTGGCATCCTCTTTCCCGTGCTCACCTCCCTACGCAGCCTCTCCACTCCATATCTTCAGAATCGTGCAAGAACCGACGCCGAACGTTGTTCGTCGACATCACCGCGATAACTTTTGATCCGGTCAGGCGTTTGCAATTTCGTTTGCATCACCATGTGCGTGTTGTCGCCATGAACAAAAGTCCTCAAACGATTTCGATTTTCATTGCAGGACGACGACGAATTTTATAGTTGAAGTTTTCGATTGGAGCACTGTTTATCATCGATTTCTCGCAAACCGTTGATCCCCTCCAAAATCCGGCAACACCGCTAGGTTCGTATCGTCGCGTTCTACGTGATGCTCCCTTTTGATTTTCAAAAATCCATTGATTCATGTTTTCTCCAAATTGGATGTCCGTTGGGTGTTCCCGTCATCGGTTACTATTCTGGCCATAACTTCGGTGAGCGTTTCCCGGCGATCCGCTGGTCCGATCATCCTATAAATTGAACCCCAAATCCTTCCCTCATTCCCCACACATCCCAATTGGAATTTCTCCAATCCAACTTACGGATTTCCTTGTAGTAGCCGTTCTTTCTGTAATCCGGCGGACTTCGACGAGCTCTTTCGGTCACTCCCGACCTCCATTCGGTCTCAAATTTTTACTGGAGCTCCCTCTTGGTGTCCTCTACATCCAGAAAAATCATATTTTTAAATTGATCGCCGGAGCTCCGCCGGCAGCCATTTCTTCTCCTAATTCGATCGGAGGTTCAAAAGGCTCATTCTCTTTCGTCATAACTCCGAATCGAGTGATTCAAATTTCTAAATTCATCTAAAATCACTCTCTATCTGCCAATATTATTTTTATAATTTTTTTCATTTTATTTGTTTTATTTTATTTATTTGTCGCTCCATTTTGCGCGTAGCCGAAGAACCCGCCGGAATCGCCGACGCCGTCGCCGAACCTCAGGACTTCGTGACTCTCGCTACGATCGCAGCCAAGTCTCTGTGAGGCATGTCGATCCCATGTTTTACAAATGTTTTACAACTTGCACTGCTATCATTATACATGTATGTCAAATATAGATTATTAGTTATTCCGAATTGCTGTCATCTCCTTGTTATTGATATCCATGTTTACTTGTAACCCTAGGATACTGTGTTATGTCATATTTAAGTTATATTGTGACATATGATGATTAGTACGATAGATGTGCTTAGTCGCAAAATTTATCAAAATGCCCACGGGTGGGGCTTCTTGGAAACTGTGGTTTAAAATATGTTTTGAAAATTATAGCAATGTAATTGCTACTGTTTTTGCAAAATAAAAATAAAATGAAAAATGGTTTGGACTTGGGCGGAATGGAATGTCGGGCGGGTGCGGATGGAGCACTAAGTTTCATTGTGCAAGTACCGCACCAAGTCAATTAAGGACCGACACTTGTGATTGTCCATTCTAAGTATAACCGTACAACCACAAGTCTATAACGGGTACAACCTGGCTAAATAGTTTGTAGAAGTCTAACTTGGACTCACGAGATGGTGGAATGTGGGTGCCGGATGGAGGCAAGTCATTTTTCCCACACGGCGCAAGAGGGGGCTCTGTACTAGGTAGATGGAACCCTAACAGCGGTGAAACCTCAGCGGGTGGGTCGGTGTAGCACCCCAATTTTTGGTTTTCATGAAATTAAATGATATTTGGCATTTTTGAGAATTTTTGGAATTTTCTAGGATTTATTTGGATTTAATTTGAATTTATTCCTTTTTGAGATAATTAAATAATTAAAAGTTTTAAATAAATTTTGTTGGAAATATTTTATTTGAGTCCAAAATGTCTCAAATTATTTTCCAAATTTTTTTCTGGAATTTTTCTGATTATTTTGCTATTTTTCTTGAATTATTTGAATTTCTAGGAATTAATTTAATTATTAAATCGATGAAAAACCCTAGCGGGTTTTACTGTTCAACCGACCGAGTTGGACTCGAGCTTGACCCAAACCGGACCGAGCCGGACCCAAACCCTAACCCACGCGACCGTTGGATCGAGATCCAACGGCCGAGATTGTGCCACGTCGCCCACGTGGATTCCGATCGGATCCGTCCGCGCCGATCGAATCTGGGCCGTTGATCATGCACGCGTGGACGGTTGAGATCATGCCACGTCACCCTCTCCGTTTCCCGGTCGGAATCCGCCGCCGCCACGGCCGTTCCGCGAATCCCGCGCCGAATCCGGACGTCGAGGCCGGTATTTAATGCGTGGGTCAGCGCGTCATGTTTGCCGTTGCCGCCTACGCATTTTGCCCTAGGTTTTAGAGTCTGAGCTGCCACCGCCAGCTGCCGATTTCTCGTCGTTACACGAAGAGGAGCCACCGCGGTTTTTCTTCGTTTTCGACGCCGTACGCCGTTCTCCGCCACCACTGAGCCCAGATCTAGACTCCCCGCGCCGAGGCGCTTTGGAAGGGACCACTCACCTCACCAGAGACGCGCGGAAACGCCGTCGGGCTCGTCATCGTTTCCAGCTCCGGTGACCTAGCTCCGCCGTGGACATTGCCAAACTCGTGAACTCCCTCCGCCGTCGGATCTTCATCGCACGGCCCAGATTCGTCCACGTTACCTGTGAATAATTTCCACGTTACGGTTTTAGATCTAATATCAATCGTTGGATCTAGATCCAACGCACGAGATTGAGCCACATAGCCCTTTGACTGCACCGTGCTAGATCCAATCGTAGCCGTTAGATCTAGATCGTACGGTTAGGGTTCACCCACGTTGTAGCACTAGATTAGATCTTGGCCGTCCGATCGAGATCGGACGGTGTAGATTGTGCCACGTGTCACGGACCGGGTCATGCCACGTCGCCCCTTGATGCGGGTAAACCGGATCCGATCTTGACCGTCCGATTCGAATCGTGCGGTCCAGATCAACTGCATCGATCACAACGTGCGAGATCTAGATCCAATCTGGACCGTTGATTTTCAAACCAACGGCCCAGATCAAGCCACGTGTCCAGTAGCCGAACTGACGCGGTCAGCACGGCGACGCCGGTCGTCGCTGATGTCACGCGTGACGTCAGTACGGGTCCGCGTGTCAACGTCTGGCCCTACCGCACCATGACGTCATCCGTGACGTCATGATGAATTCACGGTGGGGCCCGCGTGTCAGTACTGTTCGGCCGAGTGCGATGACGTCAGCAATGACGTCATTCGAGTGGGTCCCACATGTCAGCAACACGTGTACCCGTGGACCGGGTCCACGGTGGACCAAGCCCGAGCCGTGGACCGAGTCCATAGACCGGATGACGCAATGCTGACGTCATAATTCGATTTTTCAATAGAAAAATAATTTGGTGGAAATTCGAAATTCGCGCTGACATCAGCTGACATCATAATTCGGATTTTTCAATAGAAAAATAAATGAATTAATTTGGTTTATTCTTTTATTTGATTTTTCAAACTTCAAATGCTTATAACTTTTGCGTTTCAACTCCGATTTGAGTGATTCTAATTTCTAAATTTTTTATAAAATTGAGCTCTATTTAATGGTGAATTTTATTTGAATTTTTGAATACTTTTTGTCTACTATTTAATTATTTATTGCTATTTGCACACGTTACGAGTAGACGTTGAAGTACCCGAAGGCTTCGAATGTGAAGTTTTGACCCAGGAGCCAGCTCAAGACCAAGAACAAGTACTTTTTGAAGGCAAGTTATAATTTTTTGAAAGATAACAAGTTATCTTCCAAAAACGGGGGGCATATGTTTGCACCAAAATTTGGCATGTGAATAATATCGGCCTAATTTGGAATGAAAGGCACGATACAGGTAAGGTTTGATTACATCCCATAACCAACATGGATTCGGCTACTAGAGTTTGATTCGAAACCGATACGGGTTTGGTTGCCGTATCCGGGATAGACTCGGATCGGCTAAAGCGATATAAAAGGGGACGGACCAGGAGGAAAGAGGGGATCAATCAACACATCAACCAACCAATACACTTCGTTTTACGATTTTCTAGTTTCGTAGCAATCTTTCCTCTGTAAGCCGTCGAGATCAATAAAGAGTTGCGCATCGCCAATTTGTTGTTCTTGTCGACTTGATTCCAGGTTCGATCTACTTTGCTTGTTGCGCATCGCCTTTCAAAGTCGATCTACCTTTACCCTCGGATTAGCCTTAATCGGCTAGTCTAGTTATCTCCTTATCGGCCCTTAGCTGATCGGTGTCAAGCCGATAGTTGTCGCTATCGGCTGCTTAGATTCACGTTTTTCGCTACCTTGTCAATTTTAGGTCAAATTGACTGGCGCGCGCTCAAACCCTGCGTTTGTCTTGTGTGTTTGAGGCGGGAGACCATACTTCACGTTTTTTGCGCAAACACAATGGTTAAAAACATGTCTGTTCAATCTTAATCATTATATATAAACACACACGCGTGTGTTCTTTCAATTCTTGTGGTGTAAGGACTCCTTTATGATTGTTCATCTTGCATAGTTATTACACAATCGAGTTAAGATAACGATCCTATCTAGGCAGCCACGGTTAGAACTACTGCTCGTTATCAATTGCTTTTTGGTGGCCAGCTTTTTCTTAGAGACTAACAAAAAGGAGAGGAACAAGCTGAGTAGTGGCATCAAAATAAGAGAAGCAAAAGGCACTCCTGCCCCTTGGAACCTTACAAACGTAGCATTTCAAATCGATCCATCGCAAAAGAGATTTGTCAAGATCATGCAACCAAATGGCCACACATTTCAGTGTCCTCACACAAACACACACACAGAGGCGCGTAGTTGAGTTGGTATTGTCTCAAACCCCTAAAAACCCTAGCCAGCATGTATGAGCAGGACCCTCTTTTGTCCTGAAAGCAGCTTTCTTGGCATGAGGAGGCACCAACCATCACTTCCCAATAAAATCCTTTTCCCTTCTTCTTTCTCTCACTCTCTCATCTTCCTTTTCTCTCTCTTTCCCTTGCATGGGTGACAAGTGAGAGTGTTGGCCTGGCCACCCCTCTCCCTTAGCTGTTAGCTCCCACAAGCTTGTCGTTGTCTTTATTCACTCAAAAGGAGAGGCAGAGAGAGAGAGAGAGAGAGAGAGAGAGAGAGAGAGAGAGAGAGAGAGAGGGCGGGATGACAGAGAATGTGAGCGTGAGAGGGAGAACAAAAGCACTAAACTTTTTCTTTCCTTTTGAGTATTTCTAAGGTTTGACATGCACAACATGGCACAGCTAGCTTTTTGTGCTTTTCATACCCATACTCGCAACACATGTTCATTTCCTCCTCTTTTCAAAGCTGCCGGGAACAATCATACATGCCCTTACATGTACAAGACATATATACTAGTATGTCAAATCACTTTATGCACGCAATGTGTGCATGCAAGAACGGAACAAAAGCTAACTACAAGAACACTGGAGAATACATGGTATATCTCATAATTAAAGATTGATAAGACTTGCGCGTTGTTGTACGTAGCTAGCTAGCCTCACTTTCGTTAGTACCTAGTATTATATACACATATGCATGTATCTACACTGTCATATTATCACAGGATGCAAAGTTTGGCATTATGAAATGATCGATGCTAATTACACAGAGAAGTTGGTATATAAGCTATATATCTTTGTCAAAAACATAATCATGATCATGTAGAGACAAGACACTGTCTTGGGCTCGATCTTGTTAGCGACTGGGTGCAACTGTTCAAGAACGTGGCAAGCACAAGAGAAAGCTAGCTAGCCACTTCCCTTTTATCTCGTGCAGGGGACGCAACAAGAAAAGAACAACAATGGCAACTACTGCCAGCACCAAGTACCAACCAAACATGCATAACAGCACAATTAATGGGTCATGATGGATCTGTAGAGGGAGTGAGAGATAAGATAGATAGGTCAATGCTGGGGCTAATTGTGCATAAAGAGTTGTCATATATGCACACACACCATGCACCAATGCTGTGTGTGTGTGTGCCGGCGGCCGGCCTCCCTTGTCCGCCTGGCCCTGGCATGGCATGATGAGGGCTCCTGTCACTTTTCCCATGCCTTCTCATCCATGTACCTCACAAGAAATTAAGAAGGAAAAATGAGAGAGAGAGAGAGAGAGAGAGAGAGAGAGAGAGAGAGAGAGAGAGAGAGGGTTGAGGGAGGCATGGGGCCCTGGCATTGTAGTGCAAGCAAAGCATACCGAATGTGGGCGTCCATGTCACCACCCCTCGGGGAGTGGGGGTGCCCTAGCTAGCTAGGTAGGTCCTCTACACCGAAGAAAAGACTAGACACTGTACACATGGGCGATTCATCTCGGTAAGATGATGGAGCATGCATGGACAATACATAGTAGTTACCTTGTTGCAGGAAACTATATATGACAGTACAACCTCGAATGGCTGCTCAATCTGAGCAGTATATTTTTTATCCAATGGTGGCCTTCAATTCTTCATGCACAGTTATTTGTTGGGAATAGTCTCACATCGGTTGTGTAGATGGCTTGAGTATAGTTCATAAGGGTGAAGGAACACCCCTCATTGCGCTAGCTTTTTGGGGGGAGATGGCCCAAGAGATCTTGGCCCGCTGCTCTGATTGGGCCTGTGAGTGTAATGCAACCCAGTGACCTGGGATCCGGATGCGCTAGGGTGGCGATCCGGCTGACACTATTCTCTTCTCTATATGTGTTGCTGCAGAAAATATATATCTTCCATACATGATTGATCGAGATGTGAGCAGCTCTTTGCGTGGGGATCGATGAAGAAAAGAAGTGCGAAAAAGTCTATGGATAGCGACACGCCGAAGAAGACGGCGAGTACGTCTATGAAAGCAACCAAACTAGCTTTATTTTGAGTGTAATAGACTACTAAACTAATTGCGTTTAGCTTTTCTATTTATATCATATTTTGGTGTGCTGGCTGGGATCATCTTATGACTACACTTTTGCTCTGTCTTCTTCACGCATCTCGTGCGGATTCATGACTCGTCTAAATTGCACTGCTTACATTTCTCTACTGAAGCAAGCAGCTAATTAATCCATGTGGTTATGGATTCGAGCTACTAATGTTGTGAGTAATTAATTTCATGCTATAGTTCGTTGGTTGATGATGATTATGGGTTGATTGCTTGGGGTTTGGCAGTGTCGCGATGATACCCATGACCTTCCGTAAGCCGGGGATTATGAAGGGGTTATTGGCATTGATAGTATCGGCAACTCATCTAATAATTTTTTTTTTGATGTTCATTGTTTCGCTATAATAAAGTAAATTGTGTCTAATGCAATAGTAAATATAAAGTAAATTGTGTCTATTTTTTTTTGCTATGATTAACATCCTTTTACAAGTAATTTCAGCAGCACTTCTCTAAACAATTCTCATAACTGATGAACAACATCTACATGAACCGATGATAGTGGTGCTAAGTAAACATCCACTCAGCATCCACATTCCAACATTTTTATTTTGATAAAGAGAATAATGTATGGCACACAATCAATCAACAAGTCTCATATCACAAACACACAAGCCGAGGGGGACATAGCGAGGGTGGAGACGGCGAGGGGGGAGGGCACTCACCGAGGGGGAGACAACAAGGGGAGCCGCCATGGGGGGTGCAGGCGAGGAGGACGGCGGGGTCGTCGGAGGCGAAGTAGGACGGCGGCGCACTCGGGCGGAGTCGGAGGCGAGGAGGACGGTGGTGCGCGCAGGGTCTTCGACGTCATGGGGGGTGCAAGCGAGGAGGACGACGGGTTGGTCGGAGACGAAGCCGGTTGGCGCCGCGCGGGCGGAGTCGGAGGCGAGGAGGACGGCGGTGCGCGCAGGGTCTTCGATGTTGGGGGTTGGAGGCGGAGTGGCGGAGAGAGAGAGAGAGAGAGAGAGAGAGAGAGAGAGAGAGAGAGGGACTGAGGTGGCGAGAGAGAGAGGCGAGAGTTGAGCGGAGCATCTACAAATTTTATATGAGTGGGCATCAGTACTGGGTAATCACACCAACAAGTACTGATTCCCCCATCAGTACTGGGTTATAACCCCAACCGGTACTGATTTCCTCCATCAGTACTAGGTCATAACCCCAACTGGTACTGATGTCCGCTAGGGAAAACCCCATTTGGCGCGCTGGCTGAGGGGGCATCAGTACCGGTTTAATACACCAATCGGTGTTGATGTGGGATCATCAATACCGGTTGGTACCCAGCAGGCTGCTTAGTACCGGGTGGTGTAACCAACCGGTACTGATGTTAGACCATCAGTATCGGTTGGTATGTTAAACCGGTACTGATGTGCCCCCTAGACCAATAGACCGTTGAACCGGGACTAATGTAATTGTCAGTCCCGGTTCATGCATAACCAGTACTGATGGGCTGGTATGGAAGGCCAGATCTGTAGTAGCCGTCAGGGGCAAGTGTTCACTGCTAGCCAGGATAGTCAAAATAGCTCGAGTTCGACATAGACCTGGGCAACATGCAGTTCGGGCCGGCATGGAACGAACATGATGGGTCATGGATCTAGACCTTGCCGTGACATACGGCCCAGCCAGTCCACCGGGCTATGCCATGTCAGCTCGCCGGAGGCACGATCCATTGGCACGTCATGTCATGTCATGTCATGTTTGTGCTATATTAGTCCAGACTCGGTCCATTTGTATTATTGCGATGAGAGGAAAGGAGCCCGAGACGCATGGGGCCAAGGCAATGGGCACAAATATTTGAGGAAAAAGAACAAAAAAATGAGGAGTAATTCTATGCTTTCCCTACCATTACAAGTTGCACAAATCTTGAAGTAACCGAAGGGGTAAGTACTTAATCAATATCTACCTTTCAATGATGCTTTAATATTTATGCAACTTTCAAAAATAAAAGCATAGAAACACCTTTCAAAAATTTTTCATTCTCCACAAAAAGGCGTACCGAGATAGTTGTTGATATCTACTTATTGTTTCCATTGCGACCTGCTTAGCGCTTCGGAAGACAAACTAGATGCCCTACCTTTTTAGCTTCTTCCCCACGTTTGAAGCACTCGAACCGCCTCATGCTTGTTGCATTGTTAAGGTAGTTCTTCTTGCTTCATTTCTGCTGCAAAATTTTTCATAATATTTATCGAAAATTGTAAAAAAAAAAACTCATGCCAAATCCATACCGTGCCTGTGTCGTATCCGTCGACACTTTAGCTTGCTGATCCAAATACGACCCTTCGAGATGTACTATATCATGCCGATCATCATGCCCGACCACCAAGCCTAGTATGGCCCAGACAATTGTACCATACCGATTCAGCCCATATGCATGTGTACAGGGATTCAAATTTTGGCCGAGATTTCGGATTTCGGACCCCTCCGAGATTCAAAATCCCATCCGGATAAAAAAATTCAAAAAAATTTTAAAAAATTTAAATTTTGGATTTCTCGGTGATTTCGGCCGAAATTTCATGTTTTTTTTTGCTGGATTTTAAATTTTGTGCATTGGATTTGATTGGATTTAGGGTCAAGATTACCCACAAAAAAATTCAAAATTTTTTGACATGTTTTTGACCATTTTTTTGTCGGTTCAATTTGTCGGTTAGGACTGTCCGAATTTTTCAAAATTTTTCAGGATTAATCATCATCTGAAAAATTTATGGGAATATTATGGATGTATTAGGACCATCCGCAAAAATTTTCAAAATTTTCTAAAGTGATTTGTACTATTTTCATTCAAATGAATTTTGTCGGTTCGTCTTTAGTAGCACTATTTGAATTTTTTAAAATTCCTAAAGCTTGATCATCATTTAAAAATTTTATGAGAATATTATGAATATGTTATGACCATTCACAAAAACTTTCAGAAGTTTATAATGTGGTTTGCACCATTTTTCATTCGGTTGAAATTTGGTGGTCAACCCTTTTATCAGGACAGTAGCACTATTAGATTTGTAAAAAATTCCTCATGCTTGATTATCATCTGAAAATTTTCTGGAAACATTAGTGATGTGTCAAGACCACTAAAAAAATTTAAATTTTTTTTACATGTTTTAGACTATTTTTGGGTCGGTTCAATGTGGACCGTGATCTCGGTGATTTCGGCTGATATCTCGGATTTCCTGGTTGAAAAAAACCGAATTTCAAATTTGGTTTTTGTAAGTCGTTCGGATTTTATCCGAAATTTCCAAATCTCGCCGAAATTTTGGATTTCAGACACTTTCGAGATTTCACTCCAAACGAGATTTGGAACGTTGCATGTGTACTGCTTTAAGCTGTGCTGTGTTTGCCGAGTCACGAACTGGCCCTAAGAAGCTGCGCCCATTGCCTGAGTCTAGTTTGACAAGCCAGCCGCTCCAACTCCATCGGCTCGTCCACACCCACCCACACAGCCACACTATACAGGTATACAGCGTGCGTACGTACTAATTTTGTTGTGGTACACGGACAACGGTACGTACTAGATCTGGATTGGTCATTCATGTCCCTGGATGGCTGGATCTGTTGCAAGCCTGCGACCAAGACAGGAAATCAGTACTGGAATACTGGATCAGCTATAGTACTGCAATCAGAGTACGTGTGTTGCTTGCTGTGAGACGCAACTTTCAACCCTTCGTCTCATTAACTAAGTCATTTTCTCTCGTGTTTTTTTAGTTTCACCGTAACCTTAATCCTTGAATAAAAATCAAAATACACCTTATACTCCACCATTCTTTTTTATAAAGCGTATTTTCACTCTGCACAAGGATTAAGGTTGTATTGAAATTAAAAAAGGTATAAAAGAAAATGATTTAGATGCCCTCACTTAATTGTCTTTATGTGGATGGTAATAAATAAATGCATATAGTTGAAAGATAATAAATAGAAGTATAGAAGGAAATGTCTTGTTAAATCTATATGCAAGCTTTATATTTATGAATAAGATTATTAAAAAAATAAGCCTCATAAAAATGAACAGAGAGAATATTTATCAACGGAGGAAGTATAAGTTACACTAGGTCGTAAACGCGGCGTACACCGCGCGCGTGAACGGAAAATGATTTTGTGTTTTTTTAGAGAAAAAATAGATCTAAGTGTATTTTTAAATTTTTTTTAGGCTCGCGAAACTGTAGAGCTCGCGCTAGGGAAAAAGTACGCGGCGCACGGCTCGCGCGTGAACGAAAAATGATTTTGCGTCTTTTTTCAGAGAAAAAATAATTTTCAGCAGAAAAAATAAATCTAGGCGTATTTTTAAATGCGCATACCGCGTGCGCGAACGAAAAATAAGGGCGGCGCACGCCGCGCGTATAAACGGGAAACGATTTTGTATTTTTTTTTCTAGAGGAAAAATAGATCTAAGCGTATTTTTAAATTTTTTTAGGCTTGCGAAACCTTAGAGCTCACACTAGGGGAAAAGTACGCGGCGCACGCTGTGCGCGTGAACGGAAAATGATTCTGCGCTTTTTTCGAAAAAAAAAAAGGTTTCCGGAAGAACGAAAAATAGCTCTGTTTTTTTTTCGGAGGAAAAATAGGTCTAGACGTATTTTCCAATTTTTTTGGAGGCTCGAGAAACCTTAGAGATCGAGTCAGAAAAAAAAATATGATTTTTCTTTTTTTCCGGAGAAAAAATAGATCTAGGCGTATTTTTAAATGTGCACGCTGCGCGCGCGAACAAAAAATAACTCTACATTTTTTCCGGAGAAAAAGTAGACCTAGACGTACTTTCCAATTTTTTGGAGGCTCGAGAAATCTTAGAGACCAAGCTGGGAAAAAAGCACACATCTTTTTTATGACGAAATTTTTTTTCCAGAGAAAACGGAGAAGGACCTAGACGTAAAAACCGAGGACCTGTTTGTTATAGTTTTGGACCTGATCGTTATCCTGAAAAATTAGAAAAGGGCTCGCTCACGATTCGTATTTAACGAGAGGTTCTTTCCGTAAAGTAACGAACGAGAAACCTAAACGCAATCCGGGAAAAAAAAAATTTCCTCACAAAAATTCGCAAAGGACCTTTGCGTAAATTAAAAGGGCTTATCCGTGATTTAAAGAACTGGAGGGCCTTCTTTGCAAAAAGCGGAGAGAGAATGAGGGAGGCGAGGTGGGGTGGCCCTCCAATGGTCCTTCCTCCCATCTTTAATACCGAAGGATTGCTAGCTTATTTGATGTGATCGATGTGCCGGTACCACAGGATCGAATCGAATTTTGGCCTTTTGCAGAATATATATACATTTTGGCCCTGTTAGGTACGGTTTCAGATTCCAGTAGAAATGGAAACAGTTTTAGATTCTTGGTAGAAACGTTTCAGGTAGGATTCTGTGAATCGGGTGGAACGGGGTTGAGGCTGATTCAGCCACAGAGTGGAAAAAGAAGAAACGATCCGATGAGAATGGTTCTGAGCTTTAGCCCGTTTGGTTGGATTTCTTTCAGAATCTAGTAGAAATGGTTTGGTTCCAAGTTGCCAAACATGACCTTAGTTTTGTTGTGGACAACGTAATTATAATAAGGAAACTACTACCGGTTCACTTTAAGTTATAATTAAGCAACAACATTGAAGGCTGGCGAATATACGGTGATTACTTGCTTTATGATCTTGTTGACACCGCAATTTGGCGCATGGCCAATTTGGTACGAAATTATTAGTTTAGTATGGTTATTTATTTAAAGATAGTTTCGAGTTTGGAAAGTATTTTGAAAAATCATAAATCGATACAGGTTATCGGATTATAACCGATATTAATTCTAAAAAGAAAAATATCTAAGAAAAAGCTGAAAACCGATATGGAGTATTTTACGAGTACAAAGAGGATACAATTGATCCGGGTGCTATAAGAGAAGGCGATGAGCAACACAGAGAACACAGAAAAACAATCGAATAACTCTCATCTACTTTATTTACTTTTCATCGACTAAGAGTAGTTTTTAGACTTCTAATCTTTCTTTTGTAATTGTCTTAATTAATAAAGTTACACATCGCCGATTGTTAGTTTCGTCGACTTACGCCACCTAAGTCTGCTTTTTCCCCGATCTTGTTGCGCATCGTCTTTTTCAGAGAAAAATGTACCTTTATCCTTATTTAATCAACCCAATGAGGTTGATTAGATTTATTGGTTCGTTTTATTCGATCGGCTTGAATAGTCGGTTAGATCGAATTATTATTGGAAAATATCTATCGGCTTAGGGGACGATTGAATTAAATCTTTTTCTTGCCGATTGCAGATTCAAATCGGTTGGTGCGCCCACACTCAGAAATAAACCCGGTGTTTGCGTGTGTTGAATACCGATTAACCCCTCAAGTTTTTTTGGCATCAACAGATCTGTATTCTGTAGTGAGAGTCTCTATCTCGCTTCTGTCTCTCTCTCTGTGGAAGAACAGGAACATTACTATGGTTTACACTACCGAACCGACGTCGGAAATCGCCCACGCATCGGTAGCGATTTTTAAAGTCAAATTTTTTGAATTTGGTGGTCAAACAGCGGCAAAATAATACGGTTTGTACCAATTTTTGATTGGCTTTTACATATTTTTAACCAGATTACATCGAAAATCAGCACACTCAGCGAATATTAGAAAAAAAAGTCAATGAAAATTGGGAAAAACGTCTCAAAATTTCAGTTTTCTAAAATTGTCTTAAAAATTCGGTTTTGGTCAAAAATCTCAAAGCTATTAATACTAATTTTAGAAAATTTTAGAATAAATTTTTTAAATTTTTCTGAATTTTTGAATTTAAATTTGAATTGAACCGGTTTATCAACCGGTTTCATTTCTCGAGGTAGACTAGTATGATAAAAAATCATGAAATCGATACCGTAGACCCTGAACACTACTCCTCGAAGGCTCAAAGACTGCACTCTACTTTCGAAGATCAGCTTTGAAAAGAAAAACAGATATTGTCCAAACTAGCTAGGCTAATAATTGTCATGCAAAATTGGTTCAAGTAGAGCATCTTTGGTGACGGATTGATGGATCTATCGGATCTGCATGGAGAGCTGCATGCAAACACATGATTTATGAACGACTCCAATTAATTAGTCAGTTTATGCTATCCTAAATATACACTTGATGCAATGCACATGCATGCATGATTAAGCAGTGCCGGTACGTGAAGGGCGCTCGCCATAATAATGATCAAAAGATAACTACAAAATAAAACCGTAGATATAAAAATATATCTAACAGCTAGCTAACTATCTTGCGTGCTACGTAGGCGGGCATGCTTCACTCATAATTCTGGGGAGGGCCCAATTAAACACACTATTATTTTCGCCTTCGATCTGCATGTATAAACCAGCCCATAGATTTGTTCCCCGTACAAAAACAGAAGGAATTTGCCAAATATTAGAAACAAAAAAAAGACATAAAAGTTTTTAGCCTTCGACTATCTCCAACAATTTTCCTTCTTTCCATTCCCTTCCCTATTCTCTTCCCCATATTCATTCTTTTTATTTCCTACTATTTCCAACAGCATCCCCTCAAGGGAATTTGTGTAGGTATTGGAGAGAGAATTTCTTTACAGAGAGATTCACTATTTGAATCCCTTCTGAAGGGAATCCGCTGGAGCACTTAGGATCAGTTCGCGAATGGATTTGGAAGGGGAAGGGAAGCTGCTGGAGATAGTCTTAGGATCATGTCGCGACGACAATTCGTGCTCTGGCTAGCTAGGTTCTGTAGAGGTTCATCAGGTTTCAAAGGTCTCGTTTTTATTGCACGAATTTCAAATCTATCGAATGGGCCGAAATTTAGCCGATATTTTGTAGGAAAGCAGTTTGACGGATACATGCCTAGCCAACAAAAAAGAATTGTTGGAGTAATAACTCAAACTCAAAGATACAAACACACACACGAACGATACATACATATGATCTGCTGATGAGATGTGACTGGCTAGCTGGCTTTGCTAGTTTGTCCATGCTTGATCCACGTTAATTCCGCCCGGTCCTTGCTTTCCTTTCTGCACGCGTATAACTGGGTTGGCCCTATGTGTTGTTTGATTGTAACCATTTAGGCTCAAGATATTGAGCTCTCATCTTGTCCTTTTCACATTTTCTTTCTGCGAGAGGGTAGGAAGTCTAAATCAGGGTTCCCAAAACCTGCAAGAAGTCCATTGTTACCGGACGAGAAATATGGTTATAGGACCCGGTACGTAGACGAATGAGGTTTCACCTTAATTGCAAAAAAAAAAAAAAAAAAAAAAAAAAAAAAAAAAAAAATTTACTAAAAGCACCACCCCTCTTTCGGTTTCAATTTGGGGCCGGTTCCAATTTGCTAAACCCTGGTACAAATACTCGGTATATTAAACTCCCAATGTTTCTGGCGCTCCCACGGCATCCACGTCGAAATCGGCCGACGCGTTTGCTCGTCGCTGCGCCATGTTGCCCAATTTATTCGCTCATTTGTCGACCTCAAGTATTTTGTTGCCCTCATTTACCACAAACGGCGCCTAGTGTAGTAGAACGGATCTTCGCTGGAGAGCCGCCATCCCCGTTCGAGTCTCCGCCCGCGTGCGCATCTCGCCAGCGCGATTTTGCTGGGCTAATGCGTGGCATGGCCGGATGCTCACGCTTGCGTGGCGCCAGCTTTTTCGCGAAAAGACCCCCAAAAATTATAGCAATTACATATAAGTCCACTTTTTTACGAAAAGGTCCACCAAAACCGGATTTCGCATGCTTTTTTTCAAAGAGCCCCGAAAATACCAAAAATTGCACATATTTGTTTTCGGTGTTACATAGTCTATTTTTTTTATAAAAAGGCCCCAATAAAAATGGATTTTGCATTTTTTTGCAAAAAGCCCCGAAAATCTGAGCAATTTTTTCTGCTAGAAGTGCAGTGTTCGGCGCGGCGTGTGCCGCGCCCACGCATCTAGTAATATCTAAGAAGCACAAACAATGAATTATACAAGATTAATAGGATCCATGACAATAAACATCGACAAATTAAACAGTAGCCCACAGAACACATGTGCTGTATATACATTGGCATTCAGCCAAACAACCACACGCCAAATTGGTAGAGATGATCGAGCCATTTCCTTTCAAAAGGGAAAAGGAAGACAATGTTCAGTCATGCATTCACCGATTGCCCATATGTAGATTTAGTTGACTGGCCTATAATATTTGTCCTTATCTGTCAGTAGATGTGGGCGTCGTGCCGTGCCGTGCCGGTCTGGTCCGGGCCCATCGTGCTTCGGGCCGAAACCGTGCCGTGCCACGACGGCTCATCGTGCCTACCGTGCCGGGCCGTGCTGGCCCGACTCACCTTTGGCGAGCCCAAGCCCGGCCCATTTGCGCTTCGTGCCGTGCCGGCCCAGGTTTGACCCATTTTCACTATTGTGACGAGCAAAGAAATAAAACAAATTACTACTACTAAACTACCTATTTTAATTACATAAGAGACTGATTCCCTGAATCAACAATATCTGCCAACTTTTAGGCCTTAATCCGTGATTTCATACCCGTTCGTGCCGTGCCAGCACGAGACCGGCCCAAACTACCGTGTCGTGCCGTGCCTGGTTCCCGGGCCCGGCACGGCCCGAGCTACAGTTGCGTGCCGGTCCGGCCCGGCACGGAGCCGTGCCGTGCCGTGCTTTGCACTGGGCCATCCCATCGTGCTTCGGGCCGGCCCAAAAGAGCTCGACCCAAGTACCCACCTCTATCTGTCAAGTTAGTTTTGTCGACTTTTGGGCCAGCATATAGTGTTAATGTCAATAAGCTTATATATGTAATTACAAAGTACACCGAGAGATACTGCAAATGCCTACAAACGGCGATAGCAATTCACAATTCTTTTTTAATATTTCAAGGTTACATATAATCTAACACTATATATCTTTCCAATGTACTCAATTGCCCTTTACGAAAAGCCATTTGGGGCAATTTAAGAACGAGTGTCAGTTTGGAGTATCGTGTTTGCACCGCATGATGACCACAATGTACACAGCCCAAGTAGTTACGAGGGATTTAATTACGAGAAGTAGATATGGTTTGCTTTTCAGTAACTTGCGAGCTAAGGGAAAGGTACAGGGCCAGGACAGGGTATGCCATGCATGTGTGGCAGTGTGTCTCACCTTTGGTGAACACTCCGCATAATTAATCACAGCCCTCTGCAGCTAGCTTAAGATAATTCACTGGGTCATCATCCCCAGTATGCCTGAATATTAATCTTGGGAAGAACTCATGATTTTTTTTTTTTTATCGTGCTTCTCAGGAGAATCGATCCTGGGCCGTCAGTCCGGTACTTGCTGTTTGTACGTACGTGACTGCAACTCTCAAGTGCTTGATTTATTTCAGTCTTGCAAAACTTCTGTGAAATGTCCTAGATATGTATATGCGGCTTGATGTATAGTTAAGGAGGCACAATTATTTTTAACTTAGAGGCTACATGCTGACTTCTTTTTTCCCGCCATTTTTTTGGTATTTTATTTTAAGCAGAACGGATCCATGTCCGGCCGGCCGCCGTGAGCAATTGGCGAGGCGTGCTTGTGTTGGTGCGAGAATTTTTCCGAGCAAACAAGGAGAATATGCTTCGTCTTGTTCCCAAGAAAAGAGGAAAGAGAAATATTCTTCTTGGTAATGGTGTTCTTGTTAATCCATGGCTCTCCAATCAACAGCCAACGAGGATTGTACAACGGCACAAACGTACGCTATGATAGGTGCACACCTTGATCGCTGCTTTTGAGCAAACACAAAACTAAAGTACGAAGATTTAACCTTGCCGCCATGGCAGTGGCAGGAGTTTCAAACAGACCTGCTGGAGCTTATTAGCCTCCTCCATGAATCGAGATATGGACTGAAATGGTACTGCTAGCTATAACTGGGTCAAACCCAATATTTATACATAGGCCCAAATGTTCGTCTCTTTGATGACAATAAGACATCAAAGCCTATGAAGCAGAGCATGGGGAAGCCCATGACAATTTCCAACAGGAACAAGTCTATACGACCCCTAAATAAGTTGTAAAACGTAGTCGTTCATCCGCGATTAATTAATAGCACGTCAACGAAATTACAAAAATAAGAACAGGGAGCACACACAAAGTAAGAGGGCAAAACTCTCTCTTCTATTAGATTAGATCTTTCTGTACAAGGGCGTGTCCAATATATAGAAAAGCTAACTGTAGATAGGTTCGGATTCGCTCACCAATAGATAAAGTCCTTTCAAACTTGAACTGGGATTCTATTTATATCATAACATCCCCCTGAACGAATACCGCATAATGAACGTATCTCGTTAAAAACTCTTCCCAAAAACCCAATGGAAAAAAAGAGATGGAGAAAAGAGTACATTGCACTCGCACTCCGTGTTGCACTAGTTGCCTCATTACAAAACATTTATGTGAGAAAACTTCATGAAACCTCACTAAGAGAAAAAGAACATAACTTATAATCTTCAGGATATAAAGTAAGATCTTCATGATCATGTAAAGGGTCATGTTCAGGGTTTTACTCCCCCTGAACTCTGTATATTTCTAAGTCATCTAATTCTAATGCCATTAACACATCTTTGAAAATAGATTTTAACAAGAACTTAGTGAACAAATATGCTAGATTTTCATATGACTTAGTTTGCAATATCTTTACCTTACCACTCTCTGGAGTTCGTGAGGATAGAAAAGTTTTGGGGCAATATGTTTGGTGATTTTTCTCTTTACATAACCCATTTACATTGTCCAACACAAGTAATATTATCTTCATAGATAATCATAGGGGTCTCGACGGTATTAAGACCACATGACTTCTGAATATGGTTAATCACACGTCTCAGCCAAACACACTTACGTGAAGCTTCATATAAAGTTATAATCTCTGAATAGTTGGTAGAAGTAGCTACCAAGATCTACTTAAAAGACCGCTAAGAAATGGCTGAACCACCTCAGAAAAACACAAAACCAGTCTTAGAATTGACCCTGTGGGGATCAGACAGATAGTTAGCATCCATATATCCTACCATTACTAAGTCTTGGTTCTTTAGGAAAAACAATCGAAGATCTTGAGTACCTTGGATATATATGAGTGAAGTCATGACACTAGCCCAATGTCTTTTTGTTGGGGTTGCACTGTGTTTTGCTAGTAAATTTACTGATAATGCCATATCTGGCTTTGTGCAATTCGTAAGATACATAAGTATAGGACTTCAGGTCCTAAGACTTTCTCATTTTTCATTCTTGATCTGAAAGGGTCTTTATCCACTTCAAGTGATCTCACAACCATGGGGAATTTATAGGATGATATTTATCCAAATTAAATCTTTCCAATACCTTCATGATATAAATAGACTGGTGTACAAAAATTCCTTCTGAAAAATGCTCTAGCTACAGGCTTAAGCAATATTTACTTTTACCCAAATCTTTCATCTCGAACTATGTCGTTAGGTAAGCACTTGCTTTCTTTGTCTCCTCTGTGGTTCCAATGATATTCAGTTCATCGATATATACTTAGATGATACAAAATCCATTCTGAGATTTCTTTATGAACACACAAGGACAATATCCCTTCTTCAGGAGGAACTTATTAAGTCGATTGTACCACATTCTACCCGAATGTTTTAATCCGTATAGCGATGTCTTCAGTTTGACACTATACATGTTGCGATTATTAGGATCAGGAATTTTAACTCCTTCAGGGATTCTCGTATAAATATCCATATCTGGTGACCCATATAAGTATGCAGTCACTACATCCATCAACTGCATTGATAAGTTTAAGCTTTCTGCCCATTAATATTAAATTTCGAAATGCTATTCCAGTCATTACAGGAGAATAGGTTTCATCGTAATCGATGCTAATCTCTACGTGAACCCTTGTGCTACAAGCCTCGCTTTATATCTCACCACCTTGATGTTTTCATTTCTCTTCCGGATGAAAAACCCATTTGATCCTACAGGGAACACTTTAGGAGGTGTTCGATCAACGGGACCAATGTAACACCCCGGCACCTATTGTGCCCAAAATGTCACCACGAGAACAACACTAGCAACCAGATATTCAATAAAGAATTAAATTACAGCACTACACTTGCTAGTTACTCAGAAATTCGGTAGTATGTCCTCTATTTTTCCATGGTTAAAAGCATCATTAATCAATTCATACCACAATAGCATAATAGATGACAACTACAACATGACACATAAGGTTTTCAACGGTAATTCATACCAAGGATATAAATTTAAACGTCGCATGAACCAACACGGAGTGAACAAATAATCATAGCAACCGATACGACATAAACCACGTTTAGTTCAATAAAGTAAACCATCACAACTATGGAAAGGGTATGAAATTGTCTATTTAAGTGGTGCTAAGTGAAGACGTGAATCTAGCTCCCCTTCCCAAATGCCTTAATCATGGTACCTAAAAAAAATTAAACAACAAGCGTGAGTTCATCACTCAGCAAAGTGTATTGCAATGAAACAAAATAATAACAGTTAACATACATACATTATGCAGGTCACAACCATGGGGAACAATTCATAAAAACTTCTTCATTCATATTCTCATTTATGCAATGCAATGCATCATGCCTCTTTGCTTAGCACATACTGGTATTGCCAAGTGCACACCCGTCGGTGTGCACCCTCTTTCCCTTCCATCCCGTGGAAGGTGACTACTCTTACTGACTCGCTTCCATTCACGATTGTGGATGAAACTACGAGGTAGGTCTTTCTCAGTGGCGCTCCGGATTATTCATAACTTTCTCACCGACCTTACCGGATTAGTTATGACTTTCTCACCGACCTGGCCTATCCTCATGCTATGAATGCACCAATGCAATTAACATAGATCAATTGCAACTATACTCATTTGTAACACTTGTATAACCATAAATTAAATACATAATCCTCAACAATGCTCACATTCATTACTTAACATTCATATTCATCTAATCAATTTCATGAATAAGAGAGGTAGTAACCTGACAAAAGGATTTCTACCACGAGGGTGAAGCAAAACAAAGAGCATTCATTCATTCTCACACATCATGCATCACAACACACTTGCCTTTAACCTCTCGAAACGGTGTGGTGAGAAGTTGATGCCACTCCCGGGGTCACACCACCTGCAAATAGATACATACCACTCAAGAACTTGACAACAAAGCAACACAAGACTCATAACTACATCGGTTTTGCGACCCACTCCTATATCCCGAAAAAATAGTAATTTGTCCAAACGGGACAGCAGCCTTCTAACGATTATAACTTGAGTTTAACAACTCCAAATCAAGTAACGAATACATTTTCTTGACCTAGAGGAAATTTTCCATCTTTTTCTAAGTATTCAAAAATTCTCATTCGGCCTCTAAGTTCCTCTAATCTGGAGATGAACACAGACTCTACCATTCGTGACACAGATTGGATAGCGCTCGGTAAAAAGGCCATAACTTTTAAATGGCTGAACAAAACTTAGTGATTTCAATATCCAATTAAATTTAATTCAAGTATCTACAACTTTCGCAATAGCCGAGCACCCAGAAAACGCCTCCAACATTTTCAAAATCGCGCCCGAAGTCAGAACTTTAATCTGCCCGAGAACAGAACGCCATCTCAGATCTAGTTTTCTTCAAATCTAACTAGTTGCAACACACCATTAGAGGCTATTAGCACTGGATTTCCCCACTAGAACAATACCTAATCCACCCCAAAAAACCCCATCAACATACCTCTCCCTGACGAATCGAAAACCCGACGAAAGTCTCCTCCTCCCGGCCTCAATCGTCCTCCAAGCGACGAAATCGCCGGATCTCGTCGGTTGCAAAGCTTCCAAACGGGGAGATCGAGGGAAGGGGAGTTAGAAGGAGGGGTGGCAGCAATGGGTTGGGGGATGGGGGCCCTAGCTAGGGCTGGGTAGGGGAAAGAGGGAGCAAAGGAGAGGGAGGGGGCGTGCGGCCAATGGTGGGGCGGCGGCTTGGGAGGGGAAGGGGGGTGGGGCGCATGGAGGGAGGGGTGGGCTAGGGTTAGGCAGGTTTGCTGCCCCCCACAAGGCCCAAAACCCCCCCACTGAAGGCTCAACCTCTCCCGAAAAGCCCAAAACTCAATCCTCTAAGGCCCAAACTCTCCTGGAAAAGCCCAAACACCCTGAAAGGCCAAAAAACACGACATAAACTCTTACTGTAATGTCGCATTCTCTCCCCCTTAACAGGATTCGACCCCAAATCCTAGGCACGCCACTACACAACAACCAAAACGAAAGGAGCTAAGTTTCACTTTTCATACCTGATAAGAATAACTCTGGGTATTGCTCACGCATGCGAGACTTCAATCTCCCAAGTCGCTTCTCTCTCTGACTAAAGCCACTGGAACTACACTGATCGAGACTCAATGGCAAGATGCTTAGGTTCAAAGACCAACGGCTCTAATGATAGCTCGCAATTGAAATCCCGCAGAACTTTTCTCTTCTAGCAATCACCTCGCACCCAAGGCAGCGACTCAGAAAAATCCGAGAGATAGGCCAATAGGAACCAAAACACACCACTATCGCAAACGGTATGACGTAGATCAGACTAAACTTTCGTTGGGCACTAACATGAACAATCCCCTTTTAAACCAAAGACACCCTTTTTAGGTGAGTCTGGTATCAAACTGAAATCTCAATTCCCACTTCTCTCTTCAACCCGATCGCGAAACTCTACATTCCAGTCTCAACCTCTCTACCACAGTCCATTGTATTCAGGACGACGCGAACCAAGCGAGACACATCACTCTAAGAAAGTCTCTAAATCATTTCTCTTGAAAACACCAACACCATCTGCTTGAACAATCGGGGTTATAACTTGTACCCCTAGGAACCAAAACACAGACTCCTATCCCTTGCAAAAGATTGAGCTTTTACAAAAGGACCAATACCCACCATTACCATCGAAAGGAATAGCCTACTTTATAACCAGGGTCCTTAACCCGCAAAAACATTAACAACCGAACAATTCACTTCGGTTGACACAAACTCGCTCATAACCTAGCGACAAAAAGATCCGATACCCTTCGAAAAAGTAATGCAAATACCAGCAACTTCCAAGTGGTCTACTAATAAATTAATCAACCCTACCAAGGAACATATCAATGAAACAATTCTCCAAGAAGGTTTGAATTGAGTCATACACTACCCTCCTTTACTTTCACTTTTAAAATAATTATAATCCACCACTGTAAAACCTAGGAACTTAGATCGTTACCAGCCCACACTAGATTTCTCTTTCTAAGAAGGTATCGCCCTCACATTCTTCCACTCAAAGGACTAGGACAAAGAGTACAATCCTTGAATATACTCAACCATATACCATAAACATTCATTTTCTTATCCCAGGCTTGAACGCAAAAGAAATCTCAATTCTCTTTAACACAATGAACGACAATCACCACCTTTAAACCAATGCGCTAAAATTCACATAGATGAGAACTCAATTTGAAAGGGGAACACCATAAAACAAAAGCACCAAAATTTACCTTGAGGAGAAACTCCATTTTAAAAGAGAAACACCGCATAAGTCTTCTACAAATGCATTTCACTTTTACCAAAACAAATCATCTCACTTTTATCCAAAGCCAAACATTTCGGAAAGAAGAAACCTATCAAGGAATCAAACACCTCCACACAACAACTTTTTATTTTTAAGGGAAAGGGAAAACTCATTTCCCGACAGAAAACTGCTTTACCAGCAGAAGTCACTTATGAAACAATCATAAGAATCGTCTTTAAGTAGCATCCACAAAACCTCACCCATTTTAATAAAATTTACCTCTAGACAAACTAGTGATATACAAATATCCAAATCAAAAACTTCTAAAACATTACATTAGATTTAGCTACTTCTTTTAACCAACAATGCAACCGATAACTCATCCTTGAAAACTAACAAATGCAATCCAATCATACATCCTTGAGCATAAATTTCGCATTCATAACTTAAGCTAATTTTCTTAGCAAAGATGAATGAATGACGTTATTTAATGGAATAAATCATTCCAAAACCTCCACAAATTACTTCAAGGTTAATCATTCTTTTATCCTCATTTTCAAACCTCAAAATTAACACATATTTAGCAACAATCACTCTAAGTTTAGGGAAGCTCTGAAACACAACATACAACATACCTTAACCGAAAGGCATTCAACCAAAATATCAAACAAACAAACTAATTCATAAACATTTAAACAAAAGTTCATCATAAATACCCCATCTCTAGTATTCTACTACGCCTTCTATTAAAGATTTCAATATTCACTACTTACTCCTTGAGAAGCCCCATCAGGATTCAACAAAAACTACATATCAAATTTCTTTTCTTTAATTACCTTTCCCAATACTTATAAATAAAGTTTATGATGTTTATCATAAGACACCCAACCAAAACTACCTCATCATGATCCCCACAGACCATCATGTCATAAAACTTCATATTCTACATTTAAAACATACTACTTCAACAAATCTTTCGGCATGATCAACCTATAAATTTCATACCACCCATGCGTCAACAACTCGACAATCGAAACTTATTCAATCAATAAATGGCTTCACAAGTAAATATTATCTCCACAAGGCAAAATTCGTAAATAGGACACTAAGATATACATTCATTAAGGATAAAATCTTACATCATGATAATTATCCATTGTTCATCCCATCACAACATGTGCTCGACATAATACCACATTTTACAATTTTCTCTATTTTAACAATGGTTTCCAACAATTAACAACACTACTAAGTCATCAATATCAATAATTTGCATAATCATAAAAACAACCACATTGTTTTTTTAGTTACCCTATCCATATACTATAACAAATTGCCACTACACAACATACTCCAACTATTTAAAATAAACCTAATAAGTTAGACCATCCCAATGCTCTTAACAACATCATCAAACAACAAATCCTATACCTTCTCAATTGACATCTGTATTAGCATTTCAAGAACACAATTACATACTTCCAATTATTTCAATAGTTCGTAATAGCAAACATAATAATTCTAGTCAACTATCATGTGTTAGGGTCGACCACCATCACAATTAAATTGTTCTACCAACCTTATATTAAAATGTCTTTAAATAACCAACCAATTTACTATTACATTAACAGTAGTTTACATCATCTTAATGTTCTAACTACACATCACGGTTTAAAGTCTTAAACATTATCAATGATCATGGGCACTTTAAAATAAAGCAACAGATTCTAAGCGTATACATTAACACATTTAATCATTCTCGCTATAGAATAATCTACGACACTAGAAGTTTATTTAATCTTAAGCTAAAGATAACAATTACATTTAATTGATTCAACTCACAAATTAACTTAGAAGTACATCATTCTATATGCCACATTATTACATACTAAGTAACATGCTAAACAACAATTCTTACTACTGACAAATAATTTCAGTCAGAAGATTACTCACATTGTTTGCAGCATTTCTCTTTCAAGAAAACCCAACCAAATCTCACAAAAAACCTTGACTCTTGAAGGACCATGTGGAGGTCCACTCGTGTTTGTGATGAGTATTTGACATGTATTTGAGCTTGGATAGTTCATATTTGAGTTTGATTTGAATTTGAATTCAATTTGAAGCATTTTGGTTGCTGTCAGTGTCGAGCGGCACAACCAGCCCCTTTAGGGCGGTACTGCCGGCCTCGGGCGGCAGTACCGGCCAGGAGGTTGGCTGCTTTTTTCCAAAGAGGGTGCGTTTTCTGTTCACCATCAGGCGGCACTACCACCAGGGTTGGGCGGTACTGCCGACCGAGCGGTAGCACCGGCTTCATGCCTGCGGTAGTGCTGGCAGAACTACGAGACACCCAGAATTAAATGAACAACAGATTTAATGATGGATTAAATGGTTCATTTAATGCACTTTAATGTTGGGCAATTCTATGTGATATGTTTTCTTGTCTTTGATGTGTGCAGGGCTCCGATCTGAGGTCATGTTGAGCTGGAGGATGGCCGGGACTAGGCGAGGAGCGCCGGAGGTTCGGAAGGCCGGTGATCGCCGGAGGATGGCTGGAGATGGAGTGGATGCAAGTCAAAGGGTCAAGGAATCCATGTGGATGCTAGCTTGACGCTGCACGGATCAAGGAGGGCCATTGGATCGCGGTTCATGAAGATAGTGTAGCGGTTAAGTCTTGTAACAACCGAAACTTTGATCAATGAAATAAAGTTTCATTTCATGCTTGTCCAACTAAAGCATTTCTATTCAGTGCATTACACTACCATTTGGACAGTAAAGCAGAAATTCCAGGGCTTCACTTCCAAACTTTATAACTCATAGTAATCAAATGTTGCTTTGTCCGAAACTCTAAGAGCTTAATGAAGTTTCATTTCTTGCCATTTCAAGCCAAGCACCTTGCCATTTCAAACCAAGCACCTCATTACTGTCTCGATCAAAGGAGTAATGCTTTTAGGGTCTCATTTTCCAAATCGGCTAGCTCAAGATTTCCAAATCCTTTTGGGCCAATCCAATGCATGTAATGACTAATGCAAGCAACCAATATGAGTTCGATAACTATGCCAGAGTTGGCCTTGTGCATAGTGCATTGGGTTGGAGTCTGAAGTTTTCGTTGCTCTGATCAAGTACTATAGCTTGTCACGGCAATTCTCTGAATTCCTCAGCTCTCTGCATCGTCTGAATCTCAGCACAGTGCACAAGCAGTGGACTAAAGCTTTGGACCGAGCTGACCGTTGGACGCCATTCGTTGCCGTTGCTCACCTCGCCTCCTCCGCTCGTACGTCGCAGCGAGGTCCAGCTCCCCGCCGTCTGCCCCCAGCTCACGGCGTCGCCCCTCGTCCCTTCTCTCTCTCCCGGCCATGCTGGTTGCCAGAGCGCGAGCGCCACGGGGCCACAGCGCCCCAAGCCTCGACCGCATCGTGGCTCTGCCCATACCGCACGTCGCCGACTCCATCACCTCACATTTAAGCCGCCCCGATCATTCCTTAGTGCTTGCTCGCCATTTTCCCTGCTCCATTGCCGAAGCACGGGAGTAAGCCCGTCGAGCCCCTCTTTGCGCAATTCTTCTCTTCGGTGGGCTCTTGTCCAAATTCTCCGGAGCTCAAGCATCTTGGGTGCTTGCTGATCATCGTGGAACCCTCCATTGCAGGTCCCATTGGCCGAACCGCCGCCGTGACCTCGCCCTTCGTCTCCGCCTCCGGCCGCACGGTGCTAGCCCGCTCCGAGCTGCCTCCGTCGAAACCGAGCGCACCTCAAGGTCCTCCTCACTCCCTAGTACGTTATTCCCCTCCAAATTCCGGGTCTAATCGCCTTCTTCTTTTCCGCCGACAGCCCTCTTCGCCGGAACCCGCCGCCTCACGCCGCGAGACTTCTTCGCTGCCGCCCGGACCGAATTGTCCTCACCCCCAGGTGCGCCGCATCGCCCTCTTGCTTCCACCCCGGTCGCCGACCTCTCTCTGCCGCCGTTGCGCCGCCGGTAAGGCCGCCCCCGCGCGGCTCTTCTCTGGGCCAATGACATGCGGCCCCGGCCGGTCAGAGGCACGAGCGCGTTGGCCCTCTGACTGGTGGGACTCGGCTGTCAGGCTTGTTGCTGGCTGTTTGAGGCACGTGCGTGCCCAGGGAAAATGTGTTTTCCTTTTGGGAAAACGTATTTTACTATTTTCTCTGAATTTCCTGGCCGATTCCAATTCAAAAATGTATAACTTGTGCTACACAGCTCCAAATGAGATGAAACCACATCCAAAATTTGTATAAAATCATGAACTTTGTGATTGTGTAAAAATATTTCAGTTTGGACTAATGTACAGAATATGAGCTCAATTATATGCTTTAGGTTAGTAATTGCATAATGTACTATTTTTGCATTTCAACTCCAAATTGAATGTAACCAACTCCATGGTAATCCTTGGTCTATAAACTTGCTGAATTTGTGGTCATATTTGAATTTGAACTTGATTTGCAATGTTTGTGATGATTGCTATGTTTCATGCTTAGAAATGCTGAAATGCTATTAACTAGTGCAACTATAATTCAAATGCATTAGAGCTTGTTCCTAGAACTTTAATATGGTATGATCATGCTACCGTATGACTTGCTTAGGTCTTACTTACTGCCTTTACATGCTTTAGTATCAATTTTGATTCATGCTCATTAAGGAAGAATGGAATTGCTAGGTCATTCTTGCTCATGTAAGCTTTTAACCTTGCAAATAGTTTAAAACGTAGTAAAACCAAACCCTAGGTTACCTCCATATACATTCCTCAACAATCCTTGAAATTGGGTAGACAAGTTTATTATGTTACCATCTCAATTTAAAATGTAAGCTTAACTTTACACATGTGCAATTGTGATCTTTTAGGCCTTTTCAGTCTTCTGTAAAACTTCTCGTCTAAATACAAAAATTAGGGAGAATAGCTCCAAATCACTCTACATTCTGTGTACTACCATGTTTAGGAAAAATATTTCATTAATAACTTGCTTTGCATTTGAATCCTATTAGCACAATAGGCCTAAGTTTTATGATTAGAGAGTGCATTGCTTAAGTAGCTAGTCTTAGATTTCTTTAAACCAAACAATCTTAGCTTCCTGAATTCGATGGTATGAATACTAAGATACATAAATTGAACCTGCTGTGTGTGGAACTAGTATGCTAGCAAATGATTGAATCTTCCCGTAGCTGCTTTGTTCTTTTGTTGAGATTTCAATTTGGCATTTACATCTGATTTCCTTTTGCCCCATTTTGATTCGTGGTTATTTGCTTTGTTGCGGTTTTTATCGTTCGTACACGTAGCTGACGACGTGTCGGAGTTCGTTAACAACGACCTCGATTATAATCCTGAGATCAATCCAGAAGAAGAGCAAACAGGCAAGCACCATCCTTTGAACATCTTGATCCCATATTTTACGATGTCTAATTTGTTTTAATCAAACTATTATGCATGCGTTTAAATTCTGTAAAGTTGCTATTTTGTGGGTCATGATAGTTAAATTCCTAACTTGTGGGATTACCTTAATCACATTGGCATGAGAACCTTGTTACAACCTAGGCTAGGATTATTCATGCTATGAAATGAAAGATGGTTGTTATCGATATATAATGCTTTGCTTAGCCATGCTTTAGTTATGGGTAGAATGTTAGGCTTGAATCTTTATGAAACTTTACAAATGTTGAAAATGGCACTAAAGGATACTATTATGTGGTTAAAAATGGAAATAAAAGTATGTTTTAGACATGAGCGAGTTATGTATAACTGAAAGTGTAATGGGTTGTCTTGCACCATACAAGTGGCCACTTGTAAGGTACAAGGATCTGGATGGATGTGGCATGAATTTGGTAATTGCACGTAGTTAGGGGGAGATACTCGCCTGAGTCAATCTAAGGACCGAACTTGATACTATTAACTGAGTTAATTGGTGCAACCACATGTGCTAGTATGGGATAGCCTTAACCTAGTAAGCTAGATAAAGTTTGAACCTTGTACGTTGGTAGGCCGAAGAGTATGGACGAACCAAGTGAGTGGTGTCGTTCGAGGGCGCTCCCTTCACCAAGGTGTTGGGATCAAGTGATCCGATACAACGGGTATGCCTTGCTATGGGGAGAACGAGGGTGATGGCTAGCGGGACCATCGTGACTGTTGAAATTCTGCCGCCATAGCAAGGACAGGTCATACTCGGGCTAGTGCAAGGTTAGGCTTTAGCTAGTCGAAAAGTTTTGTCATAGTCTAGCAAAACGGATACTTGTGTATCGCGTGGCATGGTTGACATGATTGCTAGAATATGTCATGTGGGTAAAGTGTACACTTTCTGCAGAGATTGAAATCTAATCGATTAGCCATGCTCACAGTCACGAGCGGCTTGGAAACATAATGTCAAGTATAGTGTTTTGGTTTTAGTTTTGCAAAATAGCTTGGAAAATGGTGGTCTATTGTGTTGGTGTAAGACAGTGGTGGGTTGGTTATGTTGCGAGTGTCGTTTATGGCCATGGAGGGTCATGAATGATTGTTCAATTACTTATATGCTACTTGTAGTTTTTAATCAAATGCTCATTTCAAATGTTATCGATGTTTAACGAATTGCATGGTTACAAATAAAAGTTGCTTTATGCTGAAATTTGAACCTAGATTAGAAGCTTTCATCCATTGAATAGCCTAGCATGTATAATTACTTCCATACACTAAAGTCTTGCGAGTACATACGTGTACTCACCGTTTGCTCTACTTAAAAAATGTTTAGAGGAAGGTAATGACGACGCTCCTGATGACGCTTACTTCGAACCGGGTTCCAGCGACTTCTTAGATGGTTGAACTAGGATTTTCCCCAGTCGGATGCCTTTTGGGTTATGGGTGGCATTCCGTAGTCTTTCTTTTGGACTTATGCTTATTTCCGCTGAACTTACTCTCTTTTGTTGTATATTTGGCCGGTCGGCCCTGAACTTGTAACTTAAGCGCTTGTAATAACCGCCAGACTACTTTAAGTATTGTTCATAATTGTATGTGTGATGTATCATCTCGATGTGCTAAGTATGTGTGTGCTAGGCGTTGATCTTGGGAAATAGCACTGAACACATATGCGGGAAGCTTGGATTGATTCCAACCGGTTGGCAAGAGCACGAGTGTTGCGCCGATTGGTTGATCTCAATCCGAGTACGGTTTCAGATAAGCGATTGAGATTCTTTCGGGTTGCATCATTATCCAGTCTGATGCAACAGTAAGATTCATTATTGCTAATCTAAGACCGGAGCCCCCACAAGTCTACTTTCTCGCAATTTAAATTCCGCAAGTTGATTTTGCTTCTGCTCCTTCTACTTGCTCTTGATTCTTCATGCCTATGATGAGTGATTGATTGGATGAGTCTTCCTCGAGATCATATCCCAATCCTCTAGGCAACTCTTCAAGTCTTGTGAGAACCCGATCTCTTGAGCCTTCATGAAGAAATCTTCATAGATCGAGTTTTTGGGTTGATCTTGCGTACTCTAGGTTGCTGTGAGCTTGTATTGTAGACCAAAAAGCTTGATAAATGCTTTATGTTGCATAGAATTAGTAATCTTCCGTTAACCCAAATGAATGAGACTTTATGATCTGTGCATATGGTGAATTCTCTATGTTGCAGAGAAGGCTTTCATTTCTCCACAGCTAACAGAAAGGCTAAGCAATCTTGTTCATATGTGGACAGTGCCTGTGCTTTAGGTCTTAATGCCTTACTTAAGTATGCAATTGGGTGCTTTTTCTGCTTTAAAATTGCTCCCACTCCTTTGTCACAAGCATCAGTCTGTATCACAAACTCCTTCGAAAAATCAGGCAGAGCTAATACAGGAGCTGCGATCAGGGTTTTTTTAATTGCTTGAAATGCTGCTTGTTCTGTGCTAGTCTATGATGCACGGACACGGATACATCGACACTAACATGAAATTCACCATTTTTTTCAAAAAATACCGACATGGCTATATATTTAAATAATAATAATATACATATGTATTATTTTTCATTTTTCTACGTGTTTGTTAAACTAAAATAATGTAAATTGGGAATATGTATCTCATCCTTTGAAACTTCACTACTAAGCTGATCAAGAATAGGTACCCTTAGCACTTATGATATGCCCCAGATATTCTAGTTGTGGTTGTGCAAAAGAATACTTGGATTCCTTAACCAGCAACTGATTAGCTTTTAGAATATCAAACAATGCTTGAGGATGTTGTTGACGTTCTTCTAAACTTTTGCTGTAGATCAAAATACCATCCATGAATACAAGAACACACTTTCTGATCAAAGTAGCAAATATGTTATTCATGGCTGCTTGAAATGTGGCAGGAGCATTTGTGAGCCCAAAGGGCATGACTCTGAATTCCCAATGGCCTTCATGAGTTCTAAATGCTATTTTGTATTCGTCTTTGATACAATCCTGACGTGATAGTAGCCAGACCGAAAATCTAACTTAGTGAACCATTTAGCTCCATTCAACTCATCTAACAGTTCATCAACCACTGGAAATGGATATTTGTTCTTTACAGTCACTGAATTTAAATGTCTGTAATCAACACAGAATCGCCAGGTGCCATCTTTCTTCTTGACTAACAAAACTGGTGAAGCAAAAGTACAAGTACTAGCCTTGATGATGCCATTCTGCAGCATTTCTTTAACCTGTTTTTCTATCTCATCTTTCTGACTAGGAGCATATCTGTAAGGCCTAATGTTGACAAGTTTTGTACTAGGCAGGAGAGGTATGCTGTGATCAAAGGATCTACTAGGAGGAAGCCCTTTTGAATCTTGAAAAATTTCAGAATGCTTGATACCATCAGGTATGTCTTCCTTGATATGTTCAGGAGAAGCTGGGCACAATTGTACAAATTGAGCCATGCCTCCCTTTCTGATTAACCCTTTGAGCTTCTTTGCTGACATTTTTGCACAAGATTTACTCTTAATACTTGAGTCCTCTCAATGTGATACATTTGCCTTGATATGTGAAACACAGTTTTTTCCTCCTCCGATGTATCCACATAGGACTATGATCCTCAAGCCATTCCATGCCTAGAATCATATCATAGCAGCCTATTTGAAGGACTCTGGCATTTGTTGTGAAAATGTGGCCTTGCACCCACCAATCCAAATTAGGAAACATTTGGACGGTTGGTAACTTACCCCCATTGGCAATAGTGACTTGGACTACCGGAACCTGTTCTGTGTGACACTGGAGTCTTTTAACCAAGTTGTCACTAATAACGTTACCTGAATTGCCAAAATCCACTAATACCAAAATTCCCTGATTAATGAATAGTCCTTGAAGCCTGATAGTTTTTCTGCCCTGAGTACCAACTGCAGCACAATAAGATATACTATTCAACAGCTCTTCTTCACTCTTTACAGTCAGCTTCACTACAATCATCACCATCAGTGCTTTCCAATTGCAAAATTTCTAGCAACTCTTCCAGAACATGCAAGGGAATATTCTTTGGGCATTTGTGACCAGGACCGAATTTTTCTCCACATTTAAAACATTCTACTCTATCTTTCCTGAGGGCTTTCAAACTGCTGTACTTGTCTTCTCATTTGGGTTTCTTGACCTCCTTGACATCTCCTGGTGCAGCACCCAATGTTGCCTTTGCCTGCATGATTCAGTGGCTTGTTGTTGTACTTGCTGAAATCCCTGTTGTCAGTTTTCTGATGGGGCTTCTTGACAGATGCTTCTAACTCTTCTTCCTGTAATAATGCCAAGGATAACGCAGCATCAACTGTTCTAGGCTTGTGCAATAATATTGCTACTCTAATTTCATTTTTCAAGCCATCTACAAACTTACTGACAAAAGAACACATCATCATAATTCCTATTGTGCGCTGGAGCCATATGCATGGCAGTTTGAAAATTTTCAAGTTCAACAATGCTCTCATATAGTTGTGATATAGGTCTCTCCCAAATTTATTGTCTACTGCTATGCACAACTCTACCCAATTATCAACCATGTGGTGTGCCTCAAATGTCTGTAGCCATAAGGCAGCATTACCATGGAAGTGCAGAGCAGCACAAAGTGCCCACAGATGGACTGGAACATTAAACATACTGAGATATTTGTCACACTTCTCTTTCCAGACTCTAGGGTGCTCACCATCAAATTTAGGAAACTCAACCTTAGCCATCCTAAATTCTCTAGGTGGATGGGGGTTATAGTACCGCTGCGCTTCAGTTCCTCGACTACCACTAGCATTCAGATCAAACAACACGGGTGATTTACCCTCTTTTTTATGGTGCAATTAATCATTTACCTCGTATGTCTCTTTGACATTTGACCCTAGAGTCCACATATCAGTGAGAAATTATGGAGCAAATGATCAATGACACATGTAAGTGAGGGCAAATCATTAATTGTTTCCTGTGTCCTCACCCTGGTGTTGCTTTCCCTCGTTGTGCCCATCGGGCCGAGGTGGCTCTGGGCGAGGTAGAGTGGGCGGAGTCCCCCTCCAGTGAGGCGACTCGCTTTAGGGATCTGGATCCATAGGTATTTTTGGTTGGGTCCGGGTCCGAATATAGACCCGTGGGTATAATAGACCTGGATCCAAAATTATAGCTTGAGAGATTAGATGAGCAATTTTTTTTTTTGTATAAGACAAGTTGTAATGTGAATTACTTTATTTGTATGGGTTGCAATTGCATGCTAAGCAATCTCATGTTGCATGAATTTTGTAGACAGCGTGCTTGAAGTCAGATGTTACAATGTTTTCTGAAAAGCTGTTTCGGGTCCTGGGTACCCGTCGGGTCTAGACCTGGGTCCAGATATGGACCCGTATGTGCTTTCGGGTCCGGATCCGGATCCAAAATTCGGGTCTCGAGTTCGGGTCCACGAAAGCAAGATCCGGAGCTACCCGACCCGATTGTCATCTCTAACTCGCTTGCCTAGGTTCACCGAGTTTTTGGATTAATCGGCCAAATCTTTGAGTGGAACGGCTACTTGGAAATCTACTAAGAGCATCTCCAAGAGGGGCCTTAAATATGGTCCTAATTTGAATTATAGGGCTTTTGGGGAAAAGATTAACTCCAGCAAGGACTCTAAATTGTTAAAATTTAGCAAATTGTTTTAGGGCCTCTAGGAGAGTAGCTATATTTAGCAACTCTGTGATTGAGCCCTATCTTCATTGGGTTTTAGGGCCTAATTGCTGAAGTAAATATTTCGTTGGAGCCCTAAATCTAATTAGTTGGGGTCCTAAATTAAAATTTAAGGCTCATTTTTAGGGCTCTCTCTTGGAGATGCTCTAATGGATCGATAGATGGGTCCCTTGTGAGTCTTAACAAGGAAGGGAAACATTAATTTGTTTGAATGAGACTCAGTTAACTGGTTTGAACAGGGCTGTGCCCGTTTTTATTGAATCGAAAAAATCGTGTCAAATAAACCGAACCAAATAGGTCAACTCAATTTAACCGGTATAGGTATTTAATGTGACATGACAAGAATCTGATTTTTTGGATACAGTTTTTCGGTAAAAACGGTGAGTAAACCGAAATAAACCGAATACCAAAATAAAAAAAATACATATATAATTAAATAAAGTAATGATCAAATATGTATAAAGTATGATTTCATATGGAAATAATACATAAGATTTGTCAAAGTCATGGTTAAATGTGTAATAATTTTTACTAACATATAATTAGATAGATTAATAGTCAAATATGTGTATTAAAAACCATATCGATGTTCAAAATGATAAGTAAAAAAAAAAAAAAACGATTCATGTAGTTTGGTAAGTGTGGTATTTATCGATACCAAACCGAAAAATTATAGTATTTATCGATAACGAACCGAAACTCTATTTAGTATATTTAGTATCTTATTTTAATTATCATATTTAAAAAACATATCTATCAAATCGTATTTATCAACTATACGATACGCATAACTCTAGATTTGAATGACAAGGATGTGCATGCCTGGAGCAACCGTAAATACACGATGCAGTAACACGTTAGCAAGTACAGCCGTATAGGTAACCTCTGTCTCAATTTTTTATAAAAATAATATTTTTTTATTCAAATTGCAAAATTATATTTCTATTCAAAAAAGTTACAAAAATATACCTCTATCTCCATTTGAATTGTCGACCGGGTCCTGTCGACAATTCAAATGGCGACAGAGACCACAACCTTGTCGACTAAATGAATCTACGATAAAATAATTCGTCGGCCAAATTCAATCCTCAACAAAACAGTCTATATCGCCAATTGAAATGGCGACAGAGGTATATTTTTATAATTTTTTGAATCAAGGTATATTTTTACAATTTGAATAAAAAAAGATATTATTTTAAAAGAAAATTCTAACCTAACTAGCTGAGTGTACACCTGCTTGACTATGCATAATGATATATCGTACCCAAATTATTTCTGTGCTTGTATCCCAGTCCAGGACTCCAGGTGTGGTGCCGCACTTTTTTTAGATGAGGTGGCGCATGCTTGGATGGTGAAAAGGGCAAAGAAAAATACACCCCTCTAATTATAAATAGTTATCGTTTTAAATATTGATATAGTTTCTAAAACATAGGTTGGACTACTAATTTATATTATAATATATTTATAAAACCCAGTAAAATTATAATATTATGAAAATATTTTCAAACCAAATCTAAACGTATGATTTTTATGTATACAATTTAAATATTTAAAAAGATATTAGTAGTAAATCTTCGAATGCTTGGTTGTACCTATATATAAAACGATAATTATTTGTGATCGAAGAAAGTATATTTTCCTCTACTTAAAAAGAACTAGTGATGATGGTGCGTTCATTCACTCCCCCGGCCCCCTCCTTATGAAAGAACGAGTACCATTATGTCGGTCCATCTTTTATAAATACTAGGCAGTGTTGCGCGCGTTACCGCGCCGTGCGAAATTTGATCCAATTTTTTTTTGGAAAAACATAGTAAGATTTAAGTTTTTTTTTTTGTTCTCATAGGCTTTTTTTTTTTAAAAAAATACGCTAAGTAGGAACCATTGACGAATTTGCGTAACAACGAGTCTTTTGGGGGGAAAAATGAATAACACATGTTTCGGAAAATATTAGATTTCGAGTTGCCAAAAAAATTATAGATGCCGAGTTTAACACCCTATGCGTTCACCGGGTAATAATACATGTTTTAGAAAATATTAGAGATCGAGTTGCAAAAAAAATTATAGATGCTGAGTTTAACACCCTATGCATTCACCAGGTAATAATACATGTTTTGAGAAATATTATAGATCTTTTCGAAAAAATTTATATTTCAAGTTGCCAAAAAAATTATAAATGCCGAGTTTAACACCCTATGCATTCACCGGGTAATAATACATGTTTTGAAAAATATTAGAGATCGAGTTGAAAAAAAAAGTATAGATGTTGAGTTTAATACCCTATGTGTTCACCGGGTAATAATACATGTTTTAAAAAATATTAGAGATCGAGCTACAAAAAAAAACCTCTAGAGATAGAGTTGAACACATATCACTTTTGACGACATTATTTTTTTCGGGAAAAAAGGACAAAGGACTCGAAAGCAATGAACGGGGATCTGTTCTTATTTTTTTGGACCTAAGCGCTATTCCGAAAAATTAGAAAAGGGCTCGTTCGAGATTTGTATTTAACGGGAGTTTTCTTTCGTAAAATAACGAAGGAGGGACCTAAACGCTATTTGAAAGAACACCTGGTTTATTTTGGTAAAAAAGTTTTTACTCCCATAGTTTTGGGCCAAAAAAATTTAAAAATTTTCTAAGGTTTTTTTGTAATTTTACAGGAAACTATCCATAATTTAGAGAAAGCTGGAGGCTCTTTTGCAAAAACGGCGAAGACGCGACGTGGCTTCCCTGGCTCTCAGCAAAACTTCCACGATTAATAGAGGTAGTATTCAGTCGCCGATTCTCTCGCGTATCATACTCTTCATCACAAACGGTGAGATTTTCTATCATTTTTCAAGTATACCAAATCATCCATTAAATATATACCAAGAGATAATAAAATTTTAAAAAATTAAAGTATCCAGACAAACTAAAGTCTAAAAGTAAATTAGTTGGGAGGTAACGGTAGCTCGCAAGGATAATAAAACTCTCACGCAAACCTTGGCTCCAACCACCGCTTATTCATCTACTACTCCCATGCGCGCAGTTGGCAATCAGTTTGGTATATCATTGCTTCGGACCTAAACCCGAACCCGAATAGTATGAGACTCGCCCGAACTCATTAAGTTTCACGAGCATGGATATGTGCCCACGTCCGAACCCGATGGGTACCCGAAACTCAATCGGTACCCATGGGTAGGATGGCAACGGCGAAAACAATATATTCAGGCACAATAGTATCAACCACCGGTCATTTTCTTACAAGAAAATTTGTCAAGATCCTAAGCATAGTTTAAAGGGGCATTTGGATATTTGCCACTCTAGGAATTGGAAATTCGATGGTATGTTGAAAATCATGCCATTGAGTGGCATTTTTTACACATGTCATCGAATTTTCAGATTGAGGAGTGGTATATATCAGATTATTCCTATTTTTTTTTTTTTAGTTTTTAAAAGGCAATAAAGACATACATGGACGAATAGAAACATACGATGCTTCAAATATTAATGGTTCTCAGTTCACAGATAAAATTTACATACTATCCATTCATAGTTTCTAGTGTAAAATAAGCTATTGTGTAGTACATACTATCCATTCATCTATTACATAGATAAAACATAGCATGGATCAATAACAATGCTACAACACCAAAAGGTAAAGTGGATATAGTCGAAGCAGAAATGAGGAGAAAAACACTCACATTTGGTTGCATACATATTTCAACATCTTAGGATTTAACTCAAGACCACATAAATTTGAGCTAGTATAGCCACTCTATTTTGAACTGCGCAACCGAATTAGTGAGGATATGTTGAAAGATCAGATAGTAGCCTAGGAGGGGGGAGGGGGCGGGGTGAATAGGCTTTTAAAACTAATTTAAATTAATCGCAGCGGAAAATAGATCGAAACTTCCGATACGAGGGTCGAAACTTCCGCTCCAAATCGGAACTTTCGATGTTACTATCGGAATGTTCGATTAGTCTGGAGTCTAGAGAGTATCAAAATGAATTACGCCTAAATACAAATCGTTTCCTACTCAAGGTATGAAGCATCTAGGCCGCCAAATTCATTTTGGTTTTGGTAATTAATGACAATCGACTTAAAGGAACTAATTATTTCTCTACAGAATTTGAGAACAGGTTAATCGCAACTGCGGCACCACAGGATTGAGCTACAAAGGACAAGAGAAGAAAACTTATGATTGAGGTATAAGTTTATAACATTGCCCTTTTATGTTTTTTACCGATCTCAGAGTTTTGGAGAAAAGATCGGGTTTTTAGAATAGTTGTCTTACTATAAAGTGGGAAGTGGATTAGTATCTTGAAGTGTCAAATGGTTTGAAATGTGGCTCAAACATCTTTCAAAAATCATATTAGAAGGTTTGTTTGAAGTTGAGTCTTAAAAACGTGCATCTTCAGTAAAACCGGCACTACCGCAGGTATAGTCGCGGTAGTACCGCAAGAGCGGTACTACCGATATTTTTAAAGCGGTAGCTATTTTCCAGAGATAGTTGTTTTTGGGTAGTTCCATTTTTCTCTGGACCGGCACTACCGCAGTTATATTCGCGGTAGTACCGCAAGAGTGGTACTACCGATATTTATATAGCGGTAGCTATTTTCCAGATACAGTCGGTTTCAATTATTTCTATTTTTTCTCTGGGCCGGTACTACCGCAAGTAAAAATGCGGTACTACCGGTAGAGCGGTAGTTAAAATCCAGTATGCATTCTTTTTACGCAGAAGTTGTCTAGCGGTACTACCGCAGTGCTGAATGCGGTACTACCGGATCATCGGTGGTACCAGATTTGATTCAGCTATAGTCTTTTTCCAGTAAGGGGTGTTTTTGAACTCATTAGCACTATTTTTAAAAGTAGGCACTACCGCCGTTCATCAAGCGGTACTTCCATGTTTGCGGTAGTACCGAATTTTATATAGCGATAGTTATTTTCCAAAAAGTGATTTTTTTGAGTTAGGTCTTGATCCAATTAGCGGTACTATCGCAGTTTGCACGCCGGTAGTACCGGGCTTCAAAAATACGGACCATTTTAGCGCGCATTTAATGCGCACAGTCGACCATTGCAGTCAGACTGCTGAAGGGCAGTAGTACCGGTATTTTGCTTGCGGTACACCGCTCCTATTGATTTTTTTAGGATCAACGGAGTAACGGCTAGTTTAGTTGGTGGAGGCTATAAATACCCCTCCAACTGCATTTCTAGAGACTCTTAGACATTCATTGATTACTCTTGAGCTCTAGCAACCTTCTCCTCTCTCATGTGCATTCATTTCTTCATTTGAGAGGATTCAAAAGCTTTGATTACTTTGAGTGTGTTTGAGCCAATTGAAAACCGTTTTAGCACTCAAGTGAGGATCCACCTTATATTCTCTTAGAGATTGCCGCCTCCTAGACGGTGTGGTGGTGGTGAATTGGTGATCTTCTCAACGAAGATTGTGAGAAGGCCCAATTCGGTGTAATGGCAAGGAGCTTGCCTACCCAGAGTGAGGAAGAGCTACCCCGAGTATATGAGGAAGACTCAATTGCACAAAGGAGCCAGCTTGAAGTAAGTCAAGCTACCTCAACGTGGATTAGGGGAGACCGGCAAGTCTCCGAACACCATGGATAAATCTTGTGTCTCCAAATTGTGGTTTGCATATTCGTCTCAAATTTGTTTAATTTGCTTCACTAGTTTTCTTAAGTTGAACTCTAGCTAAAACCAATCTACATTCTTAGTGGTAGCTTTTGTTGGTGCACTCTAGTGACACATAGAATTTTTAGGCCTTGATTGCAAACTCTATTGTTCCTAGTTTCAATTAGTTATTTATTGCAATTAGAGCTAAAAAATTTTATAACCTCCTATTCACCCCCTCTAGTCGGTTATCCTTGATCCTACAAGTGGTATCAGAGCTTGATCTCTCAACATTAGACTTTACCGTCTAGAGAGAAAAGGATGGCTAGTGAGGGTGTATCCATAGGGTGGTATCAGAATTTGTTCTCGAAGTTCAGATCCTTGAGGGGATCCTATGTCTCCATTGAGGAAGCTCGATCGCACTTGAGCCAGGTCTTTTTCAACCATTTTCCTCGCCAATCTTGATCACACTTGAGACTTGGCTTCACTTCTTGATTTCTTTCCTTTCGGAGGCGAAATCGAACCTTCACAAACTCCCACGGCACACCACAATCTTCGGGTGCTCGTGAGCAACTCCTAGCCATCTAGGAGTCCACAACCTCCGAGAGTAACAAATGCAACGCGAACTCGATCTTGGAGATGAACTCTAGTGCTCAAGATGAATATCTCAATCTATTGCTCTTAGCACTAAATCTCATTCCCCACACCTCTCTCAAGAAATAGATCACAAAGATCAAAGAGGATGAAGAGAGAAAAGCCTCAAAGATGTGAGTGAACTGCTCTAAAGGCCAACACTTTCAAAGGGGAGAGTAGGGGGTATTTATAGGAGGGGGCAAAACTAGCCCTTATACCTCCAACCAGCCAGACATCAGAACATCCGATCAGAACATTGGAATATCCGATTCGGCTAAAACTCTAGAAACGCTTCATACCCCAACTCTGCACAAATTTGAATTTTACACATATCGGACTATCTGATATGCACGATCGGAACATCCGATCCGTCGAGAGATGCACCTTTTCAATCTAAGCCTAATCGGACTATCCGATCCTACAGATCGAAACTTCTGATCTTTTCAGAGAAGCACTTTTAGTATATCTATCTAAAAAATGTTTCTAAGTCCTGATCGGACTATCCAATCCTACAAATCGGAACTTTCAATTTTTACAGAGAAGCATCGGAAACTTAGACCACTTAGCACCAGACTTTCTAATGGATCGGAGTATCCGATCACTTGATCGGAATATCTGATCCAGACACTGAAAAACCAATCCCGATGAATGTGTTGTGACTCGTGTCTCTCAACTTTTTCTAGCTAATATTCATCTGAGCATAGAGACATGTCTTTAACCATCTACGTTGTATCCATTTTAATAGTACGGCATACCTATTTACTCAACAAAATATAAATCAATATCGAAATGATGCCATTTTTCTTCTAACTTTTTGGGTCGCCAATGTCCGTAGAAGATCTTACTTTGGGACTTTCACTTATTTATTAACTCATTGAACGCATTAGTCCCTTAATCATTTGTCATTAATCATCCAAAACACATTTATAGGCCTAGATGCACTTTCACATGTTTGTATTAAAACTGACAAGAACAAAGTGTAATAATATACTTCATACTCTGAGCAAATATTTGACATGGCAAAGATGCTGTTAGAATCTAAACCTTAATTCTACCTTCGAGCTTCCGGGGGAGTCAATGGCTTTAGGAAAGGCACCATGCATGCAACATGCCCTTAATTCTGAAAGGATCAAAGATGTCACCTAGAGGGGGGGGGGGTGAACATGCCCTTAATTCTGAAAGGATCAAAGCAAGTCAATCTGGAGTCTCCGGGTATTATGTCCGGATACTCCGGCTTGTCCGGAGTGTCCGGTATCTTATCCGGATACTCCGGGTTGGGGGGCTCGGGAACGAAACTAGAACTAGTTAAACTAGCGACTAGATACACGAATAACAATCCGAAAGACAATCTAGTAACTTAAGCAAGAGTAGATCTAGAGCAATGAAGTAAAACAAGCTAGAGCAAAGATCTACAAGAGCAAATTCACACAAGTAAACTAGAATGCAAACGGGAGAAGTGGAGACACTATTTTTCACCGAAGTTCGGATTCTTGAAGGGAATCCTACGTCTCCGTTGAGGTGGCTCGGTCGCACTTGAGCCGGGGTCTTTTTCAACCCGCTTTCCTCCCGGTGTTGCACAAATGCACTCGCCGGCTTCACTTCTTGTCTCTTCCCTTTCGGAGGCGAGCCATGCCTTCACAAACGACCGGGGCTCACCACACGCGTTGGTAGCTCCCGGTGACTCCTAGCCGTCTAGGAGACCTTCAACCTCCAAGAGTAATAGCACCACGGAAGTCGCTTGGAGGATGAACTAGTGCTCAACAATTCGAATTGAATGCACCTAGCACTTTACTTCTTCCTCTCCTCACCAAAATGGATTAACTATCAAATCAAATGGTGGGAGGAAGTAGAGGCTCTATTGAATGCTTTGAGAGTGTTAGAAATGGCTTGAATGCTGCAATGAATGAGCTCAATTCGGATCCTAGCCGTTGGGAGAGAGTGGAGGCTTTAAATAGTCATTTCAAAAACTAGCCAGATTACTCGTTTTCTCTGAGTAGGAGTGTCCGGACAATTAACCCGGAGACTCCGGGTTATCCGGATACTCCGGACAAAATGTCCGGATACTCCGGACAACCTGGAACTCAAAGTGGCCGAGGGGTCCAACCCGGAGACTCCGCACAAATTGTCCAGATACTCTGGATTGAATCCGGATACTCCGGATTGAATGTCCGGAGAGTCCGGGTTACTCAGCTCGGTTGGAATTAAAAACTTTTGCAAACTAAATGCATGAGTGCTAATTTGAGATGCAAGTTTTGACGTTGAGCACATGCACATCCTAAAGGCGATTTCTCGTCGTACCCTCTTAATAGTACAGCTATCCTTAAGACACAAATATAAAATGAAAATTACAAATCTTGGCTTGATGCTGTCTTTTCAACTTTGGAGAGGTTGTGGGGGGCATCCAATCCCATTCCAACTTGATATGATCTCGATATCTGCATTAATCTTAGTTGAAGCATTAGATCACATTAATTGTGTCATCATTAATCACCAAAATAATTTGAGGGGCCTAGATGCACTTTCAATCTCCCCCTTTTTGGTGTATTGATGACAACACAATTAAATGCAAAATGGAATGTAAACAGGATATAGTCTATACGGAAGAGCTCCCCCTAAATGTGTGCATTAGAAGTATTTGAGTGGAATCAAATGCACATATTTAACAAGAAAAGACCGAGAGCTCCCCCTAGAACATTGCATCCGAGAGCATTCATCACAAATAACTAAATGTAACCCATGCATAAGATAAATATAAAGTCATTACATGGATAAAGTGAAATAACAGAGTTCACGACAATCAGAACAATAAAAGCAACACAAGTAGACCACGAATGAACGAAAACCGAGACAACTAAACGACGACAACTAAAGATATCACTCCCCCTTTGGCATCAAGACACCAAAAGGAGGAGGAACAAGGGAAATCACTCGTCGTCGCCTTCGTCGTCAGACGCAGAATACTCGCTGCCAGGGTCATCTCCAGGAGCTGGCGGAGCAGAAGAGGTGATGCCAAAAAGCTGATCTGCGGAGGTGGCATCACTACTCTCCTCAGAGGACCCGGAGGAGTCACTGGGGGAAACTGCCTCGCCATAGTGGCGGCGGATGCTGCGAATGTCTTGACCATTCTTCTTGATCTGCCGGCTCATCACCTTCTGCTTGGTGGAGATGTCACGGCAAAGACAGAAGATGTGCTTCAACATCTTCTGGAGCGTCTTGCTTTCGGAATCTCATTGCTTTCGGAAGGAGCAGGAGGCACGACCCGGAAGCGGGCGTAGAACTCGAGGCACGACCCCGTCGAGTCCTAGGAGGAGCAGGACCAGGGGCTGCAGGAGCAGCAGGAGCGGTAGGAGGTCGAACCTTGTAGGATAGATGCTCCACATCTCTGACAAAGTTCAGACCTGTCACATTCACAATTAGTGCCATCACATAAGGAGCGTAGCTGCAACTAGCCATGTTGCTCTGAGCATTCTGCCTCATTGTCTCCCATAGAAAATCGGCAATGTCGAACGGGTGGGTGCGCTCAACGAGGTGAAAGAGCAAGTTCCTTCCATAGGAACTGATGGCAGAAGCATCTCCCTCCTTGGGCCAAAGAGTGACCCTGAGGATCCTGTTCAGCACAGCAGGCACCTCCTTTAGACCCTTGATTGTCCCAACAGTGAAGCTCTTCGAGGTGTCATACAATGCCTCAATCTGTTCGGGAGTCAAGACCTTCTTGGCATGCAGCTTAGGGTTCGCATTGTATTGGAGATGAAGCACTCTGGCGAACCTCTTCTTGTTTGACACATACCAGACTTTATCAGTCATCCACCAAATGGCTTCTTCATTCTTGTCGAAGTACAGAGTAGCATAGAATTGCATGATCACTTCATTATTCCAATCATACTTGAAAGCCATTATGTTCTTAATCTGATGCATCTCACAGATCTGGATGATCTCAGTAAAGACAGGATTGCTAGCTGTTGCCATGTACTCCCAGTCTATAGTCTTCATTCTGACCACTGGGTGCTCAAGAGGGTAGAGGACCGTCTCATAATAGTCTGACTGAAACCGGTTCCAGAACCGGCGGTCCACATACTCGTCTTGATAGAGATCAAGCGAATCTTTCTTCCTGTGCTCAACAATAGCTTTGCCCTTGCCTGACCCAGTCCGATAATCAATAATCCTCATGGGGTTGACCGAGGCTGGGTACCTCCAGACTGGCTTGGCCCTGATCAAGGGTCCAATGAAACGACCCGAGTCCCGATACTCCCTCCTCTTCTGATCACGCAGCACGGTATGAGTATCTGCAGGGTGCTCATCTGGATCAGGCTGAGGCAGAGGAGGAGACTGAGCCTGAGTCTGAGCCTGAGGCTGCGGCTGAGGTTGAGACTGAGAGCCAGAGGGGATCCCACCCATTGGCCCTTTTGAGGTAGCACGCTTCATCACAGTGCGCCTCAGCCTTTTGGGAACCGGAGGTAGAGTAGGATCCGGAGGGTTGTCCGGAGGAGGCGAGCCTGGAGGGGGCGCGCCTGCAGGAATCTGAGGAGGAGGTGGAGGACTCCGAGGAGGATCTCCACCACCTGACGTCCCCTAGGAAGGATCCATCTGGCCAGACAAAGCGATACAAACAGATTTAGCCGCGAAATGACTCGAAACAGTGAAGACAGAAAATTGGCCGAGCCATACAACCCGGAGAGTCCGGACAAAATATCCGGAGACTCTGGACTGCATCCGGAGACTCCGGACTGCATCCGGAGACTCCGGACAAAATGTCCGGATACTCCGGATAGAACCCGAAGACTCCGGACAAAGGTCTGGACACTCCGGATGCGCCAGACAACGCGCATGGCAGGATGGATTTCAAGGAATCCAAACCGAAATCAATACGTAAAGGATTCATATGGACACAAGGTTGAAGATATAGCAGATTACAATAACAGATTGGCCATAGATTTCGCGGGAGAGGGCTAGAACTCGAACTTACCTCAAGAGGATTTGAAATCGAATGAAATTTGAGGAAGGACGAGGTCGATCCCTCGATCTTAAGGGCCAAGAGGGTGAGGAGCCACGCCCTAGACAAGGAGATCCAAAGGAAACCCTAAGAATTGAGGAAATGAATCAAATCCCAAAGAGAAGAGGGTTAGGGCAAAGGAGTCTTACCAAGATCTTCAATGCCAAGAAGAGGAAGGGGATCCAAGAGCCTTGGAGATGAAGAGGAAGGTGAGAAATTGCCCTAGCCAAGAGGAGAGTACGGGAGAGGGAGAGGCGCGGTGAGAAAATGGAGAGGGAAATATGAACCGTGCGGGTGGAGGGGGTATAACCGAACCCCCCAACCCGGAGAGTCCGGATAATAAGTCCGGATACTCCGGGTAACCCGGAGACTCCGGGTTTAACGTCCGGATACTCCGGATAAACCGGAGACTCCGGCTTAAAACCACGGATACTCCGGGTTTTCCAGCTCGGGAAGAAAAGGAGTTTTTCAAGGAAAGCTTCGGAGACCCGCGGAGAGAGATAGGAGGGAATCCTAGGGCATCCATCCACCATGTGACTAGCTAACAATCAAGCAATCAGACTATAGTCACATAGTAATGATGCGATCATAAGATCAAGAGCCAATAACACATGGTAAATTCATAGAAAAAGATAAATAAAGTTTTGAATTTCATTTTTCATTCAACACACAATATGTGAGCATTCCTCAAGCCACATTACGAGAATCTAAAATATTTAGACCACTCAACTCGCAAAACCTTTTCTCATCAAGGGGCTTGGTAAAAATATCAGCTAATTGATCTATTGTGCTCACATGTTGTATATAAATTTCGCCCTTGGTTGCATGGTCTCTTAGAAAATGGTGATGAATATCGATATGCTTGGTACGGGAATGTTGAACAGGATTGTTGGCTATTTTTATAGCGCTCTCATTGTCACACAGAAGTGGAACACTCTTGTAGGATAGGCCATAATCACTTAAAGTTTGTCTCATCCAAAGTAATTGGGCACAACAACTCCCGGCGGCTATATACTCGGCTTCGGCAGTGGATAAGGCTACGGAGTTTTGTTTCTTGGAAGACCACGAGACTAGAGACCTACCCAAGAATTGGCAAGTCCCCGAGGTACTCTTCCTATCCACTTTACAACCGGCATTTGTTGCATCATAGCATGCATCAACTGAGTCTGAGCAGCAAGAAATGCTCCAAAATTCTGCATATCAACTGGCGGTGCTGGTGCTCCATCATTGGGGTTTTCTGCTGGGCGAGAACCACATCCATTGCTTCCAAAGTTTCCGCGGGTGTTCACCATCTGTCGATTTGCTCTAAGTTTTAGAGATGAGGGGGAATCAAGAATAGACAAGTAATATGGAACTTATGCGGGGCGAAAGGTGTAACTTTAAGGTCCAACTTTATTATTGATATTAATAACTTGGTATGGTTGCTTACAATGCCTAAGGGCCTTGCAACACATACTGCACACTCAGCAAACAATGAAAATCCAAATCGAACTAACACTGGAGTCTAACGCCTAAAGGGTGACTCTTTATTCTATGACGCGACTCGGCGAAGGAGTCTCTCTATAAAACCTACGCTCACTCATCGAAAACCTCCACGGCCTGGTGCGGATCTTTGCGGCATAGGCGCGAAAGCGATTGCCATGTCCAAAGAATCGTGTCATCTGTGGTAGTCGAAGAAGCGATGTCCTCATCGAGATCGACTCCTCCGGATCGGCTCGTGTAGCTCAATCTTGGCTCACAGTTGCAGTCCGTATAAAGCCATCTCCAACTCGTCAATCCTTCGCAGAAGGTGTGACACATACTCTTGAGCTTCCCGCCATCTGTTCTTCTCTGTCGTGATCTCCTTGCGGGCCTTCTATAGCTCTTTGCTTGTATCATCAGTACATCCTCTGGCGACAACAAGTCGTGCCAATCGTGTAACCATGGCATCCTCATCTGAATCGCCTTGGTCAAGAAGGTTATTCTTCTTGCGGGTGATAACGGAACACCGTGCTCTCCAACTCTCTGGCGTAGATGCGGGTAATGTGCCGCATTGCTCGTCGTGATACTTCTTGGATACCCATCTGCATTGTAGACCTCCTGGCGGTCGCGGTGTATCGAGGCGATTGCCTGGCCCTTCTTTCTAGCGGTACCTCAATCTTTACGTCACAAGCCTTGATCAATCCTGCTTGTCTGATCACTTCCACTTGGTATTGCGGCTTCTCAAAATCTCCGAGAGTCTGTAGCATATGCCAAAGTTCTGCGGCGTGACCAACCTCCAGATCGACGTAGTTGAACTCTCCCTCCATCTGTCACAAGAGTGCTCACGTAAGAACTCGAAATTTTAAATCGTGACAAGGTAAGGGAATATTCAGCAAGAGACAAGGAAAGAGAGAAGGGGGTAAGTCGAGATGTCATTTCTTATCTTGACAAATTTTTAGCTTTAGAAAATAGGTTTTATCCTCACTACGACCATTCTAGCTTAGGGTTGAGCCTCACGGTCAAGATGGCTCTGATACCACCTCTGTCGGGACCCCGAATTTGCAAATCCGGACCCTCTGTGTATTCAGCACTAGTCCAGGAACACGCTAGTGCACACAGTCTTAACATCGGTAAATATCACAATCATACCACTCGATACTAATAAAGTACTTTATTTAAATAGTCAAACTGATTACTCGACCTTATGGTCAAGTTACAAATGCACGCCTCGCAAGGCGAAACTTATTAAGAGAGAAATAGTAGCAGCGGAAAATCAAATAACTTCGTGGCGCCATCCAGTATACCACAGGCAACTGACTGGGCTCGCTCTCTAAGTAGACGGATCCTCTTGGAGCTCCTCCTCCAAAGCTGGTGTTGTCTCCTCTTCAACTGGTGTTGTATTGTGGCAAGGGTGAGTACTTGGTACTCAGCAAGTCATGCACAAAATGCAAGCTAATATACTACATGCATGGCTTGGTACAAAGGAATAGCTCAGGGTATATTTGCAGTAAAACAGCATTTGACAAATATCATAAGTAGATTCGAAAGCGGTAGAAACAAGTATAGCATAGGTAACTTCTCAAGGAGTTTAATAAACATCTTTCCCATCCTAATCCACATTTCCATCAACATCATTATTAATCCAACCCAACCTTTCAAATCCAAGTTATTTTTGAGAAAATCTAACCCTTGACTGTAATTCCCGAGCGATGTCCAATACCGCGGACACGGCTATTCGAATAGATTCTACACTCTGCAGAGGTTATGCACTTTACCCACAAGATACAGTCAAACACCACAAAGGCGAGTTCAGTAACAAAGTCTTTGGAAACTTCTAACAATACAAGTGGTCCTCCAGGTTATTGCACACTAACCCTTCCCTTAGCTAAGGCGAAGTTTAGGCCAATCAACCGTTAGATGGGTACTGGCCTCACCCAGACGCGCTCCGTACAACTTACACAAAGGGTGTAGTTGACCTCCTGAGGTCCCACAGTGCGTTATTAGCAACTTAGTCAACTAGGTCCGTCCCATTACAGACATGTGGTTGCACGTTAGACCCAGTTCAAAGGCTTGCAAGGTTAAGTCCTTAGGGTGACCAGGGCAAGACTACCCGAAGAACCAAATCAACATCCCCAATGCCACAACTGGCCCACCTGATTACTCTTGCCACATGCCCCGGTCGAAAAACTATTTATCAAACCCCAGTTGATTACCATGCACCACGTGCCATCAACATCACATGATACCTTTCCAAAACAGGTTCAATATATCATTAAGTCAACATTAACATTTGTTTGTCCAAAATCATGTCATGAGCACGTAGCAGGTCTAAGCAGTTTACTACAACGGTCTAAAACCCATGTTGGCAATTTAATAATGTCCAACTAGTAATCCACAACTAGGGTGACAAGGGTCACGGCACATATTTAAATAATCAAGGTGTCATACAGCAAATTGGTATTTATCTAATTCCCCAAATTTAAATAAAGTATTTTCTAATTGAACTAGCATGCAATAGGTTAAATCAAAATAGATTTCGAAATAGGATCAACATGGTCAAAGCACAACTTGCCTTCAAAAAGTACTTGTTCTTGGTCTTGAGTTGGATCCTGAGTCAATACTTCTCCTTCAAATCCTTCCGGCACTTCAACGTCTACTCGTAAAGCGTGCAAATAGCAAATACACGAATAAACAATAGGCAAAAAGTATCCAATCATCCAAATAAAATCCATAAACAGAGAGAACATAATTTTATGAATTTTTAGGAACTGGAATCGTTCAAATCGGAGTTAAAACGCAAAAGTTATGATTATTTAAAGTTTAAATAATCAATTAAATAATTTTACAGAGAAAAACTTTAGTCCAAAAATTAAATAAAATTCATATTTAGGTAGGTCTCAATTTTATACAAATTTAGAAATTTGAATCACTCAAATCGGAGTTGAAACGCAAAAGTTATAAGCGTTTGAAGTTTGAAACAAAATCTGAAATCATTATTCCGAATTAATAAATCATTTTCTTTTTCGGAAATTAATTATTGCGTCAGCCTGGACACGTGGCAACCGCTGATTGGTTGGCTGACGTCAGCCGGTCCATGGACTTGGTCCATGCTCGGCTCGAGTCTACCGTGGACTCGGTCCACGGCTCCTTGTGTCAGCGGCGGTGGGTCCCGCCGGGTGGCGTCAGCGATGGCGTCGGCGAGGCTCACCACGAGTCTTGGCAGTGGGACCAGCTGTAGCGTCATTCTTGGCGTCGGCGCTCGGCAGAACGGCCCACGACATCTTGAGCCCGCCATGGCGTCGGCGTGGCGTCATGGTGCGATGGTGGGCGGCGTGACATGCGGGCCCCACGTGTCGGCGTCACGCACGCAGCGTGGGCCAGCGGCCGCGTGGCGGTCGACCTTCCAGCGTGGCGCCAATCTCGGCCGTTGATTTGAAAATCAACGGCCCATTAGATTCGGCTCACGCGCGTTTGGGTTAACGCGTTTGATCTCGACCGTTGGATCTAGATCCTACGGCCGAGATTGGATCTGGGGATTTGGATTGGGATCTCACCGTGAGATGACGTGGCATGATCTCGGGACGTTGGATCTTGATCGGACGGTGAGAAGCTTCGAGCGGCAGCGATGGCGTCTTGGCGGAGTGGCCGGGCCGGAGTTGGGGACGGCGACAAGGGCAACGGCGTTATTGGGCTCCTCCGGCGAGGTGAGTGGTCCTTCGGTGCGTCTCGTCGCGGTGAGTCCGGTTGGGTCAACGGCGGCGGGAACGGCGGCGGCGAGCGAAGCAAAACCGCGCGAGAAGTGCTACAACTCCGGCGGCGATGGCGCTGGCTGTAAACGCGCGGCGGCGACGGCTAGAACGGCTGCGCAAGGTCAAGGTGGTCCTCGGTGTGATCCGGGCATTAAATAGCCTCGGCTCGCGCGCAAAAACGGAAACCTAATCCTCACGGCGGGCGCGGCAATGAGTCCGGCTCGGACTTCGGCGGAGACGACGACGGAGGACCATCCACGTGGCGCGATCAACGGCCACGATTGGCTCGGCGCCAAGACGGATCCGGATCGGATCCGATCGAACGATGCGGCGCGGATCTGGCCGTTGGATCTTGATCCGACGGTCCACAATGGCTAGGAGTTTGGACGCGGTTCGACCGAATCACGTGGCTCGGTCGGACTCGAGTCCGACTGGTTCGACTTCGGTCGGATGAGCGATTTGACCCGACTCGATTTTCCAAATAATTAATATTTAAAATAATTTCCAGTAATTCATTTAATTCATTAAAAATAGCAAAATACTCAGAAAAATTCCAAAAATTACGGAAAATATTTTAGGGTATTTGGGACTCAAATAAAATATTTCCAACAAAATTTTATTTGCAAAATTAAATTCTTTAATTATTTTAAAATGGAATAAATTCCAAATAAATCCAAATAAATTCCAGAAAATTCCAAAAATTCACCAAAGTACCAAATCACACATGGATTTAAGAAAAGCAAAATTTTGGGGTGTTACAGCTTGCATAGGTGTCTTAATTGGCTTGGCGTCCTCCATTCCAAACTTCTTGAGCATGTCCTTGATGTACTTGGTTTGACAAATGAAGGTTCCTTCGTTGAGTTGTTTGACTTGAAAGCCGAGGAAGAACTTCAATTCTCCCATCATGGACATCTCGAACCTTTTAGTCATAATCTTGCTAAACTCTTTACACAAATGTTCATTAGTAGATCCAAATATCATGTCATCGACATATATTTGGCATACAAATAAATCATTATTAATTTGCTTAGTAAAGAGAGTAGGGTCGGCCTTTCCGACTACAAAACCTTGTTCGAGAAGAAAGTCTCGTAGACACTCGAACCATGCTCTTGGTGCTTGCTTTAGTCCATATAGTGCCTTGTGTAGATAGTAGACATGGTCCGGGTACTTTGGATCTTCAAAGCCTGGTGGTTGCTCGACATAGACCATCTCGGAGAGTGGTCCATTTAGGAAGGCGCTTTTGATGTCCATTTGGTACAACTTAAAATCATGGTGAGTAGCAAAGGCAAGTAATATTCTAATAGATTCAAGCCTAGCTACTGGAGCATATGTTTCATCGAAATCCAAACCTTCGATTTGAGTGTACCCTTGAGCAACCAGACGAGCTTTATTCCTTGTCACGATCCCGTTTTCATCTTGCTTGTTTCGGAAGACCCATTTAGTGCCGATGACGTTTTGCTTGGGTCTTTTGACAAGCTCCCAGACTTGATTGCGCTTGAAGTTGTTCAGTTCCTCTTGCATAGCCATCACCCAATCTGGATCTTCAAGTGCTTCATCTACCTTAAGAGGTTCAAGAGAGGAAACAAACGAGTAAAATTCACAAAAATTTGCAACTCGAGATCGAGTAGATACTCCCTTGTTAATGTCTCCAAGTATATTATCGACTGGATGATCCCTTTGCATGCTTTGATGAACTCTCGGGTGAGGTACAGTTGAGTCCAAAGCTTGAATAGGGCCTTCATCATCTTGGGTGGCATTGGAACCATCTTGAGCCTGAATGGACGAAGTTTGAAGTTCAACTGAACCTCCTAGACCCGGAGACTCCGGTATTAAACCCGGAGACTCCGGGTTGGTCCGGATACTCCGGCCTTCAACTCGGACACTCCGGGTTGGGGAGTTCGGGATGAATTCCAAACTTTGAGGTTTCACCTCCCAATTGCCAACTTCTTGATAGCTTCACACGGAGGTTCTTCCCTGTCAATTATGGCACGATCAACTTGTTCTACTTGAGAACTGTTAGTCTCATCAAAAGTTATGTCACGCGAGATTTCAACGACACCGGTGGTATTGTTGAAAACTCGGTACGCATAAGCATTAGTTCCATAACCAAGTAAGAAACCTTCATCTATTTTAGGAGCAAATTTAGAAGACTTAGCTCTCTTGTTGAGGATATAACATTTACTCCCAAAGACTCGAAAGTAGGAGACATTTGGTTTCTTGCCGGTGAGCAATTCGTACGCCGTCTTCTTCAAGATCTTGTGGAGGTAGAGGCGGTTGGAGCTGTGACATGCGGTATTGATGGCTTCCGCCCAAAAGCTGTCGGAAACCTTGTACTCGTCAAGCATCGTCCGTGCCATCTCATGAGGGTTCAATTCTTCCTCTCGGCCACCCCATTTTGTTGAGGATAATAGGGAGCCGAGAATTCGTGCTTGATTCCTTCCTCATCGAGAAACTCCTCCACACCAATGTTCTTGAACTCGGTGCCGTTGTCGCTTCGAATTCTCTTGATCTTCACTTCAAACTCATTTTGAGCTCTTCTCATGAACTTCTTTAGTGTTACTTGGACTTCACTTTTGTCATGCAAGAAGAACACCCAAGTGAATCGAGAAAAGTCATCAACAATAACTAAACCATACTTACTTCCCCCGATGCTTATGTAAGCTACGGGACCAAATAGATCCATGTGGAGCATTTCCAACGGTCTTGTGGTCGTCATCACATTCTTGGCGGGGTGGGAGGCACCAACTTGCTTCCCCGCTTGACAAGCGCTACAAACCCTATCTTTCTCAAAGACAACATTTGTTAGTCCAAGAATGTGGTTGCCTTTAACGAGTTTGTGAAGATTCCTCATACCGACATGGGCTAGTCGGCGATGCCAAAGCCATCCCATGCTAGATTTAGCCATTAAGCACGTTTCAAGATTAAGTCTACCCGTATTGAAGTCTACGAGATAGAGCTTGCCCGTTAAACGTCCTTTAAAGGCTATTGAACCATCAAACCTCTCAATGACTTCCACACCCTTTTCATTAAACATACAATTATAGCCCGCTTCACATAATTGTGCAACGGACAATAAATTGTAGCTTAATGACTCAACGAGCAAAACATTATTTAATTGTAAATTGTTTGAGATAGAAATTTTACCCAATCCAATTACTTCTCCTTTTCCATTGTCTCCAAAGACAATGCTTTCACTATTTGACCCATTTGCGTCCAAGTGTGCGAACATTGCCTTTTCTCCGGTCATGTGATGCGTGCAACCGCTATCCAAAATCCAACTTGTTCCACCGGAGATATAGGCCTACAAAAACATATTTAGTTTTTGCTCTTTGGTACCCAAACTTGGTTAGGTCCACGCACATTAGCAACTAGAGATTTTGGGACCCAAATGGAGCGAACAATAGGAGCATTCTTTGGCTTACGCCCAATATGACAAGCAATTACACGACCAAGGTTAGTCTTCTTAAGGACATATGAAGCAAAGAACTCGGAGTGAGCCTTGTGCTTGGATGTTCCTTCGCCTTTTACAAAATGAATCGGCTTGCTTAAAGGAGCAACCACAATGTTGCTCTTTTTGCCCTTAGGCGGAACATACCCAAGCCCATGCTTCTTAGGATTACCTTGGCGCTTACCGAGATACTCCTCTAAACCCTTGCTAGCCTTGTAGGACTTTTGAAGTCCATCTTCAAGCATCCCCTTAAGCTTCTCATTCTCATGAGCCAAGACTTTCAAAGTCTCACGGTTAGTAGCACAAGTAGCAACATCAACATTATAACATCTAGCACATCCGTTGCTAGTTGAAGGTATTGAAACATTGGAGTTGTTAGTTGAGGTGGAAGTATTATTCGAGAGATCAACAAGCTTCACTTCAAGAGACTTGCAAGCATCCATTGCTTGAGCAAGTTGCTCTACGAGTGAAGCATTGGTGATCTCAAGACTAACTATTTCATTCTTAGTCAAATTTGAGTTTTTGACTAAGTCCTCATTCTTCTTTCTTTCAAAAGCTAGTCTCTTCTCTAGCTCAAGATTCTTCTCCTTTTCAAAAATAAGGAGATCCTCTTGAGCTTCAAGAGTAGCCTCCTTTTGTTCTACCACTTCCTCCAATTTTTCAATGTCTTTAAGTAGCAAGTCTAGTTTTTCAATATCAAAATCATTCATAGACTTAAATGCTACTTCCTCATCATCACTAGCATCATCACAATCATCTAAGCCATAATCAACAATAGAGGGAATGGGGCTCTCAGATGATACCTTGTGCCCCTTTGCCATGAGGCAAATTGGAGCATCTCCTTCGCCGTCGCTTAAGTTGTCAAAGAGACCCTTTGACTTTGTCGGTGGAGTAGCAATGGCGACGGTGGCAAGTCCATCTTCATTGTCGGAGTTGGATTCGGACTCGGACTCGGAGTTGGAGTTCCACTCCTTGCCGATGTATGCATGACCCTTGCCCTTGTACTTCTTGTTTTTGTCTTTGTCCTTCTTTTTGAACTTGTCCTTCTTGTAGGGCTTGTCTTCCTTCTTCTCTTTGTGCGGACACTCGGCGATAAAGTGACCGGGTTCTCCACACTCATAGCACTTCCTTGTTGAGTGCCGCCCCCTTGACTTGTTGCCATAGCTCTTAGAGTGACTTCCTGGCTTGTAGCCCTTCTTCTTCAAGAACTTGTTGAATCTTCTTACGAGCAAGGCCATGTCTTCATTTGTCAAGGGGCCGCTCGATTCTTCTTCATCGCTTGAGCTTTCTTCGGCTTCTTGTGCAACCTTGACGGCCTTCAAGGTCACACCTTTCTTCTTGCCGGATTTGAGCTCTTCTACAACCTCGGCCTCCTTGATCATCATCTCATCCATCATCAACCGGCCAATCACATCATGAGGCGTGAGAGTGTCGAAGTTTGGCCGGTCTCGGATAAGTTGAACAAGATTGCAGTTGGTTGGAGTGATCACACGGAGTATGATCTTCACAACCGCCTTGTCGGTGAGCTCGGTGCTTCCGAGACCCTTAGCTTGATTTACTAGTACCATCAAGTGATCAAACATCTTCATGTAAGACTCTCCTTCCTCCAAGGTGAACCGACTCAATTCTCCGATGATGAGCTCTATCTTGGACTCACGGACACTTGACACTCCTTCATGAGTTACCATGAGTCTTTCCCATATTTCTTTAGCATCGTCAAGGCCATCAACCCGTTGAACTCGGAATCGCTCAAAGCATTGAATAAGGCATTGATAGCTAGGTCATTGAAGTGTTGAGCCTTGTCCTCTTCGGATGTGAGATTGTTGGGGTCAACGGGCTTGAAACCTGTTTCAACAATCTTCCAAATGCAAGGGTGAAGTGATCTCAAGTGCATCTTCATCTTATGTTTCCATGCCGCATAGCGAGTGCCATCGAAATGAGGCGCTCGGCCGGAGGACACGGAGACATAAGATGAGGAGTTTGAGACTCCCATGGAGGAATAATCAAAAGGAATTGCAACCGAAACCCCTTTACCGGAACCCGTGGCCTTTTCTTGGTCATGGGATTCGGTAGTCTTTTCTATTCCCGACATCTTAGATTCTCCAAGCGGTTAAGCTAAACAAAGGAGATTTGGCTCTGATACCAATTGAAAGGATCAAAGATGTCGCCTAGAGGGGGGGTGAATAGGCGAATTAAAATTTACAGCGGAATTAAACTTCCCGGAGCAAGTCAATCCGGAGTCTCCGGGTATTATGTCCGGATACTCCGGCTTGTCCGGAGTGTCCGGTATCTTATCCGGATACTCCGGGTTGGGGGGCTCGGGAACGAAACTAGAACTAGTTAAACTAGCGACTAGATACACGAATAACAATCCGAAAGACAATCTAGTAACTTAAGCAAGAGTAGATCTAGAGCAATGAAGTAAAACAAGCTAGAGCAAAGATCTACAAGAGCAAATTCACACAAGTAAACTAGAATGCAAACGGGAGAAGTGGAGACACTATTTTTCACCGAAGTTCGGATTCTTGAAGGGAATCCTACGTCTCCGTTGAGGTGGCTCGGTCGCACTTGAGCCGGGGTCTTTTTCAACCCGCTTTCCTCCCGGTGTTGCACAAATGCACTCGCCAGCTTCACTTCTTGTCTCTTCCCTTTCGGAAGCGAGACACGCCTTCACAAACGACCGGGGCTCACCACACGCGTTGGTAGCTCCCGGTGACTCCTAGCCGTCTAGGAGACCTTCAACCTCCAAGAGTAATAGCACCACGGAAGTCGCTTGGAGGATGAACTAGTGCTCAACAACTCGAATTGAATGCACCTAGCACTTTACTTCTTCCTCTCCTCACCAAAATGGATTAACTATCAAATCAAATGGTGGGAGGAAGTAGAGGCTCTATTGAATGCTTTGAGAGTGTTAGAAATGGCTTGAATGCTACAATGAATGAGCTCAATTCGGATCCTAGCCGTTGGGAGAGAGTGGAGGCTTTAAATAGTCATCTCAAAAACTAGTCGTTACTCTCGTTTTTGTACAGGCCGGAGTGTCCGGACAATTAACCCGGAGACTCCGGGTTATCCGTATACTCTGGACAACCTGGAACTCAAAGTGGCCGAGGGGTCCAACCCGAAGACTCCGGACAAATTGTCCGGATACTCCGGATTGAATGTCCGGAGAGTCTGGGTTACTCAGCTCGGTTGGAATTGAAAACTTTTGCAAACTAAATGCATGAGTGCTAATTTGAGATGCAAGTTTTGACGTTGAGCACATGCATATCCTAAAGGCGATTTCTCGTCGTACCCTCTTAATAGTACGGCTATCCTTAAGACACAAATATAAAGTGAAAATTACAAATCTTGTCTTGATGCCGTCTTTTCAACTTTGGAGAGGTTGTGCGGGCATCCAATCCCATTCCAACTTGATATGATCTCGATATCTGCATTAATCTTAGTTGAAGCATTAGATCACATTAATTGTGTCATCATTAATCACCAAAATAATTTGAGGGGCCTAGATGCACTTTCAAATTCCAACTGCAGTGAGAAGAGCTAGATTGCAGAGCACAAGGGTTGTTCACCAATAGAACTTTGTTGACCTGTTATAGCTACCACCTTTTTATTTTGAGAATGACTAGGGAACGGTATACCGTTGCAACGGTATAGCCATGAAACTTATGAAACTTATCAGTTTCAGTGCTGGTTTCATGAGTTTCAGTGTTTAGTTTCATCAGTTTCATGTTTTATCAGTTTTTAGTGCTAAGTTTCATGAGTTTCAGTGCAAAAAATCATAAGTTTCATGAGTTTCAGAGGTATACCGTTGCAACGGTATACCGTTTTTTAGTTTTTCTGTTTTATTTTTCTTGCAACCCTACAACAAAAACAGATTGTATATTTAGGAGCCTATATCTAACAATTGTAAACCATACTTATGTACATGATTTTACTTGTATAATTTGCCACAAGTTTTTTTACTTGTGTAATCAATTGCAGTACTGGAAACACAATGCAAACATAGCAAGATGGGAGAAACTAGAAATCCAATTCACGCAATTGGAAAGCTAGAATCCTAATTCAACAAATTTAAATTGAGATTGGAATTTAGGAACATAGAACTGAGTTTGGTCCTCCTCCAACCACCTCATCGCGCCACTGCGAGACCGCTACCTCCTCACCCTTAGGGCTTGGGTGCGTCGGAACATCGTTAGCGGCCGCAACTTGACCCCCTTCTACCGCTTTCTTTTCTCTCCCTCTCCCTCTTCTCCATTGATGGCGACAAAGCATAGGGAGGGCAACAAAAAAAGTAGAGGTGGCCGTGCGTGGACTGGCGACGACGGTGCGGGGAGGCGACCGCATAAGGTAGCAGCACAGGGGTGGAGGAGTAGAGCGGGGAAGATAGAGGAGTGTCCTGGGGGTTCGGTAAGAGGAAAGTGGCAGTGCGGGGAAAGATGGAGCAGGGATGAGCACTATACCATGACATATTATTCGCGTCTAACTGTGCGTCGGAATATACCCTCTATAGCGACAAACAGTACGTTGATAAAAAGTATTACCGATGGATTAGGAGTGTCGGCTAAAGTCCCGTCGGCAAAAAACTTTACCGACGGATCTTATATTACCGACAGCCAGTATGTCGGCAATGAGTATTTTTTACCGACTGACATAATTTTACCGACGAACTTCACTTTGCTGACGCACTTGTGTTTGCCAACTTACAATGTGTTGGTAATGTCTAGTATTGCCGACACACAGTTCGTTGCTATAATCATATCGATTCAAAAAAAAATAACAGCATATATAATTCATCCAACTGAGACATGACATGATATAATTCATACAACTGAGACATGACATGATATAATTCAAGCATCAATAAAACATGATAGGATAATTCAAGCATTCAAAGTAACAACTTACTCTACTAATAATCAAATTTGTCCAAAAGATAGCATATCATCCAATTGAGACAATAACAGTTACATATAACACCAAAAGTATATTACAATAACACCAATATAGCTGATCCCCAAAAGATAATAGTTTGTACAAGCATATATATAACACCAAAAGAGCGAGGTATGGAGTCTCCACGCATCAACTGGAGGTGTAAGAATCGTTGAACACTCCTTTTTTACCTGCAGAAAGAACATTTATTGGCATAAAAAGATATATAGATCAATACTGCAACAATAAAATTATTGATATTTTAGAAATCAAGATCGATCTTAATTGGTCTACAAAGTGAAATAAGCTTGCATATGTAAAAACAATTGTGTGATTTGTAGATGATGATATGGACATAGAGAAACAATTGTGTGATCTATAGATTATGAATAGAATGGTTGCCGTTTTTCCTCTACAGATTCTGAAAATGGAGTTTGTACTCAGCTTGCACAAAGTGATTTCCCCGTAGATGAAACAAAAAGCATTCTGAAAATGGAGTTTGTACTCTACAGATTCTGAAAATGGAGTTTGTACTAATCAGCTTGCACAAAGTCATCCATGAATTACTCAGCAAACCAGATTATTGACTCTATCTGAAAAAAGGGAGCAAACCAAACTAATGCCAGGAATTTTGCCGTAGTGTAGTAGTAACTTCAACCCAACAACGCGATTTTAAGCAGCATGCACTGAATACGGTGGTAGACTGCTACAGGTTGACCAAGGTTGACAAAAAGAACATTGAAACCAACAACAAGGCAGTAACATCGAGTGTTAAACTTGTTAATCAAAATAATAAAAGATAAATTAACCATTCAGATACGTGACAAAACTATAACACACATCAGTCATCACTACTACCATGAGTTTAAACTACTTCCTCGTTATACCGGTTGATGAACTGCAAATCATAACAGAACACTTCGCTCCTTCAGTTTAAAATACAACAAATCATTGGATATTTGGTATAGTGATTGCCCTGTAGATGAAACAAAAAGCATAAAAAAGTATTGATACTGCACAGTTGCGTATTTGTTCCATTCTCTGGTGTAGATAGGGTTCAAATTCTCGCCGAAATCCCGCGAAATCTCGGCGAAATTTTGGTTTTCGGACCCCTCCGAGTTCCATAATCCCGGCGAAATTAAAAAACCCTAAAAAAAATTTTAAAGTGCTACAGTACCCTATAATTTCGGCGAAATTTCGGTGAAATGGACCGAAATCTCGGTTTTTTGACCGAAATTTGATCAAAATTTGACCGAATTTGACCGGATTTGATTGGAGTTTGACCGGATTGGAATCTTCAAGTCATTTTCCATGTCTGACCAAAATTTCAAAATTTTTTGACGTTGCCATTTTCCGTTTAGTTGAATTTTACCGAAATTTCGGATAATCTCGGCGAAATTTCGGTTTTTGAACCGAAATCTCGGATTTCCCAGTAGAAAAAAACCGGATTTAAAATTTGAATTTTAGATTCCGTCCGGATTTGATTTAAATTTCCGAAATCTCACCGAGATTTCGGATTTCGGGCACCTCCGAAATTTTATTCAAAACGAGATTTGTAACCCTGGGTGCAGAGTCAAAGACATAATGCTATAACTTAGAAGATGACTACCACCAAATTCTCTAGTGCAGAGTCACAAAACTACCTTGAAAATGAATGGAATTTGTCATACACCAACAATTCAATATTGAAGGAAAATAACTAATTCACAATAGCATTGAAGGAAAATAACTAATAATTATACTAAAATGACAAATGATTACTAGCTAGTGGGTACCTGCTGTATGGGAGCAAGATGGCTTCTTGGTAGGATTCATCTACAAAAAAATTTATAAGTTAGTAGCTTGTTATGTATTAAATATTAGCATAAACACTGCATAGTCTTGATTATTACTTTATTGCATGGCCAGGCAATACGCTTCTTGTGAGCATGTGCCATAGTAGTCAAATCACCATATGGTCGTCGTAGATCAACATCTTTTTTGAAAACCGTATCCACACGAACTTCATAAAACTCTCTTCCAAGACAAACACCTCCTACCTTGGTCTTTGGGTTAGTTGATAGAATAGTTGCCTTACCCACGGGAGTGTCTGGTCTGACCATAGCATATAGTATTACCTCATTCTGAACCTACATCACATATTGCATTTTTAAAATGTGAAGAATATGAAAGATGAAATATAACTACTTATATGACAAGATGAGAAATTAAAAGGTTATCATCTTCAGTAGGAAATGGTTCACGGTGTATTGGAGGTACCCTTTTGTTCACAACTCGCCTATGAACAGGAGAGATGTCCTCTTCTTCCACCTGCATCACATATTGCATTTTTAAAATGTGAAGAATATGAAAGATGAAATATAACTACTTATATGACAAGATGAGAAATTACAAGGTTATCATCTTCAATAGGAAATGGTTCATGGTGTATTGGAGGTACCCTTGTGTTCACAACTCGCCTATGAACAGGAGAGACGCCCTCTTCTTCCACATTTTGTCTGGATGCAAACTCACCCACTCCGCAGTAATCATTTGGCTCCTTATCACTAGGTGATTCACGGGTCCTTGAGTTCTAAAGCAAAGAAAAAAATGTTAGTAGAGTTAGTCAACGGAAAGAAAGTGTTTAATCTAATATCTTCTAATGAAGAGGTATGCAAATTTTTACCAAGTGTCCAGAATTAGAGCCATGGTTCGATGCCCTTTCCACATTTTGCATATCTTGAAAAACTTCCATGAATTTTTGGAATTGTTTGTTCATTTCGTCTTTCATTTCTTCTTTCATTTGACTCATTTCTTGTTTCAAAGCTATAATCTCCTCACCAGATTGTTGTTGAGCTTGCATTGCCAATTGAAGCTTGGTGGATATTTTTCTTTGTGTTCCAGGAGTACCCACTTCTTGTGGAGTTGGTCCTAAGCCTAAAACACGAACACGTCCTCTTGGCTCCTTCTCTCCAAAAACATGTGCATATAAATCACCATCTTGAATACTCTTTTCTTTCAATTCTTGGTTGTTTCCAACTACTTCTTTAAGTTTGTTCTACAAAACAGTGAGTACATAATTATCTTCATGCAAGTAGCAATGCATATGCAAATTTTGCAAAAAAAAAAAAAACTCACAATTAGTGAATGTGCTCCAGGTAGAGGATCTCTATTTTTAGTTCGATGTACATGTGTTTCAATAAATATTTCATCTCTCCTAGCTGGGTATCCCTGTTTCTCACCCTACAAGCAATGTAGTATTGTGACACCACGGAGTGTCGTATCCTTATTTATTGAGCATGATGAGGTTAAAAACTTTATGAAATGTGGAATTAAGATTAAAACCATAGGGTATGGAGGTTTATAGCGCTTCCGGGGTTTTGGGCCTTTCCGGGGGAGTTTGGGCCTAAAAGAGGGGGTTGTGGGCTTTGGTGGGATGGAGTAGGAATCCATTTAGAATTAGGAAAGAGGCTTTGGGCTGGTAAAAGGGGGCTTACCTGCCCCTTTGTGCGCCCACCCCTGCCCTAGCTTGCGCCCCACCTCTCCTCCTCCCTTGCCTAGCCGCCCCTCCCTCTCCCTTGGCCGTGCGCCTCCCCCTCCCTTGCCCCTTTGCTCTCCACCTTCCCACCACCTCTCCTCCACCCCCTTGCTGCCCTAGGGTGGCCTCCCCACCCCTGCACCTCGTGGATCCATCCGTTGGAGCGAGGAGCGAGGAGCGAACCGGGAGGAGATCCTTTCAGTTTTCGTGCGTCGGGCAAAGGTATGGCCATGGGAATCCTTGGGATTGATCTAGGTACTGTTATAAGGGTGTTTATCAAGTTTTTAGATCAATTGTTGGTGCTGGATTTGATTAGATTAGATGGATTCTTGAGTTGGTCACGTTCTCTGTTTCGGACAGCATGAGCAGTCGACCTAGGGTTCGGTTTTTCGCCAATTTAGAGTCCGAATTTGGTCGTACGGACGTTGAAGAAGTTGTAGATAATTTCATTATCTTTCAGTGGATATAAAGAACGTTAAATTCCGCCCATCCGTTTGAAAGTTATGGCTGTTTTACCGAGCGTGTTAAAATCTGTGACGTGATTGGAACAGATCACGGTATTTTGTAGATTAAACAACTTTAGAGTCCGAATCAGTCTTTCCCTATACCTATAAAAAATTGGGAAATTTCCTAAGCTACGCGAGGATGTACTCTTTTAATTGATTCGGAGTCCCAGAACTCAAGTTATGCCTTTTGGAAGGCTGCTGTCCCGACGGGACAGAACCACTGTTTTCGGGTTTTGCGAGTAGTTGGCAATGTCTGGGTAGATGAGGGTTTGCATACTGTTTTGTGGGCTTGATTGTGAGTGTGTGGTCCCTATGTGCAGGTGGTGTGACCCCGGGAGGGCCTACTACTTCTCGCCAATCCGTCGCCCGTGGTTGAGGCAAGTGCATTGCAATGGATAGCGATTTGTAGGTTGCTAGTTGAGACTAGATGAGATTGATTATATGTGATGATCACTTGCCATGCTTTAAAGATTGCCATTGATATGATGAGTATGTTTATCATGTTATGATGCCATGTGTTAATGTACAAGTTGATTATGATGTGGCATATTTGCATACATGGCATGATTACATGGCCCGGGCGGTGAGAAAGTCATAACTAGTCCGGGAAGGTCGGTGAGAAAGTTATGACTAATCCGGAGAGCCAATGAGTAAGTCCTACATCGTGATTCCATTCTCCGCGGTGAACGGAAGCGAGGAGTAGGCACCCTCCATCTTCGGGATAGAAGGGGGGAGAGGGTGCACACCGACGGGTGTGTACTCAACCATACCGGTATGAGTTTCCAAGGAGACATGAGCATCGCATTGCACTTCATACATATTGATGATGATGATAGTATGTGACCATGAATGAGATGGTTTACATGATGTGAGATATTATTGCTATGTAATTGTTCTTGTTGTACCATTGCAATATGCTTGCTGAGTTTTGAACTCACGCTTGTGTTTTCTTGTTGTCTTAGGTACCATGAGAATGGCATGTGGGGAAGGGAAATAGTCACACGTCCGCACGTAGCTTCACCCATTTTGATTCCACAAGTCATTCTATTAGTTTTGATAATAAACTGCGTGTGATGATTATTGTTTTAAGGTTTAGCTTTGCTATATGAGAGTTTTATTGTTCGTTTGACTCTTGGAGACATTAAGTGCTTGATATTAGACTTATATTGTCGTTAAGTCTTTAATTATTGCTGTTTTAGCTGTCTCTCATTTTGCCTTATATTGTTTAATTGTGTTGCTCCTTCAATTCATGTTAAAACAAAGGAAATGCTGCCGAAATCTCGGTTTTTAGCATGTGCGCCTTTGCTGGAATTTATGTTTAATTGTGGTATTTAGATGTTGTTTAACTTATGCTTGGTAGCATTCAGGCATATTAAATGCCGGGGTGTTACAGTTGGTATCAGAGCGGGCTGTAGGTCATTGGAATATGTATTTTTAGTGTCATACCTTAAGTTGCAACTAAAATATGATGTGGAATAGCTTAGAAACATGGCTTAGGTTCTCACTAAAACTTTGTCATAGGATAGCAACTTTAAAACTTGCAAAAAGTGGAATAAGTAATTTAAAATTTTGACACACTTGGTTGCACAGTAGGTTGGGATTTTGGTTCATCATTGCATTGCGCTTGATTATTTAATGAATATTATGTCTATGTGTTCTTGATTATATGATGTTGTGTTATGGTTATGTGATCGGACGGTTGTGCGTCTCAAGCGACCATGCCGAGGGGTAGAGGCCGTGGTCACCGTGGGCCGTGGAGGCCAGGGGCGAGGTTCTCGAGGAGTTGCGGAGTCATTCTTTGAGGGTAGCGTTCGCTCAATGCTCATGGGCCAGCTCGGGAGGAGCTTCGGCAAGCCAGGGGCGCAGTACCCACCGCCAATGAGGATTTAGTTCAGGCTCTGCAGAGGAGATTCAGAGGCTGCGCCCAGCTAGGTGCGGCAACCCCTCTTGTTGTGCCTCCCCTGCAGCGGCCCGATTGTTGCCCCGTGCCGGAGCCGAGGATGAGTCTCCGGGAGTGGATGTCCCTCCGTCTTGACACTTTTGACGAGCGGGCACGCCGATCCAATCCGCAGATTGGCTGCGGTACATGGAGAGGCGCTTTGAGGTCCTAGAGTTGACCTCGGTCGGAGGGCTCGCTTTGTGGCCTTTGGTGAAAGGCCAGGCGATATCTGGTGGGAGGGTTACGGCTGCTAGAGCCCCGATCTTGGTCGATCATCTGGGAGGACTTTGTGGCTCGCCCGAGCCAAATTCTACCAGTCATTCCTTGAGCGGATGGAGCATACTCGGCGACTCTTTCCCAGGAAAGAGGTCGGTGGCGAGTATGAGGTGGAGTTCAACGGCGTGGTGCGCCGTCTTGCACTGTGGCGGTAAACGATCCGGAGAAGGCAAGGAGGTTCCGTAGGGGCCTCAACCAGGAGTTCAGAGTTGTCATGGGGGCGACTGTCCCTCATGACTTCTGCTCCGTGGTGGAGCAGGCGAAGGGCATGGAGCTCGAGTTGGAGCTCTCCCGGGATAAGCAAAACCCAGGTGGTTTAGGGGTTCCTGCGGCCCCAGGCGGGGGCCAGAAGAGGACCTTTGGTGGAGGAGGTGGGTCTTCTCAGCGACCCACCTTCAAGAAGTTCAAGGGGGGACAGGGCTCCTCCTCAGGGGCTAAGATGAGGCCGGCCCAGTCGTCTTCCTCGTGAGCGGCTGTTTGTCCTGTGCCTGGGCAGGGCATGTTGTGTTTCAAGTGCGGGGGTGAGCACCGTGCTTCAGAGTGTGGTTGGACCGGGAGTTGCAACCACTGTGGCAAGCCTGGCCACATGGGACGAGTCTGCCGGATGAATCCCAGTAGCATCATCAAGTGGGAGACGGTGCCTTCTCCTCCCACTCCAGCGGCGTCTTCCAGAGGATCGGTGCACATGTTGGCTGCTCCTGCTCCTCAGCCGCCCTTTGCGTGGGCGCCACCAGCGGCTTACTTGTGCCCGCAGCCGTCTGCTCCTCCGCAGTTGCCTCCTCTGCCCCCAGCTTTGTTGGGGCATCACCGGAGTCGGGCTCCCTCGTCCCGACGCCACCAGGAGTGTACGCTTTGCCGACCGCCGAGTCAGCCGGGCATCCAGAGGTGGTTTCAGGTACTCTGCTCGTGGATTCCGTTGATGCCTTTGTTCTGTTTGATTCTGGAGTATCCTATTCCTTTGTGTCGTCTGAGTTTGCTAGTAGAGCTAAGTTGGGAGTTCAGCGGATTTCTAAGTCTGTGTTAGTCAGTTCTCCTAGGGGTTTGATTGCTAGTTCCTTGGTTTGCTCGGGTTGCACCATCGCCATTGATGATGAGGTTTTCTTTGCCAATCTTATGGTGATCCAGTTGCCAATCTTATGCCGGGGTGTTACAAGTATGTTACATCATGTCAGAATTTTCAGCAAGGAAATTTTAGTCAAATTACCAGTTCGTGCCCAACACGAGCGTAACTCTTGCTGCATGCAGTATGTACCAAGGACACCTTGGAGCGGCTCTCTTTATCTCTCATGGTTCGAGCCTGCAACATAAATAAAATGAGTACCTTTAAGTGTAGCAATCCGTATGGAAGGAATTGAATGAAAATTATGCCTATATGGAAGGAATTGAATGAAAATTATGCCTTACTTCAGATTCCAGAGACCTCCAGTAGTCAATAAGCCACTTCCAATCACTTTCTTTTACTCTATCATCCCTTTTTGCCATAAGTTCCTCATCACTCAATGTGTCATCGAAGTACTTGCTCTTTAGGTCTGCATTAAATTCCTTCCATTTCTTTGCTGCTGATGCTATGGCATAATCAAAAGCAGCATCATCCACCTCAAAAAAAGTCTGTATGAACATAACAAGTCATAAGCAGTAGGTGTTTGTGATGGAATGGCTATGCCCTATCACTCACAGTTCATACACCAAGAAGCACGGTGGAAGGAAGATAACAAAACGAAGAGCAGTACAAGTAACTAACTAAGCAGAAAAATAGGCATACACATTTGCTTGGAACCACAAGGCTTGGAACCACTCACAGCCAACATAAGGCTTGGAACCACTCAACACAAGGTCACTTTCGGTTGTAACTAAGCAGAAAAAAAAGAGTGGTCTGCTGCAAGGAACCAAACATTTCCGGTGAAATGCATATGTACACGTTGAACAAGATACTAGATTTTCATTTTCCCCACAAGCCACTTATGTATGCATCCTGCAGTAGTCTGTATCCTATATCCTTTGTAAGTTTGTTCATCAATCCTGCAGCAGTCTGTATCCTATATGGCTAACACAACAATTTTTTTTCTAGAACGAGAGGGAGACCAATTCTATCACGAAAAGGAACCAGAACATGGTTCGATAGTATGGAGACCATATCAGTTTTTAGCAGCCAACATTAAATCTTACATAACCCGGGGATTACCTTTTCCAACATCTCCTAGCCAAAATATCAACCCTCTACACCTGAATCAGCAGGACTAACAACTACCAAAGAGTTCAGAAAAAAATGATATCACCAATTTCAGCACCAAGCATTCACATGAAGTATTATTCCACATCTACATTACTTCCACACACACCCCAAATGGCCAGAAAAAGAGTTTTAGTTTCTTACCTGCATATTCAGTGTTGTAAATAAAACTGTAATCTACACATCTAAGGGAAGTCAGCAATAAGCCGATAACAAATAAAATTGTAATCTACAGAAAAGATCCCAAACAATTGTTGACTGAAAAATCTGGGCCACCACCACCAAACCAACACACAAAATCTGGGCAGCATGAACCAGAATCTGGGCAGCACGGCACATACATAGGTGTTGACTGAAAAACTAAGTTCAGAAGGAATTATAATACCTTCGTTTTAGTTCAAACTTCATACTTCTTGTCAGGATTTACTAGTCTCCAGTCATCATAGGTAATAGGAATAAGCTTTCTCACCATTGTTCCAATGAAATTGCCAAATTCTTTACTGTATGTACCAACAGGTTGCCCATATTCATTGAGGTCTATTTTCCTTTTCTGTCCACCTGCGCTTGAATATATGTTCTGCTTCAAGGTTATGCCCCTCCCTTTCCTTTTTTCTACGCCGTCACACCTGAGTATGACAGGAGACAACCTATTTTTTTAAAACCCTAGACTGTAACATGCATCAGGCAGTTTGTAGGTGAATACACACACCAAACAAAAGGCACATTTGGTTGCTCGTCATCTTCACATACCTTCCGTGCCATTTGATTGCTCGTCATCTTCACATACAAAGTATTCACTATCAGCATCCTCTTGATTATCATGAGTTTCTCTCCCCCTTGATCGCAAAATAGGACCTTCATATGCGGCATCGTTTGTGCATGAAGTTGTCTACAAGAAAATGGCACATTGAGAAATTTGTTAAACTGCCAAAAAAAGGTACATGAAGAGATGATTAAGAAGACAACCTTTGCTGCCTTCTTAGAACGATGCGATGTGTTTGCTTCGGACCCTATAGCAGCTTTCAATGAAGGAATATTAAGAGATCGCATGACCTCCATGTTTTTTGCAATGTTTGCATATCTTTGAAGGTCATATGCGCTGCCATGTCCTTCATTGGCCTTTTCTCTTGCGTTTAACATTGTTCCTCCTGAAGCATGTTAAAAAGAGATAAAAAAAATTAGTACTAGACATTATGTAGTTCTATATAAATACATGTAGACAAGCCTTACTTTGTAGGTTTTTTTGCATCTCTCCTAACCATTACTCCATCTATATCAGCTCTAACACAATCAATACCACCCATGGAAACAATCGCTTGTGCTTTTGTATGCAAGTTTGGCATGTAATTGCCAACTTCTACATCATGCATGTCATAGATGTCACGTCGTTTTGACTGAACAACAGCAAACCACTCGGTATTAATGGGATCTTTCACATAATAAACTTGAGTTGCTTGTGAAGCTAAAATAGAAGGCTCATCTGATACATTTTTGCCGGTATTGAACAAATGCTTGAAATTAACGGTGGTAACCCCGAATTTATCAGCTTTCACCCATTGGTTTTCTATGCGGTTGTCTACCCAGTCGCATTTGAGAAATACTACACTTCCTTGATGTTGATAGTCTAGCTCAAGAATTTCTTTTATAACACCATAATATGTCTTGTCTCGTATTACTGCCTTATCACTTTTTCATCCTTCAAAACTTGTTGTCTTTGCAATAAGAGCTACCCCACTACATTGAACCGGCCTACCCTCATCATAGGCTTCTGTATGGAATTTTTCCCCATTTATAGCATAGCTATCATATGTCCGTGCAACTATGTTCGGCTCGTTAGCTAAAATTTTTATCTCTTCTGATAATTCCTCACCAATTGTTTCCACCTATAAAAAATTAAAATCTTTGTTAAAATAAATTCATATTCGATGTGTAATCAAACGTTGGGCCAAGTCATATGACTACTTACATTCGATGTAACCACTCATGGAAGGTCTCATGGTGCAAAAGATTGATGTCTAGTTCATTATGACCAACCGATGAAAGATACTCAAGATGCTTGCTGCAAATAATGGTCGCATTAATACTAAATTATATTAAAATTATACAGTTTGAAAATAAATTACATATCTTACTTTAGGTACGGTTCTATGTGGTCATAGTTGAACAGGACATATCTATGTGCTTGGACCCAAGATTTGCGGTCTAATGTCACGATGCGCTTCCCAACCAATCCTCGACCAATATTGTTGTAGAAGAAAGTAGTGGTGCTGCTGATATCCATATGAACAACCTCATTTTGTACTTGATGAGTAAATCTAGTCTCACCATGTAAATAGTGAGAACAAAATGTAAGTTTCTCATCAAACAAATAGCCTTCTGCAATTGATCCCTCCGAATGACATCTAGTGCGGACATAGCCCTTCAACCTCATCAAATACCTCTCCACAGGGTACATATTTCGAAAATGTATCGGGCCAGCAACTCTTGCTTGGGCAGGAAGATGAACCATTAAATGTACCATGAGGTCAAAAAAAGATGGGAGAAATATAGTCTCCAAAAGGCTCAGGGTCTCTGCTATTTCTGATTCTAGTGTCTGCATAGCACTTGGACAAATTACTGGTGAATATATTTTCTTGAAAAAATTGCTTACACAAATCAGCGCTGCACTAACTTTGTCTGGTAGTATCCTTCTCACACAAAGTGGAAGTAAATCTTGTATAAAAATATGGTTTCCATGGCTATTTAGCCCAACTATCTTTTTCTCATGCACATTATGGCGTATATCAGATGCATAACCATCAGGGAACTTGACTCCTGTGAGTACTTCACAAAATAATTTCTTCTCGGATGTGTCCATGGTGTGGGGCGCTGGAGGTAAGAAAAGTTCATCTCGTGAATTATCTATTGCTTCAACAGGATGGAGATCTCTTCTAATGTCTAGAGACTGAAGGTCCAAACGAGCATTCAAGTTATCCTTGGACTTCCCATCAATTCCCAAAAGTGTGTTAGTTATGTTATCACATACATTCTTCTCTATATGCATTGGATCTAGATTATTTCGCAACAATAAGTCCTTCCAATATGGCAGCCTAAAAAAAATAGACCTCCTTTTCCAAATGATCAGAGACTCACCCTTCTTGCGTTTCGGCTTTTTGGCTGTTTTTCCAAACTTTGTACGCATATTTTCTGTCTGCGACAAAATCTCTTCCCCTGAAAGTGACCTAGGCGCTGACCCAAGCTCAATTTTACCATCAAATAAATCAGCATCATACCTAAAATCATGGTCTTTATCCAAGAACCTCCGATGTCCCATATAGCATGTCTTTCTACCCTTTTTTTAATCGTAGAGAAGATGTATATGAGTGGCATGCAATGCATGCTACCTCACCGGACGTAGTGCATCCAGCGACATAGCCTAGACCTGGGTAATCAGAAATGGTCCATAATATGGCAGCACGCAGTTGGAAGTACTCACGTTTCGATGCATCATATGTTCTCACACCACTCACAAACATATCTACCATATCATCAATTAGTGGCTAAAGATAGACATCAAAATCACTACCGGGAGCTTTTCGAACAGGAATTAACAATGATAGAATAAAATTTGTTTGCTTCATACACACAGAAGGTGGAAAGTTATATGGGATCAAAATAACAGGCCAAATGCTATAGCTGACATTCATGGACCTGAAGGGGTTAAAACCATCCGTAGCCAACCCAAGTCTAATGTTTCGACTATCTGAAGCAAACTCAGGATGTTTAAGGTCAAAATCCTTCCAAAGAGGAGAATCAGCAGGATGCCTAAGTAAACCATCTTTTTTGCGCTCTTCATCGTGCCATCTCATGTCCTCCGCAGTTTTATAGGATGTAAAAAGCCTTTGAAACCTTCTTTTCATTCAAAAATAGCGAAGAACTTTGCACGAAACTTTATGTACACGTTTCCCATCTACAGACGTCCTTTCTGACTTCCATCTTGACTTTCCACATGTTGGACATGACTCATCATTAGCATTATCCTTCCAAAAGAGAATGCAATCATTTTCACATGCATGAATTTTCACATACCCAAGTCCTAGGCATTTAACTATTTTCTTAGCTTCATTGAAATTTGTTGGCAATGACGACTCATCAGGGAAAGCTTCTTTAAGTAGATTTAATAGCCGATCAAAACTTTTATCGGTCCATCCTCCAAGCAATTTAAGGTGAAGAAGTCTAACTAGGAAACGCAACTTAGAGAAGTTCTTACAGCCTGGGTATAGCTCTACGCTGTTATCATCTACTAGTTTTTTAAGAGCTTCTAATTCTTCATTGGACTGCTCCAAACCTCCATCGACCTCAAAATCCCCTACGTCATCTAAACCACCTGCTAGGTCCTCGAGCAAATTAGAAATGTCATCTTCATCCAAACTATCCCTGGCCTCAGTGCTCTCAAAAGAGGAGCCCACCTCTCCATGATAAGTCCACCTTGTATAACCTTCTTGAAATCCCTCACATATTAAATGCACATGCACTTCGCTTCGTTCTTTCCACAAAGAATTGACACACTTTCTACAAGGGCACAATATTCTATTTCCATTTGTTGAATTAAGAAATGCATAGTCTATAAATTGGCGTACCCCATCTATATAGACCTTTGTGTGCCTAAATATCATACAAATACAACATGTTAGTTTACCTCAAAAGTTACAACCGAAACCACCTAATAGAGTAAAAACATGTCATGTACCTAGGCTCATCCATCCACCTTTTATCCATCCTGGACCTTCACTATGAATGACGTAAAGCTATATGGATTAAGCATACAACATGCAATGTAATTAGTAATTGGTATATTTTGCAAACTAGAAAAAAAATGTAACTTACTTATAATTAATATATAGTCAATTATCAGTGAACATTACGAAAGAGTACACTGCTCAAAACCAAAATTAGTTTGAAGTTTGCAAAATAAGTGACACATGATACATGGCAATAATTGGTCAGGGAATGTCAGTTTCAGTAGGCTTAGCCTTTTTCCCCCTTTACAATCATTCCTTGAGAACGTAAGCAGTGAGGACTCTGATCGAGTATGTAAATTACAAATAACCGTAAGTAGTGAGGAGTCAAGTAACTACTTGAGAACTCTGCAATGTCAGGACAGGTTGCTGCTTCGGGAATTGAAGGGGGATGGCAAAGTGAACCTGCAGCATCACATCGTGTTCCTTTGGTCAATCCACAAATGTAAGACTATAGCATGAAAGAATCAAAGATATGATGCCAAATGCCAAATAAGTCCTTTTAATTTATAGAAAACATTCTTACTTTATGTGTGACATAAACAATTAGTGACATGCAAAGTTGGAGGAAACGTAGAAAAAGGCATTCTACCATCTACTGCTTTTCATTGTTTTCAGTACAATAATTGTTAGAGATGCATCTGCCACCAACATTCCAGAAATTGGTGACAAAGCATCCTGTACAAGATTGTGGTGCAGTGCCATAAGAAGTTAGATTGATTTTGGATGTATGCCTGTATGGCCTTTTTCCTTTCAATTGTTCCTGGAAATTGGATGTGATCACTGATCATAGTTCAACGTGCTGGAGATAGTCTAACCAACCCTAAAATGACATATATATGAAACTCTGGATGGTGAAAAGTAGAAAAGTTATTTACTCAAAGTGAAAGAATTTGCAATACTTGTGTAGCATAATACAGTTGCAATATTATCCTTGTAGCAGCATCACCAGGAAATATTGGGGGCATCAGGATAACAAAGTAACTCACATCAATGATACAAAAGAAATCTAACCGACCCTAAAATGAGTTGTTATATGAAACTTTGAATGGCCAAAAGTAGAATAATCTCTACACAAAGTGAAAGAATTTTCAAGGGTTGTGTAGTATAATACAGTTACAATATTATCCCTGTTGTAGAACTATCATCTAGAAATTTTGGGGGAATCAGGAGAACAACTCAAATTCAAGTCACAAAGATCTAACCGACCCTAAAATGGCATGTCATATGAAACTTTGAATGATCGAACCTGGCGAAGACCTAACCGACCCTCAAATTCAAGTCACAAAGATCTAACCGACCCTATCAGTGGATGAACCCGACGGCGTGGAGGTCAGGGGCACGATGCGGGCCGCAGGAGGGCAGCACGGCGGTGTGGAGGTCGACGGCGGAGAGGACGGGGAGGTGCGGCGGTGGAGAGGACGGGGAGGTGTGGCGCAGCGGAGAGGATGGGGAGGTGGAGGCGGCGGTGGAGAGGACGGGGAGGTGCGGTGCGGTGGAGAGGACGGGGAGGTGCGGCGCGGTGGACAGGATGGGGAGGTGGAGGCGGCGGCGGAGAGGATTGGGAGGAGGAGGCGGCGGGTGTGGAGTACTCCCCGATCGATATGGCGTGAGGAGCTAGGGGATCGATTAGCCGGTTAGGGTATAATTGTTGCCGCCAATATTTTTCGCCCCCGCGCGCGCCAATAGAATTACCGACGTATTTTTTCCGACTAACCTTAGGATAGGAAAACTTCATTACTTTTGCTGACTGACTGTAGGACAGGAAAAATTAATTTTTACGATGCACGATCCGTCGCTAATAATGAGTATTATTCCCGACCGACCAGCTAACACTAAAGAGATAATTACTGATAGGTCATCAGTTGCAAACTTTTGCCGACTTCTTTTCTGTTGGCATTTACCCACTATTGCTGTCGGACGTCCGACGCTAATTATGTGTTGTGGTATAGTGGAGGTAGAGCCGCTGGGTAGTGGCGGCGGGTGGTGGCACGGTGTTGTGGTAGGGGAGGTCGGATCTAGCGGTGTAGCGACGGGGGGTTCAGCGGATACATCGGCAGCATGCGGGGATGGGGAGGCGAGGGAGGTTGGGGCAAAGGGAGGAGAGGGAGGCCAGTGCCGAGGGAGGCGGTGGCGGAGCCGCGGAGGGAGGATGGTGCCGAGGGAGGACGGTGCGGAGGGAGGTCGGGGAGGAGGGAGGCCGGGGAGGAGGGCGGTCGAGTATATGTCATGGGATACCCATTGGGTATCCATGGGTACAAATTGGTATCCACACCCATCCTATGATCTTATCGGGTACCCAAACCTAAAAACCCGTGGGTCTAAAATACTACTCGTGCCCGCTCTTCTCGGGTCGGGTACCTACTGGTACTCGAACCTATGGGTAAAATTGCCATCCCTACGTGCAGCCGATAGGGTTATGGGCCAACACCGCACTAGGTCAGCCCCCTCACTTTAGATTTTGAATTAATTTTTGAGATGTATGGGTCGGCCGACTTCATTGCTACTGCTCATTTTAGATTTCAGATATTTTGGATTGATTCTTGAGATGTATTGGCATTTTATGTTCTAGAAATAGATTTTTTAGGCAATGCACAGTACCAAACAAGCAGGGTACATACTCTATACGGGAAGTCGATGAGGACAATGGTGGAGCGGACTCGGCTTTTGGTACCGACTCACTGATCCTACTCTCGGTTTCATCCGTTTCTTGATTCAACTAACTCCTAACAAACTCCTCTCTTATCTGTTCAAACAATCCCCACAAACAAACTCACCAATTTTCTTTTCGAACCTCGGATAGAAATTATCCCACCTGATGCGCACTCGGATGCGCCAGATCTTCTGAAAAGAACAATACGTCGATTTGCGAGATGACAGCGTCGGAAGTTTTGGCTACCAACCAGCGAGGGCAAGAAACCAGCAATCACAATACCACCAACTCGAGTATTATGAAGCATGTCCAACACAATTGATCTTAATTCCTGCGAGCAATCGAGAAACTTGCAAGAATCAAGTGGAACACAATTTGAAAATTCAACTCAAGAAAAACAGGGGTGAGGCTTCATTTCCCGTATCAGGCGGTCTAGTCGACACGTGCAATCTCGTGGAGGGACACACACGGGGTCTACCACACGCAACAAAACCTAAAGGATGAAGTACGAGGGAGGCAACCTTATGTAGAGCGGCGGCCAGGGGAGGGGCGCCCAAGCTAGGGTTGGCCACCACCAAACCCTAAAGATACATGGGCCATAGGCCCAAAAATACGGTGACACAACACCCTAAGTTTCTGGCCCATCATGGTTTTTTGCATTTTCCTGTTGCTCCTGAACGAATCTGGCTATGGGACTGGATCCATTAGAAATATTATCTCCTAAGCTTTCCAACGAGTGGTCGCACGTCAAAAACGAACTTCGGATGTGGCCGAGGCATCCGTTTGAAGTTGGGCTATTGCTGGATGGATGTGGTGATGACTTGGGCTTCAAGTTGGGCCGTCCTTGGTGCGTCGCGGCCTCACGGGTCTTGGACTTGTGGCGCTGGACTGTTGAGGAAGGCTTAAAAGGACGAGCTTCTGGATTTAGGCCTCCGGACATTGACGAAGTCATGGTTGAAGTAGAAACAGTCGTCGTGGTAGGAATAGATGTCGGTGAAGGAGGGGCAGTGGTCGTATCCATGGCGGTGATGTCCTCATCACCACCGGAGGCTCATTTCTTTTAAAATTCTAAAGCATATAGCTTATTACCATATTGCCTAGCTAAGTGGAAGAAAGACAATTTATAAAGTGAAGTCCTTGCTACTCTTTGAATAATATGACACATGGCATGAGAATAGTATGTGGTGGACTTTGGCTCAACGTGCGTGTATTTGCGTATTGCGCCGCATCGTAGAGTGTCTCCTAGCACATTAAATGCACTTTTTATTTTACTGAATCATACAGTTATCTCTTTATTCCTTTTATTTAAATACAATTTAAACATTTGTTTTGATTCGGTTTAATAATCATAATAAAGATGTCCAGGCCAGTAGGTACCAAATTCATGTTCCGTTCTTCTTCCTCCTCTCTGCATTGTTGTACTGTGGTGTTGAATAGATGAACCTCTCTGGCCTTTCTCCTAGGTGTGCACCGGGAGTGAGGGTGAGCGGTATCTCCGAGCCGTTATCGCAGAGATCACCTGCACGGAGCGGTAATAAGGTTTCTGGGTAGCGCATCCGCGTAACCGCTCTACTTCTTTCTCGACGTCAACTACTTCAACGCTCGCGTCTGCGCTGCCTTCTGTGCTTCATCAAGCGCAACTGTAAGTCATTCTTGTGATTGATCGACTCTATTATTCTCAATTCTTGAGCATATTTTGAATTATAATGTGTTGCTTGTTGATTAATATATCTCTAGTCTTTTGTATTATTTGCTTCATAATAAAATCTAAAATTAAAATATGGTGCATATTTCCAACAGCTTCTAACACCTAAATCCTGATCTCTCGGGCGCGCCTCAGGAATACGATTGATGCAATGATGCCACACATCATGCATTACGATGGCCATTGGATCTAGGTGCAACATGCCAACACTAGAGCGAGCTGTGGCGCCACGATTTTGCCACAAACGGGGCAGTACGTGGGGGGTCCTTCCAAATGATCCAATGGACCAAAATGACGAGCGAATCAAAGCCGGGTACATCTTTCAGATTTCAGATTAGGTGTAAAAACGGATCAGATGTTTTCGGTCTGATTTGGAGCGGGATTCGATTGGGATCAGATTTGGGAACACATTTTAGTATCAGGTTCGATCCAAGACCGGACCCGAAATGGTTAAATCTGGATTCGGGATCGTATTCGGAGGACGTGATATCTATCGGATCCAGACCGAGACTCGATATCGGGCAAAATTCTTTCTGGATATCTGTTTTAGATTGTGCTGAGAAATGCCATTTTGAACTAGGCTGCTATCTAAAGGTATTATGAAACGTATCACGCATGTAGTGTGTACAAAACCATGAATTCAAAGTAGTATAGAGCATTACACTAAATTCGAAATGGACACTTATATCTTTGAAAATGATTATTATTTAAAAATAATTAAGAAAAGTATTGCCATTCCTTCGCACCTTAAATTTTCTAGGTTTTATATACATTGTTCTTGTTTTGGTCCATGAGAATTTATTTTGTGTAGGATTTATATCACGTATTTGTTTTGAAGTGATGATGGTATGTACTTAATATTTTTTTTTTCTATATGTGTGCACTGTTCACATATTTTATTAGTTTTCGAGCCGAACCTATCATATATCCGTCCTATATCCACATCTCAACTACTCCAAATTCATATCCGTATCAACTTGTCAGTATCCGACTTCAAATTCAAAGAAAAAAATATGAAATAGAATATGGGATAAGTAATATCCAACCTGTCTTCACTCCTATTGCAGATAGCCTTCCGCATCTCATGTAAAAAAAGTGAAAGACCATGTGAAGGTATATTCATATTTGTGATGAATATTTGACTTTATTTGAGCAAGGTGTGCTCTAGTTTAATTTGATTTGAATACAGTTTAATTTTTGAAGCAATTTGAGTTCTGTCATGTTGAAGCAGTACTACTGGCTTTGGAGCTACTTGATCAAGGAGAGTTGTTGGATTGCGGTTTAGAGGACAGAGTAGCAGTCAAGTTAGATTGCTTTGATAAGCGTGAAAACCAGTTATGTTAATGGGTTGCGGGTTAGCCCAAATCTAAGTGTGTGAGTCAATCCTAGCCCTTGATAAGGTTCCTCACGGATGAAGGAACTCATCCCAAGGGTGGAGGATAACTCAAGAATAGTATAAATAGAGGGGTAGGGGTAGCTCTCCCCTCTTGAAAGTTTTGGTGCTCTTTTGAGCTTTGCCCACTTTGTTGTGAGGCTTTGTACACCTTTAACCTATGAAATAAATTTTTTAATTCATTACTATTCTGAATTTACTTTTAGCATTTACATTATATCTTAAATTCAGCACTTTAAATTCAAGCAATTTACTATTCCGCATATTTGGATTTGCCCCCCCCCCTTTCTAACTGCTTGTGGATCTTTTGCCAAGGATAAATGATTGTTGCATGAATCTTCCTTAGATCATATCCCAATCATCTAGACAAGCCTCCTCTTATTTTCACTCAAGAACCGATTTTTTGTTTTAAAGGAAGGATTCTTTGATAGATTTTATTCTTGATTGTTTGATGAGTGATTCTATGTTTTTCTTGCTTGCTATGATATGCAAAAAACTATCTAGGATCATCTTGATCATCAAAACCCCACAAGCAAGACAAGATCACAATTTTTGGTTTTTACTCCCTCTAGGTGCACTTCTCCTTCGATTTGGAAAAAGGTCAGAACTTTGATATCGATCTTCATGATTGAAGGTTGAAATAGGTTTTCGGCATCCATAGGAAGGTGCACGCCAAGTTTTGCTGGTTTTTGATCAACCGATCAAAAGATACATCGATTTTTATTTTTGAAGTCGTGCTGATTTTACTATTGATATGCCTGAAATTACTGTTCACAAGTAGTACCGGGATTTTCATTTTGGTAGTACCGTGATTACTGTTTATTTTGGTACTACCGCTTGTTTAACTGCAGTAGTACCGCTCCAGAACTGAGTTTCTCCAAAAATTCATTTATCTGTGCTTCCTTGATCAAGAGAGGTTTTGATTTGTTCTTTTAGGGAAAAAATTTATTTATTAATCATTCACCCCCCCCTCTGATCGTCATTCCAGTCCTTCAATTGGTATCAGAGCCGATTTTGCTCTCCTTAGATCTTGACTAGTCTCGAGAGCCATAGCAATGGATAAGTATTCTACTAAGCCTTTGATTTTTTGGAGTTGATTTTCCTTTTTAGAAATCGATAATGGAGTCGTACATTACTGACAAGGGCTTCTTGATATGCCAGAAGATAAAACCCTGTATGAGGTTCATGCCGATAAGAACATTAATACCGCAAATATGTCTGATATTGAGGCAAATGTTAAGGCAAGGAACATCTTCATATAGGAGTACGACAGGGTCTCTTACCTATGATTTGCTCACCAGATTTGGTGACCCTTGATGCTTACCATGAGGGCACCACCCAGATCAAGACGATGAGACAGGATCAGTATAAGAGTGACCACAACAAATTTGAACAGTACGCTGGTGAGACTCTTGATGAGTATTTTGGTTGGTTCACAAAGATATTGAGCGATCTTCGTGCAGTTGGTTGCACATACTCTAACTTGAAGAACGCTTGATACTTCTTGACCGCAATTAATCTTTAGGTTTTGGAGATGAAGGTGACTACCATCAAGGACACTATGGACTTATCGACTCTGACTCTTGACAGGCTTTATTCCCTACTCAAGACTCATGAGATCGACGTCGTCTCTTGTAAGATGAAGTCGCAGTCGATGACCTTGGTCACCAATCCCATTGGATCCTCTTCTGAGTTCTCTTCTATTTTTCCCCTCTCCACTCTTTGTGAGCTAATAAATGACCAACTAAAACAATTTTCAGAAAGTAAGCTTTCTCTTTAAGCCCGCAATTTTTCTCATGCATACAAGAGGGTGAGAGAGAGAGAGAGAGAGAGAGAGAGAGAGGAAGAGAGGTAGTATGATCACCTGCTTCGAGTGTGGTGGCCCCAACCACATTTAGGCGAACTGCCCCAAACTGAAGAATGGCAAGAACGACTCCGGCGGTTCGAGAAAGAATGACTACACCAACAAGAACTACAATAAGAAGCCTCCAGCTCATGATCCAGCGCGAAGAAGTACCACAACTTCTTCAAGAACAAGAAGCTCTTCCACCGAGTCCTCGTTGCATTGACAACATCAGCCTCTCCGACACGGAGACCTGGAGCAATAAGGGCAAGGGTAATCTGCAAGAGAAGAACAAGGGCAGTGACGACTTCACCAGCATGTGCTTCGTGGCCAATGACAATGGTATCAACGACGATGACCTCTACAGCGACTCTGACGTGGTACCCAACTATGACGAGATTAATAATGCCTTCTATATATTAAGCAAATTTCAAGCTAAGGTTAGGGCGAGGTATTCGGAGTAAGAGAAGGAGGTAGGTAGTTTATCATGGGAGCTAGCTTGACTTAGATCTTCTTCCTCCCATGATGCATTGCTTGTGGAGCTTGAGAACCTAAGGATTATGCATGACATTGTGTTTTTCTAAGGTTAAGGTTCTTAGGTTGAAGAATGCTAGTTGTAATTCTCTTGTTACTATTTCTGATGATGCTAGCTTTCTCTATGCTCACACTAGCCCTCTTATGATAATTGCCCAAAATTGCATACTGAAATTGATTCTATGAGCATTCATCTTAGAAAGCTTTCTGTTAGAAATGATGAACACGAACAACATGCTTCTAAGGACCCAGTCAGCTCATGCGAGGGCTGTAGGCAACTAAAAACTTGACAATGATGCTTTAAATGTTAAGTGTGTTGAACTTGCTAAGGACCTATTAACTAAGTCACAAGAACCTTGTTTGCGATGTGTTTAGGTTGAGGGGGATTTGGATACAATTCATGATGAGCTTTCGAAGAAGCTAGAGGCCCAGATGGTTAGGATTAGGAATGCTGAGTGCATTTCTTATGAGGCCCTCAAAATTGATGCACCCGTGCATAGGGAGAGATATGCACGTACTGTTCACTATTCTGGTTCTGGATCTTCTTTTTCTTCCCTCTGTTCTTCGTGCACCTCTCTCTTCCGGGACTGTGAGTACCTCATGAGCACTCTCGAGAAGTTTGTAGGAGGCAAAGAGAAGCTCAACCCCATCCTAGACCAATCCAAGATTAGCAGATTCAATCAGGATTTAGGATTTGACTACTTGAAGCATGTACAGACGCATCTGCCTACAGTTGTTTGTACTACGAAGAGTGGAGAGATCGTGGTTGCTCCTAGGACTAGCACCATTGTGTTCCGGTCAGCAGGTGTTGTCCAAGGAATTTGTGATCAGAAGGTTGTTCCTTCTATAGCTTCTGCCTCAAGTAAGGCAAAATATACATGCACCTTCTATCAGAAGGATGGACATATGATCGAGTTCTGCTTCAGACACGCCAAGGTTGCTCGACATGAGCATGTTCGTACCCTTAGAGGTATTCAGGGTCATCTGCAGACTCTAAGTGCTCCTAAGGCACATGCGGTGTCTAGATAGGATAGACAGGTTCATGCTTTTGGACAGCGTTCAATACTCGGTTTTCTGGCTGTTCATTCGAGTTTTGGTCTTGAAGCCATCCGTGGTCAATCTTTCTATCATCCTCTTAATATTTCTTGTTCTTCTTAGCGAGGTAGATATCACTTACGTGAGTTTGCTTTCTCTAGTAGGAGGTTTGGACAACATTAATGGAATGGTCCGGCTTTACATACTGGCAGACCAACCCAATACCAACTCCTAAACGTCTTACAAGAATTATTTTGGATTTGTGAGAGATGAGCCATAAAGAAATGCTAAAATTCATTCTTTTACTGCTACTTTTGCTCGTTATAGTTTCTGGATATGGTCGGTTATTAATACGAGTCTGAGTCGATCTTTTAGGATTGTGTGTCGGTGTTGGACATATGTAAGGCCAAGGCTTTGGCCATGTGGCCCATGTTACGGAGATCAGATGTTGCGTGAGTTCAATAAATAGAAAGATCACCATGTTCTCGGTGGCCAAGCTGGCTACGGAGTTCTTGTGAATTCCTGAGTTCGTTTTCTCATCTAGTCAAGTTGATTTCCACTGGTTGCGTGGAGTTTGCTCGCCGGATTTTTGATCCTGTATTCTTGTTCGCACATTGAGGTAGATGCGGTTGAGAATTTTCTTTAGGGATCGGCTAATGCAACCATAGGTAGTTGATTCATTTACGTATCTTGCTGCCCTCCTGGTTGACGAGAGAAGATAGAAGTCATGCTGTTAGTAGTTAGGGTGCAATTGATTTGGATAATTTTCGACGTACCGACCGACTGGATGTGTTCGGATTGGATTCGAATAGTTTTTTCGGATAGTTATCGTATTTTGTATCGATTTCGTATACTTTGTTTTGGATTCGAATTTGGGTGATCATTATCCGTCTGATCGAGATATTTCAAACTTATTTTTGGATATATTCAGATATAATTAATCAGATAACCGAACTATCATCCGGCTAGCGGCCTAGCACAAACCAACCCCTAGCTACTCTCGATTCTTCTAATCTCCTTAACTCCTTTGGTCCCCCTAACTGCATCACACGCCCCGCACGCCCGCAAGGCCCTCCCACTGCCGCCATTCACCCGTCCCACTGCCGCACTCTCACCGCCCTCCGCTCGTCCTATTTGAATCTACGATCGATACTATCCGTGTCGTATTTGTATCCAACACTATCCGTATTTGATTCCGAATCAAACAAAAAATATGATTTACAATATAAAAAAATGATATCCAATCAAATTTGAACCGATTGTACCTAGATTACTAGTCGAGCCGTATCACGTCATCCACACCACCACTCCGCCACGCGCTGCAAGAAACATTTAAGCCGCCACAAGCCGCACGCAGCGTTCCTCCACTCGCAGCCATAGGGTTCCCCGTCCGCGCTGCTGCCGTAGACAGGGTCACCCCGGGCCGCTGCATTCCGTTTTGGGGCTCGCCAGAGCCGAGCTCGTCCAAGAGTTCCCGTGGCCACACACGTGTTCCGACTCGCTCCTTGTTGGCCCAGATTAAACTCACACACGACACCAAGAACAAGGAGGACGAAGGAGGGCAAGGGACAAGGGTGTCACAGAATGGCATATATCAATACAAACAAGTTCTAGAGAAACACATCCAATTTCAGGTTTGGAGTGGCATATATCCAATTTTGCCGAGAAAGAAACCCCACTCAAACAGATCAACAGCCAATAAAAAATATTTAGCAAGGAACAACTTGGGGAAAAGGAGGGATACACTTGTTTGATACATTAATCTCTTCTACTCTTTAGAAGGCAGCAGTGTCTACAAAATTGCCTCACGAAATCTGTCGATAAGGAGATCAAGCAGGATCTTTCCAACCCAGAACACATCTTTCAAGCTCGAATAATCTGTAACACCCTCTTAATTCCCGTCGCTTGTGAAGGTAATTCGTTCAGCTTCTCGCATTGAATTTCTTCTGCAGGTATGGTTGCCAAAAGACAGGGCGGATGGATGCTGAATTGTAGTGCTTGTGTGATCTTCTACAAAATTCAGGGGTTTTGTCGTATATCAATCGTCTATCCTACAAGTCCTCCTTTTCTTCTTTTAGTCGGATCGGATAGATTGAAACTCCGTTTTGAGCTGATCGAAGATGGTCCCATCTTCCGAGGCGAGGCTCCTGATGAAACAAAGATATTAGTACGAAAATGAGCTTCCGAAACTAGCACTGATAAAAGCATGGTGTTGCAAGAGTAGTGGAGTCGAGATAAAGAATGAACAGAAATGTTGCACATTGTTGAGCATGTGGAGGAGGTATCACTAAACCAATAACTTAATGCAAAGGACTAGTTAAAAGGCCTTTATGAAACAAGTTCACGTTGAACAGGAAGCTATATTGAAAAATAAATTTTTTCTTTATATTTCTATTCTCAAGATTATCTTGAGAAAGCATTGCAGTAAAAATAAAAGAAATTGGACTATCAAGTATCTGAACTGTAGTAACAAGGCAGAGTTTGATGCACTGACCTGGCCAACACCAGCAACAATAAAGCGTCCAGATTTCGCAATGGCAAGAGAATTTACAAATCCATCCTGTCGATAAGAGAGAACAAGTATATCAATAACTATTTGCATCCCACAGTAAGGCACAAACAAAATACTCAACTTCCTCTTGCATCGGTAAAATGACAATTCTTGTCATCTGAATTGACCAAAGTATTGTACTCGTTATTAAATGAACCAAAATAAACAAAAGAAAAAGCTGATCCTGCATGGTATGGGCTTGGCAGGGCCTACAAGAGACATGCAGCAGTCACCGTAGTTGTGCACTTGTGCTTCTTAAATTCCATATGAAATGTCTAGGTACAATTCTAGCTTAATAGGAGTGTAATCGTAAATTAAACACAACTTTTTGATCTTCGATCAAAACAAAGATTCCCATAACTTTCTGGAACCCACTGTTGATAACTGATGATGGATTCATATGTCAAACCGTCGCAGCCAAGAAATTATGCTTGTGTTTCACAGTTTGCCCCGAACAATTTCATAGGCATAACTACATATTGTGTTTAATCTTTTGACCTTTCTGCAAAGAGTGATCCCAAGGATACTTGGGATCCACAAAAGATGGTGGATGCATACATGAAGCCAACATATCTTTAAAAGAACATTTGACAGCTTGCACTTCACCCGGGCCTGCCTCCAGTTGCTGAGGGATAAACAGCCTTAACTTCCTGTTTGACAGCCAGATGTGCGGAATTCCATTACATCCTATGATATGACAAAGCCTAAGCGAGTTTATTTCAGAAAACAGAGTAGAAGATTGGAGGTCTGATCTGGCCTCAGATTCTAAATAGGAGTACGAGTACGAATAGGAGTCCTATTATTATACTAGTATTAGTTTTAGTAGTTTATTAATCCGGTACGTAGTTTCCATGTTTAGGAGGATTCTATGAATAAAAGGAGAGGGGAGGAGAGTAAAGGGGCACGTTTTGCTGCCACTAAATCCAGTCTAAGGTGTTGCCGACGATAAACGGCCGGTGGCTCCGCACAACCGCAACTATAGGTCGCCGGCGCAGTTCCGCGGCGTTGGCTAATTCCTCGATTACTGGGCTCTGTCCAGGAACGCAAGCCTACAACCAGGAACACCCATATCAATTGGTATCAGAGACGAGCGACTCCTTTCCCATGGCTTCCATTGAGGAGCGTATGCAAAACTTGGAAGACTAGCAATGGAAGCCATCCAGTCCACCGTGACCGAGTTAGGGAGGGCTGTCACGGGGTTGGTCAGGGTCGCTAGGGATCAGCAGATCCATCCAACTGGAGATTCAGCCACAGGAGCGAGCGGTAGGCAGTGTCTTCCACAGCAGGAGCACAGGAACAACAGAGAAGAGGACGAAAGCGGTGTTGAGCAGGGCGGCCGCCGCGGGTTGCCGCATGCTCCACGCTATGAGCTGCCGCTGTTCGATGGAACGGTGGACCCGTTGCTGTGGTTACGCCAGTGCGAGTGATTTGGTCGTTTGCATGCAATTCCACAGGAAGAATGGGTGGAGATGGCGGGTATGCATCTGAGAGGGGAGACTAGGAGGTTTTGGATAATTGGGAGGAAGAAGATCAACATATTACTTGGGATGAGTTTCATGAATGTTCCTGAACCGTTTCACGCGACATTCGACAGCAGGCCCTCTCGGCGATTTGTCGAACTTGAAACAGGGTGATGGAAGGGCGGAGGATTACGCAAGGGAGTTTCAGCGACTTCGCGCGCGTACGGCGAAGGTGTCTAAGGCGAATCAGATTGAGCTCTTTACGGCAGGGTTATCTCCAAGCCTATCGGCCGATGTCCGTCGAGATCGTCCACGCGATCTGGCTGATGCGATGGGTCTGGCTCGGGAGGCAGAGCGGCGGGAAGATTTGTGGATTGCCAAGGTTGCGCAGGTATCTCGATCTTGTCCTAGTGTTGGCCGCAGTATGCCGCTGTCCTCAGTGCCGGGATCAGGGTCGTCACTGAGTCTTTCGACACGGCCGCCTAGTCTTGGCGTGTCGACTAGCAGTGGGGCCGTGGCAACACGGGCGCCACATACAACAACCTCGGCGTCCAGTCCAATGGAGCTAGGGGGACACCTGTTCCTTCGCGGATGTTGGCAGCAGTGTCGTCATAGAAGACTCACCATATCGGTGCCGTCTCAGTCCGGGGGAAATGGCCGAACGACGAGAAAGGGGTCTCTGTTATGACTGTGATGAGATGTATTCTCAGGGACACCGTTGTAAGCATCTTTTCCATTTGGAGGTGATTAATGCAGGTGAGGAGGATGAGTTTGTGGAGGAAGAATCAGCCCTTTCCACCATAGCACTACGTGGCCCGAAGGCTGGTCATACTGTGCAGGTGATCTTAGAGATGGATGGACAACGGATGGTGGGCTTGGTAGATAGTGGCAGCACCCACAATTTTATTAGCAGCCATGCCGCTTCCAGGGTAAAGATCAAACAAATGACGGAAATGGGACATCAAGTGCGGGTGGCCAGTGGGGCTCGATCGCCATGCCTAGGGCGTGTATCCGACGCTCAGTTCTACATACAGGAGTACTCTTTCTCTGACTCCTTGGTGATTCCTTTGGAAGGGTTTGATGTAGTTTTGGGGGTGCAGTGGTTGAAGAAGTTGGGAGATATCAGTTGGAATTTTGACCTCTTCAAATGACTTTTTCCCTCGAAGGATGCAGGGTGTGTTTGCAGGGTATCCTAAACCGCGGGATGGGGTTGCAATTGCGTAGTCTAGCAATGGGAGAAGACAGTAGCTTGCAGGAGATTTTGGATGCATTTGATGATTTATTTACCGAGCCGCAGGGACTGCCACCTTCACGCCATTGTGATCATCGAATTTGTTTAAAGGAAGGGTCAGATCCAGTCATCGTACGGCCTTATAGGTACCCCCATCGCCAGAAGGATGAAATTGAGCATCAGTGTGAAGAAATGTTGTCCCGGGGTATTATTCGACCTAGTCGCTCCCCATTTTCATCGCCGGTGCTCTTAGTACGCAAGGCGGATGGTTCCTGGAGGTTATGTGTGGATCATCGCGAACCTAATACCAAGATTGTTAAACATAAATTTCCATTGCCAGTGGTGGAAGAGTTGCTTGATAAGTTGCATGGGGCTCAATTTTTCACCAAGCTGGATTTGCGATCAGGGTATCATCAAGTCCGCATGCGTTAAGAGGATATTGAAAAGACAGCGTTTCGTACTCACCATGGACATTTTGAGTTCCTGGTTATGGCATTTGGGTTGTGTAATGCTCCTTCGACTTTTGAGGCCCTCATGAATGATGTATTCGCTAAGTTCCTTCGCAAATTTGTATTGGTTTTCTTCGACGATATTCTTGTGTACAGCTCGTCTTGGGAGGAACAACTTCAGCATATTCATTTAGTATTGGCTCAACTCCATCGCCATCAGTTAGATTTGAAGGGTCCAAGTGTGCTTTTGCTTAGCGCACAGTGAATTATCTTGGACATGTTATTTCAGCCACGGGAGTGGAAGCTAGTCCTGACAAGGTTCAGGCTGTGGATCGTTGGCCTACTCCAGTGTCCGTGACAAATATACGAAGTTTCTTGGGCCTTGTAGGGTATTATCGGCGCTTCACTCATCATTATGCATCAATTGATGAACCTCTTACTAAGCTCCTTCGTCGTCAAGAGTTTCAATGGTCCGAGGAGGCGATGTCGGCTTTCCGGCATTTGAAAGAAGCTTTACAGTCTACTCCTATTCTCCATCTTCCGGACATCGATATTCTTTTTGTGGTAGAATGTGATGCTTCAAGCACCGGAATTGGGGCGCCCGATGGCTTATTATAGCCAGAAATTGGCTGATCGACATGCGAAGCTTGCGGCTTACGAACAGGAACTCATTGGATTATCTAAGGCAATTCGGCATTGGCGGCCATATTTGTGGGGGCGACCGTTTGTGGTTCGCACAAATCATGCAAGTTTGAAATATCTACTCGAGCAGGCATTGGTGACTCCACCGCAACAGTATTGGGTCAGTAAGTTAATGGGGCTTGATTTTTCTATTGAATATAAACCGGGGCTCACCAATGTAGTAGCAGATGCGTTGTCTCGTCTCCATGAGCCTGTGGTGACTTGCGCCGCTATTTTGTCTCCTACAATGCTGGCATGAGAGATTTGGGAGGAGTTGAGGGAAGATCCGGATATTGGTCAGCGTTGTGCCAAGCTTTTGGATGAGGTTCCCACGATGGATGGTTCAGCTCGAAGTGATACCGTGCAACCAGCTTCAGGGCAGGAGGTGTCGCACCTATCAACTGAGCAGGAGAAGGATACGCCAAGTGCTGGTATATGGTCCACCCGTGATGGTCTCCTTTTCCAATAAAGGACGTCTATTTGTTCTAGCCACTTCATCACTCCGAACTAAAGTGGTGGCTACTTATCATGATTTGACACATGAGGGAGTGCATAAAACTATGTATCGTATTAATTAAACTTTCATTTGGGAGGATCTTCGCTGGTCTGTCGAAGAATATATTAGTGGTTGTTGTGTGCCGGCAGCACAAAACAAGCACTTTAGCTCCAGCAGGACTTCTGCTACCTTTGCAGGTACCTCACCACATTTGGGTTGATGTGTCAATGGATTTTGTGGTTGCTCTTCCGAAGTCGCAAGGAAAGATAGCCTTGTTGGTAGTGGTGGACCGTTTATCTAAATATGGTCATATTGCTATTAAGCGACCGGTTACTGCCTCTATGGTTGCGGATATTTTCTTTGACCAGATTGTGAGGTTACATGGGATACCAGAGTATATTGTTTCAGATCGAGATCCGGTTTTTACTAGCACCTTTTGGTAGGATCTTTTTAAGTGTTGTGGCACACGGTTGCTTACTTCCTCTTCTTATCACCCTCGGACGGATGGCCAGACGGAAGTGGTTAATCGTACTATTGAGAGGTATCTTCGATGTTTAGTAGCAGAGACCTTCAACATGGGTACAATGGTTACCGTGGGCAGAATTTGTTATAATTCTTCATATCATTCTGCCCTTCGGATGACTCCCTTTGAACTGGTGTACGGTCGACCACCCCCTACATTGGTGTCACATAACCAAGGCACAGCTTTGGTGGATGCAGTAGACTGTAAGTTGGTGGATCGCGATGATTTGTTGGCTAGAGCTCGACTTCATCTTTTGACTGCTCAGAATAAGATGAAACAGCGATATGATCTTCATCACAGAGGGGTAACATATTATGTGGGAGAATGGGTGTGGTTAAAGCTGCAAAGTCATCGTCAACTTTCAGCTCGGCCAGATAACTATCATAAGCTTGCACCCAGATTCGTTAGGCCTTACAAGGTGGTCAGTAAAGTGGGCGAAGTTGCGTATCGGCTAGCTTTACTAGCAACGGCTAAGATTCATGATGTGTTTTCACGTTTCTATGCTAAAGCTATTTAAAGGCACTCCTACAGACATTCCGGATTTGCCTGCCGAGATTTCCTATCCTTCGTCGGATGAGGCACAGAAAGCCCCGTACAACATATTGGCTCAACGTTTTGTCAAGGGGCATCGGTAGTTTTTAATTCATTGGGCAGGCAAAGAACTTGCAGCGGCTACTTGGGAGGGCGGCTTGGAATTCCAACGATCGTATCCCGATTTCCAGCTTGAGGACAAGCTGGTTCTTGAGGGGAGTATTGATATGACAAAGCCTGAACGAGTTTATTTCAGAAAACAAAGTAGAAGATTGGAGGTCTGATATGGCCACAGATTCTAAATAGGAGTACAAGTACGAAAAGGAGTCCTATTATTGTACTAGTATTAGTTTTAGTAGTTTACTAGTCTGGTACGTAGTTTCCATGTTTAGGAGGATTCTATGAATAAAAGGAGGGGAGGAGAGTAAAGGGGCACATTTTGCTGCCACTAAATCCAGTCTAAGGCGTTGCCGACGATAAACGGCCGGTGGCTCCGCACATCCGCAACTATAGGTCACTGGCGTAGTTCCGCGGCGTCGACTAATTCCTCGCGTTCTGGGCTACATCCAGGAACGCGAGCCTACAACCGGGAACACCCATATCATCCCACTCATTAGTACAGATGCAACCGTGCATAAATGCCCTATATTATGCAGCCACAACAAAAAGGGGGCAATTTTCAAACCCAATCAGAGCACACAAACCAACAAGTGTATGCATCCACAATAAAAGAAAGGAAATAATTGATCATTTGCCACTCTGAGTGGCACTTATGATTTGCCACAATAGAGTGCAATTCATAATTTGCCACTCTATAAAGTGGGTATTTATCATTTGCCACTTTACATGATCCTACCCCTCTCCTTCCTCCTTTTTTCTTCTTCTTACAACGCAAGCCGCTATGACTCCGGTGGACCTTTAGCTCCAACTGCCATCGACATGACATGGTTTTCAATGCCACTCAGCCTCCCACTATGCTCGGCCCTAGGGTCGAGTTGCTCATGATTTGGTGCAGGATTCAGTCCTCTACTTCCCCGTCCTCCTCGGCCAATTGCACAGAAGTGCCTCCATTACTGAGATGTGCTAGATACTTTTTCATGCTTGTTGATTCAAGGAACAAGGAGTGGGTATTCTCTTGGTCTATGACAATGCATTTTTTTAGGAGTATTTGGAGCTGGAGGTACTGTGACGACCTAGATGAACTCATGTACGCCGGGGAGTAAATTGGTTCGTTGGGGACGAATGGCGTAGCCCTCCAAATACGTTCTATTACTCTGAGACCACTTTGCTATTAGTCTACTGATTGTTTCTCGCTATGAGATGCATCAGTGTGTTATGCATTAGAGGGATTGACTAGTCAATGATGATTTGGAGTGGTAGTCCAAGTTTGGTGGCATCGCGACGACGCCTAGCAACACCCGTATGCTGGGGAAATACGAGGTGGTTGTGGGGAACCACGCTGCCCTTAGGGTACCCTCCCCTGAGACCCTTGGTACTCTTGACTCCCTCTAGAGTTTACCCCACCATGGCACTTGGATTCTAAACATAAGGGTTTCCTTGTGTGCACCTGAGATAGACTGTGTGGATGGGGACTGATCTGAGATTGATGTGGTGTGGCGAGGTACTGGTGGCTAGGTTGATGTAGATGTGGCCGGTCCCTGGTTCTTCCTTGCTTCGGCTTGGTGACCTTTGGTGCTTGGCTTGCTCTCCCTGGCTCCTGGCACCTCCTTGCCTCCTGGTTCTTGCTCCCTTGGTGGTCTTCTTGCCTGCTTTGCCTTGCCTCCAATGACTTGTGACTTTGGTGCTCTAGTTGGGAGTGAGCTGGTTGTGTGGATGGGCGATGGTTGGAAGGAGGAAATGCTCGGCTAGGCTGGGTCTTATCCTCTTTACCGGTGGCTCTTTCACCTTTTTACCATGAAGGTTTTTACTTTCCTACCGGCTGATATTTTGTTACTGTTTGCTAAATGGCTACGGCCACTCAACACAGGTAAGTTGTGTACGTTGGATGATGATATCCTAGAATCTTGATGAGCGAATCCTAGTTGCAATTGGGTCTGACGGCAATTAATTTAGCTTTTAATTTCTTGATTATTTCTCATCTATATTCATCACGACTTAACAATTTCAGCCATTCTTTGAAGGTCAACGGGATTTTAGTTACAGATCATTTGTAAACTTTCTACTTGTACTTTAGTTGTTGCAACTAATAAATTGGTATGCGACAGTTTATATATATGTGCGAAGATTCAATGTATACAATGTATATTCGTTTCAATTTAATTGATGAGATCTACTTTTGAGTAACTACAGTTGCTAATTTTTGAAATCCAGATTATTACACCTTAATTCTTCATTTGCAAAGTATTTAAATGGGCGGGTCCTTACACATTTGCTGTCTAAATAGAAATAGGTAATAGGACAAAAAGAAGTGAGTTGAGCGGAATCCAGTGTCATGTGTAAGGAAGCACTAGAGTCCAAGATCCAAGGATATGATGTATCAGAGGAGGGAGACTAAGTGGCTAGACTGGCTGCATCCGAAAAGCCTGAGGTCATGCTAACGACTAGACACTTAATGAAGGAGACACTGCTGAGCGATGTCTGACGAGGAGCACCAGCACATCCTGATTAAGCGAGTTACCAAAGACGCTAAGGGCGGTCACCTCTGCGGGCTTGGTTCCGCTTCCTGGAGTAGCAGGTCTGGAAGGTGTGGCCATTACACTGGCACCAAGTGCAGTGAAGACCAGTAGTAGAGGCACTCGCAACAGCCAGTGACGCACAAACCGGAGTGGCCACCACAGCACCCACTAGTGCTTGAGGACAGTAGTAGGAGCTGTTGCAGGCGTCCAAGTAGCCAAGACGATAGTAGACGACTGTTAAGTCATGCCACGGAAACGAGACTACTCAGGACGAACAACAATGAGCCTCCACTAGAGGACGGGTGCAATGAGCGGCCCAAAAGCTGAGCACGATGCTACTCAAACTCTAGTCGAAGACATGTTAGAAAGTGGTAGAGGTAATGAGTCGTGGTGAGCACGAGTATGCACACAACAGGGACAAGTCCAACAAACGTTTGGTCCCAAAGAATCAAGTTGACGCCACACTGCATTGATCTGCTCATAAAAGGCATCAAAAGTGGTGTCAAGCTACTGCAGAGATTGTGCCTGGTCACTACTCGGCTGGTTAGTGTGCACGGGTATGCTCCCACATCAGCCATGACCGAGGGAGCTCGGCGAAGCAGAGATGTCGACAGTCATGCTCCCAATCAAGGTGATGATGGCACGGGCTTCATCACATTGACACCTTTCATAGGCATGAAGCTCAGACTGATATAGCTCTACAACATCCGCAAACGTAGCAACAGCATCAGCATCTGGGGCGGCACCCTCAACATCGACAGGTGGCCCGGCCGATAGAGTAGGAAGAAGTGTACAAAGCTACTCGCCAGTGAGGTCGCCCCAGAGACATTAGCTATTGAGGCAGATGCGCAATTGCATAGCCCATTCCAAGAAATTCGTCCCATCGAACTGGATCTTGGGGAGTAGGAAAGATACAAAGCCTAAAGTAGCCATGGTAGCCAACAAGAGCTTGGTGACAACAACTAGAGGCTAGGAGGCTACTTGCTAAGCAAATCCCAGTGAAGCCGAGACTAGGCAACAACTACTGAGGCAGAGGGCCTAGCAGCAATTTCCCAAAACTCGGTTAGCAGCGTGGGAGCTCAGTGCAGAGCTCAACTCGAGGCAGCGGCTGGTGGAGGAAGCAATCATGGCGACGGTGGCATCGAGGCTCGGTGTAGTGCATAGCTCGAGGCGGCGGCTGGTGGAGGAAGACCATAAGGCGGTATCTGGATTGGACAGAGCTTAATTCGAGGAATGAGCGAGTGAACGGCTCGTCTCCCCACCACCGGCTCGAGTGGTGAGCTCTTGCGACGGCAGATCTGACCAAGGTCGAGCCAGCAATGCCAAAGGAACAGACGGTTGCGACCCATAGGGTGGCGTCGGCCAAAGGGCAGTGGTAGCCAAAGTGCAACACATGGCAAGAGAGCCTAGAGAGGAGAGGAGGTAGGTGGCAGCATTCAAGCGGCGGTGGCCTGGCTGCGGTGGCAGAGTGGAGTCCAGTGGGATATAGAGAGCCATGGGTTCTCATAACATGTTGAATTGGACTCAATACAATTAATGGGCCAAAAGACCATAAAACCCCATATACAAAGAACTAATACAAGTATGTACATATACTTCTAACAGAGGTCTTTGTATAGTCTACTGTTTTCAAGAGTCCCTCACTAAATAAATAGAAAAAAGGGGATCATCTAGGTCCAAATGAGTCAGGAGATGTTGTTTAAGATATAATAACCATCCTATAGTTACTTTGGAACTTTACTAATCATCAGGCCCAACATACATCGGCTACTAGCAAGTAGGTGCCAAAAGTGCCAGTGCCAAAAATGCCAGTGGATGGACTTGAAGAACGATCAACAAAAAAGTTGACTTAACTATATGTTTATTACGCAAGGACTAAGAAGTCCTATAAAATAGCCTTCTAAAACCCCTTTTTGTTTTGACAACTAATTGCCTATATACTAATTCTCCTGTTCAGAAATAGTTGCCAACCAAAATGAAACCATGACATGGCCTCTGCCAATAGCCAAGCTGCTCGGAAACACCCATATGACCAACACACACAACATCTGTGCACAACTTAACTGCATGCTAAGGTGGTAAAAAAACAATGGTTATGACTCTAGATCTGTTACAGAGGTGATGAGTTGACAAGATATTGACACATGGAAATCGGAAGAACATCAGTGCAGAATTACAACCTACAGACTGCCAACTAATTAACACGTTGAAACAACAATTATTATTTATCTGTACAGCTAGTCAGCTAGTAGAGTAGCATGCCCTTGGACCTTCCCAAAGCAGAGACTGTTTACCTAATACGATCAACTCAAAACTGTCAAAGGACCTAGAACGGAAATAAGAAATTCCAATAGTGTCAAGTCTTAACAATAGAGAATGAGAAGCAAGTGCATTGGTTTGCTTATCTACAGTATATATAGTTCTTTTCAGAATTACATTCAAATGATGCTAATTGAGTAGCAAGAGAACCATACCAGTGTCAAATTAAATAATGGTCGAATTCCCTTAGAATCCGGTTCGATACCCCAAAGACGAACAAAACCATTTGCTGCTCCTGATGCAGCAAGATCAGAGCCTTTTCTTGCAGCAACAGCACTAACCCAAGACTGGGCTGATGAGGCACGGTCAGGTTTATGTATCCCAGTTTCTGCATAGTGAAACAAGGTATAAAGCAATAAATAAGGATTCCTTAAATATAAGGAGCAAAAATAGTGCAATCATGATAAGGATTTATATTAAACTTGACTGCATGGTTATCAAGGCGACAAGGTGAGGCAAGGCGTCAGCCGAGCGCCTGGACGCCTAGGCGCATAGGCGGGCGCCTAGGTGAGGATTAGATGACCAAAAATATCAGTATATAAGTAATATCAGTATATCACTAATACATGTATAACCAATATCAGTATACAAGTAATATCAGTATATCACCCGTATCAATATATCACCAAAAAAGATCTGGCTCCACCCCTTTTCTCTTCCTTTCTTTCCTTTCCTTTCCTTCTTTTCTTTTTTCTTCTTCTTTCCCTTTTTCTTTTTTTCCTTTTTCTTTCCCTTTTTCTTTCTTTTCCTTCCTTTTTCTTCTTTCCTTTCCTTCCTTGCCTTTTCTTTTTCTCTAGCGCCAACTCCTCTTTTCTCCCGCAGCCACACGCTCTGTCTCGCCCCTCAAGTGCCATCCCCCTTCCTCCTCCTACGCCACCCCCCCCCCCTCGTACTCTCGCCCAACTCCCCCTTCCTCTCTCTCTCTCTCTCTCTCTCTCTCACGTGCGTCGCCCGCACTCCTTCCCAGCACCGGTGCCGCTCTCCAACTTCCTCTCCGTCGGATCCGATGGATCCATGCTGGATCTCGCGATCCCCATCAGATCCAGCCGCCTCCCTTGAAGCCAACGGCGCCATAGTCGTCTCGAGCTAAGTATTTCTCTTCCTCCCCTCTGCTCACTTCTTCCATGGTGGCACCGGAGCTCCACGCGAGGCGAGCGGCCATGGCGTGCTAGCTCCGGGGCCAGGACACCTAGGCGACGCCTTAATAAGCATGCTTGACTGACATCTCAATGGCAAAAGTTTACATAATAACAAAAAAGAGAAAAGGGGTGAAAAGAAAACAGATCCAAATGCCGTGGGTGCGAAAACTTTGCATTAAGTAAAGAGACAATTTCTCAGATAACATCTTACCTTTAAGTAAACCCTCATCATTATTGCCAAGCGAATCAAGGTTATTACGCAATACTGGATGAGCATTTCTTATTATGTGAGTAGGCTTCTTTCTCATTATGTTCCAAAGCTCGATGCTTCCGTCATCAGATCCAGACAAAAATTCCTTGTCATCAATAAGGCAGCAGCACTCCAAAGACGCAGCAGCAGGAGCGCGGAACACTAACTGTGACTCTTCTGGAATCTGTACACAGAGCAAGAGAGTTTTCAACAGTCAGGATAACTCACAGCATCTGCTACATGACTTGGATCACAAACCCAATATTATAGGTGAACGTTTAATATTCTAACTTTGAAAAAAAGTATCCTCATGATATTTACATTGGCCATATGAAAATAGCGAGTAGATTTGTCTCGAAACATACTTTTGTAATATTATAGTTAGTTAGATACAGGCACAATCTTATCAGTTCTGATAGAATAGATCTGTTATGGTGAAATGTTCGGCCTGAGACTGCTGAACTTTTTTGAGCAATCATACCCTCCATTCCCCCTTCCCTAGCCCTAACAAGGAAAGGAGCCCACTCCCAATCTCCTTCCACCTTCCCAATCCACAGTCACTGTACCCTTCCACCCTTGGCATGAAACACTGCTGTACACTATAGAGCAAGAAATGACATCCATTTATCTAAAATATTTCACTTGAACTATCACTTAGAGCTGGGAGGTACAAGGACACATCTTCTACAATATTAAAGTATCCTAACAAGTAAACATGCCTAGTCTAGTCACTCTGCTGATGTGTGTCAGCCTGTCAGGTGACAATAACTCTTATCTTTTATCAAACACAATGGACAGGGAATTGGAAATTATACTTCTCATTGTTCTATAGTGACCAGCTTACATTTATTTTGTAAATATCCCCTTCAATTCTCAGTGCAATCAACTTGATCATGTCCCATGAGAGTACCAATTTCTTGAATTTACAAAGGCTTACAAGTTTTTGCCCTTCATGTGCATGTATATTCCAATAGTAGCAAGTCCACAATTCTAACTGTTCCGCCCTTTTCTAAGTGAAACATCAAAATGTAAATACCTAGAAAGAAGCTATATCTGAATTTTGGCAGGTCATGCACTAGAATGAAGAATATAAATATTTTAATGTGCATTAATCCTAGAAAAATGTTTTGCAACTAGATAATTCCTTCCAGTTCATCATAAGAAAACAATCTGTTTAATGGGAAAGATGGGAAATCAATATGTTTATGCTTGATGAGTGATGACAATATTACCTTCCAAAGATGCATTGTCCGGTCCCGTGCTACAGTCAGAAGCCTATCTTTATTAAGTGCATCCATTGTCAAAATTTCATTCTGATGGCCGTATAGGCAGTTCATGTATGTTCTGTCTTCTGCATTCCACTGCATTATTGAACGATCAAAAGAACCAGAGAACAGCTCTGAGGAGTCCAGCCCAAAAGCAAGACATGATATTGATCCTCGATGGCCGCTAAATGCCTGCCAAAAACAAACAAAACAACAGCCAGTTACAATGTTGAAAGGGGTAAGGTAGATGGAGTGAATAAGGAGCTCAGCTTAAACAAGTAAAGTTCCTTTAATCTTCCGAGGTTCACTTCTTATGAATGTTTTTTAGTGTATATTTCTTGACAATTATGTCATATTACGAAAATTGTTCTGAATCTTACTGATATACATTGGCCAAGGTATTCCGTTACAAATTTCACCGAGGCACTGACCATAAACAAGCTAGCAATTAGCTCGATAGTTTTGTTGTTACAGCTTGCTCGCAACAACTCCGGCGTCAACTATAATAATCAAAACCAAATGCAAATGCGAAAAGTGAATGTATGTTAAATAGTCTTTGCATAGTTGATCCGCAATTAGCATTTGATTACATGTTAGTCTTTGCCAACACTATATTGTAGAGACTATAGAGGCAACAGAAGTTTTTAAGACCTGTCCAGAGAGAATAAGTGGCAATGCACTCATCAACATAGATGCTTAACACAGCCAGACAGTTACATCGTGCACGCAGAGTATAGATGATTTGTAGCTTATCTTGACTAAGCCAATAAAATTGTCTTTTCAATTAATACATCTCAAAATTGAGAAGTGTAACTATTAAATTTCTGTCATTGACTACCTGTATATGCTCCCGTGACCGAACATCCCATATATGGATATGACGGTCCAAGCCACCACTTGCCAAATACCGGCTATCTGAACTGACAGCTAAAGCTAGTACTTGTTTACTTCTTTTAGCTGACAGAGGTGGTTTAGCATGATGAGAAACCAACACAGTTTCACTTGGCCATAAATACTTCTCACTTTTTCCAGTTTGAACATCCCAATGTAGAATGACTCCATCTTTTGATGCTGAAAAACCCTTGTCACTATCCTTGGATAAAGCAATAGCAGTAACTGGTTGACGGTGTTTCACAAGAAGCTTAAAGCCATCCTCGGGGTGCGGTGGTAATACCCTGCAATGATTTTTGCAAAGCTTAGTCATATTTACAAGATCAAACTCAATAAATCAATGATCAGCTGTGCAAATAGGAGTCGATTATTGAATAGAAATAACACTGACATTCTTTTACCACATCCTGTAGTAAAATCTTACAGGATACATGTTCGATTAAATTAAAAGGCCATCATAGCTTAAAAACGCTGGAAACTGTTACCATACTCCAGTTCAGATAATTAATGACTCATAACACTTTCCATTTTCATGGTGAAAAGAGATCTCCGAGCAGTGACAAGGTACACATCCTTCCAACCAAATTTCCTTCTATTTTCAATATCCTAGTTTCAGAATAGTGTCCAAACAGACCCCATGTGAATTAAAAATATGACCAAATACAAAGTAAATGTACGGGAATGGTGGCGAACTCCAATTTTCTTCCCCACCATGCAAACAGCCAAACAGTATAATACCAATGAGCTTTCTCATTTTGTAAATAAAACCAGTCTCATACGAGTATACAACAAGAATTTATGGTTGAGGGTGCATACAAGGATCCAGGCCAGTAACCGGTAACCCGGTGGTTAATGGCCGATTTAATGTGTACTCAGGCTTGTAATTTTTTATTATCACTTTTCATACTTTTGTCCCCAAAGGATTGTATTTGTTTGTCCATGTATAAGCATTAAGATGATGATCTCATTAAAATTAGTGTGAGAAAGCTTCTTCCACTCGGTATGGAACCTACCGATCCAAGCGGTAGCACCAGCCAGTGTTTTTTTATTCCTGCCTCCCTGGGCACACATATGATTCTACCACCACCTGCAATTACCAACATTTGGTGCCATTGTTATTCCTACATTTACCACCTGATTTACAACCCCCTCCGCTCCTCCAACCCTCAACCCAAAACACACCCACCAACCCCAAAGCCCATGCCACCAAAGGGATTTCATTTGAAAAGAATGAATTAATACATACAGTGCAGCATCTGCTCCAATTACTATCTCAAACTAAATGAGGTTCCTTTCCTCTACATTTCAAATTATGAATTGTAATTCTTCGCAATCATGGTGAGCGTAATTCATGGTCGTAGAGAGCGTAACAGCACTAAATTAGTATGGATTATGGACATAGAGCTAGAGAAAGCTTGGAAACCACGTCCACCATCATGGAGAAACAATTGCCAAAAAATAAAAAAAACTGCTCACCTCGCGGCGAGCTCCTTACGCTTCCTGCCGCTCTCCTCGAGCTGCTTCCTCTGCAGGATCTCCGCCAACCGCCTCCCCACGGCCTCCCCGTCCTCGTCTTCCCCCTCATCCTCGTCCTCCCCCCTCTTCGCCTCCGCCGTGACTCTCTTCAGCCACTCCTTGGCGATCCGCATCTTCTTCTCGCCCGCCGTCTCCTCCTCCTCCTTGCCCCCCTCCTCTCCCTCATCGAGGCCACCAGCCGCCACGACGTCCTCGTCGCTGTCTCCGCTCTCGATTTCCTCGTCGCGGCCGCGGCGGCGGCGCTTGGGCTCGGACTCGAAGAAGGGGTCCTCATCGCCGCCGCCGCGGGAGCGGGGCTTGGGACGCGAGGCCCGCTTGCGGGGGCGCGGCGCCATGGGGGGAACTCGCGCTAGCGTTAGGGTTTTCCGGGAGGCGATCGGTGTTTTTGCCGGGGCTTAGGGCTTCGGCGGCGGCGTAGCAGCACGAGAACGTGGGAAGCGAGGAACGGGAAGAAAGGAAGCGGCGGGAGGTGGACGCCGAGGGTTTAAGAGAACAGGAGGGGGGCGGCGGCGGTGGGCCGTGGAGGGACGAGGGCTTAACGGATCGGCGGCGTCTCTTTTGAGTTTCATTGGGTTTTGGGCCGGATGGCTCTCGACCAGCAAATGGGCTTCGCTGGGATTTGGGCTGGTTGGCTCTCGTCCCAGAATCATGGGTTATTTACATACATATGTCATCGTGAATTTTTGAGAGATGACATTACAAAGTGACGGCTACTACACGTACTTAACATGTAAATTGGAAAGAAATGCCCTCGTCTTCAACCTTTCCACCTACTCCCATGGCCGTGCTCTTCTAGGCTCTTCCCATCTCATACATCCCTTGTTCGCCGGTCGCGACAAACTTAATCTCCCATGTTTCAGTTTTTTCGCTGTCGGAGCACATTAAAAGTTGGCTTGGAGCATTCTAGTCATGGTATAAACAAACACAATATACAAGTATGGACAACACCCACTGGAAATCAATGTACAAACTTATTGGAGGGCTTATCTCATAGTGTCATCCCAAACAAGATGCCACCCACCAATTAACACACGTACGCACGGGGGGAGTTCTTCCTTTGTGCATAGACATACTACACTACACCATCACATTTCACAGTTGACATCACATATATAAAGCTCCACCGATCGATCGCACCACGCTGAGCTAGCTGCATGCAACGGACGGCTCAGATTAATCAATCAGTTGCTGCTGGACGGGCCATCGGCTTGCTGTCGCCGTCCTCCACCTTGCTGGCGTTGGCATCGGCGGCGAGCGCCTTGGCCGTGTCGTAGGATGCGTGCAGCCCGACGAACAGGTAGTACACGAGCAGCGCCGCCGTCCATATCCCAAAACGCATGAATGACTTGGAGTCGATGGAGCCCAGCAGGAAGATGTTGATGGCGATGGACGCCGACGGCAGCCAGGGCACCAGCGGCACCCCCCACAGCTTCGGCGCCCTCGCCTGCGGCACGAACGCCCACAGGCACACCGTCGAAGCGAACCACGCCGGCACCGTAACTGCGTACGCCACCCACCCCTTGGCGTTCAGTCCCCAGTACGTCGCCGTGGCCACCGACGACGCCAGGATGGCGGCCAGGCAGGCCACCAGTTTGTTGCGGTTCGCTCTGGTCGTCTCGCCGGAGACGTAGTACCGGCGGACGAGGAGCGCGACGGCGACGAGCATGAAGATGAAGAGCGTGGAGATGGACAGGAGGTTGGAGAGGATGTTGAGGTTGGTGAAGAATGCGATGACGGCGGTGGCAAAGAGCATGGCGACGGTGGCGTTCACCGGCGTGCCCGTCCTGGGGTGCACCTGCGCGAGCCACGGCGGCATCATGTGCGTCCGGGCGATGTGCGTGAGGTAGCGCGCCTGGCCGACGGCGCTGACAAGCAGCACGGTGGTCATCCCCTTGAGCGCGCCGAAGGCGACGATGTACTTGGCCCAGTCCATGCCCCTGTCGGCGAAGGCGACGGAGAAGGGAGCGTCCGGGTCGATGGAGCCGTAGGGCTGCATGAGGCAGAGCGTGATGGCCAGGATACAGTAGAGCGCAGTGGTGAGCGTCATGGCGCTGACAAGGCCGATGGGGATGTCGCGCGCCGGGTTCTTGGTCTCCTCGGCCATGGTGCTGACGGCGTCGAAGCCGATGTAGGCGAAGAAGAGCACCGCCGAGGCGGCAAAGATGCCGCGGGGGCCGAAGGGCATGAAGTCTTTCATGTTGGCGGTGTCAGCCTTGGTGAGCCCTGCGACGATGATGAAGATGATGACGGCGACGTGGACGATGGAGAGGACGTAGTTGAAGCGGGAGGAGCCCTTGGTGCTGAGCACGGCGAAGGCGCAGACGAGTGTGATGACGATGACGGCGATGGGGTCGAGCCGTGAGTAGTCGGCGGACAGGGAAGTGGCGTGGATGCGGAAGTCGTTGGGGTGATGGTTGAGCAGTGTCGCGAAGTAGGACGTCCACGAGCGCGCCACCGCCGCGCCGCCGATGCAGTATTCGAGGAGGATGTTGCCTGCCGCCACGAACGCCATGAAGTCGCCGAGCTCCACGCGGAGGTATGCGAACGAACCGCCTGCAATGCATCCAATTTTTCTTTTCAATCAGGGATCGATTGATCGATGCCAATTCACATCAATTTTTGTCGAAAATTTTATCTCCATTTCGAACCGTCTCACACTAGTCGGTACAATTCTAGCATGATTTCTGCTAAATCCTCGAGTTTCAAAGGGGGCTTCAGAAGTGTAAAAGATTTTCATGCATTTAGCCTCGTTATTCAGTGCCTCAATTGGCCAGAGACAACAAGATAGCTAGAAGATTATATCAAACTATAGTTTGTCAATTTAGCTACATATTAACATAAAGTACATGCACTCACAACTATCCGTCAAAGTTAGCTATATATATAGACCAAATCTACTTAATTTATTTGATGAGACTATTTTGCTGAGGTGAAGCTTGAACTATCCGTCAAAGTTCAAAGAGAATTGACAAATTGACGAATACTAGATAGATATATTATTTTTTTAGTAACATTGTTAATTTTCAGAGGAGAAAAGAAAATAAGAAATCATTAGCAGGTTTGCAAGATTCAAGAATCCATGTGAGCAAGTCTCTAGTCTGATCAATTGGATAACATCATGGAGATAAAGAAAGCTACACCGGTCCTCGCCGTTGACTGATCAAATAAATTAAGAAAACGAACAGCTAGGAGCTAGCTGTAGTGTGAAACTGAAGACTAGCAAAAACCTGTCACATTGCACTGGTAGTGACGTGTTGTATAGATTCAAGAGAGAGATAGTATTACACTTTATTTTAAAGAATGAGATAGTATAGCACATCAATATATATATATATATGCAATCAGATTAACTGCCATAGTCATCCTTAATTGAAAGTTGAAACAAATATATTCATGTTTATTAATTTGGCTATTCATATAAACTATGTATACCTAGTACCAGTAAATCATTTTGTATTCATTTTTGTAACTGAGACTATAATACCAGTTCAGAATCTTTCCGATTTACCAGCACCCTACAAATTATTTCCATTTGTTTTGGGGAGACAGAAGAATATTTCCAATTTCTAAGTTGGTGCTTATCTCAAACCAGATTCATTCTCCTTTGAATCTCGCAAAAGAAAAACCAGCACTTTCCCACCAATGAATGAGTGAAGAATATCATGTGCATATATATTAATGAAGAAACTAGTATACATGCAGGAGTGAAGTGTTACCTGCGACGGGGATCTCGACGGCGAACTCGGTGTAGCAGAAGACAGAGAGCATGGCGGAGACGCCGGAGACGACGTAGGAGATGACGACGGCAGGGCCGACGGCGTCCCTGGCCTCCTGGCCGGTGAGCACGAAGATGCCGGCGCCGATGACGGCGCCGACGCCGAACCAGGCGAGGTCCCACCACGTGAGGTCCCGCTTCATGTCGGCGCCGCTTCGGGCACGCACCTCGTGCAGCTCCGTCGCGTCCAGCGACCTCGCCGTCAGCCGGTCGACCAGCCGCGACCCCGTGCTCCGCAGCGCGCGCCCGTACGCGGCCCAGCTCGAGAACGACTCCTCCGGGAAGAAGTCCACCTTCGTGCACGAGCACCCGCGCTGCCGCTGACGCACTCCCCCGCCGCCGTTGGCCTCGCCGCCGACCGCCATGGCTGTCCTTCCTTCGTGTTTGTGTGCCTGTGGAGTGGAGGGCGGGGAGAGAATGGGAGCGAGTGGTCAAAGAACGTGATACGCCCGGTGTTTTAAGAATGGCAGTGAGAAAGGCTGGCAATGAGATGGCAATTGCCAATAAGAAAATCTTATCGTTTTGCTTCCTTTGGGGGATTTGATCATTTGCTCAGAAGTAGACGTGTAATTGATCATTTGCTCCGTGTGTCTCACTGACATGTGGCCCCAGGACTCACATGTCAATGAGATATTATGGACGAAATGATCAATTGCACGTCAAACTTCAGGGCAAATCATCAAATATTCCCATTTACAGAGGTGGGTGTCGAACTGTACCGGGTTGGCCCGAAATGAACTCATCCTGTTTTCAAGCTTGAACTGTGCTGGCCCGTCGTGGTCGCCGTGCCGTACCATGCTGGTCTGACTCATCTTCGACTGAGCCCAGGCATAGCTCATTTACGCTTCGTACTGTGCCGGCCTAAGCCCGGTCCATTTACACTATTGCGACGAGAGGAAAAAACTCGGAGACGCACGGAGCTGAGGCAATGGACACAAATATTGGGGGAAAGAAGTAAATTTTATTCAATCTTGAACATGTACAGAGTTACTGCCTTGTTAAAAACCTTACACCCCGGTAAGGAAAAGAGTATAGTAACTACGTATATTGTAACACCTTGGTTTTGTAATTAAGAGTAATTAAGTTAATTAAGTGCATAATTGTGTTTTGATTTGTATTTGGATCTTAAATTTGGAGTTATTTCCTTTCGGAGTTCATCCGTCGAGTTGTTCGATCGATTCCCAAGTCTGGAGCCCTAAGTTTCGATGTTTGGTCGAAACTCCAATCAACCAAGTTAGATCAAAAACCTAAGTCTTAGAACCTTCCTTGGGATCCCCTAATCCTTCCCCCAAGAATCCTCCTAGAATAATTCCAAACCCCGAGGTAAAACCGCGGAGAAGTTGGAATTCTCCAACCGAGACCGGAGCTATCGCCGGCCGAGGCACGGTACTACTAGCCGAGCGACAGTACCAGCCTCCTCGGGCGGTACTACCAGACCCTGCTTTTCCCAGTCGTACGGCGCGCACGTCGCCGCCCCATTCCTCCTCCCTGTACCCACATCGCCTTGCCCCGCCCTAAAGGAGCCAGGAGAGCCTCTCCTCTCCTCCCTTCTCCCCATTCTCCTCCTCCTCTCCTCCCTATAGCTCTCCCTCTCTATTTTCCTTCACCTCTCCCGAGCTCCCCTCTTCCTCCTCCTTTCCTGGCTGGTTGGAGCTCAAGTGGAGCAAGGAGAAGCAAGGTCAAGGTGTGAAGTGGCTTCATCAAGCCCCTAAGAAGCTTCAAGACCGGTGGATTTGGACCTTGAGCTCAATCCATGAGGTTTTGATCCAAACCCTAGCTCCTCCTCTTTTCTTCCTTCTGTTTTAGCCCTAGAAACCCTAGTTCAAGAGGTAGATTGTTGTTTTATTGAGTTGCTAGACCTAGGTTAAGCTCGAAAGAATCTGTTAGTGCAAAAGAATCGATCCAAAAACTCTAATCGGCTTTTCGTCGGATTTATCCGTCCAAAATTCATTTTCTTGAGTTCTTAGAGTTTCCTTTGAAACCCTAGCTTCAAAAGTCAAGAAAATGACTCTTGAGTGTATCCGATGCCACTAGAGTTCGATTCTCGCAAAAAGAATCAAGTTTGAACACGATTCAAGTTGAAACTTGAAATCTGGCAGTAATTAGGGTCATCGAGTTCAAAAGGGTGGAAACTAGTTCAAACGAACTCGAAACTTGACGAGACATGCTTGTATGGGTCCTTAACATCGCTAGGAACCTAACCACGCAATTGCCGCGAAGTTTCAAACTCGTTTGCACAATTCCCCTTTTGGTCGTTTTGGAATTCCTGGAAGGCCGGCACTACCGCCGTTAGAACCCCAGTACTGCCGCCCGAGCAGCACTTGCGTGGTTAGAACGTCGGTAGCTATTTTCTAGAGCGTGTTGCTTGCGGCCTTTGAAACTCCGGCACTACCGGTGCTTGGGGCCGGTACTGCCGCACAAGCGGTAGCACCGTGGGCAACACCTCGATACCTTTTTTCGAAAGAGCGTCCACTCGGCCTCCGGCACTACCGAGCTGGTGGAGCGGTACTGCCGGTCTTGTGCGGCACTACCGCACCATAGCCGCCGGTACTGCCGAGCATAGGGAAAAACCCTTAATTATTTCTGTCCAATGAATTCTCATTTTTCGACTTTGATTCTTTTTAGCATTTGATTTCTCTTTGCCCTATTTGAATTGTTGTGGGTTGTTATTCTTATTGCTTTTCACGTAGACATTGACGTATCGGAGTCCGCCGACGATCCCGACTACGACCCAGAGTTCGAATTTGTCGAAGAGAAAATAGGCAAGCACCCCCTTTGAACATGTTGATCCCATAATTGCAAATTCTATTTTCATTTTGCCAAAACTATTATGCATGCATGTATGTTCAGTAAAGCTGCTAGTTGGGGGAAACTGGTAGATATACCTGTGATCGGAGGATTTTCTTAATCATAATTGACACGACAACTTTGCTAAACCTTAGGCTAGACCTAGACATAAAAATAAATGTCGAATGGGTAATAATAAATAATATCTGCATATGCTTAGTTATGCAGTAGTAAATGTTGCAAGAGGTCATGATTCAACCAATATGATTCCTCTTGGAAATTATCAATGGTTTGGATTTGGATTATAGTTCGGTATTGGGTTACGGTTGGGAAGTCTAAAAATGGCTATGTTGGCACAATGGAAAACAAAAGGGAAATGTGTGATTTAGACACGAGCGAGATGTGTGGTGGTTGGTTGTACGAGGTGTGGACTTGTACAGTGGTGGTTTGGATTCTTGGTTGGTTAGTCGTGCAAGCAGGGGCTTGTACGGTGGTCGCCTTGCTATGGGGAGGGCATGGGCTAGTGGGAGCTCCGGGGGACCACTAGTGACCATCCTCTGTGGCCATAGCAAGTGGTATTCAAAGATCTCGCCTGAGTCACCCTAAGGACCGAACTTGATGCTATCAACTGAGTCAAAAGTGCAACCACATGTGCTAGTATGGGATAGCCTTAACTTAGTAGATTGGGAAGGATTTAACTTTGCACTTTGGAAGGCAGGAGAGTATGGACACACTTGTGGTTTTGGAGTTGTTCTAGGGGCTCCCCCGTCGAGGCGTCGAGGTGGGAGTTTGCCAATACAATGGTAAATGCCTTGCTTTTGGGAGGGGGAGGGCGAGGGCAATGCGTCACGAGACCATCGTGTGGCCTAAGACACCCTCTGTGGTCGTAGCAAGAGATGCACATTACCAGGCTGGTGCAAGGGGTAAACCCTGACCTTTTGAAAAGTTTCGTCACAGTCTAGCAAAACGGATACGATGAGTATCGCGTGGCATGGTTGACATGATTGCTAGAATATGTCATGCTGGTAAAGTGTACAATATCTGCAGAGAATAAACCTAATCGATTAGCCGTGCTCACGGTCATGAGCAGCTTGGAAAGTACTGTCTGGAAAGTACTGTCAAGTATAGATTTTGGTCTTGGTTTCGGTTTTGGTTGTGGAAAGTGTTCGGTAAATGTGTTTACAATGGTGGATTGGTTGGGAAAAAGGTCTTGTGATTTGGTGTGGTTGGATGGATGGGTTGTGGATTAAAATTTGTGTACTCAATGATTATAATGTTTTACTATCTTTACAATTGCCATTGTAAACTACGAATGATTTCGAAATTAGTATCCTATTGCAAATAGAACTTGCCTTGTGCTTAAACAGAGTTAGTGTAGAAACTTTCACTCCTTGTAGTAACCCGGCATCTATATTATTGTTCCATGCACTAAAGTCTTGCGAGTACATACGTGTACTCACTGTTTGCTCTCACAAATTTTGGCTAGAAGAAGGTAATGAAGATCAGGTCAACGAATCTCAGTTCGCTTCAGAGTTTGACGATTTCGCTGAGGGTTAACTGGGTTTTTCCCAGTCAATTGCCTATGGGTGGTGACTGCACACCGCAGTGTTTCTGTTGGACTTCCGTTGTTTATGGATTCCTTTTAGTTTGTATTTGGTTGGTCGGCCGCAATTTATAAATTTAGTAGCTGTAATAACTCTACCCTTTAGTTACGCATGATTGTGGTTGTGATGCATCTCGATTGGGAATATGTGGGTGTTGGGCTACTGATCCAAGGAACTAGCACTAGACACATGCATGTAGGAAGCTCGGATTAGCATCAACCAGTCGGCAAGAGTTCACATGACATGCGTGACCTACCGATTGATTGGCCTCAATCTAGGTACGGTTTTAGTTAAGCAATCGAAATTCTTGCAGGATGCGTTAATTTCCAGTCCAACACAATAGTATGGATCCCATTTGCTAATCTAATAACGGAACCCTAAGGATCCCATTTGCTAATCTAATAACGGAACCCCCCATATATATACATTAATACATAGACTACCGGTAGGCCCCCGGATCGGCTATCCGGAGTCCTCTATGTATTTCTGTACTAGTCCCAGATCAGTAGCTAGTACACACAATCAAAAGTGATGAATCAACAACCATATCACGAATACAAATAACTAAATAAGAATAATACCAAATAAAAGCAAAGACCTTAAGGTCAAGGTTTACCATTACGGCCTGAACAGGCTGAACAACTTGAACAACTGCAGCGGAAGACGAAAACACCAATGCGACCCATCCAAATGCCCAAAGGCAATCGAGTGGGGAGCGCGCCCTAGTCGTTGGAATTCCTTGACAGCTTCTTTCACTTCTGAGAGATGATTAGAATGTAGCACGTGAGTACATAAAGTACTCAGCAAGTCTGGGAAATTATGCACAATGTAGGCTATCCAAAAATGGCTTAATATGGTTCTTTTGCATAAAGCCAAGTTTCCTCAAATCATACTTGTTAATAATTTTCACAAAGCATATTTGAGCAATTCTTTTTAATAATTGAATTATGTAATATTGTAGTGAAGGTTCTAACCACCACTCACTAATATACAGGCTCTATCCGCCACAGTTCAACAAAATCAGGGTTCAATCCAATCGCATGGCTCTGTCCGCCATGGTTCACAAAATCAAGTTCCTTCCGCCTACCTGGCTTTAGCCGTCAGAAGCACATCCGAGAGTTCTAACCGCTCCCGGATCCCAAAACAAAACATTGTTTAGTTTTAAATCAAAACCCAAAGTCTACCAGTATGAAAGCATTCAGCAAGCTTTGCCTTTTACCGTAGGCACGGCTATTCAAATAGTTTTAACTCTGCAGAGGTTGTACAACTTTACCCACAAGACATGATATTCCCTTGATGCCATGCAATTAGCACACTTCCTTGGGTGTGCCGGCAGGGATATCATGACAAGGCCTTTACAATGTATCTACCTGACTTGACCCACCCGCTGAGGTTTCACCGCTGTTAGGGTTCTATCCGCCCAGTACAGAAGCCCCCTCTTGCGCCGTGTGAGAAAAACAACAACAACAACAATGTCTCTTTCCGGCTCCCACATTCCATCGAGTGGTGAGTCTAAGTCAGGTTTCTACAAATTAGTTAGCCAGGTCGTGCCCACTTTGACATGTGGTTGTACGGTTATGCTTAGAATGGAGACAGTCATAAGCGTCGGTCCTTAATTGACTTGGGGCGGTACTTGCGCAATGAAAGCTAGCACTCCCTCCGCGCCCACCAGACAAACCATCTCGCCCCAGTCCAAAACCATTTTCCATTTTATTTTTATTTTGTAAACCATTGGCAATACTCCTTGCCTATAACTTCCAATACAAATTTTCAAGAGATAATTGAAAGTCCCACCCATAGGTGAATATTGACCGACAGCGAGACTAAGCATTGCTACCGTACTATTCTATTCCACCAATAGTTTATTTTTATAAAATACAAATCCTCGGGTTTGATTACAATCCTTATAATCAACTGCGTATTCTCCAATAATCCCTCTAATGCCATAACTTTACAATCACAAGAATAATCCAATTCGATATAGTATCCAACAAGTAGGAAGTACATCATGGTACTATCAAAACTCCAAAATCTTACGGAACCACAATCATGTTCATATATGAAATATTTCCCTTGCACTATACTTTGTATTATTGATTTATCCATCATTCATACGACGATCCATCTTATCACTCATTAGGAAGACTCCACAAAATCGTCTACTAAACCACCGAGGATACTTCACAATACTATCTCTAATCATCTAGAATACAATCCACCGATATTACTTCATAATATTATATATTTAATCCTTCACATTATCATCTTTAAATCATCAACTTTAATCCACCAGGAATAATTCAGAATCTCACCCTAAGTATCTTTCAAGAAAGATTCTATAAATCCAAGACTTCATTAATTCACCGACTACAGCTATTTCCATAACCAATGATACCAAGTTTACTAAACAAATCACACATCATCCACATTATTCATAATCTTGCATAAATGATTATCGCGAGACCATATTCCCCAAAATCATCTACTAGACCACCGAGTATGATCCTCAATATTATCCACTTACTCCATCGAGTATATTTAGTAATATCATTGACTAAATCACCGAGTATCATTCTCAATATCATCTAGTGTAACCCTTCGCATTGTCATCTCTAAAATCACCTAGTATGCTTGTTAAATCCACCGAAATATAATTCATCACTTATTCTATTTGATCCGCAAATAGGACTCTCAATATTATTTATTTAATCTTACCGACTACTCTTCTTAATATCATACATCTTCCAATACTCCCTTAATCCATACTAACCACATGGCGAATCATTATCACAATCCAACTCCTCGATATTTCACTATCACCATTCATAGATCAATTTCATAATGACTACCCCCACATCATCACTAATATTCATCTAATTCCAATTTGCATTCCATACCATTTGATCCATCTAAAAATGTCTGCCAAATAGTCTTTTCCCCTAATTAAAGAATATTTTATCAAAAATATTTAATATGGTGGATCACTGTCCTAAGGCGACAAAGGATTACGGACAACAACATCAAGGAGGTATACGCAACAGGTATAACTAACAGCCTAACGTTTGACATCATCATTTTAGGTAAATAGCAATGCAATTTATAAAACAGTGTAAAACAGTTATAAATCATAGGATCAACATGCGTCAAGGAGACTTGCCTCGGTCACAGCGAGAATGTTGAACACTTGAAGTCCGGCGACGGGATCGGCGGTCGCGGCGGGGTCGTCGACTACGCGCAAAACGAGACAACAAATAAATAAAAGAAAATAAATAAAATCCAAAAATTACAAAATTAGTACTGGCAGGTAGATCTTGATTTTAGATGAATTTAGAAATTTGAATGGAGTCAAACGGAGTTCGGATGAGAAAGTTATGAGCTTCCGAAGTTTGAATTTCGAATAATTGGAAAATCGGGAATATTCTCGGAATATTCCTTCTCTGGTTGACTGGTCAAATGTTGACTGAAGACTTGACTTTGACTGGGTTTGTGTGTATGGCAAGTGGGGCCCATGTGTCATACACATGCACTTCATCTTCAAGCTCTTGGCTATGGAGGCCATGGATGTGAGGTGGAGCTTGGGAAGGAGGGCAAGGGGCTCACGGAGAAGCGGCGGCGTGGCCAAGACGGCAGGGGCTGCACGCGCAAGCGGCGTGAGTGGTGGCGGGCGGCGCCATGGCAGCGGGTGGCGGTGGCGCGATGGCGGGCGCGGCGGGCGGCGAGGGAGGTCGCCGGCGGCGAGGCCCAAGCATGCCCCCATGCGAAAATGACAGGAGCTCCTCCAAAGAAAATAGAACACAAGCTTTCCCAAAAACTTGATTTTTCTACCAATTTTGCATGGAATTGATCCAAACAAAAGCCTAGAACCTCTAGATTACATCCTTAGGGACCTAGAACCGGAAGGAATTGAACCAAATCTCAACGGAGAAGATGAAATTGACGACGAACGGAGTTTCAGCCGGATGAACAAAAACTTGAAATTCGTCGCCAACTCTTGATCAAACCTAAAATTGAGGATTGGGTTAGAATCTAGACTCATCCACGGTCACAAGGAACCAAGTGGCATGAAGAATGGCTCACCGGGGAAGGATCTATGAGCAAGAACTTGAAGAACACCGGAAAAGGGTGACACACCGTCGGTTTTCTTGATCTCACGGGCAAATGGGTGGAGTAGAGGGAAAGGGGAGCACACTCCCGGAAAGGGGATTCTTATACGGAGTGAATGGAGGTGGTGGTGTGCCGTTTGGAGAAGAAACGGGCGAGTAATGGCCATTAAGGACGATTTTGGTTTTTGGCAAACTGCTCACATTCCGGCGAGAGTTAGGGCTGAAGATCATGGGGAATGGAAGGATCTCGTCCATACGAATCCAACGGATCCGGCCGTTCGCAATTTGGATCATTGAGTAGGGAGTTATGGCACTTTGAATCAAAGAAAAGCTTGAGAAGCTTCTCTGTTCTTCCTACTGGAAACGATCGATCGGGAAGATGAACAGTACTACGTGCTACAGTAGCACGACGCTACAGTACCCATACTACAGTAACCGCCGCGTGGCAAGCTCCGGTTGGTTCTCTTTTACGCGAATGATCCGCCCTAGAGAAAAATTAGGAAAAATGGTCTAAAAATTCCGGAAAAATTCCTAGAGCCATTTTAGAATATTTGGGACCCAATAAAATTGGTTCCGCAGAATTTGGATGATTTTTGTGAAATTGAATATTCGGGCGCGGATCGCAGGCATTAAACAAAAGCAGCGCGAGATAAAATAGGAACGGAGGTCCAAAAATCCGGGGAATGATTCCTAAAATCATTTTGGAATATTTGGAACACAATTGAAGTGGTTTTGGGATTTTTGGAGCATTTTTGGACTCGGGTGAAATTTCTGCATCAAGTGAAGCAGGAAAATTCGACTTTTAAATGGGAGGAATTAAATCCCGATTTTGGATGGAAAAGGATGTCAGGTTAATATAAACACCAAATAAACTCCAAATTTTTGAATTTAGTTAATTTAAACTAGATTTTTCTCCAAAAGGCAAAAACTAGGGCGTTACACTACCCGAGGCTGAGATTGTCAAAGTTGGCTACCGCGTCCGTAATCTCCGAATCCTCAGGCTGATGTTGTGTCCTGTCTTCTACACGCTCCTAGTCCTTTAAGCATGTAATTGTCTCAACCATCCTAGGTCTGAGAGATGACCTCATCGGCTCAAGTACCCTCCCCACCAAACTGAAAGTGGCTTCCAACGAGACAGTGGATACTGGAACCATAAGTACATTCCATGCAAAATGGGATAGTACAGAGTAAATACGTTGGTTATTTTTCCACCACAAGAGCAAATTGAGTTGATTTTCCTCGTCCATGTCAAGGTCGGTTTCCACGAAAGGCATGTTGAGGTAGTGGTTGAGCTCTACTTGTGGATTCCATGTTGATCTGCTCAGCGATTGGGAAGACGAGCCAAACGCCTTGCCTTTTAGCTTCTTCTATATGTTTGAAGTGGTCGAACTGTCTCATGCTTGTTGCGTTGTTGAGGTAGATCTTCTTGCTTCACTTCTAGTGCCAAACTTATCATAATATTTATCGAAAACTCCAAAAAAACTTATTATAAACATGAGTATAGACCTCGAAGAAATCAAGATCGAATGCCTTACCTATTTTGTGGAAGGCACCTTGCAAGTCAGATAATTTTCTCCGAGGATCCAAAATAGTATCAAAATAGTAAAGATGTGGAATAGCTTAAAAATATTTAAATTTTTTTTGCTCCAATGGTTTTATAATGGGATGTAAAATATAATTATCTCTATTTTTAAAAGCATTAGCAATAGTCCAAAGGCACTCGATGACTAGGAAAGAAATTGGGTAGTACACACTGGATAAATCTTTAGTTGCATTGTAAAAAGTTTCGAAAAAAATTATGAAAATAACCCATTCTTTCAACATTAGAGCTCTCACCCATTCTAAGTGGAAGATCCTCCGTAACTATGTAACGAATAATTTCGTCTCTAGCTACATCGGTGTTGTATACCCACGTACTTACTGAACCGTCGGTGTTGAAGTTGAGCTACATCTGGACGCCCTCGCCCAGCCTCCATCTTGCCGATATCTTCTTCAAGTATGTCTCTGCGTGTATCTTCAGATGACTTGTTCCACCAATGCACGTGCATACAATTTAGCTTAACAGTATTTGCAAATAGCATACACTACCTCACATCCATCCACAATTTTGACGGTTTTGTCCACGTGTTGCCATCACCATGCCCGTCGAGTGCCGGATATGGACGTCGGTCCCAATTGCAATGATGTAGCAGCATCCGAGCTCGGTGTCGATACCTACGCCCATCCCGATTATACCGATGCAGCGGCATCAGAGCTTGGTGCATCCGGAATGTACGAGGCATCCTAGATGCCGTGTGTACCATCCAAATGATGATCATCCATGACATAGTCTCCCATGCTGGGGGAGAGTTTGCGCGGATCGATCTATTGATTCTGACAAGAGGGACTTGGAGAGCGAGGACATGCTATCTTGCTCTTGCTCTTGCAAAACATTTTGTTTCGTGGAGGAAGAGAAAAAAAGAGAGCGAGCGGGTTCTTGTAGAATATCCTGAACAAATGAGAGCGCGAGCGGGATGTTCTAAGCAAAAACAGAGAGAGCGAGTGGGATATTGTAGAATGAGAGCGCTCAGGCAGATTTTATAGCGATAAAGCGAGCAAATGACCGCACGGGAATCCCTCTCTTTATGTCGCGTCGCTTTACATTGGAATGTAGGATGAAAATTGAAATTCAGTTATGGTCGCACCCCGCATACGATGGAATCAGCTAGACAAACGTTTCAATTTTCAATGAATTCTCTCTTTTGTCTTTTCTCTCTCTCTCCTTTCCACCTTTCTCTCCCTCTTTTTCCCCTCTCTCCTTTTCCTCTTTTCCCGTGTGCTCCTCGGCTCCTCCCCTCCAACTCTCTGTCGGGACCCGAATCTACAAATCCGGACCCTCTGTGTATTCTGCACTAGTCCAGGATCACGCTAGTGCACACAGTAATAACAGGGATGAAGTACCACAATCATACACAGCAGAAATAATTAATAAAGTACTTCAAATATTAAATAAACTGGTTACAAGACCTTAAGGTCACCTTACAAATAGTCTGCCGCGCAGGGCGTACAATATCAAAAGTAAATAATCAGCAGCGGAATGAAGAACGTCGGTGACTCCCATCAGTATGCCACAGGCAACTGACAAGGTTCAACTCCTAGATAATCGCCTCCTCGTGGAACTTCACCTTCTTTGAAGTTGTAGTCTTCTCCTCAACTGATGATTTTGTTTGAAAGCAAGGGTGAGTATACAACATACTCAACAAGTCATGCGCAGAAGTGCATGTCTAATAACTATATGCAGGTTTATTCCAAAGGATAGGCTCATTTGGTTCTTTTGCATAAAACAGCATTTTACTTTCAAATACTCATACTAGATTCAAATTGATAAAACCATACTATAATATGAATTTCAAAGTCTTTCATCAATGGTTTGGCACAAAGCCCTAGTCAAATTCTTCATCGGCACGAAGCCACCCAATTCCACATTTTATTTTCAGAAGATCTAACCCTTGACTGTAATCCCCGAGCTTTGTCGATCAGTGGACTCGGCTATTCGAATAGATTGATACACTCTGCAGAGGTTGTACACTTTCCCCACATGATCTGATCTCACACCACAAAGGCGATCAACCGTAACGAAGCTTTTCGGAAACTTCCATCTACACCGATGACCCTCGCCAGTTTTGCCTTCACTACTACTTTCCCCACGAAGGACAAAGTGTAGGACCGACAAACACCGTTGGACAGGGTACCTAGCCGTAGCACCGGTACGCTCCCCCATACAGTTACCCCGATGTAACTGCCACCCTGAGGTATCAAAGGTAAGACTTCGGAAACTTACTAGACTAAGACTGTCCCACCTCAGCCATGTGGTTGTACGGAATACTCAGTTCAAAGGCTTGCAAGGTTAAGTCCTTAACTGTCCAGGGCAAGACATTCATCACTCATCCCTGACCCAAACAACTCACAACACTCCTCCCACGAACACGACGGCCGTTTATTAATTATCAGTGCCACGAAGGCCAACCTGGCATAAAGCCTCTTACCACTTGCCCCAGGCTAAATCAATCCCACCCTTGTTCATCTACTGTGCAACGCATGCCAACAGTATTTTCAGTTACCGTGTAGAACCACGAAAGTACCTACACTTCACGTCAATCCGTGACAAGCTCACACTTAGCATTCCAAAATCAGTTCATTTGTCATTAGTCAAGATTATTTTGCTGTTTTGGAAATATCATCAGCGCAAGCATTTCTAAGCAACTAGTCACGGTCTAGCCTCCCGTGTTGGCACATACATAGCATCCAACATATTAAATTTCCCAAACTTAGGGTGACAAAGGTGATACATGGCATACAATTCATAATACAAGGTTGGAATTAACAATTATGGCATTTAACTAGTTTTCCCAAAATTAAATTAATTATTTAGTCACATAATCATGCATACTTTGAATCAAAATACTATTTAAAATGCTAGGGGCAAAATGGTCAAAGCATGACTTGCCTTCAAACAGTTGATGTTCTTGGTCCAACACTTGAGATTGGTCTTCTTCAACACCCTCGCACAGCTCAACGTCTACGTGTAGCAGAAAAACATCCAAAAACAACGAATAAACACACATTCGGGAAATGCCGCAAATCAAACTAATGCGTAATTTCACAAAAACTTCCAAATAAATACTTTGGCATTTTCTAGGATTTATAAAATTTATTTCGACATTTTTGGACGTGTAGTTTTTGAGATACAAAATTCGTAAGTTTGGACTTTCCGTAATTAATTTAATAGTGTAAATTTAATTATCAAATTTCATAAAAATTACGGTAGAAAGGTACTAATTTGTACTAATTAACAAAATTTGTCGCATACCATTCGGACTTAGAACGAATTTGTAGCAAAAAAGAGAAAATTCACAATTCCGGGAAAACTCACGTACAACTAGCCTTCAATCCTATTCTGCATGGCACTATTCACAGTATATATGTGTATACTCCTATTCGGCTAGGACACGTGAGAAGAAAACTGAAACCACGTATAAAAAGCATATTTAAATACGTATTCTTCCTAATATAACTGTATACTCGTATAAAAAAAATTAAGCTTGCGAAACGGCCGAATATACATATGCAGATCTGACAAATATATCCATACGTACACATACTACTAGCGTCTAATAACAGAGAGTACCAAATCAATACGCTACGATATATATTTTTACATGCGTAGCAACCGAATATATCTAAGCGCGACTACATCTACACATAAATCGACCGAGTACCTACATGTAGACATGTATATGCGCAGGCTACAGAATACATCTGCCTAACCTATACGTATATATACTAACATATATATATATACATGATTACGCGTCGACAGGATCAATCAACCGGTAGAAATAGAACGTGCGCAAAAGAAAGGCGAGAGAGTACCGATCGACGACAGGCAGTAGCGCGGATCGGCGAGGCTGGAGAGTGCGCCGGCGGCGACGGAGTAAACGGTGGCGGTAACGACGGCGGCGGCGACGACGGCGGCGGCGGCAGCGGTGATGACGGTGAAGGCGATGACGATGGTGATGGCGTTCACGGCGGCAACAACAGCGGCGGCGAAGCTACGGCGACGAGACGACGGCGTACACGGTGTCGGCAACAGCGGCGGTGATGGCGATAGCGATGACGCCAACGACAGTGACGACGAGGCCGACAACGTCAATGGCGGCGACTTCAACGACGACGATGTACAGGATGGCGACAAGGCGATGGAAATGGTGTGGCTAGAGAATAGAAGTGAAGGCTTCATACGTGGAAATGAAGCATTGCTAGCAAGGAAAGGAAGTGCTGGAACGTTGCAAAGCTAACAGATGACACTAAAAATTGGGAACAGCTGGATAGTTAAGCGAAATGGGAAACGGTAGGGAGTAGAATTGGCTGGCATGCGTCCACACATGGAGAAATGGAAAGGCACAGACGTGAAGTGGAGAAACGGCTGGGAAGTTTGGACGTGACTTAATAAATGGAATGGGAACAATTAAGAGTTGGAATGACAAAGATACTTATTCCTAGCAATGCTTCTGTGACACTACGGTTTGGTGTGACGTTATAGAAGGTGAAATTAGAGAATAAAACCTTTCAACTTGAGGTTTACTCGCGTTTTTGGGCCTTTTGAAGCGTTGTGACACCACGGAGTGTCGTAACCTTAATTAATGTGCATGATTTGGTCAAAATTGGTATGAGATGTGGAATTAAGGTTAAAACAATAGGTTATGGAGGTTAATAGCTTTTTCGGGCCGTTTCCGGGCCGTTTTCGGGGTTTTGGGCCTTCCCGGGGGAGTTTTGGGCCTTGGTGGGCTTTGGTGGGATGGATTAGGTCTCCGTAACGGACTAGGATTGTGTTGAGGGCTGGTAAAAGGGGCTTCCCCCAGCCCCCTTGCGCCCCATGCAGCATTGGTGCGCCCCTCTCCCTCCCCCTCCTAAGCCCTAGCCGCCACCCCCTCTCCCTCTCCCTCTTGTGCGCCTCCACCTCCCCCTTTGCCCCATTGCTCCCCACTTCTCCACCACCTCTCCTCCACCCCCTTGATTCCCTAGGGTGGTCTCCACACCTCTGCACCTTGTGGATCCATCCGTTGGAGCGAGGAGCGAGGAGCGTGGAGCGAGGAGCGATCCGCGAGGAGATCTATTGGAGATTCGTTCGTTGGGCAAAGGTATGATCATGGGGATCCTTGGGTTTGATCTAGGTACTGTTCTTAGGGTGTTTATGAAGTTTTTAGATCAATTGGTGGTGCTGGGTTGGAGTTCTTTGGGTTAGATCTAGATGTTGCCACGTTTCTGTTTTCGGGCATCATGAGCAGTCGACCTAGGGTTCCTGTTTTCGCCAATTTAGAGTTTGAATCTTACTGTACGGACTTTTAAGAAGTTGTAGATAATTTTATTATCTTTCCGTGCATATAAAGAAGGTTAAATTCCGCCCAGTCGTTTGAAAGTTATGACTGTTTTACCGAGCGTATTAAAATCTGTGACGCGATTGGAACAGATCTCGGTAATATGTAGATTAAACAACTTTAGAGGCCGAATCAGTCTTTCCTAATACCTAGAGAAAGTTGGGAAATTTCCTAAGCTACGCGAGGATGTACTCGTTTATTTGATTCGGAGTCCCAGAACTCAAGTTATGCTTTTTGCAAGGCTGCTGTCCCGTCGGGACAGAACCTCTGTTTTTAGGTTTTGCGAGTAGTGGGCAATGTCGGGTTAGATGGGGTTTTGCGTACTGTTTTGTGGGTATGATTGTGATTGTGTGATACCCCTGTGCAGGAGGTGTGACCCCGGGAGTGCCTTCTACTTCCCGCCAATCCGTTGCACGTGGTTGAGGCAAGTGTGTTGTGATGGATAGCGAGTTGTAGGTTGCATGTTGAGATTAGATGGAATTGTTTACATGATATATGTCCACTTGCCATGTGTTAATGATTGCTATGATATGATGAGCATGTTTAAGATGTTATGATGCCATGTGTTAAAATATGAGTTTTATATGATGTTGGCATGCTTGCATACATGACATGTTACATGGCCCGGGCGGTGAGAAAGTCATTAACTAATCCGGGAAGGTCGGTGAGAAAGTTATGACTAATCCGGAGAGCCAATAGAGTAAGTCCTACATCGTGATTCCATCTACCGTGGGTTGTGGAAGCGAGGAGTAGGCACCCTCCATCTTCGGGATGGAAGGGGGAAGAGGGTGCACACCGACGGGTGTGTACTCAACCATATCGGTATGAGTTTCCAAGGAGATATGAGCATTGCATTGCACTGCATACACAATGATGATGATTTTGTTAAAGTGTTCATGATTGAGATGATATACATGATGTGAGATGTTATTTTCTATGATATTGTTATTGTGGTCCATTACAATATGCTTGCTGAGTTTCGAACTCACGCTTGTGTTTTATGTTGTTTTTAGGTACTTTGAGATCGGCATGCGGGAAAAAGGGGTTTAGCTACACTTCTACACGTAGCTCCACCATCATAGTCTATGATTAATCACTTGGAGACATGATTTTAAGAGTTGTGCCATAAAGTTAATGTATGGTTTAATCTAGCATGCTTGTGATCCCTTATTTGCTTCGTTATAGTTTATGAAGTGGTTGAGCGTGGTATTATTGGCGTAGTTTGATGATACATCCATTTATATTGATGTTTTAGATGTCGTGTGCTATGATATATCTTGCCATGATATTGATATTGTGTTAATTCATGGAAAAACAAAGGAGATGCTGCCGAAACATCGGTTTTTAGCATATGTACCTTTGCTGGAATTTATGTTTAAATGTGATATTTAGTTGTTGTTTAGCTTATGTTTGGTAGCATTCGGGCATATTAAATGCCGGGTGTTCTGATTGGTATCGAGCGGGGTGTAGGTCCTTGGAATGTGTATTTTTAGTGTCATGCTATAGGGTACAACTAAAATGTGATGTGGAATAACTTAGAAACATGGCTTAGGTTTTTTACTAAAATTTTGTCATAGGATAGCAACATTAAAACTTGCAAAAGTGGTATAACTAATCTAAAATTTGACACACATGGATGCACAGTAGGAAGGGTATGGGTATCGTTGTTTACGCTTAAATGTTGTACTTAAGCCTTGTTGCTAAATGCTATATTTGATATAGTACGTTGCTATGTCTATGAGATAAATGATTGAATTATTCCTATTGTGGTGGCAAAAGTGGGGTTTTGGTGCCGAAGGGTTTCGGCCACCTCTCTTATTTCATAGTAAGGGTGGGGTTTGACGGTGTGGCCGGTTAGCGCCACCACCGAAGAACTATTGACCCCTGTAGGAGAAGAGTGCTTATCCTTTCTGTCGTTGATCGGGTAGTTGACTGGAGTCAAATAGAAGAGTTAATGGTGGTTTCCTTCGTATGTTCTTTGCCGTTCTGACGGTCGGTGTTCTTTGCTTTTCTTGGCTTTAGTAGATTTGAATCAAATGAAAAGTGTTGGGTTTTCGCGGATCGTTCCGTATGCGGTGTGTGGTTTTCTCTTCCTTGGTTGAAGACGAAGAAGAGGAGTCTAGTGTTGCGCTTCTTTTGGGCGCCTTTCCAGTTTTAATGATTAGTTTGTTGATGGCTTTATGGGGAAGAAGCATTCAAATTTATCCCTGTGTTTGTCTTTCTCCGAGGTTAACGGAGTTATTGCGGAGTTATGCCGCACTGGCTGTCAGCTGAAGTTACGTGTCTTTGTAGAAGTAAGTGGTGTTTGATTCGTTATTTTGCTTTGGTTTAAGAAAATCATCTTTGAAGAACCCTTCCTATTTTGCGTAAAGTTTGGAGTTAGGGTTTATTTGCAAAGGTATATTTGATCGATTGGTTCCCTCGGTAGGAGTCTTTGAGATTTAAAAAGTGTTTTGGAGAATTCCTTTGCATGACCAAGTTTGGGTTTGTCTCATCGCAATTTTGAGAGTCAAATTTTCCTTATGAATTTGGGATGAGTTTTTAAAACTAAAATGCTGTAAACAAAGTAGTCTTTTGGTGAAATCGTTTGTCCCTAGTAAGAATTGATGTTTAGCATGTTATGTAGTAGGTAACAATGTGGTTTATGGATTGATGTGTTGCTAAGTTAAATTTTGAGTTGAATCAATTCAATGTGATTAATATCTCTAGCTTGAGAATAAATAGACTACTAGTGTTGCAGTTTACTCTTAGCGAGAATGATTAAATGTGTTAATGTACATGCTTAGAATCTGTTGCCTTGCTTTAAAAGTGCTTATGATCCTTGTTAATGTTAAAAGTTTAAACTTTGATGCATAGTTAAAACATTAAGATGATGTAGATCTTTGTTATTGTAAAAGAAACTTTGCTGGTTGTTAAAGATGTTCTAATCTAATGGATTAATAGAGAAATTTAATCGTGTTGACTAGTGACTTTAATTTGGATGTTGATTAGAGGTTCTATTTATGTTGTTGCAAACTACTAGTATCTTTGGAAGTATGCAGTTATGTCTCTACAATGCTAGTATTGATATCAATGGAGAAGACATAAGACTTATTGTTAATGATGTTGTTAATGGTAGTGTTAATGCTAGTATTCAGTCTATTTTAAATAGTGGGAGTATGTTGTGTGGTGGTAATTTTGTTATCACCTATGTATAGGGTAGCTAAAAGTAATGTTGTTGGTTGATGATTATGCCCATTTGTTGTTATTGATGACTAAGTAGTTGTGGTAACTATTTAGATTATTTGTTGGAAAACCATGGTTAAAATAGAGGAAAATTTTAACATGTTGCGATGGAGTGAGCTTTGGGTAATTAACATGATGTACAATTTCATCCTTAATGAATGTATGCCTTGGAATCCTAGTTATGAACTTTGTCTTGTAGAGATAATATTTACATGTTGAAGTCGTTGTTTAACTGAATAAGGTTCGGTTGTCGAGACATGAATATATAGGTGGCATGAAATTTATATGCTGATCTTGCTGAAAGATTTATTGAAATACTATGTTTCAAATTTAGAATAAGATGTATTATGATTCGGTGAGCCGTGGGGATCATGTCATTATAGTCTTGGTTGGGTGCCTTTTTGATAAGCATCATAAACCCTTATTAAAAAATGTTGGGAATGGTAACTAGAGGAAGGATTTGTTGTGAAACTTTCGGTTGAATTGTGTTGGGGCTCCTCAGATAGTAAATAGTGATTATTGAAGTCTTTAGTGGAAAGCGTAGTGGAGTACTAGAGATGGTTCCTTTCATCTTTGGTTTGTTGTCTAAAAACCTTTGAAACTGGTTTGGTTGTTTGCCATCTCGGTTGAATGCTTTCGGTTGAGGTGTTCCTTATGTTGAGTTTCAGAGTTTCCCCAAAACTCGTAGTGGTTGGTGTCGACCTTTGGTTTTGGCGAATTTGTTTAGTTCGTGTTGTGAGTTTGAGTTTACATCCAAAAGTTTTTGAGTGGATCGAGCCCTTTCGCGTTCGCACTGATTTATCTTTGGAATTAATTTTAAATGGAATCAGATGGTATTAATGGGTTGTGTTGGAAACTTTTGAGTTAAGCCCTTGATGTGTACCTCTATTTGACTAGAGTTGGAGTCATTTGGAAAATGTGTCTGGTGTGCGGGTGTTTTACAAGTCTGGATTTTTATGAATGTTTCATAAGTGAATTTGGTTAGTGAAGAGTTTTCTTTTTGGATTGAGTTTCCCTCTCTTTTGATAAAAATTTATGGCGCTTGTGTCTGCAGATGTTTGATTTTGGAGTCGATGTTCTGTTCCAAAGGGTTGAGTTTGATTTTGCAAGGTGTTGCAAAGCTAGTGTTAAATCGAAGATGGGTTTTCACACGATGTGGTGTTTTGTTGATTAACGATGTTGCCGTCATAGTTTATATGAATTAGCGCAACTCTCGATGTTATTTGAGATTTATTCATATGATACCGAGGCAGAAGTCATCATGTGAATGACTATTCGGTAGTGTGGTTACATGATGAGGGAATGGTGAAAAGTAAACATGACATCGTTTTTACATGTTAAATGATAAAAGAGTCGTTGAGCAGTCGGTGAGAAAGTCATATATGGAGATATGACTAATCCAGTGCTCTGAAGAGTGTGCATTTATGTCATGAAACGAGATTTCCCTTGCTTTCTAGTATGAAAAGAAGCAATGAACAATTTGTTGGTTGTGATGTAGGGGATTTATGCTTCCTTTGTGTTTTGGCTTGGATGTTGCCGAATTCTTTCCAAAATGGTTGTTAACGCTTTGGTTTTGAGTTGTTGTGTGTACACTTGGGCTTGATAGCTAAGTGTTTTTGTGTGAGGGCGAGACCCTCTTAAGAAAGGAACCAATTGTGGTTTGGTAAGGTTTTCGATCCTAGCTTGGACTAGGTGTCGAACCTTAGTGGTATAAGGGTGGTTTGTGATGGAGGTTAATGATGTATGGGTTTAACCTTTACTAAGAGTAGCGATGGGTGGAAGTGAAGTTGACGGTAGATCGGTGATAATTGCCCTGCCGTGAGCAGTTGTCTTCACTAGTTGTTTTTGGGTTTGAGTCTTGCACAGGAAAGGATGGAATAAAATGTTAGTATGATCGTGTATCGGAAGGGCTAGTGTGCCTTAATGAGTTATTCCCCTCGATGGAAACTTTCGGGAATGAAGAGAGGTCGTTAAAGGAATTGTGACTTCCTTTGATTATGTCATGTTGAGTTTATTGCAGTGTGTAGTCAGGTAGGTTGTGATAGAAGTGTGAGGTGTTTGTCGTGAGGATTCGAGCGTTTTGGGTTGTTGAAGCCCTTCGAGGTTGAAACGCATATTCTGTTTGGGATTTGAATTGAAAGTCAAACTGTGAGCGGTTGCCCTTAGTTGAGCTAGATCAACACTTTTTCTTTAAGTGTTAGTTTTGGGAACTCGTTTGTCGTTTGTTTCTGGTTCTAGTCGTTGTGCGAATGTTTTGTGCTGCAGAGAAGCCTTTTGTCCCTTGGGGACTTTGTTGTTGTTTTTGGCGTCCTTCGAATTCGAGGTCGAATCCTGTTGAAGGGGGGAAGAATGTGACACTACGGTTTGGTGTGACGTTATAGAAGATGAAGTTAGAGAATAAAACCTTTCGGCTTGAGGTTTACTCGCGTTTTTGGGCCTTTTGAAGCGTTGTGACACCACGGAGTGTCGTAACCTTAATTAATGTGCATGATTTGGTCAAAATCGGTATGAGATGTGGAATTAAGGTTAAAACTATAGGTTATGGAGGCTAATAGCTTTTAGGGCGTTTAGGGCCGTTTTAGAGTTTTGGGCCTTCCCGGGAGTTTGGGCCTTGGTGGGCTTTGGTGGGATGGATTAGGTCTCCGTAACGGACTAGGATTGTGTTGAGGGCTGGTAAAAGGGGCTTCCCCAGCCCCTTGCGCCCCATGCAGCATTGGTGCGCCCCTCTCCCTCCCCCTCCTAAGCCCTAGCCGCCACCCCCTCTCCCTCTCCCTCTTGTGCGCCTCCACCTCCCCCTTTGCCCCATTGCTCCCCACCTCTCCACTACCTCTCCTCCATCCCCTTGATGCCCTAGGGTGGTCTCCACACCTCTACACCTTGTGGATCCATCCGTCGGAGCGAGGAGCGAGGAGCGTGGAGCGAGGAGCGATCCGCGAGGAGATCTATTGGAGATTCGTTCGTTGGGCAAAGGTATGATCATGGGGATCCTTGGGTTTGATCTAGGTACTGTTCTTAGGGTGTTTATGAAGTTTTTAGATCAATTGGTGGTGCTGGGTTGGAGTTCTTTGGGTTAGATCTAGACGTTGCCACGTTTCTGTTTTCGTGCAGCATGAGCAGTCGACCTAGGGTTCCTATTTTCGCCAATTTAGAGTTCGAATCTTACTGTACGGACTTTTAAGAAGTTGTAGATAATTTTATTATCTTGCCGTGCATATAAAGAACTTTAAATTCCGCCCAGCCGTTTGAAAGTTATGACTGTTTTACCAAGCGTATTAAAATCTGTGACGCGATTGGAACAGATCTCGGTAATATGTAGATTAAACAACTTTAGAGGCCGAATCAGTCTTTCCTTATACCTAGAGAAAGTTGGGAAATTTCCTAAGCTACGCGAGGATGTACTCTTTTATTTGATTCGGAGTCCCAGAACTCAAGTTATGCTTTTTGCAAGGCTGCTGTCCCGTCGGGACAGAACCTCTGTTTTTAGGTTTTGCGAGTAGTGGGCAATGTCGGGTTAGATGGGGTTTTGCGTACTGTTTTGTGGGTATGATTGTGATTGTGTGATACCCCTGTGCAGGAGGTGTGACCCCGGGAGTGCCTTCTACTTCCCGCCAATCCGCTGCACGTGGTTGAGGCAAGTGTGTTGTGATGGATAGCGAGTTGTAGGTTGCATGTTGAGATTAGATGGAATTGTTTACATGATATATGTCCACTTGCCATGTGTTAATGATTGCTATGATATGATGAGCATGTTTAAGATGTTATGATGCCATGTGTTAAAATATGAGTTTTATATGATGTTGGCATGCTTGCATACATGACATGTTACATGGCCCGGGCGGTGAGAAAGTCATTAACTAATCCGGGAAGGTCGGTGAGAAAGTTATGACTAATCCGGAGAGCCAATAGAGTAAGTCCTACATCGTGATTCCATCTACCGTGGGTTGTGGAAGCGAGGAGTAGGCACCCTCCATCTTCGGGATGGAAGGGGGAGAGGGTGCACACCGACGGGTGTGTACTCAACCATACCGGTATGAGTTTCCAAGGAGATATGAGCATTGCATTGCATTGCATACACAATGATGATGATTTTGTTAAAGTGTTCATGATTGAGATGATATACATGATGTGAGATGTTATTTTCTATGATATTGTTATTGTGGTCCATTACAATATGCTTGCTGAGTTTCGAACTCACGCTTGTGTTTTATGTTGTTTTTAGGTACTTTGAGATCGGCATGCGGGAAAAAGGGGTTTAGCTACACTTCTACACGTAGCTCCACCATCATAGTCTATGATTAATCACTTGGAGACATGATTTTAAGAGTTGTGCCATAAAGTTAATGTATGGTTTAATCTAGCATGCTTGTGATCCCTTATTTGCTTCGTTATAGTTTATGAAGTGGTTGAGCGTGGTATTATTGGCGTAGTTTGATGATACATCCATTTATGTTGATGTTTTAGATGTCGTGTGCTATGATATATCTTGGTATGATATTGATATTGTGTTAATTCATGGAAAAACAAAGGAGATGCTGCCGAAACATCGGTTTTTAGCATATGTACCTTTGCTGGAATTTATGTTTAAATGTGATATTTAGTTGTTGTTTAGCTTATGTTTGGTAGCATTCGGGCATATTAAATGCCGGGGTGTTACAGCTTCATGCATGGGAATGAAACGTGGCTAAAAAAAATGGAAAGGCTGTTGGCTTTGGAAACGGCTGGAATTCATGAGGCGTTGCTAGTAATGCCCATGCATTCAGGAGTATAAGTGCAAGGATGGAAGGAATCTACTTCAACGCCTACATGCCTGAAGTATTCACGTAATAACTGATTGGAGGAGCAAAGCACTCATGAATACAAGGTGGTAATGCATGCACTCATGAACGAAGGAGCAAGGTATTACTAGTCCATGCATACACATATCCGTACACACGTCGTGACTAGGAAATGTACCGGCTAACAAAACGTGCAGGACTCCAGCTTAATAATATACACGTATACCTATATAGTACATGCACACATCCACATGTTCTCCAAACATGCCGTGAGAAAGAAAAAAATGGAAGGTTCTAAAAATATGAAAAATTCCTCTAAAATACTAGGAACTATTTGGAACTTAACAAAGTTGGTTTTGTGATTTTTCGACTTATAGATTTTTCGTAAAAATTCTTTTAGTGAAACAGACACCTGTACAGCTTTTTGTAAAATCAACGACTTACGTTATATAACATGTTTTTCGAAAATATTTGAAGCGAACACTCTCGTCTACCAATTATCTTAATTATCAACAAAATTTTAAATTTTATGCTTATTCGAAAATGCCTGATCTTTATTTAATATGATTAGTTCAATAGACTTCAATCCGAATTAACCGCGAGGACTTTAAATTTTTTTTTTTGAAAAATTCAAATAAACCCAGAAACACACTAAATAAATTAAAAGCAATTTTTGGGATGTTACACTCTCCCAGGCGCTCTCCCCTCCCCTCGATGCCGCCGCCTCCCTCCTCCCCTGTGGCCTCCCCACTGCCTCCCTTCTCCCCTCCGGTCTCTCTCCTGCCTCCCTCCCCCGCCACCTCCCTCCTCCCCTCCAGCTTCCCCACCGCCTCCCATCTCCACCGCCTCCCTCCATGGCGAGCGAGCGGCAGGCGGGCATCAGCGACCTCGACGGTGCACGGAGCATAGCTGGCAGGCGTTGGCGACCTCAGCGTGGTGGCCCCACCCCGCTCCTCTCCCTACCACGGTGGACGTGCCCCTGCCGCGGGCCCGCAGTAGAGCCGCCGTGCCATGGCGTGCCAGCGTGTCGATGTGCCCGTCCATGCTGCCTCTGTGCCAGGCGTGCCGCCCACTGTTCCCAGATCATCAGCCCAGCATGGTCCTAGGAATAGTGATGGTCAGCTCAGCACGGCCCACCTCATGCCGAGCCATGCTTTGGGTCTGGCCTTGCAGCCGTGCCTCGGGCCAGCCCACAAAGGCACAGCCTAAGTGTGACACCACGAAGTGTCGTAACCTCTTTTTTTGTGCATGATGAGGCTAAAAACATTATGAAATATGGAATTAAGGTTAAAACCATAGGGTTTGGAGGTTAATAGCATTTCCGGGCCGTTTCCGGGGTTTTGGGCCTTTCCGGGGGAGTTTGGGCCTAAAAGAGGGGGTTGTGGGCTCTGGTGGGATGGAGTAGGAGTCCATTTAGGACTAGGACTCTTGTGGGGGGCTGGTAAAAAGGCCTCCCCCCTGCCCCTTGCGCCCCACCTGCCCCTTGGTGCGCCTCCCCCACTTCCCCTTGCCCTAGCCGCCCCCTCCACTCCCCCTTTGGCCGTGCGCCCCTCCCACCTCCCTTGCCCTTTTCTCTTCACCTCCCCACCACCTCTCCTCCACCCCCCTTGCTGCCCTAGGGTGGCCTCCCCACCCCTGCACCTCGTGGATCCATCCGTTGGAGCGAGGAGCGAGGAGCGAACCGGGAGGAGATCCTTTCAGTTTTCGTGCGTCGGGCAAAGGTATGGCCATGGGAATCCTTGGTAGTGATCTAGGTACTGTTATAAGGGTGTTTATCAAGTTTTTAGATTAATTGGTGGTGCTGGATTTGATTAGATTAGATGGATTCTTGAGTTGGTCACATTCTCTGTTTCGGATAGCATGAGCAGTCCACCTAGGGTTGGGTTTTTCGCCAATTTAGAGTCCCAATTTGGTCATACAGATGTTGAAGAAGTTGTAGATAATTTCATTATATTTCCGTGGATATAAAGAACGTTAAATTCCACCCAGCCGTTTGAAAGTTATGGCTGTTTTACCGAGCGTGTTAAAATCTGTGATGTGATTGGAACAGATCACGGTATTTTGTAGATTAAACAACTTTAGAGTCCGAATCAGTCTTTCCCTATACCTAGAAAAAGTTGGGAAATTTCCTAAGCTACGTGAGGATGTACTCGTTTAATTGATTCGGAGTCCTAGAACCCTAGTTATGCCTTTTGGAAGGCTGCTATCCCGACGGGACAGGACCGCTGTTTTTGGGTTTTGCAAGTAGTTGGCAATGTCGGGGTAGATGAGGGTTTGCGTACTGTTTTGTGGGCTTGATTGTGAGTGTGTGGTCCCTATGTACAGGTGGTGTGACCCCGGGAGGGCCTACTACTTCTCGCCAATCCGTCGCCCGTGGTTGAGGCAAGTGTATTGTAATGGTAGCGATTTGTAGGCTACTAGTTGAGACTAGATGAGATTGATTATATGTGATGATCACTTGCCATGCTTTAATGATTGCCAATGATATGATGAGTATGTTTATCATGTTATGATGCCATGTGTTAATATACAAGTTAATTATGATGTTGGCATATTTGCATACATGGCATGATTACATGGCCCAGGCGGTGAGAAAGTCATAACTAGTCCGGGAAGGTCGGTGAGAAAGTTATGACTAATCTGGAGAGCCAATGAGTAAGTCCTACATCGTGATTCCATTCACCGCGGTGAGCAGGCGAGGAGTAGGCACCCTCCATCTTCGGGATGGAAGGGGGGAGAGGGTGCACACCGACGGGTGTGTACTCAACCATACCGGTATGAGTTTCCAAGGAGACATGAGCATCGCATTGCACTTCATACATATTGATGATGATGATAATATGTGACCATGAATGAGATGGTTTTTACATGATGTGAGATATTATTGCTATGTAATTGTTCCTGTTGTACCATTGCAATATGCTTGCTGAGTTTTGAACTCACGCTTGTGTTTTCTTGTTGTTTTAGGTACCATGAGAACGACATGCGGGGAAGGGAAGTAGTCACACGTCCACACGTAGCTTCACCCATTATGATTCCACAAGTCATTCTATTAGTTGTGATAATAAACTGCGTGTGATGATTATTGCTTTAAGGTTTAGCTTTGCTATATGAGAGTTTTAGAAGGGCAGTGGGGTAAAAGGGATTCACGAATCGGGAGGAACGGCATTGCGCCGGATTCGGCTGCTCCGTAGGAAAGGGAGGAACGATTCGAGAAGAATCGCTCTGAGCCGTTGCCCGTTTGGTTGATTTACACAGCGATTCGAGTAGAAACCGGCCCGTTCCGAGATGCCAAACGCGCACTTATTGTTCGTTTGACACTTGGAGACTTTAAGTGCTTGATAATAGACTTATATTGTCATTAAGTCTTTAATTATTGCTGTTTTAGCTGTCTCTCATATTGCCTTATATTGCTATACAGTTGTTGCTCCTTCAATTCATGTTAAAACAAAGGAGATGCTGCCGAAATCTCAGTTTTTAGCATGTGCGCCTTTGCTGGAATTTATGCTTAATTGTGGTATTTAGATGTTGTTTAGCTTATGTTTGGTAGCATTCAGGCATAATAAATGCCGGGGTGTTACACCAAGTGCCTACCTCTACTTCCATAGGTACTCCCTCTGCTAAAAAACACGCCGTTCTACAAGCCTTGAAGTTCTCTAGTCAAAAACCCTTACGCTTTGACTACTAATTTCTATTGCAATATATGTCTACATATCTATACTAATTAGCCACTCTAATAAAACTCTCAATGTTAGTTAAAAAAGATCTAGTCATTATGAATCTAGATATAATGGCTCCGATTAAAATAATAAATCTACGTTGAGTACAATCAATGTTAGCTGAAATTTAGAATAAAAAATAAAATAAAATTAGAAATTTAATTTCCATACGAAAATCCACAAGTAATTAAAATTTAGAATAATAAATAAATTAAAATTATGAAATTAAAAGAAACAGTGCAGATAAAGTACAATAAAAAACTATATAAAATTCAGAATAAAATAGAAAAGAAAAATTAACAATTTGATTTCCATACCACTTCCAAAAAACATCTATAAGTAAACAAAATTCAGCATAATAATTAAATAAAAATTAGGAAATTAAAAAAAGAGTCCATATCAAGTACAATAAAAATTAACTAAAATTCGAAATAAAAAATGAAATTGGCAATTTCATTTCCACACGACTTCGAAAGTAATATCCATAACTAAATACAATTCAAAATAATAATAGAATAGAAATTAGAAAATTAAAAGAAAGAGTCCAACATCAAGTACAATCGAAATGAATACATTCTAAAGTAAAATCAATAAAAACTAAAATTCTAGAGAATAATTAAATGAAAATAGAAATTGAATTTCTATACAAATTTTAGCCTAAAACTAAAAACAAATCCATGCCATGTACGGCCAAAGCATGCAATTTGGAATAAAAATTAAATAATTATTGGAGATTTAACTTGTATACCAATTCTAAACCTTAATTACAAAAATATTAAAAATTTGTAATAATATCTGCCTAAACTATTTTCCACGTTAATAAAAAAAGGGCAAGATCTAGCATTCATTGAGTGACTCAAGTTATAGCAGCTTAAATTAAAAGAAAGAGTCCATCTCAAGTATCTATCTATCTATCTATTTGTATCTGTATTTCTACTAATTTGAGGCTCCTCCAGGAACCTCTGCATCAATCGTAGGAGATTAAAAGCTATAAGTTCCCACATTAATTGGAGAAAAGAAAATCTTGAGCATCCAAGGTTTCTTAGGACGTTATAATCTACGTCATGGATTCAATGTTGTCGAGACCCGAATATGCAAATCTTGATCCTCTGTATAATTAAACTAGTCTAGGATCACGCTAGTGCACAAAGTAGCAATATAGATATAATATCACAATCATACATAGAGAAAATATAACACAAGACTATATTTATTGAATAAAAGATTGTTAAACAACCTTAAAGTCAACTTTACACTTATTAGGCCTCATAGGGCTTAGACTCTCAATAAAACAGTAGCAAAATGGGAAAACTTCGATGAATCCCATCAACATGCCACATAAATCTGACAAGGTTCGACTCCTAGACATTCGCCTCTTCGTAGAACTCCTCCTCCAAAGTAGGTGTAGATTTATCTTCAACTGATGGATTTATTGTGGCAAGAATGAGTACATAAGGCACTCAACAAGTTGTACACAAAATACAAGTCTATTATAACTACAGGCAAGGCTTATTTCAAAAGAATGAGTGACATGGTTATTTTACTGTAAAACAATATTTCAATATAATACAATAAATAGATTAAAACATAAGTAAAACGAATAACAATAATAATAATAATAATAATAATAACAATATCTCAGATATTTCTCAAAGTAAACGGGTACACAACCTATACCAAATTCTATTGCTTCCATTGGCACAAAGCCTCTGTAACACCCCGGCATCTAGTATGCCTTGGATGTCACCAAACATAGAATAAACAGCAACTAAATACCACAATTACGATTAAATTTCAGCAAGGGCGTAAATGCCTTAACTGAAAATTCCGGCAGCATCTCCTTTGTTTTTCCATGATTTGAAGCAACAACAATATTATCACAAGATATAACATAATGAATGATAACTAAAATAGCAATTACGAGAGATATAGCAACAATTTAAGTCCCGAATAATGAATTCAACCACTTCATAAGTTAAAACGAAGAAAATGATATAACCAAGCACACATTTAAGACAAACTCCAAGCGACAACACAATAAACTTATTATCACAACTACGGAAGGTAAAATGTAGTTGTCTAAATGAATGACGCTATGTGAAGGTGTGTCGCTAAGCCCCTTTCCCGCATGCCAGTTTCATGGTACCTAAAAAAATATCATAAAACACAAGTGTGAGTTCATCACTCAGCAAGTATATTGCAATGGAACAAGACAACAGTTTTCAATTCCATCAACATTACATCCCATATTCCACATCATAAGCATTTCATATTCACATTGTACACATCTCATTAACATCAACATATATGCAATGCAATGCACATGTCTCCTTGAAGCACATACCGGTATTGCCAAGTGCACACCCGTCGGTGTGCACCCTCTTTCCCCTTCCATCCCGTAGATGGAGGGTGCCTACTCTTACTGACTCGCTCCCATACACAACCGTGGATGGGACTACGAGGTAGGTCTTTCGTGTTCACTACTTGTGAACACAGAGGCCCGCATCAGAATGGGACGCCTCTTCCATTATGAATGCACATATGACATGAACATGTATAAACTTGCATAAATATTTAATACGACAAATTTCATAGCCAATATGTAATCATATTCATCATATCATAAGCCAATAACAAGCATGGCAAGTTAACACATCATGTACCCATATTGCACCTATGCAAGTCTAACAATCATCCAACACCCAAACCCATCCCAATACACTTGCCTTCAACCGTGAGCGACGGAGTGGCGAGAGGTTGAGGGCACTCCCGGGGTCACACCACCTGCACATAGGTACAATACACTCAAAACTTGCCCAAAAAACAGTACAAGAGCGATCATCTACCCCGACTTCGCAACCCACTCCAAAAACCCGAAAACAGAGAATCTGTCCCATCGGGACAGCGGGCTTCCAACTAGCATAACTTGAGTTCTAAAACTCCAAATCAAGCAAACGAGTACATTTTCTCAAAGCTTAGAAAATTTCCTAGCTTTTTATAAGTATTCATGAAAACTGAATCGGCCTCTAAAATTGTCTAATCTACAGTTGAATACAATCTGTCCCAATCTCATCACAGATTTGACAGTGCTCGATAAAATAGCCATAACTTTTAAACAGCTGATCGGAATTCCGCGTTCTTGGTGTACACTGAAAGGTAATTAAATTATCTACAACTTCTGTAATAGTCGACCGATCAGAAAATGCCTCTAAAATTGCCAAAACTCAAGCCCTAGGTCGGGGAGCAAATCTGCCCGAGGACAGAACGTGGGACAACATTGCAAATTTCCTATTCTCATCTAGGAACAGCACCTAATCAATGATCTTAGGCATGGAATCCCCCTTCTAACCAGCATCATAACCCTACAAATGGATCTACCAACGCTTACCTCCCTCGAAGAACCGTTCAATCGACGAAACCTTCTCCTCCCGGTCCCCCGATCTCCTTCTTCGCGCCAAATCCGCCGGATCCCCTCGTCGCGGAGCTTCCCAATGGTGAGGACAATGGAATGGAGGGGTGTGGCAGCAAAGGATGGGGTGGATCTCTCCTAGGGCCGGCTAGGGGAGGTGGGGAGGTGGAGGAAGGGGGAAGGGGTGGAGGCGCAAAGAGGCTAGGGGCGGCTAGGGTTGAGGAGGGGGGTGGGGCGCAAGTGGGGGGTGAGGCGCATGGGTCAGCAGCCTTGCTGCCCAAAACCCTCCCCCACATGGGCCAAGGATCCCCCACTTCGTCCCACGAAGGTCCCCCAAGGCCCGAGCTTCCTCGGAAAGGCACAAACTCTCACGGAAAGGCCCAAACTCTCAGAAACGGCCCAAAAACACGATACAAAAATCATACTGTAAGGTCAGAATCGAAAATGTCTCAATCCATCATTCCGTAGTGTCACAGCCTCCCTTCCCAAGTTTAATTTTATAAAATCTAACCCACAAATGAAATTCCCGAGCATTGTCCTATACCAAGGACACTGCTACTTGAATAGTTTGACACTCTGCTAATGTTATATACTTTACCCATAAGATATGATCAATCTTATAATATCGGCCATTATACGTACCCATCAACATGTGATTAAGAAGATCATAACAAAACCTTTCAAAAAAATCTATCCGAACATGGACACTTCTGATAAGCCTGATTTCACTACCCTTCCCTCACATAGAGCAGAATATAAGAGGGACCTATCGTTAGACTAAGAACAATCATTGTTCAAGATGTGAAGCCACTGCAACACACTCCTTTCCCAACCACACACATAGCTTGCTTATCATCTTGAGATATCATATGTTAAGACTTGTTAACTTACTAAGCTAGGTCTGGCCCACAATAGACATGTGATTGTTGATTAGCCTAGTTCAATGGCTTGCAAAGTTAAATCCTTATCTGACCAAGACAAGACTTCCAAATAAATCACAGAAACCATATCAAGTGATTCACACAAAATCTTCAACGCAAATATCACACAACCCACCCTAGCACACAGCCTCTTGCCACTTGCCTCAATCTAATCTTTTTACCACTCTAGTTGATTATCATGCAACACATGCCTCCAACTAGGGATGGAACTGGTACGGATATTTTCCGACCGACCGACCGACCGAATTGATTTGGATGATGATTTGGATAGTTTCACGGATATCCAGTTGATTTCTTGGATAAGGATATGGATACAGATAATTTACATGGATACGGATACGGATATGGAACACTGATTATCCGATGGATACAGAATATCCGAGTTTTTGTTCGGATAATATCCGAATATGACATACGGATATTATCCGAATAACACGTTTCAGAATAACACATTAACAATTTAACATGTTTCACTGTTTCAGAGACTGAGGTCTGCATTGGATGACAAGATATAATGTGTTCATGTGTGCTAGATGCTAATTTGGAGATGTTTGGGTAAAGGTGGTACAGAAATTGGCAAGTGGCGTTTCAGGAGGGCTACTTAGGATTCATTAGCATATGCCAGCTGCAAATCATTTGGTTCAATTATTGCAATGGGGTACATTGTTACTCACAGAGTCACATGTATGACAAGCTAGGGATAAAAAGGCAAAAAAAAAGACATACAAATATATTTCTTTTGGAATTTCGAATTTAAATTTGGACCGATTTTGGAAAAAAAAATTGAAATTGAATTATAAAATATCCGATTAATATTATTCGTATCCATGTTGATTCCGATCCGTATTCGATCTATATTCGTAACCGATATTATCCTGTATAATTCGTATTCGATTCTGTATTCGACACTATTCGTATTTGATTATGTATTCGATAAAAAATACGGATACGGATATGAATAGGACGATATTCGACCGTATCCGATCCGATCACATCCCTACCTCCAACCACTTAACATCATTACGACAAAACATGACACACTTTTCTAAAAGATATTCTATAGACCATTAGTCAAGTTTGAATTTGCACCTTCAAAAGATATCAGTTCATCGTGGCATGGATAAGCAAATTAAACAGATCTAACCAACCCACATTGGCATTATATTAGCAACTAATTAATAATGATTCGTCCTAGGGTGATAAATAATCATGGCATAGCAAATGACATGGTAGGTATAATTCAAATGGGTTAAATAGCTAATTGAAAACATGTATAATTTGAAATAATATGTAGTATATTGAAATAAAATAGCAATTGTAAAACTGGGCTGAACATGATCAAAACACAACTTGCCTTGGAACAAGTCTTGGTCTTGGATCAACTCCTCACTTTTGAACGCTCCCAGTACTTCAACGTCTAAGCGAAACAAATAGCAAGAATCAAAATAAATTCAAATAAAATATCAAACAAATTGTGACATCTCAGAATGTGACATTATAGAATGTGATTTTATAGATTGTGGTATTACGGTACGACTTTATATCGTGTTTTGGATCGTTTCTGGGTATTTGGGCCTTTCCGGGGAGTTGGGGCTTTGGAGGAATTAATTTGGGCCTTGGGGGGGGGGCGAACTAATTGGGCCGTAGGGGGAGGTCCCTGGCCCATTTGGGGGAAGGAGGGGGCAGCACCCTGCCCATGCGCCCAATAACCCTAGGGCCCCCCCACTCCCCAATCCTTTCCCCTATAGCCGCTTGCCCTTCCCCTTGTGGTGCGCCCCCCTTTTGCCCCCTAGCCGCCCCCAACACGCCACCCCACCTCTAGCCGGCCCTAGGGCCTCTCCCTCCATGCGATCTCGCTTTCCAAAAACTCTCCGTCCAAGAGGATCTGGCATTCCCAACGATCCCGGCGATTGGAAGAGAGATTGGGTCGCGAGGAGGAGACGCTCGTCGACCGGGTGATCCGTCGAGAAGAGGTAAGGATTTGGGGTCTTGTTCGGGGTGGTCTAGGTGTTGTTAGATGGGTAAATTCATGGCTAAATTTGGTGTTTAGGTGCTGTGGTTAGATATCTTTAGAGGGAATTGCAATGCTGTCCCACGTTCTGTCATCGGGCAAATTGGACGTCTGACCTAGGGCTTGAGTTTTCGCAATTTTAGAAGCGTTTTCTAGTCGGTCTTCTGTTGAAAAAGTTGTAAATAATTTAATTGCCTTTCAGTGGACACCAAGAATGCTAAATTCCAATTAGCCGTTTAACAGTTATGGCTGTTTTACCGAACATTGTCAAATCTGTGACGAGATTGGGACAGATCGTGTTCAACTGTATATTAGACAATTTTAGATGCCGATTCAGTCTTTGCCAATACTTAGAAAAAGTTAGAAAATTTCCTAATCTTTGATAAAATGTACTCGTTTGCTTGATTTGGAGTTTTAGAACTCACGTTATGCTAGTTGGAAGCCCGCTGTCCTGTCGGGACAGATTCTCTGTTTTCGGGTTTTAGGAGTAGTTTGCGGAGTCGGGTTAGATGATCATTCTTGTACTTTTTTGTGAGCACAATTTGAGTGTGTTGTACCTATGTGCAGGTGGTGTGACCCCGGGAGTGCCCTCAACCACTCGCTACTCCGTCGCTCACGGTTGAAGGCAAGTGTATTGGGATGGGTTTGGGTGTTGTATGATTATTAGACTTGCATAGGTGTAATATGGCTACATGATGTGTTAATTTGCCATGCTTGGTAATTGCTTATGATATGATGAATATGGTGACTTATTGGTTATGAAATTGTTGTATTAAATATTTATGCAAGTTTATACATGTTCATGTCATATGTGCATTCATAATGGAAGAGGCATTCCATTCTGATGCGGGCATCTGTGTTCACACGTAGTGAACACGAAAGACCTACCTCGTAGTCCCATCCACGGTTGTGTATGGGAGCGAGTCAGTAAGAGTAGGCACCCTCCATCTACGGGATGGAAGGGGAAAAAGGGTGCACGCCGACGGGTGTGCACTCGGCAATACCGGTATGTGCTTCGAAGAGACATGTGCATTGCATTGCATACATGATGATGATTATGAGATGTTTACAATGTGAATATGAATTGTTCATGAAGTTGGATAGGAGATGTAGTGATGATGGTATTGAAACTGCTTGCTTGTTCCATTGCAATATACTTGCTGAGTGATGAACTCACGCTTGTGTTTATGATGTTTTTAGGTACCATGAAACCGGCATGCGGGAAAAGGGCTTAGCGACACACCTTCACATAGTGTCATACATTTAAACAACTACATGACACCTTCACACAGGCGGTGCGGCTGAGTATGAGGCGGACATGGCAGGGGTGGAGCTGATAGGTGGGCCCCCACCTATCAACCTCCCGTGGCGCGGGGCAGGCTAGGCCGAGCAGCTGGGCTAGTGTGGCACGGAGACTGGGCTAGATGGCTAGCTAGGCCAAGACATGAAGGGATGGGTCGGACCAGGCTAGCTTTGACCCAGACCTTTTCCAAAGGATTTTTATTTCCTTTTACTATTTAGAAAAATACTAGAAATGCAAATAAGCTCCAAATAAATAGCAAAAATACTTGAACAAATTCTAATTTTTTTTTGTAAAATAGTTTAGAGTATTTAGAACCAAAATAAAATATTTTTAACAAATATTAAGTTATTTATTAATAACATTAATTCTTTTTAAATTGAATAAATTCCAATTTAAGTTTTAATTGGCAATAAAATTATGAAAATTTTAAAATGCCAAAAAAAATTCAAATGAGCAAAAATTGGGATGTTACAAATGTAGACATAGTAATCTACGTCTTTTAAAATTCTACCAAATTAAGAAAAGAGTTTTAATATACTGTGAGACATAGTTTTACTCTGTAAGAAACAATAATAATGCCATCAACCAAGCCAGATATGCATACATGCGTACAATTTATCAAAGAAAAAAAAAATCTTGAGCATCCAAGGTTTCTTAGGTTGTTAAAATCTATGGCATGGATTCAATGTAGACAAAGCAATGTAAATCTTTTAAATTCCTACCAAACAAAGAAAAGAGTTTTAATATACTGCTAAACATAGTTATACTCTCTAAGAAACAATAATAATAATGCAATCAACCAGGCCAGATACACGTACATGCATGCAAAGGATAGCTAAACATGCATGCATGAAGGGGATAGCTATTAGGATCATACTAAATTACTAATCCCTATAGAAAGTATTAGGTTGTAATTAGATAATGGGTGCTATAATTAACTAAATATATGTAATAAAAATATTGAAAAGTTAGAGGTTGGCATATTAATTAAATAAAAAAAATTAATCCCTCTAGAAAATATATGGTGTTAGTTAATTAAATGCTAAATCCTACCAAACGAAGAAAAGAGTTTTAACAGACTACTAAACATAGTTATACTCTGTAAGAAACAATAATAATGTACACATACATGCATGCAAAGGATAGCTAAACATGCATGCACATAGGGGATAGCTATTAGGATCATACTAAATTAATAATCCCCTTAGAAAATATTAGGTTGTAATTAGATAATAGGTGCTATAATTAACTAAATATATATAAGAAAAAAGTGAAAAGTTAGAGGTTGGCATATTAATTAAAGAAAAAATAATCCCTCTAGAAAATATATGGTGTTACTTAATTGAACGCTATGTACTAATTAAATGTTAGGTTCTATGATTATCCAAATATATAAGAAAAAGATTAAAAAGTTTTGGGTTAACATATTAATTAAAATAGAAGTTCTGTATTAATAAGAGAAATAGAAAAATAGAGCATATATTAATCCATAAAAATAATAATTTGTTTTACAAAGCTAAATATTCACACACTGATCCAAATTAAAGCACAGCTCGGTCAAGAGAAAGACAAAGAAAAGAAAAAAAAATCATTGTGGATTGCATGCTTATGTAATAATAACAAAAAAGATTTGAAAGGAAACTTTTGTTGTTCATCAGAGGGGATTGCAATTGCCTATTGAAAGTGGCAACTATTTTTATATAATTTGCTACCTTATGAGCATGGTGAGAATTGTCAACATTTTCTATGAAATGATGATAAGAAATTTGCAAAAGTTACAAACTCTGGAACAACCCATATAATAGCTTCCATAAAATATAACCTTGAATGATTATTGTGTCCAAATATATAAAATTTTTATTTAATATCGTATCTCAATATATGTATATTCCAAAATACAATCACAAACTATGATCGAACATGAAAATAATTGAAACTTTTTAATTTTCAAAATATAAAACATCCAAAATTTTGTACTTAAATTATAAAAAAGTTTTTTTTCTATGCAAAGTTATATAAATTAAGAGCTACTATTGTAGCCCATGCAATGCACGAGTTAATGACTAGTAATCAAAATTAAAGGAAATTCAGAATAAAAAATAGCAATTTCAAAGTAAAATTCAGAAATAAATAAAATAAGAAACAAAAGTTAATATTGTATTTGCATATAAATTACAATCTAAAGATGATGGAAAAACCCCATGTCAAGCACACATCCAAAAATATGCAAATTCAAAATTAAAATAAAAGATAATAAGAGATTTGACATGTATACAAATTCCCAAGTAGAATGAAAAAATATTAATTTTTCCAATATGAACTAATTGAAAAGTATGTTTTTGCTTTTCAGATTTATAATTCCACATATATGAAAATTAATAATAAAATGTAAGATAACATTAAAATTTTATTAATATAAATATATGCGAAGAATCAAAATTTAGATTACATGGAAATTATTTTTTTTTTAAAAAAAATCATAGACCAGACTAAATGAAACTTAGGAATTTGATTCTATACATATAAATTAGGAAATGCAATTTAAAAATATCTAAAATTGTTAAAGAAAAAAATTGGTTGAAGGGTATTAATTGTTTTGAGGCTTCTCAACATAATGTTTTGTTTTTTTCTCTTTTAATACTTTATTTATAAAGGTCAAATACCTTTTTTTATTATAATGTCAATTGATACTACATGCATCGCATAATTTTTTTTGTTAGTTTGGAGAAAAAGGAAAACATATAACCATACATATGGTGATTAGAAATTACTATATCAACTATTTGATGCCATGTTAAGCCACCAATTTTTTCTTTCTTAATATATAATGCAAGCAAAATAGCTTTTTTAATGATGATTTGGTTTCTTCCATGTTGCACCAACACAAGTTATATTATGTACAATTTTCATAATCTAAATGGTTTTGTTCAATTTCTTTATCTTTTAAAATGGAGACTAAATACTTTATCAATAAGCTTGCCTGTGTAAATGAACAAGTTGCTGCCCAATATTTATAAAACCTAATGAAATTATAATATTATGGTACTTGTATAATTTATCATTGAGAACTATTTGGTGCCATGTTAAGACAACAACTTTTTCTTTCTTAACCTATAATGCAAGCAAAATAGCTTTTTTTTAATGATGATTTGGTTTCTTCCATGTTGCATCAACACAAGTTATATTATGTACAATTTTCATAATATAAAAGGTTTCGTTCAATTTCTTTATCTTTTAAAATGGAGACTAAATACTTTATCTAATAAGCTTGCCTATGTAAATGCATGAGTTGCTGCCTAGTATTTATAAAACCTAATGAAAATTATAATATTATGGCACTTGTATTCTTTATCATTGAGTTATTAATATAAATAAGAGGGTTTCTAAAAAAATGTTTCCTTTTTTCTCATAACTTGCTAGCGTGCTTACATGGATCATTGATAGACTCACCCAATTCTTATATCAAACTATGGAGCCTAGACTAATTTGATTCCCATGCTTTGCTACGAATAAAAGAATCATATTACTTAAGCATGTCGAGTTGCTATCTATGGTTCGACCTTCACCATGCCCTTGACTCCACCGCAATGCTCACCCAAGTTCCACTCGGCTTGTGTCGTGCCTCTGCTGTGGTTGTAACACCCCAATTTTCACATCTTTTGAAAATTTTAAAAATAAAAGGAACCATTTGGATTTTCTTGAATTAAATAAAGCTTAATTGAAATTTTTTAAAAATAAAATGATTTAATTTGACTAATCTAAATGTCAATGTAACACCCCGGCATCTAGTATGCCCGAATGCTACCAAACATAGACTAAACATCACCTAAATACCATAAATAAAGATAAATTACAGCAAAGGCACAAATGCTAAAAACCAAAATTTCGGCAGCATCTCCTTTGTTTTGACATGAATTGAAACAATAGCAATATCATGGCAAAATATTTCATAACATAAGACATCTAAAGCAGCAATATATAATGGATAAAGCATCATCATAAGCCAATAAAACCAAGTCCAACCACTCCACAATCTATAGCTAAGCAAATAAGGATCACAAGCACACTAAATTATTCCATACACCAAGTTCATGGCACTTATTATGATAATGACTAAAAAGGGTAATTGTGGTTGGAACTACGTGAAGATGTGTAGCTATTGCCCCTTACCACATGCTGGTGTCATGGTACCTAAAAACAACATAAAACACAAGCGTGAGTTCATCACTCAGCAAGTATATTGCAATGGACCATAAAAACAATTTAATGTTATCATCACTAAATACCATGATCAACACCATGAATACCATATCATTCTCATGTCTCAACATCATTGTACTCATTTCATCATCATCATGTATGCAATGCAAATGCTCATATCTCCTCGAAGCACATACCGGTATTGCCGAGTGCACACCCGTCGGTGTGCACCCCCTTCCCCTTCCATCCCGTAGATGGAGGGTGCCTACTCTTACTGACTCGCTCCAATGCACACCCGTGGATGAGACTACGAGGTAGGTCTTTCGTGTTCACTACGTGTGAACACAGAGGCCCGCATCAGCATGGGACGCCTCTTCCATTATGAATGCACATATGACTTAAACATGTAAATATTGGCATAAACATTAAATACCACACAATCATAATCAATATGAAATCATGTTCATTATGTCATAGGCAACATCAATCTTAGCATCATATCATAAAGCAAGTTGCATCTAATCAAGTCTAGCAACAATCTAAACGATACCCATTCCAATACACTTGCCTTAACCTCGGGCGACGGATTGGCGAGAGGATGAGGGCACTCCCGGGGTCACACCACCTGCACATACATACCACACACTCAAAACGTGCCCCCAAAACAGTACGCAATAGCTCGTCTACCCCGACTTCACGAACTACCCCCAACATCGGAAAAAACAGAGAATCTGTCCCGCCCGGACAGCAGACTTCAAACTATCATAACTTTAGTTCTAAGACTCCGAATCGATTAAACGAGTACACCCTCGCGTAGCTTAGGAAATTTCCTAACTTTTTCTAAGTATATGGAAAAACTTATTAGGACTCTAAAGTGGTTTAATATACATAATACCCTGATCTGTTCCAATCTCGTCACAGTTTTTAACACGTTCGGTAAAACGAGCATAACTTTCAAACGGCTGGGTAGAATTGGACGTTCTTTATGTCCACTGAACGGTATTGAATTACCTACAACTTCCTCAACAGGTGGACGACCAAATTCCGACTCTAAATTGGCGAAATCTCAAACCCTAGGTCGACTGCACAATCTGCCCGTAACAGAGAACGTGGCAAACTCTAGATTTCATCTAATCTACCCAATTACAACACCGCCAATTGATCTAAAAACATGATATCAACCCCTAGAATAGTACCTAGACCAACCCCAAGGATTCCCGTGGCCATACCTTCGCCCGACGAACGAAGAACCAACGGATCTCCTCCCGGATCGCGTGAACTCCTTCCTCGCTCCAAATCCACCGGATCTCCTCGTCGCGGAGCGCTCCAATGGACGGATCTGCGGGGTGGTGAGGTGGAGAACTCCCCTAGGGGCAGCAAGGGTGGTGGAGAGGAGCGGAGAGGTGGTGCAATGGAGGGGATGGGGGCGGCTAGGAGGAGGGAGGCGCCACAAGGGGAGGTGAGGGGCGGCTAGGGCATTGGGGGCGCACATGGCATGGGTGGGGCGCAAATATAGGCTGGGGGAGGCGCACCAACCAGCCCACGCTGGTCTCCCACTCCCACATGGACTTGAACACCTCCCCACCTAAGCCCACGACCCTTTCCCTTAGGCCCAAACTTCCCCGGAAAGGCCCAAACTCCCAGATTCGGCCCGGAAACGCAAATAAACCTCATACCGTAAGGTTTCAACCTTTGATTTCACATTTTATAACGTCACACCATCCCGTAGTGTCACAGTCAATTAAAAGAAAACCAGTTTAGTTGGGTTTGTTGTGCTGCATGGATTTTTTTGTATTTTCTTAAAATTTTGGAGCTCGTTTGCTATTTATTTGAATTTTTAGCATTTTTCTAATTCTAAAATCCTTTTCTTTTTCTAAAACTCCATTAGGCTTATTTCCTCGGTCGGTCCATCTTCTTTCCCTAGGGCACCGGCCTGCCTTGGTCTCCCTCTTGTTGGCCCATTTCGGCCTAGCTACCTCACAGCCCAGTGCACTGACACACCTAGTCGAAACCCTAACCCTAGCCGTGTTGTAGCTCTATTGCCGCCGCCCACACCCCTCAAGGCTATAAAAGTTCATGGTGAACCTCTTAACACGTATTCCACACTCCGCTGACCTCGAAGCCCTGGCTACTTTCATTGGGAGTGCCACTGTTGCGCCATACGAGCTCATCAAAGTTCTAGAGCACCACCGCCGCCATTGAAGCTCCCCTAGCTCGACCTCATAGCCAATCTCCCTCTCTGGTTAGTCTTCGTCCCTACTAACCTCTCCACCAGCCTCGTTGCATCACCTGTATCTAGTTTTGTCGATGTCACTCCTAACTCGTCACCAAAACACCGTCGCCATCGCCTTCTTCCTCCTCATTGACAACCCCCATTGTTTTCTTTGTGGGGCCGCTGTCTCTGAAGACCCTCGGTCTCTATGTGCCACATAGCAAGGTCACTTGTCTCCCCCATTTTTGAAGCCACAACATCGGACCCCAGACCATACCGCCCAGCGCCATTGAGTCACTATCAAATTCTCGTTGTTTTCAGAATCGTGCCCTTGCTAACGTTACCGTGATGCCACGCTGACGTCATCCACGCCATGTCATCCACCACCTTGCAGCCATGTTAGTAGCCTTTACAGATATGTCATCTCAATGAGCACACATGTGGCACCCTGAAACCCTAGATTCAAATCTAGAGTCAATGACATGTGGGCCCCACATTCCATAAACTCTAATCTATGAACGCGGTCCACCGTGGACCAGAGTTTTCCCGTGGACTTGGTCCATAGACCATGGCCCCACTCTTCAGCCTCTCAACCTTTTTCTCAAATTTATTTTAATTTCAAAATTCTAAAAATTCTTAGGACCCACCTGCCAGCCACTTATACTCTCTCTCCCTTTATATTTCCTAATTTCTCTCTCCCATCCAAACTTCTGGAAGCCTATTCTCCTTCATACATGCTCTGATTGAACCCATTCAAATTCTTAAATTTATCTAAAATTGAGCCCTACATTCCAAAGCCATCTAGTTTCAATTTGGAGTTTTTTTTGTATCTTTGTTTATTGTTATTTTATTTCTTGCTTTCTTATTGGATAGACAATCCCCACTGAACGAATGAAGGATTCGAAGAGCAAGACTGTCGATATCCTCCCTTCTAGTGTTGAATACTAGAGGGTCTCATATGTATACCATACTAATACCATAATCAGTGGCTAGTACACATATTCATAACATCGTCATCATATCCATATAGCACAACATCAATATAGATTGTATTTATACAACGAAATATTGTTCTTACAACAAAAAGGGCCTTTGGCTGAATAAAATGCAGTGAAAAGTAGTAGGATAAAAGTCAAAGTCTAGTGTTATGCCTTATCCCAAAATATCTATAGGCAACCGACAAGTATTAAGCCTAGAAAAACTCATTGTTGTAATCCCCGTAGCCTGCGGCAAAGTATGAAAGTTTTGGGATCGTGGTTTCTTCGCCATTGAATATCAACAAGCAAGGGTGAGAATATTTGTATCCAGCAAGACTTGTAGTGTATCACAAGTAAAGTATATGCTTGGCTAGGTCAAAGGAAATAGCTATCTTACCATGTTCGTTTGCATGAAGCGAGATTTAGTCAACAATAACAAGTATGTGGGCCCCCGGATCGGCTATCCGGAATCCCCTGTGTATTTCTGTACTAGTCCCAGATCAGTAGCTAGTACACACAGTCAAAAGTGATGAATCAACAACCATATCACGAATACAAATAATTAAATAAAAATAATACCGAATAAAAGCAAAGACCTTATGGTCAATGTTTACCATTACGGCCTGAACAGGCTGAACAACTCGAACAACTGCAGCGGAAGACGAAAACGCCAATGCGACCCATCCAAATGCCCACAGGCAATCGAGTGGAGAACGCACCCTAGTCGTTGGAAATCTTGAACCGCTTCTTTCATTTCTGAGAGAGGATTAGAATGTAGCATGTGAGTACATAAAGTACTCAGCAAGTCTGGGAAATTATGCACAATGTAGGCTATCCAAGGATGGCTTAATATGGTTCTTTTGCATAAAGCCAAGTTTCAACAAATCATACTTGTTAATAATTTTCACAAAGCATATTTGAGCAATTCTTTTTAATAATTGAATTATGTAATATTGTAGTGAAGGTTCTAACCACCACTCACTAATATACAGGCTCTATCCGCCACATCTCAACAAAATCAGGGTTCCATCCAATCACATGGCTATGTCCGCCATGGTTCACAAAATCAGGTTCTTTCCACCTACTTGGCTTTGACCGCCAGAAGCACACCCGAGAGTTCTAACCGCTCCCGGATCCCAAAACAAAACATTGTTTAGTTTGAAATCAAAACCCAAAGTCTACCAATATGAAAGCATTCAGCAAGCTTTGCCTTTGACCGTAGGCACGGCTATTCGAATAGTTTTAACTCTGCAGAGGTGTGCAACTTTACCCACAAGACATGATATTCCCTTGATGCCAAGCTATTAGCACACTTCCTTGGGTGTGCCGGCAGGGATATCATGACAAGGCCTTTACAATGCATACGCCTAACCTGACCCACCCGCTGAGGTTTCACCGCTGTTAGGGTTATGTCCACCCAGTAGAGAAGCCCCCTCTTGCGCCGTGTGAGGAAAACAACAACAACAACAACAATGCCTCTTTCCGGCTCTCACACAACCACCGAGTGGTGAGTCTAAGTTAGGTTTCTACAAATTATTCGACCAGTCGTGCCCACTTTGACATGTGGTTGTACGGTTATGCTTAGAATGGAGACAATCATAAGCGTCGGTCCTTAATTGACTTGGGGCGGTACTTGCACAAAAGAACCAAGGCTTGGTCCGCTTCCACCCGACATTCCATGCCGCCCAAGTCGAAAGCATTTTTCATTTTATTTTTATTTTGTAAACCATTGGCAATACTCCTTGCCTATAACTTCCAATACAAATTTTCAAGAGATAATTGAAAGTCCCACCCATAGGTGAATATTGACCGACAGCGAGGCTAAGCATTTCTACCGTACTATTCTATTCCATCAATAGTTTATTTTTATAAAATACAAATCCTCGGGTTTGATTGCAATCCTTATAATCAACTGCATATTCTCCAATAATCCCTCTGTTGCCATAACGTTACAATCATAAGAATAATCCAATTTGATATAGTATCCACCAAGTAGGAAATACATCATGGTACTATCATAACTCCAAAGTCTTGTAGAACCACAATCATATTTGTATAAGAAATATTTCCCTTGAACTATGACCTGTATTGTTGATTTATCCACCAATCATACAAATGATCAGTCTTATCATCCTTGTGAATATTTCACAAGGTCATCTGCTAAAATGCCGAGAATACTTCACAATACTATCTCTAATCATTTAGAATACAATCCACCGATATTACTTCATAACATTATATATTTAATCCATCACATTCTCGTCTTTAAATCATCAACTTTAATCCACCAGGAATAATTCATAATCTTACTCTAAGTATCCTTCGAGAAAGATTCTATAAATCCAAGACTTCATGAATTCATCGACTACAGCTATTTCCATAACCAATGATACTACGTTTACTAAACAAATCACCCATGATCCACATTATTCATAATCCCACCTAAATGGTTATCGCGATACCATATTTCAATAATCATCCTCTAAACCACCGAGAATATGTAACCATGTCATTTACTAAATTACCAACTATTCTGGACTATTCACAATTCTCCATAATTGATTATCACCAAATATGTTTGTTAACATCCACCGAAATATAAGTCACCACTTATTCTATTTAATCCACAAGTATGCCTCTCAATATCATTTATTTACTTTTACCGAATATTATTCTTGACATCCTACATCTTCCCATATTCTTCCAAACTATACAAATCGTAATGCGAATCGCTATCACAATCCAACTTCACCATAATTCAACCATCAACATCCATAAATCAATCTCATAACTAATAATCCCTATCAACACTAATAAGCAGCTATTCTCCATTTACATTCCATACTAGTGGTTCCATCCAAAAGGTCCTCCAAGCAATCATTTCCCGAGTCAAAGATTAATTTTCCCAAAATCATTTATATTGGTGGATTACTATACTAGGGCGACAAAGGGTCATGGATAACAATTTCAAGGAGGTATAAACAATAGGTATAACTAACAACTTAACGTTTAACATCATCCATTTAATATAAATAGCAATGCAATTTGTAAAACAGTGGAAAACATTTATAAACAATGGGATCAACATGCTTCAAGGAGACTTGCCTCGGTCACAGCGAGAAGGTTGAACTCTCTGAAGTCCGGCGGCGGGGTCGGCGGACTCGGCGGAAGCGTCGACTATGCGCAAAACGAGGCAATAAATAAATAAAAGAAAATAAATAAAATCCAAAAATTATAAAATTAGTACTGGCAGGTAGATCTTGATTTTAGATGAATTTAGGAATTTGAATGGAGTCAATCGGAGTTCGGACGGAGAAGTTATGAGCTTCCGAAGTTTGAATTTTGAATAAATCGGAAAACCGGGAATATTCTCGGAATATTCTCTCTCGGGTTGACTGGTCAAATGGGGACTTTGACTTGACTTTGACTGGGAATGGCTAGTGTCTATTGCATGTGGGGCCACCATGTCATTGAGTATAGGTTGTCTTCAACCTTTGTTCATGCCATGGCTACCATGGAAGAGAGAGAGAGCTTGAGGGATAGTGGAGGGAGAGTGGGGAACCTGGCTGGGAGGGAAGTCGCCGTGTGGCCGGCGTCGGGCCGATGCGCGGCGGCGACGGCGCTGAAGCAAGCGGCGGCGGCGACGGCAATGGCGGCTGGCGGCGGCCATGGCGACGGCCGCGGCCACGGCCGAGCAAGGGCGCAAGCATGGCCAAGGTCCAAGCATGACATGGCCAAAGAGCTCCAAACCAAGAACAGAGAAGGCAACAAAAAGACTAAGCTCTATTCTCTCCCAAAAACTTGATTTTGCTACCAATTTTGCATGGAATCGATCCAAATAAAAACCTAGACCCTCTAGATAACATCCTTAGGGACCTAGAGGAGGAAGGAATTGAGTTGATTCTCACCGGAGAGGATGAATTCGACGATGAACGGAGTTGCGGCCGAAACAACAAAAACTTGAAATTCGTCGCCCACACTTGATAGAACCTAAAATTGATTGTTGGATGAGCTTCTAGACTACCTCACGATCACAAGGAACCAAGGAACAAGAAGAAAAGCTCACCGGACAAGAAGATACAAGTATGAACACGAAGAACACGAAGAACGTCTCGTTTTCGTCGGTTTTCTCGATCTCACGGAAGAATGAGGAGGAGAGGCTAAAGGAGGGCTATACCACCGGAAAGAGGATTCTTATACGGAGAGATGAGAGGTGGAATCGCGTCGTTTGGAGTTGAAACGGCAAAGTTATGAACAATCAAAGCCATTTCAGTTTCTTGCAAACTGCACGCATTCCAGTGCGAGTTAGGGCAGGAGACCACCGGGAATGGAAGGGTCTCGTTCATACGAATCCAACGGATCCGGCCGTTCGCGATTTGGAGCATTATTGCAAGAGTTATGAGTGTTTGAATCCATGGAGGAGAGAAGGGAGCTCTCTGTTCTTCCTCTGGACAGAACCATCGAACGGGAAGATGAACAGTGCTACGTGCTACAGTAGCACGACGCTACAATACCCCCATGCTACAGTACCCACCACGTGGCAAGCTCCGGTTGGTTCTCTTTTACGTGAATTATTCGCCCTAGAGAAAAATAAGGAAAAATGGCCTAAAAATTCCGGAAAAATTCCTAGAGCCATTTTAGAATATTTGGGACCCAATGGAGTTGGTTTGGTTGAATTTGGATGAAATTTGTGGAATTGAATATTCAGGTGCGAATCGCAGGCATTAAACAAAAGCCGCGCGAGATAAAATAGGAACGGAGGTCCAAAAATCCGGGGAAAGGTTCCTAAAATCCTTTCGGAATATTTGGAACATTTTAGAAGTGGTTTGGAGATTTTTGGAGCATTTTTGGACTCGGGTGAATTTTCTGCACCATGGGAATCTGAAAATTCGATTTTTCGATCGGAGGGGAATTAAATCCCGATTTTGGAGGGAAATGGATGCCAGGTTAATATAAACACCAATGAAACTCCAAATTTTGAATTTACTTTATTTAAATTAGGTTTTTCTCCCGAACGCGAAAACTAGGGTGTTACAAACCTACCCCCCTTAGAGAGAATCTCGTCCCCGAGATTCAGACGGAGAAAGAAAGAGGTTAGGAAACTCTTCTCGAAGATCTTCTTCACGCTCCCAAGTATCTCTCTTCTCAGACTGACTGCTCTCCTGAATCTGCACAGAACTTGGTCACGCGACTTCGAGTTAGGCGCTTAGCTTCAACCAAAATTCTGAGTGGGTACTCCGGACCTGACAGGTCCCCTTCTAGTTCCATATCTTTAAACAGCCTCTGATGCTCAGGCACTGCGCTGCACTTGATTCCTGACGGCAGTTATCAGCATAGCTCTCCTATCTCGACTGGCCAGTCTTCAGATTTACAAGGATCTGTCTGATCTGCTCTTCGGTTTCTTTCAGAATATTAGGTCTACTGATTTGTCCACAATCGGTCTCTTTCCAAAACAAGGGTATTCTGCCTTTTCTTGCATACAGAGCTTCAAAAGGCGCCATCTTCAGCTTCGTCGGAGATTGTTGTCATTCTGATCCCACAAACCTCGACGTGTCAGCGCACCCGCTCTCAACGCATCTTCTAAGATCTGATGGATTCTTTCTGTCTGGCCATCGGTCGGGGGATGGTAAGCAGTACTGGAATTCCCATTCGTACCCCAAAACTGTATACCACTTCTGTCAAAACCGCGAGGGGAACTGAGAACCTTGATTTGGCACGTCCTCCTTGGGCGCACACTGAAAATGCACTGCTTTAGCCACGCAAAGTTCCACAAGTCCATCACCAAATAGGGTTGTCTTGCACGAAACAAAGTGTGCAACTTTTGTCGATCTGTCCACACTACCCCCCTTAGAAAGAATCCTATCCGGACTTAGTTCCAAGGGGTTCAATGGTGAAATTCATTTTTCTTTCCTCCCATGGCTCGGACGAGAACTATGGCTCTTCGGCCATCCTTTAAACATCCCCGTACTGGTGTCCAAACATAATTATGTTTCAAGAACTATCAACAAAAATCCACTTCCACAGTTATAATTCTTCCAACTCTTTATTGATAACAATACTGACGCTTACCTCTTACAGACTCATCATTACACAACTCTTTTATTTATTCTTTAAAAGAGGTAGGGTACTGCTGAGGAGTTATAGGTGTAGTGACCATGGAGGCTTGGTGGTTTAGTTGTTGTATCATCAATTGCATGAGCTGAGTCTGAGTCACCATGAACTGATTCATATTCTGAAGAAATGCTGTTATCACCTCGGATGGTTGCTGGTTGAGCTCGGTAGCAGCCCTGATGTTGATAACCGGAACTTCACTGGGGTTGCCATTGCCGTTGATGTTGACTAAAGGATTGGAATTGGATGCATCAGATTCTTGGTTGAGGTTAGCACCGCAATTCTTCTCCATCTGACGGCAGAACAAGGCTTCCAGATGAGAGGGGACAGCACAGATGAGCGAGAAAGGGGAGGTTCTAACAACACCAGAAACAAACTACCCCGGCAAAGGACAACACCACACACGAAAATCAAAACATTTTTAACACCAAGCAAATCCACTCATCTACTCGATCACACTACTAACTCTAACAGAACAAGGCGACTCAACCACGGAACGAAACTTGGCCACTTAACCTATAGGGTTAGTCTAAGATCAACCTTGCTTCCTTGATCTTCATCGGTCAACGGTTGGATCCTCACCATGAAGACACCCCCTTCAGTAGAAATTTTCCGACTGGCTCTTCATTAGTCTTCAAGTCTTGAAATCAAAAGCGGGAACTCGATTACCTTAATACAGAAGGTTTAAGGGAGGGATAGTCCAATTTTCATTCCCAAAAAGGTGAAGAAGCAATTGATTTGAGGAAAATAGGAATAGACCGAGAGAGAAAAGACGAGACTAGCACTTTATTTGATTTTTCTTTTTAGAAAATAAGTTTTGAAGCTTCCTAAAATGACCATTCTAACTAAGGGCACGTCCTACAGTCGATATGGCTCTGATACCACCTTTGTGGGCCCCCGGATCGGCTATCCGGAATCCCCTGTGTATTTCTGTACTAGTCCCAGATCAGTAGCTAGTACACACAGTCAAAAGTGATGAATCAACAACCATATCACGAATACAAATAATTAAATAAAAATAATACCGAATAAAAGCAAAGACCTTATGGTCAATGTTTACCATTACGGCTGAGCAATTTGAACAACTCGAACAACTGCAGCGGAAGACGAAAACGCCAATGCGACCCATCCAAATGCCCACAGGCAATCGAGTGGAGAACGCACCCTAGTCGTTGGAAATCTTGAACCGCTTCTTTCATTTCTGAGAGAGGATTAGAATGTAGCACGTGAGTACATAAAGTACTCAGCAAGTCTGGGAAATTATGCACAATGTAGGCTATCCAAGGATGGCTTAGTATGGTTCTTTTGCATAAAGCCAAGTTTCAACAAATCATACTTGTTAATAATTTTCACAAAGCATATTTGAGCAATTCTTTTTAATAATTGAATTATGTAATATTGTAGTGAACGTTCTAACCACCACTCACTAATATACAGGCTCTATCCGCCACATCTCAACAAAATCAGGGTTCCATCCAATCACATGGCTATGTCCGCCATGGTTCACAAAATCAGGTTCTTTCCACCTACTTGGCTTTGACCGCCAGAAGCACACCCGAGAGTTCTAACCGCTCCCGGATCCCAAAACAAAACATTGTTTAGTTTGAAATCAAAACCCAAAGTCTACCAATATGAAAGCATTCAGCAAGCTTTGCCTTTGACCGTAGGCACGGCTATTCGAATAGTTTTAACTCTGCAGAGGTGTACAACTTTACCCACAAGACATGATATTCCCTTGATGCCAAGCTATTAGCACCCTTCCTTGGGTGTGGCAGGATAACATGACAAGGCCTTTACAATGCATACGCCTAACCTGACCCACCCGCTGAGGTTTCACCGCTGTTAGGGTTATGTCCACCCAGTACAGAAGCCCCCTCTTGCGCCGTGTGAGGAAAACAACAACAACAACAACAATGCCTCTTTCCGGCTCTCACACAACCACCGAGTGGTGAGTCTAAGTTAGGTTTCTACAAATTATTCAGCCAGGTCGTGCCCACCTTGACATGTGGTTGTACGGTTATGCTTAGAATGGAGACAATCATAAGCGTCGGTCCTTAATTGACTTGGGGCGGTACTTGCACAAAAGAACCAAGGCTTGGTCCGCTTCCACCGGACATTCCATGCCGCCCAAGTCGAAAGCATTTTTCATTTTATTTTTATTTTGTAAACCATTGGCAATACTCCTTGCCTATAACTTCCAATACAAATTTTCAAGAGATAATTGAAAGTCCCACCCATAGGTGAATATTGACCGACAGCGAGGCTAAGCATTTCTACCGTACTATTCTATTCCATCAATAGTTTATTTTTATAAAATACAAATCCTCGGGTTTGATTGCAATCCTTATAATCAACTGCATATTCTCCAATAATCCCTCTGTTGCCATAACGTTACAATCATAAGAATAATCCAATTTGATATAGTATCCACCAAGTAGGAAATACATCATGGTACTATCATAACTCCAAAGTCTTGTAGAACCACAATCATATTTGTATAAGAAATATTTCCCTTGAACTATGACCTGTATTGTTGATTTATTCACCAATCATACGGCGATCAGTCTTATCATCCACTGTGAATATTTCACAAGGTCATCTGCTAAAATGCCGAGAATACTTCACAATACTATCTCTAATCATTTAGAATACAATCCACCGATATTACTTCATAACATTATATATTTAATCCATCACATTCTCGTCTTTAAATCATCAACTTTAATCCACCAGGAATAATTCATAATCTTACTCTAAGTATCCTTCGAGAAAGATTCTATAAATCCAAGACTTCATGAATTCATCGACTACAGCTATTTCCATAACCAATGATACCACGTTTACTAAACAAATCACCCATGATCCACATTATTCATAATCCCACCTAAATGGTTATCGCGATACCATATTTCAATAATCATCCTCTAAACCACTGAGAATATGTAACCATGTCATTTACTAAATTACCAACTATTCTGGACTATTCACAATTCTCCATAATTGATTATCACCAAATATGTTTGTTAACATCCACCGAAATATAAGTCACCACTTATTCTATTTAATCCACAAGTATGCCTCTCAATATCATTTATTTACTTTTACCGAATATTATTCTTGACATCCTACATCTTCCCATATTCTTCCAAACTATACAAATCGTAATGCGAATCGCTATCACAATCCAACTTCACCATAATTCAACCATCAACATCCATAAATCAATCTCATAACTAATAATCCCTATCAACACTAATAAGCAGCTATTCTCCATTTACATTCCATACTAGTGGTTCCATCCAAAAGGTCCTCCAAGCAATCATTTCCCGAGTCAAAGATTAATTTTCCCAAAATCATTTATATTGGTGGATTACTATACTAGGGCGACAAAGGGTCATGGATAACAATTTCAAGGAGGTATAAACAATAGGTATAACTAACAACTTAACGTTTAACATCATCCATTTAATATAAATAGCAATGCAATTTGTAAAACAGTGGAAAACATTTATAAACAATGGGATCAACATGCTTCAAGGAGACTTGCCTCGGTCACAGCGAGAAGGTTGAACTCTCTGAAGTCCGGCGGCGGGGTCGGCGGACTCGGCGGAAGCGTCGACTATGCGCAAAACGAGGCAATAAATAAATAAAAGAAAATAAATAAAATCCAAAAATTATAAAATTAGTACTGGCAGGTAGATTTTGATTTTAGATGAATTTAGGAATTTGAATGGAGTCAATCGGAGTTCGGACGGAGAAGTTATGAGCTTCCGAAGTTTGAATTTTGAATAAATCGGAAAACCGGGAATATTCTCGGAATATTCTCTCTCGGGTTGACTGGTCAAATGGGGACTTTGACTTGGAATGGCTAGTGTCTATTGCATGTGGGGCCACGATGTCATTGAGTATAGGTTGTCTTCAACCTTTGTTCATGCCATGGCTACCATGGAAGAGAGAGAGAGCTTGAGGGGATAGTGGAGGGAGAGGGAACCGGCCGTGAGGAGGGTCGCCCGGCGGCAAGGGGGTCGCCCGTGTGGGCAGCGTCGGCCCGTGTGGCGGCGGCGGCCATGGCGATGGGGCAGGCGGCCAGGCGGCAATGGCGGCGGCGGCGATGGGGCGGCGATGGCCGGCCCGGCCAGCTGTGGCGCAAGCATGGCCAAGGCCCAAGCATGACATGGCCAAAGAGCTCCAAACCAAGAACAGAGAAGGCAACAAAAAGACTAAGCTCTATTCTCTCCCAAAAACTTGATTTTGCTACCAATTTTGCATGGAATCGATCCAAATAAAAACCTAGACCCTCTAGATAACATCCTTAGGGACCTAGAGGAGGAAGGAATTGAGTTGATTCTCACCGGAGAGGATGAATTCGACGATGAACGGAGTTGCGGCCGAAACAACAAAAACTTGAAATTCGTCGCCCACACTTGATAGAACCTAAAATTGATTGTTGTATGAGCTTCTAGACTACCTCACGATCACAAGGAACCAAGGAACAAGAAGAAAAGCTCACCGGACAAGAAGATACAAGTATGAACACGAAGAACACGAAGAACGTCTCGTTTTCGTCGGTTTTCTCGATCTCACGGAAGAATGAGGAGGAGAGGCTAAAGGAGGGCTATACCACCGGAAAGAGGATTCTTATACGGAGAGATGAGAGGTGGAATCGCGTCGTTTGGAGTTGAAACGGCAAAGTTATGAACAATCAAAGCCATTTCAGTTTCTTGCAAACTGCACGCATTCCAGTGCGAGTTAGGGCAGGAGACCACCGGGAATGGAAGGGTCTCGTTCATACGAATCCAACGGATCCGGCCGTTCGCGATTTGGAGCATTATTGCAAGAGTTATGAGTGTTTGAATCCATGGAGGAGAGAAGGGAGCTCTCTGTTCTTCCTCTGGACAGAACCATCGAACGGGAAGATGAACAGTGCTACGTGCTACAGTAGCACGACGCTACAGTACCCCCATGCTACAGTACCCGCCACGTGGCAAGCTCCGGTTGGTTCTCTTTTACGTGAATTATTCGCCCTAGAGAAAAATAAGGAAAAATGGCCTAAAAATTCCGGAAAAATTCCTAGAGCCATTTTAGAATATTTGGGACCCAATGGAGTTGGTTTGGTTGAATTTGGATGAAATTTGTGGAATTGAATATTCAGGTGCGAATCGCAGGCATTAAACAAAAGCCGCGCGAGATAAAATAGGAACGGAGGTCCAAAAATCCGGGGAAAGGTTCCTAAAATCCTTTCGGAATATTTGGAACATTTTAGAAGTGGTTTGGAGATTTTTGGAGCATTTTTGGACTCGGGTGAATTTTCGGGTACCGGCGGGAATCTGAAAATTCGATTTTTCGATCGGAGGGGAATTAAATCCCGATTTTGGAGGGAAATGGATGCCAGGTTAATATAAACACCAATGAAACTCCAAATTTTGAATTTACTTTATTTAAATTAGGTTTTTCTCCCGAACGCGAAAACTAGGGTGTTACAAAGTAGTAGTTTGTAAAGAGAATTTGTAAATAGCAATTGACCAGTATGTAAATAAGAAGTATATAGCATAAATATAAACAACTCACAATCTTCTATGATTTTGATCATCAATCTATTTCCTACCACACTTGGCATATCATCTGAAATATGGCTACCCACCATTTTGTCAACACTAGTTTTTGCATAAAAGTCCAAAAGCTAACTAGTATCAGTACTGTAATATCACAGATCTTTGTTTAGGATTAAAGGAAGCAGTAGATGGGGGGTTTTCGGGTTGAGTCTAGGCCCTTATGGGGAGGAACGTTTCCCTAACCCTAGCCCCACCTCCCCCTCATCTCCCCTTGTGTCCTCTCATCTCCCCGGCGCCTCTTCATCTTCCCCTTGCGCCTCCTCCTCTCCCTCCCAGGCAGCAGCCACCTCCTCCTCTTCCCCTAGTGCCCTTCCTCCTTCCAAACCGCAAATCCCCCTTCCTCTCCCTGTTGCAAGATTCCAGGGGTATTCAAGTTCGTTGTCGGGCTCGTCGATCTCCGGAAAGGTATTTGCTTTAAGGGTTCCTTTGGGGGTTTTTGTGGCTGGAAATAGGAGTGGATTTGGTAGTTTTTGCTGGTTCTTAGGGTTGGGGTTAGACCTGATTAGTGGATATATTTTTGTAGCTCTTTTAGTGCGTTTGGCTAGAACAGAGTGTTGTTTTGGGATGTGATTTAGGGTACTTTAGATTCATTTCTAGAGGGGACGGATGTTGAGAAAATTGTAGATCTTTGTCTTATCTTTAATTAGAGATCAAGATCATGAATTTTTGTTCAGCCGTTTAAAAGTTATGTGTAACACCCCGACACCTATATACCGCGAATGTCACCCAAACGATACTAGAAGCAACCAAAAACACATATTAACAATAAATTACAGCAACTACGCTAATTACTTAACCGAAATTTCGGCAGCATATCCTTTGTTTTTCCATGGTTTGAAGCAGCAATAATATTATCATAACTCAATAGCATAACAAATGACATCTAAAACATCAATAACACGAGTTATAGCATCAGTTCAAGCCAAGAATATAAATTCAAATGTTTCATGAACCAAAATGGAGTGAATACTAAAACCAAGCACACGATATAGCATAGTCCAAGTTTAGCGCAAATAAATAAACCATCACAACTACAAATGAGGGTGTGTAGTTGTCTAGATGAGTGAAACTAAGTGGAGACGTGACGCTAACTCTCTTTCCCGTATGCCGAATTCATGGTACCTAAAAACAACATAAAACAATAAGCGTGAGTTCATCACTCAGCAAAGTGTATTGCAATGGAATTAAACAATAACAGTATTCATTAACATCATCATTACATCTCATAAAACATCATCATAAGCATCTCATAAATCATCTTCATAAGCATCTTCATTCATGCAATTCAATGCACATGTCTCTTTGCTTAGCACATACCGGTATTGCCGAGTGCACACCCGTCGGTGTGCACCCTCTTCCCCTTCCATCCCGTGGAAGGTGCCTACTCTTACTGACTCGCTCCCATTCACAACTATGGATGGAACTACGAGGTAGGTATTTCTCAGTGGCCCTCCGGATTAGTCATAACTTTCTCACCGACCTTACCAGATTAGTTATGACTTTCTCACCGACCTGGCCTGTCCTCATCCCATGAATGCATATATTCCATAAACATGAATAACTTGCACATGTACTCATTTTAACAACTTGCATAACCATAAGTAAACACATGATCATCATCTCACATGCAAGGATCAAACATGGCAAATTAACACATCACTTAGTTATAATGCAACGCTACGAATCCATATGGCCTCCCAAGCCAAAACCATTCCAATACACTTGCCTTCAACTGCGGGAGACGGAGTGGCGAGATGTTGAGAGCACTCCTGAGGTCACACTACCTGCACATAGGTACAATACACACAAAATCATGCCCACAAAACAACACAAGAACTATCAACTATATCGACTTCGCAACCCACTCCTAAAACCCAAAAAACAGAGAATCTGTTCAACGGGACAGCAGGCTTCCAACAAGTATATCTTGAGTTCTACAACTCCAAATCAGGTAAACGAGTACATTTTATCAAACCTGAATTTCCCATCTTTTTCTAAGTATTCGCGAAAACTGATTCGACCTCTAAAATCCTCTAATCTACAGTTGAATGCAGACTGTACCATTCATGTCACAGATTGGACAGCGTTCGGTAAAATGACCATAACTTTTAAACGGATGAACGGATTTTAGCGTTTTCAGTTCCCAATTAAAGTTAATTCGATTACCTACAACTTTCACAACAGTCGGGCCCTCAGAAATTGCTTCAAAATTATCTAATTCGCACCCAAATGTCGATGACCTAATCTGCCTAAGGACAGAACGCATGACAGAATTGCAATCACTCTTAATCCATCTAACCATAGCACCTAAACACCAATTTTAAGCATGATCTTCCCCATCTAACCAGCACCCAATCTCTACAAACAAGTTCCCCAAAGCATACCTCTTCTTGGCGAACCACCCGATCGACGAACGTCTCCTCCTCGCGATCCAATCTCCTCTCCGCTCACCGGAAACGCCAGAATCGCCGGTTCCCCGTGGATGGAGAGTTCTCGAATAGCGAGATGGAGGGCTACGAGGGGTGGAGTTCGGGCCAGCTAGAGGTGGGGAGGAGAGGGAGGGGGTGGCGCATAGGGGGAAGGGGTGCGGCTAGGGGAAGGGGGAGGCCGACGGCTATGGGAGGGAAAGAGTGGGGGCGCATAGGGTTTTGGGGGGGGTGCATGGGGCAGGTTTGCTGCCCACTTCCTCCCCCACATGGGCCAGGAACATCCACCTACGGCCCAATTAGGTCCCCCAAGGCCCAAACTCCCCCGGAAAGGCCCAAACACCCGAAAACGGCCCAAAACACGATATAAAGTCGTACCGTACTGCCACAATCTATAATGTCACATTCTATAATGTCACATTATGGCTATTTTACCAAAGGTTGTCCAGATCTACCGCTGCTGACAGCACCTGCAGGATTTTGCAATTTTGGGCTAGTTAGAGGCCGAATTAAATGTAACACCCTGGCATCTAGTATGCCTGAATGTTACCAAATATAGACTAAATAACATCTAAATACCACAAATAAAGATAAATTACAGCAAAGGTGCAAATGCTAAAACCAAAAATTTCGGTAGCATCTCCTTTGTTTTTCCATGATTCGGGGCAACAACAAATTATCACAAGTTATATCATAATGGAAAGTATCTAAAACAGCAATAACAGGTGACATAGCAACAATATAAGTCCAGGATAAAGCATTCAACCACTTCATGAGCTAAACGAATCAAATAATAAGACCGAGCACACAGTTAAGCAATTCTCCAAGTTTCATGGCATTACTTTTATTATCATGACTCCAAATGATAACACTGTCTAATTTATTTGGATCTACGTGTAGATGTGTAGCTAAACCCTTTTTTCCCGCATGCCGGTTTCATGGTATATTGCAATGGTTATGCAACTATATTGCAATGGCACAAGAAAAACACATTCCAATACCTTCATTACTACTTTTCATATTCAACATCATAAACATCTCATATTCACGGTGTATGCAACTCATTGACATCATCATATAACATCATCATATAATGCAATGCAATGCACATGTCTCCTTGAAGCACATACCAGTATTGCCGAGTGCACACCCGTCGGCGTGCACCCTCTTTCCCCTTCCATCCCGTAGATGGAGGGTGCCTACTCCTCGCTTCCATTCACAACTGTGGATGGAATCACGAGGTAGGTCTTACTCAATGGCGCTCCAGATTATTCATAACTTTCTCACCGACCTTACCGGACTAGTTATGACTTTCTCATCGACCGGGCCAGTTTTCATGCCATGTATGCAACATGCCATAAACATAAATAACTTGCATATAAACACAAACTAACCATTGCATGGCCTTATAACCAACCATTTTCATCATGTCGTAAGCAAACATCAATTGTGGCAAGTTAGCATATAATGTAATCATATTGCACCTTAAGCAAGACTAGCAAACATACAACACACAACCCATTCCAATACACCTGCCTTTAACCCTTCGGAACGGTATGACGAGATGATGATGCCACTTCTGGGGTCACACCACCTGCAAATACATGTTTTCCACTCAATATCATACCACCCAAGCAAGTACAAAACTCAGAACACAACGATTCTACCCGAAACCCCGGAAACCTGAAAAACAGACCAATCTCTCCGTCGGGACAGCGGGCTTCCAACAATCACAACTTGAGTTCTAAGACTCCAAATTAAGTAAACGAGTACATCATCGCGAAGCTTAGGAAATTTCCTGGCTTTTTATAAGTATTGGGAAAAGCTGATTCGGCCTCTAAAATTGCCTAATCTATAGATCAACCTGATCTGTCCCAATCACGTCACAGTTTTGAACACGTTCGGTAAAACAGAAATAACTTTCAAATGGCTGATCGGAATTACACATTCTTGGTGTAAAATTAAAGGTATTGAAATTATCTACAACTTTATCAACAGGCGGCCGACCAAATTTCGAATCTAAAATTACGAAAACTCAAACCCTAGGTCATGTGCCCAATCTGCCCAAAGCAGAACACTATGCAATCTCTAGTTTTCATCCATTCTATCCAATCGCAGCACCACCTTTCGATCTAAAAGCACCAAAACACCCTCTAACACAGAACCTAGTCCATTCCCAAGGATTACCCATAGCCATACCTTCGCCCGATGAACAACGAACGTCGAATCTTTTCCTCCTCGCGATCCAATCTCCACTCCGCTCGTCGGAAACGCCGGAACCGCCGGTTTCCCGTGGATGGAGTGCTCCCGGACAGCGAGATGGAGGGCTCTGAGGGGTGGAGCTAGGGCCGGCTAGAGGTGGGAGAGGGGAGGGAGGGGGTGGCGCCATGGGGGGCTAGGGGAGGGTGGAGGGGGAGGGGAAGGGGGTGGCGGCTAGGGTTTAGTGGGGGAAGGTGGAGGCGCACATGGGGGGGGGGTGGAGGCGCATGGGGCAGCTGCATGCTGCCCTAAACCCTCCCCCCCCACATGGGCCAAAGGCCTCCCACCTCTGGCCCATGTGGTTTCCTCAAGCCCACGATGGGTTCCCCAAGGCCCAAAGTCCCCCCGGAAGGCCCGAAACACAATTTAACCTCAAACCACAAGGTTTTATTCTCTAATTTCACATTTTATAATGTCACACCATTCCGTAGTGTCACATTAAATTTTCTCAATACTTATAAAAAGTTGGTAAATTTCCTGTAGATCATGAAAATATCCTCATTTACTGAATTTGGAGTTGTAAAACTTAAGTTATGGTCGTTTGAAGTCTGCTGTCCTGATTGGCAGCAGAATGGTTTCAAGGTTTCAGAGTCGGGCGTAGGATCAATGTTGTTTTATGTTTTGGGTTTATTGTGGTGGCATGATTTTGAGTTGTATGCAACCTATTTCAGGCGGTGTGACTCCAGGAGTGGCTCCAACTTCGCGCCACTCCGCTACTCATGGGTAAAGGCAAGTGTATCATCTAGAATGATGTTAGTATGTTGTTTGTTTGTGATTATGAATATGATTATGCTAATGATTATGGTTACGTTTATGAGTATGTCTAGGAGGATGATTATGTTTATTATGATGCAAGTGATTTGGCGATGGATGTAAGTATATGATTAGTGTTTATGTTGAAGATCATGAAATTGTTGTGGTGAATGCATGTTGCATTGCATGGGTAAAAGAGAAATGCTAAATGAATTGTTGCATTTATGTCATGGATATGAGAGTATGTGAATGCTTATGATTATGATTGTGGCTATGAGAATGTTATGTTTTGGATATGAGAATATGTCAATGCTCATGATTCTGGATATAGCTACGACAATGTTGAAAAAGAATGCAACTTGAGATTTGTTCATGTCAATTGCATATGTACACTCATGATGGAAGAGACGACCCATGTTGATGCGGGCCTTTGTGCTCACACGTAGTGAGTACGAAAGACCTACCTCATAGTCCCATCCACAGGGTTGGATGGGAGCGAATCAGTAAGAGTAGGCCCCTCTACGGGATGGAAGGGAATGAGAGGGTGCACGTCAATGGGTGTGCACTCAGCTATACCGGTATAAGCTATGAAAGGTGTATTTGAGTATGCAAGCATATTCGTATTGCATAGCATTGATAATGATGAATGGTTGTTAATGTGGTGATTGTGTTAAAGGTGAAAACTGGCTTGATGTTGTTTCTAGCAAGCCTATTCGCGTTGCATAGCATTGGAAATGATGAATGACTGTTAGTGTGATAAATGATGAAAACGGGCATGATTAAAAGCAAAGAAATGTTAAGTGAGTGTGCTTATATTCTTATGTGATTGTCAATATTTTTATACTCTTGCACGATTATCACTCAATTTTATCCATTATCTTAATTATTATTATGTGTGTTATATGCTTTGATGTGATGCACTTTGCTGAGTCTTGGACTCATGCTTGTTGTTTAATGTTTTTTTAGGTAAAATGAATTCGGCATGCTTGGATAGGAGTAGTAACACAATCACGACAGTTGTCACCACATTATCATCTTATTGACATATAGCTTCTGATCATAATAGCTCATGAAATACTTTAGACAGTTTCTACCTTGGGATAGTTTTGGTGAAGCTATTCTAGTGTGAAGTTAGCTGGCAATGTATTTGTTAAGTACCATTTTGGCTTTTGGGCTATGTATTGTTAAATGTTGCTTATGGTGTTTGTTCTGGTCATGTGACAAGCCATTTTAGTTTGGTTATTATCTCTTCTGCTATCTTTCCTTGGGAGTGTCCTTTGGTGAATGCTTATTGTCCTATAGTAGAGTTTTAATGTTGATGACTTTGGTTAGAGTTCTAAGTTAATGTTGTAAATGTCTTGCTAGTTGTTAGTTTGGCTTGAGCTGGTGACCTTTCGGGCTCATGGAAGACCGGGGTGTTACATCGTACTTGGGCTTATGGTTCCAATTTTATTTTTAATGTATGGTTGTTCTTATTTTTGATTGTGATCTCTTTTGTCTGCTGAGTGGACGTCCACTTAGTAGGGGAGGTCTTGGCGTTTTTTTTAAATCAGGAAAGTTTAATTATTTGCTTTTGTTTTGGTGACACTCTAGGCACGTTTGGTGCTAGGGTGTTACAAGTACACCAAGTCTCTTATGACCATGAGCATGACTTTTTAAAAATATTTATAATCTGCAGAGGAGTACAACTTTACCCATAAGATATGACCAACTCTTGTTGCCACTATTTTCACACTTCCTTTGGAATGTGGCAGAGAAATCATGATAAGAACCGTTACATCACCTAGGCCTAACTTTGCACATATTAGTGTTGTTTGACCTTGCTATGGCAACAAAAACTAGATACATATATTTCATAATAATAATATTGGCAGTCCATCCCTATCATAACCATTTCCCCCCTATAGCAAGGACTTTTGTATCGGCAAGCGTTGTTCCCAACACCTCGATGAGGGCACCTCTTCGAGCAAACTTACCCTGAAATGTCCGTACTAACCTTCCAATGTACAAAGCTAGTCCTAAGCAACTTGATAGGTTAAGATCACCCCATAATGGCACTTGTGGTTGCATAGAATGTCTTGGATTATACAACACTATGTTCGGTCCTCAATTCACCTGAGCGAGAAATCTCCCTATACTACGTATAACTCCATGCCCTTACAGATTATATAAATAACTCGCCCACATCAAAGCTTAGTTTTTAGATTTGATTTTATATCAAAATAACATATGTACTCCTCAATATGTCAAAGTTCCATTCCCGAACAAATGATGTATCTGACCATTTGTTCTCCCAAGTCTAAAGCATGGCTAAGTATAAATATAAATATTCAAGTATAGAAAAGTTGATATCATTTATTGCCAACCCCCTACCATATGGATTTCAATATTGATATTAACATATTTATCAAGGAAGTTCCATGCAACAAGTAGGAATATCTATCGATACCCACAATATAGCAATTTTACTGAAAGTACACGCATGCATACATAAATTTATAAAAAGCAACATAATTTAAGTGAAATAATGGGATTAATATGTTCAAAAGAGAAGCTTTTCTTGATCGTTGATTTCTTAAGTTTGTTCGGGGTCAACGAGGTAGGTTTCCAAAGCATCGGTATCTACACACAATATATCATAAATCAATAATAAGAACCAAACAAATTCAAATAGAGACCAAATTCAAACTTATTTCATAATTACAAAGATTGTGATTTTATAAAGATTTAAAAACTGGTTTCACTCAATTTGGAGTTTATTTGCAAAAGTTATGGACATTTGAATTTAAACTGGTAGAAAATTCCATAAATGAGAAAGAAAGTGACGATGAAGGCTTACTCTTAGAAATTACACTTAATGAGAAGGCGCATTCTCTACTAAACTAAAAGTATATTTTTAGTTTTCGGTTTTTTAATTCAATTTTACCAAGACTGACAGGTTGGCCCGCTTCTCAGTGTTATTTATTTTTGAAAAAAATTGACATGTGGGGTCCACATATAAGTGACTCATGCTTAAACCTTAGTTTTAATTACAAATTTGATTATTAATTTTAACAGGGCCCAGATGTTACTGGCTCAGTTTTCAAAACTCATTTTTAAAAAGAAATCTGACAGGTGCGGCCATCCTATCAGTGAGTGAGAGAGATGAGAGCGAGAGATATGAGTCCCTGATAGGTGGGGCCTGCTTGTCAGTGGTTAATAGTAGAGTAGCGGCTCAGGTGTGGCTGCTGGTGGTGAATGGCGGTGACTTATGAGGAGAGGGTGCTCGGGATAGAAAGAGAGGATGGAGGGGAGGCTAGGGGAGCAATCAGTGGTGGCCGGGGATGGCCTGCGAGGGCTGGCTACTGAGCTTCACAGCAATGGACATGATAGATGGCGTAGGGAGAGGCACGAGGTGCAGGTGTAGAATTAATGGAGAGAAAAGTTCTAGGGGGTGAAGGGGTCTCATTTTGAGGGTTAGCGGTGGTCGAATCTCACCAGAGAGTCTTGGCGATTGCAGTTGCGGTTGGGGAAGAAGGCGGTCATGGTGGCGGTGTCTGGTGACTTGAGCTACAAATGAGAGGGGAAACATGATCAGGGTACCCTATGGATGCTTCATCCAGACAAAACTCGAATATGGCCCACTGGATAGGTTGATGGGGCTTTGTTCGAGTTCTCTACTTGTGGAGTCAATGGAGCTCTTCGAAGAGTAATGTCACTAGGTGCTAGGAAGTGGAGCAATAGGGGAAGAGCATGAGGTGGAGGATGACCTACAAAGCCCCCTTTTATAGGTATACGGTGAAGCCTTCGGCTTAGGATCTGAGAGTGTGGCATCGTGTCCAAGGGAAATTGGATTATGGCAGCCATGAATCCAGGTTTTTTGGTAAGTTTGTAGTGCACGCAGGCAAGCAGCGCTGATGGAGATGGTGACAACTTGACAGGAAATATTTGCGTAGGCGGCGAAGCGGCACGAGCATGGCCTTATGGACGAGACATGGCGTGGCACAAGTCATGGCCGGTGTCACGACGTGGCTAGCGTGAGGGGGCATGGAGGATTCTAGTAGCAATAGCCAGTTAAGGGTGGCAATGTGGTTTCCAAGCTAGCGCTTTCCATTTCCGGATGTTAAATGATTGTTAAATATGCTCTTAATTGTGGCTAGAAATTTTTGTAATTCTTAGCAACATAAAGAAACTCCAAATATTTTGAAACTTTTTGGGGGAGTTCCAAGGTTAGTACTGATGTTTTTCTAATTTTTTTCAAAAATTCTTTTACTTTTCCAGTCTTAATAAATCATGTAGTGTTAGATTTTCCAAAAATAGCAAGTCTCTCCAAAAATTCATGAAATTTTCAGAGGTCCTTCAGACCATTTGAAGTTTAAGTAAAAATATATTCATATTTTGTGCTAATTTGAATTTGTAGCTTAAAATCAAAAGTAGTAAATAGGTTATTTCAAAAGTACTTTCTTTAATTGCCAAAATTCTAGAAAAGCTAGAGCAATTATGAAAATTCATAATAATCTCAAAAAATAATGGCAACTTCATATTTCAATTTAGTGCAAATTTGGGATCACTACTTCACAAAGGCTTATATTAGACGCCTCATCACAGATGGTTTTTCAAAACCGTTTGTGATAAGGAACATCGCTGATGGTACTATAGTGCAACCGTCAGTGACATCATCACAAATGGTACTCTTCATAAACCATATACAATATCATAGACTGTTTTAGTATAAAACAGTCAGTGATGACTCATATAGATATCACAGATAGTTTTAAACTAAAACCGTCTGTGATATTGCTATATATCACATATGGTTTAAAATTAAAACCATCTGTGATAGCTACAGGAGTCATCACTGATAGTTTTATACTAAAACCATCTGGGATTCTATATATATCAGTGGCGGTTTATAAATGGAACTGTCTGTTTTATATTCTAGTAGTATATAATACGGAGCCCCGAACCACTTAGTGTTTTTAGGGTTTCATGATCTATCCTGAGACTGGCTGTAGTTGTGAGGCGATATTGTGAAAGAATACAATTGATTTCAAATGGTGATTATAGATTCATTTGATTTTGGTTATCTAAGTTTAGTAATGGGTTGTAATTGCATTATATTCAAAATCTAGCTTGGTCAGGAGCGAATTTAAAGATTATTTAGATCTAGCTTGTAGATCCATATGTTGTTGGTGATCTAAGGTTAGTAATGGGCTCTAATTGCATTATATTTAAGATCTAGCTTGGTAAGAAAAGAATTTGAAGATTGTTTAGATCTAGCTTGTAGATCCATGTGTTCTTAGTGATATAAGGTAAGTAATGGGTCCTAATTGCAGTATATTCAAGATCTAGCTTGGTAAGGAGAGATTTTGAAGATTGTTTAGATCTAGCTTGTAGATCCATTTGTTCTTGGTGATGTAAGATTAGTAATGGTTCTAATTGCATTATTATATTTAAGATTTAGATAGCTAGTTTGGTGAAGAGAGAATTTGAAGATTGTGTTTAGATCTAGTTTGTAGGTTAATTTTTTCTTTGTAATCTAAGATAGTAATTGGTTATATAATTGCATTACGTTAAAGAAGTAGCTATCATTGCATAATTAATTTAAGAATGTCTGCATGTGCACACCTAGTGTACTTCAATATTTAGTACTAAATGTTACATGCGTAGCGTAGATAGATTGAAGCCGGATGTACGCTGAGAACCATACAAGTGTCGACTACATTAATGGCATCTCCACCTTTACAAGAGTTGCAGATGAGGATATGCTTAATAAGGGGGGTGCAATTTATGTCCCTCGATCTTGCCATGAGGGGAGGCTCTAGGGTATCGGGACTATTGAAAGGAAAACAATTACACCTGATCCGGCTATGTGTGCTCGAGCCCATTTTACAGTTTCGCAATACATGACTGTAGTGTCCCCGTATATCATCGAGCACAAGCAATGGCTAAGGCAAAAGAATCCAGCACGGTTGAAGGAGTGACCCATCACTCAGAGCTCATCAGATGACACGCTAACATGGTTAGCAAAATGTCAAGGCCCCACTTTCAAAAATTCTGGGAGATCCGGAATGTCCGGGTTAAATCCTCGGAATATCCGGATGTAGCCCGGAATGTCCGGATAAATTACCTGGAGTATCCGGATTAGCTCGCCCGAGCACCTTAACCCGGAGTATCCGGACCAAATTGTCCGAAGTGTCCGGGGTGTCCGGAATTTATTCTACCGAAGACCCCAACCCGGAGTCTCCAGGTTAAATGTCCGGAATGTCCGGACTTATCGGGGGTGTTGTATAAAGTTTGGCCTCTCTTGATTTCCTCACTCACTTCATCCCCTACCTCTTGCTCCCCTCCTCTCCTGTGTGCACCTCTCCACCCCGACCTCGTCTCCGGTGAGCTCCTCACTCCGGCGACCTCCCGTGCTCCTCCCCGGTGATCTCTCCGTCCCGGTGACCTCAAGATCCTCTCCAAGCCGGCGTCCTCTTCGCTAAACCCAGCTTCCCTCTCTATCTCCTTCATCCCCATTGAAGGTGAGACCTCTCCTTGGAGTCCATTCGGGGTTCTTGGGTTCTAGGGCTTCCGTAGGGTTGGATGTGGGGTTAGGTTTGTAAATTTGGTGTTGGGGTAACTTTGGGGAAGGTTAGGGTTTTTGGTGGGTGGTTGGATTGGGGGTTGGTTTAGGCAATGTCGGGTGCTAGGGTTAAAGATCGGGTTGTGAAGATGCTATTCTACGCCTCGGGTTAGGTTTTGGTTGGAGTTCTTAGAAGTGAGCGTCGTTCATCGCGGCTTGAGTCAGCTTGGAGCTTCTCCGGCCTAATCACGTGTAGGAAGGTCATAGATCGGGCTGTTGCGAGGTAGTAAGGCTTGGGAGCACCTCCGTGTTTGCGCGGCGTCTTCCCAATCCTGGGCCATCTGGAATGTCCGGGTTAGCCGGACTGTCCGGATATTAAACCCGGATTGTCTGGGTTTACCTGTTCTGTTCGTTGGGAAAATTTGTGTGGTCCGTTGCTTTTACAATTGTGTTTTGTCTCATTTGCATTGCATGCATCTTACTCATGCATTGTATCGTGTAGAGAACGAGACCGCGGTGACTGACGTGACCATGGTTGAGGGGAGTGCCGACGAACAACTTGTCGTCGATCCACAAGCAGAAGTACAAGGCAAGCACCTAAGCATCTTGAACCATATGTGTAATTTACTTTTGTGAATAAACTGCTTATTGGATGATTAAGTGTTGCATTAGGAATTGACATGTGGGATAGGCTAGATCCTAATTGCTGCATGTACCATCCTTGTAACTTGTTGAACACCTCCGTTGGAGCTAGATTATGGGTATAAATTGTGTCGTGCTTAGTATGCTTAGAGGTCGGGATTGGGCCAAGTAGTGGATGGTTGCACTGCTTGAGAACTTTCACTTTTCAATCTGTGGAACGGTTTGGTTGTGGTTGTGTTGTGGAAAAAGGTATAATTGGAGACCGGGCGGGAGAGATGGACATTTGGGTAAGGAGACTCAAATGTGGTAGTCTCGCCTGAGTCAGCTAAGGACCGATTCGATGTTTAACTGTGGCCGAGCACAAATGGGTTGATCGCATGCCGGTATGGGACGGTAAAGCTATTCTTTTATCGCATGCCGTTCGATGGGGCGTACACCTCATGTGGTTGGACGTGGTTGAGGGCGAGGCTTAGGCCGACTCTCGAGGGCCAAGCTGGGCTTGGGCCGCTCGAGGGGGTGCTAGGTGCTCGGACCGCATGAAGATGTCCCCAACGAATTGGTATGGATGGGAGGATGGTTGACACGAGGTTCCTTGTGGCACGTGTCGTGCGATTAATGCTTCCCTGCAGGGTTAATTAAGCGATTCGAATTGCCGCGCTCTCGGATATGAGCACGCTTGGTTATCTGTTACTACACGTAGTAAATACTTGAACTGAAGTTCGCCTTTGGGCTTGAGCTCGAAAGGGGTTATGAGATCTATTGCTTCGTTAATATTAAATGTTGAACTCCACTCTAGAAATAGGTGCCGTTATGTAAGACCCTCACTTTTATGCTACAGTGCAAACATAAAAGCAAGGTTCTAATGTGCATACTGTGCCAGTCCCATGATCAGTAGCTAGCACGCACAAACACAATTTGGAAATCACAACCATGCAAAAGTTTCATATTTTATTACAGCGGAAGTATTGATACAATATGACCGATGAGGTCGACTAAATACATAACAAAAGAATCAGAAGTCTTGTAGTTTGCCACATAATCCACAGGCAACTGACAAGGTAAAGCCTTAGAAAGAACCGTCGTTAATAATCCCGTTTTCCTGCGTCAGAGTAATTGTCGAGGTATCCTGTCTAAAAACAACAACGATAGCAAGGGTGAGTACATTGCGTACTCAGCAAGACTTGTAGTGTTTGCAAAACCTGAAATATATGCAGGCTGAATAGAAAGTGGGTTTCTACGGTTGTTTTGCATAAAGCGAAGATTTGAATTGTAAATACTGAATAGTAATGAAAAGCATAAACTGAATTTAAAACAGTTTGATAAGTAATCAAAGTATCAAGTATTGACAGAAATAACAATAAGTTACTCACGGCCCTTTTGTGAGTAAAGATAACGGAAAAGACCCTCCATGTTATTATACGAGTAAATATAAAAATAACTGAAATTTAACAAATGTGAATAATTTTCCAAGTCATTTGATCAAGAGTTTTAGAAAGTAGAAAACAGCTAACTAGTGCTGGTTAGCCAAGTCGTCCATGACCGCGGACACGGCTAATCGATTAGTTTTAGACTCTGCAGAGTTGTACAGCTTTACCCACAAGATATGTTCTCCCTTTTTGCAGTGCACATAGACACACTTCCTTTGGTGTGCCGCCAGAGAGTTCATTACTGGCTGTTCGTTACTTGGACCTTAACTTTGCACTAGCCCGATGACGTTACTCACGACTATGATGGAAGCAAACAAGCGGTGAAGCAATAGTATTCAGGAGCCCGCGGCTCAAATGGTACAACAACAGCCCCAATTCATAGCGGCGTACATCGTTACAACGGCAGATGCCAACACCTCGGTGATGACACCTCCCTCAAGCAAACCAATATCCGGAATGCCCGTGCTACAAGCGCCTACCAATGTGCAAAGCTAATTCCCAAATAATTTAATAAGTTAAGACTGTCCCAGTCCAGTACTTGTGGATGTACGGTTATACTTGGATCATGCAACATTACGTTCGGTCCTCAAAGTGACATGAGCGATAACTCCACCCTAGCTACGTACACGTTAAAACATGTACAACCGGCTATTGCCCAATATCACCCCACGTCAAAACAGTAGTTTTATTTTCATTTTTATCAAACTACAGTATCCTTTACTGCTTAAATAAACCATAAAAGATTTCATAAGGAAAAGTGTGTGGGTGTAAATGTCGCTGACATTTTCTAAGCATCACTAAGCAAATGCAATTAATAATCGTTATATCCCATCAAGTATATGAATCTCCCCATACCTAAGGTTATTATGGAGCATATGTCAACAATATTCAGGAAGTCCTTCAATATGGGTTATAGCTACCAGATAACACAAAATAGAGATTTACCAAAATATGAGCATGCAGGAAGATTCTTAATCACATTTTAGTTGATTCTGAAATCTGGGTTCAAAATGCTCAAGGGGGTGCTTGCCTTGCTATTTGTTGTCTTTAGCGACGAGTCGAAGACGTAATCTTGAAGTCGTCGACGACGAAGTCCGAGACGTCGGATTCTACACGTCGTACAACGAAAAAGATAGCGAATAGCAAATAGCACTTTCAATAAGGGCAAAAGAAAATCAGATGGAAAATCAAATAAGTAATCATTACATAAAACAAGTATGGTTGGTTCGTGATTTCGTGCGTGTGTATAATATCTTACGTTGCGATCTTTACTGTTATTAATGGTATGGGTTGAACAACACACATCATTTATTTTTTATGAATTGTTTCATTTTATTTTACGAATTCAGGAAGCTAAGATTGTAAGATTAAATATACTATAATTCATTTTCAGGGTGTGAAGTTGTTTGTATTAATACTAATTGGTACATAAAACAATAGGGGTGAGAGTGACTACAAATTGCATGGTTAAACTTAAGTACATGCATTGGAATCACAGACTTTAAAGTTTACCCTTCGCAGGGTCATGTTCTAATAGGATTCAGATGCAAAGCAAGACATGATAAAATACTTACATGATTAAGACATTATGCCTTGGTTGGTCTTACAAGTATTTGTGCCTATTGTAAATGTTCTATTTATTAAATGGGAGTATATGTTAAATAAAGGTTAGAGGGATAATAGACATAAAGTTTAATATATGTATATATGAGTACCAAAATTGGCGAGTGTTAATTATAATCATCATTATAGTATCAAGTGATTATATTTTATAGATTGTATGCAAAACAAGTTGAAAATGTATGTTTTACCCATATACATATTATGATTATATTCTAAACGGGTATATGTAACCTTAATCCATTCTGCATGTTAGAATTACTCATTTACCTAGAGACACATATTATTATTATTATTATTCTATTATCCTTTTAATCTTCTCCTTTCCCACTCTTTTCCTTTTTCCTTAACTTTTTCTTTCTTCTCTTTTCTCCATTTGTTTGGTGGACCGAAATTCCTAGAAACTTCTCCCAGTCTCTGCTATTCTCTGCGCCTCCTCTCCTCTTCCAGCTGACCCGGTTCCTTCCCTAAATCGGCCGATGCCTTCTGCCCTAGCCGCCGCATTCTAGGGTTGACACCACGCTCTCTAGCCCTGCCGGCGCTTCTTCAGCCGGCCTCGCCGATCTGTGCGCTTGCCGCCGCCGGATTCCTTCTTCACCGCCGCCTCCAACAGCGCCTCCTGTTGGATTTGCTGTGGCTTTTGGACTTGGCTCGATCGCACCAGGTATCGGGCCTTGCCCTCGGCTTCGCCAGTTCGCCTTCGAGCCTGCTTGCGCCGGCTCAGCACCGCGCCGCCTCCATCGAGGTCACACGCCGGCTCCACTGGCTCTCCCCCGTCCTTGCGGTTTGGTTCTCCACCCCCTTCTCCATTCTCTTAATTAAGGTTGGTAACCCTAATCCTCTCTCTTCCTCACTCCCTCTCTGGATGCCGGATAATGATGGTTCCGGTTTGATTTAGGGTTTCATGATGATTGAAATTTAGATATTGATACTGAGATCATGCTTCCTTGATCTGTGACGTTTAGAAAATGTTTTAGTAGTTCATTGTACTGAGGTCATTATGACAAGGATGAATTTGATCCATGATAGATTAAGGCTATACTTAGCTCTAATGTCTCTAAGGTTTAATTGTGGCATCTTTGATGCGACTTCGATTAGTTCGCATAGCAAATGATAAAATTGATGCTATGCTAGGCTTTGCTGTTCTCAAATGTTTAATCATAACATGATGATCATGGTTAATGCTTTGGGTCACATGGTATACGTTAATTTGATGCCATGTTTTCCCTATTAGCCGAGACTATATATTAATGGATCATGATCTGAGTAAATGGACCGAGGAATTGGATGTCATGATCTATGAATTTTTGTGAGTGGGTGGGAAGGTCTTTGAATATCTAATGATGGGATACTAATATTGGCTTGCATATTAACGGATTTACATGGTAGATGATAGATTGATACCATGTTGGCTATTTCTCATTGGTCCATGATGATCCATGCACTTTCAAACCTACGGGTTGGATGGCGTCATAGCGATGATCTTGAATTGCAATACAGGGAGTATTAGCAATTCAAGGAAACATATGACGCAACCCTCGTAATGTTTGTTAGGCATCTAAACTGAGACCACTAATTCTATCTTTCCTCATTTAAATCTCTTACTACCTATTTTCATCTCTAGTTTACTTTTTATTTCTATTGGGTATGATACGTTTCTATTGAATAGGAGACAAGTGAAAACATACCTGGTTTTGGAAAAGTTAGTCCGTGGCTAAGTGTGCTTGGGGGCTTCGGCTTGCATGGGAGAGATATTCACAGACTGATTTTCTTTCTCTCAGCTTCCTGGAAATCTGGGCTCAGCTAGTTTGCTTTATGTGCAAAGGGGTAAGGATAAATCTGTGCGACTTGATTTCTCTTCTTGATTCTGAGTGTGGTTTGCTTTGTGGTTCCTTGAATGAGACTTGGCTGGTTTATATAGCATGGTAATGGAGGTTCAATAGTGTTTGAATGGAAGGATGATCTTGCGGCTGGAATGAGTACACGCATTTATTTGTCCTGTCAGTATTTTGATCTTAAGCAGGGTGGATTGCGTGGGTCTCTAAGCTCTGGAGATCTCGGTTGGGCATCCTCCTTATCTGGTTAGTTTAATGATTTTGGTTTGTGTGGCTGAAATGGTTCCTTGTGGCTTCTTACGAAAACGGTTGCCTTGGTCTTGTTAAAATTGTGTTCAGGCTTTTGCTTTCGGCTGGGTGGTTCTGGAGTTTTCAGTCGGCATGAATAGCCTAGAGACTTGCGTGGCCTCTGAGGCTAACTTGGAGGCTTTGACTGGGACTTAGTTAATTCTGGAATGTGTTGTACTACCCCTTGCACAGTGGGTAACTTTATTTTACTGTGACTCATATAGCCGGCTGGCTTAGTTCCTTGGATGATGGAGTTAGGTTGGCATTTTTCTGGAGGCTTCGGCTGGGGTGTTTTAATCTTGTGGCCTGAATAATTCTTATTACTACCAGCCTGGACTTAATGTCGTGGCTGATTCCAGAGCTTTCGGTTGAGCAATGCCTTATCCTAGTTTATTATCCTTTCGTGCTTATCCCTCTTTAAAATTCATCTTCTTACCATGGAGACTTATCTTTCTATTTTGTGCGATATTTCTAAATACTCGCATCTGCGGTTTAACAGGTTTGTAAATTGCCGAGTGATGCAATTCTAATCGCGAGAGGAGCCAGATTGGCCCCCGGACAATCTAGGGTACCTCATTGAGCGATCAATTAATTAATTAGCTGACGGCAATTCTTTCTCATCTATTTATTGTAATTAATTTAATGCATTTATTTTATTCTTATACTTATACACGTGCAGTTGATTATGCAGGTCTAACGATGCAGATCAAGACAGCACAGGAGCTGTAGTTTAGGATCTTGTAATTTATTTTCTTATGATGTAATTTATAATCGGACTTTGTAATCGAACAGTCTTATGTGATGTAATTAATATAGTTGTTATATGTCTTTATAAAAATTCTTGTACTTCCTATTTATTATAAATATGAACTACATCATAACAATAAAATTAGTGTTGCAGTTTAATCCCGTGCAATGATTGTTTCCGATCAGGAACAATAATGGTTCATATTATCTATTATCCTATTGTTAATAAGCAAATCCTATTATTCAGTGTATTCATAATACACCTAATGATTATAAATAACTTTATCAGTTTCAATGTTGACTCACTACTACTCAAAGTCTAAGAAAAATATATCAACTAAATTCTTTTCATAAGGCCATAGTTATCTTGCTAGTTATCAATGCAATCTTTTTAATTTCTTTCTTATCAATATTATTCTTAAACTAAGGTTTTTCACTTCTACTTATCCCTTTTATCCATTTCTTTTCCCGAAACTCTAAAACTCAAATATTTGTTTAGCAGGATATCTAACAAATGTATTTAAATTTTTGGAGAAACAATTTTAAATCAAATTTATATTTTAATTTTTCATTTTATTCTTTTGTAAATTTTGAGGATGTTACAGACTACCCCCCTTAACAGGAATCTCGTCCCCGAGATTCGCAGGGTTAAAAGAGGTGAGTGAGAGTTGGATGATTATGTGATATGTAAGATTATTCTGGAAGAATAGATTATCGAGTATAAATTTAGGTTGTACGAATGATCATGATATCCAATTATCGGTGCAAGATAGATTCAAGGTAGATTTAAAGAGACAGGATGATTTAAACTAAGTTCTGGTAGCGACTGTATTTACGAGGAATGTACCTGGCATTTTATTAGGTATGCCACGGTTGACATCTTGAATTGAAGTGGACGCATACTTAAGAACTTGTGGTCTTCAAATTCTTTGAGGTTGTCCACAAGTTGGTGGGGTAGCTTCACAGAGCTGAAGTATATTTTGTTTCTTCCTATTCTCGGGGTTATCATCTTGACAGAAGTGATTTCTGGTAAGACTATTGTGTTAGAAGTGGTTTGGTTATTCTCAAGAGGATATAGATTGGGTGTGTTGCTAAGATAGAACACCTTGCAGATCAAAGATTTTCTGGTTTGGTAAGATCTGAGGGTACACAAGATTTTGCTTGAATGTAATAAAAATAGTACAGAATTCAGGTAATTGAGGTAGCAATTTAGCTTATTTACTATCCCGGGTATCTTTTGATAATTGGTTACCATTCAATAGGTCAAAGGAATAATTCTTCGCAGATTTGAAAATGACAACCTCCGCGAAGTTGTGAAATCCTTTAGGTTTACATGATCACTGAGTTCATATCAACGATGGTTGACACAACTCGGTTGGGATTGAGTTTTTCTTACTTGACTTCTGATCATGTCAACTTACTTTTAGGTTTTCTAAACAAGGTTTGGTCTAAAGATCTTTTTATTTTCCAATTTCAGACCAAAGGGAAAGGATTTTGCACCTTTCTTTAGCAAAATGTTTCAAAGACGATAATTGAAGGCTTGCTTGAAAACTATTTTGTAGGAGAATTTTTGTAGAAGGCAAGACTTCTCCCACTTAGTGCTATATAATAGCACAAAAGTTTTCAATATGTCCCCAAGAATTTGATTTAGTGAAGAATTGTTTCAGGTTCTTTTGATCTGTTTAAATATTGCATCAATTTCCGATGAGGTAGGGATGCCAGATTTTAAGAGTGTGAACAATTGCAACTAGTTCTAGATCATAAATAGGGTAGTCGAGCTTATGGGGTCGGAGTTGGTGGAAAACATTTGTAAGTTCGAATGGCATTATGATTGAACAAGTTGTTGATGCTAGGGAAGAAGTATTTAATAGTGACGTTATTCAGAGTATGATAATTCACGCATAAGTGTAAACTACCATTCTTTTTATCGACAAAAAGAATAGGGATATCCCAAGGAGAAAGTTGAAACGAACAACTTTGTTGTCCAATTGTTCCTTAAGTTGCTTCTGGTGCACCATGAGTTCACTAGATTTGGATAAACCAATTGGTTAACATGTTTGAAACAGCAAGAGGTTGCTTGTCAAACTTATTGATCTAACAAAGAGTGACTATGGTTGAGGTGCTGATTCAATAGCACTATTGAGAAATGGTGGATAGTTACAAGATCCGATTGGGTTATAAGGCAACATTTCGTTCCCTAAAAATTTTATTAAATAGAGATTCTACAATTTAGAAGAGATGAGGTAGTTATAAGATATGTTTCAATTTGGGCCTACTTTTCATTCATTAAGAGTTTATATCATATAATTAGTATTATTTTCTTAAGATTGTCCCATCGTGAATTTTCAACACAAAGGTTTAATATTCGCGAGAGCAATCCTTACGCAGAATTTCATCATAATGAATATCAATATAAGAGATCATATTCGAAATTTAACACACAAAGAAATACTTATGTTTCCAATCATTATTCTATTTTCAAACACTTTTATGTGACCAAATAACATCTAGTCCTATATGAGGTGACTTCACATTGTGGTTCCCTTCCAAAGTAAGGTAACAAGATGGAGATTCTTTGGGTTTAGAGATTGGGGTTGTTACTTGTAGAAGTTGGTTAGTAACTGGCTTATAGTAGCTTAGGTATTTTCTACGGTTACCAGTATGGCGAGGTATTGATTTTGATTCTCCTATAAACAGCATAGGCTCAAGCATAGTTGGGATGATGACGAAGACCGTGGTATCAATTTTTTTCTACGGCTAGATTCTAAGAAGGCTTTTGCTGTCTTGCGTGAGTAGTATGGGAACAAAAGGTACTATTATTTATGTGGTGGAGTTTGCATATGCGGTGGAATAGTCTTTGACACACTCCTACGGCTATGGTATGTTTATAGAGGTCACAAAGCTTCTTGCTGAATATTGTCTTTGTCTAAAGGATTGTAAAAGATTAGTAACTAGAATAACATATAGGTGAGAAGCTCTATAGAAGGAAAAGGTAAGTTATGCTGGAAGGTTTTAAATTCCAATCTATCTTTTGTTTAAAAGTTGTCACATTACTTTAGTCAGTAGTTTAATTAGTTAGAATTCCTACATATTAGAAGAGAAAAGATAAATATAGAGAGATGATTTAATTCTAAGTTTACTTTTTATTTGATACAAGATAACATAAAAAAAAATTTCTTAATTACAACTTTTTATCAATTTAAGGGGTTGCGACATCGTGAAATTTTTAACTTTATGTTAAGCATTCACGAGTGCATCTCGAGAAGCAATACAAAAGTGAACAAAGAAACTTCAACATGAAAACGCGTACTCAAACTGTAACGCATGGAAGTGCTAGGTTTTTCTTACTAACTTAGTCCTACGTGATATTTTTATGAGAGTTTTGATATCCCACCAGAGCTACTCATAGCCTGGATGATACTGCCCCTCAAGGTAGACTATTTGGCGATAGGTTTCTTCAAACTCTTGCATCACTTGTTGAGGATAACAACCCGAAGTTTCCACGGCATGGAAGAAGTTGATGGAGTGTTGCCGTTGTCTTCCCGAGGTTGTTGGTGTGGATGCAGTAGCCTTTCTTGGTTGCATAGAGAAGAGAATAGCGATACATTACTAACATCCTAAAACTGGTGGCAGCGATGCCCTATGTGTTTTAACAATCAACAGACCATTAAATTATTTTCAAAAGGATTCATTAGCGACATTTAATAAGAACATAGATAAGAAGAAGAACTCTTTATAGGGGGGTAAGAATATAGAAGTGAGGGAAGGAAAGTCCTATTGAAAGGAAAAGTAAATAGAGATATAAATAATTTCCTATGGAAAGAAAGAATATATAGAGATTCCAATTGGAAAGGAAAGATTTTATAACAGATAAGATGAGACAAGAGAAGGTTAATAACATATATAGCAATCTTCCATTCCCAAATATAGAATTGTCTATTTCAAAATTTTAAGTTTCATCTAACGACCATTCTAACTAAGGTTTGCCTGCAGTCAGCATGGCTCTGATACCAAACTGTAAGACCCTCACTTTTATGCTACAGTGCAAACATAAAAGCAAGGTTCTAATGTGCATACTGTGCCAGTCCCATGATCAGTAGCTAGCACGCACAAACACAATTTGGAAATCACAACCATGCAAAAGTTTCATATTTTATTACAGCGGAAGTATTGATACAATATGACCGATGAGGTCGACTAAATACATAACAAAAGAATCAGAAGTCTTGTAGTTTGCCACATAATCCACAGGCAACTGACAAGGTAAAGCCTTAGAAAGAACCGTCGTTAATAATCCCGTTTTCCTGCGTCAGAGTAATTGTCGAGGTATCCTGTCTAAAAACAACAACGATAGCAAGGGTGAGTACATTGCGTACTCAGCAAGACTTGTAGTGTTTGCAAAACCTGAAATATATGCAAATTTGAATAGAAAGTGGGTTTCTACGGTTGTTTTGCATAAAGCGAAGATTTGAATTGTAAATACTGAATAGTAATGAAAAGAATAAACTGAATTTAAAACAGTTTGATAAGTAATCAAAGTATCAAGTATTGACAGAAATAACAATAAGTTACTCACGGCCCTTTTGTGAGTAAAGATAACGGAAAAGACCCTCCATGGTCTTGTACGAGTAAATATACCAATAACTAACATTTAACAAATGTGAATCATTTTCCAAGTCATTTGATCAAGAGTTTTTAGAAAGTAGAAAACAACTAACTAATGCTGGTTAGCCAAGTCGTCCATGACCGTGGACACGGCTATTCGAATAGTTTTAGACTCTGCAGAGTTGTACAGCTTTACCCACAAGAAATGTCCTCCCTTTGTGGCAACATGTATTAGACACACTTCCTTTGGTGTGCCGCCAGAGAGTTCATTACGAAACTGTTCGTTACTTGGACCTTAACTTTGCACTAGCCCGATGACGTTACTCCTGACTATGATGGAAGCAAACAAACGGTGAAGCAATAGTATTCAGGAGCCCGCGGCTCAAATGGTACAACAACAGCCCCAATTCATAGCCAGGCGTACACCGTTACAACGGCAGATGCCAACACCTCGGTGATGACACCTCCCTCAAGCAAACCAATATCCGGAATGCCCGTGCTACAACTGCCTACCAATGTGCAAAGCTAATTCCCAAATAATTTAATAAGTTAAGACTGTCCCAGTCCAGTACTTGTGGATGTACGGTTATACTTGGATCATGCAACATTACGTTCGGTCCTCAAAGTGACATGAGCGATAACTCCACCCTAGCTACGTACACGTTAAAACATGTACAACCGGCTATTGCCAATAATCACCCACGTCAAAACAGTAGTTTTATTTTCATTTTTATCAAACTACCAGTATCCTTTACTGCTTAAATAAACCATAAAAGATTTCATAAGGAAAAGTGTGTGGGTGTAAATGTCGCTGACATTTTCTAAGCATCACTAAGCAAATGCAATTAATAATCGTTATATCCCATCAAGTATATGAATCTCCCCATACCTAAGGTTATTATGGAGCATATGTCAACAATATTCAGGAAGTCCTTCAATATGGGTTATAGCTACCAGATAACACAAAATAGAGATTTACCAAAATATGAGCATGCAGGAAGATTCTTAATCACATTTTAGTTGATTCTGAAATCTGGGTTCAAAATGCTCAAGGGGGTGCTTGCCTTGCTATTTGTTGTCTTTAGCGACGAGTCAAAGACGTAATCTTGAAGTCGTCGACGACGAAGTCCGAAACGTCGGATTCTACACGTCGTACAACGAAAAAGATAGCGAATAGCAAATAGCACTTTCAATAAGGGCAAAAGAAAATCAGATGGAAAATCAAATAAGTAATCATTACATAAAACAAGTATGGTTGGTTCGTGATTTCGTGCGTGTGTATAATATCTTACGTTGCGATCTTTACTGTTATTAATGGTATGGGTTGAACAACACACATCATTTATTTTTTATGAATTGTTTCATTTTATTTTACGAATTCAGGAAGCTAAGATTGTAAGATTAAATATACTATAATTCATTTTCAGGGTGTGAAGTTGTTTGTATTAATACTAATTGGTACATAAAACAATAGGGGTGAGAGTGACTACAAATTGCATGGTTAAACTTAAGTACATGCATTGGAATCACAGACTTTAAAGTTTACCCTTCGCAGGGTCATGTTCTAATAGGATTCAGATGCAAAGCAAGACATGATAAAATACTTACACAGATTAAGACATTATGCCTTGGTTGGTCTTACAAGTATTTGTGCCTATTGTAAATGTTCTATTTATTAAATGGGAGTATATGTTAAATAAAGGTTAGAGGGATAATAGACATAAAGTTTAATATATGTATATATGAGTACCAAAATTGGCGAGTGTTAATTATAATCATCATTATAGTATCAAGTGATTATATTTTATAGATTGTATGCAAAACAAGTTGAAAATGTATGTTTTACCCATATACATATTATGATTATATTCTAAACGGGTATATGTAACCTTAATCCATTCTGCATGTTAGAATTACTCATTTACCTAGAGACACATATTATTATTATTATTATTCTATTATCCTTTTAATCTTCTCCTTTCCCACTCTTTTCCTTTTTCCTTAACTTTTTCTTTCTTCTCTTTTCTCCATTTGTTTGGTGGACCGAAATTCCTAGAAACTTCTCCCAGTCTCTGCTATTCTCTGCGCCTCCTCTCCTCTTCCAGCTGACCCGGTTCCTTCCCTAAATCGGCCGATGCCTTCTGCCCTAGCCGCCGCATTCTAGGGTTGACACCACGCTCTCTAGCCCTACCGGCGCTTCTTCAGCCGGCCTCGCCGATCTGGCGCTTGCCGCCGATTCCTTCTTCACCGCCGCCTCCAACAGCGCCTCCTGTTGGATTTGCTGTGGCTTTTGGACTTGGCTCGATCGCACCAGGTATCGGGCCTTGCCCTCGGCCGCTTGATTCGCCGAGCACCTTGCGCCGGCTCGGCCCGCGCCCGCCTCCATCGAGGTCACACGCAGCTCCACTGGCTCTCCCCCGTCCTTGCGGTTTGGTTCTCGACCCCCTTCTCCATTCTCTTAATTAAGGTTGGTAACCCTAATCCTCTCTCTTCCTCACTCCCTCTCTGGATGCCGGATAATGATGGTTCCGGTTTGATTTAGGGTTTCATGATGATTGAAATTTAGATATTGATCTGAGATCATGCTTCCTTGATCTGTGACGTTTAGAAAATGTTTTAGTAGTTCATTGTCTTGAGGTCATTATGACAAGGATGAATTTGATCCATGATAGATTAAGGCTATACTTAGCTCTAATGTCTCTAAGGTTTAATTGTGGCATCTTTGATCGACTTGATTAGTTCGCATAGCAAATGATAAAATTGATGCTATGCTAGGCTTTGCTGTTCTCAAATGTTTAATCATAACATGATGATCATGGTTAATGCTTTGGGTCACATGGTATACGTTAATTTGATGCCATGTTTTCCCTATTAGCCGAGACTATATATTAATGGATCATGATCTCGAGTAAATGGACCGAGGAATTGGATGTCATGATCTATGAATTTTTGTGAGTGGGTGGGAAGGTCTTTGAATATCTAATGATGGGATACTAATATTGGCTTGCATATTAACGGATTTACATGGTAGATGATAGATTGATACCATGTTGGCTATTTCTCATTGGTCCATGATGATCCATGCACTTTCAAACCTACGGGTTGGATGGCGTCATAGCGATGATCTTGAATTGCAATACGCCGGGGGAGTATTAGCAATTCAAGGAAACATATGACGCAACCCTCGTAATGTTTGTTAGGCATCTAAACTGAGACCACTAATTCTATCTTTCCTCATTTAAATCTCTTACTACCTATTTTCATCTCTAGTTTACTTTTTATTTCTATTGGGTATGATACGTTTCTATTGAATAGGAGACAAGTGAAAACATACCTGGTTTTGGAAAAGTTAGTCCGTGGCTAAGTGTGCTTGGGGGCTTCGGCTTGCATGGGAGAGATATTCACAGACTGATTTTCTTTCTCTCAGCTTCCTGGAAATCTGGGCTCAGCTAGTTTGCTTTATGTGCAAAGGGGTAAGGATAAATCTGCGACTTGATTTCTCTTCTTGATTCTGAGTGTGGTTTGCTTTGTGGTTCCTTGAATGAGACTTGGCTGGTTTATATAGCATGGTAATGGAGGTTCAATAGTGTTTGAATGGAAGGATGATCTTGCGGCTGGAATGAGTACACGCATTTATTTGTCCTGTCAGTATTTTGATCTTAAGCAGGGTGGATTGCGTGGGTCTCTAAGCTCTGGAGATCTCGGTTGGGCATCCTCCTTATCTGGTTAGTTTAATGATTTTGGTTTGTGTGGCTGAAATGGTTCCTTGTGGCTTCTTACGAAAAGCAGTTGCCTTGGTCTTGTTAAAATTGTGTTTAGGCTTTTGCTTTCGGCTGGGTGGTTCTGGAGTTTTCAGTCGGCATGAATAGCCTAGAGACTTGCGTGGCCTCTGAGGCTAACTTGGAGGCTTTGACTGGGACTTAGTTAATTCTGGAATGTGTTGTACTACCCCTTGCACAGTGGGTAACTTTATTTTCTTGTGACTCATATAGCCGGTGGCTTAGTTCCTTGGATGATGGAGTTAGGTTGGCATTTTACGGAGGCTTGGTGGGGTGTTTTAATCTTGTGGCCTGAATAATTCTTATTACTACCGGCTGGACTTAATGTCGTGGTGATTCGAGCTTTCGGTTGAGCAATGCCTTATCCTAGTTTATTATCCTTTCGTGCTTATCCCTCTTTAAAATTCATCTTCTTACCATGGAGACTTATCTTTCTATTTTGTGCGATATTTCTAAATACTCGCATCTGCGGTTTAACAGGTTTGTAAATTGCCGAGTGATGCAATTCTAATCGCGAGAGGAGCCAGATTGGCCCCCGGACAATCTAGGGTACCTCATTGAGCGATCAATTAATTAATTAGCTGACGGCAATTCTTTCTCATCTATTTATTGTAATTAATTTAATGCATTTATTTTATTCTTATACTTATACACGTGCAGTTGATTATGCAGGTCTAACGATGCAGATCAAGACAGCACAGGAGCTGTAGTTTAGGATCTTGTAATTTATTTTCTTATGATGTAATTTATAATCGGACTTTGTAATCGAACAGTCTTATGTGATGTAATTAATATAGTTGTTATATGTCTTTATAAAAATTCTTGTACTTCCTATTTATTATAAATATGAACTACATCATAACAATAAAATTAGTGTTGCAGTTTAATCCCGTGCAATGATTGTTTCCGATCAGGAACAATAATGGTTCATATTATCTATTATCCTATTGTTAATAAGCAAATCCTATTATTCAGTGTATTCATAATACACCTAATGATTATAAATAACTTTATCAGTTTCAATGTTGACTCACTACTACTCAAAGTCTAAGAAAAATATATCAACTAAATTCTTTTCATAAGGCCATAGTTATCTTGCTAGTTATCAATGCAATCTTTTTAATTTCTTTCTTATCAATATTATTCTTAAACTAAGGTTTTTCACTTCTACTTATCCCTTTTATCCATTTCTTTTCCCGAAACTCTAAAACTCAAATATTTGTTTAGCAGGATATCTAACAAATGTATTTAAATTTTTGGAGAAACAATTTTAAATCAAATTTATATTTTAATTTTTCATTTTATTCTTTTGTAAATTTTGAGGATGTTACACGTTACAACTGCTTAAATTGCGAATTGAATAGTGTTACTAAAGAACAAACAAAGTTAAGCTTTCCGCACTTTTACCTTCAGCTTATTTCTTTGCTACATCCAAATGCATACTCCTTTTGAGTCGGTCATATATGGGCCACGGGTAAGACTTGCGAGTAACTTCCGTACTCAGGCTTCTGCTTTTGTGGTTTTGCAGGTGAGGATCCAGTGGGGTGTGAGTTCTACCCCTACTGCCTATCGGTGACCGGGCGGGGCACCGAGTAGAGGCTACCATCGTCTGACACGCCGGGAGTGTTCAGAGGCAGAACACTTCCGGGGATGCTTTACTTTTGGGTTTTAGTTGATAGTTGTACGTTCCTTTTGTTGTATAGTCAGTTTAAAACTATGTCATTTCTGTCCTTGGACACTTGGTTTCTTTTGTAGTGAACACTTGCTGTATGTTGTTACTCGCCTCGTAACTATGGTGTTTGTCTGTCTTCTTCGGCCTTGGTGCCTTGTTGTTGGTCGGTTTCAGAGGGGTTCTGTCTTTGTGCCGGGGTTGTTGTTTTGCTTGGTCGGTTTTGCTTCCGCGCGTGTCTGGTTGTGGGGTCTTCACGTTTGTTGCCCCCTTTATGCAAATTATTGCGATACGAGGTTGTAAACCGGTATGCGGGGATCATGGGCGTGTTTCGGGTCGCATACCGGGGGAATACCGGGATTGTTGTCGAGTTATTCGAAGGGGTCTCACCGTCGTCTCGGTTGGGTTTGGGTGCTAACACTGTGAGCGCCCTCGGCGGTTCGCTGTTAGCCTCCAAATCCGATGGGGTCGGCCGAGCCTTCTAATAACCCGGGGACGGTCTGGGCGGCTCCCCACACTAAAGCCCAACTTTTGTAGTTGTCACATGGAAAGGATGAGACTTAATTGGTACACATTTTACATGAGAGATCAGGATATGAAGAGCACAAACCAGAATAGCAGTGTCCGCATAGATACATTCAATACTGCTAGGTTGAAGAGGAGCTCTACTATGGGTTCATAAAGGAGATTTAGGATATTGATTATATACTTTTCAAGATCCCCAATTTCAGTGCCATTAGGTCCACCTTGTAACACCCTGGCACCTAATGTGCCCAGAATGTCACCACAAAGGACACTACTATCAACCAAATAACAATCATAGAATTAAATTACAGCAACTACACTTGTTATATAATCAAAATTTCGGCAGCATGTACTCCCTTTTTCCATGGTTTTAAGCATCATTACTAAATTCATAGCACAATAGCATAATGTAAGATAACCATAGTATGATGAACAAGGTTTTCAACATCAATTCAAACCAAGGATAAAAACTTAAACATCACATGAACGACTACGGGCTGAACATTTAATCATAGAAGCCAACACAACATAAACCACAACAAGTTCAATAAAGTAGGCCATCACTATGGTAGATCTGGTATGAAATTGTTTAATCAAGTGATGCTAAGTGAAGTGGTGAATCTAGCTCCCTTTCCCAAATGCCGTATTCATGGTACCTAGAAAAAAAACAATAAACAACAAGCGTGAGTTCATCACTCATCAAAGTGTATTGCAATGCGAATCAAGATAATAACATGTAACGTATATATGAATATACTTCATGACTTAAACCATGTGAGGATTAGTTGACACAAATTCATCATTCACATTCTCATCTAATTGTAACATCCCAAAATTTTGCTTTTCTTAAATTCATGTGTGATTTGGCACTTTGGTGAATTTTTGGAATTTTCTGGAATTTATTTGGAAATTATTTGAATTTATTCCATTTTGAAATAATTAAAGAATTTAACTTTGCAAATAAAATTTTGTTGGAAATATTTTATTTGAGTCCAAAATGTTCCAAATTATTTTCTAGATTTTTTCTGGAATTTTTCTGAGTCTTTTGCTATTTTTAATAAATTAAATGAATTTCTGGAAATTAATTAGATTATTTAATCGCTGGAAAACCTAAACGGTTAGTACTGTTCCACCGACCGAGCCCGAGTCGGACTCGAGTCCGAGTCCGACTCGAACCCAACCGAGCCCTAACCCTCTCGACCGTCCGATCAAGATCGAACGGCCGAGATTGAGCCACGTCACCCGGACCCAAGCCTGACCGAGCCAGCCAGCTCATCGAGTCGGACCCGAGTCCAACTCGCGTGATCGTTGGATCTTGATCCAACGGCTCACGTTGAGCCACGTCACCCAGTCCGTGTCGCCACCGGACTCTGCCGCCGCCCGTGAGTGGGCCCTCGTTTTCCGCGCGTTTCACGGACGTCGAGGGGGTATTTAATGCGCCGCCGCCGCTGTCGTGTTGCCGACTTCCGTGCGCACCCGTAGCCCTAGCCCGCTGAGCTCAAGCCGCCGTGTAGCCGCCGCAATCGCTCGCCGTAGTTGCCGTAGGGCTCCGCCGCCGTCCGCCGTCCTCCGCCGCCGTTGAGCCCAGTTCCAGAACCGCAAGGAAGAGCCGCGTCGGTGAGGACCTTCCACTTCGCCGGAGTCGCGCCCAAGCGCCGTTGCCGTGGTCGCCGTCCTCGTCTCCGGTAAGCCAGCGCCGCCGCAAGCCATCGCCGCCGATCGAGCTCCACCAAACGTCCGATCCAGATCCAAGGGTCCAGATCACGCCACGTCACCCTGGTGAGTTCCACGTTGAAATCCCAGATCTATTCCCAACCGTTGGATTTAGATCCGACGGTTTAGATCGTGCCACGTAGCCTAAACTGCACCAAGCTAGAATAGATCTCAGCCGTTAGATCTAGATCGAACGGTTAGCGTTAACCCACGTTGTATTCGTTAGATTGGATCTTGACCGTCCGATCAAGATCGAACGGTCCAGATCAGCGGAGTAGTTTCTTAACGCGTTAAGCCAAATCCAATCTGGGCCGTTGATTTTCAAATCAACGACCGAGATCTAGCCACGTGGCCGGGAGGCCGACCGTCGCGGTCAGCGCGGTCAGAGCCCGCGCGTGGGTGCGTGTCTCTGACACGCGGGGCCCGCGTGTCAGTGAGGCCCACGTCGGCGTCTCGATAGCGCACCATGACGTCACCGCTGACGTCACGGTGGGGCCCAGCTGTCAGCCGTCCTCAGCCGTGCGTGATAACGTCACTGCTGACGTCATCCGAGGGGCCCACCTGTCAGTTTGACGCGTGAGCCGTGGACTGGGTCCATGGACCCGAGGCGACATGGCCCGTGCGCCGGGTCCATGGACCCGAGGCGACATGGCGGCACCCGATTGGTCCACGTGTCACGCTGACGCAATAAAAGAATTTCTGAAAAAGAAAATGATTTATTAATTCGAATTTTTGATTTCAGAATTTGATTCAAACTTCAAACGTTTATTACTTTTGCATTTTAACTCCGATTTGAGTGATTCAAATTTCTAAATTTGTATAAAATTGAGATCTACCTAATGATGAATTTTATTTAATTTTTGGACTAAAGTTTTTCTCTGTAATATTATTTAATTGATTATTTAAACTTCAAAATGCTATAACTTTTGCGTTTCAACTCCGAATTTGACGATTCCAGTTTCTAAAAATTCATAAAATAATGCTCTCTCTGTTTATGAACTTTATTTGGATGTTTGGACACTTTTTGTCTACTGTTCATTTATTTATTGCTATTTGCACGCTTTACGAGTAGACGTTGAAGTGCCCGAAGGCTTCGAAGGAGAAGTGTTGACCCAGGAGCCAGCTCAAGACCAAGAGCAAGTACTTTTTGAAGGCAAGTTGTGCTTTGACCATGTTGATTCCAATTTCAAATTAATTCGATTTAAAACTATTGCATGCTAGTTTAATTAGAAAATACTTTATTTAAATTATGGGAATTAGATAAATGCCTAATTGCTGTATGACACCTTGGTTAATTAAATATGTGCCATGACCCCTTATCACCCTAGTTGAGGTTTGAATAGTTGGACATTACTAAATTGCCAACATGGGATTTTAGATCGTTGTAGTATATTGCTTAGACCTGCTACGTGCTCATGACATGATTTTTGGACAATCAAATGTTAATATTGATGTAATGATATATTGAACCTGTTTTGGAAAGGTATCATGTGATGTTGATGGCACGTGGTGCATGGTAATCAACTGGGGTTTAATAAATAGTTTTCGACCGGGGCATGTGGCAAGAATGATCGGGTGGGCCAGTTGTGGCACTGGGAATGTTGGCTTGGTTCTTCGGGTAGTCTTGCCCTGGTCACCTTAAGGACTTAACCTTGCAAGCCTTTGAACTGAGTCAAGCGTGCAACCACATGTCTGTAATGGGACGGACCTAGTTGATTAAGTTGCTAATAACGTACCTGTGGGACCTCAGGTTGTCAACTACACCCTTTGTGTAGTTGTACGGGGGAGCGTACCAGGGCAGCGGCCAGGTACCCATCTAACGGTGGTTTGGCCTAAACTTCGCCTTCGCTAAGGGAAGGGTTAGTGTGCAACACCGGAGAGGACCACTTGTACTGTTAAAAGTTTCTGAAAGACTTTGTTACGGAAACTCGCATTTGTGGTGTTTGACTGTATCTTGTGGGAAAAGTGCATAACCTCTGCAGAGTGTAAAATCTATTCGAATAGCCGTGTCCGCGGTATTGGACATCGCTCGGGAATTACAGTCAAGGGTTAGATTTTCTTGAAAACGAATTGGATTTGAAAGGTTGGGTTTGGTTTATTAATGATGTTGATGGAAATGTGAGTTAGGATTTTGGAAAGATGTTTATTAAACTCCTGGAAAGATTATTGATCTTATACTTGTTTCTACTGCTTTCGAATCTACTTATGCTATTTGTCAAATGCCATTTAATGCAAACATACCCTGAGCTATTCCTTTGTACTAAGCCATGCATGTAGTATATTAGTTTGCATTCTGTGCATGACTTGCTGAGTACCAAGTACTCACCCTTGCCACAATACAACACCAGTTGAAGAGGAGTCTACACCAGCTTTGGAGGAGGAGCTCCCAGAAGATCCGTCTAACTAGGAAGCGAGCCTAGTCAGTTGCCTGTGGTATACTGGATGGCGCCACGAAGTTATCTTATTTTCCGCTGCAGTTATTTCTCTCTTATTGAGTTTCGCCCTGCGAGGCGTATATTTGTAACTTGACCATAAGGTCAAGCAACCAGTTTGGTTAACTATTTAAAGTACCCTATTATTCGTTGAGTATGATTGTGATATGTACCAATGTTGAGACTGTGTGCACTAGCGCGTTCCTGGACTAGTGCTGAATACACAGAGGGTCCGGATTTGCAAATTCGGGTCCCGACAGAGGTGGTATCAGAGCCATACTGACTGTAAGCTCACCCATAGTTAGAATGGTCGTAGTGAGGATAAAACCTATTTTCTAAAGATAAAATTTGTCAGGATAATGAATGAATTCTCGACTTACCACTTTCTCTCTTGTTCATACCCCTTGCTGAGTTCTTTTCGTCTTCCACATTAATTTTAAAATGTTGCGTTCTTACGCGAGCGTCTTTTGGCAGATGATGATGAAGAACAACTACGCCGAGCGTGAAGGAGGCTACACTCAAAAACATGCCAACAAAGCAAACACAAGACTTATAACTACATTGATTCCGCGACCCACCCCTAAAACCTGAAAAACAGAAATCTGCCAAACCTGGACTGCGGCCTTCTAATGATCATAACTTGAGTTCTACAACTCCAAATCAAGAAAAACAATACATTTTCACGATCTACAAGAAATTTCCCATCTTTTTTCTAAATATTTGGAAAATCTAATTCGGCATCTAAGTTACTCTAATCTGTAGATGAATACAGACACTACCATTCATGACATCGATTGTACAGCGCTCGGTAAAAGGGGCATAACTTTTAAACGAATGAACGAAACTTAGTGATTTATGTCTTCATTAAAATATAATTCGATTATCTACAACTTTTGCAACAGCCGGTCACCCAGAAATAAAATCTAAAATTCTCAAATTCATGCCCCAAGTTAGAGGTCTAATCTTCCCGAGAACAGAATGTAAGACAGATCTAGATTCTCCTTAAACACATCTAGTAGCAGCACTTAATTAGAGGTTTTTAGCAAAAATTCCCCCACCTAAGTAGCACCCAAACCCCCATAAAAAACCTACAATAACTTACCTCTCCTTGAAGGATCGAAAGGAACGACGAATCCCTCCTCCTCCCGGCCACGATATCCCTCCAACCATAGGAATTTGCCAGATTCTCTCGGTTGGATGTGATCCCCAAGACGAAAATCTTGAGAAGGGAGGGGAGAGACTGCTTGGGGGGAGAAACCCTAGATTAGGGCCAGCTAGGGGGGAGGGGAGGGGCACATGCGGGAAGGGGGTGCGCTAGCCAAGGGAGGTGTGGGCGCCAGCCAAGTTGGGATGTGGGGGGTGCGGCTGGGGGGTGGAGGAGAGGTGGGGTAGGGTTTGGTGGTCCTCCCCCCTCCACATGGGCCAAAAATCCCCCACCAAGGCCCAGAAAACGGTCCCGCAGGGCCCAAAGTCCCCGGAAACTGCTCAAAAACCCTGAATTGATAAAAACGCGACTTAAACACTTATCGTGTTGTCACATTCTCTCCCCCTTAATAGGATTCGACCCCTAATCTTTGACACGCCATTACGCAACAACAAGAAAAAAAACAAAGGGAGGTAAACTTCTCTAATCATACCTGTTAGGAATAACTCTGGATACTTCTTGCGCATGCGAGATTCCATCTCCCAGGTCGCTTCTATCTCTGTTTGGTGCGACCACAGGACTTTGACAAATTTAACGGTTTTATTCTTCAACACTCACTCCGAATTCCCTAGAATTTTCACTGGCTGGGACTTAAAAGTGAGGTTCTGATCAAGCACTAATGGCTCCAAAGGAACCATCAAATCCAGGTCATGCAAGTATTTTCTCAGCATGGATACATGGAACACATTGTGGACCCCTTGCATCGACTCAGGAAGCTCCAAACGATAAGCCAATTTACCAACTCGAGCTGTAATAGGGAATGGCCCAACATACCTTGGGCTAAGCTTCCCTTTGGTGCCAAAGCGAACCACACCTTTGGTGGGAGACACTCGCAAGAGCACGCTGTCCCCCACCTCAAACTCTAAATCACGCCTTCTCACATCAGCATAGCTTTTCTGTCTACTCTGAGCTGCAAGAAGGTTCTGCCTCACCTCTGCCACCCGATCAATAGTTTGCTGAACCCAATCCAGGCCAAGGACCGCTTGTTCTCCTACTGCATCACAACATAAGGGTGATATGCACTTTCGCCCATAAAGCACCTCATATGGAGCTGTCCGGATGCTGCAATGATAGCTGTTATTATAGGCAAACTCTGCTAGTGGCAAATGATCTTCCCAGCTACCTTTCCATGCCAACACACAAGCCCTGAGCATATCCTCCAAAATCTGAATGGTACATTCAGATTGCCCATCAGTTTGAGGATGGAAAGCGGTGCTAAGGTGAAGTTGGGTGCCCAAAGCACTCTACAGACTCTCCCAGAATTTAGAGACAAACTTCGCATCACGATCAGAGATAATCGTCCTGGGTACACCATGCAATCTCACAATTTCCCGCACATAGATAGGAGCCAACTCGCTCGCTGAATTTGTCGTGCAGATAGGGATAAAGTGAGCGAACTTACTAAGACGATCCACCACAACCCAAATATCATCCTTCCCTCATTGAGTACGAGGTAGGCCAACCACAAAGTCCATAGATATGGCTGCAACAACCCAGCAGGTCGTTTTTGCTCAACCTTAATCTTCTAACAAATCCCACAAGATGCCACATACTTAGCAATATCAACCCTCATCCTTTTCCACGAGAAGTTCTTTTTCAAATCCCTGTACATGTTAGTCTCCCCAGGATGAACTGTGTACGGGGTTCGATGAGCCTCTTTCAAGATATCCTCCTTGACTTGGGATTTTTGAGGTACACAAAGGCGACCCTGAAACCTCAGAGCTCCCGCATCATCAATATTGAAATCTCTAGTCTTACCATCCTCAAGGCGTTTCCTTACCTACTGGAGCAACCGGTCATGCTGTTGTGCTTCCCGCACACGCTCTGGAATCGCTGACTCAAGGATCAATTGAGTTTTAGCTAGCACGGTGCCAGCAAAACAATAAAAAACTCCCAACCGCTCAAAATCAGCAACAAGACAATCAATGGCAAGAGGCATTGTCTTACGACTGAGCGTGTCAGCCACTACATTCGCCTTGCTTGGATGATACTGGATGGTTAGGTTGCAATCTTTTATTAATTCTAGCCACCTCCTTTGCCTCAAATTCAAATCTTTCTGAGTAAAAATGTACTTGAGGCTCTTGTGATCAGTGAAGATATCACAAGATTCACCATAAAAATAATGCCTCCATATTTTTAAAGCGAATACCACAACGGCTAGCTCAAGATCATGAGTGGGGTAATTCTACTCATGCTTTTTCAACTGCCTCGACACATAAGCAATCACCTTGCCCTCCTGCATGAGCACACAGCCAAGGCCCACTCGAGAGGCATCAAAGTAGACTATGAAGCGCCTCCTAGGCTCGGGAAGGGTAAGAACAGGAGCAGTTACTAACTTCTCCTATAAAGTGCAGAAATGCTCACACTCAGCAGTCCACTGAAATTTTACTCCCTTCTGGGACAATTGCAAATGTGGTTTAGCAATGATACAGAAATCTCGCACAAAACACCGGTAATACTTAGCCAACTCGAGGAAGCTACACACCTCTTTAACACTAGAGGGTCTCTTCCAATCCAAAACTGCTGAAACTTTACTAGGATCAACAGAAATGCCCTCTGGATTGATGATATGTCCAAGGAAACTTACTTCTGAAATCCAGAACTCACATTTCTTTAATTTGGCATAGAACTGATTCTCCCTTAATGTACCCAGCACAAGCCTCAGGTGCTGCTCATGATCTTCTTCTGATTTAGAATAAACCAGAATGTCATCAATAAACACTACCACAAAATCATAAGATACTTGTGTAGCATACTGTTCGTCGCCTCCATAAAAACAGCAGGAGCATTGGTTAGTACAAAAGACATAACTTTAAATTCATAGTGCGCATACCTAGTGGAGAAAGCAGTCTTCTCAATATCCTGTTCTCTCAAACGAATCTGATTATAGTCAGACTGAAGATCAATTTTAGAGAACACCTTTGCTCCCTTCAATTGGTCAAAGAGATCTTCAATACGAGGCAATGGATACTTGTTTTTAATAGTCACTTGATTGAGAGCACGATAGTCAATACACATGCGCCAACTACCATCCTTCTTAGATACAAAAAGGATGAGTGCTTCCCATGGTGACACACTGCGCCGAATAAAACCCTTTGCCAACAAATCCTCCAACTGCTTTTTCAACTCATCTTGAAAAGGATGAGCCAAGCGGTACAGAGATATGGAGATAGGTTGAGTGCCAGGAAGAAGATCAATTCTAAATTCCACACTCCTCTTAGGCGGCAAACCAGGCAGCTCATCAGGGAAAACATCAATAAATTCCTTCACCACAGGAATCTCCTCAATAGATGCTGAAATGGATGGCTTCTCTAAAAGGGCCATGAGAAAACCCAAATGCCGCATACGTCGACCAGGAAATAAACTGGCCAAGGCAAAGATGGAACTAGATGGCACACCCCCTGGAAAGTCAATTCCACTCATGATGGAGCCTGCAAGGCAACTGTCTTCCAAAAGCAGCAAATCTTGGCACGATACCGATGCAACCAGTCCATGCCCAAAATGACATCAAAAGGGGCCAACTGAATCACCTTAAGGTTAGCAAAGAAATCTCATCATCAATGGTAATAGTGCAACCCGGGCAAACCATGGAACTTGCAATAAGACCCCCCAGAGAGCTAACTATCATAGAATTAGCAATCCTCTGCACTCCCAACTTAGCTCTACTAACAAACTCAGAGGATATGAAAGAATAGGATGCTCCAAAATAAAAAAGAATAAAGGCATCAACTGAATCCACAAGCAAAGTACATGATACCACCTCCAGATGTCCAGCTAACTCAGCAGTCGGCAAGGCATACACTCTTGGTGGCGCCATGGCAGCAAGAGCCCCGACACCCTATTGGTGCCCCAGAGCAACTGGGGGCGGTGGGGCGAGCTGAGGAGGAGCCGACGGCAACGGGCACCAAAAGGCCGCAGGGGGCACCCAGGTAGAGGGCTATGGGGGAGCAGTAGCTGCCAGCATCTGCACCGACCCCCTGAAAGAAGCAGCTGTAGTAGGAGCAGGAGGCACAGGCTCCCACTTGATGATGCTACCGGGATTCATCTGTGTAACACCCCAATTTTTGCTTTTCATGAATTTGAATGTCATTTTGCACTTTTGTGAATTTCTGGAATTTATTTGGAATTATTTGGAATTAATTTGAATTTATTCCCTTTTGAAATAATTAAAGAATTAAAAGTTTTAAATAAAATTTTGTTAGAAATAATTTATTTGAGTCCAAAATGTCTCAAAGTATTTTCCAGAATTTTCTGGAATTTTTCTGATTGTTTTGCTATTTTTCTTGAATTATTTGAATTTCTAGAAATTATTTTAATTATTTAATCGCTGGAAAATGCCGAGTGGGTTTTACTGTTCAAGCGACCGAGCCCGAGTCAGACTCGAGCCCGAGTCAGACTCGAGCCCGAGTCAGACTCGAGCCCGAGTCCGACTCGAGTCCGACCCGAACCCAACCAAACCCTAATCGCTTAACCGTTGGATCAAGATCCAACGGCCGAGATTGCGCCACGTCGCCCACGTGCGATCCGTGCCGAACCCGTCTGCACCCGTGCGATCTGAGCCGTCGATTGCGGACACGTGGACGGTTGCGATGCAGCCACATCACCTCTCCGTGTCGCCGTCGGATTCCGCCGCCGCAGCCGAGTGGGCCTCGTTTCGCGCGAGTTTCACGGAAGCCGAGGCCCCTGTTTAATGCGTCGCCGCCACCAACGTGAAGCCCTCTTCTGTGCGCACCCGTAGCCCCAAGTCTCCGAGCTCAAGCCGCCGTCGTTCGCCTGTAGGAGCTCACCGGAGTTGGAACTGCGTTCCGCCACGGTTCTTCGCCGTTTCCCGCCGCGTCCGTCGTCCTCCGCCGTGAACGTGCCCAGATCTGTAACCGCAAGGACGAGGCGCATCGGACCGCACCATCCACTTCGCCGGAGCACGCCCGCAACGCCGTCCCCCGTGTCGTCGTCTTCGTCCTTGGTGATCTAGCCCCGCCGCAACGCCATCGCTGACCCCGAGCTCCACCCACCGTCCGATCGAGATCGAACGGCCACGGTGAGTCCACGTCACCCCGAAACCCTAGAGAACCAGATTAGATCTAGACCGTTGGATCCGGATCCAACGATCCACGTTCATCCATGTCACTGTGCGAAGTTCACGTTACGGTGATTAGATCCATTTCAACCATTGGATCTAGATCCAACGGCTTAGATCGAGCCACGTAGCCGTAAACTGCACCGTGCTCGGGTGCGATAGTAGCCGTTAGATCTAGATCGAACGGTCCAGATTGACCGTGTCATTTCCAAACGCGTGAAGGTAGATCTGATCTGGACCGTTGATTTTCAAATCAACGGCCCAGAACGTGCCACGTGGCCGGGAGCCGGAGAGACGCGGTCCACGCGGGTCAGCTGTGGTCGTCGCTGACGTCACGTGCGGCGTCAGCGCGGGCCCGCGTGTCAGTGGGACAGCCAACCGCACCATGACGTCATCCGTTGACGTCACGGTGGGGCCCGCATGTCAGAGCCGCTCGGCCGAAGCGCGGTGACGTCAGCGCTGACGTCACCCGAGGGGTCCCACATGTCAGTGAGGCATGTACCCGTGGACCGGGTCCACGGTGAACCGAACACGAACCGTGGACCAAGTCCATGGACCGGTTGACGTCATGCCGACGCAATAATTCGATTTTTCAATAGAAAAATAATTCGGTGGAAATTCAAATCCATGCTGACGTCATTAATCGGATTTTCAATAGAAAAATATATGAATTAATTCGGTTTATTGATTTAATTGAATTTTCAAACTTCGAACGCTTATAACTTTTGCGTTTCAACTTCGATTTGAATGATTCCACTTTCTAAATTTTTATAAAATTGAGATCTACTTAAATATGAATTTTAATTAATTTTTGAATATGAATTTTTCCCTGTTTATATTTATTTAATATATTCTTTAAACTTTAAACAATTATAACTTTTGCATTTTAACTCCGATTTGGGCGATTCAAATTTTTAAAAATTTGTAAAATTATACCCTTTCTGTCTATGGACTTTATTTGAACTTTTGAACAATGGGTATGTAATGTTTTATTTATTTATTTCTATTTGCACACGTTACGAGTAGACGTTGAAGTACCTGAAGGCTTCGAAGGTGAAGTGTTGACCCAGGAGCCAGCTCAAGACCAAGATCAAGTACTTTTTGAAGGCAAGTTATGCTTTGACCATATTGATCCTATTTTTGAAATTTAATTGATTTAAATTATTGCATGCTAATTTAATTAGAAAATGCTTTAAATAATTCTGGGAAATTAGATAAATGCCAAATTGCAGTATGACACCTTGATTAACTACTTATGTGCCATGAACCCTTGTTACCCTAGATGTGGGTTATTTAGTTGGACATTATTGAATTGCCAACATGGGAATTTAGACCATTGTAGTATAATGCTTAGACCTGCCACGTCTACATGACATGATTTTGGTACATGTTAACCTTGACTTAATGAGATATGGAACGTATTTCTGGAGAGTGGCATGTGTTATTGATGATGATGTTAATGGCACGTGGTACATGGTAATCAACTAGGGGTTTGATAAATAGTTTCGACCGGGGCATGTGGCAAGATTGATCGGGTAGGCCAGTTGTGGCACCGGGGAAGTTGGTTTGGTTCTTCGGGTAGTCTTGCCTCGGTCACCCTAAGGACTTAACCTTGCAAGCCTTTGAACTGAGTCAAACGTGCAACCACATGTCTGTAATGGGACGGACCTAGTTGATTAAGTTGCTAATAACTTACTTGTGGGACCTAAGGGTGTCAACTATACCTTTTGTGTAGTTGTACGGGGGAGCGTACTGGGGTTGCGGCTAGGTACCCATCTAACGGTTGATTGGCCTAGACTTCGCCTTTGCTAAGGGAAGGGTTAGTGTACAATAACCGAGGAGGCCCACTTGTACAGTTAGAGGCCCACTTGTACAGTTAGAGGTCAACTTGTACAGTTACGGACACTCACCTTTGTGGTGTTTGGCTGTATCTTGTGGGTAAGGTGCATAACTTCTATAGAGTGAAAAATCTATTCGAATAGCCGACTCCGCGGCATTGGACATTGCTCGGGGATTACAGTCAAGCGTTAGATTTTCACGAAAACAACTTGTACTTGCAAAGCTTGGTTGGGTATAATGATGACGTTGATGGAAATGTGGATTAGGAAAGGAAAGTGTTTAATTAACTCCTGCAAAAATTATTGATGTTACTTCTACTTTTACTGCTTTCGAATCTACTTATACTACTTGTTAAATGCTGTTTTACTGCAAATGTACCCATTAGTCTATCCTTTGTATTAAGCCATGCATTTAGAATATTAGCTACATTCTGTGCATGATTTGCTGAGTACCAAGTACTCACCCTTGCCGCAATACAACATCAGTTGAAGAAGAGTCGACGCCAGCTTTAGAGGAAGAATACCAGGAGGAGCCGTCTAACTAGGGAGCGAGCCCAGTCAGTTGCTTGTGGTATACTGGATGGTGCCACGATATCTATTTCATTCCGCTGCAGTTATTTCTCTTTTAATAAGTCTTCGCCCTGCGAGGCGTATCTTTGTAACTTGACCATAAGGTCGAGCAACCAGTTTGGTTAATTAATTAAGGTACTATACTACTTCGTTGAGTATGATTGTGATATATACCGATGTTGAGACTGTGTGCACTAGCGTGATCCTGGACTAGTGCTGAATACACAGAGGGTCCGGATTTGCAAATTCGGGTCCCGACAATCTGGAAGACTCACCCCATATGGCCAGGTCGGCCACAATAGTGACACTCCCCTATCCACGCACACTCTGCAGCACGGTGTCTACCACCGCACTTGAAACAGATTATGCCCTACCCTAGAGCAGGATGAATAGCCACCCGTGAAGAAGATGGCTGAGGCTGCTTCACCTTAGCCCCTGAGGAGGAACTCTGTCCCCCTTTGAACTTCTTGGAGGTAGGTCGCTGAAAAGACCCACCCCTCCACCGAAACTCCTCTTCTGGCCACCACTAGAAGCTACTGGAACTCCTGAACCACCAGGGTTTTGCTTATCGCTGGAGAGCTCCAACTCGAGCTCCATGCCCTTCGCCTGGTCCACCACGGAGAAGAAGTCACGAGGGACAGTCGCCCCCCATGACAACTCTGAATTCCTGATTGAGGCCCCTACGGAACCTCCGCGCCTTCTCTCTATCATCCACTGCCACAGCCGGTACAAAGCGAACCACATTGTTAAACTCCTCCTCATACTCTGCCACCGACCTCTTCCCTTGAGAGAGGGTGGACAGGGTATGCTCCATCCTCTCAAGAAAAGACTTTGGGTAGAACTTGGCTCGGAAGTGAGCCATAAAGTCCTCCCAAGTGACCGAGCTAATAGCGGGGGCCCTCGTAGCAAGAAGCCCCTCCCACCAGATATCCGCTTGGACCTTTAGCTAAAAGGCCACAAAGCGAGCTCTCTGGACCAAAGTCAACTCCAGGACCTCGAACTGATGCTCCATGTACCTCGAGCACAAGCAATGGCTAAGGCAAAAGAATCCAGCACGGTAGAAGGAGTGACCCATCACTCATAGCTCATCAGATGACACGCCAACATGGTTGGCAAAAGCCCAACTTTTATAGTTGTCACATGGAAAGGATACGACTTAATTGGTACACATTTTATATGAGAGATCAGGATATGAAGAGCACAAACCAGAATAGCAATGTCCGCATAGATACATTCAATACTGCTATGTTGAAGAGGAGCTCTACTATGGGTTCATAGAGGAGATTTAGGAGATTGATTATATACTTTTCAAGATCCACCAATTTCAGTGCCATTAGGTCCACCTTGTAACATCCCGGCACCTAATGTGCCCAGAATGTCACCACAAAGGACACTACTATCAACCAAATAACAATCATAGAATTAAATTACAGCAACTACACTTGTTATATAATCAAAATTTCGGCAACATGTACTCTCTTTTTCCATGGTTTTAAGCATCATTAGTAAATTCATAGCACAATAGCATAATGTAAGATAACCATAGTATGATGAACAAGGTTTTCAACACCAATTCAAACCAAGGATAAAAACTTAAACATCACATGAACGACTACGGGCTGAACATTTAATCATATAAGCCAACACAACATAAACCACAACAAGTTCAATAAAGTAAGCCATCACTATGGTAGATCTGGTATGAAATTGTCTAATCAAGTGATGCTAAGTGAAGTGGTGAACCTAGTCCCCTTTCCCAAATGCCGTATTCAAGATACCTAGAAAAAAACAATAAACAGCAAGCGTGAGTTCATCACTCATCAAAGTTGTCGGGGATTGACTATCTGGTAAAAGACCACGGTACCCTCGGGTGATTCCGAGGCCACCGATCATACAGAAGATGCTCGGGAGTGGAGCTTCACACCTCCCGAGCATACCTACCCGTCTCACGACCATCCCTAACAATCACGAGCAAGCATGCTCATAAAAATCACGTCATAACTCGGGTACTTGGTCGGTGGACTCGGTCAATGCTACGAGGATGGAAGGTGGCAACCAATCAACCGAAGATCAGGGGAAATCTTACCCGAAATTCAAATAGCGCACAGATCAAGCGCAGCAGATCACGGACATAGTTGCATAGCGTAATTCCAGGGGGTAGTTACCTTCCATGTATCTCTAGGTGTAGTATTTAAACGCCCCTGACACCTGTAACGAAGGGGACCGCCCGATGGAATACAATACACTGGAGTAGGGTTATTATCTCGGCAGTGAGAGGCCCGAACCAGGATAAACCCCGCGTCCCTCTTCTCCCGACCTGGCATCGCTTGAACGACCTCCTCGGTTCGTACGACAGGGCTCTGTTGATCCCCCATTCAACAAGTAAGCTCGACGGGAGCCCGTTCTCCAATCGTCGACAGCTGGCGCCGTCCGTGGGGACGACAGTTTGATTCCCGTACGGATCAGGATCCTCGAGGATGCCGAACTCGGGGGATACTAGGAATCTCTGCGCCTTCGACGACGTTGAAGACGACGACATGTACTACGCCGGCGACGGCGTGGCCAATGTGACCGATCCTATCGATCACACTGAGTCCGGGAGCTCTTCCCCGGACCCTGGAATGCGAGGACAGGTCCTCCGTTCCCCAGACATTGCCCTCAGAGACCACGAGGATGATTATGACGGACTCTATGATGGCCTGGATATACCAGACGATCTGGAGTTCGACCGAGAGACTGCGTCTCAGGGGGACACGATGATGTCTCAATCACGTTCATCCCACTCTCGTCACGTCAACATGGCTGGGAGCCGTGCTGAGCCCGAGGTTCGATCCTCGGACGCTGCTAAGCGCGACCATTACGAGGCGGCCAGACTCCACCTAGAGGCGTCTTTGGGAAAGCCCTTGCGAGCATACGCCGCCAAGCGAAAGAAAGGCGAGTGTCCGGAGAAAGAAACTCTCGCGAGTATTGAACCCCCGATCGCGTCCCAGAACACCGCCGAAGCTCGCCGTCGCCTGTTCGCCAGAACTGAGAACGGTTGCAGGCCTTGGCAGCGGTCGTGCGCGACCTTCGCAGCTTCCCCGAACAAGTGGACCTAGAGGCCGTGGGCAAGGTCGTGGTCGAAGATCTGGAGAGGCTTGCTGCCGAGCTGAAAGTCTCGGATCCTCCTCACGACCAGGATGCCCGGAGTGTTTCCCGGGACCATCACAGACACTCTCCCATGCGCTCGCACAGAGATGAATCTCGGAGTCATGCTCGGAGATCGCCCCGGGCCACTAACCTGGTCCGGGAGAGGCCTCGGAATAGCTCCCGAGCAACCTCGGGACGACATACCTACAACCGTCCGGATTACGAGCATTCCAAACACTCCACGACCGAACGGTCGTCAGCACGACCTCCGCACGAAGTCTTCTCTCGACTTGGCCCGTGTGCGGGACGCTGGGCGGAGGACACACGTGGGGACCATTATGGTCGAGGGTCTCGCCGCAAAACCCCGAGCTTTGGCTGCCAAGCTTTCACGAGCTCTCTCCAGAGTGTCGCATGGCCGAACAGGTTCAAGCCCGGCCACATCGAGAGATTCAACGGGACCCAGAACCCGGACGAGTTCCTCTCGATATATACCACCGCCATCCTGGCCGCCGGAGGCGATGAAGGGGTAATGGCGAATTATCTGCCAACGGTCTTAGACGGAGCTGCTCGTACATGGCTCTTCAATCAAAAGGAAGGGTCCATACGATCTTGGGGCCAGCTCAACGCCGCGCTCCGAGCAAATTTCCAGAGCTGTTATATTCGCCCGGGAAAGGAGCGCGACCTTGAGCGCTTAATACAGACGGATGAGGAAACTCTGCGACAGTTCGTCCAGAGATTCATCCAAGTCCGAAACTCGATCCCGAACATATCGGACGAAGCTGTCGTCCGGGCTTTCAAGTTCGGGGTACGAGATGTGCGCTTCATGCAGGATCTGGAGATCCATCTGGATCTAACGGCAAACGAGCTCTTTCGAATGGCCGACCGATACGCCAACGCAGATGAGGCCGTCCAGTGGAAGAAAATGCTAGATGAGGGGAAGCTACCACCTCAGCCCGGGCTAGAAACCTCCGCTAGCAAAAAGGGCTCGAACTCCGTAGATAAGAAGATCAAGAAGAAGAAGAAAAAGCAGCTCCCACCGGGCATGGTGGCCGCAGTAGAACAGCAACAGCCCCGAACAACCCAGCCGCAGCACCGAGGGTTTAATGCTCGGGGAAGAGGCCAGCCGCACAGGCCCCGCGATCGAGGAGACCAAGTGGATCGACGGAGCGACCTCTACTGTCCGCTCCACCAGGCACACGGGCATGACCTACGGAATTACCAAACATGGGCCTACCGCCTGGAGCAGTTTTACAACGGTAGGGGTCCCATGCCATCGCTCCCAGAGCAGGGCGAGAATGGCAAAGGCAAGCAACCCGTCGAAGAAAACGAAGAAGACATGGAATATCAAGAACCGCAGAACCACATTGCGGTTATCTTCGGGGGTTCCTCCGCCTACAAGTCTCACCGGGATTTAAAGGACGCTGCGAGGGAAGTACACCATGTCACCCAAGGTAAGCCTCCAGTGCAACAACTCAAATGGTCCGAGTTGTCCCTCACTTTCTCCAAGGACGATTGTCCCTTTGGAATGACCAAACCACAGAAGCTTCTGATGGTCGTAAGCCCCACCATCAGCAACACTGTCGTCGGTCGGGTCCTTATAGACTCCGGGAGCTCTTTGGACTTGATCTCAGCTAAGGTTTTGGATGAGATGCAGATTCCTCGCTCCAAGATCAAAAGCATAGCTGTACCCTTCTTCGGAATAGTCCCGGGGACCTCGATCAAGCCTTTGGGCCAGGTCGTTCTGCCCTTGACCTTTGGCGGCCCGAGTAACTTCAGAACGGAGCTAATCACCTTCGAAGTGGTAGACTTCGAATCAGCCTACAACGCCATCCTCGGCAGACCGGCTTTGGCCAAGTTCATGGCCGCGTCACATCACGCATTTCAGTGCCTGAAAGTTCCCGGGCCAAACGGGGTCATAACCGTGAAGGGGAACCACAAGTCCGCACTGAATTGCGACAAAAGGGCATTGGATATGGTCGGCCAGTTACCCACTCGTGGCCCCGACCAAGAGCCGAAGCACTCCCGGCCTAAACTTGCCCTCCAACCTGGAGGAGAGACCAAGGCTGTTCCACTCAGCGAGTCGGAACCTGCCAAGGTCGTACATTTGGGATCTTCCTTAGATCCCAAATAGGAACTCGAGCTCATCACCTTCCTCCGAGCAAGCTCGGATGCGTTAGCCTGGGAACCATCTGACATGCCCGGGGTCCCTAGGGATGTGATCGAGCACAGGCTAGCAGTTCAGCCTAACAAAAAACCAGTGCGGCAAAAACTTAGACGCTTCTCCCCGGAAAAGCAAGCGATCATCCGGGAGGAGCTCGACAAACTCCTAAAGGCTGGCTTCATTAGGGAGGTCGAACACTCTGAATGGCTGGCCAATCCGGTCTTGGTCAGAAAGAAAGGGGGCAAGTGGCGCATGTGCATCGACCACATGGGCCTAAATGCGGCCTGCCCGAAGGACAACTACCCGCTGCCTCGCATAGACCAATTGGTCGACGCAACGGCGGGATCGCAAACCATGAGCTTCCTAGACGCTTATTCAGGCTATCATCAGATCAGCCTGTCGCGTGAAGACGAAGAAAAGACCTCCTTCATCACCCCATTCGGTACTTTCTGCTATACGACCATGTCTTTCGGTCTGAGAAATGCGGGAGCAACCTTTCAGCGCCTCATGCAGAAAACCTTCGCAGACCAAGTAGGTCGAAACTTGGAGGTCTATGTTGACGACATAGTGGTAAAAAGCAAGAGCGCCTCAGGTCACGTTGCTGATTTGGAAGAAACATTTCGTAACCTCAATAAGCATCAAATAAAGTTAAATCTAGAGAAATGCGTGTTCGGTGTGAGAGCTGGCAAGGTGCTCGGCTACATGGTCGGACCACAAGGCGTTGGGGCAAACCCAGAGAAAATCGAAGCCATTGAGAATATGAGGCCGCCCACATGCGTAAAGGAAGTGCAAGCTCTGACTGGGAGAATGGCTGCTTTAAGCCGGTTCATTTCCCGGCTGGGGGAGCGAGGACTACCTTTCTTTAAAGCCCTCCGCAAACACGATGGCTTCACATGGACAGAGGAAGCTGATCACTCGTTCAGAGAGCTGAAGCAGTACATTTCCAAACCACCCGTCCTCGTCACACCTGCAACGGGGGAAGAATTGCTACTATACCTGGCGGCAACCCCGCAGGCGGTGAGTGCAGTGTTAGCGGTGGAGAGAGATGGTTCCCAACGACCTATTTATTATGTCAGCGAGGTACTTCACGGACCAAAGGAGCGTTACCCCGAGGTCCAGAAACTATTGTACTCGTTGCTGATGGCTTCCAGGAAGCTGCGCCACTACTTTCAAGCGTACAAGATCGTGGTACCGACCAGCTTCCCGCTCAGAGAAATCCTGAAAAACCAGGATGCTAGTGGTCGCATAGCCAAGTGGACCATGGAGCTCGCGGAATTTGAAATAATATTTTCAGCCCGCATGGCAATCAAATCACAAGTTCTGGCTGACTTCGTGGCGGAATGGTCGGCTCCAGCACCACCAGCCAGCGAGACCACCGGATCAAGGGAAAACCGTTGGACCTTGTATTTCGACGGATCCCGAACATACGAGCGCTCGGGGGCTGGCGTCGTTTTGATCTCCCTGGATGGAGAACAAATCCAATACGCCATCCAACTACATTTCACCGCGACCAACAATGCGGCGGAGTACGAAGGTCTCTTGGCCGGACTTCAAGCGTGTAAATCGTTAGGAGTCCAACGGCTCACTGTGATGGGCGATTCACAGTTGGTCGTGAACCAGGTCAACAAGGAGTATCAGTGTTCTGATACCTCAATGGCGCTTTACCTGGCCGAAGTAAGGAAGATGGAGAAATACTTCAGGAATTTCGAAGTAATCTACATCCCCAGGAAGGACAATTCCATGGCCGACCAAATGTCTAAGGTCGGTTCCTCTCAAACTACCGCACCAGTGGGGGTGCTCGTCGATCACCTATACAAGCCCTCCATCCCCTCTGAAGAGGAGGCATCAGAGGCCGACGGTAGGGTCTCCTTCCTCGAGCAAAGTGAAAGTTGGATGACGCCATTCATCCAATACCTTGCGCATGGGACATTGCCCGAGGAAGAAGCCGAGCGTTCCCGGCTAACAAGGCGATCTTCTCAGTACAAACTGATTGAAGGCGACCTATACCGAAAAGGCGCATTAGGAATCCTTTCCAAATGCGTCTCTCAGGAGGAAGGCCAGTACCTTCTTCACGACATCCATGAAGGAATGTGCGGAGCTCACTCGTCATTCAGGACGCTTGTGAGCAAGGCCTTCCGACTGGGATACTACTGGCCTACGGCCTTGGCGGATGCACGGTCGATCGTAACGACCTGTCGAGCATGCCAGTTTCACGCTCGCAAAATCCGTCAGCCGGCCTATGTTCTGCAAACCATACCGCTCTCGTGGCCGTTCTCGACCTGGGGACTCAACGTCCTCGGACCTTTCCCCCGGGGTCAGAAAGGCTGCAAATACTTGCTCGTGGCCATCGACACTTTCACCAAGTGGATAGAGGCCGAGCCCGTATCGACCATCTCGGCCCAGGCGGCCAAGAGGTTCCTCCGCAGCAACATAGTAACTCGGTTCGGGATACCCAACCGTCGATCCTGAACAATGGGACCCAATTCACGGTGAATTGTTCCAAAGTGCTGCGAGAGAGTCGGGACCAAGGTCTGCTTCGCCTCTGTGGCACATCCATAGAGCAATGGAGCAGCCGAACGAGCAAATGGGCAGTTAGTTCAGGGCATAAAAAAGAGGGTTTTCGAAAGCCTCAACCAGCATAGACAGCAGTGGGTGGACGAGCTCCCCACCGTTCTTTGGTCCGTCCGCACCATGACAAGTCGGGCCACAGGCGAAACGCCTTTCCAACTCGTCTATGGTATGGAAGCCATTTTGCCTGCCGAAATTGTGCTGGGTTCCCCAAGGGTGCAACTGATCGATTCCATCGATCAAGAGGACGAGCGCCTCATCGACCTAGACCCCGTCGAAGCAACACGCGAACGGGCGCTGCTTCGGTCTGCGGTTTACCTACAAGCCCTTCGTAGGCACGCGGCCAAGTCAGTCCGACCAAGGGCCCTGCAAGTTGGTGACATGGTCTTACGAAGAGTTCAAGACATGTCAAAAGCCAATAAGCTAACCCCGCGGTGGGAGGGACCCTACATGGTCGTGTCCACAGCACGCCCGGGGGCTGTTCGCCTCGCGATGGAAGACGGTCGGGAGCTCGCTAGCTCCTGGAACATCGACCAACTACGAAAATTCTACGTTTAGACGCATATCTCTATCTCACGACCTTTCGTCTCTTCCGATAAGTTATTTTCCTTCCTACTTCCGACTTTGTCCTCGCTTTATCAAACGAGCATTGTCGACTACCGGCTCTGCGAGCGGGCTTAACCAACGAATATGTACACACCATTCCTCTTGGGCACCGGCCGGAAGCTCGCCCATCCGATCACTTTACACAGTAGATCTTCTCTGTATGTGTGGTCGGTCGCGAGCATTCCCTAAAGCCCGGTACAGCACCTACTCGGGTATGGTGACCCTACGTATTGTCGGCCTAAGCCCGTCTGCTCTACGAGCGTAACAATGCTAGCGTGCGTTTCTTTCTCGGCTCAAGCGACCTATTTTGATCGTTCAAAAAATGCGTTACGCTCAAAGATCCCCTCAGCTCTCCCATGAACAAACTCGTGCTCGCAACATTAGGGGCACGACCTTTGTCCATGGCGGGGGCTCCGTGCGACAAGAACGTTCCATCCTTTTCACCAAGTTTTTTGGCTAGGGACTCTTTGCTCGTACTATCTCTTTGCTCGTACTATCTTTTTTTACCTGGTTGCTCGTGTTCGCATTGTAAGCCCCTATGCAGGAACCTGATCTTTTCTCTACAGGGCCGATTTCGAGCAGGCAAGGTACGACATTCATAATTTTGCTCATTAAACCAAAAGATTGTTTTTTACAGGTTTTTGCACGAACTAAAGAAAAAAGAAGAGAAGCTAAGTCCTATGCTCGGCCTGGAGGGTAGAAAGCTCCTCTTTAAGGGAGTCGACCTCCGCCTCCAAGTCCAAGACTTTCCGCCGAGCCACGCAACCTTCAGCCGCGCTTTCCCGAAGGCGTTGCGCCTCCTTGAGCTGGGTCTCCTCGCGCTCCCGAGTTTGCTGGAGACCACGGCGCAGGTCGGGGACCTCATGTCATAGCTTCACCAACTCCTCCTCAAGCTCGGAACACTTCAGCACTGAAGTGCTCTTCGCCGCCTCGCTTTGGGAGAGTTGGTCTCGAAGCCCGACGATGAGGCTCCTCGCCGACTCCAGCTCCTTCAGGTCGGCCTCGTGCACCTCGGAGACCCGACGCTCGAGATCGGCGATCTTGGCGTCTTGCTCGCGGTGGTACGCCCAGTACTCTTCTGCTGGAACCGCGGAGGCGTCGATGTCCTCCATGGCCTTCGCAGCAAACTTCAGGCGAAAAAAGAAAGAAAAAAGAGTCAAAGAAGCCTCAAGAAGGTTGTTCGACATGACAAAGAAAGAAGCGGCACACTTACCAGAAGAGCCCGACTGACCAGCTTGTCTTGGAGCCGCTGGCAGTCGGTTGCGCCAGCTCAGAAAAAGGGATTGACCCACGCGGGATCGTCCTGGTCCCGAGCTGGCATGTTGAGTTCTTGCCCCTCCTGGACACCCGGTGCCCCCAGGAGGGCGACGGCCTTTTGCCCCTTGACCAACCTCAGGTCGCCCTGAGGTTGATCTTCCTCGACGGGCGGCTCGTGGCCGCCATCCTCCTGCTCGGCCGTTGCGCTCGAGGGCTGGACGCCAGCTACGAGCGCACCCGCACCTTGCTCCGCGGCCGGAGAGGATTGGTCGACGATGACCGTCTCCTCTCCTTGTTCCGCGGCTAGAGAGGATTGGTCGACGATGACCGTATCCTCTCCTTGATCCGCGCCCGGAGACGATTGGTCGACGACGACTGTCTCCTCTCCTTGCTCCGTGGCCGGGGGTGATTGGTCGACAACGACCATCTCCCCTCCCTGCTCCGCGACTGGAGGCAACTGGTCGACGACAGCCACCTCCTCTCCTTCATGCTCGGCCAGGGGCGTCTGGTCAACGACGACCACTTCTTCCCCTTGGCCCATGGCTGGAGGCAGCTGCACGGCAGCAGCAAACACCTCCTCTCCTTGACTCGCGGCCGGGGGCGGTTGGTCAAAAGCGATAAACCCCTGGCCCTCGGAACCGGTTGCCTGGGCCTCGCTCATGCTCGCCCCTTCACAAGGGGCCAAGGCCGTGGCTCCTTGGTCCTCGGCCCCTTGAGGGTCTCGCTCCTCCGCGGCTGGAGTCAGCTCCACATCCACCGGGGGAAGCTCGGGTTCCTCTGAGGCCGCGGCTGGCACCGGCTCCTCCTCGGCCTCGGCCATCACTTGGTTGAAGACGCGGTCGAGCTCGGCGTCAACTGCAGAGTCGAGAATCTCCTCAGCCATCTGACGGAAGTCCAAGGACAACATCCGAGCTATCACGCCCACGCCAAGCGGAGTGGGGTTAGCCCGGGAAAAATCGCAAGCAAAAGCAAAAAAGTTCGGCAAAGGAACCACACAAGACTTACTTCCGCCCGACGAGCGGTGTCCTCGCCCTCGGCTTCCTCGCTTGGGGCCACAGGCGCCCTGCCTGCAGCGGCCTCGTAGGCATCGGCAACGGCCACGACGCGTTCTTCTGCGGCGTCGCTAGCCCGTGCCATCGCCGGGTCGACATCGTCCATGTCGACCCCTTCCAGCGCCGAGGTCGATCGAGAAGACGACCTCCTGCTCCTTCTGACCAGAGCATAGGCGTCTTCCTCCTCTTCCTCCTCCTCAGGGTCCTCGACCACCTGAGCGAGCTGGTCCTGGAGGGCCTTGATTTTCCTCTCCAGCTGCTCCTTGCTCGGGGCGGACCTGGCCTCCTCCTCGGCCTTCCTCGCCTGCTCGGCAAGCTGTTCCAGACAGCCCATCAGCGCCGGCTTCTTCCGCTTGAAGTCATCAAACCAGATTCGAAGCTCTCTTACCTCCCTCCGGTCGGCGTACTCGAGATGTTGCGCGGAGGGAGCCCTGGTCGAAGCCCGGCGCTTCGAACGCTTGGCGTGAGGAGGCGAGGCGGATGCTTGGCGGCCTCGACCCGCCGACCTCTTGTGAGAACCCCTGGCTGGGGTGCTGGCTTGCAGCAGCGGCTCCGCGCTCGCCACGGCGAGCTCGAGGGCGACCTTCTCCTGCGAACAGAAAAAGGGAGAGATGAGCTCGGGAAACATGCCCTCGGGCAGGAGCAAACAAAAGTACTTACCGCGTCGCTGCGGTCAAAAATGTTCTTGGGGATCTGACGATTGGGCATCAGCTCCTTCTCCTTCAGGGCGCCGAACATCTCGGCGACCCTCTCCTCGACCCAGTCCATCCTCGGAACTACAACACGACCAAGTGTTAGAAGAAAAAGTAGCGCCAATCACCAGGAAGCAACAATGTTTGAAAAAATGCTCGAGGAACGCACCTAAGTTGTCTTCACGGGTGAAGTCCTGCCACCCGGTCACCTCGAAGAAAGGATGCTCGCGGCGCTACAGGGGGGCACCCGGTTGAAGGAAAAATCCCGGGCAATGTCCCGACCAGTGAGCCCCATTTGGGCAAGCTCGCTGATTGTCCTGAGCACCCGCTCCTCCTTAGGCTGCACGAGCAGGCGCGCCGACTCAGTAGGCGGGGTGGCCTCCCCAGTATAGACCAACTGGGATCCCTCCGCCTTCTTTTGGTAGAACCAAAGGTCGGCCCAACCCGACACCGAGTCCTTCAAAGCAACAAGAGGGTACTCGTATGGTCGGTTGGGCCGAAGGCGAAGGTAAACGCAGCCGGCGGGACCATCCCGGCCGGTGCGGAAAAGAGAATAGAAGTGGAAGAAAAGACTGGCGGTGGGGATCACACCCACGAACGCCTCGTAAAGGTGGGAGAAGATCGCGAGGACGAGAATGGAGTTAGGGTGGAGATGAGAGATCTCGCACCCGCAAAAGGCGAGTACAGAGACAAGAAACTCGCTCTCGGGCAAACGAAGCCCGTTGACGGCATACAGCTCGCAGGAGACAATCTCTCCCTCCCGCGGTGCCGGCGCCGCGTCACCTCCAGGCGCTCAACCCGAGCTCGGGTCGACATACCCCTCGTCGGTAAGCACCTGGAGCCTCCTTGGGTCATCTGGCTAATCCCGAAGCGTGCCATGGCCGAAGGGAGAGGGAGGGCGAAGAAGGTTCTTGGGCTCTAAGGCTCTTGGAAAATTCTGGCCGAGGACGAGCAAGTGCGCAATAGCCCCGTCCTTTCCCAGTGAGCGGAGTCAAAAAGGCTGTGCAGCGGCAGGTTAAAAGCCACCGCCCATCGCATAGCGACACCTGTCCAGTACGGCGGGAAACCGCCCAGTAAAGGCGCACTTTCCGAAGAACTGCTTTACCGTTACAGGGAGGCTTCTCGGAGAAGGAATCGAAAAAAAACTACCAAACGTCGCGCCCCTGCACGATGGACGCACGGCGGGCGAAGAAGGTCGCCTCCCGACGTAAGATGGTCGTAGATCACAACCAAAGGAAATCCAATCCCTCCTTCAGGTCTTCTTAGGCTCAAGGGGAAGCCCGAGCAAAGATGGTTCCCCACTTGAACCTCGGGGGCTAGCTGTCGGGGATTGACTATCTGGTAAAAGACCACGGTACCCTTGGGTGATTCCGAGGCCACCGATCATACGGAAGATGCTCGGTAGTGGAGCTTCACACCTCCCGAGCATACCTGCCCGTCTCACGACCATCCCTAACAATCACGAGCAAGCATGCTCATAAAAATCACGTCATAACTCGGGTACTTGGTTGGTGGACTCGGTCAATGCTACGAGGATGGAAGGTGGCAACCAATCAACCGAAGATCAGGGGAAATCATACCCGAAATTCAAATAGCGCACAGATCAAGCGCAGCAGATCACGGACATAGTTGCATAGCGTAATTCCAGGGGGTAGTTACCTTCCATGTATCTCTAGGTGTAGTATTTAAACCCCCCTGACACCTGTAATGAAGGGGACTGCCCGATAGAATATAATACACTAGAGTAGGGTTATTATCTCGGCAGTGAGAGGCCCGAACCAGGATAAACCCCGCGTCCCTCTTCTCTCGACCTGGCATCGCTTGAACGACCTCCTCGGTTCGTACGACGGGGCTCTGTTGATCCCCCATTCAACAAGTAAGCTCGACGGGAGCCCATTCTCCAATCGTCGACAAAAGTGTGTTGCAATACGAATCAAGATAATAACATGTAACATATATATGAATATACTTCATGACTTAAACCATGTGAGGATCAGTTCACACAAATTCTTCATTCACATTCTCATGTAATGCATCATGCATGCTCATGTTATGCTCCTTTTCTTAGCACATACCGGTATTGCCGAATGCACACCCGTCGGTGTGCATCCTCATTCCCTTCCATCCCGTGGAGGGGCCTACTCTTACTGTCTCACTCCCATTCACATCGGTGAATGGGATACGAGGTAGGACTTTTGTGCTCACTACGTGTGAGAACAGAGACCCGCATCAGAATGGGTCGCCTCTTCCATTATTAATGCACACATGCCATAGACATGAATAAGTTTGCAAGTACACTCATTTCTAACAATTGCATAGCCATAATTTGATACATGATCATTAACTAACTCCCAGATACCTAACCTAACAATTCATATTCATCTAATCAAATCCAAGAACAAGACATGGCAACCCAACATATCAAATAGTTCAATCGCAACAATACGAAATCATATGGCCACCAAGCCACATTCACCACAATACACTTGCCTTTAACCTCTCGAAACGGTGTGGCGAAAAGTCATTGTCACTCCCGGGGTCACACCACCTGCAAATAGATGCATTACACACAAAAACATGCCAACAAAGCAAACACAAGACTTATAACTACATCGATTCCGCGACCCACCCCTAAAACCTAAAAAACAGAAATATGCCAAACCGGGACTGCAGCTTTCTAATGATCATAACTTAAGTTCTACAACTCCAAATAAAGAAAGAGAATATATTTTCACAATCTACAGGGAATTTCCCATCTTTTCTAAGTATTCGAAAAACCTAATTCGGCCTCTAAGTTGCTCTAATCTGCAGATGAATACATGCACTACCATTCATGACATCGATTATACAACGCTCGATAAAGGGGGCATAACTTTTAAACGGCTGAATGAAACTTAGTGATTTATGTCTTCATCTAAATATAATTCGATTATCTACAACTTTTGCAATATCCAGTCCCCCAGAAAAAGAATCTAAAATTCTCAAATTCATGCCCCACGTCAGAGGTCTAATCTGCCCGAGAACAAAATGCAAGACAGATCTAGATTCTCCTTAAACACATCTAGTAGCAGCACCTAATTAGAGGTTTTTAGCAAAAAATTCCCCAACCTAAATAGCATCGAAACCTCCACAAAAAACGTACAATAACTTACCTCTGCTTGAAGGATCGAAAGGAACGACGAATCCCTCCCCCTCCTGGCCACGATCTCCCTCCAACCGTAGGAATTCGCCGGAGAAGGGAGGGGAGGGGCTACTTGGGGGAGAAACCCTAGATTAGGTCTGGCTAGGGGGGAGGGGAGGGGCGCAAGGGGGAAGGGGGTGCGCCGGCCAAGGGAGGTGTGGGCGCCGGCCAAGGGGGGATGTGGGGGTTGCGGTTGGGGGGTGGAGGAGAGGTGGGATAGGTTTTGGTGGTCCTCCCCCTCCACATGGGCCAAAAAATCCCCCACCAAGGCCTAGAAAACGGTCGCGCGGGGCCCAAACTCCCCGAAAACTGCTCAAAAACCCTAAATTGACAAAAATCGCGACTTAAACACTTATCGTATTGTCACACACCTCCAGCACGTGAAGGTTGATAAATATAGCATCACTACTGTGGACCTCGAACGTATTGGATACCAAGATGGACCATTCATACTTGCTAACCAAGTTGTTCAAGTCTTTGTTAGTGTTATGTCCTTGAGGCAGTCATATATATGATTGTAACATGACTATGTTTATGAATAATAATATGATTATTGGTCCAATGAATGTATATCATTATATTGATCAGCAAGTAGGTGACTTGCTTATGAAACTCTCTACTCATTGATATAATTCTGTAAGTATCTCAGATTGGGTATCATCATATCAACGATGAATAGATCAGTGCATGTATTGATCGATGATCATGTTTCATAGATCATGGGATGTGGAGATATCATCACTACATTGTGAACGCATGTTGAAGAACATGTGTTAGATAGACCCGCAATGGGACAGTGCGAGAATGTTCTATTCTTATATGTCATCAGTGTATCTCATACATAGTAGATGTATGATCGTTAGACCTGAGATTGTCACATTCCCTACATATGTAATAGTTTACCTTGGGGTTTCCAAATACTATTTCCTAACCGGATAGTTATAAAGGTAGCTTTCATGTTTACCATGAAACATGCAGAGGGAAGTGAGCAGTCAAGATGGAATTTGCCACTCTAGTGTAACGGAGATATATGTCTAGGCCACTCGTGTGATATGATTAAGGAAGTGCATGGCCATAGGATACGAGAGATGGATTGAACTATCAAAGGATACGAGAGATGGATTGAACTATCAAAGGATGACATGCTTCTTGCCTTGAGTTCGATCTTCATATACTTTGGCAAAGGGATTATACATCAGTACTTTGATTATATTTGTTTGGGAGTTGGCATGCCCTGCAAGAGCCACTATCGACTATTGTATTAGAAAAGGGTTTTCCGAATCTATGTCCAAATGCACATGGACCTACAGGGTCACACACTTAACGGGCTAGGACGCATTAATTCAGATTGGATCCGTAATTAATGAACCTACAGGGTCACGCAAGGACGCCCGCACTAGGAGGAAACCGTGGAGCTGTTCAAGCAGGAGCCGCACCCCAAGCAACGGTGAGAGGTCGAATCAACCACATCACTGCTGATATAGTTCAGAACACGTCGGACGTCGTACTGGGTAAGTTACTGGTTAACTCAGTACCTGCAACTGTTTTGTTTGATTCTGGAGCTTCGCATCCTTTTATATCTCAGAATTTTGCTGTTGAAAATGGGTTAAGAATGGTGAACCTTGGGCATGTGTTGCTAGTTCAATCCCCTGGATCAGAATTCCGATCTAATGTAGGATGTTCTGGGGTAGAGTTGTTAATAAATGGGGTAGAGTTCCGAGTGAATCTTATTATATTGGACACCCAGACCCTAGATGTTATACTTGGAATGGATTGGTTGACCAAGCACAAGGCTGTGTTAGATTATGGATGAAGAGTCGTATCAGTAGAAAGCCCGGACGGTAGAAGAGTTGATTTTCAAGCAACTGCCGTTCAAGACGGGCAGCTGATGGTCAACAGTGTGAAGACAGCCAGCATTGAAGATGTGCCAGTGGTCAGTGAGTACCCAGATGTCTTTCTTGAGGATTTACCTGGTATGCCGCCAGAAAGGGACATTGAGTTCATGATTGAGCTAGTACCTGGTACATCCCCAATAGCTAAGAGACCTTATCGGATGTCTATCGATAAGTTGGTGGAGATGAAGAAGCAGATCGAGGAGCTGATGGAGAAAGGATTCATAAGACCCAATTCGTCGGCATGGGGAGCGCCAGTCCTATTCGTCAAGAAGAAGGATGGAAGTTTTCGGATGTGTATTGATTACCGTGCACTCAATGATGTGACGATAAAGAACAAGTATCCGCAACCCAGGATCAATGATTTGTTGTCGGGACCCCGAATTTGCAAATCCGGACCCTCTGTGTATTCAGCACTAGTCCAGGAACACGCTAGTGCACACAGTCTTAACATCGGTAAATATCACAATCATACCACTCGATACTAAATAAGTACTTTATTTAAATAGTCAAACTGGTTACTCGACCTTATGGTCAAGTTACAAATATATGCCTCGCAAGGCGAAACTTATTCAGAGAAAAATAATAGCAGCGGAAAATCAAATAACTTCGTGGCACCATCCAGTATACCACAGGCAACTGACTGGGCTCGCTTCCCTAAGTAGATGGATTCTCTTGGAGCTCCTCCTCCAAAGCTGGCGTAGTCTCCTCTTCAACTGGTGTTGTGTTGAGGCAAGGGTGAGTACTTGGTACTCAGCAAGTCATGCACAGAATGCAGGCTAATATACTATATGCATGGCTTGGTACAAAGGAATAACTCAAGGTATATTTGCAGTAAAAAGCATTGGACAAGTAATATAAGTAGATTCGAAAGCAGTAAAAATAAGTAAAACATAAATAACTTTTCAATAAGTTTGGTAAACATCTCTCCCATCCTAAACCACATTTCCATCAACTTCATTATTAATCCAGCCCAACTTTTCAAACCAAAGTTATTTTTGAGAAAATCTAACCCTTGACTGTAATTCCCGAGCGATGTCCAATACCGCGGACACGGCTATTCGAATAGATTCTAAACTCTGCAGAGGTTATGCACTTTACCCACAAGATACAGTCAAACACCACAAAGGCGAGTTCCCGTAACAAAGTCTTTCGGAGACTTCTAACAATACAAGTGGTCCTCCCCGGTTATTACGCACTAACCCTTCCCTTCGCTAAGGCGAAGTCTAGGCCAATCAACCGTTAGATGGGTACCTGGCCTCAGCCAGACGCTCCCCGTACAACTTACACAAAGGGTGTAGTTGACCTCACGAGGTCCCACAGTGCGTTATTAGCAACTTAGTCAACTAGGTCCGTCCCATTCTGGACATGTGGTTGCACGTTAGACCAGTTCAAAGGCTTGCAAGGTTAAGTCCTTAGGGTGACCAGGGCAAGACTACCCAAGAACCAAATCAACACTCCCAATGCCACAAGCTGGCCCACCTGATTACTCTTGCCACATGCCCCGGTCGAAAACTGTTTATCAAACCCCAGTTGATTACCATGCACCACGTGCCATCAACATCACATGATACCTTTCCAAAACAGGTTCAATATATCATTAAGTCAATATTAACATTTGATTATCCAAAATCATGTTATGAGCACGTGTGAGTCTAAGCAGTATACTACAACGGTCTAAACCCATGTTGGCAATTTAATAATGTCCAACTAGTAATCCACAACTAGGGTGACAAGGGGTCATGGCACATACTTAAATAATCAAGGTGTCATACAACAAATTGGTATTTATCTAACCCCCATGTTTAAACAAAGTATTTTTCTAATTGAACTAGCATGCAATAGTTTAAATCAAAATAGATTTCGAAATAGGATCAACATGGTCAAAGCACAACTTGCCTTCAAAAAGTACTTGTTCTTGGTCTTGAGTTGGATCCTGAGTCAATACTTCTCCTTGAATCCTTAGGCACTTCAACGTCTACTCAAAAGCGTGCAAATAGCAAATACACGAATAAACAATAGGCAAAAAGTGTCCAAACATCCAAATAAAATCCAAAAACAGAGAGAACATAATTTTATGAGTTTTTAGAAACTGGAATCGTCAAATTTGGAGTTAAGACGCAAAAGTTATGATTATTTAAAGTTTAAATAATCAATTAAATAATTTTGCAGAGAAAAACTTTAGTCCAAAAATTAAATAAAATTTATATTTAGGTAGATCTCAATTTTATACAAATTTAGAAATTTGAATCACTCAAATCGGAGTTGAAACGCAAAAGTTATAAGCGTTTGAAGTTTGAAACAAAATCTGAAATCATTATTTCGAATTAATAAATCATTTTCTTTTTCGGAAATTAATTATTGCGTCAGCATGGACACGTGGACCAATCAGGTGACGACGCGTGGCCTCGGGTCCACGGACGGCGCGCTCGGTCTCGGTCCACCGTGGGCTCGGCCCACGGCTCACTGGCCGCCGACAGCGCCCCACACGTCGATGGCGTGCTCCCATGCGTCTGAAGGCGGCTAGGGCCACGTGGCATGATCAGGGCCGTTGGATCTAGATCCAGCGGTCTAGATCCACCCTAGGTTAACGCAGTTTCCAGCACGTGACGATTGTGGGCCGTTGGATCTTGATCCAACGGTCCAGATCCGATCTAGTTTAAGGAGTTTGGGTTGCACGTGGGCTCACCGTGACTGTCGGATCTTGATCGGACGGTGAGACCTTCGGCCCGGTGACGATGGCGTCGCGGCGGGGCTTAGTGCACGGAGGCGGGGCGGCGACCAAGGCGCGGCGCTCTGGGCTCCTCCGGCGACGTGCGTGGTCACGTTCGAATCGCCCTGGCTCGGGGATCCCGGATCTGGCCTCCTTCTTCTCGGGCGACGGCGGACGGCGGCGGAAGGTGAGAAAAACCAACACAAGACCCTAAGCTACTACGGCGAGAAATCCCGGGCAAGCGGCGGTGCTAGGAGTTTAGCGAGCTAGGGCAAAAGTAGCGGCGAAGTCACGGCGATCCTGGGGCGGGACCGGGCTTTAAATAGCCTCGGCTTCGCGCTCAATCCGTAACCCTAACGGATGCGGCGGAGGGCGGCGGCGCGATCCGATCCGGTTTCGGGCGAAGACGGCGACCAGCGGCCGTACCGCGTGTCCGATCAATGGCCACGATTGCGGTAGCGCGGGTCGGCGGACTTCGGTCGAATCGGTGCGACCCAATCCTGGCGTTGGATCTCGATCCAACGGTTGGGATCGAGTAGGTTTAAATTTGGTTCGGTCGAGTCACGTGGCACGGGTCGGACTCGAGTCGGACTCGGACTCGGTCGGTCGGATGAAACGATGCTCGACCCGATTGATTTTCCAGCGATTTAATAATTAAAATAATTCCCAGTAATTCATTTAATTCATTAAAAATAGCAAAAGACTCAGAAAAATTCCAGAAAAATTCTGGAAAATACTTTGGAACATTTTGGACTCAAATAAAATATTTCCAACAAAATTTTATTTGCAAAATTAAATTCTTTAATTATTTCAAAATGGAATAAATTCAAATAAATTCCAAATAAATCCAAATAAATTCCAGAAAATTCCAAAAATTCACCAAAGTGCCAAATCACACATGAATTTAAGAAAAGCAAAATTTTGGGGTGTTACAAACCTCCCCCCTTAATAGAATCTCGTCCCCGAGATTCAGGGCTCACTCTGAGAATAGGTTTGGAAACTCTTTCCTCAAATCCTCTTAGCGCTCCCAAGTCGCTTCGCTCTCTGCATGGTTGCTCCACTTGAACTCTCTGAAACGGGTTGACTTGTTTCTAGTTTCTCGATCCATTGTGTCCAGAATCCTCACGGGATGCTCCTTATAAGTCAAATCCTCTTGCAACTCAATTAACTCTAGCGGTGTGCATTTCCTCGGGAACTCGGAGACACTTCTTCAAGCTAGGACACATGGAATACATCATGCACTCCTGCTAACGATGCGGCAACTCCGGTGATAAGCAACTTCGCCTCTGCGGCTCAAAATCTTAAATGGTCCAACATAACGGGTGCGAAGTTTCCCTTTGGCATGGAACCTCTTAACTCCCGAGAGGCGTAACTACGAGGTATACAAAGTCTTCGATTCAAAACTCAAGTCTCGGTGACGGTTGTCGACATAACTCTTTTGTCGTGATTGGGCTATCTTCAACCTTTCCCTAATCATGGCGACCGCTTCTTCGACCTCTTGAAGAATATCAGGCCCAAAGACACGGCGCTCGCGGTCTCATTCCAATTCAATGGCGTCCGACAGGTCGACCATCTGATGCCTCAAAAGGTGACATCGTAAACTAGCCTGATAACTATTGTTGTAATCGAACTCGGCATACGGCAAACTCTTATCCCAAGAGGTAGCATAAGCTAATGCACAAGCTCTCAACATATCCTCGAATCTGGTTGACTCTCTGCCTGGTCCATCCGTCTGTGGATGATAAGGCTATCTTGAAGTTCAAACGGGTTCCCATGGCTTCATGCAACTTATTCCGTAACCTTGAGGTAAATTGGGTACCTCGTCTGACATACAATCCTCTTTGGCACTCCGTGCAAGCAGACAATCTGATCATGTACAATTCTGCTAATTTATCTCCCGAGTAAGTGGTCTTCACGGGGATAAAATGGGCTACTTTAGTCAAGCGATCCACTATAACCCATATGGAGTCATAACCTCCTTGAGTCTTCGGCAAACCGGTAATGAAATCCATTCCGATTTCCTCCCACTTCCACTCAGGTATTTTCAGCGGCTGTAGCAATCCTGCTGGTCTCTAATGCATTGCCTTGACTCTCTGGCATACGTCGCACAATGCAACATGCTCGGCAACTTCACGTTTCATACTCGGCCACCAGAATCTTTCCTTCAAATCCTGATACATTTTGGCGCTTCCAGGATGAATTGAGTACTTGGAGTCATGGGCTTCTTCCAAAATCAGTTGCTTTAACTCCTTCTTGTTAGGCACACAAATCCGATCCTTCATCCACAACGTGCCTTGCTCATCCAACTTGAAGTCCTCTGCCTTGCCTTCCTCCTTGATGAACTTAATCCTGCGGATCTTGTCATCATCATACATCCTTCTCGGATCTGATCCTCTAGGGTAGGCTTTACTTCTAATGCGGCCAAGAATCCGCTAGGTACCACCTCAATCTTCATTTTCTGAAAATCCTCACATAACTCATCCTGACTTGTGGCTAGCAACGTACTCATGGTATGGCTTTTCCGACTCAGAGCATCGGCTACTACGTTGGCCTTCCCGGGATGGTAATGGATTCCAACATTGTAGTCCTTGATCAACTCTAACCATCTCCTCTGCCTCATATTCAGATCCGACTGGGTGAATATGTACTTAAGGCTCTTATGATCCGTATATACTTCACATCTGTTTCCAATCAGATAGTGACGCCATAACTTCAAGGCATGCACTACGGCAGCTAACTCTAGGTCATGTGTCGGATAATTTTCCTCATGCGGCCTCAACTGCCTTGATGCATAAGCGACGACCTTTCCATTCTGCATCAGCACACATCCAAGTCCTTGGCGCGATCGTCACAATAAATATCGAAGCTTTGAGCAACATCGGTAGAACTAACACCGGTCTTGATGTCAATCGCTTCTTGACTCCTGAAATTCTTTCTCACATTCGGCGTCCATGCAAACTTCTTTTCCTTCTTCAAAGAATTGCGTAAGAGGTTTCGCAATTGTCGAGAAGCCTTCGATGAAACGGCGGTAGTATCCTGCCATTCCAAGGAAACTCCGAACTGGGTCACGGTCTTGGTGCTCACAATGTAACACAGCTTCTACCTTGATTGGATCTACGGCGACTCCTTCTTAGTTCATTACATGTCCAAGAAACTCCACCTTGTCCTTCCAAAAATCACTCTTACTGAACTTGGCGAAAAGTTCTTTGTTCCTCGACTTTTCCAAAACTCGCCTTAAGTGTCAGGCATGTTCATCCTCTGTCTTGGAGTAGATTAGGATATCATCTATGAACACGACGACAAACTTGTCCAAATATTCCATGAACACCTTATTCATCATATTCATGAAATATCTTTGGCGCATTAAATCGATCCAAAGGACATAATCGTAAACTCGTAATGTCCATATCTTGATGAGAATGCGATCTTGAATATCTTACCGATCGGATCTTCAAGCGATGGTATCGATCTCGAGATCAATCTTGGAGAAAACTCGGCTCCTCTCGGTGATCAAACAAATCATCAATCCTGGGTAGCGAATACTTATTCTTCACGGTGACTTCATTGAGTGCACGGTAGTCGATGCACATCCTGAAACTTTCGTCCTTTTTCTTGACAAACAAAACTGGTGCTCCCCACGGCGACGAGCTCGGTCTGATAAATCCTTTCTCCATTAACTCTTCTAGCTGTTTTTTTCATCTCTACCAACTCCTCGGTGGACATCCGATAGGGTCTCTTTGCTATCGGTCTTTGTGCAGTACAAGCTCTATCACAAACTCTATGTCCCCTGCGCGGCATACCAGGTAGATCTTAGGGAAAAACATCTGGGTACTCATTCACTACTTAGACATCCTCTATGATTATTTTCTTGGTACTTTTAACCATCAAGCTGTCCTTCTCTAACGGCAGGTAGCTTGAAATTCCACTTTCTTTCCACAAGGGCTCTCAACTGAGATAGTCCTTCGTCCACAATCCAATACGGCCTTGTGCTTGGATAACCAATCCATTCCCAATATGACGTCTAAGGTCTGGGTTTCCAAAATAATAAGGTTTGCTAGGAATTATATTCCATCTATTAGTATTCTCACCCCGGAACATCCTACTTTCGTTCGGAGTTCGGAACAGGGGTTTGAACTAAAAGCATGCATCTAAGTCTTGCAATCCTCAAATCATTTCTAGTAGCAAAGCCTTGCGAAACAAGCGAATCTGAAGCTCGAGTCAAACAAAGCATGCAGTCTTGAGTTAACAAGTAACTTACCCAAGACGACGTCCGTAGCATTCTGCAGTGCATCTGCGGTGACATGGTTGACTCGGCCTCTCACCACAGTGCAGGGTGTGGCTCTGGTCTTTGGCGTCCTAGCTGGGTGGTTCCTAGATTGAAGCGAATCGGGTCACTCCTGCTGTCTTCTTCGGACAAGCTGTTGGCAAAGTGTCCTGGCTCGTTGCTTGATTGTAGCGGCGTCTTCTTGTTCCTTCTTGTTGCTGGAGTAGTGTTTCTAGCGGGGCTGGGGTCTAGTAGTTCGATTGATGGTCTTGGTCTTTGAGGATGGTGTCCTTGTTGCATTCGTGGTTGGAATCAAGAATTGATTTGGTGCAACTCTCGGCGCCATTGCGTCCCCTGGCGTGATCCTTCTTTGTTGCATCCTGCGCTTCTGTTCTCATCCAGTTCCTTGCGCTTGTCCTCAAGAATAAGTGCCTTATTCACCAGCTCTTGGAAATCCGGAAAGGTGTGGGTGATCAACCCTACTTGCAATCTGAGTTAAGTCCCTTCATAAAACGAGACTGCCTGGATTTATCTTTCGCTACATCCTCAGTGCGTAGCGTGCTAGCTGTGTGAACTTGTTCAGGGTAGTCGACCGGGTGATTACCTTGCTTGATGCTCTGAACTCCTCCTTCTTAAGGTCCATGATTCCTTCAGGCACGTGATCTTGTCGGAATGCAAATTTGTGAACTCTTCCCAAGTGATATCTTGAGGGTTCTCTTGCGTGGCACGAAGTTCTCCCACCATTCGTATTTGTTCCTTCCGGTGATGAGAAGCGAGAGTACCTTCTCATTTCCTATGCATTGAGCTATGTGTAGCTTCCTCTCGATTGATCTTAACCAATCATCGGCCTCCAATGGATTGGCATTCCCAGAGAAAGTGGGTGGGTGAGTTCTCATGAACTCGACAGCCTTTGTATTCTGGCGTGGTCCCCGATTAACTTGATTAGCGGTGGCCTGAGCGGTGACGTGTTGCATTTGTTGCATCATAGCATGCATCAAGCGAGTGCGGGCAACGAAAAGCTCGAAAATTCTGCACATCCGGTGGCGGTGCTGGTGCTCCTCATTGGGGTTTTCTGTGGCGAGAACCACTTCCATTGCCTCCAAAGTTTCCACGGGTGTTCACCATCTGTCGATTTGCTCTAGGTTTAGAGATGAGAGGGAAACAAGAATAGACAAGTAATATGGAACTTATGCGGGGCGAAAGGTGTAACTTTTAAGGTCCAACTTTATTATTAATAACTTGGTATGGCTGCTTACAATGCCTAAGGGCCTTGCAACACATACTGCACACTCAGCAAACAATGAAAATCCAAATCAAACTAACTCTGGAGTCTAACGCCTAAAGGGTGACTCTTTATTCTATGACGCGACTCGGCGAAGGAGTCTCACTATAGAACCTATGCTCACTCATCGAGAAAACCTCCACGGCCTGGGTACGGTTGCTGTGGCATAGGCGCGAAACGATTGCCATGTCCAAAGAATCGTGTCCTCTGTGGTAGTCGAAGAAGCGATGTCTTCATCGAGATCCGACTCCTCACGGATCTGGCTCGTGTAGCTCAAATCTTGGCTCTGGGTCTAGTCCGTACAAAGTCATCTCCAACTCGTCAATCCTTCGCAGAAGGTGTGCCACATACTCTTGAGCTTCCCACCATCTCGTTCTTCTCTGCCGTGATCTCCTTGCGGGCCTTCGTAGCTCCTTGCTTGTATTATCTAGTACATCCTCCTGGGCGACAACAAATCGTGCCAACTGTGTAACCGTGGCATCCTCATCCTGAATCGCCTTCGGGTCAAGAAGGTTATCGCTGCGCGGATGATAACGGAACACCGTGCTCTCCAACTCTCTGGCGTAGATACGGGTAACGTGCCGCATTGCTCGTCGTGATACCTCTTGGATACCCATCTCGCATTGTAGATCTCTGGCGGCAAAGGTGTATCGGGCGATTGCCTGGGCCTTTTTTCCTAGCAGGTACCTCAATCTTTACGTCACAAGCCTTGATCAATCCCGCTTGTCTGATCACTTCCACTTGGTATTGCGGCTTCTCAAAATCTCCGAGAGTTTGTAGCATATGCCAAAGTTCCGCGGCGTGACCAACTCCCAGATCAACGTAGTTGAACTCTTCCTCCATCTGTCACAAGAGTGCTTTACGTAAGAACTCGGAATTTTTGAATTGTGACAAGGTAAGGAAAATTTCAGCAAGAGACAAGAAAAGAGAGAAGGGGATAAGTCGAGATGTCATTTCTTATCTTGACAAACTTTTAGCTTTAGAAAATAGGTTTTATCCTCACTACGACCATTCTAGCTAGGGTTGAGCCTACGGTCAGTATGGCTCTGATACCACCTCTGTCGGGACCCCGAATTTGCAAATCCGGACCCTCTGTGTATTCAGCACTAGTCCAGGAACACGCTAGTGCACACAGTCTTAACATCGGTAAATATCACAATCATACCACTCGATACAAAATAAGTACTTTATTTAAATAGTCAAACTGGTTACTCGACCTTATGGTCAAGTTACAAATATATGCCTCGCAAGGCGAAACTTATTCAGAGAAAAATAATAGCAGCGGAAAATCAAATAACTTCGTGGCGCCATCCAGTATACCACAGGCAACTGACTGGGCTCGCTTCCCTAAGTAGATGGATCCTCTTGGAGCTCCTCCTCCAAAGCTGGCGTAGTCTCCTCTTCAACTGGTGTTGTGTTGAGGCAAGGGTGAGTACTTGGTACTCAGCAAGTCATGCACAGAATGCAGGCTAATATACTATATGCATGGCTTGGTACAAAGGAATAACTCAAGGTATATTTGCAGTAAAAAGCATTGGACAAGTAATATAAGTAGATTCGAAAGCAGTAAAAATAAGTAAAACATAAATAACTTTTCAATAAGTTTGGTAAACATCTCTCCCATCCTAAACCACATTTCCATCAACTTCATTATTAGTCCAGCCCAACTTTTCAAACCAAAGTTATTTTTGAGAAAATCTAACCCTTGACTGTAATTCCCGAGCGATGTCCAATACCGCGGACACGGCTATTCGAATAGATTCTAAACTCTGCAGAGGTTATGCACTTTACCCACAAGATACAGTCAAACACCACAAAGGCGAAGTTCCTCAGAATAAAGTCTTTCGGAGACTTCTAACAATACAAGTGGTCCTCCCGGTTATTACGCACTAACCCTTCCCTTCGCTAAGGCGAAGTCTAGGCCAATCAACCGTTAGATGGGTACTGGCCTCACCCAGACGCCCCCCGTACAACTTACACAAAGGGTGTAGTTGACCTCCGAGGTCCCACAGTGCGTTATTAGCAACTTAGTCAACTAGGTCCGTCCCATTACTGGACATGTGGTTGCACGTTAGACCCAGTTCAAAGGCTTGCAAGGTTAAGTCCTTAGGGTGACCAGGGCAAGACTACCCAAGAACCAAATCAACACTCCCAATGCCACAACTGGCCCACCTGATTACTCTTGCCACATGCCCTTGGCCGAAATCGTTTATCAAACCCGCTTGATTACCATGCACCACGTGCCATCAACATCACATGATACCTTTCCAAAACAGGTTCAATATATTATTAAGTCAATATTAACATTTGATTATCCAAAATCATGTTATGAGCACGAGCATGAGTCTAAGCGATACTACAACGGTCTAAACCCATGTTGGCAATTTAATAATGTCCAACTAGTAATCCACAACTAGGGTGACAAGGGGTCATGGCACATACTTAAATAATCAAGGTGTCATACAAAGAAATTGGTATTTATCTAACCCCATGTTTAAACAAAGTATTTTTCTAATTGAACTAGCATGCAATAGTTTAAATCAAAATAGATTTCAAATAGGATCAACATGGTCAAAGCACAACTTGCCTTCAAAAAGTACTTGTTCTTGGTCTTGAGTTGGATCCTGAGTCAATACTTCTCCTTGAATCCTTAGGCACTTCAACGTCTACTCGTAAAGCGTGCAAATAGCAAATACACGAATAAACAATAGGCAAAAAGTGTCCAAACATCCAAATAAAATCCAAAAACAGAGAGAACATAATTTTATGAGTTTTTAGAAACTGGAATCGTCAAATTTGGAGTTAAGGCATAAAAGTTATGATTATTTAAAGTTTAAATAATCAATTAAATAATTTTGCAGAGAAAAACTTTAGTCCAAAAATTAAATAAAATTTATATTTAGGTAGATCTCAATTTTATACAAATTTAGAAATTTGAATCACTCAAATCGGAGTTGAAACGCAAAAGTTATAAGCGTTTGAAGTTTGAAACAAAATCTGAAATCATTATTTCGAATTAATAAATCATTTTCTTTTTCGGAAATTAATTATTGCGTCAGCATGGACACGTGGACCAATCAGGTGACGACGCGTGGCCTCGGGTCCACGGACGGCGCCGCGATCTCGGCTCGGTCCGTGGGCTCGGCCCACGGCCACTCCGCGATCGACGGTGGCCCCACACGTCAGTGACGTGCTCCCATGCATACAGTGCGGTGGCTAGGGCCACGTGGCATGATCAGGGCCGTTGGATCTAGATCCAGCGGTCTAGATCCACCCTAGGTTAACGCAGTTTCCAGCACGTGACGATTGTGGGCCGTTGGATCTTGATCCAACGGTCCAGATCCGATCTAGTTTAAGGAGTTTGGGTTGCACGTGGGCTCACCGTGACTGTCGGATCTTGATCGGACGGCTGAGGACCTTCGCTGGTGACGATGGCGTCGCGGCGGGGCTTGGTGCACGGAGGCAGGGGACGGCGACCAAGGGCGCGGCGCTACGGGGCTCCTCCGGCGACGCGGCGTGGTCACGCTCGACCGCCTGGCTCGGGATCCGGATCGCCTCCTTCTTCTCGCGACGGCGACGGCGGAAGGTGAGAAAAACCAACACAAGACCCTAAGCTACTACGGCGAGCAATCCCGGGCAAGCGGCGGCTGCTAGGGTTTAGCGAGCTAGGGCAAAAGTAGCGCGGGGTCACGGCGGTTCTCGGGGCAGGACCCGGGCTTTAAATAGCCTCGGCTTCCGCGCTCAATCCGTAACCCTAACGGATGCGGCGGAGGACGGCGGCGGCGCGGTCCGATCCGGACTCGGCGAAGACGACGACCCGCGACCAGACGTGTCCGATCAACGGCCACGATTGCGGTAGCGCCGGGTCGGCCGGACTCGATCGAATCGGTGCGGCCCAATCCTGGCCGTTGGATCTCGATCCAACGGTTGGGATCGAGTAGGTTTAGAGCTGGTTCGGTCGAGTCACGTGGCACGGGTCGGACTCGAGTCGGACTCGGACTCGGGTCCGGTCGGATGAACAGTACTCGACCCGATTGATTTTCCAGCGATTTAATAATTAAAATAATTCCCAGTAATTCATTTAATTCATTAAAAATAGCAAAAGACTCAGAAAAATTCCAGAAAAATTCTGGAAAATACTTTGGAACATTTTGGACTCAAATAAAATATTTCCAACAAAATTTTATTTGCAAAATTAAATTCTTTAATTATTTCAAAATGGAATAAATTCAAATAAATTCCAAATAAATTCCAGAAAATTCCAAAAATTCACCAAAGTGCCAAATCACACATGAATTTAAGAAAAGCAAAATTTTGGGGTGTTACATTTGTTTGATCAGTTAAGAGGAGCCGTAGTTTTCTCCAAGATCGACCTGAGATTAGGATATCACCAACTGAAGATTCGGTCAGAAGATGTACCGAAGACTGCATTTTCGTCAAGATATGGACATTACGAGTTTACTATTATGTCCTTTGGTCTGACAAATGCACCCGCTTATTTCATGACCTTGATGAATAAAGTTTTTATAGAATACTTGGATAAGTTTGTCGTCGTGTTCATAGATGACATACTTGTTTACTCCAAGACGAGAGAAGAACACGCCGAGCATCTGAGGCTAGTTCTTGAGAAGTTGCGAGAGCAGCACTTATTTGCTAAGTTTAGCAAATGTGACTTCTGGAAAAGTAAAGTGGAATTTCTTGGACATGTGATAACTGCCGAAGGAGTTGCAGTTGATCCTAATAAAGTAGAAGCAGTATTGCATTGGGAGCAACCGAATTATATATGTCAAGGATTGTCTGTTTGCATGGAGTGCCGAAGAAAATAGTGTCGGACAGAGGTACCCAATTTACCTCAAGATTCTAGAATAAACTACATGAAGCCATGGGAACCCGTTTGAACTTCAGTACAGCATATCATCCGCAGACTGATGGTCAGACGGAAAGGGTTAATCAGATTATGGAGGACATGCTGCGAACTTGTGCTCTAGCATATGCTACCTCATGGGACAAGTGTTTGCCGTATGCCGAGTTCAGCTACAATAATAGTTATCAAGCCAGTCTGCAAATGTCACCATTTGAAGCTTTGTATGGTCGACCCTGTCGAACGCCATTAAATTGGAGTGAGACAAGTGAGCGTCATGTTTTTGGACCAGATATTCTCCAAGAAGCTGAAGAGCAGATTGCCATGATCCGACAAAGATTGAAGATAGTTCAGTCGAGACAGAAGAGTTAAGCTGATAATCGTCGTAGATACTTGAACTTTGAACCGATTTTGTATACCTCAGAGTTACAACTCTCAAGGGAGTTAAGAGATTCCATGCCAAAGGGAAACTCGCACCGCGATATGTCGAACCATTCAAGATCCTAAGCCGCAGGGGAGAAGTTGCCTACCAACTGGAGTTGCCGCAGTCATTAGCGGGAGTGCATGATGTGTTCCACGTGTCACAATTGAAGAATTGTATTCGAGTGCCAGATGATCAAACACCTTTGGAGTCAATCGAGCTGTAGGATTCAATCCTTAGTTAGCCTTGAATCTCAGGGTCGAGATTCTGTTAAGGGGGGAGGTTTGTAACATCCCAAATTTGTGCTTTTATTTAATTTATTGAGTTGATTGAATTTTTGGAATTTTCTAGAATTTATTTAGATTTAATTTGAATTAAGTCTTTTATTGAATTATTTAAATAATTAAAAATTTTAAATAAAATTTTGTTGGAAGTATTTTATTTGAGTCCAAAATGTCTCAAAGTATTTTCCAGAATTTTTCTGAGCATTTTGCTATTTTTCTTGATTTACTTGAATTTCTAAAATTATTTTAAATATTAAATCACTGAAAACCCTAAATGGTTTTACTGTTGGAGTGACCCGAGTCAGACTCGAGTCCAACCAAGCCATGCCCGAGCCAGACCCGAACCCTAACCGCGCGACCGTTGGATCTTGATCCAACGACCGAGAATGCGCCACGTCACCCCGATCGGATCCGGATCGGATCCGTTCACGCCTGGGGCAATCCTGGCCGTTGATCGTGCACGCGTGTACGGTTGGGATTGAGCCACATCACCTTCTCCGTATCGCCGCCGGACTCCGCCGCCGCGCCCGAGTGGGCCTCGGTTTTCGCGAGATTCACGGACGTCGAGGGCCCTATTTATTGCGCCGCCGCTACCAACGTGCTCTCCTCTTTCGTGCGCACATGTTGCCCTAGGCCACCAAGCTCAAGCTACCGCCATCCGCCCGTGACCAAGGCCAAATCCGAGACCCCCGCGATGAGATGCACCTGGGGGGAGGATTCACTTCGCCGGACTCACGCTCAAACGCCGTTGGCTAGGTCGTCACCCCCAACTCTGGCGTCCCCAGCTTCGCCATGCCATCGCTGACTTTGTGAACTTCACCAGCCATCCGATCTAGATCCGACGCTCCAGGTTCGTCCACGTCACCACACCGTGCAAACCCCCAGATTAGATCTTAGCCGTTAGATCTAGATCATACGGTTAGGGTTAGATCCAGTGTTACTGATTAGATCTATTAGCTACCATTGGATCTAGATCCAACGCACCAGATTAAGCCACGTAGCCCATTAACCGCACTGTGATAGATTAGATCTCAGCCGTTAGATTTACATTGTACGGTTAGATTCAACCCATGTTGTAGCGTTAGATGTAATCTTGGCCATCCGATCAAGATCGTACAGTGTAGATTGTGCCACATGTCAGCCGCCGGGTCATGCCACGTCGCCCCCACGATGCGGTAAAAACTTGATCGGATTTCAACCGTCCGATCTAAATCGAACGGTCCAGATCAACCGCGTTGATCACAACGTGCGGGAACCAAATCCAATCCTGACCGTCGAATTTCAAACCGATGGCCCAGATCGCACCACATGGCTTGGAGCCGAACCGGCGCGGTCAGCCGAGCAGTGCCCAGTCGTCGCTGACGTCACACATGACGTCAGCATGGGGCCCGCGTGTCAGCGGTGCGACCAACCGCACGATGACATCAACCGTGATGTCATGCTGATGTCATGGTGGGGCCCACGTGTCAGCCCGTTCGGACGAGCGGTGCTGACATCAGCAGCTGACGTCACCCGAGTGGGGCCCACATGTCAGCGGGTCATGCGCCCGTTGACTGAGTCCACTGTGGACCTGAACGTGTGCATGGACCAGGTCTGTAGACCGGATAACGCAAGCATGATGCAATAATTCGATTTTCATTTAGCAAAATAATTCGATGGAAATTCAAAATCCACGCTGACGTCATATTCTGGATTTTTCAATAGGAAAAAATGAATTAATTCGATTTATTCTTTTAATTGATTTTTCAAACTTCAAACGGCTATAACTTTTGCGTTTTAACTCCGATTGAGGTGATTCCAATTTCTAAATTTTTAGAAAATTGAGCTCTATTTAATGGTGAATTTTATTTAATTTTTTGACATGAGTTTTTCTCTGTTTTTATTTATTTGGTGTTTATTTATCCGATACACCTAGACGTTGAACTGCCCGAAGGCTTCGAAGGTGAACTTTTGACCTTGGAGCAAGTTCAAAACTAGGAACCAGTACTTTTTGAAGGTAAGTTATGCTTTGACCATGTTGATCCCACTTTTGAAATTATGTTTATTTAACTTATTGCATGCTAGTTTATTTTAAAATGCTTTTGAATAATTCTGAGAATAGTTATGTGACCTACTTGATTATGCCACCTTGTTTATAATAATTGTATGCCATGAATCATTTGTCACCCTAGGATGTGGAATAATAATTGGACATTAATACTTTGCCAACATGGGTTAATTAGACTGTAATTAGCCAGCTTAGCCATGCAATCGTGCCATCGATATAATTTTGAATGTCGAAAATTAATCTTGACTTAATGAGAGATGGAACATGATTTTGAAAATTGCTACACGTGTCGTTGATGATGTTGATGGCACGTGGTGCATGGTAATCAACTGGGTGATTAAATGATTTAGACTGGGGTAAGTGGCAAGATTGTTCTAGTGGGCCAGGTGTGGCACTTGGGAGGTCACATTTGGTTTTATTGCTTTGGTTACTTGTGAATCCTTGGGTAGTCTTGCCTCGGTCACTCTAAGGACTTAACCTTGCAAGAATTTGAATTGAGTCCTTCATACAGCCACAAGTCTGGAATGGGACAGACCTAACTGAGTAAACTTTGATGTCTAGTCTTTGGTACTGTCGGGTGGTGTGAGGCCGAGTTTATGGGTAGGCTCACATGGCGCAAGAGGGGGGCCATGAGAGTGGTAACCAGTCCCATCAGTGTTGAAACCTTAGCGGGCAGTACCAGGTCTAGAAGTAGCTTTTGAAAGGCTTTGTTACGATCACTCGCCTTGGTGGTGTTTGATTGTATCTTGTGGGTAAAGTGTATAACCTCTGCAGAGTGTACAACCTATTCGAATAGCCAAGTCCACGGTATTGGACACTGCTCGGTGATTACAGTCAAGGGTTAGACTTTTATGAAAATGAATTGGTTTATGGATACTTGGTTTATGGATAAAATTTGTCAAGTTGATTCATGTCAAAATTGCCAAGTTGTACTTAGAGAAAATGAGTATTTGAAATCAACTTTGGAAAAATTTGCAGGTGGGAAGAAGAAATTGAATATGATTCTTGATCAATCAAAAGTAAGTGTTAAAAATAGTGGAATTGGTTTTGATCATGTAGAACACTTGAAGAACAATCCCCCTGTAGTCGTGAAAACACTTGGTACTGGTAAAATTGAAGTTCTTCCACCCAAACCAAGTGTAATAAATTTCAAACCTGCTAGATTGTGTGATTTCACTGCAAAAACCTCATCCACACAAACACAAGGGGCTAGTACTTCTAGAGCTAAATATAATTGTTCCTTTTGCCACAAAATTGGTCATCTAGTGAATTTTTGCTATAGGAAGGCTAAACTTAAGAAGAAGGAAAGAATGAAAAATTCAAAAATGACTAGAAGAGTTGAATTTGTTGAAAAACTCAAGTTGGATTTTTATAAACTTGGTAATGAGGCTTCTAGGACTTATGACAAAAAGAGAGCAGGTTTGGGATATTACAAGAAAGTGTCTTCTACTCCTTTTCATAGACATGATTGCTATTTTGACACCACTAGGCTGAGAAACAACCATGTGATAGGTTTTGGGAGATCAAATAGAAACTTTCATAGTTCTACTTCTTTGCCTTCACAGGTTGCTGTCCGAACACCAAATCATCGAGTGATCCAGTATTGGATACCTAAATCTTGTTTGACTAACCCCAGTACTGGATCCCTGATGTAACATCCTCAGTTTCGCTTTCTGGGAAAAATCTAATTTAAATCAAGTAAATTCAAAAATTGGAGTTTCGTTGGTGTTTATGTTAACCTGGCATCCTTTCCCATCCAAAATCGGAATTTAATTTCCTTCTGTTCGAAAAATACAATTTCCAGATTCCCGCCGGTACCCGAAATTTCACCTGAGTCCAAAAATGCTCCAAAAATCCCGAAATCACTTCAATTAGGTCCCAAATATTCCAAAATGATTTTTGGGATGATTCCAAAGATTTTTGGAACTCCGCCCCTATTTTATCTCGCGCGGCTTTTGTTTAATGCCCGCTATTCGCTCCAGAATATTCAAATCCACAAATTTCATCCAAATTCTGCGAAACCAATTTTATTGGGTTCCAAATATTCCAAAATGGTTCTAGGAATTTTTCCGGAATTTTTAGACTATTTTTGCTAATTTTTCTTTAGGGCGTCACCTTTACGTAACTCTTGGCCAATAGGAGCTTGACACGTGGCGCTACAGTACCTTTCTTCAACCTCACGTTGGCAAGATTCCAGGGAAGAGCTCCTAGCTTCCATCCATGGAGGGCATGCACTTTAATCACCCATAACTTCCACCGTAAACCTCCAAATCGCGAACCGCCGGGTCCGTTGAATCCATGACGATGAATCCCTTCCATTCCCCACCATCAATAGCCCGGGATCTCGCCGGAATTTGAACAATCTTGCCAAAACCGAAATCGGCATTAATGGGCATAACTCGGCCGTTTCAACTCCGTTCAGCACGATTCCTCCTCTCAAATCTCCGTGTTGGAGTGCTCTTCCCGGTGGTCTCATTTTTCTTTAGCCTTTTCAATCCAATCGGCCGGGAGATCGAGAAAACCGACGGGAAACTACCGTTTTTGCATTTTTCATGTTCATCCTCGTTTCTCCCTCTCCGGTGGGTCAATCCTCGTTCTGGTTGTTTCCTTGTGATCGTGTGGGAGTCTAGTTTCTAATTCATCCATCAATTTTAGGATCCATCAAGATTTGAAGGAGAATTCCACGTTTTTGTCACTTCGGCCGAAACTCCGTTTTTCGCCAAATTCATCTTCTCCGGTGAGTTTGGATTCAATTCCTTGCACTCCTGAGTCTATTTAGATGTACTCTAGATGATCCCTCATCCAATTGGTCTAGCCATGTTTCAAGTTTTGGAGAAAATGTGGTTTTTGGGCATGGTTGGTGCTCTCTGTTTTGGCTCGTGCATGTGCATGGCCGACGGCCGGCCACCGCCGTCGCCCCGCCCGCCCCGCCCTCGCCGGCGCCGGCGCCGCTTTCCTGCTGCGCCACCTCGCTGCTGGCCGCGCCGGCCGCGCCACCGACGGCTTCCTCGCTGGCCAAGACTCTCCTCCTCCTCGCCAGACTCGCGCGCTTCGACGCGGCCGCCGGCGCCTGGCCCGGCCGCTGCAAGGCGCCGCGCCAGCCACCGCTGCCTCACCGCGCCTCGCGCCAAGACGGTGCCCTGCCGCCGCCCGCCATGGGCTCCTTGGCCACCACGCATGGAGGAGCTAAGCTCCCCTGTTCTTGCCATGGCCAAAAGCTTGAAGAAGCACCCCCAAGTTTATGACAATGGGGCCCACTAGTCATAGAAACAAACCTTCAAAAAATTCAACCAAAAAGAAGATACTCCAGAATATTCCCCGATTTTATATTTTTCAAGATTTTCCGAACTTCAGACACTCATAACTTTTCCGTCCGAACTCCGATTGATCCCGTTCAAGTTCCTAAATTCATCTAAAATCAATATCTACCTGCCAGTACTACTTTTGTAATTTTTGGTTTTTATTTATTTTCTTGTTATTTATTTGTTGTCTCGTTTTGCGCGTAGCCGAGGAGCCGTCCGAGTCCGCCGACCCCGCCGCCGGACTTCAAGCATTCGACGACCTCGCCATGACCGAAGGCAAGTCTCCTTGACGCATGTTGTCATGATCTCTTTGCCGACACACCAAAGGAAGTGTGTTAATTGCATGGCATCAAGAGACGATCATGTCTTGTAGGTAAAGTTGTACACCTCTGAAGAGTTAAAACTATTCGAATAGCCGTGCCCACGGTCAAGGGCAAAGCAAGGAATGCTTTCATATTAGTAAACTTTGGTTTTGGTTTTAAAACTAAACAGTGCTTTGTTTTGGGATTCGGGAGTGGTTAGAACTCTCGGATGTTTGGTGGCGGATTGAGCCAACAAGGTGGAAATAACCTATTTAATGCCTTGACGGAAAGAGTCATATGTGATTAAACTACTCTTTCAAAAGTTGGCAGTTAGAGCCTTTATATTGGTGATGGTGGATAGAACCTTCACTGCAATACTACATAATTCAATTGTTAAAATAATTGTTAAAATGTGCTTCATGACAATTATACTTAAGTATGGTTTATGAAATTTGGCTTTGTGCAAAAGAACCTTATTAAGCTTCCTTTGGAAAGCCCCACATATACATACTTTCCCCAACTTGCTGAGTACTTTTGTACTCACATGCTACACATCTTGGTAGAATTCGAGGAAGATTACCAAGATAGCTAGTCGCGTGTCTTGTCGTCGCCTGTGGTGTTTTTGGTGTTTGCTCTTTGTCGCTTTTGTTTCCGCTGTCGTGTCTCCGGTCTCGTGACCGAGTATTGTAATAAGTGGCCATGTGGCCCATACTTTAATATTTATGTTACAATTTCATTATGTTTGGCAATGACGTATCACTGTTGACTGTGTGTACTAGCTACTGATCTGGGACTAGTACAGAAATACACAGGAGATTTCAGATAGCTGATCCGGGGTCTCACACCTGATGTCATTTGCTCATGGCTTGTAGGTCCTTCAAGAGAGGAAGGAGAACATGTGGATTGTAGACTCAGGCTGCTGTCAACACATGACCGGTGATTCAAAATGGTTCTCCTCCCTAACAAAGGCATCTAGAAATGAGACTATTACCTTTAGAGATGCAGTTATTGGACGTGTTTGTAACACCCCGGCATTTAATATGCCCGAATGCTACCAAACATAAGCTAAACAACAACTAAATATCACATTTAAACATAAATTCCAGCAAAGGTACATATGCTAAAAACTGATATTTCGGCAGCATCTCCTTTGTTTTTCCATGAATTAACACAATATCAATATCATGGCAAGATATATCATAGCACACGACATCTAAAACATCAACATAAATGGATGTATCATCAAACTACGCCAATAATACCACGCTCAACCACTTCATAAACTATAACGAAGCAAATAAGGGATCACAAGCATGCTAGATTAAACCATACATTAACTTTATGGCACAACTCTTAAAATCATGTCTCCAAGTGATTAATCATAGACTATGATGGTGGAGCTACGTGTAGAAGTGTTGCTAAACCCCTTTTTCCCGCATGCCGATCTCAAAGTACCTAAAAACAACATAAAACACAAGCGTGAGTTCGAAACTCAGCAAGCATATTGTAATGGACAACAATAACAATATCATAGAAAATAACATCTCACATCATGTATATCATCTCAATCATGAACACTTTAACAAAATCATCATCATTGTGTATGCAATGCAATGCAATGCTCATATCTCCTTGGAAACTCATACCGGTATGGTTGAATACACACCCGTCGGTGTGCACCCTCTCCCCCCTTCCATCCCGAAGATGGAGGGTGCCTACTCCTCGCTTCCACAACCCACGGTAGATGGAATCACGATGTAGGACTTACTCTATTGGCTCTCCGGATTAGTCATAACTTTCTCACCGACCTTCCCGGATTAGTTAATGACTTTCTCACCGCCCGGGCCATGTAACATGTCATGAATGCAAGCATGCCAACATCATATAAAACTCATATTTTAACACATGGCGCCATGTAACATGTCATGAATGCAAGCATGCCAACATCATATAAAACTCATATTTTAACACATGGCGTCATAACATCTTAAAAATGCTCATCATATCATAGCAATCATTAACACATGGCAAGTGGACATATATCATGTAAACAATTCCATCTAATCTCAACATGCAACCTACAACTCGCTATCCATCACAACACACTTGCCTCAACCACGTGCAACGGATTGGCGGGAAGTAGAAGGCACTCCCGGGGTCACACCTCCTGCACAGGGGTATCACACAATCACAATCATAACCACAAAACAGTACACAAACCCCCATTCAATCCCAACATGGTTCCCTACTCGCAAAACATAAAACAGAGGTTCTGTCCCGTCGGGACAGCAGCCTTGCAAAAGGCATAACTTGAGTTCTGGGACTCCGAATGAATTAAACGAGTACACCCTCGCGTAGCTTAGGAAATTTCCCAACTTTCTCTAGGTATATGGAAAGTCTGATTCGGCCTCTAAAGTTGTTTAATCTACAGATTACCGAGATCTGTTCCAATCGCATCACAGATTTTAACACGCTCGGTAAAACAGTCATAACTTTCAAACGGCTGGGCGTAATTTCAATTTATTTATATGCACTGAAAGTTAATGAAATTATCTACAACTTCCTAGAAGTCCGTACGGCCAGATTCCAACTCTAAATTGGCGAAAACGCGAACCCTAGCTCGAGTGCTCAATCTGCCCGAAAACAGAAACGTGGCAACATCTAGATCTAACCCAAATTACTCAAATCCAGCACCTCCAATTGATCTAAAAACTTGATAAACTCCCTAATAACAGTACCTAGATCGTCCCCGAGGAGCCCCATGATCATACCTTTGCCCGACGCACGAAAACTCCAATCGATCTCCTCGCTCCTCGCTCCTCGCTCCTCGGATGGATCCATGAGGATGCAGGGGTGGGGAGGTCACCCTAGGGCAGCAAGGGGGGTGGAGGAGAGGTGGTGTTCAATGGGGAGCAATGGGGGCGCCATGGGGGCAAGAGATGAGGCGGCTAGGAGGTGGAGGGAGGAGGAAGGGTGGCGGCTAGGGTTAGGGGCGCATGGGGCAGGGGTGGACGCCCCAAGGGCTGGTGGGGAGCCCTTTTACCAGCCCCCACACCCAAACCTAGTCCGTTACGGAGACCTACTCCATCCCACCAAAGCCCACCAAGGCCCAAACTCCCCTGGGAAGGCCCAAAACCCCGGAAACGGCCCGAAAAAGCTATTAACCTCCATATCCTACAGTTTTAACCTTAATTCCACATCTCATAATGTTGTTAACCTTATCATGCACGTTAAATAAGGTTACGACACTCCGTGGCGACATAACACTTCAACCGGCCCAAAAACGCGAGAAAACCCTAAGCCGAAAGGTTTTATTCTCTAGTTTCACCTTCTATAATGTCACACCAAACCATAGTGTCACATTCTTCCCCCCTTCAACAGGATTCGACCTCGAATTCGAAGGACGCCAAAAACAACAACAAAGTCCCCGAGGGACAAAAGACTTCCTTACAACATAAAACATTCACACAAAGACTCAAACCGGAACAAACGACAAACGAGTTCTCAAAACCAACCCTTGGCGAGGAAATGTTGATTTAGCTCAACAAAGTGCAACCTCGCACGGTTCCTCCACCCCAATTGCCAAAAAGACCACGAAAGAACACGGTCTCACACTCCTCATTCGATACATTCCTTGGCACTAAAGTGCCTGATCCCTTTAGCAATGCTACTTTCCAGAAGAACACGGCTTCAACCGCTAGAACCCTCTTCAGCTCCCACGCACAAAAGTGTTTTTCACACATCAACCTCTCTACTATGGTTCGCCGTAATCAAGACGACGCAAGCCAAGAGAGACACTACACTCCAAGACAACCCACTGTTTGAACAACGGGGTTTAAAACCATGCAAAAGATTCATCTTTTACAAAAGACCAATACCCACCGCTAACATCAAAAGGGAAAGCTTTCTTTAAAACCAAAGTTCTTAAAACCCGCAAGAACAGTAACAACCGAACAAAATGCTACAGTTGACTCCACTCGCTCATAGATCGACAGAGAAGATCCAATACACTTGAAAAGGAAAAGCAATTACTAGCAACCACCAAGTGGTCCACTAGTACTTAATCAACCCTATCGAGGAACACATCAACAAAGACAATTCTCCAAGAAGGTTTGAATTGAGTCAAACTCAACCTTCCTTTACTCCTCACCTTTAAACCATTTACGATCCACTACTAACAACACCTAATGCTTAGATCGATAACAACCCATATTGGATTTCTCATCCAAGCGGGTCTCGCCCTCAAGCTTTCCACCCAAGGACTAAAACAAGGACACAACGATTGGATAAACTCAACCACAAACCATGAATCCAATTGATCCCCATGCTTAACCTTGAATCCAATGCACTACAATCACTTTGGAAAGGATTCGACAACAACCAAAGAGCATTCAGTTTAACTTTCTAAACCAAGATGCAAAGGAAACACAAATCCCCTTCATCACAACCAACATACCAGAAATTCTTTATTCTTTCTTTTCATACTAGAAAGAAATGGACATCTCGATTCATAACATGAATGCAAACTTTTCAAGAGCACTCCGGATTAGTCATGTATCCATATATGACTTTCTCACCGACCTGGCTCAACGACTCCTTTATCATTAAACATCGATAAACATTGACATGTTTTCCTTTCCACCATTCATTCATCATGGAACAGCCAGTACCGATTAGTCATTCACCAAACGACTTATTAGGTATCAAAGAATTGAAACACCATTAACATCGAAGGTTGCAGAAATTCATATAGACCATGACTGCAAACCGTTAGCAGGAAAAGACCACGTCATAACAGAACCCTCCATTACTTGAAAGCTAAACTTGCAAAACCTCGCATTTTAACCGAAATCAGCATTTTGGAAAAGAACATCGACTCCAAAGTCAAGCATCTGCACACACAACCACCACAAACTTTCTCAAAGAGAAAGGGAAACTCATAGCACAAACTAAACAAGTTAGCCAAAACCAAATATTTGCACCAATTTCTACGAGTTTTAGGGAAACTCTGAAACACAGCATATGGAACACCTTGACCGAAAACCCTTCAACCAAAATGGCAAGCAACCAAACCAGTCCAAAAGCTTTTAAACACAAGCTCAGCATAAAAAGAACCATATCTAGTACTCCACTACGCTTTCCATTAAAAGACTTCAATAATTACTATCTACTTCCTAAGAAGCCCCAACACAAATAAATCAGAAACTTCACAACAAAATCTTCCTCTAGTTACCAATCCCAACACTTTTAATTAGGGTTTAAGGTGCTTATCGAAAAAGGCACCCAACCAAAACTATATTGACATGACCCTCACGGGTCACCGAATCATAATACATCTTATTCCAAGTTGGAAACATAGTATTTCAATAAATCTTTCAGCAAGATCAGCATATAAATTTCATGCCACCTATATATTCACGTCTCGATAACCGAACCTTATTCAGTTAAACAACGACTTCAACATGTAAATATTATGTCTACAAGACAAAGTTCATAACTAGGATTCCAAGGCATACATTCATTAAGGATGAAATTGTACATCATGTTAATTATCCAAAGCTCACTCCATCGCAACATGTTAAAATTTTCCCCTATTTTAACCATGGTTTTCCAACGAATAATCTAAACAGTTACCACAACTACTTAGTCATCAATAACAACAAATGGGCATAATCATCAACCAACAACATTACTTTTAGCCACCCTATACATAGGTGATAACAAAATTACCACCACACAACATACTCCCACTATTTAAAATAGACTGAATACTAGCATTAACACTACCATTAACAACATCATTAACAATAAGTCTTATGTCTTCTCCATTGATATCAATACTAGCATTGTAGCGACACAACTGCATACTTCCAAAGATACTAGTAGTTTGCAACAACATAAATAGCAACTCTAATCAACATCCAAATTAAAGTCACTAGTCAACACGATTAAATTTCTCTATTAATCCATTAGATTAGAACATCTTTAACAACCAAAGAAAGTTTCTTTTACAATAACAAAGTCTACATCATCTTAATGTTTTAACTATGCATCAAAGTTTAAACTTTTAACATTAACAAGGATCATAAGCACTTTTAAAGCAAGGCAACAGATTCTAAGCATGTACATTAACACATTTAATCATTCTCGCTAAGAGTAAACTGCAACACTAGTAGTCTATTTATTCTCAAGCTAGAGATATTAATCACATTGAATTGATTCAACTCAAAATTTAACTTAGCAACACATCAATCCATAAACCACATTGTTACCTACTACATAACATGCTAAACATCAATTCTTACTAGGGACAAATGATTTCAGTCAAAAGACTACTTTGTTTACTGACATTTTAGTTTTAAAACTCATCCCAAATTCATAAGGAAAATTTGACTCTCAAAATTGCGATGAGACAAACCCAAACTTGGTCATGCAAAGGAATTCTCCAAAACACTTTTTAAATCTCAAAGACTCCTCTTTGGAGGGAACCAATCGATCAAATATACCTTTGCAAATAAACCCTAACTCCAAACTTTCACAAAATAGGAAGGGTTCTTCAAAGATGATTTTCTTAAACCAAAGAAAATAACGAATCAAACACCACTTACTTCTACAAAGACACGTAACTTCAGCCCTGACACCTGTGTCCGCATAACTCTGCAATAACTCCGTTAACCTCGGAGAAAGACAAACACAGGGATAAATTTGAATGCTTCTTCCCCATAAAGCCATCAACAAACTAATCATTAAAACTGGAAAGGCGCCCAAAAGAAGCGCAACACTAGACTCCTCTTCTTCGTCTTCAACCAAGGAAGACAAAACCACACACCGCATACTGAACGATCAGCGAAAAACCAATACCAAACACTTTCCTTTTTGGTTTCCATCACTAAAACCAAGACCAACAAAGACCGATCACAGAACGATAAAGAACATCCGAAGGAATCCACCACCAAACTCTTCTATTTGACTCCAGTTAACTACCCGATCTACGACAGAAAGGGTAAGCACTCTTCTCCTACAGGGGTTAATAGTTCTTCGGTGATGGCGCTAACCGGCCATACCGTCAAACCTCGCCCTTACTATGAACAAAAAGAGGTGACCGAAACCCTTCGGTACCACAATTCCACTCTATCACAACAACAAGAGCAATTCAGTCATTTATCTCATAGACATAGCAACATGCTTTATCAAAGGAAGCATTCAACATCATAGCTTAAATACAACATTTAAGCTTAAAGAAACGATACCCATACCCTTTCCTACTGTGCATCCATTGTGTGTCAAATTTTAGATTAGTTATACCACTTTTGCAAGTTTTAATGTTGCTATCCTATGACAAAATTTTAGTTAAGACCTAAGCCATGTTTCTAAGTTATTCCACATCATATTTTAATTGCAACCTATAGCATAACACTAAAAATACACATTCCAAGGACCTACAGCCCACTCTGATACCAACTGTAACACCCCGGCATTTAATATGCCCGAATGCTACCAAACATAAGCTAAACAACAACTAAATATCACATTTAAACATAAATTCCAGCAAAGGTACATATGCTAAAAACCGATATTTTGGCAGCATCTCCTTTGTTTTTCCATGAATTAACACAATATCAATATCATGGCAAGATATATCATAGCACACGACATCTAAAACATCAACATAAATGGATGTGTCATCAAACTACGCCAATAATACCACGCTCAACCACTTCATAAACTATAACGAAGCAAATAAGGGATCACAAGCATGCTAGATTAAACCATACATTAACTTTATGGCACAACTCTTAAAATCATGTCTCCAAGTGATTAATCATAGACTATGATGGTGGAGCTACGTGTAGAAGTGTAGCTAAACCCCTTTTCCCGCATGCCGATCTCAAAGTACCTAAAAACAACATAAAACACAAGCGTGAGTTCGAAACTCAGCAAGCATATTGTAATGGACAACAATAACAATATCATAGAAAATAACATCTCACATCATGTATATCATCTCAATCATGAACACTTTAACAAAATCATCATCATTGTGTATGCAATGCAATGCAATGCTCATATCTCCTTGGAAACTCATACCGGTATGGTTGAGTACACACCCGTCGGTGTGCACCCTCTCCCCCCTTCCATCCCGAAGATGGAGGGTGCCTACTCCTCGCTTCCACAACCCACGGTAGATGGAATCACGATGTAGGACTTACTCTATTGGCTCTCCGGATTAGTCATAACTTTCTCACCGACCTTCCCGGATTAGTTAATGACTTTCTCACCGCCCGGGCCATGTAACATGTCATGAATGCAAGCATGCCAACATCATATAAAACTCATATTTTAACACATGGCATCATAACATCTTAAAAATGCTCATCATATCATAGCAATCATTAACACATGGCAAGTGGACATATATCATGTAAACAATTCCATCTAATCTCAACATGCAACCTACAACTCGCTATCCATCACAACACACTTGCCTCAACCACGTGCAACGGATTGGCGGGAAGTAGAAGGCACTCCCGGGGTCACACCTCCTGCACAGGGGTATCACACAATCACAATCATAACCACAAAATAGTACACAAACCCCCATTCAATCCCGACATGGTTCCCTACTCGCAAAACCTAAAACAGAGGTTCTGTCCCGTCGGGACAGCAGCCTTGCAAAAGGCATAACTTGAGTTCTGGGACTCCGAATGAATTAATCGAGTACACCCTCGCGTAGCTTAGGAAATTTCCCAACTTTCTCTAGGTATATGGAAAGTCTGATTCGGCCTCTAAAGTTGTTTAATCTACAGATTACCGAGATCTGTTCCAATCGCGTCACAGATTTTAACATGCTCGGTAAAACAGTCATAACTTTCAAACGGCTGGGCGTAATTTCAATTTATTTATATGCACTGAAAGTTAATGAAATTATCTACAACTTCCTAGAAGTCCGTACGGCCAGATTCCAACTCTAAATTGGCGAAATTGCGAACCCTAGCTCGACTGCTCAATCTGCCCGAAAACAGAAACATGGCAACATCTAGATCTAACCCAAATTACTCAAATCCAGCACCTCCAATTGATCTAAAAACTTGATAAACTCCCTAATAAAAGTACCTAGATCGTCCCCGAGGAGCCCCATGATCATACCTTTGCCCGACGCACGAAAACTCCAATCGATCTCCTCGCTCCTCGCTCCTCGCTCCTCGCTCCTCGCACCTCGCTCCTCGCTCCTCGGATGGATCCATGAGGATGCAGGGGTGGGGAGGTCACCCTAGGGCAGCAAGGGGGGTGGAGGAGAGGTGGTGTGCAATGGGGAGCAATGGGGGCGCCATGGGGGCAGGAGATGGGGCGGCTAGGAGGTGGAGGGAGGAGGAAGGGTGGCGGCTAGGGTTAGGGGTGCATGGGGCAGGGGTGGACACCCCAAGGGCTGGTGGGGAGCCCTTTTACCAGCCTCCACACCCAAACCTAGTCCGTTACGGAGACCTACTCCATCCCACCAAAGCCCACCAAGGCCCAAACTCCCCCGGGAAGGCCCAAAACCCCGGAAACGGCCCGGAAAAGCTATTAACCTCCATATCCTACAGTTTTAACCTTAATTCCACATCTCATAATGTTGTTAACCTTATCATGCACGTTAAATAAGGTTACGACACTCCGTGGCGACATAACACTTCAACCGGCCCAAAAACGCGAGAATACCCTAAGCCGAAAGGTTTTATTCTCTAGTTTCACCTTCTATAATGTCACACCAAACCATAGTGTCACAGTGTTATTGCCAAAGGTACAGTTAAGGTAAATGAACAGTTCACTCTTAAAGATGTCTCATTGGTCACAAGATTGAAATTCAACTTGCTTTCTGTGTCTCAGTTGATTGATGAAAATTTGAAAGTAAGCTTTAAACCAGATGCTTGTAGAGTTGTAGATGCCACTGGAAATCTGATCTTTGAGATGTCTAGACTTGTAGCACATGGTTACTCACAACATGAAGGGATTGATTTTGATGAAACTTTTGCCCCTATTGCTCGTTTAGAAGCCATTCGCATTCTCTTAGCATTGCAGCATCAAAAGGTTTTAGACTCTATCAAATGGATTTGAAAAGTGCTTTTCTAAATGGTTTTATTCAAGAAGAGGTTTATGTCAAACAACCCCCTGGATTTGAAAATGCAAAATTTCCTAATCATGTGTATCATCTGTCAAAAGCTCTTTATGGGTTAAAACAAGCTCCACGTGCTTGGTATGACAGATTGAAAGGCTTTTTACTACAACATAACTTTGAAACAGGAAAAGTGAATAAAACATTATTTGTTCAACGTTCAAATGATCAATTTCTGTTGGTGCAAATTTATGTGGACAATATCATTTTTGGAGGCTCGTCCCACTCCCTTGTATCACACTTTTCTGAGTTGATGTCCAGGGAATTTGAGATGAGCATGATGGGAGAATTGACATACTTCCTTGGTTTTCAAATCAACCAATTGAAAGAAGTAACCCTCTTGCACCAATCAAAGTACATAAAGGAGTTACTGAAGAAATTTTACTTGGGAGAAGGAAAATCAGTGTCTACTCCTATGAGCACCACTACAATTTTAGATCCCGATGAAAATGGTGTTGAAGTGGATCAAAAGGAGTACAGAAGTATGATTGGGTCACTATTGTACCTGACTGCTTCGAGGCCTGACATACGTTTTGATGTGTGTCTATGCGCTCGATTTCAAACTTCTCCTCGGGAATCACATCGACAAGCAATCAAAAGAATTTTCAGGTACTTACGCTTCACATCCGAATTTGGTATTTGGTATTCATGTTCATCTTTACTTGCACTCCAAGGCTTTTCTGATGCTGATTTTGCGGGGTGTAGATGTAACATCCCAAAATTTTGCTTTTCCTAAATTCATGTGTGATTTGGCACTTTGGTGAATTTTTGGAATTTTCTGGAATTTATTTGGATTTATTTGGAATTTATTTGAATTTATTCCATTTTGAAATAATTAAAGAATGTAACTTTGCAAATAAAATTTTGTTGGAAATATTTTATTTGAGTCCAAAATGTTCCAAAGTATTTTCCAGAATTTTTCTGGAATTTTTCTGAGTCTTTTGCTATTTTTAATGAATTAAATGAATTTTTGGGAATTAATTTGAATATTTAATCGCTGGAAAATCAACTCGGGTCGAGTACTGTTCATCCGACCGAGTCGGAACCCGAGTCGGACTCGAGTCCGACCCGAGCCACGTGACTCGACCGAACCAGCCCTAAACCTAATCGATCCCGACCGTTGGATCGAGATCCAACGGTCAGGATTGGGCCGCACCGTTTCGACCGGGTCCGGCTCGGACCCGTGCGCGCCTGGCAATCGTGGCCGTTGATCGGACACGTGGACGGCCGCGGGTCGTCGTCTCCGCCGAGTCCGATACGGACTGCGCCGCCGCGCCCTCCGCCGGGTTCGTTAGGGTTCCGGGTTTTGCGCGCATGCCTAGGCTATTTAAAGCCCGGATCGGTCCCCGAGGCTGCCCTCTTCCGTGCGCCCCGTTTGCCCTAGCTATTAGAGCTCAAGCCTCCGCCAAGCTGTGCCGATCGCTCGCCGAAGTTGGGCGGAGCCGCTACGGTTTCCTCGTCTTCTCCGGCACCGATAGCCCTTCTCCGCCGTGTTGGAGCCCAGGTTCGGAACCCCCAAGACAAGGCACACCTGCGGGACATCTCGATCACGCCGGAGAATGCCCGTAGCGCCGCGCCCATGGTCATCTTCCCTAGCGCCGGCAACCCAGCCCTGCCGTGACGCCATCTCCGTCCACGAGCTCCGTGCACAGTTGGATCTTCATCGAACGATCACGGTGAGTCCATGTTTCCCCGAAACTTTAGAAAACCAGATTGGATCTGGACCGTTAGATCAAGATCCAACGGTCCAGATGTAGCCACGTAAGCCACATCGCACCAAGCGCTGGATAAGGATCAACCGTTTGATCGAGATCGAACGACGTAGGTAGCGCCATGCGTCACCCGCCGGATCATGCCACGCCACCCACGGTGAGGCAAAAATCCGATCCAATCCGACCGCTCGACCGAATCGAGCGGCTCGGATCGTGCCACGTAGCCTAGGTGCGCCAAGATCGCGGCGAAGACGTGGCCATCGACATGCGGGCCCGCATGTCACCGCACCAAGCCGCGGCGCCGGATCCACCATGGACCCGAGCCGCTGCGGCCGTGGTCCATGGACCATGACACGCGTGGCAAAGACCGGGTGGTGCCACGTGGCGATGACGTCATCTTGGCGTCATCGGTGGTTCGGCCGGCGCCCGACATCGGCAAGTCCACGTGGACCAATCCGGTCGACACGTGTCGCTGGCAGCGCAATAAATAATTTCGAAAAAGAAAATGATTTAATAATTCGGTTTAATAATTGATTTGAATTTCAAAACTTCAAACGCTTATAACTTTGCGTTTCAACTCCGTTTTGAACGATTCAAATTTCTAAAATTCATAAAATTCAGATCTACTCAAATATGAATTTTATTTAATTTTGGACTAAAGTTTTTCTCTCAGAAATTATTTAATTGATTATTTAAACTTTAAATAATCATAACTCTTGTGTTTTAACTCCGATTTGAGCGATTCCAATTCCTAAAAATTCATAAAATTATGTTCTCTCTGTTTATGGATTTTATTTGGATGTTTGGACACTTTTTTCCTAGTGTTTATTCGTGTATTGCTATTTGCACGCTTTACGAGTAGACGTTGAAGTGCCGGAAGGATTCGAAGGAGAATTGTTGACCCAGGAGCCAGCTCAGGACCAAGAACAAGTACTTTTTGAAGGCAAGTTATGCTTTGACCATGTTGATCCCATTTTGAAACCTATTTTGGTTCAAATTATTGCATGCTAGTTTAAATTAGAAAATGCTCTACTTAATTATGGGTAATTAGATAAATGCCTAATTGCTGTATGACACCTTGATTACTTAAATATGTGCCATGACCCCTTGTCACCCTAGTTGTAGATTATTAGTTGGACATTACTAAATTGCCAACATGGGTTTGTAGATCGTTGTAGTATATGGCTTAGACACACACGTGCTCATGACATGATTTTGAACACTCAAACGTTAATATTGACTTAATGACATATTGAACCTATTTGGAAAGGTATCATGTGATGTTGATGGCACGTGGTGCATGGTAACCAACTGGGGTTTGATAAATAGCTTTTGACCGGGGCATGTGGCAAGAATGATCAGGTGGGCCAGTTGTGGCATTGGGAATGTTGTTTTGGTTCTTCGGGTAGTCTTGCCCTGGTCACCCTAAGGACTTCACCTTGCAAGCCTTTGAACTAAGTCAATCTTGCAACCACATGTCTGTAATGGGACGGACCTAGTTGATTAAGTTGCTGATAACGTACCTGTGGGACCTCAGGATGTCAACTACACCCTTTGTGTAAGTTGTACGGGGGAGCGTACCGGGGCTGCGGCTAGGTACCCATCTAACGGTTGATTGGCCTAAACTTCGCCTTAGCTAAGGGAAGGGTTAGTGTGCAATACCGGAGAGGACCACTTGTATTGTTAGAAGTTTCCGAAAGACTTTGTTACGGGAACTCGCCTTTGTGGTGTTTGACTGTATCTTGTGGGTAAAGTGCATAACCTCTGCAGAGTGGAAAATCTATTCGAATAGCCTTGTCCGCGGTATTGGACATCGCTCGGGAATTACAGTCAAGGGTTAGACTTCCTCAAAAATAACTTGGACTTGAAAGGTTGGGTTGGATTAATAATGATGTTGATAGAAATGTGGATTAGGATGGGAAAGATGTTTACTAAACCCCTGAAAAGTTATTTATGCTTTACTTGTTTCTACTGCTTTCGAATCTACTTATGCTACTTGTCAAATGCTGTTTACTGCAAATATACCTTGAGCTATTCGTTTGTATCAAGCCATGCATATAGTATATTAGCTTGCATTCTGTGCATGACTAGCTGAGTACCAAGTACTCACCCTTGCCACAATACAACACCAGTTGAAGAGGAGACTACACCAGCTTTGGAGGAGGAGCTCCAAGAGGAACCGTCTACTTAGGGAGCGAGCCCAGTCAGTTGCCTGTGGTATACTGGATGGCGCCACGAAGTTATCTTATTTTCCGCTGCTATTATTTCTCTCTTAATAAGTTTCGCCCTGCGTGGCGTATATTTGTAACTTGACCATAAGGTCGAGCAACCAGTTTGTCTATTTAATTAAAGTACTTTATTAGTATCGAGTGGTATGATTGTGATATTTACCGATGTTAAGACTGTGTGCACTAGCGCGTTCCTGGACTAGTGCTGAATACACAGAGGGTCCGGATTTGCAGATTCGGGTCCCGACAGTAGAGTAGATAGAAAAAGTACTTCAGGCACGTGTCACTTTCTCGGTACTTCACTTGTGTCATGGTCTTCAAGAAAACAATCCTCTGTTGCTCAGTCCACTGCTGAAGTAGAATATGCTGCAGCCGCTAGTTGTTGCTCACAAATTCTCTGGATCACTTCAACACTTAAAGATTATGGCATTAATTTTGATAGTGTTCCACTCCTTTGTGATAATACTAGTGCGATCAATATTGCTAAAAATTCGGTTCAACATTCGAGGACTAAACACATTGACATTCGATATCACTTTCTTAGAGATCATGTTGAAAAAGGTGCTATTGAACTTAAATTTGTGGATACCGATCTTCAACTTGCTGACATTTTCACTAAACCGCTTGATTCTTCTCGATTTACCTTTTTACGCGGTGAACTTGGGATTATTTATCCCCATGGTTTGGTTTGAGGGGGGTCTTGACTTTATTTTACAAGTGGACAAGTGGTTTCCTACTCTACATTGCATCATGTAGTTCAAGCTTTGTTGATTATCCTTGATTGTATAGCCAAGCTATTGCTAGTGATACTACATTCCTCACTAAAAGCTGAAATATTTCAAAATGAAATGCTTTTACAGAATACTTTGGCTCTGATCTATTATGGTATTGCACTTGCTGAAATAGACTTAAAAGTTTCTTGTCATTTATGTAAAGGCTAAAGCTTTCTTGAAACTATGTTGAGCACCTTGTTGGACTCCAAATGATCATTATGAGTCTCTAGCTAAATTTGCCTCTTACTGTTAACACAAGTTGTAAAGATGCAAGCAAAGGCTACTTGGCTAAACACAAGTTTAGTACAATGTGAAGCCTCCTTGCCAGGGATCTGAATGGAAAAGATGCAAGAAAAGGCTACTTGGCTAAACACAAGTTTAGTACAATGTAAAGCCACTTGCCAAATTTGATTGGAAAAGATACAAGAAAGAACTTCCTACTCATACACAAGTATGGGCTAGTGTGAAGTTACTTGTCATCCCTTGATTACTCAAAAGAAACAAAATGAAAAATTACTTTAAGTTTTGAGAATCTGAAAAGCCAAATGTGTTTTGATCACATCTCATCAAAAGCTTGAGATAAACACTAGTGAGTTTGGAGTCTCTCTGTGCTCATGGTAGATTTCTTTTAAGCTTTGGCAAGATAAATTTATGACAATCTACTTCTCTGCTCTATTTTTCTTGTGTGATAACTATTCTTTGATTAGAGCCTTTGTATTCTCAAAATATGCTTCTTTTCATTGGCTAAATTGACATAATATGTGAGGTGAAACAACACTCCACAAATGCTTTATTTTGGTTATACATCTTGAATAATCTTCAAAGCTTACAGAACTGCATTCATTGAGGGGGAGTTGTGTCTTGATGACTATTTTGACAAAAAGGGGGAGAGAGAAAAAAAATGGGAGTGATACAAAAAGGTGAAAAAAGTGGATTCCAAAAAAGGGGGTTGCAGAAATACAAATGGGGGAGAAAAACACAAAAGGGGCGATTTCAAATCTTTTTGATCTACTTGATCTTGAGCTTGCTTTCTCTTTATTTGTGGATCAAGCATGGTCTGGCAATCTATTCTTGCTCAAACTCAAATTGGTGCTTTTATTGTGTTTTGTCAATAAACTCATCAAGGGGGAGATTGAAGGATCATGATGTGATCCATGGATTTCCATGGATTTTGATGATGAGTATTTGACATGGTTTTTATTCTGTTTGAGTTTGGATTTGAAGTGGTTTTGAAATATCGAAGCACTTTGATTTTGGTTTGGTTGTGTTTGCACCAGACCAAGTTTGAAAGTTTCTTTTTCACACCGTGTGCTGAAAAATTGGCTTAAAGAATTGAATTTTAAAAATGTGTTTGTGCATGTGTTTGATAAATTGACAAGAAACAGTGTCTCCTTTGCGTCGGACTGAAGTTCCAAGAAACAGTAAGATTTTACTCTTACACCAGACCAAACTTTAGTCCGCCGTGAACGTGTTTTTGGATGTTGCACTCGCATTGGCGCCAGACCAAACTAGTCCCTGTTTTTGCATCTGCGCCGGACAAGTTTTTTGGTTCGTGGTTGACCTTATTTTGAAAGCTTGTTTTGACGTGCACGCCGGACCAAAAATTTGGTCCGTCGTGAACGTGCTTTTGAGTTCCTGAGCTGGACTAAGTTTTTTGAAAAAACAGTAAGCTTCTATGTTACGCCGGACCAAATTTTCGGTCCGTCGTGAACGCATTTTTGAGCGTTGATTTTGCGTGTACGCCGGACCGAGTTTTTGGTCCGTCGTGAGTTGCGCCGGACCAGAGTTTAGTCCGGTGTGAATGGTTTTTTTGCTCGAGGTTGATTTTTTGTGATTTTGAAAATTGTTGGTGATTGATCTGTGGTTATGAAATTTGTTTGAATTTCATAATGCATGTTTTGAACTTATGAAATGCTCATGTGAGTATTTGCATGGACTACTGTTGAGTCAAGTCGTGGACTTGTGCTCGGAATCGCTTTATGGTTTGTTCATGTGCAGGTGTTGCTCGAGGGCGAACGTGGTCGATAACGAGATCGGAACTAGGTTCATGGAGGAACTGGGTTCGGGACTAGGTTCAGGAGGAACTGAGGTCTTGGTGGTCAAGGATGTCATGCGGGACGTTTGGGCTAAGAGAATGGTGCACATGAAGAATGGTTAGTCACGTGAGTATGGCATGGTGGCCATACGCGTGCAAGAGTTGTTAGTCACGTGAGTATGGCTGGGTTGCCATACGTGTGCAAGAGCTTTATTTGGCCAGGTTGGGCCAAGTGGAGTTGTGTTGAATACATACTCCTAGGATTAGGAGTGGGACTCCTTCTAGGATTAGTAGTAGGAATTGTATTCATGACTCTATGTGTTTGCTCCGTATAAATAGGGGGAGGCGCCTCCTGTTTATGCAATCAAGCATAGAGCAGAGCTTTAGGGTTTGTACTCTTTTGTTTGGAGTACTTTAGACAAAATAAATAAAGATCAATTCTTCCAGATTCTTTGCGTGCTACAGTAACCTCGTAGCTGCAGTACACGCGTGCTACAGTAATCTCTGTTTTGGGGTTCTTTTCTTGCACATCATCTGGTTCTAGATTGGATCTTTGATTCCTTGAGTTTCTCTTTGTTTTGATCCATCCAAAAGCTTTCTAGGGCATCAATTTAGTGTTTCTCAAAGTTTTGTTGATTAATCTTTTGTCGTTCTTGATTAATCTACAAGTTTTGATTAGATTGATTCTCGTCATCTTCTGTCATAGCAAGCTTGCGAGGTTCATAACTTTTGATCCGTAAGTCCAATCGATCTGATTCTTTTTGGGTTCAATGCGTATTGGAATCTTGTTTCTTGTGTCCAAATTTTGGATCAATCCAATGGTTGGATCAATGAGAAATTCGTGTTTTACCAAACATCTATCAATCTGTTTTTGTCGAATACGAGGCAATTATTTTGTTCCGTTTTGAGGTGAATTTTTAATAGATCAAAAATTTAGTTTTAGCTTCCGCACAATCATTCACCCCCCCTCTGATTGCCATACACTTTCCTACACTATGCATATAGAATATTAGACTGCATATCTATGCATAACTTGCTGAGTGATTTTAAGTACTCACCCTTGCCACAATACAAACATCAGTTGAGGAAGAATCAATGCCAGCATTGGAGGAGGAGTTCCAAGAGGAGCCGACGAACTAGGGGCGAGCCCAGTCAGTTGCCTGTGGCATATTGGTTGACGCCACGCGTTTCTTTATTTTTCAGCTGGAAGTTTATTTATTTGAGACTTAGCCCTACGAGGCGTACTTTTGTAACTTGACCATAAGGTCGAGCAACCGGTTTTATTTCCCTTTCAATAAAGTACTTTACTATTTCATTGAGTATGATTGTGGTATTTACCGATGTTAAGACTATGTGCACTACCGTGATCCTGGACTAGTGTTGAATACACGGAGGTTCCAGATTTGCATATTCAGGTCCCGACACTAGCCTCCACCTCTTGTTGGCCCTGCCGAGCGACACGGTGCTTGCACGTCGACGCACGATGTTCCATTCCCGGACGTGTGGACTGTTGTGGTGACGCTGCTGCTACTACGACATGGAGAAGACTATTCGCAGCGAGGACGATCCGCAGTGAGGTCGATTCACGGCGAGGACGATCCACGCCGAGAACGATCCACTACATCAACGCGCGAAGGATTTCACAACTGCACGTCTAGTGGTAATCTAATCTGTGATCCACTTCTTGCGAGTAGCTTTCTGGTTATGAAGTAGAATTTTTAATTTATGCTAGAGTAGCATACCGCGTTCCTCTTCAATCTTCTATTTAACTGACTAGTCCAACAAGAAGAGTCAGAGTTGAGAATGTAGTAGATAAGGAAGAGTACAACCAATTTGATGAGTTGCCTCCTATCAGAAACACCATCATGGTCCAAGAAGAACAACATGAGGAAGCTAGCTACACACGCGTCGATCATCGTGGGGCTAATTTTCAAACAAAAGAAAAAGCAAGTGGAGTTATGAGCTAGGTTCAAAATCCCACTGAAATGTTGGCTAAGATTTTGGATTTCGGACCCCTCTGAGATCGTAAATCTCGGCCAGATGAAAAAATTAAAAAAAAATCAAAATGCTACAGTAACCATGCGAATTTCGGCTTGATCTAGGCAATTTCGGCCGAGATCTCGGCCAAAATCTCGGTAATTTAGATTAGATTTAATTTTTTGTCAACGGGATTTGATTGGATTTGGGTTCAAGGCTATCCACACAAAAATTCAAAACATTTTGACATATTTTTTATCATTTTTTAAATGTTCAAAAGTCGACGGTTTAGTAATATGATCAGTATACTTGATTAATTTCTCTTGACTCACCAATAAAGCAAAAACAAAATGTACATATTCTCTTGACTCACCAAAAGTTTGATGGAGTTCTTTGTTGCAACCTAAGAAATTGAACTTGAAGTAGCAACCAGATTAACAGGCATCAGTAGGAAACTGAATAAGAAATCACATCATCATCTATGTAGTGAATCTTCTTCTTGCGTGAGAATGGTCCAAAAATGCATCTTACGAAGCGACTAAGAGGATCCTGCAAGCCTTCCATTTCATAATGACCAAATCGCCAATCCTGCAATACAAAAGGTCTGTGAATAGGCCGATCTAGACCTCCTGTAAAGCAAAGAAGACCACCAATGTAACACCCCGGCACCTAGTATGCCGCGAATGCCACCCAAACGATACTTGAAGCAACCAAAAACACATATTTAACCATAAATTACAGCAACTACGCTAATTGCTTAAATGAAAAATTCGGCAGCATATCCTTTGTTTTTCCATGGTTCGAAACATCAATAATAATGTCATAACACAATAACATAACTGTTGACATCTAAAACAGGAATAATATGAGTTATAGCATTATTTCAAGCCCAGAATATAACCTCAAACGTTTCATGAACCAATACGAAGTGAACAATAAAACCAAGCACACAAAAATAGCATATTTCAAGTTTAGCGCAATAAAATAATCATTACAACTACGAATGAGAGTGTGTAGTTGTCTAAATGAATGAAACTATGTGGAGATGTGCCGCTAACTCCTTTCCCGAATGCCGAATTCATGGTACCTAAAAACATCATAAAACAACAAGCGTGAGTTCATCACTCAGCAAAGTGTATTGCAATGGAATTAAGCAATAACAGTTTCCAATAACATCCTCATTACATCTCATAAACATCATCATAAAAATCTCATAATTCATTTTCATAAGCATCTTATAAACATTCTCATTCATGCAATGCAATGCACATGTCTTTTTGCTTAGCACATACCGGTATTGCCAAGTGCACACCCGTTGGTGTGCACCCTCTTTCCCTTCCATCCCGTGGAGGGTGCCTACTCTTACTGACTCTCTCTCATACACAACCGTGGATGGGACTACGAGGTAGGACTTTCGTGTTCACTACGTGTGAACACAGAGGCCCGCATCAGAATGGGTCGCCTCTTCCATTATGAATACACATATGCCAAAATCATGGTTTAACTTGCATAAATAATCCGTATGACAAATGCATAACCATTAACTAATCATATTCATCAAATCAGATGCAAGGATCACATCAGGCAAACTAGCACATCATATGGTTTTAATGCAATGCTACGAAACTGTTTGATCATGTAATATCCCGAGTATTTCTATACTCGAGTCACTGTACATTTGTACTTCTGTACATTTCAATAATACACTGTCCTTGTGTACTTCTGCAATTTGAGCTGTATATACTTAAATGGGATAAAAAAGAACCCTTCAACTTAATTAACTTCGCTCAAAATCAATTTCCCATTTAATCGCCGACAAGTGTTTTCGGTGATTGAATTCAGTTTTCGAGCTCTTGCCATAATGTCTTAGCCTTTGATCCAAATACTCACTCCTCTGTCCTTTTGAAGTACAAATTACCTAGTTTACTGGGGAACTTAAAAATCTTCAAAAGGAGTTAGGGATCTATTTAATCGGAGCTCGTGAACTTTGATCGTGGTCACGTTTAACCGCCCGACTTAATTAATTGCAAATTGAGTTGGAAAAGTGTTTAATTGACCTAAAAACCTTCCTAAATATCTTAGAATCGATAAAAATCAACTTTGGAAGGTTTAATCTTCAAAAGCTGCCACTTGACCAAAATGCCCTCCATAAGTGCATAGTGCCCACATGTGTTTTAAGCCATCTCCAAGCCTCAAACCAGCCCACCCTCATTTCCTCCATCCCACACGTCCCAAGCAAGGGAGAAGGAGAAAGAGAAGAAGAAGGCCACCCAAATCCGCGGATTCCGGGCGATTCAACCGACGAAAATCGAATCGGAGGCTGGATTTGGTGTCCTCATCGCGTTCCCCATCTTCTCAACCCCTTCAAGTAAGTATTCCATCGAGATTCATCGATGTCTCTTGGAGTTCCCGTGGTGCTTTTGCGATCTGACTTGATTTCTCGGCTCCCGGGACGTCCCTCGTCGCGTAGCTAGGAGTTTCCCCTCCTGTAGCTCCGCATTTCATCATGTCCCTCAAACCCTAGCCTAGGTCAAAACTAGGTTCTTTGTGTTAGACACATTGCATGGCAATTGTGCTTTAGAATCTAGACTCAGATCATCGTTAGGCTCATTTAATCCTATAGCCAACCTAGCTTTTAGTCACCCTCGTATTCGCTCAAGTTCATCGCTAGGTCTTCGATTTATCGGAGGTCTAGTGGTGCATAGCATGTATAGATTTTTCCCATAGCAGTTCTGGTGGCTAGAGTCGCTACCGGAGGAATCGGAATTCAATTTCGCTAAGCCGAAATTTATTTTATTCATTTAGGTGTTAACTATTTTTACAATGGACCGAAGGTCCATAGCATATAACGATAGCTCCATTAGCTCTTCTGATAGCCCTGGTTGCGATCAGAAGAGTCGAAATTAAGTTTCGTCAAAACCTGCTACAAGTTGTTAGCTCTAGGTCTCTTTTAATTTATTTTTATTTCATAAAATCCTAGAGCTCCGAGGCATGTATTGACTTTACCATTAGTCCCCTTAGAGGCTAGAAAAGCAGTTAGAATCGCTAGATTTGCATTTTAGCACTTTGCATTTTATTTTAGTAATTATAGGCCTCACAAGCCGTTTAAGGCATTTAGCTTTGTTTAGCTTCGTTTAAGGTCACTAAGGTCGATAGCATGCTTCCCGCGTGTTTTGGATCGCATTCAAGTCACTTTTCGGACTTTTGCCGTTTCTCGGGTAATTACCGGAGTTAAGCGGGCAATTGATCAAAAGTCAGAGAAGATTAAGTCATCCATGCTGGGGAATGGCTCCGATAGGTCGTAAGTATCCCTAAGCAACTAGCCGAGGGCTTAAAACAAGTCTCGCGGCATTTCAGCTCAAAACGGCCCTTTTGGGCGAGATTGCTCGTTTTCGAGCAAAATAGCCATTTTGGCCATATTCCACATTTAGGGGTTTCTTCGCCAGTTAGCTGTCGGAATGAGTCATTTAGGGTCATTTAGACTTAGTAGAGTCGAAAACGTGCTCCTCGCGCCAGTGGAATCGAGTTTGAGCCGTTTTCGGACCTGGCGAATCGAGGCGTAAACCTCGGCTTAATTTGCGCTTTTCGATCGGATTCGATGCAAATTAAGTGAATTTTCAAGGGGCAAGGTCCAGATAGGTCCTAGACATCCTAAAGTACCTAGTGGAGTCGCTGGAATCGGTCGCAAGTCGTTCGAATGGATTCTGGACAGAAATGGCTCTTGCGTTACGGTGAATAGTACCGTTTTTCTTTTTTCTGATTTTTCAGCATTTTGTGTATTGATTTTCACTGTTTTGGCTTCCGTTTGTTCGTTTTAAATCCAAACGAGTTCCCGTAAGTTCCATTAGGTGTATTATACCTAATTCTAGGTGTTTAACAAAATTTAGTTGGATTTTAAATTATTTTGCGCATTTTGTTCAAGTTGGCGAGAAATTCGCCGAAATCGCCGTTTCGAATCGCGATTTCGCCATTTTTCTCTCTTGTTTCGTTTCTTTGCTTTCTTAGTGTCTAGATGAGTTCTATTTGATGTTAAGTTGGTGTTTATGCTTCTAAAGTCACTTTTTGCTAATTTATTTCTCTGTCATTGCTTTTGATGTTTTTATTCGATTAGAGGCGAGTGAGTCCGGAGTCGCCTCGAACAATCCTGAGTTCGTCCCGGATCCATCAGAGCAGCAGCAGACAGGCAAGCACCTCCTTTGATCATCTTGATCCAATATTTTACGATGTTTACTTTGATTTATCAAACTATATGCATGCGTTTAATTTCAATAAATGTGCTAGTTTGTGGGAATGGTAGATATAACCCAAATTGGTGGTTTTCCTTAATCTATTTCCCATGGTCACATTGATAGCCCTAGTAGAGGTTAGGCAACTTAATAAATGTCACTTGGGTATAAAATGTTAATAAATGCATATGCTTAGTCAATGCAATAGATTTGAGTCTAGTCCTTGGCAGTTACACTCATCAATCAAAATATGATTTCAAAATGAATTGAGTCAAAATGGTTAATGGTTAATGGATAAAAATGAGTGGTGTGAATGACTCGGGGAGGAGGTATAGAATGTGAAGGTGATGGTGTGGTTAGGATTGGAGTCCTTGCCCGAGTCAACAAAAATATAAGGACCGAACTCAAAGGTTAATGCTGGGTGAGTCTCGCGCAACCACATGAACTGACTGGGGCAGAATGCCTATGTACACGACTTCGGGGGATAGCCAGATTTGTTGGTAGGCCGAAGAGCAAGATGAGAACTTGCGCAGTTGACAGGTCTGCAACTGGCGGGGTTCTCGGAAGGGACTTGTCATCCATTGGACAGAAGAAGGGGGTGTTGTGGGTTCCCGCTGCAACAATAGTGCCACTCGTGGGGTAATGGGGCCCGGGCAAGGATACCCGTGTTGCTTTGCGGCGTCACGGCCGCCTAAATCCGCCAGGGTGGGATCACGCTATTGTCGATGTCCGGCCGACACCGATGATGGGAACGGCATGGTCAATCTGCAAGAGTCGGCATCGAAAAGTATTGCGGCGTCATGGCAACACGCTTGCTAGATAGACCCATGTGGGGAATGTGTGCAACTTCTGCGAAGTGTTAAGTAAAACTAATCGATTAGCCGTGCTCACGGTTAAGAGCATCTAGCCCAGATAAGTATGGAGAGTATAGAAGTTTGGTTTTGTGTCTTCTTACGAAAAAGTGTGAGTCTCGAGCGGAAAGGAAGTGTTTGATGGATAGAGTCGACAATCTAGCCCATCGGTTGCATTCGGCGGGAATGGCGAACCGGTTGGGATAATATACATTATACATATCTTGTGAAATATGTTTTATGTCAAATGCTCTTTCAATTACTAATGCTATCGGTTGTTAAATGTTGTTTACAAATAAATGCGCTTTATGCAATCAACCTAGTATAGAAGCTTATTCCTGTTGAAATAGCACTGCATTTAACTATATTTCCATACACTAAAGACTTGCGAGTACATACGTGTACTCACCGTTGCTTTGTCGTTGTTTACTAACCTTGTCTCGGAGGATGGTTCCGATGGTGATCCGGATGGCTCAGGTGGTCCTCTCGTTTCGCGAAATGTGCGGGCGGTTGTGGTCCTTCCTCCGCCAAGAGCTTTGTGGGGTTGTCAGGCCAGCTGCGCTGGTTTAGTGTTTCTTTTGCTTCCGCTATTATTCCACTTTTGGATTTCGTAATGTGTATGTACAAGATTTACCCCCAGTTATGTAATTTAACTTTAGTTCATTACTTTGTGCATTGATACTCGTGTTGTTGGTACGCACATCTTGGGCTCTCGATCCAGGAACCAGTATCGGATGCGTCTGAGCACCGGTCTGAAGCTAAGGGTTCGATCCCGTCGATCGAATTTTTTTTAGATTCAGATTTTCGGTGTCGAGGCTTCTGTTGCTATACGGTGCTATACGCCACAGTAGACGGCGTACAGTACGGTATAGGAAGAGGGGTCCTCACAGATCATCCAATTTTTAAACCATCCCAATACACTTGCCTTCAGCCGTGTGAGACGGAGTGGCGAGATGTTGAGGGCACTCCCGGGGTCACACCACCTGCACATAGGTACAATACACTAAAAAACATGCCCACAAAATAATACAATCATCTACATCGACTTTGCATCCCACTCCTAAAACCCGAAAAACAGAGAATCTGTCCAACGGGACAGGAGGCTTTTAACAAGCATAAATTGAGTTCTACAACTCCAAATCAGGTAAACCAGTACATTTTCCCAAACTTCAAGAAATTTCCCACCTTTTTCTAAGTATTCGTGAAAACTGATTCGGCTTCTAAAGTCCTCTAATCTACAGTTGAACACAGACTGTCCCATTCACGTCAAAGATTGGACATCGTTCGGTAAATAGACCATAACTATTAAACGGCTGAATGAAACTTTACGTTTTCATTGCCCAATTAAAGGTAATTCAATTACCTACAACTCTTGCAATAGACAGCCCTCCAGAAAACGTGTAACATCCCAAAATTTGGGTTTTCAAAAAATTTTGGTTTAGTTTAGCTTCCCAAAAACTTTCGTTGATTTTCTCGCGTTTATAAAACTTGATTTGAATTTTCTAAAAGCTAAAACAATTTAGATTGATTATTTTAAACCTCAAATAAAATAAATTTAATTTTATTTGGATTCCTTGTGCTTCAAGAAATTCTTCTGTAATTTTTGAGATTTTTCGGAGCTCGTTTGCTATTTATTGGATCTATTCGAATTTGATTTGAATTAAGCCCTTTTATTGAAATTAATTAATTATTTGGAAAAGTTTATATAAAGTTTTGTTGAAAATATTTTATTTGAGTTCAAAATATCTCAAAATATTTTCTAGAATTTTTCTAGAATTTTTCTGGTATTTTTATTGCCTCTATTGATTTATTTGATTTATTGGAATTGTTTTTATTCGAAAAATGCTGGAAAATTCCGAAAATTGCTTTGGGCCTCATTCCCTCCACTCCTCCCACCAGCCCACACCGCCACCCGGGCCACACCCCACCTCCACTCGCCTCCGGCCCAAGCGGCCAGTGTCACCGCTAAGTGAAGCAGCCCGGCCGGCCCGGCTCGGCTCGGCTTCAGTCTTGGCTTCGGTCGATGTGAGCCGAGCGAGGCTCGGCTCGGCCTGAGGCGAGCCCAAAAGCTGGCTCGGCTCGGCTCGGGCTCGGCTCATGGCCCGGCTCGTTATTTCGTAGAGCGAACATTTTATCAGAAAATTAAATATTTATACAATAATTCATGTATTTGCAGTGAATAATATTAACTTACTAATTACTACTAAATAATAGTAGTTGCTTAGTTGCTCTCTATCACACTTGTAGGAAATGGAATTGTCTCAACATCATCTTCATCATCTTTTTCCTAAAAATATAAGTCATTAGTCATACTAAATTCCCTGCATAGGCTGGGCCGCCGAGCCAATTTGGCTCGCGAGCCGGCTCGCGAGCCGAGCCGAGCCGGCTCGGTGTTTTTGCGAGCTTGAAAAACAGGCTCGGCTCGAGCTCGATCCGAGCCACGAGCCTGTGCGAGCCAAGCCAGGCTCGGGCGAGCCCGAGCCGAGCCACGAGCCACGAGCCACGAGCTTTTTTTCCAGCCCTACCCACCGCGCCCCTCTCCACCTCCCGCCGAGCAAAGCCGCTGGCCCACGCTGGCCAATGACCAGCCGACCCAGCCGCCACCCAGCCCCCACCTGCGCCATGTGTCGCCCCCACACGCGACCACGTCAGCCCGAATCCGTTTCATGCACGGTAGGTGTTCGTTTAAATGCCTACAAGACCCGTTTTTGCTCCAAACGCGTCCAAACTTGATTTTTCTTGACCTAGCCGCAACCCCAACCCAGTATAGACCTCCCATGACCTCTCCCACGCATCTTCAACCTCCGGATCTCCCCCAAACCCGAGAAATCCATCCCATGTCCTCTGGATGTCGCCCAACGTCGGCCGAACTTTGGAGCCTCGTCCCACGCAGCTCGTCGACTCTTTTTGTGATATGTCTTCGCCATGGTGTGCCACAAGGTACCATCTGCTTGATGTCCAAAATTCAGCCAATTTGGCCCACGGGATCAAAAGTTATGGCCGTTTCAATCTCGAATCTTGCCAAGGACATAACTCCCTCAATTTTTCGAGTTTGACCGTGAAATTTTTTGTGTAGACTCCTGAGGATGTCCTCTACGTGATGCACATATTGCCTCATGGCTTTGACCTCTATATTTGGCGCAGAAAAATAATCTCTCCAATCAGACTGCGAATAGACTACGTTTCAGACAGCGGCAAACTTCCTCACGCGTTCTCCGCTGTTCCAGAAGGTATTTCTTCGAGCCACCTACATCACCGTGTGTCTCTTGGTCCCATCTAGCTCTCGGTCAAATTTTGTTAAGTTCCGATAATTATTCTAGAAGTTATGGCCGTCCAAAGTTTTGATCCGAAACCTGTTAAACGGCAGTTGGTGATTAATCCGGAAGGGCGCCGCAAAATCCGCCTATACCGTTGAGTTTGTCTCGCCGCGTTCTACGCAGTAGACATTCTCCCTTTGCCATCCCATCCTCCGGAATTTTTTTTATATATTTAGGCCACCGTTTGCCGTCGTCGCGCGTCGCCTTTTGACGCCGGCTATTTTGGTTCGCTCCGGCCGTGTTGTCATGTCCGGACGATCATCTTGTACTGTTTTGATCCATCCTTAAGGTTCTTTTGGTCTCCGTTTGCCGAGAAGCCCGGTGCCGGCCTTAAATCGTTATTTTTCAACCTAGCCCGTGCCGCCGGTTCGCACACCGGTTAGCTGTCCTTGGTAGCGTTCTGTCGCGGCCACGTCGTTGTACCGACGGTCGCTACTTCGCTTCATGAGTATCCTATCATTGTTTGACCTCCGCCGTTAACGTTCCTCCGTTACCTGTTGCCGTTAACGTTTCACCGTTAACGCTCCGTCGTTAACGCTCCGCCGTTAACGTTTCGTCGTTAACGTTCCTCCGTTAACGTTTTGCCGTTAACGTTTCACCGTTAACGCTCTGTCGTTAACGCTCCGCCGTTAACGTTTCACCGTTAACGCTCCGCCGTTAACGTTCCGTCGTTAACGTTTCACCACTAACGCTCCACCGTTAACGTTCTGTCGTTAGCATTCCACCGTTAATGTTTCCCCGTTAACGCTCCGCCGTTAAGATTCCGTCGTTAACGCTTCATCGTTAACGCTTGGCTCTCATCGCCTCGTTGTCATCGCATGCGTGCATTCATGCACAAACCCTAGTGCGATGCCTTCATCTGTTCTATCATCATGACGTGAGCCTAGTCTCATCGTCATGTCATCTTCAAAGCCGAATCAAAACCCTAACCTAAGACCGGTTCGATGAACTAAGTTCATCGTGAGCCGCATTGTTATCTTTGCAATCTTTCCCATTGTTTCAATCGTGGTAAGATACTTGTCTTATCTTATCCCTGAAAACCTAATCTGCCATTAATCGAGAATTCCTTCGTGGACTTGGTCGATAGACCATTGGCCATCTGTCATACCCCTATGCCCGATCTATCCGTCTCTCTTTTGTTTGACTGTGTCCGTTCGGTCAACAAAAGTCAACTTCGAGAATCAGTTTAGTTCACTGTGAACTAACATATCTTTATGGACCCGGTCTATAGATCGAGTGCCCATATGTCGCTATCTGTCCAATCAAGATAATAACTTCGGAAGAAATATTCTTCGGAATATTATTCTTTCTTTCCCAGTTATTAGTCTTTCCCTCTTCGGTGTTTTCTCGAAAGCCCGTTCTCTTTTGTCAACTCCTCGATCTAATCCGTTAAAGTTCCCAAATCCTTCTAAGCCGTTGTGCCCAATGCTATTTGTTCTTAATTTGGAGTTTATTCGATTTGTCTTTTGAATTGGTTTGTATTTGCTTCTTCTTTAATCATTAGATGCGTCGTCCGGAAATCGTTCTACGGGCTGAAGATCAAGGAAGTGAAGATTGATGATCAAGAATCAAGGATAAAGAGTAAAGAACAGTAAAGTTGCAAGGGCCAGACAAGTTGTGCTTTGACCATGTTGATCCCATTTTCGAAACTTATGTTGTTTCAAATTATTGCATGCTAGTTTGAGTTAAACTGTTTTCAATTAATTTGGGATTAGATAATCAACCTAATTGTTATTGCCACCTTGTCTATAATAGCTGTACGCCATGATTCATTTGTCACCCTAGGGTTCTTAATTAATAGTTGGCATTAAATACTTTGCCGACATGGGTTAGTTAGACCGTCAGTAGCTGCTTAGTCTTGCAACGTACCTTTGACATCGTTTTGGAAATACAAAAGCTCAATATTGACTAATGGAATATGCAATGCATTTTGGAACGGTGTGACGTGTTGCCGACACGATGAAGTTGATATGTGGAGGTATTCGTACTTCTTCAAGGATGTTGAGTTGTTGGCATTGTGTTGCGCAATAATCAACTGGGGTGATAAAATGATTTAGACCGGGGCAAGTGGTGATCGGGTGGGCTAGGTGTGGCACCGGGAAGGCTGATTTGGTTCTTCGGGTAGTCTTGCCCTGGTCGCCTAAGGACTTAACCTTGCAAGCCTTTGAACTGAGTCAATCATGCAACCACATGTCCGGAATGGGACGGACCTAGTTGATTAAAGTCGCTAATAACTTGCTTGTGATACCTCGGGGTGTCAACTACACCGTTTGTGTAGCTTGAAGGGGGAGCGTAACAGGGCTGCGGCATGGTACCCATCCAACGGTATGTCGGTCCCATACTTCGCCTTAGCTAAGGGAAGGGATGGTGTAGGGCAAAAACCGGAGAGGTCCACTTGTGTACTTAGAGGCTTCCGAAAGACTTTGTTATGATCACTCATTCGCATACTCTTGTATGGCGATTCACGGCTGACGTGGTGAGTTGATTGTATCTTGTGGGTAAAGTGTATAACCTCTGCAGAGTGTAAAATCTATTCGAATAGCCGTGTCCGCGGTACTGGACAATGCTCGGGGATTACAGTCAAGGGTTAGCTTTTTATGAAAATGAACTTGGGCTTGGAGGCAGTTTGCCTGTGGAAAAGTGTTAACTGTTTAAGGATGTGGAATGGTTTACTTGTGAAATAACTGTGAAATTTATTACTATTGTTATCTGTTTTACCGCTTTACAATCTATTATGAATATTTGTGAATGCTGTTTATTGCAAAATAACCCCTTCAGCCTGTCATTTGGAATAAGCCATGCATATAGTTATTAGACTTGCATTCTGTGCATGACTTGCTGAGTGCTTTATGTACTCACCCCTTGCAAACAAACAATCACCAGTGAGCAAAAGTCTACATCGTCGAAGAAGAAGTTCCGTGAGAAGGCGATTATCTAGGAGTCGAACCCTGTCAGTTGCCTGTGGCGTATTGATGGGATTCACCGATGTTCCTCGTTCCGCTGCTGCTTATTTGGAGTTGAAGCCGTCAAGGCCTCACAAACGTAAGGTTGACCTTAAGGTCGTTCAATAGTTTATATTCTATTATTGAGTTATTTTTAGTATTCCGCTGTGTATGATTGTGATATTCATCTATGTTGAGACTGTGTGCACTAGCGTGATCCTGGACTAGTGCTGAATACACAGAGGGTCCGGATTTGCACATTCGGGTCCCGACAAAACGCATCTAAAATTGTCTAATTCACATCCGAAGACCAATGACCTAATCTGTACGAGGACAGAAGGAGAGACCGAATTGCAATCTTCCTAAATCCTTCTAATCATAGCACCTAAACACCAAAATTAACCATGATCTTCCCCATATAACCAGACCCAAAACTCTACAAACCAATTCACAATCACTTACCGCGCTTGAAGAAACTGACGAACGACGAACTCCTCTCCTCGGTCCAATCCTCCCTTCAATCGCCGGAACCGCCGAGATCGCCGGATCCCCTTGGATGGAAGGCTTCCAACCCGTGCGAGAGTGGCGTGGGGAGAGTGATAGGGCCTACTAGAGGAGGGGAGGGGAGGCGCAAGGGGATGGGAGGGGGTGCGGCTTGGTGGGGAGGGGAAAGGGGGGGGCGCACACAAGGGAGGGAGGGGGTGGCGGCTAGGTGGGGAGGGGAGAAGGGGAGGGGGTGGTGCGCACCAACCCTAGGGTTGGCTGGTTATTCCCTCCACATGGGCCCAAAACTCCCCCACTAACGGCCCAATTTATCCCCCAAGGCCCAAACTAGTTCCCCCAAGGCCCAAACTTCCCCGGAAAAGGCCAATCACCCGGAAACAGCCCAAAAACACGATATAAAGCCGTACCGTAATGTTGTATTCTATATTGTCACATTCCATAATGTCAACCTCGAATCCAAGACATGCCACTACGCAAACAAACAAAACAAAAAAGAGAGCTAAGCTTCACGGTTCATACCTGATGAGAATAGCTCTGGGTAAAGCTTGCGCATGCGAGACTCCAACTCCCAGGTCACTTTTCTCTTAGTCTGGTGCGACCATAGGACTTTGACAAACTTGAGCATTCGATTCTTCAACACTCGCTTGGAATTCCCCAGGATTTTCACGGGCTGGGACTCAAAAGTGAGGTCCTGATTAAGCACCAATGGCTCTAAAGGAACCACCAACTCGGGGTCATGCAAGTACTTTCTCAGCATCGAAACATGAAACACATTGTAAACCCCTTGCATCGACTCCAGTAGCTCCAAGCGATAAGCCAACTTACCAACTTGAGCTGTAATAGGGAATGGGCCGACATACCTCGGACTCAGCTTCCCTTTGGTGCCAAAATGAACCACACCCTTGGTGGGAGACACTCGCAAGAGCACGCTGTCACCCACCTCAAACTCCAAATCTCGCCTTCTCACATCAGCATAGCTTTCCTGTCTGCTCTGAGCTGCAAGAAGGTTCTGTTGCACCTCTACCACCCGATCAACCGTTTGCTGAACCCAATCCGGTCCAAGGACCGCTCTCTCTCCCACTGCATCCCAGCAAAGCGGTGATCTATACTTCCGGCCATACATCACTTCATAAGGGGCGGCCCAGATGCTGGAATGATAGCTATTACTGTAAGCAAACTCTGCTAGTGGCAAATGATCTTCCCAGCTACCTTTCCATGCAATCACACAAGCCCTGAGCATATCCTCCAAGGATATCATCTTTAACATGGGATTTCTGTGGTACACAAGGCGACCCTGAAACCTCAGAGCTCCCGCATAATTAATAGAGAAATCTCCAGTCTTACCATCCTTAAGGCGTTTCCTTACCTGCTGGAGCAACCGATCATGCTGTTGTGCTTCCCGCACACGCTCTGGAATTGCTGACTCAAGAATCAATTGAGTTTCAGCTTGCACGGTCCCCGCATAACAGTAAGAAACTCATAACCGCTCAAAATCAGCAACAAGACAATCCATGACAGGGGGCATTGTCTTGCGACTAAGGTCGTCAGCCACCACATTCGCCTTGCCTGGATGGTACTGGATAGTGATGTCATAATCCTTTATCAACTCTAGCCACCTCCTCTGCCTCAAATTTAAATCTTTCTGGGTAAAGATGTATTTGAGGCTCTTGTGATCAGTGAAGATATCACAAGACTCACAATACAAATAATGCCTCCAAATTTTCAATGCAAAAACTACAGCGGCTAGCTCAAGATCATGGGTGGGGTAATTCTGCTCATGCTTTTTCAACTGCCTCGATGCATAAGCAATCACCTTGCCATCTTGCATGAGCACACAACCAAGTCCCATTCGAGAGGCATCAGAATAGACTGTGAAGCACCTCCTAGACTCGGGGAGGGTAAGAACAGGAGCAGTCACTAACTTCTTCAAAGTGCAAAAACTGTGCTCACACCCAGCAGTCCACTGAAATTTCATCCCCTTCTGGTTCAACTGCGAAAGCGGCTTAGCAATGATGGAGAAGTCCTGCACAAAACGCTGGTAATACCCAGCCAACCCGAGGAAGCTACGCACCTCTTTAACACTAGAGGGTCTCTTCCAGTCCAAAACTGCTAAGACTTTACTAGGATCCACAGAAATGCCCTCCGGATTGATGATATGGCCAAGAAAGCCCACCTTTGAAATCCAAAACTCACACTTCTTTAATTTAGCATAGAACTGGTTCTCCCTCTATGTACTCAGCACAAGTCTCAGGTGCTGCTCATGCTATTCTTCTGATTTGGAGTAAACCAGAATGTCATCAATGAAAACTACCACAAAATCATCAAGATACTTGTGTAGCATACTGTTCATTGCTTCCATAAAAACAGCAGGAGCATTAGTTAGTCCAAAAGACATAACTTTAAATTCATAGTGCCCATACCTAGTGGAGAAAGCAGTCTTCTCAATATCTTGTTCCCTCACGCGAATCTGATTGTAACCAGATTGAAGATCAATTTTAGAGAACACCTTAGCTCCCTTCAATTGGTCAAAGAGATCCTCAATGCGAGGCAATGGATACTTGTTTTTGACGGTTACTTGATTGAGAGCATGATAGTCAATGCACATGCGCCAACTACCATCCTTCTTCGAAACGAAGAGGACGGGTGCTCCCCATGGCGACACATTGCGTCGAATGAAACCCTTGGCCAATAGATCCTCCAATTGCTTTTTCAACTCGTCTTGAAAAGGATGAGCCAAACGGTATGGAGAAATAGAAATAGGTCGAGTGCTAGGAAGATCAATTCTAAACTCCACACTCCTTTTAGGAGGCAAACCAGGCAGCTCATCTAGGAACACATCAACAAATTCCCTTACCACAGGAATCTCCCCAATAGATACTGAAGAAGATGGCTTTTCTAAAATAGCCACGAGAAAACCCAACTGCTGCATATGGCGACCAGGAAACAGACTGGCCAAAGCAAAGATGGAATTGGATGGTATGCCACCCTGAAAAGTCAACTCCACTCCTGACGGAGCCTGCAAGGCAACTGTCTTCCAAAAGCAACAAATCTTTGCATGGTGCTGATGCAACCAGTCCATGCCCAAAATGACATCAAAAGGGGCCAACTGAATAACCATAACATTGGCAAAGAAAACCTCATCATCAATGGTAATAGTGCAACCCGGGCAAACCAAAGAACTCGCAATAAGACCCCCCGGAGAAATGACTATCACAGACTCAGAAATCCGCTGCACTCCCAACTTAGCTCTACTAGCAAACTCAGACGATACGAAAGAATAGGATGCCTGAACCTGTTGGCGCAGCTCCTGGACCTCCCTCTGCAATGCCTGCAACAGGGCCGCAGTGGCGGTTGGCACCTTAGCCCCCGACTGTGCCGCTGGGATCTCCTCCTGCGCTGGCTCATGAGCATTGAGAGAAGCGATTCCCTCAGCATCTGACTCAACAATACCCTGAGATGGGTGACTCCCACCTCGACCCTGGCCTCCATGGCCACGGCGACCATGACCTCTACCCCTCGGCATAGCTGCTACAGTCACACAACCATACAATCACATAATCATAAGCATGACATTATCAAATATAAGATCAAAGATCAAGATAAACAATCTCCATCAAATAGACAAAACGCAATGCAATGAAGCACCATAAACCCATCCTACTGTGTGTCCAAGTGTGTCAAATTTTAAATGAGTTATTCCACTTACACAAGTTTTAATGTTGCTATCCTATGGCAAAATTTTAAGTATAACCTAAGCCATGTTTCTAGGTTATTCCACATCACATTTTTAGTTGAACCAATGGTATGACACTAAATACATGTTCCACAGACCTAATGCCCACTTTGATACCAACTGTAATACCCCGGCACATAGTATGCCGCGAATGCCACCCAAACGATACTAGAAGCAACCAAAAACACATATTTAACCGTAAATTACAACAACTACGCTAATTGCTTAAATGAAAATTTTGGCAGCATATCCTTTGTTTTTCTATGGTTCGAAATAGCAATAATAATATCATAACACAATAACATAACAGTTGACATCCAAAACAAGAATAATATGAGTTATAGCATTATTTCAAGCCCAAAATATAACCTCAAATGTTTCATGAACCAATACGAAGTGAACAATAAAACCAAGCACACAAAAATAGCATAATCCAAGTTTAGCGCAATAAAATAATCATGACAACAACGAATGAGAGTGTGTAGTTGTCTAAATGAATGAAACTATGTGGAGATGTGCCGCTAACTCCCTTTCCCGAATGCCGAATTCATGGTACCTAAAAACATCATAAAACAACAAGCGTGAGTTCATCACTCAGCAAAGTGTATTGCAATGGAATTAAGCAATAACAGTTTCCAATAACATCCTCATTACATCTCATAAACGTCATCATAAACATCTCATAATTCATTTTCATAAGCATCTCATAAACATTCTCATTCATGCAATGCAATGCACATGTCTCTTTGCTTAGCACATACCAGTATTGCCGAGTGCACACCCGTCGGTGTGCACCCTCTTTTCTTTCCATCACGTGGAGGGTGCCTACTCTTACTGACTCGCTCCCATACACAACCGTGGATGGGACTACGAGGTATGACTTTCGTGTTCACTACTTGTGAACACAGAGGCCCGCATCAGAATGGGTCGCCTCTTCCATTATGAATGCACATATGCCAAAATAATGGTTTAATTTGCATAAATCATCCATATGGCAAATGCATAACCATTAACTAATCATATTCATAAAATCACATGCAAAGATCACATAAGGTAAACTAGCACATCATATGGTTTTAATGCAACGCTATGAAACTGTTTGATCATCCAATTCCTAAACCATCCCGATACACTTGCCTTCAACCGTGTGAGACGGAGTGGCGAGATGTTGAGGGCACTCCCGAGGTCACACCACCTACACATAGGTACAATACACTCATAAACATGCCCACAAAACAATACAAGAACAATCATCTACATCGACTTTGCAACCCACTCCTAAAACCTGAAAAATAGAGAATCTGTCCAACGGGACAGGAGGCTTCCAACAAGCATAACTTGAGTTTTACAACTCCAAATCAGGTAAAAGAGTACATTTTCTCAAACTTCAGGAAATGTCCCACCTTTTTCTAAGTATTCGCGAAAACTGATTCGGCTTCTAAAGTCCTCTAATCTACAGTTGAACACAGACTGTCCCATTCACGTCACAGATTGGACAGCATTCAGTAAATTGACCATAACTTTTAAACGGCTGAATAAAACTTAACGTTTTTAGTGCTCAATTAAAGGTAATTCGATTACCTACAACTTTTGCAACAGATAGGCCTCCAGAAAACGCCTCTAAAATTGTCTAATTCGCGTCCGAAGACCGATGACCTAATCTGTCCGAGGACAGAACGCGAGACCGAATTGCAATCTTCCTAAATCATTCTAATCATAGCACCTGCAATCTCCTAACAGGCTCTCATTCCTATTTGTTTTATTGCCTGCATTTCCTAATGGGCTCTCACAGTGTGAAAGATGGGTGAGCCTGGTTAACAAAACCGATGAAAACCGGTCGAAAACCGCGATTTGCCGGTTCGGTATCTAAAACCGGTCAGTAAACCGGACTAATTAAAAAAATTCGAAAATTCAAAAAAACTTATCCGACGTAAAACCGATCGGTTTTCGATGCAAATCGACCGGTTTTGGGTCTAAATCATGTCGCAACATTGCGACGTTTAATCGGATGATCAAAAACCGGTCAAAACTGGTCAAAACCGATCCGTTTTTTATTTTTTTTGAACTTTTGAAATCCTTTTGAATTCGTAAACCCTTCGGTTTCTAACGATTTTTGACTTGATATTTTCGAATTTCAAGTTTTGGTTTTCCATCGGTTTTTTCGATTTCGGTTTTGTTAACCCTGGTGAGCCCCATATGCCAAAGGCTCGTGGCACTTTCTTCCTTCATGAAAGAAAACATTAGGCTACCGGTAGATGCAAAACAGGAGAGCAAAGGGGAGTGAAGGTCATTTTGTCCACCGCTCAGTTGAGAAAAAAACATATTTTAATAGCTAAAGTATGTTTTGGCAAATACGCGTAATTTTTCGATGTCCATAAGCCAAATAACGATCTTACAATATATTTCGGCAGATGTTGTCCTAGTATGATGTTCTACAGTAAACTTTGCCTATAATTAAAATGCAGCTTGCTTTAGCGCTGCTAAGAAATTTGAACTACAGTACATTAATTTTTTTATGTGAGTTAAGTAGTTTACCCTTTAAATACCTTGGCATATCAATTCATCATCGCAAATTGAAGAATTATGAATGAAATGGGGGTAGAAGAATGTTTTGAAAAGTGACTGAATAATTGGAAAGGAAAACATCTATTAGTTGAAGGCAGACTAATCCTTATAAATTCTGTGCTTAGCAGTCTACCCATGTTTATGCTTTCTTTTTTTTCAGAATACCATTTGGAATTTTTAAGAGACTAGATTATTTCAGATCTAGATTTTTATGGCAGAATGACAATCATAAGAAAAAAAATAGGCTTATTAAGTGAAATATTTTATGCCAACCTAAAGATCAGGATGATTTGGGTATTCATGACCTTAAGTTAAAAAATATCTGTTTGCTTTGCAAATGGCTTTTCAAACTTTTAAATAAAGAGGGTGTTTTGCAATAAATACCGATTAGAAAGTATTTGAAAGTAAGGCAATTACTAAGTAGAAAGGAGACTCCCATTTTTGGTTTGGTCTAATGAAGGTCAAACGTCAATTGTTTAGATTTGGGACCTTTTAGCTTTATGATGGATCTCAAATACTGTTTTGGCAAGATACCTGACTAGGGAATAATGTACTTAGTACACAATACCCATGATTATTTCATATAGTTCGGAAAAAAAGCCACGGTGGCAGAAGAAATGAATTCTGGAAATTTTAATATTTCTTTTCGTAGGGCCATTATAGGACCTAATTCACAAGCCATACAAGAACTGCTTACAAGAATAGCTGGTATACAATTGTCATCCGAAAGGGATATTTTCAGATGGAATCTCCATCAAAATGGACAGTTTTCTGTCCACTCCATGTATGCAACTTTGGAAGATTAAAGTTCCTTTAAAAATTAAAATCTTCCTTTGATACTTAAGTCGAGGGGTGATTTTGACGAAAGATAATCTAAGTAAAAGGAATTGGACAGGTAGCAAAACTTGTTGTTTTTGTCACAAGGAGGAAACTATCTAACATCTCTTTTTGATTGTCAGTTTGCTCGCTTTGTATGGCATTGTTGGGACCCGAATTTGCAAATCCGGACCCTCTGTGTATTCTGCACTAGTCCAGGATCACGCTAGTGCACACAGTCTCAACATAGATGAATATCACAATCTTACACAGCGGAATAATAAAAGTAACTCAATAATAGAATATAAACTATTGAACGACCTTAAGGACAACCTTACACTTGTGAAGCCTTGACGGCTTCAACTCCAAATAAGCAGCAGCGGAACGGAGAACACCGGTGAATCCCATCAATACGCCACAGGCAACTGACAGGGTTCGACTCCTAGATAATCGCCTTCTCACGGAACTTCTTCTTCTTCGACGATGTAGACTTTTGCTCACTGGTGATTGTTTGTTTGCAAGGGGTGAGTACATAAAGCACTCAGCAAGTCATGCACAGAATGCAAGTCTAATAACTATATGCATGGCTTATTCCAAATGACAGGCTGAAGGGGTTATTTTGCAATAAACAGCATTCACAAATATTCATAATAGATTGTAAAGCGGTAAAACGGATAACAATAGTAATAATTTCACAGTTGTTTCACAAGTAAACCATTCCACATCCTTAAACCATTATCACTTTTCCACAGGCAAACCGCCTCCAAGCCCAAGTTCATTTTTGACAAAAGCTAACCCTTAACTGTAATCCCCGAGCATTGTCCAGTACCGCGGACACGGCTATTCGAATAGATTTTACACTCTGCAGAGGTTATACACTTTACCCACAAGATACAATCAACTCATCACGTCAGCCGTGAATCGCCATACAAGAGTATGCGATTGAGCGATCATAACAAAGTCTTTCGGAAGCCTCTAACTACACAAGTGGACCTCTTCGGTTTTTGCCCTACACCATCCCTTCCCTTAGCTAAGGCGAAGTATGGGACCGACATACCGTTGGATGGGTACCATGCCGCAGCCCTGGTACGCTCCCCCTTCAATCTACACAAACGGTGTAGTTGACACCCCGAGGTACCACAAGTAAGTTATTAGCAACTTAATCAACTAGGTCCGTCCCATTCCGGACATGTGGTTGTATGATTGACTCAGTTCAAAGGCTTGCAAGGTTAAGTCCTTAGAATGACCAGGGCAAGACTTACATCAATACTCTCAAAGAAATCCATCTCACCATCACTCATACATATATCATGTTTCAAACAATCCCAACTGCCAAACTGGCCCACCATAATTCTTGCCACTTGCCCCAGTCTAAATCATTTTGTCACCCCAGTTGATTATTGCGCAACACAATGCCAACAACTCAACATCCTTGAAGAAGTACGAATACCTCCACATATCAACTTCATCGTGTCGGCAACACGTCACACCGTTCCAAAATACATTGCATATTCCATTAGTCAATATTGAGCTTTTGTAATTCCAAAATGATGTCAAAGGTACGTTGCAAGACTAAGCAGCTACTGGCGGTCTAACTAACCCATGTCGGCAAAGTATTTAAAGCCAACTATTAATCAAGAACCCTAGGGTGACAAATGAATCATGGCGTACAGCTATTATAGACAAGGTGGCAATAACAATTAGGTTGATTATCTAATCCCAAATTAATTGGAAAAAATTTAACTCAAACTAGCATGCAATAATTTGAAACAACATAAGTTTCGAAAATGGGATCAACATGGTCAAAGCACAACTTGCCTGGCCCTTGCAACTTTACTGTCATTTACTCTTTATCCTTGATCCTTGATCCTCGACCTTCGATCTTCACTTCCTTGATCTTCAGCCCGTAGAACGATTCCCAGACGACGCGTCTAACGATTAAAGAAGAAGCAAATACAAACCAATTCAAAAGACAAGTAAAACTCCAAATTAAGAACAAATACCATTGGGCACAACGGCTTGGATGAATTCAGGAACTTGAATGGATTAGATCGAAGGGTTGACAAAAAGAACGGGCTTTCGGGAAAACACCGAAGAGGGAAAGATTAATAACTAGGAAAGAAAGAATAATATTCCGAAGAATATTTCTTCCGAAGTTATTATCTTGATTGGACAGATAGCGACATATGGGCTCTCGATCTATAGATCGGGTCCACAAGGATACGTTAGTTCACAATGAACTAAGCTGATTCTCGAGGTTGACTTTTGTTGACCGAACGGACACAGTCAAACAAAAGAGAGACGGATAGATCGGGCACAGAGGTATGACAGATGGCCAATGGTCTATCGACCAAGTCCACGAATGAATTCTCGATTAAAGGTAGATTAGGTTTTCAGGGATAAGACAAGACAAGTGTCTTACCACGATTGAAACAACGGGAAAGATTGCAAAGATAACAACGCGGCTCACGATGAACTTAGTCCATCGAACCGGTCTTAGGTTAGGGTTTTGATTCGGCTTTGAAGATGATATGACGATGAGACTAGGCTCACGTCATGATGATAGAACAGATGAAGGCATCGCACTAAGGTTTGTGCATGAATGCACGCATGCGATGACAACGAAGCGATGAGAGCCAATCGTTAACGATGAAGCGTTAACGGCGGAATGTTAACGGCGGAGCGTTAACGGGGAAACATTAACGGTGGAATGCTAACGACGGAGCGTTAACGGTGGAGCGTTAATGGTGAAACGTTAACGGAGGAACGTTAACGACGGAACGTTAACGGCAGAGCATTAACGGTGGAGCGTTAACGACAGAGCGTTAACGGTGAAATGTCAACAGAAGAATGTTAATGGCAAAACGTTAACGGTGGATCGTTAACGGCGAACGTTAACGGCAAAACGTTAACGGTGGATCGTTAACGGCGAACGTTAAGGGCAGAGGTTAAACAATGATAGGATACTCATGAAACAAGGTAGCGACCGTCGGTGCAACGACATGGCCGCGATAGAACGCTACCAAGGATGGTTAACCGGTGCGCGAAACGGCGGCATGGGCTAAGCCGAAAACGACGGTTTTAGGCCGGAATCGGGCTTCTCGGCAAACGGAGACCAAAAGAACCTTAATGATGGACCAAAACAGTACAAGATGATCCTCCGGACGCGACAACACGGTCGGAGCGAACCAATATAGCCGGCGTCAAAAGGCGACGCGCGGCGACGGCAAACGGCGGCCTAAATATATAAAAAAAATTCCGGAGGATGGGATGGCAAAGCGAGAATGTCTACTGCGTAGAACGCGGTGAGACGAACTCAACGGTATAGGCGGATTTTGTGGCGCCCCTCCGGATTAATCACAAACTGGCGATTAATGGGTTTCGGATCAAAACTTTGGACGGTCATAACTTCTAGAATAATGATAGGAACTTAACGAAATTTGACCGAGAGCTAGATGGGACCAAGAGGCACACCGTGACGCAGGTGGCTCAAAGAAATACCTTCTGGAACAGCGGGGAACGCGCGAGGAAGTTTGCCGCTGTTTGAAACGCAGTCTGATCGGAGAAATTATTTTGCTGCGCCAAATCCAAAGGGAAAAACCGTGAGGCAAGATGTGCATCACGTAGAGGACATCCCCAGAAATCTACACAAAAAATTTCACCATCAAACTCAAAAAATTGAGAGAGTTATGGCCTCGGCAATATTCGAGATTGAAATGGCCATAACTTTTGATCCCTTGGGCCAAATTGGCTGAATTTTGGACAGCAAGCATATGGTACATTTTGGCACACCATGGCGAAGACAGATATCGAAAAGAGTTGATGAGCTTCCCGGAACGCGGCTCCAAAGTTCGGCCAACGTTGGGCGACATCCGGAGGACATGGCGGCGGTTTCGGAGTTTTGGAGATGATCCGGAGGTTGAAGATGCATGGGATAGGTTGTGGGAGGTCTATATTGGGTTGGGGTGGCGGCTAGGTTAAGAAAAATCAAGTTTGGGCACGTTTGGAGCAAAAACGGGTCTTATAGGCATTTAAACGAACACCTACCGTGCAGGACTCGGACTGGGGCGACGTGGCGCAACGGGAGTCCGACACGTGTCCGGGTGGGGGCGCTGCCCCAGCGGCTCGGCGGCCTGGGCGTGGCCCAGTGGCGAGGTGGCCCAGGCGGGCCTTGGCGCTGCTTGTGATGGGGTGGGCTGGCGTGCGCGAGGTGGGCCGGAGGCGGCCCAGGCGTGGTGGCAGCAGCCCGGGTGGCGGTGTGGGCTGGTGGGAGGAGAGGAGAGAGATTAGGCCCAATGCCATTTTCGGAATTTTCCAGCATTTTCCAATTAAAACAATTCCACCAATTCAATTAAATCATTTAGGGCAATAAAAAAACCAGAAAAATTCTAGAAAAATTCTGGAAAATATTTTGGGATATTTTGAACTCAAATAAAATATTTGCAACAAAACTTATATAAACTTATATTAATTTCAATAAAAGGGCTTAATACAAATTGATTCCGAATAAATCCAATAAATAGCAAACGTGCTCCGAAAAATCTCAAAAATTACAGAAGAATTTCTTGAAGCACAAGGAATCCAAATAAAATTAAATTTATTTTATTTAAGGTTTATAATAATCAAATTAAATTGTTTTAGCTTTTAGAAAATTCAAATCAAGCTTTACAAACGCAAGAAAATCAACGAAAATTTTTGGGAAGCTAAACTAAACCAAAAAATTTTGAAAACCAAAATTTTGGGATGTTACAGGCATGTTATACATGTGGCTTCTAATTTGTCCCCTTATAATAATATAGCTCATTTGTTTGGGACTTGGCTAATGGGAATGGAAAAGGAAAAGGAAATAAAGGCTCAATATTTAATTAAAGTTGCTCCTATATATTGATCCCTTTGGCTTTGTCGAAATGTAGCCATCTTTGATAAAAAAAATTTATTGTCCAATCCGTTCCAGGTTATCTATATGTACATCAATTGGTTGCGATCTTGGTTAGTGTTGCAGCGTCAGGAGGACCAAAAGATGCTTTTAATGGCATACAAATGTTTACATGTTGTGGTTAGAGACTTCTTTGTCGGTCATAGATGGAGATTTCAAAGAAGAATTTGTGTGCCTTGAGTGTTCTTTTTTCTTTACATTACTTGTTACAACCTTTATCTTGTTTAAGCTATGTTGAAACAATTTCGTCCTGATAGCATTTTTTGATGTAACTTTGTAATAAATTTTAGGTTGTGTACATCTCACAATGCAGAGTCTAGAATGTTAATATATTCTTTCATTATCTAAAAATGTACATAAAAGTCTTTTTTTATGCCAAGCCAAAATGAAGTACCTTTCTAGGATTTTTTTTAAAATAATACTTTTTTAAAACTGAATTGCAGTTTTAATACGGGAATTTTTTTTTGCAAAATTAACACACCATCGCCAAATGGTACGGCGAATTAGCAGTAGTCGCCAAACGGTACGGCAAATTAGCAGTAGTCACCATACCGTTTGGCGACTACTGCCTAATTACGCTATTATCCGGTGGCCAGTTAATTTCATGGGATATGAGACAGTCTTCGCCGAACCGTACGGCGAAGGAGGAGGAGTCGCTGAACCGTACGGCGAAAAAGGCGCGGTAAAAACGGTTCAAACAGATTGATCTATTCGTTCGGCAGTAGAGGCGAGCGAGTGAGCAGCAACAGGCGAGGCGAGCGATGCCGGCCGGAAGGAAGAGAGGGAGAGAGGGAGAGAGGAAGGAGAGAGGGAGAGAGGAAGGAAGAAGAAAGAAGGTAACATCGCGACTTAGAGTAGTGATTCAGCATTCTTCAATTTAGAGTAGTATGTTAGTTGTTTAATTTAGAGTAGCGATTTAGCGACTTAGAGTAGTGAGTTAGCGTTCTTCAATTTAGGGGGTGTTTGGCAGAGCTCCAGCTCCACCAAATTCTTGGAGTTGGTAGAGCTTGGTATTCCTAGCTTCACCAAATTCTTGGAGCTGGAGCTGTGGGTATATTAAGAGTGTTTAGGTGGGTCATCTTGTTTACATTTTATAATAAAATTATAAACTTAAGTCACTTTATTTTAATCTACAAGTTTCAGCTCTGAGGTGGAGCTGGGATCTAGAGCTTCGCCAAACAGGGCCTTAGAGTAGTATGTTAGTTGTTTAATTTAGAATAGCGATTTAGCGATTTAGAGTAGTGATTTAGCGTTCTTCAATTTAGAGTAGTATGTTAGTTGTTTAATTTAGAAAAGCGAATTAGCGACTTAGAGTAGTGATTTAGCGTTCTTCAATTTAGAGTAGTATGTAGTTGTTTAATTTAGAGTAGCGATTTAGCGACTTAGAGTAGTGATTTAGCGTTCTTCAATTTAAAGTAGTATGTTAGTTATTTAATTTAGACTAGCGATTTAGAGTAGTGATGTTAGTTTGGGTATTAGTTGTTTATATGTTAGTATGTTACATGTTAGTATATTGTTTAATTTAAAGTAGTGATTTTAGTTGTTTATATGGTAGTATGTTATATTGTAGGATCGAAGTATACGAATATAGCAATCAGAGGGGGGTGAATGATTGTGCGGAAGCTAAAACCAAATTTTCGATCTACTTGAAGAACACCCCAACTCGGATTCAAAAGATTGCCTCGTTTTCGACAAAAAACAGAATGACAGAGGTTCGGTAAAACGAGAATTCCCGGAGATCCAACCGTCGGAATGATCTGAAATTTGGACACAAGAAACTATATTCCAATACGAATCAAACCCAAAAACAATCAGCTCGATCGGACTTACGGATCAAAAGTTATGAACCTCGCAAGCTTGCTGTTCCAGAACTTGACGAGAATTGATCTAACGTAAACTTGAAAGTTTTAACAGAACCGACAAAAGTTTAATCAACTAGACTTTGAGGAACTCTAAATCAATAGCCTAGAAAGGTTTTTGATGAATCAAATCAAGATCAAACTCAAGGATCAAAAACCAATCTAGATTTAGAGCAAGCATGCAAACAAGAACCAAGAAAGAAAAACACTGTAGCAACGTGGTTACTGTAGCACGCAAAAATCTTGGAAGAATTGATCTTTATTTCTTTTGTCTAAAGTACTCTCATTAAAAGAGTACAAACCCTAAAACTTGCTCAAGGCTTGATGCCCTTCAACAGGAGACAACCCCTCCTATTTAAAGGACCAACCCACAAGGAGTTCTGAATACGATTCCTATTCCTTAGAAGGAATCTGTATCCAATACAACTCTACTTGGCCCAACCTGGCCGAGTACAACTCTTGCACGCGTATGGCAACCCTACCATACTCACGTGACTAACACTTTGCACGCGTATGGCCACCTGCTATACTCACGTGACTAACACTTTGCACGCGAATGACCTCCTACCATTCTCACATGACTAACCATTCTTCATGTGCACCATTCTCTTAGCCCGAACGTCCCGCATGACATCCTTGACCACCAAGACCTCAGTTCCTCCTGAACCTAGTCCCGAACCTCAGTTCCTCCATGAACCTAGTTCCGATCCCGTCATCGACCACGTTCGCCCTCGAGCAATACCTGCACATGAACAAACCACAAAACGAATCCGAGCACAAGTCCACGACTTGACTCAATGTCAATCCATGCAACTACTCACATGAGCATTGCATAAAGTCCACTTCAAAAGAAGCATCATGAAATTCTCACAAATTTTCATAATCTCAAAAACAAATCAAACACAATTCCAATTTTGCTCAAAACCCTGATCGAGCAAAAACGCATTAACGACGGACCAAAAAATTGGGTCCAGCGTACATGTAAAACTTACTGTTTTTAAGAACTTTGTCCTGCGCAAAAACCTTCAGAAGCACATTTATGACATACCAAAAAATTTGGTCTGTCATTCATGGAAAAAACGAGGTTGCCAAAAACAAGTGTATGACAGACCAAAAAATTTGGTCCGTCATACATGAGAAAAACAAGGTCGCCAACAGCATGTGTATGACAGACCAAAAACTTTGGTCCGTCATACATGGGAAAAACGAGTTCGCCAAAAGCATGTGTATGACAGACCAAAAATTTGGTCCGTCATACATGGGAAAAACGCGATTTCTTGTACAAGCGTAAAAGCATCAAAATCACGTTTATGACAGACCAAAAAGTTTGGTCCGTCATACATGCGAAACTCACTGTTTTTGGATGTTTGGTCTGGCGTAAATGCAAAGTCTCTGTTTTTGGATGTTTGAATGTTTGGTCCTTCATGCAAGCAATTTTGCAAGATTAATCCTAACCAATTTTTCAGCACAAAATCAAGCCAATTTTTCATCACATGATTCACATATATGTTAATATATTGTTTAATTTAGAGTAGTGAGTTTATATGTTAGTAGTGATATAACAATATTTAATGTTGTTCAATTTAGAATTGTTCAGTAGCATTGTTTAATTTAGAATTGTGGAATCAATTTAGTGATTTTAGTAATGATTTTACATGTTAGTAGCAAATAGCGATGTTACACGTGCGCTATAATATTAGAGTATCGATAGCGGGATAGTTAATTAGCGTTGTTCAATCTACGGTACTGATTTTACATGTCAGTAGTAGTGATGAAAAAATGTATTTTGTCTATGCCATCGCAGTAATGTCGGATCCAGTGAAATTTAGGGTATATTATGGCGATGGTGAAGTAAAAACTGGGCAGAATGGTGTGGATTTAAGTAGCTTTGCGGTCACCATGGCTGAGCACCTATCCCCCGATACTGTTAGCATTCATGATATAAAGCTTTGGTTGACCCAATATTTTTCCCTAAATCCAAGTGTTTATTCTGTTACCATCCAAATCCTATTCACGCGTAGCAAGGGTGACCCGGCTATGTGGGAGTTGAAGAAAGTAGATCGAACACACTTGTGGCAGAAATGGTTAAGGTGGTGCAAGGGATCTCGCCTTGAATGTGTGATGCTGGTGCAGGAGTGCCCTAGAGATGAGGTGAATATTGCTGGTGTGAGCGAGAGCAGCACATCGGCTACAAGTGAACAAGTTCAGACAGCGGTGCCGGTTGAGTCAGCAGTGGGGGATGATCACAGGGATGATGCAAGTGCAGAAGGTTGGGCTGATGAAAGGGAGGAGATCGATCAACTTGTCGATCATTTGGATTGGGTGGACCGTATGGCGGCAGAAGAGGAAGCTGAAATGTTGGAGCCTGATGATACCATCGGCGAAGATGACGAAGGGGGGAAGATGATGAAATGCATGGTAGTACTGGGTCAGCAGAGGTACCCTTCCCCGATGAATGGAACAGGCAAAACAAAGCTGGTATGGAAGTTTTGCGGGGCCATGAGTCGCATTGTGAGTACGATACTAGTGCCATTCGGTTAAATCAAATATTCTCAAACAATTCTGAATTGAAGTTGGCAGTGAGGCTATGGGCACTATCGCTACAGAGAGAGTTTCGAGTTGTCTTGTCCAGCCTAGATAAGTACACAGTGAAGTGCAGAACCGATGGATGTGAATTTTGAGTTCATGCATACAAGCCGAAGTGCGAGACGTATTGGATTGCATCAAGAGTGGAGGAGCACACATGCAGACTAGAAAATGTTCTTGTTAAACACCGCAACTTGAATGCGGCTCTAATTGCTAGTGTGATGTTTAATGAAATCATTGAGAAGAGGGATATTGAGTGTTCGTATATTCATAAAGCAATCTTAAGAACATTTAAGTACTAGATAAGCTAATCTATGGTTTGGCGTGCGAAGCAGAAAGCATTAGAGAAGAGGTTTGGCACATACGAGGCTTCGTATTGCAACCTACCTCGTGTGCTTGAAGTATTGAAGCAAACCAATCCTACCACATACACCGCTTTCAAAGAAAGTGAAGCAGATGGAAATGGGATCTCGATGTTTCATCGTGCTTTTTTTCATTAGGCCCTTGCATTGTGTCATTCAGGTACTATCATCCATTACTTTGTGTCGATGGTACATTTTTTATTGGAAAATACACGGGGCAGATTCTAACAGCCATTGCAGTTGATGCGAACAACCACATACTTCCATTGGCCTTTGCATTTGTTGAGGGTGAGAACCGAGATAGCTGGCTATGGTTTTTCAGACATCTGAAGGTGGGGGTAGTTGGTGATCGGCACAACATGTGCATCATTCATGATCGTCACAAAGGTATCCTTTCGGTAATTAAGACTCTACAGGAGGACCTTGATGAGCCATTTTCACGGCCTGACTTGCAGAACAGGTGGTGCATGAGACATTTGGGAACAAATTTCTTCAAGCAGTTTAAGAGCAAGAAACTGATGAACGTATTTAAGAGGTTATGCAAACAGAATCAGGCACGTAAGTTCAATGCGCTATTGGTCGAGTTGGATAAGCACACAAGTGCACATATCGAAGAGATGAAGAAGCAACCAACTACACCGAACGATTGCCCACCCAAAAGGCTAACATGTGACATCATGGGATGTAACAATATAGAAAGTGACATTTTAGAATGTGACTTTATAGAATACGGCATCTCGGTATGACTTTATAGCGTGGTTTGGGCCGTTTCTGGGTGTTTGGGCCTGTCCGGCAGAGTTTGGGCCTTGGGGGAAGCAGTTTGGGCCTTGGGGATCAAGTTGGGCGATCCCTTGGCCCATGTGGGGGAGGTGGGGCAGCAAAATCCTACCCCTTCCCCCCCTTGCGCCCACTAACCCTAGCCTCCTCCCTTCCTCCCCCTCCCACCCCTCTAGCCGCCCCCCTCATCCTTGGGCGCCTCCTCCCCTCCCAAGCGCCACCCCCTCCCTCTCCTCCACCTCCTAGCCGGCCCTAGCGAAGGTCCACGCCTCCCCTTGCTGCCACACCCCTCCTCTCCATGATTCTCTCCGTTGGGAAGCTCCGCAACCGAGAGGATCCGGCGGATTCGGAGCGCGGAAGGAGATTGGGGGCCAGGAGGAGAAGAATTCGACATTCGAGTGGTTCTTCGAGGGAGGTAAGGGTTTGCAATCTCTTTGTAGGGTTGTGTTGCTGGTTAGAAGGGGAAATTATGCCTAGAATTCATGTTTAGGTGCTGTAATTAGAGGTATAGATTCGTTTAGTAGATCTGTTTCGCGCAGTAGCCTCGGCCAATTCCGGACAGTCGACTTCGATCGCAGTTTTGAGGCCTTTAGAGTCGGAATTTGGTCGGCCTCTTGTTGAGAAAGTTGTAAATAATCGAAAAACCTTTCAATGAAGACCAAGAACGTTTAATTATGTCCAGCTGTTTAAAAGTTCTGGTTGTTTTACCAAACGCTGTCAAATCTGTGATGCGAATGGTGTAGTCTGTAATCAACAGTAGATTAGCGGATTTTAGAGGCTGATTCAGTTTTCGCATTTCCTTAGAAAAAGTTAGGAAATTTCCTAAGCTTTCGAGAAAATGTGCTCGTTTGTCTGATTTGGAGTCGTTAAGCCCTAGTTATGGTCTTCCGAAGGCTGTTGTCCCGTTGGACAGATTCTCTGTTTTTGGGTATTGGGAGTAGATCGCGAAGTCGGTATAACTAAGTGTTCTTGTGTGGTCTTGTGTGCATGTGGTTGAGTGTATTGAACCTTTGTGCAGGTGGTGTGACCCCAGGAGTGCCGTCGTCATCTCACCACGCCGTCTCACGAGGGTGAAGGCAAGTGTGTTGTGATGGATTGTGATTGGTTGCTTTATGGTATTGTGATTGACAGGTTATACTAGCATGGTAGGAGTGAGATTTTTCTTTGCCATATGAGTAGTTGTTTGATCAATGGATTAATGCTATGAATGAGATTATGCAAATGCTATTAATGATTGAATGTGGTACATTATCATGGAATTTGCATCATTGCATTCATAAAAGGAAGAGGCGTCCCATTCTGATGCGGGCATCTGTGTTCAAACGTAGTGAACACAAAAGTCCTACCTCGTAGGCCCTTACACGTGGTTGTACGGGAGCGGGTCAGTAAGAGTAGGCACCCTCCACGGGATGGAAGGGGAAGAGGGTGCACACCGACGGGTGTGCACTCGGCAATACCGGTATGTGCTAACGTAAAGAGACATGTACATTGCATTGAATGAGTTTATGAGATGTTGATGAGACAAGAGTTTAATGATGATGGTTGTGATATGTTGATGAACATGTTATGGAATTAATGATGATGTCTGTGAGACGTTGATGAAAGTGTTAATGAGTAATGTTGTTGTTTATTCCATTACAATACACTTTGCTGAGTGATGAACTCACGCTTGTTGTTTGATGTTGTTTTTAGGTACCTTGACATCGACACACAGGAATAGGAGCTAGCATCACGTCGTCACCTATCATCACACAATTAGACATTTTATTACTCATCATTATTTGTATTTGCTTCGGAGTATTCCTTAATTGATTTAAGGTTTAGTCTTTGCGATGTTATGTGCTTTGCTTCATGGTTCCCGTCGTTTAAGTCATGAAACGCTAAGTTTATTTATTGTGGTTTGGACTACTACAATGTTTCCTGTTATACATGATTTAGATGCTCTTATATCATGATATTGTGCTATACTGCTATTGTGATTGTTCCAAATCTTAAAGAAACAAAGGATATGCTACCGGATTTTTTTGTATTCATTATTATGGTAGTTGCTGTAATTTAGTGTTAATTATGTGCTTAAACTATTGTCAGTAGTCTTTGTGGTGACATTCGCAGCATACTAGGTGCTAGGGTGTTACATAACACCCCTTGGGGAGCTCGATCATCCTAATATGAGGAGACGAACATCAAGGAACATAAAATGTTTCTCGCACTAGGGCATTGCTCCATGACACTAGAGGCGCCATGTTAGTATAATATAGTAAATTAAGATATTTATCATGGATGAACAAATGAGGTTGTTGTTCTAAACTGTTATGCGTTGAATAGGTTTGGTGTCATGACAACGAATATAGCCGAGGTTTAGAATTGGGTCATCAGAGGCCTCCATCCGCTACCGCTTGTGGCCATCCTGGAAGGCATTGCACGACATCATTGCCTACTTCCAGAAAAGGCATGTGGAGGCTGTACTTCATGCCTCGACATTGCAAACGTCGTATTGTTCGCAGATGATGACCTACATGGAGGAACGAACCATGAAAGCTCAGCAGCATATGGTACGTAGCTTCGAAATCACTGAGTACCGCTTCGAGGTGACTCTTCGGTGCAAAAGGGGATTGGAAATCGACATAGCGGTTATTACGCACGAGGTTAATTTAGGCTAAGGGGCAACTCGATGGCGTGAATGCACTTGCAATAAGCCAAGACTTCTCCATATTCCTTGCTCACACGTGATGGCTGCTTGTGGGCAAATTGGGATGAACATATCGCAATACATGTCCCCTTTCTACTTGAAGTATCATGTTGTCCATACCTGGTCCGGTGAGTTCCGTGGTTTCCGTGCACACGGTGATTTCACTGTGATTAACAGAGATGAGTGCATCTGTTTGCCGGATCTAACCTTGCGGAGGTGTGCAGAAGGGCAGTCTGGTCGTCCACAGACTAGGCACATTCGCAACGATATGGATGAATCTAAAGTGGGTGGCCCCCTTAGGAGGTGTTCTGAGTGCGGTGAGTATGGCCACAAGGCAAACCAATGCACGTAGCCTGTAGGTTCTGAACGTTGTGGTGGCTATGTCATGGGTTTCGGCGATGTGTGTATCGTCAATATGTATCGAATTATGTAATTATATGCACGCTAGACCATTCATTGGATGTTATGTAATATTGACGCTCATGGCTTTTGATTTACATATGTCGTGTTTCCCATATGTTGTGTAGTATTATTTAGCGAATTTTCAGATTGAGGAGTGGCATATATCAGATTATTCCTATTATTATTATTTTTATTTATGTTCAACCCTTTTGAATTTTTATTTACATATGTCATGGTTCTCATATGTTGTATAGTATTATTTATATTTTTTTATTTATATGTGCAATAAATATTTCGATTATTTACATGTAGGGATGGAGCAGGTCGACTCACTTCTGGACCCTGTCTTGGATGTGCGGCACCGTGTGCACATCCACACAACACAGGGCAATGAGAATGTGCCCTTACTACGGATCCGTGTGCCTAAGAAGGTATGGTGCATTGACCATCGCTTTCACACCAGGTTAGTTGTAGTACATTTACATGTTACATTGTTCATAAAATTTGTGTTCGTATAGCTTACATTCAACTGATGCAACTCTTTTCTTTCTCGATAGGTTGGCACGTGCCAGTTTGCTTCCGCTAGTACGCATGGTGGAGGGTTCAACTACCGACGTAGGTGAGCCCGACGACCAGGCCGAGGGTGACAACGGTCCAGAGCGGTCGCGGCATTTTCCGTTCGACAGCTCCCTCATAGCGTGTTTGGTCGACCGTTGGAGGCCGGAGATGCACACTTTTCACCTGCCTTCAGGGAGGTGATGGTGACGCTGTAGGACATCGCCATACTCACAGGCTTGCTGATCGTCGGGACACCGACGGACCCTCAGTGACTCCTGCCGGGTGGGTGGCGGACTTGGAGACGCGGTTCGCTAGGGTGGCGGATGTCGACCCAGAGATACCGATGGGCAAGAGGCACGGGCCATCGAGGAGGTGGTTGGCGCAGTTTGAGGTTAGTGGTTGTACATGTTAGTATGTTATTCTAGTTTTGCATAACATTAACATGATATCACACTCTTTCAATTGTCACAGGTGCAGCGGATGGCGGCTCAGTCCACTGACTATTTAGTTGCTAGGCACCTTGAGGCCTATATGCTTTGGTTGTTCAGCTGGGTGATGCTCACGTTGACTCACGGCGACAGCGTAGACGCGCGTTGGATAGCCCATGCATGGGCTATTGCCGACGCCGAGCCTGACGACATACCACATGTATCCTGGGGTTCGACGGTTCTTGCTACCACGTACCGTGCCCTTTGCGACGCGTGCGTGAAGAAAAGCAAGAACCCCAATCTTACCGGGATGCCTCTTCTTCTTCAGCTGTGGTCATTCGAGCGCTTCCCGTGAGTCGACCCTATGTCGACCCTCGACACTACACCACCGACATATACAGCGGTGATGTGCTCGACCGACGGACGATGGGCTCGCTTTGGACCAGACGATGGGTATATGTTTTTACTCATTTGTGCAATTGTAATTTCAATCGCATGTGCTTACAGTTATTTCTTCTCTATTGTAGCCAAAGTGGGCAGGTCTCCAGGTACGTTTAGCGTACCTCTCCTTCACGGAGGCCTTCGACCACCTGAGGGCGGAGCAGGTCATCTGGGACCCTTACTGCGACCAGCGTGTAGTGGAGAGAGCTGCGGGGGGGTCTTTGTGCTGTGCTACAGGGACCACGCTTACTGGCTGACAAGGAGGAAGCACGTCTTCGACGTCTTCGTGGAGGACTATGCACCGCAACGAGTCCTCAGGCAATTCGGACTTCGCCAGTTAGTCCCTGTTCCTTCGGGGGATCGTGTGCCAGCGAAAGTGCACTCATGAGTTACTCGCCACTGCAAGTATGCTTAGTGCTTATGTTATATTTGTAATAATGTGGATTTCTGTGTAGGTACTCCACCCAGGGACCCCAGAAGACCATGATGACCTTGGTTCAGAGGATGGCGCAGTGGCTCGCCTAGTGGGATGGGGCGCTGGAGGACGTTGTTGACGAGGACACACCCTATGACTCCTCCTACCAGCAGTACCTGGCCTGGTACTTGCCCCTGACCCATACTCATCTCCTACTTGTGGAGGAGCCACCAGCCTAGATGTATGCTCCTAGCGTGGTAGACTTGTACCCGAGCCAGGCAGGAGTGGCAATGCACGCGATGGTAAGTCCTATTTCGTAAATTACATCATCTATTCGTTACCCTCTGTCGTTGTGCTTATCGTTTGTTCGTATGTGATAGGTGGACGAGGCCAGGAACTTGCACAAGCATGCCACTAGATTTCTGGCTAGGCTACAGCCGGGGGTCCCTATCACATTGGAGGAGGTGAGGGATGCCATGAGACGTGTGGCAGCGTAGTCTCGATGGATCGTGGAGCTTGGTGCTTCTTGGCACATCCCAGCCGCGACTGTTTCGGTTGGCACCTCGTCCAGGCTGCCACCTGGGCTCAGCTCCCCGACACTACCTCCTCGACCCGCACTACAACCGAGCTCCAGCTTCCACACCCCTGTGCCTCCGGCCCCAGACATGGCTGGAGGATCCGGTTGGAAGGAACCACCACGCGGTCCCACCATGGTCCCCACACCCGGTAAGCTGAACATTATTCAATTGATCACATTTCGAATCTAATCACATAACTATGATTAAATGTTACTGTCTGAACTGCAGGTGGCCATCAGGGTGGAGGACAGACCTCTTCTTCAGGCACTCCGTCAGGGTACGCCGATACTGACTACTAGGTGGATCAGTTCTTCTCAGGCACTCAGTACACGCAGCCACCTCCAGCTACGTAGTACACGCAGCCTCTTCCAGCCACGCAGTACACACAGCCTCCTCCAGCTACACAGCACACGTTGCCTCCCCACGAGTGTCGCCCGATGCAGTGGTACATCCCTTCAGATTATGGCTAGGCGGGACCGTCGCAGCCGCTTCACCCACGATCTCTCGACGATGCACCCGCTTCAGCACGTCGACAAAGGAGAGGTCGCGCTAGGGGTAGGGGTAGGGGTCAGGGTCCACCACCGAGGGGTGATCAGGATTATGCTGTCCGTGACATAATTTTTGTGTACTTTCTCATATTATCCATTTTGTGTACTTTCTCATAATATGTAGTTTTATTATTTCACACCGTTAATTGTGCTGTCATCACTTTTACCTTCTCACACGACGTGACAACACAACACCGGATACGCACTCAATGAATACACGTCATGCAGCTTTTCACAGAGGGCGACACGTCGTGCAGCTTTGATGATGGGACAACACTCTGCACACACCCACTATTAAAACCGGCTGAGGGGTACACATCCACTACCGTCAGAATACATGTCGTGCAGCTTTCATGATGGGTGACAAGTCGAGCAGCTTTTCAAGAGGATGACAGGTGCTGCAGCTTTTCACAGAGGGTGATAGGTGCTGCAGCTTTGATGATGGGTGACACGTCGTGCAGCTTTTCATAAAGCATCATAGGTTGTGCAACTTTTCCAAAGGGGTGACAGGCCATGCAGCTTTCATAAAGCATGACAGTCCATGCAGCTTTCATGATGGGTGACAGGCCATGTAACTTTCATAAAGAGACAAGTGTTGTAGTTATGTGGAGAAGCCCCTCACCAGCACTATAAAAACTGGCTGAGGGAGGGATAGATATCCACTACCGCCATACCAGCAATAACCGCCAGCCTAATATACACAAATTAGAGCACGATGTCATTCTACCGTCGCCTCTTCAACAAGCGGAACTTACCCCCCCCCCCAAATACCCAGATGCCAGTTGTGTTGACGCCCCAGTACTGCCGGAGTTGCCCCGGCCGAATTGCGACCGTGTAGGATCGAAGTATACGAATATAGCAATCAGAGGGGGGGGTGAATGATTGAGCGGAAGCTAAAACCAAAATTTTGATCTATTAAAAACTTCACCCCAAAAGAAACCAAAAGATTGCCTCGGATTTGACAAAAACAGATTGATAGAGGCTTGATAAAATGAGAATTCCTGGAGATCCAACCGTCAAAACGATCTGAAATTTTGACACAAGAAACTAGATTTCAATACGAATCAAACCCAAAAAGAATCAGCTCGATCGGACTTATGGATCAAAAGTTATGAGCTTCTCAAGCTTGCAGATCCAGAACTTGACGAGAATTGATCTAACGTAAACTTGAAAGTTTTAACAGAACCTACAAAAGTTTAATCAACTAGACTTTGAGGAACTCAAAAACAATACCCTAGAACGGTTTTTGATGGATCAAATCAAGATGAAACTCAACGATCAAAAACCAATCTAGAATTAGAACAAGCATGCAAACAAACAAAAAATAACAGAAAACACTGTAGCGACGTGGTTACTGTAGCACGCAAAAATCTTGGAAGAATTGATCTTTATTTCTTGTCTAAAATACTCTCATCAAAAGAGTACAAACCCTAAAACCAAGCTCAAGGCTTGATGCGCTCAGCTCTCCTTGGTGCACTTTCAACAGGAGACAACCCCTCCTATTTAAAGGACCAACCCAGAATACGATTCCTATTCCCTAGAAGGAATCCGTATCCAACACAACTCTACTTGGCCCAACCTGGCCGAGTACAACTCTTGCACGCATATGGTAACCCTACCATACTCACGTGACTAACACCGTTCACGCGTATGGCCACCGCCATACTCACGTGACTAACACTTTGCACGCCGAATGACCTCCTGCCATTCTCACGTGACTAACCATTCTTCATGTGCACCACTCTCTTAGCCCGAACGTCCCGCATGACATCCTTGACCACCAAGACCTCGGTTCCTCCCGAACCTAGTCCCGAACCTCGGTTCCTCCATGAACCTAGTTCGATCCTGTCATCGACCACATTCGTCTTCGAGCAATACCTGCACATGAACAAACCACAAAACAAATCCAAGCACAAGTCCACGACTTGACTCAAGGTCAATCCATGCAACTACTCACATGAGCATTGCATAAAGTCCACTTCACAACACGCATCATGAAATCATCTCAAATTTCATAATTTCAAATTCAAACCATTTCAATTTTGCTCAAAACCGCCAAAAGCATGTGTATGGCAGACCAAAGTCTTTGGTGCATCATACATGGGAAAAATTGAGTTCGCTATCAACATGTGTATGATGAGACCAAAGAGTTTGGTGCATCATACATGGGCAAAATGAGTTTATCGAAAACATGTGTATGATGACCAAAGAGTTTGGTCTGTCATACATGGGTAAAATGAAATCGCCCAAAGCATGTATGATGAGACCAAAATCTTTGATACATCATACATTGAAAAAACGAAGTCACCAAAAGCCTGTGTATGACAGACCAAAAACTTTGGTCTGTCATACATGGGAAAAACGAGTTCGCCAAAAGCCTGTGTATGACAGACCAAAAACTTTGGTCTGTCATACATGGGGAAAATGCGATTTGTTTGGTTCGGCGCAAAAGCAAGGTTTCTTTTTTTAATGTTCGGATGTTTGGTCCAACAAACAAACAACTTTGCAAGATTAATCCTAATCTTAACCAATTTCAGCACAAGATCAAACCAATTTTTCATCACATGATTCACAATCTCCCCCTTGATGAAAACATTGGCAACACCATTTAGACATGAAGATTTGGCAGTTTTTTTTTTAAAAAAAAACAGAGAACATAAAAACTCCCCTTTTGACAAGTGAAAAATGTGTGTGGTTTGTGCAATGTGCCAAAAGCCAAAAACCAAACTTCTCCCAGATTACTCAACAACCGAAAGATACTACCCCCTCTTTTTCAACTCTTCCCAAACTTCTCAAAAACTTCTCCCCCTTTGACAATGGATTCATCAAGAAAACAACAAGAAAACATGTTCAAATTTTTTTTTGTATCAATGGTTTCGCAAACAGAAGCAAGGGAGTGCCAAGATACAAAGGATGAGCTTATTCGATCATATAACCTTATATATCACATAATATGCAAAATATATGATCCTAATGTGATGTTTAACAAGTTAAGAAATGACATGCATCTCAACCTCAAATCTGTCAACTATAGCCAAGTACTAAGCAAGACCTTTAGTAGAAAAACAAGGACTCAAAAATTGAAGCAACTAACAAATCAGGGCGAGCAAGTGGTTTCAACTCCAATCTAGTAGACCAATTTTAATCTTTTAAACAATAAACTGCATGTGGCATGCTTGAAGCATACTTCTTTTATTTCCTTGGAGTGGCATGCTTGAAGCATACATCTTGTCTTTTGAGGGAATGGCATGCTTGAAGCATACATCTTATCTTTTAAGGAAAGCATGCCTGAAGCATACAACTTGAAGCTTTTGCTTTTAACAATTTTTTTTATTGATTCCCTTTTTCTTTTCTTTTTCTTTGATTGAAAACATGCAAAAAATGATTAAAAGGTCTTATGAAAGAGTAAAGCTGAAAACACACTTGCTTCATAGCCCAAATTTGTCAAGAGGATTCAATATCAAGCCTAGAAGAATGAGATATCACAGAGTATTTAGCTATCGGCAATCAGATCAGGGAATTTCCGCAATGTCATTTTTAGTTCAAGTGAGACAATTTAGATTATCATATATTAGCTCAATTACATAGTATATAAAGAAATATGATAAAGTGAGCTCATCAAGTGAAAGAACTTGGCAAAGAAACTCCCCCTCAAAAAAATCCCATTGGATGAACAATTCCAAGTTCTCCCGAATAAAGGCAAAAGCGAGAAGAAGACAAAGGTTTTGTGAAAATGTCTGCCAATTGATGTTCAGTATTCACATGATGAAGCACAATGTTGCCTTTTTCAACATGATCTCTAAGAAAGTGAAATCTGATGTCAATATGTTTTGTTCTTGAATGTTGCACAGGGTTCTTAGCAATGCAAATTGCACTAGTGTTATCACACAGAAGAGGAACACTATCCAGAAAAACCCCATAATCTTTAAGTGTAGCTACTATCCAAAGAATTTGAGAACAACAACTAACAGCTGACCACATATTCAGATTCATAGCTTGATTGTGCAATGAAGATTGCTTTCTAGATGACCATGCAATGAGAGAATTACCCAAGAAGTGACATGAACCAGAAGTGCTTTTCCTATCAATTCTACATCCTCCAAAATCAGCATCAGAAAAAGATCTCAAACTAATGCATGAGGAAGCAGAAAGCCAAATGCCAAAATCTTGAGTTCCATGAAGATACCTGAAAATCCTTTTGACTTGTCGATGTGAAGCACGTGGGGAAGCTTGAAAACGAGCACACAAACACACAGCAAATTGTATATCCGGCCTTGATGCAGTGAGGTACAAAAGTGAACCTATCATGCTTCTATATTCCTTTTGATCAACCGGCTCACCATCTTCATCCGGATCAAGTGTGCAAGCGCTCTCCATGGGTGTCATGATCGGTTTGCTGTTTTTCATCCCAAATCTATGCAACAAGTCTTTTGTGTATTTGCTTTGATGCACAAAAGTACCATCCTTTGTTTGCTTGATTTGAAATCCCAAAAAGTATGTCAACTCACCCATCATACTCATCTCAAACTCCTTCCTCATTGTTTCGAAAACTTCAGACACTAAAACATGAGATGAACCACCAAAGATAATATCATCAACATAAATCTGAACGAATAGTTGATCATTGCCTTGCTTGAGTAAAAAGAGAGTTTTGTCAACCTTTCCCATTGAAAAATCCTTTTCAAGTAAAAAGGTTTTTAGCCTATCATACCATGCTCTAGGGGCTTGTTTCAAACCATACAAAGCTTTTGATAGTTTGAACACATGATTTGGAAACTTTGGATTTTCAAAACCAGGTGGTTGCTTGACAAAAACCTCCTCATTTATGTAGCCATTAAGAAAAGCACTTTTCACATCCATTTGATACAATTTGAAACCTTTGGATGCAGCAAAAGCTAAAAGGATTCTAATGGCTTCAATTCTAGCAACAGGAGCAAAGGTTTCATCAAAATCTAAGCCTTCAATTTGAGTGTAACCTTGAGCAACCAATCTAGCCTTGTTTCTAACAACAACACCATCCTCACTTTGTTTATTTTTGAAAACCCATCTAGTTCCAATAACATTAAAATCAGGAGGTGGTGAGACAAGTTTCCAAACTTTATTTCGTTCAAAATTCTCTAATTCTTCATGCATGGCATTGATCCAAGATTCGCCGATAATGCATGAGATATATCTTTGGGTTCAAAGGAAGCAACTAAAGCAGAATGAGTATGAGTGTCAGAATGAATAAACCTGGATCGAGTGACTCTCTCATTTAGGTCTCCAATCATTTGTTCAGATGGATGCATTTTTTGAATGTGCAAGGGAGCATTGACTTTTGAGACTTCTCCTTCTCCTTCTTCATTTTCAGCATGTACAGATGATATTGTAGCTTGAGGATGGTTAGCTGTAGGTGATGTAGTAGTAGGTGCCAAAGGTGCTCTGACTTGTTGTGCATTAGGAAGAGTCAAGACCTCATCTTCATCATCATCATTATCTTCAAAAATTTTCTCCCCTGAACATATGCGTCTCACTGCATCACTTGGACTAGTGCCTGGACTAGCCTCATCAAAAGTAACTTCACAAGTTTCCACAATTTTGTTAGTCTCCAAAACAAGCACACGATAGCCACGAGTATGAGCAGGATATCCAAGAAAAATGCCATCAGTTGATCTAGCTTTAAATTTATCAAGATTTCCAGATTTCAAGACAAAACATTTGCATCCAAAAACCCTAAAGTGAGAAACAGTAGGCCTGTGTCCAAACCGAAGCTCATATGGAGTCTTACCCAATTTTGATCTCAAAAACACACGGTTTGAAACATAACATGCAGTTGAAATCGCTTCAGCCCAAAAGTTTCTAGGAGTGTGATGTTCATCTAACATGGTTCTAGCCATCTCAACCAATGTTCTGTTTTTCCTTTCAACTACACCATTCTGTTGAGGCACTCTAGGTGATGAAAATTGATGATCAATTCCTTTTCAGTACAAAAGTGATTAAAAGAAGCATTTTTGAATTCAGTTCCATTATCACTTCTAATAGCTTTGAGAGCTTCTGGATGATCAATAGAAAGCCTAAGAACAAGACTTCTAAAATGACTAAAAGCCTCATCCTTAGATGCCATAAAGTATACCCAAGAGTATCTAGAAAAATCATCAACAATCACAAGCACATACCATTTGCCTCCAAAGGATTGAACTCGAGATGGTCCAACTGTATCAAGATGTAGAAACTGTCCTGGAGCGTTTGTCATCACCATGGTAAGAGGTGGATGTGAACCTGCAATCATCTTACCATGTCTACAAGAGGAACATACTAAATTGCTATCACCCTTAAGCTTAGGCAAGCCACGTATGAGATCTAAACTGCTTACACGAGTAAGATGATCAAAACAAACATGACCAAGTCTACGATGCCAAAAGAATAAATCTTTAGAAACATTGGCAATTAGACACCTATGTTTAGAAGAAGGTGATGCATCAAAATCAGTTTTAAAAATTCTTCCAAAACGAGAAATCTTGAACACAAGATCACCTGAAGCATCTAGCACTTTGCATTCATTTTTCTTAAAGCTTATCTCAAGATCTTCATCAAGCATTTGTGAGACAGAAAGCAAGTTATATTTCAAGTTTTCAACAAGAGCCACATCCTTGAACATAAACTTGTCACTTACCTTTACTGTACCTTTTGCCACAACAGAAGAGGAAGAAGCATCTCCAAAAGTAACACTTTCAGCACGAGATGCACGAGTGAGGGAGGAGAACCAATTCTTATCACCGGACATGTGGCGTGAGCATCCGGAATCCACTAGCCATATGTTCTCCTTCCTCGCGCGAGAAGCCTACATAGCAAAATATGTCGAGGTCTCGATCTTGGGGTTAGGAATGAGATTTTTAGGAATCGATCTTGAGACACACGACGCACAACAAAGAGGTACAACACGATAATTTTTATGCACAAAATCAGATTTGCCTTTTCCCATGTTTCTAGGAACAGAAGGTGTTTTCATCACTCTAGGCGCATAAAAATGTGCTTTGCTGAAATTTGACCTAGCCTTAGTTCTTTCCTTCTTTTCTTTGTTTGGCTAGTCTAAAGCAAAAATCTACTAAGTGTCCATCTCTACCACAATGAGTGCAAGTGTACTTGACATGATGTTTAGCTTTAACAGTAAAAGCACATTTTGTATTCATCATAGTAGAAGATAAAAACCAGCAGATTGAAAAGCAATTTTCTTAGGCTCATTAGATAACTCAATTTTGCAAGGAGCCTGAACAACAGTGCGAGGTTTAGTTTCAAATGAAGCATGAAGATCAAAGCCTAAACCTCTCTTGTTTGAGCTAACCTTAGATTGATCCAAAATCATGTTCAATTTTTTCTTGCCATTAGTGAATCGTTCCAAAGAGTTTTGCAGGTAATCAACTTTCTTAGCAAGAATTAAACAATTATTGCAGGGAACATCTATTTTTCCTTTTTGCTTGCGACAAGTTGAGCATGAGAGAATTTCATGTGAAAGCAAATTATCAGTCAATTGAGAAACCCTCGCATTTGCATCTTTCAATTTTAATTCAAGAGTTGAGCATTTAGAACAAGAAGTTGAACTATGCAAATCATCAGTGGAACAGCTAGCATGTACAACATGTTTCTCATTTTTCTCATTTAGATGCAACAAAAGAGCATGTTCTTTCCTAAGCAAGGTGAGCTCATTGTAAATTAAGTCACATGATTTGCAAGTATCATCACTAGGAATCAAAGTCTTAAGTCTAGCAATTTCTGCATTCAATGATTCAATAATGAAATCATGTTTCTTAATTTTCTTATCACGTTTGTCAAGCAATTTTCCAAGACGAGCAACAGCAATAGCTAATTCATCATAAGAGGGATCTACCTCATTGAAGTCGCTGTCGTGGTCGTCCTCGGTGAAGCTATCCTTGCTGCTTGCCATGAGACACAATCCCATCAATTCATGCTTGCTTGGAGTTGCATCATCTTCGCTGCTCTCCGAGTCCACATCGCTCAAATTGACTTGTTCAAGAGCGGAAAGAACTCGGTGAACCACCTTGCGGTTGATGAAGCTCTTCTTCTTCCTATCATTTGACGAGAACCTTTTCTTCTCATTTCTTACATCGTTGTCCTTCTCCTCCTTTGATGTTTTTCCTGCAAGCTTAGGACAATTTGTGCGGATATGGTTGAGGTCACCACACTCATAGCATCTTGGAGGACCACCTCTCTTTCTCATTCTCACATTCTGCAAAGCTTTGTTAAAGCGAGAAGGGAGTAGTGCCAGATCTTCTTCAGGAAACTCTTCAAGTTGCTCATCTGTTAAAGAAGACATGGAAGACAAGGCAAAGCTAGAAGAAGAATTTGCATTTGACATGTTAGGGTTAGAGATCAAAGCAATTGATTTAATGTTACCCTTCCTGGCAAGAACATCCAACTCATGAGTTTTCAACTTAGAATAAAGAACATCTAAAGTAAGTGTACTCATGGTAGTAGATTCTTGTATAGATGTTACTTTCATCTCCCACACCGACATGTCCAAAGCACTAAGCAATTGTCTAGCATTAGCGACATCGGTGTAGCTAACTTCAACAAAGACGTAGATTACTAAGAATTTTATTGAAACGTGCAAAGAAGTCATCTGATTCACTAGGTTTCATCTCAAAACGCATGTATTCTTTTTGTAAATATCTTGGCGAATCTCTTTGACGGTGTTAGAACCCTCATGGTAATCACAAAGAGATTTCCATACCTCATATCGGATCGAAGATGAACCACGTGATCGAAGTCACTCCTTCCCAATCCTTGGATGATCAAGTTGCGTGCCTTCTTTGTTTGCTTCAACATGTGCGCGATTGGCGTCATTGACGTTGTCGTTTGCAGGAACTTCGTATGGCTTGTATACCTTCTCCCAAATTGTGAAGCCTTGTGCTTGGATGAATGCCTCCATCTTGGCCTTCCAAAACTGAAAATCAACACCATCGAACACACAAGGTTTTGTCGAATAACGATCCATTAATCTAATCACCGGTTAAGATAGATTAGAAAAACCTCGCTCTGATACCACTTGTAGGATCGAAGTATACGAATATAGCAATCAGAGGGGGGGTGAATGATTGAGCGGAAGCTAAAACCAAAATTTTGATCTATTAAAAACTTCACCCCAAAAGAAACCAAAAGATTGCCTCGGATTTGACAAAAACAGATTGACAGAGGCTTGATAAAATGAGAATTCCTGGAGATCCAACTGTCAAAATGATCTAAAATTTGGACACAAGAAACTAAATTTCAATACGAATCAAACCCAAAAAGAATCAGCTCGATCGGACTTATGGATCAAAAGTTATGAGCTTCTCAAGCTTGCTGATCCAGAAGTTGACGAGAATTGATCTAACGTAAACTTGAAAGTTTTAACAGAACCGACAAAAGTTTAATCAACTAGACTTTGAGGAACTCAAAAACAATACCCTAGAACGGTTTTTGATGGATCAAATCAAGATGAAACTCAACGATCAAAAACCAATCTAGAATTAGAACAAGCATGCAAACAAACAAAAAAAAACAGAAAACAACTTTGTAGCGGCGTGGTTCTTGTAGTACATAAAAATCTTGGAAGAATTGATCTTTATTTCTTGTCTAAAATACTCTCATCAAAAGAGTACAAACCCTAAAACCAAGCTCAAGGCTTGATGCGCTCAGCTCTCCTTGGTGCACTTTCAACAGGAGACAACCCTCCTATTTAAAGGACCAACCCGAATCACGATTCCTATTCCCTAGAAGGAATCAGTATCCAACACAACTCTACTTGGCCCAACCTGCCGAGTACAACTCTTGCACGCATATAGTAACCCTACCATACTCACGTGACTAACACCTTGCACGCGTATGGCCACCGCCATACTCACGTGACTAACACTTTGCACGCGAATGACCTCCTGCCATTCTCACGTGACTAACCATTCTTCATGTGCACCACTCTCTTAGCCCGAACGTCCCGCATGACATCCTTGACCACCAAGACCTCAGTTCCTCCTGAACCTAGTCCCGAACCTCGGTTCCTCCATGAACCTAGTTCGATCCTGTCATCGACCACATTCGTCTTCGAGCAATACTTGCACATGAACAAACCACAAAACAAATCCGAGCACAAGTCCACGACTTGACTCAAGGTCAATCCATGCAACTACTCACATGAGCATTGCATAAAGTCCACTTCAAAACACGCATCATGAAATCATCTCAAATTTCATAATTTCAAATTCAAACCATTTCAATTTTGCTCAAAACCGCCAAAAGCATGTGTATGACAGACCAAAGTCTTTGGTCTGTCATACATGGGAAAATTGAGTTCGCTATCAACATGTGTATGAGACCAAAGAGTTTGGTACATCATACATGGGCCGCAAAATGAGTTCACGAAAACATGTGTATGATGGACCAAAGAGTTTGATGCATCATACATGGAAATAAATGAAATCGCCCAAAGCATGTGTATGACAGACCAAAATCTTTGGTCTGTCATACATTGAAAAAACGAAGTCACCAAAAGCTTGTGTATGACAGACCAAAAACTTTGGTCTGTCATACATGGGAAAAACGAGTTCGCCAAAAGCCTGTGTATGACAGACCAAAAACTTTGGTCTGTCATACATGGGAAAAATGCAATTTGTTTAGTTCGGCGCAAAAGCAAGGTTTCTTTTTTTAATGTTCGGATGTTTGGTCCAACACACAAACAACTTTGCAAGATTAATCCTAATCTTAACCAATTTCAGCACAAGATCAAACCAATTTTTCATCACATGATTCACAGACTGCAACCTTCCGGCGAAGATAGAGCAATCTACGCACGGAGATACGGCCGTCCGCGCTCACTATTACTGTGCCCGCCCCTACCAGTTAGTCCTACTGGTGTCCATACAATACATGGTAACACTAGCATTTCATGCATCATTCTTTGTTTTTTAGCACACGGATCGGTGTTGCTTCTTCCAATGGATCGATGGGCTGGAACGACGAAACTACGAATTTGTCTACAACTACCACGATGACTACCCCACTTCGCCAGAGAACTTCACCCGATGGGAGATGCCGCCGGGATATGTCCCCTATACAGATCGACCAGAGTTAAGGGTGGGTGGGCAAAGGACCAACCAATCGGTGAGTTTCATGCAACATGCTCATATTTCACTCACAAAGTAGTCATTCTAAACCAGTTCATCGCATATAGGAATTCAAAAAGAAACTTGCAAAATTTCTCAACTCAAAGGACTCACCTCCTCCTCAAGGGCCACCCGAAAGCCCCCAATTGTGTGAACACAGCCTGCAGGCAGTGGTTGATACCTGCCATGAGGATCTAGTGGACCGAAGATTCTACCGGTACCCTTTGGCCGAGGATGAATGGTGCTGGTACTTCAACTGGGTGGACCCGGAGATGTACCACCCACATCTCAAACTTCCCGTCTAGGATAACTAGGGGGAGCAACCCTCGCCGTGGTGCTACTACCTCCCAGAAAAGCCAGACCCTGAGTACACCTACGGTATTATTCAATGACGACAGCAGACATACTGCATTGACTTCAGGGCACGGTTTTGGTTGTACAACGATAAGCCCAACACACACCTCCTGCACCATATAGTGGAGTGTGATCCGAAACAGATCAGACGTCTCGGCAAGTCTCCGGAAGTGCAAGAGGGTTCCTCCTCTCGAAGTGAAAGGGATAAGGGGAAGCAGCCGGCCGAGGTCCACACTACGCAACAAATCCTTAATGGATTACAAAGACCATCCGGGAACCCGGGTGGCATTAACATAGGGGACGCAGGGAATCGAGAGGGAAGAGATCCACATAAGAAAGACAAAAAAATTATGTTTTATACCCCCGAGACGTTCGGCATAGGCTACCCATTCGGCAACAGCTGGGAGCACTGCGCACCCCCATGGAGTTCTTTCATAAGAGAGATTAAGCGGTGTCTGAGAATAAATCGCGAAAGATTTACGGGTGATGTAATATGTAGAAAATGTGACGCATCATTTCCACTCTACGAACATAGGCGGAATGATCACTTGTTCCACCATGACAATCAGTGTTATCGTCAGTTCTTCTAGCAATGTCGTCACTGTTGTGATGCCCTTGTAATATAATCTGTTGCTTATTTCATTATCTGAACTTTCGTTGTATCTGCCCTACTAAGGTTGAGTTTGCTTACTAAGGTTACTGGCTGCATTTACATGCTTTTCACAATGATCGTAATGACTTAAACACTTTGGCTAAAATTTTCCTGGGCTAAACTATTCATATCATGAGTTGTTGTTGAGTAGAGTAATTGCCCTAGTAGAATTTAGATGCAAAGAAAGGTATAGATAAAATATTTTTGCATAATATGGTAGTCCATATATCAAAGAGCAAATTTACTCTATTATTGCAAAAAAAAAATACCTTCAAACATGATATTTTACGGGTTACCGAAAATGCTGCGTTATCGTTTGTTGTCGACAATAATACTTAGGGTTATTGCGATAGTAGAATTTGTATGAAAATAAAGGTGTAAATAAAATATTTTTGCAGAATATGGTAGTCCATATATCAAAGAGCAAATATGTTGTATTATTGCAAAAAATTACCTTTAAACATGATATTTTACGGACTGCCGAAAAGACTTAAGTGTTATCGTTTGTTGTCGACAATAATACTTAGGGTTATTGTGATTGTAGAATTTTTATACAAATAAAGGTGTAAATAAAATAATTTTGCAGAATATGGTAGTCTATATATCAAAGAGCAAATCTGCTCTGTTATTCCAAAAAATTACATTCAAACATGATATTTTATGGGCTGCCGAAAAGGCTTAAGCGTTTCATGCAATAGAGGGTTCTTTTAGTTATTTTAATGGGATATCTAAGACCCTAGGAATAAATGATATTTATTTTATGATTTTTGAAGCCATGGTTTGTATAGTTTCTTCAAAAAAAATAGGAATTTCGATATTGTCGCCGAACGGGTCGACGAAAACTTATTGTCGCCGTACGGCTCGGCAACAACACGTTGTCTCCTTACGGCTCGGCGACAACATATTTTCGCCGTACGGCTTGGCAAAATTACCTGTTCTCGCCATACGGTACAACGATAATAGCCTAAACTCTGACGGCCGACTGTAGACTATTGTCGCCACACGTTTTGGTGAAAATAGGGTTATCGCCGAACCGTTCGGCGAAAATAGGGTGGTCGCCGAGCTGTTTGGCGAATAGGTGTTATTTTTGCAATTTTTGTTTTCCGAATATTAAAATCGCAATTCATTTTAAAAAGAGTATTATTTAAAAAAAATTCACCTTTCTAGCTACCCTCTGGACACGTTGAATGTTTCCATTGAACAAGTCACAACACATTGTACAAGCATCTATGCTAGCTGGTAGGAACAAAACGCATGTGGCTATCAGTTTCGTCCGTGTACAATCGGTTCGAGTATATGATATATGATCATAATATCAATGTAGTTATTTGCTTGTCTCTTGCAAGTTATAAAAATGAACGTTCAGCGAACGAGACATCAGCAAGGTACAAACGAATGGGCAGTTCCTTTCGTGGAAAAAAATAAGAGTATAATTAAGACGCAGGATTCGAACAAAACATTATTTGGGTTATATGGGAATGCAATAACCTGCCGCTGATGCGTGTACTTATGCTGCCAATTGACGGGCAAAATATGTGTTCAGCTGTCGCCAACGCCAAGCTGGTAAGAACATCCGGACAAGAAAGAGATGATGTCGCTTACACCGAGAAAAGATCAGGCAATGCCAAAATATCCCAAGCGCATCAATCAATTTGTACCCTGCGACTAGTATTGCCATGCTGATCTTTTTTCCAAAAAAAAAAAAAAAACAGCTCACATTGTTATGTCCAAAAAATAAAAATAAAAACAGAATAGACTTATACAGGGTAGATGTGTCCACCAATATTCCTGCCTAAAGGTGGGACCCCGGATCGACTATCCAGAATCCCCTGTGTATTTCTGTACTAGTCCCGGATCAGTAGCTAGTACACACAGTCAAACTGATGAATCAACAACCATATCACGAATACATAGAACTAAATAGGAATAACGCCAAATAAAAGCAAAAACCTTATGGTCAAGGTTTACCATTACGGCCTGAACAGGCAGAACAACTTGAACAACCGCAGCGGAAGACGAAAACCTCAAGGGGACCCATCCAAATGCCCACAGGCAATCGAGTGGGGAGCGCGTCCTAGTCATTGGAATTCCTTTGACAGCTTCTTTCACTTCTGGGATATGAATAGAATGTAGCACGTGAGCACATAAACTACTCAGCAAGTCTAGGAAATTATGCACAATGTAGGCTATCCAAGGATGGCTTAATATGGTTCTTTTGCATAAAGCCAAGTTTCATCAAAACATACTTGTTAATAAGTTTCACAAAGCATATTTAAGCAATTCTTTTTAATAATTAAATTATGTAATATTTCAGTGAAGGTTCTAGCCACCATTCACTAGTATACATGCTCTATCCGCCACATCTCAACAAGATCAGGGTTTAATCCATTCACATGGCTCTCTCTGCCATGGTTCATCAAAACAGGTTCCATCCACCTACTGGGCTCTAGCCGCCAGAAGCACACCCGAGAGTTCTAACCACTCCCAGATCCCAAAAGATCAGTTTTGAAAACCAAAACAAAAGTCTACTAATATGAAAGCATTCTTCGCTTTGCCTTTGACCGTAGGCACGGCTATTCGAATAGTTTTAACTCTGCAGAGGTGTACAGCTTTACCCACAAGACATGATATTCCCTTGATGCCATGCAATTAACACACTTCCTTGGGTGTGCCGGCAGGGATATCATGACAAGGCCTTTACAATGTATACGCCTAACCTGACCCACCCGCTGAGGTTTCACCGCTGTTAGGGTTCCATCCGCCCAGTACAGAAGCCCCCTCTTGCGCCGTGTGGGGAGTACAACTTGCCTCTATCCGGCACCCACATCCACCGTTTGGTGAGTCTAAGTTAGGTTTCTACAAATTATTCAGCCAGGTCATACCATTATAAACATGTGGTTGTACGGTAATGCTTAGAATGGAGACAGTCATAAGCGTCGATCCTTAACTGACTTGGGGTGGTACTTGCACAATGAAGACTAGTGCTCTATCCGCACCCGCCAGACAAACCATTCCGCCTAAGTCCAAACTAGTTTTCATTTTATTTTTATTTTGTAAACCAACGGCAATACTCTTGGCCTATAACTTTCAACACAAGGTTTCAGGAGATAAGTGAAATTCCCACCCATAGGTGAATACTGACCGATTGCGAGTCTAAGCATTTCTACCGAACTGTTCTATTCCACCATTAGTTTATTTTATAAAATACAAATCTCCGGGTTTGATTACAATCCTTATAATCAAATTTGTAATCTCTAGTAATCCGTCTATTGCCATAATTTTATAATCATAAGAATAATCCAATTCAATATAGTATCCAACAAGTAGGAAGTATATCATGGTACCATCATAACTCCCAAATCATATTAAACTACAATCATGTTCGTATATGAAATATTTCCCTTGAACCATAATTTGCATTACTGGCTTATCCATCATTCATACGGTGATCAATCTTATCATCTGCTAAGAACATTTCACCAAATCACCTACTAAACCACCGAGAATACTTCACAATATTATCTCTCATCATCTAGAAAACAATCCACCGATAATACTTCATAATATCATATATTTGATCATTCACCTTATTACCTCTAGATTATCTACTTTAATCATCCAAGAATACGTACTATCATCATTTACTAAACCACCAAATATTATTCCATAAAACTAAGATTTTACTAATTCATCGTCAGTAGTAGATTCCATTAACACTGATACCAAGTTAATTAAATAAGCTACACATATTCTACATTATTCAAAATTCCACATAAGCGGTTATCGCGACACCATATTTCAGAAAATCATCCACCAAACCACCGAGTATGATCCTCAATGTTATCCACTTATTCCATCGAGCATATTTGATAATATCATTGACTAATTCATCGAGTATCATTCTCCATACCACCTATAGTAACCCTTCACATTGCCATCTCTAAATCTCGTAGTGTGCGTGCTAAATTCCACCAAAATATGATCCACCACTTATTCTAGTTAATCCACAAGTATGACTCTTAATATTATTTATTTACTTCACCGACTATTATTCTTAATATCATACCTCTTTCACTATTCCCCCGATCCATACAAATTATATTGCGAACTATTATCATAATCCGACTTCTCAAGGTATTTCAACTATCACCATTCATAGATCCCTTGCATAATGACAACCCCCACATTATCACTAATATTCATCAAACTCCAATTTGCATTCCATACCATTTGCTCCATCAAAATGTTTGTCAACTAGTCTCTTTCCCTTAATTAAAGAATATTTTATCAAAAGTACTTATTATGGTGGATTTTTGTACTAGGGCGACAAAGGATCAGGGATAACAATAACAAGGAGGTATGAACAACAGGTATAACTAATAGCCTAACGTCAACATCATCCTTTTATACAAAAAACAATGCAATTTGTAAAACATGGTAAAACATTTATAAATTGTAGGATCAACATGCGTCAAGGAGACTTGCCTCGGTCACAGCGATAATGTCGAACACTTGAAGTCCGGCGGCGGGGTCGGCGGGTCGGTGGCTACGCGCAAAACGGTACAACAAATAAATAGCAATAAAATAAAATAAATCAAAATATTATAAAATTAGTACTGGCAGGTAGAGGGTGATTTTAGATGAATTTAGGAATTTGAATCACTTGATTCGGAGTTACGATGAAAGAGAATGAGCGTTTCGAACCTCCCACCGGACTAGGAAAAGAAATGGCTGCCGGCGGAGCTACAAGAATCAAATTGGAAATCTGATTTTACTGGAGGTAGAGGACACCAAGAGGGAACTCTGGTAAAAATTTGAGGCCGAACGGAGGTCGGGAGTGACCGGGAGAGCTCACCGAAGTTTCGGAAAGAACGGCTTCTATAGGGAGATCCGTATGTCGGATTGGAGAAATTCCAATTGGGTTGTGTGGGGAGTGAGGAGAGTATTCTGGGGATCAAATTGAAGGAAAATCGTACTAGTGGATCATCGGAAAAAGCTCGCCGGTTATGATCGAAAGCGGGCCTTGGCGACATGCGGTGCCGACGACGGTTGCAGTGCGTGCGTGCTGGCGGCCGGGGCGGCGAGAGGCCGGGTGGTGGGCAACGCGCGGGGGAGCCGATCGGCCAGGCCGGGGAGGGGCCGGCGCGACGGCGCGGCAAGGAGCTCGGCCGGCCGGCCATGAATAGTGATCCCAAATAATAAAAAATATTTTGGAACACGCAACGACAAAAAGGAAGTGAACACCGCGTAGGTCTCGACGAGACGAATTCAACGGTGTGGTCAGATTCACGAGGAACTCACCGGATTGAGAGTAATCGATGAAAAACTGAGCTCCCAACGAAGATTTCAACGGCGAAATTCGTCGTCGTCGTCCTACAACGAAAAGTGAAATTAGTTGAGGGCTTTTGCTCGGGACGTCGACGCGAACACAACGACGCGATCGGATTGGAGTTTGGCTCACTGGATTGAAAGATATGAGGATGAACACGAAGAACACGAAAATGTGGCTTCCTCGTCGGTTTTCTCGATCTAGCGTACGAATGGAGAGGGGAGACAGTGGGTGAGTGAGTGCACGGGATAGAGGGCTCCAAGACGAAGAGATGAGAAGTGGAACCGCGTGATTTGGTGGAGAAACGGCCAAGTTATGAGCATTTAAGTGATTTTCGGTTTTGGGTTGATTGAGCCGTTTCCGGCAGGATTTGGAACGATTAATGGTGGGGGATTGAATCTCCTCATCAATACCTTTCCAACGGATCTGGCCTTGCTCAATTTGGTGGAGAAATGAAGGAGTTATAAGTGTTTTAAAGAGGAGGCCACCATTGAAGGAGTTGAAAGAGCTCTCTGTTCTTCCCCTGGACAGAACGATGGAAGGTTGAAGGAAGTGCTACAGTAACATGATGCTACAGTATATGGTGCTACAGTAACCGCCACGTGGCAAGCTCCCATTGGCCGATGATTACGCGAAAGTGACGCCCTTGAGAAAAATTAGGAAAAATGGTCTAAAAATTCTGGAAAAATTCCTAGAACCATTTTGGAATATTTGGAACCCAATAAAATTGGTTTTGCGGAATTTGGATGAAATTTGTGGATTTGAATATTCAAGCGCGAATAGCGGGCAATAAACAAAAGCCGCGCGGGATAAAATAGGGGCGGAGTTCCAAAATTCCGGGGAATCATTCCAAAAATCATTTTGAAATATTTGGGACCTAATTGAAGTGATTTTGGGATTTTTGGACTCGGGTGAAATTTCGGGTACCGGTGGGAACCTAGAAATTCGATTTTTCGAACAGAAGGGAATTAAATCCCGATTTTGGATGGGAAAGGATGCCAGGTTAAGATAAACACCAAGGAAACTTCAAATTTTGAATTTAATTAATTTAAATTAGATTTTTCCCCAGAAGGCGAAAACTAGGGCGTTACAAACCTACCCCCCTTAGAGAGAATCTCGTCCCCGAGATTCGGACGGAGAAAGAACGAGATCAGGAAACTCTGCTCGAATATTCTCTTCTCGCTCCCAGGTAACTTCCTTCTCAGAAAGATTACTCCACTGAACCTTGCGGAATTTGATCACATGACTTCGGGTTCGACGCTCGGCTTCGTCTAGAATCTCGACTGGATACTCCGGATATGACAGGTCTTCTTTCAATTCCATTTCTTTAAACGGTATCTGACGCTCAAGCACTCTGAGACACTTCTTCCACTGAGACACATGCAAGACATCATGTACCTCTGACAACTGCGGCGGAAGTTCCAACTTATAAGCAACTGCTCCTCTTCTAGCACCCCCGAGGCACGGTCCAATGTAGCGGGGCACCAACTCCCCACCAACTTCGAATCGACATATTTCCTTCAGAGGTGAGACCTTCAGGTACACATGCTCACCAGGTGCAAAACTTTATTCCCGATGGCGGTTATCAGCATAGCTCTTCTGTCGCGACTGGGCAGTCTTCAGATTCTCACAATCTGCTTCGACTTGCTCTTCGTCTTCCTTCAGGATATCAAGTCCAATGAACTGACCACCATCTGCCTCGCTCCAATACCATGGTGTTTTGCACTTTCTCCCATACAAGGCCTCAAATGGTGCCATCTTCAAACTGGCTTGCTAACTGTTATTATATGAAAACTCTGCATAGGGCAAATTCTGATTCTAAGAACTTTTGTACGTCAATGCACAAGCTCTTAACATATCCTCCAAAATTTGATTTATTCTTTCCATCTGACCATCGGTCTGGGGATGGTAAGCATTACTAAAGTTCAAATTCGTGCCCCAAAACCTCATGCAATTTCTGCCATAATCTCGAGGTAAACTGAGAACCACGATCGGACACGATCTTCTTCGACACACCACGCAACCACACTATTCTTGGCCATGTATAACTCTGTGAGCTCATCCCCCAGAATACGTGGTCTTCACCAGAATAAAATGTGCATCTTATGTTAGTTTGTCCACAATACCCCAAATGGAATCATATCCAGACTTAGTTCCAGGAAGTCCAGTGATGAAATCCATTTTTATTTCTTCCAAACAGGAACTGGTAAGGGTTGTAGCAATCCGGCTGGTCTCAGAGGTGCTGCTAATCTTTTCAAAACTTGATTATATCATTTCCTACCGGATATTTACTAAATCTTGGAAGTCCAGTTTGAATCGACTGGTACTCAGTATTTGCCGGAGGTTCAACTCACTTGATTTACGTCTGGGGGCTTCTAGTACCTTGAGACTTTAGTTCTTCTGACAAACGTACACCACACTCATCGGGAGGTCGTGGTTTCCAAACGATACTAATTGATTCCTCTCAATATATGGGTAACTTTGAATTCAACACTTCTTCCCATGGTTTAGACGAGAAGTATGGCTCTTCGGCCATCCCTTAAGTATCCCATGACTGGTGCCTAAATACAATTATGATTCAAGAACTAACAATAGAAATTTACTTCCACAATTATCATCTTTCCAACTTTTATTGATAACAATACTGTCGATTGCATCTTACAGATTGAATCAGTACACAAACTCTTTTATTTATTCCCTAGAAGAGGTATGGTGCTACTGAAGGTACCATCCGTTAGCATTTACTGATAACCTCATATTTCGGGTGCCTCTTCCTCAACTTCCTGGAGCATAGGTAGACCTGACGTCCTATATCGCAGAACCTGAGACAGAAGTTGCCGATTGCGCTTACCACCTGCTGCTGGGGTTATGGTCTTAAGAAGAACAGCATCTGGGATGTTGGGATTTGGAGTAGATGCCTGGTGTCCTTGCGGGCAACGACCAGCAGGATGCCCCACAGCCCGACAATTGAAACAACGACGATTTGTCTCTGAAAACTCGTTCCGTTGAGGTTAACTAGTCTTGTTATGACATCCTTGCAACACTGGTTGTACTTCCGACCCTGGGGTCTTGATTAAGGTTGCTTCTTGTGCTTGGTTGAGTTGAAATTGGTCCACACAAAGCCGGGAATTACTAGCAACATACTGCTCTTGACGTACTATCTTCCTTTTGCGGGAATCCGGTTGGTGACAGTTGTCTTCCAGGGAAAGTGCTTTGTCTTTGCTACCTTGAGTAACCTTTGCTACTTGGTGCAGCTTAGGAGGTACTTCCATCCTGAATTCTGACACTAGAACTGCTTGTGGTGATAAGAATTTTGGTTTTCCCAAGGGACATTGTTTCACATAATGCCCTTCCTTGCCACAAAGGTTGCAGACCTTGTACTGAATCTCCTTCCTCCGAGGGCACTTGCGGAATCGGTGTCCAATTCTGTCACAGTGACTACAATGGTTATCTTCTTTTGCCTTACCCTTTTGGGGACATCTACACGCAACATGTCCTTTTTCGCCACATTGATAGCAGATGACATATTTCCATGGGTGGAGACTTACAGGAGGGGTATTGCTAGCGCCAATCTCACAGAGTACTTCAGGAGACTTGGTCTTTAGTAACTCATCAGAAGGGTACTGCTGAGGAGTTATAGGTGGAATGACCATCGAGGCTTGGTTGTTCAGTTGTTGTATCATCAATTGCATGAGCTGCGTTTGAGTCACCATAAATTGATTTATATTCTAAAGAAATGCTGTTATCCCCTCGGAAGGTTGTGGGTTGAACTCGGCAGTAGCACTGTCATTGACGATTGGAACTTTACTGGTGTTACCATTGACGTTGACCAAAGGATTGGAATTTGCTGCTTTAGCTTCTTTGTTGAGGTTAGCTGTGACACTACGGAATGCCGACACTTTATAAAATGTGAAATTAGAGAATGTGGCTTTACAAAATGTGAATGTTGAAGTCAAAAACTTTATGAAATGTGGAATTAAGGTTAAAACCATAGGGTATGGAGGTTAATAGCGTTTCCGGGAATTTGGGTCTTTCCGGGGAGTTTTGGGCCTAGGGGAAAGGGTTGTGGGCTGTGGTGGGATGGAGTATGAGAACATTTGGGATTAGGATTCCTGTTTGGGCTGGTTTAAGAGGCTCCCCCTGCCCCCTTCTTGCGCCCCCACCACCCTTGTGCGCCCCCCACCCCCTTGGGTGCCCTAGCCGCCATCTCCCTCCCTCTCCCTTTTGCTTGCGCCTCCCCCTTGCCCCCCCATTGCTCCCCACCTCTCCACCACCTCTCCTCCACCCCTTGCTGCCCTAGGGTAGCCTCTCCACCCCTGCACCTCGAAGATCCGTCCATTGGAGCAAAGAGCGAGGAGCGAACCGGGAGGAGATCTTTTGGGTTTTCGTGCGTTGAGCGAAGGTATGGCCATGGTAATCCTTGGGGTTGGTCTAGGTACTGTTCTAAGGATCATTATCATGTTTTTAGATCAATTGGTGGTGCTGGAATTGAGTAGATTGGATTAGATCTAGAAATTGCCACGTTCTCTGTTTCGGGCAGCATGAGCAGTCGACCTAGGGTTTGGTTTTTCGCCAATTTAGACTCGGAGTTTGGTCGTACGGCTGTTGAAGAAGTTGTAGGTAATTTCAATACCTTTCAGTGGGTATAAAGAACTTTAAATTCCGCCCAGCCGTTTGAAAGTTATGCTTGTTTTATCGAGCGTATTAAAATATGTGACGTGATTAGAACAGATCACGGCATTTTGTAGATTAAACAACTTTAGAGTCCGAATCAGTCTTTCCCTATACTTAGAAAAAGTTGGGAAATTTCCTAAGCTACGCGAGGATGTACTCGTTTAATTGATTCGGAGTCCCAGAACTCAAGTTGTGCCTTTTGGAAGGCTGCTGTCCCGACGGGACAGAACCTCTGTTTTTGGGTTTTGCGAGTAGTTGGCAATGTCGGGGTAGATGAGGGTTTGCGTACTGTTTTGTGGACATGATTGTGGGTGTGTGGTACCTATGTGCAGGTGGTGCGACCCCGGGAGTGCCTTCTACTTCCCGCCAATTCGTTGCCCGTGGTTGAGGCAAGTGTATTGTAAAGGATAGCGGTTTGTAGGTTGCTAGTTGAGACTAGATGAACTTGATTATATGATATGATCACTTGCCATACTTTAATGATTGCCTATGATATGATGAGTATGCTATGATGCCATGTGTTAATATACAAGTTAATTATGATGTTGGCATATTTGCATACATGGCATGTTACATGGCCCGGGCGGTGAGAAAGTCATAACTAATCCGGGGAAGGTCGGTGAGAAAGTTATGACTATTCCGGAGAGCCAATGAGTAAGTCCTACATCGTGATTCCATCCACCGCGGTGTTTGGAAGCGAGGAGTAGGCACCCTCCATCTTCGGGATGGAAGGGGGGAGAGGGTGCACACCGACGGGTGTGTGCTCAACCATACCGGTATGAGTTTCCAGGAGATATGTGCATCGCATTGTATTACATTGCATTGCATTATATGAGGATGTTATATGAGGATGATTTATGATGATGTCAATGATATGCTTACACTATGAATATGAGATGTGTATGATGTTGTATGTGAAAAGTGGTGATGAAGGTATTGGAATGTATTTTCTTGTTCCATTGCAATATACTTGCTGAGTGATGAACTCACGCTTGTGTTTATGTTGTTTTTCTTAGGTACCATGAAACCGGCATGCGGGAAAAAGGGGTTAGCTACACATCTACACGTAGCTCCACACAATTTAGACAGTGTTATCATTTGGAGTCATGATAATGAAAGTATTGCCATGAAACTTGGAGAATTGCTTATCTATATGCTCGGTCTTACTATTTCATTCGTTTAGCTCATGAAGTGGTTGAATGCTTTATCCTGGACTTATATTGTTGCTATGTCACATGTTATTGCTGTTTTAGATGCTTTCCATTATGATATAACTTGTGATACTTTGTTGTTGTTCCGAATCATGGAAAAAAAAAGAGATGCTGCCGAAATTTTCGGTATTAGCATTTGTTCCTTTGCTGTAATTTACTTGTAATTGTGGTATTTAGAGGTTGCTTAGTCTATGTTTGGTAGCATTCGGGCATATTAAATGCCGGGGTGCTATGATTAATATCGAGAGCGGTTTGTAGGTCCTTGGAATGTGTATTTTTAGTGTCATGCTATAGGGTACAACTAAAAATGTGATGTGGAATAACTTAGAAACATGGCTTAGGTCTTAACTAAAATTTTGTCATAGGATAGCAACATTAAAACTTGCAAAAGTGGTATAACTAATCTAAAATTTGACACACAATGGATGCACAGTAGGAAAGGGTATGGGTATCGTTTCTTTACGCTTAAATGTTGTATTTAAACTTTGATGTTGAATGCTTCATTTGATAAAGCATGTTGCTATTCTATGAGATAAATGATTGAATTGCTCTTGTTGTTGTGATAAAGTGGGGTTTTGGTGCCAAAGGGTTTCGGCCACCTCTCTTATTTCATAGTAAGGGTGAGGTTTGACGGAGTGGCCGGTTAGCGCCATCACCGAAGAACTATTAACCCCTGTAGGAGAAGAGTGCTTACCCTTTCTGTCGTAAATCGGGTAGTTGACTGGAGTCAAATAGAAGAGTTTGGTGGTGGATTCCTTCGTATGCTCTTTACCGTTCTAAGGGTCAGTTTCGGTTGGTTTTAGTTGATTGAAATCAAAAGAAAAGTGTTTGGTCTTGGATTTTCGTGGATTGTTCCGTATGCGGTATGTGGTTTTGTCTTCCTTGGTTGAAGACGAAGAAGAAGAGTCTAGTGTTGCGCTTCTTTTGGTCGCCTTTCCAGCTTTGATGCTTAGTTTGTTGATTGCTTTGTAGGGAGAAGCATTCAATTTATTCCTGTGTTTGTCTTTCTTCAAGGTCAAAAGAGTTATTGCGGCGTTATGCCAGACTTGGTTGTCCGGGCTGAAGTTCTGTGGCTTTATAGGAGTAAATGGTGTTTGATTTCGTCATTTTACTGGTTTGAGAAATCATCTTTGAAAGCCCTTCTTGTTTCGTGAAAGTTTGGGGTTTGAGGTTAAGGTTTTATTTGAAATGGATTACTTGATCGCTTGGTTTCCTTTAAGAAAATTGTCTTTCAACCATTTTCCTTTATGGGAGTCTTTGAGATTTAAAAGGTTTTGGAGAATTCCATTGCATGACCAAGTTTGGGTTTGTCTCATTGCAATTTTGAGAGTCAAGTTTCCTTATGAATTTGGGATGAGTTTTAAAACTAAAATGCTGCAAACAAAGTAAGTAGTCTTTTGACTGAAATCGTTTGTCCCTAGTAAGAATTGTTGTTTAGCATGTTATGTAGCATGTACCAATGTGGTTTATGGGATGACGTATTGTTAAGTTAATTTGTGAGTTTAAACAATTCAACGCGGTTGTTATCTCTAGCTTGAGAATAAATAGACTACTAGTGTTGTAGTTTACTCTGTAGCGAGAATGATTAAATGGGTTAATGTACATGCTTAGAATCTGTTGCCTTGCTTTAAAAGTGCTTATGATCCTTGTTAATGTTAAAAGTTTAAACCTTGATGCATAGTTACAACATTAAGATGATGTAGACTGCTGTTATTGTTAAAGAAACTTTATTGGTTGTTTAAAGTTGTTCTAATCTAACGGGTTAATAGAGAAATTTAATCATGTTGACTAGTGGCTTTAATTTGGAAGTTGATTAGAGTTGCTATTTATGTTGTTGCAACTACTAGTATATTTGGAAGTATGCAGTTGTGTCTCTACAATGCTAGTTTTGATATCAATTGAGAAGACATAAGACTATTTGTTAATGATGTTGTTAAGAACATTGTGCTAATCTAACTTATTAAATCTAATTTAATAGTTGGAGTATGTTGTGTGGTGGTAGTTTTGTTATAACCGATGTATAGGGTAGCTAAAAGCAATGTTGTTGATTGATGATTATGCAAATAATTGATATTGATGCTTTGGTAGTGTTGTTAATTGTTGGAAACCATTGATCTAATAGAAGAAAAAGTGTAAAACTGTGGTATTATGTCAAGTACATGTTGTGATGGGATGAACAATGGATAATAATCATGATGCAAGATTTTAATCTTAATGATTGCATATCTTAGAATCCTATTTACGAATTTTATCTTGTAGAGATATTACTTATTTGTTGAAGTCATTTTATAGATTTAACAAGTTTCAATTGTCAAGATTTTGACGTATGGATAGTATAAATTGATAGGTTGACCATGCTCAAGTAGCTGTTGAAGTACTATGTTTCAAGTTTAGAATAAAAAGTAATATGATTTAGTGATCCGTGGGGATCATGTCAATGTAGTCTGGGTTGGGTGCCTTTGTGATAAGCATCTTAAACCTTAATTAAAAGTGTTGGGAATGGTAACTAGAGAAAGAAATTGTTATGTAAATTTTGTTAAATCCGGTTGGACTCTCTTGATGAGTAAATAGTGATTTTTGAATGCTTAAATGGTGAGTGAAGTGGAATACAAGTTATGGTGGGATTCATGTTGAGCTGGTGTTTAAAACCTTTTGAACTAGTGTGGTTGTTTGCCATTTTGGTTGAATGCCTTCGGTCAAGGTATTCCTTGTGTTATGTTTCCGAGTTTCCCTAAAACCCGTAGCTATTGTTGCCAATCTTTAGTTTTGGCTATTTTGTTTAATTTGTGCTATGTGTATGGTTTTACACCCAAAAGTCTTTGAGTGGATCGCGCTCCTTCGCGTTCGCACTGAATCATCTTTGGAGTAAATTTTAAAGGAAGCAGAAGGTCTTAGTGGATTGTGTTGAAGATTCTTGAGATTTAATTTGTAACTCTTTTTGACTGGAGATGGATTTATTTGCATAATGTGTGCGATGTTTGCGAGTGCTTCAAAAGGGTGGAATTTATGAATGTTTTATAAAGTGATTTTGTTAGTGAGGTGTTCCCTTTTTGAAATGAGTTTCCCTCTCCTTGAGAAAATTTGTGACGGTTGTGGGAGCAGATGCTCGACTTGAAATTTTGATGCTCTCTTCCAAAATATTGGATTTGGATGAAATGCAATGTTTTGCAAGTTCAGTTTTCAATTGATGTGGGATGTGATGCGACGTGGTGTTTTACGGTCAACTTTGCTGCCGTCATAGTCCATATGAATTTCCGCAACATTCGATGTTAATTGTGTTTCCATTATTTGATACCGAGGAAGAAGTCATTTGGTGAATGACTATTCGGTACCGTTGTTACATGATGAATGAAGGGTGAAAAAGGAAATCGAGACATTGTTTATGCATAATTAATCATAAAGGAGTCGATGAGCCAGGTCGGTGAGAAAGTCATATAAGGATATATGACTAATCCGGAGTGCTCTTGAAAAGTGTGCATGCATGTCATGAATCGAGATGTCCATTTCTTTCTAGTATGAAAAGAAAGAATGAAGAAATTCTGGTATTTTGGTTGTGGTGTAGTGGATTTATGCTTCCTTTGTGATTTGGCTTGGATGTTGCCGAATTCGTTCCAAAATGGTTGTTAACGCCTTGGGTTTGAGTTGTCGTGTGTACCCTTGGGCTTGATAACTAAGTGTTTTTGTGTGAGGGCAAGACCCTCTTAAGAAAGGAACCAATTGTGGTTTGGTAAGGTTTTACGATCCTAGCTTGGGGCTAGGTGTCGAACCTTAGTGGTATAAGGGTGGTTTGTGATGGAGGTTGACGATGTATGGGTTTAACCTTTATTAAGAGTAGCGATGGGTGGAAGTGAAGTTGACGGTAGTTCGGTGATAATTGTCCTGCCGTGAGCAATTGTCTTCACTAGTTGTTCTTGGATTTGAGTCTTGCCTGGGAGAGGATGGAATAAAATGTTAGTATGATCGTGTATCGGAAGGGCAAGTGTGCCTTAATGAGTTATTCCCCTCGATGGAAATTTTCGGGAATGTAGAGAGGTCGTTAAAGGAATTGTGACTTGCTTTGATTATGTCATGTTGAGTTTAATGAAGTGTGGTAGTCAGGTTGGTAGCGATAGGAGTGTGAAGTGTTTGTCGCGAGGTTTCGGGCGTTTTGGGTTGATGGAGCCCTTTGTGGTTGAAACGCAGATTCTGTTTGGGAATTGAAGTGAAGGTCGAACTGTGAGAGGTTGCCCTTAGTTGAGCTAGATCAATACTTTTTCGCTAAGTGTTGGTTTTGGGAACTCGTTTGTCGTTTGTTCCGGTTTGAGTCGTTGTGCGAATGTTTTGTGCTGCAGAGAAGTCTTTTGTCCCTTGGGGACTTTGTTGTTGATTTTGGCGTCTTTCGGATTCGAGGTCGAATCCTGTTTAAGGGGGGAGAATGTGACACTACGGAATGCCGAGACTTTATAAAATGTGAAATTAGAGATTGTGGCTTTACAAAATGTGAATGTTGAGGTCAAAAACTGTATGAAATGTGGAATTAAGGTTAAAACCATAGGGTATGGAGGTTAATAGTGTTTTCGGGCCGTTTCCGGGAGTTTGGGCCTTTCCGGGGAGTTTTGGGCCTAGGGGAAAGGGTTGTAGGCTTTGGTGGGATGGAGTATGAGTCCATTTGGGATTAGGATTCCTGTTTGGGCTGGTTTAAGATGCTCACCCTGCCCCCTTCTTGCGCCCCCACCACCCTTGTGCGCCACCCCTCACCCCCTTGGGTGCCCTAGCCGCCATCTCCCTCCTTCTCCCTTTTGCTTGCGCATCCCCCTTGCCCCCCCCCATTGCTCCCCACCTCTCCACCACCTCTCCTCCACCCCTTGCTGCCCTAGGGTAGCCTCTCCACCCCTGCACCTCGAAGATCCGTCCATTGGAGCGAGGAGCGAGGAGCAAGGAGAAAAGAGCGAGGAGCGAACCGGGAGGAGATCTTTTGGGTTTTCGTGCGTTGGGCGAAGGTATGGCCATGGTAATCCTTGGGGTTGGTCTAGGTACTGTTCTAAGGATCATTATCATGTTTTTAGATCAATTGGTGGTGCTGAAATTGAGTAGATTGGATTAGATCTAGAAGTTGCCACGTTCTCTATTTCAGTCAGCATGAGCAGTCGACCTAGGGTTTGGTTTTTCGCCAATTTAGACTCGGAGTTTGGTCGTACGGCTGTTGAAGAAGTTGTAGGTAATTTCAATACCTTTTAGTGGGTATAAATAATTTTAAATTCTGCCCAGTCGTTTGAAAGTTATGCTTGTTTTACCGGGCGTATTAAAATCTGTGACGTGATTGGAACAGATCACGGTATTTTGTAGATTAAACAACTTTAGAGTCCGAATCAGTCTTTCCCTATACTTAGAAAAAGTTGGGAAATTTCCTAAGCTACGCGAGGATGTACTCGTTTAATTGATTCGGAGTCCCAGAACTCAAGTTGTGCCTTTTGGAAGGCTGCTGTCCCGACGGGACAAAACCTCTGTTTTTGGGTTTTGCGAGTAGTTGGCAATGTCGGGGTAGATGAGGGTTTGCGTACTGTTTTGTGGACATGATTGTGAGTGTGTGGTACCTATGTGCAGGTGGTGCGACCCCGGGAGTGCCTTCTACTTCCCGCCAATCCGTTGCCCGTGGTTGAGGCAAGTGTACTGTAATGGATAGCGGTTTGTAGGTTGCTAGTTGAGACTAGATGAACTTGATTATATGATATGATCACTTGCCATGCTTTAATGATTGCCTATGATATGATGAGTATGCTATGATGCCATGTGTTAATATACAAGTTAATTATGATGCTGGCATATTTGCATACATAGCATGTTACATGGCCAGGGAGGTGAGAAAGTCATAACTAATCCGAGGAAGGTCGGTGAGAAAGTTATGACTATTCCGGAGAGCCAATGAGTAAGTCCTACATCGTGATTCCATCCACCGCGGTGTTTGGAAGCGAGGAGTAGGCACCCTCCATCTTCGGGATGGAAGGGGGGAGAGGGTGCACACCGACGGGTGTGTACTCAACCATACCGGTATGAGTTTCCAAGAGATATGTGCATCGCATTGCATTGCATTATATGAGGATGTTATATGTGGATGATTTATGATGATGTCAATGATATGCTTACACTATGAATATGAGATGTGTATGATGTTGTATGTGAAAAGTGGTGATGAAGGTATTAGAATGTATTTTCTTGTTCCATTGCAATATACTTGCTGAGTGATGAACTCACGCTTGTGTTTATGTTGTTTTTCTTAGGTACCATGAAACCGGTATGCGGGGAAAAGGGGTTAGCTACACATCTACACGTAGCTCCACACAATTTAGACAGTATTATCATTTGGAGTCATGATAATGAAAGTATTGTTATGAAACTTGGAGAATTGCTTATCTGTGTGCTCGGTCTTACTATTTGATTCGTTTAGCTCATGAAGTGGTTGAATGCTTGATCCTGGACTTATATTGTTGCTATGTCACATGTTATTTCTGTTTTAGATGCTTTCCATTATTATATAACTTGTGATACTTTATTGTTGCTCCGAATTATGGAAAAACAAAGGAGATGCTGCCGAAATTTTCGGTATTAGCATTTGTTTCTTTGCTGTAATTTACTTGTAATTGTGGTATTTAGAGGTTGCTTAGTCTATGTTTGGTAGCATTCGGGCATATTAAATGTCGGGGTAGAGGACACCAAGATAAAATAAATCTAAAAATTATAAAATTAGTACTGGCAGGTAGAGGGTGATTTTAGATGAATTTAGGAATTTGAATCACTCGATTCGGAGTTACGATGAAAGAGAACGAGCGTTTCGAACCTCCCGCCAGACTAGGAAAAGAAATGGCTGCCGGCATAGCTACAGGAATCAAATTGGAAATCTGATTTTACTGAAGGTAGAGGACACCAAGAGGGAACTCTAGTAAAAATTTGAGGCCGAACGGAGGTCGGGAGTGATCGGGAGAGCTCGCCGAAGTTTCAGAAAGAACGGCTTCTACATGGAGATCCGTATGTCGGATTGGAGAAATTCCAATTGGGTTGTGTGGGGAGTGAGGAGAGTATTCTGGGGTTCAAATTATAGGACAATCGGACTAGTGGATCATCATGAAAAGCTCGCCAAAGTTATGACTGGAAGCGTGCGCGGCGGCGCTCGGGGCGACATGCGGTGCCGGTGACACACGAGTGCGTGCTGCCTGGCCGGCCGGGGGCGGCGCGAGGCCGGGTGGTGGGCGCGGCGCGGGGGAGCCGATCGGCCGGGCCGGGGAGGGGCCGGCGCGACGGCGCGGCAAGGAGCTCGGCCGGGCGGCCATAAATAGTGATCCCAAATAATAATATCATGAGGAACTCACCGGATTGAGAGTAATCGATGAAAAACCGAGCTCCCAATGAAGATTTCAACGGCGAAATTCGTCGTTGTCCTACATCGAAAAGTGAAATTAGTTAAGGGCTTTTGCTCGGGACGTCGACGCGATCGGATTGGAGTTTGGCTCACCGGATTGGAAGATATGAGGATGAACACGAAGAACACGAAAATATGGCTTCCTCGTCGGTTTTCTCGATCTAGCGTATGAATGGAGAGGGGAGACAGTGGGTGAGTGAGTGCATGGGATAGAGGGCTCCAAGACGAAGAGATGAGAAGTGGAACCGCGTGATTTGGTGGAGAAACGGCCAAGTTATGAGCATTTAAGTGATTTTTGGTTTTGGGTTGATTGAGCCGTTTCCGGCAGGATTTGGAACGATTAATGGTGGGGGATTGAATCTCCTCATCAATACCTTTCCAACGGATCTGGCCTTGCTCAATTTGGTGGAGAAATGAAGGAGTTATAAGTGTTTTAAAGAGGAGGCCACCATTGAAGGAGTTGAAGGAGCTCTCTGTTCTTCCCCTGGACAGAACGATCGAAGGTTGAAGGAAGTGCTACAGTAACACGACGCTACAATACTTGGTGCTGCAGTAACCGCCACGTGGCACGCTCCCATTGGCCGATGATTACGCGAAAGTGACGCCCTAGAGAAAAATTAGGAAAAATGGTCTACAAATTCTGGAAAAATTCCTAGAACCATTTTGGAATATTTGGAACCCAATAAAATTGGTTTCGCGGAATTTAGATGAAATTTGTGGATTTGAATATTCAGGCGCGAATAGCGGGCATTAAACAAAAGCCTCGCGGGATAAAATAGGGGCGGAGTTCCAAAAATCCGGGGAATCATTCCAAAAATCATTTTGGAATATTTGGAACCCAATAAAATTGGTTTCGCGGAATTTAGATAAAATTTGTGTATTTGAATATTCAGGCGCGAATAGCGGGCATTAAACAAAAGCCGCGCGGGATAAAATAAGGGCGGAGTTCCAAAAATCCGGGGAATCATTCCAAAAATCCGGGGAATAATTCCAAAAATCATTTTGGAATATTTGGGACCTAATTGAAGTGATTTTGGGATTTTTAGACTCGGATGAAATTTCGGTTACCGGCGGAACCTGGAAATTCGATTTTTCGAATGGAAGGGAATTAAATCCCGATTTTGGATGGAAAAGGATGCCAGGTTAACATAAACACCAAGGAAACTCCAAATTTTGAATTTAATTAATTTAAATTAGATTTTCCCCAGAAGACGAAAACTAGGGCGTTACACTGAAATAGCTCCTCCTTGCTTGATTGAGCTTCATTGGCAGCTCCAAGCTAGCTAGCCGAGGCTACTCCAAATATGGCAGTGGAATTCTATTTGATTTGTCAGCTATTTGCTTGCTTGAAGCATCAACATGCTTCTGTCAAAGATTCTTTCTTTGCTGTGTGATGGGGCTAGTTTCTTTGCATCAACATGCTTCTGTCAAAGATTGCATGCCCATTTGCATCACATTCTCAAAATCAGATAACGACGCTATCATCAAAAGTCAAAGCAAGCAACTGGATTTATGTAGTGCTCCTTACCTTCCTCTTTCTGAAGTTCACACAAGTCATGAATCATGACAAGAACACTGGACTCGTGTGTGTGTCCGAACTATTTTGTTGAATAATCAAACCTTTGGTGTAAGAGATAGCTCACCTCTGGTTCGTCACAATCTAATCATAGAAGTTTACGATACAAGAGCTGACAGTTCAAATAACCAAAGCTTTGTGCATAAATACTATAGTAGTGACATATCACAGTAAAAGAGTAAGTGGCAGAGAATCCTTACAACTAGAACTGACCCCAATTCAAGTTACACAAATCTTGAAACAAACAATAGGTAAATAATCAACATCTACCATTCATTTATGCCTTAATATTTGTGCAACTTTTAAAAAGTGATGCATAGAAGGACCTCCCAAAATATTATTATCATTCTTTGCTACACATTCCCATTCTCAATAACACTCGAAACATCAGAAATGTTCACATCAAAGAACTCAACCACTGCAATTCGCACATTTAACCTAAACAGCTACGAACAAGAAACAAGTGGAGACAATTAACACCATGTTAAAATTACAAGGCAAGGGAGTTTCAGATTTCAGGCATCTGCATACAGCTGCTTCTTTTGCTTTGACACCTTTGCTTGCAGCTTGTCAAGCTTTGCGCTCATGTTCTTCTGCTGTTCGCTGACCGAGCCCTCCTGGGCGCTGCACATTTGCGACTTCAGCTTCAGATTGAACTTCTTGGGGACACGAGAAGTCCAGCCACTCTTGCCGCGCCCCAGCTTATTGATCGCCTGCCTCATGTTTGAGCACTCCTTCTCGAGTTCAGACAAGCGCATCCTCATGTTGTCCATGCCAACTTTTAGGACCTGGTTCTCCCTGACGGCTGTAGCCCATCCCCCAGCCTCGCCAGATGTTGCAACACCACTTCTTAGTGGCCTAGATCCTTCAAGGTTGTCAGAGACGAGCAGGCACCCAGCAATGGAGGTCCTTAGCTGGAGCTGCTCAAAGAAGAGGACTTGCACCACGACACGCAGTGGAAGACGCTCATTCTGTGCAGCATGACTGCATGCTTCTAGGGAGAGTTTCTGGCAGTCCATTAGCCGACAGAGTTGCTCCCGTTCGGCTTCTGATAGCCACGAATGTGCCTTTGAGCAAGATAAAATGGTATTAAACAGCTGCACCAATATATTATGGAGAAGCCATGAAAATATTACAGTGGTTCAATGTTCAGTTTCCAAAGGCAGAAGAAAACTACAGGTTAATATTACAAAGATTAAAACACTGCAGTAACAACTCGTGAAAAAAAAATTAAGGCTAAAAGATCTACCTTCAAGTATATATCGATGGAACGATAGAGGCCATCATCTAATGGACGGGCATACTCAGGCACAGAAGATGCAAGAGATTGGAATTTTGGAAGTTTCAAATTGATATCTGGTGCGATCTCTGCCAGGTAGCCATCAATTAATTTAGCAACAGTAGTGATTGGCGTTAAGGAAGAAGAGGATGACATCACATCGTCCAAGCATGGAGAGGTGCCACCATTTGCCTGGTCCATTGCCAAGAAGTGCTCAAGAATCCTGTGCACACACTCGACATTATACAGTGTTTCCATGGTGTAAGAGAAATTTGGCAGCAGTAAGTCTTCCAGAGTGGCCTGGTCTAGTTGCATGCCAATCCGTTTCTCTATGTTGGAAATGCAAGTGGGGCTGGCTTTTAGAATCATGGCTGTGCGAAGCAGCCCGAGCAAAACTTTTGTAGATGCTAAACCCTTTTGAACAGGCAATAGTCTATCGATCTCCTCAAGTAAGTTCTTTTGTTCTGCCTCAGACAGAGTAGCAGTCAGGGGAACTGTTCCCATGCTATGACGCCTATTGAGTCCTGGAAGATACTTTTTGGCATAGTATGTCAAAGAACCAGCAATGATCTCAGGTCGTATGCCTCGAAACTCCATAGTGGAAATTAACCTCTTGTACATGGGGAAACTCAATGATGAGGCATCATCATACCACCAGTCTGAACTGAAGTTTCTGGGTCTGGCGCCCGTGCTGATCCCATTCCACAGTACACTGCCACCAGGGCTTTGCATGATGCCATGTTCCCTTATCGGCCAGCCAAAGAGGTTTGGATCGGTAGTAGCTTTCGATGCTAATGACTCAATGCATCTCTTCACAATGTGAAGGTCTTCAGCATGAGGGAGGAGGTCATCACATGTTTCCAGCGCTTTTAGAGAATCTTTCCAATTACGGAGGACTACTTGATTAAGGAACATTTCCGACTGCACAATCAAGTTGTCCTCAGCTATTTCTTCAGTCATCTGGAGATGCTCAGAGGCGCAATGCAGGTAGACAACATTTACAGAAGAAAGTTCTATTTTCACTCCATAGCAGAACCTTGCCACCAGCTCAAATGACTTTGCACCCCCAGGGATATCACTTAGCTGGATGATGCATTCTTCTTGGTTTGACCTCTCCTCGATCAACCGTTCGAGAAGGGCACTTTTTGAAAGTAAAGGGAACTGCAAGGGGATAACCAGCATTAAGGAGAAAAACAGTTAACCTATAGAAAAGTGAAGTCAAGGTATACAAGCTAAGAAAATTCAGTAAAGACGCATGAATGACAAAAGAGGAGAAAGTTTTCAAATATCTTATGCATTCTTCTTAAAGATGATATGCTGTTACAAGTTAATTCTAAAAAAATGGTTTAAAAAATGATGAGTTTGCAACCCTTTAAATACAAGTAGTCATTTATCCTTCCAGTAAGACTTAGGGTGGATAACTTTCGCATGTCACGACTGACTACATGTTGTATTGTTGTTAGCCCTCCATATAACTTTGAATAATTTCCTTTTTGTTTCCAAAAAACTTTGAATAATTACCTTCCAGAGCACTTCAATAAAACAAGTAATACAATAGTTGTAAACTTCCCTTAGAAAAAAACCAGTAGTTGTAAACTTCCCTTAAGAAAAAAAACAGTAGTAAACAGCTTCAGTTCTAGTCTTCTATAGCCGTAAAGGGGCGCATAATTTAAAGACATTCGCAGGAAAAGCAAATAATTACCTTATGAAGGTGGAAAGACATGTCCCCAACCTCAACAGTAACATCACTGGGAAGTCCTGTTGTGCAGAACCTAGGAGGTTCACAAACAAAAGAAAAGTCAGCATCCAGACAAATTTAAGTTACATAATTTTACTGAGCAGATTAGAAACAAATCTATGGTGAGGAATAGGTCCCTCAAGGTCACAAAAAGTGATGTATGCACCACCTACTAGATAATGTCAATTGAAAAGGAATGTTAATGGTACATCCTACCCAAAAACAAAGATAAGGGATAATGTTCCGTTTTTGGATGAAGCCTGATTATAACCAGAATCTTGCTTTAGGCTGTCAAGCATATAATAATCCATAGTGTGATTCTTACAATATTTTTTCTCACAGAAGACACAAAATGAACCAGTCATCCAATTAAGATAAAAAAAAAAAGGCATGTTTCTGTTCTGTTATTATGTCTACATACAAAAAAATCAAGGCTGCCTTATCCCTATAAGCATAAGCACATCAGAGTATTTAAGAGTAACACAACTGGAAGGTGATTGATAGTTGAAATTTGAAAAGCTTGACTTGTCTATTGAAAATAAATCCAAACCTGATCTCACCTAAATAATTACATGATGGTTACATCTTCCTCCATTGTGAGGAACAATAGCATCCCAATGCCAACTAATGTGACGTGGATCCATTAAAAGATACAACAGACCCTCCGCACAAACTAAGTGCACAAGCAGTCAACTACAATCAACTAAAATCTTTCTGGATAGAATAAGTGAATAACTACACCCCACCATGCTTCAACGGCCGCAATGCATTTAGTATGTGCAATGAGGCACCAAAGTGGGTAAAGAGGAAGTATTCCCTGATTTCATATGGAGAAATATGCAAGACTCAATTCTAGTATGTCATACATACTGAAAAGTACAACCTTACTAAATCAGAAAAAAAAGGGGAAAAAAAAGGGGTAGTGTTCATCGACAAGTGCAAGAGTCCTGCAACACATCAATGTTTCAAAATTTACCAACATATCATTCATGAAGGGAATTGTAACCATTATAACATCTGAAATTCAGGTTTTCGCCCCCGGATATTTCTTTTAATCACTCCAACAGCAATAAACATAAACTTACTCTTGTGCTTGTAAAGATAATATCACACTACTCATGAGAAACAAGTACATAAGCCAGCTCTTCTAATCCAACATTTTTTTGGAATTTCAATTGATTAAAGATGAGAGTAGCCTACACACACAAATATAACAGATTCAAGGCATGCATCGTGGAAGGAGCGCGTATACAGTGAAGAAGTGCAGTACAGCCAAACTAGTTGACTTCTGAATTGCGACAATTTCAGACAGAAACTCTGCCAAATTCGTACCAAACTACCAATTTGAAGAGAAACCCAAAAGTCCGGAGCCCGCCAATCCCCCAAAAAATAGACTAAATATTCTCCTAATTCTTTCAAGTTTTAGCTAGCAAAAGAACAACAGAAACAAGACAAGAAGGCCCAATTCTTTATCCCGGCCAGGGAGCGCAGACATACCACAGGAATCAAAACTAAAAACACGGAGAAACTTACGATGAATAGGAAAGAACTAAATAGAAAGGCAAGAACTTTACCAGGCCTGCCCTTGCCTTCTGAAAGCATCAGGCTTTGATCCCAGCTTCATGGATGCTGCCGCCATCCTGGATAGCTACCTCTCACAGCCCCTCTCAAAGGAAGCAGCCTAAGTAGGAGCGGAGCGCACAAGAACCCCAAGCTACAATCAGCACTCCAGAGCTCAAGCCATGGCTGGCCTCCAGGAGCTCTCTCAACCAAAACCAGTGCCCCCAAGAAAGAAAGCCGAGCAGTGTCACCAATTCATGGCCCCTTTCGGCCACCTACTAATCCAACCACTCCAATAAACCAAGCGGGGATTCAAGAAACCACCAATGCAGCAGTTAATGGGGGGATCACAGTGGAGACTGTAGAGGGAGGAGGCCAGCTGGTACTGGGGGGTTCTTGAAGACGGCAGTTTTCGTTCTGTCTTCACCCTCCCCTTCTTCTTCTTTTCTCTCTCTCTCTCTCTCTCTCTCTCTCTCTCCTTTTATGGGTGTCAGTGTGCTAATTAAGAAGCTCTGAAGCCTCATCAAGCTTTGGGACCTGGAGGCTGGAGAGAGAGAGCAGTTGTCGTTATTTTGTTTTCTTAGGGCATTTTGGTCTCAAGGACAACACCAGAACTATATATACTACTCCCTCCGTTTCTTTTTATAAGGCGTATTTGGTTTCGTTAGGACAAGGCTTTGACCAACAATTACTCTATTAGCATATAATTTTTATGACACAAAATTGATATTAGCAGATTTGTATTCAAAAGTACTTATATATAATTATGATTTTGTATTGCATAAATGATATATTAATGAAGTAATCGTTGGTCAAAGTCTTGTCCTAACGAAACCAAATACGCCTTATAAAAAGAAACGGAGGGAGTAATTTTTATGACACAAAATTGATATTAGCAGATTTGTATTCAAAAGTACTTATATATAATTATGATTTTGTATTGTATAAATGATATATTAATGAAGTAATCGTTGGTCAAAGTCTTGTCCTAACGAAACCAAATACGCCTTATAAAAAGAAACGGAGGGAGTACCAAAGAAACAATTTTTATAGGGACAATACCAACTGTACCAGGTAAGAAAGAAAGAAAAAAAACAAAGAATTAGGTCGATTAAACAGCAAACGACCAAACAAGAAGGGAAAAAAGACGAATGAAATCATAAAAGCTAAGGAATCAGGTCAACAAATAACTTCCTCGCCAATAGAAATGGTTAACTTGCTATAAATCAACAAAGCAATGGTTGCAAATTGCAGCAGAAGGGAAGGAACGCGTGAACAATTCCATACTCAGGGGGAAAAAAAGGAAAAATGAAAATAGGAATCCCCGCAAGAAAATGGAATCTTTTAGGAAGATGATTTAGTACTGTTATTACAAGATTTCAAAGATTATTTTTTTGGGGTTCTTGGGAGCTGGGAGGACATGAGAGCGAGGGGTGGTTGGTGCAGTGCAGGGAGTAATGGCGGGCATTAAAAGTTCTGGAAATCTGGGGCTGCGTGCACAGAGATTCTGCATACCGGCAGCTTTTTAGTTTATACTGCATACCTGCAGTTTAGTGCGTGGATTAGCGACCGCTTTGTCCTCTTCAGCTAAAAAATTTTGAGGGTTGCAGGTGAGTGTGCGGAGATGTGAGAAATAGGTAAAAGATTATGAAGTCTCAGTTCTGGCCCTCTAGTTTGCTGTTAATGATTTTTTTTTTTGGGCAGGGGTGGGTGGGGGAGCAAAAAGAAAAAGAATGAGATTATTTTCTATAAACTTGATCTTAGTATTTAGAGCATATTATAGCCATATCCTTTTTACTTTTTTTTTTTATAAATTTTTTTGAGAGATTTGATGATATGCCCTTATTTAATGGGTGGGTGAAATTGATGACTTCTCGCATGTCTTACTGATATGTATCCATACGGTCCCTCATGTTAGTAAGATAAGATTGGACAAATCATCAATGACATAGATAAAACAGAGCAAATCATCAATTTTCCCTATTTTACAAGGCCATATGATCCATGTCGACAATCAACTCCTCTGTGTATTGAAATTTTGAAACATAAGCAGTTACTAATTGAATAACTAATGGAAAGACATCACTTATCTAGGTCAGTGTTATGAAAAAACGGTATACGCTTGACGGACGAACGTGGTACCGCTAAGTGATTAATCGCAATACGATCGATTAATCAAAATTTAACGGATGAGTATATGTTCTTATTAATATATTTACATACATTTAGAATTAAGAAAAATATTTTAGTTATCCAAAGTTATTGTAAACTATCACTCTACAAAATATGTTTTACATTTCATTGATTATACTTCGTCTAAAGGTACATACTATGAACACTGCGACACAATATTATAAACTAATCTATCGTACTTAGTGAATAAAAATAAGCCATTTTCGTGATTAAACAAGAAAAAGGATGATTAATCGGAGAACGGTCCATTAATCGGATTATGTAGTCAATTAATTGTTCGACTACGTTAATTGCACTTTGATTAAACTATTCGTGATGGTTTAGTCACCGTCATCGATTAATCAATTGACTAATTGATCGAATCAGTCGTCTTTTCATAACAGTGATCTAGATTCCGTACCTCGTTTTTTTTTTAGAATTTAGCCCTCCGCATATGCAATTGCAAATTTGACCCCTCCCCACGGCGGAAGGCGCAGCAAGTGACACCTGTCCCTGCCACGCTGAGGGAGTACGAAAGCTGGCTGCACGCATGGTAAGACGAGCGAGCGCGACAGGAGCTCACTGCCGCACCTGGGTAGCGGGGAAACCACCATGCCGCGGTGGATCACATTGCTCTCAATGTCGGCCGAGCTCCTAGGGTGCAGTCAGCTTCCACGCTTCCTGGGCGCGACAGGAGACATGTATCGCCTGTCACGCCTTCTTTCAAAGAGGGAGAATATTATATTTGTAAATACACAAAAAAAAGCTAGATAAGCGATAAATTCAACCAATGCTCCACATTGCGTTTCGATATTTTAACATATATAGCTTTCTTATTTAAAGTTGGCTTCAATAGTAAGGCCCCGTTTGGCAACTTGGAACCGAGCTGTTTCTGCTAGAATCTGGGAGAAACCTAACCAAACGGGCTAAAACTCGGAATGATTCTCCTCAGAACGTTTCTTCTTTTTCCACACCGTGGCTGAATCACCCTCCACCCCGTTTCTACTAGTTTCTACTAGAATCTGGAACCGTACCAAACGGTTTTCAGACAGTGATTCTGATTCTATCTGAAACGTTTCTAGCAAGAATCTGAAACCGTACCAAACGGGGCCTAAAATTTGGTAGTGTTCACGACAGAAAATGGATAACTGTCAGGAACGACGTGTCCAGACGTGCAGACCCGGTGGGGGCAAAAATGTCAATTGCACATATATCAGTAAAAAAATTGTTTCTTCCTGTATCGAGTACATTGCTTACACTAATCTAAACATTACTCCCCTAATTGTCAAATTGATGGCTACAGCTTATGCCCATGTGGATGGTAGGGGATGTTTGGAATGAGCTGTTAATTTGCTAGACAAGTTCTGGCAGTATGCAATCAAGTGTTAAACAAATTAGCACACAAGTATGGTAGAGGTGGTTAGGAATCCATCCAGGAGGGACAGGATGGACCATTCACAGATACATGCAGCCATGCAGGGAGCAGTTGACACCGATCCATAAATAAATATAAAAATGATCACCAAACATAACTTCTCTGAAAACAAAATATCTTTTCTCGTTTATCCAATTTGTGCCCCTTCCCAATTGACGACGAATCTTTTATGTGTGTTTGGTTAGAGAGTGAGGTGGAATGGAACGGTTCTATTCCAGATTTTAGGGATAGAATGGCTTTATCCTAGATTTCAGGGATGGAATGGTTCCATCCCAGATTCTCAGACAGGGCCCACTGTCACTCTCACATTCTAAGTGGGATGGCTGCGTTCCAGAAAATTTGTAGAACCTGGCCGTCCCGAATATAGAGAGAATATTCTCTTTTCTGGAACCAAGTCATCCCCAGCTCTCCAACCAAACACTAGACTTGGTGGGATGGGATGGTTCCATTCCACTCCATCCCACTAACCAAACACACGATTAAGAACGGATAAACAAGGGGACACCAAAGGACAAACTAAAAAGAAACTGATGAGAGTGTTTGTAATCTGCGTAAAAACGAGCGCTCGTGTCGTTGCCGTTTCCATAAACAACCCTCGAGCCCTTTGAGAGGGGATATTTCTCTCCATTTTTGTGAGGAGATATTTCTCTTTAATTATTAATCTTCTTCCTCCTTACAAGAGCAAATCAATCTGCACAATAGAAATTAGTATTCCTAGTACCCCTTAGCTTCATTCAAACATTCTTTTATCATGGCCACCAATTACATTCCTAGGGAGGAGCACTAAATTTTGGGCTATTAGTACCATCAAATGTTCTTCACGGTAGTACTAAAATAGTAGTCCTCTTTGGCTGTATATAATCCGCCATCATTACTACATTAATCCATGGGCAATAAACCACTCTAAAGTAACTCATTCATTTCGCCATATTTTTTTTTTTATAATCCTGCGATTACCTGTTTCGCTATATTTGTTTATTAAGAGGATCTAGAGTATAATTATTACGGTTTTCACTCTCTACCTCTACATAAATATTGTGAAAGAGGTTAAATGTTATTTTATATTATTTAAATAGGAACGTATGGTATTTCACACTAACTATTTTTGTGGATTGTAGAATGGAGGGCGTATAATCCGTCAAACCATAGGTTCCCCGTAGCCAGCGTACGTGGCGGTTTGCAGTGTGCTAGGCTTGTGCGTGCAGATGCCGCCGGCGTTGTCTGCCGCGCGCGCACAAATGGAGGGGCACACGGTCAACTCCTCGCGTATCGCTGTGGCCTGTGGGCATGCTGCTCGAAGAGGACAGGGCAGCAAGTTAAAAAAATAATGCATGGGACGGAGAGCGAGCTGAAGAGCGCTTGCTTGCCGTTTAGTCCACGGGGGCGGCGACCCCCGTCGGTCGCACGCTCCCGGCCACTCGCCGCGCCGACAAATCAGGAAGTTTTTATTGTACCAGTCTTTTCGCATTTTTTTTTTCAAATCTAATCTATGTACGTTTAAATTTTCAAAAATAACTATAGATTAATGTGGAAGACTCAATAAAAGATACGTGTCAGCTGAAAGCCAGTCGGACCCATGCTTTCACGCATGGTGAGCGCATCAGCTAGCGTGGGCGGGGCGTGCATGCCGCAATCGTGTAGCGCAGGAGGCATCCTTTGGAAGCACTTTCCGCGCTACTAGACCGCCACGGATAACACGCATCACCTATCGAGTCTTCCATGCTCAAGCAAAGGCTATTTTTGAAATTTTGAACTCACGGGGCTAGATTTGAAAAAAAACAGATCTAAAGGGCTATTTTCATGAACAGTTCACAAAGCATGCCATTAATTCCACCTATCACTCCTTGCATCGCAACGCAACACCACGCCGTGTGCCATGCCATGCGTCGATCGCTTTCCTATGCTGTCTTGGCATCGGCGTAGACGATGCCATTCGTCCCCTACATGTGGGCATGGACCACCGCGTTATTATTCCCTCCGCTCACACATAGTCATTATTTTGGACATAGATATGTTCTGTAAAACATAGTTTTGATCACTAATTTCTATTATAATATATTTACAAACTCAATAAAATTATAATATTATGAAAGTACTTTTTTAGACAAATCTAAATAAATGATTTTCATGTATCTAATTTAAATATTTAAAACTATATTTATAGTTAAAGTTTTAAAAGTTTGACTACATCTATATCTAAAGCGATAATTATTTGTGACCGGAGGGAGTAGTACATGTTGAAATATAACCGCACTCTTTATCCTGATTGTTGAGGTATGATTGGACTCTATTTTTTTGTGGACGAACCCGAATCTATCTCTAATGGGGGTTTTCACTATAAATATGGCACCCCATTGTATAACAGAATTAATATAATAAAAAAGTAGAATTTTGCTTCCCTATATCCTATTTGTTCTTTGTCGGGACCCAAATTTGCAAATTTGGGCACTCTGTGTGTTCTGCACTAGTTCAGGATCACGTTAGTACACATTGTTGCAACATAGGTATAATATCACAATCATACACAATAGAAACATAATAAAAGATTGATATATTGAACATAAGACTATTGAATGACCTTAAGGTCAACCTTACGCTTATTAGGCCTTATTAGGCCTCAATGGAACTGAATCAAAGTAAATAAACAGCAGTGGAACAAAGAACGTCGGTGAATCCCATCAACATACCACAGGCATCTGACAAGGTTCAATCTTAGACATTCGCCTCCTCATGGAACTCCTCCTCCAACGCAAGTGTTAACTTCTCTTCAACTGATGGATTTGTTATGGCAGGGGTGAGTACATAAAGCACTCAACAAGTTGTGTACAGAATGCAAGTCTATTAACTAAATGCAAGGCTTATTCTAAATGAATGGCTTCAGGGTTTGTTTTGCACAAAGCAATATTTTAGGCAATAAGATAATAGATTGAAAGAGAAATTTAAAATGATACGGTAATAATAATTTAACAAGAAGTTTCACAGAGTTTCACAAATATTCACATAGCCTAAACCAATTATCCACAAAGCCAACCTTCCCAAGTTTTGTTTTGTAAAAACTACCTCTTGTGAGAAATTATTGAGCACGTCCATGACCGTGAACACGGTTATTCGAATATATTTAATTAACACTCTGCAGAGGTTGTAAAACTTTTCTCACAAGACACAATCATCTCATATTGCCACATGATTAACACACTTCCTTTGGTGTGCAGCAGAGAGATCATGACAAGACTTTTCAAAAACTCCGCCTCAACAATTGGCCCTCCCAGTAACCTCCCTACACCCTAATTCTCAACAAGTGAATCCCCCTATAGAATGAACGGGTGTAGGTGTACACCATTGGATATGATCCCAACAGAATGACAATACCCTACCCCAACCTACAACCTGAGGAAACCAATGCCGAAACTCGGTAACTTACTACACCGGGTTCTTTCCATTAGAACATGTGGTTGTATGATTGAGGCTCAGTTCAATGGCATACGAAGTCAAGTCCTTGTCCAGGGTGAGACTTCCCAATTCACTAAGCCCAAACAAAGAACCATGTAGTACCCGACAAAGTGTAATACACAGAACTATCCACCAAGTCATACCACTCAGTTGATTATCACAAAGCAACCATCTTTCCACACAGTTGTTGTATAAGCATTAGTCAAGTTGATTCTGCACTTTCAAATTATATCAATAATCTGTTGCATGGCTAAGCACACTATTCCCGAGATGATCTCAACCGTCCGATGAAATCCAATGGTTGGAGATTAGGGTTTTTGACGACTTGGGTTGGCGCGGTGCGGGTTGGGAAGCTTGCACTGGGCCTGATTTTTTTGGCCCAACTAGGATTCTAAAGCATTTTGTGAGATTATCTATTTAAAATAATTCCAAAAATTGAATAAAGCCAAGATAAATAGCAAACATACCCAAAAAATTCCAAAAAAATTCTAGAAAATTTTTTAGGGTATTTGTGATTCAAATAAAATATTTTTAGTAAAAATTTATTTAAAATTTTCAAATAGACTTTAACAAAAAGCTTGATTCAAATAAATTTCAAATAAGTCAAATAAATTTTAGGAAATCCTCAAAAAGAGAAAATTCATAATAAATCCATAAAATGCAAATATCGGGATGTTACATTCTTTGTCTATTCTCTATCGGTGCATTGTGATTGATCTACAGCGGTTGTCATCATTTTACAACACGTTATTAGCACGAAGCTCTCCGAGGCCGATCAAGATTGTCTATCTGCATCAATCTACATTGCATTGAATTTTGACTAGCATCAAGTGATTAAACTAATCTCAAGCCATACGTAAGTTAATTACATCTAAATAATTTTTTATTCATACAAATTAATTTCCCTAATTACATAGATTAGTCATTTAATCAAATCAAAAAATTAGGGTTGTTGTTACTATTCATCAAACCGATTTTGAAAAAAGGAATAGGTGGTGCCCAAAGTCGCCAGACCCCGGTCACCACCGTGCCTGTAGTGCACCGTTGGTCCGCAACCGTGTGCCCTGCCCCGCAAGAGCCATTGAAGAAAAGGAATAGAAGAGCATAAATGATCTATATTGATTTATATGAAGACCTATAGTAGTCTTCTAGTTACTCATTCTTTCGCTAGTTGATGTCACATTTTCCTAATAAGTCTCTTTATCATTTTAGTTTTAGTTCTGAATGAATATTGGTCTACTGTCCTGTTAAGTAATTATTATTTAAAGTTAAATAAATTGTTATTTCCTTAATTAATTTATTGTGCTATGCTTATTCTATATTTTACAATATGTTCTTGATGCAATAATTGTTTGATTATTAAATTATTCCTTTAATATAGAACAATGTATTGTTTAATTATAGGGGAGAAAATATTTCTTGTAGATAATTGCACCACAAATTCAATTTTTAGAGAAACTAAATATTTTTAGACTTTGACTAAGAAAACTGAAAACACTATGACCATCACTGGAAGCGATGTCCTCATTGTTAGCACTGGAAGAGCCATCATAGTTCTATCTATTATACCCTGAGTTCAGTTGTACTCTATTTAGTTTCAAAGACATCCATTTGAATAACTTCCATATGGAAACACAAAATGACGATGGTATATAATACCCTCTCATGACTAAGAGCAATAAACGTGTGGTTGAAAAACTTCATTTCTTCTCTTCTAGGTTATAATATACATATATAAAACCTAAAGTTTATGTTACAATGAAGACAATACTAAACAACCAAAAAATATTTAAGATCTAATATGATCAGCTGGGCCATCTTGGGTTGAATATGATGAGACTACTAACTTCTGTAGACATCAAGATTTCGTATGTCCTCCTTGTGTTAAAGAGAAACTCATAGTTAGGGAAGAAACACTAAATTTCATAGAAAGAATTAAAGATAATATTTGTGGACCTATCTAGTCCCTATCAGACACATTCAGATACTTTACGGTACTGATAGATGTTTCTACTAGATGGTCCTATGTATGCATCATATATGCTCGAAACTATGTTTTTGCTAAATTACTTGCCTAAATTATTAAATTAAGTGTCGCCTTTTCAGAAGAAAATATCAAGTCTATTCGAATGGACAATGCTAGCAAGTTTACCTTAAAGGCATTTAATGATTTATTACATGGCTCTAGGGATTAATGTAGAGCATTCAATACCACATATTCACACACAAAATGGTCTTGCCATAACATCACAATTTGTACCTAGATAAAAAATATTAAATTGCTAAGGTGATTTCTGAGCTGTTCAAAAATTTTAGATTTTTTCTGTTTTTTCTAAAAATTTTGGCAATTAAAGAAAATACCTTTTCATTCCCTAGCTAATATTCCTAATTTTTAACCTTGAATTTGCAATAGTAAAAAGCCAAGAAGTATTTTTCTTAGGTTTTAAGTATTTTGAAGTGCCTCTCCAAAAAATTTCATAAATTTTGGAGCTAGGTTGCTATTTTTGCAAAAATTATATACTACATTTTATATTAAACCTAATTCACTAAAAGAATTTTCAAAGAAAATATATTGCTGTAAAAATTCAAAAAAAATTACAGAAATGTTAGTGCTACCTTGTGAACACTCACTAAAATGTTCTTTGAAAGTAATTTGTTATATCTAAAAATTCAAGAGTCATGTAGCTACAAATAAAGGCCTATTTAAAAATTGTTTAAATTCTAGAATTGGAAAGCACCTAGCTCAAGGCCTGTCTTTGCCCACGAGAAGGCATAATTTGGCCAAGTATGCTTTTCCTTCATGGCATATCTCGTTCTCTAACATCTCTCTGATATGTTGGGCCTGCACGTCAACCTCTCCTCTAGCTGGCTCACGCACTGAGCCGTGCCAACACCGCGCCTTGCATGCCCTAACCAACCAACACATGAACCATCCCACACGCGAGCTAGAGCCTATCTACCATGTTGCCGCGCTTCACCAGCCATCGCCGCCAGCTTCTCTCATGCTTCCTCGTGCCAGCCACTGGAACTTGTGCCATTGCCTTGTCCTGTCCACCCATCTCTGCCTCACCACTTGCCCAGAGACTCAGCCGAGCTGTCACCTCTTTCGCCATCACTATCCCTCTCTGTCTACACTACAAAGCCACCAAAAAAAGCTAGAATTTGCACTCGTCGTCATCCTTTTCCCTTGGCCATAGCTCCTTGATCACGGACCTGAGCCTAGAGCCTTGCCCCTGCCCCTATAAAAAGGGCTCCTTGGCCATCCATGACCCCCACAATGTGCATATTCTTTCCCCCAAGTGCCTGGCACCATTGCCCTCCAAGGAGCTCCATTTCGCTGCAAACCGAGAACTTGTGATCCATTTTCAAATCCTATCGAGTTTAAGCATCTTTATAGTATCCTGATCATGTTCCCTACCTTCCTTGTAGCTCAACTGCCGAGAAAGCTGTCAGCTTGATCGTCTTCTTCCCCAGCCACACTCACTATCGCCAAGCTTCTTGGGTGAGCTCTGACTACCGTTAACCCTCAAAATAGACTCTACCACCTCTCAGATGCTTTCCCCTTTGCACTTCCTTCCCCATTGTCTGACATGGCCACCGCCATAGATCTCTGCCACTAACCCTCTCTGGCCAACCACGACTACCGCTGATCACCCCCGAGCACCTCCTACACCCCCTCTTGCTACCTCGAGCATCATCGTCGCATAAGTTGCCGCCGTTCACTGCTGGCATCCTCACTCGAGCCACTACTTTGTTGTGAGCTGCTGACAAGTGGCCGCACTAATTAGGCACTCACAATCCACTCCTCTCTCACACAATCGCTAACAAGTTGGCCCCTCTCGTTAGTTTTCTTTTTAAAACCGAGTCCAAAAACTAAGTCACTCACATGTGTGCCTGAGTGAAACTAATAACTCAATTCATAAATTAAACCGATATATAATATATGAGTCACTAACAAGTAGGCCCCACCTATCAGTTATTTCAAAAATAAATAAAACATAGATAAATGAACCTATTAGTCTCTGAAAAATTGAGTTAAAAACCTCAAAAATTAGAAATATGCTTTCAATTTAGTAAGTAATACAACTTCTTTTTTAGAAGGTGTAATCTCTATAAGTACACCTTCGACGCCACCACTCCTTTTCATTTTAGGGAATTTTCGGCCGAGTTAAATTTAAATACTCATAAATTGTGCATACAAAATCAAATTAAGTGAAACCAGTTTATAAATGTTTCTAAAATCATGTTATTTATGTTTCTACAAAAAATATTTGGCGTTGGTCTCTATTTGGATTCAATTGGTTCTTATTATTATTTTACGATACTTTGCGTGTAGACACTGACGTCTCGAAACACCCCCCTGTTGAACTAGGACATGCTCAAGAATTCAACGAGCAAGGAAAGATCCTCTTTGACCATGTTGACCCTATTATTTCACTTAATTTATGTTGTTTCACAAGTTTATGCATGCATGTGTGTACTTTTAGTAAAAATGCTATATTGTGGGTAACGATATATAGTCCTATTTGTTGCATGGAACTTCCTTGATAAATGCACAAAAATTTAGCCTTGAAATGCATAAGGTAAGGGTTAGATAATATCTGATGTCAACAATGGGTATACTCGTTTATACATACTGATGCTTAGCCATGCCTTAGCATTGGGACCAGAGGGGTTACCTCTGTTATTTTGGTATAAAATTAAAATTGAAAACTAGGTTACTGTGCGAGCGAGTTATTTTATATAATCCGTGAAGTGCATGGGCTTGAAGGTAGTATAGGGGGAGTTATCCCTTGGGTCAATTAAAGACCGAACATAGTGTTGCTATAATCCAAGATACCTATACAACCACAAGTGATATTATAGGGTAGCCCTAACCTATTAAGTTTTCTAGGTCCAGCTTTGCACATTGAAAGGCCGGAGTGGTACCAGCATGTTAGGTAGATTTGCTCGAAGGGGTGCCCTCACCAAGTTGTTGGGAACAACGCTTGCCAGTACAAGAGTGCATGCCTCACTATGGAGAAAATGGTTGTGACAAGGATGGGGACTGTCATTGTTATTATGAATTATATGTACATAATTTCCACTACCATAGTGATGGTCAAAAATCACCAAGTTGATGCAAAGTTAGGTCTAGGTGATGTAACGGTTCTTGTAATGATCTCTGCCACACATCCAAGAAAGTGTGAAAATAGCGGCAACAAGAGTTGGTCATGTCTTGTGAGTAAAGTTGTATGCCTATGTAGAGTATAAATATTTTTGAAAAGCCGTGCTCACGGTCATGAGAGACTTGGTATTTTGACAGTAGTTAGCTTTTGGATTTTTAATAAAAATGTTGGGAATGAAAAATGGTGGGTAGTGATGTTACAAATGTTGTGCTAGGTATGATGGGGAATGGATCATTGATCACAATCAAGGATGATTGTTCATTACTCATATTTAAGTTATATACATGTTACTTACATACTTGTCAATTGCTCTTTACAGATTCCATTTGCAATTTATTACTTGTTATTATCAAATAAATCTTCTTTTATACAAAACTGGAAAACCTAGTAGGATAGTCATTCTTTGACATAGCATTACTTTATGCTTGTATGCATAGAGCCTTTCTGTTGATAAGCCATCATTTACTTATATTTGTGATACACTACAAATCTTGCTGAGTACAAATATACTCACCCTTACTTGTTGATATTCAGATGTTGTAGAAATCGAAGTCCCTGATGTATCGTATTTCGCCGCTGGTTACGGGTTATACAATTACAAGCTTTTTTAGGGATTAATCCTTGTAAGGTAGGTGTAGATATTTTTGTGCTGAGGCATACCACTGGACTGTGACATTCATGCCACTAATTTCCACTGCATTTTATTTGGCCAAAGGCCCCATTTGTTGTAAGAACAATATACTGTTGTATAAATATGATCTATGTTATGTCGTATGGTTATGATGACAATATTTTGAATGTGCATACTAGCCACTCATCATGGGACTATACGAGAGACCCTCATATATTCCACGCCTAAAGGAAGGGTATTGTAACATCCCAAAATTTGGCTTTTATTCAATTTATGGAGATATTTGAATTTTTGGAATTTTTTAGAATTTATTTGGATTTAATTTGAATTAATTCCTCTCTTGAGTTATCTAAATATTTAAAAAATTTAAATAAATTTTATTCAAAATATTTTATTTGAGTCCAAAATGTCTCAAAGTATTTTCCAGAATTTTTCTGGAATTTTTCTAAGCATTGTGTTATTTTTCTTGATTTATTTGAATTTCTGGGATTATTTTATAGAATAAAAACGAAAAAGGAATTTCAGAAAAACCCTAACGAGTTGGACCTGAGCGGATCGGACCCGTTAAGCCGCGTCCGAACCCGAACCACGCTCAACCCGATCCAAACCCATGTGCGCTGGCCGTCGAATCCAAATCCAACAGATGGGATTCGTCCACATGTACGCGTGTCTTCAGCCGTTGGATCGAGATCTGGTGGCTAAGCTTTTGTCCGCGTGTGCACGTGCGGGTGACCGTAGGATTGAGCCACGTGTGCGCCCAGGATGGTGGCACGTCGGCAACCATGTCCGCGACGGACTCCGTCGCCCGTACCTACCCGGCCACGAAATCCGCGCCTATCTCAACGTCCGAGCCGACATTTAAAGCCTGTGTGCATGCCCGAGGTTCGCCTTTTCCTCGCGCACCCGTTGCCCTAGCCGCCGCCCATGGAGCTCTGCCGTGCTCGCGATTGCTCGTGGGAGTGGGAGAAGAGCCGCTGCGGTTCTCGCCGTTCTCCGCCGCGCTCCACCGCGACTGAGGCCAGATCCGGAACCATCGCGTCGTGACGCACCTGGGAGTACCACTTACTTCACCGAGATCGCATCCAAACGCCGTCCGGGTGGTCGTCGTCCCCAGCTCTGGCCAGCGAAGTCTGCCGTGCCATCTCCGAGGACCCCGAGCATCGTCGGCTGTCCGATCGAGATCCAAGGGCCTAGGTTTGTCCACGTAGCCGTCTCAGTTTATTCCTCGGATTAGATCGTGACCGTTAGATCTAGATCGTACAGTTCATATTAGATCTAGTGTTACTGTGTAGATCTGTTTACAACCGTTGGATTTAGATCGTACGGGCGAGAGTAAGCCACGTAGACTCGTACTACACCGTGCTAGATTAGATCTCAGCCATTGGATCCAGATCGTACGGTTGGATTTGATTCATGCGTTAGCACTAGATGAAATCATAGCCGTCCGATCTGCGGTGCACGACGTAGATCGTGCCACGCGTCAGGCGCCGGGTTATGCCACGTCACCCCCCAGTGATGCAGCGAACCAGATCCAATCTCAGCTGTCCGATCCAAATCGAACGGACCGGATTGGATCGCGTGGATCCATACGTGTGAGGATTAGATCTAATCGTGACCGTCGATTTTCAAATCAACGGTCCAGATTGTGCCACATCGTGTGGGAACCGAAGAGGCGTGGTCAGTGCCTGGTCGTCGTTGACGTCACCCCTGACGTCAGCATCGGGTCCACTTGTCAGCCACCACACCCACGCGTGCGTGACGTCAGCCGTGACATCATGCTGACGTAATGACATCACAGTGGGGTCCAGCTGTCAGTCCGTTTGACCGAGCAGCGATGACGTCATCCAGTGGGTCCCACGTGTCAGTGACACGTGTACCCGTGAACTGGGTCCACGGTGGACCCGAACCGAGCCATGGACCAGGTCTATGGACCGGCTGACGCAAGCATGACGCAATAAATCGATTTTCCTTTAGAAAAATAATTCGACCGAAATAGAAAATACGCGCTGACGTTATGCTAACGTCATATTTCCAAATTTTCGATAGAAAAATAAATCGGATAATTTGGTTTATTCTTTTTAATTGATTTTTCAAACTTCAAACGGCTATAACTTTTGCGTTTTAACTCTGATTGAGGTGATTCCAGTTTCTAAATTTTTGTAAAATTGAGCTATATTTAATGGTGAATTTTATTTAATTTTTGGATATGATTTTTCTCTATTTTTATTTATTTGCTGTTTATTTATCCGATACGCGTAGACGTTGAACTGCTCGAAGGCTTCAAAGGAGAGGTTTTGACCTAGGAACAAGTGCAAGAGTAGGAACAGGACCATTTCCAAGGCAAGTTATGCTTTGACCATATTGATCCCACTTTTAGAAATTATGTTTATTTAAATTATTGCATGCTAATTTATTTAAAAAGTCTTTTAAATAATTCGGGAAATAGCTATACGACCCACTTGTTGTATGCCACCTTGATATAATAATTGTATGCCATGAATCATTTGTCACCCTAGATGATGGAATATTAGTTGGACTTTGATAAATTGCCAACATGGGTTAAGTATATCGTAAATAGTATGCTTAGCCCTGCAACGTGTCGATAAAACCATTTTGGATTATTAAATGTTAAATTTGACTTACCGATATATGGAACATGTTTATGAAAGAGGTGACATGTGTTATTGATGATGTTGATGGCATGTGGTGCATGTTAATCAACTGGGGTGATTAAATGATTTTAAACGGAGGCAAGTAGCAAGATTGTTTTGGTGGGCCAGGTGTGGCACTCGGGAGGTCGCATTTTGTTTATTTGACTTGGTTATTTGTGAATTCTTGGGTAGTCTTGCCTTGGTCAATTAAGGACTTAACCTTGCAAGAATTTGAACTGAGTCCAACATACAGCCACAAGTCTGGAATGGGACAGACATGGCCGATTAAACTGTGATGTCTAGATTTCGGCGCTGTCATGGTGGCATGAGGCCCGGGTTAACGGGTGGTCTCACAGGCGCAAGAGGGGGTGCCCTAAGTGTGGTAACCAGTCCCTTCAGTGTTGAAACCATAGCGGGCAGTACCGGGTCTAGAAGTATATTTGGAAAGGCTTTGTTACGGTCACTCGCCTTTGTGGTGTTTGATTGTATCTTGTGGGTAAAGTGTATAACCTCTACAGAGTGTACAACCTATTCGAATAGCCGAGTCCATGGTATTGGGCATTGCTCGGTGATTACAGTCAAGGGTTATACTTTTATGAAAATGAACTTGGTTTATGGATACTTGGTATGGGAAATTGTTTAACTTGATAAATGCTTTACTTGAGAAATTGTTTACGAAATTATTATTGTTATTACTGTTTTACCGCTTTCGAATCTATTATTGTTATTTGTGAATGTTGCTTTACGGCAAATGAACGACTTAGCCTGTTGATGGAATAAGCCATGCATGTAGCTATTAGCATTGCATTTCTATGGATGACTTGCTGAGTGCTTTAAGTACTCACCCTTGCCACCACACAACCATCAGTTGAAGAAGAATCGATGCCAGCTTTGGAGGAGGAGTTCCAGGAGGAGCTGACGAACTAGGGGCGAGCCCCGTCAGTTGCCTGTGGCATATTGGTTGGCGTTACGCGTTTCTTTATTTCCGCTGCAGTTTATTTATTCAAGACTTTGCCCTGCGAGGCGTACTTTTGTAAGTTAACCATAAGGTTGACTCAACCGCATTTGTTATAATAAAGACTTAATTAATATTCCGCTGTGTATGATTGTGATATTCATTGATGTTGAGACTGTGTGCACAAGCGTGATCCTGGACTAGTGCTGAAAACACAGAGGGTCCGGATTTGCATATTCTGGTCCCGACATAGGTGGTATCAGAGTCGGGTTGACTGTAGGACTACCTATAGTTAGAATGGTCGTAGTGAGGATAAAACTATTTTCTAAAGTTAAAAGCTGCCAAGATAATGAATGAACTCCCGACTTATCCCCCTCTTGTTCATACCCCTTGCTGAATTCTTTTTGTTCTCACTTGCTTTAAAATGTTGCATCCTTACGCGAGTGTCTTTTGGCAGATGAAGAGGATTCACACCTATGGTGAGCGCGAGGGAGGCTACGCCGTAGAGCTATGGAGGATGCTTCAAGTGTTGGGAGGTTTCGAGAGACCGATCTACAGAGCCAACACTTGGATCGTGAATGGGCATGCCCGAGGCATGGTCACCAAGATCACTGTTTACGCTCAAGAGAAGACTAAGGTGAGTCACCCCATCAACATCACTATTAGGAGGGCTACATTTGAAGCTGGCATCCAGGAGACATCACGTCTTGCTCTGAGGAAGATCTCTGCCACTTATGCCAAGGAGCTGCAGGAGTCTGTTTTTACTTCACCCACAGAAAGGAGGAGCCACTAGCGCACCGATCGACCTGGAAAGCGATGCCACTGTTATGCACTTGGCCAGGTTCGCTGTCACGTAGGATGCGGTGCAGGAGTTGGACGCCGCCTACACTACATTGGAGGCCACCAAGAAGAATCTACCGGACGTCAGGATGTGGGCCATCCAAAGGATTAGTGAACTAGAGGAAGCTCTGTATGGAGGACATCCTGAGCCAGAGGCAGAGCTGGAGCTTGATGAGGAGGACCCAGTGGAGGTGCATCTAGAGCTGGAGCCCGAGCCGGAGTAGCAGTAGGCGCCAGAGGCTGAGCTAGAGGTTGACGACGCCGCTTCGTCGACCATAGTTGTTGTTGGTCATGGAGATCGCTTTGCGCCGATGCCGCCCAAGTGTCCACAAGGATGTTCCCATTAAGGGTGGCTCGATGAGTGAGCGTTTAGACTTAGCGGTTCAGACTCCTATGCTGAGTCACGTCTTAGAATAATAAGAGTCGCCCTTCAGGCGTTAGACTCCAGTGTGTTAGTTTAATCTGGATCTTCTTACTTGCTGAGTGTGCCGTATGTGTTGCAAAGCCCTTAGGCATTGTGAGCAACCATACCAAGTCATTATTGAATAATTAATAAAGTTGGATTTTGAGTTACACCTTTCAGCCCCGCATAAGTTATCTACTACTTGTCTATTCTTGTTTCCCTCTTATCTCCAAACCTTGGAGCAATCAACATATGGTGAACACTCGTGGCAACAACAGGGGAAGTGGAAGTGGTTCCCGCCCTGCAGGAAACCCCAATGACGGAGCACCTGTGCCCCAGCCAGCACCGCTAGTTGACATGCAGAACTTTGGAGCTTTCCTTGCCGCTCAGACACTGTTGATGCATGCCATGATGCAACAGATGCAGCAGATTACTACCCAAGATGCTGCCAATCAGAATAACTAGCCCAATCAAGGACAGCGTCTGAATTCAAGACTTTTAGAGTTTATGAGGACCCATCCGCCCACATTCTCTGGGAACACCAATCCACTAGAGGTATATGATTGGCTGAGATCCATAGAAAGGAAGTTGCATTGGGAATGAGAGAGTGCTTTATGCCTCTCATCAGTTAGAAGGTACTGCAGCTGAATGGTGGGGGAATTTCTGCGCTTCGCGTGAGAACTCACAGGAGATCACCTAGGAGGAGTTTACAGCAACTTTTCGTCAATACCATGAGCCTGAAGGAATTATGGATCTGAAAAAGGAGGAATTCAGGGCACTGAAGTAAGGCAGCCAGTTAGTGGCTGACTATCTGAACAAGTTCACCCAGTTGGCTTGCTACGCACCTAAAGATGTAGCGACGGACAAGGCTAGATAGTCTTGCTTCATGAAGGGACTGAACTCAGGACTGCAGGTGGGATTGATCACCCACACATTTCCCAATTTCCAGGAGTTGGTGAACAAGGCTCTCATCCTGGAGGACAAGCGCAAGGAGCTGGATAACAACAGGAAGCGCCGGATGGCACAGCAGGGAGCTCGCCCTAGAGCACAAAGGCTGAGAGTTGCGCCCAATTAGTTCTTTTGATTTTAGCCACAGAACGTCACCAAGACACCGTCACCAGCACCAAGGCCTGCCGGTCAGAATTATCAGACACCAGCACAAGCCAGAGTTGCACCAGCAGGAAGCCAGCCAGCGACGGTGAAATGCTGCTATAGCTGCAACGAGCTAGGGCACTTCTCCAATAATTGCCCTAAGCGAGGAGGAGGTGTGATGCCTGTCCACTTCAACCTTGGAACCCCGCCTACAAGAACACCCGCACCAGGAGGAAACCGTGGAGCTGCTCAAGCTAGAGCTGCACCCCAAGCTACGGTGAGAGGTCGGATCAACCACATCACCGCTGAGATAGTCTAGAACACGTTGGATGTCGTACTGGGTATGTTATTGGTTAACTCAGTACCTGCAACAGTTTTATTTGATTCTGGAGCTTTGCATTCTTTTATATCTCAGAATTTTGCTGTTGAAAATGGGTTAAGAATGGTGAACCTTAGACATGTGTTGCTAGTTCAATCCCCTGGATCAGAACTCTGATCTAATGTAGGATGTTCTGGGGTAAAGTTAATAATAAATGGGATAAAGTTCCTAGCGAACCTTATTATATTGGATACCCAGACCCTAGATGTTATACTGGGAATGGATTGGTTGGCCAAGCACAAGGCTGTGTTAGATTGTGGATGAAGAGTAGTATCAATAGAAAGCCCAGATGGCAGAAAGGTGGAGTTTCAAGCAACTGCTGTTCGAGATGGATAACTGATGGTTAACAGTGTGAAGGCAGTCAGCATTGAAGATGTACCAGTTGCTAGTGAGTACCCAGATGTTTTTCCTGAAGATCTGCTCGGTATGCCGCCAGATAGGGACATTGAGTTCGTGATCGAACTAGTACTTGGTACAGCCCCGATAGCCAAGAGACCTTATCGGATGTCTACTGATGAGTTAGTGGAGATGAAGTAGATCGAGGAGCTGTTGAAGAAAGGATTTATTAAACCCAGTTCTTTGCCATGGGGAGCGCCCATCCTGTTCGTCAAGAAGAAGGATGGAAGTTTTCGAATGTGTATTGATTATCGTGCACTCAATGATGTGACGATAAAGAACAAGTATCCACTATCCAGGATATATGCCTTGTTTAATCAGTTGAGAGGAGCTGGAGTTTTCTGCAAGATTGATCTTCGATTAGGATATCATCAACTGAAGATTCGATCCGAAGACATACCATGCTTCATTTCACCTATAGTCAATGACATGAGGACCCCATTAGTAAGTGAGAGAGGAAAATTCTGCACACCTAATCTACCTTTTCTCACCTTACCTACTACATACCCACTTTCTTACCTTCCTATGACATGTGGGACCTTGCCCCACATGTAAGTGATGAAGTGGGCAAGTATATAAACACCTCCCACATCTTTTTCTCCTCCCTATCCACTCATTTCTCCCTCCCCAACCTGAAAAATCCTGTTCAAGGGAGAGAGCAAGAGCACCATTTCCCTTCCCATTCATCTTTTCAAATTCATCCACATTTTGAGTTTGAGCTTGTGCATGTTATACCATTGGAACCCTCTCCTTCCAAGCTTCAAATCCATCCAAATGGATTGTTGATGCACCAAGTATTGGGTGAGTTCCAATTCATTCTTCATTCATCCATGTCCTAAAATTTTGATAGCATGGAGCTCATTCCATTTCTCTCCATGAAAATCATCTCCCTGTCGATGATCGGGTCATGCATGTTGTGTTGCAAGCTTGAGGAGGAGGAGTTGACGCTACTACAAGCACAAGGAGTGAAGGCATCGTTTCCTCGAGCGAGGAGGAGAAGTTGATACCGGGAGAACCAACGAAGATCACCACCTCGACGCCATTCCTCATCCCGTCGACGAACCGGACTTCCACCAAGTACAAAAGCACCCTAGAAGTGGTAAGGTACCACCCCAAGTCACCTTTTTGGAGTATAGACGCCTCTAGTACAATAGTTATTTTCGGACAGGCCGATTAACCCGGACACTCCAGACATTTGGCCCGGACACTCCGGATGTGTCAGATCGAAACCCAGAACCGAGAGACCCAACCCGGATACTCTGGGGTTTCAACCCGGATAGTCAGGATATTAAACCCGGATACTCCGGGTTAGTCAGCATTCGAGTACCCCGAGAGGCTCAACCTGGACATTCCGGACCCTAACCCTGATACTCCGGACCTAATTAGATATAATGCTTCTCATATGCATGCTAGGATTAGGAGTATAATCATGATGCATTTCATGCATTATTGTGCATGTTCTCATGTTGTTTATTGTTTGTTTCTTGATTGGTGTTCCTTTGGAATTGGATTTTCTCGTTAGGTGTCGACGCTTCGGAGGACAACCCGGAGTACGACTACGCCTATGACATCGAGAGCGAGCAGCAATGCACTACTTAACCCTTGAGCATACTTGATCCCATTATTTGCAAATTCTGTGTGAAGTTATTTTATCTATTGCATGCCTACTTTCAATTACAACTATGTTTTGGGTAGAATGCTTAGTTATTACCTCGTCGACATGTTATCCTCTTACCATATTTATTTCGTATACCATTGTCGCCCCAGGTGGTTGGTTTATTATTATGTATGGGTTCATACAATTGCTTAGCCATGCTTAGAACACCGTTAGAAAATGCGATAGATGGACTTAGTCCATCGGTTGCAATGATCAAAATGATTATGATGATGATGGTTCAACTATGGTTATGGTGTAGCAATGCTGATTAAGGATATTAAGGATATTAAGGATCAAATCCTGGTGACGTCTCTTTAAGTAACTATCGTGCGAACCACACGCCGTTTATGGGGCCGGCTTAGCCAAGTACTTGTGCATGACTAGGGGTATTTAAACCATGTGCACTCGGAGTTCCTTGAGCTTTGCAGAGCATCAAGGAAGGTCCGCGGGAGTTCCCCGAACTTTGCGGAGTGTCGGGGAAATGTCCCTCGAAATCCCTCAAACTTTGTGGAGTTGGGGATGATCAATAACGGGTGTACTCCTTGATCCACATACACAGAGCACTGGGCACGCGGGATCAAGGGTCACAGTCACCCGGGTGATTTAAATACACTACCATGCATACTGGAAAATAGTTGTGTCACGTTACCTCGGCCGGCACATCAAAGGAATTGTGCTCATAGCTTGGCTTACGAGTGTGGCATGTCGTGTGGGTACAGTCGTACCTCTGCAGAGTATAAACTATTCGAATAGCCACGTCCATGGTTAAGGACGATCACTTAAGTTGTCAGTCACTGGGCGAGTATGAAGGACTGGGTAAGATTAAATGGTTTGGGAAAGATTCAGTCTCATGAGTATTGGAGTACTCATGAGGAGAACTTCGCGAGTATTGGAGTACTCGTGGAGGGAGCTTCACGGGTATTGGAGTATACGTGGGCGTAAGCGAACATGAGCATTGTCGGCGTACTAGCCAACAGGCACCTCCGAATCGGGTGCTTATGAGGTTCAGACGGGGGGCTTTCGGGGCAATTGCCGGGGAAAGGAAGAAGATGACCGGAGTACCGGGAAGCTCAGGGGAACAAGGGGCGCAAGAACTTTTACCCAGGTTCGGGCCCTCCGGAGAGTAATAGCCCTAGTCCTGCTTTTCTTGCTATTGCTTGTGTTCTAGCTTGAGAGGATGAAACCTACTAACCATGGATCAAACCCCTTCTCCCATGCCCCCCGGCTCCCTTTTATACTTGGGCCGGCGGGGGCGCCTAGGAGACTTATACAATAAGGCACACTCATTACACTGCCACGGGCGCATTTAATGCGCCCGTCACTGCTCTTACATCCCATTAACGTCTGCCGCAGCCGTCACACCTCGCCGCCCCACGTCCGCCAACGCCACCCGTTCCGTCAGGGGGTGAGGTGCTGCCGTGATGTCACACGTAATTAATGCACGCCTGGGGAAGACGCGCCGCCATACTGCATCCTCCATGCTTTGCATTTAATGCGCACGATTCGCATTAAATGTCCTTGACCCGGCACTGCCGCCTCGGGGGTGGGCGCCAGGGGAGTGGCCAGCATGCCACGTGTCCTCTGGGCGATCACCTTGCTGGCCGCCCAGGGGCTTGGCTTGATCGCCACGTGTCTCTGGGCGACCACCTGGCTGGGCGCCCAGCGGTGTGGCCTGACCGCCACCTGTCCACTGGGCGACCACCTTGCTGGGCGCCCAGCGGTGTGGCCTGACCGCCACCTGTCCACTGGGCGACCACCTTGCTGGGCGCCCAGTGGTGTGGCCTGACTGCCACCTGTCCACTGGGCGACCACCCTGGGGATCTGCTGCTCGTCGTGGCGGTGGGCCCGGATGCGCCCTGCTCGCCCGGCGATCGTATTTACTGCAGGGGAGTGGGTACCTTGGCGTAAAATACGCCGACAGTAGCCCCCGGGCCCACCCAGGAGTGCTTTTTGGTCTACCATCTTTCTTTTTCTCTCTTTTAAATGCCCTTCGGGGAACCGCTCAGTCTCCCGGGTGGGACCATTAAAAGCCCACACGTCCCGCAGCTTTCAAGAGGTCTTCTCCTTCTTCCGGTTCTCAAGGCGGTTTATGCAGTTATTCCCGCCTTGTAACCGCCGCACGACCCTTGGGATGCGCCTTCTTAATGGGGCTTTTGAACTTCCTTTTTGCGAACCGCCACGCCCTTTCGGTTTTCCCGCCGAGCCTTCCCTCGCAGCCTTATAAGAGGTTAACCGAGGGGGGAGCGTTTCTTCCTCCTTCCAACTTCCCTCGCTCTGCTTTTCCTCACCGCTTTGGAGCTCCTTGCTTCTTCTTCTTCTCCGACGCGCTTCGATACTCTTCTGTGCCCGATGGCTCCGATTCTCCCCTCCTCGTCCATCGAGGAGGAGGTTGCCGCCAGGTTTTCCTGGAACATAATCATGGTGCCCTCGCGTTCGCCGGGGCTGCCGAGCCCCACCGCCCGGGGAAGTGATTTTCTTCGGGTGGCAGCTTCTTGCCGGCCTGCTGCCGCCAGTCTCTGATTTTTATCATTCCGTTCTTAATTTCTACGCCATTCACCACATCCACCTTCCTCCCAACTCCGTCATTCTCCTTTCTGCCTTCGCCCACTTCTGCAAGATGTTCGTAGGAGTGTTACCCAATCTCCTTCTCTTTCGTTTCTTCTACACCCTTCGCGCCGCGGGCGGCAATCCGCCTGTCACCGGGAGCTGCCACCTGCGGCTCCGCGATGGGACCGTGTCGCGCTTCATTCCACTGGGCCAAAATTTTGCTTTTCTTAAATTCATGTGTGATTTGGCACTTTGGTGAATTTTTGGAATTTTCTGGAATTTATTTGGATTTATTTGGAATTTATTGGAATTTATTCCATTTTAAAATAATTAAAGAATTTAATTTTGCAAATAAAATTTTGTTGGAAATATTTTATTTGAGTCCCAAATACCCTAAAATATTTTCCAGAATTTTTCTGGAATTTTTCTGAGTATTTTGCTATTTTTAATGAATTAAATGAATTACTGGAAATTATTTTAAATATTAATTCGCTGGAAAATCGAGTCGGGTCAAGTACTGTTCATCCGACCGAGTCGGAACCCGAGTCGGACTCGAGTCCGACCCGAGCCACGTGATTCGGTCGAACCGCGTCCAAACCCTAACCATTGTGGACCGTCGGATCAAGATCCAACGGTCAGGATCCGCGCCGCACCGTTCGATCGGATCCGATCCGGATCCGTGCGCGCCCGAGCCAATCGTGGCCGTTGATCGCGCCACGTGGACGGTCCTCCGTCGTCGTCTCCGCCCGAGTCCGAGCCGGACTCCGCCGCCGCGCCCGCCGCCGTGAGGGATTAGGTTTCCGTTTTCCGCGCGGAAGCCGAGGCTATTTAATGCCCGGATCACACCCCGAGGACCACCTTGACCTTGCGCAGCCGTTGCCCTAGCCGTCGCCGCCGCAGTGCCCCTGACGCGCCCGCAATCGCTCGCCGGAGTTGTAGCACTTCTCCGCCGCGGTTTTTGCTTCGTTCCTCCGCCGTCCGCCGTCCCCCGCCGCCGTTGACCTGTAACACCCCAAAATTTTGCTTTTCTTAAATTCATGTGTGATTTGGCACTTTGGTGAATTTTTGGAATTTTCTGGAATTTATTTGGATTTATTTGGAATTTATTTGAATTTATTCCATTTTGAAATAATTAAAGAATTTAATTTTGCAAATAAAATTTTGTTGGAAATATTTTATTTGAGTCCAAAATGTTCCAAAGTATTTTCCAGAATTTTTCGAATTTTTCGAGTCTTTTGCTATTTTTAATGAATTAAATGAATTATCGGGAATTATTTTAATTATTAAATCATTGGAAAATCAATCGGTCGAGTATCGTTTCATCCGACGACCCGAGTCCGAGTCCGACTTCGAGTCCGACCCGCGCCACGTGACTCGACCGAACCAAATTTAAACCTACTCGATCCCAACCGTTGGATCGAGATCCAACGCCAGGATCGGGCCGCACCGATTCGACCGAGTCCGGCCGACCCGCGCGCGCTGGCAATCGTGGGCCGTTGATCTGACACGCACGGGCCGCTGGTTCGCTCTTCGCCGAGTCCGGATCGGACCGCGCCGCCGCCGTCCTCCGCCGCATCCGTTAGGGTTACGGATTGAGCGCGGAAGCCGAGGCTATTTAAAGCCCGGTCCCGCCTAAGGATCGCTGCGTGACCTCGCTACTTTTGCCCTAGCTCGCTAAACTCCTAGCAGCCGCCGCTTGCCCGGATTGCTCGCCGTAGTAGCTTAGGGTCTTGTGTTGGTTTTTTCACCTTCCGCCGCCGCCCGCCGCTCGAGAAGAAGGAGGCCAGATCCGGGATCCCCGAGCCAGGGTGATTCGAACGTGACCACGCACGTCGCCGGAGGAGCCCCGTAGCGCCGCGCCCTTGGTCGTCGTCCCCGTCTCCGGTGCACCAAGCCCCGCCGCGACGCCATCGTCACCAGCGAAGGTCCTCAGCCGTCCGATCAAGATCCGGCGATCCACGGTGAGCCCACGTGCAACCCAAACTCCTTAAACTAGATCGGATCCGACCGTTGGATCAAGATCCAACGCCCACAATCGTCACGTCTTTGGAAATCTGCGTTAACCTAGGGTGGATCTAGACCGCCGGATCTAGATCCAACGGCCCTCGATCATGCCACGTGGCCCTAGCCGCCGCATCAGACGCATGGGAGCACGCCATCGACGTGTGGCCGCTGTCGATCGCGAGCCGCGGGCCGAGCCCACGGTGGACCGAGCCGAGATCGCGCCGGTCCGTGGACCCGAGGCCACGCGTCGCCACCTGATTGGTCCACGTGTCCATGCCGACGCAATAATTAATTTCGAAAAAGAAAATGATTTATTAATTCGAAATAATGATTTGATTTTGTTTCAAACTTCAAACGCTTATAACTTTATGCGTTTCAACTCCGATTTGAGTGATTCAAATTTCTAAATTTGTATAAAATTGAGATCTACCTAAATATGAATTTTATTTAATTTTTGGACTAAATTTTTCTCTGCAAAATTATTTAATTGATTATTTAAACTTTAAATAATCATAACTTTGCGTCTTAACTCCAAATTTGACGATTCCAGTTTCTAAAAACTCATAAAATTATGTTCTCTCTATTTTTGGATTTTATTTGGATGTTTGGACACTTTTGCCTATTGTTTATTCGTGTATTTGCTATTTGCACGCTTTTACGAGTAGACGTTGAAGTGCCTAAGGATTCAAGGAGAAGTATTGACTCAGGATCCAACTCAAGACCAAGAACAAGTACTTTTTGAAGGCAAGTTGTGCTTTGACCATGTTGATCCTATTTGAAATCTATTTTGATTTAAACTATTGCATGCTAGTTCAATTAGAAAAATACTTTGTTTAAACATGGGGTTAGATAAATACCAATTTCTTGTATGACACCTTGATTATTTAAGTATGTGCCATGACCCCTTGTCACCCTAGTTGTGGATTACTAGTTGGACATTATTAAATTGCCAACATGGGTTTAGACCGTTGTAGTATCTTTGCTTAGACACACTTTACGTGCTCATAACATGATTTTGGATAATCAAATGTTAATATTGACTTAATGATATATTGAACCTGTTTTGGAAAGGTATCATGTGATGTTGATGGCACGTGGTGCATGGTAATCAACTGGGTTTGATAAACGCTGATTTCGGCCGGGCATGTGGCAAGAGTAATCAGTGGGCCATTGTGGCATTGGGAGTGTTGATTTGGTTCTTGGGTAGTCTTGCCCTGGTCACCCTAAGGACTTAACCTTGCAAGCCTTTGAACTGGGTCTAACGTGCAACCACATGTCTCAGTAATGGGACGGACCTAGTTGACTAAGTTGCTAATAACGCACTGTGGGACCTCAGGAGGTCAACTACACCCTTTGTGTAAGTTGTACGGGGAGCGCATCGGGTGAGGCCAGTACCCATCTAACAGCTTGATTGGCCTAGACTTCGCCTTAGCGAAGGGAAGGGTTAGTGCTAATAACCGGGAGGACCACTTGTATTGTTAGAAGTCTCCGAAAGACTTTGTTACTGAACTCGCCTTTGTGGTGTTTGATTGTATCTTGTGGGTAAAGTGCATAACCTCTGCAGAGTTTAGAATCTATTCGAATAGCCGTGTCCGCGGTATTGGACATCGCCGGGAATTACTGATCAAGGGTTAGATTTTCTCAAAAATAACTTTGGTTTGAAAAGTTAATTGGACTAATAATGAAGTTGATGGAAATGTGGTTTAGGATGGGAGAGATGTTTACCAAACTTATTGAAAAGTTATTTATGTTTTACTTATTTTTACCGCTTTGAATCTACTTATATTACTTGTCCAATGCTTTGCTGCAAATATACCTTGAGTTATTCCTTTGTACCAAGCCATGCATATAGTATATTAGCCTGCATTCTCAGCATGACTTGTCGAGTACCAAGTACTCACCCTTGCCTCAACACAACACCGCTTGAAGAGGAGACTACGCCACTTTGGAGGAGGAGCTCACAACAGATAAACGCTGGGGTACCCACGCAGCCGCATTAAGTACTCACGCCCAGAGGACAGGTGGCGTTCAGGCCACTCCTCGGGGCGACCGGCAAAGGTGCTCGCCCAGAGGACAGGTGGCGTTCAGGCCACTCCTCGGGGCGACCGGCAAAGGTGCTCGCCAAGAGGACAGGTGGCATTCAGGCCACTCCTCGAGGCGACCAGCAAAGGTGCTCGCCAAGAGGACAGGTGGCGTTGTGCCACTCCTCGGCGACAGCCGAAGGTGCTCGCCAAGAGGGCAGTGGCGTTCGTGCCACTCCTCGAGGCGACAGCGAAGGTGCTCACCAGGGACAGTGGCGTTCGAGCCACTCCTCGAAGCGACCAGCAAAGGTGCTCGCCAGGGGCGAGTGGCGTTCAGGCCACTCCTCGTGGCGACCAGCAAAGGTGCTCGCCAAGAGGACAGGTGGCGTTCAGGCCACTCCTCGGGGCGTAGTTCCCAAGAATCAACCCCGTAATCTGTGCTACAGGGCGAAGGGTCAAGGATATTTAATGCGAGACGTGCGCATTAATTGCGAGATATGTAGGCGATGGTATGGCGGCGCGTCTTCCCAGCGCCATTAATGATGGGTGGCCCGAATCGACATCCCCTCTCTCTGGCGAACTGCAGGGTGATGACAGTAGGCGGGACCCAAGGCGAAGTCTAAGTCGGCTAGGACAGGAGTCGGCTAGGACAGGCATTAAATGTGATGTAAGAGAGTGTGACGGGTGCATTAAATGCACTATGGTAGTATGTCAGACGCTTGCTTTACGCAAGCTTGTAAGCCCCATGCGCCTCAGCCAGCCCGAGTATAAAAGGGAGCTAGGGTGTATGGGAGAAGGGTTGTTGTTTTTTGGTTGGCGGAACCTTAGAAGGTCGTCTTCCCCAGCCTTGTAAGAACCTTGAACTCGGAAGAAACCACCAAGCAGGACTAGGGTCATTACTCCTTAGGAGGGCCCGAACCTGGGTAAACTCGATCGCCTTCTTGCTTGCTCCCAAAGATCCCGTTCTTCCCATCTTTGAGCGGTTACCACAAAAGCCCTCAGTCCGAATCTCTCAAGCACCCAATCTTAGGGTGCTGTTGTGATAAGCCAGCAGTGGCGCGCTGTAGGGGCTTAGTGGTTAGATCGTTCCTTTCTTCCATTCCTTTTGAGGAGTTTGCAAGAATCAGAAGATCATCCGTATGGCGGAATCTCATCGCCAACAGAGCGCCTCTTCCCGAGGAAAGCAGCGCGGCCGATCTCGGCTCCCGTAAGGGAGTCGGTCACCGGGTCCTTCAAGCGGCGGAGGGGCGCGAAGTCGCATCCAAGCCGGAGTTCACCGGCCTGGCGCTGTTGGGGGAAGATACCCCAATGCAAAGCCTTCATGCGGCCCGGTTGCTCCTGGATCATCCTCCGGTCCAACTGACGGGCGACACCCCAGCCACCCCTTGGCTCCAGGACATTGCCCGTCTAGTGGACTCAGCCCAGCAGTTCTTTGTGGCAATTCAGCCGGGGCTTCCGGCCTCCGCCAAGGAGTTCGTATGGTGGATGCACAAGCTTCCAGTCGCTCTTTGGCGACCTCTCCCGGTCGCAGGAGCCGGGATAAAGGGAAGGGAGTACTGGCTGCAGCCCCCTCTGCAACAGGGGGACGTGCACAAGCTTCCGCATCTTCCCGCGGTACTCCCATGCCGGAGGAGAACCGCGGGGATCTAAGGGCACGCCTCAATGAGGGGCGGCTCCAGCGGGGAGACGATCTGCGTCAAGTTCTTCGAAGGCGTCATCCGCAGCGACGCGCCGAACCCCCGCTGTCGGTCAGTCAGAAGGGAGCTTCCCCTTCCGACTCTGGGGAGAGTGTAGACTCGCACTCCTCGACCCCATCTCAGGGTCAGGGGGCTGGTGGGCGACACCACTCCCCATATAATGTTGGGTGCCAGGCGTTTTCCCTCCGTCTACGCCAATCGGCGTGGCCAGAGAGATTTCGTCCCGCGCCCATCGAGAAGTATGACGGCACCACCAACCCTGAAGAATTCCTGCAGATTTATACGACGGTGGTGCGTGCTGCCGGGGGGTCAGATAAAGTTATGGCCAACTACTTCCCGATGTCGCTGACAGTTCGCCCGCTCTGGCCGAACCTTCCTCGGGGTTCGGTACACTCGTGGGAGGAACTGTGCGACATTTTTGTCGCCAACTTTCAGGGCTCCTACGCTCAACCAGGTGTGGAGGACGACCTCCACGCTTTGGAGCAGAGGGAGGGGGAGTCCCTGAGGGAGTTTATTCGGCGGTTTAGCCATTGCCGCAACACGATCCCCCGGATCTCTGAGCAGTCGGTTATTATTGCGTTCCGGAGGGGGGTTAGGGATCAGAAGATGCGGGAGAAGATGGCTACCCAGATCGCCGCTACCACTTCCGAGCTCTTCTCTCTGGCTCACAAGTGTGCCCGGCAATGAGGCTCGGAAGGGTGCAGCAGGGCCCTCAAACCCTGACGAAGCCGGAGCGTCGAAGTCCTCCGACCGTAAAAAGAAGAAGCGCAAGGAGGCCGTCGCCCGAGAGGTTTTGGTGGCCGATCCAGAAGCCAAGCCTCAGCGGCGCGACGATCAGGAGCGAAGGAGAGATCGCCGACCAGGCGAGACAATCGCGAGGACCGCCGTTCTCCCCGCCGTGAAGACGACAGGGGCAAGCCATACTGCCCCATCCACCGCACAAATGGGCACGACTTGGAAGATTGCCAGGTTGTGTCCAAGTTGGTGGAAAAGCGGCTCAAGAAGCGCCGCGAAAAGGATCGCGAAGATGATGACGACGAAGATGACACCCCCCTGGCTTTCCAACAAGCCGAGCACACGGTGGCATACATTCATGGGGGTTCGGCCACCTACTCTTCCAACTCGCAGTACAAGCGAGAGCTGAGACAGGTGTGTGCCACCATGCCAGAGCCCGGGACGAGTCGGCTGCTGAAGTGGTCGGATCAATCGATCACTTTCAGTCGGGCCGACCACCCGCGAACACTTCAGGCCCAAACCATCTCCCGATCGTGGTCGCCCCTACGGTCAGGAATGCGAAGCTTGGGCGAGTACTCGTTGATGGAGGAAGTGCCATCAACCTGCTGTCGGTCGGGGCGTATCAAGCACTCCAAATACCTTATGAAGAACTGCGCCCCGCACCGCTTTTTTATGGAATTGCCCCGGGATGGGCCTAATGCCCCTGGGACAAGTCCAGCTGCCCGTCACGTTCGGAAGCGCTGAAAACTTCCGGACGGAACTCATCAACTTCGAGGTCGCCGACTTCGACCTCCCTTACAACGCCCTGCTTGGCCGGCCAGCGCTAGTCAAATTCATGGCAGTTACGCATCATGCTTATTTGCTGATGAAGATCCCTGGGCCAGAGGGCCCAATTGTGGTAAAGGTGGACAAGCTCGAAGCCTTGCGCCTCAGTAAGCAAGTGCAAGACTTCGCTGGAGCCGCCTGTTCGGCGCGTGGCACAGAAGACCCCTCGAGCGCTCCCCCGGCCAAGGCCCGCGCTTCACCCAGTCCCTTGGGTGAGGTGAAGGTGGTCCCCGTGGGTGAGGAAGGCTCGGGCAAGGCTGTGAGAATTGGCGCTGATCTCAGCGCCAAATAGGAAGACGCGCTCGTCACCTTCCTCCGGTCTAATCTAGATGTGTTCGCCTGGGAACCATCTGAAATGACCGGGGTCCCTAGGGAGGTGATCGAGCACCGATTGGCAACGCTACCTGGAGCGCACCCAGTCCGGCAGAAGGTCCGGAGGCAGGCGCCAGAGCGACAAGAGGCCATTCGGGAAGAAGTGGAGAAGCTATTGCAAGCCGGAGTTGTGCGGGAAGCCGCCTACCCTGAGTGGCTGGCTAACCCCGTACTCGTAAAGAAGTCCAATGGGAAGTGGCGAATGTGTATAGACTTCACCGACCTCAATAAAGCCTGCCCTAAGGACCCTTACCCTCTGCCAAGGATTGACCTCGTTGTCGATTCTACGGCAGGATGTGAAGCTCTATGTTTCCTAGACGCCTACTCAGGATATCATCAGATTAGAATGGCGCAGGAAGACGAAGAAAAGACGGCCTTTGTGACCTCTTTTGGTGTGTACTGTTATGTTCGAATGCCCTTTGGGTTGAAGAATGCCGGATCTACCTACCAGCGAGCCATGCATATTGTATTCAAGTCACAAATTGGGAAGAACCTGGAGGTATATGTTGATGACTTGGTGATAAAAGCTAAGGCCGCTGATGGGTTGGTTGAAGATCTGAAGGAAACTTTCTCCCATCTCGGCACTATCGCTTAAAGTCGAATCTGAGAAGTGCGTGTTCGGGTGTCGTGCAGGAAGCCGCTTGGCTTCCTGGTCTCCAGCGGGATCGAAGCCAACCTGCACAAGATTGAAGCAATAGAACGAATGAAGCCACCTGTCCGGCTCAAGCGGCTTGATTAGCTTAGTGGTCGCCTGCCTCCTCGGCCGGTTCATAGCCGGTGGGGAGAAAAGTCTCCCATTGTTCAAGGCGATGAAGAAGACTAATTCCTTCGAGTGGACTCCGGAAGCCAGCAGGCATTTGAAGATCTGAAGAAGTATCTCTCCTCGCCTCTGTCTTTGGTCGCCTCGAGCACAGTGAGCCGCTTCTCCTTTATGTAGCGGCAAGCCCCTCGGCGGTGAGTGCAAAGACTAGTAGCAGAGCGAGAGGCGTCTGTGGCCGGTCTATTATGTGAGCAAGGTGCTGCATGATGCTGAAACTAGGTATCCCCAGGCCCAGAAAATGGTGTATGCTGTGCTGGTGGCATCAAGAAAGCTGCGACATTATTTCCAAGGAAGGGAGATCACTGTGGTCTCCTCGTATCCTCTGCGGGAGATCCTTCACAATCGTGAAGCTGAAGGTCGTATCGCCAAGTGGTCTGTCGAGCTGGGGGAATTTGGCTTCAAGTTTGCCCCCCGCACTGCTATCAAGAGTCAAAGACTGGCGGACTTCATTGTTGAATGGACTCCGGCAGATGGGGAAGATAAGGAAGTCCCCGTGCCCACGCCTTGGACGCTCTTCTTCGATGGATCCTTCAGGCTCGAAGGCGCGGGGGCTGGGTTCCTCCTGGTCTCCCCGACCGGGGACCCCCTCAAATATATAGTCGTCCTGGACTTTAAAGCTACCAACAATGTTGCGGAATACGAAGGATTGCTGGCCGAGCTCGAGCCGCGACCATCGGCATACTGGCGCCCTCAGATTAAAGGCGATTCTTTCTTTGGTCATCAACCAGGCAAGGAAAGACTTCACCTGCTTCGATCCGTCATGGCGGCTTACAGCGGAGGTTAGAAAGATGGAGAGACACTTCGAAGGGCTAGGGTATACACACATACCCCGGCGCGACAATTATTTAGCGGACGAGCTCGCTCAGCTCGCCTCGACAAGAGCCCCTGTTCCGGTCGGAGTCTTTGAAGAAAGGCTTCCGCGACCGTCCATCTCAGCCCCCGTCTCTGGTGGGGAGGATGGTGATGCCGCTTCAGCCCTCACTTCGGATGGGAAGGCGACGCTGCCTATCGCAACCCCCGTTTCTGGTGGGGACGATGGTGGCGCCGCCCGACCACGCTGCGAGGAGGAAAAGTGGCACGGCGGAAACGCTGGCCAGCGGAGTACCCGACGATCACTGCGGTCGCCGTGCTTGACCGGGAAGGCACATGGATGGACCCGATCCTGGCCTACTGCGGGATCAAGTATGCCCCGACGATGATGCGCCACCGAGAAGATAGCGCGAAAGGCCAAGCGCTACACCCTGGTAGATGGGGACCTGTATCGGCCGGGGTGGAAACGGAGTTCTTCAAGTGCATCACTCGGGAAGAGGGAAGCATTTTGCTTTCGATATCCATGGAGGCGTGTCGGGAGCCATTTTTCCGATCGGAACCTGGTGGGAAAAGCTTTCCGCCATGGGTTCTATTGGCCAACCGCCTCCAGGATGCTTGCGAGTGGTGAGGAGATGCGAGGCGTGCGATTCCACGCCAAGCAAATCCACCAACCAGCCCAAGCTCTGCAAACCATCCCGCTCTCATGGCCTCTTCGCGGTGCAGGGCTGGATATCTGGGTCCGTTCGCGGGCCACAGGAGGCTACACTCATCTGCTCGTCACCATTGACAAGTTCACCAAGTGGGTGGAAGCTCGCCGTGAGAACCATTACCGCGCGGCCGCGTCAAGTTCATGCGAGGATCTTCGCCGCTTCGGGTCGCCAACCGTATCATCACCGACAATGGCGCCCGATTCACCGGCGCCGCTTTACGGACTTTGCGAAGAAATGGGCACGAAGGTCTGCTTTGCCTCCGTTGCCCATCCAAGAAGCAACGGCCAAGTTGAGCGAGCCAATGCACTGCGCTGAAGGGCCTCAAGACTCGGGCGTTTGATCGACTTCACCAACGCGGCTCGCGGTGGGTTGAAGAACTCCGGCGATCTTGTGGTCACTCCGGACCACTCCCGGCCAAGACTCTGGAGAGACTCCATTCTTTACGGTTTACGGGCGCAGGCTGTCCTCCCTTCGAATTGACATTTGGGTCGCCGCGTTCTTTGCGTTCGCGGAAGAAGATCAGGAAGAGATGCGCCAAGACGACGTCAATCTCCTGGAAGAAGCTCGGGATCGTGCGGCCTGCGCGCCGCTTCGGTATCAGCAAAGCCTCAGGAGGTACCACGCCACCGGTCGGTGAGAGAACATCGGCGTGGGCGACTGGTCTTGCGAAAGATTCGATCGCAGTGGGTTGCACAAACTGTCTCCCAGTGGGAGGGCCCCTTTAAGGTGGTCTCGATCTCGACCCGGGCGGTCAGGTTGGCCACCGAGGGCGGGAGGAAGCGGCGAACTCGCGAGAATATAGAGAACCTGCGCAAGTTCTACCCTTGAACGGTTGTAAGTTTCAGGTTTTGTTCCTCGTGCGGTCGAATCATGTCTGGCGCTCGACTAGCCGAGGAACGACTGTTGTTCGTAAATTAAGTATTACGTTAGTTGTTTTTAGCGATTACTTCATGCCTTTACGGTTCGTGCTTTGTGGCGAAGTGTTCGAGCGATCACTCTAGTCCGCTCGATCCTGTGGCGCCAGATGGCAAATGCGGGACCACTATGTAAGTGCGGCGAACAGGATTGGGCAATTGGGCGTTGGTTTGAACTCGGCTCGACACGGTCATGACACTCGTGTCCCCGTGGTGGCGATTTAAACATCAAGCTATCAAAAGCCTACGCCTGTCACGTCTTACCTTGTGTCCGCCAGCGGAGGCCACAAGGGTACGTGTTGTTTGCAGGATCGTAAGGCAACGAAAAGAATCGCCGGACACAAGGGATACTTTACTCCCTTCTTTTTCCTTCTAAGCCTTAAGCCAGGCAAAGACACTCAAGTTAATCTTTGGCGGTCCAAGAAGTGGAAGGCTAAGAAGACAAGTTAAACATTGCTTGAATAAGTCTAAAAGTGTCATGTCTATCCCATGAAAGTGCTTTTACAAAAGTTGTTGCAGATGACAAGTTAAAAGGAAAAGAAAGGCGAAAAGGGGAAGGGTCTAGGTTATCCTATCCTTCTTCCTCCTCGTCCGCCATGCGCCATCGCAGGGTCTTCCGCGAGGCCCGACGCCCGCTGCAGTGCCACCTCTTCTGCGGCCCTCCGCAGGTTGGCCATCTCCACCGAGCAAATGACGTGGTCAAACCGCACCCGCGCCTCCGCCTCCGCCTCTCCTTCAATCTCGGACGGCGGCCAGAGGATCAAAGTTGGCGCCCTCGACGCGCAAAGACGCCAAAACGAACGTCGCAGAGCGCCGCCATCGCTGGCCCTTCCTGGGTGGACCGGCCGGCCAGGGCGGCGAAGCCGGGCGGTGAAGTCCGCGATCCGACCGAGGCGTAAGGCGAGTGCGACGGCTTCGTTTCGATGGCGCTTGCTGCACCAACCCAGCCGAGCGAGGTCATCCTCCATCCGGTCAAAGGCGTACCTCGGCATCTGCAGAGTGTGCGCCTCGGATCGATGCGGTGTGTCCGCGCCTCGAGCTCTTCCATGAGCTCGGCGTATGAGCGCCCTCGCTCGCTCCCCCACCAGCTCTCGCTCCTGCCTTTCCATCCGGTCATGTAAATCAGCTACCTCCTGCCGGAGGCGGCTGATCTCAGTGGCGGCGTCGGCCAGCCGTTGCTTGCTCGACGTAAGGCGGTGGCTGGTGTGGGAGTAGAGCTGTCCAAGGGCGGCCAGCAGTGCATCTGCGTCCGCCGAAGGAACAGAGTCTGCGGGAGGATCCGGAGTGGGCTGTGGCCCCAGCGCCTCGGGTCAGATAGCGGCAGCCCGGCCGCAGATGTCGTTCACGGCTTCTTCTTGTCTGGCGGATCACCGCCGCTCCGCTACCTCACCTCGGCTGCACCGCAAGAGCTACCGGGGTCTGCGGCGGGTGCCCTGGAAAAAGCAAAAGCAGGCAAAGGTAAGGCTCCATTCGAAAGTTAAAAATTTTTACCGTCCTTCTTTTTGTGTGTTTCAAGGATTCAGGTACCTGGGCTGAGGCCTCGGAAACCGAGGCACTCCCGGAGTGAGAACCAGCCCCCCTCGAGGCACCGGCGGCCTCGGTGGCGGCGGAGGATGCTGCGCCGGTGGGTCCACCACTGGCAGCGCCGGCGGATCAGCCGCCGGCGGTGGCGGTGGCGACGGAGGTCGCTGCGGTGGGTCCACCATCGCGGCAGCCGGGCGATCACCGCCGGCGGTGGCGGTGGCGACGGAGGTCGCTGCGCGGTGGAGTCCACCATCGCGCTGGCTGGCGGGTCGGCTGGCGGTGACGGTGGCGGCGGAGGCCGCTGCGCGGTGGGTTCACCATCGGCGCCGGCGGATCACCGCCGGTGGCGGTGGCGACGAGGCCGCTGGCGATCGGTCCGCCATCGTAGCGCCGGCGGTCACCGCCGGCGGTGGCGGTGGCGATGGAGGAAGGCGCGCCGGCTGGGTCGGCCGGCGCGCCAGAACCGTATGCAAAGCGGTGATGGCGGAGGCGGAAGCGTCGCGACCGTTGATGAAGAGCCCCCCGCAGCTGAGGAGGAAGTCCCCCGTAGGCGGGGCTGCTGTGAAGATCCAGCGGCCGCTGACGAAGATGGCCCCGATAGCCGTGGTCGGGCCGACGTTCGATGGGGCGTGTCGTCGGCAGACGCTTGTTCCTCCCCGGCCGCCACCGGTGAAGGAGTGCCGCGGATTATCGAGGGCCCTTGATGGACGATGATGGGCGTCCCCATGGCGTCCATCTTGGGCATCGCTCGACGATCCCCGCCGATCCAGGCTGCATGTCGCAGAGTGGAAGCGCAGCCTCGGGAAGGGTGGAACGCCGCCGATCGCCCGCCGCCCCATCCAGAAGCGACCGCAAGGGCGCCCAGCCTCTCCACTACCGACACAAAGAAAAAGAAGAAGAAGGCGATGTTAAAAAAAGAATGATGATGAAGAAGGAAGGCGTAAGAGCTTACCTCCTGGAACCGCCCGAGTCCCGTCGCCCACGCCAGGTAGTGCGGTTGGGCGGTGCCGTGGCGCAAAGGCTAATCCTCCGGACACGAAGTCAGGAGAACCATGCCTCCGGCCAGCCTGCCGTCGCAGCCGATCAACCCGAGCCAACATTGCAAGTAGCTTCGGGCGTGTCGGCGACGGAGATACCTGGGCCGATTTGCTGCCCACCGCTTCCGTGGAAGCCCTGTGGCTTCAATGCCGCTGCTGCGTCTTCAACGCACAACCATTCGTGGCGCCACATTTTCCAGTGGATCGGTTCTCCATTGGAATGTAGCGCGCATAGCGGCCCCGTCTCTAAGTCGCAGATGGCGGCACCGGAGATGCTGGAGCCCTGGGCCGACGCGGAGCGAAGAAGTAGCGGAAAAGGAGGAGATTGGGCATTACCCTATGAACATCTCACAGAAGTGGGCAAAGACGGAGAGGAGCACAACGGAGTTAGGGGGAAGGTGGATGTTGTGAATGTCGTAGAAGTTGAGGACGGCGATGTAGAAGTCCGAGATGGGCGGGACCAAGCCCGCCATCATCGCCTGCAAAGAAGATGACTTCCCGGCTGGCCGTGGGGAGCGACTTGATCCGGCCGCATCACGGAGAGCGCGCAAGCGATCACCTTGGAGCATTTAGCGGCGGCGTTCTCTTCCACAGTTGAAGGAGGGAGGACAGAGTCGGAGAGGCCATCGAGAATCACCGAGGCGAAGGAAGCTAAGGCGAGGAAGGGGCAGAGGCGGTGCTTAAAACGGAACATGCCCCCGTCGCCTGCGTATTTATAAGAATTCAAGGGAGAGCCTGGCGGGAAAAAGTCGAAGAGACGCGGCGGTTCGGATGCGGGAAAACCAAAGCATTTTTCAAGGAAGTGGGCACGTCCCACGAAGCCACGGAAACGGCCGCAGTATCCACCTCGGGACCGGAAAAAGAGGCAAGTTTTTAAAGACCGCGGCGTGCGTGGGCATTTATGGGCCCCACCCGGGAGATTGAACCGTTCGACGAAGAAAAGGAAAGAATAAAGACACTCTGGTGGGCCCGGGAGCTCTTGTCGGCCAGATTAAACGCCGGGGTACCCACGCAGCCGCATTAAGTACTCACGCCCGGAAGGGCGGTGGCGTTGAGCCACTCCTGGCGACCAGCAAAGGTGCTCGCCAAGAGGGCGAGTGGCGTTGAGCCACTCCTCGAGGCGACCAAAGAAAGGTGCTCGCCAAGAGGACAGTGGCGTTCGAGCCACTCCTCGAGGCGACCAAAGAAAGGTGCTCGCCAAGAGGACAGTGGCTGCTCGAGCCACTCCTCGAGGCGACAGCGAAGGTGTGCTCGCCAAGAGGACAGTGGCGTTCAGCCACTCCTCGAGGCGACAGCGAAGGTGCTCGCCAGGGACAGTGGCGTTCAGCCACTCCTCGAAGCGACCAGCAAAGGTGCTCGCCAGGACAGTGGCGTTCAGCCACTCCTCAGGCGACGGCAAAGGTGCTCGCCAAGAGGACAGTGGCGTTCGAGCCACTCCTCGGGCGTAGTTCCCAAGAATCAACCCCGTAATCACTCTGAGGCGAAGGGTCAAGGATATTTAATGCGAGACGTGCGCATTAATTGCAGGATATGTAGGCAGTGGTATGGCGGCGCGTCTTCCCCAGGCGCGCATTAATGATGGGTGGCCCCGAATCGACATCCCCTCTCTCCTGGCGGAGCCTGCAGGGGTGACAGACAGGCGGGACCCAAGGCGAAGTCTAAGTCGGCTAGGACAGGAGTCGGCTAGGACAGGCATTAAATGTGATGTAAGAGAGTGTGACGGGTGCATTAAATGCACTATGGTAGTGTGTCAGACGCTTGCTTTACGCAAGCTTGTAAGCCCCATGCGCCTCAGCCAGCCCGAGTATAAAAGGGAGCTAGGGTGTATGGGAGAAGGGTTGTTGTTTTTTGGTTGGCGGAACCTTAGAAGGTCGTCTTCCCCAGCCTTGTAAGAACCTTGAACTCGGAAGAAACCACCAAGCAGGACTAGGGTCATTACTCCTTAGGAGGGCCCGAACCTGGGTAAACTCGACTGTCTTCTTGCTTGCTCCCAGCATCCCGTTCTTCCCATCTTTGAGCGGTTACCACAAAAGCCCCCAGTCCGAATCTCTCAAGCACCCAATCTTAGGGTGCCTGTTGGCCAGTAAGCCGACAAGCTCCAAGAGGATCCATCTACTTAGGGAAGCGAGCCCAGTCAGTTGCCTGTGGTATACTGGATGGCGCCACGAAGTTATTTGATTTTCCGCTGCTATTATTTTTCTCTGAATAAGTTTCGCCTTGCGAGGCATATATTTGTAACTTGACCATAAGGTCGAGTAACCAGTTTGACTATTTAAATAAAGTACTTATTTAGTATCGAGTGGTATGATTGTGATATTTACCGATGTTAAGACTGTGTGCACTAGCGTGTTCCTGGACTAGTGCTGAATACACAGAGGGTCCGGATTTGCAAATTCGGGGTCCCGACATGACCCCAGACCCGGACTCACCGCGACGAGACGCACCCGAAGGGACCACTCACCTCGCCGGAGGAGCCCGCAAACGCCGCGTTCGTGTCGCCGTCCCGGCTCGGCCCGGCCAGCTCCGCCGCACGCCATCGCCGTCGCTCGAAGCTTCTCAGCCGTCCGATCAAGATCCAACGTCCCAGATCACGCCACGTCATCTCACGGTGAGATTCCAATCCAAATCCCCAGATCCAATCTCGACCGTGGGATCTAGATCCAACGGTCCAGATCAAACGCGTTAACCCAAACGCGTGAAAGCCAGATCTAATCTGGGCCGATGATTTTCAAATCAACGGCCGACATTGCGCCACGCGTCCGGGAAGGCTGACCGCCGCGGTCAGCGCCATCCACGCGCGCGTGCGTGTGACGCTGACACGCGGGGCCCGCATGTCGGCCGCCCACCACTCGCACCATGACGCCACATCGACGCCATGGCGGGCTCAAGATGTCACGGGCCGTCTCGGCCGAGCGCCGACGCCAAGAATGACGCCACAGCTGGTCCCACTCTCGCTGTGGTCGAGCCTCACCGACGCCAAGATGACGCTACCCGAGGGGACCCACCGCCGCTGACACAAGGAGCCGTGGACCGAGTCCACAGTAGACCCGAGCCGAGCGTGGACCAAGTCCATGGACCGGTGGCGTCGACCAACCAATCAGCGGTTGCCACGTGTTGGTGGCGCCAATAATTAATTTCCGAAAAAGAAAATGATTTATTAATTCGAAATAATGATTTCAGATTTTGTTTCAAACTTCAAACGCTTATACTTTTGCGTTTCAACTCCAATTTGAGTGATTCAAATTTCTAAATTTGTATAAAATTTAGACCTACCTAAATATGAATTTTATTTAATTTTTGGACTAAAGTTTTTCTCTGTAAAATTATTTAATTGATTATTTAAACTTTAAATAATCATAACTTTTGTGTTTTAACTCCAAATTTGACGATTCTAGTTTCTAAAAATTCATAAAATTATGTTCTCTCTGTTTATGGATTTTATTTGGATGATTGGATACTGTTTGCCTATTGTTTATTCGTGTATTTGCTATTTGCACGCTTTACGAGTAGACGTTGAAGTGACGGAAGGAATTGAAGGAGAAGTATTGACTCAGGATCCAACTCAAGACCAAGAACAAGTACTTTTTGAAGGCAAGTTGTGCTTTGACCATGTTGATCCTACTTCGAAATCTATTTTGATTTAACCTATTGCATGCTAGTTCAATTAGAAAATACTTTATTTAAATTTGAGAATTAGATAAATACCAATTTGCTGTATGACACCTTGATTACTTAAATATGTGCCATGGCCCCTTGTCACCCTAGTTGTGGTTTACTAGTTGGACATTATTAACTTGACATCTTGGGTTTTAGTCCGTTGTTGTAAATTGCTTAGACACGCCACGTGCTCATGACATGATTTTGGACAAACAAATGTTAATATTGACTTAATGATATATTGAACCTATTTTGGAAAGGTATCATGTGATGTTGATGGCACGTGGTGCATGGTAATCAACTGGGGTTTGATAAATAGTTTTTCGACCGGGGCATGTGGCAAGAATAATCAGGTGGGCGAGTTGTGGCATTGGGGATGTTGATTTGGTTCTTCGGGTAGTCTTGCCCTGGTCACCCTAAGGACTTAACCTTGCAAGCCTTTGAACTGGGTCTAACGTGCAACCACATGTCTGTAATGGGACGGACCTAGTTGACTAAGTTGCTAATAACGTACCTGTGGGACCTCAGGAGGTCAACTACACCCTTTGTGTAAGTTGTACGGGGCGTCGGGGTGAGGTCGGAGTACCCATCTAACAGTTGATTGGCCTAAACTTCGCCTTAGCTAAGGGAAGGGTTAGTGTGCAATAACCGGGAGGACCACTTGTATTGTTAGAAGTTTCGAAAGACTTTGTTAGCGGTAATCGTCTTTGTTGTGTTGGACTGTATCGTGTGGGTAACGTGCATAACCTCTGCTGAGTGTAGTATCTATTCGAAGAGCCGTGTCCGCGGTATTGGACATCGCTCGGGAATTGCAGTCAAGGGTTAGATTTTCTCAAAAATAACTTGGATCCGAAAGGTTGGGTTGGATTAATAATGATGTTGATGGAAATGTGGATTAGGATGGGAAAGATGTTTACTAAACTCCTTGAAAAGTTATTTATGCTTTACTTGTTTCTCTTGCTCGAATCTACTTATGATACTTGTTAAATGTCAAGCATCGCAAAATACCTTGAGCTATTCCTTTGTACCAAGCCATGCATATAGTATATTAGCTTGCATTCATGTGCATGACTTGCTTGAGTACCAAGTACTCACCCTTGCCACAATACAACACCAGTTGAAGAGGAGACTACACCGGCTTTGGAGGAGGAGCTCCAAGAGGAACCGTCTACTTAGGGAAGCGAGCCCGGTCAGTTGCCTGTGGTATCTTGGATGGCGCCACGGTTATTTGATTTTCATTGCTACTATTTCTCTCTTAATAAGTTTAAGCCTGCGAAATCATACATTTGTAACTTGACCATAAGGTCGAGTAACCAGTTTGACTATTTAAATAAAGTACTTTATTAGTATCGAGTGGTATGATTGTGATATTTACCGATGTTAAGACTGTGTGCACTAGCGTGTTCCTGGACTAGTGCTGAATACACAGAGGGTCCGGATTTGCAAATTCGGGGTCCCGGCAGAGGTGGTATCAGAGCCAGGTTGACCGTAGGCTCAACCCTAAGCTAGAATGGTCATAGTGAGGATAAAACCTATTTTCTAAAGCTAAAAAAATTTGTCAAGATAAGAAATGACATCTCGACTTACCCCCTTCTCTCTTTCCTTGTCTCTTGCTGAATATTCCCTTACCTTGTCACGATTTAAAATTTCGAGTTCTTACATGAGCACTCTTGTGACAGATGGAGGGAGAGTTCAACTACGTCGATCTGGAGGTTGGTCACGCCGCGGAACTTTGGCATATGCTTCAGACTCTCGGAGATTTTGAGAAGCCGCAATACCAAGTGGAAGTGATCAGACAAGCAGGATTGATCAAGGCTTGTGACGTGAAGATTGAGGTACCTGCTAGGAAGAAGGGCCTAGGCAATCGCCCGATACACTGACCTTTGCCAGGAGGTCTACAATACAGATGGGTATCCAAGAAGTATCACGACGAGCAATGCGGCACATTACCCGTATCTACGCCAGAGAGTTGGAGAGCACGGTGTTCCGTTATCACCCGCGCAGCAATAACCTTCTTGACCCGAAGGCGATTCAGGATGAGGATGCCATGGTTACACAGTTGGCACGACTTGTTGTCGCCCAGGAGGATGTACTCGATGATACAAGCAAAGAGCTACAGAAGGCCCGCAAGGAGATCACGACAGAGAAGAACAGATGGCGGGAAGCTCAAGAGTATGTGTCACACCTTCTGCGAAGGATTGACGAGTTGGAGATGGCTTTATACGGACCAGAACCAGAGCCAGTACTCGAGCTACACGAGCCAGATCCGGAGGAGTCAGATCTCGATGAGGACACCGCTTCTTCGACTACCACAGATGACACGATTCTTGGACATGGCAATCGTTTCGCGCCTATGCCGCAGCATCCGTACCCAGGCCGTGGAGGTTTTCTCGATGAGTGAGCATAGGTTCTATAGTGAGACTCCTTCGCCGAGTCGCGTCATAGAATAAAGAGTCACCCTTTAGGCGTTAGACTCCAGTGTTAGTTCGATTTGGATTTTCATTGTTTGCTGAGTGTGCATTATGTGTTGAAAGTCCCATATGAATTTTAAGCAACCATACCAAGTTATTAATATCAATAATAAAGTTGGTCCTTAATTTTACACATTTCGACCCACATAAGTTCCATATTACTTGTCTATCCTTGATTCCCTCATCTCTAAAACTTAGAGCAAATCGACAGATGGTGAACACCGCGGAAACTTTGGAAGCAATGGAAGTGGTTCTCGCCAGCCAGAAAACCCCAATGATGGAGCACCAAAGACCGCTTGATTGATATGCAGAATTTTGGAGCATTTCTTCTTTGCTCAGACTCGGTTGATGCATGCTATGATGCAACAAATGCAACACGTCCTTTGCTCAGGCCATGGCTAATCAAGTCAATCGGGGACAACGCCGAGAATACAAGACTGCCGAGTTCATGAGGACTCACCCACCCACTTTCTCAGGAATGCCAATCCATTGGAGGCCGATGATTGGTTAAGGTCCATTGAGCGGAAGCTACCCATAGCTCCATGCATAGGAAGTGAGAAGGTACTCTACGCTTCTCATCAGTTGGAAGGAACAATTGCCGAATGGTGGGAGAACTACGTGCCACGCAAGAGAACCCTCAAGATATCACTTGGGAAGAGTTCACGGTGCATTCCGTCGGTATCATGTGCCGAAGGAATCATGGACCTTAAGAAGGAGGAGTTCAGAGCATCAAGCAAGGTAATCAGCCGGTGGCGACTACGAACAAGTTCACACAGCTAGCACGCTACGCTTCGAGGATGTAGCGACAGATAAAGCAGCAGTCTCGTTTCATGAAGGGACTTAACTCAGGATTGCAGGTGGGATTGATCACCCACACCTTTCCAGATTTCCAAGAATTGGTGAATAAGGCGCTTATTCTTGAGGACAAGCGCAAAGGAACTGGATGAGAACAGAAGCGCAGAATGCAACGGCGAGGATCATGCCAGGGAACGCAACAAAGGTCTCGAGAGTTGCACCAAATCAATTTTGATTCCAGCCACGAGAATGCTACAAGGACACCGTCACCTGCACCAAGACCCGTCAATCGTAACTACTGCACCCACCCGCTAGAAACGCCGCTCCAGGCAAATGAAGGAACAATGAGACGCTACAATCGCAACGAGCCAGGACATTTTGCCAATAGTTGTCCAAAGAAGACAGCAGGAGTGACCCCGCTCGCTTTAACTTGGGAACCACCCGGCTAGGACGCTTGACACCAGGAACCACATCCAGGCCGTGGTGAGAGGCCGAGTCAACCATGTCACATGAAGCAACTGCGAGAATGCTACGGACGTCGTCTTGGGTAAGTTACTTGTTAACTCGATGCACTGCTTGATTTTGTTTGATTACGGAGCTTCGCATTCGTTTGTTTCACAAGGCTTTGCTGCTAGAAATGATTTGGGGATTGCAAGACTTAAATGCATGCTTTTAGTTCAAACCCTGGTTAGAACTCCGAGCGAAAGTAGGATGTTCGGGTGAGAATACTAATAGATGGGATAGAGTTCCTAGCGAACCTTATTATTTTGGAGACCGGACCTTAGACGTCATTTTGGGAATGGGTGGTTATCCAAGCACAAGGCCGTATTGGATTGTGGACGAAGGACTATCTCAGTTGAGAGCCCGTGTGGAAAGAAAGTGGAATTTCAAGCTACTGCCGTTAGAGAAGGACAGTTGATGGTTAACAGCACCAAGGCAATCAGCATAGAGGATGTCTCAGTAGTGAATGAGTACCCAGATGTTTTTCCCGAAGATCTACCTAGTATGCCGCCAGACAGGGACATAGAGTTTGTGATTGAGCTTGTACCTGGTACAGCGCCGATAGCAAAGAGACCTTATCGGATGTCCACCGAGGAGTTGGTAGAGATGAAGAAACAGCTAGAGGAGTTAATGGAGAAAGGATTTATCAGACCGAGTTCGTCGTCGTGGGGAGCACCAGTTTTGTTTGTCAAGAAGAAGGACGGGAGTTTCAGGATGTCCATCGACTACCGTGCACTCAATGAAGTCACCGTGAAGAATAAGTATTGATGATTTGTTCGATCAGCTGAGAGGAGCCGGAGTTTTCTCCAAGATTGATCTGAGATCGGGATACCATCAGTTGAAGATCCGATCAGAAGATATCCCGAAGACTGCATTCTCGTCAAGATATGGACATTACGAGTTTACAGTTATGTCTTTTGGACTGACGAATGCGCCAGCATATTTCATGAATATGATGAATAAGGTGTTCATGGAATATTTGGACAAGTTTGTTGTTGTGTTCATTGATGATATCCTAATCTACTCCAAGACAGAGGATGAACATGCCGAACACTTGAGGCGAGTTTTGGAAAAGCTGAGGGAACAGCAACTCTTCGCCAATTTCAGTAAGTGTGATTTTTGGAAGGACAAAGTGGAGTTTCTTGGACATGTAATGACCGCAGAAGGAGTCGCCGTTGATCCAAGCAAAGTAGAAGCCGTGTTACATTGGGAGCAACCGAAGACCGTGACCCAGATCCGGAGTTTCCTTGGAATGGCAGGGTACTACCGCCGTTTCATTGAAGGCTTTTCGACAATTGCGAAACCTCTTACGCAATTGCTGAAAAAGGAGAAGAAGTTTGCATGGACGTCAGAATGTGAGAAAGGATTTCAGGAGCTGAAGAAGCGATTGACATCAAAGACCGGTGTTAGTTCTAGGATGTTGCTCAAAGCTTTGATATTTATTGTGACGCATCGCGCCAAGGACTTGGATGTGTCTTTGTCTGAGAATGGAAAGGTCGTCGCTTATGCATCAAGGCGATTGAGGCCGCATGAGGAGAATTATCCGACGCATGACCTAGAGTTAGGCTGCCGTAGTGCATGCCTTGAAGATATGGCGTCACTATCGATCGGGAGCAGATGTGAAGTGTATACGGATCATAAGAGCCTTAAATACATATTCACCCGATCGGATCTGAATATGAGGCAAAGGAGATGGTTAGAGTTGATCAAGGACTACAATGTTGGAATCCATTACCATCCCGGGAAGGCCAACGTAGTTGCCGATGCCTTGAGTCGGAAAAGCCATACTGTGAGTATGTTGCTAGCCACAAGTCAGGATGAGCTATGTGAGGATTTCCAGAGAATGAAGATTGAGGTGGTACCTAGCGGATCCTTGGCCGCATTGGAAGTGAAGCCTACCCTAGAGGATCAGATCCGGGAAGGACAGAAGGATGATGACAAGATCCGCAGGATTAAGTCCATCAAGGAGGAAGGCAAGGCAGAGGACTTCAAGTTGGATGAGCAAGGCACGTTATGGATGAAGGATCACATTTGTGTGCCCAATAAGAAGGAATTAAAGCAACTGATTTTGGAAGAAGCCCATAACTCCAAGTACTCAATTCATCCTGGAAGCGCCAAAATGTATCAGGATTTGAAGGAAAGATTCTGGTGGCCGAGTGTAACACCCCAAAATTTTACTTGTCCTAAATTCATGTGTGATTTGGCACTTTGGTGAATTTTTGGAATTTTCTGGAATTTATTTGGATTTATTTGGAATTTATTTGAATTTATTCCATTTTGAAATAATTAAAGAATTTAATTTTGCAAATAAAATTTTGTTGGAAATATTTTATTTGAGTCCAAAATGATCCAAAGTATTTTCCAGAATTTTTCTGGAATTTTTCTGAGTCATTTGCTATTTTTAATGAATTAAATGAATTACTGGGAATTATTTTAAATATTAAATCGCTGGAAAATCAAACTCGGGTCAAGTACTGTTCATCCGACCGAGTCGGAACCCGAGTCGGACTCGAGTCCGACCCGAGCCACGTGACTCGACCAAACCCACTCCTAAACCTAATCAATCCCAACCGTTGGATCAAGATCCAACGGCTGAGATCCGCCCGTACCGGTTGAGCCGTATCCGGCCCGGATCCGATCGCGCCGTGCGATCGTGGCCGTTGATCGTGCCACGTGGACGGCTGAGCTTCATCGTCCCCGCCGAGTCCGAGCCGGACCCGCCGCCGCCCGCCAGTAAAGAACTAGGTTTCCGTCTAGGCACGACCGCCGAGGCTATTTCAAGCGTGAGACGTCCCCCGAGGTGGCCCTCATCCTTGCTCACCCGTTCCCCCGAGACATCTCGCCTGCGCCGCCGCCAGTAGCGCGTGCGAGCTCGCCGTAGTTGGAGGAAGTGACCGCCGCGGTTTTTGCTCGGTCCGCCGCCGTCAGTCGTCTTCCGTAGAAGGAGCCCAGATCCGAGTCCTCGCGTCGAGACGCACCGAAGGACCCTTCATCTCGCCGGAGCAACCCCGGAACGCCGTCGGGCTCGTCGTCGTTCTCGTCTCCGGTGCCCAAGCTTCGCCGTGCCATCGCCGGACTCCGCGAGCTCAGAGGACCGTCAGATCCAGATCGGACGGTTGAGGTGAGTTCACGTGTTCCAAACCCGATTAGATCTGGACCGTTGGATCAAGATCCAACGGTTCACAATCGCCACGTGCCGTAGCAGTGCTATTATAGGATTAGATCTGGACCGTCCGATCTAGATCGAACGGCCCACGATCATCAAGTAGTTTAACGTGTTAACCCTGGATCTAATCCGCGCCGTTGATTTTCAAACCAACGGTCGCGATTGCGCCACGTGTCGAGGAGATGGACCGACGCGGTCAGCGCCAGACGCTGGCGTGAGCGTGTCTCGACACGCGGGCCCCGCATGTCGAGGGCCCACACGCCACCGCGTTGCATGAGACCTGCATCGACAGTGGGTCCCACCTGTCGGCCTCACGTGGAGCCGTGGACCGGGTCCACCGTGGACCGAACCGCGCCGTGAGCTGAGCCCATGAGCCGGCTGACGTCAGCCAGCCAATCAGGAGCTGACACGTGTCCATGCTGACGCAATAATTAATTTCCGAAAAAGAAAATGATTTATTAATTCGAAATAATGATTTCAGATTTTGTTTCAAACTTCAAACGCTTATAACTTTTGCGTTTCAACTCCGATTTGAGTGATTCAAATTTCTAAATTTGTATAAAATTGAGATCTACCTAAATATGAATTTTATTTAATTTTTGGACTAAAGTTTTTCTCTGTAATATTATTTAATTGATTATTTAAACTTTAATAAATCATAACTTTTGCATTTTAACTCCGATTTGAACGATTCCAGTTTCTAAAAATCCAGAAAATTATGTTCTCTCTGTTTATGGATTTTATTTGGAGTTTTGGGATGTTTTTGCCTAGTGTTTATTTGTGTATTTGCTATTTGCACGCTTTACGAGTAGACGTTGAGGTGCCGGAAGGATTCGAAGGAGAGGTGTTGACTCAGGATCCAACTCAAGACCAAGAGCAAGTACTTTTTGAAGGCAAGTTGTGCTTTGACCATGTTGATCCTATTTCGAAATCTATTTTGATTTAAACTACTGCATGCTAGATCAATTAGAAAGATACTTTGTTTAAACATGGGGGTTAGATAAATACCAATTTGCTGTATGACACCTTGATTATCTAAGTATGTGCCATGATCCCTTGTCACCCTAGTTGTGGATTACTAGTTGGACATTATTAAGTTGCCAACATGGGTTTAGACCGACGTAGTACACTGCTTAGACCTGCTACGTGCTCATGACATGATTTTGGACAATCAAATGCTAATATGGACTTAATGATATATTGAACCTGTTTTGGAAAAGTATCATGTGATGTTGATGGCACGTGGTGCATGGTAATCAAGCGGGGTTTGATAAACGATTTCGGCCAGGGCATGTGGCAAGAGTAATCAGGTGGGCAGGTGGCAATTGGGGATGTTGATTTGGTTTTTCGGTAGTCTTGCCTGGTCACTCTAAGGACTTAACCTTGCAAGCCTTTGAACTGGGTCATACTTGCAACCACATGGTCGAATGGGACGGCCCTAGTTGACTAAGTCGCTAAGGACTCACTTGTGGAGCCTCAGGGTGTCGATTACACCGTTTGTGTGATCAGACGGGGAGCGTATCGTGGTCGTGGCCGATACCCATCTAACGGTGTGTTGGTCCCATACTTCGCCTTGGCTAAGGGAAGGGATGGTGTAGAGCACGAACCTGAGAGGACCACTGTGTTGTTTGAGGCTTCCGAAAGGCTTTGTTACTGAACTCGCCTTTGTGGTGTTTGACTGTATCTTGTGGGTAAAGTGCATAACCTCTGCAGAGTTGAGAATCTATTTAAATAGCCGAGTCCACGATCGGACAATGCTCGGAATTACAGTCAAGGGTTAGACTTTATTAAAATAACTTGGATTTGAAAGGTGGGTTGGTTTAACAATGAAGATGATGGAAATGTGGTTTAGGATGGGGAAAAATGTTTGTTAAACTTCTTGAAAAGTTATTTATGCTTTACTTATTTCTACTGCTTTGAATCTACTTTTATTACTTGTCAAAGTCATTTCTCGCAAATATACCTTGAGCTATTCCTTTGTACCAAGCCATGCATATAGTATATTAGCTTTGCATTTCTGTGCATGACTTCTTTGCCGAGTACCAAGTACTCACCCTTGCCTCAACACAATATCGGTTGAAGAGGAGATTACGCCACTTTGGAGGAGGAACTCCAAGAGGACCCGTCTACTTAGGGATGCGAGCCCGGTCAGTTGCTGTGGTATCTTGGATGGCGCCAATGGGTTATTTGATTTTCCGCTGCTATTATTTCTCTTTTAATAAGTTTCGCCTTGCAAGGCATATATTTGTATCTTGGCCATAAGGTCAAGTAACCCTTTGATTATTTAAATAAAGTACTTTGATAGTGTCGATTGGTATGATTGTGATATATACCGATGTTAAGACTGTGTGCACTAGCGCGTTCCTGGACTAGTGCTGAATACACAGAGGGTCCAGATTTGCAAATTCGGGGTCCCGACAGAGGTGGTATCAGAGCCATACTTGACTGTAGGCTCAACCCTAAGCTAGAATGGTCGTAGTGAGGATAAAACCTATTTTCTAAAAGCTAAAAGTTTGTCAAGATAAGAAATGACATCTCGACTTATCCCCTTCTCTCTTTTCTTGTCTCTTGCTGGAATTTTCCCTTACCTGGTCACAATTTAAAAATTCTGAGTTCTTACGTAAAGCACTCTTGTGACAGATGGAGGAAGAGTTCAACTACGTTGATCTGGGAGTTGGTCACGCTGCAGAACTTTGGCATATGCTCTGAGACTCTCGGAGATTTTGAGAAGCCCCAATACCAAGTGGAAGTGATCAGGCAAGCGAGGATTGATCAAAGCTTGTGATGTGAAGATTGAGGTACTGCTAGGAAGAAGGGCCAGGCAATCGCTCGATACAACTGACCGCCGGAGATCTACAATGCAGATGGGCATCCAAGAAGTATCACGACGAGCAATGCGGCACATTACCCGTATCTACGCCAGAGAATTGGAAAGCACGGTGTTCCGTTACCATCCGCAAGAACGATAACCTTCTTGACCCGAAGGACATTCAGGATGAGGATGCCACGGTTACACGCTTGGCACGATTTGTCGTCGCCAGGAGGATGTACTAGATAATACAAGCAAGGAGCTACGAAGGCCCGCAAGGAGATCACGACAGAGAAGAACAGATGGCGGGAAGCTCAAGAGTATGTGGCACACCTTCTACGAAGGATTGACGAGTTGGAGATGACCTTGTACGGACGGACCCAGAGCCAAGATGCTCGAGCTACACGAGCCAGATCCAGAGGAGTCGATCTCGATGAGGACATCGCTTCTTCGACTACCACAGAGGACACGATTGCTGGACATGGCGATCGTTTCGCCTATGCCACAAAGACCCGTACCCAGGCCGTGGAGGTTTTCTCGATGAGTGAGCATGGGTTCTATAGTGAGACTCCTTCGCCGAGTCGAGTCATAGAATAAAGAGTCACCCTTTAGGCGTTAGACTCCAGAGTTAGTTCGATTTGGATTTGCTTGTTTACTGAGTGTGCAGTATGTGTTGCAAGGCCCTTAGGCATTGTAAGCAGCCATACCAAGTTACTAATAATAAAGTTGGACCTTAAGGCTACACCTTTCGCCCCGCATAAGTTCCATATTACTTGTCTATTCTTGTTTCCCTCTCATCTCTAAACCTAGAGCAAATCGACAGATGGTGAACACCCGTGGAAACTTTGGAGGCAATGGGAGTGGTTCTCGCCCAGCAGAAAACCCCAATGATGGAGCACCAGCACCGCTTGATTGATATGCAGAATTTTGGAGCATTTCTTGCTGCTCAGACTCGATTGATGCATGCTATGATGCAACAAATGCAGCACGTCATCGCTCAGGCCATCGCTAATCAAGTTAATCGGGGACCACGCCAGAATACAAGACTATCAGAGTTCATGAGAACTCACCCACCTACTTTCTCTGGGAATGCCAATCCATTGGAGGCCGATGATTGGTTAAGATCAATTGAGAGGAAGCTACACATAGCTCAATGCATAGGGAATGAGAAGGTACTCTACGCTTCTCATCACCGGAAGGAACAAATTAGAATGGTGGGAGAATTTACGTGCCACGCAAGAGAACCCTCAAGATATCACTTGGGAAGAGTTCACAATTGCATTCCGAGTTATCACGTGCCTGAAGGAATCATGGACCTTAAGAAGGAGGAGTTGAGCATCGAAGCAAGGTAATCACCCAGTGGCCGACTACCCGAACAAGTTCACAGCTAGCACGCTACGCACTGAGGATGTAGCGACAGATAAATCCGCGATCTCGCTTTTATGAAGGGACTCAACTCGGGATTGCAAGTAGGATTGATCACCCACACCTTTCCAGATTTCCAAGAGTTGGTGAATAAGGCACTTATTCTTGAGGACAAGCGCAAGGAACCGGATGAGAACAGAAGCGCAGGATGCAACGCAAGGATCACGCCAGGAACGCAATACCGAGAGTTGCACCAAATCAATTCTTGATTCCAACCACAGAATGCAACGAGGACACCATCCCCAAAGACCAAGACCTGCCAATCGTAACTATCGGACCCACCCGCTAGAAACGCTACTCCGTGCAACAAGAAGGAACAGTGAGACGTTGTTACAAGCGCAACGAGCCAGGACACTTTGCCAACAGTTGTCCAAAGAAGACAGCAGAGCGACCCAGTTCGCTTCAATCTAGGAACCACCCCAGCTAGGACGCCCGGCACCAGGAGCCACACTGCACCGTGGTGAGAGGCCGAGTCAACCATGTCACCGCAGATGCACCTGCAGAATGCTACTGACGTCAGATCGGGTAAGTTACTTGTTAACTCGATACACCTGCTTGATTTTGTTTGACTGAGCTTCAGATTCGTTTGTTTCGCAAGGCTTTGCTACTAGAAATGACTTGAGAATTGCAAGACTTAAGTGCATGCTTTTAGTTCAAATCCTCGGTTCGAACTCCGAGCGGAAGTAGGATGTTCCGGGTGAGAATACTAATAGATGGAATAGAGTTCCTAGCGAACCTTATAATTTTGGAGACCCGGACCTTAGACGTCATATTGGGAATGGATTGGTTATCCAAGCACAAGGCTGTATTGGATTGTGGACAAAGGACTATCTCGATTGAGAGCCCGTGTGGGAAGAAAGTGGAATTTCAAGCCACTGCAGATTAGAGATGGACAGTTGATGGTTAACGATACCAAGGCAATCGGCATAGAGGATGTCCCAAGAGTGAATGAGTACCCAGACGTTTTTCCCGAAGATCTACCTGTATGCCGCCAGACAGGGACATAGAGTTCGTAATAGAGCTTGTACTGCACAAAGACCGATAGCAAAGAGACCCTATCGGATGTCCACCGAGGAGTTGGTAGAAATGAAGAAACAAACTAGAAGAGTTAATGGAGAAAGGATTTATCAGGCCGAGTTCGTCGCCGTGGGGAGCACCGCTTTTGTTTGTCAAGAAGAAGGGCGGGAGTTTCAGGATGTGCATTGACTACCGTGCACTCAATGAAGTCACCGTGAAGAATAAGTATCCGCTACCCAGGATTGATGATTTGTTTGATCGATTAAGAGGAGCCGGAGTTTTCTCCAAGATTGATCCGAGATCGGGATACCATCGATTGAAGATCCGATCAGAAGATATTCAAGATCGCATTCTCGTCAAGATATGGACATTACGAGTTCTGATTATGTCCTTTGGTCTCGATTTAATGCGCCAAATTATTTCATGAATATGATGAATAAGGTGTTCATGGAATATTTGGACAAGTTTGTCGTCGTGTTCATAGACGATATCCTAATCTACTCCAAGACAGAGGATGAACATGCCGAACACTTAAGGCGAGTTTTGGAAAAGTCGAGGAACAAAGCAACTTTTCGCCAAGTTCAGCAAGTGTGATTTTGGAAGGACAAAGTGGAGTTTCTTGGACATGTAATGACCGCAGAAGGAGTCGCCAGTAGATCCAAGCAAAGTAGAAGCTGTGTTACATTGGGAGGCCAAGATCGTGACCCATTCGGAGTTTCCTTGGAATGGCGAGGATACTATCGCCGCTTTCATTGAAGGCTTCTCGACAATTGCGAAACCTCTTACGCAATTGCTTTGAAGAAGGAAAAGAAGTTTGCATGGACGCCGGAATGTGAGAAAGGATTTCAGAGTGAAGAAGCGATTGGCGCCAAGACCGGTGTTAGTTCTACGGATGTTGCTCAAAGCTTCGATATTTATTGTGACGCATTGCGCCAAGGACTTGGATGTGTGCTGATGCAGAATGGAAAGGTCGTCGCTTATGCATCAAGGCAGTTGAGGCCGCATGAGGAAAATTACCCGACACATGACCTAGAGTTAGCTGCCGTAGTGCATGCCTTGAAGATATGGCGTCACTATCTGATTGGAAACAGATGTGAAGTGTATACGGATCATAAGAGCCTTAAGTACATATTCACCCAGTCGGACCTGAATATGAGGCAAAGGAGATGGCTAGAGTTGATCAAGGACTACAATGTCGGAATCCATTACCATCCCGGGAAGGCCAACGTAGTAGCCGATGCTCTGAGTCGGAAAAGCCATACCGTGAGTGCGATGCTAGCCACAAGCCAGGATGAGTTATGTAAGGATTTTCAGAAAATGAAGATTGAGGTTGTACCTAGCGGATTCTTGGCCGCATTAGAAGTAAAGCCTACCCTAGAGGATCAGATTCGAGAAGGACAAAAGGATGATGACAAGATCCGCAGGATTAAGTCCATCAAGGAGGAAGGCAAGGCAGAGGACTTCAAGTTGGATGAGCAAGGCACGTTGTGGATGAAGGATCGGATTTGTGTGCCTAACAAAAAGGAGTTAAAGCAACTGATTCTGGAAGAAGCCCATGACTCCAAGTACTCAATTCATCCTGGAAGCGCCAAGATGTATCAGGATCTGAAGGAGAGATTCTGGTGGCCGAGTATGAAACGTGAAGTTGCCGAGCATGTTGCATTGTGCGACGTGTGCCAGAGAGTCAAGGCAATGCATCAGAGACCAGCAGGATTGCTACAACCGCTGAAAATACCTGAGTGGAAGTGGGAGGAAATCGGAATGGATTTCATTACCGGTTTGCCGAAGACTCAAGGAGGTTATGACTCCATATGGGTTATAGTGGATCGCTTGACTAAAGTAGCCCATTTTATCCCCGTGAAGACCACTTACTCGGGAGATAAATTAGCCGAATTATACATGATCAGGATTGTCTGTTTGCACGGAGTGCCAAAGAGGATTGTATCGGACAGAGGTACCCAATTTACCTCAAGGTTCTGGAATATGTTGCATGAAGCCATGGGAACCCGTTTGAACTTGATCTGACTTATCATCCACAGACGGATGGACAGACCGAAAGAGTCAACCAGATTCTGGAAGATATGTTGAGAGCTTGTGCATTGGCTTATGCTACCTCTTGGGATAAGAGTTTGCCGTATGCCGAGTTCAGTTACAACAATAGTTATCAAGCTAGTTTACAGATGTCACCTTTTGAGGCACTGTATGGTCGACCCTGTCGGACGCCATTGAATTGGAATGAGCCCGGCGAGCGCCGTGTCTTTGGGCCTGATATTCTTCAAGAAGCTGAAAAGCAGATCACTATGATTAGGGAAAGGTTGAAGATAGCCCAATCTCGACAGAAGAGTTATGCTGACAATCGTCGCCGAGATTTGAGTTTTGAACCAGAAGACTTTGTATACCTCAGAGTTACGCCTCTCAGGGGAGTTAAGAGGTTCCATGCCAAAGGGAAACTTGCACCCCGTTATGTTGGACCATTTAAGATTTTGAGCCGCAGAGGCGAAGTTGCTTATCAGCTGGAGTTGCCACAGTCGTTAACAGGAGTGCACGACGTATTCCATGTGTCCCAGTTAAAGAAGTGTCTCCGAGTTCCTGAGGAACAGACACCGCTAGAGTCAATTGAGTTGCAAGAGGATTTGACTTATAAGGAGTATCCCGTGAGGATTCTGGACACAATGGATCGAGAAACTAGAAACAAGTCAACCCGTTTCTGTAGAGTTCAGTGGAGCAACCATGAAGAAAGCGAAGCGACTTGGGAGCGCGAAGAGGATTTGAAGAAAGAATTTCCAAACCTATTCCTTTAGTGAGCCCTGAATCTCGGGGACGAGATTCTATTAAGGGGGGGAGGTTTGTAACACCCCAAAATTTTACTTGTCCTAAATTCATGTGTGATTTGGCACTTTGGTGAATTTTTGGAATTTTCTGGAATTTATTTGGATTTATTTGGAATTTATTTGAATTTATTCCATTTTGAAATAATTAAAGAATTTAATTTTGCAAATAAAATTTTGTTGGAAATATTTTATTTGAGTCCAAAATGATCCAAAGTATTTTCCAGAATTTTAGAATTTTTCGAGTCATTTGCTATTTTTAATGAATTAAATGAATTACTAGGAATTATTTTAAATATTAAATCGCTGGAAAATCAAACTCGGGTCAAATCTTGTTCATCCGATCGAAGTCGGAACCCGAGTCGGACTCGAGTCCGACCGAGCCACGTGACTCGACCAAACCCACTCCTAAACCTAATCAATCCCAACCGTTGGATCAAGATCCAGCGGCCGAGATCCGCCTGCACGGTTGAGCCGTATCCGCCCGGATCCGATCGCGCCGCGGCGATCGTGGCCGTTGATCGTGCCACGTGGGCGGCTGAGCTTCATCGTCCCCGCCGAGTCCGAGCCGGACTCGCCGCCGCGCCCGCCGCCAGAAAGAACTAGGTTTCCGTCTAGGAGCACGAACGCCGAGGCTATTTAAAGCGTGAGACGTCCCCGAGGTTGCCCTCATCCTTGCGCACCCGTTCCTCGAGCCATCTCGCTCGAGCCGTCGTTTGCCGTGCGAGCTCGCCGTAGTTGGAGGAAGTGACCGCCGCGGTTTTTGCTCGATTCATGGCCGTCCGTCGTCTTCCGCCGAAGGAGCCCAGATCCGAGTCCTCGCGTCGAGACGCACCGAAGGACCCTTCATCTCGCCGGAGCAACCGGAACGCCATCATCGGGCTCGTCGTCGTTCTCGTCTCCGGTGCCCAAGCTTCGCCGTGCCATCGCCGGACTCCGCGAGCTCAGAGGACCGTCAGATCCAGATCGGACGGTTGAGGTGAGTTCACGTGTTCCAAACCCGATTAGATCTGGACCGTTGGATCAAGATCCAACGGTTCACAATCGCCACGTGCCGTAGCAGTGCTATTATAGGATTAGATCTGGACCGTCCGATCTAGATCGAACGGCCCACGATCATCAAGTAGTTTAACGTGTTAACCCTGGATCTAATCCGCGCCGTTGATTTTCAAACCAACGGTCGCGATTGCGCCACGTGTCGAGGAGATGGACCGACGCGGTCAGCGCCAGACGTCTGGCGTGTGGCGCGTGTCCTCGACACGCGGGCCCCGCATGTCAGAGGGCCCACACGTCAGCCGCGTTTGCGTGAGACCCCGCACTGACAGGTGGGTCCCACCTGTCAGTCTCACGTGGAGCTGTGGACCGGGTCCACCGTGGACCGAACCGCGCCGTGAGCTGAGCCCATGAGCCGGCTGACGTCAGCCAGCCAATCAGGAGCTGACACGTGTCCATGCTGACGCAATAATTAATTTCCGAAAAAGAAAATGATTTATTAATTCGAAATAATGATTTCAGATTTTGTTTCAAACTTCAAACGCTTATAACTTTTGCGTTTCAACTCCGATTTGAGTGATTCAAATTTCTAAATTTGTATAAAATTGAGATCTACCTAAATATGAATTTTATTTAATTTTTGGACTAAAGTTTTTCTCTGTAATATTATTTAATTGATTATTTAAACTTTAATAAATCATAACTTTTGCATTTTAACTCCGATTTGAACGATTCCAGTTTCTAAAAATCCAGAAAATTATGTTCTCTCTGTTTATGGATTTTATTTGGAGTTTTGGGATGTTTTTGCCTAGTGTTTATTTGTGTATTTGCTATTTGCACGCTTTACGAGTAGACGTTGAAGTCTGGGAAGGATTCGAAGGAGAGGTGTTGACTCGAGGATCCAACTCAAGACCAAGAGCAAGTACTTTTGAAGGCAAGTTGTGCTTTGACCATGTTGATCCTATTTGAAATCTATTTTGATTTAAACTAATGCATGCTAGATCAATTAGAAAGATACTTTGTTTAAACATGGGGGTTAGATAAATACCAATTTCTTTGTATGACACCTTGATTATCTAAGTATGTGCCATGATCCCTTGTCACCCTAGTTGTGGATTACTAGTTGGACATTATTAAGTTGCCAACATGGGTTTAGACCAAGCGTAGTACCTTGCTTAGACACACTCGTGCTCATGACATGATTTTGGACAATCAAATGCTAATATGGACTTAATGATATATTGAACCTGTTTTGGAAAAGTATCATGTGATGTTGATGGCACGTGGTGCATGGTAATCAAGCTGGGGTTTGATAAATAGTTTCGGCCGGGGCATGTGGCAAGAGTAATCAGGTGGGCGGTGTGGCGGGATGTTGATTTGGTTTTTCGGGTAGTCTTGCCCTGGTCACTCTAAGGACTTAACCTTGCAAGCCTTTGAACTGGGTCATACTTGCAACCACATGGCTGGAATGGGACGGCCCTAGTTGACTAAGTCGCTAAGGACTCACTTGTGGAGCCTCAGGGTGTCGATTACACCGTTTGTGTGATCAGACGGGGAGCGTATCGTGGCTGTGGCCAGATACCCATCTAACGGTGTGTTGGTCCCATACTTCGCCTTGGCTAAGGGAAGGGATGGTGTAGAGCACGAACCGGAGAGGACCACCTGTGTTGTTTGAGGCTTCCAAAGGCTTTATTCTGAACTCGCCTTTGTGGTGTTTGGTTGTATCTTGTGGGTAAAGTGCATAACCTCTGCAGAGTTGAGAATCTATTTAAATAGCCGAGTCCATGGTATTGGACAATGCTCGGGAATTACAGTCAAGGGTTAGACTTTCTGAAAATAACTTGGATTTGAAAGGTGGGTTGGTTTAACAATGAAGATGATGGAAATGTGGTTTAGGATGGGGAAAAATGTTTGTTAAACTTCTTGAAAAGTTATTTATGCTTTACTTATTTCTACTGCTTTCGAATCTACTTTTATTACTTGTCAAAAGCTGTTTACTGCAAATATACCTTGAGCTATTCCTTTGTACCAAGCCATGCATATAGTATATTAGCTTGCATTTACATTGCATGACTTCTTGAGTACCAAGTACTCACCCTTGCCTCAACACAATATCAGTTGAAGAGGAGATTACGCCCGGCTTTGGAGGAGGAACTCCAAGAGGACCCGTCTACTTAGGGATGCGAGCCCGGGCCAGTTGCACTGTGGTATCTTGGATGGCGCCACGAAGTTATTTGATTTTCCGCTGCTATTATTTCTCTTTTAATAAGTTTCGCCTTGCAAGGCATATATTTGTATCTTGGCCATAAGGTCAAGTAACCCTTTGATTATTTAAATAAAGTACTTTGATAGTGTCGATTGGTATGATTGTGATATATACCGATGTTAAGACTGTGTGCACTAGCGCGTTCCTGGACTAGTGCTGAATACACAGAGGGTCCGGATTTGCAAATTCGGGGTCCCGACACCGAGCATGAAGCGTGAAGTTGCCGAGCATGTTGCATTGTGCGACGTATGCCAGAGAGTCAAGGCAATGCATCAGAGACCAGCATGATTACTACAGCCGCTGAAAATGCCTGAGTGGAAGTGGGAGGAAATCGGAATGGATTTCATTACCGGTTTGCCTAAGACTCAAGGAGGTTATGACTCCATATGGGTTATAGTGGATCGTTTGACCAAAGTAGCCCATTTTATCCCCGTGAAGACCACCTACTCGGGAGATAAGTTAGCAGAGTTGTACATGATCAGGATCGTCTGTTTGCACGGAGTGCCAAGGAGGATTGTATCTCGAGAGGTACCCAATTTACCTCAAGGTTACGGAATAAGTTGCACGAAGCCATGGGAACCCGTTTAAACTTCAAGATCTGACCTATCATCCACAGACGGATGGACAGAGAAAAGAGTCAACCAGATTACGGAGGATATGTTAAGAGCATGTGCATTGGCTTATGCTACCTCTTGGGATAAGAGTTTGCCGTATGCCGAGTTCGATTACAACAATAGTTACCAAGCTAGTTCTGAGATGTCACCTTTTGAGGCCTTTGTATGGTCGACTGTCGGACGCCATTGAATTGGAATGAGGCCGGCGAGCGCCGTGTCTTCGGCCTGATATTCTTCAAGAAGTGAAGAAGCGATTGCCGTGATCGGGGAAAGGTTGAAGATAGCCCAATCACGATAGAAGAGTTATCCGACAACCGTCGCCGAGACTTGAGTTTTGAACCGAAGACTTTGTATACCTCGAGTTACGCCTCTCGGGAGTTAAGAGGTTCCATGCCAAAGGAAAACTTGCACCCCGTTATGTTGGACCATTTAAAATTTTGAGTCGCAGAGGCGAAGTTGCTTATCAGCTGGAGTTGCCGCAGTCGTTAGCAGGAGTGCATGACGTATTCCACGTGTCCCAGTTGAAGAAGTGTCTCCGAGTACACGAGGAACAGACACCGCTAGAGTCAATTGAGTTGCAAGAAGATTTGACTTACAAGGAGCATCCCGTAAAGATTTTGGACACTATGGATCGAGAGACCAGAAATAAGTCAACCCGTTTCTGTAGAGTACAGTGGAGCAACCACACGGAGAGTGAAGCAACTTGGGAACGCGAAGAGGATTTGAGGAAAGAGTTTCCAAACCTATTCCTTTAGTAAGCCCTGAATCTCGGGGACGAGATTCTATTAAGGGGGGAGGTTTGTAACACCCCAAAATTTTGCTTTTCTTAAATTCATGTGTGATTTGGCACTTTGGTGAATTTTTGGAATTTTCTGGAATTTATTTGGATTTATTTGGAATTTATTGGAATTTATTCCATTTTAAAATAATTAAAGAATTTAATTTTGCAAATAAAATTTTGTTGGAAATATTTTATTTGAGTCCCAAATACCCTAAAATATTTTCCAGAATATTTCCGAATTTTTCAGTATTTTGCTATTTTAATGAATTAAATGAATTACTGGAAATTATTTTAAATATTAATTCGCTGGAAAATCGAGTCGGGTCAAGTACTGTTCATCCGACCGAGTCGGAACCCGAGTCGGACTCGAGTCCGACCCGAGCCACGTGATTCGGTCGAACCGCGTCCAAACCCTAACCATTGTGGACCGTCGGATCAAGATCCAACGGTCAGGATCCGCGCCGCACCGTTCGATCGGATCCGATCCGGATCCGTGCGCGCCCGAGCCAATCGTGGCCGTTGATCGCGCCACGTGGACGGTCCTCCGTCGTCGTCTCCGCCCGAGTCCGAGCCGGACTCCGCCGCCGCGCCCGCCGCCGTGAGGGATTAGGTTTCCGTTTTCCGCGCGGAAGCCGAGGCTATTTAATGCCCGGATCACACCCCGAGGACCACCTTGACCTTGCGCAGCCGTTGCCCTAGCCGTCGCCGCCGCAGTGCTCGAGCGCCATGAATCGCTCACGGAGTTGTAGCACTTCTCCGCCGCGGTTTTTGCTTCGTTCCTCCGCCGTCCGCCGTCCCCCGCCGCCGTTGACCTGTAACACCCCAAAATTTTTCTTTTCTTAAATTCATGTGTGATTTGGCACTTTGGTGAATTTTTGGAATTTTCTGGAATTTATTTGGATTTATTTGGAATTTATTTGAATTTATTCCATTTTGAAATAATTAAAGAATTTAATTTTGCAAATAAAATTTTGTTGGAAATATTTTATTTGAGTCCAAAATGTTCCAAAGTATTTTCCAGAATTTTTCTGGAATTTTTCTGAGTCTTTTGCTATTTTTAATGAATTAAATGAATTACTGGGAATTATTTTAATTATTAAATCATTGGAAAATCAATCGGGTCGAGTATCGTTCATCCGATCGACCGAGTCCGAGTCCGACTCGAGTCCGACCCGTGCCACGGGACTCGACCGACCCAGCTCTAAACCTACTCGATCCCAACCGTTGGATCGAGATCCAACGGCCCGGATTGGGCCGCACCGATTCGACCGAGTCGGCTCGGACCGTCGGCGCGCTGGCAATCGTGGCCGTTGATCGGACACGATGTCACGGCCATGGTCTTAAATCTTCGCCGAGTCCGGATCGGATCGCGCCGCCGCCCTCCTCCGCGCATCCGTTAGGAATTCTGATTGAGCGCTGAAGCCGAGGCTATTTAAAGCCCGGTCTGCCCCAAGGACCGCCGTGACTTCGCTACTTTTGCCCTAGCTCGCTAAACCCTAGCAGCCGCCGCTTGCCGGATTGCTCGCCGTAGTAGCTTAGGGTCTTGTGTTGGTTTTTCACCTTCCGCCGCCGCCCGCCGCCGCTCGAGAAGAAGGAGGCGGATCCGGATCCTCGAGCCAGGGTGATTCGAACGTGACCACGCACGCCGCGGAGGAGCCCGTAGCGCCGCGCCCTTGGTCGTCGTCCCCGTCTCCGGTGCACCAAGCCCCGCCGCGACGCCATCGTCACCAGCGAAGGTCCTCAGCCGTCCGATCAAGATCCGACAGTCACGGTGAGCCCACGTGCAACCCAAACTCCTTAAACTAGATCGGATGCGGACCGTTGGATCAAGATCCAACGCCCACAATCGTCACGCGGCCGGAAACTGCGTTAACCTAGGGTGGCTCTAGACCGCTGGATCTAGATCCATCGGCCCTGATCATGCCACGTGGCCCTAGCCGCCGATCAGACGCATGGGAGCACGTCATCGGCGTGTGGGGCCGCTGTCGGCCGATCGTGAGCCGTGGCCGAGCCCACGGACCGAGCCGAGATCGCGGCGCCGTCCGTGGACCCGAGGCCACGCGTCGTCACCTGATTGGTCCACGTGTCCATGCTGACGCAATAATTAATTTCCGAAAAAGAAAATGATTTATTAATTCGAAATAATGATTTCAGATTTTGTTTCAAACTTCAAACGCTTATAACTTTTGCGTTTCAACTCCGATTTGAGTGATTCAAATTTCTAAATTTGTATAAAATTGAGATCTACCTAAATATGAATTTTATTTAATTTTTGGACTAAATTTTTTCTCTGCAAAATTATTTAATTGATTATTTAAACTTTAAATAATCATAACTTTTCGTCTTAACTCCAAATTTGTGATTCCAGTTTCTAAAAACTCATAAAATTATGTTCTCTCTATTTTTGGATTTTATTTGGATGTTTGGACACTTTTTGCCTATTGTTTATTCGTGTATTTGCTATTTGCACGCTTTACGAGTAGACGTTGAAGTGCCGGAAGGATTCGAAGGAGAAGTATTGACTCAGGATCCAACTCAAGACCAAGAACAAGTACTTTTTGAAGGCAAGTTGTGCTTTGACCATGTTGATCCTATTTCGAAATCTATTTTGATTTAAACTATTGCATGCTAGTTCAATTAGAAAAATACTTTGTTTAAACATGGGGGTTAGATAAATACCAATTTACTGTATGACACCTTGATTATTTAAGTATGTGCCATGACCCCTTGTCACCCTAGTTGTGGATTACTAGTTGGACATTATTAAATTGCCAACATGGGTTTAGACCGTTGTAGTATCTGCTTAGACTCACACGTGCTCATAACATGATTTTGGATAATCAAATGTTAATATTGACTTAATGATATATTGAACCTGTTTTGGAAAGGTATCATGTGATGTTGATGGCACGTGGTGCATGGTAATCAAGCGGGGTTTGATAAACGATTTCGGCCAGGGCATGTGGCAAGAGTAATCAGGTGGGCCGGTTGTGGCATTGGGAGTGTTGATTTGGTTCTTGGGTAGTCTTGCCCTGGTCACCCTAAGGACTTAACCTTGCAAGCCTTTGAACTGGGTCTAACGTGCAACCACATGTACGTAATGGGACGGACCTAGTTGACTAAGTTGCTAATAACGCACTGTGGGACCTTAGGAGGTCAACTACACCCTTTGTGTAAGTTATGCGGGGAGCGTCGGAGTGAGGCCAGTACCCATCTAATGATTGATTGGCCTAGACTTCGCCTTAGCGAAGGGAAGGGTTAGTGCGCAATAACCGGGAGGACCACTTGTATTGTTAGAGGTTTCAGAAAGACTTTGTTCACGAACTCGCCTTTGTGGTGTTTGACTGTATCTTGTGGGTAAAGTGCATAACCTCTGCAGAGTTTAGAATCTATTCGAATAGCCGTGTCCGCGGTATTGGACATCGCTCGGGAATTACAGTCAAGGGTTAGATTTTCTCAAAAATAACTTGGATCTGAAAGGTTGGGTTGGATTAATAATGATGTTGATGGAAATGTGGATTAGGATGGGAAAGATGTTTATTAAACTCCTTGAAAAGTTATTTATGCTTTACTTGTTTCTACTGCTCGAATCTACTTATGATACTTGTTAAATGCTGTTTACTGCAAAAATACCTTGAGCTATTCCTTTGTACCAAGCCATGCATATAGTATATTAGCTTGCATTCTGTGCATGACTTCTTTGAGTACCAAGTACTCACCCTTGCCACAATACAACACCAGTTGAAGAGGAGACTACACCACTTTGGAGGAGGAGCTCCAAGAGGAACCGTCTACTTAGGAAGCGAGCCCGATCGGTTGCCTGTGGTATCTTGGATGGCGCCATGAAGTTATTTGATTTTCATTGCTACTATTTCTCTCTTAATAAGTTTCGCCTGCGAAATCATACATTTGTAACTTGACCATAAGGTCGAGTAACTTGATTTGACTATTTAAATAAAGTACTTTATTAGTATCGAGTGGTATGATTGTGATATTTACCGATGTTAAGACTGTGTGCACTAGCGTGTTCCTGGACTAGTGCTGAATACACAGAGGGTCCGGATTTTCAAATTCGGGCTCCCGACAGCGGACCTTCCCAAAGGCTCCACCTCTTGGGATCGGCCGGGGCGGGATCTTCCATAGCGGCCGTGGGAACTTCTTCCGCTGCGACAGTAGGCTCCTCAATGGTGGCGGGGGGTTCGTCGACCAGCGGGACCTCGTCCTCCCTCGCCCCTGTTGGGGTGGGGACGATGGACCCTCCGGCGCCGATTCTTTTTCCACCTCCGCCGGCTCCGATGATGGGGCAACGGCTGCCGCCGCCGGCTTCGACGACAGCGCTACGGCCGCCGCCGCCGCCACCAGCAGCGGCGATTCTTCCTCCACCGCCGCCTCGGCGGCGTTTAAATCCATCACGGCGCCGGTCCCTAGGCCGCTAGGACCGGCACCGACAAAGACCGCTGGGAATCGGGTCTCACTCCGAGCATGCCCCGATTCGAGGCCGTCACCTAGGTACTCATTCAAAACGTTACATGCAATATGAAAGTTAAGTCCTTTCGGACCGTGTCTTACCATTGTTTCTTCCCTTTTTCCAGGGATCCTGCTCCGGATGACCCCGCCGCCCAAGCCCGGGACGATCAAGGCGCTGGCCGCCGGAGCTGCGGCCGCCTGGTCGCCGAGCCCTAGGACGAGCAGATGGAGGGGGGCGATCCCCAGGTGGTCGCTGCCGCCACCGCCGTTCAGGACCCAGGCCCGCTCGGCCCCGTCCCTACCCCAGATCCCCCCACCGCCTCTGTTCCTTCGGCAGACGCGGACGCTCTGCTGGCAGCTCTTGGCGAGCTCTACTCCAGCACGAGCAGTCGTCTGGTGATGAGCAGGGAGCGGCTGATAGAGGCGGGAGCCGAAATCAACCGCCTCCGCAAGGAGGTGGAAGACTTGCGAGAACGGGGGGCGGGGTTGGAGTTGCAGCTGCGGCGGGAGCGAGAGCAGCGGGAGCAAAGAGCCCGCCGCGCCGAGGGGCTCTCCTCTGAGCTGGAGGCGGCGGGGGTCGATCGGGCCCAGTCGGTGGCGGACACCCTAAGGATGCTGCGCAGTAGTGTAGTTTTTTTTTGCTTTTGCCTGTAAAGACTTCAGATGCAAAATATTTTAAATGAAATGGAAGCACAAGCTTCCCACTATGTCACTTAGAGTTCGCTTTTACCCTAATCTTTCCGATTCCATGCGAACAAACACATGACCGCTTAAAGACTTAAGGTCTTGCGCCAGGGAATCACTTCCCTCGAACCCCTTGCCTTAACAAAATTTTGCCTCCCAGATAGCCTCTAGGGAACGACCGCTTAGTGAGTCGGGGCAGGACCTTAGGTTCTTGGCAATGGTGTTCAAGTCGCCGACCCCCACGGGGACACCCGGAGTGTTATGACCGTGCTGGGGATCGTGCTGAACTAGCCATCCAATCACCCACTCCCGCACGCCACTCTCACTTAGCGATTCCGCCTTTGCTATTGGGTTTTTGCAGGGCTGCAGGGTACCAGAGGCAAGTGCCCTGCAGCCTTTGCCGACAGTGGGCAAGATACCGAAAAGAGGGTAGGAAGAACAACTATTTCGGATAAGGAAAGTGAATATTTAATTTCAAACAGAAGGCCTCCCCCGACCCGCGGCGGAGAGGAAGACACACTCCGGCCGGTCGGGGAATGGAGCCTGGGACTTACAACCGATCAAGGGTAGAACTTGCGCAGATTTTCTATATTCTGGGAGTTCGCCAGTTCTTCGCCGTCTTCAGTGGCCAGCCTGACCGCCCCGGGACGAGAGACTGAGACCACTTTGAAGGGTCCCTCCCACTGGGGAGACAGTTTATGCGACTCGGCATGCGACTGGATTCTTCACAAGACCAGGTCACCCGCTGCCAGTGTTCTCTCATTGACCTGGGAGGCATGGTACCGCCTGAGACTTTGCTAGTACCTTGCAGCGCGCAGAGCCGCCCGATCTCGTGCCTCTTCCAGGAGGTTAACGTCGTCCCGACGCAGATCTTCCTGGTCTTCTTCAGCAGCTTGAACAACGGCAGGCTTTTCTCCCCTAGCCGAGCTATGAACCGACCAAGGGAGGCCAGCCGGCCAGTCAAGCATTGCAGTTGCTTGAGGCGGGTAGGCGGCTGCATCCGCTCAATTGCTTCTATCTTCTCTGGGTTGACCTCGATCCCGCGGCTGGAGACCAAGAACCCGAGTAGCTTCCCGGATGAGACACCAAACACGCACTTCTCGGGATTCAACTTTATACAGTATTTTCTGAGGCGGGAGAAGGTCTCATCCAGGTCCTGGACAAGCTCATCGGCCTTTTTTGTTTTTACTACCAGATCGTCAACATACACTTCGAGGTTCCTCCCTATTTGGGGCCGAAACACAATGTGCATGGCCCGCTGATAGGTGGCACCAGCGTTCTTCAGCCCGAAGGGCATCCTGACGTAGCAGTATACACCGAGAGGAGTCACAAAGGCGGTTTTTCTTCGTCTTCCTCGCCATACCGATCGATGATATCCGGAGTAGGCGTCGAGGAAACACAGGGGCTTCACACCCGCCAGGAGTCGGCAGCGATGTCTATCCGTGGCAGGGGGTACGGGTCCTTGGGGCAGGCTTTATTGAGGTCGGTGAAGTCGATGCACATTCGTCACTTCCCGTTGGACTTCTTTACGAGCACGGGGTTGGCCAACCACTCCGGATAGGTGGCCTCCCGCACAATCTTGGCAGACAAAAGCTTCTCCACCTCGTCCCGAATGGCGTCTTGCCGCTCTGGTGCCTGCCGCCGGATCTTTTGTCGAACCGGGTGCGCTCTAGGGAGCGTTGCCAATCGGTGCTCGATCACCTCCCTAGGGACCCCGGTCATTTCTGATGGTTCCCAGGCGAACACATCCAGGTTAGACCGGAGGAAGGTGATGAGCGCGCCTTCCTATTTGGCGCTGAGGTCGGTGCCGATCTTGACGACCTTGCCTGAGCCGTCCTCGCCCACGGGGACCGCCTTTGCCTCGCCCGAAGGTCTGAGCGGAGCGCGGGTCCTGACCGAGGGGGAGCTCGGGCTGTCGTCCTTATCGCGCCGGCCGAAAGGTGTGGTGCCCGGCACAGTCTGCCGCAGCTGCTTGCTGAGACGCAAGGCTTCCAGTCTATCCACCTTCACCGTAATTGGACCCCCAGGCCTGGGAATCTTCATCAGTATGTAGGCATAGTGAGCGACCGCCATGAACTTGACCAAGGCCGGACGGCCAAGCAGGGCATTGTAAGGGAGGTCGAGGTCGGCGACCTCGAAGTCGACTAGCTCCGTCCGGAAGTTTTCCGCACTTTCGAACGTAACAGGCAACCGGACCTGCCCCAGGGGCAAGAGGCCCACCCCGGGGGCGACTCCGTAGAAGAGTGGGGCCGGGCGCAGCTCCTCATACGGTATCTGGAGCACTTGGTACGCCCCAACTGACAACAGGTTGATGGCGCTACCTCCATCAACGAGGACCCGCCCGAGCTTCGCATTGCGAACCGTGGGAGAGACCACGATCGGCAGATGGCTCGGGCCGGAGACGTTCTCCGGGTGGTCGGCCCGGCTGAAAGTGATCGGTTGTTCCGACCACTTCAGCAGCCTACTCGCCCTAGAGGACGATACGGTGGCGCAGACCTGCCTCAGATCCCGCTTGTACTGCGAGTTCGATGAGTAGGTGGCTGAGCCACCGTGAATGAACGCCACCGTGTGCTCCGCTTGTTGGAAGGCCAGTGGAGCAGAGTCTTCGTCATCGTCTCCGTGGTCTTTCTCGCGGCGCTTCTTGAGCTGCCTGTCCACCAGTTTGGACACAACTTGGCAATCCTCCAAGTCGTGTCCACTCGTGCGATGGATGGGGCAGTAGGGTTTGCCCCCATCGTCTTCGCGACGGGGCGAGCGGCGGTTCCTTCGGTCGCCGCGCCGGTCCTGGCGCTCATCTCTCCGGTCCTGATCATCGCGACGCCGGGATTTGGTCTCTGGTTCGGCAACCAGGACTTCCCTAGCGGTGGCCTCCTTTCGCTTCTTCTTCTTCTTCTTGCGGTCGGAGGACATCGAGGTGCCGGCGTCATCGGTGTCGGTAGGCCTTGTCGCGCACTTCCGAGCCTCGACCGCCCTGGCGCACTTGTGCGCCAGGGAGAACAACTCGGACGTGGTTGAGATGATGCGGGTAGCCATCTTCTCCGCATCTTCTGGTCCCGGACCCCCCCTCCGGAAAGCGATGATCACCAACTGCTCAGAGATCCAGGGGATCGTATTGCGGCAGTGGCTAAACCGCCGGATGAACTCTCTCAGGGACTCCCCCTCTGTCTGCTCCAGAGCATGGAGGTCATCCTCCACGCCTGGTTGAGCGTAGGAGCCCTGAAAGTTGGCGACGAAAATGTCGCACAGCTCCTCCCACGAGTGCACGGAGCCTCGCGGGAGGTTAAGTAGCCAAGACTGGGCAGAGCCCATCAGCGACGTCGGGAGGTAGTTGGCCATAACCTTCTCGGACCCTCCAGCAGCACGCACCACCGTGGTGTAGATTTGCAGGAACTCCTCCGGATTGGTGGTGCCGTCGTATTTCTCGATGGAGGCAGGGCGGAATCTCTTCGGCCACGCGGCTTGCCGGAGGCGGAGAGAAAACGCCTGGCATCCAACGTTGTAGGGGGAGCAGCGTTGTTCACCAGCCCCTCTATCCTGAGGAGAGGACGAGGAGTGCGACCCTGCGCTCTCCCCGGAGTCCGAGGGGGAAGCCCCCTGTCGCCCAGCGGATATCTGGGGATTGGCGCGCCACTGTGCGCTCTCACGACGCCCCTTGAGAACGTGACGTAGGTCACTGTCGCGCTGGAGCTGCCTCTCGTCCAAGCGCGATATGAGATCTTCGTGATTCCCCCTTGACTCGGGGGGACCGCGAGAAGAAGCGGAGTCACGTGCACATCCCCCTATAACGGAGGGGGCTGCAACCAGGACTCCCTTCCCCTTGTCCCGGCCCTTGATACCGGGAGAAGTTGTGTGGCGGCTGGAACCCTGCGCGTCGGTTGCGCGCGCTCCTTGCCACCATATGCCGGAAGCCCCCGGCTGGGTCGCCGCTTCAACTTGCTGTTGAGCGGCGTCGACCAGGTGGACGATATCCCGCAGCCATGGAGTGGCTGGGGTGTCCCCCCCCCAGCGTTACTGGAGGATGATCGAGAAGCAGCCGGGCCGCATGAAGGCTTCGCACAGGGGTGTCGTCCCCCAGCGCCAAGCGCCGTTGGACGGGCTGACCCCCGGGCGTAGGAGCCATGCGCACCCCTCCCGCAGCGGAGGGACCCGGGTGGCCCGGCTCCCTCCCCGAACGCCGGGACCGGCTACGGGCGCCGCTTTCCTCGGGCAGATTGCTGCGCTTGGAGTGCGACTCCGCCATGCAGACAAGCGCCCCTACTTCTGCTGAGCTTCGAGCTGGAAACGGTAGCCCCTACCTGGCGCGCCACTGTCGGTGTACTAGCCAACAGGCACCTCCGAATCGGGTGCTTATGAGGTTCAGACGGGGGGCTTTCGGGGCAATTGCCGGGGTAAGGAAGAAGATGACCGGAGTACCAGGAAGCTCAGGGGAACAAGGGGGCGCAAGAACTTTTACCCAGGTTCGGGCCCTCCGGAGAGTAATAGCCCTAGTCCTGCTTTTCTTGCTATTGCTTGTGTTCTAGCTTGAGAGGATGAAACCTACTAACCATGGATCAAACCCCTTCTCCCATGCCCCCCGGCTCCCTTTTATACTTGGGCCGGCGGGGGCGCCTGGGAGACTTATACAATAAGGCACACTCATTACACTGCCACGGGCGCATTTAATGCGCCCGTCACTGCTCTTACATCCCATTAACGTCTGCCGCAGCCGTCGCACCCCCGCCTCGGGCCCCACGTCCGCCAACGCCACCCGTTCCGTCAGGGGGTGAGGTGCTGCCGTGATGTCACACGTAATTAATGCACGCCTGGGGAAGACGCGCCGCCATACTGCATCCTCCATGCTTTGCATTTAATGCGCACGATTCGCATTAAATGTCCTTGACCCAGCACTGCCGCCTCGGGGGTGGGCGCCAGGGGAGTGGCCAGTATGCCACGCGTCCTCTGGGCGATCACCTTGCTGGGCGTCCAGGGGCGTGGCTTGATCGCCACGTGTCTCTGGGCGACCACCTGGCTTGGCGCCCAGTGGTGTGGCCTGACCGCCACCTGTCCACTGGGCGACCACCTTGCTGGGCGCCCAGTGGTGTGGCCTGACTGCCACCTGTCCACTGGGCGACCACCTTGCTGGGCGCCCAGTGGTGTGGCCTGACTGCCACCTGTCCACTGGGCGACCACCCTGGGGATTTGCTGCTCGTCGTGGCGGTGGGCCCAGATGCGCCCTGCTCGCCCGGCGATAGTATTTACTGCGAGGGAGAGGGTACCCTGGCGTAAAATACGCCGACAAGCATCGAACTCATGGTTCGGAGAATGCTTGGAGGCATGAGATGAATATGTGTATGATGATGCTATATTATGTATTAGACTTTGAAAATGTTCACTAAATGCAAGTTCCAATCTATACGTGTCTATGTTTCTTTCCAAATTTTGCTTTATGCTAAAATTATCCTTGTGCCTTCTCTTGATGTAGCCACCACATGTAGCTAGAATCCAGCATACAACTTATATTACTGTGCGAATACACTCTTTGTACTCAGTCGGATTGTCCACTTGCTGCAGGTGAGGATGATGCACTGCCCAGAGGCTCTTATCGGGCAGATTTCGATGATGCTAATGCTTACGGGCACGTTCTTACTTCCAGTCAGTTGCCTGAGGGTCTATGGCACACTACGCTGGACTCTTTTGTGTTTATATTATGTTTTCGCTGCTTGTTGATGTAATAACACTACTTATGTCGTTTTGGATAGCAGTCCTACTTTTGTGTGTAACTATGCTTATGCTTGCGTCAATTGGGTATGAGTTGTGATACAAACTGTTATGCATTGTCGCGTGTGTTGGTGAACTTTCCTAGGACCAACACGGGCATATATGCGGGCCGCTCAAGACTCCCTTGATTTGCTCAGGATGGGTGACGCCACCGAGTGAATCAATGGAATCTCGGGGACGGGTCCACACACATATCAATCTTGGAGAAGATTCTGATACCATTCATTTGATTGAAAAATAATCAATCCATGAGAGTGGATATTTGTTCTTGATGGTGACCTCATTTAGGGATCGGTAGTCCACACACATGAGTAGACTACCATTGTTCTTCTTGACAAAGAGCATAGGGTTTACCTATGGAGATGAGCTAGGATGGATAAAACCTTTTCTATTTTCTCCTTGAGTTTTTTCTTTAATTCCACAAACTCATCTATGCGATAGAGATGATTGGATAGTGGTGATGTTCCAAGTAGAAGATCAATGACAAATTCCATGTCATGATTCGAAGGCATTCTCGGTAGCTCATCTGGAAATATGTTAGGGTATTCACATACCATAGACACTTGATTAAGTCCTGAGACCATGATGGAGTTGAGGAATGGCTGCTGTATTGGAGTGCCATGGACGGATGAGAATTTAACTTGAGTCCCATCAGATCTAGTAAGAGATATGGACCAATTGGCACAATATATGCAACCCTTGTGCTTAGATAGCCAATCCATCCCAATAATTATATCCAAGCCTGGTGTATCTATTATGATGAGGTTAACCTAAAATATTACCCAATTTATTTCAATGCTAACTTTTGGCATATATTTGATGTTCTCATGGTTGATCCAGGTGAATATATTACCATTGCGGCTAGTAGAAGGTTAATTTTAAGTTTTTGTTTTTCAATAAAATTCTTGCAGATAAATAAATGAGAGGCTCTAGAATCAAAGAACACCAATGTATGTGCCAAATGTATGAGGAGCATACCCAACACCACATCAAGTGCATCGTGAGATTCCTCAGCGGTCACGTGGTAGAGATGGTCATGGTTGAAGCCCTGGGTCGGAGCAGGGGTTGGCCTAGGGGTTTGTTGCCCTCCAGTTCCCTAGGGTTGACCTTAGGATCATTGCTGGCCTCCCTGGGGTTGAGGACGAGGTATTGCCGGGTTCCTTCTTGGGCAAGTGCTAGCATAATACTTATGCTCGCCACAGCTAAAACAAGTGACAGTGGCTGCAGATTTATGATACCGGATGTCCACCATTGTTGAGTGGCCAGATTGGACATGGCTAAGGATGAGGGACTTGTACTTGATAACTCGTGTGTTGCAGTATCGATGGTTGTATGTTGGCTAGTTACCAAGCACGTGACCTTGAGACTTGTTTTTCACCATCCATTTGCGCTTATGACTCTCCACGACCGCACGGGTGCTATTCTCCACCCGAACAGCCTTGCCTACTAGAGAATGGAGGTTATGGATATCATGGGCAGTGAGGGTCCACTTGATCTCTTCATTCAATTTCCCTCGAAAGCGTTCGATTGTCCTCTCCGGGTTGGACACTTCGGAGGCAACATACCAAGATAAGTAGTTGAAGCGATGGAGCTATGCCATTGCCGTCAAGCTGCCTTGACTTAGCTCATGAAATTCCCATATCTTGATTTTCACAAGACTTGTCGGGATACGAGCCCTGCAGAATGCCTCCTTGAAGGTAGCCAAAGTGATATCTTGGCCGTCAGGAATAATCGATTAGTGGCTTTCCCACCAAGCTGCTACAGCTCCTGCAGCAGATAGATCCATACAACACCTTTTCTCGGTCATCGCATTATACAATGGCCAATCTTCTCCCAACGGAGCAGAGCCAATTGTTGGCATCCAGGGGGTCTTATGATACTGAGAAGGTGGGTAGCCGAGTTCCCAAGAACTCTCCCAACTTGGACTAGTGCGTAGCTGTAGCATTCCCACCTCCATGTGGTAGTGGTGATGAGGTTTGTGGTGTTTTGCACCAATTGTTGGAGCATAAGGGTGTTGGTTTGGTGACCTTGCTCAATCATTGCGAGCACTTACACCATGGTGGGTGGTCTTTGCAGCTCTTCTTTGTTGGTAGCTGTCTACGGATCTTGAGCAAGTAGAGGAGCTTCATGGTATACACCATGTTTCCACGAAGAGGTTGCCCTTGTAGTTGGGTGCAAAGGGTTGAGGTGGAGTGGGGATGCCACCTCTTGGTGGTTGGGATTCATAAGTGTCTTCACTGTCCATGAGCTCACTTACCGACCTAGTTGCAGGCATCCTACAATGATCACAACTAATAGGAATTTGAATAAGATAGAGAGATACTTTGATATGGGTTAGATGGGTTATAAGACAACATTTTGTTCATTTAAGTCATGCTTAGAAATTACATAACTCAATGGTAGTTTTGTCATGAAACTTTAAACTAAGGGTTACATGAGTTCAACCCAAATAGGGGACAACAACTAATTACAAATAACAAGGTTCAACCATTACATAATAGCCAAACACTTAAACTAACGCATAAGGCTCCTTATATTCCCCCCTACTGGCCTAGGTTTGTGTGCTTTTATTATGCCCATTCATACCGGCTCCTCATGGGTATCATGGGTAGGGGATGCTACAATTTCACCTTCCTCAAGGTTGTCGGGACCATGTGGGTTCTGCTTCCACCTTCCTATGGGTGTTCCCTCAAGGATGACCTCCCCTGGTGACACTATGATGGGGTGATATCCCCACTACTACAGAATGACACATTACTATCGCTTCATCTGTGTCGGTTCTAAACTTTTGACTTCAGAACCGATTGTGATAAGCATATTCCATTTGGAAATCTTGGTAACAGGTTATCACAATCGGTTCTGAGAGAGAACCGATTGTGATACGATAATAATCCCAATCGGTTCTAGATAAGAACCGATTGTGATAATAATTTTTTTATCACAATCGGTTTTTATCTAGAACCGATTGTAATGAGTAGGTATTATCACAATCGGTTTTGGGAAGAAACCGATTGTCCTGAGCACAGGGGTTATCACAATCAGTTCTTTTCCAGAACCGATTGTAATGAGAAGGTATTATCATAATCGGTTTTGGGAAGAAACCGATTGTGATGAGCACATGGGTTATCACAATCAGTTCTTTTCCAGAACCGATTGTGATGATTTTTTGGCAACACCATCAGGTGCAACCAAGAACAGTTCATTAGAAACATAGTTTTTGTGAGATCCTCCACTCACACATTTCCCCTTCAGGGAAGAAGAAAAAAACAAACTCCAACACAGGCCGCTCTGCTAGAATCCCAACACAGACCTCTTGTACCCTTCATTCATGCTTTAATATTTGTGCAAAACTTGTATTTTCGGACGATGAACAGTACCAATCTGTTAGAATTCCAACTCACGGTTCAACTCTCAGACAATTTATATAGACACATGTAGTGATGCAAATTATATATAACAATATAGTAGCATGCATGCAGCAGATAATAATAATATATATACCATTCCACACATTATACTTGTTTTTTTTATCAATAGGACATGAAACATTTTGACTTGGAACAACAGAACATTAGAAAGATACAATGCACAAAAATATAAAAGAGATTCAAAATAGAGTGTAAAGGCAAATTAATAGACTTCATCTGCACTAGGCCAACAACCCTAATATATTAAACAAGCTGTATTTCATTACAATATATCACCACATCCATTGTTTATAATTAGTAAACATATAAAGGGGGACTGCATTACACCTAATATATTAAATTTACTACTCGCGGCTCTAGCCCGAGTAACCCGAGTCAACCGAGTCATCCGAGTGACCCGAGTCACCCGAGTCGCCAGAGTCACTGGAGACTACGCGGACTAGTGATGGTTCATCTTCCGATGATGAACCCGATCTAGACGACGCGCCGGTCCCTATGGTGATCGGCGCGTAGTACTCCTCCACCTTCTCCTCCTCCTCCTCCTCCTTCTCGTCCTCCTCCTCGTCGTCGTCGTCGTCGTCCCCCTCGTCGTCCTCCTCCTCGTCGTCATCGTCCTCCTCGTCGTCCCCCTCGTAGTCGTCGTCGTCGTCCTCCTCCTCCTCCTCCTCGTCGTCGTCATCTCTGGGGCGCTTATTCCTGCTGCCTTTGGAGGCGCCCGGATGGGGTGAGGCGCCGGGAAGGACGACGGGAGACAGGTGGGGCGCTGGCGCCACGCCGGAGTGAGGCGCCGGAGGCTGAGGCGGCGCTACCAGCGGCGGTGAGGACGGTGGAGGAGGATGGAAGAGAGGCGACTCCACGGAGTCGTCAGAACTTGCCGGAGATGGTGGTGGCGCTGCCATTGCCGGTCGAAGATGCAGAGAACGAAAGGAGCTATATGGACCGATGTGACCAGGATGCAGAGAACGAAAGGAGTTAAGTATTGTTTGAACGTCAAAATGGCGGGGAAGACGAGGGGGCGAATGGATATCCGTGTCGGTTCTTATCAAGAACCGACTGTGATGTTGACTTGCTTTACAGTCGGTTCCTTTTGAGAACCGACACTGATATATTATCTGTGTCGGTTCTATAAAGAAACCGACAGTGTTGAGAATCAAATTATCACAGTCGGTTTTACATATAAGCGACGGTGATAACTAATTAATCACAAACGGTTCTTCTATAGAACCGATTGTGATGAGGCTCGCTAGGTTTTATATGTACCGTCTGGACTCGGGAATGAACTTATTAACTCTCGTCGAGTTAGTTCGCTAGGCGATTTCTCTATTTTCTAGCCTATCTTACCTGTGGATTTATTCAACAGGTGGGCCCGATTCCTTCGAATCCCTTCAATGTTGTATTAACGTACATTATTCGATTTTGATTTGGTCTCATTAGCAGAGTGTATGGTGGAGGAGATCGGTGCGTTGAAGGTCTCCGTTAATTGAAACCCGTGCTAGCTTGATCAGGAGCTAGATTTCCCCTCGTTTGTGGTTTTCCTCGAAAGGTGACCAGCATTAATTCTTAGAAATCTCTTCAATATTGCAGTAGGACTTAAATTAATTGTTTTAATATTATTAATATGATCAATTATATATAATAGTTAATTAGGCTGCGTAACCTATGCGTCTCCCGTTCGAGGGTGCTTGTTTATAAGTATGCTAAAATGGCATATTTATAAATAAGCAGTCTCGAATTGTCCACGTTTTTTGGACAGTTCGAGGATATGTGGCTCGGGCAAGTTCCTAAGCTGTTGTACAAACTGTAGTGAAAGTTTCGGCAGCATCTCCCTGGCCAGTGTTCTCCGAATACACATCCTCTTGACATGTTGTCGATACGTGTATTTGGAGAACAATGAGATGTCGCCAAATTTTCTAAAGTTTGTACAACATCTTAATTAGGAACTTGCTCGAACCACATATCCTCGAATGGGATTAGGACCTAACCTACTTAGAGATTAGGAGTCATCGTTGAGTACGTGCGTACTTAGTCGGTCTCTGAGATATACGTTTCTTTAAGATCATTCATTGATTAGGGCATTATTAATTTATTGTTTGCGGTTTACTTGTAGATGGACCGTGAAGAATGGATGTATCACAAAAGCCGTGTGAGTGCTGAATTTCAGAGGGGAGTTAAGGAGTTCATAAGAATTGCAGAAGAAGATATGGTTATGAGGGGTGTGAAGTTCATATATTGTCCTTGTATTGATTGCACCAATCTCAGGAGATTTAACAACTCATCTCAAATTGAAGGCCATTTGATTCGACGTGGCTTCGTGAGGAATTACACGTGTTGGATCCATCATGGGGAGACAGGTAGTACCCCTGTGATATGCAACGAAGATATGCTGGAAGCCGATCAGGAGTTGGAGCGTGATATGTTTGATGAGGATAATTTAGATCAAATGTTGCGGGATGTGGAGGGAAATTACATGGAAAGAGAGTTCGAAAAATTTAAAAGCTTGATGGATGATGATGCCAAACCATTGTTTTCAGGTTGCAAAGGGGAATACACCAAGTTGGGTTCGGTCCTTGCATTGTTTGAACTGAAGGCAAAACACCGTTGGACAGATACAAGTTTCAATGCACTTTTAATACTTCTTTCGGATATGCTTCGGAGGGAAACGAGTTGCCAACAAGTATTTATGAAGCGAAGAAGCTATTATGTCCCATGGGAATGGAAATAGAAAGGATACATGCATGTCCAAATGATTGCATACTATACCGCAACGTCCATAAGGAATCACAGATTTGTCCTGTTTGTGGTGTACCCCGTTACAAACAAAATGAGAAGCGTAATGACAAGAAGCGTAAGAACCGAATTGACCACGGTGAAGATGTGAAAAAAGGGGCACCAGCCAAGGTGTTGTGGTATTTGCCCATCATTCCCCGTTTAGAGCGGTTATTTGCAAATCCTAAAGAGGCAAAATTGTTGCGTTGGCATTATGAATCTCGAAAGGAAGATGGCAAGTTGAGACATCCCACTGATTCGGCTCAATGGAGAAACATTAATTGGGAACATGAGGAGTTTGGTGCCGAGATGAGGAACATAAGATTTGGATTGAGTACGGATGGTATGAATCCGTTTGGTAATATGAGCAGTCGACACAAGATTTGGCCGCTTTGTTGTGTATCTACAATTTGCCTCCTTGGTTATGCATGAAGCGGAAGTATATCATGATGTCGTTGCTAATCTCAGGACCCAAACAGCCGGGTAATGATATTGATGTGTACCTATCACCACTAATTGAGGATTTGGTAAAATTGTGGAATGTGGGGGTTGAGGTGTGGGATGCATACAAAAGAGAGAACTTCACCCTACGGGCTATGATATTTTGCACCATAAATGATTTTCCAGCCTTTGGTAATTTGGCGGGCTATAGCACGAAGGGAGCCAAAGCTTGTCCAATTTGTGAAGAGGACACGCACGAAGGGAGCCAAAGCTTGTCCAATTTGTGAAGAGGACACTGATAGCTTGTGGCTGCCGAATTCGAGGAAAACGGTGTACATGGGTCACCGTAGGTTTCTACCCCGAAGTCATCGATATCGTAAGATGGATGACAAATTTGATGGAAAGAGGGAAGTTCGTGAAGCCCCGCAGCCTATGACTGGAAGGCAAGTATATTCACGCGTAGAGGATATCGATGTTCAGTATGGTAAGAGCCGTAAATCTGTTCGTCCTAGGACCATTTGGAAAAAGAGGTCGATATTTTGGGACTTACCATATTGGAAGGAGTTAGATGTCCGTCAATGTATTGATGTCATGCACGTTGAGAAAAATGTTTGTGATAATTTGGTAGGCATCCTGCTGAACATACCTGGGAAGACCAAGGATGGTGTGAATGCTCGCCGCGATATGACCTACATGGGGATCAGGCCCAAGCTTGCAGTGATGGAGGAGGATGGAAAAGGGCCGTACATCCCCGCTGCATGCTACACCTTATCCAAGAAAGAGAAAGAAGACCTCTGCAAGTGTCTCCACGATATTAAAGTTCCATCGGGCTACTCCGCAAACATTAAGAAGCTTGTGTCTATGGATGATTTGAAGTTGATCGGTATGAAGTCCCACGACTGTCATGTCTTTATGACCCAAATGCTCCCTGTTGCAATCAGAAATATCCTACCAGATGACGTCAGGTTGGCAATCACGAAGCTATGCTATTTCTTCAATGCGATTTCATGCAAGGTTATTGATCCCGATATACTGGACAACTTACAAAGTGAGGTGGTGCAGACTCTTTGTCAGCTTGAGATGCATTTCCCCGTCGTTCTTCGACGTCATGGTCCACCTCGTTGTTCACCTTATTAGAGAGATTAAGATTTGTGGACCCGCATTCTGCGTTACATGTATCCGCTCGAGAGGTACATGGGTATATTAAAGTCATACGTGAGGAATAGGTCAAGCTTGAGGGTAGTATTATTGAAGGTTATGGGACTGAAGAGGTTATTGAGTTCTGCGTGGACTACGTAGGTAAAAGACAACCGATTGGTGTTCCTATATCTCGTCATGAGGGCAGACTTGGTGGCAAAGGAACCATTGGGTCAAATCTAATGAGCCCACAATTTGATATGTCTTGTAAAGCGCATTTCACAGTCTTGCAACACAGCGAAGTTCATCCATACATCCAACGGCACAAGTTGATATTACAGAAGAGAATCCACTTATGGATGAGCTTTCCACCACACGAGAACACAACGATCGATTCCTCACATGGTTCAAAGAAAAGGTGAAGGTCTCCGTTAGTACCGAGGATGTCAAATGGTTGGCTGATGGACCAAGATTTAATATACAGACATGGCAAGGTTACGATATTAATGGCTACACATTTTATACTGAAAGTCAAGATGCAAAGAGTACAGTGCAAAACAGTGGTGTGAGCATAGATGCTTTGTCCGATGATCCAATTATAGGATCGTCAACTGCAATGAAATGTTACTACGGGATGATCGAAGAAATATGGGAGCTCGACTACGGAATATACCAAGTTCCATTGTTCCGATGTAAGTGGGTGAGACTTCCTCACGGAGTTAAGGTCGACAAGACAGGTTTTACACTTGTTGATCTGAATAGGCGGCCTCTGAGAGATGAACCGGTCGGCCTCGCAAAGCAAGCAACTCAAGTTTTCTACGTGCGTGATCCGGCCAATCCGAGGTTGCACGTCGTACTTCATGGGAAGAGGAGGATTGTTGGAGTTGAAAATGTCGTAGATGAAGAAGAGTACAACCAATTTGATGAAACACCTCCGTTTGCAGATGGGGCATGTCTTAGCGGTGACGACGGCACACATGGAACACATTACATGCGTGTAGATCATCAAGAAGGGTTGTATTTTAAATAAATTATGTTGTAAGAATTCCCTGTATAATGTGGCATTTTGTAGAATATATATGTCAAATGGATCTTATAGTATAGCAAATTTGAAAAAGATTTGACTTTTCGACTCTTTTGAATGAAGATTCTGTTTTAAAAAAAATTAGAAATTGGATCATAGTTATCACAATCGGTTCTTTAGGAAACCGGCACAGATAGTATAATTGCGATCGGTTCTTTTAAAGAACCGACACAGATACTCCACATATTGCGATCGGTTTTTCTATAGAACCGACACAGATACTTAGTATAATTGCGATCGGTTTTTCTATAGAACCGACACAGATACTTAGTATAATTGCGATCGGTTTTTCTATAGAAACGACCGTGATAAAACCCAGAGCATTTTCATTTCGGCGCGCACACTCAGTTCATTTCGGCGCGCACTGATTTCGTTTCAATTCATTCCACAACCCTAGCTCCACCATCTCCCGCACCGGCGCCTCCCCCTCCGCCTCCTCCCCCCCCCCGGCGCCTCCCCCTCCGGCTCCTCCCACACCCTAGCTCGACCACCTACCGGCCGGTGCCTACCCGTGGCGCCTCCCCGGCTCCTCCCCATTGGCGGGTACCCGTGGCGCCTCCCAGCGCCTCCCCTGCGGGTCCTCCCCGGCGCCTCCCCTCGGCTCGTCCCCCCATCGGCGCGTCCCCATCGGCTCCTCCCCATTGCCGACTCGGTTCGGCGCACTGTAAGATGCATTTCGGACTGTGGGCTGGAATTGGTTGTAACTAGCTCGATGATGATTGCTTTTGAATGAGGCTTGATTAATCGATCATTAAAGGAACTTGCTAGACCTAGAACAACACCGCTCTTAGCTGACAATTTGGTGCCACTTGCTCTTAATGCATTGTTCTAGGTCGAGCAAAGGTCTTGTGCTTATTCCTTTATGCTCTTAGTGACAATTTGGTGGCACTTGCTCTTAATGCATTGTGGTAGGGTTAGATTAGTGCTATATTCATTACGATATTATGCTTGTACTTGTTGTTTTACGTGCTAGAGCGATCTTTGTTCTAGGGTTGTGTAATCCTTAAATTTTTAGATGTAAAAGTCGGTGATATATTGGCCATCTAGAAGTTGGACGGCTAATTAATTTAGCAACCCTTCTATAGCAATCTGAGAGCAATCCATCATTGCAATTTGAAACTTGTAACACATGCTATATTATCGCACTTTATTATCGAGTTTAGTTGCGTAACCTATGCGTCTCCCGTTCGAGGGTGCTTGTTTATAAGTATGCTAAAATGGCATATTTATAAATAAGCAGTCTCGAATTGTCCACGTTTTTTGGACAGTTCGAGGATATGTGGCTCGGGCAAGTTCTAGCTGTTGTACAAACTCTAGAGAAAGTTTCGTCAGCATCTCCCTGGTGTTCTTCGAATACACACCCTCTTGACCTGTTGTCGAGACGTGTATTTGGAGAACAGCGGGGAGATGCTGCCGAAATTTTCTCTAGAGTTGTACAACAGCTTAGGAACTTGCTCGAACCACATATCCTCGAATGGGATTAGGACCTAACCTAATTAGAGATTAGGAGTCATCGTTGGTACGTACGTACTTAGTCGGTCTACAGATAGACATGTGAATTGCTTTCTATTATGTGAAATTTGAATTGCTTCCTCTCATGAAGTTTAGGTTTGACAATATACGTACTTACTTCGAAATGTCGCAAAGAGAGAGCACCGGCTCAACGCCAGAGAGAGAAGAAGGTCCTGCTACCCCATCGAGGAAGGTTAGAAAGGCCAGAGGACCGAATAAAGGAGCCACAGGGAGAACGCCGCAAGTGCTCCACTTCAATGCCAGGGGGGTTTGCACGGGTCCTGGCCCGTTTAAGGGGCGCTACTCCTCTTTTATCGGCCAATTGGTGAGGGAGCGAGTGCCGATCACAATTAAGGACTGGAGGAAGGAAGTAAGTGACGAGCAGAAGAACCGACTGTGGGATGAAGTTAAGGGAAAATGGATTATACCAGAGGAAGATGAAATCAATGCGAGACGGTATGCCTTGAAGAGAATGGGTGTGGCTTTGAGGCATTTCAGGGTGACCATGCATGCCGAGTTCATGTTGAAAGACCGTACTCCCTTCCAAAGGTATCCATTTGTTACACCCGAGGTTTGGGAGGAGTTCGCAAGGATGAGGAGTACACCCGAGGCGGAGGAGCTGAGAGAGAAGAATATCGCTATACAGAGGCGTAACACACACGCGCACCACCTCGGTTCCGGTGGGTACGTAGGGAAGAAGGCAGAGTGGGTGCGACTAGCCTCTGAGTGTGCAACCTCTGGGACAACGATGCCTTACTCCCACATATGCGAGGAGCGGCACGCTGATCGGGTATTAGCGAGGACGAAGAAAACCTCGGACGGTCGATTGTCATTCCAAACCCCGCGACCGCATGGATCGTCACGACCATCGTAAGATATCTAACATAGTACATTGCATATTATATTCCCATTGTATTTTAGTAATAATTTATATTTGCGACTGCAGGAGGAGGTAAGCTGCGAAAGAGCAAGGAGCATTTGAAAGCCAAGGGTCATGGGACATCCTGTGTTCGGCAATCGGGAAGCCCGATCATAAGGGGCGGGTGCTTGCCGCAGGTGCGGGGTATACGAAGAGGTCCTTCTTTGTAGAGGAGAGCGCGTCCAGTGCCAGGGCAAGATCATGGGAAGCACGTGAGGCGCGGATCCGTTTGCAGATGGAGGAGTTGAAGGAGGAGTTAAAGGCTGAGATGATGGCTGAGATGATGGCGATGTTCTCCCGAGAATCGATTCCTCAACCATCGCCTATGCTACGCCCTAGCATTTGCGCTTCCAATAAGGAAGTGTGCATTCCACACCTCAAGGTAATAACTGCTTTGAGACCAAAAGGTACATGAGTAAGCTTAACACAGTTATGATGAAGATCTTGATCACTTCTTGCGTGGTCCCGCCAAGTGCCGGCTAGTCACGATCGACGACGGAATACTGATTGAGGCTACGCGGGGTTGCATTTCCAAGCAAGGAGGATAACACGGTGCATGGTATACCTTTGGGGATGGGCTACATGAGGGTGCAGGTGGACTATGTCCACGATGTTTACATGTCTCATGCCCTGGAGTTCCCCCGAACGAAGATATCACCACTCTCGGGCAAGCACGGATGTCGTTCATCAAGTGGCCGCGACGGGTGTCGTAGTGCAAGCACCTCCTCCTCCTGCCAGTAGTGCTGGTACCATCTGCTACCACTTCGCTATCGCTGGTACAAGCTGGCCGCTATCGCTATCGCTATCGCTATCGCTATCGCTATTCTGCATTACTATCGCTATCGCTAGTACTGCATCAAGCATCGTGCCGCTCTCATATCGCGAATCGCTCCTCCTACTATCGCTGCTCCTCCTCATATCAAGCTATCTTTGTACTACTACTCCTCCTACTATCGCTGCTCCTCCTCATCGCGAATCGCTCCTCCTACTCTGCTTTGCTCCTCACATTCGCTCTGCTGGTACTCTGCTGCTCCTACTCCTGCCGCACATGCTCCTCGCTTTGCTACACAACCTTGCACCTACGCTGCGGCACCTCCTGCACCTACGCTGCTGTTTGCAAATCTTTGGTGCGCAGGTGGGGCGCAAAAGGACTTCTACCACGATGACGAAAGATACAAAGCAGAGTTCAGAGAGTCCCTCCGTGAAGAAGGCAAAGTTGTCAGAGGGCACAGAGCACCCTGATGATCACAAGCTGTACATACATGGAAAGCCCTTTCTCCCAAGCCAAGAATTGAATTCTTTGGGCTTGTTCACTCGTCACCTACATGGATGGTACATCGATAGGTCACATGAGGCCGAGCCTCGCCACGATTTCATAGTGAAGTATCGAGCGGGCCAATTCCACCGCAACGAGGATGGGACCTTTCCAGTCAGTTTTGAGGATCTGTACTTTATGTACAGCTTGAAAGCTGTCGATATTTCTACCATACGATCCTGGACGCTGTGAGTCTCGCACCATACTCAATCAGATGACTATTTATTGATTTTGTATTATATTTTTTAACAATTGACATGAATCGCAGGATCATGAGGCAGCGAGCCATGACGGGTCGACACCCTGTCGGGTTTGTCGACCCCGAGATGGTGTCTACGACCATGGCTAAGTATCAATCGGAGTTCCTTGCAGGATACATCAAGCAGGCATTGCATGAGGAGGCAAAAAAGGACTTCATTCTCTTCCCATACCACCAGGAGTATGTACTACTATACAATTCAATTACATGTACACACTTCAACCTTGTATTAACTTATTCTCTTGCATTGTGTACCGTTTAATAAGCAACCATTGGGTTCTACTTGTGGTTGTTCCGAGTCAAAACAAGGTCTACACGTTGAACTCACTCAAAAATAGACCGATGGACTATGCGATCGAGCCTGTTTTGCAGAAGTAAGTACATTCCTCTAACCTAACACTTTACATATTGAACTACGTTAGGTATTTTTAACCTCAATGCATGGCATCTCTCCAATGTATAGGGCTTTCATGTCTTACATTGCTGAACGTGGCCGACACAATGATAAACAAGGCACCAAACTAGAGTGGAAGCGCTTCAAGGTACAAGTGTCTATCATAGGATTTTTTTCTTACACCTATTTTTAATTCGTCTCCTAATTTAAGTTTCTTTGTTCACAGTGTCATCAACAAGGGTGCGATGATCTGTGTGGCTTTTACGTGATGCATCACATGCTGATTTTGGTTGGTCGCTCACATCTTTTCCCTAAGGTATAGAGCAGATTATTTGCACTACTGTCTATGTGATATTTGTTTACAAGCATAATACTATCAGCATGTTTTTGTTCCAATTTAAGACTTAAATATATTAGTGCACTACTATCTATTTTGCAGGACCTTGATATCATCCGGAAGAGCCTAACCAACGCTGATCTCAAGAAATTACGAGACCATTTATGCCAGTGGTACTGGACCGAAGTTATAACGGATGATGGTAGATATAGAGACCATTCAAGCAAATACTAGTCCATAAAGTGTAAACAAAATTTATCTGAATGTGAATGTGATCTGTTACAGATTGTAAACAATATTAATTTCAATGTAATGTGTGTAGATTGTGATGTATATGTTCTGTGATATTGTGGATTGTGATGAATGTGTCATGTTGTCAATGCGAGGCCATTTTCGGACGATGGACAGTAACATCATCACAATCGGTTCTTGGTTGGAACCGATTGGGATAGGTACAGTATCACAATCGGTTCTTGCTGGAACCGATTGGGATATTTTTAGTATCGCAATCGGTTTGCATAAAGAACCGATTTTGATAATATTCTTATCCCCATCGGTTTCAATAAAAAACCGATTGTGATAATGTAATAATTTGAATCGGTTCTAAAAACGAACCGATTGTGATATTATACTTATCCCCATCGGTTTCAACAAAAAACTGATTATGATAATGTACTCATTTGTATCGGTTCTAAAAAAGAACCGATTGTGATATTATACTTATCTCAATCGGTTCTAAACGAAAACCGATTGTGATAAGTGTAAATATCACAGTCAGTTTCTAAAGAGAACCGACAGTGATAATGTATTATTAGTGTCGGTTAAAAACCGACTGTGATATATCTACCTTATCACTGTCGTTGAACTTTGTATCGCCACCAAAACCGACTGTGATGACCAAAAAGAACCGATTGTGATGTACGGATCTGTAGTAGTGCCCCCTAAATGGCGGTGAAGGCCAATGGCAGATGGCTCGGGGAGATCTTTAACAGGGGCCAACATGGTATCCTCTCCATAATGGAGCTCCCTGATGAAGAGGTCAATGGCAACCCCTGGAGCAATACCATTTTCCAGTGTTGCTATTCTTCTGCGGGCTTGTCTCTTGAAACAGATGGCCGAGATAGCCGTCCAGCGATTTCACCAAGCCTACGAGATGTAGTAGAGGGGAACGGGGCTCCAAGTAGGTTACCCAATAGATGTCATGCCGAAGGCGAATGATTGTCACGTATGCCACATCGTATAGCACCATACGAATGCAAGTTCCTTGGCTATAGAATTGGAGGGATGGTTCCATGGTATGCCTGCCATGGATGAGTACCTCAGCCATGTACTTGACCGACGCCTCTCCTAAAGGAGTGGAATATACCGTGTAAACAAACAGAGGTGTGAATTTCAGATGTCGCATCATCACCTACAGTGTGTGCAGCATGATGCCTTCCTTAAATGCACTCACCCAGTAGCTTGGTTCCCAATGGGTAGGCATCTACATGTTTTGGACAAGGGGGACATTAGCAAAATAATAAGCAATGGAAGAGTCAATAGGACCATGAAACCTATGGAACCAAAGTTTTAGTCCTAAATATTATTTTCATTACTCAATTTACTCCATTACATTAGATAGGGATATAGGCTAAGAAATTTTGAAGTCTTAGTTTACATCATGAGGGAAAATTCTACTCTAATGGTTCCTACTCAGATTCGGAGAGGTGTGATTCATCTTTCTCTGGCTCAGAGTTGCTATATATGACCCATGAGTTGTGAATTGGCAGTGAAGGTGGTGGAGATTCTCTGGTGTAGGTTACTCTTGGATTTTGCAGGGGGTGAAGGTGGTGAGGATTCTCTAGTGTACATTATTCCTAGGTTTTGATTGCTAGGGAGGGCAGTGGAGATTCCCCCACTCCTAAGTTGTGGCTAGTTGGTGATAGTGGAGAGTCTCTAGCCGCAACTAGTATGAAGTAGCGTAAGTACTTCAGATGATTGCCAGTGTGGCCATGTCTTGGCCTTGGAGACTCTGCAGGTGCTAGTAGTTTAGGTGCAGCTAGAGGTGGTGGTGGTGGTGGTGCTACCTCTTCGGTGGCAGTGTTTTGGGAGCCAGTCGTCTTGCAGGAGCATCATACACACGGATATAAGTGTTCATATTGATGTGATGAAGCTTACATATCCGGCACAAGAGTTTGCATCCAGCCCCTTGGATAGCAGCATACCAAGTAAAAGCTCTGGTACCTTACGTAGTGCTACAAGATTTGATGGCTATCTTGGTGGTTACATAGGTTGTAACTATGTAGCCAACCATGTGTCCCATCAAGGTGTCTTCGGCAATGAATATGTAATGTCTTCTTCGCCCAAGACTATTGGATAGTTCCCACACAAGCTCTGTCCAGTTGGTCGTGGCTGCCATCTATGATTATTTTTAAAGAGACATTAGAAATCAAGTGAGACTATGGGTAAGAGAAAAGCTTCTAGAGAAGTGGAAAGAATAGCATTAACTCTATATTTTATGTGTATCTTTTTAGAAAATAGAGTTGAAGTTTCCCAGTGACTATGCTAATGGACATTCTAACTAGGGCTTATCCTATAGTCGGTATGGCTTTGATATCAATGTTGTTGAGACCCTCCCTTTGGGTATGGAATACCATAGGGTCTCATGTGCAAACTGTACTAGTAACATGATCAGTGGCTAGTACACACATCTACAACATTGTCTCACATCTATACATAATATCACAGATACATAGATTAATGGTACATCGTTTATACAACAAGGCCTTTAAAGGCCAAACAGATTGCAATGAAAGATAACATAAGTCTAGCAGTATGCCTTGACCCAAAATATTCAGTAGGCAACTAACAATGATAAAGTCCTAGAAAAACTCATCACTGTAATCCTCGTGACCTGTGGTAAAGTAGGAGTCACAAATACACAATAGCACTTGTGGTTGCGCTGAATATCTTGTACTATACAATAGTACTATGTTCGGTCCTTAATCCGCCCTAAGAGAGAACTATCCCCATACACTACATAAAAGTCCATCCCTAGCACTTCAGGCTATTGCAATATCTCGCCCATGTCATACCTAGTTTTTATTTTTGATTATATACCAAAATATTAGAAAATTTCCATTCCCGAACAAATAATGTAACCGAAATTTGTTCTCCAAGGTCTAAAGCATGGCTAAGCAAATATTTACATATTCAAGTATACCAAAGCTTGACACTATTAAATGTCTAATCCTGTATCTTAGGGTTTCCAAGATTGATATTTGCATATTTATCAAGAATGTTCCATGCATCAAGTAGGTATATCTACCGGTAGCCACAATATAGTAAAATTGACTGAAAGTACACATATATACATAAACTTGTAAACAATATAAATTAAGTGAAATAGTAGGATCAACATAGTCAAATGAGATGCTTACCTTTCTCGTTGAACTCTTGCATGGGTTCAGGGTCGACGATGAAGGTTTTCGTAGCACCTGTATCTACACGCATTTTACCATGAAGCAATCATAAGAAGCAAATGAATTCCAACAAAGACCAAATTGAAATATTTTTGCAAAAATAAAAAGTTCATGATTTTAGAAAATTTAATAAACTAGTTCACTTAATTTGGAGCTCATTTGCAAAGTTATCGGTATTTGAATTTTAAATGAGCTAAAAATCAATTAAAATAAAATGAGGTGACATGCAATGCATCTTTCTGACAATTTTACACTTTCCAATAGACAAGGCGCTTTCCCTCCTAACAAAAAGTGTATTTATCATTTTTTTTGAACGAAATTTGAAGTGACTGAAATGTGGGGTCCACATGTCAGTGACTCAACACTTTAAATGCCATTTCATGTTTAAATTAAAACTAGTTTTTAAAAAGAATTCCCAATAGGTGCGGTCGGCTACCTACATGTGTGTGTGTGTGAGGGGGCCTAAGAGGTTGGGTCCACCAATCAAGGACTCAGAGTAGAGCACTGCGAGGCTCACCGATGGTGAATGGCGGCGAACAGTGAGGAGTGATTGGTCAGGCTAGCTAGAGGGGACTAAGGGGAACCATTGGTGGCGGTCAGGGATGACCAGAGTCGGCTGGTAGTGGAGCGGAGTGGCGACTCTAATGGTGGTTAGTGGGGTAGGCATTGTGGGTGTGATGGTGCTCGGCTAGGAGAGGGAAAAGCACCATTGAGGTCTAGAGGCTCCATTTTAGGGGTTGGTAGTGAAGGAATCTCACCAGGGAAGCTTGATGGTTGTGACCAGAATAGAGGAAGAAGGTGATCATCATAGTGGCAATCCGGTGGCACAAAGGTGGAAAGATGGTGCGCAAAGTGATCAAGGGGTGTTGTGGTCGCTTCAAACCGAATGAATTAGAAAATAGCTCACCGGGGATGAAGGAATCGAGCTTGCTTAAATTTTGGAATTACTAGATTTAATCTGAGGTTTAAATTTTCACCTAGAAACTTGGAGAATTTCTAGAGTTATCAAACTAACTTCAAATTTTATGAAACTTTTTTGTGAGTGATTCAGAGCTAGCTAGTGCTGATTTTTCTGTAAAAATTTTAGAGCATAAGTAGTCCCATATTTTTCTTGAAAATGCTTTTGGTGCTTTTGTTCTAATGAAAAATCTAGTGTTTGGTTTTTTCAGAAGCATCAATTAAATTCCAAAATTCATGAAACTTTTTGGAGAGTCTCTTTGGGTTATTTGGAACTTGAATGAAATATCCCTAAAATTTGAGATGATTTAAATTTAGATTTTGAAAATCAGAACCATTAACGAGGTTATTCGGAAACCAGTTATTTAAATGCAAAAATTTAAGAAAATCCTAAAGATTCAGAAAAATCTCAGAAAAGCATATGGTCATTTGGATTTCAAATTTTATGAAAGTTAGGGCTGTTAAAATTCTACACAAATTCATGAATTGTGAGCTAACTACGCTAATCAATTGTCCCCGATCTAAACAAATGTGGTTCGGCAGCCTAAACGACGTCGATTCATCTTGTTACAAGAGTAGCTATATATGACCGGAGCGGATATCCCTCCCCAGAAACCACCCGTGCAAGCACAGGCCATGCATGCGACACAGAACAATGATACGACGATATGATAGTATGATACAATCATCCGGACTACTTTTTCTGGAAGATATGATACAATCATCCGGAACGTACAAATTCTGTTCCAAGGAAGGCCTGCAAGAAATGGAAACGCCAACAAAACCATCGATCACCTACACAATATCTGGACTACTTTTTCTGTGACGATCATTTGGTACCAGAAAGGGCGCCATCACATGCCAAGCAGATTTCATGACAGCACAAAAAACTGGTGCCTATCGCTACTTCTCCCAACTGAAAGGAAGATGGGGTCATCCCCATTCCAGCTTGTATGAATCTACCACGTACCTCCAAGTCAAATGAATCTCAGCTAGTTGATTGGCTCCGCCAACCACCACCATGAACATCATCTTTCTTTTTGTTGGGGGGGGGGGGGGGGGGGGCGCAGAGGTTGTTGGCAGACGATGCAGCGTTGCAAATGCGGCGACGACATCGCAGCGAACCATTGACATTGCAAAAAGAGTTAACATGTTGAAGATAATGGAGGGGCCGCCAGCATATCGCACTGGGCTCTGATAAGATGTTGCATGGGGTGTACCAGTGGCGTGCCCAGAAGAAATATAAAGACGATGATTAGTGCTGCTGCGCTTCTTTGCGTTTATAGTGGATGGCTGGTGCATGCAACCAGGGGACAACTGCTTTCAATTCAACTGCAGTAAGCATGTAAATACATCAAAGCAGGGTTAACAAAACCGAAACCGAAAAAACCGATGGAAAACCGAAATTGGAAATTCGAAAATATCGAGTTAAAAATCGCTGAAAAATCGTTAGAAACCGAAGAGTTTTAAAACCGAGCATTTGAACAAAAAACATTGAAAACAAATTTAAAAAAAAAAACAAAAACCCATCGTTTTTCTCGAAAAACCGCTCGGCGAGTTGAACCTTTTGGACGATCGGTTTTTTGAGCGGTTTTCATCGGTTTTCTCGAAAAAACGCTCGGTTTACATAGCATAAATTTTTTTTAAATTTTTTGAATTTTTTGAATTTTTTTTTTGAACTGGACCGGTTTACCGGTCGGTTTTATATTTCGGTGGAGCTCGAAATCTCGAAAACCGAACGAAAATCGCGAATTACGTTCGGTTTTGTTAACCCTGCATCAAAGGGTACAGGGTAGACATCATCTGCCTTCTGTAGCAACGCTGCACTGGTGCAGTTCTGGGTATCATCAAGCTTGGGCCATCTGCACATGTGCGTTGAAGTGTCGGATTTTTATAGAGCAGCAAATTAACCGGCGTTGGCTATTTCTCTCCCATTTGTTAGATCGATATATACAAATTGAATCATATTCACACAGGAAGGCATGGACCTAAACTCAATACTCACCTTCACCTGAATGAGCTTTGGTGTTAAAAGTAATATCTTTCCCAAGTAAAAATGTCAAATAATTAGGCCTCGTTTGGTACGGTTCCAGATTCTAGTAGAAACGGAAACGGTTCTAGATTCTTGGTAGAAACGTTTCAGGTAGAATCAGAATCACTTTCTGCAAACCGTTTGGTACGGTTCCAGATTCTAGTAGAAACTAGTGAAACGGGGTTGAGGGTGATTCATCCACGGTGTGGAAAAAGAAGAAACGTTTCGAGGAGAATTGTTTCGAGTTTTAGCCCGTTTGGCTAGGTTTCTTCCAGATTCTAGTAGAAACAGCTCGGTTCCAAGTTGCCAAACGGGACCTTAATAACTCTGGATGTTCCGATCTATCTGTAGAGGATACCTCATACATAACCAAAGAGGTCCACAGATAAGATCAAGTTCAAAAAGGGGCATATATAAGTGGATTTGATATATATGATCTTGCTTGATGCTTTTATGGTGATGGTGATATTTTGGTCAGCCCTTATCTTCTGTTTGTGATAGTACAGGTGTCTAATGTGGACCTTATGCTCAGGTTTTGTAGGAACTTCGATCAAATTGTTGAGAAGTTCATAAAGATCCAAGCAAAAGATTATTTGTGAAGGGTTTGCTTTTCCTAATAGCCTGTTCACTGAACATTTTTTTTCTTGAGATCTAAACAGTACGGTGAGATAAAGATGAAGACAAGAAAATACACCGTATACGCGGACGTCGTAAGAAAAATTATAACTGTGTTCGCGCTAAAAATGTGAAGCAAGATTCTTAGCTTCGAACACACAAGACAAACACCGGGTTTGCAGAGCGTGCCAGTCAATTTGACCTGAAATTGACAAAGTAGAGTTTGTAATTTGATCAAAGCCGATAAACAAGGATCTATCGGCTTTTCGCTAGTCGGCAAAAACCGATTAGGAGATAACTAGATCAACCAGTTACAATTGATCCGGATAGGGTAAAATCGGCTTCGGGAAGGCGATGCGCAACAAAACGAAGCAGATCAAACCTGGGTGAAATCGGCAAAAATCAACAATCGGCGATGCGCAACTATGTTGATTCCGTCGACTTGCAGAGAGGTCTATGAGGCTAAAACAATGTAAAAGAAAAGCTTGTAAAAAGTAGATGTGTGTGTTGTTGGATTGATTGATCTCGATTTCGCTTGACGTTTACCCTCTTTTATAACACACCTGGCCGATCCGAGTTGTTTATGGATACGGTGCGTTTACCCGTATCGGCCTCCGGTCCGATTCCTTTTCCTTTTTAGAAACGGATTCCTTTTCCGAGTTGTTTACCGATTTCTTTCCATACGCACATTTTCTTTCCGTCTCAGACCGATTCCAATACGTGCCGAATTTTGGTGCAAACAAACTGTTAGCCTGTTAAGCCTTGGCACGTAGTTTATTTAGCTGTTTTGTTACATGCATTAGTTTATTGCTGACATGCGCATGTGTTCCGAGTTTGTGGACGTAGTGCTTACTCAATAAAAGGAGGAATACAAGAACAGAAAAATTGCAGCTTGTACGCAACACCAAAACACTTGTGTCCGTGTCCAGTTCGTGTGTGTGCGAGTGTTCTTGAGCAGGGCAAGTTCATCTCCGACGCTGGCGTTCGCTAGGAGATCCAACACGTGATATCAGAGCCCGTTACCGGCGTTGGACGCGTGATCGTGCTCTCCAGGGTGTCTTCATGCCGCGAGCACGATCAGCTTCGCCACCGTCCTCTGGTTCCGGCAACCGCACCACAGGTGGCGGCGGGGACAACCGCGGGCTGGTTATACACCGCGTGGTGAAGGAAGGAGGAGGCGGGCAGGTGAACTACCCCATGCTGACCAAGACCAACTACAACGACTGGGCGTTGTTGATGAAGATCAAGCTGCAGGCGCGGTGCCTCTGGGGCGCCATCGACCAACGTCGAGGTGCACGAGGACCACATGGCACTCGACGCCATCTGCAGCGCGGTGCCACCTGAGATGGTCTCCACGCTCGCGGTCAAGCCATCCGCGAGAGAAGCATGGGAGAGCGTCCGGGTCATGCGGATCGGCGACGACCGCATCAGGAAGACGAGCGCACAGCGACTCTGGCGGGAGTACGAGCTGCTGGCGTTCCGGGACGGCGAGGGCGTCGAGGACTTCGCCCTGCGTCTCACGGGCATCGTCAACTAGATTGCCACCCTCAGCGACCCAGAGCCTCCGCACAAGGTTGTCGAGAAGTACCTTCGGATCGCGCCCACCAGGTTCAAGCAACTTGTCATTTCAATTGAAACTCTGCTCGATGTTTCCACCCTCTCCATCGAAGAGATCACCGACCGGCTCTTAGCGTCGGAGGACGACCCTGAGCCAACTCCCGTCTAGAGCAAGGGGAAACTCTACCTCACTGAGGAGTAATGACTGGAGCGTTACAAGAAGAAGGAGCAGGAGGGCTTCCGCGGCGGTGGCGGCTCAAGCAGCCGCGGCAAGCGCCGTGGAGGAAGGGGCAAATCCCGCGGCGATGGGAACGTGGACACCCGCGACAGCTCCAGCTCGGCATCGGGCCGCAATGGCGACAAGTGCCGCAACTGTGGCAAAATAGGCAATTGGGCCAAAGAATGCAGGAGCAAGGCCAAGAGGGAGGAACAGGCCCATGCGGCCCAAGATGACGAGCCCGGTCTACTTCTGATCCAGCGCGGCGCCGTCTCCTCCACCACACCGCCGCCGCTAACTAGCTTTCCCCTCGCTGCGCCGAAGGACATCGAGGCACATCCTGCCCCCGCGCTGGCAGTGCCCACAGAGCTAGCGCCACCGGCACCATGTGCACCGCGCGAACACGTCGAACTGGTGGAAGAGAAGGTCTTCGCGGCGCTCGACGACGAGGGAGACCGGGATTCCCAGCGCTGGATCTACACCGGGGCCACCAACCACATGACGAGGTCCCGGGTCGCCTTCTCCGACCTCGACATAGGCGTCACTGGCTCAGTGCGTTTCGGCGACGACTCCATCGTTCGGATTGAGGGATGCGGCACTGTGCTCTTCACGTGCAAGAATGGTGCGCACTGCACCCTCCCAAACACCTATTTCATCCCGCACCTCACTACCAACATCATCAGTTGCGGCCAACTGGATGAAGGCGGCTTCGAGATCCTGATTAGGGGCGGCATGATGCGGGTGCGCGACGAGCAAAGGCCGCTCCTTGCTAAGATCCACCGCAGTGCGGGCCGGCTGTACGTGCTTGACCTCAACATTGCACGCCCGGTTTGCCTTACTACGCGCGCCGGCGAAGTCGAATGGCGGTGGCACGCCAGGTTCGGGCATATCAACTTCACCGCGCTGCGCAAGATGGGCCGAGAGGGACTCGTGCGTGGCCTGCCCATGCTGTCCCAAGTGGAGCAGCTATGCGATGCGTGCCTCGCCGGCAAGCACCGGCGTGCATAGTTCCCGCATCAAGCCCAACGACGCTCCTCCGATGTACTTTAGCTGGTGCACGGGGATCTCTGTGGCCCAATCAACCCGGCAACACCAAGCGGCAACCGATACTTCCTCCTCCTCGTCGACGACTACAGTAGGTTCATGTGGGTAGTCCTACTGCCCACCAAGAACGCTGCACCGGCCGCCATCAAGCGCATTCAGGTGGCAGCAGAGCATAAGAGCGGCAAGCAGCTGCGCGCACTACGCACCGATCGTGGGGTAGAGTTCATGGCGGCGCGCTTCAACGAGTACTGCGCCGAGCTTGGTGTGCGACGCGAGCTGACGGCGCCGTATACGCCACAACAGAATGGCGTCGTCGAGAGAAGGAACTAGATGGTGGTCGGCATGGCAAGGTGCATGCTCAAGGCGAAGGGGCTCCCCACCAAGTTCTGGGGGGAGGTGATCACCACTGCGGTCTACGTCCTCAACAAGTCAACGACCAAGGGCACCGGCGGCAAGACTCCGTACGAGCTTTGGAACGGGAGCACGCTGGCAGTGCACCACCTTCGCACATTCGGGTGCATGGCCCATGTCAAGAACACCGGACCCAACGTCAAGAAGCTCAACGACCGCAGCAGGCCGATGATCTTTGTCGGCTATGAACCGGGCTCCAAGACCTACCATGTTTACGACCCAGGGAACAGGCGCGTCCACATCAGCCGTGATGTGGTCTTTGATGAGGATGCGCAGTGGCAGTGGAGTGGTGATCAAGCGGTGAACGACGACGGCGAGTTCGTCATCGAGTACACCACTGTGTGCCAGCCAAAGGTGGTGACCACACTCCAGCGGCAACCGCAGGAGCACGCCGCGATGCCACCTGCTCCAAGCACACCCGCTGGAGCTCCCGCATGGGAGGTGGGCCCATCCACACCATCTCCGTCGATCCAGTTCGTTTCACCGCCACTCGGAGCAGAGGAGGCCCTCGACATGGAACACGACGACGACGCACCTCTCCGATTCCGCACCATCAACAACCTCCTGGGGCCAACGACGCCACCAGGCATGGCGCCCTAGGACCTAGACGAGGATCTGCTCCTTGTGAGCACCGATGAGCCGGCGACGTTCGGGGAAGCGCAGGCACATGAGTGCTGGAGGAAGGCCATGCTCGACGAGATGATGTCGATCGAGTCGAACGGCACATGGGAGCTCGTCGACACTCCACCGCGCCAGCGCCCAATTGGGCTCAAGTGGGTCTTCAATACCAAGAAGGACGCCGCCGGGATATCACCAAATACAAAGCACGGCCCGGCGAAGGGCTACGTGCAGCGACAGGGGATTGACTACGATGAGGTCTTCGCACCGGTGGCGAGGCTCTAGTCAGTCCAGCTCCTACTGGCGCTCGCGGCGAGTGAGGGCTGGCCAGTGCATCATATGGACGTAAAGTCAGCCTTCCTCAACGGGGAGCTGTGTAACATCCCAAAATTTGTGCTTTTATTTAATTTATTGAGTTCATTGGATTTTTGGATTTTTTTGGAATTTATTTGGATTTAATTTGAATTATTTAAAAATTTAAAAGTTTCATATAAAAATGTTGTTGGAAATATTTTATTTGATTCCAAAATGTCTCAAAGTATTTTTTCAGAATTTTTCTGGAATTTTTTTAAGCATTTTCCTATTTTCTCGATTTATTTGAATTTCTAGAATTATTTTAATTATTAAAATCGCTGTAAAACCCTAATGGGTTTGTACTATTGGACCGAGCCCAGTAGCGCCGGACCAAACCTGACCCAAACACTAATTCGCGTGAACCGTTGGATTTCGATCCGACGGCTGTGATTACGCCACGTCACCCAGTTCGTACCCGCGTCGGACTTCGCCGCCAACCGAGCCTAACACGTTTACGCCGGACCAAATATTTGGTCCGTCGTGAGCGGTGCTGGACCAACAATTTAGTCCGTCGCGAGCGGCGCCGGACCAAAATTATGGGCCGTGGTGAACATGTGGGCCTTGGTTTCCCTTGTTTCCACGGACGCCTATCGCACTATTTAATGCGCCGCTACCACCATTATGACCCCCTCTCCCGTGCGCCCTGTTTGCCCTAACCTCCAGCGCCCTAGCCGCCACCGTTCGGAGCTAATTGCTCGCCGTAGTTGCACTAGCGCCGCAGCAGTTTTTGTTTTGTTTTGTCGCTGTCGAGGACACTCTGTCGCCGTGCGACCCAGATCCGGGTTCCCCGTGACGAGACGCACCGAAGGGGAGGACTCACTTCATCGGAGACCCATCGAAATGTCGTGGGCCGTGTCACCTTCTCCAACTCCGGCATCCTCACCACCACACCATCCCCGGGATCTTTGAGCTCTGACAACCATCCGATCAAGATCCAACGTCTCAGGTTCGTCCACGTCACCATGCAAAACCCCAGATTAAATCAGAAAAACCTAGATCTATACGCATGTGTACGCCGTACCAACAATTTAGTCCGTCGTGAGTGATGCCGGACCAACTATTTGGTCCATCGTGAATGTTGCCGGACCAAAGTTACTAGTCCGAGGTGAACGTATAGTTTACGTTTGCGCCGGACCAAAGTTAGGGTCCGTCGTGAACGATGTCGCTGAACATGTAGTGTGACGTTTACGCCGGACCAAAGTTCTGGTCCGTGGTGAACGTGTAGTCTATGGTTGTGCCGGACCAAAGTTAATGGTCCGTGGTGTACGTGTAGTTCATGTTTGCACCGGACCAAAATTAGGGTCCGCCGTGGACGTGTAGTGTTATGTAGCGCCAGACCAAATTTCCCAAGTAACCGAGCGTGACCCGTGCACGCCGGACCACCTTTTCGGTCCGTCGTGAATGATGCCAAACCAAGTTCCAGTCCGGCGTGAACAGATTATTTAAGCTGTTAGATTTAGTTCGTACAGTGTAGATTGCGCAACGTGTCCACTGACATCACAGTGACGCAATAAATCAATTTTCTCGTACAAAAATAATTCAAATAATTTTGTTTTTCTTTTTAATTGTGTTTTCAAACTTCAAACGACTATAACTTTTGCATTTTAACTCCGATTTGAGTGATTCCAATTTCTAAAAATTTGCAAAATTGTGATCTTATTGTTTATGAATTTTATTGGAATTTTTGGACCTTGTTTGCTTGTTGTTTATTTATTTATTACTATTTGTGCACGTTACAAGTAGACGTTGAAGTGCCTCAAGGCTTCGAAGGTGAAGTTTTGACCTAGGAGCCAGCTCAAGACCAAGAATAAGTACTTTTTGAAGGCAAGTTATGCTTTGATCATGTTGATCCTGTTTTTGAAAATTATATTGATTTGAGTTATTGCATGCAAATTTAATTAGAAAAATGTTTAAAATAATTATGGGAATTAGGTAAATGACTATTTGCTGTATGACACCTTGTTATATATAATTGTATGCCATGAATAGTTTGTGGATTATTTAGTTGGACACTATTAATCATGCCAACATGGGTTAATTAGATCGTTGTAGTATGCTTAGCCCAGCCACGTGTTAATAACATGATTTTGGATAATCAAATATTAGTATTGACTTAATGAGATATGGAACATATTTTGGAAAGTGTCATGTGTTATTGACGATGATGTTGATGGCATGTGGTGCATGGTAAACAACTGGGGTTGATAAAATGGTTTAGACTGGAGCAAGTGGCAAGATTGTTTCTGGTGGGCCAAGAGTGGCAACTGGGCGGTCGATTTGGTTTTTGCTGGTTTTGGAATACTTGTACACACTTTGGTAGTCTTGCCTTGGTCACCCTAAGGACTTAATCTTCAAGCCTTTGAACTAAGTTCATCATGCAACCACATATCTGGAATGGGACAGACCTAGTTGAGTAGGTTGCTGATATCTTGCATGTAGTACCTCGGGGTGTCAACTATACCTCTGTGTAGTTGTATGGGGGAGCGTACCGTGGCTGCGGCTAAGTACCCGTCCAACGGTTAGTTGTCCTAGACTTCGCCTTTGCTAAGGGAAGGGTTAGTGTTTAACAACCGGGGAGGTCCGCTTGTATAGTTAGAGGTTTCCAAAATACTTTGTTACGGGTACTCGCCTTTGTGGTGTTTGACTGTATCTTGTGGGTAAAGTGCATAACCTCTGGAGAGTGCAAAATCTATTTGAATAGCCGTGTCCGCGGCATTGGACATTACTCGGGGATTACAGTCAAGAGTTAGACTTTCATGGAAATAACTTGGACTTTGGAAAAATGTTGGGTTGAAGATGTGAACTAAATGTAGGATGTGAAATGCTTTACTTGTGAAATTACTTGTGAAAGTTATTATCTTTATTATTGTTTTACCGCTTTACAATCTATTACTGTATTTATGAATGCTGCTTTACTGCAAATGAACCTGTTAGCCTATCCTTTGTAATAAGCCATGCATGTAGAATATTAGAACTACATTATGTGCATGACTTGCTGAGTACCAAAGTACTCACCCCTTGCAACAATACAACATCAGTTGAAGAAGAAGCAACGCTTGCACTGGAGGAGGAGTTCCAGGAGGAGCCAACGAACTAGGGGAGCGAGCCCAGTTAGTTGCTTGTGGTATACTTGATGGCGCCACGAAGTTATCTTATTTTTCCGCTGCTGTTATCTCTTTTAATAAGTCTTCGCCCTGCGAGGCGTATCTTTTGTAACTTGACCATAAGGTCGAGCAACCAGTTTGGTTAATTAATTAAGGTACTTTATTAATTCGCTGAGTATGATTGTGATATGTACCGATGTTGAGACTGTGTGCACTAGCGTGATCCTGGACTAGTGCTGAATAAACAGAGGGTGGATTTGCATATTCGGGTCCCGACAAGCTGTGGGAGGAAGTCTACATCGCCCAGCCGCTGGGGTTCGTGGTCGCCGGCGAAGAGCAGAAGGTGTTGCACCTAATCAAGGTGTTGTACGAACTTCATCAAGCCCCGTGCGCATGGTACACCAAGCTGGACGCTTCCTTAGTGTCTCTCGGGTTCCAGTGCAGCGCCTCTGAACACGTTGTGTACGTTCGCGGTGTGAGCACACACCGACTGGTCGTGGGAGTGTACGTTGATGACCTCGTGATCACAGGTGGCAACTCCGTCGAGCTCAAGCAGTTCAAGGAACAGATGAAGGGGACGTTCCAGATGAGTGATATGGGTCTGCTCCAGTACTACTTGGGTCTGGAGGTGAACCAGACCACCACCGGCATCACCATCAGTCAAGGCGCATACGCGGTGAAGATTTTGGAGGCGGCAGGGGTGGAAGTGAGCAACGCCAACATCACTCCCATGGGGTTGCGCCTGAAACTCAGTAAGTTGAGCACTGCCCCTGCTGTTGATGCTACTGAGTACAGGCGGATTGTGGGCGCACTACGCTATCTAGTGAACACAAGACCAGACTTGGCATATGCGGTGGGCTATGTTTCCAGGTTCATGGAGAAGCCCACCACCGAGCACCTCGTGGCCGTCAAGCGCGTGCTGCGTTATGTCGCAAGCACAGTGGACTTCGGTTGCTACTACCGGAGGAAGAGAGGAGCTGTTGATCTCATCGGCTACAGCGGCAGTGACCTTGCTGGGGATGTTGATACCCGCAAGAGCACCACCGGAGTCCTGTTCTTCCTCCACGACAACCTCGTCACCTGGCAGTCGCAGAAGCAAAAGGTAGTGGCCTTGTCAAGCTGCGAAGCTGAGTACATCACTGCTACAACAGCCTCTTGCCAGGGAGTTTGGCTGGCGCGCCTCCTTGCTGAGCTCCGAGGAGAGGAGGCCGGCGCTGTCACACTGAAGATCGACAACCAGTCCGCGATCCAGCTGAGTAAGAACCCTGTCTTTCATGATCGCAGTAAACACATCGACACGAGATACCATTACATCAGAGAATGCATCGAGGAAGACAGGGTGAGGGTCGAGCCAGTCGACACCAAACTCTCAGCATCCATTGAAGGGAGGACTCCTGAATGCCGTAGAGACTGTTCTAAAGCTCTCAGTACCAAATGTTTATTTGTGGCTGTGCATGTTCTATTGTTTTTTCCATATCTGGTTAAATATACTTGCTGAGATCCTTCGATTCGGTGATAGCGAATTTTACAAAGACTGGGGGAATGCAAAAACAATTGATGAGTATTGGAGAAAATGGAACATACCTGTTCATAAATGGATTGTTCGTCATATATACTTTCCTTGCATGCGGAATGGTATATCAAAGGAAGTTGTTGTTTTTATATCGTTCTTTGTTTCTGCCATACTCCATAAGCTATGTGTTGCTGTCCCCTGCCGCATTCTCAAGTTCTAGGCATTCTTAGGAATCATGCTGTAGATCCCCCTTATCATATTGACATCATATCTTAAAAGTAAATTCAGAGATAAACCGATATTGCTTGTCATATTACGTGAAGTTAATTTTTCCCCTTGTGAATGATGCTTACGAATGAACCTTGTTATATGGATTGACATAGTGGTAAGAGCTGTGGTTGCATCATATGCATTCATGTGCATAGAGGCCAGGTCGGTGAGAAAGCTATCTGACTAGACCTGGGTGCTCCGAAAAAAAGTCCTACAGAAGTAGTCTCCATGGGAATGGGAACTCTGTGGGGACTCCACGGGGGTGGAGGATTTGACCCCGTATGAAAAAGGACAGGGTAAGGTGTGGCATCAACGGGTGAACACCTAGCTATACCGGTATAGGCTTTGAAAGGTGCATATGAGCATGAAAGCGTAAATGCATTGCATAACATTGCAAAGTGAGCGATGGTCAATGTGTTGAGTGTAATAAATGGTGTGCGCATGCTTTGAGTTGTGCATTGTGATTATGCCTGTTGCATTGCATGATTTTGCTAGTGATGAATGGAAATTGATGTATCTGTGAGTCGATAGCCATAAACAGGTTGAGGGTGGGTCGAGTCATGGACTCATCCGAGGTTATCTAATGAGATATGTGTATTAATTGCAGCTTAGCCCCAGTCAAAAGCGAGTTTTAGAAGGGGATGTGAGGACTGACGGTGGTAATATTGTTCTATGTACTTATTGAGTTCAATTAGGAAGAAAGTTGTTCTGTATTATTCTCCATGGTTAAAAGATTATCACTCTACCTTTTGGTACACTTTGCTGAGTTTAAAACTCACGCTTGATTTTTATGTTTGTAGGTTCAATGAAGCCGGCATGCAGGGATGGGAGTAGTAGCACGATCACGACTCACCATAGTTTCATGTTGACCAATCCTTCATATCTTAATGAGTTCATGGCATGTAATAAATTTTGTAGTCGTTGTTTAGTTGCTTGGTGGGTCATCTTAGTTGCTTATGTTGTTGTTGTTGTTGTTGTTGATATATTAAATGTTGTCTCCTATCTGCTGAGTGGATGTCTTAGTTTTAGGGAAGGTGCTACCGAAATTTCTAGTAATTTCGGTAACTTACTAGTATATTAGCTTGCTTTGTTAAATTATTCTAGTGTCTTGTGCTAGAGGATGTTTAAGGGTGTAACATTCGGGGCACGTGCGGTGCCAGGGTGTTACAAAATTGCGAAAGAGTCGGTGCGGGTGGCGGAGTCCGGCGGCGCTACGGATTAGGTGACGTGGCTCAATCTCCTCCCTCCATGCGGCTCGGATCCAACGTCCCACACACGCGCGCAACGTGGACGCACGACAATCGTTGGATCGCGATCCGACGTTTCAGATCCCAGGGTTAGAGTTTGCGTCGGCGTCTGTTGGGTTTGCGGGCTAACGGGTCCGATCCAACGGTTCAGACCCGTTTAGGGTTTTTCTGAATTCCTTTTTGTTTTTAATACTTAAAATGATCCCAATAATTCAAATAAATCAAGAAAAATAGCAAAAAGCTCAGAAAAATTCTGAAAAATACCTTAAGACATTTTGGATTCAAATAAAATATTTCCAACAAAACTTTTTATGAAAATCTCAATTATTTAAATATTTTAATAATGACTTAATTCAAATTAAATCCAAATAAATTCCAATAAATTCCAAAAATTCAAATAACTCAATAAATTCAATAAAAGCAAAAAATTTGGGGTGTTACATCCATATGTTGTGAAAGTTGTAGATATTTGTCTTAAGTTTTATTAGAGACCAAGAACACGAATTTTGGTTCAGCTATTTAAAAGTTATGGTCGATTGAATTGTCTGTTGTCCAGGATCTGCTTCGGTTGGCAGCAACTGCCGTAATTTGAGAATTTGGGATAATTAGAGGCCGAATCTAAATTTCTCAATACCTAAAAAAAGGTGGGAAATTTTCTGTAGATTCTAAAAATATCCTAGTTTACTAAATTTGGAGTTGTATAAAATTAGTTATGTCATTTTGTTATCTGCTATCCAGGGTGGTAGCACATTTGGTTTCAGGGCTAGTTGTGTAAGGTTAAATGGTCTATTTGAGAAAGATAGTTAACTAGAAATTTGTGGGTAATCTTCGGTAGATTTCATAAAGTTTATCGTTTCCTTGGTTTGGGTTTTTGAGGTAGATATTTAGCCTTTAGATCGGCGGGACAGCAAAATGGGGTTGAACTGTCCAGCGATTGGGAAAGTTAAAAAACAGGGTTGTGAGTAGGTGAAGTGTAGTTATGTTTGATGCTTGTACTGTGTTGGCATGATTTTGAGATGGATACTTAATTTTTTAGGAGTTGTGACCTCAGGAGTGGATTCAACCTCACGTCTCTCCACTCTTCTTGGGTAAAGGCATGTACATCGTGCAGTTGGGGATGGTTTGTGTTGGGATGTGGTGTTCCTTGTTATAGCTGCTCCCATGATAGTTTATATAGACTATCATGATTGTTAGTATTATTTGTGCTCCATTCATGCAATGATGAGATTGTATTCTTTTTGTGAATGGTCATTCGGTATTGTCGTACATAGCAAATGAAAAATGTAAAGAAAACATGGCTTCATTTGCATACAAATCATAGAAGAGTTGATGAGCTAGGTCGAGAGAAATGTCATATGTGGTCATATGACTATTCCGGAGTCCTCTTGAGAAGTCTTACCTCGTAGTCCCGTCCACAGGGATGGATGGGAGTAAGTTAGTAAGAGTAGGCCCCTCCACAGGGATGGAAGGGAATGAAAGGGTGCAACACCGACGGGTGTGCACTCAAGCTATATCGGTATTGGCTACGAAAAGGTGCATTTGAGTATGAAAGCATATTGCATTGCATAGCATTACTATTGTTGATTGATGAATAATGTGAAGAAGGGTTGAGTTGTTGAGTCATGGACTCAACTAGATATGATCAATGAGTTGAACTTGATAAGTGGTTTTGATATTACTATTTTATGTGCTTGCCAAATTTAAATAAGAAAAATCGTTATGTTATTGTTCTAAATGTGTTAAATTGTTATGACTCTGTTCTTTGATGTACTTTGTTGAGTCTTGGATTCACTCTTGTTGTTTAATATTTTTTTTATGTTCTCTGAGGATGTCATGAAGGAATGGAATGTAGCTTCAGCACTTCACATGCCATGCCATTCATAATAAATAGTTTTGGAGAAATTCCACCTTAGAGAATAATTTAGTTGTTCAATCTTGGATCCTTGTTTATCTTGTGGATGTACTCTAGTTGATCTTGTTGAGTACCCACTATCTTGGTCATAAGAGGAATTGAGTTATGTGTTGAGCCTATTTGTTGAATTAGTTTTGTTATGTTATTGTTGATGAATTTAATTGTTAGAATGCATTTCTAGTTGATTTTAGGCATGAGATGCATGTTTTGTAGTCGTTTATGCATTTATGCCCATGATTGTGGTCATGGCTCATTTGGGTTGTGAGATTTTAATTAGGATGCTTGCTGAAATTATGGTGTCAAATGGATATTTGCTATTGTTGTTATGTTGTCTTGTGACCCATATTGCAATAAGTTGTTGCTGAAATTTTTAGTTAAGTTCGGTAAATTATTAGCATGCTAGCTTGGTGTGGATCTTTGTTTATTATTAGTAGTGTGTTGTCATTTAGTATGCTTGATGAGATTTTTGTACAATTGAATTATTTTTGTTGTGGTTGAGCTTGTGGTGGTAACATTTAGGGCACATAGAGTGCCGGGGTGTTACAGTACCCTCGGAACCCACACCACCACGACGTACCGAAATCTAGACATCCCAAATTAGTCAGCTAGGTGTGTCCCATACTAGATATGTGGTTTTATGTTTAGTCTAGTTTAAATGCTTGCAAGGTTAAGTTCTTAATTGACTGAGGCAAGACTTACCCAAAAACTCACAATATCCAATCACCAAAAGAAGCAAATGCGACCGCCCAAATGCCATACCTGGCCTACAATAATCACCACTCTTACCACTTGCCCCGGTTTAAATCATTTTACCACCCCAATTGAATACCATGCTTCACGTGCTATCAACATCATCAATAACACATGACACACATTTCATAAACACATTTCATATTCCATTAAGCAAAGTTAATTTTCATATTCCAAAATGATATCAATAACATGTTGCATGCCTAAGCATACTAGTATGTTCTAATAACCCATGTTGGCAGGTTATTAGCAACTAATTAATAATTAACAATCATAGAGTGACAAATGAATCATGGTATACAATTAATAGTGATAAGGTGACATAATCAAATAGGTTGATTAATTCATCCCAAATTAATTGAAATCGTTTTAATCTGAACTAGCAAGCAATAATTTAAAACAAGATAATTTTAAAATATGGGATCAACATGGTCAAAACACAACTTTCCTTGGAAAAACTCTTGCTCTTTTTTTAGACCTTGCTCTTGCACTAGTACAGCTCGGATCGGCTAACAGGTGGGTCCTATCGCTGACGTCAGCGATGACTGAGCGATCAGCTTTGACTCCTCGAATTCCGCGCTACTACGTGGCGGAATGTGATTGGTTCGCGGTACGGCACGACCTGAAGCATTCATTTGAATTCAATGGTTTGGATATGATCTGATCCGATCCCACGTTTCGATGACTCACTATGTGGCCTAATCTGATCCATCCCTAAGGGATCTAACGGCTAGAATGAATGGAGGGAGTACGATGGTGGAGAGGTAGCGGAACTCACCATCCTTGAAGAAGAAGGCGTGACACACGGCGGTGCGGTGGTCTCTTGGAGACAAAAAAATGCAGATCCGGTGTGGCTTGAAACGATGAACTCGGTGGTGACCAAAACAACGACAGATCCCAATGGTCGGTAATGAGATCAGCGAGTATTCGCAGCGGCGCTCTAATCTCAGACGAGCAATTGCTCCTTCACAATGAGTTCGCGGCCTCTATGTTCTAGGGCAAGATGCACGGCACATCACAATGAGCATCGGGGCTGATCCATGGCTTAAATAGCCTCGGAAGTTGAGCTCTTCACGGTGGCGGTGTCCCAGGTCCTCACTGCGGCAAGCTCTGAGTCCAGATTGGGGACGACGACCAACTACTGTACGCGTGTCCAGATCTGCGACTCAGATTCAATCCAGCTCGATTCAATCCGGGCTAAACATGTCAAATGATGTGGCTGATTCTGGAATGTTCCCGTGCCAACAATCTAATGATCCAAACTTGAGCGCAATGTGTACAATTCCTAGCCGTCTGATCGTGATCCGTGTTAGGATCGATAATTACTCACGCAAACACAGTGGACGCAACTCACACTTTCACGTGAAAAAGCAAGTAAGAAGACACCGCAACACACAGAGTATTTTGTGGCACCGCACACAACTTAGTGCCTTTTCTTCTTTGCTCACTCTTCAACTGATTATATTGAGTTGATATATATATAACACACGCACACTGCTACATGCACCTAATGAGCTATCTGATCCGCTCCTCAAGCCACGACGTCGCACGTTCTGGTTACTCGCCGCATCTCCGCAAGTCCAGCAATGTGTCTTGACTCAAACCTCACATCTCAGCACAATGGCATCAACCCACTACATGCATGCTAGCTAGACCGCTTCTTTCTCCAAACGTGCACATGACTCAAGACCTGGCTAATCTCCATGCAATACAAATGATGCCGCTAATTCTATGCAAACACGTGCTTGTGTGCATAGCTCGGTACAGCTCCAACTGACTCAAAATAGACATGTACTCTACTACATTTTACTTGATGCAAATGATTAACTAAATCCACAAGATTAATCCCAACAATCCGACGGCCACATGTTAGGGTTAGGGTTTAGATGGTCGGTAGTGCGGTTTTTGGCTAACGGCGACTTGGGATGGACCCGACCCATTAGGGTTTTCAGTTTTTTCCCGAGTTTCTCATTTAAAATAATTCTAGTAATTCAAATAATTCAAGAAAAATAGCAAAAATATCGGAAAAATTCTGGAAAATAATTCAAGAAAAATAGCAAAAATTCAAATAATTCTAGTAATTCGGATTGGGCGACATGGCGCAACGTGGGCCGTTGGATCGAGATCCAATGGTTGCGTGTGAGGGCTCGGTGCGATGGCTCGGGCGACGTGGCTTGGTTTGGACCGTTGGATCTTGATCCAACGGTCGGGAGGGTTAGGGTTCGGCTCGACTCGGTTTGGCTCGACCGCGGTTCAGGTCGGACTCGGAATCGAGTCCGACTCGGGCTCGGTCGCTTGAACAGTAAAACCCGGTTTTGGATTTCCAACGATTTAAATATTCCAATTAATTTCCAGAAATTCATTTAATTCAAGAAAAATAGCAAAATACTCAGAAAAATTCTAGAAAATATTTTAGGGCATTTTGGACTCAAATAAAATATTTCCAATAAAACTTTATTTAAAAACCTTTAATTCTTTAATTATTTAAAAAGGGAATAAATTCAGATTAAATCCAAATAAATTCCAGAAAATTCCAAAAATTCATAAAAGTGCCAAATAACATTTGAATTCATGAAAAGAAAAAATTTGGGGTGTTACATGCTACCTGCAGGAAGATATAGTCAGTAAAACGATAACCTAAAAAAAACATGCATGCATTTGATGTTAGTTCAAATTAGATTAAAACAAGGCTACATTGCTATATATACAGAAACGTATATTGCATGATCATGGTAGTTCTGATTAGATTAAATTCTGCACTCGACAAGTTAGAAGAAAATCTTTGTTTAAACTCACAATATTATTCAGAATATATTTCATAGTTCAAAACATTTGGCACAGGAGTTTATCTAGCTAACGAGAATTTGTAGTTCGATGCTGCATTATTATCAGTAAAGGCGATTGTCGCCGGCGGGCAAGAGGATTATCTCTCTCTGTTTTACTACTACTGCTAGCACTATCTCACAATAAAATTCAACATCACCACATTTGGGTTTATACCTTTTGATTTGGGGGAGAATTTCACACTATGCATAGGAAGTAGATGAGCTGCTCGGCGGTGCCATGCCCTCCTTGACGTCGTCCTGTCCTCGCACATGTCGAGCCACCGTACCCCCTCCTCGCCCGTGCCGAGCCACCGTCCCCTCCTCATCCCCAAGCCGTCGTCCTGTCCTTGCCCGTGTCGAGCCGCCGTCCCCCTCCTTAGCCCTGAGCCACTGTCCCCTCCTCACGATGATCTCGGGAGACTCGACGTACTCCCCGACCTCCTCCTCTTCCGCGGCCTCCTTGGCCACCTCCTTGATTGCCGCTGAGGCCTCCACATCCTCCTCTTCCTCCTAGGGGGCTAGGGTTGGGGGGAGGTGAAACAAGTTGGGAGTGGCCAAGATCTGCGCAATGAACCACTATCGGTATGGTTATATAGTGGTCTCTTTATATCACAGATAGTCATTGTTAGAACTGTTTGTGATATATACATATCACATGCGGTTTTAGTTTAAAACCGTCTATGATATCTACTGGAGTCGTCATAGATGATTTTATAATAAAATCGCCTGTGATAGTGTTGTATATCACTAACAGTTTATGAAGAGTACCGTTTATGATGTTGTTACTAACGGTTGCAGTATAGAACCGTCAGTGTTGTTCCTCATCACAAAATATTTTTCAAAACCTTCTGTGATGAGGCGTCTAATATAATCTTTTGTGTAGTAGTATTGAATTCGATTCGTTTGAAGCTCAAGCTTACCTCGAATTGAGTCTAGAGTGAGTCGAGCTCGAATGACTCACGAGTCTTGAATTATGTAGCCCATCACTCCGTTTGTATTTAGTGTTTAAGCGTATTATTCGAAAAATATCCGTTCCAATGATTATCCGAACTTATTTTATCCGTATTCGTTCTAATATTATCCATATCCGTATCCAACACTATCTGTGTCCAAATCCGTATCTGGCACTATCCGTGTCCAAATACGATCCGATAAAATTATATGGATCAAATACAATATAAGTGGTTTTCGATCCATATCCGATCCGTTTCACCCCTATTCCCAAGTATTTGGGATGTTCTAGCCAAGAGGACGTACTAGATATTTGTACTACATCTAAGATACTTAGATCGAGTCGGCATTTTGCTACGTATTGTTTGATGTTGAGCTCGTCAACAGAATTGGTGATGAATTGTTCATTTGAACTAAATCCCAAAACCTTCCAAGGAAATACCCCTCATCCAAACATCCCCTAGGTTGTGATGTTCTAGTATATTGTGCCACTGTAACACCCCAAAATTTTGCTTTTCTTAAATTCATGTGTGATTTGGCACTTTGGTGAATTTTTGGAATTTTCTGGAATTTATTTGGATTTATTTGGAATTTATTTGAATTTATTCCATTTTAAAATAATTAAAGAATTTATTTTTTCAAATAAAGTTTTGTTGGAAATATTTTATTTGAGTCCCAAATGCCCTAAAATATTTTCTGGAATTTTTCTGAGTCTTTTGCTATTTTTAATGAATTAAATAAATTACTGGAAATTATTTTAATTATTAAATCGCTGGAAAATCGAGTCGGGTCAAGTACTATTCATCCGACCGGACTCGAGTCCGAGTCAGACTCGAGTCCGACCCGAGCCACGTGATTCGGTCGAACTGGCCCAAACCCTAACCATTGTGGACCGTCGGATCAAGATCCAACGGCCAGGATCCGCGCCGCATCGCTCGACGGATCCGATCCGGATCCGTCGCGCCAGGCCATCGTGGCCGTGGATCGCGCCACGTGGGCGGTGGAGGCATCGTCTTCCGGCCGGATCCGGCTCAGGCTGCTCGCCCGTGTGGGCATAGGGTTCCGCCTCTGCGCGCATGCCGAGGCTATTTAAAGCTCGCGCCGCCTCGAGGTCCGCTTCAACCGTGCGCACCTTTTGCCCCACCTCCGAAACCCTAGCCGCCGCCCGTTCGTGCCCGATTGCTCGCCGGAGTTGGTTGGGTCTCCATGGTTTCCTGTCTTCCGCCAGTATTCAGTAGCCGCTCGTCGACACCAAGCCGGATCCAAAACCTCACCGAGACGCACCGACCGGGATCACTCACCTCGCCGGAGAGCGCGTGGAAACGCCGTTGCCGTGGTCGTCTTCCTCGGTCCGGTCGCCGTGGCGGCCACCTCGCCATCGACGCTCGGGAGCTCCCTCGCCCGTTCGATCTCCATCTGTCGGTTGAGGTGAGGCCACGTCGCCGTTACTGTTCCTAGCGCCGGATCTAATCCTGGCCGTCAGATCTAAATCGGACGGTGTAGATTAGATTCAGCTCAAACGGTTGGATCTACTAAGGACCGTTGGATCTAGATCCAACGGTGGTGATTGAGCCTCGTGGTGTCTTACATCGCACGCGTTTAGATAGATCCGACCGTCCGATCCGAATCGAACGGCCACGATTATGCCACGTAGCTTTAGCGTCGCCGTCTTGGCGCCGCGTGGGCGGCCCGACATGCGAGCCCGCATGTCGATCGCGCAAGCCGCGGCGCGGATCCACCATGGACCCGAGCCGCGTGGCCGTGGTCCATGGACCAGGACACGTGGTAGCACCGGGTGGTGCCACGTGGCGATGGCGTCATCTTTGGCGTCATCGGTGGGTTCGACCGGCGTTGACGTCAGCAAGTCCACGTGGACCAATCAGATGCTGACACGTGTCACTGCTGACGCAATAAATAATTTCCGAAAAGGAAAATGATTTAATAATTCGGTTTAATAATTGATTTGAATTTCAAAACTTCAAACGCTTATAACTTTTGCGTTTCAACTCCGATTTGAACGATTCAAATTTCTAAAAATTCATAAAATTGAGATCTACCTAAATATGAATTTTTTTTATTTTTTTGGACTAAAGTTTTTCTCTGTAAAATTATTTAATTGATTATTTAAACTTTAAATAATCATAACTTTTGCATTTTAACTCCAAATTTGACGATTCCAGTTTCTAAAAATTCATAAAATTATGTTCTCTCTGTTTATGGATTTTATTTGGATGTTTGGACACTTTTTGCCTATTGTTTATTCGTGTATTGCTATTTGCACGCTTTTACGAGTAGACGCGTTGAAGTCTTGGGAAGGATTCGAAGGAGAAGTATTGACTCAGGATCCAACTCAAGACCAAGAACAAGTACTTTTTGAAGGCAAATTGTGCTTTGACCATGTTGATCCTATTTCGAAATCTATTTTGATTTAACTTATTGCATGCTAGTTCAATTAGAAAATACTTTATTTAAATATGGGAATTAGATAAATGCCAAATTGCTGTATGACACCTTGATTACTTAAGTATGTGCCATGACCCCTTGTCACCCTAGATGTGGTTTACTAGTTGGACATTATTAAATTGCCAACATGGGTTTTAGACCGTTGTAGTATACTGCTTAGACCTGCTATGTGCTCTTGACATGATTTTGGACAATCAAATGTTAATATTGACTTAATGATATATTGAACCTGTTTTGGAAAGGTATCATGTGATGTTGATGGCACGTGGTGCATGGTAATCAACTGGGGTTTGATAAATAGTTTTTCGACCGGGGCATGTGGCAAGAATAATCAGGTGGGCCAGTTGTGGCAGTGGGGATGTTGATTTGGTTCTTCGGGTAGTCTTGCCCTGGTCACCCTAAGGACTTAACCTTGCAAGCCTTTGAACTGGGTCTAACGTGCAACCACATGTCTGTAATGGGACGGACCTAGTTGACTAAGTTGCTAATAACGCACTGTGGGACCTCGGGAGGTCAACTACACCCTTTGTGTAAGTTGTGCGGGAGCGTCTGGAAGTGAGGCCAGGTACCCATCTAACGGTTGATTGGCCTAAACTTCGCCTTAGCTAAGGGAAGGGTTAGTGTGCAATAACCGGGGAGGACCACTTGTATTGTTAGAAGTTTCCGAAAGACTTTGTTACGGGAACTCGCCTTTGTGGTGTTTGACTGTATCTTGTGGGTAAAGTGCATAACCTCTGCAGAGTGTACAATCTATTCGAATAGCCGTGTCCGCAGTATTGGACATCGCTCGGGAATTACAGTCAAGGGTTAGATTTTCTCAAAAATAACTTGGATCTGAAAGGTTGGGTTGGATTAATAATGGTGTTGATGGAAATCTGGATTAGGATGGGAAAGATGTTTATTAAACTCCTTGAAAAGTTAATTATACTACACTTGTTACTACTGCTTTCGAATCTACTTATGTTACTTGTCAAATCTTTGTTTCTTATCGCAAATATACCTTGAGCTATTCCTTTGTACCAAGCCATGCATATAGTATATTAGCTTGCATTACGTGCATGACTTCTTTGAGTACCAAGTACTCACCCTTGCCTCAATACAACACCAGTTGAAGAGGAGACTACACCAGCTTTGGAGGAGGAGCTCCAAGAGGAACCGTCTACTTAGGGAGCGAGCCCAGTCAGTTGCCTGTGGTATACTGGATGGCGCCACGATGTTATCTTATTTTTCCGCTGCTATTATTTCTTTCCTAATAAGTTTCGCCCTGCGAGGCATACATTTGTAACTTGACCATAAGGTCAAGTAACCAGTTTGACTATTTAAATAAAGTACTTTATTAGTATCGAGTGGTATGATTGTGATATTTACCGATGTTAAGACTGTGTGCACTAGCGCGTTCCTGGACTAGTGCTGAATACACAGAGGGTCCGGATTTGCAAATTCGGGGTCCCGACAGCCACGCTGGTGGCGGCGCACCCAAGCATGTGGAGGCGACGGACTGCATTTAGGTTTTGGGATAGCTTGGATGGTCTCATGGTATTTCGTTTGGACGGTTTTCCAGACAATTGTACGGTCTCAAAATTCGACAGGAGCACTAGGAATCAGACGTCTTCCCATCGGATACATTGACACAATATTTTTTAATAATGTGTACATTAATTATAATCACCATGTGCAATAAAATGCATAATAACGATGGGAATGCTGAGGAAAAAAATATAAATTAGATAAAACCGTGAATATAGAATGTAGCTAGATTTTACAACGGTTTAAACACTGTAAACCAAAGAAAGTTACAAGAACAGAACACTTCAACATTTGAAAAGAATAGTTGCAACATTTTAAAGTTGCTCATGCAACAACTGAAGAAAGTGTTTACATCAAAATAAAATATCAAATTTGAATATACGAAAAAAATTTGTAGCGATGTAACAAAAATTCGCTATATTTGCAACAAAACCAACAAGCTATTTCAACAAAAAATATACTTTGATGCAACAATTCATCGACCCTGCACAACAAAATATTCTTGCCATAAGATTCCTTGTTGATAAATTGAAACAAAACAAAACACCGATTGCAACATCACTAGATAATGTATTCAACAATTGTAATCAATATATGTAGAAAAAACTCCGATTGCAACAAGTATACAGTGAAGTGCAATAAAAAAATCTGTTGGATTGCAACAAAAAACTGAAGGATCATGTGGAGGTCCATCCATATTTGTGATGAGTATTTGATTTTATTTGAGCAAGGTGTGCTCAGGTTTGAGTTTGATTTGACTCGATATTGCATGTTTGAATTAATGATAATTGTGGACTAACATGCAGGAAGAACAAGGTATGTGCATTGTGGTATGTGCAAAATGGTTTGTTCCTTGTGGTACAGGTTTCTGAGGCAGCTATGGTCGTTGGTGAGTACCGGGACTAGGTTGGGAGAACTGAGGTCCGGAGCGGTCGAGGATGCCGATGAGATGGTTGGGCTCAAACCAGGATCACTTGGATGTCATGGAAATGGACTTGAGGTGGCTCAAGGTTTCCGGTTCGAGTTGGAGGCTCGAAGAGGAGGAAACTGAGCGGTCAAGTCCGGCAGATGAAGGCCCGTTGCATCGGGTTGATAGGGTTGTGTTTAAAACCCATGTATGGCCAATGTGGCCCATGTAAAGCCCATGTGTGGGGTGAAATGAGAGGGTTAATCCTAGCCCTTGGTGGAGTGCCCTAGGGTTTGGGACTCATCCAAGGGTGGTAGGTGGCCCTAGAGTAGTATAAATAGAGGGGGAGGGGTGTCCTCCCTCACTTGAAGGTTTGAGTTGCTCCTTTGAGCTTTGCCCACATGAAGTGAGGCTTTGTAAACCTTCCAACCAGAAAATACAAAGATTTTCTTTACATTTTTGTGAATTTAAATTCCGCATTTACATTATGTCTTTACTTTACGCAATTTAAATTCAGCATTTACTTTCCCGCATGTAAATTCTACTTAATTTACTTTCTCGCAATTTGGATTTGCTCCTCTCCTTCTAAATGCTGTTTATCAAGGATGTCTTGAGGGTGCTCATTTGGTTTTACATCTTTCTTGCACCCTAGGATAGACTAGAGATCAAGTTTCTATCATGATTGCAAATCTGTCATGAACTTGTTCTTCGCGCAGCAGTCAGTCTTTGATTTTTAGAAAAATATAGAAAAATCCTTTTTGATTGATTATTGTTGGAGACGGTGCGTGGCTCATATATCCATCTGTGGAAAAATTTTGGAGTCCATTGGTTGCACCATTTGGGAGCTATGAGGTGAAAACCGAGCCCCAAAATTCCTGATTGAAGATCCTGACTGTTCGTAGTCCTTGATGTTTCCTGATTTTTGTAGAAGGCTTTTGGTGGTGATTTTTGGTGGAGTGCTTCAAGACTCATATTCTCACAGGGTGAAAAATTCCCAAAAATTTTGGAGCAACATAAGTCCACCATCCATCTGTTCTAAGTAAGGACAATTCCTGAAAAATCTGTTTTTGTTTTTCTAAAAGAGGCTTTTGTGTTTTGGCTTGATCTCTTTTAGAAAAGAAGTATTTGAATTGATTCCTCTTTGCTTTGGACACTTGACAACCAGGATTGTGATTTTAAAATCCTTCACATGATTCATGGTTCTCATCCATGTAAGCTAGGGATACACATAGTTGTCTAGTCATTCCCGATTTTGCGGGTTTTGCGATTTTGAGGAGCACTGAGTTTCCTTGCGGGATTGTTTGGAGTACGTTGAGTTGGGGATAATTTTATTTGGGATCATTCACCCCCCTCTGATCGCCATCTCGGTCTTTCAAAAACAAAACACTGCAGCGTTCTCCCACGCAAGAATTGAGATAGCTCATGAAACATTTTGATTTCGGTTGTGCAACATTGTGCAATGATTGTTGCAACATTAAGAAGAAATGAAAAAAATATAACAAACAGAAAGAAACTTAGAAGACAATTAGTTCATATGCTTGCAACAAATATTTGCTCCATATGCAACAAAGCACAAAATCAACAAACAAAAATTGTGTAACAAATTTGAACTACTAAGACAACAAATATAAGAACCTATTGCAACAAAAATTAAAACTCACCCTACCCCTCACCACTCCGTATACTGCGCTCTTCTTCCCCCTACAAACTCCACCACCCCTTCTCCCAAGCAAGAAGCGGCAAGTTAAACGGAACCCACTGAACCAAGAAATGGAGGAGGAGGACGATGACTACTATTACTTAGAGACCATCAACGGTCTTGATACGGGCTTCCTAGGCATTCACTCCACCTCCCACCACGCCACCAAACCTTGTCATCGCCAAGGCCTCGCTGCGTGTCCTATGATGATGCCGGCAATCTCCGACACCACTATCTCAACGCCTACTCCTGGTGCGGGCAGACACTTGTGGGGAGATGCTAGACTTGATTAGGATAAGGGTGATGTTGATATCTAACACAGAGAGAGAGAGAGAGAGATCTGTTTCAGACTAGAAAAAAAAGTAATTAGGAGAAGAAAACTGAAATGGATTATAGTGGAGTCAATATAGTAGGCGGTAAACTTTCACTCTAAGGGCATGTTTGGGAACACTGTTCCCGGTCGTGATCCCGACCCATTTCTAGGGGTGGAAATCCACTGGGCCAGTTTCCCTGGGCCAAATATGAAGCGTATTTGGATTCCTACATGACAGGGATTTTTGAGCCCAATCCCTACCGATTCCACAGGGTAAAAATCCTCGCCTCGTCAGGTCGGGCTAGGTTTCCCTGTCTTCTTCCGCGACCACGCCTCCGCCTCCCCTCACGACCACGCATCCGCCTCCGCCTCCTCTCGCACCACGCCTCCGCTTCCCTCCGCCTCCGCTCCTCCGCCTCTCCACGCCTCCGCTTCCCTCCGCCTCCTCTCGCACCATGCCTCCGCCTTCGCTTCCCTCCGTCTCACCGGTGAAGTCTTTCGCCTTCCTCATCTTCTGTTTCTAGCTCATTTTATTTCTCATTGACTTTGTATCAGATCGGCTTTATTTCAAAGGAGAAGAGGAGGCGTTCTCTCAGATCTGCACATTGGGGAGGAGCGAGAGCAAGGAGCCACCATCCATTGGAGTTCCCCTTGCTGCCGAAGCACCTGGAGGACACCATGAGCTGAAGGGAGAGGATGCTGCTGTGAAGTTCATGTTGGAGCCGAATGTAAGGATCCCAAATCCTTGTTCTTTACCTCAAATTGCATTGTAGTGTAGCTGGACTTGTGCTTGTTTGTTGGTAGATTTGATTGCTAGCCTCATTGAATTAAACATATGGGATATTCATGGTTTCAATGATCCAGTGACAAATGCTTGAGTATTTAATCTCACTGCATCAGTTAGAATTTCCATTTTCATGTCAGGTTTCAATACTAATCGATTTCCAGTTTTCATAATCTGAGACCAATTTTTAGTATGTAATGAATGATTTGTAGTATATGATCTAGCTTTGATCCCCTGATGTATGTGATGAATGATTTCAGTATGTGATGAATGATTTCCAATTTTCAGTATATGATCTGAGACCAATTTTCTCTGTGTAGTCTAGCATTGATCCCCTGATGTTGACCAATTTTCACTCAACAAGTACATTGATATATTAGTCACGCTGTTCGATCGTCTTATTATAAACTGTGCATTTGTCGTCTGCCTTGGCCCCGAGTGTTGGTTTGAAGGGGAAAGCCCATCTTATACTTCTATACTTGTACTTATATTAGGATTAAATTTGTCTCTGGATACTTCTAGTTGTTTGTCCTTACATGGACGTGTCAAAATCTCACATGAGAAATTTTTATCAACACAAAAAACCCTAGTGTTCGATTGCTTTGGATTAAGGCGAAATATCTCCATAAGTAAGTTATGATAGCACTATGTTTTCTTGTGTGCAAAGATCTTGCTTTTTAGTATCTGTCTCAAATTTTGATTAATATCAGTTTTTGCAAGATGAAAATTTAACTGGATGAAGCTATTTATCTTTCATTGTTTTTAGTGCCATGTCCCCTCTGGTAATAGAATATTTATAGCTTTTGTTCCAAGAAGAAAGAACATCTTAATTCTATTGGGACATGATTCTGGAAGACATGATATTTTCTGTTTTTTTTTCTATGTATTGTGAGGATGATAATTATGTTGACTTGTGTACAATGAAGGTGCTGAAGCATGCAGTCCATGAGCTAGACATTGGTCATGCCTTTGAAAAGAGACATGCAAGACAGGAAAGGTCCTGGTGAGAATCTTGTCTTCCTTTCATATGGACTATGCAGATCACATGCTAGGATATATATGGGTTTTGTGTCTTCATGCATTTGTAACTTGAGTACTTTTATTTGTCCATGGACCTTTTTTATTTTCAATTCATTAGTACAAGAGTAATATTTTTCATAATTTTCCAGATATTAAATATATCTTACATCAACTCGCTATTGTAGGTTACAAATGAATGAAGTATTGGAACTTGAAGCACATTCCTCAAATGCACCACCAACTATGCGTGTACCGCCTGCGTTTCTTTCTTCAGCACTAGGGACCTATGACTGTGATCATGGCATGTTATTTTACTATCGTGTGATTAAATTCGACTTTTGCATGGATTAGACTCTGCATGGATTAGACTCTTGTATAGATGCTACATACGCACGTAACTTTATCTTGTTTGGATTTTACCTATGTGTGAATGCTTGTATGGATCTAATTTGAATGTGTAAATGTAAATATCTTGTCAAATACTTTCCCCTGAATTTTCTGGATTTTTTTTCTGATTTTTTGATATTTTTTAATGTTTAGGATTTTCATCCCTGTGTCTTCCAAATGATGGAAGGGAATATTTTCCGGGGAGGGGGGCGGTGGGTTTATTTGCCCAAGGTATTGAGAGGGATTCAATATGTCCTTCAAAATCCCTTTAAAGATTTTATTCCCTAAGATTTTCTTCCCTAACATCCAAACAAAGCCTAAGCATCCGATGGCATAACTTCCATAAAAAAAACACTCGACTGCATGCATAGAAGCTAAAAACAAATGCGATACGGTAGTATATAAACTATAAAGTACCAATTAAAGAGCCGGATGTCTAAACAAAGAAGGCATCCAACGTCGGTTTACCTGAGATCTGACGTTTTTACGGCCCAATCCGACGCCGGAGAAGCTTCGATCCAGAAATATCTTGCAGCCCAATATGAGTCCACAATAAGGGCGAGAAGAATCCACGAAATCAAAACCCTAGCCAGCTCCGTCCCTTCCCACCCACGCCCTCACCGCGCGCACGCCGCCTAACTGCAATTTCCGCGTCTCCCCTCTCCGCCGCCGCCGCCTCCACACCACGCGGGCGTCTCTCTCTCTCTCTCTCGGAGGATCTGAAGGTGTATGTAAAAGAGGATGGCGCTGGCAATCTCAATGGAGGGCATCGAAGCGCGGGCGCGGGAACTCGGGGTCGACCTCTCCTCCGTCGATCTCGACGCCATCACCGTCCCCGCCGGCGAGGACTTCGGCATCCTCAGGTATCCGCCCGCGTTGCCTCTTTCCGCCTCCCAATTGGTGCCGCAAACGCGAGCTCATGCTGTTATGCGCGCTTGTTGTAGTAGACGATGGCCTTGCTTATTCGATTTTCTTAGCCTGTTCTTGTTTCTTCCAGATGCTAGCTCCTGCTGTAGGAGTAGGATTGTTAGATTTCGTGCCGTTTTGATTTGCCTTGTGTGTCGCAGATTCTAGTGGTGGGTAGATTTGAGCAAATTGTTTGCTTAGCTTAACTGACTGGATCGATATGCTAAGTAGTGTCTGAAGTGGTTTTGCTGGCCCTTGTGCTGGTTGTGTCGTAAGCACAAGATTTCTGTTTGATTTATATATCTTGCGGTGCTAATCTATCTGCCTTATAATCCTAAAAGAATCTAATACCATGTCTAACTAGGTTCTGATATGGTTAGGAGTTAAAGTTACAACTAATGCACAGCTGCACACATGTGAGTCAGTTTTGGCAGATGTAATTGGTCTTTTGCTGCTTTAATACGGTGCTAATATTGTTATACGCCGCTAGTCTTGTGGAGTATATGGTATAGTCTGCTAGCTAAATATGGCTACTAGCTACACCAAAGATTGAGTAGGCTTGACGTGAACCAATATAATGCCTATCTTGCTCAGCTAGTTCCATCTTTTGCACCATGAAGTGAAACTAAATCTGAGGCGCTGTGGGATGGCCAATCTTCAATTACTTTACCCATAGTTTTCCTATGTTTGGAGTATTTCTTGTTTTTGTTTTCTATGTTGCTGGTCGTTTATAATTTGCAGTGATGATGAGGAAGTACTTCAGAATGAGGAACCTCCGGAGTTTGAAATGGGTTTTGCAACCATAATTGTTGTGGACAATCTGCCAGTTGTTCCCCCAGAGAAGTTTGAGAAGCTGGAGAATGTCGTACGTAAGATCTACAGTCAAATTGGTGTGATCAAAGAAGGTGGTCTTTGGATGCCTGTAAACCCAGAGACAGAGAAGACCTACGGCTTCTGCTTCATTGAGTATAATACCCCACAGGTATTTTGCTTCTTTTCAGCTGCGTTTCTTTTCTTATATGGATGATAGCATGAAGCAATTACTTGATTCTATTGCCTTTGCAAGTCGTCTGTATTCAATCGATAAATAAAAGATCATAAGTATTCCATGGGAGATCTACCCTAGTGAATGTTTGTATATGCAAGTGAGGTCGTTCCATCCAAATATACAAGTGATACTTTTCCGTGTTGGAACACTGTCATTTGGGATGAAGTCATATACTTCGAAAACACCATGCAACTAAAAATTTACAAAAATATTCTGATAGTTTTTCATTTTTTTTGTCACTGGCTCACTTCATGGCCATTTCAGCTCTCTTTAATTGTTTTGACTTCCATCAAATTATTCATGCCCATGTTAGATGACTGAGAATTTTTTTGACGTTGTGCCAGGAAGCTGAACTTGCCAGGGAAAAAACGAATGGATACAAACTCGACAAGTCTCACATCTTTGCAGTTAATATATTTGATGACTTCGAGAAGTACATGAAAGTTCCTGACAAATGGACACCAGCTGAAATTAAGCCATACACTCCTGGAGTAAGTCCTTTTGCTTTTGCATTTCGACATAACCAGAAATCTGTTTCTTTTCAGCAATTACATTTCGACATAACCAAATTTGTCATGTTACATTGCCTAATGTCTTGCTTTTGCATCCGTGTATTGCAGGAAAATCTGCAAAAGTGGCTAACTGATGAGAAGGCCAGAGATCAATTTGTCATCCGTGCTGGTACATTCACAGAAGTCTACTGGAATGATGCAAGGCAATCGATGCCTGAGCTCGTGTACCAAAAGCAGGTACTTGTTTTTCTTGGTTTTACTTCTTGCTTACAGTTTGACTAAAAATTTAAGTTCATGGACTGCCACTTCTATGGCCCTGTTTGGAACGGCTTTAGCTTCAGCTTCTGTCCTCTGAAGCTAGAAGCTGTTCCAAACAGCTAGCTTTTTCACAGCCAGGAGCCAAAAGCCAGCAGCCCATTTGTACTAGAAAAAGCTGAAAGCCGAAAGCTAGTCTGAGGTAGCTTCTTACGGCTTCGATGGGTTGGAGTTATGACTTTACCACTAGAGTTTAAAGAAAATTACCCCTTTCCACAAGTATACAACCCCAAACTGCACCACTCTCACCTCCATTCCCAATCCGCATTCCTCATACCTAAAAGCTACAATAAAAAGCCAGACTGACAAACATCAATCCTTTTCAGCCCAGCCGTTCAGCTGTGCAGCCCTTCAGCCATGCAGCTCAGCTAAAAACTATTTTTCAGAAAAGCTCCAGGCTCCAGCCCTACCAAACAGGGCCTATAAGCAGAACTGATAACATATGTATACTTATCATTTTACCAATTTTATTTCTTGCCAGTACTGGACAGATAGTTTTATTCAGTGGTCCCCTCTCGGGACATACTTGGCGACGGTGCATAGGCAGGGTTCGCAGGTGTGGGGTGGTGATAATAAGTTTGAGCGTCTAATGCGCTTTGCCCATCCACAGGTACTACCATACTGGTTTGAGAAACACTGAATTTATCCAAAATTTAATGTTCTAGCTGACAGTGGCTTGTGACAGGTGAAACTGATTGACTTCTCTCCTGGTGAGAGATATTTGGTCACATATAGCAGCCATGAACCCAGCAACCCTAGAGACACCCATGTAAGAGACTGTTATAGATTTATTTTCCTGGTCATATTTTTTCCTATCTGACTTTCATTCTTAAACTTGTAGAGGGTTGTCCTAAATATCTTTGATGTAAGGACTGGGAAAGTGATGCGGGACTTCAAGGGAAGTGCTGATGAGTTTACTACTGGTGGAAGTATTGGTGTTTCTGGGGTTTCATGGCCTATTTTCAAGTGAAAACACCAGTGTTATACTTTTTAATGAATGCACAAATGTTTACTAAGTTGTCATTGTTTGATGCTTACTATAGTTTTTATGTGTTTCAAGGTGGGGTGGTGGAACAGACGACAAATATTTTGCTAGGCTTGGGAAGAATGTTATATCTGTCTATGAAACTGAGACGTTCTCCCTGCTTGATAAGAAGTCGTTGAAGGTAGAAAATGTGGTGGACTTCAGTTGGTCGCCTACTGATCCTATCATAAGCCTGTTTGTGCCTGAATTGGGTGGTGGAAATCAGCCTGCCAGGGTAAGTAGCTATTTCTTCAGTGAGCCTAATTTAAGATGCTTATTCAATTAATGGTGAAAGCTAAAATATGTACTTTGTGTTGAAAGGTGAGTCTTCTACAAATTCCTGGCAAAGATGAATTGCGGCAGAAAAACCTTTTCAGTGTCAGCGACTGCAAGATGTACTGGCAGGACAATGGAGAATATCTTGCTGTCAAGGTAGATAGGTACACAAAAACAAAGAAGAGCACTTACACTGGGTTTGAGCTGTTCAGAATTAAAGAAAGGGACATCCCAATTGAGGTCCTTGAATTGGACAACAAGAATGACAAGATAATTGCCTTCGCGTGGGAGCCCCAAGGTCACCGCTTTGCTGTTATTCATGGTGATGGACCTAAGCCTGATATAAGCTTCTACTCCATGCGCACGGTCAACAACACTAGCCGTGTGTCCAAACTCACCACGCTAAAGTCCAAGCAGGCTAATGCATTGTTCTGGTCTCCTGCTGGGCGTTTCATTGTTCTTGCTGGGCTGAAGGGTTTCAATGGCCAGTTAGAGTTCTACAATGTTGATGATCTCGAGACCATGGCAACAGGAGAACATTTTATGGCTACGGACATCATGTGGGATCCTACTGGAAGGTAAGCTAATCATTGAACCAATAATTTATTGACCTCACTGTTTTGTCAAATTTGCAAAATTGTGTGTTAGAATCTAAAGAATGTACGTCTTCAACTGAAATTAATGAAAATTTTGAATTCCCTCAACTCTAGAAACACACCCTCAAGTTATATAAATGAAATTCTTAGATTCAGTTATCATTGGATGCAACTAAACAATTGGTAATAGTGTGTTTCATGTACCTTTAGATTGATTCCCCTTTAATTTATTGAAACTGAATATTTTTTGGAACGTTGCTTCTTGTTCAGGTATCTGGCAACTGCTGTTACGTCAGTCCATGAGATGGAGAACGGTTTTCAAATTTGGTCCTTCAACGGCAAGCAACTTTACAAGGTGTCAAAGGATCACTTCTATCAGGTAGAGTTTCCATCCTTTGTTGTTTGAACGTAGGCATTGCTGTATTATTGTAGTACTTTGCCATTTACTTACAACTGAACAACTGAATGGTACAGTTCCTGTGGCGCCCGAGGCCACCATCACTACTTACGCCTGAGAAGGAGGAGGAAATCTCGAGGAACCTCAGGAAGTACAGCAAGAAGTACGAGCAAGAGGATCAGGATGCGTTCAACCAGCTAAGCGAGCAGGAGCGCAAGAGGCGGAAGCAGCTCCAGGAGGAATGGGAAGGATGGGTTAGCAAGTGGAAGCAGCTCCACGAGGAGGAGCGAGCATACAGGATGGATCTGAGAGACGGGGAGGCCAGCGACGAGGAAGAAGAGTACGAAGCCAAGGAGGTTGAGGTGGAGGAGGTGGTGGATGTCACAGAAGAGGTTGTTGCCTTCGACCTGGACCAGGAGTGAAGTACTGAAGCTTATGCTAGTCTCTGCTGAGGGCATTTTTTTTTTCTTTGCCGTCGTGTTAAAGTTATTAATTATGGCCGCGTTGCATGATAGGGTTTAGAGATCAAGCGCACAATTTGTTGATCTTTGTACCGGTTTATTGTAAAATTTGCTCCGGCTTACATTCACGACTTGGAATACTAATCATTGTTTGTTGCTGCAAATGAGAGCATTCCATTTTCGTTTGTAATCTATCGGGCAATAATTTGATCCACCCGTCCATTTGAAGCTTTGTAAAAAAAAAAAAACAAGACAAGCTAACGCGCCAATACCGGTGGTGCGGAGCCGCTGGCAAGAGCTCCGCCGCCTCAGACAACCCTGCTCGCTCCTCTTGAGGCGTAGGGCTTCGTGGGATCCATCACCGCCGGCGTCGTGTGGGCTGGGCTTACGCGCCGGAGCCGTGGCTGCGCAGCGCTCCCTCGGACGACGCGAATTATCTAACCCCCCTCACGTTGGGGTTTATCGTCCGATGGAATCAGCCACAGATGCTTCTTTCCCCCGGATTTGCCGCGCAAGTGCCGGGTGGAAGCTTGAATCCAAAATTTTGCCACACAACCCGGCCGGTTTCTCTCCCCTGGAAAGTGGAAACTCGGTGAATCTCGGAAACGGTACAACATTTTAGTTTTGCATTTCTGAAGTATACAAGTGCAACGATGGGTTGCTCAGTTAGCTAAATACAATGTTGTTTCACAGTTCACACTGTTCTGCCCAAGTTTACACGTATCTAATCTCAAAAAAGTTTACATACATCCGGCATTTTACAACTTCTGCATGCCCAGTAGTAGATACAAGGGGACTAATTTAACGAGATGCACACCTCTCATCATATAAACTACTTAACCATCTGAAAACAATATACAACTACTAAAGTAACTAAACAGTCCTCTTAAAGAAAGCAACTAAACAGTATATTCAGTTATACATGTCTTTGCAACCATGACTATAAACTCGAGCCATAATATACAATTTTCCTTACCACAAAGAAGTGCAGAAGCGTCAGCGTGCAAGATTGAGATCCAATTGCAGCTCGCCCGTCTGTGTGCTTTCGTAATTCGTCGTGTCGAACTGCACATGCCCCATTGATCCTCCGTAGAAGTGCTCCATCTGATCAGTGCTGTTTCTTCCGACAATCTGCATCTCCATTCTCCTCAGCACCTGCAGAAGCTCCGCGACCTCCTTCATCTTGGGCCTCTCGTCTCCCCTCGGGCTCAGGCAGTGCGCAGCGAGCTCCGCGAGCTTCCAAAGCACCTCCATAGCCGCCTCATCCATGATCTCGCGGTCCACCACGCTCCTGAGCTTGTTCTGGTGAAACATAAAGAGGAAAGTAGAGGACAGCGATTTCTTCTCGCCGAAGTTGTCCACGTATGTTGGAACAGGACACCCAGAAACCTTGGGACAATTTTCTCTTCTTTATTTCTCTCTTGTTGACTTACTTCTTGCTTATTTGCTTGTCTTATAAAACTCAGAACTACCCTCTATTTATACTCAAAACTACAGTCTTACGGAACGGAATATGATTCCAGTTCCTTGGCCTACTTGGACTCCTCATCCTAAACTTTCTTAATACAAACTTTCCAAACTAAAACTTTTCTATTACAAGATTAGTTCCAACATTCACCCCCTAATCTTGTAACGCCTAATTTTTAACTTCTTAAGGTAATCGGTCACAACTACGATTTGCCCAACTTTTATTCGACACATGACAATGAACGCTTCTCCAATGAGTTCCGTCTTCTTCTTCACCACCCATGAAGGATAGTTGATGTGTGATAGGATAGGGTAAGGCAAAGCCACTGCCCCTCCTTCACTTGTGTTGTCGATGAAGACGACGCATCCGCCTTCTTCACAGTGCTCTCACCAGATCTCGGAGTCTTACATGCCGGCAACGCGGACATCTTCCAAAATACTCACACAGAGTATAAAGGCGATTGATTGAAACTCACACAGAGTAACAATCAAAATCACACAGTAGATCAAGGAAAAACCACACAGATTTTCCTTGAACACACGATTGATTGAAGCTCACACAGAATAACAATCAAACTCACACAGTAGATCAAGAAAAACCACACAGATTTTTCTTGAACAGTAACTGGCTTTGCTGTCGTGTACTCGGGGACCTCCTCGAGCAGGTCGCACGAGTTTACGACTTCACGTGCTTCCGCCACACATTGCTTTTCAAATCCAACAGCCTCCTTGCTCTCCATGCTGGATAGCACCATATGAATTGTTGCATGCAGTCTGATGCCCTCCCAGCCACGTGCGCGAACGCCTTCGTTTGCACCTCTGCATCAACTTGCGTATGCTCGTCCATCTTCACTTCCTGTTTCCTTGCAAAACACAGCTTTGCTCTCCTGTACACAGTATGGGACCCTTTCCTATTGCATGTGCTTGCGTCACCTCCATCGCAAGCACCTGGCCTCGGTAGTTCGTCGCAAGCACACATGATGACTTTGCCTATTGCCCTGTTTCTCTATTGCTCTGTACTGCAGCCTAGGACTTTGCTTCCCTCCTGCAGCCACCTCGCGTACGAGCGTGAACAGATCCGTTTGTTCCACCGGCCGTGCGAAGCCCTGCGCTAGAAACCAGTGCTTTGCCTGACGCTACAGCGTGTCACCGAGACCCCGCTTCTTCGATCGTATCCTATTCTCTTCAGGTTGACGAGTTCTCCTTGCGGAAACATGAGCCTCCAATTTTTTTTCCCGCGACCAAGAACTCGGATCGCTTCTATCTTGCGTCGCCGAGCATCGTGCTCATGATCTGCCACGCCTCTGCCTGATCCAGCCTGCCCCAAGGCGTAGCAGTGATGCCCTCCACGGGGCAAGCGCGACACTAAGATTAGAACCTCATTCTGATACCAAATGTTGGAACAGGACACCCAGAAATCTTGGGATAATTTTCTCTTCTTTATTTCTCTCTTGTTGGCTTGCTTCTTGCTTATCTGCTTGTCTTACAAAACTCAGGACTACCCCCTATTTATACTCAAAACTACAGCTTTAAGGAACGGAATATAATTTCAGTTCCTTGTCCTACTTGGACTCCTCATCCTAAACTTTTTTAATACAAACTTTCCAAACTAAAACTTTCCTATTACAAGATTAGTTCCAACAACGTATATCGCCTTCTTCTGGGCCATGAGCTCCAGGAGCACGACTCCGAAGCTGTAAACATTGCTCTTGTCGGTGAGTTGGCAGTTGACGAAGCTCTCGGGGTCAAGGTAGCCCAGGTTCCCTGCACGAACATGATGAACTCATCTTCATCCATGGACAACTTGAGCGCCGATGCTCCGAAGTCGGCAACCTTCGCATTGAATCCATCGCCTAAGAGTATGTTGGGCGACTTCACATCGCCGTGTAGGATCACGCGGGACTTCGAGGAATGTAGGTACCTGAGAGCCTCCGCGGAGTACACCGCGATCTTTAGGCGAAGATCCAGAGGGATCGGTGGCCGGTGTGCGTCGCAGTGGACGAGCTCGAACAGTCACTACAGGAAACCACTAATTTTTCGTAGACTAAATATTATTTCATCGGCACGGGAGAAGCCGACATTTGCAATCATTTTATTTCGTCAGCTAGAGCACTACCGACGATAATATTGATATTTTTGTCAGCTACAAGGACAAACTAATGAAAATAATTTTTTTTCGTTGGCCACAGAGAGAGCCGATGAAAATAAGGATTTTTTCGTCGGCTGTCAGTACAAGCCGAATTCCTGTAGTGAGTGCTCCGTTAGGGACGTGTGAAATCATGTGCTGAAAAATTGGTTTAGAATTGAATTTGCAAAAGTGCTGGTTCAGATAATTATTTGATATGCCTGTGATAGCATGGTAATTGTTTTGCTTGATGCAATGCGCTCGTGTGAGTGGTTGCATGGACTGATCATGAGTCAAGTTGGAAGAACTTGTGCTCGAAAATTGTTTTGTGGTTTGTTCATGTGCAGGTGTTGCTCGAGGGCGAACGTGGTCGTTGACGGGTCCGGAACTAGGTTCATGGAGGAGCTGAGGTTCGGGACTAGGTTCTGGAGGAACCGAGGTCTTGGTGGTCAAGGATGTCATGCGGGACGTTCGTGCTAGAGAATGGTGCACATAAAGAATGGTTAGTCACGTGAGTATAGCAGGTGGCCATACGCGTGCAAAGGGTTATTCACGTGAGTATGGTAGGGTTGCCATACGCGTGCAAGAGTTGTACTCGGTCAGGTTAGGCCAAGTGGAGTTGTGTTGAATACAGACTCCTTCTAGGATTAGGAGTGAGACTCCTTCTAAGATTAGGAGTGGGAATTGTATTCAGGACTCTATGTGTTTGCTCTGTATAAATAGGGGGGAGGTGTCTCCTGTTTATGCATCAAGTTTTGGGCGAGTTTTAGGGTTGTACTATTTTGTTTGGAGTGCAGTAACCAGATCAAAAGGTGAAATAAAAATCAAGTTCTTCAAATCTCTCGGCGAGCTACAATTCTAGTTAGATCTATTCTCGTCATCTTCTGTCATAGCAAGCTTGCAAGGTTCATAACTTTTGATCCGTAAGTCCGATCGATCTGATTCTTTTTGGATTCGATTCATATTGGAATCTAGTTTCTTGTGTACAAATTTCAGATCGATCTGACGGTTGGATCTCTAGAAATTCGTATTTTACCGAACATGTGTCAATCTATTTTTTGCTAATACGAAGTTGTTTTTTGAATCCGAGTTGGGGTGAAGTTTTAATAGATTGAAAATTTGGTTTTAGCTTACACACAATCATTCACCCCCCCTCTGATTGCTATATTCATATACATCGATCCTACAAGTGGTATCAGAGCAAGGTTGAGATATGGCGTCAGAGAGGTATGTTAATCGTCCTCCTATACTTAATGATTCAAATTTTTCTTATTGGAAGAGTCGCATGCAATCCTATATTGAAGCTCAAGGTAATGATGTTTGGTGCAAAGTTTCTACTGTTTTTTATGTTCCTGATATAGTCACCAATGATAATAAAGTAGACGTTAATCTGAATGCTAAAGCTAGAAACTTGATTTTTCAAGGAATTTCTGAAAAAGAATTTGATCGAGTTTCTCATTTACGTTCTGCTTATTCTATTTGGAAGACATTATGTGACTATCATGAAGGTTCTACTAAGATTAAGAAAGTGCGCAAAAATATTTACCGAAAGGACTTTTCTGATTTTGCTATGAGACCAGGTGAATCAATTGATGATCTTTTCTCTCGATTTGAGAAAATCTTGTGTAATTTGCGTGGTGTTGGAGTTACTAATTCAGTTGAGGATAACACTAGTAAAATTTTGAGATCTCTTAGTCCTGAATGGCGCATGGTTGTTACTGCAATTAATCAAACTGTTGACTTGGATACTTTGACCATGGATGATCTTTATTCTAGACTGAAAACTTATGAGATGGATTCTTTGTCACCTAGTGATAATAAATCCTCTACACATGCGCTTGTGGCTAACTTGATGCTTAAATGCAGGTTACCATCCTTTGGTTCCTTGTCTGCATTGGCTTCTTTTTCAGATGAACAGTTTGAGATGCTTCCTGAAGAAGACCTTGTGCTCATCTCCTCACGTGCTTTTAAAGCACTCAACAATTTGAGGACGAGGAGGCGTGGAGGCACAACTTTGGGGTCCTTCAACTGTTTTGAGTGTGGCCTTCCCTGGCATGTTAAAGCAAACTGTCCCAAGTTTAAGAAGAAGGAAGAAACGGAACCGGCACAACGCAGCTCAAGACGCACTACCCCTAGGCGCCCCAATTTTTGAAAAGTTGCTAAGAAAGTCTTAGCCGCCATAGAGGAGTGTGATCTTAGCGATATGGACTTTGAGAGTGATGATGGGCCACATGACAAGAAGAAGGACAAGAAGGGAGATTCTGATGATGACTTCACCGGGATGTGTTTCATGGCTAGAAGGGATAGCGACAACGACTCCGATCTTGAAGAGGTGAGACCTTCTTATGATAAGCTTGAGTGTGCCATGGTTAAATTAGCTTCAGAACTTAAAAAGTCTAAGAAGGCTCTTAAAGAAAAAGATCTAGAAATTGATAGTTCCAATTCTGAAATTGCAAGGCTTAGATCTTTAATTCCTGATGATGATTCTTACAAATATTGTGATGTGCTACAATATGAATTTATTGCCTTAAGGAATGTTCGTGCTTCCCTGTTGCATCAAAATGAGAAACATGTTAAAAATACTAGCTATTCCACTGATATTTTGCATGATTCAATTTCTTGTCCTAAATGCTCAATTGTTGAATTGAAATTGAAAGATGCAAATGCTAGAGTTTCTCAGATGACTAATGACATGCTCACTCATGAGGTTCTTTCATGCTCTACTTGTCGCAAACAGAAAGAGAAAGTTGATATTCCTTGCAATAATTGTCTTGTGCTTTCTCGTAAAGTTGATTACTTGCAAGATTGCTTAAAACGGTTCACTAAAGGAAAGAAAAAATTGAACATGATTTTGGACCAATCTAAGATTAGCTCAAACAAGAAAGGTTTAGGTTTTGATCCTTGTGCTTCATATGAAACTAAACCTCGTACTGTTGTTTATGCTCTTTGTAATGACAAAATTGAGATTCTTAATGAGCCTAAGAAAATTTGCTTTAAATCTGCCGGTCTTTTATCTTCCTCTGTGATGAATGCAAATTGTGCTTCTACTATTAAAGCAAAACATCCTGTTAAGTACAATTGCACTCATTGTGGTAGAGATGGACATTTAGTAGATTTTTGCTTTAGGCTAACCAAACAACAGAAGAAAGAAAAGGACAAGACTTGGTCTAATTTCAGACAGGCACACTTTGCTTCTCATTATGTGCCTAGGGTGAAACAAGCACCTTTTGTTGCTAGAAACACGGGAAAGGGAAAATTTGATTTTGTGCATAAGAATGCTCGTGTTGTGCCTACTGTTGTGTGTCGTGTGTCTCAGTACTGGATTCCTAAACATCTTATTTGTAACTCCAGTACCGAGACCTCGACATTTTCTGCTTCTATGTAGGCTTCTCACGCGAGGAAGGAGAACATATGGCTAGTAAATTCCGGATGTTCACGCCACTTGTTTGGTGATAAGTTTTGGTTCTCCTTCACTCGTGCATCTCGTGCTGAAAGTGTTACTTTTGGAGATGCTTCTTCCACTTCTGTTGTGGCAAAATATACAGTGAGGATCTAGGTACATATGTTCAGGGGGAGAGTATCCTTGTTCATGAAGACGGCGATGATGATGATGTTGAGAATGAGGAAGGCCGGATATACAATTTGCTGTGTGCTTGTGTGCTCGTTTTCAAGCTTACCCCTGTGCTTCACATCGACAGGTTGTCAAGCGAATTTTCAGGTATCTTCATGGTAATCAAGATTTTGGCATTTGGCTTTTCTGCTTCCTCATGCATTAGTTTAAGAGCTTTTTCTGATGCTGATTTTGGAGGATGTAGAATTGATAGCAAAAGTAAATATGGTTCATGCCACTTCTTGGGTAATTCTCTCATTGCATGGTCATCTAGAAAACAATCTTCTGTTGCACAATCAACTGCTGAATCTGAATTTGTAGCTGCTGCTAATAGTTGTTCTCAAATTCTTTGGATAGTAGCTACACTTAAAGATTATGGGGTTAATTTGGATAGTGTTCCTCTTTTGTGCGATAACACTAGTGCAATTTACATTGCTAAGAACCATGTGCAACATTCTAGGACAAAACACATTGATATCAGATTTTACTTTCTCAGAGATCATGTGGAAAAAAGGAATAGTGTGCTTCACCATGTGGATACTGAACATCAATTGACAGACATTTTCACAAAACCTTTGTCTTCTTCTCGTTTTGCTTTTATTCGGGGAGAACTTGGGGTTATTCATCCAATGGGTTTGTTTTGAGAGGGAGTTTTATTGGCAAGTCTTTTACTTGATGAGCTTACTTTATCATATCTCTTTATATATTATGTAATTGAGCTGATATATGATAATCTAAATTGCTTTACTTGAGCTAAAAGTGACATTGCAGAATTCCTTGGTTTGATTGTCTATAGCTAAATACTCTGTGATATCTTACTCTTCTAGGCTTGATATTGAATTTTCTTGACAATTTTGGGCTATGGAGCAAGTGTGTTTTCAGCTTTACTCTTTCATAAGACCTTTTAATCGCTTTTGCATGTTTACAATCAAAGAAAAAGTAAAGAAAAGGGAATCAGCAAAAAAAAAGGTTGTTAAAAGCAAAGGCCTCATGTTATGTGCTTCAGGTATGCTTTCCCTAAAGAAAAAAGATGTATGCTTCAAGCATGCCATTCCCTCAAAGACAAGATGTATGCTTCAAGCATGCCACTCCTAGAAAATAAAAGAAGTATGCTTCAAGCATGTCACATGCAGTTTATTATTTAAAAGATTAAATTGGTTTACTAGATTGGAGTTGAAACTACTTGCTCACCCTGAGTTGTTAGTTACTTCAGTTTTGAGCCTTGCTTTTCTGCTGAGATGTTGCTTAGTACTTGACTATAGTTGACTGAATTGAGGTTGAGATGCATATCATTTCCTATCTTGTTAAAATCACATTAAGTTCATGTATTTTGCATATTATGTGATATATAAGGTTATATGATTGAATGAACCCATCTTTTCCTATCTTGGCACTCCCTTTTTTCTCTTTTGTGAAATCATTGCTTTAGGGAAAATTCTGAACTTGTTTTTCTCTTTTTTATACTCTTGATGAATCCATTGTTAAAGAGGGAGAAGTTTAAGGAAAAAGGGGGAGAAGTTTTTGGGCTTTTTGAGAAATTTTAGGAGCTTTTGGAGTTGTTGGACACACATTGCACATTCACTCACATTTTTCTTCTTAAGGGGAGTTTTGTTACTTTGCATATTGGTCAAAGGGGGAGTTTTTGTGTTTTTCACTTTGGTCTAAAACTTTTCTTGTGAAGTGAATGTCAATTGCAAATGTTCAATTCTACGTAGTGTTGCCAATGTTTTCATCAAGGGGGGGGATTGTGAAATCATGTGCTGAAAAATTGGTTTAGAATTGAATTTGCAAAAGTGCTGGTTCAGATAATTATTTGATATGCCTGTGATAGCATGGTAATTGTTTTGCTTGATGCAATGCGCTTGTGTGAGTGGTTGCATGGACTGATCATGAGTCAAGTTGGAAGAACTTGTGCTCGAAAATTGTTTTATGGTTTGTTCATGTGCAGGTGTTGCTCGAGGGCGAACGTGGTAGATGACGGGACCAGAACTAGGTTCATGGAGGAGCTGAGGTTCGGGACTAGGTTCTAGAGGAACTGAGGTCTTGGTGGTCAATGATGTCATGCGGGACGTTCGTGCTAGAGAATGATGCACATAAAGAATGGTTAGTCATGTGAGTATAGCAGGTGGCCATACGCGTGCAAAGGGTTACTCACGTGAGTATGGTAGGGTTGCCATACGTGTGCAAGAGTTATACTCGGTCAGGTTAGGCCAAGTGGAGTTGTGTTGAATACAGACTCCTTCTAGGATTAGAAGTGGGAATTGTATTCAGGACTCTATGTGTTTGCTCTATATAAATAGGGGGGAGGTGCCTCCTGTTTATGCATCAAGTTTTGGGCGAGTTTTAGGGTTGTACTATTTTGTTTGGAGTGCGGTGACCAGATCAAAAGGTGAAATAAAAATCAAGTTCTTCAAATCTCTCGGCGAGCTATAATTCTAGTTAGATCTATTCTCGTCATCTTCTGTCACAGTAAGCTTGTAAGATTCATAACTTTTGATCCGTAAGTCCGATCGATCTGATTCTTTTTGGGTTCGATTCATATTGGAATCTAGTTTCTTGTGTCCAAATTTCAGATCGATCCGACGGTTGGATCTCCAGGAATTCGCATTTTACCGAACATCTGTCAATCTGTTTTTTGCTAATACGAAGTTGTTTTTTGAATCCGAGTTAGGATGAAGTTTTAATAGATTGAAAATTTGGTTTTAGCTTACACACAATTATTCACCCCCACTGATTGCTATATTCTTATATCTCGATCCTACAGGATGAACTCGTAGGCCAGCATCGGGACGTCCACCTCCAGGCAGCAGCCCAGCAGCCTGACGATGTTTCGGTGGTTGATCTGCGAGAGGATTATGATCTGTTCACGAACTCCTCCTTGCAGTCGTCGCCGATCACCTTGGACTTCTTGATAGTGACCTCTCTGAGGTCGTCCGGCCAGTGTCCCTCTGTAGACCATCCCATGGCCACAGCGTCCGAGGACCTGATCATCGCTGAAATTGTTCGTGGCTTTCTTGACCTCTTCTTCCGTGAGTATGCGCACCGTGTCGACTTGCCTCGACATCATCTCTTCGTATAGCTTGAGACCTCCATTCTGCTTGAAGTACTCCTGTTTCTCCGCTATGTGCTTTCTTCTCTGGAGTTGTATTACCAGCAAGCATGACAGAGCCATCACCACAATAGCACAGACGCTAAGGCCTGCAAATTAAAAAGCAGAGTTTCATGACAAGGTTGGGGGTTAATGATTCAGTTAATGGCAGTGCAAAGGACTGGATTTGGATCCTGTACTCTCTTCCAAAATGACATACGTTATGTCGTTTTGCGTCCATTTTTAAAACAAATAATTTTGCATCCAAAATTGATCTCTTTTTAATGTTCTCGAATCTGGCTAGTATCAGATTTTCATGCGCATAGTCCAACGGGTAATTAAAGCACGCAGGCAGAATGTCCAAAGTCTATATATACTACTTCATGTACACGCCACGCCTAGCCAGCAAACTCGTAAATCTCAGGAAAAATTGGCAACCATATATAATTAATTGCATCATTGGATGCCATTGTCACCCACCTCTACTCGATTTATTGTCTTCATTAGAGGATAATTTTTTTAGATGTAACCTAGACCGGTTCAAGGATTGCATAAACATAAACTAGGACGCACTTGACCGTTTCTATCAGTCATTCCAATGGCTAGATATATAAAAGCATATTAGCTAGGATCCATGGGCAAATTCAAAGCGTGCTCGAATATTACACGAAATCGAAGTACATATATAGATTGCATGTGTGGAAAGAGGACCTACAAAGTCCTTACCTACGACCACTTTTGCCGCCATGGGCAGAGCTTGTTGGCATCCATAATTTGTGCCATCTGGTTTTGTTCCGGTCTTGCATTTGCAGTGGTAGCTCCCCGGTGTGTTGATGCAGACTCCGTGTCTGCACGGGTACACATCCTTGTACTTGGAGTCCTGCTTGCGCAGCGCGCACTCGTCTATGTCTAAATAGAATTACAAAGTTAAGTACTAAACAAGTAGTGGTACTTATAATTTGCTTAAGACAATATATCCGTATCTTGTGACTAATGATCAGTTGAGATAGGGAGTACAAGTCAGCTCTTAGTCACTAGCTAGCTATTTTTACAGATCTATACGATTTCTTTTTTCACTGTAGATGTTAATAAATAAAGGGCTTCTAATTAGCGCAAAATTGCTGGTAAGAAAACCACTACTGCTCCTGCCACCCCTTTTCACTGCGTCTAACCCCCACCGTTGACCGCCACCAAGTACAAGGAGCCATGGATCACCGAGAACACGGCAGAGCTTCACATAGGCCAACTTGGGCCGCGGCTCACCTTCTTCTTGGTATCTCTATCTGCATACTTAAAAAGCTAGCAGACATGTTAGTAGGGGAGCTAGCTAGGGTGCAAACCGAGCCGATAATTTCAATCTAACTGGTTGACGGAAGGCCTTCGGAGCAAATTTGGAAAGGAGAAATAGGGCATCCGGCACCATCCCTTCCGCTCCGGCTGTAAGAAAAATTAATGTAAAATAGCATACAGGACAAGCCATAGATTAGTAGCTTTGCCCGCCCTCTCCTGTCCAACATTAATTAATTTACAAGTTCAAGGATTAGTTTTTCCAACGTTGATGTTTCATCACTGTAGATGTACCTCTCGATATTTTTTAAGCTTCGCCACTTACCGGCAGGAGAGGTGTTGCCACCGCCAAATCGATCGCGGTCTCCCGCTGCTAACTTTTTGACTGTTTTCGTAAATTTTTTCGAAAAAAGCCGCACAACAAATGAAATAACAAATAACTGATATCCAGCGGATCCAGTCCCTACACAATTTTATTAAAGAGGTATATAAAGAGGTACAATATTAACCCAATGTTAAACATCACAAAGAACCACATTATTGTCATTCTAATAAATATGGCTATCGCGCTATTTTATCGCACTACAATTGTATAAAATGTGAATAATAAATAAGATCATTCAACTGCATGCCCAATAACATTACAAGAATTTACAAACCATTACAACAGTAATAGTACCAACACTACCATTCATATGTACTACTGGTTCCACAATATTATACTAATACTACGCTAAAATTTGAATAATATGGATCCATTATCTACTCTATACCTCGATATTTCATTTACGGCTAATTATACTCAAGTGTTCATTGCATGCACTTTTACCATTATACTATTGATCGCACTACTATCACACCAACTACACAATATTTTTTAACAAATTGTCTCGCCCATTTGTGTACTACTCAGTACGCAATTACCATTATTTTATGTCCATGTGATTGTACTAATACCATCGTTTCGCGCACTAAAAATGACACTAATGTTGTGCTAATTATACTACTAACATAATAACAAAATACTAAGCTTCATGAACATTCCAAACTAACCTTTATGAAGCTCTCCTTAGGATTTAATATCCCGACGGATGTATGAGCTAACCGTTACGAAGAATACCTGCAAAACACAGATCCCTCATCAAATCATTGAAACTACAAACTCCAACAAAATTTCAACAAAATATGAATATCGCAAAAACTCCTTCGAAAATACGCTTCTGAATTTCCTTCTTCACCTCGTTTTGCTCTTGCTCTCTATTTTCCCTCCTCTCTTCTGCCTCTCGGTTATCACCTCTCCTCTCTTCTCCCTTGCTCTTGCTCTTCTTTGTGTCTCACGTTGAATGCTCGGTGCAGATCATCGCAACAGAGGAGGGATATATAGCCTGCGCGAAAGCACCGAAGCTTAGCCTTGCTTTCGGCGGATAGATGTGACTGAACGACGTGATTTAAATCACGCATGCATGGCATACGGGGCCTCTCCTCCCTGCGTGACACACAAACGAACAATTATATATTTTCTCCACGCGTCAATTATTCACTTACTTAGCCCCCTTCAGATTCATGGATGTGTACTATCTCATCTTCTTTTAGCATGTGGCTGGTCCCTTATCGTGCACGGCTGCACTCTCTTTCCATGTGCCTTAGCAGAAAAGGAATACGAATGCCGTGTCTTCTCCTCCAGCCGTTTGGGACCGCTGGAGGTGACTGTGCTTGCGCCTCCAGCGGTTTCGGTTAGCTGGAGGTTGTTGTTCGTTCAGTTTTCCATTTTTTTAATCGCTGGCCGGTAAAAAATTGAGATCCAACGCTGGAGGTAATAAAAAAAATTCAAGCGGACTACATCCGCGGGACTCGGTCGGAAAAATTTTAAAAAATTACGCTACGGACTGGATCCGCTAGATACCACTGTGTACGGGCTATTTCTGTTATTTCATTCATTATGCGGCTATTTTCGGAAAAAATTCGGCGAACAAGACTAGAACAGTAAAAAATTCCACATGTGGAATCAGATTTTGTTATAAAATATTTTGGAATTGGGAGACAAAATAATTAACTTTGGTAGCCGTTGACAAGGTAGGGTTGCCCTCGTACCCCTGCGAGCAGTTGCACAGGTACCCCATGCAGTTGCTCGAGTTCACGCAATGGCTGTACTTGCTCGCGCACGCAAACTCTCGCCGCGCCTTCTCGCCGGCCTCCGGGCACCAGCCATCCCTGACGGCCCAGTCGGCCACGATGGGGGCAAATGGCATCTGGAATGAATCCTTTGACTGTCTTGATCAAAGTTTTATGTTGCCCATGCGAACAAAGTTTACGAGGATGACAATAAAAAAAAATTTCGCACGGCACAAAATGAAGGCCACCATAATCCAGATCTCTACTCGCAAATGCATTTGCAAAGCTATGATTTTGCGCCATCGGTTCCAAACAAAATTGGTAATAACAAACGCGTCAATTTCACATGATCTGCTTCTGATGGTGGCCGACGTGATCAAACAACTTCACTTTTGCACGACCACACCGCGACGGAAACGAGGAAAACACAAGCGTACTGTATTTTTTTTAGATGGAACACTGGGATTCCATTAGACTGGGACGCAGCTAAATCGCTAACCACATGAGCCATTACAGAGTCCGGAGCTGAACCCAACCAAACAACGGAAGGGTCATTCTCCAACTCGGCTCTTAGCGCCGCAAGCGCATGAGCAGCTTTAGGGCATCTCCAATAGTGCCACTTTAGCTAGCTATAAGGGTGCTAACTCAGCATTTTGCTTAGGTGGATGAGAGAAAAGGAAGAGAGAGATATATGCTTACTACTAACATATAGTCAGGCTATAGCTAATTCCAAGACATTTATCACCTCTTACATATGGGCCCATATTTAATTTTGTAGACAATACTATAGCTAGTCTATTGGAGAGGTTGTCTATTAGCTATCTATAAATGACATGTACACTTCTTATAGCTAGTAGTTGACTACACCATTGGAGATGCCCTTATTACAGGAATAGCTGAAAATCAATGAAAAATGATCCCAAGAATATCAGTGTTCTTTTGACTCCAGCCGACGTGGATATAGATCAAGCTGGCATCAATCTCGTCGCAAGTTCAAATATTTGTTGGTGCTTTGCACTTCCCAGCCACCTTTCTCAGATGCCTTACTACGTTATTTCTCGTAGCCCCACCATACACACATACTGTGATGCAATACCATTGCAAATAATGAGGATGGTGGATTTTTCGATCCATGGGATACATATAAACGAATTCAAAATCCATTGCAAATGACGAGGATGGTGGGCAAATCAATCGATTTCATCAAACTAAATTTGGCTTGAGGGCAGATTCACGGTGCAGGATAACGCTACTCCATTTATTTGCAATCTAAGTAAACAACAGCACATTCCCTGGATAGACAATGCAACAAGGTGCGGAATACTACAATATAATTTTTTGGGAAGGGTGCCTATGAAAATGCGCCTATCTCATCTCTGCTTGGGAGCACCATTCATCCGTACAAGTCCCGGCCACATCTATCACAGATTGGTTTTGCAGCCTCCGATTCTGTCTTTGTGATCTGCTTCTGCACATTTGGTAAGTCATGCTCCAGCACATCACTGAGCGCCTTTGATGCTTCTGCAAGCTCCTCAGGACTGAAAGCCGTAGGATTTTAAGATTAGTGAACAAACAATATTGGATAATATGATGGTAGCACATGCAAGCTTATGGATAACTAGAGAACAAGGTATGATGATACAAGGGCAAAGGGGTCATACCTTATTGAAAGGGGAGGGGCTAATCGAATTATAGTGTCATGTGTTGGCTTTGCTAGAATTCCTCTCTCCTTCAGTTTGATGCAGATATCGTATGCAGAAGCAGGACATAGAGCTTGGTTGTTCAAGTCTACTGCATTCAGCAAACCCCTTCCACGTACCTCCCTAATAATCTGAGGAAATTTCTGCTGAACCTTTTGTAACTGATCTCTGAACTCCTGACCTAAATTTGCAGCTCTGCAAATCAGTAGATGGTTAGAAGAGAAAAGGCCATAGAACTGAATCTTGAAATAGCAGATTACCTAGCAAATTTGAGAAGAGACGATCTAGAAAATTACTGGAGTATCTTGTAATAAACGAATGTACCTTTCAACAAGGCCTTCATCTCTGACCACTTTGAGTGATGCAACTGCCACGGCACTTGCCAATGGGTTCCCACCAAATGTACTGCCAGAGGTCAAATATAAGACTGATTCAGGAACAAGACATACAAAAAATGTTTATCTAAAAATAACAAAAAGATCATATTGGAGTGTAATTTCCTTAAGTGTGATGGGCAAAAACTGGATGACATCGTGCAGACATTGATGCTCAGTTAGGAGAAAAATGAATCCGTTGCCATTTAACTTCACTTTGGAATGAACCAAAAGAAAAAGATTGACAACAGTTCATACCTTCCATGTTCTCCCGGTTTGATACACAGCATGACATCCTTATCCGCAAGAACTGCACTGACTGGAACGACTCCAGCACCAAGTGCCTTGCCTAGAATCTGGAGAGTTGACATACTTACAAAATTTTAGTTGCATATCCTAGAGCAAATGAAATTCTCACCAACAGGTACTTGTGTAGTGACTAGTGAGAAGAGATAAACAGAGTGCATCACAAAATAAACTTACCACCACATCAGGCCGTACGTCTTCCCAATCACATGCCAACATTTTGCCAGTTCGAGCTATGCCTGTCTGGATCTCATCAGCAATCATCAGAATGTTGTGCCTAGAACACAAGTCTCTAACAGCTTTCAAATAGCCTTCTGGTGGGATTTTCACCTACAAGAAGTTGTATGAACATAAAGAGTATAATTGTGAAGTTGGGAATATGAGGACATCAAGCAATCATGAGAGAACAGTAAAACTGGATATAGGTATCATAACAACTAGAGTTTAAATTTTAAACCACATATTTTTGTAGACAAATTGGCTCTTGTTTAGTTTAGCGTTTTAGCTGACAAAATGTGGTAAGGGACTAAAAACTCAAATTTGACATTTTTGTTTCTTAAATGAACTAATCAAGCTACCTGAATACTTGCAAATGATTCTAATGAATGAGGTCTAGAATTTTTAAAACAAAAGGGCATAGTGTGACATAAATATGCATACCCCAGCTTCTCCTTGGATTGGTTCAAATAAAAAACCACATATCTGATCTCCGTGCTCTGAACCAAATGGTGTTTGTCAACATGTATGTACACACAAAATAGTAAAAGTAGCGTATGGTTGCTACAATTAAATAGATTCACTACCTTTAAAGATTTTCTCCAACCCATCAGTGTCTCCAAAATCAACTTTAAGATGACCAGGAACCAAAGGACCAAAACCACGAGTGGCATCATTGTCACAGCTCATAGAGATGACACCCAATGTCCGACCATGAAAACATCCACAGCAAGAGACAATCAAAGCCTGCAAAACGTCATATATTTGACAAAAATAAATATCAATGAATCTCCAACTAATCAAGGTAAGCAGTGCATTTGGCAAGGCATGGAATATGATAAATTTCCTATAGTTATATACCAAAGCAATCAAACAGTTAAGCAGGAAAACAAAAACCATATGTGCTGCAGCAGCTTTTTTTAAGTTTATAGTAAGTTTTTTCATTTATTTAATATAATCATATCATATTAATATGTGCTTTCATGATATCCAGATAAAATGAGCAAAACATAAATATGAGAGCAACACTATACTAAAGCAAGGAACAACTGAAATCAGCATATCTCCAATCACAACACCACTCTCAAGTACTATTTGCCATTATTTCGTCACAAGTGTAGGTTAACTCCTAAACTCCAACCCCCCCCCCCCCCCAGCGTGTTTTAAATTGGCACCCAGTAGGCAGTGAAACAACAAGAAATTTTTAGCATACAATTTTATAATATTAAAAATCCCTAATTTCATATAAGAGCACATGAATCAAGATAAGCCATATAGTTGCAAAGAGACATCACAGGGGAAGCCTCTGCACTTGGTGGGCTACACCTTCGAAGGAAGCCTTGACACATGGGGAAAGGACAGGGAGTGGCACTGCAGCACCATGGGAAGCGCCGCCGCCAGGGAATGCTACGCCACCCACCATGGTCGCCACGCCATCTTTGCCAGTGGTCGCTGCACTGCCAGTAGGGGCCGCACCGCCAGGGGAGGGAACTACACTGTCAGGGGAAGCGAGGAGGGGGACTGCGCTTTCTTCAATTTCACTGTAGGGCTCTCGATCTGGGGGTCTAGGGTGGTTTGGAGGCTTGGGATACTCCGTGGGATGAGCTACATCTGAGTGAGAGGTAGAATGTGACTAGGACACAATCCAATCGGCAAGTAATAGGGGCAGGAGTGTGCCATGTGGGCCACGTACGGCAGTCTCCCAATGAGTGCATTGGCAGTTCCGGCAGTTTAGACGAACCAGACAAGCTTAACAGAGGGCTTGTCATGAAGTCCTAAATTCAATGGCATATTGTAAAGAAAAATTGGAACCCGATGGTATCTTGTGAAGGAGTTATTCATTGGCAAATCGTAAAGAACGTCGATGGTATATAATCAATCTTCTCATTACGTATATATACGAATACATGGGCTAAATACTTAACATTTGCACCCACATGGGCTAAAATATTTGTGATTACGGTCATAGTCCAAACAATATATGTCATTTGTTACATTTGAACAATTGAACTTCCATACTATGTACTTTGAACCCCCATCGCCGGAATCCCAAATCCGCCACTATATCCAGGAGCACGATATCAGCGACAGATGCAATCTCATCTAGTCAGAGCTTACTTAAAAGCTATGCACCTTTGTATTAATAGGTTATAATTCCATGGAAGCACAAGCACATGCCAGCATGGAAAAAAAGGGACTACTAGGATTGAATTAACATGCATTTGTGTGTGAAGTCATACCTGATTTTTGGGTATATTTTTCTTTTCATAACCCCATTTCCTTGCCAATTTAATAGCTGTCTCCACTCCTTCAGCTCCAGTGTTCATTGGCAACATCATTTCATACCCAAACATGCTTGTCAAATATTCCGCAAAGATTGGGAATTTGTCATTGTAGAAAGCTCTGGAACTAAGTGTCAGCCTTTCTGCCTGTTCTATCAAAGCTCTTAGGACTTTTGGGTGGCAATGGCCCTACAAAAAATTGCAAAAGGTACATCATTTGTGTGCATAGAAATAAGTTAGCTCAAAATAATGTATGAGAACTAAACATTTTTGCCATCCAATTCATGGCCAGACCAAATAGCATTCAATTATAGGATATACTGCAAAGAAAATCACCTGGTTGACTGCAGAATAAGCAGAGAGAAAATCAATGTATCTGTTGCCTTCAGGGTCCAATATATGTGAACCTTCTCCTTTGGAAAACACCATGGGAATCGGATGGTAGCTGCAGGCAGTGAAATGATCAGAGCACAGCAAGAGTTTCGAACTAATAGTTCAGGCAATTGCATCATCAAAATCGAAAGCTCGCAGTTGCATGTAAAAGTTGAGAACCTCAGAACTTACGACCAATCAAATAAAACTAGTAAGAGATGTCTACATCCCAACCAAATGCAACAGCAAGCGATCCCTTGGACGCATCAAAGTAAATTTGAAGGTAGTTCAGACAAAGGCGACACCGCTCAGTCATTGTCACTGCCATGATATTGTGGATACAGAAATATGAGAGAGCATCCAACAGAGTACTAGCAATAAACAAAATCCCCGAGTCTACCGTCTATACATGACAGAATCTTTTCAAAATTGCTTGTACAAGCTCAATTCGAGGGTCTAAGCGCTCCACTAGCCGGGGCAACGGCGTTGCATCAAGATCGAGAACTCATGACGGGTTTAATCGAACCAGGAGGGAAAACCCCAACCTTTGGTTGCAAGAACGCAAGCGCAAGCGCTAAAACCTACGCTATCCGAGCACGATCCCATCAGGTACGGAGCCCGGAGCCCTGAAGGCACTTGCGCAAGCACATGGCGGGCGAGGGCGTACGACAGAGACGAGGAAGAGAGGGGCGATCGGGAGCACCGTACTTGTGCGCGCTGCAGTCGCGCTCCATCCGCATCAGCTCCTCCGAGGACAGCGCCGCGGCCGCCGAGGCCGACGCGGAGCACATCCCCCTCCGCGCCAGGGCCGCCACACCCCGCTGCACCAACGCCGCCATCTCCGCACGGCACGCCCTTCACGTACGCAGGTGAGCGATCTGGTGAGCTACCATGGAGGCGTTCGAACCGTACCCCCGCTTCAGGCAGGTTGCTTCGTGACTCGTGTTAGACTATCTCCGACAATTTCCCTTCATTCCCTTCCCTCTCCTATTCCCTTACCATATTCATTCCCTTTATTTCCTACTATCTCCAACAGCTTTCCCTCAAGAGAATTTGTGAAGTGATTGGAGAGAGAATCCCTTTCTATCCAGATTCTCTCTCCAAATCCCGTCCGAAGGGAATCCGCTGGAGCACTTATGATCTGTTCGTGAAGGAATTTGGAGGCTGAAGGGAAGCTGTTGGAGATAGTCTTAGAAGCCTCCGTCCGAGGCAAGTTTCATTTCACGGTTTTGGTTAATAAATGAAACAAGATTTTTTAATGTACAGTTTTATTTTGCGGTTTTATAGGCTAACCATAGCATTTAATTGTTGTATAGTATTGTGAGTGGGAGGATAAAACCTGTCGTAGCGAACACCAAGCAATCAACATTCTATTTCTTTAGAAGAAAGAAGAAGGGGAAAGAAAAAAAGGGAAGAAAAAGAATATTACTTTTAGAAATGATGAAACTTAGGCGTGAATGCGTCTCAGTGAAGTTTCATTCTATTTCCAATGCGTTGGAAACAGTGTGCATCCAGTTTCAACTAGATGAAACTGGTCTCCTCTCCTCATAATTTTTTTTGCTATGTCACTACTTTTGCTGATATGTCACCTCATTAAATGATAATGAAACTCCCATTGTGAATGGTCTTAGAGCATCTCCAAGAGAGATTCATAAAAAAGAGTCCTAAATTTCAATATAGGACCCCAACTAATTAGATTTAAGACTCCAAAGAAATGTTCACTCCAGCAATTAGGCCCTAAAACCCAACTACCATCTAATTAGATAGGGCCGAATCACAGAGTTGCTAAATATAGCTACTCGCCCAGGGGTCCTAAAACAATTTACTAAATTTTAACAATTTAGGATCCTTGCTGGAGTTGATCTTTTCCCCTAAAAACCCTGTAATTAAAGTTAGGGCCATATTTAGGGTCCCTCTTGGAGATGCTCTTAGGTTGCGTCGCGGTTGCTGCGTTGGGATTAGGGATGGCAATGGCCTCATTTTCCTTTTTCGGTGGAGAATTTCTCTATTAGAGCGTGGGGTGGAAAAGTTATTTTTCTATTAAGGTTATTAATGAGAAATCATCCTCATCGAGAAAACAGTTACATGTCGTTCCATTGATCTCTGTCCTGTTACCCATCTCCGCCCTCATTGCTTCGGCTCGGCACTCCCGAAATCACTTGCTTCCCCGTCCTGAAGTCCCGCACTCCCGCAGTCGCTCACCTTGCGGTCTCACCCCGTCGCCTCCGCTGGTCTGCCTCATGCTTGTCGCCTCTACCGGTTCGGCTCACCCCTCGTCCTCCCTCCACTCCCTTTACCACCCTCTACCGTTCTCCGCCTCACCCTCGTTTTCTCCCACTACTGCCTCTGCTCCCTTCGTTGCCTCCGCCTGCTCCGCCTTGCCCCCATCGTCTTCCTCGCTGCCTCTGCTCCCTCCGCTGCCCTCCACTCCCTCCGTGGCCCACCGATAAGCCTGAGGCTAGCCCAGCCACCGGCCACTACCAGCTTTGACTAGACCACCCTCAAGACCTCCTTCCTCAATGGCATCGATGCGTTTCGCGACTTCATATTCTACTTTCGCACATTCTCTACTTCTTTGTGCTTATGATTGTGGGAGAGATTGCAATATGAGGCTTGTGGTTGCATATTCGATTAGGTGTTGCCCCCCCACCCCCCATGTCTCCACAACACCCTCCATGGTGCCCCTCCCCACTGGCACTGGCATGGAGACATGGATTCTTCTCTGTTATTGGGTATGACTCCCCACGGGGATCCATACTCCGACAAGGACGAAAAACGCGGCGAAGTGGTCCTCGATGCTGGGACAAGGAACAAGGGGTTTCCTCCTCTCAGGGACAGGGAACCACTCCCTACCGTGGAACGTCCCCGTTGCCATCTTTAGTTGGGATGCGTAAAAAAATATCAGAAGCAATATACTTATATACACGAATATATAGTATCCTCTATGTCCTCTCTAGTCGTGCAGCTTTGTAAAAATTCTGCAAAACTTTCACATAATTTCTTTCGAATTGAGCTAACATGCATTTAGGGATAATGAATTGATGACTTCCACTACATCAAAGTGACACTCTACCACAAACTCTAAGCTAATAATCTGAAGTGCATGGATACATAATTCTAGTAATCGCCAATAAATCATGGCTTTCTACCAATTTGATGGTAAGAAATCCAGGGATTGGTAATCAACCAAGATTACCATATTGATATTCGGATGCATGGTAAATTAGTACTCCAGTGTAGGCAAGAATAAAGGATTCACGATATAGAGTTCTGTTACTAGAATAGTAGAATATTCCCAGTTAGAATAGGTACAATAACAAAATCCACTATTTATTGCATCTCTTATCCATATCATCTAGAGTAATCAATAAAGCCAGCTTGTACAATAGTTATTTCTAAAGATTGTCTCTAGATGTTGTGCAATAACTGTCTCTTCTCTCTTGTACATAAGTAATCTATCTTGTTTCCCGTGTAATATTGGCTACTAAATAGGAGCCGGCTTTCTTTTTTTTCCCTCTTTTCTTATTTTTTTATAGAACAAAACTGATATGTACATACTTATATAACCTAAATGATTTTGTTGTACTTGTTCTTATTATTAGGGCTGAGGAAAGCTTTAACCCATAGTCTAGAGATAAAAGCGCAATTGAAGTCCATCCACCTCTGCAATCGATCTGCTTATTCATCTCCCCAACTCGGTGAGTTGAAATTAATGCGAGAAAAAGGAGAAAGAAGCACGCACGAACGGGACTCCACTCCACTTGGGCTCACCGGCCTGCCACCGCGGCGTTGCATACGTGCTCGCTCTCGCTGGCGCTAGGCCTGGCCGCTCACGTCACCATACCGTTTCGATGGTTGTTGCGTGGAATTGCGATCCGATCAATGTTCCAAATTTTGTTTTGGGCTTATATCTTGTCATCCTTCAAAATATGAAATTTCATCAAAATCTTATTATTTCGAAAAAAATTCAAATAAAATTCAAATCTAGCTCTTTTTTGACTGAGATTTTCGAGATCTCACAGAGATTTACTGAGATATCGACAAGATTTGCCGAGATCTCGGTGATTTTTAACCGAATGAAAATCGGTCCAAAAATCATAAAAAAATTAAATTTTTTTGTGGATGGTCCTAACACATCACTAATATTCTTATAAAAATTTTAGATGATAATCAAGGTCGAGAAAATTTTTAAAAATTCAAACAGTGCTATTGTCCTGATAAAAAGGCTAACCAGCAATTTCAACTGAATGAAAAATAGTGCAAACCATGTTAAAAACTTTTAAAAAAAATTCTGGATGGTTCTAACACATCCATAATATTCCCATAACATTTTTAGATGGTGATCAAGCTTGCGGAATTTTTAAAAATTTGGATAGTGCTACTGAAGGCTGATCGGCAAATTTCAACCGAATGAAAAATGGTTCAAATCATGGTACAAAATTTAGAAAATTTTTATGGATGGTCATGATGCATCACTAATGCTCCCATAAAATTTTAAATATTGATCAAGCTTTAAAAATTTATAAAAATGCTGACAACCGAGGTTCTTAATTTATGACTGTGAGAATTAATGTGTATTGGCTAACTAGATGATTTACCGACTGTTCCACATAAAAAACGATTTGAAGAATCCTATTCGATCAACATACGATCAAATCTGGTCAAATTTTTGTTAAAAAATAGAAATTTCTATCAAATTTATCAAGATCTCGTCGAGATTTTAGGTTACTGTAGCACTTTAACTTTTTTTTTTCCAAATTTTTTAGTTTCACCAGGATTATGAAACTCGGGAAGGGTCCAAAATCGAAGATGTGACACTACGGAATGACGGTATGAGACTTTTTCGATGTCGGCATTAAGGTACGACTTTTGTACCTGTTTTTGGGCTTTTCCTGGGAGTTTGGGCCATTCTGGGGGAGAATTTGGGCCTTCCGGGGGAGTTTGGGCCTTGGGGGACCTAACTCGGGCCTTCGGGGACCTTTGTGGGCCGAAGGTGGGGGGAGAACTGGCCCATGTGGAGGAGATATTGGGCAGCAAAGCCTGCTGCCCAACCTCCTTGCACCACACCCCCATCCCACCAACCCTAGCCGCCATCCCCCTCATCCCTTGCGCCTCCCCCTAGCCGCACCCCTCTTGCCCTTGCCCTCCACCTCCCCACCCTTCCCTAGCCACCATCCTCCCCTCCCCTAGCAGCCCCGCGACGTCCTCCTCCGTGGTGTTTTTTGTTTTCCCGCTCGGTGGATCGCCGGATTGGGGAATCTCCGGCGAATCGCTGCGGTTCGGAAGGAAGGAGCGGCCGGAAGGAATGGAGGTTTCGTCGTCGTTCAGTTCTTCTTGAAAAGGTAACGAATCGTGGCTCTCTTGGGGTAATTTAGGTGCTGCTAGATGGGGTATTCCATGCCTTAGATCCATGTTTATGTGCTATTCCTAGATGAGAATAGGAAATTTGCAATGCTGTCCCACGTTCTGTCCTCGGGCAGATTTGCATCCCGATCTAGGGCTCGCGCTTTGACAATTTTATAGGCGTTTTCTGGTCAGCCGGCTACTACGGAAGTTGTAGATAATTTAATTACCTTTCAGTGGATGCCAAGAACACAAAATTCCGATCAGCCGTTTAAAAGTTATGGTCGTTTTACCGAACGTTGTCAAATCTGTGACGGGATTGGGACAGATCGTGTTCATCTGTAGATTAGACAATTTTAGAGGCCGATTCAGTCTTCACGAATACTTAGAAAAAACTAGGAAATTTCCTAAGCTTCGAGAAATGTACTCTTTTACTTGATTTGGTGTGACACCACGGAGTGTCATAATCTTATAAAATGTGGATGTTGAGGTCAAAACATTATAAAATATGTAAATAGAGGTTAAAACTTTACGTTATGCCGTTTATAGCGTGTTTTTGGGCCGTTTTCGGGTGTTTGGGCCTCTCCGGGGGACTTTGGGCCTTGGGGGTTGAGTTGGGCCTCGGGGGTTGAGTTGGGCCTCCGGTGGAAGGGTTTGGGCCCAAGGGGGGGACTTTTGGGCAGCCAAATCTGGCCCCCACCCCTTGGTGCGCCCCAAACTCCCTCTCCCAACCCTAGCCGCCACCTCCTAGCCCCCCATGCGCCTCTACCCTTCCCCTTCCTCTCCATCTTCCCCCATGGCGCCACCAACCCTCTCCTCCCCTCTCCACCTCCCTCGCTGCCCTAGGGGAGTTGTCCACCTCAACACCTCGAAGATCCGTCCATTGGAGCGCTCCGCGATGAGGAGATCCGGTGGATTTGGAGTGAGGAGCGAGGAGCGGGGAGCGATCCGGGAGGAGATCTATTGGGTTTTCGTGCGTCGGGCGAAGGTATGGCCATGGGACTCCTTGGGGTTGGGGTAGGTACTGTTCTAAGGATCAATATCATGTTTTTAGATCAATTGGTGGTGCTAGATTTGAGTAGATTGGATTAGATCTAGAAGTTGCCACGTTCTCTGTTTTGGACAGCATGAGTAGTCGACCTAGGGTTTAGTTTTTCGCCAATTTAGAGTCCGAATTTGGTCGTCCGCCTGTTGAAGAAGTTGTAGATAATTTCAATACCTTTCAGTGGGTATATAGAACGTTAAATTCCAATCATCCGTTTGAAAGTTATGGCTGTTTTACCGAGCGTGTTAAAATCTGTGACGTGATTGGAACAGATCACGGTATTCTGTAGATTAAACCATTTTAGAGTCCGAATTAGTCTTTCCTTATACTTAGAAAAAGTTGGGAAATTTCCAAGTTTGTGTAGAGCGATTGCCAAGGGATCGAACGCCTGTACGGGTAGAAAGTGGAGCTTGGACAGGCTTAATTTAGTAGCAAAAGGTTAGCAATAATCCAATCAGTGAATGCAAAATTGAAGAATTGTTCAACGTCTAGTCACTAGTTGCTGACTCTAGGCTAGCAAGGACTGTGACTCAAAATCATCGGCGACGATCTGATTCCAATGAGATGAAAGAAAAAAAAAAAAATCATGAAAAAATTCGCGAAAGAAGGGAACTATCTCAAAAGATCGGGATCTTGTGAAAACAGGTTTAGCACATAAAAATTTTGGATCTGCTCCGGACTCTTTTTTTTTTTTTTTTTTTTTTATGAACGATCCGACTCGCTTTTCTTTCAAGTGCTATGCGGCGGAAGACGATCGTGTGACGATCGGACGGCCAGGTGGGCGACGATCGGCTATCGGGAGGGCGACGATCGAGCGACGATGGGCTATCAGTGGCGACGATCGGCGGCGACGATCGAAGCGGCGACGATCGGGCGACGATGGGCTATCAGTGGCGACGATCGGCGGCGACGATCAGGCGACGATCCAGGCAGCGACGATCGAGCGACGATGGGCTATCAGTGGGCGACGATCGGAAGGCGACGATCGGCGGCGACGATCGGGGCGACGATCGGCTAACAGGAGGGCAACCGGTCGGACGACCAAGTGGGCGACCAGTCGGATGAAAAGAAAACTTCGGTCCGAACACCTTTTCTTTTTTTTTTTTTCTTTTTTTTTTTTTCCTTTTTTTTTTTTTAAACAGTTCGAGACCGAAACGGAAAACAACTCGACACCGAACACAACTCGAAACCGCTGTGGGAGACAAAAATTTCTTCTGACCTGGACTCCAAGTAGACTAGAATTCAGCAACTCGACACGACGATGCAACCAAAAATTCAATAATGCAGTGTACTGGAAAGGAAATTGCGAGGCTCAAATTGTTTTGGTATGGGGAGATCCAATCTGATGGCGCTTCTCTGGACTATAGGAAAGATATCAATCTACTAATCTAGGGTAAAGAATTCTCACCGAGCAACCTGGTTTGCTCTGATACCACTTGATGGAGCCGTGATGGCAATATAGGTGTCCCGATCTTTCGATGAGAAACACACGATCGATTTGTTAGAGTCGACTTTGACGATCCGACTACACCGTACGACGACGATGCGCCTTAGCAATCGCTAAACCAACTCAATGGTTATTGATCTTGCCGTAGGCACGATCAACCTGAACACGAGGTTCAATTCCTGCAAGCAACGAAGAACAAGCAAGAACAATAGGATAAGCAATCTGAAATTGCGGATAAAGCGCAAGCAAAACAAAGTGGAGTCTTATTGACGATCTTGACAAGGTGGTCGCCCAAAGACAACTCGCAGGATCAAGTTTGCACTTGGCTAAACTAATCAAATAAAACCCAAAACCCTAAGGAGCCGATGTCCGGCTATTTATAAGAGGTAGGGGCGTGGGAAACACGTCCAAAGCAGAGGATACCAACTACAACTCTATTACAAGGCCCAAAGCCCACGTCTTCTCGATTTGGAAAAGTGACGCCAATTGTTTTGCAGATTCCCGTCGACTCGGACGGAATTTAGGGATGGGGTCGGATCCGTTGGAAAGAGGACGTCGAAACCTTTCAAACCAGTACTCATAGACCCCAAACACCCTTGTGGATCAAAAGTTATGGTCATTTTAAGTTGGTGCTGTCCTGGGGGCCGAATCCAAGTATAACTTGTGCACCGGAAGAATTGGCTTCATGCTTGATGTTTGGAAGTCCTTCTCCTTGGTTCCTAAGGACAATAAAATCATCACGAGGATTAAATAGCATTCCATTCATTAAATTATCTGTATGCAACCCGAGGAACGCATTCACCTGGTAATTGAATTGTCGTGCCCGAGCTCGAGTAATTGGCCCTTGTATGATATTGTTGGTTTCCATTGGGTTTGTAAGTATGGCCGTATCCATGGTAGTGATGTCCTCATCATCCTCCCTTCTTGCATTTGAGTCGCCCTCGACTCAAGTTCATCATCCTCTCCCAAGTATGGTTTCAAATCGGTAATGTTGAATGTGGGACTAACCCCAAAATCTGCAGGCAATTCAAGCTTGTATGCATTATCATTAATCTTTGCCAATACTTTGAAAGGACCATCAGCTCGCGGCATCAACTTAGATTTTCTTAATGCAGGAATCGATCTTTTCGCAAATGCAACCAAACTAAATCGCCTGGTTCAAAAGTTACATGTTTCCTTCCCTTACTACCAAAGAAGTTTATATTTAGCATTCATGCGTTCTATGTTTTCTTTAGTTGTCTCATGCAGTTTCATAATCAAATCAAGACGTTGTTTAGCATCAAGATTCAATTTCTCCGAAGATGGTAGAGGTAACAAATCAATTGGAGCATGTGGTACAAATCCATATACAATCTCAAAAGGGCACATCTTAGTAGTAGAATGCATAGACCGATTATAAGCAAACTCAATATGAGGCAAACATTCTTCCCACAATTTAATGTTCTTTTTCAAAACAGCCCTAAGCATAGTAGATAAAGTTCGATTAACGACCTCAGTTTGTCCATCAGTTTGGGGATGACAAGTAGTAGAAAATAAAAGTTTAGTTCCCAATTTACCCCACAAAGTTCTCCAAAAGTGGCTTAAGAATTTAGTGTCACGATCTGAAACTATTGTGTTAGGCACACCATGTAAGCGAACAATTTCACGAAAGAATAAGTCAGCAATGTTGGTAGCGTCATCGCTTTTGTGACAAGGTATGAAGTGTGCCATTTTAGAAAATCTATCCACAACGACAAAGATACTATCCCTTCTTTGTTCTAGGGAGTCCTAAAACAAAGTCCATAGAAATATCCTCCCAAGGCACGTTAGGAACAGGCAGAGGCATGTATAAACCATGGGGATTAAGTCGTGACTTAGCTTGTTGACATGTAGAACAAATGAGCGATGAAACGTTCCACGCCTCGTCTCATTCTGGGCCAAAAGAAATGGGTAGCGAGTATGTCCTCCGTCCTTTTCACACCAAAGTGTCCCATCAATCCTCCTCCATGCGCTTCCCGGAGCAATAACAAGCAACAGTAACTAGCTGGAATACATAGTTTGTTTGCTCTAAACACAAACCCATTATTGAGGACAAATTTGTTCCAAGTTTTTCCCTCTTTACAATTGAGCAACACATTTTTGAAATCATTATCATGCACATATTGCTCTTTAATCGTTTCCAAACCAAAAATTTTGAAGTCAAGTTGTGAGAGCATGGTATATCTCCTAGACAAGGCATCAGCAATGACATTATCCTTTCCCTGTTTGTGTTTGATGACATAAGGAAATGACTCAATGAATTCAACCCACTTTGCATGTCTACGGTTCAGTTTAGCTTGACTTCTAATATGTTTTAACGATTCATGATCCGAATGTATAACAAATTCCTTGGGCCATAAATAATGTTGCCATGTTTCTAAAGTTCGAACTAGCGCATATAACTCCTTATCATAAGTAGAATAATTCAAACTTGGCCCACTCAATTTCTCACTAAAATAAGCAACAGGTTTTCCTTCTTGTAACAGAACACCACCCAAACCAATTCCACTAGCATCACATTCTAGTTCAAAAGTCTTAGAAAAGTTTGGAAGCTGGAGTAAGGGTGCATGGGTTAACTTAGCTTTCAAAATGTTGAAGGCATCTTCCTGCGACTTGCCCCAAGCAAAAGGTACACCCTTCTTGGTGAGCTCATTCATGGGTGCAGCGATGGTGCTAAAGTCCTTCACAAAACGACGATAGAATCCAGCAAGTCCTAGAAAACTTCGCACTGTGTGACCGTGTTAGAGTCGGCCAACTCTGTATTGCTTCAACCTTGGCTTGGTCAACTTCAATTCCTGTGGAGTAACAACATAGCCAAGAAAAGATACTCGATCCGTGCAAAAGATGCACTTCTCAAGGTTACCAAATAAGCGTGCATCGCGTAAAGCATTAAAAACAGACGTAGATGTTCAAGATGATCCTCTAAAGATTTGCTATAAATCAAGATATCATCGAAGTAAACTACCACAAATTTGCCAATGAAAACACGTAAAACCTCGTTCATCAGTCTCATGAATGTGCTAGGAGCATTAGTCAACCCGAAAGGCATTACTAACCACTCATATAACCCGAACTTAGTTTTAAATGCTGTTTTCCATTCATCTCCTAACTTCATGCGAATCTGGTGATACCCACTACGCAAATCCACTTTAGAGAACATAGTAGAGCCACTTAGTTCATCAAGCATATCGTCTAACCGAGGAATAGGATGGCGATATCTAATGGTGATATTATTAATTGCTCTACAATCCACACACATGCGCCATGTTCCATCTTTCTTAGGTACTAAAATTACCGGTACAAAGACAAGGACTAAGAGATTCACGTACGTACCCTTTATCAAGCAATTCGTGAACTTGGCGTTGTATCTCTTGTGTCTCTTCAGGGTTGGTTCTGTAAGGTGCTCGGTTGGGCAAGGATGCCCCTGGAATTAGATCAATTTGATGCTCAATCCCTCTAATTGGCGGCAGCCCTGAGGGATGTCCTTTGGAAAGATGTCGGTGTATTCTGCAAAGGTTAGTGACAACAGGAGGCAAAGAGAGGGACATCTCCTCTAGTGAAAACAAAGTTTCTTTGCAGACCAAAGCATAGCATGTATACCGACAAACATCCAACTCATTCAAATCAGATTTTGTTGCAAGAAAACAAGCACCTTTTAATTTAATCTCATTCGGCTTGGCACAATCAAGGTTAGATTCTTTCTGTTTATGTTGTTCAAGTCCTTTGGCGACAATCTGATTTTCACTCTTAGAATTCTCTCGATTTTTCTCTTTGCTAGATCTAGCGATTTCATCCTTTACAATGGCATCAAAGCGACATTGGGTGTAGCACAATTTTCTTTTCTTTATGCACAAAAGAGTATTGATTTGTTCTACCATGATGTAAACAATCCTTATCATATTGCCACGGTCTACCTAATAACATAGAACATGCTTGCATAGGTGCGACATCGCAATCAACATAATCATGATAGGAACCTAAAGCGAAATGTACTCTTACCATGCGAGTTACCTTGAGTTTGCATTGTTGTTGAACCATTGAATGTGGTAGGGCTGAGGGTGTGGTTTAGTGGAGAGTGCTAGCTTCTCCACCATGTCCATCTGGCTAGATTATTGCAACTCCCACCATCAATGATTATTCGAATGGATCGCTCCTTGATGACGCCTTTTGTGTAAAACAAGTTGTGGCGTTGATTTGGATCGGCGCGAGCAATCTGAGCACTAAGCACACGTTGTGCAATAATACTCAAATATTGGTCGACATCACCGGCGCTCATGCACCTCGTCGTGCTCGGCATTTGGATCGCCGTCTTCATGTTCAATGAGCAAAGCATATGTTTCTTCATCAAGATCACTTGCCGAGTCATACTCGCCGTCTTCACGGATTATTAGCACACGCTGTTCGGACACTCCTTCATCATGTGACCGAAACCCTTGCAGCGATGGCCCGAACATCTTTGGTGCGTCCGTTGATGCGACCGATTTACGACGAACTATTTGTAGTAGCTTGTGTGGCACTTTTCGTCGGCGTTGGTCGTGGTGCCGAATTTGAGGTGGTGGACGCCCGCTCGTTGATGGAAGAGGTCGGCATGGTAGTACTGCCGGCAGGGCAGCAGGGGTGCGCGGTGTCCACGAAGTAGTTCGACCTGCAGAAAAGTTAGTCTTGGCCCTCGATTGACGACCACGCACTTCACGCTCAGCTTTGCAAGCAAGATGGAACAACCGAGTCATCGAATTATAATCCTTATAGTCTAGAATATCCTGGATTTCTCGAGTTAAACCACCTAAGAAACGAGCCATAGAAGCTTCCTCATTCTCAATTAATCCACAACGCAACATGCCAATTTGCAATTCTTGGTAATATTCTTCCACCGAATTCTTACCTTCTTTGTCAGAGGGCGCTGCAATTTATTCAATAAATCTCTAGCATAGTATGAAGGAACAAATCTATGCCTCATTAGCAATTTCAAGGCTTCCCAAGTGGTGGGTATATTATTTGGATGAGCACGGCAATGTTCTCTCCACCAAACAGAAGCAAAATCAGTGAACTCACTTGTGGCAGCCCTAACTCTTCTATTCTCAGGGAAATCATGGCACGCAAATTTTTGATCCACAAGTAATTCCCAACTAAGGTCACCATCAGGGTCATATTTACCTTCAAAAGGTGGCATATTGAAATTTACCTTAGGGAAAACATCATCTCGTTCTCATTCCCTTGGTCGTGGAGGATCACGTCGCATACCTTGCTGATTGAAGCGTAGCCGTTGATGGTTACGATCATTATCGTAATGGATGGGGTTGGCCTCCTCCACATCAGTGGTGTCATCATATTCGTGCTCTTCGTTCTGTTCTTCTAAATCTGTTGGGGCCTCCTGTGGAGCTGAATTGTTGCTTGGACGACGGGAGGTGGATTGGAAGCACCAGATGCAGCAATGCAAAAGTATCAAGTCTAGCCAAAATAGTAGCAAGAGTAGTGTTAGCAATCCCTTGTGCGGCCTCGATGGATCTGAGACGGTCTTCTTGCATTGACATACGCTCATTAGTGAGCCGTACATCCTCGCTAAGACCATCGGTGGCTTCCCTTGTCATCTTTTGGAAGTGAGCAATGATGCCCTTGGTTCGTGGAGAGTGATGAAGTGAACTCGTCACCGACATGGTTAGTTGATGACAAGGAAACAAAAACCACAAGTATAATGTTCCTATCAACTACTAGGTGGCAAGTCTCTCAAGCGCTCAAGCCTATGACCCAAGTTCTTACAAGTTCTTACAATGCAATAGGCGTTGTCGGTAGTTAGCGTTGTCAAAGGTTCTCGAAGTTTGTGTAGAGCGATTGCCAAGGGATCGAACGCCTCAGACGGGTAGAAAGTGGAGCTTGGACAGGCTTAATTTAGTAGCAAAGGTTAGCAATAATCCAATCGGTGAATGCAAAATTGAAGAATTGTTCAACGTCTAGTCACTAGTTCTTGACTCTAGGCTAGCAAGGATCGTGACTCAAAAGCTATGATCGGCTGACAGTCTGATTCCACGCAGATGAAAGAAAAAAAAAAAAAAAATCAGCGAAAAAAATTCGCGAAAGAAGGGAACTATCTCAAAAGATCGGGATCTTGTGAAAACAGGTTTAGCACATAAAAATTTTGGATCTGTTCTGGACTCTTTTTTTTTTTTTTTTTTTTTTTTTTGATGAACGATCCGACTCGCTTTTCTTTCAAGTGCTATGCGGCGGAAGACGATCGTGTGACGATCGGACGGCGAGTGGCGACGATCGGCTTCTCGGGAGAGCGACGATCGAGCGACGATGGGCTATCGGTGGCGACGATCGGCGGCGACGATCGAGCGGCGACGATCGAGGCGACGATGGGCTTCTCAGTGGCGACGATCGGCGGCGACGATCGAGCGACGATCCAGGCGGCGACGATCGAGCGACGATGGGCTATCGGTGGGCGACGATCGGGAAGCGACGATCGGCGACGATCGGGGCGACGATCGGCTAACGAGGAGAACCGGTCGGACGACCAAGTGGGCGACCAGTCAAGCAGCGACCAGTCGGATGAAACACCCCAAAATTTTGCTTCTCTTAAATTCATGTGTGATTTGGCACTTTGGTGAATTTTTGGAATTTTCTGGAATTTATTTGGATTTATTTGGAATTTATTTGAATTTATTCCATTTTGAAATAATTAAAGAATTTAATTTTGCAAATAAAATTTTGTTGGAAATAATTTATTTGAGTCCCAAATACCCTAAAATATCTTCCGTAATTTTTCGAATTTTTCAGTCTTTTGCTATTTTTAATGAATTAAATGAATTATCGGGAATTATTTTAAATATTAAATCATGGAAATTCAACTCGGGTCAAGTACTATTCCTCCGATCGAAGTCGAACCCGAGTCGGACTCGAGTCCGACCGAGCCACCGACTTGACCGAACCACGTTGAACCTTAACCCACGTGGACCGTCGGATCGAGATCCAACGGTCATGATCGATCGACCGACCCGAGCCGCGGTCCGACCGACCCGCTTGGCGCCAAGCCATCGTGGCCGTTGATCGCGCCACGCGGACGGGCCGCGATTGCTGCCCTCGCCGGATCCGGAAGCCGAGTCCTCCGCCGCCATCAGTGTCAACCTCGGTTTCGCGCTCTACACGGCCGAGGCCCTTTAAATACGCCGCCGCCATCGGAAGCGCACAACCGTCCGCACTCGAGCCCCCTTCTCACCTCGCTCGAGCCGCCGTCGCCCGCTTATTGCTCGCCGGAGTAGAGGAGGTCTTCCGCCGCGGTTCTTCGTTGATCCCCGCCGCATCCGCCGTCTTCCGACTACACCAAACCCAGAGCTGAGATCGCCGTGTCGCGCCGCTGGGAGTGCCAGCCTTCACGCCGGAGTTGCACGGAACGCCGCCGCGGGAGGTCGTCGTCTTAAATCTCCGGTCAAGCCAACGCGCGCGTATCGACCCTCGCGAACTTCGGACGGCCGTCCGTCTAGATCGGACCGTCACGGTGAGATCACGTTTAGATCTCCGGATCTAATCGGCCGTTGGATTTAGATCCAACGGTCCAGATTGGCCACGTTCACCCGAGCGGCGCCACCCGATCAATACGGCCGTTGATTTTCGAATCAACGGCCGAGATTGTGCCACGCGTCTTGGAAGTTGGACCGACGCGGCCGGCCCACGCCGCTGGCAGGTAGACGCTGACACGCGGGGCCCGCGTGTCAGAGGGCCCGCATGTCAGTGGCTAATCCAGCCAACTGCTGACGTCAGCGATGACGTCACCCGAGTGGTCCCACATGTCAGTGACACGATGAGTCGTGGACCGAGTCCACGGTGGACCCGAGCCGAGCGTGGACCGAGTCCATGGACCGGATGACGTCCCCCAACCAATCGAGGCTGCCACGTGTCCTTCTTGACGCAATAATTAATTTCGAAAAAGAAAATGATTTATTAATTCGAAATATTGATTCAAATTTAGATTCAAACTTCAAACGCTTATAACTTTTGCGTTTCAACTCCGATTTGAGTGATTCAAATTTCTAAATTTGTATAAAATTGAGATCTACCTAAATATGAATTTTATTTAATTTTTGGACTAAAGTTTTTCTCTGTAATATTATTTAATTGATTATTTAAACTTTAATAAATCATAACTTTTGCATTTTAACTCCGATTTGAACGATTCCAGTTTCTAAAAATCCAGAAAATTATGTTCTCTCTGGTTTGGATTTTATTTGGAGTTTTGGGATGTTTTTGCCTAGTGTTTATTTGTGTATTTGCTATTTGCACGCTTTTACGAGTAGACGTTGAAGTGCCTGGGAAGGATTCGAAGGAGAAGTGTTGACTCAGGATCCAACTCAAGACCAAGAGCAAGTACTTTTTGAAGGCAAGTTGTGCTTTGACCATGTTGATCCTATTTCGAAATCTATTTTGATTTAAACTATTGCATGCTAGTTCAGTTAGAAAGATACTTTGGTTAAACATGGGGGTTAGATAAATACCAATTTGCTATAAGACACCTTGATTACTTAAGTATGTGCCATGACCCTTGTCACCCTAGTTGTGGATTACTAGTTGGACATTATTAAATTGCCAACATGGGTTTAGACCGATGTAGTACCTTTGCTTAGACACACTTTACGTGCTCATGACATGATTTTGGACAATCAAATGCCAATATGGACTTAATGATATATTGAACCTGTTTTGGAAAAGTATCATGTGATGTTGATGGCACGTGGTGCATGGTAATCAAGCGGGGTTTGATAAAATTTTCGGCCAGGGCATGTGGCAAGAGTAATCGTGGGCGGTGTGGCAATCGGGATGTTGATTTGGTTTTTCGGGTAGTCTTGCCCTGGTCACTCTAAGGACTTAACCTTGCAAGCCTTTGAACTGGGTCATACTTGCAACCACATGGCTGGAATGGGACGGCCCTAGTTGACTAAGTCGCTAAGGACTCACTTGTGGAGCCTCAGGTGTCGATTACACCGTTTGTGTGATTGTGCGGGGAGCGTATCGTGGCTGTGGCCAGATACCCATCTAACGGTGTGTTGGTCCCATACTTCGCCTTGGCTAAGGGAAGGGATGGTGTAAACCTGAACCGGAGAGGACCACTGTGTTGTTTGAGGCTTCCAAAGGCTTTGTTACGGAACTTCGCCTTTGTGGTGTTTGATTTGTATCTTGTGGGTAAAGTGCATAACCTCTGCAGAGTTGAGAATCTATTTAAATAGCCGAGTCCACGGTACTGGACAATGCTCGGGAATTACAGTCAAGGGTTAGACTTTCTGAAAATAACTTGGATTTGAAAAGTTGGGTTGGTTTAACAATGAAGATGATGGAAATATGGTTTAGGATGGGGAAAAATGTTTATTAAATTTCTTGAAAGTTATTTATGCTTTACTTATTTCTACTGCTTTCGAATCTACTTTTATTACTTGTCAAAAGCTGTTTACTGCAAATATACCTTGAGCTATTCCTTTGTACCAAGCCATGCATATAGTATATTAGCTTGCATTCTGTGCATGACTTGCTGAGTACCAAGTACTCACCCTTGCCTCAACACAATATCAGTTGAAGAGGAGACTACGCCTGCTTTAGGAGGAAGATTTCCAAGAGGACCCGTCTACTTAGGGATGCGAGCCCGATCGATTGCCTGTGGTATCTTGGATGGCGCCACGGTTATTTGATTTTCATTTCTTTGTTATTTCTCTTTTAATAAGTTTCGCCTTGCAAGGCATATATTTGTATCTTGACCATAAGGTCAAGTAACCAGTTTGGTTATTTAAATAAAGTACTTTGATAATATCGATTGGTATGATTGTGATATATACCGATGTTAAGACTGTGAGCACTAGCGCGTTCCTGGACTGGTGCTGAATACACAGAGGGTCCGGATTTGCAAATTCGGGGTGAATCTCTTAGTCCTTGTGCTGTACCAGTCATTTTAGTACCTAAGAAAGATGGAACATGGCGCATGTGTGTGGATTGTAGAGCAATTAATAATATCACCATTAGATATCGCCATCCTATTCCTCGGTTAGACGATATGCTTGATGAACTAAGTGGCTCTACTATGTTCTCTAAAGTGGATTTGCGTAGTGGCTATCACCAGATTCGCATGAAGTTAGGAGATGAATGGAAAACAGCATTTAAAACTAAGTTCGGGTTATATGAGTGGTTAGTAATGCCTTTCGGGTTGACTAATGCTCCTAGCACATTCATGAGACTGATGAACGAGGTTTTACGTGTTTTCATTGGAAAATTTGTGGTAGTTTACTTCGATGATATCTTGATTTATAGCAAATCTTTAGAGGATCATCTTGGACATTTACGTGCATGTTTTTAATGCTTTACGCGATGCACGCTTATTTGGTAACCTTGATAAGTGCACCTTTTGCACGGATCGAGTCTCTTTTCTTGGCTATGTTGTTACTCCACAGGAATTGAAGTTGATCAAGCCAAGGTTGAAGCAATACAGAGTTGGCCGACTCCTAACACGGTCACACAAAGTGCGAAGTTTTCTAGGACTTGGCTGGATTCTATCGTCGTTTTGTGAAGGACTTCAGCACCATCGCTGCACCCATGAATGAGCTCACCAAGAAAGGTGTACCTTTTGCTTGGGGCAAGCCGCAGGAAGATGCCTTCAACATTCGAAAGCTAAGTTAACCCATGCACCCTTACTCCAGCTTCCAGACTTTTCTAAGACTTTTGAACTAGAATGTGATGCTAGTGGAATTGGTTTGGGTGGTGTTCTGTTACAAGAAGGAAAACACATTTGCTTATTTTAGTGAGAAATTGAGTGGGCCAAGTTTGAATTATTCTACTTATGATAAGGAGTTATATGCACTAGTTCGAACTTTAGAAACATGGCAACATTATTTATGGCCCAAGGAATTTGTTATACATTCGGATCATGAATCATTAAAACATATTAGAAGTCAAGCTAAACTGAACCGTAGACATGCAAAGTGGGTTGAATTCATTGAGTCATTTCCTTATGTCATCAAACACAAACAGGAAAGGATAATGTCATTCCGATGCCTTGTCTAGGAGATATACCATGCTCTCACAACTTGACTTCAAAATTTTTGGTTTGGAAACGATTAAAGAGCAATATGTGCATGATGATGATTTTAAAAATGTGTTGCTCAATTGTAAAGAGGGAAAAACTTGGAACAAATTTGTCCTCAATAATGGGTTTGTGTTTAGAGCAAACAAACTATGTATTCCAGCTAGTTACATTCGTTTGTTATTACTACAGAAGCGCATGGAGGAGGATTGATGGGACACTTTGGTGTGAAAAGGACGGAGGACATACTCGCTAGCCATTTCTTTTGGCCCAGGATGAGACGAGACGTGGAACGTTTCATCGCTCATTGTTCTACATGTCAAAAAGCTAAGTCACGACTTAATCCCCATGGTTTATACATGCCTCTGCTGTTCCTAACGTGCCTTGGGAGGATATTTCTATGGACTTTGTTTTAGGACTCCTAGAACAAAGAAGGGAGGGATAGTATCTTTGTCGTTGTGGATAGATTTTCTAAAATGGCACACTTCATACCTTGTCACAAAAGCGATGACGCTACCAACATTCTTGACTTATTCTTTCGTGAAATTGTTCGCTTACATGGTGTGCCTAACACAATAGTTTCAGATCGTGACACTAAATTCTTAAGCCACTTTTGGAGAACTTTGTGGGCTAAATTGGGGACTAAACTTTTATTTTCTACTACTTGTCATCCCCAAACTGATGGACAAAGCGAAGTCGTTAATCGAACTTTATCTACTATGCTTAGGGCTGTTTTGAAAAGAACATTAAATTGTGGGAAGAATGTTTGCCTCATATTGAGTTTGCTTATAATCGGTCTATGCATTCTACTACTAAGATGTGTCCTTTTGAGATTGTATATGGATTTGTACCTCATGCTCCAATTGATTTGTTACCTCTACCATCTTCGGAGAAATTGACTCTTGATGCTAAACAACGTCTTGATTTGATTATGAAACTGCATGAGACAACTAAAGAAAACATAGAACGCATGAATGCTAAATATAAACTTGCAGGTAGTAAGGGAAGGAAACATGTAACTTTTGAACCAGGCGATTTAGTTTGGTTGCATTTGCGAAAAGATCGATTCCCGAATTAAGAAAATCTAAGTTGATTCAGCGAGCTGATCGTCCTTTCAAAGAATAGGCAAAGATTAATGATAATTCATAAAAGCTTGAATTGCCTGCAGATTTTTGGTTTAGTCCAACATTCAAAATTACCGATTTGAAACCATACTTGGGAGAGGATGATGAACTTGAGTCGAGTACGACTCAAATGCAAGAAGGGGAGGATGATGAGGACATCACTACCATGGATACGGCCATACTTACAAACCCAATGGAAACCAACAATATCATACAAGGTCCAATTACTCGAGCTCGGGCACGACAATTCAATTACCAGGTGAATCGTTCCTCGGGTTGCATACAGATAATTTAATGAATGGAATGCTATTTAATCCTCGTGATGATTTTATTGTCCTTAGGAACCAAGGAGAAGGACTTCCAAACATCAAGCATGAAGCCAATTCTTCCGGTGCACAAGTTATACTTGGATTCGGACTCCTGGACAGCAACAACTTAAAATGACCATAACTTTTGATCCACAAGGGTGTTTGGGGTCTATGAGTACTGGTTTGAAAGGTTTCGACGTCCTCTTTCCAACGGATCCGACCCCATCCCCAAATTCCGTCCGAGTCAACGGGAATCTGCAAAACAATTGGCGTCACTTTTCCAAATCGAGAAGACGTGGGCTTTGGGCCTTGTAATCGAGTTGTAGTTGGTATCCTCTTTGCTTTGGACGTGTTTCCCACGCCCCTACCTCTTATAAATAGCCAGACATCGGCTCCTTAGGGTTTTGGGTTTTATTTGATTAGTTTAGCCAAGTGCAAACTTGATCCTGCGAGTTGTCTTTGGCCGACCACCTTGTCAAGATCGTCAATAAGACTCCACTTTGTTTTGCTTGCAGTTTTATCCGCAATTTCAGATTGCTTATCCTATTGTTCTTGCTTGTTCTTCGGTTGCTTGCAGGAATTGAACCTCGTGTTCAGGTTGATCGTGCCTACGGCAAGATCAATAACCATTGGAGTTGGTTTAGCGATTGCTAAGGCGCATCGTCGTCGTACGGTGTAGTCGGATCGTCAAAGTCGACTCTAACAAATCGATCGTGTGTTTCTCATCGAAAGATCGGGACACCCATATTGCCATCACGGCTCCATCAGGATAGCAACATTAAAACTTGCAAAAGTGGTATAACTAATCTAAAATTTGACACACATGGATGCACAGTAGGAAAAGGGCATGTGTATCGTTTCTTTACGCTTAAATGTTGTATTTAAACTTTGATGTTGAATGCTTCATTTGACAATGCATGTTGCTATGTCAATGAGATAAATGATTGAATTGCTCTTGTTGTTGTGATAAAGTGGGGTTGTGGTGCCGAAGTGTTTCGGTCACCACTTTTGTTAATAGTAAGGGTGTGGTTTTACGGTATGGCCGGTTAAAGCCATCACCGAAGAACTATTAACCCCTTGTGGGGAAAGAGTGCTTACCTTTTCTATCGTAGATCGGGTAGTTGGCTGGAGACAAATAGAAGAGTTGATGGTGGTTTCCTTCAGATGCTTTTCACCATTCTGACGGTCGGTTTTGGTTGGTCTTCTTGGTTTTAGTCAATTGAAATCAAAAGAAAAGTGTTTGGTCTTGGATTTTCGCGGATTGTTCCGTATGCGGTATGTGGTTTTGTCTTCCTTGGTTGAAGACAAAGAAGAAGAGTCTAGTGTTGCGCTTCTTTTGGTCGCCTTTCCAGCTTTGATGCTTAGTTTGTTGATTGCTTTATGGGGAGAAGCATTCAATTTATTCCTGTGTTTGTCTTTCTCCGAGGTCAAAAGAGTTATTGCGGCGTTATGCCAGACTTGGTTGTCATGGCTGAAGTTCTGTGCCTTTGTAGGAGTAAATGGTGTTTGATTTCGTCATTTTACTGGTTTGAGAAATCATCTTTAAAAGCCCTTCTTGTTTCGTGAAAGTTTGGGGTTTGGTGTTAAGGTTTTATTTGAAATGGATTACTTGATCGCTTGGTTCCCTTTTAAGAAAATTGTGTTTCAACCATTTTCCTCTATGGGAGTCTTTGAGATTGAAAAGTGTTTTGGAGAATTTCCTCTTGCATGATCAAGTTTGGGTTTGTCTCATTGCAACTTTGAGAGTCAAGCTTCTTTGTGAGTTTTGGTTGAGTATTAAAAGAAAAAAAAATGCTGCAAATAAAGTAAGTATTCGTTTAACTGAAATTACTTGTCAAAAGTGAAAATTGTTGTTTAGCATGTTATGTAGTATGTACCAATGAGGTTTATGGAATGACGTATTGTTAAGTTAATTTGCGAGTTGAAACAATTAAATGTAATTGTTACCTTTAGCTTAAGATTAGGTGAACCTCTAGTGATGTAGAGTACCCCATAGTGGGAATGATTAAATGCGTTAATGTACATGCTTAGAATCTGTTGCCATGCTTTAAAAGTGCTTATGATCCTTGTTAATGTTAAAAGTTTAAACCTTGATGCATAGTTAGAACATTAAGATGATGTAAATTAATGATACTGTTAAAGAAACCTTATCGATTGTTTAAAGATGTTCTAATCTAACGGGTTAATAGAGAAATTTAATCATGTTGACTAGTGGCTTTAATTTGGAAGTTGATTAGAGTTGCTATTTATGTTGTTGCAACCTACTAGTATATTTGGAAGTATGCAGTTGTGTCTCTACAATGCTAGTATTGATATCAATTGAGAAGACATACGACTTATTGTTAATGATGTTGTTAAGGGCAGTGTTAATGCTAGTATTCAATCTATTTTAAATTGTTGGAGTATGTTGTGTGGTGATAATTTTGTTATCACCTGTGTATAGGGTAGCTAAAAGTAATGTTGTTGGTTGATGATTATGCCCATTTGTTGTTATTGATGACTAAGTAGTGGTGGTAACTGTTTATATTACTCGTTGGAAAACCATGGTTAAAGTAGAGGAAAATTTTAACATGTTGCGATGGAGTGAGCTTTGGATAATTAACATGATGAATGATTTTATCCTTAATGAAAGTATAACTTAATCTCACTTACGAATTCTTCCCTGTGGAGATAATATTTATATGTTGAAGTCGCTTGTTAACTGAATAAGTTTCGATTGTCGAGACGTTTACATATAGGTGGTATGAAATTCATTGGTTGATCATGCTGAAAGATTTGTTGGAGCATTTGTTTCAATCTAGAATATGATGTTATATGATATGTTGGTCCGTGGGGATCTTGTTGACATAGTCTTCGTTGGATGTCTTTGGATAAGCATCATAAACTCTATTTATAAGTATTGGGAAAGGTAATAAGAGAAAGAATTTGTTTTGTAGCTCTTGTTGTAACCTGAGGGGTTTCTCGATGAGTAAATAGTGAATATTGAATGTTTAAAAGATAAGTATAGGGTTTCATGCTGAGCTTGTGTTTAAAACCTTTTGGACTGGTTTGGTTGTTTGCTATCTTGGTCAAATGCTTTCGATCAAGGTGTTTTTTTTTTATGTTGTGTGTCAGAGTTTCCCTAAACTCGTAGGGATTGGTGTTGATCTTTGGGTTTGGCCCATTTGTTTAGTTGTGCTATGAGTATGGATTGACACCCAAAAGTTTTAAGTGGATCACGCTCCTTCACGTTCGCCCTGAATTTTCTTTGGGAATAAATTTTAAAGGAAGCAGTTGGACATAGTGGGTTGTGTTGGAGTTTCTTGGGATTTAATTTGTGACTCTTTTTGGCTAGAATTGGAGTTATTTGGAAAATGTGTGTGGTGTTTGCAAGTGTTTCAAAAGGGTGGATTTTATGAATGTTTCATAAGTGATTTTGTTAGTGAAGTGTTCCCTTCTTGGAAATGAGTTTCCCTTTCTTGTTGTGAACATTTGTGGTGGTTGTGTGTGCTGATGTTTAACTTTGGAGTCGATGTTCTTTTCCAAAATGCTGATTTTGGTTAAAATGTGAGGTTTTGCAAGTTTAGCTTTCGAGAAATGGTGGGTTCTGACATGACGTGGTGTGTTCCAGCTAACGGTGTTGCAGTCATAGTCTATATGATTTAGCGCAGCCGTCAATGTTATGTGTGTTTTAATCATGTGATACCGAGGAAGAAGTCTTTTGGTGAATGACTTTTCGGTATTGTTGGTACATGATGAGTGAATAGTGAAAATGAAGCATGGCATCGTTTATAAATGTTCAATGATAAATGAGTCGGTGAGCCAGGTCGGTGAGAAAGTCATATATGAATATATGACTAATCCGGAGTGCTCTTGAAAAGTGTGCATTCTTGTCATGTATCGAGATTTCCATTTCTTCCTAGTATGAAAAGAAAGAATGGATAATTTGTGGTGTTTTGGCTGTGGTGTTAGATGTTTGAGTTTTCTTTGCGATTTGGCTTAGAAAAATGGCATGAGTACTCTTTGGTTGTTGCCGATCTCTTTCCAATGTGGCTTTTAGCGCCTTGGAGTTCGAGTTGTTGGATGTGGATCATTTTGGGTTCATGGGTCTTGGTTGAGCTTACTCAATGATTGTACCCTTGTTCCGATTCTTTGAAAGGAAGAATGTGAGGGCTAAACCTTCTTATAAAGAGGAATCTAGTGTGGGTTTGTAATGACCTAAGATATTAGGCGTTGCTAGTGGTTGATCGTAACTAGTTTGGAAGTGAAGAGTAAAGGAAGGTTGTGTAGGACTCAATTCAAACCTTCTTGAAGACTTGTGTCATTGATGTGTCCCTCCGTAGGGTTGATTAAATTATTAGTGGACCACTTGGTGGTTGCTAGTAATTGCTTTTCCTTTTCGAAGTGTATTGGATCTTTTGTCGCCGAGCTCTGAGCGAGTTGTGTCAACCGATGTGGATTGCTCGGTTGATATTGTTTTTGCGGGTTTTAAGGACCCTGGTTATAAAGTAGATTTTCCTTCGGTGGTAGTGGTGGGTATTGGTCTTTTGTAAAAGGTCAATCTTTTGCAAGGTGTTAGCCGATTGTTCAAGCAGTTGGTAGTCTTGGAGTGTTGTGTCTTGCTTGGTTCAAGGCTGCCTAGAATACGACGAACCACAGTAGAGAGGTTGAGATGTGAAAGCACTTTTGTGCGTGGGAGCTGAAGAGGGTTCTAGAGGTTGGTGCCGTGTTCTTCTGAGGAGAAACATCGGTCAAAGGGACCGGGCACTTTAGTGCCAAGGAATGCATAAAAATGAGGAATATGAGACCGTTTCCCTTCATTGTCAGCTTAGGAAGTTATCCTTTTGCTTGGGACGTTCTGAATCCTTATGTTTGTACTCGGTGTTTCAAAGTGGAGTAAGAATTCTGGCAAGTTTTGAATGTGAGTTATCTTTAGAGCTGTTAGTCTTTGATCCTTAGCTCCTTGCTTCTGAGTGCTGGCTGGTGCAAATCGTAGGGGCTTCTAAGCGGGTTCTGAGGCGTGAACCATAGCTCTCTTCGATTTGGTTGTTTGCGAAGTGGCGTGTCTCGGATTCGGGGTCGAATCCTGTTGAAGGGGGGAGAATGTGACACCACGGAGTGTCATAATCTTATAAAATGAGGATGTTGAGGTCAAAACATTATAAAATATGTAAATGGAGGTTAAAAGTTTATGTTATGCCGTTTATAGCGTGTTTTTGGGCCGTTTTCGGGTGTTTGGGCCTTTCCGGGGGACTTTGGGCCTTGGGAGTTGAGTTGGGCCTCCGGTGGAAGGGTTTAGGCCCAAGGGGGGACTTTTGGGCAGCCAAATCTGGCCTCCACCCCTTGGTGCGCTCCAAACTCCCTCTCCCAACCCTAGCCGCCACCCCCTAGCCCCCCCCATGCGCCTCCACTCTTCCCCTTCCTCTCCATCTTCCCCCATGGCGCCACCACCCCTCTCCTCCCCTCTCCACCTCCCTTGCTGCCCCTAGGGGAGTTGTCCACCTCAACACCTTGAAGATCCGTCCATTGGAGCGCTCCGCAACGAGGAGATCCGGTGGATTTGGAGCGAGGAGCGAGGAGCGATCCGGTGGATCTGTAGATTAAACCACTTTAGAGTCTGAATCTGTCTTTCCTTATACTTAGAAAAAGTTGGGAAATTTCCTAAGCTATGCGAGGATGTACTCGTTTAATTGATTCGGAGTCCCAGAACTCAAGTTATGCCTTTTGGAAGGCTGCTGTCCCGACGGGACAGAACCTCTGTTTTTTGGGTGTTGCGAGTAGTTGGCAACGTCGGGGTATGAGGGTTTGTGTACTATTTTGTGGACATGATTGTGAGTGTGTGGTACCTATGTGCAGGTGGTGTGACCCCGGGAGTGCCTTCTACTTCTCGCCAATCCGTCGCCCGTGGTTGAGGCAAGTGTATTGGAATGGGTAGCGGGTTGTAGATTGTTTGATTGATTGAGATTGAAATTTGAATATATGATATGTTCACATGCCATGCTTTAATATTTGCCATTGATATGATGAATATGTTTATTACGTGATGGTGCCATGAGTTAATGTACAAGTTATCTATGATGATGCCATGTGTTAATGTACAAGATATCTATGATGATGCCATGTGTTAATGTACAAGTTATTCATGATCATAATAATAGTGCCCTGAACTAGGTGTATGGAATAATTTTAATGTGTTGTTGATCCTCTTTGCTTAGCTATAGATGTTTGTGTTGTTGGTTTTGGTTTAATTGCTTATGATGATGTTTTATCCATTATATATTGCTGCTTTAGATGTCTTATGTTATGAAATATTTTGCTATGATATTGCTATTGTTCAAATCATGATAAAACAAAGGAGATGCTGCCGAAATTTTGGTTTTTAGCATATGCGCCTTTGCTGTAATTTATCGTTAGTTGTGGTATTTAGATGTTGTTTAGTCTATGTTTGGTAGCATTCTGGCATACTAGATGCCGGGGTGTTACATTTGGAGTCTTAGAACTAAAGTTATGCTAGTTGAAAGCCCGCTGTCCCGACGGGACAGATTCTCCGTTTTTGGGTTTTATGAGTAGTTTGCGAAGTCGGGGTAGATGTTCGTTCTTGTATTGTTTTGTGGGCAAGTTTTGAGTGTGTTGAACCTATGTGCAGGTGGTGTGACCGCAGGAGTGCCCTCAACCTCTCGCCACTCCGTCGCTCACGGTTGAAGGCAAGTGTATTGGGATGGGTTTGGGTGTTGGATGATTATTAGACTTGCGTAGGTGCAATATGGTTACATGATGTGTTAACTTGCCATGCTTGATATTTGCTTACGATATGATGAACATGGTTACATATTGGCTATGAAATTGTTGTATTATATGTTTATCAAAGTTTATACATATTCATGTCATATGTGCATTCATAATGGAAGAGGCGTCCCATTCTGATGCGGGCCTCTGTGTTTACACGTAGTGAACACGAAAGACCTACCTCGTAGTCTCATCCACGGTTGTGTATGGGAGCAAGTCAGTAAGAGTAGGCACCCTCCATCTACGGGATGGAAGGGGAAAGAGGGTGCACGCCGACGGGTGTGCACTCGGCAATACCGGTATGTGCTTCAAGGAGACATGTGCATTGCATTGCATATATGATGATGTTAATGAGATGTATACAATGTGAATATGAAATGAGTATGATGTTGAGTATGTGATGTAGTGATGATGGTATTGAAAACTGTTTCCTTGTTCCATTGCAATATACTTGCTGAGTGACGAACTCACGCTTGTGTTTTATGATGTTTTTAGGTACCATGAAACCGGTATGCGGGAAAGGAGCTTAGTGACACACCTTCACATAGCGTCATTCCTTTAGACAACTACATTTTACCTTCCGTAGTAGTGATAATAAGTCCATTGCCTCAAGTGTGTGCTTGGCCATACCATTTAATTCGTTTAGCTCATGAAGTGGATGAATTCATTATTCTGGACTTAAATTGTTGTTATATCACCTTTTATTGCTATTTTAGATGTCTTTCATTATGTTATATCTTGAGATAATATTGCTGTTGCTTCGAATCATGGAAAAACATAGGAGATGCTGCCGAAATTTTCGGTTAAAGCATTTACGCCTTTGCTGTAATTTAGTCTTAATTGTGGTATTTAATTGCTATTTATTCTATGTTTGGTGACATCCATGGCATACTAGATGCCGGGGTGTTACAAAAGATTTCACTAGGATTTTGATCATTGGGTTCGATCAGACTTATCCAAGCCAATTTACATTGCGTCCGTCTGTCTGTCCAAATCACATGACGCGGAAACACCGCGACTCGCAAGCCCACGCCACCATGTTCTCAATTGGCATGCCATTAGAGTAAACCCTGTTATGATACAGATAGAACCCTAGTCCATTCTTAGAAATACTCTATTTATTGGTGGACAAATCCAAACTTATCTCGAGATGTTTTTACTATATATTGGACATTGTCTTGTATAGAAAAATCAATCTAACAAAAATAGAGTAATTTTGCCTTTATACTTGGCGTGCTTCCTATTCTTCTTAGTGTGTTTGCATTGGCATACTATTGATTGAGTGTGGGTAAATGACTAGATTTTACGACACGTTATCAGCACGACGTTCTACCGTGGCCGATCGTCATCGTCTACACGGCGTCGATTTACATTGCATCGACATTCTACCGTGGGTGATCATGATCATCTACATTGCATCGTCTACACAGCATCCATCTACATTGCATCGACGCTCTACCATAGCCGATCATGATCATCTACACTGCATCGTCTACCTGCATCAATCGATACTGCATCGAATTCATCTTGTGACACACGATCACACTTTTGCAAGCCCTACGTAAGTTCGATCTACGCAAGACAAATCGCATCTATACATGTTTTAATCCTGTAGATTATCACATCGTAGTTGCAGATTAAATTATCTTATCTCAATCGGTAGCATACACTAATTATTGTTCTTTGTGGATTAATGTTCATCACAAATAAAAAAGAACATGACTCCATCACTGGCAACAACTAACGCTAGCATGGCTAGCGCACCGCCTCGATTGTTGCATACATTGCATGAAAACTGGCCTGGTTGGTGAGAACGTCATAACTAGTCCGGTAAGGTCGGTGAGAAAGTTATGACTAATCCGGAGTGCCATTGAGTAAGACCTACCTCGTGATTCCATCCATGTGGTGAGTGGAAGCGAGGAGTAGGCACGCTCCATCTACGAGATGGAAGGGGAAAGAGGGTGCACGCCGACGGGTGTGCACTCGGCAATACCGGTATGTGCTTCGAGGAGACATGTGCATTGCATTGCATTGCATACATGATGATGATAATGAAATGTGTACAATGAGATTGATACATGGTTATGATTTTGTATATGAAATTATGACTCGATCATGATGTTAAGTATGGTATGTATTGATGTTGGAATTGATTTGTTCTTTATGATCCATTGCAATATACTTGTTGAGTGATAAACTCACGCTTGTGTTTTATGTTGTTTTTAGGTACCATGAAACCGGCATGCGGGAAAGGGCATTAGCTACACTTCTACACGTAGCTTCACACTTATATACAGTTTAATCATTTGGAATCATAATAATAAGAGTAGTGCCATGAAACTTGGTGTATGGCTTGGTTTTGAGCTTAAGTTTATCGTTTGATTCGTTATAATTTGTGAAATGGTTGAATTCCATATGTTAGCCATAAGTGATGCAATATCAATTGTTATTGTTGTTTTAGATGTCTCTTATCATGCTATATCTTGCCTTAGTATTATTGTTGCTTCAATTCATGAAAAAACAAAGGAGATGCTGCCGAAATTTTCAGTTTTAGCATTTGCACCTTTGCTATAATTTATCTTTATTTGTGGCATTTAGATGTTGTTTAGTCTATGTTTGGTAACATTCAGGCATACTAGATGCCGGGGTGTTACATTGTGCAACACCTACACATGAACAAACCACAAAACGATTCCGAGCACAAGTCCGCGACTTGACTCAACATTAGTCCATGCAAATATTCACACGACCATTGCATAAGTTCAAAACATGCATTATGAAATTCAAACAAATTTCATAACCACAGATCAATCACCAAACAATTTTCAAAATCACAAAACATCAACCTCGAGCAAAAATCCATTCACGCCGGACCAAACATCAGTCCAGCTGTCGGGACCCAAATTTGCAAATCCGGACCCTCTGTGTATTCAACACTAGTCCAGGAACACGCTAGTGCACACAGTCTCAACATTGGTAAATATCACAATCATACTTAATGAAATAATAAGGTACCTTAAATAGTTAACCAAGCTGGTTGCTCGACCTTAAGGTCAAGTTACAAATATACGCCACGCAGGGCGAGAACTTAATAAAAGAGAGATAACGACAGCGGAAAATAAGATAACTTCGTGGCGCCATCCAGTATACCACAGACAACTGACTGGGCTCGCTCCCTAGTTAGACGGTTCCTCTTGGAGCTCCTCCTCCAAAGCTGGGGTAGACTCTTCTTCAACTGGTGTTGTATTGTGGTAAGGGTGAGTACTTGGTACTCAGCAAGTTATGCACATAATGCAAACTAATATACTACATGTATGGATTAGTACAAGGAGTAGCTGTAACACCCCAAAATTTTGCTTTTCTTAAATTCATGTGTGATTTGGCACTTTGGTGAATTTTTGGAATTTTCTGGAATTTATTTGGAATTTATTTGAATTTATTCCATTTTGAAATAATTAAGGAATTTAACTTTGCAAATAAAATTTTGTTGGAAATATTTTATTTGAGTCCAAAATGATCCAAAATATTTTCCAGAATTTTTCTGGAATTTTTCTGAGTATTTTGCTATTTTTAATGAATTAAATGAATTTCTGGGAATTAATTGAATTATTTAATCGCTGGAAATTAGCGAGTGGGTTTGTACTGTTCATCCGACCGGACCCGAGTCTGAGTCAGGCTCGATTCTGACCCGAGCCAGACCCGAACCCTAACCGCGTGACCGTTGGATCTTGATCCAACGGCCACGATTGAGCCACGTCACCCGAGCCCGAGTCCGACCGAGCCAGCCAGCTCGCTCGAGCTAGACCTGAGCCCAAACCCTCGCACCGTTGGATCTTGATCCAACGGCTGACATTGAGCCACGTCACCAATCCGAATCCAACTCGGATTCCGCCGCCGCAACGGAGTGGGCCTCGGTTTTCGCGTGTTTCACGGACGCCGAGGGCCCTATTTAATGCGCCGCCACCGCTGCCGTGACGCCGACTTCCGTGCGCACCCGTAGCCCTAGCTCGTGCCGCCAGAGCCGCCGTGGTTGCGCCGCAATCGCTCGGCGGAGTTGGAGGAGCGTTCCGCCGCGTTCAATTGCAGTTTCCGCCGCCGTCCGCCGTCCTCCGCCGCCGTTGAGCCCAGATCCGGAACCGCAAGGTCAAGCCGCGCCAGACGAGACCCTTCACTTCGCCGGAGGAGCCCCGCAACGCCGTCGCCGTGGTCGCCGTCTTCGTCTCCGGTGAACCAGCCCCGCCGCAAGCCATCGCCGGACCTCGAGCTCCACCAGCCGTTTGATCCAGATCCAAGGGTCCAGATCGCGCCACGTCACACCCCGGTGAGATCCCACGTGCTAATCCCAGATCTATTTCCAACCGCTGGATCTAGATCCAACGGCGTAAATTGTGCCACGTAGCCTAAATCGCACAGTACTAGGTCCATTCTCAGCCGTTAGATCTAGATCGAACAGTTAGGGTTAGCCACGTTGTTTACTTTAGATTGGATCTTGACCGTCCGATCAAGATCAAACGGTCCAGATCAGCCGAGTAGTTTTTCTTCTGCGTTAGGCTAGATCCGATCTGGGCCGTTGATTTTCAAATCAACGGTCGAGATCATGCCACGTGGCCGGGAGGCCGACCGTCGCGGTCAGCGCGGTGTCGAGACCCGAATCTGCAAATCCGGACCCTCTGTGTATCCAGCACTAGTCCAGGAACGCGCTAGTGCACACAGTCTCAACATTGGTAAATATCACAATCATACCACTCGATACTAATAAAGTACTTTAATTAGGTAACCAAACTGGTTGCTTGACCTTAAGGTCAAGTTACAAATATACGCCTCGCAGGGCGAAACTTATTAAAAGAGAAATAATAGCAGCGGAAAAATAAGATAACATCGTGGCGCCATCCAGTATACCACAGGCAACTGACTGGGACTCGATTCCTAGTTAGACGGTTCCTCTGGAAGCTCCTCCTCCGAAGCTGGTGTAGACTCTTCTTCAACTGGTGTTGTATTGTGGCAAGGGTGAGTACTTGGTACTCAGCAAGTCATGCACAGAATGCAAACTAATATACTACATGCATGGCTTAGTACAAAGGAATAGCTCAGGGTATAATTGCAGTAAAACAGCATTTGACAAGTAGCATAAGTAGATTCGAAAGCAATAGAAACAAGTATAAGATCAATAACTTTTCCAGGAGTTTAATCAACATCTTTCCCATTCCTAATCCACATTTCCATCGACATCATTGTTTAACCAAACCCCACCTTTCAAGTCCAAGTTATTTTCAAGAAAATCTAACCCTTGACTGTAATTCCCGAGCGATGTCCAATACCGCGGACACGGCTATTTGAATAGATTTTACACTCTGCAGAGGTTATGCACTTTACCCACAAGATACAGTCAAACACCACAAAGGCGAGTTCCCGTAACAAAGTCTTTCGGAAACTTCTAACAATACAAGTGGTCCTCCCCGGTTGTTGCACACTAACCCTTCCCTTAGCTGAGGCGAAGTTTAGGCCAACCAACCGTTAAATGGGTACCTGGCCGCAGCCCCGGTACGCTCCCCCGTACAACTTACACAAAGGGTGTAGTTGACATCCTGAGGTCCCAAAGGTACGTTATTAGCAACTTATTCAACTAGGTCCGTCCCATTACAGACATGTGGTTGCACGTTTGACCCAGTTCAAAGGCTTGCAAGGTGAAGTCCTTAGGGTGACCAGGGCAAGACTACCCGAAGAACCAAACCAACATTCTCGGTGCCACAACTGGCCCACTCGATCATTCTTGACACATGTCCCGGTCGAAAACTATTTATCAAACCCCAGTTGATTACCATGCACCACGTGCCATCAACAATCACAACACATGATACCTTTCCAAAACAGGTTCAATATATCATTAAGTCAATATTAACATTTGATTGTCCAAAATCATGTCATGAGCACGTAGCAGGTCTAAGCAATACACTACGACGATCTACATTCCAAAGTTGGCAATTCTATAATGTCCAACTAGTTAATCCTCAACTAGGGTGACAAGGGGTCATGGCACATATTTAATTAACCAAGGTGTCATACAGCAATTTGGCATTTATCTATTTCCCCAGAATTAAATAAAGTATTTTCTAATTAAACTAGCATGCAATAAATTGAATCAAAATAGATTTCAAAATGGGATCAACATGGTCAAAGCACAACTTGCCTTCAAAAAGTATTTGCTCTTGGTCCTGAGCTGGCTCCTGGGTCAATACTTCTCCTTCGAATCCTTCCGGCACTTCAACGTCTACTCGTAACGCGTGCAAATAGCAACAAATGAATAAAACAGTAGACAAAAGTGCCCATACATCCAAATAAAGTTCATAAACAGAGAGAACATAATTTTATGAATTTTTAGAAACTGGAATCGTCAAATTCGGAGTTTAAATGCAAAAGTTATAGCATTTTGAAGTTTAAATAATCAATTAAATAATAATACAGAGGAAAACTTTAGTCCAAAAATTAAATAAAGTTCATCATTAGGTAGATCTCAATTTTATACAAATTTAGAAATTTGAATCACTCAAATCGGAGTTGAAACGCAAAAGTTATAAGCGTTTGAAGTTTGAATCAAAATCTGAAATCATTATTTCGAATTAATAAATCATTTTCTTTTTCGGAAATTTATTATTGCTTCAGCAAGGACACGTGCTGGTCTCTGATTGGTCCGCTGACATCAGCCGGTTCACGGACTCGGTCCACGCTCGGCTCGGGTTCACCGTGGACACGGCCAGGCGGAGTGCCAGCGACAGCGGGCCCGCCCGTCGGCGTGACTCGGGCTCACGCGCGAGGCGCGCGACACGGTGGGCCCAGCGACACGCGGGCCGCGTGTCGGCGACACTCACCCCAGCGGCGTGAAGCGGCACACGTGGCACCATCGCGACCGTTGATTTGAAAATCGACGGCGCGGATTAGATCTAGGATTTCTCGCGTTGAATTGACGCAGTGGATCTAGACCGCACGATCTGGATCGGACGGTTGAGATCTATCCGGTTTCGGTGCGACACGGTCCAACGTGGCTCAATCTCGTGCGTTGGATCCAAATCCAACGGTCGAGATTGGATCCAATCCTCCGCAACGTGGGTTTCGTTGCGGTGACGTGGACGCACGTGGATCGTTGGATCTTGATCCAACGACCGCTAACAGATCTACATGGCACTACACGATCTAATCCTATCCGTCCATCCTAGATCTAACGGCCGAAATTGCATCCGAGTTCTATCGGGCTAAGGCACACGTGGACTCACCGTGAGCGTCGGATGGCGATCGGACGGTGGAGAGCTTCGGGGGCGTCGATGGCGGTGCAGCGACACGAGCAAACCGGAGTCGGGGAAGACGACACGTAGCGCGGCGCTCCCGTGGGTTTCCAGCGAGGAGAGAACGTTCCGCGGGTGCGTCTCGCTCCAGGGGTCTCGGATCTGGCCTCCAATGCAACGGGGAGCGGCGGACAACGACGGAACGAGGCAAGATCGAAGCAAACCCTAGATCCAATTCCGGCGAGCAATTGCGCGAGCGTGGCGGCGGCTCGAGCGAAATGGATTGAGGCAAACAGTGTGCAATGGAAAGAGGATGACGGGGGTGGGGTCGCTTCCTTAAATAGGGCATCGACGTCCGTGATAAACGCGGAACCCTAACGAACTTGAAAGCGGCGCGGCGGAGCTCTCCGGCTCGGATTCGGACGGGGAAGACGACACGAGGGCCGTCCACGTGTCCAGATCAGCGACCCGAATTGGATCGGCTCGAACAAGTCTGATCCGTCCCCGCGTGCGTGACGTGGAGCCTCGTGGGCCGTTGGATCTTGATCCAATGGTCCACGGGTTAGGTTCGATCTGGTTTGGCTCGACCAGTGTGGCGCTGATCGGGTTGGTCGGACTCGGACTCGAGTCCGACTTCGGGCTCGATCGAATTGAAACGATCTTGACCGGTTCAAAATTCCAGCGATTAAATAATCAAATAAATTCTCAAAAATTTATTTAATTCATTAAAAATAGCAAAAGGCTCAGAAAAATTCCAGAAAAATTCTGGAAAATATTTTAGGACATTTTGGACTCAAATAAAATATTTCCAACAAAATTTTATTTGCAAAGTTAAATTCTTTAATTATTTTAAAATGGAATAAATTCAAATAAATTCCAAATAAATCCAAACAAATTCCAGAAAATTTCAAAAATTCACCAAAGTGCCAAATCACACATGAATTTAAGAAAAGCAAAATTTTGGGGTGTTACACGCACAATACCGGCGGAGCTTGTCTCGACACGCGGGCCGCGTGTCACGGGCCCCAGGCCACCAGCATTTCAATGCGCGTGATGACGTCACTGCTGACGTCATCCGAGGGGCCCACCTGTTAGTGTGACGCGTGAGCCGTGGACCGGGTCCACGGTGGACCGAGCCGCGCCCGTGCATCGGGTCCATGGACCCGAGGCGACGTGGCGGCACCCGGTTGGTCCACGTGTCACGCTGACGCAATAAATGAATTTCCGAAAAAGAAAATGATTTATTAATTCGAATTATTGATTTCAGAATTTGATTCAAACTTCAAACGCTTATAACTTTTGCATTTTAACTCCGATTTGAGTGATTCAAATTTCTAAATTCGTATAAAATTGAGATATACCTAATGGTGAATTTTATTTAATTTTTGGACTAAATTCTTTCTCTGAATAATTATTTAATTGATTATTTAAACTTTAAACGCTTATAACTTTTGCGTTTAAACTCCGAATTTGACGATTCCAATTTCTAAAAATTTATAAAATTATGCTCTATCTGTTTATGAACTTTATTTGGATTTTTGGACAAATTTTGTCTACTGTTTATTTATTTATTGCTGTTTGCACGCTTTACGAGTAGACGTTGAATTGCCCGAAGGCTTCGAAGGTGAAGTGTTGACCTAGGAACCAGCTCAGGACCAAGAGCAAGTACTTTTTGAAGGCAAGTTGTGCTTTGACCATGTTGATCCCAATTTCAAATTAATTCGATTGAAACTATTGCATGCCAGTTTAACTAGAAAATACTTTATTTAAATTTGGGAAATTAGATAAATGCTAAATTACTGTATGACACCTTGGTTATTTAAATATGTGCCATGACCCTTGTCACCCTAGTTGAGGATTAAATAGTTGGACATTACTAAATTGCCAACATGGGAAATTAGATTGTGGTAGTATTTTGCTTAGACCTGCTACGTGCTCATGACATGATTTTGGACAATCAAATGTTAATATTGACTTAATGATATATTGAACCTGTTTTGGAAAGGCATCATGTGATGTTGATGGCACGTGGTGCATGGTAATCAACTGGGGTTTGATAAATAGTTTTTGACCGGGGCATGTGGCAAGAATGATCGGGTGGGCCAGTTGTGGCGCCGGGAACGTTGTGTTGGTTCTTTGGGTAGTCTTGCCCTGGTCACCCTAAGGACTTAACCTTGCAAGCCTTTGAACTGAGTCAAGCGTGCAACCACATGTCTGTAATGGGACATACCTAGTTGATTAAGTTGCTAATAACGTACCTGTGGGACCTCAGGATGTCAACTACACCCTTTGTGTAGTTGTACGGGGGAGCGTACCGGGGCTGCGGCCAGGTACCCATCTAACGGTGGATTGGCCTAAACTTCGCCTTCGCTAAGGGAAGGGTTAGCGTGCAATCACCGGGGAGGACCACTTGTACTGTTAGAAGTTTCCGAAAGACTCTGTTATGGACACTCGCCTTTGTGGTGTTTGACTGTATCTTGTGGGAAAAGTGCATAACCTCTGCAGAGTGTAAAATCTATTCGAATAGCCGTGTCCGCGGTATTGGACATCGCTCGGGGATCACAGTCAAGGGTTAGACTTTCTTGAAAATGACTTGGATTTGAAAGTTGGGTTTGGTTTATTAATGGTGTCGATGGAAATGTGAGTTAGGATTGGGAAAGATGTTTATTAAACTCCTGGAAAGATTATTGATCTTATACTTGTTTCTACTGCTTTCGAATCTACTTATGCTATTTGTCAAATGCCGTTTAATGCAAATATACCCTGAGCTATTCCTTTGTACTAAGCCATGCATGTAGTATATTAGTTTGCATTCTATGCATGATTTGCTGAGTACCAAGTACTCACCCTTGCCACAATACAACACCAATTGAAGAGGAGTCTACACCAGCTTTGGAGGAGGAGCTCCCAGAAGATCCGTCTAACTAGGAAGCGAGCCCAGTCAGTTGCCTGTGGTATACTGGATGGCGCCACGAAGTTATCTTATTTTCCGCTGCAGTTATTTCTCTTTCAATAAGTTTCGTCCTGCGAGGCGTATATTTGTAACTTGGTCATAAGGTCAAGCAACCAGTTTGGTAAACTATTAAGTACTTTATTAGTATCGAGTGGTATGATTGTGATATTTACCAATGTTGAGACTGTGTGCACTAGCGCGTTCCTGGACTAGTGCTGAATACACAGAGGGTCCGGATTTGCAAATTCGGGTCCCGACAGTAGCTCAGGGTATAATTGCAGTAAAACGGCATTTGATAAGTAACATAAGTAGATTCGAAAGCAGTAGAAACAAGTTTAAGAGCAATAACTTTTCCAGGAATTAAATAAACATCTTTCCCAATCCTAATCCACATTTCCATCAACATCATTATTAAACCAAACCCAACCTTTCAAGTCTAAGTTATTTTCAAGAAGGTCTAACCCTTGACTGTAATCCCCGAGCGATGTCCAATGCCGCGAACACGGCTATTCAAATAGATTTTACACTCTGCAGAGGTTATGCACTTTACCCACAAGATACAGCCAAACACCACAAAGGCGAGTGTCCGTAACAAAGTCTTTCGGAAGCTTTTAACAACACAAGTGGTCCTCCCCGGCGATTGCACGCTAACCCTTACCTTAGCGAAGGCGAAGTGTAGGCCAATCCACCGTTAGATGGGTACCTGGCCGCAGCCCCGGTACGCTCCCCCGTACAACTACACAAAAGGTATAGTTGACACCCCGAGGTCCCACAGGTACGTTATTAGCAAGGGCACCCCGAGGTCCCACAGGTACGTTATTAGCAACTTAATCAACTAGGTCCGTCCCATTACGGACATGTGGTTGCACGTTTGACTCAGTTCAAAGGCTTGCAAGGTTAAGTCCTTAGGGTGACCAGGGCAAGACTACCCGAAGAACCAAATCAACGCTCCCGGTGCCACAACTGGCCCAACCGATCATTCTTGCCACATGGCCCGGTCAAAATCTATTTATCAAACCCCCAGTTGATTACTATGCACCACGTGCCATCAACAATCATAACACATGATACTTCTTCCAAAACAGGTGCAGTATCTCATTAAGTCAATGTTAGCATTTGATTATCCAAAGCATTTCACGTGGCAAGGCTAAGCATACTACATCGGTCTAACTACCCATGTTGGCAATTTAATAATGTCCAACTAATAATCCACAACTAGGGTGACAAGGGGTCATGGCACATATTTTAATTAACCAAGGTGTCATACAGCAATTTGGCATTTATCTAATTTCCCATAATTAAGTAAAGCATTTTCTAATCAAACTAGCATGCAATAATTTAAACCAAATTAATTTGAAAATAGGATCAACATGGTCAAAGAATAACTTGCCTTCAAAGAGTACTTGTTATTGGTCTTGAGCTGGCTCCTGGGTCAACACTTCACCTTCGAAGCCTTCGGGCACTTCAACGTCTACTCGTAAAGCGTGCAAATAGCAATAAATGAATCAACAGTAAACAAAAAGTGTCCAAACCTCCAAGTATAGTGCATAAACAGAGAGAGCATAATTTTATGAATTTTTAGGAATTTGAATCGGCAAAATCGGAGTTAAAACGCGAAAGTTACAAGCGTTTAAAGTTTAAATAATCAATTAAATAATATTACAGAGAAAAACTTTGGTCCAAAAATTAAATAAAATTCACCATTAGGTAGATCTCAATTTTATAAAAATTTAGAAATTTGAATCACTCAAATCGGAGTTAAATTGCAAAAGTTATAAGCGTTTGAAGTTTCAAAATTCAAATAAATCAATAATCCGAATTAATTCATTTATTTTTATACTGAAAAATCGAATAATGACGTCAGCATGACGTCAGCATGGATTTTGATTTTCCACCGAATTATTTTTCTATTGAAAAATCGATTTATTGCGGCAGCCGGTCCATGAACGTGGTCCACGGTTCGATTTGGGTCCACCGTGGACCCGGTCCACGAATACATGTCCCACCGACATGTGGGCCCCTTCGGATGACGCGTCGATCCGGCGTCGGCGCCGCGGCCGAGTGGGCTGACACGCGGGCCCCACCGTGACGTCAGCATGACGTCATGGTGCGGTTTGGCTCGGTCGCTAACACGCGGGCCCCACCGTGACGTCACGGCTGACGTCAGCGGCGACCGCGGCTAACTGGGTTGACCGCGACGGTCCAACTTTCGAGCACGTGGCATGATCTCGGCCGTTGATTTGAAAATCTACGGCCCAGATCAGATCTAGCTTAACGCAATAGGAAAACTACTCGGCTGATCTGGACCGTTCGATTTTGATCGGACGGTCAAGATCCAATCTAGAGTTTACAACGTGGCTAACCCTAGCCGTTCGATCTAGATCTAACGGCTGACATCTATCCAAGCACGGTGCGGTTTTAGCTACGTGGCACGATCTAAACCGTTGGATCTAGATCCAACGGTTGGAAATAGATCTAGAGATTAACACGTGGGATCTCACCGGGGGTGACGTGGATGAATCTGGGCCCTTGGATCTTGATCGGACGGTCGGTGTAGCTCGAGCGACGGCGATGGCGCGCGGCGGAGCTGGCTCACCGGTGACGAGGATGACGACCACGGCAACGGCGTTGCGGGGCCCCTCCGGCGAAGTGAATGGTACTCTCCGACGCGTCTCGTCCTTGCGGTTCCGGATCTGGGCTCAACGGCGGCGGAGGACGGCGGATGGCGGCGGAAACGACGCTTAACCGCGGCGGAACCCTAACGCAACTACGGCGAGCGATTGCGGCGCAACCACGGCGGCTTGAGCTCGGCGGGTTAGGGCTACGGGTGCGCAAGGAAACGGCGAACACGATGGCGGCGGCGGCGCATTAAATAAGCCCCTCGGCGTCCGTGAAAATCGCGGAAACCGAGGCCCACACGGCTGCGGCGGCGGAATCCGAAATGGATTCGGATTGGGTGACGTGGCTCAACGTGAGCCGTTGGATCAAGATCCAACGGTCGGGGGTTTGGGCTCGGGTCCGGCTCGGGCGACCTGGCTGGTCCGGTCGGGCTCGGGTTCGGTGACGTGGCGCGATTGTGGCCGTTGGATCTCGATCCAACGGTCACGCGCATTAGGGCTTGGTGATTTGGTTCGACCAGAACGGCTGGCGCAGTCGGGTCCTGGTCGGACTCGAGTCTGACTCGGACTCGGGTCTGGTCGGATGAACAGTGGAACCGGTTAGGTTCTTCCAGCGATTAAATAATCCAATTAATTCCCAGAAATTAATTTAATTCATTAAAAATAGCAAAACACTCAGAAAAATTCCAGAAAAATTCTAGAAAATATTTTGGAACATTTTGGACTTAAATAAAATATTTCCAACAAAATTTTATTTGCAAAATTAAATTCTTTAATTATTTCAAAAGGGAACAAATTCAAATAAATTCCAAATAAATCCAAATAAATTCCAGAAAATTCCAAAAATTCACCAAAGTGTCAAATCTTATTTAAATTCATGAAAAGCAAAAAATTGGGGTGTTACACCAGCGCAACTCACAATGGACCAAATATTTGGTCCGGCGTACATGCGAAAAGTCTCGGTTCAATTCAAAGCAAACATGTTCAAAAACACGTTCACGATGGACTAAATTTTTGGTCCGGCGTACATGCAAAAACAACGCTCAAAAATGCGTTCACGACGGACCAAGAATTTGGTCCGGCGTGCATGGTCCGGCGTAACATAAAAGCTTACTGTTTTTCAACAAATTTGGTCCGGCCCAAAACATTTTAACGACGGACTAAACGAAAATCAGTCCGGCGTAGACATATAAAAAACTTCAAATCGCCGTTCACGACGGACCAAAACTTTGGTCCGGCGTGCATGTAAAAATAGCCGTCAAAAACTCATTCACAGCGGACCAAAAATTTGGTCCGTAGCCTCGAGAAACGGTCCGGTGCAGATGGGAAACTTACTGTTTTTCCAGGTTTTATCCGATGCCAATGCGAAACTTACGTTTTTTGAAATTCAGTCCGGCGCTAAAAGAACCACATGCACACACATTTGCAAATTCAATTCTAAGCCAATTTTTCAGCATATGATTTCACAATCTCCCCCATGATGAAAACATTGGCAACACCATTTAGAATTGAATATTGGCATTCACTTCACAAGAAGGTTTTTGAACAGACCAAAGTAAAAAACACAAAAACTCCCCGCTTTGACCAAAATTCAAAGTAACAAACTCTCCCTTGGTGAAAATACGAAAAATCTCCCCCTAAGAAGGAAAATGTGTGTGAATGTGCAATGTGCCCAAAAATTCGAAAAATCTCCAAACTTCTCCCAAAATTCTCAAAATTCCAAAAACTTCTCCCCTTTTTCTTAAAGTTCTCCCCCTTTGACAATGGATTCATCAAGAGTACAAAAGAGAGAACAACAAGTTCAGAATTTTCCCTGTAGCAATGATTTCACAAGGAGAAACAAAGGAGTGCCAAGATAGGATAAGATGAGCTCATTCAATCATATAACCTTATATATCACATAATATGCAAAATACATGAACTTGATGTGATTTTAACAAGTTAGGAAATGACATGCATCTCAACCTTAGTTCAGTCAACTATAGCCAAGTACTAAGCAAGACCTTAGCAGAAAAAAGCAAGGCTCAAAATTGAAGCAACTAACAACTTAGGGCGAGCAAGTAGTTTCAACTCCAATCTAGTAAACCAATTTAATCTTTGAATAATAAACTGCATGTGGCATGCTTGAAGCATACTTCTTTTATTTTCTCAGAGTGGCATGCTTGAAGCATACATCTTGTCTTCTAGGGAATGGCATGCTTGAAGCATACATCTTATCTTTTTAGGGGAAAGCATGTCTGAAGCGCACAACTTGAGGCCTTTGCTTTTAACAACCCATTTTTATTGTTTCCCTTTTCTTTTCCTTTTTCTTTGGTTGTAAACATGCAAAGAGATTAACAGGCCTTTTGAAAGAGTAAAGCTGAAAACACACTTGCTCCATAGCCCAAATTTGTCAAGAAGATTCAATATCAAGCCTAGAAGAGTAAGATATCACAGAGTATTTAGCTATAGGCAGTCAGACCAAGGAATTCCGCAATGTCATTTTTATTTCAAGTGGAACAATTTAGATTATCACATATTAGCTCAATTACATAATATATAAAGAAATATGATAAAGTAAGCTCATCAAGTACAAACTTGGCAGGGAAACTCCCCATCAAAACAAACCCATTGGATGAACAACCCCAAGGTCTCCCCGAATAGAAGCAAAACGAGAAGAAGACAAAGGTTTGTGAAAATGTCTGCCAATTGGTGTTCAGTATCCACATGGTGAAGCACAATATTTCCTTTTTCTACATGATCTCTAAGAAAGTGAAATCTGATGTCAATATGTTTTGTCCTTGAATGTTGCACATGGTTCTTAGCAATGCAAATTGCACTAGTGTTATCACACAAAAGAGGAACACTATCCAGATTAACCCCATAATCTTTAAGTGTAGCTATTATCCAAAGAATTTGAGAGCAACAGCTAGCAGCAGCTACATATTCAGATTCAGCAGTTGATTGTGCAACAGAAGATTGTTTTCTAGATGACCATGCAATAAGAGAATTGCCCAAGAAATGACATGAATCAAATGTACTTTTTCTATCAATTATACATCCTCCAAAATCAGTATCAGAGAAAGCTCTTAAACTAATGCATGAGGAAGCAGAAAGCCAAATGCCAAAATCTTGAGTACCATGGAGATACCTGAAAATTCGCTTGATAGCTTGTCGATGTGAAGCATGCGGGGAAGCTTGAAAACGAGCACACAAGCACACAGCAAACTTTAATTATCTCATCCTCAACAGCATCATCATCATCATCTTCATGAACAAATATACTCTCCCCCTGAACATATGCACCTGTACCTGAAAGGACCAACGATGTCGCCTAGAGGGGGGGTGAATAGGCGGATTAAAATTTACGCAGCGAAAAAAACCTGGCCGAGCTGGTCAACCCGGAGTCTCCGGGTTTTTGGTCCGGATACTCCGGCTTGTCCGGAGTGTCCGGTATTGAGTCCGGACTCTCCGGGTTAGCTGGCTCGGGAGCAAGATAAAAACTACTCTAGCAAGCACAAAAAACCACTAGAAGTATATAGCAAGAACAACCTAGAACAATTGCTAGCAAGAATTTGAATTTAAAGCCAAGCAAAGAGCTAGATCTAACTTTACAAATTCAAATCCACTTAAGCAATACTAAGAAGTAAAAGTGAATGCGAGAGACACGAATTTTCACCGAAGTTCGGGTTCTTGAAGGGAACCCTACGTCTCCGTTGAGGTGGCTCGGTCGCACTTGAGCCGGGGTCTCTTTCAACCCGCTTTCCTCCCGGTGTTGCACAAATGCACTCGCCGGCTTCACTTCTTGTCTCTTTCCTTTCGGAGGCGAGACTTGCCTTTCACAAACTACCGGGGCTCACCACACAAGTTGGTAGCTCGGTGACTCCTAGCCGTCTAGGAGACCTTCAACCTCCAAGAGAAATAGCACCACGAAGAATCGCTTGGAGGATGAACTAGTGCTCAACAAGATGAAATGAATGCACTTTGCACTTTTCTTCTTCCTCTCCTCACCAAAAAGATCAACAACCAAATTAATTGGTGGGAGGAAGTGGGGGCTCTATTGAATGCTTAGAGATGGTTAGGAATGGCTTGAATGCTGCTATGAATGAGCTCAATAGAGATCCTAGCCGTTGGAGTGGAGTGGAGGCTTTAAATACTCTTTTTGAAAACTAGCCGTTACTCCCGTTTTTGAACAGGCCGGAGTGTCCGGACAAACAACCCGGAGACTCCGGGTTATCCGGAGACTCCGGACCAAATGTCCGGATACTCCGGACCAGCTGGAAACAAAGCAACCGAGAGGTCCAACCCGGAGACTCCGGACATAATGTCCGGATACTCCGGATTGAATCCGGAGACTCCGGACCAAATGTCCGGATACTCCGGGTTACCCAGTTCGGTTTCAATTTGAAACTTTTCAAAACCAAGTGTAGGAGTGCTAAAGTGAGATGCAAGACTTGATGTTGAGCACATGCACATCCTAAAATCGATTTCTCGTCATACCCTCTTAATAGTACGGCTATCCTTAAGACACAATTGAATAAAAGATTACAACTTTGGTCTTGATGCCGTCCTTTTGATTTTAAGTAGTCGAGGGGGTGTCCAATGTCATTCCAAACTTCGATATAATCTCGATATCTGCAGTATTCTTGGATAAAACATTAGATCTCTTTAATTGTGTCGTCATTAATCACCAAAACAATTTGAGGGGCCTAGATGCACTTTCAATCTCCCCCTTTTTGGTGAATTGATGACAACACAATTAATTAGCAAATAAAATAACGAGAACAAGACTTAGGCATAAGATAAATAAGAGGAGCTCCCCCTAAAAGTGTGCATTAGAGGAATTGAGTGGAAACAAATGCACATATTTATCGAGAGATAACCGAGAGCTCCCCCTTAAACACAGCATCCGAGAATACAACACAAGTAATTGAAAGTAATCCATGCATAAAATAAGCATTAAAGTCATTACAAGGAATAACAGAGTTCACGACACGAAATAAGCAACACAAGTCCACAAGCGAATAATAAATAAGCACAAGAACAAACGCCTCTCCAACGCGACTAAAGAAGGCTAAAGATAACGCGGCTAAAGGAATCACTCCCCCTTTGGCATCAAGACACCAAAAAGGAAGACACAGGAAATCACTCGTCATCTCCGTCGTCGGAGGCCTCATACTCAGAGCCCTCGCTGTCGACGTCACCAGTATTGGAGGAGCAGAGGAGGAAGCAATCCCAAACAAGGCATCGCCAGAAGTGGCGTCGCTACTCTCCTCGGAAGACCGGAGGAATCGCTGGGAGAGGCGCCTCGCCATTGTGGCGGCGGATGCTGCGAATGTCTTGACCATTCTTCTTGATCTGTCGACTCATCACCTTCGCACGGTGGAGATGTCACGGCAAAGAAGAAAGACATGCTTGAGCATCCTCTGAAGAGTCTTTGCTCGGGACCTCGGTTTGCTTTCGGAAGGAATGGTGGAGGCACAGTGGAGGCAGGAGGCAGAGGTAGAGCACAAGCACGACCTCGGCGAGGTCTAGTAGCAGGACCAGGAGCAGCCGGAGGGGCTGGAGAAGGCGAGGCGGACCTTGTAAGAAAGATGCTCCTCATCTCGACAAACTTCAGCCCACTCACGAAGAGATCAAGGTCATCACGAAAGGTGCATAGCTGCGAATCGCCATGTTGCTCTGTGCTCGCCTCATTGTTTCCCACAAGAAATCGACAATGTCAAAAGGGTCGGTGCTCTCAACGAGGTGAAACAAAGAGGTTCCTACCATAGGAACCGATAGCGAAGCATCTCCTTCCTTTGGCGAAAGAGTGACTCTCAACATCCTGTTGAGCACACCGGTATGTCCTTTAGACCCTTGATGGTCCCAACTGTGAAGCTCCTGGAAGTGTCATACAAAGCCTCAATTTGCTCAGGAGTCAACACTTTCTTCTCATGAAGCTTTGGACTGGCATTGTATCTGAGGTTGAGCACTCTGGCAAATCTCTTCTTGCTAGCCACATACCATATCTTGTCGGTCATCCACCAAATGGCCTCATCATTCTTGTCAAAGTACAAGGTGGCATAAAACTGCATGATGATCTCATTGTTCGATCATACTTGTATGCCATGATGTTCTTGATCCGATGCAGCTCGCAAATCTGAATGATCTCGATGAAGACTGGATTGCCTGCCGCAGCCATGTACTCCCAAATAATTGTCTTCATGCGAACCACTGGGTGCTCAAGTGGGTATAGGACCGCTTTCATAGTAATGTCGATCAAACCGGTTCCAAAACCGGCGGTCCACATACTCATCCTGGTGGAGCTCCAAAGGATCTTTCTTTCTGTGCTCCACAATGGCTTTCCCTTTACCAGGTCCTGTCCGGTAGTCAATTACTCTCAATGGATTTACGGACATTGGATAGTTCCACACGGGCTTGGCCTTGATCAGAGGACCAATGAAGTGCCCAGAAGTACGGAACTGGCTTCTTTTCTGATCACGAAGCCTGGCATGGGTATCAGCTGGATGCTCATCTGGATCAGGTGCTTCCGAGGTGGAGGAGACAGACAGTGCCGATCCTGAAGCTAGCTGGCCTCGAGGTCTGGAAATGGGCCTTTTGGCCACTCCAATTCTCTGCTTTTTCTGCGGAGGCTGCGGAGGAGAATTGGTGGGAGACGCCCCCTGAGCGGGATCACCGCCACCAGAAGGCTGCTGAGGAGGATCGCTGCCACCAGCTGCCTGCTGAGGAGGATCGCTGCCACCGGAAGTTCCCTGGGAAGGATCCATCTGACCAGACAAAGCGAACGAGGGAAATTAGCCGAGAGGCGACGCGAAAACAAATGGGTTCGGGACCGCCGAGGCACTCAACCCGAGAGTCCGGACAAAATGTCCGGATACTCGATTGCATCCGAGACTCGGACGAAAGTCCGGACACTCCGGATCGACCCGGAGACTCCGGACTCAGAGTCCGGATACTCCGAATGTGCCAGAATGAGCACACGCGCGGGGGGAATTGAGGAATTCAATCCGCACAAAACAGGAATTGGAACTAGATTGCCTCTAGGATGAACAAATGAAGATTAGGGCACAATCTAGTAAGAGATTTCGCGGGATTAGGGCTCGAAAAGGAACTCACCTCAAGAAGATTGAGAACGAAGCACACGGGTGAGGGAAGAGCGAGATTCTCCGATCTTGAGGGCCACGAAGAGTCAAGCCTCACCCTAGAGGAGGTGAAGCATGAGGAGAGGCCTTAAGAACCGAAGAAAAGAATCCAATCCCGAAGAGGAGAGGGTTAGGGCAAAGGAGTCTTACCAAGATCTTCAATGCCAAGGAGAGGAAGGGGATCCAAGAGCCTTGGAGAAGACGATGAAGGTGAGAAACACGCCCTAGCCAAGAGAGGAGCACGGGAGAGGAAGAGGCACGGTGGGAAAAAAAAAAGAAATGAACCACGCGGGATACTTGGGGTTTAACCGACCGCCCCAACCCGGAGACTCCGGACCAACCCGGATACACCGGACCAAATGTCCGGAGACTCCGGATTCCCCTGCTCGGGAAGAAAAAGAATTTTTCAAGGAAAGCTTCGGAGACCCGCGGAGAGAGATAGGAAGGAATCCTAGGGCATCTATCCACCATGTGACTAGCTAACAATCAAGCAATCAGACTATAGTCACATAGTAATGATGCGATCCTAAGATCAAGAGCCAATAACACATGGTAAATTCAGAGAAAAAGATAAATAAAGTTTTGAACTTCATTTTTCATTCACCAACCAATATATGAGCACTTATCAAGCCACGTTACGAGAATCTAGAATATTTAGACCACTTCTCAATTCACAGAACCTTTTCTCGTCAAGGGGCTTGGTAAAGATATCGGCTAATTGATCATTTGTACTCACATGTTGGATATCAATTTCGCCTTTAGTTGCGTGGTCTCTTAGGAAATGATGGCGAATATCAATGTGTTTTGTTCGGGAGTGTTGGACAGGATTGTTGGCAATTTTTATGGCGCTCATTGTCACACAAAAGTGGAACGCTTTTGTAGGATAGGCCATAATCACTCAAGGTTTGTCTCATCCAAAGTAATTGGGCACAACAACTCCGGCAGCTATGTATTCGGCCCGCAAAGTGGATAGGGCTACGGAATTTTGTTTCTTGGAAGACCACGAGACTAGGGACCTACCCAAGAATTGGCAAGTTCCTGAGGTGCTCTTCCTATCCACTTTGCAACCGGCATAATCCGTGATCGGAATAGCCAATAAGCTCAAAGGAGGATCCTTTCGGATACCAAAGTCCGAAATGAGGAGTGTGCACTAAGTATCTCAAGATTCTCTTAACGGCCACCATGTGGCACTCTTTGGAGCGGCTTGAAAACGTGCACACATACAAACGCTTAAGCATGATATCGGGCCTAGATGCACAAAGATAAAGGAGAGAACCGATCATCGAACGATATACCTTTTGGATGACCGGTTTACCTTCTTTGTCGAGGTCTAGGTGCCCGTTGGCTTGCATTGGCGTCTTTATGGGCTTGGCGTCCCTCCATTCGAACTTCTTGAGCATGTCCTTGATGTACTTCGTTTGACAAATGAAAGTTCCTTCCTTGAGTTGTTTAACTTGGAATCCGAGGAAGAACTTCAACTCACCCATCATGGACATCTCAAACCTTTTGGTCATTATCTTGCTAAACTCTTTACACAAATGTTCATTAGTAGATCCAAATATAATGTCATCGACATATATTTGGCACACAAATAAATCATTATCAATATGCTTAGTAAAGAGAGTAGGGTCGGCTTTTTCGACTACAAAACCTTGTCCCAGAAGGAAGTCTCGAAGACATTCGAACCAAGCCCTTGGAGCTTGCTTAAGTCCATAGAGTGCCTTGTGAAGGTAGTAGACGTGGTCCGGATGTCTTGGATCTTCAAAACCGGGTGGTTGCTCAACGTAGACCATCTCGGAAAGTGGTCCATTTAAGAAGGCGCTCTTCACGTCCATTTGATACAGCTTGAAATCATGGTGAGTAGCAAAGGCAAGTAATATTCTAATAGATTCAAGCCTAGCTACTGGAGCATATGTTTCATCGAAATCCAAACCTTCTATTTGAGTGTACCCTTGAGCAACCAAACGGGCTTTGTTCCTTGTCACGATCCCGTTTTCATCTTGCTTGTTTCGGAAGACCCACTTAGTGCCGATAACGTTTTGATTTGGTCTTTTGACAAGCTCCTGCACTTGATTGCGCTTGAAGTTGTTCAGTTCCTCTTGCATAGCCATCACCCAATCTGGGTCTTCAAGCGCTTCATCTACTTTAAGAGGTTCAAGAGAGGAAACAAACGAGTAAAATTCACAAAAATTTGCAACTCGAGATCGAGTGGATACTCCCTTGTTGATGTCTCCAAGTATGTTGTCGACCGGATGATCTCTTTGAATGCTTTGATGAACTCTAGGATGAGGTACGGATGAGTCCAAGGCTTGAACAGGGCCTTCATCATCTTGGGTGGCATTGGAACCATCTTGAGCTTGATTAGACGAGGAGGGAATGTCGCCCGAGCCTGACCCATCCGGAGACTCCGGTATTGGACCCGGATACTCCGGACTAATCCGGACACTCCGGGTTTCAGCCGAGACTCCGGTTGGGGAGCTCGGTGAGATTCCAAATTTTGAGGTCTTACCTCTCCAATTGCCATTTTCTTTATAGCTTCACAAGGAGGTTCTTCCCTGTCAATCATAACACGATCAACTTGTTCTACTTGAGAACCGTTAGTTTCATCAAAAGTCACGTCACGCGAGATTTCAACGACACCGGTGGTATTGTTGAAAACTCGGTACGCGTAAGCATTAGTTCCATAACCAAGTAAGAAACCTTCATCTACTTTAGGAGCGAATTTAGAAGACTTAGCCTTTTGTTAAGGATATAGCATTTGCTCCCAAAGACTCAAAGTAGGAGACATTTGGTTTCTTCCTGGTGAGCACCAGACGCTGCCTTCTTCAAGATCTTGTGGAGGTAGAGGCGGTTGGAGCCGTGGCATGCGGTGTTGATTGCTTCCGCCCAAAAGCTATCGGAAACCTTGTACTGCCGAGCATTGTCCGCGCCATCTCGATGAGGGTTCGATTCTTCCTCTCGGCCACCCCATTTTGTTGAGGAGAATAGGAGCCGAGAATTCGTGCTTGATTCCTTCCTCATCAAGAAACTCCTCCACGCCAATAGTCTTGAACTCGGTGGCGTTGTCGCTCCGAATTCTCTTAATCTTTACTTCAAACTCGTTTTGAGCTCTTCTCATGAAATTCTTTAAAGTCACTTGGACTTCTCTTTTGTCATGCAAAAAGAACACCCAAGTGAATCGAGAAAAATCATCAACAATGACTAAACCATACTTACTTCCCCCGATGCTTATGTAGGCGACAGGTCCATAAAGATCCATATGAAGCATTTCCAAAGGTCTTGTGGTCGTCATCACATTCTTGGCGGGATGGGAGGCACCGACTTGCTTGCCGGCTTGACAAGCGCTACAAATCCTATCTTTCTCAAAGACAACATTGGTTAGTCCGAGAATGTGGTTGCCTTTAATGAGTTTGTGAAGATTCCTCATACCAACATGGGCCAACCGGCGATGCCAAAGCCAACCCATGCTAGATTTAGCCATTAAGCACGTTTCAAGATTAAGTCTATCCGTATTGAAGTCTACGAGATAGAGCTTACCCTTCAAACGCCGTTTAAAGGCTATTGAACCGTCAAGCCTCTTAATGACATCCACACCCTTTTCATTAAACAAACAATTATAGCCCGCTTCACATAATTGTGCAACGGACAATAGATTGTAGCTTAATGAATCAACAAGCAAAACATTATTTAATTGAAAATTGCTTGAGATAGAAATTTTACCCAATCCAATTACTTCTCCTTTTCCATTGTCTCCAAAGACAATGCTTTCACCTGCTTGATCCATTTGAGTCCAATTGAGCGAACATTGCCTTTTCTCCTGGCCATGTGGTGCGTACATCCGCTATCCAAAATCCAACTCGCTCCACCGAGATATAGGCCTACAAAATGACATTTAGTTGTTGCTCTTTGGTACCCAAACTTGGTTAGGTCCACGACGTTAGTGACAAGCGATTTAGGGACCCAAATAGAACGAACACAAGGAGCATTCTTCGGCTTACGCCCAACATGATAAGCAACTACACGACCGAGGTTAGTCTTTTTAAGCACATAAGAAGCAAAGAACTCGGAGTGAGCTTTGTGCTTGGATGTTCCTTCGCCTTTTACAAAGTGAATGGGCTTGCTTAAAGGAGCAACAACAATGTTGCTCTTTTTTGCCCTTTGGCGGAACATACCCAAGCCCTTGCCTCTTAGGATTACCTTGGCGCTACCGAGATACTCCTCTAAACCTTTGCTTGCCTTGTAGGACTTTTGAAGTCCATCTTCAAGCATCACCTTAAGCTTCTCATTTTCATGAGCTAAGACTTTCAAAGTCTCACGGTTAGTAGCACAAGTAGCAACATCAACATTAAAGCATCTAGCGCAACCGTTGCTCGTCGAGGGTAGTGAAATATTGGAGTTGTTGATTGAGGTAGAAGCTTTATTCGAGAGATCAACAAGCTTCACTTCAAGAGCCTTGCAAGCATCCTTTGCTTTTGCAAGTTGCTCTAAGAGTGAAGCATTGGTGATCTCAAGTCTAATTGCTTCATTTTTGGTCAAATTTGAACTTTTGACCAAATCCTCATTTTTCTTCTTTTCAAAGGCTAAGCTCTTCTCTAGTTCAAGGTTCTTCTCCTTTTCAAAAATAAGGAGATCTTCTTGAGCTTCGAGAATGGCTTCCTTTGCTCAACAACCTCCTCCAATCTTTCAATATCCTTAAGTAGCAAGTCTAATTTTTAACATCAAAGTCATCCATAGACTTAAATGCTACCTCTTCTTCATCACTAGCATCATCACAATCATCTAAGCTATAATCAACAATGGAATGAGTAGTGCTCTTAGATGATACCTTGTGCCCTTTTGCCATAAGGCACATTGGAGCATCTCCTTCATTGTCGCTTAAGTCGTCAAAGAGACTCTTTGACTTTGTCGGTGGAGTTGCAATGGCGACGGTGGCGAGTCCTCCTTCGTTGTCGGAGTTGGAATCGGACTCGACTCGGAGTCGGAGTCGGAGTTCCACTCCTTGCCGATGTAAGCATGACCCTTGCCCTTGTACTTCTTGCTCTTATCCTTGTCCTTCTTGCGGTACTTGTCTTTCTTGTACGGCTTCTCTTCCTTCTTTTCTTTGTGTGGGCACTCGGCAATGAAGTGGCCGGGTTCCCCACACTCATAGCACTTTCTTGAGGAGTGACGCCCTCTTGACTTGTTGCCATAGTTCTTGGAGTGACTACCCGGCTTGTAGCCCTTCTTCTTCAAGAACTTGTTGAATCTTCTTACAAGCAAGGCCATGTCTTCATTTGTCAAGGGGCCGCTTGACTCTTCTTCATCGCTTGAGCTCTCTTCGGCTTCTTGCACCACCTTGACGGCCTTCAAGGCGATGCCCTTCTTCTTGCCGGACTTGAGCTCCTCCACCACTTCCGCTTCCTTCACCATCATCTCATCCATCATCAACCGGCCAATCACATCATGAGGAGTGAGAGTATCGAAGTTTGGCCGATCGCGGATGAGTTGCACAAGGTTGCGGTTGGTGGGGGTGATCACTCGAAGGATGATCTTCACCACGGCCTTGTCGGTGAGCTCGGTGCTTCCAAGTCCCTTTGCTTGATTCACTAGCACCATCAAGCGATCAAACATATTTGTGTACGATTCACCTTCTTCCAAAGTGAATCGGCTTAGCTCCCCAATGATGAGTTCGATCTTTGACTCACGGACACTTGATACACCTTCGTGAGACACCATCAATCTTTCCCAAATGTCCTTGGCATTGTCAAGGCCATCGACCCGGTTGAACTCTGAGTCTCTCAAATCATTGAACAAGGCATTGACGGCCAAGTCGTTGAAGTTTTGAGCTTTGTCTTCTTCGGAGGTGAGATTGTTGGGGTTTGCGGGCTTGAAACCTGTTTCAACAATCTTCCAAATACACGGATGAAGTGATCTCAAATGCATCTTCATCTTATGTTTCCATGCCGCATACCGAGTGCCATCGAAGTGAGGCGCTCGACCGGACGAGACGGAAACATAGGATGAGGAGTTTGAGACTCCAAAGGAGGAATAATCTAATGGAATAGCAACCCCGATACCGGAACCCGAGGCTTTCTCTTGGCCATGGGTTTCGGTAACCTTCTCTATGTCCGACATCTTTGATTCTCCAAGCGGTTAAGCCAAAATAAAGGAGATTTGGCTCTGATACCAATTGAAAGGACCAACGATGTCGCCTAGAGGGGGGGTGAATAGGCGGATTAAAATTTACGCAGCGGAAAAACTTGGCCGAGCTGGTCAACCCGGAGTCTCCGGGTTTTTGGTCCGGATACTCCGGCTTGTCCGGAGTGTCCGGTATTGAGTCCGGACTCTCCGGGTTAGCTGGCTCGGGAGCAAGATAAAAACTACTCTAGCAAGCACAAAAAACCACTAGAAGTATATAGCAAGAACAACCTAGAACAATTGCTAGCAAGAATTTGAATTTAAAGCCAAGCAAAGAGCTAGATCTAACTTTACAAATTCAAATCCACTTAAGCAATACTAAGAAGTAAAAGTGAATGCGAGAGACACGAATTTTCACCGAAGTTCGGGTTCTTGAAGGGAACCCTACGTCTCCGTTGAGGTGGCTCGGTCGCACTTGAGCCGGGGTCTCTTTCAACCCGCTTTCCTCCCGGTGTTGCACAAATGCACTCGCCGGCTTCACTTCTTGTCTCTTTCCTTTCGGAGGCGAGACTTGCCTTCACAAACTACCGGGGCTCACCACACAAGTTGGTAGCTCCCGGTGACTCCTAGCCGTCTAGGAGACCTTCAACCTCCAAGAGAAATAGCACCACGAAGAATCGCTTGGAGGATGAACTAGTGCTCAACAAGATGAAATGAATGCACTTTGCACTTTTCTTCTTCCTCTCCTCACCAAAAAGATCAACAACCAAATTAATTGGTGGGAGGAAGTGGGGGCTCTATTGAATGCTTAGAGATGGTTAGGAATGGCTTGAATGCTGCTATGAATGAGCTCAATAGAGATCCTAGCCGTTGGAGTGGAGTGGAGGCTTTAAATACTCTTTTTGAAAACTAGCCATTACTCCCGTTTTTGAACAGGCCGGAGTGTCCGGACAAACAACCCGGAGACTCCGGGTTATCCGAGACTCGGACCAAATGTCAACCGGATACTCGGACTACCGGAAACAAAGCAACCGAAAGGTCCAACCCGGAGACTCCGGACATAATGTCCGGATACTCCGGATTGAATCCGGAGACTCCGGACCAAATGTCCGGATACTCCGGGTTACCCAGTTCGGTTTCAATTTGAAACTTTTCAAAACCAAGTGTAGGAGTGCTAAAGTGAGATGCAAGACTTGATGTTGAGCACATGCACATCCTAAAATCGATTTCTCGTCATACCCTCTTAATAGTACGGCTATCCTTAAGACACAATTGAATAAAAGATTACAACTTTGGTCTTGATGCCGTCCTTTTGATTTTAAGTAGTCGAGGGGGTGTCCAATGTCATTCCAAACTTCGATATAATCTCGATATCTGCAGTATTCTTGGATAAAACATTAGATCTCTTTAATTGTGTCGTCATTAATCACCAAAACAATTTGAGGGGCCTAGATGCACTTTCAGTACCTGCACCATTTGGACTAGTGCCTTTTGCGAAAACAGAGGTGGAAGAAGCATCTTCAAAAATAACACTTTCAGCACGAGATGCATGAGTGAAAGAGAACCAAATCTTATCACCGAACATGTGACGTGAGCATCCAAAATTCACTAGCCATATGTTCTCCTTCCTCGCGTGACAAGCCTACATAGAAGCAGAAATTTTCGAGGTCTCGGTACTGGGGTTAGAAATAAGATGTTTAGGAATCCAGTACTGAGACACACGACGCACAACAGTAGGCACAACACGAGCATTTTTATGCACAAAATCATATTTGACTTTTCCTGTGTTTTTAGCAACAAAAGGTGTTTGTTTCACCCTAGGCACATAATGAGAAGTGAAACGTGCCTGTTTCAAATTAGACCTCACCTTAGTCCTTTGTTTCTATTGTTGTTTGGCTAGCCTAAGGCAGAAATCTACTAAATGTCCATATGTACCACAATGAGTGCAAGTGTACTTAACATGATGTTTGGCTTTAACAGTAGAAGCACATTTTGCATTCATTATAGTAGAAGAAAGAAAACCAGTAGATTTAAAAGCAATCTTTTTAGGCTTATTAAGAATCTCAATTTTGTCATTGCAAGGAACATGAACAACAGTGAAAGGTTTAGATTCAAATGAAGCATGAAGATCAAAACCTAAACCTTTTTTATTTGAGCTAACCTTTGATTTATCCAAAATCATGTTCAAATTTTTCTTGCCATTAGTGAACCGTTCCAAAGAATTTTGCAAGTAATCAATTTTCTTAGCAAGAGTTAAACAATTATTGCAGGAAACATCCAATTTTCCTTTTTGCTTGCGACAAGTAGAACATGAAAGAACCTCATGTGTAAGCAGATCATCAGTCAATTGAGAAACCCTAACATTTGCATCTTTCAATTTCAATTCAAGAGTTGAGCATTTAGAACAAGAAGTTGAACCATGCAAATCATCAGTGGAACAGCTAGCGTGTTTAACATGTTTCTTATTTTTCTCATGTTGAAGTAGCAGGGAAGCATGTTCTTTCCTAAGCAAGGTGAGCTCATTGTAAATTAAGTCACATGATTTGCAAGTATCATCATCAGGAATCAAAGTCTTAAGTCTAGCAATTTCAGCATTCAATGATTCATCAATGAAATCATGTTTCTTAATTTTCTTATCACGTTTGTCAAGCGATTTTCCAAGACGAGCAACAGCAATAGCCAATTCATCATATGAAGGATCTACCTCATTGAAGTCATTGTCGTGGTCGTCCTCGGTGAAGCTGTCCTTGCTACTTGCCATGAGATACAACCCCATCAAATCATGCTTACTTGGAGTTGCATCATCCTCGCTGCTCTTTGAATCCACATCGCTCAAATTGACTTGTTCAAGAGCGAAAAGAACTCGGTGGACAACTTTGCGGTTGATGAAGTTCTTTTTCTTATCACTTGGAGAGAACTTCTTTTTCTCTTTTCTTCTGTCGTTGTCCTTCTCCTCCCTTGATGCTTTTCCTGCAAGTTTAGGACAATTTGGACGAATATGGTCGAGATCTCCACACTAGTAGCATCTTTGAGGACCACCACTACCTTTCTTCCTGATTCTCATATTCTGCAAAGCTTTGTTAAAGCGAGAAGACAGTAATGACAAGTCTTTTTCTGGGAATTGCTCAATCTGTTCATCGGTTAGTGAAGACAAGAAAGATAGAGCAAAACTTGAAGCAGCACCATTATGAGATATGCTAGATTAAGATGTCAAAGCAATTGATTTATGATCATTCTTTCTAGCAAGAACATCTAATTCATGAGTTTTCAACTTGGAATAAAGAACATCTAATGTAAGTGTACTTATGATAGTAGATTCTCTAATGGATGTAACTTTCATGTCCCAAATAGACATGTCTAAGCACCAAGCAATTGTCTAGCATTAGCAGCATCATCAAAGCTAACTCCAACAGCACGAAGATTACTAAGAATTTTATTGAAGCGTGCAAAGAAGTCATCTAGCGACTCACTGGGTTTCATCTCAAATCGCATGTAATCATTTTTGTACATATCTTGGCGAACCTCTTTGACAGTGTTAGAACCCTCATGGTAATCACAAAGAGATTTTCATACCTCATATGCGGATCGAAGATGAACCACACGATCAAAGTCGCTGCGTCCCAAGCCTTGGATGATCAAGTTTCGCGCCTTGCTATTTGCTTCAACATGTGCACGATTGGCGTCGTTAACATTGTCGTTCTCGGGAACTTCGTATGGCTTGTAGACCTTCTCCCAAATCGCGAAGCCCTGTGCTTGGATGAACGCCTCCATCTTGGCCTTCCAAAACTGAAAATCAACACAATCGAACACACATGGTTTTGTCGAATAACGATCCATTAATCTAATCACCGGTTAAGATAGATTAGAAAGACCTTGCTCTGATACCACTTGTATGATCAAAGTATACGAATATAGCAATCAGAGGGGGGTGAATGATTGTGCGGAAGCTAAAACCAAAATTTTGATCTATTAAAAATTCACCCCAAAACGGAACCAAATAATTGCCTCGTATTCGATAAAAACAGATTGACAAACGTTCGGTAAAACGCGAATTCCCGAAGATCCAACTGTCGGATCGATCTGAAATTTGGACAAAAAAAACTAAATTCCAATACGAATCGAACTCAAAACAAAATTAGCTCGATCGGACTTACGGATCAAAAGTTATGAACCTCACAGGCTTGCTGTGACAGAATATGACGAGAATTGATCTAACCAAAACTTCAAGATTAAACAAGATCTTCAAAAGATTAAACTTTGAGGAACTCTATATCAATACCCTAGAGAGGTTTTGGATGGATCAAATCAAGATGAAACTCAAAGGACAAAAACCAATCTAGAACAAGAACAAGCATGCAAACAAGAACCAAAACAGGAAACATTGTAGCAATGCGGTTACTGTAGCACGCAAGGATCTGGAAGAATTTATCTTTATTTTTTTTGTCTAAAGTACTCCCATCGAAAGAGTACAAACTCTAAAACAAAGCTCTAAGCTCTCAATGTCTGGATTGCATAAACAGGAGGCGCCTCCCCCTATTTATACAGAGCAAACACATAGAATCCTGAATACAATTCCTACTCCTAATCCTAGAAGGAGTCCCACTCCTAATCCTAGAAGGAGTATGTATTCAACACAACTCCACTTGGCCCAACCTGGCCAAATACAGCTCTTGCACGCGTATGGCAACCCAGCCATACTCACGTGACTAACAACTCTTGCACGCGTACGGCCACCATGCCATACTCACGTGACTAACCATTCTTCATGTGCACCATTCTCTTAGCCCCGAACGTCCCGCATAACATCCTTGACCACCAAGACCTCAGTTCCTCCTGAACCTAGTCCCCAACCTCAGTTCCTCCATGAACCTAGTTCCGGTTGAAGGGAATATGCCCTAGATCAATCATGGTGATGATTGTAATACGTCTTTGTTCATGAAATTATGATAACTTTGTTTATCGGTTCCCTGAATATATGTTGCGACTTTGTTCATTGGATACGATCTGATTGTGAAACACATTGTCAAGTGACATTATTCTAAACGGGTCCCTGATCCATATCATTACGAGGAGCGGTGATGATTTGATCAGCACATTTATTGGTTGATGGTAATGTTTCACATACCATAGATATGGAGATATCGAATCGATAAATATGGACACATGTTGAAGAACATGGGTAGTCGGACAAGACCCACTCCGAGACGCTGTGAGTTGTTATCTATTATAGTGCCATCAGCGTATAGTCTCGAGTGGTACGCCTATATGGTCCTTAGACCTGAGATTGTCATGGATACCTAGCATGTAGACTTGTATGCTTTGGTATCATCAAACGCTACACCGTAACAGGGTAGTCATAAAGATGAATACTGGGTATACCACGATACATCGCCAAGGGTGTGATGATCAAGATGGGATTTGCCCCTCCTAGATAACGGGAGAAGATACCTCTGGGCCCCTCGTGTGGATGGATAGGGAAAACGCACGGCCGTGCTAATGTGACTAAGGAGTTAGTCATGGTTTGTATCCATCATTTGTCGAGAGAAGTGGTCGAGCTATCAACAAGGGTGGCGCGCATCTCGCCTTGAGCTTGACCGGTATCGTGTGGAAAAGGGATCGGTATGAGAGTGTATCAAAGGTTCACCGAATATTGATTACGTGCATTCGGGGGGTCAATACGTCATCGCTAGGTGCATTTGTTGATCAATGAATTGGAAACGGGTTACGGATTCATGTCCGACTTGCACCGAACCTAACGGGTCACACACTTAACGAGTTGGAATAGGATTGATGGGTTTTACGTGCGTGGATGAGATCCGCGTTGGAGATGGAAACCTAGAGGGCTTCGGCCCACTAGCGTGTCTATAAAAGGCGAGGCAAGGAACAAGGCACGGGAAGAACCCTCACCACGCTCACCGCCGTGCGCCCCTCCCGCTCTCCGTAAACCCTAGCTGTGTGGCGAGGTGCTAGCACACCCCGCACGGTGTTCTGCTCGGGGCGTGTGGATACCGGTAGAGGCGCCGCGCCGCGACGCGCTGGGCGGCGACCACCGGTGACCACTCGGACGAGGTCGGTGACCACCGGCGACCACCGACGAGGTCGGCGACCACCCGGCGACCACTCGGACGAGGTCGGCGATCACTCGATGGAGATCGGCGACCACTCGGTGCCGATTGGGAGGTGATCGACTACTTCCTCAACGCGCGTGAATCTGCTTCCGCTGCATCTGCGCGTCAAGGGTAATGATCTATGATCCTTTACTTGCATGTGCTCTTGGGTGTTCTCGGTAGAAATTTTGATTTTATGCTCGCGTAGCCTACCGGTCACCCCAACAAAGGGTATCGAGCCAGGTTATGTGTAGTTTTGGATCTGGATCGCTCGCACATGTTGATGTGCTGTTGTGTTTGATCACGGGTTGATTAGATCAATCGGTTTCGGGGAAATATGAGGTATGAGTTGGTGGATCTACACGATCAAAAAAATTAGTTCGTGCTCGTTTCAGATTCGTGCCATGCATTACCCCTACCGGCTGGTAACACCATCGGGGTAGTAGCAAGCGCCGAACAGATCGAGCTAACAGATCGAGATCGGTGTGGTCGCCGCCCTCTCAAGGGGACCTCGCGCGATGGATCGATGAAGATCGATCCTATGGAAATTGAGGCATTCTGATGGCTCGGAATCGGCTTGATGAGATCAATCCGATTGAATTTCCATAGCGTTTTCATAGATGCGATCTATGTACCCCGAAAATTTTCTACGGGCGCTGCCCGCACCCGCGAGGGGCGCTGCCCCTTCGAACCCCGCCCGCTAACCGGCTAGCGGTACCGCCGTGATAGTCAACATAGCGCCCATAAATTAAATTTTGTTCACTTCCCGTGCGCTAGAATCGATCCAGCGCCTAACTTGTTTTTGCAGGGTATGTTGTGAACAGTATGGACCCTTAGTGTATATGATGCATGATTGTATATTTCATGGCCTGCGTGTCATGGTTAATTGCAGCTGTGGGCTGTCCTATTATTGTATAACGGCTGCGTGCGGCATGTGATGCCTTGAATCCTCATGTAATTTTGCTACTAACTGCTAGATGTAGTAGTTTAGTACATGATCTTGGAGGCTTCAATCCAGATGGCCCGACTGTGCAAGGTTGGTCGTGGAAGATGAAGATCGCCACGTCATGGGCCATACTTGTTCACAGTCTAATCTGATTGCCTGTGATAATTTACCTTGCATTGCTATTCTTTCATGCCATATGTGGTGAATATGTTAACCTGATTGAATAGTTTCCCTCGAAAAATTAAGAGTAAGATGCCCTTTTTCAATAGCTGCGTCTATTGTCTTGTACGTTGGTGGATAAGGTCATGACAAGTCAGGAACGCCACCCTCTTACTTGTACAATAGAGTGAGTGTAGCCTAACCCGTGCACTCACAAGCATAGTATTGGTTTGCTTAACAGAGTCATCCAAATAGGATTTGGGACTTCGGGGCATCAGTGTTGGGCGCCGGGGCATATGATGCCACCCCAACAAGCAAGAGTCACATACGATGTGATTGGCAAGGTGTTGCCTACCTATGTCGCGGGTTCAAGCGGTATTGACAAGTCCTTACCCGAACCGCGGTGACCATGGATCTTGTTCCATGGAGATTGCGGAGGAAAGTGATCTTAATGGAAACATCTTTTATTGAAATTGTTTAATAAGAGATTAACGTGAACATAGTGCTAAAACTTTACTTGTTTATGTTGTAGATGGCACCAAATGCTCGTTAATGCAAACACCGGTTTTAACTTGCGGTCGATTACGAGAGGGAAAAACTCTCTGGGGACGAATTTTATGGATTGGTATCGTAACTTGAGAATTGTTCTCAAGGCTGAAAAGAAGGAATATATTCTAGACGGTCCATATCACGATGAATTGCCCGAAAATGCATCCGCCCGATAAGCGTGCTTATGAGAAGCACACTAACGATGCCCTAGACGTCAGTTGTCTCATGCTTGCCACGATGAACTCTGAGCTCCAAAAGCAATATGAGCACGCCGATGCCTACACTATGATTGTAGGTCTCAAGGGCATGTTTGAGAACCAAGCAAGGGTGAAAGATATTCGATATCTAAAGCATTGTTTGCGTGCAAGCTGGCTGAGGGTGCTCCTGTTAGTCCTCATGTAATCAAGCTGATTGGTTACATTGAGAGCCTGGAGAAGCTCGGTTTTCCACTTCAGAATGAATTGGCCACAGATGTGATTCTCCAGTCGCTCCCTGTGAGCTTTGAGCCGTTCATTTTGAATTATCATATGAACAGCCTGGAGAAGAATCGACCGAATCGCATGGAATGCTGAAAGCTGGAAGAGAGCGTAAAGAAAGGCACAAATCATGTGATGATGATTCAAAAGGATAGGAAAAGGAAGCGTAAGGTTACAAGTTATGGTGAGGATAAGATCCAAGACCCAAAATCAAAGCCTAGAGAAAGGCCAAAGGTTGGCCCTAATGCTTCTGATAAATGTCACTCTTGCAAGGGTAGTGGGCCTTTGGAAGAAATCGTCCTAAGTACGGAAGACAAAAAGAAAGGAAAGGTTCCTTCTACTTCGTGTATTAATGTTATAGAAGTTAATCTTGCAACTTGTCCTAACGAGTCTTGGGTATTTGATACCGGATCAATGATTCACATTTGCAAATCGTTGCGAGGGTTAAGAAGGACTAGAGATTGCAAGATTGGCGAGTTGGAAATTCGCGTCGGCAATGGAGCAATAGTTGTCGCAAAGGCCGTCGGCGTCTATCCTTGTCATTACCTTACGGCTTAGTTTTGGAATTGAATAATTGTTATTACATTCCTGCCTTGAGTAAGAACATTATCTCTTCTTCTTGTTTAGAGGAAGATGGTTATGATTTTGTAATAAAGAACAGGAATTGTTCAATTTATTTCAAAGGCTTGCTCTATGGTGACTGACCATTGGTGAATGGACTGTATGTGCTGGATTTTCGTAATGCTTCTATAAATAATGTTAATACTAAAAGACTCAAAACAAATGATACCGATTCCACTTATTTATGGCATTGTCGTTTAGGCCATATAAATAAAAGACGCATGGAGAAGCTTCATAAAGATGGTCTTCTTTGTTCATTAGATTTAGAATCTCTTGAAACATGCAAGTCTTGTTTACTTGGCAAGATGACAAAGGCACCCTTCACTGGTTCGAGTGAGAGGATGTGCGAGTTGTTGGCTCTCGTGCATACTGATGTGTGTGGACCAATGAGCTCCATGGCCAGAGGTGGTTATCAGTACTTCATTACTTTCACCGATGACTTTAGTCGATATGGCTATATCTATCTAATGAGGCATAAGTCTGAATCTTTTGAAAAGTTCAAAGAGTTTCAGAATGAAGTACAGAATCATTTGGGCAAGAAAATTAAATTTCTACGGTCTGACCGTGGAGGTGAATATTTGAGCCAAGAGTTTAGTGATCATCTAAAGAGTTGTGGAATTGTTCCGCAATTGACTCCGCCCGGTACACCACAGTGGAATGGCGTATCCGAACGGAGGAACCGGACTTTGTTGGACATGGTACGGTCTATGATGAGTCAAGTCAATCTTCCATTATCATTTTGGGGACACGCTCTAGAAACAGCTGCGTTCATGCTAAATAGAGTTCCATCAAAATCCGTTGATAAGACACCATATGAGATATGGAAAGAGAAACGTCCCGACTTGTCTTATCTTAAAATTTGGGGCTGTGAGGCTTATGTAAAACGTATGACGTCTGATAAGCTCCATGCCAAATCGGATAAGTGTTTCTTTGTGGGGTACCCAAGGGAAACCAAAGGGTATTATTTTTATAACCGGGAAGAAGGCAAAGTGTTTGTCGCCCGGACTGGTGTCTTTTTGGAGAATGAGTTTTCCAAAAGAGCTAGTGGGAGCAAGGTGCAACTCGAAGAAGTTCGAGAAATACCTGAAAATGTTTCAGCTCCAGCTAGTCCTCGGCAGGATGAGCAACGTGTTGTTGAACTGTTGATGAGGCGCCCGACCCACGGAGGTCCTCACGGGCAAGCCGCGCTCTGAGAGGCTCATGTTCCTCATGACGGAGCAACGCGATGTGTTATTATTGGAAAATGACGAGCCCAAGGACTATGAGGAAGCGATGGTGGGCCCGGACTCTGAGAAATGGCTAGAGGCCATGAGATCCGAGTTAAAGTCCATGTATGATAATCAAGTTTGGAACTTGGTTGATCTGCCTGATGGTGTAAAAACTATTGAGTGCAAATGGGTCTTTAAGAAAAAGATAGACGCCGATGGAAATGTTCACATTTTTAAGGCACGATTGGTGGCAAAAGGGTATAAGCAAATTCATGGTGTGGACTATGATGAAACTTATTCGCCAGTCGCTATGGTAAAGTCTATCCGGATCATGCTAGCAATTGCCGCATATCATGATTATGAGATTCGGCAAATGGATGTCAAAACAGCTTTCCTAAATGGAAACCTAAGCGAGGACATGTACATGGTACAGCCCGAGGGTTTTGTTGATCCTACTAATGCTGGCAAGGTGTGCAAGCTTAGGAAGTCCATTTATGGACTGAAGCAAGCATCTCGGAGTTGGAACCTTCGTTTTGATGAAGTGATCAAACAGTTTGGCTTCATCAAAAATGAGGAAGATCCTTGTATTTACAAAAGGGCTAGTGGGAGCGCACTTGTATTTCTGGTCTTGTATGTGGATGACATACTATTGATCGGAAATGATATTCCGATGTTAGATGCTGCACAATCTTATCTGGAAAAGAGTTTCTCGATGAAAGACTTGGGAGATGCAGCATATATTTTGGGCGTAAAGGTCTATAGAGATAGATCAAAAAGGCTAATTGGATTGAGCCAGTGCATTACATTGACAAGATACTGAAACGGTTCAACATGCATGATTCCAAGAAAGGTTTCTTGCCCATGTCACATGGTGTAAGTCTTAGCAAGACTCAGTGTGCTTCGACACCTGATGAGCAAGAGAGAATGTGTCGGATCCCATATGCTTCAGCTATTGGATCCATCATGTATGCCATGCTATGTACGCGCCCAGATGTGTCATATGCTCTGAGTGTCACGGCGGTACCAATCAAATCCTGGTGATAGTCACTTTGGGTGGTGTAAAGAACATCCTTAAATACTTACGAAGGACTAAAGAGATGTTCTTGGTCTTTGGAGGAGAGGAGGAGCTCGTCGTAAAGGGTTACGCCGATGCTAGCTTCCAAACCGACAAAGATGATTCGCGATCGCAATCCGGGTTTGTATTTTGTCTCAATGGTGGGGCGGTGAGCTGGAAAAGTTCCAAGCAAGAAACAAAGAGCTGATTCCACAACGGAGGCCGAGTACATTGCAGCCACAAGTAGCAAAGGAAGTTGTTTGGATCAAGAAATTTGTTTACGAGTTGGGCGTGGTTGCTTTGGTGCATCTGTCGGTGGACCTCTATTGTGACAATAGTGGTGCCATTGCACAAGCAAAGGAGCCTAGGTCCCACCAAAAATCCAAACATATACTCAGCGATACCACCCGATTCGGGAAATCATTGAGAGAGGTGATGTAAAGATAAGCAAAGTGCACACGGATCTAAATGTGGCTGATCCGTTGACAAAGCCCTTCCACAACCAAAGCATGAGGCGCACACAAGAGCAATGGGTATTCGATACCTATATGGTGACTCTAGTGCAAGTGGGAGATTGAAGGGAATATGCCTAGATCAATCATGGTGATGATTGTAATACGTCTTTGTTCATGAAATTATGATAACTTTGTTTATCGGTTCCCTGAATATATGTTGCGACTTTGTTCATTGGATACGATCCGATTGTGAAACACATTGTCAAGTGACATTATTCTAAACGGGTCCTCGATCCATATCATTACGAGGAGCGGTGATGATTTGATCAAAGACATTTATTGGTTGATGGTAATGTTTCACATACCATAGATATGGAGATATCGAATCGATAAATATGGACACATGTTGAAGAACATGGGTAGTCGGACAAGACCCACTCCGAGACGCTGTGAGTTGTTATCTATTATAGTGCCATCAGCGTATAGTCTCGAGTGGTACGCCTATATGGTCCTTAGACCTGAGATTGTCATGGATACCTAGCATGTAGACTTGTATGCTTTGGTATCATCAAACGCTACACCGTAACAGGGGTAGTCATAAAGATGAATACTGGGTATACCACGATACATCGCCAAGGGTGTGATGATCAAGATGGGATTTGCCCCTCCTAGATAACGGGAGAAGATACCTCTGGGCCCCTCGTGTGGATGGATAGGGAAAACGCACGGCCGTGCTAATGTGACTAAGGAGTTAGTCATGGTTTGTATCCATCACGCTGTCGAGAGAAGTGGTCGAGCTATCAACAAGGGTGGCGCGCATCTCGCCTTGAGCTTGACTAGTATCGTGTGGAAAAAGGGATCGGTATGAGAGTGTATCAAAGGTTCAGCCGAATATTGATTCTGTGCATTCGGGGGTCAATACGTACTGCTAGGTGCCGCTGTTGATCAATGAATTGGAAACGGGTTCTGGATTCATGTCCGACTTGCACTGAACCTAACGGGTCACACACTTAACGAGTTGGAATAGGATTGATGGGTTTCTGTGCGTGGATGAGATCCGCGTTGGAGATGGAAACCTAGAGGGCTTCGGCCCACTAGCGTGTCTATAAAAGGCGAGGCAAGGAACAGTGCACGGGGAAGAACCCTCACCACGTTCAGCCGTCGTGCGTCCCTCCTGCTCTCCAGAAACCCTAGCTGTGTGGCGAGGTGCTAGCACACCCCGCACGGTGTTCCTGCTCGGGACGTGTGGATACCGGTAGAGGCGCTGCCGCTCGCGGACGCGCTGGACGGCGACCACCCGGTGACCACTCGGACGAGGTCGGTGACCACCCGGCGACCACTCGGACGAGGTCGGCGACCACCCGGCGACCACTCGGACGAGGTCGGCGACCACTCGATGGAGATCGGCGACCACTCGGTGCCGATTGGGAGGTGATCGACTACTTCCTCAACGCGCGTGAATCTGCTTCCGCTGCATCTGCGCGTCAAGGGTAACGATCTATGATCCTTTACTTGCATGTGCTCTTGGGTGTTCTCGGTAGAAATTTTGATTTTATGCTCGCGTAGCCTACCGGTCACCCCAACACCGGTCCCGTCATCGACCACGTTCGCCCTTGAGCAACACCTACACATGAACAAACCACAAAACGATTCCGAGCACAAGTCCGCGACTTGACTCAACATTAGTCCATGCAAATACTCACACGAGCATTAAATAAGTTTGAAACATGCATTATGAAATTCAAACAAATTTCATAACCACAGATCAATCACCAAACAATTTTCAAAATCACAAAAAATCAACCTCGAGCAAAAAACCATTCACGCCAGACCAAACATCAGTCCGGCGCAGCTCACGACGGACCAAATATTTGGTCCGGCGTATATGCGAAAAGTCTCAGTTCAATTCAAAGAAAACATGTTCAAAAACACGTTCACGACGGACTAAATTTTTGGTCCGGCGTACATGCAAAAACAACGCTCAAAAGTGTGTTCACGCCGGACCAAGAATTTGGTCCGGCGTGCATGGTCCGACGTAACATAAAAGCTTACTGTTTTTCAACAAATTTGGTCCGGCCCAAAACATTTTAACGACGGACTAAACAAAAATCAGTCCGGCGTACACATAAAAAAACTTCAAATCGCCGTTCACGATGGACCAAAACTTTGGTCCGGCGTGCATGTAAAATAGCCGTCAAAAACTCATTCACGGCGGACCAAATATTTGGTCCGTAGCCTCAAGAAACGGTCCGGCGCAGATGAGAAACTTACTGTTTTTCCATGTTTGATCCGACGCCAGTGCGAAACTTACGTTTTTATGAAATTCAGTCCGCAGCTAAAAGAACCACATACACACACGTTTGCAAATTCAATTCTAAGCTAATTTTTCAGCATATGATTTCACAGTGTATTAATTATGATCAACCCTACATCACGTTTTTGACGTCAACAAATCCTAAATGGGTCTTGAAATCCCTGCAATAGGAGTGCTAACGTAGCTTTCGGTGTCCTTTTCCAAGAATGAGTTAAAAGAGATGTAATAGAATGAAACGTGCAGTGCTGCTAGAATGGGTATGAAAAAATATAAAAGATAATCACGCATTGTTTTGAAGGCAAGTTTGGTCTCTTAATAGGCTCCCTGTTTAAGAATCTAATAACACTAGAAAGATACCCCGTGTGTCGAATCAGAACTTTGTAAAAATTAATTTGTTGGTTGTAATGTTTGAACAAATCAAGGTGAAACATAATAGAGTATAAAAGAATTAGAAAACAATACAAATTAATGAAATATGACACTCCATTTTCATCTAAATATTGTAAACACTAGGGGTGACATAGCTGCATGAGAAAAGAGAGAAATAGCATTGATTGTATTTAGTAGGGATTACTTGTTTAATATATATAAATAAGATGATTAATATTTGCCAAAAATATCTAAGAATGTGTTCCCTGTTTGTATTTACTTTAGGGTACATCACCAATTTTTACTGTAATGTTAGGTTTGTTTGTACTGACAACACATCAGTCCATCTTACAACCCGTTTATTCGCTTCTGCAAGTGTCCCATGACATGCGACCAAACGTGTTAATCTGATCCAAAATATAAGCATGATGGTCTTCTTGAAACTTGGGCATCAAAGTGACCCTTAGAGAAACTTGCAGGACGAAATTTGTTACTACCGATCGTGCCCACAGGCCACAGACTTTGTTCGGATCTCTCAGATTGATTGGTCGGTGACACGAGTAATACACTTGGATAAAAAAGGTGTGCTTGAAACCTGCCAGAGATTTGATGGTTGTTACCTGACCAGATATGTCTAGGATACATTGTTTAGTTGATACTTATGCATGGTAAAAAGACCATCAGCAAAGATCAACAATGAAAATTATGCTTTGAAAACGAAAGCTTAACATGAATACGCTTTAGCGAACAACCCCTCTTTACGGGATCAGCGAAGCTTTGGCTGTGTTGCGGTGACGAATTTTGGTCGGCTGAGCCTGACGGAGCTGCTGGGTCAGGGATAGAAGTAGGCATACGGCCGTGCTTTCGTGGGGTGGCCTAAAGCACGGCGCCACGGTCCGACCCAAAGCATGGCCCATCATGAAGGGAGCCATGCCGGGCCGGTATGTTACTGTTTTACGGGTTGTACTGGGCTCAGAAACTAAGCATGGTGGGTGGCACGGCTCGACACGACCGTTTGGGATGGCTCGATAGAGGTTCGGGAGAGGGGAGCAGGTGGATGCGTATCTGGGGAGCCGCCACATCGCCGAGTGCCGCGCCATTGAGTCGCCGGAGCTTGCCGTCTCACGCATCGCCCGTTGCAACCCCATACCTCGTGCGCCGAGGCCGCCGCGGCGCCGCCCCGTAGCCTCGCGTGCTGCGCCACCTCATGGGAGCCGAGTCGTCGCCACCTCGTCGTGCGCCCTTGGCCGTGCCGAGCCCGCACGCCCGTGCCGATGTGGCCTCCACCCCTCTGCCACATCGCGTCACCTCTGGCCATGGCCGCGCCCTCGCACGCATGCCTGTCGTCGTGGACGCAGGTCGCACGCACATGCCGAGCCTGCATCGTCGTCACCAGCGCTCCACCTCACCCGCACCACCAGGCTGTGGCGGCGGTCGAGCTCGTGGTCACCGACAAGAGCCCGCTGCGCCGCCGTCGAAGGGGCGGAGGAGAGGGAGCTGCGGCGGAGCCGTGGAGGGTGTGCCGCCTGGGGGGAAGAAGAGGGCGACGGGCTCATCGCCTGGTGGGGAGAAGGGGCAGGGCGCGCCGCCTGGGGGAATGAGGCGGTGAGGAGAGGAGAGGGGGGCACCGCTGGGGGAGATGAGGTGGCGGGGAGAGGAGAGGGCGAGGGTGCGCCACCTGGTGGGAGACGAGGTGCGAGGAGGGGAGAGGGTGGGGGGCGTCGCCTGGGGGGAGACGAGGTGCGGGGAGAAGCCGAAAAGCTTTGGAGAGAGAGGGCATCGGTGGGGTGATATGGAAAAAAAGGGGGGAGAAAAGGGGGAAACCGAAAAAAGGGAGGGAAAGGAAAAAAATGAAGGAAAAGGAATAAAAGGGGAAATGGGAAAAAAAAGGCTTCTACTAGTATAATGTACCGTAAAATTTCTCTATTAGGTTTGTTGGATGGAATGGGATGGTGTTATCCTAGGAGGGTGTTTGGTTTGGTCGGAGGATGAGATAGTATGAGATTTTGTTGGATACGATGAAGACGATTTCATCCACACTCTTACTCTAAATTAAACACCCTTTAAGAGCGTGTACAATGGGAAAAGTAAGAAAGGGGAGAAATGGGAACAAAATAAAATCATGAAATTCAAGTCCCTCTCTCTAGATCACTCTTACTTTCTCAGTCCCTCTCTCTCCCTCTGACTCTCTATGTCCCTCTCTCTCTCTCTCTCTCTCTCTACCTCTGACTCTATTTGTCACTTTCTCTAGCTCATTCCCTCTGGCTCTCTTTGTCACTCTCTCTGGCCCACTCTCACTCTCTCAGTCCCTCTCTCTCCCTCCGACTCTCTATGCCACTCTCTCTACCTCTAACTCTATGTCACTCTCTCTCTCACCGCGCCTAGCTCTCTCCGCTCCTATCGCTACTTGCTCTCTCTCTCTCTCTCTCTCTCTCTCTCTCTCTCTCTGGCGCACTCTCTCTCTGCTCCTATCGCTGCTTGCTCGCTTCTCTCTCTCTCTCTCTCGCGTCGTGGTAGCCTCTCCTTTGTCTTTCTTCCTAGTTGTCCCGCACTATCACTCATGTCGTGGCAGCCTCTTCTTTATCTTTCTAGCTAATTAAGTCGCACTATCACCCACATCATGGTAGCCTCTCATTTGTCTTTCTCGCTACGCCACCGCCCTCTGCCTCCCCGGCACCACGCTCCTCCGCCTCTACCATCATCCTGTCCTCCCTCCCCAGATACCCCACCCTTTCAATCCAACTCCGGTGACCCCATCGACCAATGCTCATTTCCTCTCGTTAGAATAGTGCAAATGGGTCGGGTCTGGACTCGCCGAAGGCGAGTCAAGTCGACACGACACGACACGGTGGGACACGACGGACCATTGCGGCCTGACACGGTTTAGGCATGAAGCACGACAGGCCCATGCTGGGCCAACCCGGCATAGCACAATGCCCACCTCTAATAAGGGAGGAGTCGAGGCAATAAGCTCCCATGCAACTTGGCCAAACATACCACAGGCAGTATCCCAATGTATACGCTCTTCGTTAACTTTTATATGGCTTTTTTTTTTTAATAATTTTATTCACAAATATAAAGTTTGTATATAGATTTAATGAGGCATTTTCTTCTATACATCTATTTATTCTCTCCATCATATGTATTTATTCATTATCACACATATAAAGTATATCTTTCATCTTCCAAAATAATTAAGTTGTAGCATATGTCATTTTCTCATATATTTCTTAATTTCAATACAACTTTAATCTTTTATGTAAAGTAAAAATACTGTTATAAAAATGAATGGAGGGAGTATCTTTGTTTGGTTATGGTTAGAGGCCTAACAAAAAGTTATGCCTAAAGATAACCTGAGAATCTGATGTTTTTTTTGCCTGACCTGGTAACCTGGGAGATGAATGATTTGCCATAAACGCCTGGGCTTCGCATCAGGCCAGTCGAAAATTATCTCAAGTCTCAGCGCTTCAACCAAACAGGTCCGAAAACCCGACCTCACCCCTCTCGAGAACACGGAACGCTCGGTACCCCACTTCCCCATGGGCCTACTGTTAGTGCTCGAGAGTTATGGAGTTTTTTTAAAAGACATTGACCCTGTTCATGTAAAATTATTTTATTTACTATTTAAATAATTATTTTAATTCAAGCTAATAAGTTGTTAGTGACTGGATTCCTATTTACCTTTTTCACTCGAAGTGAATGTATTGTAATTTTAGACCTATTAACTATTAATTATAACAGTCGATTGAGGCCTGATGAATATTTTATTTAAGAGGGAGACTAGGGAACGGTATACCGTTCTAACGGCATAGCCGTGAAACTTATGAAACTTATCAGTTTCAGTGCTGGTTTCATGAGTTTCAGTGTTTAGTTTCATCAGTTTCATATTTCATCAGTTTTTAGTGCTAAGTTTCGTGAGTTTCAGTGTAAAAATTGATAAGTTTTATGAGTTTCGAGGTCGTGTATTAGTTTTTCTGTTTATTCAGCACGACCTCACCTCCTCCTCTTCCCTCCTCCGCCGCCACCTCCGTTCCTCCACCGCTGCCACCTACATTTCTCGCCTGAACCAGCCTTTCCGTTGTAAACACCGCACAGCAGTAAAAGCACAGTCTCTCCGTTCCCCTCCCAGATATCCCCCAAACTCCAGCTCCAATGACGGCCGCCACCCCGCGCGTGGGTTCCGCGGGCCCCGTATCCTCCTCAGGTGTGCTCGCTGCGCTCGGGGCTTAGCCTTTCGGTGGTGTATTTCAGCTAATTTTGCTGGCGTTGTATCCTCTGCAGCGGCGAGGGGAGCGCGAGTGGCAACGGCGGGGGCAGCGCGGGCCGGTGGCTGGCCTGTGGCGCGTGCCGCCGTTGCAGTTGGGTGCTCCTTTCTTCCCTGAATGGTTTACCTGTGGCTGCGATTTGTGTAGTGTGAGCGGTATGGACGATAGTACTGAACATTTTGCTGATGATTAGTTTGTTTTTCGTGTGAAGGGGAAGGTGGACTCGACGAGCATGGCGGCCTCCGAGTCCGACGGGTAAGAATGTACCACGCCTTATTACATATGTATTTTTTTTAAGTGGTCGTTAGTGATGCTTCATGATCCATGAGAAAGTTTTTTCTTGGAAACTCGTGATCCAGAAAAATGTAGCTAGAACATTGTGTAGGACTGTCTGAGTGTGGAGAATCCTAAGAGAGTAGGAGATAGAATGATAGATATGGTGATATGGATAAACCCAATAGAGTCTATTTTCGGAAGAAACAGGGACAAGGAAACCAGGGATAGGGCGCAGGCTGCAGTAGGAAGGTTACGGCTGGATTGCAGGGAAATAAATTATCCTTTGTATCTTTTCTTATTAGTTTCCTTATTAGCACTTTCCATTTTACTAGTTGCTATGTTTAGAAGAATTGGATGAATAAAAGGGGGAAAGAAGGCCAGAAAACGCACGCTTTTGTGCACCAACTCCAGTCTTAGGCGTCGCCGACGATAAACGGCCGGTGGCTCCGATCAGCCATTACCATAGGTCGTCGATGAGCCAGCACGGCGAGTCGCCAGACGTCGCAATCCGGCCTTCGACCTGGAACGCGAGCCTTCACACGAGAACATCCACATCAATTGGTATCAGAGCCGATCGGTTCTGTGGCCATGGAGCTCCTAGAGGAAAGATTGGGGGCGTTGGAGGTGACGGTACAAGGGATCCAAGTCTCGGTGGCGGAGCTAGGAAAATCGGTTGCTGACTTCATCAAGGCGGCCGGGAAACAGCAAGCCCCGCAAGAATTGTTGGACGGGAATTCAAGGACAGGCGTGGGGAACGAGAATTGCCTGCGACCCACCAGGGCAAGGCGCGCAGGAGCTCGGGAGGAGGACGAGGACAGCGAGCAGGGCGGCCGACGTTGGGCGGCGCATGCTCCTCGGTATGAACTGCCGCTATTTGACGGCTCAGAGGATCCCCTGTTATGGTTGCGGCAGTGCGAACGCTTTGGACGTTTGCATGGGGTGCCAGAAGGAGAATGGGTGGAGATGGCGGGGATGCATCTGCGCGGAGAGGCTCAGGAGATGTTGGACAATTGGGAGCAGGAGGGGGAACACATAGCATGGGAAGAATTCCAGGAGACTTTCTTACAGAGGTTCACACGGCATTCCACTGCCGGACCCCTGGGAGATTTGTCCAACTGGAAACAGGGTGATCGCTACCGGAGGAATACGCGAGGGAGTTTCAACGACTCCTTGCGCGTGCGCCAAGAATGTCCAAGAGTGACCAAATCGAGTTGTTTACCGCCGGCTTATCCGTGACACTGGCTGCAGATGTGCGCCGGGATCGCCCACGGGATTTGGCTGATGCCATGGGCCTAGCGAGGGAGGCGGAAAGAAGGGAGGATCTATGGCTTGCTAAGGCAACCCAAGCGGTGTCACGGCCTCTCCCAGGGTTCACCCGCAACGCGTCCAATGGGTCGGCGCCTGGGGGATCGTGGACGGGAGGTTCGGCGCGACCTCCGGGTCCAGGGCCGAACATGACCAGTGGCGTCAGTGGCACGCGCGCGCTGACAGCAGCGACAACCGCGGCCAGCCAAGGCGGAGGAAGGGCGACAACACCAACATCCCAGGCATCGGCCGTAGCTTCGTCAGCGGCCGCGCCACCGTATCGGCGTCGGCTCAGTGCTGAAGAAATGGCGGAAAGGCGGGAGAAGGGATTATGCTATAATTGTGATGAGGTATACTCCAGGGGACACCGGTGTAAAAGACTTTTCCATTTGGAGGTTGTCAGTGAAGATGAGGAGGAGATGGATCATCCCGAGGATGAACCGGCATTGTCGGCCTTAGCAATGCGTGGGCCAGAGTTCGGGAACACCATGCAAGTAACTCTGGAATTGGGAGGACAGAGGTTGGTGGGATTGGTCGATAGTGGCAGCACTCATAATTTCATTAGCAGCCATGCTGCGTCCAGGGTGAAGGTGTAGCCAATGCCAATTTCAAGACAGCAAGTACGGGTGGCCAACGGAGCTTGCCTGCCTTGTCTGGGAAGGATTCATGATGCGCCATTTAGGGTCCAAGGATATTCTTTTGTTGCACCCTTCATGGTGATTCCTCTAGAGGGCTTTGATGCGGTTTTGGGCGTTCAGTGGTTAAAAGAACTGGGAGATATAAGTTGGAACTTTGATTCCCTCCAGATGACCTTTTACTTGGATGGTAAGAAGTTGAATTTGTAGGGAGAAGGAAACAAAAGAATGAAGAAGCAGGTATGCAGTATTGGGCAAGTGGAAGATGGGCGGTTGCCGGAAATTTTATCTGAATTTGATGACCTATTCAGGGAGCCACAAGGCCTACCTCCCTTCCGCCATTGTGATCATAGGATTTTCTTGAAGGAGGGGTCTGATCCGGTTGTTGTTAGACCGTATCGATACCCTCATCGCCAAAAGGATGAAATTGAAAAACAATGTGAAGAAATGTTGGCTCAGGGAATTATCCAGCCTAGCCGGTCCCCATTCTCTTCGCCGGTATTGCTAGTCCGCAAGGAGGATGGTTCTTGGAGATTTTGTGTGGATTACCGGGAGCTCAATGCGAGAACCATCAAGGATAAATTCCCAATTCCGGTGGTAGAAGAGTTGTTGGATGAGTTGCATGGGGCCAAATTCTTTACTAAATTGGATTTGCGGTCGGGGTACCACCAAGTCCGCATGTGTGACGAGGATATTGAAAAGACAGCCTTCCGCACACACCATGGTCACTTCGAGTCATTGGTGATGGCGTTTGGGTTATGTAATGCTCCTTCGACTTTTCAAGCTCTCATGAATGAGGTATTAGCCTGGTTCCTTCGCAAATTTGTATTGGTCTTCTTCGATGATATTCTTATATACAGTTCCACTTGGGAGGAGCATCTTCAGCATCTCCAGCTTGTTTTAACTCAACTCCGCCAGCATCAGTTATATTTAAAAAGATCGAAGTGTGCTTTTGCCCAAGGCACGGTGGCCTATCTTGGGCATGTTATCTCAGCTGATGGGGTGGCGGCAAACCCTAATAAGGTACAGGACATTGACCGTTGGCCAATTCCTTTATCTGTTGCGGATGTCCGCAGTTTCTTGGGTCTAGCTGGCTACTATAGGAGGTTTATCCATCATTATGCCTCCATTGCGGAACCCCTCACTAACCTTCTTCGCTAGCGACTTCCAATGGTCGGCAGAGGTGAGCATGCATTCAGCGTTTGAAGAAGGCTCTACAATCAGCCCCTGTGTTGCAACTGCCGAATTTTTCCATCCCTTTTGTTGTGGAATGCGATGCTTCCAGCACAGGCACAGGAGCAGTATTACAGCAGGAAGGGCACCCCGTGGCCTATTATAGTCGCAAGTTGGCCGACCGACATATGAAACTCGCAGCTTATGAGCGCGAACTGATTGGGTTGTCTAAGGCCATCCGACACTGGAGACCGTATCTGTGGGGCCGATCTTTTGTGGTGAAGACGGATCATGCCAGCTTAAAATATCTCCTTGAGCAAGCCTTGGTAACTCCTCCACAACAACATTGGTTAAGCAAGTTAATGGGATTTGATTTTTCTGTTGAGTACAAACCGGGACGCGCAAATGTGGTGGCTGATGTTTTATCCCGTCTTCATGATCCAGTAAGCAGTTGTGCGGCTATCTCAGCTCCTGCGAGCATGGTTCGGGATACTTGGGAGGCGGCTCTGCGGGTGGATCCGCAAATACAGCAGCGTTGTGCGGACTTACAGCCTGCTGGACAGCAGCAGGAATTGGATAATCGGTTGTCAGAACAGCTTACATCCTCTCAGCCGGCGCCGTCAGTTGCCAATGAGGACGGCACGGGACCGTGGACAGTGCGGGACGGACTTCTTTATTACAAAGCCAAGCTCTATATTCCCGCAACTTCCCCGTTATGTTCTGAGGTGGTCGCCGCTTACCACGATGTCACGCATGAGGGTGTATATAAAACTTTCCACCGGATTAAACAGGGTTTCTTTTGGACAGGGATGCGCCATTCAGTCGAGGAGTATGTTCGCTGCTCGATTTGTCACAAAGATAAGTCCAAAGATCAGCCTCAATGGCCTTTTACAACCCTTGCCAGTGCCTCAACATATTTGGGCGGATGTGTCCATGGATTTTGTGGTGGCTCTTCCTAAATCTCAGGGTAAAACAGCTCTATTGGTGGTCGTAGATCGCTTATCTAAATATGCTCATTTTATTGCTATTAAGCGCCTACCACAAAGCAAAGAACCGTGGCCGATGTGTTCTTTGATCAGATTGTCCGGCTACATGGGATGCCTGAGTCTATTGTTTCGGACAGGGATCCGGTTTTCACTAGCACCTTTTGGCAGGACCTCTTCAAGAGATGTGGCACACGACTTCTTACTTCCTCTTCATACCACCCATGATCGATGGTCGATTGTATGGTTAACCGCACTATTGAGATGTATCTGCGTTGCTTGGCGGCTGAAAGGCCCTCATCATGGGTGCAATGGTTGGCCTGGGCAGAATTTTGTTATAACTCTTCCTATCATTCTGCGCTTCGGATGACCCCGTTTGAATTAGTGTATGGCCGACCACCCCCGGCCTTGGTGCCATACAGTCAGGGCGCGACTCTGGTGGATGCTGTGGATTGCCAATTGGTCGATCGGGATGATTTACTGAATCAAGCTCGCCATCATTTGTTGGCTGCGCAGAATAGAATGAAACAAAGGTATGACCTTCACCACCGGGAGGTAACTTTTCATGTGGGGGATTGGGTTTGGCTGAAACTCCAGAGCCATCGCCAGTTATCCATGCGGACAGATCAATATCATAAGTTGGCTCCTAAATATTTCGGACCTTACAAGGTGTTGAATCGCATTGGTGCAGTGGCATATCGTTTGGAGCTTCCGATCACAGCTAAGCTCCATAATGTTTTCCATGTCTCCATGTTGAAGCCATTCCAAGGGATTCCGCCGGCAGATGCTCCAACTTTGCCAGAAGACATCTCACATCCTTCGGCTGAGGTGGCTCACTCTGTTCCATATCAGATCTTGGCCCAACGTTTTATCAAGGGACACCGCCAATTCTTGATTCACTGTCCTGGCCAGAGCTTGAAGCAAATGACATGGGAAGATGCTTTGAACTTTCAAGATCTTATCTCGATTTCAAGCTTGAGGGCAAGCTTGATTTGGAGTGGGGAGTATTGATATGGATAAACCCAATAGGGTCTATTTTCGGAAGAAACAGGACAAGGAAACCAGGGATAGGGCGCAGTCGCAGAGGGAAGGTTACGGCTGGATTGCAGGGAAATAAATTATCCTTTGTATCTTTTCTTATTAGTTTCCTTATTAGCACTTTCCATTTTACTAGTTGCTATGTTTAGAAGAATTGGATGAATAAAAGGGGGAAAGAAGGCCGAAACGACGCTTTGTGCACCAACTCCAGTCTTAGGCGTCGCCGACGATAAACGGCCGGTGGCTCCGATCAGCCATTACCATAGGTCGTCGACGAGCCAGCACGGCGAGTCGCCAGACGTCGCAATCCGGCCTTCGACCTGGAACATGAGCCTTCACACGAGAACATCCACATCATATGGAATGTTGTTAAGAAGTGAGAAGATAGAATGATACATATGGAATGTTGTTTCTTTCTATCCAGAGAGGTGCTTCTATTTAAGATATTTGGGGAAAGAAGATACAAAACATGAACGTGTAGTTCTACTGAGTATCAAGCATGCAGGGTGTTGTAGATATGTTTGTGCTTTTGGGAAAATATTGCACGAGGAAAAGTTGAAGGGCCGGAGGATGCAAAATGATGCCCCCCCCCCCGCGCCCCCCACCCCAAAAGAAGAAGAAGAAGAAGCTAGCACACTGAATTTAGTTTGCATGGGTCAGAGATACAGTTAGCTCCAAGTATTAGCTTTGGGTTATATCCTAGACCTGATTAAATGACCATTTCTTAAGTGGAAGCAATTTGATTGTCTGAATGATTGGATGCTCCAGATTCCTTTTGCCTTCTGATCTCTGTAAGGTATCACAATGGTATTATTTGGCTTGGTTAATCAATCTTCCAGTCGTAACCATTTTGTTAGACTGCTGTTGTGCTTTGAATGTCAGATGATGTTATCATGCCAAATTTGTGTCATAGAGGTTAACAAATGTTAAATTGATCAGGAATGCTTACATGTGTTGATAAACCATGGTCTTGATAAATGGTGTTTCATTCTGTAAAGTGTTGAAGGACAAAAAATTAAAGATTGCCTTGTTGTTTTAACAACATTTGATTATCACATCATCAGTATGCCTTTGCGTAAATAAATGGATAATAGCTTAGACTTAAAATATGTGATTCGCCCTATTGACTTAAAACATTTGTTCTGGAAACTTCATTTAAATATTAATGCTGTCAGGACATGTGTTTCATTCTTACTTTAGATTACTGTTTTTTTTCTGTTCAAGTGACAAGTCATAAGGTAGAAACTAGAAACTAATGATCTCACAATGATTTTGTTGCATTTGTAATTGGGAAATTTTCTTGCACCTCATTTACATGTTCGCCATAATCTACAACCTGCCTAGAAGAATCTTTTGGTAATTCAGACCCTTGCATTTCCTTTCATTTGATATCACCCCCTTACCATCAGTTTAGATGCTAAAGTATTATGAGAAACAGTTGTGAACCACACTTGACAATTGCTTTTGTATCAGTAGTTACCTAAGACTGTTATGATTATACCTCTACTAGCATTATGTTTTTACACCCCACGACTACTTTTAGACATAATGATTGTCCTAGATGCACTACGGTCTTAGTGACTAATAGATGTAAACCTGCAAGGTAATTGTACATGTAGCCAAATCTACTTTTGGGTAGCTATATGTGCTTAAATAACGATCAATTGTGGATTTTACCCGTTTGCTCATGGTAACATTCCATGGGGGTGTTGTAGGTTACAACATACAGGGGTGTAGGAAATTTGCCTTCATAATTATAATCATATTAATATCTTAGAGGTTGTCAGGTATGATTAATATCTTAGAGGAAATTTGAACATTATATTCATATTTACCATCATAACAAAATATTGGGCAATATAACATATACAATCTTTATTTTGGTGCTTTGAATTTGAAACTGTAAGAGTTGAGATTCTGAGTACAATTCAGGAGCTCATGAGTGCATTTTGATTTAACGAATACAGAATTGTCCCCTCATATTCACCACTTTTTCTTTCAATTTTCACTGTGAACACAAACCTTGTACCCTCAACCGGTTCAGGTTCGATTTAATCTGATTTGCAATTCGCAGGAGTTTACAGCAAATTTAGTAACTATGATCCTGTGGGTCTGCTCAGATGTGCCCTTAAGCCAAAGAGAATCATGTCCTGTTGTCCTGTGATCCTGTCCTTCAAGGGCCTCCCTACTTTCACAAATTGTCGTCTTCTCTCTCTCTCTCTCTCTCTCTCTCTGCAAACCGCAATATCTTAGGCCTTATCAGCCATAGCTAATTGTCACAGAGTGCAGTGTATGGCTTCCAAGCTCTTGTCCTTCATTGCCATTATAGTTCTCGCCTCTCTTCCGCCCTTGCGCATCCATTGAGTTCCGCCATGAGCACTCCAGCTGGTCCAACGGAATTGCTACGTGGTATGGCGATGCTAATGGCGCGGGAAGTGAAGGTAGTAGATATATAAAATTCTATGAATATACCAGCTCTGTCAAAACTGTCGTCTGGCTTGAAAAGTTGATGTCTGATGCATGCATATCTCAACAACATGTGTGTGTAGGTGGTGCATGTGGGTACCAGGGTGCTGTCGACCAGCCGCCGTTCTCATCCATGATTGCCGCCGGCAGCCCATTCATCTACGACTCTGGCAAGGGCTGTGGCTCTTGCTACCGGGTGTGTATAGGTCTTAGCAGCTGGTTTCATGCGCATGCATGCAATTGTGTGCCATTTGACATTTGGAAATATTGACTCATCAGGTGGTGTGTGCTGGCAATGAAGCTTGCTCTGGTATTCCGGTGACCGTGGTCATCACAGACCAGGGCCCTGGCGGCCCTTGCCTGAATGAGCTAGTTGGCGGTCAGTGCCAGAACGAGGCAGCCCACTTTGACATGAGCGGGACGGCATTCGGTGCCATGGCGAAGCCCAGCCAGGCCGACCAGCTCCGTGGCGCTGGTCTCCTCCAAATCCAGTACACCCGGTACGGATGCATGCATGGACATAGGACATAACTACACTAACATAGTTGCTTGCAAGTTTTGCGACAGCCAAGCGCACTAACACATGCACTTCATGCGCTCTGGATATTCCAGTTGATTAGTTTTTCACCGGTACACGCAGTTATGCATAGTTTCTATAGCTGCCTGTAACAAACTGTCCATTAATTCTTTGTGTTGGCTTCTGTGGTGTACAGTGTGCAGTGTGACTGGAGTGGAGTAGGATTGACCTTCGTTGTGGACACTGGCTCGAACCCAAACTACCTCGCTGTGCTCGTCGAGTACGAGGACAGCGACAGTGACATCTCGTCCGTCGATGTCATGCAGATTGGTGCCGGGTCGGTAGCGTCGTGGATTCCCATGCAGCAGTCGTGGGGCGCGGTGTGGAGGCTAAACTCCGGCTCCGCCCTCCAAGGGCCGTTCTCCTTTCGCCTGACGTTTAGCTCGGGCGCGATGCTTGTGGCGAGCAACGCCATACCCGCCGGGTGGAACCCCGGTGTGGCGTACCGGCCGGGTGGTGTGGCGGTGAGGTCCAGAGCCAGCGGTGGCTGTCGGAGCTACAAGGTCGTCGGAATATTGGGTGTCTTGTATCACTTTCTCCTGTTGTTTGTGGCACTTTAATTCGTGATGTAATTGTGGTGGTTCTGTGAGAATGTAAGATACGATTAACCGGATGGATGGATGGATTAGCTGTGTGTTTCGTGTAGCTTTGAGGATGGATTACCAGTTGCTGTGATTTGAGTGAGCAGTCTGCAACTATTAGTTCTTACATCTAGCTAATGTAGTTCAGGTTGGACAATCCCGGCGTACATATGTTGTATGAAATTATGAAACTAGCTGGGTTGGTCAAGCAACCTCTCTGTTTCCTGAAGAAGTGATGGTTTTTATCTTTCTTTCGTATCCACCGACATGCGACTTTGATAATTGTTTGTTATAATTCGTTAGTGTCGAGACCCCAACCGTGTGTGGAATACCTAAAGGTATTATGTATACTAGGCCAATAAGCGTGGTGCATGCCGTGCACGTGAATAAAAAATGATTTTGCGTTTTTTTTTCCCGGAGGAAAAATATACTTTGATGTATTTTTCAAATTTTTGGAGGCTCGAGAAATATTAGAAACCGCGTTGAAAAGAAAGTACACATATTTCTGTTGATGGAAATATTTTTTCCGGGGAAAACGGAGAAAGGACCTGGGTGTAAAAATCGGTGACCTGTTTGTTATATTTTTGGACCCCATCGCTATCTTGAAAAAGTAGAAAAGGGCTCATTTGCGATTTGTATTTAATGGGAGCCTCTTTCCGTAAAGTAATGAACGGGGACCTAAACGCGATCCGAGGAAATTTTTCTTGCCCTCACAAAAAATCGCAAAGGACCTTTTCGTAAATTCGCAGGGACCTATCTGTAATATGAAGGAATGGAGGGGCTTTTTCAAAAAACGGCGGAGAGCCACCTGGATGCCTGAGAGCATCTCCAGCAGAGCCCCTAAACCAGCCCCTAAACCTTTAAATAGGGAGTGTAGTAAAAAAAACAGATCCAGCAGGGCCCCAACTCAAGCCCCTAAAATTAGGAGGCCCCTAAATTTGCCTCCTCAGCCCCAATTCCCAAGGGGCCCCAACTCAAGCCCCTAAAATTAGGAGGCCTCTAAATTTGCCTCCTCAGCCCCAATTCCCAGAGAGACAAGTACAACTCCTATTATTGAAGATAGGGAAATACATGAGAGGCTTCGAAATTTTTATCATGTTTTGAAAATTTTAAATTTAAATTTGAAATATCATGTTTTTAAATTGTAAATGTTAATATGCTTATGTTTTATGTATTACAAATATTTTTGATTGAATTTTAGTGGTGTCAAATGAAGATTATACATAGCGGATATGTCAAAATAAGAGAAAAAGTAAAATAAAATTGAGATTTAGGGGCTGTTGTTGGACTTGTGCTCTGAAAACAGGACCCCAAAAAATAGAGGGAGCCCCTAAATCCAAAATAGAGACCCTGTTTTAGGGGCCCTTGCTGGAGATGCTCTGAGGAGGCTAGGATCCTCCCAGATGTAATAGAGGGATAATTTTGTACTAGTTCTATGATCAATAGTTAGTACACACATTCACAATATAGTCATCATATCCATACATAACATGACATGAATATAAATGCATAGGTCAATGGTATATAGTTCTTAAAATAACACGACCATTGGTCGAATGAAACGCAACAGAAAGTTAATGAAATAAACATCAAAGTTCAACGATATGCTTTAACCCAAAAATATCAATAGGCAACTAACTAGATTAAGCCTAGAAAAGATTGTCGCCGTATTCCTCGAGATTTGCGATGAAATAGGAATCATCGGGGACCTCTAGTTCTTTACCCTCTAAATATTAACAAGAAAGGGTAAATACATTTGTACTTAGCATGTCATGTAGTATATCACAATTATAAGTATATACTAAGCTATGTCAAGGGTGATGGCCATTTTACCATGTTCTTTTGCATAAAGTGAGATTTATTCAATAATAACGATAGTAGATTGTAAACGGAATTCGAAAAGAGCAGTTGAAAAGTATGCAAATAACAAGTATATAGCATAAATACGAACAACTCACAATCCTCCTTGATTGTGATCAACAATCCATTCCCTGCCATTCTTGGCATAATATCTGAAACATGGCTACACACCATTTTCCAATTTAAACTTTTTTATTAAAATGCAAAGCTACCTAGTGTCATTGTATCAAGTATCTCGTGACCACAAGCATGGCTTTTCGAAAAGATTTACACTCAGCAGAGGCATGCAACTTACCCACAAGTCATGACCAACTCTTGTTGCCAAGCTATTATTACACTTCATTTGGTGTGTGACAGAGAGATCATGATAAAATCGTTATATCACCAGACCTAACTTTGCACTAGCCCAGTGATGTTTAACCCTCGCTATGGCGGTGAAAAACAAAACTCGTACACATAGTACCAACGACAGTTTACACCCTATCATAATCATTTCTCCATAGCAGGGCATGCACTGTTGTATCTGCAAGCGTTATTCTCAACTTCCATGTAAGGGCACCCCTTCGAGCAAACCTACCCAGAATGATTGTATTACTCTGATCTTCTAATGTCCAAAGCTAGTCCCAAATAATTTAATAGGTTAGAACTAGGGATGGAACTGGTACGGATAGTTTTCGACCGACCGACCGACCAAATTGATTTGGATGATGATTTGGATAGTTTCACAGATATCTAGTTGATTTCTCGAATAAGGATATGGATATAGATAATTTATATGGATACGGATACGGATATAGAACACTGATTATCCGACGGATACGGAATATCCGAGTTTTTGTTCGGATAATATCCGAATATGACATACGGATATTATCCGAATAACTTGAACCATGTCCATGAGATCAGAGATGAGACCATGACAACATGTAGCTGCTGCAAGGTTACATACGTGTGGAATTGTGGTTTGTGGAATATGGATGACCAGACGTGGATGTCATATACTCATATGTACTTATGCTATGTAGTTATGTCTATGTGGCTAACTGGCTATGTTTTCTTCTAAAGAATGATTATGTTTGATGTTTGCCAATTGTTGAGTTCAGACGATCATCATTCATCATTCATCAATGACGAACTTGACACTGAAGGTCTATTAGACTATCACTATCCACTAAAGACCACTACTTATAAATTTGAGTAGTTTTCATAGTAGATTAAATAAATTTGATGGTGCATTAAAAAAAATTAAATGTAATTTATTTTTAAATAACAGTTGGAATTTAAATGAAATTCTCAATTTTTTGATTGATCTTTCTCCTAATTTTCAATTTAAATTTAGAAATTTTGAATTTGTACTAATTTAATAATATTCATGCACAAATTTTGTAATTTTTGACATTTTCTTATTTTTTAAAATTCCTAATTTTGAATTTAAATTTGGACCGATTTTGGAAAAAAACTGAAATTGGATTTTAAAATATCCGACTAATATTATTCATATCCATGTTGATTCCGATCCGTATTTGATTTGTATTCGTAACCGTTATTATCCTGTATAATTCGTATTCGATTCTCAGATTCAAAGACTATTCGTATTCGATTCTGTATTCGATAAAAAAAAACGAATACGGATACGAATAGGACGATATTCGACCGCATCCGATCCGATCACATCCCTGGTTAGAACCACCCCATAAATAGTACTTGTGGTTGCACGGAATGTCTTAGATATACAACACTAAGTTCGGTCCTTAATCGACCAGGTGAGAACCCCCTACGCTACGTGCAAATCCATGCACTTCACATGTTATATAAATAAATGGCCCGCATTAAAACCTAGTTTTCATTTTTTTATTTTATACCAAATAATAGAGGTAACTCCTCAATATGTCAAAGTTTTCAGTCCCAAACAAATGTTGCAACCGACCATTTGTGTTCCCCAATTCTATGGTATGGCAAAGCAATAGTACATGTAATCGAATATACCTAAAGTTAACATTAGTTATTGCCTAACGCTTACCTTATGGATTTTAATGCTAGATTTTGTGTATTTATCAAGAAAGTTTCATGCAACAAGTAGGAATATATATCGACACCTACAATATAGCTAATTTACTGAATGTTCACGCAGGCATACATAAATTGGTAAAACAATATAAATTAAGTAAAATAATAGGATCAATATGGTCAAAGGGGGTGCTTGCCTTGCTCGTTGAATTATTGGGTTTGTTCTGGGTTGATGAGGAAGGTTTTCGGGACGTCGGTGTCTACACGCAATATATCGTAAAGCAATAATAAGAATAAAATGAATCCAAACAGAGACTAGATTGAAATATTTTTGCAAGAATAGAAAGAACATGATTTTAGAAAAATTTGTAAACTAGTTTCACTCAATTTAGTGTTTATCTCTACTATTCTAAAGCAGCACTTGGTGGCAGTGGTCCGTTCTTCCCACGTCATTAATTGCCGTTTAATTGCCCTGCTTAATTGCCCTACTTAATTGCCCTACGCAAGAAACGAAGCGTTGTTTTAATTAGCTAGCTTTCGCAAGAAACGAAGCGTTAAAGATAGATGTTTGATTTTGTGAAATAATTTTTTTTTATTTTTTAATCTTTATTTTTCGTTATCAATTTTGTTTTTCGTAGCAACGCACGGGCATGTAACTAGTTTGTAAAAGTTAGGAGCATTTGAATTTAATTCAACTGAAAAATCCTTTAAATGAGAAACAGGGGTGATGTCTAAGGGGTATTTTCAGATATTACATCTTCTAATGGAGAAGGCATATTCTCCTTTGAACTGAAAGCATTTTTCTTGTTTTTGAGTATTTAAGTTTTTTATATAGAGACTGATAGGTGGGGTCCACTTATCAGTGTTTAATTAATTTTTAAAATAACTGGTAGATGGGGTCCACATATCAATGGCTCATAACTAATTGCCGATTTAAATTACAAAATATGTTATTATTTTAACCTAGGCGCACATGTTAGTGACTCCATTTTTGAATCCGGTTTTAAAAGAAAACCGACATATGGGACCGGTTTGTTAGTGATAGTGTGAGAGAGAGATATGAGCTCCTGACACATGGGGCCTGCTTGTCGGCGACTCAAAACATAGCAACGACTCGGGTGAGGCTTCCGACAGTGAACGGCGGTGAAACTTGCGTTGCCGAGTCTCGGGATAGCAAGAGGAGGTGGGGGACCTTAGGGAGTGGTTAACGGCAATCGGGAATGGCCAGAGAGAGCTGGCTGCAAAGTTCTACAGCAATGGCCATGGCGGAAAGTGGAGGAAGGGGCATGGTGGTGCCAGGGTAGAATTGATGGAGGGGAAGCACTAGAGAGGTGAGGGGGTTCCATTTTAAGGGTCGGTAGTGGTAGGGGCTCACCGGGGAGGCTTGGCAGTGGAGACCCGAAGCGGCGGAAGGAGGTGATCGTGGCACTGGTATCCTCGTAGAGCAAAGCTGTTAAAGGGGTATGGGAGTGATCAGAGCATGCTAAGGAAGCTTCAACTAGGAGGAAATTAGAAATTTCTCACCAAAGAAGAAGATTGAGCTTCGCTTGCTCTGGTTGCTCCCATCGGCAATGGAGCTTCCAAGGGGAGTAATGGCGTGGCCTTCAGGGAGGGGGAGGATGGGGAGTAGCGTGGGGGTTTAGGATGCATGTGGAACCCCTTATATAGGCGCATTTGTAAGTTCCCTAGCTCGTCCCGTGGGCATGGTGTCGCGGCTAAGAAGAAAGAACAATGGCACCGCGCAAACGTCGGCTTTGCCACGCTCACAGAGAGGTGACTGCTCAGCAGAAGCCCTATGCAGGTGGTGAGATTGCTGGGAAAGGCTAGGCGGATGGGACAGGGTGAGGAACTGCTCTAGGCATTGTCGCAGCATGGGTGACGCGAGGTGGCATGGCTGGGGCTAGTAGCAACGATTATTAAGGTGCGGCAATGTGGCGACTAGTTTTTGCATGTGTGCAGCACCGTGGACAGGTGTGCGTACGTGTGGGTTATCATGGGGCAGCACGGCCGGGCACGTGCTGGTGTAAGTGGTGCAAGGGTTGGGTAAGTTTGGGCGCAAGTGGCGTAGCTACAATGTGCACACGGTGTGGTGTGGGCATGACTAGCGCGATCGCAGCACGCACACATAGCCTGGGCGTTGCTGCTAGCGTTGCTGCTATGTGGGGTTGACGACATGGACGGGGAGATTGATGCAATGATTCTTGGGTTCAGCACATCAAAGAGATGGATTGAGAGAGGTTGCGAACGAAAAGCACCTTTGGTCAAAATACATTTTCTCACAGGAAAAGATGAGTTTCCGAGCCAGAAAATTTCCTTTTTTGGATTTAAAATGATTTAAATAGGTTTTTAATTATAGCTATACAACTCTGGAAATTATTAGAAATACCAAACTAATTCCAAAGTTTATGAAAATTTGTGTGGGTGTTCTTGAGGTGGCACTAATGTCTCCATAAAATTCTCAACTTTTTAGAAGCCATAGGTTTTTCTTATATATTCTTTTAGTGCCTTAGTTTTAATATAAAATGTAGTATTGGGTTTTGCAAAAATAGCAACCTAGACCCATAATTCATGAAACTTTTTTTAGAGGCACTTCATATTATTTATAACCTAAATAAAATACTTTTTGATATTTTATAATTTCAGATTTAAAGTTTAAAATTCAGGAACACCAACTATAGAATGAAAAAGGTATTTTCTTTAAGTGCAAAAATTCCAAAAAAGCCAGAAAAATAATTTGGCAACCCATTATTCTAATTTGAGGAATAATTTGGGATGTTACAGAACAGCCCCCTTAAATAGAATCCCATTCTTAAGATTTAGTAAGCTCGAAGAAGAAATATGGAAATTCATCCTAAGGTGATCTTCTCGCTTCCATGTGGCCTCATCTTCAATGTGGTTGCTCCACTGAATTTTTAATATCTTGATGGTTTTGCTATGTGTGTGTCGTTTAGCTTCATCCATGATGTGTATTGGGTGCTCCCAATAAGAGAGACAGGGTTGCATGTCAATAACTTCAAACTAAGTGTACTCCGTTGGGAATCGAAGACGCTTCTTGAGCTAGGAGACATGGAAGACATCATGAACATCCAAAAGATGAGGTGGCAGCTCCAATTACTATGCCATCTCACCTTTCTTTTCAAGGATGTGATACAACAATGTACCATGGTGCTAGTTTCCCTCGAATGTGGAAACGACACTACACCATTACCCAATATTACCGTCAGATGACTGCCGGAAATAATCAGTGATCACCAACAAACTGTCTGTCGGCAATGTTAGCAACAGAATATCTGTCGGTAATACGACTTTTAGGGTTAGATTGTCTCTCGACAAATATATACGTATTACGGACTGATTATGTGTCGGTAAATATCATGTTATGGGTCGAACCGTAGGTCGGGAAAAATATTACAACCGATTATGTGTCGGCAATACTTAGGAGCGGGAAACTAATCTGGTGGCGGCAAGTTTACGCGCGAGAGGCGAAAACGCTCTGACACCACCACGTCTCCAGTCTTCACCCGAAAAGGTGCACCCAAATCCCACCATGCCTCCGGTCGATCTCCACCCGATCGAACCCCCTCTCCAGTCCACGCAAAATCGCTCCATGCCTCTCTCCATGTCTTCACCCGACGGCTAACCCTAATCCCCAAATCGCTCCCCCCCCGACCGGCTTCGCTCGCCTCCGACAAGATCTCCACCGCCTCCGCCGCACCCCCGTCGCCTCCGCTGGCTGTGCCATGTCCGGCCACACCCCTGCCGCCTCCGAACAGCCGCGCCATCCCCTACCGTAGCTTAGCCCTCACACCGCCGCCACCGCCTCCGATCGGTCCAGCGCACGCCCCCACACCGTCCGACCTGCTGCGAAGGAGCAGGTCCCCCTCCGACCAGCTACTCCTCCGACTGCGCCGCCATCAGCCCGACTGCGAAGGAGCAGGTCCCCCTCCGACCAGCTACTCCTCCGACCGCCTCCATTGCCTAGACATTGACCTAGTCTCCCATCTGTAAGTTTGGCCATCATGTTTTTATAAATATATATTAGCCTAAAAGTATAAAGATAATATATTATGAAATGCAAATTCATGAAACAATTTTAATCTGTATATTCCAGTTTAGTGATGTCCGTCTGATACAATTTGACACAGGTCCAAGTGTTAGTGCTACAGACGAGAAAGATACAATTTGAACATTAATAAATTAGAACAAAAACATGCTAAAAATGAAGTGGTCCAAGCTTTTGTTGTTCAACATTCGTACATCAGTATCTTCTCTTTGTCATGGACACAACAACCAAGCAGCCTAGGCATTCGTATGTCAGTATCTTCTCCTAATATGTTGAATTGTTGATAGGTGAGAAGTTGTCTGTAGCATCTGCAATATGAGAGAAGCCATACAAGGAGAACTCGGAACAGGTATCTTCGATCTTCCAAAGCCTCAGTACTTCATCCATGTTCTCGGGCTGCCCCATTGAGTTTACTATTCCTAAATGCACATTTCTCCGTTAGTTTTTACATGAACTTGGATCAAGTGGCAGTGATTTAGCTGCCACTATCATCAGTAAGACATGGACTAGAGAATAATTTACATGTAGTGAATGAACGATGATGTTTTACCATTCCTCAAGGATTTAATTTCTTGCATTTTGTAGAAGGGAAATGGCAAGAGGTGCCTCAGATAGTCAGATTCATCTACTTTGCGAAAATTTTCCTTCCAGTATTTGTACTTCTAGCTTGAAACTAAATCCTAGTATATCACTCAACAGGGTTCACAAAATTGTTTTGGTGATTTTCCACCAAAAACTGATTTTTGATTATCGGCAAAAATCGCTAGAAAACCGGTAGAAGAAACCGAACAAGTTCAAAGTCAATTTTTTTGAAATTGTTGGTCGAATTAGATTTAAATTAGATTGAAGTTTTGAGTTTCAATTTCATATATATGACTACACTCACGTAATATGACATTCAATAGCATTGCAGTCCAGAGTTGAACTTTTCATGCAGCACATGATTGATGTGCACATGATTGATGTGTTGGAAGGACCATGTTGCTATTTCTTAGTCCTATTGTAGTGGTTGGGCATAAAAAGATAGTTTGGCATAAACATCTTTCTGCTTTAATTGACAAAATAATTTTAAGCACCTTTTATATGGTTGCTGTCTACAAATGCAACACTGCACAACATTTGGATGCATGGTTGGAGATTTTTGTAATTTGTGTGATATAAACACTATGCTATGATAATCTTGCAGGACCTTCGTAACACTCCCCTTGGAACAATTCTGCCAGCTTTTGGTTAATTTGCACTCCATTTGGAACAACACCTGCAATTGTTTACACTCCCTTTGGAACAACTCCATTACATTTTGCTGTGCAGACTTCTCCATTTGGTATGCTCTCCCATCGGATATTCACCTTATGGAGACTTCTTTATAGCTACATCTCTTTCCAGCTTCTAATTTTATCCTTGTTCTGTTAATTTTCTTGTTTCTATTTGATCATATTGTGTCATTTTGTGATGTTACGTGCTGCATATTGTTATGTTTCTTGATTATATACCGTTTTGTTATGTCATTGTATCAAATAGAATGTTTAAAATATAGGGAGGGACTCAAAAGTACTTGCATTACGATTAATAATATTTATACTATTTCAATACTAATAATATACATATTCTATACAGACATAACTTGTTAAACTTGTAGCCAAGCATGGATAAGGGATGGATGAACATGAGTAGGAATGCACCTGAATATATTCAAGGGGTCAAAGGATTCATAGAGTTTGCTTTTACCCATTCAGCCAAAGGAAATAAGATATTATGCCCTTGCAAGAAATGTGTTAATTGTTCTTGGAGAAGCGAGGCATTGTATATGAACACCGATTTGCGAAGGCTTTAAACGTGGGTACAAACTATGGATGTTTCATGGGGAAGCATCATCCTCTTCTGCACATCGTAATGCACATGAAGTGGTCCAAGTAGAAGAAATGCCAGAGGATCAGGATGAAATGCCAAAAATGCTTAGAGATATGGCATACGGGTTAGATGGTATGGAGGATTGGGGTGGTAGTGATGGTGGTTTAGAAGATGGCAATGTGGATGTAGATGATTTTTGCAAACTAGTAGATTATGCAAGTCAAGAACTATACCCTGGGTGCAAGACCTTCTCAAAATTAAATTTTTTAGTTCGATTGCTCCACACTAAATTTCTTGGAAGATGGAGTGATAAAAGCTTTAACATGCTACTGGACTTGCTTAGAGAGGCTTTCCCTGAAGGTTCAACGCTACCTAAAAACTTTTATGAAGCAAAGAAAATGGTCAAATGTCTTGGTCTTGGGTACATAAATATCCATGCTTGTGAACACGATTGCATATTATTTTGGAAACAACACAAAAATGACACCAAATGCCCTAAATGCAATACTTCTCGATGGAACATGGAATGTAAGAATCTTGTTGGGAAGCATTTGCATAAAGTTCCTAGAAAGGTTCTTCGATACTTTCCAATAAAAGAAAGACTTCAGAGGTTGTACATCAACCCAGAAAAGGCAGCAAACATGAGATGGCATGAGGGAGGGCTTAACTAAAGATGGATTAGCCGACATCCAAATTGATTCTCGACTTGGAAGGACTTTGACAATAGGCATGCTATGTTTGGTAAGGAGAGTCGCAATGTAAGACTAGCATTAGCTACTGATGGCTTCAATCCTTTTAGGTCCTTGAGTAGTATCCATAGCACATGGCCTATTGTTTTGATTCCATATAACCTACCACCTTGGATGTGCATGAAACAACCCAACTTTATCCTTTCCTTGTTAATTCCTGGTCCAAGAGCTCCTGGTAATGATATGGATGTCTACATGGAACCATTGGTTGATGATTTGGACTTCCTTTGGCGCAAAGGCATTAGGACTTACGATGCCTCCAAGGAAGAGTTCTTCCAAATGCATGCTGCAATATTAAGCACCATATCCGACTTTCCAGGCTTAGGTTATGTACATGGTTGTGTTACGTCAGGAGATGTTGCTTGCCCTGATTGCCACTTAGGAACTTGTTCTATCAGACTAAAAAAGGGTAGCAAGAACTGTTATATGGGACATCGTAGGTTCTTGGATGCAAACCATAGGTTCAGAGTAGATGCCAATTCATTTGATGGTACTATAGAGTTTCGGCCAGCACCTTCTCCACTTTCCGGTGAGAAAATTTTGAGGCAGACAGAAACACTTAAGGCAAATTTTGGTAAGGATACAACCGGGAAGAAGGACACAACAAAGCGCAAGAAAGGATATATGTGGAAAAAGCGATCTATTTTATTTAGGCTACCCTATTGGAAACATTTATTACTGCGACATAATTTTGATGTGATGCACATTGAGAAAAATGTGTGCGATAACATAATTAATACACTCTTGGGAATAGATGGGAAGTCTAAAGATAATCTGAATTCTCGCTTGGACCTCCAACTACTAGGCACAAGGAAAGATCTTCACCCTGTCAAAGTTGGAGACAAATTTTATTTACCTCCTGCTCCATACTCTATGAGTTCTAATGAAAAGAAGATGTTTTGTGAGGTGTTGAAAGGAGTGAAGTTTCCTGATGGCTATGCAGCTGACATACGCAATCGTGTACATGTTAATGAGAAAAGGTTAGTTGGGCTAAAAAGCCATGATAACCACATTCTGTTGCAGCACTTGCTTCCACTAGCTATTCGAAGGATATTGCCAGAGAGGGTGAGTGCAGCATTGATTCGTGTCAGCAACTTTTTCAAGCAAATTTATTCACCAGTGATACGCATAAGTGATATGCAAAAGCTTGAGGCAGAAATAGCTGAGACATTGTGCATATTAGAGACTATATTTCCACCATCTTTTTTTGATATTATGGTGCACTTGATGGTTCATCTTCCCACCCAAGCTCGAATTGGTGGTACAGTATTGTATCGCAATATGTATCCAATGGAGAGGTAATTACTACACACTCATATATTATTAATGGGGTCTTAATGTATGCATAAGCTCATGTACTTAATATAAATTTATGTAGGTTTTTGATGACATTAAAAGGGTATGTTCATACTAGAAGTCATCCAGAGGGGTCAATAGCTGAAAGTTATATATTTGACGAAAGCCTTACGTTTTGCTCTCAATATTTACATGGATGTGAAACTAGATATACTCGAAGAGCTAGAAATGATGATGGCAAGAACCATAGCAATGATGGTGCCATGCCATATTTTTCTAAAAATATTGGTCGAGATTTGGTTGGCAAGTGTGTTGTGACCTTAGACTATCAAGCATGGCTTCAAGCTCACAGATATGTCTTATACAACTATGATCATATAGAACCATTTCTTAAGTAAGTTATCTATCCTATTCTCTTATCTGTCTTCTTCTCACTAGGTTTATTACTTTCTATGTTGTTGCAAAATTATGAGGCAATCTATGCAGAAAGCACTTTGAATACATTTCCTCTACTCATCAAAATAGACGAGAAATCAACCGGGTGCATCATGAAACATTCCACGAGTGGTTCAGGCTACATGTAAGTACATAAACACCTACCTATATGGCTAGCATAGGCACAAATAGTTGGCTATTAACCATAGCATTCTATAATTACAGGTGGCTGATTCACTTATGAGAGGTGAACAAGTATCAGATGAAATACAAGCTTTAGCTAAAGGGCCTTTATTGGTTGCAAAGATGTACAATAGCTATACAATAAATGGATACAATTTCCACACAAAGTTCTATGATGAGGGCAGATCTGTTCAAAGTAGTGGAGTAGCTTTAGTTGCACAAACCTCAAGCTACACTGCAAGTAATGAAAGCCCTACAATTAAAAACAAGACATACTATGGCATTATTACCGAAATCTTAGAGTTGAACTATCACCGCAAAGGGAATATTGTGCTTTTTAAATGTGATTGGGTTGACAATCGAGTACAAGATAAATGGGTGAAAGTTGATAAATTTGGAATTGTTACTGTAAACTTCAAGCATTTATTCAATACTGGTGAGAAATCAGTGGATGAACCTTTCATTTTAGCATCACAAGCTACTCAGGTTTATTATGTTTCAGAACCTATAGACAAAGATTGGTGTGCTGTGGTACAATCAAAGCCACGAGACTGTTACGACATGGCTGAGGTTGACAATGAACTTGTGGAACCATTTGCTAATGAGAGTATAGATGCAAATATTAATTTTGTTGGGGACGGGCCTAGCATTAGAAAGGATATAGAGGGTTCAATTGTTGATCCAAAAGAGAAGGGAGGGTAAGTGTTTTACCTTGTTTGATGTATCATGTTCAATTTCCATATATGCTGATCTATTTGCACGCTGCATCTGTTTTTACATATATTGTGTTACTTCGAAATTATGTTTCATGAGATCATATGGTAAGATGTTTGTGAATTTACATTTTAGGAAAATTAATGGGAAAAGGAAGAGGAGAAAGTAGGTGTACCACTCCCAATGAGTATGAAAATATGAGGGACTCAAACATCAGTCAGAAGAATGCATTCCTAAAATCTTTGAATCTTGAGCCCATCCTACAATCTATCAGGACTAGAGGAGCAGCAGTTAATGGTGGAGCTAGCTCTTCACAAACATCTAACAAATTTAGTAAGGTGACAATGATACATGATGCCATATTGAATTGTACATGCTAACTTTTTATTAGCTTTTGTGACAATGGAAGTGATTTTAACTATTTTTGCAAATTGTAGACAAGACATGATGCTACCACCTCTCCACCAAATAAGGTAGCAATTGGACGACCAAATCTGCGGCCTAGGCTAACAAGAAATGAAGAACCCTTAGAAGAAGACAATGAAGCTCATGAATACATGACTGAAGAACCCTTACAAGAAGAGAATGAAGGTATGTGAATTTGATTTGTATGTGAATTTATGACTAAAGAACCCGGAACTGTGTATCATTGTGTTGTGAGTGGATGCAACTTAATTTTGAACATATGTTACTTAGATGGATGGACGTAGCTTTTATCATAATATTCTGACATTATAAACTTCAGTACAAAAAAAGATGTTAGCTTATATTCCAGTAAAAAAGAATTTGATCAAGAGAACTAAGACTACTGTATATGAGGACTTTGTCAGTAGTTAATTATAAACTCAGACTACATGTATATGAGAACTTAGACTACATGTATATGAGGAATTCTGACATTATAAACTTTAATTTCCTGATGAAAAATCAGCACCACCTTTTCAGTAGTTAATTACTACATGTATATGAGGACTTCGATAACTCAGACTAGAACCTTTTTTGTCCATTTCTTATATCCTAATAAAGCACAACACAAGAAGCGAAAGGGAAGAGGGCACACTAGAAAGGAGAACATATGGTCAAGAGAAAATGAGCCTTTGATCAAGATGGCATTCAATGAGTATGGTCAGCCGGTTGGGAAAGCTGCCAAAGAATTCCCTAATGTTGTTGGATCACTTGTGAGGACTAAGGGTTTTCCTCTTAGCCATGATGATTGGAGAGACGTTGATCCAAATATAAAGCAAAAACTATGTGATACCTTAGAGGTATGTCAGTTGATGTCATCTATATGTGTATACATGATGTTGACAAGTATTTCCTTTGCTAATGCCTAAATCTTATCCTTGTTCAATTAGTGTGTCTATGAGATGGATGAACAACTTGAAGATTATGCTTTGGCCACTGCTGCAAAGAAATGGAAGGATTTCAAATCAGACTTGAAGAAAGCCAAATATGATGAGAGTAAGACAGATGAGGAGCTTCTTGCTGCTTGTGATAGTCGAGTTGATCAGGCAGATTGGGCATGGCTTATTAATTATTGGAGATCAGAAGAAGCACAAGTATGACAAGACAAAACCTAGTACCTGTATTTCCCTTAATACATTAATTCTTTATTTATTGCTTTCTTTCTTGTAGGCTCGTAGTGCAAGAGGCAAAGCAAACCGTGCTAAGTTGGGAACGCCACATACAGCTGGAAGCAAAAGTTTTGCACGTGTTGGACATGAATGGGTAAATTTGATTTACATTTTCTTACTATTGTGTACTACCACATGCACAATACATTCATCACTACCATAATTTAATGAACACAGTCTGAGGAGCATGGGCGCAAGCCACGTAGGCATGAGTTGTTTGTGATAACACATACACGCAAAGATGGGGCTACATTGAAACAAGCTGATCCTCAAATTGTAAGTATGTCTAATTTTGCACTTTCATACATGAATAGAGAATTGTATTGTATAATCCTTTTGTGGTTTTAGAAAGCGCTTCAAGAAGCTGCGACAAAATATCCAGAACTGCAAGAAAAAATTATAAAGGAAGGTGATCTTTTCTCTCATGTATTTGGGCGTGAGCCAAGGGGGCATGTTCGCTCTGTTGGTTTAGGACCAACTCCATCTACTTTGGGCATACCTGGGCACCGCAAGTATACAGCAACAAAGGTTCAAATGGCACTCCGTGGTCGTCGCAAAGCTGAGCAAGATGTCGCATTACTAAAGGGGGCTATGGAACAAATGCAAGGAGAGATGGAAGAGTTGAAGAGAATAGTTTTGGCTAGCCAAGGTAGAAGAGAAGTTACACCAAACGTAGATAGCCCTCTAGAACATGGATCCAATCCCACACCAAATACGGTAAAGTTCATTAACTTTTGGTACCTAAATGTTGCTAACTAAATCTTTGTATAATAATGGTTTGAATATTGTATTTGTGCAGCCAATAGGAAATGAATATGATAATAGTGAGGCTGATGAGGAGTCCTACCCAGAGGTTCGTAATCTGCCTGATGGCCATGAGGTTTGTACTCATTACTTGAAGTATCACTGTTGGTACCTCCACTTTTTAAACATTTCTATATCGTGTTACTAACTTCATGTAAATTTTAATACCTCCCGAAGATGGTAAAATGTAGAGATATAATTCTTGTGCCTGCCCAACCACATTAGGTAGGAATTTTTTAAAAAACAATTCTAGTACCCAATGCTAGTGCACTCCAAGCTACCACTTAATAGAAAAAAATCAACCTTTTTGTGCCTGCACAACTTTGGTGCCACGTTAGGTAGGATAAAAAATAAAACAAAAATCTAGTGCCCAGTTCTTGTGCCTGACAAGCTACCTCCTAATAGAAAAAAAATCAACCTTCTAGAGTGCTTGATCTGATTCGCAGGAGCTTGGTAATATTTTAGGTAGTCTCAGTTTGGCGGTTCTTGTAGTTGTAGATATAATTAACCTCTTAAGTTTGATAGCACCTGTACCATGAATAAGGATCAAGAGCATCTGAATTATTTACTATCTAAGAAGAATCAAAATTTTCATTACTATGTTCCCGGTGAAGAATTGCATGAACAATTATATCCAATACCTATGCATGTTTGGGATTAACCATTCTTCCATTTACACATTTAGATAACGCTGTGAGGCTTAGCTGCAGTCCCATTGAGAACACAGGAAGGGGTATGGTTTCAATTTTGTTGGATTACATTAACACACCTTTCTTAGATGGTTTCTATGATAATAATATGGTGTTGTAATGTTGTAGGGTGGCAAAGAAGTGATACTACTTTCGCTTTTCGGTCCCAATACTATACCTGTGGCTAAGGCTACTATCCAAACAACTAACCCGAAAGCAATAGTGGGAGGTACACCTCTAGGACATGAATGCTGTGAAGTTGTTGTCAATTCTGTGATGAAAAAGGATGTTCTCTTGCTTCGCCCCTATGGAAACCTAAAGACCATGGCGGATGCCTTTGGGCAATCTATTGCGTGGCCTCGTCAAAAAGTAACAACTTTAGCTAACTTGTTTTGTTACTGCAATGGTGACATGGGATACTTGTTAATATTTGTTTTTTCATTTCAGATGATGAATGACAAAAAGGTTGCAAGATCATCACCATCAAATGTACTTGTTTCAGGTGGCTACTGATCTCATTGCCATGTTTTCTTTTTGTTGTTGAAATACATGTTTACTTGGGAAATGGCCTCAATTCATTGATCCTGCCAGCTCTTCTCCTTTCTCCTAATCACAAAAAAAAAATAACAAAGCTCTGCATACACTTTTAACAGGCAGTACTGTAATTCGTTTACCATTTAGGAGTGCAAGCTTGTGTGTCATCTTCCCTGGCTGTAGTAAACAAATGACATTAAGCAGGGAAAAAATGGAGTACAAAAAAGTGTTAAAAGTTTGTTGCCACAACAGTAAGCAAATCACCACATCAAATTTTCCGATCAATAGGAAAAATGAATTCAAATATGGCAACTAGCAATTTATTTGAATTGAAAAGCCCTTCACTAAGAGAGAATTCTCAAGCTTGGGGGAAATTAGATATCACTCCATAGTCCATATCTATGACTAATGTCTTCTAAACAGTTATGCATAACCAATTATCCATTAAATACATCAGTACTCACTGGAACCACTAGTAGTCTAATACCAAAACAGCTTGGCAGGGAATATCTAGAGCATGGATTTTGGAATGAAACATAACATAAGGTTGTACATTGTTCAAGTGTTTGATAAACCTTATGTGGGTCCCTATGAATTAATCAAATCATCATGTTCCATTTAATAGAAGTTTGACACATAAGACGATGAAAGCACAATACATAATTCATTAATTTCTGTACATATGGAAATCATAATCATCACCTTGCCATGTTAACATAAAAATGTAAATACATCTGGTGGAGCTACCGGTTCGTAAAGAACCGTAACAATAAAGTAGAATTAAAAGCAAGACATCTTTTACAGATGTATAGCCAAATATAAGGAACATGCTTAGTAATGAATTACAGTACTACCTGTTCAAAGTGTATGTAGAGCACGACATCTTTTACAGATGTATAGCCAAATATACCTTTTGTTTGTATTTAGGATGTATTTACTATCAAATACAATACATTATGCTAATCATTTGTATATTTGTATGTTTCAGGTAGCAGCTAAAGTAACTGGAAAGTGAAGTCATGGACAAAAGCCATCTATTTTAGATTAAGGGCAATGATGTTAGTAGGTATCTTTTGTGTGTAGCAAGGAAGATGTCAATGATAGTGGTATATTTTGGTAACACATGAACTACTACAGATTATGGGCAAGTATTCTGGCAACACATGTGGTGGATGTAATTTTGGCAACATTTGTGGTGGATAGTCATGGAGGATGTAATCAAACCCTTACTTCTAATTAAGTAGTCTTTATCTATGATATTGTGGTGATTGTGTGGTGGATTCATTTGTTGGTTGAAGCTTGTGTCTTAGAAAAATTAATTGTAATGCTTTATATATTTTGAATGAAGATTACCATTATATAGTAGAAATGTTAAGCTAGTGAAACAACAAATATACATACTGTTGCATGTTGTCTGTCAGTAATTCTTCAGCATTATCACATATTATTGATTTCTGGGACCTATATAATGGCAAACTGTCTGTCGGTAATTACTAAAGTAAACGGCAAACTTTCTGTCGGTAATACATAATCTGCCGGCAATTACATGTCTGTCGGAAATTAACGATCTGTCGGTAATAATTTGTTTGCCGGAGAAAATCAGACCAACAGTGTCAAACCATCTGCCGGTAAAACTGATGTCTGTCGGTAAAGACAATTGCGGACGGCTGGGTCTCTGGCAGACGGTTTTGGCAGATCGTGTGTCGGTAATAATAATTCCCGGCAGAGGATTTGCCCTTGACAGCCATTTTTCCCGGCAGAAAGAGTGCCCTCAAAGCTATGTTGTGGTGAAGAAATGGCGGAAAGGCGGGAGAAGGGATTATGCTATAATTGTGATGAGGTATACTCCAGGGGACATCGGTGTAAAAGACTTTTCCATTTGGAGGTTGTCAGTGAAGATGAGGAGGAGATGGATCATCCCGAGGATGAACCGGCATTGTCGGCCTTAGCAATGCGTGGGCCAGAGTTCGGGAACACCATGCAAGTGACTCTGGAATTGGGAGGACAGAGGTTGGTGGGATTGGTCGATAGTGGCAGCACTCATAATTTCATTAGCAGCCATGCTGCGTCCAGGGTGAAGGTGTAGCCAATGCCAATTTCAAGACAGCAAGTACGGGTGGCCAACGGAGCTTGCCTGCCTTGTCTGGGAAGGATTCATGATGCGCCATTTAGGGTCCAAGGATATTCTTTTGTTGCACCCTTCATGGTGATTCCTCTAGAGGGCTTTGATGCGGTTTTGGGCGTTCAGTGGTTAAAAGAACTGGGAGATATAAGTTGGAACTTTGATTCCCTCCAGATGACCTTTTACTTGGATGGTAAGAAGTTGAATTTGCAGGGAGAAGGAAACAAAAGAATGAAGAAGCAGGTATGCAGTATTGGGCAAGTGGAAGATGGGCGGTTGCCGGAAATTTTATCTGAATTTGATGACCTATTCAGGGAGCCACAAGGCCTACCTCCCTTCCGCCATTGTGATCATAGGATTTTCTTGAAGGAGGGGTCTGATCCGGTTGTTGTTAGACCGTATCGATACCCTCATCGCCAAAAGGATGAAATTGAAAAACAATGTGAAGAAATGTTGGCTCAGGGAATTATCCAGCCTAGCCGGTCCCCATTCTCTTCGCCGGTATTGCTAGTCCGCAAGGAGGATGGTTCTTGGAGATTTTGTGTGGATTACCGGGAGCTCAATGCGAGAACCATCATGGATAAATTCCCAATTCCGGTGGTAGAAGAGTTGTTGGATGAGTTGCATGGGGCCAAATTCTTTACTAAATTGGATTTGCGGTCGGGGTACCACCAAGTCCGCATGTGTGACGAGGATATTGAAAAGACAGCCTTCCGCACACACCATGGTCACTTCGAGTCATTGGTGATGGCGTTTGGGTTATGTAATGCTCCTTCGACTTTTCAAGCTCTCATGAATGAGGTATTAGCCTGGTTCCTTCGCAAATTTGTATTGGTCTTCTTCGATGATATTCTTATATACAGTTCCACTTGGGAGGAGCATCTTCAGCATCTCCAGCTAGTTTTAACTCAACTCCGCCAGCATCAATTATATTTAAAAAGATCGAAGTGTGCTTTTGCCCAAGGCACGGTGGCCTATCTTGGGCATGTTATCTCAGCTGATGGGGTGGCGGCAAACCCTAATAAGGTACAGGACATTGACCGTTGGCCAATTCCTTTATCTGTTGCGGATGTCCGCAGTTTCTTGGGTCTAGCTGGCTACTATAGGAGGTTTATCCATCATTATGCCTCCATTGCGGAACCCCTCACTAACCTTCTTCGTCGGCGCGACTTCCAATGGTCGGCAGAGGCTGAGCATGCATTCCAGCGTTTGAAGAAGGCTCTACAATCAGCCCCTGTGTTGCAACTGCCGAATTTTTCCATCCCTTTTGTTGTGGAATGCGATGCTTCCAGCACAGGCACAGGAGCAGTATTACAGCAGGAAGGGCACCCCGTGGCCTATTATAGTCGCAAGTTGGCCGACCGACATATGAAACTCGCAGCTTATGAGCGCGAACTGATTGGGTTGTCTAAGGCCATCCGACACTGGAGACCGTATCTGTGGGGCCGATCTTTTGTGGTGAAGACGGATCATGCCAGCTTAAAATATCTCCTTGAGCAAGCCTTGGTAACTCCTCCACAACAACATTGGTTAAGCAAGTTAATGGGATTTGATTTTTCTGTTGAGTACAAACCGGGACGCGCAAATGTGGTGGCTGATGTTTTATCCCGTCTTCATGATCCAGTAAGCAGTTGTGCGGCTATCTCAGCTCCTGCGAGCATGGTTCGGGATACTTGGGAGGCGGCTCTGCGGGTGGATCCGCAAATACAGCAGCGTTGTGCGGACTTACAGCCTGCTGGACAGCAGCAGGAATTGGATAATCGGTTGTCAGAACAGCTTACATCCTCTCAGCCGGCGCCGTCAGTTGCCAATGAGGACGGCACGGGACCGTGGACAGTGCGGGACGGACTTCTTTATTACAAAGCCAAGCTCTATATTCCCGCAACTTCCCCGTTATGTTCTGAGGTGGTCGCCGCTTACCACGATGTCACGCATGAGGGTGTATATAAAACTTTCCACCGGATTAAACAGGGTTTCTTTTGGACAGGGATGCGCCATTCAGTCGAGGAGTATGTTCGCCAGTGCTCGATTTGTCAGCAGCATAAGTCCAGCACTCTGGCCCCAGCGGGCCTTTTACAACCCTTGCCAGTGCCTCAACATATTTGGGCGGATGTGTCCATGGATTTTGTGGTGGCTCTTCCTAAATCTCAGGGTAAAACAGCTCTATTGGTGGTCGTAGATCGCTTATCTAAATATGCTCATTTTATTGCTATTAAGCGCCCAGCTACAGCAGCAACCGTGGCCGATGTGTTCTTTGATCAGATTGTCCGGCTACATGGGATGCCTGAGTCTATTGTTTCGGACAGGGATCCGGTTTTCACTAGCACCTTTTGGCAGGACCTCTTCAAGAGATGTGGCACACGACTTCTTACTTCCTCTTCATACCACCCACAGACTGATGGTCAGACAGAAGTGGTTAACCGCACTATTGAGATGTATCTGCGTTGCTTGGCGGCTGAAAGGCCCTCATCATGGGTGCAATGGTTGGCTTGGGCAGAATTTTGTTATAACTCTTCCTATCATTCTGCGCTCCGGATGACCCCGTTTGAATTAGTGTATGGCCGACCACCCCCGGCCTTGGTGCCATACAGTCAGGGCGCGACTCTGGTGGATGCTGTGGATTGCCAATTGGTCGATCGGGATGATTTACTGGATCAAGCTCGCCATCATTTGTTGGCTGCGCAGAATAGAATGAAACAAAGGTATGACCTTCACCACCGGGAGGTAACTTTTCATGTGGGGGATTGGGTTTGGCTGAAACTCCAGAGCCATCGCCAGTTATCCATGCGGACAGATCAATATCATAAGTTGGCTCCTAAATATTTCGGACCTTACAAGGTGTTGAATCGCATTGGTGCAGTGGCATATCGTTTGGAGCTTCCGATCACAGCTAAGCTCCATAATGTTTTCCATGTCTCCATGTTGAAGCCATTCCAAGGGATTCCGCCGGCAGATGCTCCAACCTTGCCAGAAGACATCTCACATCCTTCGGCTGAGGTGGCTCACTCTGTTCCATATCAGATCTTGGCCCAACGTTTTATCAAGGGACACCGCCAATTCTTGATTCACTGGTCCGGCCAGGAGCTTGAAGCAGCGACATGGGAAGATGCTTTGAACTTTCGAAGATCTTATCCCGATTTCAAGCTTGAGGGCAAGCTTGATTTGGAGGGGGGGAGTATTGATATGGATAAACCCAATAGGGTCTATTTTCGGAAGAAACAGGGACAAGGAAACCAGGGATAGGGCGCAGGCTGCAGTAGGAAGGTTACGGCTGGATTGCAGGGAAATAAATTATCCTTTGTATCTTTTCTTATTAGTTTCCTTATTAGCACTTTCCATTTTACTAGTTGCTATGTTTAGAAGAATTGGATGAATAAAAGGGGGAAAGAAGGCCAGAAAACGCACGCTTTTGTGCACCAACTCCAGTCTTAGGCGTCGCCGACGATAAACGGCCGGTGGCTCCGATCAGCCATTACCATAGGTCGTCGACGAGCCAGCACGGCGAGTCGCCAGACGTCGCAATCCGGCCTTCGACCTGGAACATGAGCCTTCACACGAGAACATCCACATCATATGGAATGTTGTTAAGAAGTGAGAAGATAGAATGATACATATGGAATGTTGTTTCTTTCTATCCAGAGAGGTGCTTCTATTTAAGATATTTGGGGAAAGAAGATACAAAACATGAACGTGTAGTTCTACTGAGTATCAAGCATGCAGGGTGTTGTAGATATGTTTGTGCTTTTGGGAAAATATTGCACGAGGAAAAGTTGAAGGGCCGGAGGATGCAAAATGATGCCCCCCCCCCCCCGCGCCCCCCACCCCAAAAGAAGAAGAAGAAGAAGCTAGCACACTGAATTTAGTTTGCATGGGTCAGAGATACAGTTAGCTCCAAGTATTAGCTTTGGGTTATATCCTAGACCTGATTAAATGACCATTTCTTAAGTGGAAGCAATTTGATTGTCTGAATGATTGGATGCTCCAGATTCCTTTTGCCTTCTGATCTCTGTAAGGTATCACAATGGTATTATTTGGCTTGGTTAATCAATCTTCCAGTCGTAACCATTTTGTTAGACTGCTGTTGTGCTTTGAATGTCAGATGATGTTATCATGCCAAATTTGTGTCATAGAGGTTAACAAATGTTAAATTGATCAGGAATGCTTACATGTGTTGATAAACCATGGTCTTGATAAATGGTGTTTCATTCTGTAAAGTGTTGAAGGACAAAAAATTAAAGATTGCCTTGTTGTTTTAACAACATTTGATTATCACATCATCAGTATGCCTTTGCGAAATAAATGGATAATAGCTTAGACTTAAAATATGTGATTCGCCCTATTGACTTAAAACATTTGTTCTGGAAACTTCATTTAAATATTAATGCTGTCAGGACATGTGTTTCATTCTTACTTTAGATTACTGTTTTTTTTCTGTTCAAGTGACAAGTCATAAGGTAGAAACTAGAAACTAATGATCTCACAATGATTTTGTTGCATTTGTAATTGGGAAATTTTCTTGCACCTCATTTACATGTTCGCCATAATCTACAACCTGCCTAGAAGAATCTTTTGGTAATTCAGACCCTTGCATTTCCTTTCATTTGATATCACCCCCTTACCATCAGTTTAGATGCTAAAGTATTATGAGAAACAGTTGTGAACCACACTTGACAATTGCTTTTGTATCAGTAGTTACCTAAGACTGTTATGATTATACCTCTACTAGCATTATGTTTTTACACCCCACGACTACTTTTAGACATAATGATTGTCCTAGATGCACTACGGTCTTAGTGACTAATAGATGTAAACCTGCAAGGTAATTGTACATGTAGCCAAATCTACTTTTGGGTAGCTATATGTGCTTAAATAACGATCAATTGTGGATTTTACCCGTTTGCTCATGGTAACATTCCATGGGGGTGTTGTAGGTTACAACATACAGGGGGTGTAGGAAATTTGCCTTCATAATTATAATCATATTAATATCTTAGAGGTTGTCAGGTATGATTAATATCTTAGAGGAAATTTGAACATTATATTCATATTTACCATCATAACAAAATATTGGGCAATATAACATATACAATCTTTATTTTGGTGCTTTGAATTTGAAACTGTAAGAGTTGAGATTCTGAGTACAATTCAGGAGCTCATGAGTGCATTTTGATTTAACGAATACAGAATTATCCCCTCATATTCACCACTTTTTCTTTCAATTTTCACTGTGAACACAAACCTTGTACCCTCAACCGGTTCAGGTTCGACGAATCTGATTTGCAATTCGCAGGAGTTTACAGCAAATTTAGTAACTATGATCCTGTGGGTCTGCTCAGATGTGCCCTTAAGCCAAAGAGAATCATGTCCTGTTGTCCTGTGATCCTGTCCTTCAAGGGCCTCCCTACTTTCACAAATTGTCGTCTTCTCTCTCTCTCTCTCTCTCTCTCTCTGCAAACCGCAATATCTTAGGCCTTATCAGCCATAGCTAATTGTCACAGAGTGCAGTGTATGGCTTCCAAGCTCTTGTCCTTCATTGCCATTATAGTTCTCGCCTCTCTCTTCCGCCCTTGCGCATCCATTGAGTTCCGCCATGAGCACTCCAGCTGGTCCAACGGAATTGCTACGTGGTATGGCGATGCTAATGGCGCGGGAAGTGAAGGTAGTAGATATATAAAATTCTATGAATATACCAGCTCTGTCAAAACTGTCGTCTGGCTTGAAAAGTTGATGTCTGATGCATGCATATCTCAACAACATGTGTGTGTAGGTGGTGCATGTGGGTACCAGGGTGCTGTCGACCAGCCGCCGTTCTCATCCATGATTGCCGCCGGCAGCCCATTCATCTACGACTCTGGCAAGGGCTGTGGCTCTTGCTACCGGGTGTGTATAGGTCTTAGCAGCTGGTTTCATGCGCATGCATGCAATTGTGTGCCATTTGACATTTGGAAATATTGACTCATCAGGTGGTGTGTGCTGGCAATGAAGCTTGCTCTGGTATTCCGGTGACCGTGGTCATCACAGACCAGGGCCCTGGCGGCCCTTGCCTGAATGAGCTAGTTGGCGGTCAGTGCCAGAACGAGGCAGCCCACTTTGACATGAGCGGGACGGCATTCGGTGCCATGGCGAAGCCCAGCCAGGCCGACCAGCTCCGTGGCGCTGGTCTCCTCCAAATCCAGTACACCCGGTACGGATGCATGCATGGACATAGGACATAACTACACTAACATAGTTGCTTGCAAGTTTTGCGACAGCCAAGCGCACTAACACATGCACTTCATGCGCTCTGGATATTCCAGTTGATTAGTTTTTCACCGGTACACGCAGTTATGCATAGTTTCTATAGCTGCCTGTAACAAACTGTCCATTAATTCTTTGTGTTAGCTTCTGTGGTGTACAGTGTGCAGTGTGACTGGAGTCAGAGGCGGACCCAAGGTCCGGCCAGCCTGGGCCCATGCCCGGGCTCAGCCCATATAACAAAGCCCATACACCATACACTCAGGACTGCATACACGAATAAAGAAAAGGCCCATCAGCCATCAGGAGAAGGCAACCATCTAGTGCACGCTTCAAGCAATCAGCAGCGACGCTCCCAATTCCTTTCGCGTGGTGCTTTCGTGCTTGTGGTGGGCGTCGCAGTCTCGCAGAGCAACAGCAAGAAGCGCCAGCCACCAGGGGCAGAGTCGCTCAGTCGCAGAGCTTGACGAAGTTACAATTCTTCGCCGGTTTCAAGACTTGAAGAGTCGAAAAATGCATTTGCCTCGTAGCCGTACTCTTGCATAGTTACAACTTGGCACTTAAGTTAGAACAGTGAAGGTATGTTTAATTTCTTTTCAATATGAAATTGTGATAACATATGTCTAGTTAAACTAATCCATAATATTTATTTTGCAGGATTGTTTGGAGGTATGATTGGACTTTTGTTCTTATTTTACTTTTAGTGGCAACTGGCAAGTGGTCAAAGTTTTATTGGTGTTGTAATGACTAATGAGGTACCCCTGATCATACTCTATTACTCATCTATGTATTCAAACATCCTTTTAGTTTAAAACACCTTTAATTGTTAATTTCGCTTGTATCAATGGTAAATGGCTTGTGGACTTGTTGTTCTTCTTTAAACGCGCCCAGGCTCTAGAAAATTTCTGGATCCGCCACTGACTGGAGTGGAGTAGGATTGACCTTCGTTGTGGACACTGGCTCGAACCCAAACTACCTCGCTGTGCTCGTCGAGTACGAGGACAGCGACAGTGACATCTCGTCCGTCGATGTCATGCAGATTGGTGCCGGGTCGGTAGCGTCGTGGATTCCCATGCAGCAGTCGTGGGGCGCGGTGTGGAGGCTAAACTCCGGCTCCGCCCTCCAAGGGCCGTTCTCCTTTCGCCTGACGTTTAGCTCGGGCGCGATGCTTGTGGCGAGCAACGCCATACCCGCCGGGTGGAACCCCGGTGTGGCGTACCGGCCGGGTGGTGTGGCGGTGAGGTCCAGAGCCAGCGGTGGCTGTCGGAGCTACATGGTCGTCGGAATATTGGGTGTCTTGTATCACTTTCTCCTGTTGTTTGTGGCACTTTAATTCGTGATGTAATTGTGGTGGTTCTGTGAGAATGTAAGATACGATTAACCGGATGGATGGATGGATTAGCTGTGTGTTTCGTGTAGCTTTGAGGATGGATTACCAGTTGCTGTGATTTGAGTGAGCAGTCTGCAACTATTAGTTCTTACATCTAGCTAATGTAGTTCAGGTTGGACAATCCCGGCGTACATATGTTGTATGAAATTATGAAACTAGCTGGGTTGGTCAAGCAACCTCTCTGTTTCCTGAAGAAGTGATGGTTTTTATCTTTCTTTCGTATCCACCGACATGCGACTTTGATAATTGTTTGTTATAATTCGTTAGTGTCGAGACCCCAACCGTGTGTGGAATACCTAAAGGTATTATGTATACTAGGCCAATAAGCGCGGTGCATGCCGTGCACGTGAATAAAAAATGATTTTGCGTTTTTTTTCCCGGAGGAAAAATATACTTTGATGTATTTTTCAAATTTTTGGAGGCTCGAGAAATATTAGAAATCGCGTTGAAAAGAAAGTACACATATTTCTGTTGATGGAAATATTTTTTCCGGGGAAAACGGAGAAAGGACCTGGGTGTAAAAATCGGTGACCTGTTTGTTATATTTTTGGACCCCATCGCTATCTTGAAAAAGTAGAAAAGGGCTCATTTGCGATTTGTATTTAATGGGAGCCTCTTTCCGTAAAGTAATGAACGGGGACCTAAACGCGATCCGAGGAAATTTTTCTTGCCCTCACAAAAAATCGCAAAGGACCTTTTCGTAAATTCGCAGGGACCTATCTGTAATATGAAGGAATGGAGGGGCTTTTTCAAAAAACGGCGGAGAGCCACCTGGATGCCTGAGAGCATCTCCGGCAGAGCCCCTAAACCAGCCCCTAAACCTTTAAATAGGGAGTGTAGTAAAAAAAACAGATCCAGCAGGGCCCCAACTCAAGCCCCTAAAATTAGGAGGCCCCTAAATTTGCCTCCTCAGCCCCAATTCCCAAGGGGCCCCAACTCAAGCCCCTAAAATTAGGAGGCCTCTAAATTTGCCTCCTCAGCCCCAATTCCCAGAGAGACAAGTACAACTCCTATTATTGAAGATAGGGAAATACATGAGAGGCTTCGAAATTTTTATCATGTTTTGAAAATTTTAAATTTAAATTTGAAATATCATGTTTTTAAATTGTAAATGTTAATATGCTTATGTTTTATGTATTACAAATATTTTTGATTGAATTTTAGTGGTGTCAAATGAAGATTATACATAGCGGATATGTCAAAATAAGAGAAAAAGTAAAATAGGGGCTGAGATTTAGGGGCTGTTGCTGGACTTGTGCTCTGAAAACAGGACCCCAAAAAATAGAGGGAGCCCCTAAATCCAAAATAGAGACCCTGTTTTAGGGGCCCTTGCTGGAGATGCTCTGAGGAGGCTAGGATCCTCCCAGATGTAATAGAGGGATAATTTTGTACTAGTTCTATGATCAATAGTTAGTATACACATTCACAATATAGTCATCATATCCATACATAAGATGACATGAATATAAATGCATAGGTCAATGGTATATAGTTCTTAAAATAACACGACCATTGGTCGAATGAAACGCAACAGAAAGTTAATGAAATAAACATCAAAGTTCAACGATATGCTTTAACCCAAAAATATCAATAGGCAACTAACTAGATTAAGCCTAGAAAAGATTGTCGCCGTATTCCTCGAGATTTGCGATGAAATAGGAATCATCGGGGACCTCTAGTTCTTTACCCTCTAAATATTAACAAGAAAGGGTAAATACATTTGTACTTAGCATGTCATGTAGTATATCACAATTATAAGTATATACTAAGCTATGTCAAGGGTGATGGCCATTTTACCATGTTCTTTTGCATAAAGTGAGATTTATTCAATAATAACGATAGTAGATTGTAAACGGAATTCGAAAAGAGCAGTTGAAAAGTATGCAAATAACAAGTATATAGCATAAATACGAACAACTCACAATCCTCCTTGATTGTGATCAACAATCCATTCCCTGCCATTCTTGGCATAATATCTGAAACATGGCTACACACCATTTTCCAATTTAAACTTTTTTATTAAAATGCAAAGCTACCTAGTGTCATTGTATCAAGTATCTCGTGACCACAAGCATGGCTTTTCGAAAAGATTTACACTCAGCAGAGGCATGCAACTTACCCACAAGTCATGACCAACTCTTGTTGCCAAGCTATTATTACACTTCATTTGGTGTGTGACAGAGAGATCATGATAAAATCGTTATATCACCAGACCTAACTTTGCACTAGCCCAGTGATGTTTAACCCTCGCTATGGCGGTGAAAAACAAAACTCGTACACATAGTACCAACGACAGTTTACACCCTATCATAATCATTTCTCCATAGCAGGGCATGCACTGTTGTATCTGCAAGCGTTATTCTCAACTTCCATGTAAGGGCACCCCTTCGAGCAAACCTACCCAGAATGATTGTATTACTATGATCTTCTAATGTCCAAAGCTAGTCCCAAATAATTTAATAGGTTAGAACTAGGGATGGAACTGGTACGGATAGTTTTCGACCGATCGACCGACCGACCAAATTGATTTGGATAGTTTCACAGATATCTAGTTGATTTCTCGAATAAGGATATGGATATAGATAATTTATATGGATACGGATACGGATATAGAACACTGATTATCCGACGGATACGGAATATCCGAGTTTTTGTTCGGATAATATCCGAATATGACATACGGATATTATCCGAATAACTTGAACCATGTCCATGAGATCAGAGATGAGACCATGACAACATGTAGCTGCTGCAAGGTTACATACATGTGGAATTGTGGTTTGTGGAATATGGATGACCAGACGTGGATGTCATATACTCATATGTACTTATGCTATGTAGTTATGTCTATGTGGCTAACTGGCTATGTTTTCTTCTAAAGAATGATTATGTTTGATGTTTGCCAATTGTTGAGTTCAGACGATCATCATTCATCATTCATCAATGACGAACTTGACACTGAAGGTCTATTAGACTATCACTATCCACTAAAGACCACTACTTATAAATTTGAGTAGTTTTCATAGTAGATTAAATAAATTTGATGGTGCATTAAAAAAAATTAAATGTAATTTATTTTTAAATAACAGTTGGAATTTAAATGAAATTCTCAATTTTTTGATTGATCTTTCTCCTAATTTTCAATTTAAATTTAGAAATTTTGAATTTGTACTAATTTAATAATATTCATGCACAAATTTTGTAATTTTTGACATTTTCTTATTTTTTAAAATTCCTAATTTTGAATTTAAATTTGGACCGATTTTGGAAAAAAAACTGAAATTGGATTTTAAAATATCCGACTAATATTATTCATATCCATGTTGATTCCGATCCGTATTTGATTTGTATTCGTAACCGTTATTATCCTGTATAATTCGTATTCGATTCTGTATTCAGCACTATTCGTATTCGATTCTGTATTCGATAAAAAAAAACGAATACGGATACGAATAGGACGATATTCGACCGCATCCGATCCGATCACATCCCTGGTTAGAACCACCCCATAAATAGTACTTGTGGTTGCACGGAATGTCTTAGATATACAACACTAAGTTCGGTCCTTAATCGACCAGGTGAGAACCCCCTACGCTACGTGCAAATCCATGCACTTCACATGTTATATAAATAAATGGCCCGCATTAAAACCTAGTTTTCATTTTTTTATTTTATACCAAATAATAGAGGTAACTCCTCAATATGTCAAAGTTTTCAGTCCCAAACAAATGTTGCAACCGACCATTTGTGTTCCCCAATTCTATGGTATGGCAAAGCAATAGTACATGTAATCGAATATACCTAAAGTTAACATTAGTTATTGCCTAACGCTTACCTTATGGATTTTAATGCTAGATTTTGTGTATTTATCAAGAAAGTTTCATGCAACAAGTAGGAATATATATCGACACCTACAATATAGCTAATTTACTGAATGTTCACGCAGGCATACATAAATTGGTAAAACAATATAAATTAAGTAAAATAATAGGATCAATATGGTCAAAGGGGGTGCTTGCCTTGCTCGTTGAATTATTGGGTTTGTTCTGGGTTGATGAGGAAGGTTTTCGGGACGTCGGTGTCTACACGCAATATATCGTAAAGCAATAATAAGAATAAAATGAATCCAAACAGAGACTAGATTGAAATATTTTTGCAAGAATAGAAAGAACATGATTTTAGAAAAATTTGTAAACTAGTTTCACTCAATTTAGTGTTTATCTCTACTATTCTAAAGCAGCACTTGGTGGCAGTGGTCCGTTCTTCCCACGTCATTAATTGCCGTTTAATTGCCCTGCTTAATTGCCCTACTTAATTGCCCTACGCAAGAAACGAAGCGTTGTTTTAATTAGCTAGCTTTCGCAAGAAACGAAGCGTTAAAGATAGATGTTTGATTTTGTGAAATAATTTTTTTTATTTTTTAATCTTTATTTTTCGTTATCAATTTTGTTTTTCGTAGCAACGCACGGGCATGTAACTAGTTTGTAAAAGTTAGGAGCATTTGAATTTAATTCAACTGAAAAATCCTTTAAATGAGAAACAGGGGTGATGTCTAAGGGGTATTTTCAGATATTACATCTTCTAATGGAGAAGGCATATTCTCCTTTGAACTGAAAGCATTTTTCTTGTTTTTGAGTATTTAAGTTTTTTATATAGAGACTGATAGGTGGGGTCCACTTATCAGTGTTTAATTAATTTTTAAAATAACTGGTAGATGGGGTCCACATATCAATGGCTCATAACTAATTGCCGATTTAAATTACAAAATATGTTATTATTTTAACCTAGGCGCACATGTTAGTGACTCCATTTTTGAATCCGGTTTTAAAAGAAAACCGACATATGGGACCGGTTTGTTAGTGATAGTGTGAGAGAGAGATATGAGCTCCTGACACATGGGGCCTGCTTGTCGGCGACTCAAAACATAGCAACGACTCGGGTGAGGCTTCCGACAGTGAACGGCGGTGAAACTTGCGTTGCCGAGTCTCGGGATAGCAAGAGGAGGTGGGGGACCTTAGGGAGTGGTTAACGGCAATCGGGAATGGCCAGAGAGAGCTGGCTGCAAAGTTCTACAGCAATGGCCATGGCGGAAAGTGGAGGAAGGGGCATGGTGGTGCCAGGGTAGAATTGATGGAGGGGAAGCACTAGAGAGGTGAGGGGGTTCCATTTTAAGGGTCGGTAGTGGTAGGGGCTCACCGGGGAGGCTTGGCAGTGGAGACCCGAAGCGGCGGAAGGAGGTGATCGTGGCACTGGTATCCTCGTAGAGCAAAGCTGTTAACGGGGTATGGGAGTGATCAGAGCATGCTAAGGAAGCTTCAACTAGGAGGAAATTAGAAATTTCTCACCAAAGAAGAAGATTGAGCTTCGCTTGCTCTGGTTGCTCCCATCGGCAATGGAGCTTCCAAGGGGAGTAATGGCGTGGCCTTCAGGGAGGGGGAGGATGGGGAGTAGCGTGGGGGTTTAGGATGCATGTGGAACCCCTTATATAGGCGCATTTGTAAGTTCCCTAGCTCGTCCCGTGGGCATGGTGTCGCGGCTAAGAAGAAAGAACAATGGCACCGCGCAAACGTCGGCTTTGCCACGCTCACAGAGAGGTGACTGCTCAGCAGAAGCCCTATGCAGGTGGCGAGATTGCTGGGAAAGGCTAGGCGGATGGGACAGGGTGAGGAACTGCTCTAGGCATTGTCGCAGCATGGGTGACGCGAGGTGGCATGGCTGGGGCTAGTAGCAACGATTATTAAGGTGCGGCAATGTGGCGACTAGTTTTTGCATGTGTGCAGCACCGTGGACAGGTGTGCGTACGTGTGGGTTATCATGGGGCAGCACGGCCGGGCACGTGCTGGTGTAAGTGGTGCAAGGGTTGGGTAAGTTTGGGCGCAAGTGGCGTAGCTACAATGTGCACACGGTGTGGTGTGGGCATGACTAGCGCGATCGCAGCACGCACACATAGCCTGGGCGTTGCTGCTAGCGTTGCTGCTATGTGGGGTTGACGACATGGACGGGGAGATTGATGCAATGATTCTTGGGTTCAGCACATCAAAGAGATGGATTGAGAGAGGTTGCGAACGAAAAGCACCTTTGGTCAAAATACATTTTCTCACAGGAAAAGATGAGTTTTGAGCCAGGAAAATTTCCTTTTTTGGATTTAAAATGATTTAAATAGGTTTTTAATTATAGCTATACAACTCTGGAAATTATTAGAAATACCAAACTAATTCCAAAGTTTATGAAAATTTGTGTGGGTGTTCTTGAGGTGGCACTAATGTCTCCATAAAATTCTCAACTTTTTAGAAGCCATAGGTTTTTCTTATATATTCTTTTAGTGCCTTAGTTTTAATATAAAATGTAGTATTGGGTTTTGCAAAAATAGCAACCTAGACCCATAATTCATGAAACTTTTTAGAGGCACTTCATATTATTTATAACCTAAATAAAATACTTTTTGATATTTTATAATTTCAGATTTAAAGTTTAAAATTCAGGAACACCAACTATAGAATGAAAAAGGTATTTTCTTTAAGTGCAAAAATTCCAAAAAAGCCAGAAAAATAATTTGGCAACCCATTATTCTAATTTGAGGAATAATTTGGGATGTTACAGAACAGCCCCCTTAAATAGAATCCCATTCTTAAGATTTAGTAAGCTCGAAGAAGAAATATGGAAATTCATCCTAAGGTGATCTTCTCGCTTCCATGTGGCCTCATCTTCAATGTGGTTGCTCCACTGAATTTTTAATATCTTGATGGTTTTGCTATGTGTGTGTCGTTTAGCTTCATCCATGATGTGTATTGGGTGCTCCCAATAAGAGAGACAGGGTTGCATGTCAATAACTTCAAACTAAGTGTACTCCGTTGGGAATCGAAGATGCTTCTTGAGCTAGGAGACATGGAAGACATCATGAACATCCAAAAGATGAGGTGGCAGCTCCAATTACTATGCCATATCACCTTTCTTTTCAAGGATGTGATACAACAATGTACCATGGTGCTAGTTTCCCTCGAATGTGGAAACGACAGATGGTGTGTAGTAGTGAGATCTTGAGGTAAACATGATCGTCCACCCTGAAACTTAGCTCGCGATGATGGTGGTTGGCATAACACTTTTGATGTAACTTCACTTCCTTTAACCGGTTGCACTTCCTTTAACTATCTTCTTATCACATCAACGTGCTCTTGAGCTTCTTGGATGATAGCTGGACCAAAAAATTATCTCTCATGACCTCAAACCAAAAGAGTGTTCTACAATTTTTCTCCATAAAGTGCTTCGAATGGTGATATTTGGAGACTTGTTTGGAACATGTTGTAAGAAAACTCGGCGAATGCTAAGCATTTATCCCAATTTGTGCTATAGGACAACACACATGCTATCAACATGTCTTCCAGGATTTGATTTGTCCTCTTCGTTTGACCTCCCATTGGACAGTGGTAAGCCATGCTAAAGTTTAGCTTGGTTCCCAAAACACTATGTAAGCTTTCCCAAAATCGTGAGGTGAATTGGGAACCTTGGTCAGAAACTATTTCCTTGGGCACACCATACAAGTGAACAATGTTGTTCAAATGGAGCTTAGCGAGCTTATCTCCTTGATATGTGGTTCTGACTGGAATAAAATGATCCACTTTGACAAGTCAGTCAATGATAACCCATATAGAATCGGTAAACCGGTACTGAAATCCATAACGATATCATCCCATTTCCATTCAGGAACCTTCAGAGGTTGGAGAAGCCTAGCTAGTCGCTAATGTTCGGCTTTAACCCACTAACACACATCACAAATGGCCACGTATGCAACGGTCCCGCTTCATGCCGAGCCAACAAAATTCTCCCCGTGGATCTTGATACATCTTTGTACTTCTGGGTGAATAAAGCATGGTGAATCGTGAGTTTCTTTGAGAATTAACTCCTTGATGATTTGATTATTTAGAACATAAATCTATTATCCATGCATAATTACTCCATCAGTGTCTTCGGCTCATTTTGACTCAACACCGGGTTCCAACTTGTGCTTAATTTCAGCATTTGCTTCATCTTCGAGTTGAGCGGCTTTAATCTAATCTCTGAGGGCTCGTTGCAACTCTAGGGTAGCGACATAACCCTTCTCAACCACTCCTAGGTTGAGCATTTGGAATTCTTCACAACATCGGTTGGTATGTGTGAATTGCCACGTTAATTTAACGAAGCTTCCAGTTGAGAGCATCAGCTATAACGTTGGCTTTATTGGGATGGTAATGGATACCAATACTATAGTCCTTGATCAATTCAAGCCATCTTCTTTGACTTAGGTTCAGACCTAGTTGAGTGAAGAAAAACTTCAAACTTTTGTGATCAGTATAAATATCACACTGATTACCGATGATATAATGTCGCCAGATCTTGAGAGCATAAGCCTTGATTGCCAATTCCATGTCATGAGTAGGATAATTCACCTCATGAGGACACAATTTTTGTGAATCATAAGCTACAACTTTGCCTTCTTGCATTAGCACACAACCAAGACCATGGCGAGATGCATCATAATATACATTGAAGCTTTTATGAATGTTGGGCAACATGAGCACTAACACTGTGGTTAGTCTCTCCTTCAATTCTTGTAAGCTTTTCTTACATTCAGATGACCACTCAAACTTTTTCTCTTTCTTGATTACTTGAGTCACTAGTCTAGCAATCTTGAAGAAGTTCTCGATAAACCGATAATAATATCTGGCTAATTGGAGAAAACTCCAGACTTGGGGAACAGACTGGGCTGATCCTAAGCTAACACATCGTGGAATTTGCTTGGGTCCACAGCAACTCCTCCTTCAAATAGGATGTGGCCAAGGAATGAACCTCCTTTAGCCAGAATTCACATTTGTCGAATTTTGCATAAAACTCATGCTCTCAAAACTTTTCAAGCATAATGCACAAATGTTGCGCATGCTCCTCTTCATTCTTAGAGTAGATGAGAATATCATCAATGAATACCACCACGAACTTGTCCATACTCCATAAAGATCTTATTCATAAGATTCATGAAATTTACAAGAGAATTGGTAAGTCCGAATTACATTATGATATACTCGAACAAACCGTTATGGGTAGTTAAGCTGGTTTTTGGAATGCCTTCCAACTTGACCTTCAATTGGAAATACCTAAGTCTCAAATTAATTTTGGAGAATACTTGGGCACCATTCATTTGGTCGAACAAGTCATCAATCCATGAAATATATATTTGTTCTTGATGTTGACTTCATTCAGAGACCAATAATCTAAACACATTCGTAGACTACCATCCTTCTTCTTGATAAGGAGTAGAGGACTTCCCTTGATAATGAGCTAGCACGAATGAAACCCTTTTCCATTTGCTCCTTGTGTTGTTTCTTCAATTCAATCAATTCATCTATGGGCATGTGATATGGTCGTTTGGATAGAGGTGTTGTCTCGAGTAGCAAATCAATGACAAATTCCATGTCACAATCCGGCAGCGTTCCTAGTAGTTCTTTCGAAAATACTCTAGGATATTCAAGTACCCCAGGCACCTGACTAAGCACTGAAACTGAATGGAGTTGAGGGATGGCTTATGCATTGTGGTGGCTTGGATAGACGAGATTCCACTTGGATCCTGTCAGAATTGACAAGAGATATGAACCGATTGGCAAAATATATGCAACCTTCATGCTTAGACAACCAATCCATCTTGAGAATCACATCTAGACCTAGTTATTTATCATGATAAGGTTGGCATAGAAAACCACCTCATTTATTTCAATGCTCACTTTTGAACATATACTTGTTGTTTTATGGTTGCCCCTGGTGAATATATTATCATTCTGTTGGGTAGGAGGTTCATTTTGATCTTTTGTTGCTCAGCAAATTTCTTGACAGTGGATCCCCGATTTTGAAAACCAAATGGTTGTCCTCCATGATTGGGTGGTTGAATCGGAGACGGCTGAGGGCAAGGGACTTTGTAGGACCGTGTATGGCAACTAGAGGGGGGGTGAATAGTTGCACCGAAGTTTAAAACCAAATTTTTGATCAACTAAAACTCACCCAAACCCGAAACTAAAAGAACACTTTCAGTTTCAAACAAAATAGACAAAAATCGTTCAATAAAACAATTATTCCAGAAAAATCCAACCGTCAAAAAGTCTCAAGAACTTCACTGTAGAAACTAGACGAAATTATGAAACTATTCCAACAAGAATCAACTCAATCGGATCAACGGATCAAAAGTTATAAACGATTTAAATTGTTCAGATCGAAAACACCAGTTCGGACTGTCCGAACTGGCTGTTTAGTACTATACGCGTTCAGTTCGGACCGTCCGAACTGAGCGATACGGAAATTTTTGAATACTCTTTGTAAAATTCAATTTCCGAGAGATCTAACCGTTCGATTGAGCTGAAATTTGAACACAAGAGTCTAGGCTTCAATCCGCACCAAATGAAACAAGAATCAATTTGATCAAGCTTCTAGATTAAAAGATATTGATCTCGCAAAACACGTTTTGACTGAGAATACGAGAAACTTTGAACACGTCGAGGGAAAAACTTTTGACTGATACCAAAACAAGGTTTTAGAGGAATTTTTGAAGGGATCAAAAGCAGAGTTTTGAACTTCAAGAATTCACAGAAAACACGAATCAATCTGTAATCCCAGAAGTAAGACAAAAAACGAAAAAAAAACTTGAATTAAACAATACCTCATGAATCCACGCAAGACATCCTTGAAATATTTAACTTTATTTCCTTTTGTCTAAAGTACTCAAACACAAGAGTACAAACTTACAAAGAGCAGGAACACAACTTGTTCTTGCTATCCCTTGTACGCTAGTTGCTTCAATACTTTAAACAGGAGACACCCCTCCTTTTAAAGCACAAACAATGAATCCGATTAGACTATCCAGTACGTAGTCAACTAGGATTCGGTTGCTATACATCACGTATCAACTCAGATTTGGTTGCGCATAACCAAATAAAAATATCTAAACTTTGTCCACTCATTTTCACATGTATGATACGCATACCATACCAACGTGACTTAACAAATTTTGCAAGCATCAGTTTTTGTCACGCATGACCAAAATCGAATCAACTTGATCCTCCAGACCAAGTTAGCTTTTGCACGCGTATGGCCCACCTGCCATACTCACGTGACTCACCAGTTCTCCACGTACACTGTTCTCTAGCCCAAACGTCCCGCATGACATCCTTGACCACCAAGACCTCGGTTCCTCCAGAACCTAGTCCCGAACCTCAGCTCCTCCATGAACCTAGTTCCGGTCCCGTCATCGACTACGTTTGCCCTCGAGCAACACCTGCACATGAACAAAACAAACAATTCCGAGCCCAATTCCGCGACTTGACTCATGTTAATCCATGCAACCACTCACATGAGTGCATTGCATCAAATCAACCATAAACACAATTTCCAAATTGTAACCATAGCAAAATACTCCCTGAACAAAAAACAAATCTTTGCAAATACAATCTTTCCAAGTTCAATTCTAAACCAATTTTCATCACATGATTTCACAATCTCCCCCTTGATGAAACATTGGCAATACCACCATTATTTAGAGTTGAACATTTGCAAGTGACATTCAGCACAAGAAAGGTTTTTGAGAAATATGAGGAAACCAAAAAGTTTAGAATTAAAACCAAATTCAAAAACCAAAGAGAGAACACAAAATCTCCCGCTTTGTCCAAATTTTCTCCAAAATTCTTCCAAAATCTCGCCCTTTATCCAAATTTTCTCCCCCTTTGACAATGAGTTCATCAAGAGTTCAAAGGAGTGCCAAGACAAAAGATAATGAGCTCACTTGATCACAGAACCTTATAAATCACATAATAAGCATAATGCATGAACATAGTGATTTTAGCAAGTTAGGGAGTGACATGCATCTCATCCTCAATTTAATCAACTATAACCAAGTACTAAGCAAGATCTCAGCATAAAAAAAAACAAGGCCCCAAAAATGAATCAACTAACAATTTTAGGGCAAGCAAGTAGTTTCAACTCCAATCTAGTGATCCAATTTAATCTTTTTTAACAATAAACTGCATGTGGCATGCTTGAAGCATACTTCTTTTATTTTCTATGAATGGCATGCTTGAAGCATATATCTTTTCTTTTAGGGAATGGCATGCTTGAAGCATACATCTTGAAGTTTTTGCATATTTTGATAATTCTCACAAGCTTCTGCTTGCAAAAAGATCAAAAGATTTTTTTTTTACTTATTCCCTTTTCTCTTATAGTAAACACGCAAAGTGATTAAATGGTCTTATGAAAGAGTAAAGTTGAAAACACACATGCTTCAGAGCCCAATTTTGTCAAGAAGATTCAATCTCAGGCCTATAGGAGCAAGATATCACAGACTATTTAGCTATAGACAATTTAACCAAGGAATTCCGCAATGTCACTTTTAGTTCAAGTAAAGCAATTTAGATTGTCATATATCAGCTCAATTACATAATATATAAGGAAATATGATAAAGTAAGCTCATCTACTAAAAGACTTGGCAAGGAAACTCCCCCTCAAAACAGGCTCATGGGATGCACAATTCCCAACTCTCCTCTTAGAAAAGCAAATCGAGAAGCATCAAGTGGTTTTGTGAAAATATCAGCAAGTTGCAACTCAGACTCAACAAAATGCAACACAACATCTCCCTTTTCCACATGATCTCGAAGAAAATGATAACGAATATCAATATGCTTTGTTCGAGAATGTTGCACTGGATTCTTCGCAATATTGATAGCACTAGTGTTATCACAGAAAAGTGGAACACTATCTAAATATAATCCAAAATCCTTTAAAGTTGAAATCATCCAAAGCACTTGAGCACAACATGCAGCAGCAGCAACAAATTCAGATTCAGCAGTTGAGAGAGAAACAGAAACTTGTTTTCTAGATGACCAAGCAACTAAGGATGTACCAATAAATTGACATGTTCCAGAGGTACTTTTCCTATTAATTCTACAACCCGCAAAATCAGCATCAGAGTAGGCTCTAAGTGATAAACAAGATGATGAAGAGTACCATAAGCCAAACTCTAAAGTGGATTGTAAATATCAAAGAATTCGTTTTACCGCTTGTCGATGAGAGGCACGTGGGGAAGCTTGAAAACGAGCACATAAGCACACCGCAAAGTGTATATCTGGCCTTGAAGCAGTGAGATAGAGAAGCGATCCAATCATCCTTCGATACTCCTTTTGATCAACCGTTTCTCCTTCTTCATCCGGATCCAAAACAGTTGTTGTACCAATTGGTGTGGAAATTGGTTTACATGTATCCATCTCAAAACGTCGGAGGAGATCTTTTGTGTACTTCGTTTGATGAATAAAGATACCTTGCTTTGTTTGCTTGACTTGTAAGCCCAAAAAGTATGTGAGCTCACCCATCATACTCATCTCAAATTCCCAATCATTTGTCCAGGAGGATGTATACGTTGTATGTGCATTGGTGCAGAAACTTCTGGAGTTGCCTCATGTTCAGCACCATGTGAGGATTCTGTAGTTGCTGGAAGCATTTCAGAAGACGCAGGCAAATTTTCTTCCTGTGGCCGGTCTGAATGGGCTGGGTTGCCAGCTTGATCGCCACTGTCATCTTCGTTTTCATCATCACTTCCTTCCAAAAAGATACTTTCAGAACTGCAAGTCACCTGTGTCCCTGAAGAATCGGGTCTAGTACTGAGACTAGCCTCATCAAACGTGACTTCACAAGTCTCAACAATTTTGTTAGTCTCTAAATTCAGCACACGGTAACCACGAGTATGAAGAGCATAACCAAGAAAAAATCCATCTGAGCATCTAGATTCAAATTTATCAAGATTTCCATGTTTGAGAATGAAGCATTTGCAACCAAAGACACGCATATGAGAGATGCTAGGGATACGACCAAAACGAAGTTCATAGGAAGTTCTAAGTAGCTTTGCTCTCAAAAATACTCTATTTGAAACATAGCAAGCAGTAGATATAGCTTCAAATTTCAATACTTCCTAGGAGTTGAAAATTCATTAAGCATAGTCCTAGCCATCTCAACCAATGTACGATTTTTCCTCTCAACTACACCATTTTGTTGAGGAACACGAGCAGAAGAAAATTGATGCTCAATACCATATTTGGAACAAAAGGAAGCAAAAAGAGTGTTCTTGAATTCTCCTCCATTATCACTCCTAATTACTTTAAGTGCTTTAGGCAATTCTCTGAACAACCTTAATGCAAGCTCTTGAAAACATTCAAAGGCTTCATCTTTGGTAGACAGGAAGTATACCCAAGAGTACCTAGAGTAATCATCCACAACAACAAGAACATACCACTTACCTCCTGCAGATTTCACTCTAGCAGGTCCAACAGTGTCCATATGTAGAAGCTGACCTGGAGCATTAGTCATAACAGAAGAAATAGGAAAATGTGGAGATGCAGTCATTTTTCCATGTTGACAAGGGGAGCAAACCAAATTACTTGTTTTATCAATCTTTAATTCAGGCAAACCTCTAAACAGATTTGATTTACTTATGCGTGAAAGGTGATCGAAACCAATATGACCAAGTCTACGATGCCAAAAAGTTAAATCTTTAGAAACTTGGGAGACAAGACATGTAGTTTCATATGTTGAATATGAGAAATCACCTTTAAACAAGCGACCAATGCGAGTGATGTTGCATACTAGATTTTCGAAAACATCTAATATACGACAAGAATTTTTCTTAAATCTCACCTCAAGATCTTCATCAAGCAAATCGAGAGGCGAGAGCAAATTGTACTTGAGCTTACTTACCAAAGCTACATCCTTGAGAATGAAGTTTTCATTGACTCGCACAATTCCTTTTCCAAGAATCCGTCCCTTTGAATCATCGCCAAAAGTGATGACCTCATCACCTGAACTTTGTGTGAGGGAAGAGAACCATTTTGAATCTCCAGTCATATGACGTGAACATCCAGAATCTATGAACCATATGTTCTCCTTCCTCTCTCTCACAATCTACACAAAAGGGAATGTCGATGTCTCAATACTGGGGTTAGATAAAAGAGATTTAGGAATCCAGTACTGAGACATACGACCAACAGAACCAGTAGACATAACACGAGGATTTTTATGCATAAAAACAGATTTACCTTTTCCTGTGTTTCTAGCAACAAAGAGTGTTTGCATCACCCTAGACACATAATGAGGAGTTGAGTGTGCCTTTTTGAAATTAGATCTAGCATTAAATCTTTCTCTCCTTTGTTGTTTAGCTAGTCTAAAGCAGAACTGAACTAAATGGCCATCTTTACCACAGTGAGTGCAAGTGTATTTAACATGATATTTAGCTTTAGAAGTAGAAGCAACATTTGCACTCATCATAGTAGAGGATAAAATTCCAGCAGATTTAAAGACAGTTTTCTCAGGCTCTTTGACAATTTCAAACTTTCCACTTTCAAGAGCTTTAACAACAGTAGGAGCATGTGTTTTGTGATGAGCATGAGAATCAAAACCTAAACCTTTGTGATGAGTGCTGACTTTTGATTGATCCAAAATCATATTTAGGTTTTTCTTTCCTTTAGTAAAACGCTCTAATGACTTTTCCAAGTAATCAACTTTTTGAGAGAGCGTTAAGCAATTATTACAGAGAACGTCCACTTTTCCTTTTTGCTTGCGACAAGTTGTGCATGAAAGAACTTCATGTGTAAGCAAATCTTTAAACAATTGAGAAATCTTAGCATCTGCATCATGCAACTTCAATTCTAGTATGGAGCATTTAGAACAAGAAATTGAATCATGCAAAATATCAGTGGAACAGCTAGCATTTTTAACATGTTTTTCATTTTGATGCAACAGGGAAGCATGAACATTCCTTAAAGCAATAACTTCAGATTGTAGCACATCACAAGATTTGCAGGAATCATCATCAGGAATTAAAGATCTAAGCCTTGCAATTTCAGAATTGGAACTGTCAATTTCTAGATCTTTTTCTTTAAGAGCCTTTTTAGACTTTTTAAGTTCTGAAGCTAATTTAACCATGGCATACTCAAGCTCATCATAAGAAGGTCTCACCTCTTCAAGATCGGAGTCATTGTCGCTATCCCTTCTAGCCATGAAACACATCCCGGTGAAGTCATCATTAGGATCTCCCTTCCTGTCCTTCTTATTGTCATGTGGCTCATCATCACTCTCAAAGTCCACATCGCTAAGATTACACTCCTCTATGGCGGCTAAGACTTTCTTAGCAACTTTTCGAAAATTGGGGCGCCTAAGGGTAGTGTGTCTTGAGCTGCGTTGTGGCGGTTCCCTTTCTTCCTTCTTCTTCAACTTGGGACAGTTTGGTTTAATATGCCCGGGAAGGCCACACTCAAAACAGTTGAAGGACCTCGAAGTTGTGCCTCCACGCCTCCTCATCCTCACATTGTTGAGTGCTCTAAAAGCACGTGAGGAGATGAGCACAAGATCTTCTTCAGGAAGCATCTCAAACTGTTCATCTGAAAAAGAAGCCAAAGCAGACAAGGAACCAAAGGATGGTAATCCGGACGAAGTGCTGGGGTTAGCAACAAGTGCATGTGTAGAGGATTTATTATCACTAGGTGTTAAAGAATCCATCTCATAAGTTTTCAGTCTAGAATAAAGATCATCCATGGTCAAAGTATCCAAGTCAACAGTTTGATTAATTGCAGTAACAACCATACGTCATTCAGGACTAAGAGTTCTCAAAATTTTACTAGCGTTATCCTCAACTGAATTAGTAACTCCAACACCACGCAAATTACACAAGATTTTCTCAAATCGAGAGAAAAGATCATCAACTGATTCACCTGGTCTCATAGAAAAATCAGAAAAGTCCTTTTGGTAAATATTTTTGCGTACTTTCTTAATCTTAGTAGAACCTTCATGATAGTCACATAATGTCTTCCAAACAGAATAAGCAGAACGAAGATGAGAAACTCGATCAAATTCTTTTTCAGAAATTCCTTGAAAAATCAAGTTTCTCGCTTTAGCATTCAGATCAATGTCTACTTTATTATCATTGGTGGTATGTATCGGGAACATCAAAACAAGAGAAACTTTGCGCCAAACATCATTACCTTGAGCTTCAATATAGGATTGCATGCGACTCTTCCAATAAGAAAAATTTGAATCATTAAGCATAGGAGGACGATTAATATACTTATCTGACGCCATACCTTAACCTCGCTCTGATACCACTTGTAGGACCGTGTATGGCAACTAGAGGGGGGGTGAATAGTTGCACCGAAGTTTAAAACCAAATTTTTGATCAACTAAAACTCACCCAAACCCGAAACTAAAAGAACACTTTCAGTTTCAAACAAAATAGAGAAAAATCGTTCAATAAAACAATTATTCCAGAAAAATCCAACCGTCAAAAAGTCTCAAGAACTTCACTGTAGAAACTAGACGAAATTATGAAACTATTCCAACAAGAATCAACTCAATCGGATCAACGGATCAAAAGTTATAAACGATTTAAATTGTTCAGATCGAAAACACGATTCGGACTGTCCGAACTGGCTGTTTAGTACTATACGCGTTCAGTTCGGACCGTCCGAACTGAGCGATACGGAAATTTTTGAATACTCTTTGTAAAATTCAATTTCCGAGAGATCTAACCGTTGGATTGAGCTGAAATTTGAACACAAGAGTCTAGGCTTCAATCCGCACCAAATGAAACAAGAATCAATTCGATCAAGCTTCTAGATTAAAAGATATTGATCTCGCAAAACACGTTTTGACTGAGAATACGAGAAACTTTGAACACGTCGAGGGAAAAACTTTTGACTGATACCAAAACAAGGTTTTAGAGGAATTTTTGAAGGGATCAAAAGCAGAGTTTTGAACTTCAAGAATTCACAGAAAACACGAATCAATCTGTAATCCCAGAAGTCATACAAAAAACGAAAAAAAAACTTGAATTAAACAATACCTCATGAATCCACACAAGACATCCTTGAAATATTTAACTTTATTTCCTTTTGTCTAAAGTACTCAAACACAAGAGTACAAACTTACAAAGAGCAGGAACACAACTTGTTCTTGCTATCCCTTGTATGCTAGTTGCTTCAATACTTTAAACAGGAGACACCCCTCCTTTTAAAGCACAAACAATGAATCCGATTAGACTATCCAGTACGTAGTCAAATAGGATTCGGTTGCTATACATCACGTATCAACTCAGATTTGGTTGCGCATAACCAAATAAAAATATCTAAACTTTGTCCACTCATTTTCACATGTATGATACGCATACCATACCAACGTGACTTAACAAATTTTGCAAGCATCAGTTTTTGTCACGCATGACCAAAAACCGAATCAACTTGATCCTCCTGACCAAGTTAGCTTTTGCACGCGTATGGCCCACCTGCCATACTCACGTGACTCACCAGTTCTCCACGTACACTGTTCTCTAGCCCAAACGTCCCGCATGACATCCTTGACCACCAAGACCTTGGTTCCTCCAGAACCTAGTCCCGAACCTCAGCTCCTCCATGAACCTAGTTCCGGTCCCGTCATCGACTACGTTTGCCCTCGAGCAACACCTGCACATGAACAAAACAAACAATTCCGAGCCCAAGTCCGCGACTTGACTCATGTTAATCCATGCAACCACTCACATGAGTGCGTTGCATCAAATCAACCATAAACACAATTTCCAAATTGTAACCTTAGCAAAATACTCCCTGAACCAAAAACAAATCTTTGCAAATACAATCTTTCCAAGTTCAATTCTAAACCAATTTTCATCACATGATTTCACAGACTTGCCCTGGGTACCTTGGAGATTGTAGAGTAGATGGAGAGATGTTGGAAGGTTAGTAAACATGTGGCCTTGAAAGACTAGCACTTGGTGATTTTTGCGCCATGCACTTGCGTTTGTGGCTCTCCACGATCACACGGGTCCTATACTCCACCTAGATAGCTTTGTCGGTTAGGAATAAAAAAATTAAGGATGTTGTGGTCAGCAAGAGCCCACCATATCTCCTTGTTCAAATGCTCCCGAAAGCACTCGATTTTCCTTTCATGATTTGGTAGCTCTGAGGTGGCATACTGTAATACCCCAATTTTTTCTTTTCTTGCATTTAATGTGCAGTTGAATTTTAGAGAATTTTTTGGAATTTATTTGGATTTATTTGGAATTTATTTGAATTGAGTTAATTATTGAATTATTGGAAAAGTTTATATAAAGTTTTGTTGAAAATATTTTGTTTAAATTCAAAATGTCTCAAAATATTTTCTAGGATTTTTCCAGAATTTTTCTAGTATTTGTGTTGTCCTAAATGAATTAGTTTAATTTCCAGAATTATTTTAAATCAAAAAACCCGAAAATTTTGAGTGAACAGTGTTGGGCCAGACCAGCACTGTGCCCGCGCCGCTAGCCCAGCCGTGTTGTCACTAACCCTAACCCTAACTCTGTCAGTTGTCGGATCTGGATCCAACAGCTGGGATCCGTCCTTGTGTGCGCACGTGCGTGACCGTTGGATCGAGTCTGCGTAGACGCACGCGATGGTGCCATGTTGTCTTTGTATCTAGGGCAGAGAGCGCCGCCGCGCAACCACCGTGGAAATCTTGGCTTCTATGTGGGGCACGAACACGGGTATTTAATGCATGAAACACCACATTGCGTAGCGCACCTCACACCGCACCTGCTGCCCTAGCTCACACCTGCCGAGACGTCCCAGCGTGCCCATGATTGCTCGTCGAAGTTACAGTGCAGCCATTTTGGATTTCGCTGATTTCTGCCGCTGTCCGTTGCCGCCCGCCGCACCGGAGACCAGATCCAGAATCCCCGCGACAAGATGTTTCCGAGGGGGTGTTTCACTTCGCCGGAGAAGGCCCGCTACAACGCTGCACGTGTCGTCGTCCTCAGCCTCGGTACCTTAAGTCTGCCGTGCCACCACCGTAGTTCGCGAAGCTCCTCCACCATTTGATCTTCATCCAACGCACGAGGTGAGTCCATGTAGATGTAATCTAATGTTGTAGATGAGACCAATCTAGGCCGTTAGATCTATAGATGTGTGACCTAGATTGAACCACGTAGATATCATGATGAGTCTCCACGTGTCCTCTCCCAGCGTTCAATTGCAATAGATCTCAGCCATTAGATTGAACATTAGCTGTCCGGATTAGATCATGGAGTTTGGGTTTGGATCTGCTCGCAGGCGTAGGATCTAGATGTGTGGCTCAGATAGATTCACATAGTTTTGGGTTAGATCTATTGGTAGCCATTGGATCTGTAGTGTACGGTCTAGATGTGCACGCCTGTTCGCCGCCGGGACATGCCACATCGCGCTTAAACAGTAGCCGAGTAGATTGAATCGCGACCGTAGGATCATAGATGAGGGTCTGGATTGAATCGCGTAGGATGGGTTAGGACAAATCGTAGACACTCGATCGTAAGCTTGCGGCCTAGATATTGCTAGGTGTCGCGTACCGGATCTATCCACGTAGCAAGCCCCCGCCGTTGTGTAGATCGCATAGAGGCTGTCGGATTTTGAATCAAGGGTCATGATCGTGCCACGTCGCTAACCAATCCAGTAGCGCCACATAGTAAACGCGAGAACTGAGGCACTAGAGCCGAGCCGCGGTCGTCGCTGACATCACTCGTGATGTCAGCAGTGGGGCCCACCTGTCGGTCGCTGCACCCGCGCGCGTGTGACGTTAGCGATGACATCATAGTGACGTCATCGGTGGTGTCCACCTGTCAGTCGAGCCGAACGGATGTGCTAACGTCAGCATGACATCATCCGAAGCGGGCCCACGCGTTAGCCTCAGTAAACACCGTAGACCAGGTCCACCGTGGACCGAGCCGAGCCGTGCGTCGGGTCCATGGACCGAGGGCAACGCGCATCAAAGCATGCCACATTTCCAACTGGTGCAAGCATGACGCAATAAATTGAATTTCCAGTAGAAAAATAATTCATTTAAATTGGTTCAAACTTCAAATCGCTCGTTCTTTCTCATACGAACTCCGGTTGAGGTGATTCCAGAGGCTAAAAATTTGTAAAACTGTGCTCTATTTAATGGTGAATTTTATTTAATTTTTTGAGTTACGTTGCTCTCTATTATTGATTATTTATTGTTTATTTATCTGTTACGCGTAGACGTTGAGTTGCCCGAAGGCTTCGAGGGAGAGGTGTTAACTCAAGAAGAAGGTTCAGAGCATAATCAAGACCTTTTCTAAGGCAAGTTGTGCTTTGACCATATTGATCCTACTTTTGAAATTTATGATGTTTTAAATTTCTGCATGCTAGTTTAATTAAAATGCTTTCAATTAATTTGGGAATAGTTAAACACCCATTTGAATTATACCGCCTTGTCTTTAATAATTCTATGCCCTATTTCATTTGGTCACCCTAGGTTGTGGAATAATAGTTGGACATAAATACTTTGCCAACATGGGTTAACTAGACCTCAAATTGAAAGACCGAGATGGCGATCAGAGGGGGGGTGAATGATCCCAAATAAAATTTCCCTCACTCAAAGTACTCAAAACAATCCCGCAAGGAAACCGGAGCTCCTCAAATTCGCGAAACCCGCAAAAATTGGAACGACTCGACAACTATGTGTATCCCGAGTTTGCATGGATGAGGACCATGAATCATGTGAGGGATTTGTAAATCACAATCCTGGTTGTTAAGTGTCCAAAATAAAGAGGAATTAATTCAAAGATTTCTTTTCTAAAAGAGATCAAGCATAATCACCAAAAATCATATTTTAGAAAAGCAAAAGCAGATTTTTCAGGAGTGGTCCCCACTTGGAGCAGGTGGTTAGTGGACTTATGTTCCTCAAAAATTTTTGGGAATTTTTCATCTTATGAAAAGATGAGTATTGAAGCACTCCACCAAAAATCACCTCCAAAAGCCTTGTAGAAAAATCATGAAAAATCACGGACTACAGATAGTCAGGAACATCGATCAGGAAATTTGGGGCTCGGTTTTCACCTCATACCTCCCAAACGGTGCAATAAATGGACTCCAAACTTTTTCCACAGATTGATATATGAGTCTCGCACATTCTCCAACAAGAATCAATCAAAAAAGATTTTTCTAAATTTTTCTAAAAATCAAAGACTGACTACTGCGCGAAGAATAAGTTCTGGACAGATTCGCGATCTTGATAGAAACTTGACAAATAAACTCTTGCAGCATACAAACTTTGGCAAATGAACTCGATCTTGAGCGAAGATACAAATAGAGTATAGAAGGAGGTGAATGTGAATCGCTCAAGTCAAGAACAAAATCCAGCAATCATAAATGTAAATGTGGGAATGTAAATGCTGAATTTAATACATGAAAGTAAATGCCGAAAGTAAAGACATAATGTAAATTGCAAGAATTAAATTGCGAGAAAATAAATTTGGCCCTTGGAACTTCTATTTCATCCAGAGATGTGTGATTACAAAGCCTCATTTCATGCGGGCAAAGCTCAAAGGAGCAACACAACAACTCAAAGAATGAATGGGCATGGAGGCCTCCCTCCACCCCTCTATTTATACTACTCTTGGGCCACCTACCACCCTTGGATGAGTCCCAAACCCTAGAGCACTCCACCAAGGTCTAGTATTAACCCACTCACTCCACCATGCAAGGGACACACAAAACCCTACACACATAATGGGTTTTCGTTGCACGGTTCACAAAGCATACTATGTCGGGACCCCGAATTTGCAAATCCGGACCCTCTGTGTATTCAGCACTAGTCCAGGAACGCGCTAGTGCACACAGTCTTAACATCGGTAAATATCACAATCATACCATTCGATACTAATAAAGTACTTTTATTAAATAGTCAAACTGATTCCTCGACCTTAAGGTCAAGCTACAAATATACGCCACGCAGGGCGAAACTTATTAAGAGAGAAATAGTAGCAGCGGAAAAATCAAATAACTTCGTGGCGCCATCCAGTATACCACAGGCAACTGACTGGGCTCGCTCCCTAAGTGGACGGTTCCTCGTGAAACTCCTCCTCCAAAGCTGGTGTAGTCTCCACTTCAACTAGTGTTGTATTGTGGCAAGGGTGAGTACTTGGTACTCAGCAAGTCATGCACAGAATGCAAGCTAATATACTATATGCATGGCTTGGTACAAAGGAATAGCTCAAGGTATATTTGCAGTAAACAGCATTTGACAAGTAGCATAAGTAGATTCGAAAGCAGTAGAAACAAGTAGAGTATAACTAACTTTCCAAGGAGTTTAATAAACATCTTTCCCATCCTAATCCACATTTCCCATCAACATCATTATTAATCCAACCCAACCTTTCAAATCCAAGTTATTTTTGAGAAAATCTAACCCTTGACTGTAATTCCCGAGCGATATCCAATACCGCGGACACGGCTATTCGAATAGATTGTACACTCTGCAGAGGTTATGCACTTTACCCACAAGATACAGTCAAACACCACAAAGGCGAGTTCCCGTAACAAAGTCTTTCGGAAACTTCTAACAATACAAGTGGTCCTCCCCGGTTATTGCACACTAACCCTTCCCTTCGCTAAGGCGAAGTTTAGGCCAATCAACCGTTAGATGGGTACCTGGCCTCAGCCAGACGCGCTCCGTACAACTTACACAAAGGGTGTAGTTGACCTCACGAGGTCCCACAGTGCGTTATTAGCAACTTAGTCAACTAGGTCCGTCCCATTACAGACATGTGGTTGCACGTTAGACCCAGTTCAAAGGCTTGCAAGGTGAAGTCCTTAGGGTGACCAGGGCAAGACTACCCGAAGAACCAAATCAACATCCCCAATGCCATAACTGGCCCACCTGATCATTCTTGCCACATGCCCTGGTCGAAAAACTATTTATCAAACCCCAGTTGATTACCATGCACCACGTGCCATCAACATCACATGATACCTTTCCAAAACAGGTTTAATATATCATTAAGTCAATATTAACATTTGATTGTCCAAAATCATGTCATGAGCACGTAGCAGGTCTAAGCAGTATACTACAACGGTCTAAAACCCATGTTTAGCTGGAACCGCCACGGATATGGAATTATCAGTGGCTGTTTTTAGCTGGAACCGCCACTGATATTATCATTATCAGTGGCGGTTTTTCTCTCCAACCGCCACTAATTAGTATTATCAGTGGCGGTTTTCAAACCGCCTCTGAAAATCTCCGATTATCACTGGCGCTTAATCTGTGGCGGTTCAAAAACCGCCACTGATGTCTCTTACGAGCCGCCACTGATGTCCCTCTCCATAGTAGTGTAGTAATCCACAACTAGGGTGACAAGGGTCATGGCACATATTTAGATAATCAAGGTGTCATACAGCAAATTGGTATTTATCTAATCCCCCATATTTAAATAAAGTATTTTCTAATTGAACTAGCATGCAATAGGTTAAATCAAAATAAGTTTCAAAATAGGATCAACATGGTCAAAGCACAACTTGCCTTCAAAAAGTACTTGTTCTTGGTCTTGAGTTGGATCCTGAGTCAATACTTCTCCTTGAATCCTTAAGCACTTCAACGTCTACTCGTAAAGCGTGCAAATAGCAATACACGAATAAACAATAGGAAAAAAGTGTCCAAACATCCAAATAAAATCCATAAACAGAGAGAACATAATTTTATGAATTTTTAGAAACTGGAATCGTCAAATTTGGAGTTAAAATGCAAAAGTTATGATTATTTAAAGTTTAAATAATCAATTAAATAATTTTACAGAGAAAAACTTTAGTCCAAAAATTAAATAAAATTCATATTTAGGTAGATCTCAATTTTATACAAATTTATAAATTTGAATCACTCAAATCGGAGTTGAAACGCAAAAGTTATAAGCGTTTGAAGTTTGAATCAAAATCTGAAATCATTATTTCGAATTAATAAATCATTTTCTTTTTCGGAAATTAATTATTGCGTCAGCCTGGACACGTGTCATCCTGTGATTGGTCCACAGTGACTGCTGACGTCAGCCGGTCCATGGACTTGGTCCACGCTCGGCTCGGGTCTACCGTGGACTCGGTCCACGGCTCCTCGTGAGACTGACATGTGGGTCCGCCTCGGATGACGTCACTGCTTGGCGTCGGCCAGGGGCTCGACCGTCTTTGGCAGTGGGACCCTCTGTGGCGTCGGCGCTCACGGGACAGCCGCTGACATGCGGGCCCGCCATGACGTCAGCGTGACGTCATGGTGCGGTTTGGTCACGTCGCTGACACGCGGGCCCGGCGTGTCAGCGTCACACGCACGGGGGTGCTGACCGCGGCGGTCAGGCTTCCCGACACGTGGCGCCATCTCGGCCGTTGATTTGAATTTCAACGGCCCAGATTGGATCTGGGTTTCACGCGTTTGGGTTAACGCGTTTGATCTGGACCGTTGGATCTAGATCGGACGGTCAAGATTTGATCTGGGGTTTTGGATTGGGATCTCACCGTGAGATGACGTGGCGTGATCTGGGACGTTGGATCTTGATCGGACGGCTGAGAAGCTTCGAGCGACGGCGATGGCTCACGGCGGCGCTGGCTTGCCGGGGTTGGGGACGACGACCACGGCAACGGCGCTTCGGGCGTGCTCCGATGAGGTGAGAGGTCCCTTCGGGTGCGTCTCGTCGCGGTGAGTCCGGATCTGGGGTCAACGGCGGACGGCGGCGGAACGAAGCAAAAACCGCGGCGGAGGAGTGCTACAACTCCGGCGAGCGATTGCGGGCGCGTCAGGGGCACTGCGGCGGCGACGGCTAGGGCAACGGCTGCGCAAGGTCAAGGTGGTCCTCGGGGTGGGATCCGGGCATTAAATAGCCTCGGCTTCCGCGCGGAAAACGGAAACCTAGAACCTCACGGCGGCGGGCGCGGCGGCGGAGTCCGGCTCGGACTCGGGCGGAGACGACGACGGAGGACCGTCCACGTGGCGCGATCAACGGCCACGATTGGCTCGGGCGCGATCGGATCCGATCGGATCGGTGCGGCGCGATTTCGGCCGTTGGATCTTGATCCAACGGTTCACAGGATTAGGGTTTGGACTTGATTCGGTCGAGTCACGTGGCTCGGGTCGGACTCGAGTCCGACTCGGGTTCCGACTCGGTCGGATGAACAGTAACCGACCCGGCTGAATTTCCAGCGATTTAATAATTAAAATAATTCCCAGTAATTCATTTAATTCATTAAAAATAGCAAAAGACTCAGAAAAATTCCAGAAAAATTATGGAAAATACTTTGGATCATTTTGGACTCAAATAAAATATTTCCAACAAAACTTTATTTGCAAAATTAAATTCTTTAATTATTTTAAAATGGAATAAATTCAAATAATTTCCAAATAAATTCCAGAAAATTCCAAAAATTCACCAAAGTGCAAAATCACACATGAAATTTTAGAAAGCAAAATTTTGGGGTGTTACAAACCTCCCCCCTTAATAGAATCTCGTCCCCGAGATTTAAGGCTAGCTAAGGAGTAGGTATGGAAACTCTTTCCTCAAATCCTCTTCGCGCTCCCAAGTCGCTTCGCTTTCTTCATGATTGCTCCACTGAACTCTACAGAAACGGGTTGACTTATTCCTCGTCTCTCGATCCATTGTGTCTAGAATCTTAACGGGATGCTCCTTGTAAGTCAAATCTTCTTGCAACTCAATTGACTCCAGCGGTGTCTGTTCCTTAGGTACTCGGAGACACTTCTTCAACTAGGACACATGGAATACGTCATGTACTCCTGCTAACGACGGTGGCAACTCCAGCTCATAAGCAACTTCGCCTCTGCGGCTCAAAATCTTAAATGGTCCAACATAACGGGGTGCGAGTTTCCCTTTGGCATGGAACCTCCTAACTCCCCTGAGAGGCGTAACTCTGAGGTATACAAAGTCTTCTGGTTCAAAACTCAAATCCCGGCGACGATTATCAGCATAACTCTTCTGTCGTGATTGGGCTATCTTCAACCTTTCCCAAATCATGGCAATCTGCTCTTCAGCTTCTTGAAGAATATCTGGCCCGAAAACACGGCGCTCGCCGGTCTCATTCCAATTCAATGGCGTCCGACAGGGTCGACCATACAAAGGCCTCAAAGGTGACATCGTAAACTAGCACGATAACTATTGTTGTAATCGAACTCGGCATACGGCAAACTCTTATCCCAAGAGGTAGCATAAGCCAATGCACATGCTCTTAACATATCCTCCGAATCCGGTTGACTCTTTTCGGTCTGTCCATCCGCCTGTGGATGATAGGCATCTTGAAGTTTAAACGGGTTCCCATGGCTTCATGCAACTTATTCCAGAACCTTGAGGTAAATTGGGTACCTGTCTGATACAATCCTCTTTGGCACTCGTGCAAGCAGACGATCCTGATCATGTACAACTCTGCTAATTTATCCCCCGAGTAAGTGGTCTTCACGGGGATAAAATGGGCTACTTTGGTCAAGCGATCCACTATAACCCATATGGAGTCATAACCTCCTTGAGTCTTAGGCAAACCGGTAATGAAATCCATTCCGATTTCCTCCCACTTCCACTCAGGTATTTTCATTTGTAGCAATCCTGCTGGTCTACGATGCATTGCCTTGACTCTGGCATACGTCGCACAATGCAACATGCTCGGCAACTTCACGCTTCATGCTTGGCCACCAGAATCTTTCCTTCAAATCCTGATACATTTTGGCGCTTCCAGGATGAATTGAATACTTGGAGTCATGGGCTTCTTCCAAAATCAGTTGCTTTAATTCCTTCTTGTTGGGCACACAAATCTGATCCTTCATCCATAACGTGCCTTGCTCATCCAACTTGAAGTCCTCTGCCTTGCCTTCTTCCTTGATGGACTTAATCCTGCGGATCCTGTCATCAGCCTTCTGTCCTTCCCGGATCCGATCCTCTAGGGTAGGCTTCACTTCCAATGCGGCCAAGAATCCGCTAGGTACCACCTCAATCTTCATTCTCTGGAAATCCTCACATAACTCATCCTGACTTGTGGCCAGCAACATACTCACCGTATGGCTTTTCCGACTCAGAGCATCGGCAACTACGTTGGCCTTCCCGGGATGGTAATGGATTCCAACATTGTAGTCCTTGATCAACTCTAACCATCTTCTCTGCCTCATGTTCAGGTCTGATTGGGTGAATATGTATTTAAGGCTCTTATGATCCGTATACACTTCACATCTGTTCCCAATCAAATAGTGACGCCATATCTTCAAGGCATGCACTACGGCAGCTAACTCTAGGTCATGCGTCGGATAATTTTCCTCATGCGGACTCAACTGCCTTGATGCATAAGCGACGACCTTTCCATTCTGCATCAGCACACATCCAAGTCCTTGGCGCGATGCATCACAATAAATATCAAAGCTTTGATTAACATCCGGTAGAACTAACACGGTCGATGTCAATCGCTTCTTGACTCTGAAATCCTTTCTCACATTCTGACGTCCATGCAAACTTCTTCTCCTTTTTCAGCAATTGCGTAAGAGGTTTCGCAATTGTCGAAAAGCCTTCAATGAAACGGCGGTAGTATCCTGCCATTCCAAGGAAACTCCGGATCTGGGTCACAGTCTTCGGCTGCTCCCAATGTAACACAGCTTCTACCTTGCTTGGATCTACGGCGACTCCTTCTGCGGTCATTACATGTCCGAGGAATTCTACCTTGTCCTTCCAAAAATCACACTTGCTGAACTTGGCGAAAAGTTGCTGTTCCCTTAGCTTTTCCAAAACTCGCCTCAAGTGTTCGGCATGTTCATCCTCTGTCTTGGAGTAGATTAGGATATCATCTATGAACACGACAACAAACTTGTCCAAATATTCCATGAACACCTTATTCATCATATTCATGAAATATGCTGGCGCATTCGTCAGTCCAAAGGACATAACTGTAAACTCGTAATGTCCATATCTTGACGAGAATGCAGTTTTCGGAATATCTTCTGATCGGATCTTCAACTGATGGTATCCCGATCTCAGATCAATCTTGGAGAAAACTCCGGCTCCTCTCAGCTGATCAAACAAATCATCAATCCTGGGTAGCGGGTACTTATTCTTCACGGTGACTTCATTAAGTGCACGGTAGTCAATGCACATCCTGAAACTCCCGTCCTTCTTTTTGACAAAAAAAACTGGTGCTCCCCATGGCGACGAGCTCGGTCTGATAAATCATTTCTCCATTAACTCTTCCAGCTGTTTCTTCATCTCTACCAACTCCTCGGTGGACATCCGATAAGGTCTCTTTGCTATCGGTCTTTGTGCAGTACAAGCTCTATCACAAACTCTATGTCCCTATCGGTGGCATACAGGTAGATCTTCAGAAAAACATCCGGGTACTCATTCACTCTTGAGACATCCTCTATGCTTTGATTGTCTTGACTGCATTAACCATCATCTGTCCATCTCTAACTGCAGTGGCTTGAAATTCCACTTTCTTTCCACACGGGCTCTCAACTGAGATAGTCCTTCGTCCACAGTCCAATACGGCCTTGTGCTTGGATAACCAATCCATTCCCAAAATAACGTCTAAAGTCTGGGTCTCCAAAATAATAAGGTTCACTAGGAACTCTATTCCATCTATTAGTATTCTCACCCCGGAACATCCTACTTTCGTTCGGAGTTCGGAACCAGGGGTTTGAACTAAAAGCATGCACTTAAGTCTTGCAATCCCCAAATCGTTTCTAGCAGCAAAGCCTTGCGAAACAAACGAATCTGAAGCTCGAGTCAAACAAAATCATTGCGGTAATCGAGTTAACAAGTAACTTACCCAAGACGACGTCCGTAGCATTCTCCAGTGCATCTGCGGTGACATGGTTGACTCGGCCTCTCACCACGATGCAGGATGTGGCTCCTGGTCTGGTGTCCTAGCTGGGGTGGTTCCCAAATTAAAGCGGTAGGGTCACTCCTGCTGTCTTCTTTGGACAAGCTGTTGGCAAAGTGTCCTGGCTCGTTGCTTGATTGTAGCGGCGTCTCACTGTTCCTTCTTATTGCTCGAGCGGCGTTTCTAGCGAAGTGGGGTGCAGTAGTTTTGGTTGACGGTTCTTGGTGCTGGTGACGGTGTCCTTGTAGCATTCTGTGGCTGGAATCTGAAAAACTGATTTGGTGCAACTCTCGGACGTTGTTGCGCTCCCTGGCGTGATCCCTTCTGTTGCATCCTGCGCTTCCTATTCTCATCCAGTTCCTTGCGCTTGTCCTCAAGAATAAGCGCCTTATTCACCAACTCTTGGAAATCTGGAAAGGTGTGGGTGATCAGTCCTACTTGTAGTCCTGAGTTAAGTCCCTTCATGAAGCGAGACTGTCTGGCTTTATCTGTTGCTACATCCTCAGGTGCGTAGCGTGCCAGCTGTGTGAACTTGTTCAGGTAGTCGGCCACTGGCTGATTACCTTGCTTCAGTGCTCTGAACTCCTCCTTCTTAAGATCCATGATTCCTTCAGGCACGTGATGCTGACGGAATGCAGCTGTAAACTCTTCCCAAGTGATGTCCTGAGGATTCTCTTGCGTGGCACAGAAGTTCTCCCACCATTCGGCGACTGTTCCTTCCAACTGATGAGATGCGTATAGTACCTTCTCATTTCCCATGCATTGAGCTATGTGTAGCTTCCTCTCAATTGACCTTAACCAATCATCGGCCTCCAATGGATTGGCATTCCTAGAGAAAGTGGGTGGGTGAGTTCTCATGAACTCTGACAGTCTTGTATTCTGGCGTTGTCCCTGATTGACTTGATTAGCTGTGGCCTGAGCAGTGACGTGCTGCATCTGTTGCATCATAGCATGCATCAACTGAGTCTGAGCAGCGAGAAAAGCTCCGAAATTCTGCATATCCAGTGGCGGTGCTGGTGCTCCATCATTAGGGTTTTCTGCTGGGCGGGAACCACTTCCATTGCCTCCAAAGTTTCCGCGGGTGTTCACCATCTGCCGATTTGCTCTAGGTTTTAGAGATGAGAGGGAAACAGGAATAGACAAGTAATATGGAATTTATGCGGGGCGAAAGGTGTAACTTTAAGGTCCAACTTTATTAATGATATCAATAACTTGGTATGGCTGCTTACAATGCCTAAGGGCCTTGCAACACATACTGCACACTCAGCAAACAATGAAGAAAAAAAAATCCAAATCGAACTAACACTGGAGTCTAACGCCTAAAGGGTGACTCTTTATTCTATGACGCGACTCGGCGAAGGAGTCTCACTATAAAACCTACACTCACTCATCGAGGAAACCTCCACGGCCTGGGTACGGATGCTGCGGCATAGGCGCGAAACGATTGCCATGTCCAGCAACTGTGTCGTCTGTGGTAGTCGAAGAAGCAGTGTCCTCATCGAGATCTGACTCCGCCGGATCTGGCTCGTGTAGCTCGAGTACTGGCTCTGGTTCTGGTCCGTACAAAGCCATCTCCAACTCATCAATCCTTTACAGAAGGTGTGACACATACTCTTGAGCTTCCCACCATCTGTTCTTCTCTGTCGTGATCTCCTTGCGGGCCTTCTGTAGCTCCTTGCTTGTATCGTCGAGTACATCCTCCTGGGCGACAACAAGTCGTGCCAACTGTGTAACCATGACATCCTCATCCTGAATCGCCTTCGGGTCAAGAAGGTTATTGCTGCGTGGATGATAACGGAACACCGTGCTCTCCAACTCTCTGGCGTAGATACGGGTAATGTGCCGCATTGCTCGTCGTGACGCCTCTTGGATACCCATCTGCATTGTAGACCTCCTGGCGGTCACGGTGTATCGAGGCGATTGCAGGCCCTTCTTCCTAGCAGGTACCACAATCTTCACGTCACAAGCCTTGATCAATCCTGCTTGTCTGATTACTTCCACTTGGTATTGTGGCTTCTCAAAATCTCCGAGAGTCTGAAGCATATGCCAAAGTTCTGCGGCGTGACCAACCTCCAGATCGACGTAGTTGAACTCTCCCTCCATCTGTCATAAGAGTGCTTACGTAAGAACTCGAAATTTTCAAATTGTGACAAGGTAAGGAAAAATTCAGCAAGAGACAAGAAAAGAGAGAAGGGGTAAGTCGAGATGTCATTTCTTGTCTTGACAAACTTTTAGCTTTAGAAAATAGGTTTTATCCTCTCTACGACCTTTCTAGCTATGGGTGAGCCTACAGTCAGTATGGCTCTGATACCACCTCTGTCGGGACCCCGAATTTGCAAATCCGGACCCTCTGTGTATTCAGCACTAGTCCAGGAACGCGCTAGAGCACACAGTCTTAACATCGGTAAATATCACAATCATACCATTCGATACTAATAAGGTACTTTTATTAAATAGTCAAACTGATTCCTCGACCTTAAGGTGAAGCTACAAATATACGCCGCGTAGGGCGAAACTTATTAAGAGAGAAATAGTAGCAGCGGAAAAATCAAATAACTTCGTGGCGCCATCCAGTATACCACAGGCAACTGACTGGGCTCGCTCCCTAAGTGGACGGTTCCTCGTGAAACTCCTCCTCCAAAGCTGGTGTAGTCTCCTCTTCAACTGGTGTTGTATTGTGGCAAGGGTGAGTACTTGGTACTCAGCAAGTCATGCACAGAATGCAAGCTAATATACTATATGCATGGCTTGGTACAAAGGAATAGCTCAAGGTATATTTGCAGTAAACAGCATTTGACAAGTAGCATAAGTAGATTCAAAAGCAGTAGAAACAAGTAGAGTATAACTAACTTTCCAAGGAGTTTAATAAACATCTTTCCCATCCTAATCCACATTTCCCATCAACATCATTATTAATCCAACCCAACCTTTCAAATCCAAGTTATTTTTGAGAAAATCTAACCCTTGACTGTAATTCCCGAGCGATGTCCAATACCACGGACACGGCTATTCGAATAGATTGTACACTCTGCAGAGGTTATGCACTTTACCCACAAGATACAGTCAAACACCACAAAGGCGAGTTCCCGTAACAAAGTCTTTCGGAAACTTCTAACAATACAAGTGGTCCTCCCCGGTTATTGCACACTAACCCTTCCCTTCGCTAAGGCGAAGTTTAGGCCAATCAACCGTTAGATGGGTACTGGCCTCGGCCCAGACGCTCCCCGTACAACTTACACAAAGGGTGTAGTTGACCTCACGAGGTCCCACAGTGCGTTATTAGCAACTTAGTCAACTAGGTCCGTCCCATTCTGGACATGTGGTTGCACGTTAGACCCAGTTCAAAGGCTTGCAAGGTGAAGTCCTTAGGGTGACCAGGGCAAGACTACCCGAAGAACCAAATCAACATCCCCAATGCCATAATCGGCCCACTGATCATTCTTGCCACATGCCCTGGTCGAAAAACTATTTATCAAACCCCAGTTGATTACCATGCACCACGTGCCATCAACATCACATGATACCTTTCCAAAACAGGTTTAATATATCATTAAGTCAATATTAACATTTGATTGTCCAAAATCATGTCATGAGCACGAGCGAGTCTAAGCAAAGATACTACAACGGTCTAAAACCCATGTTTATTTGGAACCGCCACGGATATGGAATTATCGCTGGTTGTTTTTAGCTGGAACCGCCACTGATATTATCATTATCAGTGGCGGTTTTTCTCTCCAACCGCCACTAATTAGTATTATCAGTGGCGGTTTTCAAACCGCCTCTGAAAATCTCCGATTATCACTGGCGCTTAATCTGTGGCGGTTCAAAAACCACCACTGATGTCTCTTACGAGCCGCCACTGATGTCCCTCTCCATAGTAGTGTAGTAATCCACAACTAGGGTGACAAGGGTCATGGCACATATTTAGATAATCAAGGTGTCATACAGCACATTGGTATTTATCTAATCCCCCATATTTAAATAAAGTATTTTCTAATTGAACTAGCATGCAATAGGTTAAATCAAAATAAGTTTCAAAATAGGATCAACATGGTCAAAGCACAACTTGCCTTCAAAAAGTACTTGTTCTTGGTCTTGAGTTGGATCCTAAGTCAATACTTCTCCTTCGAATCCTTCCGGCACTTCAACGTCTACTCGTAAAGCGTGCAAATAGCAATACACGAATAAACAATAGGCAAAAAGTGTCCAAACATCCAAATAAAATCCATAAACAGAGAGAACATAATTTTATGAATTTTTAGAAACTGGAATCGTCAAATTTGGAGTTAAAATGCAAAAGTTATGATTATTTAAAGTTTAAATAATCAATTAAATAATTTTACAGAGAAAAACTTTAGTCCAAAAATTAAATAAAATTCATATTTAGGTAGATCTCAATTTTATACAAATTTAGAAATTTGAATCACTCAAATCGGAGTTGAAACGCAAAAGTTATAAGCGTTTGAAGTTTGAATCAAAATCAAATCATTATTTCGAATTAATAAATCATTTTCTTTTGGAAATTAATTATTGCGTCGGCTGGACACGTGTCATCCTGTGATTGGTCCACGGTGATTGGCGTCGGCCGGTCCATGGACTTGGTCCACGCCGGCTCGGGTCACCGTGGACTCGGTCCACGGCTCCTCGTGGAGATCGACATGTGGGTCGCCTCGGATAGCGTCGCTGCGGCGTCGGCGAGGCTCGGCCACCAGTCTTGGCAGTGGGACCCTCTTTGTGGCGTCGGCGCTCGGTGGGACGGCCGTGACATCTTGAGCCCGCCATGGCGTCGGCGTGGCGTCATGGTGCGGTTTGGTCATGTCGGCCGACGCGGGCGGCGTGTCGGCGTCCTGCCTGAAGTCTTGACGCGGCGATCGGGCTTCCCGACCGCGTGGCGCCATCTCGGCCGTTGATTTGAATTTCAACGGCCCAGATTGGATCTGGGTTTCACGCGTTTGGTTTAACGCGTTTGATCTGGACCGTTGGATCTAGATCGGACGGTCAAGATTTGATCTGGGGTTTTGGATTGGGATCTCACCGTGAGATGACGTGGTGTGATCTGGGACGTTGGATCTTGATCGGATGAGAAGCTTCGAGCGGCAGCGATGGCTCACGCGGCGGCCGGCTTGCCGAGGTTAGGGGCAGCGACCACGCGGCAGCGGCGCTTCGGGCGTGCTCGGCGAGTGAGAGGTCCCTTCGGTGCGTCTCGTCGCGGTGAGTCGGATCGGGGTCAACGGGCGGGACGGCGACGGCGGCGAACGAAGCAAAAACCGCGGCGGAGGAGTGCTACAACTCCGGCGGCGATTGCGGCGCGCTGGGTACCGCTGCGGCGACGGCTAGAACGGCCGCGCAAGGTCAAGGTGGTCCTCGGTGGGATCCGGGCATTAAATAGCCTCGGCTCGCGCTAAAAGCGGAAACCTAGAACCTCACGGCGGGCGCGGCGGAGTCCGGCTCGGACTTCGGGCGGAGACGACGACGGAGGACTGGCCCACGTGGCGCGATCAACGGCCACGATTGGCTCGGCGCGTCCGGATCCGTCGGATCGGTGCGGCGATTTGGCCGTTGGATCTTGATCCAGCGGTTCCGCAGATTAGGAGTTTGGACTTGATTCGGTCGAGTCACGTGGCTCGGTCGGACTCGAGTCCGACTTCGAGTTCGACTTCGGTCGGATGAACGAAGAATCGACCGGCTGAATTTCCAGCGATTTAATAATTAAAATAATTCCCAGTAATTCATTTAATTCATTAAAAATAGCAAAAGACTCAGAAAAATTCCAGAAAAATTATGGAAAATACTTTGGATCATTTTGGACTCAAATAAAATATTTCCAACAAAACTTTATTTGCAAAATTAAATTCTTTAATTATTTTAAAATGGAATAAATTCAAATAATTTCCAAATAAATTCCAGAAAATTCCAAAAATTCACCAAAGTGCAAAATCACACATGAAATTTTAGAAAGCAAAATTTTGGGGTGTTACATACTACTAGACCCGCTATCCTATCAACTAGACCGCGATCCAACGGCCCTCATCCCCTTTTGGCTGGCGATCCATCGATCCTCGCGGCATCTATCTAGTATCATCCCCTTTCCTTATCTTCTTTGACTTGCACGGACTCCGTCTCCGATCATCTTCCGGCGATCTCCAACCGTCTGGACCTCCGACACACCTCACCTAGTCCCGGTCATCATCCGCCTCACCATGACCTAGCACCGTCGTCTTGCAACCATCAAAGACAAGGAAAACCATCACATATCATTGTCCAATAATATGCAATGAACATCACAAATGCTCACAATTAATCATATCTCATTCATCAGTCGGTTCTATCGCCAACCAAAAGCCGGTAGTACCACAAGAGACCAACACAAGCCAAATTGCTTCCTTTTGAATTATGATTCAAATCAAACTCAAACATGAGCACACATTGCTCAAATAAAGTCAAATACTCATCACAAATAGGGGTGGCAATGGGGACCCGTTCCCCGATCCCCGGCAGGGAATTCCTTTATTAGGGGACGGGTATGGGAAGAAATCGTCCCCCGCGGGGATGGAAACAGGGAAAATGATTCCCCCATCGGGGATGGCGGGGACGGGGACGGGGAATTTTTTTCCCATGAGGACGATTGGGGACCCGAATTTAGTTTAGTCCAATTTAATTGTTAGATTGCAAACATATTCTCTAGCCCATCATAATCACATTTTCATAAACGTGACAACATAATCTTCAATGAATGCATGCATTCTTTTTTTTCTTGCCCGTTGATATAATTTTAGAGTTAAAATGGCTATAAGAGCTCTTCTCTTGTGTGAAATTTTTGTGGGGATGGGTCCCCGACGGGGCCCCGATACCCGAACGGGGATGGGGATGGGGGGATTTTCTCCCCCGAGACGGGGAACGGGGATGGGGACGGGGAAAATTTCATGTCGCGGGGACGGGGATGGGGAGGCATTCCCCGGCGGGGAATGCCCCCGTTGCCACCCCTAATCACAAATATGGATGGATCTCCACATGGTCCTTCACAAATAGCTTGCTTAGCCATGCATCGTGTTATTGATATAATTTTTTAATGTCAAAAATTAATATTGACTTAATGAGATATGGAACGTGTTTATGAATAAGTTACATGTGTTGTTGATGATATAATGGCACGTGGTGCATGGTAATCAGCCGGGTGAGAAATGATTTAGACGGGGCAAGTGGCAAGGAAATGGTGGCCTGTGTGGCAATGGGTGATGACTGGTTATGTGGGCTGTGGGCCATTGAGTGTTAGAAGTCTTGTCTCGGTCATCTAAGGACTTAACATTGCAAGAATTTGAACTGAGTACAGCATACAACCACATGTCTGGAATGGGACAGAACTAGTTGAGTAAGTTACTGATATCTTGCATGTGGTACCTCACGGTGATAGTTACACAGGGGTGTAGTTGAACGGGGGAGCGTACCTGTGCTGAGGCTTGGTACCCATCCAACGGTATGTGTCAGTCCTATACTTCGGCTCTGTGTGAGGGGAGTGATAGTGAAGGCAATACCGGGGAGGTTCACATGTTAAGCTAGAAGTTTTCAAAAGGCTTTGTGTCGGGACCCGAATTTGCAAATCCGGATCCTCTGTGTATTCAGCACTACTCCAGGAACACGCTAGTGCACACAGTCTCAACATTGGTAAATATCACAATCATACTCAACGAAATAATAAGGTACTTTAAATAGTTAACCAAGCTGGTTGCTCGACCTTAAGGTCAAGTTACAAATATACGCCACGCAGGGCGAAAACTTATTAAAAGAGAAATAACAAAGAATAAAAATAAGATAACTTCGTGGCGCCATCTAGTATACCACAGGCAACTGACTGGGCTCGCTCCCTAGTTAGACGGTTCCTCTTGGAGCTCCTCCTCCAAAGCTGGTGTAGACTCTTCTTCAACTGGTATTGATTGTGGCAAGGGTGAGTACTTGGTACTCAGCAAGTCATGCACAGAATGCAAACTAATATACTACATGCATGGCTTAGTACAAGGAATAGCTCAGGGTATAATTGCAGCAAAACAACATTTGACAAGTAACATAAGTAGATTCAAAAGCAGTAGAAACAAGTTTAAGATCAATAACTTTTCCAGGAGTTAAATAAACATCCTTCCCAATCCTAATCCACATTTCCATCAACATCATTATTAAACCAAACCAATCCTTTCAAGCTCAAGTTATTTTCAAGAAAGTCTAACCCTTGACTGTAATTCCCGAGCGATGTCTAATGCCGCGTACACGGCTATTCGAATAGATTTTACACGCTGCAGAGGTTATGCACTTTTCCCACAAGATACAGCCAAACACCACAAGGGCGAGTGTCCGTAACAAAGTCTTTCGAAAACTTCTAACAGCACAAGTGGGCCTCCCTGGTTATTGCACACTAACCCTTCCCTTAGTGAAGGTGAAGTTTAGGCCAATCAACCGTTAGATGGGTACCTAGCCGTAGCCCCGGTACGCTCCCCCGTACAACTACACAAAAGGTATAGTTGACACCCTGAGGTCCCACAGGTACGTTATTAGTAACTTAATCAACTAGGTCCGTCCCATTATAGACATGTGGTTGCACGTTTGACTCAGTTCAAAGGCTTGCAAGGTTAAGTCCTTAGGGTGACCAGGGCAAGACTACCCGAAGAACCAAATCAACGTTCCCGGTGCCACAACAGGCCCACCCGATCATTCTTGCCACATGCCCCAGTCGAAAACTATTTATCAAATCCCAGTTGATTACCATGCACCACGTGCCATAGTCAATCACGACACATGATACTTCTTCAAAATAGGTTTAACATCTCATTAAGTCAATATTAATATTAACCAAGGTGTCATACAGCAATTTGGCATTTATCTAACTTCCCACAATTAAATAAAGCATTTTCTAATTTAAATTAGCATGCAATAATTTAAATCAAATTAATTTCGAAAGTGGATCAACATGGTCAAAGCATAACTTGCCTTCAAAGAGTACTTGTTCTTGGTCTTGGGCTGGCTCCTGGGTCAACACTTCACCTTCGAAGCCCTCGGGCACTTCAACGTCTACTCGTAAAGCGTGCAAATAGCAATAAATAAACCGTAGACAAAAAGTGTCCAAACATCCCAATGAAGTCCATAAACAGAGAGAGCATAATTCTATGAATTTTTAGGAATTTGAATCGGCAAAATCGGAGTTAAAACGCAAAAGTTACAAGCGTTTAAAGTTTAAATAATCAATTAAATAATATTACAAAGAAAAACTTTGGTCCAAAAATTAAATAAAATTCACCATTAGGTAGATCTCAATTTTATAAAAATTTAGAAATTTGAATTACTCAAATCGGAGTTAAATTGCAAAAGTTATAAGCGTTTGAATTTTCAAAATTCAAATAAATCAATAATCCGAATTAATCCATTTATTTTTGTACTGAAAAACCGAATAATGACGTCAGCATGACGTCAGCGTGGATTTTGATTTTCCACCGAATTATTTTTCTATTGAAAAATCAATTTATTGCGTCAGCCGGTCCATGGACGTGGTCCACGGTTCGGTTTGGGTCCACCGTGGACCCGGTCCATGGCTGTACGAGCCGCTGACAGGTGGGACCCCTCGGTGACGTCAGCGCTGACGTCAGCTCACGGTTCGGCCTAGAGCTCTGACAGCTGGGTCCCACCGTGACGTCATCATGACGTCACAGCTGACGTCATTGAGCCGTTGGAACGGCCGCTGACACGCGGGCCCCACGCTGACGTCACGCGTGACGCTAGCGGTGATCGGGCGGCGACCGCGCTGACCGCGACGGTCAGCCTACCACCCACGTGGCTAGATCTCGGCCGTTGATTTGAAAATCAACGGCCCAGATCGGATCTGGGTTTCACACGCTGAAGCTTATTTCGGTCCATTCGACGGGCCGTTCGATCTTGATCGGACGGTCAAGATCTAATCTAAAGTTACAACGTGACTAACCCTAGCCGTACGATCTAGATCTAACGGCTGAGATCTATCCAAGCACGGTGCAGTTACGGCTACGTGGTGCGATCTAAACCGTTGGATCTAGATCCAACGGTTGAAAACAGATCTAAAAACTAAAACGTGAGAATTTACCCGAGGATGACGTGGACGAATCTCAGCCCTCGGATCTTGATCGGACGGTGGAGAGAGCTCGAGGGACGGCGATGGCGTGCGGCGGCGCTAGCAGATCGGAGTTGGGGACGACGACCACGGCAACGGCGTTGCGGGGCTCCTCCGGCGGAGTGATTGGTAGTCTCCAACGCGTCTCGTCCTTGCGGCTCCGGATCTGGGCTCGGTGGCGGCGGACGGCGGCGGAAACAACGAATAACCGCGGTGGAAGCCTAACTTAACTACGGCGAGCGATTGCGGCGCAACCACGGCGGCTCAGGCGTGATGGTCTAGGGCTATGGGTGCGCAAGGAAACGGAGAACACGTTGGCGGCGGCGGCGCATTAAATAAGGGCCTCGGCTTCCGTGAATCACGCGGAGACCGAGGTCCACCCGGCTGCGGCGGCGGAATCCGAATCCAATTCGGATTCGGTGACGTGGCTCAACGTGGACCGTTGGATCAAGATCCAACGGCACGGGGTTTGGGCTCGGGTCTGGCCTGGCGACCTGGCTGGCTCGGTCGGGCTCGGGTTCGGGCAACGTGGCTCAATCATGGCCGTTGGATTTCGATCCAACGGTCACGCGGTTAGGGTTAGGTTGGCTCGTGTCCGGTTCGAACGCGGTCCGGGTTGGACTCGAGTCCGACTCGGGTTCGGGCTCGGTTGGATGAACAATGAAACCAACTCGATTTTTCCAGTGATTAAATAATCCGATTAATTTCCAGAAATTCATTTAATTCATTAAAAATAGCAAAACACTCAGAAAAATTCCAGAAAAATTCTAGAAAATATTTTGGAACATTTTGGACTCAAATAAAATATTTCCAATGAAATTTTATTTGCAAAATTAAATTCTTAAATTATTTGAAAAGGGAATAAATTCAAATAAATTCTAAATAAATCCCAGAAAATTCCAAAAATTCACAAAAGTGCCAAATCTTATTTAAATTCATGAAAAGCAAAAATTGGAGTGTTACACTTTGTTACGGTTATTCGCCCGTGTGATGAGTGATTGTATCTTGTGGGTAAAGTGTATAACCTCTGCAAAGTGTAAAAAAAACTTATTCGAATATCAGAGTCCATGGTATTGGACATTACTCGGGGATTACAATTAAGGGTTAGACTTTCGTAAAATGAACTTGGAATTGTGGGTGTTGTGGTTTGAAAATGTGGAAAATTGATTAAGGATGTTAAATGCTTTACTTGAAAATTTATTGTGAAAGTTATTATTGTTATTATTGTTTTACTGCTTTTCAATCTATTATGATTATTTGTGAATGCTGCTTTACTGCAAAATAACCAATCAGCCTGTCATTCAGAATAAGCCATGCATGTAGTAATAGTTTACATTCTGTGCACAACTTGTTAAGTGCTTTAAGTACTCACCCCTTGCAACAACACAAACATCTGCTGATGAAGAATCAACGCCAGCTTTGGAGGGGGAGTTCTAGGAGGAGCCGAGGAACTAGGGAGTGAGCCCAGTCAGTTGCCTGTGGCACATTGATTGGACACCATGAGTCTTCTTTACTCTTTCGTTGTAGTTTATTTATTTGAGACTTAGCCCTGCGAAGCGTATCTTTGTAAGTTGACCATAAGGTTAACTCAACCGGTTATATTTTAAATAAACACTTTATTTATTATTCCGCTGTGTATGATCGTGATATTTATCTGTGTTGAGACGTTGTGCACTAACGTGATCCTGGACTAGTGTGGAATACACCGAGGTCCGAGTTTGCACATTCAGGTCCCAACTCATACCGCGACAGGTAGTTGAAGCGATGGAGATACTCCATCACTATCATGTTGCCCTATCACAGCTCATGGAACTCCCGCTTCTTGATCTTCACCTGGCAAGCTAGGATGTGAGCTCGCGGAATGATTCCTTGAAAGTAGCCCAAGTAACAACTTGGCCCTCGGGGGTCATTGCTTGGTGGCTTTCCCACCAAGCTACTAGAGCTCCCTACATCTGGTAAGATGCATAGAGCATGTTCTCTCGATCATCGCATATAGCGATGGCTAGCTTGCTCTCAATAGAGCGAATCCAATTGTTGGCATCTAGTGCATTCAATGTGAAAGATAAGTTAGGTGGTGAGTTTGCAAGAACTCGTCTAGCCTTGACTAGGGTGCTGCGGCAGCATTTTTACCTCCCATGGCTGTGGTGCCGAGGTCGGTGGTATTCTGCATGAGTTGCTGTAGTAGGAGGGTGTTGGTTTTGTTCCTTTGCTCGATCATAGTGAGAACTTGTGCTATAGTGGGTGGCCCTGGCAGCTCTTCTTCAGAAGCAGTTGCAAGCTGATTTTGAGCGAGTAGAGGAGCATCTTGGTATGCTCCACACCGCTGAGAGGAGGTTGCCCTTGTAGTGGGTGCAGAGGGTTCGGTTGGGGAGGAGCGGGAATGCCACTTCTCTATGGTTGAGAATCATAGGTGTTGTCACTCCCTATGAGCTCACTTACTGATCTTGTCACAGGCATCTTGCAACATATCACAATTTTGCATGAACTCAAATAAGATGAAAGGAACATAGCACAAGTTAAGAAGGTCAGCGAGATATGGTGCCATTAGCTAAATCTTTTTATTCTTAAATCATCCTGCATAACATAAAGGCAGCTAGCATGAAACTTTAACATAAGTGTTGCGTTTTACATAGTTCGCCTAATATTTTGCCCAATCATAGGAAGACAACAAAAGCAAGTATAAATAGCAAGATACATCCATTACATAACATCATCTTATATAACTATGTGTACATTAACTCCCTAATAAGGAGAGTGCTTCTATCTATCTCATAACAATCGAGTTTCCTATGCTATTATGCATTTGGCGAGGTAGGGCTCCTTAGGGGGTAGTTTGGGATGGAGATTCCACTATCTTGCCCTCTTCAAGGTCATTGTGGGCAAGATAGTTGTAACACCCCAGCATTTAATATGCCTAAATGCTACCAAACATAAGCTAAACAACAACTAAATACCACAATTATCATAAAATTCCAGCAAGGGTACCTATGCTAAAAACCGAGATTTCGGCAGCATTTCCTTTGTTTTAACATGCTACGAAGAGACAACAATATTATAGCAATATAAGGCAATAAGAGAGACAACTAAAACAGCAATAATTAAAGTCTTAATGACAATATAAGACTATTATCAAGCACTTAATATCTCCAAGTGTCAAACGAACAATAAAACTCTCATAAAGCAAAGTTAAGCCTTAAATCAATGATCATCACACGCAATTTATTATCAAACTAATAGAATGACTTGTGGAATCAATATGGTGAAGCTACGTGTGGGCGTGTGACTATTTCCCTTCCCCGCATGCCGTTCTCATGGTACCTAAAACAACAAGAAAACACAAGCGTGAGTTCGAAACTCAGCAAGCATATTGCAATGGACAACAAGAACAATATCATGGCAATAACATCTCCCATCATGTATATCATCTCATTCAAGAACACTTAACAATATCATCATCATCATGAATGCAATGTAATGCAATGCTCATGTCTCCTTGGAAACTCATACCGGTATGGTTGAGTACACACCCGTCGGTGTGCACCCTCTCCCCCCTTCCATCACGAAGATGGAGGGTGCCAACTCCTCGCTTCCGTTCACCGCGGTGAATGGAATCACGATGTAGGACTTACTCATTGGCTTTCCGGATTAGTCATAACTTTCTCACCGACCTTCCCGGACTAGTTATGACTTTTTCACCGCCCGAGCCATGTAACATGCCATGTATGCATTTATGCCAACATCATATTTAACTCACATATTAACACATGGCATCATAACATATTAAACATACTCATCATTTCATTGGCAATCATAAAAGCATGGCAAGTGATCATATATCATGTAGTCAATTCCATCTATTCTCAACAAGCAACCTACAAATCGTTATCCATCACAACACACTTGCCTCAACCACGGGCAACGGATTGGCGGGAAGTAGAGGGCACTCCCGGGGTCGCACCACCTGCACATAGGTACCACACGCTCACAATCATGTCGACAAAATAGTAAGCAAACCCTCATCTACCCCGACATTGCCAACTACTCGCAAAACCTAAAAATAGAGGTTCTGTCCCGTCGGGACAGCAGCCTTGCAAAAGGCATAACTTGAGTTCTGGGACTCCAAATCAATTAAACGAGTACATCCTCGCATAGCTTAGAAAATTGCCCAACTTTTTTTAGTTATAGGGAAAGACTGATTCGGATCCTAAAGTTGTTTAATCTACAGATTACCGTGATCTGTTCCAATCGCGTCACAGATTTTATCACGCTCGGTAAAACAGCCATAACTTTCAAACGGCTGGGCGGAATTTATCGTTCTTTATATCCACTGAAAGATAAAGAAATTATCTACAACTTCTTCAACAGGAGGCTATCCAAATTCGGAATCTAAATTGGCGAAAACGTGAACCCTAGGTCAACTGCTCATGCTGTCCCAAAAACAGAACGTGGCAACATCTAGATCTAATCCAAATTACTCAATTCCAGCACCACCAATTGATCTAAAAACTTGATAAACACCCTTAGAACAGTACCTAGATCAACCCCAAGGATTTCCATGGACATACCTTTGCCCGACGCACGAAAACCCAATAGATCTCCTCCCGGTTCGCGCGATCCCCTTCCTCGCTTCCAAATCCACCAGATCTCCTCGTCGCGGAGCGCTCCAATGGATGGATCTTCGAGGTGGTGAGGTCAATAACTCACCTAGGCGCAGCAAGGGAGGTAGAGAGGTGGTGGAGAGGGTGGTAGCGCAAGGGGAGAGGCTTGGGGGAGGTGGAGGCGCCCAAGGAGGAGGTGGGGAGGTGTGGGAGGCGGCTAGGGCACTTGGGGGCGCAAGGGGCAGGGGGAGGACGCCCAAAAGGGCAGGGAAACCCCCCTTTAACCAGCCCTAAGCCCCTTTCCTAATCCTAAATGGATTCCCACTCCATCCCACCAAAGCCCACAACCCCTCTTTAAGGCCTAAACTCCCCCGGGAAGGCCCAAAACCCCGGAAACGGCCCGACAACGCTATTAACCTCCATACCCTATGGTTTTAACCTTATTTCCACATCTCATACTGTTTTTGACCTTATCATGCACCACTTAAAAGGTTACGATACTCCGTGGTGTCACATCACTTCATAAAGGCCCAAAAACGCGAGTAAACCTCAAGCCGTAAGGTTTTATTATCTAATTTCACATTTTATAATGTCACACCATACCGTAGTGTCACAATAGTGTTGCTACACTATTGATGATGGGCTCCCTATGATGGGTTAATAGCCCGCCATACTATGACGAGGACTAATGGCCGACAAGCGCAGGCCACACAAATACTCCTAGAAGGTGGGGTCAAGCTAAGGCAACTCCTTGGTGGGGGCAAGCATAGTATCCTTCCCATCGAAGAGTCCTTGCATGAAGAGGCCGGTGGCGACCCATGGAGCAATGTTATCTTAAAATGTGGTGATCCTTCAGCGAACTTCCAGCAACTTGCGAGACAAGCTGCGAAGGTACCCATCGAGTGACCTCACAAGGCCTATTAAGTGCAGGAGGGGTGTGTGAGGCTCCATGTAGGTTCCTTGATAGATGTTGGTATCTCCATCCCCCGGATGTGAGGGATAGAATAGAACAATGCTGCCATCTTAGGGAGATCATGGTGAACACGGATTATGATGACATATGCCGCATCGTACATCACCATGAGGATGCAGGATCCTCTCCCATAGAAGTGGAGGGACTACTCCATGGTGTGTCATCCTTGGATAAGCACCTCTACGAGGTACTCCATTGATGCCGCACTTGAAGGTGTAGAGTATGCCATGTAAATGGGTGCACATGTTGCAACATAACCCATAGGGTGTGTCGCAATGTGCCTTCCTCAAATGTGCTAGTTCGATAAAGGGTTCACAATGAGTGGACATCTACAAGAGAGGTATGAGTTAGTAATAATAATAAACTGTGAGAGGGCCAAATACGAGCTATGAAGCTAACGGGGCTAAAATTGGCACAAAATATTATTTTCATAGCTTGTAAACATCTCCATTACATTAAATATGGATACAAGAGGGGTACAAGCTAGCCAAAAAGGGGCTTAAATCCTAGCTTACATCATAAGGGAAGAGGTGTCGATATTGAGGAGGTGCTCCTTGCCTTGCATGCATCTCAACTATCTGGACAAATACATTCATATTGATTCGATGAAGCTTACATATCTGGTGCAGAAGTTTATAGCTTGCTCCCTAAATGGTAGCATCCTTAGCAAAACTGTGGTGCCTCACGCAATGTTAAAGGACTTGGCCACCTATTTTGGTGGTTGCATAGCTTGTAACAACATAGCCGACCACACGGTCCATCTGATTGCCCTGGACAATGAATATGTGGGGGTGATGCCTTCGCCCCAAACTCTTGATAGCTCCCACACAAGTTTGATCCAATTGGTTATATTTCCCTAGGTCACGGCTGCTATCTAAGATAAATTTTAAGGAAGGAAAAGGGTTAGAAACCCAATGAGAGTATGGTAAGAGAAAAGATTCTAAAGGAGAAAAGGACAACAATAGCTCTATGTTTTATGATTAATATTACCTTTTAAAAATGAAACTTTTGAATTACATCATCCTTATGATAATGACCATTCTAACTAAGGCTTAACCTATAGTTAGTATGGCTCTGATACCAACACTATTGAGACCCCCAACTAGGCGTGGAATACACGAGGGCCTTATGTGTATTCTATACTAGTCTCATGATCAGTAGTTTGTACACATATTCACAACATGGTCATCGTATCCATAAACAATATGATATGAATATAAATACATAAGTCAACGATACATAGTTCGTACAATAATAGGGCCATTGGCCGAATGAAACGTAGTGGAAAGGTAGTGAAATAAACATCAAAATCTAGTGGTATGTCCTAAACTAAAAATATCCATAGATAACTGACTAGATTAAGCCTACAAAAGTTTGTTGTCATATTCCCCGAAACTTGCGGTGAAATGGGAATCATCGGGGACCTTGGCTTCTTCGCCCTCTGAATATCAACAAGCAATGGTGAGTATATTTGTACTTAATAAAACTTATAGTGTATCACAATTATAAGTATATGGTTGGCTATATCAAAGGAGATGTCTATCCTACCATGTTCTTTTACATAAAGTGAGATTTAGTCAATAATAACGTAGTAGATTGTCAACGGAATTCGGAAAGAGCAGTTGACAAGTATGTAAATAACAAGTATATAACATAAATATGAGCAACTCACAAGCCTTCATGATTGTGATCAACGATTTATTCCCTGCCATTCTTGGCATAATATCTGAAACATGGCTACCCATCCTTTTCCAATTCAAACTTTTTGATTGAAATGCAAAACTAACTAGTGTTAGTGCACCAAGTCTTACATGACATCGAGCATAGCTTTTCAAAAATATTTACACTCTACAAAGGCATATAGCTTACCCACAAGTCATAACCAGCTCTTATTGCCAAGCTAGTATCACACTTCCTTTGGTGTGCAGAGAGATCATAATAGAACTGTTATATCACCTAGACCTAATTTTGCATCAGCTCGGTGATGTTTGACCCTCGCTATGGCAGCAGAAAACAAAACTCATACATATAGTACCAACGACAGTTTATGCCCTGTCGTAATCATTTCAACCCATAGCAAGGCATATACCGTTGTGTTGGCAAGCTTATTCCCAAGACATCAGTAAGGGCACCCCTTTGAGCAGACCTACCTAGAATGCCTATAGTACTCCGGCCTTCCAGTGTGCATAGCTAGTTCGAGATAACTTAATAGGTTATAATCACCTCATAAATAGTACTTGTGGTTGCACGAAATGTCTTGGATTAGACAACACTATGTTTAGTCCTTAATCGACCTGGGTGAGAACTCCCCCTACACTACGTGCAAATCCATGTACTTCATAGGTTATATAAATAACTCACTTGTGTCAAAACCTAATTTTTTAGTTTTTATTTTATACCAAAATAACAGAGGTAACTCCTCAATATGTCAAAGTATTCATTCCCGAACAAATGTATCAACCAACCATTTATTCTTCCCAATTCTAAGCTATGGCTAAGCAATAGTACATGTAATCAAATATACCCAAAGTTGATATTAGTTATTGCCTAACCCTTACCTTGTGGATTTCATTGATAAATTTTGGGTATTTATCAAAGAAATTCCAGGCAACAAGTAGAAATATCTACCGATACTCATAATATAGGTAATTTACTAAAAGTACATGCATGTAGACATAAATTTGTAAAACAACATAAATTAAGTAAAATAATAGGATTAATATGGTCAACGGGGGTGCTTCCCTTGCTCATTGAATTATTGGGTGTGTTTTGGGTCTTACGAGGAAGGTTTCCGAGACATTGTGTCTACACCCGGTATATCGTAAAGCAATAATAAGAATCAAATAATCCAAACAAATACTAAATTCAAATATTTTGAACAAATAGAAAGAATATGATTTTATAAAAATTTAGAAACTAGTTTCACTCAATTTAGAGTTTATAGCAAAAGTTAGGAGCATTTGAATTTAATTCGACTGAAAAGTCCTTTAAATGAAAAAGAGGAGTGACATCGAAGGCGTATTTTCAGAGATTACGTCTTCTAACAGAGAAGACATATTCTCCTTTAACTGAAGGTGTTTTTCTCATTTTTGGGTATTTAAGTTTATTTTTACAGAGACTAACAGGTGGGGTCCACTTGTCAATATTTTATTAATTTTTCAAAATAACTGACATGTGTGGTCCACATGTTAGTGTAACACCCCAAAATTTTGCTTTTCTTAAATCTATGGGTGATTTGGTACTTTGGTGAATTTTTGGAATTTTCTGGAATTTATTTGGATTTATTTGGAATTTATTTGAATTTATTCCATTTTGAAATAATTAAAGAATTAGACTTTGCAAATAAAATTTTGTTGGAAATATTTTATTTGAGTCCCAAATACCCTAAAATATTTTCCAGAATTTTTCTGGAATTTTTCTGAGTCTTTTGCTATTTTTAATGAATTAAATGAATTTCTGGGAATTATTTTAAATATTAAATCGCTGGAAAATCAAGTCGGGTCAAGTACTGTTCATCCGACCGGACCCGAGTCCGAGTCCGACTCGAGTCCGACCCGAGCCACGTGACTTGACCGAACCCCATTCGATCCTAACCGTTGGATCGAGATCCAACGGTCCAAATTGGACCGCACCGGTTCGAGCTGAGTCTGGGTCGGATCCGATCGCGCCCACGCGATCGTGACCGTCGATCGTGCCACGTGGACGGCTGTGCGTCGTCGTCTCCGCCGAAACCGAGCCGGACTCCTCCGCCGCGTAGATCTAGGGTTCCGCCTCGGGCACGAACGCCGAGGCTATTTAAGGCCCGGGTCACACCCCGAGGTCGGCCCTGACCTTGCGCACCCGTAGCCCCTACTCACCAAGGCAGAGCCGCCGCCGTTTAGCCGCGATAGCTCGCCGTAGTTGAGCGCCGCTCCGCCACGGTTTTTGCTTCATCCCACCGTCACCCGCCGTCCCTAGCCACCGTTGAGCGGATCCGTAATCCCTGCATCGAGACGCACTGTGGAGCCAACTCATCTCGCGGAGAAGCCCCGGCACCACGGGAGTGGTCATCGTCTCCGTCTCCGATTCCGCAGCTCGTCAGCGTCGCCATCGACCTCGCGAGCTCAGGCGCCATCCGATCTTGATCGTGCGGTTGAGGTGAGTTCACGTGTTTCAAACTCCGATTAGATCCGGACCGTTGGATCAAGATCCAACGGCCCCACGATCACCACGTCGTAGTAGTGTTAATGTAGGATTAGATCTGCACCGTCCGATCTAGATCGAGCGGCCCACGATCATCGAGTAGTTTTCAACGTGTTAACCTTGGATCTAATCGCGCCGTTGATTTTCAAATCAACGGACACGATCGCGCCACGTGTCCAGGAAGCCGACCGCGCGGCGCCACGCGGCGCGCGTGGAGTCAGCGACACGCCGCCCGCGTGTCGGCCGACAAAGACCGTGAAGTCACCCAAGACGTCATCGGTAGGTCCCACCCGCCGACTGCGGTCGAGCCCGGCCGACGCCGATGACGTCATCCGAGGCGGACCCACATGTCAGTGATACGTGGAGCCGTGGGCCGAGTTCACGGTAGACCCGAGCCGAGCGTGGACCGAGTCCATGGACCGGCTGACGTCAGCAGACCAATCAGAGGCTGCCACGTGTCCAGGCTGACGCAATAATTAATTTCCGAAAAAGAAAATGATTTATTAATTCGAAATAATGATTTCAGATTTTGTTTCGAACTTCAAACACTTATAACTTTTGCGTTTCAACTCCGATTTGAGTGATTCAAATTTCTAAATTTGTATAAAATTGAGATCTACCTAAATATGAATTTTATTTAATTTTTGGACTAAAGTTTTTCTCTGTAAAATTATTTAATTGATTATTTAAACTTTAAATAATCATAACTTTTGCATTTTAACTCCAAATTTGACGATTCCAGTTTCTAAAAATTCATAAAACTATGTTCTCTCTGTTTATGGATTTTATTTGGATGTTTGGACACTTTTTGCCTATTGTTTATTCATGTATTGCTATTTGTACGCTTTACGAGTAGACGTTGAAGTGCCGGAAGGATTCGAAGGAGAAGTATTGACTCAGGATCCAACTCAAGACCAAGAACAAGTACTTTTTGAAGGCAAGTTGTGCTTTGACCATGTTGATCCTATTTTGAAATCTATTTTGATTTAACCTATTGCATGCTAGTTCAATTAGAAAATACTTTATTTAAATATGGGAAATTAGATAAATACCCATTTTCTGTATGACACCTTGATTATTTAAATATGTGCCATGACCCTTGTCACCCTAGTTGTGGATTACTAGTTGGACATTATTAAATTACCAACATGGGTATTAGATCGTTGTAGTATATCTTTGCTTAGACACCTTTCGTGCTCATGACATGATTTTGGACAATCAAATGTTAATATTGACTTAATGATATATTGAACCTGTTTTGGAAAGGTATCATGTGATGTTGATGGCACGTGGTGCATGGTAATCAACTGGGGTTTGATAAATAGTTTTTCGACCGGGGCATGTGGCAAGAATGATCAGTGGGCAGGTTGGCAATCGGGATGTTGATTTGGTTCTTCGGGTAGTCTTGCCCTGGTCACCCTAAGGACTTCACCTTGCAAGCCTTTGAACTGGGTCTAACGTGCAACCACATGTCTGTAATGGGACGGACCTAGTTGATTAAGTTGCTAATAACGTACCTGTGGGACCTCGGAGGTCAACTACACCCTTTGTGTAAGTTATGCGGGGAGGCGTCTGGGTGAGGCCAGTACCCATCTAACGGTTGATTGGCCTAAACTTCGCCTTAGCTAAGGGAAGGGTTAGTGTGCAATAACCGGGAGGACCACTTGTATTGTTAGAAGTTTAGAAAGACTTTGTTACGGGAACTCGCCTTTGTGGTGTTTGACTGTATCTTGTGGGTAAAGTGCATAACCTCTGCAGAGTGTAGAATCTATTCGAATAGCCGTGTCCGCGGTATTGGACATCGCTCGGGAATTACAGTCAAGGGTTAGATTTTCTCAAAAATAACTTGGATTTGAAAGGTTGGGTTGGATTAATAATGATGTTGACGGAAATGTGGATTAGGATGGGAAAGATGTTTATTAAACTCCTTGAAAAGTTAATTATGCTATACTTGTTACTACTGCTTTCGAATCTACTTATGATACTTGTCAAATGCTGTTTACTGCAAATATACCTTGAGCTATTCCTTTGTACCAAGCCATGCATATAGTATATTAGCTTGCATTCTGTGCATGACTTGCTGAGTACCAAGTACTCACCCTTGCCACAATACAACACCAGTTGAAGAGGAGACTACACCAGCTTTGGAGGAGGAGCTCCAAGAGGAACCGTCTACTTAGGGAGCGAGCCCAGTCAGTTGCCTGTGGTATACTGGATGGCGCCACGATGTTATTTTATTTTTCCGCTGCTATTATTTCTCTCTTAATAAGTTTCGCCCTGCGAGGCATACATTTGTAACTTGACCATAAGGTCGAGTAACCAGTTTGACTACTTAAATAAAGTACTTTATTAGTATCGAGTGGTATGATTGTGATATTTACCGATGTTAAGACTGTGTGCACTAGCGCGTTCCTGGACTAGTGCTGAATACACAGAGGGTCCGGATTTGCAAATTCGGGGTCCCGACAGTTAGTGACTCATAACTAAATACTGGTGTCGAATATCTAAATATGGGATATGCACGCGCATTGGAAAGACGAAAATCATACCATGTACCCCGTACACCAAGAGCCCTATCTCTACGAGAGAACAGGCTAACAGGAAGGGTATCCCCACTTTTGGAAGGACTCGATCCTGCTCCCATAACGAGGATACCAGATCGAGTACGACGAGCAGATAAGGAAAATCAGTTACCTACGAGGATCTCGGAACGAAGATCCCCGATCGGGAACGATATGGAGTCCTCATTCGGCAATATCTCGGGAAGATGGTGTATCCAGCTATAAATACAGAAGAGATGCATGGAGAAAGGGACCGAACCCTGAGAGAAGAAGCCATTGGAGCATATGCACAGAGAAACCCAAGGAGAGCGTCTATTAGATACTAGTTGCCACATTAGATCTAACAATAGTTCTCCCATCTTGTAACAGAGATTACACCCCCCAGATTTGTACTCCGTTTGAGTGATCCAATAGTGCTAAACAACAGGAGTAGGGTATTACTCTTCTTAGAGGCCTGAACCTGTCTAATTCTTTGCCTCGTCTCTGTTTGTTGATCCTGCGAACCCCGAAGGTACCTGATTACAAATTTATCGTCGATTTCATAACCTTCGACAGTTGGCGTGCCAGGTAGGGGCCTTCAACTGTTTTTGCAGATCAATCACAGTGATGACGAGCGTTTCTTGTGGAGTCGACAATAGCGTTAGCAGTACCGTCAACTCCAACACCCTCATCGACCAAGTCCCCACCATCGGGTCCCAGATCGCATTTGGAATAATGCTTTACCAATGGGGACCTGGAGGCACGCTCGAGCACCTTGGCTTCATCGAGTCCCGATCTTGGGACCCAAGCCGAGAAGTGTCCTTTCTCGATTTCGATCCCATGAGAGATAATCTCCTAAAGTGCATCAAAACAGATAGCGACAGCTCTTGCAATAGTGAGGACAGCAGCAGCCACGGCAGTAGTAGTCAAGCCGACCGCTACGTGTACGTGGCCAGGAACAACAATACCACCTATAAGGGTGACTCTTTATTCTTATATGCGACTCGATGAAGGAGTCTCAACTTCTAATCCTGAATGCTCATTTCTCGGGAACTCCCCGGCGGGTACGCTGGAAAGTGAGACGGCATTGGTGCAAAGCGATCACCATGCCCTACCACAACTGTGGTCGACGACGCGGTGTCCTCCTCTGGCTCTGGCTCTGGCTGTGGCTGCCGCTCTGGCGGTGGTGCAGGTAGCGCCTCCTCTAGGTCCTCCTCTGAATCTGGGTCGTGCAGCTCCAACACCGGTTCTGGATCAGGTGCGTACAGCGCCATCTCCAGCTCACGAACCTTCTGAATAGAGTGAGCTAGGTACTCTCGAGCATCTTGACATCCTCGACCTCAGCGCGAGCCTTCTACAACTCCTGTACAGTGTCATCAATCACATCCTCCTGAGCGACTACAAACCTCGCTAGATGAGTGATCGTGGCGTTCTCATCATCTATCGGCTCCCGGTCAAGGCGGTTGTCTCTGCGTGGGTGGTGATGGAACACGGTGCCCTCCAACTCCCTGGAGTAGATGCGAGCGATCTGCCGCATCGCTAGACGTGATGTCTCCTGGATCCCGGCCTTAAACGAAGACCTCCTCGTTGTGAAGTAGAGTGGACGGCTTGCCTTCATCTTCTCTAGGGCATACACAGTGATTTTGACGCGCCACGCTTGGACCAATCCTGCCTGCACTATGGTGGTCCCTCGGTAGAGCAGTCTCTCAAAACCTCCAAGTACCTGCAGCATACGCCATAACTCAGCGGCGTAGCCTCCCTCACGCTCAGCGTAGTTGTTGATCATCTTCATCTGCCAAAGACACTCACGTGAGAACGCAACGTTTTAAAAATCAAAGTGGAGACAAAAAGAATTCAGCAAGGGTATGAACAAGAGAGAAGGGGATAAGTCGAGGGTTCGTTCATTATCTTGGCAAATTTTTATTTTTAGAAAATAGTTTTATCCTCACTACGACCATTCTAACTAAGGGTAAGCCTACAGTCAGTATGGCTCTAATACCACCTCTGTCAGGACCCGAATCTGCAAATCTGGACCCTCCGTGTATTCAACACTAGTCCAGGATCACGTTAGTGCACACAATCTCAACATCGGTAAATACCACAATCATACACAACGAAATAGTAAAGTACTTTATTGAAAGGGAAATATAACCGGTTGCTCGACCTTATGGTCAAGTTACAAAAGTACGCCTCGCAGGGCTATAGTCTTACTTAAATAAATCTGCAGCAGAAAATAAAGAAACGTGTGGCGCCAACCAGTATGCCACAGGCAAATGACTGGGCTCTTCCCCCTAGTTCGTTGGCTCCTCCTGAAACTCCTCCTCTAGTGCGGGCGTTGCTTCTTCTTCAACTGATGTTGTGTTGTTGCAAGGGGTGAGTACTTGGTACTCAGCAAGTCATGCACAAAATGCAAGGCTAATATTCTAAATCCATGGCTTATTCCAACAATAGGCTAAGATGGCTCTTTTGCAGTAAAACACATTCATAAATAACAATAATAGAATGAAAGCAGTAAAACTGTAATAGCAATAATAATTTCATAAACAATTTCACAAGTGAAGCATTTATCATCCTAAAGCAAGTTTAGCATTTCCAACACCAAGTATCCATAAACCATGCTTATTTTCATAAAGTCTAACCCTTGATTGTAATCCCCGAGTAATGTCCAATGCCACTAACACGGCTATTCGAATATATTTTACACTCTGCAGAGGTTATGCACTTGACGCATAAGATACAGTCAAACACCACAAAGGCGAGTGTCCGTAACAAAGTCTTTTGGAAACCTCTAACTATACAAGTGGACCTCCCTGGTTATTGCATACTAGCCCTTCCCTTAGCAAAGGCAAAGTCTAGGCCAACCAATCGTTGGACAGGTACCTAGCCAACGCCCCGGTACGCTCCCCATTCAACTACACAGAAGTATAGCTGACACCCCGATGTACCACATGCAAGTTATTAGCAACCTACTCAACTAGGTCCGTCCCATTCCAGACATGTGGTTGCATGATGAGCTCAGTTCAAAGGCTTGCAAGGTTAAGTCCTTAAAGTGACCAAGGCAAGACTACCAAAGTGTCCACAAGTATTCCAAGACCAGCAAGAACCAAATCGACTGCCCAGTTGCCACTCTTGGCCCACCAGAAACAATCTTACCACTTATCCCAGTCTAAACCATTTTATCAACCCTAGTTTACCGTGCACCACGTACCATCAACATCATCATCAATAACACATGACACTTCTCAAATACGTGTTCCATACCTCATTAAGTCAACATTAATAGTTGATCATCCAAAATCATGTCATGACTACGTGGCAGGGCTAAGCATTGTACTACAGCGGTCTAATTACCCATGTTGGCAATTTAATAACGTCCAACTATTAATCCATGTTCTAGGGTGACAAATGATTCATGGCATACAATCATTATCAGCAAGGTGGCATAATCAAGTAGGTCACATAACTATTCTCGGAATTATTCAAAGGCATTTTTAAATAAACTAGCATGCAATAATTTAAATAAACATAATTTCAAAAGTGGGATCAATATGGTCAAAGCATAACTTACCTTCAAAAAGTACTTGTTCTTGGTCTTGAACTGGCTCCTGGGTCAAAACTTCACCTTCAAAGCCTTCGGGCACTTCAACGTCTACTCGTAATGGATAAATAAACATCAAATAAATAAAAACAGAGAAAAAAATCATGTCCAAAAATTAAATAAAATTCACCATTAAATAGAGCTCAATTTTATAAAAATTTAGAAATTGGAATCGCCTCAATCGGAGTTAAAACGCAAAAGTTGTAGCCGTTTGAAGTTTGAAAAATCAATTAAAAGAATAAATCGAATTAATTCATTTATTTTTATAAGGGAAAATCGGAAATATGATGTCAGCATGACGTCGGCGTGAATTTTGGATTTCGAACAAATTATTTTTCTAAAGAAAAATCGAATTATTGTGTCAGCATGATGTCAGCCGGTCTATGAACTCAGTCCACGGCTCGGGCTCGGTCCATTGTGGACCCGGTCGATGGGTACACGTGTCACTGACATGTGGGACCCACTGGATGACGTCATTGCTAACGTCATCACAGCTCGGCCGAACGGTTCTAACAAGCGGGCCCCACCGTGACGTCATCGTGCGGTTGGGCCAGACGCTGACACGCGGGCCCATGGTGACGTCAGCGACGACCGGCGTCGCCCGTATGGACCGCGGCGCTTCGGCTCCCGGCCACGTGGATTGATCCAGGCCGTTGATTTGAAATTCAACGGTCCAGATCAGATCTGGATCTCGCACGTTGTGATCAACGCGGTTGATCTGGACCGTACGATTTAGATCGGATGGTCGAGATCCGATCGGATTTGTCATCGCATTATGGGGGTGACGTGGCTTGTCCCGGTGGACGCCGCGTGGCACACTCTCGGCCCTCGGATCAAGATCTAACGGTTCACAACAAATCTAACCTCCACTGCTACAGGATACGTGGCGCAACCTCAGCCGATGGATCTAAATCCAACGGTTAGGATCTATCCTAAGTCATCTCGGTTGAAGGCTACGCGGCGCGATCTAAACCGTTAGATGTAGATCTAATGGTCTCCAACGCATCTGGGCTTTACGGGGTTTAGGGCGACGTGGACTCACCGTAGCGGCCGGATCTTGATCGGACGGCTGAGGAAGTTCGTGGGCGACGATGGCGGCGCGACGGAGCTAGGTCACCAGAGATGGAGAAGACGACGCGGAGAACGGCGTTTGCGGCTTCTCTAGCGACGCGAAGGGTACCCACGGGCGTGCCTCGCTTCGACGGTTCCGGATCTGCGCACGGATGCGGCGGGGAAGCTGCGAATGGCGCCGGGGAAGAAGAAGTCTGTGGCGGTGCTTAAGGAACTTCGACGAGCAATTGAGCAGGGACAGTGGTGGCTAGGGCACAGAGGATTGGGGCGAACGACGCGCGAGCAGCAGGCCAACCTCGGGCACGTGCCCAGGCTTTAAATGCCGGCTCGGACGCCAAGATCCTTGCGGATTCCACGGCGAGGCTGGTACGGGCGGCGGAGTCCGGCTCAGGCACGGTTGGGCGACGTGGCACGATCGCGTACGTCCACGCGGGCCCAATCGAACGGCTCGAGGCGCGGGGCGACGCGGTTGGCTCTTGGCCGTTGGATCCAATCCAACAGTCGGGCGACGTTAGGGTTAGGGTTTGCTGGCGGCAGCACGGGTCAGGCTGCGACGTGGCTGGCTCGGTTGGTCCAACAGTGACCGACCGGTCGGACCGATTCCCAGCGATTAAACAATTAAACTAATTCGTTGAAATTCATTTAATTCGGGAAAATAGTAAAATACTCAAAAAAAAATTCCAGGAAAATTATGGAAGATATTTTAAGGCATTTTGGACTCAAATAAAATACTTTCAACAAAAATTTATTTAAAGCTTTTAATTATTTAATTATCTCAAAAGGGAATAAATTCAAATTAAATCCAAATAAATCCCAAAAAATTCCAAAAATTCTCAAAAGTGCAAAATACCATTTAAATGCATGAAAAGCAAAAATTGGGGTACTACAAACCTCCCCCCTTAATAGAATCTCAACCCTGAGATTCAGGGCTGACTAAGGAATAGGTTCAGAAATTCTTTTCTCAAATCCTCTTCGCGCTCCCAACTCGCTTCGCTCTCTGAATGATTGCTCCACTGGACTCTGCAGAAACGAGTTGACTTGCTTCTCGTCTCTTGATCCATTGTGTCCAAAATCTTCACCTGGTGTTCCTTGTAAGTTAGATCTTCCTGCAGCTCTATTGACTCTAGCGGCATCTGTTCATCTGGCACTCGGAGACACTTCTTCAGTTGCGACACATGGAACACATCATGTACTCCTGCCAAGTACTGTGGCAACTCCAATTGGTAGGCAACCTCTCCTCTACGGCTTAGGATCTTAAATGGTCCAACATAGCACGGTGCAAGTTTCCCTTTGGCATGGAATCTCTTAACTCCCTTGAGAGGTGTAACTTTGAGATATACGAAATCTTTCGGTTCAAAACTTAGATCTCGGCGTCGGTTATCGGCGTAACTCTTTTGTCTCGACTGAGCTATCTTCAGTCTTTCCCGGATCATGGCAATCTGCTCTTCGGTTACCAGACCATAAAAATTCATGGCAGTGGTACATTACGCTTACCAGACCATAAAAATGCCAACGCCCAAGGGGATCCTAACCATAAAGGGTGACGCACGCACTGCGGTGAGATGCGACAAGAAGAGCTTTGAGATGGTCGAGGAGGTTCGCCCTAGCAACCCCGTTAGTCCAGACAAGCGCCAGAAGCACCAGAGCATCCCTAGTGTTCCATCGATCAACTGCATCGATAGCGAGCCCGCAGAAAAGACGATGGGGAGATCAAGGTCGTTCCCTTGGATGCGTTAGAGCCTTCCAAGATGGTCATGGTGGGCACCAACCTCAACCCCAAATAGGAACTCGAGCTTGTCACCTTCCTCCAGGCAAACCGCGACATCTTCGCCTAGCAATCGTCCGACATGCTTAGAGTCCCTAGGGAGGTGATCGAGCATCTACTAGCAGTGGACCCCAACATCAAGCCGGTAGTCCAGAAGCAGCACCGCTTCACGGAGGACCGCAAGCAGGCCATACAGGAGGAGATCGACGCTCCTCAAAGCCGGCTTCATCCAAAAAGTACAGCATCCTACGTGGTTGGACAATCCAGTCCTCGTCAAGAAGCCTAACGGCAAGTGGAGGATGTGTGTCGACTACACCGATCTCAATAAGGCATGTCCCAAGGACCCTTTTCCCCTCCCCCGCATCGATCAAATCATAGACTCGACGGCGGGCTGTGAATTGTTAAGTTTCCTAAATGCCTATTCGGGGTATCACCAAATTAGCATGTCCACCGAGGACGAGGAAAAGACCTCCTTTATCACCCCGTTGGGTGTTTTTTGTTATGTAAAGATGCATTTCGGACTCAAATGTGCCGAGGCCACGTATCAACGATGTATACAAAATTGTCTGAAATCCCAGATCAGGCGCAATGTTGAAGCTTACGTCGATGACATCGTAGTCAAGTCTAGAACCAAAAGTTCGTTAGTGGAGGATCTCCGAGAAACATTCGACAATCTCAGGAAGTATCGAATGATGCTAAATCCCAAGAAGTTCACGTTCGGTGTCCCGTCCGGAAAGCTCCTCGGGTTCCTAGTATCTAGTCGAGGCATCGAGGCCAACCCGCACAAGATCGAGGCCATCAACCAGATGCGCTCGCCGCGGACGCTAAAAGAGGTACAAAATCTCACGAGGTGCATCGCAGCCCTCAGTCGATTCATCTCTCGGATGGGCGAATGTCGGGACCTGAATTTACGAATCTGAAACCCTCTGTGTATACCGCACTAGTCCCGGATCACGCTAGTGCACACAGTGGCAACAAAATTGACATTATTCCTTTCATCAAATTAACTAAGAAGGTAGTAAATAGTAACAACGGACCTTATGGTCAAAGTTTACATAACAATGCCTTAATGGCTTAAGAAGCAAATAAAATTCTTGCAGCAGAAAAATAAAAATAACTTGGGCCATACGACATGCCACAGGCAATCGTCTGGGGAAACGCCATCCTAGTTCACGTAGTCTTCATAATACTCCTCCTCGTAGAACTCAATACTTCCCTGTTCTTCCTCAGCAACTGATCAACAGAGGCATAAAGCCGTGAGTACAAAAAGTACTCAGCAAGCCGTAGGGAATGATGCAAATAATGTACGGCTTGACAAAGGATAACCATATGGTTATTTTGTAGAAACCGATAACTTGAATGTAAATACAATGTATAGATTCAAAGCATAATTGACAAAGATAATAATAGCTGGTAAATCAATGGTAAAAAACAACACAAGATTGGTGAGGCATCACCCATCACCAACTACATCACCATTAACCTCTAAACTCAACAGTATTAATATTTTGACTGTTGAGGAACGCGGTATGCTACTCTAGCACAAATTAAAAATTTCTACCGCAAAACCAGAAAAGCTACTCGCAAGAAGGGGATCATAGATCAATTACCACTAGACGCGCAGTTGCAGAATCCTTCGCACGTCGTTGTAGTGGATCATTCTGGCTGCAGTCGTGGATCGTCCTCGCCTCACCGTGGATCGTCCTCGCTTGGTTGCGGATCCTCCTCACACGCCGCAGTCGTAGCAGCGTCACCACAGCAGTCCACACGTCCGGGGATGGGACGCCGTGCGTCGTTGTGCAAGCACCGGGTCGCTCGGCAGGGGCAACAAGAGGAGGTGGCTAGGGTTTCTGGCGAAACACCTTTAAAACGCATGAAAGCATGTTCTACACCCAGCCTCCTCCCCTCCTTATATAGCCACGAGGTGAAACCCTAGGTAGTCAGGGCCCATCTACGCGCTAAGCCCACGAGGTCCATTAATTACGGATCCAATCCGAATTAATGCGTCCCAGCCCGTTAAGTGTGTGATTCGGAAAACCCTTTTCTAATCCAATAGTCGGTAGCGGCTCCTTGCAGAGCATGCCAACTCCCAAACGCATATGATTAAAATATTGATGTAATAATCCCTTTTGCCAAACTATATGAAGATCAAACTCAAGGCAAGAAGCATGTCATCCTTTGACAGTCCAATCCATCTCTCGTATCCATGATATATTAATAAGTTTTGATTGACTTCTCAATCACGGCATGGCCATGCACTTACTTAATCATATCACATGAGTGGCCTAGACATATATCTCCGTTACACTGGAGTGGAAAATTCCATCTTGACTGCTCACTTCCCTCTGCATGTTTCATAGTAAACATGAAAGCTACCTTTATAACTCCGGTTAGGAAATAGTGTTTGGTAACCCCAAGGTAAACTATTACATATGTAGGGAATGTGATAATCTCAGGTCTAAGGATCATACATCTACTATGTATGAGATACACTGATGACATATAAGAATGCAACATTTTTGCAGTGTCCCATTGCGGGCCCATTGTCGGGACCCGAATCTGCAAATCCGGACCCTCTATGTATTCAGCACTAGTCCAGGAACGCGCTAGTGCACACAGTCTCAACAATGGTAAATATCACAATCATACCACTCAATACTAATAAAGTACTTTAATTAGATAATCAAACTGGTTGCCTGACCTTAAGGTCAAGTTACAAATATACGCCTCGCAGGGCGAAACTTATTAAAAGAGAAATAATAGCAGCGGAAAAATAAGATAACGTCGTGGCGCCATCCAGTATACCACAGGCAACTGACTGGGCTCGCTCCCTAGTTAGACGGTTCCTCTTGGAGCTCCTCCTTCAAAGCTGGTGTAGTCTCCTCTTCAACTGGTGTTGTATTGCGGCAAGGGTGAGTACTTGGTACTCAGCAAGTCATGCACAGAATGCAAGCTAATATACTATATGCATGGCTTGATACAAAGGAATAGCTCAAGGTATATTTGCAGTAAAGAGCATTTAACAAATAATATAAGTAGATTCGAAAGCAGTAGAAACAAGTATATCATTAATAACTTTTCCAGGAGTTAAATACACATCTTTCCCAATCCTAAACCACATTTCCATCAACATCATTATTAAACCAAACCCAACCTTTCAAGTCCAAGTTATTTTTGAGAAAGTCTAACCCTTATTTGTAATTCGGCGATGTCCAATACCGCGGACACGGCTATTCGAATAGATTGTACACTCTGCAGAGGTTATGCACTTTACCCACAAGATACGATCAAACACCACAAAGGCGAGTTTAGTAACAAAGTCTTTCGGAAACTTCTAACAATACAAGTGGTCCTCCCGGTGATTGCACACTAACCCTTCCCTTAGCGAAGGCGAAGTTTAGGCCAATCCACCGTTAGATGGGTACTGCCGCGACCCCAGACGCTCCCAGTACAACTTACACAAAGGGTGTAGTTGACACCCAGAGGTCCCATAGGTACGTTATTAGCAACTTAATCAACTAGGTCTGTCCCATTACAGACATGTGGTTGCACGCTTGACTCAGTTCAAAGGCTTGCAAGGTTAAGTCCTTAGGGTGACCAGGGCAAGACTACCCGAAGAACCAAAACAATGTTCCCGGTGCCACAACTGGCCCACCCGATCATTCTTGCCACATGCCCCGGTCGAAAACTAGTTATCAAACCCCAGTTGATTACCATGCACCACGTGCCATCAACATCACATGATACCTTTCCAAAACAGGTTCAATATATCATTAAGTCAATATTAACATTTGATTGTCCAAAATCATGTCATGAGCACGTAGCAGGTCTAAGCAATATACTACAACGATCTAAATTCCCATGTTGGCGATTTAGTAATGTCCAACTATTTAATCCACAACTAGGGTGACAAGGGATCATGGCACATATATATTTAACCAAGGTGTCATACAACAATTTGGCGATTTGCACGCGTTACGAGTAGACGTTGAAGTGCCGGAAGGATTCGAAGGAGAAATATTGACTCAGTTCAAAGGCTTGCACGCTTGAACTAACATGCAATAAATTAAATCAAAATAGATTTCAAAATAGGATCAATATGGTCAAAGCACAACTTGCCTTCAAATAGTCTTGCCCTGGTCACCCTAAGGACTTAACCTTGCAAGCCTTTGAACTGAGTCAAGCGTGCAACCACATGTCTGTAATGGGACGGACCTAGTTGACTAAGTTGCTAATAACGTACCTGTGGGACCTCAGGATGTCAACTACACCCTTTGTGTAAGTTGAACGGGGAGGCGTCTGGGCGAGGCCAGTACCCATCTAACGGTGGATTGACCTAAACTTCGCCTTTGCTAAGGGAAGTGTTAGTGTGCAACACCGGAGAGGACCACTTGTATTTTTAGAAGTTTCCGAAAGACTTTGTTACTGAACTCGCCTTTGTGGTGTTTGACTGTATCTTGTGGGTAAAGTGCATAACCTCTACAGAGTGTAAAATCTATTCGAATAGCCGTGTCCGCGGTATTGGACATCGCTCGGGAATTACAGTCAAGGGTTAAACTTTCTCAAAAATAACTTGGACTTGAAAGGTTGGGTTGGATTAATAATGATGTTGATGGAAATGTGGATTAGGATGGGAAAGATGTTTACTACACTCCTTGAAAAGTTATTTATGCTTTACTTGTTTCTACTGCTTTCGAATCTACTTATGATACTTGTTAAATGCTCCTACTGCAAATATACCTTGAGCCACTCCTTTGTATTAAGCCATGCATGTAGTATATTAGCTGCATTCTGTGCATGACTTGCTGAGTACCAAGTACTCACCCTTGCCGCAATACAACACCAGTTGAGGAGGAGACTACACCAGCTTTGGAGGAAGAGCTCCAAGAGGAACCGTCTACTTAGGGAGCGAGCCCAGTCAGTTGCCTGTGGTATACTGGATGGCGCCACGATGTTATCTTATTTTTTCGCTGCTACTATTTCTCTCTTAATAAGTTTCACCCTGCGAGGCGTATATTTGTAATTTGACCATAAGGTCGAGCAACCAGTTTGACTATTTAATTAAAGTACTTATTTAGCATCGAGTGGTATGATTGTGATATTTACCGATGTTAAGACTGTGTGCACTAGCGCGTTCCTAGACTAGTGCTGAATACACAGAGGGTCCGGATTTGCAAATTCGGGTCCCGACATTTTGTAAGTATCTCTGATTGGATATCATCGTAGTGAGCAACGATGAATAGATCAGTATATGTACTGATCGATGATCATGTTTCATAGATCATGCGATATGAAGATATCAACAATACATTGTGAACGCATGTTGGAGAACATGTGTTAGATGGATGTAACACCCCAAAATTTTGCTTTTCTTAAATCCATGTGTGATTTGGCACTTTGGTGAATTTTTGGAATTTTCTGGAATTTATTTGGATTTATTTGGAATTTATTTGAATTTATCCCCTTTTGAAGTAATTAAAGAATTTGACTTTGCAAATAAAATTTTGTTGGAAATATTTTATTTGAGTCCAAAATGTTCCAAAATATTTTCCAGAATTTTTCTGGAATTTTTCTGAGTCTTTTGCTATTTTTAATGAATTAAATGAATTTCTGGGAATTAATTGAATTATTTCATCGCTGGAAAATGCGAATGGATTTGTACTGTTCACCCGACCGAGTCCGAGTCAGACTCGAGCTCGAGTCCGACCCGAGCCAACCGTTCCGGTCGAACCCGCTCGGCCGAACCCTAACCCGCGTGACCGTTGGATCTTGATCCAACGGCCACGATTGAGCCACGTCACCCGGACCCAAGCCTAACCGAGCCAGCCAGCTCACTGAGTCGGACCCGAGTCCAACTCACGTGACCGTTGGATCTTGATCCAACGGCTCACGTTGAGCCACGTCGCCCTATCCGTGTCGCCGCCGGACTCCGCCGCCGCCCGTGCGTGGGCCCTCGTTTTCCGCGCGTTTCACGGACGTCGAGGGAGTATTTAATGCGCCGCCACCCATGTCGTGACGCCGACTTCTGTGCGCACTCGTAGCCCTAGACAACGTCGCCCGAGCCGCCGTGGTTGCGCCGCAATCGCTCGCCGGAGTTGATTGTGTGTTCCGTCGCGGTTTTCCGTTGTTTCCGCCGCCGTCTGCCATCTTACTGATCAATATAATGGTATACATTTATTGGACCAATAATCATATTATTATTCATAAACATAGTCATGTTACAATCATCTATATGACTGCCGCAAGGGCTTAACACTAACATTGACATCGAAAACAATAGTGAACTTCCCGTTCACTCCCAACAAACCACTTCCAACATTTTATGAAAACACTATACCCCGTGTGAAATCCCCAGGCACGTCCATGACTACAGACACGGCTATTCGAATAGTTTAACACACACTCTACAGAGGTTGTACATCTTTACCCACAAGATATGACCAACTCTTCTTGCCATACGTAATTAACACACTTCCTTTGGTGTGTCGGCAGAGAGATCATAACATGGCCTTTACAATGCTCTGTCTAAATTCAGTAATTGCCCCGCTAAGGTTTCACCCCTCAGGACCCCCTCTTGCGCCATGTGAGTCTACCCGTCTATCCCGGAACCCACAGAACCACGACAATACTCAAATTTAGACATTGCAAATTAATTAGCCAGGTCTGTCTTATACCAGACATGTGGTGGTACGGTTAGGCCCAATTCAATGGCGCACAGGATTAAGTCCTTAAATATACTCAGGCAAGACAACCATATCCCAAATGTGCTAACAGCACCCCCTTTACAGCACAATCACTTGCCCGAGTGAAAACAATTTTGTATAACCAAGACCAATGGCACACCCTGCCATCGTACAACAAATTTTACAACAGTGGCTACCCGCCACGATTCCATATCTCATTAAGTCAATATTATTAATTCATTATGTGACATGAACCCATCGTAGAACTATGCAGGTCTAAGCATAGTTACGATAACCCAATGTTGGTACTACAATCATATCCAACTAGTAAATGACCCAACCTAGGATGACAATGGATACATGGCATTTTAATGATTCAAGGTGTGATAATGGCAATCAGGTATTTAACTATTCCCATAAATAATACTTGTAAACAAATAGCATGCATTTGTATGAAACAAAAATACTTTTGCAAACATAGGTCCAACATGGTCAAGGACTACGGCTTGACTACACCAGCAGCTAAGATATCGAAGACTTGAGGCTCAGCGATGGTGTCGGCGGCTTCGATGGATTCTTCGGCTACACGCAAAACGAGACACAAATAAATAACCAAAAATAAAATAAAATCTAAAAATTATAAAATTAGTACTGGCAGATAGATGGTGATTTTAGATGAATTTAGGAATTTAAATCACTCGATTCGGAGTTACGACAGAAGAGAACGAGAGTTTCGAACTTGGATTGGAAAGAAAATCGGTAAAAAGGAAAAAGGTATTGTAGCTACAGTGATTTTGTCGTAGCTACAGTACTCATGGATTCCCGAACGAACAGAATACAGAGAAACTAGAAATGCTAAAAGCTTGTAGGTGAAGGAAGAGTGGGCGGGGTTGGGGATGGTAAGTACTGGAAAGGTCTCGACGACGCGAATCCAACGGTGGTGTCGGATTTCGGAGAGGATTACAGGATTGAGAGCAATCTAAGTCGCAAACTTCTTCAATTGATGATGAACAAACGCGAAATCCGTCGAAACGAAGGCGAAGTAGCATAAGGGAAGTGGATAGATGGTTTGGCGCGAGGAGAGGCAAGAAGCCCCCTTTTTATAGGGCAAGAGGAGGACCGGAGTGGGTGTATTCATGGAAGAAACAGAAAAACATTTTCGCAGGATTTAATAGCAATTCATGAAGGATTTAATTGAGTATTAACTTTGGAACGTTACGAATGCGATGAGGATTACGAATATTATTTTTTCAGAATTTTTGGGGCAAGAATCGGAAGGGGTTCAAAGCTTTTGTTGTGCTACAATGGTGGAGAGAGAGAGAAGATCATTCTCTGATGGCAACGGCTGGAGGTTGAAGAAGGTACTATTCATCTGACATGTTGACCCCTATGAATAGTGGAGAAATTATGACGCGAGAGATAAAATAGCAAAGAGGTCCTAAAAATCCTAGAAAATTTCTCAAACATATTAGGGAATAAATGGAACCAAATAAAATTGGTTTCATGATTTTTGGATGAATTTTGGAATTTGAATGATACCGAAATGAATAAATTGAATTTGAATAGTGTTTCGAGGAAGAGCACGAAAGATAAAATAGCAAAGAGACTCTATAAATCTTGGAAAAATTCCCAAAAATATTATAGAATATTTGGAACCTAATGCAATAGGTTTTGGGATTTTTGAAGCAATTCAGAACCTTGAACGAAATTCTCAAGTAAGGATAGAATTTGGAATTTAGGACTTTGCGGACGATAATGGAATGAATTCCATTTTCGAAGGGATAAGGAATGCCAGGATAATTAGAACTCCTATTAAAATACAAAACTTTAAATTAATTAATTTAAATTATTTTTTTTTAGAAAACCAAAAATGGGGATGTTACAGCGAACGAGGGCTCCCTTTTTTCCAATTGCTCAAAAGACAAGAAAAGTTCGAGTGGAACAAGGAGGCTGAGGAAGCATTCCAAGAGCTAAAAAGGTACTTATCTTCTCCCACTATTTTGGCATCCCCTAACGAAGGAGAAGATATTTTTTTGTATGTTGCAGCAACTCCACAAGTAGTAAGCACTGTCTTAGTAGTCGAGAGGGACGACCCCAACAAAAAGATGAAAGTACAGAGGCTAGTCTACTATGTGAGCGAAGTTCTGCACGACGCAAAACTTCGGTACCCCCAGATCCAGAAGATGCTTTACGCAGTCTTAATGACATCCAGAAAGTTGCGACACTACTTCCAAGCGCACAAGATCATCGTAATGACGACGTTTCCGCTCAAGGAAGTAATCCGAAACCGGGATGCAATTGGACGCATAGGCTAGTGGGCCGTCGAGCTCAATGAGTTCATGGTTGACTTCGCTCCAAGAACCAGCGTTAAATCAGGAATCCTAGTGGACTTCGTGGCAGAATGGACACATGTCGAGGAGAAGAAGCATGAAGCCTCCGATTACTACTGGGCGATGTTCTTTGATGGCTCGCTTAGCCTGTAGGGTGAGGGCTCCGGCATCTTGTTCAAATCTTCGACAGGTGAGGAACTTAGGTATGTCATCCAACTCAATTTTCAAGCTTCGAATAACGTAGCAGAATACGAGGGACTGGTCAACGGGCTTCGGATAGCTACTTCGCTTGGGATAAAATGACTGCTCGTGAAAGGGGACTCACGGTTAGTTGTAAACCAAGTGCAAAAAGATTACCAGTGTGTGGATGACAATATGGCAGCATACCTAAGTGAGGTTCGCAAGCTAGAGCACAAGTTTGACGGCTTGGAGGTGAAACACATCCGACGGGGTGATAACACCATAGCCAATGAACTTGCGAGGCTCACTTCGTCCCGATCACCTGCTCCCTTAGGGATCTTCATGGAGAATCTCCTAAAACCTTCTGCCTCCCCTAAACAGGAGACAGAAGCCGCCCAACTCGACCAGCAGCCTAGTCGAGTCAACGAGGTGGAATATGCAGACACGGAAGCTGCATTACTCGAACGCGAGCTGACTTGGATGCCCCCATTCCAAGCCTATCTCGAAAGTTGAGAGATCCCTGACGATGATGCTTCAACTGAGAAAATTGCTCGTAAGTCCAGGCTGTACACTTTGGTAAACGACAAGCTATACCGAAAAGGGAGTAACGGAATCTTGATGAAATGCATCACTCAGGAAGAGGGCAATAAAATATTGCTCGATATCCATGGAGGCTTCTGTGGCAATCATGTGTCCTATCGCACCTTGGTCAGAAAGGCTTTCCGGCAAGGGTTCTATTGGCCAACTGCCCTCCAGGATGCTTGCAAGTTGGTAAAAAAGTGCGAAAGCTGCCAATTTTTCGACAAGCAAACCACCAGACCAGCCCAAGCGTTGCAAACTATTCCTCTATCTTGGCATTTCTCCGCCTGGGGCTTGGATATCTTGGGACCTTTCCCGAGAGCCCAAGGAGGTTACAAGTTCCTGTTCGTGGCCATCGATACATTCACTAAGTGGATCGAAGCCGAACCCGTCAGGAACATCACCTCAGAAGCGGCCAAGAAATTCATGAGGAGCATAGTTACCCGATTTGGCATCCCAAATCGAGTAATAACAGACAACGGTTCACAGTTCAAGAGTAATGCCTTCACGGACTTTTGCGAGGAACTGGGAATTAAACTTTGTTTTGCCTCAGTTGCTCATCCCCAGAGTAACGGCCAGGTCGAATGAGCCAATGGTCTCATCCTGCAGGGACTCAAAACCCGCGTGTTTGATAGGCTCAAGGCCTACTCGACTCGGTGGGCAAAGGAGCTACCCTCAGTGCTGTGGGCTATTCGAACCTCGGCTAGTCGAGCCACCGGTGAAACACCATTTTTCTTAGTCTACGAAGCCGAAGCCGTGCTCCCGATTGAGTTAACCAACGGATCACCCAGAGTGGAAAATTACTCAGAAGAAGGACAAGAGCAAACACGGGCAGACGATGTAAATCTACTCGAGGAATATCGAGATTGAGCTGCCCTTCGAGCAGCCAAATACCAGCAAGCGTTATGAAAGTATCACAGTCAGAGGATCAGCGAAAGAGTACTCGACCCAGGAGATTTAGTACTATGAAAGGTGCAAAAGCATGATAACATCAACAAGCTATCACCTAAGTGGGAAGGTCCTTATCAAGTCATCAAAACAACTCGACCTGGATCCGTAAGGCTATCTACACTCGACGGAACAACGCTGGGAAATTCTTGGAACATCGATCAGCTCAGAAAGTTTCATACGTAGACTGAGAATGAGGCATACTCCAGGTAAGCACTTTCATTTCTATAATTTAATTTACATTAACAAAATATTCTTCTAAGTACAGGAAGATGCCCTACGAGCTCTTGCTCCGGTTCGGGTCATCATCGTGCCTGCCCTCAACCCGCGGAGACTCAAAGGAGGAGGACGAGAACGGCAGCTTGATCGGCCCCGGCCTCGAGGCGCCGGTGGACTCCAAGCTACCGGCGGGAGAAGGAACTCCGTCGCCCTCCCGGGCACCTCCCCCTTCCCCCGGTCCGTCGGTGGCGGCCGCAATGCCCTCCCACTGCGTAAAAGAAAAAGGCTCCGGGCGAGAGGCGGTGTCAATCCTACTCCTCTTCTCCAACGGCGGCGAAGGCATCCCCTCCGTGGAGGTCCTCGAGTCGCTGGGAGTCCGCGGCCCTCCAGCGGTCTCCTCTTTCGCTCGTGCCCTCCTCTCCTCCTCCCTGGCCTCCTCCTCCGCCTCTTGCTCGAGAGCATCCCAGTCAATCTCGTCATCGTCGTCTGACAAGATAAGGACCAAGGGGGGAGCAGGGTGGAGGAGTAGCCATGAGTGCGCTAGTGCTACGAGTACAGAGGGAAGAAAACGAAGTGGCAAAAGGAGACTGATGGCCAGGGAACAAGCCGTTCCAGATTCCCAGAATCGGCACGAGGCACGGATACCAAAGCGACGCCCAAAACATCATAACAAAAAGGGTCACACAGGAGTCGAAGCGATGCTTACGCCCAAAGTCTCGGCCCGATACGTCCATCAGGTCGAGACTCGGGGGCTACATCATGCGCGCATTTTCACGGTGCTTACGCTCTGTGAAATCATGTGCTGAAAAATTGGCTTTGAACTGAAAAATTAACTTAGAATTGGATTTGCAAAATGTGCTTGTGCATGTGTTTGACAATTTGACAAGAAACAGTAAGTTTCGCTTTGGCGCCGAACCAAACTTAAAGAAAACAGTAAGTTTCCCATGTACAACGGACCAACTTTCTTGGTCCTTTGTAAACATGCTTTTGACAACCTAATTCTCCCATGTACAACGGACCAACTTTCTTGGTCCTTTGTAAACATGCTTTTGACAACCTCGTTTTCCCATGTACGACAGACCAACTTTCTTGGTCTGTCGTAAATGTGTTTTTGAAGGTTGTTGTGCCAAACCAAGTTATTGAAAAACAAGAAGTTTTACATGTCTGCGGACCAAATTTTTGGTCCGTCGTGAATGGGTTTTTGAGCGATTTTGAGATTGAAATTTGAATTTGATTTTGAGATTTTGAAATTTGTGATAATTTCATGATACTTCTTTTGAAGTGGACTTTATGCAATGCTCATGTGAGTAGTTGCATGGATTGACATTGAGTCAAGTCGTGGACTTGTGCTCGGATTTGTTTTGTGGTTTGTTCATGTGCAGGTATTGCTCGAAGACGAATGTGGTCGATGACGGGACCGGAACTAGGTTCATGGAAGAACCGAGGTTCGGGACTAGGTTCGAGGAGGAACCGAGGTCTTGGTGGTCAAGGATGTCATGCGGGACGTTCGGGCTAAGGGAATGGTGCACATGAAGAATGGTTAGTCACGTGAGAATGGCAGGAGGTCATTCGCGTGCAAAGTGTTAGTCACGTGAGTATGGCAGGTGGCCATACGCGTGCAAAGTGTTAGTCACGTGAGTATGGTAGGGTTGCCATACGCGTGCAAAAGTTGTACTCGGCCAGGTTGGGCCAAGTAGAGTTGTGTTGGATACAAATTCCTTCTAGGGAATAGGAATTGTATTCAGAACTCCTTGTGGGTTGGTCCTTTAAATAGGAGGGGTTGTCTCCTGTTGAAGGGCATCCAACCAAGGAGAGCTGAGCGCATCAAGCTTTGAGCTTGGTTTTAGGGTTTGTACTCTTTTGATGAGAGTATTTTAGACAAGAAATAAAGATCAATTCTTCCAAGATTTTTGCGTGCTCTGATAACCACGTCGCTTCTGATATTTTCTGTTTTGGTTCTTGTTTGCATGCTTGTTCTAGTTCTAGATTGGTTTTTGTTCTTCAAGTTTTATCTTGATTTGATCCATCAAAAACCTCTCTAGGGTATTGATCTAGTGTTTCTCAAAGTCTAGTTGATCAATCTTTTGTCGTTCTTGTTTAATCTTGAAGTTTTGATTAGATTGATTCTCGTCAAGTTCTGGATCAGCAAGCTTGCGAAGCTCATAACTTTTGATCCGTAAGTCCGATCGAGCTGATTCTTTTTGGGTTCGATTCGTATTGGAATCTAGTTTCTTGTGTCCAAATTTCAGATCGTTTCGACGGTTGGATCTCCGGGAATTCTCGTTTTACCAAACCTCTGTTATTCTGTTTTTGTCGAAAACGAGGCAATTATTTGGTTCTGTTTTGGGGTGAACTTTTATTAGATCAAGAATTTGGTTTTAGCTTCCGCACAATCATTCACCCCCCCCTCTGATTGCTATATTCGTATACTTCGATCCTACAAGTGGTATCAGAGCAAGGTTTCTCTAATCTATCTTAACCGGTGATTAGATCAATGGATCGTTATTCGACAAAACCATGTGTGTTCGATGGTGTTGATTTTCAGTTTTGGAAGGCCAAGATGGAGGCGTTCATCCAAGCACAGGGCTTCACAATTTGGGAGAAGGTCTACAAGCCATATGAAGTCCCTGCAAACGACAACGTCAACGACACCAATCGCACACATGTTGAAGCAAATAGCAAGGCGCGCAACTTGATCATCCAAGGCTTGGGACGCAGCGACTTTGATCGTGTGGTTCATCTTCGATCCGCATATGAGGTATGGAAATCTCTTTGTGATTACCATGAGGGTTCTAACTTGTCAAAGAGGTTCGCCAAGATATTTACAAAAAGGAATACATGCGTTTTGAGATGAAACCTAGTGAATCTATAGATGACTTCTTTGCGTTTCAATAAAATTCTTAGCAATCTTCGTCTTTGTTGGAGTTAGCTACACGATGCTGAAAATGCTCGACAATTGCTTAGTGCTTTGGACATGTCAGTGTGGGAGATGAAAGTAACATCTATACAAGAATCTACTACCATGAGCACACTCACATTAGATGTTCTTTACTCTAAGTTGAAAACTCATGAGTTGGATGTTCTTGCCAGGAAGGGTAACATTAAATCAATTGCTTTGATCTCCAACCCTAACATGTTAAATGCAAATTCTTCTTCTAGCTTTGCCTTGTCTTCCATGTCTTCTTTAACAGATGAGCAACTTGAAGAGTTTCCCGAAGAAGATCTGGCACTACTCTCTTCTCGCTTTAACAAAGCTTTGCAGAATGTGAGAATGAGAAAGAGAGGTGGTCCTCCAAGATGCTACGAGTGTGGTGACCTCAACCATATTCGCACAAACTGTCCTAAGCTTGCAGGAAAAACATCAAAGGAGGAGAAGGACAACGACAGAAGGAATGAGAAGAAAAGGCTCTCGTCAAATGATAGGAAGAAGAAGAGCTTCATCAACCGCAAGGTGGTTCACCGAGTTCTTTCCGCTCTTGAACAAGTCAATTTGAGCGATGTGGACTCGGAGAGCAGCGAAGATGATGCAACTCCAAGCAAGCATGATTTGATGGGATTATGTCTCATGGCAAGCAGCAAGGATAGCTTCACCGAGGGGCGACCACGACAAATGACTTCAATGAGGTAGATCCCTCTTATGATGAATTAGCTATTGCTTGTTGCTCGTCTTGGAAAATTGCTTGACAAGCGTGATAAGAAAATTAAGAAACATGATTTCATTATTGAATCATTGAATGCTGAAATTACTAGACTTAAGACTTTGATTCCTAGTGATGATACTTGCAAATCATGTGACTTAATTTACAATGAGCTCACCTTGCTTAGAAAAGAACATGCTCTTTTGTTACATCTAAATGAGAAAAATGAGAAACATGTTGTACATGCTAGCTGTTCCATCGATGATTTGCATAGTTCAACTTCCTGTTCTAAATGCTCAACTCTTGAATTAAAACTGAAAGATGCAAATGCTAGGGTTTCTCAATTGGTGATAATCTGCTTTCACATGAAATTCTCTCATGCTCAACTTGTCGCAAGCAAAAGGAAAAATAGATGTTCCTGCAATAATTGTTTAATTCTTGCTAAGAAAGTTGATTACACTGCAAAACTCTTTGGAACGATTCACTAATGGCAAGAAAAAGTTGAACATGATCTTGGATCAATCTAAGGTTAGCACAAACAAGAGAGGTTTAGGTTTTGATCCTTATGCCACATATGAAACTAAACCTACTTAGATCGTTGTTCAGGCTCCTTGCAAAATTGAGTTATTTAATGAGCCTAAGAAAATTGCTTTTCAATCTGCTTTGGTTTTTATCTTCTACTATGATGAATGCAAAATGTGCTTTTCTTGTTAAAGCTAAACATCATGTCAAGTACACTTGCACTCATTGTGGTAGAGATGGACACTTAGTAAATTTTTGCTTTAGACTAGCCAAACAAAGAAAAGAAGGAAAGAAGCGAGGCTAGGTCAAATTTCAGCAAAGCACATTTTTATGCGCCTAGAGTGATGAAAACACCTACATTCCTACAAACATGGGAAAAGGCAAATCTGATTTTGTGCATAAAAATTATCGTGTTGTACCCATCTTGTTGTGCGTCGTGTGTCTCAAGATCTTTGGATTCCCAAAAATCTCATTCCTAACCCCAAGATCTTGAGGCCTCGACATGTTTTGCTATGTAGGCTTCTCGCGCAAGGAAGGAGAACATATGGCTAGTGGATTCCGGATGCTCACGCCACATGTCCGGTAATAAGAATTGGTTCTCCTCCCTCACTCGTGCATCTCGTGCTGAAAGTGTTACTTTTGGAGATGCTTCTTCCTCTTCTGTTGTGGCAAAAGGTACAGTAAAGGTAAGTGACAAGTTTATGTTCAAGGATGTGGCTCTTGTTGAAAACTTGAAATATAACTTGCTTTCTGTCTCACAAATGCTTGATGAAGATCTTGAGATAAGCTTTAAGAAAAATGAATGCAAAGTGCTAGATGCTTCAGGTGATCTTGTGTTCAAGATTTCTTGTTTTGGAAGAGTTTTTAAAGCTGATTTTGATGCATCACCTTCTTCTAAACATAGGTGTCTAATTGCCAATGTTTCTAAAGATTTATTCTTTTGGCATCGTAGACTTGGTCATGTTGGTTTTGATCATCTTACTCGTGTAAGCGCTTTAGATCTCATACGTGGCTTGCCTAAGCTTAAGGGTGATAGCAATTTAGTATGTTCCTCTTGTAGACATGGTAAGATGATTGCAGGTTCACATCCACCTCTTACCATGGTGATGACAAACGCTCGGGACAGCTTCTACATCTTGATCTGATTGGACCATCTCGAGTTCAATCCTTTGGAGGCAAATGGTATGTGCTTGTGATTGTTGATGATTTTTCTAGATACTCTTGGGTATACTTTATGGCATCTAAGGATGAGGCTTTTAGTCATTTTAGAAGTCTTGTTCTTAGGCTTTCTATTGATCATCCAGGAGCTCTCAAAGCTATTAGAAGTGATAATGGAACTGAATTCAAAAATGCTTCTTTTAATCACTTTTGTCTTGAAAAGGAATTGATCATCAATTTTCATCACCTAGAGTGCCTCAACAGAATGGTGTAGTTGAAAGGAAAACAGAACATTGGTTGAGATGGCTAGAACCATGTTAGATGAACATCACACTCCTAGGAACTTTTGGGTGAAGCGATTTCAATTGCATGTTATGTTTCAAACCGTGTGTTTTTGAGATCAAAATTGGGTAAGACTCCATATGAGCTTCGGTTTGGACATAGACCTTCTGTTTCTCACTTTCGAGTTTTTGGATGCAAATGTTTTGTCTTGAAATCTGGAAATCTTGATAAATTTGAAGCTAGATCAACTGATGGCATTTTTCTTGGATATCCTGCTCATACTCGTGGCTATCGTGTGCTTGTTTTGGAGACTAACAAAATTGTGGAAACTTGTGAAGTTACTTTTGATGAGTCTAGTCCAGGTACTAGTCCAAGTGATGCAGGTACAGGCGCATACATTCAGGGGGAAAAAATCTTTGAAGATAATGATGATGTTGAAGATGATGTCTTGACTCTTCCTAATGCACAACAAGTTGTAGCACCCTTGGCACCTACTACTACATCACCTACAGCTAACCATCCTCAAGCTACAACATCATCTGTACATGCTGAAAATGAAGAAGGAGAAGGAGAAGTCTCAAAAGCCAATACTCCTTGCACATTCAAAAATGCATCCATCTGAACAAATGATTGGAGACCTAAATGAGAGAGTCACTCGATCCAGGTTTATTCATTCGACACTCATGCTCATTCTGCTTTAGTTGCTTCTTTTGAACCCAAAGATATATCTCATGCATTATCTCGAAATCTTGGATCAATGCCATGCATGAAGAATTAGAGAATTTTGAACGAAATAAAGTTTGGAAACTTGTCTCACCACCTCCTGATTTTAATGTTATTGGAACTAGATGGGTTTTCAAAAATAAACAAAGTGAGGATGGTGTTGTTGTTAGAAACAAGGCTAGATTGGTTGCTCAAGGTTACACTCAAATTGAAGGCTTAGATTTTGATGAAACCTTTGCTCCTGTTGCTAGAATTGAAGCCATTAGAATCCTTTTAGCTTTTGCTGCATCCAAAGGTTTCAAATTGTATCAAATGGATGTGAAAAGTGCTTTTCTTAATGGCTACATAAATGAGGAGGTTTTTGTCAAGCAACCACCTGGTTTTGAAAATCCAAAGTTTCCAAATCATGTGTTCAAACTATCAAAAGCTTTGTATGGTTTGAAACAAGCCCCTAGAGCATGGTATGATAGGCTAAAAACCTTTTTACTTGAAAAAGACTTTTTAATGGGAAAGGTTGACAAAACTCTCTTTTAACTCAAGCAAGGCAATGATCAACTATTCGTTCAGATTTATGTTGATGATATTATCTTTGGTGGTTCATCTCATGTTTTAGTGTCTGAGTTTTCAGAAACAATGAGAAAGGAGTTTGAGATGAGTATGATGGGTGAGTTGACATACTTTTTGGGATTTCAAATCAAGCAAACAAAGGATGGTACTTTTGTGCATCAAAGCAAATACACAAGAGACTTGCTACATCGTTTTGGGATGGAAAACAAAGAAACCAATCATGACACCTATGGAAAGCAATTGCACGCTTGATCCGGATGAAAATGGTGAGCCAGTTGATCAAAAGGAATATAGAAGCATGATAGGTTCACTTTTGTACCTCAACGCATCAAGGCCGGATATACAATTTCTTTGTGTGCTTGTGTGCTCGTTTTCAAGCTTCCCCACGTGCTTCACATCGACAATTTGTCAGCGAATTTTCAGGTATCTTCATGGAACTCAAGATTTTGGTATTTGGCTTTACTGCTTCCTCATGCATTAGTTTGAGATCTTTTACGATGCTGATTTTGGAGGATGTAGAATTGATAGGAAAAGCACTTCTGGTTCATGTCACTTCTTGGGAAATTCTCTCATTGCATGGTCATCTAGAAAGCAATCTTACATTTGCACAATCAAGCTGAATCTGAATATGTGGTCAGCTGCTAGTTGTTGTTCTCAAATTCTTTGGATAGTAGCTACACTTAAAGATTATGGGGTTATTTTGGATAGTGTTCCTCTTACGTGTAATAACACTAGTGCAATTTGCATTGCTAAGAACCCTGCAACATTCAAGAACAAAACATATTGACATCAGATTTCACTTTCTTAGAGATCATGTTGAAAAAGGCAACATTGTGCTTCATCATGTGGATACTGAACATCAATTGGCAGACATTTTCACAAAACCTTTGTCTTCTTCTCGTTTTGCTTTTATTCGGGGAGAACTTGGAATTGTTCATCCAATGGGATTGTTTTGAGGGGGAGTTTCTTTGCCAAGTTCTTTCACTTAATGAGCTCACTTTATCATATTTCTTTATATGTTATGTAATTGAGCTAATATATGATAATCTAATTGTCTCACTTGAACTAAAAATGACATTGCGGAATTCCTGGGTGATTGCCTATAGCTAAATACTCTGTGATATCTCACTCTTCTAGGCTTGATATTGAATCCTCTTGACAAATTTGGGCTATGAAGCAAGTGTGGTTTCAACTTTACTCTTTCATAAGACCTTTTAATCACTTTTGCATGTTTATAATCAAAGAAAAATGAAAAGAAAAGGGAATCAATAAAAAAGGGTTGTTAAAAGCAAAAGCCTCAAGTTATGAGCTTCAGGATGCTTTCCCTAAAAGATAAGATGTATGCTTCAAGCATGCCATTCCCTCAAAACACAAGATGTATGCTTCAAGCATGCCACTCCAAGGAAATAAAAGAAGTATGCTTCAAGCATGCCACATGCAGTTTACTGTTTAAAGATTAAATTGGTCCACTAGATTGGAGTTGAAACTACTTGCTCGCCCTGATTTGTTATTTGCTTCAACTTTGAGCCTTTGTTTTTTCTGCTAAGATCTTGCTTAGTACTTGGCTATAGTTGACTAAATTGAGGTTGAGATGCATGTCATTCCCTAACTTGTTAAAATCACTTCAAGATCATGTATTTTGCATATTATATGATATATAAGGATATATGATCGAATGAGCTCATCTTTTCCTATCTTGGCACTCCCTTGTTTCTCCTTGTGAAATCATTGTTTCAGAAAAATTTTGAACATGTTCTCTTTTGTACTCTTGATGAATCCATTGTCAAAGGGGGAGAAAATTGGGAATTGTTGAAAAGATTAATGAAAAAGGGGGAGAAGAAAAAGGGGGAGTTGTTTCTGGAATTTTTGGGAGAAGTTTGGAGAATTTTGAAATTTTTGGGCACATTGCACATTCACACACTTTTTCATTCTCAGGGGGAGATTTTGTTTTGCTTTTGGTAAAAAGGGGAATTCTGTGTTTTCTTACTTTGGTCTTTGATCCTTTGGATTTCAAAATCTTTTGTAAAGTGAATGCCAAATGTTCAATTCTAAGTAGTGTTGCCAATGTTTTCATCAAGGGGGAGATTGTGAAATCATGTGCTGAAAAATTGGCTTTGAACTGAAAAATTAACTTAGAATTGGATTTGCAAAATGTGCTTGTGCATGTGTTTGACAATTTGACAAGAAACAAGAAGTTTCGCTTTGGCGCGGACCAAACTTAAAGAAAGCGATAAGTTTCCCATGTACAACGGACCAACTTTCTTGGTCCTTTGTAAACATGCTTTGACAACCTAATTCTCCCATGTACAACGGACCAACTTTCTTGGTCCTTTGTAAACATGCTTTGACAACCTCGTTTTCCCATATGCGACAGACCAACTTTCTTGGTCCGTCGTAAATGTGTTTTTGAAGGTTGTTGTGCCAAACCAAGTTATTGAAAAGCAAGAAGTTTTACATATGCAGCGGACCAAATTTTTTGGTCCGTCGTGAATGGGTTTTTGAGCGATTTTGAGATTGAAATTTGAATTTGATTTTGAGATTATGAAATTTGTGATAATTTCATGATACTTCTTTTGAAGTGGACTTTATGCAATGCTCATGTGAGTAGTTGCATGGATTGACATTGAGTCAAGTCGTGGACTTGTGCTCGGATTTGTTTTGTGGTTTGTTCATGTGCAGGTATTGCTCGAAGACGAATGTGGTCGATGACGGGACCGGAACTAGGTTCATGGAAGAACTGAGGTTCGGGACTAGGTTCAGGGAGGAACTGAGGTCTTGGTGGTCAAGGATGTCATGCGGGATGTTCGGGCTAAGGGAATGGTGCACATGAAGAATGGTTAGTCACGTGAGAATGGCAGGAGGTCATTCGCGTGCAAAGTGTTAGTCACGTGAGTATGGCAGGTGGCCATACGCGTGCAAAGTGTTAGTCATGTGAGTATGGTAGGGTTGCCATACGCGTGCAAAAGTTGTACTCGGCCAGGTTGGGCCAAGTAGAGTTGTGTTGGATACAAATTCCTTCTAGGGAATAGGAATTGTATTCAGAACTCCTTGTGGGTTGGTCCTTTAAATAGGAGGGGTTGTCTCCTGTTGAAGGGCATCCAACCAAGGAGAGCTGAGCGCATCAAGCTTTGAGCTTGGTTTTAGGGTTTGTACTCTTTTGATGAGAGTATTTTAGACAAGAAATAAAGATCAATTCTTCCAAGATTTTTGCGTGCTACAGTAACCACGTCGCTACAGTATTTTCTGTTTTGGTTCTTGTTTGCATGCTTGTTCTAGTTCTAGATTGGTTTTTGTTCTTCAAGTTTTATCTTGATTTGATCCATCAAAAACCTCTCTAGGGTATTGATCTAGTGTTTCTCAAAGTCTAGTTGATCAATCTTTTGTCGTTCTTGTTTAATCTTGAAGTTTTGATTAGATTGATTCTCGTCAAGTTCTGGATCAGCAAGCTTGCGAAGCTCATAACTTTTGATCCGTAAGTCCGATCGAGCTGATTCTTTTTGGGTTCGATTCGTATTGGAATCTAGTTTCTTGTGTCCAAATTTCAGATCGTTTCGACGGTTGGATCTCCGGGAATTCTCGTTTTACCAAACCTCTGTCATTCTGTTTTTGTCGAAAACGAGGCAATTATTTGGTTCTGTTTTGGGGTGAACTTTTATTAGATCAAGAATTTGGTTTTAGCTTCCGCACAATCATTCACCCCCCCTCTGATTGCTATATTCGTATACTTCGATCCTACACGCTCCAGTCCCGACCCGATGCATCCATCAGGTCGAGACTCGGGGGCTACATCGCGCACGCATTTTTTTTGCGATTCTTACACCCAAAGTCTCAGCCCGATGCGCCCATCAGGTTGAGACTCGGGGGCTACATCGCACGCACATTTTCACGGTGCTTACGCTCCAGTCCTGACCCGATGTGTCCATCAGGTCAAGACTTGGGGGCTACATCGCGCGCGCATTTTTTGCGGTGCTTACGCTCCAGTCCCGACCCGATGCGTCCATCAGGTCGAGACTCGAGGGCTACATCGTGCGGGCATTTTTTGCGGTGCTTACGCCCAGAACTCGACCGGATGCGTCCATCAGGTCGAGACCCCGGGGCTACATCGCGTGCGCATTTCATGGTGCTTACACCCAAAGTCTCAGCCCGATACGTCCAACTCTCCACTTGGTATAACCACTATCGGATATTACCCAGGCACTCCACTCGAAGGAGACAAAAATCGACCTCCACGGTCATCGAGTAAGGTAACCTCAAAACATAGGTAACGCGATAAAAACTCAAGTACTATTTTCTTTTCTGGTATTACGTTTCCTTCTGGCCTAGCCTTAGGCATGTGGCTCTTTGCCCACATTTATTCGAGCACACACTTGGTACGTAAGCAAACCAGACCAAAGCACCGCCGTGTCTAGGCCCGACAACGAGCAGAATCTCTCCCACGCGCATACGGGTAACAGATCGTCAGTCATCTAACACCTAGTGGCCAGCAGGAGACGAGGTCTCTAGTCAGCTTTTCACGCGTGGTCCGATGGATCCGAGTATGCTATGCAGCTTAAGTAAGAGGCATCAATAAAGGTGTGTAAAAACCGTATGTTTCAGGTTGGCGCACTTTTTTCTCTTTACCCGACACCTCGAGTTTTTACTCGAGGGCGTCTCGACCTAACAAAAGTTTTTAGAAAGTACACAGGTACAAGTCCCAATGCAACGACCGAAAGAATAGTTGAAACAGTGCTAAAGCAAGTTTGCACCCACGATGTGTGACCCTTTCTCATCGATAGGGGGAAAGCGGAACAAAAACACACTGGGCAAGCAACGTCTTTAGCATTGATAAGCATACAGCATTACAAAAAGAGGAAGGAAAAATAAAACGCGTTATGGATCCTGGAGCGTGTCATCCACCTCTTCGAATGACATACCCATCATGTCCACTAACGTCGTGGCAAAGTCCTTGAAGGATTCTACATGGTCGGCGGCTTCGGTCAAAGTGCCTGCGAAACCCTCACTCAAGTAGCGGAAATTTAGGCCCGGATGGTGACTCTTCACCATGCTAAGTGCGAACGCAGCGGCCTCTCGAGCCGCGTTCGCCATGTCTTGGCTAGGGTCCGACTGCAATTGAGTACGCATGGTCTCCACCTGGGCTTCGGCTTGCCCCTTCTCGACGATCGCCTCCCTCGCCTGGGCTTCAGCTTCCCCTTTCTCGATAATTGCTTTCTTCGCCTTGGCTTGGGCCTCCTCCAGTTGAACCCAGAGAGTTGCTAGCTCAACCTTCATGTCAGAAGTTTCTTGGCGGGCGGCCACGAGCTGCTGCCCGGTCTAATCGAAGAGGACCCTGAGTTCAAGCAAGGCTTTGTTGGCCTCAGGCCAGTTTCGGGCAAGCGTTGGAGGCAATGGGAGGGTTGAGGTCGAAGGCGAAGGAGCCAGGGAGGCTGCAGCACCAGTTGTGGCGCTGGTAGAAGCAGGAGTTGCTCCCAGCAAACCACCGTCTGTCGTTCCCCTATTGGATAATGTCAGCCATCAGAATGGGGAAAGGACATCGAGAAAGCAAAAAGAAAACGAAATTTACTTGGCCAAGGGATACTGTACTCATATTCTCTTCTTCGAAGGCTTCCGTGTCAAAGGTCAGAGTCAAGAAGTGATCACGGCAGGTGCTGGGACAATATTCTCTTTTTCGACCTGCTAGTCGAGTAAGTAACCAATCAACTACGGCTAAGTAACAAGCAACCACGCGTGGTGTTAAAAGTACCGACGCGCTGGTCGAAGGAAGCTCTGATCGAGGCGACAGTGGTAGGGGCATAACCAACCTCTGAAGATCATCCCTCAGGGTATCTCGCTGTTCATCCATCAGTTGTCGAATGAATTCGGGGCTAAGCTCGTAACATCTAAGCAAGGGATTGAAGATCACCTGAGCGCGCGACCGTGTTTGGGCCCTTTGGGGGCGAAGGGAGCTCTGGGAGCAAAGGTTCCTCGGTGTTAGAAAGAACCTCGAGCTCTCGACCTCCAGCATTTTCATCCTCAGAAGCAGCTAGAGGTGGCCCTTGCTCAGGTACAAGAACGGATGGCGGAGCCTCCAGATTGATCTCATCCCTCCTGGAGGTGACAACCGCGGCGCCCAAACCATCACTTTCAAGGTCGATGGTTCCCTCTGGTAGTTCATTCTCATCTCCAAACGTCGGCTGCAGGTGAGGTTGATAAGCAGCGCGTAACATATGCACGAACAATGCATTGCATAGCCCAAAAGCAGCACTCACCAGTGGTCGAGAAAGGGCTTTGGAGAAACCCACTATGCCGCTGCGGCCCGGGTGGGAACCGTGAAACAATTTGCTCAGATGGGCTCGAATGCCTGTAGGCAACAAAACTGTGAGGAAAAACCAAGTATCAGTACAATGCCACTAAAGCAGAAATAGACGGTGCATCACCAACCCTTTCTGGCAAGGGAGTCACTGGTAGTATCCTCGGACCCGTCATAGTCTCAAGCCAAGTGATCACGACTCTTGAGGGGGCTAGTTCACCGAGCGATGAAGTCGTACGCCACATCCCAGCCGGTCAAGCCCCGCTTCGCCAGCTCCGCGATCTCCCGGACATAATGTACATTGTGGGCAGTCAAAGGAGGAGTTCGGGACCAGAGCTTAGTAGGAGCTCTCAAAGCTGATGTTCAAAGATGTGGCTCTTGTTGAAAATTTGAAATATAACTTGCTTTCTGTCTCACAAATGCTTGATGAAGATCTTGATATAAGCTTTAAGAAAAATGAATGCAAAGTGCTAGATGCTTCAGGTGATCTTGTGTTCAAAATTTCTCGTTTTGGAAGAGTCTTTAAAGCTGATTTTGATGCATCACCTTCTTCTAAGCATAGGTGTCTAATTGCCAATGTTTCTAAAGATTTATTCTTTTGGCATCGTAGACTTGGTCATGTTGGTTTTGATCATCTTACTCGTGTAAGTGGTTTAGATCTTATACGTGGCCTGCCTAAGCTTAAGGGTGATAGCAATCTAGTATGTTCTTCTTGTAGACATGGTAAGATGATTGCAGGTTCACATCCACCTCTTACCATGATGATGACAAACGCTCGGGACAGCTTCTACATCTTGATCTGATTGGACCATCTCGAGTTCAATCCTTTGGAGGCAAGCGGTATGTGCTTGTGATTGTTGATGATTTTTCTAGATACTCTTGGGTGTATTTTATGGCATCTAAGGATGAGGCTTTTAGTCATTTTAGAAGTCTTGTTCTTAGGCTTTACATTGACCATCCAGGAGCTCTCAAAGCTATTAGAAGTGATAATGGAACTGAATTCAAAAATGCTTCCTTTGATCTCTTTTGTGCTTTGAAAAAGGAATTGATCATCAATTTTCATCTCCTAGAGTGCCTCAACAAAATGGTGTAGTCGAAAGAAAAAGCGAGCGTTAGTTGAGATGGCTAGAACCATGTTAGATGAACATCTCTCTCCTAGAAATTTTGGGCTGAAGCTATTTCAACTGCTTGTTATGTTTCAAACCGTGTGTTTTTGAGATCAAAATTGGGTAAGACTCCATATGAGCTTCGGTTTGGACATAGACCTTACATTTCTCACTTTCGAGTTTTGGATGCAAATGTTTTGTCTTGAAATCTGGAAATCTTGATAAATTTGAAGCTAGATCAACTGATGGCATTTTTCTTGGATATCCTGCTCATACTCGTGGCTATCGTGTGCTTGTTTTGGAGACTAACAAAATTGTGGAAACTTGTGAAGTTACTTTTGATGAGGCTAGTCCAGGCACTAGTCCAAGTGATGCAGTCTGGCGCATACATTCGAGGGAGAAAATCTTTGAAGATGATGATGATGTTGAAGATGAGGTCTTGACTCTTCCTAATGCACAACAAGATGTAGCACCTTTGGCACCTACTACTACATCACCTCTGACTAACCATCCTCAAGCTACAACATCATCTGTACATGTTGAAAATGAAGAAGGAGAAGGAGAAGTCTCAAAAGCCAATGCTCCCTTGTACATTCAAAAAATGCATCCATCTGAACAAATGATTGGAGACCTAAATGAGAGAGTCACTCGATCCAGGTTTATTCATTCTGACACTCATGCTCATTCCGCTTTAGTTGCTTCTTTTGAACCCAAAGATATATCTCATGCATTATCGGCGAATCTTGGATCAATGCCATGCATGAAGAAATAGAGAATTTTGAACGAAATAAAGTTTGGAAACTTGTCTCACCTCCTCCAGATTTTAATGTTATTGGAACTAGATGGGTTTTCAAAAATAAACAAAGTGAGGATGGTGTTGTTGTTAGAAACAAGGCTAGATTGGTTGCTCAAGGTTACACTCAAATTGAAGGCTAAGATTTTGATGAAACCTTTGCTCCTGTTGCTAGAATTGAAGCCATTAGAATCCTTTTAGCTTTTGCTGCATCCAAAGGTTTCAAATTGTATCAAATGGATGTGAAAAGTGCTTTTCTTAATGGCTACATAAATGAGGAGGTTTATGTCAAGCAACCACCTGGTTTTGAAAATCCAAAGTTTCCAAATCATGTGTTCAAACTATCAAAAGCTTTGTATGGTTTGAAACAAGCCCCTAGAGCATGGTATGATAGGCTAAAAACCTTTTTACTTGAAAAAGGTTTTTTAATGGGAAAGGTTGACAAAACTCTCTTTTTACTCAAGCAAGGCAATGATCAACTATTCGTTCAGATTTATGTTGATGATATTATCTTTGGTGGTTCATCTCATGTTTTAGTGTCTGAGTTTTCAGAAACAATGAGGAAGGAGTTTGAGATGAGTATGATGGGTGAGTTGACATACTTTTTGGGATTTCAAATCAAGCAAACGAAGGATGGTACTTTTGTACATCAAAGCAAATACACGAAAGACTTGCTACATCGCTTTGGAATGGAAAGCGACAAGCCGATCATGACACCCATGGAGAGCACTTGCGCACTTGACCCTGATGAAGATGGTGGCGAGGTTGATCAAAAGGAATATAGAAGCATGATAGGTTCACTTTTGTACCTCAACGCATCAAGGCCGGATATACAATTTCTTTGTATGCTTGTGTGCTCGTTTTCAAGCTTCCCCACGTGCTTCACATCGACAAGTTGTCAAAAGGATTTTCAGGTATCTTCATGGAACTCAAGATTTTGGCATTTGGCTTTACGCTTCCTCATGCATTAGTTTGAGATCTTTTACGATGCTGATTTTGGAGGATGTAGAATTGATAGGAAAAGCACTTACTGGTTCATGTCACTTCTTGGGAAATTCTCTCATTGCATGGTCATCTAGAAAGCAATCTTACATTGCACAATCAAGCTGTTGAATCTGAATATGTGGCTTTGCTAGTTGTTGTTCTCAAATTCTTTGGATAGTAGCTACACTTAAAGATTATGGGGTTATTTTGGATAGTGTTCCTCTTCTGTGTGATAACACTAGTGCAATTTGCATTGCTAAGAACCCTGTGCAACATTCAAGGACAAATCATATTGACAGCAGATTTCACTGTCTTAGAGATCATGTTGACACAGGCAACCTTGTGCTTCATCATGTGGATCTTGAACATCAATTGGCGAGACATTTTCACAAAACCTTTGTCTTCTTCTCGTTTTGCTTTTATTCGGGAGAACTTGGAATTGTTCATCCAATGGGATTGTTTTGAGGAGTTTCTTTGCCAAGTTCTTTCACTTGATGAGCTCACTTTATCATATTTCTTTATATACTATATAATTGAGCTAATATATGATAATCTAAATTGTCTCACTTGAACTAAGAATGACATTGCGGAATTCCACGATCCGATTGCCTATAGCTAAATACTCTGTGATATCTTACTCTTCTAGGCTTGATATTGAATCCTCTTGACAAATTTGGGCTATGAAGCAAGTGTGGTTTCAACTTTACTCTTTCATAAGACCATTTAATCATTTTTGCATGTTTATAATCAAAGAAAAAAAAGAAAAGGGAATAAAAAAAGGGGTGTTAAAAGCAAAAGCTTCAAGTTGTATGCTTCAGGCATGCTTTCCTTAAAAAATAAGATGTATGCTTCAAGCATGCCATTCCCTCAAAGATAAGATGTATGCTTCAAGCATGCCACTCCTAGAAAATAAAAGAAGTATGCTTCAAGCATGCCACATGCGATTTATTGTTTAAAGATTAAATTGGTCTACTAGATTGGAGTTGAAACTACTTGCTCGCCCTAAGTTGTTAGTTGCTTCAATTTTTAAAGCCTTGCTTTTTCTGCTAAGATCTTGCTTAGTACTTGGCTATAGTTGACTAAATTGAGGTTGAGATGCATGTCATTCCCTAACTTGTTAAAATCACTTCAAGATCATGTATTTTGCATATTATGTGATATATAAGGTTATATGATCGAATGAGCTCATCTTTTCCTATCTTAGCACTCCCTTGTTTCTCCTTGTGAAATCTTTGCTACAGGAAAAATTTTGAACCTATTCTCTCTTTTGTACTCTTGATGAATCCATTGTCAAAGGGGGAGAAATTTGGGAATCGTTGAAAAGTTTAAGGAAAAAGGGGGGAGAAGAAAAAGGGGGAGTTGTTTGAGAATTTTGGGAGAAGTTTGGAGAATTTTGAAATTTTTGGGCACATTGCACATTCACACACATTTTCCTTCTCAGGGGGAGATTTTGTTTTGCATTTTGGTCAAAGGGGGAATTCTGTGTTTTCTTTTTGGTCCTTGATCCTTTGGATTTCAAAATCTTTTGTAAAGTGAATGCCAAATGTTCAATTCTAAGTGGTGTTGCTAATGTTTTCATCAAGGGGGAGATTGTGAAATCATGTGCTGAAAAATTGGCTTAGAATTGAATTTGCAAATATATTTGTTCATGTGTTTTGTCAATTTGACAAGAAGCAGTAAGTTTCACTTTTGCGCCGGACCAAGATCTCAAGAAACAGTAAGTTTCCCATCTACGACGGACAAACTTTGTTGGTCTGTCGTGGACATGCTTTTGAACTCATTGAGCCAAACTCAATTTTCCTCAAAAACCAGTAAGTTGTGCATGTACGACGGACAAAGTTTTGGGTGCACGTGAACGTGTTTTTGAGCTCATGAGTCGAACTCAATCTTCCAAGAAACCAAGATAAGTTTTGCATGTACGGCGGACAAACTTCTTTGGTCGATCGTGAATGGCTTTTGAGGTTTGATTTTCGCATGTCTGACGGACCGATTTTGTTTGTCCGTCGTGAACGTGTTTTCGCGAGAATGATTTCTTCTTGGAACCGAAACTTTCACTTGTACAACGGACCGATTTTGTACATCCATTGTGAATGGTTTTTTGAGTGATTTTTCATGTGTACGCGGACCATATTTCCTTGTCCGTCGTGAATGCGTTTTCTTTGAATTAGGGTTTTGAGCGTAATTGAAATAATTTGAATTTGAGATTATGAAATTTGTGATGATTTCATGATGCTTCTTTTGAAGTGGACTTTATGCAATGCTCATGTGAGTAGTTGCATGGATTGACATTGAGTCAAGTCGTGGAGTTGTGCTCGGATTTGTTTTGTGGTTTGTTCATGTGCAGGTATTGCTCGAAGACGAATGTGGTCGATGACGGGACCGGAACTAGGTTCATGGAGGAACTGAGGTTCGGGACTAGGTTTAGGAGGAACTGAGGTCTTGGTGGTCAAGGATGTCATGCGGGACGTTCGGGCTAAGAGAATGGTGCACATGAAGAATGGTTAGTCACGTGAGAATGGCGAGGAGGTCATTCGCGTGCAAAGTGTTAGTCACGTGAGTATGGCGGTGGCCATACGCGTGCAAAGTGTTAGTCACGTGAGTATGGTAGGGTTGCCATACGGCGTGCAAAGAGTTGTACTCGGCCAGAGGTTGGGCCAAGTAGAGTTGTGTTGGATGGGATTCCTTCTAGGGAATAGGAATCGTATTCAGAACTCCTTGTGGGTTGGTGCTTTAAATAGGTGGGGGGTCTCCTGTTGAAAGGCACCAAGTAGAGCTGAGCGCATCAAGCTTTGAGCTTGGTTTAGGGTTTGTACTCTTTTGATGAGAGTATTTTAGACAAGAAATAAAGATCAATTCTTCCAAGATTTTTGCGTGCTCTGAGAACCACGTCGCTCTGGTGTTTTCTGTTTTGGTTCTTGTTTGCATGCTTGTTCTAATTCTAGATTGGTTTTTGATCGTTGAGTTTCATCTTGATTTGATCCATCAAAAACCGTTCTAGGGTATTGATTTAGAGTTTCTCAAAGTCTAGTTGATTAATCTTTTGAAGATCTTGTTTAATCTTGAAGTTTTGATTAGATTGATTCTCGTCAAGTTCTGAAATAGCAATCTTGCGAAGCTTATAACTTTTGATCCGTAAGTCCGATCGAGCTGATTCTTTTTGGGTTCGGTTCATACTGGAATCTAGTTTCTTGTGTCCAAATTTCAGATCGATCCGACGGTTGGATCTCCAGGAATTCGTGTTTTACCGAACCTCTGTCATTCTGTTTTTGTCGAAAACGAGGCAATTATTTGGTTCTGTTTTGGGGTGAACTTTTAATAGGTCTAGAATTTGGTTTTAGCTTCCGCACAATCATTCACCCCCCCTCTGATTGCTATATTCGTATACTTTGATCCTACAGAAAGGTTGAGTCTAGGTGCGATGCCCAGGAACGGCTCGCAAAGATGCACAAACACGGTCAACATTGTGAATGAGTTGGGCGTTAGATTGAAGAGCTAGACCAAATAAAAGTCCAGAACAGAAAGAAGGAAAGCCGAAGGCAGAAAATTCAGACCGCAGTAAAAGAAAGATGCGAAGGCCACGGTTTCATCCTTGTCTCGCGGAGTAGGGTACGGCTCACCCGCAGAAGGACGCCAGTTGACTAGCGCACGAGGGGGAATCATGCCTTCCTTCTCCATGTCAACGAGGCGCTCCTCGGACATGATCGAGGGCTGCCAGTGCTTCTTAAGCCCTTCATCCTCGAGCAACACCTCATCGGTCTCCACCTCCTTCGGTGGGGCACTGCCTCCGATAGCCCTTGCACGGGATCCGGCGGCCATTGCAAAGGGGAGAAATTTCTCGTGGACAGAGAAGGTGAAGATAATGGCAGAGAAGACGAAACTCTTTGGAAGCTTAGGTGATGGATGCTTAATTGAAGACGGAATATATACAACTCCCTTAGCCAGTAGTGGGTAGTTCTGTTCCCCATTACACGGCGCAACAAACGGAGGAGTGGTTGGAAATCAAAGCAAGCGCGCGAAACATCGCAACTTTTTGCAGACTGCCACATTTAATGTCGCACATTCCCAACACGTCGATATTTTGAACCGAGTCTCAACTCTGTTCAGCATCGAGTTCTCAAGGTCAATATAGAGCAAGGAACCGGTATACGGATAATCCAAGGAAGGTTGACATACGGGCTGACGACCCGACATCCTCCTACTTTGTAACACCCCAAAATTTTGCTTCTCTTAAATTCATGTGTGATTTGGCACTTTGGTGAATTTTTGGAATTTTCTGGAATTTATTTGGATTTATTTGGAATTTATTTGAATTTATTCCATTTTGAAATAATTAAAGAATTTAATTTTGCAAATAAAATTTTGTTGGAAATAATTTATTTGAGTCCCAAATACCCTAAAATATTTTCCAGAATTTTTCTGGAATTTTTCTGAGTCTTTTGCTATTTTTAATGAATTAAATGAATTACTGGGAATTATTTTAAATATTAAATCGCTGGAAATTCAACTCGGGTCAAGTACTATTCCTCCGATCGAAGTCAACCCGAAGTCGGACTCGAGTCCGACCCGAGCCACCGACTTGACCGAACCACGTTGAACCTTAACCCACGTGGACCGCTTCGGATCGAGATCCAACGGTCATGATCGACCGACTTCGACCGAGCCGTGTCCGGACCGGACCGTTGCGCCAAGCCATCGTGGCCGTTGATCGCGCCACGTGGACGGCCGCGATTTCGTTGCCCTCGCCGGATCCGAGCCGAGTCCTCCGGCCGCGTCGCAGTGTCAACCTCGCTTCGCGCTCTACACTGGCCGAGGCCCCCTTTAAATACGCCGCGCCGCCATCGGGAAGCGCACAACCGCCCGCACTCCGAGCCCCCTTCTCACCTCGCTGAGCCGCCGCCGTCGCCCCGCTTATTGCTCGCCGGAGTAGAGGAGGTCTTCCGCCGCGTTCTTCTTCGTTGATCCTCACGCATCCGCCGTCTTAAGCGACACCAAACCAGCCGAGATCGCCGTGTCGCGCGCGCTGGAGTGCCGGCCTTCACGCCGGAGTTGCACGGAACGCCAAGACGGAGGTCGTCTTCGTCTCCGGTCAAGCCAACGCCGCGCGCCATCACCCTCGCGAACTCGGACGGCCGTCCGATCTAGATCGGGCCGTCACGGTGAGATCACGTTTAGATCCTCGGATCTAATCGGCCGTTGGATTTAGATCCAACGGTCCAGATTGGCCACGTTCACCCCGTAACGCGTCGCCACCCGATCAACTGGGCCGTTGATTTTCGAATCAACGGCCGAGATTGTGCCACGCGTCTTGGAATTTGGACCGACGCGGTCAGCGCCGTCCACGCGCGCGTGCGTGTGACGCTGACACGCGGGGCCCGCGTGTCAGAGGGCCCGCATGTCAGTGGCTAATCCAGCCAAGCGCTGACGTCACCCATGACGTCACAGTGGGTCCCACATGTCAGCACTGTGGGCTGAGTCCCCGCTGACGTCAGCGATGACGTCACCCGAGTGGTCCCACATGTCAGTGACACGATGAGTCGTGGACCGAGTCCACGGTGGACCCGAGCCGAGCGTGGACCGAGTCCATGGACCGGCTGACGTCAGCCAACCAATCAGAGGCTGCCACGTGTCCTTGCTGACGCAATAATTAATTTCCGAAAAAGAAAATGATTTATTAATTCGAAATATTGATTCAAATTTAGATTCAAACTTCAAACGCTTATAACTTTTGCGTTTCAACTCCGATTTGAGTGATTCAAATTTCTAAATTTGTATAAAATTGAGATCTACCTAAATATGAATTTTATTTAATTTTTGGACTAAATTTTTTCTCTGTAATATTATTTAATTGATTATTTAAACTTTAATAAATCATAACTTTTGCATTTTAACTCCGATTTGAACGATTCCAGTTTCTAAAAATCCAGAAAATTATGTTCTCTCTGTTTATGGATTTTATTTGGAGTTTTGGGATGTTTTTGCCTAGTGTTTATTTGTGTATTTGCTATTTGCACGCTTTACGAGTAGACGTTGAAGTCTTGGGAAGGATTCGAAGGAGAAGTGTTGACTCAGGATCCAACTCAAGACCAAGAGCAAGTACTTTTTGAAGGCAAGTTGTGCTTTGACCATGTTGATCCTATTTCGAAATCTATTTTGATTTAAACTATTGCATGCTAGTTCAATTAGAAAGATATTTTGTTTAAACATGGGGTTAGATAAATACCAATTTCTTTGTATGACACCTTGATTATCTAAGTATGTGCCATGATCCCTTGTCACCCTAGTTGTGGATTACTAGTTGGACATTATTAAATTGCCAACATGGGTTTAGACCGACGTAGTACAACTGCTTAGACACGCTACGTGCTCATGACATGATTTTGGACAATCAAATGCTAATATGGACTTAATGATATATTGAACCTGTTTTAGAAAAGTATCATGTGATGTTGATGGCACGTGGTGCATGGTAATCAAGCGGGTTTGATAAACAGTTTTCGGCCAGGGGCATGTGGCAAGAGTAATCAGGTGGGCGGTGTGGCCTTTGGGGATGTTGATTTGGTTTTTCGGGTAGTCTTGCCCTGGTCACTCTAAGGACTTAACCTTGCAAGCCTTTGAACTGGGTCATACTTGCAACCACATGGTCGGAATGGGACGGCCCTAGTTGACTAAGTCGCTAAGGACTCACTTGTGGAGCCTCAGGGTGTCGATTACACCGCTTGTGTGATTGTGCGGGAGCGTATCGTGGTCGTGGGCCGATACCCATCTAACGGTGTGTTGGTCCCATACTTCGCCTTGGCTAAGGGAAGGGATGGTGTAGAGCACGAACCTGGAGAGGACCACCTGTGTTGTTTGAGGCTTCCAAAGGCTTTATTCTGAGGAACTCGCCTTTGTGGTGTTTGATTGTATCTTGTGGGTAAAGTGCATAACCTCTGCAGAGTTGAGAATCTATTTAAATAGCCGAGTCCATGATCGACAATGCTCGGGAATTACTGATCAAGGGTTAGACTTTACGAAAATAACTTGGATTTGAAAAGTTGGGTTGGTTTAACAATGAAGATGATGGAAATATGGTTTAGGATGGGGAAAAATGTTTATTAAATTTCTTGAAAGTTATTTATGCTTTACTTATTTCTCGCTGAATCTACTTTTATTACTTGTCAAAAGTCAAGCATCGCAAATATACCTTGAGCTATTCCTTTGTACCAAGCCATGCATATAGTATATTAGCTTGCATTCTGTGCATGACTTGCTGAGTACCAAGTACTCACCCTTGCCTCAACACAATACCAGTTGAAGAGGAGACTACGCCAGTTTCGGAGGAGGATTTCCAAGAGGACCCGTCTACTTAGGGATGCGAGCCCAGTCAGTTGCCTGTGGTATACTGGATGGCGCCACGATGTTGCTTTCGTTGTTTTTCCGCTGCCATTATTTCTCCTTTAATAAGTTTCGCCTTGCAAGGCATATATTTGTATCTTGGCCATAAGGTCAAGTAACCAGTTTGGTTATTTAAATAAAGTACTTTGATAATATCGATTGGTATGATTGTGATATTTACCAATGTTAAGACTGTGTGCACTAGCGCGTTCCTGGACTAGTGCTGAATACACAGAGGGTCCGGATTTGCAAATTCGGGGTCCCGACATACTTGATCCCCGCAGCCCGACACTACTCGATGCGGTCGACTACAGGCATGTATGGCATTATCTGTCCGAGTCCACGGCTTGGAGATAATCGACCTAATGCTTGGCGCGGACCCATCACTGAACAGAGTTCGGGGGCTACTGTCGAATATCTAAATATGGGATATGCACGCGCATTGGAAAGACGGAAATCATACCGTGTACCCCGTACACCAAGAGCCCTATCTCTACGAGAGAACAGGCTAACGGGAAGGGTATCCCCACATTTGGAAGGACTCAATCCTGCTCCCATAATGAGGAGACCAGATCGAGTACGATGAGCAGATAAGGAAAATCAGTTACCTACGAGGATCTCAGAACGAAGATCCCTGATCGGGAACGATATGGAGTCCTCATCCGGCAATATCTCGAGAAGATGGTGTATCCAGCTATAAATACAGAAAAGATGCACGGAGAAAGGGACCGAACCCTGAGAGAAGAAGCCATTGGAGCATATGCACAGAGAAGCCCGAGGAGAGCGTCTATTAGATACTAGTTGCCAGATTAGATCTAACAATAGTTCTCCCATCTTGTAACCAGAGATTACACCCCCTCAAATTTGTACTCTGTTTTAGCGATCCAATAGTGCTAAACAACAGGAGTAGGGTATTACTCTTCTTAGAGGCCGAATCTGTCTAATTCTTTGCCTTGTCTGTGTCTGTTGATCCTGCAAACCCCGAAGGTACCCTATTACAAATTTATCATCGATTTCATAACCTTCGACAATTGGTTTAAATTACAAAATATGTAATTATTTTAATCTTGGCCCATATGTCAGTGGCTCCATTTTTGAATCTGGTTTTAAAAATAAAAACCGACATGTGGGGACGGCTTTGTTAGTGACTGTTTGTGAAAGAGATATGAGCTCTTGATATGTAGGGCCCACTTGTTAGCGACTCAAAATAGAGTAGTAGCTCGGGTGAGGCTGCTGGAGATGAATGGCAGTGAAACTTGTGGTGTTGAGGCTCGTGATAGCAAGAGGAGTTGGAGGAGACATCGGGGAGTGGTTAACAGTGATCGGGAATGGTTGAAGAGGGCTAGCGGCAGAGTTCTATGGCGACGGCCATGGTGGATGGTGGAGAAGGGGCATGGTGGTGCTGAGGTAGAATTGATGGAGGGGAAAGCACTAGAGAGGTGAGGTGGTTCTATTTTAAGGGTTGGTAGAGGTGGGGGCCCACCGAGGAGGCTTGGCGACGGAGACCCAATGCAGTGAAAGGAGGTGATCGTGGCGGTAGCATCCTTGTAGAGCAAAGATGCTAAATGGGGTAGGGAGAGTGACCAGAGCATGTTAGGGAAGCTTCAACTTGGAGGAATTTGGAAATTGCTCACCGAAGAATAAGATTGAGCTTCGCTTGCTCTGGTTGCTCATAGCGGAAATGGAGCTTCCAAGTGGAGTAATGGTGTAGCCTTTCGAGAGGGGAAGGATGGGGAGCAGTGTGGGGGTTGAGGATATCGTGTGGAGCCCTTTATATAGGCATGTTGGTGAGGTCCCTAGCTTAGCCTGTGACCATGGTGTTGCGGCCAAGAAGAAAGGACAATGATGCGGCGTGAACATCAGCTTTTTCGTGCTCGCAAATGACTGTTCAGCAAAAGCCTTGTGTAGGTGGTGAAATGGTAGGGCACAAGCCTAACCGATGGGATAGGGCGAGGCATGGGTTTGGGCTTTGTCGTAGCGTGGGTGGTGCGAGGTGGCGTGGCTAGGGCTGACGGTGATGACCGATGATGTATGGAGACGTGGCGGTTGTTTATAGCGTGGGTTGTTATGGGGCGGCACGGCCTGGCGCACGTGCTAGCGTAAGTGGTGCCAGGGCTGGGCAAGCCTGGCGCGAGCGGTGTGGCGTGGGTGTGGTGATGTGGTAGGGGAGACGGGCACGTGCACATCAGAGAGATGGACAAAGAGAGGCTACAAGGGGAAAGCGCTTTTGGTCAAAAATACGTTTTCTCGCTAGAAAATACGATTTTTATCCATCTTTCCATTCTTGGATTTAAAATGATTTTTAAATAGGCTTTTAATTACAACTAGACATATCTGAAAAAAATTCTTAGAAATATCAAATTAATTCTAAAGTTTATGAAAATTTGTTTAGGTGTTCTTGAGGTGGCACTAATGTCTCTTTAAAATTTCTAGCTTTTTAGAAGCGCTAGGTCATTCTTGCATATTCTTCTAATGCCTCAGTTTTAATATGAAGTGTAGTATTTGATTTTTGCAAAATAGCAATCTAGCTCCAGAATTTATGAAACTTTTCGGAGAGGCACTTCAAAATATTTAGAACCTAAATAAAATACTTTATTTTTTTAGTTCCTAATTTGAAGTTTAAAATTCAGGAGCAACATCTAGAGAATGGAAAAGGTATTTTCTTTAAATGCCAAAATTCCAGAAAAGCCATAAAAATTTCAAAAATTCACAATAATTTTAGAAAATAATTTGACAACTTATTATTCTATTGAGGTACAATTTGGGATGTTACCATTAGTAAAAATTATTATTATTTTTATTTATGTTAATGCTAAAAACAATACATATTTCGGGAGAGAGACCAACAATTTGTTTATTTTTTCTACAATGCTAAACATATCCAAAAATTACATTTTAATTATTAATTTCTATTTGCATCATTTTGTTATGTTTATTTGGTTAATTTTGAGTGCAAGTCCACATAAAATTCCATTCAGAATATTTCGTCTTCCAAAATCTACCAATATGCATTTGAGTGCAATCGTACCATTTTCCATTGAACTATTTTCTGCGTTTCCTGCTCTTAGCAGACTTTTTTTAGATGAAAATTAGCAGACTTTATTGAAAAAGGCTGTGGCACTTGGCTGGCTTAGGTGGATGAGACGCAGCCAGAAGATTAGCATCGATGGGACCGAGGCTGACCAGCTAGGCCCCTCAGGTCACCCTCCCTGTGGCCTGCACCCGGTCCATACACTGCTTTCTCCTCACTTGTTTTTTTTCACAGTAGTTTTCTCTCACTTGTTTTGCCATATTGAATTAGCAGCCTTTGAATTGATAGAATACTTGCTTATGATGTTAGCTAACCACGGATGTGATGAAGTATTACCATTTATCATCCAATTATAGGAAGCTAACGTTGTTAGCATTAGAAGAGAAATTAACCACACTGGTTTGAAAAAAAGAACCATCTACATTTGGCCATTTGGGTCTTAAGGTAGAATATGCGATTTTGTTTATTTGTTGGACGATCAGACGATTAGGATGAGAATTTGCATTATTTTGTACTAAGATAGGTTTGCATTTTACATACTCTTTTATCGTTAGTCTTTGGAATTTGTTAGGTTGGAAAAAATGTTGAATTATTTAGAAGTAACAAACCTACCCATGGACGAAATTGTTCTATACAAAAACTGTATATGGCTTCACGTGGGTGAAAATAGGACAGGAAATATTCGCCCGATCCGATACTGTATCTGAAAAAAAAAATCCGTACCGATGTTATCCATATATGTATCCGGAAAATTTCATGTAATATGGGTTAGGATATGAGAAGAGCAATATCCGATTCGTATCCGAAAAATCTCATATAATATGGGTTAGGATATGGGAAGAGCAATATCCGATTCGATATCCAGTAAATATCCGACCCGATATCTGATAAATATCATGTAATATGGGTTAGGATATATGCTATCTGATTAGGCAAGTTGTAATATAATGTGAAACATAGTACTGTTGTGAGCCTGTGATATAATGTGAGCAAGTTGTAATATAATTGCACTACTTTCTGAAGCAAGCTCTTATTGTTGCTGTCACATTCAATATAATGTGAAACTAATGTCAATCGAGTCTTTGGATTTCTTTGGTTTCTTTGGATAGCATTTTGGTAATGATCAGTTTTTCTCCTATCTGATTAGGCAAGTTGTAATATAATGTGAAACTAATTGCTGCTGTGATATAATGTGAGCAGGTTGTAATATAATTTTACTAATATATTGACCATGGATGTGTGTTATCCGGCTATATTCATCATGTCAAAATTATGTATGTACTTGTGTTGTATAGTTGATTAATTCATGTGAATGTCGTATGGTTCATTAATATTTTTTTTTGCCTCATATACTATCTGACTATATTATCCGTTTCCGATCCGTATTCGTCATGTATCCGTCTCATATCGGAATTCGGACTACTCCGAATTCGTATCCATATCTGATATATCCATATCCGACTCCAAATCCAAGACAATAATATAGATTACGATACGGGACGATCAATATCCATCCGCATCCGATCCGTTTTCACCTCTACACGCTGTCCGTAGACCCCGTCTACAGGCCTTCTATCTCTAACGCGAAGCGTTCCCTCTCTCGGTCTCTCCTCTCCATCTCAATTCTCACCTCGTTCTCTCCGCCGCCGCCGCCAGTTCTCCACCGCCGCCAACTGCACTCCACCAAAACCCACCCTCTCCTCTCCATAAATATATCATCACCATCGCGGCTTCACCACTCCCAGATCTCAAACACCATCTACAATGGCGGCCGCATCGTCGCTGCACGCTGCGGCCCCGGCTGCCATCCCGTTAGCGGGATCCACCGGCTACAGATCCGTGACAGGTACGCTTTCTAGCGTGCGAGAGTAACCTTCTTGCTGCTTTTCCGCTGATTTGTTCGCTTTGTGTGTTGTTCTCTGCTGCAGCGGCGAGGGGCGTGCGCGTGGCGGCCAGATCGGGCGCCGCGAGGGCCGGCGGCAGGCTGGTGGCGCGTGCTGCCGTTGCAGTTGCGTGCTCTGTTCTTCTCTTAAAACAATTCTTACCTTACCCGCGTCGCCTGTTGGCATCTGCTAGTGTACAGAACTGTTATCTTCTTGTGTTTGTGTTTTCTTGCGCAGGCCAAGGTTGATGCACAGTCGAGCGCCGCCTCCAAGTCCGACGGGTAAGAACGTAGCATGCCTTCTCATCTATTTTGATATGTAACTCTATTCCGAGTACTCATCATGAATCAATAATTCAATATAAAATCTCTTTATGACTTAAAAAAAATGCAAAACCAACTATTCAATGGATTGTTCTTTTTAGGGCAACCAACAATTCAATTCAATTTAGGTTAGATTTGATTAGGTTTTGTGGTCCTAGTCCAGTACTCCAGTGTATTGGGCTACACTCCAGTTTGGACTTTGGATTTGATTAGGGCTTATAGTTTAGCATGCAAGATGCCATTACCACGACATAGTTGTCTCAGGGGAATTCTGATTTGCAAACATATGTCGGTTGCTGAAGTGGTGGATGGTTGAATGCTAATATGTACTCCAGTTAAAAGTTGTTATATGCTTGTATTAAGTTACTGAGTAAACTTACATTAACACACTTAAACAATTTACGAAGTGCGGTTTAGAACTTTCGAGTGACAAAAGCAAGTATTCAAGTGAAATAAACCGAAAAGGTAAAACTTTCAATAAGCATATAACACCTTCTATCTGTCTTGTTTGTTAGCTTTCAACTAATGTCAGTTTTGCAGCTGGTGGGTGTTTAAAACTTAGCATTTCTGTTGTTTGGAATGTGAGTTGGAAGTGAATTTGCAGTCATCAGCAGGGGAGTTCCTCCAGTTTGCTGCCTTGATTGGAAGTTGGAACATGGGCGGGACTTGCACACTCCTATATGTACTCTCTTCCACTTGGCATAACTAGTTTGTTATTTGATAGCGGCCCACGTCTTTTTCGTACACTACAAAATCCTTTGACACCCGTCTTATTGTGCCCTCAATCCAAAGAGAACCCCTGTCCTGTCCTTTACTACCTCGCTACTTACAAATTTCTCCCTTGAATATACATATCACTGAGAGAAGACGAATCCCTCTGGTCTTCCAAGTTACTATCAGGGCGCTCCCACTACCGGCAGCTGCCATAGGCACCGCAGTGATGCTCATCTATTCTCTGTAATGTGGTTGCTTATGTTAATCTCAGTAGCCGGTGAGCTTGCAACTTGGCTACTTGCTATCTTTTTCCTTTCAGATGCTGCTCATCGTGCCTACTACCTAGTGACGATCTTCCATTCTCATGGGTGGCCTTTGCTACTGCTGCTACCAACGCTGACTTGGCTGGCAATCTGTTCTGCAGTCCTGCTCATTCTTGAGTGCTGTGCCCTTGACTTGTGGCTCTGCTGCCTTGCATTCGTCGAGTTCATCTACAGTTAGGACCAAAGCTACACTGGTTTTTTCTAGGACAGAAAATTAGTTATTTTTGGGCTTGAGGGCGTGAGTGGATGGGGACTATGTCACACTATTTAGCAGCATGATTTCATTTTTTTTACTGATGAAAAAGACATGGGGCCCATTGCCTAAAAGCAAACCAATAAGCTGTTGCCAAGTTTCTAGGACCATATATGAGAGTATCTAGGGAGTAGGCAAGCCACACCCGTTAATTGTAAGATGAAATTTGGTGCCGATTAACATTGTCTTGATTTAGGATGTTTTAGTCAGATATGGAACTGAAGTAGTTATTTTGTTCAAGACAATTTGAGTGTTGCACTTGTTGCCTCTTTGCTTTGGTTCAAGGAACCTACTTATTAGCGAAACGGGAGAAGCTGTATTCTACTTTGAATTGTTACTATATTGTCACTTTTCAGTACATAAGTATATAGCCGTGTGAATCTTCTGTACATGGTAAAGCTTCATTTATTGTTTGAATTTGTGACATTCACTTGAAGGGTTTACCCTTTGTGGATTAATATCTATTTAAAGCCCTGATTTGGCACATCATTTTAGCTATTTGTTTGGTGTGTAGAGTATCTAGTGCAAATCTGTACCTAGGTGCTATCGTGCAAACTGATATTTGGACTTGAGTTGGCGGGATTTGTCATATATGACTTGTTTTCAATACATGTGGGGTTATTTGCAAATTGCTCATCCATGTGGTCCTCAAGGCCACTAAAACCTAGTCTATTTAAACATTATCTAGTGGTCTGCATGGTTAATTTGCATGTTACCACCTAGATATATGTTTGCACTGGATATTTGGTTTTGTCTAATATAAGAAACATTAGGTATTTGATTTTGGCAGTGTTGGATGGTACTTTTGTATATTTCTAATCTAAGAAATTAAGTTAGTGATCAAAAATCACATAATCTGAATAGAGATATGATCCCTCCAGTTACAAATAGTTGTCATTTTGGACATAGGTGCAATTAAACTTAATTTCTTGTTCTTTGGATATGATCCCTCCAGTTACAAATAGTTGTCATTTTGGACATAGGTGCAATTAAACTTTCAAAACTTCGACTGCCAATATCTTTTTAAATATTTAAATTGGATACATGAAAATCGTGTGTAGATTTGTCTCGAAAAGTGCTTTCATAATATTATAATTTTATTGGGTTTTATAAATATATTATAATAGAAATTAGTGGTCAAATCTATGTTTTGAAGACCGTGTTTATGCCGAAAACTACAACTATTTATGACCAGAGGGAGTAGCTAATATATATAGAAGTATAAGTGCACAAAACACACTAATGTTGAGACCGTCCCTTCTGGCGTGGAATACCAGAGGGTCTCATGTGCATGCTGTACTAGTCCCATGATCATTGCCTAGTACACACATTTACAATATTGTCATCACATCCATATAGATAACAAATAGATTAATGGAACATTTTTTATACAATAAGGCCTTAAAGGCCAAATAAAGTGAAGCGAAAGATACATGTAACGCCCTAGTTTTTGCTTTTTGGAGAAAAACCTAATTTAAATACACTAAATTCAAAAGTTTGGATTTTCCTTGGTGTTTATATTAACCTGGCATCCATTCCCCTCCAAAATCGGGATTTAATTCCCCTCCGATCGAAAAATCGGTTTTCCAGTTTCCGCCGGTACCCGAAATTTCACCCGCGTCCAAAAATGCTCCAAAATTCCGCAAACCACTTCTAAAATGTTCCAAAATGATTTTAGGAACCTTTTCCCGGATTTTTGGACCTCCGTTCCTATTTTATCTCGCGCGGCTTTTGTTTAATGCCTGCGATCCGCGCCCGAATATTTAATTCCGCAAAAATCATCCAAATTCAGCGGAACCAATTATATTGGGTCCCAAATATTCTAAAATGGCTCTAGGAATTTTTAGGCCATTTTTCCTTATTTTTCTCTAGGGCGGATCATTCGCGTAAAAGATAACCAACCGGAGCTTGCCACGTGGTGCTTACTGTAGCATGGGGTACTGTAGCGGCGTGCTATTGTAGCACATAGTACTGTTCATCTTCCCGATCGATCGTTTCCAGTAGGAAGAACAGAGAAGCTTCTCAAGCTTTTCTTTGATTCAAAGTGCCATAACTCCCTACTCAATGATCCAAATTGCGAACAGCCGGATCCGTTGGATTCGTATGGACGAGACCCTTCCATTCCCCATGATCTTCAGCCCTAACTCTCGCCGGAATGTGAGCAGTTCGCCAAAAACCGAAATCGTCCTTAATGGCCATTACTCGCCCGTTTCTTCTCCAAACGGCGCACCACCACCTCCATTCACTCCGTATAAGAATCCCCTTTCCGGGAGTGTGCTCCCCTTTCCCTCTACTCCACCCATTTGCCCGTGAGATCAAGAAAACCGACGGTGTGTCACCCTTTTCCGGTGTTCTTCAAGTTCTTGCTCATAGATCCTTCCCCGGTGAGCCATTCTTCATGCCACTTGGTTCTTTGTGACCGTGGATGAGTCTAACTGCTAACCCAATCATCAATTTTAGGTTTGATCAAGAGTTGGCGACGAATTTCAAGTTTTTCTCATTTCGGCCGAACCTCCGTTCTTCGTCGATTTCTCCGATTCCGGTGAGTTTTGGCTCAATCCTTTCCTCCTAGATGTCCCTAAGGATGTTATCTATTGATTCTAGACTTTTGTTTGGATCAATTCCATGCAAAATTGGTGGAGAAATCAAGTTTTAGAGTAAGGTGTGTTCTTTTCTTTTGGTTTGGTGGCCTCTGTTCTTGTGCTTTGGGCTCACTGTGCTTGGTGGTCGGCCGAGCCGCTTGCCATACAAGACGCCGCCAGCACGGCCGTCACCGCCACATGGCAGCCCACACCATGCCGCCGCTCCCTGCCGGCCACGGCGAGCCCCCTTCTCACCCCTCAAGCTCCCTCTCTCTCATGGCTTTCATGGCTTGACCCAAGCAATGAGAAGGCATGAGACCATGACAGGTGGGGCCTCCATGCCATACACACAAACCCAGTCAAAGTCAAGTCTTCAGTCAACATTTGACCAGTCAACCAGAGAAGGAATATTCCGAGAATATTCCCGATTTTCCAATTTATTCGAAATTCAAACTTCGGAAGCTCATAACTTTCTCATCCGAACTCCGTTTGACTCCATGCAAATTTCTAAATTCATCTAAAATCAAGATCTTCCTGCCAGTACTAATTTTGTAATTTTTGGATTTTATTTATTTTCTTTTATTTATTTGTTGTCTCGTTTTGCGCGTAGTCGACGACCCCGACGCGACCGTCGATCCCGTCGTCGGACTTCAAAGAGTTCAACTTTCTCGCTGTGACCGAGGCAAGTCTCCTTGACGCATGTTGATCCTATGATTCATAACTGTTTTATACTGTTTTATAAATTGCATTGCTATTTACCTAAAATGATGATGTCAAACGTTAGGCTGTTAGTTATACCTGTTGCGTATACCTCCTTGATGTTGTTGTCCGTAATCCTTTGTCGCCTTAGGACAGTGATCCACCATATTAAATATTAGTGATAATGTGGGGGCACTATTTGGCAAACATTTTTAGATGGATCAAATGGTATGGAATGCAAATTGGAGTTAGATGAATATTAGTGATAATGTGGGGGTAGTCATTATGAAATTGATCTATGAATGGTGATAGTGAAATATCGAGGAGTTGGATTGTGATAATGATTCGCCATGTGGTTAGTATGGATTAAGGGAGTATTGGAAGATGTATGATATTAAGAAGAGTAGTCGGTAAGATTAAATAAATAATATTGAGAGTCCTATTTGGGGATCAAATAGAATAAGTGATGAATTATATTTCGGTGGATTTAACAAGCATACTATGTGATTTTAGAGATGACAATGCGAAGGGTTACACTAGATGATATCGAGAATGATACTCGGTGATTTAGTCAATGATATTACTAAATATACTCGATGGAGTAAGTAGATAATATTGAGGATCATACTCGGTGGTTTAGTAGATGATTTTGGGGAATATGGTCTCGCGATAATCATTTATGCAAGATTATGAATAATGTGGATGATGTGTGATTTGTTTAGTAAACTTGGTATCATTGGTTATGGAAATAAATTTGTAGTCGGTGAATTAATGAAGTCTTTGATTTATAGAATCTTTCTTGAAAGATACTTAGGGTGAGATTATGAATTATTCCTGGTGGATTAAAGTTGATGATTTAAAGATGATAATGTGAAGGATTAAATATATAATATTATGAAGTAATATCGGTGGATTGTATTCTAGATGATTAGAGGTAGTATTGTGAAGTATCCTCGGTGGTTTAGTAGACGATTTTGTGGAGTCTTCCTAATGAGTGATAAGATGGATCGTCGTATGAATGATGGATAAATCAATAATACAAAGTATAGTTCAAGGGAAATATTTCATATATGAACATGATTGTGGTTCCGTAAGATTTTGGAGTTTTGATAGTACCATGATGTACTTCCTACTTGTTGGATACTATATCGAATTGGATTATTCTTGTGATTGTAAAGTTATGGCATTAGAGGGATTATTGGAGAATACGCAGTTGATTATAAGGATTGTAATCAAACCCGAGGATTTGTATTTTATAAAAATAAACTATTGGTGGAATAGAATAGTATGGTAGCAATGCTTAGTCTCGCTGTCAGTTAATATTCAACTATGGGTGGGACTTTCAATTATCTCTTGAAAATTTGTATTGGAAGTTATAGGCAAGGAGTATTGCCAATGGTTTACAAAATAAAAAAAAATGAGAAATGGTTTTGGACTGGGGCGGAATGGTTTGTCTGGTGGGCGCGGAGGGAGTGCTAGCTTTCATTGCGCAAGTACCGCCCCAAGTCAATTAAGGAACGACGCTTATGACTGTCTCCATTCTAAGCATAACCGTACAACCACATGTCAAAGTGGGCACGACCTGGCTAATTAATTTGTAGAAACCTGACTTAGACTCACCACTTGGTGGAATGTGGGAGCCGGAAAGAGGCATTGTTGTTGTTATTGTTGTTTTTCTCACACGGCGCAAGAGGGGGCTTCTGTACTGGGCGGATAGAACCCTAACAGCGGTGAAACCTCAGCGGGTGGGTCAAGTTAGGTAGATACATTGTAAAGGCCTTGTCATGATATCCCTGCCGGCACACCCAAGGAAGTGTGCTAATTGCATGGCATCAAGGGAATATCCAAGTTAGGTAGATACATTCGTGATATGGTTGTTGATTCATCACTTTTGACTGTGCGTACTAGCTACTGATCTGGGACTAGTACAGAAATACACAGAGGACTCCGGATAGCCGATCCGGGGGCCTACAATACAGAAGTCCAACAGTATGCCTTGGCCCAAATACTCCATAGGCCTTTGAGAAGTATAGGCCTAGAAAAGGTCAGCACTGTAAACACTGTGACCTGCGGTGAAGTAAGAATCGTCGGGGACTTAGATTCTTCACGCCCATTGAATATCAACAAGCAAGAGTGAATACATTTGTACTCAGCAAGACTTGTAGGGTATCATAACTATAATAAATGCTTGGCTATGTCAAAGGAGAATGGCTGTTCTACGATGTTATTTTGCATAAAGCGAGATTTAGTCATAAATAGCAATAATAAGTTGCAAACGGAATTTGTAGAGTAATTTGACAAGTATATTAATAGCAAGTGTAAGTAACATGAAATATAAACAACCCACAATCATCCATGATTGTGTTCATTGGTCCATTCATAAATATCAAGTGTAACATGAAATATAAATAACACACAATCATCATCCATGATTGTGTTCATTGGTCCATTCATAAATATCAAGTGTAACATGAAATATAAATAACACACAATCATCATCCATGATTGTGTTCATTGGTCCATTCCTTGCCATACTTGGCATAAAATCTGAAACAATGGTTTCCACCAATTTTTTTTTTCGATTCAACCCTTTTTATTAAAATAAAAAATATAACTAGTGTCAATGTACTAAGTCTCATAACCGCGAGCACAGCTTTTTGAAAAGATTTACACTCTGCAGAGACGTACGTCTTTACCCAAAAGATATGACCAACTCTTTTTACCTCTATTTTCACACCTCCTTTGGTGTATAGTTGAGAGATCATGACTTGATCCGTTAATCACCTAGATATAACTTTGCACCAGCCCGGTGTTGCCCGGTGATGTTTAACCCTTGCTATGGCGGCGGAAATCTAGACTCATACACAGTACTAACGATAGTTTAAGTCCTGTCGCGTCCTTCCCCCCACAGCAAGGCATGCACCGTTATGTTGGCAAGCGATATTTCCAGCACCTCGTTGTGGGCACACCTTCGAGCAAACCATCCCAAAATGCCCGTACTACTTTGGCCTTCCGATGTGCAAAACTATACCTAAGCAATTTAATAGGTTAAGGCCACCTCATAATAAGCACTTGTTGTTACACTGAATATTTTGGATTATACAACACTACGTTCAGTCCTTAATCCTACTTGGGTGAGAACTCCCCCTATCCACGTGCAAGTCTATGCACTTCTCAGATTGTATAGTTAACTCGCTTGCATCAAAACCTAGTTTTCATTTTGATTTTATATTAAAATAACACATCCCATTTTCTTATCATATCCAAAATTCCCATCCTTGAACAAATAGTGTAACCGACCATTTTCTTGTCATAGCTAAGCAAATTTTTACATATTCGAATATACCCAAGTTTGGCATTATTTATTGTCTAAACTTACCTTAGGGATTTCAAGGTTGACATGTACATACTTATTAAGGAAGTTCCATGAATTAATGGAAATATCTAGCGGTAGCCACAATATAGCAATTTATTGAAAATACGCGCGCATGCATACAGTGTGTTAAAACAACATAATTTAAGTGAAACAATGGGATCAACATGATCAAAGGAGGTGCTTGCCTTGCTTATTGAATTCTTGAGTGGTGTCGAGGTCAATAGTGAAATTTTTCGGAGCGTCGGTATCTACACATCTAGTTCATCGCAAAGCAACAATAAGAAGCAAATGAATTAAAAAAAGTCTAAATTTAAATACTCTTGTAGAAACAGTAAGTTCATGATTTTAGACAAATTTAGAAACAGGTTTCACTTAATTTGGAGTTAATTTGCAAAAGTTATGAGCATTTGAATTTTAAATGTGCTGAAATTCCCAAAAATGGAAAAAGGGGCTGACGTCGAAGGCGTAATTTGGCGATTTTACATTTTCTAACAGAGAAAGCGCATTTCCCTTTTAATTGAAAGCGTATTTATCATTTTCTGGCATATTCAACTTAATTTAAAGTGGCTGACATGTGGGGTCTACTTGTCAGTATTTTATTATTTTCGAAAATAACAGACGTGGGGTCCACATATCAGTGACTCAATACGTAATATCGGTTTGATTTTGTGAAATAAACCTGTATTCTCACTGGGGCCCACATGTTAGACTCAACTTTTAACTTTTGGTTTTAAAAGAACCTGACAGGTGGGTCAGCCTGTCAGTGACTCATAGAGAGAGAGAGAGAGAGAGTAGGCTGCGTGTGTGCGTTTGAAAGGGAGGGCCACTGGCCAGCGACTCAGAACAAGGCAGAGCGTTGTGAGGCTTATCGGCGGTGAACGGCGTCTGATCATGCTAAGTGGGTGGCCAGGTTAGCTAGTGGGAACCTAAGGGAGCTTAGGGAACCCACTGGCGGTGGCCGGAGTTGGTCGGAGCGTGTCGGCGGCTCTAATGGTGGTGGTAGAGAGGGAGTTGCAAGTGAATGGTGCTCGGATAGAAGAGGGTAAAGCATCAGGGGGACTAGAGGACCTCATTTTTCTACTTGGCCGCAACGATGATCCACTGGAATGGCGACGTTCACTGCGGACGGGGAAGAAGGCGATCGTGGCGGTGGCGATCTGGTGGTGCAGAGTTGGAAAGATGGTGGGGAAGTGATCAAGGGGTGCCGTGGTAGTTGTAGTCCAAACGAATTTGAAAATAGCTCACTGGGGTGAAGTAATCGAGCTTGCTCGGCTTCCTGGCCTTTGACAGCAATGGGGCTTTGCCGGGGAACTACTGGTGTTGTCTCGGGGAGGAAGAAGGGCAGGAGAGTGCACGGTGCTCAGGGCGACCATTGGGAGGCTTCTAGGCATTGATAAGTGGCTTATCCATAGTTGTCACGGCGTCGCGGTGGCTGAAGGAGGTCTCCAGGGTATCTCGCCAGGGGAGAGAGCAAAACGGGCAATCTTTGGTTAACAATTGCTTATGCTGGCGTCAACCAATATATTTCAAACCAGATAGCCATGGCAATCTTTGGTTAACCATTGCTAATGCTGGTGTCAACCACAGAAGACGTAAGGTTGGTTGGGAGAACACACATCTTTTGGAGAAATGAATAAAATTTATTGGTTTTGTGATGGCAAACCCCATGTGGACGCTTGGCTCCTTTCTTTGTTTATACTCATATTAGCTGCTCTAGATAAGCCTCTAGTTTTTGCTGAATTGCTTTAGTTGCTTGGTGGTAAGGAAATGGACTTTTCTACCTTCTAGCCTTTTAGAAAGACTGAACCTGAGCTCATTGGTATATGCTTCTCATGTGGCGACACACAGTGGTCTTGTAGTTTGAACTTAGATTAGCTACCAGACATGCTATTGTCTAAACTATGTTAATTGGTCAAAAATTTGCATCTGAGCTGTCACAAGCTGTGATCAATTTGATAAAAGATAACTTATTTTCTGGTGGGTTTACCTTATAATGGTGGCGACCTGTAGGATTTTTACCTGTACCTGTAACAACCTGAATCCAGTACTTTGTTCTTGTTCATTACAATGATGACAAGTGCTGTGCTACTCTAGGTTTTACTTGTTAGATTACTAGAGGGATAAAAATTTTGTGGGAAGCTTCCTATTGAGAGGGATGTAGGATGGTCTCTGGGACCAGTCTGAGTTATCCCTTGAAAGGTATGATTGGGTTGAGTGGATCCAAGCTGACTGTCGCCCACAATGGGACACTGCCTGTGACCTTTCTACCCTCCCCTCTGCAGGAAGCTTTCTGTTGAGTTTTGGTCTTTCAAATGCATCTATTCTGACTGGAACTATGCCACTCTGACTATTCTTATTTTTATCTTATCCAAATGAAACATAATTTACTGCATTTGGTCTTTATGAATACGATTTCTTATATACTGGACTGCAAGTTCCTAACTGTGTCAACTTCTGTTTAGTCATGAGCTCTTGATGTTCGAGGCTCTTCGTGAGGCCTTGATAGAAGAGATGAAATTGGATCCAACAGTGTGTGTCTTTGGTGAAGATGTTGGTCACTATGGAGGTTCGTACAAGGTGACCAAGGGTTTGGCTGAGATGTTTGGAGACCTTCGAGTCCTTGATACTCCTATTGCTGAGAACTCATTCACCGGCATGGGAGTTGGAGCAGCAATGAAGGGGCTGAGGCCTGTTGTTGAAGGCATGAACATGGGCTTCCTTCTCCTTGCTTACAACCAGATCTCAAATAACTGTGGCATGCTTCATTACACCTCTGGTGGCCAGTTCAAAATCCCACTTGTGATCCGAGGCCCTGGTGGTGTTGGTCGTCAGCTAGGTGCAGAGCATTCACAACGTCTGGAGTCATACTTCCAGTCAATCCCTGGCCTCCAAATGGTTGCTTGCTCTACTCCTTACAATGCTAAGGGTCTAATGAAAGCTGCCATAAGGAGCGAGAACCCTGTGGTGCTATTTGAGCACGTCCTTCTGTACAACCTGAAGGAGAAAATTCCTGACGAGGAATACGTGCTATGCCTGGAGGAGGCTGAGATGGTACGGCCTGGGGAGCATGTGACTATCCTCACATACTCACGTATGAGGTACCATGTGATGCAGGCTGCAAAGACGCTAGTGAACAAAGGGTACGATCCTGAGGTGATTGACATCAGGTCGTTGAAGCCATTTGATCTGCACACAATAGGTAACTCTATTAAGAAGACACACCGTGTGCTGATTGTGGAGGAGTGCATGCGCACGGGTGGGATCGGAGCCAGTCTGAGATCAGCCATCATTGACAACTTTTGGGACTACCTAGATGCCCCTATCATGTGCTTGTCATCACAGGATGTGCCAACGCCGTATGCCGCAACTTTGGAGGATGCCACTGTTGTGCAGCCTGCGCAGATTGTTGCTGCTATTGAGCAAATATGCCAATAGGACATCCGTTTCAATATTGTTGAGTTATATCGGTCCTGGATTGGAAAGCTTTTCGTTCGTCATTTTTGCCTTGTATTGAGGTATTCGTTGTGGTATAGGCTTATAACCATTTTTATTCGTATTTTGGTTATACTTTAGCTACATAGCTGCAATGACATGGTCCAAATGTTCCATTTGTGCACTGTTATGCTGGAAGATCAGGTTTGAACATGTGTTTATTTGAATAAAACACATGTTTGATTATCTTATAACAATAATTCTGAAAAGCGGCAAGAGCGTAGCTACGCAGTTATGCTAATGCCCGGAGCCAGTGTCATGTGATTGATTTTGTAAGAACTACTTTTGGATTGTTTTTTTCCTATTTGTTTTGGTTCAGATTTCATCTGAACTTTTAAAACTGGTCGCAACTAGGAGCCAGTGTCATGTGATTGATTTTGTAAGAACTACTTTTGGATTGTTTTTTTCCTTTTTGTTTTGGTTCAGATTTCATCTGAACTTTTAAAACTGGTCGCAACTAGGGGCCATCTCAGGGCATCCAGTGGCGGCTAGTTTTTTTTTAAATAATACTCTTTTATTAATATTGCAGAAATAAATGCTTAGATAAAAAATTACAAAAATACTCCCTCTGTTATTGGTAGTAAATGTTATTGACAATAGCTAAAGGGGATGGGTATCTAAAGTATATATACAAAAAGACTGTATTACCGCTCTTCATTATATCAATTATTATTTTTTAGATGACACTACTACAGAACCGATCATCACAAGCGGTTCGTAACCACTTTCAGAAGCGGTTTTAGAACCGCTGGTAAGTGTCATAAACCGCCACGTGGGAGATCTTCACAAGCGGTTTGTGTCATAAACCGCTTGTAAAGACTTCCTCTCCACAAGCGGTTCGTATTACAAACCGCCTGTGGAGGTGCTCTCTCCACAAGCGGTTGGAGATAATAACCGCTTGTGGAGAGGCATTGTATATTATATATTCAATATATAATATGTTTTTGAGTAGGGTATCAATATGTATGGATTTTGACATTAAAAATACATAGAAATATTTGGTTTTTGTATACAATTAAATATATATTACTCATGCGTACTCATTGAAATAATCACAGATCATTTACAGAAAAGTACGAACTTAATAGACTAAAAGATGGACAGGTTTGATGGACACATGAAATAATGAGCACTTTTACAAGTTTGATTTACACATAAGCAACTTTTACAAGTTTGAAAGAATAAAAGGGTGAATCTCGAGTGATTTAATTCTTGCGTGCATCATTTGTTACGTCCTTGGTCGACGTTGATGTCGATTCACCTGTCCTTATAGAAGGACAATCTCTCCAACCCGGTGTGTGGAACTCGCCGTCAGGGATAAAATCTAAATCGACAATAAAGCCAATGAGTTGTTCTTGGAGTGCTTCAACCCGGTGCGGCGGGATCACATCTTGCACATCGATGTTGGGTTGACAAAGAACGAAATTAATAAATCTCTGAGCATGTAATTAAAGTGTAAGTATTAATTGATATGTGCACTCACCTCGTTGTCGCTTATGGGCACATCGCCGTGGGTAATATTTTGCATGTAGTGGCACACATAATAGCCACATAAGTTCTTTCCAAATTGCCTGCTTTAATACTCGAGTGCTTATTTGGAAAGGTGAATTCATTCTCGAAATGTCCTTGTTGCTTCTTGCGAAACCTTGCGAATGCCCTGTGTGACGCGTTATTATGAATAGCAATTATCAGACTTGGAATTAGCAAGGTATTTCAATATAATAAGGAAACAATTGTATATATATTTGCTATAAACCCGTTTAGGACATCAATGATATCTTGATATTGTTCCACGGTCCCCTTTTGAGTCTTGAACAATGATCTTGCTACTATCAAGCTTGATGACCAAAAGGATCGAGTGATACCTGGTCATATATTGCGACATATATATAACTAGCTAGCGGTATTATCAATGCCTTGGAAAAGAAAAGTTTATTAATGCGTTATGAGAACACGAAAATATACGTACATGAAGTTGAAGGGCGTAGTATGTATGGTTTGTAGTGTTGTCCCATGAATGCATCTAGAACGTAATCCTCAAGAGCCTTAGCGCCAGTATCGAAAGACGATCTCATTGACAATTTCCGGGTCGAGGAAGCCCACGTTGAATATGTTCTGTTTTCTACATCGTTGTATCTCCATTCTACGTAGAAATGGATAAGTTATTAGAGTTGCACTTCTATGGTACAAGGAAGTAAATGGTAAAGTTATGAGCTTGATACTTACAGGCACCAGCAGCTCATGAGAGACACGTTCATAGAGTCGCTATGGTAGATATTGTATATGTCTTCGAATTCGAGCCATATGGTGTTGTCCCCACGATAGAAATCTTCTTGTCTGACCCGGAGGGGGAACATTTTTCTTTGTTGAGCAGACTCTATCATGTACCATTCATAAAATTGTCGCATCTTGGTTGGCAGGTCCTTTATCTTATTTGGGTCAATTAACTCCCGGCCAAGCTTATATTGCCATCTGACTTCTGCCATTGGGAGAACATATGATCCTAGAGCAGCAGCTACGGAACTGAGTCCTGCCTCCTTCATAAATCTCTCAAGGTTCTCCTGATCTTGCCACAGCTGATCTTGATCTCTCTTTGGCACCGCCTGACCCCGTTTACTCTTTCGTGTAGCCTTTTTATTGTACGTTCGTAGTTGGACGGCACAGGGAGTGGCTTTGCACGGCAGGTCAAGAAGTGTTCCATCACTTTTGGATCAATTTTTACGTTTGGGTCAGCTAACTTATTTGGTGCGAAATGTTCAGCCACTTCTTTGGTTATGACAGCGGAATTCTCCTCGTCGGTCCGATCATATGCCCTCTTTGGAGGTTCCTTTACCCTTTTTGACCGGCTGGACTGTGCCTTCATGGGAGCAGGTGGAGTAGTATGGCTCATGGGCTTCTTCCTCGGAGGAGATGGTGGAGGCGTGGTCTGTTGTTGTGGAGGAGGTGACGCTGAAGGCGGCGTCGGTTGTCGAGGAGGTGTCGGTTGTCGTTGCAGAGGAGGTGTCGGTTGTTGTTGTGAAGGAGGCGTCGGTTGTCGAGGAGGTGTCGGTTGTCGTTGCAGAGGAGGCGTCGGTTGTTGTGTAGGAGGAGTCGGTTGACGTTGTGGAGGAGACGAGATTCCTCCAGCCGGCGGCTCCGATTGCGATTCAACTCTTGCCGGAGATGACGCCTCCACGCCATCTGGAAATATGATCATCCTTTTTCGCCAGAGGATGATATTGTGGAGGGCCTGTCCAAGTTTGGTAACGTCGTCGCCTCCAACAATATCGAGTAGTAGTTCTTCAAATCCGCTCCGCACCTCCTCCACAACGACTTTCGAGTAACCCATCGGTATTGTGCTGAAGTGGAAGGTCTGGCCCGGTGACACCGGCAATGCCATGCCGTAAGCCACCTTGATGGAGAGGTTGCGCGCATCAACGTGTAGCTCACACTGGCGTCGAACCCTTATGTCATCAACGGGATAATGGGCTTGCAAGTCTTCGTCCCCTTGAGGGGCCCCGGTTGACGCTTGGTACTCCGCCCGAGGGGATGATCGCGGCGTCCGGCTGATTGATTGGACCTGCTGAGCCCTGTAAGTTACTGAGAGCTATCTTCACTTGTTGCGCAACTTCTTGCGCAACTTGTTGCGCCACTAGGTCTCCAATGCTAGCCTGGGTTGCTCTAAGCTCCCGTTCCAATTGGCGCATTTTATTTGCTTCTCTTGTTTTGGTTCTCTGGCGGCTCTGCATTTAAAGCGTATCCTTCACGAAACCGTACTTCCATGGCGTCTTGCCAAAACCTCGTGTCCGTCCCGGGTGCTCAGGGGTTTGGAGGGCATGTGTTAGCTCATCGTTCTCCCTGTCTACCACAAAAGAGCCTGATCGAGACTGCTCGACGGCTTGTACAATTCTCTAGCCAACATCTTGTACATTTGGTAGCATCACCAAACTGCCATCATCTGCAAGGCTCCCCCCGTGACCCATGAACCAATTGCGCAGGCGCTCTTCCCACAAAGCAGTAACCGGTGTGACATCCTTGGCCAATAATTCTTCTTCTTTCTTGTCCCATTTCGGTACAGCCTTGAGGTAACCACCGGTGCCGAGATGGTGGTGGTACTTCTTCATCTGTGCATTGGTCTTATTCTTCTGACTTGCAGCCTGGCCTTCAGCTGACATCTTCTATGAAACCAAAATATGTGTCCACCTTGCCTTTGTTGTCTTCAGCATCTATGCGGACACCGCTGTTCTGATTGGTGCTCTTGTTATCCTGGGATCTGGTGTAAAATGTGTAACCATTTATCTCGTAACCCTTGAATTTCACGATTTCACTAGAAGGTCCCCGTGCCAATCGTTGCAACTGTTCATTGTCTGACCCTTTGAAAAGGATATAGTTTTGTAACCAAGCGCCGAAAGAATCCATGTGCTTCAGTGTTATCCAATCCTCAGACCTCCCAGGGAATTCACGGCGTAGAATACTCCTGTGCTCAACAACATACGGGGCCACCACAGTTGATTGTTTCAAAACCGTGAAATGTGCTTGCTTAAATGTAAGAAGATCATTGCATGCAATTGCTTCCCTTCCTAGTGTCCCTTTTCCCCGTAGCCTCCCCTCATGGCGTGATATAAGGACGCCGATCGGATTTAGATCATTAATGTAATCCACACAAAACTCAATCACCTCCTCTGTCCCATAACCCTCGGCAATGCATCCTTCCGGACGAGAACGATTCTGAACATACTTCTTTAGCACACTCATGTACCTCTCGAAAGGGAACATATTGTGCAGATACACGGGTCCGAGAATACCTATCTCTTTGACAAGGTGAACAGTGAGATGAACCATAATATCAAAGAACGCAGGAGGAAATATCATCTCAAGACAAACCACACTTTGTACCACGTCATCCTGCAGCTTACTTAGTTTATCTGGGTCGATGACCTTCTGCGAAATCGCGTTGAAAAAAGAACACAGCTTTGTGATTGTCCCTCGTACCCACTCGGGAAGTATACCTCTTGTAGCCACTGGGAGCAGCTGTGTCATCAATACAAGACAGTCATGGGATTTCAGATGTACGATTTTATTCTCTTTCGTGTTTATGAGTCTCTTTACATTCGATGAGTATCCGGAAGGGACCTTCACACTATTCAGGCACTCTATCATGCTTTTTTTCTCATCTTTGCTTAGAGTAGCTCGCAGGATGTAGGTAATGTTGTCCTTTTTCTCTCTTTTCCGGATGTAGATTGTTCCTCAGTTCCAAGAGATTAAGGTTCTTCCGAGCTTGCAGTGTATCTTTTGATTGGCCATACATATCTATGTAGCCTAGCAGGTTCAAGCAAACATTCTTCGTGATGTGCATGAAGTCAAGTGAGTGTCGAACCTCCAAGACTTCCCAATAAGGCAAGTCCCAAAATATTGACTTCTTCTTCCACATTGGTGCATGACCATCCTCATTCTGCACAGGTTTACTTCCAGGACCCTTTCCGAATACTACTTTCAGATTCTTTACCATAGCAAGTACATGTGGCCCAGTACGATGTTGAGGCCTAGCACGAAGGTCTAGTTGCCCGTTAAATTTCCTGCACTTCTTCCGCCATGGGTGACTCGTAGGAAGAAACCTACGGTGACCCATGTACACAACCTTTCGAGAGTTTTTTAGGTACATGCTGTCCGTTTCATCTAAGCATTGGACGCAAGCTCTATATCCTTTGATAGTTTGGCCCGACAGGTTACCGAGAGCAGGCTAGTCGTTGATTATTACAAATAACAATGCACGTAGGGTGAAATACTCCCTTTTGTACTCATCCCATACCCGTGCACCATCCTCCCACAACGTCACAAGATCTTGAACCAATGGTTTCAGGTAGACATCGATGTCATTTCCAGGTTGCTTGGGGCCTTGGATCAACAACGGCATCATGATGTACTTTCGCTTCATGCACAGCCATGAAGGAATGTTATACATACATAGTGTAACAGGCCAGGTGCTATGGTTGCTGCTCAACTCTCCGAAAGGATTCATCCCATCGGTACTTAACCCAAACCTTATGTTTCTCACCTCTTGTGCGAAGTCTGGGTACGTCCGATCGACTTTCCTCCACTGTGAGCCATCTGCAGGGTGTCTAAGCATACCGTCATCCTTACGCTCTTCTTTGTGCCAACGCATCATCTGGGCATGCGCTTTGTTAGCAAACATACGCTTCAATCGGGGAATCACAGGGAAATACTACAACACTTTAGCTGGAGGTCTCTTCTTCTTACGCTCCCCATCTATTTCACTTGGATCATCTCTCTTCACCTTATACCGTGATTCTTTGCACACTGGACAAACATCCAAATTGGCATATGCATTGCGATACAGGATGCAATCGTTACGACATGCGTGTATCTTCTGTACTTTCAGTCCCAAAGGGCAGACGACTTCCTTTGCTTCATATGTAGATTCAGGCAGAGTGTTATCTTCTGGAAGCAACTTCTTTATGAGTGATAACAACTCATCGAATCCCTTTATCTCGACACACTATTTGTGGCCTTCCATTGCATAAGTTCAAGTGTGGTACGCAACTTTTTGTGGTCCTCGCCTACGCTTTGGGTACAGAGGAGTTCTGTGGTCCTCTAACATGCGCTGGAACTTCTCGAATCATCTTTCATCTGTAGTCTCCCTCACCATCACGCAAAGATCTCGGTCCACTCATCACCACCAAAGTCACCGAGTGTATCTCCCACGGAATAGCATTGCGTGGCGTCAGGATATTGTTGAATCCCTCTTCTTCTTCCTCGTCTTCTTTATCGTCTTCCTCGTCTTCGCCATGGTTGGTCCAACAAGTATAGTTTGGCATGAAACCTCTCATCATCAAATGGTTCAAAACCTGCCATCGCTGTGAGTGCTCCTTCTCGTTCTTGCAATCTACGCACGGACACCATATGAAGCTGCCTGGAGGCAGGAATGCAATGGCCGCATCGAGAAAAGCCTGCACGCCATCAATGAACTCTCTCGAGCGACGGTCCGCATTGTACATCCATTGCCGGTTCATCTACAACAAGTTATAATTTCATATATTTTTCTTCTCCAAGAAAAACAACCCCACCTACACCTTCATGCAATTAAAGATCTACCTTTCTAATTATTTTTTTTATCCCTTTCTACCTTTGTAATTATTTTTTTATCCTTCACATGTTTTCCTATTTTATTTTATACACTACTAATTAATTCATTAATTGCAATGTCATATTTTGAACTATATCACCACCATACATCTTCATACCATAACAAAAACAAGCATACAAAATAAATTTTGGGGAACAACTTCATACCATACACATTTCAACATGTTCTAGAGTGACCTAGCAAATTAAGGAACACATTTCAACATGAATAAATCATAATTTCTCCACATCCAATGCATAAAAAACAGCAATATGTAGGTGAGAAAGATGCTAATATGCTCTTACTGACCTTGAAACACTTAATTTGAAGCTAAATCACCGGCAATTTAAAAACTAAAAATTTGGGCAGCACCTCCTAACGAACAAAGCGTCGGCTGCATTGTTCATATTTGTTGGCTCGAGGAGGAAGAAGGGTTTAAAATGTCTTTGGCGGGAGGGCTTCTAGAACCGGTTGGAGACACAAACCGCTTCTGATATTTGAGCTTTAGAAGCGGTTTGTGTTTCAAACCGCTTCTAACTTTCCAGAAGCGGTTTTATACACGAACCGCTTCTAAAGCTCAAATATCAGAAGCGGTTCGTGGCTCAAACCGGTTCTAGAGGTCCTCTCCTGCCCGTTGCCACGAACCGCTTCTGGTGCGCACATTACAACCGGTTCGCATGAAACCTCTTCTAATATGCCGGTTGTGATGCCCGGTTCTGTAGTAGTGTGATGTGTCTTACTTAGGGATGGATAACGAGCCAACTCGACTCGGCTTGGTTATACTTGTTAAGATAACGAGCTAGCTTGACTCGACTCGACTCGTTATCTTAATGAGCTTAAATTTCAGCTTGGCTCGACTCGTTAAACTCACGAGTTGGCTCGTTAAGCTCGATATTGACATGTAAAAGAAAGATTGCTGTTGAGACTATACGGTATGCCTTGTGTTATCATCCTCACCTTATATGTATACAACTGTACTTGCCGACTTGAAGAACTCATTAAACTCGCGAGTTGGCTCGTTTAACTCGCAAGTTAGCTCATTTAACTCGTTATTTAAACGAGTTCAAATCACGGCTCGACTCAACTTGTTAAGGACGAGTTTGAGCCGAGTCGAGTCGAGTTTGCGACTACTCATTTAACTCACGAGTTTCGAGTTTTTTTTCCACCTCTAGTCTTACTCCATTCTATGGTATTAAATGACATTGACAATAGCTAAAAGGGATGAGTATACAAGGAAAAAATGATAAAAAATCATCTTGAAATTGTATAATAACATGTATTTAGAAATAAAATTTGAAAGCTATAATGACATGTATTTAGAAATAGAGGAAATATACCTATGTTGTCATTCTAAATGATGATAGCGTCTGTCGTCAAATAAACGGACCATAGTATGCCATGTCGATCATCATAAGTTTGTCGCTATTTAAAATGATGATAGAGGCAAGCAATCAAATCACGACAGAGGTCCCTGTACTCAAATGGCGATAGAAGCCACGACATGTAAACCAAAAAATGTTGAACGAAATAGGTCTATTTGGTAAAAACAGAAAGAGAGGGAGGAGATGAGAAGAGGAGAGGAGAGGGGAAGACGAGAAGAGAGTTGTTCACAATTCACAAAGCGGACCTCCCCATTTTAGAGGTGAGTTTTCTGTTTATCTGGAGATTTTCATTTTGAAACCATGGTTGGATAGCAAATAAAATGATTATATTCATAATTGTAATGGATAATAGGTAGATGGGTAAATAGTTTTGTTTAGACATGAGTTATTTAGAGTAGTTTGCCATAGGATGTATTATTGTAAATATATTACTTTCTGGTAGTAGTTAGTTGTAGTGCACCGATTAAATTTAGAATATTAGATCTGCTAGTTAGTTCTATTTTCAGAACATGAAAAATGTATTTTTGAGTTCTATTATTCGTCTAGTACGTAGTTGCAGCAGTTGGTGTAAGATCTATTATTATGTATGTATGTTACGTATACGAAGTAGCATGGTAATTTCAGTTTATACAGAACATGTACGGATTTTTTTGCTTTTATTTAAGATGTTGCACATTTGAGAAATCCCCTCATATGCAAGTTTAAATATAAGTAGCTGTTTGCACCAAAAATTCGGCATAGTAAAATCAGTCTGAATCGGATAGAAGCGTTCGTATGGATACAAATCGGTGAACGAATCGGAAGGAGAATCCGTTTCCAACAAGGGAAGGAAATCGGATTAGAGGCCAATACGGATAAAGACGCCGTATCCATATACGACTCGGATCGGCCGGAATATTATAAAAGGGGTAGACATCGGGCGATGAGAGGGAATCAATCTCAACACAACACACATCTACTTTTACAAGCCTTTTACATCGTTCTAGATTTACACACCTTTCTGTAAGTCGACGAAATCAACAGAGTTGTGCATCGCCGATTGTTGGTTTTGGTTGATTTCGCCCCAGGTTCGATCTGCTTTGTTTTGTTGCGCATCGCTGTTTCAAAGCCGATTTTGCCTTGTATCCGGATTGACCGCCAGGTTAATCTAGTTATTCCCCTGATTGGCTTTTAGCCGACTAGTGCCAAGCCGATAACCTCCGTTCTTATCGGATTTGACTGCTTACTATCTCTACCTTGTCAATTCCAGGTCAAATTGACTGGCACGCCTTGCAAACTCGGTGTTTGTCTTGTGTGTTCGAGGCTAGGAACCCTGCTTCATGTTTTTAGCGCGAACATATTTTGGCACGCCCAGTGGGACCAAGAAGATCAAAATGACATCAACCGATAAGTCTGCGGTCACCGCTGAAATCAACACGGATGCTATAATCACGCCTCAGATGGCCGATCTAACCCCCGAGCAGCGGAAAGAGGTCGAAGACCGAAAAGCGGCTTTGGAAGAAATAATGCTGCAGTGTTTCCAGAAAACACGCCGTGGCGTTACCCAAAGGACCGCACTCCCGAGTATCAACCCTATCGGCGATTCATCATCTGAACCGGTAAGCCGATATGCGCCTGCTCAAGTCGATCTGTCAAATATGATTGAACAATCTGTGCATCACGCTTTAATTAATCAGTCATCGGCTCTAGTATCCACATTGAAACCGATGATAGAAAATAGTGTGAAAACGATTGCTTAGGAATCGGTTGTATCTGGGAGCCTACTAGATCCATTACAAACCCTCCCTACATACCCAGCATACCCCGTAGCACCCAACACCAACACAGTAAACGTGTCGGCTCAAACACCTATCATGATGCCGATTCAGCCTACTGTTTTGAAACCTAGTTCACAGAAAGGTGGATTTACACACTACCATGGGCACACGGATGGAGCAAAAATGAGTATACCTATTCCATCAAACGGACCCTCTAGTAGCGTTGGTTTATCGGCTTCTCAGCCGATTGAAACAGATCAGGTTCCACAATCACGGGGAGCCGCAGCTATGAATCAAGCACCATATAGGGTAGTGCCATACGTTGAACCTCTCGCACTTGTACCCGATACGTTGGTTTTTAGAAATCACGATTATGATCAAGTACCAAGACCCCCTGTGGCACGATTTGGACAAAGACCCGAGTTTGCACTCGGGGGGCAGGGCGTAAACAATGAAAATTGGCAATGTCCGGTTGCACCACAAGCCGACAATGTCAATTGGGCTGAACAAATTGCTAATGTTTTGAGAGAACAGTTCGGCTTACAGCCCAGAGGAAGGGTAATCGGCTACAGGAAGCCGTATCCCGATTATATAGATCGTATGCCATACCCACACAACTTTAGAATACCAGACTTCGCTAAATTTTCGGGTGATGATTCTGTTACTACCATTGAGCATATTGGACGGTTTATGGCTCAGTGTGGGGAAGCTGCGCAATCCGATGGATTAAAAATTAGGCTATTTCCTTTATCATTGTCTGGTGCGGCATTCACTTGGTTTACCAATGTACCTCCAAATTCAGTTCATATGTGGAACGATTTAGAAAGCCGATTTCATGAATACTTCTTTTCGGGGACTATGGAGCTTAGGATTTCTGATCTTAGTTCAGTCCGACAGAAGTACGGCGAGTCGGTTTCCGACTATATCAGAAGATTTAGAGGCGTACGAAATAGATGCTTCTGTGTAACATTACCCGATGATCAGTTGGCCGACCTAGCATTTCAAGGGTTGATCCCACCATTAAAAGAAAAACTATCTGGCCAAGAGTTCCCCGATTTAGGCCACTTACTCCATCGCGTATCGGCACATAAAAGCCGATATGCAGAGAGCAAAGGGTTTAAGGATAGATTTAGATCAAACGGTAATGAAAAGGCCAAAGTAAACATGGTAGAGTATAATTCGAGCGACACCTTTGAAGACGAAGAAGCAGGAATAAACATAGCCGAGTGGACAAAGGGTTCCAAAAGGCCACTCGTGTGCTCTCTACTCAAGCCGACAAAAAATAAGGCAGAAGTCAAGTATTCATATGATGTGTCAAAGTGTGACAAGATATTTGATTTATTGTTGCAAGAAAAACTCATAAGGTTACCAGAAGGACACGTCATCCCATCGGCCGAAGAAATTAAAAAGCGAAGGTACTGTAAATGGCACCATTCGTTTTCACATAATACTAACGATTGCAATATTTTTCGACAACAGATTCAATCGGCCATCGCCGATGGCAGATTAAAATTTGCAGAAGAATCGGCTATGCAGATAGATATGAATCCTTTTCAAGTCAACATGGTTCAATGCTCACGAAAAGGAAAAGGACCTGCAGAAGATATCAAGCCAACTAAAGGAGTTGAGGCACGGTCAAAAGGAGACGAAACAGTGCAAATCACTATCGGCTCCATACAAATAGAAGCCGATAAGAACGGACAGAACTCGAGAACAGTGAAACCAAAGGGAGACTTGGAAGTTGGAAAATGGTATAGGGCTGAGAGGGCTCCAAGAAAAGTTAACTTCAAACCAAGGCCGACTTTCTCGCAATTCCTGGGGAAGTATGAAAGGATAAGTCAAAAACACAATACCCGACAATCCCAAAGTTTCCATCGGTTGGATCAAAAGACAGACGAATATTGGCGGTCAGACGTGCCACATCGGCCAACTACTGAAGAAGAGAGACACCGGTAATGTCCCTTTTGGCAATTTTGCTGGGAGAAGGGGATGATCTTACCAACAGTCATGTCCTGTCCTATGCAACACTCGTCTATGTATCGGCTAAACCAATCGGTAAAAGATAGGTTGTCTAGACCAATACACGATCGACTGGAAATGAGAAACAGGAGGTCGATCCATGAAAGACTGTCGACGTCAGAGCAAGGCAAGTCCTCCCGAACTCAAGAAATATCGGCTTCTCATAACGCGATCAGAATGGAATCTGATAGCGAAATGAGCAACTTAGCTGGGAAAATCAGAAAGCCGATAGAACCTAAACCTAGGTGGTGCCCCTCAGGTCTTAGCAAGTCACAGCGCAGGCGGCTTCAGCGACTAAAGACACAAGAAGAAAGGGAAGCTGAGAAAGAGAAAGAAAGGGATCGGGTATTCAATAAGCTAAGGCCTATACCAATTTCAAAAAGGGAATGGAGAAAGAAGGAACAGACCGATAGTGACTCGGATCAATTGGTCGAATTCGGGTCTCCAATGATCTGAGATGATACACCGCCAATGGATATTAACATGGTATTCACTCTGCCTGCTGAGTTCAAAACCGAGGAATCGGCTGAAGAAGTGTTCGCCCAACTATGCCTCGGTGCACCAGACGTTGTGTTTGAAAAACCACAGGACATGCATCGGCATCTAAAACCATTATACCTAAAAGGGTATATTAATGGCCGACCGATATCTCGAATGTTGGTCGATGGTGGGGCAACAGTTAATCTGATGCCACTTAGTACTTTCAAAAAATTGGGTAAAGCCGATGAAGACTTGATCAAAACGAATATGGTGTTAAATGACTTCACGGGAGATCCTATTGAAGCTAAAGGCATGATGATGTCGGAATTAACAGTCGGCAGTAAAACCTTGCCGACTGCATTTTTCGTGATAGAAGCCAAAGGCAATTATACTGTACTCCTTGGGCGGGACTGGATCCACGCTAATTGCTGCATACCATCAAAGTTGGTACAATGAAACGATGATGCGGTTGAAGTTGTACCAGCCGATACATCGGCTCATATCGCCATGGCCAGCCCTGATACCAATTGGCCACATGAAGAAGCCGAATGTATATCAGGAAAAGTCTTGGACGATTGCGATTTCATCTGCATCGAGAAGTCAGGATTCAAGCCGATCAGTGTTAAACCTAATACGTTTGATCGGACAAACGAAGTGGTGAGAAGATGGAGTCCAAGACAATAGCAAGATTACAAGAAAGGGTAAGAAGCTATCGGCAAGAAGAATACGAGGAAGCTGTCGAGGATTTTGAAGAAGAAAGGAAAGGGTTAGGATTTACCTCTGCCGATTTGCTTGAAGAAATCAACATTGGAGAAGACAACAGGAAGAGACCAACATTTGTAAGTGCTAAATTAGAATCCAATTATAAAGCAAAGTTGGTCGAAATACTAAAAAAATATAGAGATTGCTTTGCATGGGAGTATTATGAGATGCCAGGTTTAAGCCAGCAGTTAGTTGAACATCGGCTACCCATAAAACCTGGGTATCGGCCATTCAAACAGTATCCTAGACGATTTAATCCCACGTTGTATGACGCTATAAAAGAAGAGGTAGGACGATTACTAGAGGCCAAGTTTATCCGGCCTTGCCGATATGCTGAATGGGTCTCGAATATCGCCCTCAGAAAAGAAAACGGCAAACTTAGGGTGTGTGTCGATTTTAGGGATTTAAATAAAGCCACACCAAAAGACGAATACCCGATGCCTATAGCCGATATGCTTATCGATGCTGCATCTGGGAATAAAATCATAAGTTTTTTGGATGGAAATGCTGGATACAATCAGATATTCATGGCAGAGGCCGACATACCTAAAACGGCCTTCAGATGCCCAGGGGCCTTGAAATTTATTTGAATGGACTGTGATGACATTCGGTTTAAAAAATGCTAGCGCCACTTATCAGCATGCTATGAACCATATTTTCCATAATTTAATCGGCAATACCGTGGAAATATACATTGACGATGTAGTAGTAAAATCCAAAGAAGATTGGCAACATTTAACCGATTTGGAAAAGATGTTCGAGAACACACAGGCGCACGGATTAAAAATGAATCCACTCAAATGCGCTTTTGGAGTATCGGCTGGACAATTTCTGGTGTTTACGATACATGAAAAAGGGATTGAAGTAAACCAAGCCAAATTAAAAGCTATAGCCGACACTATGCCGCCGACAAACAAAAAAGAGTTGCAAGTATTGATAGGAAAAATCAATTACCTGTGTCGTTTCATTTCAAACTTGTCTGGGCGGATTCGGGCCTTCACACCACTCTTGAAAGTTAAAGATGATCAAGAATTCAAATGGGGAGTCGATCAACAGAAGGCCTTTGACGATGTAAAAAACTATCTAATGAGTCCACTAGTGTTGGCCGCACCAAAGCACGGTATACCGTTCAAATTGTACATATCGGCTGAAGGAGATACAATAGGAGCGGTCCTAACACAGGAAGCCGGTGGGAAGGAACGAGCCATATTCTATTTAAGCTGACGCCTCTTGGACACAGAAACCAGGTATCCCCAGGTAGAAAAATTATGCTTGTCTTTATATTTTGCTTGCACCAAGTTAAGACATTACATTTTGGCATCAAGGTACATTATAGTCTGCAAAACCGACGTAGTCAAGTACACTTTATCCGCGCCAATTTTACGAGGTCGACTCGGTAAATGGGCGTATGCTTTAACCGAGTTCGACTTGGCATACGAATCGGCTAAATCTATGAAAGGACAAGTCATAGCCGATTTCATTACAGGGAACGCTACATTAGCCGGAACAGTCGATGTGACCCCTTGGCAATTATACTTTGATGGATCTGTTTGTCAAGAGGGGGAAGGCATCGGCGTGATTTTGATTTCGCCAAAGAAACGAAGCTTTGAATTTATGTATCGGCTAAATGGCCGATGCTCTAATAATCAGGCAGAGTATGAAGCACTGTTAAAAGGGCTGCAATTGCTAGACAGCATCGGGGTGAAAGGCGTCGAAGCCTTCGGAGATTCATTGTTGGTTGTGCAACAAGTCAAGGGGGAATACCGGTGCAATGATGATGCGTTAGCTCGATACCTGCATCAATGCCTTCAAATTATTGAGGTGTTTACAACGTTTTCCATAAAACATATCCCTAGAGTAGCCAATGACAAGGCAAACTTACTAGCACAATGTGCATCGGGTTATAGGAATACAAGCCGACAGGAAATAATCGAGCTGGGTGAATGGCCGATTATGTGTGTTGATCCTGTCGACTGGAGAACCGAAATAAGGGAGTATTTGCTCAATCCTTCTAAACCGACTGAGAGAAAAATAAAACATAGGGCACTCAAGTATGTGCTTCTGGACAATATGTTATATTTTCGAACCATTGAAGGTTTGTTATTAAGATGCTTGGGAGCGGAAGAAGTCAAAGTTGCAATGGGGGAAGTCCATGAAGGAATCTATGGATCACACCAGTCGGCTCACAAAATGAAATTGATATTGAGACGCACAGGATATTTTTGGCCGACGATGTTGGAGGATTGTTTCAAATACTACAAGGGATGCCAAACTTGTCAAAAGTTTGGCAACGTACAGACAGTACCAGCATCGGCTTTATACTCGATTATCAAACCATGGCCGTTTAGAGGGTGGGGTATGGATATCATCGGCCAAATATTTCCAACATCTAGTAAAGGTCATAAGTTCATCCTTGCAGCCACATATTATTTTTCAAAATGGGTTGAGGCTGTACCACTCAGGAAAGTTACTAGCAAAGAGTTGATCGACTTTGTAAATGAACACATCGTCCATCGGTTTGGGATTCCACAGACGATTACTACTGATCAAGGGACTGTGTTCATGTCTAACGAATTCAAGGGTTTCGCAGGAAGTCTTGGGATAAAACTGCTCAACTCTTCCCCTTATTATGCTCAGGCCAATGGACAGGCCGAGTCATCAAACAAGACATTGATAAAACTAGTAAAAAGAAAAATTGAGGAAGAACCAAGAAAATGGCATTCAACACTATCAGAAGCTTTATGGGCTTATCGGCTATCTTACCATGGGTCAACTAAATTGTCACCTTTTCAGTTAGTATATGGACAAGAAGCCGTTTTGCCCGTGGAAGTCAACATTGGCTCAGTAAGGCTATCTGAGTAGGATAATTTGCCAATCGATGAATACAAACAGACAATGCTAGACAATCTAGATGACTTAGCCGAGCTAAGGCTGATTACGTTAGATCGGCTCAAAAAGAACAAAGAAAAGGTTGCCAGGTCATATAATAAAAAAGTGGTGCCAAAGTTTTTTAACCAAGACGATTTAGTATGGAAAACTGTGTTGCCAATCGGTTCCAAAGATAATCGATTCGGCAAGTGGTCTCCAACGTGGGAAGGACCTTATAAAATAAACCGGTCAATCGATGGGAACGCGTATATTCTGCAGACTGTAGAAGGGCTCGTCCTACCTAAAGCAATCAATGGGAAATATTTGAAGGCTTACCACCCTAGCGTTTGGGTCGGATCCTGATAGACAGAGTCAATAAGGTCAATCGCGCGTTGCATGAGATAAACCATCGGTCAGGTCATGAAACATTTACATCAATTCGGTTCACATCGCAAAAGATCGGCTACATAGCCGATATAATCAGCAATTCCAGCAAGTCACATAAGTTTAAACAAGATTACAGCCCTGATCTGGGCAAATGAGCTCCTAAACCCGACAATGCCGCCGTCGCCTTCCCGATGGTGGTTTGAATGCTGTCGACGAGCTTTTCATCAGCCGTCGCGTCACCCGGAATTGGAACCACTTTGGCTGACTGAAGCTTCACTTGAGCAAAAACTTCACCAATCTGTTTTTTCTTGGCCACTAGAGAAGAAGCCGATTCAGCATTCTTGGATTGGCAATCGGCTAGGTCCTTGGTCACCAGGGCTAGTTGCTCCTCCAATTTGGTCTTGGCTGCCTCCAACTCTTGAGCCCTGCCCTTACTCAGCTTTAGGGCGGCGGTGCCTTGATCAAATTCCCTTTTTTGAAGCTTTGCATTGGCTACCAGCTCACCCAAGATCCTCTGATCGGTTTTTTGTGCTTCCCTCCGGGCAATTCTGGATCTGGCTGCTTCCACCGCTTCCCTCCGGCTATCCAAGTGACGGACGTCCAGTAAAGCATTCATAGCTTCTGGAGGGAGATCGGCTTGGACGACAGCCATTGCATTCCTGAGCGATTGAGTGTTTTCCAAAAGTTTCGCTTAAGGTTGCATGACTTCATGAAGGAGACGGTTAAGTCTTTCTTGCATGCCTGGCTCGGAAGTCACAACGGCCGACACAGTGATGGAAGCATCAAGAATTCGCCGAACGTCGGCCGGGTAGTCGTCCGTGGCCATCACTTCAGGATCACTCAGCTCATCCAGGGTAAACCCAAGGAGGTTAGCGGGATCGGCAGAGTCAGGGGAGATCGGCACGGCAACTGCAGATGGTGGCACAGCAGGTAGCGTCGGAGGCAGCGCAGAGGGAAGAGCCGAAGATGTGCCTTGAAGATCGGCTATGACCCCCGCCACTTGTACCGAAGGCGTTTGCTGAAAAGACAAAAGACAATCAGCGTCATAAGAAAAGGAGCACCATTTAAATTGTATAAGTTAAGAATTACATCAGTAGCCGATTGCTCAGGGGAGTGATCGGCCGAACGCCTCGCGGATCTAGGAGATGGCCTATTAGACCTCTTCCTCCTCTCTAAGAAATACACCGGGGTTAATAGTGCAAGTTAAGAAAAGGAAACAGGTTTACATGAGAAAAGCGACTTACTCGGGGCGTCTTTGGCGAGCTAGGTCTCGACAAAGGAGGGTCATGATGCCCAAGGTGCCCAAGCATAGCCTGTGGTACCAACCGATCGCCTGGCGCCTCTGTCGGTTGCTTAGCGGCAGCGGTCGGATCGGTGCGAGTTCACCGACGCGTCAGTAACGATTGCCTTACGAGAGGACAAAATCAGTAAAAAGCCGATCGCAAAACAGATGACAGGAGGATAAACTCCGGTACCTCGGCTATCGATGAATTGGTATAGCCCGAACTCTCACTTGAGCTGCTGGTGGATGTTACCGTCGGCTTATGGAAGTTAGGTAAAAACTGGGAAATGATAGCTGATGGTGTCCTATTGTAACACCCCAAAATTTTGCTTTTCTTAAATTCATGTGTGATTTGGCACTTTGGTGAATTTTTGGAATTTTCTGGAATTTATTTGGATTTATTTGGAATTTATTTGAATTTATTCCATTTTGAAATAATTAAAGAATCTCATTTTGCAAATAAAATTTTGTTGGAAATATTTTATTTGAGTCCCAAATACCCTAAGATATTTTCCAGAATTTTTCTGGAATTTTTCTGAGTCTTTTGCTATTTTTAATGAATTAAATGAATTACTGGGAATTATTTAAAATATTAAATCGCTGGAAATTCAACTCGGGTCAAATCTTGTTCATCCGATCGAAGTCGAACCCGAGTCGGACTCGAGTCCGACCCGAGCCACGGGACTCGACCAACCCCACTCCTAAACCTAATCAATCCCAACCGTTGGATCAAGATCCAACGGCTGAGATCCGCCCGTACCGGTTGAGCCGTGTCTGACCCGCACCCGTTCGCGCCGGTCCGATCGGGACCGTTGATCGCGCCACGTGGACGGTTCTCGTGTCGTCGTCCCCGCCGAGTCCGAGCCGGACTCCGCCGGTGGGAGCGCCGCCGTGACCGACTAGGGTTCCGCCCTGAGCACGCCTCCGGGGCTATTTAATGCCGGATCGCACCGAGGATCGCCATCCCACGCCGGTCCCGAAACCTAGCTCGCGCCGCTAGGATCCCCACTGCTCGCCGCTATTGCTCGCCGAGTCAAGAATACCGCCGTGTGTTCTTCGTGGTTCGCCGCAACCAGCCGCCCGCCGAAACCGAAGACGGATTTGGACTCCCGTGAGCAGACGCACTGGCGCACACTTCATCTCACCGAATCGCGAAGAAACGCTGCGGAGGTCGTCTCCTTCCTCTCCGGCCAAACCAGCGCCGCCGCGTGCCATCGCCGTCCCCGAGCTTCGTGCACCGTCGGATCCAGATCGGACGGCAACGGTGAGTTCACGTGTTTTCCCAAACCCTAGAAACCCGATTAGATCTGGACCGTTGGATCAAGATCCAACGGTTCACAATCGCCACGTGCCGTAGCAGTGCTATTATAGGATTAGATCTGGACCGTCCGATCTAGATCGAACAGCCCACGATCATCGAGTAGTTTAACGTGTTAACCCTGGATCTAATCCGCGCCGTTGATTTTCAAACCAACGGTCGCGATTGCGCCACGTGTCGGGGAGATGGACCGACGCGGTCAGCGCCGTACGCGTGTGAGCGCGTGTCCCTGACACGCGGGCCCCGCATGTCAGAGGGTCCCACACGTCAGCCGCGTTTTGCGTGAGACCCCGCTGACGTCAGCGATGACGTCACCCGAGTGGGTCCCACATGTCAGTCTCACGTAGAGTCGTGGACCGAGTCCACGGTGGACCCGAGCCGAGCGTGGACCACGTCCATGGACCGGCTGACGTCAGCCGACCAATCAGAGGCTGCCACGTGTCCATGCTGACGCAATAATTAATTTCCGAAAAAGAAAATGATTTATTAATTCGAATAATGATTTCAAATTTAGATTCAAACTTCAAACGCTTATAACTTTTGCGTTTCAACTCCGATTTGAGTGATTCAAATTTCTAAATTTGTATAAAATTGAGATCTACCTAAATATGAATTTTATTTAATTTTTGGACTAAAGTTTTTCTCTGTAATATTATTTAATTGATTATTTAAACTTTAATAAATCATAACTTTTGCGTTTTAACTCCAAATTTGACGATTCCAGTTTCTAAAAATCCAGAAAATTATGTTCTCTCTGTTTATGGATTTTATTTGGAGTTTTGGGATGTTTTTGCCTATTGTTTATTTGTGTATTTGCTATTTGCACGCTTTACGAGTAGACGTTGAAGTGCCGGAAGGATTCGAAGGAGAAGTATTGACTCAGGATCTAACTCAAGACCAAGAGCAAGTACTTTTTGAAGGCAAGTTGTGCTTTGACCATGTTGATCCTATTTCGAAATCTATTTTGATTTAAACTATTGCATGCTAGATCAATTAGAAAGATACTTTGTTTAAACATGGGGTTAGATAAATACCAATTTCTTTGTATGACACCTTGATTATTTAAGTATGTGCCATGACCCTTTGTCACCCTAGTTGTGGTTTACTAGTTGGACATTATTAAATTGCCAACATGGGTTTAGACCGAAGCGTAGTACCTTTGCTTAGACACACTCACGTGCTCATGACATGATTTTGGACAATCAAATGCTAATATGGACTTAATGATATATTGAACCTGTTTTGGAAAAGTATCATGTGATGTTGATGGCACGTGGTGCATGGTAATCAAGCGGGGTTTGATAAACGGTTTCGGCCAGGGCTTGTGGCAAGAGTAATCAGGTGGGCGATTGTGGCATTGGGGATGTTGATTTGGTTTTTCGGTAGTCTTGCCTGGTCACTCTAAGGACTTAACCTTGCAAGCCTTTGAACTGGGTCATACTTGCAACCACATGGTCGGAATGGGACGGCCCTAGTTGACTAAGTCGCTAAGGACTCACTTGTGGAGCCTCAGGGTGTCGATTACACCGTTTGTGTGATTATGCGGGGAGCGTATCGTGGTCGTGACCAGATACCCATCTAACGGTGTGTTGGTCCCATACTTCGCCTTGGCTAAGGGAAGGGATGGTGTAGAGCACGAACCTGAGAGGACCACCTGTGTTGTTTGAGGCTTCCGAAGGCTTTGTTACTGAACTTCGCCTTTGTGGTGTTTGATTTGTATCTTGTGGGTAAAGTGCATAACCTCTGCAGAGTGTAGAATCTATTTGAATAGCCGAGTCCACTGATCTTTGGACAATGCTCGGGAATTACTGATCAAGGGTTAGATTTTACGAAAATAACTTGGATTTGAAAGTTGGGTTGGTTTAACAATGAAGATGATGGATATGTGGTTTAGGATGGGAGAAATGTTTGTTAAACTTCTTGAAAAGTTATTTATGCCTTACTTATTTCTCTGCTTTGAATCTACTCTTACTACTTGTCAAAAGTCACATCTGCAAATATACCTTGAGCTATTCCTTTGTACCAAGCCATGCATATAGTATATTAGCTTGCATTACATGCATGACTTGTCGAGTACCAAGTACTCACCCTTGCCTCAACACAATACCAGTTGAAGAGGAGATTACGCCACTTTGGAGGAGGAACTCCAAGAGGACCCGTCTACTTAGGAAGCGAGCCCACTGGCTGCTGTGGTATCTTTGGATGGCGCCACGGGTTATTTGATTTTCATTGCTATTATTTTTCTTTGAATAAGTTTCGCCTTGCAAGGCATATATATTTGTACCTTGGCCATAAGGTCAAGTAACCCTTTGATTATTTAAATAAAGTACTTTGATAGTATCGATTGGTATGATTGTGATATTTACCAATGTTAAGACTGTGTGCACTAAGCTGCGTTCTGGACTAGTGCCGAATACCTGAGGGTCGGATTTGCAAATTCGGGTCCCGACAGAGGTGGTATCGAGCCATACTTGACTGTAGGCTCAACCCTAAGCTAGAATGGTCGTAGTGAGGATAAAACCTATTTTCTAAAGCTAAAAGTTGACAAGATAAGAAATGACATCTTGACTTATCCCTTCTCTCTTTTCTTGTCTCTTGCTGAAATTTTCCCTTACCTTGTCACAATTTAAAAATTCCGAGTTCTTACGTAAAGCACTCTTGTGACAGATGGAGGAAGAGTTCAACCACGTTGATCTCGGGAGTTGGTCACGCTGCAGAACTTTGGCATATGCTCTGAGACTCTCGGAGATTTTGAGAAGCCCCAATACCAAGTGGAAGTGATCGTGCAAGCGTGATTGATCAAAGCTTGTGATGTGAAGATTGAGGTACCTGCTAGGAAGAAGGGCCAGGCAATCGCCGATACACACCTTGACCGCCAGGAGATCTACAATGCGAGATGGGTATCCAAGAAGTATCACGACGCGCAATGCGGCACATTACCCGTATTCACGCCAGAGAATTGAGAGTACGGTGTTCCGTTATCATCCGCGCAGCGATAACCTTCTTGACCCAAAGGAGATTCAGGATGAGGATGCCACGGTTACACTGATTGGCACGATTTGTCGTCGCCAGGAGGATGTACTAGATAATACAAGCAAAGAGCTCTGAAGGCCCGCAAGGAGATCACGACAGAGAAGAAACAGATGGCGGGAAGCTCAAGAGTATGTGGCACACCTTCTACGAAGGATTGACGAGTTGGAGATGACTTTGTACGGACTGCACTCCAGAGCGATTTCGAGCTACACGAGCGAGATCGGAGGGGTCGATCTCGATGAGGACACCGCTTCTTCGACTACCATAGAGGACACGATTCTCGGACATGGCGATCGTTTCGCGCCTATGCCGCAAAGATCCGCATCCGTGCCGTGGAGGTTTTCTCGATGAGTGAGCATAGGTTCTATAGTGAGACTCCTTCGCCGAGTCAAGTCATAGAATAAAGAGTCACCCTTTAGGCGTCAGACTCCAGAGTTAGTTCAATTTGGATTTGCTTTGTTTGCTGAGTGTGCAGTATGTGTTGCAAGGCCCTTAGGCATTGTAAGCAACCATACCAAGTTATTAATAATAAAGTTGGACCTTAAAGTTACACCGTTCGCCCCGCATAAGTTCCATATTACTTGTCTATTCTTGTAAACCTAGAGTAAATCGACAGATGGTGAACACCCGTGGAAACTTTGGAAGCAATGGGAGTGGTTCTCGCCCATCAGAAAACCCCAATGATGGAGCACCAGCACCGCCAGTTGATATGCAGAATTTTGGAGCCTTTCTTGTCGCTCGGACTCGGTTGATGCATGCTATGATGCAACAAATGCAGCACGTCATCGCTCAGGCCATCGCTAATCAAGTTAATCGGGGACCACGCCAGAATACAAGGTCATCGAGTTCATGAGGACTCACCCACCCACTTTCTTCCGGGAATGCCAATCCATTGGAGGCCGATGATTGGTTAAGATCAATCGAGAGGAAGCTACACATAGCTCAATGCATAGGGAATGAGAAGGTACTCTACGCTTCTCATCGGTTGGAAGGAACATTGGCCAGAATGGTGGGAGAACTTACGTGCCACGCAGAGAACCCTCAAGATATCACTTGGGAGGAGTTCACAAATGCATTCCGACAAGATCACGTGCTGAAGGAATCATGGACCTTAAGAAGGAGGAGTTGAGCCTTTGAAGCAAGGTAATCACCAAAGGGCCGACTACGAACAAATTCACACGACTAGCACGCTACGCTTTGAGGATGTAGCGACAGATAAATCCAGACAATCTCGTTTTATGAAGGGACTTTACTCAGGATTGCAAGTAGGATTGATCACCCACACCTTTCCAGATTTCCAAGAGTTGGTGAATAAGGCGCTTATTCTTGAGGACAAGCGCAAGGAACTGGATGAGAACAGAAGCGCAGGATGCAACAAAGAAGGATCACGCCAGGAACGCAATGGCGTCGAGAGTTGCACCAAATCAATTCTTGATTCCAACCACGAATGCAACAAGGACACCATCCCCAAGCACCAAGACACGCCAATCAGAACTACGGACCCAGCCCCGCTTAGAAACGCTACTCCGTGCAACAAGAAGGAACAGTGAGACGCCGTTACAACCGCAACGAGCCAGGACACTTTGCCAACGATTGTCCAAAGAAGATGCCAGAGCGACCCCGATTCGCTTCAATCTAGGAACCACCCAGCTAGGACGCCAAAGATCAGGAGCCACACCCTGCATCGTGGTGAGAGGCCGAGTCAACCATGTCACTGCAGATGCTTTGCGAGAATGCTACGGACGTCGTCTTGGGTAAGTTACTTGTTAACTTCGATACACCTGCTTGATTTTGTTTGACTCTGGAGCTTAGCATTCGTTTGTTTCGCAAGGCTTTGCTACTAGAAATGATTTGAGGATTGCAAGACTTAAGTGCATGCTTTTAGTTCAAACCCCTGGTTAGAACTCGAACGGAAGTAGGATGTTCCGGTGAGAATACTAATAGATGGAATAGAGTTCCTAGCAAACCTTATAATTTTGGAGACCAGGACCTTAGATGTTATATTGGGAATGGATTGGTTATCCAAGCACAAGGCCGTATTGGATTGTGGACGAAGGACCATCTCGATTGAGAGCCCGTGTGGGAAGAAAGTAGAATTTCAAGCCACTGCGATTAGAGATGGGCGATTGATGGTTAATGCACCAAGGCAATCGGCATAGAGGATGTCCCGTAGTGAATGATTACCCGATGTTTTTCCCGAAGATCTACAGTATGCCGCCAGACAGGGACATAGAGTTTGTGATAGAGCTTGTACTGCACAAAGACCGATAGCAAAGAGACCCTATCGGATGTCTACCGAGGAGTTGGTAGAAATGAAGAAACAATTTGGAAGAGTTAATGGAGAAAGGATTTATCGAGACCAAGTTCGTCGCCGTGGGGAGCACCAGCTTTGTTTGTCAAGAAGAAGGACGGGAGTTTCAGGATGTGCATTGACTACCGTGCACTCAATGAAGTCACCGTGAAGAATAAGTATCCGCTACCGGATCGATGATTTGTTTGATCAGTTGAGAGGAGCCGGAGTTTTCTCCAAGATTGATACGAGATCGGGATACCATCGATTGAAGATCCGATCGTAAGATATTCAAGACTGCATTCTCGTCAAGATATGGACATTACGAGTTTACGCTATGTCCTTTGGGCCGATTTAATGCGCCACTTATTTCATGAATATGATGAATAAGGTGTTCATGGAATATTTGGACAAGTTTGTCGTCGTGTTCATAGACGATATCCTAATCTACTCCAAGACAGAGCGAACATGCCGAACACTTAAGGCGAGTATTGGAAAAGCTGACGGACCAACAACATTTCGCCAAGATCAGCAAGTGTGATGAAAGTAAGGACAAGGGGGAGATACATGGACATGTAATGACCGCAGAAGGAGACGCCGTAGATCCAAGCAAAGTAGAAGCTGTGTTACATTGGGAGCACCAAGATCGTGACTCAGATTCGTTGTTTCCTTGGAATGGCAGGATTCTACCGCCGTTTCTTCGACGGCTTCTCGACATTGGCGAAAGCTCTTTCGCATGTGCTGAAGAAGGAAAAGAAGTGTGCATGGACGCCTTGAGAATGTGAGAAAGGATTTCAGGAGTGAAGAAGCGATTGACATCAAGACCGGTGTTAGTTCTACCTGATGTTGCTCAAAGCTTCGATATTTATTGTGACGCATCGCGCCAAGGACTTGGATGTGTGGTCGATGCAGAATGGAAAGGTCGCCGCTTATGCATCAAGGCGATTGAGGCCGCATGAGGAAAATTATCCGACACATGACCTAGAGTTAGGCTGCCGTAGTGCATGCCTTGAAGATATGGCGTCACTATCGATTGGAAACAGATGTGAAGTATATACGGATCATAAGAGTTTTAAGTACATATTCACCCATCGGATCTGAATATGAGGCAGAGGAGATGGTTAGAGTTAATCAAGGACTACAATGTTGGAATCCATTACCATCACAGGAAGGCCAACGTAGTAGCCGACGCCCGAGTCGGAAAAGCCATACCGTGAGTACGTTGCTAGCCACAAGTCAGGATGAGTTATGTGAGGATTTTCAAAAGATGAAGATTGAGGTTGTACCTAGCGGATTCTTGGCCGCATTGGAAGTAAAGCCTACCTTAGAGGACCAGATCCGAGAAGGACAGAAGGATGATGACAGGATCCGTAGGATTAAGTCCAAAAGGAGGAAGGCAAGGCAGAGGACTTCAAGTTGGATGAGCAGGCACGTTGTGGATGAAGGATCGCATTTGTGTGCCTCGACAAAAGGAGTTAAAGCAATCGATTCTCGAAGAAGCCCATGACTCCAAGTACTCGATTCATCCCGAAGCGCCAAGATGTATCAGGATCTCAAGGAGAGATTACAGTGGCCGAGTATGAAACGTGAAGTTGCCGAGCATGTTGCCTTGTGCGATGTATGCCAGAGAGTCAAGGCAATGCATCAGAGACCAGCAGGATTGCTACAACCGCTGAAAATACCTGAGTGGAAGTGGGAGGAAATCGGAATGGATTTCATTACCGGTTTGCCGAAGACTCAAGGAGGTTATGACTCCATATGGGTTATAGTGGATCGCTTGACTAAAGTAGCCCATTTTATCCCCGTAAAGACCACTTACTCGGGAGATAAATTAGCAAAATTGTACATGATCAGGATTGTTTGTTTGCACGGAGTGCCAAAGAGGATTGTATCGGACAGAGGTACCCAATTTACCTCAAGGTTCTGGAATAAGTTGCATGAAGCCATGGGAACCCGTCTGAACTTCAAGATCTGACTTATCATCCATGACGGATGGACAGACCGAAAGAGTCAACGGTCTGGAGGATATGTTGAGAGCTTGTGCATTAGCTTATGCTACCTCTTGGGATAAGAGTTTGCCGTATCTTGAGTTCGATTACAACAATAGTTATCGTGCTAGTTCTGAGATGTCACCTTTTGAGGCATCAGTATGGTCGACCTGTCTGACGCCATTGAATTGAACGAGACCGCGAGCGCCGTGTCTTTGGGCCTGATATTCTTCAAGAGGTGAAGAGCAGATCACTATGATTAGGGAAAGGTTGAAGATAGCCCAATCTCGACAGAAGAGTTATCCGACAATCGTCGCGAGATTTGAGTTTTGAACCGTAAGACTTTGTTTACCTCGAGTTACGCCTCTCGGGGAGTTAAGAGGTTCCATGCCAAAGGGAAACTTGCACCCGTTATGTTGGACCATTTAAGATTTTGAGCCGCAGAGGCGGTTGCTTATCGATTGGAGTTGCCACGATAAGTTGGAGTACATGATGTATTCCATGTGTCGATTAAAGAAGTGTCTCCGAGTTCTGAGGAAAAGACAACGCTAGAGTCAATAGAGTTGCAAGATTATTTGACTTAAAAGGAGTATCCTGTGAGGATATAGGACACAATGGATCGAGAAACTAGAAACAAGTCAACCCGTTTCGGGAGAGTTCGCTGGAGCAACCATGAAGAAAGTGAAGCGACTTGGGAGCGCGAAGAGGCTTTGCAGCAGGAGTTGCCTCACCTATTCCTTTATTAAGCCCTGTATCTCGTTGACGAGAGTCTATTAAGGGGGGGAGGTTTGTAACACCCAAAAATTTTGCTTTTCTTATATTCATGTGTGATTTGGCACTTTGGTGAATTTTGGAATTTTCGAATTTATTTGGATTTATTTGGAATTTATTTGAATTTATTCCATTTTGAAATAATTAAAGAATCTCATTTTGCAAATAAAATTTTATTGGAAATATTTTATTTGAGTCCCAAATACCTAAGATATTTTCGAATTTTTGGAATTTTTCTGAGTCTTTTGCTATTTTTAATGAATTAAATGAATTATCGGGAATTATTTAAAATATTAAATCGCTGGAAATTCAACTCGGGTCAAATCTTGTTCATCCGATCGAAGTCGAACCCGAGTCGGACTCGAGTCCGACCGAGCCACGTGACTCGACCAAACCCACTCCTAAACCTAATCAATCCCAACCGTTGGATCAAGATCCAACGGTTGAGATCCGCCTGCACGGTTGAGCCGTGTCCGACCGAACCCGTTCGCGCCCGGTCCGATCGGGGCCGTTGATCGCGCCACGTGGGCGGTTCTCGTGCCGTCTTCCCGCCGAGTCCGAGCCGGACTCACGGTGAGAGCCGCCGTGACCGACTAGGGTTCCGCCGAGCACGCCTCCGGCTATTTAATGCCGGATCGCACCGAGGATCGCCATCCCACGCCGGTCCCGAAACCTAGCTCGCGCCGCTAGGATCCCCACTGTCTCGCCGCTATTGCTCGCCGAGTCAAGAACGGCCGCCGTGTGTTCTTCGTGCTCGCCGCAACTCCGCCTCGTCGAAACCGAAGACGGATTTGGACTCCAGGAGCAGACGCACTGGGCGCACACTTCATCTCACGGAATCGCGAAGAAACGCCGTTCGCGGAGGTCGTCTCCTTCCTCTCCGGCCAAACCAGCCGCCGCGTGCCATCGCCGTCGAAGCCGTGCACCGTCGGATCCAGATCGGACGGCAGCGGTGAGTTCACGTGTTTTCCCAAACCCTAGAAACCCGATTAGATGCGGACCGTTGGATCAAGATCCAGCGGTTCACAATCGCCACGCGTCGTAGCGGTGCTATTATAGGATTAGATCCGGACCGTCCGATCTAGATCGAATGACCCACGATCATCGAGTAGTTTAACGTGTTAACCCTGGATCTAATCCGCGGTTGATTTTCAAACCAGCGGCCGCGATTGCGCCACGTGTCGGGGAGATGGACCGACGCTGTCGGGCCAGACGCTGCGTGTGAGCGTGTCTCGACACGCTGGCCCCGCATGTCGAGGGTCCCACACGCCACCGCGTTTTGCGCGTGAGACCCCGCCGACGTCGGGCCGATGACGTCACCCGAGTGGGTCCCACATGTCGGGCCTCACGTAGAGTCGTGGACCGAGTCCACGGTGGACCCGAGCCGGCGTGGACCACGCCCATGGATCACCGACGCCACCGACCAATCGAGGCTGCCACGTGTCCATGCCGACGCAATAATTAATTTCGAAAAGAAAATGATTTATTAATTCGAATAATGATTTCAAATTTAGATTCAAACTTCAAACGCTTATAACTTTGCGTTTCAACTCCGATTTGAGTGATTCAAATTTCTAAATTTGTATAAAATTGAGATCTACCTAAATATGAATTTTATTTAATTTTTGGACTAAAGTTTTTCTTTGTAATATTATTTAATTGATTATTTAAACTTTAATAAATCATAACTTTTATGCTTTAACTCCAAATTTGATTTATTCCAGTTTCTAAAAATCCAGAAAATTATGTTCTCTCTGTTTATGGATTTTATTTGGAGTTTTGGGATGTTTTTGCCTATTGTTTATTTGTGTATTTGCTATTTGCACGCTTTACGAGTAGACGTTGAAGTGCCGGAAGGATTCGAAGGAGAAGTATTGACTCAGGATCTAACTCAAGACCAAGAGCAAGTACTTTTTGAAGGCAAGTTGTGCTTTGACCATGTTGATCCTATTTCGAAATCTATTTTGATTTAAACTATTGCATGCTAGATCAATTAGAAAGATACTTTGTTTAAACATGGGGTTAGATAAATACCAATTTCTTTGTATGACACCTTGATTATTTAAGTATGTGCCATGACCCTTTGTCACCCTAGTTGTGGTTTACTAGTTGGACATTATTAAATTGCCAAAATGGGTTTAGACCGACGTAGTACCTTTGCTTAGACACCACGTGCTCATGACATGATTTTGGACAATCAAATGCTAATATGGACTTAATGATATATTGAACCTGTTTTGGAAAAGTATCATGTGATGTTGATGGCACGTGGTGCATGGTAATCAACTGGGGTTTGATAAACGGTTTTCGACCGGGGCTTGTGGCAAGAGTAATCAGTGGGCCGATTGTGGCATTGGGGATGTTGATTTGGTTTTTCGGGTAGTCTTGCCTGGTCACTCTAAGGACTTAACCTTGCAAGCCTTTGAACTGGGTCATACTTGCAACCACATGGTCGGAATGGGACGGCCCTAGTTGACTAAGTCGCTAAGGACTCACTTGTGGAGCCTCAGGGTGTCGATTACACCGTTTGTGTGATTATGCGGGGAGCGTATCGTGGTCGTGACCAGATACCCATCTAACGGTGTGTTGGTCCCATACTTCGCCTTGGCTAAGGGAAGGGATGGTGTAGAGCACGAACCTGAGAGGACCACTGTGTTGTTTGAGGCTTAGAAAGGCTTTGTTACTGAACTCGCCTTTGTGGTGTTTGATTGTATCTTGTGGGTAAAGTGCATAACCTCTGCAGAGTGTAGAATCTATTTGAATAGCCGAGTCCACTGTGATCGACAATGCTCGAATTACAAATAAGGGTTAGATTTTACGAAAATAACTTGGATTTGAAAGTTGGGTTGGTTTAACAATGAAGATGATGGATATGTGGTTTAGGATGGGAGAAATGTTTGTTAAACTTCTTGAAAAGTTATTTATGCCTTACTTATTTCTCGCTTTGAATCTACTCTTACTACTTGTCAAAAGTCACATCTTGCAAATATACCTTGAGCTATTCCTTTGTACCAAGCCATGCATATAGTATATTAGCTTGCATTCTGTGCATGACTTGCTGAGTACCAAGTACTCACCCTTGCCTCAACACAATACCAGTTGAAGAGGAGATTACGCCAGCTTTGGAGGAGGAACTCCAAGAGGACCCGTCTACTTAGGGAAGCGAGCCCACTGGCTGCCTGTGGTATACTGGATGGCGCCACGAAGTTATTTGATTTTCCGCTGCTATTATTTTTCTCTGAATAAGTTTCGCCTTGCAAGGCATATATATTTGTACCTTGGCCATAAGGTCAAGTAACCCTTTGATTATTTAAATAAAGTACTTTGATAGTATCGATTGGTATGATTGTGATATTTACCAATGTTAAGACTGTGTGCACTAGCGCGTTCCTGGACTAGTGCTGAATACACAGAGGGTCCGGATTTGCAAATTCGGGGTCCCGACACCTATCCATCAAAAGGTCATCAGATATCAAGGACCACCAGTGGGAAAATGAGCTTGACCGACGGTTGTTTAGAATAAAATGGGGGCATGTGGATGACTTGGAACTCATCGGCAAGCTCAAGAACGACCTCAGCCGCTGTCAGATTGGTCACTCTGGTGCGAGGTTCGATACGCTCAAGCAAAGAGAAGCTGGGTATGGCTTGACCAAAGCCCAACTGTCGGGCATAGACAGAAGGATGGTAGAATTCGTATGACGGTTGGAAAGTTCGATTTCTGGTATTCAAACCGGCATCGAAAATACAGGGGGAAAGGAAGATTTTGTACAGATCCAAAGTCGATTGGGGCATTTGGGCACTATCAGCAGCCAAATGCAAAAAAGAGGGCCAAGGATAATCGGCTACATCAAGGTAACTAAAAAAGTCATGCTGACCAAAAGACGACCGATCTAAGGTCAGGAAGAAAGAAAGGTATTTGTGCATGCCAGCGGGAGTTGTTTTTTGATCATCAGCGGAACACATTATGAACTTTTCTCCATAAGATCGGCTGGCTGTATAAGTGGGGATTGTGTTTCCTGGGTAATCTTCACGAGGAAAAGCCGATTGATCTACAGGTTGAGAAAGGAGGGATCGGCCGAACATGCAATACAACAAAGTTTGGATGAACCACAAAGGGCCCCCTATGTTGCCGACAACAAAATCGGCAAAGCCAGAAAACAATCGGCTTCGAATAATATGCATCATTTGGAACACAGCCCCCAGAAACAGCTTTCCTAATGCAAGACGACGACCCTCTACCAATTGTTCTGCTACCAGCTGATAGGTCTGGGTCGGGCCAAGGGAAGCTCCGCAGAAAAGGAACCTATCCAACCAGAGGTTGAGGAAGGCGACGTGTTCTTCATCCGATACGAGCCCATTGACCTTGTTATTATTTTGAATGTATTTGCGCCAACCCTCCCCTTTCTTATGGATCAACTTATGGTGGGGCTTGCCGCTAAAAGCCGATAATTGGTCTCTGTCCGGCCTAAGACAACATAGCTGGGCGACATCGAGGAGAGTTGGGCCGATTGGACCAGTTCTAAAAAGGAAAGCATTGAAGGAATCAGACCAGAAATAAGAAGCCGATGCTACCAAAGGCTCGTTAGCTTCAGGGTTGGCCAAACTTAGGGGAAGACACTCGGCTATACCCGACCTTTCCCACTCCGCTCGTTTTTGAGCCGATACCCTGATATACCACGATTGCCACCCCTTGAGGGCCGTAGGCCAAGCTCTAAAACTTTTGTCCCATTCTTTTATATTGAAGCCCGCGGCCGACAAAGGAAGCCTAGGGATTTCTTTGTTGATCACAGAATCGGAAGTTACGGTTCCTATCGGTCCTAGGAAGAACTGATCTGAACTCTGAGGAATTGGTATAAATACCTGAGTTGGGTCCATGACAGCCGATCGGAGATGAAAGGAACTTGACAAGAAAAGGAGAGAAAATCCGATCGCTTGCGATACGAGAGCTCGAAGACGTGAAAATGATCGTGGGGGGACCCCCTATTTATACGACAGTAAAAAGGAGGCGAACAGGCGGGAACGGTTGTGCATTTAAAACGCACCGAGATTTTTACGGCACAGTTAATGGGGTGGTTCCCGAGGAAGATTCCTCTATAAAGCCGATACAGACGTAAAAGCCGATAGATTTTTTGGAAAATAACAAGTTATCTTCCAAAAACGGGGGGCATATGTTTGCACCAAAAATTCGGCATAGTAAAATCAGTCTGAATCGGATAGAAGCGTTCGTATGGATAGAAATCGGTGAACGAATCGGAAGGAGAATCCGTTTCTAACAAGGGAAGGAAATCGGATCAGAGGCCGATACGGATAAAGACGCCGTATCCATATACGACTCGGATCGGCCGGAATATTATAAAAGGGGTAGACATCGGGCGATGAGAGGGAATCAATCTCAACACAACACACATCTACTTTTACAAGCCTTTTACATCGTTCTAGATTTACACACCTTTCTGTAAGTCGACGGAATCAACAGAGTTGCGCATCGCCGATTGTTGGTTTTGGCCAATTTCGCCCCAGGTTCGATCTGCTTTGTTTTGTTGCGCATCGCCGTTTCAAAGCCGATTTTGCCTTGTATCCGGATTGACCGCCAAGTTAATCTAGTTATTCCCCTGATCGGCTTTTAGCCGACTAGTGTCAAGCCGATAACCTCCGTTCTTATCGGCTTTGACTGCTTACTATCTCTACCTTGTCAATTCCAGGTCAAATTGATTGGCACGTGTAACACCCCAAAATTTTACTTTTCCTAAATTCATGTGTGATTTGGCACTTTGGTGAATTTTTGGAATTTTCTGGAATTTATTTGGATTTATTTGGAATTTATTTGAATTTATTCCATTTTGAAATAATTAAAGAATTTAATTTTGCAAATAAAATTTTGTTGGAAATATTTTATTTGAGTCCAAAATGTTCCAAAATATTTTCCAGAATTTTTCTGGAATTTTTTCGAGTCTTTTGCTATTTTTAATGAATTAAATGAATTACTGGGAATTATTTTAAATATTAAATCGCTGGAAAATGCGAGTGGGTTTGTACTGTTCATCCGACCGAGCCCGAGTCAGACTCGAGTTCGAGTCCGACCCGAGCCACGTGGTCGAGCCGAACCCGTTCGCCCCGAACCCTAGCCACGCGACCGTTGGATCAAGATCCAACGGTTGTGATTGCGCCACGTCGCCCCTAGTCGAGTCCGACCCGAACCCGGTTACGCCCGCGCGATCGTGGCCGTTGGTCGTGCCACGTGTACGGCTCCACGTCTTCGTCTCGGCCGGATTCGCGCGGACTCCGTTCGCCGTCGCCGCCGTCTCGGACACGGACTCGAGGCTATTTAATGCATGGAGTCGCCCCGAGGTTCGCCTTTCCATGCCGAGCTCGTTGTTCTAGTCCACGCCACAGGGAAACCCTAGAGCCGCCGCAATTTCGCCGAGCCAAAGAGCGCCGCCGCGAAGTTCTTCAACCTTCGCAGAAACTAGTGCGGTTCGCCGCCTGCGTGGCGGATTCGGAACCCCGCGACGAGGCGAACCTGGCTCATACTTCATCTCGCCGGATCTGCGTTAACGCCGTCGGATGTCGTCTTCCCGGTTCCGGCGCGAAGCCGCCAGACGCCATCGCCGTCCTCGCGAGCTCAGTGGACCGTCCGATCAAGATCCGACGCCCCGGATTGCGCCACGTCGTTCCACGGTAAGAACCACGCGGCGATTTCCAGATCCATCCTAGCCGTTGGATCTAGATCCAACGGTTTAGATTGACCACGTTCACCCCAAACGGCGTCATCAGATCCGGACGGGACCGTTGATTTTCAAACCAACGGCCGAGATTGGCGCCACGTGTCGGGAAGTTGGACCGACGCGGCCGCTGGCCCACGCAGCAGCGTGCGTAGGACGCCGACACGCGGCCCGCGTGTCAGAGGGCCCGCATGTCAGTGGCTAATCCAGCCAAGCGCTGACGTCACCCATGACGTCACAGTGGGTCCCACATGTCAGCACTGTGGGCTGAGTCTCCGCTGACGTCAGCGATGACGTCACCCGAGTGGGCCCACATATCAGTCTCACGTAGAGCCGTGGACCGAGTCCACGGTGGACCCGAGCCGAGCGTGGACCGAGTCCATGGACCGGCTGACGTCAGCCAACCAATCAGAGGCTGCCACGTGTCCTTGCTGACGCAATAATTAATTTCCGAAAAAGAAAATGATTTATTAATTCGAAATATTGTTTCAAATTTAGATTCAAACTTCAAACGCTTATAACTTTTATGCGTTTCAACTCCGATTTGAGTGGTTCAAATTTCTAAATTTGTATAAAATTGAGATCTACCTAAATATGAATTTTATTTAATTTTTGGACTAAAGTTTTTCTTTGTAATATTATTTAATTGATTATTTAAACTTTAATAAATCATAACTTTGGCGCCTTAACTCCAAATTTGATTTATTCAGTTTCTAAAAATCCAGAAAATTATGTTCTCTCTGTTTATGGATTTTATTTGGAGTTTTGGGATGTTTTTGCCTAGTGTTTATTTGTGTATTTGCTATTTGCACGCTTTACGAGTAGACGTTGAAGTGCCTAAGGATTCGAAGGAGAAGTGTTGACTCAGGATCCAACTCAAGACCAAGAGCAAGTACTTTTTGAAGGCAAGTTGTGCTTTGACCATGTTGATCCTATTTCAAATCTATTTTGATTTAAACTATTGCATGCTAGTTCAATTAGAAAGATATTTTGTTTAAACCTGGGGTTAGATAAATACCAATTTCTTTGTATGACACCTTGATTATCTAAGTATGTGCCATGATCCCTTGTCACCCTAGTTGTGGATTACTAGTTGGACATTATTAAGTTGCCAACATGGGTTTAGACCGACGTAGTACAATCGCTTAGACCGCTACGTGCTCATGACATGATTTTGGACAATCAAATGCTAATATGGACTTAATGATATATTGAACCTGTTTTGGAAAAGTATCATGTGATGTTGATGGCACGTGGTGCATGGTAATCAATCGGGGTTTGATATGATTTCGGCCAGGGGCATGTGGCAAGAAGTAATCAGGTGGGCGGTGTAGCCTTTGGGGATGTTGATTTGGTTTTTTCGGTAGTTTTGCCTGGTCACTCTAAGGACTTAACCTTGCAAGCCTTTGAACTGGGTCATACTTGCAACCACATGGCTGGAATGGGACGGCCCTAGTTGACTAAGTCGCTAAGGACTCACTTGTGGAGCCTCAGGGTGTCGATTACACCGTTTGTGTGATCAGACGGGGAGCGTATCGTGGCGTGGCCGATACCCATCTAACGGTGTGTTGGTCCCATACTTCGCCTTGGCTAAGGGAAGGGATGGTGTAGAGCACGAACCTGAGAGGACCACTGTGTTGTTTGAGGCTTCCAAAGGCTTTGTTACTGAACTTCGCCTTTGTGGTGTTTGTTGTATCTTGTGGGTAAAGTGCATAACCTCTGCAGAGTTGAGAATCTATTTAAATAGCCGAGTCCACTGATCGACAATGCTCGGAATTACAAATAAGGGTTAGACTTTACGAAAATAACTTGGATTTGAAAAGTGGGTTGGTTTAATAATGAGGATGATGGAAATATGGTTTAGGATGGGGAAAAATGTTTATTAAATTTCTTGAAAGTTATTTATGCTTTACTTATTTCTACTGCTTTCGAATCTACTTTTATTACTTGTCAAAAGTCTCATCGCAAATATACCTTGAGCTATTCCTTTGTACCAAGCCATGCATATAGTATATTAGCTTGCATTCTCAGGCATGACTTGTCGAGTACCAAGTACTCACCCTTGCCTCAACACAATACCAGTTGAAGAGGAGACTACGCCAGCTTTCGGAGGAGGATTTCCAAGAGGACCCGTCTACTTAGGGATGCGAGCCCGATCGGTTGCCTGTGGTATCTTGGATGGCGCCACGGGTTATTTGATTTTCATTCTTTGTTATTTCTCTTTTAGTAAGTTTCGCCTTGCAAGGCATATATTTGTATCTTGGCCATAAGGTCAAGTAACCTTTTGATTATTTAAATAAAGTACTTTGATAATATCGATTGGTATGATTGTGATATATACCGATGTTAAGACTGTGAGCACTAGCGCGTTCCTGGACTAGTGCTGAAAACACAGAGTGTCAGGATTTGCATTCGGGTCCCGACAGAGGTGGTATCAGAGCCATACTTGACTGTAGGCTCAACCCTAGCTAGAATGGTCGTAGTGAGGATAAAACCTATTTTCTAAAGCTAAAAAGTTGTCAAGATAAGAAATGACCTCTCAACTTATCCCCTTCTCTCTTTTCTTGTCTCTTGCTGAAATTTTCCCTTACCTTGTCACAATTTAAAAATTCCGAGTTCTTACGTAAAGCACTCTTGTGACAGATGGCGGGAAGCTCAAGAGTATGTGGCACACCTTCTACGAAGGATTGACGAGTTGGAGATGACCTTGTACGGACCAGACCCAGAGCCAGTACTCGAGCTACACGAGCCAGATCCAGAGGAGTCAGATCTCGATGAGGACACCGCTTCTTCGACTACCATAGAGGACACAGTTGCTGGACATGGTAATCGTTTCGCGCCTATGCCACAAAGACCCGCACTGTGCCGTGGAGGTTTTCTCGATGAGTGAGCATGGGTTCTATAGTGAGACTCCTTCACGAGTCGAGTCATAGAATAAAGAGTCACCCTTTAGGCGTTAGACTCGAGTTAGTTCGATTTGGATTTGCTTTGTTTGTTTGAGTGTGCAGATGTGTTGCAAGGCCCTTAGGCATTGTAAGCAACCATACCAAGTTATTAATATCAATAATAAAGTTGGACCTTAAGGTTACACCTTTCGCCCGCATAAGTTCCATATTACTTGTCTATTCTGTTTCCCTCTCATCTCTAAACCTAGAGCAAATCGACAGATGGTGAACACCCGTGGAAACTTTGGAGGCAATGGGAGTGGTTCTCGCCACAGAAACCCCAATGATGGAGCACCAAAGACCGCTTGATTGATATGCAGAATTTGAGCTTTTCTTGCTGCCTGACTCGATTGATGCATGCTATGATGCAACAAATGCAGCACGTCATCGCTCGTGCCTTTGCTAATCAAGTTAATCAGGGACCACGCTGTAATACAAGGCTGTCGAGTTCATGAGAACTCACCCACCCACCTTCTCTCGGGAATGCCAATCCATTGGAGGCCGATGATTGGTTAAGATCAATCGAGAGGAAGCTACACATAGCTCAATGCATAGGGAATGAGAAGGTACTCTACGCTTCTCATCACCTGGAAGGAACAAACACGAATGGTGGGAGAACGTGCCACGCACGAGAACCCTCAAGATATCACTTGGGAAGAGTTCACGGTGCATTCCGACAAAGATCACGTGCTGAAGGAATCTTGGACCTTAAGAAGGAGGAGTTCAGAGCATCAAGCAAGGTAATCACCAAAGGGTCGACTACCCGAACAAGTTCACACACTAGCACGCTACGCACCGAGGATGTAGCGACAGATAAATCCAGGCATACCTCGCTTTTATGAAGGGACTCAACTCAGGATTGCAAGTAGGATTGATCACCCACACCTTTCCAGATTTCCAAGAGTTGGTGAATAAGGCACTTATTCTTGAGGACAAGCGCAAGGAACCGGATGAGAACAGAAGCGCAGGATGCAACAAAGAAGGATCACGCCAGTGGAACGCAACAAATACCGAGAGTTGCACCAAATCAATTCTTGATTCCAACCACGAATGCAACAAGGACACCATCCCCGCACCAAGACCTGTCAATCGTAACTATCGGACCCAGCCCGCTTAGAAACGCTACTCGAGTGCAACAAAGAAGGAACAGTGAGACGCCATAACCGCAACGAGCCAGGACACTTTGCCAACAGCTTGTCCAAAGAAGACAGCAGAGCGACCCTGGGCCGCTTCAATCTAGGAACCACCAGCTAGGACGCCAAAGACCAGGAGCCACACCCTGCACCGTGGTGAGAGGCCGAGTCAACCATGTCACCGCCGATGCACCGCAAAATGCTACTGACGTCAGATCCGGGTAAGTTACTTGTTAACTCGAGTACACTGCAATGCTTTGTTTGACTCGAGCTTCAGATTCGCTTGTTTCGCAAGGCTTTGCTACTAGAAATGACTTGAGAATTGCAAGACTTAAGTGCATGCTTTTAGTTCAAACCCCTGGTTCGAACTCCGAACGGAAGTAGGATGTTCCGGGTGAGAATACTAATAGATGGAATAGAGTTCCTAGCGAACCTTATAATTTTGGAGACCCGCACCTTAGACGTCATATTGGGAATGGATTGGTTATCCAAGCACAAGGTCGTATTGGATTGTGGACAAATGACTATCTCGATTGAGAGCCCGTGGGAAGAAAGTGGAATTTCAAGCCACCGCAGTTAGAGATGGACAGCTTGATGGTTAACAGCATCAAGGCAATCGGCATAGAGGATGTCCCAAGAGTGAATGAGTACCCAGACGTTTTTCCCGAAGATCTACCTGGTATGCCACGGACAGGGGACATAGAGTTTGTGATAGAGCTTGTACTGGTACAAAGACCGATAGCAAAGAGACCCTATCGGATGTCCACCGAGGAGTTGGTAGAAATGAAGAAACAGATTGGAAGAGTTAATGGAGAAAGGATTTATCAGGCCGAGTTCGTCACCGTGGGGAGCACCCGCTTTTGTTTGTCAAGAAGAAGGACGGGAGTTTCAGGATGTGCATTGACTACCGTGCACTCAATGAAGTCACCGTGAAGAATAAGTATCCGCTACCGGGATTGATGATTTGTTTGATCGTTAAGAGGAGCCGGAGTTTTCTCCAAGATCGATCCGAGATCGGGATACCATCGATTGAAGATCCGATCGGAAGATATTCAAGATCGCATTCTCGTCAAGATATGGACATTACGAGTTCTGATTATGTCCTTTGGGCCGATTTAATGCGCCAAATTATTTCATGAATATGATGAATAAGGTGTTTATGGAATATTTGGACAAGTTTGTCGTCGTGTTCATAGACGATATCCTAATCTACTCCAAGACAGAGGATGAACATGCCGAACACTTAAGGCGAGTTTTGGAAAAGCCGAGGAACGGCAACTTTTCGCCAAGTTCAGCAAGTGTGATTTTTGGAAGGACAAGGTGGAGTTTCTTGGACATGTAATGACCGCAGAAGGAGTCGCCAGTAGATCCAAGCAAAGTAGAAGCTGTGTTACATTGGGAGCAAATGAGGAGTGACCCATTCGGAGTTTCCTTGGAATGGCAGGATACTACCGCCGCTTCATCGAAGGCTTCGACAATTGCGAAACCTCTTACGCAATTGTCAAGAAGGAAAAGAAGTTCGCACGGACGCCGTAATGTGAGAAAGGATTTCAGAGCTGAAGAAGCGATTGACATCAAGACCGGTGTTAGTTCTACCTGATGTTGCTCAAAGCTTCGATATTTATTGTGACGCATCGCGCCAAGGACTTGGATGTGTCTTGTGCGAGAATGGAAAGGTCGCCGCTTATGCATCAAGGCGCTTGAGGCCGCATGAGGAAAATTATCCGACACATGACTTAGAGTTAGTCGTAGTGCATGCCTTGAAGATATGGCGTCACTATCTGATTGGAAACAGATGTGAAGTATATACGGATCATAAGAGCCTTAAGTACATATTCACCCAGTCGGATCTGAATATGAGGAAGAGGAGATGGTTAGAGTTGATCAAGGACTATAATGTTGGAATCCATTACCATCCCGGGAAGGCAAACGTAGTAGCCGATGCTCTGAGTCGGAAAAGCCATACCGTGAGTGCGTTGCTAGCCACAAGCCAGGATGAGTTATGTAAGGATTTTCGGAAAATGGAGATTGAGGTTGTACCTAGCGGATTCTGGGCCGCATTGGAAGTAAAGCCTACCCTAGAGGATCAGATCCGAGAAGGACAGAAGGATGATGACAAGATCCGCAGGATTAAGTCCATCAAGAAGGAAGGCAAGGCAGAGGACTTCAAGTTGGATGAGCAAGGCACGTTGTGGATGAAGGATCGCATTTGTGTGCCTAACAAAAAGGAGTTAAAGCAACTGATTTTGGAAGAAGCCCACGACTCTAAGTACTCAATTCATCCCGAAGCGCCAAGATGTATCAGGATCTCAAGGAGAGATTCTCGTGGCCGAGTATGAAACGTGAAGTTGCCGAGCATGTTGCATTGTGCGACGTGTGCCGAGAGTCAAGGCAATGCATCGAGAGACCAGCAGGATTGCTACAACCGCTGAAAATACCTGAGTGGAAGTGGGAGGAAATCGGAATGGATTTCATTACCGGTTTGTCAAGACTCAAGGAGGTTATGACTCCATATGGGTTATAGTGGATCGCTTGACTAAAGTAGCCCATTTTATCCGTAAAGACCACTTACTCGGAGATAAATTAGCGTAATTGTACATGATCAGATTGTCTGTTTGCACGGAGTGCCAAAGAGGATTGTATCAGACAGAGGTACCCAATTTACCTCAAGGTTACGGAATAAGTTGCATGAAGCCATGGGAACCCGCTTGAACTTCAAGATACCTTATCATCCATGCACGGATGGACAGACCGAAAGAGTCAACCAGATTCTGGAGGATATGTTAAGAGCTTGTGCATTGGCTTATGCTACTTCTTGGGATAAGAGTTTGCCGTATGCCGAGTTCAGTTACAACAATAGTTATTAGGCTAGTTTACAGATGTCACCTTTTGAGGCCTTTGTATGGTCGACTTCGGACGCCATTGAATTGGAATGAGACGGCGAGCGCCGTGTCTTTGGGCCTGATATTCTTCAAGAAGTCAAGAGCATCGCTATGATTAGGGAAAGGTTGAAGATAGCCCAATCTCGATGTAAGAGTTATCTCGACAATCGTCGCCGAGATTTGAGTTTTGAACCGTAAGACTTTGTATACCTCAGAGTTACGCCTCTCGGGAGTTAAGAGGTTCCATGCCAAAGGGAAACTTGCACCTGCTATGTTGGACCATTTAAGATTTTGAGTCGCAGAGGCGAAGTTGCTTACCACCGGAGTTGCCACGATCGTGTGGAGTGCATGACGTATTCCATGTGTCCCAGTTGAAGAAGTGTCTCCGAGTTCACGAGGAACAGACACCGCTAGAGTCAATTGAGTTGCAAGAGGATTTGACTTATAAGGAGCACCCGTGAGGATTCTAGACACAATGGATCGAGAAACTAGAAACAAGTCAACCCGCTTCAGTAGAGTTCAAAGGAGCAACCATGAAGAAAGCGAAGCGACTTGGGAGCGAAGAGGATTTGAGGAAAGAGTTTCCAAACCTATTTCTTTAGTAAGCCCTGAATCTCTGGGACGAGATTCTATTAAGGGGAGGTTTGTAACACCCCAAAATTTTACTTTTCCTAAATTCATGTGTGATTTGGCACTTTGGTGAATTTTTGGAATTTTCTCGAATTTATTTGGATTTATTTGGAATTTATTTGAATTTATTCCATTTTGAAATAATTAAAGAATTTAATTTTGCAAATAAAATTTTGTTGGAAATATTTTATTTGAGTCCAAAATGTTCCAAAATATTTTCCAGAATTTTTCGAATTTTTGAGTCTTTTGCTATTTTTAATGAATTAAATGAATTATCGGGAATTATTTTAAATATTAAATCGCTGGAAAATGCGAGTGGGTTTGTACTGTTCATCCGATCGAGCCCGAGTCGACTCGAGTTCGAGTCCGACCCGAAGACGTGGTCGAGCCGAACCCGCTCGCCTAACCCTAGTTACGCGACCGCTGGATCAAGATCAGCGGTTGTGATTGCGCCACGTCGCCCCTAGTCGAGTCCGACCCGAACCGATTCGCCCGCGCGATCGTGGCCGTTGGTCGTGCCGCGTGTGCGGCTCCACGTCTTCGTCTCGGCCCGGATTCGCGCGGACTCAGTTCGCCGTCGCCGCCGTCTCGGACACGGACTCGGGGCTATTTAATGCATGGAGCCGCCTCGAGGTTCGCCTTTCCATCTTGAGCTCGTTGCCTAGTCCACGCCACAGGGAAACCCTAGAGCCGCCGCAATTTCTCGCCGGAGCCAAAGAGCGCCGCGCGAGTTCTTCAACCTTCGCCGCAAACTACCGCGGTTCGCCGCCTGCGTGGCTGATTCGGAACCCCGCGACGAGACGAACCTGGTTCATACTTCATCTCGCCGGATCTGCGTTAACGCCGTTCGATGTCGTCTTCCCGGTTCCGGCCGCGAAGAAGCCGCCGCGACGCCATCGCCGTCTCGCGAGCTCCGTGGTGGACCGTCCGATCAAGATCCGACGCCCCGATTGCGCCACGTCGTTCCACGGTAAGAACCACGCGGCGATTTCCAGATTCATCCTAGCCGTTGGATCTAGATCCAACGGTTTAGATTGACCACGTTCACCCCAAACGTGCGCCATCAGATCCGGACGGACCGTTGATTTTCAAACCAACGGCCGAGATTGCGCCACGTGTCGGGAAGTTGGACCGACGCGGTCGGCCCACGCCGCAGCAGCGTAGGACGCCGACACGCGGGCCCGCGTGTCGAGGGCCCGCATGTCGCTGGCTAATCCAGCAAGCGCCGACGTCACCCATGACGCCTGATGGGTCCCACATGTCAAGACTGTGGTCGAGTCTCCGCCGACGCCGGCGATGACGCTACCCGAGTGGGCCCACATGTCGGGCCTCACGTAGAGCCGTGGGCCGAGTCCACGGTGGACCCGAGCCGAGCGTGGACCGAGTCCATGGACCTACCGACGCCACCAACCAATCAGAGGCTGCCACGTGTCCTTGCTGACGCAATAATTAATTTCCGAAAAAGAAAATGATTTATTAATTCGAAATATTGTTTCAAATTTAGATTCAAACTTCAAACGCTTATAACTTTTGCGTTTCAACTCCGATTTGAGTGGTTCAAATTTCTAAATTTGTATAAAATTGAGATCTACCTAAATATGAATTTTATTTAATTTTTGGACTAAAGTTTTTCTTTGTAATATTATTTAATTGATTATTTAAACTTTAATAAATCATAACTTTTGCGTCTTAACTCCAAATTTGACGATTCCAGTTTCTAAAAATCCAGAAAATTATGTTCTCTCTGTTTATGGATTTTATTTGGAGTTTTGGGATGTTTTTGCCTAGTGTTTATTTGTGTATTTGCTATTTGCACGCTTTACGAGTAGACGTTGAAGTGCCGGAAGGATTCGAAGGAGAAGTGTTGACTCAGGATCCAACTCAAGACCAAGAGCAAGTACTTTTTGAAGGCAAGTTGTGCTTTGACCATGTTGATCCTATTTCGAAATCTATTTTGATTTAAACTATTGCATGCTAGTTCAATTAGAAAGATATTTTGTTTAAACACAGGGGTTAGATAAATACCAATTTGCTTGTATGACACCTTGATTATCTAAGTATGTGCCATGATCCCTTGTCACCCTAGTTGTGGATTACTAGTTGGACATTATTAAGTTGCCAACATGGGTTTAGACCGAAGCGTAGTACACCGCTTAGACACGCTACGTGCTCATGACATGATTTTGGACAATCAAATGCTAATATGGACTTAATGATATATTGAACCTGTTTTGGAAAAGTATCATGTGATGTTGATGGCACGTGGTGCATGGTAATCAATCGGGTTTGATAAACGTTTTCGGCCGGGGCATGTGGCAAGAGTAATCAGGTGGGCAGTGTGGCACCGGGATGTTGATTTGGTTTTTTCAGTAGTCTTGCCCTGGTCACTCTAAGGACTTAACCTTGCAAGCCTTTGAATCGGGTCATACTTGCAACCACATGGCTGGAATGGGACGGCCCTAGTTGACTAAGTCGCTAAGGACTCACTTGTGGAGCCTCAGGGTGTCGATTACACCGCTTGTGTGGATCAGACGGGGAGCGATCGTGGCTGTGGCCAGATACCCATCTAACGGTGTGTTGGTCCCATACTTCGCCTTGGCTAAGGGAAGGGATGGTGTAGAGCACGAACCTGAGAGGACCACCTGTGTTGTTTGAGGCTTCCAAAGGCTTTGTTACGAAACTTCGCCTTTGTGGTGTTTGACTGTATCTTGTGGGTAAAGTGCATAACCTCTGCAGAGTTGAGAATCTATTTAAATAGCCGAGTCCACTGCATCGGACAATGCTCGGGAATTACAGTCAAGGGTTAGACTTTACAAAATAACTTGGATTTGAAAAGTGGGTTGGTTTAATAATGAGGATGATGGAAATATGGTCTAGGATGGGGAAAAATGTTTATTAAATTTCTTGAAAGTTATTTATGCTTTACTTATTTCTACTGCTTTCGAATCTACTTTTATTACTTGTCAAAAGTCACATCGCAAATATACCTTGAGCTATTCCTTTGTACCAAGCCATGCATATAGTATATTAGCTTGCATTCTCATGCATGACTTGTCGAGTACCAAGTACTCACCCTTGCCTCAACACAATACCAGTTGAAGAGGAGACTACGCCAGCTTTCGGAGGAGGATTTCCAAGAGGACCCGTCTACTTAGGGATGCGAGCCCTCGATTGCCTGTGGTATCTTGGATGGCGCCACGGTTATTTGATTTTCATTCTTGTTATTTCTCTTTTAATAAGTTTCGCCTTGCAAGGCATATATTTGTATCTTGGCCATAAGGTCAAGTAACCCTTTGATTATTTAAATAAAGTACTTTGATAATATCGATTGGTATGATATTGATATATACCGATGTTAAGACTGTGAGCACTAGCGCGTTCCTGGACTAGTGCTGAATACACAGAGGGTCCGGATTTGCAGATTCGGGGTCCCGACAGCACGCCTTGCAAACTCGGTGTTTGTCTTGTGTGTTCGAGGCTAGGAACCCCGCTTCACGTTTTTAGCGCGAACAGTAGCATATTTGTTCTTAGGTTTATTTGGGTAATTTAATTGAATGAGTAGTTGTAATTAACATCATATTATTTGTTGAAATTAACAACATCGTATGGCTGAGTGAGTAACTTTTAAAATACATTATAGAGAAGGTGTTCTACGGATAGGTGTAAAAGGCGTTGATTTGTGTTATTTTCCATATATGGCGACAAGTGTGTTGTGTGCAAAGCAGCATCTATGAGGCACAATTATGAGAAGGTTGTACCATATGTTCTCGCTGGACCAAGCGTTGCACGATCTAGAGTTGCATGATATTGCTACTCGTGCACGATAACACACATACTAGAAGTTAGTGGAATTGAAGAGGCCAAGTTTGTGGAGGTCATACGTGAGATTGTCGAGGGAGCGAGGATGGTCACTAGTCTCGCTGTCTAAGCATTTAAGAAAGTCCCTCCGCCTCATGTGACGTAGGAAGATGCCATTGGTGACGATGCCGAACAAGTTGGGAAGTTATGGCAAAGCCATAGTGAGCCATACTTTATGAGCAGAAGGGGATGAGGTAATGACTCAGTTGAAGCTGAGACTATAGACCTTTCCATAGGAGATGTAATATTCCAAAATTTATCATAAAATAAATAATTAGATGCCAAATTATTTTCCTGCATTTAATGTGAATTTTCTATGTTTGAAAAAATATACCTTTCTCATTTTCTGGCCACTACTTTTAAAATTTAAAATTTTGAATTTGAAACTATTCAAAGTTAAAATATTTTATTTAGGTTTTGGGTAACCCAAATTTCCTTTCTTAATATTACACTCATCATTAAAAATTGAGGCACTGAAAGAATTTTGGAAGAAAATCTACAACCGAAAAAATTGTAAAAACTTTACACAAACATAAGTGTCATTTTAAAAAGCATCCATAAAAATTTTCATAAGCTTTGGAGTTAGTTTAGTATTTCAGAAAAATCCCAAGGTTCCAAGTTGAAATTGGAAGCCTTTAGGAAATTCTTTTCAAACCCAAAAATAGAAGGCTACTGGCGAGAAGGTGCTTTCCCTCGTGGCTTGTCGGGACTCGGATTTACGAATCCGAAACCCTTTGTGTATACTACAGTAGTCCAGGATCACACTAGCGCACATAGTGGCAATAAAATTGAAATATCAATCCATTCAATGAATTAATTAAGAAAGTAGCAAATAATAACAACTGACCTTATGATCAAAATTTACATAATTGTGCCTTAAGGGCTTAAGAAACAAATAAACTCTTGCAGCGAAAATAAAATAACTTAGGGCATACAACATGCCACATGCAAACGTCTGGGAAAATGTCATCCTAGTTCTCACAGTCCTCATAGTACTCCTCATAGAAGTCTGTATTTTCCTGTTCTTCCTCAACAACTGATCAACAAAGGCATAAAGCCGTGCGTACAAAAAGTACTCAGGAAGCCGTAGGGAATGATGCAAATAATATACGGCGTGTCAAAGAATAGTCATATGGTTATTTTGCAGAAAGCAATAACTTGAACGTAAATACAATAAATAGATTCAAAACATTGTTGACAAATGATAATAAATAACTGGTAAACCAATGGTAGATAACAACACACGGCTGATGGGGCATCACCCATCACCATCTGAAACCATCATCAACCATCGAACTCAACAATATTAACTTTTGACATAAAAACAACAGTGACTCCCCGTTCACTCCCAACAATTCCATCATCCAACATTTTATGAAAACTTTATACCCCGTGTGAAATCCCCAAGCATGTCCATGACCGCGGACACGGCTTTTCGAATAGTTTAACACACTCTGCAGAGGTTGTATAGTTTTACCCACAAGACATGATCATCTCTTAATGCCATGCGATTATCACACTTCCTTTGGTGTGCGGCAGAGGGATCACGATAAGGCCTTTACAATGCTCTGTCTAAACCCAATACTGCCCGCTAAGGTTTCACCCCTTAGGACCCCCTCTTACGCCATGTGAGTCTACCCGTCTATTCCGGAACCCACACAACCACAACAGTACTCAAATTTAGACATTGCAAATTAATTAGCCAGGTCTGTCCAATACAAACATGTGGTTGTACAGTTAGACCCAGTTCAATGATGCACAAGATTAAGTCCTTAAGTATTCTCAGGCAAGACAACCACATCCCAAATGTGCTAACGGTATCCCCTTTACTGCACGACCACTTGCCTGAGTGAAAACAATTATGTATTACCAAGACCAATGGCACACCCTACCATGGTACAACAAATTTTACAACAGTGGCTACCTGCCACGATTCCATATCTCATTAAGTCAAGATTATTAATTCATCAAGTGACATGAACCCATCGTACAACTAAGCATGTCTAAGCCTAGTTACGATAACCAAATGTTGGTATTATAATTATATCCAACTATTAAATGACCCAACCTAGGGTGACAATGGATACATGACATTTCAATTACTCAAGGTGGTATAATGACAATCAGGTATTTAGCTATTCCCAGTAAATAATATTTGTAAACAAATAGCATGCAATTGTATGAAACAAAGTAATTTTGCAAACATAGGTCCAACATGGTCAAGGACTATGACTTGACTTGCCTTGTTGATCAGCTGTAGTTGCTGAGTCTTGGCTTTCAAATCCTGCGCTCACTCCCAAGGTATCAACGTCTACCGGAAAAGAAAGCAATAATGCAAATAAATACCAAAACAGAGACTAAAATAATCTCAAAAGTGAAAATAAATGGCTCTATAATGTAGATCTTGATTTACGAATTGTTAGAAACTAAAATCGCCTCAATCGGAGTTCGTATGAGGGAGAACAGACTTCTGGAAGTTTAAAATTAGAGAAAAATAGAAAAAGGATATTTTCAGTAATTATTTTTCTAAAGGAAAATAGATTTATCGCGTCACTGCTGATCTCATGTAGGGTTTCTGTGGCGCCAATGTGGCTCTGACGTGGCTGATGACATCAACGCGGACGGTTGACGAGGCATACACGCAAGCGCTGATGCGGCGAACATGTAGATGAGGGGTGCTAGCATGGTAGCTGAGGTGGATGCTGATGAGGCGCCATGTCGGCTCGGCTTGGTTCAGTGAGAGACGGCGATGGAAACTCACCGGAAGCGAAGAAGAAGGTGCGAGCGACGATGGTTTTGTACCGGATTGGATGCGGCCTGCCGTGGATCTGGAAGAGCACAACACGGGTGATTTGGAGATGCTGTCGGCTGTGGCGGAGGACAACCAACCGTGGAGATCGACGGAGGAAAAGGTGCTTCGGGCGGCGGTGACTCTGTGCTCTCGGGAAACACGAGTTAGGGCGACCGGATCTGGCGTCAGCGCTGGCTTTTAAAACCGGATGAGAGATGCGTATGGGATGCTAACGACAAGGACAGCGTACGACAACAGGAGTCTGCGGCAGCTAGGGTTCGGCGTCGCGTTGGCTAGGTTGGGCCGTGGGGCAGGCTGGTGGGCCGGGCCAGGCGGATTAGGCCGAGCGACGGGGGTAGATGGGTCGAAGAGAATTCATCCCAAAAGGCTTTTTAGAAATTAAAAATGTTTTTCTAATTTAAGAAATTTCTAGAAAATCCAATAAAGCCAAATAACTTCAAATAAATTGCAAATAAAAATTTAGAAAAATCCCAAAAAATACAGAAAAATTCTTTGAAGCACAAGAAACACAATTACAACTAAAAATATTTTATTTTATGCATAGATTAATTAAATAAAATCTTTTGATTAATTAAAAATTCAAATTAAGCTCTAGTTAATTTAAGAAAAATCCAAATGGCTCCTTTGGACTTTGAAACTTTTCAAAAACGCAAAAATTGGGCTGTTACATGGCTCCACTATCTTTGTTTCTCATTGATATGCTGAGCCTGCTTGTCAGCATTTCTCTTGGCCAGCGCGAGCCCAGGCCACGCTTGTCTCGCACCATTTGCGCACCACTCCACCGCAACCGGAATTTTTTTTTAAATAATACTTTTTTTAAACTAAATTGCATTTTTAATACTCGAAAAATAAAATTTGCAAAAATAATACGTGGTCGCCATACCGTACGGCGAATACCCCATTTTCGCCGAACCGTGTGGCGAATACCCTATTTTCGCCGAACCGTGTGGCGACAATACCCTAAATCCGTAGTTAATCTGCTACACGGGAATCAAGGCTATTTTCGCCGTACGGTATGGCGAATACCCTATTTTCGCCATACGGTTTGGCGAAATTAGGGTATTTTCGCCATACGGTTTGGCGAAAATACTATTTTCGCCATATGGTAAGGCGAAAATAGCCTTAACCAAACAACCGACGGTTAATCGACTTTAATCGGGTAATTAGGGTATTTTCGCCATACCATATGGCGAAAATAGGGTATTCGCCATACCATATGGCGAAAATAGGGTATTCGCCGTACGGTATGGCGACCACGTATTATTTTTGCAAATTTTATTTTTCGAGTATTAAAAACGCAATTCAGTTTAAAAAAAGTATTATTTAAAAAAAAATTCACCGCAACCGCATCAGCTCATGCACCCGAGCGCTGCACGCTTAGAGCCCAGCATCCATGTCTCCACTTCTCATTGGCCCTCACCGCTAACTCCATTCACGCCACCTCGCGCCACCCATGCCGTGACAACAGTCAGAACCCGTGCCTCGCCCCATCCCATCTGCCACACCATAGCCCACGCCCCCTAGCTGCCTGCACAAGGCTCCCCGTTGTGCCATCACCTCCGCCTGCTGTCCCAATCATCAATGCCTCCCTACGTGCATGGCAAAAACCACTGAAAAGTTGATGTTCTCAGTTCTCACTACATCATTGTTCTTTTTTCCTTAGCCATGGCACCTTGCTCACAGGCCCAAGTTAAAAGCCTCGTCGTGCGCCAATAAAAGGGACCCCGTGGGTCATCTTCCACCCCATGCATCTCTCTGCTACTCTACTTCTAAGTGCCCGATGCCGTTGTGCTTTCTTGAAGTTTCAATTCCGTAGGGACAACAAGATCAAGCGGAGCTCACACTACTACAGAACCGGCCTTCACAACCGGCCTATCACAAGCGGTTACGTGCGCACCGCTTGTGGAGTCCCGTGCCACAAGCGGTTCGTGGGCAACGGACGGGAGGGGGTCTCTAGAAGCGGTTTGTAACACGAACCCCTTCTGGAGCCTCCTCTCTAGAAGCGGTTCGTCTTTGGAACCGCTTGTAGAGGTCTAGTGGGGCGCCAGAAGCGGTTTGTGTGTAGAACCGCTTGTAGAAACCCCCTCCCGCCCAGCGCATTTAAGCCCTGTCTTCCTCCCCGAGCTCGCACATGACATCACAGTGGTGGGCCGAGAGCTAGCTGTTCATGGCGAGGTGCTGCCAAAATTTTGAATTGAGGCTATTAGATCCGAATTAATTGTTCTAAGGTGAGTAATATGTTGCTGACATCCTTCTCACCTAGATATTGATGTTTTTTGTGCATTGGATGTTGAGAAATTGTGTTTTGTTGGCTTATATTTTTGTTCTTAATTAAGGTGATATATATTGTTTGGTGTATGAAATGAAATTCAATTAATGTGAAACGATGAAATGGTACAAAGGTGTGGAAGAGAAAAGATTTGTATGAAAATGTAACAATTAGTTAGTTTTATTTTAAAAAATGCAGGAGGATTAGAAATAATTAGTTGGCTTTAGTTCAAAGAACACAGAATGATTAAAAAATACAAAACTATTAGTCATAGTTAGCTTTAATAGAATATTGTGATAGATGTTATTATTTTTATTTGTGTAGATGAATCGGCAATGGATGTACAATGCAGACCGTCGATTAAGAGAGTTCAGAGATGGCATGAAGGAGTTTCTCGACGCGGCCGTTGCATTCTTGCCTCCAGGAAGCTTCATACGTTGTCCGCGTATGATCGCAAGAATGAGAAGGAGCATTCTGAACGATGGATGGTTATGAGGCATGTGATCACGAGAGGTTTCATGGCAAACTATACCTGCTGGACCCACCATGGCGAAACAAAGGCGATTCGACAAGAAGACGATGAAGAAGACGAAGAAGAGGAAGATAGAGCCAACAGTATGCCGGACACCACTCAATACGGGTCCGTGGAAGATACACTCGATGAGTTTGGCGATGATGAGCTAGATCAGATGCTCCGTGACGGAGAGGGAGAGTTCACAGAGGAAAGACAATACAAGAAGTTTCAGAGCATGGTAGAGGACCACACAACTGCTTTGTACCCAAACTGTATCTGGGCCACAAAAAGCTGCGTACTACACTGGAACTCATGCAATGGAAGGCCAGACACGGTGTGTCAGACAAGGGATTCAATGGTTTGTTATCACTCGTAAAGAAGTTGCTTCCGGAAGGTAACACTCTACCCGAATCTACGTATGAAGCGAAGCGAGTCCTCTGCCCTTTAGGATTGCAAGTGCGGAAGATACATGCATGTCCTAACGATTGTATCCTGTATCGCAATGAGTATGCCGATTTGGCGGTTTGTCCAGTGTGCGAAGAATCCCGGTATAAGGTGCAACGTGACGATTCAGGTGAATTAGATGGGAATCGTACGAAGAAGAGAACTCCAGCAAAAGTATTGTGGTATTTCCCTGTGATACCCCGGTTGAAGCGTCTGTTTGCTAACGAAGGTCATGCCAAGATGATGCGTTGGCATGAAGAAGAGCGTAAGGAAGACGGGATGCTTAGACACCCCGCAGATGGCTCACAGTGGCGGAAAGTCGATCGGGCTTACCCGAACTTTGCAAATGAGGTCAGAAACATAAGGTTTGGGTTGAGCACCGATGGGATGAATCCTTTCGGTCAGTTGAGCAGCATCCATAGCACCTGGCCAGTGACACTTTGCATCTATAACATTCCTCCATGGCTGTGCATGAAGCGGAAGTACATCATGATGCCATTATTGATCGAAGGCCCGAAGCAACCTGGAAACGACATAGATGTCTACCTGAAACCATTGGTTGAAGACCTTGTGAAGTTGTGGGAGGATGGTGTACGGGTTTGGGATGAGTACAGAAGAGAGTATTTCAACCTGCGTGCATTGTTGTTTGTAACAATCAACGATTGGCCTGCTCTCGGTAACTTGTCTGGCCAAACTGTGAAAGGGTTTAAAGCCTGCACCCAGTGCATAGATAAAACGGACTGCATGTTCCTGAAAAACTCTCGGAAGTGTGTGTACATGGGGCACCGCAGGTTTTTTCCTAGCAGTCATGCTTTGAGGTGGAAAGACAGTAAATTTAACGGGGGAACAGAAGTTCGTGGTAAGCCTCAGCATCGTAATGGGTGACTTGTGTTTGCTATGGTAAAGGATCTGAAAGTAGTATTTGGGAAGGATCTTGGAAGCATACCTGTGCCGAACGAGGATGGTCATGCACCCACATGGAAGAAGAAATCAATATTTTGGCACCTGCCGTATTGGGAGATTTTGGAGGTTCGTCACTCGCTTGACTTCATGCACATCACGAAGAATGTTTGTTTGAACCTGCTAGGCTACATAGATATGTACGGCAAATCGAAAGATACACTGCAAGCTCGGAAGGACCTTGAAGACATGGAGGTGAGGAGTGACCTACATCCGAAAAACAAAGAAGGGACAAAACAACTTTATCTACATCCTGCGAGCTACACTCCAAGTAAAGAAGAGAAAAAAAAGCATGATTGAGTGTGTGAACAGTGTGAAGGTCCCTTCTGGATACTCCTCAAATGTAAAGAGACTCATAAACACGAAAGAGAACAAACTCCAAGGCCTAAAATCCCATGACTGCCTTGTGTTGATGACACAGTTGCTCCCAGTAGCTATCAGAGGTATACTGCCCGAGTGGGTGCGGGGGACAATCACGAAGCTATGTTCCTTCAACGCCATTTGGCAGAAGGTCGTCGAACCAGCTAAACTGCCTAAGTTGGAGGCTGATGTGGTACAAAGTTTGGTTAGCCTCGAGATGATTTTTCCTCCTACATTCTTTGATATCATGGTTCATCTCACCATTCACCTTGTCAAGGAGATAGGTATCCTCGGACCAGTGTATCTGCACAACATGTTCCCTTTCGAGAGGTACATGAGCGTCCTCAAGAAGTACGTTCGTAACCGTTCGCGTCCCGAAGGCTGCATTGCCGAGGGCTACGTGACGGAGGAGGTGATAGAGTTTTGTGTTGATTACATGAATGATCTAAATCCTATCGGCGTCCCCATATCACGACACGAGGGGAGGCTACGGGGCAAAGGGACAATAGGAAGGCAAGCAGTTGCATGCAACGATCTTGTTGCATTCAAGCAAGCACATTTCACTGTTCTGAAGCAATCAACCATAGTCGCCCCCTATGTCCTTCAGCACAAGAGTGTCCTACGCCGCGAGTTCACAGGGAAGACAGAGAGTTGGATAACCCTGAAGCACATGGATTCTTTCGGCAGCTGGCTACAGAAGTACATCCTTGAGGAAGGGTCAAACGATGAACTATTGCAACGCTTGGCCCGGGGACCATCACAAGGAATCGGGACATTCAAGGGGTATGAGATCAATGGTTACACATTCTACACCAGATCCCAGGATAACAGGAGCACCAACCAGAACAGCGGTGTCCGTATAGACGCCGAAGACAACAGTGGCAGGTTCGACACATATTATGGTTTCATAGAAGAAATATGGGAGCTCGACTATGGACCTCTGAAGGTCCCTCTATTTAAGTGCCAATGGGTCAAGCTGACTCCAAACGGTGTGAAGGTCGACAAATACGGCATGACAACTGTGGATCTCACAGAAGTCGGTTATAGGCGCGAACCGTTTGTTCTTGCGAACGATGTGATCCAGGCCTTCTATGTAATGGACATGTCAAGCAAACCCAAAAATCGAAAGGACAAGCAAAAGGTAATGCCAAAGCGACATGTAGTTCTCCAAGGCAAACGAAGGATTGTAGGAGTTGAGGACGTCACCGATGAGGAAGAGTATGGTCGATTCGACGAGCTCCCTCCTTTTACAGCTTGATGTTGACATAAACGCGTCTGCGTGATGATGATGTCGATGCTCCTTACATACGTCACGATCATAAAGAAGGAACAATTGTAAAGACGAAGACTTAAGATGTACTACCTGTATACATTATGGCTGGCGAAACATTGCGTGTACATTATTCCATATGATCATGTTGAAATGTTGATGTTTAACATTGCTTGTACATTATTCCATATGATCATGTTGAAATGTTGATGTTTAACATTGCTTGTACATATGATGTTTTAAAAAATGAATCAATAGAATAGAAAACAGGAAAAAATTAAACAATAGAATACAAACACTTAAAAAAAATGAATGGATCGAATACAAAAACTAGAAAAAATGAAACAATAGAATAGAAACACGGAAAAAATTAAACAGTCGAATACAAACACTTAAAAGAATGCGGTGCCTAATGTGCTTAACAAGAAATCTCTTCTCCCCCTTGGCTAGCGCGGGCGCTTGAGTGCGGGCTTGTGCACAGAGGTCGGGTGTTCGAGCCCCACTAGCGCCCCGCAGGCCTTTCTTTTTTTTAAACCAGACTACAAGCGGTTCTTAGTCCAAACCGCTTGTAGTCGGGGTCCTCTACAAGCGGTTGGTACTAAGAGCCGCTTGTAGTCGGGTTTTAAAAAAAAGAAAGGCCCGCGGGGCGCTAGTGGGGCTCGAACACCCGACCTCTGTGCACAAGCCCGCACTCAAGCGCCCGCGCTAGCCAAGGGGGAGAAGAGATTTCTTGTTAACAGCATAAGGCATTGCATTCTTTTAAGTGTTACGTATCTGTACTTTTACAAGCGGTTCGTGGAACAAACCGCATGTAATCGGGGCCCTCTACAAGCGGTTGGTATTAAAAACCGCTTGTAGATGTACCTCTATAAGCGGTTGGTATTACGAACCGCTTGTAGTCGGGATCCTCTACACGTGGTGAAGCCAGCCTAGGGGCCTACAAGCGGTTGGTATTACGAACCGCTTCTAGAGGTGCTTCTACAAGCGGTTCGTAATACTAACTTGGTAGAAGTGGGACAAACACTTAAATTTTGAAGTCCCCACACTCTCCCGCACCTTCAAATTTTCTAAGTCCCCGCGGCCGAGCCGGCTCCGTCGACCGCCACTGCCGACGCCCCCTGACAGCCTGACGCCCCAGCGACCACGCCGACGCCGCCCAGCCCCCGCGCCGACACCCCCAGGCCATCCACCCCGGAGGACCAAGGTAGCGGGCGCAATGCCCCTCCTCGCTCTGTCTGTATTCATGCCCTAAGGTGTTCGGTGAAATGCTCACAAGGAATTTTGTTGATCTGTTGATGTTGGAGTACATTTTTGTTGTATATATATTGTATATATGTTTTCATGGCCACATGTATGTTGTATGTTGGAGTTTTCATGCTCTCTCTGTTGTAACTATTGTATATATATTGTATATGTTGTAAATATTGTATATATATTGTATATGTTGTAAATATTGTATATATATTGTATATTTATTTTAGTAAATATTGCCAAAAAAGTACAAAATGCAGGATTGTATATATGTCGGGGTCCATGGCCACATTTATGTTGTATGTTGGAGTTTTCATGCTACTAAATTTTAAAGTATGATCAATCGTGCGTATATATGTCGGGGTCCGTGGCCATATACTTCAAGTTTGAACTCAAAATTTTAAAGGATGATACGACACACTATAGATTATATCTAGAGATATGTCCGCTACCTAAATACTCCATTGTTTGTAACGGCGAACGGCAACATGCATGGAGGGGTGAGGGTGGGGTTCTACGCACGTGATACCTCTCTCCCATTCCACCCCATTGAAAGTGGCATTCCAATGTGGTTCCCTCTCTTTGGGAGTTGCAAGGGGAAATCCCATCGGATTCCCTCTCTTTTGGCCTAGAGATATTACAAATATATGTTTGTATGTGCGTATGTATTTAATATATAAATATTGTATATGTGATTTCATGCCCACTATAGATGGCGACACCAAGACGTGGTGACCCGGATTTCGATGACGAGGAAAATATGATGTTCGAGACCATTGCGCTGGGAACCATCTTAGGCGTCGATGAGCTCGTTAACACCGGGTACATTGTCGATGAGGCTATTAACACCGGTACCGGCGAGGATCTTGCCCGGCTACACCGAGGTATAGTCTTAACCATTATGAAATCACCGTAAACATGTTAATTATTCTAACATGTGTTTGTGTATCCACCAGGTACATCATCGGCCACCCATCGGAATTAACCGAGGACCTAACAAGAAGCCTTCGACCAAGTATGTGATAACCGAAGTCGGCAACGACGGGAGTCTGCTAGCCCCACTTTCAGCAATTGGCCCTTTCAACAATGCTTGCGGCTACCACGTGAGGGATCACGTCCCAATCAGCATCCAGAAATGGACCGAAGTCCCTGCAGCTACCAAAGAACTGCTCTGGAATGATATGAAGGAAAATTTCACTTTTCCAGAAGGGTACGAACAGAAGGCCAAGGGATGGGCTTTCAAGAAGATGGCAACTTCCTTTCAGCAGTGGAAGTCGTCCCTCACCCGCAAGTACATCGACAAAGGAGAAAGGCCAGACTTCAATAAATGTCCTAATTTGGCGAGATCATTGGGAGGCTTTCGAGGAGTACAAGCTATCCGATGCAGACAGGCCGAGAGAGAAAAACAAGGTGAATGCCCGGAAGAAGCAATACCACCACCATCTCGGCACCGTGGTTACATTAAGGCTGCAAAGAAATGGGACAAGCGGGAAGAGGAACTTGGCAGAGGGAAATTGTACTCAAAGCGAGGATTGGGAGCCTCGCTGCGCAATTGGTTCTTGGGTCACGGGGCCAACTTGCAGATGACGGTAGCTTGGTGATGGCACCAACAAGTGCAAGAAGTTGGTGAAAGGATTGTACAAGCCATCGAACAATCTCTGGCCAGGATCCTTGGTGACGGACAGGAGAATGACGAGCTAACATATGCCCTTCAAAACCCCGAGCACCGGGAAGGACACGAGGTTTCGAAAAGATACCGTGGAGGCACGGATTTGCCAAAGACTCAAGCAGTTACAGGAGCCGGGACAGAAGCAAGAGGAGAGATCAGGGTAGAGTGAGCCGATTGGAGGACGAGCTTAGAGCTACGATGGCTTCCATCCTCGATCTGATCGCGCAACAAGTGTCCAAGCAATAAGCGATGACGCCTTCAGGAAGTAATGTTCAAGGGGCGCCGAACCCGTGATCAGTCCCACCGCGCAAAGAGCGATTCTTGGCGTCGCCGTGGCCTCAAGCGTATGACCCGCAGTCCGTTATCCGTGGACAGCATCAAGGTTCGCCGCCCGGCGAAGCTACACATTGATATGCGTAACCTCTCCTACAAGGTGGCTTACGGCATGGCTTATCCGGTGGAGGCGGGCGACGTTCCACTTCAACCAGATACCCTCCGGTACTCGAAGGTCACGGTGGAAGAGGTGGTGGGGGCTTCAAGATCTCTTGCTCGAGATTCTTTGGGGCGACGACGTGACCAAGCTTGGACAGGCCCTCCACGGCACATTCATCCTCCGCGCCAAAAAGTACATCATATTTCCAGATGGTGTGGAGGTCACATCTCCAACAATAGAGGCCCCGTAGTTTGAGCCAGTTGCAGCAGCAAGCACGCCTCCTCCACATCGACAACCCACGACTCCTCCAACGTCGCCTGCACGCAAAGCTTCTCCAGTGGTCCAGGCCAAGCCTCCTCCACCTCCCGCTCCACAAAGAAGCCCGACATCTCCAAATACCACACCTCCAAAGATCTCCCGAGGAAGAAGCTCCATGTCGAAGGAGGATCCCGTGACTGCACTGCTTCCCACGAAGTCGGCATCCGACGACAGAGAATGTTGAAGGAACTGCCGAAGAGGCCATATGATTTGGATCATGGAGGAGCTATCAATTACCGTAAAGACGGATGTGGCCAGGCAGTTTGCGCCAACGAAGCCAGAGCCCAACGTTAAAACTGATAAAAAAATTGTGAAGCACTTTCAGTCATGCGGAACGGCGCCACTACCTGTGACGACCGACTACGAAAGGATAATAAGAAAGGCTACAAGGAAAAATACACGGGCTTCGTCGGCGGGAAAGAAGAAGAAAGTGGAAGATGTGCAGAGTGCTGAGCAGTTGAGGATCCAAGAATTCTTGAAGGAGGCAGGACTCGAATCAATAGACCAGGATCTTCCAGTGGCACCAACCAGATGGAAGTATGAGTTGGGCAAACCGCTAATTGATCCAAAAGATATAAATGATCTCCCAACGAAGATGCGTCAAATGCATGAATGTTACATGAAAAGGGCATCTAAAGGAGAGAAAATGTTCCACCTCATTTCTCAAGATGAGCACTTCTTCCGCGGGCAAAAGACAGACATATGGCTGCAATTCGAGGACTTGTACCATGTGTACCAAACAGACGCCATCGACGTTGGCTTCATGTGCTGCTGGTGTCTGTAAGTGTTGATCTGCTAAGTTTACCGTTTGCTTCCTCTCGTACCACAAAATTGAAAATCTAATTAACTTAGTTATCCCTTCTTATGTAGAATGGAGATACAACGATGTAGAAGACTGGGCAAACAGAACGTTGGCTTCATCGACCCAGAGTTTGTCAACGAGACAATCCGGCAATTCGACCAAAGAAAGACCGCATGTTGAGGCATACATTTTGCGTGCATTATTGAAACAAAGACTACAAACCGCATATACTTCTCGCCTTCAACTTCATGTACGTGTTCTCACAAACCTCTTGTTCTTGTATTTCTTAAGCCATTGATAGTACGACTAGCTGCTTACGCGCTTGTTGGAATATACGAATAGGTTTCACTGGATCCTTCTAGTCATCGAGCTTGACAACAGCAGGATTATAGTTCATGACTCAAGAAGGAATCCAATCAGCAAATACCAATGGTTCATTGACGTCCTCAACAAGACATTTGTAAAGTTCCAGAAGAAGCATAAAGGAGAATTCAAGAAAGAATTCGAAGTCATAGTGAGCACTCAGGTACGTACTACAAAAACAATTATTAATATAAATGCACCATATCAGTTCTTCATCTGATATTCTGAAATTTCTCCCTGTCAAGGTTAAACGCCAAACGGCTGGAAACAATTTATGTGGCTACTACATGTTCCACTATATTCAAAGTTTTATTCATGGCGATGAGTTGGAACATTATGCCGAGGTTCGTATATGCATGTCAATTTGTTAGCTACAACTTACATTTTAATTAATTGCATGTGATCGGATATTTATATACTTCCCGCTTAATCAATTTTCAGCCCAACATCGATGAGCATGTTAGCGTGCTCCCGCCTCACCGAGTACGCGCACTGCAAGAACAACTCATCGGCTTCATTGTCGACGAGGTTGTATCTCCAAATGGCGAGTTCCACGTACGGCTTGGTCCATCGTTGAACACAGCTGAACTGATGACGACATCGACGTCGAACAAGGACTTGACTGACGCATGCAAGAACTGAGTTTGATAATCATTTTTTTAATCATTCAAACTTGTAAACGTCGATAGCGTGTATGTACTTGTCCATTTGTTACACTATTAAGTTCGTTTTTTTACTGAGCTAGCTTGTGAACATGTGTATGAGTAAGCATATGTAATATATATTTAATTGCGCAGAAAACTCCTCCACTCATATTTAATTTTATGGTAAAAAAACGATATACAAAAACACTGAAAGAACATATTCTATAATACATATAATTCAAAAATCTCTCCACAAGCGGTTGGTGACTCTAACCGCTTCTGGAGTGCTTGCTCTCCACAAGCGGTTTGTAACACGAACCGCTTGTGGAGTCCCCCACGTGGCGGCTCCACTGGCCTTCCTGGACACCTTCCCAACCGCTTCTGCTGCCACAACACAAGCGGTTCGTGCAACCGCTTGTGATACCGGATGGGTATCACACGCGGTTGCTTAGAAGTGGTTATAAAACCGCTTCTGAAGGGGGTATGACCCGCTTGTGGTAGCCGGTTCTGTAGTAGTGTCAATTTCTTTCCTTGGTGAGCCATTCACAAATTCCATTGAGTTAGAGCTTCTTTAGCAATTCCTGATCACATTCTCCATTTTTTAGGCAGCTTTACCTTGCCGCTACACCACCGCCTCGGTCACCTCCTGTCGGGACCCAAATGTGTAAACCCGGACCCTCGGTGTATTCCACACTAGTCTAGGATCATGCTAGTGCACAACGTCTCAACACAGATGAATATAACAATCATACATAGCGGAATAATAAATAAAGTCTTTATTTAACATATAACATGTTGAGTTAACCTTATGGTCAACTTACAAAGATACACATCGCAGGGTTACATCTCAAATGAAAAAAATGCAGAGAAAAAGTAAATATAACTCATGGTTTTCAATCAATGTGCTACAGGCAATTGACTGGGCTCGCTCCTTAGTTCGTCGACTCCTCCCCCAAAGCTGGCGTTGATTCTTCCTCAGCTGATGTTTGTGTTGTTGCAAGGGGTGAGTACTTAAAGCACTCAACAAGTTATGCACAGAATGCAAGCTATTACTACATGCATGGTTATTTCAAAAGACAGGCTTTATGGTTGTTTGCAGTGAAGTTGCATGTACAAATATTCATAGTAGATTGAAAGGCAGTAAAACAATAATAACAATAGTAACTTTCACAATAAATTCTCATGTAAAACATTTATCATCCCTAATCAATTTCATCATTTGAATACCAAGTGTCCACCATCCCAAGTTTACTTTTATGAAAATCTAACCCTTGACTGTAATCTCCGAGTAATGTATAATTCTGCGGACACGGCTATTCGAATAGGTTTTACACTCTGCAGATGTTATACACTTTACCCACAAGATACAATCACTCACCACACATGCGATTAACCGTAACAAAGCCTTTCGTAAACTTTTAGCTTAACATGCGAACCTCCACGGTATTGCCTTCACTATCACTCCCCTCATACAGAGCCGAAGTATAGGACCGGCACATACCATTGGATGGGTACCAAGCCTCAGCATAGGTACACTCCCCCGTTCAGCCACACCCCTGTGTAACTATCACCCTAAGGTACCACATTTAAGATATCAGTAACTTACTCAACTAGGTCTGTCCCATTCCAGAAATGTGGTTGTATGCTTGTAGGATAGATATACACAAATATAGCAATCGGAGGGGGTGTGAATGATTGCGCGGAAGCTAAAATAATTTTTTATTGATTCTCAAAACACTCCTAAATAAATTATAAAAGATTGCTTCGGTTTAAGCAAAAACAGACTGACACATGTTCACTAAAATAGTAATACCTGAAGATCCAACTATCGGATTGATGTGAAATTTGAACTGTAGAAACTAGATTCAATTTCAAAACTAATACAACAAGAATCAGCTCGATTGGATCTACGGATTGAAAGTTATGACCTTCGCAAGTTGACTGTATCAAATTATGACGGAAATCAATCTAACCCTAATTAAGAAATTAATCAAGATCTATGAGGAATTAATCAATCAAACTTTTTAGATCAACAACTTGATGTCCTAGGAAGGTTTTGATTGGATCAAATCAAAATTATCATGATGAAATAATGAATCAATCTAAAATCAAAACAGTCAACGTTCCAGCGCCTGATGGCCAAGACCTTCGACCCTCAGATTGGCCGTAACCTCGGGGTCTATGTGGATGATATCATCGTCAATAGCTCCTTTGAAGACGACCACGTCCGAGACCTCGCGGAGACATTCGTGAACCTGAACCGGCATGGGATTAAACTTAATCCTGAAAATTACGTGTTTGGCGCTGCCTCGGGAAAGGTACTCGGCTACATGATCGGGGGCACAGGAGTCGGCCCGAACCCGGAGAAGATCGAGGCAATCGAAAAGATGGTTCCCCCGACCTCGGTAAAGCAAGTGTAGTGCCTCACCGGCCGCATGGCCGCCCTCTCAGCCGATTCATCTCAAGGCTCTACGAGCGTGGGTTGCCATTCTTCAAGACATTGCGCAAGCATGGGGGTTTCGAGGGGACACTCGATGCGCAATTATCCTTCGACGAGCTATAGGTATATCTTTTGAGTCCACCTTTGCTCACGACCTCACGGACGGACGAAAAGTTGCTGCTCTACCTCGCGGCCACGGCTCAAGCTGTTAGTGCTGTCCTGGTGGCCGAACGAGATGGTCGGCAGCAGCTGATCTACTACGTCAGCGAAGTGCTTCACAGACCGAAGGAACGCTACCCCCAGGTCCAGAAGCTGCTCTACGCCCTCCTTATGGCTTCGTGCAAGCTCCAGCATTACTTCTAGGCACATTCGATGATCGTCCTGAGCGGTTTCCCGCTCGGCGAAATCCTAAGGAACCCAGAGGCCGGAGGTCGCATCGCCAAGTGGGCCATTGAGTTGGCTGAGTTCGACATTCAGTTCATGGCACGCACAGCCATCAAGTCGCAAGCGCTTGTCGATTTCGTGGTTGAGCAAACGCCACAACCGACTCCCGAGCCTGAGGTTGAGGAAGAAGAACCCTGGGTCATGTACTTCGATGGCTCGAGATCGTTCAAGCGCTCGGGGGCTGGTATCCTCATTATCACCCCATGAGGACACAAACTGAGGTATGTAGTTCGCTTGGATTCCTGGCTACCAATAACATGGCAGAGTATGAGGCACTCCTGGCGGGCCTCCGAGTTTGCAAGGCACTGGGCATGCGTCGGCTGGTTGTCAAGGGTGACTCCCAGCTCGTTGTCAGCCAATACAACAAAGACTACCAATGCTCGGAAGACTCGATGGCCAAATACCTCACCGAGGTGCGCAAAATGGAGAAATGGTTTCAGAATCTAGAAATCAGACATGTGCTCAAGAAGGACAACTCTAGCGCTGATATCCTATCCAAGCTCGGGTCGTCCAATGATGAGGTCTCTCCGGACGTGTGAAATCATGTGCTGAAAAATTGGCTTAGAATTGAATTTGCAAATATGTTTGTTCATGTGTTTTGTCAATTTGACAAGAAGCAGTAAGTTTCGCTTTTGCGCCGGACCAAGATCTCAAGAAACAGTAAGTTTCCCATCTACGACGGACAAACTTTGTTGGTCTGTCGTGGACATGCTTTTGAACTCATTGAGCCAAACTCAATTTTCCTCAAAAACCAGTGAGTTGTGCATGTACGACGGACAAAGTTTTTGGGTCTGTCGTGAATGTGTTTTTGAGCTCATGAGTCGAACTCAATCTTCCAAGAAACCAGTAAGTTTTGCATGTACGGCGGACAAACTTCTTTGGTCAGTCGTGAATGGCTTTTTGAGGTTTGATTTCGCATGTACGACGGACCGATTTTGTTTGTCCGTCGTGAATGTGTTTTCGCTGAATGATTTCTTCTTGGAACCGAAACTTTCACTTGTACAACGGACCGATTTTGTCTGTCCGTTGTGAATGGTTTTTTGAGTGATTTTTCATGTGTACGCGGACCATATTTTCTTGTCCGTCGTGAATGCGTTTTCGAATTAGGGTTTTGAGCAGAATTGAAATAATTTGAATTTGAGATTATGAAATTTGTGATGATTTCATGATGCTTCTTTTGAAGTGGACTTTATGCAATGCTCATGTGAGTAGTTGCATGGATTGACATTGAGTCAAGTCGTGGACTTGTGCTCGGATTTGTTTTGTGGTTTGTTCATGTGCGGTGTATTGCTCAAGACGAATGTGGTCGATGACGGGATCGGAACTAGGTTCATGGAGGAACCGAGGTTCGGGACTAGGTTCAGGAGGAACCGAGGTCTTGGTGGTCAAGGATGTCATGCGGGGCGTTCGGGCTAAGAGAATGGTGCACATGAAGAATGGTTAGTCACGTGAGAATGGCAGGAGGTCATTCGCGTGCAAAGTGTTAGTCACGTGAGTATGGCAGGTGGCCATACGCGTGCAAAGTGTTAGTCACGTGAGTATGGTAGGGTTGCCATACGCGTGCAAGAGTTGTACTCGGCCAGGTTGGGCCAAGTAGAGTTGTGTTGGATACGGATTCCTTCTAGGGAATAGGAATCGTATTCAGAACTCTTTGTGGGTTGGTGCTTTAAATAGGTGGGGGGTCTCCTGTTGAAAGGCACCAAGTAGAGCTGAGCGCATCAAGCTTTGAGCTTGGTTTTAGGGTTTGTACTCTTTTGATGAGAGTATTTTAGACAAGAAATAAAGATCAATTCTTCCAAGATTTTTGCGTGCTACAATAACCACGTCGCTACAGTGTTTTCTGTTTTGGTTCTTGTTTGCATGCTTGTTCTAATTCTAGATTGGTGTTTGATCGTTGAGTTTCATCTTGATTTGATCCATCAAAAACCGTTCTAGGGTATTGATTTAGAGTTTCTCAAAGTCTAGTTGATAAATCTTTTGAAGATCTTGTTTAATCTTGAAGTTTTGATTAGATTGATTCTCGTCAAGTTCTGAAACAGCAAGCTTGCGAAGCTTATAACTTTTGATCCTTAAGTCCGATCGAGCTGATTCTTTTTGGGTTCGATTCGTACTGGAATCTAGTTTCTTGTGTCCAAATTTCAGATCAATCTAACGGTTGGATCTCTGGTAATTCTCGTTTTACCGAACCGCTGTCATTCTGTTTTTGTCAAAAACGAGGCATTTATTTGGTTCTGTTTTGGGGTGAACTTTTAATAGATCAAGAATTTGGTTTTAGCTTCCGCACAATCATTCACCCCCCCTCTGATTGCTATATTCGTATATTTCGATCCTACAGGACGTCATCCATGAGACCTTGGCAGCGCCCTCGATCTCCGACCAAGAAGTCTCGGTCGCCCTCCTCGAAGGTGTCCCCTCGTGGATGGAGCCGATCATCAGCTTCCTCGAGCGGGGCGAGCTCCCAGGCGACCCCGCCGAGAGCAGCAGGATCAAGCACCGAGTAGGTTCATACAAAATCGTTGATGACCAACTTTACCGACGGGGTGTCTCGGGTGTCCTATCAAAATGCGTCACCCCAGAAGAGGGTAAGTACCTGTTGAACGACATCCACTTAGGTCTCTGTGGTGCGCATTCCTCTTTCAGGACAATGATCGGGAAGGCCTTCCGCATGGGGTTCTACTGGCCAACGACGCTCCAAGATGCTCGGGACATCGTCCGCACCTTCCAAGTTTGCCAGTTCCATGCTTAGAAGTCACATCAGCTGGCCTACGCTCTCCAGACCATCCCGCTCGCTTGGCCCTTCACGACCTGGGGGCTCGATATCCTCAGCCCTTCCCCCAAGCAGTTGGTGGGAAGAGGTTCCTGTTCATCACCATCAACACCTTCACCAAATGGATCGAGGCCGAGCCTGTCTCGACCATCACTGCCCGAGCGGCCGTCAAGTTTTTCCACTTGTCTGTGGTCACCAGGTATGGAATTCCATGCAGAATTATTATTGACAATGGAACGCAGTTCACCAGCGAGCTATTCCAAGAGTACTGTGAAGACAAAGGCACCAAAGTGTGCTACGCCTCGGTGAGCCACCCACAAAGCAACGGAGCGGTGGAACGCGCCAATGAACAGATTGTTCAAGGCGTTAAGAGGCGAGTTTCAGATGAGCTCGAATAGCACGGCCGTACCTGGGTGGATGCGCTTCCCACCGTCTTATGGTCCATTCATACCACGATCAGCCGGGCAACAGGGTCTACCCCTTTTCGGCTTGTTTTCGGTACTGAAGCCGTCCTTCCTCTAGAGGTTACGCTGGGCTCTACTAGGGCCAGCTTGGTCGACCAAGTCGACTTCGAGCCAGAACGGTCTCTCGACTTTATCCTAGTAGTATAGTACGTATGCAGGTTTCATGCCACGAGTCGGGGGCTTGAGCATCCCCGGACCCGACCTAAGCTTAAGTGCTCCTGAGCTTGATCCGAATGTTACGATCTCAAAGTTCACTTCCAGGGGTTGCAGCAGTAAGCCGATTCTTATCGCATCATGGCTCCCCCTATAGCAGAACTTGAACCAAAGACCACATTCGGAACCAGCAGGCGAGCACAAGCCGGGCTCGAGAGTTCTTGAGTCCATCCTAAGCAACTTATGAACCCTCGGGGGCTTGACTCCTCCCATGCAGAGGCGTAAATATTATGCTTAATGACGCTGACTTTCACAGGTCCCCCAATGGGATTGGAAAACCTCTAAAGACTACGCCCGAGGCCGACGTTGCTTGAGCTCGACCGTAGCGGGGGCTAGCCCACGGACCTCGGCTCTCGACTGTGCCCGAGGTCGGCGTCGCTCGACCTCGACCACATCGGGGGCTGGACTTGGGGCATACTGCCCTGAAGATGGCTAAGTACAGCTAAGTTTATCATGGCTAAGCACATGACAAAACTTCATTCAAGGATGGGTTTTTCATTATACTTTTTCTTTGCTAAGTCAAAATTACAAAATGACATAGAATTTCTTATCCCTCGACCTAATCCTATTTACAGGTTCGCCATGTCACGGGCGAGCTTCTCCTGCTCGAGCTCAGCGACCTTTGTCCTCAGCGCCGAAAGCTCGCCTCGTAGGTGAAGCGCTTCAGTTGCAGAGCTAGCCGCACGGCTCTGCTTGTCCTGGAGTTGGTCCAAGGCGCTCTTTGCCGTCTTGGCCGCTCGCCCTAACTTCTCCTTGAGCTCGGTGACCTTCGTCTCGAGCTCGGCGGAGGCCTTCGCTGGGGTGGCTGCCTGATCCGCAACCTTCTTCTGCAGCTCCTCCACCTTCGCCCGCTCAGCTTCATGGGCTTTGGAGGCTTCCACACGCTCAGCCTCAAGCGCCCCTAGCCGACCTCGTGTGCTCAGCTTCGACTACTTGGAATGCATGGTCGTGCTCCTGGGCGACGGTCTGGCTGAGCTCGTAAGCATGGGTGGCTTCGAGCGCCCTCAGCGTCTTTGGAGGGCGACGAGCTTGGCGGCGTGGGCCACTATCCTCCGCTCGGCCTCCTCCTGCTCGATCCCCAGGGTCTCCTCGAGCTGGAGCATGTGGACCTTCCGCTCCTCCACCACGTCAAAGACAACCTTCAGAGCGTCGGTATGCTCCTGAAGACCTTGGAGCCACTAGGCAATGAGGTCCACAGCCTGCAAGAACCAAGAGAAATCACATTGCTGCCGAAGAGGGGTGGCAAGAATCAAAAGTAGTTAAAAGGAAATACAATGCACCTGACTGAGTCGACCCTCGAAATCGGCGCGACGAGGCCTGACAGTCCTGTCGCTTGGTGCCCCAAACTCGGCGTGGCCTCCTGAAGTCGACGCTGCCAGGTAGGGTCTTTTTGGTGTAGGCTCGACCTCACCAATAGTGATCCCCAGCTGAGCTTCCACGTTCGGTCGGAGGCTTGGGTCGGCCTCGATCTCTTCTCCTTCAACCGGTTGGGCCCCGACATCCATGGTCGGGGTACTTTCAGCCTCTTCCTCTGCAGTGGCTGCTATCGGGGGAACCTCGGCCTCGATGGACGGCGTAACTTCGGCTATGTCTTCTTCGGCAGCCCCGGCCGGAGTGATCTCGACCTCGACGGCCGAGGCGACCGTAGCAGTTTCAATCGGAATGGCCCCGACCACGATGGCCGGGGCACCTTGAGTCTTGTCCCCTGCAGCAGCTTCGGCTAGGGAGTTGTGGCTTCGGCGGCTGTGGTGTTACCGGTCTCTTCTCCTCCGGTGACGGCTCGGCAGTCTGGCGCTTGCTATCGATGGGGGCTCCATCATACGTGAGCGCGCCGTCCTCACCTCTCTTCAGGTAGAACCACCTCTCGGCCCATGGACTGAGAGAGTCCCGAGCGTGGAGCTGGGGGAAGGCCCAAGGAAGCCCCGTCCGCATTCTTGGAGGTCCTGTGCTTGTCTGGGAGCCACTGCCTTCGGGTAAGGCGTCGTCAGGTTGACCTGATCGAAACGCTTCGCCAGATGTGCCGTTGTCCTGGCCGTAATCATGGCGTTGGCATCTCGCCAGTGGTCCATCGTACCTGGGGCAACAAAATTGGCCGTAAAGGCCGCTAGTGGGTCCATGGGTGTCTTCAAAGGAACTTGGAGTTCTAGGTTGCCCATAGCCTTTGCTTGGGTGGTCTTCTCTTGAGAATTTTCCCGAGAGGCAGTATTATTGTTCCTAGCCACATACACAGCGATCGGTTTGATTGTTGCTGCTGTGGCTGTTGGAATCCTCATTGCTGTTAGAGCTGTCTCTATCTGTTTCGATGCACTTTAAGAGATTATCTCCCATAGGATCGAAATCGAGAAATGACACTACTCGGCTTGGATCCCAAGGGCGGGACTCGATGAAGCTAAGGTGCTCGAGCGTGCCTTCGGGTCCCCACTGGTAATGCATCATTCCGAACGCAATCCAGGATCCGACGGTTGGGACTTAGCCGATGAAGGTGCTTGATTCGATGGTGCTGACGAAGTCATCGTTGGCGATCTCGCTGAGAGTGCATGTCGATGTCATGATTGATCTGCAAAAATAGTTGAGGCCCCTACCTGGCACGCCAAGTGTCGAAGGTTATGAAATCAATGGTAAATTTGTAAACGGGTACCTTCAGGGATTGCAGGATCAACAGAACAGGCAATGCACGAATTAGATAGGTTCGAGCCTCACGATCGAGTAATACCCTACTCCTGTGGTTTTGCACTATCAGATCGACAAGAAGTGGAGTACATATCAAAGGGGGCCTAGCTTTGGTTACAATCAAAACGGGGAACAACACTAGATCTAATATCTTGATTATGGTGGCCTAGTAGGTGCTCTCCTCTGTCTGTGTCCAGCCTTTTGCTTGGGTTTCTCTTTGCTCCGTCTCCTCGTCGTCCCCTTTCTCCGTGCTCCTCCCTCTGTTTTTATAGCTGGGTGCGCCATCTTCTGGACACGTCGCTGGATAAGGACTTCCAGTTATACCCGATTAGGGAATCCTCGTTTCTAGGATCCACGTAGGGTAACTAACCTTCTTCGATATTTGGCGTACTCGAGCCAATCTCCTTGTCCCGGGAGTGCGATCGAGTCCTTCCAAATATAAAGATACTCCTTCCATTGTTATCTTGTCCCATGGAAATAGGGCTCTAGATGTCTGAAATGTATGGCGTGGTCTTTGACTTTCTGTGGCGCATACATACCCCATATTTAGATATTCGACAACCTCCATGTATTACAAAACCGTGAAATGGGCTTGAGAGTAGGCAACCGAATCAGGCGTGATTGCTTTCCTTCTGATGGTCCCAACACCCTCGAGCCTCCCCTCATGGCGAGATCGAGGCACACCTATAGGTTCAACCTGAGCCATGTAATCGACATAGAACTCAATGACCTCTTTGGTTCATAACCTTCGACAATGCTACCCTCCAGGCGAGATCGATTTCGTACATACAATTTGAGAATTCCCATGTAGCTCTCGAATGGGTACATGCTACGTAGAAACACGGGCCCGCACACCTTTCTCTCCCTCACAAGGTGAACAATGAGATGAACATGATATCGAAAAACGATGGCGGAAAATACATCTCAAGATTACACAGAGTCATGAACACCTCTCCCTGAAGAGCATCTATTCCTTCAGGATCGATGACCTTCTAAGCAATCATGTTAAAGAAATAACCCAGCCTCATGATTGTCTCCCGGACCTTGATCGGCAACATTCTTCTAATTACAATAGGAAGCTTCTGTGTCATCAGCACATGGCAATCACGAGACTTCATGATAGTTACTTTTAAATCTTGCATCTAAACAAGTCTCTTCATATTGGAGGAGTAACCCGATGGAACTTTCACACTATGCAAGCACTAGCATAGTTCACTTCTCTTGACACTTGATAGCGTGTCACAAGTAGGTTCGCAGTATGTTCAGCCTTTCTTGGTCTCTTTCGGTGTTAACTCAGCTCTGATGCCCATATCGACCAAGTCAAGCCATGAGTTGATACCATCCTTTGTTTTCCCCTTAATGTTCAGTAAGAGACCAATTAAGTTATCACATACATTCTTCTGTACGTGCATGATATCGATGTAGTGGCAAACTTCTAGGTGCTCCAAATAAGGTAGTTCTCAAAATATTGATCTTTTCTTCCATAAGCTCCTCTCACAGGTCCTCGATTTATGTCCCTTTCCAAGAACAACATTTAAATCCTTAACCATATCATAAACAGCTTCCCCGCTTAAAGGCCTTGGAGATGAATCGTCCTCATTTCTTCCATCAAATTGTTTCTTCACCTTGCGGTATGGGTGATTCCTTTGAAGGAACCTACGATGACGCCCATACATGGTTTTGTGTGACTGATTCAGCCACACGATCATGTTGCCAAAAGGATTCATTCCATCTGTACTCAATCCAAACCTTATATTCCTCGGTTCCGCACTAAATTATGTAAACCGCTTCTTGATGTTTCTCCAGTAGGATGTCTTAGCATTCCATCATTCTTGCGCTCCTCTGAGTGCCAACGCAATAGTTTTACATCCCTTCGGTTGGCAAATATACGCTTCAAATAGGGAATTATAGGCAGATACCATACCACCTTAGTAGGAGGTTCTTTCTTCACCTTGATGCCCTCATCGTCATCATCTGATCAATTCTTATGCTTCTACCGGGATGCATTGCACACCGGACATACATACAAGTCTGCGTACTCTTTACAGTAGAGTATATAGTCATTCAGACATGCATGTATACTTTGTACTTCCATTCCCAAGGGACAAAGAGCCTTCTTGGCTTCGTATGTGGTTATCGGTAACTCGTTTCCCTCTGGAAGCATATCCGCTAATAGAGCTAACAGCATCGTGAAACTCTTGTCGGACCAACCGTTGATTACCTTCAATTTCAACAGTTCAAGCACGAACGATAACCTTGTGTATTTCGACTTGCAGCCTGGGAACAAAGGTTTCTCCGGGTCATCTATCAAGACCTAAAATTTACCATACTCTCTGTCATCACGGTTCCCTTCTGCATCACACAGCATCTGATCCAGATTGTATCTGCAGCCTATCCTCATGGGGAGCACAATCGATATCATCCGGCATATCATCAATTTCGTCGGCGATGTTGGTCCTACCGGCTTCTCGTATAATATGCTCTTCATTGTGACTGGTCCAACATGTATACCGCCTTTTGAAACCTTATAGAATAAAGTGTGCTTCGATCTAGGCTGAGTTGCCATACATTCTCAAATTGTCACAGTTAATGCCTGGATAAGACATAAATTGAACCCCCCTTATTAAGTATATCCTCCTCTACAGCTCTTCTAAAAGCAGAGATGCCATTAATGTACTCAGCACTCGCATAGTTCGTAGCGTACATCCAGCTTCGGTCCATCTACATACGTACGCTAAGTATATAACAATATATAAGTGTTAAATATTGAAGTAAACTAAAGTGCATGCACATGCACACATTCTTAATTAAATTGGAGCACAAATTAACTAGCTAGCTAAACCAAGTACATATATTCAATTTCTCTTTACCAAACTAGGTACATCTTAGATCACAAACAACAAATGGACCTAGCTAGCAATATGCTACATCTAAAACCACTTATGCACTGCTTAGCTTAATTCAGTGCTCCAAGACTTAATTAAATTGCATATATATATATATGTATATATATATATATGTATATATATATCTCAAAATTCTCATATCTCTCTTTATCAAAGCTAGCTAGCTTCTTACATGCATAAAAAAGAACCAAATGGACAGGGGCGGATCCAGAATTTTCATAATGGGTGTTCGGAGTTACAAAAATATTATTCAATATATAACATAAAGCTTCACAAATTGCAATAGAAAAAATAAAGTACAAATTGTTCTTACCATAAGAGCAGTCCTCGCTGTGATGTCAAAGTGGTCGTCACATGCAGAGTCATTTGGCGTGTAAGCCTCCACCTGAATCAAACATACACAAGAAATTCAAAATAACAAATTTTGTATCTCACTTGATCTTGTTCTTTAGAACAGTTGATCAAAATTTATGTTCAAGTTGAAATTATGCTATAAACAAAAACTAGTTCCTCAATTTAAGTTGCATCCATAAACATCAATTCAAAGTTGCATCCATAAATATCAATGACCATTAGGCAAGTATATTCAAAATGCCCTACATTGTCACATCCTCATCATCTACCAGTATGGTGAAACCACACTCCTTATGATTAGCTCATGTCGGTAATTTTGCTGCCAAAAGGAAAAGTGTTAACGCCATTTGTTCTGGTATTAAATAGAGAGGGCTAACTCCAATCATAATGTGATAGTCATCCCTTTCCCTACAACCTCCCCCTCTGCGCATTTGAGAAAAAATACTTTTGGGATTGCATTCTACTGATACATTTTCCATGTGATATCTTTATCTTTTTAGATCTTCAAACTACTCAAATTTCACTATTTTCATCTATCCTGTCCTCCATCCATTGGGCATTTGGGCCTATTGCAAACTTCTGCTAACTAATTGCATAGATCATGTGGAGGAACTTAGTTTGGGGACTTCACCTGGGAACGTGGAGGGGGATCCATCCCCGATGGTGCGGCAGCAGGGGTGCTCCCCTAGACCCCTACCGTGCCAACGCACTGTCCACACAACGCAGTCTTCTGGACCCACTCCCTCCTCCTCTGGTTCAAGCTGTACGGCCATAGGGGGGCCTCCCTACCGGGCTCACGGTGGCTCTCGTTGTGCCGCCGTCTCTTGCCATGCTTCCCACCAAGTGGCTACCACCCGCCTCGCTCTCTGATAGTTCAGACATAAGGGGTAGCAGCGGATATGGACGGGGATGACTGGACCCCTGTTTGGCCCCTACGCGAGGCGTGTCAGTGCTCCTTGCCTCCTTCGCCGAGGCGTCGACCGCTGGTGCCCAGTGCCGCTTCCTTTCCTCTGCCTACCAGCTTGCCACTCTTGCGCCAGCCACCAGAGAGGAGAGGGGACATGAGAGAGCCACTACACCACATCGTCAGAGAGGAGAGGGGGGTGATGACACGGGACTCAGGAGCAAGGGCTATGCAGTGTTGCCGATTAGAGCTACGGTCTGCCGAGTTGGGCCGAGCATTGAAATTGGGCCAAATAGTGAAAAATGACCTGGGGCCAATTGGAGTTGGGTTAGACATGGTAAAAGGCTAAAATATGTATTTTCAGTCCACTTACTAGTATATATACCTAATATACCTACCAAATACCAGGTTTTTGGCCAAAGTTTTTGGGTGTACATCTATACACCCATGTTCCAATACTGGATCCGTCCCTGCAAATGGATATTCAACTCTCTCTTTACCTAGCTAGCTCTACATCAAGCTAGATCTAAACCATATCTTCCTCACCAAGCTAAATCTAAACCATATCTTCACCAATTACTACTTTAGATTACAAAGATCAAATGGATCTACACCATCCTAAATTTAAATCATATCTTCAAATATTCTATCTCTTTATAACAAGCTAGATCTTCAATATAATGCAATAGAACCAATCATTAAACTTAGACAACTAAGAACAAAAGGATCTACAATCACTCTTCCAAATCCACAATCTTCTTGCACCAAATCGTCTCACAATTGCACTCACATAAAAAATGGCTCGGAAAACCATAACTGGGCCAGGGGCCTCGCGACTCTCTTTACTTATTTTCAGGAGATGCTCATCACACATGGTTTCAGCTAAAAACCGTTTGTGATAACACCTCCTCACAGACGGTTCTAACAAAAAACCATCTATGACAAATCATTGACAGTTTTTGGATACACTACTACAGATCTGGCCATCAGTACCTATTCACAACTGCCATCAGTACCGGTTTTTGAACTGGTGCAGGCCATCTGGGACTGATGCCCATTGGGCATCAGTACCGGTTCCACCAACCGGTACTGATGAGGTGATGATCAGTACTCGTTGGAGGAACCAACCGGTACTGATGAGATACTATCAGTAACGGTTGGTGCTTCCAACCGGTACTGATGAGATAATGATCATGAGTATCGTCGCAACACTGCCAAACCCCAAGCAATCAACCCATAATCATCATCAACCAATGAACTATAGCATAAAATTAATTACTCACAACATTAGTAGCTCGAATCCATAACCACATGGATTAATCAGCTGCTTGCTTCAGTAGAGAAACGTAAGCGGTGCAATATAGACGAGTCATGAATCCGCACAAGATGCGTGAAGAAGAAAAAGCAAAAGTGTAGCCAATAAGATGATCCCGGCCAGCACACCAAAACATGACACAAATAGAAAAGCTAAACGCAACTAGTTTAATAGTCTATTACACCCAAAAGAAAGCTAGTTTGGTTACTTTCATAGGCGTACTCGCCATCTTCTTCGGTGTACCGCTATCCATAGACTTTTTTGCACTCCTTTTCTTCATCAATCCCTAACTGAATCATCGCACTCTTCGTTTTCATCCACATAATCAGCATCGATCCACATTCCAATATTTTTATTTTGACAAAGAAAATAATGTATGGCACACAATCAATCAACAAATCTCATTTCACAAACACACAAGCCGAGGGGGAGATAGTGAGGGTGGAGACGGCGAGGGGGGAGGGCACTCACAGAGGCGAGACAGTAAGGGGAGCCGCTGTGGGGGTGCAGGCGAGGAGGACGGCGTGGGGGGGGTTGTCGGAGGCGAAATCGGATGGCTTTGCGCGCGGGCAGAGTCCGAGGCGAGGAGGACGGCGGCGCGTGCGGGGTCTTCGACATCGTGGGAGGTGCAGGCGAGGAGGACGGTGAGGTGGTCGGAGGTGAAGCCGACTGGCAGCACGCGCGGGCGGAGTTGGAGGTGAGGAGGACGACAGCGTGCGCGGGGTCTTCGATGTCGGGGGTTGGAGGTGGAGTGGCGACGAGAGAGAGAGAGAGAGAGAGAGAGAGGCGGGAGTCGAGCGAAGCATCTCCAATTTTTATATGAGTGGGCATCAGTACCGGGTCATCACACCAACCGGTACTGATTCCCAATTAGTACCGTGTCATAACCCCAATCGGTACTGATGTCCGCTAGGGCAAACAATATTTGGCGCGCTAGCTGAGGGGGCATCAGTACCGGTTTAATACACCAACTGGTGTTGATGTGGGATCATCAACCGGTTTCATACACCAACCGGTGCTGATGTGGGATCATCAGTACTGGTTGGTTACACCACCCGTACTAAGTAGCCCTCGACCAGGCTGCTTAGTACCGGTTGGTGTAACCAACCAACCGGTACTGATGTTAGACCATCAGTACCGGTTGGTATGTTACTAACCTTGGTTAACTAATTGGCTTGGAGTAAATGACCAAAATTTTGAAATTTTGGCAGCACCTCCCCCTTCCTTGAAGTTGCAGTGTTCTTGATCAGGCACAATGTGGGGACTGGGGAGGAGGCGAGGAAGAAGAGGTTCAAAAAAGGCTGCTTAGTATCGGTTAAAAAGACCAACCGATACTGATGCTCTACCATCAGTACCGGTTGGTTACACCGACCGATACTAAGTAGCCTACGCTAATTAGTACCGGTCGGTGTAACCAACCAGTACTAATTGTAGAGCATCAGTCCCGGTTGGTATATTAAACCGGTACTGATGTGCCCCCAGACTAGTAGATTGTTGAATCGCTAGATATAGCATGGTTTTGAAATCCAAAATTTTGAAGAAAAAAATTCTGATTTTGATCGATTTTCTCCTGATTTTTACCGTCTAGTTGAATGTTTCTCGAAGCCGATTTTGTTGAATGATTTTCACTCGATTTTCACCAATTTTCTTGCATTTTTGACCGATTTTCTCCCGATTTTGAATGATTTCTTTCGATTTTCACCGGCCAATTGAATGTTTCTCGAAGCCGATTTCTTGAGCGATTTTCTCTCCATTTGCATCGATTTTCTCTCGATTTTCACCGATTATCATGATAATTAATAACATTACAAAATATAAATTACAATATATAGTGGCGTCTTGTGTGATCACGACCACCATTCCCATTCCGCCAGAAATTGCCGTTATTACATTGTCGTCGTCGTCCTCAGAGGAGGAGTCCTTCAATGAGATCCCCTAGCAAATGACGGTGGGCTCCTCGTCCTCGTCCTACTCGTCCTCCTCCTCCTCCTCCTGTTGGCATTGCCTAGGAACGAGTGGAGGAGGATCGCAATTGCGGGAGGTAGCCGGGGTTGAGGTGGCGGGAGGCGCCCGAGCTTGAAGCAGCGCCGGGGGTGATGATGGACCGTCGGAGGAGTCGATAGATCTTGCGGGAGACGGAGGATCTTCCATGAAGGAGACAGCCTGCGATCGCGAAGACAGATGAAGAGAAGAGCGCGGCTAGCTATAGGAACACTGTTAGAAGCTCGATCGGCCGGTGATGATCAAAGCCACTGCGAAAACATAGTTTTATAGGCGGCCGGAATTGGAAGAGGAAGAGATGAAGTACATCAATTCTTATGAAAACAAAGAGTTGTCATCGAAAAGACGGGCGGGATCAAGAAACGAAGAGTCGACTGTGTTAGTACCGGTTTAATAGACCAATCGGCGCTCATGTGGGATCATCATTACCGGTTGGTTACACCAACCGGTACTAAGCAGCCTGCTGGGTCGAGGGATGCTTAGTACTGGGTGGTGCAACCAACCGGTACTGACGTTAGACCATCAATACCGGTTGGTATGTTAAACCGGTACTGATGTGCCCCCGGGACCAGTAGAACGTTGAACCGGGACTTCTGTAACAGTGTAACACCCCAATTTTTGCTTTTCATGAAATTAAATGATGTTTTGCACTTTTGAGAATTTTGGAATTTTCTGGGATTTATATGGATTTAATTTGAATTTATTCCTTTTTGAGATAATTAAATAATTGAAAGTTTTGAATAAAATTTGGTTGGAAATATTTTATTTGAGTCCAAAATGTCTCAAAGTATTTTCCAGATTCTTTATGGAATTTTTCTGAGTATTTTGCTTTTTTTCTAGATTTATTTGAATTTCTAGAAATTATTTAAATATTAAATCATTGGAAAATCTGAGTGGGTTGCACTGTTCATCCGACCGAGCCGGACCCAAGCCTGACTCAAGCCGGACCTGAGCCCGACTAAACCCTAACCCCCGTGACCGTTGGATCGAGATCCAACGACCGTGATAGCGCCACATCGCCGTCGCGCCCGAGTGGACCCCATTCTCCGCGGATTTCCTGGACGTCGAGGCCCTTATTTAATGCGCCGCCACACGCATCGTGCAGCCTGCTTTGCCCCACACCAGAAGCCCTAGGTTTCCGCGCTTGGGCCACCGCCGTTTGCCCGCAATAGCTCGCCGAAGTTAGAGAAGAGCGCCGCCGCGGTTTTCCGCCGTTTCTCGCCGCGTCCGCCGTTCTCCGCCGTCACCGAGCTCAGATCCAGACTCCCCAGGTCAAGACGCGTCGGGCGCGACCACGCATCTCGTCGGAGACGCACGGAAACGCCGTTGACTAGGTCATCGTCCCCAGCTCCGGTGAACCAGCTCCGCCGCGCCACCGCCGAAACCCGCGAAGCTTCTCCACCATCCGATCTAGATCCAACGCCCCAGGTGCGTCCACGTCACCCGTAACGAAATCCACGTTACGGTTTTTAGATCCAATCTCAACCGTTGGATCTAGATCCAACGCACGGGATTGAGCCACATTGTAGTGTTAGATGCGATCGTGACCGTCCGATCGAGATCGAACGGTTTAGATCGAGCCACGTGTTGCACGCTGGGACATGCCACATCACCCCCAAGACGCGGTGAAAACCCGATCGGATCTCGACCGTCCGATCTAAATTGAACGGACCGAATCAACCGCGTTCAATCCAAACGTGTGAAGTTAGATCCGATCTCGACCGTTGGATTTCAAACCAACGGCCTAGATTGCGCCACGTGTCTGGGAGCTGAACCGACGATGTCAGCATGGGCGACGTTGGTTATCGCTGACGTCAGCAATGGCGTCAGCACGGGCCCACGTGTCAGCGGCCCAACCCACCGCACCGTGACGTCATCCGTGACGTCACGGTGGGGCCCACGTGTCAGAGCCGTTCGGCCGAGCGCGATGATGTCAGCAATGACGTCATTCGAGGGGTCCCACATGTCAGTGAGACATGTACCCGTGGACCGGGTGCACGGCGGACCGAAACCGAACCGTGGACCGAGTCCATGGATCGGATGACGCAAGTGTGACGTCATAATTCGATTTTTCAATAGAAAAATAATTTGGTGGAAATTCAATTTCCACGCAGACGTCATGCAGACGTCATAATCGGAATTCTTAAAAGAAAAATAAATTAATTAATTCGGTTTATTCTTTTATTTGATTTTTCAAACTTCGAACGCTTATAACTTTTGCGTTTTAACTCCGATTCGGGTGATTCTAATTTCTAAATTTTTTTAAAATCAAGCTCTACTTACTGGTGAATTTTATTTAATTTTTGGATATGAGTTTTTCTCTGTTTATATTTATTTAATTGATTTTTCAAACTTTAAACGGTTATAACTTTTGCGTTTTAACTCCGATTTGGACGATTCAAATTTCTAAAAATTTATAAAATGGTGGTCTTTCTGTTTATGAATTTTGTTTGAATTTTGTTTGAATTTTTGGACACTTTTTGTCTACTGTTTGATTATTTATTGCTATTTGCACGCGTTGCGATTAGACGTTGAAGTACCCGAAGGCTTCGAATGTGAAGTTTTGACCCAGGAGCCCGCTCAAGACCAAGAACAAGTACTCTTTGAATGCAAGTTATGCTTTGACCATATTGCCCCCACTTTGGAAATTACTTTGATTTAAATTATTGCATGCTAATTTAATTAGAAGATGCTTGATTAATTGTGGAAAATTAGTTAAATGCCAATTTGTTATATTCCACCTTGACATAAATAATTGTATGGCATGACCCCTTGTCGCCCTAGTCTGGTTTAAGTAGTTGGGCATTATTAAATTGCCAACATTGGGTATTTAGACCGTTGTAGTATATTGCTTAGACCTGCTACGTAAACATGACATGATTTTGGACAATCAAATGTTAATATTGACTTAATGAGATATTGAACTTGTTTTTGAGAAGTATCATGTGTTGAGATGTTGATGATGGCACGTGGTGTATGGTAATCAACTGGGTTTGATAAATAGATTTAGACCGGGGCAAGTGGCAAGAATGATCGGGTGGGCCAAGAGTGGCAACGGGAAAGTCGTTTTGGTTCTTCGGGTAGTCTTGCCCTGGTCACTCAAAGGACTTAACCTTGCAAGCCTTTGAACTGAGTCAATCATGCAACCACATGACTGGAGTGGGATAGTCCTAGTTGAGTAAGTTGCTAATAACTTGCATGTGATACCTCGGGGTGTCAACTACACCTTTTGTGTAGCTTGAAGGGGGAGCATACCAGGGCTACGGCATGGTACCCGTCCAACGGTATGTCGGTTCCATACTTCGCCTACACTGAGGGAAGGGATGGTGTATGGCAAAAACCGGAGAGGTTCACTTGTACAGTTTGCGGTTTCTGAAAGGCTTTGTTACGATCACTCGCCTTTGTGGTGTTTGACTGTATCTTGTGGGTAAAGTGCATAACCTCTGCAGAGTGTAACAACCTATTCGAATAGCTGAGTCCGCGGTACTGGACACTACTCGGGGATTACAGTCAAGGGTTAGACTTTCATGAAAACAACTTGGACTGGAAAAGTTTGGTTGGGTTTATTGATGACGTTGATGGAAATGTGGATTAGGAAAGGGAAAGTGTTTACTTAACTGCTGGAAAAGTTATTGATATTATATTTGCTTTTACCTCTTTCGAATCTACTTATGCTACTTGTTAAATGCTGTTTTGCTGCAAATGAACCATGAAACATTCCTTTGTACTAAGCCATGCATGTAGAATATTAGTTTGCATTCTGTGCATGACTTGCTGAGTACCAAGTACTCACCCCTTGCAACTACAACATCAGTTGAAGAAGAAGTTATACCTGCTTTGGAGGAGGAGCTCCAGGAAGATTCGGCTAACTAGGGAGCGAGCCCAGTCAGTTGCCTGTGGTATACTGGATGGCGCCATGTTGATGCTTTTATTCCGCTGCAGTTTATTGCCTTTAATAAGTTTTCGCCCTGCGTGGCGTATCTTTGTAACTTGACCATAGGGTCGAGCAACCAGTTTGGTTATTTTAAATAAAGTACTTGTGGTTACGTTGAGTATGACTGTGATATTTACCGATGTTGAGACTGTGTGCACTAGCGTGATCCTGAACTAGTGCTGAATACACAGAGGGTCCGGATTTGCAAATTCAGGTCCCGACAAACTGTCATTCACGGTTCATGCATAACTAGTACTAATGGGCCAGTATGGAAGGCCAGATATGTAGTAATGATAGAATCTTCTGTGATAGGTGCCATCATCACAGACGGTTCTATCCAAAAACCATCAGTACCGGTTATACATGAGCCGGGACTGACAGTTACATCAGTCCCGGTTTTTGGATAGAACCGTCTATGATGAGGGCACATATCACAGATGGTTCTATCGAAAAAATTGTCAGTGGTGAGTACCCTTGTCATCACTAACAGTTTTGTGGCTAGAACTGTCTATGACAAGTTCCTCATCATAGATGGTTCTATGCAAAAACTTTCAATGACGAGTACCATTATTATCACTAACGGTTTTTTGGCTAGAAAGGTCACTAATGAGGGGTATAATATAGACCTTTCTAGTGTAGTGTATGATGCGCATAATATCTATGAAGAAACTCGCACACGTTTATCGTATGGACATAACTCGCTCAAAAACTCATGTGATCACACAAAGTATCTCATTGACACAACTAACATGAGAATATATAGCTTTGGTCATCTTTTCGACTTGATAACTGCCTGTGGACAGACCGACAGAGAACTTTGTGCCCGATGCTGCTTGGGCTTCCAATCCTTGTTGCACTTAGAGGTGCTTCTTTCCAAGTGGAGAAACTATAGGCAAAGCGAATCCAGTTGCACTCGATCCTAGGTGCCACCTTGTCACCTTCGATGTTGATCTCGTGCCTCACGCTCTGCATTCATGTTTATTGTGTTGTGAAACAAGATTGTTCACCCATGCCAATCCGTGGCACGCCAAGTAATCACACGAATAGAAGGAAAAGAGCGCACACAATATAGGGGAAAACATCTCTCTTTATTAGATTGATCTTTTCTGTACAAGGCAATGCCCTATATATAGTGGAGGACCCCAGGAGATTAATTCGGATTCACCCACCATGGATAGAGTCCTTCTCTCTAGGGATACAGATTCTATCCATATCATAACACTCCCCCTTGGGCAAATACCGTGTAATGCACATGTCTCATTAAAAACTCCTCCCAAAAACCCAGTGGGAAAAAAGGGATGGAGAAAAGAGTACATTGCATTCACACTCTGTGTTACACTAGTTGCCTCATTAAAAACTTTCATGTGAGAAAACTTCAGGAAAATTCATGAAGGGAAAAAGAGCACAACTTATAATCTCCAGGATATAAACTATAATCTTTAGGATTGAGCAAAAATGGGTTATGGTTCAGGATTTACTCCCCCTTAACTCTGCAAATCTCTAATTCACTACTACAGAAATGCTTATATTAGATGCACCATCACAAAATGTTTTGAAAAACCGTCTGTAATATATAATATCACAAACGATTCTATAAACCAACCGTTAGTGAAACTATCATAGACCATTGTTAATTAAACCCCTCTGTGATTAGACAAACATCACAGATGGTTTTGTATTCAAACCGTCTGTGATATTATCACAGATGGTTCTTTAAAAAAACTGTCTGTGATATTAAGTAATATCACAGACTGTTTTACTATACAACCGTCTGTGATATAAGCACAGACAGGTTGTGTTTATAAACGTCTCTGATATTGTTTATATCACAGACGTTTTGTGTTTATAACCGTCTATGTACTGCATTCTAACATTTTGATGTTTTTACCAAACTATGTATTTTCATCAAAGGGAATGTCAAACTTGGCCATACTTCGTTGATAGATAGGACGAAAAATGGTGTGCATAATGGAATTTGATAACCACTGTAACAGCCAAGAAGTAATAACATAACCATTGCCATTTTATATATTATGACATTTTATAACATAAAACATTACATTACAATAAGTAATAACATTATATTATTACTTATAATAATAATCGTCGTCGTCGCTCCACGGTGGGCTGCCGCCGCCGTTGTTGTCGTCGTCTTCATCGTCATCATCCTCCTCTGAGCTCCCCCAGCGCATGACGTAGGTGGCCTCCTCCTCCTCCTCCTCGTCCTCCTCTGCCTCCTCCTCGTCCTCCTCTGACTCTTCCTCGCCCTCCTCCCACTCCTCCTCTGCCTCCTCCTCGTCCTCCTCTGACTCTTCCTCATCCTCCTCCCACTCCTCTTCCCGCTTGCATAGCGGCGGCGCCGGGGGCGGTGATGGTGGAGCGGCGCCGAACGAAGCAGAGCTTGCAGGTGAATGCAGAGATGCCATTAGCTGACGAGCGGGAGAAGGAGGTGCTAGTGGCGATGCAGGAATGTGTTCGAATTCGATCAATAGCGGTGATTTAATAGGCGGTCGGAATTGAAGACAAAGTGAGAAATGAAGAGTTCTCATTCAAAGGCGCGCGGGAAACGAAGAGACGAAGACGTGACAGAGAAACAACCGTCACTGTACGTATCATAGACGGTTCTGTTTAGAAACCGTCTATAAAAGTTTTCACAGACGGATTGGAATTATGAACCGTCTGTAAAGGCAATTATCACAGACGGTTGGTTATCGAATACCATCTATAAAACTTTCCATAGCACAGACGTTTGGTATTTAAAAACCGTCTATAAATATTGCATTATCATAGTCAGTTTTTCTTAGTAACCGTCTGTGATATCTCCTATATAAAATTGATCCTCGAGCCGCTTCATGTATTTTAGGGTTTCGGGATCCTCGAGCCACTTCTTGTGATTGGCTGTGGCTGTGTGGCGATTTCCTGAAAGGCGACCATTGTTTTTGAAGGGTGATAGTAGATTCATTTGATTTTGGTGATCTAAGGTTAGTAATGTGTTTTAATTACATTTTATTCAACATCTAGCTATAGCTTGATCATAAGAAAGGAATTTGATGATTTTTTTAGATCTAGCTTGTACAGCCATGTTGTTTGATCTAATGGTTTTATTTGCATTATATTCATGATGTATAGCTTAATTAATTTGTAAGGATAGAATTTAAAGATTGTTTAGATCTATTCAAGTCATTTGGCGATCTAGCTTATAGATCTAAGATTGTTGTTTTGTAAGGTAGTAATTGCATAATTAATTTAAGATTGTATGCTTATGAATACCTGACGTACTTAATATTTAACACTAGGTGTTACATGTGTAGCGTAGATGGACCGAAGCTGGATGTACGCTGCGAACCGATTGAGTGCTGAGTACCTTAATGGCGTCTCCACCTTTAAAAGAGCTGCAGAGGAGGATATGTTTAATAAGGGGGAGCAATTTATGTCTTGTCCGTGCATTGATTGCGAAAATCTGAAGATGTTTCGAAACTTAGCACAGATCGAAGCACATTTGATTCGAAGGGGTTTCAAAAGGGGCTATACATGTTGGACCAGTTATGACGAAGAGCAGAATATACAGGAAGCAACTAGTACTATTAATATCGTCGACGAAGTCAATGATATGTCGGATGATCATATTGATTGTGCTTCCGATGAGGATAGGTTGCAGGATGATAGCCTGGATCAGATGCTGTGCGACGCAGAAAGAAACCTTAATGACAGGGAATATGGAAAGTTCCAGGGCTTGATGGAGGACTCGAAGAAACCTTTGTTCGCAGGGTGCAAGTTGAAATACACAAGATTGTCATCCGTACTTGAACTACTGAAATTGAAGGCAAGCAACGGTTGGTCCGACAAGAGTTTCACAGCGCTGTTACATCTATTGGCGGACATGCTTCCAGAGGGAAACGAGTTGTCGACAACCACCTACAAAGCCAAGAAGGTTCTTTGTCCCTTGGGAATGGAAGTAGAAAGAATACATGCATGTCTGCACGACTGTATCCTGTACCGCAAACAGTACACAAACTTGCATGTATGTCCAGTGTGCAACGCATCCCGGTACAAGCGTAAGAGTCATTCAATTGATGATGGCGAGAGGATCGAGTTGGGAAAAGGACCTCCTGCTAAGGTGGCATGGTATCTGCCTATAATTCCCCGTTTGAAGCGTTTGTTTGCGAACCCAAACGAGGCAAAACTGTTACGTCGGCACTCCGAGGAGTGTAAGAATGATGGAATGCTAAGGCACCCTGCTGATTCCATCCAATGGAGAAACATCGATAGGAGCTTTCAAGAATTCGATGCGGATCCGAGGAATATAAGGTTTGGATTGAGTACAGATGGAATGAATCCTTTCGGTAACATGAGCAGCCGGCATAGCACTTGGCCCGTAAATCCCTGTATGTACAACCTTCCTCCTTGGTTGTCGATGAAGTGGAAGTACATTTTGTTGTCTGTACTTATCCAAGGACCGAAACAACCTGGGAACGATATTGATGTGTACCTAGCTCCATTGGTGGAAGATCTAAAAACATTGTGGGTTACAGGGGTACACGTATGGGATGCGTACAAATGGGAGAACTTCACTTTGTACTACCTGTTGTTCTGCACCATAAATGATTACCCTGCCCTTGGTAACCTGTCAGGCCAAAGTACAAAAGGATCCAAAGCCTGCACTCACTGCTTAGATGATACTGACAGTGTATGGCTAAATCACTCCCGCAAAACTGTGTACATGCGTCACCGTAGGTTCCTTTGGAGGAATCACCCATATCGCAAGTTGAAGCAACTTTTCGACGGAAGGAACGAAAATGGTTCAGCTCCAAGGCCTTTGAGCGGGAGAGATGTTCATGACATTGTTAAGGACTTGGATGGTACCCATGGAAAGGCACGTAAATCAAGTACTCGTGAGAAGAGCATGCAGAAGAAGAGATCAATATTCTGGGACCTACCTTACTGGGAGCAATTAGAAGTTTGCTACTACATCGACGTCATGCACGTCGAGAAGAATGTCTGTGACAGCGTGATTGGTCTGTTACTCAACATTAAGGGCAAAACAAAAGATGGTATCAATGCACGACTTGACTTGGTCGATATGGGCATAAGATCTGAGTTATCACCGAAAGAGACTGATAAAGACCGTACGTACTTGGAACCTGCTTGTTATACTCTGTCAAAGGCCGAAAGAACTGAACTATGCCAGTGCTTACATGGTGTGAAAGTTCTGTCCGGCTACTCCTCCAATATGAAGAGACTTGTTTCGATGCAAGATTTGAAATTAAACGGTATGAAGTCTCATGATTGTCATGTGTTGATGACACAGATGCTCCCTATCGCAATTAGAAGCATTTTGCCAGTCAAGGTCCGGGAGACAATCATGTGGTTGTGTTATTTCTTTAACACAACGCTCAAAAGGTCATCGATCCCGAAGGACTAGATGCTCTGCAAGCTGAGGTGGTGATGACTCTATGTAATCTTGAGATGTATTTCCCTCCATCATTTTTTGATATCATGGTTGTCGGGACCCCGAATTTGCAAATCCGGACCCTCTGTGTATTCAGCACTAGTCCAGGAACGCGCTAGTGCACACAGTCTTAACATCGGTATATATCACAATCATACCAAACGATACTATCAAAGTACTTTATTTAAATAATCAAAGGGTTACTCGACCTTATGGCCAAGTTACAAATATATGCCTTGCAAGGCGAAACTTTAAAAAGAGAAATAACAGCAATGAAAATCAAATAAACTGTGGCGCCATCCAGGATACCACAGGCAACTGACTGGGCTCGCATCCCTAAGTAGACGGGTCTTCTTGGAGTTCCTCCTCCAAAGCTGGCGTAATCTCCTCTTCAACTGATATTGTGTTGAGGCAAGGGTGAGTACTTGGTACTCAGCAAGTCATGCAATGCACGCAAAGGCTAATATACTATATGCATGGCTTGGTACAAAGGAATAGCACAAGGTATTTTTGGCAAAGAAACAGATTTGAAAAGTAATATAAGTAGATTCAAAGCGGTAGAAATAAGTAAAGCATAAATAACTTTTCAAGAAGTTTAACAAACATTTTCCCCATCCTAAACCATATTTCCATCATCTTCTTTGTTAAACCAACCCATCTTTTTCAAAACCAAGTTATTTTGGAAAGTCTACCCCTTGATTGTAATTCAGAGCATTGTCGATCACAGTGGACTCGGCTATTCAAATAGATTCTACACTCTGCAGAGGTTATGCACTTTACCCACAAGATACAGTCAAACACCACAAAGGCGAGTTCAGTAACAAAGCCTTTCGGAAGCCTCAAACAACACAGGTGGTCCTCTCAGGTTCGTGCTCTACACCATCCCTTCCCTTAGCCAAGGCGAAGTATGGGACCAACACACCGTTAGATGGGTACTGGCCACAGCCACGATACGCCCCCGCACAATCACACAAACGGTGTAATCGACACCACTGAGGCTCCACAAGTGAGTCCTTAGCGACTTAGTCAACTAGGGCCGTCCCATTCCACCATGTGGTTGCAAGTATGACCAGTTCAAAGGCTTGCAAGGTTAAGTCCTTAGAGTGACCAGGGCAAGACTACAGAAAAACCAAATCATCACTCCCAATGCCACAACCGGCCCACATTGATTACTCTTGCCACATGCCCTGGCCGAAATCGTTTATCAAACCCGCTTGATTACCATGCACCACGTGCCGTCAACATCACATGATACTTTTCCAAAACAGGTTCAATATATCATTAAGTCCATATTAGCATTTGATTGTCCAAAATCATGTCATGAGCACGAAAGCAGGTCTAAGCGGTATACTACAACGGTCTAAACCCTGTTGGCAATTTAATAATGTCCAACTAGTAAACCACAACTAGGGTGACAAGGGATCATGGCACATACTTAAGTAATCAAGGTGTCATATAGCAAATTGGTATTTATCTAACCCCAGGTTTAAACAAAGTATCTTTCTAATTGAACTAGCATGCAATAGTTTAAATCAAAATAGATTTCGAAATAGGATCAACATGGTCAAAGCACAACTTGCCTTCAAAAAGTACTTGCTCTTGGTCTTGAGTTGGATCCTGAGTCAACACTTCTCCCTCGAATCCTTCCGGCACTTCAACGTCTACTCGTAAAGCGTGCAAATAGCAAATACACAAATAAACACTAGGCAAAAACATCCCAAAACTCCAAATAAAATCCATAAACAGAGAGAACATAATTTTCTGGATTTTTAGAAACTGGAATCGTCAAATTTGGAGTTAAAATGCAAAAGTTATGATTATTTAAAGTTTAAATAATCAATTAAATAATATTACAGAGAAAAACTTTAGTCCAAAAATTAAATAAAATTCATATTTAGGTAGATCTCAATTTTATACAAATTTAGAAATTTGAATCGCTCAAATCGGAGTTGAAACGCGAAAGTTATAAGCGTTTGAAGTTTGAATCTAAATTTTGAATCAATATTTCGAATTAATAAATCATTTTCTTTTTCGGAAATTAATTATTGCGTCAGCATGGACACGTGTCAGCTCCTGATTGGCTGGCTGACGTCAGCCGGTCCATGGACTTGGTCCACGCTCGGCTCGGGTCCACGGTGGACTCGGTCCACGGCTCCACGAGAGACTGACATGTGGGTCCACTCGGGTGACGTCATTGCTGACGTCAGCACACTGCTGGGACAGCTGCTGACAAGCGGGCCCGCCATGACGTCATCGTGACGTCATGGTGCAGTTTGGCTGGGCCGCTGACATGCGGGCTCAGGCGTGTCGAGACACGTTCTCATGCGCGCGCCGACCGCGCCGATCGGCGGTTGGCCTTACGCCACGTGGCTAGATCTAGACCGTTGATTTGAAAATCAACGCCCAGATTGATCTCGTGTTACGCGTTTGGGGTGAACGCGGTTAATCTGGACCGTTGGATTTAGATCCAATGGTTGAGATTGGATCTAGAGATAAACGAAACCTCACCGTGCGATGACGCGTGGCAAGATCTGGATCGTGCGATCTTGATCGGACGGCCGAGATGGCTCGGCGGCGACAATGGCGCGGCGGCGGCGCTGCGGCCGGAGCTGATGGCGATGACACGCCCGACGGCGCTGCAGGGCCTCCGGCGAAGTGGATGGTAGGCACGGTGCGCCTTGACGCAAGGGATCTGGATCTGGGTCAACGTCGGGCGAGGATGGCGGACGGTGGCGGAAACGGCGCGAAACCGCGGCGGAGTGCTTTACCAACTCCGGCGAGCAATAGCAGCGAGACGGTGGGGATCCTAGCGGCGTGAGCTATGGTTTCGGGACCGGCGTGGGATGGCGATCCTCGGTGCGATCCGGGCATTAAATAGCCGGAGGCGTGCTCGGGCGGAACCCTAGTTTGCCACGGCGGCTCTCACCGGCGAGTCCGGCTCGGACTCGGCGGAGACGACGCAATCGCAGCCGCCCACGTGGCGCGATCAACGGCCCAGAATTGCATGGGCGCGGCCGGATCCGGGCGGATACGGCTCGGTCGGTCGGCGGATCTCGGGTTGGATCTTGATCCAACGGTTGGGATTGATTAGGGTTAGGAGTGGGTTCGGTCGAGTCACGTGGCTCGGTCGGACTCGAGTCCAACTCGGGTTCGACTGGCCGGATGAACGATACTTGACCCGAGTTTGATTTTCCAGCGATTTAATATTTAAAATAATTCCTAGTAATTTATTTAATTCATTAAAAATAGCAAATGACTCAGAAAAATCCCAGAAAAATTCTGGAAAATACTTTGGATCATTTTGGACTCAAATAAAATATTTCCAACAAAATTTTATTTGCAAAATTAAATTCTTTAATTATTTCAAAATGGAATAAATTCAAATAAATTCCAATTAAATCCAAATAAATTCCAGAAAATTCCAAAAATTCACCAAAGTGCCAAATCACACATGAATTTAGGACAAGTAAAATTTTGGGGTGTTACAAACCTCCCCCCCTTAATAGAATCTCGTCCCCGAGATTCAGGGCTTACTAAAGGAATAGATTTGGAAATTCTTTCTTCAAATCCTCTTCGCGCTCCCAAGTCGCTTCGCTTTCTTTATGGTTGCTCCACTGAACTCTACAAAAACGGGTTGACTTGTTTCTAGTTTCTCGATCCATTGTGTCTAGAATCCTCACGGGATACTCCTTATAGGTCAAATCCTCTTGCAACTCAATTGACTCTAGCGGTGTCTGTTCCTCAGGAACTCGGAGACACTTCTTTAACTGGGACACATGGAATACATCATGTACTCCTGCTAACGACTGTGGCAACTCCAGCTGATAAGCAACTTCGCCCCTGCGGCTCAAAATCTTAAATGGTCCAACATAACGGGGTGCAAGTTTCCCTTTGGCATGGAACCTCTTAACTCCCCTGAGAGGCGTAACTCTGAGGTATACAAAGTCTTCTGGTTCAAAACTCAAATCTCGGCGACGATTGTCAGCATAACTCTTTTGTCGAGATTGGGCTATCTTCAACCTTTCCCTAATCATAGCGATCTGTTCCTCAGCCTCTTGAAGAATATCAGGCCCAAAGACACGGCGCTCGCCGGTCTCATTCCAATTCAATGGCGTCCGACAGGGTCGACCATACAGTGCCTCAAAAGGTGACATCTCAGAACCGGCACGATAACTATTGTTGTAACTGAACTCGGCATACGGCAAACTTTTATCCCAAGAGGTAGCATAAGCCAATGCACAAGCTCTTAACATATCCTCCAGAATCTGGTTGACTCTTTCGGTCTGTCCATCCGTCTGTGGATGATAAGCTGTACTGAAGTTTAAACGGGTTCCCATGGCTTCATGCAACTTATTCCAGAACCTTGAGGTAAATTGGGTACCTCTGTCCGATACAATCCTCTTTGGCACTCCGTGTAAAAAAACAATCCTGATCATGTATAATTACGCTAATTTATCTCAGAGTAAGTGGTCTTCACGGGGATAAAATGGGCTACTTTAGTCAGGCGATCCACTATAACCCATATGGAGTCATAACCTCCTTGAGTCTTCGGCAAACCGGTAATGAAATCCATTCCGATTTCCTCCCACTTCCACTCAGGTATCTTCAGCGGTTGTAGCAATCCTGCTAGTCTCTGATGCATTGCCTTGACTCTCTGGCATACGTCGCACAATGCAACATGCTCGGCAACTTCTCGTTTCATACTCGGCCACCAGAATCTCTCCTTTAGATCCTGATACATCTTGGCGCTTCCAGGGTGAATTGAGTACTTGGAGTCATGGGCTTCTTCCAAAATCAGTTGCTTTAACTCCTTTTTGTTAGGCACACAAATACGATCCTTCATCCACAACGTGCCTTGCTCATCCAACTTGAAGTCCTCCGCCTTGCCTTCCTCCTTGACGGACTTAATCCTGCGGATCTTGTCATCATCCTTCTGTCCTTCTCGGATCTGATCCTCTAAGGTAGGCTTTACTTCTAATGCGGCCAAGAATCCGCTAGGTACTACCTCAATCTTCATCTTCTGAAAATCCTCACATAACTCATCCTGACTTGTGGCTAGCAACGTACTCACGGTATGGCTTTTCCGACTCAGAGCGTCGGCTACTACGTTGGCCTTCCCGGGATGGTAATGGATTCCAACATTATAGTCCTTGATCAACTCTAGCCATCTCCTTTGCCTCATATTCAGATCCGACTGGGTGAATATGTACTTAAGGCTCTTATGATCCGTATATACTTCACATCTGTTTCCAATCAGATAGTGACGCCATATCTTCAAAGCATGCACTACGGCGGCTAACTCTAGGTCATGTGTCGGATAATTTTCCTCATGCGGCCTCAACTGCCTTGATGCATAAGCGACGACCTTTCCATTCTGCATCAGCACACATCCAAGTCCTTGGCGCGTGTCACAATAAATATCGAAGCTTTGAGCAACATCAGGTAGAACTAACACCGGTCTTGATGTCAATCGCTTCTTCAGCTCCTGAAATCCTTTCTCACATTCGCGCGTCCATGCAAACTTCTTTTCCTTCTTGACAATTGCGTAAGAGGTTTCAGAATTGTCGAGAAGCCTTCAATGAAACGGCGGTAGTATCCTGCCATTCCAAGGAAACTCCGAATCTGGGTCACGAGTCTTGGTGCTCCCAATGTAACACAGCTTCTACTTTGCTTGGATCCACGGTGACTCCTTCTGCGGTCATTACATGTCCAAGAAACTCCACCTTGTCCTTCCAAAAATCACACTTGCTGAACTTGGCGAAAAGTTGCTGTTCCCTCAGCTTTTCCAAAACTCGCCTTAAGTGTTCGGCATGTTCATCCTCTGTCTTGGAGTAGATTAGGATATCGTCTATGAACACGACGACAAACTTCTCCAAATATTCCATGAACACCTTATTCATCATATTCATGAAATAAGCTGGCGCATTAAATCGGCCAAAGGACATAGCGTAAACTCGTAATGTCCATATCTTGACGAGAATGCGATCTTGAATATCCTCGATCGGATCCTCAATCGATGGTATCCGATCTCAGATCAATCTTGGAGAAAACTCCGGCTCCTCTCAGCTGATCAAACAAATCATCAATCCTGGGTAGCGGATACTTATTCTTCACGGTGACTTCATTGAGTGCACGGTAGTCAATGCACATCCTGAAACTCCCGTCCTTCTTTTTGACAAACAAAACTGGTGCTCCCCACGGCGACGAACTTGGTCTGATAAATCCTTTCTCCATTAATTCCTCTAGTCAAGCTTCTTCATCTCTACCAACTCCTCGGTAGACATCCGATAGGGTCTCTTTGCTATCGGTCTTTGTGCAGTACAAGCTCTATCACAAACTCTATGTCCCTGTCGCGGCATACTGTAGATCTTCGGGAAAAACATCGGGTACTCATTCACTCTTGGGACATCCTCTATGCTGATTGCCTTGGTAATGTTAACCATCAATTGTCCATCTCTAACCGCAGTGGCTTGAAATTCCACTTTCTTCCCACACGGGCTCTCAATCGAGATAGTCCTTCGTCCACAATCCAATCTGACCTTGTGCTTGGATAACCAATCCATTCCCAATATAACATCTAAGGTCTGGGTCTCCAAAATTATAAGGTTTGCTAGGAACTCTATTCCATCTATTAGTATTCTCACCCCGGAACATCCTACTTCCAGGGGTTTGAACTAAAAGCATGCATCTAAGTCTTGCAATCCTGCGTTAAGTCCCTTCATAAAGCGAGACTGTCTGGATTTATCTGTCGCTACATCCTCAGGTGCGTAGCGTGCTAGCTGTGTGAACTTGTTCAGGTAGTCGACCCGGGTGATTACCTTGCTTGATGCTCTGAACTCCTCCTTCTTAAGGTCCATGATTCCTTCAGGCACGTGATCTTGTCGAATGCATTGTGAACTCTTCCCAAGTGATATCTTGGGGTTCTCTGCGTGCACGAAGTTCTCCCACCATTCGGCAATTTGTTCCTTCCAAGCGATGAGAAGCGTAAAGTACCTTCTCATTCCCTATGCATTGAGCTATGTGTAGCTTCCTCTCAATTGATCTTAACCAATCATCGGCCTCCAATGGATTGGCATTCCCGAAGAAAGTGGGTGGGTGAGTTCTCATGAACTCGGCTGCCTTGTATTCTGGCGTGGCCTGATTAACTTGATTAGCGAGTGGCCTCGAGCAAAGGACGTGCTGCATTTGTTGCATCATAGCATGCATCAACTGAGTCTGAGCAGCAAGAAATGCTCCAAAATTCTGCACATCCAGTGGCGGTGCTGGTGCTCCATCATTGGGGTTTTCTGTTGGGCGAGATCCACTCCCATTGCTTCCAAAGTTCCCACGGGTGTTCACCATCTGTCGACTTGCTCTAGGTTTAGAGATGAGAGGGAAACAAGAATAGACAAGTAATATGGAACTTATGCGGGCGAAAGGGGTAACTTAAGGTCCAACTTTATTATTAATAACTTGGTATGGCTGCTTACAATGCCTAAGGGCCTTGCAACACATACTGCACACTTAGCAAACAATGAAAATCCAAATCGAACTAACTCTGGAGTCTAACGCCTAAAGGGTGACTCTTTCTTCTATGTGTGACTCGGCGAAGGAGTCTCACTATAGAACCTATGCTCACTCATCGAGAAAACCTCCATCTGTCACAAGAGTGCTTTACGTAAGAACTCGGAATTTTTAAATTGTGACAAGGTAAGGGAAAATTTCAGCAAGAGACGAAAAGAGAGAAGGGGATAAGTCGAGATGTCATTTCTTGTCTTCACAAATTTTTAGCTTTAGAAAATAGGTTTTATCCTCACTACGACCATTCTAGCTAGGGTTGAGCCTACGGTCAAGTATGGCTCGATACCACCTCTGTCGGGACCCGAATTTGCAAATCCGGACCCTCTGTGTATTCAGCACTAGTCCAGAACGCAGCTAGTGCACACAGTCTTAACATCGGTATATATCACAATCATACCAAACGATACTATCAAAGTACTTTATTTAAATAATCAAAGGGTTACTCGACCTTATGGCCAAGTTACAAATATATGCCTTGCAAGGCGAAACTTAATAAAAGAGAAATAACAGCAGCGGAAAATCAAATAAACTTCGTGGCGCCATCCAGTATACCACAGGCAATCGATCGGGCTCGCATCCCTAAGTAGACGGGTCTTCTTGGAGTTCCTCCTCCAAAGCTGGCGTAATCTCCTCTGATATTGTGTTGAGGCAAGGGTGAGTACTTGGTACTCAGCAAGTCATGCACAGAATGCAGGCTAATATACTATATGCATGGCTTGGTACAAAGGAATAGCACAAGGTATTTTTGCAGATGCTTGACATTTGAAAAGTAATATAAGTAGATTCGAAAGCAGTAGAAATAAGTAAAGCATAAATAACTTTTCAAGAAGTTTAACAAACATTTTCCCCATCCTAAACCATATTTCCATCATCTTCTTTGTTAAACCAACCCATCTTTTCAAAACCAAGTTATTTTCAGAAAGTCTACCCCTTGACTGTAATTCCCGAGCATTGTCCAGTACCGTGGACTCGGCTATTCAAATAGATTCTACACTCTGCAGAGGTTATGCACTTTACCCACAAGATACAGTCAAACACCACAAAGGCGAGTTCCCGTAACAAAGCCTTTCGGAAGCCTCAAACAACACAGGTGGTCCTCTCCGGTTCGTGCTCTACACCATCCCTTCCCTTAGCCAAGGCGAAGTATGGGACCAACACACCGTTAGATGGGTACCTGGCCACAGCCACGATACGCTCCCCCGTACAATCACACAAACGGTGTAACTGACACCCTGAGGCTCCACAAGTGAGTCCTTAGCGACTTAGTCAACTAGGGCCGTCCCATTCCAGCCATGTGGTTGCAAGTATGACCCAGTTCAAAGGCTTGCAAGGTTAAGTCCTTAGAGTGACCAGGGCAAGACTACCCGAAAAACCAAATCATCACTCCCAATGCCACAACTGGCCCACCTGATTACTCTTGCCACATGCCCCGGTCGAAAACTGTTTATCAAACCCCAGTTGATTACCATGCACCACGTGCCGTCAACATCACATGATACTTTTCCAAAACAGGTTCAATATATCATTAAGTCCATATTAGCATTTGATTGTCCAAAATCATGTCATGAGCACGTAGCAGGTCTAAGCAGTATACTACAACGGTCTAAACCCCTGTTGGCAATTTAATAATGTCCAACTAGTAAACCACAACTAGGGTGACAAGGGATCATGGCACATACTTAAGTAATCAAGGTGTCATATAGCAAATTGGTATTTATCTAACCCCCACGTTTAAACAAAGTATCTTTCTAATTGAACTAGCATGCAATAGTTTAAATCAAAATAGATTTTCGAAATAGGATCAACATGGTCAAAGCACAACTTGCCTTCAAAAAGTACTTGCTCTTGGTCTTGAGTTGGATCCTGAGTCAACACTTCTCCCTCGAATCCTTCCGGCACTTCAACGTCTACTCGTAAAGCGTGCAAATAGCAAATACACAAATAAACACTAGGCAAAAACATCCCAAAACTCCAAATAAAATCCATAAACAGAGAGAACATAATTTTCTGGATTTTTAGAAACTGGAATCGTCAAATTTGGAGTTAAAACGCAAAAGTTATGATTATTTAAAGTTTAAATAATCAATTAAATAATATTACAGAGAAAAACTTTAGTCCAAAAATTAAATAAAATTCATATTTAGGTAGATCTCAATTTTATACAAATTTAGAAATTTGAATCGCTCAAATCGGAGTTGAAACGCGAAAGTTATAAGCGTTTGAAGTTTGAATCTAAATTTTGAATCAATATTTCGAATTAATAAATCATTTTCTTTTTCGGAAATTAATTATTGCGTCAGCATGGACACGTGTCAGCTCCTGATTGGCTGGCTGACGTCAGCCGGTCCATGGACTTGGTCCACGCTCGGCTCGGGTCCACGGTGGACTCGGTCCACGGCTCCACGAGAGACTGACATGTGGGTCCACCGGGTAGCGTCATTCTTGGCGTCGACACTGCTCTTTGGGACAGCTGGCGACAGCGGGCCCGCCATGGCGTCATCGTGACGTCATGGTGCGATTTAGGTCGGGCGTGACATGCGGGCGGCGTGTCGAGACACGTTCTCATCTTGGCCGCGGCCGCATGGCGGTTGGCCTTCGGGCCACGTGGCTAGATCTAGACCGGTGATTTGAAAATCAACGGCCCCGATTGGATCTGGTGTTACGCGTTGGGGTGAACGCGGTTAATCTGGACCGTTGGATTTAGATCCAATGGTTGAGATTGGATCTAGAGATAAATAGCGAAACCTCACCGTGCGATGGCGTGGCAAGATCTGGATCGTCGCGATCTTGATCGGACGGCCGAGATGGCTCGGCGGCGGCAATGGCGTCGGCGGCTTCTTGGCGGCGGCGGGCGATGGCGATGACACGCCCGACGGCGCTGGCAGAGCCCTCCGGCGAAGTGGATGGTAAACGCAGTGCGCCTTAGCGCAAGGGATCTGGATGCAGGGTCAACGTCGGCGGAGGATGGCGGACGGTGGCGGAAGCGGCGCGAAACCGCGGCGGAGTGCTTTACCAACTCCGGCGAGCAATAGCGGCGAGACGGTGGGGATCCTAGCGGCGTGAGCTAGGGTTTCGAGACGGCGTGGGATGGCGATCCTCGGTGCGATCCGGGCATTAAATAGCCGGGAGGCGTGCTCGGCGGAACCCTAGTCGGTCACGGCGGCGGCTCTCACCGGCGAGTCGGCTCGGACTTCAGCGGAGGCAGCCTGTCGCAGCCGTCCACGTGGCGCGATCAACGGCCCAGATTGCATGGGCGCGACCGGATCCGGGCCGGATACGGCTCGGGTCGGGGTCGGCGGATCTCAGCCGTTGGATCTTGATCCAACGGTTGGGATTGATTAGGGTTAGGAGTGGGTTCGGTTGAGTCACGTGGCTCGGGTCGGACTCGAGTCCAACTCGGGTTCCGACTCGGTCGGATGAACAGTACTTGACCCGAGTTTGATTTTCCAGCGATTTAATATTTAAAATAATTCCTAGTAATTTATTTAATTCATTAAAAATAGCAAATGACTCAGAAAAATCCCAGAAAAATTCTGGAAAATACTTTGGATCATTTTGGACTCAAATAAAATATTTCCAACAAAATTTTATTTGCAAAATTAAATTCTTTAATTATTTCAAAATGGAATAAATTCAAATAAATTCCAATTAAATCCAAATAAATTCCAGAAAATTCCAAAAATTCACCAAAGTGCCAAATCACACATGAATTTAGGACAAGTAAAATTTTGGGGTGTTACAATGGTCCATCTCATTGTTCACCTTGTGACAGAGATAAAGATGTGCGGGCCAGTATTCCTACATAGCATGTACCCGTTCGAGAGGTACATGGGAATTCTCAAGTCTTACATACGGAATCGATCTCGGCCAGAGGGTAGCATTATCGAAGCTTATGCAACCGAAGAGGTCGTTGAGTTCTGCGTTGATTACATGGCCTAGGTCGAACCGATTGGTGTGCCTCGATCTCGCCATGAGGGGAGGCTCCAAGGTATCGAGACCATCGGAAGGAAAGCAATCACGCCTGATTTGGTAGCGTATGCTCGAGCCCATTTACTGTTTTGCAACACATGGTTGTAGTGTCTGCCTATATTGTTGAGCACAAGCAATGGCTAAGGCAAGAGAATCCGACACGGCAGGAGTCTTGGATCACGAGACAACATAACCTTCAGTTCAACAAATGGTTGAAGGAGCGACCCATCACTGGGAACTCGTCAGATGACACGCTAGCATAGTTGGCAAAAGGACCAACTTTTACAGTTGTTACATGGAAATGATATGACTTAAATGGGTACACTTTTTATAAGAGAGATCAGGATATGAAGAGCACAAAACAGAACAGCGGTGTCCGCATAGATGCGTTCAATACCGCTGGGTTGACAAGGAGCTCCTACTATGGGTTTATAGAGGAGATTTGGGAGCTCGACTACGTAATTTTCAATATTCCCCTATTTCAGTGTCGTTGGGTCCATCTCCAGAACGTGAAGGTCGACAAGTATGGTGTCACTACTGTGGACCTCGAACGTGTCGGATACCAAGATGAACCATTCATACTCACTAACCAAGTTGTTCAAGTCTTCTATGTAATCGACCCATCCAACAAGAAGCGCCATGTAGTTCTTCAGGGAAAAAGAAGAATTGTCAGAGTTGAGAATGTAGTAGATGAGGAAGAGTACATCAATTGGATGAGTTGCCTCCTATCGGAAATGCCATAATGGTCCCAGAAGAACAAACTGAGGATGCAAGCTACACACGCGTCGATCATCGTGAAGGGCTAATTTTCATACAAAGGAATAAGCAAGTGTAGTTATGAGAAGGTGTCATCATGTTTATTATTTTTCATGTGTAATATTAAAATGCTAAACTGGTAATCAAGTGGATGATCTTGTACTTCGTATATATTATTGTGATGAACTTTGTACATATGTCTGTATATAGGCTGAAATATATTTCTCATTGTCAGGCAAATAATATCACAGATGGTTCTATTATAGAACTGTCTGTGAAAACTAAACATCACAGACAGTTTTATAATAGAACCGTCTGTGAAGTATTTATCATAGACGGTTCTATTATAGAACCGTCTGTAATGTGACCACTATATAACACAAGTACCCGAAAACCCTAACCTTATTAGACTTAACCCATCCCACCCCCGCCCTTCTGGTGCGTGTCCCACCCCTGCCCTCCCGGTGCCCTCCCCGCGCCCGGTGCCCGTCGCTGCCCCGGCCCTCCTGGTGCCCTCCCTGCGTCCGGTGCCAGTCGCCGCCCTGGCCCTCCTGGTGCTCGTCCTGCCCCCACCTCCCGGTGCCCTCCCCGGGTCCGGTGCCCATCGCCGCCTCGGCCCTCCCGGTGCTTGTCCCGCCCCCCGCCCGGTGCCCGCCTTGTTCTTCTTCTTGTTCTTTTTCTTGTTGTGAATGAGGTATTCATGTTGCTGTTGTTGTGAATGCTACTCGCAACTCATCTGTATGACCCTCCTCTAGGGCAAGTTGACTAAGTCATGTTCCCCCTCCTCTAGGGCAAATTAGGTAGATGAACAATTAATCCCACCGGTAAACAGTTGTCTGCTGAGTGTATGTCCGGGTTTTAGGGAAGGTGCTGCCAAATTTTTTAATTCTTCAAACGCTTGCTTAACTATGCAAATTGTCAATCAACAAAATTTTCTATTTGTATGTAGCATATCATGTACTTAGTATAACTACACGTGATAGATTCGAAAGAATTTGATGTTTATTGAGCAAAATGTTCTCTGCACTGCCTTAGTTGTGTTGCCAACCGCATTTTACCTGATTGAGTAACTTCCTTGCAGGATGAAGTTTTCTTACTTGTTTATTGCTTCCTTAATTTTTTTGGTGGTCAGTGCTATATGTGTTATAAAATTTAATATTTACTTCTATTCAATATTGTATGAGTGTAAGAATCAAGCTGTCAGTATTTTAATTGAGATTTATGTTAAAAAATATCTCTTTAGAGAATTTTACTACTTTGTGATATCAATTGTGTTCCTTTTGCTCTTGATCTAACAAACACATATGACTTGAGCCATGCACTTAATTATTTCCACCTACGTGGATGTCTGAGTTTTAGAGAAGGTGCTGCCAAATTTTTAATTTCTTCAAACGCTTGCTTAAAGAGAGGAAGATGAATTTGAAATTTACGATTAAACTTTGTTTGAAAACAATGCAGTTTGCGAGGCCTAGAGCTTGCACAACATCTTGCTTGTTTAAAAGCAAAACCATAATGGCCTCTACTGACAATAACACTTCTCTCCTTGTTATGAAATGCTAGTCACAAACTTAATATTCACTCTAAAATGAAAATGCTGCTCACAAACTTATTCTCTCCTTGCAAAGAAGATGGCATCATCTAATTCGTCGTCTCAAGGCTTTGATGAGCCGCCAAAAGGAAAATCGACCCGCGGTGCAAGAGGACCAAACAAAAGGCTAACAGACCGATATACCATCACGGCGATCGATCCAAAGGATGGCTCCCCTACAGAGCCAAGAAAGGTAGCGAATGCATTCCGGACAATGTGCGGGATAGTCGCACGGGAACGGGTCCCCATCACGATATCATCCTGGAAGTCGCTGACTGATGAGACTCGCAACGCCCTACAGACAGAAATTCTATCATCGTTCAACATTCCAGAAGAATCTGATCACCTAGTACAACGGTATGCACTGCTAGTGGCAGGAAAGGCGTGGAAGACCTTCAAGAGCACGCTTGTCAATGAATACGTAAAGAAGGATGTGACTCCTGTTGGGACCCAGATTTACAAATCCGAAACCCTCTGTGATTACTGCACTAGTCCAGGATCACGCTAGTGCACACAGTGGCAACAAAATTGACATATCATTCCATCATCGAATTAACTATGAAAGTAGCAAATAGTAACGACGGACCTTATGGTCAAGTTTACACAATTGTGCCTTAAGGGCTTAAGAAACAAATAAAACTCTTGCAGCGGAAAATAAAATAACTGGGCCATACGACATGCCACAGGCAATCATCTGGGGAGCGCCATCCTAGCTCACGTAGTCTTCATAAAACTCCTCGTAGAACTCAGTATTTCCCTGTTCTTCCTCAGCAACTGATCAACAAAGGCATAAAGCCGTGAGTACAAAAAGTACTCAACAAGCCGCAGGGAATGATGCAAATAATGTACGGCTTGACAAAGGATAATCATATGGTTATTTTGCAGAAAGCAATAACTTGAATTGTAAATACAATAAATAGATTCAAAGCATAGTTGAGAAAAGATAATAATAACTGATAAATCAATGGTAAACAACAACACAAGATTGGTGAGGCATCACCCATCACCAACTAAATCATCATCAACCACTGAACTCAACAGTATTAATAATTTGACATCAAAAACAATAGTGAACTTCCCGTTCACTCCCAACAATACCGTCCCTCAACATTTTCTGAAAACATTATACCCCGTGTGAAATTCCCAGGCATGTCCATGACCGCGGACATGGCTATTCGAATAGTTTAACACACACTCTGCAGAGGTTGTACAGCTTTACCCACAAGATATGGCCAACTCTGTGAATCATGTGATGAAAAATTGGTTTGATCTTGTGCTGAAATTGGTTAAGATTAGGATTAATCTGTATTGGACCAAACATCCGAACATTAAAAAAGAAACCTTGCTTTTGCGCAGAAACAAATAACTAAAAATCGCATTTTTCCCATGTATGACAGACCAAAGTTTTTGGTCTGCCATACACAGGTTTTTGGCGAACTCGATTTTCTCATGTATGACAGACCAAAGTTTTTGGTGCATCATACCTGTGCTTTGGTGACCGTTTTTCAATGTATGACAAACCAAAGATTTTGGTCTCATCATACACATGCTTTGGGCGATTTCATTTTACCCATGTATGACAGACCAAACTCTTTGGTCTCATCATACACATGTTTTCGATGAACTCATTTTGCCCATGTATGCCAGACCAAACTCTTTGGTCTGTCATACACATGTTGATAGCAAACTCAATTTTCCCATGTATGATGGACCAAAGACTTTGGTCATCATACACATGCTTTTGGCGGTTTTGAGCAAAATTGAAATGGTTTGAATTTGAAATTATGAAATTTGTGATGATTTCATGATGCGTGTTTTGAAGTGGACTTTATGCAATGCTCATGTGAGTAGTTGCATGGATTGACCTTGAGTCAAGTCGTGGACTTGTGCTTTCGGATTTGTTTTGTGGTTTGTTCATGTGCGGTGTATTGCTCGAAGGCGAATGTGGTCGATGACGGGACCGGAACTAGGTTCATGGAGGAACCGAGGTTCGGGACTAGGTTCAGGAGGAACCGAGGTCTTGGTGGTCAAGGATGTCATGCGGGACGTTCGGGCTAAGAGAATGGTGCACATGATGAATGGTTAGTCACGTGAGAATGGCAGGAGGTCATTCGGCGTGCAAAGTGTTAGTCACGTGAGTATGGCAGGTGGCCATACGCGTGCAAAGTGTTAGTCACGTGAGTATGGTAGGGTTGCCATACGCGTGCAAGAGTTGTACTCGGCCAGGTTGGGCCAAGTAGAGTTGTGTTGGATACGGATTCCTTCTAGGGAATAGGAATCGTATTCAGAACTCCTTGTGGGTTGGTGCTTTAAATAGGTGGGGGTCTCCTGTTGAAAGGCACCAAGTAGAGCTGAGCGCATCAAGCTTTGAGCTTGGTTTTAGGGTTTGTACTCTTTTGATGAGAGTATTTTAGACAAGAAATAAAGATAAATTCTTCCAAGATTTTTGCGTGCTCTGATAACCACGTCGCTACAGTGTTTTCTGTTTTGGTTCTTGTTTGCATGCTTGTTCTAATTCTAGATTGGTTTTTGATCGTTGAGTTTCATCTTGATTTGATCCATCAAAAACCTTTCTAGGGTATTGATCTAGTGTTCCTCAAAGTTTTGTTGATAAATCTTTTGTCGTTCTTGTTTAATCTTGAAGTTTTGATTAGATTGATTCTCGTCAAGTTCTGGATCAGCAAGCTTGCGAAGCTTATAACTTTTGATCCGTAAGTCCGATCGAGCTGATTCTTTTTGGGTTAGATTCGTACTGGAATCTAGTTTATTGTGTCCAAATTTCAGATCAATATAACGGTTGGATCTCCCGGAATTCGCGTTTTACCGAACCTCTATCATTCTGTTTTTGTCGAAAACGAAGTAATTATTTGGTTCTGTTTTGGGGTGAACTTTTAATAGGTCAAGAATTTGGTTTTAGCTTCCGCACAATCATTCACCCCCCCTCTGATTGCTATATTCGTATACTTCGATCCTACAAGTGGTATCAGAGCGAGGTTTTTCTAATCTATCTTAACCGGAGATTAGATCAATGGATCGTTATTCAACAAAATCATGTGTGTTCGATGGTGTTGATTTTCAGTTTTGGAAGGCCAAGATGGAGGCGTTCATCCAGGCGCAGGGCTTCGCAATTTGGGAGAAGGTCTACAAGCCATACGAAGTTCCTGCAAACGACAACGTCAACGACGCCAATCGCGCACATGTTGAAGCAAACAGCAAGGCACGCAACTTGATCATCCAAGGATTGGGAAGAAGTGACTTCGACCGTGTGGTTCATCTTCGATCCGCATATGAGGTATGGAAATCTCTTTGTGATTACCATGAGGGTTCTAACACTGTCAAAGAGGTTCGCCAAGATATTTACAAAAAGGAATACATGCGTTTTGAGATGAAACATAGTGAATCTGTAGATGACTTCTTTGCACGTTTCAATAAAATTCTTAGCAATCTACGTGCTGTTGGAGTTAGCTACGCTGATGCTGCAAATGCTCGACAATTGCTTAGTGCTTTGGACATGTCGGTGTGGGAGATGAAAGTAACATCTATACATGAATCTACTGTCATGAGCACACTTACATTAGATGTTCTTTATTCTAAACTGAAAACTCATGAATTAGATGTTCTTGCCAGGAAAGGGAATATTAAATCAATTGCTTTGATCTCTAACCCTAACATGTCAAATGCAAATTCTTCTTCTAGCTTTGCCTTGTCTTCCATGACTTCTTTAACAGATGAGCAACTTGAAGAGTTTCTGAAGAAGATCGGCACTACTCTCTTCTCGCTTTAACAAAGCCTTGCAGAACGTGAGAATGAGAAAGAGAGGTGGTCCTCCAAGATGCTATGAGTGTGGTGACCTCAACCATATTCGCACAAATTGTCCTAAGCTTGCAGGAAAAACATCAAAGGAGGAGAAGGACAACGACAGAAGGAATGAGAAGAAAAGGTTCTCGTCAAATGATAGGAAGAAGAAGAGTTTCATCAACCGCAAGGTGGTTCACCGAGTTCTTTCCGCTCTTGAACAAGTCAATTTGAGCGATGTGGACTCGGAGAGCAGCGAAGATGATGCAACTCCAAGCAAGCATGAGTTGACGGGGTTGTGTCTCATGGCTAAAAGCAGTAACAGCTTTACTGAGGACGACCACGACAACGACTTCAATGAGGTAGATCCTTCTTACGATGAATTAGCTATTGCTGTTGCTCGACTTGGTAAATTGCTTGATAAACGTGACAAGAAAATTAAGAAACATGATTTTGTTGTTGAGTCATTGAATGCTGAAATTGCTAGACTTAAAACCTTGATTCCTGATGATGATGCTTGCAAATCATGTGACTTAATTTACAATGAGCTTACTTTGCTTAGGAAAGAACATGTTACCTTGTTAGAGCAAATCAATGCTGAAAATGAGAAAAATGAGAAACATGTTAAACATGCTAGCTGTTCCACTTATGATTTGCATGGTTCAACTTCTTGTTCTAAATGCTCAACTCTTGAATTAAAATTGAAAGATGCAAATGCTAAGGTTTCTCAATTGACTGATAATCTGCTTACTCATGAGGTTCTTTCATGCTCTACTTGTCGTAAACAGAAAGGGAAAGTCAATATTCTTTGCAATAATTGTTTAACTCTTGCTAAGAAAGTTGATTACTTGCAAAATTCTTTGGAACGTTTCACTAATGGCAAGAAAAAGTTGAATATGATTTTGGATCAATCTAAGGTTAGCACAAACAAGAGAGGTTTAGGTTTTGATCCTTATGCCACATATGAAACTAAACCTCGCACTGTTGTTCAGGCTCCTTGCAAAATTGAGTTATCTAATGAGCCTAAGAAAATTGCTTTTCAATCTGCTTTGGTTTTTATCTTCTACTATGATGAATGCAAAATGTGCTTTTCTTTGTTAAAACTAAACATCATGTCAAGTACACTTGCACTCATTGTGGTAGAGATGGACACTTAGTAGATTTTTGCTTTAGACTAGCCAAACAAAGAAAAGAAGGAAAGAACTAAGGCTAGGTCAAATTTCAGCAAAGCACATTTTTATGCGCCTAGAGTGATGAAAACACCTTACATTCCTAGAAACATGGGAAAAGGCAAATCTGATTTTGTGCATAAAAATTATCGTGTTGTACCCTCTTGTTGTGCGTCGTGTGTCTCAAGATCTTTGGATTCCCAAAAATCTCATTCCTAACCCCGATCTTGAGGCCTCGACATGTTTTGCTATGTAGGCTTCTCGCAAGGAAGGAGAACATATGGCTAGTGGATTCCGGATGCTCACGCCACATGTCCGGTGATAAGAATTGGTTCTCCTCCTCACTCGTGCATCTCGTCTTGAAAGTGTTACTTTTGGAGATGCTTCTTCCTCTTCTGTTGTGGCAAAAGGTACAATAAAGGTAAGTGACAAGTTTATGTTCAAAGATGTGGCTCTTGTTGAAAATTTGAAATATAACTTGCTTTCTGTCTCACAAATGCTTGATGAAGATCTTGAGATAAGCTTTAAGAAAAATGAATGCAAAGTGCTAGATGCTTGAGGTGATCTTGTGTTCAAAATTTCGTTTTGGAAGAGTCTTTAAAGCTGATTTTGATGCATCACCTTCTTCTAAGCATAGGTGTCTAATTGCCAATGTTTCTAAAGATTTATTCTTTTGGCATCGTAGACTTGGTCATGTTGGTTTTGATCATCTTACTCGTGTAAGTGGTTTAGATCTTATACGTGGCTTGCCTAAGCTTAAGGGTGATAGCAATCTAGTATGTTCTTCTTGTAGACATGGTAAGATGATTGCAGGTTCACATCCACCTCTTACCATGGTGATGACAAATGCTCCAAGACAGCTTCTACATCTTGATACAGTTGGACCATCTCGAGTTCAATCCTTTGGAGGCAAACGGTATGTGCTTGTGATTGTTGATGATTTTTCTAGATACTCTTGGTTGTATTTTATGGCATCTAAGGATGAGGCTTTTAGTCATTTTAGAAGTCTTGTTCTTAGGCTTTTTGTTGACCATCTAGGAGCTCTCAAAGCTATTAGAAGTGATAATGGAACTGAATTCAAAAATGCTTCCTTTGATCTCTTTTGTGCTGAAAAAGGAATTGATCATCAATTTTCATCTCCTAGAGTGCCTCAACAAAATGGTGTAGTTGAAAGGAAAAATAGAACGTTAGTTGAAATGGCTAGAACTATGCTAGATGAGCATCACTCTCCTCGAAATTTTTGGGCTGAAGCGATTTCAACTGCTTGTTATGTTTCAAACCGTGTGTTTCTGAGATCAAAATTGGGTAAGACTCCATATGAGCTTCGGTTTGGACATAGACCTTCTGTTTCTCACTTTCGAGTTTTTGGATGCAAATGTTTTGTCTTGAAATCTGGAAATCTTGATAAATTTGAAGCTAGATCAACTGATGGCATTTTTCTTGGATATCCTGCTCATACTCGTGGCTTTCGTGTGCTTGTTTTGGAGACTAACAAAATTGTGGAAACTTGTGAAGTTACTTTTGATGAGGATAGTTCAGGCACTAGTCCAAGCGATGCAGGTACAGGCGCATATGTTCAGGGGGAGAAAATCTTTGAAGATAATGATGATGTTGAAGATGAGGTCTTGACTCTTTCTAATGCACAACAAGCTGTAGCACCTTTGGCACCTACTACTACATCACCTCTGACTAACCATCCTCAAGCTACAACATCATCTGTACATGCTGAAAATGAAGAAGGAGAAGGAGAAGTCTCAAAAGCCAATGCTCCCTTGCACATTCAGAAAATGCATCCATCTGAACAAATGATTGGAGACCTAAATGAGAGAGTCACTCGATCCAGGTTTATTCATTCTGACACTCATACTCATTCTGCTTTAGTTGCTTCTTTTGAACCCAAAGATATATCTCATGCATTATCTGACGAATCTTGGATCAATGCCATGCATGAAGAATTAGAGAATTTTGAACGAAATAAAGTTTGGAAACTTGTCTCACCACCTCCAGATTTTAATGTTATTGGAACTAGATGGGTTTTCAAAAATAAACAAAGTGAGGATGGTGTTGTTGTTAGAAACAAGGCTAGATTGGTTGCTCAAGGTTACACTCAAATTGAAGGCTTAGATTTTGATGAAACCTTTGCTCCTGTTGCTAGAATTGAAGCCATTAGAATCCTTTTAGCTTTTGCTGCATCCAAAGGTTTCAAATTGTATCAAATGGATGTGAAAAGTGCTTTTCTTAATGGCTACATAAATGAGGAGGTTTATGTCAAGCAACCACCTGGTTTTGAAAATCCAAAGTTTCCAAATCATGTGTTCAAACTATCAAAAGCTTTGTATGGTTTGAAACAAGCCCCTAGAGCATAGTATGATAGGCTAAAAACCTTTTTACTTGAAAAAGGCTTTTTAATGGGAAAGGTTGACAAAACTCTCTTTTTACTCAAGCAAGGCAATGATCAACTATTCGTTCAGATTTATGTTGATGATATTATCTTTGGTGGTTCATCTCATGTTTTAGTGTCCGAGTTTTGAAACAATGAGGAAGGAGTTTGAGATGAGTATGATGGGTGAGTTGACATACTTTTGGGATTTCAAATCAAGCAAACGAAGGATGGTACTTTTGTGCATCAAAGCAAATATACAAGAGACTTGCTACATCGTTTTGGGATGGAAAACAGCAAGCCGATCATGACACCTATGGAGAGCACTTGCGCACTTGACCCTGATGAAGATGGTGAGCCGGTTGATCAAAAGGAATATAGAAGCATGATAGGTTCACTTTTGTACCTCAACGCATCAAGGCCGGATATACAATTTCTTTGTGTGCTTGTGTGCTCGTTTTCAAGCTTCCCACGTGCTTCACATCGACAAGTGTCAAAGGATTTTCAGGTATCTTCATGGAACTCAAGATTTTGGCATTTGGCTTTCTGCTTCCTCATGCATTAGTTTGAGATCTTTTACGATGCTGATTTTGGAGGATGTAGAATTGATAGGAAGAGCACTTCTGGTTCATGTCACTTCTTGGGAAATTCTCTCATTGCATGGTCATCTAGAAAGCAATCTTACATTTGCACAATCAAGCTGTGAATCTGAATATGTGGCTTTGCTAGTTGTTGTTCTCAAATTCTTTGGATAGTAGCTACACTTAAAGATTATGGGGTTATTTTGGATAGTGTTCCTCTTACATTGTGATAACACTAGTGCAATTTGCATTGCTAAGAACCCTGTGCAACATTCAAGAACAAAACATATTGACATCAGATTTCACTTTCTTAGAGATCATGTTGAAAAAGGCAACATTGTGCTTCATCATGTGGATCTTGAACATCAACTGGCAGACATTTTCACAAAACCTTTGTCTTCTTCTCGTTTTGCCTTTATTCGGGGAGAACTTGGAATTGTTCATCCAATGGGATTGTTTTGAGGGGGAGTTTCTTTGCCAAATTCTTTCACTTGATGAGCTCACTTTATCATATTTCTTTATATACTATGTAATTGAGCTAATATATGATAATCTAAATTGTCTCACTTGAACTAAAAATGACATTGCGGAATTCACGATCTGATTGCCTATAGCTAAATACTCTGTGATATCTCATTCTTCTAGGCTTGATATTGAATCCTCTTGACAAATTTGGGCTATGAAGCAAGTGTGTTTTCAGCTTTACTCTTCCATAAGACCTTTTAATCATTTTGTGCATGTTTACAATCAAAGAAAAAGAAAAGAAAAAGGGAATCAATAAAAAGGATTGTTAAAAGCAAAAAGCTTCAAGTTGTATGCTTCAGGCATGCTTTCCTTAAAAGATAAGATGTATGCTTCAAGCATGCCATTCCCTCAAATGACAAGATGTATGCTTCAAGCATGCCACTCCAAGGAAATAAAAGAAGTATGCTTGAAGCATGCCACATGCAGTTTATTGTTTAAAAGATTAAACTTGGTCTACTAGATTGAAGTTGAAACCACTTGCTCGCCCTGATTTGTTAGTTGCTTCAATTTTTTTTGAGTCCTTGTTTTTCTACTAAAGGTCTTACTTAGTACTTGGCTATAGTTGACAGATTTGAGATTGAGATGCATGTCATTCCCTAACCTGTTAAAATCACATCAAGATCATGTATTTTGCATATTATGTGATATATAAGGTTATATGATCGAATGAGCTCATCTTTTTCTATCTTGGCACTCCCTTGTTTCTTCTTGTGAAATCATTGCTACAAGAAAAATTTTGAACAAATTCTCTCTTTTGTACTCTTGATGAATCCATTGTCAAAGGGGGAGAAATTTGGGAATCATTGAAAAGATTAAGGAAAAAATGGGGAGAAGAAAAAGGGGGAGTTGTGTTTGGAAATTTGAGAATTTTGGGAGAAGTTTGGAGAATCTTGAAAAAGGGGGAGATTGTGAATCATGTGATGAAAAATTGGTTTGATCTTGTGCTGAAATTGGTTAAGATTAGGATTAATCTGTATTGGACCAAACATCCGAACATTAAAAAAGAAACCTTGCTTTTGCGCAGAACCAAATAACTAAAAATCGCATTTTTCCCATGTATGACAGACCAAAGTTTTTGGTCTGCCATACCTGAGTTTGGCGAACTTCGATTTTCTCATGTATGTGAGACCAAACTTTTGATGTCATACCTGACTTTGGTGACTTTGTTTTTCAATGTATGCAGACCAAAGATTTTGATACATCATACACATGCTTTGGGCGATTTCATTTTACCCATGTATGACAGACCAAACTCTTTGATGCATCATACACATGTTTTCGATGAACTCATTTTGCCCATGTATGACAGACCAAACTCTTTGATGCATGTCATACACATGTTGATAGCGAACTCAATTTTCCCATGTATGAATGGACCAAAGACTTTGGTCTGTCATAAACGTGATTTTGGCGGTTTTGAGCAAAATTGAAATGGTTTGAATTTGAAATTATGAAATTTGTGATGATTTCATGATGCGTGTTTTGAAGTGGACTTTATGCAATGCTCATGTGAGTAGTTGCATGGATTGACCTTGAGTCAAGTCGTGGACTTGTGCTCGGATTTGTTTTGTGGTTTGTTCATGTGCGGGTATTGCTCGAAGGCGAATGTGGTCGATGGCGGGACCGGAACTAGGTTCATGGAGGAACCGAGGTTCGGGACTAGGTTCGGGAGGAACGAGGTCTTGGTGGTCAAGGATGTCATGCGGGACGTTCGGGCTAAGAGAATGGTGCACATGAAGAATGGTTAGTCACGTGAGAATGGCGAGGAGGTCATTCGCGTGCAAAGTGTTAGTCACGTGAGTATGGCGGTGGCCATACTGGCGTGCAAAGTGTTAGTCACGTGAGTATGGTAGGGTTGCCATGCAGCGTGCAAGAGTTGTACTCGGCCAGGTTGGGCCAAGTAGAGTTGTGTTGGATACGGATTCCTTCTAGGAATAGGAATCGTATTCAGAACTCCTTGTGGGTTGGTGCTTTAAATAGGTGGGGGGTCTCCTGTTGAAAGGCACCAAGTAGAGCTGAGCGCATCAAGCTTTGAGCTTGGTTTTAGGGTTTGTACTCTTTTGATGAGAGTATTTTAGACAAGAAATAAAGATCAATTCTTCCAAGATTTTTGCGTGCTACAGTAACCACGTCGCTACAGTGTTTTCTGTTTTGGTTCTTGTTTGCATGCTTGTTCTAATTCTAGATTGGTTTTTGATCGTTGAGTTTCATCTTGATTTGATCCATTAAAAACCTTTCTAGGGTATTGATCTTGTGTTCCTCAAAGTTTTGTTGATAAATCTTTTGTCGTTCTTGTTTAATCTTGAAGTTTTGATTAGATTGATTCTCGTCAAGTTCTGGATCAGCAAGCTTGCGAAGCTTTTAACTTTTGATCCGTAAGTCCAATCGAGCTGATTCTTTTTGGGTTAGATTCGTACTGGAATCTAGTTTATTGTGTCCAAATTTCAGATCAATCTAACGGTTGGATCTCCCGGAATTCGCGTTTTACCGAACCTCTGTCATTCTGTTTTTGTCGAAAACGAAGTAATTATTTGGTTCTGTTTTGGGGTGAACTTTTAATAGGTCAAGAATTTGGTTTTAGCTTCCGCACAATCATTCACCCCCCTCTGATTGCTATATTCGTATACTTCGATCCTACAAACTCTTATTGCCATACGTAATTAACACACTTCCTATGGTGTGTCGGCAGAGAGGTCATAACAAGGCCTTTACAATGCTCTGTATAAACCCAGTACTGCCCGCTAAGGTTTCACCCCTCAGGGCCCCCTCTTGCGCCTTGTGAGTCTACCCGTCTATCCCGGAACCCACACAACCACAACAGTACTCAAATTTAGACATTACAAATTAATCAGCCAGGTCTGTCACCAAACATGTGGTTGTACGGTTAGGCCCAGTTCAATGGAGCACAAGATTAAGTCCTTAAGTATACTCAGGCAAGACAACAACATTCCAATTGTGCTAACAGCACACCCTTTACTGCACGATCACTTGCCCGAGTGAAAACAACTTTGTATAACCAAGACCAATGACACACCCCGCTATGGTACAACAAATTTTACAACAGTGGCTACCCGCCACGATTTCATATCTCATTAAGTCAATATTATTAATTCATCATGTGACATGAACCCATCGTACAACTAAGCATGTCTAAGCATAGTTACGATAACCCAATGTTGGTACTACAATCATATCCAACTAGTAAATGACCCAACCTAGGGTGACAATGGATATATGGCATTTCAATGATTCAAGGTGTCATTTTGGCAATCAGGTATTTAACTATTCCCGTAAATAGTACTTGTAAACAAATAGCATGCATTTGTATGAAACAAAAATACTTTTGGAAACATAGGTCCAACATGGTCAAGGACTACGACTTGCCTTCACCAGCAGCTAAGATATCGAAGACTTGATGCTCAGTGGCGGCGTCGGCGGCTTCGATGGATTCTTCGACTACGCGCAAAACGAGACACAAATAAATAACCAAAAATAAAATAAAATCTAAAAATTATAAAATTAGTACTGGCAGATAGATCTTGAATTCAGATGAATTTAGGAATTTGAACGGAGTGAATCGGAGTTCAGACGCAAAAGCTATAAGCATTCGAAGTTGGAAAATGATGGAAAATCAAGAAAAAAGAGAAAAGTTATTGTAGCTACAGTGAAATCGCGAATTTTGCATCCAGAACAGAGCAGAACTGAGCAACATGAACTAAGGTTTGGGAAAAAAAGGATTTTTTTTCAATGGAAGGGATGAAGGGGTTGGAGAAGGTAGTCACCGGAAAGGTTTCGATGATGCGAATCCAACGGTGGTGTCGGATTTCGAAGAGGACTACCGGATTGGAAGTAATCGAGGTCGCAAACTCTTCGGTTGATGATGAACAAACCCAAAATTTGTCGAAATGAAGATGAAGTAGCACAAGGGAAGTGGAGGGACGGGTTGGCGACGAAGAGAGACACCGAAGCCCCCTTTTTATAGGGCAAGAGGAGGTCCGTAGTGGGTGTATTCATGGGAGAAACGGAAAAACATTTTCATGGGAGTAAGTTGCAATTCATGAAGGATTTTATTAAGGAATTAACTTTGGAATGTTACAAATGCAACGAGGATTACGAATATTATTTTTCCAGAATTTTTGGTGCATTAATCGGAAGGGAAATGAAGCTTCCTCTAGTGCTTCAATGGAGGGGAGAGAGAGGGATGTTCTCTGCTTGCAAGTGGCTGCAGGTTGAAGAAGCACTGTTCATCTGACATGTGGACCCACATGAATAGTGAAGAAACTATGGCGCGAGAGATAAAATAGCAAAGAGGACCTAAAATCCCGAAAAAATTTCTAAAAATACTAGGGAATATTTGGAACCCAACAAAATTGGTTTCAATGAATTTGGATAAAATTTGGAATTTAGAAAATTCCAAGACGAATAAAGGGCTTTTAACGAAAGGCCGCAAGCGATAAAATACCAGAAGGTTTTAAAAAATCTTGGGAAAAATTTCCAAATCCTTTTTGGAATATTTGGAACCAAATGCAATAGGTTTCGGGATTTTTGGAGCATTTTGGGACTCGGGTGAAATTTCGAGCAAGGACAGGAATTTTAAAATTTGACTTTTCGGACGATTCGAAATTAAGCTCCAATTTCGGAAGGATAAGGTTGCCAGGTTAATTAGAACTCCAATTAAAATCCAAAACTTTAAATTAATTAATTTAATGTATTATTTTTTAGAAAACCAAAAATAGGGATGTTACAAACCTCACCCCTTAAATGGAATCTCGACCCCGAGATTCAGGATGGCTAGAGAATAGGTGGGGAACTCGGCTTTGAGGTCCTCTTCACGCTCCCAGGTGGCTTCCTCTTCTGAGTGGTTCTCCACTGCACCTTACAAAAGCGGACGATCTTGCTCCTTGTGACGCACTCTACCACTTCTAAAATTTTCACAGGGCGCTCCTTGTAGGTGAGATCTTCTTGCAAATCTAGGGATTCCAATGACATTTGTTCCTCTGGCACTCGTAGACACTTCTTCAATTGAGACACATGGAACACATCATGGATTCCATCAAAAGATGGTGGCAACTCAAGTTTATAAGCAACCTCTCCTCTTCATTCCAAGATTTTGAACGGTCCAACATATCGAGGTGCAAGCTTTCCTTTCATTTGGAATCTCTTAACTCCTTTGACAGGGGTGACTCTTAGATACACATAATCATTGAGCTCAAAGCTCAAATCTCGACAACGGTTGTCTGCATAACTCTTTTGTCTGCTTTGAGCTATCTTCAACCTGTCTCCAATTTACCGAACTTGCTCTTCTGCTTCTTGAAGTATGGCAGGACCAAACAGTTGTCGTTCTCCAATCTCTTTCCAGCTCAGAGGAGTTCTGCACTTTCTTCCATATAATGCTTCAAAGGGGGACATTTGCAGACTTGCTTGATAACTATTATTATAAGAGAATTCGGCATATGGCAAACATTTGTCCCACTTAACACCATAAGTTAAGGAACAAGCTCTTAGCATATCCTCAAAGATTTGATTCACACGTTCAGTCTATCCATCAGTTTGAGGGTGATAGGCAGTACTAAATCTGAGATGGGTTCCCATGGCTTCATGCAAACTCTTCCAAAAACGAGAGGTAAACTGAGTGCCTCTATCTCACACTATCCTCTTGGGTACTCCATGAAGACTGACAATTCTTGACATGTACAATTCTGCTAATTTATCACCAGTGTAGGTAGTCTTAACTGGAATGAAGTGTGCTACCTTAGTCAATCGATCCACTATTACCCAGATCGAATCATAACCTCCTTGGGTTTTAGGAAGTCCGGTAATGAAATCCATGCCAATTTCTTCCCATTTCCATTCCGGAATCTTCAGTGGCTGCAACAACCCTGCTGGTCTTTGATGTTCTGCTTTAACCTTTTGGCAAACATCACAAAGAGCAACATACTCTGCGACCTCACGCTTCATGCTGGGCCACCAATATCTTTCCTTGAGGTCTGGATACATCTTGGTGCTTCCGGGGTGAATGGAATATAAGGTCTCATGGGCTTCTTTGAGTAATAACTCCTTGAGCTCTTTTTGATCTGGCACACAGATGCGCTTCTCATACCAAATTGTACCTTGCTCATCTTCCGAGAAGTTCGGGGCTTTACCTTTCTTCATGTTCTGCTTGATTTCCTTAATATCCGAATCCTCAACCTGTACTGCTCGGATTTGGTCCTCTAATGTGGGTTGCACTTCCAATGTAGCTAGGTATCCTTCCTGAACTAATTCCAAACTGAGCTTCTGGAATTCTTCATGTAACGCTGGCTGACTTTCCTTAATCATCAAAGTATTGTAGTAGCTCTTCCTACTCAAAGCATCAGCTACGACATTGGCCTTGCCAGGATGATAATGAATTCCAATGTCATAATCCTTGATTAATTCCAACCATCTTCTTTGCCTCATATTGAGATCAGTCTGAGTGAATATGTATTTCAGACTCTTTTGGTCAGTGTAAACCTCACAATGATTACCGATAAGGTAATGGCGCCAAATCTTCAATGCATGCACTACTGCTGCCAGTTCTAAATCATGGGTAGGGTAGTTCACTTCATGCGGCCTTAGTTGTCGCGAAGCATACGCTACAACCTTTCTGTCTTGCATTAACACACATCCGAGTCCTTGTCGGGATGCATCACAAAAGATCTCAAAATCCTTTCTGATGTCTGGCAAGATAAGCACTAGGGCAGTGGTTAGGCACTTCTTCAATTCTTGGAAACTCTTTTCACATTCTGGAGTCCAAACAAATTTCTTCTCCTTTTTCAACTGCTGAGTGAGAGGTCTGGCTTTTCTAGAGAATCCTTCTATAAAATGGCGGTAATACCCTGCCATTCCCAGGAAACTTCTGATTTGAGGTACTGTTTTGGGTGACTCCCAATTGAGCACATCCTGAACCTTGCTTGGGTCAACTGCTACTCCTGCTGCAGATATGACATGCCCTAAGAAAATGACTTCCTTCATCCAAAACTCATATTTGCTGAACTTGGCATAAAGTTGGTGTTCTCTTAGCTTCATCAGAACCAGGCGAAGATGATTATCATTTTCCTCCTCACTTTTGGAGTAGACCATGATGTCATCGATGAAAACAACGACAAACTTATCCAAATACTCCGTAAATACCTTATTCATCGAGCTCATGAAATAAGCAGGGGCATTGGTCAAACCAAAAGACATTATGGTGAACTCATACTATCCATACCGAGTCACAAAGGCTATCTTGGGAATGTCCTCTTCACGAATCTTCAGCTGATGGTAACCTGACCTTAAGTCAATCTTTGAGAACACTCCAGCTCCTTGAAGCTGATCAAATAAATCGTCAATCCTTGGCAAAGGGTACTTGTTCTTGATTGTTACTTCATTGAGTGAGCGGTAATCCACACACATCCTCTGAGTGCCATCCTTCTTTCCAACAAGAAGAACTGGGGCTCCCCAAGGCGAAGAACTGGGTCGGACAAAACCTTGGTCTTGCAGCTCCTTAATCTGTTTCTTTACTTCGACTAACTCATTAGCAGGCATCCTATAGGGTCTCTTGGAGATGGGTGGAGTTCCTGGAACTAGGTTGATCAGAAATTCTATGTCTCTATCTGGCGGCATCCTTGGTAACTCATCTGGAAACACATCAGGAAATTCTCTAGCGACTGGCACATCGTCCAAACTTATTCCTTTGGCACTGCAAACCTTTATACTATATGGCTTGTCTATAGCAGCTTGAAACTTTAACTTGGCTCCGCTTGGGCTGGTTAGGGTGATCACTCTATTCCCACAATCCAGAACTGCTTGGTTCTTGAATAGCCAATCCATTCCTAGTATCACATCTAGGGACTTGTTGTCTAGGACAATGAGGTTGGCTAAAAATTCTACTCCTCTAATTAATATTTTAACTTCGGGGCAGCCTTGGTTCGTACTCAAATCCGAACCAGGTGATTTGACTAACAAAGCAGTTTTAAGAGGCTTTGTTTTCAAATGATGGCTTGCAGCAAAACTCCGAGAAATAAATGAATGCGTAGCTCCAGAATCAAACAAAACCATGGCGGGTGCGGAGTTAACTAGGAGCTTACCTAGTATGACATCTGGTGCAGACTAGGCATCCTCGGTGGTAGTGTGGTTCACACGGCCTCTTCCAACAGTCGGTGGAGTCCTGGCAGCTGGGTTGGGAGTCTGGGGCGCTCCACGTCCTGTTCCTGGTGCAGGGGTCCTGGCTGGTGTAGCTCCTAGGTTAAAATGGATTGGTGTTGGAGCTTGCTTCTTCGAGCAACTATTGGCGTAATGCCCCATCTCATGACAGCTGAAGCAAGTGACTCCTACAGCTGGATTATTCGTCCTCTGAGACTGATTGTTGTTGGTGTTGAAGTTGCGGTTGCCTGAAAAAGCTGGGCGAGGTGTTGGTGCTGGTGCTGGTGTCCTGAATGCAGTCGGAGGAGTGAAGCGTGCAGGCTGTGGTGCATTCAGTCGGACTCTCTACTGCTGATTCTGACGAGCTCCTTGCTGCATCATCTTTCTCTTATGAGATTCGTCTAGCTCACGGCGGGATTCCTCTATGAGCATAGCTTTGTCCACAAGGTGCTGAATGTGACACCACGGAGTGTCGTAACCTTATTTAACGTGCATGATAAGGTCAAAAACAGTATGAGATGTGGAAATAAGGTTAAAACCATAGGGTATGGTGGTCAATAACGTTTCCGGGGTTTTGGGCCTTTCCGGGGGAAATTGGGCCTAAAAGAGGGGGTTGTGGGCTTTGGTGGGATGGAGTAAGAGTCCATTTAGGACTACGATTCAGAGTAGGGGCTGGTAAAAGGGGGTCCTTGCTGCCCTTGGGCGCCCACCCCCATTGTGTGCGCCCCCACCTCACCCCCTTGGCCCTAGCCGCCCCTCCCCCCTTGTGTGGCCGTGCGCCCCCCCTTGCTCTCTCCTCTCCACCTCTCCTCCACCTCCTTGCTGCCCTAGGGTGGCCTCCCCACCCCTGCATCCTCGTGGATCCGTCCGTGGAGTGAGGAGCGAGGAGCGAGGAGCGAGGAGATCTATTAGAGTTTTCGTGCGTCGGGCAAAGGTATGATCATGGGAATCCTTGGGGTTGATCTAGGTACTGTTCTTAGGGTGTTTATCAAGTTTTTAGATCAATTGGTGGTGCTGGATTTGAGTAATTTGGATTAGATCTAGATGTTGCCACGTTGCTGTTTTGGGACAGCATGAGCAGTCGACCTAGGGTTTACGTTTTCGCCAATTTAGATTTGGAATCTGGTCGTACGGATGTTTAAGAAGTTGTAGATAATTTCATTATCTTTCAGTGGGTATAAAGAACGTTAAATTCCGCTCAGCCGTTTGAAAGTTATGACTGTTTTACCGAGCGTGTTAAAATCTGTGACGCGATTGGAACAGATCACGGTAATCTGTAGATTAAACAACTTTAGAGTCCGAATCAGTCTTTCCTTATACCTAGAGAAAGTTGGAAAATTTCCTAAGCTACGCGAGGATGTACTCGTTTAATTGATTCGGAGTCCCAGAACTCAAGTTATGCCTTTTGCAAGGCTGCTGTCCCGACGGGACAGAACCTTTGTTTTTAGGTTTTGCGAGTAGTTGGCAATGTCGGGGTAGATGAGGGTTTGCGTACTGTTTTGTGGACATGATTGTGAGCGTGTGGTACCTATGTGCAGGTGGTGCGACCCCGGGAGTGCCCTCTACTTCCCGCCAATCCGTTGCCCGTGGTTGAGGCAAGTGTGTTGTGATGGATAGCGATTTGTAGGTTGCTTGTTGAGAATAGATGGAATTGACTACATGATATATGATCACTTGCCATGCTTTTATGATTGCCAATGATATGATGAGCATGTTTATTATGTTATGATGCCATGTGTTAATATGTGAGTTAAACATGATGTTGGCATAATTGCATACATGACATGTTACATGGCCCAGGCGGTGAGAAAGTCATAACTAATCCGGGAAGGTCGGTGAGAAAGATATGACTAATCCGGAGAGCCAATGAGTAAGTCCTACATCGTGATTCCGTTCACCGCGGTGAACGGAAGCGAGGAGTAGGCACTCTCCATCTTCGGGATGGAAGGGGGGAGAGGGTGCACACCGACGGGTGTGTACTCAACCATACCGGTATGAGTTTCCAAGGAGACATGAGCATTGCATTACATTGCATACATAATGATGATGATATTGTTAAGTGTTCATGAATGAGATGACATACATGATGGGAGATTTTATTGCCATGATCTTGTTCTTGTTGTCCATTGCAATATGCTTGCTGAGTTTTGAACTCACACTTGTGTTTTCTTGTTGTTTTAGGTACCATGAGAACGGCATGCGGGGAAGGGAAATAGTCACACGTCCGCACGTAGCTTCACCCATTGATTCCACAAGTCATTATATTAGTTTTGATAATAAATTGCGTGTGATGATTATTGCTTTAAGGCTTAGCTTTGCTATTTAAGAGTTTATTGTTCATTTGACACTTGGAGACATTAAGTGCTTGATATTAGACTTATATCGTCGTTAAGTCTTTGATTATTGCTGTTTTAGCTGTCTCTCATATTGCATTATATTGCTATACTGTTGTTGCTCCTTTAATTCATGTTAAAACAAAGGAGATGCTGCCGAAATCTCGGTTTTTAGCATATGTACCTTTTCTGGAATTTATGGTAAATTGTGGTATTTAGATGTTGTTTAGCTTATGTTTGGTAGCATTCAGGCATATTAAATGCCGGTGTGTTACACTGAAAATCTGCGTAGTCATTGCCAATGACTTGCATCTTTAGGCCGGGGTTGAGTCCACGCTTGAACTTCTTCTGGCGGGCATCATCAGTAGCAACATCCTCTGGCACATAGCGAGCGAGTTGAGTGAACTTATTGAGATATTCACTCACAGACATCCCTTCTTGCTTGAGCTCCCGAAACTCATTCTTCTTCATTTCCACTTTGCCATCTAGGATATGAGAGTCCCGGAAAGCAGTGGAAAACTCTGCCCAAGTGATGGTCTGAGGGTCATCATGGGTGGCACTATAGTTTTCCCACCATTCAGCGGCGGTGCCCTCTAACTGATGTGAGGCATAGAGAACCTTCTCACGATCTGTGCACTGAGCAATGGCAAGCTTCTTCTCCACAGAGCGAATCCAGTCATCTGCCTCCAAGGGTTCTGAGGAGTTGGAGAAGGTAGGCGGAAGAGTCCTCATGAACTCAGCTAGCTTGGACTGCGGACGAGCTTGAGGAGGTGCAACAGCGGCTTGATTTGGTTGAGCCAATAGATTAGCCAGCGTGGCGATCGGTCTGGCGATTCATCATGTTGGTCATGTTACGCATCATGGTGTTCATGAGCTGAATCGAGCTGCTAAGAAGTGTCCCAAATTACAGTGCATCACTTTGCCCGGTGGTGGAGGTGGTGCATTGGGATTGGCACTGGCATTGGCATCCATTGGAGAACTGCGACCGGCACCTGAATGGGTGTCAACCATCTGCAGAATAGGACAAGGGTTGATAGATAAGAGGGAAAAGCAATAGATGAGTGGTAAGGTCAGCTAAGGGGAGCAGGTAATACCCAGAGACAACAGACAACGGGAGACATAGCTAAAAAGGCTATGAAACAAAGAGTCAATAAACTTTTCAGCTCAATGGGTGGCTGCAACACAAAGCTAGAGGCAAGTGCACAACACACCTAACACACAACCAACAAAACCCTAATACACGCGGTCTATACGTCACTAAAAAGGGAATGGTATGCTCCGATGCAGAAGAGCACTATAACTTATTGTCGGGACCTGAATTTGCAAATCCGGACCCTCTGTGTATTCAGCACTAGTCCAGGAACGCGCTAGTGCACACAGTCTTAACATCGGTAAATATCACAATCATACCACTCGATACTAATACAAAACTTTAATTAAATAGTCAAACTGGTTGCTCGACCTTATGGTCAAGCTACAAATATACGCCACACAGGGCGAAACTTATTAAGAGAGAAATAATAGCAGCGGAAATTAAAATAACATCGTGGCGCCATCCAGTATACCACAGGCAACTGACTGGGCTCGCTCCCTAAGTAGACGGTTCCTCTTGGAGCTCCTCCTCCAAAGCTGGTGTAGTGGTGTTGTATTGCGGCAAGGGTGAGTACTTGATACTCAACAAGTCATGCACAGAATGCAAGCTAATATACTATATGCATGGCTTGATACAAAGGAATAGCTCAAGGTATATTTGCAGTAAATAGCATTTGACAAGTAGCATAGGTAGATTCGAAAGCAGTAGAAACAAGTATAACATCAATAACTTTTCTAGGAGTTTAATCAACATCTTTCCCATTCCTAATCCACATTTCCATCGACATCATTGTTTAACCAAACCCCACCTTTTAGTCCAAGTTATTTTCAAGAAAGTCTAACCCTTGACTGTAATTCCCGAGCGATGTCCAATACCGCGGACACGGCTATTCGAATAGATTTTACACTCTGCAGAGGTTATGCACTTTACCCACAAGATACTGATCAAACACCACAAAGGCGAGTTCAGTAACAAAGTCTTCCGGAAACTTCTAACAGTACAAGTGGTCCTCCCGGTTGTTGCACACTAACCCTTCCCTTAGCTAAGGCGAAGTTTAGGCCAACCAACCGTTAGATGGGTACTGGCGCTGACCAGACGCTCCCCGTACAACTTACACAAAGGGTGTAGTTGACCTCCTGAGGTCCGCAGTGCGTTATTAGCAACTTAATCAACTAGGTCCGTCCATTACAGACATGTGGTTGCACGTTAGACCAGTTCAAAGGCTTGCAATGTGAAGTCCTTAGGGTGACCGGGGCAAGACTACAGAAAAACCAACACAACGCGTTCGGTGCCACCACCGCCCACCCGATCATTCTTGCCACATGCCCGGCCGAAAACTATTTATCAAACCCAGTTGATTACCATGCACCACGTGCCATCAACATCACATGATACCTTTCCAAAACAGGTTCAATATATCATTAAGTCAATATTAACGTTTGATTGTCCAAAATCATGTCATGAGCACGTAGCAGGTCTAAGCAATATGCTACAACGATCTAAATTCCCATGTTGGCAATTTAATAATGTCCAACTTAGTAAACCACAACTAGGGTGACAAGGGTCATGGCACATATTTAATTAACCAAGGTGTCATACAGCAATTAGGCATTTATCTAATTTCCCAGAATTAAATAAAGTATTTTCTAATTGAACTAGCATGCAATAAGTTGAATCAAAATAGATTTCAAAATGGGAGCAACATGGTCAAAGCACAACTTGCCTTCAAAAAGTACTTGCTCTTGGTCCTGAGCTGGCTCCTGGGTCAATACTTCTCCTTCGAATCCTTCCGGCACTTCAACGTCTACTCGTAACACGAGCAAATAGTAACAAATGAAAAAAACAGTAGACAAAAAGTGTCCAAACCTCCAAATAAAGTCCAAAAACAGAGAGGGCATAATTTTATAAATTTTTAGAAACTGGAATCGTCAAATTCGGAGTTTAAACGCGAAAGTTATAGCATTTTGAAGTTTAGATAATCAATTAAATAATATTACAGAGAAAAACTTTAGTCCAAAAATTAAATAAAATTCATAATTAGGTAGATCTCAATTTTATACAAATTTAGAAATTTGAATCACTCAAATCGGAGTTAAAATGCAAAAGTTATAAGCGTTTGAAGTTTGAAACAAAATTTGAAATCAATAAACCGAATTAATTAAAGAATTTCTTTTTTTGGAAAAAGATTTATTGCGTCAGCAGTGACACGTGTCGGTCTCTGATTGGTCCGCTGACGTCAGCCGGTTCACGGACTCGGTCCACGCTCGGCTCGGGTTCACCGTGGACCCGGTCCACGGCTCACGTCGGCGATCAGGTGGGACCCAGGGGGTAGCGTCATCGCCGGCGTCGGCGAGGACTCGGCCCGTTCGCGGCGAGTGGGACCCATCGGTAGCGTCATTCTGGCGTCACCTTACGGTGGTGGCGGCCAGCGGGTGGGCCCCATGGCGTCACGCAGTGCGATTCTTGGTGGCCGTGACCGCTGAGCGGCGTGTCGATGTGACACGCTGCGATGGGTGTCTTTGGCCGCGCTGACCGCGGCGGTCAGCCTTCCGGGACGCGTGGCACGATCTCGGCCGTTGATTCGAAAATCAACGGCCCAGATTGGATCTGGTGACGCACGTTTGGGGTGAACGTGGTCAATCTGGACCGTTGGATCTAGATCCAAAGGTTGAAAACGAATCTAACCCGTAACTGTGAAATCATGTGCTGAAAAATTGGCTTAGAATTGAATTTGCAAAATGTGTTTGTGCTTGTGTCTGACAATTTGACAGCAAACAGTGAAGTCATCTTTTGTGCCGAACCAAACTCTCAAACCAGTAAGTTTTGCATGTACGTCGGACCAAATTCTTTGGTCAGTCGTGAACGGTTTTTTGAGGATTGATTTCGCATGTACGACGGACTGATTTCTTTTAGTCTGTCGTGAACGTGTTTTCGCCGGAATGATTTCTTCTTGAAACCGATACTTTCACTTGTACACCGGACCGATTTTGTTGGTCCGTCGTGAATGGCTTCTTGAGTGACTTTTTCATGTGTACGCCAGACCATATTTCCTTGTCCGTCGTGAATGCGTTTTTGCTCGATTAGGGTTTTGAGCAAAATTGGAATTGTGTTTGATTCATTTTTGGGATTATGAAATTTGTGAGAATTTCATGATGCTTCTTTTGAAATGGACTTTATGCAATGCTCATGTGAGTAGTTGCATGGATTGACATTGAGTCAAGTCGTGGACTTGTGCTCGGATTTGTTTTGTGGTTTGTTCATGTGCAGGTATTGCTCGAAGACGAATGTGGTCGATGACGGGACCGGAACTAGGTTCATGGAGGAACTGAGGTTCGGGACTAGGTTCAGGAGGAACTAAGGTCTTGGTGGTCAAGGATGTCATGCGGGACGTTCGGGCTAAGAGAATGGTGCACATGAAGAATGGTTAGTCACGTGAGAATGGCAGGAGGTCATTCGCGTGCAAAGTGTTAGTCACGTGAGTATGGCAGGTGGCCATACGCGTGCAAAGTGTTAGTCACGTGAGTATGGTAGGGTTGCCATACGCGTGCAAGAGTTGTACTCGGCCAGGTTGGGCTAAGTAGAGTTGTGTTGGATACAGATTCCTTCTAGGGAATAGGAATCATATTCAGAACTCCTTGTGGGTTGGTCCTTTAAATAGGAGGGGTGTCTCCTGTTAAAGGGCATCAATCGAACCAAGTAGCGAGCAGGCGCAAGGGAGCTTGAGCTTGGTTTTAGGGTTTGTACTCTTTTGATGGGAGTACTTTAGACAAAAGAAATAAAGATCAATTCTTCTAGTTCCTTGTGTGCTACAATATTCTCTTTTGGTTCTTGTTTGCATACTTGTTCTAGTTCTAGATTGGTTTTTGTTTTTTGAGTTTCATCTTGATTTGATACATCAAAAACCTCTCTAGGGTATTGATCTAGTGTTCCTCAAAGTTTTGTTGATAAATCTTTTGTTGTTCTTGATCAATCTACAAGTTTCGATTAGATTGATTTTCGTCAAGTTCTGGAACAGCAAGCTTGCGAAGCTTATAACTTTTGATCCGTAAGTCCGATCGAGCTGATTCTTTTTGGGTTCGATTCTTACTGGAATCTAGTTTCTTGTGTCCAAATTTCAGATCGATCCGACGGTTGGATCTCCGGGAATGCACGTTTTACCGAACCTGTCATTCTGTTTTTGTCGAAAACGAGGCAATTATTTGGTTCTATTTTGGGGTGAACTTTTAATAGATCAAGAATTTTGTTTTAGCTTCCGCACAATCATTCACCCCCCCTCTGATTGCTATATTCGTATACTTCGATCCTACAAGTGGTATCAGAGCAAGGTTTTTCTAATCTATCTTAACCGGTGATTAGATTAATGGATCGTTATTCGACTAAACCGTGTGTGTTCGATGGTGTTGATTTTCAGTTTTGGAAGGCCAAGATGGAGGCGTTCATCCAAGCACAAGGCTTCACAATTTGGGAGAAGGTCTACAAGCCATATGAAGTCACACGCAAGCGACAACGTCAACGACACCAATCGCACACATGTTGAAGCAAGCGACAAAGCGGCGCAACTTGATCATCCAAGGTTTGGGACGCAGCGACTTTGACCGTGTGATCCATCTCAAGTCCGCATATGAGGTATGGAAATCTCTTTGTGATTACCATGAGGGTTCTAACACTATTAAAGAGGTTCGTCAAGATCTTTACAAAAAAGAATACATGCGATTTGAGATGAAACCCGGTGAGTCGCTAGATGACTTCTTTGCACGTTTCAATAAAATTCTTAGTAATCTTCGTCTTTGTTGGAGTTAGCTTTGATGATCTTGCTAATGCTAGACAATTGCTTGGTGCATTAGACATGTCAATTTGGGAGATGAAAGTTACATCCATTAGAGAATCTACTGTCATGAGTACACTTACGTTAGATGTTCTTTATTCTAAGTTGAAAACTCATGAATTAGATGTTTTTGCTAGAAAGAATGATTATAAATCAATTGCTTTGACATCTCAATCGAGCATATCTCATAATGGTCTGCTTCAAGTTTTGCTCTATCTTTCTTGTCTTCATTAACCGATGAGCAGATTGAGCAATTCCCGAAGAAGACTTATCACTACTCTCTTCTCGCTTTAACAAAGCTTTGCAAATTGTGATAAAGAGAAAGAGAGGTGGTGGTGATCCTCCAAGATGTTATGAGTGTGGTGATCTCGACCATATTCGTCCAAACTGTCCAAAACTTGCAAGTAAAGCATCAAGGGAGGAGAAGGACAACGATAGAAGAAAAGAGAAGAAGAAGTTCTCTCCAAGTGATAGAAAGAAGAACAACTTCATCAACCGCAAAGTTGTCCATCGGGTTCTTTCCGCTCTTGAACAAGTCAATTTGAGCGATGTGGATTCGGAGAGCAGCGAGGATGATGCAACTCCAAGCAAGCATGAGTTGGCGGGGTTGTGTCTCATGGCCAAAAGCGACAACGGCTTCACCGAGGGCGATCATGGCGGTGACTTCAATGAGGTAGATCCTTCTTACGATGAATTAGCTATTCTTTGTTGCTAGACTTGGTAAATTGCTTGATAAACGTGACAAGAAAATTAAGAAACATGATTTTGTTGTGGAGTCATTGAATGCTGAAATTGCTAGACTTAAAACCTTGATTCCTGATGATGATGCTTGCAAATCATGTGACTTAATTTACAATGAGCTTACTTTGCTTAGGAAAGAACATGTTACCTTGTTAGAGCAAATCAATGCTGAAAATGAGAAAAATGAGAAACTTGTTAAACATGCTAGTTGTTCTACCATTGATTTACATGATATAACTCCATGTTCTATATGCTCCATACTAGAATTGAAGTTGCATGATGCAAATGCTAGGGTTTCTCAAATGACAGAAGAGACACATGAGGTTCATTCATGCTCAACTTGTCGCAAGCAAAAAGGAAAAGTGGACGTTCCCTGTAATAATTGTTTAACTCTTTCTCGAAAAATTGATTACTTGGAAAAGTCATTAGAACGTTTCACTAAAGGAAAGAAAAACCTAAACATGATCTTGGATCAATCAAAAGTCAGCACTCATAACAAAGGTTTAGGTTTTGATTCTTATGCTCATCATAAATCACATGCTCCCACTGTTGTCAAAACACTTGAAAGTGGAAAATTTGAAATTGTCAATGAGCCTAAGAAAGCTGTCTTTAAATCTATTTGGTCTTTTATCTTCTACTATGATGAATGCAAAATGTGCTTCTACTGTTAAAGCAAAACATCATGTTAAGTACACTTGCACTCATTGTGGTAGAGATGGACATTTAGTAGACTTTTGCTTTAGACTAGCTAAACAACAAAAGAGAGAAAGGTTTAATGCTAGGTCTAATTTCAGAAAGGCACACTCTACTTCTCATTATGTGCCTAGGGTGAAACAAACACCTTTTGTTTCTAAAAACACGGAAAAAGGCAAATCTATTTTTATGCATAAGAATACTCGTGTTGTGCCCTCTTGTTGTGCGTCGTGTGTCTCAAGATCTTTGGATTCCTAAACATCTTATTTCTAACTTGATCTGAGACCTCGACACTTTACTGCTTCTATGTAGGCTTCTCACGAGGAGAGAGAACATGTGGCTAGTGAATTTGGATGCTCACTTCATATGTTCGGTGATAAGATTTGATTCTCCTTCACTCGTGCATCTCATGCTTGAAAGTGTTGCCTTTGGAGATGCTTCTTCCATACATTTTACTTAAAGGCACTAGTTCAAATGATGCAGTACAAGTGCATATGTTCGGGGAGAGTGTCTTTGTTCATAAAGATGATGATAATCTTTGTTGAGGACGAGATAATTGGAGGTTTACATGAGAGACTCTTCCCACGTGCTTGTGTGTGCTTGTGTGCTTGTTTTCAAGCTTCCCACGTGCTTCACATCGACAAGCGTTCAAGTGAACTTTCAGGTATCTCTATGGTACTCAAGATTTTGGCATTTGGCTTTACGCTTCCTTATGCATTAGTTTAAGAGCTTATTCGATGTTGACTTTGGAGGATGTTGAATTGATTTGGTTCGTGCCACCTCTTGAGTAATCCCTTTTCTTGAGCATATTGATATTGGATTTCACTTTCTTAGAGATCATGTTGAAAAGAAAATATTGTGCTTCATCATGTGAATCTTGAACATCAATTGGCGGACATTTTCACAAAACCTTTGTCTTCTTCTCGTTTTGCTTTTATTCGGGAGAACTTGGGATTGTTCATCCAATGGGTTTGTTTTGAGGAGTTTCCTTGCCAAGTTCTTTCACTTGATGAGCTCACTTTATCATATTTCTTTATATGTTATGTAATTGAGCTAATATATGATAATCTAATTGTCTCACTTGAACTAAAAATGACATTGTGGAATTCCACTGGGTGATTGCCTATAGCTAAATACTCTGTGATATCTTACTCTTCTAGGCTTGTTATTGAATCTTCTTGACAAATTTGGGCTATGAAGCAAGTGTGTTTTCAGCTTTACTCTTTCAAAAGACCTTTTAATCTCCTTGCATGTTTACAATCAAAAAATAAAGGAAAAGGGAATCAGTTAAAAAAAAGGGTTGTTAAAAGCAAAAGCTTCAAGTTGTATGCTTCAGGCATGCTTTCCCTAAAAAAAATAAGATGTATGCTTCAAGCATGCCATTCCCTCAAAGATAAGATGTATGCTTCAAGCATGCCACTCCTAGAAAATAAAAGAAGTATGCTTCAAGCATGCCACATGCGATTTATTGTTTAAAGATTAAATTGGTCTACTAGATTGGAGTTGAAACTACTTGCTCGCCCTAAGTTGTTAGTTGCTTCAATTTTTAAAGCCTTGCTTTTTCTGCTAAAATCTTGCTTAGTACTTGGCTATAGTTGACTAAATTGAGGTTGAGATGCATGTTATTCCTTAACTTGTTAAAATCACATCAAGATCATGTATTTTACATATTATGTGATATATAAGGTTATATGATCGAATGAGCTCATCTTTTTCTATCTTGGCACTCCCTTGTTTCTTCTTGTGAAATCATTGCTACAAGAAAAATTTTGAACAAATTCTCTCTTTTGTACTCTTGATGAATCCATTGTCAAAGGGGGAGAAATTTGGGAATCATTGAAAAGTTTAAGGAAAAAGGGGGAGAAGAAAAAGGGGGAGTTGTGTTTGGAAATTTGAGAATTTTGGGAGAAGTTTGGAGAATTTTGGAATTTTTGGGCACATTGCACATTCACACACATGTTCCTTCTCAGGGAGATTTTGTTTGCTTTTGGTCAAAGGGAATTCTGTGTTTTCTTACTTTGGTCTTTGATCCTTTGGATTTCAAAATCTTTTGTAAAGTGAATGCCAAATGTTCAATTCTAAGTGGTGTTGCCAATGTTTTCATCAAGGGGAGATTGTGAAATCATGTCTTTGAAAAATTGGCTTAGAATTGAATTTGCAAAATGTGTTTGTGCTTGTGTCGACAATTTGACAAAGAAACAGTGAAGTCATCTTTTGTGCGGACCAAACTCTCAAACCAGTAAGTTTTGCATGTCGTCGGACCAAATTCTTTGGTCGATCGTGAACGGCTTTGAGGATTGATTTCGCATGTCACGACGGATGATTTCTTTTAGTGCATCGTGAGCGTGTTTCGCGGAATGATTTCTTCTTGAAACCGATACTTTCACTTGTACACGGACCGATTTTGTTGGTCCGTCGTGAATGGCTTCTTGAGTGACTTTTTCATGTGTGCAGCGGACCATATTTCCTTGTCCGTCGTGAATGCGTTTTGCTCGATTAGGGTTTTGAGCAAAATTGGAATTGTGTTTGATTCATTTTTGGGATTATGAAATTTGTGAGAATTTCATGATGCTTCTTTGAAGTGGACTTTATGCAATGCTCATGTGAGTAGTTGCATGGATTGACATTGAGTCAAGTCGTGGACTTGTGCTCGGATTTGTTTGTGGTTTGTTCATGTGCGGTATTGCTCGAAGGCGAATGTGGTCGATGGCGGGACCGGAACTAGGTTCATGGAGGAGGCGAGGTTCGGGACTAGGTTCAGGAGGAGGCGAGGTCTTGGTGGTCAAGGATATCATGCGGGACGTTCGGGCTAAGAGAATGGTGCACATGAAGAATGGTTAGTCACGTGAGAATGGCAAGAGGTCATTCGGCGTGCAAAGTGTTAGTCACGTGAGTATGGCGGTGGCCATACGGCGTGCAAAGTGTTAGTCACGTGAGTATGGTAGGGTTGCCATACGGCGTGCAAGAGTTGTACTCGGCCAGGTTGGGCCAAGTAGAGTTGTGTTGAATCTGATTCCTTCTAGGGAATAGGAATCGTATTGAACTCCTTGTGGGTTGGTCCTTTAAATAGGAGGGTGTCTCTGTTAAAGGGCATCAATCGAACCAAGTAGCGAGCAGCGCAAGGGAGCTTGAGCTTGGTTTTAGAGTTTGTACTCTTTTGATGGGAGTACTATAGACAAAAGAAATAAAGATCAATTCTTCTAGTTCCTTGTGTGCTACAATATTCTCTTTTGGTTCTTGTTTGCATACTTGTTCTAGTTCTAGATTGGTTTTTGTTTTTTGAGTTTCATCTTGATTTGATACATCAAAAACCTCTCTAGGGTATTGATCTAGTGTTCCTCAAAGTTTTGTTGATAAATCTTTTGTTGTTCTTGATCAATCTACAAGTTTCGATTAGATTGATTTTCGTCAAGTTCTGGAACAGCAAGCTTTAGCTTGCGAAGCTTATAACTTTTGATCCGTAAGTCCGATCGAGCTGATTCTTTTTGGGTTCGATTCTTACTGGAATCTAGTTTCTTGTGTCCAAATTTCAGATCGATCCGACGGTTGGATCTCCGGGAATTCACGTTTTACCGAACCTCTGTCATTCTGTTTTTGTCGAAAACGAGGCAATTATTTGGTTCTATTTTGGGGTGAACTTTTAATAGATCAAGAATTTGGTTTTAGCTTCCGCACAATCATTCACCCCCCCTCTGATTGCTATATTCGTATACTTCGATCCTCTGATGCGCTATCCACGATGCAGGCGGCGTGGTGATCGTGGGACGTTGGATCTTGATCCAACGGTCCAGATCTGATCTGGGTTCTAGGGTTTGGGGAGAACGTGGACTCACCGTGACGGTCGGATCTTGATAAATGCGGTTTGTGCGAGCTCTGGCGGCGATAGGCTGCGCGGCGGTGGCTTTCGGTGGAAACGAAGACGGCGACCACGGCCTCGGCGTTTCGGGCACGCTCCGGCGAAGTGAGTTGGCCTCACGGGTGCGCCTTGGTCTGGGCTTCTCGGATCCGAACTCAACGGTGACGGGGAACGGCGGATGACGGCGGGGCGAAGAAAAAACTGTGGCGGAGCTTGCGCGCAACTACGGCGAGCGATTGCGGCTAGGCGGCGGCGACTAGGGCTCGATGAGTTGGGGCAAAAGGTGTGCACGGCAAAGGGCTTCAACGGGGAGGCAACGGGGCATTAAATAGTGCCTCGACGTGCGCGAAATCCGCGAAACCCTAACCGAACTCGGCGGCGACGCGGCGGAGGAATCCGGCTCGGATTCGGCGGAGACGACGACGGACAGCCGTCCACGTGGCGCGACCAACGGCCACGATTGGCTCGGGCGCGATCGGGTCCAGACCGGATCCGGTTGGATCGGTGCGACTCAATCTCGACCGTTGGATCTTGATCCAACGGTCCCGCGCGATTAGGGTTTAAACGCGGTCCGGTCGAGTCAGCTGGCTCGGGTCGGACTCGAGCTCGAGTCTGACTCGGGCTCGGTCGGATGAAACGATGTGAGCTTCGATTTGATTTTCCAGCGACTTAAATATTCAAAATAATTTCCAGAAATTCATTTAATTCAAGAAAAATAGAGAAATACTCAGAAAAATTCCAGAAAAATTCTGGAAAATATTTTGGGGCATTTTGGACTCAAATAAAATATTTCCAACAAAATTTTATTTGCAAAGTTAAATTCTTCAATTATTTCAAAATGGAATAAATTCAAATAAATTCCAAATAAATCCAAATAAATTCCAAAAAATTCCAAAAATTCACCAAAGTGCCAAATCACACATAAATTCAAGAAAAGCAAAATTTTGGGGTGTTACAAACCTCCCCCCTTAACAGAATCTCGTCCCCGAGATTCAGGGCTTTCTAAAGAAATAGGTTCGGAAACTCTTTCTTCAAATCCTCTTCGCGCTCCCAAGTTGCTTCACTCTCCGCGTGGTTGCTCCATTGAACTCTGCAGAAACGGGTTGACTTGTTCCTCGTCTCTCGATCCATGGTGTCCAAAATCTTTACGGGGTGCTTCTTGTAAGTCAGATCTTCTTGCAACTCAATTGACTCTAGCGGTGTCTGCTCCTCAGGTACTCGGAGACACTTCTTCAGTTGGGACACGTGGAACACGTCATGCACTCCTGCTAGTGATTGCGGTAACTCTAGCTGATAAGCAACTTCACCTCTGCGGCTGAGAACCTTGAATGGTCCAACATATCTCGGCGAGTTTTCCTTTGGCATGGAATCTCTTAACTCCTCTGGCGGTGTGACTCACGAGATACACGAAATCTTACGGTTCAAAACTCGGTCTCGGCGATGGTTGTCGGCATAACTCTTACGTCGCGATTGGGCTATCTTTAATCTCTCCTAATCATGGCAATCTGTCGCCCGGCTTCTTGAAGAATATCAGGCCCAAAGACACGGCTTTCACTGTCTCATTCCAGTTCAACGGTGTCAGCGAGTCGACCATATAGTGCTTCAAATGGTGACATTTGCAAACTTGCTTGGTAATGCTTGTTGTTGTAGCCGAACTCGCGTCTGGCGGACTTTTATCCCAAGTGGTAGCATAAGCTAAAGCACAAGCTCGTAGCATGTCCTCTAGAATCTGATTAACTCTTTCTGTTTGCCCATCCGTCTGTGGATGATAAGTTGTACTGAAGTTCAAACGGGTTCCCATGGCTTCATGCAGTTTATTCCAGAACCTCGAGGTAAACTGGGTACCTCTGTCCGATACAATCTTTTTCGGCACTCCGTGCAAACAGACGATCCTGGTCATGTACAACTCGGCTAACTTATCTCCCGAATAGGTGGTCTTTACGGGGATGAAATTGGCTACCTTAGTCAAGCGGTCCACTATGACCCATATGGAGTCATATCCTCCCTGAGTCTTGGGTAAACCGGTAATGAAATCCATTCCGATTTCCTCCCATTTCCACTCAGGTATCTTCAACGGCTGTAACAATCCTGCTGGTCTCTGATGCATTGCCTTGACTCTCTGGCATATGTCGCACAGCGCAACATGCTCGGCCACCAGAATCTTTCTTTCAAATCCTGATACATCTTGGCACTTCCAGGATGAATTGAATACTTTGAGTCATGGGCTTCTTCTAGAATCAGCTGCTTCAGTTCCTTCTTGTTCGGCACACAAATTCGATCCTTCATCCACAACGTGCCTTGCTCATCCAACTTGAAGTCCTCTGCCTTGCCTTCATCCATGTTGGACTTAATCCTGCGGATCTTGTCATCATCCTCCTGTCCTTCTCGGATCTGATCTTCTAGGGTAGGCTTTACTTCTAAGGCGGCCAAGAATCCCTGCAATGCGACTTCAATCTGCATCTTAAAATCCTCACATAGCTCATCCCGACTTGTGGCTATCAACATGTTCACGCAGTATGGCTCTTGGGCTCGAGCATCGGCAACTACGTTGGCCTTCCCGGGATGGTAATGGATTCCAACATTGTAGTCCTTGATCAACTCTAACCATCTCCTCTGCCTCATGTTCAGGTCTGATTGGGTGAAGATGTACTTAAGACTCTTATGGTCCGTGTATACTTCACATCTGTTTCCAATCAAATAGTGACGCCATAACTTCAAAGCATGCACTACGGCAGCTAGCTCTAGGTCATGTGTCGGATAATTCTCCTCATGTGGCCTCAACTGCCTTGACGCGTAAGCGACGACCCTCCCCTTCTGCATCAGCACGCATCCAAGTCCTTGGCGCGATGCGTCACAATAAATATCAAAGCTTTGATTAACATCCGGTAGAACTAACATTGGCGCTGATGTCAATCGTTTCTTCAGCTCCTGAAAACCTTTCTCACACTCCGACGTCCATGCAAACTTCGTCTCCTTTTTCAACAATTGCGTAAGAGGCTTTGCAATTGTCGAAAAGCCTTCAATGAAACGGCGGTAGTAACCTGCCATTCCTAGGAAACTCCGGATCTGGGTCACGGTCTTCGGCTGTTCCCAATGTAACACAGCTTCTACCTTGCTTGGATCAACGGTGACTCCTTCTGCGGTCATTACATGTCCGAGGAACTCCACCTTGTCCTTCCAAAAGTCACACTTGCTGAACTTGGCGAAAAGTTGCTGTTCCCTTAGCTTTTCCAAAACTCGCCTCAAGTGTTCGGCGTGTTCATCCTCTATCTTGGAGTAGATTAGGATATCATCTATGAACACAACAACAAATTTGTCCAAATATTCCATGAACACCTTATTCATCATATTCATGAAATATCTTTGGCGCATTAAATCGAGACCAAAGGACATAACAGTAAACTCATAATGTCCGTATCTTGACGAGAATGCGGTCTTCGGGATATCTTCTGATCGGATCTTCAACTGATGGTACCCCGATCTTAGATCAATCTTGGAGAAAACTCCGGCTCCTCTCAGCTGATCAAACAAATCATCGATCCTGGGTAGCGGATACTTATTCTTCACGGTGACTTCATTGAGTGCACGGTAGTCAATGCACATCCTGAAACTTCCGTCCTTCTTCTTGACAAACAAAACTGACGCTCCCCACGGCGACGAACTCGGTCTAACAAATCCTTTCTCCATTAGCTCTTCAAGTTGCTTCTTCATCTCTACCAATTCTTCGGTGGACATCCGATAAGGTCTCTTTGCTATCGGTGCTGTACCAGGTACAAGCTCTATCACAAACTCTATGTCCCTGTCTGGCGGCATACCAGGTAGATCTTCAGGAAAAACATCTGGGTACTCATTCACTACTGAGACATCTTCTATGCTGATTGCCTTGGTGCTGTTAACCATCAACTGTCCATCTCTAACGGCGGTAGCTTGAAATTCCACTTTCTTTCCACACGGGCTCTCAACTGAGATAGTCCTTCGTCCACAATCCAATACAGCCTTGTGCTTAGATAACCAATCCATTCCCAAAATAACATCTAAGGTCTGGGTCTCCAAAATAATAAGGTTCGCTAGGAACTCTATCCCATCTATTAGTATTCTCACCCCAGAACATCCTACTTTCGTTCGGAGTTCGGAACCAGGGGTTTGAACTAAAAGCATGCATTTAAGTCTTGCAATCTCCAAATCATTTTTAGTAGCAAAGCCTTGTGAAACAAATGAATGCGAAGCTCCAGAATCAAACAAAACTGTTGTAGGTACTGAGTTGACAAGTAACTTACCCAGTACGACGTCCGTGACATTCTGCAGTGCATCTGCGGTGACATGATTGACTCGGCCTCTCACCACGATGCAGGGTCTGCTCCATTTGTCTTTGTCCCTCGGTTTGCTCCTGGTGCTGGCGTCCTGGCTGGTGTGTATCCTAGATTGAAGCGAACTGGGGTCACTCCTGCTGTCTTCTTAGGACAACTGTTGGCAAAGTGTCCTAGCTCGTTGCAGTTGTAGCAGCGTCTCAGCATCCTCGTTATTTGCAAGCGAGCGGCGTTTACGGCCGAGTCTCGATAGTTACGATTGATGGGTCTTGGTCTTTGGTAGCGGTGTCCTTGTAGCATCCTGCGGCTGGAATCTGAAAAGCTGATTTGGCGCAACCCTCAAGCGTTGCCGCGCTCACGGCGCGATCACGATCTTGCATCCTGCGCTTCTGTTCTCATCCGGTTCCTTGCGCTTGTCCTCAAGAATAAGCGCCTTATTCACGGCTCACGGAAATGCGGAAAAGTGTGGGTGATCAGTCCCACTGTAGTCTGAGTTAAGTCCCTTCATGAAGCGAGGCTATGCGGCTTTATCTGTCGCTACATCCTCGGTGCGTAGCGTGCAAGCTATGTGAACTTGTTCGGTATTCGACCACCGGTGATTACCTTGCTTGATGCTCTGAACTCCTCCTTCTTGAGATCCATGATTCCTTCAGGCACGTGATCTTTAAACGCAGTTGTGAACTCCTCCCAAGCGATGTCACGAGGGTTCTCTTGCGTGTACGAAGTTCTCCCACCATTCGGTATTGTTCCTTCCAAGCGATGAGAAGCGTAGAGTACCTTCTCATTTCCCATGCATTGAGCAATGTGTAGCTTCCTCTCAATTGACCTTAACCAATCATCAACCTCCAGCGGATTGGCATTCCCGAGAAAAAGTGGGTGGGTGAGTCCTCATGAACTCTAACGATCTTGTATTACGGCGTTGTCCTGATTGACTTGATTAGCGGTGGCACGAGCAATGATGTGTTGCATCTGTTGCATCATGGCATGCATCAAGCGAGTCTGGCGGCGAAAAGCTCCGAAATTCTGCATATCAACTGGCAGTGCTGGTGCTCCATCATTGGGGTTTCCAGCTGGGCGAGAACCACTTCCATTGCCTCCAAGGTTTCCGCGGGTGTTCACCATCTGTCGGTTGCTCCAAGGCTTAGAGATGAGAGGGAATAAGAATAGACAAGTAACAGGAAAACTTATGCGGGGGAAAAGTGTAACTCAAAATCCAACTTTATTATTAATAATAATAGTAATAACTTGGTATGGTTGCTTACAACGCTTAAGGGCCTTGCAACACATACTGCACACTCAGCAAACAAGGAAAATCCAACGCCTCTAAAGGGTGACTCTTATTCTATAACGCGACTCGACGAAGGAGTCCCAACCTTAACGACTACGCTCACTCATCGAGAAAACCTCCACTGCCTCCTCGCGGCGGGTGCGGCGGCATCGGCGCGAAACAATCGCCATGCCCCACAACTGCAGCTGTGGTTGACGACGCGGCGTCCTCCTCTGGCTCTGGATCTGTATTCTTTGTGGGTGTGGCCCAGTGCAGTGGCGCCTCTTACGGTTCTTCCTCCGGAGTGCAGGCGTCCAACTCCAACACTGGATCGGGTCCCTGGCCATACAGTGTAGTATCCAACTCTGCGATCCTTCCCGCAACATAAGCGACATACTCACGGGCATTCTCTAAGTGCTTCTTCTCCTCCTCGACCTGCTCACGAGCCTTCTTCAATTCCTGAACTGTGTCTTCGATCAGCTCCTCCTGAGCGGCGATGAATCTGGCTAAGTGAGTGATGGTAGCATCCTCATCTTCTATCGGCTTCCGTTGAGCTCTGCTGTCTCGGCGTGGGTGGTGATGGAACACTGTGCCTTCCAGCTCCCTGGAGTAAGTGCGGGCGATCTGCTGCATTGCTCGACGCGACACCTCTTTGATTCCAATCTCAAAGGTAGACCTCCTGGCGGTGAAGTGAAAAGGGCGGCTGAATTTTGTCTTCTCTCGGGCATACACCGTGATCCGGACGTCCCATCCAACGACCAGTCCTGCCTGCACGAGTGTCGTCCCTCGGTAGAGCGGCCTCTCAAAACCTCCAAGAAACTGAAGCATACGCCACAACTCGGCGGCATAGCCTCCTTCACGCTCGGCGTAGTTGTTCTTCATCATCATCTGCCAAAAGACGCTCGCGTAAGAATGCAGCACTTTAAAAATCAATGTGGAAGATGAAAAGAACTCAGCAGGGGTATGAACAAGAAAGAAAAGGGGTGAGTCGAGAATTCATTCATTATCTTGACCTCTTTTAACTTTAGAAAATAGGTTTTATCCTCACTACGACCATTCTATTTATAGGTGAGCCTACAGTCAGTATGGCTCTGATACCACCTCTGTCGGGACCCGAATTTGCAAATCCGGACCCTCTGTGTATTCAGCACTAGTCCAGGAACGCGCTAGTGCACACAGTCTTAACATCGGTAAATATCACAATCATACCACTCGATACTAATACAGTACTTTAATTAAATAGTCAAACTGGTTGCTCGACCTTATGGTCAAGCTACAAATATACGCCACACAGGGCGAAACTTATTAAGAGAGAAATAATAGCAGCGGAAATTAAAATAACATCGTGGCGCCATCCAATATACCACAGGCAACTGACTGGGCTCGCTCCCTAAGTAGACGGTTCCTCTTGGAGCTCCTCCTCCAAAGATGGTGTAGTCTCCTCTTCAACTGGTGTTGTATTGCGGCAAGGGTAAGTACTTGATACTCAACAAGTCATGCACAGAATGCAAGCTAATATACTATATGCATGGCTTGATACAAAGGAATAGCTCAAGGTATATTTGCAGTAAACAGCATTTGACAAGTAGCATAGGTAGATTCGAAAGCAGTAGAAACAAGTATAACATCAATAACTTTTCCAGGAGTTTAATCAACATCTTTCCCATTCCTAATCCACATTTCCATCGACATCATTGTTTAACCAAACCCCACCTTTTAGTCCAAGTTATTTTCAAGAAAGTCTAACCCTTGACTGTAATTCCCGAGCGATGTCCAATACCGCGGACACGGCTATTCGAATAGATTTTACACTCTGCAGAGGTTATGCACTTTACCCACAAGATCTGATCAAACACCACAAAGGCGAGTTCAGTAACAAAGTCTTTCGGAAACTTCTAACGATACAAGTGGTCCTTCGGTTGTTGCACACTAACCCTTCCCTTAGCTAAGGCGAAGTTTAGGCCAACCAACCGTTAGATGGGTACTGGCGCGACCGATGACGCTCCCCGTACAACATACACAAAGGGTGTAGTTGACCTCCTGAGGTCCCATAGGTACGTTATTAGCAACTTAATCAACTAGGTCCGTCCCATTACAGACATGTGGTTGCACGTTAGACCCAGTTCAAAGGCTTGCAATGTGAAGTCCTTAGGGTGACCCGGGGCAAGACTACCCGAAAAACCAACACAACATTCCCGGTGCCACCACTGGCCCACCCGATCATTCTTGCCACATGCCCCGGTCGAAAACTATTTATCAAACCCCAGTTGATTACCATGCACCACGTGCCATCAACATCACATGATACCTTTCCAAAACAGGTTCAATATATCATTAAGTCAATATTAACGTTTGATTGTCCAAAATCATGTCATGAGCACGTAGCAGGTCTAAGCAATATGCTACAACGATGGGGGGTGACGTCATCGCTGACGTCAGCGGGGACTCAGCCCGCTGCTGACAGGTGGGACCCACTGGTGACGTCATTGCTAGCGTCACCTTACGGCTGGGGTGGCGGCAGTGGGCCCCATGACGTCACGCAGTGCGATTCTTGCGGCCGTGACCGCCTTGAGCCCGGCGTGTCGGTGACTGCACGCGTGGAGTGTCTTTGGCGCTGACCGCGGCGGAATAAGATCCTAGGAATGAGATGAGAGAAGACAACTATAAAGCACCAATTCGTTGGTTTGATTTAGAAAATAATTTTGAAGCTCTTTCTAAGAAGACCATACTAACTAGGGTTGTGTCCTACAGTCGAGATGGCTCTGATACCAACTTTGTCGGGACCCGGATTTACAAATCCGAAACCCTCTGTGATTACTGCACTAGTCCAGGATCACGCTAGTGCACACAGTGGCAACAAAATTCACATATCATTCCATCATCGAATTAACTATGAAAGTAGCAAATAGTGACAACAGACCTTATGGTCAAGTTTACATAATTGTGCCTTAAGGGCTTAAGAAACAAATAAAACTCTTGCAGCGGAAAATAAAATAACTGGGCCATACGACATGCCACAGGCAATCGTCTGGGAAGCGCCATCCTAGCTCACGTAGTCTTCATAAAACTCCTCCTCGTAGAACTCAGTATTTCCCTGTTCTTCCTCAGCAACTGATCAACAAAGGCATAAAGCCATGAGTACAAAAAGTACTCAACAAGCCGCAGGGAATGATGCAAATAATGTACGGCTTGACAAAGGATAATCATATGGTTATTTTGCAGAAAGCAATAACTTGAATTGTAAATACAATAAATAGATTCAAAGCATAGTTGAGAAAAGATAATAATAACTGATAAATCAATGGTAAACAACAACACAAGATTGGTGAGGCATCACCCATCACCAACTAAATCATTATCAACCACTGAACTCAACAGTATTAATAATTTGACATCAAAAACAATAGTGAACTTCCCGTTCACTCCCAACAATACCGTCCCTCAACATTTTCTGAAAACACTATACCCCGTGTGAAATTCCCAGGCACGTCCATGACCGCGGACACGGCTATTCGAATAGTTTAACACACACTCTGCAAAGGTTGTACAGCTTTACCCACAAGAAATGACCAACTCTTATTGCCATACGTAATTAACACACTTCCTATGGTGTGTCGGCAGAGAGGTCATAACAAGGCCTTTACAATGCTCTGTATAAACCCAGTACTGCCCGCTAAGGTTTCACCCCTTAGGGCCCCCTCTTGCGCCTTGTGAGTCTACCCGTCTATCCCGGAACCGACACAACCACAACAGTACTCAAATTTAGACATTGCAAATTAATCAGCCAGGTCTGTCACCAGACATGTGGTTGTACGGTTAGGCCGAGTTCAATGGCGCACAAGATTAAGTCCTTAAGTATACTCAGGCAAGACAACCACATCCCAATTGTGCTAACAGCACCCCCTTTACTGCACGATCACTTGCCCGAGTGAAAACAACTTTGTATAACCAAGACCAATGACACACCCCGCTATGGTACAACAAATTTTACAACAGTGGCTACCCGCCACGATTTCATATCTCATTAAGTCAATATTATTAATTCATCATGTGACATGAACCCATCGTACAACTAAGCATGTCTAAGCATAGTTACGATAACCCAATGTTGGTACTACAATCATATCCAACTAGTAAATGACCCAACCTAGGGTGACAATGGATACATGGCATTTCAATGATTCAAGGTGTCATTATGGCAATCCCGTAAATAGTACTTGTAAACAAATAGCATGCATTTGTATGAAACAAAAATACTTTTAGAAACATAGGTCCAACATGGTCAAGGACTACGACTTGCCTTCACCAGCAGCTAAGATATCGAAGACTTGATGCTCAATGGCGGCGTTGGCGGCTTCGATGGATTCTTCGGCTACGCGCAAAACGAGAAACAAATAAATAACCAAAAATAAAATAAAATCTTAAAATTATAAAATTAGCACTGGCAGATAGATCTTGAATTTAGATGAATTTAGGAATTTGAACGGAGTGAATCGGAGTTCGGACGCAAAAGATATAAGCGTTCGAAGTTGGAAAATGATGGAAAATCAAGAAAAAAGAGAAAAGTTACAGAAGCTACAGTGAAATCGCGAATTTTTCATCCAGAACAGAGCAGAACTGAGCAACATGAACTAGGGTTTGGAAAAAAAAGGATTTTTTTCAATGGAAGGGATGAAGGGGTTGGAGAAGGTAGTCACCGGAAAGGTTTCGACGATGCGAATCCAACGGTGGTGTCGGATTCCGAAGAGGACTACCGGATTGGAAGTAATCGAGGTCGCAAACTCTTCGGTTGATGATGAACAAACCCGAAATTTGTCGAAATGAAGATGAAGTAGCACAAGGGAAGTGGAGGGACGGGTTGGCGACGAAGAGAGGCACCGAAGCCCCCTTTTTATAGGGCAAGCGGAGGTCCGTAGTGGGTGTATTCATGGGAGAAACGAAAAAATGTTTTCACGGGAGTAAGTTGCAATTCATGAAGGATTTAATTAAGGAATTAACTTTGGAACGTTACAAATGCAACGAGGATTACAAATATTATTTTTCCAGAATTTTTGGTGCATTAATCGGAAGGGAAATTAAGCTTCCTCTAGTGCTTCAATGGAGGGGAGAGAGTGGGATGTTCTCTGCTTGCGAGTGGCTGGAGGTTGAAGAAGCACTGTTCATCTGACATGTGGACCCACATGAATAGTGAAGAAACTATGGCGCGAGAGATAAAATAGCAAAGAGGATCTAAAAATCCCGGAAAAATTCCTAAAAATACTAGGGAATATTTGGAACCCAACAAAATTTGTTTCATTGAATTTGGATAAAATTTGGAATTTAGAAAATTCCAGGACGAAGCAATACTAGTCGTACACGAGGCAAAGGGGTTTTTGTTCCATGGAAAATTGTATTCCCAGACGACTCGGACAAATATTGAAATAAGAAGAGAACTAAAGCTGAGCGCGAGTCAATGCTTATAAAGATTTTGGAGGTCAAGTTGAGAGAAGAGTTTTCGCAAGAAAGACAGACTGCGCAAGCCCCAGAAGTATTTTCTCAAGTCAGACCCACTACCTATAAGAGCAGCTGTGCATCTGCCCCTAACTTAGATGAACAAATTGGGAATTTTCCTGTATGTGCCATTAAGGTACTAATATATATCTCTTCAATGCTCCATAGATATAGTTATTGGACACATTAGCTAATTCTGTACCGTTGTACAGGAGGCCACGCGGTGCAATCTCCAAGTGAGAATTAACAATGGCTCCATTCCTCTTACGGCTGCTTGGGGGATCGCGTATCCATCCACTAAGGGGGCGATGGTGCACGGTACCATGATAGCGTCGGGTTTCACGAAGGTCAATGTGGATGAGGTACATGATAGTTTCAAGGTCGTCGACCTTTAGAAGCCGCCAAGCGACGAGATCGCGAAACTGGGGGATGCCATTGGTACATTCATACAATGGCCCAGCAGCGACATCTCCCTGGTCGGCCCTGAAGCCACGCAACTAACAGAACGATCTGAGTCGCTTGCTGCATCAGATCAGTTGGTTACCAAATCATCAGTCCTACCCCGTACTCCACTTGATCTACAAAACTTTAACTACTTTCCTGCCCATTCCTCTCCTGTGAAGGCTTCGTATAATACAAAGAAAGGCAAGGACAAATCGAAGATCACGAAGACTTTGGACTATCCGATTGCCCTGTTGGCCTGACAATACACGCTAGAAGAGCCTTTAGTGCTGAAAGACCGCATAAATTCACTTGGTATATCTTGCCAACAATTGCATTCTTTGTACATTAAAGAATGGAAAAAGCCAGAGAAAGAACGTGAAACAGGTATCACGATTAGCTTCAAGTATGAGCATCTATTCAACGATTCAGGGGGGCTTCTTCGTGGTCGATTTTTTGGACTTGTTCCATCTCTACAACCTCGACGCCACGCTGTTGAGAGCCTGGACATTGTAAGTGTGTGCTATCACAGTCTACATTCGTCTAATTAATAGCGATAAATGTTCGCCAATATATATATTTTCTTTTGTATATATAGAAACATGATACTCGAAGCGACAAGGAAGAAACAATCGGTGGGTTTCCTCGACCCACATATGGTCTCAATGCAAACAATGAATGAAGATATAAAAGCGGTCGAAGAATACATCAAACGGGCATTGTTGGCACAAAAACATAAAGATTTCATACTTATACCACATAACCCAGGGTAAGTGCTACACTACTTGCTATACTTTAGTTTGTACTATGCACAAAACTCAGTTTTGTTCATTGGCCATTGTGATATACTTGTGTAGGTTTCACTGGGTTCTAATTGTTCTTAAACAAGCCCAAAACTAGGCTATGTACCTTGACTCAGCACAAGGCAGCAATCACGATTTGATTCCTTTCGCAAAATTACTAAGCAGGTAATCACGTTTCCTTCGTAGATAACATTGGTCATTTAAGTTGTTCCAGGTTTATGTTGCTCTTGAAATGGCTGAGGCTAAACTTTTGCAATCACGTAGGGCGTACAAAGCGTACAAGGATGGGGCGAAACTGCAACACGATTTTAACTTTCTGGTATCTACTATACACAATAATCCTATATCAAACTACGTAATAATGTATCTAGAACTAACTTATTTCTTATTTGCAGTGCCACCAGCAGGGTTAGGGAAATAACATATGTGGATTTTATGTCTGCCACAACATGCAACTCATCCTCGAGACTAGAAAGAGCGCTAAGGTTGCAACTGCGTTGAGCAACAACGATTTGATCAAAATTCGAGGGGAACTTTGTTTTTTTCCTTGTCACTGAAGTCATAAATAAAGATGGTGCGTACCACGCTAACTTGTAACAACTGGAGTTGTATAATTTCAGTTATTCTTGTTTGTACACTTGTGACAATACGAAATGGTGTGAGATTATTTAATGTGAATGTTAAGGTCAAAAACTTTATGAAATATGGTATTGGAGGCAAAACCATATGATAGGAGGCTTAATAGCGTTTTCGGGCCGTTTTCGGGCCGTTTCCGGGGTTTTGGGCCTTTCCGGGGGAGTTTAGGCCTAAAGGAAAGGGTTGTGGGCTTTGGTGGGATGGAGTTTGAGTCCTAATAGGAGTAGGAGACCTGGTTGGGGGCCTCCCCCAGCCCCTTTAGGCGTTCACCCCCTACCCTTGCGCCCCCACAAGTCCTAGCCGCCCCCCCGCCCCCACACCTCCCCACCTCCTCCTTGTGGCGTCTCCACCTCCCCCATTGCTCCCCATTGCTCCACCACCTCTCCACCACCTCTCCTCCTCCCTTGCTGCCCCTAGGGGTGTTCTCCACCTCCACACCTCAAAGATCCATCCGTTGGAGCGCTCCGCGATGAGGAGATCCGGCGGGATTGGAGCGAGGAAGGAGATCGCGCGAACCGGGAGGAGATCTATTGGGTTTTCGTGCGTTGGGCAAAGGTATGGCCATGGGAATCCTTGGGGTTGGTCTAGGTACTGTTCTAAAGGTGTTTATAAATTTTTTAGATCAATTGGTGGTACTAGAATTGAGTAGATTGGATTAGATCTAGAAGTTGCCACGTTCTCTGTTTCGGGCAGCATGAGCAGTCGACCTAGGGTTCGGTTTTTCGCCAAATTAGAGTCGGAATCTGGTCGTACATTGAAGAAGTTGTAGATAATTTCGTTATCTTTCCGTGGATATAAAGAAATTTAAATTCCGCCAAGCCGTTTGAAAGTTATGGCTGTTTTACCGAGCATGTTAAAATCTGTGACGTGATTGGAACAGATCACGGTATTTTGTAGATTAAACAACTTTAGAGTCCGAATCAGTCTTTCCCTATACCTAGAAAAAGTTGGGAAATTTCCTAAGCTACGCGAGGATGTATTCGTTTAATTGATTCGGAGTTTTAAAACACAAGTTATGCCTTTTGGAAGGCTGCTGTCCCGACGGGACAGAACCTCTGTTTTTAGGTTTTGCGAGTAGTTGGCAATGTCGGGGTAGATGAGGGTTTGCGTACTGTTTTGTGGACATGATTGTGAGTGTGTGATACCTATGTGCAGGTGGTGTGACCCCGGGAGTGCCTTCTACTTCCCGCCAATCCGTTGCCCGTGGTTGAGACAAGTGTGTTGTAATGGATACCGATTTGTAGGTTGCTTGTTGAGAATAGATGGAATTGACTACACGATATATGATCACTTGCCATGCTTTAATGATTGCCAATGATATGATGAGCATGTTTATTATATTATGTTATGATGCCATGTGTTAATGTACGAGTTAAATATGATGTTGGCATAATTGCATACATTGCATGTTACATGGCCCGGGCGGTGAGAAAGTCATAACTAGTCCGGGGAAGGTCGGTGAGAAAGTTATGACTAATCCGGAGAGCCATTGAGTAAGTCCTACATCGTGATTCCATCCACGTGGTGTTTGGAAGCGAGGAGTAGGCACCCTCCATCTTCGGGATGGAAGGGGGGAGAGGGTGCACACCGACGGGTGTGTACTCAACCATACCGGTATGAGTTTCCAAGGAGACATGAGCATTGCATTGCATTGCATACGTAATGATGATGATAATGTTATGTGTTCATGAATGAAATGATATACATGATGTGAGACATTATTGCCATGTTATTGTTCTTGTTGTCCATTGCAATATGCTTGCTGAGTGATGAACTCACGCTTGTGTTTATGTTGTTTTCTTTTAGGTACCATGAATCCGGCATGCGGGGAATGGAAATAGTCACACTTCCACACGTAGCTTCACTCTTTTGATTTCACAAGTCATTCAATTAGTGTTGATAATAAAATGCGTGTGATGATCATTGCTTTAAGGCTTAGCTTTGCTAAATGAGAATCTTTTCGTTCGTTTGACTCTTGGAGACATTATATGTTTGGAACTAGACTTACATTGTTGCTAAGTCGTTAATTATTGCCGTTTTTAGTTGTCTCTCATATTCCATAGTGCCATACTGTTGTTGCTCGTTCAAACCATGTTAAAACAAAGGAGATGCTGCCGAAATCTCGGTTTTTAGCATGTGCGCCTTTGCTGGAATTTATGTTTAAATGTGGTATTTAGATGTTGTTTAGCTTATGTTTGGTAGCATTCAGGCATATTCAATGCCGGGAATTATTCTGATTAGTATCGAGGCGAAATTTGTAGGTCCTTGGAATGCGTATTTTTTTTAGTGTCATGCTATAGGGTACAACTAAAATGTGATGTGGAATAACTTAGAAACATGGCTTAGGTCTTAACTAAAATTTTGTCATAGGATAGCAACATTAAAACCTGCAAAAGTGGTATAACTCATCTAAAATTTGACACACACTGAATGCACAGTAGGAAAGGGTATGGGTATCGTTCCTTTACGCTTAAATGTTGTATTTAAGCTATAATGTTGAATGCTTCATTTGATAAAGCATATTGCTATGTCTATGAGATAAATGATTGAATTGTTCTTGTTATCTGTGATATAGTGGGTTGTGGTGCTGAAGGATTTCGGTCACCTCTTTTTGTTCATAGTAAGGGTGAGGTTTGACGGTATGGCCGGTTAGCGCCATCACCGAAGAACTATTAACCCCTGTAGGAGAAGAGTGCTTACCCTTTCTGTCGTAGATCGGGTAGTTGACTGGAGTCAAATAGAAGAGTTTGGTGGTGCATTCCTTCGTATGTTCTTTATCATTCTATGGTCGTTCTTGGTTGGTTTTCTTGGTTTTAGCTGATGGAAACCAAAAGAAAAGTGTTTGGTATTGGATTTTCGCGGATTGTTCCGTATGCGGTGTGTGGTTTTGTCTTCCTTGGTTGAAGATGAAGAAGAGGAGTCTAGTGTTGCGCTTCTTTTGGGCGCCTTTCCAGTTTTAATGCTTAGTTTGTTAATTTCTTTATGGGGAAGAAGCATTCAAATTTATTCCTGTGTTTGTCTTTCTCCGAGGTTAAAGGAGTTATTGCAGAGTTGTGTCAGACCTGGCTGTTAGGGCTGAAGTTCTGTGGCTTTCTAGGAGTAAGTGGTGTTTGATTTCGTCATTTTACTGGTTTGAGAAATCATATTTGAAAAATCCTTCTTGTTTCGTGAAAGTTTGGGGTTTGAGATTAAGGTTTTATTTGAAATGGATTACTTGGTCGCTTGGTTTCCGTTAAGAAAATTTTCTTTCAACCATTTTCCTTTATGGGAGTCTTTGAGAATGAAAAGTGTTTTGAAGAATTCCTTTTGCATGATAAAGTTTGGGTTTGTCTCATTGCAATTTTGAGAGTCAAGTTTCCTTACGAATTTGGGATGGGCTTTAAAACTAAAATGCTGCAAACAAAGTCAGTAGTCTTTTGATAGAAATCATTTGTCCTTATTAAAAATTGCTGTTTAGCATATTATGTAGCATGTACCAATGTGGTTTATGGGATGACGTATTGTTAAGTTAATTTGTGAGTTGAATCAATTCAATGATGGTGTTACCTCTTGCTTGAAAATAACTAGACTACTAGTGTTGTAGTTTACTCTTAACGAGAATGATTGATTGTGCTAAAGTACATGCTTAGAATCTGTTGCCTTGCTTTAAAAGTGCTTATGATCCTTGTTAATGTTAAAAGTTTAAACCTTGATGCATAGTTGAAACATTAAGATGATGTAGACTGCTGTTATTGTTAAAGAAACTTTGCTGGTTGTTTAAAGATGCTCTAATCTAATGGATTAATAGAGAAATTTAATCGTGTTGACTAGTGGCTTTAATTTGGAAGTTGATTAGAGTTGTATTTATGTTGTTGCAAAATACTAGTATATTTGGAAGTATGCAGTTGTGTCTCTACAATGCTAGTATTGATATCAATTGAGAAGACATAAGACTTTTTGTTAATGATGTTGTTAAGTGCAGTGTTAATGTTAGTATTCAATCTATTTTAAATAGTTGGAGTATGTTGTGTGGTGGTAGTTTTTGTTATCACCTTTGAATAGAGTAGCTAAAAGAAATGTTATTGGTTGATGAACATGCCCATTTGTTGTTATTGATGACTAAGTAGTGGTGGTAACTGTTTAGATTACTCGTTGGAAAATCATGGTTAAATAGAGGAAAATGTTAACATGTTGCGATGGAGTGAGCTTTGGATAATTAATATGATAAATGGTCTTATCCTTAATGAAAGTATAACTTAGAGTCTCACTTACAAATTCTTCCCTATGGAGATAATATTTACATGTTGAAGTCGTTGTTTAACTGAATAAGGTTCGGTTGTCGAGACATGAATATATAGGAAGTATGAAATTTATATGTTGATCTTGCTGAAAGATTTGTTGAAGTACTATGCTCCAATAGAGAATAAGAAGTATTATGATTCAGTGATCTGTGGGGATCATGTCAACACAGTATTGGTTGGGTGCCTTTTTGATAAGCATCATAAACCCTAATTAAAAGTGTTAGGAATGGTAACTAGAGGAAGAATTCGTTGTGAAGCTTTTGGTTTAATTGTGTTGGGGCTTCTCAGGGAGTAAATAGTGATTATTGAAGTCTTTAATGGAAAGCGTAGTGGAGTACTAGAGATGGTTCTTTTTATGCTGAGCTTGTGTTCAAAAGCTTTTGGACTGGGTCGGTTGTTTGCCATTTTGGTTGAAGGGTTTTCGGTTAAGATGTTCCATATGCTGTGTTTCAGAGTTTCCCTAAAACTCGTAGAAATTGGTGCAAATATTTGGTTTTGGCTAATTTGTTTAATTGGTGCTATGAGTATGGATTTACACCCAAAAGTTTTTGAGTCGATCGTGCCTTTTCGCGTTCGCACTGAATTATCTTTGGAATTAATTTTAAAAGGAAGCAGATGGTCATAAAGGGTTGTGTTGGAAACTTTTGAGTTAAGCCCTTGATGTGTAACTCTGTTTGGCTAGAGTTGGAGTCATTTGGAAAATGTGTTTGGTGCGCGGATGTTTCACAAGTCTGGTTTTTATGAATGTTTCATAAGTGAATTTGGTTAGTGAAGAGTTTTCTTTTGGGATTGAGTTTCCCTCTCTTTTGATAAAATTTATGGCGGTTGTGTGTGCAGATGTTTGACTTTGGAGTTGATGTTCTGTTCCAAAGGGTTGAGTTTGATTTTGCGAGGTGTTGTAAAGTTAGTTTTAAATGGATGATGGGTCTTCACACGATGTGGTGTTTTGTTGTTAACGATGTTGCCGTCATAGTCTATATGATTTAGCGCAACCGTCAGTGTTATGTGTATTTCAATCATGTGATACCGAGGAAGAAGTCTTTTTGTGAATGACTTTTCGGTATTGTTGTTATATGACGAATGAATGATGAAAAGTAAACAAGACATCATGTATAGATGTTAAATGATAAAAGAGTCGTTGAGCCAGGTCGGTGAGAAAGTCATATATGGAGATATGACTAATCCGGAGTGCTCTTGAAGAATGTGCATTCATGTCTTGAAACGAGATTTCCCTTGCTTTCTAGTATGAAAAGAAACAATGAATAATTTCTGGTGTTGGTTGTGGTGAAGGGATTTGTGTTTCCTTTGCGTTTTGGCTTAGGAAATTAAAATGAATACTCTCTAGTTGTTGTCGAATCCTTTCCAAAGTGGTTTTAACGCTTTGGGATTTGAGTTGTTGGATGAGGGCCACTTGGGTTCATGTTATGGTTGAGCTCACTCAATGATTGTGCTCTTTATCGTGGTCCTTTGAGTGGAAGGTTGTGTATGACTCAATGCAAACCTTTGTGGAGAATTGTGTCGTTGAGGTGTTCCTCAGTAGGGTTGATTACATTTTGAGTGGACCACTTGGTGGTTGCTAGTGATCGTTTTTCCTTTTGAAGTGTATTGGTGCTTTTGTCGTTGGGCAAGAAGCGAATTGTGTCAAACCGCATGGGAAAATTCGGTCATTTCTGTTACGCGAGTCTTACGGATCCTGGTTAAAGTAGGTTGTTCGTTCTGTGGTAATCTTAGAGCGTTGTGTCTCTCCTGCTTCGCGTCGTCTTGAGTACAAGGAACCATAGAAGGGAGGTTGGTACCGTGTTTTTCTGGAGAGTAGCCTGAGTTAAAGGGATCGGGCACTTCAGTGCCAAGGAATGCTTAGAATGAGGAGTATGAGACCGTTTTCCTGCGTGGTCTGTTTGGGATTTTATCCTATCGCTTGGGTCATGCCGAGGCCTTGTTTGAGTGCTTTGTGTTTCAATGTTGAGTAAAGTTCTCGCAAGTTTTTGATTGTGAGTTATCTTTAGAGCTGTCAGTCGCTCCTTACCTCTGAGTGCTGGCTGGTGCAAATCGTAGGGGCTTCTAAGCGGGTTCTGAGGCGTGAACCATAACTCCCTCTGATTTGGTTGTTTGCGAAGTGGCGTGTCTCGGATTCGGGGTCGAATCCTGTTGAAGGGGGGAGAATGTGACAATACGGAATGGTGTGAGATTATTTAATGTGAATGCTAAGGTCAAAAACTTTATAAAATATGGTATTGGATGTTAAAACCATATGATAGGAGGCTTAATAGCGTTTCCGGGCCGTTTTCGGGCCGTTTCCGGGGTTTTGGGCCTTTCCGGGGGAGTTTGGGCCTAAAGGAAAGGGTCGTGGGCTTTGGTGGGATGGAGTTTGAGTCCTAATAGGAGTAGGAGACCTGGTTGGGGGCCTCCCCCAGCCCCTTTAGGCGTTCACCCCCTGCCCTTGCGCCCCCACAAGTCCTAGCCGCCCCCCCACACCTCCCCACCTCCTCCTTGTGGCGCCTCCACCTCCCCCATTGCTCCCCATTGCTCCACCACCTCTCCACCACCTCTCCTCCTACCTTGATGCCCCTAGGGGAGTTCTCCACCTCCACACCTCAAAGATCCATCCGTTGGAGCGCTCCGCGACGAGGAGATCCGGCGGGATTGGAGCGAGGAAGGAGATTGCGCGAACCGGGAGGAGATCTATTGGGTTTTCGTGCGTTGGGCAAAGGTATGGCCATGGGAATCATTGGGGTTGGTATAGGTACTGTTATAAGGGTGTTTATCAAGTTTTTAGATCAATTGGTGGTACTGGAATTGAGTAGATTGGATTAGATCTAGAAGTTGCCACGTTCTCTGTTTCGGGCAGCATGAGCAGTCGACCTAGAGTTCGGTTTTTCGCAAAATTAGAGTCAGAATCTGGTCATACGGACGTTGAAGAAGTTGTAGATAATTTCGTTATATTTCCGTGGATATAAAGAAATTTAAATTCTGCCCAGCCGTTTGAAAGTTATGGCTGTTTTACCGAGCGTGTTAAAATCTGTGACGTGATTGGAACAGATCACGGTATTTTGTAGATTAAACAACTTTAGAGTCCGAATCAGTCTTTCCCTATACCTAGAAAAAGTTGGGAAATTTCCTAAGCTACGCGAGGATGTACTCGCTTAATTGATTCGGAGTTTTAGAACCCGAGTTATGCCTTTTGGAAGGTTGCTGTCCCGACGGGACAGAACCTCTGTTTTTAGGTTTTGCGAGTAGTTGGCAATGTCGGGATAGATGAGGGTTTGCGTACTGTTTTGTGGACATGATTGTGAGTGTGTGATACCTATGTGCAGGTGGTGCGACCCCGGGAGTGCCTTCTACTTCCCGCCAATCCGTTGCCCGTGGTTGAGGCAAGTGTGTTGTAATGGATACCGATTTGTAGGTTGCTTGTTGAGAATAGATGGAATTGACTACATGATATATGATCACTTGCCATGCTTTAATGATTGCCAATGATATGATGAGCATGTTTATTATGTTATGTTATGATGCCATGTGTTAATGTACGAGTTAAATATGATGTTGGCATAATTGCATACATTGCATGTTACATGGCCCGGGCGGTGAGAAAGTCATAACTAGTCCGGGGAAGGTCGGTGAGAAAGTTATGACTAATCCGGAGAGCCATTGAGTAAGTCCTACATCGTGATTCCATCCACGTGGTGTTTGGAAGCGAGGAGTAGGCACCCTCCATCTTCGGGATGGAAGGGGAGAGGTGCACAAGCGGGTGTGTACTCAACCATACCGGTATGAGTTTCCAAGGAGACATGAGCATTGCATTGCATTGCATACGTAATGATGATGATAATGTTATGTGTTCATGAATGAAATGATATACATGATGTGAGACATTATTGCCATGTTATTGTTCTTGTTGTCCATTGCAATATGCTTGCTGAGTGATGAACTCACACTTGTGTTTATGTTGTTTTCTTTTAGGTACCATGAATCCGGCATGCGGGGAATGGAAATAGTCACACTTCCACACGTAGCTTCACTCTTTTGATTTCACAAGTCATTCAATTAGTGTTGATAATAAAATGCGTGTGATGATCATTGCTTTAAGGCTTAGCTTTGCTAAATGAGAATCTTTTCGTTCGTTTGACTCTTGGAGACATTATATGTTTGGAACTAGACTTACATTGTTGCTAAGTCGTTAATTATTGCTGTTTTTAGTTGTCTCTCATATTCCATAGTGCTATACTGTTGTTGCTCCTTCAAACCATGTTAAAACAAAGGAGATGCTGCCGAAATCTCGGTTTTTAGCATGTGCTCCTTTGCTGGAATTTATGTTTAAATGTGGTATTTAGATGTTGTTTAGCTTATGTTTGGTAGCATTCAGGCATATTCAATGTCGGGGTGTTACTGATTGGTATCGAGCTGTAGGTCCTTGGAATGCGTATTTTTTTTAGTGTCATGCTATAGGGTACAACTAAAATGTGATGTGGAATAACTTAGAAACATGGCTTAGGTCTTAACTAAAATTTTGTCATAGGATAGCAACATTAAAACTTGCAAAAGTGGTATAACTAATCTAAAATTTGACACACACTGGATGCACAGTAGGAAAGGGTATGGGTATCGTTCCTTTACGCTTAAATGTTGTATTTAAGCTATAATGTTGAATGCTTTATTTGATAAAGCATATTGCTATGGCTATGAGATAAATGATTGAATTGTTCTTGTTATTTGTGATATAGTGGGTTGTGGTGCTGAAGGATTTCGGTCACCTCTTTTTGTTCATAGTAAGGGTGAGGTTTGACGGTGTGGCCGGTTAGCGCCATCACCGAAGAACTATTAACCCCTGTAGGAGAAGAGTGCTTACCCTTTCTGTCGTAGATCGGGTAGTTGACTGGAGTCAAATAGAAGAGTTTGGTGGTGCATTCCTTCGTATGTTCTTTATCATTCTATGGTCGTTCTTGGTTGGTTTTCTTGGTTTTAGCTGATGGAAACCAAAAGAAAAGTGTTTGGTATTGGATTTTCGCGGATTGTTCCGTATGCGGTGTGTGGTTTTGTCTTCCTTGGTTGAAGATGAAGAAGAGGAGTCTAGTGTTGCGCTTCTTTTGGGCGCCTTTCCACTTTTAATGCTTAGTTTGTTGATTTCTTTATGGGGAAGAAGCATTCAAATTTATTCCTGTGTTTGTCTTTCTCCGAGGTTAAAGGAGTTATTGCAGAGTTGTGTCAGACCTAGCTGTTAGGGCTGAAGTTCTGTGGCTTTGTAGGAGTAAGTGATGTTTGATTTCGTCATTTTACTGGTTTGAGAAATCATATTTGAAAAATCCTTCTTGTTTCGTGAAAGTTTGGGGTTTGAGATTAAGGTTTTATTTGAAATGGATTACTTGGTCGCTTGGTTTCCGTTAAGAAAATTTTCTTTCAACCATTTTCCTTTATGGGAGTCTTTGAGTGAAAAGTGTTTTGAAGAATTCCTTTTGCATGATAAAGTTTGGGTTTGTCTCATTGCAATTTTGAGAGTCAAGTTTCCTTACGAATTTGGGATGGGCTTTAAAACTAAAATGCTGCAAACAAAGTCAGTAGTCTTTTGATAGAAATCGTTTGTCCTTATTAAGAATTGCTGTTTAGCATATTATGTAGCATGTACCAATGTGGTTTGTGGGATGACGTATTGTTAAGTTAATTTGTGAGTTGAATCAATTCAATGATGGTGTTACCTCTAGCTTGAAAATAACTAGACTATTAGTGTTGTAGTTTACTCTTAGCGAGAATGATTGATTGTGCTAAAGTACATGCTTAGAATCTGTTGCCTTGCTTTAAAAGTGCTTATGATCCTTGTTAATGTTAAAAGTTTAAACCTTGATGCATAGTTGAAACATTAAGATGATGTAGACTACTGTTATTGTTAAAGAAACTTTGTTGGTTGTTTAAAGATGCTCTAATCTAATGGATTAATAGAGAAATTTAATCGTGTTGACTAGTGGCTTTAATTTGGAAGTTGATTAGAGTTGTATTTATGTTGTTGCAAAATACTAGTATATTTGGAAGTATGCAGTTGTGTCTCTACAATGCTAGTATTGATATCAATTGAGAAGACATAAAACTTTTTGTTAATGATGTTGTTAAGTGCAGTGTTAATGTTAGTATTCAATCTATTTTAAATAGTTGGAGTATGTTGTGTGACACTTCAATACCATAGACGGTTCTCGTTAGAAACCGTGTCTGATACTTCAATATCACAGACGGTTCGAATTATACACCGTTTGTGAAATTCAAGTATCACAGACGATTTCAAATTACAACCGTCTATGATACTTGACTTTCACAGACGGTATATAATTCGAACCGTCTGTGATTTTTTTTTTCACAGGTGGGTAGAAAACCGTCTCTGATGATCTCTTTCATCACAGACACATTGTTACTGACGTTCACAAAACTGTCTGTAATGACGTTTGTGAACCGTCTGTAATGATGTTTTCTATAGTAGTGTAAGTCGCCTCATTCCAATTCCATTGACGTACCTTTGGAAGGTAGACTTTGGCAAAAAATTTGTGAGTAAATATGCTAGATTTTCACATGACTTAGTTTGCATTATTTTTATCTCACCATTCTTTTGGAGTTCGTGAGGATATAAGAACTTAGGAGCAATATGCTTCGTGATATTACTCTTTACATAACCCATTTGCATTTGTGCAACACAAGCAGCATTATCTTCATAGATAATAGTAGGGGTATTGACGGTATTCATACCACATGACTTCTGGACGTGGTTAATTATATGTTTTAGCCAAACACATTCCCGTGAGGCTTCATATAAAGATATAATCTCTGAGTGGTTGGTAGAAGTGGCTACCAAAGTCTGTTTGAAAGACCGCCAAGAAATAGCTGTACCACAGCAGAGAAATACAAAACCAGTCTTAATTTTGGCACTGTGGGGATCAGACAGATAGCCAACATCCATATTTTCCCCCATGGTTAAGTCTTGGTTCTTCAGGAAAAACAATCCAAGATCTTAGGTACCTTAGAGGTATATGAGTAAAGTCTTGATATTAGCCCAATATCTTCTGGTTGGGACTATACTGTTTCATGCTAGCAAATTTATTGCGAATGTAATATCAGACCTTGTGCAATTCACAAGATACATAAGTCTTTCTCATTTTTCATTCCTTGGTCTAAATGGGTCTTTGTCCGCTTCAAGGGATCTTACTACCATGGGGGTTTTCAAAGGATGAGATTTATCCATGTTAAATCTTTCCAATACCTTCTTGGTATAGGCAGACTGGTGTACTAAAATTCCTTCTAAGAAATGCTCAAGTTGCAGGCCTAAGCAAATTTTGGTTTTACCCAAATCCTTCATCTCAAACTCCGTCTTGAGGTAAGCATTTTCTTCCTTTATTTCCTCTGTGGTTCCGATGATATTCATATTATCGACATATACCGAGATGATACAAAATCCATTCTGGAATTTCTTTATGAACACACAGTGAAAATCATCATTATTAGAATATCCCTTCTTCAGGAGGAATTTACTAAGTCAGTTGTACCACATCCTTACCGACTGTTTTAATCCGTATTCAGTGACCCATATAAATATACGGCCAATACATCCATCAACTGTATTGATAAGTTTAAGCTTGCTGCCATTAATATTAAATTTCAGAACGTTATTTCACTCATTACAGGAGAACAGGTTTCATCATAATCGATGATAGGTCTCTACTAAAACCCTTGTGCTACAAGCCTCGCTTTATATCTCACCACCTGGATATTTTCATGTCTCTTCAGGATGAAAAATCAATTTGATCCTACAGGGAATATTTCAAGAAATGTTCAGTCAACAAGGCAAAGAACTTTTCTCTTATTAAGCGAGCGCTGCCTCAATTGCTTTTTCATTTGACCCTATATGAGCGCTCCTGGCACTCTGCCATGGACTTTGGTTCTGGATCCAGATTTTAGCAATTTTTAGAGGCAAAATATGTCGACAATTGCAGTCTTTCTTTATATATAATTCTCCTGCATCACTCCAGGGATATTTGTTTATTAATTTCTTCTAGCTCCTCATGATTTCCCACAATGAAGTCTAGGTGTTCTAACTTCCCAGTGTTGGATTGTGCACACAAATATACGCTGTGGTTATCATCTTCAGGATGGATCACTTCAGGGATGTTAGCATCTTCTAGATGGCTCACTTCAGGGATTTTGTCAACATCACGTTGAGCTTCTTCCACTGTCATGGGTAGTGTTCTTAATTATTTGGTTCTGAATTTCTACGGACGTCTCCTCGAAATTGAGTCCCGTGCACCTGGAGGCCTCCCCCTCATTTTCTCATGAGGGTCAAGAGTGGATTCAATATCCTTTTAGGATATTTCCACTCTTTCAGGTGCATATACTGCAGGTATATGAGATCTTTCCACTACCTTATGATTAGTGAAGGCATTTGGCAGATTAATAGCTTATTTGTTGCAGATTTATTACTTTCTGAACTTCAAGTTCGGTCTCTTTAGTGCGTGGATCTAAGGACTCGGCATTCTTTATTGTGGTACTTATCTCCCCCTAATGCCGAAAAAGTCCTTAGTACAATCAGTGCACCGAGCTGTGTATAGATCTCAAACTTTCGGTGAAGTCCCATGGTGGTATGCTGTGGTGGAGAGACTGGCATGTATACAACACAGCCAAATTTTTCGCAGATGGGAAATACTTAATTCTCTTCCATGCACTATTTGCAACGGGGAAATTCCATAATATGCAGTTGATTTGAGTTGAATTAATATCGCGGTGTGCAACACTGCGTGGCCCCAGCAATTGGTGGGTATCTATTATTCTGCAAAAATGGCTAAGCAATAAATTTTATTCCTTTAATAATGACTCTACAAGGCCATTCTAATGTGTGGACATGAGGTACTAAAAGTTATCCATTAATTCCCAGGACCACATAATAATCATTAAATGCTTTTGAGATTAAACTCGTTAGCATTGTCTATTTGAATAGACTTGATTCTTTCTTCTGGAAAGGAGGCTCTTAAAAATTTTGGGCAATTAATTTTTGGCAGAAGCGTGGTTCCTAGTAGATAAGAGACATAAAATATCTGAAAGGGCCCAGCAGGAGCTGAAAATGTCCACATATATCACTTCGAATTTTCTCCAGGAAATTCAGTGATTCCTCTAAAAGTTAGAGGATCTAACTATAAGTTTTCCTATAGCACAAACAGGGCATAAGAAATCTTCAAGTCTAGGAAAGTCTTTCTGCTTTGGCCAGCAGAATTACTAATTATTTTATCATAATATTCAACTCAAGATTACCAAGTCAATCTACAAGATCTTTAAATATCTCTGAGTTTTTATCGCAACACAAACTTCAGGTTTTATATATACGTAGTATAACCCAGAGAAGAAGGGAGGAAGTTTTTCAACCACACATTTATTACACCCATTAAACTTAGCCATGAGTAGGTATTCAGTACCATCCTCTTTCTATGTCTGTATATGGGTATCATTCAGACTAATGTCTTTAAGATATAAATGAGTACAACTGGACTCAGGGTATAATATGACATTCTTCCAGTGCCAACTATAAGATCATCGCTTCTGGTGATAGTCATAATTTTCAAATCACTTAGTGTGGTATAGCTGTCTTCTAGACAAATTTATTTCTCCTTCGCTGGATTATACATTGTTCTATATTAAAGGTATGACTTAACAATCAAACAATTATTGCATCAGGAAGAATTGTAGAATATAGGACAAGGATAGCACAAGAATGAGCAAATATTCTGGAAAAACACCTTATTTGACTATTATTGATAATTGCTCAACAGGAGCATAGACCGAATGTTCATGTAGGAACATAAATATTCAAACTAATAATATGAGGCTCTTAAGGAGACTCAACTAATGGAAATACGACATAAAGCAAAAAGGGGTACAAGGAAACTATTGCAAGTCTCCATATAAGTCATGTTCCTCCTCCTGGGGAATATTTGTATTCTTCTGGAATTCCACAAGTTCAGTACCAAGAAGGTCATCTTCCTCCATGGGCGATCACCATATCCGAGAAGGCTTTCTTTGAGCTTGACCGTAGGGTCGGTGACGTTGTCGTCCTTCTTCCCACCTTTTTGTTCAATGAAGTGTGCCTCAACCTTTTTTTCTTGATTCTTCTGGAATCTCCCAGTGGATTTCATGTAAAGTTCCGCCAGGTGCTTTGCAGTGCGATAGGTACGTGACCAATGGCCAACGCACCCACACCTAAAGCACGACTGAGGAGGGTTAGGTGCCTTATTGGCTGGACCTTGCTGTTGGGAGGTTCCAGTACCTTTCCCTTTACCTTTCCATTAGGATTTTCCCTTTCCCTTTTGGTTTCTGCCATTCTTCCATTTATTCCCCTTATACATTTGGCCTTTTTTGCAGCCATGGCTATTACTAGCCTGTTGAGCGGTAGCATGTGCTTGGGCAATGCTTGATTTCCTTAGCATTTGCATGATGATTCTTCAACAGGAGTTCATCATGCTTTTCTGCTTCTAGCAGAACACTAATAAGCTCAGAGTACTTATTGTACTTTGCATGACGGTACTGTTGCTGTAGTATCATCATGTTGGGGTGGAAGGTGCACAAGGTTTTGTGGATCATTTCAGCATCAGTAACTTTCTGGTTACAAAACGTTAATTTAGCGACAAGTTTGTGCATTACAGAATTATATGCTGCCACAGATTTAAAATCCTAAAAGCATAGGAGGGTCCATTTGTGTTGTGCTTCTGGCAACAACACAGATCTTTGCTGGTTATAGCGTTCCTTCAAGGAATTCCATAATACCAGCGGGTTCGCCTCCATCAAGTATTCGGCCTTCAGGTCCAGATGAAGATGGCGCCTCAGGAAATGTAAAGCAGCGCATTTTGCAAGTTCGGGCATAGCAGGTGCACCAGCTTCAGGCTGGGCAATAGCAGCTCCAAGTGCTCTAGCTGTTAGGTTGATTTTGGCATCCATTGCCCAAGTGAGATAATTGCTACCATCCAGGGCAAGCATAGCAAATTCCCTTTTTGCGATGTCAGACATATCCTATATGTAAGCAATACGAAATTTTACTACTGGTAAAATATTATTTTGAATGCATCCTCATTGAATCAATAAAGTTTTGGTCATATCTATTCAGTAGATAATTATCACAATTCTCCCAGAATTTTCCTAGCATTTAGCAATTTTCTGTTAATTATACAGCAATTTTCCAGCATTACTTAATAACAAAAAAAATTCCAACATCAATTAAACGCGGCATAATGCTAATTACATCTTATGTAACACTTGTTGGCTGGGAGTGAAAACAGGTAATGAATGTCTCCGTCAGCTCGACTCATGGCCAGGTCAACCCGCCCCTAGGGCTCACATGAGGGAGGGAGCACTTCCCGTTTCCAGGTGCCAATTAAAGAACCAAGCCTCATGTGTGTTTTCCTAGACACCAATTGTCTTGCATCTTTTTCTTCATTACTGAAATCAAATCCCAACTACTCATGTCCTCAAAATTTTCTAGCAAATTTTGCAATTCTCCGTTAATATTTGAGCAATTTTCAGAATTACTTATGTAACAGAAAAGTCAATTTACCACATATTAAACATGGCAAAAGCTAGAAAATAAACCCAGGGTATGGGGCTTCCAATAGTGTGCTAAACAATTTTTTTTGATCGGCAGTAACAGATCAAGAACGATCTCTAATAGTATATTAGATCAATACATCCAATGAGACAATCTACAGGATTTTGATCATGCATGATTACTTACGTTCTTGATGCCAGATGTGTTGACTATCGCGTAGGACTTTTTCGGTGATCCGAGTGGATGCCGGCTTGATGGCAAGTTGATTGCAGATCGGATCGGGCGATAACGTGTTGTGAAATAAGATTGTTCACCCACGCCAATCCGCGGCACGCCAAGCAATCACACGAACAGAAGAAAAAAAGCGCACACAATATAGGGGAAAACCTCTCTCTTTATTAGATTGATCTTTTCTGTATAAGGCAATGCCCTATATATAGTGGAGGACACCTGGAGATTAATTCAAATTCGCCCACCATGGATAGAGTCCTTCTCTCCGGGGATACAAATTCTATCCATATCATAACATATTGTTCCTTAGAGCATCTCCAGCAAGGGCCCCTAAAACAGGGTCCCTATTTTGGATTTAGGGGCTCCCCCTATTTTTTGAGGCCCTGTTTTCAGAACACAAGTCCAGCAACAGCCCCTAAATCTCAGCCCCTATTTTACTTTTTCTCCTATTTTGACATATCCGCTATGTATAATCTTTATTTGACACCACTAAAATTCAATCAAAAATATTTGTAATACATAAAACATAAGCATATTAACATTTACAATTTAAAAACATGATATTTCAAATTTAAATTTAAAATTTTCAAAACATGATAAAATTTTCGAAGCCTCTCATGTATTTCCCTATCTTCAATAATAGAGGTTGTACTCGTGTCCCTGGGAAATGGGGTTGAGGAGGCAAATTTAGGGGCCTCCTAATTTTAGGGGCTTGAGTTGGGGCCCTCTGGGAATTGGGGCTGAGGAGGCAAATTTAGGGGCCCCCTAATTTTAGGGGCTTGAGTTGGGGCCCTGCTGGATCTGTTTTTTTTACTACACTCCCTATTTTAAAGTTTAGGGGCTGGTTTAGGGGCTCTGCTGGAGATGCTCTTACAAACTCCAACTCGACAAGTACCGACCACCACGTAGCCGATTCTCATGCAGCCGCATGTCACGGAGCACTCTTCTGTGCCGCATGCCTTTGCAATATGCACTAGGATTGCACCGACCTGAACGCCTCTCACGCCACGCCGAGGCTTCGCTCCTACACTCATGCATGTCCACACCCGACGCCAGCTCCGGTGCCACGTACCTGTGCCAGCCGCCGCTCATCCTGACAGCTTCACGTGTTGCGTGACTGACTGCTGGATATTGGTGGTGCAGCGCATGAGTCTGTACTCGAAGACACTCACGCCGCTTTAGAGGTGGACATCGTGCCGTGCCGGGCCAGCCCGGCACGGGCCCATCGTGTTTCATGCTTGAACCGTGCCAGGCCGTGATGGCCCTGCCCATCGTGTTTACTGTGTCATGTCGTGCCGGCCCAGCTCGCCTTCGGTGACTCCAAGCACGGCCCATTTACGCTTCGTGCCTGCTTCATGTCGTGCCGGCCCAGGCCTGGTCCATTTACACTATTGCGACAAGAGGAAAGGAGACGGAGACACATATTGCTCAATCTCTTTCAGTTCTATTTTGCCCGTTACTCCCTCTCTCTCGACCGTTCCTCTCAATCTCTCTCTTGCCTGTTGCCTCCCTCTCTCTCGGTCATTGGCCGACAAAAGAACAAGAGATGGTCATCTGTAGAAAGCCCAACAGTACTTTTTCTCTCGAAAAAATCATCACTCATAACCTCGACAACATTAGAAATCTAGTGAAATAAAATTATTGTAGATAAGTGACATAATATATCCATCAACAACAATGAAATTGTGACAGTAGATCTGTGTCCGTGCCTCCGCCGTGCTGTGCCTGCACGGGCCCGGCCCAAACGGTCGTGCCGGACCATGCTGCCCATCGTGCTCTGATCTTAGGCCCGGCGCGGCCCGTACTACAGTGTCGTGCTGGCCCAGCACGGCCCACCCCGTGCCGTGCTGGGTTTTGAACCGGGCTGGACCACTGTGCTTCGGGCCGGCCCAAAAAGGCCCGGCCCAAGTGCCCACCTCTACGATGATAGCTAGCCTGTCTCAGGTGCAACAGTGGTAGTCTTATCGGGGCAAGCGTGATACCAAGATTAAAACCTCGCTTTGATACCAATTGCTGGGTTTAGCTTTGATCATCAACACGCATGAACACGAAGAAGAACACAGAAGTTTTGAGGCAATTTTTGTCGTGTTATTGTTTCTTGCTTTCTTACTTACAAAACTCAGGATTACCTCTGAATTTATACACAAACTATAGCCCTAGGAAACAGAAGAAGATCCTACTTCTTTATTCTAATCGGATCAGACGCAAGATTATCTCTAACAGTCTGTTGGACTATATGCAACATTTTTTTTTGAGAAAAAGAGAAAAAGAATGGGCAAGCAAGCAAGCTGAGGAATCTTGATTAAGTAGGAGTTGTTGACTGCTCATGATATCAAATCATTGTTTAATTTGCAGCAGAGTCAGAGTCTTCTAACAAGCTAGTTAATTAGTTAATACATTTGTTTGTTTGGTCATGTCGATTGGCACTAATGCACAACGGTGACATCCTAGAATATTGGCTTGGAGATCGCCCAAATCTTCCTTGGGACGGCGGGAGAGGACATGAGTGGTGAATGGTGATGGCATTGGAAGTGATGATGCGTGGCTAGGTCATGTGCCGCCATGTGCCAGCGACTCCCCGGCGGTTGATCGGTCGGTTATCGCCATGTACCCAGGCGCGGCGCTGGCCCCACGTCAATCGAGTATGAATGTATGCATGGCTTGACGAATGAAACGGACGGGTAGATCAATACACATGACCTTGATATCGTCGTTGGTCTCCATACCGACCGGATGTGAGTGCTAGGCTAGTTAGGACCATGCATGCATTACAGTCATCGTAGCAGGAGCAGCTAGCACATGGTGTCGGTTGATGTCTGGTGTTTAGTAGCTTTGAATGCGCGCTCCCAAGAATCCATCGATCGATCGGTTACCGATATCCTGCCGGCCACAATGTGCATGTACATTGTTGGGTAGTGTCCAAATAGATACCAAACGAGAATTAAACATCACAGTTTCACACAAATGTGATTGTCAGATATCGGTCGATTCTTGAATACTAGATCATTCACAAAATGTAGAATAGGTAATTAAGGGCTTGTGAGCCACGCTTCCTCCGTTTACAAGTTACCTGTTCGAGTTGCTACCGTGTTAACGCACGTTGTTAGTTGGCTAGCCACTAACTGGGCGGCGCGATCGAACGGCTGGCTGTCGGTGTTATTAGTTGTTCTGATTCTGACAACGATGGACGAGTTAACTACCGAGAACAGAGATTAATGAAATCACCAGAGAAGCACATATAATATTCTTTCAAGTCAAATCAACGCACAATAACACAAGAAATCGCCTACCTTAGTTGTGACCATTAAGGCAACAGTTGCAATGCGAGCTCTGATCCAATTCTTAATTCTAAGGTTTCGTTTGGCAACTTGGAACCGGATCGTTTCTATTAAATTCTAGAAGAAACCCAATCAAATTGGCTAAAGCTCGGAACGATTAATTCTTCTCGGATCGTTTCCTTTTTTTCCACTCTGTGGTCGAATCGGTTTCAACCCTGTTCCACCCGATTCACAAAATCCTATCCGAAACGTTTTTACCAAGAATCTGAAACCGTTTCCGTTTCTACTGAAACCTGAAACCGTTTCCGTTTCTACTAGAACCTGAAACCGTACCAAACAAGACTAAGTATATATTGAACTCTTAATAAACTCATCACACTACTCTCAAGTGGGTCACGGTCTCAAGACTCGTATATACCTGAATCTGGTCTGCATTCCCCCAAATCCCGATTAATGTTAGTTTAAGCTATAGTAATTAATCATGGCAAGTTGCCCACGTAGCTACGATTTTGAGCTCTATCTTCCATGTGATCTAGCCGTCCACGATTTGGATCGGGCGCCAACCGCCCGTCTCGATCGGACCGGCGAGCCGCGTCGGCCGGACGGGGCGGCGGCCGCGAGCGAGCGACATGGCCAGCACAATCGTCGAACCGCACGCGGTCTCATGCATGCCTGCCACTATGCGCGCCAGTGGTTAACCTCGCTAGTTGGTTTATCCTAATTAGCATGCCTCGAGCCCCTTGCTAATAGCTGTGTTAATTAAAGAAACACCGGTCATGTGGTATGCCCTAGTTGGTAAGTGGATGTTTAATTTAGGAATTGACTAATTGTGGCGATTCAACATGTTTATCGGCTCCGGTTTTTCTTTTTTCTCTCTCTCTTGCTCTAGTTTTTCGGCTTCGTCTTAACGGTATTACCCGGTTTCATCGACTTAATCTTTTTTTTATAGATTCTATTTGTATTTTTCTTTCTACAGACGTTGGCTGTAACTATATAATAATTGATTAACTGTGCGCATCTCACTACTACAAAAAGGCTTCGCCTCATTACAGATGGTTTTGATAAACCGTCTATGATGAGAAACACCACATACGGTTCTTTAGTGGAACCGTCAGTGAGAACATCACAAACGGTTCAAAACCGTCTGTGATGACTCCTGTAACCATCACAGACGGTTTTATTTAGAAACCGTCTGTGATATATAGCAATATCATAGACGGTTTTATTATAAAATCGTCTATGATGACTCCTGTAGCCAAAAACCGTTTGTGATATCAGCAATATCTCAGACGGTTTTAGTATAAAATCGTCTGTGATGGCTCTTGTAGATATTTCGCACGGTTAGTAAAAATATCATAACTTTTAACTCGTAATTTTGGTCAGAGTGTTCTTGTACTTTCTAGAATTAGCACGATGAGCTCTCCAATTTTTCTTTCGGGCAACAAGTCTGATTCGGTTTACAAATAGGAAATCCGAACACGTTTGGTAAAATGGCCATAACTTTTGACTCGTAACTCCGATCGTGACGTTCTTTGGCTCGTTGAAAAGCTAATGAGAAGTTCCATCCGAAAATGCAGAAGCCTAAAAATCAGGAGGCCTTTCAATGATAGTTTTCTTGAGTGCAAGCGCGGCGACAAAATTCCAAAAAAACATCGTTCAAGGCCTCAAAACGGCCTTCGAAGTTTTGTACCCGTTTCAGAGTATGAGACAACACTAACATATAGCTCAAATCGTGTTCGGAGTATGATAACATTAAAATCGGTGTTTGGATGCTCTGCGGGGTTAAGGGGAGAGAGACGCATTGCACATCACATGCGATCATGCCAGCACTAAAGTATTGGATCCTATAAGACCCTGTTTGGCAACTTGAAACCGGGCCGTTTCTATTGGAATCTGGGAGAAATCCAGCCAAACAGGCTAAAGCTCGGAACGATTCTCCTCAGAACATTTCTTCTTTTTCCACATTGGGGTCAAATCGCCCTCAACCCTGTTCCACCCCGATTCATAGAATCCAGACAGTAGCCAAACAGTGATTCTGATTCTACCTGAAACGTTTCTACCAAGAATCTGGAACCGTTTCCGTTTCTACTAAAATATGCCTAAGAATTTCGAAGTTAAGCGTGCTTGGGTGAGAGTAGTACTAGGATGGGTGACCTCTCAGGAAGTTAAATCCGCTGAATCCCGTTAGCATTTCTAAGTTAAGTGTGCTTTGGGCAAGAGTAGTAGTAGGATCAGCCACATGAGGTTGATGCTGAATCCCATTAGAATCCAAGACAGCGTTTATGTAGTGCTGAATTATGCATATCACAGATGGTTCTGAATTATGCATATCACATACGGTTCTAAATATTAGAATCGTCTATGATGATCTCATCACAGACGGTTCCTATTTAGAACTGTCTGTAATGACATTAATATCACAGACGGTTTTAGGCTAGAACCGTCTGTGATAACAGATTATCACAGACGGTTCGTGATTAGAACCATCTGTGTTGTGTATTTCACAGACGGTTCACAAATCGTCTGTGATATGTAATGATTATAACTGACACATGGTTATAGACTGTTCGGAAAACCGTTTGTGATGACGGTTCTGAACCATCTGTGATGTCCTTTTCTGTAATAGTGTGGTATGATCACATGTGATGTGTAACGCATTCCTCTCCCCTTAACCCCGCAGAGCATCCAAAAATCGATTTTAATGTTCTCATACTCCGAACACGGTTTGAGCTATATTTTAGTACTCCAAAACGGGTACAAAACTCCAGAGACCGTTTTGAGACCATAAACGATGTTTTTTTTTAATTCTGTCACCGCGCTCACACTCGCACAAATAATAATTGAAAGACCTGCTAATTTTTGGACTTTAAGCATTTTTGGATGAAGTTTCTCTTAGCTTTCCAACAATGCGAAGAACACCCCATCAGAGTTATGAGTAAAAAGTTATGGCCATTTTACCAACGTAGAGGTGAAGACTATTTATGTTAATTTTTGGCTAGAACTGATACAGATAATATTATGTGTGTCGGTTTTTGGCTAGAACCGACATAGATAATATTATTTATGATGGTTTTCTGGCTAGAACCGATAAAATAATAGGACTACTATATGTGTCGGTTTTTTGCTAGAACCGACACAAAAAATTAGACTATTTGTGTCGTTTCCAATTTAGAATCGACACAAATGTATTTGTGTCGATTTTTAATTGAAACCGACACAAATAATGTATTATTTGTGTCGGTTTCAATTAAAAACTAATAAAAAGTCTTTCTACTATTTCAAGTTTTAGAATCGACACAAAAATTTTATCTGTGTTGATTCCATAAAACCAACACAGATAGACTATCACCTATTAGATGTCTTGTAGTACTGGGATTTTAACCCACGAAACACATGTGGTAGGGTGAGGGAGGGTTATAACTTATCCCTGTCAAAGCATTTTACCTGAAACTCAGGATAAAATGCGTGACCACCACAACTAATCCTCACATTACATGTTTTATCCTACTAACGCAACTAACACACCTAAAATAGTGAAACAACTAGCTAGCACTATTACTGAAAAGATCATCACAGATGGTGCAAAAACTTCATCACAAACAGTTTTCTAAACCATCTGTAAGCATGTATCTCTGCACCTCAGGGAGATCAGTCCTTACCCTTAGACTCTTAAGCAGCTAGTGGTCATGTTCCTACTTCTCCCACGCGAGGAGTAGAGGTCATTTCTGCTTCTGGACCTCCCAGTCACATTCAGCGGGCTCATCCATCTGATTAGATCATTGGAGATCTGTTTGAGCGAGTCACTCGCTCTAAGTCAAGTCTATCCTGTAACACCCCGGCATTTACTATGCCTGAATGTTACCAAACATAAGCTAATCAACATCTAAATACCACATTTAACATAAAATTCCAGCAAAGGTGCATAGGCTAAAAACCGAGATTTCGGCAGCACCTCCTTTGTTTTATCATGAATTTAAGGAACAGCAACAATATAGCATTATATGGCAATAAGAGAAACATCTAAAACAGCAATAAATAAAGTCTTAACGACAATAAAAGACTAACATCAAGCTCTTAAAGTTCCAAGTGTCAAACAAACAATAGAACTCTCATTAACCAAGCTAAGACTTAATTTTAAAGACCATCACACGCAATTTATTATCCAACTAAATGAATTGACTTGGGAAAACATTAAGGTGAAGCAACGTGTGAGAGTGTGACTATTCCCCTTTCCCGCATGCCGTTCTCATGGTACCTAAAACAACAAGAAAACACAAGGGTGAGTTCGAAAACTCAGCAAGCATACTGCAATGGACAACAAGCATAACAACAAGTCAATAACATCTTTCATCATGTATAACATCTCATTCATGAATACTTAACAATATCATCATCAATTTGTATGCGATGTAATGCATTGCTCCTAACCCTCTGGAACCTCATACCGGTATGGGAAGTACACACCCGTCGGTGTGCACCCTTTCCCCCTTCCATCCCGAAGATGGAGGGTGCCTACTCGCTTCCAAACACCACGTGGATGGAATCACGACATAGGACTTACTCAATGGCGTTCCGGATTAGTCATAACTTTCTCACCGACCTTGCCGGACTAGTTAAGACTTTCTCACCGCCCTCGCCCTATCTCATGACATGCATGCAACCATGCCAAATATCATATTCAATTCACATATTAACACATGGCATCATAATATGTTAAACATGCTCATCATATCATATCAATCATTAAAACATGGCAAGTGGACATATATCATGTAGGCAATTCCATCTAATTTCAACATGCAACCTACAACTTGCTATCCATCACAACACACTTGCCTCAACCACGTGCAACGGATTGGCGGGAAGAAGAGGGAACTCCTCGGGTCACACCACCTGCACATAGGCATCACACACTCACAATCATAACCTCAAAACAGTACACACGCCCCCATCTAACCCGACATTGCCAACTACTCGCAAAACCTAAAAACAGAGGTTCTGTCCCGGCGGGACAGCAACCTTGCAAAAAGCATAACTTGAGTTCTGGGACTCCAAATCGAATAAACGAGTACACCGTCGCGAAGCTTAGGAAATTTCCCAACTTTTTCTAGTTATAGGGAAAGACTGATTCGGACTCTAAAATTGTTTAATCTACAGATTACCACAATCTGTTCCAGTTACGTCACAGATTTTTAGGCGCTCGGTAAAACAGCCATAACTTTCAAACGGCTGATCGGAAATTAACGTGCTTTATGTCCACGGAAAGATAATTAAATTATCTACAAGTTCCTAGAAGTCCGTACGGACTGATTCGGATTCTAAATCGACGGAAACTCGAACCCTAGTTCGACCGCTCAATCTGCCCGAAAACAGAAACGTGGACAAGTTTAGATCTAACCCAAATTACTTCAAACCAGCGCCTCCAATTGATCTAAAAACTTGATAAACACCCTAATAACAGTACCTAGATCACATCCAAGGATCCTCAAGATCATACCTTTGCCCGAAGCGCAAAACTCCAATCAATCTCCGCGAATCTCCTCGCGAATCGCTCCTCGCTCCACGTTCCTCGCTCCTCGCTCCTTGCTCCTCGCTCCTCGCTCCACGGGATGACTCCACAAGGTGCAGGGGTGGGGAGGCCACCCTAGGGCAGCAAGGGGTGTATGGGAGGTGGTGTTGAGGTGGAGTAAAGGGAGGGGTGCGACGGTTTTGGGGGGCTAGGGCTTAGGGAGGGGAGGGAGGAGAGGCGCAAGAGGGGAGGTGGGGCGCAATATGGGGAGGTGGGGCGCAAGGGGCTGGGGAAGCCCCTTTTACCAGCCCTCAACCCAATCCTAGTCCGTTACGGAGTCCTAATCCATCCCACCAAAGCCCACCAAGGCCCAAAACTCCTCAGGAAGGCCCAAAACCCAAAACGGCCCTAAACGGCCGGAAACGTTATTAACCCCCGAAACATATGATTTTAACCTTATATCCACATCTCATACTGAATTTAAACTGATCAGGGTCAAAAATTAAGGATATGACACTCCGAGGTGTTAAATTCTTCCCCCCTTCAACTGGATTCGACCTCTAATCTAATCGCACCAATCCCGTAACCCAGCAAAACCTAAGTCAGACAGATTTTCACATCACATTCATGAGGTGAAAAGCTAGGGATACTTCTCGCGCATGCGAGATTCCGACTCCCAAGTCGCTTCTCTCTCGTCGATGTGACCACAAGACCTTGACAAACTTAAGCGTCTGTTCTTCATCACTCGCTCTGAAGTCCCGAGAATTTCCAGACGGGACTCGAAGGTGAGGTCTGCTCAAGCACTAATGGTTCCAATGGAACCACCAACTCCGGATCGTGCAAGTATTTCTTCAACATCGAGACATGGAACACATCATGCACACCTTGCATGGATTCCGTAGCTCTAGGCGATAGGCCAACCTGCCAACTCGGCGAGGATAGGAAAAGGCCCAACATACCTTGGGTCGAAGCTTTCCTTTGGTGCCAAACGCACCACACCCTTGGTGGGAGATACTCGCAAGAGTACGCTATCACCCACCTCAAACTCCAAGTCTCGCCGCCTCACATCAGCATAGCTCTTACATGCGCTCTGTCTGCGAGAAGGTTTTGCCGAACCTCCGACACGCGATCAACGATCTGCTGAACCCAATCCGGCCCAAGAATAGCTCTCTCGCCCACAAAGATCCCAACAAAGTGGCGATCTGCACTTCCGACCATACGATTACCTCATAAGGAGCAGCCGGATCTTTGGAATGGTAGCTGTTATTGTAAGCAAACTCTGCAAGGGGCAAATGGTCTTCCCAGCTACCCTTCCAAGCCATCACACAGGCCCCGAGCATGTCCTCCAAAGTTTGGATGGTACGCTCAGGCGCCCATCTGTCTGAGGGTGAAAAGCGGTACTATGGCAAAGGCTGCGTACCCAAAGCACTCGCAAACTCTCCCGAGAACTTGGAGACGAACTTAGCATCCCGATCGAGAGATAATGGTCTTGGGTACACCATGCAATCTCACAATCTCCCGCACATAGATGGGAGCCAACTCGCTCGCTGAATTGGTCGTGCGGATGGGAATGAAATGCGCAGACTTGCCGAGACGGTCCACCACAACCCAAACAGCATCCTTCCTCGTGGAGAACGAGGTAGACCAACCACGAAATCCATGGAGATGTCATCCCATGGCCACACAGAACCTCCAATGGCTGCAACAGACCGGCGGGACGCTTATGCTCAGCTTTGATCTTCCGACAGATCCCACAAGACGCCACATACTTGGCAATATCCACTCTCATCCTTTTCCACCAGAAATTCTTCTTCAAGTCCTGTACATCTTGGTCTCTCCAGGATGGACCGTGTCTGAGTGCGATGAGCTTCTCTCGAATGTCTTCTTTCACTTGAGATTTGGGCACGCCTGCACGGCCCTGAAACCTCAAAACTCCCGCATCATCAACGGTAAAGTCTCCCGACTTGCCATCCTCAAGGCGTTCCTCACCTGCTGGAGCAAACGATCATCTTCTTTGTGCCTCCCGCGACACGCCGGAATCGGCCGACTCAAGAATCAATTGAGTTTCAGCTTGCACGGTCCCCGCAGCGTAGGAGACTCCCAAGCGCTCAAAATCAGCAACAAGACAATCAACAACAGGGGCATTGTCTTGCGATCGAGAGCGTCGGCCACCACATTTGCCTTCCCGGATGATACTTTGGATAGTGAGGTCATAATCCTTTATCAATTCTAGCCACCTCCTCGCCTCAAGTTCAAATCTTTACGAGTAAAGATGTACTTGAGGCTCTTGTGATCGATAAAAATATCACAAGATTCGCCATACAAATAATGCCTCCATATCTTCAATGCAAACACCACGGCGGCTAGCTCAAGATCATGGGTGGGATAGTTACGCTCATGCTTTTTCATTTGCCTCGAAGCATAAGCAATCACCTTGCCATTTTGCATGAGCACACAACCAAGTCCCAACCGAGAAGCATCGGAATAAACAGTGAAGCGCTTCCCAGGTTCGGGAAGGGTAAGAACAGAGGCGATCACTAACTTCTCCTTCAAAGTGCAGAAGTTGTGCTCACACTCTGCGATCCTTTGGAACTTCATCCCCTTCGAGTCGGTTGTGAAAGTGGCTTGGCAATGATAGAGAAATCCTGCACAAAACGCCGATAGTATCCAGCCAACCCAAGGAAACTACGCACCTCTTTGACATTGGAAGGCCTCTTCCAATCCAAAACTCTTGAGACTTTGCTAGGATCTACCGATATGCCCTACGGATTGATGATGTGGCCAAGAAAACCCACTTACGAAATCCGTAACTCGCACTTTTTCAGCTTAGCAAAGAATTGATTCTCCTCGGGTACTCAAAGACAAGCCTCAAGTGTCGCTCATGCTCCTCTTCCGATTTAGAGTAAATCGAGAATGTCATCGATGAACACTACCACAAACTCATCAAGGTACTTGTGTAGCATCTTGTTCATCGCCTCCATAAAGACAGCGAGGAGCATTAGTTAGTCCAAAAGACATAACTTTAAATTCATAATGCCCATACCTAGTGGAGAAAGCGGTCTTCTCAATGTCCTGCTCCCTCACACGGATCTGATTATACCCGATCAAGATCAATTTTGGAGAACACCTTTGCTCCCTTGGTTGGTCAAACAGATCCTCGATGCGAGGCAAAGGATACTTGTTTTTGACTGTCACTTGGTTAAGAGCACGATAATCAATGCACATACGCCAACTTCCATCCTTCTTCGAGACGAAGAGGACGGGTGCTCCCATGGCGATACGCTACGCCGAATGAAGCCTTTGGCCAGCAGATCCTCCAATCGCTTCTTCAACTCGTCTTGAAAAGGTCGAGCCAAGCGGTATGGAGAGATAGAAATAGGTCGAGTGCCCGGAGCAAGATCAATACGAAACTCCACATTCCTCACGGGAGGTAGACCAGGCAACTCGTCGGGGAACACATCAACGAACTCCTTCACTACAGAAATCTCCTCAATGGGGCCGAGGAAGATGGTTTCTCAGACAAAGTCATGAGGAAACCCAACAGCCTCAAACGCCGACCAGAAAACAAACTAGTCAAAGCAAAGCCAGGCTGGAGGGTATACCACCCTGAAAGGTCAACTCTTCCCGGACGGGCCTCGCAAGGCAGCTGTCTTCCAAACAACAGATCTTAGCACGGCATCGATGCAGCCAGTCCATGCCCAAAATGACATCAAAAGGAGCCAACTGGATCACCATGAGATTGGCAAAGAAAACCTCATCATCAATGGCAATGGTGCAACCAGGGCAAACCAAAGAACTAGCAATCAAACCCCAGGAGAATCGACTAACACGGACTCGTAAATCCGCTGAACTCCCAACTTAGCTCTACTAGCAAACTCCGACGACACAAAAGAATAGGATGCTCGGAATCAAATAGAACAAAGGCATCAACGGAATCCACGAGCAGAGTACACGAAACCACCTCTGGATGCCGGTGACTCGGCGGTCGGCAAAGCGTACACTCCTGGTGGCGCCAGGGACGAATGAGCCCGACTCGGTGATGCCCCATCAAGGTGGGGCGGAGGAGGCAACTGAGGAGGAGCAGACGGCTGCGGGCACCAGTACGCCGCTGGTGGCGCCCACGCAAAGGGTGGCTGAGAAACAGGAGCAGCCATCATGTGCACCGATCCTCTGGAAGACGCCGCTGGAGTGGGAGGAGAAGGCACTGTCTCCCACTTGATGATGCTACCGGGGTTCATCCGGCAGACTCGCCCCATATGGCCGGGCTTGCCACAGTGGTTGCAACTCCCGGTCCAACCACACTCTGAAGCACGGTGCTCACCACCGCACCCGGAACGATCCGCGAAAAACCAATACAAAACACTTTTCTTTTGGTTCAGCTCAACTAAAGCCAAGAAAAAGAAAAAAAACAGCGAAACCGACCGTCAGAACGGCAGAGAACATCCGAAGGGAACCACCATCAACTCTTCTATTTGACTCCAGTCAACTACCCGATCAAGGACAGAAAGGATAAGCATTCTTCTCCTACAGGGATTAATAGTTCTTCGGTGATGGCGCTAACCGGCCACACCGTCAAACCTCACCGTTACTATGAACCAAAAAGAGGTGACCGAAACCCTTCGGCACCACAACCCCACTTTTATCACCACAACAGGAACAACCCAATCATTTATACAGACAGACTCCGCAACTCTCTGGGAGCCTCGCCCCTGGTCTCCACGGCCACGGCGTCCACGGCCTCTACCCTCGGCATGGTCGCTTAGACAGACAACCATCCAAACACAAAAACATAAACACCAAATCACACAATCAAGATCATAGATCAAACATCATCATAAGCATATCCTTCATTAAATAATTAAGCGCAATGCAATGATGAACCAAAACCCCATCCTACTGTGCAACCAAGTGTGTCAAATTTTAGATTAGTTATACCACTTTTGCAAGTTTTAATGTTGCTATCCTATAACAAAATTTTAGTTAGGACCTAAGCCATGTTTCTAAGTTATTCCACATCATATTTTAGTTGCAACTTAAGGTATGACACTAAAAATACATATTCCAAGGACCTACTGACCGCTCGATACCAAGCTGTAACACCCGGCATTTACTATGCCGAATGTTACCAAACATAAGCTAATCAACATCTAAATACCACATTTAACATAAAATTCCAGCAAAGGTGCATAGGCTAAAACCGAGATTTCGGCAGCACTCTCCTTTGTTTTATCATGAATTTAAGGAACAGCAACAATATAGCATTATATGGCAATAAGAGAAACATCTAAAATAGCAATAAATAAAGTCTTAACGACAATAAAAGACTAACATCAAGCTCTTAAAGTTCCAAGTGTCAAACAAACAATAGAACTCTCATTAACCAAGCTAAGACTTAATTTTAAAGACCATCACACGCAATTTATTATCCAACTAAATGAATTGACTTGGGGAAACATTAAGGTGAAGCAACGTGTGAGAGTGTGACTATTCCCTTTCCCGCATGCCGTTCTCATGGTACCTAAAACAACAAGAAAACACAAGGGTGAGTTCGAAAACTCAGCAAGCATACTGCAATGGACAACAAGCATAACAACAAGTCAATAACATCTTTCATCATGTATAACATCTCATTCATGAATACTTAACAATATCATCATCAATTTGTATGCGATGTAATGCATTGCTCCTAACCCTCTGGAACCTCATACCGGTATGGGAAGTACACACCCGTCGGTGTGCACCCTTTCCCCCTTCCATCCCGAAGATGGAGGGTGCCTACTCGCTTCCAAACACCACGTGGATGGAATCACGACATAGGACTTACTCAATGGCGTTCGGATTAGTCATAACTTTCACCGACCTTGCCGGACTAGTTAAGACTTTCTCACCGCCCTCGCCCTATCTCATGACATGCATGCAACCATGCCAAATATCATATTCAATTCACATATTAACACATGGCATCATAATATGTTAAACATGCTCATCATATCATATCAATCATTAAAACATGGCAAGTGGACATATATCATGTAGGCAATTCCATCTAATTTCAACATGCAACCTACAACTTGCTATCCATCACAACACACTTGCCTCAACCACGTGCAACGGATTGGCGGGACGAAGAGGGAACTCCCGGTCACACCACCTGCACATAGGCATCACACACTCACAATCATAACCTCAAAACAGTACACACGCCCCATCTAACCCGACATTGCCAACTACTCGCAAAACCTAAAAACAGAGGTTCTGTCGGCGGGACAGCAACCTTGCAAAAAGCATAACTTGAGTTCTGGGACTCCAAATCGAATAAACGAGTACACCGTCGCGAAGCTTAGGAAATTTCCCAACTTTTTCTAGTTATAGGGAAAGACTGATTCGGACTCTAAAATTGTTTAATCTACAGATTACCACAATCTGTTCCAGTTACGTCACAGATTTTTAGGCGCTCGGTAAAACAGCCATAACTTTCAAACGGCTGATCGGAAATTAACGTGCTTTACGTCCACGGAAAGATAATTAAATTATCTACAACTTCCTAGAAGTCCGTATGGTCTGATTCGGATTCTAAATCGACGGAAACTCGAACCCTAGTTCGACCGCTCAATCTGCCCGAAAACAGAAACGTGGACAAGTTTAGATCTAACCCAAATTACTTCAAACCAGCGCCTCCAATTGATCTAAAAACTTGATAAACACCCTAATAACAGTACCTAGATCACATCCAAGGATCCTCAAGATCATACCTTTGCCCGAAGCGCAAAACTCCAATCAATCTCCGCGAATCTCCTCGCGAATCGCTCCTCGCTCCACGTTCCTCGCTCCTCGCTCCTTGCTCCTCGCTCCTCGCTCCACGGGATGACTCCACAAGGTGCAGGGGTGGGGAGGCCACCCTAGGGCAGCAAGGGGTGGAGGGGAGGTGGTGTGGAGGTGGAGGAAAGGGAGGGGGGGTGCGCACGGTTTTGGGGGGCTAGGGCTTAGGGGAGGGGGAGGGAGGAGAGGGGCGCAAGAGGGGGAGGTGGGGGCGCAATATGGGGAGGTGGGGCGCAAGGGGGCTGGGGGAAGCCCCTTTTACCAGCCCTCAACCCAATCCTAGTCCGTTACGGAGTCCTAATCCATCCCACCAAAGCCCACCAAGGCCCAAAACTCCTCCGGGAAGGCCCAAAACCCCGAAAACGGCCCGGAAACGGCCCGGAAACGTTATTAACCCCCGATCCTTATGATTTTAACCTTATTTCCACATCTCATACTGTATTTAACCTTATCATGTTCAAAAATTAAGGATACGACACTCCGAGGTGTCACATATCCACTTTCTGCCTTCACTCTGCCTTGTTGCCTCTTTTCAGCCGAAGGATATTTCTCATGCATTATCCGATGAATCTTGGATTAATGCTATGCATGAGGAACTTAAAAACTTCGAGAGGAGCAAAGTTTGGAAGTTTGTCGAGCCTCCTTCTGGTCACGACATCATTGGGACCAAATGGGTGTTCAAAAACAAACAGAGTGAGGATGGGGTTGTAGTTAGAAACAAGGCTAGGCTAGTCACTCAGGGTTTCACTCAGGTCGAGGGTCTCGACTTTGAGGAGACTTTTGCCCCTGACCCCCTGTAGCCAGACTAGAAGCCATCAGGATCCTGCTCACATTCGCGGCATCCAAGGGCTTCAAGCTTTATCAAATAGATGTCTACAGTGCATTCCTCAATGGCTTCATTGAGGAGGAGGTGTATTTCAGACAGCCTCCAAGATTTGAGAACCCCAAGTACGCTAACCATGTATTCAAGCTTTCCAAGGCTTTGTATGGACATAAGCAAGCTCCACGAGCTTGGTATGAGAGGCTTAAGTCCTACCTCTTGAGTCATGGTTTTCATATGGATCAAGTGGACAAGACTCTGTTCGTCAGACATTCCGATTTTTGTGGTTCCTTGCATTCGCTTGTTACTCAGTTCTCAAATGTGATGAATACTGAGTTCGAGATGAGGATGATGGGCGAGTTTAGCTATTTTCTTGGCTTCCAGATCAAACAGACTTGGGAGGGTACATTCTTCCATCAAGGCAAGTACACTCGAGACCTCCTAAAGCGCTTTAATATGTCTGACGGTAAGCCAATTATGACTCCTATAGCCACCACTGCAGTCCTCGAGCCTGACGAGGATGGTGAGCCAGTTGATCAAAAGGAGTATCGAAGCATGATTGGCTCTCTCTAGTATCTCACTGCTTTGAGACCTGACATTCACTTCTCTGTATGTCTTTGTGCTCGATTTCAGGCTTCTCCTCATGCCTCCGGTACCTTTGAGCTACCACTGATTATGGTATCTGGTACTCTTCCTCCTCCTGTCTGTCCCTTCGAGCCTTTTCAGATGCAGACTTGGTTGGCTGTAGGATAGATAGGAATAGCACTTCTGGCACTTGACAATTCATTGGCACTTTTCTTATTTTTTTGGTCTTCAAAGAAGCAGTTTAGAGTTGCTCAGTCCATCGCAGAGGCCAAGTATGTTGCTGCAGCCAGATTCTCTGGATAAGATCGACCTTGTGGGATTTTGGGTTAGTAGGAGAGTGTGTTCCACTTTTCTGTGATAACACATCTGCCATTCACATTGCTAAGAACCCAGTGCAACATTCTTGGACCAAACACATTGATATTCGGTGTCACTTCCTTAGAGACCATGTGGTGAACGGTGAAATAGTGCTCCAGTTTGTGGAGAGTAACCACCAGTTGGCTGAAATTTTCACCAAGCCTTTGGATAGCTCTAGGTTTATTGCCTTAAGAGGGGAGCTTGGGATTATGAGCCCATATGGCATAGCTTGAGGGGGAGCTGATTTGTATTGTATATTTATATGTGTATATTAAGTGTTTCCCTTATGTTTCTTCTTCGTATATTTGGGCTTCGTTTCATTTTGTTGAGTTCACTTCACCTAGACTTCTGGCATGCTTCGGCATGGACCTCTCGTCTTATGCTTTAGAATGCAATTCTCTTCTTCTTCTCAGTTGAGCTCACTCGCCGTCTTGTAGGTCTAGCAAGTGTTGGGCCCCCTGGGTAGACAAGGTCTGTGTTTGCTCCTGAGTAGTAGTTTGAGAGTTAGTTTTCCTTTGTAAGTCATATGGGTAAGATGAGAGCGAGTCTAAGCTGTAGTGTCTCTACCATTTTTTCTATGCTCTTAGATCACCCAGTTATCAGTTTCTCCTTTTCCTCTTCTCATTTTGGTTTCTGGTTTCAGTTGCATTCAATTCTTTTTCTTAGAATTCAAAATTGCTAATAACTCAACTTGAATCAGATTTGTGCTTAAAAGTGACTCACTTGTTGAGGAAGAGTTTGGAACTGACCTTCTTGCATTGCATATAGACTTGTTTCCATTCCTGAGCTTTGTCTTTTATGCAAATGATAAAACTGTGATTAATTGCACCTAGCTACTTTTCTGAAGATTCTTGTTAATCTAGGTTGTATCTAATCTGGTGTATCATGTTCAAAGTAGCCATCATTTAAATTGAGCTTTCTTGAAAACTTGATAAAACTTAGCTTTTACTTGCTATATTTCTTCACTAGATGCTTATACCATGTTTAGTGAAATAGTGGGTTTCTACTAGAGTCCCTAGAGCAACTTGGGTTAGCTATACCATTTCATTCTATAATCCTCAACATGCTCATGAATCTAAGTGCTAAAATGATAAAATATGACTTATTTGTGCTAAAACTGAACTCAACACTTTATATTCTTAAGACTGCTTCCCATTGCACTTGAGATAAACTTGGAATCAATTGTGTATGACCAAAACCACTCTTTTAAGCTTCTTGCTTGAGATGGTTGAATATGACTTGATTCAATAAAATTGAAAAAAATACAAAATAGACTAGAGGAAGAGAGTGATGCCTAGGAGACCTATGTCGATAGCTCCTAGTCGAGGTTGTGTTTCAATAGGATAAACTCTCTATACCTCAAAGGTTTGCGGAGGAGAGTGAAGCTTAGGAAGCCTTTGTCGATGGCTCTTAGTCGAGGATGTGCTACACTAGGCCTAACTTTTTGAACCGCTTTGTGAGCATTAATCTAAAAATTTGCATTTAAAGAGATGTTTGAACATGAGGGTTCTCTAATGGTCTTGTAGCTTCCCAAAGTGTTGACTAGGTCGAACTCTAGTATATCCATTTCCTCGTTAGGTTGGCTTTGCTTCTAGTTTTAAAATTATGCTAAGTGTTGATATTGTCGAAATCATGCAAAAGTAACATAACATCTTTTGAGCTAGTTAGCAAAAATTGGAATATGCCATTGGATATGACTTAGGATGACATAATCTAAACTTGGGTAGCTTGGTGTCATACTTTGTCTAAGTGGCCACTTGCATAATCCTCAAAGCACTTCTAGGTTGCATTTTATCCAAAAATTGCTCTCTTGATGCCTATACTGCCAAAAGGGGCAGAAAACATAGAAAAGGCACCTTAGAGGGAAGCAAATTTTTTTTAAAATGCTTTCTCATAATCATGTTGAACAATTGTCCTTGCATTTGGATCATGAGTAATATTGAGCTATTTGAGAGATTTCTTGGTTTATGGAGCTCTTGTCGTAAAATTATTCTTTCTTGTATTGGGCTCTGAAAACTTACTCATCTATTTGGTCATGAGCTTGCTTTCTCTTTTAATTGGACCAAATATGATTTTTGCTATCGAATTGCTTTTCCTTTTTTATTTTCAAACCCAAAATTATGCCTTTTGTGTGGTTTGTCAATATACTCATCAAAGGGGAGATTGAAGGACCATGTGGAGGTCCATTCATATTTGTGATGAATATTTGAATTTATTTGAGCAAGGTGTACTCAGGTTTGAGTTTAATTTGAATTGGAATTCAAAAGGAAGCAATTTGAGTTGTGTTAGCTTCTTGCAGTACTACCGGCCTATGGCTGGCGGTAGTACCGATATAATGAACGAGACATGATTAATTGTGAGCAATTGAATGATTATTACATAATATTGGACATTGCTATGTTATGGGTTTTCCTTGTCTTTGATGGTTGCAGGACGGTGCTAGGTCATGGTGAGGCGGAGGATGACCAGGATTAGGCGAGGTGCGTCGGAGGTCCAAACGGTCAAAGATTGCCGGAAGATGATTGGAGATGGAGTCCGAGCAAGTCAAGAAGACAAGGAAATGCGATGATACTAGCTAGATGCCGCGAGGATCAATGATGAACATTGGATCACGGTCTAGTTGATAGGTTAGTTGGTCTAGGTAGTATACTTCGAAAACCATGCAAGAAAACCCATTATGTGTGCAGGGTTTTGGGTTACCCTTGCCTGGTTGTGTGAGTGGGTTAATCCGAGCCCTTGGTGGAGTGCTCTAGGGTTGAGGGAGTCATCCAAGGGTGGTAGGTGGCCCAAGAATAATATAAATAGAGAGGAAGGGGTGCCCTCCCTCACTTGAAGGTTTGAGTTGCTCCTTTGAGCTTTGCCCACATGAAGTGAGGCTTTGTAAACCTTCCGTCCAGAAAATACAAATATTTTCTTTTCTATTCTTGTGAATTTAAATTGCGCATTTACATTATGTCTTTACTTTACGCAATTTAAATTTAGCATTTACTTTCCCGCATTTAAATTCCAGCAATTTAGATTTGCCTCCCCTCCTGCTAAATGCTGTTGATCAAGGATGTCTTGAGGGTGCTCATTTGGTTTTACATCACTCTTGCACCCTAGGATAGACTAGAGATCAAGTTTATATCAAGTTGCAAATCTGTTTTGAATTTGTTCTTCGCGCAGCAGTCAGTCTTCGATTTTTGGAAACATCTAGAAAAATCCTTTTTGGATGATTTTTGTTGGAGAAGGTGCATGACTCATTTATCCATCTGTGAAAAAATTTTGGAGTCTACTGGTTGCATCGTTTGGGCTATATGAGGAGAAAACTGAGCCCTAAACTTTCTGATCAAAGTTCCTGACTCTCTGTGGTTCTTGATTTTTACTGATTTTTCTACAAGGATTTCTGTGGTGTTTTTTGATGGAGTGTTTCACGACTCATTTTTTTCACAGGGAGAAAAATTATCAAAAATTTTAGAGTAACAGAAATCCACCAACCACCTGCTCTAAGTGATGACAATTCCTAAAAAATCTGCTGTCGCTTTTCTAAAAGAGACTTTGGTGATTTGGCTTCATCTCTTTTTGAAAAGCAATATTTGAATTGATTACCTTTTGTTTGGACACTTGATAACCAGGATTGTGATTCAAAAATCCCTCACATGTTTCATGGTTGTCATCTATGCAAGCTAGGGGTACACATAGTTGTCTAGTTGTTCTGGTTTTTGCGGGTTGGTAAATTTGAGGAGCACCAGTCTGAAGAAAAATCTTTGGGTCTCTCAGATTATACTTGCGGGATTGTTTGGAGTACTTTGAGTGGGGAAAATTTTTATTTAGGATCATTCACCCCCCCCCTCTGATCGCCATCTCGATCCTTCACAGTTTACAAGCAAACAGAAATAACATTATCTGTGTCGGTTCTAAACATGAATGACACAAATAGTTCTACTGTCAGTGTCGGTTCCTATTAAATCGACACACATAGTTCACCTACCAGTGTTGGTTCCCAAAAGAACCAACACAAATAGTCAACATATCAGTGTCGGTTACCACTAAACACCGACACAAATAGTTAACATATCAGTGTTGGTTCCCAAAAAAAACCGACACACGTAGTTCACCAATCAGTGTTGGTTCCTACCAAGACCGACACAAATAAAGCTAGACCAAAAAATAAAAAATTTGCATTTTGGCTAGCCTCAGGAACTACTAGCCATGCGGCCATGCCCTCTAAAACAGCATACACACATGAGACATGATGCTAACCCAAAATTCCAATATACACAAAGCATACACACAAATCATACATCAACCTGAACCTTTGAATTTTTTTTAGAAACCTGTAGCACAAACAAAATGTGCCTACAAGAGTACAGACGCATTGGTTCTACAAAAGAAAGAAAATTGTGCTGGAATGAAGCCATGATAAGTTAAGTGTGAAATATCTAGAACAAATTAGCTAGTAATCGGCATATGCATGAGCAAACTGAATTGAAGAATGAAGAATTCAATGTAAATGTTTCAATATGTCCTTAAGTGGACCATATTACATGGCATTACATCTAATTACGGTTTCAGGGAAAAGTATAATGGCACAAACCAATGGATTGGTGAAAAGTACTTTCATAATAATTTATCATCAAAGTATTCCAATACATGTTGAATACTCCAATGAAACATCATTTCACACTCTGTATATCATTTTACATATATCAATCGGAGTGGGATGGAAACAGGATAGGTTCCAGATTAGTACAGAAAACTGGGTCATTGTTGTTAGGGTCACAAAACTTGCCATTCCTGTTGATGATTTGATTCATGATGAACCAAGCGAGTTGTCCCTGAATGGCTTGATTTCATTATGAACCAGTCCTTCCGTAGGCAATTTGAGGCGCTATAAGTAAAAAATAATAATCTGAGAGCTTTAATAGAAATCATTAGGTACGAATCAATTTGTGTTGTTAGCATGACAAACCTCCACATCATGGTATACTAATGTAGAACCTAAGATTTCCCGCATGTATTGGCAGACGAAGTACCCACATAAATTTGTGCCTTTCGACTGTTTGTGACACTACAAAGAATAAATAAACTTCAATGTCACGAAATGATTCATTTACTAATAAATGCGATATAGAAATATTGTGTGCGTACAGGGAATTTAGTACGGATTGAGAGGGACTTCTGGAATAAGCGGTGTCTCATGCACTTTTTACAGTATCTTTTGAAGGCCTTTTGGAGTATATCTATCATGTCCGTGTAAAGTTTTTCATCTTTGTCAAGGGGATCTAGGACAACCATTTTGCCCTTCTCTAGTGTGCAAAACATACCCTTCTTGGCATGGATATATGGTAGTTTTAACTTCTGCACATTTCCTATTTAGCTCTTCTTAAGATGAAAATTACTGGTCAGGTGCCAAAGCTTTCAATGCTAACACATCCATATAAAAGTGCCTTAACTTCATGAAAAGATAAAATTTTTGGACAGCGATTGAAGCACGGTAGGCAACTCTCATTGTTTGCACTATGTTGAGAATATGATCAAGGATGCCTTTCGATTGAGTGTTTGCTTTATTATCTTCTTGATAATTAGTAAATTTTTCATCAAGAGTCAGAAGTTTATCCTGAGCTTCTACTAAATCAAATTGATAGACTTTGGCGGTATTTTGTGCCACCAAAAGCTGCTTTTCCACCTAAACAAGCATGAAAGATTGAGCTTTGCAAGTAAAATATAAACAAAATTTCAGAATAAAGTTTTGAGTTAACTTACTTCTTTAAAATTTCAGCCTCGCTTAGAATCCCGATCTGTTGCTTCAATGGATCAATAGTATCTTACTTGAACTATAAAAAAATATAATATTTGTCTAATCAAAACATATTCTTTTACTTTCTTAAAAGAAAAGGAAGCAAAAAGGATACCTTAACTAGCAAGTTGTTGAAAACATGCTCCAAGTCTTTCTGGTCGGTTACGATAGGAGTAATATGTAATATTCTAGATGAAATTTAGAGAGCATGTAATATTTTAGGTGAAATTTAGAGAAAAATCTGATTTTCTGGATGGATTTTCAGTTGTGGCCCAGATAGTGGGCCTTCAGGCCAGGCTTTTTGGGCCAAAAGGGGGATTCCCTCCCCCCAAACCCTAGACTCCTCCCCACTCCCCCTTGGGCCCCCCCCCTTGCCCCTCCATCCAGCATCCACCCCCTCCCATTGCGCATCCTCCCTTTCTCCATTGCAGCACCCCTCTTCTCCCTCTCCCTTCCCTAGACGTCCACCCTCTCCACCGTGGCCACCCCTCCCCGGCAGCTAGAGCCCTGCTGCAAGTACGATGTTGCTACCCTAGTGGTGGAGAGAGTGATTGGAGGATGCTACTGTCTCGACAAATAACTACAAATAACTACCGGGTACATCTATGTTCGCTCATCTCTAGTTGTAGTTATTTGTGCTGCAAGTACGAATAGCATTAGTGCATGCTACTGTCTCGACAAATAACTACAAATAACTAGTGCTGCAAGTACGAATGGTACACTTCTATTTTCGCTCATCTCTAGTTGTAGTTATTTGTCGAGACAGTAGCATGCACTAATGCTATTCTTTTTTCAATCTCATTATAGGATTTGATGAGAACAAATAACTAGAGATTATTCACAGTGGCATTCACATTATTTGTTCTCATCAAATCCTATAATGAGATTGAAAAAAGAATAGCATTAGTGCATGCTACTGTCTCGACAAATAACTACAACTAGTGCTGCAAGTACGAATAGCATTAGTGCATGCTACTGTCTCGACAAATAACTACAAATAACTACCGGGTAGCGAGGAATGCGTGATTTGGATGAAAGGAACGAGTGCCAGATCGCTTCTTCAGGCCCCAAAGTGCAGGTATAATATTAGGGCAAAACTTTGTGGTTGTTGTCCCTGCCTTAGGTTGATGCTAGGGTGTTTTTTCTGGTGGTGGTGGGTCGGATTGACTGCTAGAAAACGTTGGGAGAAGGTTCAGATTCGCGTAGGTTTCTGGTTCCGTCTTAGGAGTGTGTTTTAGGTATCTAAGTTCATTTCCTGAGTGTTTGGATGTAGAAAAAGATATATATTGTCATCTTAAGTTTCATTAGAGATCGAAATCATGAATTTTGGTATAGCCATTTAAAAGTTATGGCTATTTTACTAAAGGCTGTTCGGAATCTATCACTGCTAACAGCACCTTAGGTAATTGGTGATTTAGAACTAGTTAGAGACCGAATTAAATTTTATAAATACTTAGAAAAAGTTGAAAAATTTCCTGTAGATCTAAAAAATGTCATCATTTACTAAATTCGGAGTAGTATAAAAATAGTTACGAAATTGTGAAGGCTGCTATCCACATCGTGGGCTTATTGGTGTTCTGGGTTGATTTTGGGGGATTCATAGTAGTCTCTAAAATTGATGGGTAACTAGAACTTTATGAGAATTTTTGTATAAGTTTTTAAAAAGTTTTTCGGTTCCTAGTTTGGGCTATGGGACTGAAATTTATGGTATTTGGATCATTAGGATAGCAAGGGTTGTGAGATTGCCAAGAGTGCTAGCGTATCCCAGGGATGGTGCGCTGTTGCAAAGTTGTTGTCGTTTTTGGTGTATGTTGTTATGAGCCGACTCGGAATGAGCTTGCTCGTAAGCACGGGTTCCCGGCCGGCGGCCGGGTCGCAAACTGCTCGACGATGAAATAGTCGCGACGGCTTGCGCCTTGGATACGTTGGCTGTTGTCGGAGTCACCGCCTGAGATTGGACTTGTTGGCAATCAAGCATGCCTTTTCTCTTGTATTCTCCCCCTTTTATAATCGTTACAACTTATCTATTGTCCAACACGGAAACGGAATTGAAACTTAGCTAACCAGCTCACGTATGAAACTTACGTACGAGCTTTTATTCATAACTACTAGGAATCTTGTATCCTTCCTATTCGGCTAACAACGCAGCTCCCTCACGCTCGAACTCTCCTTTGCTCTCAGACTCTCCTGCAGTCCGTCCGCCTGCTGTGTCTGTCGTCCGTGGCGGTCGCGGTATACGTCGGACGTAGACCCGGTCGAGGGCTTGGCCCATAACATCACTCCCCCTGGAGATGCAGCTTTTCCTCAAGCTGACAGTCGGGAAACGATCGTCGGAAGGCAATGGCATCCATCCACGTAGCTTCATCAGCAGACTCACCGAACCCATGTACTAGTAATTGTCGCTTGCCCTCAACAAAACGCTGCGCCAGGATGCTGTGAGGTGCTAGCTGGTTCGGCGTAGCTACTGGAGCGAGATTAAGTGGCAAGGCCATGGCCTGTGCCGGCGGCTCTCCCTTGAAAGGTTTAAGCAGTGAGACATGGAAGACATTGTGTATCCTGGCGGAGTCCGAAAGGCGCAGTTGATATGCCACTGGACCCACTCGACGTGAGACCTGGTAAGGCCCGTAAAACTTGGGTGCCAGCTTGGAAGAAGGTGATGCTCCCCGGGCTGACAATTGGCGGTGTTTTTGGAGTTTTAACCACACCCATGATCCCACTGTGAACTCCACTTCCCTGTGCTTGCCATCATACCGTAATTTCATGCGTTGCTGAGCTTGGAGGAGGTGATCCTTCGCTTGTTGTAACAGAGCATCCCGATCGACCAATGCACAATCTACGGAATCAATGCTTGTTGACCCTTGTTGATATGGTGTCAACAGAGGTGGCTGCCGGCCGTATACCAACTCAAAAGGGGTCAATCGGTGGGCTGAATGGAATGAAGTATTGTAGCAATACTCAGCCCATGATACCCATTGCGCCCATGATGATGGGTTGGACGACATCAAACAGCGGAGATACATCTCGATGGTTCTATTCACCACCTTTGTTTGGGGGTGGTATGCTGTTGACATCAACAAAGTAGTCCCACTTCTTTTAAACAGCCCTTGCCAAAAGGCACTAAGGAATACCGGATCGCGATCCGAGACGATTGATTCGGGAATGCCGTGAAGGCGTACCACTTGATCAAAGAACAAACGGGCTACGGCAGGAGCTGTTGCTGGACGAGAGAATGGTATGAAGTGGGCATACTTAGAAAGGCGATCCACCACCACCAGTAGGGCTGTCTTGCCTTGTGATTTAGGGAGATCGGTGATAAAGTCCATAGAGATATCCGCCCACACCTGGTGAGGAACTTGTAGTGGTTGGAGCAGCCCGGCTGGGGCCAAAGTACTCGCCTTGTGCTGTTGGCAAACCTCGCACTTGGCCACATACTGCTCTACTGTCGTGCACTGTTTCTCCCACCAATACCCTGCCCGAATGCGATGGAGGGTCTTCTGGATTCCCTCATGTGTCAAGTCATGTACCGATGCAATGATCTACGTAATTAAGGGAGATGTGGCTGGCACCACCAGACGTCCTTCTCGATACACCAACCCGTCCCGGACTGCCAGTGCTTCATTGGCGCATGTTCGCCGGACTGGATTGCCGCGACCGGTGGTTGGTCATCTGCCACTGCATGTTGGATCGCAAGGGCCTGAACTGCTTGATCTGCACATAGCATGTCGAGCCATTGCTCCCTCGTGACGTTCTGCGAAGCCGATACGGCGGCGCATTGTATGTGGCCAGAATGTTCTCGGGACAGGGCGTCGGCTGCTTGGTTAAGCCGTCCTGGTTTGTATTCCACCTGAAAATCAAAACCCATTAGTTTACTTAGCCAGTGTTGTTGCGGTGGTGTGATGAGGGCCTGTTCCAGAAGGAATTTGAGACTCCCGTGATCGGTGCGGATGATAAAAGGGTGGCCCCATAGATAGGGTCGCAAGTGTCGCACTGCCTTGGAGAGTCCAATGAGCTCCCTCTCATAAGCCGCAAGTTTGATGTGCCGGTCGGCTAACCTTCGGTTGAAATAGGCGATCGGGTGCCCCCATTGTTGGAGCACTGCCCCAATCCCTGTGCCTGATGCATCGCATTCTACCACAAACGAAATTGTGAAGTCTGGCATCTGAAGTACCGGTGCCGCTATCAACACTTGTTTGAGGCGATGGAAGGCTCCTTCGGCTGCCGAGGTCCATTCGAAGTTGTTGCGCCGTAGTAAGGTATTTAGGGGCTCGGCTATGACCGCATATTCTTGAATGAACCATCTATAATATCTCGTGAGTCCCAGGAATCCTCGGAGTGTCGTCACCGTTGTTGGGCGGGGCCATTCAGTCACTGCTTGCAGCTTTGTTGGATCGGCTGCCACCCCATTGTGGGAGGTGACATGTCCCAAGTACCCCACATGTTTTTGTGCAAAGGCGCATTTGGACTTCTTCAGGTACAGTCGGTGAAGCCGAAGACGGTCCAGCACTAACTGAAGGTGTTCCTGGTGTTCCCTCTCGGTGTGACTGTATACCAGGATATCATCAAAGAAAACCAAGACAAATTCGCGCAAGAATTCCCTTAAAACTTCGTTCATTAAGGCTTGAAAGGTGGACGGAGCATTGGACAATCTGAATGGCATCACTAAGAACTCATAATGGCCATGGTGGGTCTGGAAAGCCGTCTTCTCAATGTCTTCTTCCCTCATCCGAACTTGGTGGTAGCTCGAACGCAGATCTAGCTTGGTGAAGTAATTAGCCCCGCGAAGCTCATCCAGCAGCTCTTCTACTACGGGAATGGGAAACTTGTCTTTGACCGTTCTCATGTTTAATGTACGGTAATCCACACAAAAATGCCATGTGCCATCTGCCTTTTTGACCAATAAGACAGGGGAGGAGAAGGGTGACCTGCTGGGCCGTATTATTCCCTGCTTCAACATGTCTTCACACTGTTTCTCTATTTCTTCCTTTTGGCGATACGGATATCGGTAAGGCCTCACTACTACCGGGTCGGTTCCTTCCGTAAGCGTAATGCGATGGTCGCACCACCTTGGAGGAGGCAAGCTTGCTGGCTCAGCAAATATGTCTTCATAAGTCTTCAACAATCCTTGCACCCACATAAGTGCTCCCAGCTCCGTTTGCAAGAGGGTGGGTCGCCGCGGTCGCCGCATCCCTTGGAATTGTACGCGTGCCCCTTGGTGTTCAAACTCCATGGTTAGCTCCTCAAAGTTCCACTATATGTTTCCCAATGTTCGCAGCCACTGCGCTCCTAATATGATGTCGAACCCATCGATCGGTAGCAAAATGAACGAGGCTGTGAACTCCTTCCCTTGGATGTTGAAAGTTGCGGATGGCACGGTTCCGAGACAGGGCAAATGGGAACCTCCTGCCACTTGAACCTGCTGTGGTGCTCCTTCCCCCTGTTCCCACTCTCCTTGTCGGCCCGCGTATGCGCTCATAAAATTGTGTGTACTTCCACTGTCGATGAGGCAGAGCCAACGCTGTCCTGCAATATGCACCCATACCTGCATGGTATCTCCGTGCTTGGGTCCCAAGGCCGCAATCATGGACAAGGATGCTTTGGATTCTTGTAGCCATGCATTTTCCTCCTCGGCTTCCTCACCTTCTTCTTCTTCTACTTCAAGATGGAACAAACGTTTGCAGCGATGGCCCCTGGAGTAGACTTCGTCACAATTGTAACAAAGTCCCTTCGCGCGTCTTTCTGCCAGCTGATCGGCCGTCAAGCGTAGACGAGTTGGTGTCGAGGCCGTACTGCTTTGCGTGCTGGGTGCTGGGGTTGGTCGGGGGTGCTGAGCCGGTCCGCTTCTAGTTGCAGGCGTGGTGAACCGGCTGGTTATTGGCGCTTGAGACCTGCTGGCGTTGGTCAAAGTCATCGGGTCGCCGAGAGGGTTCGGAGGTGCCGCTGTATTCGGCGCGTTGGTGGTGCTGAATCCCACCCCGCGTCCGAGCGGAACGTGCCCCCGGCCAACGGTCGTTATTCCTTGTAGCGCCTCCGCAATCCAGGTAGCCTTTCTGGCTTCGGCCTCCCGTGCAAAACCAATGGCCTCTGCGAGGTCTCGTGGTCGTTCGCGACGCACGTCCGCGCCTAGGGCCACTGAGAGTCCTGCGACAAAAGTTTCAATCTGATCCGCCCTCTTCATTCCCGTTGTACGGGCGAGTAGTCTATGGAATTCTCGAGCGTACTCATCCACCCCACTTGACCCTTGCTTGAGGTTAACCAAGTCACCCAAAGGTCCAGCACTCGAATATTGAGTGAATCGTTGAATAAATGCCTCGAAGAAATCATCCCAAGCGATCCACGGTTCTTCACGCTGCCAGTTATCTAGGACTTCCTGTGCCTCTCCTGAGAGATGGAGACCTGCTATCTCCACATATTCTTCTTCAGGAATACGGTGGACTTGGAAGAACCGCTCGCACCGGCGCAGCCAACCGAGTGGTTCATCTTGTCCATTGTAATCAGGTAGGTCGAAGCGTGGAGGACGTGGTGTCCACCGACACGAATCCTCTTCTTCCCTTCCTGCCCCTCGTCGCCGTGTCTGGATTGGTTCCCTGTGTTCACGTAATGCATGCGCATATCCCCTTTGCTCACGTATTGCATGTGCATGGATGGGCTAATTTTCCTTCCGAACGTGAATACCCACAGCTACGCCACTGGCTTCGGCCGACATGTTCAATGCTTCGTCGTTGCCTCCTTGCCCATGTTCCATGATCGGCGTTTTTCCTGTCATCATCTTCATCATCTCCTCCATCATAGTCTTCATTTCCTTCACGTCTGATTCGAGAGCCGTGACTCGATCTTCTAACTGAATTGCCATGGTTCCAGAACCTTCCTGCTCTGATACCAAATTGTTATGAGCCGACTCGGAATGAGCTTGCTCGTAAGCATGGGTTCCCGGCCGGCGGCCGGGTCACAAACTGCTCGACGATGAAATCGTCGCGACGGCTTGCGCCTTGGATACGTTGGCTGTTGTCGGAGCCACCGCCTGAGATTGGACTTGTTGGCAATCAAGCTGCCTTTTCTATTGTATTCTCCCCCTTTTATAATCGTTACAACTTATCTATTGTCCAACACGGAAACGGAATTGAAATTTAGCTAACCAGCTCACGTATGAAACTTACGTACGAGCTTTTATTCATAACTACTAGGACTCTTGTATCCTTCCTATTCGGCTAACAATGCAGCTCCCTCACGCTCGAACTCTCCTTTGCTCTCGGACTCTCCTGCAGTCCGTCCGCCTGCTGTCTCTGTCATCCGTGGCGGTCGCGGTATACGTCGGACGTAGACCCGATCGAGGGCTTGGCCCATAACATATGTGCTGTTGTGGCTTGTTTTTTGAGTGTGTGCGTTTGTTGTTGTAGGTGGTGTGAGTCCAGGTGAGGCCTCAAGCTCACATCCCACCTTGTCGCGTGGTAAAGAGGTAAGTATAACGTACAATTGAGGATGGTTTGTGATGAGCCATAGTGATTGTTGTTAAATTTGTACATTGATGAATTATGTGCGTGTTGCATTCGTTGATACCTCTTATGCCCATGCTTGTAAAGGTGTTTAATGGCAAAAATAAAGTTTTAGTTGCTCTATTACACCATTTGCATTCTTGTCATGAAAAGTGATACGAGCCTAGTCGGTGAGAAAGTCATATGCGAAAATATGATTAATCTGGAGAGCTCTTGGAAAATCCTACCTCGTAGTCCTATCCACTGGGTTGGATGGGAGCAAGACCTTAAGAGTAGTCCCCTCCACTGGGATGGAGGGGAATGATAGGGTGCGACTACGACGGGTGTGCACCTAGTTATACCGGTTTAAACTTCCAATGGAGCATTCTTGAGCATAAAGCATGATGCATTGCATGGATGAAATGCAAAAGAGCCTATCTATTGATGTTAACTACTTTCTTGTTCTTGAATAATGAGGTGTTGTGATATTGAATGAACTCTGGTATGGTCATTTGTTTTGTAAGTTATACTTTGCTAAGTTTTGAACTCACACTTGTTGTTGTTTATTTTTTTTAGGTACTTCATTGACAACATTCCGGGAAGGGACTTATCTTAACCACACCACCTATCTTGACACACATAATAAATAGCTTTGGAGAAACATCGCCTTAGAGATCAATTTAATCATTCAAACTTGGATAAATGTTTATCTTGTGGTCATATTGAGCCTAGTTGTTCAACTCGATTGCTATGCTAGTATTGCTGAAATTACTTGTTAAAATGCTTTGCTTGTTGTGTTTAGATATGAGATTAATGCGTTGTAGTTGCTTATATATTTATGCCCATGTTTGGGTTCTTGGCTCGCTATGGTTGTGGTACTTTCTAGTTAAGAGGCTTTCTGAAATTTGTTTGAAGTTGGAGTTTTAATTAGATTTGGTGACTGTTTAGGTGACATTCTGGGCACGTGTTGTGCTGGGGTGTTACAAAATACTTGGCGGTATCACTACTGCATTCTCCTCTTCAATGATCACAACCGACCTAGTCACCTCTACTTGAGAGTTTGTATTGATTGGCTCGACCAACACGTCAACTGTTGTGACATAAGTTCCTTATGATAAGTTCCCCTCATCACTCGGGTACTCATCATCGATGGTCATCCCGACCACCTCTTCTCTAGCCACAGGAAGCTCAAGCTCCTCCTCAGCTATAGGAGCTCTCTGTTAGTACCCAAAATTGAGTGATCAAGAAGGATACAGTCTTGGCACGAGTCTAGAGGGGCCGGTAGAAGGCAAGGTTGACAAAAGACGATGAATGGGTAGATTGGAAGGTCACGATCATATGGTAACACATGGATCGGAAGGAAGATCAGAGCCAATACAACTGGAATTAGATATGATCGTGCCCAAGATAGAAAGAAGAGTTCAAAGCTGGTACGAGCGGATGACGAGACCAATGCAGATACGATCAGGCTTAGGGCTATAAAAGAGGAACGACGGGCTACATCGAAAACACACACACATCAAATCAATCTATACCTTTCTTTTCCATTCATTAGGAGTAGACATTTAGTTTGTAATCTTTTCCCTGTAATACACTTTGGTCAATATAGTTGTGCATCGCCGATTATTGATCTTCGCTGCATTACATCCTGCCAGGTCCTGCTTTCTCTCCGATCTTGTTGCGCATCACCTTTTTCAGGAGAAGTAGCCTTTACCCCCATCTGATCGACTCGTAGAGTTGGTTAGATCTACCAGCTACCTTGATCTACGTTGGTTTGCTTCAAATCGACCAGATCCGCTCGATTATCAAGCCCAGATCGATTCCCTGATCGATTTACTCGGGGGCTTATTCCTCTTGCCGATTGCGGGATCAAATCGGTTGGCACACTCGCGAACCAGAACTGAACCCGGCGTTCTCGTGTGTTGGTGGCGATTAACCCTTTGTCAAGTTTTTTGAGTCAACACACTTTTGGCACGCCTAGTGGGACCATAAGAAGCCAATATGACGTCAACAGGGAAGTGCGCAGCAGCTGCTGACATCAACTCCGACGCGATAATCGCACCAATTATTACCGACTTGACGCCGGAGCAGCGTAAAGAGATTAAAGACCAGAAGGCAGCGTTCAAGCAGATGATGCCGAGCTGTTACCAGAAGACACGACATGGCGTCACACAAAAAATGGTGCTACCAACAATCAGCTTCATCGGCATGGATACCCCAACACCGCCAAAAAACCACGGTAAGCTGATATTTGCCTGCCGAAGCAGAATTATCGGATAAGATTAATCAGTCCATAAATTGCGCATTGCTAAACCAGTCATCGGCCCTGGTAACTACACTTAGGCCATTGATATCTAATAGCGTGAAAGAAGTAGCACAAGAACTCATAACGGCCGGTTCTCTTTTTGAGCCGCCGCATCCTCTACCCACGTACCCGGTCTTTTCGATTGAACAAAGCACTCAGGGTATAAAGCCGGTGGTCGAGAACAAACCACCGGCTATAATCATAACACCTACACTGTCATAGCCGACCATAATCTTACCCAGGGAACCTAGGACGAGTGAGATCAGGAAATAATACGCTCATACGGATGGTGCTATAGTAGGTTGTTCATCCGGCTTGCCCCCGAATACCCAACCCCAGAATTTTCTTGGATCGGTATCACAACTAGTTAAGAGCATGTCGTACATTGAGCCGCCCCCAACACAAGACTCTTACCGTGTAGTCACGTACTCGGAGCCCTTCGTGCCGTTGCAGGAACCCATTAGACACCAGCTTGCCGATCACGAACCACTGTAAGATCACCTGCAGCCTAGGCTATTGGGCCGACCCAAGTTCGCACTTGTGGGGCATCTCCATGAACCACTCGAGTTTGCACTCAGGGGGCATCGGAACGGGCCTGGCCAACAAGTGCCTCCGGTACATGTCGCGCCACCTAGGGGAGCCGACTGGACCGACGCCATCACAATCGTCCTAAGAGACCAATTTGGCATCCACCCGAGAGGGCGAGCACTCAGTTACAGGAAACCATACCATGAATACATTGATAGGATCCCATATCCCAATAGATATTGGGTTCCCGACATTGCCAAATTTTCGGGGGATGATGCAACTATCACCATGGAGTATATTGGACGCTTTATAGTGCAATGCGAGGAGGCCGCACACTCCGTGGCTCAAGATAAAATTGTTTCCATTATCTTTGTCTGGAGCGGCCTTTACCTGGTTCACCACGTTACCCCAAACTCGGTCAACGCTTGGGCTGATTTGGAAAACCGTTTCCATGAGTACTTCTTTTGTGGGAGCTTAGAATTGCGAATTTTCAATCTAAGTTTTGTACAACAGAAATTCGGGGATCGGTGGCACACTACGTCAAAAGGTTTAGGGAGGTGCGGAATTGGTGCTTCAGCGTCGCCTTACCCGATAATCAGCTAGCCGATCTGGCCTTCCAGGGGTTAATCCCTTCCTTAAGAGAGAATTCAGTGATCAGGAGTTTACTGACCTCAGTCACCTCCTACATAGAGTGTCGGCTCAGGAAAGCCGGTTCTATGAGAATAAAGGGTTTAAAGACAAATTCAAGAATGGCAAGGAAAAAGAAATGCCTAAAGTCAACCTCGTAGAATATGAGTCAGAAGGGTCGACCGATGAAGAAGAAACTGACATCAACATAGCCGAGTGGGTTAAAGGCAGTAAAAAGCCCTTAGTATGCCCCTGGCTAAAACCGACTAAATCCAAGTCAGAAATTAAATACTCGTTCGATATAACCAAATGCGATCGCATCTTTAATCTTCTATTGCAAGAAAAGTTAGTATGACTGCCTGAGGGACACGTCATACCATTGTTTGACGAACTCAAAAGACGCAGGTACCGCAAGTGGCACAATTCCTTCTCGCACAACACTAACGGTTGCAATATTTTCTGTCAACAGATGCAGTCGGGCATTGAGGATGGATGACTGAAGTTTGCAGAAGAACAAACTCTGCAGGTGGACACTAACCCTTTCCCAGTCAACATGGTTAGTTGTTTGTCTAAACGGAAAGGGGTAGTGCAGGATGAGGTCCGTTCATTTTCCTTATCGACTACAAAAGTCGACAAAAGAATAGTAAGTGACGAGAAAACAGTGCAAATCAAGGTCGGCTCAATTCAGATCGAAACCAACCGAGAAGGAAAACACTCCAGGACAATCAAGGTGGGAGGAAAACCCGAAGTCGGCAAATGGTATAAGGCCGAAAGGCCGGTACCACTAAAGAAGCCAATTCAGAAGACTAAACCATCTTTTGCTCAGTTGTTGGCCAAATATGAGCAGAGAAGTCAAAAGTCACGTAGCAGACCCCAACGGGCACCGGCGAGAGTGTACCGACTGTTGGCCGTCGAGAGGGCCCATGAGCGATGCCCTTCTGGCAGTTCTGCTGGGAACGTGGGTTGGCATTGCCATCCCCTTACGTTTGTCCGATGCAACACTACCCGGGATAGAACCAAGAACATGTGCCAGTCCTCGCAAGGCCAACACCAGAACTACACTTTAATCAACACTCGGAGAGTCACAGGAGGCTGGTCCATGAAAGGATCTCTATGCCAATTCGAGCGCAAGGACGGCCAGAAGAAGAGCACAAGGCCATGGAATCAGAATCAACTGATCAGAAGAGTCATAGAAGATTGGTCCATGAGAAGATTGGGCCATCAGAGGATCCAAAAGAGCCGATCTAAAAGGAGGTCCCCAAAGCGGCCCACAAGTAGACTAATGAGGAAGATAAAGAAGCTGATGCAGTAGGATTGGTTGGGAAAATCCTCCAGCCGGTAGAGCCAAGGCCATGGTGGTGTCCCTCCGGGTTGACAAAGTCCCAGAGACGTCGGCTCCAGCGCCTTAGGACGCAAGAGCTATGAGAAGCCAAGGAAGAGGAACAAGATGTTTAATAAGTTGCGCCCCGTGAAAACAGTATAAAAGGAATGGCCTCGCAGCGGACGACATGAATCCATCGTCGGTACGGGATGATACACCTCCCCCGATGGATGTCCACATGGTATTCGCACTACCAGCCAAGTTCAAAGCTTAAGCAACGGTAGCCACGGAATCCTGTGCTCAGTTATGCCTAGGGTCCCAGGAAGCTATCTTCGAGAAACCTGAAAAGGACTATCAACATCTGAAGCCGCTATACCTAAAGGGGCATATTAATGGCAAGCCAATATCCAGGATGATGGTAGATGGGGGGGGGCAGCTATCAACCTGATGCCATACTCAACTTGCAAAAAGCTAGGTAAGTCTGATGAGGATCTCATTAAAACCAATATGGTGCTAAATGATTTATCCTACGAAGGCCAGGGGCGTTATGGCAACTGAACTAACGGTCAGCAGCAAAACTTTGCCGACTGCCTTTTTCGTGGTAGACGCCAAAGGGAGTTACAACATGCTATTGGGGAGAGATTAGATACATGCCAACTACTGCATCCCGTCCACCATGCATCAAAAACTGATAAAATGGAACAGTGATACGATCGAGCTAGTGGAGGCCAATACGTCGGCTTACAACGCTATGGCCAATCCAGAAGCAACTTGACCACATGAAGGAGCCAGATGTATCTCGGGCAAGGCGCTAGAGGATTGTGATTTTGTCTGCATCAACAATGTTGGAATCAGTCCGATCAGTGTGAGGCCTAGTGCGATTGATCAGACAAGTGAAATTCTACGTCGATGGAAGCCAAGCCAACCATGAAACTGTTACAAGAAAAGGCATGAAGTTATCAGCAGACAACCGATAACCTTGAAGCTATCGGAGACTTCGAAGATGACGAGAGGCTCGGGCAAGGATTTACATCAACCGATCGACTAGAAGAGGTAGACATAGGCAACGGTAATCGAAAAAGGCCGACTTTGATCAACTCTAGGTTACATGCTGAGTATAAAGAATAACTTGTAAAGTTATTAAAGAAATATAAAGGTTGCTTTGCTTAGGAGTATCATGAGATGCCAGGACTAAGTCGACAACTTGTCGAACATCGGCTACTAGTAAAACCCGGATATCAGCCGTTCAAACAGCCCCCTAGACGTTTCAACCCAGCGATATACGACAAGATTAAAGAAGAAATAGAATGACTATTGGAAGCCAAATTCATCAAACCGTGCCGGTTTGCTGAATGGGTTTCTAACATCGCTTCGGTAGTAAAGAAAAATGGCAAACTTAGGGTTTGTGTTGATTTCAGAGACATAAACAAAGCTACCCCTAAAGATGAGTACCCGATGCCTATAGCCAACATGCTCAACAATGCTGCATCAGGAAACAAGATCATTAGCTTTCTCGACAGGAACGTAGGATACAACCATATATTCATGGCTGAAACCGATGTTCATAAGGCAGCCTTCTGATGCCCTGGAACACTAGGGTTATTTGAATGGGTCGTTATGATGTTCGGATTAAAGAACGCTGGGGCTACTTATCAGAGAGCCATGAATTTGGTGTTTCATGAACTGATCGGTCACATCATAGAAATATTTAAGGCGAAGTGTCTAGAAAGACGAAGATGCACGATCTAAAGATGAATCCCTTAAAATGTGCATTTGGGGTATCGGCTGGGCAATTTCTCCGGTTCATGGTGCATGAAAGAGGGATAGAAGTGAACCAAGAATGAGTTAGAGCCATATCCGATACACAACCACCAAAAATCAAGAAAGACCTACAAAAGTTGACCGGTAAGATCAATTATTTAAGGCGTTTTATTTCGAACTTATCTGGTTGAATCAACATGTTCACCCCACTATTAAGGATAAAAGAAATCCAAGAATTTATATGGGGGAGCACTAGTAGAGAGCGTTTGACGATATCAAGAGATATATGTTGAAACCTCCGGTGTTGATAGCGCCACAAAAGGAGTGCCATTCAGGTTGTACATATCTGCAAAAGAAACAATGATCGGGGCAGTGTTGATGCAAGAGGTCGGTGGTAAAGAGCAACCAATATTTTATCTAAGATGATGGCTGATCGATGTAGATTCCAGGTATCCGCCAATCAAGAAACTTTGTTTGTCTCTCTACTTCGCCTGTACAAAGTTAACACATTACATATTGGCATCAACGTGCATGGTCGTGTGCAAGACCGATGTTATAAAATATATGCGACTGCCCCTATAATGAAGGGTCGACTCGGGAAGTAGGCCTGTAGACGCACGAGTTTGACTTAACGTTCAAATTCGCCAAAGACGTAAAAGGGAAAGTAGTGGCTGACTTCATTGCAGGTCATACTCCCACTTGCGGGCTAGTGAGCATCACCCCTTAGTAGTTGTACTTCGATGGATCAGTATGCAGGGATGGAGACGGTATCGGGGTAGTACTGATATCTCCTAGAGGGTGTAGTTTCGAGTTCGCATTCAAGCTAAATTGCTAATGTTCAAACAACCAGGCAGAATATGAAGCTTTGATCAGAGGACTGTGCATGCTGCATAGCATCAGGGTGGTTTGTGTTGAAGCCTACGATGATTCCTTGCTCGTAGTCTAGCAAGTGCGGCGAGAATTCAATTGCTATGATGAGACCCTGACCAAATATTTAATGCAGTATCACGAACTATTTGAAACCTTCAACTCCTTCACGATCAATCACATACCCTGAGAGAAAAATGGCCAGGCCAATGCATCGGCACAGCAAGCATCAGGTTACAAGACCCTTGATTGATTAATTGATTGTGAGCCAATTGAGAAGGCAGTGATGTGCCTAACGACGCCCGATTGGCGTGAAAAGATATCGGCCTATTTGACGGACCCTTCAATGTCAATGGATATGAAAACCAAGAGGCAAGCGTTGAGGCTTGTCATGATCGATAATATACTGTATTATCGGACTCAAGAAGGATTGTTACTCCGGTGTCTCAGTACTAAGAAGCAATAATGACAATGGGGAAGGTCCATGAGGGAATCTGTGGAACATACCAATCAGTCCATAAAATGAAGTGGTTACTGAGGCGCACTGGTTATTATTGGCCGACAATGCTAGAGCATTGCTTCCGATACTACAAAGGATGCCAAGACTGCCAAAGATTCGGGAACATACAGAACGCACCTGCCACAACATTGCACCTAGTAATAAAACCTTGGCCATTCCGCGGGTGGGGCATAGACATAATCGGGATGATTTATCTTGCCTCAAGCAAAGGACATAAGTTTATTCTGGCCACGACAGACTACTTTTCCAAGTGGGTCGAAGCCGTCCCATTGAAGAAAGTCACGAGTGCAGAGGTGATAGCTTTTATGCAGGAACACATTGTCTATCGATTTGGAATCCCACAAACGATTACAACCGATCAGCGCACTGTGTTCATGTCTGAGGCATTACCGAGTTTCGCCAGAAACCTCAGGATCAAAATGTTGAACTCCTCATCGTACTATGCCTAGGCCAATGGACAGGCGGAATCGTCAAACAAGACGCTGATCAAGCTGATCAAGAGGAAGATCGCCGATAGACCCAAAAGTTGGCACACAACATTAGTCGATGCATTATGGGCATACCGAGTGTCATGCCACGGGGTTACCAAGGTATCACCATACCAATTAGTGTATGGACAAGAGGTAGTGCTACCAACAGAAATCGGTATAAACTCACTCAGAACGATCTATCCTGCCCATCGGGACAAAAGATAGTCGGTATGGTAAATGGTCACCAACATGGGAAGGGCCGTATAAAGTCAACCGGCTGGTGCAAGGCAACTCGTACCAATTGAAAACTTTAGATGGAGAGCTGTTCACCAAAGCCATTAATGGGAAGTACTTGAAGAAGTACCACCCTAGTGTATGGATAGGATCCTAGTCAAACGGGCATGATAAGAATGACTGCCACTAGCCAAAACGTGAAAAGCCGGGCTAACGCTACTAAGTTAGCTGCAACCATAAGGCCGACGATTCACGTCGTCCTCAGAAACATCAAAACAATAAAAAATGATGCAGCTTATTCAGATCACAAAGGACATGGGGTCCTAAACACGTAGTCAATTACATCGTTTAAATAAGAGGAAGAATCCTATCAGCTGCGTTTTCTGCGGCCTGATAAACACTCAAGACTAAGGCCTTGTTATCAACATCATTACCTGGAACCGATACAATGGGTTTTGTCTTAGCCTCGACAAGTTTGAAGGTCACGAAGATGTCAGCGTGCTGGGCCCTCCGGTCTACCTTGGCCGAGTCAATGGCATGGTCAACAACAGAGAGGCGGGCTTCAGCTTTTATCAGGGTGTGCCTCAAACGAGCAACCTCATCGGCCAGAGCTGCTCTCGATGGCTTCAAGGCCTTAACCGATGATACTGCGACATCAAAATCAGCATTCTTCTATTTGTCGATGGTCACCAAGATGTCAAGCTCAGCACGGTCCCTCGTGACCTCCTCTCGCTGACAGCGGCGTTGCAACGCCATCTTGACAGCATCCTTCTTCGAGAAGAGGCAATGAAGATCATTGAACTTGTCCATGTCCGGCATGGAAAGGCAAGAGGCCACTTCAGCAATGAGGGCGGCCATTGGCTGATAGTCTTCCAAGATATCTAGCTCCAACCGAATTAACATCCGATGAAGTTGTTTCAGCTTGTCTCGCTGGTACAGGGATGTAGATGGAAAGTCTTGACCTGGTTGGGACGGCGGCTAGACGATAGACATGAAGGAGTCACATCGACTAGCAGATCATCATCGAAGGAAAAGTCGAGATCTTCTGGAGTGAACCCAAGAAGAGCACTAGCAGATAACTGGGAACAGGACGATATCGGATAAGCGCAAAAATCCTAAAAGCAAATACCATGGAGGAGATGTACCAAGACATAGCTTAACCCCTGTAGGCGAACTTGGGGGAGGAAAATGTCCAAGGGATCTCGGGGAAAAGGGCTACTCGTTGATCCTAGCGGTCCTGCCATCGGGTCTACGGCGGAAGGTGGTGGCATCTCCACAACAGTAATTTCAGTCAACTCCACAACAGCGACTTCGGCAGCCCCTGCAATGGTGACTTCAGTCGTAAGATCGGCGATCATTTCCATGAGTATCTCACGAGTGATGCCAGGAGACACTTCAAGTCCCACGTCCACTGTAATCGGCTACACAAAAATGTAAGAATAAATGACACCGATAAGAAAGGTGAGCATACCCGCTAAGAGCCAGCCACCTGGGGATTCGGCTCAAGGGGCACGTTGGCTACTGAAGATATAGGTTGGACAAGAGTGTTGAGGAATGGGTAGGCTACACTAGCACAATTTTAAAAAATTCTACCGCGATCACCCAGGACATTATGCGAGTAAGAGACCATGGATCGTTACCCTTAACATGTAGAAGCAGTGGAAGATGAGTTGGAGAAGCCGGTTCTCACATCGCACGCGTCGAGGTACAGGAAGTAGTCGTTCATGTCAATGAAGAGGATAGTCCTCGCCTCGCCGTGGATTGTCCTCCCACATCGCAGTCGCAGCAGCGTTACCTGCGGGGAGCCATCCCCGGGACTCCACTGATTCACCCAAACGCGTGGTACAATTTAAGTGAATCAAGGGAACCTCGGGCACTCCGTGAATATGCCCATGTTGGTCCCAGGATAGTTAACCAACACGCGCATTCTCATCCAACAGTTGACATCACAACACATACACAATTAACGGAAGCATAAGCATATTTACATAACAAAAGAAGGACTGCTGTCCAAAATGACATATTTAAGGTTATTACATCATAACAGCAGCAGAAAAAAATATAAAACAACAACAAAAGGCTAGCGTAGTATGCCCCAAACCCTCAAGCAACCAACTGGAGGTAAGAACGTGCATCTAGACGTTAGCATCGTCGAAATCTGCCCGGCAAAAGTCTCCGGGCAGCACCTCATCCTCACCTGCAGCAAGTGGACAATCCGATTGAGTACAAAGAATGTACTCGCACATTAATATAAGTTGTATGCTGAGTTCTACCTACATGTGGTTGCTACATCAAAAGACAGCAATATGGTAATTTCAGCAGAAAGCAACATTTGGAATAAAACATAAACATGTATAGATTGAAACTTGCATTTAGTAAGCCTTTTCAAAGTCTAGTACATAATAACATCATCATAAACGTATTCATCTCATACTTCCACACATTCTCCGAACCACGAGTCCAGCGCTTGTGTTCGCCTACACACACAAGTACTCCACTACTCGTGTCATTTTCCACACCCATCCCACTCTTACCCGGTCCTTAAAACCCGCCTGGTGGCTAACAACAACAAGCATTCGTCTTTGACCATGGACGCGACTATTCGAATAGTTTAAACTCTATAGAGGGATGACTTTACCGACACGACATGCCACCCTCGTAAGCCAACTATTAACACATTTCCTTTTATGTGCCAGCCGAGGTAAACATGATAAAACCATTTTCCAGTATGCATGGTAGTGCATTTAAACCACCCGGGTGACTGTGACCCTTGATCCCACGTGCCTAGTGCTCTGTGTGTGTGGATCAAGGAGTACACCCGTTGTTGGATATCCTTAACTCTCACAAAGTTCACGGGATTCTGAGGATGTTCCTTAACGCTCCAACAAGCTCGAAAAATTCTGGCGGACATTCCTTGACACTCCAACGAGTCCAAGGAATTCCGAGTGCATATGGTTTAAACACCCCTAGTCATACACAAGTACTTGGTTAAGCCGGTCCCATAAATGGCGTGTGGCTTGCACGATAGTTACTTGTGAGACGACACTAGGATTTAATCCTTAAGGTCATTAACTAACATTGCTACACATTAACCACAATTCAACCATCATCAACATAATCATTTTGATCATTGCAACCGATGGACTAGGTCCATCTATCGCGGTTTCTAACGATGTTCTAAGTGTGACTAAGCAATTCGTAAGAATCCATACATAATAGTAAACCACCTAAGGCAACAATGTAATACAGAAGGAATATGGTAAGAGGATAACATGTCAACAAGGTAATAACTAAGCATTCTACCCCAACATAGATATAATTGAAAGTAGGCATGCAATTTGTAAAATAACTTCAAAGCATAATTGCAAATAATAGGGGCAATCATGTCCAAGGAGTAAAGTAGTGCCTTGCTGCTCGTTCTTGACATCGTAGGCGAAGTCTGTAACACCTCGGCATTTAATATGCCCGAATGCTACCAAACATAGGCTAAACAACATCTAAATACCATAAACTAAGGTAAATTACAGCAAAGGAGTAAATGCTAATACCAAAAAATTTCGGTAGCATCTCCTTTGTTTTTCCATGAATTGAAGCAACAACAACATGATCACAGGGTATAGTATAAAGAATGACATCTAAATCATCAATAATAAAGGTTCTAGCAGCAGCATAAGACTAGAATAAAGATTCCAACCATCTCATGAGCCAAACGAAGTAAATGAGGAAACCAAGCACACAAATTAACCATCACAATTTAATGGAAGGAACATGTCATTGTTTATATGTGTGATGCTAAGTGATGACGTGTGACTAGCTCCCTTTCCCGCATGCCCGTTTCATGGTACCTAAGAAAAACAACATAAACACAAGCGTGAGTTCATCACTCAGCAAGTATATTGCAATGGAACAAGAAAATACATTCTAATACCTTCATCACCACTTTTCACATACGACATCATACACATCTCATATTCATAGCGTAAGCATATCATTAACATCATCATATATCATCATCATATAACATCCTCATATAATGAAATGCAATGCGATGCACATATCTCCTAGAAACTCATATCGGTATGGTTGAGTACACACCCGTCGGTGTGCACCCTCTCCCCCCCTTCCATCCCGAAGATGGAGGGTGCCTACTCCTCGCTTCCATACACCGCGGTGGATGGAATCACGATGTAAGACTTACTCATTGGCTCTCCGGAATAGTCATAACTTTCTCACCGACCTTCCCCGGACTAGTTATGACTTTCTCACCGCCCGGGCCATGTATCATGCCATGTATGCAAACATGCCAACATCATAAATAACTTGTACATTAACACATGGCATCATAACATAATAAGCATATTCATCATATCAATGGCAATCATTAAAGCATGGCATGTGAGCATATCATATACTCAATTTCAATCTCAACCAATTTAGCAAACTACAACCCGCTACCCATTCCAATACACTTGCCACAACCACGGCGACGGATTGGCGAGAAGTAGAAGGCACTCCCGGGGTCACACCACCCGCACATAGGGACCACACACTCACAATCATGTCCACAAAACAGTAAGCAAACCCTTTTCTACCCCGACATCGCAAACTACTCGCTAAACCCAAAAAACAGAGGTTCTGTCCCGTCGGGACAGCAGCATTCCAAAAGGCATAACTCGGGTTCTAAGACTCTGAATCAATTAAACGAGTACATCCTCGCGTAGCTTAGGAAATTTCCCAACTTTTTATAAGTATATGGAAAGACTGATTCGGACTCTAAAGTAGTTTAATCTACAGAATACCGTGATCTGTTCCAATCACGTCACAAATTTTAATACGTTCGGTAAAACGAGCATAACTTTCAAACGGCTGGGCGGAATTAGACGTTCTTTATACCCACTGAAAGGTATTGAAATTACCTACAACTTCTTCAACAGCCGTACGACCAAATTCCGACTCTAAATTGGCGAAAACCCAAACCCTAGTTCGACTGCTCATGCTGCCCGAAAGAGAGAACGTGGCAACTTCTAGATTTCATCTAATCTACTCAATTCCAGCACCACTAATTGATCTAAAAACATGATAATAACCCTTAGAATAGTACCTAGACCAACCCCAAGGATTCCCATGGCCATACCTTCGCCCAACGCCCGAAAACCCAACGGATCTCCTCCCCGCCCGCGCGATCTCCTTCCTCGCTCCAATTCCGCCGGATCTCCTCGTCGCGGAGCGCTCCAATGGATGGATTTTCAAGGTGCTGAGGTGGAGAACTCCCCTAGGGGAAGCAAGGGAGGTGGAGAGGTGGTGGTGCAATGGGGAGCAATGGGGGCGCAAGCAAGGGAGAGGGGAGGTGGGGGTGGCGGCTAGGGCACCATGGGGGGCGCACAAGGGGAAAAAAGGTGGGGGCTGGTGCCACAAGGAGTCCAACTAGGATTCCCACTCCCACATGGGCCCGAACACCTCTCCACTAAAGCCCACGACCCTTCCCTTTAGGCCCAATCTCCCCCGGAAAGGCCCAGACTCCCGGAAACGGCTCGGAAAAGCGATTAAACTCCATACCGTATGGTTTTAACTTTAAATTCCACATTCCATAAGTTTTTTTATCCTCAACATTCATATTTTATAATGTCACACCATTCCGTAGTGTCACATTCTTCCCCCCTTCAACAGGATTCGACCCCGAATCCGAGGCACGCCACTTCGCAAACAACCAAATCAAGGGGAGTTTATGGTTCACGCCTCAGAACCCGCTTAGAAGCCCCTACAATTTGCACCAGCCAGCACTCAGAGGCAAGGAGCTAAGGATCAAAGACTGACAGCTCTAAAGATAACTCACATTCAAAACTTGCCAGAATTCTTACTCAACATTGAAACACAAAAGCACTCGCATACGGCCTCAGCACAACCCAAGCGGTAGGTTAAAGTCCCAAACAGACCACAAAATAAAACGGTCTCACACTCCTCATTCCATGCATTCCTTGGCACTAAAGTGCCTGATCCCTTTAACCAAAGCCACTCTCCAGAAGGATATGGTACCAACTTCTAGATCTATCTTCCACTCCCACGCACAAAAGTGATTCACGTCTCAACCTCTCAACTGTGGTTCGTCGTATTCAAGACGACGCAAACCAAGTGAGACACAACACTCTAAGATCACTAACTGCTCGAACCAACGGGGTTACATGCTGATCTTTTACAACAAGACCAACACCCAGCCCACTACCATCGAAAGGAGAAGCCTACGTTATGACCAGGGTTCTGAAAACCTGCAAATTCAACAACAACCGAACATTCCTCTTCGGTTGGCACAACACGCTCAAAGATCGGCGACAAAAGATCCAATACTGTTCAAAAACAGAAAGCAATTACTAGCAACCACCAAGTGGTCCACTAATAATTTGATCAACCCTATCGAGGAACACCTTAATGACAATTCTCCAAGAAAATTTGAATTGGGTCATACCCAACCTTCCTTTACTCTTCACTTCCAAACTAGTTACGATCAACCACTAGCAACGCCTAATATCTTAGGTCAATACCAACCCACACTAAATTTTCCTTTCTTAGAAGGTCTCGCCCTCGCATTCTTCCTTTCAAAGAATCAGAACAAAGGGTACAATCATTGAGTAAGCTCAACCAAAACCCATGAACCCAAAATGATCCACTTACAACAACTCGAACTCCAAAGCGCTAAAAGCCACTTTGGAAAGAATCCGGCAACAACCAAAGAGTACTCATCTTATTTTTCCTAAGCTAAGATGCAAAGGAAACACAAATCTCCTACACCACAACCAGCATACCAGAAAGAAATAGAAGTCTCGATTTATGACATGCATGCACATTTTTCAAGAGCACTCCGGATTAGTCATTTATCCATATATGACTTTCTCACCGACCTGGCTCATCGACTCTTTCATCATTAAACATCTATAAACAATGGCATGCTTCCTTTTCACCATTCATTCTTCATGTAACAACAATACCGAATAGTCATCCACCAAAAGACTTCTTCCTCAGTATCACATGATTGAAACACAATTAACATCGATGGCTGCGAAATCCATATAAACTATGACGGCAACACCATTAATAGGAACACCACATCGTATAGGAAGCCACATCAATTTGAAAACTAAACTTGCAAAACATCGCATTGTAACCAAAATCAACATTTTGGAAAAGAACATCGACTCCAAAGTCAAACATCTGTACACACAACCGCCACATATTTTTCTCAAAAGAAAGGGAAACTCATATCCCAAAAGAGAACACTTTGCTAACAACATCACCGATGAAACATCCATAAAAAAAACCACCTTTTGGGGCACTTGCAAACACCACACACGTTATGCAAATAAATCCAACTCCAGTCAAAAAGAGTTACAAATTAAATCTCAAGAGTTTCCAACACAACCCACTATGTCCATTTGCTTCCGTTAAAATTTATTCCAAAGATAATTCAGGGTGAACGCGAAGGAGCGCGATCCACTCAAAAACTTTTGGGTGTAAATCCATACTCATAACACAAATTAAACAAAATAGCCAAAACCAAAGATTGGCACCAATAGCTACGGGTTTTAGGGAAACTCGGAAACATAACACAAGGAATACCTTGACCGAAGGCATTCAACCAAAATGGCAAACAACCACACCAGTTGAAAGGGTTTTAAACACCAGCTCAGCATGAATCCCACCATAACTTGTATTCCACTACACTTACCATTTAAGCATTCAAAAATCACTATTTACTCATCAAGAGAGTCCAACCGGATTTAACAAAATTTACATAACAATTTCTTTCTCTAGTTACCATTCCCAACACTTTTAATTAAGGTTTAAGATGCTTATCACAAAGGCACCCAACCAAGACTACATTGACATGATCCCCACGGATCACCAAATCATATAACAACATATTCTATATTTCAAACATAGTACTTCAACAGCTACTTGAGCATGGTCATCCTATAAATTTTATACTATCTATACGTCAAAATCTTGACAATTGAAACTTGTTCAATCAATAAAATGACTTCAACAAATAAGTAATATCTCTACAAGATAAAATTCGTAAATAGGATTCTAAGATATGCATTCATTAAGATTAAAATCTTGCATCATGATTATTATCCATTGTTCATCCCATCACAACATGTACTCGACATAATACCACCGTTTTACACTTTTCTTCTATTGGATCAATGGTTTTCAACAATTAACAACACTACCAAGGCATCAATATCAATTCTTTGCATAATCATCAATCAACAACATTGCTTTTAGCTACCCTACACATAGGATGCAACAAAATTGTCACTACATCATTAACAATAAGTCTTATGTCTTAAAACAACAACCAGACCTATGTTTTTTTTCCCAATTGACATCGGTACTAGCATTAACACTGCCCTTAACAACATCATTAACAATAAGTCTTATGTCTTCTCCATTGACTAGAGACACAACTGCATACTTCCAAATATACTAGTAGGTTGCAACAACATAAATAGCAACTCTAATCAACTTCCAAATTAAAGCCACTAGTCAACATGATTAAATTTCTCTATTAACCCGTTAGATTAGAACACCTTTAAACAATCGGCAAGGTTTCTTTAACAGTATCATTAATTTACATCATCTTAATGTTCTAACTATGCATCAAGGTTTAAACTTTTAACATTAACAAGGATCATAAGCACTTTTAAAGCAAGGAAACAGATTCTAAGCATGTACATTAACCCATTTAATCATTCTCGCTACAGAGTGAACTACAACACTAGTAGTCTATTTATTCTCAAGCTAGAGATAACAACCGCATTGAATTGTTTAAACTCACAAATTAACTTAACAATACATCATCCCATAAACCACATTGTTACATGCTACATAACATGCTAAACAACAATTCTTACTAGGGACAAACGATTTCAGTCAAAAGACTACCTACTTTGTTTGCAGCATTTTAGTTTTAAAACTCATCCCAAATTCATAAGGAAACTTGACTCTCAAAATTGCAATGAGACAAACCCAAACTTGGTCATATAAAAGGAAGTCTCCAAAACACTTTTCAATCTCAAAGACTCCCACAGGAGGGAACCAAGCGATCAAATAAACCTTTGCGGACAAGGGCACAAAACATAAATCGGCACAACTTAACTTTTTGCACACGCTTCAATAACTTCTTTTGAACTCAGAGTAAGACACACAAGAACCAAAACTATACTTTTCTTTGCAAGGCAACCCACAAAACCGGTGTCCAAGCCAAAAGGCGACTAAAAAAGATGCAACGCTAAATTCCTCTTCTTCGTCAAGAAAAACAAGGAGGACAAAACCAAGGAACACCGAAGGGACTCTCCGCGAAAAAAAAAATCCAAGCCCAAACACTTTTCTTTTGATTTCAATCAACTAAAGTCAAGAAAAACAACCAAAACCGACCGTCAGAACGGTAAAGAACATACGAAGGAATCCACCTCCAAACTCTTCTATTTGACTCCAGTCAACTACCCGATCTACGACAGAAAGGATAAGCACTCTTCTCCTACAGGGGTTAATAGTTCTTCGGTGATGGCGCTAACCGGCCACACCGTCAAACCTCACCCTTACTATGAAATAAGAGAGGTGGCCGAAACCCTTTGGCACCAAAACCCCACTTTACCACAACAACAAGAACAATTCAATCATTTATCTCATAGACATAGCAACATGCATTATCAAATGAAGCATTCAACATCATAGCTTAAATACAACATTTAAGCGTAAAGAAACGATACCCATACCCTTTCCTACTGTGCATCCATTGTGTGTCAAATTTTAGATTAGTTACACCACTTTTGCAAGTTTTAATGTTGCTATCCTATGACAAAATTTTAGTTGAAACCTAAGCCATGTTTCTAAGTTATTCCACATCACATTTTAGTTGTACCCTATAGCATGACACTAAAAATACACATTCCAAGGACCTACAGCCCGCTCTGATACCAACTGTAACACCCCGGCATTTAATATGCCCGAATGCTACCAAACATAGGCTAAACAACATCTAAATACCATAAACTAAGGTAAATAACAGCAAAGGAGTAAATGCTAATACCAAAAAATTTCGGTAGCATCTCCTTTGTTTTTCAATGAATTGAAGCAACAACAATATGATCACAGGGTATAGTATAAAGAATAACATCTAAATCATCAATAATAAAGGTTCTAGCAGCAGTATAAGACTAGAATAAAGATTCCAACCATCTCATGAGCCAAACGAAGTAAATGAGGAAACCAAGCACACAAATTAACCATCACAATTTAATGGAAGGAACATGTCATTGTTTATATGTGTGATGCTAAGTGATGACGTGTGACTAGCTCCCTTTCCCGCATGCCCGTTTCATGGTACCTAAGAAAAACAACATAAACACAAGCGTGAGTTCATCACTCAGCAAGTATATTGCAATGGAATAAGAAAATACATTCTAATACCTTCATCACCACTTTTCACATACGACATCATACACATCTCATATTCATAGCGTAAGCATAACATTAACATCATCATATATCATCATCATATAACATCCTCATATAATGCAATGCAATGCGATGCACATATCTCCTGGAAACTCATACCGGTATGTTTGAGTACACACCCGTCGGTGTGCACCCTCTCCCCCCTTCCATCCCGAAGATGGAGGGTGCCTACTCCTCGCTTCCATACACCGCGGTGGATGGAATCACGATGTAGGACTTACTCATTGGCTCTCCGGAATAGTCATAACTTTCTCACCGACCTTCCCCGGACTAGTTATGACTTTCTCACCGCTCGGGCCATGTATCATGCCATGTATGCAAACATGCCAACATCATAAATAACTTGTACATTAACACATGGCATCATAACATAATAAGCATATTCATCATATCAATGGCAATCATTAAAGCATGGCATGTGAGCATATCATATACTCAATTTCAATCTTAACCAATTTAGCAAACTACAACCCGCTACCCATTCCAATACACTTGCCACAACCACGGCGACGGATTGGCGAGAAGTAGAAGGCACTCCCGGGGTCACACCACCTGAATATAGGGATCACATACTCACAATCATGTCCACAAAACAGTGGGCAAACCCTTTTCTACCCCAACATCGCAAACTACTCGCTAAACCCAAAAACGGAGGTTCTGTCCCGTCGGGACAACAGCATTCCAAAAGGCATAACTCGGGTTCTAAGACTCCGAATCCATTGAACGAGTACATCCTCGCGTAGCTTAGGAAATTTCCCAACTTTTTATAAGTATATGGAAAGACTGATTCGGACTCTAAAGTGGTTTAATCTACAGAATACCGTGATCTGTTCCAATCACGTCACAGATTTTAATACGTTCGGTAAAACGAGCATAACTTTCAAACAGCTAGGCGGAATTGGACGTTCTTTATACCCACTGAAAGGTATTGAAATTACCTACAACTTCGTCAACAGCCGTACGACCAAATTCCGAATCTAAATTGGCGAAAACCCAAACCCTAGTTCGACTGCTCATGCTACCTGAAACAGAGAACGTGGCAACTTCTAGATTTCATCTAATCTACTCAATTCCAGCACAACTAATTGATCTAAAAACATGATAATAACCCTTAGAACAGTACCTAGACCAACCCCAAGGATTCCCATGGCCATACCTTCACCCAACGCCCGAAAACCCAACGGATCTCCTCCCCGCCCGCGCGATCTCCTTCCTCGCTCCAATTCCGCCGAATCTCCTCGTCGCGGAGCGCTCCAATGGATGGATCTTCAAGGTGCTGAGGTGGAGAACTCCCCTAGGGGCAGCAAGGGAGGTGGAGAGGTGGTGGAGAGGTGGTGGTGCAATGGGGAGCAATGGGGGCGCAAGCAAGGGAGAGGGGAGGTGGGGGTGGCAGCTAGGGCACCATGGGGGGGCGCACAAGGGGAAAAAGGTGGGGTCTGGTGCCACAAGGAGTCCAACCAGGATTCCCACTCCCACATGGGCCCGAACACCTCCCCACTAAAGCCCACGACCCTTCCCTTTAGGCCCAATCTCCCCCGGAAAGGCCCAGACTCCCAGAAACGGCCCGGAAAAGCGATTAAACTCCATACCGTATGGTTTTAACCTTAAATTCCAAATTCCATAAGTTTTTTTATCCTCAACATTCACATTTTATAATGTCACACCATTCCGTAGTGTCACAAAGTCGTACTCAGGAGTTTCTTCTGAAGCGTCGCCACCTAGCGAGAAATCCAATTTCAAATAAACACCGATCAAGAACTCAAACAATGAACAACATTCGAGATATGCTTAAACCTGCATGAAATGCCCGTGGTGTGCCCTATCAACCATAATAGGAAACTAAGAATTGATTTGAGTTGAATTGAACTTTGAAACGAGACAATTTGGACATTTTCAGCTACAGGCGGCAATACCGGAGGTAGGGGTGAAACCGGGTCGGATACGGGCGGATATTGCTGGTCCCGTATCCTAACCCATTTTTTTTTCCAGATTCGGAGTCGGATACGGATGTCCCGGATACGGATACGAATTCGGATTATTCGGGATTCGAATACGGAGCGGATACCTGACGGATTCAGGTCGGGATCGGATATCATAATCAGATAGTAGTATAATACATAATTGTGTACGTAAAAGAAAGAATGAAGCATTAACCTTACAACATTACCTTCAAGTCATAATTATTTCAACGTAGGATAGTAGTATAGTTAGAGGTGCAAATGGGTCGGATACAAGGAGAGAGATCGAGACAAAGAAAACAGTGAACAAGGGGAGCTCTTCCATCAAACTTAACCTTACGGAATAAATTCCTGGAGATATTAAATAGTGTTGAATTGTCACATTCTGACAAACTGAAGAGACTTCTCTCATAATGAGGACTACTTGGATTTGTTTGCTATGCTTCAATTTAGTGACTCAACTAATTCCAATAATTTGAATAGAAAAGAAGTTTATCCAATAAGTTGAACAAATCAATTTAGGTAAAAGCATTATGTCATCACTCTATTTGTTTGTTGATAGATTTGTTGAAGTTCACACTTAATAACAAAGTAGTGTTTTTTAGTGCCAGTATCAAACAACTACTCTATCTATCCAATAATGAACCAAAATAATGGAAGAATAACTAATTTTATCCGAATATCGGGTCGGATATTTACCGGATATCGGGTCGGATATTGCTCTTCCCATATCCTAACACATATTACATGAGATTTTTCGGATACGGATCGGATATTGCTCTTCCCATATCCTAACCCATATTACATCGGATTTTCCGGATACGGATACGGATAACATCGGTACGGATTTTAAACGGATTCGGGATCGGATCGGACGGATATTTCCTGTCCTGTTTTCACCCCTAACCGGAGGTATAAATGCGGTAGTGCCGGAGGTGCGATACTACCGGCCTCAACATTACGGTAGTTATTTTCCAGTACGAGGTCTTTTTGGTCCTCTCTGAGCGGTACTATCTGGGTTTAGGGGCGGTAGTGCCAACGCGGCGGTACTACCGACCTAATAGTGGCAGTAGTTATTTTCCAAAGGATGGTGTTTTTGGGTATCGGGGAACGGCAGTACCAGACTTGTATAGCGGTATTGCCGGATATGCGGTACTACCAGCAATACAAGTGCGGTACTTATTTTACTGAAGCGATGTTTTCTAGATTTTCTAGCGGAGCGGCAGTACCAACGGCTAACTGGCGGTAGTGCCGGATTTTTCGAGAAAACTTGATTTTTGTCTTGGATCTTTGGATGAGTATTGGCATTTTTAATGCATGGACTAGGGAATGTGGATTAGGATGGAGTCTTACCACCACAAGGATGTCCTTGCACTCGGTGGAAGCTCGATTCGATGAAGGGATGACAATGGTGTTGCAATGTCGGTCTTCGAGGTTCGTCTCCTCCTAGCTCGTATGGATGATGATGACCGTGCTTGCTCTTGCTCGCAACAGCGTCTACTTCCCCTCCTCAAGCTTCCAATGCGACATGCATGACCCGATTCGAGGTTTGGTGATGAAGTTCATGGAAGGGAAGGAAATGAGCTTCAAGTTGCAAAATTTCAGCAAATGGAGAGATGAAGAGTTGATTAGAACTTACTCAATACTTGGTGCATCAAAAATCCATTTGGATGGATTTGAAGCTTGGGATGAGGAGAATCCATTGGTATAGCATGCACAAGCTCAAACACAAGTCTTGGATGGATTTTAGGGGATGAAATGGGGAAGGGTTGGAGGAGGTGTTCTTGCTCTCCTTGCTGAAATTTCAGAATAGGGTGAGCAGAAAATGAGGTGGGTATGGAGGAGAAATCAAGGTGAGGCATCCTTATATACTTGCCCACTTCATCACTTACATGTGGGACTTGGTCCCAGATGTCATAGTGAGGTAAGAAATTGGGTAGGAGGTGAATAAAGTGGAAAAAGATGTGATGGGAAGTGCAGCCCACTCTCTCTCACTTACAAGCATGACCCACATGTCATAGAGTGGGTAGAAGTGAGAAAAAGATAAAGCGGTAGGTGCAGCCCACTTTTCTCTCATGTAGACATGGTCCACATGTCATTAACTATGGGTGAAGGAAATGTTGGTGTAGATGAATAGAAGTTTTGGAATGGCATGAATTTCATACTCATTCAAGTAAAATGATGCTATCACTTGTGAAATTCTAAACTAGAGAAGATTATATTGCAACCATGAATGACATGAACCTAATATGCATGATTAAATAACTTAAGCAATTTTTTGGGCTGTTATATTACCGCAGCAGTCCACACGTCCGGGGATAGAATGCCGTGCATTGGTGTGCAAGCACCTGGTCGCACGGCAGGGGCAACGAGAGAAGGAGGCTAGGGTTTCAGGTGAAAACACTTCCAAATCGCAGGAAAGAGGCACTTCTGCCCCCACCCTCCTCCACTCCTTATATAGCCACGAGGTGAAACCCTAAGCCAGGGCGCATCAGTGCGCTAAGCCCACGAAGTCTATTAATTACGGATCCAATCCAAATTAATAAATCTCAGCTTGTTAAGTGTGTGACCCTACAGGTTCACATATATTTGGACATGAATTTGGAAAACCCTTTTCCAATCCAATGCTTGGTAGCAGCTCCTTGCAGGGCATGCCAACTCCAAACATACCATGATCGAATCAGAACAAACCTATGAAAGTACTCATGTAATAATCCCTTTGCCAAACTATATGAAGATTGAACTCAAGGCGAGAAGCATGTCATCCTTTGACAATTCAATCCATCTCTCGTATCCGTGATATGTTAATAAGTTGTGATTGACTCAATCACGGCATGGCCATGCACTTCCTTAATCATATCACACGAGTGGCCTAGACATATATCTCTGTTACATTGGACTGGCAAATTCCATCTTGACTGCTCACTTCCCTCTGCATGTTTCATAGTAAACATGAAAACTACCTTTATAACTATCCAGTTAGGAAATAGTGTTTGGTAGCCCCAAGGTAAACTATTACACATGTAGGGAATGTGACAATCTCAGGTCTAAGGATCATACATCTACTATGTATGAGATACACTGATGACATATAAGAATGTAACATTCTCGCAGTGTCCCATTGCGGGTCTATCTAACACATGTTCTTCAACATGTGTTCACAATGTATTGATAATATCTCCATATCCCATGATCTATGAAACATGATCATCGATCAGTACATGTGTTGATCTATTCATTGTTGTCCTACATGACGATATCCAATCAGAGATATTTATAGAATTATATCAATAAGTAAAGAGTTTCATAAACAAGTCACATACTTGCTAATCAATATAATGATATACATTCATTGGACCAATAATCATATTATTATTCATAAACATAGTCATGCTACAATCATCTATATGATTGCCTCAAGGGCATAACACTAACAAAGAGGAGTAGGTTTTTTGCGCCCGACGAGCTGTTTCTTCCTGACTGAAATAGAAAGGTGGATGAGTTCATCGGCAAGGCGGTCACGCAGGCTGACAAAAGGACAAATGCTCACCGGGCTTCGCAGGGCGTCAACTGGGCCACCTTGGCTACCTTGGTCCTCAGTGGGGAGCCACCTCCTGGTGCATCGGCAGGCTTTCTTTTCTGTCGAAAATGAGCCGATGCCCCTACATGACCCTTCTTCTTGATGCCCTTTAGAGAAGGAGAGTGGAGGCCGACACTGGTTTGACCAATGATGTTAGCGTGTAAATTGATAACTTTGCCGCTAGCAGATAGAATCGGCCGAGTGTCTTCCATATCCTGGGCAAAGAGCAGTCAGAGGATCAATGAGGGATATGTCAGGTCGCGGAAAAAGTAAAGGTGATTCTTCAAGTTACCTCTTGAGAAGGAGGGAGGGGATAAGAGTTGTCAAAATGATGGACTACCACATCCAGAGGATTAAAGAAAAGGTGACGGCTCCACTCCTGCCACCATCGAGTAAAAGCCAAAGCGGTCCGACTAATGAAGGCGATCCGAGGAATGGAGTCAATTAGCATCTCTCCGCCTAAGTCTAGTGCAATACTTACATCAAGAGGACACTTGAGCTCCTCTCACTCATGGAGCCTGTCAATCAACACCAACCGCAGAGGGAGCAGCCCAAATTTCATCTGTTTGGCGCAAACGGACAGGTGGTAATACTTGTATGAAGGCTTCTGGGTGCGGCTTGAAAGACTTAGGCCGACTAAGAAAACCCCGGGCGAGATTATGTGTCTGAAACACTCTTTGTTAGGACTGTCTGGTCAGCAGAAACCAGGGCATTCATATTTCAAATCATCAATGTGCCGGTACGATAGGAAATCTGAAGTAGGGATATTCTCAGTCTCATAAAAATACGAGAAGAACACAATAAAGGACCCTCCATCGAATTTCAGATCTCTCTTCAAGATCTGAGAAAAGGCCTCCCCATACGATCGGCAGCGCCTGAAGGTCTATTCGCCCTCCTCTGGTGAGTCCTCACAGGGGAACTTAAGGTCTGAAGAAGGAATAGTGTGGAAAGGACGTTGGAATTGAGCCATCAACCAGAGCTGGATGAACCAGAGAGGCCCTCCTTGATTGCCAATGGCATGAGAATTGGCTGCGCCCCTAAGCTTTGAAGCAATAACATGCATCGTGTGGTAGACTGCGCCCAAGAGAAGTTTACCCATAGCTATATCCATGCCGTTTACCAGAGTCTCAGCAAGAACTTGGTAATTGTTTGTGGGAGCCAGAGAAGCGCCGCAGAACAAGAACCTATCCAACCACATGTTCAGAAAGGCAGTGTGTTCGCGAGGTTCCACAGGACCAGACGACCGTCTATATTCTCTAAGGTATTGAGACCAACTGATCTTGGTTGATAACCGGTGAGTAGTGGCTGCTTCAAAAGCATGGAATTGATGGCATGTCAGCTTGACCCCAGTAAGAGCCACTACATCCATAAGTGTTGGACTAAAGAATCCAGGGAGGAGGAGAAGGCGTTGAAGGCATCTGACCAGAAGTAGGAAGCTGAAGCTATCAATGATTCATCTCTGCACATGCCTGACAAAGAGAGACTAATGTAGTCGGCTATCTCCCATGATTCCCAATCCGCTCTCTTGCTGCTAGCCACTCGATTGTACCAGGTTCTCCAACCCTTAATATTAGTAGGCCAAGCTCTAAAGCTGTCCTTCCAGCCCTTCAGGTTGAAATAAGTGAAGTTCAAGGGGATCTGCATGATCTCTTTGTTGATGAAATCAGTCGGATCTTCACTACCTTCAAGGCCTAGAAAGAACTGGTCAACTATGTCCGTTTATTGGAACTAGAATTCGTGAACGATAATCGGCTATCTATGGAAAAAAGAAGAATAAGATGAGTACGAAGAGAATACTAATGGCCGATGACTGGTGCAGCTTGTGTAAATTCTTCAAGAAGAACTCAAGGAAACTTATAGGTGTAGGAGCCGAATGCGGATTGTTGAGGGTAACGATGGTCAGTGAATAAATTGGGCGATGAGGGAAGCTGAGCTAGCGAACGGTCTTTGGGTGGATAGGTGCTCGGCGGGCATCATTGGAAAAACAAGAGAAGAAGTATGAAAAAAAGAATTGCCAAAAGGGGAGGAGCTATATAATGGCAAAGGACACCTCGTTCAAAATGGCTCCGAGCCTTATGCCCCGATTCTCGCACCCACTAAACATACAGTTGGTAGGGCGCGACGTGCTGAGAAAGGCTGCAAAACATTAATGGGGAGAGATTTTGGAAATAGGAATACATCAAGCTCATTTTGCGTGCATGGGAAAGGACTAGTAGTGAGTTGGTCAGTTCCAGTCACATCGGTCAAAAGGTGGTATCCTAACCCGAAAAGCAACAAGGCTGACTAATTTTTGGATTGTGTCAAGTCATCGGTATCGTTGGTACTATTAAAGCCGATAATTAAAAAATATCATCAAGCACAAAAAGGATGGGAGTCGATGATTGTGAAAAACCGACATCCAAAAATTAACACTTTGTATTAAGAGGTTAGACACATCATCGGCTAAAGAGTGAGCAAAATGTTTACATCATCGCTGAACAAGTATACAATTGAAGATTGAAGGAAAAGGTAGACTTTGGTAAAAGCACAACAATCCCTAAGTAGGAGGTGCCATCCCTACAAAAGAAATGAAAGGCACTCGGTATTGTTACAACACCTAATCAATGCTTCCTGCCAGGGACATCACCTGTGCTAGAACTGTTGTTGGAGTTTGATGACTCCTAGAGGGCAGCGTCGGTTGGAGGGGCTGGTGGAGGCGCCGGTTCATCATTTGAGCTAATGGAGATGACGGCAGTCATTGCGACCATGGGGGCATTGCTGATCGATTCCGCATTAGCAGCAGCATCGGCAGGAGGAGGAATGGCGACCTCATTAGCAGGGGCTGCTTCTTCAGGAGGTTCGATGGCATCAACATCGAAATCCTCCTGGAGGGCGTGAGCAATGGCTTCATTGTCAGCCACCTCTTCCTCGGCATGGACCTCGGCTGACAATTCTTCTTGGAGAACTACAGCAATAGCCGAGTCATCATCTGACGAAGAAGACACGAGAGTGTAATCAGAAAATGAGCCAGAAAAAGAAGAAGAGGAAGAGGAAAACATGGCACGAATAGTGAGAGATCACTACGAGATGATATGGTGGAACTGTGAATCACCTGGTACTTATAGGGCAAATAAAGCTATTAAACCGTCATGGCACGGAGAACGAAGCACCCCTCGAATAAATACCGATGGAGCACGAAGCGATTCGGCATGGGGGAAATTATGACGCGGCGTCTCGAGGAGATAACTGCCAAGAAGATGAAGCGATGAAGATGACGATCTACTGAAGCATCGGTAGTTGATTTTTGGGACATGTCTGTACATATCCAAAAAATGGGGGGCATATATTAGCACCCAAAATTGAGTGACCGAGACGGATGCAGTCTTAGCACGAGCTTGGAGGGGCCGGTAGAAGGCCAGGTTGACAAAGGATGATGAATGGCTAGATTGGAAGGTCACGATCATATGGTAACACATGGATCAGAAGGAAGATCAGAGCCAATACGACTGGAATTAGATATGATCGTGCCCAAGATGGAAAGAAGAGTTCAAAGATGGTACGAGCGGATGACGAGACCAGAGCAAATACGATCAGGCTTGGGCTATAAAAGAGGAACGATGGGCTATGTCGAAGACACACACACATCAAATCAATCTATACCTTTCTTTTCCCCTGCATTAGGAGTAGACATTTAGTTTGTAATCTTTTCCCTGTAATACACTTTGATCAATATAGTTGCGCATCGTCGATTATTGGATCTTCGCTGTATTACGCCCTGCTAGGTCTTGCTTTCTCTTCGATCTTGCTGTGCATCACATTTTTCAGGAGAAGTAGCATTTACCCCCATCTGATCGACTCGTAGACTTGGTTAGATCTACCAGCTACCTTGGTCTGCATTGGTTTGCTTCAAATCGACCAGATCCGCTTGATTATCAAGCCCAGATCGATTTAATTGGGGGCTCATTCCTCTTGCCGATTACGGAGTCAAATCGGCTAGCACGCTCCTAAACCAGAACTGAACCCGGCGTTCTCGTGTGTTGGTGGTGATTAACCCTTCGTCAAGTTTTTTGCATCAAAACTCTCCTAACAAGCGGCTCATTATCAATTACCGAGGGGATGTCACCCTTAGCACTGACTAGGACCAATTAAGTGTTTTGTACACTAGTCGATTGCTCACCGGTACTTCCCTTAAGAGGTACTGAGGCTAACCCCACGCTGGTTGTTACAATATCAACTAGTGGATTAGCCTTAGGATAATCTTGAGATAGTTCGGAAGGAGTAGCTTGGGGGCTTAAAAAAAACTTACTCAGATTCTCAAAGTTAAAATGCTCAGAATTTAAAATAGGTAAAAATGTACTTACCTTATAAAAAGTCCACACTCCATAACCCATGTTGTTATAGTGTCTTCCAACTATATTACACACCTATTTTCAACTAGAGGAGTCGGAGATGTCAACACCTCCACATCTAAGGAAGAAGTCTTTTTGCTCTTCCCCATGATAAGAGGAACATTATCCTCCTCATCTTCCTTTTCCTCATCATGAACATACAGCAATAAAGGATATTACTTACAAGGAGCATCCCAATTACCGTATCTTTTCTTTTTATGCACCTAAGATGAAGTCCTCTTCTTTGTCCTTTTCTCTTGAGTTTAAGGACGGATATCCATACATGGACTAAGGCCGGTCGAATCAGCATTTGTTTGGGTGGCACTGGTTGGACCCACCACCTTAGAGACACTCTTAACAAGAGTTCTCCTCTTCTTAGTTCGACGAACTATAACTGCGAGCTCCGACTGGTCAATATCTCGATTCCGACCATGCATCTAAAAAAGAATACAGCCAATGAACAAATAACATAGCAATTGTTCATATAAATAAACTAAAGAATTACTTAGTACATACCTCAATGCATTCATTTATGAACTCATTAGATTGCCTGATCAGGCTAGAAGGTTGATTGTTTAATATAGCCTAATCAGACCCATCTGAGGGTACCCTCAAAACTTTAGCCACTCTGGAGCGGTTCTCCTTGATGGACAAAACTGATACAAATGAAAGATTAGAATGAAATTTCTTTAAGAAGAAAAAAGAAAAACAGTTGGAGATTTCTTACCTCCAGGTTCATCCTTGCTAGTGTCTTGATCAACCTCAAGTCTCCAAGCGAACTTGAATCATTTTCTCATAGGACTTAGCTTATGGTACAAAAAAAACAAAAAAAATTGCCCAGATAAGCCTCCAAACACCAGCTTAATGATGGCCTTGATAACCTTCTTCTCCTCATTTGTGACCTTCAGGGAATCTTTCTCCCTCTTGGCGTCATTCCTTGTCCACACAAGAGCACGTTCTTCAGAAAAATGAAGAAAACTCCCCCCTAGAACCACTGAGTAAAACCACTCCTTTCTATAATCCCGCCAAGTGTCCTTGGTCGGGAGGTGAGGATACATGGAAGTCATTTTATCTTGAAGTTTAAAAACAAACACTTCCACTGGTATCCCTTGTTTTACTATTCTTGGTGTATTGATAAAAGAAGCAAAAAATTCGAAGTGTAGGAGGAATGCCTAGAAAAGCTTCACAGAGGTGCGAAAAGATATTTAAGATAAAAATGGAGTTGGGAGGAAGATGATGAAGCTCAATCTTATAATGATCGAGTACATACGGAAAGAACTCACTTTCTAGGGGACGATACCCAAACTTTACGATGGAGAAGTTGAGGACAATCTGCCCCTCTTTCGACACCAGCTTCAAATCCTCTCCGTTGGGATCCCATCTCACCATTTCACGTGGAGGGATTCTACCTTGAATCTCAAGATCCTTGATCATGCGCTCAATGAGGATGGATTTCTCCATTTCAAGAAGATTAGAAAAGGGGAAAGAACTCGGAAGAAGATTTTCGTGCTCAAAACTGTAAGGGTATGAAGTGTCCGAGAAAAGCTTTACCCCTTTTCCTTATTTATACAATACATTTGGACAGTTATACCACTAGTTTGGTTACCGAGAAAATCACAAAAAGGTTTTCTTATCTAAAATTGCAACGGTGATATGATTTAGAATGAAACGCCTTGATGTTTTATTTTGAAATGTCTTAAGTAAATACATTGTATTTACTCATGCCTTAGAGGCTAGCTGACAACAATTACCATACCCTATTACATTTTATGGGCCTACAAATCTCATAAAAGAGCCCACAAATAAAGATAAGGCCCAAGGACTATTATCTGGTTATGACTTCAACCAGAGTTAAATTCAGCCACATGGAAATATTCCCAGCCACTGTATATAACACTTATTGAAGATAAAGAATGTCCTAACTACCCGACTAGGTATACACATACTGATCGGGAACAATCCATTAGACCAACCCGACTAGCATACAGGTCGAAGGTTGGTCATCCTTCACCCCGACCTGAACCATACAGGGCGGAGGTTGGTCAGCCTTCACCCCGACCTAGTTCATGTCAGGAAAGAAGTTACCTCCGCATAAGACTAACATACAGAAGATGCTTTGTCTGATAAGTGGAGACAACCGTTTGGATGTTACCCCCTACAAAGAGACGCCTCTTTATCAAAAGACACATTTTTGATGAGAAGATGCCTTTTGATGGGAAGATACCTTTTTGCGGAAACACATCTCTTAAAAGATGATAACAACCACCCCTTCGCATGCTATAAATAGAAGGCTTCTGCAAGGACTCAAAAAAGGATGATCATCGGTCTCAAGATTAAGGATAAGAGATTAGCATTGGTTTTTTCTTTATTTGAAAAGTTTGTACTCCGTATAACACACGTGATTTAATACAATCCCCATTTTCCTACTCTTCTTAGTCTTGATTTCTAGACAAAGGCGACCCCATAATTATAGTCATAAGCTTGATCTAGGGACATGGTTAGCGAGTTCTTTTGATCGAACAAATGAGATATTGCTTTGATGGAGTCCAAGTCGACCATGAAGATCTTGAAGGAAAAAAATGTGGTGCCATCAGCAATTAATAGATAGCTGCGAAGCTATTGAGGATTTTGAGAAAATTAAGATATTTGGGCAAGGTTTTACGTCCTCATATCCGTTAGATGAAGTAGATATAGGCGATGGCGATATGAAAAGGACAATTTTTATTAATTCGAAGCTAACAAGTGAGTACAAGAAAAAGTTGGTTGGCTTGTTAAAAAGTTATAGAGATTGATTTGCTTAGAAATACCATGAAATGCCAGGTCTAAGCCGACAACTTGTTGAACATCGCCTACCAACAAAGCCTGGCTATAGGCCATTTAAATAGTCTCCTAGACGGTTTAATCTGACCATGTGTGATAAGGTAAAAGAAGAGATTGAGCAATTGTTAGAAGCAAAATTTATCCAACCCTACCGATACGCTAAATGGTTTTCTAATATCGTTCTCGTAATCAAGAAAAATGCCAAACATAGGGTGTGTATTGATTTTAGAGATTTAAACAAGGAAACACCTAAGGATGAGTATCCAATGCCCATAGCCGATAGGCTTATCGATGTTGCATCTAAGAATAAGATCATAAGCTTTCTCAATGGTAATGCTGGGTACAATAAAATATTTATTGCTGAAGTTGATGTTCTCCAGATAGCATTCCGATATCCTAGAGCATTGGGATTATTTGAATGGGTTGTGATGACATTCGGCTTGAAAAGTGCTAGCGCCACATATCAAAGAGCTATGAATTTAATGAATCAATTGATCGGCTACATTCTGGAGATATATATTGATGATGTTGTTCAAGAAGAAGTGTCCAAGAAAAGGAGAGCACATAATCTGAAGAAATATCCATATAAATGTGATTTTGGGTGTCGATTGGACAATTTCTAGGGTTTATGGTGCATGAAAGGGGCATTAAGGTCCACTAGGCATATGTTAAGGCTATAGATGGCACATAACCACCTAGGTGCAAGAAAGACATTCAAAGGTTGACTGGTAAAATAAATTATTTGAGGTGGTTTATATTAAATTTACCAGGTCGGATTAACGCCTTCACTCCACTACTGAAGATGAGGAAGAATCAGGAGTTTGTGTGGGCAGTCGACCGATAGAGAGCCTTTGAGGATATCAAGGAATATTTGTCTAAACCTCCAGTCTTGGCTGCGCCACAGAAGGATATACCATTCAGGTTGTATATATTGACTGAGTAGGCGACAATTAGAGCAGTTTTGGTGCAAGAAATAAATGGGAAGGAGCCAGAGATTTTCTATTTAAGCTGACGACTAATCGATGCTGAGACAAGGTATCATCCCATTGAAAAAAATTATTTATCTTTATATTTTGCCTGCACCAAATTGAGACATTATATATTGGCTTCGACTTGTAAAGTCGTTTGTAAGACCAATATAATCAAATACATCTTGTTCACTCAAATTTTAATAGGTCAACATGGAAAATGAGCTTATAGGCTAATTGAGTTCGACCTAACATTTCAATAAGCTAAAGCAGTCAAGGGGCAGGTGGTATCCAATTTCATAACAGAACATAGGGCTGATCCTAGTGAAAATATAGTGGACATAACTCTCTAGCACTTGTATTTCGATGGATTGATATGCAGAGAAGGAGATGGTAGTGGCATAGTGTTGATATCGCCAAGGGGATGTAACGTTGAATTCGCATTCAGACAAAATTGTAATTGTTCAAACAATCAAGCCGAATATGAAGCATTACTGAAGGGTTTGCAATTGCTAGATAATATCAGAGTCGATTCTGTGGAAGCCTATGATGATTCTTTATTGGTCATACAACATATTCGAGGGGAGTATAATTGTCATGATGAAGTTTTGACCAAGTATTTGGAGTAATACCATGATTTCATCGGCTCATTCAATTCTTTTTATATTCATCATGACCCTCAAGAACTAACCTATTAAGAGGCAATCCCCAAAGTATGTCTTGCTTGATGATACCTTTTACTATCAGATTTTAGAAGGTTTGTTGTTGAGATGTCTTGGAACAGAAGAGGCTAAATTAGCAATGGGAGAAGTGCATGAGGGCATTTGTGGAACACATCAGTCGACTCATAAGATGAAATGTTTATTGAGGCGTACTAGTTACTTTTGGCTGACGATGTTAGAGGATTGTTTAAAATATTACAAAGGTTGTCAAACTTGCTAGAAATTTGGTAATGTGCAATTGGTACCAGCTTCGATTCTACATCCAATCATAAAACCTTGGCCGTTTAAAGGTTGGGGATAGATGTAATTGGTCAGATATATCTAGCAACATCTAAAGGCCATAAATATATTATGGTTGCCACTGATGTAACATCCCAAATTTGTGCTTTTATTCAATTTATTGAGTTAATTGAATTTTTGGAATTTTCTGAAATTTATTTGGATTTAATTTGAATTCAGTATTTTGCTGAATTATTTAAATATTTAAAAGTTTCTAATAAAATTTTGTTGGTAATATTTTATTTGATTCCAAAATGTCTCAAAGTATTTTCCAGAAATTTTCTGAGCATTTTGCTATATTTCTTGATTTATTTGAATTTCTAGAATTATTTTAATTATTAAATCACTGGAAAACCCTAATGGGTTGCACTGTTGGACCGACCTGAGTCAGACTCGAGTCTGACTCACGTCCGACCGAGCTGGACCGCACCGGACTCAAACCATGTTCGCGTGAACCGTCGGATCGCGATCCAACAGCTGAGATTTAGCCACGTGTACGTGTGCTTTGAACCGTTGGATCGGGATCTAGTGGCTGTGCTCGTGTCTGCGTGTGCACGTGAGGGAGGCCGTTGGATCGAGCCACGTCTACGGCTGAGATTGAGCCACGTTGCCTCTCCGTGTCTGCGCCAGACTCCGCCGCCCCGTACCGGCCTCACCGCGGAATCCGCGCCTAACTCGACATCAGAGCCGATATTTAATGCGCAGGTGCGTGCCCGAGGATTGCCTTCGCTTCGCGCCCTTTTTCCCTAGCCGCCGCCCGTAGAGCCCTGCCGTGGCCACGATTGCTCACCGTAGTTCATTAGGGTTCGCTTTGGGTTTTGGTTAGTTTTCCATCGCCGTCCACCGTCCTCCGCCTTGTTGGTGCCTAGATCCAAGACCGTCGTGATGAGGCTCACCTGGGAGTAGGACTCACTTCGCCGGAGACGCGCCCAAACACCGTTTGAGTGGTTGTCGTCCCCAGCTCCGGCCAGCCAGCTCCACCGCAACATCGCCGACACCCTCGAGCTCTGCCAGCCGTCCGATCAAGATCCAAGGGCTCAGGTTCATCCACGTCACCCTCGTGAAAAATCCCATGTTACTGTTTAGATCTATTAGCAACTGTTGAATCTAGATCCAATGCACTAGATTAAGCCACGAAGCCCCTTTTTGCACTGTGCTAGATTAGATCTCAGCCGTTAGATCTAGATCGTATAGTTAGATTCGATTCACATTGTAGCGCTAGATGTAATCGCAGCCGTCCGATCCGCAGTGTACGGTGTAGATCATGCCATGTGTCAAATGCTGGATCATGCCTCGTTACCCCCCAGTGATGCGGTGAACTCGATCCAATCTCAGCCGTCCGATCCAAATCGAACAGTTCAGATCAAATCGCGTAGATCCAAAACGTGAGTGATTAGATTCAATCGTGACCGTCGGATTTCAAATCTAGGGCCCAGATCGTGCCACGTCGCACCACACCGAAGTGGCGCGGCCCAGAGCCAGTCGTCGCTGACGTCACGCGTGACATTAGCAACGGGCCCGTGTGTCAACCGCTGCGGCCGCGTGAGTTTGAGATCATCCGTGACGTCATGCTGACGTCACGGTGGGGCCCGCGTGTCAGTCATGTCAGCCAAGCCGTGTTGATGTTAGCAATGATGTCATCAAGCTGGGCCCACGTGTCAGCGACACGTGCACCCGTGGACCAGGTCCACGGTGGACCGAACCCGAGCCGTCGATCGGGTCTGTGGACCGGATGACGCAAGCATGACGCAATAAATCGATTTTCCTTTAGAAAAATAATTCGGCCGAAATTCAAAATGCGTGCTGACATCATGCTGACGTCATATTTCCGGTTTTTCAATAGAAAAATAAATGAATTAATTCGGTTTATTCTTTTTATTTGATTTTTAAACTTCAAACGGCTATAACTTTTGCGCTTTAACTCCGATTGAGGTGATTCCAGTTTTTAAATTTTTATAAAATTGAGCTGTATTTAATGGTAAATTTTATTTAATTTTTGGATATGAGTTTTTTTTCTGTTTTTATTTATTTATTGTTTATTTATCTGATTCGCGTAGACGTTGAATTGCCCGAAGGCTTCGAAGGAGAGGTTTTGACCCAGGAACAAGTTCAAGACTAGGAATAGGACCTTTTCTAAGGCAAGTTATGCTTTGACCATATTGATCCCACTTTTGAAACTATGTTTATTCAAAGTATTGCATGCTAATTTAATTAGAAATGCTTTCAATTAATTTGGGAAATTAGATAAATGACCTACTTGCTGTATGCCACCTTGTCAACAATAATTGTATTCCATGAATCATTTGTCATCCTAGATTATGGAATATTAGTTGGACATTAATAACTTGCCAACATGGGTTATTTAGATCGTATGTAGTACGCTTGGCCCTGCAACGTGTCAATGACATCATTTTGGGATATTAAATGTTAATCTTGACTTAATGAGATATGGAACATGTTTATGAAGGATGTGACATGTGTCATTGATGTTGATGATGGCACATGGTGCATGGTAATCAACCGGGTTGATAAAATGATTTAGATTGGGGCAAGTGGCAAGACAGTTTCTGGTGGGCCAGAAGTGGCACCTAGGAGGTTGTATTTGGTTTTGTTTGGACATTGTGAATTCATTTGGGGTAGTCTTGCCCTGGTCACTTAAGGACTTAACCTTGCAAGAATTTGAACTGAGTCCAACATACAGCCACAAGTCTGGAATGGGACAGACCTGGCCGAGTAAACTGTAATGTCTAGATTTTGGTGCTGTCATGATGGTGTGAGCCCCGGGTTAACGCGTGGACTCACAGGCGCAAGAGAGGGGCCCTGAGTGTGGTAACCAGTCCCTTCAGTGTTGAAACCTTAGCGGGCAATACCGGGTCTAGAAGTAGCTTTGAAAAGGCTTTATTACGGTCACTCGCCTCGGTGGTGTTTGACTGTGTCTTGTGGGTAAAGTGTATAACCTCTGCAGAGTGTACAACCTATTCGAATAGCCGAGTCCACGGTATTGGACATTGCTCAGTGATTAAAGTCAAGGGTTAGACTTTCATGAAAATGACTTTGGTTACTTGGTATGGAAACGATGAACCTGCTTTAGGTTGATAAATGCTTACTTGTGAAATTGTTTATGAAAGTAATTATTGTTACTATTATTTTACTGCTTTCAATCTATTATTAATATTGTGAATGATGCTTTACTGCAAACAAACCTTTTAGCCTGTTCCTTGTAATAAGCCATGCATGTAGAATATTAGACTGCATTCTGTGCATGACTTGTTGAGTGCTTTAAGTACTCACCCTTGCCACAACACAAAACACCAGTTGAAGAAGAATCAACGCCAGCACTAGAGGAGGAGTTCCAGGAGGAGCCGACGAGCTAGGGGCAAGCCCAGTCAGTTTCCTGTGGCATATTGGTTAGTGCCACGTGTTTCTTTATTTTCCGCTGCAAGTTTATTTGAATAAGACTTAAGCCCTATGAGGTGTACTTTTGTAACTTGGCCATAAGGTTGAGCAACCCGTTATAATTCCCTTTCAATAAAGTACTTTACTATTTCGTTGAGTATGATTGTGGTATTTACCGATGTTGAGACTGTGTGCACTAGCGTGATCCTGGACTAGTGTTGAATACACAGAGGGTCCGGATTTGCATATTCGGGTCCCGACAACTGATTATTTCTCTCAATGGGTTGAAGTTATACCATTGAAGAAAGTAACTAGTATTGAAGTGATCGACTTTGTTGAAGAGCACATTACGCATCGGTTTGGAATCCCACAGACAATCACGACTGATCAAGGTACTATGTTTGTGTCTGATGAGTTCCAGAACTTTGCTAGAAATTTTGGGATCAAGTTACTGAATTCGTCACCTTAATACACACAAGCCTATGGTCAAGCTGAATCGTCAAACATGACGTTGATTTAGTTGATTAAAAGGAAAATTGATGATAAGTCTGTTAGTGTTATGCCATTGAGGCAGCCATATAGATGATTGTAACATGACTATGTTTATGAATAATAGTATGATTATTGTTCTAATGAATGTATATCATTATATTGATCAGCAAGTATGTGACTTGCTTATGAAACTCTCTACTCATTGATATAATTTTGTAAGTATCTCTGATCGGGTATCATCATATAAGACAACGATGAATAGATTAGCGCATGTATTGATTGATGATCATGTTTCATAGATCATGGGATATGGAGATATCATCAATACATTGTGAACGCGTGATGAAGAACATGGGTTAGATAGACCCGCAATGAGACACTGCGAGAATGTTACATTCTTATGTGTCATCAGAGCATCTCATACATAGTGGATGTATGATCCTTAGACATGAGATTATCGCATTCTCTACATGTGCAATAGTTTGCCTTGGGGCCACCAAACACTATTTCCTAACCGGATAGTTGTAAAGGTAGCTTTCATGTTTACTATGAAACATGCAGAGGGAAGTGAGCAGTTAAGATGGAATTTGCCACTCCAGTGTAACGGAGATATATGTCTAGGCCACTCGTGTGATATGATTAAGGAAGTGCATGGCTATGCCGTGATTGAGAAGTCAATCACAACTTATTAATATATCACGGATACGAGAGATGGATTGAACTGTCAAAGGATGACATGCTTCTCGCCTTGAGTTCGATCTTCATATAGTTTGGCAAAGGGATTATTACATGAGTACTTTGATCATATGCATTTGGGAGTTGGCATGCCCTACAAGGAGCCGCTACGGACTATTGGATTAGAAAAGGGTTTTCCAAATCTATGTCCAAATGCACATGAACCTACAGGGTCACACACTTAATGGGTTGGGACGCATTAATTCGGATTGGATCCGTAATTAATGGACCTTGTGGGCTTAGTGCGCTAATGGGCCCTGGCTTAGGGTTTTCGTCGCGTGGCTATATAAGGAGAGGAGAAGGGTGGGCGTGAGATAGAATTTCGTCCAGAACCCTAGCATCCACCTCTTGTTACCCCTGCCGAGCGACACGGTGCACGCCGACGCACGGCGTTCCATCGCCGGATATGTGGACTGCTGTGGTAACGCTGTTGCTACTGCAACGTGGAGAAGATGATCCGCAGCGTGGACGATCCAAAGCAAGGATGATCCGAAGTGAGGACGATCTGCGGCGAGGACGATACGCGGTGAGGATGATCCACGGCGAGGATGATCCACGCCGAGAACGATCCACTACATCAATGCGCGAAGGATTCCGCAATTGCGCGTCTAGTTGTAATCTAATCTGTGATCCACTTCTTGCGAGTAGCTTTCTGGTTATGAGGTAGAAATTTTAATTTGCGCTAGAGTACCATACTGCGTTCCTCTTCAAAGTCAAGAAATTGTCATGTGACATTGTCAGAATCTTTGTGGGCTTATCGAATTACTTGACATGGAGCAATCAAGTTATCTCCCAACCAGTTGTGTATGGATAGGAAGCTATTTTGCTGATAGAAATCGGTATTAGTTCACTAAGAGTTCTTAAGCCGAATGATTTATGGCTGATAATCTAGAAGATTTAACAGAAATGAGGCTGAGAACACTGGATCAAATACAGAAGAACAAGGCTAGGGTGGCTAGAGCATACAATAAAAAGGTCATGCCTAAATCATTTAACGTTAATGATCTGGTATGGAAGACAGTACTACATGTTGGATCGAGGGATAGCTAATATGGAAAATGGTCTCCTACATAGGAAGGACCATATAAAGTTAATCAGCTAATGCAAGGTAATTCTAATATTTTAGAAACTTTGGATGGGGCGGTATTCATTAAAGCAATTAATGGGAAATACTTGAATAAGTATTATCATAGTATCTAGATTGGGACTTAGTTGGCTAGAATTCCAATTGATGTGTTACTATCAAAAGGATAAGCCAACTATGACTACAAGATCGAATTAACTCATTATGGTTAATTCAGGTCAAAACACAAGTAAAAGATATGGACGATGATATTCATCGTCCTTAGTACAAAACCAATATAACATGAAGAAAAACATAGATTTAAAAAATATTCAAACATTAATCATTTACACGGCCAATTTATAAGTTGCAAAACACCCACAGGGTGAGACAATGTATTTGTCCACTGCATGTTGACAATATTCATTACCTAACATTTAGGAGAAGCATATCATCATTTGTTTGAGAATTTTCAAGGATTGATCCCCAAACCTGGTAGCACGGCCAAGGCATCGGCAATGATCTTGTCCACTTTATCGATTATTTTGTGATCCTCTTCAACTATTCCGGGAATGGGAATAACCTTGGCCAATTGTGCTCTGACCGATGCAACCCCCTTGCCCAAGGAAACTTTTAGCACTTTGAGGGATGATGAAAAGGTTTTCATTGTTTGGTCTGCGTCGGCTAGCTACTTATTTACCTTGGCCAGCTCCTCCTCCAAAGACTACTTGGATGCATCTAGAGCTAACACAAATTGTTTGATTTCCTTGAATTCCTTAGCATCTTCATCATATTTGCTCTCCGCCTTGTTGTCAGCTACTAGTTGGTCCAAGTGTTTTTGGTCCTCCCTTTTGGTGATACAATGCTCCAATCGCTGCTTCGCCTCGCCAATCGATTTCTTCTTTTTGTCTATGAAGCAAACATTAAGAAAAGCGGCCATGGCATGTTCTAGGAGGTCAGTTTAACTACATCAATGGTATCCCTGATCGGCTGCGTGTCTTCTAGGAGTTAGCCGATGGATTGAGCTACACTTAACAAAGGAGCTTGAGCTTCTCTTTAGTGCACATCACCAACATCACCTAGGTCAACACGCCTTCTACTTCTATGAGGATTGTGCTAATGATTGTTGGGGCGCGATCTTCCTCCTCACTCTCGATGTTTGATATGTCAAAGCCAAGCAAATCGGCAACAGAGGAGGTTGGATTGATGATGGCAGTCAAAGAACCTGCACTTGCATTAGGCTATGCCCGTGGCATTGGCTGAGATGGCGGCGGGGAGAGGTCACTCGTCGTGTCTTTTAGCAAGCCGACATTGGTAGGCCAGGAGAATGGAGGCGGAGAGGGAATGCGCTTGTAACACCTCGGCATTTAATATGCCTGAATGCTACCAAACATAAGCTAAACAACATCTAAATACCACAATTAAACATAAATTCCAGCAAAGGCGCACATGCTAAAAACCGAGATTTCGGCAGCATCTCCTTTGTTTTGACATGAATTAACACAATATCAATATCATGGCAAGATATGTCATAGCACACGACAAATAAAACATCAACATAAATGGATATATCATCAAATTACGCCAATAAAAGCATGCTCAACCACTTCATAAGCTATAACCAAGCAAATAAGGAATCACAAGCATGCTAAATTAAACCCTACATTAAGTTTATGGCACAACTCTTAATATCATGTCTCCAAGTGATTAATTATGGACTATGATGGTGGAGCTACGTGTAGAAGTGTAGCTAGACCCCTTTTTCCCGCATGCCGATCTCAAAGTACCTAAAAACAACATAAAACACAAGCGTGAGTTCGAAAACTCAGCAAGCATATTGTAATGGACAACAAGATCATTTACAAGACAATAATACCTTACATCACATATAACATCTCATACTTGAGCACATAACAACATCATCATCATTAAATATGTATTGCAATGCAATGCAATGCAATGTTATGCTCATATCTCCTTGGAAACTCATACCGGTATGGTTGAGTACACACTGTCGGTGTGCACCCTCTCCCCTTCCATCCCGAAGATGGAGGGTGCCTACTCCTCGCTTCCATTCACCACGTGAATGGAATCACGATGTAGGTCTTACTCAATGGCGTTAGGACTAGTCATAACTTTCTCACCGGCCTTTCCCGGATTAGTTAATGACTTTCTCACCGCCCTCGCCCCATCTCATGTCATGCATGCAACTATGCCAATTATCATATTTCACATGTACATAAACATATGGCATCTCATCATGACAAATATTACACATGGCATCGAATCATGATAAGTATAGACACATAGCATCATATCATGATAATCATACTCAATATATCATTGGAAAACAGCAAGCAAGGCAAGTGATCATAGCAAGTATTCAATCTTTCATCCAATATCAACAAGCAACCTACAATCCGCTATACATTACAACACACTTGCCTCAACCGCGGGCGACGGATTTGTGGGAAGTCGAGGGCACTCCCGGTGTCACACCACCTGCACATAGGCATCACACACTCACAATCATGCCCACAAAACAGTACGCAAAACCCCATCTAACCCGACATTGCCCACTACTCGCAAAACCTAAAAATAGAGGTTCTGTCCCGATGGGACAGCAGCCTTGCAAAAAGCATAACTTGAGTTCTGGGACTCCGAATCAATTAAACGAGTACATCCTCGCGTAGATTAGGAAATTTCCCAACTTTCTCTAGGTATAGGGAAAGACTGATTCGGACTCTAATGTCGTCTAATCTACAGATTACCGTGATCTGTTCCAATTACGTCACAGATTTTAACACGCTCGGTAAAACAGCCATAACTTTTAAACGGCTGGGCAGAATTTAACTTTCTTTATATCCACGGAAATATAATTAAATTATCTACAACTTCTTCAACATCCGTACGACAAGATTCGGATTCTAAATTGGCGAAAACGCGAACCCTAGCTCGACTGCTCAATCTGCCCGAAAACAGAAACGTGGCAACATCTAGATCTAACCCAAATTACTCAAATCCAGCGCCTCCAATTGATCAAAAAACTTGATAAAATCCCTAATAACAGTACCTAGCTCATCCCCGAGGATCCCCATGATCATACCTTTGCCCGACGCATGAAAACTCCAATCGATCTCCTCGCTCCTCGCTCCTCGCTCCTCGCACCTCGCACCTCGCTCCTCGCTCCTCGGATGGATCCATGAGGATGCAGGGGTGGGGAGGTCACCCTAGGGCAGCAAGGGGGTGGAGGAGAGGTGGTGTGCAATGGGGAGCAATGGGGACGCCATGGGGGCAAGAGATGGGGCGGCTAGGAGGTGGAGGGAGGAGGAAGGGTGGCGGCTAGGGTTAGGGGCGCATGGGGCAGGGGTGGACGTCCCAAGGGCTGGTGGGGAGCCCTTTTACCAGCCCCCACACCCAAACCTAGTCCGTTACGGAGACCTACTCCATCCCACCAAAGCCCACCAAGGCCCAAACTCCCGGAAGGCCCAAAACCCCTAAACGGCCCGGAAAAGCTATTAACCTCCATATCCTATAGTTTTAACCTTAATTCCACATCTCATAATGTTATTAACCTTATCATGCACGTTAAATAAGGTTACGACACTCCGTGGTGTCACAACGCTTTAAAAGGCCCAAAAACGCAAGTAAACCTCAAGCCGTAAGATTTTCTTCTCTAATTTCGCAATTTGTAATGTCACACCAAAACGTAGTGTCACATTCTTCCCCCCTTCAACTGGATTCGACCTCGAATCCGAAGGACACCAAAAACAACTACCAAGTCCCCAAGGGACAAAAGGCTTCTCAGCCGCAAAGGCTCCATCAACCCAAAACGCTCGAATCCTCACGACAAACATTTCGCACTTCTATCACAACCAACCTGACTACCACACTCCATCAAACTCAATCATGACACATAATCCCATCTCTTCCAATTATTTGACCCTTTTCACAAAGAATCAAAATTAACTAATGTCAGCTACTTACATAGCCTTCATCGACAAAACTTTTCTTTTCTTCCACAAACCACGCTACACTTTCATTCTACCCCCTCCCAGGCATAACACACACCCAGGGACAACTAGCTACGACAAAGTTCACGACAGATCACTATATTTCAAATTATCATCACTTTTTAACAATCCAACCATATTCTCAACAAGGTTTGGACCGACATCACCAACTTCCAACATGACCACCCTTCGAACCACAACCAAAGTTCTACGCCTAGCCCAAGGTAGAGCTGTAAATTATTACCAAACCTCAACTGGTTCTTTTCCTATGAGGGTCTCGCCGTCACACTTTCTCACTCAAAAACTACCAAACCCATGAGTATAATCCTCCATTATGCTCAACAATTCCATAGACATTTCTATTCACATCTCAAACGAGAATGCCAACAAAGAGCAACTCCCTTAGTCGGATGAACCACATTCATCAACTCGAACCCAAAACACAACAAATCACTTGGAACAAAGGTTTGACAACCTCGAAAGATCACTCGATCCTTTTTCCTAAGTCAAGTCGCAAAGGAAAAACTCCAATCTCAAATCAATGCGATACATCTCGTGATCGGGACCACTCAAACAAAAAGAGACTCCACACAATTCTTTGTCAGAAATTCTCAACAATCAATGACAACTCGACTCACTTTCACCACAGCCAAGCATCTCATAAAAACAACATTGTGGAAGAGAAAACCGATTCTCAAACCAATCGAAAGAATCCACAACCGCCATAATAACTCTCAAGGAAACAAGGAAACCCAATCCTCTTACAACAAAGCCAAATGCCAGGAACTCTTCACTCTTTCTTTTCATGCTAAAGAGCAAATGGAAATCTAGATTCATGACATGAATCCAAGCTTTTCGAGAGCACACGGATTAGTCATATTTCCCTATATGACTTACTCACCGACTGGCTCAACGACTCTTTTATCAATAGACATCTATAAATGATGTCATGTTTCCTTTTCACCATTCATTCATCATGTACAACGCTACCAAATAGTCATTCACAAGACAACTTCTTCCTCTGCATCACATGATTAAAACTTGGATAGCATCGATGATTGCGCCCAATCATAAAACTATGAGGGGAACACCATTAACAGGAAAACACCACGTCATACATAACCCGTCGACAATTGAAAGCCAAATTTGTAAAGCATCGCGTTTTAACCAAAATCAACATTTTGAAAGAGAACATCAATTCTCAAAGAGAAATGGGAGACTCATTTTCCCAAAATGAGAACACTTCACCAACCCGAATCACTTATAAACATTCATAAAATCCACCCTTTTGAAACACTCGCAAACACCACATGACCTTTTCCAAATAAATCCAGTTCCAATCAAATAGACTTACAAATTAAATCTCAAGAATTTTCAACACAGCCCACTATGTCCATCGGCTTCCTTTTTAAGATTTACTCCAAGTATGCTTCAGTGCGAACGCGAAGGAGAGCGATCCACTCAAAGGCTTTTGGGTGCAAAATCAAACTCATAGCATAAACTGAACAACTTAGCCAAAACCAAAGATGGGCACCAACCTCTACGAGTTTTAGGGAAACTCAAAAATGCAACATAAAGAACACCTTGACCAAAAAAACATTTAACCAAGATAGCAAACCACCAACCTGCAGACCAAAGGTTTTATACACAAGCTCGGCATGAGACTCACCATAACCAGTGTCCCACTATCCTTAACATTTAAGCATTCCATAATCACTATTTACTTATCGAGAAAACCCATCTTAAATCAATACATACTACCTCCTCAAGAACCCCACAAACCAACACATCATAAAACAACGTATTCTATATTTCAAACGTAGTACTTCAATGTATACTTAAGCATGATCATCCTATCAATTTTTATACCATAAATACGTCAACATCTTGACAATCAAAACTTATTCCGTTAACAAATGACTTCAACATACAAATAGTATCTCCATAAGACAAAGTCGAAAATTATGATCCTAAGATACACCTTCTTTAGGATACAATTCTATATCATGCTAAAATATCCATGGTTCACTTCATCGCCACATGTTATAATAATCTCTATTTTACAATGGCTTCCAAAAAATAATCCAAACAATTACCACCACTACTAAATCATCAATATCCATAAATAGGCATAATCATAAAAACAACTACATTGTTTTTAGTTACACTATCCATATACCATAACAAATTGTCACTACACAACATACTCCAACTATAAAAACAAATTTAATAGGTTAGACCATCCCAATGCTTTAGCAATAACATAAACAAAGAAAGCCTATGTCTTCACAATTGACATCGATACTAGCATCGTAGGAACACAACCGCATACTTCCAATTATACTAATGGTTTGCGACAATATAAAAGCAACTCTAATCAACTTCCAAATTAAAGTCACTAGTCAACACGATTAAATCTCTCTATTAATCCATTAGATTAGAACATCTTTAGACAACCAGCAAAGTTTCTTTAACAATATCAGCAGTCTACATCATCTTAATGTTTTAACTATGCATTAGGGTTTAAAACTTTAAACATGTTCGAGGGTCATAAGCACTTTCAAAGCAAGGCAACAGATTCTAAGCATGTACATTAACATATTTATTCATTCTCATTATAGGGTAATCTGCAACACTAGAAGTTCATTTAATCTTAAGCTAAGCACAAATATTACTTTTAACTGATTCAGCTCACCAATTAACTTAAGAACAAATCATTTCCAATAACCACATTGTTACATACTACATGACATGCTAAACAACCATTTTCACTTTTGACAAACAGGATGCAACTCCACTTTTAAGGACAACCACAACTCAAGAACCGTAAGCGAACACCGATAGACAATTTCTCCTTTTCCAGGCAAGGAAGAAAACAAAACTCTAACAGAAATGCAGGAGAGTTCCACTCTCAAGTTCCCAAATTTGCCCACAAAACTCTTCAAGAAATCTCAAGATCCATGCTTCCAAGAAGGAAGAAGGATGCACTAGGGAAAACAAAATGTTCAACCAAACCTTTTCCGATAAAGTTACAAAACTTAGCTCCACCCAACCTAAGGTCGGCACTAGGATAACTTCAACTCTTTTCTCAGATAGGAGGACAACAACCACATATGTTTCCTCCCTAAGACAATCCACAATAACCAAAGAAACCGGTGTCAAAGCAAAGGCGACTAAAAGGCGCAACTCTAAACTCTTCTTCTTCGTTTCCAACCAAGGAAGACCAAAAACCACAAATCGCATACGGAATGATCCGCGAAAAAACCAATACCAAACATTTTTCTTTTAGTTTCCATCAACTAAAACCAAGAAAACCAACCAAAACCAACCGTCAGAACGGTGAAGAACATACGAAGGAACCCACCACCAAACTCTTCTATTTGACTCCCGTCAACTACCCGATCTACGACAGAAAGGGTAAGCACTCTTCTCCTACAGGGGTTAATAGTTCTTCGGTGATGGCGATAACCGGCCACACCGTCACACTTCACCCTTACAATGAATAAAGAGAGGTGACCGAAACCCTTCGGCACCACAACCCCACTTTAACATAATAACATGAACAATTCAATTCAATTCTTTCATAAACATAGCAACATACATAAACAAATGTAGCATTCAACATCAAAGCTCAAATACAACATTTAAGCGTAGCATAACGATTCCCATACCCTTTCCTACTGTGCATCCATGTGTGTCAAATTTTAAATTACTTATACCACTTTTGCAAGTTTTAATGTTGCTATCCTATAACAAAGTTTTAGTTAAGACCTAAGCCATGTTTCTAAGTTATTCCACATCACATTTTAGTTGTACCCTATAGCATGATACTAAAAATTCACATTCCAAGGACCTACAACCCGCTCTGATACCAACTGTAACACCCCGGCATTTAATATGCCTGAATGCTACCAAACATAAGCTAAACAACATCTAAATACCACAATTAAACATAAATTCCAGCAAAGGCGCACATGCTAAAAACCGAGATTTCGGCAGCATCTCCTTTGTTTTGACATGAATTAACACAATATCAATATCATGGCAAGATATGTCATAGCACACGACAAATAAAACATCAACATAAATGGATATATCATCAAATTACGCCAATAAAAGCATGCTCAACCACTTCATAAGCTATAACCAAGCAAATAAGGAATCACAAGCATGCTAAATTAAACCCTACATTAAGTTTATGGCACAACTCTTAATATCATGTCTCCAAGTGATTAATTATGGACTATGATGGTGGAGCTACGTGTAGAAGTGTAGCTAGACCCCTTTTTCCCGCATGCCGATCTCAAAGTACCTAAAAACAACATAAAACACAAGCGTGAGTTCGAAAACTCAGCAAGCATATTGTAATGGACAACAAGATCATTTACAAGACAATAATACCTTACATCACATATAACATCTCATACTTGAGCACATAACAACATCATCATCATTAAATATGTATTGCAATGCAATGCAATGCAATGTTATGCTCATATCTCCTTGGAAACTCATACCGGTATGGTTGAGTACACACCCGTCGGTGTGCACCCTCTCCCCTTCCATCCCGAAGATGGAGGGTGCCTACTCCTCGCTTCCATTCACCACGTGAATGGAATCACGATGTAGGTCTTACTCAATGGCGTTCCGGACTAGTCATAACTTTCTCACCGGCCTTTCCCGGATTAGTTAATGACTTTCTCACCGCCCTCGCCCCATCTCATGTCATGCATGCAACTATGCCAATTATCATATTTCACATGTACATAAACATATGGCATCTCATCATGACAAATATTACACATGGCATCGAATCATGATAAGTATAGACACATAGCATCATATCATGATAATCATACTCAATATATCATTGGAAAACAGCAAGCAAGGCAAGTGATCATAGCAAGTATTCAATCTTTCATCCAATATCAACAAGCAACCTACAATCCGCTATACATTACAACACACTTGCCTCAACCGCGGGCGACGGATTTGTGGGAAGTCGAGGGCACTCCCGGTGTCACACCACCTGCACATAGGCATCACACACTCACAATCATGCCCACAAAACAGTACGCAAAACCCCATCTAACCCGACATTGCCCACTACTCGCAAAACCTAAAAACAGAGGTTCTGTCCCGACGGGACAGCAGCCTTGCAAAAAGCATAACTTGAGTTCTGGGACTCCGAATCAATTAAACGAGTACATCCTCGCGTAGATTAGGAAATTTCCCAACTTTCTCTAGGTATAGGGAAAGACTGATTCGGACTCTAATGTCGTCTAATCTACAGATTACCGTGATCTGTTCCAATTACGTCACAGATTTTAACACGCTCGGTAAAACAGCCATAACTTTTAAACGGCTGGGCAGAATTTAACTTTCTTTATATCCATGGAAATATAATTAAATTATCTACAACTTCTTCAACATCCGTACGACAAGATTCGGATTCTAAATTGGCGAAAACGCGAACCCTAGCTCGACTGCTCAATCTGCCCGAAAACAGAAACGTGGCAACATCTAGATCTAACCCAAATTACTCAAATCCAGCGCCTCCAATTGATCAAAAAACTTGATAAAATCCCTAATAACAGTACCTAGCTCATCCCCGAGGATCCCCATGATCATACCTTTGCCCGACGCATGAAAACTCCAATCGATCTCCTCGCTCCTCGCTCCTCGCTCCTCGCTCCTCGCTCCTCGGATGGATCCATGAGGATGCAGGGGTGGGGAGGTCACCTTAGGGCAGAAAGGGGGTGGAGGAGAGGTGGTGTGCAATGGGGAGCAATGGGGGCGCCATGGGGGCAAGAGATGGGGCGGCTAGGAGGTGGAGGGAGGAGGAAGGGTGGCGGCTAGGGTTAGGGGCGCATGGGGCAGGGGTGGACGTCCCAAGGGCTGGTGGGGAGCCCTTTTACCAGCCCCCACACCCAAACCTAGTCCGTTACGGAGACCTACTCCATCCCACCAAAGCCCACCAAGGCCCAAACTCCCAGGAAGGCCCAAAACCGAAACGGCCGGAAAAGCTATTAACCTCCATATCCTATAGTTTTAACCTTAATTCCACATCTCATAATGTTATTAACCTTATCATGCACGTTAAATAAGGTTACGACACTCCGTGGTGTCACAACGCTTTAAAAGGCCCAAAAACGCGAGTAAACCTCAAGCCGTAAGATTTTCTTCTCTAATTTCGCAATTTGTAATGTCACACCAAAACGTAGTGTCACAGCGCTGCAAGTTTGGAAATTTGTTAGTCGATTGATTTAAAGTGAAACTTTGAAAAAGTTTTGGAGTGTTGTATTACCTAGCCCGAGGCAGAAGTATGGGGCGAGCTTTCGGCTGATCCTTCTTGAGTCGATCGACCTTGTGGGGTACCCCTCTTGATGACCCTTTTGTGAGGGCATCTGCATTTTTCTCTATAAAAGAATCAGTTTCACATAATTAGAATATAGAAAGCAAAATAATTGTAGGTCTAGCCAGTTGAACTTACTTGGCTGCCGCTGCCCTAGATCGGAGAGTGACGGAGATTGGATGCTTAGCGTATCGGAGGTATAGCCCGACAAAGTAGCCAGGCTTGGTTGGCTGACACCCGAAGGACTCCTGGTGGGCCTATTGCTATCTTCCTAGTCTGCAAAATAGAAGGGTAGTCGATTAAGCCACAATTCAGAAATATTTGATAATTGGGGCAAATATAGATCCACGTCGGCTAAGTACCATGCTCGTAATATTGATTAGACTCATGTTAGTATAATTGTGAAAACTAGCGTCATCGTTGGAACTCAAAGTACTATTAGAGGAGTCAAATGTTTCTAATGAGTCTTTAGGGAGACCTACGCAAAAGTCGGTTATGATGCTAGAAGTGGGGTGTATCGCCGGAGGTAATGCTGCTATGATAACCAACCACCATTCCTTTAATGCAATAGAGTTGCAGTTGTGAAGCTAGAAGTGAGGAATGGTCTGGAGCTAAGATTCACCATCTATGCTCAGAATGATTCTGATAGTAGAAGCATTGCGAACCCACTCCCTGGGGTTTAGCCAATTCAAGAGATTGAGGCTTGGAATAACTTGGCCAAAGCCTAACTGTCGGGCATACACCGAGGGATGATAGAACTCATATGAGGATAAGAAGGTCCAATTCCTTGGGTACAAGCCGACAGAAAGGACGCTTGAAGATAGAAAAATTCTAAAGGAGTCAACTATTTTGTCGAGCATTTCGTTGTTGTCTGTAGCTAGATGGGTGAATGATGGGTGCGGGTAGTTGTCGTCTACAATATAACTAAAAAAGTCCTCTAGAGGGAAGTCCACTGTGCTGAGGTGAAGGAAGGACAAAATCTTCTTTACTCCGATGTCACTTATCTTTGTGTTCTCGAATAAGCAAAGGATGTATCTTTCCACCAAAGATCAGCTATTTCTGTAGTCAGGGTCTTGTCCTTCTAGGGATTTCTCATGGGGGAATGGAGTCATTGTCTCAGTGTCGATGTTGAATGGTCAGCTAAACACACAATATAGCCAAGTCTGGATAAACCATAAGGGGCCACCGATGTTGCCAACTGAACATTGGCACTATCCTGTGACGTGCCGACTCCTAATGATATGCATCATCTGGTATACTACCCTAAGAACATCTTCCTTAATGCTAGCCGATGACCTTTCATAAGTTGCTTGGCCAAAGACTGATACACTTGGGTCGGCCCAAGAGAAGCTCCATAGAAGAGGTATCATTCAAGACTGATACACTTGGGTCGGCCCAAGAGAAGCTCCACAGAAGAGGTATCGGTCCAGCCATATGTTCAGAAAAGCTACATATTCCTTATTCGATACCAGGCATGTCGCCTTATTTTCCTTGATATATGGACTCCAGCCCTCACCCATGGTGGAGATCAACTTAAGTGGGGTTTCTCGCTGAAAGCCGATAGTTGTGCCTCGTCTGGTCAAAGGCAACATAGCATGGTTACGTCCAACAGAATTGGGCTGATAAGACCCGTCCTTAGCATGAAAGCATTGAACGTATTGGACCAAAGTAGCATTCTATGGCTACAAGGGATTCATTGGTTTGGGGATCGGCTAAAGAGAGAGGCAGACACTCAGAAATCCCAACTTGCTCCCACAAGGGCATTTTGGCGGCTTTTATCTGATTATACCAGTTCCTCCAACCATTAAGAGCTATAGACCAATATCTAAAGCTCTTACCCCATCCATTGATGTTATAGTTAGGAGCGAGCAGAGGCAATCTAGGTATTTCTTGAGAGATTACAATCGATGCATCTATATTGCCTACTGGGCCTAAGTAGTACTGATTAGCTCTATCATAGTCAGGAATAAGTACATGGTTGGGGTCCATCGTTGAGAATCCGACAGAAGGAAGTACTGACAGGTTGGAGGAGGGGTGCTTGAAGCCGATTGTGGATAAGATGGGCGCTTGAAAGCGTAAAAATGATCGGGGTGAATGGCCATATTTATAAGGGGGTGAACCCAGTGGCATTGGCGGGTAAAATCTGTAAAGTATCTGCTACAATTAATGCGTAAGATCGTGTGAGATCATGCGTTTACACGTAGTGCGCAGGGAGTTATTGGAAAAGGCATGGAAAATGGCTGGAAGTTGGAATGGTAGATCCTGTCGAAGCCCTCATGACTTAGTCGATATTGCTAATTTTTTTATGTAATCTTGGGAGCAGAGAAGTTGAAACGGTTGGAGAAGTCAACTAATGGTAATCCATGATTTAGCTGATAGTGTTGATTTTTTTGGAAGATCAATGTGATCTCCAAAAAAATGGGGGGGGGCATATGTTGATACCAAAGTTTAGCGCGTGCCTGATTAGGTTGGGATAAGTAATTTGGGTAAGCTGTTTTGGGGAAAAGGAAATGGAATCGGAATGGAGCCGATGTCGGGTTCAAAGGAAAGATAATTTTAAGGAAGTTGAGACTAATATGGATAGCATTTTACAGAGTCCAAGGAGGATACAATCGGTTCGAATACTATAAAAGAAGATTGTAGGCAACGTAAAGAAGGAGAACAATCAATCAACCAAAGCTTTTATTTGTAATCTTTCATATGTAATTCACCTTGATCAATAAAGTTGCATATCACCAATTTTGATCATTGTCGACTTACAACCTCCATATTTGTTTTTTCTTCGATCTTGTTGCGCATCACCTTTTTCAGGAAAAATCTACATTTATCAACCATCTAATTAGCTCAATCAGTCTGTTTAGATTTGTCGATTACTTTTAATCTAATCGGCTTAAATAGCTGTTTAGATTAGATTATCATTGAAAACTTAATCGGCTTAGTCTGATTGAATAACATCTTTTTCTTGCCGATTGCAAGATCAAATCAGCGGGCGTGCCCATACCCAAATTAAACCCGATGTTTACGTATGTTGATTGTCGATCAACCCTTCGTCACATTTTCAGCATCAACAACTCCTATTTATTCTCTCAACCATATGCATATATTCATTTCCACCCATACAAAGTATTATCTCTAATCTTCCAGCATAAAAAGTAGGGTATCTAAGTCATTTTCTCTCGTACCTTCTTAATTTCATCGCAATCTTAGTCCTTATGCAAAGTCAAAATACGCTTTGTATTTCTAAACAAGAGACTATAAATATTGGAGTTGGATAACAAACACAACACTATCTTTAAAGATATTATAATAGATAGCAGCACAATTACACATAGAAGTCGGCTACTTTTGGCCTATATATTCAGTAACGAGGCTATCCTAAGGAATAAATATTCCAGGTGGGTAGTGGACGCCTGAAGCGTCAAATTCGTGGCCGATTAATTGGAGCGTGCATCATCTATCGGTGCAAGGCATGCCTTCTTTTTGGCTTCTCCCGTTGCGAGATTTGGTTTATTAATCGGGTCAGTATCGTTGGAATTAGCGAAGACCGGGAAAATGACTCGCCTGGTATCGCGCCATACAAAAAAAAGGGAAAAATCGCCGACCAAAATGGCTTTATTTTTAAAAAAGTGTCGTTAAATCAGCTCTGCTGGTTAGGACCCAAAGGCGGTTTCATTTAGAGTGAATAACATGATTAAATAACTAATGGCGCGGGATGGAATGTAGGCGAAAAGGGATGCGCACCCTCCTTTCTTTAGTAAAGGCATGCGTATATAGCTTCGGGGACCATCCGGTCAAATATGGACGCTCGAGATTAAAGCCCAACAAATCTCACCAGAAAATAAGAAGTACTCCGTAAAGTACAAATGTACAATGTCAGGGGGGAAAGCCCTCGTTGAAACGGTCCGAACTCTGGATTGGAAAAGCGCGGCGGAGCAAAGCGTGGGCGGCGGCGTCACTGATGCACACTCCCTGCGGGCGCCAACGAATCATCGGCACCTGTAACGGCTTGCGTGGTGTGCATGCAAAGTGCGACGTTGACTCGTTTAAGTTGCATGGCCAAGCGTATCTAGATTTTACTCCCTCCGTTTCCTTTTATAAGGCGTATTTGGTTTCTTTAGGACAAGACTTTGATCAACGATTACTTACTCCCTCCGTTTCTTTTTATAAGACGTATTTGGTTTCGTTAGGACAAGACTTTGACCAACGATTACTTTATTAATATATCATTTATGTAATACAAAATCATAATTATATATAAGTACTTTTGAATACAAATCTGCTAATATCAATTTTGTGTCATAAAAATTATATGCTAATAGAGTAATTGTTGGTCAAAGCCTTGTCCTAACGAAACTAAATACGCCTTATAAAAAGAAACGGATGGAGTATTGGTTTAGAGCAATTTCAATAAGATTAACTTAATTTATTATAAACATGTACACATTAATTTTATCTTATAAGGAAGGGTAAAAAAGGAGGAGAGAGAATAGAGCTGGTTATTATTTAGTAGCCAGCATCACACGGAAAATAAGATAAATTATTTATGTACAAGAGAGAAGAGATAGTTATTGCAGAGCATTTAGAGATAATCTTTAGAAATAACTATTATACAAATTGGCTTTATTGGTTACTCCAGGCAACATGGATAGAAGATGGAGTAAGTAGTAGGCTTTTTATTGTACTTGCTCTTAGAACATGGAATAGAAATAGGCTGCAATTATTTTCTATAAAATTGTGCCAATCAGATCTTAATTCAAGATTGTTTGATGTTAATACTATTTGAGTTATCGGCGTCAATTAATATACGAAAAAGTTAAACTAACAAGCACTACTACAGGAACATACATCACAATCGGTTCTTTTTCATCATCGTAGTCAGTTTTGGTGGCAATACAAAGTCTTTAGACAGTGATGAGAAGCCTATTTCACCATCGGTTTTCGCGCGATAGTGATGATACGGTCATCACAATTGATTCTAGGTCACAACCGATTGTGATGACCATATTACACTGTACACCATACAAAAATAGCCCTAAATTCATAGCATATGCATTCACAATACACACATATTCACAATATCACAGAACATTCATAATACTTATACAAAACACATAATATTCACAACACAACCATATCACATTCACATGATATAGTATTATTTACAACATATATATAAACTAGTAGGAGCCTATCGCGTCTCTATACCTATCGTCCTCCACTATAACTTCTGTCCAGTACCGCATGCATAAGTGGTCTCGTAGTTTATTGAGATCCTTGTTATCTAGGCTCTTGAGTGGAATATTGAGTTTCTGCAAAATCGAAAGTAGTGTACTAATTTAAGTTTTAAAATAAATATGTAAAAGACTAAGCATATTATGCATGTACATATACCTTAGGGAAAAGGTATGAGCTATCGATCAGGGGTCAGCATGTGATGCATGACGTAGAAGCCGCAAAAGTCGTCGCACCCCTGTTGATGACAATGTGAGCAAAGAAAATCAAATTAAGAGATGAAGAATAGATGCCAGAAAAAAATCATGTGCTAGACACTTGTACCTTGAAGCACTTTCACTCCAGCTGGTCCCATAGTTTGTCATCATGTCCCCCTCCTTCAGCTACATGCGATGACAAAGCCCTACATACATTGGAGAGATGTCATTGAGGAAAAAATGAATGTAGTTAATTAAAGAAAGTGTTACTTTAGAGGAATGTACTTACTTCTGTAAAACAGGCTTGATTGCGTAGGCCATTGATCTCTTCTCGAGCAAGTTAAAAGTGTAGACTTTATTTTCATTCGGAGCGATCACGAGTAAAACCCAATGGTTGCTTTTAAAATAGTATGTTGTGCAAGAAAACAATTTCATATACGATTTACGTGCGTACAAGTAATTGAAGGTTAAAGTCATTAGAGTAGTACCTACTCCTCGTGGTACGGGAAGAGAATGAAGCCCTTTTTCACCTTAGCCTGCAATGTGTGCTTGGTGTATTTGGCAATGAACTCCGATTGAAGCCTAGACATGGTCGAAGACACCATCTCGGGGTCGACAAACCCAACTGGGTGTCAATCCATCGCGGTTCGCTGCCTCATTATCCTACAACTATTATCAATTGTTAAAAACATAATACAAAATCCTATAATAGTTATAGGCTCATGTTGTATGGTGCGATATTCACAGCGTCCAGGATCGTATAATAGAAATATCGATGGCTTCCAGGTTGTACAAACAGAACAAATCCTCGAAACTCACTTGGAATATCCCCCTCAATACCTCACATTGAAATCGACGTGTTGCTCGTCCGCATTCGCCTTGATGAAGTACCATTCATGCAGCAAGTGACTGCACTTGCCCAGAGCATTCAATTTGTGGCGAGGGACAAAGGGTTGTTCATGCATGTACGCCTTAAAATCATATGGTGGCGCTGTGCATCTGTAAACTTATCTTTCTGGACATATGGAGTACTCGAGATTGAAACAAAGGGCTTTGCTTGTATTGGAGGGGGCCTTGTGGCCTCTGACAACTTTGCTCTTTTGACGGAAGGATTCTCCGAGGTCTCATATGGTTCTTTGCCTTAAGTGCTAGTCCTTTTGCGTACCACCTCTACACTCTACGTAGGAGTAGGAGCAGGTGCAAGAACGGGAGTAGGTGCTGGGGCAGCTGGAAGAGCAGGCGCAAGAGCAGAAGCAGGTGTTGGAGCAGGTGCAGGAGCAAAAGAAGGTGTAGGAGTAGGAGAAAGAGAAGGAGTAGGTGCAGGTACGATAGGAACCTACAAAGCGCATGCATACGAAACATGTTGCAGTACTGCAATGATCGAGAAGACGTAGTGGTTTATACCTTGAACAGTACGACACCCGGTGTGATCCACTTAATGAATGACATCCGTGCTTGCCCAAGAGTGGTGATATATTCATTCGAGAGGAAATCTAGCCCATGAGATAGGAATTCATCGTGGACATAGTCTACCTGCAACCTCATGTAGCCCTTTCCCAAAGGGTTACCATGCACCGTGTCATCCTCCTTGCATGAAAATGCAACTCCGCGTCTAGCCTCAACAGTAAATTCGTCTTCGATCAGGACTAGCTGGCACTTGGAATGAGCCTGCAAAAAGTGTGCAACTTGATTGTAATCATTATTTAGTATACCCTCGTACCTTTAAGTCAAAAACAATTATTACCATGAGCTGGGGACTGGGCTGATCATTTCTGGAAGCGTAACTGCTAGGGTGTATCACAAGCGGTTCTACGAGAGGCGAGGCGATATGACTCTAACTCTAGAAGATGATCGCCATCATCTGGCCCTTAAGGCATCCTTATACTCCGTCATCTCCTCCTTCATCTGCTCCTTCATCTCCTCCCTCAGTATTACCTTGAGGTGCTCCACACGTGATTCCCACGATCTTGATCTAGCACTAGCAGCGTCCTCATCTTGGAATAAGGACCTCTTCATGTGCCCAGCACTTGTGGCAGGCACCCGCCCCTTATGGTTGGGCTTCCCTGATTGCTGAAGACAAGATGTCCCTTGACCCTTGGCTTTGAAACATCCACTGCTCTTTGTTCTTGCTTACCTCCTCCCGTAAGAAGCGAATATAAGTTAGTGCTAAAATACAATGGAAAGGGTCAAATACAACGTACTAAGTTAGATATCTCACAATGGTGGAGACGATCTGTGCGGTAGCGAGGTTTGGAACTATAAGCCGACAGTCGGAGGTTTTCTTTGTCCTCGCTAATACCCAGACGCATGCCAACTCCTCATATATGTGGGAGTAAGGCATCACCGTCCCAGAGTTCGCACACTCCTCGGCTAGTCGCGCCTACTTTGCTTCTTCCCTACGTAGCCACCGGAACCAAGGTGGTGTGCGTATGTATTCTGCCCCTGGTTGGCGATGTCTCGGCGCTTCTCCACCTCGGGCATACTCTTCATCCTTATGAACTCCTCCCAAACCTCGGCAGTCACAAACAGATAACTCTAGAAGGGAGTGTGGACTTTAAGCACGTACTCAGCATGCATGAGAACTTTAAAGTGCCTCAAAGACACACCATTTCTCTTCAAGGTGTACCGTCTCGCATTGATTTCATCTTCCTTTGCTATAATCCATTTCCCCTTAGCTTCGTCCCACAGCTGGTTCTTCTGCTTGGCACTGACTTCCTTTAGTCTTTAACTGTGATTGGCCCTCTCTCCATCACCAATTGGCCGAGAAAAGAGGAGTAACACCCCTTATACTTGCTAGGACTCAAACAAACACCCATGCGATCAAAGTGAAGAACCTGCGGGGTTCTCCCTATGGCCCGTTTGTTCGATCCTCGGCCCTTTCTTACCTTACTCGATGGCGTCTCAGTAGCACCTTCTACTCTCTCTCTAGCGTTGAGCCGATTCTCTCTCTTTGCGATATTTCGAATATATATATATCAAACGTAAACTTCATTTGTGAAAGGAATTCATGTACATATATTTCATATGAGCAAAAGCAATTCATAGCTATTATGTCGACTTGACAGTGAATCATGTAAATTAAAAGATTAATGGATAATTCATAGCATATTATTATACTAGCTAACATATTAATGGATATTCTTAAAGAAACGTCTATCTGTTGACCAACTAAGTATGTACCAACGATGACTTCTCATCTCTAATTAGGTTAGGTCCTAATCCCATTTGAGGCTATGTGGTTCGGGCAAGTTCCTAATATGTTGTACAACCCAGAGAAAATTTCGTTAGCATCTCCCCGCTGTTCTCCAAATACACGTCTCGACAACAGGTCAAGAGGGTCTGTATTCGGAGAACACCAGGGAGCCGCCGAAACTTACTCTGGAGTTGTACAACAACTTCAATAGGAACTTGCCCAAACCAAATATCCTTGAACTGTCCACAAACGTGGACAATTCGAGACTACTTTCTTATAAATATGCCATTTTAACATATTTATAAACAAGCATCCTCAGACGGAAGACGCATAGATTACGCAACCTAATCTCTAGCGTTGATCATAACAAGCATCCTCAGACGGAAGACGCATAGATTACGCAACCTAATCTCTAGCGTTGATCATATTAATTATAGCAACAATAATGATATGTAACACATTTAAGAAATCAAAATAGAATTTAATTCATAGTGTAAAATTGAAGTGATTTGAAGGAATGCTCTTCTTTTGAAGAAAACTATAAATGAGGGGAAATCTCCAAGCTAGGAGTTCGACTTTACCCTCTTGGCACCCATCTTCTAGGATTTCATAATTTCTCACCCAAGTATTGGTTTCAACCATAGCACTAATGAAATGTAACATATTCACCAAATCAAAATCGAATTTCCTAGTGAAAAATTGAAAGGATTTGAAGTAATGCCCACCTCTTAAAGAAACCCACAAATGAGGGCAAATAGAGGGAAAATCTTCTCAAACTAGGGCTTCAACTTACCCTCTTAACACCTATCCTTAAGGATTTCATATTTTTCTCATCCAAATCTTAGATTCAACCAGATTATGTTGTGTTTTTTTGGGGTAGCGGCAGTTTTTTTTGCCTCTAGAACAACAATAGATGAGAGCTCAACTCGAGGGTGAACTCTCCTCTATAAAACCTAGCAATGAACATCACAATCGATTCTGAGGTTAGAACCTATAACCGATTGTGATGTGTCCACATATCACAATCGGTTCTAATCTCATAACAGATTGTGATGTGATGTGAGCATATCACAATCTGTTCTTTTATTGGAACCGATTGTTATGTGCACCTTCACATCACAATCGATTCTAATGTCAGAATCGATTGTAATGTTCGTGCGTATCACAATCGGTTCTCAAGGTAAAATTGATTGTGATGTAGCATTTGGCACATCAATATCAATTTTATCCTAGGAGCCGATTGTAATGATTTTTGCTAATTATTTTTTTTATTTTTCACCTTATTAAACCTGCTATCACACTCGATTTTTTTATGAAAAGTTGAAAATTGACATAGATGAAATGATAATATTGTACTATTCTGCAGCAGCGAAGGAAAGATAGGTAATACTACCTATAATATAGCCGGAAGGTTTCCTGAGCCCTCAGCCCCCCACGTCACCCCCACCCACTCTCTCTCCCTTTCTTGCAAAAAAAATCTCCAGTTCTTTGGAATTACGGATAGGTCCTTTCTATTTACGAATAAGCCCTTTTTAATTTTCTGTGAGTGGAAAATATTTTTTCTCGGTTCGCGTTTAGGTCCTCCATTCGCCGTTTTACACAAAGAGCCTCCCGTTAAATACGAATTGCGAACGAGCCCTTTCTTACTTATTCAAAATAGCGAACAAGTCCAAAATTATAACAAATAGGTCCCTGCACTTTTCGTTCAGGTCCTTTCTCCGTTTTTCCCGAAAAAAATATTTGCATGGTCCGTTTACTCTCCGGAGCATGGGAAAAATATTTTCCGTAGTCTATTTTTTCTCCGGAAAAAAAAAACACAAATTTTTTTTCGTTCACGCGCGCAGCGTGCGTCGCGCTTGCGTTTCTAGTATACCAATGCCCAATAGGCTCAGAAGGAATGGCTTCACTTCGGGCTACTCATGCACTCTAGTCTAGTGGAGAGACTAGAAAAAAAAATCTAGAAAAGCATTTCCCGTGTCTAACTTCAGCGACCAATTTTCAGTCAAAAATAATTTTGATCTATCATTTGTTGAATGGACCGAGTAATTACCACTTTACCAGTTCATACACACGCGAAACGAGTAGATATTTATGGTGGAAAATTGTACTACCGTTATGGAACTACGGAAGTTAAATCAGAAAATGTGCTTTCCACACACGTGTCTGATGGACTCTTCGTGCTACGTGTAGAAACACAATCAATCCTGAGCTCTAAAAAAAAATAGTCCTGCATGGTCGGATAAAATAGAGCGAAATGGATTGTTTTTTCTGCTGAACAACCAAGATGGCAGCAGTAGACAATTTTAACGCAATCGATCTGGAAAACCTAAAAAGTCATTACAAATTCGTCCATCAAATTTTAGAGTTTGGTTATACAGTATCACTAGTTTTTGATCACAAATAGTTTTAGTTTTCAACATAAGTGATGTCAAACTTTTAAAACTTTTACTCTTAATATATTTTCAAATATTTAAATGAGATACATAAAAATTATATTTATAGATTTGTATCAAAAATTATAATTTTATTATATTTTATAAATATATTATAATACTCCTTCCTTCTAAGTTTATAAGCATTCTTTTTTAATAATTTTTTTCAAAAATATAGGACATATTTCGTACTTCAATGCAAAAATTAGTGTGATATTCTCTCTATACCCCTAATAAATATCTATTTTTACTTTAGCATTCTCTATATACATGCATTGAATATAATGCTTAGTGATAAAAATTCAAGGTAACTTGGCTCTTTTTAATATCTTATTAGTTTATGTAGCAAAAATAATATATTTTATAAGCTTAAAAAGAAAGAGTAGAAATTAATGATTAAATAAACCATGTCATATCTGTCCAACTATTTTTGACCTGAGCCAGTGTAAAAGAAACTTCACTTTTTAAAATACGAGGCTTCTGGCCAAACGTACTCGGCGAGTAAACACGTGTATGACCTTTCAGTTGTGCTTCCCAACTACCAAGCAGGTGGGTCCACGTTTTTTATGATTTCCGGAAGTTTTTTCTTTTTCAGGTTCTAAAGGTGGTCTAAAGTATCTGGAGGCAGTTTTCTATTTTAAATACTCTGTTCGTTGTTTTTTAAGCGATTCTCTAAAATTTATGTCGTCAAACGATTCTAAAGTTTGATGGCTAATATGTTTAAAACCATCTAGATTGATTATATGAAAACAATATCATTAGATTTGCCATAAAAAATATTTTCATAATTTTATAATTTTATTAGTATATAATTAGATAAATTACAAAAATTAGCAATCAAAGTCATGTCTCACAGATTAAAAAAAAGAGAGTAAAAACATCTCTTAAAAAGAACGAGGGAGTAACAAATTGAAGATACACCTCCCAAGCAAAATGCAAAATGTAACAAATATGGATTCTATGAGACATAGGATGACATTAGGTAGAGTTGTGCGCTACGCTGCGCCGGCTGAATTTTGATAAAGAGCTCAGATGGAAAAATCAACCTCCATGATGTATTTCATATTTTCTTTGGTGAAACCTAAAAAAATATAAGAAAAACTGAAATAATCATAATTTAAGAATATGTGGAGGCCTTTTCACAAAAAGCGGTGAATGAGAACAAGTTTTCATGAAATCTATGGGCTTTTTCAGAAAAATAGGGATTAGGACTCAATAGGAATTTTCGAAAATCAAGAGGTTTTTTTTTTTGCAAAAGAGCTCGCGGGAGGGTCTGAACACAATTTTACGGAACCACAAAGTTTGTTTGGCAAAAGGGCTCGGTCCAAGTCTTGACGCAATTTTTCAGAACCACGAGGTTTTTTCTGCAAAACAGTCGATGGGAGGGTCTCAACGCAATTTCAAAATTCACGAGGCTTTTTCGCAAAACTAATGACATGGCGTAACCGAGAGCTGGGAAATCCTTCGGCTTTAAGAGTTGTAGTATGCCTCCAAGTTCCATTAAATCTATGCTCTAGGATTGTCTATGGTACCTATTGATTTACGTGGAAGTCAGCGCTTTTTTAGTCCTCGATACCTTATTTTTGTAAATCTAGCCTCCTCCTCAATTGCAGAAGGCGCGGCAAATGACACCTGTCTTATGTCACGCTCGGAGGGCGTGTGCACATGCTATTGTGACCGGTCACGGTTCTGGGTCTCCGATGACCTTCCACGATAGGGAAGAGGTGCTCCACTATCGAGGCTAAGATTATTTTTGTAATTACGTTTCAAAGAGGATCAAATTAAAAAGAAATACACACGGAGCCAGATGTGGAGTGTAAGAGGCTAAGAGCAATGGGTATAACTGTACGTCCAATTTTTGTAAAAAAATACTTCATAGTAGTAAATACAATAATTCTTATAATATGTTTGTTCTTTGCATCCGTCAAACATAGTTCATCCCCAATATATAGAATATCCGAAATGTCTACCCTCTGCTCAGAGTGTGCTCCGTCTTTCCTAAGGGTGGGCACTTGGATCGTGCTTTTGTGGGCCAGCTAGAGGGGGTAAATAGACTATTTTTAAAAACCACTACGACTAATTACTTACTTGCTTAAGAACCACTATATCAAAATCTAAAAAATAGATAATGTGGAAGCAATAAAGTGGGGTTTTAACAATTAAAGCCTAAGTCATCTAGTCTCACTGAGCACTAATTAATTATATCTTTAAACAAGAAATGCAATTCTAATGACAAATAAGCAAATTAATTCTACGAATGTAAATTACAACAATATAAATAAGAAATTACAAGTAAAGCATAAGGAGAACACACCGATATTTTATCATGATGTTTGAAGACTTGTCGGTCTCTCTTCGAGGCAAGCCCAAACCACATAGGACTGGCTCCACGATTTGAACATCCGTCTCGAATCTGTTAGTGGTAGCACTTCCCGCTTCGGGTAGGTGAACTCCGGCCTTCACAACTTTGCCGGGGCATCTCACAACCTCCATTGAGAAGCTCACTCCGCACGATGCCTTCACACGCCATCTAGGTGCCGGCAAATGCCAAGAGTAACAAGTCAAGCCTTCTAGCTTGAGCTCTACCAAATATAGCACATGTACAAGGCTCATCTATCGGGACCCGATCGTGCAAATTCGGACCCTCTGTGTATTCCACACTAGTCTAGGATCACGCTAGTGCACACAATCTCAACATAGATGAAATATCACAATTATACATAGCGGAATAATAGATAAAGACTTCATCAATTAATATAAACTGTTTAACGAACCTTATGGTCAGCTTACAATAGTACTCCTTGCAGAGCGAAGACTCAAATGAAAGAAAACTACAGCGAAAAATAAATAAGACTCGTAGTGATCAATCAATATATCACAGGCAACTGACTGGGCTCGCTCCCTAACTCGATGGCTCCTCCTGATACTCCTCCAAAGCTAGTGAAGACTCCTCCTCAGCTGGTGTTTGTATTGTTGCAAAGGAGTAAATACATAAAGCACTCAGTAAGTCATGCATATAATGCAAGTCTAATAACTACATGGATGGCTTATTCCAAATGAATGGCTAAAATGATTATTTTGCAATAAATAGCATTCACAAATAATCATAATATATTGTAAAGCAGTAAAATAGATAATACTAAATTTCACAGTTATTTCACAAGTAAACCATTTCCCTCCTTAAACCAATTTCACATTTCCAGAGATAACATTCCTCCAAACCCATGTTCATTTTATGAAAATCTTACCCTTTACGATAATCCCAGGGCATTGTCCAATACCGCGAACACGGCTATTCAAATAGTTTTGACACTCTACATGGGTTATACATTTTACCCACAAGATACAATCAACTCACCATGTCAGCCGTGAATCGCTATATAAGAGTATGTGACTGAGCGATCATAACAAAGCCTTTCAGAAACTTCTATCATAACATATGCACCTCTCCAGTATTGCCTTCACTATCCCTTCCCTCAAACAAAGCCGAAGTATAGGATCGACAAATACTTTTGGATGGACACCAAGCCGCAGCACAGGTATGCTTCCCCATACAGTTACACCCATTTATAACTGTCACTCTGAGATACCATATGCAAGATATTAGTAATTTACTCAACCAATCTATCTCATTCCAAACATGTGATTGTATGTTTGATCCAGTTCAAAGGCTTGCAAGGTTAAGTCCTTAATTGACCAAGGCAAGACTTCCTTCTCTTAACAATTTTGGCACACAGCACTCACAATACTCATCAACCTATTGCCACACAGGCCCACCTGGCACAAATCCTCTTGCTACTTGCCCCAGTCTAAACCATTTTCCACCCTAGTTGATTATTGTGCAACACATGCCAACAACAACTCAACATCGAGATAGATCCACATGGGCCTATACATATCAACATCATCATGTGGCAACATCACACCATTTCAGAAATACATTTCATATTCCATTAATCAATATTATGTTTGTATATCCAAAATTATATCAATAACACGTTGCATGTCTAAGCATATTAGTCACGATCTAGTACCCATGTTGGCAAATTAATAGCTACCAACTAGTAATCAACAATCCTAGGGTGACAAATAAATCATGGCATACAATTAATATTGATAAGGTGGCATAATCAAATAGGTTGATTAACTAATTCCAAATTAATTAAAATCACTTTTAATTGAATTAGCATGTATAATTTGAAACAACATAATTTTTAAAACATGGGATCAACATGATCAAAGCACAACTTACCTCGAAAAAGATCTTGATTATGCTCCGGACTTGCTCCTTGGGTGAGCACTTCTTCCTCGTACCCTTTAAGCACCTCGATGTCTACGCGAAATGGATAAATAACCAAATAAATTCTAAAAATAGAGAGCAAAATACATCCAAAAATCAAATAAAATTCACTATTAAATAGAGCATAATTTTATAATTTTTAGGCTCTGGAATCACCTCAATCGGAGTTCGTATGAGCAAGAACGAGCAGCTCAAAATTTGAAAATATATTAAAAAGAATAAACCGAATTAATATATTTATTTTTCTACTGAAAATTCAGAAATATGATGTCACGCTAACATCAGCATCTCTCTGGACCAATCAGACAATGCAACGTCAGCTCAATGCATAGACCCGGTCCACAAGTCGGTTCTAGTCCACCGTGGACCTAGTCCACGAACCCTCCTGTGGCTGACACGTGGGTCCCACTCGAACGACGTCACAGCCAACATCGCCATGACATCACAGATGATGTCAGCAGAGCGGGTGGCTGAGACGACGCCTCGGTTTTTGTGTTGCCACGTGGCTTTCTGCGATTGGATCAGCTGCGACTGTATCTAAACCGTTGATTCAAATTGGACGGCTTAGATTGAATCCAAAATGCAGCAAAGAACAATTACATAGCACGTCCCAGAGCGTGACATGTGGAAGCATCTCAACCTTTGGATCTAGATCTAACAACCATTATTTATCTAAACCACCACTAAGCAGATCGATCTGGACTGTACACAATGAATTGGACAATCACGATCAAACTAATTCGCAACACCACCGGAACACATGGCGAGCCATTCGTGCATCCACGCATCTTGATCCGCACAGCACGATTACAGATCTAATGACCTAGATTGGTTCTAATCTTTGGCGAGTGCTACTGCGGATACGCGACACGTGCCCATACCTGGAGTGTCAGATCGGGATCTGACGGCGGAAAAGCTTCACGAGTTGGCCAGGGAGATGCGGCGGTAGAGTTGGCTGGCGTTGGGGATGATGACTTGTCATGTGGTGTTTCTGACGTCTTCCGACGAGATGATATACTCCTGCAGATGCGTTTCGGCACGACGATTCCAAACCCAGGCTTCAATGTGGCGAAGAAGCTCCAACAGTGACGGAGAAGATGGAAAACCACGGCGGTGCCTCGGAGCTCCGACGAGAAATCATAGCAAAATGATAGCGCTTGGGGCTCGGTGACCTAGGGCAAAGGGCAAATCATGAAACGGCGCATTCAATGCTGGGGTCAGAGCCTTAAATATTGCTCGGCGTCCGAGTACGCTGTGAGATTCGCGGCGAGGCCATTGGGCGGTGAAGTCCGGTAGCATCACGGCTCAGCCGACGTGGCTTCATCACGCTCGTTCACCGACCCCCGATCCAATGGCTCGCAAGCACTAAACACGCGGATAGATCCTAACCATAGGATCACGATCCACCGAACAAGATCTAGGGTTAGGGTTCGGTTGGACTCCAGTAAGGGTTTGGGCTTGGCAGGCCTGGCAGTGTGAGTCTGGCCGGGCCCAAGGGCACGACCCGCTAGGGTTTTTTATTTTTCCTAAATTTTACATTTAAAATAATTCTAGTAATTCAATTAAATCGAGAAAAATAGCATAACAACCAGAAAAATTCTGGAAAATATTTTGAGACATTTTGAACTCAAATAAAATATTTCCAACAAAACTTTATATAAACTTTTAAATATTTAAATAATTCAATAAAAGACTTAATTCAAATTAACTCTAATTAAATCCAAATAAATTCCAAAAAATTCAAACAACTCACTAAATGCCATAAAAACAAAAATTGGGATGTTACATCATCTCTAAGTGCAACACATGCACAAGGATCCTCCTTAAGTGCAACACATTCATAAGAGGTTCTCAATCCACTTATAATTGCAACACATGTAATTATGGCTCACACTTAGCTCAAAAATCAACTTTGAGAGTGCAACACATGCACAACCCCTCCAAAATATCTCACAAACACAGCAAAGCCAAATGCCAACCCCTAAAACTCCTTTTATAGCCTCCCACATGAAAAATAGCTGTTGGGGGGGGGCAAAATAGGCAAACATCAGCAAATCTGGCACTACTATCCTCTAGGGCCCAGTAGTGCTGGCTTCCAATCCAACGGTCGAAAAACTAGCTATTGCACAGGAAAACCAGTACTACTGCAGACAAGAATCCCGATAGTACCGCTCTAACGGTAGTACTGGCCCCCACGAGCGGTATTGCTGGCCTCAATGCAACTTCCAGAGACATCCTCTCTAAAAAACAACTACAAGTGGCTTGGAGCTAGTACTACCACACCTCCGATAGTACCGCTCCTGAGCCCAGGTAGTACCAGCCAAGAGATGGGCACAAAAAACACACCCACTAGAAAATAACCACTGCTCCACTAGACGGTACTACCGACCTCTAGCAATACCGACCTCTGCCTGTGGTACTGCCATACCTCCGGCAATACCGGCTATTTCACTATGGTAGTGCCAGCCTTTAGGCAAAAACATAATTTCACACAGAAATCATTCCTTTTCAAATCAAATACCAATAATGAATGATTTTTTAAGCCATGTGATGATTAACATATGATCAAGTCAATTTGCTAAACATATTTGCAAACCTTATTCACATGCTCCAAAGAATTGCATTTAAACTCCAACTAATTTTTAAAACACATTTACAAATAAACCAAGAATCTATGAGATCAATCCTCTTAGCCATGTGATGAACAACACATGCTAAAATCAATTTGCAAACCCATTTGTAAACCTATTCACATGCTCTAGGATCGAAACCCATAACCTCCAACTCATTTGCAAAATACATCTGTAAATAACAAATCAACTTCATTTAAAAGCAAATCTTGAGCCATGTGATGATCAACTCGTGATCAGGTCAATTTGCAAACACATTTGCAAACCCTATTCACATGCTCCAAGATAAGACTCAACAAAACCAACATTTTGCAAACACAAAGCATAAATCTATCTTACACATGTGATGATCAACATATGATCAAGTCACAAGCTAAGACTCCAATGTATGAACTCTCTATTTGTAACACATGCAAATCTTAGCTCCATACAAAAACCAACTAAACCAAATGCATGAGCTCTCTCCTTTTTGTAACACATGCAAATCCAAAGCTCCACGTAAACACCAATTCAAATAAAAAGCAATTTAAGAAGCAAGCCTGAACTTTAACATTTGCAACACATGCAAATATGAGCTTCATGCAAAATCCAACTCGATTAAGAAAGTAAACTAGAGTGAACCGGAGTGAATTCATCAACTTATAATGAAGCTCAAACTAAATGACTCAACCCCTCTTAATAGTACGGTAACTAAACTAGAAATCTGGTCTCCCAACTAAACACCGAGATCGATAAAAGACTATGAATACATCCTTAGCCTATCTAGTTATACTTTTGCCGTGCGCAACCACTTTGGGCTTCTGTGATGTCTAATCACCTCCTCTCCAAATATGCAATTTCTCATTTTTTTTATCAACTCATGATGAACCTTCTTCTTCTGTTCTCACTTCGAGATCTCTCCTTGAAGCTCATCAACAATTCATGACTTCTTCTTCACAATTCTTTATCATCGTTGGACTCAACCTACTTCACAACTTATGAAAGATTGTTAGTCCAACAAACACGATTATCTCAATACATTGATGCAACTAATGCTTCATTATACTCAAGAGCTTTTCGTTTGTCCTTAATCAATAAATAATACCATCAACACATTATGAAGCATTCTTTGATTGATTGAAAGAAAAACGAACTAAATTTAAATTGCATTTAAATTGATACGAGTATATATTAACTACATAAGTTTCATATACTCATTTTGATAATAACCGAGTAACGATCCAAATTATGTTGGAGTGGTGGAGAAGGGAACAATACTATTGAGACAATAAACTATAGAATAAACTTCACAAAACTTGTTTATATAAATAATTTACTTGAATCAATATGCTCAATTTCTATTTGAGAATGCATTGGAGTTTATCCTAAGATACCATGAGTATACTACAACTAAACAAGTTATATATATACTCAAAGTGTTGTTTCAAAGTCTTGATCCATTATATTATTTTGGCAAGAAGACATGGATCAATACTATTAAAACATCAAATTAAAACATGAACTCCCCATAGATGTGTGCATTCATGTATTATATGGAATTATAAATATAATGCACATCTTTAGTGTATAAGAAATTAAATAGTTCATCATTTAACTTGAATCCTATGTATGCATTAAGATAATAGAATGAATACTAGTGCATACCTTGGGTTTTCCATTTTCCATCCAAATTTGAGACTAATAAGAATAAAGCTCAATAATCATGTTAGTCTCATAATGATTATATTTATCATTAAATAATGATTAAGCATTAATCTAAAACCAATCACAAAAACTAATGGAGCTTGAACTTACACCCGGTCCAAAGACCGGCCCAGCTCGAAGTGGACCGTGCCGGGCCGAGCTGGGCCTGGGAACCAGGCACGGTAGGTAGCACGACCGTTTGGGCCAGGTCCGTGCCAGCCCAGCACCGAGGCAGCACGCTAGCATATGATGCATGCCTAGCACGGCGCATTGTCGTGGGCCCGTGGTAGGGCACACCAACTACGGCAGGTGTGTGGGAGAGGGGGGTTACCTGTGGTGGTCGCCGGGCCATGGCCGCCCTGTTGCCGAGCCGCAAAGCCGCCATGTCACCGAGCTACCAGGTTCTGCTATCACTAGCGGGCCAGCACATCGAAGATGCCCACCGCGAAGTCCTTTAAGTCCACCTTGATTGAGACACGTAGCACGGCCAAGAACGTCGTGATTACGAATTGTCTCTTGAACATCCGGATAACATCGATAATACTAAATGTAATGGTGGGCACTGATGAGCAGAGCGTGACATGCGCGCGTACGATGCATTTGTTGAAGTCATCGTAAGAGAGGAGGCCGTCGTGGGCGAGGGTGTTGAAGCGTGCCTCGATGGAGCCGGTGGTGCGACTGATGAACTAGAGGCCCTTAAGCGCATGCTTGGCACTGGCGCGTGACTGATCGGGGCACACTTGGATGCGCCACGGCTCGCGTGAGGTCGTCGCAGCCTCCCACTATAGCTTCGCGGTTGTCGACCAACGCGGCGAGGCAACAGCGACTGTAGCCACACGAACTTCTTGCGTATCTACGACAACGTGGTTGTGGCCGCTCCGTGCCCGCTGTCGTCGCGCCACCTCATCTCTCCACCGTGCCTGTTGTGGTGTGCCACCTTGCCTCCCCACTGTGCCCGCTGTGGTTGCGCCGCCTCACCTCCCCACCACGCTGTCGCCTTGCCTCCCCACCCCATCGCCTCGTCTCCTACATGGCTGTAGTGCCGCCTTACGTCATCGCCTTAGAGAGGGGGAAGGGAGGCGAAGTGGTGGCGCAGTGGGAAGGCAAAGCAAAGTGGGCAGGAGAGGCGAGGTGGCAGCGTGGTGGGGGAGGGAGAAGGCAGGTGAGGAAGCGGTGCAGTGGGGAGAGGGAGATGGTGGTTGACCAGAGGGGAGAGAGGGATAATGGGGGAGAGAGGGAGGGGGCCAACCAACCAGCTAATCAGTCGGAGGGGAGAGAAAGGAAGAGGGTGAGAGGGGAAAGTGGGGGAGAGAGAGGGAGAGTGGGGAGGGGGTGGTCGGCCAGTGTGGAGAGAGAGAGGTAGAGTGCGGGGGGGAGGGAGAGAGGAGGGGTTCGCCGACCCAAGTTCCCAAATCCCAACCAGCTGAGTGCTTTTTCAGTGGAAAAAAGGAGGAATTGGAGTGAAAAATGAGAGAATGGAGGGAAAATTATAGGGAGAGAGAAGGAAAAGAGGGAGAAAGATGTGACGTATGAGAAGAAATAAGTTAATTTTAACGTTCGCCTGGAGCGTCTGGCTAATTCCATCCCACATGTGATTTTCAGATTTCGCTCTTCTGCAACGTTTGGCAAACGATAGAGAGGGACATTGATGTGATGCATGAAAAGAAATAAAGCTGATTTCAATCATATCCCGTGCTTGATTTCAATTTTCAACGGGCATTTCAATGGACACGCTATAAAATCAGCCTAAAGGCTCTCATTTGTTTAGCACTCAGTACATCTCCATCACTCTCATTTGCTTAGCACATCCGCTCGTTCTCTCATTTGTTCGCTCTGCTTACTCTCTATTTGCTATCTTTTTTTTCTCTCCCGCCAAGAAACAAAATGTTTAGCAAGAGCAAGAGCAAGAGAACATGCCCTCACTCTCCAAGTCCCCCTCGTCGGGATCAAGAGATCAACCCATGCCAACTCTCCTCCAGCATGGGAGACTATGGCATGAATGATGTCGGGACCCGAATTTGCAAATCCGGACCCTCTGTGTATTCAGCACTAGTCCAGGATCACGCTAGTGCACACAATCTCAACATCGGTAGATATCACAATCATACACATCGATAGTAATAAAGTACTTTAATTAATATAACCAAACTGGTTGCTCAACCTTATGGTCAAGTTACAAGAGTACGCCACCAGGCGAAAACTTATTAAGGAAATAAATTGCAGCGAAATAAAAGCATCAACGTGGCACCATCCAGTATACCACAGGCAACTTACTGGGCTCGCTCCCTGTCGGGACCCCGAATTTGCAAATCCGGACCCTCTGTGTATTCAGCACTAGTCCAGGAACGCGCTAGTGCACACAGTCTTAACATCGGTATATATCACAATCATACCAAACGATACTATCAAAGTACTTTATTTAAATAATCAAAGGGTTACTCGACCTTATGGCCAAGTTACAAATATATGCCTTGCAAGGCAGAACTTATTAAAAGAGAAATAATAGCAGCGGAAAATCAAATAAACTTCGTGGCGCCATCCAGTATACCACAGGCAATCGATCGGGCTCGCATCCCCTAAGTAGACGGGTCCTCTTGGAGTTCCTCCTCCGAACCGGCGTAGTCTCCTCTTCAACTGGTATTGTGTTGAGGCAAGGGTGAGTACTTGGTACTCGACAAGTCATGCACGTAATGCAAGCTAATATACTATATGCATGGCTTGGTACAAAGGAATAGCTTAAGGTATATTTATGTAAAACAGATTTGACAAGTAATATAAGTAGATTCGAAAGCAGTAAAAACAAGTAAAGCATAAATAACTTTTCAAAAAGTTTAAATAACATTTTTCCCCATCCTAAACCATATTTCCATCATCTTCTTTGTTAAACCAACCCAACTTCTCAAATCCAAGTTATTTTCAGAAAATCTAACCTTGTCCTTCCAAAAATCACACTTGCTGAACTTGGCGAAAAGTTGCTGTTCCCTCAGCTTTTCCAAAACTCGCCTTAAGTGTTCGGCATGTTCATCCTCTGTCTTGGAGTAGACTAGGATATCGTCTATGAACACGACGACAAACTTGTCCAAATATTCCATGAACACCTTATTCATCATATTCATGAAATAAATTTGGCGCGTTAAATCGACCCAAAGGACATAATCAGAAACTTCGTAATGTCCATATCTTGACGAGAATGCGATCTTGAATATCTTACGATCGGATCTTCAATCGATGGTATCCGATCTCGAGATCAATCTTGGAGAAAACTCGGCTCCTCTTAACTGATCAAACAAATCATCAATCCTGGTAGCGGATACTTATTTTTCACGGTGACTTCATTGAGTGCACGGTAGTCAATGCACATCCTGAAACTCCCGCCCTTCTTCTTGACAAACAAAGCGGTGCTCCCCACGGTGGCGAACTTGGTCTCGATAAATCCTTTATCCATTAACTCTTCCACTGTTTCTTCATCTCTACCAACTCCTCGGTAGACATCCGATAGGGTCTCTTTGCTATCGGTCTTGTGCAGGTACAAGTTCTATCACAAACTCTATGTCCCTGTCTGGCGGCATACCAGGTAGATCTTCGGGGAAAACATCGGGGTACTCACTCACTACCGGAACATCCTCCATGCTGATTGCCTTGGTACTGTTAACCATCAACTGTCCATCTCTAACTGCAGTGGCTTGAAATTCCACCTTCTTCCCACACGGGCTCTCAACTGAGATAGTCCTTCGTCCACAATCCAATACAGCCTTGTGCTTGGATAACCAATCCATTCCCAATATGACGTCTAAGGTCTGGGTCTCCAAAATTAGAAGGTTTGCTAGGAACTCTATTCCATCTATTAGTATTCTCACCCCGGAACATCCTACTTCCGTTCGGAGTTCGGAACCAGGGGTTTGAACTAAAAGCATGCACTTAAGTCTTGAAATCCTTAAATCATTTCTAGTAGCAAAGCCTTGCGAAACAAACGAATGCGAAGCTCCAGAGTCAAACAAAGCATTGCAGTCTTGAGTTAACAAGTAACTTACCCAAGACGACGTCTGTAGCATTTTGCAAGGTGCATCTGCGGTGACATGGTTGACTCGGCCTCTCACCACGATGCAGGGTGTGGCTCTGATCTTTGGCGTCCTAGCTGGGGTGGTTCCTAGGTTGAAGCGAATCGGGGTCGCTCTGCTGTCTTCTTTGGACAAGCTGTTGGCAAAGTGTCCTGGCTCGTTGCGATTGTAGCGTCTCACTTTGTTCCTTCTTTGTTTGCACGGGGTAGCGTTTCTAGCGGGTGAAGTGCAGTAGTTTTGATTGGCAGGTCTTGGTGCTGGGGATGGTGTCCTTGTTGCGATTCTCGTGGTTGGAATCAAGAATTGATTTGGTGCAACTCTCAGCGCTGCTATGCTCTCGACGTGATCCTTCTTTGTTGCATCCTGCGCTTCTGTTCTCATCCAGTTCCTTGCGCTTGTCCTCAAGAATAAGCGCCTTATTCACCAACTCTTGGAAATCTGGAAAGGTGTGGGTGATCAATCCTACTTGCAATCTGAGTTAAGTCCCTTCATGAAACGAGACTGCCTGGATTTATCTGTCGCTACATCCTCAGTGCGTAGCGTGCTAGGCTGTGTGAACTTGTTCAGTAGTCGGCCACCGGCTGATTACCTTGCTTCATGCTCTGAACTCCTCCTTCTTAAGGTCCATAATTCCTTCAGGCACGTGATCTTGTCGGAATGCAAATGTGAACTCCTCCCAAGTGATATCTTGAGGGTTCTCTGCGTGGCCTGAAGTTCTCCCACCATTCGGCCGTTTCCTTCCAAGCGATGAGAAGCGTAAAGTACCTTCTCATTCCCTATGCATTGAGCTATGTGTAGCTTCCTCTCAATTGATCTTAACCAATCGCCGGCCTCCAACGGATTGGCATTCCCGAAGAAAGTGGGTGGGTGAGTCCTCATGAACTCGGCGGCCTTGTATTACAGCGTGGTCCCCGATTAACTTGATTAGCGATGGCCTGGCGATGGCGTGCTGCATTTGTTGCATCATAGCATGCATCAAGCTGGTCTCGAGCAGCAAGAAATGCTCCAAAATTCTGCACATCCGATGGCGGTCTTTGGTGCTCCATCATTGGGGTTTTCTGTTGGGCGAGATCCACTCCCATTGCTTCCAAAGTTCCCACGGGTGTTCACCATCTGTTGATTGCTCTAGGTTTAGAGATGAGAGGGAAACAAGAATAGACAAGTAATATGGAACTTATGCGGGGCGAAAGGGGTAACTTTAAGGTCCATCTTTATTATTAATAACTTGGTATGGCTGCTTACAATGCCTAAGGGCCTTGCAACACATACTGCACACTCAGTAAACAAAGCAAATCCAAATCGAACTAACTCTGGAGTCTAACGCCTAAAGGGTGACTCTTTATTTTATGACGCGACTCGGCGAAGGAGTCTCACTATAGAACCTAAGCTCACTCATCGAGAAAACCTCCACGGCCTGGGTACGGTTTCTGCGGCATATGCGCGAAACGATCGCCATGTCCAGCGACTATGTCATCTGTGGTAGTCGAAGAAGCAGTGTCCTCATCGAGATCGACTCCTCTGAATCGGCTCGTGTAGCTCAAATCTTGGCTCGGGTGCAGTCCGTACAAAGTCATCTCCAACTCGTCAATCCTTCGTAGAAGGTGTGCCACATACTCTTGAGCTTCCCGCCATCTGTTCTTCTCTGTCGTGATCTCCTTGCGGGCCTTCAGAGCTCCTTGCTTGTATTATCTAGTACATCTTCCTGGCGACGATTTAATCGTGCCAACCGTGGTAACCGTGGCATTCTCATCTGAATCGTCTTCGGGTCAAGAAGGTTATCGCTGCGCGGATGATAACGGAACACCGTGCTTTCCAACTCTCTGGCGTGGATACTGGTAATGTGCCGCATTGCTCGTCGTGAAACTTCTTGGATACCCATCTGCATTGTAGATCTTCTAGCGGCAGCGGTGTATCGAGGCGATTGCACTGGCCCCTCTTCCTCGACAGGTACCTCAATCCTCACGTCACAAGCCTTGATCAATCCTCGCTTGTCCGATCACTTCCACTTGGTATTGGGGCTTCTCAAAATCTCCGAGAGTTTGTAGCATGTGCCAAAGTTCATGGCGTGACCAACTCCTAGATCAACGTAGTTGAACTCTTCCTCCATCTGTCACAAGAGTGCTTTTCGTAAGAACTCGGAATTTTTCGATCGTGACGAGGTAAGGGAGAATTTCAGCAAGAGGCAAGAAAAGAGAGAAGGGGATAAGTCGAGAGGTCATTTCTTGTCTTCACAAATTTTTAGCTTTAGAAAATAGGTTTTATCCTCACTACGACCATTCTAGCTTAGGGTTGAGCCTACGGTCAAGTATGGCTCGATACCACCTCTGTCGGGACCCGAATTTGCAAATCGGACCCTCTGTGTATTCAGCACTAGTCCAGAACGCGCTAGTGCACACAGTCTTAACATCGGTATATATCACAATCATACCAAACGATACTATCAAAGTACTTTATTTAAATAATCAAAGGGTTACTCGACCTTATGGCCAAGTTACAAATATATGCCTTGCAAGGCGTAACTTATTAAAAGAGAAATAATAGCAAATGAAAATCAAATAAACTTCGTGGCGCCATCCAAGTATACCACAGGCAACCCGGGCTCGCATCCCTAAGTAGACGGGTCCTCTTGGAGTTCCTCCTCCGAAAGCTGGCGTAGTCTCCTCTTCAAGCGGTATTGTGTTGAGGCAAGGGTGAGTACTTGGTACTCGACAAGTCATGCACAGAATGCAAGCTAATATACTATATGCATGGCTTGGTACAAAGGAATAGCTTAAGGTATATTTGCGGTAAACAAGATTTGACAAGTAATATAAGTAGATTCAAAGCGGTAAAAACAAGTAAAGCATAAATAACTTTTCAAAAAGTTTAAATAACATTTTTCCCCATCCTAAACCATATTTCCATCATCTTCTTTGTTAAACCAACCCAACTTCTCAAATCCAAGTTATTTTCGAAAATCTAACCCTTGATTTGTAATTCAGAGCATTGTCGATGCACGTGGACTCGGCTATTCAAATAGATTCTACACTCTGCAGAGGTTATGCACTTTACCCACAAGATACAATCCACTCACCACGTCGGTACCGTGAATCGCCATACAAGAGTATGCGAATGAGCGATCATAACAAAGCCTTTGGAAGCCTCAAACAACACAGGTGGTCCTCTCCGGTTCGTGCTCTACACCATCCCTTCCCTTAGCCAAGGCGAAGTATGGGACCAACACACCGTTAGATGGGTACCTGGCCACGACCACGATACGCTCCCCGTACAATCACACAAGCGGTGTAATCGACACCCTGAGGCTCCACAAGTGAGTCCTTAGCGACTTAGTCAACTAGGGCCGTCCCATTCGACCATGTGGTTGCAAGTATGACCCAGTTCAAAGGCTTGCAAGGTTAAGTCCTTAGAGTGACCAGGGCAAGACTACCCGAAAAACCAAATCAACACTCCCAATGCCACACTTTGGCCCTCACGATTACTCTTGCCACATGCCCTGGCCGAAATCGTTTATCAAACCCGATTGATTACCATGCACCACGTGCCATCAACATCACATGATACTTTTCCAAAACAGGTTCAATATATCATTAAGTCAATATTAACATTTAATTATCCAAAATCATGTCATGAGCACGTAGCGAGTCTAAGCGATACTACAACGATCTAAACCCATGTTGGCAATTTAATAATGTCCAACTAGTAAACCACAACTAGGGTGACAAAGGGTCATGGCACATACTTAAGTAATCAAGGTGTCATATATCAAATTGGTATTTATCTAACCCCAGGTTTAAACAAAGTATCTTTCTAATTGAACTAGCATGCAATAGTTTAAATCAAAATAGATTTGAAATAGGATCAATATGGTCAAAGCACAACTTGCCTTCAAAAGCACTTGCTCTTGGTCTTGAGTTGGATCCTGAGTCAATACTTCTCCTTCGAATCCCTCGGCACTTCAACGTCTACTCGTAAAGCGTGCAAATAGCAAATACACAAATAAACACTATGCAAAAGATCCCCAAAACTCCAAATAAAATCCATAAACAGAGAGAACATAATTTTCTGGATTTTTAGAAACTGGAATAAATCAAATTTGGAGTTAAAGCATAAAAGTTATGATTATTTAAAGTTTAAATAATCAATTAAATAATATTACAGAGAAAAACTTTAGTCCAAAAATTAAATAAAATTCATATTTAGGTAGATCTTAATTTTATACAAATTTAGAAATTTGAATCGCTCAAATCGGAGTTGAAAGCATAAAAGTTATAAGCGTTTGAAGTTTGAATCTAAATTTGAAATCATTATTCGAATTAATAAATCATTTTCTTTTCGGAAATTAATTATTGCGTCGGCATGGACACGTGGCAGCTCCTGATTGGCTCTGGCGTCGGCACCGGTCCATGGGCTCGGTCCATGCTCGGCTCGGGTCCACGGTGGACTCGGTCCCACGGCTCACGTGGATCGACATGTGGGCCCGCTCGGGTGACGTCATCGGCCCGGCGTCGGCGAGGGCTCATCCTACGGCGGCGAGGTGGGACCCAACGTGGCGTCATGGGTGGCGTCGGCGCTTAGGCTGGGTTAGCCAGCGACATGCGGGCCCCTCGACACGCGGGAGCGTGTCGGCGTCACTGCACTGCCAGGCGTGGGCCGGCTGGCCGCGTCGGTCCAACTTCCCGACACGTGGCGCCAATCTCGTCCGTTGGTTTGAAAATCAGCGGCGCGGATTAGATCCAGGGTTAACACGTTGAAACTACTCGATGCTCGTGGGCGTTTGATCTAGATCGGACGGTCGGATCTAATCCTATAATCGCCTTTGCTACGACGCGTGGCGATTGTGAACCGTTGGATCTTGATCCAGCGGTCGGATCTGTCGGGTTTCTAGGGTTTGGGAAACACGTGAACTCACCGTTGCCGTCCGATCTGGATCCAACGGTGCCGCACGGCTTCGAGGGCGGTGATGGCACGCGGCGGCTACCGGCTTGGCCGAGAGGCGGACGGCGACCTTGCCGTCGGCGTTTCGCGCGCCCGCCGGCGAAGTGAGGTACTCAACGCGTCTCGTCTTGGGGAATCCGGACCGGGCTTGATGACGGCGGAGGACGACGGACGGCAAAGAATATCGGCGTTTAATCGCGGCGGAGCAGACTTCCAACTCCGGCGAGCAATAACGGCGAGCGGTGAGATCCTAGCGGCGCGAGCTAGGGTTCCGGAACGGCGTGGGATGGCGATCCTCGGGTATGCCGGGCATTAAATAGCCTCGGCGTCCGTGCGTAAAACGGAGACCTAGCTCTACGCGGCGGACCGCGGCGGCGGAGTCGGCTTCGGACTTCGGGCGAGAGCGATGAAATCGTGGCGTCCCACGTGGCACAACCAACGGCCACGATCGCGGCGGCGCGGTCCTGGTCGGACACGGCTTCGGAGTGCAGGTCGGACGGATCTCGGCCGTTGGATCTTGATCCAACGGTTGGGATTGATTAGTGGTTAGGAGTGGGTTCGGTCGAGTCAATCGGCTCGGTCGGACTCGAGTCCGACTTCGATCGGATGAACAAGATTACTTGACCCGAGTTGGATTTTCCAGCGAATTAATATTTAAAATAATTCCTAGTAATTCATTTAATTCATTAAAAATAGCAAATGACTCGAGAAAAATTCGAGAAAATTCTGGAAAATATTTTGGATCATTTTGGACTCAAATAAAATATTTCCAACAAAAATTTATTTGCAAATTTAAATTCTTTAATTATTTCAAAATGGAATAAATTCAAATAAATTCCAAATAAATCCAAATAAATTCCAGAAAATTCCAAAAATTCACCAAAGTGCCAAATCACACATGAATTTAAGAAAAGCAAAATTTTGGGGTGTTACACTCCCTAGGTAGACGGCTCCTCTTGAAGTTCTTCCTCTAAAGCTGGCGTCGCTTCTTGTCGAGACCTGAATTTGCAAATCTGGACCCTCTGTGTATTTAGCACTAGTCCAGGAACACGCTAGTGCACATAGTCTCAACATTGGTAAATATCACAATCATACTCAACGAAATAATAAGGTACTTAATTAGTTAATCAAACTGGTTGCTCGACCTTAAGGTCAAGTTACAAATATACGCCACGCAGGGCGAAGACTTAATAAGAGAGAAATAACAGCAGCGAAAAATAAGATAACTTTGTGGCGCCATCCAGTATACCACAAGCAACTGACTGGGCTCGTTCCCTAGTTAGACGGTTCCTCTTGGATCTCCTCCTCCAAAGCTGGTGTAGATTCTTCTTCAATTGGTGTTGTATTGTGGCAAGGGTGAGTACTTGGTACTCAGCAAGTCATGCACAGAATGCAAACTAATATAATACATGCATGGCTTAGTACAAAGGAACAGCTCACGGTATAATTGCAGTAAAACAGCATTTGACAAGTAACATAAGTAGATTCGAAAGCAGTAAAAACAAGTATAAGATCACTAACTTTTCCCGGAGTTAGATAAACATCTTTCCCATTCCTAGTACACATTTCCATCAACATCATCATTTAACCAAACCAAACATCTCAAGTTCAAGTTATTTCCACGAAAGTCTAACCCTTGACTGTAATTCCCGAGCAATGTCCATTACCGCGGACACGGCTATTCGAATAGATTTTTCACTCTGCAGAGGTTATGCACTTTACCCACAAAATACAGCCAAACACCACAAAGGCGAGTGATCGTAACAAAGCCTTTCGGAAACGGCTAACTACACAAGTGAACCTTTCCGGTTTTTGCCATACACCATCCCTTCCCTTAACGAAGGTGAAGTATGGGACTGACATACCGTTGGACGGGTACCATGCCATCGCATTGGTACGCTCCCCTTTCTAGCTACACAAAGGGTGTAGTTGACATCCGAGGTTTCACATGCAAGTTATTAGTAACTTACTCAACTAGGTCCGTCCCATTACGGACATGTGGTTGCACGATTAACTCAGTTCAAAGGCTTACAAGGTTAAGTCCTTATGTTGACCAGGGCAAGACTACCCGAAGAACCAAAACAACGCTCCCGATGCCACAACTGGCCCACCCGATCATTCTTGCGACATGCCCCGGTCGAAAACTATTTATCAAACCCCAGTTGATTACCATGCACCATGTGCCATCAGCATCATCATTAATAACACATGACACTTATCAAAAACATGTTCCATATCTCATTAAGTCAAAGTTAACATTTAGTTGTCAAAATCATTTCACGTGGCAAGGCTAAGCATACTACATCGGTCTAACTACCCATGTTGGCAATTTAATAATGTCCAACTATTTAATTCTCAACTAGGGTGACAAGGGGTTCATGGCCTACAATTATTTATGACAAGGTGGCATACAACAACTGGGCAATTATCTAATCTCCCAAAATTAATTAAAGCATTTTCTAACTGAACTAGCATGCAATAATTTAAATCAAAGTAATTTCAAAAATGGGATCAACATGGTCAAAGCACAACTTGCCTTCAAAGAATACTTGATCTTGGTCCTGAGGTGGCTCCTAGGTCAACACTTCACCTTCGAAGCCTTCGGGCACTTCAACGTCTACTCGTAACGCGTGCAAATAGCAATAAATGAATAAAATAGTAGAAAAAAAGTGTCCAAACATCCAAATAATGTCCATAAACAGAGAGAGCACAATTTTATAAATTTTTTGAAATTGGAATCGTCCAAATCGGAGTTAAAATGCAAAAGTTATAACCGTTTAAAGTTTAAAGAAAACATTAATTAAATATAAACAGAGAAATATTCATAATAAAAAATTAATTAAATATCATATTTGAGTAGGTCTCATTTTTATGAAAATTTAGAAATTTGAACCACCCAAATCGGAGTTGAAACGCAAAAGTTATAAGCGTTTGAAGTTTGAATCTATATTTGAAATCAATAACCGAATTAAATAAATAATTTCTTTTTCGGAAAATGATTTATTGCGTCAGCATGACACGTGGACCAATCAGAGGCCGACACGTCGCCTCGGGTCCATGGACCCAGCGCACGGTTTGGCTCGGTCCACCGTGGACCCGGTCCACAGCACGTGTGCCTCTGACAGGTGGGCCCCACGGGTGACGTCAGCAGTGACGTCATCACGCTCGGATGAGGACGGCTGACAGCTGGGCCCCACCGTGACGTCAGCGGTGACGTCATGGTGCGGTTCGGCTGAGCCGCTGAAGCGTGGGTCCCAGCGGCGGCGTCACGCAGCGTGGCGTGGCGGCGGCAGTGGTGAATCGGCCGACCGCGACGGTCCAACTACTGGGCACGTGGCACGATCTGGTCCGTTAATTTGAAAATCAACGGTCCAGATCGGATCCAACCTCACGCGTTGAAAAACGACTCGGTTGATCTAGACCGTTCGATCTCGATCGGACGGTTGAGATTCAATCTAATGCTGATAACGTGGCTAACCCTAGTCGTACGATCTAGATCTAACGGCTGACATTACTCCTAACACGGTGCGGTTTTAGCTACGTGGCACAATCTTGAGCCGTTGGATCTAGATCTGACGGCTGAGAATAGATCTAAAGGTTGGCACGTGGAATTTTTACCATGGTGACGTGGACGAATCCTGGCATTCGGATCTTGATCGGACGGTTGATGGAGCTCGCGAGACGGCGATGGCGCGCGGCGGAGCTGGCCGGCCGGAGACGAAGATGGTGACGATCCCGACGGCGTTGCGGGCACGCTCCGGCGAAGTGGATGGTACCCCAGTGCGGCTTCGTTGCGGCGATTCGGATCTGGGCTGGCGGCGGAGAACGGCGGACGGCGGCGGAATCGACGAAGAACCGCGGCGGAGGCCTATCCCAACTACGGCGAGCTCTAGCGGGCGAACGGCGGCGGCTCCGGCGACGTGGTCTAGGGCTATGGGTGCGCACGGAAGTCGGCTACACGATGGTGGCGGCGGTGCCTTAAATAGGGGCCTCGGCTTCCGTGTATTGCGCGGAGACCGAGGTCCACCCGGTTGCGGCGGCGGAATCCGAATCCAATTCTGATTCGGTGACGTGGCTCAACGTGGACCATTGGATCGAGATCCAACGGGCACGGGGTTTGGGTTAGGTGACGTGGTTTGACCGGAGCAATTTGGCGTGATCGGTCGGGTCGGACTCGAGTCGACTCGGACTCGGTCCGTCGGATGAAACGATGAAACCGGTTTGGTTTTTCCAGCGATTAAATATTCAAATTAATTCCCAGAAATTCATTTAATTCATTAAAAATAGCAAAACACTCAGAAAAATTCTAGAAAATATTTTGTAACATTTTGGACTCAAATAAAATATTTCCAACAAAAATTTATTTGAAAAATTTAATCTTTAATTATTTGAAAAGGGCATAAATTCAAATAAATTCCAAATAAATCCCAGAAAATTCCAAAAATTCACAAAAGTGCCAAATCTTATTTAAATTCATGAAAAGCAAAAATTGGGGTGTTACACTTCTCCTTCAACTGATGTTGTATTTGTGGCAAGGGTGAGTACTTGGTACTCAGCATGTCATGCACAAAATGCAAGCTAATATTCTACATGCATGGCTTAATACAAAGGATAGGCTAACGGATACATTTGCAGTAAAACAACATTTAACAAGTAGCATAAGTAGATTCGAAAACAGTAAAAGTAAAGGTTATATCAATAACTTTTCCAGGAGTTAAGTAAACACTTTTCCTTTCCTAATCCACATTTCTATCAACGTCATTATTTAACCCAACCAAACTTTCCAAGTCCAAGTTGTTTTCATGAAAGTCTAATCCTTGACTGTAATCCCCGAGCAATGTCCAGTGCCGCGGACACGGCTCTTCGAATAGGTTTTACACTCTTCAAAGGTTATGCACTTTACCCACAAGATACAGTCAAACACCACAAAAGCGAGTGATCGTAATAAAGCATTTCAGAGACCGCAAACTATACAAGTGAACCTCTCCGGCTTTTGTCATACACCATCCCTTTCCTTAACAGAGGCGAAGTATGGGACCGACATACTGTTGGACGGGTACCATGCCATAGCACTGGTACGCTCCCCTTTCAAGCTACACAAAAGGTGTAGTTGACACCTCGAGGTATCACATGCAAGTTATTAGTAACTTACTCAACAAGGTCCGTCCCATTACAGATATGTGGTTGCACGTTTGACTCAGATCAAAGGTTTGCAAGGTTAAGTCCTTAAGATGACCAGGGCAAGACTACCCAAAGAACCAAAATGACTTTCCCGGTTCTCATTAAGTCAATATTAGCATTTGATTGTCCAAAACATGTCATGTGCACGTAGCAGGTCTAAGCAATATACTACAGCGATCTAAATACCCAATGTTGGCAATTCACTAATGTCCAACTATATAAATTCCACAACTAGGGTGGCAAGGGTTCATGGCACATAATTAAATAGTCAAGGTATCATACTGCAATTAGGCATTTATCTAATTCCCAGAAATAATTTAAAAAATTTCTAATTAAATTAGCATGCAATAATTTAAATTAAATTAATTTCAAAAATAGGATCAATATGATCAAAGCATAACTTGCCTTCAAAAAATACTTGTTCTTGATCTTGAGCTGGCTCCTGGGTCAACACTTCACCTTCGAAGCCCTCGGGTACTTCAACGTCTACTCGTAACATGTGCAAATAGCAATAAATAAATAAAATAGTACATGCACATTGCTCAAAAATTCAAGTAAAGTCCATAAACAGAAGGAGCATAATTTTACAAATTTTTAGAAATTTGAATCGCCCAAATCGGAGTTAAAATGCAAAAGTTATAATTGTTTAAAGTTTAAAGAATCTATTAATTAAATATAAACAGAGAAATTTCATATTCAAAAATTAATTAAAATTCATATTTAAGTAGATCTCAATTTTAAAAAAATTTAGAAATTGGAATCGTTCAAATCGGAGTTAAAACGCAAAGTTATAAGCGTTTGAAGTTTGAAAATTCTAATAAATCAATAAACCGAATTAATTCATTTATTTTTCAATTGAAAATCCGAATTTATGACGTCAGCTAACGTCAGCACGGTATTTGAATTTCCATCGAATTAGTTTTGTACTGAAAAATCAAATTATGACGTCATCATTGCGTCAGCCGGCCCATGGACTCGATCCACGGCACGGGTATGGTCCACCGTGGACCCGGTCCACGGGTTCATGTGTCACTGACACATGGGACCCACTGCTGACGTCATCGCTGACGTCAGCACGGCTCGACCAAAGGACGGTTGACACGCGGGCCCCACCGTGACGTCACGCTGACGTCACGGATGACGTCACGGTGCCGTTGGGCCAGCCGCTGACACGCGGGCCCCTCGCTGACGTCACGCGTGACGTCAGCGACGACCGGGCGCGTCCGCGTGGACCGCGCCGGTCCGGCTTCTGTGCACGTGGCACGATCTGGGCCGTTGATTTGAAAATCAACGGTCCAGATCAGATCTGGATCTCGCACGCTGTGGGCAACGTGGTTAATCTGGGCCGTATGATTTAGATCGGACGGTCCAGATCCGATCGGGTTCGCCTCACCGTGGGGTGGCTTGGCATGACCCGGGTGACGACACGTGGCTCAATCTATGGCCGAGATTGCATCTAACGCTACAACGCGATTAACCCTAACCGTACGATTTAGATCTAACGGCTGATATTGGATCTAGCATGGTGCAGTCTACGGCTACGTGGATTAATCTAAGCCGTTGGATCTAGATCCAACGGTTGAGATTAGATCTAAAAACCAAAACGTGAAATCGAACGGGGTGACGTGAACTCATCGTGGCCGTTCGATGAGGATCCAACAGCTGACGGAGCTCGTGAGGTCGGCAATGGCACGGCGGAGCAGAGGCTGCTGGAGACAAAGATGACGACACGGGGAACAGCATTGCAGGTGTGTTTCGACGAAGTAGATGGGACTCCCAAGTGCGGATCGTCGCGACGGTTCCGGATCTGGGCTCAATCACGGTGGAGGACGGCGAAAACGGCGGCAAATGGCGAAAAACCACGGCGGGCTTCTCCTCCAACTTCGGTGAGCTCTTGCAGGCGAACAGCGGCAACTTGACCTTGGCTGCCTAGGGCTATGGGTGCGCACGGAAAAGGAGAGCACGATGGCGGCGGCGGCGCATTAAATAGGGCCCTCGACGTCCGTGAAAATCGCGGAAACCGAGGCCCACACGCGGGCGGCGACGAAGTCCGGCGGCGACACGGAGAGGGTGACATGGCGCAATCCTAGCCGCCCACACGGCGCGATCAATGGCCGGGATCGCACGGGCGCGAACGGTTTCAGCCCCATCCCCACGTGGGCGAGTGGCTTGATGCTGGCCGTTGGATCTTGATCCAACCATCACGCGATTAGGGTTTGGTTGGGTTCGAGTCGGACTCGGACTCGGACTCGAGTTTGACTTGGGCTCGGTCGCTTGAACAGTAAAACCGACTCGGCATTTTCCAGCAATTAAATAATTAAAATATTTTCTAGAAATTCAAATAATTCAAGAAAAATAGCAAAAAAATCAGAAAAATTCCAGAAAAATTCTAGAAAATACTTTGAGACATTTTGGACTCAAATAAATTATTTCCAACAAAATTTTATTTAAAAATTTTAATTCTTTAATTATTTTAAAAGGGAATAAATTCAAATTAAATCCAAATAAATTCCAGAAAATTCCAAAAATCCACCAAAGTGCAAAATGACATTCAAATTCATGAAAAGCAAAAATTGGGGTGTTACAAATGATCATCATTTGGATTGTACGCACGTCATCGATGATGCCTAGTACATTCATGATGCACCGAGCTCCGATGCTGCTACATCGGTGCAAGGCGAGTGTCGGTATTCACACCGAGCTCGGATGCCACTACATCGGTGCATTTAGGATGAGCATCCATATCTGGCAGTCAATGGTTGTGGCGCTGGCAACATATGAATAGAACTATTGAAATTGTGGACGAATGTGAGGTAGTATATGCTATTTGTAAATACTGTCAAGCTAAATTATCTGCACGTGCATGTGGTGGAATAGGTCATTTGAAGAGACATGTGGAGACATGCTTGAAGAAGATATCGGCCGGACGAAGGCCAAGCGAGGGCGTCCATACTGAAAGACCAAGATGGCGATCAGAGGGGGGTGAATGATCCCAAATAAAATTATCCCCTACTCAATGTACTCCAAATAATCCCGCAAAGAAACTCGGTGCTCCTCAAAATCGCAAAACCCGCAAAATCAGGAACGACTAGACAACTATGTGTATCCCTAGCTTACATGGATGAGAACCATGAATCATGTGAGGGATTTTTAAATCACAATCCTGGTTATCAAGTGTCCAAAGCAAAGAGGGATCAATTCAAATACTTCTTTTCTAAAAGAGATCAAGCCAAAACACAAAAGCCTCTTTTAGAAAAGCAAAAACAGATTTTTTCAGGAATTGTCTTCACTTAGAGCAGGTGGATGGTGGACTTCTGTTGCTACAAAATATTTGGGAATTTCTCACCCTGTGAGCATATGAGTCGTGAAGCACTCCACCAAAAATCACCACAAAAATCCTTCTACAAAAATCAGGAAAAATCAAGAACTACGACCAATCAGGATCTTCAATCAGGAAATTTGGGGCTCGGTTTTCACCTCACAGCTCCCAAACGGTGCACCCAGTGGACTCCAAAATTTTTTCACAGATGTATATATGAGTCAAGCACCTTCTCCAATAAGAATCAATCAAAAAGGATTTTTTTAGATTTTTCTAAAAATCGAAGACTGACTGCTGCACGGAGAACAAGTTCAGGACAGATTTGCAATCGTGATAGAAACTTGATCTCTAGTCTATCCTAGGGTGCAAGAAAGATGTAAAACCAAATGAGCACCCTCAAGACATCCTTGATAAACAGCATTTAGAAGGAGAGGAGCAAATCCAAATTGGGAGAATTTACATGCGGGAAAGTAAATGCTGGATTTAAATTGCGTAAAGTAAAGACATAATGTAAATGCGGAATTTAAATTCACAAGAATGTAAAGAAAATCTTTGTATTTTCTGGTTGGAAGGTTTACAAAGCCTCACTTCATGTGGGCAAAGCTCAAAGGAGCAACTCAAACCTTCAAGTGAGGGAGGACACCCCTCCCCCTCTATTTGTACTACTCTAGGGCCACCTACCACCCTTGGATGAGTCCCAAACCCTAGGGCACTCCACCAAGGGCTAGGATTAACCCTCTCATTTCACCCCACACATGGGCTTTACATGGGCCACATTGGCCATACATGGGTTTTAAACACAACCCGATCAACCCGATGCAACGGCCCTTCATCCGCCGGACTTGACCGCTCAGTTTCCTCCTCTTCGAGCCTCCAACCCGAACCGGAAACCTTGAGCCACCTCAAGTCCATTTCCATGACATCCAAGTGATCCTGGTTGGAGCCTAACTATCTCGTCGGCATCCTCGACCGCTCCGGACCTCGGTTCTCCCAACCTAGTCCCGGTACTCACCAACGACCATAGCTGCCTCAGGAACCTGTACCACAAGGAACAAACCATTTTGCACATACCACAATGCACATACCTTTTTCTTCCTGCATGTTAGTCCACAATTATCATTAATTCAAACATGCAATACCGAGTCAAATCAAACTCAAACCTGAGCACACCTTGCTCAAATAAAGTCAAATACTCATCACAAATATGGATGGACCTCCATATGGTCCTTCACATACACAACTCAACTTCAACACTGACAGTTCAGTAAGTGCATGGGTATACAATGTCGTTATAGCTAGAGATAAAATTGCACGTTACATAGTTACGAAGGATCTTCCTGAAGGATCATTGTTTTTGATTCATGTTTTTTTTTGATGATGAGTATTTGAAAAGAATCTTTGTTGGTCTGTCGTGGACGTGTTTTGAACTCTTTGAGCCAAACTCTTTTTTCCTCAAAACCAGTCAGTTTCGCTTGTACGACGGATAATGTTTTTTGTCCGTCGTGGACTTGCTTTTGAGCGCTTGAATCTAACTCTTTCTCCAAGATTTCAGAAACCTTTGCATGTACAACGGACAGTTTTTCTTGGTCCGTTGTGAACAAGCTTTTTCGGTTTGGATAATTTCTTGGAACCAAAGATTTTCACATGTACAACGGACTAATTCTTTTTGTCCGTCGTGAATGGACTTTTTCTAGGGTTTTACTTTTGTGAAATCGGCGTAAGCGCGTTGCGCCGGACAAGCTTCTGGGGTCCGTTGTGAACTTGTTTTGAGCTCATGACCGAAGCCATTTTTGCATGTACAACGGACCAACTTTGTTTGTCCGTTGTGAACGTGTTTTTCCTCGTTTGGTTGGCTTCTTGGAACAGAAACTTTTCCTTATACAACGGACCAACTTTGTTTGTCCGTCGTGAATGCGTTTTCGCTCAATTAGGGTTTTGAGCGATTTGGATTTGAATTTTGAATGTGAATTTGAAACTTGTAATGATTTCATGATGCTTCTTTTGAAGTGGACTTTATGCAATACTCATGTGAGTAGTTGCATGGATTAACATTGAGTCAAGTCGTGGACTTGTGCTCGGATTTGTTTTGTGGTTTGTTCATGTGCAGGTATTGCTCGAAGACGAATGTGGTCGATGACGGGACCGGAACTAGGTTCATGGAGGAACTGAGGTTCGGGACTAGGTTCAGGAGGAACTGAGGTCTTGGTGGTCAAGGATGTCATGCGGGACGTTCGGGCTAAGAGAATGGTGCACATGAAGAATGGTTAGTCACGTGAGAATGGCAGGAGGTCATTCGGCGTGCAAAGTGTTAGTCACGTGAGTATGGCAGGTGGCCATACAGCGTGCAAAGTGTTAGTCACGTGAGTATGGTAGGGTTGCCATACGCTGGCGTGCAAGAGTTGTACTCGGCCTGGTTGGGCCAAGTAGAGTTGAGTTGGATACGGATTCCTTCTAGGGAATAGGAATCGTATTCGAACTCTTTGTGGGTTGGTGCTTTAAATAGGTGGGGGTCTCTGTTGAAAGGCATCAAGTAGAGCTGAGCGCATCAAGCTTTGAGCTTGGTTTTAGGGTTTGTACTCTTTTGATGAGAGTATTTTAGACAAGAAATAAAGATCAATTCTTCCAAGATTTTTGCGTGCTCTGAGAACCACGTCGCTTCTGATATTTTCTGTTTTGGTTCTTGTTTGCATGCTTGTTCTAGTTCTAGATTGGTTTTTGTTCTTCAAGTTTTATCTTGATTTGATCCATCAAAAACCTCTCTAGGATATTGATCTAGTGTTTCTCAAAGTCTAGTTGATCAATCTTTTGTCGTTCTTGTTTAATCTTGAAGTTTTGATTAGATTGATTCTCGTCAAGTTCTGGATCAGCAAGCTTGCGAAGGTCATAACTTTTGATCCGTAAGTCCGATTGAGCTGATTCTTTTTGGGTTTGATTCGTATTGGAATCTAATTTGTTGTGTACAAATTTCAGATCGATCGGACGGTTGGATCTCCGGGAATTCGCGTTTTACCAAACCTCTATCATTCTGTTTTTTTTCAAAAACGAGGCAATTATTTGGTTCTATTTTGGGGTAAACTTTTAATAGATCAAGAATTTGGTTTTAGCTTCCGCACAATCATTCACCCCCCCTCTGATTGCTATATTCGGTCCTACAAGTGGTATCAGAGCAAGGCTCTACTAATCCATCTTAACAGGTGATTAGTAAACGATAAGTTATGGCAACGGAGAAATACTCGAACAAGCCGCCAATCTTCGATGGCAGACTTCCCCAATCGGCGGATCCGAATGATCGCATATCTTCAAGCTCAAGGTAACGCGATTTGGCGCAAGGTAAAGATTTCATACAAGCTTCCTTCTAATGATGATATTGATAAAATCGAGTTTGAAAAGGATGTTGAAAGTAATAATAGAGCTAGAAACATATTGCTTCAAGGACTTGCTAGAAAAGAATTCGATAGAGTCTGTCATTTACTCACTGCTCATGAAATTTGGAAATCTCTTCAAGATTATCATGAAGGCACCGACTCACAAAGAGGCTAGGCAAGATCAATTTAAAAAGGAATACACTAGATTTGAAATGAACTCGAGAATCATTAGATGATTGTTTTGCTCGCTTTAATGTAATCTTAAACAATCTTAGAGCTGTAGATGTAAAGTACCTTGACTGAAAATGCTAGACATTTCCTATCATCTCTTGATCTTAAAATCTGCAAATGAAAGTGATCGCTTTTAGGGAAGCTCATAAGATGAGTGAAATGACTTTGGATAAACTATATTCTAGTCTCAAGACTTTTGAGATAGACATTGTTTCAAGAACTTCCAATGATAACTCTATGGCTCTTAATGCTAATTCTTCATATGATAATGCTACTAGTTCTTCATCATCATATTCCATTATCGCTTTGAGTGCTCTTAGTGATGAGCAGCTAGATCAAATACCGGAAGATACACTTGCTCTTCTTTCCAAGCGTGTCAATGCAGCGTACATGAGATCAAGGGAGAGAAGAGGAGCCTCCATCCATCGCTACAAGCGGCAAGAAGGCAGGGCACATCCGTGCTAAGCTGTTTCAAGAACAAAGATAGAGAGGAGAAGGAGCAAAGCAACTCCTCCAAGTCCTTCCTGGCCAAGAGAGAGCAAGGATAAAAATAAACAACGAACAAAGAAGATGCTCAACAAAGTATTAGAGGCAATTGGTCGCTTAGACTTAAGTGACATTGATGACTCAACAGAAGATGAGAAGTAAGCGAAGCAAACGAAGCTGAATGAGAAGGATCTCACTGGACTATGCTTCATGGAAAAAGGGAAAAATAGTGATTCTAGTAACAACGACAGCACCTCCAGCGACGGTGATGAGGTAATGCCTTCGTATGATGAGCTTTGTGAAGTTTTAGTCATATTGAGAAAATCTTTAAGAAAATCTTCACTCAAAAATAAAAGCTTAGAAAAGATCTATCCATGCTAAAATCTGAAAACTTTGATCTTAGAAATTCAAATTCTGAAAATATTTGCGATACTTGCTTAGATCTCAAATTTGAAATTAAGTCACTAAAAGAGGAACATGTGATTAAACTAGAACAAGTTTATGCCGAACAATTGAAAAATGAAAAACTTGTGAAATATATTGGTTGCTCTCTTGATAGTTTACATGATCAAATTGCTTGCTCTAAATGTTCTATTCTTGAGTTGAAATTAAAAGATGCAAATTGTAGAGTTACCCAATTAACAAATGACATGTTCACTCATGAAATTAACTCGTGTTCAAATTGCCGTAAATGTAAAGCTAAAATTGACACTCCTTGTGATAATTGTTTAACTCTTGCTAAGAAAGTTGATTACTTGCAAAATTCTTTGAAGCGTTTCACCGATGGCAAGAAAAACCTAAACATGATTTTGGATCAATCAAAAGTCAGCACTCAAAACAAAGGTTTAGGTTTTGATTCTTATGCTCATCATAAATCACATACTCCCACTGTTGTCAAAACACTTGAAAGTGGAAAATTTGAAATTGTCAATGAGCCTAAGAAAACTGTCTTTAAATCTGCTGGTCTTTTAACTTCTACTATGATGAATGCAAAATGTGCTTCTACTGTTAAAGCAAAACATCATGTTAAGTACACTTGCACTCATTGTGGTAGAGATGGGCATTTAGTAAACTTTTGCTTTAGACTAGCTAAACAACAAAAGAGAGAAAGGTTTAATGCTCGGTCTAATTTCAGACAGGCACATTTTATTTCTCATTATGTGCCTAGGGTGATGCAAACACCTCTTGTTACTAAGAACACGAGAAAAGACAAATCTGCTTTTATGCATAAGAATGCTCGTGTTGTGCCAACTGTTGTGCGTCATGTGTCTCAGTACTGGATTCCTAAACATATTATTTCTAACCCCAGTACCGAGACCTCGACACTTTCTGCTTCTATGTAGGCTTCTCACGCGAGGAAGGAGAACATATGGCTAGTGGATTCCGGATGCTCACGCCACATGTCCGATGATAAGAATTGGTTCTCCTCCTTCACTTGTGCATCTCGTGCTAAAAGTGTTATTTTTCAAGATGCTTCCTCCACCTCTGTTTTACTTAAAAGGCACTAGTCCAAATAGTGCAGTGCAGTGCATATGTTCAGGGGGAGAGTATCTTTGTTGATGAAGATGATGATGATCTTTGTTGAGGATGAGATAATTGGAGTTTCTTTGTGTGCTTGTGTGCTCGTTTTCAAGCTTCCCACGTGCTTCACATCGACAAGCTATCAAGAGGATTTTAAGGTATCTCCGTGGTACTCAAGATTTTGGCATTTGGCTTTACGCTTCTTCACGCATTAGTTTAAGACCTTTCTCGATGCTGAATTTGGAGGATGTGGAATTGATAGAAAAAGTACATCTGGTTCATGCCACTTCTTGAGTAATTCTCTTTCTTGGACACATTGACATCAGATTTCATTTTCTTAGAGATCATGTTGAAAAAGAGCTATTGAACTGAAATTTGTTGATTCAGGTGCTCACTTGTCGATATTTTCACTAAACCGCTTGATTTTTCTCGTTTTGCTTTCTTACGCGGTGAACTTGGGATCATTCATCCCCATGGGTTGATTTGAGGGGGAGTCTTGAGTTTATCTCTTTTTGGGTTACTTGACTTTGGTTCCTAGAAGTGATTTTTTATAAGTGGTATTTTGACTTTACACCTCAAGTAAAACCCCTGTTTACATTGCATCATGTAGTACAAAGCTTTGGTGATTATTCTTGTGTATATAGCCAAGTTAATGCTCAATGCTTTACTTATCACTAAAAGGCTAAAATAATTCAATTTGAGATGCTTTTCGAGAATATTTTGGCTCTTGCTCATTATGGTATTGCATTTGTGAAATAGGCTTAAAAGTTTCTTGTCATCACATTTGAAAGGCTAGAGCTGATTAGAAACTATGTGTGAGTTTTTGTTGGACTTCAAATGATCATTATGAGTCTCAAGCAAAATCAGTGTTTTAATGTTAAAAGCAAGTTGAAAAGATGCAAGCAAAAGCTACTTGGCTAAACACAAGTTTAGTACAATGTGCGACTTCCTTGCCAGGATTTAAATTCAAAAGATGCAAGAAAAGGCTACTTGTCTAAACAAAAGTTCAGAACAATGTGAAGCCACTTGCCAATATAAACTAAGAAAGATACAAGAAAGAACTACCTACTCATACACAAGTATGGGCTAGTGTGCAGTTACTTGTCATCCTGTTGATCACAAAGCAAAATTGTCAAACTTGCTAAAAGAGAAAAAGGAAATTCAATTTTTGAAAAAGGCTTGAGACAAACATTAGTGAATTTGAAAGTCTCTCTTTGCTCATGATAGATTTCTTTTTAGCTTTGGCAAAATCAGTTTATGACATTTTACTTGTTTGCTCTAATTTGCATATGCAACAACTACTCTATGTGTTAGAGCCTTCATATTCTCACGATTTGCCTTCTCATTGGATAAATTGACCAAATGCTTTATTTTGATTATATACCTTAAAGCTTGAGATACTGCATTCATTAAGGGGGAGTTTTGAGATTTTGATGACTATTTTGTCAAAAAGGGGGAGAGCAAGTCAAGAAGAAGAAAAATAAAAAGAAAAGAAAAATTCAATTCAAACTGTTTGAGAATTGAAAATTTTATGTTTTGTCAAATTACTCATCAAGGGGGAGATTGAAGGATCATTGTTTTTGATTCATGTTTTTTTTTGATGATGAGTATTTGAAAAGAATCTTTGTTGGTCTGTCGTGGACGTGTTTTGAACTCTTTGAGCCAAACTCTTTTTTCCTCAAAACCAGTCAGTTTCGCTTGTACGACGGATAATGTTTTTTGTCCGTCGTGGACTTGCTTTTGAGCGCTTGAATCTAACTCTTTCTCCAAGATTTCAGAAACCTTTGCATGTACAACGGACAGTTTTTCTTGGTCCGTTGTGAACAAGCTTTTTCGGTTTGGATAATTTCTTGGAACCAAAGATTTTCACATGTACAACGGACTAATTCTTTTTGTCCGTCGTGAATGGACTTTTTCTAGGGTTTTACTTTTGTGAAACCGAGCGTGGCACGTTTGCGCCGGACAAGCTTCTGGGGTCCGTTGTGAACTTGTTTTGAGCTCATGACCGAAGCCATTTTTGCATGTACAACGGACCAACTTTGTTTGTCCGTTGTGAACGTGTTTTTCCTCGTTTGGTTGGCTTCTTGGAACAGAAACTTTTCCTTATACAACGGACCAACTTTGTTTGTCCGTCGTGAATGCGTTTTCGCTCAATTAGGGTTTTGAGCGATTTGGATTTGAATTTTGAATGTGAATTTGAAACTTGTAATGATTTCATGATGCTTCTTTTGAAGTGGACTTTATGCAATACTCATGTGAGTAGTTGCATGGATTAACATTGAGTCAAGTCGTGGACTTGTGCTCGGATTTGTTTTGTGGTTTGTTCATGTGCGTATTGCTCGAAGACGAATGTGGTCGATGACGGGACCGGAACTAGGTTCATGGAGGAGCTGAGGTTCGGGACTAGGTTCAGGGAGGAACTGAGGTCTTGGTGGTCAAGGATGTCATGCGGGACGTTCGGGCTAAGAGAATGGTGCACATGAAGAATGGTTAGTCACGTGAGAATGGCGGGAGGTCATTCGGCGTGCAAAGTGTTAGTCACGTGAGTATGGCAGGTGGCCATACGCGTGCAAAGTGTTAGTCACGTGAGTATGGTAGGGTTGCCATACGCGTGCAAGAGTTGTACTCGGCCTGGTTGGGCCAAGTAGAGTTGAGTTGGATACGGATTCCTTCTAGGGAATAGGAATCGTATTCAGAACTCTTTGTGGGTTGGTGCTTTAAATAGGTGGGGGGTCTCCTGTTGAAAGGCATCAAGTAGAGCTGAGCATCAAGCTTTGAGCTTGGTTTTAGGGTTTGTACTCTTTTGATGAGAGTATTTTAGACAAGAAATAAAGATCAATTCTTCCAAGATTTTTGCGTGCTACAAGAACCACGTCGCTACTGATTTTCTGTTTTGGTTCTTGTTTGCATGCTTGTTCTAGTTCTAGATTGGTTTTTGTTCTTCAAGTTTTATCTTGATTTGATCCATCAAAAACCTCTCTAGGATATTGATCTAGTGTTTCTCAAAGTCTAGTTGATCAATCTTTTGTCGTTCTTGTTTAATCTTGAAGTTTTGATTAGATTGATTCTCGTCAAGTTCTGGATCAGCAAGCTTGCGAAGGTCATAACTTTTGATCCGTAAGTCCGATTGAGCTGATTCTTTTTGGGTTTGATTCGTATTGGAATCTAGTTTGTTGTGTACAAATTTTAGATCGATCGGACAGTTGGATCTCCGGGAATTCGCGTTTTACCAAACCTCTATCATTCTGTTTTTTTTCAAAAACGAGGCAATTATTTGGTTCTATTTTGGGGTAAACTTTTAATAGATCAAGAATTTGGTTTTAGCTTCCGCACAATCATTCACCCCCCCTCTGATTGCTATATTCGGTCCTACACTTCCACTTAGAATGGGTGAGAGCTCTAATTTTGAAATAATGGTGCAACATGGTTTTTGCCCACAATACCAACATGTTAGTAGAAAAACAACTACATATGACATATATGCAATGTATACAAATAAACTAGAAATGTTGAAACATGCATTTATGACAGTTAGTTTTTTCTTTGCCTTAACATTAGATATATGAACTTTCTCCCATGAAAGAGCAGCCTATATTAGTGTTGTTGCACATTACTTAGATGATTACTACATACTAAACAAAAGGGTCATATGGTTTAGGTCAATCTCCGAATCACACACCAGAGAGGCTATCGCTAACCGTGTACTTGAGGTTATTACTAACTATAAAATAGAAAGTAGAATTATTTCCATCACTCTTGATAATACATTAGCTAACACGATGGCTATGGAGCACCTCTCACCGCACCTGGAGACTTATGTTGAAGGTTTCGTACTCCACCAGAATGGCAGATTTGCATGTAATGAAACCTAGTTTGGACAGCATACGCAACGCTATCGATTTTGTTACAGGTTTTACCGTAAAGTATGCCCAGTTCTTGGAGTATTCTAGGGCCAACAATAAGGAACCAAAAAGATTCAACCTTGTTATAAAGGTTAGATAGAACTCGACTTATACTTTGCTGGAACGGTGCAAGGACTACAAGTACATTATCACTATCTTCGTCAACTACAATAATGGTAAGCCGTTGGTTACTGAAGTGGATTGGAAAATAGCCAGTCATTTTCATCAATTTTTAGAAATTTTTTACAATGCAACTAATAATTTATCCATGTGTGCTACCCAACTTTTTGCTTAGTCGTCGAGTGGCTTTGGACCATTAATTGCTAATGCTTCTAGAGAAAATAGAGATAATTATATTTTATAGCCCATTATAGAACCAATGGAGCAAAAAAAATTTAAATATTTTTCAAGCTATTCTATATCTCTACTATTTTGCTACTATTTTAGATTCTCGGAGAAAATTATCTGACTTGTAAGGTGCCTTCCAGGGAATAGATGAGGCATTCGATCTTTATTTCTCTGAGGTCTATACTCATGTTTATAATGAGTTTTCAGAGTTTATGATAAAATATTATGATAAGATTGGTACCAAAAGTGAAGCAAGAAGATCTACCTCAACAACTCAACAAGCACAAGGCAGTTCGACCGCTTCAAGCATATGAAAGAAACTGAAAGGCAAGGCGCCTGGCTCATCTTTCTAATCGCCGAGCAGGTTATCATGGAATCCACGAGTAGAGGTCAACCACTACCTTGACAAGCCTTTTGTGGAAACCTTGACATGGATGACGAAAATCAACTCAACTGGTTCTTGTGGTGGAAGAATAACCAACATATTTAGCCCGTGCTACCCCATTTTGCACGGGACGTACTTACAGTTCTGGTGTCCACTGTCTCGTCGGATCCACTTTCAATTTGGTGGGGAAGATACTTGAGCCGAGGATGTTGTCTCTCAGACCTGAGATGGTTGAGGCAATTACATGCCTCAAAGACTGGGGAGCGTGCAGATGACAGGACACAACATCAGCTCGATGATCCGGAGATCACGGATGCAGTAGCCGACTTTGACAATCTCAGCCTCGGGTAGTTTATGTATATATACGTAGTTAATGTACTCTTTTCCTTATCGGGGGTACCCCACACCAGGGTGTAAGGTTTTTAACGAGACAGTAACTCTGTACACGTTCAAGATCGAATAAAATTTACTTTTTCCCCTCAATATTTGTGTCCATTGCCTCAGCTGTATGTGTCCCAAGTACTTTCCTCTCGTTGCCATAATACAAATGTACTAGGCCTGAGCCGGAAGAGCATGAAGCGCAAGTAGGCCATACCTGGGCTTGCCGAAGGCGAGCTGGGCCGGCATGGCATGGCACGGCATGATGGGCCGTCGTAGCCATGCACGGTTCAGGCACGAAGCATGATAAACTATGCTGGGCCGCACGACACCCACCACTAGTCGTTGGCATCCAGACCACTATTGGACGTTGGCGTCCCCACCTCACATATCATAGCTAGCTGTGGCGCGGTAGACCAAAGAAATAAGAGATACTTCATATAAATGTTATATAATTATATGTTACTGAAATTAAATTTCTATCAGTTGTTTTGATAGTGCCATATATAGATACTACGATTTTCAAATATCGATTTGTCGTTATCTATTACATTATTAAAACAGAGATTCTACGATTTTCAAGTTTCTATAAAGGGGATTCGATCCCCTATAAAACCTTAGATTAGATATTTCTGAACACCTTTTTGCTTTCTCCCGTTGCGACATTTAGGCCATGTTTGGATGGCTAAACTAATTGTTAGCTGGCTAATGGCTAGAGCTAATTGTTAGCCAGCTAATAATTAGTCCATCTAAAATTAGTCCAGAACTGTTTGGATACATGACTAATGGTTGGGCTAATTTCTTAGAAAAGTCATGTCTGCCCCCTCATAATATTATGGGTGAGGAAATGCGGATAAGGTCAGCGCGAGGGTATTTCAGACTTTTCCCACTTTTCCTAGCGTGTTACATGCTATTAGCCCAAATTAGTTCCTCTCCACCAGCTAATGGACTAATTGTTAGCTAAGGGGTTGGCTAAAAATTAGCCCACCTATTAGTCTTTCTGTTTGGATAGACTAAAGCTAATTTTTAGCCAGCTAATAATTAGTCCAGGGATCCAAACATGGCCTTAGTTTATTAATCGGGTCGGTTATAGTTGGAATTAGCGAAAACATGGAAAATGGCTCGATTTGGCATCGTGCCATACAAAAAAAGGAGGAAAAAAATTGCCGACCAAAATGCTTGCTTTCCAAAAAAAAACAAAAGTGTCGTCAAATCAGCTCTGCTGGTCAGGAAAATAACTAATGGGGGGGAATGGAATGTAGGCGAAAAGGGAAGCATACCCTCCTCCTTCCTTTAGCAAAGGCATGCATATATAGCTTCGGGGACCACCCAGTCGAAAATGGACGCTCGAGATTAAAGCCCAAGAAATCTCGACAGAAAATAAGGAATGGAGTAACCCTCGTCGAAACGGTCTGAACTACGGATTGGAAAAATGCGGCGGAAGAAAGCGTGGGCGGCGGCGTCATTGTTGCACACCCTCTGCTGGCGCCAACGAAGCATGGGCACCTGTAAGGACTTGCGTGGTGTGCAGTGCGACGCTGACTCGTTCAAGTTGCATGGGTCGATTAATTCATCTGACGAGCAAAAGATCAGTGATGTACCGATACCCTCACTGCTACAGAACCAGCTTCTAGAAGCGGTTCGAAACTACTTCTAGAAGCGGTTTTACAACCGCTTTTAGGCAATCGGTTGTGATACCTCGAAGGGTATCACATGGTGGTGCGACACCAAGCGGTAAAAGACAGTAATAATATCGTGGGAACGGGATTCGAACCCACGACCAGGCGACCAGCACTGCATCCTCGTGACTCGCCTCATCCATCTAGCCAACCCACCCATGCGTGCTCTCTGATAGAGTAGGGCACGCATTCCTTTTATTATTTCTAAAACTAGGCTTCTACAAGCGGTTCGTGACACGAACCCCTTCTGAAGGGGGTCTTTAGAAGCGGACACGAACCGCTTGTAAAGATCTTTAGAAGGGGTTCGTGTCACGAACCGCTTCTAAAGGTGAGGCTTTAGAAGGGGTTCGTGCCACGAACCTCTTCTAGAGATCCCCTCCGGCCTGTTGCCACGAACCGCTTCTGGTGCGAGCATTACAACCGGTTCGCACCAAACCGTTTCTAATAGGCCGGTTGTGATGCCCGATTTTGTAGTAGTGCCTCCCTTACATCTGGCTTCGTTGGGTTTAAAATGTGAGAGAAATCGGTTGTAATTATTACTTGTAAATAGTGTTAATTGGATCTTTACTAAACACTGTTTGACTCTAATATAATATTAAGTTGTTTCTACTGATCAATTTATAAAAAAATCTTAAGCCAACGAGCAAATGTGTGCAAGATACTAGTACTGCAATAGACTCGAAAGCAGGGGTGAAAACGGGTCGGATACAGGCGGGTAATAGGTTATCCCATATCCTACCCTAATATTTTTTTCTCGGATACAGGACGGGTACGGGTAATGAAAATACAGGATGGAGTGCGAATGCGGATACGGGTATTCTGAACGGGTTAACAACGGATACTGGGTATTAACGAGCGGGTAAAAAACGAGTATCGGATATTTTGTCGGATAGTACACGAAATAGGTAGAATGAGAACAAGTGATGAAACATATAGTTCAATAATCATGTAGTTTAACATATAGCAGTCCAAGTAAAATATAATGCAACATAGAGTTCAACATGACGCATAGAGTCCAATTAATACATGACCCAACAAGACGCATAGAGTCCAACAAAGACGCATAGAGTCCAACATATAGATTAAAAATTACACATATAGTCCAACACATAGTGACAAATAGAGTTTACTTAACATAAATGAACACACAAAACAAGGATCATCATGCATGCATCAATATATCAAGTCTCATGAATGTCCTCCATTTCCAAAGCAAAAAAGATAATCGGGTACCCGAAAATGCAAAAAAGATCGGTGCTGCATTCCGACCCGTTTTATCTCGGATAGTATCGGGTATTGCTCATCCCGTATCCTACCCGTACCCGTATGCATCTGATCGGGTACGGGTACGGATACTACCCGTTTATTTTCGGTACGGGTATTACCCGTCTATTTCGGATAGTTTTTCCTTAAAATACGGATACGGCTCGGGAATTACCCGACCCGTTTTCACCCCAACTCGAAAGGAAGGGCTTCACTTCGTGCCACCATGCACTCTAGTCTAGCGCAGGCTAAAAAGAGGGAAGAAACCCAACCTAAAAAGCATGTCCCGTCTCTAACTTCAGTGCCTAATTCTCACTCCATCAAAAATAATGTTCATCTATCAGTTGTTGAATGGACCGAGTAATTACCACTTTACGGGTTCATACACACACACGGGCGAAACGGGTAGATATTTGAGGTGGAAAATTCTACTGCCGGTATGAAGTTACAAAATTACAAGGTCTATTTTTTAATGGTTTTGTTTATAAATATAAGACGTATTTTATAATTTAATACACAATTAATATGATGTTCTCTCTATACGTCTGATAAATATATATCTTTACTTTACATTTTCTACATGTATACAATGAGTATAGTGTTTAGTGATAGTAATTATAAATAATTTAGCCATTTTCAATATTATTTATTCTGTATGTAAAATAAATACGTATTATAAATTTGAAGGGAGAGACCCGTTTGGCAACTTGGAACCAAGCTGTTTCTACTAGAATCTGGAAGAAATCCAGCCAAACGGGTTAAAACTCGGAACGATTCTTCTCGGAACGTTTCTCTTTTTTTCACACCATGGTTGAATCACCCTCAACCCCGTTTCACTAGTTTTTACTAGAATATGGAACCGCATCAAAGCGGTTTCGCGAAAGTGATTCGATTCTACTAAACGCGTTTATCGAGAATCCTAACCATTTCCGTTTCTACTAAAATCTGGAACCGTACCAAACGGGGCCTTGTGCTTTCGATACACGTGTCTGATGGACTCTTTGCTACGTACGTAGACCACACTGATGTGTGAGTCCAAGACCGTCCAGAAACACAAATCATTAATCAATCCTGAGCTCGAAAAAAAGTGGTCCTGCATGGTCCGGATAAAATTGAGCGAGATTGATGTTTTTTTTTTGTTTTCTTTTCAATCGCAATGCGGAATGTAACTTCATTCCAGTAGTGAGTCACCGAAAACGACCTCGAAACGGAAGGAAGCAGAAGCAGTTTTAACATGAAAAGCACGGCAGGATCTGGAGCGCGAATGGTCGAGCAACACGTGGGCCCATGCCGACGGTGACGCTGGTCCACGGCGCCACCTCATCGCGCACGCTCCAATCAGAGCACCACACGCGTCCCGACTCCGCGGAAATAAAAACGGCAAAAAGAAAATCCGAGCGTACTGTTGCTACTGACGTCCTTCCCATCGAAGTCGCGGCGGATTCCATTCGAAAGCCCCTGGAATGTGCGGTCATTTTTGCTGTTTTTGGTCGCTAGTGACGTCCATCTGGTAGTGGCAATAAGATTCACGGCAAGGTTGTCCGCTTTAATTTCAATGGGGTCTTGCAAGTTTTTTATTTATTTGTGAGCGCTTTCATGTGTGTGTGTGTCAGAGGGGGGTTTTTAGTTTTAAGGAAACGGAGCGATTGAGCTGCTAATCCCTGAGGTACACATGCTGTCATGTCATTCGATAAACGTATGCTCGTAGCTAGACCTAGGCAGTCGGCACGGTACGAGCATGATGGGCTATAGGTCTAGATCATATTATGCCATAATGGTTTAGCCAACCAGCTCGCCATGATGTGTCGTGTCAGCTCGGTTCGGCTCTAACGAACTAAGAGAGGAAAGAAGTTAGAGACGTACGAGACTAGAGTAGTGGATATAAATATTGGGAAAAAACTATATTTTATACATTTTTTTTTGCAAAAGCAAGTGTCGAAATAGTGGTTGATCTCTAATAAGTGGATTTCATTGCAACATGCTTAGTGCTTCGGAAAACGAACTAGATGCTTTGCCTTTAACTTCTACCACACGCTTGAAGGGCTCGAACCGTCTCATGCTTGTTGTATTGTTGAGACAGTTCTTCTTGCTTCACTTCTGCTGCCAAACTTTTCATAACATTTACCAAAAACTTTTTAAAAAAAAAAACTCGTGCCACAGTTGTGTCGATGCCTGCGTCGTACCTGTCGACCCTGTAGCGTGTTGTATTGGCCAAGACATGACCCTTCGAGGCGTGCTATGCCGCCCATCGTGCCTGATTGTCATGCCCAGCACGGCCCTGACAATCGTGCCATGCTGTGCAAGCCTGGCCCATGCGTATACATACCTTACCATGCCTTGAACTATGCCGTGCCATAGACCAACTCCAAAAAGCTCGTTCTGATGCCATGTCTACTTATAGCCAAGTCAGCATCATGCATGCCGAAGCAAAGCGTACCAGTTCTTGTTGTAAAGCATAGTCGTTTACCCATATCAATCAAGAGCATGCCAACAACAATGTACAAACAAAAGTAGGAGCACACATGAAGTAAGGGGCTAAGTTTTCTCTTTGTATTATATTGATCTCTCTTTACAAGGGGGTGTCCAATATATAGCCAAACCAGTTAGAGATAGATTCGGATTCACTGACAATTAGATAGAGTCCAATTGTATTAGGGCTCTTGGCCCACCTCTATCTCAACACTCCTCCTTGGGGCGAATACTGTGTAATGCACAAGTTTTATTAAAAATTCCTCCCAAAAACCCAGTGGAAAAAAGTGATGGAGAAAAAAATACATTGCACTCACACTCTGTGTTACACTAATTGCCTCATTAAAAACCTTCGTATGAGAAAACTTCAGAAAAACTCACTAACGGAAAAAGAGCACAACTTGTAATCTTTAGGATATAATATAGGACCTTCATGATCATGCAAAAAGGTCATGGTTTAAGGTTTTACTCCCCTTGAATTCTGCATATCTCTAAGTCATCTCATTCCAATACCATCAACACATCTTTGAAAAATAGATTTTGGCAAAGTCTTAGTGAATAAAACTGCTAGATTTTCACATGATTTAGTTTGTAGTATCTTTACCTCACCACCCTTCAAGAGTTCGTGAGGATAGAAAAGTTTAGAGGTAATATGCTTCATGATATTGCTCTTTACATAACCCATTTGCATCTGTGCATCACAAGCAATATTATCCTCATGGATAATCATAGGGGTATTGATGGTATTAAGACCATATGACTTTTAGATATGATTAATCACACATCTCAACTAAACACACTCACGTGAGGCTTCATATAAAACTATAATCTCTTAGTGCTTGGTAGAATTAGCTACCAAGATCTGCTTAAAAGACCGCCAAAAAATAACTGAACCACAATAGAGAAATAAAAAATCAGTCTTATATTTGGCATTGTGAGGATCAGACAAATAGCCAACATCCATAAATCCCGCCATGGTTAAGTCTTGGTTATTTTGGAAAAAACAATCCAAGATCTTAAGTACCTTGAATGTATATGAGTGAAGTCTTAACACTAGTCCAATGTCTCCTGGTTGGGGCTGCACTGTGTCTTGCTAACAAATTTAATACGAATGCAATATCTAGCCTTGTGCAATTCACAAGATACATAAGTATGAACTTCAGGTCCTAAGACTTCCTCATTTTCAATCCTCAGTCTGAAAGGGTCTTTATCCACTTCAAGGGATCTTACTACCATAAGGTTTTCAAAGGATAAGATTTATCCATATTAAACATTTTCAATACCTTCTTGGTATAGGTAGACCAGTGTACAAAAATTCTTCCTAAGAAATTCTCTAGCTTTAGGCCTAAGCAATATTTGTTTTTACCCAAATCTTTCAACTCAAACTCCGTCGCAAGGTAATAACTTGTTTTCTTGATCTCCTATGTGGTTCCGATGATATTCAAATCATTAACATAAAACTAAGATGATTCAAAATCCATTCTGGGATTTCTTTACGAACACACATGGACAATCATTATTTGAGTATCATTTCTTCAAGAGGAACTTACTAAGTCGGTTGTATCATATTCTCCCCGATTGTTTTAAACTGTATAGCGATATCTGCAGTTTGACGCTATACATGTTGTGATTTTTAGGATCCGAAACTTTGATTCCTTCAAGAACTCTCATAAAAATATCCGTATTCAGTGAACCATATAAATATGCTATCACTACTTCTATCAACTGCATTTGTTAAATTTAAGCTCGCTACCATTAATATTAAATATTGGAACATTATTTCACTAATTATAGGATAATAGGTTTCATCGTAATTGATGTCAGGTCTCTATGTGAACCCTTGTGCTACAAGCCTTGCTTTATATCTCACCATCTGTATATTTTCATTTCTCTTTGAGATGAAAAACTCATTTGATCCTACAAAGAACACTTTAGGAAGTGTTCGGTCAATGGGACCAAAAACTTTCCTCTTATTAGGCGAGCATTGCTCAATTGCTTCTTTTTATTCGATCCTATTTGAGCGCGTCTGGCACTCTATCATGGACTTTGGTTTTGGATCCATCTTTTTATCAATTTTAGAGGCGAAATATGTGTCGATAATTGTAGTATTTCTTTTATACAATTCTCCTGCATTACTTTAGGAATATCTCTTCGTTAATTTCTTCCAACTCCTCGTGATTTCCCACAACAATGGAGTCTGGGTGTTCCAACTTCCCAGCGTTGGTTGTGCGTGCAAATATATGCTGGGGTTTTCATCTTCAGGATATTTCACTTCATGGATTTTACTATCTCTAGGATGGCTCATTTTAAAGATTTTCTCAACATCTAGTTGAGCTTCTTCCATTGTCATGGGTAGTGTTCTTATATGTTCGGTTCTCTACTTCTGCGAACGTCTTCGCGGAATTGAGTCCTGTGCAGCTGGAGGCCTCCCCTCTTTTTAACAAGAGGGGCAAGAGTGGGTTTAATATCCTTCTAGGGTATTTTCACCCTTTCAGGTGCATATACTGCAGGTATATGAGATCTTTTCACTCCCTTATGATCAGTGAAGGCAACTAGTAGTTTTATTAGCTATTTATTGCAGATTTATTATCCTCTGAATATCAAATTCGGTCTCTTCAGTGCGTGGGCCTAAAGATTCAGCATTCTTTAATGTGATACTTATCTGCCCTTAATACCAAAAATATCCTTAGTACAAGTAGCATACTGTGCCGTGCACAGATCCTCTATCATAGGCTATAGGTATTAAATAATTGATAAAAATTCGTATCCTACATAGATCCCCAACTTCCAGTGAGGATCCACGGTGGTACGCTGTGGTGGAGAGATTGGCATCTATACAGCATAGCCAAATTTTCACATATGGAAAATACTTTATTCTTTTCCACGCACTATCTACAATAGGGGAATTTCATGCTGTGAAGTTGGTCCGAGTTGAATTAATACCGCAGCGTGTTGCACTACGTGGCCCCAACAGCTGTGGGTAACCTACTATTATGCAAGATTGGCTCTGCAAGGCCAATTTGAGTGTGGACATAAGGTACAAAATGCTCTACATCAATATCCAGAGTCATATGATAAATATTAAAATTTTTGGCGGTAAACTCACCAGCATTGTCTATTCGAATAAACTTGATCCTTTCTTCTGGAAAGGAGGCTCCAAGTTTAATAATTTGAGCAATTAATTTTGGCAAAGCATGGCTCCTAGTAGATAAGAGACATACATAGGACCATCTAGTAGAAGCATCTATCAGTACCATAAATTATCTGAAAAGGGCTCGACAGGGGCTGAATGGGTCAATAGATATCAGCTTCAATTTTCTCCTGGGAATTCAGTAATTCTTCCCTAACTTTTAGGTAAGAAAGTGTAAATATGAGATTTCCTTTAGCACAAATGGGCATAAGAAATCTTCGGGTCTAGGAAAGTTTTTGTGCTATGGAAAACAGAATTATTAAATATTTTTCTCATCATATTCAACTCAGGATAGCCCAGTCGATCTATCAGATCTTAAATATTTTTGGGTTTTCATCGCAACATAAACTTTAAGTTTTATATATTCATATTATAACTCGGAGGAGAAGGAAGGAAATTTTTCCACCACACATTTATTACAACCATTGAACTTAGTCATGAGTAGTTATTATGTACCATCCTCATTCTCTGTCTCTATATAGAAACTATTCAGACCAATGTCTTTAAGACTTAAGAGAGTACGATTGGACTCTGGGTATAATATGTTATTCTTCCAGTGACAAACATGAGAGCATCGCTTCCGGCGATAGTCATAATACTTCCAATTCACTTAGTGTGGTACAACTGTTTTCTAGAGAGATTTTCTCCTCCGCCATTGGATTATACCTTGTTCTATATTAGATGTATGATTTAACAATCATACAATTGTTGCATGAGGAACAAATTGTAGAATATAGAATAAACATAGCACAATTAATCAAATATCTGAAAAATAGGTATGTATTCAATTTTAAATGATAATCTCTCAACAAGAGCGTAGACCAAATGTTCATTCAGAACTAGGGCTAAACAATTCAGAGACTTATAAGGAATGTGTGACATCGACTTTGCAAAATGAAGGGATACTTAGGAGACTAATCAGGTCTCCATATGAATCATAGGTCTCCTCTGGAGACTCATCGAACTTAATAATTTTAAGAACCATATCATCATATGTCGGGACCCGAATATGCAAATCCAAACCCTCTTTGTGTTCTGCACTAGTTTCAGATCACGCTAGTGCACACAGTCTCAACATAGATAAAATATCACAATCATACACAGCAAAAATAATATAAAGTACTTTATCTATTAATATAACCAGTTGAATGACCTTACGGTCAACTTACAATAATACGTCTCGCAGGGCTAAGACTCAAAAGTAAGAAATCTACAGTGAAAATAAATTATTCGTAGTAACACTTCAATATGCCACACGCAACTGATAAGGTTCGCTCTCTAATTGATCGACTTCTCTTGGTACTCCTCCTCAAAAGCTGGAGTCGACTCATCTTCAAATGGTGATTTGGATTGTTGCAATGGGGTGCGTATATAAAGCACTCAACAAATTATGCACAGAATGCAAATCTATTATACTACATGCATGGCTTATTCCAAATGAATGGCTGAATTGGTTATTTTGCATTAAAGCAGCATTTACAAATGAATAACATAATTAGATTGAAAAGTAGTAAAACATATAATTACATTAATAAATTCACAGTTGATTCACAAATAAACCATCTCACAACCTTAAATCAGTTTTCACATTTTCCACAGGCACACTACCTCCATTTCCATGTTCATTTTTTATCAAAAATCTAATCCTTTACTGTAATTCCCGAGCATTGTCCAATATCACGGACATGGCTATTCGAATAGGTTTGACACTCTGCAGAGGTTATACACATTACCCATAAGATATAATCAACTCTCACAAAGGCAAATAACCATAACAAAGCCTTTACAATACTCCATCTAAACCCAGTACTGCCCGCTGATGTTTCAACACTGAGGGGCTGGTTACCACCATCATGACCCCCCCTCTTGCGCCATGTGAGTCTACCTGTACCCCCGGAACTCACACCACCATGATAGTACCAAAATCTAGACATCACAGATTAGTCAGTTAGGTTTGTCCCATTCCAGACATGTGGTTGTATGTTTATCCTAGTTCAAATGCTTGCAAAGCCTAAGTCCTTAAATGACCGAGGCAAGACTTACCCAAAGACTCACAGTATTCATGTTACCAAAAGAACAAATGTGACTGCTCAAATACCACACTTGGCCCACCAAGTTAACAGTTCTTGCCACTTGCCCTAGTCTAAATCATTTTACCACCTTAGTTGATTACCATGCACCACATGCCATCAACATCATCAAAAACACATGACACACCTTTCATAAACATGCTTCGTAATTCATTAAGCAAGATTAATTTTACTATTCCAAAATGATATCAATAACACATTGTATGGCTAAGCAAACTAGTATGTTCTATCCATCCCATGTTGGCAATTAATAGCTACCAATTAATAAAGAACCATTCTAGGGTGGCAATAAATTATGACATACAAGTGACAAGGTGGACATAAATTCAATTGGTTGAATAGCTAATCCCAAATTTAATTGAAATAGTGGTAATTGAATTAGCATGCAATAGTTTAAAGCAATATAACTTTTAAAACATGGGATCAATATGATTAAAGCACAACTTAATTTCAAATAACTCTTGATCCTGCTCTAGACCTTACTCCTGAGCTGGTTCTTTGCTCACAAACTCTTCAGATACTTCAATGTCCACGCGAAACGATAAAATAAAGCAATAAATACAAAACAATAGAGAGCAACTTAACTCTAAAAATTAAATAAAATTCATTATTAAATAGAGCATGATTTTACAAATTTTTAGGCTCTAGAATCACCTCAATCGAAGTTCATATGAGCAAGAACAAGTAATTTAAACTTTGAAAATACAATGAAAAGAATAAACCAAATTATTGGAATTATTTTTTGTATTGGAAATTCAAAATAATGATGCCATTATGACGTCAGCAGCTATTTCAAATTTTGATCGAATTATTTTTATAAAGGAAAATCCAATTTTGACATCACGCTGACGTTAGCAGCACTAATTACCGAATTAAAATAAATTCAAGAAACCTATATTAGACTGACATGTGGGCCCACGGTCTATAGACCGAGCCCAGAAATCTACCTGAGTCCACGGTGAACTCAGTCCACAGCATAGTGCCTCTGACAGATGGGTCCAGCTAGGTGACATCATTGCTGACATCACGGCTGACGTCATCACGACATGGCATGGGCTGTGACGCCTCGGGTTCAGTGCACACACGTGGTGGCATTCTATTGGCCCAATGCACGCTGCGATTGTGACCATTTGACTCAAATCAGATGGCTTAGATATGTTGAGGCAGTGGCTACGACAAGGACACGTGGCGAACTAACACCGTGTCCACGCGGCACAACCATGACGGTCTGATCTACTGAGCTAGACAATCGAAGATGCTATAGGATTGTGACATGTGGACTCAATCCACGCTGTTCACGTTAAATCTAGTGGCTAAGGTTAAGGGCAAAGGGTTGACGGTATGGAATAGTTAGGACTTACCGGCATTGAAGACGACGGCGCGGAATACGACGTTGCGGTGCTCCTCCGGCAATGTGGAATATCGGCTCAGAAACATCTCAACACGGCGAGTCCATATCCAACCATAGACATGGCGAAGAACGACAGTGATGGAATCGAAGAAGAACCGCAGCGGTGCACAGCTCAACTCCGACCATTGATTGCGGAGGCGCTAGGGCTCCTCGGTGTGCGTGTACAAGGGTAGATTGTGCGGCGTGAGATGAGCTATTCAATGCGTGAGGCGGCGCTATAAACAGCCTCGACTTCTACGTGAATCTCAGAACACTAGCTAACACGACGGTGACACGGCGACGCAGTTCAGCTCAGTTACGATGATGATGTGGTAGAATCCGGACCGGATGCGTGGCATAGATCGCGCATTTCACATGCAACACGATGCGATCAAATCTCAGCCGTTGGATCGAGATCCAGCGGCCAGAATTCTAGGGCTAGGTTTTGCGAAGCAGGTTGGTGCGGATTTGGGCTAGCGGCATGGGTTTGAAGGGCTGGGCCTACTAGGGTTTCGACTCATTCGGATTTAGGTGATTTTTTTATTTTCTAAAAAAAAATTCTAGAAAATAGTTTAAGTCAAGAAAAATAGTAAAAATATCAAAAAAAAACTTTGGAAAATATTTTAAGACATTTTCAATTCAAATAAAATATTTCCAACTAAACTTTATTTAAAATTTTCATGAATTTGATTAATTCAAAGAAAAGGCTTAATTCAAATTAATTCCAAAAAATTCTTAAAAATTCAAGAGGGACAATAAATGCAAGACAAACAAAATTTGGGATGTTACATCATACTTCTCAGTATTCATGTCAACAACAGGTTGAATGGTGAAGTTTGCATCAACATTGTTTCCATGAGTCTTATTGACTTTTTAGTGTATTTCATTTAAAGGTCTATCACATGCTTCAGGATGTGATAGTTGCATGACCGATGACTAGTGCATCCATACCTAAAATAGGGTTATTCAGGGTTTGCAGCCTTATTTAACTGAATATTACTTTTAAAAGCTCCTTGACCCTTTACCTTTACTTTTTCACTATAGCTTTCCTCTTCCCTTACCATATATGCCATTTTTCCATTTATCCCTTTTATGCCTTTTTGGCCCGTTCCACTGCCTTAGCTATTGCTAGCATACTGAGCATTTGTATATGCTTAGGGGATTGCATGGCTCCCATTAAGAAATACGTGATGATTCTTCACCAACAGTTCATCATGTATTTCTGCTTCTAGCAAAATGCATGTAAGCTCAAAGTACTTCTGATACTTGGCATGATGATACTATTACAAAGTGCATAATGTCTTATTGATTATTTCAGCATTAGTAACTTTCTAGTTACAGAATGTTAGGAGAATCTATTCATGTTGTGATTCTGGTAATAGGACGTATCTTTGCTAGTTATATTTTTTCTTCATAGAATTCAAAAGTACTAGCTGGTCCTTTTTCATCAAATATTCAGCCTTTAGGTCCGTATGAAGATGTTGCCTCAGGAAGTGCAAAGCAATACACATGGCGGCTTCGGGAAAAGCAAGAGTACCAGCTTCAAGCTGGAAAAACATTAGCTCCAAAAGATCGAGATGCCAGATTAATCTTGGCATCTATTGCCTAGGTGAGGTAATTGTTGTCATTTAGGGCAAACTCAATAAATTCCCTCTTTGCGATGTCCGATAAATCCTATTTCTATTTATTCAAAGTGACTTTTAACACTGGAAAAATTAATATATTGAATGCTCACTCTTCAATCAGTAAAACTTGGTCTATATCTATTCAGTAGATAATTATCTAAAATTTCTCAGATTTTTCCTAGCAATTTCCATAGATTTCTACTAATTATTCAGCAATTTTTAGAATTACCAAGTAATAGAAAACTAAATTTCAACATATATCACAATAGAATTATGCCATGAAAACAAATCCAGAGATATGGATATTTCAGTGTGCTACATGAAATTTTCCTAGAATTTCTTATAATTTCTTTAATTACCAAGCAATTTTTAAAATTACTAAATAACAGAAAAAATGAATATTCAGCACATATAAACATGAAAATAATGCTAAGAAAAATAAATTCAGAGTCAAGACATAATCAATGTATTATACATAATTTTCCAAAATTTTCCAGCATTTTCTCCATTTTTCAGTTAATTATTAAGTAATTTTTAGAATTACTAAATAAAAAAATAATTCCATCACATATAAAATATGGAATAATGCTAGAAAAATAACTCAGAGGTATGGAACTTCCAATGTGTGCTAAAGATCAATTTTACCAATTTTGCGAAAGTCCATATACTTAAAAATCCAATTTGTAATATTTATCATCAATTTTCAGAATTTATAACCTTTTTCCAAAAACACTAAACATTCCTTATACCAGGGTTAACAATATCGATACCGAAAAAATCGCTCAAAAACCAAATTTTTTTTTAAAAAAATATCAGTTAAAAATCGCCGAAAAATCTTCAGAAACTGAAGGGTTAAAAATTCAAAATTTTGGAAAAAAAAAATAAAAAATTATGTGCATTCAATTTTGACCGGTTTTGATAAAAAATCGACCGGAAGATAATTGGGTGCTGACCCTGTGGTACTGGCATACGATTTTGATCGAAAATCGAGCGGTTTTTTGTCGCATAAATTTTATCATTTTTTTTTTAAATTCAATCGGTTTACCAACTGGTTTTATCCATCGAGCCAGTATGATATAGTCAAAAACCATAGTTTTGAACCAATTTTCGGCGATTTTATGAACCTACTCCTGACCAGGGATACGAATATCGTTTTGGAATAAATCTCGGAGGTGTCTGAAATCCAAAATCTCGACGAGATTTCGGAAATTCAAATCAAATTCAGACGAAATGTAAAATTCAAATTTGAAATTCGTTTTTTTTCTACCGAAAAATTCAAAATTTCGGCCGAAATCACCGAGATTTCAGTACATTTTGAACCTACCAAAAAATTGTTAAAACACATAAAAAAATCTGATTTTTTTTGTGGATGGTCTTCAACCTAAATCCGATCATACCTAGTAAAAAAAATCCGTTAAAAAATATTGAGATTTCGGCCGAATTTGCCGAGATTTCGGTCGAAATCGCCGAGATCTTGCCGAAATTTGCATATACACTGTAGCATTTTAAATTTTTTTATTCGATTAGGATTTTGAATCTCGAAGGGGCCAAGATTTCGGATTTCGAGCTGAAATTTGAAGCCCTCCTGACACAGCGCTGCCCCGTACTGAACAGTCTATACTAGTGATTCCCTTTTCCACGCGCTGCCTCGTCATCTTGTGTGCACTGTTGTGAATGTGAAGCCCAACAAAAGTCAGTATTCACGTATGATTCAACAAAAGAAAGAAAGAAAGAAAGAAAACATTACCTCGTCTACTAACCCTCTCTGTTGTTTGGCATGCAATGTAGTTTTGCTCGCCGGTCGACTCACAAGTCAGTCGCCATTGTTCAGTTTGGTTCACATTCCGGCAGTACTACAAACATAATCACCGGCCGGCCGCAGGGCATGCTCACGTCACGCTGCACCGACCAAAGCGCCGTTTACTCGCCAATTAATGCATGGTGGAACTAAAGCTCATGTAAAATGCGCAGCACTAGCGCAAACTATTACAACGAGGAAGGTAGCGAGCCGCCCCGCCGGCCGTGGCAAAGGGAGGCGCTCGCGTATGCGCGCGCCACGCATGTGGGGTGCCAAGAGGAGATTGGTGGCGTGACCGCGCGCGTGGGATGTCAGCGCTGCCCAGGGCACGGACAAAGCGGTGGAGGCCCAGCGCAGCAGCGGAACACGCCCCGACGATGTACGTGGCGCGTGCGCGGGGCCCGGCGTCGAGGCGGGGGGAAGACACCCGCCGCCCTCGGCCATGCCGGGGACCATGCGCGCCCGGCACCTGAGCCCACCATTTCGCGTTGCCCGGCCCGAGACCCCGCCACACTTGTCCCTCCCTTCCCCTCCCCTTGGTGGTTGGTTGCTACATGCTAGTGTGCGTGGATTGCTTGGCTCAAGTTAATTTCTTGGTTAATGATGTTTCGCTGTGACGGGTTAGTTACTGGTCCGGTCGAGCTTCGCCGACCAAGCACAATTGACGAGCGTTGTGCCGCCAACCGGGCAGCAAATTAGGACCTCGGCGGTTGGTTTTGTCTAACTGTCCCCGGAAGAGAACAAAGCCGCAGTGTGCGTCCTTGCCGCAGATGGTCGGCTGCGGTTGTCCGAGCTTCAGTTCGGTCACGTTTGCACACGGGAGCAGGACACATACACTACTCTGCTAGCGCCGAAGCTGCGTGCTCAATCTATGGCATCCTGTTTAATTATCCCGGGCACTCCCTGACGCGCTCTCTTGCAAGCAAAGGGCTTAACAAGAAAGCTTGGCAGTAGCACAGCTGCAGCATGGGGGATGGCTCCAAGGTGCAAATACCGAGGCCAGGCCTGGAGCAATGAGGAGGAAAACGGACGGAAACAGTGACAGCCTCCGAGTTTTGGGTGCAGGCACAGGGACTCGATCGCGAGTCGGCACTGGGTCCTACTGTTCCATTAAAAAAAAAAACGCATCACGCAGCAAGAAAGGCGCGCGGGGGCACGTCCCCGTCAGCCCGTTCCCCTGCCGCCCCCGGGAGCACGCCACGTGGGCACCCGCAATGTGTCAATTCCTTTGACTCGCCATTCACACCGCCCACGCTCCCCACCACGGCACCACCGCACTCCGTCAATTTCCCAGTGCCACCGCTTCTCTCACCTCCCTCCCTTGCTCTGCGACCCCCGCAACTATATATATATACGCTCTGCCTCAACCAGCAATCCATCCCAAACCAACACAAGCTCATTCCCGCACGCGCTCACAAAACCCACACCAATTCGCCAAAACCCACGCGATTCTCTCCAAAATCAGCGTGATTCCGCTTGTGTGCCGATGCCAACACTCACGGCGCCGAGCTCTGTTTCCATACAGCGGCACGGACAGCGCGGCCTGACGTGCCCGGCGACCAAGCCCAAGGCCCCCAATTCGGTGAGGTTCTCAGCCCGCGCGATCAGCTCCGTGCCGAGCGCGCCCTCCGGCGCCCCCCGCGCGCTGTCGTACCTGCCGGCCCCGTTCGTGCCCAGCGCCGACGCGCCGACGCCGTCCTCGGCGAAGCTTGCCATTGGCTTCCCGAAGGCGCCGGTGGAGGACTCACCGCGGAGGGAGGGGAAGAAGCTTAACTTCTTCCAGCGCGCGGCGGCGATGGCGCTCGACGCGTTTGAGGAGGGGTTCGTGGCAAACGTCCTCGAGCGGCCGCACGGGCTGCCGAGGACGGCCGACCCCGCGGTGCAGATGGCCGGCAACTTCGCGCCGGTTGGGGAGACCCCACCCGCGCGGGCGCTGCCGGTGTCCGGGCGCATCCCACCGTTCATCAGCGGCGTGTACGCGCGCAACGGCGCCAACCCGCACTTCGACCCCGTCGCGGGGCACCACCTGTTCGACGGCGACGGCATGGTGCACGCCATACGGATACGCAACGGCGCCGCCGAGTCGTACGCCTGCCGGTTCACGGAGACGGCGCGCCTGCGGCAGGAGCGCGCGCTGGGGCGGCCCATGTTCCCCAAGGCCATCGGTGAGCTACATGGCCACTCCGGGATAGCACGGCTTGCACTCTTTTACGCGCGCGCGGCCTGCGGCCTCGTCGATCCGTCGCACGGCACCGGCGTTGCCAACGCTGGGCTTGTCTACTTCAACGGCCGGCTCCTTGCCATGTCCGAGGACGACCTCCCGTACCACGTGCGTGTCACCGCCGACGGCGACCTCGAGACCGTCGGCCGCTACGACTTCGACGGGCAGCTCGGGTGCGCCATGATCGCGCACCCCAAGCTCGACTTTGCCACCGGCGAGCTCCACGCGCTCAGCTACGACGTGATCAAGAAGCCGTACTTGAAGTACTTCTACTTCGCGCCCGACGGGACCAAATCGGCCGACGTCGAGATCCCGCTCGAGCAGCCGACCATGATCCACGACTTCGCCATCACTGAGAATTACGTTGTCGTGCCCGACCACCAGGTGGTGTTCAAGCTCCAAGAGATGCTGCGCGGCGGCTCGCCCGTTGTGCTCGACCAGGAGAAGACGTCGCGCTTCGGAGTGCTTCCGAAGCACGCCACGGACGCGTCGGAGATGGTGTGGATGGACGTGCCGGACTGCTTCTGCTTCCACCTCTGGAACGCGTGGGAGGAGGAGGAGACCGGCGAGGTGGTGGTGATCGGCTCCTGCATGTCCCCCGCCGACTCCATCTTCAACGAGTCCGACGAGCGCCTCGAGAGCGTGCTCACGGAGATCCGCCTCAATACCCGCACAGGCGAGTCGACGCGGCGCGCCATCCTGCCGCCGTCGCGGCAGGTGAACCTTGAGGTCGGCATGGTGAACCGCAAACTCCTTGGCCGCAAGACGCAGTACGCCTACCTCGCCGTCGCCGAGCCGTGGCCCAAGGTGTCCGGCTTCGCCAAGGTCAACCTGGCCACGGGCGAGCTAACCAAGTTCCAGTACGGCGAGGGCCGGTTCGGCGGCGAGCCCTGCTTCGTGCCCATGGACGCCGCCGGCGCGACGCCCCGCGGCGAGGACGACGGGTACATCCTATCCTTCGTCCACGACGAACGTGCCGGCACGTCGGAGCTCCTGGTCGTCAATGCCACCGACATGCGCCTGGAGGCCACCATTCAGCTGCCGTCCCGCGTGCCGTACGGCTTCCACGGCACCTTCGTCACCGCCAAGGAGCTCGAGACCCAGGCCTGACCATAGCCGAGGAGCTCCCCCTGTCCACCTCCACGTTTCTTGGAGGAAGGCAAGAAGCAGAGGAGGTCCCCGGAGTCAGAGCTCCCCCTGTCCTTCGGCAAGAAGCAGAGGAGCTCGAGACGAGGCATGGAGGGAAGAAGTCACCAGAGGGAGCCTTAGACAATAGGAGGTCCCCGGAGTCTTCACTCCCCTTACAGTTAGTAGCAGTTGGTTTCTCTTCATTTTTAGCTCACTTGCTTCAGTGATCACACCAGTGTAAGTAGTAGTACCATATAATTTAGGTGTCAATAATGGCCGAGGAACAGAGATAGTGAGGGCCCAGCTCGTAGCTTTTATGCTGGTGGCTTGCTTCTAGAGAGCAACCAGAGCTCAGCAGGTGCCTAGGGAGTAGTAGTACAGTATTTTTTCTTCCCTTGTCAGATCAGACAAGGATATGCTCGGTTGTTGTTACTCACTGTTCAGTGCTTGGGATCTTGGCATGCCACCCAGTTGCGCTGCTATGGCTACTGAGGTGTTGTTTGCTCATGTTTATTCCTCCTGTGTGTACATTTGTTCATAGTATAATAAAAATGATTCTGCCACCATTTCCGTGTCACTTGTGCACTCCTCCTATGCATTGTCTCGTGGTCTGTTGGGCTGCAGTGACTAGTGACCAACAATATTGGGGCCGAAGTAGACTGAAGCTTAATTTGCTTCTTCCACCAGCCTGCTTGTCTGTTTGTGTGGTGTCCTTCCGGCCACAGTGCTCTGTGAATTAGTTTCCATGTGAAGTCAGTTGAGATGAAATTTCTGATGGCATGAGATTGATCATTGCTGTGAATTAGGGGGACTTGTCGTTTGCGATTTGTCCTCCTTTGATTTGTGGTGGATTTGTTGCAGCTGAGAGATGTAGTACTGAACCGAGTTGGAATCTGAGGGAAATGATCAGTGTAGCTGAATTGCTTTTGTTGTGGAGTTAAGAGTGTTCCAAATTGCGCATTCCCAGAGGAGAATTTAGTTATTAATACTTTTTTATTCGAATTGCAAAAATATACCTCGATTAATTTTTTTTTAAAAAATATACCTCCGTCGCCATATGGTAGGGCGACAATGAGTCAAACCATAGAATTAAATGACTCAGCACTGAGGTGGCCCCTCTATCGCAACATAAAATAAAAATAGGTCTCTGTCGCCCAATCATGTAGCGACAGAGATATGTCGCGAACTGAAATTATGACATATTTTTGTCGCAAAATAGTTGGGCAACAGAGACCTATTTTCATTTTGTTAGAGGAAAAATGATTAAATTTTTGTTGGAGGAAAAAATTGATGACAAACATTTTTCCGGTTGTCGACGATCAGGATTGCCTGACCACAGTGATGAAACCGAGGGAGAATATGAACAGGGACCCAAAGGCGAGCTTCGTCCCACGGGAGGTCGGTGTCTACTGCTGTTATGGCATGATCAAAGAGATAAAGGCAAGAGACACGAGAAATTATACTGGTTCGAGCCCCCGATCCGGGTAATAGCTCTACTCCAGTCTTGCCCTGAGGCGGTGGAATCAATTATGCTTGAGTACAAGTGGGTATCTTTTCTTCTGTGTTCTACTACGTACATCCCTGGAGGGTTTTGTACCCCTCTCCAATCACGAAACGACCCATGAGATTCACGAGAAGGAGCGGCTTCATGTCCGCCTAAACTGGATCGAACTGCCCAGAACCAGGGTCCACGTCCTCGTTGACTCCTTCTTTTGTGGATCCAGGCAACCGTCCACACAGGTCCTTGAACGGAATCCTCGACCTCAACTCTTAGTCGTGTGCCGACGAGCTTTCCTTGCTCGAGGTCGAGGGGAAGCCGCCCAGCCCCCAACGTGCTCGAGGGGCTTCAGCTCAGGCCCTTACCTCGAGCTCGAACCAGGGGCCGTTGATCGGGCAGGGTTTTTTCAGTCCCCGACAGCTAGCCCCCAAGGCTCAAGTCATTGCCCAAGCGCCGAAGAGGACCTTGAGCCTTACGAACTCGAGAAGGGGACAACATTCCGGTTTTCACCCAAACTCGAGATGGTGTTTGGCCTTGGGGACCGCCCTCAGCTCGTCGTCGGGATAGGTTTACCAACATGATGTGGCTCGACAGCGCTTAAGGGCACTCAGGTTCCGCCACCCCGGTTTGAATGGGGCTGGCAATGAAACGGTCCGCGAATCACCGCTCCGCCGCCATGCCTCTTAGCGTGATTCCCGAAGCGACGCCGAAACACAACGGTCACCGGCAATCAATAGTCGGGTTCCCTTAAATGCCGAGGCGCCGAGCCCCTTCGAAAGGATCCCCTACACCCCCTGGCAACAAGAGCCCTCGCCGACAGCGCCCACCCTTCTCCAATCCTCCTCACTCCGAACAAACCCTAACCTGACTCCATGGCCAAATTCGGGAAAAGCTCGTTGTCCACAGCAAGGATGAAGGAGCTCGAGGAATCGGGGTTGCTGGACCCGGTGACTTGGCGGCTGCCCGGCGGGGAGACCGAGACGTAGCCCCGAGAAGATGAACTCGTCAGCACCGAACAATACATGCTCTTTGGCCTGCGGACGCCGGAGAGCGACTTCTTGGCCTCGGTTCTCGCCCAATGCGAGATCGAGGTCATCAATCTGGTGCCCAACTCCATCCTTCTTCTTTCTGTCTTCTCTCACCTGTGCGAGGGGTTCCTGGGGATTGTCCCGACCCCCTCGCTTTTCTTCCGCTATTTTTCTTTGTTCCGCACAGCGAAGGACCCCGTGGTCAGGTGCCTTTACTTCCGGTTGCAGCCAGGGCTTCCTTGGTCCTTTCCCCAGCTTCGTGCTCGGGACTCCCTCGGTCCTTGGTCCAAGAGGTGGTTCTACTTGAAGAGGGGCGAAGATGGTGCTCTCACCTATGACAGGACCCCCGCCAGCACCAAGCGCCAGACCCCCAAGCCGGACGAGATGGAAGCAGACCAAGAGGCCATCGCTGCCATCCACATCTGCACCACGTGTGGCCTCACCGGACAGGCCATCGCCAGACTTCCTGCGGAATCGGGTGTGCCCTCTGCAAAAGAGGCTCCACCCGTTCTTCGAGATCATGGGACCCCCACCCCACTCGCGAGGCCCCCACTGGTAAGTCTCCTTGTCCCAAAAGGATTTCCGAGTTCGAGCTAAACTTTGCTTAACTTTCGCATGGTCCCCAGCAGCTCCAAAAGAATCCTGGCTGGCCACCAGGATGAACGAGATGTTCGGGAAGGCAGCCCTCGACTACACCTTGGACAATCCCATCCCAAAGAGCGTGTTGAGCCGAAGCACAGAGGTAACCACTCTTCAAGTTCAAGCCCCTGCTCAAGATCTCTTGAGCGCGCGTTGATCCCCGAATGTGTCCGCAGGAGAACCAGGAGCTGCTCGGGACCGCGAAGCGGATGCTGCCACTACCCGGAGCGGGCAGAGGCAAGAAGGCGGGCAAGAGGCCACCTCCGGACGCCCCCAGTGGCAGTGCCCTAAAGAAGCAGCACGTCGAGTGGGGCGACCACCTAGTGGTAAGTCAATCCTTGCTCGGGTCCATAGTCTCCCTAGCTCGAGTTTCTTTCTTTCCTGACCCCCTCTTACCTTGCCGTAGAAATAGGTAGTGGCTGCCGCAAGGTCCTCAAGCCCTCAGGCGGCCTCAGGGCCCCAAGCACGGGGCTCGAGACCCGCTCCCATGGAGGACCCAGAGTCCCCTCGAGCTCCAGCGGCTTCGACCTGAGGCGCCCAGAGAGGGGGCATCCACGCATCTTCGGGAGACTGAGACCCCCAGCGCCCCACCCCGAGGTGAAGACTCATAACCCAGGTACGCGCGAATTCCCGGCCTCCAATTGCAAAACTTCCCTTGCCTGGGTTTAGGAATTTTTATCGTTGCAGAGTTCGAGGACTTGAGCTCGTTCCCAACTGCCCTTGACAGTGATTGTGGTCCAGGGCGAATCCGAGTCCGAGGAGGAGGAGGTCGACTTCCGGCTGCTCCCACATCCTCGCCCGGCCAGGGACCAGGCCCCTGCAGATCTCCCCAAGGGAGCTCCGGCCGACGAGCCCGAGCCAAGGCCACCGGTGCGGACGCTGACACCGACCGGGCTACTACCGGGGCAGGAGCCAACGGCCCTATCTCTGTCAAAGTCCCACCCTCCCAGAGCGGAGCTGCTGCGGACGAACGGACAGGTGACGTCCTAGCCATCGAGGTCGAGGTCGCCCAGGTCGGGGCCACCGAGGAAGGCGCAGCCCAATCCGATCTGACCATGGAAGTCGAGATTCCCCCAGTCCTTATTGTGACCGGCCATCCTGCAGCCGTCGGAAGTGAAGTCCCCATGGGCGGGGTTGACGAGGAGGACGCAGCAGTGGGCTCCCCGACGACGGAGCCCGAGATCAATTCGACCGGGGAAGAGGAGCTGGAGCTCGATCCGGCCCCACAACCTGTCAAGGAAGACGTGGGGGTGTCCACTTCCTCCCAGACCGGGATGCTGAGCGGGAGGAGCATTGGCCCCTACCGTGCGGCCTTCGAAAATTGACTCGGCCAGGTCGTTATGCCCTCCTTAAACTTTCTTTTGCATCCCTCTATCTTTCTTCTGAAGGCCTCATGGCCTACTTTTGGTCTTTGCAGGCCGTGGACCAGGTTGCCCAAGGGCTCCAAGGCCTTCAAGGCCATGTGGACTCCCTAAGGGCCGTGCTCGACATGATAGAGGAGCGGGAAGCCCGCATGCTCCAGCTCAATGAGACCTTGGGGGCCGAGCGAGAAGAATCCCAACAGAGGATGGCAGCCCATCCTGCCGAGCTTGCCTCCCTCCAGGGGACAATAAGGGAGCTCGAGGCCACCCACGCCGTCAAGCTTAGCGAAGCCACCAGCACCGAGCGTGACCACGCCTTTAAAGCTGTCGAAGATGAGCATGCAAGGTCATCCCGGGCGCTCAAAGCCGCCCACGTCGAAGCTTCTAAAGCTGCAGAGGTCGAGCGCGCTGAAGCCCCCAAGGCCTTGGAGGTCGAGCGAGCAAGGGTAGAGGAGTTACAGAAGCGGCTCGCGAACTCGGCCGCCACCCCAGCTAAAGCCTCTGCCGAGCTCGAGGCAAAGGTAGCCGAGCCAGAGGAGAATCTAGGGCGGGCAACCAAGACGGCAAAGAGTGCCTTAGCGTAGCTCTAGGAGGAGTCCGCTCGTGCTGCCGGTTCAGCAGCTGAAATGCTTCGCCTGCAAGGGGAATTCTCAGCGCTGAGGGCGAAGATTGCTAACCTCGAGCAGGAGAAGCTTGCTCGTGATATGGTGGACCTGTAAACAACAGTAGGTAGAAAAAGACTGAATGGAGAATTTAAATGCAACAGTAGGTAGAACAGGGTCATAATTTTGTAAAAGAAAGGTTGAATGGAGAATTTAAATGCAAAAACCCATTATGAAACGAGTTTTTTGCTGTGTACTTAGCTATTCTCCGAATAGTAGCTATTCGACTGGCCCCCAATCACGGTCAAGGTCGAGCAACACCGACCTTGGGCGTGAACCCGAGGAGTTAACGTCGGACGGCCAGCCCCAGTTACGGTCGAGGTTGTGCGGACATCGAGCGCAAATGAAGTCCGTGGGCCGGCCTCCGATGCGGTCGAGGTTGCGCGGACATCGAGTGCAAGCGAAGTCTGCGGGCCATCATCTGAGCAGGATTGTGGAAAAACCAACCCTTTAGGCCAGGACCTATAAAGTTAGAAAAAATCGAGAGAAGATGCACAATTTACGAAGGTCGAAGTCGAGCCCCAAGGGTTCTTGAGTCATTTATGTTGAACTCAAGAGCGCTTAAGACCAGTCTTGCAAATATTGGCCTGTCCAAAGTACGGACTTTAGTTCAAGACCTATGACAGGGAAAACCGTGACGCGATAAGGATCGGCTTACTGCTGGCGTAATCCCCGGAGGTGAACGTCCTAAGTCGCAGCACTTGGATTTGACTTCGAAACATACAGACGCGGGTCGGGCCCGGAAAAGGCTCGGGGATTGAATATCGACCTTGACAATGCTATGGTGGGACATGATAAAGGTTGTCGCGCAATTGCAAGGACCCCCTGGATCCACAGCACATGGCATAATGCAAATATATACGAAGATTTCAAAGGCAAATGAGGGTAATCTTTATTGAAAATTGGAGCAAGAGCGTTACACATAGAACTTTAAAAGTTGGTCGATGTTCCACGAGTTTGTGAGCTCCCTACCATCAGGCATCGCCAGCCGGTAGGGATGGAACTGGTACGGATATTTTCCGACCGACCGACCGACCGAATTGATTTGGATGATGATTTCAATAGTTTCACAGATATCCAGTTGATTTCTCGGATAAGGATATGGATACAGATAATTTACATGGATACGGATACGGATATGGAACACTGATTATCCGATGGATACGGAATATCCGAGTTTTTGTTCGGATAATATCCGAATATGACATACGGATATTATCTGAATAACACGTTTCAGAATAACACATTAACAATTTAACATGTTTCACTATTTCAGAAACTAGGGTCTGCATTGGATGACAAGATATAATGTGTTCATGTGTGCTAGATGCTAATTTGGAGATATTTGGGTAAAGGTGGTACAGAAATTGGCAAGTGGCGTTTCAGGAGGGCTACTTAGGATTCAGTAGCTTATGCCAGCTACAAATCATTTGGTTCAATTATTGCAATGGGGTACATTGTTACTCACAGAGTCACATGTATGACAAGCTAGGGATAAAAAGGAAAAAAAACAAATATATTTCTTTTGGAATTTTGAATTTAAATTTGGACCGATTTTTGAAAAAAAAAACTGAAATTGGATTTTAAAATATCCGACTAATATTATTCGTATCCATGTTGATTCCGATCCGTATTCGATCTTTATTCGTAACCGATATTATCCTGTATAATTCGTATTCGATTCTATATTCGACACTATTCGTATTCGATTCTGTATTCGATAAAAAAATACAGATACGAATATGAATAGGACGATATTCGACCGTATCCGATCCGATCACATCCCTACCAGCCGGTAAGCCCCATGTGATCTATTGAGACAACCCTATAGGGGCCCTCCCACTGTGGGGACAACTTGTTGGTGTTGGACAAGCTCTTTATTCGTCTTAGAGCCATGTCCCCAACAAGGAGCTCCCTAGGTTGTATCGATCTAAACGCATGTCTGCGAAGAGCTTGCAGGTAATGCGATGATCGCAACAGCGCTCGGCACCTTACTTCTTCTGCTAGGGTTAGGTTAAGATACCGTTCTTGCTCGAAGTCGACTTGGTCGACCAAGCTGACCCTAGGAGAGCCCAGCATTACCTCCGGAGGCAGGATGACTTCCGTACCGAAAACGAGCCGGAAGGGAGTAGACCCTGTCGCGCGGCTGACTGTGGCACAGATCGACCAAAGGATGGTGGGAAGTTCGTCCACCCAAGACCGGCTGTGCTGCTTGTGCCCCTGAGAAACCCACCTCTTGACGCCTTGAACTATCTATCCGTTGGCGCGCTCCGCGGCTCCGTTGCTCTATGGATGGCTCACTGAGGCGTAGCACACCTTGGTCCCCATGCCTTCACAAAATTCTTGGAATAGCTCGCTGGTGAACTGCGTCCCATTGTCAGTAATAATCCTACATGGGACTCCATACCTGGTTACCACGGAGGAGCGAAAAAACTTGACCGCTGCTTGCGTAGTGATCGCGAAAACCAGCTCGGCCTCAATCCATTTGGTGAAGGTGTCGATGGCGATGAAGAGGAATCTCTTCCCGCTAACGGCCTGTGGGAAAGGACCCAGGATATCCAGCCCCCAAGTCGAGAAAGGCCAGGCGAGCGGGATGATCTGGAGGGCGTAGGCCGGCTGGTGCGACTTCCGAGCATGAAATTGGCAGGTCTGGTAGGTGCGGGCTATGTCTTGCGCGTCTTGGAGTGCTATTGGCCAGTAGAACCCCATGCGAAATGCCTTTTCGACCATCGTCCTGTAGGAGGAACGCGCACCACAGAGACCCGAGTGGATATCATTTAGGAGGAACTTACCCTCCTTCGGGGAGATGCATTTCGTTAGGACGCCCGACACGCTTCGGCGGTACAATTGGCCGCCAACGATCCTGCACGAACACGTTCGGCGCTTGATTCTGCTCCTCTTGGTGGGGTTGTCTGGCAGCTGACCCCGCTCAAGGTAGTCGTAAATTGGTTTGGTCCAGGTCAGGCCTCCTTCGAGAAAGGTTGCCAAAGCCTTCGGTTCTGAGATCAAAGGGGCCACCAGGGTATCGAGGATGACATCTGGCGGTATCTCATCGCCGAAGGATCTGAGCTTGGCCAGTAGGTCGGCACTGGTGTTGTCCTTTCGGGGCACATGCCTGATCTCCAGGTTCTAGAACCACTTCTTTGATTTACGCACCTCCGCGAGGTACTTGGCCATTGAATCCTCCGTGCACTGGTAGTCCTTGTTGTACTAGTTGACGACAAGCTGCGAATCGCCTTTAATGACCAGACGGCGCACGCCCAATGCCTTGCAGGCTCAAAGTTCAGCGAGTAGGCCTTCATACTCTACCCCATTGTTAATGGCCGTGAAGCCAAAGCGAATCACGTACCTCAGCTTATCTCCCTTTGGTGTGATGATGAGGACGCTGACCCCTGAGCGCTCGAAGGATCTTGAGCCGTCAAAGTGCATGATCCAGGGCTCCTCCTTTTCAACCTCGAGCTTGGGGGCCAGCTATGGGGTTTGCTCCACCATGAAGTCCGTCAGCGCTTGAGACTTAATGGTCGTGTGCGCCACAAACTTGACGTCGAACTCGGCCAACTCCATGGCCAACTTGGCAATCTGACCCTCAGCCTTCGGGTTTCTTAAGATCTCGCTGAGCGGGAATCCGCTCGGGACGATCACCGAGTGCGCCTGGAAGTAGTGCCGGAGCTTGTGCAAAGCCATGAGAAGGGCGTATAGCAATTTTTGGACCTGGGTTAGCACTCCTTGGGCCAGTGAATCAGTTGCTGCCAACTATCTCGCTCGGCGGCTAGAACGGTGCTCACGGCCTGAGCAGTAGTCGCAAGGTAAAGCAGCAGGTCCTCGTTCGACCATAGGGTCATGAGAAAAGGCGGGTTGAGAGGTAAGCCTTCAGCTCGTCAAAGGACTGTTGTGCCTCGGATGTCCACTCGAAGCCCTCGTGCTTGCGCAATGTCTTGAAGAACGGCAACCCACTGTCTTGAGATAAGCCGACTGAGTGCGACCATGCGGTCGGTGAGGCATTGCACTTGCTTCACTGAGGTCGGGGGAGCCATCCCCTCTATTGCTTCGATCTTCTCTGGGTTCCAGCCGACTCCCGATCCCCCTATCATGAATCCAAGCACCTTCCTCGAAGCGGCGCTGAATACACACTTTTCAGGGTTGAGTTTGATCCCATGCCTGTTTAGGTTGGTAAAGGTCTCTGCGAGGTCTCAGGCAAGGTCGTGTTCGCAGGAGCTCTTCACGATGATATCGTCCACGTAGACTTCAAGGTTGCGGCCGATCTGAGGGTCGAAGGTTTTGACCATGAGGCGTTGGAATGTCGTGCCTGCATTGCGAAGGCTGAATGACATGGTAGTGTAACAATACGTTTCGAATGGCATGATGAAGGTTGTCTTACTCTCATCGTCGACCGCCAACCTGATCTGGTGATACCCACAGTAGGCATCCAGGAAGCTCAGCATCTTGGCGTTTGCTGTGGAGTCGACGATCTGGTCTATCCGTGGGAGGGGAAAGTTGTCTTTCGGGCATGCCGAGTTTAAGCCCGTGTGGTCGACACACATCCTCCATTTCCCACCTTTCTTCTGGACGATGACAGGGTTGGCCAGCCATTCGGAATAATTGATTTCCTAAATGAAACCGGCCTTCAGGAGCTTGTCCAGGTTCTCCCTTATTACGGCCACTTTCTCGTTCGAGAAATGGCGCAACTTTTGTCGTACGGGCCGAGAGCCAGGCCGCACTTGTAGTTTGTGCTCGATCACCTCCCTCGGGACGCCCAACATGTCTGCCAGCTCCCAGACGAATATGTTTTTGTTGGCCTGGAGGAAGGTGACGAGCTCACGTTCCTATTTGGGGTCCAGCTCGGCCGCGATGTGGGCGCACCTGCCCAGATCGTTCTCTTCGAACTGCATGGCCTTTGTTATGCCGTTGGGTTAGATTGCTGCCTTCTGGCGGGTGTTCTTCACGGTTGTCTCTAGGCCCGGCTGGGGCAGTAGCCCGGCGAGAGCTAGGGCTTTACTTTCTCAACCATGCGCCGCTTTGAGGTCGCCTCGTATCGTGATGACGCCGTTGGGTCTCGGAAGTTTCATGCAGTGGTGGCCATAATGGTTAGCCGCCATGAACTTCATCAAGGTTGGGCGCCCAAGGATGGCGTTGTAGGGGAGGTCTGCATCAACCACTTCGAAGGTAATCAGTTCGGTGTGAAAATTGTCCGAGTCGCCGAAAGTGACGGGCAGGACCACTTGCCGAAGGGGCGTGGTCGAGCTACCCGAGATGATCCCGAAGAAGGGAACTGTGATGTTCTTGATTTTCGATCGGGGGATTTGCATTCGATCGAGCATGCCTGCTAGGAGCAAGTTGAGGGAGCTGCCTCCATCGAGCATGACCCGGCCGACCATGGTGTTTCTTATGGTCGGGTCATGACCAGGGCGGTCTTGAGATCTCTCGACGTGCCCTGGGGGCATCCTCCCTAGTCAAAGCAATCATCGTGCCAACCCATTTGTAGGGCTGGTCGGCAGATTTTCCGACGGCGGTGTGGTAGACTGCCCGGGCGGTGCTCTTAAGCTCACGCCGGGACTGGTAGGCTGATGAGCTGCCGAAGATGATGTCTATGCGTCGCTCGCCCTGTTGAAATTCCAGGTCGAGGCCATCTAGGTCCTCACCTACATTGACCCTGTCGGGATGCTCGCCTTCCTTCTAGAGCGTGGGCATTTCACCCTCCCGTCGTAAAAGGCGTCCAGCTTACCCAGCCAAGCCCTGCAATTGCGCAGATCATGGCCACGGGCCCTGTGGAAGGGGCAATACCTGTTGTCGTCGTATTTCGGTCGCAACTCAACCCCCTACGGCCAGACGTCGCCGCGCTGGGACCCAGGTTGGCGGTTCCCTGGTTGGGGGTAGGTGCGGTGTTTGGACCCATGCTTGCTGAGGTCGAGGCTCTCCCTGGGCTAGCCCTCATGCCTCCATCACCTCGTGTTCGCTGTTCGACGCCGTGAGCACCCGCGGCCGGCTAGCTTTTTGGCGATCCTTCTTCCGCTTGTTAGAGATCGGTGCAGGATCGTTACCTTTGGCGTCGGACGGACCGATTTCCCCGGGGTTGGGGGTGAGCTTGCCTTGGTCATAGTTGTATTTCCAGCGTAGCGCTTCATCCACGTATCGCTCCGCCATGCGGAATAGCTTGTTGACACTAAGCCTTGGCGTGATCTCTAGATCTTTAGTGAGGCGCCGATCGTGGACGCCAAACTTGAAGGCCTTGATCACGGTCTCATCGGAGACGCTGGGAATTAAGTTTCGGGTGCGGATAAACCATCGCACAAAGTCGCTGAGGGACTCATTCCTGCCCTGGATAACTCAATCTAGGTCCTTCTCCCTCCCAGGCCGCTCGTAGCAGCTCTGGAAGTTGGAGCGCAGGGCATTCCGGACTTGGCTCCATGATTATGAAATATTTTATGATGTTATTACTTGATGATTGTTATCTCTTTGCTTGCTGAGTGGATGCCCATATAGTAGGGGATATCTTGTCTTTTTTTAGAAATTAGGAAGGGTTTTGGTGACACTCTGGTCATGTTAGGTGACGGGGTGTTACAGCCTTCTCCTGTGTCGCATTGCTACCATTATTATCCGTTAGATCCTCTTTGTGTTTTCTTGTTAGGTCATCAAAATTCTCCCATAGAGTACGGAACTTACTCGCTTGGTTTTGCTTACATAGTCTCTTAAACATGTTCATTAGTTCCTTATTCTTGAATTACTTAAAGAAGTTCGCACCCAAATGCCTCATGCACCATCGGCTCTGCAAGTCATGCTAGGAAATTTGTTCATCTTTCCTTGTTTGCAACTGTTTGATAGAACCAACCAGACCAGCATGCCTATCATGCAGAATGCACATATCTTGACGAGTTTTCACCACCTCGATCTTCAAGTTTCGTTGGAACCACAACCAACTCTCGTATTTCTCGCTTTCTACAAAGGCGAAAGTAACAGGCAGAATCTGGTTATTTCCATCAACGCCCACAACTGTCATTATTTGCCCCTTGTATTTCCCGGTCAAGAATGTGCCGTCCAAGCACAAAAATAGACAACAGTGATAGAATGCCTTAATGCAAGCTCCGAATGCGAAGAAAACACTCTTTAGATGCTTCTTGTTCGGCCACTTTCTAGGCGAACATTCTTGATAATCATAATAAGTGCTAGGATTTCTTCCCTGAATGCAACTGAGCAGTGCGGACAGATGATGGTATGAGTCTTCAAATTTTTCAAATCTCATTTCTAAGGCCTTTTGCTTTGCCCTCCATGCCTTTCTATAGCTAATTGTGTACTGCTATCTGTTCTCGATTGCTTAGATAATAGCACATGGCTCAAAATTAAGATTCTCCACTATCTCTGGGTACATGATATTCGCAACATACCCGGATGACAGGTTCCTGTGAGCCATAAGGGTTTCCTTAGTCATATAGCTATGCTGCTCAACCTTAGAACATAGTCAGTGGTTGCCCCAATTGGGCTTGTACGCGTGTACTCTCCAGGGGCGCCCATGGATCTCTCGCACCATGCCTAATCTTTCACAGCATCCTGCACTGCCTCTTTGGTTGGGTACATACTATTAGTTCTACCCTTATTCTCACTATACTGCTAAGGTGTATCGCTGCTTTCGTTCACAACCAGATTATTAAATTGTTGCGTGCTCCAATCTTTTGGCACTAGCAGCTCCATACCTTCATCTTCCTTATCTGATTTATCGTCAACTTTCAATTCTTCTCTGGTGTATTCTCGGTCTTCCTCTTCCATCCTTACTGTTATTTCCTCAATTTCGTCACCTTCGTCTACTTGTCCCCGCGCTTCTTGTCCAATGTTGCCATCATCCTCCCCAACCTCAACTTGTTCACAACTCTAACAAAAAAAATGTCCTCGTTGCATTCTTAAACATGTTGCTCATGGCTGCATTCCCTAATTTTGGTGTCAACATAACTGAACTCATTTTGACCTCCACTGCACTCACTGGCGTCCAAGTGCTGCTACTGCGGGGCAACATCCCTTTCATATGCTTCTACTAAAAGCACCCGATACCATCCACGTTGCTCCCCCCTCACATATGACCTCCACGATGTAGTTCCCTTCACCTCAACTAACTCCCAATAAATATGATCATTTCACATACTACAAAGGCAAAATAACTTCAACTGCCACTGATCTGGTGCCATCTGAAAAGTATAATAGAACCTGTTCAACACAGAAGGATATGTACACTCTTCGACCCTACTCAAACTTCTGTCCACATACTGTAAGTTACTCAGATCCGCACCCTCTAAATCATACATGACAACCCCTTCTCCATAATAGATTCTAAATGGAACTCGTTCTGACATATCTGCAAACCAGTTCATTAACCCATGAATTAATTACTTTACAAAAACAATATTGTGACACCTAACATATCAATATCTATATGCTAAAAAAAATGTAAATCTATCTGTACAAAAATAACTATATTCCTCAAAATATATATGTACCTAGATCTATCTACATTCATAAAAATATACATATACTTATTTCTATCTGTAAAAAACATCTACACTCATGAAAATATATATCTATGTACTTCTATCTATAAAAAAACATCTATATTGCTAAAAAAAAAATCTATCTGTAACATCTAAATTAAACTAGATCTACGTACAAACCAACTAAATTATTCCTCCAAACATCTACGTACAAATATTTATACAAACCAACTAAATTACTAAAACTATAAGAAATCTATTTGTAACATTTAAATTAAACTAGATCTAAAATTTTTTCTATCTATCATACCATGAATTTTTGCTGAACAATATAAGAAGACAAAAAAATTACCTCCACAAATATCTGAAATCTCCCTTTTCCTATCCTCTCCCTCCCTTCTTTTTTCTCTTCTCTCCCTCCCACTCCTCTCTTCTGTTTTCTGCAATTCGATTGGAATGAGCGCAATGCGCTACAGCACGCACGCCACGCGATTTATAAAATAGATCTGTCGCCAGTTGGTTTGGCGACAGAGGCGAGCACCTCCGTCTATCGCCAAACCAACAGACGATTTTTAAACAATTATCGTATGGTTTGGCGATAAAGGGAAGCCGAGGCAAACGGTGCCAATGTGGCTGTGCGCGCGCTTCAGTCACTTGTTTAAATGGCGACACGTGCCTCTGTTGCCATTTGAATGGATGATATTTTGCTCTCGCCTACTGAACAGATGACAGAGATATATTTTTGAAATAAAATTTAATCAAGATATATTTTTATAATTTGAATAAAAATTAGTATTAAAAAAATTTCCCTAGAGGAATTCCACTACAGAACACCTAATAGGTGCCGGTATATCTGTGTCAGTTTTTTTGGAACCGACAAAAATAAAGTTTTTGTGTCGGTTCTAAAATTCAAAATAGTGGGAAGACTATTTGTGTTGGTTTGTAATTGCAACCGACACAAATAGTTACATATTAGTGCCGGTTTGTAATTGAAATCGACACAAATAGTATTTATGTCGGTTTGTAAATGGAACCATCACAGATATAAACTTATCAATGCCAGTTTTAATTACAAACCGACACTAATATGTTTCCAATTATTTGTGTCGGTCTGTAAATGGAACCGACACAAATAAGTAATATTTGTGCCGGTTTTAATAAGAAAACTGACACTAATAATGCACCTATAAATACTACTGCACCTCGCAACTACAGCTCCATGCCCGATCTTCTTCCTCCTGAGACCAAACCGAAGTCCAAAATTTTAGATTCTATTTGTAGTGATTTCTTTGTTTTTCTTCCTCTAGGTGTTTCAAGGTGAGTAATTTGTTCCCCTTTGTTGATTTGTGGTGATCTAGTTGCAATTTAATGTTTAGATCTAGTTTAATTAAGGTTAATTTATATGTAGTTCAAATTATAGTTTAGATTTAGTTTGTTTTTTTATCTACCATTTTGTAGATGATGAATTTATTACCTAGCTTCATTAGATGAAGCTTTGCCTAGCTTTATATAATATAGATTAAAATTATGTCCATCTATAATTGTTAGCTAATTAATTATTATCAAGCATATAATAAATTTAATATTTTAAGATATTAAATTTTCATAAGCATTTATTATAGTTATCTAGTTGAAATTTAATATTTACACCTAGTTCTTTTAAGGTTAATTTATATGTAGTTAAAATTATAGTTTTTTTAGTTTGTTTTTATTGACCTAGTTTTATATAATATAGATTAAAATTATGTCCACCTACTATTGTTAGCTAATTAATTATTAACAAGCATATATTCAATTTAATATATTAAGATATTAAATTTTAATAAGCATTTATTTGTTGTGATCTAGTTGAAATTTAATGTTCACACCCAGTTCAATTAAGGTTAATTTATATGTAGTTAAATTATAGGTTTAGTTTTAATTTAATGTTTTTACTGACCTAGCTTTATATAATATAGATTAAAATTATGTCAATGTACTATTGTTAACTAATTAATTATGATTAAGCAATATTGAATTTAATTAATTAAGATATTATATTTTAATAAGCATTGATTTGTGGATTCAAGTTGCAATTTAATGTTTAGACCTAGTTCAATCGAGGTGGACACGATACTTCCGCAGTTCACCGACATGATGCTGGAAATGCCTGCAAATGACGACGTGACAACTTTAGGAAGTGCAGTGCACATATTCATTCAGTGGCGCAAGCGTGACATTGTCCTCGACCTTCAAGTGCTGACCTTTCCTGCATTAGATCTTCCGCAGTCGTCACTAGCACCTCAGTGTCAAATGCCTATTGTCAGCACTTCGCAGGAGATACGTGAAGAACCTAGAGTGTATCGTATAAAGAAATTGCATAGGAGGTCAGCCAAATCGACCAGATCAGGCGACGCCAAGACTAAATATGATGTTGTGCGTAGACAATGTAAGGGCAAGGAGAAGTCTGAAGGACAAGATATTGTACAAAGACTGAAATTCGAGATGGGGAAGCCTTTTGTGACCAAAAAAGTGTTTGATACCCTAACATTAATGATGCAACGATTGCATAAGTGGTACATGCAGCGGTCCAACCTGGACGTACTGCCGAAGTCGATCATTCGAATTTTTAAAGAGGAGCATCTTCACCAAAGGGATGGGTACTTCCTGGTTGAATTCGATAACTTGCATAACATGTACTACCAGGATGCTCTCTACGTGTCTCTTTTGAGATGCTGGATACTGTGAGTATGAATTATATAAATCGTTGTCTACATTAATGTAATACTGATAAATGTAATGTCAAACTTCTTTATTATGTAGATACGGGACTATTGAACTAAAAAAACGCAAGCACTTAGTGTAGGGTATCTCAACTCAGGAATATTTTGTGAACCTATAGTCCCAAAAACACCAAATGACGTTGAGGAATACATATATAATACTTTCATTAAACTTCAAGACAAGGAATTGATATTTTTACCCTACAACTTCAAGGAAGTGGTTCACTCGCTAGTTATATCACTCGTTGTTGTTCCTTACTCATTGCGATCTTAGCACAAATGATTATGGCATATTATCTGTGTATGTAGATTCCATTGGATACTCGTTGTCATCACACTCGAGAAGAGCAAAATGGTTGTACTGGATCCCCTTAACAAAGATGAAGACTTTACAAGAACATGACAGATATACTCCAAAATGCCTTTAAAAGATATTGTCAAAAGAGCATGAGATACCGCCCATTCTAGAAGAAACTCTCAATGTGTACTAAATTCCCGGTACTCACACAATATTTCTATATCGCATTTTCTAGTAAATGACTTGTTTCATGACATTGCAGTTTATTTATTCTTTGCAGTATCACAAACAGTTGCAAGGCACAAATTTATGTGGGTATTTTGTCTGCCAATACATGCGGGAAATCTTAGGTTCTACATTAGTAGACAATGACGTAGAGGTTTGTTATGCTAACAACGTAAATTGATTCATACCTAACGATATCTACGAAAGCTTACATTAATTTTTTCTACTTATAGCGCCTCAAATTACCTACGAAAGGACTGCACCATAAAGAAATCAAAGCCATTCAGGAACAACTCGCCTGGTTCATCATGAGTCAAATCATCAACAAGAATGATAAGTTTTATGACCCTGACAACAATGACCCAGTCTTCTATACTAATATGGAACGAATCGTGTCTCCATCCCACTCCAATTGATATATGTAAAATGATGTATAGAGTGTGATGATGTTTCATATTTTTCACTGAAACAGTTGGTGCAATATAAAATGATGTACACATGGTTTTCTGTCACTTAAACTATGAAAGGTCACATGTATAGAATGATCCTTCTGCCATCTCTCCTATACAAACATTTTCTGGTTTACACATGGTGTTGGAATCGAGGTGAGTGTTGACTGCTGATCTAGCTTTATCACAACATTCAACTGTGCCATATTCTCCGGTTGTTAATGACTTGATAGTTTGTAGTACTTAATAGTTCAGTTAACTACAACTCTTTTTAATTATATGGCAATTGATTAGGTCCTTGAAAATTCAATAGCCACAAAATATTAGGGTGCGTTTGGTTCACTGTACCAGGATGAATAGAACCATCCCGTACGGGATATGAGTTCATTGTTGTGTTTGGTTGGCTGAATGGAACCAAATGACACAGGATGAGATGATACAAATTCTCAGAATATTCTCAAAAAATACTGTACCAACTCATCCAGCCAATTTTACCGAAACCATTCGGTACAGCATCGGACCGTCCGCTCCCCACTCGCGTCGCCCAGTGAGCAGCGGCGCTGTATTTTGGTGGTGAATTCTTGAATATTGTCACTGAACTTAGAACTCAAAGCACCCCTTTTTGGTTGATCTATGGCATGCATACTGTTTTGTTGTTCCTGCTTTAATATAGGATAGCACCCTGATTCAAGAACTTGACGCACTGAAGAAAAGAAACAGCGACGGCGCGAGTTAGCGCAAGACAAAAGGAGCAACGCTCCAGGCGGCAGCACGTCAAGTTCTTGGCCAAGGACTGCACGCGTGGTGCAGCAACAGATTGCTCCCTGGAAGTGTGTGCGAAAAAAAAGCAGAGAAGGAGACGTGCGGTGCAACAACCAACAGGACGCGGTGTGCTCGGTTGAAGAGGGCCTCGACGTGGGAAGCAGTACAAGAAGCAGGTCTCCTTAGGCATGTGAAGCAACGCTTCTAGCCAAAAGGGCTACATCACGTACTGCCATAAAGAAAAGAGGAACAGATCTTCTAGATTCGAGAAAAGAGCGAAGCTACCAATATGAAGGCAGAGCTACAGTACCCGAATGTACTGTGGCATCCGAAATAGCGGCTAGCAACAGGAAAAGGCTACGTGCGGCTGTAGTTCTGAGGACCGAAAGGCGTGTGTTTCCGGTGCTTCCAAACGCAGCAGAAACAGAATAAGGGAAAAAAGAGCAGCTCCTGGCCGGCGGTTGACCTGAGAAGAAATCTCAGAAGTGCAGCAAGCAACTGAAGATCATGGGCGAGAAGGCGAAGTCCATAGTGGATCTATATCCCTCCAATATCCTCTCCTATCGATCGATAATTATTCAGTTTGATCAATAAAGATAAAGGCAAATTTGCGCGCCCAGAGTGTCTGGGGTGCAGTTGATCCAAAGGGGAAGGCTGTGGAAGATGACAGAATAGATCAGGCCGCACTTGTAGCGATCTATCAGTTGGTACCAGATTCGATGATGCATCAGCTCATCGAGAAGGAGACAGCACGTGAAGCATGGTTAACGCTTAAGAAGATACACGTAGGAGTTGACCGTGTGAAGGAGGTACGACTGCAAAATCTACAGAACGAGTTTGAGAATCTCCAAATGGGAGAAACCCAGTCGGTGGACGAGTTCGCGGGTAAGCTTACTTCACTGTACAACCAGATTACTTCTCTCGGCGACAAGATGGAGGAATCTGTGGCAGTGAATAAGTACCTACGCGTGCTACCAGAAAAGTTGGTGCCTGTCGTCACCACGCTCATGTACTCCCTTGATCTCGAGAATATGAAAATTGAGGAGATCACTGGCTCGCTCAAGGCACATGAGGAGCTACTGAAGGGGTATCAATCCCGCAACGAGAAGGAGTATCAGTCCAGCAACGAGCAATTGTTGTTGTTAAAGAGAGATACAAGAAGTGGTGGAAAGCATTTTCACATGAAACCATGGACCAAGGATGATCATGGCTCATCAAGTTACCGCAGGCGTGGGCGCGGTGGTTTCGGTGGCCGAGGAGGCAGAGGTGGACGTGGTGACAAGTCTGAACAAGACGGTGAAAACAGACCACGAGATAAGTCACATATCAAATGTTTTGAACATGAGAAATATGGTCACTACGCGGCGGAGTGTCGCAGTCATATAAAGTGCTTCAACTGTGGTAAGTATGGGCACTATACTTCAGATTGCAGGAACAAGAAGAACGAGGAGGTGAACCTCATCTAAGGCTGTGAAGACAATGAACCAACTCTACTCTTCTCATTGTGCAAAGAAGAGAAGCCGGAGATACTGATGTTGAACGAGGAGAACATAGTTCCTAAACTATGCATGGAGGAAGATAGCCATGAAAATTTGTGGTACATGGACAATGGAGCAAGTAATCACATGATGGGATATCGTTCTATGTTTCATGAGCTTGATGAGAAAATTTCAGGTAAAGTCAAAATTGGGGATGGTTCAATGGTGGAGATAAAAGGCAAAGAAAAGATGCTGGCACAATGCAAGAACGGCGACCAGAAGATGTTTTCTGAAATATACTACATACCTAGACTGAGTAACAACATACTTGGCAATTGGCAGAAAAAGGGTGCATGGTGGAGCTGCAAGCGGAGTTCTTACGTGTTTATGACAAAACAATGATCTATTAATGAAGGTAAAGAGATCCCTAAACCGGTTGTACAAGATTTTCATAAAAACTTGTAAGCAGGTTTGCTGTGAGGATGAAAAAGAAAGGTCCCAAGTGGATGCGTCAGTTGCGACATCCAGTGTTGGCTCAAATACGACTTCGGAGATGGCGCAAGGAAATACGTGTCAAGCAAAGCAGGCTGTCGTCACTGTGCAATGCGGCGGTAAGCTCGGGCGCAGCGCTGTGGTCAACGGTGTGCGGGCGAGGCATTCAGCGAGTTGTCCCCGTGGGGGAGGCATCGTACAGCAACATAAGAAGAAATCGGTATTCTGGCGGAGCAAGAAAAAGGTTGGCGGTGAGAAGTCAATCGCTGAATGGCGTGATGCAAGAAAAAAACAGGGCGGCCGTAGCAGATTGGAGGCAACTACCAGGGGACGAGGCGATGTTGAACAAGCAACAACAGCAAGTAAGATGAGAGAGAAGATCGGTGTGATCAAAGAAGTTATTAGAAGATTAGGGGGTGATTATTAGGAAATAATCTTGTCATAGGAAAGTTTGATTAGGAAGTTTATGATTAAGAGTCCGAGTAGGACAAGGAGGTGGATTAGGAAAGGAATTGAAATCCTAGTCCGTTATTTGGCTATACCTTTAGTATAAATATAGAGGTAAGGTTAAGATTCATAAACAAGAAAAAGTGAGAGAGCAATAAGAAAAGAAAAAAGAAATAAAAAGAGAATTGTCTCAAAGATTTTGAGTCTCAATTCCAACAACGAGTTCAATAGTAAAAGCCTTCGGTTTGAGTGTTAAGGCAAGAACACCCATCACACCTAATATTCATCGCTGCTCACTGCTGCGCCTCCGTACTTCTGCCTTTTTGCTGGCCCCGGCCGTCGCCTTGCTTCCGAAACTCTACGCCAGCACGGCCGTATGCCAACCTCCATCCCCGCGCCCATTGTGGCCATGCCTGCGTACCCCTCGGCCTTTTGCTTGTTGATGGGCTGATGGCGTCGCGCGGCGTGCGCAGAGAATTGCGGGTGGTGGGCAGGCAGTTTCACTTATTATTCTTTTTTCCTGTCTTTTCTCCGGTGATTTTTCCGAGAGGTGAGGAATCCGCAGTGAGCGTACGTGTTCGCGGTACGACGCGAGTGTATGGACGGAGGGGTCGGACAATAGACAAACTACTCTTTCTATATTAGGGCATATACACAATGGTATATATTAGGAGTTTAGATGATACGGAGGAGAAGGAAAGCTGCTGTAGTCTATTATTGAACAGACGATCTTATAGATGATTTTGTATTTTGTGTACTATTATATAGACAATTTGTTAATTAGATGAGAGATCGTTACAAATAACTATATAGATGATCCATTGTATAAGTTGTTTTTAGCGCTATCTATAGATGATATAGAGATATATTACAGACAACTATCATCTATACCGATGTATTAATAGAGGAGAGACAAAAGTAAAGACTTAGCGGAACTGTTCGCGCTAAAAACGTGAAGGAAGGTTTTCAGCCTCAAACACACAAGACAAACGCCGGGTTTGTAGAGCGTGCCAGTCAATTTGACCTGAAATTGACAAGGTAGAGTTTGTAATTCGATCAAAGCCGATAAACAAGGATCTATCGGCTTTTCGCTAGTCGGCACTTCTCTGGGGCTTGTGAGGACTATCCGCTCGCCGAATTGGGACGCGACTGCAGAAGAGGCCCGACTGCTCGATTTCCTGAGGGCCCTTCGACATCAAAGCTCTATGCGCGACTTGGTGGAGGAGTATTGTTTATGTCGCATCGATCCTCTGGCAAGGAACCGCTGATTACTTTGGGTGGTCCCGAAGGAGATATCTCCGTGGTCCGGCCCGAGGGGATGCAAGACTTAGGGCGCGGAGCTGCGGAAAAATTGGCTCGCAGACTCCTTGGTCCGTGCAAGACGGCCGAATATGAGGCTGCTATGAGTGCCATTGCGGCCAGACGATGCCCTCGCTTCGCCGAATGGGGGCTTCGAGTCGCTCCTCATCCGGAGGATCGGCGGGTTCCCCTCGTCCCATGGCGAGCGAGATCGATTCGTCTTGCTCGCCTCAGGCCACCAATACCTCGGGAAGTGGAGGCTCAGAAGACGATGGCGATGAGGAGGCGGACTGGAATGAGGAGTCCAGTGATGAAGGTGATTCCTCTGAATCTGTTGCCGCCACATCTCTGTCCCCGCCAGCTCCATCTGATCTGGTTTGCACCACGGGACTTTCTGGAGCATTGCCGGCGATCGAGGAGAGTAAATCCCCTGGGACACCTCTTGCTTCGGATTCTCCGCCCGGCCGTGGGGCTACAACTGGGTTTCATTCTTTGGGTGGGGCTGAGCCTCTCGCCCCTTCCCGGACCCCGGTCTCTGCCTCCGAAGCGGGATTGCCTGAGACCGCCCCCGTCCCGGTTTCGTCAGACACGACACTTCCGGTCCCTGTTCCCACTCCGTTGGCGAGTAAGCAAGCCGACGGGGGGCAATCTCCTGGATATTCTTTCTTGGCCATCCCTGGCGTCGATCTTGTTGACTTGGCAGGCGATGATGAAGGTGATACTTCGGTTATGGAGGATGCACTGGGATCGCCCGAGAACGTGGCTGACGTGGCGGCGGGGGCAATTTGCGTTCCTTCGGGCGGATTGCTGAAGCCGTCGGTTTTTGAAGCTCGCGACCTTCAGCTAAACATTTCTACTCCCGATACCCCCGTAGGGGCAGAAGGTCTTACTCCCGATACTTTTCCCGCCAGCTCATTAGGGTATGATGTCTCTCTAGGGCTTGACGAAGCTGGTGCAGGGGGTGATAACGCGGAGGCGGGGAAAACTTTAGAGCCATCAGAACAGGACCGGGGCAAGACGCCTCCGATTCCTTTGGCTCACATGAAGGAAGGGGGTATGATCCCCGCGGAAGCTACCCCCCAGGAGGCTCCTTCCTCCGGCGGAGGGGCTTTATCCTCGCGTCAGGCGGCCCTCGGGGCAGCTCTGTTCCTCCTTCGTCGGAGTTCGACTGTCAAACTTTGTGGCTTCAGATTTTGAAGGAGGGACAGTGCGGACCCCACTGAAGAAAATGCGTGCCGCCTTTTCTCCTTATAGTAAATCCATAAATTTATTTGGGGAAGTTAACGATCTTGCCCTTTGCGAAATGTCGATGGATCATCATCTTAAGGTGTTTATTTATTTCCGTTGTTCTCATTTATCTCTCGTATTCCCTCTGTTTGCTTCTTCACCCGTGATGTCTCTTTTACAGGGGGCCGTGGCCGGAAATGGTTCGTCGCTTTCGGGCATATTTTGATAAATTCAACGAAGGGGTTCGATTGCAGGCGGCTAAGAAACGATTAGAGGAGCTGGAAGCGGAGAAGGCCCATAAGTCAGATGCGCTCATCAGTTCTAGTGAGTCCTTGGCTAGGGCCCAAGTCGAGGCGGCACAAAGCCAAGACTTGGCGGCGAAAAATGTCGAACTTGAAGGGGCTATCTCCATGATGCGGAGCCGCTTGACCGAAGAAGAACGGGCTCGCTTAGCAGCCGAACGGAATGAGAAAAAGAAGGAAGATCGTATAGAAGAGCTGAAGGGCCTCTTAGCTGTGGCGGATGAGGCCAAGAGTATGCTGAAGAAGCAAGCAGAGGAGTTTCCTTCCCAGCTCGCGACGGCGCGGGGCGAGGCTCAGATGCACCTCCGCAACGCTCGACGTGCAGAGGAGAGTTCTGGCGATCCGGAAGGAAATGGATTCCATCGCTTCCATGATTCATGGAGCGATCAAGCCTTTTTGCAACAGCTTCCTCGATTTGGCATCGACGCGCCTCCGAGCCGCATTCCCCCTTCTCACCTGGAAGCTATTTCTTTTCTCACGAAGTCTACTAAAATTTTCGGGGACTCGGCGTTAACCTTCGGGGACTACTGCGCGAGGCTAGGCTCTGTGAAGACTGCTCAGTTGTTGGAGGCGAAGGGATGCACACATGTTCGCGAACATTTTGGTTCTTCCTCCGCTTCTGCATCTTCGCCCGGATTTGGTGACCTCCTTCCCTCCGTGAAGCCCTCCGCTGCTGCTTTCCGGTTGTCCTCGAGCTTTATGTCAGATTTCTGGAGGCAGCATGGCGATAATGTTGCGAAGGAATCAGTGCGTCGTGCTCGGGCTTCGATGGTCGAGTTAGCGAAGGAGCGGAAAAACCGCCCGTCCACTTAGTTTGCTCGCTTCGCATTATCGCTATACACTTCACTGACTTTGGGAATGTAAACGCTTCGAATTATCGTGTTGCATTTATTTCAGACTTTCCGCCTTCTCGTCTCTTCGGCTTCCTGGGTTGACATTTACTTCAATTCCTCGAACTTCGTTGCTTCCGTAGTGTATATACGCATGACGATTGTACCATTTGGGGTCCTTCGAGCACTCTTTCTCTCCTCGCATACTTTGTTCCTCTTAGCGCCCAACATTCCGAGATGGGCGGCCAAGCTCCGCCCCGCCGTCGTCGACGCCCTCCCTTAGTTTTCAACCGGGGCGAGGCTCCGCCACCCCACCGGGCGGTGGCCAACGAAGAAGATGAACTCTGGATGGAATACGATTTGGCCCTGGAGGAGCCGGGCGGGAGGAGGCCATCGCCGTGATATTTCAGCGTTCACCTTACGGTGGCGGCGTTTCCCGCAGCTTCTACGAGGTGACGGATGCTCTTGTTGCAAGTGACACCGTCGCATAACGAGTAATATTGGTCGTATGTGTAATGGACCCTGTTTCCGGTGGCACCGATATATATATATAAAGAATATCATTTTCTGTACTGCTTCTTTTATCTCTTTTTGCCGTTCCTGCTTCATTCTCGAGACTGGGATCAGCAACGTGATCGTCCATGTTGATCTATATATATATATATGTATATACATATACATATATATTTTTTGAAGCTTGTCGTGTCGCATTGTTCAAGCGGTTGTTACTGTCTAGGGATCTGAGGGTCTCGATTACCCATGGAATAGGACGGGGTCATGGTCGCCGGCCTATTTTTGGGGTTTTTCCAGGGGCTTTTAGCCGTAGGCTTGGGGGCAGAACCTTGGGTTCCTTGGAAAGATGAAGCAAAGTATAAGCCTAACTCATCGCGTGTCAAATTCCCCTCGGGGCTGAGCCCCGGGCCGTAAGATCCCATCGGGGGAGGGTTATGCCTGCACCTAACTTCTTCGCGTTCGTCTTTGACCGTAGCCCCGAGCATTTAGGACGAGTGGACAGGTGGGCAGTTAACTTTATTCTACATCCATAAATTCCTACCCGGCTCGAGGCTGCGATCCCCTGGAACGGAGGAGCGAGGCTGCGGGTAGGCTCCTACCCGGCGCGAGGCTGCGGGTCTCCGGAGCGAGGGAACGGGTGGGCTTTGGCCCGACTGCGTCAGAGGCTCCTACCGGCGCGAGGTGCATGGGTCTCCTGAGCGAGGAACGGGTGGGCTTTGGCCCGACCAAGCGTTCAGAGGCTCCTACCCGGCGAGGTGCGGGTCTCCGGAGCGAGGGAACGGGTGGGCTTTGGCCCGACCAAGCGTTCGTAGGCTCCTACCCGGCGCGAGGCTGCGGGTCTCCGGAGCGAGGGAACGGGTGGGCTTTGGCCCGACCAAGCGTTCGTAGGATCCTGAGTGACGTCAGCCGAAACCTTTGCTTGAGGGAGACTTTTTCTTCTTTATTGACGGAGACACATTTAGTACACGCACGCACATTACGTAAAAAGTAACTACGGGTAGAACCTTTTCAGAGCGTCCGTATTCCAAGTTCTTGGCACCTCCTTGCCTTGCAGCGTAACGAGCTTATGCGCCCCTTTTGTCGTGGATTCTTGGATGATATATGGTCCTTCCCACGTTGTTTCCAGCTTGGCAAAGGCTGGTGCCGCTTTCTTTAGCACCATGTCTCCGGGGGCTAGGCTCCGCTTCTGGACCTTCTTGTTGAAACTCCGGGTTGAGGCTTTCGCGTATGCTTGTATGGTGTTCAGGGCTTGAAGTTTCTGTTCTTCCCTCAAGTCGCAAGTATCCTCTATATCTTCTTGTGCTGGAGCTTTAATCACGCGGAGCGATCTGGCTTGTATCTCTGCGGGGGAAACGGCTTCTTCTCCAAATACAAGTCGAAATGGAGAGAATTTCGTCGCCCGCGAGGTCGATGTCCGAAGGGCCCATAAAACATTGGGGAGCTCGTCCGGCCACGAACCCTTGGCCGAATCGTGGAGTCTTTTTTTAATGCCATCGAGGATCAACCCATTTGCTCTTTCAACGGCCCCGTTCGACTGTGGATGTCCAACTGAAGCAAAACAGATTTCTACCCCGATACCCTCGCAGTACTCCTTGAACCTCCGGGAGTCGAATTGAGACCCGTTGTCGGTGACGATCTGAAAAGGGACCCGTGCACTGCATATGATTGTTTTCCACAGAAATTTTACTGTCGCCTCAGCCGTGATCTTCGACACTGGCTCCGCTTCGATCCACCTAGAGAAATAGTCAATCGCGACGATCACGAACTGGAAACTCGCTCGGGCTTTGGGCAATGCTCCCACTATGTCCATTCCCCACTTGGCGAAGGGCCAGATTGGCGGTATCGGGTGCAACTCGCTGGGGGGTGCCTTCTTCTGCCTCGACATCCACTGGCATGCGTGGCAATGCCGGACCACCTCTTCCGCGTCTTTTAATGCCGAAGGCCAATAAAATCCCATCCGGAAGACCTTTCCAGCGAGGCTTCTGGGGGCTTGGTGTGCTCCACAGGTCCCCTGGTGCGCCTCTTGTAGGGCTTGTATCCCCTCTTCGCGTGAAATGCAACGAAGCCATGGAGCGCAGAGTCCATTACGGAAGAGCAACCCTTCTATTATGGCATATTTCTTTGCTCGCCTTTCCACACGCCTTGAAGATGCCTCGTCATGAGGTAGCTTCCCTGTAAGAAGGTAATCGTACACTTCGCTTCTCCAGTCCTCGACCCTCGTTCTGGTGACTACATTCACATGCGAAGAAATTGAGGCGGCTTGGAGTTCTTCGAAGAAAACCGTGGGTGGTAGGGTCCCTCCGTTCGCAGCGATCTTTGCCAATTCATCTGCTCTTGTATTCTGGGCTCTCGGAATAGCGAGGACAGTGAAACCCTCGAAGCCTTTTTCAGTCTTGGCTCGCTTCCACATACTTTTGGAGTTGCTCGTCCTTTACCTGATATTCTTTGGAGATTTGTCCTTGGACCAACTTTGAGTCAGTCTGCAAGATGGCTCTTCTTGCCCCCATGGTTTTTGCCTTTCGTAGCCCCAGCAACAATGCTTCATACTCCGCCATGTTGTTAGTCGAGGGAAACTGAAGTCTTGCCGCGAACTCAGCCAGCTCCCCCCCCGGGGCTTTCACGATCGCTGCAATCCCAGCTCCTTTTACTCCCCATGATCCATCCGAATTGATGGTCCATACCGTCGGAATCCTCCCCTCTTCGGAGGTCGGAGACGTCCATTCTACCACGAAGTCGGCCAAAACTTGACTCTTGATGGCAGTGCGCGGGATTATCCCCAACTCAAAAGATGCTAGTTCGACCGCCCATTTGCTGATGCGCCCCGTGCTCTCCCTATTGGTCAACATCGAGCCGAGGGGATATGCGGTTGGTACTTTGATACGGTGGGCTTGGAAATAATGGCGGAGCTTCCGGGATGCCATTAGCAACGCGTACATCAACTTCTCCATTTCCGTGTATCGCAACCTCGCCCCTGCGGCGCCTCGAGACGGCAAGTATATTGGTTGTTGCTTTGCGCCTTGCGGTTGCACCAATATCTGATCGGCCGAGGGGCTTCTTTGCTAAATACAATAAAAGCTCCTCGCCTTGCTTCGGGCTTCGTAAGGTTGGCACTTCCATAAGACTTTGCCTCAATTTGTCGAAGGCGAGCTGGCATTCCTCTGTCCAAGCGAAGGTGCCGCTGTGTCGCAGTGCTTTGAAGATGGGTAGACTCGCTCCGCGGACTTAGGAGGAAGCGGTTGAGGCGGCAAGCCTTCCCGCTAATCGTTGTACTTCTTTCACATTCTGGCGGGGCCATGTCTTGGATAGCTCTTATCTTCTCGGGGTTAAACGCCGATGCCTCGTTGTGACACCAGGAATCGGCAATTTTCCGCATCTATTCCGAAGACGCACTTGTTCGGGTTGAGCTTCATCCTTTCAGCTCTTAGGCTGTTGAAAGTCTCCCTGAGATCGGCTAAATGGCCTTCCTTCTTCTCGCTTTTAACGATGATATCATCGACGTAGGCTTCCACGTTCTTTCCTAATTGGTCCGCGAAAACCTTGGCGATAAGACGTGCGAAGGTAGCACCTGCATTTTTAAGACCAAACGGCATCCGAATAAAACAATAAGTGCCAAAGGGGGTGATGAACGCCGTCTTGTCCTCGTCCTCCTTCCGCATGTAAATTTGGTGATACCCCGAATAAGCATCAAGGAAGCTCATCCTTTCTGACCCGGAGGTTGAATCAACGAGTTGATCGATGCGGGGGAGGGGGAAGTCATCTTTAGGGCACGCCTTGTTGAGGTCGGTGAAATCGATACACATCCTCCAAGCCCCGCTGGCTTTTTTGACCAGGACCACATTGGCCAACCAATCCGTATGGACTGCCTCCCGTACGATTCCTACTTGGAGGAGCTTCACCACCTCTGCCTTGGCCGCAGCTTGCCTCTCAGTGGAAAGCTTTCGGAGCTTCTGCTTCTTTGGTTTGACACTCTCGCTGGTTGCCAAGGCGTGCTCGACGGTTTCCCTTTTAACCCCCGGAAGGTCCTCCGGTCCCCACGCGAATACTGTCTCGTATTCCTGGAGAAGCTGCATTAAGTATTTTTCTTCGCTGGGGGTGAGGGTGGCGCTGAGAGTTATAATCCTCTCTCCTCCTGGGTGGAGGGGCACTCGTCTTGTTTCACCACAGGGTTGCGGTTTGAGGAGCCATTTCCCACGAGGCATTGTTGTTAGGTCTGCTCGGTGGTATGAACATACCTAACCCATGAAGGATTTTCCATGTCTATTTTCTGGCGAGGCTTGGTCTCCTTTGACCATGATAATGCCACTTCCCGACGGGATCTTCATACATAGGAATCCGTGGTGGATAACTGCCGCCAAGGCCGTCAATGATCCCCGACCGAGGATGGCGTTATATTGGAAGGGTATATCCACTACGTCGAATGTGACTAGGTTGGATATCTGACTCTGTGGCGTCGCGAAGGTGACCTCCAGCTCCACTTGTCCAAGAGTGTTAACTGCGTGGCCCCCAAAGCCCACCAATGGTACCTCCGACTTCTTCAATCGATCGCGAGGTATCATCATTTGTCGAAAAGCCTCCGCAGAGAGAATGTCCGCAGCACTTCCCCCATCAATTGAGCTGCAAGAAGATCTGACCTACAAGGAGCACCCCGTAAAGATTTTGGACACTATGGATCGAGAGACGAGGAACAAGTCAGCCCGTTTCTGCAGAGTTCAATGGAGCAACCACGCGGAAAGTGAAGCAACTTGGGAGCGCGAAGAGGATTTGAAGAAAGAGTTTCCGAACCAATTCTTTAGTAAGCCCTGAATCTCGGGGACGAGATTCTGTTAAGGGGGGGGAGGTTTGTAACACCCCAATTTTTGCTTTTCATGAAAATAAATATTATTTTGCACATTTGTGAATTTTTGGAATTTTCTGGAATTTATTTGGATTTATTTGGAATTTATTTGAATTTATTCCATTTTGAAATAATTAAAGAATTAAACTTTGCAAGTAAAAATTTGTTGGAAATATTTTATTGGAGTCCCAAATGCCCTAAAATATTTTCCAGAATTTTTCTGGAATTTTTCTGAGTATTTTACTATTTTTCTTGAATTAAATGAATTACTGGAAATTATTTTAAATATTAAATCGCTGGAAAATCGAGTCGGGTTAAGTACTGTTCATCCGACCGGACCCGAGTCCGAGTCCGACTCGAGTCCGACCCGAGCCACGTGACTTGACCAAACCCCATTCGATCCGAACCGTTGGATCAGAATCCAACAGTCCAGATTGGACCGCACCGGTTTGAGCTGAGTCCGGGCCGGATCTGACCGCGCTCGCGCGATCGTGACCGTCGATCGTGCCACGTGGACGGTCGTGCGTCGTCATCTCCGCCGAATCCGAACCGGACTCCGCCGCCGCGTAGCCGCCGCGTCCGGTTAGGTTTCCGTTTTGCGCACGCACGCTGAGGGTATTTAAGGACCGGGACATGTCCCGAGGATCGCCTTGACTTCCCGCACCTTTTGCCCTAGCCGCCGCTCGAACGCATACGCCGCAGCCGTAATTGCTCGCCGGAGTTGTAGCACTCCTCCGCCGCGGTTTTCCGTCCTCTCCGTCGTCATCCGCCGTCTCCTGTCACCGTTGAGTCCAGATCCGAGAGGCCCAGGCCAAGACGCACCCGGGAGGCCAACTCACCTCGCCGGAATCGCGTCCGAACGCCGTTCGGGAGGTTGCCGTCTTCGTCTCTGGCCAGGCCAGCGCCGCCGCGTCGCCATCAACCTCACGAGCTCTATCAACCGTTCGATCTTCATCCAACGCACGAGGTGAGGCCACGTAGCCCGTTACTGTTTCAACTCCGGATTCATTGGCAGCCGTTAGATCTTGATCCTAGGGCTGAGAATGATCCACGTAGGAGCCGTAGGCTAGATTAGATGCGTTTGGAGCCATCCGATCCAAATCGAACGGCTCGGATCGAGCCACTAGTCCAGGAACGCGCTAGTGTATTCTGTCTTAACATCGGTAAATATCACAAACATACCACTCGATACTAATAAAGTACTTTAAATAAATAGTCAAACTGGTTGCTCGACCTTATGGTCAAGTTACAAATAAACGCCACGCAGGGCGAAACTTATTAAGAGAGAAATAATAGCAGCGGAAAATAAGATAACTTCGTGGCGCCATCCAGTATACCATAGGCAACTGACTGGGCTCGCTCTCTAAGTAGACGGTTCCTCTTGGAGCTCCTCCTCCAAAGCTGGTGTAGTCTCCTCTTCAACTGGTGTTGTATTGCGGCAAGGGTGAGTACTTGGTACTCAGCAAGTCATGCACAGAATGCAAGCTAATATACTATATGCATGGCTTGATACAAAGGAATAGCTCAAGGTATATTTGCAAACAAAGACATTTGACAAGTAGCATAAGTAGATTCGAAAGCAGTAGAAACAAGTAAAGCATAACTAACTTTTCAAGGAGTTTAATAAACATCTTTCCCATCCTAATCCACATTTCCATCAACATCATTATTAAACCAAACCCAATCTTTCAAGTCCAAGTTATTTTCAAGAAAGTCTAACCCTTGACTGTAATTCTCGAGCGATGTCCAATACCGCGGACACGGCTATTCGAATAGATTGTACACTCTGCAGAGGTTATGCACTTTACCCACAAGATACGATCAAACACCACAAAGGCGAGTTCAGTAACAAAGTCTTTCGGAAACTTCTAACAATACAAGTGGTCCTCCCGGTTGTTGCACGCTAACCCTTCCCTTAGCTAAGGCGAAGTTTAGGCCAACCAACCGTTAGATGGGTACTGGCGCAGCCCCCAGACGCTCCCCGTACAACTTACACAAAGGGTGTAGTTGACCTCCGAGGTCCCAGTGCACGTTATTAGCAACTTAATCAACTAGGTCCGTCCCATTACAGACATGTGGTTGCAAGATTAACTCAGTTCAAAGGCTTGCAAGGTGAAGTCCTTAGGGTGACCAGGGCAAGACTACCCGAAGAACCAAACCAATATTCCCAATGCCACAACTGGCCCACCTGATCATTCTTGCCACATGCTCCGGTCGAAAACTATTTATCAAACCCCCAGTTGATTACCATGCACCACATGCCATCAACATCACATGATACCTTTCCAAAACAGGTTCAATATATCATTAAGTCAATATTAACATTTGATTGTCCAAAATCATGTCATGAGCACGTAGCAGGTCTAAGCAATATACTACAACGGTCTAAATTCCCATGTTGGCAATTTAATAATGTCCAACTAGTAAACCACAACTAGGGTAACAAGGGTCATGGCACATATTTAATTAATCAAGGTGTCATACAGCAAATTGGCATTTATCTAATTTCCCATAGTTAAGTAAAGCATTTTCTATTTGAACTAGCATGCAATACATTAAATCAAAATAGGTTTCAAAAATGGGATCAATATGGTCAAAGCACAACTTGCCTTCAAAAAGTACTTGTTCTTGGTCTTGAGTTGGATCCTGAGTCAATACTTCTCATTCGAATCCTTCCGGCACTTCAACGTCTACTCGTAAAGCGTGCAAATAGCAATACACGAATAAACACTAGGCAAAAAGTGTCCAAACATCCAAATAAAATCCATAAACAGAGAGAACATAATTTTATGAATTTTTAGAAACTGGAATCGTCAAATTCGGAGTTAAAATGCAAAAGTTATAGCATTTTAAAGTTTAAATAATCAATTAAATAATATTACAGAGGAAAACTTTAGTCCAAAAATTAAATAAAATTCATATTTGAGTAGATCTGAATTTTATGAATTTTTAGAAATTTGAATCGTTCAAATCGGAGTTGAAACGCAAAAGTTATAAGCGTTTGAAGTTTTGAAATTCAAATCAATTATTAAACCGATTTATTAAATCATTTTCTTTTTCGGAAATTATTTATTGCGTCAGCGAGGACACGTGGCAGTCTCTGGTTGGGTGGCTGACGTCAGCCGGTCCATGGACGTGGTCCATGGTTTGGCTCGGTCCACCGTGGACTCGGTCCACGGCTCCACGTGTCACTGACAGGTGGGTCCCCTCGGGTGACGTCATTGCTGACGTCAACGGGGCTCAGCCCACGGTGCTGACAAGCGGGCCCCACCATGACGTCAGCGATGACGTCATGGTGCGGTTCGCTGTCCCGCTGACACGCGGGTCCCGCGTGTCAGAGACACGCGCTCGCGTGTGTGCGACGCGGCCAGGGTACACGTGGCACGATCGTGTCCGTTGATTTGAAAATCAACGGCCGCGATTAGATCCCGGGTTAACACGTTGAAAACTACACGGTGATCGTGGGCCGTTCGATCTAGATCGGACGGTCCAGATCTAACCCTACGTTAAAGCTGCTACGGCACGTGGTGATCGTGGGCCGTTGGATCTTGATCCAACGGTCCAGATCTAATCGGGTTTGGAAGCACGTGAACTCACCTCAATCGCATGATCAAGATCAGACGGCGCGCAGAGCTCGCAGGGCTGATGGTGGTGCGGTGGTCGGGGACGAACGGAGCTGGGGAAGGCGACCTTCGAAGCGGCGTTGCGGTGCTCCTCCGGCGAGATGGGTTCACGGCTCGGGCGCGTCTCGGCGAGGGGTATTCGGATCCGGATTCGGTGTCGACGGAGCGGCTCTGGACACGGCGGGAGACGACAGAAACCACCGTGGAGACCCAACCAACTCCGGCGAGCAATCGGGCACGAACGGCGGCGGCTAGGGTTTCGGGAGGTGGGGCAAAAGGTGCGCACGGTTGAAGCGAACCTCGGAGGCGGCACGGGGCTTTAAATAGCCTCGGCATGCGCGCGTAGGGCGGAGCCCTATGCCCACACGGCGGAGCAGTCCCAGCCGGATCCGACCGGGGAAGACGACGCCTCCACCGTCCACGTGGCGCGATCCACGGCCACGATGGCCTGGCGCGCACGGATCCGGATCGGATCCGATCGAACGGTGCGGCGCGGATCCTGACCGTTGGATCTTGATCCGACGGTCCACAACGGTTAGGGTTTGGACGCGGTTCGACCGAATCACGTGGCTCGGGTCGGACTCGAGTCTGACTCAGACTCGGGTCCGGTCGGATGAACAGTACTTGACTCGACTCGATTTTCCTGCGATTTAATAATTAAAATAATTTCCAGTAATTTATTTAATTCATTAAAAATAGCAAAAGACTCAGAAAAATTCCAGAAAAATTCTGGAAAATATTTTGGAACATTTTGGACTCAATTAAAATATTTCCAACAAAATTTTATTTGCAAAGTTAAATTCTTTAATTATTTCAAAATGGAATAAATTCAAATAAATTCCAAATAATTCCAAATAAATTCCAGAAAATTCCAAAAATTCACCAAGGTGCCAAATCACACATGAATCTAAGAAAAGCAAAATTTTGGGGTGTTACAGGAACTTAGTAATGTTGATACTGATTGATTCTGGTAGTTCGCATAGCTTTGTCAATGCATCCTTCTTGGAGCGCACATGGTTACGAACTGAGCGCATTCCCTCAGTGTATGTTTCGGTTGATAATGGGGACACTCTTTTATGTGATCGATATGTACCTCAATTGGAGTGGTGGGCGCAAGGATACACATTTCGGATAGATATGAAAGTCTTGGAATTGGGTGCCTATGATGCAGTATTGGGCATGGATTGGCTTCGGCTTCATAGTCCAGTGACTTGTGACTGGAAGCTCAAAACTCTTGAGTTCTTGCATAAAGGTCACACTATCAAGTTACATGGGGTATGTGTTCATCAGCATAATGCAGTACCTGAGATGCATCTAAAGCAATTTCGCAAGTGGACTTGTGGCAATGAAGTCGGGGCAGTAGCTTTATTGCAGGATAGTGTAGAGCTTCTGACAACAGACAAAGTTCCCGTTGTAGTTCAGCAGGTTCTCGAGCAGTTTGCCGCAGTCTTTGCCGAACCAACTCAATTGCCACCTTCTCGGGTATACGATCATGCAATTCCTTTGATTCCTGGAGCAATGCCGGTGAACACGCGGCCATATCGGTATTCGCCTATGCATAAAGATGAAATTGAGCGGCAGGTATCGGAAATGCTGAGAACAGGTTTGATACAACCCAGCTTGAGTCCTTTTGCATCGCCGGTTCTATTAGTGCAAAAGAAGGATGGTAGTTGGCGTTTTTGTGTGGATTATTGGAAGTTGAATAATATTACTATCAAAAACAAATTTCCAATGCCGGTGGTCGAAGAGTTGTTGGATGAGTTAGCGGGTACTCGATATTTTTCCAAATTGGATTTAAAGTCGGGTTATCATCAAATCCGCATGGTTGAATAAGATATGGAGAAAACAGCCTTCAAAATACATCATGGGCATTTTCAGTTTCGGGTGATGCCTTTTGGACTGACAAACGTGCTGGCTACCTTTCAATGCCTTATGAATTCCATTCTCGTTTTGTATTTGCGTAAATTTGTCTTAATTTTTATGGATGATATTTTGGTTTATAGTCCCACAATGGAAGATCATGTTCAGCACTTATCAGTGGTTTTGGCCACACTAAAACAACAACTATTTGTCAAGAGATCAAAGTGTGCTTTTGCGCAATAGAGTTTATCATATTTGGGGCACATCATTTCAGCTGAGGGTGTAGCTACAGATCCAGCAAAGACGCAGGCAATGATGGCGTGGCCTCAACCTACCACCGTAACTGAATTGAAGGGATTCTTAGGATTGACCGGTTATTACCGCAAATTTGTTAAAAACTATGGTGTGATTGCTCGTCCACTTACCAGTCTATTGAAGAAGAAGTCCTTTCACTGAGATAATGCTGCTACGATAGCATTTCAGAGCCTGAAGCAAGCAATGACTCAGACGTCGGTGCTAGCACTTCCAGATTTTCAGCAAACGTTTGTGGTTGAAACTGATGCGTGTGAAGTTGGCATTGGTGCAGTTCTGATGCAGAGAGGACACCCCATAGCATTCTTAAGCAAAGCACTGAGTTCGCATCATCAGAAGCTATCGATTTATGAGAAAGAATTCTTGGCAGTCATCATGGCAGTGGAACGTTGGCGTCCATATTTACAACGGGGAGAGTTTATTATTCATACGGATCACCGTAGTTTATGCTACCTTACAGACCAGCAGCTCGGTTCTGATTTGCAGCGTAAAGCAATGACGAAGCTCATGGGTCTTCAGTTCAAAATTCAATACAAGAAAGGAAGCACTAATCGAGCAACAGATGCGTTATCCCGAATGCACCATCTAATGGCATTACAGGCTGTTTCGGGCTGTCAACCAATGTGGCTTCAAGAGGTATTAAATTCATGTTACTGATGCTCGAGCCCAGAAGTTGTTGACAGCACTTGCTGTTCAGAGTCCGTATGAGCAGGGTTTTGAGCTCAGTAATGGGCTAATCAGACATCAAGGTCGCATATGGATTGGGAGAATTCGGCGTTACAGACCAAAATTATTAATGCCTTTCATGCCAGTGCTGTTGGAGGGTACTCGGGGATCACTACCACATATCAGAGAGTGAAGAAATTGTTCATGTGGACAGGTTTGAAACAAGATGTCGCCAATGTGGTCAAGCAGTGCAGTGTTTGTCAACAAGCTAAACATGAACATACACGCTCGCCGGGGTTACTTCAACCCTTACCCATACCAGATGGAGCTTGGCAAGATGTGACTATGGACTTTATTGAAGGATTACCCAAATCAGAGGGATACAATACAATTATGGCTGTAGTGGACCGCTTTTCCAAATACGCCCATTTCTTAGCGCTGAAACATCCCTTTACAGCACCCCAAGTGGCTAAGCTTTTCCTGGATTCGGTGGTGAAACTTCATGGCATGCCTCGGTCAATCATCTCGGATCGTGGCAAGATTTTCACCAGTTTGTTTTGGAGGGAGTTGTTTGGTGCTATGGACACTAAATTGTGGTATAGCACGGCATATCACCCGCAAACAGATGGGCAGAGCGAGCGAGTCAATCAATGCTTAGAAATGTACTTACGCTGCGTAGTGCACTCATCACCCACCAAATGGCGCAGTTGGTTGGCTATGGCGGAATTTTGGTATAATACATGCTATCACACATCGTTAGACTGCTCCCCATTCAAAGCACTATATGGCTCTGAACCAAGATATGGCGCTATCCCTGACACCGAGGATGCATCCACTGAATCTGTGAAGGAAGTATTGGCGGAAAGAATGGCTCATACTACTATGCTGAAACGCCACCTTGAGCAAGCTCAGAACCGTATGAAGGTTCAGGCAGACAAGAAACGTTCGGATAGGTCCTTCCAACACGGAGAGCAAGTATACCTGAAGCTTCAACCGTATGCACAATCTTCAGTTGTCAGTCATCCTTTTCCTAAGTTAGCATTCAAATACTTTGGTCCTTACTGTGTACTGGAACGAATTGGGCAAGCAGCTTACAAATTAGAGCTGCCACCAGGCAGTCAAATACATCCCATTTTTCATGTGTCCCAGCTTAAGTCCTTCGTTCCTGACTACACGCCAATATTTCACAATCCTCCGGGGGTGGCAGATCTGAATATGGAGGCAACTGAACCAGAAGTGGTGCTGGATTGGCGTTTGGTAAAAAAAAGGGAGTTCATTGATTCCTCATATACCGGCAGAGATGGCTAATTGGGAAGATCTGAATGTGCTGAAGCAGAGTTTCCCAGCGGCCTGTGCTTGGGGACAAGCAGAGTCAACTGGGGGGTACTGTCAAGGGGATGATCCTGGAGGAGAAATTGAAGAGCAATGAGATAGCCACGACTTAGAGACAGCTGAAGCAAGCAACGTGGAGAAGGGGGCAACTCAGGGTAAAGGTCCCACATGTAAGGGAATATATGGGAAGTATAAATACTCTGACTGTAACAGAAGTTGTTATGGAAAAGTTAATCGAATGATCCCCCTTTCTTTCTGCCTCTTTTCTCCTGTTCTTCCCTCTTTCTTCTCTGGTCATTCCCAGTTCTTGTTCCGCTGAATTAAATCTCACATCGAAGAGCTTGCTCCAGTCAGGAGACGTTACATTGTGTTCCCCAAGCACTACCTTCAAGCACTAGCTCTTGTGCCGACTGAGGTCTCATTCACAGTCTTCGCCCAATTAAACAATTTGATGTAGCTGCACATGATGTGCTTTCTGATTTTGATTTGAATGAACAAATCAGAGACCTCTTGTTTTTTAGTAGACTTTGTTTATTGAGAGGGATTAACATATCAACAAACTGACTCTGTTCAATATTCAAAATGATTTAATTTGCCTAGGCCTGCAGTGTAAAGTTATATATGTCCCCTTTGGTTTCACTACTAAAGGTTTCTTGAAATGTCGCACTTGTGGAATGGGACATCGATTTTGATTGTAATGAATCGTCATGGTGCTTCCTTCATGATAACTTCTGTCCACTTATATGGGGCAACGATACATTTACCTTGTCGCTTTATTGATAAATTTGGACTGGCTTCCTTGGTTCCTTTTCTTATAGTATGCATATTGGTTTACTATCATTTTGTTTCACATATACTTCTATCACTTACTTTGTGATGCTAATGAGAAATTGCAAGCCATGGTCATGACACCACAGCTGCTGCTACAAGCTTTACTCAACACTTTCTTGACCTTGGAAATGGTTAGTCTCATGACATTTGATGAATGCCATGATGCAACTGATAACCACCCTTATACTAGAATAATTAAGGTATTGTGAAATATCATGTTATGATGGTATTTTGTTTACACTAACACAACATTTTCTTTTAATTTTTCATTCTAGAATTATTGCGTTTGTCTTCATCATCTTTTGAATAGGAGTTCTTCCATAGATCTGAGCATAGGCTAAATGTGTTTGGTATGACAGCATCACCTGTTCTAACAAAAGGCAAGCATTGACCAAAATTATAAATTAATCACTTTTTTTGTTATATTACATAGATCACAACATGTTCTGAGTTATTTATTTACTTATATGCTCAAATATTGAATAAACTGATGAACTTTATGTCAGACACGGAATTTGAATTGGTAAAATGATTGCTAAAATTAATCATGATGCCATGTATGAACTTGATTGGAGAAAGATGTCAATGCCAGATCCAAGAGACTTGTCTGTGGTTGGCAAAATAAAAATTGAAGAGGATTAGTAATACCTTTTTCTATTAACAATGACATTTAGGTCATGTACTAAGCCTGATCTATCATGGCCAAAAGAAGAATCAGGAATCCAGAAAAATAACACTTCAAAGGCATAATCTTCATTTGTACTTCTGCCATAGATATCACAAATGTCAATATTTCTGCCATTTCCCTTGTTTTCTTGAAGGACCATGTAGTGGTCCATCCAGGTTTGTGATGAGTATTTGACTTGATTTGAGCTTAGGTTGCTCAGGTTTGAGTTTGAATTTGAATTGGTTTTTCAATTTGGAGCAATTTGGTCCGAGTCTACTTCAAGCGGCACTACTAGCTCTGGGTAGCGGTAGTGCCGGCCGAGTGGCACTACCTACTCCGGGTAGCGGTAGTGCCAGCCTGGTCAGAGCTACAGGCTGTATAACGGTGGTAGCTATTTTCTAGAGAGGGGTGAATTCGGGAATTCTTTGCGACCGGCACTACCAACAGTCATCAGGAATTCTTTGCCACTGGCACTATCGACAGTCATTGGGCGGTAGTATTGGTCGTGCGGTACTACCGGCCATATGCTAGCGGTAGTGCCAGCCTCACTGCGAGGCACCCTGATTTTAATGAATGTTTTCTTTGATGAATGATTAATTGAGTATTATTGTTGAGCAATGCTATGTGAAGTGTTTCCTTATCTTTGGTGATTCCAGGGCTTTATTTTGAGATCATGGTGATGCGAAGAATGGCCGAGAGTAGGCGAGGAGCGCCGGAGGCCCAAGAGGCCGGGGATCGTCGGAAGATGGCCAGAGATGAAGCTGGAGCAAGTCTTGGAGGCAAGGGAACAATGGAGATGCCAGCTTAACACTACTCGGATCAAGGAGAGCCGTTGGATTGCGGGTCTAGAAGATGGAATAGTGGTTAAGTCTAGTTTGCTTTGAGAAGCGTGCAAAACCCGTTATGTTAGTGGGTTTTGTGTTAGCCCAAGAGGTGAAAGTGTGGGATTAAATCCTGGCCTTTGAGAGGTAGCTTAGGATAGAAGCAACTCATCTAAGGGTTTGGGTAGATCCATGAACACTATAAAAAGAGGGGTAGGGGAAGCCTCCCCTCTTGAAGGTTTTTGGTGCTCTCTTGAGCTTTGCCCACTTGTGTGAGGCTTTGTAAACCTTCCAAAGAAATGGAAGATTCATTCCTCTGAATTTAAATTTTGCAACTACATTATGTCTTTACTTTACACAATTTAAATTTAGTATTTACATTCTCACATTTAATTTTCGCAAGTTGGATTTGCCTCCCCTTCTTCTTCATGCTTTTGGTTCTTATTGCCGAAGTTGAGTGATTTATTGGATGAGTCTTCTCTTAGATCATATTCCAATCCTCTAGGCAATCTTGAGTTCTTTCTTGCGAGAAACCAGTTTTTGTTCCATCAAGGTGAATTCTTGGTAGATTGGTTTTTGATGGTTGTCTTCGTGTTTTCTAGCTTGCAATGACTTGTGGATAGGCATCCAAGTTCATCTTGATCATCAAAATCCTACGAGTAAGTCTAGATCATAGATTTCCTCTTTTTCTTCAGCTTGGTGCGATCTTCCTTCAAATCAAGAAAGGTCAAAACTTTAACGTTGATTCTTCAAATCAATGGGTGGAATAAGTTCCTGACATCCTTGTGACCTTATCTACCAAGTTGCATGTAACTCTGAGCTATAGTGTGGGGGCTCCAGTCTTAGATTAGCGATTAGAATCATTACTGGTGCGTTGGATTGGTAATTAACGCAACCTGTAAGAAATCAGATCACTTATCTGAAAACCGTACCCAGATTGAGGCCAATCTATCGGCAAGACACGTGTCGCATGTGATCGTCTACTGATTGGTTGATACCAATCCGAGCTTCCCGCATATGTGTCTAGTGCTAGTTCCCTGGTTCAGTAGCCTAGCACCCACATAGTTTACAACGAGATGCATCATTTCACATACACAGCTGTAATGGACATATTAGTAGCTAGTTTTATTACAACTGCATAACATTACAAGCAGTTCTCAGCCTACCGCCGGTTGGCTGAAAACAAAATAAATAAGTAGCAACAGAAATAAACAACAATTATAGCAATAGCCACGGTGTGCCACCCAAAACCTAAAGGTAACTGACTGGGGCGAAGACCCAGTTAACCTTCAAACGCATTATCGGGACCCAGTTCGTAGAACTCGTCGTCTAGGATGCCTTCATCTTCTTCTGCGCCTTCTTCTACTCATATTTTCAATTTAGAGCAAACGATGAGTACATTTATGTACTTGCAAGACTTTAGTGTATACAAGTATGATAGAATGTAGGCTATGACAATGAAGCATTTCTACACTAGTTGCAGTTTGCATGAAGTGGGATTTATTTGCAATAGAATAATAACTTCAAAGCCCTTTGAAATTTTCAAGAGCAATTTCATCCATGAATATCAAGTAATTCAAGTAATTCATAATCCAAATTCCATCCATCCGAAATACCACATCCATCCATCGACCAACTCATCAATTCATCACACAGATGAACTGGATACCACATCCATCCATTTTCCATTCCACTGATCCAACCATTTCGCATATCCATTTTTCCATACCAATTTCAGTCCACCCTACTGTTTCCATTCTACCAAACCATTTTCCAGTACCAAACCATTTTTCCCGAAACCATTTCCAAAAACCCAAAACCAAAAATCTATACTTGATAGTATTTTCTAAGTTGCTCTTTACCGTGAGTACGACTAATCGATTAGATTTATTCTCTGCATAGATTGTACACTTTCCCAAATGACACATTCTAGCAATCATGTCAACCATGCCACACGATACTCATCATATCTGTTTTGCTAGACTTTGACAAAACTGTTGGACTTGCTAGAGTCTAGACTTGCACCAACCCCGGAGATATGCATCCCATGATATGAGTGGGAGTACAGCCCGTACACACAGTACTCACAATGGTTCACACCCCATCGCGCTCTTCCAATCCAGCTCACACACAGTTTCGACGATGATATACACTCCATCGTGTCCTTCACTCCGTAGCAAGGCATACACCGTTGTATTGAAATACTCCAACCCCGACGCCTTGGTGAGGGAGCACCTAGAATAACACTGGTACCTTTTGTGTCTATCCATACTACTTCGGCCTACCAAAATGCAAGACTGAGCCCCAATTCCTATGCTGAGTTAAAGCTATCCCATACTAGCACAAGTGGTTGCACATTGGGACTCAGTTGATAACATCAAGTTCGGTCCTTAGGGTGACTTAGGCAAGACCTCCACTCATCCGCCCTGTCTAAAACACACTTTTCCTTTTTTTACTTTTCCTTTTTACCAAAATAACCATTTTTCACCGAAACCACCATTTTGACCAAAACCATCATTTCAAACCCAGTTTGTATCTAAGTGAGCTTTTGATTGAATTGTACCATTAATCTGACAATTCCATTTCTACTCCGTGATTAAGCATATGCAGGTACTATTCATATATTCCATTTGACATTTACTATAATGTCTAACCCTATCCTAAGGTTCAGCAAGGTTCTCATGTCCATAGTGATTACGGAAATCCACCGTTCGGATATAGTTACCAATTACCTGCAACGTAGCCAATTTACTGAATTACATACATGCATTATAATTTGACAAATCAAAATAGAGTTTGCAAATATGGGATCAATATGATCAAAGGGGGTGCTTGCCTGTTTGCTCTTCGTTTATCGTGTTCTCAGGGATGTAGTCAGGATCGTCGTCGACTTGCTCTGAAACGTTGGCGTCTACATGAACAAACGAATGGACAAACAAAAACGGATCGAATAAGGCAAAAGAGGAACAAAAACGAAAACGAATTGAATTCGGAAAGCAAGAACTAACTTGGACTAAAATGGACTCAGCTCAAACCAGTGCACCTGGCAGTACCGGCATTCAAGGTGCGGTACTACCGCTATATACCGGTAGTACCGGCGTGAAGGGTCCAGTAGTGCTGCTCGACAAAAGGGAGCTCTCTAGAAAATAGGTACTAGGGTTAATTCGGCGTTATTGCCACTCCTGGCCAGCAGTATCGGCCATTAAATCTGATAGTGCTGGAGTTCCAGGGCCGAAACTTCCGCTCACTAGAAAATAAATACTGATAGTGTAGTTGTGATACTGCCACTTGAGCGGCAGTACCGACAATTGCACTGCGGTAGTGCTGGCCTTCTAGGGAGTATAGGTTTTGGAAATGGGAATTTTTTGTAAATGAGTTCAAAACTTTGAGACGATCGCTTGATTAGGTTCCTAGCGACGTTAGGGACCCATTCGCGCTGGCCTTGCCAAGTTTCGAGCTCATTTGACCTAGTTTCCCACTTTTCGAACACGAAAATCCTAATTAATACCAAATTTTGATTTTTGACCAGAATCGAGTTCAAACTCAATTCTTTTTGCGAGAATCGAACTTTAGCGGCATCAAAAACATTCTAAAGTCACTTTCTTGACTTTTGGAGCTAGTGTTTCCAAAGGAAACTCAAAAACTCAAGAAAATGACTTTTAAGCGAACAAATCCATCAAAAAGACTAACTAGCGTTTTTGGATCAAATCTTTCATGCTATCTAATTCTTTTAAGATTAACCTAGGTCTAGGAACTTAGCTAAGCAACAATCAAATCCTCTAATCAAGATTTCTCGGGCTAGCTAAACTAAAAGGAAGAAAAGGAGAAAAATAACAAAACTAGGGTTTCGAGCACAAAAACCTAATGGATTGATTGCACCAACCTTGGGGCTTGCTTAGGGCTTGAGGAAGTTTCCCACACCTTGAGCTAGCCATCTCCTTGCTCCACTTGAGCTCAAATCAGGCGAAGAGGGGGAGGGGAGGGAGAACTCGGGAGAGAGAGTGAGGGATCGAGTGAGAGAGGGTGCCTGAGAGTGAGAGAGCAAGTGAGGGAGACTGAGGAGGTTGGGGACGGCTTAAGAGAGAGGGAAGGAAGCCTCTGGAACTGGGGTGACTGTAACACCCCAGCATCTAGTATGCCCAAATGCTACCAAACATAGACTAAACATCAACTAAATACCATACATGAAGACAAATTTCAGCAAAGGCACAAATGCTAAACACCGAAATTTCGGCAGCATCTCCTTTGTTTTATCATGATTTGAACAATAGCAATATCATAGCAAAATATTTCATAACATAAGACATCTAAAGCAGCAATATATAATGGATAAAACATCATCATAAACAATTAAACCAAAACCAACCACACAAACATCTATAGCTAAGCAAAGAGGATCAACAGCACATTAAAATTAATCCATATACCTAGTTCATGGCACTATTATTATGATCATGACTCAAGGTTGGTAAATATGACTGGAACTACGTGAAGATGTGTAGCTAATGCCCTTTCCCACATGCCGGTGTCATGGTATCTAAAAAAACAACATAAACACAAGCGTGAGTTCATCACTCAGCAAGTATATTGCAATGGTACAAACAAAAACAATTACATGGCTACAACAACTCACGCCATGTATATCATCTCATTCATGTTCACAAATCATTATCATCATCATTATGTATGCAATGCGATGCGATGCTCATATCTCCTTGGAAACTCATACCGGTATGGTTGAGTACACACCCGTCGGTGTGCACCCTCTCCCCCCTTCCATCCCGAAGATGGAGGGTGCCTACTCCTGGCTTCCCCACACCGCGGTGGATGGAATCACGATGTAGGACTTACTCATTGGCTCTCCGGAATAGTCATAACTTTCTCACCGACCTTCCCCGGACTAGTTATGACTTTCTCACCGCCCGGGCCATGTATCTTGCCATGTATGCAAATATGCCAACATCATGAATAACTTGTACATTAACACATGGCATCAACATGGATAACTTGTACATTAACACATGGCATCATCACATAATAAACATATTCATCATATCAATGGCAAACATTAAAGCATGGCATGTGAACATATCATATATTCAAATTTCAATCTCAATCAATCAAACAAACTACAACCCGCTACCCATTCCAATACACTTGCCTCCACCACGGGCGACGGATTGGCGAGAAGTAGAAGGCACTCCCGGGGGCACACCACCTGCACATAGGTACCACACACTCACAATCATTTCCTCAAAACAGTACGCAAACCCTCATCTACCCCGACATTGCCAACTACTCGCAAAACCCGAAAACAGAGGTTCTGTCCCGTCGGGACAGCAGCCTTCCAAAAGGCATAACTCGGGTTCTAAGACTCCGAATTAATTAAACGAGTACATCCTCACGTAGCTTAGGAAATTTCCTAACTTTTTCTAGGTATAAGTAAAAGCTGATTCGGACTCTAAAGTTATTTAATCTACAAAATACCGTGATCTGTTCCAATCACGTCACAGATTTTAACATGCTCGGTAAAACAGCCATAACTTTCAAACGACTGGGCGGAATTGGACGTTCTTTATACCCACGGAAAGATAATGAAATTACCTACAACTTCTTCAGCAGGAGGCCATCCAAATTCCGAATCTAAATTGACGAAAACTCAGACCCTATGTCGACTGCTCATGCTGCCCGAAACAGAGAACGTGGCAAACTCAAGATTCCATCTAATCTACTCAATTCCAGCACCACCAATTGATCTAAAAACATGATAATCACCCTTAGAACAGATCCTAGACCAATCCCAAGGATTCCCATGGCCATACCTTCGCCCGACGACCGAAAACCCAACGGATCTCCTCCCGGTTCGCGTGATATCCTTCCTCGCTCCAAATCCACCGGATCTCCTCGTCGCGGAGCGCTCCAATGGACGGATCTTCGAGGTGTTGAGGTGGAGAACTCCCCTAGGGGAAACTAAGGAGGTGGAGAGGGGAGGAGAGGGGTGGTGGCGCCATGGGGGAAGATGGAGAGGAAGGGGAAGGGTGGAGGCGCACCAAGGGGTGGGAGAGGGAGTTTGGGGCGCACCAAGGGGTGGGGGCCAGATTTGGCTGCCCAAAAGTCCCCCCTTGGGCCCAAACCCTTCCACCGAAGGCCCAACTCAACCCCCAAGGCCCAAAGTCCCCTGGAGAGGCCCAAAACAACCGAAAACGGCCCAAAAACACGCTATAAACGGCATAACGTAAAGTTTTAACCTCCATTTACATATTTTATAATGTTTTGACCTCAACATCCACATTTTATAAGATTACGACACTCCGTGGTGTCACAGTGACGCGGCGACATGGGTACAGTCGCCAGTATGGGCATCGACATGCGTGTCGTTACCCCTCGGCCGTAGTACCGCCCTTTGAACGGCGATAGCTTCGGCTTTGGCTGAAAAACTCTGATTTCTTCATGATTTTGCATCGAAGCTCGGAATTTCACTCAGAGGGTTCTTGGGACAAGTTTAGGAACTCTAAAGGAAGTCTCTAGGGTTTAGGTTGCTAAATATTCCTAGCGAATTCATGAATTAGGGTTTCGGGTCACAATCGATCGAAATAGCTTGAATGATTAAACCCTAACGCGAACAAAACCAAATTAAGAACCAAATAAAGCAACAAAACTCAATTAAGCATTTAATTAACTAATTACTCTTAATTACAAAACCAAGGCGTTACATATAAACTTAAAGTTTCATCAATTTTGCTCTTGAAGTTCGTGCTGTTTATGTGGCTGTTCTTGAGCCCGGCACTACCACCGCTTTGGGAGCGATAGTACCGTAAGTCCGGGAGTACTGCCCCTGTGCCTGCAGTAGTGCCACCCTCTACCAGACTTCGACATTTTTGCTCATTTTTCTTTTATGGGTTAGTCTTGTTTGGTTTCATCTTGTCCAGGAGGTGTGGGAAATTTTAATTTGGGATCATTCATCCCCCTCTGATCGCCATTCTTATCTTTCATTTCTAACATAGATTTGATTTCTCTCTTCACTGCAATATTCTATTTTGTCTATTGAACTACAAAGATATAGCCATTCCTATATCCGAATATGATTCCAGATCGTGGTTTTTAGCTGTAATCTTTCAATTAGTATAGCATGATTGCTCAATGCCACCACTGTTATAGTTACAGTCATGAATGCTTAGAGTTTAATTCTAATATGAGATGTGTACTTGAGTTTCATCTAGTGTACATGCTACTACACAAATGCTCATCACAGTCAGTTCTAAAACCTCATCATAGACAGTTTTGTGAACTGTCTGTAAACATGTGTCAATGATAACAACGGCGGATCACAATCGGTTTTCGAACCATCAGTGAAAATTAACATCATAGATGGTTCTAGGCTAGAGCCATCTCTAATATACTATTGCATATGGTTCTAGCCTAGAACCATATGTGATATCTATATATACCTCCAAGCACCTGTGAGCGCAAATGTTGATGAATTCCAAGGTAAATTCTAATCCATCCATAGTTCATTCTAAAAGTTGTCATTCTCTGATTTATCCATCCACTCCGTCCTCAACCCGAAATGAGAATACCATAGGTAACCTATTTTCAATCTGGTATTGTGCAGGAAAAGGATTATTTCCATGGTTCTCTATTTCGACAAATATAGAGTTGATTAAAGCCATCGGGTATATGATGACTTAATCAACTCCATATTTCATGAAATAGAGAACCATCAAAATAATCCTATTTTTGCACAAAATCAGAGTGAAAATATATTACCTATGGTATTCTCATTCGGGGATGAGAGGATAAAGTGAAAAGATAAATCAGAACATGTCAACGCTCAGGACGAACTATGGATGAAATTGGATTTTGTCTTAGAATCCATCAACATTTGCTTTTACTAATGCAAGGAGATACTTAGCAAGCAATACATTATTAGGTTATTGCATTCAAGATGAGCAAATATTAACGATAAAGTCATGTGACAATACATTGACAAAATATGATACGACAATACCACATTATTTCATAGTTTAAGACAAGAAGACCTTAGGGCTTTTTCATATCTGCCATCATATATGCTATAGCTTTCGCAACAGTGGCTTTTCAGTTCTCTCTAAAGTTCCACAACCCCAGTTCAGTGCCCATTTGTTTGACACCAATAACCTATTGATCTCTAGTATCTCTTAATCCCTACAAAAGCAATCATGTGGTATATTATTAGTAACCATATCGAATTAAATACTAGCTTAGCTTTGGGTTGGTTTTGGCTTTATATTACCTCTATAAGCTTAGCTTTGGTTTCTTTCAGCTCTGAATTCGCCCTGCGGTCCTTAGTGATGGGTTCTTCAATCTACTCATCATCTCTACATTCGAATTAAATACCAGGGGAGGAGACGAAGCAGTCGTAGGGCAATGACCTGAATAATAGAGGAGGTCCAAACTGAAAATATCATTGAGTTGTAAATTTCACAGCTCCAACACATATGGTGCTTACGAATTCCTTGAGGATGTGTGTTAAGAGGGTATGTTGAAGCACTAGCTTGCGGAGATTTCCCCTCTATTTTTTTTTGTCATTTTGTGGTTTTCTTCAAAGGTGAGAATTCCTTCAATTCCTTTCAGTTTTGCATTATGAAATTCGATTTTGATTTGGTGAATGTGTTACATGTCATTAGTGCTATGGTTGAAGGTTGGGTGTTAAGAGGGTAAAGTTGAACCCCAAGCTTGAGAAGATTTCCTCTCATTTGTGGTTTTCTTCAAAAGGTGAGCATTCCTTCAAATCCCTTCAATTTTGTAGTAGAAATTAAATTCGATTTTGATTTGATGAATGTGTTAAATATCATTATTGTTGCTATAATTAATATGATCAATGTTAGAGTTTAGGTTGCGTAACCTATGCGTCTCCCGTTTGAGGGTGCTTGTTTATAAATATGTTGAAATGGCATATCTATAAATAAATACGTTTTTTGAACAGTTCGAGGATATGATGATATGTGGTCCGGGCAAGTTCCTGAGCTGTTGTACAACTCTAGAGAAAGTTTCGGTAGCATCTCCCTGGTGTTCTTTGGATATACACCCTCTTGACCTATTGTTGAGGCGTGTATTTGGAGAACAATCGGGAGATGCTTCCAAAATTTTCACTAGAGTTGTACAACAGCTTCGGAACTTGCTTGAACCATATATGCTCGAATGGGATTAGGACCTGACCTAATTAGATATTATGACTCATCGTTGGTAAATAGATATATGTTTCTTTAAGATCATTGAATTCCTCAACTTTGTTAACGCTTCCACCCTTATTTTCTTTCATTCAAGTCAAAATAATTTGCAAGCTTAATTACTGCATTACGTATTTTGATAGCATTGTTGATGTTTTAAATATGCATATCTTGTAACGTTGGAATTGAAAGATCTTAACTAGGGAAGAAGGTCTCGGGGGCAAAATTATATATATCGGAACCTATCATCTATTTTGCGGAGGTAATTAAATAATGTTCAGCATTGGAAATAGCTAGTTGTCACTCAAGTTTTTTCTTATATTATTCGTGGTTTAATTATAGATGGACCGTCAAGAATGGATGTATCAAAAAAGCGGTGTGAGTGCTAAATTTCAGAGGGGGGTTGAGGAGTTCATAAGAGTTGCGAAAGAAGACATGGTTAAGAGTGGTGTAAAGTTCATATATTGTCCTTGAATTCATTGCACCAATTTCAGGAGAATTAATAACTCAGCTCAAATTGAAGACCAATTGATTCGACATGACTTTTTGAGGAATTAAACGTGTTGGATCCATCATGGGGAGACAAGTAGTACCCCTTCAATATGCAACTAAGACATGCTAGAACCCGATCATGAGTTGGAGCATGATATGTTTGAGGAGGATAATTTTCATCAAATGTGGAGGGATGTGGAGGGAAATTACTCGGAAAGAGAGTTTAAAATTTTAAAAGTTTAATGGAAGACGATACCAAATTATTGTTTTTGGGTTGCAAAGTGGAATACACCAAGTTTGGTTTAGTCTTTGCATTGCTTGAATTAAAGGCAAAACACCGTTAGAAAGATACAAGTTTCAATGCACTTTTAGTTCTATTGGATATGCTTCCAGAGGGAAATGAGTTGCCAACAAGCATTTATGAAGCGAAGAAGCTACTATGTCCCATGGGAATGGAGATAGAAAGGATACATGCATGTCCGAATGATTGTATATTATACCACCACGTGCATAAAAAACTGCGCATTTGTCCAGTTTGTGGTGTACCCCGGTACAAACAAATAGAGATGCGTAATGACAAGAAGCATAAGAGCCGAATCGATAACGATGAAGATGTGAACAAAGGGGCAATAGTCAACGTATTGTGGTATTTACCCATCATTCTCCATTTGGAGCGGCTGTTTGCAAATCCCTAAGAGGCAAAATCGTTGCGTTGGCATTATGAATCTCAAAAGGGAGATGACAAGTTGAGACGCCCCGCTGATTCGGCCCAATGGAGAAACATTGATTGGAAATATGAGGAGTTTGGTGTTGATATGAGGAACATAAAATTTGGATTGAGCATTGATGGAATGAATCTGTTTAGTAATATGTGCAATCGTCACAACACTTGGCCAGTTCTGTTGTGCATCTACAATCTCCCTCCTTAGTTGTGCATGAAGCGAAGGTATATCATAATGTCATTGCTAATCTTGGGACCCAAACAGTTGAAAAATGATATTGATATGTACCTAGCACCGCTGATTGAGGATTTGGTAAAATTGTGGAACGAGGGGGACGTGGTGTGGGATGCATACAAAAGAGAGAACTTCACCCTACGGGCTATGATATTTTGCACCATAAATGATTTCCTAGCCCTTGGTAATTTGGCGGGCTATAGCACGTAGGGAGCAAAAGCATGTCCAATTTGTGAAGAAGATACTAAGAGGTTGTGGCTACTGAATTCCAAGAAAACTGTGTACATGGGTCACCGTACATTTCTATCTCGAAATCATCGATACTGTAAGATGGATGACAAATTTAATGGAAAGAGGGGAATTCGTGTGGCCCAGCAGCCTATGAGTGGAAGGCAAGTTGAGAAGTGCTGTAATTTTGTTTGTCCAAGTGCTGCAATTTTGTTTGTCCTAGGACCACTTAGAAGAAGAGGTCGATATTTTGGGATTTACCATACTGGAAAGAGTTAGATGTCCGTCATTGTATTGATGCCATGCACGTTGAGAAGAATATTTGCGATAATTTGGTTGGCATCCTACTGAACATACCTAGGAATACCAAGGATGGTGTGAATGCTCGGCGCGATATGGCCTATATGGGAATCAGTCCCAAGCTTGCAGTTATAGAGGAGGATGGATATCAGGACCCGATTGTGCAAATATGGACCCTCTGTGTATTACACACTAGCCCAGGATCACGCTAGTGCACATAGTCTCAACATAGATGAAATATCACAATCATACACAGCGGAATATTAAATAAAGATTTCATCTATTAATATAACATGTTTAACCAACCTTATGGTACAGCTTACAAGAGCAGGCCTTGCAGGGCAAAGACTCAAATATAAAGAAAACTGTAGCAAAAAAATAAGACTCGTAGTGACCAATTAATATACCACAGGCAACTGACTGGGCTCGCACCCTAACTTGACGGCTCCTCCTGGTACTCCTCATCCAAAGTTGGTGTAGACTTCTCCTCAGCTGGTGTTTGATTTGTTGCAAGGGGGTGAGTACATAAAGCACTCAACAAGTTGTGCACAAAATACAAGTCTATTAACTACATGCATGGCTTATTCCAAATGAATGGCTAGAGTGGTTGTTTTGCAATATAACAGTGTTTACAATAATTACAGTAAATAGATTGAAAAACAGTAAAACAAATAATAACAATAATAAATTTTATAGTTATTTCACAAGCAAACCATTCCTCAACCTTATACCAATTTTGACATTTTCATGTCACAAAGTCCACCATTCTCATGTTCATTTTATCAAAATCTAACCCTTGACTGTAATCCCTGAGCATTGTCTAGTACCTTGGACTCGGCTATTCGAATAGTTTGACACTCTGCAAAGGTTATACATTTTACCCATAAGATATAATCAACTCACCACGTCAGCCGTGAATCGCCATACAAAAGTATGCGAATGAGTGATCATAACAAAGCCTTTACAATGCTCTGTCTAAACCCAGTACAGCTTGCTGAGGTTTCAACCCTAAGGGGAATGGTTACCAACATCAGGGCCCCCCTCTTGCGCCATGTGAGTCTACCCGTACACTCGGAACCCACACCAACCTCGACAGCACCACAATATAGACATCACAAATTAATCAGCTAGGTCTGTCCCATTCTAGACATGTGGTTGTATGTTTGGCTCAGTTTAAATGCTTGCAAGGTTAAGTCCTTAATTGACCACGGCAATACTTCCATAAACCAACCTTTCACATATCATATCAACTCACAATAACCATATCACCATAAAACCAAATGTGACCGCCCAAATGCCACATTGACCCACCAATAAACAACTCTTGCCACTTGCCCCAGTCTAAATCATTATACCACCCCAGTTGATTACCATGCTCCACGAGCCATCAACTTCATCAATAACACATGACACACCTTTTATAAACACGTTCATATCTCATTAAGCAAGATTAATTTTAATATTAAAAAATTATATCAATAACACGTTGCACTGCTAAGCAAACTAGTCACGATCTAATAACCGTGTTGGCAAATTAATAGCTTTCAACTAATAAACAACCATCCTAGGGTGACAAATGAATCATGGCATACAAATAATAGTGACAAAGCGACAATACCAATTAGGTTGATTAACTAATTCCCAAATTATCTGAAATCACTTTTAATTAAATTAGAATTCAATAGTTTGAAAAACCATAATTTAAAACATGAGATCAATATGATCAAAGTACAACTTGCCTTGGAAAAGCTCTTGATTATGCTCTAGACCTTGCTCTTGAGTCAACACCTCTCCCTCGTAACCTTCAGGCACTTCAACGTCTATGCGAAATGAATAAATAAGCATATGAATACCAAAAACAGAGAGTAACGAAACTCTAAAAATCAAATAAAATTCAGCATTAAATAGAGCACAATTTTAAAAAGTTTTAGGTTCTAGAATCACTTCAATCGGAGTTTGTATGAGTAAGAACGAGTAATTTGAAGTTTGCAAATATACTAAAAAGAATAAACCAAATTAAATGAATTATTTTTCTACTGGAAATTCGCTATTATGATGTCATGCTTGCGTCTATAATGACCCGAGCTAATCAGATATCACCACGTGGTTCCAGTGCATGGACTCGGCCTATGCCCCGCTCCGGTCCATCGTGGACTCGGTGCACGAGCTCCCTCTAGCGCTAACACGTGGGTCCGACCTCTAACATCAGCACCGACGTCACGATGATGTTAGCGCTTGCGGCCAGCAATGCTTCAGAATTTACGCCACACGTGGCATCATAGGATTGACCAACTGTGCGGTTGGATCCAGACCACCCATTCCGAAATCAAGGGCCTAGATTAGATCTAACTGCAGCGATTTAACAAAGACATGGATGAATCTAGGCGGTTCAATCAAGATTAGACGGCTATGATTTACGAAGGACGACTATTACGCACATCAATCTCAGCCACACGATCTAGATTCTATGGTTTAGATCTAATCTAGTTCGTAGCGAGCGAAGGCGACGTGGCAAGATATTCGTGCGCCAACGTGGCACGATCACCACCGTTCAACCCATGATCCTACGACTGCGGTTGGATCTAATCTATGATTCCGAGATGCGTTTACGTGGGCTCACTTGAACTCTTGGAACTGGATCAGATGACCAGCAATCTTCGCAGGCTCTGGTGACAGCGCGGTGATGAAACTTCGCTGGACTGAAGGAAGACAACCAAGGTGATGGTGTTTTGGAGACTCTCCGGTGATGTGAAATAGCTGGTCTAGTGTACCTCGCCTCAGGTGAATTCAAGTCCAAACTCGATGGATGGCGGCGGACAATGGCAGAAATCGAAGAAGTCCTCCATGGTGCCCTAGCCCACTCCTACGAGCAATCGGTGATCAACGATAGCGTTTCAACCTCTAAGACCTAGGGCGATGTGTGCGGCACAAAGCTGAGACTTCAATGTGACCATCCACTCAATAAATAGGGTCTCGACGTCCGAGTCGCGCAACTTCCGTGGAGCTAACGTAGCGGCGGCATCTGGTGCTGACAAGGCTTGAGCGACGTGGCATCAATTGGCCGTCCATGTAGGCACGATTGAACGGCTTGAGGAGCAAGGCTCTGTGGCACAACCTCATTCACCAGATCAAGATCCAACGGCGAGATCACTAGGGTTAGGGTTAAAGTTCAAATCGGGTCCGGCGTGAGCTTGACTAAAGGGCCGGTGGCATGGACTGGGTCCATTGGGCTGGACCATTAGGGTTTTCTAAATTTTCAGTGGTTTTTTCTATTTTGAAAATAATTCTAGCAATTCAATTAACTCGAGAAAAATAGCAAAATTACCAGAAAATTCTGGAAAAATATTTTGAGACATTTTGAACTCAAATAAAATATTTCCAACAAAACTTTATATGAAATTTCCAAATATTTAAAAAGTTCAATAATCCACTTAATCAAATTAAATCTAAACAAATCCAAATATATTTCAGAAAATTCCAAAAAATCTAAATAAGTCAATAAATGCAATAAAAGCAAAAAATGGGATGTTACAAACCTCCCCCTTAACAGAATATCGACACCGAGATTCAGGTCTAAGTAAAGAATAGGTCAGGAAATTCTTTCTTCAAGTCTTCTTCATGCTCCCAAGTCATTTCACTCTCTGAGTGATTACTCCACTGAACTCTACAGAAGTGAACCGACTTGTTCCTTGTCTCTCATTCAACTGTGTCCAAAATCTTGACTATATGCTCTTTATAAGTCAAATCTTCTTGCAGCTCAATTGCCTCTAATGGCGTCTGCTCAGTTGGTACTCAAAGACACTTCTTTAGTTGAGACACATGAAACATATCATGTGCTCCCGCCAATGACTGTGGCAACTCCAACTGATAGGCAACTTCACCTCTGCGACTCAAGATCTTTAATGGCCCAACAAATCTAGGTGCAAGTTCCCTTTTAGCGTGAAACCTTTTGACTCTTTTAAGAGGGGTAACTCTGGGATACACAAAATCCTCTGGCACAAAACTCAATTCCTTGCGACGATTATCAACATAGCTCTTCTACCTTGATTGAGCAACTTTCAATCTTTCTCTGAACATAGCGATCTCCTCCTCAGCCTCCCTGAGAATATCGGGTCAAAAAAAAGACATTCTCCTATCACATTCCAATTCAATATTGTATGACAGGCACGACCATACAAGGCTTCAAATGGTGATATTTGCAAACTTGCCTGATAACTGTTATTATAGCTGAATTCAGCATACGGCAAACACTTAATATGTCCTCTAGAATTTGGTTGACTCTCTCAGTCTGACCATCTATCTGGGGATGATAAGCTATACTAAAGTTCAAACGGGTTCCCATTGCTTCATGCAACTTATTCCAGAACCTCGTAAATTGAGTACCTCAGTCCAACACTATCTTCTTTGGCACCCTGTGCAAACAAATAATACTTGAGATGTAGATCTATGCTAACTGGTCTCCTGAATAGGTAGTCTTCATAATAATGAAATGCGCAACTTTCGTCAAATGATCCACTATAACTCATATGGAATCATACCCACTCTGGGTTCTAGGCAAACTGGTAATAAAGTCCATACCGATTTCCTCCCATTTCCACTCAGGTATCTTTAGTGGTTGCAGCAATCCTGCTGGCCTCTGATGCATTGTCTTTACTCTCTGACATATGTCACATAAGGAAACATGCTCAGCAACTTCACGTTTCATGCTCGGCCACTAGAATCTCTCCTTAAGATCCTGATTCAACTTGGCACTCCCTGCATGAATAGAATACTTGGAATCATAGGCTTCTTCAAGAATCAACTGTGTTAGCTCCATTTTGTTTGGTATACAGATATGATCTTTAATCCATAATGTACCTTGCTCATCCAGATTGAAATCCTTGGCTTTGCCTTCATCCATCTTGGACTTGATTCTCTTAATCTTGTCATCATCATTCTGACCTTCTCTGATCTGGCCTTCCAGAGTTGGCTTTACTTCTAGAGTGGCTAGAAATCCTTTTGGTACCACCTCCAGGTTCAGTTTCTGGAATTCCTTACATAACTCATCCTGACTCTCTTCCATTACCATATTCACTCTGTGGCCCTTTCGACTTAGAGCATCGGCTACCACATTTGCTTTTCCTGGATGGTAATGGATTTTGACATTATAGTTCTTGATCAATTCCAACGATTTCCTCTACCTCATATTCAGGTCTGATTGAGTGAAGATATATTTTAGACTCTTATGGTTTGTATATATCTCACATCTGTTTTCAATAAGAAAATGACGCCATATCTTCAGAGCATGCACTACAGCAGCTAACTCTAAATCATGCATTGGATAATTATTTTCATGCGGCCTTAACTGCCTTGATGCATATGCAACTACCATTCCATTCTGCATCAATACACATCCAAGTCCTTGACGCGAAGTATCACAATAGATATAAAACCTCTGTTGAACATCTAGCAACACTAGCACTAGTGTTGATGTCAGACGCTTCTTCAACTCTTGAAAACTCTTCTCACATTCTGGCATCCGTGTGAACTTCTTCTCTTTCTTCAACAATTGTGTAGGTGGTCTCACAATCATTAAGAACGCTTCAATGAATCGATGATAATATCCCACCATTCCAAGAAAACTACGATTCTAAGTAACCATCTTCGGTTGCCCCCAATGCAATACTGCCTCCACTTTGCTTGGGTCAACTGCCACTTCATCTCATCTAACTCATCGGTAGTCATCCAATAGGGTCTCTTAGCTATTGGGGCTGTACCAGGTGCTAACTCAATCATAAACACAATGTCTTAATCTGGTGGCATACCAGGTAAATCTTCTAGAAACACATTTGGGTACTCACTAACCACGGGTACTTCTTCTAAGTTGATAGCCTTCACACTATTGACCATCAATTGACCATCTCGAACTGTTGTCACTTGAAACTCCACTTTTCTACCATTTGGGCTCACCACAGCCACTACTCTTCATCCACAATCCAACACGGCCTTGTGCTTGGACAACTAATCCATTCCCAATATGACATCTAAGGTCTGGTGTGGCACGACGGAATGGTAAAATGCGAAATTGGAGATTAAAACTCTACGGTATGAGGTTTAATCGCATTTTCGGGCCGTTTCTAGGAGTTTGGGCCTTTTCGGGGGAGTCTGGGCCTTAGAGGACCTAACCGGGCCACAGGTGGTTGTCCCCGGCCCATGAGGGGGAGGAGGTGGGCAGAAAAGCCTACCCCCCATGCGCCCCCAAGCCCCAAAATTTTTGTTGGGGCGCCCCCAACCCTAGCTCCCTGGTGCCTCCCCCCAATTCCCCATCTCCTAGCTGCCACCCACACTCTAGCCGTCCCCCTCCCATGTGCGCCTCCTCTCCCCTCCCTAGACACCATCCTCCCCTCCCCTAGTAGCCCCGTGATGCCCTCCCCATGGTGTTCATCATTGTCCCGCTCGGAGGATCGCCGGATTCGGGAATCTCCGGCGAATCGTTGCGGATCGGGAGGAAGGAGCTGCCGGAAGGAAGGAAGGCTTCATCATCTTTCGGATCTTCTTGAAGAGTTAAAGAATTGTGGTCTCCTTGGGGTGGATTAGGTGCTGTGCTAGATGTGTTTTTGGTGCTTAAAGTTCATGTTTAGGTGCTGCCCCTAGATGAGATTAGGGAGTTTGCTATGTTTGTCCCACGTTCTGTCTCGGGCAGATTGGGCACACGACCTAGGGTTTGAGTTTTTGCAATTTTAGATTCAGAATTTGGTCGGCCGCTTGTTGAGAAAGTTGTAGATAACTTCAATACCTTTAATTGGAAACTAAGAACGTCAAATTCCGCCCAGCCATTTGAAAGTTATGATCGTTTTACCGAACGGGTTCAAATCTGTGACGTAATTGGGACAAAACATAATGTTTTGTAGATTAAACAATTTTAGAAGCTGAATCAGCTTTTCCCAATACTTAGAGAAAGCTAGGAAATTTCCTAAGATTCGCGATGAAGTACTCGTTTACTTAATTTGGAGAACTAGAACCCAAGTTATGCCAGATTGAAGTCTACTGTCCCAGGGGACAGATTCTCTATTTTTCGTTTTCGGGAGTAGTTTGCGAAATCGGGGTAGATGAGTGAGTGTGTACTATTTGTGGGCACATTTTGAGTATGTGGTACTTATGTGCAGGTGGTGTGACCCCGGGAGTGCCCTCATCCTCTCGCCAATCTGTCGCCCGCGGTTAAGGCAAGTGTATTGGAATGGGTATCATGTTGAATGTTACTAGACTTGACTAGATGCAATTTGTTTTCATGATATGCTACCTTGCCATGATTAGTGCTTGCCCATGTTATGGTGAAAATGGTCTTTTATGATGCTATGCAATGGTTAATGGCATATGTTGCATACATGGCATGAAAACTGGCCTGGTCGGTGAGAACGTCATAACTAGTCCGGTAAGGTCGGTGAGAAAGTTATGACTAATCCGGAGCGCCATGGTTGTAAGACCTACCTCGTGATTCCACCCACGTGGTGAGTGGGAGCGAGGAGTAGGCAGCCTCCATCTTCGGGATGGAAGGGGGAAGAGGGTGCACGCCGACGGGTGTGCACTCAGCAATACCGGTATATGCTTCGTGAAGACATGTGCATTGCATCGTATTGCATACATGATGATGATGATGAAATGAGTACAATGAGGTTGAGACATGAATATGATGTTGTGTTTGAAATTATGACTTAATCATGATGATTGAGCTTGGTATGTAGTGATGTAAATATTGAATTGTTCTTTATGGTCCATTGCAATATACTTGCTGAGTGATGAACTCACGCTTGTATTTTATGTTGTTTTTAGGTACCATGAAACCGGCATGTGGGAAGGGGCATTAGCTACACATATTCACATAGCTCCACACCTATAGGCAGATTTATCAACTTAAGTCGTGATCATAGTAATAATGCCATGAAGCTTGGCGTATGAATTAAATTGTGTGCTTGTGTTCCTTATTTGCTTTACTATAGTTTATGGTGTGGTTGGACTTGGTATTATTGACTTATGTTGATGCTATATCCAGTCATATTGCTGCTTTAGATAACTTATGTTATGATATGACTTGCCATGTTATTGCTATTGCTTCAATTCATGCAAAACAAAGGAGATGCTGCCGAAATTTTCGGTTTTTGCATTTGCTCCTTTGCTGTAATTTATCTTTATTTGTGGTATTTAGATGTTGCTTAATCTATGTTTGGTATCATTCAGGCATACTAGATGCCGGGGTGTTACATCTGGGTATCCAACACTATAAGGTTCACTAGGAACTCTTCCATCTATCAGCAATTTTACCCCAGAACATCCTACATTAGATTGGAGTTCTCATCCAGGGGATTGGACTAAAAGCATATGTCTAAGATTCGCCATACTTAACCCATTTCCAGCAGCAAAATCCTGAGAAATAAAAGAATGCAAAGCTCCAAAATCAAACAAAACTATTACAAGTACTGAGTTAACTTGGAACTTACTCAGTACGACATCCGTTGCATTTTGGGCTCCATCAGTGGTGATGTGGTTGACTCGACCTCTTACGGTCCCTTGGGGTGTAGCTCCAACTAGGGCAGTTCCATGGTTCACTCCTGGTGCAGGTGCCTTGGTTGGTGTAGTCCCAAGGTTGAACAGAATAGGTGTCACACCTCCTCTCTTAGAACAACTGTTTGCAAAGTGTCCTGCCTCGTTGCAACTGAAACAGTGTCTCACTGTTGACTGTTAACTTCCTACTGATGCATTACTTGCTTGGGCTGGTGTTTGGAAGTTTTGACCGACTGGACATGGTGCAGGTGACGGCTTCCTGGATACATTATTGGGTTGAAACCTAAAGAATTTGTTAGGTGCAATCCTTAGTCTTTGTGCTCCTTGGTAAGCTCCCTGTTGTGCCATCCTGCGTTTTCGATTGTCTTCCAGCTCCTTGCGCTTTTCATCCAAGATAAGGGCCTTCTTACAAATTCTTGGAAAACATGAAAGGTATGGGTGATCAGTCCCACTTGCAGTCCTGAATTCAGTCCCTTCATGAAGTGAGACTGTCTGGCTTTATCAGTCGCTACATCTTCAGAGGCGTAGCGAGCAACACGTGTGAACTTGTTCAGATAATTAGCCACTGACTGACTTCCTTGCTTTAGTGCTCTGAACTTTTTCTTCTTCAAATCCATGATACCCTTCGGCACATGATACTAGCGAAATGCAGTAGTGAATTCTTCCCATGTAATTTCCTGTAGGTTCTCATAGGGTGCACAGTAATTCTCCCACCATTCAGCGGCGGTACCTTCAAGTTGATGGGAAGAATAGAATACCTTCTCATTCCTGGTACACCGAGTGATGTGTAGCTTCCTCTCAATGGATATCAGCCAGTCATCTGCCTCCAAGGGGTTGGCATTACCATAAAAGGTAGGCGAACGGGTCCTCATATATTTTGACAACTTGGAGTAAGGGTATTGTCCATGGTTAGCCTAACTTGCATGATTGGTAGTGGCTTGGTTAGTAAAGTGTTGCATCTACTGCATCATGGTGTGCATCAACTAGGTCTAGGTGGCGAGAAAAGATCGAAAGTTCTGCATATCCACTTGTGGTGCAGGTTGAGGAAAAGGCATCTCATCGTTAGGGTTCCATTTGGGGTGAGAACCACTTCCACTATCTCTATTGTTTCTGTGGGTGTTAACCATCTGTTGATCACTCTAAAGTTTAGAGATGAGAGGGAAACAAGAATAGACAAGTAAGAAGAGACTTATGCGGGGGACACAAGTGTAACTTGAAATCCAAAACCAATTATTCTTTATTAATAACTTGGTATGGTTGCTTACAATGCCTAAGGGCTTCACAACGCATACCGCACACTCAACAATCATGAAAAACAAAATTAACCTAGCACACAAAGGCGGAATACTAACTCCCTTAGCTCATCTAAGTAATCATGTGCGATCCTTCTCATGGCAAGATGTGTCGACTCCTAAATACTGATGTCGAAGGTGGCTCTCCTCACAGTGATGTTGATAGGATGACTGGCCTTGGTGTCCTCCCTAACGTAGATGGTGACCTTGGTAACCATGCCTCGACCTTTTCCATTCACGATCCAACTGTTGGCCCTATAAATCAGCCGGTCAAATCCTCCCAATACTTGAAGCATCCTCCACAACTTTGCAGCATAGCCTCCCTCGCTCACTCCATAGGCATGTTCATCCTCATCTTTCAAAAGACACTCTCGTAAGATCACAAATTTTGAAAACAGGTAATAACACATAAAATTCAGCAAGGGGTATGATACAAGGAGGGGATAAGTCAAGAATTCATTGATCATCATGGCAAATTTTAACTTTAGAAAATAGTTTTGTCCTCTCTAATAGGCATTCTAACTATGGTCAAGTCCTACAGTCAGTATGGCTCTGATACCACCTCTGTCGGGACTCGATTGTGCAAATCCAAACACTCTGTGTATTTCACACTAGTCCAGGATCATGCTAGTGCACACAGTCTCAACATAGATGAAATATCACAATCATACACAACGGAATAATAAATAAAGACTTCATTTATTAATATAACCTGTTTAGCCAATCTTATGGTTAACTTACAAAAGTACGCCTTGCAGGGCAAGATACATATATAAAGAAAACTGTAGCAGAAAATAAAGACTCATAGTGACTAATCAATATACCGTAGGCAACTGATTGGGCTCGCATCCTAACTCGATGGCTCCTTCTGGTACTCCTCCTCCAAAGCTGGTGTAGACTCTTCATCAACTAGTGTTTGTATTTGTGAATCATGTGATGAAAAATTGGTTTGATCCTGTGCTGAAAAATTGGTTAAGATTAGGATTAATCTTGCAAAATTGTTTGTGTGATGGACCAAACATCCGAACATTCAAAAAAAAGGAAACCTTGCATTTGCGCCGAACCAAATAACTAAAAATCGCGTTTTTCGCATGTATGACGGACCAAAGATTTTGGTCTGTCATGGACGTCACTTTGATGCTTTTACGCTTGATCAAAAATCGCGTCTCTGTTTCCAATGTATGACGGACCAAACTTTTTGGTCTGTCATAAACGTGATTTTGATGCTTTTACGCTTGTACAAGAAATCGCGTTTTTCCCATGTATGACGGACCAAATTTTTTGGTCTGTCATACACATGCTTTTGGCGAACTCGTTTTTCCCATGTATGACGGACCAAATTTTTGGTCTCACATACACATGATTTTGGCGACTTGTTTTCCCATGTATGACGGACCAAATTTTTTGGTCTGTCATACACATGATTTTGGCGACCTCGATTTTCCCATGTATAACGGACCAAATTTTTTGGTCCGTCATAAACGTGATTTTGAGGTTTTTGCGCGGGACCAAGTTCTTAAAAACAGTAAGTTTTTAATTTGTGCGCTGGACTGGTTTTTGGTCTGTGCTGGATGTTTTTGTGCACGGTTAAGGGTTTTGAGCTAATGTGGACTTTATGCAATGCTCGTGTGAGTATTTGCATGGACTAATGTTGAGTCAAGTCGTGGACTTGTGCTCAGATCTGTTTTTTCGGTTTGATCATGTGCAGGTATTGCTTGAAGACGAACGTGGTCGATGACGGGATCGGAACTAGGTTCATGGAGGAGCTGAGGTTGGGACTAGGTTCAGGGAGGAACTGAGGTCTTGGTGGTCAAGGATGTCATGCGGGACGTTCGGGCTAAGAGAATGGAGCACATGAAGAATGGTTAGTCACGTGAGAATGGCAGGAGGTCATTCGCGTGCAAAGTGTTAGTCACGTGAGTATGGCAGGTGGCCATACGCGTGCAAAGTGTTAGTCACGTGAGTATGGTAGGGTTGCCATACGCGTGCAAGAGTTGTACTCGGCCAAGTTGGGCCAAGTAGAGTCGTGTTGGATACAGATTCCTTCTAGGGAATAGGAATCGTATTCAGAACTCCTTGTGGGTTGGTGCTTTAAATAGGAGGGGTTGTCTCCTGTTGAAGAGCATCGAATCAAGCAGAGCTGAGCGCATAGAGCCTTGGGCTCAAAGTTTAGGGTTTGTACTCTTTTGATGGGAGTACTTTAGACAAAAGAAATAAAGATCAATTCTTCTAGTTCCCGCATTGCTTCAACGTTCTCTTTTTGGTTCTTGTTTGCATGCTTGTTCTAGTTCTAGATTGGTTTTTGTTCTTTAAGTTTTATCTTGATTTGATCCATCAAAAACCTCTCTAGGGTATTGATCTAGTGTTTCTCAAAGTCTAGTTGATCAATCTTTTGTCGTTCTTGTTTAATCTTGAAGTTTTTATTAGATTGATTCTCGTCAAGTTCTGGATCAGCAAGCTTGCGAAGCTCATAACTTTCGATCCGTAAGTCCGATTGAGCTGATTATTTTTGGGTTTGATTCATATTGGAATCTAGTTTCTTGTGTCCAAATTTTAGATCGTTTCGACGGTTGATCTCCGGGAATTCTCGTTTTACCGAACCTCTGTCATTCTGTTTTTGTCGAAAACGAGGCAATTATTTGGTTCTGTTTTGGGGTGAACTTTTAGTAGATCAAGAATTTGGTTTTAGCTTCCGCACAATCATTCACCCCCCCTCTGATTGCTATATTCGTATACTTCGATCCTACAAGTGGTATCAGAGCAAGGTTTTTCTAATTAATCTTAACCGGTGATTAGAAACCGTAGCGATGGATAGGTATTCGACAAAACCATGTGTGTTCGATGGTGTTGATTTTCAGTTTTGGAAGGCCAAGATGGAGGCGTTCATCCAAGCACAGGGCTTCGCAATATGGGAGAAGGTTTACAAGCCATATCAAGTCCCTGAAAACGACAACGTCAATGATGCAAATCGTGCACATGTTGAAGCAAATAGCAAGGCGCGAAACTTGATCATCCAAGGCTTGGGACGCAGCGACTTTGATCGTGTGGTTCATCTTTGATCTGCATATGAGGTATGGAAATCTCTTTGTGATTATCATGAGGGTTCTAACATCACAAAGAGGTTCGTCAAGATATTTACAAAAAGAATATATGCGTTTTGAGATGAAACCTAGTGAATCAGTAGATGACTTCTTTGCACGCTTCAATAAAATTCTTAGCAATCTCCGTCTTTGTTGGAGTTAGCTACACCGATGCTGCAAATGCTAGACAATTGCTTAGTGCTTTGGACATGTCGGTGGGAGATGAAAGTAACATCTATACAAGAATCTACTATCATGAGCACACTTACATTAGATGTTCTGTATTCAAAATTGAAAACTCATGAGTTAGATGTTCTTGCCAGGAAGGGTAATATTAAATCAATTGCTTTGATCTCTAACCCTAACATGCCAAATGCAAATTCTTCTTCTAGCTTTGCCTTGTCTTCCATGTCTTCTTTAACAGATGAGCAACTTGAAGAGTTTCCTGAAGAAGATCTGGCACTACTCTCTTCTCGCTTTAATAAAGCTTTGCAGAATGTGAGAATGAGAAAGAGAGGTGGTCCTCCAAGATGCTATGAGTGTGGTGACCTCAACCATATTCGCACAAATTGTCCTAAGCTTGCAGGAAAAACATCAAAGTAGGAGAAGGACAATGACAGAAGGAATGAGAAGAAAAGGTTCTCGTCAAAAGATAGGAAGAAGAAAAGCTTCATCAACCGCAAGGTGGTTCACCGAGTTCTTTCCGCTCTTGAACAAGTCAATTTGAGCGATGTGGACTCGGAGAGCAGCGAAGATGATGCAACTCCAAGCAAGCATGATTTGATGGGATTGTGTCTCATGGCAAGTAGCAAGGATAGCTTCACCGAGGACGGCAATGACAGCGACTTCAATGAGGTAGATCCTTCTTATGATGAATTAGCCAATGCTGTTGCTCGTCTTGGAAAATTACTTGACAAACGTGATAGAAAAATTAAGAAACATGATATTCTTGTGGAGTCATTGAATGCTGAAATTGCTAGACTTAAGACATTGATTCCTAATGATGATACTTGTAAATCATGTGACTTAATTTACAATGAGCTCACCTTGCTTAGGAAAGAACACGCTCTTCTGTTGCATCTAAATGAGAAAAATGAGAAACATGTTAAACATACTAGCTGTTCCACTGATGATTTGCATGGTTCAACTTTTTGTTCTAAATGCTCAACTCTTGAATTAAAATTGAAAGATGCAAATGCTAGGGTTTCTCAATTGACTGATAATCTGCTTACTCATGAGGTTCTTTCATGCTCTACTTGTAAACAGAAAGGGAAGGTCAATATTCCTTGCAATAATTGTTTAACTCTTGCTAAGAAAGTTGATTACTTGCAAAATTCTTTGGAACGTTTCACTAATGGCAAGAAAAAGTTGAACATGATTTTGGATCAATCTAAGGTTAGCACAAACAAGAGAGGTTTAGGTTTTGATCCTTATGCCACATACGAAACTAAACCTCGTGACCGTTGTTCAGGCTCCTTGCAAAATTGAGTTATCTAATGAGCCTAAAAATTGCTTTTCAATCTCTGGTTTTATCCTCTACTATGATGAATGCAAAATGTGCCTTTCTTGTTAAAGCTAAACATCATGTCAAGTACACTTGCACTCATTGTGGTAGAGATGGACACTTAGTAGATTATTGCTTTAGACTAGCCAAACAACAAAAGAAGGAAAGAACTGAGGCTAGGTCAAATTTCAGCAAAGCACATTTTACTCCTTATGCGCCTAGAGTGATGAAAACACCTTCTGTTCCTAGAAACATGGGAAAAGGCAAATCTGATTTTGTGCATAAAAATTATCGTGTTGTGCCTACTGTTGTGCGTCGTGTGTCTCGATCTTTGGATTCCCAAAAATCTCATTCCTAACCCGATCTTGAGACCTCGACATGTTTTGTTGCTATGTAGGCTTCTCGCGAGGAAGGAGAACATATGGCTAGTGGATTCCGGATGCTCACGCCACATGTCCGGTAATAAGAATTGGTTCTCCTCCCTCACTCGTGCATCTCGTGCTGAAAGTGTTACTTTTGGAGATTCTTCTTCCTCTTCTGCTGTGGCAAAAGGTACAATAAAGGTAAGTGACAAGTTTATGTTCAAAGATGTGGCTCTTGTTGAAAATTTGAAATATAACTTGCTTTCTGTCTCACAAATGCTTGATGAAGATCTTGAGATAAGCTTTAAGAAAAATGAATGCAAAGTGCTAGATGCTTCAGGTGATCTTGTGTTCAAAATTGCTCGTTTTGGAAGAGTCTTTAAAGCTGATTTTGATGCATCACCTTCTTCTAAGCATAGGTGTCTAATTGCCAATGTTTCTAAAGATTTATTCTTTTGGCATCGTAGACTTGGTCATGTTGGTTTTGATCATCTTACTCGTGTAAGTGGTTTAGATCTTATACGTGGCTTGCCTAAGCTTAAGGGTGATAGCAATCTAGTATGTTCTTCTTGTAGACATGGTAAGATGATTGCAGGTTCACATCCACCTCTTACCATGGTGATGACAAACGCTCCAGGATAGCTTCTACATCTTGTCTGATTGGACCATCTCGAGTTCAATCCTTTGGAGGCAAACGGTATGTGCTTGTGATTGTTGATGATTTTTCTAGATACTCTTGGGTGTATTTTATGGCATCTAAGGATGAGGCTTTTGGTCATTTTGGAAGTCTTGTTCTTAGGCTTTCTGTTGACCATCCAGGAGCTCTCAAAGCTATTAGAAGTGATAATGGAACCGAATTAAAAAATGCTTCCTTTGATCTCTTTTGTGCTGAAAAAGGAATTGATCATCAATTTTCTTCTCCAAGAGTGCCTCAACAAAATGGTGTAGTTGAAAGGAAAAATAGAACGTTAGTTGAAATGGCTAGAACTATGCTAGATGAGCATCACTCTCCGCGAAATTTTTGGGCTGAAGCGATTTCAACTGCTTGTTATGTTTCAAACCGTGTGTTTTTGAGATCAAAATTGGGTAAGACTCCATATGAGCTTCGGTTTGGACATAGACCTTCTGTTTCTCACTTTCGAGTTTTTGGATGCAAATGTTTTGTCTTGAAATCTGGAAATCTTGATAAATTTGAAGCTAGATCAACTGATGGCATTTTTCTTGGATATCCTGCTCATACTCGTGGCTATCGTGGTGCTTGTTTTGGAGACTAACAAAATTGTGGAAACTTGTGAAGTTACTTTTGATGAGGCTAGTCCAGGCACTAGTCCAAGTGATGGTACAAAGCGCATACATTCAGGGAGAAAATCTTTGAAGATAATGATGATGTTGAAGATGATGTCTTGACTCTTCCTAATGCACAACAAGGCTGTAGCACCCTTGGCACCTACTACTACATCACCTACTGACTAACCATCCTCAAGCTACAACATCATCTGTACATGCTGAAAATGAAGAAGGAGAAGGAGAAGTCTCAAAAGCCAATGCTCCCTTGCACATTCAAAAAATGCATCCATCTGAACAAATGATTGGAGACCTAAATGAGAGAGTCACTCGATCCAGGTTTATTCATTCCGACACTCATGCTCATTCTGCTTTAGTTGCTTCTTTTGAACCCAAAGATATATCTCATGCATTATCTCGATTTAATCTTGGATCAATGCCATGCATGAAGAATTAGAGAATTTTGAACGAAATAAAGTTTGGAAACTTGTCTCACCACCTCCTGATTTTAATGTTATTGGAACTAGATGGGTTTTCAAAAATAAACAAAGTGAGGATGATGTTGTTGTTAGAAACAAGGCTAGATTGGTTGCTCAAGGTTACACTCAAATTGAAGGCTTAGATTTTGATGAAACCTTTGCTCCTGTTGCTAGAATTGAAGCCATTAGAATCCTTTTAGCTTTTGCTGCATCCAAAGTTTCAAATTGTATCAAATGGATGTGAAAAGTGCTTTTCTTAATGGCTACATAAATGAGTAAGTTTTTGTTAAGCAACCACCTGGTTTTGAAAATCCAAAGTTTCCAAATCATGTGTTCAAACTATCAAAAGCTTTGTATGGTTTGAAACAAGCCCCTAGAGCATGGTATGATAGGCTAAAAACCTTTTTACTTGAAAGGGGGTTTTCAATGGGAAAGGTTGATAAAACTCTCTTTTTACTCAAGCAAGGCAATGATCAACTATTCGTTCAGATTTATGTTGATGATATTATCTTTGGTGGTTTCTCTCATGTTTTAGTGTCTGAGTTTTCAGAAACAATGAGGAAGGAGTTTGAGATGAGTATGATGGGTGAGTTGACATACTTTTTGGGATTTCAAATCAAGCAAACGAAGGATGGTACTTTTGTGCATCAAAGAAAATACACAAGAGACTTGCTACATCGTTTTGGGATGGAAAACAGCAAACCAATCATGACACCTATGGAAAGCAATTGCACGCTTGATCCGGATGAAAATGGTGAGCCAGTTGATCAAAAGGAATATAGAAGCATGATAGGTTCACTTTTGTACCTCACTGCATCAAGGCCGGATATACAATTTCTTTGTGTGCTTGTGTGCTCGTTTTCAAGCTTCCCACGTGCTTCACATCGACAAGTCAGCGTTTAATTTTCAGGTATCTTCATGGAACTCAAAATTTTGGCATTTGGCTTTCGCTTCCTCATGCATTAGTTTAAGAGCCTTTTACGATGCTGATTTTGGAGGATGTAGAATTGATAGAAAAAGTACATCTGGTACATGTCATTTCTTGGGCAATTCTCTTATTGCATGGTCATCTAGAAAACAATCTTACATTGCACAATCAATGCTGAATCTGAATATGTGGCTGCTGCTAGTTGTTGTTCTCAAATTCTTTGGATAGTAGCTACACTTAAAGATTATGGGGTTAATTTGGATAGTGTTCCTCTTTTGTGTGATAACACTAGTGCAATTTGCATTGCTAAGAACCCTGTACAACACTCTAGAACAAAACACATTGACATCAGATTTCACTTTCTTAGAGATCATGTTGAAAAAGGCAACATTGTGCTTCATCATGTGGATACTGAACATCAATTGGCAGACATTTTCACAAAACCTTTGTCTTCTTCTCGTTTTGCTTTTATTCGGGGAGAACTTGGGATTGTTCATCCAATGGGTTTGTTTTGAGGGGGAGTTTCCTTGCCAAGTTCTTTCACTTAATGAGCTCACTTTATCATATTTCTTTATATGTTATGTAATTGAGCTAATATATGATAATCTAATTGTCTCACTTGAACTAAAAAAAGACACTGCGGAATTCCCTGGACTGATTGCCTATAGCTAAATACTCTGTGATATCTCACTCTTCTAGGCTTGATATTGAATCTTCTTGACAAATTTGGGCTATGAAGCAAGTGTGTTTTCGACTTTACTCTTTCATAAGACCTTTAATCACTTTTGCATGTTTACAATCAAAGAAAAAGGAAAAAGAAAAGGGAATCAAATAAAAAAAGGGGGCTGTTAAAAGCAAAAGCTTCAAGTTATGTGCTTCAGGCTTGCTTTCCCTAAAAAGATAAGATGTATGCTTCAAGCATGCCATTCCCTCAAAAGACAAGATGTATGCTTCAAGCATGCCACTCCAAGGAAATAAAAGAAGTATGCTTCAAGCATGCCACATGCAGTTTATTGTTTAAAAGATTAAAATTGGTCTACTAGATTGGAGTTGAAACCACTTGCTCGCCCTGATTTGTTAGTTGCTTCAATTTTTGAGTCCTTGTTTTTCTACTAAAGGTCTTGCTTAGTACTTGGCTATAGTTGACAGATTTGAGGTTGAGATGCATGTCATTTCTTAACTTGTTAACATCACATTAATATCATATATTTTGCATATTATGTGATATATAAGGTTATATGATCGAATGAGCTCATCCTTTGTATCTTGGCACTCCCTTGCTTCGCTTATAAATCATTGATACAAGAAAAAAGTTTGAACATGTTCTCTTGTTGTTTTCTTGATGAATCCATTGTCAAAGGGGGAGAAGTTTTTGAGAAGTTTGGGAAGAGTTGAAAAAGAGGGAGTAGTATCTTTCGGTTTTTGAGTAATCTGGGAGAAGTTTGGTTTTTGGCACATTGCACAAACCACACACATTTTTCAGTTTTTCACTTTGCACTTTTGTCAAAAGGGGAGTTTTTATGTTCTCTGTTCTTTTAAAAAAAACTGCCAAATGTTCATGTCTAAATGGTGTTGCCAATGTTTTCATCAAGGGGGAGATTGTGAATCATGTGATGAAAAATTGGTTTGATCCTGTGCTGAAAAATTGGTTAAGATTAGGATTAATCTTGCAAAATTGTTTGTGTGATGGACCAAACATCCGAACATTAAAAAAAAGGAAACCTTGCATTTGCGCCGAACCAAATAACTAAAAATCGCGTTTTTCGCATGTATGACGGACCAAAGATTTTGGTCTGTCATGGACGTCACTTTGATGCTTTTATGCTTGATCAAAAATCGCGTCTCTGTTTCCAATGTATGACGGACCAAACTTTTTGGTCTGTCATAAACGTGATTTTGATGCTTTTACGCTTGTACAAGAAATCGCGTTTTCCCATGTATGACGGACCAAATTTTTTGGTCTGTCATACACATGCTTTTGGCGAACTCGTTTTTCCCATGTATGACGGACCAAATTTTTTGGTCTGTCATACACATGATTTTGGCGACTTCGTTTTTCCCATGTATGACGGACCAAATTTTTTGGTCTGTCATACACATGATTTTGGCGGCCTCGATTTTCCCATGTATAACGGACCAAATTTTTGGTCCGTCATAAACGTGATTTTGAGGTTTTTGCGCGGGACCAAGTTCTTAAAAACAGTAAGTTTTTCATTTGTGCGCTGGACTGGTTTTTGGTCTGTGCTGGATGTTTTTGTGCACGGTTAAGGGTTTTGAGCTAATGTGGACTTTATGCAATGCTCGTGTGAGTATTTGCATGGACTAATGTTGAGTCAAGTCGTGGACTTGTGCTCAGATCTATTTTTTCGGTTTGATCATGTGCAGGTATTGCTTGAAGACGAACGTGGTCGATGACGGGATCGGAACTAGGTTCATGGAGGAGCTGAGGTTCGGGACTAGGTTCAGGGAGGAACTGAGGTCTTGGTGGTCAAGGATGTCATGCGGGACGTTCGGGCTAAGAGAATGGTGCACATGAAGAATGGTTAGTCACGTGAGAATGGCAGGAGGTCATTCGCGTGCAAAGTGTTAGTCACGTGAGTATGGCAGGTGGCCATACGCGTGCAAAGTGTTAGTCACGTGAGTATGGTAGGGTTGCCATACGCGTGCAAGAGTTGTACTCGGCCAAGTTGGGCCAAGTAGAGTCGTGTTGGATACAGATTCCTTCTAGGGAATAGTAATCGTATTCAGAACTCCTTATGGGTTGGTGCTTTAAATAGGAGGGGTTGTCTCCTGTTGAAGAGCATCGAATCAAGCAGAGCTGAGCGCATAGAGCCTTGGGCTCAAAGTTTAGGGTTTGTACTCTTTTGATGGGAGTACTTTAGACAAATGAAATAAAGATCAATTCTTCTAGTTCCCGCATTGCTTCAACGTTCTCTTTTTGGTTCTTGTTTGTATGCTTGTTCTAGTTCTAGATTGGTTTTTGTTCTTTAAGTTTTATCATGATTTGATCCATCAAAAACCTCTCTAGGGTATTGATCTAGTGTTTCTCAAAGTCTAGTTGATCAATCTTTTGTCGTTCTTGTTTAATCTTGAAGTTTTGATTAGATTGATTCTCGTCAAGTTCTGGATCAGCAAGCTTGCGAAGCTCATAACTTTTGATCCGTAAGTCCGATCGAGCTGATTCTTTTTGGGTTTGATTCGTATTGGAATCTAGTTTCTTGTGTACAAATTTCAGATCATTTCGATGGTTGGATCTCCGGGAATTCTCGTTTTACCAAACCTCTGTCATTCTGTTTTTGTCGAAAATGAGGCAATTATTTGGTTCTGTTTTGGGGTGAACTTTTAGTAGATCAAGAATTTGGTTTTAGCTTCCGCACAATCATTCACCCCCCCTCTGATTGCTATATTCGTATACTTCGATCCTACAGTATTGTTGCAAGGGGATGAGTACATAAAGCACCCAACAAGTCATGCACAGAATGCAAGTCTAATAACTACATGCATGGATTGTCCCAAATGAATGGCTAAGTGGTTGTTTTGCAATAAACAACTTTCACAAATAATCATAATAGATTGTAAAGCAGTAAATCAAATATTATAAATAATAAATTTTGCAGTTATTTCATAAATAAACCATTTCTGCCCCTTAAACCAACTTCACATCTCCAAAGACAACATTTCTCCAATCCCAATTCCATTTTATGACAATCTAACCATAATTGTAATCCCCGAGCATTGTATAATACCGCAGACATGTCTATTCAAAAAGTTTTGACACTCTGCAGAGGTTATACACTTTACCCACAAGATACAATCAATCCACCACAAAGGCGGGTGACCATAACAAGGCCTTTACAATGCTCCATCTAGACCCAGTATTGCCCACTTAGGTTTCAACACTGAGAGGACTGGTTACCACCATCAGGGCCTCCCTCTTGCACCAGGTGAGTCTACCTGTACACCCAAAACCCACACCAACCGCAATAGCATCTAAATCTAGACATCACAAATTAATCAGCTAGGTCTGTCCAATTCCAGACATGTGGTTGTATGTTTGGCTCAGTTCAAATGCTTGCAAGGTTAAGTCCTTAATTGACCAAGGAAAGACTTAAAAAAACTCACAATATCCATGTCACCACAATAAACCAAATGCGACCACCCAAATGCCAAAACTGGCCCACCCATAAACACTCTTGCCACTTGCCTCAGTGTAAATCATTTTACCACCCCAATTGGTTACCATGCACCACGTGCCATCAACTTCATCAACAACACATGCAACACATGTCATAAACACGTTACGTATCTCGTTAAGCATGTTTAATTTTGATATTCCAAAATTATATCAATAACATGTTGCAGGCTAAGCAGACTAGTCATGATCTAGTAACCCATGTTGGCAATTTAATTGCAACCAACTAATAAAAAACCATCTTAGGGTGACAAATGAATCATGGCATACAAGTAATAAGGACAAGGTGACAATACCCAAATAGTTTGGTTAACTGTAACACCCCAAAATTTTGCTTTTCTTAAATTCATGTGTGATTTGGCACTTTGGTGAATTTTTGGAATTTTCTGGAATTTATTTGGATTTATTTGGAATTTATTTGAATTTATTCCATTTTGAAATAATTAAAGAATTTAACTTTGCAAATAAAATTTTGTTGGAAATATTTCATTTGAGTCCAAAATGATCCAAAATATTTTCCAGAATTTTTCTGGAATTTTTCTGAGTATTTTGCTATTTTTAATGAATTAAATGAATTTCTGGGAATTAATTGAATTATTTAATCGCTGGAAAATAGCGAGTGGGTTTGTACTGTTCATCCGACCGGACCCGAGTCTGAGTCAGACTCGAGTCCGACCCGAGCCAGACCCGAACCCAAACCGCGTGACCGTTGGATCTTGATCCAACGGCCACGATTGAGCCACGTCACCCGAGCCCGAGTCCGACCGAGCCAGCCAGCTAGCCCGAGCCAGAACCGAGCCAAACCCTCGCACCATTGGATCTTGATCCAACGGTTGACGTTGAGCCACGTCACCCAATCCGAATCCAACTCGGATTCCGCCGCCGCAACGGAGTAGGCCTCGGTTTTCGCGTGTTTCACGGACGCCGAGGGCCCTATTTAATGCGCCGCCACCGCTGTCGTGATGCCGATTTCCGTGCGCACCCGTAGCCCTAGCTCACAACGCTAGAGCCGCCGTGGTTGCGCCGCAATCGCTCGCCGGAGTTGGAGGAGCGTTCCGCCGCGTTCAATTGCAGTTTCCACCGCCGTCCACCGTCCTCAGCCGCCGTTGAGCCCAGATCCGGAACCGCAAGGTCAAGCCGCGCCAGAGGAGACCCTTCACTTCGCCGGAGGAGCCCCGCAACACCGTCGCCGTGGTCACCGTCTTCGTCTCCGGTGAACCAGCCCCGTCGCAAGCCATCGCCGGACCTCGAGCTCCACCAGCCGTCCGATCCAGATCCAAGGGTCCAGATCGTGCCACGTCACACCCCAGTGAGATCCCACGTGCTAATCCCAGATCTATTTCCAACCGTTGGATCTAGATCCAACGGCGTAGATTGTGCCACGTAGCCTAAATCGCACAGTACTAGATCCATTCTCAGCCGTTAGATCTAGATCGAATGGTTAGGTTTAGCCACGTTGTTTACGTTAGATTGGATCTTGACCGTCCGACCAAGATCGAACGGTCCAGATCAGCCGAGTAGTTTTTCTTCTGCGTTAGGCTAGATCCGATCTGGGCCGTTGATTTTCAAATCAACGGCCGAGATCACGCCACGTGGCCGGGAGGCCGACCGTCGCGATCAGCGCGGTCAGCGCCCGCGCGTGGAGCGTGTCTCTGACACGCGGGGCCCGCGTGTCAGTGGGGCCCAGCTGTCAGCGGTCCAGCCAAGTGCACCATGACGTCACCGCTGACGTCACGGTGGGGCCCAGCTGTCAGCCGTCCTCAGCCGTGCGTGATGACGTCACTGCTGACGTCATCCGAGGGGCCCACCTGTCAGTGTGACGCGTGAGCCGTGGACCGGGTCCACGGTGGACCGAGCCGCGCCCGTGCGCCGGGTCCATGGACCCGAGGCGACGTGGCGGCACCCGATTGGTCCACGTGTCACGCTGACGCAATAAATGAATTTCCGAAAAAGAAAATGATTTATTAATTCGAATTATTGATTTCAGAATTTGATTCAAACTTCAAACGCTTATAACTTTTGCATTCTAACTCCGATTTGAGTGATTCAAATTTCTAAATTTGTATAAAATTGAGATCTACCTAATGGTGAATTTTATTTAATTTTTGGACTAAAGTTTTTCTCTGAATAATTATTTAATTGATTATTTAAACTTTAAACGCTTATAACTTTTGCGTTTCAACTCTGATTTCGACGATTCCAGTTCCTAAAAATTTATAAAATGATGTCCTCTCTGTTTATGGACCTTATTTGGATGTTTGGACACTTTTTGTCTACTGTTTATTTATTTATTGCTATTTGCACGCTTTACGAGTAGACGTTGAAGTGCCCGAAGGCTTCGAAGGTGAAGTGTTGACCCAGGAGCCAGCTCAGGACCAAGAGCAAGTACTTTTTGAAGGCAAGTTGTGCTTTAACCATGTTGATCCCAATTTCAAATTAATTTGGTATAAGCTATTGCATGCTAGTTTAATTAGAAAATGCTTTACTTAATTATACGTAATTAGATATAAGCCAAATTGTTGTATGACACCTTGGTTAATTACATATGTGCCATGACCCTTGTCACCCTAGTTGAGGATTAAATAGTTGGACATTACTAAATTGCCAACATGGGAATTTAGGTCGTTGTAGAGTATTGCTAAGACCTGCTACGTGCTCATAACATGATTTTGGACACTCAAATGTTAATATTGACTTAATGATATATTGAACCTGTTTTTGGAAAAGTATCATGTGATGTTGATGGCACGTGGTGCATGGTAATCAACTGGGGTTTGATAAATAGTTTTTGACCGGGGCATGTGGCAAGAATGATCGGGTGGGCCAGTTGTGGCACCGGGAACGTTGTGTTGGTTCTTCGGGTAGTCTTGCCCTGGTCACCGTAAAGACTTAACCTTGCAAGCCTTTGGACTGAGTCAAGCGTGCAACCACATGTCTGTAATGGGACGGACCTAGTTGATTAAGTTGCTAATAACGTACCTGTGGGACCTCAGGATGTCAACTACACCCTTTGTGTAGTTGTACGGGGGAGCGTACCGGGGCTGCGGCCAGGTACCCATCTAACGGTGGATTGGCCTAAACTTCGCCTTCGCTAAGGGAAGGGTTAGTGTGCAATCGCCGGGGAGGACCACTTGTGCTGTTAGAAGTTTCTGAAAGACTCTGTTACGGACACTCGCCTTTGTGGTGTTTGACTGTATCTTGTGGGAAAAGTGCATAACCTCTGCAGAGTGTAAAAATCTATTCGAATAGCCATGTCCGCGGTATTGGACATCGCTCGGGAATTACAGTCAAGGATTAGACTTTCTTGAAAATAACTTGTATTTGAAAGGTCGGGTTTGGTTTATTAATGATGTTGATGGAAATGTGAGTTAGGATTTGGGAAAGATGTTTACTTAACTCCTGGAAAAGTTATTGATCTTATACTTGTTTCTACTGCTTTCGAATCTACTTATGTTACTTGTTAAATGCTGTTTAAATGCAAATATACCCTGAGCTATTCCTTTGTACTAAGCCATGCATGTAGTATATTAGTTGCATTCTGTGCATGACTTGCTGAGTACCAAGTACTCACCCTTGCCACAATACAACAACAGTTGAAGAGGAGTCTACACCAGCTTTGGAGGAGGAACTCCAAGAAGATCCGTCTAACTAGGGAGCGAGCCCAGTCAGTTGCCTGTGGTATACTGGATGGCGCCACGAAGTTATCTTATTTTCCGCTGCTATTACTTCTCTCTTATTATGTTTCGCCCTGCGTGGCGTATATTTGTAACTTGACCATAAGGTCAAGCAACCAGTTTGATTATTGAATTAAAGTACTTTATTAGTATCGAGTGGTATGATTGTGATATTTACCGATGTTAAGACTGTGTGCACTAGCGCGTTCCTGGACTAGTGCTGAATACACAGAGGGTTCGGATTTGCAAATTCGGGTCCCGACAGAGGTGGTATCAGAGCCATACCGACTGTAGGCTCACCCATAGTTAGAATGGTCGTAGTGAGGCTAAAACCTATTTTCTAAAGATAAAATTTGACAAGATAATGAATGAATTCTCGACTTACCCATTTCTTCCTTGTTCATACCCCTTGCTGAGTTCTTTTCGTCTGCCACATTGATTTTAAATTGTTGCGTTCTTACGCAAGTATCTTTTGACAGATGTTGATGAAGAACAACTACGCCGAGCGTGAAGGAGGCTATGCCGCCGAGTTGTGGCGTATGCTTCAGTTTCTTGGAGGTTTTGAGAGACCGCTCTACCGAGGGACTACACTTGTGCAAGCAGGACTGGTCATAGGATGGGACGCCCGGATCACGGTGTATGCTCGAGAGAAGACAAAGTTCAGTCGCCCTTTCCACTTCACCGCCAGGAGGTCTACCTTTGAGATGGGGATCCAAGAGGTGTCGCGTCGAGCAATGCAGCAGATCGCTCGCACTTACTCGAGGAGTTTGGAAGGCACTGATGTTTCATCACCACCCACGCCGAGACAGCAGAGCTCAACAGAAGCCGATAGAAGATGAGGATGCTACCGTCACTCACTTAGCCAGATTCGTCGCCGCTCAGGAGGAGCTGATCGAAGACACAGTTCAGGAGTTGAAGAAGGCTCGCGAACAGGTCGAGGAGGAGAAGAAGCACTTGCAGAATGCCCGTGAGTATGTCGCTTATGCTGCGGAAAGGATCGCAGAATTGGAGACTGCACTGTATGGTCAGGGTCCCGATCCAGTGTTGGAGTTGGATGCTCCAGACCCAGAAGAAGGACCAGAAGAGGCGCCACCTGCACCCGCGCCATAGCGACAGCAACAGCCAGATCCAGAGCTAGAGGAAGACGCCGCGTCGTCAACCACAGCTGCAGTTGTGGGGCATGGCGATTGTTTCGCGCCTAAGCCGCCGCACCCGCCGCAAGGAGGCAGTGGAGGTTTTCTCGACGAGTGATCGTAGGTTTTGCTGTTAGGACTCCTTCGTCGAGTCGCGTTATAGAATAAGGGTCAGCTTTAGAGGCGTTGGATCTTCATTGTTTGCTGAGTGTGCAGTATGTGTTGCAAGGCCCATAGGCATTGTAAGCGACCATACCAAATTATTACTATTATTAATAATAAAGTTGGATTTTGAGTTACATTTTTTTCCCCGCGTAAGTTTCCCTACTACTTGTGTATTCTTATTCCCTCTCATCTCTAAAACCTTGGAGCAATCGACAGATGGTGAACACTCGCGGAAACCTTGGAGGCAATGGAAGTGGTTCTCGCCCAGATGGGAATCCCAATGATGGAGCACCAGCACCGCCAGTTGACATGCAGAATTTCGGAGCTTTTCTTGCTGCTCAGACTCAGTTGATGCATGCTATGATGCAACAGATGCAGCACGTCACTGCTCAGGCCGCCGCTAATCAAGTCAATCAGGGACAACGCCAGAATACAAGACTGTCAGAGTTCATGAGGACTCATCCACCCACTTTCTCCGGGAATGCTAACCCGTTGGAAGCCGATGACTGGTTAAGGTCAATTGAGAGGAAGCTAAACATCGCTCAATGCATGGGAAATGAGAAGGTACTCTACGCTTCTCATCAGTTGGAAGGAACAGCCGCCGAATGGTGGGAGAACTTCTGTGCTACACGGGAGAACCCTCAAGACATCACTTGGGAGGAGTTCACAGCTGCGTTTTGTCAGTATCACGTGCCAGAAGGAATCATGGACCTCAAGAAAGAGGAGTTCAGAGCACTGAAGCAAGGTAATCAGCCTGTGGCCGAATACCTGAATAAGTTCACACAGCTTGCACGCTACGCACCTGAGGATGTAGCGATAGATAAAGCCAGGCAGTCTCGCTTCATGAAGGGACTTAACTCAGGACTGCAGGTGGGACTGATCACCCACACCTTTCCAGATTTCCAGGAGCTTGTGAATAAGGCGCTTATTCTTGAGGACAAGCGCAAGGAACTGGACGAGAATCGGAAGCGAATGATGCAACAACAGGGATCGCGTTAGGGAGTGCAGCAACGTTTGAGGGTTGCGCCAAATCAGTTTTTCAGATTCCAGCCGCAGAATGCTATAAGGACACCATCACCAGCACCAAGAACCGTCAATCAGAACTATCAGACCCCAAAGACCCGTAAACGCCACTTGGGTAGTCAACAGGGGCGGTGAGACGCTGCTACAATCGCAACGAGCTAGGACACTTCGCCAATGATTGTCCTAAGAAGACAGCAGGAGTGACCCGACCGCTTCAACTGGGATCCACACCAGCCAGACGCCCGGCGCCAGGAGCCAACCGAGGGACAGCACGGCCAGGAAGCGGCACCAGGCATCGTGGTGAGAGGCCGAGTCAACCATTTCACCGCAGATGCACCGCAGAATGCCACTGACGTCGTCTTGGGTAAGTTACTTGTTAACTCGATACTGCGGCAGCTTTGTTTGATTCTGGAGCTTCGCATTCGTTTGTTTCTCAAGGCTTTGCTGCTAAAAATGATTTGGAGATTGCAAGACTTAAATGCATGCTTTTAGTTCAAACCCCTGGTTCCGAACTCCGAACTAAAGTAGGATGTTTCGGGGTGAGAATATTAATAGATGGGATAGAGTTCCTAGCGAACCTTATTATGTTGGAAACCCAGACCTTAGATGTTATTTTGGGAATGGATTGGTTATCCAAACACAATGCTGTGCTAGATTGTGGGAGAAGGATTATCTCAGTTGAAAGCCCGTGTGGAAGGAAAGTGGAATTTCAAGCTACCGCTGTTAGAGATGAACAGTTGATGGTTAACAGTACCAAGGCAATCAGCATAGAAGATGTCTCAGTAGTGAATGAGTATCCGGATGTTTTTCCTGAATATCTACCTGGTATGCCGCCAGACAGGGACATAGAGTTTGTGATAGAGCTTGTACCTGGTACAGCGCCAATAGCAAAGAGACCCTATCGGATGTCCACCGAAGAATTGGTAGAGATGAAGAAACAGCTTGAAGAGTTAATGGAGAAAGGATTTATCAGACCGAGTTCATCGCCGTGGGGAGCGCCAGTTCTGTTCGTCAAGAAGAAGGACGAAAGTTTCAGGATGTGCATTGACTACCGTGCACTCAATGAAGTCACTGTGAAGAATAAATACCCGCTACCCAGGATCGATGACCTGTTTGATCAGCTGAGAGGAGCCGGAGTTTTCTCCAAGATTGATCTGAGATCGGGATACCACCAGTTGAAGATCCGATCGGAAGATATTCTGAAGACCGCATTCTCGTCAAGATATGGACATTACGAGTTTACTGTTATGTCCTTTGGTCTGACGAATGCGCCAGCATATTTCATGAATATGATGAATAAGGTGTTCATGGAATATTTGGACAAGTTTGTTGTTGTGTTTATAGATGATATCTTAATCTACTCCAAGACAGAGGATAAACATGCAGAGCACTTGAGGCGAGTTTTGGAAAAGCTAAGGGAACAGCAACTTTTCGCCAAGTTCAGCAAGTGTGACTTTTGGAAGGACAAGGTGGAGTTCCTCGGACATGTAATGACCGCAGAAGGAGTCACCGTTGATCCAAGCAAGGTAGAAGCTGTGTTACATTGGGAACAGCCGAAGACCGTGACACAGATCCGGAGTTTCCTTGGAATGGCAGGTTACTACCGCCACTTCATTGAAGGCTTTTCGACAATTGCGAAACCTCTTACGCAATTGTTGAAAAAGGAGAAGAAGTTTACATGGACGCCAGAGTGCGAGAAAGGTTTTCAAGAGTTGAAGAAGCGATTGACATCAGCGCCGGTGTTGATTCTACCGGATGTCAATCAAAGCTTTGACATTTATTGTGACGCATCGCGCCAAGGACTTGGATGTGTGCTGATGCAGAACGGAAAGGTCGTCGCTTATGCATCAAGGCAGTTGAGGCCACATGAGGAGAATTATCCAACGCATGACCTAGAACTAGCTGCCATAGTGCATGCTTTGAAGTTGTGGCGTCACTATTTGATTGGAAACAGATGTGAAGTATACACTGACCATAAGAGTCTTAAGTACATCTTCACCCAATCAGACCTAAACATGAGGCAGAGAAGATGGCTAGAGTTGATCAAGGATTATAATGTCGGGATCCACTACCATCCAGGGAAGGCTAACGTAGTTGCCGATGCTCTGAGTCGGAAAAGCCATACTGTGAACGTGTTGATAGCCACGAGTCAGGATGAGCTATGTGAGGATTTCCAGAGAATAAAGATTGAAGTAGTACCAGAAGGATTCTTGGCTGCATTAGAAGTGAAGCCTACCCTGGAGGATCAGATTCGGGAAGGACAGAAAGAAGATGACAAGATCCGCAGGATCAAGTCCAAGATGGATGAAGGCAAGGCAAAAGACTTCAGACTGGACGAGCAAGGCATGTTATGGATGCAGTATCGAATCTGTGTGCCAAACCAGAAGGAGCTGAAGCAATTGATTCTAGAAGAAGCCCATGACTCTAAGTATTCAATTCATCCTGGAAGTGCCAAGATGTATCAAGATTTGAAGGAAAGATTCTGGTGGCCGAGCATGAAGCGTGAAGTTGCCGAGCATGTTGCGCTGTGCGACATATGCCAGAGAGTCAAGGCAATGCATCAGAGACCAGCAGGATTGCTACAGCCGTTGAAGATACCTGAGTGGAAATGGGAGGAAATCGGAATGGACTTCATTACCGGTTTACCCAAGACTCAAGGAGGATATGACTCCATATGGGTTATAGTAGACCGCTTGACTAAGGTTGCCCACTTTATTCCAGTAAAGACCACTTATTCGGGAGATAAGTTAGCTAAGTTGTACATGACCAGGATCGTCTGTTTGCACGGAGTGCCGAAGAAGATTGTATCGGACAGAGGTACCCAGTTTACCTCAAGATTCTGGAATAAACTGCATGAAGCCATGGGAACCCGTTTGAACTTTAGTACAGCATATCATCCGCAGACGGATGGGCAAACAGAAAGAGTCAATCAGATTTTGGAGGATATGTTAAGAGCGTGTGCATTGGCTTATGCTACCTCTTGGGATAAGAGTCTGCCGTACGCGGAGTTCAGTTACAACAATAGCTATCAAGCAAGTTTGCAAATGTCGCCATTTGAAGCACTATACGGTCGACCTTGTCGAACACCGTTGAATTGGAACGAGACGGGTGAACGTCGTGTCTTTGGACCTGATATTCTCCAAGGAGCCGAAGAACAGATTGCCATGATCAGGGAGAGATTGAAGATAGCCCAATCACGACAGAAGAGTTATGCTGACAACCGTCACCGAGACCTGAGTTTCGAACCGGAAGACTTCGTGTATCTCAGAGTCACACCACTCAGAGGAGTTAAGAGATTCCATGCCAAAGGAAAACTTGCGCCGAGATATGTTGGACTATTCAAGGTTCTCAACCGCAGAGGTGAAGTTGCTTACCAACTGGAGTTACCGCAGTCACTAGCAGGAGTACATGACGTGTTTCACGTGTCACAGTTGAAGAAGTGTCTCCGAGTACCTGAGGAACAGACACCGCTAGAGTCAATTGAGCTACAAGAAGATCTGACTTACAAGGAACACCCCGTGAAGATTTTGGACACAATGGATCGAGAAACGAGAAACAAGTCAACCCATTTCTGCAAATTTCAATGGAGCAACCACGCGGAGAGTGAAGCAACTTGGGAGCGCGAAGAGGATTTGAAGAAAGAGTTTCCGAACCTATATTTTTAGAAAGCCCTGAATCTCGGGGACGAGATTCTGTTAAGGGGGGAGGTTTGTAACACCCCAAAATTTTGCTTTTCTTAAATTCATGTGTGATTTGGCACTTTGGTGAATTTTTGGAATTTTCTGGAATTTATTTGGATTTATTTGGAATTTATTTGAATTTATTCCATTTTGAAATAATTAAAGAATTTAACTTTGCAAATAAAATTTTGTTGGAAATATTTGATTTGAGTCCAAAATGATCCAAAATATTTTCCAGAATTTTTTTGGAATTTTTCTGAGTATTTTGCTATTTTTAATGAATTAAATGAATTTCTGGGAATTAATTGAATTATTTAATCGCTGGAAAATAGCGAGTGGGTTTGTACTGTTCATCCGACCGGACCCGAGTCTGAGTCAGACTCGAGTCCGACCCGAGCCAGACCCGAACCCTAATCGCGTGACCGTTGGATCTTGATCCAACGGCCACGATTGAGCCACGTCACCCGAGCCCGAGTCCGACCGAGCCAGCCAGCTAGCCCGAGCCAGACCCGAGCCAAACCCTCGCACCGTTGGATCTTGATCCAACGGCTGACGTTGAGCCACGTCACCCAATCCGAATCCAACTCGGATTCCGCCGCCGCAACGGAGTGGGCCTCGATTTTCGCGTGTTTCACGGACGCCGAGGGCCCTATTTAAGCGCCGCCACCGCTGCCGTGACGCCGAATTCAGTGCACACCCGTAGCCCTAGCTCACGCTGCCAGAGCCACCGTGGTTGCGCCGCAATCGCTCGACGGAGTTCGAGGAGCGTTCCGCCGCGTTCAATTGCAGTTTCCGCCGCCGTCCACCGTCCTCCACCGCCGTTGAGCCCAGATCCGGAACCGCAAGATCAAGCCGCGTTAGAGGAGACCCTTCACTTCGCCGAAGGAGCCCCGCAACGCCGTCGCCGTGGTTGCCGTCTTCGTCTCCGGTGAACCAGCCCTGCCGTAAGCCATCGCCGGACCTCGAGCTCCACCAGCCGTCCGATCCAGATCCAAGGGTCCAGATCGCGCCACGTCACACCCCGGTGAGATCCCACGTGCTAATCCCAGATCTATTTCCAACCGTTGGATCTAGATCCAACGGCGTAGATTGTGCCACGTAGCCTAAATCGCACAGTACTAGATCCATTCTCAGCCGTTAGATCTAGATCGAACGGTTAGGGTTAGCGACGTTGTTTACGTTAGATGATCTTGACCGTCCGATCAAGATCGAACGGTCCAGATCAGCTGAGTAGTTTTTCTTCTGCGTTAGGCTAGATCCGATCTGGGCCGTTGATTTTCAAATCAACGGCCGAGATCATGCCACGTGGCCGGGAGGCCGACCGTCACGATCCGATCGGCGCTTCGCGCGTGGAAGCGTGTCAGAACACGCGAGGCCAGCGTGTCGATGGGGCCCGGTATCGGCCGGTCGACCAAGTGCACCATGACGTCACGGCGGCGTCACGGTGAAACCGGTGTCGGCCGTCCTCAGCCATGCGTGATGACGTCACTGCTGATGTCATCCGAGGGGCCCACCTGTCAGTGTCACGCGTGAGCCGTGGACCGGGTCCACGGTGGACCGAGCCACGCCCGTGCGCCGGGTCCATGGACCCGAGGCGACGTGGTGGCACCCGATTGGTCCACGTGTCATGCTGACGCAATAAATGAATTTCCGAAAAAGAAAATGATTTATTAATTCGAATTATTGATTTCAGAATTTGATTCAAACTTCAAACGCTTCTAACTTTTACATTCTAACTCCGATTTGAGTGATTCAAATTTCTAAATTTGTATAAAATTGAGATCTACCTAATGGTGAATTTTATTTAATTTTTGAACTAAAGTTTTTCTCTGAATAATTATTTAATTGATTATTTAAACTTTAAACGTTTATAACTTTTGCGTTTCAACTCCGATTTCGACGATTCCAGTTCCTAAAAATTTATAAAATGATGTTCTCTCTGTTTATGGACCTTATTTGGATGTTTAGACACTTTTTGTCTACTGTTTATTTATTTATTGCTATTTGCACGCTTTACGAGTAGACGTTGAAGTGCCCGAAGGCTTCGAAGGTGAAGTGTTGACCCAGGAGCTAGCTCAGGACCAAGAGCAAGTACTTTTTGAAGGCAAGTTGTGCTTTGACCATGTTGATCCCAATTTCCAATTAATTTGGTTTAAGCTATTGCATGCTAGTTTAATTAGAAAATGCTTTACTTAATTATGGGTAATTAGATATAAGCCAAATTGTTGAATGACACCTTGGTTAATTACATATGTGCCATGACCCTTGTCACCCTAGTTGAGGATTAAATAGTTGGACATTACTAAATTGCCAACATGGGAATTTAGGTCGTTGTAGAGTATTACTTAGACCTGCTACGTGCTCATGACATGATTTTGGACACTCAAATGTTAACATTGACTTAATGATATATTGAACCTGTTTTTGGAAAAGTATCATGTGATGTTGATGGCACGTGGTGCATGGTAATCAACTGGGATTTGATAAATAGTTTTTGACCGGGGCATGTGGCAAGAATGATCGGGTGGGCCAGTTGTGGCACCGGGAACGTTGTGTTGGTTCTTCGGGTAGTCTTGCCCTGGTCACCCTAAGGACTTAACCTTGCAAGCCTTTGAACTGAGTCAAGCGTGCAACCACATGTCTGTAATGGGACGGACCTAGTTGATTAAGTTGCTAATAACGTACCTGTGGGACCTCAGGATGTCAACTACACCCTTTGTGTAGTTGTACGGGGGAGCGTACCGGGGCTGCGGCCAGGTACCCATCTAACGGTGGATTGGCCTAAACTTCGCCTTCGCTAAGGGAAGGGTTAGTGTGCAATCGCCGGGGAGGACCACTTGTGCTGTTAGTAGTTTCCGAAAGACTATTACGGACACTCGCCTTTGTGGTGTTTGACTGTATCTTGTGGGAAAAGTGCATAACCTCTGCAGAGTGTAAAAATCTATTCGAATAGCCGTGTCCGCGGTATTGGACATCGCTCGGGAATTACAGTCAAGGATTAGACTTTCTTGAAAATAACTTGTATTTGAAAGGTTGGGTTTGGTTTATTAATGATGTTGATGGAAATGTGAGTTAGGATTTGGGAAAGATGTTTACTTAACTCCTGGAAAAGTTATTGATCTTATACTTGTTTCTACTGCTTTCGAATCTAGTTATGTTACTTTTTAAATGCTGTTTAAATGCAAATATACCCTGAGCTATTCCTTTGTACTAAGCCATGCATGTAGTATATTAGTTGCATTCTGTGCATGACTTGCTGAGTACCAAGTACTCACCCTTGCCACAATACAACAACAGTTGAAGAGGAGTCTACACCAGCTTTGGAGGAGGAACTCCCAGAAGATCCGTCTAACTAGGGAGCGAGCCCAGTCAGTTGCCTGTGGTATACTGGATGGCGCCACGAAGTTATCTTATTTTCCGCTGCTTTTACTTCTCTCTTATTAAGTTTCGCCCTGCGTGGCGTATATTTGTAACTTGACCATAAGGTCAAGCAACCAGTTTGATTATTGAATTAAAGTACTTTATTAGTATCGAGTGGTATGATTGTGATATTTACCGATGTTAAGACTGTGTGCACTAGCGCGTTCCTGGACTAGTGCTGAATACACAGATGGTCCGGATTTGCAAATTCGGGTCCCGACATTAACTAATTCCCAAATTACTTAAAATCATTTTTAGTTGAATTAGCATACAATAATTTGATAACATAATTTTAAAACATGGGATCAACATGATCAAATCATAACTTGCCTTGAAAAAGCTCTTGATTATGCTCTAGACTTGCTTCTTGGGCCAACACTTCTCCTTCGAAACCATCAAGCATCTCGATGTCTACGCGAAACGGATAAATAACCAAATAAGTACTCGAAATAGAGAGCAACATAACACTAAAAATCAAATAAATTTTACCATTAAATAGAGCACAGTTTTACAAATTTTGAGGCTCTAGAATCATCTCAATCGGAGTTCGTATGAGCAAGAACAACCAATTTGAAGTTTGTAAATAAATTAAAAAGAATAAACCGAATTAATCTATTTATTTTTCTATTGAAAATTCACTAATATGACGTAATCTTGAGTCAACTAGACACGTGGCTCATCCTGGAGCTGACACCTAGCACGGGTAGGGGTGGAATCTAGGGTGTACATTCAAAATCAGATGGCTACGATCCAATCTAATCCATGCAATTTCATCGCAGACGTGGACAATCTCGTGACTGCCATGCATCTTGATCTAGATCAACCAGCTTTGATCGGACGGCTAATACTCGCCCTATGCAGATCTACATGATCTAATATGAATCGTTCGATCCAAAATCTATGGCTAAGATCATATCTATCTCGTGACAACCTCCAGGACACGTGGAGATTCATCACCATAGCCACATGGCACAATAGGCGCCGTTCATCCCTTGATCTAACGGTCTAAATTGGTCAAATCTACGAAGAAGAAATTGCCTGGATTCGTGACATGCGTTCTCACTTGAGCCGTCCGATCCGGATCCGACGATTGTTGAAGTTCATGAGGTCTTGGTGATGGTGTGGTGATGAGCTCTTGCCAGGGATGAAGACGACAATGTATGGCACGATGTCCTGAGCTCCTCCGGCGATCTCCAGTAGTACACCCGAGTTGTCTCGATGCGGAGAGTCCGAAGATGGCCCTGCGCATGGCGGAGCAGCAGCGTTCATGGTGGAAGGAGAAGGGTATCATGGAGGCTGGCTCAACTACAGCAACAAATTCAGTGGCAATGGTGGTGGCTTGATCTCCAACGCGTAGGGCTACGTGCACGGCATGAAGCGCAGAACCCGGTGGGGGTATTTATTAGGCCTAGACAGTCATGCTAGGCCCGGATTTCACGGAGAAGCCGTTGCGGTGGTGGAGTCCGATAGGAACTCGACGAAGTTGACATGGCTGCCATCTGTCCGTCCACGCGGTGCAGATCCAGCGGCACACATGCGCGCGTGACATGGCCAAATCTCAGCCGTTAGATTGGTAGTCAAGGGCCTAGATCTAGGGTTTGGATTCGGCACGGGGTGGGCTGCAAGTTAACGGGCTTGGACCATTGCGCCTCGGCCCAATAAGGTTTGCGATTTTTTTCCTTTTTATTTTTCTTATTTAAAATACTGCTAGTAATTCAAATAATTTGGGGAAATAGCAAAAATACCAAAAAAGTTTCTAGAAAAATTATAAAAAAAATATTTTGGGACATTTTGAACTCAAATAAAATATTTTCAAAAAAACTTTATATGAATTTTTTAAATATTTAAATATTTCAATAAAGGACTTAATTCAAATTAATTCCCAATAAATCCAAATAAATTCCAAAAAAGTCCAAAAATTCAAATAATTCAATAAATGCAATAAAAACAAAAATTAGGATGTCACACATGTTAAGATCATAGGAAGCACGTGAGGCGCGCCTGTGGGTCAAGACGAGGGAGGAGATGATGGCACGTGACGAGCGCTTCAGGGCCAAGATGTTGGCGATGATCTCCCAAAGTCAAAGTAATGTGATCTCGCCTCTCATAGAACTACCAGTGATATGCCCTAGCAGTTGTGCTTCCAGAAATGATCAGCCCGATCCCCAGCTGAAGGTAATAAGTGTTTCTGACTAAAAGGTATGGGGGTAAACTAAACAATGATTTCGATCAAGTTGCGTATTTCTTGCAGGCGCCTGCTAAGTGCCAGCTAGTCCTGATCGAAGAATGATTTACCATTGAGGCTAGCCGTGGGATTGCATTCCCATTCAAGGAGGATGACATGGTGCATGATAGCCCTTTGGGGAAGGGCTACATGAGGGTGCAGGTGGACCATGCCCGCGATGAATTCATATCTCATGTGCTGGAGTTCCCCTCGAACGAAGATATCACCACTCTCGGGGAAGCATGGATGTCGTTCATCAAGTGGCCCAGGACGGGTGTTGTACTGCTGAAGGTATAAACCAGTGCATCTTCTCCATCATTCTAATATTGTAACACATCACATTACATATGAATGTGCTTTCCAGGTTACTATGACTCTTGCACCTGCTCCTTTTCTTGCTCCTGCACCTGCTTCTGCCACTTTGATTGCTCCTACACCTGCTCCTGCCACTGCGAATACTCCTGCACCTACTCCTCCTCCTGCTCCTGCACCTCTACAGCTGCACCTGCAACTTCTCCTACACTTGCTCATGCTCTTTCACCTGATCGTGCGCCTGCTCCTCATGCTCCTGCTCCTGCTCCTACTCCTTGTCTCGACCCTTACAGACTCCGTCTGTCCAGAAAGAAAAGTTAACAGATGCTAGGGTGCCTCCATACGAATTTAAGGCATACATGCAAGGAAAGTCCCTTATCCCTCCGCACGTATTGAATGCTCTAATCCGAGCTTCTCACTTGTTGCATGGATGGTACTACGACAAGGCAAATGCGGCCGAGTGTCAAATCGATTTCCCTGTTCAGTATCGAGGGGGACATTTGCACCGCATGGAGTATGGGACATTCCTAGTGAGTTTCAAGGATCTGTTCTGGTTGTACAACCTAAAAGCCATTGATATTTCTACTAAACGAACCTGGACGCTATGAGTATCTCACCATACAACATGAGGCTATGACTGTTATAGGATAATGAGGCAGCGAGCCAAGACAGATCGAGATCCAATTGAGTTCATGGTCCCCGAGATGGTGTCTTCGACCATGGCTAGGATTGAATCAGAGTTTGTTGCTAACTACATTAAGCACGCATTTAATGCTGAGGCAAAAAAGGGCTTCATTCTCTTCCCGTACCACGAGGAGTAAGTACTACTCTAATGACTTTACCCTTAAATTACTTATATGCATGTAAACCGTATATGAATATATTTTCTTGCACTGCATAACATTTTAATAGTAACCATTGGGTTCTACTCATGGTTGCTCCGAAGGAAAATAAAGTCTACACTTTTAATTCGCTCGAGAGGAGACCAATGGCCTACGCGATCAAGGATGTTTTGCAGAAGTAAGTAAATTCCTCTAAAGTAATACTTTTTGTAATCAACTATGTTTATTTTTTTCCTTAATGATATCTCTCCAATGTATGTAGTGCTTTCTCGTTGTAAGTTGCTGAAAGAGGGCAACACGATGACAAACTACATAGCCAGCTGGAGTGAAAGCGCTTCATGGTACAAATCCCTAGCATAGTTTTTGCTAATATCTAATGTTCGTCTCCTAATAATTTGATTTTCTTTCTTCACAGTGTCGTCAACAGGGGTGCAACGACTTTTGTGGCTTCTACGTCATGCATCACATGATGATCCTGATCGATAACTCATACATGTTCCCCATGGTATACATGTATACATGCATAATAAGCTCAGCCTTTTACATACTTATTTTAAAACTTAAATTAGTGCACTACTTTTAATTTTGCGGGAACTCAATATCCCCCTCAAGAGCCTAGACAACAAGGATCTCCATAAACTACGAGACCACATATGTTTGTGGTATTGGACAGAGGTTATAGCAGAGGACGGTAAGTATAGAGATGACAAAGCCTCCTACTAGTCCATATATATGTTGTAAACAATATTTTATCATGTGAATGTGATATGTGTTCTGTGAATGTGATGTGGTTGTGTTGGCATTGTGATGTACTGCGAATGTGAATGTTATGTGCTATGTTAATGTGAATATTCTGTGATATTGTCATATTGTGTTACATGTACTGTGATTTGTATTGTGATACTGTGAAATTGAGGCTTTTTCGGATGGTGTACATGGTCAGAAATGTATTGCAATCAGTTTAATTTAAAAACTGACATAGATGTACTAGTATTGCAATTGGTTTTATTTAAAAACCAACAAAGATGTACGAGTATTGTAGTCGGTTTTAGTTCAAAACTGACACATATATCCTAGTATTGCATTCGGTTTTAGTTCAAAGCCAACACAGATGTCCTAGTATTATAATTGGTTTTAGTTAAAAACCGACACAAATGTACAAGTATTGCAATTGATTTTAGTTAAAAACTGACATAGATGTACTATTAATTATTACAATCGGTTTTATTTAAAAAACTGATTGTAATGACTGATTATTGCTGTCACGCGAGAATCAACTATGACAAAGCCTCCTCATCACTGTCTAAAGACTTTGTGTCGCTACTAACATCGACGTTGATGACGAAAAACAACCGATGGTGATGTATATTCCTGTAGTTGAGCGGTTTATGTATCGAGTATAATAAGAGTAACATTTCTTCAACTTAGAACATCTAGTAATGTTTTTTTAATCTTATCTTAATGGACTAAGGGAAATGCATTCAATCTTTATGACATATTGCTTAAAAGGTGCTCAGGATAAGTTTGTTAATAACCTTTGCATTGAGTGGGTTGCTGCAGATGCTACTAGAATGGATCTTAGCTTTAGTTCATATCTGTACCTGCAGTTCTTAGAATTCCCCAAATAGGATTGACAGCCACTTCGAATATGATATGCTTGTGTTGTGAATGTTATGTACTATGTAAACAATATTATGTATTGTGAATATTATGTGATATTATGAATGCGATATATTTGTATTGTGAATGTACCGTAATTTTTTATGTGGGGTTGTTTTCGGGGTCATTACAATCGGTTCTGAGTTGGAACCGATCGTGATGACCATCTCATTGTGATGACTATATTATCTCTATCGCGTGAAATCCAACTGTGATAGAGTCTCATTATCACTATCTAAAGACTTTGCATCATCACTAAACCGACTGTGATAATAAAAAAAATCGATTGCGATGTATATTCTGTATTTGTATTTTCGCTCGCTCTGGGCAGTCGGGCACGTATGAAATCCCACCGACCACGTTAATGCCGAGTGTAACCGCGACACCTCCCGTTGAGTACGGAGTAGCACTAGCTCGTAAGAAAGTGAGCTTGAGGCCGTCTAGTATATACTAACCGTGATGAATTTGTCAGAATTTGATCCTAGGTTGCCCCTGGTTTGAGTTTTGACCATGCATGGCTTTCAACTCGATCGGGACAAGTCCCCCGATCCCATGCGCATCCCAGAATTGACAAATGGCCGGTCGTTACCTGCTGCACGGATGACCACAGACGGAGTACATCCATCTGGCAGGCACGAAAACGGTTGTTGCGCGGTGCCTGCCATGCATGAAATGCTACTCTACCTTAAAAAACGACTCCGCGAGCGGTCAAACTGCAGATACGCGCCCCAAATCAAGAGCTAGTTAGATTGGCCTCAAGTGTCTTTTCCCCTTGTCGATATCATCGTATCGCAACCAGCCTGATAAAAATGACGGCGTGCGCGCGGCTTGCATGGATGCCAGGGAATCCCCGTCCGTCCCACACGTACGCATGCGTGGATTGGAGATCAATTACTCGATCGGCGAAGGGACCAGGCGACGACAGCGACGTGAAACCATTGTCGCGACCTCGTGGCGCCGCACGATGCAATGCCATCTTACGTCCCAAGAGCGTTCGGTTTTCGGGTTTGCCGCTCCGTTGTGGCTACATTTCCGCAAGGGCATCATCCTTTGGGGGAGGCACTACTACGGAAAGGGCCTTTAGTGCCGGTTTAAAAGAGCCTTTAGTACCGGTTTTTGAACCGGTACAGGCCATCCGGATCGATGCTCATGACATCGATCCGGTTCTCTCACCGATCTTGATAGCGATCAAGATGCGGTTGGTAGTCACACGTGGTAGCGCATCGTGAGACCCTGTGGACCTTATTAGTACCGGTTGGTGTCTCCAACCGGTTCTGATGATTCCCTCATCAGTACCGATTGTTTTATCTAACCGGTACTGATGGGTTGTATATAATATATATGTAAATATGTGTGTGTCCAATACTGGCTATTATATATAATATACTACAATATATATAATCAAATCACGGTGACTTCATGTGTGTGTTAAATCACAACGAATTAAAACACATATAATTTAATCATGCACATTTGCCTGATAATAAAATCACTGTACATTCATTAACAAATTTAATTACATATAATGTACTACAATATGTACACAACTTTAATTACAACTCCAGTATTTCTTTTCCTTCATTGGGATTTTTTACGTGCATCGCTCTTGCTAGCCGTAGATGTCGAGAATGATGATTCACCGGTCCTTATCGAAGGGCCCCACCTGTTAAAATTTGGTTCGTGGAACTCGCCTTTTGCATTTACAACCTCATCGTAAATGAAGCCAACGAGTTGTTCTTGAATTGCTCGCACTCGCGCCGGCGAGAGTTCCGAACCTTGTTCCGCCAAATATTGAGGCACCTGCTGTTAAGTCATTAACAAATCAATCCTTGAATTTGTACAAGATGTAAGGAGTAATATACATCGTTAAAGGTAGTAATTATATTTACTCACCCCCTTATCGCCTTTTAGCATGCGGTCAGCGGCTCCGGTTTGGGTGTGCAAAAATTCACATACATAGTAACAAGATAAATTGTTGCCCGCCGATCGACTCAAGATCTGCGGTTGAAAAAGTTGAAAGCATGAAATGAATGCAAGGAAATTAACTTAACTAACCAAAAAGCTAGCATTATGATATACGTACTTGAGAGGCTGTTGTAATTTCAAATTTCTCCTTGAATGCGCCCCTATTTTTAGCACGAAACTGTGCGAATGCACTACACATGTGATTACCAATTGTACATGATTAGAATTTATTTCAAATGGAAGGAAATAGAAGTAATACAATAATGAAAGGAACAAGAATTAATACCGGTCGAGCAAATCGATGAAGGTTTGATACGTTTGAACTGGTTTCCTTCTCGAGTCCATAATTGTGATCCGACTATGATCTAGCTCGATCATAATAAGAATCGATGAAAACTGTACATATGTCAACATAGATAACTAATTAGTTCTAACATAGTGTTATGAAAAAGGAGTAGAACAAGGCGGTACGAAAACACATACTCATGTGCGTAGGGTAGATATATCCTTGACTTATATTGATGTCCCATTAGCGCATTGTATATGTTAGTCCGTGTTTCGCTTGGGCTGTATCTAACGGTTGTCTCGTTGATAACTAATGGGTCCATGAATCCTATGTCAAAAATTTGATCCCTTCGGCATCTTTGTATCTCCATGCTACACAAGAAGAAATTAGTTAGGCTTACAAGGTCCGTACTCTACAAGGGCACGCACGATGGTTTTTTTTGTAAATAAGACACTTACAGAGTCCAGCAACCCACCAAGGACGCGCTGAGGCGTGCATGCAGTATAGATCATACATGACGTGCCATTCGATAAAAATTCACCGTCACCGTGATAAAAATCTTGATCCTTGTACTTGACAGCAAACAACTGTAGACCATGCTTGGTCGCTTCCAAGTACCATTCATGGAATTGCCGCATCTTTGTCGTTAGCTGGAGCAGCTCCTCACGCCTGACCAATGATCCACCCAATGTAAATGGCCATCTTACTTGGGCATACTCAATCTCTGCTGAGCCTAATATTTGATTTGGGTCAAGGCCAGTTTCATCAAAGAATTGTAGCATCGCCTTAGCCTTCTCCTTCTCCTTCTCCTCAGCTGCCCACTCCTTGTGGCATTCCTTTCGCAATGTGCGCTCGTAGTTTGATTGGCGAGGCATTTCTTTTTTATCCTTCAAATTTGTAATAGTCCTCAAGCCTTTGTGAAATTCTTTCGTGCTAGGTTGAACCTTCTTCTTTGGTGACTTGGGTCTAAAAAATTCAGTTACCTCACCTTGTACAATCTTATTGGTCTCCTCGTCGGTCATATCGTCGCCCGGCCGAAAGTGGGCGCAACTTCTTGGATTGGGTGGAGGACGCGTCTTCTTGGGAGTCGCTGGCTGAGCTGGCTTGTTTCCTTTGGTCGGCGCCTTCTTGGGAGGAGACGGTCTTCTTGTGGGTCTTAAGTGCACGGGAGGTGGTGTAGAAGTTGGCGCATTCTTGGGAGGAGACGGGCTTCTCGTAGGGCATATGTGCACGGGAGGTGGTGTAGGAGTCGGCGCCTTCTTGGGAGGAGATGGGCTTCGTAGGGCTTATGTCGGCAGGTGGTGTAGGAGTCGGGCTTCTTCTTGGGCTTGGGTGTGCGGGAAGTGGTGTAGGAGTCGGGCTTCTTCTTGGGCTTGGGTGTGCGGGAAGTGGTGTAGGAGTCGGGCTTCTTCGCAGAGAGGACACATCCATGTTATCTCGAAAAATTATGTGCAGTTTGCGCCATAGGATGAAAGTGTGTACCACCTCTCCTAGCTTCGTACTCACGTCACCTCCGGGAATTTCGAGCTCAAGGTCCTCGTAAACTGGGCAAACCTCCTCCACCGAGACCTTGGAGTAGTTTGACGGTATCTGTTGGCAATGGATGAGCTGCCCACTGGGTGAACCATGCCATGCGCCGCCTTCAAGGAGAGGTTTCGCGCCCCGACATGCAGCTCACAAGGTGTCTGCTGCCTGATGTCATCTACGGGTACTGTCCCAAGTCCGGCAGGCAGCCACCGGAAGCCTTGTTGCTCATTGCCGGTGGGGTGATGATGTTAGGATTCTGGGAGGTTCTGGCACGTCTCCGTTGTTGCCTCTGGGCTAATTGTTCCTCTATTTGAGTCATCGTTCTTCAAGCGCACTAAGTTGTTCTGCATGTCGAGCCTTGCTTCTCATTCGACTCCTATAGGTCTCGGCGTCCTGAGCGAAACCAACCTTCCAAGGGACGACGCCAACGCCTCGTGTACGTCCAGGGTGCTCTGGGTTTTGTAGAGCCCTTGTTAGCTCGTCATTCTCCCTGTTTGGCACGAAGCTACCTTGGGAAGTCTCCTCGATGGACTGCACAAGCCTTCTGGCCACATCTCTCAAAGACCTCCCCAAACACCGCATTGCCGTTATCATCGAGGCCACCGTGTGAGCATAGAACCAATGCTTTGCTCTGTCGAGCCATTCCATTGTTGCGAGTGTGACACCCTTTGCTAGCAGGTCATGCTCCCTCTTCTCCCATTTGGGTATTGCTTGGCGGTAACCACCAGGGCCGAGTCGGTGGTGGTAATTCTTCTTCTGTGCATTCAGCTTGTTCTTCTCACTCAAACTTTGACCTTCCTCCGAAGTCTTGTAGTTCACTTAACGCTTCCTAGTGATCTTGCAACTTCGGGAACTTGTTGAAGTCGGGCGTTCGATTCTCCTTGATATACTCTATGTTCAACTTCTTTTTATAAGTTTGGAATGCGATGGCCATCTTCTTGAGAGTGTAACTCTTCACCTTCTCTTCGGTCCCTTGGGGAAGGTGAATGTCTCTCGACATCGTTCCAAAGCATGTTTTTCATATCTTCAGGAACCCGATCCCATTTTGCTATGCTAATGGGCACGTGGTCCCTAACGTGGACGCCGCATGCCGAATTGAACGGCCCAATCACCGTCAAGGGTTTCTGAGGTTGGCCGTTCTCGTTGACTTCGGTGACAACATATCTTGCCTTTGGCTTCTTGGTTGGACCTCGCTGTTGTGATTGCACGCTTGGTTGATCGGTGCGAAAGCATGGTACAATCATGAACGGGTCAAAATGTTGGCTTAGCATGATAGTGAAATCGACAATCATTAACGTGATTGATTGTTACCTCCGTGGCCTCATCGTGCTCTGCGGCCTCATAACCACCATCTCCATAATCAAATTTGTCATAAATTCTTCTGATCAAATCCTTCGCCGTCCATCGTTGTTTCTTAGGCTAGAAGAAGGTATTGAAAAGTAACGGCGTGGAAGCCGGCGAGGAACAAATGTTGATTAGACCAACTCCATACTCATGTGCGTAGGGTAGATATATCCTTGACTTATATGTCAATGTACTCCAAATGACAACTAGCTAGGGCTTGTTTTTCTTTGTACGTATTGCTAGTTGTATGATGAAGTATGTGATCCATATAAGAGCAAGCGGCACGAGTTGAGTGGTTCCCTCTTTAGATATTTTTGTCTCACTAATACTCTATGTTAACTCTTGTTTTACAAAATATGAGTTAGGGATTACAGGTAAATGAACAATTAAGTAGTATCAAACCAAGCGTATGTGTAACATGAATACCCCACTATAAAAGACAAGTTTGCTTGGATTAGCCATGACATTATGTAGTTTGTGTTCCATTTATAAAGGAGAACACGTAACAGATGCACCATGCAAAATTGATAGCATCTCTCAATAAACTCAATATCATGTACAATAGAAAACGGAATTGTAGCTTGTGCTTCATTTATAAAATTGATAGCATCCAATCCGTGCTCTATCTCAACAAGCTCTATCTCAACAACTATCAAGTAGCAGAAATGAAAGAACTACCTTATTTGTTTATGCGATTATTATACTAGCAACATAGAATTATTTTTGACTCCACATAACCTATCACAGAGACACAGCATTCATTCAATATTCGTGAACAAGATCACAACCTCCACGGGACGGTGGCGCGGTCGGGCGAGCTACGGGACAGCGGCGCGGTCGGGCGAGGAGCCCGAGGGCCGCGCCGTCGGCGCGATCGGCGAGCTCGGACGGCGGCGCAGTCGGGCGAGCTCGGAGGGCGGCGCGTCGTCGTCGGAGGGGGCACGAGCTCCAGGACGGCGCGCTGTCGGCGAGCTCGGGAGGGTGGCGTCGTCGGAGGGCGAGCTCCGGGGCAGCGGCGTGGTCGGGCGAGCTCGGAGGGCGTCGTCGGAGGGGGCACGAGCTCCGGACGGGCGCGCGATCGGCGAGCTCCGGAGGGCGGCGTCGTCGGAGGGGGCGAAGCTCGGACGGCGCTATCGGGCGAGCTCCGGGAGGCGGCGTCGTCGGAGAGGGGGCACGAGCTCCGGACGGCGTGGCGCTTGATCAGGCGAGCTCGGACGGCGGCGTCGTCGGAGGCGGCGTGATCGGAAATGGGAGTAAATCGGCGGGAGGAGCACCAAAGTGGGGAAGAAATGGCGGCGGCGAGGTTTATAGGGGCCCCATCGGTCCGGTTGGTTTAACCAACGGGATTGATATACATATCGATGCAGGTTAGATACACCAACCGGGTGATCGTTCCACATATGACTCACGAAGGAAAACCTAGGTTGGCTATCGATGCGGTGGGTGTATCCAACCTGCATCGATTATATCACATCGATCTTGGTTAAATACACCAACAGTCTTGATTAGAATTAAATTCAAAATCTCTTTAGAATAAAATGAAAGAAAAATCAATTATTGCTTCTTTGCTTAATAAAAGTAATAAATTATACTTATTCGGTTATTCCACACTAAAATGATTTTTTTTTAAAAAAAAGATTAATAGTCATTTATAAATTCCTTTTATAGTTTCTACAATTCAACAATAATATTGAAAATCTATATTTTCTTTAGAATATTAGTTTATGAATTATAAATATAAAAATAAAATGAAGTGATTTGTCACTCTTATAATTCCAATTCAAATTTTCACCTTGTTACATGCATATCACAAAGCATGGGAACACAGTAGACTAGATTTAACATGAAAAAAGAAAACTAAGCATCCATCAGTGATAGACTATAACTTGTAACAACGGACTATACAACAAGGTTGGACTTATTTGCTAACATACTTTGTTTTTACAAGCGATCCTTCATTATGATCGCGGCATACGTAAGGAGATTGCTCTGTATCATTCAGGGCACTAATGTCTACGTCCACTGTGAAAGGAGGCAGCTCGTCGAACTGATTATACTCTTCTTCGTCCGTGACGCCCTCAACTCCGACAATCCTTCTTTTACCTGAAAGAACCACGTGGCGCCTTGGTTGATCGCCACTGCTAGTATTCTCATTCTGATTTATGTTTTCGGTAGATTTGTCATGCTGCCTCTTCCTTTTAGTAGGCTTGTCCTTCGCTTTTTCGGTTTCTTTGTCCATGTCCATCACATAGAATACCTGTGTCACATCATTAGCAAGCACGAACGGTTCGTCCCTATAGGCCACTTGCTTGAGGTCCACGGTTGTCATACCGTACTCATCGATCTGCACGGCCGCTAGTTTGACCCATTGGCACCAAAGCAGAGGGACTTTTAAAGGTCCGCACTCGAGCTCCCAGATCTCTGTATGAAACCATAGTAGGTATCCAGCTTTCTATTTTTGTCCAAGGCATCTATACTGACGCCGCTGTTTTGGTTGGTGCTCTTGCTATCACTGGCTATCGTGTAAAATGTGTACCCATTTATCTCATACCCTTGGAATGATACGATTGTCGTGGACGGTCCCGAGCCAAGAGTTTCAACTGTTCATCATCTGTCTGGTTGCCCAGCAGTTGCTTTTGTAACCAACCGCCGAAATGATCCATTTGCTCGACTGCGATCCACTTATCTGACTTCTCTGGGTATTGGGCACGTAGACTCATCTCGTGAGCATACATATACGAGCCACTTTGATTGCTTGTTTCAATCTTGTGAAATGTGCTTGTTTAAATGAAAGTAGATCGCCGCTATAGGATTCTTTTCTCCCTAAAGTCCCTTTTCCCCGGAGCCTCCCCTCATGGCGTGATACAGGAACGCCGATCGGATTCAGATCATCAATGTAATTAACACAAAACTCAATGACCTCCTCTGTGCCAACACCTTGCGCAATGCAGCCTTACAGGCGAGACCGGTTATGAACATACTTCTTTAGGATGCCCATGTACCTCTCGAAAGGGAACATATTGTGGAGGAACACGGGTCCGAGAATTTCTATCTCTTTAACAATGTGGACCATGAGATGGACCATAATATCAAAAAATGATGGAGGAAAGATCATCTCAAGGCTAACCAGACTATTGACCATGTCATCATGCAGATTAGATAACTTATTTGGCTCGATGACCTTCTGCGACACGCGTTGAAGAACGAAAGCACAACTTTATGATTGTCCCTCGTACCCGATCCAGTGAGAATACCTCGCACCGCCACCGGAGCAATCGTGTCATCAACACGTGACAATCATGGGATTTTGTGTGTACAATTTTATTCTCTTTTATGTTTATGAGTCTCCTTATGTTCGAGGAGTATCCAGAAGGGACCTTCACACTGTTCAAGAACTTAATCATATTTTTTTTCTCTTCCTTGCTCAGAGTGTAGCTAGCGGGGTGGAGGTAATGCTGTCCTTCTGCTCTCATTTCCGGATGTAGGTCGTTCCTGATTCCCAGCAGCTGTAGGTCCTTTCGTGCTTGAAGTGTATCTTTTGATTTGCCATACATATCTAGGAAGCCTAGCAGGTTCACGCAGACATTCTTTGTGATATGCATGAAGTCTAGTGAGTGACGGACCTCTAAGTCTTTCCAGTAAGGTAAGTCCCAAAATATTGACTTCTTCTTCCAAATGGCCTTCGTGTGACCTTGTTCTCTCGGGACAGGTTTGCTACCTGCACCTTTTCCAAATACTACTTTCAGATCCTTCACCAAAGAAAATACAAGAGCCCCACTGCGATGCAGGGGTTTCTTACGTTTCTCTTCTGTCCCATCAAAATTCTCACCCTTCCTCCTTAACGGGTCCTTCGGATGGAGGAATCTGCGGTGGCCCATGTACACAACCTTTCGAGAGTTTTTTAGGTACTTGCTGTCCGTTTCCTCTAAGCAGTGGATGCAGGCTTTATATCCTTTGATAGACAGGCCCGAAAGGTTGCCAAGTGCAGGCCAGTCGTTGATGGTTACGAATAGCAATGCACACAAAATGAAGTGCTCTCTCTTGTACTCATCCCATACACGTGCACCATCGTTCCACAATGTTAGCAGATCTTCAACCAACGGTTTGAGGTACACATCGATGTCGTTTCCAGGTTGCTTCGGGCCTTCGATAAGCAACGGCATCATAATGTATTTCCGCTTCATACACAACCAAGGAGGAAGGTTGTAGATACATAGGGTCACAGGCCAAGTACTGTGACTGCTGCTCATCTCGCCATACGGGTTCATCCCATCTGTACTCAACCCAAACCTTATGTTCCTTGCATCCTCAAGAAAGTCCGGGTATGTTCTATTGACTTTCCTCCACTGGGAGCCATCAGCAGGGTGTCTTAGCCTTCCGTCGTCCTTACGGTCTTCTTTGTGCCAGCGCATCATCTGGGCATGCACTTTGTTCGCAAATAAACGCTTCAACCGGGGTATTATAGGGAAATACCACATCGCCTTAGCAGGGGGCCTCTTCTTCTTACCTTTGCCCCTCTACCTCACCTGGGTCATCATGCCTGGTCTTATACCGAGAAGTTTTGCACACCGGACAAGCATCCAAATCCTCGTACTCATTGCGATAAAGGATACAATCGTTACGACATGCATGTATCTTCTGTACCTCCAACCCCAAAGGGCAGATAACTTGTTTGGCATCGTACGTAGTTTCGGGCAGTGTGTTCCCCTCTGGAAGTAACTTTTTCATGAGGCATAACAACTCGTCGAATCCCTTATCAGACAATCCATTGGTCGCCTTCCATTGCATCAGTTCTAGTGTAGTACGCAACTTTGTATGGCCCTGTTTGCAGTTTGGATACAACAATGTTTTGTGGTCCTCCCATAGGCGCTGAAATTTTCCGTAATGTCTTTCATCGATGTATTCTCCCTCTCCATCAAGCAGCATCTAGTCTAGGTCATCATTGCCAAACTCCCCAAATGTATCTTCGTTAGAGCCGGGTTGGCCAGCGTCTAAGATATTGTTCTCCGCCTCTTCTTGTTCACCTTCTTCTTGTATAATCTCTTCTTCACCGTGCTTGGTCCAACAAGTATAATTTGACATGAAACCTCTTGCGAGCAAATGGAAGTGAATGTGACTGGAGTTTGACCACTCCTTCTCATTCTTGCAGTCTATGCATGGACAACATATGTAGCCTGACGTCGTGTATTCATCGCCAAGACGAAGAAAATCTTGCAAACCCCGCAAGAACTCCGGAGCGTCGGTCCATGTACATCCATCGCGGTCCATCTACATTATATTCGATCAAGGTAACTTTTAACTCATTTTTCGATAATGAATTATTGAACATTTCCCAAAATCCAAATCAAGACAACTATATTTTTAAAATGGCTTTATTTCATTAAATATTTTTAAAGGCACTATATTTCATTACATATTTTCCCATAAAATGATTATTTACTCGGTATTCATACGACAAGTTTCACGATGACTTTGCTCAAATTTTTAAAACTTTTTTTGAAAACTTTTTCGCAAAATTTTTGAAAAGTTTTCTCTAATATTTAACTCATTTTATATTTTCTATAAAGCCATTTATATTGCTGATATTATTTTTAATTCGCAAATGAATTTAAATTTCTTCTTTTTCCACATAACATGCAACATTCTTAATTTCCCCAACTATACATGCACCATTCTTAATTTCCCCAACTATACATGCACCATTCTTAATCTCACCGGCAGATCAAATGATCTTGGTCTGGCAGAGAGTGGGAGGTGGAAGACGTGTATATTGCGACATAGTCCCTGCTTGAAGGCACAAGTTTGCATCGATAGTCTCACATCGCACGGCTCGCCACACATACAATTCGAGCTAAATAATAATGCAAGCAAAATATAAACTTACACAAGTTTTTTCAACCTACAAAAAAAATTGGTCAATCATAGTCTAGATTCAAAATTGTGAACAAATTTAACGACATCTTTGCTCAAATTTTGAAAACTTTTGTCAAATGCACTATTCTTAATTTCCCAACTACGTGCAACCAATTTTATGAAAACTTTTCTCAAATGCACCATTTTTAATTTCCCCAACTACGTGCAACCTAATTTGAGCTAGATCGATGGAACTAAAACATAAAATTGAGCTAGATCCAAACCTTAAATGCGAGCTATATTATAATCCAAACAAATTATAAGCTTACACAATAAGTTTTTGTATCTTACTTCAATTGATCGAGCTTGATTTATACATTTATAATCCTTCAACGATTAATGGAAAAGATCAAATTTTCTTCATAATTTAAGCAAAGAAGAGGCCCCATTTAACACCAAGTGTAGTGAGGAATGATATTACTAACCTTAGGTATGTTGGTTGCGAGTAAAATGACAAAAATCGAATTTTTGGCAGCACCTCCTCCTTCGAGCTCCTTGGCGATGAACTCCTGTTCATCTCTCGCGATCAAATGACTTGGTGCAGCAGAGAGCGGGAGGGCGAAGAGTTTAAATTGGTTGGACACTAGTACGGTTAGTGCCTTACACCGGTACTAATATCCACCGCAATCGTAGCCGTTGCTACTAGATAGTACCGGTTCGAATACAAACCGATCGATGTGACTATCGATGCCGGTTGGTACCTTTAACTGATCGACCACCACCCCCGAGGGTATGTTGATCCAAACGAATGCCTCTTCGAGTTGAGGCAGAGTACATGCGTATGTTCAAATGAAAAATCAGAATGCGTATGTAAATAGAACAGCTAATAATTAGTATTACCCACCATTGAAAATGTTCAAATATACAGTGACATTACATAGTGGATAATTAACATTACATAAATAAAAAGTTCAATTATCGTCACTCCGTGGCTGCCATTGTCCTCGCTATCATCATCGCTTCTTGCCGCCGCCGTAAATCGTCAGTGGCGGCATGGTGAACGTCGTCCTCGGAGGAGGAGGATGATGAGCTCCCCCAGCGGATGACGGTGATGTCCTCCTCCTCCTCTTCTTCCTCCTCCTCCTCCTTCTCGTCGTCGTCGTCCTCGTCGTCGTCCTCGTCGTCGTCGTCCTCGTCGTCGTCGTCGTCATCCTCGTCCTCGTCGTCGTCCTCCTCGTCGTCCTCCTCCTCCTCCTCCTCCTCGTCGTCATCGTCGGCGCGCTTTCTTTTCTTGCTGGCGGCGGGAGGTGCCTGGGGTGGAGGCGGCATTGGGGACAATGGCTCAGAGTCGGAGGAGTCAGAGGAGCTGGCGGGAGACACAGGCTCTGCCATGATCGGAAGAGGAAGATCGATCGAGACCGGTCTCTGTCAGTGCAGGTTCTCCATCTCGCTCACTCTGTTTATACTTCGCGCGGGATGAACACGAAGAGGCGACGCGCGGGATCGAGGCGTCGCGGGAGATCAGGCGTTGAATACAAAGAATCGGCGCTTATCGATGCGGTTGGTTACACTAACCGATGCTGATGTGGTCTCATAAGTACCGGTTGGTTACACCAACCCGTACTAAGAAGCCAAGGAAGCGAGCAGATCGCTTAGTACCGGTTCATGTAACCAACCGTGCGAAGATCGAGAATCGATGCGGTTAGTTACATGAACCGGTACTAAGCGATCTGCTCTGCTCCTTGGCTTCTTAATGCGGGTTGGTGTAACCAACCGATCGATGATACCACATCAAGACGGTTAGTGTAACCAACCGATCGATGGTCCCCGGACACAGAGACCGTTCAACCGGGACTGATGTAAATGTCAGTCCCGGTTCATGCATGACCGGTACTGATGGGCCGGTATGGAAGGTCAGATCTGTAGTAGTGAGGGGACGTGTGGACTGTCGAGCGAGAACCCCGACTGAAGTGGGAGAATGCGGAATCATCTCGGACGTGTCGGTCAGTCATGTTAGCTTGAAACTACCAGCGATCTACGTAGCGTATATAGCTCATAAGTGTTATATATGGATAGAATGTCTGTCCAAGTATGAAAGGATTCTATCTATTGGTGAGCGAATTCGAATTAATCTGCAGAGGTTTTTTTACTATATATTATACATTGCCTTGTACAGAAAAATCAATTTAATAAAGAGAAAGCTTTTCCCCTTACATTACGTGTTGTTCTACTTGCGCTTCTACTTTCGTTCGTGTGCTCCTGTGGGTGTGTTGTTAATTGGAGTAGGAAGAACGACTACGTTTTATAAGACGTTATCAGCACAAATCTCTACCGAGGCCAATCGTAATCATCTGCCTACGTCAAATCTACACGGCATCAAATTCTTCCCGCGACACGCAATCTACGCTACTGTAAGCTGTACATAAGTGCGATTGGTGCTATTTTCGATCCTGTAGATTATCGATTACAAATCAATTGCTTAATCGGATCATCGATTAATTTTGGTCTACAGTTCACCTTTTGTTATAAAAAAAAGAGAAGAAAAAAGAGCGCAAGGCGCTCGGCCTCCTAGACACTGGCCTCCATGTGGCCCATTGCCACCGCCGGCCTCTGGCCCCTCAGTGACCGCCACGGCCCCGCAGGTTGCCGTCTCAACCCTGTAGGCTGCCGCATCCCTCCGCCTATGGCCCCGATGGCCGTGCCCGCTCCGCCCTCGGTCGATTGCCTGTGGCCCCGATGATCACGCCTGCGCCGCCTTCGACCTCGACCCTGGCTCTATCAGTCATGACCCCATCAGCCTCGGCTCCGCCAGCCTCGGCCCTAGCCAGTCGCACTCGCCTCAGCCCCAACCGGTCGTCCCACTCGCCTCAGCCCCGTCGGCCGCGCTCACCTCGGCCCTATCAGCCGAGCTCACCTTGGCCCCCGCCGGTCGCCCTCGCCTTTGCGCCCGGCTGGAGAGCCGCCTCCGCCTTCACACCATCGCTCCCCGCCAGCACTAAGTGCCCATCACAGACTCCGCTTCCTCTGTCGCGGCCTCGCAGGCGCCGAGGACTTCGCCGGCCACCTCACTCCGCCTCGACCACCGCTAGCATCCCGTGCGTAGCCCGCTCCCGCCGCTACCGCTCGGCCAACAGCCGCCTCTGGAGCCTCACGCAAGCGGTCGTCGTCATCGACCTCATGCAGAATGCTGGCCCGCAGCCACGCCCCACTCCCAACCGCCCGCCGTTCTTGGTTCTCAAACCCTAACCGCCGGTTTTATGAAGTTTGGATCGGTCGTTATGGGCCTTATGGACCCAATGGGGTAGCCAGCCCATTGGGCTGGACCAGGTCAAATTGTTTTGAGAAAAAAAGGGAAACAGGAATTTATGTTTTTGCCCTTGGTTTTTTTCCTATTTTCCAAAAAAATAATTAGTAAATTATGATAATTGTTAATAAATAATAAAAAATTTATTTCTAGGATTATGGACTTCCAAAAAAATGATAAAAATTATTATTTAGCATACATAGGAAGTTTCAATATCCTAGGTTTATTTTTCCATCTTTTGCCATGTTTAATATGTGATAAATTATTTTTTTTTCTGTTATTCAGGTAATTCTGAAAATGCATAAATATTAACAAAAAATTATATAAATTGCTAGAAAATTCTAGAAAATAATGATGACACATTGTTCTTGCTATGGCCTTCGTTTTATTTTTCTTAGCATTATTTCATGTCGATGTGTGCTAAATTTATTTTTCTATTATTAAGTAATTCTGAAAATTGCTTGGTAATTAACAGAAAATCACGAAAATGCTAAAAAAATTCTAGATATAATATTGGAAGTTTTGTATCTCTGAATTTATTGTCCTAGGGTAATTTCACATTGAAAATTATTTTTCTGCTATTTAGTAATTCTAAAAATTGCTTAAATAATTAGTAGAAAAGTATGGAAATTGCTAAAAAAATTCTGAAAAATGTTAGATAATAATCTACTGAAGTAATATAGACCATGCTTTACTGATTGAAAAGTGAGCATGCAATATAATGATTTTGTCAGTAGTAAAAGTCATTTTGCATAAACAGAAATATGATATGTTAAACATAGTATAGAGAGAATTTATTATGCTTACCCTGAATGGCAACAATCATCTTACCTGGGCAATGAATTACTAAGATTAATATGATAGCTCGATCTTTTAAAGCTACTATTTTCCAGCCCGAAGTTGGTATTCCTGCTCTTCTCGAAGCCGCCTGTCGGGACCCGAATTTGCCAATCCGGACCCTCTGTGTATTCAGCACTAGTCCAGGATCACGCTAGTGCACACAGTCTCAACATCGGTACATATCACAGTCATACTCAACGAATAATAAAGAACTTTATAGAAAGGAAATATAACGGGTTGCTCAACCTTATGGTCAAGTTACAAAAGTGCGCCTCGCAGGGCTAAAGTCTTATTCAAAAAGAATCTGCAGCGGAATATAAGGAAATCGTGTGGCGCCAACCAATATGCCACAGGCAACTGACTGGGCTCTTCCCTAGCTTGTCGGCTCTTCCTGGAACTCCTCCTCTAGTGTTGGCGTTGATTCTTCTTCAACTGGTGTTGTATTGTGGCAAGGGTGAGTACTTGGTACTCAGCAAGTCATGCACAGAATGCAACTAATATTCTATATGCATGGCTTAATACAAAGGATAGGTTAACAGGTTCATTTGCAGTAAGGCAGCAATTAGCAAATACAATAGTAGATTGCAAAGCGGTAAAACGATAGTGAATAGAGTACTTTTCACAATGATCTAGCAAATAAAGCATTTCCCAATACTAGGTCCAATTCATCATTCCAAACCAACCGTATCTCCAAAATCAAATCATTTTTATGAAAGTCTAACCCTTGACTGTAATTCCCTAGCAATGTCCAATGCCGCGGACACGGCTATTCGAATAGATTTTACACTCTGCAGAGGTTATGCACTTTACCCACAAGATACAGCCAAACACCATAAAGGCGAGTGTCCGTAACAAAGTCTTTCGGAAACTTCTAACAGCACAAGTGGGCCTCCCCGGTTATTGCGCACTAACCCTTCCCTTAGCAAAGGCGAAGTCTAGGCCAATCAACCGTTATATGGGTACTGCCGCATGACCCGATCGCTCCCTGCATAACTACACAAAAGGTATAGCTGACACCCCGAGGTCCCACAGGTACGTTATTAGCAACTTAATCAACTAGGTCCATCCCATTACAGACATGTGGTTGCACGTTTGACTCAGTTCAAAGGCTTGCAAGGTTAAGTCCTTAGGTTGACCAGGGCAAGACTACCCGAGAACCAAATCAACTTCCCCGGTGCCAATCATTGCCCACCAGATCATTCTTGCCACATGCCTCGGTCTAAATCTATTTATCAAACCCCAGTTGATTACCATGCACCACGTGCCATCGACAACAACATCAATAACACATGACGCTTCTCAAAAACAAGTTCCATCTGTCATTAAGTTAATGTTATCATGTATTTATCCAAAGTCATGTTGTGACTACGTGACAGGTCTAAGCAATATACTACAACGGTCTAATTACCCATGTTGGCAATTTAATAATGTCCAACTAAATGATCCACAAATAGGGTGACAAGGGGTTCATGGCATACAATTATATTCATCAAGGTGTCATACAGCAATTAGATGTTTTAACTAATCCCAGAACTAATCAACATAAATTCTAATTAAATTAGCATGAAATACTTTGAAACAACATAATTTCAAAAGAATGGGCTCAACATGGTCAAAGCACAATTTGCCTTAAAAGAGTACTTGATCTTGGTCTTGAGCTGGTTCCTGGGTCAATACTTCTCCTTCGAAGCCCTCGGGCACTTCAACGTTTACTCGTAATGCGTGCAAATAGCAATAAATAAATAAACAGAAGACAAAAAGTGTAAAAAACCCAAATAAAGTTCATAAACAGAGAGAGTATAATTTTACAAATTTTTAGGAACTGGAATCGTCAAAATCAGGGTTAAAACGCAAAAGTTACAAGCGTTTAAAGTTTAAATAATCAATTAAATAAATATTATAGAGAAAATCTTTGTCCAAAAATTAAATAAAATTCAACATTGAGTAGATCTCAATTTTATGAAAATTTAGAAATTTGAATCACCCAAATCGGAGTTAGAATGCAAAAGTTATAAGCGTTTGAAGTTTCAAAATTCAAATAAATCAATAAACCAAATTATTTCATTTATTTTTATATTGAAAATCCGAATAATGACGTCAGCATGACTTCAACGCGGAATTTGAATTTCCACCGAATTATTTTTCTATTGAAAAATCGAATTATGACGTCAGCATAGCGTCAGCGAGTGCATGGACCCGGCCCACGGACGCACGTGACACTGACGTGTGGGACCCCTCGGGTGATGTCAGCGCGCCTCGGCCACACGGTACTGACATGCGGGCCCCACCGTGACGTCACGGATGACGTCATGGTGCCGTTGGGTCAGCCGCTGACACACGGGCCCCACGCTGACGTCAGCGGCGACCGCGGCTGACCGCGTCGGTCCAACTCCCGGACAAGTGGCACAATCTGGGACGTTGATTTGAAATTCAACGGTCAAGATCAGATCTAACCTCACGCGTTTGGAAATAACACGGTTGATCTGGACCGTTCGATCTTGATCGGACGGTCGGGATCCGATCGGGTTTCACCGCGTCTCTGGGGGTGACGTGGCTTGACCCGGTGCGAGACACGTGGCTCAATCTACACCGTTCGATTTTGATCGAACAGCCGAGATTACATCTAAGGCTACAACGTGGGTTAACCCTAACCGTACGATCTAGATCTAACGGCTGAGATCTACCCAAGCACGGTGCGGTTATGGCTACGTGGCTTGATCTAAACCGTTGGATCTAGATCCAACGGTTGAAAACAGATCAAAAAAACTAAAACGTGGAAATTTTACCTTCGGGCGACGTGGACGAATCTGGGCCTTTGGATCTTGATCGGACGGTGCACGAAGCTCGCGAGGTCGGCGATGTCTGCGGCGGAGCTGGCTGGCCGAAGACGAAGACGATGACCACCCGAACGGCGTTGTGGGCACGCTCCGGCGAAGTGGATGGTACCCCCCGACGCGGCTCGACGCGGCGGATCCGGATCTGGGCTCGGTGACAGCGGAGGATGGCGGACGGCGGCGGAAACAACGGAAAACCGCGGCGGAAGCCTACTCCAACTACGGCGAGCTCTAGCGGGCGAACGACGGCGGCTCAGGCGCGAAGATCTAGGGCTACGGGTGCGCACGGAAGAGGGCTACACGACAGGGGTGACGGCGCATTAAATAGGGCCCTCGGCGTCCGTGAAAACCGCGGAAACCGAGGTCCACCCGGCTGTGGCGGCGGAATCCGAATTGGATTCGGATTGGGCGACGTGGCGCAACGGTGGCCGTTGGATCAAGATCCAACGGTCACGCGGCCAAGCTCGGGCGTGACGTGGTTGGGTGCGACCGCGGTCCGGGTCGTGCTCGAGTCGGACTCGGGTCCGGCTCGGTCGCAGGAACAGTACTTGACACGAGTTGGATTTTCCAGCGATTAAATAATTTAATTAATTTCTATAAATTCAAATAATTCAAGAAAAATAGCAAAATAATCAGAAAAATTCTGGAAAATACTTTGAGACATTTTGAACCCAAATAAAATATTTCCAACAAAAATTATTTAAAACTTTTAATTCTTTAATTATTTAAAAAGGGAATAAATTCAAATTAAATCCAAATAAATTCCAGAAAATTCCAAAAATTCACAAAAGTGCAAAATAACATTCAAACTTATGAAAAGCAAAAATTTGGGGTGTTACAAACCTCCCCCCCTTAACAGAATCTCATCCCCGAGATTCAGGGCTTACTAAAGAATAGGTTCGGAAACTCTTTCTTCAAATCCTCCTCGCGCTCCCAAGTTGCTTCGCCCTCTGTGTGGTTGCTCCACTGAACTCTGCAGAAGCGTGTCGATTTAGATCTCGTCTCTCGATCCATGGTGTCCAGAATCTTGATGGGGTGCTCCTTGTAGGTCGGATCTTCCTGCAGCTCGATCGATTCCAAGGGTGTTTGCTCGTCTGGCATTCGGAGACATTTCTTCAGCTGGGACACGTGGAACACATCATGCACTCTGGCTAATGATTGTGGCAACTCCAACTGATAAGCAACTTCGCCTCTGCGGCTCAAAATCTTAAACGGTCCAACATATCGTGGTGCAAGTTTCCCCTTAGCATGGAATCTCTTGACTCCCTTAAGAGGTGTAACTCGGAGATATATGAAATCTTCCGGTTAAAAACTCAGGTCTCAGCGACGGTTATCGGTGTAACTTTTCTGTCTTGACTGTGCTATCTTCAGTCTTTCCCGGATCATGGCAATCTGCTCTTGAGCTTCTTGAGGAATGTCCGGCCCAAAGACACGGTGTTCACCTGTCTCATTCCAGTTCAATGGCATCCGACAAGGTCGACCATACAATGCCTCAAAAGGTGACATCTGTAGACTAGCCTGATAACTGTTATTGTAGCTAAACTCGGCATACGGCAGACTTTTATCCCAAGAGATTGCATAGGCTAATGCACAAGCTCTTAACATATCCTCCAGAATCTGATTAACTCTTTTAGTCTGTCCCTCCGTCTGCGGATGATATGCTGTACTGAAGTTCAAACGGGTCCCCATGGCTTCATGCAGCTTATTCCAGAATCTCGAGGTAAATTGGGTACCTCTGTCTGATACAATCTTCTTTGGCACTCCGTGCAAACAGACGATCCTGGTCATATACAACTCTACTAATTTATCTCCCGAGTAGGTGGTCTTTACAGGAATAAAATGGGCGACCTTGGTCAAGCGGTCCACTATAACCCATATGGAGTCATAACCTCCTTGAGTTTTAGGCAAACCGGTAATGAAGTCCATTCCGATTTCCTCCCATTTCCACCCAGGTATCTTTAATGGTTGTAGCAATCCTGCTGGCCTCTGATGCATTGCTTTGACTCTCTGGCATATGTCGCACAATGCAACATGCTCGGCGACTTCCCGCTTCATGCTTGGCCACCAGAATCTTTCCTTCAGGTCTTGGTACATCTTGGCACTTCCTGGGTGAATAGAATACTTGGAGTCATGGGCTTTCTCCAGAATCAACTGCTTCAGCTCCTTTTTGTTCGGCACACAGATGCGGTCCTTCATCCACAATGTGCCTTGCTCATCCAACGTAAAGTCTTTTGCCCTGCCTTCATCCATCTTGGACTTAATCCTGCGGATCTTGTCATCATCCTTCTGTCCTCCTTTGATCTGATCCTCCAGAATAGGCTTGACTTCCAATGCGGCCAAGAATCGCTTGTGTACCACCTCAATCTGCATCTTCTGAAACTCCTTGCATAGCTCATCCGGACTTGCGGCTATCAACGTATTCACGGTATGGCTTTTCCGACTCAAGGCATCCACCACCACATTGGCCTTCCCGGGATGATAATGGATCCCAACATTGTAGTCCTTAATCAATTCTAACCATCTCCTCTACCTCATATTCAGATCCGATTGGGTGAAGATGTATTTAAGACTCTTATGGTCCGTATACACTTCGCATCTATTTCCAATTAGGTAGTGTCGCCACAACTTCAAGGCATGCACCACAGCTGCTAACTCTAAGTCATGCGTCGGGTAATTCTCCTCATGCGGTCTCAACTGTCTTGACGCATATGCAACAACCCTTTTGTTCTGCATCAACACACATCCAAGTCCTTGGCGCGATGCATCGCAATAAATATCGAAGCTTTGATTGACGTCCGGTAGAACTAACACCGGTGCTGATGTCAATCGTTTCTTCAGCTCCTGAAAACCTTTTTCGCACTTCGGCGTCCATGTGAACTTCTTTTCCATCTTCAATAATTGCGTAAGGGGTCTCACAATCGTTGAAAAGCCTTCCATGAAGCGGCGGTTATAACCTGCCATCCCAAGAAAACTCCAAATCTGGGTCACCGTCTTCGGCTGTTCCCAATGTAACACAGCTTCTACTTTGCTTGGATCAACAGCGACTCCTTCTACGGTCATCACATGTCAAAGAAACTCCACCTTGTCTTTCCAAAAATCACACTTACTGAACTTGGCGAAGAGTTGCTGTTCTCTCAGCTTCTCCAAAACTAGTCTCAGATGTTCTGCGTGCTCTTCTCTTGACTTGGAGTAAACCAAGATATCATCTATGAACACAACAACAAACTTATCCAGGTATTCCATAAAAACCTTGTTCATCATATTCATGAAGTAAGCTGGCGCATTCGTCAGACCGAAGGACATAACAGTAAACTCGTAATGTCCATATCTTGACGAGAATGCAGTCTTCGGAATATCCTCTGATTGGATCTTCAACTGGTGATATCCTGACCTCAAATCAATCTTGGAGAAAACTCCAGCTCCTCTCAACTAGTCAAACAGATCATCGATCCTGAGTAGCGGGTACTTGTTCTTCACGGTGACTTCATTGAGTGCACGGTAATCAATGCACATCCTGAAACTCCCGTCCTTATTCTTGATGAACAGAACTGGCGCTCCCCACGGCGACGAACTTGGTCTAATGAATCCTTTTTCTATCAGTTCCTCAAGCTGCTTCTTCATCTCTACTAACTCCTCGGTTGACATCCGATAGGGTCTCTTGGCTATCGGTGCTGTACCAGGTACTAACTCAATCACAAATTCTATGTCCATGTCTGGTGGCATTCCAGGCAAATCTTCCGAAAAGACATTAGGATACTCATTCACCACTGAAACATCTTCTATGCTGACTGCCTTCGTGCTGTTGACCATCAGCTATCCATCTCGAACGGCGGTTGCTTGAAATTCCACTTTTCTTCCACATGGGCCTTCAACTGAGATAATCCTTCGCCCACAATCCAGCATGGCCTTGTGCTTGGATAACCAATCCATTCCCAAGATAACATCTAAGGTCTGGGTTTCCAGTATAATAAGGTTCGCTAGGAACTCTACCCCATCTATTAATATTCTTACCCCAGAACATCCTACTTTCGTTCAGAGTTCGGAACCAGGGGTTTGAACTAGAAGCATGCATTTAAGTCTTGCAATCTCCAAATCATTCTTAGCAGCAAAACCTTGAGAAACAAACGAATGCGAAGCTCCAGAGTCAAACAAAACTGTTGCAGGTACTGAGTTAATGAGTAACTTACCCAGTACGACGTCCGTGGCATTCTGAAGTGCATCTGCGATGACATGGTTGACTCGGCCTCTCACCACGGTCTGAGGCGCGGCTCCTGACTGTGCTGTTCCTCGGTTTGCTCCTGATGCAGGCGTCCTGGTTGGTGTGGATCCCAGATTGAAGCGGACCGGGGTCACTCCTGCTATCTTCTTAGGGCAACTGTTGGAGAAGTGCCCTGGCTCGTTGCATGTGTAGCACCGTCTCACTGCTCCCTGTTGAATGCCTGAAGCGGCGTTTCTGGCTGGAGCTGGTGTCTGGTAACCCTGGTTAGCAGGCCTCAGTGCTGGCGACGGTGTTCTTGCTGCATTCTGCGGCTGGAATCTGAAAAACTGATTTGGCGCAACCCTCAAACATTGCTGTGCTCCCTGACACGATCCCTGCTGTTGCATCCTGTGCTTCCGGTTCTCATCCAGTTCCTTGCGCTTGTCTTCCAGGATGAGTGCTTTGTTCACCAACTCTTGGAAATCTGGAAAGGTGTGGGTGATCAGTCCCACCTGTAGTCTTGAATTCATTCCCTTCAGGAAGCGAGACTGTCTGGCCTTGTCCGTCACTATGTCTTCCGGCGCGTAGCGTGCAAGCTGTGTGAACTTGTTCAGGTAATCAGCCACCGATTGATTACCTTGTTTCAATGTCCTGAATTCTTCCTTCTTTAAGTCCATTATTCCCTCCGGCACGTGGTATTGGTGGAAAGCAGCTGTGAACTCCTCTCAAGTGATATCCTGTGGGTTCCCTCGCGTGGCGCAGAAGTTCTCCCACTACTCTGCTGCCGTCCCTTCCAACTGATGAGAGGCGTAAAGTACCCTCTCATTTCCTACACATTGGGTAATGTGCAGCTTCCTCTCAATTGACCTTAGCCAATCATCCGCCTCCAATGGATTGGCGTTCCCAGAGAATGTGGGTGGATGAGTCCTCATGAACTCTGACAACCTTGAGCCCTAACGCTGTCCTTGATTGATTTGATTAGCGGTGGCCTGTGCAGTGACTTGCTGCGTTTGCTACATCATGGCATGCATCAGCTGGGTCTATGCAGTAAGAAAGGCTCCAAAGTTCTACATGTCAACCGGCGGTGCTGGTTGGGGTGCAGGTGCTCCATCATTGGGGTTCCCAGCTGGGTGAGAACCACTTCCGTTGCCTCCAAGGTTTCCGCGGGTGTTCACCATCTGTTGATTACTCCAAGGTTTCAGAGATGAGAGGGAACAAGAATAGACAAGTAGTAGAGAAACTTATGCGGGGGAAAAAGGTGTAACTCAAAATCCAACTTTATTATTTAATAATAATTTGGTATGGTTGCTTACAATGCCTAGGGGCCTTGCAACACATACTGCACACTCAGCAAGCAATGAAAATCCAAATCGACTGGCACACTGGAGTCTAACGCCTCTAAGGGTGACTCTTATTCTATAACGCGACTCGACGAAGTAGTCTCAACTGCAAAAACCTACGCTGTTGAGAAAACCTCCACTGCCTCCTTGCGGCGGGTGTGGCGGCATAGGCGCGAAGTGATCACCATGCCCCACAATGGCTGTAGTCGAAGAAGTGGCATCATCCTCATGTTCAGGCTCTGGCTGTGGTGCTGGCTCCTACTCAGGTGCTGGTTCCTCCGGACCTGGGGCGTCCAACTCTAACATTGGCTCTGGGCCCTGCCCATACAGTGCAGTCTCCAGCTCTGCGATCCTTTCCGCAGCATAGACGACATACTCACGAGCATTCTCCAGATGCTTCTTCCCTTCCTCAACCTGCTCGCGAGCCTTCATCAACTCCTGGACTGTGTCGTTGATAAATTCCTCCTGGGCGACGACGAATCTGGCCAAGTGTGTGACGGTAGCATCCTCATCTTCTATCGGCTTCCGCTGAGCTATGCTGTCTCGACGTGGGTGTTGACGGAACACTGTGCCTTCCAGCTCTCTGGAGTAAGTGCGAGCAATCTGCTGCATCGCTCAACGTGACACCTCCTGAATTCCCATCTCAAATGTTGACCTCCTAGCGGTGAAGTGGAAAGGACGACTGAACTTCGTCTTCTCTCGAGCATACACTGTGATCTTGAAGTTCCATCCTATGACCAGTCCTGCCTGCACGATGGTGGTCCCTCAGTAGAGCAGTCTCTCGAAGCCTCCAAGCAACTGTAGCATACGCCACAACTCTGCAGCGTAGCCTCCCTCATGCTCGGCATAGTTGTTCTTCATCAACATCTGCCAGAAGACACTTGCGTAAGAACGCAACATTTTAAAATTGAAGTGGAAGACAAAATATCTCAGCAAGGGGTATGAACAAGAAAGAAAGGGGTGTCGAGAATTCATTCATTATCTTGACAACTTTTAACATTAGAAAATAAGTTTTATCCTCACTACGACCAATCTAACTATGGGTGAGCCTACAGTCAGTATGGCTCTGATACCACCTCTGTCGGGACCCGAATTTGCCAATCCGGACCCTCTGTGTATTCAGCACTAGTCCAGGATCACGCTAGTGCACACAGTCTCAACATCGGTACATATCACAGTCATACTCAACGAATAATAAAGAAATTTATAGAAAGGAATATAACGGGTTGCTCAACCTTATGGTCAAGTTACAAAAGTGCGCCTCGCGGGGCTAAAGTCTTATTCAAAAAGAATCTGCAGCGGAATATAAGGAAATCGTGTGGCGCCAACCAATATGCCACAGGCAACTGACTGGGCTCTTCCCTAGCTTGTCGGCTCTTCCTGGAACTCCTCCTCTAGTGTTGGCGTTGATTCTTCTTCAACTGGTGTTGTATTGTGGCAAGGGTGAGTACTTGGTACTCAGCAAGTCATGCACAGAATGCAACTAATATTCTATATGCATGGCTTAATACAAAGGATAGGTTAACAGGTTCATTTCCAGTAAGGCAGCAATTAGCAAATACAATGGTAGATTGCAAAGCGGTAAAACGATAGTGAATAGAGTACTTTTCACAATGATCTCGCAAATAAAGCATTTCCCAATCCTAGGTCCAATTCATCATTCCAAACCAACCGTTCCACCAAAATCAAATCATTTTTATGAAAGTCTAACCCTTGACTGTAATTCCCGAGCAATGTCCAATGCCGCGGACACGGCTATTCGAATAGATTTTACACTCTGCAGAGGTTATGCACTTTACCCACAAGATACAGCCAAACACCACAAAGGCGAGTGTCCGTAACAAAGTTTTCCGGAAACTTCTAACAGCACAAGTGGGCCTCCCCGGTTATTGCGCACTAACCCTTCCCTTAGCAAAGACGAAGTCTAGGCCAATCAACCGTTAGATGGGTACCTGGCTGCAGCCCCGGTACGCTCCCCCGTACAACTACACAAAAGGTATAGCTGACACCCCGAGGTCCCACAGGTACGTTATTAGCAACTTAATCAACTAGGTCCGTCCCATTACAGACATGTGGTTGCACGTTTGACTCAGTTCAAAGGTTTGCAAGGTTAAGTCCTTAGGTTGACCAGGGCAAGACTACCCGAAGAACCAAATCAACTTCCTCGATGCCAATCATGGCCCACCAGATCATTCTTGCCACATGCCCCGGTCTAAATCTATTTATCAAACCCCAGTTGATTACCATGCACCACGTGCCATTGACAACAACATCAATAACACATGACTATTCTCAAAAACATGTTCCATATGTCATTAAGTTAATGTTATCATGTATTTATCCAAAGTCATGTTGTGACTTCGTGGCAGGTCTAAGCAATATACTACAACGGTCTAATTACCTATGTTGGCAATTTAATAATGTCCAACTAAATGATCCACAAATAAGGTGACAAGGGGTTCATGGCATACAATTATATTCATCAAGGTGTCATACAGCAATTAGATGTTTTAACTAATCCGAGAACTAATCAACATAAATTCTAATTAAATTAGCATGAAATACTTTGAAACAACATAATTTCAAAAGGATGGGCTCAACATGGTCAAAGCACAATTTTCCTTAAAAGAGTACTTGATCTTGGTCTTGAGCTGGTTCCTGGGTCAATACTTCTCCTTCGAAGCCCTCAGGCACTTCAACGTTTACTCGTAATGCGTGCAAATAGCAATAAATAAATAAACAGAAGACAAAAAGTGTCCAAAAACCCAAATAAAGTTCATAAACAGAGAGAGTGTAATTTTACAAATTTTTAGGAACTGGAATCGTCAAAATCGGGGTTAAAACGCAAAAGTTACAAGCGTTTAAAGTTTAAATAATCAATTAAATAAATATTACGGAGAAAATCTTTGTACAAAAATTAAATAAAATTCACCATTGAGTATATCTCAATTTTATGAAAATTTAGAAATTTGAATCACCCAAATCGGAGTTAGAATGCAAAAGTTATAAGCGTTTGAAGTTTCAAAATTCAAATAAATCAATAAACCAGATTATTTCATTTATTTTTATATTGAAAATCCAAATAATGACGTCAGCATGACGTCAGCGCGGAATTTGAATATCCACTGAATTATTTTTCTATTGAAAAATCGAATTATGACGTCAGCATGGCGTCAGCGGGTGCATGGACCCGGTCCACGGTTCAGTGCGGTCCATCAGGACCCGACGGGCGACGTGACAATCGGCGTGTGGGACCCCTCGGGTGATGTCGATCTGGCGTCGGTAGCGCCTCGACCACGATCGACATGTGGGCCCCTCCGTGACGTCAGCGTGACATCACGGATGACGTCATGGTGTCGTTGGGTCAACCGCTGACACGCGGGCCCCACGCTGACGTCACGCGTGACGTTAGCGGCAACCGCGGCTGACCGCGCCGGTCCAACTCCCGGACACGTGGCACAATCTGGGCCGTTGATTTGAAATTCAACGGTCCATTTCAGATCTAACCTCACGCGTTTGGAAATAACACGGTTGATCTGGACCGTTCGATCTTGATCGGACGGTCGAGATCCAATCGGGTTTCACCGCGTCTCTGGGGGTGACGTGGCTTGACCCGGCGCGTGGCACGTGGCTCAATCTACACCGTTCGATTTCGATCGAACGACCGAGATTACATCTAAGGCTACAACGTGGGTTAACCCTAACCGTACGATCTAGATCTAACGGCTGAGATCTACCCAAGCACGGTGCGGTTATGGCTACGTGGCTTGATCTAAACCGTTGGATCTAGATCCAACGGATGGAAGCGGATCTAAAAACTAAAACGTGGAAATTTTACCTTCGGGCGACGTGGACGAATCTGGGCCTTTGGATCTTGATCTGACGGTGCACGAAGCTCGCGAGGTCGGCGATGTCCGTGGCAGAGCTGGCTGGCCGGAGACGAAGACGACGACCACCCGAACGGCGTTGTGGCCACGCTCCGGCGAAGTGGATGCTACCCCCCGACGCGGCTCGATGCGGCGGATCCGGATCTGGGCTCGGTGACGGCGGAGGATGGCGGATGGCGGCGGAAACAACGGAAAACCGCGGCGGAACCCTACTCCAACTACGGCGAGCTCTAGCGGGTGAACGGCGGCGGCTCAGGCGCGAAGATCTAGGGCTACGGGTGCGCACGAAAGAGGGCTACACGATAGGGGTGACGGCGCATTAAATAGGGCCCTCGGCATCCGTGAAAACCGCGGAAATCGAGGTCCACCCGGCTGCGGCGGCGGAATCCGAATTGGATTCGGATTGGGCGACGTGGCGCAACGGTGGCCGTTGGATCAAGATCCAACGGTAATGCGGCTAGGCTCGGGCGCGACGCGGTTGGGCGCGACCGCGGTCCAGATCGTGCTCGAGTCGGACTCGGGTCCGGCTCGGTCGCAGGAACAGTACTTGACCCGAGTTGGATTTTCCAGCGATTAAATAATTTAATTAATTTCTATAAATTCAAATAATTCAAGAAAAATAGCAAAATAATCAGAAAAATTCTGGAAAATACTTTGAGACATTTTGGACCCAAATAAAATATTTCCAATAAAAATTATTTAAAACTTTTAATTCTTTAATTATTTAAAAAGGGAATAAATTCAAATTAAATCCAAATAAATTCCAGAAAATTCCAAAAATTCACAAAAGTGCAAAATAACATTGAAACTTATGAAAAGCAAAAATTTGGGGTGTTACACCGCCAAGTGTACATCTTTGCACTTCCTAAGGCATTATCTTCATGCGGACCTAAAGGTCGTATGTTTGATGGAAGAGGACCAGCTAGTACCTTTATATTCCCTGAAGGAAAATATATAACTAGCCAAGATCCATCCAATTACCAAAAGCACAGATCTTAGTCTAAGCCATGCGAGGCATATTATTGTAAGGTTGAACATAAGGTCGTCAACATGTTATATCTAATAGATGAAGTCTTTATTATATTTTGCTGTGTATAATTGTGATATTCATCTATGTTGGGATTGTGTGCACTAGCGTGATTCTCGACTAGTGCTGAATACACAGAGAGTTCCAATATCATTTATGGCATTTCGATGATGAGCGGCGAAAGAGGGGGCTTCTAACTTGGGCTTTCTACCCATTCAGTGGTGGAACCTTAGCGAGGTATAACAGCATGGGATGGCATATTGTAAAGGCCTTATGATAATCTCATAGTCGCACACCTAAGAAAGCATGTTATTGCTGACGTATTAAGTTGATTACCTCTTGTGGGTAAATGTGGACAACCCCTGCAAGGTATAAAACTAATCAATTAGCCGAGCCCTCGGTCATGGGCATGTTGAGCAAGCCTTTCACATATTAGACTTATTTTCAACAGTGATTATAAAAAAGAAAAATTAGTTGTAAATGGAAGGGGTTCCATCTGGAAAATTGGGATTAAGCTCCGGGTTTCATCCTGTGTTGAAATTTGGTTTAAAACTCAAGTTTTCTTATATGATCTATGCCTTCAAAATTAATTATTATATTTGGAATGTTGCTTATTACTCAAACTAACCATATTAAGCCTTCCTTTGTTATCCTTGCATTGATACTGCATATTATGTGTAACTTGTTGAGTACTTCTAGCACTCATCCTTATTTACTTTGTTATTTTTAGATGAGGAGTATCTCTACGATGGTGAGGACTAGGATAACTAGGACCGCTACCCAAATCAATTGCCTGTTGTCATTATATTGGGCTTACTACTATTCATTTTAATTCCACTGCTATATTTTTATTTGGCCTACATGCCATTCATTTTGTAAACTCTGATAATTAAATGAATAAATGTTTGTATGATATGTTGTGGTATCAACTTTGTTTACTGTATGCACTAGCATGATCCTAGACTAGTGTGGTATACATAGAGAATTCAGGAGTGTTACTCTCGGGTCCAACACTTATCAGGAGTGTTACTCTCGGGTCCAACACTTATCAGGAGTGTTTATGTTCAGATAGAGTTTCCAAAAGGTTTGTTATGATGTTCTTTGTTGCATGCCTAAGGAAGCGTGTCAATTGTATGACAATAATAGATTGATCAAATCTTGTGCATAAAGTGTATAAACTCTGCAGACTGTAAAACTATTCGAATAATTGTGTCCCTGGTTAAGGACAATGCTTAGGAGTTTCACGTAAGGGTTAGATTTTATAAAATGAAACTTTGGAGGGAAGGTTGTGAGCCATGAAAAGGAAATGGTGTAGGATGTGTGCCAGTTTATCTTGGAAATTTTTGAATAACTTGCTATAAATAATGTTGCTGAGTTGCTAGAGACATTCATCAAGATGTTAGTGATCAATGAGGACTACTTTGAAGATTGTGAAGAACTAGGTTGTGTTACCCTAGTCGATTGCCTATGGGATATCAAACTACCTAGTTTGTAATTATTCCATTACGTCATAAGTGAAATAATATGTTGGGATCTTGCAGGTAGCGTTAAGTACACAATCTTCTGAAGGATCTTTTTTGCTAGACAAGGAGAAAGATGTACTCTTCATGGCCTTGGGAAATAAGGAATACCCTATTTGCACGTGAGGCGAAGGGGTTTTTGTTACCTAGAAAATAGAATTCCCAGATGACTCTAACACATACTAGAGTAAGAAGAGAGCCAAAGCTGTGGGCAAGGAATGGCTAGTACAAAATATTGAGGAAAGGATAAGAGATGAATTCAATAATCAACTAAGAAGCCTCGTAGAAAGGTTCAATAATCAGCTAAAATAGCCCACGCAATCCCATGATGTATGTACACAATTTAGCCCATTGGTGCAACTGTGTGTCCGCCCCTCACATAGATGATGTCTATGGCAAATTTCCTATTGATGAAAACAAGGTAATATATATCTCTTGAATGCTCGATAGATAGACCTGTTGCAAGCCTTAGCTAATTATGTACTGTTATGTATGTGGCCACATGGTGCAATCTCCTAGTGAGGGTTGCCAATTGCTCTGTTCCCCTTCAGGCTACTTGGGTGCTCATGTATCCATCCAGTCGAGAGGCGTTGGTGCACGGTAGCTTGGTAGCGTTGGGTTTCATGAAGGTCAATGTGGATGGTGTACATCTAGGCTTCAGGGCCATCACGCTATAGATGCCGACAAGATCGTAACACTAGGGGATGCCATATGCACATCCATCCAGTGGCCCAGCAACGACATCTTTCTGGACACCCATCCTATAGCATCGGAGATATCCACACTACTGGAGTCACCTGCTGCACTGGAGCAGACCACCAAATCAGCTACCATACCCTGTGCATCATTCCTGGATGCCCATCCTACATCACAGGCTGGTACATCACTTCGTGGCCACTCATCTCCTATGAAGACGACCTATGTTAGAAAGCAAGACAAGGGCAAATCAAAGCAGATCATGGAGTCCCTCGACTATCTATTTGCCACGTTGGCTCAAAGATACAAGCTAGGAGAGCTTTTCATATCGGGAGAGCGCCTACAAAACTTTCATTAGCTTGCACTAGATTGCATGATTGGTACATGGAACAAGCCAATGTCAGAACGGATATCAAGTATCCCGATCAGCTTCAAGGAGGAGCATCTGTTAAACTAGTCATTGGGGGGATTCTTCGGGGTTGACTTCAGCGACTTGTTCGATCTCTACAACCTCGATGCCCTCGACACCTCGCTCTTGAGATGCTAGACATTATAAGTGTGTGCCTTAACAATCTACATCCGTGCAATACTGATAAATATAATATATATATATATATAATGTGACACTACGGGATGGTGTGACGTTATAAAATATGAAATTTGAGGTTAAAACTATACGGTATGAAGTTTAATCGCGTTTCTGGGCCGATTCCGGGAGTTTGGGCCTTTCCGGGGAAGTTTGGGCCTAAGGGAAAGAGCCGTGGGCTTTAGTGGGAAGGTGTTTGGGCCCATGTGGGAGTGGGAGACCAGGTTGGGCTACTTGGTGCGCCAGCCCCCCCCACCTTTTCTCCCTTGTGCGCCCCCCCATTGAAACCCTAGCCGCCGCCCCCCTTTCTCCCTTGTGCGCCCCCCATTGAAACCCTAGCCGCCGCCCCCCTTTCTCCCTTGTGCGCCCCCCATTGAAACCCTAGCCGCCCCCCCCCACCTTTTCTCCCTTGTGCGCCCCCCATTGAAACCCTAGCCCCCCCCATTCTCCCCCTCTCCCTTGGTGCGCCGCCCCCCTTCCTCCCCATTCCACCTCCACCTCTCCCCTCCCCTCTCCACCTTCCTTGCTGTCCTAGGGGAGACTCTCACCTCACCAACCCGCTGTTTTCACCATTGGAGCGCTCCGCGACGAGGAGATCCGGTGGATTTGGAGCGAGGAAGGAGATCGCGTGAACCGGGAGGAGATTCGTTGGTTCATCGTTTGTCGGGCGAAGGTATGGCTAGGGGAATCCTTGGGGTTGGTCTAGGTGCTGTGCTACAGGGTATTTGGATGCTTTTAAATCAAGTGGTGGTGCTGTGATTGGGTAGATTAGATGAAAACTAGAGTTTGCCATGTTCTCTGTTTCGGGCAGATTGTGCACTCGACCTAGGGCTTCAGTTTTCATGATTTTAGAGTCAGAATTTGGTCGTCCGCCTGTTGAAGAAGTTCTAGGTAACTTCAATACCTTTAATTTGAGATAAATAATGTCCAATTCCGCCCAGCCATTTGAAAGTTATGGTCATTTTACCGAACGTGTTCAAATCTGTGACGTAATTGGGACAGAACGTAGTGTTTGGTAGATTAGACAATTTTAGATTTCGAATCAGCTTTTCCCAATACTTAGAAAAAGTTAGGAAATTTCCTAAGCTTCGCGATGATGTACTCGTTTACTTGATTTGGAGTCCTAGAATTAAAGTTATGATAGTTTGAAGTCTGTTGTCCGGGCAAGACAGATTCTCTGTTTTTCGGTTTTGGGAGTAGTTTGTGAAGTCGGGGTAGACGAGCTTTTGCGTACTATTTTGGGGGCACGTTTTGAGTGTGTGGTATGTTTGTGCAGGTGGTGTGACCCCGGGAGTGCCCTCAACCTCTCGCCAATCCGTCGCCCGAGGTTAAGGCAAGTGTATTGTAATGGGTAGCGTTGTATGTTGCTAATTGTGACTAGGTGCAAATTTGTTTACATGATATGCTATCTTGTCATGATTACATGTTGTGATACCTTGCCATGATTAGTGCTTGCCCATGTTATGATGAAAACGGATTATTATGATGCTATGCCATGTTTAGTTCAGTTTGATGCAAGTTGTTTATGTTTATGGCATAATCGTATACATGGCATGTGATCTGGCCCTGTCGGTGAGAAAGTCATAACTAGTCCGGTAAGGTCGGTGAGAAAGTTATGACTAATCCGGAGAGCCAATGAGTAAGTCCTACCTCGTGATTCCATCCACCGTGGTGAATGGAAGCGAGGAGTAGGCACCCTCCATCTACGGGATGGAAGGGGGAAGAGGGTGCACGCCGACAGATGTGCACTCAGCAATACCGGTATATGCTTCTAGGAGACATGTGCATTGCATTGCATTGCATACAAGATGATGATAATGAGTAGTGAACAATGTGCTTTGTCATGTCTATGATGTTGTAGATGAGATTATGATTTGATCATGATATTAAAGTATGGTATGTATTGTTGTTGGCCTTGATTTATCCTTTATGATCCATTGCAATATGCTTGCTGAGTGATGAACTCACGCTTGTGTTTTATGTTATTTTTAGGTACCATGACACCGACATGTGGGAAGGGGCATTAGCTACACATCTTCACGTAGTTCCACACCTTTAGGCAGATTTATCAACTTGAGTCATGGTCATAATAAGTGCCATGAAACTTGGTGTATGGATTCATTTGTGTGCTTGTGATCCTTATTTGCTTAGCTATAGTTTATGGAGTGGTTGGATTTGGTATTATTGTCTTATGTTGATGCTATATTCATTTATATTGCTGCTTTAGATGTCTTATGTTATGATATGACTTGCCTTGTTATTGCTATCGCTTCAATTCATGTTAAAACAAAGGAGATGCTGCCGAAATTTCGGTTTTAGCATTTGTGCCTTTGCTGTAATTTATCTTTATTTGTAGTATTTAGATGTTGTTTAGTCTATGTTTGGTAGCATTCGGGCATACTAGATGTCGGGGTGTTACATATAACGCCTTGCTTTTGTACATATAGATACATGATCCTTGAAGCCAAAAAGAAAGATAAACTGGTAGGTTTCCTCGACCCACATATGGTCTCCAAGCAAAGCATGGATAGCAATCTACAAGCGGTCGAGAATAACATGACAAGTGCATTGCTGGCTCAACGTGACAAAGAATACATACTTCTCCCCCCCCAAACCGATGTAAGTGATGCACTAGTTGCAATACTTGTTGATTTGTACTTTATACACAACTCGAGATTAGGTTGAAGGACCATGGCAAAATACCTGTGTAGGTTTCATTGGATTCTTATTGTAATTGTACCAACAAAGAACCGGGTTATGTACATAGATTCCTTATAGGGGTGACAACCACAACTTGAAGCCTACCACTAAATTACTAAAGAAGTAATCACATTCCCTCCATAAATAAATCTGATGTAGGTCGTTCAAGGTGTATGCTACTAGTGGAATACCTGAGGCTAACCTATTGGGATCATGTAGGTCGTTCAAACTGTAAAGAGCCCATGGAGGGCCATCCAAGGGAGTGTAACACCCCAATTTTTGCTTTTATTATATTTAAAGTGTATTTGTGAATTTTCTGGAATTTATTTGGATTTAATTTGAATTTATTCCCTTTTGAGATAATTAAATAATTAAAAGATTTAAATAAATTTTTATTGGAAATATTTTATTTGAGTCCAAAATGTCTCAAAGTATTTTCCAGAATTTTTCTGGAATTTTTTTGATATTTTGCTATTTTTCTTAAATTAATTGAATTTCTAGAAATTATTTTAAATATTAAATCATTGGAAAAACCTAACGGGTTTTACTGTTCAGCCGACCCGAGTCAGACTCGAGTTCGATCCGAGCCGGACCCGAGCCCGACTAAACCCTAACCTCTCGACCGTTGGATCGAAATCCAACAGCCGAGATTGCGCCACGTCACCCGAGACTGTGCCCGTGCGAACCCGTTCGCGCCCGACGTGATCGTGGCCGTCGATCGTGGACATGTGTACGGCCAGGATGCGGCCACGTCGCCCTGTTCGAATCCTCACCGGATTCCGCCATCGCGCCTGTGTGGGCCTCGTTTTTCGCGGATTTCACGGATGTCGAGGGGGCTATTTAATGCGCCGCCACCCGTGTCGTGACCGCCTTTTCCGTGTGCACCCGTAGCCCTAGGTCTTCGAGCTCCAGCCACTACCGCAAGCACGCAATCGCTCGCCGAAGCTGGATTCGTGTTCCGCCGCGGTTTTTCACCGTTTCCCGCCGATTCCGCCATCCTCCGCCGCGTTGGTGCCCATATTTGGAAACGTCGCGACAAAACGCATCCAGGGGTACCATTCACCTCGCCGGATTCACGCCCAAACGCCCTGGGGCGTGTCATCATCCCCAGCTCTGGTGACCTAGCTCCACCATAGACATTGCCGAACTCGTGAACTCCCTCCGCCATCGGATCTTCATCGCATGGCTCAGGTTCGTCCACGACACCCCGTACTAAATCCACGTTACAGTTTTTAGATCTAATATCAACCGTTGGATCTAGATCCAATGCCTCGGATTAAGCCACGTAGCCCCTTTGACCGCACCGTGCTAGGTTAGATCTCAGCCGTTAGATCTAGATCGTACGGTTAGGATTGACCGCGTTGTAGCGTTAGATGCAATCACAGCCGTTCGATCGAGATCGAACAATGTATATTGAGCCACGTGTCGAGCACCAGGACGTGCCACGTTGCCCCTGGTGATGCAAAAACCCGATCCAATCTGGACCGTTGGATTTCAAACCAACGGCCCAGATCATGCCACGTGGCCGGGAGCTGAAGCGCCGCTGTCCACACGGGCGATGTCCGGTCATCACTGACGTCAGTGATGACATCAGCACGGGCCCGCGTGTCAGCGTCTGGCCAAACTGCACCATGACGTCATCCATGATGTCATGATGACGTCACGGTGGGGCCCGCGTGTCAGAGCCCGATCGGCCGAGCGCGATGACGTCAACGGTGACATCATCCGGGTGGGTCCTACGTGTCAGCGACACGTGTACCCATGGACTAAGTCCACGGTGGACCAAGCCCGAGCCGTGGACCGAGTCCTTAGACCGGATGACGCAATGCTGACGTCATAATTCGATTTTTCAATAGAAAATAATTCGGTGGAAATTCAAAATCCACGCTGACGTCATGCTGACGTCATAATCAGATTTTTCAGTAGAAAAATAAATGAATTAATTCGGTTTATTCTTTTATTTGGTTTTTCAAACTTTAAATGCTTCTAATTTTTGCGTTTCAACTCTAATTTGAGTGATTCCAATTTCTAAATTTTTATAAAATTGAACTCTATTTAATGGTGAATTTTATTTGAATTTTTAAACAATTTTTGTCTACTGTTTAATTATTTATTGCTATTTGCACACGTTACGAGTAGACGTTGAAGTACCCGAAGGCTTCGAATGTGAAGTTTTGATCCAAGAGCCAGCTCAAGACCAAGAACAAGTACTTTTTGAAGGCAAGTTATGCTTTGACCATATTGTTCCCACTTTGGAAATTATTTTGATTTAAATTATTGCATGCTAATTTAATTAGAAGATGCTTTGATTAATTCTGGAAATTAGTTAAATGCCAATTTGTTGTATTCCACCTTGACATAAATAATTGTATACCATGACCCTTTGTCACCCTAGTTGTGGATTATTTAGTTGGACATTATTTAATTGCCAACATGGGAATTTAGACCGATGTAGTATAATGCTTAACCCTGCCACGTAGTCATGACATGATTTTGGATAATTACATGTTAATATTAACTTAATGAGATATGGAACCTGTTTTGGAGAAGTGTCATGTGTTATTAATGACGATGTTGATGGCACGTGGTGCATGGTAATCAACTGGGGGTTGATAAATGGTTTTAGATTGGGGCAAGTGGCAAGAATGATCTGGTGGGCCATGAGTGGCACTTGGAATGTCGTTTTGGTTCTTCAGCAGTCTTGCCTTTGTCACCCTAAGGACTTAACCTTACAAGCCTTTGATATGAGTCAAACGTGCAACCACATGTCTGTAATGGGACGGACCTAGTTGAATAAGTTGCTAATAACTTGCTTGTGGAACCTCAGGGTGTCAACTACACATTTTGTGTAGTTGTATGGGGGAGCGTACCGGGGCAATGGCTAGGTACCCATCTAACGGTTGGTTGGCCTAGATTTCGCCTTTGCTAAGGGAAGGGATAGTGCGCAACAACCGGGGAGGTCGACTTGTGTAGTTAGAGGCTTCCGAAAGACTTTGTTACGGACACTCGCCTTTGTGGTGTTTGGCTGTATCTTGTGGGGAAAATGCATAACATCTGCAGAGTGTACAACCTATTCGAATAGCCAAGTCCATGGTATTAGACACTGCTCGGGGATTACAGTCAAGGGTTAGACTTTCATGAAAATAACTTGGGCCTTGGAAAATGGTTGGATTGGAATGGAGAATTGGATGTAGGATGTGAAATGCTTTACTTGTGTAAATATTGCGAAAATTACCATCTTTATTATTGTTTTTACCACTTTGCAATCTATTACTGTATTTACATATGTTGCTTTACTGCAAATGAACCTGTTAGCCTATCCTTTGTAATAAGCCATGCATGCAGAACATTAGCTTGCATTCTGTGCATGACTTACTGAGTACCAAGTACTCACCCTTGCCACAACAAAAACATCAGTTGAAGAGGAAGCGACGCCAGCTTTGGAGGAGGAATTCCAGGAGGAGCCGTCTACTTAGGGAGCGAGCCAAGACAGTCGCCTGTGGTATACTGGATGGTGCCACGTCGTTGATTTGATTTTCACTGCAGTTATTTACTTTTCATAAGTTCTCGCCCTGCGAGGCGTATCTTTTGTAACTTGACCATAAGGTCGAGCAACCAGTTTGTTTATTAATTAAAGTACTTTATTATTTCGCTGAGTATGATTGTGATATTTACCAATGTTGAGACTGTGTGCACTAGCGTGATCCTGGACTAGTGCTGAACACATAGAGAGTCCGGATTTGCATATTCGGGTCCCTACAGTGAGGGCCATTAAACCACGATGTGAAGTTTCTGATATCCACTAGTAATCAATAATCATGTACCACATTCCATAATAGTGCCTCTCAAACTAACCAATTCTATTTTTGCAGTGCCACCAGCAGCCAAAGGGATCAAACCTATGTGGATTCTACGTTTGCCACAACATGCAATTCATCATCGGTACAACGAGGACAAATGACCTAAAGGTTTGTCAATCTTCCAACTATTACTTATCAATTTATATATATATGCACGACTTTAATCTACACATTGACAGGTAGTGGAAATCACTACAACTGCATTAGAACATGCCGATCTGCACAAAATTAGAGGACAACTCGCTTCCTTGTTGATGCAAGAGGTCATAAAGCCAGAAGGCAAGTTCCACTGCTAACCTGATGAGTTGTGAATTGTAGTGGTATGTGTACTTCTACTGTGGATTTGTGAATTGTAGTGGCATGTGTACTTGTGCATTCAATTGGTTAATATATGTTTGTTGATTTTGAAATGGATGTGCTGTGATGTAATCTCTAATCTTCTTGTGCTATGATGCAATCTAAGTTGATGTACATGTGGATGTGTAATCTACTTATTTCAGAGGGCATGGCTAGTATTTCCTGAGGCTAGCCAATAAACAAAAAAAGCTTCAACAATACAAAATTATATCACAGATGGTTCATTACATAAAATCTTCTATGATACATCTAGTATTGTAACATCCCGAAATTTGCTTTAAATATATTTATGGAATTTTTGAATTAATTAGAATTTTCTGGAATTTTGTTGGAAGTTTTGGAATTTATTTGAACTTAAGCCTCATTGAATTAATTGTATAAAATTAAGATCATGCATTTTTGCATAAGCATAAAATCTAAAATTTTGTTTAAAATAAAGATAATTGGAAGACGAGAGTGTGCTCTTCAAATATTTTCGAAAAACATATTATATCACTTAAGTCGTTGATTTTACAAAAATCTGTACAGGTGTCTGATTCACTAAAAGAATTTTTACGAAAAATCTATACATTGAAAAATCGTGAAACCAACTTTGTTAGGTTCCAAATAGTTCCTAGTATTTTAGAGGAATTTTCCAGATTTTTAGAACCTCTCTGTTATTTTTTTTCTCAACACGTTTTGAGAACGTATATGCGTATACGTGTATGCACGTTTGAGTTGCCGGTCGTTTCTTGCCTTCCCTTTATTCATCAGTTTCCTTTGTATAGCATGAAGAGAAAAACTAGTAATTGCCATGAAGCATGCACGTAATGCATTTCCCATTTTCCTACCACGTCCCCATTCCTGTATGTTCCTCCATGACGTTTCATTTTGTTTCCAGCCTTTCCACTTGTTTCAGTTTCCAGTCATTTCAATATTTCAGCCATTTCTCTAATCATGCATGCGGCCTTCTGTACGTCCGTTTAGACGCATGGCAAATGGAGGAAGTAACGGCTCCAAATTTGCACGCATGGCGTTTCTCCAATTACCTTCCTTCAGTAGTCCATTACAATCTCCATTAGTCCACTACCTTCCAGCCGCTACTTCATTCCAGGCGTTTCTATTTTCCTAGCAACGTATGAAGCCTTCCAGTCTAGCCACAATAGCCTAAACACGCAAGTCGTTACTTTCATTTCCTCCAAGCATTACTAGCCAGAGACTCCATTCCATTGCTTCATTCTTCACGCCATTTCCTTGCAGCAGAAAAGCTCAAGCACCACATGTTACATCCACACCACCCTACCGTTTTCCCTGACTTGGTCGTTGCCATCGTCGCCGCCGCCATCATCGCCGCCGGTTACGCCTCCGTTGCCGTCTCATCGCCGTCCTCACCACCGCCGCCACCGTCTACATCACTGCCGGCGCACTCTCCGATCTCGCATTCCCTGCGTCGACGGTCTGCGCTACTGCCTGCGCCGAACGGTATTCTTATTCTTTTTTTCCTTTCGTGCGCGCTCAATCTCTACGGTTCGGTGGATCTCGTCGTGTGTATTTACGCGTGTATATATATATTAGTATGTAAGCACACCCACGTATATGTTAGGCTGCACGCCGAAATATATATATACTAGCTTCCGTTGCCTTCTTATGCGTGTATACGTATACCTTAGAAAGCATGCATGTATCCATATGTGTATAAGTACCTATGCACATGAATATATACCTTCACATAAATATATGTAAATATATACCTCTACGCATGAATACCCCTACGTATGTATCCGTATATACCTCTCTGCATGTATATGCTAGACGTGTAGTCTTGTATTCGTGTCTGTAGTCTTGTATATCTTAGACGTGTGTGTGTGTTTTCATATATATGCTAGCGTATATATTAGGCAACCGCATGCATGTATACAAAAATATGTTAGGCATCTCATGTGAATACTTATACGTTGCAGTATGTTGATTCGGTTTCCTCTCACGTAGCGGCTAGCCAAACCAGTACGCATGAATAAAAATTACTCAAGCCGAACCAGTATGCATGCGTGTTGAATATACGTATATGGCATGAATAGTACCATGCAAGGAGGACTAGAAGTTAGTTTGTACGTGTTAGTTTTCAGAAATTGTGAATTTTGTCTTTTTTGCTACAAATTCGTTTGAAGTCCAAATCATTTGCGACCAATTTTGTTAATTAGTAAAAATTAATACCTTCCTACGATAATTTTACTGAAATTTTATAAATAAATTTATACTATTAAATTAATTATGGAAAGTCCAAAGTTACGAATTTTGTATCTCTTAAACTATACGTTCAAAAATAGCGAAATAAATTTTATAAATCTTAGAAAATGTTAGAATAATTATCTGAAAGTTTTCGTGAAATTATGAATTAGTTTGCGGCATTTTTTGAATGTGTGTTTGTATGCTGTTTTGCGTGTTTATTTGGTTCTTTATCTGCTACGCGTAGACGTTGAACTGTGCGAAGGTGCGAACGTTGAAGATCAGGACCAAGATCAAGCTTAGGACCAAGACCAGCTATTTTTCGAAGGCAAGTTGTGCTTTGACCATGTTGCTCCTAAATTTTGAAATATATTTTTATTTAAATTGTGCATGCTATGTTGATTAAAATGAATTTAAATTAAATTGGGTAAAATAGTTAATAAACCTAATTGTTAATTCCACCCTTGAAGATTAATATTTGTATGCCATGTATTCCATTGTCACCTTAAGTTGGTTTATTTAGTTCGATGCTAGTAATATGCCAACACGGGAAGCTAGACCATGAATAGTTGCTTAGCCATGCTTACGTGAAATGTGTTTCAAATGGCAAAATAATATTGACTAATGATATACGGAATGAATTTTGGAATCAGTGTAATCTTGCCACGTGATGATGTGAAGTGTAGGTTCCTTTGTGGTTCTACATGGTAATTGATATTATTGTTGGCATGTGTTGCACAATAATCAAACTGGGGTGGGAAAAGATTTAGTTTGGGGCAAGTGGTAAGAGGCTTCATGCCAGGTGGGCCTTCATGGCAATAGTCTTATGGATAACAGCCTTCATGGCAATGGGATGAGTGATGTGAGGGGCTTTGCGCTAGGGTTTTGAGAGAAAGATGTCTTACCCTAGACAGTTAAGGACTTCACCTTGCAAGCCTTTGAACTGGGCCTTTCGTACAACCACATGACTGGAGTGGGACGGTCTTAGTTTAGTAGGATTTTGAAATCTTACCTTTGATACCTTAGGGTGATAGTTACATCGGGGTAACTATGTGGGGGAGCGTACCGGAGCTACGACTTGGTACCCTATCCAACAGTGATTGTCGGTCCTACACTTCGATCCTTCGTGGGGGAAGTGGCAGTGAAGGCAATACCGAAGAGGGTCATAGGTGTAGATGAAAGTTTCTGAAAAACTTCGTTACGGACAATCGCCTTTGTGGTGTGCGACTGTATCATGTGGGTAAAGTGTGCAACCTCCGCAGAGTGTGTCAAAACTATTCGAATAGCCGAGTCCACGGTACTGGACAACCCTCGGGGATTACAGTCAAGGGTTAGATTTTCAAAAATAAAATGTGGGATGGGTGGCTGTATGCCAGAGATAATTGCTAAAGTGATTTAGGGCTTTGTGCCAAACTGTTTGGAAAAGATATTGATAACTTATTGTGTAATATGGTTTTACCGCTTTTGAATCTATTAAGATTATTTAATCAAAGCAAAATGTTGTTTGATACAAAACAACCACTTAAGCCATTCCTTTGGAAGAAGCTATGCATATAGTAATAGGATTGCACCCCTGTGCATGACTTGCTGAGTATGTTGTATACTCACCCTTGCTTCCAACATAATCATCAGTTGAGGAGAAGACTTCAACTTCGGAGGAGAAGTTCCGTGAGGAGGCAGTTATCTAGGAGTTGAACCTTGTCAGTTGCCTGTGGCATATTGATGGGAGTCACCGATATTCTTCGTTCCGCTGCTGATTATTTACTTTTGCTATTGTAAGCCCTGCGTGGCAGACTATTTGTAAGGTGACCTTAAGGTCTTGTAACCAGTTTATTTAATGTTTGAAGTACTTTATTATTATTTCCGCTGCGTATGGATGTGATATTTAACCCTGTTTGACTGTGTGTACTAGCGTGATCCTAGACTAGTACAGACTACACAGAGGGTCCGGATTTGCAGATTCAGGTCCCGACAAGTATCATAGACCATTTTATCTAAGAACCATATGTGATATGGGATGTATCACAGACGGTTTTGTGTAAGAACCATCTGCACTCAAATTCCTCGATACTTATTGCCCTGGCTTCTATGATCAACCCCTGGCACATTTAGGTTTTTATCTGAGGCTATCCTAGTCTGCTGGACCCAACACGAGTATTCATCCTTTCCAATCTGAAAAAGGTGTTGCCAAAAGCTTACCCTCTTCCACACAAATGCTATAGCTGCTATAACTTTTGCTGGAGGGGAATTACAGAGTTCACCTCTCGACATCTTGTTTGGTGAATAGAATTTTGACACAAGCGCCCTAGTGTTGCCTAACCGTTCAGTAGGAGATGTCGGATGCGATATCTTTAGCTACTTGTATTAATTTTCTGCAGTGTGCTTAGATACAATGCGACGATTTCTGAACCATCCGTAATGCATCGTTATTACATATGCTTACAGACGATTCATAAAATTATCTGTGATAACTTTTTAGAACCATCTATAATGATTTTTTCTATAATAGTGAGAAGATTAAACAGATGGTTTGGCTGCAATCTGCATAAAGTGTTGAGGAACCTTGCTACCAGGTGTAGTCCAGGGTTCCCCAAACAAATATGAACTATGAATAGAGAGAAACTCAATGTGGAGGAACAGAGATTGATCTATTATTTTTTTCAGATATCTGTACAATGGGGGACCCCTCCTCCTTTTACAACCTCCTTGTAGGGTTTTGGCAAAGGGACCATCATGGGCCTTCATGGGCCACAGCGGTTTCCCGACACTCCCCCTTGGGCCTTTTACCGCGAGATGCATATGCCTCATCAAAACTCTAGAAAAACCCAGTGGGAAAAATACTTGGAGAAAGAGTGCATAGCATACGCTTGTTGCATTGCACGAATTGCCTCATTAAAACCTTACGTAAGAAAACTTATGTGAAAACTTACTAAAGGAAAATAGTACAATTCACCCAAACTTCAATGTTAATCTTTGAGATCCACGTTGGGTACTCAAACTTCATGTTCAATATTTATTTAGGAGTATGTGAAGATTCTCCTCCTGAGATCTGCACTTCTCTAAGTCTCATCATCCCAATCCCTTTAATGCACCTTTCAAAAGTAGATGCTGGGAGTGACTTAGTGAATAAATCAGCAAGGTTCTCACATGACTTAGTGTGCAATATCTTAATCAAGTTCATCTTATGCATTTCATGAGCATAGAAGAATTTGAGGTTAATATGCTTCATGAGGTTTCTTTTCACATAGCCCATTTGCACTTAAGCAACACAAGCTGTATTGTCTTCATAAATGATGGTAGGGGTTTGCTCAATGTTCAAACCATATGATTTCTGGATATGGTGAACAATTCTTCAAAGCCTTGCACATTCACGGGAGGCTTCATATAGGGCAATAATTTCTGAGTGGTTTGTCGACGTCGAGACAAGAGGCTACTTAGACGACTTCCAAGAAATTGCTATTCCACCACAAAGGAAAATATACCTAGTTTGGGATTTGCCTGTATGCGGGTCTGATAAGTACCCAGCATCGGCATAACCAACCAAATTCAAATCATGGTTCTGTTTATAAAACAAGCCAAGATCTTTGCTTCCTTGGAGGTAATAGAAGATGTCATTGATCCATTTCGAATGACTTTTGGTGGGTTCTGCACTGTACCTAGCAGCAAGTTCACAACGAACGCGATGTCCGGCCTGTTGTTATTTGCAAGATACATGAGCGCTCCAATTGCACTCAGATATGGGAATTCTGCTCCCAAGACTTCGTCCCCCTCTTCTCTAGGCCTGTCTGGGTTTAGGTCTGCTTGTAATGACATTTCGACCATTGGGGTCTTTGCGGGATATGCCTTTTTAAAACCAAATCTTTCGTGTAGGACGATTGGTGTATCAAGATTCCTCCTTGGACATGCTCAAGCTGCAAGCCTAAACAAAATTTAGTTTTACCCAAGTCCTTCATTTTAAACTTAGACTTCAAGTATGAGCAAGCTTCTTCTATTTCTTCATTCATCCCGATGATGTTCAAGTCATCTACATAGACGGAGATTATACAAAATCCATTTGGGGATCATTGTATAAAAACACAGGGACAATCTTCACTATTTGTGTAGCCTTTCTTGCAGAGAAATTCAATCAAACGATTATACCACATTCTTCCTTAGTGCTTTAGCCCATACAATGATTTCTCTAATTTCACACTGTATAGGTTTCTGTTTTATATGTCTTGGTTCAGAACAAGGATATCTTCCGGCACTTTTATGTATACGTCTGAATCCAAGTTTCCATATAGATATAATGTGACAACATCCATCAGTTTCATTTTCAACTTCAAGTTGACTGCCATTGAGATTAGATACCTAAAGGTGATTCCTCCCATGATCGGGGAATATATTCCTTCATAATAAACTCCTGGACGTTGAGTGAAACCTTGTGCAATAAGCCTTGTCTTGTACCTTACAATTTCGTTATATTCATTCTTCTTCCGAACAAAGACCCATTTGTGACCTATGGGGTGTACATGGGGAGGCATGGGGCATGCAGGCCCAAATACTTCTCTTTTGTTTGGAGAGATTAATTTTGCGGTGATTGCCTTCTTCCATTCCTCCTAGTCTAGCCGTTTCTTGCATTCTGCCAGAGATGCAGGCTCGGGATCATGATCTATGATTGTGGTCTTCTTTGCAAAATGTGCATCAACATTGGTTGTTGCTCTATTCAAATATTCTCCCGTTGTAACAAAGTTTATGGTCATTTAATCATGGGGTGCTTCCTCATGCACTTCGTCTTGCTCTTCTCTGCTATTTTCTATTATGGGAGCAAGTTCCTTTACTTTTTCATCGCCTATGTGTGCGCACATATTATTTTCAATGGCTTCCTGCAATAGAAGATTCAAATCTAGAATTGCTTTTTCCATAAACTTCTTTCCAATGTCAGGTCTCAACTAGCTCCCCTTCTTATTTTGGGGCATTTTCGTAATTGGCTGTGGTGAGTCTGCTAGCCCTGTTTTCCCTAGACGTTTCTGGGTACTTTGGGTTTAAGAAGCCAGAGTTCCTGTTCTTTTTCTTTGAGGCATGTGAACAGGATGAGGGATACCTTCTACTTTCTTTAGTATTTCAACCCTCTCTGGTGCATTTTGAGCAGGTACATGCAACTTAACCACACTCTTTAGATCACAAAAATAATCAGGCAGTTCATTTGCTAGGTTTTGCAAATCAATTATCTTCTGGATTTCTTGATTTGCTTCATTAGTGCGAGGGTCATGAGCGGGGAACCCAGTGGAATGTCATATGATTTCCTAGTATTTTTCATCCAAAGGTTGGTTTCCTCTCCCTAATGATAGGAAACGATCATCGTCAAAAATGCAATCAGCAAATCAGGTTGTATGCAAGTCTCCAGTCGTGGGTGCCAAATACCTGATTATGGATGCACTCTCATATCCAAAGGTTGGTTTCCTCCCCCCTAATGACGAAAAACGATCCTTGTCAAAAATGCAATCAACAAATCAGGTTGTATGCAAGTCTCCAGTCGTAGGTGCCAAAAACTTGATTATAGATGCACTCTCACAACTAACATATATCCCAGACTTGCAGAGAGGGCCCATTGCAGTCCACTATGGAGGTGTCATAGATACATATACCATACATCCAAACTTTCTAAGATGGGAAATTTTTGGGATGACCCCCTGCAGTAGCTGCATAGGTGAATTGATGAGTGCTGCTGCATGCAGGACTGCGTATCCCCAACAAGTGTTGGGCAAGTTACAATTCAGCAAAAGTAGCTAGGCTATAAATTTTTTTTATCAGTGCTTCGGCTAATCCATTTTGCGTATGGATGTGCAGTATATACTGTTCAACTGCAATTCCGGTTGCTATGCAATAATCATCAAATGCCTTGGAAGTAAATTCGTCGGCATTGTCCATTCAAATGGACTTCACACATTGATCAGGACAGGTATTCTTAATTCTAATGATATGCGAGATCAGCTTTGCAAAAGCATGGTTTCTTGTTGACAGCAAACATACATGCGACCATTTCAAGGAAGCGTAAATGAGCACCATAAAGTACCAAAATGACCCTGATAAGGGCTGAATTGGGCCACAAATATCCCTCTGGATACGTTCCAGGAATGCAGGGATTTTATTTTGCACTTTCATAACAGAGGGTCTAGTTATTAATTTCCGAGTGGTCCATGCAGGGCACACAAAATCTTTATGATTTGAAAAAAATTTAACATTAATACCATGACCTTGTGAGTTGTTCACTATATTTATCATCATTCTAAGACTAGGGTAGCCTAATCTATAATGCCACAGAGAAAATAACTCAAAGCTTCTAAAAATAGTATTCAGAGAAGTATACACTACGGGTGCATTGATTTTCATGTAGTGCAACCCAGATTCATACGAGGGATATTTTTATAATACCATTTTCTCACATTTTGCGTGTTTCACAATGCACAAAAATTCTTTACCATTTTCTTCATTTGTTTCTACATGAAACCCATTGACGTGGATGTCTTTAAAACTCAAGAGAGTTCGTGTTGATTCAAGGTACAAGAGGGCTTCTTCGATTACCAAGGTAGTACCCATTGGTAATATAGTTGTGGCTCTTTCGGAGCCTATTATACATGAATCGCTGCCTACGATTCTAGTAATCCTGCCAGCGTTCTTCGTGATCAACTGAAAGTATTTAGACTCTCTTAAGATGGTATTTGTTGTGCCACTATCAATAATGCATATCTCCTCCATTTAGGCGCTACACAGTTTCTATAAAAATACAATTCCAATCAGGCAGTGGCAAAATAATTCAACTATTGCTTGTAAAGATAGAATACTGGAATAAAGGATAAATTGCATAGTCAATCATGAGAAATAAGTTTATGCTCTTATAGATATTACAATCCATTATTCAAAGTTCACTAACTACCGCAATCTAAGAGAAATGCTAATTGTGCGATTCATGCATTAGACGGAATCCGTGAAGAATGCATTTACTTCTGCCTCTATGTCATCAATAGAGGTCTTTTCTTCATCTGCTATGAACTTGGTTGTTGCATCTATGTCTAGGGAAGGCTGAGAGGACGATTCTAGTGGAGTTTCCTCGTCCATGGCATCATCATCACCTACCTTAGCGAAATGTGCTTCTGCTAGTGCATTGTCTTTTGCTTCCTTCTTGGCCTGATATGCATTGATGACATCCTTGAGTTCCCGACATATCTTCGACCAGTGTCCCTAGGTACCACACCTGAAGCATGTTCGGTTCTGCTATCCATACGGCTTAGCGGGTGGCTTCTCCTTGACATTCTGCTTCTCTTTGACATTTGACTTTCTCTTAGCTGGATTCTGCTCTTTTCCACCCTTCTTGCCCCTCTTCCTCTGAGTGGGCTTCCTTACCTTGTAGCTATTGGCATTGACTTCTGTGCTAATACCTCTTCCAGATGGCTGTGAGACTCCGCAACTTGCATAACATCAATCAGTTATCAATACTCCTTTTATACGTCCTAACGATAGCTGTGGGCACTCTGCATAGCACTAGGGTGAAAAGTGAAAAGAGTTTTTCGATCTTCTCTTCTTCAGTGGTCTTCTTGCTACATAAAGAGAGATTGGTACAAATTCTGTGCAATGCATAATTGTACTCAGCTACTGATTTGCAGTTTGCAAACCTTAGGCCAACCCAATCTTGCTATGCTTGAGGCAAGATGGTGTAATTAAGCTTTTCGAACCGCTTCTAGAGTGTAGTCCATAGCTTGAGAGCACTCCTCTCAGCCATATATTCATTTTTCAAAGTGACTAAGAGGTGATGCCTGAGAAAATGCAAAGCTTGATCATTTTGTTCGGTGATAGGTTGCTCATCCTTCGAGGACCCTAAGCCGATAGCAACTCGGAGCTTCTTGCTACCAAGCACGATCTTCACATCTGATGCCCATGTGAGATAGTTCTGGCCATGCAGGGCCAGTTCTTCAAACTCACGGTTCATAATGCCAGACATCTGTATATTCATGAGATTCCTTCATTAGATTACTGTGTGCAATCTAGTAGAGAGTGGTTGCGAGATTCATACAGAAATACATACTTAAATTCTCATGATTTTTCAATAAACTAAAGAAAGCAATAAATACAAGATTCATAAATATTCATAAAAGTAGTAAAAGGAAGCTTCAAAAAAACTAGGATATAAAATTTCAATCAATTCTACAATTCCTAAGTGTCCTTTTTCTAATTTTCATATATTTACTTCGTTTAATTTTCACTAGGGTTTTTAGCCGCTGTCTACATGCTGCTGCGTGCATGCACCCATGCCAATTTTTCTTTCTTGTGAGTACTTTTGCAACATGCAATTCGCGAGTACTCGCATTTGCTAATGCAAAACACATGCATGCATACAGCCCAGTACTCATGTTTGCTAATGCAAAACACATGCATGCATGCAACGCGGTAGACGGCGACTAATCAATCTGCTATATGCATGCGCAATAGACGGCAAAGATTCTTCAAGTCATCTACATTCTATATGCAGTAGAATAACACAAATTGTAACTTCGAAAATTGTGACAGCACGGAGTGTCGTAACCTTATAAAAGGTGAATGTTGAGGGCAAAAACATTATGGAATGTGGAATTGGAGGTTGAAACCATACGGTATGAGGTTTATTCGCGTTTCCGGGCTGTTTTCGGGCGTTTGGGCCTCTCCGGGGGAGTTCGGGCCCAAGGGGGATGTGTCGTAGGCCTTGGTGGGAGGATTTTTGGGCCCATGAGGGAGGGGGAGGCAGGTTATCATGCCTTGGGGGCATCCTCCCCCTGCCTACATGCGCCCCCTCAACCCTAGCCGCCTCTACCTCTTCCCAATGCGCCTCCACCTCTCCCCCATGCGCCTCCACCTCTCCCCTCTCCTCTCCACCCCCTTGCTGCCCTAGGGGAGATCCCCACCTCTCCACCCTGCTGTCCTCTCCATTGGGAGGCTCCACGACGAGGAGATCCGGCGGAATCGGCGCGAGGAAGGAGATCGCGCGAACCGGGAGGAGATCCGTTGGTTTTTCGTTCGTCGGGCGAAGGTATGGCCACGAAAATCCTGGGGGTTGGTCTAGGTACTGTTCTAAGGGTTAATATCATGTTTTTATATCAATTGGTGGTGCTGTAATTGGGTAGATTAGATGAAATCTAGAGTTTGCCACGTTCTCTGTTTCGGGCAGCATGAGCAGTCGACATAGGGTTTGGGTTTTCGCCAATTTAGAGTCGGAATTTGGTTGTCCGCCTGCCGAAGAAGTTGTAGGTAACTTCAATAAATTTTAGTGCGTATAAAGAACGTCCAATTCCTCCCAGCTATTTGAAAGTTATGCTCATTTTTCCGAACGTATTAAAAACTGTGACGTGATTGGAACAGATCACGGTATTCTGTAGATTAAACCACTTTAGAGTCCGAATCAGTCTTTCCATATACTTAGAAAAAGTTAGGAAATGTCCTAAGCTACGCGAGGATGTACTCGTTTAATCGATTCAGGGTCTTAGAACCCGAGTTATGCTCGTTGCAAGTCTGCTGTCCCGGCGGGACAGAACCTCTGTTTTTGGGTTGTGCGAGTAGTTTGCGAAGTCAGGGTAGAAGAGTGTTTGCGTATTGTTTTGTGGGCATTATTTTGAGTGTGTGGTGCATTTATGCAGGTGGTGTGACCCCGGGGGTGCCCTCTACTTCTCGCCAATCCGTCGCCCGTGGTTGAGGCAAGTGTATTGGAATGGGTAGCAGGTTGTAGTTTGCTAGATTGGTTGAGATTGAAATTAAATATATGATATGTTCACATGCTATGTTTGCTATGTTTTAATGATTGCCATTTGTTATGATGAATATGCTTATTATGTTATGATGCCTTGTGTTAATATACAAGTTATTTATGATGTTGGCATGTTTGCATACATGGCATGATACATGGCCCGGGCGGTGACAAAGTCATAACTAGTCCGGGGAAGGTCGGTGAGAAAGTTATGACTATTCCGGAGAGCCAATGAGTAAGTCCTACATCGTGATTCCATCCACCGCGGTGTATGGAAGCGAGGAGTAGGCACCCTCCATCTTCGGGATGGAAGGGGGAGAGGGTGCACACCGACGGGTGTGTACTCAACCATACCGGTATGAGTTTCCAGGAGACATGTGCATCGCATCGCATTGCATACATGATGATGATGATAATGATATGTGATCATGAATGAGATGATAGACATGATGTACCATGAAACCAGCATACGGGGAAGGGCATTAGCTACACATCTACACGTAGCTCCACACTTATAGACAATTTATCCATCTTGGTCATGATAATAAGAGTAGTGCCATGCAACTTGGTGCAATGGTTAATTTGTGTGCTTGGTTTCCTCATTTATTTCGTTTGGCTCATGAGATGGTTGGAATCTTTATTCTAGGCTTATACTTCTACTAGAACCCTTGTTGTTGATGATTTAGATGTCATTCTTTATACTATATCTTGTGATCATATTGTTGTTGCTTCAATTCATGAAAAAACAAAGGAGATGCTGCCGAAATTTTTGGTTTTAGCATTTACTCCTTTGCTGTAATTTATCTTAGTTTATGGTATTTAGATGTTGTTTAGCCTATGTTTGGTAGCATTCAGGCATGCTAAATGCCGGGGTGTTACAGTAGGTATCAGAGCGGGCTGTAGGTCCTTAGAATGTGTATTTTTAGTGTCATGCTATAGGGTACAACTAAAATGTGATATGGAATAACTTAGAAACATGGCTTAGGTTTCAACTAAAATTTTGTCATAGGATAGCAACATTAAAACTTGCAAAAGTGGAATAACTAATCTAAAATTTGACACACATGGATGCACAGTAGGAAAGGGTATGGGTATCGTTTCTTTACGCTTAAATGTTGTATTTAAGTTTTGATGTTGAATGCTTCATTTGATAATGCATGTTGCTATGTCTATGAGATAAATGATTGAATTGTTCTTCTTATCTGTGATATAGTGGGGTTGTGATGCCGAAGGGATTCGGTCACCTCTTTTTGTTCATAGTAAGGGTGTGGTTTGACGGTGTGGCCTATTAACGCCATCACCGAAGAATTATTAACCCCAGTAGGAGAAGAGTGCTCACCTTTTCTGTCATAGGTCGAGTAGTTGACTGGAGTCAAATAGAAGAGATTGGTGGTGGATTCATGTGGATGTTCTTTACCGTTCTGACGGTCAGTTTTGGTTGGTTTTCTTTGTTTTAGTCGATCGAAATCAAAAGAAAAGTGTTTGGTATTTGATTTATCGCGGATTGTTCCGTAGGCAATTTGTGGTTTTGTCTTCCTTGGTTGAAGACGTAGAAGAAAGGTTTTGTGTTGCGCATCTGGTGGTCGCTATTTTTGCTTTGACACCGGTTTTGTTGGTCATTACGGGCTGTCTTGAGGAGGAAACTTTTGTGGTTGTTCTTCTCCCTATCTAAGAAAAAGTGTTGGAGTTTCCCCTTGTGCAGGCCTTGAGTTGGTGGAGCTAAGCTTGAATCTTTTATCGGAAAAGATTTAATGAACATTTGATTTTCCCTGGTGCATCCTTCTTCCTTCTTGGAAGTATAGATCATGAGATTTCTTGAAGAGTTTTGTGGGCAAATTTGGGAATTTGAGAGTTGAGCTCTCCTGCATTTCTGTCGGAGTTTTGTTTTTCTTCCTTGCCTGGAAAGGAGAAATTTTCTACCGGTGTTCGTTCTGGTTCTTGAGTTGTGGTTATCTTTAAAAGTTGAGGCATCCTGTTTGTCAAGAGTTCGTTCCCCATGAAGGTGTTTAGAAAAGTTTATGTCCGTGCTATGTAGTAGGTGACAATGTGGTTTATGGAATGATGTGTTGCTAAGTTAAATTTTGAGTTGAATCAATTCAATGTGATTATCATCTCTAGCTGGAGAATAAATAGACTACTAGTGTTGTAGTTTACTCTGTAGCGAGAATGATTAAATGGGTTAATGTACATGCTTAGAATCTGTTGTCTTGCTTTAAAAGTGCTTATGATCCTTGTTAATGTTAAAAGTTTAAACCTTGATGCATAGTTAGAACATTAAGATGATGTAAATTAATGATACTGTTAAAGAAACCTTGCCGGTTGTTTAAAGATGTTCTAATCTAACGGGTTAATAGAGAAATTTAATCATGTTGACTAGTGGCTTTAATTTGGAAGTTGATTAGAGTTGCTATTTATGTTGTTGCAAACTACTAGTATATTTGGAAGTATGCAGTTGTGTCTCTACAATGCTAGTATTGATATCAATTGAGAAGACATAAGACTTATTGTTAATGATGTTGTTAAGGGCAGTGTTAATGCTAGTACCGATGTCAGTTGGGAAAAAAACCATAGGTCTGGTTGTTGTTTTAAGAGCATTGTGCTGATCTAACTTATTAAATCTAATTTAATAGTTGGAGTATGTTGTGTAGTGACAATTTTGTTGCAACCTATGTGTAAAGTAGCTAAAAGCAATGTTGTTGATTGATGATTATGCAAAAAATTGATATTGATGCCTTGGTAGTGTTGTTAATTGTTGGAAACCATTGATCTAATAGAAGAAAAGTGTAAAACTGTGGTATTATGTTGAGTACATGTTGTGATGGGATGAACAATGGATAATAATCATGATGCAAGATTTTAATTTTAATGAATGCATATCTTAGAATCTTATTTACGAATTTTATCTTGTAGAGATATTACTTATTTGTTGAAGTCATTTTATTGATTGAACAAGTTTCAATTGTCAAGATTTTGACGTATGGATAGTATAAAATTGATAGGTTGACCATGCTCAAGTAGCTGTTGAAGTACTATGTTTGAAATATAGAATACGTTGTTATATGATTTGGTGATCCATGGGGATCATGTCAATGTAGTCTTGGTTGGGTGCCTTTGTCATAAGCATCTTAAACCTTAATTAAAAGTGTTGGGAATGGTAACTAGAGAAAGAAATTGTTATGTAAATTTTGTTAAATCCGGTTGGACTCTCTTGATGAGTAAATAGTGATTATTGAATGCTTAAATGGTAAGTGTAGTGGAATACAAGTTATGGTGGGATTCATGCTGAGCTGGTGTTTAAAACCTTTTGAACTGGTGTGGTTGTTTGCCATTTTGGTTGAATGCCTTCGGTTAAGGTATTCCTTGTGTTGTGTTTCCGAGTTTCCCTAAAACCCGTAGCTATTGGTGCCAATCTTTGGTTTTGGCTATTTTATTTAATTTGTGCTATGAGTATGGATTTACACCCAAAAGTTTTTGAGTGGATCGCGCTCCTTCGCATTCACCCTGAATTATCTTTGGAATAAATTTTAACGGAAGCAGATGGACATAGTGGGTTGTGTTGGAAACTCATGAGATTTAATTTGTAACTCTTTTTGACTGGAGATGGATTTATTTGCATAATGTGTGTGATGTTTGGGAGTGCTTCAAAAAGGTGGATTTTATGAATGTTTTATAAAGTGATTTTGTTAGTGAGGTGTTCCCTTTTTGAAATGAGTTTCCCTCTCCTTGAGAAAATTTGTGACGATTGTGGGAGCAAATGCGCGACTTGAAATTTTGATGTTCTCTTCCAAAATGTTGAATTTGGATGAAATGCAATGTTTTGCAAGTTCCGTTTTCAATTGATGTGGGATGTGATGCGACGTGGTGTTTTACTGTCAACTATGCTGCCGTCATAGTCTATATGAATTTCCGCAACCTTCGATGTTAATTGTGTTTCCATTATTTGATACCGAGGAAGAAGTCATTTGGTGAATGACTATTTGGTACCGTTGTTACATGATGAATGAATGGTGAGAAGGAAAACGAGACATTGTTTATGCATAATTAATCATAAAGGAGTCGATGAGCTAGGTCGGTGAGAAAGTCATATATGGATATATGACTAATCCGGAGTGCTCTTGAAAAGTTTGCATTCTTGTCATGTATCCAGATTTTTATTTCTTCCTAGTATGAAATGAAAGAATGAATAAATTGTGGTATTTTGGCTGTGGTGTTAGAGGTTTGAGTTTTCTTTGCGGTTTGGTTTAGAAAAATAAAATGTGTGCTCTTTGGATGTTGCCGGATCCTTTCCAAAGTGGTTTTAGCGCTTTGGGGTTTGAGTTGTTGTATGTGGACCAATTGGGTTCATGTTTATGGTTGAGCTCACTCAATGATTGTACTCTTTATCGTGGTCCTTTGAGTGGAAGGTTGTGTATGACTCAATGCAAACATTCTTAGAGAATTGTGTCGTTGAGGTGTTCCTTGGTAGGGTTGATTAAATTATTAGTGGACCACTTGGTGGTTGCTAGTAATCGCTTTTCCTTTTGAAGTGTATTGGATTTTTTTTGTCGTTGGGCAATGAGCGAGTTGTGTCAACCGCAGAGGAACGTTCGGTTGTTTCTGTTGCGCGAGTCTTAAGGATCCTGGATATAAAGTAGGTTGTTCCTTCTGGTGGTAATCTTAGAGCGTTGTGTCTCTCCTGTTTCGCGTCGTCTTGAGTACAAGGAACCACAGAAGGGAGGTTGGTACCGTGTTCTTCTGGAGAGTAGCATTAGTTAAAGGGATCGGGCACTTCAGTGCCGAGGAATACATAGAACGAGGAGTATGAGACCGTTTTCTTTTGTGGGCTATTTGAGGATTTATCTTATCGCTTGGGGTCGTGCTGAGACCATGTGTGAGTACTTTGTGTTTCAATGTTGAGTACAGTTCTCGCAAGTTTTGATTGCGAGTTATCATTAGAGCCGTTGGTCTTCGAACCTAGGCCTCCTATCATCGAGTCTCGATCAGTGTAAATTCCAGTGGTTTTATTTAGAGAAGCGACCTGGGAGTTAAAGTCTCGCGGGGGCGAGCTTTACCCAAAGCTCTTTTCTTCAGGTTTGAACCGTGAGGATTAGATCTCTGTGTGTTGTTGGTTTGGCGTAGTGGCATATCTTCGATTCGAGGTCGAATCCTGTTGAAGGGGGGAGAATGTGACAGCACGGAGTGTCGTAACCTTATAAAAGGTGAATGTTGACGGCAAAAACATTATGGAATGTGGAATTGGAGGTTGAAACCATACGGTATGAGGTTTATTCGCGTTTCCGGGCCGTTTTCGGAAGTTTGGGCCTCTCCGGGGGAGTTCGGGCCCAAGGGGGATGTGTCATGGGCCTTGGTGGGAGGATTTTTGGGCCCATGAGGGAGGGGGAGGCAGGTTATCATGCCTTGGGGGCGTCCTCCCCCTGCCCACATGCGCCCCCTCAACCCTAGCCGCCTCTACCTCTTCCCCATGCGCCTCCACCTCTCCCCCATGCGCCTCCACCTCTCCCCTCTCCTCTCCACCCCCTTGCTGCCCTAGGGGAGATCCCCACATCTCCACCCTGCTGTCCTCTCCGTTGGGAGGCTCCGCGACGAGGAGATCCGGCGGAATCGGCGCGAGGAAGGAGATCGCGCGAACCAAGAGGAGATCCGTTGGTTTTTCGTTCGTCGGGCGAAGGTATGGCCACGGGAATCCTTGGGATTGGTCTAGGTACTGTTCTAAGGGTTAATATCATATTTTTAGATCAATTGGTGGTGCTGTAATTGGGTAGATTAGATGAAATCTAGAGTTTGCCACATTCTCTGTTTCGGGCAGCATGAGCAGTCGACCTAGGGTTTGGGTTTTCGCCAATTCAGAGTCGGAATTTGGTTGTCCGCCTGTCGAAGAAGTTGTAGGTAACTTCAATACCTTTCAGTGGGTATAAAGAACGTCCAATTATGCCCAGCCGTTTGAATGTTATGCTCATTTTGCCGAATATATTAAAAACTGTGACGTGATTGGAACAGATCACGGTATTCTGTAGATTAAACCACTTTAGAGTCCGAATCAGTCTTTCCATATACTTAGAAAAAGTTAGGAAATGTCCTAAGCTATGCGAGGATGTACTCGTTTAATCGATTCTGGGTCTTAGAACCCGAGTTATGCTCGTTGCAAGTCTGCTGTCCCGGCGGGACAGAACCTCTGTTTTTGGGTCGTGCGAGTAGTTTGCGAAGTCGGGGTAGAAGAGTGTTTGCGTATTGTTTTGTGGGCATAATTTTGAGTGTGTGGTTCCTTTGTGCAGGTGGTGTGACCCCGGGGGTGCCCTCTACTTCTCGCCAATCCGTCGCCCGTGGTTGAGGCAAGTGTATTGGAATGGGTAGCGGGTTGTAGTTTGCAAGATTGGTTGAGATTGAAATTGAATATATGATATATTCACATGCCATGTTTTAATGATTGCCATTTGATATGATGAATATTATTATTATGTTATGATGCCATGTGTTACTGTACAAGTTATTTATGATGTTGGCATGTTTGCGTACATGGCATGATACATGGCCCGGGCGGTGAGAAAGTCATAACTAGTCCGGGGAAGGTCGGTGAGAAAGTTATGACTATTCCGGAGAGCCAATGAGTAAGTCCTACATCGTGATTCTATCCACCGCGGTGTATGGAAGCGAGGAGTAGGCACCCTCCATCTTCGGGATGGAAGGGGGGAGAGGGTGCACACCGACGGGTGTGTACTCAACCATACCGGTATGAGTTTCCAGGAGACATGTGCATCGCATCGCATTGCATACATGATGATGATGATAATGATATGTGATCATGAATGAGATGATAGACATGATGTACAATGAAACCGGCATACGGGGAAGGGCATTAGCTACACATCTACACGTAGCTCCACACTTATAGACAATTTATCCATCTTGGTCATGATAATAAGAGTAGTGCTATGCAACTTGGTGCAATGGTTAATTTGTTTGCTTGGTTTTCTCATTTACTTCGTTTGGCTCATGAGATGATTGGAATCTTTATTCTATGTCGGGACCCCGAATTTGCAAATCCGGGCCCTCTGTGTATTCAGCACTAGTCCAGGAACGCGCTAGTGCACACAGTCTTAACATTGGTAAATATCACAATCATACCACTCGATACCAAATAAGTACTTTATTTAAATAACCAAAGGTTACTTGACCTTATGGCCAAGTTACAAATATATGCCTTGCAAGGCGAAACTTATTAAGAGAGAAATAACAGCAGCGGAAAATCAAATAAACTTCGTGGCGCCATCCAGTATACCACAGGCAATCGACCGGCTCGCATCCCTAAGTAGACGGGTCTTCTTGGAAATCCTCCTAACCGGGCGTAATCTCCTCTTCAACTGGTATTGTGTTGAGGCAAGGGTGAGTACTTGGTACTCAACAAGTCATGCACGAATGCAAGCTAATATACTATATGCATGGCTTGGTACAAAGGAATAGCTCAGGTATATTTGCGAGAAATGACTTTTGACAAGTAATAAAAGTAGATTCGAAAGCAGTAGAAATAAGTAAAGCATAAATAACTTTTCAAGAAGTTTAACAAACATTTTTCCCATCCTAAACCATATTTCCATCATCTTCCTTGTTAAACCAACCCATCTTTTCAAATCCAAGTTATTTTCAGAAAGTCTACCCCTTGACTGTAATTCCCGAGCATTGTCCAGTACCATGGACTCGGCTATTCAAATAGATTCTACACTCTGCAGAGGTTATGCACTTTACCCACAAGATACAGTCAAACACCACGAAGGCGAGTTCCCGTAACAAAGCCTTTCGGAAGCCTCAAACAACACAGGTGGTCCTCTCCGGTTCGTGCTCCACACCATCCCTTCCCTTAGCCAAGGCGAAGTATGGGACCAACACACCGTTAGATGGGTATCTGGCCACAGCCACGATACGCTCCCCCGTACAATCACACAAACGGTGTAACTGACACCCTGAGGCTCCACAAGTGAGTCCTTAGCGACTTAGTCAACTAGGGCCGTCCCATTCCAGCCATGTGGTTGCAAGTATGACCCAGTTCAAAGGCTTGCAAGGTTAAGTCCTTAGAGTGACCAGGGCAAGACTACCCGAAAAACCAAATCATCACTCCCAATGCCACAACTGGCCCACCTGATTACTCTTGCCACATGCCCCGGTCGAAAACTGTTTATCAAACCCCAGTTGATTACCATGCACCACGTGCCGTCAACATCACATGATACTTTTCCCAAACAGGTTCAATATATCATTAAGTCAATATTAACATTTAATTATCCAAAATCATGTTATGAGCACGTAGCAGGTCTAAGCAGTATACTACAACGGTCTAAACCCATGTTGGCAATTTAATAATGTCCAACTAGTAAACCACAACTAGGGTGACAAAGGGTCATGGCACATACTTAAGTAATCAAGGTGTCATATAGCAAATTGGTATTTATCTAACCCCCATGTTTAAACCAAGTATTTTTCTAATTGAACTAGCATGCAATAGTTTAAATCAAAATAGGTTTCAAAATGGGATCAACATGGTCAAAGCACAACTTGCCTTCAAAAAGTACTTGCTCTTGGTCTTGAGTTGGATCCTGAGTCAACACTTCTCCCTCGAATCCTTCCGGCACTTCAACGTCTACTCGTAAAGCGTGCAAATAGCAAATACACAAATAAACACTAGGCAAAAACATCCCAAAACTCCAAATAAAATCCATAAACAGAGAGAACATAATTTTCTGGATTTTTAGAAACTGGAATAAATCAAATTTGGAGTTAAAACGCAGAAGTTATGATTTATTAAAGTTTAAATAATCAATTAAATAATATTACAGAGAAAAACTTTAGTCTAAAAATTAAATAAAATTCATATTTGAGTAGATCTTAATTTTATACAAATTTAGAAATTTGAATCACCCAAATCGGAGTTGAAACGCAAAAGTTATAAGCGTTTGAAGTTTGAATCTAAATTTGAATCAATATTTCGAATTAATAAATCATTTTCTTTTTTCGGAAATTAATTATTGCGTCAGCAAGGACACGTGGCAGCCTCTGATTGGGCGGCTGACGTCAGCCGGTCCATGGACTTGGTCCACGCTCGGCTCGGGTCCACCGTGGACTCGGTCCACGACTCCACGTGAGACTGACATGTGGGCCCTCTCGGGTGACGTCATCGCTGACGTCAGCGGGGCTCAGCCCACGGTGCTGACAGGTGGGACCCACTGTGACGTCATGGGTGACGTCAGCGCTCGGCTGGGACAGCCGCTGACATGCGGGCCCTCTGACACGCGGGCCCCGCGTGTCAGCGTCACACGCACGCGCGCGTGGACGGCGCTGACCGCGTCGGTCCAACTTCCCGACACGTGGCGCAATCACGACCGTTGATTTGAAATTCAACGGCGCGGATTAGATCCAGGGTTAACACGTTGAAACTACTCGTTGATCGTGGGCCGTTCGATTTAGATCGGACGGTCCAGATCTAATCCTATAATCGCACTGCTACAGCACGTGGCGATTGTGAACCGTTGGATCTTGATCCAACGGTCCAGATCTACTCGGGTTTATAACACGTGAACTCACCTCAACCGTCCGATCTGGATCTGACGGTCCACAGAGCTCGCGGAGTCCGGCGATGGCGCGGCGAGGCCTGGGCACCGGAGACGGGAACGATGACCCAGGGCGCGGCGCTACGGGGCTTCTCCGGCGAGATGAATCCTTCTTTCGGGTGCGTCTCGTCGCGGGGATCCCAGATCTGAGCTCCTTCTCGGCGGAAGACGACGGACGACGACGGAAAACGGCGCAAACCTCGGCGGAGGGAAGAGACAACTCCGGCGAGCGATTGCGGCTCAACGGCGGCGGCTCAAAGAGATGGCTCGGGAACGGGTGCGCAAGGATGAGGGCAACCTCGGGGGCGTCTCACGCTTTAAATAGCCTCGGCGTTCGTGCCTGAGCGGAAACCTAATCCTACACGGCGGGCGCGGCGGCGGAGTCCGGCTTCGGTCTCGGCGAAGACGGCGACTCTCGGCCCGTCCACGTGGCGCGATCAACGGCCACGATCGCACGGCGCGATCGGATCCGGGCCGGATACGGCTCGAACCGGTACGGGCGGATCTCAGCCGTTGGATCTTGATCCAACGGTTGGGATTGATTAGGGTTAGGAGTGGGTTCGGTCGAGTCACGTGGCTCGGGTCGGACTCGAGTCCGACTCGGGTTCCGACTCGGTCGGATGAACAGTACTTGACCCGAGTTAAATTTCCAGCGATTTAATATTTAAAAATAATTCCCAGTAATTCATTTAATTCATTAAAAATAGCAAATGACTCAGAAAAATTCCAGAAAAATTCTGGAAAATACTTTGGATCATTTTGGACTCAAATAAAATATTTCCAACAAAATTTTATTTGCAAAATTAAATTCTTTAATTATTTCAAAATGGAATAAATTCAAATAAATTCCAATTAAATCCAAATAAATTCCAGAAAATTCCAAAAATTCACCAAAGTGCCAAATCACACATGAATTTAAGAAAAGCAAAATTTTGGGGTGTTACAAACCTCCCCCCCTTAATAGAATCTCGTCCCCGAGATTCAGGGCTCACTAAAGGAATAGGTTTGGAAATTCTTTCTTCAAATCCTCTTCGCGCTCCCAAGTCGCTTCGCTTTCTTCATGGTTGCTCCACTGAACTCTCTGTAAACGGGTTGACTTGTTTCTAGTTTCTCGATCCATTGTGTCTAGAATCCTCACGGGATACTCCTTATAAGTCAAATCCTCTTGCAACTCAATTGATTCTAACGGTGTCTGTTCCTCAGGAACTCGGAGACACTTCTTTAACTGGGACACATGGAATACATCATGTACTCCTGCTAACGACTGTGGCAACTCCAGCTGATAAGCAACTTCGCCTCTGCGGCTCAAAATCTTAAATGGTCCAACATAACGGGGTGCAAGTTTCCCTTTGGCATGGAACCTCTTAACTCCCCTGAGAGGCGTAACTCGAGGTATACAAAGTCTTACGGTTCAAAACTCAAATCTCGGCGACGATTGTCAAGATAACTCTTCTGTCGAGATTGGGCTATCTTCAACCTTTCCCTAATCATAGCGACCGCTCTTGACCTCTTGAAGAATATCAGGCCCAAAGACACGGCGCTCACGGTCTCATTCCAATTCAATGGCGTCCGAGTCGACCATACAAAGGCCTCAAAAGGTGACATCGTAAACTAGCCTGATAACTATTGTTGTAATCGAACTCGGCATACGGCAAACTTTTATCCCAAGAGGTAGCATAAGCCAATGCACAAGCTCTTAACATATCCTCCGAATCTGGTTGACTCTTTCGGTCTGTCCATCCGTCTGTGGATGATAAGTCATCTTGAAGTTTAAACGGGTTCCCATGGCTTCATGCAACTTATTCCGTAACCTTGAGGTAAATTGGGTACCTCTGTCCGATACAATCCTCTTTGGCACTCCGTGTAAACAAACAATCCCGATCATGTATAATTACGCTAATTTATCTCCGAGTAAGTGGTCTTCATGGGGATAAAATGGGCTACTTTAGTCAAGCGATCCACTATAACCCATATGGAGTCATAACCTCCTTGAGTCTTCGCAAACCGGTAATGAAATCCATTCCGATTTCCTCCCACTTCCACTCGGTATCTTCGGCGGTTGTAGCAATCCTGCTGGTCTCGATGCATTGCCTTGACTCTCTGGCATACGTCGCACAATGCAACATGCTCGGCAACTTCTCGTTTCATACTCGGCCACGAATCTCTCCTTTAGATCCCGATACATCTTGGCGCTTCCAGTGGTGAATTGAGTACTTGGAGTCATGGGCTTCTTCCAAAATCAGTTGCTTTAACTCCTTTTGTTAGGCACACAAATACGATCCTTCATCCACAACGTGCCTTGCTCATCCAACTTGAAGTCCTCTCGCCTTGCCTTCCTCCTTGACGGACTTAATCCTGCGGATCTTGTCATCATCCTTCTGTCCTTCTCGGATCTGATCCTCTAGGGTAGGCTTTACTTCTAATGCGGCCAAGAATCCGCTTAGGTACAACCTCAATCTTCATTTTCGAAAATCCTTACATAACTCATCCTGGCTTGTGGCTAGCAACGTACTCACGGTATGGCTTTTCCGACTCGAGCATCGGCTACTACGTTGGCCTTCCCGGATGGTAATGGATTCCAACATTGTAGTCCTTGATCAACTCCAACCATCTCCTCTGCCTCATATTCAGATCCGATCGGGTGAATATGTATTTAAGGCTCTTATGATCCGTATATACTTCAGATCTGTTTCCAATCGATAGTGACGCCATATCTTCAAGGCATGCACTACGGCCTAACTCCAAGTCATGTGTCGGATAATTTTCCTCATGCGGCCTCAATCGCCTTGATGCATAGCGGCGACCTTTCCATTCTGCATCAAGACACATCCAAGTCCTTGGCGCGATCGTCACAATAAATATCGAAGCTTTGAGCAACATCCGGTAGAACTAACACCGGTCTTTGACGTCAATCGCTTTCAGCTCCTGAAATCCTTTCTCACATTCCGGCGTCCATGCAAACTTCTTTTCCTTCTTTAGCAACTGCGTAAGAGGTTTCGCGATTATCGAAAAGCCTTCGATGAAACGGCGGTAATATCCTGCCATTCCAAGGAAACTCCGAATCTGGGTCACAGTCTTCGGCTGCTCCCAATGTAACACAGCTTCTACTTTGCTTGGATCTACGGCGACTCCTTCTGCGGTCATTACATGTCCAAGAAACTCCACCTTGTCCTTCCAAAAATCACACTTGCTGAACTTGGCGAAAAGTTCTTTGTTCCTCAGCTTTTCCAAAACTCGCCTTAAGTGTTCGGCATGTTCATCCTCTGTCTTGGAGTAGATTAGGATATCGTCTATGAACACGACGACAAACTTGTCCAAATATTCCATGAACACCCTATTCATCATATTCATGAAATAAGCTGGCGCATTAAATCGACCCAAAGGACATAATCAGAACTCGTAATGTCCATATCTTGACGAGAATGCAGTCTTGAATATCTTACGATCGGATCTTCAATCGATGGTATCCCGATCTCAGATCAATCTTGGAGAAAACTCCGGCTCCTCTTAATCGATCAAACAAATCATCAATCCTGGGTAGCGGATACTTATTCTTCACGGTGACTTCATTGAGTGCACGGTAGTCAATGCACATCCTGAAACTCCGTCCTTCTTCTTGACAAACAAAGCGGTGCTCCCTACGGCGACGAACTCGGTCCGATAAATCCTTTCTCCATTAACTCTTCTAGTTTGTTTCTTCATTTCTACCAACTCCTCGGTAGACATCCGATAGGGTCTCTTTGCTATCGGTCTTTGTGCAGTACAAGCTCTATTACAAACTCTATGTCCTGTCATGGCGGCATACCATGTAGATCTTCGGGAAAAACATCGGGGTACTCATTCACTACTGGGACATCCTCTATGCTGATTGCCTTGGTACTGTTAACCATCAACTGCCCATCTCTAACCGCAGTGGCTTGAAATTCCACTTTCTTCCCACACGGGCTCTCAACTGAGATAGTCCTTCGTCCACAATCCAATACAGCCTTGTGCTTGGATAACCAATCCATTCCCAATATAACATCTAAGGTCTGGGTCTCCAAAATTATAAGGTTTGCTAGGAACTCTATTCCATCTATTAGGATTCTCACCCCGGAACATCCTACTTCCGTTCGGAGTTCGGAACCAGGGGTTTGAACTAAAAGCATGCACTTAAGTCTTGCAATCCTCAAATCATTTCTAGTAGCAAAGCCTTGCGAAACAAACGAATGCGAAGCTCCAGAGTCAAACAAAACTGTTGCAGTCTTGAGTTAACAAGTAACTTACCCAAGACTGACGTCCGTAGCATTCTGCAGTGCATCTGCGGTGACATGGTTGACTCGGCCTCTCACCACGGTGCAGGGTGTGGCTCTGGTCTTTGGCGCCCTAGCTGGGGTGGTTCCTAGGTTGAAGCGGCGGGAGTCGCTCCGCTGTCTTCTTTGGACAAGCTGTTGGCAAAGTGTCACGGCTCGTTGTAGTTGTAAGCGCCTCCTTTGTTCCTTCATTGCTCGAGTAAGCGTTTCTAGCGAAGTGGGGTTTGGTAGTTTTGATTGACAGGTCTTGGTGCTGGGATGGTGTCCTTGTTGCATTCTCGTGGTTGGAATCAAGAATTGATTTGGTGCAACCCTCAAGCGCTATGCGTTCCTGGCGTGATCCTTGCTTTGTTGCATCCTGCGCTTCTGTTCTCATCCAGTTCCTTGCGCTTGTCCTCAAGAATAAGTGCCTTATTCACCAACTCTTGGAAATCTGGAAAGGTGTGGGTGATCAACCCTACTTGCAATCTGAGTTAAGTCCCTTCATAAAACGACTGCCTGGATTTATCTGTCGCTACATCCTCGGTGCGTAGCGTGCTAGCTGTGTGAACTTGTTCGTAGTCGGCCACTGGCTGATTACCTTGCCTCGATGCTCTGAACTCCTCCTTCTTAAGGTCCATGATTCCTTCAGGCACGTGATATCTTGTCGGAATGCACTGTGAACTCTTCCCAAGTGATATCTTGAGGGTTCTCTGCGTGGCACGAAGTTCTCCCACCATTCGGCAATTGTTCCTTCCAACCGATGAGAAGCGTAAAGTACCTTCTCATTCCCTATGCATTGAGCTATGTGTAGCTTCCTCTCAATTGATCTTAACCAATCATCGGCCTCCAATGGATTGGCATTCCCAGGAAGAAAGTGGGTGGGTGAGTCCTCATGAACTCGACACCTTGTATTCTCGGCGTGGTCCTGATTAACTTGATTAGCAAAGTGGCCTGAGCAAAGGACGTGCTGCATTTGTTGCATCATAGCATGCATCAACTGAGTCTGGGCAGCAAGAAATGCTCCGAAATTCTGCATATCCAGTGGCGGTGCTGGTGCTCCATCATTGGGGTTTTCTGCTGGGCGAGAACCACTCCCATTGCTTCCAAAGTTTCCACGGGTGTTCACCATCTGTCGATTTGCTCTAGGTTTAGAGATGCGAGGGAAACAAGAATAGACAAGTAATATGGAACTTATGCGGGGCGAAAGGGGTAACTTTAGGGTCCAACTTTATTATTAATAACTTGGTATGGCTGCTTACAATGCCTAAGGGCCTTGCAACACATACTGCACACTCAGCAAACAAAGCAAATCCAAATCGAACTAACTCTGGAGTCTATCGCCTAAAGGGTGACTCTTTATTCTATGACTCGACTCGGCGAAGGAGTCTCACTATAGAACCTATGCTCACTCATCGAGAAAACCTCCATCTGTCACAAGAGTGCTTTACGTAAGAACTCGGAATTTTTAAATTGTGACAAGGTAAGGGAAAATTTCAGCAAGAGACAAGAAAAGAGAGAAAGGGATAAGTCGAGATGTCATTTCTTGTCTTCACAAATTTTTAGATTTAGAAAATAGGTTTTATCCTCACTACGACCATTCTAGCTAGGGTTGAGCCTACAGTCAAGTATGGCTCTGATACCACCTCTGTCGGGACCCCGAATTTGCAAATCCGGGCCCTCTGTGTATTCAGCACTAGTCCAGGAACGCGCTAGTGCACACAGTCTTAACATTGGTAAATATCACAATCATACCACTCGATACCAAATAAGTACTTTATTTAAATAACCAAAGGTTACTTGACCTTATGGCCAAGTTACAAATATATGCCTTGCAAGGCGAAACTTATTAAGAGAGAAATAACAGCAGCGGAAAATCAAATAAACTTCGTGGCGCCATCCAGTATACCACAGTAACCGATCGCTCGCATCCCTAAGTAGACGGGTCTTCTTGGAAATCCTCCCAGCTGGCGTAATCTCCTCTTCAACTGGTATTGTGTTGAGGCAAGGGTGAGTACTTGGTACTCGGCAAGTCATGCCTGAGAATGCAAGCTAATATACTATATGCATGGCTTGGTACAAAGGAATAGCTCAGGTATATTTGCAAGAAATGACTTTTGACAAGTAATAAAAGTAGATTCAAAGCGAGAAATAAGTAAAGCATAAATAACTTTTCAAGAAGTTTAACAAACATTTTTCCCATCCTAAACCATATTTCCATCATCTTCCTTGTTAAACCAACCCATCTTTTCAAATCCAAGTTATTTTCAGAAAGTCTACCCCTTGACTGTAATTCCCGAGCATTGTCCAGTACCGTGGACTCGGCTATTCAAATAGATTCTACACTCTGCAGAGGTTATGCACTTTACCCACAAGATACAGTCAAACACCACGAAGGCGAGTTCCCGTAACAAAGCCTTTCGGAAGCCTCAAACAACACAGGTGGTCCTCTCCGGTTCGTGCTCCACACCATCCCTTCCCTTAGCCAAGGCGAAGTATGGGACCAACACACCGTTAGATGGGTATCTGGCCACAGCCACGATACGCTCCCCGCATAATCACACAAACGGTGTAATCGACACCCTGAGGCTCCACAAGTGAGTCCTTAGCGACTTAGTCAACTAGGGCCGTCCCATTCCAGCCATGTGGTTGCAAGTATGACCAGTTCAAAGGCTTGCAAGGTTAAGTCCTTAGAGTGACCAGGCAAGACTACCCGAAAAACCAAATCATCACTCCCAATGCCACAACTGCCCACCTGATTACTCTTGCCACATGCCCTGGCCGAAATCGTTTATCAAACCCCGCTTGATTACCATGCACCACGTGGTCAACATCACATGATACTTTTCCCAAACAGGTTCAATATATCATTAAGTCAATATTAACATTTAATTATCCAAAATCATGTTATGAGCACGAAAGGTGTCTAAGCAAAGATACTACAACGGTCTAAACCCATGTTGGCAATTTAATAATGTCCAACTAGTAAACCACAACTAGGGTGACAAAGGGTCATGGCACATACTTAAGTAATCAAGGTGTCATATAGCAAATTGGTATTTATCTAACCCCCATGTTTAAACCAAGTATTTTTCTAATTGAACTAGCATGCAATAGTTTAAATCAAAATAGGTTTCAAAATGGGATCAACATGGTCAAAGCACAACTTGCCTTCAAAAAGTACTTGCTCTTGGTCTTGAGTTGGATCCTGAGTCAACACTTCTCCCTCGAATCCTTCCGGCACTTCAACGTCTACTCGTAAAGCGTGCAAATAGCAAATACACAAATAAACACTAGGCAAAAACATCCCAAAACTCCAAATAAAATCCATAAACAGAGAGAACATAATTTTCTGGATTTTTAGAAACTGGAATCGTCAAATTTGGAGTTAAAACGCAGAAGTTATGATTTATTAAAGTTTAAATAATCAATTAAATAATATTACAGAGAAAAACTTTAGTCCAAAAATTAAATAAAATTCATATTTGAGTAGATCTTAATTTTATACAAATTTAGAAATTTGAATCACCCAAATCGGAGTTGAAACGCAAAAGTTATAAGCGTTTGAAGTTTGAATCTAAATTTGAATCAATATTTCGAATTAATAAATCATTTTCTTTTTTCGGAAATTAATTATTGCGCAAAGAAGGACACGGGGCAGCCTCGGATTGGGCGGCTGACGTCAGCCGGTCCATGGACTTGGTCCACGCTCGGCTCGGGTCCACCGTGGACTCGGTCCACGACTCCACGTGAGACTGACATGTGGGCCCTCTCGGGTGACGTCATCGCTGACGTCAGCGGGGCTCAGCCCACGGTGCTGACAGGTGGGACCCACTGTGACGTCATGGGTGACGTCAGCGCTCGGCTGGGACAGCCGTGACATCTTGAGCCCTCGACACGCGGGCCCGGCGTGTCGGCGTCCTGCCACGACACGCGTGGGCGGCGGCGACCGCGTCGGTCCAACTTCCCGACACGTGGCGCAATCACGACCGTTGATTTGAAATTCAACGGCGCGGATTAGATCCAGGGTTAACACGTTGAAACTACTCGTTGATCGCGTGGCCGTTCGATTTAGATCGGACGGTCCAGATCTAATCCTATAATCGCACTGCTACAGCACGTGGCGATTGTGAACCGTTGGATCTTGATCCAACGGTCCAGATCTACTCGGGTTTATAACACGTGAACTCACCTCAACCGTCCGATCTGGATCTGACGGTCCACAGAGCTCGCGGAGTCCGGCGATGGCGCGGCGAGGCCTGGGCACCGGAGACGGGAACGATGACCCAGGGCGCGGCGCTACGGGGCTTCTCCGGCGAGATGAATCCTTCTTTCGGGTGCGTCTCGTCGCGGGGATCCCAGATCTGAGCTCCTTCTCGGCGGAAGACGACGGACGACGACGGAAAACGGCGCAAACCTCGGCGGAGGGAAGAGACAACTCCGGCGAGCGATTGCGGCTCAACGGCGGCGGCTCAGGCGAGATGGCTCGGGGGAACGGGTGCGCAAGGATGAGGGCAACCTCGGGGGACGTCTCACGCTTTAAATAGCCTCGGCGTTCGTGCCCTAGACGGAAACCTAATCCTACACGGCGGCGGGCGCGCATGAGTCGGCTTCGGTCTCGGCGAAGACGGCGACTCTCGGCCCACGTGGCGCGATCAACGGCCACGATCGCACGGCGCGATCGGATCCGGGCCGGATACGGCTCGAACCGGTACGGGCGGATCTCAGCCGTTGGATCTTGATCCAACGGTTGGGATTGATTAGGGTTAGGAGTGGGTTCGGTCGAGTCACGTGGCTCGGGTCGGACTCGAGTCCGACTCGGGTTCCGACTCGGTCGGATGAACAGTACTTGACCCGAGTTGAATTTCCAGCGATTTAATATTTAAAAATAATTCCCAGTAATTCATTTAATTCATTAAAAATAGCAAATGACTCAGAAAAATTCCAGAAAAATTCTGGAAAATACTTTGGATCATTTTGGACTCAAATAAAATATTTCCAACAAAATTTTATTTGCAAAATTAAATTCTTTAATTATTTCAAAATGGAATAAATTCAAATAAATTCCAATTAAATCCAAATAAATTCCAGAAAATTCCAAAAATTCACCAAAGTGCCAAATCACACATGAATTTAAGAAAAGCAAAATTTTGGGGTGTTACATTCTAGGCTTATACTGCTACTATGTCGGGACCCGAATTTGCAAATTTGGACCCTCTATGTATTCAGCACTAGTCCAGGATCACGCTAGTGCACACAGTCTCAACATTGGTAAATATCACAGTCATACACATCGATAATAATAAAGTACTTTAATTATGATAACCAAACTGGTTGCTCGACCTTATGGTCAAGTTACAAAAGTACGCCTCGCAGGGCTAAGACTTATTCAAATAAAATCTGCAGCGGAATATATAAAGAAAACGTGTGGTGCCAACCAATATGCCACAGGCAACTGACTGGACTCGATCCCTAGTTAGACGGCTCCTCTTGAAACTCCTCCTCCAAAGCTGGTGTAGACTCTTCTTCAACTGATGTTGTATTGCGGCAAGGGTGAGTACTTGGTACTCAGCAAGTCATGCACAGAATGCAAACTAATATACTACATGCATGGCTTAGTACAAGGGAATGGCTCATGGTATAATTGCAGTAAAACAGCATTTGACAAGTATCATAAGTAGATTCGAAAGCAGTAAAGACAAGTATAATATCAATAACTTTTCCAGGAGCTAAGTAAACATTTTTCCCATTCCTAGTCCACATTTCCATCAACATCACCAATTAACCAAACCAAACCTTCCAAGTCCAAGTTGTTTTCATGAAAGTCTAACCCTTAACTGTAATCCCCGAGCAATGTCCAATACCGCGGACATGGCTATTCGAATAGATTTTACACTCTGAAGAGGTTATGCACTTTACCCACAAGATACAGCCAAACGCCACAAGGGCGAGTGATCGTAACAAAGCCTTTCGGAAACGGCTAACTACGCAAGTGAACCTTTCCGGTTTTTGCCATACACCATCCCTTCCCTTATCAAAGGCGAAGTATGGGACCGACATACCGTTGGACGGGTACCACGCCATCGCACTGGTACGCTCCCCTTTCAAGCTACACAAAGGTGTAGTTGACACCCGAGGTATCATATGCAAGTTATTAGTAACTTACTCAACTAGGTCCGTCCCATTACGGACATGTGGTTGCACGATTGACTCAGTTCAAAGTCTTGCAAGGTTAAGTCCTTATGTTGACCAGGGCAAGTCTACCCGAAGAACCAAAACAACGCTCCCGATGCCACAACTGGCCCACCCGATCATTTCTTGCCACATGCTCCGGTCTAAACCTATTTATCAAACTCCCAGTTGATTACCATGCACCACGTGCCATCAACATCACAACACATTATACCTTTCCAAAACAGGTTCAATATATCATTAAGTCAATATTAACATTTGATTGTCCAAAATCATGTCATGAGCACGTGGCAGGTCTAAGCAATATACTACAACGATCTAAATCCCCATGTTGGCAATTTAATAATGTCCAACTATTTAATCCTTAACTAGGGTGACAAAGGGTTCATGACATTCAATTTTTTATGTCAAGGTGGCATACAGCAATTAGGTAATTAACTAATCTCCCAAAATCAATTAAAGCATTTTATGGTTGAACTAGCATGCAATAATTTAAATCAAATAAATTTCAAAATGAGATCAACATGGTCAAAGCACAACTTGCCTTCAAAGAGTACTTGATCTTGGTCCTAAGATGGCTCCTAGGTCAACACTTCGCCTTCGAAGCCTTCGGGCACTTCAACATCTACTCGTAACGCGTGTAAATAGCAATAAATGAATAAAACAGTAGCCAAAAAGTGTCCAAACATCAAAATAAAGCCCATAAACAGAGAGAGCATAACTTTATGAATTTTTAGAAACTGAAATCGTCAAATTCGGAGTTAAAATGCAAAAAGTTATAAGTGTTTAAAGTTCAAATAATCAATTAAATAATAATACAGAGAAAAACTTTGGTCCAAAAATTTAATAAAATTAACCATTAGGTAGATCTCAATTTTATAAAAATTTAGAAATTTGAATCACTCAAATCGGAGTTAAAATGCAAAAGTTATGAGCGTTTGAAGTTTCAAAATTCAAATAAATCAATAATCCAAATTAATCCATTTATTTTTATAGCGAAAAACCCAATTAATGACGTCAGCATGACGTCAGCGCGGATTTTAATTTTCCACCGAATTATTTTTCTATTGGAAAACCGGATTATGACGTCAGCACGGCCCGGCCAAAGTACTGACATGCGGGCCCCACCGGTGACGTCACGGTGCGGTTTGGCTCGGTCGCTGACATGTGGGCCCAGCGTGTCAGCGACACGCCACACGCGCGCGCACCGCACGGTGCGGCTAGGCACACGTGGCACGATCCCGGTCGTTGATTTGAAAATCAACGGCCCGGATCAGATCTAATCCCGCGCGTTAAGGGGTTAACGCGGTTAATCTAGAACGTTTGATCCAGATCGGACGGTTGGAATCTATCCTTCGCACGGTGCAATGCTGCAACGTGCCTCATTCTAAGCCGTTGGATCTAGATCCAACGGCTAGGATCTAACCTAGGTCACTACACTTACGGCAACGTGCCAAAATCTAGACCGTTAGATCTAGATCTAACGGTCCTTAACGCATCTGGGTTCTAGGGTCTGAGGAAAACGTGGGCTTACCGTGGCGGTCCGATCGGGATCGGACGACGGTCTGAGCTCGAGGGCGTCGATGGCAACGCGGCGGAGGAAGCAGACCGGAGCTGATGAAGACGACATGGGCAACGGCGTTTGTGGGCTTCTCCGGCGAGGTGAGATATCTCCACGGGCGCGGCTCGACCTGGGGGTTCCGGATCTGGGCTCTGACGCGGCGGAGGACGGCGGACGACGGTGGGACAAAGCAAAAACCGTGGTGGTTCTTCACGCAACCACGGCGAGCAATCCCAGCGAATCTATGGCGGCTGGATCTCGGTGGGCTAGGGCAATACGTGCGCACGAAGAAGGGCAACCTCGGGCGATGACCCACGCCTTAAATAACCTTGGGAGGCGCGCTAAAATCGAAACCCTAACGGAATGCGGCGGCGACGCGGCGGAGGAATCCGACCCTGACTCGGGCGAAAACGAAGGCGGACAGCCGTCCACGTGGCGCGATCAACGGCCACGATGGCGCGGGCGAGATCGGATCCAGACCGGATCTGGCCGAATCGATACAGGCTGATCCTGACCGTTGGATCCAGATCCAACGGTCTGGATCGGTTTTGGTTTAGGGGGTTAGAGCGGTGCGGGCACACGTACGCTACTTGGCTCAATGTGGGCCGTTGGATCTTGATCCAACGGTCCACGGTTTAGGGCTCGGCGGACTGGGTCTGGCTCGGACGCGGTGCGGTTTGGGTTCGAGTCGAGTCCGACTCGGGCTCGGTCGCATGAACAGTGCAAGCCCGGTTTCAATTTTCCAGCGATTAAATATTCCAATAATTCCCAGAAATTCATTTAATTCATTAAAAATAGCAAAACTCTTAGAGAAATTCCAGGAAAATTCTAGAAAATATTTTAGAACATTTTGGACTCAAATAAATTATTTCCAACAAAATTTTATTTGCAAAATTAAATTCTTTAAATATTTCAAAAGGGAATAAATTCAAATAAATTCCAAATAAATCCCAGAAAATTCCAAAAATTCACAAAAGTGCCAAATCTTATTTAAATTCATGAAAATAAAAAATTGGGGTGTTACAAACCTCCCCCCTTAACAGAATCTCGTCCCCGAAATTCAGGGCTTACTAAAGAATAGGTTTGCAAACTCTTTCTTCAAATCCTCCTCGCGCTCCCAAGTTGCTTCACTCTCTGCATGGTTGCACCATTGTACTCTGCAGAAACGGGTTGACTTGTTTCTCGTCTCTCGATCCATTGTGTCCAGAACCTTGACAGGGTGTTCCTTATAGGTCAGGTCTTCCTGTAGCTCGATCGATTCCAAGGGTGTTTGCTCGTCTGGTACTCGAAGATACTTCTTCAGCTGGGACACGTGAAACATGTCATGTACCCCTGCCAATGACTACGGCAATTATAGCTGATATGCAACTTCACCTCTACGGCTGAGAACCTTGAATGGCCCAACATATCTCGGTGCGAGTTTTCCTTTGGCATGGAACCTCTTGACTCCCTTGAGTGGTGTAACTCTAAGGTACACAAAATCCTCTGGTTCAAAACTCAAGTCTTTGGGCCGGACATTACGGCGTTCACCTATCTCATTCCAGTTCAACGGTGTTCGACAAGATCAACCGTATAGTGCCTCAAAAGGTGACATTTGTAAACTTGCTTGATAGCTATTGTTGTAACTGAACTCAGCATACGACAGACTTTTATCCTAAGAGGTGGCATAAGCTAACGCACAAGCTCTTAACATGTCCTCTAGAATCTGGTTAACTCTCTCGGTCTGTCCATCCGTCTGAGGGTGATAAGCTGTACTGAAATTCAAATGGGTCCCATGGCTTCATGCAGCTTATTCCAGAATCTCGAGGTAAACTGGGTACCTCTGTCCGATACAATCTTCTTCGGCACTCCATGCAAACAGACGATCCTGGTCATGTAGAATTCTGCTAACTTATCTCCCGAGTAAGTGGTCTTTACCGGGATGAAATGGGCGACCTTAGTCAAGCGGTCTACTACAACCCATATGGAGTCATATCCTCCTTGAGTCTTGGGTAAACCGGTAATGAAGTCCATTCCGATTTCCTCCCATTTCCACTCAGGTATCTTCAACGGCTGTAGCAATCCTGCTGGTCTCTGATGCATTGCCTTAACTCTCTGGCATATGTCGCACAGCGCAACATGCTCGGCAACTTCACGCTTCATGCTCGGCCATCAGAATCTTTCCTTCAAATCCTGATACATCTTAGCACTTCTTGGATGGATTGAATACTTGGAGTCATGGGCTTCCTCTAGTATCAATTGTTTCAGCTCCTTCTTGTTTGGCACGCAAATTTGATCCTCCATCCACAACGTGCCTTGCTCATCCAGCTTGAAGTCTTTTGCCTTGCCTTCATCCATTTTGGACTTAATCCTGCGGATCTTGTCATCATCCTTCTGTCCTTCTCGGATCTGATCCTCCAGGGTAGGCCTCACTTCTAATGCGGCCAAGAATCCTTCTGGGACCACTTCAATCTGCATCTTCTGGAAATCTTTGCATAGCTCTTCCTGACTCGCGGCTATCAACATGTTCACAGTATGGCTCTTCCTACTCAAGGCATCAGCCACCACATTGGCCTTCCCGGGATGGTAATGGATTCCCACATTATAATCCTTGATCAGTTCCAACCATCTCCTCTGCCTCATGTTCAAGTCTGATTGGGTGAATATGTACTTAAGACTCTTATGATCCGTATACACTTCACATCTGTTCCCAATCAAATAATGACGCCACAACTTCAAAGCATGCACTACGGTAGCTAACTCTAGGTCATGCGTCGAATAATTCTCCTCATGCGGCCTCAGCTGCCTTGATGCATATGCGACGACCTTCCCGTTCTGCATCAGCACACATCCAAGTCCTTGTCGCGATGCATCACAGTAAATATCAAAGCTTTGATTGACGTCTGGTAGAACTAACACTGGTGTTGATGTCAATCGCTTCTTCAACTCTTGAAAACCCTTCTCGCACTATGGCGTCCAGGCAAACTTCTTCTCCTTATTCAACAATTGCGTAAGGGGTCTCGCAATCGTCGAAAAGCCTTCGATGAAGCGACGGTAGTAACCTGCCATCCCAAGGAAGCTACGAATCTGGGTCACGGTCTTTGGCTGTTCCCAATGTAACACAGCTTCTACCTTGCTTGGGTCTACCGCAACTCCTTCTGCGGTCATTACATGTCCAAGGAATTCTACCTTGTCTTTCCAAAAATTGCACTTGTTGAACTTGGCGAAGAGTTATTATTCCCTCAGCTTCTCCAAAACTCGTCTCAGGTGCTCTGCATGTTCTTCCTTTGTCTTGGAGTAGATGAGAATGTCGTCTATGAACACGACGACAAACTTATCCAAGTACTCCATGAAAACCTTGTTCATCATATTCATGAAGTAGGCTGGCGCATTTGTCAGACCGAAGGACATAACAGTAAACTCGTAATGTCCATATCTTGACGAGAATGCGGTCTTCAGAATATCTTCCGATCGGATCTTCAGCTGGTGGTATCCCGATCTCAGATCAATCTTGGAGAAAACTCCGGCTCCTCTTAGCTGGTCAAACAGGTCATCGATCCTGGGTAGCGGGTACTTATTCTTCACGGTGACTTCATTGAGTGCACGGTAGTCAATGCACATCCTGAAACTCCCATCCTTCTTCTTGACGAACAGAACTGGCGCTCCCCATGGCGACGAACTCGGTCTGATGAATCCTTTCTCCATCAACTCTTCAAGCTGTTTCTTCATCTCCAGCAATTCTTCAGTGGACATCCGGTATGGTCTCTTTGCTATCGGCGTTGTACCAGGTACAAGCTCTATCACAAACTCTATGTCTCTGTCGGGCGGCATCCTAGGTAGATCTTCAGGAAAAACATCCGGATACTCATTCACCACTGAGACATCCTCTATGCTGATTGCCTTTACGCTGTTAACCATCATCTGCCCATCTCTAACGGCAGTCGCTTGAAATTCCACTTTTCTTCCACACGGGCCTTCAACGGATATGACTCTTCGTCCACAGTCTAGCACGGCCTTGTGCTTGGATAACCAGTCCATTCCCATAATAACATCTAGGGTCTGGGTTCCCAATATAATCAGGTTCGCTAAGAACTCTACCCCATCTATTAGTATTCTCACCCCAGAACATCCTACTTGAGATCAGAGTTATGACCTAGGGGTTTGAACTATAAGCATGCACTTAAGATCCACAATCTCCAAATCATTCTTAGAAACAAAATCTCGGGAAACAAACGAATGCGAAGCTCCAGAGTCAAACAAAACTGTTGCAGGTACTGAGTTGACAAGTATCTTACCCAGTATGACGTCCGTGGCATTCTGGAGTGCATCTGCGGTCACGTGATTGACTCTGCCTCTCACCACGATGCAGGGTGCGGCTCTGGTGTCTTTGCTCGCGGATTTGCTCCTAGGGCTGGGGTCCTGGCTGGTGTGGAGCCCAAGTTGAAGCGAACTGGGGTCACTCCGGTTGTCCTCTTGGAGCAGCTGTTGGAGAAATGCCCTGGCTCATTGCATGTATAGCAACGCCTCACTGTGCCCTGCTGGTTGCTTGTAGCGACGTTCCTGACTGGGGCTGGGGTCTGGAAATTCTGATTCATGGGCCTTGGTGCTGGCGACGGTGTCCTTGCTGCATTCTGCGGTTGGAATCTGAAAAACTATTTGGCGCAACCCGTAGACGCTGCTGCGCTCCCTGATGTGATCCTTGCTGCTGCATTCTGTGCTTCCTGTTCTCATCCAGTTCCTTGCGCTTGTCCTCAAGAATAAGCGCTTTATTCACAAGCTCCTGGAAATCTGGAAAGGTGTGGGTGATCAGTCCCACCTGTAGTCCGGAGTTGAGTCCCTTCATGAAGCGAGACTGTCTGGCCTTATCTGTCGCTGCGTCTTCAGGTGCGTAGCGTGCAAGCTGTGTGAACTTGTTCAGATATTCTGACACCGGTTGATTACCTTGCTTCAATGCCTTGAACTCTTCCTTCTTAAGATCCATTATTCCTTCAGGCACGTGATACTGACAAAACGCAGCCGTAAACTCCTCCCACGTGATGTCCTGTGGGTTCTCCCGCGTGGCGCAGAAGTTTTCCCACCATTCAGCGGCGGTCCCTTCCAACTGATGAGATGCGTAAAGCACCTTCTCATTTCCCATGCATTGGGCAATGTGTAACTTTCTTTCTATCAACCTTAGCCAATCATCCGCCTCCAACGGGTTGGCATTCCCAGAGAAAGTGGGTGGATGAGTCCTCATGAATTTCGACAACTTTGTTCCATGTCGTTGCCCCTGATTTGCTTGGTTAGCGGTGGCCTGAGCAGTGACCTGCTGCATCTGTTGCATCATGGCATGCATTAGCTGGGTTTGTGCAGCAAGAAAAGCTCCAAAGTTTTGCATGTCAACTAGCGGTGCTGGGTGGGGTGCAGGTGCTCCATCATTAGGGTTTCCAGCTGGGCGAGAACCACTCCCATTGCCTCCAAGGTTTCCGCGGGTGTTCACCATCTGTTGATTGCTCCAAGGTTTAAAGACAAGAGGGAAACAAGCATAGACAAGTAGTAGAGTAACTTATGCGGGGAGGTGTAACTAAAAAAATCCAACTTTATTAACTATACCATAATAATATCTTGGTATGGTTGCTTACAATGCCTAAGGGCCTGCAACACATATTGCACACTCAGTAAGCAATGAAAATCCAATGCCTCTAAGGGTGAATCTTTATTCTATAACGCGACTCGACGAAGGAGTCCCAACTACAAGACCTTGGCTCACTCGTCTAGAAAACCTCCACTGCCTGGGTGAGGGTGCGGTGGCATTGGCGCGAAACAATCACCATGCCCTGCAAGTGTGGTAGTCGAAGAAGCGGTGTCCTCATCGAGATCAGACTCCTCCGGGTCCGGCTCATGTAGCTCGAGTACTGGCTCTGGTCCTGGTCCGTACAATGCCATCTCCAACTCGTCAATCCTTCGCAGAAGGTGGGACACATGCTCTTGAGCCTCCCGCCACCGGTTCTTCTCTATCGTGACCTCCTCGTGAGCCTTCTGTAGCTCCCGGTTCGTATCATCGAGCACATCCTCCTTAGCGATGACAAGTCGTGCCAGCTGTGTGACCGTGGCATTCTCATCCTGAATCAGCTTCGGGTCAAGAAGGTTGTTGTTGTGTGGATGGTAGCGGTACACCGCGCCCTCCAGCTCGCTGGCGTAGATGCGGACGATGTGTCGCATTGCTCGTCGTGATACCTCCTGAATTCCCATCTTCATTGTCGACCTCCTGGCGGTGCAGTATATCGAACGGTTGCCATTGCCCTTCTTCCTGGCATGTACCGTGATCTTTACATCACAAGCCTTAATCAGTCCCGCTTGTCTGATGACGTTCATTTGGTATTGCGGCTTCTCAAAACCTTCAAGAAACTGCAGCATACGCCAAAGTTCCGCGGCGTGGCCAACCTCAAGATCGACGTAGTTGATCTCTCCCTCCATCTGTCACAAAACACTCGCGTAAGAACACAGCATTTTAAATCAAAGTAGGAGACAAAAGAATTCAGCAAAGGGGTAAGGAAAGAGAGAAGGGGCAAGTCGAGAATTCATTCATTATCTTGACAAACTTTTAGCTTTAGAAAATAGGTTTTATCCTTACTATGGCCATTCTAGCTAAAGGTTGAGCCTACAGTCAGTATGGCTCTGATACCACCTCTGTCGGGACCCGAATTTGCAAATCTGGACCCTCTATGTATTTAGCACTAGTCCAGGATCACGCTAGTGCATACAGTCTCAACATTGGTAAATATCACAATCATACACATCGATAATAATAAAGTACTTTAATTATGATAACCAAACTGGTTGCTCGACCTTATGGTCAAGTTACAAAAGTACGCCTCACAGGGCTAAGACTTATTCAAATAAAATCTGCAGCGGAATATATAAAGAAAACGCGTGGTGCCAACCAATATGCCACAGGCAACTGACTGGATTCGATCCCTAGTTAGACGGCTCCTCTTGAAACTCCTCCTCCAAAGCTGGTGTAGACTCTTCTTCAACTGATGTTGTATTGCGGCAAGGGTGAGTACTTGGTACTCAGCAAGTCATGCACAGAATGCAAACTAATATACTACATGCATGGCTTAGTACAAGGGAATGGCTCATGGTATAATTGCAGTAAAACAGCATTTGACAAGTATCATAAGTAGATTCGAAAGCAGTAAAGACAAGTATAATATCAATAACTTTTCCAGGAGCTAAGTAAACATCTTTCCCATTCCTAGTCCACATTTCCATCAACATCATCAATTAACCAAACCGAACCTTCCAAGTCCAAGTTGTTTTCACGAAAGTCTAACCCTTGACTGTAATCCCCGAGCAATGTCCAATACCGCAGACACGGCTATTCGAATAGATTTTACACTCTGCAGAGGTTATGCACTTTACCCACAAGATACAGCCAAATGCCACAAGGGCGAGTGATCGTAACAAAGCCTTTCGGAAACGGTTAACTACGCAAGTGAACCTTTCCGGTTTTTGCCATACACCATCCCTTCCCTTATCAAAGGCGAAGTATGGGACCGACATACCGTTGGACGGGTACCATGCCATCGCACTGGTATGCTCCCCTTTCAAGCTACACAAAGGTGTAGTTGACACCCGAGGTATCACATGCAAGTTATTAGTAACTTACTCAACTAGGTCCGTTCCATTACGGACATGTGGTTGCACGATTGACTCAGTTCAAAGGATTGCAAGGTTAAGTCCTTATGTTGACCAGGGCAAGACTACCCGAAGAACCAAAACAACGCTCCCGATGCCACAACTTGCCCACCCGATCATTTATTGCCACATGCCCCGGTCCAAATCTATTTATCAAACCCCCAGTTGATTACCATGCACCACGTGCCATCCACATCACAACACATGATACCTGTAACACCCTAGTTTTCGCTTTCCGGAGAAAAACCTAATTTAAATAAAGTAAATTCAAAACATGGAGTTTCTTTGGTGTTTATATTAACCTGGCATCCATTCCCCTCCAAAATCGGGATTTAATTCCCCTCCTATCGAAAAATCGATTTTCCAGTTGCCGTCGGTACCCGAAATTTCACCCGAGTCCAGAAATGCTCCAAAAGTCCCAAAACCACTTCAATTGTGTTCCAAATATTCCAAAATGATTTTAGGAATCATTCCCCGGATTTTTGGACCTCCGTTCCTATTTTATCTCGCGCGGCTTTTGTTTAATGCCTGCGATCCGCGCCCGAATATTCAATTCCACAAAAATTGTCCAAATTGAGCGGAACCAATTTTATTGGGTCCCCAATATTCTAAAATAGCTCTAGGAATTTTTCCGGAATTTTTAGGCAATTTTTCCTTATTTTTCTCAAGGGCGACTTGTTTGCGTAAAGGAGGACCAATGGTGGCTTGCCACGTGGCAAGGGAATAGTAGCCTTCTTCAACCTCCAGCCAACTCAACGTAACAGAGAAAGCTCCAAGTGCATTCATGGCTAGGGCAAGCTTCCAATGCTCATAACTCCCTCAATTCAACTCCAAAACGCGAACGGTCGGTTGCATTGGATCCGCAACAGCGAGCTCTTGCCATTCCCCGCCTTGATTAGCCACTAATCTCGCCGGAAACGGCCCCATTCAAGAAAAACCGAAACCCGTTCAAATGCCATTAACTCATCCGTTTCTCGTCCAAACGTCGCACCACCACCTCCATTCACTCCGTATAAGAGTCCCCTTTCCGGGAGTGTGCTCCCCTTTCCCTCTACTCCACCATTGTGCCCATGAGATCAAGAAAACCGACGTCGTGTTGAACTTTTTCGGTGTTCTTCGAGTTCGTGCTTGTAGATCCTTCTCCGGTGAGCCATTCTTCATGCCACTTGGTTCCTTGTGACCGTGAGGAAGTCTAGAATCTAACATTTCAATCAATTTTAGGATCCCTTAAGTTTTGGAGGCGAATTTCGTGTTTTTGTCGGTTCGGCCGGAACGCCGTTCGTCGCCAAATTCGTCGTCTCCGGTGAGAATCAATCCAATTCCTTCCTCCTATGAGTCCCTAAGGATGTTATATAGAGAATCCATGATTTTATTTGGTCCAAATCCATGCGATAATGGGGCAAAAATCCGTTTTTTTGGAAGAAAAGGAGGGCTCTGTAGTTTTGGTTCTGTTCTGGAACAAAACCTTTCGCGAGTACTGTAGCAAACAGTACTTTTCTCTTTTTCTTGATTTTCCATCATTTTCCAACTTCGAACGCTTATATCTTTTGCGTCCGAACTCCGATTGACTCCATTCAAATTTCTAAATTCATCTAAAATCAAGATCTACCTGCTAGTACTACTTTTGTAATTTTTGGATTTTATTTATTTTCTTTTATTTATTTATTGCTTCGATTTGCGCGTAGCCGGGGACCCCGACGTGACCGCCGACCCCGCCGCCGGGCTTCAAAGAGTTCAACCTTCTCGCTGTGACCAAGGCAAGTCTCCTTGACGCATGTTGATCCTACAATTTACAACTGTTTTACCACAGTTTTATAAATTGCATTGCTATTTATATTAAATGGATGATGTTAACGTTAGATTATTAGTTATACCTGTTGTTCCTACCTCCTTGATATTGTTATCCCTGTTCCTTTGTCACCCTAGTATAGTAATCCACCAATATAATTGTTTTTGGAAAAATATTCTTTTATTAGAGGAATGACTGTTTGGAAGACAGTTTGGATGTGACATATTAGTATAGAACGTGGATTGAAGCTAGAACCCAATTTGATTGGAGATTACATGAATATTAGTGTTGATGGAGACTGTTAATTATGAAGTTGATCTATGAACGTTGACGATTGAAATATTGTGAAGTTGGATTATTATATTAGTTCACATTATAATGGATTGGGGGAAATTTTGGAAGATGTATGGTATTGTGAAGTATTCTTGTTGGATTAAATAGGTCAGTATAAGTAAATAATATGTTGAATTGGATTTCTTAGGTTGATAAAATAGTGTCGAATGAGAATCAGAGTTAGTTGGATTATTAGTGCTTGTTGGGGAATTATTACTAACTGATCGATTAAGAAATAGATGATTGTGAAAATATAGATATGTGATAATCATTGATGGAGAATTGTGAATGATCCAGAATATTTGGTGGTTTAGTAAATGATAATATTCCGTATTATTGGTGGATTAAAGTAGATGATTTAGAGGTGATGATGTGAAGGATTAAATATATGCTATTATGAAGTATTATCGGTGGATTATATTCTAGAGATTTAAAGGTGATGTTGTGAAGTATTCTCAGTGGTTTAGTGGATGATTTTGGTGAAATATGGTCTCGCGATAACCATTTATGTGGATTCATGAATCATGTGTATTATGAGTGATTTGTTTAAGTCAATCGGATGTCACTATGTATGAAGATCATTATAGTCGCTGAATTAATAAAGTCTTGGTTTCGGGAGTCTTTGTTAAAAGATGCTTGGGGATGAGATTGTGAATTATTCGTGGTGGATCAAGTAGATTACAAAATTAATCAATGTATGGATGATGGGTAATCGATAATGAGAATTATATTTTGGGGAGATTGTTTCATATACAATGATGATAGTAGCTTGGTATGATTTTGGAATTATAATAGTACCAGGATATACTTCCTACTTGTGGGTACTATATTGGATTGGATTATTCATATGATTGTAAGAGTATGACAATTTAAAGGTTATTGGATGTTACAGACTTGATTATAAGAATTGTAACCAAACCCTACAACTTACCTTTTATAAAATAAACTATTGGTGGAATAGAATAGTACGGTAGAAATGCTTAGACTCGCAAACGGTCAATATTCACCTATGGGTGGGAATTTCAATTATCCCTTGAAAACTTGTATTGGAAGTTATAGGCAAGGAGTATTGCCAATGGTTTGCAAAATAAAAATAAAATGAAAAATGGTTTTGGGTGGGCGGAATGGTTTGTCTGGTGGGCGCGGAAGGAGTGCTAGCTTTCATTGCGCAAGTACCGCCCCAAGTCAATTAAGGACCGACGCTTACGACTGTCTCCATTCTAAGCATAACCGTACAACCACATGTCAAAGTGGGCACGACCTGGCTAACTAATTTGTAGAAACCTGACTTAGACTCACCACTTGGTGGAATGTGAGAGCCGGAAGGAGGCATTGTTGTTGTTGTTGTTGTTGTTGTTTTTCTCACACGGCGCAAGAGGGGGCTTCTGTACTGGGCGGACGGAACCCTAACAGCGGTGAAACCTCGGCCAGGTGGGTCGAGTTAAGCGTATACATTGTAAAGGCCTTGTCATGATATCCCTGCCGGCACACCTAAGGAAGTGTGCTAATAGCTTGGCATCAAGGGAATATCATGTCTTGTGGGTAAAGTTGTACACCTCTGCAGAGTTAAAACTATTCGAATAGCCGTGCCTACAGTCAAAGGCAAAGCTTGCTGAATGCTTTCATACTGGTAGACTTTGGTTTTTGGTTTCAAACTAAACAATGTTTTGTTTTGGGATCCGGGAGCGGTTAGAACTCTCGGGTGTGCTTCTGGCGGCTAAAGCCAGGTAGGTGGAAGGAACCTGATTTTGTGAACCATGGCGGACAGAGCCATGTGATTGGATTGAACCCTGATTTTGTTGAGCTGTGGCGGATAGAGCCTGTATATTAGTGAGTGGTGGTTATAACCTTCACTACAATATTACATAATTCAATTATTAAAAAGAATTGCTCAAATATGCTTTGTGAAAATTATTAACAAGTATGATTTGATGAAACTTGGCTTTATGCAAAAGAACCATATTAAGCCATCCTTGGATAGCCTACATTGTGCATAATTTCCCAGACTTGCTGAGTACTTTATGTACTCACGTGCTATATTCTAATCATCTCTCAGAAGTGAAAGAAGCTGTCAAGGAATTCCAACGACTAGGGTGCGCTCCCCACTCGATTGCCTGTGGGCATTTGGATGGGTCGCTTTGGTGTTTTCGTCTTCCGCTGCAAGAGTATCTAGAAAAATCATCAACAATCACAAGCACATACCGTTTGCCTCCAAAGGATTGAACTCGAGATGGTCCAACTGTATCAAGATGTAGAAGCTGTCCTGGAGCGTTTGTCATCACCATGGTAAGAGGTGGATGTGAACCTGCAATCATCTTACCATGTCTACAAGAAGAACATACTAGATTGCTATCACCCTTAAGCTTAGGCAAGCCACGTATAAGATCTAAACCACTTACACGAGTAAGATGATCAAAACCAACATGACCAAGTCTACGATGCCAAAAGAATAAATCTTTAGAAACATTGGCAATTAGACACTTATGCTTAGAAGAAGGTGATGCATCAAAATCAGCTTTAAAGACTCTTCCAAAACAGAGAAATTTTGAACACAAGATCACTGAAGCATCTAGCACTTTGCATTCATTTTTCTTAAAGCTTATCTCAAGATCTTCATCAAGCATTTGTGAGACAGAAAGCAAGTTATATTTCAAATTTTCAACAAGAGCCACATCTTTGAACATAAACTTGTCACTTACCTTTATTGTACCTTTTGCCACAACAGAAGAGGAAGAAGCATCTCCAAAAGTAACACTTTCAAAGACGAGATGCACGAGTGAGGGAGGAGAACCAATTCTTATCACCGGACATGTGACGTGAGCATCAGGAATCCACTAGCCATATGTTCTCCTTCCTCGCGCGAGAAGCCTACATAGCAAAACATGTCGAGGTCTCAAGATTACTAGGGTTAGGAATGAGATTTTTGGGAATCGATCTTGAGACACGGGGCGCTGCTTGATGGGTACAACACGATAACTTTTATGCACACAATCAGATTTGCCTTTTCCCATGTTTCTAGGAGCAGAAGGTGTTTTCATCACTCTAGGCGCATAAAAATGTGCTTTGCTGAAATTTGACCTAGCCTTAGTTCTTTCCTTCTTTTGCAGTTTGGCTAGTCTAAAGCAAAAATCTAATAAGTGTCAAACTCTACCACAATGAGTGCAAGTGTACTTGACATTATTTAGCTTTAACTGATAAAGGCACATTTTGCATTCATCATAGTAGAAGATAAAAAACCAGATTGAAAAGCAATTTTCTTAGGCTCATTAGATAACTCAATTTTGCAAGGAGCACGAACAACGGTCTGAGGTTTAGTTTCATATGTGGCATAAGGATCAAAACCTAAACCTCTCTTATTTGTGATAACCTTAGATTGATCCAAAATCATTTTCAACTTTTTCTTGCCATTAGTGAATCGTTCCAAAGAATTTTGCAAGTAATCAACTTTCTTAGCAAGAGTTAAACAATTATTGCAAGGAATATTGACCTTCCCTTTCTGTTTACGACAAGTAGAGCATGAAAGAACCTCATGAGTAAGCAGATTATCAGTCAATTGAGAAACCCTAGCATTTGCATCTTTCAATTTTAATTCAAGAGTTGAGCATTTAGAACAAGAAGTTGAACCATGCAAATCATCGATTGGAACAGACTAGCATGTTTAACATGTTTCTCATTTTTCTCATTTAGATGCAACAGAAGAGCGTGTTCTTTCCTAAGCAAGGTGAGCTCATTGTAAATTAAATCACATGATTTACAAGTATCATCATTAGGAATCAATGTCTTAAGTCTAGCAATTTCAGCATTCAATGACTCCACAAGAATATCATGTTTCTTAATTTTTCTATCACGTTTGTCAAGTAATTTTCCAAGGGCAGACATGACATTGGCTAATTCATCATAAGAAGGATCTACCTCATTGAAGTCGTTGTCATTGCCGTCCTCGGTGAAGCTATCCTTGCTGCTTGCCATGAGACACAATCCCATCAAATCATGCTTGCTTGGAGTTGCATCATCTTCGCTGCTCTCCGAGTCCACATCGCTCAAATTGACTTGTTCAAGAGCGGAAAGAACTCGGTGAACCACCTTGCGGTTGATGAAGCTCTTCTTCTTCCTATCATTTGACGAGAACCTTTTCTTCTCATTCCTTACATCGTTGTCCTTCTCCTCCTTTGATGTTTTTCCTGCAAGCTTAGGACAATTTGTGCGAATATGGTTGAGGTCACCACACTCATAGCATCTTGGAGGACCACCTCTCTTTCTCATTCTCACATTCTGCAAAGCTTTGTTAAAGCGAGAAGAGAGTAGTGCCAGATCTTCTTCAGGAAACTCTTCAAGTTGCTCATCTGTTAAAGAAGACATGGAAGACAAGGCAAAGCTAGAAGAAGAATTTGCATTTGACATGTTAGGGTTAGAGATCAAAGCAATTGATTTAATATTACCTTTCCTTGCAAGAACATCCAACTCATGAGTTTTCAATTTAGAATACTGAACATCTAATGTAAGTGTACTCATGATAGTAGATTCTCTAATGGATGTAACTTTCATCTCCCAAATAGACATGTCTAAGGCACCAAGCAATTGTCTAGCATTAGCAGCATCATCAAAGCTAACTCCAACAGCACGAAGATTACTAAGAATTTTATTGAAACGTGCAAAGAAGTCATCTAGCGACTCACCGGGTTTCATCTCAAATCGCATGTATTCTTTTTTGTAAAGATCTTGACGAACCTCTTTAATAGTGTTAGAACCCTCACGGTAATCACAAAGAGATTTCCATACCTCATATGCGGACTTGAGATGGATCACACGGTCAAAGTCGCTGCGTCCCAAACCTTGGATGATCAAGTTGCGCGCCTTGCTATTTGCTTCAACATGTGTGCGATTGGTGTCGTTGACGTTGTCATTTGCAGGGACTTCATATGGCTTGTAGACCTTCTCCCAAATTGTGAATCCTTGTGCTTGGATGAATGCCTCCATCTTGGCCTTCCAAAACTGAAAATCAACACCATCGAACACACATGGTTTTGTCGAATAACGATCCATTGATCTAATTACCGGTTAAGATAGATTAGAGAAACCTTGCTCTGATACCACTTGTAGGATCGAAGTATACGAATATAGCAATCAGAGGGGGGGTGAATGATTGTGCGGAAGCTAAAACCAAATTCTTGATCTACTAAAAGTTCACCCCAAAATAGAACCAAATAATTGCCTCGTATTCGACAAAAACAGAATGACAGAGGTTTGGTAAAACGATAATTCCCGAAGATCCAACCGTTAGATTGATCTGCAATTTGGACACAAGAAACTATATTCCAATACGAATCGAACCCAAAAAGAATCAGCTCGATCGGACTTACGGATCAAAAGTTATGAGCTTCGCAAGCTTGCTGTTCCAGAACTTGACGAAAACTAATCTAATCAAAACTTCAAGATTAAACAAGATCTTCAAAAGATTAATCAACTAGACTTTGAGGAACTCTAAATCAATACCCTAGAAAGGTTTTTGATGGATCAAATCATGATGAAACTCAAGAATCAAAAACCAATCTAGAATTAGAGCAAGCATGCAAACAAGAACCAAAACAGAAAACACTGTAGCAACGTGGTTACTGTAGCACGCAAGAATCTTGGAAGAATTGATCTTTATTTCTTTTGTCTAAAGTACTCTCATCAAAAGAGTACAAACCCTAAAACTGAGCTTGAGGCTCTCAATGCGCTCAGCTCCGATTGATTCGATGCCCTTCAACAGGAGACACCCCTCCTATTTAAAGGAGCAAAACACAAGGAGTTCTGAATACAATTCCTAATCTAGAAGGAGTATGTATTCAACACAACTCCTCTTGGCCCAACCTGGCCGAGTACAACTCTTGCACGCGTATGGCAACCCTACCATACTCACGTGACTAACACTTTGCACGCGTATGGCCACCTGCCATACTCACGTGACTAACACTTTGCATGCGAATGACCTCCTGCCATTCTCACGTGACTAACCATTCTTCATGTGCACCATTCTCTTAGCCCGAACGTCCCGCATGACATCCTTGACCACCAAGACCTCAGTTCCTCCCTGAACCTAGTCCCGAACCTCAGTTCCTCCATGAACCTAGTTCCGGTCCCGTCATCGACCACATTCGCCCTCGAGCAATACCTGCACATGAACAAACCACAAAACAATTTCGAGCACAAGTCCGCGACTTGACTCAACATTAGTCCATGCAAATACTCACACGAGCATTGCATAAAGTCCACATTAGCTCAAAACCCTTAACCGTGCACAAAAACATCCAAAGACGGACCAAAACCAGTCTAGCGCACAAATTCCAGAAACTTACGTTCATTACGGACCAAAGTTTTGGTCCGTCACACACATGCCTTCGAACCCGGCAAAGAAATCAGTTCATGCCGAAAAGCACGTTTATGACGGACTAAAAGTTTGGTCCGTCATACATGCACTACGCTTGGTTTTATGAGACTTAGGTTCAGCGCCAAAAAACATGTGTATGACAGACCAAAAAATTTGGTTTGTCATACATGGAAAAAACGAGTTCGCCAAAAGCATGTGTATGACAGACCAAAAAATTCTGTTTGTCATACATGGGAAAAACGAGTTCGCCAAAAGCATGTGTATGACAGACCAAAAAATTTGGTTTGTCATACATGGGAAAAACGAGATTTCTTGTACAAGCGTAAAAGCATAAAAATCACGTTTATGACAGACCAAAAAGTTTGGTCCGTCATACATGCGAAACTCACTGTTTTTGGATGTTTGGTCTGGCGCAAATGCAAAGTCTCTGTTTTTGGATGTTTGAATGTTTGGTCCTTCATGCAAGCAATTTTGCAAGATTAATCCTAACCATTTTTTCAGCACAAGATCAAGCCAATTTTTCATCACATGATTCACAGCAACGTGCCTCATTCTAAGCCGTTGGATCTAGATCCAACGGCTAGGATCTATCCTAGGTCACTACAGTTACGGCAATGTGCCGAAATCTAGACCGTTAGATCTAGATCTAACGGTCCTTAACGCATCTGGGTTCTAGGGTCTGAGGAAAACGTGGGCTTACCGTGGCGGTCCGATCGGGATCGGACGGCGGTCTGAGCTCGAGGGCGTCGATGGCAACGCGGCGGAGGAAGCAGACCGGAGCTGGTGAAGACGACACGGGCAACGGCGTTTGTGGGCTTCTCTGGCGAGGTGAGATATCTCCACGGGCGCGGCTCGACCTGGGGGTTCCGGATCTGGGCTCTGACGCGGCGGAGGGCGGCGGACGACGGCGGGGCGAAGCAAAAACCGTGGCGGTGCTTCACGCAACCACGGCGAGCAATCCCGGAGAATCTATGGCGGCTGGATCTCGGTGGGCTAGGGCAATACGTGCGCACGAAGAAGGGCAACCTCGGGAGATGACCCACGCCTTAAATAACCCCGGGAGGCGCGGAATGCGGCGGCGACGCGGCGGAGGAATCCGACCCGGACTCGGGCGGAAACGAAGGCGAACAGCCGTCCACATGGCGCGATCAACGGCCACGATGGCACGGGCGAGATCGGATCCAGACCGGATCCGGCCGAATCCGGCCGAATCGGTACGGGCTGATCCTGACCATTGGATCCAGATCCAACGGTCCGGATCAGTTTTGGTTTAGGGGGTTAGAGCGGTGCGGGCACATGTGCGCTACTTGGCTCAATGTGGGCCGTTGGATCTTATCCAACGGTCCACGGTTTAGGGCTCGGCGGACTGGGTTTGGCTCGGACGCGGCGCGGTTTGGGTTCGAGTCGGACTCGAACTCGAGTCCGACTCGGGCTCGGTCGCATGAACAGTGCAAGCCCGGTTTCGATTTTCCAGCGATTAAATATTCCAATAATTCCCAGAAATTCATTTAATTCATTAAAAATGGCAAAACTCTCAGAGAAATTCCAGGAAAATTCTAGAAAATATTTTAGAATATTTTGGACTCAAATAAATTATTTCCAACAAAATTTTAGTTGCAAAATTAAATTCTTTAATTATTTCAAAAGGGAATAAATTCAAATAAATTCCAAATAAATCCCAGAAAATTCCAAAAATTCACAAAAGTGCCAAATCTTATTTAAATTCATGAAAAGCAAAAATTGGGGTGTTACATACTAGAACCCTTGTTATTGATGATTTAGATGTCATTCTTTATACTATATCCTGTGATCATATTGTTGTTGCTTCAATTCATGGAAAAACAAAGGAGATGCTGCCGAAATTTTCGGTTTTAGCATTTACTCCTTTGCTGTAATTTATCTTAGTTTATGGTATTTAGATGTTGTTTAGCCTATGTTTGGTAGCATTCAGGCATGCTAGATGCCGGGGTGTTGCAAAAATGATACTATATTTTTCACACAGATTTTTTCTAGGACAAACTTTAGAGAATAAATACAACATGGCAATTTGCAAATTGGCCCTAAGATAATCACCGATTAAACGATGTTGAACTAATTTCATGAACTGGTGACCAGGGACGGAGTTGGGCCTCAGGCTAGTGGGGCCTGGGCCCAAGGCCTAGCCTAAATAACAATACATATATCAAATTATTTTCAATTGGACCCGAGGCCATCGCGGCCCACTGGCTGACTAGCCCAACCGGCTTCCCCAAATCACCTTCACAGCTTCACATCACTTCGGCCAGCATAGGCAGGAGGCAGCCAACCCTAGTGGCTAGCGCGGTAGCGCCTCCCTCTCCCTAGTGGCTGGCTCCCTGCGACCATGCCCGACGCCGTGCTGTCGCTACGCCCAAAGTCCTAGTCCCCACACCGCCGCACGCATGCCGCCGCTTGACCCCCGCTCCCGACGCCCGCCACCGCTCTCGGAGTCCCGTTGAGGCGGTGCCTGCCCCAGCCCCTGCCCGGCGCTTGCCCCTGCTTAGCGCTGGAGATCCTGATCAAGGTCTGAGGTGGTCGGCGGCTCGGTGCAGTCAAGTTCTTCCGTTTTGACATCCCAATCGGGCAATCCCTGTGAAGGTAATTGCATGTTCAGATGTTCTTATGATAGATTGTCACAAAATACGAATTATGTGGCACCATTACTCCATTAGTGTTGATTTCCTGTGGATGGATGGTTATTATGGAATATGGATACTATTTGTAGTTTGCAAAGATTGGGTTAGTAAATTTGTAAAACTTAGAAGATGTATTAGGTTATCACTTATCAGGGGCTACGTTAAAGTGTTAGTGAATTTTTGTAGCATTCTAGCTCTTGTGATGGACAGGATAATGAGATTGCCGAATTGTTGAAGGGCATCTAGTAAGATGATAGTAGTTTTGCTGCTTTAAAATGGTAAGTGTGGAGTTGTTGGTTCTTAGTTTTTAGTGAGTGACTGTTGGTTGTTGTTCTATTGAAAAAGAATTTGGAGGATTTGTGATAACTTTACTTCTAGGTATAAAAGTGATAGATTAGATGTGGGAGGGATAATTAGAAAATAATTCCTTTTCATTCAAGGTATTTAGGTTTCCACCTTTTTTCATGTGGTAGATGCTGAATTTTGAGTTGTACTGCACACTAGATTCAGTAATTCTTTTGTGTCAACCCTCTAACAATTCCACTGGTCCAGGGGCTCATATCGTGCTCCGTGAATGTCAGCCCAGATACTCAGAGAATTGTAAGTCAGGATTGTTATTAAGGTAAAGCTCTAATGTTGTCTACTTTTCTCTTATAGATTGTCCCAAGTTGGTTTTGGAGTGAGCTATTCTATCACGATTATATTACCACTTTTCTACCTTTCTTTTCTCCAGTAGTGAAGCATGAGTAATAGTGTATTAGTGTAATACTAGAAGCATCCAGCAGAAGCCTAATTTATATGTGCAATTTCATCTTTTACAGGTTCAGGTTCTTGTTCTATTGTTGATGAAAATATGGTAGTCTCAGATGGACCAAACCTTCGCTAATTAGGTATTAACTTTTCTACCACTCCATTATGCTATATTGTTTTGACATATTTTATCTATTTTATTGAAATGTTAAGCATGCAATTCAAATTTATTTTCGATTGTGTATTTGTGCTGTACTTTTATTATACCTAAATATTCGTAGTCTTTGATGAAAGTAATAATTGCTTATTTTTTATCTGAGACTTATATAAACCCTGGCTCTGCCACTGCCGGTGACCAACCTCTGCAGTCATTGGTACCTGACGATAAGTAGTGGCAGGGAGCGATCACCAAATGCTTAAGAGCAACTAAGTATAGCAAAAGCAGCGTATTAGAACGGCCGCGTACGCATGCAGTCATGCTATCAACCAAACAAGAGATTTCGAGATAGAACACATCATCCATATAGAAAGTTTTAAGAAAATTTTAATAGCTAGGACATATGGCTAGATTTGTCCTCTTCGTTGAACCGGAAGAACAATTATATTTTTCTCCAACAAAGTAACTCTGCTAGCATTCAATTTGTCTTTACCCATCAAATTAAACGTGAATAACCTGTCACGATTGCAAATATATGCTATCAGTCTCCACCCATTGTGAAAAGACATCGTTGGTCACCGACCAGAAATCGCCTAGTAATCATCACCTAACAAGAATCGGATGAACGAATTTATACCGATTTTTAAACGCGTAGTTGGTGCGTCCACGAGGTGCACACGCATGATAAGAAACCCTTCGCCCTACAATTCATTGGAGTGTATAGGTATCATCCGGATATTTTTGTTCTAAAAATCATCTAAACTTTGAACCGTACGATCAAAAGATACATCCGTAGGATCAACCCACCTCAAATTCAGGGGGGTGTGCATCGATCTGAAAGCAAATCCAATGGCCAAGAATTTAGATGATGGTTGCTAAAGAAAACATCCGGATAAAACTTATCAAAACCCATTCAGGTTTTGTGAAATCATAACAGCCACTAAGTTTCATACCTTCGATCTGAGCTCATCATTCGATGATATGATGCATCGTCGTCTGCGTGATTCCAGTCCTGTGGCCTGCAGGCCTCTAGGGGCAGCAGCAGTTCTTGACAATCCATCTGACCTCTTGACTCTCTCATGCTATATGCCCCTAAATTGACAGTCGCTCAGATCTAACCGAATCGATCGCCTCCAGAGTTTGTGGCCAGGAGGATGTCAGTTAGCCTGCTGCATGTTCTGCTGTTGCAATTTGCAAAGAAGAGAGAGACCCAACACCAAACAAGCATCATGGACAACTGCCACCGGGAGTCCAAGGCGAGTCCACGATGACAAAGTACACTGGAGACTTGTTTCTGTGGAGGGAACTTAGGGGAGGGTGGTAGGTCAGACATCCCATTTTAGTCGTTTTTTTGAAGAAAAAATCGATTATATTAATTGATGCTTTATAGTTGTACAATGGTTCCGTACAGTTGATTTATCTGAAAAGGCCTTCTTTGGATCTCTCCTCGGTACACTCGATTTAATGTTCATTCACTTTGATCCATTGGGTCAGATTAGTTAGGATTTACATGTAGTTACAGTACACTCAATTCAATATAGATCACCCATGCACTTTGATCCAATGGGTCTGATTAGTTATGATTTGCTTAAGAGGTGCACCACCTAGTATGAGGAAGTACAAGTCACTTAGAGATAAGAGAGATATTTCTATACGTTTTTTTTAAAAAAAAATTATATAAATATTAAGGCATGAATAAATAGTATACAATGATTATTTACTCCTTTATTTATTTTAAGACTTGTACAAGTTATATTGAGAGGACCTTGGCGGGCTGCGGAATTGAGTTTGGCCGCGATGACCTCGGCGAGAACTCGGAACACACGAAGGCATCTAATTAATGCCGCTAATGGCAATTTCCGTTAGCCCTCTAGATCGATATGGGAATGACAGACTAAGTTCTTAGCATTTGGGATATAGTGAATTCGATGCACCGGCGACAGCGTACGAGAGGTGGCGCCGTGCAATCGGTGGCGTACGAGAGGCGCCGGCGAGCAGTCATCATCCTACGAGAGGCATCGTGAGAGGGATCGGCAATGCTTAATTGGAGGCGTCATGCGACAGATTTGCCGGGATAGTTTTCTTTTAGGTTTACGCAGAAAGTTCATAATATCCCGAGAAAAAATTGAAGTCAAGAAAAAAAGTCTATAATGTCCTTTCGCAATCAATAGTCGGATTTGTTTTCTTCTGCCACTTTTTACTAGAATTTACGGTAAAAGAGCTCGAGGAATGTTAAACTTGTTTCGAGTTGAAAGAAAGAACACCTAGAATATAACTGAAACAGGCGATTCATCTAAAGAGGTGTATTGTGAAGCTCGTCATTAAGAACATTTGTCATTAAGATCCCTGCCAAGCAAAGGGCATAAGTCTCGAGACCCACTCCTCATTTCAAGCAGACAAGCAGCAGCTAGTGTGCCATCAAGATGGTTATCGGTTGGCCGTCGCTAGGACCACCCGGAAACCAGGACCAGGGTTATCTTACTGAAATCGATTCGGAAATCACCCTCAACCCGGTAACGACGTTCATCGAAAATCACTCGAAAATCATCAAAAATCGAATAATTTTGAATTCAAACTTTTTTAACAAAAAAATCGGAAAAAAAAAACGATAATCACGATATTTCCTCGATAATCGTAATATTTATCTCGAAAATCAGCCAACTAAACAAACTTCCACGTTAATCGATTTTTGAGCGATTTTCGCTCGATATCCTCGATAATCACTCGATATGGCTAGATAATCGCGATATTTGCATCGCTTAAATTTTTCCAAATTTTTGAATTTTTTTAATTTAACCAGTTTGCCGACCGGTATATAATATCGTATCGGCTCAATAAAATCAATAATCGCGATTTTTGACCGATTTTCAACGATACTTTGAACCCTGCCTAGGACACATCTACTAATATATATATAATTTCAGCACATGGTTTGGTTTAACTTGGATGTGTGTGAATCTCGTGTCCAAATCACTACGCCAAAACTGAAACAAAAACCATATATGGATCCCTGTAACCAAAATATCTAAACATGACACGTTCAGATTCTGGACATGAACAAAACCTACCAGCAGCAGCAGATACAACACCAAAGGAACCTGTCGGGATCTCAGCGGTTAACGCGACTCGGCTCGAGACATGCTTGCTTACAGCCGTGCAAGGGAACATCGATAGCAATGTGCTCACGACAGGCATTGGTGATTGGTGCTCATATCAGAGTTAGAAGCGACGCGGTTGCACATGGGGCTCATTGTCCATCTGCCAACGACATGGTGATACTATGACACTGTCACTTTGGTACTTAACCCCAGCAGCTTGGTGCTCAGTCACATGGTTGTGTCCAAGAAGACAGGGCAGGGTATCTGGTGCCCCAAAGGGCAATCCATGTTTTGTGTCATTGGTCATTACCCAACTGAAAAGAAAAGAAGCAACCGGGGCAAACACAGATCTCAGAAGGATCTTCTTTTGGATCTACCCATTCTGCATTCATCTTGGCGTTTCACAATCGTGTTCCTGTTATGTGCCCTGGAAGAACAATGAAAAATATTAGTCAAAAGAGCCGAGAAAACAAGTTTAGAAGCATTACGGGTGGACACCGAGTGATATCACATGCCTTTGTTGGAGAGGTGAGGACAGTCCAAGAGCCGATCACCGCTAGCCTAGACGCAAATAGCCCAATTTCAATAGTTTCTTTTTTCATAGTATCAGTTCTGAAATAGCAGAGTCGGGAAAACAAGTCTGAAATATGACATGGTTAAATGCAGACCTCATATTGTGCTATCTGTTCAACTGGTGAACGGAAGAAAATGTGTGTAAGCAGGTACCCCAACTTCTATCATTATATACTATTAGATGTTAACACAAGTGCAGTTGCCTGTATTGAGGATACAGCATCAGAACTAATAGAATAAGCTCTGTACCCGTACCATGTGTGTACAGATATACTTTCCCATATTCATCCACATATTATCAGCCCTGCAGCTATTTAGGAGGTAGTTTATTTTTCAGTTTAGCCAATGGAAGTTTTCCAGAAGCAGATGTATCGTTACGATTGGAACAATGTACAAATATATTACTAACAAAACTAGCTATAAAAAAGCAAGATTCATGAGAATCATCACATTAGCAACGCCATAAGAATGTAGGGGAAGACACAAGTCACACAATAGACCACTCAAAAGCCAAAGGAAGATGTGCATATCAGCACTTATACCAATCAAATCTTCATAATTCATAGATACATGCAGGGAACCTTTTGAAGCGTTCAGGGCATGCAAGTCAGCATATGGACCACTTGAAGCCAGTGACTAGACAAAACAAGCTGACTAACCCGCATCCAACAGTTCACATGATGTGAAATCTCAAATCAGCATAATATCTTCATTTGATTGCAGCAGACTTGGTACAGCAACTAACCATAAAATGGAAAAAATTTCTTTTCCTTTTTTCCCATCAAGTTCTTCATTACTTGGCATAACATCATGCACCAGAATTGATCACATGAGTAGATTCCACAAGAGAATACATGTTTAAACAAATAGCACCGATTCCTTATATCATGGACAAAGGTAACATGCTATTAACAGTGATGAAACAGATAGAAAAAAAATATATTAACTTGACAATCATACAGCAAAGAGCACTTACAACCTTACAGGCCTACTTCGCCAAGCTTATTGTTTTCTCTTTTTTCCCTTCAAACATGACATTGCAAATTCAGGGGCAGAATTTGATAACATAATATTATGTAGTGTAAATGAATATGCCTCCATATGCTTGTCATGTTTCAACACCTGCTACCATGGTTTTATTACCAAAAGAACCGCGTATCTCTTCTCCTAGAGAAATTAAACAGTAAACACCATCCATCCAGTAACTTTAGTATCAGAATCAGATGTGTGTAACATGATTTTAGATGAACAATCAACACAATGTTATACAGGAGGTTATCACCCATTTCATGTCCTTAGCCCTGTATAGAACCATGGTGAACCCGAGTAATGCATATGACACATAAAAGAAAACAGAACCAAATTAATTCAACAATGAATAGAGAATAATGCAAGGTTATTAGAACGTCGTTTACACGAGAGAACGTGGCCGAGCTCCAGAACGTCCGAGCGTTTTGGCGACAGCGACTAGAACGTCATGGAACGTCGTTGGAACGTCTCAAACGTCTAGAACGACTAGAGAAGCAAAGCTAACCTAGCGTCATCGCCCGCCAGCGCCGCGCCGCCGCCCGCGGATCCGAGTCGTCGCCCGCAAGCGCAGCACCGCGTCGTCGCCCACACCGTCGCCGAGATCTGGATCCGCGTCGTCGCGGGCTCCGTCGTCGCCTACGCCCGCAAGATCGCCTGCCGTCGTCCGCAAGGTCGCCCGCCCTCTCTATCTATCTTCGGCTCCCCCTCTGTCTATTGAATATTGAGAGATGAGAGTTGGGAGATGAGATATTGAGAGATGAGAGATTGAGAGATGAGAGGTGAGAGATGAGATATTGAGATGGCATATGGCCTCAAATTATATGGAAAAAGACTACAAAATCAATGTACATATATGATATATCTTTGCTCTCATATTCGCTTTACAATGGTGCCTAAAACTACGTTTCAATGTTCGTTTAAACGTTTAAAAGTTAAAAAGGGGTGGGTCGTTTCGTTCTCGTTTTACGTTTTAATAACCTTGGAATAATGGAAGTTATATCTGGCACAAATTATCTGAGGTTTTCAAAAACTAAACCTCTATATTCCTTCCAAAATGTTAGTTGTTTACTGAATTGAAAGGGTATTCTAATACATTGGGTACTTGTATTTTCAAAATTAAATGGATCACAAATATATTGGATTGGGTGGTCTGATAAATTGGGTTGGGCTTAATATTATCCAATAGCATTAATAGTGTTTGAAAGTGGGTCTAGCCCATCAGGATAACACATGGGCTAAAGTGCTAGACCAAAGTAAAGTGTTACAACGATAACACATGGGCTAAAGTGCTAGACCAAAGTAAAGTGTTACAACTCTTATTGAGGCCCAGTGTTACGTTGGTCAGTTTGGGCTGTAGTGTCATGTGGGTCAGATTGTACTGCTATATTTCTGTTCATAGCTAAGGCTTTGATCTAGTTTAAATCAAGCAGCATGCCAACCAACATCGCCAAGACACCGAAAAATGTCATCTTGAAATCTCGGAACAGCAAGAAAATGTCTGGTAACAGTGAAGCATCATTAATCATTATGTATCGTCAGTTCATAACTACTAGCGTAGTTGATGAATATGATAGTTAAAATTTAACAGAGTACCCCAACTATTTGCAAAGTTTACATGATTGAACATGGCATGTTATAATTGAGATTTGAAAAGAAGTACACACATACTAGTTATGCTTCTATCACCAGTTTTTTCCTTTTGCACCATATCTGAACATACTACTTGAAGGATGAAACAAAAGGGTGTATTGCAAAAGCTGAACTCTGCATATGCCATTGTTTTATGTGGATCGCCATAACACCACAAAATGCATGTGTAAAGAATTGTTAGATATTAATTATTAACGACGGTGATAATCAGAGTAGAAAAGTTGGTTCAGCAGCATAGATCCAGTCAAATGGATTTCAACGTACTAAATTCCATTTTCTATCACAGGGAAAAAGGTGTGATACAGATGGAGCCAGAATTGATCCAGGAAAATAGTTGTACCGTAGTGCCATACCATTTTGAGAAGAAAATAACATAAATTAACGAATTTTATTTGTATAGTAATTAACGAATATTTTCTTGTCTAGACTCTGGGTATGCATACAGATGACAATTATTGTAAACACTAAAAGTAATCTATATATCTCCAAATAACTTGGGAAATGGTATTGTTTTTATTGTTTATTTCAGTTTATTTGTATAAAATTATCCAAACTGTAAAAACTTAACATACTAGTATGCATAATGCAACTTCTCTTATCCAAAAGGAAATGGAGTAACAGGATTTTTGTATGCAGTACTAGTACTGTATTATTTTGTTGTCATCAAACTATGAAAGTATACATGATTCTAGTTCTTCCTTCAAAACACTATTTTCAACTTTAGAAATCCATCACAACAACCTTATCCCACAGCCACCGATATTTAAACAGTATCACTCTATCATGTCCTTAGGTTCTCATAAGTAAATCTGGATAGCCGTAGATTCTCAGAAGTAAACCTGAAACCTGCCTATAAATGTGTGGCCATGTGATGTATAAAGCTATTATCATAGAAGAATTCATCGAGAATCAACCTAGAACCCAGGGTACCTTCATTTATTTGCCATGAGCAGAAAACAATTCAAGTGAAAATAGCAAATGAAATATATGAAAGTACTCCCTCCGTCCAAGTTTATAGGGCGTATTTTCTCGACACATAAACTGAGATATTGATAATGACTAGACTACCCCTAATTATTATCTTTAAGCACAATATTCAATGCATTCATGTAGAGAATATAAAGTAAAGTTGGATATTTAGAGGTACAGAGGAAACATCGCATTAATTTTGCATTAGAATATGAAATACGCTCTATATTTGTGCACAAGACCATTCAAAATATAAACTTGGACGGAGGAAGTATATGATAGATGATAACTGTGATGAATAGTCTTTTACTTGAACAAGAGACCCACATATTAGTGAAGGGAAAAACAAGCTATAAGTAGGCATGTAAACAAGCCAAGCTCGAGCGAGCCTAGCCTTCCAGGCTCGAGCTCGGTAAAAGCTCGAGCCGAGCTCGAGTTGGGGTCCGAGCCTAGACCCAGGCTCAAGCTCGGCTCAGTCCAAGCTCAAGTAGGCTCGGTAACAATAAATAATTCGATATGCACTATTTTTCAATAATAAAAAATGCTCAAGCTCAGGCTCAGCTCGAGTAACTTAGTAAGAGTTAACATATAGTAATATTACCAGACTCACGAGCTATTCAAGCTCGGTTCGGTGAAGCTTGTGAGCTCGGGATCAAGCTCGAGTTCGGCTCGTTTGGTGCTCGAATTGAGCTTAGAGCGAGCTGAGCTTGAACAGCTCGCGAGCCTTGAGCCTTTTTTTTACAACCCTAGCTATATCGAATTCAGTAACATAATATAATTTAAGAATCTAAAACATATATAAAATACCCAGGTGGAGCCACCATGATACAACAAGAATGAATGCAAATAACCATCACCAACTACTTGACAAGTCAGTAAAACAAAAGCATGCTCCATTTTCTAATAGGTTTTCTACCTGTTATAGGAATTGGTTGTACATTCAATTGCTTAGTGTTCCTTGTGTTCATGCAATCCAAAGAAGAGACATGTTGTCACAACATCATCCTGAAGAACAGTTGTGATGAAAGCTCCAGATTCAATTTACGATATGTATCCGTTGTTATGTCTTCGGCTACCGTACTCCAGTTTCTCCCACTGCAGGATAACCAATGTTCTCTGTATCCTCGTCGTCACTCTCCCCATCCTCTGAAGCAACACCGGCTTCCATGCCATTCACATCCTCTTCCTCCTCTTCATCATATTCATCGTCATCTTCATCATTCTCCCCTTCTGCACCAAACTCCTCCCCAATCATTTGCTCACCACGCATTGTCTTCCGATCCTTGCCCTTGCCCTTTCCAGCCTCCTCCTTCCCCATATGCATCAAATGCATGTACTGATACCTTATCCCCATCATCGGGTGCTTGTCCACCAGCATATGCCTTCGATACGCCTCCCTGAGCACCACCGTCTGCGTCCTCAGCTTATGCGACATATAGAAAATCCCTGGGTGCCTCGCCACCACCTTCCTAAACCCCGGCGGCAGCCGCAGTGCCTCCCCGAGCTTCACCAACAGCTCCTTCTCCATCTTCTTCCCCACCGTGAGGCTCAGCACCTCGTGCAGCACCGCCACCGTCCTCTTCTCCGTGAAGTCGCTCCTTGGCGCTAAGTGCGACCCGTCCTCGTACGGCGAGATGTACGGCAGCCTCTGCCACTCGTCCAGCCACTTTCGCACCTTCTTGTCGAGCTCGAATCCCCGTGGAAACGATAGCGGGAAGGCGACCGCGTCGCCGACCTTGTACCCGCCGGTGCGCTGCGCGTAGGCCTGAATCGCTGACACCGCTAGGTCCTTCCGGTAGCAGACGAGCTCGAGGAGGGCGCCGTCGCGGGAGAGCGCGAAGTAGTCCGGGTAGTGCGGTAGGAGGGAGCGGAGGAAGTCAGGGGCGAGGCCAAGGTCGAGGCGGAGGCGCGCGACGAGGTGGAGCGGGAGCGCCCGGGCGGGCGTGAGCATGAGGAGGCGGAGCAGGCGGTCGGCGGCGTCGGGGCGGGTGGAGTCGACGACCTGCGCCTCGGCGGCGTGGAGCGCGGCGAGCGCGGGGGTCGGGGAGACGGCGACGGGGTGCGGCGAGAGCGCGAAGGCGGAGGGGTAGAGGCGGAGGAAGCGGAGCGGGCGGAACGGGAAGGGGATGGAGGAGGGCAGCGAGTGGAGCGGCACGGCGTGCGGCGCCGGCGTGGCCGAGAGGAGCGCGTCCTTGGCGAGGAGGAACGGCACGAGGTGGCGCTCCCGCTCTGTGGCGTGGTCGAGCGCGCGGTCCCGCGCCCACGGCACCCGCGCCTCCAGGAGGCCCCGCGCTGGCACGTGCAGCGCAGCCGGCCGCCTCGACGGCAGCGGCACGCGCGGAAGAGGCATTTTTTTGGGCGGTTTTGGGAGGGTTTTGGAGGTGGAGGTGGGAAATGCGGCGGCGGCGGTGCGGGGGGTGGAGGGATCGCAAAGTCGGGGGGGAATCGACTTCCCTCTGCAGTCGCTTATCAACAAGCTAGGCACAGCAGTTGCAGATCTTTCTAGGTTACGGCCTGGCTGTGTTTTTTGAGTAGAAGATAGCGTTCATGCATCCTGAATGGAATATATGCTGAGTCGCTGGCGAAGTTGGTGAGCAGTAATACACCACGGACCATGGATTGCTGCCTGGTAACTAAGGTTTGGTAACTTCGAACCGAGGTGTTTCTACTAGAATCTGGGAGAAACCTAGCCAAACGGACTAAAGCTCGGAACATTCTACTCGGAACGTTTCTTCTTTTTCCACGCCGTGACTGAATCACCCTCAACCCCGTTTCTACTAGTTTCTACTAGTTATATGCCCGTGCGTTGCTACGAAAAACAAAATTGATAATGAAAAATAAAGATTAAAAAAATAAAAAATACTATTTTATAAGATCAAACATCTATTTTTAACGTTTCGTTTCTTGCGAAAGCTGACTAATTAAAGCAACGCTTCGTTTCTTGCGTAGGGCAATTAAGCAGGGCAATTAAGTAGGGCAATTAAGCAGGACAATTAATGTGACGTGGGAAGAAACTCACTTTATATAGTTTCTACTAGAATATGGAACCGTACAAAATGGTTTTGCAGAAAGTGATTCTGATTCTACCTGAAATGTTTTTACCAAGAATCTGGAACCGTTTTCGTTTCTACTAGAATCTGGAACCATACCAAACAGGGCCTAAACATCGTATTCCTGTTGACGTTGATCGGCTTAGTAGCATCTTTTCTTGGAATTCCTGTAAATTTGAACAACGACGTACATTTTTTTAACATAGCAATAGCAGTAACTTTCTGTTGGCAAACTACAATTCGCCGTAGGATCCACAGCGGACGGACGGAGATGAGCGACTGCAGAGGAAAGTCAATTCCCCCGACGTTAGAGGACCTTGTTCTGGAGGGATCCGGGTCAGGCGAGACACGCGGATCGGACGGTGGTTCGCGTGCCGTTTTTAGCCGGGTGGCGGTGGGTTGGGCTCGGCGGTGCCGGAGGTTTCGGCACGAAAGTGAAGCCACAGGCAAAAGAAATCACGACCCAATTTTACATTTCCTCTCACAAAGAAAGAAAGAAAGAAAGAAAGATTAGGAAAAATGACTAAAATCACTATGACGGGTTGACAGAATAATTTTGAACTGCTCGCCATGCCTCCTCGATACTGTATTTTACATTTTGTCATTCAGTGGTTTAGTAGACTATCGTAAAGAACCTAATGTTTTAGTGAGAAATTTCATCACCAAGTTGTACATAGATTAGTATAGCAACAGTGTTTTAAACCTAATTTTACATTTTGTTATTCAATTGTTTCGTATATTTTGACAAGCCCTAAAAACATAGACTGTCGTAAAGAACCTAATGTTTTACTGCGAAATTGCATCGATAAATATAACGACAAAGTTGTACATATCTCTACTATTATAAAGCAACAGTTGGTGGCAGTGGTGAGTTCTACCACGTCATTAATTGCCCTGCTTAATTGCCCTACGCAAAAAACGAAGTGTTGCTTTAATTAGCCAGCTTTCGCAAGAAACGAAGCGTTAAAGATAGATGTTTGATCTTGTGAAATAATTTTTTATTTTTTAATATTTATTTTTCGTTATCAATTTTGTTTTTCGTAGCAATGCACGGACATGTAACTAGTATTAGTAAAACAACAGTGTTATAAACCTAATTTGACAAAATTATCACAGTATTTTCTCTTACCAATAGGCGGCTAGTGCTTCTATGCAATTTGCAGAAAAAGGTTTTTCAAATCTCAGAGCATCTAGTCTAGCTACTACAAACAAAAAGATCTGTAAGTTTTATGTTCTTGCAAACATTACCTAGAAAAGATGGAAGCCAAAATAGTATTAGGTCTCGCCCGAATCATGGCCATCTGTGTCTTCAATCACCATAGGTCCTTGGCTGCATGGGAAACAACTTGCGATCATTATCCTTTCCCAGGCTTGACATTGCAGATGCCGTTTCTGTTCTTAAAGCCTCAATGTGGAGTACACATACACATTTTTAAGTCTTTATAGTTGATCCTTAAAAAAAAGGTACATAGACATTTTCAATTATATATAGCTGACCCTTAAAAAAACTTTATATATAGCAGTTTATATTGTGCAGGTTTGAGCCCAGAATTTTTTAAAATAGTACACAAAAAATTACAAAAAAAATGCCGAAAAGAATACCGTTCTGAACGGCGACAGAGTTCTGTTGTTGTAATAAATAGCTATTTTAATTATGTCGCCATTGAGAATGATGACGGTAAATCAGTCGCGGTCATAAAGTCACCACTTAGAATCCACGTCATTAGCCGTCATTTAAATTGGCGATTATAATTTCTGTCAGTGAATGAAACGGCGACTGACTATTTAGTTTTTCTATCGCCATTTATCCTGATGACAAAAACCAGCCTTTTACCCCGCTCTTGCCGACCGGCTAGATCCATTCGTCATTTGCGCCCGAGAGAAGAAGAGGAGAGGAGAGAAGAGAAGAGAGGAGATGAGAGAAGAGAAGAGAAAAAAGGAGAGAAGAGGGAGGGGAGAAGGAGTGGAGAGGAGAGAAGAGAAGAAGGTCTGCGCGATATTTAAAGGTTGTTTGTTAATCTTCTTTTTCATGCTTTTCGAAACCTATGTTAGAAAACCAAGTAATTAGATATGTAGAGTAGTAATAAGCGCGTAGATATTTGTAGATTAGAAATATGTATTTAGGTATGTTTAGATTAGAAATATTTATTTACGTACGTTTAGATTATTTTTGTAGATATGAGTAGTAATATTTATGTGTAAATATTTTATTGAAATTTTTGTAGGTAGATGCAGGTTAGTAATATTCGTATAGATATATTGTTTTAGAATTTGTAGTGTTGTAATTGCATGTTAGAGTCAATCGGGTATGTTGATAATAGTTTGTCAAACCTTACCGGATAGTATAGAATTGAGATGTAAAATTTATAGATAGTCAAAGCAATTGTGTATTCAAGTGTAGAATAGGTTAACGTCATACGTAGGCATATTTTGTTAATTAGGTTTTTAAATCTCTCAGTTTATATTACCTATTTGATGATATAATGGCGATACGTCATGTGCGCAATAACAATTTGAGAAAAATGATACACAGGTATGGACAAGCGAGTATATTTTAAAATATATTATGTAGAAGGGGTTCCGCACATGGGGGCCCAAGGGTGAAACTAGGTCATTTTCCAAGTGTGATACGCGTTTGTCAAGCGTATGGGAGCGACGTCCATGGGGCATTGTTAGGAGATGGTTGTACAACATATTCTCATTGGACCCTGATTTAAGTGATCTAAAGTTGCAACGTGTCAGATGTTGAACACGGGAGTGCACGTCCTGAGAGTTAGTGGAAATGAAGGGGTCGAAGTCGTGGAGCTCTTATGTAAGAGTGACTAAGGAGAGAAGATGGCCTCTAGTGTTGTTGGCACAAGCATTTCATAGATTTGCTTTAGGCCATGCGATGCTAGAGGATGCCGTCGATACTGTTGCGGAAGAAGTTGGGGAGTCCGGCTGCAGTCAAACTTCCTTAGTGAGCCAGGATGTCGGAGAGGTGGAGCAGATAGTGCAAGATGAAGAAAAGGATGTTCCATTATCGGTGGTGCAAGAACTTATAGGCATTGCAGACAAAGCAGAATATATAGAAGGTTTGGTGGAGATAATAGAGGCCAAGGACCAAGAGTACGAGGCTTTATCTGATGATGATGTTTGTGCTAATGATGAGGTTGGACGCGATAAACATTACCCATAGGAGTGGGAAGAGTACCAGTTCGAGAATTTAGCAATGAATGAGGGTGAAAGCGTTGAATGGGAGTGAATGAGAATGAAAGTGTTACCGCTTGAGCTCCCTCTGGCCTCTTCGTGCAGTGTACTCGAGACACCACCTTCTGGCTCACTCGTCGTCACCTGGTTTTTGATGTTGTCATGGAGACGTACGCCGTTCACTAGGCGATGCGCTAGTTTGGACTACGCCAAGTGTTCCCAGTCCCCACGGGTGATGTCGTCCCACCCCATGTCCACTCGTGAGTTCTCCATTCTACGTTGCTGCAATAAGAGTATTTTTGCATGCACACAAGAAAGGGTCTCTCAGTGCGATAGGTTGGACACAATGCATGCGGACTCATGTTCAGTGGTGGTCCCATGTGTTAGAGGACGTCCACCAGGAGACCGCCCCATACGACCACGAGACATATGATGCCTACATCTAGTGGTATGGTACACGAACATGCATCAGAGTCATCCGTGTCATGGATGACCCTCCAAGGCACGTGGCATCGATAGCGGACATGTACACTATGTAGCCAGATTTAGCCTTCCATTGCTCGGTGAGTACAGTGTCATAGTAACACTTTTTTAAATACGCATGCTTTCTTGTAATGCAACATATTTATCTTTCTATGCAAAGCGACCTTGCTAGGGAGGTACACGATGAGGCAATCGCACTGAGATTTGTACTCTGCTTCGGTCCCACATTACAGGTCACATTGGAGGAGGTGCAAGGGATGGTCGACCGTGTGATCGCGAAGTCCAGGTGCATCATGGAGCTGATGTCGTGCAGGAGGTCCAGGGAGGATGACATCGTTCCACCAGTCAGCCGCTCGTCCTCCCTACGCCGACGACATACCCACCTGCAGTTAGCATCGACACCATGTACCGCACCTCCTCCTGATGTGGTTGGGGCACCAGCTGGCAGCACTGTCGGGACCCGAATTTGCAAATCCGGACCCTCTGTGTATTCAGCACTAGTCCAGGATCACGCTAGTGCACACAGTCTCGACATCGGTGAATATCACAGTCATACTCAATGAAATAGTAAAGTACCTTAATTAAAATAACCAAACTGGTTGCTCGACCTTATGGTCAAGTTACAAAGGTACGCCACGCAGGGCGAAGACTTATTAAAAGAGAAATAACTGCAGCGGAAATAAAATAACTTCGTGGCGCCATCCAGTATACCACAGGCAACTGACTGGGCTCGCTCCCTAGTTAGACGGCTCCTCCTGGAACTCTTCCTCCAAAGCTGGTGTCGACTCTTCTTCAACTGATGTTGTATTGTGGCAAGGGTGAGTACTTGGTACTCAGCAAGTCATGCACAGAATGCAAGCTAATATTCTACATGCATGCCTTGATACAAGGAATAGTCCAACAAGTTCATTTGCAGTAAAGTAGCATGAGTAAATACAATAATAGATTGCAAAGCGGTAAAATGATAATGATTAGAGTACTTTTCACAAAGGTTCCATCAATAAAGCATTTCCCAAACCTAGATCCAACTTATCATTCCAAACAAACCATTCTTCCAAAGTCAAGTCATTTTTATGAAAGTCTAACCCTTGACTGTAATTCCCAAGTAATGTCCAATGCCGCGGACACGGCTATTCGAATAGATACAGCCCGCTGCAGAGGTTATGCACTTTATCCACAAGATACAGCCAAACACCACAAAGGCGAGTGTCCATAACAAAGTCTTTCGGAAACTTCTAACAGCACAAGTGGGCCTCCCCGGTTATTGAGCACTAACCCTTCCCTTAGCAAAGGCGAAGTCTAGGCTATTTAACCGTTAGATGGGTACCTGGCCGTAGCCCCGGTACGCTCCCCCGTACAACTACACAAAAGGTGTAGCTGACACCCCGAGGTCCCACAGGTACATTATTAGCAACTTAATCAACTAGGTCCGTCCCATTACAGACATGTGGTTGCACGTTTGACTCAGTTCAAAGGCTTGCAAGGTTAAGTCCTTAGGGTGACCAGGGCAAGTTTACCCGAAGAACCAAATCAACGTTCCTAGTGCCACAACTGGCCCACCCGATCATTCTTGCCACATGCCCCAGTCGAAAACTAGTTATCAAACCCCCAGTTGTTTACCACGCACCACGTGCCATCAATATCATCATCAATAACACATGAAACTTCTCAAAAACAGGTTTCATATCTCATTAAGTCAAGGTTGTCATGTATTTGTCAAAAACATGTTACGTGGCAAGGCTAAGCATACTACATCGGTCTATTTACCCATGTTGGCATTTTAATAAAGCCCAACTAATAATCCACAACTAGGATGACAAGGGATCATGACACATAAGTAATAATCAAGGTGTCATAATGCAGAATTGGCATTTAACTAATTTCCCCCAAACTTAATCAAAGCATTTACTAATTAAACTAGCATGCAATAAATTAAATCAGAATAATTTCAAAATGGGAACAACATGGTCAAAGCACAACTTGCCTTCAAAGAGTACTTGTTCTAGGTCTTGAGCTGGCTCCTGGGGCAACACTTCACCTACGAAGCCCTCGGGCACTTCAACATCTACTCGTAAAGCGCGCAAGTAGCAATAAATAAATAAACAGTAGACAAAAAGTGTCCAAACATCCAAATAAAGTCCAAAAACAGAGAGAGCATAATTTTATGAATTTTTAGGAATTTGAATCGGCAAAATCGGAGTTGAAACGCAAAAGTTACAAGCGTTTAAAGTTTAAATAATCAATTAAATAATATTACAGAGAAAAACTTTAGTTCAAAAATTAAATAAAATTCACCATTAGGTAGATCTCAATTTTATAAAAATTTAGAAATTTGAATCACTCAAATCGGAGTTAAATTGCAAAAGTTATAAGCGTTTGAAGTTTCAAAATTCAAATAAATCAATAATTCGTATTAATTCATTTATTTTTATACTGAAAAACTGAATAATGACATCAGCATGACCTCAGCGTGGATTTTGATTTTCCACCGAATTATTTTTCTATTGAAAAATTGATTTATTGCGTCAGCCGGTCCATGGACGTGGTCCATGGTTCGGTTTGGATCCACCGTGGACCCGGTCCACGAATACATGTCTCACTGACATGTGGGCCCCATCGGATGACGTCAGCGGTGACGTCATCACGCTCAGCTAAGGGACGGCTGACAGCTGGGCCCCACCGTGATGTCAGCGGTGACGTCATGATGCGGTTCGGCTGAGCCGCTGACACGCGGGCCCCACGTGACGTCACGGTTGACGTCAGAGGCGACCGGCGTGACCGCGATGGTCAGCCTCCTAGCCACATGGCTAGATCTCGGCCGTTCATTTGAAAATCAACGGCCCAGATCGGATCTGGCTTAACGCATTAGGAAAACTACTCGGCTGATCTGGACCGTTCGATCTTGATCGGACGGTCAAGATCTAATCTAACGCTATAACGTGGGTTAACGCTAGCCGTACGATCTAGATCTAACGGCTAAGATCTATCCAAGCACGGTGCAGCTACGGCTACATGGCACGATCTAAACCGTTAGATCTAGATCCAACGGTTGGAAATAGATCTAGAGATTAACACGTGAGATTTTACAGGGGATGACGTGGACGAATCTGGGCCCTCGGATCTTGATCGGACGGTTGGTGGAGCTCGAGCGACGGCGATGGCGTGCGACGGCGCTTGCAGACCGGAGATGAGGATGACGACCACGGCAACGGCGTTGCGGGGCTCCTCCAGCGAAGTGGATGGTACTCTCCGACGCGGCTTGTCCTTGCTGTTCCGGATCTGGACTCAACGACGGCGGAATCGACGATTAACTGCGGCGGAAACCTAACGCAACTACGGCGAGCGATTGCGGCGCAACCACGGCGGCTTGAGCTCGGTGAGTTAGGGCTACAGGTGCGTAAGGAAACGGAGAACACAATGGCGGCGATGGCGCATTAAATAGGCCCCTCGGCGTCCGTGAAAATCGCAGAAACCGAGGTCCACACGGCTGCGGTGGCGGAATCCGAAATGGATTCGGATTGGGTGACGTGGCTCAACGTGAGCCGTTGGATCTAGATCCAACGGGCACGGGGTTTGGGCTCGGGTCCGGCTCGGTGACTTGGCTGGCTCGGTCGGAGTCGGGCTCGGGCGACGTGGCTCAATCTCGGCCGTTCGATCTTGATCGGACGGTCGAGAGGGTTAGGGTTAGGTTGGGTTCGAGTCGGACTCGGACTCGAGTCAGACTCGGGCTCGGGTCGGGTTCGGGTCGGAGGAACAGTAAAACCAACTCGATTTTCCAGCGATTTAAATAATCCGATTAATTTCTAGAAATTCATTTAATTAATTAAAAATAGCAAAACACTCAGAAAAATTCCAGAAAAATTCTAGAAAATATTTTGGAACATTTGGGACTCAAATAAAATATTTCCAACAAAATTTTATTTGCAAAGTTAAATTCTTTAATTATTTGAATAGGGAATAAATTCCAAATAAATCCCAGAAAATTCCAAAAATTCACAAAAGTGCCAAATCTCATTTGAATTTAAGAAAAGCAAAATTTTAGGGTGTTACAAACCTCCCCCCTTAACAGAATCTCGTCCCCGAGATTCAGGGCTGGCTAAGGAATAGGTTCGGGAACTCTTTCTTCAAATCCTCCTCGCGCTCCCAAGTTGCTTTACTCTCTGCATGGTTGCTCCATTGAACTCTGTAGAAACGGGTTGAATTGTTTCTCGTTTCTCGATCCATGGTGTCTAGAACCTTCACGGGATGCTCCTTGTAGGTCAGATCCTCCTACAGCACTATTGACTCTAACGATGTTTCCTCTTCCGGTACTCGGAGACACTTCTTCAGTTGTGACACATGGAACACATCATGCACTCCGGCTAATGACTGCGGCAACTCTAATTGGTAAGCAACTTCGCCTCTAGGGCTGAGAACCTTGAATGGTCCCACATATTGCGGCGCGAGTTTTCCTTTGGCATGGAATCTCTTAACTCCTTTGAGAGGTGTATCTCTGAGATAAACAAAGTCTTCCGGCTCAAAACTCAGATCCCGGCGACGATTATCAGCATAATTCTTCTGTCGTGATTGGGCTATCTTCAATCTCTCCCTGATCATGGCAATCTGTTCTTCGGCTTCTTGAAGAATATCCGGCCCAAAGACACGGCGTTCACATGTCTCATTCCAGTTCAACGGTGTTCGACAAGGTCGACCATATAATGCCTCAAATGGTGACATTTGCAAACTTGCTTGATAGCTATTGTTGTAGCTGAACTCAGCATACGGCAGACTTTTATCCCAAGAGGTAGCATAAGCCAATGCACACGCTCTTAACATATCCTCCAATATCTGATTAACTCTCTTAGTCTGTCCATCCATCTGCGGATGATAGGCGGTGCTGAAGTTCAAATGGGTTCCCATGGCTTCATGCAGCTTATTCCAGAACCTCGAGGTAAACTGGGTACCTCTGTCCGATACAATTTTCTTCGGCACTCCGTGCAAACAGACGATCCTGGTCATATACAATTCTGCTAACTTATCCCCCGAGTAAGTGGTCTTTACCGGGATAAAATGGGCGACCTTAGTCAAGCGATCCACTATGACCCATATGGAGTCATATCCTCCTTGAGTCTTGGGTAAACCGGTAATGAAGTCCATTCCGATTTCCTCCCATTTCCACTCAGGTATCTTCAACGGCTGTAGCAATCCTGCTGGTCTCTGATGCATTGCTTTGACTCTCTGGCATATGTCGCACAATGCAACATGTTCGGCGACTTCCCGCTTCATGCTTGGCCACCAAAATCTTTCCTTCAGATCTTGGTACATTTTGGCACTTCCTGGGTGAATGGAATATTTGGAGTCAGGGGCTTCCTCCAGAATTAGTTGCTTCAGTTCCTTCTTGTTCGGCACACAGATTCGATCCTTCATCCACAACGTGCCTTGCTTATCTAGCTTGAAGTCTTCTGCCTTGTCTTCATCCATCTTGGACTTAATCTTGCGGATCTTGTCATCATCCTTCTGTCCCTCTCTAATTTTATCCTCCAGAGTGGGCTTTACTTCCAATGCGGCCAAGAATCCCTCATGTACCACCTCAATCTGCATCTTCTGAAACTCTTTGCATAGCTCGTCCTGACTTGTGGCTATTAACATATTCACGGTATGGCTCTTCCAACTCAAGGCGTCGGCCACTACGTTAGCCTTTCCTGGATGGTAATGGATCCCGACATTGTTGTCCTTGATCAACTCTAACCATCTTCTTTGCCTCATGTTCAGGTCTGATTGGGTGAAAATGTATTTGAGACTCTTATGGTCCGTATACACTTCACATCTGTTTCCAATCAGGTAGTGTTGCCACAACTTCAAAGCGTGCACTACGGCAGCTAACTCTAGGTCATGCGTCGGATAGTTCTCTTCATGTGGACTCAACTGCCTTGATGCATAAGCAACGACCTTCCGACTCAGCATCAACACACATCTAAGTCCTTGGCGCGATGCATCACAATAGATATCGAAGCTTTGATTGACGTTCGGTAGAACTAACACTGGCGCTGATGTCAATCGCTTCTTCAACTCTTGGAAACCTTTTTCGCACTCTGGCGTCCATGCAAACTTCTTCTCCTTTTTCAACAATTGCATAAGAGGTTTCGCAATTGTCGAAAAGCCTTCAATGAAGCGGCGGTAGTAACCTGCCATTCCAAGAAAACTCCGAATCTGGGTCACGGTCTTCGGTTGTTCCCAATGTAACACAGCTTCTACCTTGCTTGGATCGACGGTGACTCCTTCTGCAGTCATTACGTGTCCAAGGAATTCCACTTTGTCTTTCCAAAAATCACACTTACTGAATTTGGCGAAGAGTTGCTGTTCCCTTAGCTCCTCCAAAACTAGCCTCAGATGTTCTGCGTGCTCTTCTCCTGACTTGGAGTAAACAAGAATGTCATCTATGAATATGACAACAAACTTATCCAAGTACTCCATGAATACCTTATTCATCATATTCATGAAATAAGCTGGCGCATTTTTCAGACCAAAGGACATAACTATAACTCGTAATGTCCGTATCTTGACGAGAATGCGGTCTTCGGTATATCCTCTGATCGAATCTTCAACTAGTGGTATCCCGATCTCAAATCAATCTTGGAGAAAACTCCGGCTCCTCTCAACTGGTCAAACAGGTCATCGATCCTGGGTAGCGAGTACTTATTCTTCACGGTGACTTCATTGAGTGCACGGTAGTCAATGCACATCCTGAAACTCTCGTCCTTCTTCTTGACGAACAAAACTGGCGTTCCCCACGTCGACGAACTCGGTCTGATGAATCCTTTTTCCATCAACTCTTCAAGTTGTTTCTTCATCTCTACCAATTCTTCGGTGGACATCCGGTAAGGTCTATTTGCTATCGGGGCTGTACCCGGTACTAGCTCAATCACAAACTCTATGTCCCTGTCTGGAGGCATACCAGGTAGATCTTCAGGAAAAACATCTGGATACTCATTCACCACTGAAACATCCTCTATGTTGATTGCCTTTGCGCTGTTAACCATCAACTGTCCAACTCTAACGGCGGTGGCTTGAAATTCCACTTTTCTTCCGCATGGGCCCTCAACTGAGATAGTCCTTCGCCCACAATCCAGCACGGCCTTGTGCTTGGATAACCAGTCCATTCCCAATATAACATCTAAGGTCTGGGTTTCCAACATAATAAGGTTCGCTAGGAACTCTACCCCGTCTATTAATATTCTTACCCCAGAACATCCTACTTTCGTTCGGAGTTCGGAACTAGGGGTTTGAACTAGAAGCATGCATTTAAGTCTTGCAATCTCCAAATCATTTTTAACAGCAAAGCCTTGTGAAACAAACGAATGCGAAGCTCCAGAGTCAAACAAAACTGTTGCAGGTACTGAGTTGATGAGTAACTTACCCAGCACGACGTCCGTGGCATTTTGGAGTGCCTCTGCGGTGACATGGTTGACTTGGCCTCTCACCACGGTTTGGGGTGCGGCTCCTGGCTGTGCTGTCCCGCGGTTTGCTCCTGGTGCTGACGTCCTGGCTGGTGTGGAGCCCAAGTTGAAGCGGACTGGGGTCATTCCTGCTGTCTTCTTGGGGCAACTGTTGGAGAAGTGCCCTGGCTCATTGCATGTGTAGCAGCGTCTCACTGTTCCCTGTTGACTTCCTGAAGCGGCGTTTATTTGGGCCGGAGTCCGATAGTTCTGATTGACGGGTCTTGGTGCTGGCGACTGTGTCCTCGCTGCATTCTATGGCTGGAATCTGAAAAACTGATTTGGCGCAACCCTCAAACGTTGTTGCGCTCCCTGACGTGATCCCTGCTGTTGCATCCTGCGCTTTCTGTTGTCGTCCAGTTCCTTGCGCTTGTCTTCAAGAATGAGCGCCTTATTCACCAACTCTTGGAAATCTGGAAAGGTGTGGGTGATCAGTCCCACCTGCAGTCCAGAGTTCATTCCCTTCAAGAAACGAGACTGCCTGGCCTTGTCTGTCACTACATCTTCAGGTGCGTAGCGTGCAAGCTGTGTGAATTTGTTCAGGTAATCAGCCACTGACTGGCTGCCTTGCTTCAGAGCCCTGAATTCCTCCATCTTGAGGTCCATGATTCCTTCAGGCACGTGATACTGACGGAAAGCAGAGGTGAACTCCTCCCAAGTGATATCCTGTGGTCCTCCCGTGTGGCACAGAACTTCTCCCACCATTCTGCTACAGTTCCTTCTAGCTGGTGAGAGCCGTAGAGTACCCTCTCATTTCCCACACACTGGGTTATGTGCAGCTTCCTTTCGATTGACCTAAGCCAATCATCTGCCTCCAGCAGATTGGTATTTCCAGAAAAAGTGGGCGGATGAGTCCTCATGAACTCTGACAGTCTTGAATTCTAGCGTTGTCCCTGATTGATTTGATTATTCTGATTAGCAGTGGCATGGGCAGTAATCTGTTGCATCTTCTGCATCATTGCATGCATCAACTGGGTCTATGCGGCAAGAAAAGCCCCAAAATTCTGCATGTCAACTGGCGGTGCTGGCTGGGGTGCAGGTGCTCCATCATTGGGGTTCCCAGCTGGGCGAGAACCACTTCCATTGCCTCCAAGGTTTCCATGGGTGTTCACCATCTGTCGATTACTCCAAGTTTTAGGGATAAGGGGGAAACAAGCATAGACAAGTAATAGGGAAACTATGCAGGGAAATGTGTAACTCAAATTCCTTTTTAATAAATAAACCAATAATAACTCGGTATGGTTGCTTACAACGCCTAAGGGCCTGCAACACATACTGCACACTCAGCAAGCAAAGAAAATCCAAAACGACTAACACAGGAGTCTAACGCCTCTAAGGGTGACTCTTATTCTATAACGCGACTCGACGAAGGAGTCCTAACAGCAAAACCTACGCTCACTCGTAAAGAAAACATCCACTGCCTCCTCGCGGCGGGTGCGGCGGCATCGGCGCGAAACAATCGCCATGCCCCACAACTGCAGCTGTGGTTGACGACGTGGCGTCTTCCTCTGGTTTTGGATCTGGCTGCTGCTGTGGCTGTGGCGCGGGTGCAGGTGGTGCCTCTTCTGGGTCTTCCTCCGGCTCGGGGGCGTCCAACTGTAACATTTGGATCGAGGCCTGCCTGCAGTCTGATCTCGGCTCTGTGATCCTTTCCGCAGCATGGGCGACGTACTCACGAGCATTCTCTAAGTGCTTTTTCCCTTCCTCGACCTGCTCGCGAGCCTTCATCAACTCCTGAACTGTGTCGTCGATAAGCTCCTCTTGGGCGGCAGCGAATGCAGTCAAGTGCGTGATGATAGCATCCTCATCTTCTATCGGCTTCCGAGCTCGATGTCTCGGCGTGGGTGGTGGCGAACACTTTGTGCCTTCGGCTCACTGGTAGGTGCGGCGATCTCTTTGCATTACTCGACGCGACACCTCCCGGATTCCCATCTCAAAGGTAGACCTCCTGGCGGTGAAGTGGAAAGGGCGGCTGAACTTCGTTTTCTCTCGGGCATACACCGTAACCTTGACGTCCCATCCTACGACCAGTCCTGCCTGCACGAGTGTAGTCCCTCGGTAGAGCGGTCTCTCAAAACCTCCAAGAAACTGAAGCATACGCCACAACTCGGCAGCGTAGCCACCTTCACGCTCGGCGTAGTTGTTCTTCATCATCATCTGTCAAAGACGCTCGCGTAAGAACGCAACATTTTAAAATCAATATGGAAGACGAAAAGAACTCAGCAAGGGTATGAACAAGGAAGAAAGGGGTAAGTCGAGAATTCATTCATTATCTTGACAAATTTTATCTTTAGAAAATAGGTTTTATCCTCACTACGACCAATCTAACTATGGGTGAGCCTACAGTCAGTATGGCTCTGATACCACCTCTATCGGGACCCGAATTTGCAAATCCGGACCCTCTGTGTATTCAGCACTAGTCCAGGATCACGCTAGTGCCACAGTCTCAACATCGATGAATAGAATATCATAATCATACTCAACGAAATAGTAAAGTACCTTAATTAAAATAACCAAACTGGTTGCTCGACCTTATGGTCAAGTTACAAAGGTACGCCACGCAGGGCGAAGACTTATTAAAAGAGAAATAATTGCAGCAGAAATAAAATAACTTCGTGGCGCCATCTAGTATACCACAGGCAACTGACTGGGCTCACTCCCTAGTTAGACGGCTCCCCCTGGAACTCTTCCTCCAAAGCTGGTGTCGACTCTTCTTCAACTGATGTTGTATTGTGGCAAGGGTGAGTACTTGGTACTCAGCAAGTCGTGCACAGAATGCAAGCTAATATTCTACATGCATGCCTTGATACAAGGAATAGTCCAACAAGTTCATTTGCAGTAAAGTAGCATGAGTAAATACAATAATAGATTGCAAAGCGGTAAAACGATAATGATTAGAGTACTTTTCACAAAGGTTCCATCAATAAAGCATTTCCCAAACCTAGATCCAACTTATCATTCCAAACCAACCATTCTTCCAAAGTCAAGTCATTTTTATGAAAGCCTAACCCTTGACTGTAATTCCCGAGTAATGTCCAATGCCGCGGACACGGCTATTCGAATAGATTTTACACTCTGCAGAGGTTATGCACTTTACCCACAAGATACAGCCAAACACCACAAAGGCGAGTGTCCATAACAAAGTCTTTCGGAAACTTCTAACAGCACAAGTGGGCCTCCCCGGTTATTGAGCACTAACCATTCCCTTAGCAAATGCGAAGTCTAGGCTATTTAACCGTTAGATGGGTACCTGGCCGTAGCCCCGTGTAACACCCCAAAATTTTGCTTTTCTTAAATTCATGTGTGATTTGGCACTTTGGTGAATTTTTGGAATTTTCTGGAATTTATTTGGATTTATTTGGAATTTATTTGAATTTATTCCATTTTGAAATAATTAAAGAATTTAAATTTGCAAATAAATTTTTGTTGGAAATATTTTATTTGAGTCCAAAATGATCCAAAATATTTTCCAGAATTTTCTCGAATTTTACGAGTCATTTGCTATTTTTAATGAATTAAATGAATTATCGGGAATTATTTTAAATATTAATTCATTGGAAAATCCAACTCGGGTCAAGAAATCTTGTTCATCCGGCCAAAGTCGGACTCGAGTCCGACCGAGCGATTGACTCGGCCAGAACCCACTCCTAACCCTAATCAATCCCAACCGTTGGATCAAGATCCAACGGTGAGATCCGTCAGACCAGCACGGCCGTGTCGGGCCAGGACCGTCGCGCCAGCGATCGTGGCCGTTGGTTGTGCCACGTGGGCGGCCACGATTTCATCGTCTCCGCCGAGTCCGAAGCTGGACTCGCCGCCGTGTCATGCGCCGTGAGAGCTAGGTCTCCGTTTTACCGCAGGACGAGGCTATTTAATGCCGGGGCATACCAGAGATCGCCATCCCACGCCGGTTCGAAACCTAGCTCGCGCCGCTAGGATCCCACCGTCTCGCCGTTATTGCTCGCCGGAGTTGGAAATGCATTCGCCGCGATTAAACGCCGATATTGCTGCCGTCCGTCGTCCTCCGCCGTCATCAAGCCCGGTCCGGATTCCCCAAGGCGAGGCAGCGTTCGGAGTACCCCTCACTCCGCCGGAAAGCGCGCGAGCTTAGCAAGCGGCAAGGTCGTCGTCCCGTCTCGGTCAAGCTAAGCGCCGCCGCGTGCCATCACCGTCCACGAAGCCGTGCACCGTTGGATCGGATCGGACGGCAGCGGTGAGTTCACGTGTTTCCCAAACCCTAGAAACCCGATTAGATGCGGGCCGTTGGATCAAGATCAGCGGTTCACAATCGCCACGTCTTTGTAGCGATGCGATTATAGGATTAGATACGGGCCGTCCGATCTAGATCAAGCGGCCCACGAGCATCGAGTAGTTTCAGCGTGTTAACCCTGGATCTAATCCGCGCCGTTGATTTTCAAACCAACGGGCGAGATTGCGCCACGTGTCGGGAAGTTGGACCGAAGCGCGGTCGCCGAATCCGCACGCGCCCGTCGCGTGTGGCCGACACGCTGAGGCCAGCGTGTCGAGGGCCCGCATGTCGATGGCTAACCCGGCCAAGCGCCGACGTCACCCATGACGTCACGGTGGGTCCCACATCGTGGCCGTGGGATGAGCCCCACGACGTCGGCGATGACGTCACCCGAGTGGGCCCACATGTCGATCCACGTGGCCGTGGACCGAGTCCACCGTGGACGCCGAGCATGGACCGAGCCCATGGACCGGTGACGTCGGCCAGGCCAATCAGGAGCTGCCACGTGTCCATCTTTGGCGCATTAATTAATTTCGAAAAAGAAAATGATTTATTAATTCGAATAATGATTTCAAATTTAGATTCAAACTTCAGCGCTTATAACTTTTGCGTTTCAACTCCGATTTGAGCGATTCAAATTTCTAAATTTGTATAAAATTAAGATCTACCTAAATATGAATTTTATTTAATTTTTGGACTAAAGTTTTTCTCTGTAATATTATTTAATTGATTATTTAAACTTTAAATAATCATAACTTTTAACGTTTTAACTCCAAATTTGTGATTCCAGTTTCTAAAAATCCAGAAAATTATGTTCTCTCTGTTTATGGATTTTATTTGGAGTTTTGGGATCTTTTGCATAGTGTTTATTTGTGTATTTGCTATTTGCACGCTTTACGAGTAGAGCGTTGAAGTCTTGGGAGGGATTCGAAGGAGAAGTATTGACTCAGGATCCAACTCAAGACCAAGAGCAAGTGCTTTTTGAAGGCAAGTTGTGCTTTGACCATATTGATCCTATTTGAAATCTATTTTGATTTAAACTATTGCATGCTAGTTCAATTAGAAAGATACTTTGTTTAAACACAGGGGTTAGATAAATACCAATTTGATATATGACACCTTGATTACTTAAGTATGTGCCATGACCCTTTGTCACCCTAGTTGTGGTTTACTAGTTGGACATTATTAAATTGCCAACATGGGTTTAGATCGTTGTAGTATCTTTGCTTAGAGCACGCTATGTGCTCATGACATGATTTTGGATAATTAAATGTTAATATTGACTTAATGATATATTGAACCTGTTTTGGAAAAGTATCATGTGATGTTGATGGCACGTGGTGCATGGTAATCAAGCGGGGTTTGATAAACGATTTCGGCCAGGGGCATGTGGCAAGAGTAATGTCAGGTGGGCAGTGTGGCATTGGGAGTGTTGATTTGGTTTTAGGGTAGTCTTGCCCTGGTCACTCTAAGGACTTAACCTTGCAAGCCTTTGAACTGGGTCATACTTGCAACCACATGGTGGAATGGGGCGGCCCTAGTTGACTAAGTCGCTAAGGACTCACTTGTGGAGCCTCGGGTGTCGATTACACCGTTTGTGTGATTATGCGGGGGGCGTATCGTGGCTGTGGCCAGGTACCCATCTAACGGTGTGTTGGTCCCATACTTCGCCTTGGCTAAGGGAAGGGATGGTGTAGAGCATGAGCAGGAGAGGACCACTGTGTTGTTTGAGGCTTAGAAAGGCTTTGTTATGATCGCTCATTCGCATACTCTTGTATGGCGATTCACGGTGACGTGGTGAGTGGATTGTATCTTGTGGGTAAAGTGCATAACCTCTGCAGAGTGTAGAATCTATTTGAATAGCCGAGTCCACGAGTCTTTGGACAATGCTCGGAATTACTGATCAAGGGTTAGATTTTACGAAAATAACTTGGATTTGAGAAGTTGGGTTGGTTTAACAAAGAAGATGATGGAAATATGGTTTAGGATGGGGAAAAATGTTATTTAAACTTTTTGAAAAGTTATTTATGCTTTACTTGTTTTTCTTGCTTTGAATCTACTTATATTACTTGTCAAATCTTGTTTACATAAATATACCTTAAGCTATTCCTTTGTACCAAGCCATGCATATAGTATATTAGCTTGCATTACGTGCATGACTTCTTGAGTACCAAGTACTCACCCTTGCCTCAACACAATACCAGTTGAAGAGGAGACTACGCGATTTCGGAGGAGGAACTCCAAGAGGACCCGTCTACTTAGGGATGCGAGCCGGTCAGTTACTGTGGTATCTTTGGATGGCGCCACGAAGTTTATTTGATTTTCCGCTGCTATTATTTCTCTTTTAATAAGTTCTGCCTTGCAAGGCATATATTTGTAACTTGGCCATAAGGTCGAGTAACCCTTTGATTATTTAAATAAAGTACTTTGATAGTATCGTTTGGTATGATTGTGATATATACCGATGTTAAGACTGTGTGCACTAGCGCGTTCCTGGACTAGTGCTGAATACACAGAGGGTCCGGATTTGCAAATTCGGGGTCCCGACACCCCGGTACGCTCCCCCGTACAACTACACAAAAGGTGTAGTTGACACCCCGAGGTCCCACAGGTACGTTATTAGCAACTTAATCAACTAGGTCCGTCCCATTACAGACATGTGGTTGCACGTTTGACTCAGTTCAAAGGCTTGCAAGGTTAAGTCCTTAGGGTGACCAAGGCAAGTCTACCCGAAGAACCAAATCAACGTTCCTGGTGCCACAACTGGCCCACCCGATCATTCTTGCCACATGCCCCAGTCGAAAACTAGTTGTCAAACCCCCAGTTGTTTACCACGCACCATGTGCCATCAATATCGTCATCAATAACACATGACACTTCTCAAAAATAGGTTCCATATCTCATTAAGTCAAGGTTGTCATGTATTTGTCAAAAACATGTTACATGGCAAGGCTAAGCATACTACATCGGTCTATTTACCCATGTTGGCATTTTAATAAAGCCCAACTAATAATCCACAACTAGGGTGACAAGGGATCATGGCACATAAGTAATAATCAAGGTATCATAATGCAGAATTGGCATTTAACAAATTTCCCCCAAACTTAATCAAAGCATTTACTAATTAAACTAGCATGCAATAAATTAAATCAAAATAATTTCAAAATGGGAACAACATGGTCAAAACACAACTTGCCTTCAAAGAGTACTTGTTCTTGGTCTTGAGCTGGCTCCTGGGGCAACACTTCACCTTCGAAGCCCTCGGGCACTTCAACGTCTACTCGTAAAGCGCGCAAGTAGCAATAAATAAATAAACAGTAGACAAAAAGTGTCCAAACATCCAAATAAAGTCCAAAAACAGAGAGAGCATAATTTTATGAATTTTTAGGAATTTGAATCGGCAAAATCGGAGTTGAAACGCAAAAGTTACAAGCGTTTAAAGTTTAAATAATCAATTAAATAATATTACAGAGAAAAACTTTGGTCCAAAAATTAAATAAAATTCACCATTAGGTAGATCTCAATTTTATAAAAATTTAGAAATTTGAATCACTCAAATCGGAGTTAAATTGCAAAAGTTATAAACGTTTGAAGTTTCAAAATTCAAATAAATCAATAATCCGAATTAATTCATTTATTTTTATACTGAAAAACCAAATAATGACGTCAGCGTGGATTTTGATTTTCCACCGAATTATTTTTCCATTGAAAAATCGATTTATTGCGTCAGTCGGTCCATGGACGTGGTCCATGGTTCGGTTTGGGTCCACCGTGGACCCGGTCCACGAATACATGTCTCATTGACATGTGGGCCCCATCGGATGACGTCAGCGGTGACGTCATCACGCTCGGCTAAGGGACGGCTGACAGTTGGGCCCCACCGTGACGTCAGCGGTGACGTCATGGTGCGGTTCGATTGAGCCGCTGACACGCGGGCCCCACGTGACGTCACGGCTGACGTCAGAGGCGACCGGCGTGACCGCGACGGTCAGCCTCCTAGCCACATGGCTAGATCTCGGCCGATGATTTGAAAATCAACGGCCCAGATCGGATCTGGCTTAACGCATTAGGAAAACTACTCGGCTGATCTGGACCGTTCGATCTTGATCGGACGGTCAAGATCTAATCTAACGCTATAACGTGGGTTAACGCTAGCCGTACGATCTAGATCTAACGGCTAAGATCTATCCAAGCACGGTGCAGTTACGGCTACGTGGCACGATCTAAACCGTTGGATCTAGATCCAACGGTTGGAAATAGATCTAGAGATTAACACGTGAGATTTTACAGGGGATGACGTGGACGAATCTGGGCCCTCGGATCTTGATCGGACGGTTGGTGGAGCTCGAGCGACGGCGATGGCGTGCGGCGGCGCTTGCAGACCGAAGATGAGGACGACGACCACGGCAACGGCGTTGCGGGGCTCCTCCAGCGAAGTGGATGGTACTCTCCGACACGGCTTGTCCTTGCTGTTCCGGATCTGGACTCAACGGCGGCGGAATCGACGATTAACCGCGGCGGAAACCTAACGCAACTACGGCGAGCGATTGCGGCGCAACCACGGCGGCTTGAGCTCGGTGAGTTAGGGCTACGGGTGCGTAAGGAAACGGAGAACACGATGGCGGCGGCGGCGCATTAAATAGGCCCCTCGGCGTCCGTGAAAATCGCGAGCCGAGGTCCACAGCTGCGATGGCGAGAATCCGAAATGGATTCGGATTGGGTGGCGTGGCTCAACGTGAGCCGTTGGATCTAGATCCAACGGCACGGGAGTTTGGGCTCGGTCGGCTCGGTGACTTGGTGGCTCGGTCGGTCGGGCTCGGCGGCGTGGCTCAATCTCGTGATTCGATCTTGATCGGACGGTCGAGAGGGTTAGGGTTAGGTTGGGTTCGAGTCGGACTCGGACTCGAGTCAGACTCGGGCTCGGGTCGGAGGAACAGTAAAACCAACTCGATTTTCCAGCGATTTAAATAATCCGATTAATTTCCAGAAATTCGTTTAATTAATCAAAAATAGCAAAACACTCAGAAAAATTCCAGAAAAATTCTAGAAAATATTTTGGAACATTTGGGACTCAAATAAAATATTTCCAACAAAATTTTATTTGTAAAGTTAAATTCTTTAATTATTTGAATAGGGAATAAATTCCAAATAAATCCCAGAAAATTCCAAAAATTCACAAAAGTGCCAAATCTCATTTGAATTTAAGAAAAGCAAAATTTTGGGGTGTTACAAACCTCCCCCCTTAACAGAATCTCGTCCCCGAGATTCAGGGCTGGCTAAGGAATAGGTTCGGGAACTCTTTCTTCAAATCCTCCTCGCGCTCCCAAGTTGCTTCACTCTCTGCATGGTTGCTCCATTCAACTCTGCAGAAACGGGTTGACTTGTTTCTCGTTTCTCGATCCATAGTGTCTAGAACCTTCACGGGATGCTCCTTGTAGGTCAGATCCTCCTGCAGCATTATTGACTCTAACGATGTTTGCTCTTCCGGTACTCGGAGACACTTCTTGAGTTGTGACACATGGAACACATCATGCACTCCGGCTAATGACTGCGGCAACTCTAATTGGTAAGCAACTTCGCCTCTAGGGCTGAGAACCTTGAATGGTCCCACATATTGCGGCGCAAGTTTTTCTTTGGCATGGAATCTCTTGACTCCTTTGAGAGGTGTATCTCTGAGATAAACAAAGTCTTCCGGCTCAAAACTCAGATCCCGACGACGATTATCAGCATAACTCTTCTGTCGTGATTGGGCTATCTTCAATCTCTCCCTGATCATGGCAATCTGTTCTTTGGCTTCTTGAAGAATATCCGGCCCAAAGACACATCGTTCACATGTCTCATTCCAGTTCAACGGTGTTCGACAAGGTCGACCATATAATGCCTCAAATGGTGACATTTGCAAACTTGCTTGATAGCTATTGTTGTAGCTGAACTCAGCATACGGCAGACTTTTATCCCAAGAGGTAGCATAAGCCAATGCACACGCTCTTAACATATCGTCCAATATCTGATTAACTCTCTTAGTCTGTCCATCCATCTGCGGATGATAGGCGGTGCTGAAGTTCAAACGGGTTCCCATGGCTTCATGCAGCTTATTCCAGAACCTCGAGGTAAACTGGGTACCTCTGTCCGATACAATCTTCTTCGGCACTCCGTGCAAACAGACGATCCTGGTCATATACAATTCTGCTAACTTATCCCCCGAGTAAGTGGTTTGAGTCCCATACACCTTTTGACGAAAAGAAGTATTTTGATGAGAAGATACCTTTTCGCGGGAAGACACGTCTTAGAAGACGACAAACTGCCACCCCTTTGTTGGCTATAAATAGGAGGCTTTCGCAAGGATTCAAGCAGGTTGCTGGAGAAGTAGAGAGACTGAGTTCAAGATTAAGGTTAAGTGATTAGTGTTAGCTTTCTTGTTCATCCAAGAGTATGTACTCTGTAAAACACACATGACTCAATAAAAAGCAATTCCTTTTCTTACTCCCTTCAATCTTTGATTTACTTGACAAAGGCAACCCAATTTACATTTGTAAGCTCGATCTAGGGACCCCTGGGTCTTGAACATTGATAGTTGGTGCTAGAGGGAGGGCCTTCGTCAGAATTCTGGGTTGAAAAAGAAAAGGTAATGTGCTGTTGTCAGAATCAATGGATGAAGAAAACTCATTTGATCTCACCGACTATGCTCCCCTCACCACCGATGACTTCGTGGAGGATGAAGAAGGTAAGTGTGACTTCTACTCTGAGTATTTTACTAAGGCAAAATTGTCAGAATTATCAACTTCATCTAAACCGGACGAGGCCACGCTAGGAGCATAATTTCCTGAGGGAAAATTAGGAAAACAGAGTGACTCCATACCTACCCCTGTCTCAGAGGCAGAGGATCAGGGCACATGCCCTATGGAAGTCGACAATGTTCGAAATAACTAGAATAATAATGACTTCCATGAGAGTTCCTCTTCAGAAGATTTTCTCTGAAGTTTTAAACTCAGCAGCAGGAGCAGCAGCAGGAGCATCAATAACCTGTAAAGCACATGCATATGTAATGTGATGTGTTGCAGTATTGAAATGATGGACAAGATGCAAGGTTTTATACCTTTTGCATTACGACACTCGTCGTGGGTCACTTGATGAACGACATCCATGCTTGCCCGAGAGTGGTGATAACTTCGTTCGAGGGGAACTCCAGGGCATGAGACAGGAAAACATCGTGGACATAGTCCACCTGCTCCTTCATGTAGCCCTTCCCCAAAGGTATACCATGCACCGTGTCATCCTCCTTGCTTGGAATGCAACACCGCGCCCAGCCTCAATGTGTAATCCGTCTTAGATCAGGACTAGCTGGCACTTGGGAGGATCCTGCAAGAAGTGCGCATCTTTATCATAATCTTTGTTAATCTTACTCATGTACCTTTTAGTCCAAAACAGTTATTACCTTGAGGTGTGGAATGGGCATATCATTTTTGGAAGCGCAGCTGCTAGGGCGTAGCATAGGCGAGGGTTCATGACTCTGACTTTGGGAGAACATCGCCATCATCTCAGCCTTTAGGCGCTCCTCACGTGCCAGCACCTCCACCATCACCTCCTGCCTCACCTCCTCCTTCACCTCCTCCTTCACCTCGGCCCTCAGGCGCGCCACACGTTCTTCCCATGATCTTGACCTGGCACTGGAAGCACTCACCTGTACAAAGAAGGACCTCTTTGTATGCCCCGCACCTGCGGCAAGCACCCGACCCTTATTGCCGAAGACAAGATGTCCCTTGACCCTTGGCTTTGAAATGCTCCTTGCTCTTTCTACTGGCTTACCTCCTCCTACAGGATGCAAATATAAATTGTTGCTAAAATACAATGGGAATGGTCAGCTGCAATGTACTATGTTAGATGTCTTATGATGGTGGTGACGATATGTGCGGTCGCGGGGTTTGGAATGACAATCTGACCATCAGAGGTTTTCTTCGTCCTTGCTAAACCCAGTCGCGTGCCCGCTCCTCACATATGTGGGAGTAAGGCATCATTGTCCCAGAGGTTGCACACTCCTCGGCTAGTCACGCGCACTCTGCCTTCTTCCCTACATACCCGCCGAAACCGAGGTGGTGTGCGTGTGTGTTATGCCTCTGTATAGCAATATTCTTCTCTCTCAGCTCCTCCGCCTCATGTGTATTCCTCATCCTTGTGAACTCCTCTCAAACCTCGGGAGTAACAAATGGATACCTTTGGAAGGGAGTACGGCTTTTCAACACGTACTCGGCATGCATGCTAACCCTGAAATGCCTCAAAGCCACACCCATTCTCTTCAAGGTGTACCGTCTCACATTGATTTCATCTTCCTCTGGTATAATCCATTTCCCCTTAACTTCGTCCCACAGTCGGTTCTTCTGCTCGGCGCTGACTTCCTTCCTCCAGTCCTTAACTGTGATCGGCACTCTCTCCCACACCAATTGGCCGAGAAAAGAGGAGTAGCACCCCTTAAACTTGCTAGGACCCGTGCAAACCCCCGTGGCATTGAAGTGGAGTGCTTGCGGCGTTCTCCCTATGGCCCCTTTATTTGGTCCTCTACCCTTTTTTGACCTTCCTCGATGGGGTAGCAGGACCTTCTTCTCTCTAGCGTTGAGCCGGTGCTCTCTCTTTGCGACATTTCGAATATATATATGTCAAACCTAAACTTCATGAGAGAAAGCAATTCATATATCTGATATGATTATATTTCACATAAGCGAAAGCATATTATAGAAAATTAACAAATTAAGGGATAATTGATATTATATAATTGTACTAGCTAACAGATTAATGTGCGATCTTGAAGAAATATCTATCTGTTGACCAACTAAGTATGTACCAACGATGACTCCTAATATCTAATTAGTTTAGGCCCTAATCCCATTCGAGGATATGTGGATCGGGCAAGTTCCTAAGCTGTTGTACAACTCCAAAGAAAATTTCGACAGCATCTCCCCGCTGTTCTCCAAATACACGTCTCGACAACAGGTCAAGAGGGTGTGTATTCGGAGAACACCATGGAGATGCTACCGAAACTTTCTCTAGAGTTGTACAACAGCTTAAGAACTTGCCCGAACCACATATCCTCGAACTGTCCAAAAACATGGACAATTCGAGACTGTTTGCTTATAAATATGCCATTTTAGCATATTTATAAACAAGCACCCTCGAACGGGAGACGCATAGGTTACGCAACTAAACTCGATAATATAGCATATTACCAGAGTGTACTTGAATGAGTCAGGATTTTAGTTGTGTGGTTGATGGCAACAATAGAGTAGTGCACTAATTATAATACAATTGTGAACATTTAATATGCAAGTCTGACAGCATTTGGGGTACTTAATTGAGCTCTCAGATTTTACAAGTTTTAAATTGCAATGATAATATAATCTACACATATTCAAACCATCATCATAATGAGCAAAACAACAGCGGGTGTAAACTTAGATTTTATTTGTAATGGATTGCTCTCAGATTGCTATAGAAGGGTTGCTAAATTAATTAGCCGTCCAACTTCTAGATGGGCAATATATCACAGGTTATTAGATCTGAAAATTTCAGGATTATAACCCTAGAATAGCATTGCTCTTGCACAGAAGGAATAAGCACAGCACTATGTGATAGGAGAGTTCTTACTTGTATATAACAATGCATTAAGAGTAAGTGCCACCAAATTGTCAGCTAAGAGCAGTACTTATCTAGGTCTAGCAAGTTCCTTTAATAACTAGATTAATCAAGCCTCAATTTTAAGCAATGATCATCGAGCTATTTACAACCAAAGCCCACAGTACGAGAGTTCTTACAGTGCACCGAACTGAGTCGGCAATGGGGGAGGACCCGGAGGGGGCCGCCGATGGGGGAGGAGCCGGAGGGGGAGGCGCTGGGGGGCACTGCTGGAGGGGGAGGAGCTGATGGGGGAGGCGCCGGTGGGGGAGGGGATCGAGCTAGGGTTGTGGAATGAGGAGGAAATGAATTCAGTGCGCTCCGAAATGAATTCAGTGCGCTCCGAAATGAATTCAGTGTGCGCGCCGAAATGAATTTAGCGCGCGCCATATGGGGTTTTATCACGGTTGGTTAACTAAAGAAATCGATTGCACTAATTTCATATATGTGTCGGTTCCTCCAAAAAAAACCGATCGTAATATATAAACTATTTGTGTCAGTTCTGTAACAAAACCGATTGTGACGATACATCTATGTCGGTTTCCTAAAGGAACCGATTGTGACGATACATCTGTGTTGGTTTCCTAAAGGAACCGATTGTGATGACTATGATCCAATTTCTATCATTTTTGAAACCATCGCACTAATTTTGTAGAAACATATTTTGGGATCCAATTTCTATCATTTTTTGAAAACAGAGTCTTCATTCAAAAGAGTCAAAAAGTTCAAACTTTTTCAAATTTGCTATACTATAAGATCCATTTGACACATATATTCTACAAAATGCTAGATTATCTAGCTACATGGAAATCTTACAACTTTATTTACAATACAACCCTTCTTGATGATCTTCACGCATTTAATTTGTTCCATGTGTGACGTCGTCACCGCTAAGATATGCCCCATCTACAAATGGAGGTGTTTCATCAAATTGGTTGTACTCTTCTTCATCTACGACATTTTCAACTCCAACAATCCGCCTCTTGCCATGAAGTACGACGTGCAACCTCAGATTGGCCGGATCACACACGTAGAAAACTTGAGTTGCTTGCTTCGCAAGGACGAACGGTTCATCTTTGTAGGCCAGTCTATTGAGATCAACAAGAGTAAAACCTCTCTTGTCGACCTGCACTCCGTGATGAAGTCTCACCCACTTATGTCGGAACAATGGAACTTGGTATATTCTGTAATCGAGCTCCCATATTTCTTTGATCATCCCGTAGTAACAGTTCATTGCAGTTGAGGATCCTCTTTTCGAGTGATCATCGGACAAAGCATCTATGCTCACACCACTGTTTTGCACTGTACTCTTTGCATCTTGACTTTTAGTATAAAATGTGTAGCCATTAATATCGTAACCCTGTCATGTCTGTACATTAAATCTTGGTCCGTCAGCCAACCATTTGACAGTCTCAGTACTGACGGAGACCTTCACCTTTTCTTTGAACCATGTGAGGAATCGATCGTTGTGTTCTCGTGTGATGGAAAGCTCATCCATATGTGGATTCTCTTCCCGTAATATCAACTTGTGCTGCTGGATGTATGGATGAACTTCTGCGCTGTGTTGCAAGACTGTAAAATGCGCTTTACAGTACATATCAATCTGTGGACTCATTAGATTTGACCCAATGGTTCCTTTGCCACCAAGTCTGTCCTCATGACGAGATACAGGAACACCAATCGGTTGTCTTTTACCTATATAGTCTACGCAAAACTCAATAACCTCTTCAGTCCCATATCCTTCAATAATACTACCCTCAGGCTTCGACCTGTTCCTCACGTATGACTTTAATATACCCATGTACTTCTCGAACGGATACATGTAACGCAGGAATGCGGGTCGACAAATCTTAATCTCTCTAACAAGGTGAACAATGAGGTGGACCATGACGTCGAAGAACGACAGGGAGAAATACATCTCAAGCTGACAAAGAGTCTGCACCACCTCACTCTATAAGTTGTCCAGTATATCGGGATCAATAACCTTGCATGAAATCGCATTGAAGAAATAACATAGCTTCGTGATTACCAACCTGATGTCATTTGGTAGAATATTTCTGATTGCAACGGGGAGCATTTGGGTCATCATGACATGACAGTCGTGGAACTTCATACCAAGCAACTTCAAATCACCCATAGACGAAAAGCTTCTTAATGTTTGCGGAGTAGCCCAATGGAACTTTAATATCGTGGAGATACTTGAAGAGGTCTTCTTTCTCCTTCTTGGATAAGGTGTAGCATGCAGCGGGGATGTACGGACCTTTTCCATCCTCCTCTATCACTGCAAGCTTGGGCCTGATTCCCATGTAGGTCATATCGCGGCGAGCATTCACACCATCCTTGGTCTTCACAGGTATGTTCAGCAGGATGCCTACCAAATTATCACAAACATTTTTCTCAATGTGCATGACATCAATACATTGATGGACATCTAACTCCTTCCAATATGATAAGTCCCAAAATATCGACCTCTTTTTCTAAATGGTCCTGGGACGAACAGATTTATGGCTCTTACCGTACTGAACATCGATATCCTCTACGCGTGAATATACTTGCCTTCCACTCATAGGCTGCGGGGCCACACGAACTTCCCTCTTTCCATCAAATTTGTCATCCATCTTACGATATCAATGACTTCAAGGTAGAAACCTACGGTGAACCATGTACACCGTTTTCTTCGAATTCGGTAGCCACAAGCTATTAGTGTGCTCTTCACAAATTAGATAAGCTTTGGCTCCCTTCGTGCTATAGCCCGCCAAATTACCAAGGGTTGGGAAATCATTTATGGTGCAAAACATCATAGCCCGTAGGGTGAAGTTCTCTCTTTTGTATGCATCCCACACCTCGACCCCCTCATTCCACAATTTTACCAAATCCTCAATTAGTGGTGCTAGGTACACATCGATATCATTACCCGGTTGTTTGGGTCCCGAGATTAGCAACGATATCATGATATACTTCCGCTTCATGCATAACCAAGGAGGGAGATTGTAGATACATAACAAAACTGGCCAAGTACTGTGTCGACTGCTCATATTACCAAACGGATTCATTTCATCTGTACTCAATCCAAATCTTATGTTCCTCATCTCGGCACCAAACTCCTCATGATGCCAATCAATGTTTCTCTGTTGAGACAAATCAGTGGGGTGTCTCAACTTGCCATCTTCCTTTCAAGATTCATAATGCCAACGCAACAATTTTGCCTCTTTGGGATTTGCAAACAACCAAGCTAAACGGGTAATGATGGGCAAATACCACAACACCTTGGCTGGTGCCCCTTTTTTCACATCTTCACCTTTCTTGGTTCGGCTCTTACGCTTCTTGTCATTACGCTTCTCATTTTGTTTGTACCGGGGTACACTACAAACTGGAAAAATGCGCAGTTCCTTATGGATGTTGTGGTATAATATGCAATCATTTGGACATGCATTTATCCTTTCTATTTCCATTCCCATGGGACATAATGGCTTCTTCGCTTCATAAATACTTGTTGGCAACTCGTTTCCCCCTGGTATCCGATAGAAGTACTAAAGGTGCATTGAAACTTGTATCTGTCCAATGATGTTTTGCCTTCAGTTCAAAAAATGCAAGGACCGAACCCAACTTGGTGTATTACGCTTTGCAACCCGAAAACAACAGTTTAGCATTGTCGTCCATCAAGCTTTTAAATTTTTCGAACTCTCTTTCCGTGTAATTTCCCTCCACATCCCGCAACATTTGATCTAAATTATCCTCATCAAACATATCATGCTCCAACTCGTGATCGGCTTCCAACATGTCTTCGTTGCATATCACAGGGGTACTACCTGTCTCCCCATGATGGATCCAATACGTGTAATTCCTCACGAAGCCACATCGAATGAAATGGCCTTCAATTTGATCTGAGTTGTTAATTCTCCTTAGATTGGTGCAATCAATACAAGGACAATACATGAACTTTACACCCCCTCATAACCATATTGTCGGTGTTTCGTGCACCGGCAATACGAATTTGTGGTCGGATGGGGTCGCGCGCTCCCTCTCCCCGAATGGTCGACTCAAGGAGCCAGGTGATGTATACTGGTTCGGGCTGAACGTCCCTACTCCAGTTCGTTCGGTGTGGGTGTATTGATCTTTGGGCGATGAACGAGAGGTATACAAGCGAGGCAGGGAGTCGGTCGACCGATCCCTCGGTGTTTTTGCTAGGGAGTTGCGGCTACCTAGAAGACTGTTTTTTCCATCGCCCTCTCGGGCCCTGCCTCTCCTTATATAGACGGAGGAGGCAGGTTACACGGGAGTTTGGGAAAACCGCGAGGGAAGGGGGCCTGCGTGTCTCGGAGTCCGGTTTCTGTCTTGTCCGACTGACCCCTGCCCGTCCCGAGGCAGGGTTGGTGGCTCTGTGATGAGTGGTCTTGCGTAGTGCTGTCTGGATGACGTATCGCGTGGTGCTCCTGTCAGCCTCGGTGGCTTTAATGGCGCTTGACTTTGCCCTGGGCCTCGGGAGTGGGCGTATTCTTCTGCGGTGTGCCAGGCGATGGGACGGGGGCTTGACTTCTTCGGTGGCTCCTCTGACAGTCTTGGGAAGGAGCCGCCTGCCCCGGTACGGACGCCAGGGGACGCTGCGCACAAGGCAGCGGTCTGACTCCGGCGTGGGCCCTGCTGGCTCGTACGCGAGTGGAGCTTGCTGACCGCGAGCTTCAACATTAGGCGGTCGGAGCCCGCCGACCGCCCGGGATCGGAGTCCGCCGACCGTCCAGGGCCGGTCCTGCACAGGTCGGGGTTCGCTCTCCGCGGCCCAAGTACCTTTCGGCAGTGCTGGGCCTTCGCCGCGGTTGGTCAGCCCGTTCGCGTTTTCGGGCTGATGGGGGTACCCATGGTACGGGTACTCGTCAGTAGCCCCCGAGCCCCCGAGCGGGTCGGAGAGCCGGTCGGGGGGTTAGCCCTTCGGGAGTAGCCGTCGACCCGGAGGTCGGCGGCACTAGGTCGGCGCGACTACTTGGGAGCCGCGCTAGCCAAAAAAGAGCCCGGGTGCGCGCGAGCGCACCCGGTGGGTGTAGCCCCCGAGCCCCCGAGCGGGTCGGAGAGCCGGTCGGGGGTTTAGCCCGGCGGTGGTAGCCGTCGGCCCGGAGGTCGGCGGTGCTTGGTCGGCGCGACTGCTTGGGAGCCGCGCCAGCCTAAAGAGCCGGTGCGGCGACCGTGGGTGTAACCCCGAGCCCCCGAGCGGGTCGGAGAGCCGGTCGGGGGTTTAGCCCTGTCGGACTCTGGCAGGCCACGTCGTTCGTGGGCCCTTAGAGTCGGTTGAGCGAACGCACGTTTACCTTCGTCGGTTTGAACGTCGTGCTCGTGCGAGCTACTGTCGGGCAATCCGAGTGGAACCTTGGCGATCTCCCTCGAGGGGGATCGTTTCCAAGCGGACGTAGCTCCCGGCGCGGGCGTCCGACCCGCTGTGGGGCATTCCATAAAAACCTTTCCTTACTCATCCCGCGTTGGGCTGCCGGGTCGTCCGCCGACCCGGAGCGCGGCTGGCCGCCACTCATCGATGAGCTCCGCGGGAGAGTGTGAGGTATGGTCTCGGACGCGGGCCACAGTGATTGGGTCGTCCGCCGACCCATCGAGAGGCCCTCCGGGGGCTCACTGCGACCCGCCCCTCGCTCTATTTTACGTGTTGGGGCGGCTTTCATTCCAGCTGGCTGGATTCGGCCTTCGTAACCCTCAAGACGCGGGCCGCTCGGGCGCGAGCACAGAGGCCGCTTGCTCTCCCGAGGCCGGGCGGCCCAGTGGGCCGTTTTCATACTTTTCTTGGCATGGGGCGCCCTGGCCCGTTGCAACCGGCGGGGTCTGCGATGCTGCGCGGCGTGCGGCGCGAGGCGGCCGTCCTGTCGGAGCAGTGAATGCTTAGTGGGATTTAACTAGGCTGCGGCACGTTACCGGAGTAGTGGGCGTGGTGGCAGGCTGACGGTTGGCGACTGCGTCGGTCCGCGTGAGGAGGCGTCGGTTGGGTGCGGAGGCGCGTCTGTTCCCGCCAGGCGCCTATAAAGGAAGGAGCGGGCGGCGTGGAGGGAGCAAAGCCTTCTGCTCGCGTCCTCTGCAAAAAGAAAAGGAGAGAAAACGCAAGGGAAAAAGCTTCCTGCTTCGTCGCGCCGTTCTCCGCTCTCCTACGCATATTCGGGGATGTCGTTGACCCCGCGCTCGGCCGCGGCGGGTCGCTACCTCGGCTTGGAGAGGAAGGAGCTCCTTCCCCCGCGGCCTCAGTCCGGCTGGCGGGTGTCGCCGGCTGTAACACCCCAAAATTTTGCTTTTCTTAAATTCATGTGTGATTTGGCACTTTGGTGAATTTTTGGAATTTTCTGGAATTTATTTGGATTTATTTGGAATTTATTTGAATTTATTCCATTTTGAAATAATTAAAGAATTTAAATTTGCAAATAAATTTTTGTTGGAAATATTTTATTTGAGTCCAAAATGATCCAAAATATTTTCCAGAATTTTTCTGGAATTTTTCTGAGTCATTTGCTATTTTTAATGAATTAAATGAATTACTGGGAATTATTTTAAATATTAATTCGCTGGAAAATCCAACTCGGGTCAAGTACTTGTTCATCCGGCCGAAGTCGGACTCGAGTCCGACCCGAGCGATTGACTCGACCGAACCCACTCCTAACCCTAATCAATCCCAACCGTTGGATCAAGATCCAACGGCCGAGATCCGTCCGACCTGCACTGAAGCCGTGTCCGGACCGGACCCGTCGCGCCCAGCGCGATCGTGGCCGTTGGTTGTGCCACGTGGGCGGCCACGATTTCATCGTCTCCGCCGAGTCCGAAGCTGGACTCCGCCGTGCCGCCGTAGTGGAGAGCTAGGTCTCCGTTTTACGGACGCCGAGGCTATTTAATGCCCGGCATACCGAGGATCGCCATCCCACGCCGGTTCGAAACCTAGCTCGCGCCGCTAGGATCCCCACCGTCTCGCCGTTATTGCTCGCCGGAGTTGGAAGTCTGTTCCGCCGCGACAACGCCGATATTGCCGCCGTCCGTCGCCCTCCGCCGTCATCAAGCCCGCATCCGGATTCCCAAGACGAGACGCAGCGTTCGAGTACCTCACTTCGCCGGCGGAAGCGCGCCGTAAACGCCGACGGCAAGGTCGTCGTCCCGTCTCCGGTCAAGCCGCCGCCGCGTGCCATCACCGTCCACGAAGCCGTGCACCGCGTTGGATCCAGATCGGACGGCAGCGGTGAGTTCACGTGTTTCCCAAACCCTAGAAACCCGATTAGATCCGACCGTTGGATCAAGATCCAACGGTTCACAATCGCCACGTGCTGTAGCAGTGCGATTATAGGATTAGATCTGGACCGTCCGATCTAGATCAAACGGCCCACGAGCATCGAGTAGTTTCAACGTGTTAACCCTGGATCTAATCCGCGCCGTTGATTTTCAAACCAACGGACGAGATTGCGCCACGTGTCGGGAAGTTGGACCGACGCTGTCGGGCCCACGCAGCTGGGCGTGTAGACGCTGACACGCGGGGCCCGCGTGTCAGAGGGCCCGCATGTCAGTGGCTAACCCAGCCAAGCGCTGACGTCACCCATGACGTCACAGTGGTCCCACTGCCGCCGTGGCCGAGCCTCGGCCGACGCCGATGACGTCACCCGAGTGGGCCCACATGTCGATCCACGTGAGCCGTGGGACCGAGTCCACCGTGGACCCAGCCGAGCATGGACCGAGCCCATGGACCGGCCGACGCCAAGCAGGCCAATCAGAGCTGCCACGTGTCCATGCCGACGCATTAATTAATTTCCAAAAGAAAATGATTTATTAATTCGAATAATGATTTCAAATTTAGATTCAAACTTCAAACGCTTATAACTTTTGCGTTTCAACTCCGATTTGAGCGATTCAAATTTCTAAATTTGTATAAAATTAAGATCTACCTAAATATGAATTTTATTTAATTTTTGGACTAAAGTTTTTCTCTGTAATATTATTTAATTGATTATTTAAACTTTAAATAATCATAACTTTTATGCTTTAACTCCAAATTTGTGATTCCAGTTTCTAAAAATCCAGAAAATTATGTTCTCTCTGTTTATGGATTTTATTTGGAGTTTTGGGATCTTTTGCATAGTGTTTATTTGTGTATTTGCTATTTGCACGCTTTTACGAGTAGACGTTGAAGTGCCTGGGAGGGATTCGAAGGAGAAGTATTGACTCAGGATCCAACTCAAGACCAAGAGCAAGTGCTTTTTGAAGGCAAGTTGTGCTTTGACCATATTGATCCTATTTCAAATCTATTTTGATTTAAACTATTGCATGCTAGTTCAATTAGAAAGATACTTTGTTTAAACACAGGGGTTAGATAAATACCAATTTGATATATGACACCTTGATTACTTAAGTATGTGCCATGACCCTTTGTCACCCTAGTTGTGGTTTACTAGTTGGACATTATTAAATTGCCAACATGGGTTTAGATCGTTGTAGTATACCGCTTAGACTCGCTATGTGCTCATGACATGATTTTGGATAATTAAATGTTAATATTGACTTAATGATATATTGAACCTGTTTTGGAAAAGTATCATGTGATGTTGATGGCACGTGGTGCATGGTAATCAAGCGGGGTTTGATAAACGATTTCGACCAGGGCATGTGGCAAGAGTAATCAGGTGGGCAGTGTGGCATTGGGAGTGTTGATTTGGTTTTTCGTAGTCTTGCCCTGGTCACTCTAAGGACTTAACCTTGCAAGCCTTTGAACTGGGTCATACTTGCAACCACATGGTCGGAATGGGACGGCCCTAGTTGACTAAGTCGCTAAGGACTCACTTGTGGAGCCTCAGGGTGTCGATTACACCGTTTGTGTGATTGTGCGGGAGCGTATCGTGGTCGTGGGCCAGGTACCCATCTAACGGTGTGTTGGTCCCATACTTCGCCTTGGCTAAGGGAAGGGATGGTGTAGAGCACGAACCTGAGAGGACCACTGTGTTGTTTGAGGCTTAGAAGGCTTTGTTATGATCGCTCATTCGCATACTCTTGTATGGCGATTCACTACCGACGTGGTGAGTGGATTGTATCTTGTGGGTAAAGTGCATAACCTCTGCAGAGTGTAGAATCTATTTGAATAGCCGAGTCCACTGTCTTGGACAATGCTCGGGAATTACAGTCAAGGGTTAGATTTTACGAAAATAACTTGGATTTGAGAAGTTGGGTTGGTTTAACAAAGAAGATGATGGAAATATGGTTTAGGATGGGGAAAAATGTTATTTAAACTTTTGAAAAGTTATTTATGCTTTACTTGTTTTCTTGCTTTCGAATCTACTTATATTACTTGTCAAATGTTTTACATAAATATACCTTAAGCTATTCCTTTGTACCAAGCCATGCATATAGTATATTAGCTTGCATTCTGTGCATGACTTGTCGAGTACCAAGTACTCACCCTTGCCTCAACACAATACCGCTTGAAGAGGAGACTACGCCAGCTTCGGAGGAGGAACTCCAAGAGGACCCGTCTACTTAGGGATGCGAGCCCGGTCGGTTGCCTGTGGTATCTTGGATGGCGCCACGAAGTTTATTTGATTTTCCGCTGCTATTATTTCTCTTTTAATAAGTTCTGCCTTGCAAGGCATATATTTGTAACTTGGCCATAAGGTCGAGTAACCCTTTGATTATTTAAATAAAGTACTTTGATAGTATCGTTTGGTATGATTGTGATATATACCGATGTTAAGACTGTGTGCACTAGCGCGTTCCTGGACTAGTGCTGAATACACAGAGGGTCCGGATTTGCAAATTCGGGTCCCGACAGAGGTGGTATCGAGCCATACTTGATTGTAGGCTCAACCCTAAGCTAGAATGGTCGTAGTGAGGATAAAACCTATTTTCTAAAGCTAAAAATTTGTGAAGACAAGAAATGACCTCTCGACTTATCCCTTCTCTCTTTTCTTGCCTCTTGCTGAAATTCTCCCTTACCTCGTCACGATCGAAAAATTCCGAGTTCTTACGAAAAGCACTCTTGTGACAGATGGAGGAAGAGTTCAACTACGTTGATCTAGGAGTTGGTCACGCCGCGGAACTTTGGCACATGCTACAAACTCTCGGAGATTTTGAGAAGCCCCAATACCAAGTGGAAGTGATCAGACAAGCAGGATTGATCAAGGCTTGTGACGTGAGGATTGAGGTACTGTCGAGGAAGAGGGGCCAGTGCAATCGCCGATACAACTGCCTTGCTAGAAGATCTACAATGCGGATGGGTATCCAAGAAGTTTCACGACGAGCAATGCGGCACATTACCAGTATCCACGCCAGAGAGTTGGAAAGCACGGTGTTCCGTTATCATCCGCGCAGCGATAACCTTCTTGACCCGAAGGCGATTCAGGATGAGAATGCCACGGTTACACAGTTGGCACGATTCGTCGTCGCCCAGGAGGATGTACTAGATAATACAAGCAAGGAGCTACAGAAGGCCTGCAAGGAGATCACGGCGAGAGAAGAACAGATGGCGGGAAGCTCAAGAGTATGTGGCACACCTTCTACGAAGGATTGACGAGTTGGAGATGACCTTATGCGGACGGACCCGAGCCGATTATTCGAGCTACACGAGCCAGATCCAGAGGAGTCGGATCTCGATGAGGACAACGCTTCTTCGACTACCACAGATGACATAGTCATTTGGACATGGCGATCGTTTGGCGCCTATGCCGCGACACCGTACCAGGCCGTGGAGGTTTTCTCGATGAGTGAGCTTAGGTTCTATAGTGAGACTCCTTCGCCGAAGTCGCGTCATAAAATAAAGAGTCACCCTTTAGGCGTTAGACTCGAGTTAGTTCGATTTGGATTTGCTTTGTTTCTTTGAGTGTGCATTATGTGTTGCAAGGCCCTTAGGCATTGTAAGCAGCCATACCAAGTTATTAATAATAAAGATGGACCTTAAAGTTACCCCTTCGCCCCGCATAAGTTCCATATTACTTGTCTATTCTTGTTTCCCTCTCATCTCTAAACCTAGAGCAATCAACAGATGGTGAACACCCGTGGGAACTTTGGAAGCAATGGGAGTGGATCTCGCCCAACAGAAAACCCCAATGATGGAGCACCCGGCCGCCCTTTGGATGTGCAGAATTTTGGAGCATTTCTTGCTGCTCAGACCCGATTGATGCATGCTATGATGCAACAAATGCAGCACGTCCTTTGCTCAGGCCACTTTGCTAATCAAGTTAATCGGGGACCACGCTTGAGAATACAAAGCTGTCAGAGTTCATGAGGACTCACCCACCCACTTTCTCTGGGAATGCCAATCCGTTGGAGGCCGACGATTGGTTAAGATCAATTGAGAGGAAGCTACACATAGCTCAATGCATAGGGAATGAGAAGGTACTTTACGCTTCTCATCAGTTGGAAGGAACGGCCAGAATGGTGGGAGAACCACGTGCCCGCAGGAGAGAACCCTCAAGATATCACTTGGGAGGAGTTCACGGTGCATTAAGCGATATCACGTGCCTGAAGGAATTATGGACCTTAAGAAGGAGGAGTTCGAGCATCGAAGCAAGGTAATCGGCCGATGGCCGACTACTGAACAAGTTCACACGGCTAGCACGCTACGCACTGAGGATGTAGCGACAGATAAATCGAGGCAGTCTCGTTTCATGAAGGGACTTAACTCGGGATTGCAAGTAGGATTGATCACCCACACCTTTCCAGATTTCCAAGAGTTGGTGAATAAGGCGCTTATTCTTGAGGACAAGCGCAAGGAACTGGATGAGAACAGAAGCGCGAGATGCAACGGCAAGGATCACGTCGAGGAACGCATAGCGGCGCTGAGAGTTGCACCAAATCAATTCTTGATTCCAACCACGAGAATGCAACAAGGACACCATCCCGGCACCAAGACCTGCCAATCAAAACTACGGACCCAGCCCCCGCTTAGAAACGCTACCCAGTGCAGCCAAAGAAGGAACAGTGAGACGCTGCTACAAGCGCAACGAGCCAGGACACTTTGCCAACAGTTGTCCAAAGAAGACAGCAGGAGCGACCCGATTCGCTTCAATCTAGGAACCACCCCAGCTAGGACGCCAAAGACAGGAGCCACACCCCCAGGCCGTGGTGAGAGGCCGAGTCAACCATGTCACCGCAGATGCACCTTTGCAAAATGCTACGAGACGTCGTCCGGGTAAGTTACTTGTTAACTCGATACACCTGCTTGATTTTGTTTGACTCACGGAGCTTCGCATTCGTTTGTTTCGCAAGGCTTTGCTACTAGAAATGACTTGAGAATGGCAAGACTTAAGTGCATCTTTGTTAGTTCAAACCCTGGTTCCGAACTCCGAGCGGAAGTAGGATGTTCCGGGTGAGAATACTAATAGATGGAATAGAGTTACTAGCAACCCTTATAATTGTGGAGACCCAGACCGTAGAGGTTATAGTGGGAAGGGATGGGTTATCCACGCACAAGGCTGTAGTGGATTGTGGGCGAAGAACTATCTCGATTGAGAGCCCGTGTGGGAAGAAAGTGGAATTTCAAGCCACTGCTTGATTAGAGATGGACAGTTGATGGTTAACAGTACCAAGGCAATCGGCATAGAGGATGTTCCGGTAGTGAGTGAGTACCCGATGTTTTCCCGAAGATCTACAGGTATGCCTTGAGGCAGGGGACATAGAGTTTGTGATAGAACTTGTACGGTACAAAGACCGATAGCAAAGAGACCCTATCGGATGTCTACCGAGGAGTTGGTAGAGATGAAGAAAGCAATTTGGAAGAGTTAATGGATAAAGGATTTATCGGACCAAGTTCGTCACCGTGGGGAGCACCAGTTTTGTTTGTCAAGAAGAAGGGCGGGAGTTTCGGGATGTGCATTGACTACCGTGCACTCAATGAAGTCACCGTGAAAAATAAGTATCCGCTACCTAGGATTGATGATTTGTTTGATCGATTAAGAGGAGCGGAGTTTTCTCCAAGATTGATCACGAGATCGGGATACCATCGATTGAAGATCCGATCGAGAAGATATTCAGAAAGCGCATTCTCGTCAAGATATGGACATTACGAGTTCTGATTATGTCCTTTGGTCTCGACGAATGCGCCCGGCTTATTTCATGAATATGATGAATAAGGTGTTCATGGAATATTTGGACAAGTTTGTCGTCGTGTTCATAGACGATATCCTAGTCTACTCCAAGGCAGAGGATGAACATGCCGAACACTTAAGGCGAGTTTTGGAAAAGCCGAGGAGCGACAACTTTTCGCCAAGTTCAGCAAGTGTGATTTTTGGAAGGACAAGGTGGAGTTTCTTGGACAGGTAATGACCGCAGAAGGAGTCGCCAGTAGATCCAAGCAAAGTAGAAGCTGTGTTACATTGGGAGCACCAAGAAGGCGTGACCCAGATTCGGAGTTTCCTTGGAATGGCAGGATATTACCGCCGTTTCATCGAAGGCTTTTCGACAATTGCGAAACCTCTTACGCAATTCTTGAAGAAGGAAAAGAAGTTTGCATGGGCGCTTGAGAATGTGAGAAAGGATTTCAGGAGCTGAAGAAGCGATTGACATCAAGACCGGTGTTAGTTCTACGGATGTTGCTCAAAGCTTCGATATTTATTGTGACGCATCGCGCCAAGGACTTGGATGTGTGTCTGCAGAATGGAAAGGTCGCCGCTTATGCATCAAGGCGATTGAGGCCGCATGAGGAAAATTATCCGACACATGACCTAGAGTTAGCCGTAGTGCATGCTTTGAAGATATGGCGTCACTATCGATTGGAAGCAGATGTGAGGTGTATACGGATCATAAGAGCCTTAAGTACATATTCACCCGATCGGATCTGAATATGAGGCAAAGGAGATGGCTAGAGTTGATCAAGGACTATAATGTTGGAATCCATTACCATCCGGGAAGGCCAACGTGGTAGCCGATGCTCGAGTCGGAAAAGCCATACCGTGAGTGCGTTGCTAGCCACAAGTCGGGATGAGTTATGTGAGGATTTTGAAAGATGAAGATTGAGGTTGTACCTAGCGGATTCTTGGCGCATTGGAAGTAAAGCCTACCCTAGAGGATCGGATCCGAGAAGGGCGGAAGGATGATGACAGGATCCGCGAGGATTAAGTCCATCAAGGAGGAAGGCAAGGCAGAGGACTTCAAGATGGATGAACAAGGCACGTTGTGGATGAAGGATCGCATTTGTGTGCCTAACAAAAGGAGTTAAAGCAAGCGATTTTGGAAGAAGCCCATGACTCTAAGTACTCGATTCATCCTGGAAGCGCCAAGATGTATCGAGGATCTGAAGGAGAGATTACGGTGGCCGAGTATGAAGCGTGAAGTTGCCGACCATGTTGCATTGTGCGGCGTATGCCAGAGAGTCAAGGCAATGCATCGAGAAACCAAACAGGATTGCTACGGTAGCTAAAAATACGAGTGGAAGTGGGAGGAAATCGGAATGGATTTCATTACGGTTTGCCAAAGACTCAAGGAGGTTATGACTCCATATGGGTTATAGTGGATCGCTTGACTAAAGTAGCCCATTTTATCCCGTGAAGACCACTTACTCGGGAGATAAATTAGCGAGTTGTACATGATCAGGATTGTTTGTTTGCACGGAGTGCCAAGGAGGATTGTATCGGACGAGGTACCCAATTTACCTCAAGGTTCTCGGAATAAGTTGCATGAAGCCATGGGGACCCGTTTGAACTTGATCTGACTTATCATCCACGCAGACGGATGGGCAGACCGAAAGAGTCAACCAGATTCTGGAGGATATGTTAAGAGCTTGTGCATTGGCTTATGCTACCTCTTGGGATAAAAGTTTGCCGTATGCCGAGTTTAGTTACAACAATAGTTATCGAGGCTAGTTCTGAGATGTCACCTTTTGAGGCCTTTGTATGGTCGACCTGTCGGACACCATTGAATTGGAATGAGGCCGTGGCGCCGTGTCTTTGGGCCTGATATTCTTCAAGAGGTGAAGAAGCGGATCGCCATAATTAGGGAAAGGTTGAAGATAGCCCAATCTCGACGGAAGAGTTATCTTGACAATCGTCGCCGAGATTTGAGTTTTGAACCGTAAGACTTTGTATACCTCAGAGTTACGCCTCTCGGGAGTTAAGAGGTTCCATGCCAAAGGGAAACTTCGCACCGTTATGTTGGACCATTTAAGATTTTGAGTCGCAGAGGTGAAGTTGCCTACCAGTGGAGTTGCCCACGATCGTTGGCGAGGAGTGCATGACGTATTCCATGTGTCCCGAGTTAAAGAAGTGTCTCCGAGTTCCCGAGAGCAGACACCGCTAGAGTCAATTGAGTTGCAAGAAGATTTGACTTATAAGGAGCATCCGTGAGGATTCTAGACACAATGGATCGAGAAACTAGAAACAAGTCAACCCGATTCTGAGAGTTCGATTGGAGCAACCATGAAGAAAGTGAAGCGACTTGGGAGCGTGAAGAGGATTTGAAGAAAGAATTTCCAAACCTATTCCTTTAGTAAGCCACGAATCTCGGGGGCGAGATTCTATTAAGGGAGGTTTGTAACACCCCAAAATTTTGCTTTTCTTAAATTCATGTGTGATTTGGCACTTTGGTGAATTTTGGAATTTTCTGGAATTTATTTGGATTTATTTGGAATTTATTTGAATTTATTCCATTTTGAAATAATTAAAGAATTTAAATTTGCAAATAAATTTTTGTTGGAAATATTTTATTTGAGTCCAAAATGATCCAAAATATTTTCCAGAATTTTTCTGGAATTTTTCTCGAGTCATTTGCTATTTTTAATGAATTAAATGAATTCTTGGGAATTATTTTAAATATTAATTATTTGGAAAATCCAACTCGGGTCAAATCTTGTTCATCCGACCGAAGTCGGACTCGAAGTCCGACCGAGCGATTGACTCGGCCGAACCCACTCCTAACCCTAATCAATCCCAACCGTTGGATCAAGATCCAACGGCCGAGATCCGTCCGACCAGACTGGCCGTGTCGGGCCAGGACCGTCGCGCCCGCGCGATCGTGGCCGTTGGTTGTGCCACGTGGGCGGCCACGATTTCATCGTCTCCGCCCCGAGTCCGAGCTGGACTCGCGATGTCGCCCGGCAGTGGAGAGCTAGGTCTCCGTTTTACGCCGCAGACGCCGAGGCTATTTAATGCCCGGGCATACCGAGGATCGCCATCCCACGCCGGTTCGAAACCTAGCTCGCGCCGCTAGGATCCCCACCGTCTCGCCGTTATTGCTCGCCGGAGTTGGAAGTCTGCATTCGCGCGATTAAACGCCGATATTGCCGCCGTCCGTCGTCCTCGCCGTCATCAAGCCCGGATCCGGATTCCCCAAGGCGAGACGCGTTCGAGTACCTCACTCCGGCCGAGCAGCGCCGAGCGGCAAGCGGCAAGGTAAATCGATCCCGTCTCGGTCAAGCCGCCGTAGCGTGCCATCACCGTCCACGAGCCGTGCGGGTTGGATCGGTCGGACGGCAGCGGTGAGTTCACGTGTTTCCCAAACCCTAGAAACCCGATTAGATGCGGGCCGTTGGATCAAGATCCAGCGGTTCACAATCGCCACGTCTTTGTAGCAAAGGCGATTATAGGATTAGATCTCGACCGTCCGATCTAGATCAAACGCCCACGAGCATCGAGTAGTTTCAGCGTGTTAACCCTGGATCTAATCCGCGCCGTTGATTTTCAAACCAACGGACGAGATTGCGCCACGTGTCGGGAAGTTGGACCGACGGTCGGCCAAATCGCAGCGGCGTGCGTGTAGACGCCGACACGCTGGGCCCGCGTGTCGAAGGGCCCGCATGTCGATGGCTAACCGATAGCGCCGACGTCACCCATGACGTCCGCGGTGGGTCCCACTGTCGCCGTGGTGAGCCCGTGACGTCGGCGATGACGTCACCCGAGTGAGCCCACATGTCGATCCACGTGAGCCGTGGACCGAGTCCACCGTGGACCCGAGCCGAGCATGGACCGAGCCCATGGACCGGCCGACGCCAGGCCAATCAGGAGCTGCCACGTGTCCATGCCGACGATTAATTAATTTCCAAAAGAAAATGATTTATTAATTCGAATAATGATTTCAAATTTAGATTCAAACTTCAAACGCTTATAACTTTTGCGTTTCAACTCCGATTTGAGCGATTCAAATTTCTAAATTTGTATAAAATTAAGATCTACCTAAATATGAATTTTATTTAATTTTTGGACTAAAGTTTTTCTCTGTAATATTATTTAATTGATTATTTAAACTTTAAATAATCATAACTTTTATGCTTTTAACTCCAAATTTGGCGATTCCAGTTTCTAAAAATCCAGAAAATTATGTTCTCTCTGTTTATGGATTTTATTTGGAGTTTTGGGATCTTTTGCATAGTGTTTATTTGTGTATTTGCTATTTGCACGCTTTACGAGTAGACGTTGAAGTCTGGGAGGGATTCGAAGGAGAATTATAGACTCAGGAACCAACTCAAGACCAATAGCAAGAGCTTTTAAAAGCCAAGTTGTGCTTTGACCATGTTGATCCTATTTCGAAATCTATTTTGATTTAAACTATTGCATGCTAGTTCAATTAGAAAGATACTTTGTTTAAACCTGGGGGGTTAGATAAATACCAATTTGATATATGACACCTTGATTACTTAAGTATGTGCCATGACCCTTTGTCACCCTAGTTGTGGTTTACTAGTTGGACATTATTAAATTGCCAACATGGGTTTAGATCGTTGTAGTATACTGCTTAGACCTGCTACGTGCTCATGACATGATTTTGGATAATTAAATGTTAATATTGACTTAATGATATATTGAACCTGTTTTGGAAAAGTATCATGTGATGTTGATGGCACGTGGTGCATGGTAATCAAGCGGGGTTTGATAAGCGATTTCGGCCAGGGCATGTGGCAAGAGTAATCAGGTGGGCAGTGTGGCATTGGGAGTGTTGATTTGGTTTCGGGTAGTCTTGCCCTGGTCACTCTAAGGACTTAACCTTGCAAGCCTTTGAACTGGGTCATACTTGCAACCACATGGCTGGAATGGGACGGCCCTAGTTGACTAAGTCGCTAAGGACTCACTTGTGGAGCCTCGGGTGTCGATTACACCGTTTGTGTGATTATGCAGGGAGGCGTATCGTGGGCGTGGCAGGTACCCATCTAACGGTGTGTTGGTCCCATACTTCGCCTTGGCTAAGGGAAGGGATGGTGTAGAGCACGAACCTGGAGAGGACCACTGTGTTGTTTGAGGCTTCCGAAGGCTTTGTTATGATCGCTCATTCGCATACTCTTGTATGGCGATTCACTACCGACGTGGTGAGTGGATTGTATCTTGTGGGTAAAGTGCATAACCTCTGCAGAGTGTAGAATCTATTTGAATAGCCGAGTCCACAGTGCTTTGGACAATGCTCGGGAATTACAGTCAAGGGTTAGATTTTACGAAAATAACTTGGATTTGAGAAGTTGGGTTGGTTTAACAAAGAAGATGATGGAAATATGGTTTAGGATGGGGAAAAATGTTATTTAAACTTTTTGAAAAGTTATTTATGCTTTACTTGTTTTTCTTGCTTTGAATCTACTTATATTACTTGTCAAATCTTGTTTACATAAATATACCTTAAGCTATTCCTTTGTACCAAGCCATGCATATAGTATATTAGCTTGCATTACGTGCATGACTTGGTCGAGTACCAAGTACTCACCCTTGCCTCAACACAATACCGGTTGAAGAGGAGACTACGCCGATTCGGAGGAGGAACTCCAAGAGGACCCGTCTACTTAGGGATGCGAGCCCGATCGGTTGCACTGTGGTATCTTGGATGGCGCCACTAAGTTTATTTGATTTTCATTGCTATTATTTCTCTTTTAATAAGTTACGCCTTGCAAGGCATATATTTGTAACTTGGCCATAAGGTCGAGTAACCCTGTGATTAGTGCCATCAAGTCCTTTGCTAGTATCGGTTGGTATGCTGGTGATATATCCCGATGGTCAGACTGTGTGCACTAAGCGCGTTCTGGACTAGTCCGAATACCTGAGGGTCGGATTTGCAAATTCGGGGTCCCGACACCGGCCGGGACCGAGGTCCCCGAATCGGAAGACGGCGAGATAGTCTCATTGGCGGCCTTCTCTGGCCGGGGTTTCGGCCTCACTCCACCCGTTCGTCCGGGCTGCTTTGCACTACTACGGGGAAGTTCATCACTGAACCGAATGGAGTCCTCCACATCGCGGTCTTCATGATCTTTGGCGAGGCTTTCACGGGATCGAACCCACCGGGGCTCTGGCGCCACTTCTTCTTCGCGAGGCCGCCGTCGGATGCCACCGGCCTCCTCGGCGCTCTGGCGATCCAACTGCGCAACCACCGCAAGTCGTCCTACATCGATGTGAAGTTGCCGACGTCCAACCGGGGGTGGCACAGCGAGTGGTCCTACGTCCGGAACATTGGCAACAGTGCCCCGCCCTTCAGTGGGAATTTACCGACGCCGCATCCTTGCTGGACCTGGGGTCCTGACGCGAGGGACCGGGCGAAGGTGGATGCGATCCTTGGAAAGCTCGCGGACCTGAAGCGGCGGGGCCTGACAGGCAAGGTGGTCCTTAGTACGTTCATGGAGAGGCGCATCCAACCCCTCAAGGATCGGCTGCGCCCCATGTTCGAGTACATCGGACCGACCGACCCTGCAAGGTCGCTGAGCGGAGCTTCCCCGTCGGAGGTCCTCGCGCATGTGGCCGCCGATTTCCATCGTGGGAGATACCGAGCCACGGGCGAGGCGGCGCTGCGCCGTTCTCGGCGCAGTAATCCGCAGAACTTGGTACGCCTGGTGGCTCTGTTTGCTTTTGCCGCTCTGTTCCTTCGCCCCTTAGCGGCGCGTTCTTGCGAGGGCTCGGTGGCACGATCTCCCGCCCCTTGCTTCCGGGGAAAAGAGGCGAGCGGTCGTGCGCCTTTGCAACGGAGCGGCGACGCCGCCCTCTGGCGAAGAAGGAGGCCACGAAGGTGCGGAAGAGGAAAGAGCGCTGGACTGGCAAGCTGGCAGGCGAGGTCTCTGACGAGACTTTGAGGACGGCGACGAAGAGTCATCGTCGAGCGAGGAGAGGTTGCGGAGGCGACTCTGGCGGCTGCGGCTGGTTCGGCCAGCGGGGCGGCGACCGTGGTTCCACGGAAGAAACCGCGGCGCAGGTATATCCTGAGGATGCGCAGACCCCTCACGCCTCCTCGCGGGGGCCCGGCAAAAAGGGCACGTCAGGTGCCGGTTGTTCGCTCCTCTCGGTAAGTGATTTATGCGCCCCCAGTTTGGTCCTTTCTGGTGTTTCTTCCTTCGCAATTCCCGACCGACCGTTGTGCGCAGGGGGCTCACCAGCGCTGGGAGGGCGCTGAGTCCCACTTCGGCGGTGAGGAACCGCACTTCGATCCGTCCGCGAAGCGCGGCGGTCGTCGGGAGCGGGGGTCCTTCGGATGCGCTCCCCGCGGCAGGGTTTGTTGGTGAGGGGACGCTGCCGGAGGGGGGAGCGCCGGGGCCGTTGCCGGCCCCGACAATGCAGGAGGAAGCTCCGCTGGGCGCGCTTCCGCCCGCGCCGTCGTCTGGTGAGACCGGCGAGGTCCTGCCGCCACCCGGGGGGGCTGGGACCGCTACCGTCCGTAGTATCGACGGGAGACGTTCCGCCATCCTTGCCTTCCTCATCGCCGACCGCAGGGTGGCGCGACCGCCGCCAGGGAAGTATCGGGATTTACTGGCGTTCGCGACACCGGCGGGGACGAGTTCGCCGCCGCGCCGCCGGCCACCGCTGCCAGCGGTCCAAGTGTTCTTTGGAGGACGCGCGGCCTATCTGCGAACATTCCGCAGCGGGAAGTCAAGACAGGGCGGTTGCCGACCGCCGTGCTGACTTGGCCTGGCCCTGACCCGGCCGGAGGGCCCGCGTTCATTCTGGACGACGAGGCAGAACGCGCGGATTGGAACGCTTTGGAGGAGGAGATGGGGAGGATCCACGCCGACCTCAATCGCGCCGTTGACGCCGCGTCCAGGGCGAGAAAATCCATTGCTCAGGAGTCTCGCTCGGCCAGATCGGTAAGCCTGTCGGGGATTTGTCTTTCGTGCATCTCTCGACCAGGAAGCGGAGGCCGACCGGCAGGTACTTGCAGCGCTTGACATCGAGGCGGTGGACAAGTCGATGTTCCTCCGGCATTTGCACACCGGGAGTGGCATAGGAAGAGCTGCTCGACGCCCGAGGGCGCTTTGTCGCCGAGCAAGGAAGGGCCGCCACTACCGGGTCGGGCCGGTGGGAAGTCACTGAAGCCTTGCGGGAGGCTCAGCGACTTGTGGAGTCGTTGACCGTCGAGGTAGAGAGGGCCAGGTCGTCCCTGGCGGATCTTTGGCGGCCAAGACTTCTGCGGTCCGCGCAGAAGGATCCGCTCGGGCGGAGGCCGCCCTCCTCCGAGAGGAATGCGAGTCGGCCCGCAGGGAGGCCGACCGGCTCCGCGGCGAGCGGGATCTTGCTCGGGGGGAGCTCGCGACGGCGAGGGAGCTTGCCGACCGCGCCGCGTCCGATCGAGAAGCGCGTGCCAAGGTCGAGGAGGAACTTCGCGCCAAAGAGGCCTCCGTGGCCGGTGAGTAGTTCAACCCCTTGGGAGCCACTGCAACGGGCGTCTTCTGACGCTGTTTTTTGTCCCTGCAGAGCTGCGAAAAAGCCTTAGCGACACGCTGGAGTCGCGAAGGGTGGCGGTGGAGAAACGGGATGCGGCGGTCGAGTCACGTGACTCGGCCCTTAGGGACAAGCGGGTGGCGGAGAGGGACGCGGCCGATACGACGGCCGAGCTGACGGTCCTCCATGTGGGCATCCAGGCCGTCTGCGGCCGGTATTCGGGCTTACTCCGGCCCAGCGCCATCCTCGCCATACTTGGATGGAGTCCACTGAAGGCGCGTCAGCGTCGGTGCGGGAAGCGGCGGTGCTTGGCGCCTCCTCGGCCCTGGTCAACACCGTCTCTTATTATGACGGCGTCGACCTTGAGGCGGTTGGGAGCGGCGTTGCTGCTGACCGAAGCGACGAAGAAGTCGATGCATTCATGGCCCGGGTCGATCCGTGCGCCCAAGAGATTGCCCGCCGAATCTCGCCGCGAGAAATCCTCCATCGGAAGGAGGGAGATGATTAGTTTCCCTATTTTTTGCTTTTTTGTAGTGCATGTAATGAACATGATTGCCCTAATCGAGTTCGACGTGTCAGGTTGCTTTAAGTTATTTTGCCCGTCTACCCCGTGCTTCATCTGTGAATTTGGGCAATCTTACGACCGTAGCTACAGGGCCGCGGGGTGCCACTGAAGCGTAGGTGTTGCTTCAACTCCGTCCGAAGAGATCACGGGATAGGACAAGCTATCTCGAGCGATGGCTTTGTGGAGGAGAGGTGCCTAGGTCGGACCGCCTCCTTCGCGAAGCTTGCGCTTGGTGGGTTGGAACGCTGACCTGAGTGGGGGTGCTTCGACCGTCCCTAGCGTCTCTTGCTCGGAGGACTTGTTTCCCCCCTGTAGGATCGATATAGACTAATATAGCAATCAGAGGGGGGGTGAATGATTGTGCGGAAGCTAAAATCAACTTTCTGATCTACTAACAATTCACCCCAATTCGGAAACAAATAATCGCTTCGATTTCACGCAAAAACAGATTGACCTATGTTTACTAAAACATGAATTACCGAAGATCCAACCATTAGAATGATGTGAAATTTTTACTGTAGAAACTAGATTCAATTTAGAAACTAACCCAACAAGAATCAACTCAATCGGATCTACGGATCAAAAGTTATAGGCTTTGCAAGTTGACTGTTCCAAAAATGACGCGAATTAATTAAACCCTAATTTCGTGATTAAACAAAATCTAAAAGGAATTAACCAATCAAACTTTTTAAATCACTAACTCGATGCCCTAAGAAGGTTTGGAATAGATCAAATCAAAAGTATCAAGATGAAATAATAAACCGATCTATTAACCAAATGCAAGTAATAATAAAGCACCTATTTTTTTATCGGAACTAACGTAACCCTGCACTGTTGCTACAGTAATTCGAAAATTGCTGTAGCACTTGTATAGATGCGATTCACAGGCTAGTTAACTAATCATAATCAGCACAAAGTAAAGCGCTAGTATGCAGTCAATCCAACAAGCTAGTTAGCTAATTAAGATGATTCGCATGCATAGTTACCGCAGTCTTCAAATCACAGTAGATGGACATGCATGCAGAACGTGTTGATCGACTCCAACGCAGCCTCCAAGCACGCAAGCACGATGGAGAAATTAAGATCAAAAGCAAGCCACCGAGAAGCCTCGGCAATGCACGTCGTCGTAGACGCTGTCCCAGAGAACCTTCGTGATCTGGAGCTCAGGCTCGCCCGATAGCTCTGCAGCTGTAACACCCTCGCGCGGCTCTTGTTTTTCTCTGATGTGACGTCGTCGTCTCCTAATCCACGTATCGCTCTGCCTCGCCTCGTTGTTTCTTGTGCCGCCGAACGCCCAACTGAACAGAGCCGCCTCCTGGAAAGGCTTCGATTCTTTTTCGTGCGTCTACCGATTCGGCGCAGCGAAAAGAGCAAAATAAGATTTTTATTTCTTCTGGTTACAGTACTCCTAATAAAAGAGTACAAACCCTAAATCCTGGCTCACAATAAACAGGGGACACCTCCCCCTATTTATAAGAAAACCCTAGAAGAGTTCGCATGCATATCCACTTGGCCCAACATGGCCCAATACATGCAAACTACCTCAAAACGACATAATCGCACGCCAGACGGCCCACCTGCCATACTCACGTGACTAACACTTTGCACGCTCATGGCCACCTGCCATACACACGTGACTAACCCTTTGCACGCGCATGGTCACCTGCCATACTCACGTGACTAACTAGCAACCATGTGCACCGTTCTCTAGTCCGAACGCCTCGCATGACATCCTCGACCACCAAGACCTCGATTCCTCCCTGAACCTAGTCCCGAACCTCAGTTCCTCCATGAACCTAGTTCCGGTCCCGTCACCGACCACGTTCGACCTCAAGCAACACCTACACATGAACAAACACACAACCGTGTACGAGCACAAGTCCACGACTTGACTCAAGATCAATCCATGCAACCACTCACACGAGCGCATTGCATCAAGCAAAACCATTACCATGCTATCACAAGCATATCAAATAATCAACCGAAACAACACATGCACATGCACCACACATGTCATAAGCACAACCACTTAGCAATACCAAAATTATCATTAAGCCAATTTTTCATCACATGATCTCACACCCCCGCAGAGTGCCACTTCGAAACCGTAGCCGCGGAGGCGTAGGCCGTAGTACTTTGGGCCGGTGGAAATAGCCACGAGGTAGATAGCTCGGTCGGTCGGAGTACGGCTTAGGTTAGCGACTCGAACGCTTTTTTAACGATAGCCCGGGTCGATATGCCCTGATCGATCAAGCTATCTTCTGCTCGGGCAACTTCCTTTTCGCGCGGAATGCTACTCGGGAGCCGTAGCCGCTGGGGCTTAAGTTGTAGCATTCGGTTCGAGGAGGTTGCCACGAGGGAGATTGTTTGATCGGTCGACTGGCCGACCTAAATCGAAAGGCTCCATCCGACCGCCCTTGGCCCTTTGCTCAAGTGGCCTCCTTTTTGCGCAAAGTGCTACCTCGGAGCCGTAGCCGCGGGGGCGTGGGCTGTAGCATTTTGGGTTTGAAGAGGTTACTATGAGGGTAGCCTGGTCGGAGTGGTTTCCGGTCATTGATCTAGGTCGCTGTCCCCGGGGTCGTAAGCAGCCCTCGAGTGGTGCGTGGGGACTGAGGGTGCAGTCGCCACGCACCGCTTGAGCCCGTGGCAGGCGTGTGATATTTTTGAAAAAAAGGATTTTAAGTTTTGGAGATAAGGGCGGATTAACTCGCCTTGGGGACCGCGCCGCTTTCGGAACTGGTGTTGGGCGCTTCGTCTTCCGCTCCGCTGCGTGATCCCAAGGCGCTTCGTCTTCCGTGCCTCCCGCACTGTTTGGCTATAAAAGGAGAGTGCGCCGGTGTGCTCGTTACTTTGGCAAGGACCGCCACCAAACGAACTTTCTCTGCGTGCCATGGCGGACCGCAACACTCAGCCCCGCGAGGAAGGGGTTGCCCATCAGGCCTGGCTGTAGGAGGTGGCGGAGGCTGAGGCTGAGGCTGTTCGTGAGGACGTACGGCGAGTTGGCGTCCTCGTCGTGGGCGTTCCCCGACTTCGGGAAGTGAGGGCGCCCGGTGCAAAGTGCGGTTGTCGAGGACGTCGCGGAGTTCTATTGGCGGGCGCACACCAATATCGTAACGGGGGGTTCGTTCTTGGTTGGGGCGTTGTTCCTCAATAAATAAATAAAGCGCTTCTTTGCTCCTCGCTTTTTTTTCTTCTTCGAGGATTTTGCGCTTGCGATTTGCCCATATCCGTAGTCTTTCGGGACCGCAACGGATCCGGCGTAGGTTGGAGGCGGGACTTTATGTGTGTTTGTTACCGGAATGGGACGTCCCGACCAACTGTAGGTCCGTTGTCCTTGTCTTCGAGGTCTTTGCGACGGGCAGAGTACTACTTCGGGACCTCGGCTTTCGGGGCGGAGGTCACAGTACTTGCGGTAGGCCAAAGACGAGAGAGAGAGAGAGAGAGAGCACTCGGTCGGTCATCCGAGGGCTGCGGCTTCCTTTGCTCAAGTATTTGTCGAGTGGTAACAAAGAGGGGAGAGGTTGACTATGAATAGAACTTTCTCAGCTTCTCTATGTTCCATGCATTAGTCACGAGATTCCCTTCAGTGTCCTTGAGGCGAAAGGTGCCGGGTCGGAGGACTTCGGCGACGGTGAAAGGCCCCTCCCAGGGCGAAGAGAGCTTGTGCCTGTCCTTCGTGGATTGGACTTGACGCAGCACCAAGTCGCCGACTTCGAATGAGCGGCCGCGAACCCGTCGGCTGTGGTAGCGACGCAGCGCCTGCTGATATTTAGCTGACCGTAAGACCGCGACATCTCGAGCCTCGTCGAGTTGGTCGAGGTCATCCTGCTGTTCCTCGGTCCCCGTGCGCCGTGAGTTCTGCACTCTTGGCGCACCGTACTCAAGGTCGGTTGGGAGGACAGCCTCCGCTCCGAACACCAAGAAGAAAGGTGTGGACCCGGTCGACCGGGTTGGTGTGGTTCGTAGACTCCAAAGAACAAAGCGGTAGCTCGGCCCACCGTCCCGCGAATTTCTTCGGGCCGATCAAGATTCGCGGCTTGAGTCCTTGGAGGATCATGCCGTTGGCTCGCTTCGGCCTGGCCGTTGGCTGGGGTGTGCCAACGCCGCCTTGATCGACTCGGATATTAAAGTTGTCGCAGAACTCGAGGAACTCCTTCCTTGTGAACTGCGTCCGTTGTCGGTGATGATGGAGTTGGGCACCCGGCGGTAGACAATATCGCGGAAGAAGCTCGCCGTCACTGGCCGATGTGATCTTTGCCAACGGCTTGGCCGATCCACTTTGTGAACTTGTCCACGGCGACGAGTAAGTGAGTGAAGCCCCCGGGCGCCTTCTTGAAGGGCCCGACCAGATCGAGCCCCCAAACCGCGAAGGGCCACGTGATGGGGATTGTCTGCAGGGCTTGCGCAGGAAGGTGCATCTGCCTGGCGAAGAATTGGCACCCTTCGCAGGTGCGGACGATTTGGGTCGCATCTGCTACGGCGGTCGGCCAGTAGAAGCCTTGTCGGAAGGCTTTTCCTACCAGGGACCGTGGCGCGGCATGGTGCCCGCACACCCCGTCGTGGATGTCCAGCGAAGGTGCTTCCTTGGTCGGTGAACGCACTTCGAAGGATTCCTGACGGGCTCCTTTTGTAGAGGGCGCCGACCAGGGCGAAAGACTTAGCCCGCCGCGAGGCGCCGTGCCGGTGGTATCGGCGGGAGCAACCCGTTCGTCAATTGATCGACAAACGGTTGCCTCGATCGGTTTCGACGCCAGACGCCAAGTCCGACCCAGCGGGTGAGCATCCGGCGAAGATCGGCGGAGCGCCGTCTTCGGGAGTCGGTGGTGCCCTCGGCACTTGGGTCCAACCGATCGATGGGCCGAGGTCGGAAACGAAGATTCCAGGGGAACCGGCCCTTTCCGAGGCGAGGTTGGCGAGGAGTCGGCTTCACCGTTATAGCGTCGGTAGTCGTGATGGAGCTCGAAGCCCTTGAACTTCTCTTCGAGCTTGCGGACCTCCAGTGCAAGATGGCGGCCATCCGAGCGCCACGGGGCTCGGTGGCTTTCATCACTTGGTCGACGACCAGGCTTGAGTCGCCGTGAACGAGAGTCGCCGTGGCGCCAGGTCGGCGGCGATCCGAAGGCCATTGACGAGGGCTTGCATCGGCGACATTGTTGGTGGCGTCGAAGAGTAGGCGGATGGCATACCGAGAGCTTGTTGCCGAGGGAGATGATGACGACCCGCCGCCGCCCCATTCTTGGTGTAAGACCCATCGAAGTACATCGTCCAGTACTCCGGGTCCTCGACCACCGCAGGGACTTGCGCCTCGGTCCACTCGGCGACGAAGTCCGCCAAGACCTGGGACTTGATCGCCGTCCTGGGGACGTACGATATGTCGAGGCCATTGAGCTCGAGAGCCCACTTGGCGATTCTTCCGGTAGCGTCGCGGTTGTGGACGACTTCTCCGAGTGGTGAGGAGGTTACCACGGAGATGGGGTGTCGATCGAAGTAATGGGCAAGCTTCCTCTTGGTAATGAGCACTGAGTACAGCAACTTCTGTATCTAGGGATATCGGACCTTTGTTTCGGAGAGCACCTCGCTGATGAATTAGACCGGTCTCTGTACCTTGAAAACGCGGCCTTCCTCCGCTCGCTCCACAACAAGTGCCGCGCTGACGACCTGAGTCGTGGCGGCGATGTAGAGGAGCAAAGGCTCCTGCGGCTCCGGGGCGACCAGGACCGGAGGTGAGGTCAGAAAGGCCTTTAGTCGACTAAAGGCTTCCTGAGCTTCGTGGGTCCAGGAAAAGCGGTCGGACTTCTTCATCAGCTTGTAGAGTGGCATCCCGCGTCACGAGGCGTGGATACGAAGCGACTTAGTGCCGCGAGGCACCCCATCACCCTCGAACTCCTTCAGATCGTTGATTGGCCCCATCCTTGCGATAAGCGGAGATCTTATCACGGTTGGCTTCGATGCCGCACGGAGACGATGAATCCCAAAGAACTTGCCCTTGGGGACCCGAAGACGCATTTAGGGATTGAGCTTTATGCGAAACCGTCGGAGGTTCGCAAAGTCTCCTCCAGGTCGGCGATGAGGCCATCGACCTTCCTGGTCTTGACAACGATGTCATCGACGTGAGGCCGATGTTACGGCCAATTTGGTCTCAAAACACGCCGCATACATCGCCGTAGTGCGTGGCGCTGCGTTTTCAGACCAAAAGGCATCGTGGCGTAACAAAGACGAGCCAGACGGGTGATGAAGGAGGTCGCGAGCTGATCGGACTCCTTCATCGCAATCTGGTGATAGCCCGAATAGGCATCCAAAAAAGAAAGGGACTCGCACCCAGCGGTGGAGTCCACGACCTGGTCGATGCGAGGTAATGGGAATGGATCTTTCGGACATGCCTTGTTGAGGCTTGTGTAGTCAACACACATTCTCCATTGCCCCAACTTTTTCTTTACAAGGACGGGATTGGCGAGCCACTCGGGGTGACGCACCTCCCTTACAAAGCCGGCGGCCAAAAGTTTGGCGATCTCTTCCCCAATGGCCCGACGCTTTTCTTCGTCGAAACGGCGCAGGCGTTGGGCGACTGGTCTGGATCCCGGTCGAATGTTCAGGGAGTGCTCGGCGACCTCCTTTGGAACTCCTGGCATGTCCGAGGGTCTCCAAGCGAAGACGTCTCGGTTTGCTCGGAGGAAGTCGACGAGCGCGCCTTCCTATTTGGCGGTGAGGGCGGCCCCGACCCGCACGATCTTGGTGGGGTCTTCGGGATCAACAGCGACCTCCTTCGTATCCTCCGTGGACTTGAAGGAGCTAGGCCCCGACTGGCTGGAGTCGGGGGCGGATTCGGGGGCCTTCTCCTGGAGCTGGGCGAGCTCGGCGGAAGCGGCAGCCGCTGAAGCCCGGCTCATGCCGCTCGCTTGATTGTAGGCGAATTTGGAAGGATGTGGCCACGGTGATGACACCCTGCGGCCCTGGCATCTTCAGCTTGAGATAGGTGTAGTTGGGGACAGCCATGAACTTCGCGTAGCAAGGCCGTCCCAGGATGGCGTGGTAGGAGCCGGGAAAGTCCACAACCTCGAAGGTGAGGTTCTCAGTGCGGAAGTTGTCCGGGCTCCCAAAGGTGACGGGCATGCTGACCTGTCCGAGGGGGTGGGCCTGTTGACCTGGGACTACGCCGTGGAAAGGCGCCCTGCTTGGCCTGAGGGCGGAGCGAGGGACCCCCAGGGCATCCAGGGTCTCAACATACATGATGTTGAGACTGCTGCCGCTGTCCATGAGCACCTTGGTCAGGCGCTTCGTCCCCACGATGGGGTCGACGACGAGCGGGTAGCGTCCCGGGTGCGGGATGTGGTTGGGGTGGTCGGTCCGATCGAAGGTGATCGGGCACTCCGACCACCTTAAGTAGGAGGGCACGGCGGGGGTAGCCGTGTGAACCTCTCGGTGGGCGAGCTTCAACTGCCGCTTGTCGGCATAGCACTCGCCCTCCGAAGATCATGAGGCACCGCCGAGCCGTGGGAACTCGTCGGCCGCCCATCGCCCTTCGCCCGGCATCGGTGCCGGGTCGCGCTTCTTCCTTACCCCGCGATGTCGTGGGGTTTCCGAGAGAAACCGCTTCAAGACTTTGCGATCCGATACTTGTGTTTGACGGGATAGTCGTGGTTCGGCACGGACTATCCATCGATTTCGAATCGGTCGGGCGTCTGCCGGGCTCTGCTTTGGTCGGTCGGCCGGGCGACCATTCGCCTTCGCGACTCTGCTTCCCCTTCCGCTTCCTTTTGTCGGACGGCCGGCGGGGCGCCGCCCCGAGGTCGGGCTGCTTTTGTGGGCCGTCTTCCTTTCGAAGATGGCCCCCACGGCCTCCTCGCGGAGGCGTGATTGGTGGCGATGTCGAGGAGCTCCTTGGTGGTCCGGGTTTCAGACACCAGCTTGTGGACCAGGGCCTCGTGACGTGGTGCCGTAGATGAACGCCGACGACGGCGTCGGCGTCACGGATGTCGGGGAGCTCGTTGCACTGTTGGGAGAAGCGGCGGATGTAGTCCCGGAGGGTTTCCCCTGGCTGCTGCTTGCAGCTCTTCAGGTCCCAGGAGTTGCCAGGGCGTTTGTAGGTGCCCTAGAAGTTCCCGACGAAAAGGTTCGTCAGGTCGGCCCAGCTGCCGATGGTGTCTGCGGGCAGGTACTCGAGCCAGGCTCGAGCTGAGTCCGCAAGGTAGATGGGGAGATACTGGATGACGAAGGAGTCATCCGTCGCTCCCCCAGCTCGGCAGGCGAGCCGATAGTCTTCTAGCCAGACACTAGGGTTGGTGGCCCCTGTGTATTTGGCTATGTTAGTCGGGGCCCGGAACCTGGTCGGGAAGTCGGCATTGCAGATGAGGCGGGTGAACGCACGAGGCCCGGGACCGTCGAATCCCGGGTCGGGATGGTTGCGTCGCCCGCTATCGGCGACCTGCGAGGGCGCTGCTGCATCGGTAGCTCTCCTTCGCGCCTCGAGGGTGGTGCGAAGATCATACTTGTCCCCCAGGCGGTGGCGCACCGGGGTGTATGATGCCTGGGGGAGCTCGTGGAGCGGGGCCGTCTTGGCTGGGCTCCGTCGGCCGGAGTGGCCCAGGCGGCCCGAAGTGGCGCCCGTCCGTCGGGAGCCGGAGCCTTGGGCGTGGCCGAACGACAAAGACGCTCTACCGCCCCGAGGTTCTGATAGGTGGCCTTGGCTTCTGGCTCTGTTGGCTCAGGCAGCCCTCGGAGCAGCATTGCCGCCGCAGCAATGTTCTGGTTGGCGTGAGGGAAGAACGGAAGGCCGTTCGTCTCCTCGGCCAACTGCTGATGCACCTGACGCGCGCGGGCGCGCGCGCCGGAGGCGAGTGGTGGGTTAGGCTGACGGCGCTCCAGCTCGGCCTAGAGCTTGTCGAGTTTGGCCTTTCGGGCCTCTAGCTCCTCGCGCTGTTGCCGAAGGTCGGCGAAGCGTTGTAGGTGATGTGCGTCGTCTTCCCACCGGGATTCCTCCCGCCGCGCTTCGTCGCGCGGGAGGAGGGTCCCGAGGGTAGCGGGGGTGGAGGACGGTTCCGCCGCGCCCGTCATGTTGCACTCATGGAGTACGCCTGCGAGGGGATACTCTTTGTCGGAGCTAGAGCCGTGGCTGGAGGAATCCGCCAGCAGGTCGTGGAGGGAAGCCGGCGCGTAGCCGGCCATGGCCACGAGTTGAGAGCCCGTGGAGGGTGGAACCGCCGCTCGCCGCAGCTTGTAGGCGGCGTCGCCAGAGCAAAGGCGATGCCGACGCGACGGCCCGCCGCATGGCGGCGGGGGCCTCGAGGCGGAGGTTGCTGAGGACATCAGCAACCGCATCCAGGCTTGCGGACGGCGCCCGGTCCCGGACGGCAGCGGGAATGAGGAGAAGCTCTCCCGCCGTGGTGACGATGAAGTCGAGGGCGCCGAAGCGGATCCACCTCGACATCGGGCGAATCGTAGTGGGAGGAGGCCATCGTGAGGAGAATGGGAACCCAAGATGAGGATGTCGGTGAAGACGCCGCGAGAGCCCCTACCGGGCGCGCCAACCGCTTGCAGCCGTGCACCAGCAATACGAATTTGTGGTCGGATGGGGTCGCGCGCTCCTCTCCCGAATGGTCGACTCAAGGAGCCAGGTGATGTATCTTGGTTCGGGCTGAACGTCCCTACTCGATTCGTTCGGTGTGGGTGTATTGATCTTTGGGCGATGAACGAGAGGTATACAAGCGAGGCAGGAGTCGGTCCGACCGATCCCGGTGTTTTGCTAGGGAGTTGCGGCTACCTAGAAGACTGCTTTTTTCCATCGCCCCTCCCTCTCGGGCCTGCCTCTCCTTATATAGACGGAGGAGGTGTTACACGGGAGTTTGGGAAAACCGCGAGGAAGGGGGCCTACGTGTCTCGAGTCCGGTTTGCCTTGTCCAATCGACCCCGCCGCCCCGAGGTGGTTGGTGGCTCTGTGATGAGTGGTCTTGCGTAGTGCTGTCTGGATGACATATCGTGTGGTGCTCCTGTCAGCCTCGGTGGCTTTAATGGCGCTTGACTTTGCCCTGGGCCTCGGGAGTGGGCGTATTCTTCTGCGGTGTGCCAGGCGATGGGACGGGGGCTTGACTTCTTCGGTGGCTCCTCTGACAGTCTTGGGAAGGAGCCGCCTGCCCCGGTACGGACGCCAGGGGACGCTGCGCACAAGGCAACGGTCTGACTCCGGCGTGGGCCTCGCCGCTCAGACGCGAGTGGAGCTTGGCCGATCATGAAGCTTCAACATTAGGCGGTCGGAGCCCGCCGACCGCCCGGGATCGGAGTCCGCCGACCGTCCAGGGCCGGTCCTGCACAGGTCGGGGTTCGCTCTCCGCGGCCCAAGTACCTTTCGGCAGTGCTGGGCCTTCGCCGCGGTTGGTCAGCCCGTTCGCGTTTTCGGGCTGATGGGGGTACCCATGGTACGGGTACTCCTCACATATCTACTTCTGCAATTCTTATGAACTCCTTAACTCTCCTCTAAAATTCAGCACTCACACGACTTTTTTGATACATCCATTCTTCACGGTCCATCTACAATTAAACCACAAACAATAAATTAATAATGCCAACGAGCGACAACTAACTATTTAATTACCTACGCATAATAGAGGAGATATGCATATTTAAAATTTGACATCAACCATGATATCTAAATACTTAATGCACTAATCAATGAAATAAAAGAAGGGTTGAAGCATTAACAAAGTTGAGAAATTGAATGATCTTAAAGAAACGTCTATCTGTTGACCAACTAAGTACGTACCAACGATGACTCCTAATTACTAATTAGGTCAGGTCCTAATCCCATTCGAGAATATGTGGTTCAAGCAAGTTCCTAAGCTGCTGTACAACTCCAAAGAAAATTTCGGCAGCATCTCGCCGCTGTTCTCCAAATACACATCTCAACAACAGGTCAAGAGGATGTGTATTCAAAGAACACCAGGGAGATGCTGCCGAAACTTTTGTACAACAGCTTAAGAACTTGCCCGAGCCACATATCCTTGAACTGTCCAAAAAACGTGGACAATTCGAGACTGCTTATTTATAATTATGCCATTTTAGCATATTTATAAACAAGCACCCTCGAACGGGAGACGCATAGGTTACGCAACCTAAACTACTCTACCATTGATCATATTAATTATATTAAAACAATAATGACATGTAATGTACACATTCACCAAATAAAAAAAATTAATTTAATTCGTACTGCAATATTGAAGGGATTAATTTGTAGGAATTAATGCTAATCACCTTTTGAAGAAAACCACAAATGAGGGGAAATCTAGCTCCTGATCAAGCTAGCTAGGGTTTAAATTAACTTTAACCCTCAACCCACTGATCTCCTTCACGATTTAATTTCTCAACCATATTGGTTTAACCATATGGGCTAATGATAGATAACACATTCACCAAATCAAAATCGAATAATGTATTAATGTAAAATTGAAGGGATTTGAAGGAATGCCCACTTTTTGAAGAAAACCACAAATATGCTAGGCAGGAAAATAGAGAAATCTCCTCAATGTATCGAATTACCCTCTCCACACACATACATCCTCAAGACTTTCATATTTTCTCATCCAAATATAAGTTTAAACCAGAGTATTTGTTTTTTGAGGCAACAGTGGTATTTTTTGGCTCCAGAACACCAACTCAACGAGAGTTATAAGTTCATCCCAAGTCCCGACGGTACATATATATATAACCTAGCGCCTCATCACAATCGGTTCTATACAAGAACAGTTTGTGATTAAATGGTTATCACAGTCGATTCTCTATAAAACTGACTGTGATAATTTGGATCCTCAACACTGTCGGTTTCTTTATAGAACCGACACAGATAATATATCACAGTCGGTTCTGGATAAGAACCGACACTGATATTCATCCATCCCTTTATCTTCCCCTCCAATTAAACCGTTCAAACATAGCATTCACACCATCGTGTTCCCCGATCAATAAGCAGCCTATATATAAAGTACGCTAGGTCTCTCTGGTCATCGGTAGTCTTCCATAGCTCCTGTCTTCTCTGTCTCTTCGAGCGTAGCAATGGCAGCGCCTCATTCTCCGGTAAGCTCTGACTCCTCCGTGGAGTCACCTCTCCATCCTCCAGCATCATCACCGCCGTCGGCAGCGCCGCCTCAGCCCCCGGCGCCTCACTCTGGCCGGGCGCCATCACCGCCGCCCCCGCTGTCTCCCGACGTCTCTCCCGGCGCCTCACCCCGGTCGGGCGCCTTCAACGCCACCAAGAAGCGCCCGAGAGACGAGGAGGAGGAGGAGGAGGAGTACGAGTGGGTCACCACCCCTTGGGGGACCGATGCCTCGTCTGGTTCATCATCGGAGGATGAACCACGCGGTGTCACCTCCAGCGACAACGACTCCAGTGACAGCGACTCCGGCGACTCAAGTGACTCCTTACCCTCGGGCAAGAGCAGCGAGTGGTAATGTAATATTAATTATAATGTGTTCTGTTAATATGTTTATATAATTATAAACAATTAATGTTATATATTGTAATTAAGTATAATGTGTGTAAAATGGTATATATAATATTATTATCTGCTGCTACTATAATGTTATATATAAAATATATATAATTTGCATCACTGCATGTCTATATAAATTGTCTGAGAGTTGAACCAAGAGTTGGGATTGGAGCAGAGATACTGATCCTTCTGAGGAACATTATTGTTCATCATCTGAAAAAACAAACCTTACACAATTTGACAATACACACAGAACATTCACAAAACCACATAACATTTGATACATCACTGTCGGTTCTTCAGGACCGACATAGATAATAATATTATCTGTGTTGGTTAGGCATAAAAACTGATTGTGATGAGTGTATCATTATCACAGTCGGTTTTTATCCCTAACCGACACAAATAATATTGTATTATATGTGTCGGTTCTACAAATAAACCGATAGTGATTAGTGTGCTACATATCACAGTCGGTTCTAGTTAGAACCGACTGTGATGAGAGTTTTCATCACAATCGGTTCTTGTGTGGAACCGATTGTGATAACTCTGTCACGCAAATTTGTGACATATCACAATCAGTGTTTTCGCAAAAGTTAGTAACCGACACAGATGAAGCGATAGTGATGTCCTGTTCTGTAGTAGTGTACCATGGTAGTTCTATAAGCCTCAACCAGGTAAACTTGTCGGGAGAGCTCCAGCCCTACGTGATTAATGTAAAAGCAGTTATTGGCATATGTGACAACTTACGACAGTTGGCCAAGAGACACAATTTATTAGGGGTCACTTAACATAACGGTTATGTCTACAACCATGATTTAAAAGAAGCCTTGCCCTATTCAAATCCGTGGAGCTGAAGTTGTGAGTATATTAAGAGTGTTTGGATTGGTCATTTTGTTTACATTTTAGATTAAAAATATAAACTTAATTCACTTTATTTTAAAAAATTTAGATATGAGGTGGAGCTAGGATCTAGAGCTCTACCAAATAGGACCTTAGTAACAAACTAGTTGGAAGCTAACAATGACCATCTATGACCAAGAGACGATCAGTCGTACGGTTCTATAAGCCGTGGCTAGGTAAATTGGTCCAGAGACATGGCAGTGTTCCACGTGATAACGTGAAACCAGTTATTGATGCATCTAGCAACTTACGATGGTTAGCCAAAAGGCACAACAGTTGATCAAAGGACACGACAGTTTAAGACTCAATAAAAACACGTATATGAAATAACAAGTGCACTGTCACCTCTTATATATATACATAAATAGAGTGGCCTAAATACCTCAAAACACATCAAGTTTATTCATGCAGCCTAAATACCTCAAAACACATCAAGTTTATTCATGCAACATTCCTTCTATCGAAAGCATTAATAAATTTGATTTGATTATGCTCTGTTATATTTTTACCTTTCGGTAAGTTTCGTAGAGCGGCCTGGTATCGACACGGTGCTTCTCGAGGGTTCAATCCACTCCAGTCACTTTGGAGAGACCTACGTAGGATCTCTCGCTTTATTGTTTCGTACGAAATTTGGTTTAGTAGTTTTTTTATAAAAAAAATAGGTGGATTTTAACGTAATTTTTGTTTTTCCGAGTGTTTTGTAAAAAAAATGGGCTGACTAGGAGCCGACGGTGATTTTGCGTTACCACGGATCGTTTTTGTAGAACGACCAGTGGAGGATTCGTTCGTGAATATACGGAATTAAGAGGTCTTTTCTGCAAAATTACCGTAAAAGGACCTAGATGCAAATTTAGATTTTACAAAAACAACCGTGGAGGACTTGTTCGTGAATCCGCGAAGCTACAGGGTCCTTTTTGCAAAATTATCAATAAAAGGACATAAATATAATTTCAGAATTTATAGATGACCTTTTCGCCAAAAAAGGTGGCACATGGAAGGACGGGCTGGTCAGGAAGTTCTTCCGCTTTAATATAGTAACTAGGAGCCAATGGTGATTTTGTGTTACCACGGGTCGTTTTTGTAGAACGACCAGTGGAGGATCCGTTCGTGAATATTTGGAATTACAAAGTCTTTTATGCAAAATTATCATAAAAGGACCTAGATGTAAATTCAGATTTTACAAAAACTCGCTTTAATATCGACCAGTGGAGGATCCGTTCGTGCATATACGGAATTACGAGGTCTTTTCTGCAAAATTACCGTAAAAGGATCTAGATGTAAATTCAGATTTTACAAAAACAACCGTGGAGAACTCGTTCACTAATCCACGAAGCTATGGGCTCCTTTTTGCAAAATTATCAGTGAAAGGACCTAAATGTAATTTCAGAATTTATAGAGGACCTTTCGCAAAAAAGGTGACACGTGGAAGGACTGGCTGGTCGGGAAGTTCTTCCTGTTTAATATAGTAATTTATAGAGGACTTTTCGCAAAAAAAGGTGACACGTGGAAGGACTAGCTGGTCAGGAAATTCTTTCGCTTTAATATAGTAATATATATATTAGTAGGTTTTAAGCCCGTTTGTGAAGAGGCGTCCGTGTGCCTTTAGCTCGCATCCGACAGGGGTCAAGGTGCGGTTGATGACGAGTGTTGGTCACTGCTGTGAAGAACGGCGTACTCAATCGATTAGTCAACCCATTAATCAGTGATGGTGACTAAACCAATATAAATAATTTAATCAGAATGTAATTAATGCAGTCAAATGATTAATTGACTGTATAATCCAATTAATCGGTTGTTTTCTGATTAATCATCCATTTGTTCTTGTTTAATCATGAAATTGATTATTTTTATTCACTAAGTACGATGGATTAATTTCTAATATTAATTCAAAGTGTTTATAATATGTATCTTTTACGTGAAGTATAAACACTGAAATGTGAAACACGTTTTGTTTTAGAATAACTTTGGGTTACTAAGATATTTCTAATTAATTATAAATATAGATAAATATATTAATAAGAATGTATAATTATCTGTTAAATTCTGATTAGTTGGTTATATTGAAATTAATCATTTAGTGATACCACATCCGTCTAGCGAACGAATACCGTTTTTTACAACACTGATGTTGACAGAACGTATGCAGAAATATTGATGGTTAAGGAAATTATCCTTTATACTTGGAACTTCTCGAATTAAATATTATATCTTTCTAGGTTAGATTCAATCTTATTATACAAGTTTAAGTCGTGGGCACTTCGACGAGAAAAATTTGTTGGCTATGCTTTGCCGACCATAATAAAGACATGCCAAATTAAGGATTGGATGTTTTTTTTAGAATTTTTAATATACTTCTTTTTTTTCCAACTAGCATCCATCCATGGTCGTGATTTGTTAAATGTACTAGGACCCCCTAATCAAGGAGCGGATGTTTCTATCTTTGTGAGAATTTTTTGAATTTTTATTTTGTTTATTAGAGCTTTTGACCTTATATCATGAGCTTTTTAATTTTTTTGATTAGAGCTTTTGATCATGTATCTTGAGATTTTAATTTTTTTATTAGAGTTTTTGACCATATATTATGAGCTTTTAATATATAACGTTCAATTTCTATCTTTCTTATCAGACCATGCATGGATGCTTAGCTCGGTTGTATACCAAGAATCTACCTGTTCGATAGAGCTGTGAATTCGATTTACCGAGTAGTGAATTGCATTAGGCTAATATACTAATTACCATTGAGCTGTCCCTGTCAATAACATGTTGTATGATCTGTAACCAATTGGAAGCCGCTTGACTTCTTCCATTTATTTGCTTCTAACATGTTTATATGTGTCCACTTAGGATACAAATGAAAATAAGACGATTGCTTTTGTTCACGTAGATGGTTTGCTCAACAGACTACTTTAATTCTTAAGAAAATTCCTTATTTGCTACTTAAAGTTGACCGGATCCCTAAATTACCATCGTGAAACTGATCCTCTCTTCATTGTAATCGGATCTCAAATTTCATCCTATTTTCCTTCAGTGCAATTGATGGTTTTTACCATTTGTTTTCATCTTCTTGATTGATTTGGTCTGTGGTAGGTGTTCTCATTGTTGAAGCAGTATCCATCCAAGTTGATGAGCAATCTCATTCACACCAACATGGATCGTTTTCACCTTGTGTCTTGAATGCACGATCTAGCCTCCAACTTAGCCGAATTGCGTTTGAACATACCAGCTAATGTCCAACCGCACTGCTTATCTTCCCCGAGACAATGTAGCTCTTTATAACCTCTGAAGTGACTTTGCTATAAGCATAAATAAGCTTCATAATAGATTCTCAAAACCTGCTAATTCTGTAGTGTTGACAAGAACGTGCGGCAACTCAGCACATGTATGTGTTGTTTAATTTCCCAAAATTGTTGCTCTTTATAATCCCCAAAAAACTCTAAAGTGTTAGGTTAGGTTTGTTAATCATTGCTAATTGGCAGTTAAAGGGAGAAAATCAATCTGTATTTTTAAGTGCTATATTGATCAATCTACATGTAGCACCGTAAGACTTTTATTAGGATAATAGCATTATCACGATTTTTGAAAATTCCTCAACCTTAATCATCAATTGAAAACTTTATGGAAATATTAGTGATGTATTAGAACCATTCACAAAAAATTTCAAAAAAATTTAACATGGTTTGAATCATTTGTCATTTTATTGAAATTTATCGGTCAGCTTCAGTAGCACTGTCCGAATTTTTGAAAATTCCACAAGCTTGATCATTATCTAAAAATTTTATAGAAATATTATGGATATGTCAAGACTATCCACAAAATTTTTTAAAAGTTTCTAATGTGGGTTGCACCATTTCTTATTCGGTTGAAATTTGCCGGTTAGTCTTTTATCAGGATATTAGCACTGTCAGAATTTTTAAAAATTCCTCAGCCATGATCATCATCTTAAATCTTTATGGGAACATTAGTAATGTGTCAGGGCCATTTTATAAAAAAAATTCAAAAAAATTTGACACATTTTGCACCAATTTTCATTTGATTAAAAATCACTAATATCTCTACAATCTCAGTCAAAAAGCAACCGTATCTGAATTTTCTTTTTGTATTTTGTCTAGATTTCATCCAAAATAATGAGATTTTATCAAAATTTTGAATTTTGAAAGGTGACGAGATATGAACCAAAATTTAAAAATTGTAATTGTTTTCAAAATTAGAATTACAAAATTTTAACTTCCAAATATCTACGAATGAGACCTTTTCTTGTACTTACTTTCTTATATTTTTGGACTGATTTCGAAGCAACTTGATAGCATGTAATTAGCTAGTATATACAACTTAATCTACATAAACATATGGGCTAGAGGTCTGGTAATATTAACATCCCTTAGAGCATCTCCAACAGTTACTTATCCCATTCCTTATCTCATAAAATGAGTAATCCGTACGCATTTTCGCTACTATTCATGCTCCAACAGTTACCGATCTCCTTCCCCATTTTTACAGATTGGAGAGAGAATCCCGAAATCCCAGGATTCTCTCTCCGTTCCCCATCGCTTCCCGTCTGCTCAGTGCTCAACGATCCTCTCTCTCCCGCGCCCGCGAGGAAGCTGCTAGGAGGCGACAGCTTCGCCGCTCCGTCCTCTTCGTCGTCGACCTGGTCAATCCGTCCTTGCCTCCGTCGCCCTCCATCTCTCCTCCTCGTCCCTCTCCTGCCATCCTTCTAATCTCCTCCGCCGCCACCGCCGACGCCAACCACGAGGTGGAGGGAGCTCTGGATCTCCCCCGCAGGCCACGTCGCTGACGTGCGCGATTGGAGGGAGGGGGGAGGTGAAGCTAGATTCGGACTAGGGGGTGAATCGGCGAGGTGAGCATTGGCGTGCTCGTGGTCCCGCTCCTCCCCGATCTATTACCAGCTTGGTCTCTCTTCCGTTTGTCCCCGATCTACTTTCCCCCAATTCGCTCCCTTGCGTGCGATTTGATTTTGTCAAGGGTCCGCGGAAAATTTCCCAACCCGACGTCGAATCCGATGGCAGCCAACGCCGGTAACAAGATCTGCAACGCCAAACTGGTGCGGATTCCAATCTCGAGTACTCAACTTTGGTTATTGATTTCACCGCAGATCGAATCGCGTGGGCTGGATCTTGATCGGCAGTATTTGGCTAATTCCAATGTTACCTCGTGGGACTGGTTCCGATCATATATTTCGGTTGCCTCTTAAGGATGGTTGTGGACCTTGTGTTATGGCAGGATGTGGAATGAGCACTATTTGTCACAACCCTAAATGCAACACACTAGATATACATACTTTGATATATTTTAGGAGCTTTGGCCTCTAGGTGCATTGAGCATTATACAATAAGCAAATTCATTGAATTCGAAATTAGTTTTTATGTTATGTTTGTTTCTTCACTTTTGTCTATAGTTTATTCTATCATAGGTTCTAACTTTTAATTCTGTTTTTGGCCATCAAAAGTTCAAAACCAATTGGTGATTTAGACTTTTGTTGGAGACCATGCTTTGTTTTGGTGTTAGAAAAAGCATCACATGGTATTGTGTTAAGTTTGGAATGCGGAAGAGTCAAAAGGATGACTCCTTGAAAGTACAACATTTGTTTTGTTTTTTTTTTAGCTCTCTATTATTTCTAATGTTGTCTTTTTACCTCAATTGGACTATAGGCTGCCGACAATGAGCATAGAAGAAGCTGGCTTACGTGAGATGAAAATGATGGAGAAATAGCAAGAAAGAACTGCTAAGATGATTGAAGACTCAAACTCTGCTTGGTACAAGGATGGCAGTAGGTCAGCCAAAGAGGACGAGGATGCTGAAGAGGAGAAAGCAAGAGCATGGGATGACTGGAAGGATTATAATCCCCGTGGTGCAGGCAACAATGCTTGTGATTTTAGTATTAACTCATGTCTTAGATGGTGCAAAATGTATGTCAACATATGGTGATTAATTTTTGTCGCCTTTGATGTTTCACAAGAACGTGTATATCAATGATGATTTTGAGATCATAAATGGTCCCCTAGTCCATGTCTGAATTCCATTTTGCGCCAGGCAATTTTTACGATTGATCACTAATTTATGTTGTGATGAGTTTGAAATTTACTGTGAAACATATTGATGTTGCGTTGTTAGAACTTAGGATCATATGGACTATGAAATTTTGACGTTTTCATGTGCTTTGATTGTAAGGTTCTTCTTGGAGATGTTATTTATCCTACAAATTGAGAAGGAGAGTAATGGAGGGAGTGTAAGGTATGAGATTATGTAAACTTGAGAGGAAAACATTGTGGAATATTTACTTGTTCTTTCTTTTGGAGGGCAAAAGGAAGTTTTTCCTTCAATCAAATGAGGAAAAAGGTCCACTTTGAATTGTTTTCCTGGTTGTATGACTAATGGTTGTATGACTATTGTGGTGACTCATTGAGATATGCTAAATTGTGAACATTTAGAAATGGGTAAGGTTTAGAAGTGCAAATGGTTGTGTATATATAGCCCAAAAAATATAGTCGTTACGATATAGCCGTTATAATATATCTGTTACGATGGCCGTTAGAATTAATTAGGACAATAGACAACCATAGTTTTTGTGTTTCCAGGGGGTTCTCCATTGTTGTTGTAATTTCATTTATTTTGCTTTTTCTGTAGCTGTTCATTTCTCTTCTGTAGCTGAAGGAGAGGAGAGCTACGAGTTCACGGAGAAGAAGAGCTACGAGTTCCTGATAAATGACATGGTATATTTACTATTAATGGCCTTAGATACATGGAGAAAGGATGTGCAGATATGGCTATATAGACGAATAAGAATGAAACACGAGTTTGTGTAATGTGTAAAGTACACCAGAGGTCATCAAACTTTCCCTGTTGGGATGTCTAACATAAATTGAGATATGAAATACATAATTGTAACATAATTGATTTATTTAAAGATTCCCATTACAATAGGAATGAAATGTAAATTAGCACATAATTAAAACACTACTGAATTACATCCCTCCATAACGCTGCCATAAGTGCTCCACTAGATCGTCTTGAAGCTAGTGGTGAGTTTGCATGTTTCGAATGGAATGATGAGTTTGAATAAACTCAAATAGTTCAGGTGTATGTTCATGTGACTTCAAAACTCTTTCTCCCATTCCTTCATAATTATAATAAAGTGGTCCTCAGTCGCGCTCATCTTCAACTATCATGTTGTGCATGATGATACATGCTGTCATGATATCTCTTAGTGTTTGTTGATCCCAGAAACGTGCTGGTCTTCGTACAATTGCAAAACGAGATTGCAGAACTCCAAAGGCTCATTCAACATCCTTCCTAGCTGCCTCTTGAGCTTGGGCGAAATATTTGTTCTTATTCCCTTAGGGAGCTGGTATTGTCTTCACAAATGTTGCCCATGAAGGATATGCTAAATTGTGAACATTCAGAAATGGGCAAGGCTTGGAAGTGCAAATGGCTGTGCATATATAGCCCAAAAAAATATAGCCGTTACGATATAGCCGTTACAATATAGCTGTTACAATATAACCGCTATGATGGCCGTTAGAACAAATTTTAAATTTTGTATTTAAAAATAGCCGTTTGAATTTTTCCGTTAAAAAATAAATATTGTTCATATGGCAGTTATGAAATATGATTATAATATAGGAGGGAGAAAATAGAGAGTGGGATTTGGGGAATGCTGTTGGAGAGGGAAGAGATATAGGGAAAATCTTTTTAGGGAATTCTCTATATAGGGATATAGGGAACCAGATTTAGGGAATGCTGTTGGAGATGGCCCTGGAATTGGTGAGCTCCCAGTCACCCCACGTGGCACTCCACGGCGTTTTGCAAAAAAACCCATCCGTTCCTTCAAATTACGGATAGGTCCTCGCGAATTTACGAATAAGTCCTTTGTAATTTTTTGTGAGGGGAAGAAAAAATTTTCTGGATCGCGTTTAGGTCCCTGGCTCGCTACTTTACGGAAAGAGCCTCCCGTTAGATGTAAATCACGAGCGAGCCCTTTTCTACTTTTTCGGAATAGCGGTGAGGTTCAAAACTATAACAAATAGGTCCCCGATTTTTACAACCAGGTCCTTTCTTCATTTTCCCCGAAAAAAATATTTTCGTCAACAGAAAAATGTGTACTTTTTTTTTGCTCGGTCTCTAAGGTTTCTCGAGCCTCCAAAAAATTTGAACATACGTCTAAGTCTACTTTTTCTCCGGAAAAAAAGCAAACGCATTTTTTGTTCATGCGGGCGGCGTGCGCCGCGCTTACGGGCCCAGGTCCTTTCTCCGTTTTTCCGAAAAAAATATTTTCGTCAACAGAAAGATGTGTACTTTTCTTCTGGCTCGGTATCTAAGGTTTCTCGAGCCTAAAAAATTTTTGAAAATACGTCTAAGTTTTTTTTTCTCCGGAAAAAAGACGCAAAATCATTTTTCGTTCACGCGCACGACGTGCGCCGCACTTACGAGCCCAGGTCCTTTCTCTGTTTTTCTGAAGCAAAAACAAATTCGTTAACAGAAATATGTGTACTTTTCTTTCGTCTCGGTCTCTAAGGTTTCTCTAGCCTCCAAAATTTTTAAAAATGCATCTAAATCTATTTTTTCTCCGAAAAAAAAACACAAAATCATTTTTCGTTCACGCGCGCGGCGTGCGCCGCGCTTATATCTTCCTAGTTAGCTACTACTCCCCACAACTATACCTACAAATATAGATAGACAACATAGCATTCATTAGCTGGGTTGTATACCAAGAATGTACTTGTTCGATAGAGCTGTGAATTCGATTTACCGAGTAGTGAATTGCATTAGGCTAATATACTAATTACCATTGAGTTGTCCCTGTCAATAACACGCTGTATGATCTATAACCAATTAGAAGCCGCTTGACTTCTTCCATTTATTTACTCCTAAAATGTTTATATGTGTCCACTTATTAGGATACATATGAACATAAGACAATTGCTTTTGTTCACGTATATGGTTTGCTCAACTGACTACTTTAATTCTTGAGAAAATTCCTTATTTACTACTTAAAGTTGGCCGAATTTTTAAAATACCATCGCGAAATTGCTCCCCTCTTCATTGCAATTGGATCTCAAATTTCATCATATTTTCCACTCCCATTAGACGACTGTAGAGGGCTGCATTAAATCTCCTGAAGTTATCAGATTTTGCACAAATGACATTCTTACCCCTTCAAAGATGGTATGCCATTCGCTTACCTGTGCAGCAGCACAATCCTGTCAAATGCAGCATTCAAACTTTTTGTTTCCCATTTGTTGCCCATTCCTTGATCCTCTCATGTAGGCAAGATATCCATCAGCTCATCGATTCTACTATGTTGTTCTAATTGCGCTGAGTTTAATATAGCACATCAATTATTATTGCTTCCGTCTAAATTAATATAAGATGATGTCAAGGTTCCTCCTTAATAAGGGATTGCCATTTTCAATTGTGCCTAATGGAACACACATAGCATATGAAGAACCAAGAATTGGAGCAATTGGGCAATCGAGGCTCACCTGTTGGAATTAATCTTGTAAACAAGAGAGAAGTCCGAATCCTACAAGGAAAGTGTCATTTTCCTATTAGGATTGTTGAATCCTATTCCGTTTCTTAGGGTTGTAGTTTGGGTATAAATATAGGCGTAGTCATGAGTTTTGTAAGCAGGAAACAAGCCAACAAGCGAGAAATAAAGAAGAGAAAATTGTTCCAAGATTTTTCTGGGTGTTCTATTCCAACAATTAGTATCAGAGCTTAAGGTTTCAGATTAATATGTTGCCCCCGGGAGGAGGAGACTCCCGAGGGGCGGCACCCAAGGAAGCAGGCGGCCAATCCAAGTCTTCATACCATCAAAGTTGCGTCACAAGCGGGAAGAGGCGACAAGAAGATGTGGCTATGAAAGGGTGGAGGAGATGTGTCTCCCTGATACGCGCTATTGACGAGCACGTCGATAACCGATGCGACAAGATAGCAATGATGATCATCTGTGTGTGCAGTGCAAGTCGAATTTGAGTCCACTTGCAACATGATGTTGACTCTGGGACGTTGAAGAGATGCGTTCGTCGTTCCAAAGTCAAGTCCGTCCAAAGTCGAGTTCGTCAAGGAATAGTCTGTACATGATGCATGTGTGGTGGATGCTCGTTCTTGTAGGTGTGTCCAAGTTTTCTCTTGCAGGTAAGTTCTAATGCGAGTATGCATTGCCGTCAACGGTGAAAAGACAATTGGAGTTGCGTCAAAAGGTCATGATTGTCAACGAGGTGCATCACCGGTAGTATGGCTAGTAAGAGGAAGGCGGAACTCCTTGGAGAAGCATTCATCGTCGTGTGTCGAATAAAAGTTAGGCAAATCGTAGTTGTGACCGATTGCTTCAACAAGTTAGAAAAATAGATGTTACAAGATTAAAGGGGGGAATTAATCTTGTAAACAAGAGAGGAGTTCGAATCCTACAAGGAAAGGGTCCTTTTCCTATTAGGATTGTTGGATCCTATTCCGTTTCTTAGAGTTGTAGTTTGAGTATAAATATAGGGGTAGTCATGAGTTTTATAAGCACGAAGCAAGTCAACAAATATAAGGGTTTTTATAAGTTTCATCCGGATATTTTCTTTAGCAACCATCATCCAAATTCTGGGTCATTGGATTTGCTTTCAGATCGATGCACCCCCCCTGAATTCGAGGTGGGTTAATCCTACGGATGTGTGTTTTGATCGTACGGTCCAAAGTTTGGATGATCTTTAGGACAAAAACATTCGGATGATGCCTATACACTCCCAATGAGAAATAGAGAAGAGAAAATTATTTCAAGATTTCTGGATGTCCTATTCCAACATCACCGTGAGCTCTCCGGTGTCGAGGAGGGCAGCGACGATGAACATGTGAAACTAGTGGCTGATGACCTTGAGCTGCTTGTGGATGTCGAGGTGCTCCCAGAGCACATGCTCCACCCTGGTCCTTCCCTCTCAACCTCGATGAGCAGCGTGCTGGCGAAGTCCTTGAGCCTGAGCCCTTGGAGGTGGCAGATGAGGCAGAAGAGGATGCAGGTGAGGAGGCAAATGGCGCTGCGGTACATCCAGGAGGCCATCTCGAGGGAGCATGTGAGGGCGTTGCTGAGCATGATGTTGGCGAAGAAGGGGGTGTGGTCGAAGGAGGTGGCGTACCACCAGGCCTTGTAGGCAGCCTCGGCGGTGAAGCAGGTGACGACGAGGGAGGCGAGGAGGTGGAAAGAGGAGAGGTGCGTGGTGTAGTTGGTGCAGAGCTTGTCGAGGTAGAGCAGCCTGCGAAGGCCGATGTGGTTGGAAATGGATGAGAGGCAGAGAAAGCCTATAGCGAGAGTGAGAGCTAGATGACAGCGGAGAGCCCGTTGCTTCTTCTATGATGCCTTATGCGTTTCGAGTGTCCTCGAAGCCAGAGTGCAAACGTCCGCTACGCTCGTCGTGTCCAAGGCTCCAAGCTCACTGGGAGCTCGCCGACGTGTCCAAGCTCATGGGGAGCTCGCGGGAAATGGATGAGAGGTAGAGAAAGCCCGCGGTGGAGAGTGAGAGCTAGACGACAGCGAAGAGCCCGCTACTTCTTCTACGATGCCTTATGCGTTTTGGGTGTCACCGAAGCTAGAGTGCAAACGTCCACTGTGCTCGTCGTGTCTAAGAGCACACGGGGAGCTCACCGACGTCGGTGAGGATGATGCTGAGGAGGTGGTGCAGGACGCTGCGGTGGTTAGCAATTGTCGGCGTTCAACACCTCACCGCCAAGTGCAATGGCCAGATCTACACACGACGGGCCAGATCAAGGAGGGTATTGGATGGCGGAAGAAGCCAGCTGTCGCCTTCTTGTTCCGGGCTGGACTCCTGCTACCGTCTCTTCATTGCTCTGAGGTGGGACATCGCCTCCTCCTCTTTGCTCAGGCTAGACAGTAAGGGTGGAGAGGTTAGCCAATGGCGCTGCCACCTCCTCTTTGCTCCCTCTCTTCTACTGCTAAAGCTCCACCACTAGCGTGGTGTGGCACCATTTGGTTGGTGGTCACCGGAGGGGTCAAGAGAAGGTATGGTGGAGGCCATAGCAATGGAGGTTGGTGATGAACTAAGGAACATGTGGAAGAAGAAGAGGTGGTTGTCTGTCTCTAAGCCAAATGGCAAAAATGTCTTTTCGCATCACATGTAACAGTGAACTTATGCAGAGGTGATGGAAGTGGCATACAGGAAAGAAACTTTTTCTAGTGGCAAATCCAGGATCCGGCCAACTCTTAGTGGCAAATAAGGAATTTTCTCACATATTTATGGTATAAATATTGTGATAATTACTAGCTATATAAATACATTCACATGTATGGAGTACATGTTTTTAATAAGAATATTCTTTGTTAATGGTTTTTGTATCCATATCTTTCTATTTAATTTTATTCAACCACGGCATCAGACAATGACCCATTTTTCGTATCACGATGTCCTTTAGTTTGAGCTTCAGCATATCACCTAACTATTTGCACTGCAATGCATATATGTACTGCTAGCCGGATTAAGCCTTGTCTGTTTCCTCTTCAGTTAATCAATGAGCTCTATGCGTGGCTACATTTAAGTCCTAATTTGATACTTATGTGAGTAATGTATTGAACAAAACGTGACTACATTGTTTTTCTCTTTTTTCTAGGGAAAAGAATTGGTTTCCTAAGTTATTTCCAACATCCGTCAAGCTTGCCCCTTCCACTACAACTTCCTCAACTAATGCTCATGTCCCAAAATTTCCATTATGTTGGTTGCCCTATACAACATGCTCCATTCCCAGCAACATGACCATTGGCTACAATAGGGATTCCGTCATTGGAACGATCCAATTCGAGCACTCCACTTATGACATCCAGCTTGTAGTCCTAGCCTCCCATAAGATTGGTAATTTTCTTATATACTCATATCTGGTACTCTGAGTACCTATTTCACATCTTCAAAATGTCCACAACATCTAATCTTCTTTGTTCACAATGTAGATGAGCTATTGGTTAAATAACTCTAATGATCGATATTGGGGAGATGTTTGTAGGGTTTTCAGCATCACCACTCTCAAAACTCAGAGAATACTTGTGAAGCAAGCAAAGGACTGTTGGCATAGTGTTAACAAGCTAGCGTATCATTTTCAGGTATGTTGGAACAAGGCCTTCAACATCTATTCTAGTGGGCAGTCTGATAACTAGTTGATGGACAAGGCCAATGCATTCTATGAGGTAGACTATAAAATAGGACATTTTCATCACACTAAGTGTTGGAAGGCTGTCCGAGACCAACCCAAGTGGCACAAATATAATGAATGGCTTGACAAAATGAAAAGGAGAAAGGTGTCAGAAGCAGGGGAGACAGGTGTATCGATGATATCCCATGTCCAATGGGAATAAAAGTAGCGAAGGCTGAATGCAATGGCAAAGGAAAGGCAAAGGCTGGTACAATGGATATGGAAGTGCTCGCCACATACATAGCCTCCCAAGCCGGAGCTAAAAACAATCATAACGAGATGCTAGAATTGCAATAATGTCTCTCTGCCGAGAAACTTGAATCAGTGAAGCTCTCAACCCTTGCAGTAAAGGATAAGATGGAGGCCAAAAAACTTCAAAATGATTCTGAAATGATGAAAACGTACAGAGCGTTGATTATGCAAGATACAATAGGGATGACAAATGAAATGAAGAATGAGCATGTGAAGTCATTAAAGACTATGAGAGAGATTATATGGCAATGCTCAGTAAGATCCGTTCCTATACTCCTAGTGTAATTTTCATTAAGCTTTGTGCTATCCCTTAGCTTTGTTGCATAATTTGGTTCACGATCTTGCATAATTTTCTACTTAGTTTTCTTGTGAATTATTGTCTATAACTTTTGATGGTTGGCATTAAGTTTTGTGTTATCCATTAGCTTGATTCCTTTCAGTTGGCTGCATTGTGAGCACACATGTAAAATTTGATTAAACTTCTTGATTTTATTAGTTGTGCAATGTTTCCTTTATTCTGACTTCATTGATATGCTATGACATGTTCCTTACCCCAATGAATACATTATGGTTTACAATTGCATGGGGTCCTATACATAAGTCATTCGTGTTGTTTATCTCTTACATGTTGGTAGTATTGCCATTGATGCACTGATTATTGAATGTATTATTGCACAGAGCCTAGTTCGATTAGATCAAAAGATTGGACCATACTGAGAAGTTATGGTGTGACAGTGCTCTGGAGTCCTTAGTGTGATTCATGCACTGTTTACAACCTTTTGTCGTTTGGTTTATTTGCATGCACTATAATATGAACAAGGTCTGTAACTAAATTTTAAATTACGCATATTTTGTTCACTTTTATTTGGAAGGTTGATACATGCATGCATGAGAAGTCGAGCCATAAATTTTATGGTGTATGGTTATGTGTAACTAATTCACATTATTAGCTGGTGGGAATTAGGAGTCAATATTTACATGGATATAGGATCTATTTTCTTTTGGTTATATGGTATTAGATCAGTCAAACACTGTTATTAGAGGCCTATTCTTTGGCATTTGACTAGGATCAGTTTGCTACTAAAATGGACGAAGTAAACAACAAGCTTTGTATATATTTAACCTCTTAACAACATTCATGTACAACACCAACAAATTTCAGAAGTACTTTGTTGCCTAGCACATGACTTGCCTAATCCGGTAGCATGAATTGATTTTGCCATATGTGTTTATTTAATCACTACTACTTGTTTCCAATATATTTTGTCTGTTTGTGAAGGGCATGTACAGTGGTATAGACAACAGTTGTCTATAATGCATCTCCACATCATCTACAGACAGCACAAAAAACAACTCATACAATGGATCGTCTATATAGCTGTCTGTAATGATCTCTCATTCAATTAACAGGCTGTTGTTAGAAGTAATGTAAGGACTAAGTCTTGATCTTTAATCTAGCCTAAGTCATGATCACTAATGCGGAACAAGAGTCATTAGAACATACCCGGAGACGATGAAGATGCCATTAGGGCTTTTGCCGGATGAGATATTTAGGCGTCGGTGAGGTGGTTCCTGTGAGGAAGACGAAGGATGAAGGCACCGTGATCTTCACGGTGTAGGCGCCGGTCTTCAGTGGCCTCGCGCTAAGTGCCTGATCGGAAGGTATGTCGGGAGAGGGTAAGTTCTAGATCGATCAAGACCTAAATGAACGCCGGCCTCTCCTTTTTTATCTAGCGCTGGCAACCGGGACCAAAACCCAAATCAGTTTGAGCGCTCCCGATTAAAGCGCACGTAGTGGTCATTAGATCCAAAATTTTCGGATTCAGTTACTGCCCTGAGATCACCACTAACATTCTCCCACTTGATCGAAAGGCTAATAACATAAGTCCATACTTAACAGAACAGCACACCAAGATAAAGTATTACAACGGTTAATAAAGTCACCGCTGAAACCCCAGTATCTATAGTGTACAATTCTATTTTAATGGAATATTTACTTATTCTTAATGGGAGTTTGGTTTATTTCTTATGGTTCTTATTTCCAGAATCAGAGGCTTTCCAATAAACCCATGCCGGCAATATGCTCTCGAAAGAGACTTGGTGGTAAGCCTTTAGTAAGCGGATCCGCAAACATAGACTTAGTACTTATATGCTTGACATCAATTGTCAGATCCTGGATTCTATCTTTCACAACATGATACTTAATGTCAATATGTTTGGCAGCACCACTTGACTTGTTGTTACTCGAATAGAAAACTGCAGCTTTATTATCGCAGTATACTGTTAGTGGTTTAGATATACTGTCAACCACTCTTAGTCCGGGAATAAAGTTCTTAAGCCATACAGCCTGCCCAGTAGCCTCATAACATGCCACAAACTCAGCCTGCATCGTCGATGACGCAGTAAGGGATTGTTTGGAGCTTTTCCACGAAACAGCTCCTCCCGCAAGTGTGAAGATATAACCTGATGTGGATTTCTTAGTATCAACACAACCTACAAAGTCAGCGTCTGAATAACCCACAACCTCAAGGTCATCAGACTTCTTATATGTGAGCATGAAATGCTTAGTGCCTTGCAAATAACGCAAGACTTTCTTAAGGTCCAACCCTGGATTTGATTGATATCTGCCAAGCATCCCGGTTACGAATGCTAAATCAGGGCGAGTACATAATTGAGCATACATAATGCTTCTGACAGCTGAAGTGTAAGGAATCCCCTTCATCTGATCAGTTTCTAATTGATTCCTTGGACATTGGAATGTTCCAAATTTATCGCCCTTTACAATAGGAGCAGGCGTGGCAGAGCAGTTATGCATATTATATCTCTTAAGCACTCTGTCAATGTATGCCTTTTGGGATAGGCCTAATATCCCTTTGGACCTATCTCGGTGAATCTCAATGCCCAAAACATAAGAGGCATCACCAAGATCCTTCATGTCAAAATTAGCGGAAAGAAATCTTTTGGTCTCATACAGCATATCCATATCGCTGCTAGCCAACAAGATATCGTCCACATAAAGTACTAAGATAGTGAATTTGCTCCCCTTAATCTTAATGTATATACAATTGTCCACATTATTTTCTTTGAAACCGAAATTTCTTATGGTCTCATCGAACTTAAGGTACCATTGTCTAGATGCCTGCTTTAGTCCACAGATGGATTTCTTAAGTCTGCATCCCATATGTTCCTTGCCTTCCATGACAAAACCTTTCGGTTGAGCAATGAAAACATCCTCATGCAAGTCACCATTAAGGAATGCAGTTTTGACATCCATCTGATGTAGCTCTAAATCATAATGAGCAACAAGCGCCATGACAATTCTTAGCGAATCTTTCTTCGAGACGGGAGAGAAAGTGTCAATATAATCTATCCCTTCTCTTTGTGTAAACCCTTTTGCTACAAGCCTTGCCTTGAACCTTTCGACATTTCCTTTAGAGTCATGCTTAGTTTTGTAGACCCATCGACAGCCTACTGTTTTGACTCCATCAGGAATTTCTACTAGATCCCAGACGTCATTAATGCTCATAGACTTTATTTCATCCTGCATGGCCTCAAGCCATTTGGATGAATCTTTAATCATCATAGCCTCCTTAAATGATGTAGGATCATCTACCTTCCCTATGTCACATACATCTTCATTCATGTATACAACATAATCATTAGGGATGGCTGATCTTCTTTCCCGCTGTGATCTCCTTAGTGGTTCATTAGCTATCACAGAAAGCAATTGAGGCTCATCATTAGGTGTTGTACTGTTGAAATCTGAATTCTCAGATGGGGGCTCAGCTCCAGGATTCTCAGCTGGATGTAAACTATATTAGGTAAAGGAACAATAGTCTCTTGGAATATCGGCAATGGTACATAAGTCCGAACCTCCTCAAGATCTATTTTCCTAGCCTCTGTGCTCCCACTGATTTCATCATTCTCTAAGAATACAGCATGGTGGGTTTCCACAAACTTAGTGATATGATTTGGACAATAAAATCGATATCCCTTAGACCTTTCAGGATATCCAATAAAATGGCAACTTATTGTCTTAAGATCCAATTTTCCAAGATGTGGATTAAAGACTTTAGCTTCAGCAGGACAACCCCACACACGCAAATACTTTAAACTCGGTTTCCTTCCAGTCCATAATTCATAAGGGGTCTTAGGGACTGATTTACTGGGAACCCGATTTAATATGTGTGCGGCTGTCTTTAATGCTTCCATCCACAGACTAACTGGTAAACTGGAGTAACTCATCATGCTACGCACCATATCCATAAGGGTGCGATTGCGTCTTTCAGCTACTCCATTTTGCTGAGGTTCACCAGGTGTGGAATATTGTGCTACTATGCCATTTTCTGAAAGAAACTTAGCGAATGGACCAGGAATTTGTCCATAAGGAGCATGTCTCCCATAATATTCTCCTCCACGATCTGATCTCACTACTTTAATCTTTAAGTCATGCTGATTTTCTACTTCAGCCTTAAAGATTTTAAATTTATCGAGTGATTCAGATCGATCACGAATGGGGAAAATATAACCATAACGGGAGAAGTCGTCATTGAACGTGATAAAGGAGTTATACCCATCAACAAAAGTCACAGGAAAAGGTCCACATATGTCAGTGTGGATTAATTCTAAAACTCCTGTGCTTCGTGTGGCTCCTTTCTTAATCTGTTTTACATATTTCCCTTTAATGCAATCAGTACAATGATCTGAGTCGGAGAAGTCTAGAGGTTGGAGTATCTCTTCCTTAATGAGACGTTCCATTCTCCCTTTCGAAATGTGGCCTAAACGACAATGCCATAATTTCGATGAAGTCTCATCGCCTAGACTTCTCTTTCGCTTATTGGTGGCTTCACACACATTCATTGATACAGGAAATTCAGAGAGATCAAGCATATAGAGTTTGTCTCGTCAAATTGTGAGACCAATATTATTAGAATTAAAGTTTACAATGCATTTATTGTTCCCAAAGATACAAGTGTATCCATCATCATCTAATAAAGAAACTGAAATGAGGTTTCTCCTTATACTAGGAACATAAACGACATTATTCAAAAGAAGGGTGAAGCCACTATCTAATACTAATGATAGTGTGCCAACGGCTTCAACTTCAACCTCCTTTCCATCAGCAACTCTAAGGCTTCGCTCCCCCTTTCTTACCGTCTTCACGGTAAGGAATCCCTGTAATGAATTGGAACGTACGCTGGCACCCGAGTCAATCCACCAGGTATTAGGGGACAAATCAGCATAAAGGGTTTCATCAATAAAAGAAATTTCATCATTACCCTTTTAGCAAGCCATTTCATAAAGCTCAAGACAATCTTTTCTGAACGTGCCCACTGGTTTTGCAAAAACGACAGATGGGCCCATCAGAAGTGGATGTAGCAGTGGCTTTTTCCTTTTGCTTTGGCTTGCTTGACTCGGCCTTAGGGGAGAAATGCAGCTTCTTTTTGGACTTAGCTTCCCCTTGGAATTTCCTTTTTCCATGGCCAACATGGAAAACTTGGTCCTTTCTTTCAGCCTTAATCCTCTCTTCCTCTTGGACACACATAGCGATCAACTCGCTCATGGTCCACTGCTCCTTCTGAGTATTATAATTGATTTTGAATGCATTGTACTCAGAAGGGAGAGGTCATAATGAAATGGACCAGGAACCCATCAGAAATGGCCATATCCATGCCCTTGAGTTTTGCAGCCATATCATTCATCATCATAATATGCTCACGAACGCTGCTAGAGCCATCATACTTACTCGTGAGAATCTTCATGATCAAAGTACTGGCATAAACTTTTGACGAGCCCTTAAATTGCTCCTCGACTGAGGCCAAGTACTTCTTAACGTTGTCGGAATCAGGGATTGCTCCCCTTATCGCAACAGATATGGTGCTCTTTATGATCATCAAAGACATGCGGTTGGACCGCTCCCACTTTTCCGCTGTTAAATCATAGAGTTTCTTTTCTCAATAAACTCTCATCTTCAGCGGAAGGAGGTACGGGAGCGTCCTCACGTAATGCATAGTCTATGTCCATAATGCCAAGGATAATCTGAACTCTTTCCTTCCAAGAAGGAAAGTTCGTCCCTGTTAGCTGCTCAATGTCGCTCAAATAAGCGGCAACATTAGCGTTGTTCATGGCTGAATCAAGAAAATAAAATATGATCAGTAAATATTCGAGAAAGTAAATGTCTTGCATGAAATTAACCCTACGTTGGTCTAATTAATATCATGCTAATGACAGAAAAGAACTAAATTAACCTTTGGGTAACACATGGTCATAAACAACGTTGGTCAGAATATGATCATGGTTATAACATAATCCCAGTTTTAATTAAATAGGTATGATACATAGTTATAATCAACTTTGGTCAGAATATAACTATGATCACAAAATAATCCAAAAATATCATTAAATCTCTAATCAATATTTCCCGTTGGTTCCATATTAATTAGAGACAATATACAGAAATAATCAGCACAAACAATTTACTTCAAATTAATTTAATTTGCTCAATAAAATTAATCATGGAATTAATAAAATTCATGCCCAGGAAATAATTTTGAATAACATTTGCTGAATTAAATAAGGCATAACAAGCAAATATTGAAATGAGCTAAATAATGGCCATCATATAAATCGATTGCCAAATTAGATATGACATAACAGAAACAATTATTAAGTGGGCTAAATAAAAGTTGTCACCAAAAAGTGAAGCACTCAAAGGCCTAAAGGGCCAAGTGGCCCAGAGTGTGTGATCTCTCACACACAGTCGCAGCCGAGCCGGTTCGGCCCAAAACGCAAACGGCCTGGCAGCCCAACGGAGCGAACGTCCTAGGCGCATGCCAGCCGTCGATCCGAACGAACGGACGAGATCGACTCGGATCAGAACCAAAAGGCGCACTCGACGCAGCCCTAACCCTAATGCACTCGGCTTCCTCGCCCGAAGAACACGCACACGCAGATGCGGGCGGTGCAGCGGCGTACAGGCGGGCTGATGCGCAGCGGCGACCGAGCGGGGACAACGGTGGCAAAGCTTGCGCGAGCACGGCGACGAGCGGGAGAGCCACCAAGGGCGAGACGACGCGCGCGCGGAAGAGACGAGGTGGCGCAAGGAACCCGTGATGGCGCACGCGCGCAACGCGAGCGCGAACACGGCGGGCTAAGCGGCACGCAAACCGGCTCCCAAAAGGTAAGTTCCAATCCCCTCTGCTCATTGATTTTCTCCGATTGATTTGGGGTTTTGCGATTTGGGTTCAAATCCGAAGGGATTAGGGTTTCGGGATTTGATGGGTTTTTGCAAATTAGGGATCTTGATGTTCTTATCCCCTCCTTCTTAATGCTACCTGAACCGAATTGAACCCTAATCCGAGTCATAAGACATTACTAAAGCAAAGATTAACCGACGAACAAGAACTAAATCCGACATGAACCGATCTAATCCGGGCTTAATTAGGGATCAAGCTAAGGCTAGGGCGCTCTGATACCAAATGTTAGAAGTAAAGTAAGGACTAAGTCTTAATCTTTAATCTAGCCTAAGTCATGATCACTAATGCGGAACAAGAGTCATTAGAACATACCCGGAGACGATGAAGATGCCATTAGGGCTTTTGCCGGATGAGATATTTAGGCGTCGGTGAGGTGGTTCCTGTGAGGAAGACGAAGGATGAAGGCACCGTGATCTTCACGGTGTAGGCGCCGGTCTTCAGTGGCCTCGCGCTAAGTGCCTGATCAGAAGGGATGTCGGGAGAGGGTAAGTTCTAGATCAATCAAGACCTAAATGAACGCCGGCCTCTCCCTTTTTATCTAGCGCTGGCAACCAGGACCAAAACCCAAATCAGTTTGAGCGCTCCCGATTAAAGCGCACGTAGTGGTCATTAGATCCGAAATTTTCGGATCCAGTTACTGCCCTGAGATCACCACTAACAGCTATCTATACAATGGTACACAACATGTGAAGCTGTCTATAAGACTGTCTATTAAATAGTAAACAACAGCTTTCTCTCTCCTTCTTATCTCTCCTCCACGTCACTTAAAATCCTACATAGCATCTCTTATAGACAGCTAACTGTGTCTACTCGATGTTGGTTTTTGTGCTATTAATTATCCAGTCAAGGAGTTGAAGTGCACTGGTTAATCAATAGACATTGAACTCGATTACATCTGATGTAATTTCCTTGTATTTTAGTCATCTTTTTTCCATACGTACTAGAAATTGAATAGGTTCATATTCCATTCTTATTGAATAATTCTCCCTGTAATGCCCAAACCTTTATCGGGACTGGGAGGATTTTTTTTGCTTTTGCATGTAGTGAAATAGAACTATGGTATTTTCATGGTTTCCTTTGGAAAACCAAAATAACAAGGATGATTGTTTCATAGCTTCTTTACTTTCAAAACATTAAAACTAGATGAACATAACAGATATGTTGCAGGTAATTACTAATAATTAGTTATGATGGCTATCGTGATGGTAAAACACTACTTTTCCTTTGGAGGGAATGATAATGTTCTATGGTGTCACTCATGCATATTTGATAATTTTGCACTTGAGATTGATTTATTAATACTTTCCTATGAACTGTCTAAATTCTTTGAGGAGAAGAGAGTGTAAGAGATTCATTAACCCTGGTAGGCGTACAAGGGCTAATGGTGGGCAGCCGAGCCGGACGAGGCCGAAATTGCACTTGAGATTGATTTATTAATGCAGCCGAGCCGGACGAGGCCAGCAAGCATGGCGTTCCATGAGGCGACGTTGTGCCGCGGGGCGCGCGCGAAGTAGGCGGAGGCCGCGGCGAGGTTGCCGTGCACGAGGCAGCCGGCGACGATGGAGTTCCAGGAGACGACATTGCGGGAGGGCATGGCGTCGAAGAGGCGGCGCGCGGCGGGCAGGTCACAGCCGCCGTGCCAGAGCACGGTGAGGAGCGCGTTCCAGGAGACGACGTCGCGGAGTGGCATGGTGTCGAACACCCGGCATGCGGCGGCCAGGTCGCCGGCTCGGCCGAGGGCGGTGATCCGCTGGTTGTCGCGGAGGAGGCGCGAGGCGGAGGAGAAGGTGCGAGACATGCGGTGGAAGGGGAGGAGCAGTTGGGGACATCGTGGCGCACGGAGAGATGGAAGGTTTAGGCCTTGTTTGTTTAGGCTTAGCCTTTTTGTCTTTTGGTTTAAAGCTAGTTTTTTTAGCTTAATGAGCTTTTAAGCCGTCTGCTTTTAAGCCAAGACATATTGTTTGGTATCCTAGTTTATTAATAGGTTAGATGGTACAGCTTATAGATGAAAAGTCTAAAATACCCTAAATGAGATGGTGGATGAATTCTCAATTTATATATGATTAGGAGTGATACCGGGTCGGATACGGGCGGATATTGCTCGTCCCATATCCTAACCCATATTTTTTTCCGGATTCGGAGTCGGATACGGATGTCCCAGATACGGATACGAATTCGAATTATTCGGGATTTGGATACGGAGCGGATACCTGACGGATTCGGGTCGAGATCGGATATCATAATCGGATAGTAGTACAGTACATAATTGTGTACGTAAAAGAAAGAATGAAGCATTAACCTTACAACATTAGCTTCAAGTCATAATTATTTCAACGTAAGATAGTAGTATAGTTAGATGTGCAAATGGGTCGGATACAAGGAGAGAGATCGAGACATAAAGAAAACAGAGAACAAGGTGAGCTCTTCCATCAAACTTAACCTTACGGAATAAATTCCTGGAGGTATTAAATAGTATTGAATTGTCACATTCTAACAAACTGAAGATAGACTTCTCTCATAATGAGGACTATTAGGATTCGTTTGCTATGCTTCAATTTAGTGACTCAACTAATTCCAGTAATTTGAATAGAAAATAAGTTTATCAAATAAGTTGAACAAATCAATTTAGGTAAAAGCATTATGTCATCACTCTATTTGTTTGTTAATAGATTTGTTGAAGTTCATGCTTAATAACAAAGTAGTATTTTTTAGTGCCAGTATCAAACAACTACTCTATCTATCCAATAATGAACCAAATTAATGGAAGAATAACTAATTTTATCCGGATATCGGGTCGGATATTTACCGAATATCGGGTCGGATATTGCTCTTCCCATATCCTAACCCATATTACATGAGATTTTTCGAATACGGATCGGATATTGCTCTTCCCATATCCTAACCCATATTACATTGGATTTTCCGGATACGGATATGGATAACATCGGTACGGATTCTAAACGGATTCGGAATCGGATTGGGCGGATATTTCCTGTCCTATTTTCACCCCTATATATGATGGCATTTGGTAGGTAATTTTGGAGACTTTAAGTGGCAAATGGTTATTTCATTCAAAAAAGCCTAAAAAAGCTCCTCTTGTCTGGCTTTTGGCTTATAATTATACAAGGGCTTTTGGCTTTTTTAAAGCCCGGCTTAAAAGCCAGTCGTTTGTTTCGGCTTAGGCTTTTTGGCTTTTAAGCCGATGAAAAAGCCGAAACAAACAGGACCTTAGTTTGGGCTAGAGTTGGGTTTACTGTGGACGATCCATTATGGAAGGGAGGGTAAACTTCTTCTTTTAATAGTTAAGATAATATCAGATAAGATAAATACCCTGTATTGATTGATGGAAAAATACGCACACACTAACGTTTACTACCTTTTTGCATTTACTTTTCATGTACCTCAGGAGTAGGATGTAGCTAGTAGAATCTTACCTTTGTAATTCGATTCTGATCGATATTGCTTTGCATCGACATGTTAATCAATACGTGAGTTACACCTATCTTCTGTTTCAATATCTCGTTCCTGTTCGTTATGCTTTGCATAATGTTTCATCTAGGATCGACTTTCGTGCAGGTTTACCTATCGTTGAATTTACCTTTTTGCTAGAAAATCAGTTGGCACGTAGCATACTAGAAACGCAAGCGCGGCGCACGCTGCGCGCGTGAACGGAAAATTTTTTTTTTTCGGAGAAAAAACAGATCACGAAAACATTTTTCCCATGCTCCGGAGAGCAAACGGACCACAAAAATATTTTTTTTGGGAAAAACGCCGCGCGCGTGAACAAAAAATATTTTTTGTTTTTTTTTCGGAGAAAAAACAGACCACGGAAACATTTTTCCCATGCTCCAGAGAGCAAACGGACCACGAAACGGAAAATATTTTTTTTTCGGAATGCAGGGACCTATTTGTTATAATTTTGGACCTGTTCGCTATTTTGAATAAGTAAGAAAGGACTTATTCGCAATTCGTATTTAACGGGAGGTTCTTTGTGTAAAACGACGAACTGAGGACCTAAACGCGAACCGGGAAAAATATTTTATACTCACAGAAAATTACAAAGGATCTATTCATAAATAGAAAGGACCTTTCCGTAATTCCAAAGAATCAGAGGTTCTTTTTGCAAGAAAGAGGGTTGTGGTGCCCGGGATCCTTTGAGGAATATAGCTGGTAGTATATGCTGCCAGAGAGCATCTTCGTAAAGACGCGGTGCTTTGATCATCAACGTACTGGTTGGTCGACAGATGGGCCACTCCGCTTAGTTTTGTTGTGGTTCTGTCGTGATCGACAGAGGCGCTAGGGCAAGCGAGCAGCGGTCAAAAGCGGATTGGCGATTGTGCGCCAGCAGGGCCTGCCTTTTTTTTTTTGAGAGAGAGAGAACCAGCAGGGCCTGCCTTGTCCACGACACAGTGCTGTTGATGCGTGGTGGATTGAGCGCGACCAGACAGAGCTATACGAGCTAGCTCCGATGGAGGCCAAGAACCAAGAGGTCACTTGGCAGTATGCATCGAATTCACCTCTCACCACAAATTAGGGGCACAATCGGATCAGATAATTTTCGACCGACCAACTGGATAGCTTCGGATCGAATCGGATATTTTTTGGATAGTTCTCGAGTTCGGATTCAGTTTTGGATTCGGAATGTCACTATCCGTCGGATCGGTATATTACAAGAATATTTTTGGGTATATCCAAACCAATTAAGTCGGATATCCGAAAATCATCCGGCTAACATCCTAGTACAAACCAAACCAGCAAACCCTAGCTTCAGCCTCTCGATTTTTCTCGTCTCCTTGGCTCCTTTGGTCCCCGTCCCCCCGATTGCATCACATATCCGATTCTTCTAGTCTCCAAGGCCATCCTGTAGCCGCACTCCCACCACCCTCCACCCGTCCCTTGGCACCGCCCCTCCCGTCGCCGCCCTCTTGCCACCCACCGCCCGCCCCAACTACCGCCACTCCCTCCGGCCTCCACCCTTCCCACCACCGCCACCATTCGACCATCCGTCGGTGCCGCCTCCCACTCCCTCCGCTCCTCTCTCTACCCCTTCCACCGCCACCCTCCACCCTTACCTCCTGCCCTGACCACCGCCCGGCCGGCCAACGCCCGACGGCGAGCGAGCTGGGAGGGCTGCGGTTGGAGGCTAGACGATAGTGATAGTGAGGCTTCTTCTCGGTTCCATGCCTCCGCTCCTGCATCTCACTTCCCTCCTAGGATCTTCTCTCCCTCACTGAAGGTGTGGAACCCATTTACATGAAAATAGAGCAAAAACTACATCCATAGCAACAAATTTCTATATATTTTTACCAACACAATTTAAATTATTGGTCCAAGTTATATTTTAGAACCATCTCTATCCAAAGTAATGTAGATATATGTGAATGGCGAGAGCAGTTAGGTAGGTGAATATTGCTACATTGCCAGTTCCTCTTCTATTAAGCTACTTGTTGTCTCATTCATACTGGACCTTCTGTTCAAATGGAGGTGGTCCTGGTGGAAATTGGAAAGAGAGAAAGGCTTGTGGCAAGAAATAGTTAGAGCAAAATATTTGATGGGCAAAATTGTGGCAAGTAAAAAATGAGTGTCTTACAGGCAGAAGATGCATGATGGCGAGTGATGGAAAAATATTGACTTTTGGGAATACCGTTGGTGTGGTTCTAATCCTCTGTGTATTCATTTCAAACTTCTTTTCAATATTAGTAATGATCATGGGTTCATAGTTCATCATTGCCTATCCGGAATCTCTTACTGTAACGTGACCTGATTATTCACTTTGCTGAATGACAATTTTGTCCTATTTCTCAATTAATTGGTCACTTTCTTAGTGATTGTGTCTTTTTTTCATTCAAACTTATATGGTTGACTAATTATTACCATATGTGTATTTTATGCGGTATATATTTTGGTATGATGTTCGACAAGAAATATCCAGTACCATATCGATTCCATTCCGTATTCATTTCGAATCTGTGACCGATATTATCCGTACCGTATTCGTATCCATCACTATCCGTATTCGACTCCAAATCCGATAAAAATATGATTTTGGATACAGAATGAGTGATATCTGACCGAATTCAAGCCAATTGCACCCCTACCGCAAATGCCTTCTGGCATGAACTTGAATTGGATTACCCATTATCGTGTCTGCTTCAAAGCAAGAAAAAAAGCTTTCCCTAAAAGTACACGAAGGATGCATATCTCTCACATTACACGTACGCATACACATTCACTGTACAAGTCTAAGGTCCAATTCATTTCAGCTTCTGGATTATAGATTCTGGATTATGGGAGAAGCTGCTTCTGACTATAGGAGAATCGGGCCTAGTCGGCTGCAACTTCTAGGTATTCTATGGGCAACTTCTGATTCTCAGAGAAGCTGTCCAAAATCCTCTCATTCAGCAAATAATCCATTTTTTAAAAACAGAAGTTGAAACGAATGGAGCCTAAATAAGCTTGAAATCTCTCCCTTACCTAAGATTGCTGGGAATGCTGGCCTCAGAGCATAGCTGTACATTAAGTCCATGAATCAGCAAATGCCACGTGTGCTATCTTTTTTACAAATAAACCCTTCGTAAATCCCAAAATTGCATCTAGGCCTCGTACCCGCTCTTTTTACAGAAACAAATTTGCAACGAGGTCCTGCGTGATTCTACACAAAGACCCTCGGGGTTCTGAAAATTTACGAATAAATCCGGCATCCTCTAGCAATTTTACACTTAGGCCCTCATAGACCCAAAAATCTATGAAAAAATCCTGCACAATTTTACACAAAGATCCTTAAAGTTTTAAAAATCCGATATATCCCATTTAGCGAGGTGTAGCACGCAAACCCATTAGTTTTAGGTATACTACGCTATAGCCTCACGGAGAGCAAGGGCACGTTGTGGCGTGAAAGATGCTCCATACAGGGTTTCGAATTTTTTTATTTAATATATTTTTAAATCTTATTTTCAAAATTAATCAACGAAAAAAACAAATTACAAAAGTACCCTACTATCGCCCTTTATTGGGGCAATCGCCCGTCACTCGGGCGATAGCAGGTTTGCCGTGGCAGCTTTTCTCTACTGCTGTCAATGCTGTTTACTGCCGTCAATGCTGTTTAGCGCCGTGGCAGGCTGTTTAGTGCCGTGGCAGATATCGCCGCATTGAAAGGTAATCGCCCAACACAAGGGCGATAGGGATCCTTTAAGCCTTCGGCCGGTAGCAGCATAGCCCAAACCAACGAAGAAGAGAAGAAGAGAGGAAAGAAGAGAAGAAGAAGAAAGAAGAGGAAGAAAGAAGAGAGGAGGAGGAAGAAGAGGAGAAAGAAAGCTATCGCGGTCGTTTGCAGGTATATTTTGTGTTCGTTTGAATTTAATTGATTTAGTGATTAGATTAATTAGCGATGTAGCGACTTAGTGATTTAGCGACTTAGCGACTTAGCGATTCAGCGACTTAACGACTTAACGATTTAGCGAATCAGCGACTCAGCGATTTAGTGACTCAGCGATTTAGCGACATAGCGACTCAACGACTTAGCGGCTCAGCGACTCAGCGATTTAACAATTTAGCCACTCAGCGATTCATCGACTCAGCAATTTAGTGACTCAGCGATTTGGCGACTCAGTGGTTTGGCGACTTAGCGATTTAGCGACATAGCGACTCAACGACTTAGCGATTGAGCGACTTAGATCCTAGTACACTGAATTGCGCGGCCAAGCGCTTTCCTCTTCCTTTGCTTTTCCCTTTCCACTTGCACGGCTCGGCATTTTGGATTAATCCTCTTCTTTTCTTTCTTCCTCTTTCGCTGCTGCCTTTGCGAGACCGCGAGCAAGATCGAAGGTCATAAAGGGTAGATATCACCCAAAAATGGAGCGATCGCCCCATATTTGGGCGATATTTACCCCGGGCAGTGTGCCACCTGACAGCATTGATGGCATTGAACGGTACTTCCTGACATTTCTACAGCAGGGCCCCTATCGACATTTTGACGGTAGTCCCTAAGTTGCTCAGTCGCTAAATCGTCGTCGGCATCAGCAACAAGACCAATGTTTCCCACTGAAAACCCGCTGTGGCAACTAAAACCTGAGTGCGACAGGCCTTTTTCGCTGCCGCGGCTGCCGTTCTTATGTCACCGTGGCACCACCCCCCTAGTATGCCCAGGGGGATGATTGGTACCGGAGAGGGTCACTGTTTTTTTGGGCCATTCTCACTGGGATTTCCCCGTCATCTCTGCCCAGCGCACGGTGAAATTGGATACCGACCATCGGCATCGGCAAATGGCAATAGGCCAACGTTTCCCGCTGAAACTCCGCCGTGGCAATTAAAACCAAAGCGCGACAGACATTTTTCGCTGCCGTGGCAGCCCTTCTAACTCCATCACTGAGTCGCTAAATCGCTGAGTTGCTAAATCGCTAAGTCGCTGAGTCGCTAAATCGCTAAACCGCCGTCGGCATCGGCAACACGGCCAACATTTCCCACCGAAACCCCGCCGTGGCAACTGAAACCCGAGCGCGACAGGACTTTTTCACTACCGTGGCAACCATTCTCACACCACCATGGCACCACCCCCTAGTATACCCAGGGAATGATTGGTACCGGAGAGGGCCAGTGTTTTTTTGGGCCATTCTCACTGGGATTTCCCCCGTCATCTCTGCCTAGCACATGGTGTAATTGGATACCGACCGTCGGCATCAGCAAACGGCAACACGGCCAACGTTTCCCACCGAAACTCCGCCGTGGCAACTAAAACCGAAGCGCGACAGGCATTTTTCGCTGCCGTGGTAGCCCTTCCCACTCCATCACTAAGTCGCTATGTCGCTAAGTCGCTGTGTCGTTAAATCGCTAAATCGTGAGTCGCTAAATCGCCGTCGGCATCGGCAACACGGCCAATGTTTCCCGCCGAAACCCCGCCGTGGCAACTAAAACCCGAGCGAGATAGGCCTTTTTTGTTGCCACGACAGCTGTTCTCACGCCACTGCGGCACCACCCCCTAGTATACCCAGGGGGATGATTGGTACCAGAGAGGGCCACTATTTTTTTGGGCCATTCTCACTGGGATTACCCGTCATCTCCACCCAGCGCATGGTGGAATTGGATACCGACCGTCGGCATTGGCAAACAGCAACACGGCCAACGTTTCTCGCCGAAACTCCGCTGTGGCAACTGAAACTGAAGCGCGATAGGTGTTTTTCGCTACCGTGGCAGCCCTTCTCACTTCATCGCTAAGTCGCTAGGTCTCTGAGTCGCTCGGTCGCTGAGTCGCTGAGTCGTTGAGTCGCTAGGTCGCTGAGTCACTAAGTTGCTGACTCGCTAAATCGCTAAATCGATTGGTACCGGAGGGGCACTGTTTTTTTGGGCCATTCTTACTGGGATTTCCCCGTCATCTTTGCTCAGCGCGCGGTGGAATTGGATACCGACCGTCGGTATCGGCAAACGGCAACACGACCAACGTTTTCCGCTGAAACCACACCGTGGCAACTGAAACCTGAGCGCGACAGGCCTTTTTCACTGCCGCGGCAGCCATTCTCACGCCACCGTGGCACCACCCCCTAGTATACCCAGGGAGATGATTGGTACCGGAGAGGGCCACTATTTTTTTGGGCCATTCATGATGGGGATTTTCTCGTCATCTCTGCCCAGCGCACGGTGGAATTGGATACGGACTGTCGGCATCGGCAAACGGCAATACGACCAACGTTTCCCGTCGAAACCCCGCCATGGCAATTGAAACCCGAGCGCGATAGGCCTTTTTCGCTGTCGCGATAGTCGTTCTCACGCCACCGTGGCACCACTCCCTAGTATACCCAAGGGCCATACCTAGGATTTCCCCATCATCTCTGCTCAGCGCGCAGTGGAATTGGATACTGACCGTCGGCATCGGCAAACGGTAACACGGCCAACGTTTCCCGCCGTGGCAGCTAAAACCGAAGCGCAACAGACGTTATTCTCTACCGCGACAGGTGAATTTCTTTGTTTTCGGACTTGGGCCCGATTTAGAGGGCACCTATTGCCCGTTAGTGGGTTGATGGAAGAGGGCCTATCGCCCATGCATGGGGCGATCACCCTTTCATCGGGCGATAGGTGCCACAGCACAAACGGCAGCCAACGGTAACGTTTAACGTCGCCACGGCAGGGAGCCTATCGTCGCAGGCACGGGCGATCGCCCCACTCAGGGGTGATAGGAGCCCAAATCTAACATTTTTTTTGGATTAGTTTTCAAAATAAGATTAAAATTAAATATTAAATAAAAAAATCCAGGGGTTTCAAAACATGTATGGGCCCGTTCCAAGGTACATCCAAACCTGTTGAAATTACCTCCACACGGATTGGGCCCGCATCCGGCTCGTTCGCTCCTTGCCTAAGCGGGTCCTAATTTCTAACCTCTAAAGTCAAAGCCCATATAGAGGGCAATTAGTGCTTCTAGCCCGTGCCGTATTAACCCAGCCTGAAAAGCCCGAACTCCAAAACCGATCCCCCCCCCCCCCCCCTCCCCCTGGTGGGGCTGCCGAATATTTTCCGAACGAAATCGAGGAAACGCCCCCAAATTCTTCACTTCTTCTTTCCGCGTCTCCTCTTCCTCGCGAGAGGCGGTGCGCCGAGCCGCACCATCCGCGGCTTTTGTTGTCGCCATGGAGGACGACGAGTACGAGGAGGGGATGGAGCTGGAGATGGGCGGGGCCCACCACGTCGGCAGTGGCCACGCGGTGTACGGCGCCGACGAGGACGGCAGCTACGGCGGCGGCGGGGAGATGGAGGATGAGGAGGTCGAGGGGGAGGAGGAAGCGCGGGACGAGGAGGAGATCACCCAGGAGGACGCCTGGGCTGTCATTTCCGCCTACTTTGAGGAGAAGGGCCTCGTGCGCCAGCAGCTCGACTCCTTCGACGAGTTCATCCAGAACACCATGCAGGAGATCGTTGACGAGTCTGCCGACATCGAGATCCGCCCCGAGTCGCAGCACAACCCCGGCCGCCAGGCCGAGTTCGCCGAGGTAGCCCCCCCCCCGCGGGCGGACTGTAGCAAATATGGCCTTACTTTTGCTGCTTGCTGCTCTTAAATTGGGCGATTAGGGTTTGGCGAGCTTGGTGTGGGTATTTTGTTGGTGGTGATGGCCAGGTCTCGGTTATTGCACCCTTTTACTGGGCGGCTGCTTGATTAGATGACCAGCTAGGGTTTTGCGTGAGGATTCAGTAGCTTGCTGTTGTTTGTGGTGGGGGACTGAGAATTTTGACAATGATATAGCTACTAGAAACGGTCATGTTGATGGTTGGATTGGATTTTTAAGGGTGGAATTGTTTGGTGCATAGTGTTGAGATGAGAGTTGTGTTGAAGACTTGAAGTTCTTTCTGTGGGATTAGGTAGAGAATGCATGAAGTCCACAGGGTGGCAACAGCAACAAAGCTTAGAATGAGTTTTGCACTAGGGACATTGCTTTCAACTCTGTAGTTTCGGTTGTCGCTAGTGATATATAGAGGAAGCAGAATTGGTTTTCTGATGAGGCTAGTGGATGTCTCAGGGTTTTGACTATCAATCACATAGTTGTAATTCCTTTTAAAGTTTTCATGGACAATGGTGTTAGCCAACATGTATGGTTTTAGATATCACAGAAGAAATGTTACCACTAAAAACAAGACATATTTATGCTAAAAGGAAGAAACTGAAATGGAGGAGGGACTGGCTTGCCTCTTGTTATACTCAGATTGCTTTGCAAGTTTATGCTGTGAGGACTTCTAATCAACTATTTAGCATTGTACGCTTGAAGTGTTTTCATTGGCTGCTGTCATTTCCAAAGTACTCAGGGTCAAAAAAGATCCAAAATGGCAAGCCTATGCGAAAAACGTAATGTGTCAAGTTCATGTGGATGCAGTTAGGGCTGGACTTAGTGGTTTAAGGAGAAGCCCATATGAAATTCTTTTAGGTCACTGAACCCTCTAAGAATCCTAGAAAAATTGCAAACATTAATCTGTTCTAAGCTTTATCAATGATAAGTGAAAGTATCCACTAAAGGAAAAATGAGAAGGAACTGCTTCGCATGTTTTGAAGATGAATGCTATTTCTGGTTGGCATGATCAGAGTCAAGGACGTCTGTTGTTGTCTTGTTTTTCTATATGCCTTATGTATGCACACTTCACATCTCTAGAATAAAACAGATGACATACCATGGTACGGATGACTTGTGCTATTTTAAACAAAGGAAATAAAGAAATACTTATGTCTTAAGTGAAGCAAGGCAAATTTTGAATGTTGCTTTTCTTTTATAGCGTGGGGGTTGCTAGTGACAGCATGTGCAATCTTTCTGATGCTCTCTCAGCTCAAACCAAATTTTCGTACTATTTATTTTTTCCATTCCCTTTTTTTGTGACTTATGATGGTATTGTGTTTTTCTTTAGACACTCCACAAGATAAGCTTTGGTCAAATCTATCTGAGCAAACCAATGATGACAGAAGCTGATGGAGAGACAGCTACTCTATTTCCAAAATCTGCAAGGCTCAGGAACCTGACATACTCAGCACCACTATATGTTGATGTATCATACAGAGTTGTGAAGAAAGGACATGACTGTGAAGAAGTTACGGAAACTATGGAGTACCCAAAAGTCTTCATTGGAAAGGTGTTATAATTAACAACATGTGCTGATAGTATGCTCTGTTGTATAGTCCGTTTTTCAACTGTTTTTTTCCCTGCAGGTTCCAATCATGTTGCGTTCTAGTTATTGTACACTATATCAACAATCTGAAAAGGACCTCACAGAACTTGGGGAGTGCCCTTATGACCAAGGAGGATATTTTGTAATCAATGGTAGCGAAAAAGTTCTCATTGCCCAGGAGAAGATGAGCACAAACCATGTCTATGTATTTAAGAAGAGGCAACCAAATAAATTTGCATATGTGGCTGAAGTCCGTTCTATGGCAGAAAACCAGAATAGACCTGCTAGTAGCATGTTTGTACGGATGCTTTCTCGGGCAGGCGCGAAAGGGGTCAGTCTTACTGAAGCTTTGAAAATAGTTCTTCATACATGCATGTGTTTGTATAGTGGTCTTCTTACATAGCATACATGTAGGAGGGTGCAATGAGTCGAGTTAATTTTATAATCTTGAACGCTCTTAAATGTCCCTTATGCTGCAGGGTTCATCTGGTCAATATATCCGTGCTACTCTGCCCTACATTCGTGCAGACATTCCCATCATCATTGTGTTTAGAGCATTAGGGTTTGTTGCTGACAAAGATATACTGGAGCACATATGTTATGACTTCTCTGATACGCAAATGATGGAATTACTACGTCCATCTTTGGAGGAAGCTTTCGTCATTCAAAATCAACAGGTATTTGTTTGAGCTACTAGCGGGAGGGCCAGCATGTTGTTCTAAGCTACTATAAAAATGTCCACGATGACATTAAACACTGTATCATATGGATTTCAAGCACGTATGAAACAACCAATGTAAACAAAATATCTTTTATTAACAGGTTGTTGGAAATCATACAACGGAAAACCCAGTGAAAAAATATAAACCAGGCCAAGTGCCCGTGTGTTGCTACAGATCTCAAATAATCAAAACCATAAGTTCAAAACTATAAAAGTAAATACTATGACTTTCCCTGTTACATGTTGTAATAAGCACATCAAAATATATTTGTGGAATATAAAACAAAATTATGTGAGGGGCGGCGCAAACTTGTCATCACAATACTATGTGGGGAGGTGGGATGGCAGAACTTTACCGTCACAACCACCAACTGGTTCCTTTATAAGAGTAAATATTTGATAAGTGAAAATAAATTGTTTTTTCTAACTTGAATTGATAATGTATCTACTGGAATTTAAGTCATGCAACTAAATTGTCTTTCTAACTTGGGGGCACTTCGTAAACTGAGCTCTCAACTGGAACTGAAGTAGTTGTATGAGTTACTAAATTTATGATGCTTGATTTTGGTTTCATCTTTTTTTAAGCTTTAATATACCTGTGTGCAGGTTGCTCTGGACTACATTGGAAAGCGTGGTGCTACAGTTGGTGTTACTCGAGAGAAGAGAATTAAGTATGTTGGGGCAAAAAATTAACTCTATATTTGCTAGAAGACCTATATTATATTAGTTCTTACCTATGTGGATTTTACAGGTATGCCAAAGAAATACTTCAGAAGGAAATGTTGCCCCATGTTGGTGTAGGCGAATTCTGTGAAACTAAAAAGGCATACTACTTTGGGTATGTGTTCCAAATTGCCTGTTCAGTTCATTATGAATCAACTAGTATAGCATATGATATAGTTTGGTTGAAAGCAGATCGGCTAATTTCCTATACACTCGTTGCACAGGTACATTATTCACCGTCTATTGATGTGTGCTATTGGTCGAAGAGCTGAAGATGACAGAGATCATTACGGCAACAAAAGGCTGGACCTTGCAGGTCCCTTACTTGGAGGACTGTTCAGAATGGTTTGTCTCAATATATCAGAAACTTAAGATGGTGCTAGTCCCTTTTTCTGGGTTGGGAGCATAACTTCTTTTTCCATTTCCAATACAGCTTTTCAGGAAATTGACAAGGGATGTGAGGTCATATGTTCAGAAGGTGCCCATCTCTAAATTGTCAAGTTCTTGTTCTTTTACTCGGACCTGCTGATTACTAATTGCTCCTTTTCCTTGAACCCAGTGTGTGGATAACGGAAAGGAAGTTAATTTGCAATTTGCTATCAAAGCCAAAACCGTTACTAGTGGGTTGAAGTATTCTCTTGCTACTGGAAACTGGGGACAGGCTAACCAAGCTGGTACCAGAGCTGGTGTGTCTCAGGTTTGTGCCTTTTCTTTATCACTTGATGTGTATGCTTCACTGCTTATAACTTGGTTCAGCAAACTAATGTTCTAACCTATGTTCTACATTACTTCTTTTTTGGCACAAAGGTGCTTAATCGTCTTACCTATGCTTCTACATTATCACATCTGCGTAGGCTGAACTCTCCCATTGGGCGTGAAGGTTGATATGGATCATTTTCATTTCATACATTACTTCCCCATTGAGACTTGATTCTTACAATTGTGTTGGTATTATTGATAGGGAAACTGGCAAAACCTCGCCAATTGCATAATTCTCATTGGGGAATGATGTGTCCTGCTGAAACACCTGAAGGACAAGTAAGTGATTAACATTCTAAATTTTCTTCTATTCAAATGATGTGTTATATTTCCTTTCACCTTGTGTGCAGGCTTGTGGCTTGGTTAAAAATCTTGCCTTGATGGTATATATCACTGTCGGTTCCGCTGCAAATCCTATTTTGGAATTTTTGGAGGAGTGGGGCACAGAAAATTTTGAGGTTCCTTTTTATTCCCTTCAGTGTATACATGCATTTTGATTTTGTTGACCTTCCCAGGCTTACGGGTTATTACTGATGTCATTTACAACGTAACTGATTTGGGTCTGCATTCATTTTTTACAGGAGATATCGCCAGCAGTCATTCCTCAAGCTGCTAAAATTTTTGTCAATGGTTGTTGGGTTGGAATTCATAGGAACCCTGACCTATTGGTGAAGACCCTTAGGCGTTTAAGAAGACAGGTTTGTACCCTGCCTCCATTGTCTACTTTGGAGTGTGCAGCCAAATGCTGCAGGCCATAAATAGGGGAATAGATATTAGCATAAAAAAGACATTATGATCCACATTTATGGACTTACATTTATATATATGACAGATTGAGAGTACCCTTAATAAAACTGATGTGATTTGGTTCTCCTCATATGCAATCCTAACTTAGATTGATATTTATCAATATCTATTGTAAATACCATTTTCTGCAGTAGGGTAAACATAGGTTTGTCAAGTGTTGACATAGACCAGGTCAAGAAAAGAATGCAATTCATTGCTTGCATGCAATTTTCAAGGACAATGGGATCTCGAACTTGCCTGTTGAGTATTGTGCCGATTTTCAGATTGATGTCAACACTGAAGTTGGTGTGGTTCGTGATATTCGCCTTAAAGAACTTCGACTTTATACGGACTATGGGCGTTGCAGTCGTCCACTGTTTATTGTTGAAAGCCAGAGACTTCTCATTAAGAAGAGACATATCCGAGCATTGCAGCAAAGGGTCTGATATTGATTACTGTATCCTAGTTTTTACTCCAATTTAGATTGGCATGCATGTGTTTCTTCTCATATGCTTCTACTATCCTACTGTGTGCTTATCCAGGAGACTCCTGAGGAAGGTTGGCATGACTTGCTTGCAAAAGGATTTATAGAGTTCATAGATACTGAAGAGGAAGAGACTACTATGATCTCCATGACCATAAATGTAAGCAAGATCTGTTGCATTTAAAGTATGCCTGATTGAACATAGTGGGGTACCTGGGGTTCCTTTCTGCGGGAAGTCTTTTGTCTACTCCATTCGATTGGCATTCCTTTACACGGAACAGCTTTGTCTACTATTTTAGCCCTGTTTGGCAGAGCTCCAAATCCCAGCTACACTTCAGAGCTGAAACTTGTAGGCTAAAATAAAATGATTTAAGTTTATATTTTATTCTAAAATGTAAACAAGATGATCCACCCAAACACTCTTAATATACTCACAGCTCCAACTCAACAGATTTGGTGGAGCTAGGAATACCCAGCTTGGAGCTCTGCCAGACACCCCCTTTATATTGCCATTGCTTTATACGGAAAGGCTTTTCTTTCTAGATTCATCTTCAGCTAGTAATGCCAATAAAAAATTTCAGGACATTGTAAATGCGAGACAGAATCCAGAGGAGGCGTACTCTGAGACTTACACGCATTGTGAGATTCACCCTTCATTGATACTTGGTGTTTGCGCATCAATTATTCCTTTTCCTGATCACAACCAGGTGACCCATCCCCTTATGCAATGCTGTACACTGCATATTTGTTTAAGCATATATAATTCATTCCTTTGATTGCACAGTCACCACGTAATACGTATCAATCTGCTATGGGAAAGCAAGCCATGGGAATCTATGTTACCAACTATCAGATAAGAATGGTGAGTGTGCCATTTGTCTGCCTTTCTTGGTTCCATGGTCAAACCTTCACCATCCACCATTTGGATTCAGGACACACTGGCCTATGTTCTGTACTACCCTCAAAAGCCTCTAGTTACTACTCGAGCTATGGAACATTTGCACTTCAGACAGTTACCAGCTGGCATTGTAAGTGAATATTCTTAACCGCACAGCACTTTATTATCTGTTCATATTTTGAATCTATGTCGTTATATTAAGTAATCACTAATACCTTGCTATGGTGATTTGTAAAGAATGCAATTGTGGCTATTGCGTGTTACTCTGGATATAACCAAGAAGATTCAGTTATTATGAACCAATCTTCGATAGATCGTGGATTCTTCCGATCCCTATTTTTCCGCTCTTACAGGTACAGTAGGCATTTCAGCATATTCTACTCATCTAACGTAGGTTATGCTACCACTCGGTAGTCCAATGCTTGCAATATAACAATTCTGACTTCATATACAGGGATGAGGAAAAGAAGATGGGTACTCTTGTCAAAGAGGAGTTCGGTCGTCCGAATAGGGAGAACACTATGGTGATGTTTTCTAAAGTTCATTGCAGATTTTTTTTCCTTTGCAGCTCAAGTGGCTAATTTTCCTGTATTTTTTCGTTGTAGGGAATGCGACATGGGTCCTATGATAAATTAGACGACGATGGACTTGCACCACCTGTGAGTATAAAACTTGATTATTGAAGGCTTATCTTTATCACAGGAGTACAGGACCATACTCTTGATCCCTGATGTATAATTCATTTATCAGGGAACAAGGGTCTCCGGAGAAGATGTCATCATTGGGAAGACATCTCCTATTCCACAAGATGACGCGCAAGGGCAAGCTACTAGATACACGAAGCGTGATCATAGTACTTCTCTGCGTCACAGCGAAAGTGGAATGGTGGATCAGGTTTGTTGTTTTCTCCACCTCTCATGTTTCTGTGCGGTGTTATGAATTTGAAACCAACAGCTTCTAAATCAGGTGTTTCGTGCAGGTTCTGTTAACAACAAATGCGGATGGTTTAAGATTTGTCAAGGTTAGAATGCGATCAGTTCGCATACCGCAAATTGGAGATAAGTTTAGCAGTAGGCATGGTCAGAAAGGAACTGTTGGAATGACTTACACACAAGAGGACATGCCATGGACGATTGAAGGCATCACACCTGATATCATTGTGAATCCACATGCTATTCCGTCCCGTATGACTATTGGCCAGCTGATTGAATGTATCATGGGTAAAGTTGCAGCCCACATGGGGAAGGAAGGAGATGCAACTCCTTTTACTGATGTTACTGTGAGTAATCTTCCGGGGTGACATTATTTTTTGTTTCTTCTCATTATTCTTGGGAAAAGATCAAATTCTCATTCAGTTATAATTTAGTTGCTGAGAATAATGGTGATAGTGATATCTTAACAGTGATCATAACTTCTCTTGTCATGAGACGAAACTGGATTTGCTATGTGAATTGTGTGGCCTTACTTAATTTTTGCTTCCATTCTAGGTGGATAACATCAGCAAGGCACTTCATAAATGTGGTTATCAGATGCGTGGATTTGAGACCATGTACAATGGTCACACTGGGAGAAAATTGACTGCAATGATTTTCCTTGGCCCCACTTATTACCAGAGACTCAAGCACATGGTGGACGACAAGATTCACTCTAGAGGCCGTGGTCCTGTCCAGATACTTACCAGGCAGCCAGCAGAGGGGCGCTCACGTGATGGTGGTCTACGTTTTGGAGAAATGGAGAGGGATTGCATGATCGCTCACGGCGCTGCATTTTTCTTGAAGGAAAGGTTATTTGACCAGAGTGATGCTTACAGGGTGCACGTATGTGAGAAGTGTGGACTCGTTGCTATTGCTAATCTCAAGAAGAGTTCCTTCGAGTGCAGAGGATGCAAGAACAAGACCGACATTGTCCAAGTAAGTAAAACTTTCTGCGTATCTGAATGCTGATCTACATATTGTCCCTAGCATGTTCGGCCAAAGAATGGAAATTATATTGTCACTGTTGTCGCATCAACAGGTGCATATACCATACGCATGCAAGCTCCTCTTCCAGGAGCTCATGGCGATGGCCATTGCTCCCAGGATGCTTACCCATGACATGAAGACTGGGAAGGATCAGAAGAAACGCTGAGCTTGAGGATCATATTGGGGTGCTTAACTGGAGCAGCCATGTAATCATTTTGAATATATCTACCCAACCCTGTTGCAGAACAACTTTTGGAGTACGGGTGCAACAATTGTTGTGATTTGAACTTTGTTCGCATCAACTAGGCATTTTCGGAGAGCATCAACTGGACTTCCATGTTCTGGGTGTCCTAGCTCAGCGCCAACCGTGAAGTGTAGATAATTGTATATTATGAGTTTACTCACCGGACTAATGAACTGTACCCTCCTTCAAATCTTTAATGGACTTGTTGATTTGGATTCTGGGAGTATGTTTCTATTCAAGTTTTGGGACGTTATAGAGATCCAATTCGAACAGTACTTGTATTATTATTATTATTATTATTTTCTTTTCGTAAGTGTCAATCAGTGACTGTCAGAAAAGATAAAAATGAGAATGGTTTAGCTGCACGCCTTTCTACTCGTATTGTCTTTCACTTTTAAGTACTCAGCCACCTTCGTCCGGACGGTTGGAGCGTATGCTTTTTTACATACTATAAGGTAACGAAAGCGCGAGCTTGCACAAAACCTAAGTGCCCACATCGCCTGGCGAGAGCAGGGGTGTGAGATGGCCGTCCTCCCGGTAACCAGAACTAGTCGTAAGAGTAGCGGATCCACATTGCAAACCAGCGCACACAACAAATTCACTAACTCCATTCGTCACCCAAAACTTCAAACACAAAATTGTCAACCATAAGTAACACCTCTTTTCCTCCAGTAAATCAAATCACTAACTCCATTCGCCACCCAAAACTTCAAACACAAAATTGTACACATCAGCATCGGACTGAAATTACAGGGGAGTATGCTGCGACAACAATAGTAGGCAGAGGGCTATTATACACGACTAGACCGCGACCCGGTCGGTCAGGTATGAGGTCCCTGTGGCAACTCAAAAACACCATGCAAAATCAGAACTCTAGACCCCCAAAAAAGAAAGGGGAAGAACACCTAGTACAATAACACTGTTCCTTTTGCCATTCCAATTGGCTGCAAAAACACATACACCCACCTATCCACCGGCAGCTGAGTATATACAAGTGAAGCCTCCATAGATCTAAAGAATCTCTGGGAGTCGATTTTGTTTTACCTGTGTTCAGGGAGATGGAATGAAGAGCACTGTCCTGGATAAGCTCCGTTAGTCCATCATTATAGTCCAATTCCGCTTTGCTCCTTGTAGATAATTCTCTGCTGGCATGGCTGTGGGGCCACGCCTCTCGATCATCATCTTCTTGCATGCAAATGGAATAAAAACAGCAAGATCCAACTGAGCAACTTAAGATGGATCATATCAAACAATTTCTGGCAAATCTACTATATCCAGGCAAGAGAGCCTCGATCGTTAGCTGCTACTTGGGGACGGCCCCTGGTTGGAGTTGGTGGTCTGTTCGCATTCAGCTCCTGAAATCCATCACACGTCATGGTGTTAAGAGGTGGACAGAAGCAGTAGCAGCTAGTTCAAATAAAGGAATATATTTGCAACGGTATATAGTGTTACCTGCATCCATGTGTCTTCGATCTGATGCTCTGGCGAGGTCTCAGGCGATGTGATTGCAGGGGGCAAAGGATGAATTAGTTTTGGAACGACCACAAGATCTCTACCCAAAACCAAGATTGCACCAGCATTATTTGCAGTACCTGTGTGCATACCATGTCAAGCAATCATAGATTGAGCCAAAAGGTTGAAAAATGAATCATGTTAAAACATATTCTCACCGCAATAATTTGTTGCAGAGAAAAGAGTGATCAGGTGACCTTGAGCAAAGCGCTCAAAGCCATCCATCACACACTCGTGCGCCCGTACAATTAATTGAAGGTCGTTGTTGTTGCAAAATTCCATAACGCGATCAGGCTGTGTCAACAACACGTATTAGCTCCCACCCCCCCAAAAAAAGGAAAGAAGAGCTCATCAGCAAACAGATAAGGGAGCACCAACCCCAAATGTAACAAGACCAGGTCCCCGAGCATTTGGCCTGAGTCCTTCGACACTGTCATTCTCTGTTGGATCAGACCTGCAAGCATCATAACGAGATCATGACATCAACATAAATAAATCGACGTGCAAGGGTAAATATCAGCGCGGCTTATTGAAATGCTGACCATAGGAGATCCATGAGGACAACCGAGCCTGCTTCCATGGTAATTGGTCTTTGAAGATTCTCGATTTGCTCTACATGATTAATTGACCGACCAATGCCACCATGCATACAGATAATTTTTTTTTCTATAAGTGCAGCCAAAGGAAGCCAATTAAATAACCTATTCATACGGTGCCATGTCCAGATGCCATCTCTCTCACCCTATTTTTTGAGCAAAGAATATCCATGAAAGCAAAGATGAAAGGTGATCTTGTAAGGAAATGCAGTACACAAAAAGGAAATACCATTCGCTCTATACACTCTATTCGGAAGCCAAACAAAGCATTAATATCTGCAGCCTCATGGTTTCCACGAATTAAATGGACGTTTTGAGGATATTCAACCTGAAATGTACAAATTTAGCTATTACCATTTAAATAAATTACTGCATCAAAACAAGTCTACATGGCATGAGAGCAAGTTGACAGTTTAATACCTTCAACGCAAGAAGAAGAGTGATAGTTTCTAAACTATGCTGGCCGCGATCCACATAGTCACCCAAGAAGAGATAATCAATGTACCTGCAGGTTCGGACAAAATTATAAATGAGCTGAAGACCAGAAAAGAGAACAAAAATTCACAAAAATAAAATAAAATGTATCTAGAGTTTAATACACTTAAGGAAACGTATTATTAAAATAATTAAAGCATTCACAAGTTAATTTGGCTAACTAAATGATCACAATTTATCGTGCAGTTTTGGCATATAAAAAACCCACCATAATTGTTACAAAAAATTAAGAAATATGTCATCATCGTTTTCTCATAAGCAAGATCTTACGCAATGTCTCCTGCCGTTGAAGGAGCACCGTACTCATCAAATAATCGCATAAGGTCACCAAATTGACCATGTAAATCACCAAATATCTTAACGGGAGCTTTAAGTTGCAGAACACTTGGTTCGCTTGAAAACATTCTTTCGGCACTATCACACAGATCTGCAATTTCATTGCAGTCCAAGAAGAACTGCCTTCGCACAGGGGGCTTCCAACCGCGAGGTTTCAACAGAGATGCAATTACCTGCATATGCATTGCAGCAGACAGAACAAAGTAATTAAGTAGTTGAGAAGAAGCATAGTAGCTCTTATCTCGGTCAATGCCTATATCGAGCAATGAAACTTCTACATCACAAAAACACCAGAGCAGTTGGGCCACTGGGGTTCTAATCTTTTATCATGTTGATACATCATACATGTCTAATTTTACATAAAAACATTTATACTTTTATTTTGATTGCGACCATATTTTTCATGTGACAAAACGTACCTTTTTAGGAACACTATTAATGGACATCTGTCTGTCTAGTAACTTCCTTGCAGCAGTTGCATTCTCTGGGGTGCCATAGCTGACCCTTCTTCCTTCATTTTCAAACTGGTCAATTGAAAGCTGTCTGACCATACCACCTAAGGCACCTCCAGTTTCTGCAGCTACCACAACCTGTGAGAAAAAAGAAAAAGAAAGGATGACACCTAATGTAATGCAAAACCAGCTTTATCTAGGCTGCTAAGACAGGCATTTCGATATATACTATAAGAACAAGTACATTGACCTGCTATAAAAATATAGCTGCCAAATGAAACAATGAAATACGAAGAATGTAACAAAATGCAGAACATGGTCTACTCACAGCTCTATGGTGCAACCGAACCCCAGGTGGAGGTGTCATGTTGTTAGAAAGAGCAGTGTATGGTTTGATGAGGCTTGAATGTTTGCTGCTCGATGTGGAATCTGGAGACTGCTCCTTGTCAGGCAACTGCTCCATCTCACCATTAACCTGCCTAGCCTTTACAGCAGCTAAAGTAGCACTAATTGCCTCCGCCTCTGCTGCTGATGCTTCAACTAAGTAATCGACGCCTATGCTTAATCTCCTGGGAAGAAATTAATTTCAAACACAAAAACACAGTGAAACAACAATTATAAAACTAATATTAACTTGCTAGTGAAACGCCACTGGAACACATTCATAAAAGAAACGTACCTCTGTCCCTGCAGCACGGCGTTCTCAGGGCTAATATCAGTATACATGTCCCCATTAACAGGAGGGGCAACTGGAGTTCCAAGAACTACAGATCCATCCGGAGCTGATTCTGGAGCTATCTGCCTTGTTCGTTCGTCATTATAGACAGATCTTCCAGGTCCTCTTCCAGCTTGTATATCAGTTGCTGCTGCACTCGCTGCTGCATGATTAGCAGCAGTTGTCGTTTCAGCAGCAGCGAGATCTTCAGCCACAAGAAGATCGTCTAGCAGTACACCTACAATGGCAACCCATGATGTTAGCAAGCAATAAGCAAAACTGAATAAAACTGTATGATCCAATGTTGAAAACATAATTCTAAACATGATCATTTCTTCTTGACAGGCAAAACTAATTAAATATTTTTATCCAATTGGAAAGCATAGCAGCTATGATAGAGAATTAGTTGTGTTTTTAAGTGTCTCGGACATAGGGTTATGACGATAGTACAATACTAATGTAAACTACAAGTCTACAATAAAATCAATCTCGCGCTATATGAAAATTCTGTGTACTGGTCAGAATTTAGTGGCCACTCAATATCAAAATGTATTGTAAAGCCTCAACAGAGGAGTAGAGGACTAGTAGTGTATATCTCATTAGCAGTTTAGCACATCAGACAAAAATGCCAGCAAGAGAAGCCAAAATGAATGCCAATTTATTTAGACATTACATCCCTGGGTTGACCAGTCCAGAGCATCCATTAACTGTACAATGAATTTGATACCTCACAGGAACAAACACTAATCTCTTAAACAATGAATGCACATAGATCATACGATCATATGTACCAAATGGCCAAGATGGTGTGAGCTACACACATTTTTAAGTTCAAAGATTGACCATAATGGAGTAGCATGTGATGGACATTTTCATTTATGTCATTGATAATTCATTTTATTTGATCTCAATGGATTGAAAGTGATACAAGGAATTTCATGGAAGAGAGAAAAAAAAGGAATGGACAGTGGCATTCCACCAAAACACCACAAAAGTTTAGACTCTGAATGTGTAAAACAATAATATGATGGCCCAGTAAAGTCAAGGCTTCACACAGGCACGAGATCTACACAGCATAATGCTAAATGGACAGGCCTTGGTAAATTTGCAGCCATCTGATTTAATAAACTATTTAAGTGATAAAAGACAGAAACTAGTCATGTAGCAAAAATGTGGGATGTTGGATTCATAAAAGTGTGAAACGAACTGCATGTGTTAACACTCATGCACTCAATGTCAGACATCAAACATCGATGATTATTATCTTACCTCCCCGTAAACCTCCATAAATGAATATTAGATCACCAACAGCAGCAGCCGCATGCCTACACCGCCGAGTAAGTTCAACAGAAGCATCACCACCTGCTGCATCCGCGCTATATCTTCCTGTCCTGGGAGTTGTCACAACTGACTTCGTGTCGCACCAAACTCCAGCAGCCGTATCCAGCACTGAACCAGGTAGAATATTGTAACTTATAAGAAATTCGTAGGAGTCTACATCGGAATTTTGTCATTGATAGATAGTCGTAATAAGTAGTCAACAATGCCATGAACTCCTAACTATGATGTTGGTACAGATAGAAACAGCCAAAGATAATTTCAACACTAGCAAACGAGGAAGAAAAACTGGATGGCATCAGCAGTCATAGATAACAAGAGTAAACTATGGGAAATATTTTTGTCATACTCATATATACATCGACATCATTAACAGGTGTCGTTCAACTTATGGCTAACAATGTTCAAAGTAATTAAAGTTTTCAAGTGCATTCCACAATTCAGATCTTTTTAGAAAATGGGTGTTAGAAATGCATAGAAGCTCCTCTCTCCTTCCAATCACCAACAGAAACTATGAGGTCTGAATGCATGCTTTCATCCCAAGGTTGTTTCTTTGAATTGATGGCAGTGCAAGATATTTTTCTAAAGATATTTCACCAAAAAATATGTCAGTTAATTCAAGGTCTTAAAATGGAACCTGCAACACTCGAGGAGTCCTCTACCATCCGACCACCACCAAGAGCACCTCCTGACACATGAAGGCGTGCATTCACAAAAACCTAAACAGAGGAAACAAGCATTACACAAACACCAATGTGAGGACAGCATTTATAGAGAAAGGAGATTGAATGACAGCTTACAGCTGCATGTTGGTATCTGGGTGAAGGAGAGACACCAGGGGCAATTGCCCACTCCCAGCGACCATCTCTATGTTTTGCGAGACCATATGCACTTGGTAGGGGCTGATGATTTTACAAAAAAACATATATAAGGACAGGTTAGATATTTAGATCTGAAATTGATGATCACTCCTATTATTGATGTTAAACACAAAGACAAAATGCAACAAAAATTTGTACTACTTTTATTAATTCTACAACAGCTAGACATCCGAAATGAAATTAGGGCCATGTACTTCATGATGATTGTATCACTAGCATGATTTGAGCAATAAAATTTCTCCTTTTCCTCGCAAAATAAGGACAAGCTAGACAGACATCTCTATAACAGAAAACAATGCCCAAATGACTCAATAGCTGCTACATGGCAATTGGATGTATCATGTATGAGTGAACTAGGTGCCATGCATAATAATGTTCATTTTCTCTTGGTCCATGTAAGATAGAATTGATAACAACGTAATAACTTTCTTCATTTTCCACATCATGGAGCTACACCAGCTTTCCCCTCATCAAATAGTTCCTACTTTAAGATTTTAGATAATTTGTATCTGAAGATGCTCCATTCCTCACAAAACAGACTATAAGAAACCTTCTTAAAATAGTTTGGCATTTGATCAGTAAGTTGATGAAAATGGACAACCTATTATCGTATTATTAGAAGCTCCCAAATGTTGGATAGCAATTATTTAACTCCATTTAATTTAGTCTTTTATAAATTTTGCTCCAGCAAAGGATTCACTAAATGCTGTTTAATAATGTTGATATTATTTCACTTACCACACTATTTGCATCCCTCCCACCACAAAGCAAAAGAAGACCATCAGAGCGTGCACTCGCGGTGGCATACCTAAACAAAAATACCACAAAGTACAATTTGTGAAAGGACATCAAAACTAACTCTAGTTCCAGTAAAACAATAAAAGCATATGACCTAAATGCAGAAGTCAGATCACAACAAACAACCGATTGGGCAATATGGCGGCTATACTGTGCTACATCATGCTACTCTGTACCATACAAAATAAATAGCAGATCGAATTGTATATATTAATATTAAATTAATGAAGTAGACATGCACTGATGCACAAGATGGTAGTTTAGCAATGTAATATAATGGGTATCTTGTCAGGAAATATAATAGCTCATTAATTTAATGTACTTTGCAACACGAAACAATTCTCATTTCAGTTAGCATACTTACATGCATGGCGGTGGTCCTTCACCTTCCGGTTCAAGTTTCCTCCATTCATATGGCTTAGCTGCAGTATCAAGAGCCCATACATCTGCCAGAGGCCGCTTCCCTAAACAAATGAAAATGTTCCCAGTACCAATACCATTCAGGGTGGATCCAAGTGCAATGCATTATTGTTTAAAACTTAAGGAAGCAACCACCTACCATCATTTCCACCGATTGTCAACAAAAACCTCTGTCCAACCAAGGCCATCACATGTCCATATCGTGGACCTGGACCAGGTCCCTGAACCACCACTCTACATAGAATGCGTAGCACCCTCAGAAACGATAACGAAGAAAATCAATTCTAGACTCAAGTCGGTGCGTAATAATAATCACCTGTGCCATCGTGGTCGCTGTTGTGTAAGGTCTAGAACATGAAGGTCCTCTGCAGATAAACCAGCAGGACCAATTCCACCCTGGATTGCAAGAAATGATGAAAAAAAGATGAGATGTTTAGTGTTCCCTCCACAAAACTTACGTAAACAATTAAAGAAATTTCCTAAAAATGTATTAACTGGTCTTTTAGCAGGTATATTATACTAGTTACCTTCATTAGATTAACCTAGCCTGGGAATAGCGGAGGTGTGGTAATAAGGTGCGGATGAGCAGATGATTTATATATATATATATATATATATATATATATATAGAGAGAGAGAGAGAGAGAGAGAATAGCTAGCGTGAACTCGACGGGTTTATGAGATCTAGCACTTTTTAGATCGATCCAAACCGTTCATCTTGCTCGTCTCATCAAAATCAATCTAGTGACCAAATTTCGTATTTTTTTGAATTTTTTTAGTATTTGTTTTGTATTTTTGAAAATCAGCCTTCTAATTAGTTGTGGAGCGTCCAAAAAAGCTGATTTTCAAAAATACAAAACAAATACTAAAAAAATTCAAAAAAAATACGAAATTTGGTCACTAGATTGATTTTGATAAGACGAACAAGATGAACGGTTTGGATCGATCTAAAAAGTGCTAGATTTCATAAACCCGTCGAGTTCACGTTAGCTATTCTCTCTCTCTCTCTCTCTCTCTCTATATATATATATATATATATATAGTACAAAAACGGGTACTAGAAGACTAGTTGTCCCTAACAATAACAAGGCACTAGCCTGATCACTAAATTGGTGCAACACTGGTACAAAACAGAAATACCTGAATGACAACCATGGTTCCAACCGCAGTTGCTACATGTGCAGCTCTCGGTGAAGGAGGCTCGCCGAGTGGAGTAAGCCTGACAAGTAGTTTTATAGTTAAATAGGTTTGCTGATTTGCTTTGTACTAGCAACACAATTATCATGCTACCCTAAAAGACAAAAGTTGGTAAATGTAACTGAAGCAGCAGCATGAGTATTAAATGCTAAAAAAATGTTGGAAACCATTTACATTTATGGAATATCCTACCTGCTCCACTTATTTGATAACACATCATAACAGTGGACATCTGCTGTCGCGCCAGCAAGACCTGCAACGAAGGAGATAGGTGAGAAATATACCATTGTGTATTTGTGTTTGACTAAGAAATAAAATTATTGTTCCGCACCAGATAAGATCATCTAGTTTTTCACTTCAATGCATGGTTTGGACATTGGAGCAACTAAACTTGTCTCGTATGTAATTACGTTGCAAAAGGTTTCTATCCATAAAAGAAAATGGCACCCCAAAGAAGAAAACCTCTAATTTCATGTCAATGTAAAATCCTCAAGAAGTTCCATTCACCTCCTAACTTGCCAAAAAAGGGTTTCTCCTCCTATAGTGATAGGATAGGCGTAAAATGGAAAACACAAAATTCAGGCTCACCACCAATTTGAGACAATAAAACATTCCTTCCAACCAAGCAATCATAATCCTGTACACATGTGGAGACTTAAGATGGCAGTTTTGAAAGCAAAGTTGTGGATTCGTTCAAAGAATATAATATATGACCACTCAATGTAATTGCTACCTGAAACTACATTGGGTATTCCAGCTCACGGAACTAATTTGGCATCAGGAACCAGCCAGCAGCATTTACATTCACCATTTCAGCCAACAAAATTGGATTACTCAAAATAGCTCAAATTTTTTTCCTAAGTAGAATTGGTATTTGAAATTCACCATCTTTCAGCTTCTTAGAACCACTCAAAATCAGCTTTCAGACCGACTTTACCCACAAAATAGCATGAAATTCACAGTAAATCACCTGAAGCTCGGAAATTCACTTCAAAAATGAAATTTCAAACTTTATGAAACAAAAATTTGCTCAAGGTTGCCATCGTATCCAGACATCACCCACAGCATCCCCTAATAAACTGGTCGAGAACAACCCTAGCCACAAGACAACACCAATCGACATTCCAGACCATCAGAAATTACAAGACATGAGATAAAAGGCATACGGATCCCAGCGCTGCCGGCCGAAGAGGGCGGCGTGGTGGAGTTGCCCTCGAGCGCCGTGGCGCCGCCGAACAGGATCAGCCGCGGGCTGATGTAGCCCGGCGAGCCCTCCTCCCCGACGGCCGGCACCGCCGTGAGCGTGTGGCCGCAACGGCACCCAGGCCCGTCCTCCTTCTTATCCATCATCGCGTTCACCACCGTGTACCCCGGCGCTGGCCTCGGGCCCGTCGCCGCAGCCACCGGGGCCGGAGCTGCCGTGGGCGTCCCCGGCGTCGACGGTGCTGACGACGATGTCTCGCTCGCCGAGCCCCCGCCGCTCCCTCCGTGCGCGGCCGCGGCCGAGGCCGCGGCGTCGGAGTCGGAATCCGACTCCGTCGTCATGCGCGAGTCGACGTCCATAGCCCCCCTCCTCCTCTGCCCGCACCACGTACGGTTCGGAGGCCTCGAGATCTCTACACGCAACGGCGATGCAGGAAGCCGCCCCCCTACGAGGCGCACGCCACGGCGGCCGGCGCGGCCGCCATGGCCGGAGCCGTGAATCCGCCGCCGGAACCCTAGATTGCCCGCCGCCGCTCGGCGAGATTCGGGCCGCCGCGGCACCGCGCGATTCGTCTCGTTCCGCTTCCTCGGCGAGCCGCGCCGCGATCGCGAGGAGCGCGGGGGCGAGAGCGCGCTCTCGCGAGGCGCCCAAGGCACCGCCGGGAGATTTGGGAATCGCGGGGATTCGGGAGGCCGGCAAGGCGGTGCGCGCGACGCGGGGGAGAAATGGCGAATTCCGGTGATCCCTTGGGGGCAACGTGCGAATCTGGGGATGGTTTTGGTTTGGTTGGAGTGGAGGAGACGAACGGGGAGAGAGGGAAGAAGGAGCGGAGGAGGACGTGGAGGTGGGAGACAGAGAGAGAGAGAGAGAGGGGAAGATTCACCAACGTGTTTTGGTTTTATTTGGGACGGTCTTCCCGTTTTGCCCTCCTTGCTTGCCTTATTTCGAAATGACGCCCTCCCCCCCCGCGCGCCGCTATTGAATGGATCGACGTGCTTCGCTCGTCGTGGATGAATCGATGCACCGCAAGTTTTCAGTTTTACTGCCGTGGTAATAAGCAGCCATGTGTATTTATGCAAGCGAGCAGTTAATCATGCCATATGATATGATCTAGCCATAACCGAAGCATCCCTAGGCCATGTTTGGATGGACTAAAACTAATTGTTAGCTGGCTAATGGCTAGAGCTAATTGTTAGCCAGCTAATAATTAGTCCATCTAAAATTAGTCCAGAGCTGTTTGGATACATGACTAATGGTTGGACTAATTTCTTAGAAAAGTCATTTCTACCCCTCATAATGGGTGAGAAAATGAGGATAAGGCCAGCGCGAGGGTATTTCAGGCTTTTTCCAGCGTGTTACATGCTATTAGCCCAAATTAGCTCCTCCCCACCAACTAATGGACTAATTGTTAGCTAAGGGGTTGGCTAAAAATTAGCCCACCTATTAGTCTTCCTGTTTGGATAGACTAGGACTAATTTTTAGCCAGCTAACAATTAGTCCAGGGATCCAAACATGGCCCTAGTCAGACATTGAGCAGTTCTGATAAACTATGTGTGATGGTTCGGATGTGGATGGAAGAGTTCGCACATCCTCAAAATTAAAACATTGGGCAGAGTGAAGCCAAAAAATTTTGTGAGTAAATAAATCCAACTACTTGACATCCAAGACAAAGTCTTGCCAAGGAAAAACTCTGTTGTTAAGGCATTTACAACAACAGAGCTACCCTGCACCACCAACACTCATCATTGGGGAGTCCGGGCAATCGCCCGCCCTACTTGGGAGGTGGATCCACAGGTGAGGTTGAGGTTATTTTACCGGGAGAATTGATCATTTGCCCCGTTTTAGTTAATGCGGTTGATCATTTGTTCCGTGGGGCTCGCATATCAGTGACGCATCATGGGACAAATGATCAATATCACAAATAAATTAAGGTAAATCATCAATTATTCCTATTTTATTAGTGCGTGAGTCTCACTGCAGCTTGTAGGAGGGGACGTGCAAGGGAAGCGGGTGTTTAATGGAAATCAAGTATCCCGATGCATCGGATGGTTGCAGATCTGATAATTTACGCGCAGCAATTAACTCAAGCTATAAATAGTTGATGTGCAACGAGAGTTATATATGGAACACGAGCTACACCACGATAATTTGGTAATTGCAAAATTGAAACTCAAAACACTTGCATAGATAAATGAGGCTAAGAGCTTAACACGAGAGCATAGTGCAAGTAGTACCTCAACATAACTTGTGCTTCTCGTGGCCATGTAGATTTCTACAAAACCTGTAGATGGAGCTCCTAACTTTTGTCAATGTACAATGCAAGAACTATTGTTAGAATTAAAAAAGAGAAGTGCCTAACACTGATGTTTGTCGATGTACTACTTTGAATGGTACCAACACTCGTTGCATGGATCTTTCGATTGTAGATCGCCCCACCCCACCTTATAAAGAGGATCGATATTGGAAGTGAGGTTGACATCCATAAGCCTAGCAAGGTGTCGAATTCAAGCTCGATACAACGAGGGAGGAAGAGATAATTCCAAGATGAATAGTGAGTGGAAAGTTACTAGTTAGTCAGTTTATTCTCTTTCTCCTTTCTCGTTGGATCGAGTTTGGACTTGAATTCGCTAGGCTAGAGAGTACGAATAAACTTCTTATGTCCTTGCATACCGTGACAAAGCAAGGAAATTTTGAGAGTCTAAATAAATCTAACTACAGCAATACTTTACCCGTAAAGATGCAGTTTTAGCAAATACTCCTACGTTGGACCACCAAATTAAACCAAACCAGTACAAGTGAAACATTGGATGCTGTGGTTGCTCGTTAGTTACCTGGGTTTTCGTGAAGAATCTCGAGCTCAAATCGGTTGTAGAGTGAAGGGAATAAAAAAAAACTAATCGAGCTCTGCTTTGGCGGGCATAGTAGCGGAAAAACGCGAGACCTTAGGGACGCACATGCGAAACATCAGGAAGGAAACCGAAAGGGGTGTGGGTGGGGGGGGGGGGGGGGACGAAAGAAATAAGAAAGGCCGTTCGCTTTATCACGTGCTGTCCCGGCACGAAGACAGCCGAGGCGGGCTGGCAAACACGCATGGACGGCCCGGATCGCTTTCATGGAGCACGCCGCCGCCGCAGCAGCGCCGCAGATTCGCGCTTGGATCCTCATCGTCTAGGACGCGGCAGGCGGAAGCTAGCCTTGCTCGGGGATGGATTCGTGGAGTGGCGACGGCGGCGTGGGGTTGCCGGTGGGCCCCACCCGAAGGCCCGGGCGGACCCCGCGAGGTGCGAGCGGAACGTGGTAAAAACCTGTGTTAGCACCGAACGGTTTGTTTGTTTGTTTGTTTTTTAAAAAAAAAAACAAACAACACGGCCCAAGTTGGTATTGACGAGGTCAAACGGCCAGACCGCTTAGCCTGCTGAACACGTTGCGTCGCGCTCTTCGCTCGCAGGGCAGTAGTCGGTAGGAAACTTGGCCCGTCCCACGTGGACTCTCTCGAAACCCTAGATACAGGTTATAAATAGAAGACAGAGGATTACCTCATTATACACGTGCAATCAAAATAATAAAGCAGCCAGTTCCTCCACATATTGTGTCTCTCTCCCTCTCTCTTCGTTCTCCAGTTTAGATCTATTAGGCAATCCCGGACTATTCGATAGCGAGGTTGTCTAACACGTTATCAGCACGAAGCTCTACTGGAGAAAAGGTGAGAAAATGTGAGATTTGGGGTGATTAAATCTAATCACTCGTTTGTCGCATGCATCTAACCTACGTAGCACGAAGCTGCAATTTGTGCAATTTTCAGTTCGTGACACGAAGTCACAGTATGTCGCGATTTTGCAGACAGTGGCATGAAGCTACAGTAAAGGACAATCGCTCCAGTACAGACCCGGCATGAAGCCATCAGTGGCGGCACGTAGACCATTGGTGACCAGTGGTCGCACGCCGATCAGCGCTGGCGCCACCTGGAACCGCGCCGGACCCTCGCCACACTGGACCGTGCTCGCGCTGGCCTACGCCAGATCTCGCCGTTGGACCACGCCAAGCCTGCTGCACCGGCTTCGCCGCACTGTCGACCGCGCCGCCGCGCCACCGCCTTGGTGTCGTTGCCGCTTGGCCTCCCGCGGCTCGTAGCCGAGCTCCTGCCGACGCTTCGCCCAACCGTTGGCACGCAGCCGCGCTCATGCCGGCCAGCCTCGCATCCCTGGATCAGCTGGCTCGCTTCGCATCGCTGAATTGGCCGCCTGCCGCAACCGCCGAAACGGCCGCCTGCCCGGCCACCCGCTGCGAAGCTCCACTGCGATCGGCCGCTCCCCGCGCTTGGCCTAGCTGCGAAGGCCTCTGCGTCCGGCTGAAAGCATACGAGATCTACTCGTACGCATGAAGTGCTTTGCCGTTCATACCATGAAGTGATTTGCCTTTTGGATTGGACATGAAGTCCAGACTCCATAGGATTCAACTAGCCAATGTGCGGCGCACGCCACACTGTGTAAAATTTATTCTATTTTTTTCTTAAAAAAATGTAGAAGGAGCTAAACATATTTTTTTCGAAGCGATCTTAACACTCTATACTTTCACTGGTGAATAATACATTTTTTGAAAAATACTATAGATCGAGTTGCAAAAAAAATCTAGAGATAGAGCTGCACACATATTTCTATTGGCGAAAATATTTTTTCGGAAAAACGGAGAAAGGATATGGACGTAAGGGTCAGGACCTGTTTGTTATATATTTGGACTTAATAGGTAAGTAAACGCGGCGCACGCCGCGTGCATGAATGAAAAACGAATTTACATTTTTTTTAGGAAAAATGGACCATGAAAATATTTTTCCAGGTTTCGTAAAAAAACGGACCACGGAAACATTTTTTTCGGCAAAAACGGAGAAGGGAAGCCTTTTTGAGAAAAAACGGACCTCGAAAACATTTTTGCCGGGGTCCGAAGGAAAAACGAATCATGAAAACATTTTTCCTGACAAAAACGGATAAAGGACGAACGAAAAACGGATTTGCCTTATTTTTTTGAGGAAGAATGGACAACGAAAACATTTTTTTCGGGTTCCGGGGGAAAAACGGACCACGGATACATTTTTTTCGGGAAAAACGGAGAAAGGATCTGGACGTAAGAAACAGGGACCCGATTGTTATTTTTTTGGACCCGTGCGCTATTCCGAAAAATTAGGAAAGGGCTAACCCGCGATATGTATTTAATGGAGGGTCTTTGCCGTAAAATAACGAACCAGGAACCTAAACGCAATCCAGAAAAGTTTTTTATACTCACATAAAATCGCAAAGGGCCTATCTGTAATGTGCAAGGACTAATTTGTAATTAGAGAAAGTAGAAGGGCTTATTTGCAAAATGGCAGGGGTGGCGTGGCATGGCTGGGACCAGGCGATTCTTTCCGCTATAATAGAGTAGTTATTCGGTTTTGAAAACCGTCGGGCATGTGGAGGGCAGGGGAAATTACCCCTTTGCCCTCCCCCAATTTCCTTATTCTTTTACTGTTTTCTTTTCTAAAAATGTTTAAGAAATTCAGAAAATTGAATAAAATAGTAAAAAAAAATCCTATAAACTGCCAGAAAAATATGAACATTCCCAGAAAAAATTAGAAAATTAATTGGCTCTGGTTTTAATTTTCCTTAGCTTTATTTTCTGCATGTATGAATATTCGCATTTATTTTCGCATTGATTGCTTTGTTCTAGATTACTGGAAATTCATGAGAATTTATTTTTCTGCATTTTATGAATTTTGCAACCACATTCTATTAGATTACACGCAGTAATCTAATTACGGAATTTGTAAACATGCAGATGTCTGGAATTGTGAACCATGAGTTTGAAGAGCTGGCCCTGCATGGTCAAAACTACCTCACTTGGGCATCCGATGTGAAGATCGTACTCAATGGCAAGAAGCTCCGAACTGCCATCGGCTTAGGGTTCTCGAACGATGCACCACCTACTGCCGAGCAGAACGATCAAGCATAGCTCTATCTCAGGCACCATCTCTCAGCCACCTTGAAAAATGAATACATGGCTGAAGAGAGTGCAATTGAGCTATGGACTGCACTCCAGAAGCGGTTCGAGAAGCTCAAGTACACAATCTTGCCCCCAAGCACAGCAAGATTGGGTTCGCCTGAGGTTTGCGGACTACAAAACAGTGGCCGAGTACAATTCTGCCTTGCATAGAATTTGTACCAATCTCTCCCTATGTGGCAAGAAGATCACTGATGAGGAGAAGATTGAGAAAACTCTTTCTACTTTTCACCCTAATGCTATCCAGAATACCCGCAGCTATCGTCAGGACGCATACAAGGAGTATAGCGAACTGATTGATGTTATGCAAGTTGCGGAATCACAAGATGAAGTTCTTCGCAAGAACTTCGTCTCACAGCCGCTTGGAAGGGGCATTGTACCAGAAGTCAATGCCAACAGCTATAAGGTGAAAAAGCCCACCCACAGGAAGAGGGGCAAGAAGGGTGGAAAAGAGAAACATCAGGCCAAAGAAAAAGTCCTTAGCCCAAGAGAAGAAGGATGACAAGGAAAAGCCGCATGCCAAGCCGTATGGACAGCAGAACCAAACGTGCTTCAAATGTAGCACTTGGGGGCATTGGTCAATTATATGTCGGGAATCCAAGGAAGTGATCAATGCATACCAGGCCAAGAAGAAGGCCAAAGGAAATGCATCGGCAGAGGCACATTTTGCCGAAGTAGGCAATGATGATGTCATGGATGTCGACACCCCACACGCTTCATCCTCAGCCCAGCCTAGACATCGATGAAGCAGCCAAACTCTTGGCTAATGAAGAAAACACCTCTGTGGATGACATAGAGGCAGAAGTGAATGCATACTTTACAGATTCCGTTTAGTACATGAATAGCATTACTAGTATTTTCTTTAGAATCGTGGTTGATTAGTCAATTTTGAATAATGAATTGTAAGCTCTCGAAGAGCATACGTTTACTTTTCTCATGAATAAGAATTGCAATTTATTCTTTATTTGCAAGCAATGTTTGAATTACTCTGCCACTGTCTGATTAGAATTATATTCCTTTTATCTAGAAATCGTGTAGCGCCCAATGGAGGAAATATGCATTGTTGATAGTGGCACAACAAATACCATCTTAAGAGAGTCAAAATACTTCCAAACAATCACGAAGAACGCTGGAAGGATTGCGACAATCGCAGGAAGCGATACGCATATAATAGGTTCTAGAAGAGCCATAATTATATTGCCAATGGGTACAACTTTGGTAATTGAGGAAGCCCTCTTGTACCCTGAATCAACTTGCATTCTCTTAAGTTTTAAAGATATCCACGCCAATGGGTTTCACATATAAACCAATGAAGAAAATGGCAAAGAACATTTGTGCATGGTGAAGCACGTGGAATATGGAAAAATGGTGTTAGAAAAATGTCCCTCATATGAATCTGGGTTGTACTACATGAGAATCAATGCACCCGTAGTGTATACTTCTTTGAGGACTGTCTTTAGAAGCTCTGAATTATTTTTTTATGGCATTGTAGATTAGATCATCCTGGTCTTAGAATGATGAGAAATATAGTTAACAACTCACAAAGTCATAACATTAATGTTAAAAATTTCCCGAATCACGAAGATTTTGTGTGCCATGCATGTGCCACCGGGAAATTAATAACTAGACCCTCTGTTATGAAAGTGCAAAATGAAATCCCTGCATTCCTGGAACGCATTCAGGGGGATATTTGCGGCCCGATTCAGCCCTTATCGGGGTTGTTTCGGTACTTCATGGTGCTCATTGATGCTTCCTCAAAATGATCACATGTATGTTTGCTGTCAACAAGGAATCATGCATTCGCAAAACTGATCTCGCAGATCATCAGAATTAAGAATGCTTTTTCTGGTCATCGCGTGACGTCTATTCAAATGGACAATGCCGACGAATTTACTTCCAATGTATTTGATGATTATTGCACAGCAACTGGAATAATTGTTGAGCACTCTGTACCGCACGTCTATACACAAAACGGACTAGCTGAAGCACTAATAAAGAGGATTAAGTTCATAGCCCGACCGTTCTTGCAGAGTTGTAACTTGCCCAACACTTGTTGGGGACACGTAGTCCTGCACGCAGCATCACTCATCAATTATAGACCATCGGCCTACAACATCCATTCACCTATGCAATTAGTGCAAGGGGTCATCCCGAAGATTTACCATCTCAGAAAGTTTGGTTGTTTGGTATATGTACCTATACCACCCCTACAGCGGACTGCAATGGGCCCTCTCCGCGAGTTTGGGATATACGTTGGTTATGAGAGCGCATCCATAATCAGGTATTTGGAACCCATGACTGGAGACTTGCATACAACCCGATTCGCTGACTGTATCTTTGGCGAGGACCGTTTCCCGTCATTAGGGGGAGAGAATCAACCATTGGATGAAAAATGCCAGAAAATAATACGGCATTCCACTGGGATCCCCGTGCATGACCCTCGCACTAATGAAGCAAATCAAGAAGTCCAGAAGATAATTGATTTGCAGAATCTAGCAAATGAACTGCCTGGTCATTTTTGTGATCTGAAGAGCGTGGTTAAATCGCATGTACCAACAAGAAATGCACCAGAGAGGGTGGAAATACCAAAGAAAGCAGAAGGTATCCCTCATCTTGTTTAGAGGCCTCAAAGAAAAAGAACAGGAAATCTGGCTTCTCAAACCCAAAGTACCCGGAGACGTCTGGGGAAAACTGGGCAAGAGGACTTACCACAGCCAATCACGAAAATACCCCAAAGCAAGAAGGGGAGCCAGTTGAGACCTGGCACTGAAAAGAAGCCTGTGGAAAAGGCAATTCCAGATCTGAACCTTCCATTGGAAGAAGCCGCCGGAAATAATGTGTGCTCACACATTGGCGGAGAAAAACTAAAGGAACTTGCTCCTGGAATGGGAAATAGCAGTGAAGAGCAAGTAGAAATGCATGAAGCACCCCATGACGAAATGGCCATAAATTTTGTAACAACAGGAGAATCGATGAATAGAGCAACAGTTAATGTCGATGAATACTTTGCAAAGAAGATTGCCACGATCATTAATCATGATCATGAGCCCGCATCTCTCGCAGAGTGCAAGAAAAGGCTCGATTAGGAAGAATGGAAGAAGGTAATCACTGCAGAGTTAGTCTCTCTGAACAAAAGAGAGGTGTTTGGGCCTGTGTGCCGCACACCTCCCCATATAAACCCCGTAGGTCACAAATGGGTTTTTGTTCGGAAGAGGAATGAAAACAATGAAGTCGTAAGGTACAAGGCAAGGCTTGTCACTCAAGGTTTCACTCAACGTATTGGGGTTGATTATGAAGAAACCTATTCTCCGGTCATAGGTGGAATTACCTTTAGATACTTGATCTCATTGGCAGTCAACTTGAAGTTTAGAATGAAACTTATGGATGTTGTCACAGCATATTTGTATGAAAACTTGGATTCAGAGATATACATGAAAGTACCGGAAGGTATACCTATCCCGAACCAAGACAGAGCAAACAGAAACCTATACAGTGTGAAATTGTAGAAATCACTGTATGAGCTAAAGTACTCAGGAAGAATGTGGTACAATCGCTTAAGTGACTTTCTCTGCAAGAAAGGCTACACGAACAGCGAAGATTGTCCATATGTGTTTATACAACTATCCCCGAATAGATTTTGTATAATCTCCGTCTATGTAGATGACTTGAACATCATTGGGATGGATGAAGAAATTGAAGAAGCATGCTCATACTTGAAATCTGAGTTTGAAATGAAAGACTTGGGTAAAACCAAGTTCTGTTTAGGCTTGCAGCTTGAACATGTCCAAGGTACACCAATCATCCTACACGCAGAAAGTGTTGGAGAGATTTGGTTTTAAAAAGGCATACCCCGCAAAGACCCCAATGGTTGGAAAGTCACTCCAAGCAGACCTAGACCCATACAGGACTAGAGAAGAGGGGGAGGAAGTCCTGGGAGGGGAATTCCCATATTTGAGTGCAATTAGAGCGCTCATGTACCTTGCGAATAGCACTAGGCCGGACATTGCGTTCGCCATAAATTTGCTAGCACGGTACAGTGCAGAACCCACCAAAAGGCATTGGAAAGAGGTGAAGGACATCTTCTGTTACCTCCAAGGAAGCAAAGATCTCAGCTTGTTTTACAGAAGAAACAATGAATTGAATTTGGTTGGCTATGCCGATGCTGGGTATCTATCAGACCCGCATACTGGCAAGTCACAAACCGGGTATGTTTTCCTTTGTGGAGGAACAACAATCTCTTGGAAGTCATCTAAGCAGACACTTGTCTCGACATCGACAAACTACTCAAAATTATTGCATTATATGAAGCCTCCCGAGAATGTGCTTGGCTTCGAAGAATGGTTCATCACATCCAGAAGTCATGTGGTTTGAATATGGAATAAACCCCCACAATTATCTATGAAGATAATGTAGCTTGTGTTGCACAAGTGCAAATGGGATATGTAAAAAGTAACCTCACAAAGCATATCAACCCCAAGTTCTTTTATGCTCATGAAATGCATAAGATGAACGAGGTCAAGATACTGCATAATAAGTCGTGTGAAAATCTCGCAGATTTATTCACTAAGTCACTCCCAGCATCTTCCTTTGAAAGATGCGTTAGAGGAATCAGGATGATGAGACTTAGAGAAGTGTAGTTTTTAGGGGGAGAATTTTCACATACTCCTACATAAATCTCAAACATGACGTTTGAGTACCCAACGTAAATCTAGAAGATTAACATTGAAGTTTGGGTGGATTGTACTCATTTCCTTAGTAAGTTTTTCATTGAAGTTTTCTTACATAAGGTTTTTGATGAGGCAATCCGTGCAACACAGTAAGCGTATGCTATGTACTCTTTCTCTAAGTATTTTTCCCACTGGGTTTTCTGGAGTTTTGATGAGGCATATGCATCTCGCGGTGAAGAGTCCAAGGGGGAGCGTTAGGAAACTGGCCAACCATGGCCCATGTGGACTCTCCCGAAACCCTAGATGCAGGTTATAAATAGGAGGCAGTGGGTCACCCCATTGTACATGTGCAATTAGAATAATAAAGCAGCCAGTTCCTCCACATATTGTGTCTCTCTCCCTCTCTCTCCGTTTTCCAGTTTAGATCTATTAGGCAACCCTGGACTATTCAATAGCGAGGTTGTCTAACAGTAGTAAGTAGTCGCAAATACACGTGTTTTAAACATCCATACGGTTGTTACCAAAAACACAACTTTAATCACTAATTTTTGTCTAATATATTTATATGATTGAATAAGATTATAATATTATAAAAATATTTTTTAAGACAAAAACACATAAATTATTTTTATATATCCAATTTAAATATTAAAAAAATATTAACATTTAAAATTTTGAGAATTTGGTTACAACCCAGATCCAAAACAAGGCGTATTGCTGATCAGGGGAAGACTTAATAACATAAACAGAGTGCATATAGAGCCTAGCGTGAGCACCCCCGCCTGATGCGGTGTAGCCTGCCACGGATACACTGTCATGTTTGATTCTAATCTATGTGTACATAGAATTGGACAGGATTTCAGCACAGTTGAGACTGCAACTTAAGCTACCCTCATGCCTCACATCTATTGGATCGAGGCACTAGATGGCTGGATTGCTCAACAGTGCATTGCTACAGTACTTGCTATAGACAAAAACCTGCACAGTACTTTGCTACAGTATTTTTGGAAGATCTGGAGCGTTGATTTTTGATCCAATGGAGACATAAGGACTGCTTAAGTTGTAATCCCCATACCACTGCACTGGAACCCTGTCCACATGAAATCATCGTCATGCCGCCGTGGTAGCCGCTCGTTGCCGTGGTCGGCCGCCCGCCCGCATGGCCATGTCGCCTCGCTAGCGTCGCCATGGCCGCCTCGCCTCCCCGCTGCACCGCCTGGCTGAGCCCGCCTCAGCTCCCCCACGTGCTACCTGACCGAGCCCACCTCAGCTCCCACACTGCACTGCCCGACAGAGGCCATGGCTGTCGCCTTGGCTCCTTCGTTGAGCTTCCTGGCCAAGTCACCTCGGTTCCCCCGTTGCGCTGTTCCTTCGGCTTCTGCTGATGTGCGACCGCGGCTAGATATGCGTCGACCAACCCTCCACGGCCGCCATGGATGAAGGGCCGCAAGGCCGCCTCGCGCGCTGCGGCACCTGCCGAGCTACCTCTTGCGCCGCACCACGGTGGAGGAGGAGGGAGGTGGGAGGGGAAGCCCGGCGGGAGGGAGAGCGAGGCGGCCGTGAGTGGAGTGGATGGGAGGCGGTGGGTGAGTGGAGGGGGCGGGAGGCGGGCGAAGCCTCGGAGGCAGGGGAGGGGAGTCGCCTGAGTGGGGTCGGTGACCGGCGGGAGGGAGAAGCCGCATCGGGAGATTGGGGAGAAGGAGAGAGCGAGCGTGTGAGTTGTGATAGATGAATGGTCAGGAAGTGATAAGCAGAGAAAAAAAAAAGGAACAAAAGACAAGGGAAGAAAAGAAAAGAAAAGAAAAGAAAGGAAAAAAAAGTAAATAGAAAAATAATAGTAATAGTAATAATAATAATAATAATAAAATTTTAAATTTTAATAAATATTTTTTAAATAAACAAATGTAGCTCATTGATTAAGTTTTATCGGGCATTAGATTAAATTTATCACACTAAACCTTGTTCAAAAAAATCATGCCTATGTCAATGCACAAAACTAAAATATGCCAAATTGATAACTAAAATACCACCGAATCTCCATGTCACTCTCTCTCCCTCTGACTCTCTATGTCACTATCTCTGGCTCACTCTCCCTCCTTCCGACTCTCTGCATCACTTTCTCAGTCCCTATCTCTCCCTTTGACTCTCTATTTCACTCTCTCTGGCCACTACATCGATGTTAGAGCACTAGCCACCACCGTGAACTCCAAGCTCCAGAAGATCTTAGAATGATAAATCATCCCGCCATTTAGTTATGAGATTGAGGGAGAGAGAGCTGAGAGAGATTGAGAGAGATTGAGAGAGAGCGACGAGCAAGAGAGAACTGAGAGAGATTGAGAGAGAGCGACGAGCGAGAGAGAGAGAGAGAGAGAGAGCTGGGAGAGATTTAGAAAGATGGAAGAGAGAGAGCGCGCGCTAAGAGAGATTGAAAAAAATGAGAGAGAGCTAAGACAGATGGGCAAGAGCGGAGAGAGAGAGATTGAGAGACGGTGCAATAAGCTTCTCTCTCTCTCGTCCATCTCTCCTAGCTCTCTCTCTCTCTCACCCATCTCTCAATCTCTCCCTTTCTAGCCCGTCTCAATCTTTCTCTCGTGTTGTGAGGAGAGAGCTGAGAGAGATTGAGAGAGGAGAGAGCTAAGACAGATTGAGAGAGACGGGCGAGAGGGAATAGCTTATTGTAAGGTATAAGTCTTTATACTAAGGAGCATCGTGTCCTCACGCAGGTATTTCAATGTTACTATGTAGCTATTCAATAATCAATAAAGTTTAGTTCTTTTTCCCCCAGTATTTGTGTCCATTGCTTCAGCTTTGTGTGTCTCCGGGTCCTTTCGTCTCGTCGTAATAGTGCACATGGGCCGAACCTAGGCCGGCATGGCACAAGCGCAAATGGGTCATGCCTGAGCTACTCGTGACGTTGACTAGCTCGATAGTTAGGTGCTCGTTTCTTGTAGTAAACAACCACAGTTTAAGCTACAATGACTTTATATTTAGTATGTTTAATTTTTGTTTATTTTACAGGATTTAATCTCTTGCCGGTCATGCCGTGCGCGATAGAGCGTGCAACGGACCGCCTTTTCAGGTGGCATGTTTAATACCCCAACAGCTACCCAGGATGATTAGTTGTTAGGAAACTAAGTGCACATTGCTAGACAAAGGACAAATTCAACTGTTTTGATAGAATATAAGGCCTAACGGCCAAGTTTTTACAAAAGTAGGCGCAGCAGGGCCCAAATAGAGTACAACCAAAACACCGCACATGCAAGCCTGAGCAAAAGATTAAGACCTTAAAACCAAACCAATTCATCACCTACGATCTCCTGGTAAATGCCAGCTTCTTGGAACTCTGAAAGTGTTGGGTTAAGCAAGGGTGAGTACACAACCGTACTCAACAAGTCATACGGGAAATTACTGAATACTACATGCAAGGGATTAACAAGGGATTGGCATAAGGTTTAAATATTGTGGATGTAATTTTATTTGTAAGATCATTTTACTTTTGAAACACAAACCATAAATAATTAGTAAAGAGGGGGTATTCACAAAGTTGTCACCATTAAGCCACATTCTCAAACTTCCAAATAACTACTTGAGCTCGGTTACGGGATTCACCCTAAATCAAACTTAGCTTCATTAACCAGAAGCACAGCGTATTCGAATACCATTTAATTGGCTCTGCAGAGCTGCTCAGCTTTACCCACAAGATATCTATGGCCGTTAATGCCATGCGCAACTTACATGCAACTTAAATGCATGCGGCCGGGCCGAGACCATCACAGCCTTTTGATTGAACACCCCCATGGTAGCTCCTACCCGATAGGTACTCAGACCCTACCGTTCTTAGGACCCCACTAGCCAACGCATGAGTCGTGTTCCAATACCGAGAGGGTAACCTATCGTTGTGAGAACCGGCGAATGGCGCTACACAAGCCCATTCCCGTTCCACCAAACCCACCGGTCATTCCCCCACTGGGAATGACTGCACCCCCATTCCCCTTCTGAGAATGGTACCACCAAGCATGTAGGTATTCCCACGGGATGAATAATGTACTGAGCTATGTTGGGAAACAGTTCAACTGAACTGACTGGTCCCAACTTGTGGTTGAGCGGAAACTTAAGTTATTTACTTTGCTCAATGGGGTTTAACCTTATATTGCCAAAGACCAAGCCATCGGACCATCCACAAACCAATCTAGTACCAGCTGTACCAGCCACCGAACCACACATGGCTTACGTCATCGGTCGGGGATCGGACTCACATCCACCTCGTGGCTAGTCCAATACTTTCCCCCTGACCGTAGCACAATTCAAAGTCCACCGAGCCTACTGCTCGCCAACATTTAATTCCCCGTTTAAAGATTTTGAGTGAAACTAATATAATTAGTAATTAACTATGGCATGTATGCTCATTAACTAAGGTTGTTCAAGGTTTAATAAGGTTCAACAATGTCAAGGAGGCTAATCATGAAACTGGGTTTAGCTAAGTTGCATGTCATTCCAGTATTTGAACATACAATTAAAGTAATGCGATAGAAATTAAATACTATAATATTAGAGACAATTGGGTTCAACATGATCAAGGACGTGCGGCGTGCCTTGCTGGGCGACGGGATTGGCTAGGTCGTAGCGGTCGTAGTCGTGCTCGGCTCTCGTCTGGTTCGGCTCCTGTTACTGAAACTGCTCCTGCTCTGGATTCTACGCGAACGTCGAGCCTAGCACGAAAGGACGAGAGCAATAAGTAAACAAAAAAATAACACAAAAAGAAGAACTGGAAATAAAATGGACAAGGGCCGGAAGAGAGAGATTCAAAGGGCGATTTGGACATTTTGGAAAATTTGGAAGCTTCAGGTTGCAGAACGGAGATCATTTTTGGACTCAGTGGCTCAAAACGATCAAGGTAGTGTATTTTGGCTATTTTTGAAGTTTCTGGAGATTTTTCTGGAATTCTCGGGTTTTTACTGGATTTTTTTGGATTAATTAAAATCCAAAAAGAAAAAGAAAAAGGGAAAACGAACTGGGCCGCATAGGTCGGCCAAACCAGCCCACAAGGCCCATGGACGAGCGCGGCCCACAGCGCGAATGCGCGTGCGCAACCCACACGCGGCGGGTCGGCCCAGGTTGAGCGAGGCAAAAAGGGGGCTAGGGTTCGGCGAGCCAAACCAAGGGGAGGGGCGAGGGCAGCAGCGATTCGGGTGCGGGGCGGGCGAGGGTGGCCGGGGGCGAGGCCGAAGGGTGGTGGTCGGCGCCGAGAGAGAGAGGGGTTCTGCGGGAAGGTGTAAGGGCGAGGGTGAGGTTAGGGTTAGGAGGAAATCAGGCAGGGGCGAGCGGTGGCAACGTGAACCCGGCCGGATTCGAGGGAGAAAAAGGGTGGCGCAGCGGCGGGGTGAGTGCGAGACGGTCGGAGCCGAAGGAGGAAAGGGGCACGACAGGGGAAAAAGGCGAGGTGGTGGCGCGGTTCGGCCAGAGAGGGAGAAGAAGAGGGTGGCGGCGGTTCGGGGGCCCGATGCTGGAGGGGAAGACGAAAGGGCGAGGGAGGAAGGAGGGCTCTGGGGGGCTTTATAGCGCGCGGCGTGGGCGGCAACTGGCGGGAGCAGGCGAGCGACCGGCATGGGGCGCAACGGGGCGAGGCGATGGGAGCAGGAGAACGTGGAGGCCGAGGCGACGACTAGCGTGAGAGGGGAGCAGCTCGGCTCGAGCAGCTCGGCAGAGTAGGCAATGACCAGGTGTGAGAGCGGGAGCAGGAGGGCGCGCGAGGTGAGGTGGAGCCGAGCGACAAGACGGCGGTGACGCGACGCGGGGACCGGGCGCAAAGCGGCGGACCGGTCCGAGCGAAGGATTCCCAGGTAAGAGTTCAACCACTCTCCAACCCAAATTCCAAATCAACTCAAATCCAAAAGAACTCTGATTAAACTTCAAATTAAACTCAATTAGGTTTTGGTTTCTTTTGAAATTTTTGGGATGTTTCATAGCGTTCCTAGGTTTCATTGTTTCAACCACGTACCTTGATCGGATTAATGGTACCCCACCTTATAGCGCCTACGATTGGGAGCCAACCGCACCCCCCACGTGTCGGCCGGCGTTTTCGCGAAAAGCCCCCGGTTTCTTCGAAATTACGTCCAGGTCCTTGCGCGATTTTATGTGAGGGAGATTTTTTTTCTTTTCGCGTTTAGGTCCCTGGTTTGCCCTTTTGCATTTAGGACCTCCCGTAAAGTACGAATCGCGAGCGAGCCCTTTCCTAATTTTTCAAAATAGCGAACAGGTCTAAAATTATAACAAATAGGTCATCGCGCTTTACGTTCGGGTCCTTTCTCCGTTTTGTCCGAAAAAAATATTTTCGTGGTCCGTTTTTTCTCCAGAGCATGCGAGAAATATTTTCGGCAGCCGTTTTTCCAAAAAAAAAAAGTAAAGTCGTTTCCTTTCTCCGTTTTGCCCGAAAAAAATGTTTTCGCGATCAGTTTTCCTCCGTTTTCCCCGGAAAAAATGTTTTCGTGATCAGTTTTCCCTGCAGGGCATGGGGAAAATGTTTTCGGTGTCTATTTCCCCAAATAAAAAATTGGGAGACCGTTTCCTTTATCCGTTTTGCCCGGAAAAAAAAAATCGTCATCCGATTTTTCTCCGGAGCATGAGAAAAATGTTTTCATTGCCCGTTTTTCCAAAACAAGAAATATGGAAAACCCTTCCCTTTCTCCGTTTTGCTCCGAAAAAATGTTTTCGTGATCCGTTTTTCCTCCGGAGTATGGAGAAGATGTTTTCGGTGGCTATTTCCCCACAAAAAATATGGAAAGCCGTTTTCTTTCTTCGTTTTGCCTCAAAAAATTATTTCCGTGAACCGTTTTTTCTCCGAAACATGGAAAAAATGCTTTCGTTGGCCGTTTCCCCAAAAAAAAAACGTAATTTCGTTTTTCGTCCGTCGTTTTTCCGTTTTTTCCCGCTTTTCCTCATTTTTGTTATCAAATTTCGCACGCGTAGCGCGCGAATCTTCTTAGTTAATGTGAATCTGGTTCAAGCACTGCATGCAATTGCTGCGTTTGGTAGGAGCAGCCGTACGCACGCGTAATATCTATCGTTACGGATGTGATACTGAAAGAATGGTTTGACGACTGTCCCAAGTCCCAAGTGCATGCAGCATGCAATTAATCGGCCGCGCGAGTACGTACAACGGTACAAGAGAATATCTTTGCTTAGTCATCGTCAGATGAGTGTAGATCCAGACCAATGAGGTGACAGCTGACTTTTTTCTTTTTTACTTCAGCATGCAGTAGTACAGTAGCTGTTGGTTTGTTCGGAAAAAATCGTATTTGATACAAGTTTGAACTCGTATTTACGATATGATACAACAGTTTTGGATATTTACAAAAAAATCACCCATCTACGGTTCCTGGTTTACCATCCATGCATCTACCGTAAATGGGGAACCGGCCAAGGGCTTGTACCGCACATGAGGAACCGGCCAAGGCTTGTACCGCACATGGGGAACCGGCCAAGGACTTGTACCGCACATGGGGAACCGGCCATACATCTATGGTAACCCAGGAACCGGCCAAGGGCACAAATTATTATTTTTTTTTGTTTTTTTTCGAATTTTCAAACCGAGGTCATTCGACATGCAAATAATTTTCGGTATAGAACTCAAAAATCAATGAGACATCTTTCTAATTGTGTGTAAAATTATTTAGATTATGGATATGCAAAAATATTTTAGTTTTGTTTATTGTGCAACAAACGATGTCCAAGTCACGGTAAATTCGGATTTTTCATAGCAACATTGCTTACTCGAATTTTAATTAGTTCTTTGTGTATTTATGAAATTGAAATTTCATATCTGGTTTAATTAGTTTGGTTAAATTCACTCGCTCAAATTTTATATTTTAATGCTGGAGAATTCAGAGAAACCACCGAATTAATTATTTCCATTTTAATTGCAATAATTCATATCGAAAGCTACGAACCTTCAAATGGGAAAAAATATGTATATTTTTATTACGCTATAAGCGTTCATAATATATCACAAAAAGTAGCATGTTCCATGCAAATTTAAAATGTTAACTCATCGCAATTATCCACAGGCAAGCCCAATAATCACAACTAAAAACCGAATAAGGAATTTATGCCCCACATTACATTCAGCATTCAGCATTACCCCTTAAGGGCTAAAATATTTTAATTACAGTAAGTATTATAGTCTACAACAAACGATAATGCTTAAGTATTATTATCGACAACAACTTTATTTTGCAAACTTTCTCCCCCGTATTAATATCCCAATACATTTGTCTAGTGTCTCATGTTTGGTTTTTAGTTGTGATTATTGGGCTTGCCTGTGGATAATTGCGAGGAGTTAACATTTTAAATTTGTATGGAACATGCTACTTTTTGTGATATATTATGAACGCTTATAGCGTAATAAAAATATACATATTTTTTTCCCATTTGAAGGTTCGTAGCTTTCGATATGAATTATTGCAATTAAAATAGAAATAATTAATTCGGTGGTTCCTCCGAATTCTCCAGCATTAAAATATAAAATTTGAGCGAGTGAATTTAACCAAACTAATTAAACCAGATATGAAATTTCAATTTCATAAATACACAGCAACCGGTTTTCGAAAATTCGAGTAAGCAACAGCCCGTTATGAAAAATCCGAAATTACCGTGACTTGAATATCGTTTGTTGCACAATAAACAAAACTAAAATATTTTTGCAAATCCATAATCTAAATAATTTTACACACAATTAGAAAGTTGTCTCATTGATTTTTGAGTTCCATATCGAAAATTATTTGCATTTCGAATGACATCGGTTTGAAAATTCGAAAAAAACAAAAAAAAATTAATTTGTGCCCTTGGCCGGTTCCTTGGTTACCATAGATGCATGGCCGGTTCCCCATGTGCGGTACAAGCCCTTGGCCGGTTCCCCATGTGCGGTACAAGCCTTGGCCGGTTCCCCATTTGCGGTAGATGCATGAATGGTAAACCAAGAACCGTAGATGAGTGTTTTTTTTGTAAATATTCAAAACTGTTGTATCATTTCGTAAATATGAGTTCAAATTTGTATCAAATACGATTTTTTCCGGTTTGTTCTAGTCCCTAGAGTAGTCTCTACTCTCTATTGTGCCACGGCACATGTCAACGGGTAGACGAAGATCACTACTGAGTATCGATCGAACAACAGCTGGTCAGGTACACCATTAAATTTTCTGAATGAAGCGTGACGGAGTGAGTACGTACAAGCTATAGCTGTTGAAGTATAAGTGAATTGTCCGTCTTTCCTCATCAGCTTAAGTTTTTGGGTGAACTGGCTGGTGCATGCAACTCAATATGGTATCAGAGCCAAGGAGGTCTCAAGTTCAAGACCCGGTTTAGTGCAATTAAAAAAATAATAATTGCAGTCCACTTCTATTCCACGTCTTATGCCTGAGGGAGCCTACACGTGAGGGGGAGTGTTGAAGTATAAGTGAATTGTCCGTCTTTCCTCATCAGCTTAAGCTTTTGGGTGAACTGGCTGGTGCATGCAACTCAATAATAGCTATATATATATATATATATATATATATATATATATATATATATATATATATATATATATATATATATATATATATATATATATATAAAGGATTGCTAGTGTACTATCGATAAATCTGAGATCCTCAGTGCTATATATTTGTGTTTGCAAAATTAAGCGAAATTGTTGATTCAAACCGTGCATTATGTTCATCTCATTGAAATCTCACTACCCACCAAATTTTATATTTTTGAATTTTTCTCCTATTTATTTTGTATTTTTCAAAATCCACGATCTAATTAGTTGTGGGGCGTCCAATGAAGCTGGTTTTGAAAAATACAAAATAAATAGGAGAAGAAATTCAAAATATAAAATTTGGTGGGTAGTGAGATTTCAATGAGATGAACATAATGCACGGTTTAGATCAACAACAAATCTTAATTTTGCAAACACAACGCTTATAGCATGAAGATCTATACTATTGATAGTACACTATATATATATATATATATATATATATATATATATATATATATATATATATATATATATATATATATATATATATATATATATACACACACAGAGGCCGGCCGGGTTTATAGAACTTGAGAGGGTAGCAAGTGTAGAGACACGAATTCATGTGGCTCTGGTAAAGTGGTGAGTAGCCGAACATTGCTAGGGTCCAAGAATAATATTTTCTTTTCCCTACCTGCATGCACGGTGAACATGAGAAGTAAAAACGGAGTATGAATTCTCGAGCGTGATAGATTAGGGTCGGGCCACACATGTCCTAATCATCATCTGGCCCCATCATCAGCTGGGATTCTGGGAAGATGTGCACTACACCATGCTGCCAGATACCCTTACAAACAAGAGCCTTTTACTGTACACAAAATTCAATATAGATTGTTTATTTTTTTTATCTAATAAATTAGATTAGTTAGTATTTATTTATTTATATTTTTTCTAGTAGTGAATCAATAGAAATATTCTCAAAAAATAGTTAAATATTCTCTAAACGCCATCATATACTAGAAGTATAGTACGCTACAAAATTTCTCGTTAGAATGGTTGTAATGCTAGCTAGAGTTCTCCGTATCATAGCGATGGAGACTCGGGTCAATGACCCAAATTAACCTTTCGTCAAGTGCGTAGCATGACTGCATGAGCGCTACTCGCAACTAGAGGTGGGCACTTGGGCCGGGCTTCTTCGGGCTGGCCCGAAGCATGGCGGGCACAGCACGGTCCAAGCTCGGCCCGACACGTAAGTAGGCCGTACCGTGCCGGCTTGACACTGTAGCTTGGGTCGTGCCAGGCCCAGGAGCTGGGCACGACGGGCGGCACGGCCCGGCACGACTGATTGGGCCGGGCACATGCCGGCCCGACACGACAGTGGCACGCCGGCATGCCATCGGCACGTGGCCCGCCGCCACTGTCCCTGTCCGCCACTACCGCCCCTCTTAATTATGCATTCCTTAAAAATTCAAACTTAAAGTTATGGTTTGTCGGACCCAGAAACTGTATTTTCAAACCTTCTGTGTTTACGATGCTAGTCCCATGACCAGTCTTTAGCACATTTGCGAGAGAGGGAGCAACGGGTGAGAGATAAAGAGGGGGAGATGTGGGCTAGAGAGAGAGAGAGGGAACAATGGATGAGAGAGATGGGAGAGAGAGGGGGAGCAACAGGCGAGAGAGAGAGAGAGAGAGCTGAGAGAGACGGGCGAGAGGGATGAGAGGGAGTGTGAGCAATAGACGAGAGAGAGGGAGTGAGATGGGCGAGAGAGAGCTGAGAGAGAGAGTGAGCAACAGACGAGAGAGAGGAATAAAGATGGGCGAGAGAGATGGGAGAGATGGGCGAGAGAGAAGAGATGAGAGAATGAGAAAGACGTGTGAGAGAGAGGAGAGGGCTGAGAGAAATTGAGAGTAATGGGTGAGAGAGAACGACTTTTTGCAATGTACAGCAGTACAAGTCTTTGTACTAACTACTAAGGAGTATCGTGCGTAAGCAGATCCTTTTCGTCTCGTGCAATAGTGTAAATGGGCCGGGCCTGGGTCGGCACGGCACGAAGTAGGCACGAAGCGCAAATGGGCCGTGCCTGGGCTTGCCAATGGCGAGCCGGGCCAGTACGGCATGGCACGATAGGCTGTAATGGCCCAGCATGGTTCTGGCCCAAAGCACGATGGGCCAGTGCCAGGCCAGCCCGGCACGGCACGACGCCCACCTTTACTTGCAACACACTTGTCTTCTCTCTTCAATGAAATGAGGCAGGGCTTTCTACTCTTGCTTTTAGAAAAGCCCTAACCGCAACAGACGATGCAAAATTAGAAAGAGAGCCATCGAGCTTGTTTAAGGTAGGCATGCGACCTCTACTTAGGCATGGTCGCATGGATCAATGGTTCATGCGTAGTTTAAATGCATTGTCCAGCACTGGTAAGGTCAGTATAAAAATAAAGAGTAGGCCTAAAAGTCTAACCTAAAGTAGTATGAACATGGCCTTATACTCTCGTATAACCTAAATTCATGTATAAATAGAAGAGAAATAATCAAAAAAAGAGAGAAATACAATGAACACACATTCCTAATGGAAAGCATTTCCCAAAACATATACCTCATGTCCTCAGTGTCAGCTCCTCGTACTCCTCCAAATCACAAATCCAAAGTACTCATCAGTTCCTCTGCTCGTTGCGCCCCAAATCCCAGATCCAAATTCCTCATCGGCTCCTCTGCTCCTTGCGCCCCATGACAACACAGCTTTGTGCACCATTGCTCGTCGCTTGGTCGCCCCGGGCCCCGGCTCATCGCACCTTCTCGCTCCTAGCCCACCGCCTAGGCTCCTTGCGTTGGGCCAGCCACCTCAGGACCAGCTTAGTGGCTCCCTCCTCCTCGTCACACCTGCCCAGCAGGCGGCCACCCATGATCCAAGATTATTGGCGTTCTCGCGCCCACCGCCCTAGGCTCGGCTCGACGTTGACAGCTCCCCTCCTTGACGCCTCACACCACCGCTCCGAATAGCCACACCCTCGGCTTCTTCGCCAGCCCGCCACACCACGCGCCCCCGTCCATAGCTTCTTGTCGCACTACATCGCCACCCCCTAGGGTTTGCTCAAGTGCGCATCTCTCGATTCGATCCACCTGATATACTCTCTATTCGATCCACTTGATACTCTCTGTTCGATCACATCTAGTGGCCTCATATGGTGGGGATTTAGTAGTTGGTTGGATGGTGGATTGATATAAGGCCTTAGTTTTGCTTGTGTGGGTTGACTGCCTGGTGAGGTCTAGAATCAGTGCATCATCTTATTCCTCCTTGATTTCGATTCAGGGCTTTGATCTTCACCTATTTATGGCTATGGCATGGGTGACGATCAGTCTTGTCACCTCCCCTAAGGCCTTGTTTGGATGCTAGGGAAAATAAACCTAGAGAAAATTTTCCCTAGAATGGATTTTGATGGCATATTGAATCCCCTTCAATCCCTGTGCCAAATTCCCCCAAGGGAAATTTATTCCCTGTCACCATTTGGTAGCCACACAGTTAAAATCCCCTGACATTCAAAAACTTCAAAGATTGGTTGCTATAAAACTGGAAAACTAAAACATCTCTGTTGCTATAAAACTGTATTTACCAATTGGCAGGAAATGTTATATGACAAATAAGCAAAATTTAAGCAGTACTACTAGAGGCGCCTTTTCGTCATAACTATGTAATTCAAGTAGGTAATTATCTACACTATTGAGATTTTAAAACAAACTTTTTGGACAGAAATGATACATCCACACAAGAGCAGATTATTATTTGCAGTGAAATAGTAAAGAATGTTAATATGTTAGGAATATGTTACACTTTGACACAATACAAGGAATTCAAGGAATTGTGGATCAACTAAAAATCAGATCATGAATAATTGATCAGGAGGGAGTTACCTGCCCTGCCAATTCATTTGCATAAAACTCCTGCACAAATTTCAAATTTCTTCATGAATTAGTGATACTAAAAATGCAAGATTACATTATATAATTATGTAGCTGTGTGAAAATGACATTGGACTAGGCGCTAGAATAATTAACCAAAACCCTTAGCAGGATATAAACAAAATCATGTTAGAAGATATTCGGGATAAGTCAAAAGGATTGAAACTGTGATAGTCACTACACATATGAGAATCCAGAGGGAACCAAAGTTTGACAACCACCTGAAAAGGGTAAACTCCTACCTTCCTTAAGTTACAGTTTGAAAGGGTAAGGTCAAAATGACAGACAACAACAACAAGAATGGTTCATATGACAAGCGTATTCAACACCCATACTACTCTAATAAAAAACTGAACTTCAACTAAGCAACGGCAATAATAAAACAGACTTCAACTAAGGAACAACCATAACCAAACATACATTATTGTAGTACTGGTCGTACAAAAGAATCATACGAACATTAGCGACACAATCAGGTACCAAAAGTTGAAATAAGTTTTCCTGGAAATTGGAATATAACAAACTCCAACACTGGGTGCTTTTTTTCCTTCCCCGTGATAACCTCAACTAAAGCTAGTTAGACAGGCAACTATAATGAATGCCCAGTCTAAACCCCAAAGTCAAACCAATAAGTACATGAGAGCCAATGAGGTAGTCTAAACAATCCACCCCAACCCTGAAAGCTACAATTTTTACATCAAGATCAAGTGAACTACACTCTAGAGGGACACTTTTCACTGGGTCAAGGGGGGAAATAAGAAAGACTATAGATCCATAGTGAACTATGAACATAAAAGGTTAGGAAGAAAGAAAACGATGGAATCTATTGGCAAAATTTGCAAACCTTATCAAGCTAGTGCGTCTCAGTGTCCCCGTGTGGGTCCAGTTAGTTTTGATGCATTGGGAAGTTCCTCATGAGTCACGGATAACAAAATCCCCCTCATCTCCTTTCTCAAAATGTCGTAGTAGCACAGATCTGTGAAAGAAGCAACCCTAGGAGCAGGAGAACGAGGAGCAAGGAGAAAGAATATGTGAAATTGACTAACAATCAGGGAGTTGCTGTCGAAGAAGGATGACACGTCGTCGATTCATCGGAGTGGGAGGAGGAGGCGCCACGTCCCGTGAGATGTTGGAGGACTGGAGGAGGAAGCACTCAATGGAGGCTGTTGCGAGTGACGGAGGCGGAGGCGGGAGCGAAGGCGAAGGCGGAGGCAGTTGCCAGCGAGTGAGGAGGTCGCCAGTGAGGGAGGAGGAGGCAGGGGCGAAGGCGGAGGCGGTCGCCAACGAGGAAGGCGGAGGTGGTCGAGGAGGCATGCACGACAGAGCGAGCCATGAGTGTCGTGCGGAGAAGGCAACGCGGGGATAAGTTCTCGACATGTGGAGTCGAAGGTTTTTCCCCGGTGGAAATGGCGTGGATCGGTCGTATAATCCTTATCACTGGGGCATCCAAACGGACCGCCCTACTGGCTCGGGGAAACTTTCCTCGTGGATAATCATTCATGGGAATTAGCGGGGATCCCAGCCGAGATTTAGGTTCCCAAATAAGACCTAACTGTCGCAGCATCCCTCCGACCTTCTTCCTTATTCTTCTTTTTCACGCCCATGAAGCCTTAGGGCCTGTTTGGGAGAGCTCCACTCCAAAAAAATCAGCTCCACTCCACCAACTTCACCATAGAGTAGCTCCATCATAAAGTTGAAGTAGGGAAGGGAGGTGTTTGGTTTGCAAATTAGATCTAGCTTCAAGAATAGATGGGTTTGATGTGGATACCCATTTGTGCCCTTGGATGTTGAATGGAGGTGGGTAATTACCTCATATGTGTAACTAGTGGCAAAGGTGGGTAATTACCTATGAACTTCACGAGTGGGTATGAAACAATGTTTCTTGGAGTACCCCTTAAGGAGCTCCACAAAAACCATGAAGCAGCCCCCTAGATTCACATTTTTTCTGAAGCCGGAGTTCTGTGTAGCTGGGTTGTTTGGCTACACGAAGTTGGAGTGGAGCTGAAAATTGAGGAGCAGAGCTCTCCCAAACATGCCCTTAGTCTTAGCCATGGGCACTGGAGTGGAGGGCGGGGAGTAGTAGGGCTTACCATCACTGGCATGAAGGATAGGCTCGAGCTATTAAAGCCGGCCTGCCGTCCAGTAATCATCAGCTGCAACAAGGACCAAAGTACTCAGGATTACTAACTCAACAATGCATTAACCTACCCCACATGGTGGGCCCTTCTCTTAAGGCCTAAAAATAATTACTACCGAATCAGACTTTTTACTACATCTTGATCAGTCTCACTCGGTCGGTCGATCGTGAGCAGTGGCACTTTTCTGCGGAAAACCAAACTAATTAACAAAACCTGCTGATTCCGAATTTAACCGTGCTTAGGAACACATCCCCGGACATAACTCGGATTAGAGTAATCAATCACAATCACCGATGAGATCAGCATCAGATGGAAATCCCGCATCTCACTGACTGCTGGGTCCCACGTACGCACGAGAAGTACTGTGGGCCCACCACGGTGTATCTATATGTACGTACTCGAACTCCGTCCGAACGTTTGGAATAATAAAGCTCAGGTCCTTGGGAGTTGGGCCAAACTAGCTACAGTACGATTTTTGTTGATTGAAATGCTGATTGGAGCACGTAGACTAATGAGTGTTGGAGCTTGGGGTAGCTTCCATGTTGCTAGCTACTATACATCATAGCACTGTGCAATGCGTGTAGCAGGAAGGTACAATCGACCATGCGTATATGTACCAAAGTCCTAGCTGGGCCCTAGGCGGCTACGATCTATATAGATGGTTTGCCCTGATCAAAACGTGTTGCAATCGATGGATGGGGGATTTTTTTTTATAAGAAAAAAAAGAATGTTAATCAAGGAAAAAAAATTACTCCCTCGATCTAAGTTTATAAGACATATTTCTTCTTGGTACATAGATCAAAAAGATATTGAAAATAACTAGATTGTCCCTAATTATTATCACTAAACACTATATTTTAATACATGCATGTAGAGAACATAGAGTAAAGATGGATATTTGTTATGGGTGTACAGGAAATATTACACTGATTTTGCATTAGAATATGAAATGTATGCTATATTTATGGACAAGATCATTTTAAAAATACGTTTTATAAACTTGGACAAATAGAGTATATATCCTTAGAAATGTTTTGAAAAGTAGTGGCATGTAAGAAATGGTGCGTTTTGCAGTGCTAGATCAGGGAGCTGAGAATTTTGCACTGGCATATAAATTTTTTCCCCTTAATTCATTGCATTAAGCGTGAAAGGTACAAGAAAGAAGTACAAAGAATAACCAAAAAGCTATACAAACAAGCCGCTAGGGGACAAGTCGTTAAGAAAAAGCTTCTCAAGGCGGGATTACAGATCTAATAAGATGCATTGCACCCACTTTAACCCAAAAACTGAGGAAATCATTGATCTCAGCTATGAGGTCATTGACAGTTTTGTGTTGGTTGAAAATCTTGTAGGCGTGGTCGAGCCTCAGCTTGATTGGTTGAGACGCTCGCCGAGCGCTTAGTGTCCACACGTGAGGGACAAGTGTGTACGCGTGTGTGTGGAACATATGTGTATGTAGCTTATCTATTATTTTTTCTTCTATAGTGAAAACCAAACTTTGATCAAAATTCAAAAAAAATCTTGTAGTCCCGGTCTTTAGAGAGATACCACGACTCCAAGTTTACTAGGATGACACAGTTTAACCCCTTTCTCTCAGATGAAGTATCTGCAGGATGTACTTCATCCATTCACCATAGTAGGATTAGCTGTGACGAGTTGACCTATTGGGCATGGTCGGACCACACCTTAGCTGACAAATGGCAGTGTGTGTGTGTGTGGGGGGGGGGGGGGTAGTGGTGGACTTATGATAAAAATTTAAGAGGTGATAAACCGATAACAAGACAATACTAAATTAAGACAAATAAACCAGACAAAATATAATCATGTGTTGACTATTGCGATCCAAAAGTGTACTCCCTCTGTCCCACAAAGAGTGCATTTCTAGTGTTCAAATTTTGTCCCATAAAGAGTGCATCTTTAGTCTGTAGGGCCCAGCTGTAAGTGTATGCATGCTCATTTAAGTGCTTGTGGAAACCGAAGCACCACCATGCTTGTGTATGGAGTAATGAGGGTCACATTAGTAATTTACCTTGCACACTAATCTGTCTTAAAAATCCTAGAAATGCACTCTTTGTGGGACAGAGGGAGTACTCCCTCCGTTGGAATTTAGAGGGCGTATTAGGTTTCGTTAGGACAAGACTTTGACCAACGATTACTTCATTAATATATCATTTATGCAATACAAAATCATAATTATATATAAGTACTTTTGAATACAAATCTGCTAATATCAATTTTGTGTCATAAAAAATATATGCTAATAGAGTAATTGTTGGTCAAAGCCTTGTTCTAACGAAACCTAATACGCCCTCTAAATTCCAACGGAGGGAGTACATAATTAGAAAAGGAATATAGCGAAAATGTGGAATACAACAAACATAGTACCTCGGTAATACTCCCTTCGTCCGGATATGTAGGGCGCATCTTCATCTAGCACGTAGACCAACGACGATTTAAGGTTCCTGAAATACCCTTATTTATTCTCTCTTTTCACATGCTCTAGGTGTCATTAACTCTGTGGCATTATTGCAGCTGTTCACAACTTCCTAGCCGGCATAAGAGCAAGTACAATAAGGCCACGTCAGCTGGCTCTTAGCCTGTACATGTCAGTATTAGTCTATGTGAAAGAGTGAGAAACGATGAGAGAGAAGATAGCTGGCTCTTATTTAGTAGCCAACTTTGCACGGATGCATAGGTAAATCATTTATCTACAAGAGAGAAGAGGTAGTTATTGCACAACATCTAGAGACAACTTTTAGAGACAGTTATTGTATAAGCTGGCTTTTAACTTACTATTAGCCTGCAGTGGGCTTTACTATTGTACTTGCTCTAAGGCATGCAACTGCAGGCATGTGTGTATATTCAATGAGCTATGGCAACTGTATGCATGTATACATGGCGACTAATGAAAATTAAGCCAAATACTTGATCAGTGCCGCCTAATACAGATTGGCGCCTAATGCAAATTCAAGTGAAATGCAATTTTTTGTTAAGTGCCGCCTAATACAAAATGAAAAAAATAGGATTCCCGCCAACTAGCTAGTATTCTGATGAATCTATATATACACAACGGTAGCAAGAAGCTCTCAAACCATAGATCGATGGAGGCAACAATATTATTCGACCTCAACGAACACTACAGGATGACACGTTCTTGCAAGCTGTATGACCGCTTGGAATAAGGGTATTCCAAGCAGTAGGACCGCTTGGAATACCCTTATCTACTGCTTTCCGTTCGGCTGCTTCTAAAAGTATTCCAAGCGGTATATACATTAAAAACGGTACTACCGCTTGTAAAACCATTTTTCGAAGCAGTACCACCGCTTGGAAAACCGCTTTTAAAAGCAGCACTACCGCTTGTAAAACCGTTTTTCAAAGCACTGCCGCTGCTTGTAAAACAGTTTTTAAAAGCAGTCGGACCGCTTGCGGTATTGAAATTTTAAAAGCGGTACTACAGCTTTGACAAAAATTCCAAGCTGTAGAAGTGCTTGCATTTAGCATTTCAAGCAATTCAAAAATTAATTACTAAATAATGTATATACCGCTTGAAAAAATAATTGCATCAGTTTAATATATTTCGCCAAATTGAAAATAATATCAAGTACCCATAACATACAATCCAAGCACCATAACATATAATTCCTCGAGAAAGCAACGTACCAAAGTTTCATTATCACAAATCATCCATAGGTACAACATGTGAACATCACCAAAATATATAAAAGGCAGAAGTACAAAGTTTACTCCCCTCGCATGCATATCACATACATGGACATATAACAAAATATAACTAGAATGCAAAATATACCCTTCCCACAGACATGGACATATCTATTCGCATGTCCTATATATTTACATCAAAAGTATACCTATTAACTAAACCACTCAACAATCACCAAAAGTATACCCATTAACTAAATCACTCAACAATTCTCCTTTCTAAGGCTTGAAAGTTCTCTTCCAATCTTTAACTCTCTCTCCTTCCCCCTTTCACCTGTAAAAAAGAAGAAGCATTTTGATCCGAAAGTTTTCGATTGAATTCATCTGAAAGTATCAAATCAAAACTTTGTAGTAGAGAAGGAAGGGGTGCGAATGGAGAAGAGAAGGGAGGGGCGCCCGGTGGCAACACCTGGATGTGTCCTCACCAAAGAATTGGTAAGGGTAACCTCAAATTAGCAATACCTAAAAAAGTAACCATAGATTGCACTGTTGGAGGTCCATTACATAGGAACATTAGACCAAACAAAAATTAGATAATTCCCTCTTTTTGATATTCTCAAATGTCCCAAAAAACTGTTAAAATTATTTATATTTTCTGGCACCAACATAATTAAAAACAGAACCAACACAGCTTTATGTAATGCTCCTAAATCCCAACAAGAAATGTTAGAATAAGACCACAACATGCACAATGGCCCGAAGTGACTAGCACATATACTTCACTTCAATGAGTTATAGAAATTAATGTTTCAAGGCTTAAGTTGGCATATCCCATGATTTTGTTATCATGGGGACAAATAAAGAGAAATCGAAGCTTGATAAGTCAATATACCAAATGGCAGAGGACATTCTTTAAAGTTTTCAAAATAGCTTAATTTGTCTCATTGAATCCTAATTAACAACTACAAAAGGGCATTTATATAACAAAATTTTAGTTCGACTCATGCCAACGAGAGCCCTCGTTATATTTTGGCACCTGAAACAATAATTCTACTATAAAAGGGCATTTATAATATGGAGAAAACGTTAGGCATACCTCTGAATTTCTTCAACACTTTTCCCCTTCAATCGAGGAAGATACTCTTTCCAATCATAGTTCTGAAAACCATACCTGCAAAGTTGAGTGGAGGAGATTACTGACCATAAAAGACAACATGCCATACATTCATGTCCGTTTAGTAGTATTACTGCAGAGAATGTAACAACAATGTTCAGGGCACGAATGAGGGTGCTCGATCTGGACACAAAAAAAACTTATTTTGGGAACATTAGATCACACAAGCAAATAGTATGAGAAAAGCATGCCAATACCAATTAACTATACTAGTAGCACTAAAAGAAGACTTTCCAATGCCATTGTCAAAATAAGAACCCTATAAATGAAAATATGTGCACAAGAGACACGACAAAATCAGAAAATTACTATGTGTGCTCTGCTCTCTGAGTCTATCCAAACAAAATCATCACATAAATTGTAGTTCTCTGTTCTCTTGCCAATAAGGCAGGTTTTGAGTGAATCAGTAGATTTAGTTTAGCTAAGTTTGATGATAGAGCAGTCTATCTAAACAACATCCTCGTATAAGATATAATTCCCGGTACTCTCGCCCAGGGGGCATGTTTTGAGGGAAATCAGTAGATTTAGTTTAGGTGCCCAGAGCATGCCAATTCAGCAATAGAAGGGGGATTTGGGACTGTCCAAGTTTGAAGAGCATGTTAAGTCAAGCAATGAAATGCCTACATTCATGCAGATATGAGGTAAAGTGGCAAGTTCTCCTTAAATTAAAGTACAGCAAAAAATTTAAGTAGAAATTTCTTCCAACTAACCTCATGAGTGTTTGTAGGAATTGTGTTCGTTGAACTTGGTTGAATCCATAAACTCTTAAAGTGCGTCCTTCACCCTCCATCAAAGGAAGTGACTCAATATTACCTATGAAGATGTACTCGCAAGGTTAATAAAAATGAATAATATTCATCATGTAGCAATAATACATGATAACACAGAATGTACTCTATAAATTTATTACGTGATTTTTTCTTAGCATATTGGCCCCTCCTCCCTGAAATATTTTCTTGTAAAGTTGTGTCATTATCTGACAAATCATCATCATAGGAGTAATCCTCGTCTTCAGAACTTAACTCATGCAGGCCGGTAATGTCATCCTCATCATGAGACCATCTACACATGATGCGACATAAGAAATAAGGCTCATTAGTCTTTTTCATTCTTGAAACGCATATGCTCAGTTGCTCACTCTAAAGTTTAAACTGATCTAAACTAGCACTACCTTGGTAAACAAACGACACCAGTACATTCAGCTATATATTGACATTTTGGGTATAGACTTAGAAACTACGCAATTACATCAAGAAAGATCCAATGTAGAAAACGTTGACCCCCTTTTCATGAAACACTAAAATCATTTCATTCAAAACATCTAACACAATTTGCACGTTTCTCAAAATGAACACACAATAACTTTAGAAAAATCAGAAGGAAATTAGGATATTATGGGGAAAAGGGTTAGTTCTATTCCACAATCACAGCAAAGGGGCAGGTGGACAGATGAATACGAGAAAAGTTGAAACTTGTGTGTCTTGACTCTTGCATCAATGTATATTCACATATCCATTCCTTGACATGGACCAAGAATATCCCAACAGAACTATAATGGATGGGATGCTATTTAGTAATATGCGGACCGTTCTTGAGTATTTGGTCGACCCATTAAATCATCTCAAAACTTGAACTTTATCTTGTTTCAGGTGATTGATGCTCTATGGTATTTAGGTCGCTAATAGAAATTCATAATTTGTGAGGAGCAACAAATAAAACAAAAAATCCTCGATGGTTACAAGTCTGGGAAGCAATCACCACCTATCATGCTATGGAGAAAAAATACAGATGGTATCAATAGGTTGGAGAGAGAGCACTACAAATAGTTCTGAGATGTAAGTGCATTCACAACTTTTCGACATGGACCATTAATATCCCAAATGTAACTATAGAAGTACAAAACAAACCACATATACAATGTCTCCTACATGATTAACTCCCCTGTTTGCTTCTTCTGGCCACCTTGGCTTGCTAGCTAGCCTTTCCTTCTCCCAAAAGGACCAAGGCCAGAGACACCCCCAAAATCAACTGTACATGCTAATACAACAAATCAAGATCCATCCAATACAACAAATCAAGATCCATCCATCATGGATTGTTATCTTCTAATCATGATGACGAGGCTTCATATAGTGATGATAACAGTAGAGTTGTAATTTAAATATGAGATAGCTGCTATCTGATGAACCATCCATCATGGAAAACTCATGTACCTGCTGCTGCTGGCAGGTCCCCTCTGCGCCTTGCTTGTTGTCGGGCAGGCTCCCCTCTGCCGCTGACTCGTGGACCTGGCCACCGGCTCTGCTCTTGCTCGCCGACCCGAGCATCGGCTACCCGCTGCTAGTACACCCTACCGCCGGCTTCCCCTACGACCTAGTCGTGCCCTAGCGCCGACGATCTAGACGCGTCGCCTCGCCGGGGACCTGGCCATGCCCCCCACGCCGGAGACCTGGTCGCGCCCCTCTCCCCACACGCGTGGCCGCTCCCCTTTGCTCCCCCTGGCCTGCACGCCGCCGGCGTCGAGCTAGCCTAGCCGAAGGAGGGTAGAAGACCACGGCGCCGCTCTAATCCCATCCCTCCACGCGCAGCCACCAGCATTTGGCCAATGGGTGGGTGCGAGCTCTATTAGGTCATGAGAGATTGGGGATTTTTTAGTGCCCTGTGATATGGTGTGGTGATGTGCATGGTCTCTCTCTCCCTCTGGAATTTTTAGCATCCCGCGCTGTGTGCCGAATGCCCGCCAACATAGTATTGGAAGCGGTACGACTGTATTAGAAACATTTCACAGCGGACTTAGAGCTTTTAATTAAAATTATTTTTCCAAGCGGTCCATCAGCTTAGATAGCTTACTTTTAAAAGCGGTAGTACAGCTTTTAATTACAATTCTTTTTCCAAGCGGTAAGTTAGCTTTTAATTACTATTTTCCGAAGCAGTAATACCGCTTGCGCCAATGGGTCATCCTGTAGTGGAACCATTACCCATCCACAATGGTAAGCTTAATCCATTGTATTTTCTTTTTCATTTCTTTAGTTGTGCATGAGTGATTGGTTGAAGTCCACCTATTATTTGTAGATGTTTTGGACTTGAATGAGCCATTAGATGAAGTCGGTTTTCATGAGCCAAATGAAGAACACAATGCAGATGTTCTAGATCTAAATGAGCCCATAGATGATATTGGTTCTAGTGAGCCAAATGAGCACGTTGTACTTGATGGAAACACAGGTTAGTTACCCATTTTTTAACTTCTTTCATGAGAATTCTTCAAATTTTCATGAAAGCTCTCTCTTTATGTTTAAATAGATGGGGATGGAAATGTTGATGCACATCAATCAATTGCATGCTCGAGGAACTACTTATGTGTTGATGCACGTAGAGCTATCTACACAATGCTTTTAGAGAGAACTTCTCCTGGTTTAATGAAACATGGAGTGATGAAATCTATAGCTGCAGATATGGGTGTTCCTTTGAGAATTGTTCAGCGCATTTGGACAACTGGGAAGCGTGGTGGTGGAATTCATGCTATTGCTAGTAAGAAGATTGGAAATTGTGGCTGTAAAAAAATTCATATTAAGCCCGAAGACGTCACTGCAGTACCACTTTGTGATCACACAACTATTCGTGATTTAGCACAGTCTTTGAATATAAAAAGAGCACCTTGTGTGCGCGTATAAAGGAAGGAGAAATCAAACAACAAACAAATGATATAAAGTTCTCTTTGTCCGAAGAAAATAAGAAAGCTCGCTTGCTATTTTGCATATCAATGCTTCACCATGATAGAATTTGGCATGAGGTGAAGACAAACCTCTCCATATTACCAAAAACAAGAATTTTATTGAGAAGGTGATATATTCCCTTTTACATACACAGAGCCAGCTCATAGAAGCAGCATAAATAGACATGCCGGTACCATGATCACCAAGCCGATGACGTCAGTGAACAAGCAAACTATCAGGTCGTATCTTGTTAACAAAGTTCTGCCCGCCATTAAACAAAAATGGCCACAGGAGGATGTAGGACGCCCTATATTTATTCAACAAGACAATGCAAGAACCCACATAGACCTAAAGGATGAAGAGTTTTGCCGGGTAACTAAAGAAGATGGATTTGACATTCGTTTAATGTGCCAACCTCCAAACTCTCCAGATCTAAATGTCTTGGACCTTGGTTTTTTTTTGCAGCAATTCAGTCCATACATTAAAAACTCACCCAAGATTGTGGAAGAACTTGTGAATGCAGTGGTGAATGCATATGAAGGATATGATACAGTTAAATCTAATCATGTGTTTCTCACTCATCAATCTTGCATGAGAGAAATCATATGAATAAAAGGTAGCCAAAATTATGACATTCCACATATGAGCAAGCAAGTGTTGGCTCGGAGCGGTGAACTTCTAAGTAGACTAAGATGTGATTCCCATGTTCTTCAAGATGCTATCGACTACTTACACTAGTGCAAATGGTACGCACATGCATGTTGCTAACCTAAACTATTCAAAATAAGATGGAAGATAGATCCTCAAAAAAGTTGTTCTAATCGTAGATCCTCAAAAAAGTTGTTCTAATCGTTTCAAGTCCTTCATCTCCAGAAATCACCTAGTGTTCCTCGACCTCGGTGACAACAGCGTCCATGGCATCAGGAACTATACCTCGATATCCTCTTCCTCGCCATCATCCATGGAGTCAGGAATGACCTCGTCGATCTCCACTTCCCCGCCGACATCCATGGAGTCAGGAATGACCTCGTCGACCTCCTCCTCCTCGTCGTTATCCATGGAGTCAGGAATGACCTCATCGACCTCCACTTCCTCGCCGACGTCCATGGAGTCAGGAATGACCTCATTGATCTCCTCCTCCTCGCCGTCGTCCATGGAGTCAGGAATGAACTTGCCGATAGGCTCCTTCTCGTGCATGATGCTCTTGTGTTCTTTCATGCTCGCTATGAGTGTTTTGGAGGGCACTAGCAATAGACTCATGGTTGTTAGCTTTAGTACGTATGGGTTGGTTTGCATGGTGCGACTCTTGATTTTTTAGCTATGAATGCTAAGCTTTGGAGGAGCTACGAAGCGTCCCATGCATCCAGTTAATGCTTTGTAAAACACCATGCAATTAATAGGGGCATTAGAGAGAAAATCATCACTAAAAAGCTAATTGCGCCTTACATTTCTGGATATGGCTGAAGGAGAAGTGCGCCCTACATATCCGGACAGAGGGAGTATGCCATAATGGCTAGTGCATTCCCAAAAACCCATAAATATGTGTAAATAACTACCTATAAATCAAAATTAGCAAAGTTAGTGATGCAATCGTAAATTATGATTCGTAAATTACAACAAAAAGGTATTTTAAATACCTCTATGGCTTTATTAGCTCTTTGCCGACAAACAACACAACACAACCAACACATCAGCACATGGTAGCAAAGGCACACAACTACACAGCACAGCCACTAGGTGTTAGCCCCTACTCGGCTGGCCCCGCGCTCGCCTCCTCGGCTACATGCCTGGCTCCTCGGTTGGCCATTGCACTCGCCTCCTTGGCTGGCCGCCGTGCTCGAAGCTTGGGCCTCCTCACCGCTCACCCAAGCCCGTTGACTGCTGCCGCCTGCAAGCCTCGATTCAATTAGGGATTTCCATATTTGAGACGTAGAATAGGGAATTGGGATTGGAGGCAGCTAGGTGTTGTTGGTGGAGTGGTTGCTATTAGGCTTAGCTTGTGTGAACCACATGGTGGTCTTGGCCTAAATTGGTAGGCTTTGGTTTAGCCCATGCACTGGAGGTCACAGGTAAGTCTTCTTACCTTCTTCAACCTCAGTCCATCCTGGTTATTCTTCTACCTTTTAACTCTAGTCTTCTTGCCCTTCCATGGCACCCCACGGTGGGCTAGGGGGCTAGGGGTGCCCATGGTTTTGTCGAAAGTAGGGTGTTCCCTAGCTTCCCTTGACCCCTCGTTCGGTCTGCCACTGGGGGAGGAGATGCTCCACCATCACAAGGTTTCTATAGCCTGGGCAGAAGTAGTTTTTTGGTCACGCTCTCGCCATAGGCTTGTCGGCATAGAGGATGTGCTTCTGGATGGCTAGCCATGCAAAGAACTTGCATTTGAAAGGCACCAAGGAGGCCAAGACCTACAGATTATGTCGCCTTGATGGTCCAATACGAGTTCACTTGACATTCAAGTTCGGTGTTGATAACATGAACACAATATGGTGTTACTGTCCTGTCACCTAGTTTAGCTAGTAGGAAGCACAAATGGATGCTGACATCATGAAGCCTCCATATAAGGAAGAGACCAGAGTATATTAAGATGCTTCCATCGTATCCTAAGTATGTCGCGATGTTCGACCAGCCCACCGACGACCATGCACTACTACAGAAAAAATTATATTAGACGCCTCATCACAAACGGTTTTAAAAAACCAAATGTGTTGACGAATATCACTGACGGTTCTATAGTGAAACCGTCAGTGAGAATATCACATACAGTACCATTCATAAACCGCTAGTGATATACAGCAATATCACAGATGGTTTTTAACTAAAATCGTCTGTGATATCGGATTATCACAGATAGTTCTAGCTACAAATAGTCTGTGATACAAATGAGACCTATATAACCATAGCGATGTTCCTCGTGCAGACCTTAGCACTTAGCACATTTCTTCTCCCCCAAAGCCTAGCACCCCTGTCGTCCTCTTCCTCGGCGACCTCCCTCTCAATGATCTCCTCGATGACCTCCCCCTCAGCGACCTCCTCCCCGTTGTCCACCCCCTCGATGGCCTCCTCCTCCTCCCATGATTATAGCATCAAGAAGCTCGACGGCTGCCACTTCCAGGTTTGGCCCGATTCGCCCCTCTTTATGTACATACTTAGATTCTCTCTTAGTGGAGTCTTCTCTTCCTCATGTGCTATGCCTCATGGCCGCGCGTGAATGCGGAGTGGTGATGATCTAACACATTCAACTAAGGCTAGATTGATCCATTTGATTGGAGCGTTTCGTTTGGTCGAAATGCCTAATTGGGTAGGAGTGTCTTGGTTTTTGGTTCTTGGCAACGGGTTGGTGCACTTGCATGCTCAATGAAATGCTCAAATAGGTTTGCCCGTAGGCTACCTGTTGCAGTGTTCATAGGCATTGGCCTTTGAATTGTTTATTTTCTTTGCATATTGAATAGAATGATTAACTACGTAAATAAAACACCACCACAATGCTCCTGAAACTATAACAAAAGTTTAGAGATATTATGCCTTTATTTTGTTTCGGGATCGGATCTAGAGTAGCCAATATCTGGATAATCTGAGATGGGATCCATATATCGGATAATTATCCTAAACCATCTAGGCCACCACAATGGTTTTGCACCTAAACCATTTAGGTCACCAAGATGGTTTGACCTCCAAATTCCAATACTTGACCTAAACCAATACTTATCCTCCAATGCCTGACCTAAACCATTTAGGCCACCACGATGGCTTTGCACACCACCACTTTTTTGTATCATGTCAAATCTGATTTATATTCAATTACAGGATTAATAATGATATCAATTAGTGTACTTTGATGTCTATTGTCAGAATGTAGGGCATGCCAAATTGTTAGCCTGCCTGATGCTTGCTTTCTTAATATTGTGAATGTGATCCATTTCCAGTAATGTAGAGCTATTATGGTGACTAGTGAGACATTGAATATTAAGCATTGTGTTCTTGTCTGTGAATGCCCCATTTGGTAAAAATAAACAACATGGAAAAGCTGTTAGAAGCTAAACATAAACTTGAGGTGGAGATCAAACAACTGAAGGTCAAGTATGAGATAACAGAAAAGATTTATAAGATGAAACAAGAAGTGAAAGACATAGATGATCGCTTGCAAGATATCGAATCCCTTAGCATGACACTCATCACTTAGTACCGCATGGCGAATGCAGAGCCAGAAGAAGCCAAAGCTAAGCTTATAGAGATAATATAAAGGTTTCTAGTATTTAATTTGATGTGGTTACTGATAATATACAAAAACACCATTTTGATAATAATATGATCACTTTTGTATGGTTTAAGAGATATGATTGGAGATCAATTGGTTATTGGTGTCAAACAAATAGGCACTAAACAGGAGTTGTGGAACTTCAGAGATAACAAAGAGACCTCTGTTGCGGAAGCTATGGCATATATGATGGCAAACATAAAAAAGCCCTAAGGTCTTCTTGTTAATGTACGCTTGTTGATATTTGTCGTATCATATTTTTGTCAATGTATTGTCACATGATATTATCCTTAATATATATTTGCTCATCTTGAATGCAATAACTTAATAGTATATTGCTTGCTGGAACCAAATATTTTTCCTACACCCCTCTGAAGAACTTCCATCATTAGTATCTGTTGTTCGAAATTTTGTTCTGCTTAGCTATTTCTAGAACTACATTGTAGTATCAAGGATAACTGACTAGAGGGGGGGCGGTGAATAGGAGGTTTTTAAAATTCTTGGCTCTAATTGCAATAATCTAAATAAGTAATACTAGAATTGAGAATTTTAACAAATAAGCCCTAAAAGCTCTAGGTTTAGCTAAGTGCACCAATAATCTAAGACTAAGCAAGTTATACAATCCTAGATCAAGTAGCATCACAAAAGATACTAGGAAAGTAAATTGCTCAAATAAATAGAGAAAACAAACCACACTAGAGGTGACACAATGATTTTTATTTCGTAGTCTTGGAGACTTACCAGTCTCCCCTAATCCATGTTGAGGTGAGCATGACCAACTCAAGCCAGCTTCTTGCGTAAATTGAGTCTTCCTCGATCACTAGTGGTAGCTCTTCCCCACTCTGGGTAGGCGAGCTCGTTGCCTTCACAACTACCGGGCCTTCTCACAAGCTTCTTTGAGAAGGTCACCGGTTCTTCGGCTACAGAAATATTTCAAAAAGGAGTGCTTCTAAATTATAACTACCTCTTAAAACTCGATGCTACCGCCAAGCGGTAGTACTACACTATGTGCTGTGGTAGCTCTGGCCCAGAGAGAAAAAAGAAAAACCTACAAGTGTTCCTCTCTGGAAAATGCCTACCATAGTAAAAAACTCGGTACTACCATGTTTTATACTACGATACTACTGGAAATGCTGATTTTGCAAAACTATTTTTCATACCAAGAACAAATGCAACCAAGTATGAATTCTAGAAACAGTTTTGAGCCAATTAAATTTTGATCGACATCAAGCTACTAGACATTACCCCCCTTAATAGTATGGCATCTATTTAACCAAAACCAATCTTTTTCTCCTAACTCCGAGATCGATGAAAATACATAAGGAGTCCTAGCTACAAATACCTTAACTTTAATCCTTTACCCTTCTTCTCTTGACCTTTTTCTCACATGATTGATGCAATAGAGACCAACATATTCTCACAAACACAAGAGAAATTGTTAGTCCTTTAACGTGATTGTTATTAATTACCAAAACCAAATAAAATTAGGGGCCTAGATGCTTCAATCTCCACCTTTTTGGTAATTGATGACAACCTGAACAAATAATATTGAATGAAATGATTTGAGTACACATTTAGCCTGAGACAGGATGTATACTCTAGGATTTTGCTCAAAATAGCATTTTACTTCATTTGAGTTTGAGTGGATGACTATTGAAGTAAAATTATATTAAAGCAAACATATTTAGTTGAAAACTCCCCCCTAAATATGTGCATATGGATAAAGAGTGAAGATCATGCACATTTTAAGGAATTTTAGAAATTTAGGCAAATTTTCATCTATAGCTGTGATCTGAGGAAGCATGATAATCACAAACAAGTAATACACATGCTTGAAGATCAATAATAATCATAATAGGTAGAAAACACAATAGACTTGATCAGGACCATAAACACAATACATGAAAGCATTCATTATGAGGAAACATACAAAAGTCCCAAAAGTCCAAAAGACATTAAGAGCACCAAGTCCACAAACGAGAGCAACAAGCTTAACAAAAGATTGTAATAAAGTAGATAGACAATAAGCATATCATATGAACTAATCCTATCCCCCTCAAACTCCTCCTTAAACTTCTCCCCCTTTGGCATCAAGTATCAAAAGAGGGTTTTCATGAGAGCACATAGGAGGATAGAGGCGGAGGCGGAGGCGGAGGCGATGGCATTGAAGCACGCGGACGGACTCGATGAGAGTAGGTAACTGGAGCAGAAGAGAAGTTGTTGCTAAGCCAGTCCACAGAACCTCGATTTGGTCCACACGCACTCGCACATAATCCAGGGTGGCTCAAGTCTCTGACTGAAAAGAGTGAAACAAAGCAAACTGATCCATTATGTATGTGTGCTCCCGGTTGAGTCTGCTGAAGAGATATGTGTGGAGACTGGCGAGGCCCTCGAGCATGGCGTTGTAGGTGGGCGCAGGTGGATGCTTCTACTAAGCCTACTGCTGCTGCTCCTGCTGCCTCTATGCTATATGTCCAATCACCTAAGGAGGAGACTCTTGGGGCTTGTATGGCTTATGGATGCTCGGTAGGGGACTCTTGTAGTCTATCATCCTCCTAATGAGCGCAATGATGTAGGGAGCAAAGTATATTCTCTTACCACGATCCATGGAAGAGGTGTCTTTATCTCTATTAATAAAATCCACCACATCAAACTTTTGTCTTTGCATAACCTTGCTGATTATGTTCCAAGCATATCCTCTAATGGCATCAAAGTTACCACACTTGAGATGAATGGCAACCCTGATGATCTTGTTGATCAAGGAAGGCTGTGGAAATAGATCAGGCAGCTGACCAGGCTTCCTGACTCTGGCGGTTCGATCATAGAAAGTAGACTACTGTGTGAGCCTCAGAGGTCTGTCGTCGTGGAGTTTAGGAAATCCAAAGTGGAAGATGCCTAGATTGGTCTCAAAGTCCCTCTTGGTCATTGTGTACCGCTCTGTGCCTATCATCCATGTGATCTTTTTAGGTTATCTGGTATGAAAATAGTGGCATAAAACCGCCTGATGAGATCAGCATAATATGTCCTCCTGCTCAAAAGCTCCATTAGACCCGCCCCTTGAAACAACTGAAGCACACCAGCAGACAAAGGCAAATGAGAAATATGATCCCAGTTGACCCATTTTTGCTCAGCAAATTCTTTCTCCTTGTAGATTTCATAGAAGACTTTCTGTTGAAATTTGGTATGAAACCTATCTTCAGTGGCACTTATGGGCTTGGTGTACTGGTTTTGATATCTTAGCACAAAGTAATCACCCCCTTTGATTTGCCATAGATCACTCCACACTCCTGACTCTGGAAGTTGCACTTCCTCCTCCTCACTTCCTTCCTATATCTCCTCCTCACTCTAAGATTCAGATCCAACCTCCTTCCCTTCTTTCTCATGCTTTGACTCAGCCGCATGAGCCTTTCCCTTGCTGGACTGAGAGCTATCGGCCAACTCATCTTGAATCACTCTCTGTGCATCACGGTCCCTCATTTCGGCCATGAATGAGTCAGCGCTGCCAGAGTCGTTGTGTTATGCATCACACATTTGATCAGGTTTATTATTGAAAGAAGAGGAATTAGGAAGTCTTGATTTATGGCATTAGTTATTCCCTTATTTTGATTCTGTCATTAGTTATTCCTTGTGTGAGTTTCCAAGTTTAAGATATGGATCTCTTTCAGATCTTTTATCCTTAGTAAAGATTGTTAGGGAAATTGAGACTATGTATATATGGAGAAAAGAAAAGAGAAAAGGCATTCTGATTTTGATGCCACAAACCAAACCTGAGGCGGTGGCTCCGACAATAGCCGATTTATCCAAGCCGCGCGTAGCGTCGGTAGTTCCGTCAGCAAGTAGCACACGCCCTGGGCTTCGACTAGGCACTCGAGCATACGATCAGGCTAGGGAGGAGTCTACGCATAACAAGTTGGTATCAACCTCCAGCAATGCTACACCTGCGGCGCCGCCGCCCCCTCTCGACGAACATCTTCCAAGCAGTTCCGAGAGGATGACAACCACCCAATCTATGGAAGATCGAGTCGCTGCGCTGGAACTCGCGGGGAAGGAGACCCACAGTTTACTTGAAGAAATCCTCAGCAATGTCCAAACCAGCAGGTAGGCCACAACCTCGGTTTTGCCGAGCAACAACCACATGCCAGGATAGGCGGACTCTGGGGATCGACCGCCTACAGGCTCCAATGTGGGAACCCAACACATACTTCATGGCGAGGCTGATGGCGCTCGCCGGCACCAGCTCGGGATCGACCGCCTGGCGGAGGTCGACCGACACTGGACTCCTCGTCCACCTCGGTTTGATCTCTCCGAATACGATGGCATGGATGACCCTCTGGGTTGGTTGAGACAATGTGAGCGATTCTTCCGAATCCACCGCATCCCATCGGATGAGTGGGTGGAATTGGCTGGCACCCACCTCCGAGGCGAAGCCCTGGAAGTCCTTGATAATTGGCAATTGGAGGAGCGCTTCATTCATTGGGAAGACTTCCATGATACCTTCGCTAGAAGGTTCACTCGTTCCTCGAGTATGGGCCCTCTCGGTGACTTGGTCAACTTGAAGCAAGGCAGTTTGTGGGCGAATGAGTATACTAAGGAATTTTAGCGCCTGCTCGCATGCACCGCGCGCATGCGCCGTAATGACCAGATCAAAACTTTCACCGCGGGACTCTCCGTTGCCATGGCCGTGGATGTCCGCCGTGATCGGCCACAGGACTTGGCCAAAGCCATTGGGTTCGTGTCGGGACCCGAATGTGCAAATCCGGACCCTCTGTGTATTCAGCACTAGTCTAGGATCACGCTAGTGCACACAATCTCAACATCGGTAAATACCACAATCATACTCAACGAAATAGTAAATTACTTTTTTCAAAGGAAAATATAACCGGTTGCTCGACCTTATGGTCAAGTTACAAAAGTACGCCTCGCAGGACAAAGTCTTAAATAAATAAACTACAGCGGCAACAAAAGGAACGTGTGGCGCCAACCAATATGCCACAGGCAACTGACTGAACTTGCTCCCTAGTTCGTCGGCTCCTCCTGGAATTCCTCCTGCAAAGATGGGATTGATTCTTCTTCAACTGATGGTTGTGTTGGGGCAAGGGTGAGTAATTAAAAGCACTCAGCAAGTCATGCACAGAAATGCAATGCTAATAGCTACATGCATGGCTTATTCCAACAACAGGCTAAGAGGTTCTTTTGCAGTAAGCAACATTCGTAAATAACAGTAATAGATTGGAAAGCGGTAAAACAGTAATAACAATAATAACTTCGTAAACAATTTCTCGAGTAAAGCATTCATCAACCTAAATCAATTCATTATTTCCAATACCAAGTATCCATAAACCAAGTTCATTTTCATAAAAGTCTAACCCTTGACTGTAATCACCGAGCAATGTCCAATACCGTGGACTGACTATTCGAATAGGTTGTACACTCTGCAGAGGTTATACACTTTACCCACAAGATACAATCAAACATCACAAAGGCGAGTGACCGTAACAAAGCCTTTCCAAAGCTACTTCTAGACCCGGTACTGCCCACTAAGGTTTCAACACTGAAGGGACTGGTTACCACACTCAGGGCCCCCCTCTTGCGCATGTGAGTCTACCCGTTAACCCGGGGCTCACGCCACCATGACAGCACCGAAATCTAGACATCACAGTTTACTCGGCCAGGTCTGTCCCATTCCAGACTTGTGGCTGTATGGTAGACTCAGTTCGAATTCTTGTAAGGTTAAGTCCTTAAAGTGACCAAGGAAAGACTACCCAAGAATTCACAATGTTCAAATAAGCAAAACCAAATACAACCTCCCATGTACCACTTCTGGCCCACCAGAAACAATCTTGCCACTTGCCTCAGTCTAAACCATTTTATCACCCCGGTTGATTACCATGCACTACGTACCATCATCAACATCAATAACACATGTCGCAATTCCAAAAACATGTTTCATCTCTCATTAAGTCAAGATTAACATTTAACATTCCAAAATGATGTCATTGACACATTGCAGGGCTAAGCATACTACATGCGATCTATATAACCCGTGTTGGCAAATTATTAATGTCCAACTAATATTCCATAATCTAGGGTGACAAATGATTCATGGCATACAATTATTATAGAAAAGGTGGCGTACAACAAATAGGTCGTATAGCTATTTCCCCAATTATTTAAAAGCATTTTTAATTAAACTAGTACACAATAATTCAAATCAACATAATTTTGAAAAGTGGATCAACATGGTCAATGCATAACTTGCCTTGGAAAAGATCCTGTTCCTGCTCTTGGACTTGTTCCTGGGTCAAAACCTCTCCTTCGAAGCCTTCGGGCAATTCAACGTCTACGCGAATCGAATAAATAAACAACAAATAAATAAAAATAGATAAAACTCATGTCCCAAAATTAAATAAAATTCACCATTAGATAGAGCTTAATGTTAAAAAAATTTAGAAACTGGAATCGCCTCAATCGGAGTTAAAACACAAAAGTTATAGCTGTTTGAAGTTTAAAAATCAATTAAAAAGAATAAACCGAATTATCCGATTTATTTTTCTATTGAAAAATCAGAATTATGACATCAGCACCAAAATTGATTTTCGGCCGAATTATTTTCCTAAAGGAAAATCGATTTAAAGCGTCACGCTTACGTTAGCCGGTCCATGGACCTAGTCCACGGTCACGCTCGGGTCCACGGTGGACTCGGTCCACCGAACCATGTGTCGCTGAGACATGGGCCCGCTCAGATGACGTCACGCTGTCGTCATCGCATGGCGCGGCTGGGCCATCTGACATGTGGGTCCCACCGTGACGTCAGCATGACATCACGGTTGATGTCATCATGTGGGCGCCCGAGCCACTGACATGCGGGTCCAGCTCGGATGACGTCATCACGACCGGTGCGCCTCGACGATGCCTCAGCTCCCGTGCGACGTGTGTGAGACCACGGATCAGCTATCCAAAATCTCCGGTGTATTTCCGTACTAGTCCCAGATCAGTAGCTAGTACACACAGTCACAATGATACTTCATTGCCGAACATAACGAAAATTGTAACATAAATCTTAAAGTATGGGCCACATGGCCACTTATTACAATACTCGGTCAAAAGACCGGAGACACGACAGCGGAAAATGAAAGCAAAAACAAGCGAACACCAAAGAGCCACAAGCGACGACTAGGAACGCGGCTAGTTGTCCTGGCAATCCTCCTCGAACTTCTCGGGATAGAACTCACCATCTTCAGCTGCGTCTTGATAATTCTCTAATGATGACAAGTTGACGTAGCACGTGAGTACAAAAGTACTCAGCAAGTCGGGGAAAGTATGATTATGTGGGGCTTTTCAAAGGAAGCTTAACAGGGTTCATTTGCATAAAGCCAAATTTTATTAAATCATACTTAAGTAATAAGTTTCACAAAGCATCTTTTCACAATTCTTTTTAACAATTGAATTATTTAATATTGCAGTGAAGGTTCTATCCACCATCACTAATATAAAGGCTCTAACCGCCAACTTTTAAAAGATCAAGGTTAATCACAATGACTCCTTCCGTCAAAACATGAAACAGGTTCTATCCACCTTGTTGGCTCCATCCGCCATTCAACATCCGAGAGTTCTAACCACTCCCAAACCCAAAACAACCACCTTTTAGTTTTTAAAACCAAAACCAAAGTCTACCAATATGAAAGCAACTTTGCTTTGCCCTTGACCGTAGGCGCGGCTATTCGAATAGTTTAAACTCTGCAGAGGTGTACAACTTTACCCACAAGACATGATCATCTCTTGATGCCAAGCTATTGACACACTTCCTTTGGTGTGCCGACAGAGAGATCATGACAAGGCCGTTACAATGTATCCACCTAACCCGACCCACCCGCTGAGGTTTCACCGCTGTTAGGGTTCCATCCGCCCAGTACAGAAGCCCCCTCTTGCGCCGTGTGAGAAAAACGACATTGCCTCCATCCGGCACTCACATTCAACCGTTTGGTGAGTCTAAGTCAGGTTTTTACAAATTAGTTGGTCAGGTCGTACCATTATAAACATGTGGTAGTACGGTTATGCTTAGAATGGACAATCACAAGCGTCGGTCCTTAATTGACTTGGGGCGGTACTTGCACAAGACAACTAGTGCTCCATCCGCACCCACCCGACAATCCAATCCGCCCAAGTCCAAACCATTTTTCCCTTTTCTTTTATTTTGGAAAAACAGTACCAAAATCATAATAATCATTTCCAAATCATATTTGAAATCATTACGTTTGAATAATCCCACCCATGGGTTGTTTTCATCGATAATGGTCCTAAGCAATTCTACCGTACTGTTGCACAAAGGGTACCATATAAGCAGTAACATGGCATAGCAATTTTCCTAGGGGTACAAATAACATGGATGTCGATCACAAAGGAGGAAATTACAATTCGGATTAACTATACCCTTATATTTGACATACGATAAAGCATAGCATGCAAATTTATAAAGCATTTAAAACATGTATACAAATGTAGGATCAATATGCGTCAAGGAGACTTGCCTTCAGTCGCGGGAAGGTCGTCAAACGTGGAAAGTCCGGCGGCGGGGTCCTCGGCTACGCGCAAAACGAGGCAATAAATAAATACAAAAAAATAAATAAAATCTAAAAATTACAAAAGTAGTACTGGCAGGTATATCTTGATTTTATATGAATTTACAAATTTGAACGGAGTCAATCGGAGTTCGGACGGAGAAGTTATGAGCTTCCAAAGTTTGAATTTCGAAAAATTGGAAAACCGGGAATATTCCATTTTGCTTTTTCTGATTTTTGGGAATTGCTTTGTTCCTATGGCAGGTGGGCCCCACTTGTCATTCTAATGGGGTCATCTTCTAGCTTGAGTTCATGCCATGGCCATGGTTGGGGAGGTAAAGCTTTAGGGCTTGAGGGGCCGGCGAGGGGCGGCGTTGGGAGGCTGGCGCTAAGCGCCGGCAGTGGCGGCATGTGGGGCGGCAGGGCTCTGCAGGCGAGCGTGGGGCGCATGGCGGCGGCGATGGCGGCAGCGGCCACCGGGCGTGAGCTGAAGACGCACATGCACACGCATAGCACAGAGAGCAAAAGAACAGAGGCTCAACCTTTTCCAAAAAACCCGATTTTTGCACCAAATTTGCACGGAATTGGACCAAACAAAAGCATGGATCCTCTAGATGACAACCTTAGGGACTCCTAGGAGGAAGGAATTGGATTGATTCTCACCGGAGACGACGAATTTGGCGACGAACGGAGCTCCGGCCGAACCGACAAAAACACAAAATTCGTCTCCAAAACTTGAGGGATCCTAAAATTGATTGAATGGTTAGATTCTAGATTCCCTCACGGTCACAAGGAACTAAGTAGCATGAAGATTGACCCACCGGAGAGAGATCTATGGCCAAGAACACGAAGAACACCGAAAATATAACCCGGCGTCGGTTTTCTTGATCTCACGGGCGCATGAGTGGGAGAGGCTAAAGGAGGATCATACCACCGGGACGGGGATTCTTATACGGAGAGAATGGAAGTGGAATCACGCGGAACGGAGTTGAAACGGCCGAGTTATGAGCATTTGATTGCATTTCGGTTTTTCTTTAATGCGATGGTTTCCGGCGAGATTAGAGGCTAATGAAGGTGGGGAATGGCAAGAGGGCGTCGATACGGATTCAACGGAACCGGCCGTGATTGATTTGGAGTTGCGTGGAGGAAGATATGAGCATTTGAAGCAAACCCTAGCCATGAATGCTTGCTTGAGCTTTCTCTCTACATGCCATGGCTAGAGGTAGAAGATGAAGTGCTGTAGCGCCACGTGGCAGCACGCGATTGGCCGGGAATTACGTAAATGAACCGCCCTAGAGAAAAATTAGAAAAAATGATCTAAAAATTCTGGAAAAATTCTTAGAACCATTTTGGAATATTTGGGACCCAAAAAAATTGGTTTCGCGGAATTTGGATGAAATTTGTGAAATTAAATATTCAGGCGCGGATTACGGGCATTAAACAAAAGCCGCGCGAGATAAAATAGGAGCGAAGGTCCAAAAATCCGGGGAAAGGTTCCTAAAATCATTTTGGAATATTTGGGACATAATTGAAGTGGTTTCGGGGTTTTTGGAGCATTTTTCAATGCGGGTGAAATTTCTGCACCGACGAATCAAAATTCGATTTTTAACCTAAGGGAATTGAATCCCGATTTTGGATGGGAATGGATGCCAGGTTAATATAAACACCAGGGAAACTCCAATTGTTGAACTTAATTTATTTAAATTAGATTTTTCTCTAGAAGGCGAAATTGAGGATGTTACAAACCTACCCCCCTTAGAGAGAATCTCGTCCCCGAGATTCAGACGGAGAAAGAAAGAGGTCAGGAAACTCCGTTCGAATATCTTCTTCCCGCTCCCAAGTAGCCTCCTTCTTAGAATGATTGCTCCCCTGAACCTTGCAGAATTTGATCACACGACTTCGGGTTCGACGCTCGGATTCCTCCAAAATCCTGACTGGATACTCCGGATACGACAGGTCTTCTTTTAGCTCCATTTCTTCCAATGGCATCTGATGCTCGGGTACTCTGAGACATTTGTTTAGCTGAGACACATGGAAGACATCATGGACTCCTGACAGTTGCGGAGGCAACTCTAACTTATATGCCACTTCTCCTTTTCTGGCAACCACTGGGAATGGTCCGATATAGCGGGGCGCTAACTTCCCACTAACTCGAAACCGTTTCATTCCTTTCAGAGGCGAGACCTTCAGATACACATGATCACCAGGTACAAAGCTTAATTCCCGTCGACGGTTGTCTGCATAGCTCTTCTGTCTTGACTGGGCTGTCTTCAAATTTGCGCGGATCTGCCTGACATGCTCTTCGGCTTCTTTCAAAATGTCAGGTCCGATTATCTGCCCACCTTCGGTTTCTTTCCAATACAAGGGTGTCCTGCATTTTCTTCCGTACAACGCTTCAAATGGTGCCATCTTTAAACTGGCTTGATAACTATTGTTATAGGAAAATTCTGCATAGGGCAAATTCTGATCCCATGAGCCTTTGTATGTTAGAGCACGGGCTCTCAACATATCTTCTAGTATTTGGTTTATTCTTTCCGTCTGGCCATCTGTCTGGGGATGGTAAGCAGTACTGAAATTCAGATTTGTGCCCAATACTTCATGCAATCTCTGCCAACACCTCGAGGTGAATTGGGAACCTCGATCGGACACGATCTTCTTCGGCACCCCATGCAAACACACAATCTTGGCCATATATAACTCAGCGAGCTTTTCATCAGAATGAGTCGTCTTCACTGGAATGAAGTGGGCCACTTTGGTTAATCTGTCCACAATGACCCAGATTGAATCATAACCGGATTTGGTTTTTGGCAAGCCAGTGATAAAACCCATTCCAATTTCTTCCCATTTCCAGACAGGAACTTGCAAAGGCTGCAACAATCCGGCGGGTTTTTGATGCTCTGCTTTCACCAATTGGCAAACATCACAACGTGCCACGAAGTCAGCAACTTCTTTCTTCATATTGGCCCACCAATATTTCTCTTTTAAATCCGCATACATCTTGGTACCTCCCGGATGAATGGAATACACCGAATCATGAGCCTCCTTTAACATTATATCTTTGATTTCTTCTTGATTAGGGACTACCATCCTTTTCCCAAACCAGACAGTACCTTTTTCATCTTCCGAAAATCCTGGGTGTTTCCCTTTCTTCAAGCCATCTTTCAGGTCTGCAACCCCCTTATCACTTTTCTGAGCCTCTCTGATATGGTCTTCTAAGGTTGATTTTACTTCAACATTGTAAATACACCCTTCCTTTACCAATTCCAGGTTAAGACGCCGGAATTCTTCCTGAAGCGCTGGCTGGCTTCCTTGTACCATAACATTGTTGCAGTGAGCTTTCCTGCTTAACGCATCCGCAACAACATTAGCCTTCCCAGGGTGATAATGGATTCCCACATTATAATCTTTTACCAACTCCAACAATCTTCTTTGCCTCAGGTTGAGATCGGACTGAGTGAAGATATACTTCAAACTTTTATGATCTGTATAGATCTCACACCTATTGCCGATTAAGTAATGCCTCCAAATCTTGAGTGCATGCACCACTGCGGCTAACTCCAAGTCATGAATGGGGTAGTTTTCTTCATGAGGTCGCAGTTGTCTTGAAGCATAGGCTATAACTTTTCCTTCTTGCATCAAAACACATCCAAGACCTTGTTTTGAAGCATCATAGTACACTTCAAAGTCCTTATGGATATCTGGCAGAATTAACACTGGGGCGGAAGTTAATCTTTTCTTTAACTCCTGAAAACTCTGCTGACAAGCTTTAGTCCATTCAAACTTCTTCTCCTTCTTCAGAAGCTGAGTAAGAGGTCTGGCTATCTTCGAGAAACCATCAATGAATCTCCGATAGTAACCTGCTAATCCAAGAAAACTTCTGATGTCCGGGACCGACTTAGGCTGAGTCCAATCCAAAGCATCTCTTACTTTCGCTGGATCCACTGCTACTCCTGCAGCAGAAATGATATGACCCTGGAAAGACACCTCTTTCAACCAGAAGTCACACTTGCTGTACTTAGCATACAACTGATGCTCTCTTAACGTTTCCAAGACTATCCTCAGATGGTCTTCATGCTCTTTTCTGCTCTTGGAATAAACCAGAATGTCGTCAATAAAGACCACAACAAACTTGTCTAAGTACTCCATGAACACCTTATTCATCAGATTCATGAAATAAGAAGGAGCATTGGTTAATCCAAACGACGTCACTGTAAACTCGTACAGTCCATATCTGGTAGTGAAGGCTGTTTTCGGAATATCTTCTTTCCTTATTTTCAGCTGATGATACCCCGACCTCAAATCTATCTTGGAGAAGACTTGAGCACCCTTCAACTGATCAAACAGATCATCAATCCGAGGCAACGGGTACTTGTTCTTGATTGTGACCTCATTCAAAGACCTATAGTCTATGCACATCCTTAGACTACCATCCTTCTTTGTGACAAAGATCACTGGTGATCCCCAAGGCGATGAACTTGGCCGAATGAATCCTTTCTCTTGCAGTTCTTCAATCTGTTTCTTCATCTCGACCAACTCGTTGGAAGGTAACCGGTAAGGTCTCTTCGAGATTGGAGCTGTACCAGGTACAAGCTCAATCACAAACTCAACATCCCGGTATTTTCAGCCGGCATCTACAAATTTGGAAATAAGATGGGATTAGTAAACAAATTTTAAATAAAGGATAGGATAAGCACAAGATACTAAGAGAGGGGAGGTAGAAGCAAAGAAACTTAAACTTTTGTAAGTATGATTTTGTAAAAATATTAGTCCTTAAGGCTTTGCCATGCTAACTAGGTCACGTCCTACAGTCGTCCAGGCTCTGATACCACCGTTGTGAGACCCTGGATCAGCTATCCGAAATCTCCTATGTATTTCCGTACTAGTCCCAGATCAGTAGCTAGTACACACAGTCACAGTGATACTTCATTGCCGAACATAACGAAAATTGTAACATAAATATTAAAGTATGGGCCACATGGCCACTTATTACAATACTCGGTCAAAAGACCGGAGACACGACAGCAGAAAACGAAAGCAAAAACAAGCGAACACCAAAGCGCCACAGGCGACGACTAGGAACGCGGCTAGTTGTCCTGGCAATCCTCCTCGAACTCCTCGGGATAGAACTCACCATCTTCAGCTGCGTCTTCATAATTCTCTGATGATGACAAGTTGACGTAGCACGTGAGTACAAAAGTACTCAGCAAGTTGGGGAAAGTATGATTATGTGGGGCTTTTCAAAGGAAGCTTAACAAGGTTCATTTGCATAAAGCCAAATTTTATTAAATCATACTTAAGTAATAAGTTTCACAAAGCATCTTTTCACAATTCTTTTTAACAATTGAATTATTTAATATTGCAGTGAAGGTTCTATCCACCATCACTAATATAAAGGCTCTAACCGCCAACTTTTAAAAGATCAAGGTTAATCACAATGACTCCTTCCGTCAAAACATGAAACAGGTTCTATCCACCTTGTTGGCTCCATCCGCCATTCAACATCCGAGAGTTCTAACCACTCCCAAACCCAAAACAACCACCTTTTAGTTTTTAAAACCAAAACCAAAGTCTACCAATATGAAAGCATTCTTTGCTTTGCCCTTGACCGTAGGCACGGCTATTCGAATAGTTTAAACTCTGCAGAGGTGTACAACTTTACCCACAAGACATGATCATCTCTTGATGCCAAGCTATTAACACACTTCCTTTGGTGTGCCGGCAGAGAGATCATGACAAGGCCGTTACAATGTATCCACCTAACCCGACCCACCCGCTGAGGTTTCACCGCTGTTAGGGTTCCATCCGCCCAGTACAGAAGCCCCCTCTTGCGCCGTGTGAGAAAAACGACATTGCCTCCATCCGGCACTCACATTCAACCGTTTGGTGAGTCTAAGTCAGGTTTTTACAAATTAGTTGGCCAGGTCGTACCATTATAGACATGTGGTAGTACGGTTATGCTTAGAATGGACAATCACAAGCGTCGGTCCTTAATTGACTTGGGGCGGTACTTGCACAAGACAACTAGTGCTCCATCTGCACCCACCCGACAATCCAATCCGCCCAAGTCCAAACCATTTTTCCCTTTTCTTTTATTTTGGAAAAATAGTACCAAAATCATAATAATCATTTCCAAATCATATTTGAAATCATTACGTTTGAATAATCCCACCCATGGGTTGTTTTCATCGATAATGGTCCTAAGCAATTCTACCGTACTATTGCACAAAGGTTACCATATAAGCAGTAACATGGCATAGCAATTTTTCTAGGGGTACAAATAACATGGATGTCTATCACAAAGGAGGAAATTACAATTCGGATTAACTATACCCTTATATTTGACATACGATAAAGCATAGCATGCAAATTTATAAAGCATTTAAAACATGTTTATAAATGTAGGATCAATATGCGTCAAGGAGACTTGCCTTCAGTCGCGGGAAGGTCGTCGAACGTGGAAAATCCGGCGGCGGGGTCCTCGGCTACGCGCAAAACAATGCAATAAATAAATACAAAAAAATAAATAAAATATAAAAATTACAAAAGTAGTACTGGCAGGTAGATCTTGATTTTAGATGAATTTAGAAATTTGAACGGAGTCAATCGGAGTTCGGACGGAGAAGTTATGAGCTTCCGAAGTTTGAATTTCGAAAAATTGGAAAACCGGGAATATTCCGTGGAATATTCCATTTTGCTTTTTCTGATTTTTGGGAATTGATTTGTTCCAATGGCAGGTGGGCCCCATTTTTCATTCTAATGGGGTCATCTTCTAGCTTGAGTTCATGCCATGGCCATGGTTGGGGAGGTAAAGCTTTAGGGATTGAGGGGGTGGCCGGGGCCGAGGGGCGGGGGGGCGGCGCGACGGCGCCGACGGGGCCACGCGGCGGCGGGGCGGCGTGTGGGGCGCGCAGGCTCGTCCATGGCTCGCTCGGCACGCACATGCACACGCATAGCACAAAGAGCAAAAGAACAGAGGCTCAACCTTTTCCAAAAAACCCAATTTTTGCTCCAAATTTGCACGGAATTGGACCAAACAAAAGCATGGATCCTCTATATGACAAGCTTAGGGACTCCTAGGAGGAAGGAATTGGATTGATTCTCACCGGAGACGACGAATTTGGCGACTAACGGAGCTCCGGCCGAACCGACAAAAACGCGAAATTCATCTCCAAAACTTGAGGGATCCTAAAATTGATTGAATGGTTAGATTCTAGACTCCCTCACGGTCACAAGGAACCAAGTAGCTTGAAGATTGACCCACCAGAGAGAGATCTATGGCCAAGAACACGAAGAACACCGAAAATATAACCCGGTGTCGGTTTTCTTGATCTCACGGGCGCATGAGTGGGAGAGGCTAAAGGAGGATCATACCACCGGGATGGGGATTCTTATACGGAGAGAATGGAAGTGGAATCACGTGGAACGGAGTTGAAACGGCCGAGTTATGAGCAGTTGATTGTATTTCAGTTTTTCTTTAATGCGATGGTTTCCGGCGAGATTAGCAGCTAATGAATGTGGTGAATGGCAAGAGGGCGTCGATACGGATTCAACGGAACCGGCCGTGATTGATTTGGAGTTGCGTGGAGGAAGATATGAGCATTTAAAGCAAACCCTAGCCATGAATGCTTGCTTGAGCTTTCTCCGTACATGCCATGGCTAGAGGTAGAAGATGAAGTGCTGTAGCGCCACGTGGCAGCACGCGATTGGCTGGGAATTACGTAAATGAACCGCCCTAGTGAAAAATTTGGAAAAATGGTCTAAAAATTTCTAGAACCATTTTGGAATATTTGGGACCCAATAAAATTGGCTTCGCGGAATTTGGATGAAATCTGTGGAATTAAATATTCAGGCACGGATTGCGGGCATTAAACAAAAGCCACGCGAGATAAAATAGGAGCGAAGGTCCAAAAATCCGGGGAAAGGTTCCTAAAATCATTTTGGAATATTTGGGACATAATTGAAGTGGTTTCGGGGTTTTTGGAGCATTTTTCAACGCGGGTGAAATTTCGGGTACCGGCGGGAATATGAAAATTCAATTTTTCGACCGGAAGGGAATTGAATCTCGATTTTGGAAGGGAATGGATGCCAGGTTAATATAAACACCAGGGAAACTCCAATTTTTGAACTTAATTTATTTAAATTAGATTTTTCTCCAGAAGGCGAAATTGTGGATGTTACAACGTGGCACGCTCTGATTGGTCCACGCACAAGCGATCTCGTCCATTGATTCAAAAATCCGTTCAATCGAAAATGGACGGCTCAGATCAAATCTGGCTTCCCGCGGCAAAGGGGCTACGTGGATAGTCCCAAGCGGCGACACGTGGGCATATGTAGGCCGCACGTTACGGATCGGACGGCCACGGTTGGATCTCGTGCTAACGCGTGAACCAGATCTAACCGTACAATCTAGATCTAATGGCGAAGAATGGATCTAGTGCGCCATAGGTTGGATCTACGTGGATCAATCTGGTGCATTGGATCTAAATCTAACGGCTGTAAACAGATCTAAACAGTAACACTTGATCTAACACGGACCGTACGATCTAAATCTAACAGTCATGATCCAATCTAAAGATGCACTTTTGTGACAACGTGGACTAACCTCGTGCGTCGGATCTTGATCGGACGACTGTTAGAGCTAGAAGACCTCGGCGATGGCGCGGCGGACTGCGTTGGCCAGGGCTGGGGACGACGACCACAACACCGGCATTCCGAGCGTCCTCCGGTGAAGTGAGCGATCCCGACGGGTGTGTCTTGACACGGGGGTTCCGGATCTGGCCTCAGCAGCGGCGGAGCTCGGCGGTAGGAGGCAAAACGCATGGTGGTGCGCAATCCTAACTCCGGCGAGCAATTGCTGGCGCACGGTGGCAGGTTTGGCTGCGCAACGTACGGCTAAACGCTGAGGGTGAAATGGCGGTCACGACGCACAAGTCCAAGCATTAAATACTGGCACGAACGCCGAGCTAAACCCGGATTCCGCGGTGGCGGTTGGCGGTGGTGGCGGAGTCCAGCGTCGACACGGAGAGGTGACGTGGCATCATCCCAGTCGTCCACGCGGGCACGATCAATGTCCCAGATACATCGGCTCGCCCGGATCTGATCCGAACTTGACCGGGCTACGTGGCGCAATCCGCACCCATCTGGACCGGATCCGATGGCGTCGCGTGGGAAGCAACGTGGCACGAATCTAGCCGTTGGATCTCGATCCAACGGTGATCGCAAAAGGGTTTGGGTCGGGTCCGGCGCGGTCTAATGGGTTCGATCCACTGGTCCAACCCGTTAGGCTTTTCGATTATCCTTTTTCGTTTTTATTACTCAAAATAATTCCAAAAATTCATTTAATTCAAGAAAAATAGCAAAATGCTTAGAAAAATTCCAGAAAAATTCTAAAAAATATTTTGAGACATTTTGGACTCAAATAAAATATTTCCAACAAAATTTTATTTGAAACTTTTAAATATTTAAATAATTCAATAAAGGACTTAATTCAAATTAAATCCAAATAAATTCCAGAAAATTCCAAAAATTCAAATAACTCCATAAATTGAATAAAAGCAAAAAATTTGGGATGTTACAGTTCGCAAGGGATGCTAAGAACTAGAGGGATGCGTGGCTGGCTGAAGCTGCTCAGCTAGGGATGGTCTCTGCAGGTCGCTTCTGGATGTCCTCCAGCAGGAGTGCGGCCCCCACGATTGGCATGACTTCGCCTCCAGTGTCGATCGACGCCAGTGGATGGGCAAGCAAATCCAAAATCGCCACCTGCACTCCAAACAAGACAAAGACCAGTGGGCCTCCAATCGATCGGGACCAGCCATCGCACTGCCAGCCTAGCACTCGTAATAGTTAAATCAAGCTTCGCTTTGCACCTCAATGTAGATCAACTGGCCGATCATCGCGCAAAAGGGCTTTGTTATAATTGTGACGAGGCCTACATGCGGGGTCATCAGTGCAAGCGTCTTTTTCATTTAGAACTCCTTAAAGACGAGGACAACGGGCAGCAAGGAGCTAACACCAATCTGGAGGAGGACGAACCTTCCCTGTCCCTCCTGGCTGTCCGCGCCCCTAAACATGGCGCCATGATGCAGGTGCAACTTCAACTACAAGGACGCTGTCTTCTCACTCTCATTGATAGTGGCAGTACGCATAACTTCATTAGTGGGGCAGCAGCTCTTCCCGGATCATGGACACCGGTGGCCAGCAGGCCACAACAGGTCCTGGTGGCCGGCAGCAGCCACCTCCCTTGCCTTGGGGTGATCCTAGAGACCCAATTCAGCATTCAGTTCAATACATTTCAGGCTCCCTTGCTCATCATTCCTCTGGATGGTTTTGATGTGGTATTGGGGGTTCAGTGGCTGCGTACGCTGGGCGACATTTAGTGGAATTTTGAAATGCTCACCATGACCTTTACAGCCCAGGGAAAACAAATTCGGCTTTAGGGCATTCACGACCAGCATCAGCTTCAGATGCTTCAATCAGTTAGGGCCGAGCCAGCACCGGTCCAGGAGATTTTGTCCAGGTTTAAGGATGTCTTCGATGAACCACAGGACTGCCACCGGCTCGACCGTGCGACCATCGCATTCATTTGGCCGCAGGTACTGACCCGGTGGTGGTTCGAGCCTATCGTTACCCGTACCGACAAAAGGATTAGATTGAGCGTCAATGCACAGCTATGCTGCAACAGGGCCTCATTTGGGTTAGTCGATCACCTTTTTCCTCCTCGGTACTGCTCGTAAAAAAGTTGATGGGTCATGGCGCTTTTGCGTGGACTATCGAGCACTCAATGCTAAGACCATTAAAGATAGATTCCCAATTCCTGTGGTCGAAGAACTACTTGATGAGCTCTGGCATGCTACCTTCTTTTCCAAGCTGGATCTCCATTCGGGTTATCATAAAGTACGGAGGCATGAGAACGACATTGAGAAGACGGCATTTCGTACGCATCATGGCCATTATGAATTTCTTGTCATGCCGTTTGGTCTGTCTAATGCTCCGTCCACGTTTCAAGCACTCATGAACGAGATTTTACAGCACTTCCTTCGCAAATTCGTCCTGGTATTTTTTGATGATATCTTGATTTATAGCCACACGGAAGAAGATCATTGCACCCATCTGTGCTTTGTTCTGGACCGTCTCCGCTGCCATCAACTCTTTTTGAAGAAATCCAAATGCACCTTTGCTCAAGGATCAATTGGTTACTTGGGGCACACCATCTCCGGCAGTGGTGTAGCAGCCGACACAACCAAGTTGCAGGCTATCGCTTCTTGGCCGTGACCTTTGTTGGTGACCGCTTTACGCTGGTTTTTAGGCCTCATAGGGTATTACTGGCGATTCATTAAGGATTACGCATCACTTGCCGCACCCCTGATAGCATTGTTGCGCCACCATAATTTCAAGTTGACTCCTACGGCTGAGACTACTAGGGGTGAAAACGGAACGGAAAGTTTCCGACTGTTCTGAAGAAAAACGGAAACGATAGCCCTTTTTCGGAAACAGAAACGGAAAATACCGGTACGAAAACGAAAACGAAAATTTTTTGTCGGACACGGGAGAGCCAATTCCGGCGAAAACAGAAATGGAAACAAAAATTCCGTATAAGTTGAATCGGAAGCTAAAGACGAAAACGGGCTTATATTTATTTTCGAATTGAAATAATTTCATAAATACAAATGGTTTTATATAAACTATTAAATAGAGTTCAAAAATTTTGAAAAAATTTTCAAAAATACTTTGGAACATTTTGAACCTAGAAAAATTATTTTTAGCATTATTTTTTTATAAATAAATTAATTTTATAAATCTAAAAATAGCAAAATGTATTTATAAACTCCAGAAAATCCAACATAAATTTTAGAAAATCATAAATGAACATCAAACAATAATATACAAATTTTAGGGTGTTAAACCTTTGTAGTTGGTGGAGCAAAAGGATATCTATGATAATTATATGGATGAGGACATGATGGTCTGATATGGGAGACAAATAACCTGCCTTCAACTCACAAACTTGATAAAAATTTCCTAGCGATTCTAGTGAACATAACTCTATTCGTGTGTCCACCTTGGAGGTGGAATGGGCTACATTATTCTTGTGGTCATGTATATTGTGATTCTCTACTATCTTCTGGTGGAATTTTTCTCTTTCGTTTCCGTTTCCGTTCCGTTCCATTCCGCATTCGTTTCCGTCACTTTCAGTTTTCGTATCCATTTTCGGGGTTTCCGATTTCGTTTCCGTTACCGGTAAAAAATGTGGAAACGGAAATGGAACAGTCATTTACTGACTGTTTCTGTACCGTTTTCATCCCTAGAGACTACTTTTTCTCATTTATACCAGGTCTTGATGTCTGCTCTAGTCTTACAATGCCCGATTTTTCTACGCCTTTTGTGGTCGAATGTGATGCTTCGGGTACAGGCATTGGAGCCGTTCTACAACAACATGGTCATCCGATCACTTATTTCAGTCGTCAATTGGCCGCTCGGCATGTTAAGTTGGCCGCCTATGAACGTGAACTCATTGGTCTATCTAAGGCCGTGCGCCATTGGAGGCCCTATTTATGGGGGCAGTCTTTTATTGTCCGCACCGATCATGGAAGCCTCAAATATTTGTTGGACTAGGCCCTTATCACTCCACCACAGCAACATTGATTGAGCAAACTTGTGGGGTTTGATTTTCGTGTAGAATACAAGCCGGGCAAGACAAATGTGGTGGCTGACGCCCTGTCCCGCGTCTATGCTGAAGTGCCAACTTGTGCATCACTTTCTCGTCTGGTGGGACTCACAAGTAATGAGTGGCTTCATGAGTTGCGTCGACACCCAGAAGTTAGGCGTCTCCATGCTAAATTATCGGGACCCGAATTTGCAAATCCGGACCCTCTGTATATCCAGCACTAGTCCAGGATCGCGCTAGTGCACACAGTCTCAACATCGGTACATATCACAATCATACTCAGCGAAATAATAAAGTACTTTAATTAAATAATCAAATTGGTTGCTCGACCTTATGGTCAAGTTACAAAAGCACGCCTCGCAGGGTGAAAACTTATTAAAAGAAATAACTGAAGCAGAAATAAAACAGACTTCGTGGCGCCCACCAATTTGCCACAGGCAACTGACTGGGCTCGCTCCCTAGTTAGACGGCTCCTCCGGAAGCTCCTCTTCCAAGACTGGTGTCGCTTCTTCTTCAACTGAGGTTGTATTGTTGTAAGGGGTGAGTACTTGGTACTCAGCAAATCATGCACAGAATGCAATTCTAATATTCTACATGAATGGCTTATTACAAAGGATAGGCTCGTGGTTCATTTGCAGTAAAACAGCATTTATAAACACAGTAATAGATTGTAAAGCAGTAAAACACTAATAAATAGAATAATTTCACAATGATTGCACAGGTAAAGCATTTCCCAATCTTAGGTCAAGTTCACAATTCCAAACCCAAGTGTTTTCCACAAACCATGTTATTTTCATGAAAGTCTAACCCTTGACTGTAATCCCCGAGCGATGTCCAATATCGTGGACACGGCTATCTGAATAGTTTGTACACTCTGCAGAGGTTATACACTTTACCCACACGATATAGTTAAACACCACACAGGCGAGTAATCATAACAAAGTCTTTCCGAAACTTCCATCCTCGCATGCGTACCTCCCGGTATAATTCCCACTGTCCCTTCCCTTTTGCGGAGCGGAAGTACAGGGCCAACGTATACCGTTGAAGAAATGTAAGACCATTCCGGTAAACACTACACCCTTCTTTCCACATTTATAGCTACAAAAACCACCTGAGGTCTCACATGCTAAGACTTCGGAATCATACTCAACTAGGTCTGTCCCACTCCAGACATGTGGTTGTATGTTAGGCCCAGTTCAAAGGCTTGCAAGGTTAAGTCCTTAGGTTGATCGTGGCAAGACTACCCAAAGTTCACAAAACCAAATTCAACAACATCTCTCCCATGTGCCACATCGGGGCCCCCCATTGATCACATGCCACTTGCCACAGTCTAAACCATTTTCCCACCCAGTTGGTTACCATGCACCATGTGCCAACAACTTATCAACAACACATGTCACATTCTTTCAAAACAGGTTCCATAGTTCAATAGTCAGTATTCAGCTTACTTCAAAATTTGTGCCATTAGCTCGAATGGCATGGCTAAGCAGAACTACCACGTGCTAACTACCCAGTTCTGGTGATTAGTATTAGCCAGTATATATAATCCAACCTAGGGTGACAAATGGTTTATTGACATACAAGTATTATGGACATGGTGACAATATCAAGTGGTATTTATCTAATCCCCAATTTAATCGAAAGCATCATAATTAAACTAGCATGCATAATTTAAAACAAACTAATATTTTAAAACATGGGAACAAAATGGTCAAAGCATAACTTGCCTTCAAAGATCAGCTGGTTTTGGTCTAGATCTTGATCTTGAGCTTGTTCCTCGAAACCAACTCCCTCACACAGTTCGACGTCTACGCGCAACAGGTAAAGAACCAAATAAACACGCAAATCAACATACGACACACATGCAGAAAAATACTACAAACCAAACTAGCTTATAATCTCATGAAATCTTACAGATAATTAGTTTAGCATTTTCTAAGATTTATAAAATTTATTTGGACATTTTTGGACTTATAGTTTAAGAGCTACAAAATTCATAAGTTTGGACTTTCCGCGAATAATTTAACAGTATAAATTTAATTGTAAAATTTTACAAAAATTACTGTAGAAAGGTACTAATTTTTACTAATTAACAAAATTTGCTGCATATGATTTGGACTTAAAACGAATTTCTAGCGAAAATGACAAATTTCACGATTTGGGGAAAAAGGCATGTACAATTGTGGTTTCAAATTCTATTACGTTTTTACTGTTCATCAGTGTGCGCTACTGTTCGTCATTCTTCACGAATGGCTTCGGTTTTTCTCAGGAAAAACGAACAGGCTTCTGCTTCTTTGACATTGCGCACTGTGGGAGAGATAAGAGGGCTAACCGGCTGGTCAAGTGGTGGCGGCGCGGTGTGGCGGTCTCGCCGGTGGCGGTGGCGGCGACGGCGAGGCGGCCGGTTGGCGGCAGTGGCCGGATAAACAAGAAGCACACGGAAAAAGCAAGAACTCCAATCTTTGCAAAATCCGACAAAACGAAGGCGAGAGAGCTCTCGTGGAGGATATGGATGGGTTGGCAACGAGGAGAGGAACCCCTTGCCCCTTCTTATAGTGCGGGAGGAAGATCAAAGGGCTTGCATTTGGAGTGGAAACGTGAAACGGCCGCAAAACGTTTCTCCCGTGATTATGAATAGATCAAAGGATCGAAAGACACGAATATAGCAATCAGAGGGGGGGGTGAATGATTGTGCGGAAGCTAAAACCAAATTCTTGATCTACTAAAAGTTCACCCCAAAATAGAACCAAATAATTGCCTCGTATTCGACAAAAACAGAATGATAGAGGTTCGGTAAAATGAGAATTCCTGGAGATCCAACCGTTAGATTGATCTGAAATTTGGACACAAGAAACTAGATTCCAATACGAATCGAAACCAAAAAGAATCAGCTCGAGCGGACTTACGGATCAAAAGTTATGAGCTTCGCAAGTTTGCTGTTCTAGAACTTGACGAAAACTAATCTAATCAAAACTTCAAGATTAAACAAGATCTTCAAAAGATTAATCAACTAGACTTTGAGGAACTCTAAATCAATACCCTAGAAAGGTTTTTGATGGATCAAATCATGATGAAACTCAAGAATCAAAAACCAATTTAGAATTAGAGCAAGCATGCAAACAAGAACCAAAACAGAAACATCAGAGCAACGTGGTTACTGTAGCACGCAAGAATCTTGGAAGAATTGATCTTTATTTCTTTTGTCTAAAGTACTCTCATCAAAAGAGTACAAACCCTAAAACTAAGCTTGAGGCTCTCAATGCGCTCAGCTCCGATTGATGCCCTTCAACAGGAGACACCCCTCCTATTTAAAGGAGCAAAACACAAGGAGTTCTGAATACAATTCCTAATCTAGAAGGAGTATGTATACAACTCCTCTTGGCCCAACCTGGCCGAGTACAACTCTTGCACGCGTATGGCAACCCTACCATACTCACGTGACTAACACTTTGCACGCGTATGGCCACCAGCCATACTCACGTGACTAACACTTTGCACGCGAATGACCTCCTGCCATTCTCACGTGACTAACCATTCTTCATGTGCACCATTCTCTTAGCCCGAACGTCCCGCATGACATCCTTGACCACCAAGACCTCAGTTCCTCCCTGAACCTAGTCCCGAACCTCAGCTCCTCCATGAACCTAGTTCTGGTCCCGTCATCGACCACGTTCGTCTTCGAGCAATACCTGCACAAACCACAAAACAATTCCGAGCACAAGTCCACGACTTGACTCACATCAATCCATGCAAATACTCACACGAGCATTGCATAAAGTCCACTTCAAGCATCATGAAATTCTCACAAATTTCATAATCTCAAAAACAAATCAAACACAATTCCAATTTTGCTCAAAACCCTAATCGAGCAAAAACGCATTCACGATGGACCAAAAAATATGGTCCGGCGTACACATGAAAAAGTCACTCAAAAAACCATTCACGACGGACCAACAAAATCGGTCCGGTGTACAAGTGAAAGTCTCGGTTTCAAGAAGAAATCATTCCGGCGAAAACACGTTCATGACAGATTAAAAGAAATCAGTCCGTCGTACATGCGTAATCAATCCTCAAAAAGCCGTTCATGACTGACCAAAGAAATTGGTCCGACGTACATGCAAAACTTACTGGTTTCTTGGAAAATTGAGTCCGGCTCATGATCTCAAAAGCACGTCCACGACAGACCCAAAAACTTGGTCCGTCGTACATGCGCTGACTGCTATTTTCTTGGAAAATTGAGTTTGGCACAAGAGCTCAAAAACATGTGCACGACAGACCCAAAAACTTGGTCCGTCGTACACAAAATCGGTTCGGCGCAAAAGGACTCAGATTCATGTTTACAACAGACCAAAAAACTTGGTCCGTCGTACATACGAAAAACGATCTGGCGCAGATGGGGAACTTACTGTTTCTTGAGAGCTTGGTCCAGCGCAAAAGCGAAACTTACTGTTTCTTATCAAATTGTCAAACACATGCACAAGCACATTTTGCAAATCCAATTCTAAGTTAATTTTTCAGTTCAAAGCCAATTTTTCAGCACATGATTTCACAATAAATTCGCTACTTTCATCGAGAAGTCAGCAACACTGCTCGGTGACGTCGGCACTACTTCCAATCCGGACCTGGCCTCCCCATCAGCCGAGTTCGCTGATGATTTTTTTGCTTCCAGCAACAGTGCCGACTCCAGCACCACACACAAACAATGGCGGGTGGCGGACGGCTTAGTTTATCGCGGACATCGCCTTTTTGTGCTTGCTATTTCGCCATTGGTGAACACGATTATTGCTTCTGTTCATGACCTTACTCACGAGGGTGTGCAGAAAACATTACACCATGTTCAGGTTGCATTCTATTGGGCTAACCAACGTAAGATGGTGGAGTCCTATGTTGGTCAATGCCAGGTGTGTCAACGCAATAAAACAAGTTCCTTGTCCCTGGTGGGTCTTCTGCAGCCCCTCTCTATTCCGCAGCTAGTGTGGGCCGACGTTTCAATGGACTTTATCATTGCCCTTCCCAAGTCATGTGGCAAGACAGCAATCTTAGTGGTGGTCGATAGGCTCTCCAAGTATTCTCATTTTGTGGCTCTAAACAAAACCAACTATGGCCGTAGCCATGGCATCCCTTTTCTTTGATCACGTGGTTCGATTACATGGAATTCTAGAATCCATTGTCTCCGATCGTGATCCTATTTTCCTCAGTGCATTCTGGCGGGATTTATTCATCTTTTCATTCCGCCCACTGGAAGACCCTCTCCAAGAGGAGAGGGACCAGAAGGCCCTCGCTCTTATTCCCCCGAGCATGTCGAATGTTCGGGGCGATGACAGCCCCCAACCGAGCGAGTCGCCTGCTCGGGAAGGGGGAGACCCTGCTCAGGCTAGGCCCGGGTTTCGAGTCCCGACCCTCAGCCGTGAGCAAACTCAGAGCCACATGATTTGCCACGCCCTCCTTGTAAGACTTTGTCTTTTTACCATGTTCTCCCTTTTCCCCAACGTTCGAACATCTAACGCGTTCTCTTTTGCAGTTTGTTGCTAAGTCCATCGAGGACTTCGACGCGATGACCATCTCCGAGGGTGAGTTTGCCAAGTCCATGGTGAGCAAGAAGCCCGGATTGTCGAGCTCGAGCGTCGTGTGGCCGGGCTTCAAGCTTTGGACAACACGGAGCTGCTTCGAGCCAAGGAGTTCGCCATGAAACTTCGGGAAAGGATTTTCCAGAGCACCCTGGACAAATCAATCTTGGAGTCCCAGCACGCTGACCTGGAGGAGGAGGCGGAGAAGCTAAAGCAGGATGTCTCCGAGCTTCGACGGACCATGCAAGAGGCCACCAAGTCGGCCGATGTGCACCAAAATGAAGCGCAGCGTCTTCGCCAATGTGTCGCAGAAGGTCACACAGCTCGGAAGCGGATCATCGACCTCGAAGCTGAGCTTGATTCCATTAGGGAAGAGCTCATTATTCTCCAGGCCGAGCGGCAGAGCAAGGTATAGCCGCCCTGATGTAATTTGTAAGGCAGCTTTTGAGTAAATTTCGCCCCTTTTCTTCTTTTGCTCTGAATGCCTTTTGAATGATCAGAGATCGTCTTGTACAAAACAAAGCAAACGAAGAGAACAAAGAAAGCAAAAAACTTTCGAGTAGTAAAGGACGAGACAGAATCTAAAAAACACCGCATTTTACAAAAAACATTGTTGTTCGTCCCTACTAGCCCCCGCTATGAACGATGGTCATGCAACGTGATTGCGAGCACAAGCTGCCATTGCGCGCATGACCAAACACCATTTCTCCGTATTGCGAGCATGGTTTAAGTCGCGAAAGGAACATGCACACGGCTCCATCCCCCCACGCGTCTTGACCCATGCCCCTAGATTGTGAGCATAGTCATCCACGTGTCCGGGATAAACGTGCGCCATATCGTCAATGGTCGTGGCTACCGAGCACGCATAAGTCGGGCCCAAGCTCTGGACCATCCAGAGGGTGTCTGTGTGCGATCGCTTCATGCAGCGAAAGGCTACTGAGAACAATGACTGACTTATGTAGACCGGGTCCTCTGGCGGCGAGCTTGGTGACATGGCGTTTGGTGCACGCACATTGTCGCTTTGTGCACGTTTGCTAATCTTAAAAATAGTGAGACTGGAGCGAATGTTCTTGCCTGTGCCTGCCCCTTATGTCATCAAGATTATGAGGAGGGGAGTATGCCCTTTGTGTGAGACTGGGTTGGCTTGCTAATGGGCAGGGACATTCTCAAAATCTTGGTAAGGGTGGGAAACACAAATACGAAAGAACCGAATTTTATAGAAAAGACCCGTTAAGGATGTGCAAAATGTATAAATGTATTAAACATAGAACTTACATAATTGATCGATGTTCCATGTGCTGGTGAGCTCTCGACCATCTTCCATTGCCAGGCGAACAACCCCTGGGCGTGTTACTGAAACGACCGTGTAAGGACCTCCCACCTGGGGGTCAGCTTGTTAACATTTGGTAAGTCCTGAACTTGACGTAAGGCGAGGTCGCCAACTTGTAGGGTCCTTGGCCATACTGATTTGGCCGTGTGCCTACGGAGAGCTTGTAGGTAAACCGCGGATCGGAGCAAGGCTTGTTCTCGTGTTGCCTCAGCGAGGTCTAGGTCTACGAGATGCTCAATCTCTTAGTCGATGGAATCGACCAAGTGCACCTTTGGGGATCCGAGCACAATTTCTGCAGGTAGTATGGCCTCTGCACCGTAGACGATCTTAAATGGGGTTTGCTTGTGGCTCGGTTTGTCGTAGTGCGAACTGACTAGAGGATGGAAGGAAGCTCATCCACCTAGTCCTGCTTATGCTGGTTGAGGTTCTTAAAGACCCTCTTTTTAATTCCTTGAATGATTTGCCCATTTGCTCGTTCGGTTGCTCCGTTGCTCTGTGGATGCACCACAGAGGCGAAGCAAACCTTTGTCCCGATTTCCTCACAATAAGCTTGGAATAGTTCACTGGTGAACTGGGTTCCATTGTCCATGACGAGGGGGTTGGGGATCCTAAAGCGCATCACTACGTTGCTTCGGAAGAACCTCTTGGCCGCTTGGGCCGAGATGGTCGATACGGGTTCGGCCCCGATCCACTTTGTGAAAGTGTCTATGGCCATGAGCAAATGCTTGCAGCCTTTCTGTCCTCGGGGGAATGGTCCAAGTATATCGAGCCCCCAAGTTGAGAACGGCCACAAAAGTGGGATGGTCTGGAGTGCGTATGCTGGTTAATGGACCTTACGAGCATGGAGCTGGCATGCTCGACAAGTCGTCACGATTGACCGAGCATCGTCTATGGCTGTCAGCCAATAATAACCCAATCGGAAGGCTTTGCTCACAAGTGTCCTAAACGACGAGTGAGCTCCACACATTCCTTCATGGATATCTCAAAGAAGGTACTATCCCTCTTCTTGAAAGATGCACTTGGAGAGGACTCCAAGTGCTCCCTTGCGGTATAGGGCGCCTTCGATCAATCTGTACTGAGAAGATCGCCTTATAAGCCGGGAACGCTTGGCTTCTTCCTTGGGCAGTGTCCCGTGCGCGAGATATTAGACGAATGGCGTCATCCAACTCGTGCCCTGCTCAAGGAGAGAGACCTGACCGCAAGTCTCTAATGTCTCCTCTACAGAGGGAATGGAGGGCTTGTATAGGTGCTCGACGAGCACCCCCGCTGGAGCGGCAGTTTGGGAGGAACCGGCCTTAGATAGTTGGTCGGCCAGGATATTATCCTTCCTGGGGATGTAAAGTACCTCGAAATTCTTAAAGTACTTCTCCATCTTCCTTACTTCGATCAAGTAAAGCGCCATTGAGGTATTGGAACACTGATACTCCTTGTTAACCTAGTTCACGACCAACTGTGAATCGTCCTTCACAGTAAGCCGTTTGACTCTGAGCGCTTTGCATGCTCGTAGCCTGGCCAAGAGGCCCTCGTATTCTACCGCGTTGTTGGTCACGGTGAAGTGCAAATGAACAGAATACTGGAGTTGCTCGCCTGCGGGGAAACTAATACAACTCCAGCCCCCGAGTGTTCGTATGCACGGTGTAGATGATCGATTTCGCCGGCAATGAGATTTGTGATTCTAGGGGATTCGTGCGGGACCTTAGCTAGATGGTAACACAGGAGGCAAGGGCGATCTCTCTCTTTTAGACAGGTTCGCGCTCTCACGGTGGAGATAATACCCTAGTCCTGTGTTCTTGGATATATGAGCCTGTTTTCTTTTCTTTCTCCCTTCCCCTTTTATACTAGGGGAAGGACATAACTATCGGCCGGGCGCCACCTGGCCCTGAACATGGTGGCTTCATGAGTACATATTTTGTCTCTTATCGGCTTGGCCCCACTACGTCTTGGAGAGATAGTTGTGCTTTCCCCGACCCGCACCTGACACGCCGTCAGGTTCCGGCGCCTGCAGGCTTTGCAGGTTCCCGGCCGCATGCTTCGCTTTCGACAGGTTGTCTGGGCATGGCACGAAGCTTCGCTGAAGGATCGACGAGCTGCCTTGGGGAACAAGTCGAGACATCCCCCGGGCCCATCGTGGCGCTTAAGACTCTGGGCTCTTTATTCGCCTTCGGCCCAGTCGGGTGTAGGCCCTACTTGCGGGGCCCCTATCTCAGACATCCCACAACAGCCCCCAAGTGCTTTAGGATCGGATTTCCTCCTCTTATCTTGTCATAAAGATTTTGTGGAAAAAATATCATAAAAAACTTGTTAGTAAGGCCACCGTGGTTGGTTGGCTCGGGGCCGAGTGGTACCCGCGCCCGTTTGCGGTGCGCGGTGATCGGCTTGCGAAGCTCGACCGACCCTCATGGGGCGTACCTTGAATGAGTCGTTTGGCTCATGGCCGAGTGGCACCCACGCCCGTTTACGGTGCGCGGCGATCGGCTTGTAAAGCTCGACCGACCCACATGGGGCATACCGTGGTCTTTTGGCTCGTGGCCGAGTGGTATCCGCGCCCATTTACGGTGCGCGGCAACTGGCTTGTTGCTCAGCTTGCCCTCATGGGGCGTACCGTAGTCTTTTGGCTCGTGGCCGAGTGGTACCCGCGCCCGTTTACGGTGCGCGGCAACTGGCTTGTTGCTCAGCTTGCCCTCATGGGGCGTACCGTAGTCTTTTGGCTCGTGGCCGAGTGGTACCCGCGCCCGTTTACGGTGCGCGGCGATCGGCTTATACAGCTCGACCGACCCACATGGGGCATACCATGGTCTTTTGGCTCGTGGCCGAGTGGTACCCGTGCCCATTTACGGTACGCGGCAACTGGCTTGTTGCTCAGCTTGCCCTAATAGGGCGTACTGTAGTCTTTTGGCTCGTGGCCGAGTGGTACCCGCACCCGTTTACGGTGCGCGGCAACAGGCTTGTTGCTCAGCTGGCCCTCATGGGGTGTACCATAGTCTTTTGGCTCGTGGCTGGGCGGTACCCGCACCCATTTACGGTATGCGGCAACCGGCTTGTAAAGCTCGATCGACCCTCATGGGGCATACCTTGGTCATATAGAGTAATGCCTGTGCCCATTGACGGCGCACTGCTTCAGACTCTCATGGAGCGCATTCTCAAGACCGTGTTAGTAAAAATCCTCCCACGATACCCGATCCCGCTATACAGCAGCGACCGGCAATTGACCCCAAATTATGGGGCGTACCGCTGGAGGATGTTCGGAAAGTGCCCGGCCCCAATCTTCCGTGGCGGCCGGCGTTCAGGCCCGTCATGGGGCGCACTTTGTCCCGAACCTCGAACCAGATTTGACACCTGGCCGCGTTTTGCGCGACACAGCTCCTGGCCAACATGGGGCGTTCTGTGTTTTTCTCTTTTTGGTCCTTGACACATTGCACATTCACACACATTGTCCTTCTCAGGGGGAGATTTTGTTTTGCATTTTGGTCAAAGGGGAATTCTGTGTTTTTCTCTTTTTGGTCCTTGATCTTTTGGATTTCAAAATCTTTTGTAAAGTGAATGCCAATGTTTTCATCAAGGGGGAGATTGTGAATCATGTGATGAAAAATTGGCTTGATCATGTGATGAAGAATTGGCTTGATAATGTGCTGAAAAATTGATTAGGTTTAATCTTGCAAAATTGCTTGCATAAAGGGCCAAACATTCAAACATCCAAAAACAGAGACTTTGCATTTGCGCCAGACCAAACATCCAAAAACAGTGAGTTTCGCATGTATGACGGACCAAAGTCTTTGGTCTGTCATAAACGTGATTTTGATGCTTTTACGCTTGTTCAAGAAATCGCGTTTTTCCCATGTATGACAAACCAAATTTTTTGGTCTGTCATACACATGCTTTTGGCGAACTCGTTTTTCCCATGCATGACGGACCAAATTTTTTGGTCCGCCATACACATGCTTTTTGGCGATCTCGTTTTTCCCATGCATGACGGACCAAATTTTTTGGTCCGCCATACACATGCTTTTTGGCGATCTCGTTTTTCCCATGCATGACGGACCAATTTTTTGGTCCGCCATACACATGCTTTTGGCGATCTGTCCGGCGTGAATGGTGTTTGCTCAATTAGGGTTTTGAGCGATTTGAAATTGATTTTTGATCTGTTTTTGAGATTATGAAATTTGTGAGAATTTCATGATGCTTGAAGTGGAATTTATGCAATGCTCATGTGAGTAGTTGCATGAACTAATGTTGAGTCAAGTCGCGGACTTGTGCTCGAAATTGTTTTGTGGTTTGTTCATGTGCAGGTATTGCTCGAGGGCGAATGTGGTCGATGACGGGACCGGAACTAGGTTCATGGAGGAATCGAGGTTCGGACTAAGTTCAGGAGGAACCGAGGTCTTGGTGGTCAAGGATGTCATGCGGGACGTTCGGGCTAAGAGAATGGTGCACATGAAGAATGGTTAGTCACGTGAGAATGGCGAGGAGGTCATTCGCGTGCAAAGTGTTAGTCACGTGAGTATAGCGGTGGCCATACGGCGTGCAAAGTGTTAGTCACGTGAGAATGGTAGGGTTACCATACGCGTGCAAGAGTTGTACTCGGCCAGGTTGGGCCAAGTAGAGTTGTGTTGGATACTGATTCCTTCTAGGGAATAGGAATCGTATTCGAGAACTCTTTAATGGGTTGGTGCTTTAAATAGGTGGGGTCTCTGTTGAAAGGCACCAAGCGAGCTAAAGCGCATCAAGCCTTGAGCTTGGTTTTAGGGTTTGTACTCTTTTGATGGGAGTATTTTAGACAAAAGAAATAAAGATCAATTCTTCTAGTTCCCGCATTGCTTCAACGTTCTCTTTTTTGTTCTTGTTTGCATGCTTGTTCTAGTTCTAGATTGGTTTTTGTTCTTTAAGTTTTATCTTGATTTGATCCATCAAAAACCTCTCTAGGGTATTGATCTAGTGTTTCTCAAAGTCTAGTTGATCAATCTTTTGTCGTTCTTGTTTAATCTTGAAGTTTTGATTAGATTGATTCTCGTCAAGTTCTGGATCAGCAAGCTTGCGAAGCTCATAACTTTTGATCGGTAAGTCCGATCGAGCTGATTCTTTTTGGGTTTGATTCGTATTGGAATCTAGTTTCTTGTGTCCAAATTTTAGATCAATCTAGCGGTTGGATCTCTGAGAATTCGCGTTTTACCGAACCTCTATCATTCTATTTTTGTCGAAAACGAGGCAATTATTTGGTTCTGTTTTAGGGGTGAACTTTTAATAGGTCAAGAATTTGGTTTTAGCTTCCGCACAATCATTCACCCCCCCTCTGATTGCTATATTCGTATACTTCGATCCTACAAGTGGTATCAGAGCAAGGTTTTTCTAATCTATCTTAATCGGTGATTAGATCAATGGATCGTTATTCGACAAAACCTTGTGTGTTCGATGGTGTTGATTTTCAGTTTTGGAAGGCCAAGATGGAGGCGTTCATCCAAGCATAGGGCTTCACAATTTGGGAGAAGGTCTACAAGCCATATGAAGTCACATAGCGACAACGTCAACGACACCAATCGCACACATGTTGAAGCAAACAAAGAAGGCGCGCAACTTGATCATCCAAGGCTTGGGGCGCAGCGACTTTGATCGTGTAGTTCATCTTCGATCCGCATATGAGGTATGGAAATCTCTTTGTGATTACCATGAGGGTTCTAACACTTGTCAAAGAGGTTCGCCAAGATATTTACAAAAAAAAGAATACATGCGTTTTGAGATGAAACCTAGTGAATCTGTAGATGACTTCTTTGCACGTTTCAATAAAATTCTTAGCAATCTACGTCTTTGTTGGAGTTAGCTACACAGATGCTGAAAATGCTCGACAATTGCTTAGTGCTTTGGACATGTCAGTGTGGGAGATGAAAGTAACATCTATACAAGAATCTACTACCATGAGCACACTCACATTAGATGTTCTTTACTCTAAGTTGAAAACTCATGAGTTAGATGTTCTTGCCAGGAAGGGTAACATTAAATCAATTGCTTTGATCTCTAACCCTAACATGTCAAATGCAAATTCTTCTTCTAGCTTTGCCTTGTCTTCCATGTCTTCTTTAACAGATGAGCAACTTGAAGAGTTTCTGAAGAAGATCTGGCACTACTCTCTTCTCGCTTTAACAAAGCTTTGCGAGAATGTGAGAATGAGAAAGAGAGGTGGTCCTCCAAGATGCTATGAGTGTGGTGACCTCAACCATATTCGCACAAATTGTCCTAAGCTTGCAGGAAAAACATCAAAGGAGGAGAAGGACAACGACAGAAGGAATGAGAAGAAAAGGTTCTCGTCAAATGATAGGAAGAAGAAGAGCTTCATCAACCGCAAGGTGGTTCACGAGTTCTTTCCGCTCTTGAACAAGTCAATTTGAGCGATGTGGACTCGGAAAGCGGCGAAGATGATGCAACTCCAAGCAAGCATGATTTGATAGGATTATGTCTCATGGCAAGCGGCAAGGATAAGCTTCAGGGGCGACCACGACAGCGACTTCAATGAGGTAGATCCCTCTTATGATGAATTAGCTATTGCTTTGTTGCTCGTCTTGGAAAATTGCTTGACAAGCGTGATAAGAAAATTAAGAAACATGATTTCATTATTGAATCATTGAATGCTGAAATTGCTAGACTTAAGACTTTGATTCCTAGTGATGATACTTGCAAATCATGTGACTTAATTTACAATGAGCTCACCTTGCTTAGGAAAGAACATGCTCTTTTGTTGCATCTAAATGAGAAAAATAAGAAACATGTTGTACATGCTAGCTGTTCCAATCGATGATTTGCATAGTTCAACTTCTTGTTCTAAATGCTCAACTCTTGAATTAAAATTGAAAGATGCAAATGCTAGGGTTTCTCAATTAATCGATAATTTGCTTTCACATGAAATTCTCTCATGCTCAACTTGTCGCAAGCAAAAGGAAAAGTAGATGTTCCTCGCAATAATTGTTTAACTCTTGCTAAGAAAGTTGATTACTTGCAAAATTCTTTGGAACGTTTCACTAATGGCAAGAAGAAGTTGAACATGATTTTGGATCAATCTAAGGTTAGCACAAACAAGAGAGGTTTAGGTTTTGATCCTTATGCCACATATGAAACTAAACCTCGCCTTTGTTGTTCGGGCTCCTTGCAAAATTGAGTTATCTAATGAGCCTAAGAAAATTGCTTTTCAATCTGCTGGTTTTATCTTCTACTATGATGAATGCAAAATGTGCTTTTCTTTGTTAAAGCTAAACATCATGTCAAGTACACTTGCACTCATTGTGGTAGAGATGGACACTTAGTAGATTTTTGCTTTAGACTAGCCAAACGACAAAAGAAGGAAAGAACTAAGGCTAGGTCAAATTTCAGCAAAGCACATTTTTATGCGCCTAGAGTGATGAAAACACCTTCATTCCTAGAAACATGGGAAAAGGCAAATCTGATTTTGTGCATAAAAATTATCGTGTTGTACCCATCTTGTTGTGCGTCGTGTGTCTCAAGATCGATTCCCAAAAATCTCATTCCTAACCCGATCGAGACCTCGACATGTTTTGCTATGTAGGCTTCTCGCGAGGAAGGAGAACATATGGCTAGTGGATTAGGATGCTCACGCCACATGTCAGGTGATAAGAATTGGTTCTCCTCCTCACTCGTGCATCTCGTCTTTGAAAGTGTTACTTTTGGAGATGCTTCTTCCTCTTTTGTTGTGGCAAAAGGTACAGTAAAGGTAAGTGACAAGTTTATGTTCAAGGATGTGGCTCTTGTTGAAAACTTGAAATATAACTTGCTTTCTGTCTCTCAAATGCTTGACGAAGATCTTGAGATAAGCTTTAAGAAAAATGAATGCAAAGTGCTAGATGCTTCAGGTGATCTTGTGTTCAAAATTTCTCGTTTTGGAAGAGTCTTTAAAGCTGATTTTGATGCATCACCTTCTTTTAAGCATAGGTGTCTAATTGCCAATGTTTCTAAAGATTTATTCTTTTGGCATCGTAGACTTGGTCATGTTGGTTTTAATCATCTTACTCGTGTAAGTGGTTTAGATCTTATACGTGGCTTGCCTAAGCTTAAGGGTGATAGCAATCTAGTATGTTCTTCTTGTAGACATGGTAAGATGATTGCAGGTTCACATCCACCTCTTACCATGGTGATGACAAACGCTCTAGGACAGCTTCTACATCTTGATACAGTTGGACCATCTCGAGTTCAATCCTTTGGAGGCAAACGGTATGTGCTTGTGATTGTTGATGATTTTTCTAGATACTCTTGGGTATACTTTATGGCATCTAAGGATGAGGCTTTTAGTCATTTTAGAAGTCTTGTTCTTAGGCTTTCTATTGATCATCCAGGAGCTCTCAAAGCTATTAGAAGTGATAATGGAACTGAATTCAAAAATGCTTCTTTTGATCACTTTTGTCTTGAAAAGGAATTGATCATCAATTTTCATCTCCTAGAGTGCCTCAACAAAATGGTGTAGTTGAAAGGAAAAATAGAACATTGGTTGAGATGGCTAGAACCATGTTAGATGAACATCACACTCCTAGAAACTTTTGGGCTGAAGCGATTTCAACTGCATGTTATGTTTCAAACCGTGTGTTTTGAGATCAAAATTGGGTAAGACTCCATATGAGCTTGGTTTGGACACAGGCCTACTGTTTCTCACTTTAGGGTTTTTGGATGCAAATGCTTTGTCTTGAAATCTGGAAATCTTGATAAATTTGAAGCTAGATCAATGGATGGCTTTTTCCTTGGATATCCTGCTCATACTCGTGGCTATCGTGTGCTTGTTTTGGAGACTAACAAAATTGTGGAAACTTGTGAAGTTACTTTTGATGAGGCTAGTCCAGGCACTAGTCCAAGTGATGCAGTCTGAGGCATATATGTTCGGGGAGAAAATCTTTGAAGATAATGATGATGTTGAAGATGAGGTCTTGACTATTTCTAATGCACAACAAGCTGTAGCACCTTTGGCACCTACTACTACATCACCTACAGCTAACCATCCTCAAGCTACAACATCATCTGTACATGCTGAAAATGAAGAAGGAGAAGGAGAAGTCTCAAAAGCCAATGCTCCCTTGCACATTTAGAAAATGCATCCATCTGAACAAATGATTGGAGATCTAAATGAGAGAGTCACTCGATCCAGGTTTATTCATTCTGACACTCATGCTCATTCTGCTTTAGTTGCTTCTTTTGAACCCAAAGATATATCTCATGCATTATCTGACGAATCTTGGATCAATGCCATGCATGAAGAATTAGAGAATTTTGAACGAAATAAAGTTTGGAAACTTGTCTCACCACCTCCAGATTTTAATGTTATTGGAACTAGATGGGTTTTCAAAAATAAACAAAGTGAGGATGGTGTTGTTGTTAGAAACAAGGCTAGATTGGTTGCTCAAGGTTATACTCAAATTGAAGGCTTAGATTTTGATGAAACCTTTGCTCCTGTTGCTAGAATTGAAGCCATTAGAATCCTTTTAGCTTTTGCTGCATCCAAAGGTTTCAAATTGTATCAAATGGATGTGAAAAGTGCTTTTCTGAATGGCTACATAAATGAGGAGGTTTATGTCAAGCAACCACCTGGTTTTGAAAATCCAAAGTTTCCAAATCATGTGTTCAAACTAACAAAAGCTTTGTATGGTTTGAAACAAGCCCCTAGAGCATGGTATGATAGGCTAAAAACCTTTTTACTTGAAAAGGGCTTTTTAATGGGAAAGGTTGACAAAACTCTCTTTTTACTCAAGCAAGGCAATGATCAACTATTCGTTCAGATTTATGTTGATGATATTATCTTTGGTGGTTCATCTCATGTTTTAGTGTCCGAGTTTTGAAACAATGAGGAAGGAGTTTGAGATGAGTATGATGGGTGAGTTGACATACTTTTTGGGATTTCAAATCAAGCAAACGAAGGATGGTACTTTTGTGCATCAAAGCAAATATACAAGAGACTTGCTACATCGTTTTGGGATGGAAAACAGCAAGCCGATCATGACACCTATGGAGAGCACTTGCGCACTTGACCACGATGAAGATGGTGAGCGGTTGATCAAAAGGAATATAGAAGCATGATAGGTTCACTTTTGTACCTCACTGCATCAAGGCCGGATATACAATTTGCTGTGTGCTTGTGTGCTCGTTTTCAAGCTTCTCCACGTGCTTCACATCGACAAAATTTGTCCAAAGGATTTTCGTGTATCTTCATGGAACTCAAGATTTTGGCATTTGGCTTTACTGCTTCCTCATGCATTAGTTTGAGATCTTTTACGATGCTGATTTTGGAGGATCTAGAATTGATAGGAAAAGCACTTACGGTTCATGTCACTTCTTGGGAAATTCTCTCATTGCATGGTCATCTAGAAAACAATCTTACATTTGCACAATCAAGCTATTGAATCTGAATATGTGGCTTTGCTAGTTGTTGTTCTCAAATTCTTTGGATAGTAGCTACACTAAAAGATTATGGGGTTAATTTGGATAGTGTTCCTCTTTTGTGTGATAACACTAGTGCAATTTGCATTGCTAAGAACCCCGTGCAACACTCTAGAACAAAACACATTGACATCAGATTTCACTTTCTTAGAGATCATGTTGAAAAAGGCAACATTGTGCTTCATCATGTGGAATCTTGAACATCAATTGGCAGACATTTTCACAAAACCTTTGTCTTCTTCTCGTTTTGCTTTTATTCGGGGAGAACTTGGGATTGTTCATCCAATGGGTTTGTTTTGAGAGGGAGTTTCTTTGCCAAGTTTTTTCACTTGATGAGCTCACTTTATCATATTTCTTTATATGTTATGTAATTGAGCTAATATATGATAATCTAATTGTCTCACATGAACTAAGAATGACATTGCGAAATTCCCTGGACTGATTGCCTATAGCTAAATACTCTGTGATATCTTACTCTTCTAGGCTTGTTATTGAATCTTCTTGACAAATTTGGGCTATGAAGCAAGTGTGTTTTCAGCTTTATTCTTTCATAAGACCTCTTAATCACTCTTGCATGTTTTACAATCAAAGAAAAAGAAAAGAAAAGGGAATAAAAAAGGGGTAGTTAAAAGCTAAAGCTTCGAGTTATTTGCTTCAAGCATGCTTCCCTTAAAATGGTTAAGATGTATGCTTCAAGCATGCCATTCCCTCAAAAACAAGATGTATGCTTCAAGCATGCCAATCCAAGGAAATAAAAGAAGTATGCTTCAAGCATGCCACATGCGATTTCTTGTTTAAAGATTAATTTGGTCTACTAGATTGGAGTTGAAATCACTTGCTCGCCCGAGTTGTTAGTTGTTTCAATTTTTGAGCTTTGTTCTTCTCTGAGATCTTGCTTAGTACTTGGCTATAATTGACTGAATTGAGGTTGAGATGCATGTCATTCCCTAACTTGTTAAAATCACATCAAGATCATGTATTTTACATATTATGTGATATATAAGGTTATATGATCGAATGAGCTCATCTTTTCTATTTTGGCACTCCTTTGTTTCTCATTGTGAAATCATTGCTGCAAAAAGAAAAATTTTGAACAAATTCTCTCTTTTGTACTCTTGATGAATCCATTGTCAAAGGGGGAGAAATTTGGGAATCGTTGAAAAGTTTAAGAAAAAGGGGGATTTGTTTCTGGCATTTTGTGAGAAGTTTGGAGATTTTGTTTTGCATTTTGGTCAAAGGGGAATTCTGTGTTTTTCTCTTTTTGGTCCTTGACACATTGCACATTCACACACATTGTCCTTCTCAGGGGGAGATTTTGTTTTGCATTTTGGTCAAAGGGGAATTCTGTGTTTTTCTCTTTTTGGTCCTTGATCTTTTGGATTTCAAAATCTTTTGTAAAGTGAATGCCAAATGTTCAATTCTATTTGGTGTTGCCAATGTTTTCATCAAGGGGGAGATTGTGAATCATGTGATGAAAAATTGGCTTGATCATGTGATGAAGAATTGGCTTGATAATGTGCTGAAAAATTGATTAGGTTTAATCTTGCAAAATTGCTTGCATAAAGGGCCAAACATTCAAACATCCAAAAACAGAGACTTTGCATTTGCGCCAGACCAAACATCCAAAAAACAGTGAGTTTCGCATGTATGACGGACCAAAGTCTTTGGTCTGTCATAAACGTGATTTTGATGCTTTTACGCTTGTTCAAGAAATCACGTTTTTCCCATGTATGACAAACCAAATTTTTTGGTCTGTCATACACATTCTTTTGGCGAACTCGTTTTTCCCATGCATGACGGACCAAATTTTTTGGTCCGCCATACACATGCTTTTTGGCGATCTCGTTTTTCCCATGCATGACGGACCAAATTTTTTGGTCCGCCACACACATGCTTTTTGGCGATCTCGTTTTTCCCATGCATGACGGACCAAATTTTTTGGTCTGCCATACACATGCTTTTGGCGATCTGTCCGGCGTGAATGGTGTTTGCTCAATTAGGGTTTTGAGCGATTTGAAATTGATTTTTGATCTGTTTTTGAGATTATGAAATTTGTGAGAATTTCATGATGCTTGAAGTGGAATTTATGCAATGCTCATGTGAGTAGTTGCATGAACTAATGTTGAGTCAAGTCGCGGACTTGTGCTCGAAATTGTTTTGTGGTTTGTTCATGTGCATTGCTCGAAGACGAATGTGGTCGATGACGGGACCGGAACTAGGTTCATGGAGGAACTGAGGTTCGGGACTAAGTTCAGGAGGAACTGAGGTCTTGGTGGTCAAGGATGTCATGCGGGACGTTCGGGCTAAGAGAATGGTGCACATGAAGAATGGTTAGTCACGTGAGAATGGCAGGAGGTCATTCGCGTGCAAAGTGTTAGTCACGTGAGTATGGCAGGTGGCCATACGCGTGCAAAGTGTTAGTCACGTGAGTATGGTAGGGTTACCATACGCGTGCAAGAGTTGTACTCGGCCAGGTTGGGCCAAGTAGAGTTGTGTTGGATACGGATTCCTTCTAGGGAATAGGAATCGTATTCAGAACTCTTTGTGGGTTGGTGCTTTAAATAGGTGGGGGGTCTCCTGTTGAAAGGCACCAAGCAGAGCTAAGCGCATCAAGCCTTGAGCTTGGTTTTAGGGTTTGTACTCTTTTGATGGGAGTATTTTAGATAAAAGAAATAAAGATCAATTCTTCTAGTTCCCGCATTGCTTCAACGTTCTCTTTTTGGTTCTTGTTTGCATGCTTGTTCTAGTTCTAGATTGGTTTTTGTTCTTTAAGTTTTATCTTGATTTGATCCATCAAAAACCTCTCTAGGGTATTGATCTAGTGTTTCTCAAAATCTAGTTGATCAATCTTTTGTCGTTCTTGTTTAATCTTGAAGTTTTGATTAGATTGATTCTTGTCAAGTTCTGGATCAGCAAGCTTGCGAAGCTCATAACTTTTGATCCGTAAGTCCGATCGAGCTGATTCTTTTTGGGTTTGATTCGTATTGGAATCTAGTTTCTTGTGTCCAAATTTCAGATCAATCTAACAGTTGGATCTCTAAGAATTCACGTTTTACCGAACCTCTGTCATTCTGTTTTTGTCGAAAACGAGGCAATTATTTGGTTCTGTTTTAGGGGTGAACTTTTAATAGGTCAAGAATTTGGTTTTAGCTTCCGCACAATCATTCACCCCCCCTCTGATTGCTATATTCGTATACTTCGATCCTACAGTTTGGCTTTGGTGCAGAGTGCAAAGAGAAGATGACCGCTGCCGAAGGGAGTCGCGCCGAGCTGCGCATCGCCTGCGAGCCAGTTCTGCACCTTCTGCGTATCGAAGGAACTGAACCAGGCCAGGGAGACGACGCCGTTCCGCTTCTCCCGGGAGGAGCCGACAGGATCAGGGCTTACGCCAAGGAGTCCACGACCATGAGTGCGAACCAGGCTTTGGCAGTGGTCAAGTCTCACTATCCGAGAGTTGACCTTGAAGCTGTCAAAGAGGGTTTTGCCTGCGACGAAGACAGGGCTAACGTGCTGCTCGAAGAGGTCTCCAGTACATCGCAGTCCTTGCTAGAGAATCTTGAATTCTGAGTTTGATGTGACCTTTGTCTGAGGCATTGCCCGAAGTTTTTATATGACTAGCCTCATTTGCACTTCGTTGGGTTGAATTGTGCTTGTTGCCCATCTGGCTGAGTGGTTTGGCCTTGGAATGTTGGGACTTTAAGCAGCACTCGGGGTAGCATTTGCCACCCTTCTGGCCGAGTGGTTCAGCCCTCGAGCGTCGGGACTTAGTTCGTAGCCTTCTTGCCCCAGACACGCTTTTTCGAGTGGCTGGTGTCCGAAACGTCCTCATTCTCGAGCGTCGGGACCCACATTGCGGCTTATTGGCCGAGTAGTTTAGGCCCCAAGCTCATGTGGTCTCCTTCCGCTTAGCTGGGCCTAATCCGCGGGAAGGCCCACTTAACTTGAACCGCCCCTGACTCACGCCTGGCGATGCGTCTCTTCGTTTCGTTCAGATTACGTCGGAACGGGGCTTGACACAAGTTGATCTTCTTCGTACTTCGAGTAAAATGGCAGCCTTGCGGCATCGCTTCGTCTTCTACGTTTTTAATTGGCGTCGCCTCGGCTCCGGAGCCACGCACAGCTTATAAATGGAACGTCACCGCCCTTGAGCGATCGTCCCTTTCTTCTTCCTCTTTTCCCTCCCAGCCTTCCTCCATGTCTAATATGAGGAGGTTCGTTGGCCCCTACGTGGCCTTCTTCCGCCAGCGGTGCTTCGGTCTACTCTACAGCTGGGAGGAAGCTGAGCTCTGGGAGGAGCACGATTTCGCCCTTTTGAGGGCGGAAGAAGAGGAAGGGGCCGCCAGGGATGCCGATGCCGTGGCCGCCTTGCTGGAGGTGGCACCGGGGCTCCACGAGGTGGCCGAGATCATCACTGATATGGTTGGCCGCGAACGCCGCGACGACTTAGCCGCCCGGGCCCTCGTCCGCCTTATACCACCCCTTTGGGTGGTTGAGGACGAGATCCTGGCGGCTCTGGGTCGCCAAGGCCTCGACCTCGACGATCCCGCCCCCAGGCCTCCCGATGGCGGCACTCAAGAAGAAGAAGAGCCTCCAAAGAAAGATCAAGAATAAGATCGGGCAAGAGCATCAAAGAACAAAGAAGACCAAAGATCTCCCTCTTCTTTTTTTTTGCGAGAGGAAAATGAAAAAAAAGAAGATCAGCAATGTAAATTACTGCCTATTATGAAATATAAATCAGTACGCTTTAACTCTTCTGAGTTTGACTGTTTTTCTTTGAGTCGTTTACACCAGTCGACAGCCCCAGCTCCTGCAGCGAGGTGCTTGGAGGGCTGAATTTTCATCGACTGTAGTCTAGTGACCCCGATTTCTGTTCAACGGACTCCCTGGGTACCGATCGTTATTCCCGAGTGGTTGGTAGCTTCTTTTAGCTTAGTCTTTTCTAACTCGTGCACTAGTACAGGCGTTCAGATATTGCCGATTGATGCAATATCGTATTGAACATGCATCTTCGTGCATTCTGTATCGGCACGGCTCAGACGATACGCTAGTAGGGTGATAACCACTCGGGATCAATTGGGTCGTGGGTCATTAGACGAAACTCATCAAAGTACTAGACAATCGGGAGCTTTATTTAATGCATGGGAGCAAGATACATAACTTATGCGTAGAAGCGACGTAGCTGTTCGGCGTTCCAAGTATTCGCTAGGACCTCGCCATCTTCCCGCCTAAGTCGATAGGCACTCGGCCGGACCGTCTCCTCCACAATGTACGGGCCTTCCCAAATTGGAGAGAGCTTGTGCTCACTTTTCTGGTTCCTCCTGAGGACTAGATCTCCTTTTGAAAAGACTCTACTTCTGACATTGCGAGAATGGTAACGCCGAAGTCCCTGGAGTTACTTAGCCGACTGGATGGCTGCAACGTTCCGAGCCTCCTCGAGTTGATCAAGCTCCACCATTCGGCTCCCCTCGGACTCGGCTTCCTTGTAATTCCGAACCCTCGTGGATTCGAATCCTAGTTCGGTCGGCAGAACCGCCTCTGCACCGTAAACTAGGAAAAAGGGGGTTTGGCCAGTTGCCCGGCTGGGAGTGGTTCTGAGTCCCCAGAGCACCGACGGTAATTCTTTCACCCATCGGGCAGCATATGGTTTGAGGCGATCGAAGATCCTGGCCTTAAGGCCCTGGAGGACTAGGCCATTAGCCCGCTCCACCTGCCCGTTGCTTCGTGGATGAGCTACCGAGGCGAAGCAAATCTTGATCCCGACGCCTTCACACCATTCTTGAAATTCTTCACTCCTAAATTGGGTACCATTGTCTGTAATGATCCGATTGGGAACTCCGAATCTGACCACGATATCCTGGAAGAACTCCTTGGCCTTGACCGCAGTAATCGTGGCGACTGGTTTAGCTTCGATCCACTTGGTGAACTTGTCGATGGCTACGAAGAGGTATGCGAATCCGCCTTGCGCCTTTTTGAGTGGGCCGACTAAGTCGAGCCCCCAGACCGCAAAGGGCCAAGAGATGGGGATAGTTTGCAGCTCCTGTGTCGGGCTGTCGGCAAGTGTGTCTGCCTTGCGTAGAACTGGCAGCCTTCGCAAGTTCGAACGATCTCCTTGGCATCCGTCACCGCGGTGGGCCAAAAGAAGCCCTGGCGGTAGGCTTTCCCGACCAAGGCGCTTGAAGCCACGTGATGGACGCACATCCCCGAGTGGATTTCTTTGAGCAAGTCTCTTCCCACTTGTTCCGAAATGCACCGCTTGAGGACACCTGAGGTGCTCTTGCGAAAGAGCTCCTCGCCAACCACCACATAGGATTTGGCTTGTTGGGAGATGCGCTCGGCCGGAGTGGTTGCTTCTGGAAGTTTGTCCTTCAGGAGATAATCAAGGTATGGGGCCGTCCAGTCGGGGTTAATGAGCAGGACTCCGGCCTCAGGGTCTTTACTTGGCTCCCGTCGTTTTGCAACGGTTGGTTCGTAAAGATCCTGGACGAAGATACCACTCAGGACCTCGACCCGAGTGGCTCCCATTTTAGCCAACTCGTCGGCTGCCTCATTATTGCGGCGGAGGACATGGACCAGCTCCAGACCGTCAAACTTGCCTTCCAATTCTCGGACTTGCTGGCAATACGCCATCATAGTCTGATCGATGCATGACCAATCCTTCTGTACTTGGCTCACCACCAACTGGGAGTCACCGTGAACCGCCAGTCGTTGGATTCCGAGCGATGTGGCGATGCGGAGCCCATGGATGAGCGCCTCATAATCTGCGGCATTGTTCGAGGCCGGGAAGTGAATCCGAAGGACGTACTTCAACCTGTCGCCCTTCGGCGAGACGAGGAGAATTCCCGCCCCGGCTCCACCAAGCATGAGAGATCCATCGAAATGCATGGTCCAATACTCCGTCTCTTCTTCCATACGGGGAACTTGGGATTCAGTCCACTCGACCGTAAAGTCGGCCAAAGCCTGGGACTTGACGGCGGTGCGCGGCTTGAACGAGATGTCAAAGGCTCCAAGCTCGGCCGCCCACTTTGAAATTCTTCCGGTGGCTTCTCGATTATGGAGGACCTCTCCCACGGGGAAAGAAGTCACTACTGAAATCGAGTGCCCTTGGAAGTAATGCTTGACTTCGCGACGAGATCAAAATTGCGTCTGCCAGCCTTCGAACTTGAGGATATCGCGTCTTGGATTCGCCAAGATTACCGACAAAATAAATGGCGTTATGCGCGTAGCGGTGTCCAGATTCTTCCCGCTCTACAACTATCGCGGCACTGACTACATGAGTTGTTGCCGCTATGTAAAGCAGGAGAGGTTCCCTTGGCACCGGCGAGACTAGAATTGGAGGGGTGGAGAGGAACACCTTGAGTTCTTTGAAGGCTTACTGTGCCTCTGCCGTCCATTCAAAACGGTCCTGCCTCTTGAGGAGCTTGAAGAAAGGCATCCCCCGAACTCCCAACCGGGAGATAAACCTGCCAAGTGCTACCATGCAGCCAGTAAGCTTTTGAACATCTTTCTGGCTGGTAGGCGGGGCCATCCTCATGATGGCCCCGATTTTCTCCGGGTTTGGCTCGATCCCGCGATGAGAGACAATGAACTCGAGTAGCTTCCCGGAAGAAACTCCGAAAATGCACTTCTCCGGGTTTAGCCTCATCTGGAACGCCCTTAGACTTGCAAACGTCTCGGCCAGGTCGGAGGTGAGGGTGTCCTTGGTCTGCGTTTTCACCACTACATCATCCACATATGCTTCTACGCTATGCCCAAGCTGATGGTGAAAACATCACTGTATCGCTACCGATAAGTTGCGCCAAAGATTCTTCACCGAACGGCATGGTGGCGTAGCAATATGCTCGAATGGGGTGATAAGCGAAGTCTTCTCACAATCCTCCTCTTGAAGCCGGATTTGGTGATAGCCTAAATAGGCGTCCAGAAAGCGAGTAGTTGAGATCCATTAGTGCGATCCACCACTTGATCGATGCGGGGCAGACCAAAGGGATCCTTCGGGCAAGCCTTGTTGAGGTCGGTATAGTCAACACACATGCGCCAACTTTTATTCTTCTTTTGAACGAGTACAGGGTTTGCCAACCAGTCGGGATGGTACACTTCTTTGATGAAGCCTGCGGCTAGCAGCTTTGTGATCTCCTCCCTGATGGCTTCTCGGCGGTCTTGGGCAAACCATCGTAGCCTTTGCTTGACCATCCTGGCCGATTCGTTTACATTCAGCGCATGCTCGATCACCTCCCTGGGGACTCCGGGCATGTCCGACGGCTTCCAGGCAAAGACGTCTTTGTTTGCCCGCAGAAAGGTGACGAGCGCGTCGTCCTATTTCTCCCCGAGCCCTGTCCCAATCAAGGCCGTTTGAGCTAAATCGGACGGGTCGAGGGTAATTCTCTTGGTATCTTCTCTGGGACCCATCCCAGGGTTCGGCGTCTTGCGAGCAGGGACGCTTCCTTCCGGCTTGTCGGAATCTGCCTCTCGCCGAATCCTCTCCCGACCCGCTCGCGCCTCCAGGGACTCGGCCATCTCGCAACTCTCCTTGTCACAGGAAAAAGACTGCCTTATGTCACCGCGTAAAGTGATCATACCACTCGGCCCTGGCATTTTCAATGTCGGTGCAGCGTAGTGAGAACCTTGCCATGAACTTGGCCAGCGCTGGTCTCCCCAAGATGGCACGATACGCTGTCGCGAAATTAGCCACCTCGAAGCCAAGGTTCTCTGTCCGGTAATTTTCCCTCGCACCGAAAGTGACCGGCAGAGTAATTTGTCCAAGTGGTGTCGCAGATGTTCCGGGTATGACACCGTGGAAAGGCGATGATCCGCGCTTTAGCTCCGACCGCGAAATCCCCATATCGTCAAGGGTTTTGATAAAGAGGACATTGAGCCCGCTTCCACCGTCAATCAATACCCTCTTGAGCTTGATGCCACGGACAACAGGCGCCAAGACAAGTGGATATCTGCCGGGGAATGGGACTCGATCTGGGTGATCCGAGCGGTCGTAAGTTATCGTGACCTCGGACCAGCGTACGTACTGGGGGGGTCTCCGGCTCTATCGCGTTGACGTCTCGAGCGGTAAGCTTTTGCTTCCGCTTGGACTCGTACGCAGCCGAACCCCCGAATATGTAGTTGAGCTCGAGATCGACTTCCTGATAGTCCTCCTCGGCTTCAGGAGGAGGCGGCTTGGTGGCATGACCACTCGGACCTTGCCCGGCCTGCTTCTTGATTTCCCAGGCAAATCTCTTCAAAGTGAAGCAGTCCTTGGCGGAGTGCCTCCCCTTTGGATGGAAGGGGCAAAGCGAGTTCATCACCTTGTCATACCCGTCCTCTTTGAGGGCGCGAGGGGGAGTAGGTTCAGCGACTGCCACTAGCTCTTCGCCCTTGCGCTTCTTTTCCTTCCGCCGGGGGGGCTCGGGCTGATCCTTCCGCTCGTCATGCCGTTCCGCCAAGGCCTCGGAGGCTGAAGCGTAGCGGTCCGCCAGGGCGAAGAGCTCACGAACCGACGTTGGTGGCTTCCGAGACATCTTGTTGATGAGATCGGGGTCGCTGACTCCCTTTTGGAAGGCAGCTATCACAACCGCATCCATGACATCCCGAACAATGCTTTTCCTATGCATGAAGCGCTTGATGAACTCCCGGAGGGACTCGTTTCTTTTTTGGTGCAGCTGATAGAGGTCCCAGGGGGTGCCCGGGCGCTCGTACGTGCCTTGGAAGTTTGAAATGAATTGCTCACACAGATCTCCCCAGGAATCTATAGAGTTCGCTGGGAGTCCAGTGAGCCAGGCTTGGCCCAGGGCGAGAGGGTAACCGGTAAGTAATTTGCCATTACCTTCTGATCCCCCCTGGCAGCCCTGACCGCCAGAGTGTAGACCTATAGCCAAGCCTCCGGGTCCCTCTCACCGTCAAACCTAGTGATGCCTTTGGGGTTAAACCCATCAGGCCAAACCACTCGGCGTAGGTGAGGGGTAAACGCGCGAACCCCTTCTATGAATCCGCGGCCACCTCCAGGCGGTGATCGACGTGGAGGGGATCGCGCTTGGCGTGCTTCGCGATCTCGTGGAAGGATGCCGTAACGTTCATACTCGTCGGCATGGCGACGTTGCTCCTCCCTTTCTCGATCGCGGCGCCTGGCGTCAAGGTCGGAACGGAGATCGCGGTTGATGCTGTGTCGCAAGTCGTCTCCGCGGAGTGGGACATGATGTGTCTGGCGGGGGGCTTCCCGACCTGACCGGCTGCTGGCCGTTTGGGTCCTCACCGGACCGCGTGATGGTTCCTTTGCCGGCTGATCGGTCCGGGCTTGCTGAATAGCTGCCGCCGTCACCATGGCCTTTACTTGGGCCACGATCGGGGCTACTGGATCACCCGTTCCCAGCATAGGGCTCAAGGTATCCAGGAGTGTCTTGGAGGCGACGATATTCTCATTGCGGAGTACTAAGACCGCTTGGTCCCCCATCTTGGCTTGCAGAATGTCTTCGTTGACAACACGGGCGCGGTCCCGCAGAGCACGCGCCCGCGCGTCCGGTTCTGCTGCTCGGCCACCTTCCAGGTCGGCGGCGGCCAAAGTGTCGAGGCGCTGCTGCGAATCCGCCCGCGAGCCCTCGATTACGCAGACTCTACGGAAATTCCAGCAACTCTCTAGGCTTCCTTCTGACTCGGCCGGTGAGGTGGGCGAGCCTGAAGAGGATAGCTCCAGGTGCGCGGAGGTGCCGAGTGGTTTGGCAGTGAGAACCCCCACCATTCGTGCCTCGGCGCCGATGGGTCCGACTCCCTGGCCGGACCGGACCGGACCTTCGGTCCCCTACTCGGCCCTTTAGAGCGCGAGACAGGGGGACCCTCCGATCGGCGCGGAAGTCGCAACGCTGGCTCGCCGGAAACCTCACCGCGCTGCAGCACGGTCCCCTCAGAGAGGGAAAGGTTCCCGAGGCTGTCGGAGATGAAGGTCAGGCTTCCGAAACGGAAAATCTGACCCGGGGAGAAGACTGCGGAGACTCCGCTCGTCGCAGCCATCAAGCTTGAGGAAGATCTTGACACAAGCCCCTACCTGGCGCGCCAACTGTCGATGATCGATTTCGCCGGCAATGAGATTTGTGATTCTAGGGGATTTGTGCGGGACCTTAGCTAGATGGTAACACAAGAGGCAAGGGCGATCTCTCTCTTTTAGACAGGTTCGCGCTCTCACGGTGGAGATAATACCCTAGTCCTGTGTTCTTGGATATATGAGCCTGTTTTCTTTTCTTTCTCCCTTCCCCTTTTATACTAGGGGAAGGACATACCACCGAGCGGGCGCCACCTGGCCCTGAACATGGTGGCTTCATGAGTACATATTTTGTCTCTTATCGGCTTGGCCCCACTACGTATTGGAGAGGTAGTTGTGCTTTCCCCGACCCGCACCTGACACGCCGTCAGGTTCCGGCGCCTGCAGGCTTTGCAGGTTCCCAGCCGCATGCTTCGCTTTCGACAGGTTGTCTGGGCATGGCACGAAGCTTCGCTGAAGGATCGACGAGCTGCCTTGGGGAACAAGTCGAGACATCCCCCGGGCCCATCGTGGCGCTTAAGACTCTGGGCTCTGTTCGCCAGCCGGCCCGATCGGTGTAGGCCCTACTTGCGGGGCCCCTATCTCAGACATCCCACACATGGGACCCGTCAATGTACATGGTCCAGCGACCTTCTTTAGATTCGGCGGGCTTGGAAACGGGTGGAGCTGGGTTTGTCCACTCCGCCACAAAATCCACCAAGACCTTGGACTTGATCGCCGTACGAGCTGAGAATTGAATCTCGAACTCAGCGAGCTCCATGGTTCACTTGGCTATGCGGCCATTGGCGTCTTGATTTCTCAGGATCTCCTTAAGTGGGAAATTGGTCGGGACCATGATCTTATGGGCCTGGAAATAGTGTCGTAGCTTTCTGGAAGCCATCAACAGCGAGTATAAAAGTTTTTGGACCTTGGGGTAACGCTCCTTCGGTCCGTGTAACACCTCACTGACATAGTAGATAGGTCGCTGTGCCCCATCCCTTTCCACTGTTAACACAACGCTCACCGCTTGTGGGGTTGCTGCTAAGTACAACAGCAAAGTCTCCCCCCGCCTTGGGCGTGGTCAGGACGGGTGATTTGGACAAGAACTGCTTTAACTCTTCGAAAGAACGATTGGCTTCTTTCGACCAAGTGAAGCCATCGTGCTTGCGTAGGGCCTTAAAGAAAGGTAGCCCACGTTCGCCTAACCGGGAAATGAAATGGCTCAAGGCAGCCATTCGTCCGGTCAAGGCTTGTACCTCCTTCACGCTGGTTGGAGGCCTCATATTTTTGATGGCCTCAATTTTTTTCGGATTTGCGCCAACGCCTTGCGGACCGACTATGTAGTCGAGCACTTTGCCCGCCCTCACACCGAAAACACATTTCTCCAGATTCAACTTTATTTGATGCTTGTTGAGGTTACAAAAGGTTTCCTCAAGGTCGGAGACATGACCCAAAGCGAGCTTGCTCTTGACGACTATGTCGTCCACTTAAACTTCTAGATTTCGACCTATCGGATCAGGGAAAGTTTTTCTGCATGAGGTGCTGGAAAGTTGCTCCGGCGTTCCTCAGACCGAAGGACATGGTCGTGTAGCAGAATGTCCCGAACGGGGTAATGAAGGAAATCTTCTCTTCATCTTCAGGTGATATGCTAATCTGGTGATAACCTAAGTAGGCATCCAAGAAGATCATCACCTAGGAGTCCGCCGTTGCGTCGACCAACTAGTCTATGCGAGGCCGCGGGAAATTGTCCTTTGGGCACGCGGCGTTCAAGCCCGTGTGATCGACGCACATGCGCCATTTACCCCCCTTCTTCTTAACGATGATTGGATTGGCCAGCCACTCTGAATGCTCGATTCCTGAATGAAGCCGGCCTTGAGGAGCTTATCGAGTTCCTCCCGGATGATCTGTTGCTTTTCTGGGGAGAAACGCTTGAGCTTTTGCCGCATAGGTTTTTTGTCAGGATGAACCGCTAGCCTGTGCTCGATCACTTCCCTTGGGACCTCGGGCATGTCAGATGGCTTCCAGGCGAACACATCTGCATTCGTCCGGAGGAAAGTGATAAGCTCGAGTTCCTATTTAGGATCCAAGAAGGACCCTAAATGCACGACCTTGGTTGGTTCCACTTCGTTTAGTGGAACGGCCTTGGTCTCCCCTCCGGGCTGGAGGGTTAATTTTGGCCGAGAATGCTTCGGCTCTTGATCGGGGCCACGCGTGGGTAGCTGTTCGACCATATCCCGTGCTCTTTCATCACAGTTCAATGTTGACTTATGGCTCCCCCTCATGGTTATCACTCTGTTTGGGCCGAGAACCTTTAAGCACTTGTACGGATGGTGTGTGGCGGCCATGAATTTGGCCAGAGCTGGCCTACAAAGAATAGCATTGTAGGCTGACTCGAAGTCGACTACCTCGAAGGTGATTATCTCCGTTCGGAAGTTGCTCGGACTTCCAAAGGTTACGGGCAAAACAACCTGGCCAAGGGGCTTGACCGAAGTGCCCAGAATGATCCCGTAGAAGGGAACTACTATGCTCTTGATCTTGGATCGAGGAATCTGCATCTCGTCCAGGACCTTAGCTGAGATTAAATCCAAGGAACTCTCGCTGTCAATGAGCACCCTGCCCACCGTAGTGTTGCTGATGGTCGGGCTCACGACCATTGGGAGTTTCTGTGGTTTGGTCATTCCAAGGGGACAATCATCTTTGGAGAAAGTGAGGGACAACTTGGACCACCTGAGTTGTTGCACGGGGGGCTTACCCTAGGTGACGTGATAAACTTCCTGTGCGGCCTCCTTCAAGTCCTGACTAGACTTGTAGGTGGGGGAGCCTGTGAATATCACTACGATGTGGTTTTGGGGCTCCTGATACTCCATGTCGTCATCCTCGTCAGCGGGCTGCTTGCCCTTGCTATTCTCACCCTGCTTCGGGAACATTGGCATGGGCCCTTTGCCATTGTAGAACTATTCCAGGCGGAAGGCCCATGTTCGGTAATTTCGCAGGTCATGCCCTGTGCCTGATGGAGCGGGCAGAACTGGTTGTTCTACGGGCGTACCTGATCGCCACGAGCTTGGTCGTTGCGACGCTGAGATGGTCGTCCCTTGCCTCGAGCATTGAATCCTCGACGATGTGGAAGGGACACCCAAGGCTGCTGTTGCTCGACCGCAGCAACTATATTTGGAGCAGGCTATTTCTTCTTCTTGATCTTTTTCTCCATAGAGTTGGAGCCTTTCTTGCTCATGGAAGCCTCCAATCCGGGTTGAGGCGGTAGCTTGCCCTTGTCCAGCATCTTCTTCTAGTGGACGGCTTCGTCGGCGTTCGCATACCGATCGGCCATGTGGAAAAGCTCGTTGGCCGTCAGATCCGGGTGTATCTCCAAGTTCTGCATGAAGCGAACATCTCTCACCCCGAACTTGAAAGCCCGAACGACAGCCTCGTCCGAGATGTTCGGGATCAAGTTTCGAACCTGAATGAATCTCTAAATGAACTATCGCAGAGTCTCGCCCTTTGTCTGAATCAAGCGCTCAAGGTCGCGCTCTTTCCCCGGGCGAATATAGCAACTCTGAAAGTTTGCTCGAAGCGCAGCGCTAAGTTGCCTCCAGGCGCGAATTGACCCTTCCTTTTGATTAAAAAGCCAAGTTCGAGCGGCCCCGTCGAGGACCGTTGGTAGGAAGTTTGCCATGACTCCCTCATCACCTCTTGCTGCCAAGATCGCAGTGGTGTAAATTGAGAGAAATTCATCCGGGTTCTGGGTCCCATTGAATCTCTTGATGTGCCCGGGCTTGAACTTGCTCGGCCACGAGACATTTCGGAGGGAGCTTGTGAACGCCCGACACCCAAAAACTAGAGCGTCGTAGCGATTCCTCTGGGCACGATGATCATCCCGACAATCGCTATTTCGCAGGCTAACGTGCAGGCCGAGTCGAGAGAAAACTTCCCTAGGCCGACACGTTGAGGACCGTTCCATCGCGGAGCGCTCAAAATGCTCGCGGTCAGGGCGAGCATCCCCTTGATATCTTGAGGTTGCTCGGGAATTACTCTGAGAGTTCTCATGATGTAGGTTGATCATCCTACGTTCTTTCCGATCAAGACTCCGGGACTCCTCTCGGTGGGAGCGGATAGGGGTGCGCTCCCGGTGTCCCCGGGAAATGCTCCTTGCACCCTCGTCACAGGGTGGATTCAAAATCTTTAGGTCCGCGGCTAGTCTTTCCAGATCTTCAGCCACGACCACACCCATTGCTTCCAAATCTAACTTCTCGGGGAAGTTTCGGAGGCCGCGCGCGACCGCCGCTAAGGCTTGTAGTCGTTCCCGGTTCAGAAGAACGGGTGGAGGCGAGCTCGGGCGGCGTGCGGGTGCATGCTCCGGGGTGCAACTTCCACGGGAATTCTCGTGGGCGGTGACTCCCTGCTTGGAAACCTGTTTCCCATGAGCTTGGCGTCGGAGGCTCACCAAGGTCTTGCCAGGGATGCTTCCAAGTGGTGTCTGGTCACCTCATAGCGGTCCTATTGAGCAGCCCCCGAGGATTCCATCTCGGGGCTGACGTCACTTCCTGCCATGTTAATATTGCGGGAGTAAGACGATCGTGAGGGGGACATCATGGTGTCTCCCCACGATACTGTCTCTTGATCAAGCTCGATGTGGTATGGAATATCCAGACCATCGTAGAGCCCATTGTAATCATCATCCTCGTCATCTTCGAGGGCATCGCATTGAGAGTAAAGAAATCGCTCTCATGCTGCAACTACCAGGGAAAGGCTCCCGGCTTCGGTGTGTCCATCTGGTTGATCACACCAGCTATGCCATCGTTGGCGTAATACATATCATCGTCTTCAACGTCGTCGAAAGCACGAAGGTCACGGGTGTCTCTGGAATTTGGCATCTTCAGGGACTCTTCACGGATGGAGTTTGACACAGTCAGATCCCCACGGACGGCGCCAGCTGTCAATGATTGGGGGGCAGGCCCCCGCCGAGCTTACTTGTTGAATGAGGGATCAACCAAAGCCCCTTCTCCTGTGAAGGATTGGCGTCCAAAGGATGCTCGAGCAAAGGGAGACACAGGGGGTTATCCTGGTTCGGGCCTCTCACGGTGGAGATAATAACCCTACTCCAGTGGTTTTATGTATTGGTGTGTGTGTGATTGGGAGGTCGTTGTCTTATCCCCCCGTAGGGGGAGAGATTAAATACTAGGTATATTCATTTACATGTGGTAACTGTCTCCTAAAATCACACCTATTGCCGTTTTTTACGTGTCCTTGATTCTCGCCATGTTTGATTTCCTGGCATAACTTCCCTGGATCCTCGGCGAACTGGTTACCACTTTCCTGTTAGTGAGTTGACCATGCCCTTTGGCCATCATCGATTCCCTTGGTCCGGGTACGGCCAACCTGTGCCTTCACCGAGCAAGGTTGCTCGTGCTTGTCTTCGAAGCCTGTAGCTGAATATGTTTCGTTGAGGGTTGGCGAGCATGCTCGTGGCCGAGCATGGGGTCATTCGAGTTCCTTTCTTGGGCATCCCGACCAAGGGCATTCATGGTCGGTTGGCATCGGCCGTCAGGGCAAAAAGGTCATGGTGGAAAATATCCCAATCCCCGACAGTTTCACCACCAGTTCTCTTTGTTGCTCCATTCTCCCTCTCCTTTTCTCGAGGTACCAGTGCACTCATGGGTTCCACCCTGCCTTGTTCTCCCTCTGTGATTGTCATATCATCGGATGACGACAAGATTGACTGGGACGCATTCGCCCGGGAGGCAAAGGAAGAGGCCAAAGAGGATGAGAGGAGAGCGAGGGAGGAAAAGGATGTGACCAGTAGGCTGCGGATTCTCGGCAACTCGAGGACTTCCACAGAGGGGATGCCCTCGCCACCGCTAGAGAAGAAACGGAAGCTTGACGCCACCCCTCACCCGGTGCATTTTTCCATCATGCGGTGGAAAGACGTTGCGGCGGCCGCTGGCGGGCCGGGAGAAGGTGGGGCGGCTCGAGACAGCGGCCGGGCTCCTTCACTCATCGGAAGTTTGGATGAAGGGTAGGCGTGACGACGCCTAGAACAAGTAGTCGTAGGGTATTGGCCTGTACATGCGAAATATTTAGTTAATTATAAATGAAAATTGAAAGCTTACTTGGTCTATTGCCGCTGGTGTATGCTTTTCTGAGTTCATATGTGGAATTTTCTGAGCTAGTCGATGTTCCAGGAATTGCTTAGTGCCGTTCCGTCGATGGTAGACAGTCACACGGATCCAGGTCAAGTTACCTTGATGACCCGATAGGGGCCTTCCCACTTAGGCGATAGCTTATTGTGATTGTCATGCTTCTGTACATTTTGTAGTAGTAAATCCCCTGCGGCGAGTACTCTTTCACGAATCCTTTGACCGTGGTACCTCCATAGTGCTTGTTGGAACTTGGCCGCTCGAAAGGCGGCTCGGTCTTGATACTCTTCGAGTAAGTTCACATCGTTAGCTTGCACTTTGTCTTGTACCTCTTCCAAGTAGTTTTCCACTCTAGGTGACCCGTGCGTTAGTTTGATTGGGAGCATAGCTTCGGCTTCGTAGACCAAGAAAAACAGTGTTTCACCGGTGGCTCAACTAGTCGAGGTTCGAACGACCCGTAGCACCGAGGGTAGCTCCTTTGCCCATCGGGTCGAGTAGGCTTTGAGCCTGTGGAACACACGGGTTTTGAGTCCCTGTAGGACTAGACCATTGGCTCGTTCGACCTGACCATTACTTTGGGGATGAGCTATTGAAGCGAAGCAAAGATTGATTCCTAGTTCTTCGCAAAAGATTGTAAAAGCATTGGTCTTGAACTGGGAACCGTTGTTTATTATTACCTGATTTGTAATGCCAAATCGGGTAACTATGCTCCTATTGAATTTCTTGGCCGCTTTTGAGGTGATATTCCTGATGGGTTCATCTTTGATCCACTTGGTGAATGTGTTGATGGCCACGAACAGGAATTTGTAACCTCCTTGGGCTCTTGGGAAAGGTCCCAAGATATCCAAGCCCCAGACAGAGAAAGGCCAAGATAGAGGAATAGTTTGTAGTGCTTGGGCTGGTTTGGTGGTTTGCTTGTCGAAGAATTGGCAGTTTTCGCACTTTTTCACCAGCTCGCAAGCATCCTGGAGGGTAGTCGGCCAATAGAACCCTTGTCGGAAGGCCTTTTCTGACTAGAGTGCGATAGGATGCATGGTTGCCGCAAAAGCCTCCATGGATATCGAGCAATATTTTATTGCCCTCTTCCTGATTGATGCACATCATCAAGGTTCCGTTACTCCCCTTTCGGTAGAGCTTGCTATCTACCAACGTATACAGCCTGGACTTACGAGCAATTTTCTCAGCTGAGGCATCATCGTCAGGGATCTCTTGACCTTTGAGATAGGCTTGGAATGGGGTAATCCAAGTCGGCTCGCGTTCGAGTAGTGCAGCTTCCACATCTGCAAGTTCTGCCTCACTAACTCGACTAGGTTGTTGGTCGAGTTGGGCGGCTTCCCTCTCCTGCCTGGTGGAGGTGGAAGCTTTGAGGAGTTTCTCCATGAAGACTCCCACCAGAGTAGGTGAGCGGGACGAAGCGAGCCTGGCAGGTTCGTCGGCAACGGAGTTATCACCTTGGCGGATGTGTCTTACCTCTAGACCTTCGAACTTGTGCTCTAGCTTGTGAACCTCGCTTAGATATGCCGCCATATTGTCATCCGTACACAGTAATCCTTTTGCACTTGATTCACGACTAGCTGTGAGTCCCTTTTCACGAGTAGTCATTTTATCCCAAGCGATGCGGCTATTCGGAGCCCATTGACCAGTCCCTTGTATTCTGCAACATTATTGGAAGCTTGTAAATCGACTTGGATGACATACCTAAGTTCCTCACATGTTGGTGATTTGAGTAAGATGCTGTAGCCTGAGCCTTGCAAGCTGAGGGAGCCATTGAAGAACATCATCCAATAGTCGTCGGAGGATTCGTGCTTCTTTTCCTTGTCGTGTGTTCACTCTGCTATGAAGTCCACTAGGATTTTTGACTTGACGCTGGTTCTTTGAGCGAAGTCGACTCTAAACTCATTGAGATCGACTGCCCATTGTCCTACACGTCTCGTGGCTTCTCGATTTTGGATTACTTCCTTGAGCGGGTATGTTGTCATCACCGTGATCTTGTGTGCTTGGAAGTAGTGCTGCAGCTTTCTGGATGTCATCAGGACTGCGTAGAGCATCTTCTGGATTTGAGGATACCGCAGCTTCGCATCATGCAAGACCTCGCTCACATAGTAGACCAGCCTTTGTATCTTGATCTTCTTGTCGGGATCGTCCCGCTCGACCAATAGGACCGTGCTTACTACCTGGGGAGTTGCTGCAACATACAAGAGGAGATCTTCTCCTTCGTTAGGAGATACTAAGATGGATGGAGATGATAGGTACCTTTTTAGCTCTTGGAAAGCTTCCTCGGCCTCCCTGGTCCTCTGGAATCTCTCTTGCTTTTTGAGTAGCTGGAAGAAAGGCAATCCTCGTTCGCCTATCCGGGAGATGAATCGACTGAGGACTGCGATGCATCCCATGAGTTTTTGCACCTCCCTTAGTGTTCGCGGTGAATGCATTTGGTCGATGGCTTTGATCTTGTGTGGGTTGGCCTCAATGCCTCGACTAGATATCAAGAAACAGAGAAATTTTCCGGACGGGACGCCGAACATGCAGTTCTCGGGGTTTAGCATCATTCAATACTTCCTGAGATTGTCGAATGTTTCCTCGAGGTTGTCTATTAGTGAGCCTCGGGTTTTTTATTTGACTACAATATCGTCGATGTATGCTTCTACATCGCGCCCAATTTGGGTTTTAAGACAATTCTGTATACATCATTGATATGTAGCTCCTGCACACTTAAGCCCAAAGGGCATCTTTACATAACAAAACACACCCAACAGGGTGATAAAAGATGTTTTCTCCTCATCTTCTGTGGACATGCTAATTTGGTGATACCTTGAGTAGGCATCTAGAAAACTTAGCAGTTCACATCCCGTTGTCGAATCTACAATTTGGTTGATGCATGGGAGAGGGAAAGGATCTTTAGGGCATGCTTTATTAAGGTCGGTGTAGTCGACACACATCCTCCACTTGCTGTTGGGTTTCTTGACAAGGATAGGGCTCGCTAGCCACGTGGGGTGTCGAACTTCTCGAATGAAGCCGGCCTTTAGGAGCTTGCCGATTTCCTCTTGTATGGTCTGCTTGTGATCTTCCACAAACCTACGCTGCTTCTGGACCACCGGTTTGGTGCTTGGATCCACTGCTAGTCGATGCTCGATCACCTCCCTAGGGACTCCTGCCATATAGGACGGTTGCTATGCGAAGATGGCGTGGTTTGCCTGGAGGAAGGTGATGAGCTCGATTTCCTTTTTAGGGTCGAGGCTGGTGCCCACCTTGATCATCTTGGACGGATCTGATGCTTCCAAGGGTACTGTTTTGACCTCACCGTTAGCTTTCCTACCTTGCTGGTCACCAATGATCGAATTATTGATGATTCCGCTAGTCGTCAAGGTATTAACGGAGCTCTAGGGCTTCTGGTGCTTGCCCTGGCTGACGGGACCGTCGGTGTGAACCTCTTCGACCATCTCCAAGCTTTTCTTGTCACACCTGACCGCGGAGTGCGGGTCGCCTTTCACGGTAAGGATTGGGCGCTGGCATCTTGATGGTTTGGTAGGTATAGTGTACTACAGCCATGAACTTGGCCAGCATTGGTCGACCCAGAATCACGTTGTATGCGGTTTCGAAATTTGCCACATCGAAAAGGATTTTTTTGGTGCGAAAATTCTTCGGCGTGCCGAACATGACGGGTAACTCGATCTGGCCAAGTGGCATTGATGAGGAATGCGTAGTAATACCGTGAAAAGTTTTTGCTTCGGCTTTTATTTCTGTTCGAGAAACACCCATCTTGTCCAATGTCTTGGCGAAGATAAGGTTTAACGAACTACCCCCATCGACTAGGGCTCTGGCCACCCGAATGTTGAGTATGGTGGGTTCGACCACTACAGGGAATCGACCTGGCTTGGGGATCACGGTTGGGTGATCTCGCTGGTCGAAGGTAATTGGTACCACTAACCATTTAAGAAAATGGGGGAAGGGGTGGAGTAATTAGACTAACCTCTCTTTCGACTGCCTTGTACTGTCGCTTGGACTCGTACGTGGCAGACCCACCGAAGATATGAGCCAGCTTGTGTTCAGCCCCACGGTACTCGAGTTCGTCGTCGTTGATCTTCTCCTTGGCTTGCTCGATGCCACATTCGGCTAGGGCAGCCTTGAGTTTTTCTTTGACTATCTTGCCGATCACTTGGCACTCATCGAAGTCATGCTTGTCTGTGTGGTGGACATGGTAGTACTTCTTACCTCCACGGCTTTGACTTTTGTTGTCACCAGTATTCCGTGTCTTGCTCCTCTCGATCGTGGCGATGGTAGAATCGCTCTTCCGCTTTTCGCTGTGGTTCTTGTTCTTCTTGGCCCCTTGCATGGACAATTCAGGTTTGTCATTGTCCAGCTTGGGGTTGTCGAGGAAGTCTCGAGCCTCGGCATGGATGGCGTATTTGTCCGCCAACTCGAACATCTCCCGAGTGGTACGGATTTTTCGGGTGGCGAGCTTGCCTTTAAGCTCATGATATTTGACCCCATTCTCAAAGGCCATTATAATAGCCTCATCGGAGATATTGGGTATCAGATTGCGCTTATTGCTGAAGCGTCTAATGAAATAGCGCAATGACTTGGTTGGTTCTTGGATTACCTGATGCAAATCGCTGCAGGTTCTGGGGCGCTCGTATGTGCCCTGGAAGTTGGCGATGAACTAAGCCCGCAACTCGACCCACGAGGATATGGACTGAGGTGGGAGGTTGAGTAGCCATGATCTTGCTGCACCGTCCAGTGTAGTGAGCAAATAGTTGGCCATCACCTTTTCGTTCTCACCAGTTGCCCTCATGATCGTGGTGTAACTCTGCAGCCATTCAACAGGGTTAATCTTACCCGAATATTTCTCAACGGTGCCCGGTTTGAACTTGTCTGGCCATCTAACGGCTCGTAGTTCAATGGTGAAGGCCTGACATCCCTCATCGATGTCATCAGGCACTGTCTATCACGGATGATGCCTCCCTTCTGGTTAAGGGCTTCCGATTCTGATGGGTGAACGTCGTGCCAGTCGGGGGGATTCGCCTTGTCGATCACGATGCGTGAGGACTTGACCTCTTGGAGAAGGGCTCCTCCTCTCTTATCGCTCGCGGGCTTGCTCTTCCCGCCGATTGTGTAGTACAAGGCATAAATCCCGTCGATTATGGGGGATGCGTTCCCGGAGATCTTCTGGGCGCCTCTGGTAATCATTGGATTGGGACGTCCAGGATGTGTGGTGACTCGACATGGCCACCGCTGATCAGGACGCTAGTCGACCGTAATGCAAAGGTTGTGGCGTTCGACTTGATGTGCCCTGTTGATGGGAGCGCCCAGGCCTTGAGTTGGTCACTCGAGTGGTCTAGGCCTGTGCCGCATCGAGTAGAGCTCTCATCTGGTCGAGCACAGGAGTCATCGGGTTATCTGGACCCGATGGAGGGAGTGACTTCAGTAGCATGTGAGCACACTGGATGTTTTCTTCAGGAGTGCTGAAGACATCATTGCTGTGGTGCTGCTGGGAAGCTGACCCTGTGGCGCGATCGGACCTGCTGGGGTGGTTGCGTCCTTGGAGGTCACGTGAATCGGGGGCCACTGCCTTCGGGTGAGGCATCATCAGATTGACTTGATCGAAAAGCTTTGCCAGATTTGCCATTGTCCTGGCCGCAATCATGGCGTTAGCATCTCGCCAATGGTCTGTCATACCGGGGGCGATGGTGTCGGCTGCAGAGGCCGCTAGTGGGTCCACAGGTGTCCCTAAAGGGGCTTGGAGTCCTGGGTTGCCTATAGCTTCTGCCTGTGCAACCTTTTCTTGGGAATTCTCTGCAAAAGCGGTATTGTTGTTTCTAGCCACATATACGTAGCAGTTGGTTTGATCGCTATTGTCGTGGTTGTTGGTGTCGTCACTGCTGCTAGAGCCGTCGCTATCTGTTTTGATGCACTTTAAGAGATTGTCTCACATAGGATAGAAATCGAGAAAGGACACTACTCAGCTTGGATCCCAGGAGCGGGATTCGATGAAGCCGACGTGCTCGAGCAGGCCTTTGGGTCCCCACTGGTAAAGCATTGTTCTGAACACGACCTGGGATCCAACGGCTGGGACTTGGTCAATGAAGAGGCTTGAGTCGATGGCGCTGCCAAAGTCGTCGTTGGCGATCTCGCAGATATTGCTCACCGACGTCATGATTGATCTACAAAAACAGTTGAAGGCCCCTACCTGGCGCGCCAACTGTCGAAGGTTATGAAATCAACTGTAAATTTGTAAACAGGTACCTTCGAGGATTGCATGATCAATAGAATAGGCAATGCACAATTTAGACAGGTTCAGGCCTCGCGATCGAGTAATACCCTACTCCTGTGGTTCACATTATCAGATCGATTGAGGTGGAATACAGATCAAGGGTGCCTAGGTCTAGTACAATCAAGACGGGAAACTACAGCTAGATCTAATATCCCGACTATGTCCTATCGGGGGTCTTCTCTTGGTGTATGTCCATCCTTGGCTTTCCGTTTCCTTCTCCCTCTTCCCCGTGTGCCTCCCTCTGTTTTTATAGGCGGGTGCACCACCTTCTGGAGACGTCGTCGGATGAGGACTTCAAGTCATACCCGATTTGGGGATCCTCATTTTTGGGATCCACGTAGGGTGACAAATCTTCCTTGTTATCGGACGTACTCGAGTCAATCTCCTCATCCCGGGAGTATGATCGAGTCCTTCCAGATATAGAGATACTCGTTCCGTTATCATCTTGTCCCACGGGAATAGGGCTCTAGATGCCTAGAATACATGATACAAATCTTTGACTTTCTGACGCGCGTATATATCCCATATTTAGATATTCGACAATAGTCCCTAAACTCTGTCCAACGAATGGTCTTTGTCGAGTGTTCGGTCGATTACTGCCAAGCCTCGACTTGGTCGAGTAATGCCGCACAAGCTCATGGTCGAAAGCTTTGAGTAGGGTTAGACCACCAAGAGTCGAATGGGGAGATGCAGGGTCGATGGCCCAGTCGTCAGCCCTCCTCGAGCTCCTAGTATGCTTACCCACAGCTCGATATCGACTTTGAGAACTCGATGCTAAGGCGCACCGGTTATTTTTGGCCGACAATATTGGAAGATTGCTTCAAATATTATAAAGGATGATAATCTTGTTAAAAATTTGGTAATGTGCAATTGGTGCCAGCATCAGTCTTGCACCCGATCATTGAGCCTTGCCCATTTAGAGGTTTGGGGATTGACATAATCGGTTAGATATACCCAACATCATTTAAGGGCCATAAGTGTATCCTGGCTGTGATCGATTATTTTCTAGATGTGTTGAGGCTATACCTTTGAAAAAGGTGAATATTGTGGAGGCCATCGGATGTGTTACTGAACACATTATTCATTGGTTTGGAATTTCTCAAACAATTATGACCAATCAAGGCACTATGTTTATGTCCGATGAATTTCAGAGTTTTGTGAGAGGCTGTGGGATTAAGTTACTTAATTCATCACCGTATTACGCGCAAGCTAATGGTCAGGCTGAGTCATCGAATAAAACATTGATAAATTAATTAAGAGAAAAATCGACGATAAGCCTAGAAGTTTGCGTATAACATTATCAGATTCACTGTGAGCTTGCCGGATTGCTTGCTGTGGAGCAACTAAGTTATCACCTTATCAGCTTGTGTATGCGCAAGAGGCAGTACTACTGATAGAGATAAGTATCGGTTCATTGAGGGTTGCTAAGCAGAATGTTTTATCAGCTCAAGATTATCATGATCTGATGGTCGATAATTTAGAAGACTTGGCAAAAATAAGGCTACAAACATTGGAGTGAATTTTGAAGAATAAAGCTAGGACTGTAAGAGCTTACAATAAGAAGGTTGTACCTAAATCATTTAATGAAGCCGATTTAGTGTGGAAAACTATCCTACCCATCGGCTCAAGGGATAGTCGATATGGAAAATGGTCTCCTACATGGGAAGGGCTATATAAAATTAATTGACTTGTACAAGGTAATTCCTCTATTTCGGAAACATTGGATGGGGGTACTGTTTACTAAGGCGATTAATGGAAAATACCTAAAAAAATATTACCTAAGTGTTTGGGTTCGGACTGAATCGTCTAAAGTTCTAATTAACTCATTGCTATCAAGGGATTTTTTATTAGCTGGTTATAACCTAAAAGCCTAAATAATTCATTACAGTTAGTTCTGGCTATAAAAACATATATAGAAAATGGCCGATGGATGCATCATCCTTAGAGCAAAGTTATAATAACACAATAATAAATTAAAAACATCCAAATAAACAAATCAGTTATACAGCCAATTTAAAGTGTGAAACAACCCGAGTTTAACAGACATTGTTTTGGAACAGACCGATCAGGTTTTAGAGAGTTGTTCAGAGGCCAGCACCCAGGCCCATGAAGGTTGCCACAGCTACAGCAATCGTCTTCTCCATGCCATCTACGATTGTTTCATCTTCCTTCTAAGTGCCTGGATGGGAGAGACTTTGGCCAATTGGGCCTTGACCGCTACAACAGATTGGGCAATTGTTGATTTTTGATTCTTGGTAGCTGAGGAAGAATCTTCCAGAAGCTTGGAGGAGTTAGCTATTTGGTCATTTACTAAAACAAGACTCTCCTCCAGTGACTTCTTGGCCTATTTGAGCTCTGAAAGTTTAGCTTCATGGCCTTGACCTCCTTGATGATTTCGTCATATTTTTCCTTATGGGCTCTGGTGTTGTCTATGAGCTTGTCAAGTAATTTCTTGTCTTCAAATTGGTCCAATCAGAGTTCCATCTTCTCCTTGGTGGCTTTGATTGCTTCTTTTTTGTCGTCAAGAAAGCACACACTCAGCAGGGCATTGCAGGTCTCCTCTGGGAGATTGGCTTTGATCTGATCCATTATATCCCTAACTAGTTGCGTGTCGTCAACTAAGGTGGCCGATGGAGTATGGAAGAGATCAAACAGGCACCTTAGATGTTTCTTGGTGCCTAGAGCCGATTGGACCTGGGCCACTACTCCTTTGACTTCCTTAATGATCTTGTCGATGTTCATGGGTTCGATCGTCATCCTCATCTTCAAGATTGGACATGTCAAAGCCCAACATGTTCGACACAGAGAAGGTTGCCTTGATAGCTCTAACAGCAGCAGTATCACCAACAAGCGAAAGCTTGCTTGCGGTTGTTAGGTTGAGGATGGTGACTAGAGTATAGGTGGTTTTAAAAAATTCTCTACAATTAACATGCCCTAATTACCCTTATGTCAAAACCTAAACAATGAAAGATGCGGAAGCGACAAACTAAGTGTGAAATCATGTGCTGAAAAATTGGCTTTGAACTGAAAAATTAACTTAGATTTGAATTTGCAAAATGTGTTTGTTCATGTGTTTTGACAATTTGACAAGAAACAGTAAGTTACGCATTAGCGCCGGACAAAGTTCTCAAAAAACAGTAAGTTTCCCATCTGCGACCAGACGGTGTTTTTGGGTGCATTATGAACATGTTTTGAGCCCATGACCGAAGTCATTTTCATATGTACAACGGATGCTTTTCTTGGTCCGTTGTGAACAAGCTTTTTCGGTTTGGATAATTTCTTGGAACCAAGATTTTCACATGTACAACGGACTAATTCTTTTGTCCGTTGTGAATGGACTTTTTCTAGGTTTTACTTTTGTGAAACCGGCGTGGCACGCTTGCGCGGACAAGCTTCGGGGTCCGTTGTGAGCGTGTTTTGAGCTCATGGCGAAGCCATTTTGCATGTACAACGGACCAACTTTGTTTGTCCGTTGTGAACGTGTTTTTCCGCGTTTGGTTGGCTTCTTGGAACAGAAACTTTTCCTTATACAACGGACCAACTTTGTTTGTCCGTCGTGAATGCGTTTTCGCTCAATTAGGGTTTTGAGCGATTTGGATTTGAATTTTGAATGTGAATTTGAAATTTGTAATGATTTCATGATGCTTCTTTTGAAGTGGACTTTATGCAATGCTCATGTGAGTAGTTTGCATGGATTGACATTGAGTCAAGTCGTGGACTTGTGTTCGGATTTGTTTTGTGGTTTGTTCATGTGCAGGTATTGCTCGAAGACGAATGTGGTCGATGACGGGACCGGAACTAGGTTCATGGAGGAACTGAGGTTCGGGACTAGGTTCAGGAGGAACTGAGGTCTTGGTGGTCAAGGATGTCATGCGGGACGTTCGGGCTAAGGGAATGGTGCACATGAAGAATGGTTAGTCACGTGAGAATGGCAGGAGGTCATTCGCGTGCAAAGTGTTAGTCACGTGAGTATGGCAGGTGGCCATACTGGCGTGCAAAGTGTTAGTCACGTGAGTATGGTAGGGTTGCCATACAGCGTGCAAGAGTTGTACTCGGCCTGGTTGGGCCAAGTAGAGTTGAGTTGGATACGGATTCCTTCTAGGGAATAGGAATCGTATTCGAGAACTCCTTGTGGGTTGGTGCTTTAAATAGGTGGGGGTCTCTGTTGAAAGGCACCAAGTAGAGCTGAGCGCATCAAGCTTTGAGCTTGGTTTTAGGGTTTTTACTCTTTTGATGAGAGTATTTTAGACAAGAAATAAAGATCAATTCTTCAAAGATTTTTTCGTGCTCTGATAACCACGTCGCTCTGATATTTTCTGTTTTGGTTCTTGTTTGCATGCTTGTTCTAGTTCTAGATTGGTTTTTGTTCTTCAAGTTTTATCTTGATTTGATCCATCAAAAACCTCTCTAGGGTATTGATCTAGTGTTTCTCAAAGTCTAGTTGATCAATCTTTTGTCGTTCTTGTTTAATCTTGAAGTTTTGATTAGATTAGTTTTCGTCAAGTTCTGGAACAGCAAGCTTGCGAAGCTCATAACTTTTGATCCGTAAGTCCGATCGAGCTGATTCTTTTTGGGTTCGATTCGTATTGGAATCTAGTTTCTTGTGTCCAAATTTCAGATCGTTTCGACGGTTGGATCTCCAGGAATTCTCGTTTTACCAAACCTCTGTCATTCTGTTTTTTGTCGAAAACGAGGCAATTATTTGGTTCTGTTTTGGGGTGAACTTTTAATAGGTCAAGAATTTGGTTTTAGCTTCCGCACAATCATTCACCCCCCCTCTGATTGCTATATTCGTATACTTCGATCCTACACTAAGGTTTTAACAATTAAAGCTTAAATCAACTAGGCTCGCTAAGTGCACTAACTAATTATGTCCCTAATCAAGGATTTGCAATCCTAAAGACAATCAAGCAATTTAATTATAGGAATAGAAATTGCAACAATGTAAATAAAAGATTGCAAACAAAGTACAAAGAGACACATCAATATTTTACCTTGGTGTTCGGAACTTACCGGTCTACCCTAATCCACATTGAGTCAAGTCTAAACCACTTTGATCCGGCTCCATGAATTGAGCACCCGCCTCGAATCCACTAGTGGTAGCTCTTTCCCCCTCCGAGTAGGTGAGCTCCAACCTTCACAACTTTGCTGGGCCTTATCACAATCTATTTTGAGAAGGTCACCACACACGATGCCTTCCACGCTGTCTAGGTGTTGGCAAACACCAAGAGTAACAAGTCAATCCCTCTAGCTTAAACTTCACCATGTGCAACACATGCACAGTGGTGATCTCCAAGTGCATCACATGCACAAGGATCCTCCTCAAGTGCAACACATGCACAATGGTGATCTCCAAGTGTATCACATGCAGAAGGACCCTCATCAAGTTCAACACATGCACTAGAGGCTCTCAATACACTTCTAATTGCAACGCATGAAATTATAGCTCATTCTTAGCTCAAAATGCAAATGGAAGAAGGCAACACATGCACAAACCTCCCAAGACCTCCCAAAAATTCAGCAAGCCCAAATACTAGCCCCAAGGCTACTTTTATAGCCTCCCCCAAAGAAAACTAGCCGTTGGAGGGCAAAATGGGCAAAAATTAGCAAATCCAGCACTACCGCCCTCTGAGGCCTAGTAATGCCGGCCTTGACCCCAATGATCAGATAATGGCTATATTCCTGATACTACCGATGGCAAAACTCCAGTAGTATCGCTAGAGCGGCAGTACCAGCCCCCATAGGTGGCACTGTCGGCCTTAGTGAAAACTCAAGAAATGCTCTAGAAAATAACTACTAGCAGCTAAGCACCGGTACTACCGCACCTCTGGTAGTACCACCCTCGAGCCCCGGTAGTGCCAGCCAATAGATGTGCGGAAAACATGCCCACTAAAAAATAACTACCGCCTATATTAGGGTGGTAGCACCGGCCAAGTGGTAGTACCAGCTCCCATGAGCGGTACTATCGACCCAGCAGTACTACTAACCTTAGTGAGCAGTATTGCTGGCTGTAAGTAGAAAACCAAGCTTTTCACAAAAATTTTTCTTCAAATTATCAAAGATCGATTCTTTGACCCATGTGATGATCAACACATGATCGAGTCAATTTGCAAAATACATATGCAAACCCTATTCACGTACTCCAAAGAATCACATTAAAACTCCAATTTATTTGTAAAATACATTTACAAATAAATCAAGAACCTATGAGATCAATCCTCTTAACCAAGTAATGATCAACACATGATCAAATCAATTTGTAAACCCATTTGCAGCCTTATTCACATGCTCTAGGATCAAAACCCATAACCTCTAGCTCATTTGTAAATAACAAATCAACCCACTCAAGAACAAATCTCGAGCCATGCGATGGTCAACTCATGATCAAGTCATTTTGCAAACACATTTGCAAACCCTATTCACATGCTCCAAAATATGATTCAATAAAAACCAATATTTTGCAAAAACACATTTTACAAACAAACATGCAATAGTCTTGTGGTGATCAACACATGATCAAGTCACAAGCTAAGACTAATGCATGAGCTCTCTATTTGCAACACATGCAAATACCTAGCTCCATGCAAACAACAACCAATAAAATTAAGTTGCATGAGATCTCTTCTTTTTGTGACACATGAAAATCCATAGCTCCATGCAAACACATATTCAAATAATAAGCAATTAAAGAAACAAGCATGAACTTCAGCATTCGCAACATATGCAAATATGAGCTTCATGCAAAATCCAACCAAGAGAGTGAGCCAGAGCCAATGGATTGAGCTCATCAACACATGATGAAACTCAAACTAAGTGACTTAACTCCTCTTAATAGTACGGTATCCTAACTAGCAACTTGGTCTCCCAACAAAACACCAAGACCGGTAAAAGACAAAGAACACATCCTTAGCCTATCTAGTTATAACTTTGCCATGCGCAACCATTTGGGGCTTTTTGATGTCCAATAAACTCCTCTCCAAGTATGTGTTCATCGATTCATGATGAATCTTCTTCTCTTCTCTCTTTGGGATCTCCCCTTGAAGCTCATCAATACATGATGACTTCTTCTTCCTGATTCTTTATCATCGTTGGGCTCAACGCACATCACAAATCATAGAACATTGTTGGTCCAACAAATGCGGTTATCTCAATCATCAATTACACTCCATTAACACATAATGGATGCCCTAAGATCGATCGAACACAACCCAAATTAATTGATTAAATAATTAATTGTGTCTTGAGTACATTGATGCAACTAATGCTTCATTATACTCAAGAACTTTTCATTTGTCATTAATCAACAAAGAACATCATCAACACATGATTGGTTCTTTGATGATTAAAAGACAACCAAACTCAATTTAAATTTCATTTAAATTGATGTGAGTATATATACCTACACAAGTTTCATATACTCATTTTGATGGAATTTCAAATTAATGATTCGATATGTTAGAGTGATGGAAAGGGATCAATACTCTTGAGACCATTAGCTATAGAATAAACTCCATTAAATATATGCATATAAATAATTGAACTTGGAATCAATATGCACATAATCAATTTTAGATAGCATTTGAGGTTATCATATATTGACATGAGGATACTACAACTACACAAGTTATATATACTCAAAGGGTTGTTTCAAAGTGTTGATCCTTTATATTGTTTGGCAAGAAGACATGGATCAATACAATTAAAATATCAAGTTAAATCATGAACTCCCCCTAGATGTATGCATCCATGTAATATATGGAATTGGAAGCATGATGCACATATCTAGGTTAAAGCAATAGAAGAGTTCATTCTTTAACATGAATCCAAAGTATGCGATAGGATAATAAAATGAATACGAGTGCATACCTTGGGTTTTGCATTTTGCATCAAAAATTGAAACTAATAAGAATGAAGCTCAATAATCATGTTAGTCTCATAATGTTAGATTTGTCATTAAATAATGATTAAGAATTAATCTAAACCAATCACCAAATCCAATGGAGCTTGAACTTACAACTCCCCCTTTTGATGATGATGACAAATCCTTTATTAATTCCACATTTGGATGAAAAACAATGCATGAGGGGGTTTTGAACATCAAAATTAAATAACACAGTAAAATTTTTAAATTTTGCATCTCCCCCTTTGGCATTAAAATAAAACTCCCCCTTTTGGGCGAATAGGACAATTAAACACAATAAGGGAATCTTCACAAACTTTCACCCTTGACCAATAAAATCCTCAAACTCCCCTTTAAATCCAAAGAAAACTCATTTCATACAAATGCGGTGATTAAGCTCTCATACCATCTCACAAATTTTCCCTCTTTAAATCAACACTCCAAATGAGGGAATTAAGCACTCACAAATTCTCCCCCTTTTGACATTAAACTTCAAAAATGGAAAACCAATCCAAAAAGGAGGTCTTTTTTTAGTATCAAAGATACTACTTAAAAGATCAAGTGCCAAATGAAAGAGTATAGAGCTTGGCAAGGGAAGTATTCAAATTTAAGTCATAAAAGATTGAAATAAAATCATATGACCTTTGCATGAATTTTTTGTTTTAAAGATTTTAAATTATTTTACATGAAAACCAATATGTTTGAAAACTTTTAAAATATGGCCGAAAAGAGTAAACCACTGGAAAAGTGGCCATATTTAGAGTTAAGCACGAAAAATATTATTTGAAATACATTCAAATAATACTCCTCATTTTATTAAGCTTTTCAACAATGCATCATGACTCATTTGAAGAGTCCATACTTTGCCTAATAGGACTTGAATGAGGAATCAAATTTTCAATAGAACCATTTGAATAAAGATTTTCAAGCTTTTTGAAGATGAAGTCAATACCTGTAGGCCCCCGGATCGGCTATCCGGAGTCCTCTGTGTATTTCTGTACTAGTCCCAGATCAGTAGCTAGTACACACAGTCAAAAGTGATGAATCAACAACCATATCACGAATACAAATAACTAAATAAGAATAATACCAAATAAAAGCAAAGACCTTAAGGTCAAGGTTTACCATTACGGCCTGAACAGGCTGAACAACTTGAACAATTGCAGCGGAAGACGAAAACACCAATGCGACCCATCCAAATGCCCACAGGCAATCGAGTGGGGAGCGCGCCCTAGTCGTTGGAAATCTTGAACAGCTTCTTTCACTTCTGAGATATGATTAGAATGTAGCACGTGAGTACATAAAGTACTCAGCAAGTCTGGGAAATTATGCACAATGTAGGCTATCCAAAGATGGCTTAATATGGTTCTTTTTGCATAAAGCCAAGTTTCATCAAATCATACTTGTTAATAATTTTCACAAAGCATATTTGAGCAATTCTTTTTAATAATTGAATTATGTAATATTGTAGTGAAGGTTCTAACCACCACTCACTAATATACAGGCTCTATCCGCCACATCTCAACAAAATCAGGGTTCAATCCAATCACATGGCTCTATCTGCCACATTTCACAAAATCAGGTTCCTTCCACCTACCTGGCTTTAGTCGCCAGAAGCACACCCGAGAGTTCTAACCGCTCCCGGATCCCAAAACGAACCATTGTTTAGTTTGAAACCAAAAACCAAAGTCTACCAGTATGAAAGCATTCAGCAAGCTTTGCCTTTGACCGTAGGCACGGCTATTCGAATAGTTTTAACTCTGCAGAGGTGTACAACTTTACCCACAAGGCATGATATTCCCTTAGTGCCATGTACAATTAACACACTTCCTTAGGTGTGCCGGCAGGGATATCATGACAAGGCTGTTACAATGTATCTACCTAACTAGACCCAATTGGCCGAGGTTTCACATTGTTAGGGTTCCATCCGCCAGATCTGAAGCCCCTCTTGCGCCGTGTGAGAAAAACAACAGTGCCTCTTTCTGGCTCCCACATTCCACCGAGTGGTGAGTCTAAGTCAGGTTTCTACAAATTAGTTAGCCAGGTCGTGCCCACTTTGACATGTGGTTGTACGGTTATGCTTAGAATGGAGACAGTCATAAGCGTCGGTCCTTAACTGACTTGGGGCGGTACTTGCGCAATGAAAGCTAGCTCTCCATCCGCGCCCACGAGACAAACCATTTCGCCCCAGTCCAAAACCATTTTTCATTTTATTTTTATTTTGTAAACCATTGGCAATACTCCTTGCCTATAACTTCCAAGACAAGTTTTCCAGAGTTAAATGAAATTCCCACCCATAGGTGAATATTGACCGATAGCGAGGCTAAGCATTTCTACCGTACTATTCTATTCCACCAATAGTTTATTTTATCAAAAAATACAAAGCTCAGGGTTTGATTACAATCCCTATAATCATTTTTATAATCTCCAATAATCCTTCTATGGCCATAATTTGATAATCATAAGAATAATCCAATCTAATATGGTACTTTCACCATGTAAAGTTGATACCATGCCATCATAACTCCAAAATCATACCAAGCTATTAGTAGTATCATTGTATATGAAACAATCTCTTCATAGTATAATTCTCATCATCGATTACCCACCATCCATACATCGATTAATTTTGTAATCTACTTGATCCACCACGAATAATTCACAATCTCATCCCCAAGCATCTTTTAACAAGGACTCCCGAAACCCAAAACTTTATTAATTCATCGACTATAATGATCTTCATACATAGTGACATTCGATCGACTTAAACAAATCACACATAATCCTCATTATTCATAAATCCACATAAATGGTTATCGCGAGACTATATTTCACAAAATCATCCACTAAACCACCGAGAATACTTTACAACATCACCTTTAATCATCTAGAATATAATCCACCGATTATACTTCATACTAGCATATGTTTAATCCTTCACATCATCCCCTCTAAATCATCTACTTTAATCCACCAAGAATAAGGAATATTATCATTTACTAAACCACCAAATATTCTGGGTCATTCACAATTCTTCATATATGATTATCACATATCTATATTTCCACAATCATCTATTTTTTAATCGATCAGTTAGTAATAATTCCCCAACAAGCACTAATAATCCAACTAACTGTGATTCTCATTTGATATTATTTTATCAACCCAAGAAATCCAATTCAACACATCATTTACTTATATTGACCTATTTAATCCAACAAGAATACTTCATAGTACCATACATCTTCCAAAATTTCCCCCAATCCATTATAATGTGAACTAATATAATAATCCAACTTCACAATACGTCAATCGTCAACGTTCATAGATCAACTTCATAATGAACAATCCCCATCAATACTAATATTCATGTAATCTCCAATCAAATTGGGTTCTAGCTTCAATCTACGTTCTATACTAATATGTTACATCCAAACTGTCTTCTAAACAGTAATTTCTCTAATAACAGAATATTTTTCCAAAAACACTTATATTGGTAGATTACTACACTAGGGCGACAAGGGTTAGGGATAACAATGTCAAGGAGGTAGGAACAACAGGTATAACTAATAATCTAACGTTAACATCATCTATTTAATATAAATAGCAATGCAATTTATAAAACAGTGGTAAAATAGTTGTAAATTGTAGGATCAACATGCGTCAAGGAGACTTGCCTCGGTCACAGCAAGAAGGTTGAACTCTTTGAAGTCCGGCGGCGGGATCGGCGGTCGCGTTGGGGTCCCCGGCTACGCGCAAATCGAGGCAATAAATAAATAAAATTCAAAAATTATAAAAGTTATACTGGCAAGATGGTCTTGATTTTAGATGAATTTAGAAATTTGAACGGAGTCAATCGGAGTTCGGACGCAAAAGTTATGAGCTTCTGAAGTTGGAAATTGCTGGAAAATCAAGAAAAAAGAAAAAGGTACTGTTTGCTACAGTCACTCGCGAAAATTTGTTCCAGAGCCGAACCAAAACTACAGAGCCCCCTTTTCTTCCAAAAAAAACGGATTTTTGCCCCCATTTTCGCATGGATTTGGACCAAATAAAATCATGGATTCTCTAGATAACATCCTTAGGGACTCATAGAAGGAAGGAATTGAGTTGATTCTCACCGGAGGCGACGAATTTGATGACGAACGGAGCTTCGGCCGAAATGAAAAAAACCCAAAATTCGTCTCCAAAACTTGAGGGATCCTAAAATTGATTGTTGGGTTAGACTCTAGACTCAATCACGGTCACAAGGAACCAAGTGGCATGAAGAATGACCCACCGTGGAGAGATCTATGGCCAAGAACACGAAGAACACCGAAAAACGGCGACCCGGCGTTGGTTTTCTCGATCTCACGGGCAAACGAAGGAGGGAGGCAAAGAGTGGATCATACCACCGGGAAGAGGACGTCAACACGAAGATATGGGAGGTGGAAGTGCGGGCTTTGATGAAGTAACGCCCGAGTTATGAGCATTTAGTTAGATTTCGGTTTTTCCTTGATGGTTCAACTTCCGGCGAGCTTTAGGATTAAAGATGGTGAGGAATGGGAAGAGGACGCCGCTACGAATTCAACGGAATCGGCGCTTCGCGTTTTGGAGTTGATTTGAGGAAGTTATGGGCACTTGAATCAACCCTAGCCATTGGAGCAAGTTGAAGCTCTTCTCTGTTGTTTTGGGTTGGCTGGAGGTAGAAGACGAACACTGTTCATGTGACACGTGGCGCCCTCCCATTGGTCCTCCTTTACGTAAATGATTCGCTCTAGAGAAAAATTAGGAAAAATGGTCTAAAAATTCCGGAAAAATTCCTAGAACCATTTTAGATTATTTGGGACCCAATAAAATTGGTTTTGTGGAATTTGGATGATTTTTGTGGAATTGAATATTCGGGCGCGGATCGCAAGCATTAAACAAAAGCCGCGCGAGACAAAATAGGAACGGAGGTCCAAAAATCCGGGGAAAGGTTCCTAAAATCATTTTGGAATATTTGGAACACAATGGAAGTGGTTTGGCGATTTTTGGAGCATTTCTGGACTCAGGTGAAATTTCGGGTACCGGCGGGAACTGGAAAAATCGATTTTCCGATCAGAGGGGAATTAAATCCCGATTTTGGAGGGGAACGGATGCCAGGTTAATATAAACACCAAGTAAACTCCAACTTTTGAATTGAATTATTTTAAATTAGATTTTTCTCCAGAAGACAAAAACCAGGGCGTTACAATACCACTTGAGAAAGAAAAATACCAATTAAAAGCGATCTCAAGAGGCATTGCTTGAAGAACCATATGTAGGATAAGCATTGTCAAATAAAATATTTATTATTGTAAACAATGCTCAAGTGTGGAAATCTCCTCTTCATGTATTTCAATTTGCAAAGGATCTCACATAGAGAGTCCCTGAGAGATTGAACTTACAAATTGAGCTCAGAGAGGCAAACTCATCTATATGAGTTTGAAATACTTGATAGACTTGTGTTGGGCCTAAGGATGCGCCGCAGAAAACATATCGGTCAAGCCACATGTTAAAAAAGGTGATGTGTTCTCTATCGAAAACAGGGCCTATTCCGATGTTGTTGCTGGGTATTTACTCCAACCTTTTCCTTTGCATGAAATCAACTTGTGTCTATGTTTGGCATCCAAAGCCGATAATTGACCTCTGCTGGGGCAAAGATAGCAAAGCTGCGCAACATCTAGTAGTGTTGAGCCGATTGAATCGGTTATGAACATTAATGCATTGAACGTATTCGACCAAATGTAACATGTGTCGGGACTCAGATTTGCGAATCCGAAACCCTCTGTGTATACTGCACTAGTCCAGGATCACGCTAGTGCACACAGTGGCAACAAAATTGATATATCATTCCATACATCGAATTAACTAAGAAAGTAGCAAATAGTAACAACGGACCTTATGGTCAAGTTTACATAATTGTGCCTTAAGGGCTTAAGAAACAAATAAAACTCTTGCAGCGGAAACAAAATAACTTGGGCCATACGACATGCCACAGGCAATCGTCTGGGGAACGCCATCCTAGTTCACGTAGTCATGAAGCCGTGAGTACAAAAAAGTACTCAGCAAGCCATAGATAAATGATGCAAATAATGTACGGCTTGACAAAGGATAGTCATATGGTTATTTTGCAGAAAGCAATAACTTGATCATAAATACAATAAATAGATTCAAAGCATATTTGACAAAGATAATAATAACCGGTAAATCAATGGTAAACAACAAAACAAGGTTGGTGAGGCATCACCCGTCACCAACTAGATCACCATCAACCATTGAACTCAATAGCATTAACAATTTGACGTTGAAAACAATAGTGAACTCCCCATTCACTTCCAACAATACCATCCTTCAACAATTTCTAAAAACTCTATACCCTGTGTGAAATCCCTATGCACGTCCATGACTGCGGACATGGCTATTCGAATAGTTTATCATACACTCTGCAGAGGTTGTACAGCTTTACTCACAAGACATGATCATCTCTTTAGTGCCTTGCGCAGTTAACACACTTCCTTTGGTGTGCGGCAGAGATATCACGACAAGACCTTTACAATGCTCTGTCCAAACCCAGTACTGCCCGCTAAGGTTTCACCCCTCAGGGCCCCCTCTTGCGCCATGTGAGTCTACCCGTCTATCCTGGAACCCACACAACCACAACAGTACTCAAATTTAGACATTGCAAATTACTTAGCCAGGTCTGTCACCAGACATGTGGTTGTACGGTTTAGCCCAGTTCAATGGCGCACAAGATTAAGTCCTTAAGTATACTCAGGCAAGACAACCACATTCCAAATGTGCTAACAGCACCCCCTTTACTGCACGATCACTTGCCCGAGTGAAAACAACTTTGTATAACCAATACCAATGGCACACCCTGCCCCGGTACAACAAACTTTACAACAGTGGCTACCCACCACGATTCCATATCTCATTAAGTCAAAATTATTAATTCAACATGTGGCATGAATCCCATCGCACAACTAAGCATGGCTGAGTAGAGTTACGCTAACCCAATGTTGGTACTACAATATGTCCAACTATTAACCAATCCAACCTAGGGTGACAATGGATAAATGGCATTTCAACTATTCAAGGTGTCATGATGGCAATCAGGTGTTTAACTACTCCCATTAAATAATGGCTGTAAACAAATAGCATGCAATTGTATGAAACAAAAATACTTTTGCAAACATAGGTCCAACATGGTTAAGGACTACGACTTGCCTTGTTGATCAACTGCAATTGCTGCCTCTTGATCACCGAATCCTGCGCTCGCTCCCTGGGATCAACGTCTACCGGAAAAGAATGCAAGAAACACAAATAAATAATAAAACAGAGGGTAAACAGTACCAAAAATTAAAATAAATGGCTCTAGAATGTAGAGCTCGATTTTACAAATTTTTAGAAATTTGAACGGGCTCAAATGGAGTTCGTATGAGGGAGAACGGGCTTTCCCGCGGGAGAGAAAATGAAAAACAGAGAATATTCTGAGAATATTCTTTTTTCAGAAATTAATTAAAATTAATCCCGAGAGGCTGACATGTGGGGCCCTTGGTCTATGGACCAGGTCCACGGGTACCGATCGGCCTACGGTAGACCCGGCTTACGGTGGCTAGGGCTGACGCAGCATCGGGTGCGGTGGTGCTGAGGTGGCGGATGACCGGGTGCACACGTGGGTGGAATTGCTGATGCGACTACTCAGGTTGAGGGACACACGATTGCCACGTCGGCTTGGATTGGCTCGGGCGGGACCTCCGGCAGCGCAACCCACGGCGGTGTTTCGCCAGATACGAGGAAGAGATGCGGGAAAAGATGATTAGTGGTCGGATCGGGCACTAAACCTTGGGGATCTGGAAGAGGACGACCTGGCGCACTTGGGGAAACACACGGTTGCGACGGAGATGGACCGGAGGAGGAGATCGACGGTGAGGAAGATGCTTCCGCGACGGTGGCTCTCTGGCGAGGAATTGCGAGGCGACGGAGATGTCTTGGCGTGCGTGAAGTGGGGCGTTGGAGGCGGCGCGAGGTGGAAAACCTCGTACGAGACTCGGCGGCGGCTTTTAAAGGCCTAGGGAGGAGTGCGGCTCAGACGTCGAGTGCGACGCGTGCGGCGGCTAGGGTTAGGGCGTCGCCTGGCGGCGGCTAGGCCGGGAGCGGGCTCGCGTGAGCCGAGCGGCTCAGGCGGTGACGCGTGGCAAGCGGGTTGGAGGACCGGGCCGACGGGGATTTGGCCCACGGGGCTTTTAGGAATTTAAAAGCATTTTCTAAATAAAGAAAATTCCAAAAATTCCAATAAAAGCAAATAAATTCAAACAAATAGTAATTAAATTCAGAAAATTCCCAAAAAATACCTTGATTTTATGCATAGAATAATTAAATAAAATCTTTTGGTGTTTAGAAAATTCAAATTAAGCTGGAATTAATTCGGGAAAAATCCAAATGGTTCTTTTTGACTTTGAAACTTTGCAAAAGCTCAAAAATTGGGATGTTACAACATGCTGTGACCACTAATGGCTCATTCGGCTCAGGATAGGCTAAAGAAAGGGGGAGGCATTCTGCTATGCCCATTTTCTCCCACACTAGCATCTTCCGAGAAGCTATCCGATTGTACCATGTCCACCACCCATTTAGTGCCATCGGCCAAGCCCTAAAGCTATTTATCCACCCCTCAATATTGTAAGTCGAGGTGGGTATAGGTAGCCTAGAGATGTCCTGCTCTATGATAGCCCACGGGTCTAAATTTCCTATCAGACCAAGATAATACCTATCATTTGAGTCGGGGGCAGGGATTAATACTTGCTTGGAGTCCATACCCTTTGGGAATTACTTGGCCGATTGATGTTGTTGTTAAGCTAATAGGATTATGTGGGCTTGATCAAAGAAGTTTAGGTCGATGAGAGGAGAGTTGAGAGCTTGAAGGCATGAAAATGACGGGGGTGAATGGTGAGTACTTATAGAGGGGTAACTTCGGTGGCATCGATGGGTAATTTTCACAAACTTTTTACTTTAGTTAATGCATGAGATCGTGCGTTCATATGATTTGCACGGTGTGAAATCATGTGCTGAAAAATTGGCTAAGATTTGAACTTGGAAAATGTGTTTTGTGCATGAGTTCGACAATTTGACAAGAAACAGTGAAGTTCTCTTTTGTGCCGGACCAAACTTTCAAGAAACAGTAAGTTTCCCTTGTATGCCGGACCGCTTTTCTTTGGTCCGCCGTGAACGTGTTTTCAAACGTTTTTGAGCCGGACTGAAACTTCCAAAACCAATAAGTTTCGCGTGTACGACGGACTCTCCCCTCCACAAGCAAGGTTGATTTTTGACGGCTGTTTTCACGTTTGCGCCGGACCGGATTTTTGGTCCGGCGTGAATGGTTTTTTGCTCGATTAGGGTTTTGAGCAATTTTGGAATTGAATTCTTGTTTGAATTTGAGATTATGAAATTTGTGAGAATTTCATGATGCTTGTTTTCAAGCGGACTTTATGCAATGCTCGTGTGAATATTTGCATGGACTAATGTTGAGTCAAGTCGCAGACTTGTGCTCGGAATCGTTTTGTGGTTTGTTCATGTGCAGGTATTGCTCGAGGGCGAATGTGGTCGATGACGGGACCGGAACTAGGTTCATGGAGGAACTAAGGTTTGGGACTAGGTTCAGGGGGAACTGAGGTCTTGGTGGTCAAGGATGTCATGCGGGACGTTCAGGCTAAGATAATGGTGCACATGAAGAATGGTTAGTCACGTGAGAATGGCAGGAGGTCCTTCGCGTGCAAAGTGTTAGTCACGTGAGTATGGTAGGGTTGCCATACGCGTGCAAGAGTTGTACTCGGCCAGGTTGGGCCAAGAGGAGTTGTGTTGAATACATACTCTTTCTAGGATTAGGAGTGGGACTCCTTCTAGGATTAGGAGTAGGATACCAACTGTAACACCCCGGCATCTAGCATGCATGAATGCAACCAAACATAGGCTAAACAACATCTAAATACCATAAATTAAGGTAAATTACAACAAAGGAGCAAATGCTAAAAACCGAAATTTCCGCAGCATCTCCTTTGTTTTAACATGAATTGAAGGGACATCAACAACATAGCAATATATGACAATATAAGAGGCATCTAAAACAGCAATAATTATAGGCATGACAGCAATATAAGTCTAATCCCAAGCATTCAATGTCTCCATGAGCCAAACGAGCAATAAGACTCTCATATCGCAAAACTAAACCATAAATCAATATGCATCACACTTAATTTATTATCAAGACCCAATTGAGTGACTGTGGGAACAATTGAGTGACGCTACGTGTAGAAGTGTGACTAATTCCCTTCCCCGTATGCCGATCTCATGGTACGTAAAACAACAAGAAAGCATAAGCGTGAGTTCAACACTCAACAAGCATATTGCAATGGTACACAAAAACAATTACATGGCTACAACAAATCATATCATGTCTTTCATCTCATTCATGATCACATATCAATGTCATCACCATTATGTATGCAATGCGATGCGATGCTCATGTCTCCCTGGAAACTCATACCGGTATGGTTGAGTACACACCCGTCGGTGTGCACCCTCTCCCCTCTTCCATCCCGAAGATGGAGGGTGCCTACTCCTCGCTTCCGTTCACCGCGGTGAATGGAATCACGATGTAGGACTTACTCATTGGCTCTCCGGATTAGTCATAACTTTCTCACCGACCTTCCCCGGACTAGTTATGACTTTCTCACCGCCCGGGCCATGTAACATGCCATGTATGCAAACATGCCAATATCATAAATATCTTGTACACTAACATATGGCATCATAACATAATAAACATATTCATCACATCATTGGCAATCATTAAGGCATGGCATGTGAACATATCATGTATTCAAATTCAATCCCGACCAATCTAGCATCTACAAACCGCTACCCATTCCAATACACTTGCCTCAACCACGGGCGATGGATTGGTGAGAAGTAGAAGGCACTCCCAGGGTCACACCACCTGCACATAGGTACCACACACTCACAATCATATCCACAAAACAGTAAGCAAACCCTCTTCTACCCCGACATCGCAAACTACTCGCTAAACCCAAAAACAGAGGTTCTGTCCCGTCGGGACAGCAGCCTTCCAAAAGGCATAACTCGGGTTCTAAGACTCCGAATCAATTAAACGAGTACATCCTCGCGTAGCTTAGGAAATTTCCCAACTTTTTCTAAGTATACGGAAAGACTGATTCGGACTCTAAAGTGGTTTAATCTACAGAAAACCGTGATCTGTTCCAATCACGTCACATATTTTAATACATTCGGTAAAACGATCATAACTTTCAAACGGCTGGGCGGCATTGGACGTTCTTTATACCCACTGAAAGGTATTGAAATTACCTACAACTTCTTCAACAGGCGGCCGACCAAATTCCGAATCTAAATTGACGAAAACCCAAACCCTAGGTCGACTGCTCATGCTGCCCGAAACAGAGAACGTGGCAACTTCTAGATTTCATCTAATCTACTCAATTCCAGCACCACCAATTGATCTAAAAACTTGATAATAACCCTAAGAACAATACCTAGACCAACCCCAAGGATTCCCATGGCCATACCTTCGCCCGACGCACGAAAACCCAATAGATCTCCTCCCTGTTCGCGCGATCTCCTTCCTCGCTCCAAATCCACCGGATCTCCTCGTCGCGGAGCGCTCCAATGGATGTATCTTCGAGGTGTTGAGGTGGGGATCTCCCCTAGGGGCAGCAAGGGAGGTGGAGAGGTGGTGGAGAGGGTGGTGGCACAAGGGAAGAGCCCAAGGGGGTGGGGGCGCATGCAAAAGGGAGAGGGGAGGTGGGGGAGGCGGCTAGGGCACAAAGGAGAGGGTGGGGGCGCCCAAACCAGGAGGGGGTGCACTAAAGGGGTAGGAGGAAGCCCCCCAAACGGATTCCTACTCCTAAATGGACTCAAACTCTTTCCCACCAAAGCCCACGACCCCTTTTCTTAGGCCCAAAACTCCCCGGAAAGGCCCAAACTCCCGAAAACGGCCCGAAAATGCTATTAACCTCCATACCTTATGGTTTCAACCTCTAATTCTATATTTCATAATGTGTTTGACCTCAACATTCATATTATATAAGGTTACGACACTCCGTGGTGTCACAAAAATTGCAAGGGAGTACATAGTTTTTAGCCTATTTTGCAAATACCTTCATATACGCACATAAAAAGGAGTATGTCTAAAAAGTGTACATACCACCTCTGATAAATATAAATACCACCTCGGAGATGTACGGGAGTCGGCCGCTCGCGTTGCCATGTCGCCCAAACCCTGTAGTTTCTATAGTGAAGTGCCATATAAGCTCAAAGATGTTTTGCACATCCCATTTCGCAAGCTGCTCATAGCTCAGTTGGCAGAAGCCTCGCTGTGGCAGCGTAAGGTCTGGGGTTCGAAACTCGTGGAATGCGATTTTCCCTATTGTTTTGCTTTACATTCCCTGATTTAATTGAGCTACTAAATTATATTATAATTTTTTGAAACTTTTTAAGGAGGATTCTCAGAGTGTGCCTAACCTACCATAAAAATCTGGATCATGATCAAATTTATGTTGTTTTAAAAAAAACCTGACAATGCTACTGATACATTTGAGGCAACTTTACTAGTTTAATCATTTGATTGAACTATTAAATCATATTGTAATTTTTTTTAAATTTTTGAGAAGGGTCCTTAGAGTGTTCATAGTCTACCATAAAAAATTAGATCATGGTCAAACTTGTACAATTTTAAAATATTCTTGCAATGCTACTAATTCATTTAAAGCAACTTCACTGCTTTAAGTAATCTACTAAATTTGTAAATTCTTGAAAAAAAAATTTAGAAGGTCCCTGAGAGCATGCCGACGCTACTGTAAAAATTTCAAATCATGATCAAACTTATGCGAATTTTAAAAAATCTGACAGTGCTATTAATGTATTTAAAACAACTTCACTGATTTAATTAGACTACTAAATTTGTAAATTTTAGAGAATTTGTGAAAAGAGCTCTGAGAGCGTGCCTGAGCTGCCATACAAAAATTAGATTTCTATAATTTTTGTAACCTTTTAAAAGAATGTTTTAAAAAAATAAAGAAATATTTCCGGAAAAAGATGAGTGATGTCCCCCCCCTCTTTTGGGAGGAATTCTAAAAAAAAACCCACTCCCTATTAAAATCTTTGTCTTTCTAAACAATTTCTTCCGCCTGCAGTAACGCGTGGACCTAGTGGGCATCTATTTAAGTACTAATTGAGCAAGATTGATTGATACCATACTTGGGAGAAAGAAAAGAGAGCCAGGTAAGGCAGTGATTAGGTAGGCTTGAGTACACCCCTATGCATATACACGTGACAGACTCTCCGGCACGGTTGGTGCACAGTTCTGCCCTAATCGTTTCGACTCACTTCACTGTATAGTCCCTGTTACATTTTTTTTCTTTCGAAATTTAGTATCTTTAGCAACGAAATAGTAAATCTAGTTTTCTCCCCACCATGAAACTGCCTCCGTGCTCATCGACCATGGTAGGCGTCGCTCCCGCGCTCCTCGCTGCCTGCCGCGCTCATGCGCAGCAGCGTCGCTCCCCAGGTGCGACAAGTACACCTTCCGCAGTGAGGAGGGGTATAGATTTACAATGTCACTCCAAATAGAGCTAGATTTAGAAAAATCAAAGTAATGGAAGCTAGAAAAATGATCACTTCATCTTTTTTGAGCACACGTGGCAACCTCAGCTTTGCAGTGATCAATCATCGCATCAACAATAATCAAAGCACAACGCGTTAGTTAACACGGCATGGTGGGGCCATATTGGACTGTTAATTCAGTGATCACTGCTCACTCTCCAGTATCTCCTCGACCAAACCTAGAACTAAACTAATGCAAAATCTGCTTCCAAATTAACCGTACATAGGATCAGCCAGCTTGGATAGCTAAGATTAGATTAGAATAATACAATAATCAATTTGTGCTGAAAGTTTGGAATAAAGAAAATGCTTGTTGATTAAAAGAAATGTTGATCGGAGAAGAATAATTTGTGCTGGAGCAGGGGTACTTAGGGCATCTCCGATATATCAAATCGGTTCAGGTTCAAATAAACTAGTCAGAGCTGCGCGCTCCGTCGCGCTGTGCGAAATTTGATCCAAAATTTTATTTCTAAAAAAAGGCAGAAATATCCGAGTTTTTTTTGTTCACTTGGGTATTTCTTAGAAAAAACACGCTAAGTAAGAACCGTCGACGAACCAGCGAAACAACGGCGTTTTTTTTGGGGAAAAAAATAACACATGTTCCGAGAAATATTAGATCCAAAAAAAAAATTATAGACGCCGAGTTTAACACCCTATGCGGTCAATGGGCAATAATACATGTCCTTAAAAATATTAGAGATCGAGCCGCAAAAGAAATTTTAGATGCCGAGTTTAACATCCTATGCGCTTATTTTCCCGTGAAAAATGGGAAAACGGGTAAAAACGGAGAAACGACGAACGAAAAACGAATTCCCATTTTTTTGGGGGGAAACAGCCAACGAAAACATTTTTCCCATGCTCCGGAGACAAAATGGATCACGAAAATATTTTTTTCAGGCAAAACGGAGAAAGGAAACGGCCTCCCATTTTTTTTAGGAGGAAATAGCCACCGAAAACATTTTCCCTATGCTCCGGAGGGAAAACGGCTCACGAAAATATTTTTTTCGGGCAAAACGGAGAAAGGAAACGGTTTTCTATTTTTTTTTGATAAACGGTCAACGAAAACATTTTTCCCATGCTCCGGAGGAAAAACAGATCACGAAAACATTTTTTCGGGTAAAACGGAGAAATGAAACGGTCCCTCATTTTTTGGGGGGGCGAAATAGCCACCGAAAATATTTTTCGCATGCTCCGGAGGAAAAACGGATCACGAAAACAATTTTTTCGGGTAAAACGGACCCCGAAAATATTTTTTGAGACAAAAAGGAGAAAGGATCCGAACGTAAAGCGTGAGGACCTATTTGTTATAATTTTGGACCTGTTCGCTCTTTTGAAAAATTAGGAAAGGGCTCGCTCGCAATTCGCACTTAACGGGAGGGCCTCCATGCAAAACGAAAAACCAGAGACCTAAACGCGAACCGGAAAAAACATTCTCCTCTCACATAAAATCGCGCAAGGACCTGAACGTAATTTCGGGAAAACCGGAGAGGCTTTTCGCAAAAAAACCCTTGCCACGTGGGGGGCATGGTTGGGCTCCAATTCTTCCCCACATAATAGGGGTGATATATATATACCATCGAACACCGTTTAGCAATTTTTGCTCCAATGTTTCGAATTGGTTCCTCCCATCTAAGTAGGACCCACGCCTACATTTAACTCCTCCCTCTCCCAACTGCTGTGAAAAACGAAACCAGACCGATTGGTCACGCGATTAATCGTTGACGGTGGATACCATCACGAACAGTGTAAACGAAGTACAATTAACGAGGTCAAACAATTAATTAATCATATAATTTAATTAATCGGCTGTTTTCTAATTAATCATTTGTTTTTTTTCACGTTTAATCACGGTTTATTTTTATTCACTAAGTGTGATAAATTAGTTTTTAATATTATGTTATAGTATTGATAGTATGTACCTTTTGGATGAAGTATAAATAATGAAAATGTAAAACATATTATATAAAGTAATAATTTAAGGAAAACTTTTGATAAGTAAATTCTTCTAATTAGTTCTAAAAATAAATAAATATATGAATAAGAACATATAGCCCTATCACATCCATCCATCCGTGGAGAGCATGCAGTTTTTCACAGCGCTACTCTCAGGTCAGTTTTTCGGCGAAATTTCGGATTTCGGACCCCCCCTGAGTTCTATAATCCTGGCGAAATTAACGAGTTTGAACCGGTTCAAATTTCGTTTTGTATTAAATCTCGTTAACTACCGAAATCTGAAATTTCGCCGAGATCTCGTTATTTCGGAAGAAACCCGAACGAAATACAAAAACCAAAATTTAAATCCGGTCAAGTTTTAATCAAATCTCGGTCCATTTCACCGAGATCTCGGCGAGATTCAACGAGATTTCGGACTTCGTTGGGTTTTTTCAATTTCGTTGGAATTATGATATACCGACTTCCCACATGGGAAACGACGCGAAGAATCCAATCTAGTCAAAATCCGGTCAAAAAATTTTCAAATCTCGGTCAAAAAATCGAGATTTCGTCGAAATTATAGGGTACTGTAGCACTTTTAAAATTTTTAGGGTTTTTTAATTTCGACGGGATTATAGAACTCGAGGAGATCCGAAATCCGAAATTTCACCAAAATTTCGCAGAATTTCGACGAGAATTTGAACCCTGCCTCCAAGATACTGCACCGAAGCACTGCATCCCCCGTCCACCACCGCGGCCGAGGGCGGGTTTCCCGAGTCACAAGCAGCAGAGCCAAAGAGTGAGAGGCCGGAGGTCGAGGCGACGACGAGAAGGGCAGCAGCAACCGGCCGGTGTACTCCAATAGATCTGGAGGGGCGGCGACCTTCCCGCGGCGGCGGATCGAGGTTGTGTCTAGTCGAATGGAGACGGCGGCGTCAACTGATGGCTCGGAGTGGCCTACTGCGCAAAACAATTGGTGGACGCGCGCGGCGCTGGCCAAAGGTCTAGACAAGGCAGAGATGGAGCTGTGCAAACGCCATGGAGGAGCGTTGACGTGAGGAAGTGATGCAAGAGCATCTCCAGCAAGGGCCCCTAAAACAGAGCCCCTATTTTGGATTTAGGGGCTCTCTATTTTTGGCCTGCTGTAACACAAGTCCAAAGAACAAATTTCTAAATCTCATCCTCTATTTTTCTTTTTCTCCTATTTTGACATATCCGCTATGTATAATCTTCATTTGACATCACTAAAATTCAATCACAAATATTTGTAATACATAAAACATAAGCATACTAATATTTACAATTTAAAAACATGATATTTAGAATTTAAATTTAAATTTTTGAAAACATGATAAAATTTTCGAAGCCTCTCATGTATTTCCCTATCTTCAATAATAAGGGTTGTACTCGTGTCCCTGGAAATTAGGGCTGAGGAGGCAAATTTAGAGGCCTCCTAATTTTAGGGGCTTGAGTAGGGGCCCCCTGGGAATTGGGGCTGAGGAGGCAAATTTAGGGGGCCCCTAATTTTAGGAGCTTGAGTTGGGGCTCTGCTGGATCTGTTTTTTTTACTACACTCCCTATTTTAAGGTTTAGGGGCTGGTTTAGGGGCTCTGCTGGAGATGCTCTTAATGCAGCAGGTAATTCAAGTAAATGAACACCTTGTAGATAGTGCTCCCTCTGTTCCGGAATATCCTTTCCGTCTAAATCTGAGGCTTATTTTTTAAAAATTTATTTATAAATATAAAATGTATTTTATATTTCAATACAAAATTAGTGTGATACATTTTTATACCTTTAATAAATATATATCTTTACTTTAGTATTCTTTACATGTATGCATTAGGTATAATACTTAGTAATAATAATTAGAGATAACATAGTCATGTTTAATATTTTCTTGGTCGATGTGACAAGAATAAATACACTTTATAAATTTGGACAGAGGGACTAGATGTTATTATAGGTTTTTGTACTTCCACCAAGGCATGTGTATAAAAGACTATATTACCTCTCTTTATTATATTTTTAGATGATGTCTTACTCTAGACTATAATTATAAATGATATTGAAAGTAACTAAAGGGGAAGTGCACCTCGAAATTGTATAATAATGTTTATTTCAAATGAAATTTGAAAGTTAAAAAGATATGTATTTGTCAGTGGAGTATTATTTTATTTTGTTGAACCTGGATACTAGTTTTGCATCGTTTTTTTTTTAATCAGCGCCCCAATGTATCACTCGATTCGGACCATTAAAAAACAATTCTTTGAACCATATCTACTCTATTACATGGGGAAGATTTGGAGCCCTCTCAAGGCATCCACCTCACCCCCATGACATTTTACAAAAAGGTCCCTCCCTTTTCTTTAAATTACGGATAGATCCCTGTAAATTACAGAGATGTTCTTTGCGATTTTTTGTGAGTACAAGAAAAATATTTGCAAATTACGTTTAGGTCCTTGGTTCGTTACTTTACGGAAAACCCCCGCTAAATACGAATCTCGAACGAGCCCTTTTCTAATTTTTCGTAATAGCGATTAGGTCAAAAAATATAACAAACAGGTCCCCGGTCTTTACATCCAGATCTTTTCTCCGTTTTTCCCGAAAAAAAATGTTTTCATCAATAGAAATATGTGTGCAGCTCTATCCCATGACATTTTTGCAACTCGATCTATAGTATTTTTCGGAAAATGTATTATTCACCGGTGAACGTATAGAGTGTTAAGATCGCTCCGAAAAAAATATGTTTAGTTTCTCCTGCAGTTTTTTAAAGAAAAAAAAATAGAGTAAATTTTATACGGTGCGGCGTGCGCCGCACATTCTGGCTAGTAAGAGCAAGATTGGAGATGGTCTTAAGAGTGCAGCATTTAATTTGTTCATAGTGGAGGACTCCAACCGGAGAGTCCATGCACTTAGGGCTTGTGTCTTAATTTGAGGGAGAAAAACCAACAATCTTAGACCAGTCGTTACACACACTTCAGATTTAACTTTGAAACTATGAATGATACATCGTCTGGGATTGCTACAAGCATGTTTATTGAGGCTATATTTAGGAGAGTTTCAAATCCTAGCTCTACTTTAGATCTAAAACTTGTAGGCTAGTGAATTAAGTTCATATTTTTATTCTAAAATGTAAACAAGATGATATACCGAAACACTCTTAATATACCCACAGCTCCATCTCCACATATTTAATAAAGCTAGTAATACATAGCTCCATTAGATTCATGAGCTCTGCCAAACATCTTCTGACTCATGCGAGGGTCTGATTTTTGAAAGAAAAAAAACATGACACAAGTTAGACGGATCGCTGCCCCGTCAAGTTCAAGCTCCATTACGCGCTGAAAGACTGAAACTACTGTACTCTACGCCCTGGAATTCTTCGAACTGTCCGGACAAAGTCTGACACCCTGGATGGCGGCGACACGAGCGCTGTGAAGGCTTTGTATGTACGTAGTTTGTGTTAGACAACCTCGCTATCGAATAGTCCGGGGTTGCCTAATAGATCTAAAATGGAGAACAGAGAAAGAGATGGAGAGAGACACAATATGAGGAGGGACTGCTCTGCTTTATTATTCTGATTGCATCAGTGTACACGGGGTGACCCCTGCCTCCTATTTATAACATATAGCTAGGGTTTCGGGAGAGTCCACATGGGCCACGACGGGCCGGTTTCCTAACACTCCCCCTTGGACTCTTCACCGCGAGATGCATATGTCTCATGAAAACTCCAGAAAAAACCAGTGAGAAAAATACTTGGAGAAAGAGTATATAGTATACGCTTGTTGTATTGCACGGATTGCCTCATCAAAAACCTTATGTAAGAAAACTTCAATGAAAAACTTACTAAGGAAAAGAGTACAATCCACCCAAGCTTCAATGTTAATCTTCAAGATTCACGTTGGGTACTCAAACTTCATGTTCGAGATTTATGTAGGAGTATGTGAAAATTCTCCCCCTGAAATTTGCACTTCTCTAAGCCTCATCATTCCGATTCCTCTAACGCATCTTTCAAAGGAAGATGCCGGGAGTGACTTAGTGAATAAATCTGAGAGATTTTCACACGACTTAGTGTGCAGTATCTTGACCTCGTTCATCTTATGCATTTCATGGGCATAAAAGAACTTGGGGTTGATATGCTTTGTGAGGTTACTTTTCACATATCCCATTTGCACTTAAGCAACACAAGCTGCATTATCTTCATAGATAATAGTGGGGGTTTGTTCCATGTTCAAACCACATGACTTCTGGATGTGGTGAACCATTCTTCGAAGTAATGCACATTCCCGAGAGGCTTCATATAAGGCAATTATTTCTGAGTGGTTTGTCGACGTCGAGACAAGAGTCTGCTTAGATGACTTCCAAGAAATTGCTGTTCCACCGCAAAGGAAAACATACCCGGTTTGTGACTTGCCAGTATGCGGGTCCGATAGGTATCCGGCATCGGCATAGCCAACCAAATTCAATTCATTATTCCTTCTATAGTACAAGGCAAGATCTTTGCTTCCTTGGAGGTAACGGAAGACGTCCTTCACCCCTTTCCAATGCCTTTTGGTGGGTTCTGCACTGTACCTTGCTAGCAAATTCACGGCGAACGAAATGTCCGACCTAATGCTATTCGCAAAGTACATGAGCGCTCCAATTGCACTCAAATATGGGAATTTCGCTCCCAGGACTTCCTCCCCCTCTTCTCTAGGCCTTTATGGGTCTAAGTCTGCTTGGAGTGACCTTCCAACCATTGGGGTCTTTGCGGGGTATGACTTTTCAAAACCTAATCTCTCCAACACTTTCTGCATGTAGGATGATTGGCATACCAAGATTACGCATTGGACATGTTCAAACTGCAAGCCTAAACAGAACTTGGTTTTACCCAAGTCTTTCATTTCAAACTCAGACTTCCAGTATGAGCATGCTTCTTCAATTTCTTCATCTGTCCCAATGATGTTCAAGTCATCTACATAGATGGAGATTATACAAAATCCATTCGTGGATCGTTGTATAAATACACATGAACAATCTTCGCTGTTCGTGTAGCCTTTCTTGCAAAGAAAGTCACTCAAGCGATTGTACAACATTCTTCCTTACTGCTTCAGCCCATACAGTGATTTCTCCAATTTCACATTGTATAGGTTTCTGTTTGCTCTGTCTTGGTTCGGGATAGGGATACCTTCCGGTACTTTCATGTATATCTCCGAATCCAAGTGTCCATACAAATATGCTGTGACAACATCCATTAGCTTCATTTTTAACTTCAAGTTGACTGCCATTGAGATCAAGTATCTAAAGGTAATTCCACCCATGATCGGAGAATAGGTTTCTTCATAATCAACCCCAGGACGTTGAGTGAAACCTTGAGCGACAAGCCTTGCCTTGTACCATACAACTTAATTGTTCTCATTCCTCTTCCGAACAAAAACCCATTTGTGCCCTACGGGGTTTATATGGGGAGGTGTGCGGCACACAGGCCCAAACACCTCTCTTTTGTTCAGAGAGACTACCTCTGCGTTGATTGCCTTTTTCCATTCTTCCCAATCGAGCCTTTTCTTGCACTCTGCGAGAGATGCGGGCTCGGGATCATGATCAATGATCGTTGCAATCTTCTTTGCAAAGTATGCATCGACATTGGCTGTTGCTCTATTCATCGATTCTCCTGTTTTTACAAAATTTATGGCCATTTCATCATGGTGTACTTCATGCACTTCTACTTGCTCTTTACTGCTATTTCCCATTCCAGGAGCAAGTTCCTTTAGTTTTTCTCCGCCAATGTGTGCGCACACATTATTTTCGGCGGCTTCTTCCAATGGAAGATTCAGATCTGTAATTGCCTTTTCCACAGGCTTCTTTCCAGTACCAGGTCTCAACTGGCTCCCGTTCTTACTTTGGGGCACTTTTGTGATTGGCTGTGGTAAGTCCTCTTGTCTCCGGGTACTTTGGGTTTGAGAAGCCAGATTTCCTGTTCTTTTTCTTTGAGGCCTCTGAACAGGATGAGAGATAGCTTCTACTTTCTTTGGTATTTCAACCCTCTCTGGTGCATTTCTTACTGGTACATGCAACTTAACCACGCTCTTCAGATCACAAAAATGATCAGGCAGTTCATTTGCTAGATTCTACAAATCAATTATCTTCTGAACTTCTTGATTTGCTTCATTAGTGCGAGGGTCATGCGCAGGGATCCCAGTGGAATGCCATATTATTTCCCAGCATTTTTCATCCAATGGTTGATTCTCTCCCCTAATGACGGGAAACGGTCCTCGTCAAAGATACAGTCAACGAATCGGGCTGTATGCAAGTCTCCAGTCATGTGTTCCAAATACTTGATTATGGAGAGGGCCCATTGTAGTCCGCTGTGGGGGTGGTATTGGTACATATACCAAACAACCAAATTTTTTAAGATGGGAAATCTTTGGGATGACCCCTTGCACTAATTGTATAGGTGAATGGATGTTGTAGGCCGATGATCTATAATTGATGAGTGCTGCTGCGTGCAAGACTGCGTGTCCCCAACAAGTGTTGGGCAAGTTATAACTCTACAAGAGCGGTCGAGCTATAAACTCAATCCTCTTTATTAGTGCTTCAGCTAGTCCATTTTGCGTATGGACATGCGGTACATAGTGCTCAACAGTTATTCTAGTTAGTGTGCTATAATCATCAAATGCCTTGTAAGTAAATTCGCCGGCATGTCCAATCGAATGGACTTTACGCGATGATCAGGAAAAGCATTCTTAATTCTGATGATCTGCGAGATCAGCTTTGCGAATACATGATTTCTTGTTGACAGCAAACATACATGCGACCATTTCGAGGAAGCATTAATGAGCACCATGAAATACCGAAACGGGCCCGACAAGGGCTGAATCGAGCCACAAATATCCCTCTGAATGCGTTCCAGGAATGCAGGGATTTCATGTTGCACTTTCATAACAGAGGGTCTAGTTATTAATTTCCTGGTAGCACATGCATGGCACACAAAATCTTAATGATTCGGGAAATTATTAACATTAATGCCATGACTTTATAAGTTGTTAACTATGTTTCTCATCAATCTAAGACCAGAATGACCTAATCTACAATGCCATAAAGAAAATAATTTAGAGCTTCTAAAGACAGTCTTCAAAGAAGTATACACTGCGGGTGCATTGATTTTCGTGTAGTACAACCCAGATTCATATGAGGGACATTTTTCTAATACCATTTTTCCATACTCCGCGTGCTTCACAACGCACAAATGCTCTTTGCCATTTTCTTCATTGGTTTCTACGTGAAAGCCATTGGCGCGGATATCTTTAAAACTTAAGAGAGTGCGTGTTGATTTAGGGTACAAGAGGGCTTCTTCAATTACCAAAGTTGTACCCATTGGCAATATAATTGTGGCTCTTCCTGAGCCTATTATATACGTATCGCTTCCTGCGATTGTCGTAATCCTTCCAGCGTTCTTCGTGATCGTTTGGAAGTATTTTGACTCTCTTAAGATGGTATTTGTTGTGCCACTATCAACAATGCATATTTCCCCCATTGGGCGCTACACGATTTCTAGATGAAAAGAAATATAATTCTAATCAGACAGTGGCAAAGTAATTCAAACATTGCTTGTAAATAAAGAATACTGGAATGAAGAATAAAATGCATACTCATTCATGAGAAACAAAAAAATGCTCTTCTAGAGCTTGCAATTCATTATGCAATCTGATGTCTATGTGAGATAGTTTTGACCATTCGGGGCCAGTTTTTCAATGATCACGTTTGACAATGCCAGACCTTTTCACATTCACAAGGTTCTTCCATTAGATTACGACGTGCAATCTAATAGGAAGTAGCTGCCAGATTCAATAAAATTCATAATTAAATTCTAATAAATTTCCAGCATACTAAAAGAAAGCAATAATTGCAAGGTTCATAAATACAAGATTCATAAGTACGGTATTCATAAATACAGGATTCGTAAATTCAAGATTCATAAGTACAAAAATTCATAAATACAGCTTCGTGCATGTATGTGATTGGCTTCGTGTGATCGGATTCATGCGCGCGATCGGGTTCATGTGCATGATCGACTTCGTGCGATCAGTTTCATATCTGCTGATCGGCCGTCGTCTTTACTGCACAACGCCGTGTCTTGCGATCGGCTTCATGCGTGTCGACGCAGTCTGCCGTGTCTTGCGATCGACTTCGTGCAATCGATTTCGTGCGTGCCGCACGGCGCTGCTTCGTGCGCATGTTGCAATTTATAGGACAAAACAATAATTGCACAATTCATGAATTCATAAATGCGGAAAAATAAATTCTCATGAATTTCTGGTATTCTAAACGTAACAAACAATGTGTAAATACATGCAAATATTCACAAATACAGAAAATAAGGCTAAGAGAAATTTAAAATAGAGCCATGAAGTTTTCTGGAATTTTCTGTCTATTTTTCATATTTTTCTGGCAATTTTCATAATTTTCTGGAATTTTCGTCAGTTTTTCTGAATTTCTTATTCAATTATCCGGAAAAGGAATAATAGAAAAGAAAAAAGGAAATTTCCCCTTGCCCCCATGCGCCATGACCGAATTCAATATGGCCTCCAACCGGTTCAGATCCGATTGGGGAAACTCTGGACTTCATGTCCTTTCTTGAAGACTTTGGACTTCATGTCCATCTGGTAGAAACCAGTACACGCAGCGGCAACTTCATGACCAAGTAGATGAGAAGATTTTCAGAGCTTAACACAAGAAAGAACAATTTTTCAACAAGAGCTCCAAAAACCAAGAAATCTCTCGAAAAGCTCAATATTACTCATGATCCAAAAGCAAGGACAATTGTTCAACATGATCATGAGAAAGCATTTTTTTAATTTTTTCCCTCTAAGATGCCTTTTCTACGTTTTCTCCCCCTTTTGGTAATTTAGGTATCAAGAGAGCAATTTTTGCATGAAATGCAACCTAGAAGAGCTTTGAGGATTATGCAAGTGACCACTTAGACAAAGTATGACACCAAGCTACTCAAGTTCAGATTATGTCATCCTAAGTCATATCCAATGGCATATTTCAATTTTTGCTAACTAGCTCAAAAGATGTTATGTTACTTTTGCATGATTTCAACAATAGCAACACTTAGCATAATTTTAAGACTAGAAGCAAAGCTAACCTAACGAGCAAATGGATATACTAGAGTTCAACCTAGTCAACACTTTGGGAAGCTACAAGACCATTAGAGAACCCTCATGCTCAAACATCTCGATAAATGCAAATTTTTTGAGATTAACGTGCACAAAATGGTATAGAGAGTTAGGCCTAGTGAAGCACATCCTCGACTAGGAGCCATCGACAAAGGCTTCCTAAGATTCACTCTCTTCCGCAAACCTTTGAGGTTTAGAGAGTTTATCCTAGAGAAACACAACCTCCACTAGGAGCCATCGACATAGGTCTCCTAGGCATCACTCTCTCCCTCTAGTTTATTTTGCATTTTTCAATTTTATTAACTCAAGCCATATTCAACCATCTCAAGCAAAAAGGCTTAAAAGAGTGGTTTTGGTCGTACACAATCTATTCCAAGTTCATCCCAAGTGCAATGGGAAGCAGTCTCGAGAATAAAAAGTGTTGAGTTCAGTTTTAGCACAAACAAGTTAATTTCTATCATTTCAGCACTTAGATTCATGAGCATGTTGAGGATTCTGGAATGGAACAATATAGCTAACCCAAGTTGCTCCAGGGACTCTAATAGAAACCCATTATTTCACTAAGCATGGCATAAGCATCCAGTAAAGAAATATAGCAAGTAAAAGCTAAGTTTCATCAAGTTATCAAGAAAGCTCAATTTAAATGATGGCTAGTTTAAACATGATACACTAGATTAGATACAACCTGGATTAATAAGAATCTTCAGAGAAGTAGCTAGGTGCAAGTAATCATAGTTTTATCATTTGTATAAAAGACAAAGCTCGAAAATGGAAACAAGTCTATATGCAATGCAAGAAGATCAGTTCCAAACTCCCCCTCAACAAGTGAGTAAATTTTAAGCACAAATCTGATTCAAGTTGAGTTATTAGCAATTTTGAATTCCAGGAAAAAGAATTGAACTCAACTAAAACCATAAACCAAAATGAGGAGTGGGAAACAATAAATTGACAATTGGGTGATCTAAGAGCATAGAAATGATGGTAGAGACCACTAAGCTCAGACTAATTTTCACCTTCCCCATATGACTTACAAAGGAAAACTAGCTCTCAAACTCCAGCCCAGGAGCAAACACAAACCATGTCTACCCAGGGGGTCCAACACCTGCTAGACCTACAAGACTGTGAGTGAGCTCGACCGAGAAGAAGAAGAGAATAGCATCCTAAAGCATAAGACGAGACGTCCATGCCGAAGCATGCCAGAAGTTTAGGTGAAGTGGACTCAACAAAATGAAAAGAAGCCCAAAGATACCAAGAAGAAACAGAAGGGACACGTTGAATACACACATATAAACATATAATACAAATCAGCTCCCCATCAAGATATGCCATATGGGCTCATAATCCCAAGCTCCCCTCTCAAGGCAACAAACCTAGAGCTATCCAAAGCTTGGTGAAAATGTCAGTCAACTGGTGGTCACTCTCCACAAACTGGAGCACTATGTCACCCTTCTCTACATGGTCTCTAGGGAAGTGATATCGAACATCAATGTACTTGGTCGGAGAATGATGCACTTGGTTCTTAGTAATGTGAATGGTAGATGTGTTATCACAGAAAAGTGGAACACAATCTGCTGTTAACCCAAAATCCTGCAAGGTCGATATCTTCCAAAAAAGCTAGCTACAGCAACTGGCTGCAACAACATATTCAGCCTCAGCGGTGGACTGTGCAACACCAAACTGCTTCCTAGAGGACCAAGAAACAAGAGAAGTGCCAATAAATTGGCAAGTGCCAGATGTGCTCTTCCTATCTATCCTATAGCCAGCAAAGTCTGCATCGGAAAAAGCTCGAAGGGACAGACAGGAGGAGGAAGAGTACCAGATACCATAATCAATGGTAGCTCGAAGGTACCTGAAGATGCGCTTCACTGCCTAGCGGTGAGAGGCACGAGGAGAAGCCTGAAATCGAGCACAAAGATATACAGAGAAGTGTATGTCGGGTCTCAACGCAGTGAGATACAAGGAGGAGCTGATCATGCTCCGGAACTCCTTCTGAACAACTGGCTCACCATCCTCGTCAGGCTCGATGACTGCAGTGGTGGCCATAGGAGTCATAACTGGCTTCTTGTCAGACATGTCAAAGCGCTTCAAGAGGTCTCGAGTGTACATGTCTTGGTGCAAGAATATACCCTCCCGAGTCTGCTTGATCTGGAAGCCAAGGAAGCAGCTCAACTCGCCCATCATGCTCATCTCGAACTCAGTACTCATCACATCTGAGAACTGAGTAACGAGCGAATGCGAGTAACAACCAAAAATATATCGTCGACATAGATCTGGACTAAGAGAAAGTCCAAATCAAAATGCCTGACGAACAGAGTCTTGTTCACTTGACCCATATGAAAACCATGACTCAAGAGGTATAACTTAAGCCACTCATACTAAGCTCGTGGAGCTTTCTTAAGTCCATACAAAGTTTTGGAAAGCTTGAATACATGGTTAGGGTACTTGGGGTTCTCAAATCCTAGAGGCTGTCTGACATACACCTCTTCCTCAATGAAGCCATTAAGGAATGCACTCTTGACATCCATTTGATAAAGCTTGAAGCCCTTGAATGCCGCGAATGCGAGCAGGATCCTGATGGCCTCTAGTCTAGCTACAGGGGCAAAAGTCTCCTCGAAGTTGAGACCCTCGACCTGAGTGAAACCCTGAGCGACTAGGCTAGCCTTGTTTTGAACTACAACCCCATCCTCACTTTGCTTGTTTTTGAACACCCATTTGGTTCTAATGTTGTTGTGACCAGAAGGAGGCTCGACAAGCTTACAAACTTTGTTCCTCTCGAAGTTTTCGAGTTCCTCATGCATGGCATTAATCCAAGATTCATCGGATAATGCATGAGAAACATCCTATGGCTGAAAAGAGGCAACAAAGGCAGAGTGAAGGTAGAAAGTGGATAGACATGACTTAGAGCGAGTGACTCGCTCAAACAAATCCCCAATGATCTGGTCAAGTGGATGAGCCTCCTGAATGTGGCCTCTACTCCTCTCGTGGGAGAAGTAGGAACATGGCCACTGGCTGCTGAAGAGTATGAGGGTAAGGGCTAATCTCCCTGAGGTGCAGAGATGGAAACTGGAGGCACCTCAGGAGTAGGAATGGAGTCTGGATTAGGCAAGACGCCTTCATCTCCGTCATCATCATCCTCTGCGAAAATAGAATGAGAAAGAGGAGAAGAGCCTGAAATGTCTGGTCTAGCACCGGGACTAGCGTCATCAAAGGTCACCTCACAGGTCTCTATCATCCTACCCAAGTCTATAGCCCAAATCCTATAGCTACGGGAAGAAGTCGAGTAACCCAGAAAGATCCTGTCAGCAGAGCGTGACTCAAACTTATCTAGGTTCCCAGACTTCAAGAAGAAACACTTGCATCCGAAAACACGAAAATGAGACACACTAGGCTTTTGCCCATATCTCAGCTCATAAGAAGGATGGTGCAAGTGTGCCCTAAGAAAAACTCTATTGGCAACATGGCATGCCGTAGCTACAGCCTCAGCCCAAAACTTTCTAGGAGTATTGTACTCATCTAGCATCATCCTGGCCATTTCAACCAGGGTCCTGTTCTTCCTCTCCACTATGCTATTCTGCTGAGGAGCGTATGGAGAAGAGAACTGATGTTCTATGCCTAACTCCTCATAGAAGCTGCTAAAGTAGGAGTTCTTGAACTCCATGCTATTGTCACTGTAAATCGCTCGTAAGGCACCGGAGAGCTCAATGGACAACCTAAGGACCAGACCCCCAATGTGAGAAAATGACTCATCCTTCGAGGTCATGAAGAACACCCAAGAATACCTCGAATAATCATCGACTATGACAAGAATGTACCACTTTCCTCCTGCTGACTGCACTCGAGCCGGACCAATAGTGTCCATGTGCAAAAGCTATCCTGGTGCATCAGTCATCTCTTGGGTGACTGGAGGATGAGAAGCAGCAACCATCTTGCTATGCCGACAAGGAGAACATATAATATCTTTGACCATCTTGAGTTTGGGCAAACCACGAATGAGATCATGGCTGCTAACTCAGGTCAAATTATCAAAACCAATGTGACCAAGTCTCCTATGCCAAAAGGAGATATCATGGGACTCTGAAGCTATAAGGCAACGAAGAGAGTCTCCAGAAGAGGAGGAAAAATCAGCACGAAAGACTCTCCCAAAACGAGAAATCCCGCAAACCAACTCCCTAGAAGAATCGAGGATCCTACAAGCACTACTCTTGAAGCTTGCCTCGAAATTATCATCGATTTTCTCGCATTTTTGACCAATTTTCACCGCGGGATCGAGAAACGAAGAGTCGACTGTGTTAATACTGGTTTAATACACCAACCGGTGCTGATGTGGGATCATTAGTACCAGTTGGTTACACCACCCGGTACTAAGCAACCCTCTAACTGCTTAGTACCGGGTGGTGTAACCAACCGGTACTGATGTTAGACCATCAGTACCGGTTGGTATGGAAACCGGTACTGATGTGCCCTCCGACCAGTAGAACGTTGAACCGGGACTGATGTAGCTGTCAGTCCCGGTTCATACATAATCGGTATTGATAGGACAGTATGGAAGGCCAGATCTGTAGTGGTAGTGGTACCTTATAATACTAGGCTACCCGAAAAGTCCAAAATAGCTTCTTCACTTCTTCACCAACTAGCAATGCTACATACACAAACTTCTACATACTACATGCTTACTAAACAAGGTTTGATGGCGTACATCAAGAGTAGTTGGTGTAGATTACACCCCGTTTGGCTGCCATGATTTGAAATTGATTCATAGAATCGGATTCTATGCCATAAGTTAGGAGGATTTAAATAACATTTAGTCCAGTCGCAAATCCAATTTTTCTGTTTGGGTGTTATCCTTTGGTATTGGGAGAACATGAATAGAAGAAATTGAAGCCACTAAACGGTAAAACGTGCATAGAAGATATTGACGCACTAAACGCTGCTGATTTGCTATAACAGTTATAGAAGCTTCATCAAGTTCAACCTCAACCTCAGGGACCTCATGGGGCTGTTGCATCAGGTAACCATCCTGTGCAATCCGCTGAAGTGAATCAGATCCAGGCAAAAGGTAAATCCCATACAGATCCAGTTGTTGTTGAGCTTCCTTGGGTGAAATCTATTTGCTATAACTGTGGTGAACCGGGACATTTAGTTGGTAATTGTAAGAATCCGAAGTTGTGTTTCATTTGTGAGGAACCTGGTCATCAGATTGAATTTTGTCCTTCTCGTTTGTTGCCCCAGAAAGTTACTAGGTATATTGGTAGTGCTGCCAGTGGTTTAGGTTTTTTTCATCTTGAGGTTCCCGAATCCAGTAGAAGCTCTGTTGTTAGGTTCAAGAATTGTGCATAGAAGTGTGGACCATAGTTAGTAAACATAAACGGGGCAAGCACCCCATGAAAAGTGAAAATAAATAAGAGGTTTATTTTGGAATGTCAGAGGCCTTGGGCAACCTGGGAAAACTCAATGTATTAGGGATCTCATTGGAAATTATAGTCTAGATTTCATGGATTTCCAATAAACAAAGAGAGATAACTTGATTACTTCTTTTCTTAATAGTATTTGTGGATCAAAGAATCTAGTCTGGCACTGGCTCCCTTCCAAAAACACTGCAGGTGGTATTTTGGTAGGTGTCAATGCTGATTTCATAGAAATTTTACATGTTGATATCAAAAAGTTTTCTGTCCAATGTGTTCTGAAGAATAAGGACAGTGAGTTAATTTGGAGATTGATCACGGTGTATGGCTCTCCTTATGATGAAGGAAAACAAGCTTTTATTTCCAAGCTTCACGAGACTCTTATTATTGATGAACATACCCCTATTTTGCTGGGAGGGGACTTTAATTTGAATAGGTCTCAATTTGATAAGAGTAATAACAGAGTAGATCACAAGTGGTGTGATAAATTTAACGAATGGATAGAAATGTGGGGTCTTATGGAGATGCATTTAACGGGAAGACACTTCACTTGGTCTAATAATCAAAGTAACCCCATTATGTCGGTCATTGATAGAGTCTTTTGTAGTACTTCATTTGAGGATAATTTTCCTTTGGCTATAGCTTCTTCTCTCCCTAGGATTGGGAGTGATCACACTCCTATCCTTTGGGATTCTGGAAATGGGTTGATTCATAACAAAAAGAGTTAGAAGTTTGAAAAATGGTGGTTACTGCATGAGGATTTTAGTAATGTTATTTCTAAGGCTTAGAACATTCCGGAAAGAGGTTTGAGTGCTATGGATAAATGGCAAGCTAAGGTTAGAAATATTAGAAAGATCACAAAAGGGTGGAGCCGTAATGTTGATTCTGATATTAAGAAAAAAAAAGAGAATGCTTTTAGATGAGTTTGATAGATTAGATATTCTTGCAGAGTCTATACCTCTCTTGGCTGAAGAGAAGGATAGACTTTCGTTTGTTAAGAACGAGATGGAGAAGATTTGGAGTATTAAAGAAACAAAGGCTAGGCAGAGGATTAAAGAAAGAGATATTAAAGAAGGAGATAGAAATACTAAATATTTCCATGTGATTGCCAATCAGAGAAGAAGGAAAAATGTTATCTCTGTTCTTGAAGGGCCTGATGGGCCTATCCGTGATACTAGTAGTATGCTCAATATAGCTGGTGATTATTATAAAAATTTATTTGGATTTGAAGACAAACCCAATATCAATTTGGCAGATAATTTTTTTAAGGAAGAGGACAGGATTTTTGATAATGAGAATATGTTACTTGAAGCACCTTTACTGAAGAGGAGATCAGAAAAGCTGTTTTTGATTCTTATTCGGATGATGCTCTGGGCCCCGATGGTTTGTCTTTTATGTTTTATCAAAAATTCTAGAATGTTATCAAAGATGACTTGTTTGATTTGTTTAAGGCTTTGGAGAAGGGTGATCTGGATTTGTTTAGGCTTAACTTTGCTATGATTTCTCTGATTCCAAAAGATAATAATGCTAATAATATAAAGCAGTATAGACCCATTAGTTTGTTAAATTGCAGTTACAAAATCATTACTAAAGTTCTAACGAACATGATTAGTCTCATTTGTAACAGAATTATCCTTCAAAACCAGACTGCTTTTATAAAAAAAAACAGATATATCTTAGAAAGTGTTGTCACTACGCATGAGATTATTCACAAAATTCAGCGTGAAAAAAGTAAAGGTCTGGTTCTGAAAATTGATTATGAGAAAGCCTATGACAGGGTGAACTGGAGTTTCTTATTAGATATTTTGGATAAAAGGGGTTTTGGGGTTAAATGGCGGAGTTGGATTTCTTCTATCTTAAATAATGGCTCTGTGGGAGTCAAGATCAATAATGTTGAAAGCAAATTTTTTCAAACCGGAAAAGGTTTGAGACAAGGCGACCCGTTATCCCCTATCCTTTTTAATTTGGTCGTTGATGTCTTTGCTAGGATCTTATCTAAAGCTGTTAATAAGGGTCTGATTGTGGGACTTTGTGAAGATTTCTGTCCTGGAGGGATTACTAGTTTGCAAAATGCGAATGATACTCTTCTGTTTATTAAGAATGATGAGCGCGTTGTCTTACATTTAAAATGGTTTTTGACCTGCTTTGAGTTAATGTGGGGTATGAGGATTAATTTTCATAAGAGCGAGCTAATTTCTATTGGTTGTGATTCCAATGAGTTGGATAACTATGCTAACATCCTCGGCTGTAAAATAGGTTCTTTCCCTATTAAGTATTTGGGTATTCCCCTTCATTATGATAAAATTAAAAGGGAGGATTTTCAACAGTTGGTGGATAAGATTTTGAAAAGGATTGCTGGTTGGAGGGGTAAACTCTTGTCTCATAGTGGTCGGTTGATTCTTATAAAGTCCTGCTTGACTAGTATCCCCATCTATCTTCTTTCCTTTTTTAAATTCCCTAAATGGGCTATAGACCTTATTAATTCTCACATGGCGAACTGTCTTTGGAATAACTATGAAGGGCATAACAAACTCCATTTAGCTAATTGGCACCTTGTGTGTATGGAGAACAAGTATGGTGGGCTTGGTATTCCCAATATTACAGATTTGAATATGTGCCTCTTAGCTTCTTGGATCAAAAGATTTTGCAATAAAGAAAAAAGGTATTGGAAGTACTTAGTGAATTTTAAATATAAAGCCAATAGTCCAAACATTTTTGTTAGTAATCATGATCATGCTTCTGTTTTCTGGAAAGGGGTTTTGTGGGCCATGCAGGCCACTAAATTTGGTTATAAATAGAGTGTTGGTAATGGGAGAAAGGTTAGATTTTGGGAGGATATTTGGTTTGGTTCTTCTTGCTTAGCGACTCAGTTTTGGGATCTATATAGTATAGTTAATGAAAAAGGGTACACTATTGCTGAAGTCTGGGACAGTACTAATTGTAAGTGTACTTTTAGAAGAACTTTTTCTAAAAAATTGATGATCAGGTGGGTCGAGTTGTTGGAGGTTGCAAAAAGTATAAGGATCGTCGATGATGATGATGCTCTAATTTGGCAATATGAGAATAATGGAGTGTATTCGGTTAAATCTCTTTATGCAATTATCAATTTTAGGGGTGTGATCCCTGTTATTATTCCTGCTGTTTGGAGTTTAATTGTCCCTCCTAAAGTCCATTTTTTCCTTTGGCTACTGTCTAATAATAAAATCATGACTAGAGATAACTTGATGAAAAGAGGGATTAATAAAGGAATGTCTTGCAGTTTTTGTGATGAGGAGGAGTCTGTCTTGCATCTGTTATTCAATTGTGTTGTAGCTAAGAATGTTTGGGTCATAGTGTAAGATTTTTTTGACTTTCAAATTGGCCATACCTTGGAATCTGTCGCTCGGTTTTGGATTAGTAATAAGAAGAATGCCGCAATAAATACCATTTGTGCTGCTGTGTTATGGAGCTTATGGATTAGTAGAAATAATATGGTTTTCCGTTTTCAGAATTGGTCAAGCATGAAAACAGTGTGGAGGCAAATGCTTACTTCTTTAAAAAAATTGGAGTCCAATGTTCAAAGAGGAAATGCTGATCAAGATGAAGCTGTTTTGCGAAGGTCTGGATGCCAAAGTTCGATCCCTGATGCCGTTGAATCATGGTGTGATTTGATTGATAAAGCAAACTGTGATGGTGGAGCTTCTGAAGGCGGTGCAATCCCGGCTGAGCTGCTTGCGCTATCTACTTACCTGGAGCGTCTTCAAGATTGATAGTGATAAAGAAACCGGAAGAAAACACTCTGCTATCATTTTGTTATATTTTACCTAGATCATTTCTTTTGGTTGTTGCTATGGTTGCTGTAATGATAAATGGTTGTGAGATGTCTGTTTTGCTTACCTTCCTGTAAAACTGAGATGTGAAACCCTGTTTTCAGTTTTTCTCAATGGAAAAGCTAAGGCATCAGGTTGTGATGCCTTTTGATCGAAAAAACGCTGCTGATTTGTCTCTAGGCTGCCCAGTCCCCGACGTCACGAAGGAATCCGATCCAACGCTAATCCATCCAGGACAGGGGTTGATCCACAATCCAATTAACAAAGATACAACCAGGGTTTACAAAAACGTTATTCGATTTTTAACATCAACAAATTTTGTTGAAAATCGATGGAAACCAAATAAATTCGAAGTCAATCTTTTTTGAAATAGACGGTCAAACTTTGTCGAAAGAAATAAAAAATCGATTGATTTTGTTCAATTTTCTACCGGTTTTTTATTTTTGAACAATTTTATTCGATTTTCAAACGATTTTATTCTATTTTCGGCACACTTAGGGAAAATTGAAAAAAAAATCAAGGAAAATTGATCCAAATTGCAAATTTTGGAAAAAAAATTCAAAAAATCTTAATAAATCTCAATTAATCTATAAAATACGTCAAAGAAATTTTAATATTTTTTTAATCCATTTAGTGCATTTGGAAAATAAAAACAACAATTAATGAAAAGAAATAAAGGCACTATCATATTTTTATAAAAATTTAAAGGCTTTATAATGCTCTAAAATTTTAATTGTATCATAAATAGTGCCCAAGGATCATGCAGTAAAACTTTTTGAAATATTTTAATTCATTTAGTGCCCCTAGAAAATCAAAAACCGAAAAGCATATAAAAAAACAATAGCACTGTTAGAATGTTTTTTTAAATACATAGGTCTGATCATTATTTGAAAATTTTATAGAATCATTAACATTGCCTCATTACCTCACACAAAAATTTTCAGAAACATTAGACTTCATTTATTGCCCCTAGAAAATAAAAAACATAAAAGCATATACAAAGAAAGTAGTATTGTTAGAATTAAAAAAATAATACATAGGTCCAATAATTATCTAAAATTCTAAAGTATCATTAGAATTGCTTCAGGACCTCACAAGAAAATTTTCAAAATTTATTAACACTTTTTGATAAATTTTTCTAAATTTTCTGAATTTGTTTTAATTTGAATTGAATCGGTTTACCAACCGATTTTAAATATTAAGCCGGTTTGATACGATCAAAAACCACGATTTTTAAAGAGTTTTTATCTATTTTGTAAACCCTGTACATAACAAAAACAAAACTTATAAGACAAGGATGATGTAATTCTAGAGGATGGCCATGCAGCAGCAGCGGAAGAAGCGTTCGTGGTCCAATAGTTAATTAGCAGCCAAACGGGGTGTGTAAAGTACACGAGCATCAATTTGCATTGAAGACCACCGAAAAACAACGCTTGCTGCCACAATTACTTGTGCTGATGAACGTGCTGAACAGCGATGGAATTAAAAAATTTTATAAGGATGTAGATTTCATATAATTCTACAATGTAGTACAATAATTTTATACTATAATAAATTTAATATATATTTGAAATTATTAAAAGTACAATACAAATAGTTCTAAGATCTTACAAAAAAATCATAAATCACTAAAATCAAAACTATCATAAAAAAAAATATCCTATTGAAGAGGTAAAATTTTTGCGTTTCTTAAAATTTTGAGAGCAACACCCTCTAGTTCCACCGATGACGCTGAGTTTCTTTACAACAACACTCGACTATCATAGAACAGGAGCACATTGTCAAGGATCTCCATAAATACGTAAACAATAGCAGTATTGTTCTTGGAAAACAAACCAGAGTAGGTTTAACCAACTTCGACCTGTGTTGACATTCAAGTGTGTTGGTACAGTTAAACCCATGTGGGTAAAAGAATTATAACAAATAACTCATTCGAGAGAAACTAAACAACTTTATCCACAGAGAAAACACAAAAGTAATTAAAGTAATCTAAAATCTCTTGTAGAAAGTAATAGATTTCCACGCCTCAATAACATCGAGAAAGTCGGAAAAAGTGTGTGATGGTACAGCTAAATTCACGTGGGTAAAAGAAATATAACAAATAACTCATTCGAGAGAAACTAAACAACTTTATCTAGGGAGGAAACACAAAAGTAATTAAAGTAATCCAAAATCTCTTTAGAAAATAATAGATTTCCATGCCTCAGTAACACGGAGAAAGTCGGGGAAAGAGGGGACAGGGGCCTGCGACGCATGATGGTTGACTGGTAGTGAAGTTCCCGGCAGCTTAGTAGATTCCGCCTCCCGTTTGTGCACTATCCGGTGACCTTTGTGACTGCATGGACTACGGGTAGAACTAGGTGTGAGAAACAAGGTTTCCAATTTCATTCAAAAGAATTTTGATTTTCGGCACTCGCTGAGATCATCGAAATTCTGTTATTTCAGAAATTTCGGTGTAATTTCTGGATGAAATGGTTGAACAAAAATTTGATTTTTTTTTTTTTTACAAAATTTGACCAAAGGCTGAATTTTGGACAAAATTCGCACAAACCCATCGAAATGTAACTGGGATCGAATTTCGGTGAAATTCGAAACCATGGTGACCACCGAGGAATTACCTGAGTCAATGCGTTTGTAGGATTTTAGAAATTAAAAAGAGAAGCATTCTCGATTTCTCCAAGTTCACGGGCCGGCCTACATTTGTAGTCGGGTCCCGATCCAACCATGGTTCCGACCACCGCTAGGCCCAATCACAATACCGCCTCTTCGTGTAGGGTTTAAGCTTTTCCTCTTCCACAGCTCCGATCTCAAAATCCTTAACCCATGGGAATCGCCGCCGCCGCCGCCGCCTCCTCTCCTGCACCAGCGGAGACCGCCGATCCGCCAGCCAAAGAAGAGATCCAACGCACCACTGCGGCTGAAACCGCGCGCAGCAGCGATGCTGGGGAGCCGGACGCCGGTGGCGGCGGCGGCGGCGGCGCTGGCGAGGAGGGGGAGACGGTGGTCGTGGACACCGCCAAGGAAGCCGGCGATGACGGAGAGGGGGAGGAGGAAGGGGAGTGCGGGTTCTGCCTCTTCATGAAGGGCGGCGGGTGCAAGGAGGAGTTCGTGGGGTGGGAGAAGTGCGTCGAGGAGGCGGAGGCGGCCGGCGGCGACGTCGTGGAGCGCTGCTACGGGGCCACCGCCGCGCTGCGCAGGTGCATGGACGCGCACGCCGACTACTACGAGCCCATCCTCCGCGCCGAGCGCGCCATGGTCGAGGACCTCGAGACCGCCAAGGCCGGCGAAGCCTCCCCCGCTCCCTCCGATCCGCCGGCGCCGGCCGTGGAAGAAGGCGACGAGGAGAAGCAGCCGGACGAGGGGGTCGCCTCGGAGAAGGGAGATCTCGCAGCCTAATTGGGTGAAAAAAGGTGGGGTCTTTCGATGATTTTTGGCGACGGATTTGGGTCGTTTTATATGTGAATTCGTTTCTTTTTCGAGCATTTGTTACTTAACCGTGATCGGTAAGATGGGATCGGGGGATGAGTCTCCAAGAAAATGTGATTCTTTGGGTGGAAATTAACCATACACGAGTTCTGATTTCTGACTCTGATGAATTATATGCGGGATCTCATGCTTTAATAATCTGATGCTTCGATGGCAGTTGGCTTGATTTGTTCTTGCCTTAGTCCATTATATATAGATGCTCTGCCCAGTGCCCTGGCTCTTGTGCGGTGTGCCGATGCGATGTTATAAGTCATTGGTAATGCAGATTGTGTTTAGCATACAATTGACAGGAGCATTGGCAGTTCGTGTCCAGGAATGAGTCTTAATTGCCAGTTGCTCGATCTGATTGTTATAAGCTGATGTGATCCTGTGCATTATGATGATTGGATCTGCTGCTATTCATAGTCAAGAAGTGCTCATTTGCCAGCGAATTTCAGCAGGACAGCCTTGTTTGAATTAGCTGTAAATTGAAAAGCCCCAACTGTTCCTTGTGTCTGACAAATAACAATCTTTAATTACTGTGTAACCTTTGTCGTTGAGTTTTCAAATCAATGCTGAAGATATTCAAGTTCAATGGCCGAGCAAAATCTGGTCTCTCTGATAGCTGCTAACGTTTGTCGCAGTTGTTTTACAATGTGCCATAAGGACAGCAGGAGCCTTCCATGCATATTTGGAAATAACGGGTTTACTTTGTTTTGTTCATTGATTTGTTTAGCCGCCTACCTGTTGGCTTCTTCGTTCAGAGATTTGATTATTTGACACAAAGTTGATGTGCATTTAATGATTTACTATGTTATATTTATTTGGGTCTAAGAGTCACATATTAATGAGATATGACATAATAAATCATCAAATGTACATCAATTTTAGGGTAAATAATCAAATCTACCAATCACCTTAGATGTTTACACTCGTATGTTTGCAAATGTTCAGTTGATTGTTTACACTCGTATGTTTGCAAAATTGGAATGCGACCTTAAATGTTCGCTGCTTAGCAGAGAAGACACCAGCATTTCTGGAGATAAAGTAAATGGAATTGGGAGAAAATTGTTGTCGGAAGTTCGTATTCCTCCCATGCTAGTATCTGATAAACCACGCAACTACGTGTCCGATGGCAAGAATCGCATTTTTCGCTTCACTTCGAAACAACATCAGCGACACAGACTGCGAGTGCCGATCAGGTTTACCAAACCGATTTAGGTTGAAAATTTTGATTTAGGTTGAAAATTGAAATTCGGATGGTAGTGGTTTACCGTAAAAATAGTCAAAAATCGAAAGGTTTAGAAATCAAATAGTCAAAAATCGAAAGGTTTTGAAATCAAACGTATTGAAAAAAATTTTACAAAATCAAAAATTAGTCTTTCTTTCTCCAAAAATCAACTGGTTTTCTTAAAAATCGACCGACGAATTGAATTTTTTTGCGACCAATTTTTTGAGCGATTTTCATCCAGCAATTTTTCAACCAGATTATGCGGCATAATTTTTTTATTTTTTTTAATTTGACCTGTTAACCGTTTGGTTTAAGATTTTAAACCAACTTAATACGGTCAGTTTTCGCGATAAAGTGAACCCTGCTGCCGACACAATGATTTGTTGAGATAAAATGATGAATCTTCATAACTATAGCTTTTATATCTCAGTCAAACTGCTATGCAAACTAGCGAAAACAAAGAAACTCAGGGCACAGCCTCGCAACACATGGACAATAGCAAACAAAATGGGAAATTTTTTGGGGGTAATATCCAAACAGATTGGAAAAACTTGTACTGTAAGGGAAGCTAAAAAAAGAGTTCGACGTGGCACACACAGGCCAGCAAAAGTGAAGCACTACCCGACAACGCTAGTGCTAATGGTAGCAAAATCAACGGCGGGTTTTTGAAACACCCTTACAACCGCCGTTCCATCAGCGCCATCGTTGCCAACCCTCCATGAACGGTCTTTCTTCCTCTGGGGTTTCTTATGGTGCTTGTAGGACGGCTCTTTCTTCTTCTTTGTAGCATTCTTGGACACTTCACCATGCAGGTCGAAAGATTCAACGTCGCTTAGGACATGACTGATGTTTGGGTCAGCTCGATTGATTTCCTCATCCAGTTCATCAGAAGCACAGTGATCTGACGAATCAGCTGCTGCGGTGATCGAGTCTTCGAGGTCAGTGGTGTCCTCTGGGTCAGCTTCAGCATCTGTCTCACCAGGAGGAAGCTCAAAGTGTGGGAGTTTTCCATCTATGTAATCCTTCAGTATCTGTCGAGCAGCCCTGGTCTCATCAGGCAGCCCAGCATGGCTGACATGCCCACGCGATGTACAGTATGCTCGCAACAGCTCAGCAGCAGTTGGCGGTCGAGATGGTTGTTCATATGCCTTAGGCTTTGGCAGGGTGATTTTGTAAATCTGTTCTAGGACATCTCTGGGCACACGATTTGCCACCACCTGAACTGCTCCCCTGTGCTTTGTCATTCTATCAATGGGCAAGACACCACAGGCTACCATCTCATGCCTTGAGCTTGAAAAGCAAGGGAAGACCAGGCCAGGACAATCACAGAGCATGAGCTCTTCTGAGATTATCAGTGTCTGGAAATGCTTTGTCTTGCCAGGTGTAGAGGTCACACCGGTTCTTTTCTGACCTACCAAAGCATTGATAGTTGAACTCTTCCCAACATTTGGATAACCAACAAATCCGACAACCACATGTTTGGATCGACCCAAGACGGAATCAGAATAATTAGAATCATGATCCTCCCCAGCAGTTAATGTGCCCTTTTGGCTCACAATGTACTCCGCTTCACACTGCAACCTCACCAGGAGTTCATCCCGGCCATATATCTTGGTGTTAAGAGCTGGTGTATTTGAGTCTTCCATGGAGTAGCCACTTAACTTTTTACCCTCTAAAGCAGCAGTAGCAGCTTTAGCAGACCAGAATAGATAGAGAATACCATGCTGCTTGAAATACTCTGCCCATTTCTGCCTGCATTTTTTTTCCAAGTCGAGAAAATATATCATGGGTCACAATAGACAATAAAAAGGTATCTGGGAAATCAAAACATGCGCCTCCAAGGAGCTACCAACCTGACATTCAGTGGTAAAAGATCAGCCTTGTTCACAAGGAGCAGTGTTTTCTTGTGCTCATCAATTTCCTGTGCATACACCTAGAACATAGGCAAAGACAAGTCAGAAGACAACAGAGAACTGCAAAATTCCACAATACCATAAAACAAACACAAAAGTTTATACCAGCAGGAAAATATCTCCTCTATGTTAGCTCACCACTTGTCTCAAAATCCACAAATCATATTTATCCCAACGAGGGAACATTCTGCAATAATGTGGGTTGCGAGTGGCGCCATGTCACAAACTAGAAGGCACCTCCTCACGCTGTGTAATATTCCATTTAAAAAAAATTAGGTGGGCCGGGCCGGCCAAGCCAGTCTCGGCGTGCGTGCCGAACTGGACTCGCGTCAACTAGCTATATAGGGCAAAAGAGGGGGGGGGGGGGGGGGAGGGCGCGTCGCCGCGCCCCCATGCATAGCCGCCGCCCCACGTCGGAGCCAAGATGCTGTCCTGCGCCGCCATTCAACGATCGTTGTAGGTGAGCGCCAGTGCTGCATCAAGCCTCGATAGGAACAAACCACTCCGACCCCGGACGAGCCAGGACACGCCCAAAGCACAATCATCGCCACCCCTAGTGTTTCTTTGTGTTCCTCGCTAAAATGCATGTCCGATTTGAAATCTGTTTGCATCACTGAGATCTTGTAGGACGTGGTGCGGGAGTTTCGGAAAGCGAGAAGGAGCGGGGAACGTGCAGGGATTAGGGAGGACCGTCATCGTTAAAGTTTCCGATAGAACTTCGGAACGCAGTTATAAACCCAATATTGACATGGGTTATGTTAGCGCTACAGTGGAGTGATGTTATGGTCGTTTTGATGGTATATGTGGTAGTTGGAGAGCACTGGCATGGAATTTGGGAGAGATCGGTATTCGTATAATAGTGGTCTATGTTTTCGGGGCAAGTTTTGAAGTACCTATGATCAGTTTCATGGCCTGTGAAAGTTATGAAAAAAGTAGATTATTGTCTAAAGTTTCATTAGAGCACAATAACGTGAAATTTGGTTAAGAGGTTTGAAAGTTATGGCTTGTAGTAGTTTATTGTCCAGATAATGGTTGCTGCTGAGGGCAATTGTGTTAATTTGTTGTTTAAGGCTAGATAATGGCTGAATTAAAGTATGTCCATAACTAGAGGGGATAAATCCATTTTACAACCCTCAACTTTCCAAAAAGTCCATTTAACACCCTCAACTACAAAACCGGGTATTTAACCCCCAAAAACTTACAAAACCATGTCAATTTATGCCCTAAGGCGGATTTGGAGGGTGATTTTGATGATTTGGGTCCGGCTTAAGATGGTTTTCGTCATATTGGCAACTACTACATCGAGTTTTGGTAACGAGGATCTAATTCAAGGGTATTGACATCAACATCATCGACCTGTTTCTCACTTCTTTTCTCTGTATATACATTCTCTTTCTTCTTCTCATCATCATTCCTTCTCCCATTTGGATCTACATCAGCAAAAATTGATGGCATGGCAGCCAACATAACAAAAACCACAAAAATCACCCTAAGTTGGATCCCTGTCAGCAAAACCGCTCTTCAAAACCATCTTAAAGTGTAAATTGACCCGATTTTGTAAGTTTGGGGTGCTAAATACCAGGTTTTATAGTTGAGGGTGTTAAATGGACTTTTTGGAAAGTTGAGGGTTAAAAAATGGACTTATTCCTAACTAGGAGTTATGGCCTTCCGATCGCCAGGAAGGCAAAGCGTAAACTGTTCAGCGAGGGAGAAAGTAAAGTATGGGGATGTGCGTAACAGCGATATTGTTATATTTGATGTATGTACCGTTATGGTATTTTTTGAGATGTGTTTACCTACTGTAGGAGATGTGACTACGGGTTTGGCTTCAATCGCACTCCATTCCGTTCCTCGTGGGTAAAAAGGCAAGTGCATGGTAGAATGACGACATGGATGGTTAATTTATATTGTTCTTATTGGAAAGTTGCTATCATGATGTTTTACATGGTTCCTTTCGTTTATTATGAAAATGATATAATATGATGATGAGATTAATGGAGATGATGAAATACGTTAATGTTGATAAATCATGTCATGTGCATATGTTGCATTCATGATAGAAAGAGGTGACTTGTGCGGGCCTCTATGACCTACTTGGTGTAGACATGAAAGACCTACTTTGGTAGGCACCTGCACGGGATGGAGGGAATGAGAAGGTGCGACACGCCGGGTGTACACTCAACAATATCGGTATACGTTATGTGATAAGCATATGAGCATGTAGACAGATTTGCATGGCATCGCAAATGATAAAAGATAATGAATGAATTAAATATGATAAATGGTTATGTTATTGTTTTATTATGTACTTCCTTAGTAGTGGATTCACTCTTGCTTATTTTACTGTTTTACGTGATCATTGAAGACGACATACATGGGATGGAAATAGTACCATTATGTTTGTCACTTCATCTTCCACAAATATCTAGTTTTGGTGTTTACTCATGAATAAAATAGTGTCTAGCTAATTTACTTGGTGAACTTTTGTATTCATAATAAAGGTCATGTGAACTTAGTTGGTGTTTAATGTTAATGGAGAAGTTTAGTTGCTTATTTAATTGTATTTATATTATTGATTATTGTCGTTGCCAAAAGGTAAAGATTTCTCCCTAACACATGTGATCCGGACGTACCCAAGTGCGAAGACTTGGGCGTTCCCGAGTGCGTGGACTCGGGCGTGCTTGGGCGCGTGGTTCCAAGGTTTTATTTGGTATCGTTCTTGTTTATGTTATTATGCAAATTCATGATAATATTGTTTAGAAGAGGTGGTAATTGTTTTAGGATGCTTGCTGAAATTATAGCTGAAATCATGGTAAAAGTGATTGAAAATGTAAATAGTGGTAATATCTTGGGCACATGTTGTACTGGGGTGTCACACGTTGTCAGAGGAGATAGAACATCGCTCAAACACATGTGGGGAATAGTCGGCCTATTTTGATAAAAAAAAAAACTATCCACAAGGCACCGCAACACATCACCGCATGATACCAGCATTGAAGCACACAAAAACAGGTCGTTAAACCTTATGCCATTGGTACATAATAACACCAAAAACCAAAAGTCAGTACAGCATTTACGATACTTATACAAAGGCAATCTAACAAAGAAACATATACAATTGCATCACCAGTACTTTTTTAAAAGATGCCATATTTTTATGTTTGTGTCTACGCAATCTAGACAAAAATGTGTCCGAGAATAAAGGCAACAAAGTATGGAATTACTGATCATGGTATGAATATAACATTGCAGTTTTAAGTTTTGAGCAGCAACAAAATTTCAAGATTAATTGACTTTTAATGCTTTGAGATAACTAGAAAATAATTAGTAGCTGCGAAAAGTTAGCAACTCTAGTCCATTGTGGTCAAGGTGACAAGGCGAGGCGAGACACCAGCCGAGCGCCTAGACGCCTAGGTGAGGATTAGGCGACCAGCAATAGTCTAGCATTTATCAAATTATCACCAATACATATATAACCAATATCAATATATCACCAAAAAAATATCTGGCTCCATCTCTTTTTCTCTTTTCTTCTTTTCTTTCTTTTTCTTTTCTTCCCTTTTTTCCTTTTTCTTCTTTCCTTTCTTTCCTTCCTTTTATTCCCCCTATTTCTTCGACCCATCTCGGCTCCCCCGTCTCAACTCCCCACACCGCCTCTGTTACGATCTGAAGTTGGATGAGCGTGTTCATATGCTCGAGTTCCCGGTCGAAGCCCGGAACGCAAGCTACTTGACGATGAACTCGTCATCGCAGCCCGCGCCTCACGTAGTTTGGCTGTTGTCGGAGCCACTTGGGTTGCGGCAAAAACAAGCTTGCCCTTTTCTCATTATTTCCCTTTATTTATAACCTATTTACAACCTACCCGGAGATTCCTAGGACTCGACCCACCGGCCACCCTTCCGTGACCGACTCGTACTCTTATTCCTGGAGATAGACTCCTACTCCACTACTATTCCTATCTATTCTTTATTTGCTGCATGCCTCTGTTTCATCTACACGATCCTCGCCGGTTCCATGCATTGGCGCTGGACATGGCTTCGTACGTGGTCCGCCCGACTCTGCTTCTTGCGTCACTCTGGCCGCCATAGAGTTACCTCGCCTCCGTATGTATACGCGGTCGTATCTAGCTGCAGGTATAACAGCCTCCCCCGTCTCGGCTCCGCCGCGCCTCCTCCCCCGTCGCCCCCCCCCCCCAACACGCCTCCTCTCCCTGCTGCCTCTCCTCTCCTCCCCCACACCACCTCTCCTCTTCCCTCTGCCTCTCCTCCCCCGTCGGCCCCCGACGCGCCTCCATGCCTCCTCTCCCCACGGCGGCTGGCAGAAAGGACGACGGTGGAGGCGGCGGGGATGAGGACGACGCCCCCCGCAAAAGGGCGGCGGATCGGGCGCAGCGGCTTCGAGCGCGCCTTCGACCGGAGGAGGACGGCGGCGGCCAAGCTCACCTTCCCAGTGACGCCTGGACACCCAACTGTGCCGCCTGAGTTCCCCAGGCGAAGCCTGGAACATCCAGGCGCCCGTCTTTCTCCGACCAGGCATGATGAGCGGGCATGGACGCCTAGGAGGCGCCTAGGCAACAACTTGAAAACAATGCTCTAGTCACTGGTCATCTAGCCTCAATGGAAATGTCTTGACTATGCATTCAAATGGACAACCATGTAGGTTAAACTAAAAAAGAGTTGAAAAAAATGCGAGTACTGGATTCTTTTGAACTAAGTACCTCAAGATCAGGGCAACGGTAGAACAAGGGATCTCGAGCATCGACGACCATGACCAGCTTCAATGAAGAAGGAAAACAGTAAGTACTTTCACAATATTTCCTGAAATGTCAGCTACTCACTACTCAGCTCATTCAAAGAAAAAGAATAGGATTGGTCAGTCACACAGAAGAATACAATACTACTAAGACAATAAAGTACCATGATTTTAACTTAATAACAGATAAAGATCACATATCATATGTAACTCAGTTATTCAAATGGGGCCACATTAGGCACAAGGTTTACAAAATGAATGTACAAGATGTTGCCAATGATGAGTGATTGTGTACATGCATGTACTCATGCACAGAAAAACCGTGAGATACTGAAAAAGATGGAGCATTGTACTGGTGATGTGCAACTGATTGAAAAGTGAGATAAATGACAAATGAATTTACTCTAACGTACTAACCAAATTTTACAATAGATTTCTCAGATATATGTACTCACCAAATCACTGCGTTCAAGTACTCTCCAGAGCTGTCTCCAGATATCAATGTTCTTCTCAAAAGGTGTAAGAACAAGTTTTTCATTCTCTTCCAATCTGAAGAACAAATTTCTTTTCAGAATCAACTTGTGTATAAAATAGACAACACCTCAGCTAACTTAAAGTTTGACTTAGATGGACTACATGCTAAAAAAATTTGAAAGACCTCAATTCTGTAATTCACTCGGGCGAGCATGTATATTTTTCAGTTCCTTAACATAGATTTTACTATTTTTTTAAGCCCGAGAAACAAATTAAATGTACATAACTACATATACGCTTCAATTAGATACTGTTCAATACTTCAATTAGCACTTCAGTTGCTACACTTTGCAATGCCCGAAAAATCACAAACCAGGTTAGGTATTTCTCCAATTTGCAACCAAGCATAAGTTGTTCTCTAAATATTTAACAACTTACTGCGTTTTTTGGCACACGAATACGGGAAGCATCAAAATCTCTCATGGACAAAACATTTAATGTGCATAGAAACAACGGAAACCAACTACACCAACCTCGCGAGGTTCCTCCGCCACTCCAGGAAGGCCCGCCTCTCATTGGCGTCGAGCTCCTCCACCGTCATCTGAGCAGTCCACGGCGGCCTGAAAAGATTCGAGTTCCATTCACCCATCCATAACTCGTCCCACTCCACAAGATCGAAAGAAAAGAAAACGGTGCTGAGCACTCACCGCCGGGGCACCCTGAGGCTGCCGGCGTGCAGGGCCTCCAGCTCCTCCCGCAGCCGCCGCCTCTCCTCCTCCGTCTCCCTCGTCCCATTCCTGCAACGCAAATACCCGCCGCCGCCTCAGAGGCAATTCGTCGAACACAAACAGACACGCAGTAAGAAACCTTTTTCCCCGGGCGCTTACAGATCGATTAGGTCGGACCCGGACGCGGCGGACAGGGAAGTGTCGTGGGAAACATCAGCTAGGAGGAGCTCGCCTTCGGCCGCTCGCTGGAGGACGGCATCGATGTCGCTGACGTCGATGACAGACTCGAGCGGCGGCGGCTGCTGCGCGCGGCGGGAGAGGATGAGAGCTTGGCCCCTCTCCTTGGCAGCCGCTGCAGCCTTGTTGCGCTGCCGGACCAACGCGCGGCCGAGGCCCTCGCCGCGATCCTTCCTCCCGCCGCCGCCGCCGCCGCCGCCGCCTCCCATCACCACCACGGCAATCCAGGCAGTATCGAAAACGAAGGCTCACGGCTTCAGCGGCGCCAAGAAGAGTGGAGTCGAGCTGCTGAGCCCTTGCCATGCTGAGGGCCCATGTAGTTTAGTTTGGCCGGCCGAGTTGGTAAACGGCCCAATTCCTCTTTGTAAGCTACGAAATTGCTCTGCTTGGACGGAGCGTCTAGGGGCGGAAATCGAACCAAATCGTCGTTTTTTCGAGTTTTTTTTGAAATTAATATAATTTTATTTACAATTTGCAAGTATTTTTATAATCGAGCCAACAAGCCGAGCCGAGCTGAGTCAGAGCAAAAACCAATTTCATTCAAATTTAACTCATTCAATGATTAATAAAAAAACGAGTGTAATTAAAACAATTTTGAACCGAGCCAACGAGCCCCACAAACGAGCTTTTTTTCCAGCCCTAGCCCGGGTGTCTCGCCCGCGTTCCACTCTGTTTGGATGCGGGTGTTCAATTTTTTTTTATTTTATTTTTTTGTCTGAGCTGAAGTCTTAAATGAAAAAAAAAGTGAGTACACGTAGTTAGTTGAAGCTTTTCACATACTAAACTTTTCATAACGAACATATTGTCACCAAAGCATAGACATGCTACAGCTCATATTAATTACCACAGCTTAGACAAGCTTGCACGGCATATCAGCTATGACAACGGCGATTACAATAGATTATAGGTCTCAAACTTACAAACCAAACAAACTCCAACTTACAGCAGTACATCTCCAACAGGCACAAGGTTTCAGACTCGCAAGCTTCAAATAGGGACTAATACATCTCCAAGAACCCTGAAGTTTGAGACTTTTATTCCGACACAGATCATCGACCTGACACCATATAATTCTTACTCATACAGTACTGCTAAGTAGTAGTAGTAGTGCTTTCGATACTATTCTACAGGCATATGGGGAGCTCCATCATCACAAGATCCCTGAAACCAGCACCTGAGTTTCAGAGAACAGGTAGGTGATGTGGGAGGCACCCCTATGCAGTAGAGCCAAGAATGATTTGCCTACAGACAACCAAAAATGACGGCAGGGACCGGACAGTCCCTGAGCCAGAGCCGGCCATGGCCACCAGCTGACGCCGCTCTTTTCACTTGGCTGTCTGAGCATCCCCTCGAGTCATGCTTTGAGGAGCTCACAGCAGCCATCGGCGGCGGCTGTGGCCCACCTGAAGGGGGGAGCAGCCCCGTGCTCGCCGCCGTCCATGATGATCGGGAGCGGGGTGAAGAAAGGTGTCCGGAGGTGTTCGATGCTGTTGTAGTGGTCCGCGTCTTCGTGATCGTACAAGCTTGATACCTCCGAGCCGGAGAGGCTTGAGACGCTGCTCCGGGAGCGAGGGTTGCCCAGCTCCGACTGCGGGATGCCAGAGCTTAGAGATGTGACCAGGCACGCAGGTGGGGTACAGTCTGCCATTTTCTTGCTGCCTCCGAGTGTGTCCTTTCCGTCCCCTTCTTTCTTTGTGTTAAGGAAACGCCCACCGGAGCCTCTCGCTCGGCGCATTGCATGACGATGGCGCGACTCATGAAGATATGGCTGCATCATGATAAGTAGCAATGAGAATCATGAGAGAGAGAGGGGGGAAGAAATGTGGCATGACAGGATGGAATGGCAATGGTATGGGTGTAATGATATGTATAGGTATCATCCGGATGTTTTTGTTTTAGCTAACATCCAAATTTTGGACCGTTGGATACCTCACCCGGGTATCACCGGGCTGTTAGGTCAAATCATAGGATCGGATATAATTGATACTCCCAGGGGCGGAGCGAACCCTCTGGGCAGGGTGGGCACTTGCCCGGGCTTCAATGGCACCGATGGTGCGAGGCCGTGGCGTCGCCCACGTTCTTTGCCGCGGGCGTCCTGAGCTTTCGCTCGTGTGGGCTTGAAGCGGCGGAGCCCAAAGCAACGGGAGTCTGTCTGGGCTGACGACCCGGGAAGGCGGCAGGTGGGCTCACTCCCTGGTAGCTCCCGTGGCCTGCGGCCCGCCCGGATGGGCTGAGGTAGCGGGCGGCTACGTAAGAAGGCTTGACCTAACGCACGGCTGAACGGCCGAAATAAGGGTAGACTCCGGGCCTAATATTGGACTTTTTTTGTTGGGTTGCGCGAAGGCTGGACAAAGCCTAACAAGGCTTGAAAGTTGGCAGGCTTTCTGAAAGACGACGACATACGGTATGAGTTGCAAATGCTGCTCTCTACGAAGGCATCAGTCAAATACAGTATGAGCTGCAAACGCAAATTGGCAAGGAGCCGGGCTCGGAATGTGCGTGCATTCGGTCCTTGTTGTCCACCAGTTAGTGTAATTGTCAACTTTGTATACACATATCAACTTGTCTATGAAAAATCTTGCCCAGGCTATAATTTTTTCCTAGCTCCGCCTCTGGATACTCCCGAATCTCAACAATGATCCGATGGTCCTAGATTTGGATGATTTCAGCAACAAAAACATCCGAATGATGTTTATCAAATCCCATGATGGTTAAGGGCTCAGCTGGGAGTAGAGGCTCACCTTTCTACCTTTCACCAGCTTATTCTTCCTCTCCACCTTGGCACGAGCACGGCGGCGACGGAGGATGCCTTCGTACTGCTTTGCGTTCACATAAATTGGTGCATCGGCTGGTGTATTCAGTGGCAAGAGCATTCGCCCACCAGACTGCATTAGCCAGAAAAAAGTTGAAGGCAATTAGAGAATCTTATATTAATGAGAATTAACTAACATCCTGAATGAATAAATGGCTCCATCCAAATACAAGGAACATAATTTTAATATGCTCCATTATTGGAAAAACCATGACCTACTCATTTTCCAATGGCACTGTAAGACATAAATGTTCACACATGAAACTTTAATGATGCTTTAAGTATCACGCTTCTTAATCACAACTTGCTCTTTTTGCTCATGAAGTTGTTTATGTTGGAATTATTTGAGCTAGGGCCTATTAATTCACAAATAATTCCTGAAAATTTCTAAAGGCCCATTAGATGAAAGAGAGATGAAAAGAGAATAGTTCCACATTGCTAGTAGAGGTAGATAGAGACCAACTTATGAGGGGTGGTTCCCTCCACATTGCTAGAGCATGAGAAAAAGAGGACACGTGCTCGCTCGCTCGCCTCGCCTCACGGCATGCGACATACGCGTGAGTGGTGCAGCGAAATTGAGTCCGACGGCAGGCGCAGTCCTATTTTGCAGTTTTTTTGCGGTGGGGACTAAATGGTCAACATAGTTATGTGAACAAGATATTAACTACGATAGTGGCAGATTTTACGCGGAATTAAACGCGCGTACGACTCCGTAACCAACTGCTCTCTCTCTCTCTCTCTCCCTCTCTCCCTCTCTCCCTCTCTCTGTGTTATATATGTAGAACAGAGATTAGATCTCTCTCTCTCAAACCTTTTGCCTTCCTTCATTATTGTGTTGCCTCCTTCCCCATCCCTTCGCCAGTGTGCACCGACTGTTAGGAGAGCAGGTCTTCGAAATGTCCGCCCTTGAGATCCTGCATCGGGAGAGGGTGAATCACGTTTTTGAGAATCGTCTTCACGCAACTGCTTGTTGGTTTCTTCATCGACGATCGGCTTCGACTACATCGCCTGCTGATCTACATCAACATCTACTACCGGTTCAGCCATGTCTTCACGTCAACTCGGTAACACACGCAAACCACATCTATTTTCTATGCATAGATTAAGAATGCTCGTTAGCCTGTTCTATTCATCTAATAATGCGCATGAGATAGACATTACAATTGGCATATTGCTAGTATCTAGTCTATTGAACATTAGGCAAAGAAATGTCCGAGCCACAAATGAGAAAAGGATCGGTAAGGATAGAACTCTAAATCTGTCAATGTGACTATTGGCAGTGCCGAGATGGAGACACCTGTTATGGTAATTTATTCACTGTCCTCTCGGTTAGTCAATCTACCGATTGGTGGATTGATACTGAGGCTAATATTCGTGTATCATTGTTTTCTTCTTACCAGCTCTCTCGGGGTTCCTCCGTGTTGATGGGGAATGGGTCACATGCTTTTGTTCTTGATGTTGGCACGATATATCTGAAGCTTATTTCGGGAAAGATAGTGTGGCTGAAGAACGTGCAGCATGTCCCTTCAATCAACAAGAATCTCGTAGTGGTTTCCATCTTTGCAGGGATGGGTATAATTTGTTGTTTGAGTCGAATAAAGTAGTCATACCAAACTACGGACTATTTATTGGTAAAGGCTATGATAGCGGAGACCTATTAGGTTTTTCCCTTGAGAACGTCTGTAATAAATTTGTTAATCATCTTTGCAACAATGTTATTGGTAGTGAGGCAGGTGTTTGGTACTCACGACTATGTCATCTTAATTTTCGTTCTATATCTCAGCTTTCTAGTATAAAATTAATTCCGAAATTTTCCATTGTCAAAGGTTCTAAGTACCAAAGTTGTGTGCAGTCTAAGCAATCTTGCAAGCCTCATAAGGCAACCGAGCAAAGAAATTTGGCACTATTAGAACTCATACATTTAGATATTTGTAAGATGAATGGTGTGTTGACGAAGGGTGGAAAAAGATACTTTATGACTTTAATTGATGATACGACTAGATTTTGCTATGTGTATCTTTTGAAAACAAAAAGATGAGGCTTTATACTACTTTAAAATCTATAAAGCAGAAGTTGAGCATCAACGGGAAACAAAAATCAAAAGAGTTAGGTCGGATCGTGATGGAGAGTATTTCACTAGTGAATTCTCCTAATACTGTGAGAGCATAGTATCATCCATGAGAGGACGCCTCTCTATTCGCCCTGATCTAACGAGGTTGCCGAAAGGAAGAACCACACCCTGACAAACTTGGTTAATGCCATGTTAGACATTACGGGATTTTCTAAGGCATGGTGGAGGGAGGTCTTGTTGACCTCGAGTCATGTCTTAAGTAGAGTTCCCACTAAGAATAGTAAGATAACTCCATATGAGAGATGGGAAGGAAGAAAACCATCGCTATCCTACTTGCGCACTTGGGGGTAATAGAGAAGCGCAAAGTCAATATACCGATAATAAAGAAGCGCAAACTTGGATATAAAACTATTGATTATGTCTTTTTGAGATATGCTCATTACAACATTGCCTATAGATTTCTAGTAGTTAAATCTGAGGTATCCGACATGCACGTCGTTAAGATACTGAAGTCTCGAGATGCAACGTTCTTTGATAATATATTTCCTATAAAGGATATGTATAGCATTTCAAGTCAGGCCTGTGATTTAACTCCTGAACCTGCCATACCAATTGAGCATTTTGAACAAACACATGAACAAACTCCTGAGAAGAACGACAGTGATGCTCCTAGAAAAAGGACCGCAAAAATCTTTTGATGATGATTTTATTGTGTACCTTGTAGATGATGTTTCTAAAGACCATTTTAGAAGCATATGTATCACCTGATGTAGACTACTGGAAGGATAAGATCCATAGTGAAATGGATTTCATTCTCGCTAACGGAACTTAGGAAATCACAGACACCTTCCACCAACTGAGCCAAGAGGACTCAAACCTAGGTGGCTGGCGCGTACACCCACACCTTCCACCAACTGAGCTAGACTGAGTTCCTAAAGACCGTTTACAAGCGCAAACTTTCAGCACAGGTTAAATTTGTTTAACATGTTCAGGATGCATACAGTTCACAACACATAATCCAACAGTAATACCAGAACAGGAAAGGTTTGTAGAATTTGACTAACTAAAATATTAATCTATCATGCATGAGACTTCTAGGAGCTATCGATTCAAGTGAACAACGACTATCTTAATTCCTTGCTAGTTCTGCATACAATTAGGGAATCAATGGAGTAGAAATTTTGAAATGTTATTATATAAAACAAATTAAACCCTACCACTGATTTCATTGCGGAGGTGGTAAGTAGGCCATAGCATTGGTCAGCACAACGATAATTGGAAGAGACCTGAAACACATGCAGTCAGTTAGCAACTGAACTGGAGATACTCAAAAGGAAAATTTGATTTGTGAAAGTGGATAATTTCCAACCGCATTGTGAACATAATAGAAGTTAGAGAGGTGCTTTTATGCTCTTCTTTTTAAAAGTTGCACAACTATTAAAGTATGAATAAAGGGTAGATGGTGATTACTTACCCCTTCGCTTGTTTCAAGATTTGTGCAACTTGTATTACGAGGAAAAGCATAAAAGCACTGCTCTAGAAGTTATCTTCTTTTTCTGTCCATAGACAAGGTTAAAGGAAAAGCTTACTACGGATTGACCAAGACCAAGCTCAAAATGACTGTTGTATTCTGGGTATGGTGATCGCAGCGCAATAGTGGCAGAGTGCTCTGAGGTCTTCTCTCCTTCACCTCCTGATTCCAAACTCCCTGAACATGACAGTTTATCAAAACCACATGCACAAAAGTGTCCTATGAATCCTTATATGTAGAAATGAAACAGGTAGACATAGAAATCCATCAAATATTCAAGATGCTAAGCACCAAAACTTGTTCATGCATAATTAGAAATCCAACTACAACAAGATGTCTCCATTTAGAGCAGCAAAGACCAAACATTATATGTCTTAGCAAAATGCGGACGCTTCCTTTTTTTTGTGAAAGATTGGCAGGAGCGCTGCCTTGTGTTAAATAGGAAAAGAGAGTTTTACATTACAGCAAGGCTGTACAACCGAGGGAACTTAGCAAGGGCTCAACACATGATAGGCGGCATGCCATCAAAAGGTGGATGCTTCCTTATCTGTACTAATATTCTAGAAAAAAGATGTAAGCTTATATTATAGAAATGAACTCCATACATTCGGATAGATGTGTATGTAAATCGTGGAATATGAGGAGTAAATAGGCCACATTGAATCTTATCGAGAACTACTGGTCTGGTCTATTATACGGTTATATGAGCCAAAAAAGTTATTCCATGGTTCAAAAGTAAAAGTGGAGAGTCGTTGGCTTCTAACAATCAAATATGTGCCTTATGGCATATTCTCATCTGTTTAATATTGTATACATCTGTTCAGGACCTGCTTTTGTGTGCCATAAAAATATATCCTCATACTGATTAATGTGTTCTGCAGGACATCTCACAAACAAGAGGGCAGAATGCTCCTTACAAGTTAGACCAATGTCATTTATTGGACTTACTTTTCAAGTTCAATGCCCAATTACAAACGACCACAAACTAAGCCTGCAGCCACCATTACTCTTCAAGCTTTTTGACAAGTCTTGCAATAAAGAGACAAGAAATCATAATGAATGTGCCTATAAATTGAACAGTGGTATCAAAGTAGAGGGGCCACCGTTTTCATATAACAGTATCTTGGGCCCCAAAACCTCTGACAATCCAACCAATTGCCACCCCCACCCCCCTCCTTCCGACATGACAACTGACATATACTCCCTCTGTCCCACAAAGAGTGCATTTCTAATGTTCAAAATTTGTCCCACAAAGAGTGCGTCCAGCTGTAAGTGTATACATACTCATTTAAGTGCATGTGAAAACCGAAACACAAGCATGTTTATGTATGAAGTAATGAGGATCACATTAGTCATTTACCTTGCATACTAATCTGTCTTAAACAACCTAGAAATGCACTCTTTGTGGGACAGAGGGAGTATAGCATTGTATTTCTTTACAAACATATGCGAATTCATCTAGTTCATGTCAAGTTCTTGGACTCGCAACAAACCTATGGTTTTGCATGATGAGAGAGCCTAAACTTTCAGCTGTCACTTCATTCTAAAACTCATCTACACATCTAGCAGTAGACAAGTGATCACAACAAAGGTGATCCACCAAATTGTAGAGTGGTGCCTAAGAAGTAAAAAAAAAGGCTACCAAGATTTAGATGATGGAAGCTTATTCTCCAACCATAGTAGCATAGAAGCTTCAAGCTTGTCTTGCAGTTAGACGATAGGTTAGTTCAACCTTCCGAATCTCTTACTGGCGAAGTAGGAAAAGGACAAGCAACACCTCACCTTCAAACACTGAGAACTTGAGGACCTCAGGAGCCCCTCTCTTCGGCACCGGCTGCCCGGCCTTCGCCGGCGGTGCCGGATCCAAGACGCCCTGAGCTCTCGGCACGAACTGAAACTGGCCGTCCCGGCGCGTCTCCTCCGGTGACAAGGGAGCCGGCTCCCCGTACAGCAGCTGGGACCCTGCCCACCATGGCACTGCGGCTCCGGCTCCACTGGAGGCCTGGCTCACAGCAGCGACCTGCCCAAATCCGCCATGGCTCTTGAAGCTCATCATTCTTGCCTTGTTAAGGAAATCAAAGTCAAGATTTTCTTTGGTCCAAGACAAAAGACAGCAACGCTCCAAAGCTTCTATGGGATCTTAGTTCATGGAGATACTAAGCACCCAACCACCTAAGACCAGATAATTAAACAACAAATTAGAGAGTGATAATGTACAAATAGAGAAAAAAAACAAATAGTTAATAAATGCAGGGGGGAAAAACAAAATAAGTGGGAAAATTCCCCCAAGAACCGAATCAAAAGGCACAAGGGAACAAGAACAACAGATGGAAGAGTTAAGATGCAGGCAGAGAAGTGTATGAAATATTGAAGCGTGAAGTACTAGTGGATGGGCTACAGAAGCATGCACCAAGAAACCAAGAGACTGGCAGGGTAAAATCAATGGAATCACAAACAACCAGAAGAAATTGATGTAGAAATCCAAGAAAAAATCCATTCCTTGAGCAAAGGAAATGCGTGTACAGAAACAAAAGAAGTCACCGACAAAACGGAAATCAATTTTGAGGACTGCCACTTCGAAGAAGCCCGCATCAAGATCAGCATGAAAAGAAGGGAGGGTGGCAAGATCAGAACCCCCAGATATGTTCAGAAGGCAAAAGATTTCCAAGAAGAGCACAGAAAACCAAGAACTCCTTCAGCAATAAGGCTCATGCTGTCATGTACCATGTATGTACCAGAGCGTGTGTGCAAGGGATTTAGGACAAACTAAACCAAGGGCGTGAAGGGCACAGCACAACGGATGCACAGAGAGGGAGAACCGGAGAAGACAACAAAGCACACTCACATTTCAGCAGCAGGAGGCCACCTAATAATGGGACCAAGAGACAACAGTAACAAACAATGAGGGGGGTTGGGAGAGAGAGAGAGAGAGATGTAGTAGTATTGTACTAAATAAATGGCCACAGTGCTTCAAGCAAAGAAAGGTCTTCTGATCTGTCCTCTCGGGCTCTCCTTCCCATTTGAGCCAAAAAGATTGATACTAACTCCTTCGGTGCAAAATACTCTAGTCCTTTTCTTTTGTTAATGGCAAATGGCTTTGCTTTACTTTGCTACTTTGGTGCAATCAGTACCACTACTTTTGATTATTTGTAGTAGAAGTACCACAACAAGTATACTAAATACTATCCTGGGTAAGATTCCCTGGAGATGGCAAGCCGTATAAATTACCAAATTGGTCATGCAGCTAGACTCTACTCCCTAGCTGCCAACTGTTGGTTATTCTCCTCTCTCCCTCTCAAAAAGGGTAAGGCCTAAGAGCATCTCCAACAGCACTCTCCAAATTTCACTCTCCAAAAGTCATATTTGGAGAGTTCTCCAAAAATTTGACTCTCTATATCTCCTTCCTCTCCAACAGCACTCTCTATATCACACTCTCAATTTTCTCTCCCCTATATTTTAATCATATTCCATAACCGAAATATCATCTATTGTAACCACCACGCTGCAACGGTTTTTTTTCAACGGGTAAATTCGAACGGCTATATTTCAATGCGGGGATTTAAAATTCGTAATTTATTGTAACGACAACGCTGCAACGGCTATTTTTAACGGGTAAATTCGAACGGCTATCTTTCAATGCGGAGTTTAAAATTCAAATTTGTTGTAACGACAACGCGTAACGGCTATTTTTCAACGGATAAATTCGAACGGCTATCTTTCAATGCGGAGTTTAAAATTCAAATTTATTGTAACGACCAACGGCTATTTTTCAGCGGATAAATTCGAACGGCTATATTACTCTTCTCTATATATACATACCCATTTGCGCTAGAAGTATTGCACGCTTATTGTTGTTCACTACCAACAATACCTCAATGAGTCGTCGAAATTTAGTCTCGGAATGTCTCTCAGAAGACGAGGAGTCTGAGAGAAATAATGAGTACGTATTTCTTCTGACAACAGGATACGTAGCACACATGGAAGATCAGGATGTTAATGTTCCACGCCATGGCGGTTCTACTCGGCCATCAAGTCGTTCATCGCAATAGACAAGAAGGACATGCTAGACTGCTCAAGACTATTTTGCCGATCCTCCTATCTATGGCCCAACCTTCTTGAGTTTGGAATTATTCCTTGTTTATGTCTTCGGTATTATGTCGATCGTCCCTCTCCGCGGCTCAACCTTCTTTTGGCGAGGTTTCAATGAATCGTTCCTTATTTCTTCGCATATTGCATGTCAGAGAAGCGCATGATAACTATTTCATTCGTAAGAGGAATTGTCTTTGGAATTCTTGGGTTATCTTCTTTGCAAAAGGTTACCGCGCATTTCGGATGCTAGCCTACGAGTAGCAAACAGATGCTATTGATGATTATGTGCGGATTGGAGAAAGTATCGCTATAGAGAGCTTGAGAAGGTTTGTGAAAGCTATTATTGAAATATTTGGAGATGAGTATTTGAGATCTCCAAATGGTAATGACACCGCTAGATTACTTGCAATTGGTGAGGAAAGAGGTTTTAGGGAATGCTAGGGAGCATAGATTGCATGCACTGGAAGTGGAAAAATTGCCTGACATGGCAAGGCATGTATACTCGGTCATGTGCATGAGCCAACAATCATTCTAGAAGCCGTTGTCGCAAGATCTTTGGATATGGCATGCTTTTTTGGTTTACCAGGGTCTCACAACGATATTAATGTTCTTCACGATCCCCTCTCTTCGCAAAGCTAGCCGAAGGGCAAGCACTGAAGTGAATTATAGTGTGAAGCGGTCACAATTATACAATGGGGTACTATCTTGCAGATGGAATATATCCTTCGTGGGCAACATTTGTGAAGACAATACCACTCCCCAAGGAATAAGAAAAACATTTCGCCAAGCTCAAGAAGCTAGGAAGGATGTGGAACGAGCATTTGGAGTTTTACAAGCTCGTTTTGCAATTGTTCGTGGACCATTTCGTTTTGGTATCAAGAAGCGCTTAGGGATATCATGACGGCATGTATCATCATGCATAACATGATAATTGAAGATGAGCGGGATGGAGGTCGATTGACTACAATTACGGGCAATGGGAGAAAATGTTGCGATCTCACATGAAAGAACACTGATCTTTCCGAGTTTATTCAAACTCATCAATCGATCGAGAAATAGAAAAGCTCACTCTCACTTCAAGAAGATCTAGTCGAGCACTTGTGGCGCCATTATGGAGGGATGTGGCGGCGCATGATGTACTAGTTATTTTCCTTCAACTATGATGTACCGGTTTATGCATTCCAACTATGATGTACCGGTTTATGCATTCCAACTATGATGTACCGGTTATGCATTCCAACTATGATGTACCAGGTTTATGCATTCCAACTATGATGTACTCAACTCCCAAGCTTTGAAAAACAAAAGCAAAATGATCATAGTAAGGATAATCATAACTCAACTTCAAGTCCATCACAACTCAACTTCAAGTCCATCACTAACTCAAGGATAAGCAAAATAACCAATTGCATCTAGATGTAGGACCTATTACATCAATAATTAGTGAATACATCAGTGGACCTATTACACCTTGACGATTATGTCATTCTGTAAGGATAGGTAGTATTGTTGTTGTGGCCCACTCAAGCGACTAGTGTCAACGCTCATAATTCTCTCTTCTTCAACCATTTTCTTCAATTCAAACTAAGTTTTCCTTATCACAATCTTGTACTTCTCATGACCAATCCTCTCCTCCTCTTGCGCAAATGCTCGTTAAATCGCTCTTCTTTCTTCTCTTTAATAAGCTCCATTTCTTTCATTTCTTTCCTAAAGTTTTCTAATGCTTCCATGTAGAGTGAACCTGTTGCACCACTCTCAACTGCAGCTTTACCGCGGCGTATCCGCTCTTTCTCTACCTTCCTACCACTTGGCCTTCTGAGCACATCAGCTTCTGCAGTAGCAGCATTTTCATGAAAATGACTTGCATTAGAGCTAACAGGACTGGAACTACCCGGAGACGCATTGGACGATGTTTTCTGCTTTTTCTGAGATAAATGACTAGTCCACTTAGGATGGTGTTGTAGTATATTCCAGCAATGCAAGTATGCAAATAATCGCCCTTCTTCTTCTTGATACAATGATTTAGCATGGACAATCTACAAAAGGACATGTACCTTATTAACATGGACATCACTTACAACTCGGTAATTATAACATTGAGAATGACTTACCTTATCCTGCTCTGTTAGCCCGCTTTGCCGTCTACGCTCAATGCGGTCGTAACATCCACAAAACTTGTTAACATGCTCTTGAATAGATGACCATCGGTGCATAAGTGAGTTCTGACTACGCTCGGAATCGAAAGTTTTGTTCTCGTGGAAGTAATCATGTATTCTACTCCAATATGTGGTACGGGTTTGTTGGGTCCCTTGCACTGGATCCAAACTAACATTAAGCCATGCCGATACCAACATATTATCTTCATTCTCCGCAAAATTCTTTGATCTTTTATTTTGAGCTCTTGATTGGGGAGTAGAATGGTTAACTAGAGAAGGTTGCTCCCAATTGGGCTTTCATCCCAACGAATTTCACTTCCCTCGCTAATGCAGGCAGTATAGAAGTCATCCATATTGCACAAACTGTAAGCATCAATACTTAATTAAACAAAGATTCATAACAATACATGTAAAAGTACGACACGTCTTAATACGGTGAACACGAATAATAGTAGTAACTGGACTCAAAAAGTAGGTCTCATAAAAGTAGAACACGAATAACACTATCCACTTGGACTCGATACTTTCATCCTCTCTAAATTGGTAATCGTAAATTTTATCCGAATCATCACTCTCATAGTCGTGGCGCAACTCCTCGTCTCCTTCTTCTTCGTCCAACTGGATCAACCGGTTGTTCCCACCAACCCTTCGGATTGTATGGCAACCTCTTCAAGGCGAGCAGCGTCTTCGATCCCAAGTAAGAGTCCATTGAGTTCATTTCCACTCTCGCATGAGCAAGGGGAAAAATTATCGTTCACAATGTCCTTAATGTCACTTGCAATTTCCATTATGCACTTAATTGTCCAAGCATGCACTTCACTAACTTTCTTTGAATCTTTATCCATCTATATGCAAGTAAATATTACACTAACATGAGTTAAGACTTATCAACAAACAAAGAAACATGATACATGCTTGAGTGCATATGATCTTGAGTGCATAATAGAACTGAGTGCATATGAGAACTTGAGTGTATAACAGAATCGAGTGCATATGAAACATTCAATAGTCCATACGGCCCGAGTGCATATGAAACATTGAGAAATGAGCAAATTTGCATACTAATGCACTGTCTCTTCAAGACACGTCGAAATGAGCAAATTCACGCATCTCCATAACAAGAGATAAAGAATTGATATAAGGATTGAACTGTGATATGGAACTTCCTATTACCTGTAGTCGATGCCCGTTGTCAATTAGCTCCCACCAAGTTTCTTTCCTCTAATGGATGAAGTGATAAGCAATGGAAAAAGGAAAATAGTTAGAAAGACATAGGCTTAATTTGGAAGAGTACAAATTGTACAAATTAAAAGCTTATGGAAGAGTTTTTCTAACTATTGGAAGGATGTGGCCACAAGAACATACTATACATAAAAAATCTTTAGCAGGACAAATGCCAATCCATGCAGGCTCTTTAGTCTTTACTTTAACTAGAAAAGGCTACAATGCCATGGGCACACTCTCAATATTTAGACAAACAGATCTAATGAAGAACATGAGGCGATTTGACCGATCTGTCCCATACCATAAATATCCAATGTAAATACAAAAACTATGGACTTTGTTTCAGTTTTGGCTATAGTGTGTATCAATTTTGGTATTGGGACTTGGGTAATAATTATTAGGCCACAAATTAGGAACCATAATGTATAAGAAATTGAATAGGTATAACAATTGTAAGAACAGAAATATGGAGTTACTGATTTCCTTGTAAGATGCGTCATACCTACTTCTATGGTCTACCTTAAAAACGCATAGTAGCAGCATCTACAACTGATATAATCCCATCGCAGCTCATGTCTTAACTCTTTAAGACTCTAACTACATATATGAAATCTTCTATCAAACTATCATAAAATAATTATTAACATTAATGAGCCAAAGATAATACCCTTGTATTCAGGTTGACCATTCATGTATGATGCTCATATAAACACATACACATCAAACCTTAAAACATACATCGTGCACTCATCCAAAAGGATGTATCAATATACACTTCACAGATAATCTGGATATATCGATCCGCCTTACTAAGTACTATCCCATAGCATCGCTTAAAACTATTATTTGTTATCATTACGCAACAAGCAAATAAATGAGTTCCCAAAATATGGTAATATTGTAATAATATAGAAGAACGTGCTCCCTAAATCAAGCAAGATTATCGAAGCTAGAAGTAGAAATACGATTACAAAAGAACATTCTTTTTTAGATCCAAGACGCCAACCAAATCACAACATAATTGTGTAAAACATATGTTTACTACGTAATCTTCAACAGAAACATGGTAGACATTGAATACAAAATGGCAAAGAAACAGTTGAGCAAATACAATTAGACAAACAACAATTTGATGAAGAAAAAAAAGCACATTCGAGTCAACGTCAGAGGGAGGCTTTCATATCGTGGTTGGCCGAGTACTTACCACTCAAATTGTTCTGTAGAATCACCACTCAAATCCTTACGTAAATGACACGGAAGAGGAAAAATGGTGGTAGGCCGAGTACTTACCAAGAAAACGATGGAGGATGCAGATCCGAGGTCACCCAGAGCACTCGGATCTGCGCTGCACGGATGGAGAGAGGAAGATTGCACAAGAGGAAACAAATCATCGCTTTGGCCGAGTACTTACCAAGATTGGCCGAGTACTTACCAAGAAAAAGTTAGCCGATCCTAAGGAAACAAGAAAATGGGGAGCATACCGATGCTAGATCCACCGTCAATGCCTCGTTGGGGTTGGGGATCGCCGGTGGCTTATGGAGGGAGAGAGCGAGTGGAGATGGCGGCGCGCCCGTGACCGAGTGGAGGTCGGTATGCTTGCGGCGCCGGTGGCTTGCGGCGGCGACCGAGTGGAGGTCGCGACGGAGATGTCAGAGCGAGAGAGTGGAGAGGGGACGACACTCCGTGCTCGCGACGGAGGACGAGGGAGCGAGAGAGTGGAGGCCCTGGAGGGGGGACGACGATCCGCTCGGTCGCGCGAACAAGCTTTCAGTTGCGCCGGAGGGGATAGCGAGCGGAGAGAGAATCGCCAAATGTAGCGAGTCTCTCTCCGCTCGCAAGATTTCCAGAAGAGGATGGCGATGCTTTTGGAGAGGTGTTTTTCCAGCAGTTCGCTATTCTTTACAGATAGAGAGCAGGATACCAAGTCTCTTGGAGATGCTCTAACTCCCCCACAAAAAGAGAGGAGGCAAGGGCGGCAGCCATACCAATCAGTCACCTCCATGTCGATCAATGGCTTCGGACGGCTTGCTCTAATTGTCTCGTGAGAAATTTGGAGGGGCTTAATTTCTTCCGCTTTGACATAGGCGTGAGTTTGTAGGAGGTAGGATATATTTCTGACGGCAAAATTATATATATATATATATATATATATATATATATATATATATATATATATATATATATGAAGCCTTTTCTGTACTCTTGGGAGTACGTACTCCTACATCCAGTATACCACTTAAACGAATGTGTTATACTCTTTTATCATTTTCAATATACTCAAATAATAATTCTAAGATACTATAATGCGATATTGTTGAAAAAAAAATTTCATCGGTGCCATTTATTTCTAGGTATATACCGTTTTTCATGTATAAAAAGAGTATATAAACAAATTATGCTATAAAGTGTGGGTTTTGATGAAATTTTTCGTGAAACTCACTTTGGAGTATCTTATAATTAGTATTAAAGTATACTCAAAAGGATAAAGAAGTATAATAACATCATTTATGCAGTATATTGAGAATGGGAGTACATACTCCCAGGAGTATGCAACCATTTTCCTAATATATATATATATATATATATATATATATATATATATATATATATATATAGGGCATATTCGGTGCAAACCTCCTTACCGTGAAAACTACGTGTAAAAGTTTTGAAAAATTCTCAAAAATTATCATAGGTAGGGAGGTGAGGTTCTACAACCCTGTAAAATTTGAAGACCAAACTCAATCGCATTTGGAAGATATGAAAAAGACAAATTCAGTATGAATAGTAATTTTTCACTGTTTGGTACTATTCATTTTGCAATTTGTCTTTTTCATATCTTCCAAATGCGATTGAGTTTGGTCTTCAAATTTTACAGGGTTGTAGAACCTCACCTCCCCTACCTATGATAATTTTTTGAGAATTTTTTCAAAACTTTTACACGTGGTTTTCACGGAGTTTTCACGGTAAGGGAGGTTTGCACTGAATATGCCGCCATATATATATGAGCAGTGATTCTATGTTTTTTCTTCTAGTACAAGTTTTATAAATCTTGAAGCAAGCGAAGGGGTGAGTAATTATCATCTACTTTTCATTCATGCTTTAATAGTTGTGCAACTTTTAAAAAGAAGAGCATAGAAGCACCTCTCGTGTGTGTATATATATATATATATATATATATATATATATATAGGAAGCCTTTTTCGTACTCTTGGGAGTATGTACTCCCACCTCCAGTATACCACGTAAACGAATACGTTATACTCCTTTATCACTTTTAGTATACTTCTATAATAATTCTAAGATACTATAATGCTACATTGTTGAAAAAAATTAATCATAGATCTTTATTTTTTAGCTATATACCCATTTTCATATGTAAAAAGAGTATATAAACAAATTATGCTATAAAGGGTGGACTTTAATGAAATTTTTTGTGGAATTCACTTTGGAGTATCTTATAATCAGTATTAGAGTATACTTAAAAGGATAAAGAGGTATAACAACATCATTTAAGCGGTATACTGAGAGTGGGAGTACGTACTCCCAAGGGTATGGAACCATTTTCATATATATATATATATATAACTTTAAAACAATGCAATTGACACATTATCTAGTTATTATCTAGTTTTTATAATCGGTATTGCCATGATGCATATGCACACTATATTTATGCCGCACGCCGTGAGCCCACCACACTATCTAGTCTCCTCTCCCACATGCATCTTCTTCCCCAACATTTTGTTGCATTCGATTGAATTCATTTGTTGAATGTTTTATATTTGATGTTGCATCTAGTTGCACTCAAAACTAGATATATGCAAGGTTTTAAATTTTGTTTTTGGTATATATCTTAGAGGTGGCCGAAATCCAAAATATCGGTGGGATGTCGGAATTTCAAACAAAATCAGAACGAAATCCAAAAAAACCAAATTTCAAAACCGAGATTTTCGAGATTTCGGCCAAATTAAACCGACCAAAAAATGATCAAAAACACATCAAAAAATTTTAAAATTTTCTGTGGATGGTCTTGACACTAAATCCAATCAAATCCGGTCCACAAAAATAAAAATCTGGTAAAAATTGCCGAGATTTCGGTCCAAATCACCGAGATCTAACTGATTTTTGAAAGGTACGTAGCATTTTGAATTTTTTTAAAAAAATTAACCGGGCTTAGAAGTCCAAAATCGAAAATCTCACCATGATTTAGATCCATGATATATGTCACTCTAGTTTCTGATTCCTTTTATATATGCCGTTATCTCCTGTTTTCCTCCTTTCCTATTATTTTCTCCTCTTTTCCCGTATAATTCTAAGTGAAGTTTAAGATACCCCAAACTCTTTTCTGTTTCTTGCCTGATTCTTGTTTTAGATAAGGACCCATTGGAGATCCATTCGAGACCAAAGCACACCACACGCAGGTACCACAAAGCCAGAATTCCAGAGCGAAACGCTGTCGAGACTCGAGACGCCAACCCGCCCGTCGAGCTCGTCGCTCCCTAGATTCTCGCCACTCGATCCCTCGTCCCCCAAGCTCATCGCCGTGGCCAGTACCCGAGTTCCTCACTGCAAACTGTACAAAAATGCTCGCTCTGTAAGGTGGTATGACTGCGATTCTTGGGAGAGGGAGCTCCTCACGCTGAGGTTGCCACACAGCCCGAGCTCCTCACCGCCGCTGCTGCTTCGGCTGGGACTGGGAGCACCGCCGCTGGGGAAGAACCACTCGCCTGCCCTTGTGATCGAGCTGAGCTGTTCTTATGGTTGGACTTGCTCGAGAGGAGTCAGAGTGGACGTGGGCAGCGGATTAGGCTTTTTAGGACCAGTCCATGCCACGAAGGGCATAGGTCAGCCTAAGGCACGGCTTGGCGCGCCTGCGAATGGGCTGTGCCGGCACGGCATGGTTGTTAGGGCTGTACTGGCCTGTAAACCGAGTATGGTGGGCGGTATAGCTTGGCACGACGAGATGGGTCGTGCTCGTGCCAGGCACAGCCCGTCACAGTGGCGAGCAGGCATGGTTTGGCACGGCCTACTCGCGGCACGCCGCACGACACGAAGCATGCTGCGTGGCACACGACAGGAGAGGGAGAGAGAGACCGTGAGTGTACCTGGCTTTGCCACGCTTGCCACATGACGGTCATCGCATGCCCGATGACAGTCGCTGCACTTCCGCACCATACCATGGTTGACGTAGGCCCCCACGGTCACTACGCCCACGCCATGCTCGGCACGCTCCCGCACCACGCGTCGCCGCACACTCCAGTGTAGATGTGGGCATTTTCAGACCGAAATTGAAGAAATTAACCGAACTGATTTAACTAAATATTTCGGTTTTTATTTCGTGTGCCGAGCACCCCATGAAGAAGCTCTCCTCAACCAGACCCCCAATTCACCCTGATCTTATCCCCATCTCTTTCTCTCCCCTCCCCCCCCCCCTTCTCAAGCCTCTCTCTTTCTTGCAATTTTCTTCTTGGTTTGATCTCTCTTTTGTTTCCCCTTCTTGTTATCACTTGAATAAATCTCATTCTTTTTTCCTTCTATTTTACATAGCCCTACATGTAGTTTCCTGTATTTGTTTGTTGCTTTTGCATTTCTCTGTTTTTTAGCTTATATTTCAAAGATTCTAGATTCAGATTGCTTTAGATTTAGCTATGCCTTAGTGTCGATATACATTGTTATTGTGGTAAAATTCTGGGTTGCATTATAAAGTTGAGGAAAATTTTGCTTTCTTGCACTTGACCAGTGCTGCTTGCCAAATCTCCATTGTAAGGAATGCCTAGGCTTTGTCAATGGTAACCCTCCTGACATATTTCAATTTACTGAAAAATTGAAACAACTGAACTGAATTTGATTCGAGAAATTCAGTAGTCAGTTTAAAAAAACTGAATTATTTTTAAACCGAGCCGATTTGGCCGAAAAAACCAAATGCTCACCTCTACTCCCGCGCCATGGCCGCTTGCCATGCTTAGCACGGTAATCATGCCGCATGTACGCTCATGCCATGCCTGTGGAACGCCTCGCTTGTCATGGTCACCGAGCTGTACCACACTCATGCCTCGCTTGCCATGGGTCCCTGCCATGGCGGAGAGGCCAGGGGAGGTGAGAGGGGTGAGCCAGCGCAAGGGAGGCGAAGGTGGAGCCAGCACCGAGGGAGGCGGAGGTGATAAGGAAGGTGAGGGAGCCATGGCGGAGGGAGGCCGAGGCAGCGGGGGAGGAGCCGACACCGAGGGAGGGAAGCGAGAGGGCTATGTGGAGGGAGGCGGAGGGGGCGAGGAGGTCCGAGGGAGGGGGTGTGAGGGAAGCGAGGAGGTGAGCCGGCGTCGAGGGGGGCGAGGAAGAGGAGTCGGAGAGGCGCTATATGTGTGTTGGGGGGAGCCGGGGGAGAGAGAGAGAGAGAGAGAGAGAGTGGGGAGGATAGAGAGAGAGAGATTGAAAGAGAGTGGGGAGGATAGAGAGAGAGATTAAGAGACAGCGATAGAGAGAGAGAGAGGAAGCAATGGGCAAGTGGATTTTCCTTAGCTTGCGAAAGCGATGTGATGATACTAAGAGATAGAGAGAGTGAGCAACGGGCAAGTGATATGGTGAATGAAAGAAATAAAGTCGATTCTTTAGACAACGGGCAAGTAACGTTCGCCTAATTGATTGGTATAAAACCCCCCTCATCTTCACATTTCTTCAACACATGATCAATAGTCTCTTTGCTATCTCCCTTTGCTTTCTCACTACTCTCCCTTTGCTCTCTCACTACTCTCTCAAAGATCAAAATGTATGGCAAGAAAAAGTCAGGAGAGGGAGTAGAAGAGCATGCCCCCGCACTCCTAGTCCCCCTCCCTCGTATCACAAGATCGATCCTCGCCAACTCTCCTGAGCATAGGAGACTATGACATGGATGATTATCGTATAGACGGTATGGAGGGCAACGAGGATATCTCTTACCTTCCCGAGGGGTTACCTCCATGCCAAACCCTGATGCCATTACATCAGTGCAAGCAGTGCTCAAAGGTTTTGGCAATTGACGGGCATGATGCTGGTAACATATGGATATAATAGTTGAAATTGAGGATGGACATGAGGTAGCGGATGCTATTTGTAAATATTATCAAGCTAAATTATTTGCACATGCATGTAGAGGAACATGTCATCTCAAGCGACATACAGAGACACACTTGAAGAAGATATCGACCAGACGAAAGACAGGAGAGGTCGTCCAGACCTAGCTTAACTTCAACACCAACGGTTCGGTAATCACATGGATATACAATGCTAAGGTAGCTAGAGAGCAAATTGCATGATATGTAGTTGCGAGGATCTTCCCCTTATAATGGGTGAGAGCTGTAGTTTTGAAAGAATGATCCAACATGATTTTTGCCCATCATACCAACATGTTAGTAGAAGAACAACTACACGTAACATATATGCAATGTACAAACGTAAACTAGCAAACTTAAAAGAGAACTACAAGAGAGTTAGTTTTTTCTTTGCTTTGACATCAAATATATAGACTTTATCCCACAAAGAGCAGCCTATCTTAGTATTATCGCACATTACTTGGACGAAGACTACAACCTAAACAAAAAGATCATAGGGTTTAGACTAATCAATAAGGCACACATCGGAGAGGCTATCGCTACACGTGTACTCGAGGTTATTAGTAAATTTAAAATAGAAGTAGAATTATTGTGATCACTCTTGACAATGCATCATCTAACATGACGACCATGGAGTATCTTACACCGCACCTGAAGACTTATATCGTAGGTTTCAATCTACACCAGATATGCATATGCTACATCATTAATCTCGTTGTGCAGGCATATTTGAATGTAATGAACATAGTTCGAAGAAAATTATCTGTTTTGCAGGGTGCCTTCGAGGGAATATGTGAAGCATCTGATCTAGATTTTTCTGAGGCTTATACTCATGTTCATAACGAGTTTTTTTTATATTTTTTTGACAAATCTCTACTATATAAAGTGAGAGTTTCTTCCCACGTCACATTAATTGCTATGTTTAATTACCCTACTTAATTGCCCTGCTTAATTGCCCTACGCAAAAAACGAAGCGTTGCTTTAATTAGTCAGCTTTCGCAAGAAACGAAGCGTTAAAGATAGATGTTTGATCTTATGAAATAGTATTTTTTTTATTTTTTAATCTTTATTTTTCGTTATCAATTTTGTTTTTCGTAGCAACGCACGGGCATATAACTAGTATTATGAAAAGGTTGGCAGCATAACTGAAGCAAAAAGAAGTGCCTCAAAAATACAACAAGTACAAGGCACTTCGAGCATTTCACACGTTTGGAAGAAGCTAAAAGGGAAAACATCTAGTTCATCTTCAAAAGCACTGAGTAGGTCGCAATGAAATCCATGAGTAGATATCAACAACTATCTCGACACGCCTTTTGTAGGGACTAAGCTTGAATCGGCGATGGTAATGAACTCAACTTGCTCTTGTGGTGGAAGAATCACCAACGTATTTATCCTGTGCTACTGTAATTTGCACATGATGTACTTGTGGCTCCAGTGTCCACCGTCTCATCAGGAGCCACTTTCAGTTTGGTTAGGAGGATACTTAAGCCAAGGAGATCAACTCTCACGCATGAGATGGTTGAGACAATCACATGCCTCAAAAACTAAGAGTGTGCAGATGAGATAACACAACATCGGACCGAGGATCTGAAAATCATGGAGGTGTTGGCCAACTTTGACCACCTCGACCTTGACTAGTGTATGTATATGTATGTAGTTATTGTACTATTTTTCTTACCGGAGGTACCCTACACTAAGGTGTAAGGTTTTTAACGAGGCAGCAACTATGTACCTATTCAAGAATGAAAAAAATTTAGTTCTTTTCCCAATATTTGTGTCCACTATCTTAGTCTCGTGCATCTCTGGCTCCTTTGCTCTCGTCGTAATAATGCAAATGGATTAGGCTTGGATCGGCATGGCATGAAGCTAGAACGACTCTCTAATGGATGGTGCCTGGACTTGCCGATGACGAGTCAACACAGCATGGCGGCCGACTGGGCCATCGTGACACGACATAGCCTAGGTCCGCAGCCTGTAGTGTCCGTGCTATACTATGCTGATATGATGCCCACATCTAGTCAAGAGTGAACGTGGTGAGTGACCGTAACAAAGCCTTTACAATGCTCCTTCTAGACCCAGTACTGCCCGCTAAGGTTTCAACACTGAAGGGACTAGTTACCACACTCAGGCCCCCTTCTTGCGCCATGCGAGTCTACCCGTACACCCAGGTCTCACACCACCATGACAGTACCGAAATCTAGATGTCACAAATTAATCAGCTAGGCCTGTCACATTCTAGACATGTGGTTGTATGTTAGACTCAGTTTAAATTCTTGCAAGGTTAAGTCCTTAATTGACCAAGGTATGGCTTCCAAAACATTGACAAATAGACAAATCATCAAAACCAAATGCGACCGCCCAAGTGTCACACATGGCCCACCAATAAACACACTTACCACTTGCTCCAGTTTAAATTATTTTATCACCCCAATTGATTACCATGCACCACGTGCCATCAACATTGTCAACAACATATGTCACATTTTCATAAACATGTTCGATATCTCATTAAGTCCAGATTAATCTTGACATTTTAAAATTATATCAATAACACGTAGGCTAAGCAAACTATTTACAATCTAGTTATCCCATGTTGGCAAATTAATAGTGTCCAACTATTATTCCATAATCTAGGGTGACAAATGAATCATGGCATACAAATTATAAAGACAAGGTGGCATAAATCAAATAATATGTTTATCTATTCCCAAATTAATTGAAATCATTTTAATTCAAGCTAGCATGCAATAATTTGAAACAGCATAATTTTAAAAGTGGGATCAACATGATCAAAGCACAACTTGTCTTGGAAAAGGTCTCGATCTTGCTCTGGACTAGCTCCTTGTGTTAGCACTTCTTCACCTTCATACCCTTCCGGCACTTCGACATCTACGTGAAACAAGCACATAAGCAATAAATACCCAAAAAGAGAGTGCAGCAAGACTCCAAAAATTAAATTAAATTAACCATTAAATAGAGCACAAATTTACAAATTTTTAGGCTATGGAATCACCTCAATCAGAGTTCGTATGAGCAAGAACGAGCAATTCGAAGTTTGAAAATACATTAAAAATAATAAACCAAATTAAACGAATTATTTTTCTACTAAAAAACCCGTATTATGATGTCACCATGACAACAGCACCAGATTTGATTTTGGCTAAATTATTTTCCTAAAGAAAATTCAGAATTACGACGTCACCATGATGTCAGCAGCTAATTAAATAAAACAAACTATTTTTTGGAAAATCGTTATTATGCTAACACATGGGCCTGCTGATGTCACGTGCACGCGGCTCGGTTGGCTGACAGGTGGGCCCGCTGGCTGATGTCATGCTGACGTCAGCGGCGACCGACGCTGGCCAACGGTGCCTCGGCTCTTGTTCCCGAGACGTGGCAGCCGTCGATTGGCTGAGTGCGCGGCAAATTCGATCCACTCATTTGAAATCCGACGGTCTGGATTCGATCAAACCTGCACAGTTTCTTCGCTAACGTGGGCAGTCTTGGTGACTGCCACGCGTCTGGATCTAGACCGACCGATTCTGATCGAACGTCTAAAACTCGCCCTATGCAGATCTACGTGATCTAATTCAAACCGTCCAATCCAAAATCTACGGCTCCGATCGGATATATCCCATTGCAACCCCAGGACATGTGGAGAGCCATTCCGTAGTCCATGTGGTGCTATCGGAATCATTGATTGTAGATCTAACGGCTATGATTCCCCCTAAGGCTACGATACACGATCTAATCCAAGCCGCTCACCACAGGTCCTACGGTTGAGATCTACTCCAGTCTACCGCAATGAACCCCTATAGGATTTGAACGCGTGGCATTGCCTAGGCCGTCGGATCTTGATCGGGTGGTCACAACGCTTCGTGAACTCCGGCGGTGGCATGACAGCTCAGTTTCCCCAGACACAAAGACGATGACCTGTTCTGAAGTGCTCCGGTGATCCCTTGGCAATGTGAGATCTCCCACCGAATGCAACTCATCACGAGGACCTCAGATCTGGGCTCCCCACGGTGGAACACAGCTCAACGACGGTGGAACGAAGGAAAAAATCGAAGCGGCGCTTAATTGAACTACGGCGAGCAATCTAGGGCAGTGTAAGGCTCCTTAGTTACGTGCACTAGGGCAAAAGAGATGGCGTGAAATAGCGGTCCTCGGGCGACACTCCATGCCTTAAATATCGGCCCGAACGTCGAGTTTGGCGTGGATTTCGCGACGTTCTTGACTCGGATGGCGGAGTCCGGCGCCGACACGGCTTGGTGATGTGGCCTCAATCTCGCTGTCCACGCAGGCACGAACAAACGGCTCACAGCGCGACATGATCCCAGCCGCACGATTCAGATCGCGCGATGGAAGGATCTAGGGTTAGGGTTTTGCGAAGCGGTACAGGCCATGGGCTGATGGCGCGGGCCGATTTAGGCTGGGCCAGATTCGGTCCAAAGTCAATGGGCTTCAGCCCAAACAAGCTTTTTACTTTTTCCAGATTTTATTATTTAAAATAATTCTAGTAATTCGAATCAAGCGAGAAAAAAATAGGAAAAATTCTAGAAAAATTCCAGAAAAATTCTGGAAAATATTTTGAGACATTTTGAATTCAAATAAAATATTTCCAATAAAACTTTATATGAAATTTCTAAATATTTAAATAATTCAATAATGACTTAATTCGAATTAATTCTAAAAATTCCAAATACACATTAAATGCAAGAAGAGCAAAATTTGGGATGTTACAATAGAGTATCAGTTCTCTTCTCCATACGCCCCTCAGCAGAATGGCATTTTGGAGAGGGCGAACATGATACTGGTAGAGATGGCAAGGACGATGCTAGATGAATACACCACTCCTAGGAAGTTTTGGGCTGAGGCTGTAGCTACAGTATGCCATGTTGCTAACAAAGTTTTTCTTAGGGCATACTTGCACCGCACTTCTTATGAGTTGAGATATGGTTGAAAGCCCAGTGTTTCACATTTTCGTGTTTTTGGTTGCAAGTGTTTTTTTCTTAAAGTCTGGGAAACTAGATAAGTTCGAGTTATATTTTGCTGATGGGATCTTTATAGGTTACTCGACTTCTTCCCGTAGCTATAGGATTTTGGCTGTAGAATTGGGTAGGATGATAGAGACCTGTGAGGTGACTTTTGACGAGGCTAGTCCAGGTGCTAGGCCAGACATTTCAGGCTCTTCTCCTCTTTCCCAGTCTATCTTTGCAAAGGATGAGGATGATGGAGATGAAGGCGTTATGCCTGATCTAGTCCCCTCTGCACCTGAGGTGCCTCTAGTCTCCATTTTTGCACCTCAGGTAGACTAGCCCTTACCCTCAGACTCATCAGCAGCTAGTGACTCTGTTCCTACTTCTCCCACGTAAGAAGTAAAGGTCACTTCTACTTCTGGATCTTCCCGCCATATTAGAGATGTCATCCACCTGATCAGATGATCGATGATTTGTTCAATCATGTCACACGCTTGAAATCGGGTCTGTCTTCCTTCTACCTCCATTCTACCTTTGTTGCCTCTTTTGAGCCGAATGATGTTTCTCATGCATTATCTTATGAGTTTTGGATTAATACTATGCATGAGGAACTCGAGAACTTCGAGAGGAACAATTTATGGCAGCTTGTCGAGCCCCATCTGGTCATAATGTCATTGGGACCAAGTGAGTGTTCAAGAACAAGCAGAGTGAGGATGGGGTAGTCATCAGGAACAAGGCTAGGCTAGTCACTCAGGGATTTACTTAGGTGGAGGGTCTTGACTTTGAGGAGACCTTCGCCTCTGTAGCTAGATTAGAGGCCATAAGGATCCAACTTGCATTCTCGGTATACAAGGGCTTCAAGCTTTATCAAATGGATATCAAGAGTGCATTCCTTAATGGCTATATTGAGGAAGAGGTTTATGTCAGGCAACCTTTAGGATTTGAGAACCCCAAATACCCAAACCATGTTTACAAGTTTTCCAAAGCCCTATATAGGCTTAAGCAGGCCCGTAGAGCTTGGTATGAGAGGTTTAAGAGCATCTCCAACAGTTTCCTATAATGTGACTCCCAATAACCCTGGATTGGGAGCTTTCTAAAGTTTTTGGGCTTTAAAAAAAGACCATTCTCCAACAGTTCCTATTCCCCCCCCAAAAAAATAGTGATTGGGAAAGCACACGAGCGTCCAATATCTGGCCACTTCGGCCGGAGTTTTTGGGTGTGCAGAGATATTGGGATTCCGATAGGGTAACTGTTGGAGCAGTAATTTTTTCATTTATTCCTAAAAAATGATTTTAGGAATGAGTTTTGGGAACTATTAGAGATGCTCTAAGTCCTACCTTCTTAGTCATGGGTTTGATATGGGTAAGGTAGACAAGACATTGTCTGTCAGACATGTAGACTCGGACTTTCTACTCGTCCAGATCTACATCGATGACATCATCTTTGGTGGCTCCTCGCATGCTCTTATCTCTCAATTTTTAGAAGTTATAAGCATAAATTTTGAGATGAGCATGATGGGCGAATTGAGCTACTTCCTTGGCTTCCACACCAAGCAAACCTAAGAGGGTATTTTCTTGCATTAAGGCAAGTACACTCGAGACCTCTTGAGATGCTTCGATATGTCTGACGGAAAGCCGGTGATGACTCCTATGGCACTTGCTAATTTATTAGCACTTCTCTTATCTCTTGGTCTTCTACGAAGTAGTCTGAAGTTGCACAGTCCACTGCAGAAGCCGAGTATGTTGCTGCAGCCAGTTGTTGTAGCCAGGTGCTCTGGATGAGATCGACTCTACGGGACTTTGGGTTAGTTTTTGATAGTGTTCCACTTTTCTGTGATAACACTTCAGCTATTCATATTGCCAAGAACCCAGTGCAACACTCTAGGACCAAGCATATTGATATTAGATATCACTTCCTTAGAGACCATGTGGAGAATGGTGATATAGTGTTCTAGTTTGTGGAGAGTGGCCACCAGATTGCCGATATCTTCTTGAAGCCTTTGGATAGATCTAGGTTTGTTGCCCTGAGAGGAGAGCTTGGCGTCGTGTGTCCAAGATCATATTTATTTTCAACATTTCCTTTTCTGTTTGCATTTTCTGGGTGCTTTTGGGCTAAGTCTTAGCTGTGGAGTTCACTTCACTTAGACTTCTGGCATGCTTCTGCATGGACTTCTCCATACGGTATTATCTCTCTTCTCTCTTGGTCAAGTTCCCTCATAGTCTTGTAGGTCTAGCAGGTGTTGGGCTCCCTGGGTAGACAGGGTCTACGTGTACTCCCTAGCTCGAGTCTGTAGAGTTAGCTTTCCTATGTTAGTCATATGGGGAAGATGAGAGCGAGTTTGAGCTAGAGTGTTCTTCACTATCTTATCTATTCTCCATAGTCCACCTAAACTGTCAGTTTCATGACTTTCCCTTCGCATCCTATATTTCTGTTTTCAGTTGAGGGGGAGTTTCTAGAAACTGATCATCATGCATTGCATATAGACTTGTTTTTGTATTTATGATCTTTGTCTATTATGCAATTGAATTAATTATGATAATATGCACCTTTCTACTTTTCTAAGGATCTTTGCTAGCTTAGTCTTATCCAAATTGTACTAATTCATCGTGCTAAGCTTGATGAACCTTAAAATTGAGCTTTAATGAAAACTTGATGAAAACCTGTAGCTTTTACTTGCTATATTTCTTTACTAGGTGCTAATGCTATGCCTTGTGAAGTCTTGGGTTTCTACTAGTACCTAGAGTAACTTGGGTTTAGCTAGTTTGTTGTATTCTAGAATCCTCAAAATGCTCATGAATCTAAGTGCTGAAAATGTTAAAAAATTAACTTGTGTGTAGTTAAATTGATCTTAACACCTTACATTCACGAAACTACTTCCCATTGCACTTGATATGAACTTGGGATGTATTGTGTATGATCAAGACCATTCTTTTAAGTTTCATGCTTGAGATGGTCAAATATGGCTTGAGTCAGTTAAATAGAAAAATGCAACAACAAAATTGAGGAAGAGAGTGAAGCCTAGGAGACCTTTTTCGATGGCTCCTAGTTGAGGTTGTGTTGCACTAGGATAAACTCCCTAAACCTCAAGGTTTGTGGTGAATATTGAAGCCTAGGAGGCCTTTGTTGATGGCTCCTAGTCGATGATGTGCTTCACTAGGATAAGTTTTGTAAACTGCATTGTATGCATTAAAATCTAGAATTTGCATTTAAAAGATGATTGAGCAAGAAGGTTCTCTTATGCATTTGTAGCTTCCCAATGTGTTGACTAAGTTGAACTCTAGTATATCCATTTGATCCTTGCATAGCTTTGCTTCTAGTCTTGAAATTATGCTAACTGTTGCTCTTGTTGAAATCACACAAAAATGGCAAAATTTCTTTTGTTCTAGCTAGAAAAAAAATAAAATATGCAATGGGGTATGACTTAGTTTAGCATAATTTGAATTTAAGTATCTTGGTGTCATCCTTTATCTAAAATAGTCACTTGGATACTCTTCAAAGCTCATCAAGAATGCATTTCATGCATACATACTCTCTTGATGCCTATATTGCCAAAAGGGGGAGAAAATATGAAAAATGCATCTTAAAGGGAAGAAAATAAAAAAAAATATGAAAAAAATGCTTTCGCATGATCATGGTGAAAATTTGTTCTTTTATTTGGATCATGAGCAAAATTGCAAAATTGAGCTTTTATTGACTTTTCTCGATTTTTAGAGTATTTGTGGAAAACTTGTTCTTTCTCTTGATTTGCTCTAAAATTCTTCTTTCCTACTTAGTCATGAACTTGCTTTCTCTTTTAGATTGACCAAGTATGGATTTGCAATAAAATTTCTTTCTTCCATTCTTTTCAAACTCAAATTTATGCCTTTTTTTAGTGATTTGTCAATATACTCATCAAGTGGGAGATTGAAAGACCATGTAGAGGTCTATCCATATTTTCTGATCCGTAATTGACTTTATTTGAGCTAAGTGTGCTTGGGTTTGAGTTTGATTTGAATTATATTTGAGATTTAAGAAATTGGATGATTATTGCATATCATTTTGGACATTGCTACATGATGTGTTTCCTTATTTTTGATGGTCGCAGGACGTCGGCATGAGGTCATGGTGAGGCGAAGGATGACCAGGACTAGGCGAGGTGCATCGGAGGTCGAAACGATCAGGGATCGCCAGAGGATGATCAAAGATGGAATTGCTGTAAGCCATGGAGGCAAGGAAATAGTTTGGATGCTATCTTGGAACTGCTCGGATCAAGGAGGGCCATTGGATTGCGGTTTAAAGGATGAAGTAATGGCCAAGTTAGCTCACTTTGAGAAGTGTGCAAAACCCGTTATGCTATTGGATTGTGGGTTAGCCCATTTATGAGGGAGTGAATCTCAACCGTTGATACGATTTCTTGAGGGTCAAGAAAGTATCAAGGGTGGAGATTGCTCTAAGGTTGCTATAAATAGAGGGGTAGGGTATGCCTATCCTCTTAAGTCTTTGGGGAAGGATTTTGGTTGTGCTCTTTTGAGCTTTGCCCACCTTGTTGTGAGGCATTGTAAATCATTCCTCTTAAAACAATGAAAGTTTAATTTCATTCTCTATTCTGAATTTACTTTCCGCATTTACATTATGCCTTTATTTTACACAATTTAAATTTAGTATTTACTTTACGCATTTACATTCTCGCAAATTAATTTTCGCAAGTTGGATTTGCCTCCCCTCCTACTTACTTTTGCTTCTTTTTGCTGAAAATGAGTGATTGATTAGATGAATTCTCCCAGATCATATCCCAATCTGTAACACCCCGGCATTTAATATGCCCGAATGCTACCAAACATAGACCAAACAACCTCTAAATACCATAAATAAAAAATTACAGCAAAGGAGTAATGCTAAAAACCGACATTTCGGCAGCATCTCCTTTGTTTTAACAAGAATTGAAGGAATCACAATAGCATAGCAATATAAGGCAATATGAGAGACATCTAAAATAGCAATAATTAAAGGTACGACGACCAAATAAGTCTAATTCCAAACACTCAATGCCTCCATGAGCCAAACGAACAAAAAGACTCTCATAACGCAAAGCTAAACCATAAAGCATTAAGCATCACACTAGTTTATTGTCAAAAACCAATTGAACGACTTGTGGGACAATTGAGTGAAGCTACGTGTAGAAGTGTGACTATTTTCCTTCCCCGCATGCCGATCTCAAGATACCTAAAACAACAAGAAAGCACAAGCGTGAGTTCAACACTCAGCAAGCATATTGTAATGGTACACAAGAACAAATACATGGCTACAACATCTCATATCATGTCTATCATCTCATTCATGATCCCATATCAATAACATCATCATTATGTATGCAATGGATGCGATGCTCATGTCTCCTTGGAAACTCATACCGGTATGGTTGAGTACACACCCGTCGGTATGCACCCTCTCCCCCCTTCCATCCCGAAGATGGAGGGTGCCTACTCCTCGCTTCCGTTCACCGCGGTGAATGGAATCACGATGTAGGACTTACTCATTGGCTCTCCGGAATAGTCATAACTTTCTCACCGACCTTCCCCGGATTAGTTATGACTTTCTCACCGTCCGGGCCATGTAACATGCCATGTATGCAAACATGCCAACATCATAAATAACTTGTACATTAACACATGGCATCATAACATAATAAACATATTCATCATATCATTGGCAATCATTAAGGCATGGCATGTGAACATATCATGTATTCAAATTCAATCTCAACCAATCTAGCAATTACAACCCGCTACCCATTCCAATACACTTGCCTCAGCCACGGGTGTCGGATTGGCGAGAAGTAGAAGGCACTCCCAGGGTCACACCACTTTCACATAGGTACCACACACTCACAAACATGTCCACAAAATAGTATGCAAACCCTCTTAAAACCCGACGTCGCAAACTACTCGCTAAACCCAAAAACAGAGGTTTTGTCCCGTCGGGACAGCAGCCTTCCAAAAGGCGTAACTTGGGTTCTAAGACTCCGAATCGAATAAACGAGTACATCTTCGCGTAGCTTAGGAAATTTTCTAACTTTTTCTAAGTATACAGAAAGACTGATTCGGACTCTAAAGTTGTTTAATCTACAAAATACGGTGATCTGCTCCAATCACGTCACAGATTTTAATACGTTCGATAAAACGATCATAACTTTCAAACGGCTGGGCGGAATTGGACTTTCTTTATACCCACTGAAATGTATTGAAATTACCTACAACTGCTTCAACAGTCGTACGACCAAATTCCGACTCTAAATTGATGAAAACCCAAACCCTAGGTCGACTGCTCATGCTGCCCGAAACAGAGAACGTGGTAAACTCAAGATTCCATCTTATCTACTCAATTCCAGCAGCACAAATTGATCTAAAAACGTGATAATCACCCTTAGAACAGATCCTAGACCAACCTCAAGGATTCCCATGGCCATGCCTTCGCCCAACGCACGAAAACCCAATGGATCTTCTCCCGGTTCGCGCGATCTCCTTCCTCGCTCCAAATCCACCGGATCTCCTCGTCGCGGAGCGCTCCAATGGATGAACCTTTGAGGTGGTGAGGTCAAGAACTCACCTAGGTGCAGCAAGGGAGGTGGAGAGGTGGGGAGAGCAAGGGGGGAGCACAAGAGGGAGAGGGGAGGTGGGGCGGCTAGGGCACAAGGGGAGGTGGAGGGGGCGCACAAGAGGGAGGTGGGGGCGCATAAGGGACAGGGAGAACCCCCCTTTTACCAGCCCACACAGGAATCCTACTCCTAAATGGACTCAAACTCTCCCCCACCAAGGCCCACGACCCTTTCCCTAGGCCCAAAACTCCCCGGAAAGGGCCAAACTCCCGGAAACGGCCCGGAAACGCTATTAACCTCCATACCTTATGGTTTTAACCTTAATTCCATATTTCATAATGTTTTTGACCTCAACAGTCACATTATATAAGGTTTCGACACTCCGTGGTGTCACACAATCCTTTAGGCAAGTCTTGATTCAATTTTTGGAAGAAACTGATCTTTTTGTTTAAAATAGAGAATCTTTGGTAGATCATATGCCTATCTTGATTTCTTACTTACTTTGATGTGTGGGGCAGTCCCCAAGATCATCTTGATCATCTAAACCCTGCGAGAAAGTCCAAGATAAGATTTTCAGTTTATTCGTTTTAAGTGATGTGTTTAGTTGATCTTTACTTTTCCAGTAGGTGAAAAAGTTTTATTTGGGATCATTCACCCCTCTCTGGTCGACATCTCGATCTTTCAAATCTAATCAAAGCAGGGGTAAAAGGGGAATTTCACTTGAGAATAGATGGGGAAAGAGGATAAAAGAATGGGAAGTAGAGGAAAATAGAGGATATCCTCTTATATAAATGGAAATCAGAAATTGAAGTGGCATACATCTAATTTCATGAAATCGAATGATATCTTACCAATTATAATATTTAAAGTAGTGCGTGTGTGTGAGACCTCGGATCAGCTATCCGAAATCTCCTGTGCATTTCCGTACTAGTCCCAGATCAGTAGCTAGTACACACAGTCAACAGTGATACTTCATTGCCGAACATAACGAAAATTGTAACATAAATATTAAAGTATGGGCCACATGGCCACTTATTATAATACTCGGTCAAAAGACCGGAGACATGCCAGCGGAAAACAAAAGCAAATACTCGGTCAAAAGACCGGAGACACGCCAGCGGAAAACAAAAGCAAAAACAAGCGAACACCAACACGCCACAGGCGACGACTAGAAGCGCGACTAGTTATCCTGGCAATCCTCCTCGAACTCTTCGGGGTAGAACTCACCATCTTCAGCTGCGTCCTGATAGTTCTCTGATGACAAGGTTGTGTAGCACGTGAGTACAAAAGTACTCAGCAAGTCGGGGAAATCATGACTATGTGGGGCTTTCCAAAGGAAGCTTAACAGGGTTCATTTGCATAAAGCCAAATTTCATTAAACCATACTCAAGTAATAAGTTTCACAAAGCATCTTTTTACAATTCTTTTTAACAATTGAATTATTTAATATTGCAGTGAAGGTTCTATCCACCATCACTAATATAAAGGCTCTAACCGCCGATTTTTAAAAGATCAAGTTTAATCACCATGACTCCTTCCGTCAAAACAAGAAACAGGTTCTTTCCACCTGGTTGGCTCCATCCGCCATTCAACATCCGAGAGTTCTAACCACTCCCGAATCCCAAAACAAAACAACCTTTTTGTTTTTAAAACCAAAACCAAAGTCTACCAATATGAAAGCATTCTTTGCTTTGCCTTTGACCGTAGGCACGGCTATTCGAATAGTTTTAACTCTGCAGAGGTGTACAACTTTATCCACAAGACATGATCATCTCTTGATGCCAAGCTATTAACACACTTCCTTTGGTGTATCGGCAGAGAGATCATGACAAGGCCGTTACAATGCATACGCCTAACCTGACCCACCCGCTGAGGTTTCACCGCTGTTAGGGTTCCATCCGCCCAATACAGAAGCCCCCTCTTGCGCCGTGTGAGAAAAACGACATTGCCTCTATCCGGCACTCACATTCCACCATTTGGTGAGTCTAAGTCATGTTTCTACAAATTAGTTAGCCAGGTCGTACCATTATAGACATGTGGTAGTACGGTTATGCTTAGAATGGACAATCACAAGCGTCGGTCCTTAATTGACTTGGGGCGGCACTTGCACAAGACAACTAGTGCTCCATCCGCACCCACCCGACAATCCAATCCGCCCAAGTCTAAACCATTTTTCTTTTTCTTTTTATTTTAGAAAAACAGTACCAAAATCATAGAATCATTTCCAAATCATACTTGAAATCATTATTTTTTAGTAATCCCACCCATGGGTTGTTTTCATCGATAACGGTCCTAAGCAATTCTACCGAACTATTACACAAAGGGTACCATATAAGCACTAACATGGCATAGCAAATGTCCTAGTGTTACAAATAATATGGATGTCGATAACAAAGGAGGAAATTGCAATTCGGATTAACTATACACTTATATTTGACATACGATGATAAACATAGCATGCAAGTTTATAAAACATTTAAAACATGTTTATAAATGTAGGATCAATATGCGTCAAGGAGACTTACCTTCGGTCGCGGGAAGGTCGTCGAACGAGGAAAGTCCGGCGGCAGGGTCGGCGGTCGCGTCGGAGTCCTCGGCTATGCGCAAAACGAGGCAATAAATAAATACAAGAAAATAAATAAAATCCAAAAACTACAAAAGTAGTACTAGCAGGTAGATCTTGATTTTAGATGAATTTATAAATTTGAACGGAGTCAAACGAAGTTCGGACGGAGAAGATACGAGCTTCCGAACTTTGAATTTTGAAAAATTGGAAAACGAGGAATATTCCGCGGAATATTCCTTTTCCTTTTTTCTGAATTTTTGGCATTGCTTGGTGTCTATGGCAGGTGGGCCCCACTTGTCATAGGGTGGAGGCTTCTTCATCCTTGGGCCAAAGCCATGGCCAAGGGAGGAAGCTTGGAAGGGGGGGTGGCGCGAGGGGGGGGCGGCGGGCAAGACGCTGAAGCCACAAGCGCAAGACGTCTTGTGGCGGGCCGAGCGAGCGTCTTGGCGGCGGCGGCCGCCACAAGACGCACGCACACGCACGGGCACAGGCACAAAAGAACAGAGGCGATGCCAAACTCTAAAAAATCCGATTTTCCCACCATTTTTGCATGAAATTGGACCAAATAAAATCATGGATCCTCTAGATGACATCCTTAGGGATCTATAGGAGGAAGGAATTGCATCAAAACTCACCGGAGACGACGAATTTTGCGACAAACGGAGCTCCGGCAGAAATTACCAAAACGCGGAATTCGTCTCCAAAACTTGAGGGATCCTAAAATTGATGGAAATGTTAGATTCTAGACTCCCTCACGGTCACAAGGAACCAATCGGAGCGGAGAAAAACCCACCGGAGAGAGATCTATGACCAAGAACTTGAAGAACACCGAAAATATGACCCGACGTTGGTTTTCTTGATCTCACGGGCGCACGAGTTGGAGAGGCTAAAGGAGGATCATACTACCGGGACGGGGACTCTTAAACGGAGAGAATGGAAGTGGAATCGTGCGGAATGGAGTTGAAACGGCCGAGTTATGAGCATTAATGTCATTTTCGGTTTTTGACCGTTCGTGCAAATTCCGGCGAGATCCCAGGCTCTTGATGGTGGGGAATGGCAAGAGGACGTCGCTACGGATTCAACGGATCCAGCCGTGATTGATTTGGAGTTGTGATGGAGAAGATATGAGGATTTGAAGAGAGAGGCCACCATGGGAGAGAGTTGGAGCTCTTCTTTGTTCTTCCACGGCTAGAGGTAGAAGAAGCACTGTAGCGCCATGTGGCAGCGCGTGATTGGCCGAGAATTACGTAAATGAACCGCCCTAGAGAAAAATTAGGAAAAATGGTCTAAAAATTCCTAGAACCATTTTGGAATATTTGGAACCCAATAAAATTGATTTCGTGGAATTTGGATGAAATTTGTGGAATTAAATATTCAGGCGCGAATAGCGGGCATTAAACAAAAGCCGCGCGAGATAAAATAGAGCGAAGGTCCAAAAATCCAGGGAATCATTCCAAAAATCATTTTGGAATATTTGGGACATAATTGAAGTGGTTTCGGGATTTTTGGAGCTTTTTTGGACTCGGGTGAAATTTCGGGTACCGGCGGGAACCTGGAAATTCGATTTTTCGAACGGAAGGAAATTGAATCCCGATTTTGGATGGGAATGGATGCCAGGTTAATATAAACACCAGGAAAACTCCAATTTTTGAATTTAATTTATTCAAATTAGATTTTTCTCCAGAAGGCGAAACTGAGGATGTTACGGTGTGTGTATATACACACCAATTTTACCTTTTACGACATCGCATGCTCCATGCACACAAACCTTTGAATTGCAGAGGACTAACGGCGAACGGCCATACTTGCTGGCACAAGCTTCTTTTCTGATGCATTATTTATCAGCAAGGGTAGGGTAGCCCTCTAATATATCAGCCCAAGACTGGCTCCGACCTTGTAATAGAGGATCCTTCCCTTAATTGTTGTTAAGATCATTTGAAGATTTGCTATTAAGATTTTTTACTATAATTCCGATTTCCCAAAATTTGGCGAAGTCTGAGATTTTGTCATAGGTTGGATTCCAAAAATTCTGGCCAAGTCTATGATTTGCCATAGTTGGATGTAGAATTTGGCCGAGCCCGGTACTTTGCCCGTAACTTTAACGTGGCATGCATGACAGTTTAATACTACACTTTTACATGCTTCCTCTAGCATTAAGGAGTAGGAGGCTAGTATTGGAATTTTTTTTATTAATAATACAAATTTTATTCAAAATTGCAGAACTAATCATCGGAGGAAAAAATTACAAAAATATACACTTGTCGCTCGTTGGTTGGACGATATACTTGTGTCGCCCAACCAACGGGCGACAGAAGGCTGTTGGGATCTCTGTCGCCCGTTAATCAGGCGACAGTATAAAAATCGCCCGATGAACGGGCGACAGTATAAAAACCGCCCGATCAACGGTCAACAAAGCGTCTACGAGCTTATGTTGCCCGATCAACGGGCGACACAGAGCGGTTTATATCCCCGCGCAACGCTGGGCGGCAGAGGAATTGTAAACGGAAACAGGGCGACAGAGGAATTGTAAATGGAAATAGAGAGAAAAAGAGAGAAAGAATAAGAGAGAAAGAAAAGGAGAAGGAGGGAGGAGAGAAAAAGAGACGGACTGCGCAACGAGTTTCATGTAATTGCTCCTTGTTTAATTTTTGTAGCTATAAATGTAGTTAGATGTAGGTAGATCTAGCGAATTTAGTTAGATGTAGGTAGATCTAGCGAATTTAGTTAGATGTAGGTAATTGCTTTTAGGAATGTAGTTGGACAGATGTAGCGAATGTAGTTAGATGTAGGTAGAGTAGTGAAAGGACCAACGATGTCGCCTAGAGGGGGGGTGAATAGGCGGATTTAAAAATACGCAGCGGAAATAAACTGCCCGAGTAGGTCAACCCGGAGTCTCCGGGTTTTGGTCCGGATACTCCGGCTTGTCCGGAGTGTCCGGTATTGAATACCGGAGTCTCCGAGTTGAGTGGCTCGGGATCGCAATACAAGTTTCTCAAACTTGCTCAAGATACTACTAAAAGTATATAACAATAGCAACCTAGAACAAGTGCTAGTATGGATTTGAAATTAAAGCTAGACGAAGAGCTAGATCTAGGGTTTACTGAGACAAATCCACACAAGCAACACAAGCAAATAAAGAGAGAGCGAGAGAAACGATTTTTCACCGAAGTTCGGATTCTTGAAGGGAATCCTACGTCTCCGTTGAGGTGGCTCGATCACGCTTGAGCCGGGGTCTCTTTCAACCCGCTTTCCTCCCGGTGTTGCACAAATGCACTCGCCGGCTTCACTTCTTGTCTCTTCCCTTTCGGAGGCGAGACTCGCCTTCACAAACGACCGGGGCTCACCACACGCGTCGGTAGCTCCCGGTGACTCCTAGCCGTCTAGGAGACCTTCAACCTCCAAGAGTAATAACACCACGAAGAATCGCTTGGAGGATGAACTAGTGCTCAACAAGATGAAATGAATGCACTTAGCACTTTGCTTCTTCCTCTCCTCACCAAAATGAATCAACAACCAAATCAATTGGTGGGAGGAAGTGGGGGCTCTATTGAATGCTTAGAGATGGTTAGGAATGGCTTGAATGCTGCTATGAATGAGCTCAATAGAGATCCTAGCCGTTGGAGTGGAGTGGAGGCTTTAAATACCCTTTTTGAAAACTAGCCGTTACTCCCGTTTTTGTACAGGCCGGAGTGTCCGGACAAACAACCCGGAGACTCCGGACCAAATGTCCGGATACTCCGGACAAGCTGGAACCAAAAGTAACCGAGGGGTCCAACCCGGAGACTCCGGACAAAATGTCCGGATACTCCGGATTGAATCCGGATACTCCGGATTGAATCCGGATACTCCGGACTGGAATCCGGAGACTCCGGGTTACCCAGTTCGGTTTCAATTTAACACTTTCCAAAACCAAATGTAGGAGTGCTAATGAGAGATGAAATACTTGATGTTGAGCACATGCACATCCTAATAGGCGATTTCTCATCGTATCCTCTTAATAGTACGGCTATCCTTAAGACTCAAATAAAAAGAAAATTACACTTCATCGTCTTGATGCCGTTTTATCGAATTTTGACGCGCTTAGGACCGTCCAATCTCATTCCAAGCTTGATGTGATCTCGATAACTGCATTACTCTGAGATGAAGCATTAGATCACTTTAATTGTGTTATCATTAATCACCAAAATAAAATGAGGGGCCTAGATGCACTTTCAAGTAGAAATTATTCGTAGGGAATGTAGTTAGAGTAGAAATTATTCATTGTTTAATTTTTTTAGCAGTAAATTATGATTGAGTAGAAATAATTTTAGATCTAGGTTTATGTGCGTAGATCTAGCGAATGTAGATGTTTTATACCGATACAAGTACGTCTATATATATATTCATTTCTTAGGAATGTAGATGTTTTATACCGATACAAGTACGTCCATATATATTCATTTCTTAGAAATGTAGTTGGGTAGATCTAGCGAATGTAGTTAGATGTAGGTAGAGTAGAAATTAATTGTAAAGAATGTAGTTAGAGTAGAAATTATTTCGTTGTTTAATTTTTTTAGCAGTAAATTATGATTGATAGAGATAATGTTAGATCTAGGTTTATGTGTGTAGATATAGTGAATGTAGATGTTTTATACCGATACAAGTACGTCCATATATATATTCATTTCTCAGGAATGTAGTTGGGTAGATCTAGCGAATGTAGTTGGATGTAGGTAGATATATATTCGTACACTTTTGTTTCTATATGCATTTTAATTATAACTTTCATTTATGTAATTTGCAGGTATGGCGGACCAGCCTGGAGATGACGAGTGGCCCTTCGAGTTGCTGGATCGGGTCGTTGATTGTCGTCACCGTGCCCACTTCGCCACTACTTTTCCAGAGGAGGGAGGGGATCCTGTGCAATTCGGCGTACTTTGACCGAGGACACCGCAATACTCCTAGGCGCTCGATCCTCGTTGGATCCCTAGGTAACATATTAGTATTTACATTTCTAAATATATTTGTTTTAGTATCTATATTAGTGTTGTACTGATATTAATTACATGTTTTTCTTTCGTAGGCTTTGAGCTTCAGGGTTGCTGCCATTCGCCCGGATGGTGGAGGTTGTGGGTCGCCGGTTCCCATTCGATAGGTCCCTGATCACCGCTCTAGTGGATCGGTGGAGGCCGGAGACACACACCTTCCATCTACCCATCGGGGAGATGGTGATCACTTTGCATGACGTGTCGTACCTCCTTGGCCTCCCGATCGCCGGTGACCTTATGGTGGCTCAGGACGTCGACCCGACGTGGCACCAGGAGCTACTTTAGAGGTTCCAGGGTGTGCTACCACCTCCTGGGTACCGTACCTTCACCAGTACACACGGTTCGACACTGCGGTGGCTCCGACAGTTTGTGGTACGCAACTAGCCATTAAAACAACAAGTGATCTTAAATTTACAGCTTAAAATAACAAGTGATCTTCAATTTTACAGCCAGCGTAGATCGTCGAGCCTACGGATGAGTATAGGGTCAACCGCCACCTGGAGGCGTACCTGCTGTGGCTGTTTGGTTGATGCTTATTCATGAGCTCCCATGGGGATAGCTTGGGCAGGCACCTTGTCCAGTTCACGAGGGAGATCGCGGACGCACCCCTCGATAACGTGCTGCAGTACTCCTGGGAGTCTGCTGTGCTCTGTAGCACGTACCGGACTCTCTGCGACGGTTGTTCGCGGATCCAGGACGAGTTGACCTTCAGAGGATGTCCACTGCTGGTACAGCTGTGGGCATATGAGAGGTTCCAGATCGGGCGACCTGACATCGACTTGCAGCCTCTTTAGCCTGCAGACGACAACGATGTCGACGATCTGACCATGGGCACCATCTGGTGCGACCGACGAGTAAGATATTTGTAGGATCGGTATATATGAATATAGCAATCAGAGGGGGGTGAATGATTATGTGGAAGCTAAAACCAAATTTTTGATCTACTAAAAATTCACCCCAAATTGGACTTAAATAAGTGCTTCGTAATCAACAAAAACAGAGTAGATGTGTTAGGTAAAACACGAATTACCGGAGATCCAACTATCGGATTGATCTGAAAATTGAACACAAGAAACTAGATTCCAGTACGAATCTGACAGAAAAAAAATCAGCTCAATCGTACTTACGAATCAAAAGGTATGAACCTCGCAAGCTTCCTGTGACAGAATATGATGAGAATTGATCTAACATCAATTTCGTGATTAAACAAAATCTTCAAAAGACTAACCAACAAAACTTTGAGGAACTCTAAATTAAGGCCCTAGAAAGGTTTTGGATGGATCAAATCAAGACGAAACTCAAAGAATCAAAATAGACAAAGAACCAATCTAGAACCAGAACAGATGAGCAAACGAACACTTGAAACAGAGAATACTATAGCAACGCGTGCACTGTAGCTTCGAGATTATTGTAGCACGCAGAGGATCTGGAAGGAATTGATCTTTATTTCTTTTTGTCAAAAGTACTCCAACCAAAATAGTACAAACCCTAAATCCCTAGCACTCGCTCCTGATTTGATGCATAAACAGGAGGCACCTCCTCCCTATTTATACAGAGCAAACACAAGGAGTTCTGAATACAACTTCCACCCTAAACATGGAACAAGTTTGTATTCAACACAACTCCACTTGGCCTAACCTAGCCAAATACAACTCTTGCACGTGTGTACAGCCACCCTGCCATACTCACGTGACTAACAACTCTGCACGCGTACGGCCACCCTGCCATACTCACGTGACTAACTAGTCTTCATGTGCATCGTTCTCTAGCCCGAACGTACCGCACGACATCCTCGACCACTAGGACCTCGATTCCTCCCTGAACCTAGTCCTGGACCTCAGTTCCTCCATGAACCTAGTTCTGGTCCCGTCATCGACCACGTTCGCCCTCGAGCAACACCTGCACATGAACAAACCACAAAACGATTCCGAGCACAAGTCCGCTACTTGACTCAACATTAGTACATGCAACTACTCACACGAGCATCGCATACAAATCAAACACACCTTATGAAGTCCACACGAATTTTACAATCACAGATCCAAAACAAAAACAATTTTGTTTAAGCACAAAGAGTTAACCCTAGAAAATCACATTCACGCCGGACCAAAAATATTAGTTCGGCACACACAAGGAATCAACCTTCAAAAAGCTATTCACGCCAGACTGAAACTTTGGTCCGGCGTCGCTCACGACGGACCGAAAAATTGGTCCGGCGTACACGTCGAACTCTCGGTTACTTGCCAATTTGGTCCGATGCAAAAAGCCTCAATTTCACATTCACGGCGGACCGAAGAAAAACGATCCGACATACATGTAAAACTTTCTGTTTTTGTAAAACTCAGTCCGGCGCATATACGAAATCAAACCTCGAAACATCGTTCATGACAGACCAAATAATTTGGTCTGGCGTACATGTAAAACTCACTGTTTCTCAAGAAACTTGGTCCGGCGCAAATGCCTCAAAAACACATTCACGGCGGACCGAAGAAAATTGGTCCGGCGCCAATGTGCCACGCTCGGTTTCAAAAGATAATTGGTCCAGCGTAAGACACTCAAATTCACGTTTGTAACGGACTGAAAATTTGGTCCGGCGCAAATGCGAAAAACAGTCCGACGGAAAAGAAAGAAAAAAAACTCTGTCTCTCCTAAACTCAATCCAGCGCAAATGCAAAATTCTCTGTATCTTGGAAACTTTTTTAAGCACATGCATAAGTATATCAAATGATCAATTGAGACAACACATACACAAGCACGACACATGCCAGAGCACAAACACTTTGCAATGCCAAATGCACCATTAAGCCAATTTTTCAGTACATGATTTCACAATATTGCAATTACGAATTTGGTACTTTTGCTTTAACATTTGTGAGTACTAACGGTAACGTTCTGTCATCACTACAGCCTAGGTGAGCACACAGGACGGTGCGAATGGGCTACTCGCAGTTCGTCGCTGCGTTCGACCACCTCACTGACGACCATGTATGCTAAACGCCGTACGCACAGGCAGAGGTCCAGCTTCGTGTGATGGGTGCCCTGTCCACCCTTTGTACATGAGACGCGGCGTACTAGTGCACGCGGCGGTTCCTCATGTTCGACGTTCAGGTCGAGGCCTATACTGTCCATCGAGTGATGAGGCAGTTCGACCTATGATAGGTGTTCCCAGTCCAGGTCGGTCGCCTGGTCCCACACGCCACCCACACGTAAGTTCTCTCAATCGATGTTCCATAATTATTATCATGTATTGTCATCTAATAATTCTATATTTATTTCTGATCCACAGCCAGACTAGGAAGGGCGTGCATGGGGCCACCCCCTGGCATGTACGGGTAGCGCCATGGGTCCAGGAGTGGGCAGGAGCCCTGGAGGACATCCATGCTGATGATGCGTCGTACGACCTGCAGATGTACCAGGCCTACCGAGAGTGGTACACTTCCCGTACCCGTCTACGGTTGGTACGCGTTGACCCGGATCCTCCTAGACACCTCCCCAGGGTGAGAGACACGTATCCCGCCCATACGGACTCGGCTTTGCACACTGCGGTACGTTGTGCCCTGTATACGATTTCATGCACAATCATTTTGTAGCTATGCTAACTAATTCGTGATGTCTTTTTCAGACTGATATGCTAGCTTGGGTCTACGAGGACTCCGGGAGGTTGATTTGACGATTGACCAGTGGCTTAGAGGTGACCAGAGAGGAGATCAACTCCTTGCTCGTCAGGTTTCGGGATGGCTCGGGAAGCGCCCTCGAGTTGGCAGGATGCCGCCTGCCTCCCGATGTGGGCCATGGTGTACCGTTTGGGAGAGGTAGGGGATTTGCAGGTCCATCTTCTTCACACGGTGGTGTAGGCTTTCACGCTGGAGGTGAGTACTGCAATGCACTTTTCATGTTTTGCAATCATTTTTTGAATACTCTCAATAATCTTATCTTGCTACAGGTACACAGTCATAGTAGTTGCCGCCTGCACCTGATCAGGATGATGATCAGGAGGACTACGAGGAGGACAACGTGGGCAGGTTCCACAGCCAGATCAGCCTGGGTCGTCACAGTGGCAGGGGCACCACCACCGACGCCGCCTGGGTCGTCACAATGGCAGGGACCACCACCACCGATGCAGCCTGACTAGTCGGTGTACGCCACACCTCCAGCGAGACCACAGAGGGCCCACCGCGCGCTGATGCAGCTGACATACTATCAGAGACAGGTTTGGAAGAGGCCTGCATAGCCGCGAGGAGCCACCCCTAAAAGGGGCCGGCACTAGTTTCTTTTCTTTTTGATTGTTGCTAGTTTCTTTTGTTTTTGATTGTTGCTAGTTTCAATCTTATGTACCTAGTTAAACCTTCAAAATATGTTCTACGCACTTTTGTATTTTGATTGTTGGTATTGGCTGCATCTACATGCTTTTCACAATGATCGTAACAACTTAAACACTTTGGCAAAAGTTTTTCTGGGCTAAACTATTCATATCATGAGTTGTTGTCGACTAGGGTAATTGCACTAGTAGACTTTAGATGCAAAGAAAGGTGTAAATAAAATATTTTTTCAGAATATGGTAATTGTCGGGACCCGAATTTGTAAATCCGGACCCTCTGTGTATTCAGCACTAGTCCAGGATCACGCTAGTGCACACAGTCTCAACATTGGTAAATATCACAATCATACACATCGATAATAATAAAGTACTTTAATTATGATAACCAAACTGGTTGCTCGACCTTATGGTCAAGTTACAAAAGTACGCCTCACAGGGCTAAGACTTATTCAAATAAAATCTGCAGCAGAATATATAAAGAAAACGCGTAGTGCCAACCAATATGCCACAGGCAACTGACTGGACTCGATCCCTAGTTAGACGGTTCCTCCTGAAACTCCTCCTCCAAAGCTGGCGTCGCCTCTTCTTCCACTGGTGTTGTTTTGTGGCAAGGGTGAGTACTTAGTACTCAGCAAGTCATGCACAGAATGCAAGCTAATATACTACATGCATGGCTTAATACAAAGGAATAGCTCAAGGTATAATTGCAGTAAACAACATTTGACAAGTATCATAAGTAGATTCGAAAGCAGTAGAAACAAGTATAATATCAATAACTTTTCCAGGAGTTAAATAATCATCTTTCCCATTCCTAATCCACATTTCCATCAACATCATCATTTAACCAAAACAAACCTCTCAAGTTCAAGTTATCTCCAAGAAAGTCTAACCCTTGACTGTAATCCCCGAGCAATGTCCAATACCGCGGACATGGCTATTCGAATAGATTTTTTTCACTCTGCAGAGGTTATGCACTTTACCCACAAGATACAGACAAACACCACAAAGGCGAGTGATCGTAATAAAGCTATTCGGAAACGGCTAACTACACAAGTGAACCTTTCCGGTTTTTGCCATACACTATCCCTTCCCTTAACAAAGGCGAAGTATGGGACTAGGGCTGGAAATGAGCCGAGCCGAGGCTTGGCCCTGAGGCGAGCCCAAAAAACCAGCTCAGCTCGGCTCGGGGTCGGCTCGCCGAGCCAAAACATTTTATCAGAAAATTAAGTATTTATACAATAATTCATATATTTGCAGTGAATAATATTAACTTACTAGTTACTACTAAATAATAGTAGTTGCTTAGTTGCTCTATATCACACTTGTAGGACATGGAATTGTCTCAACATCATCTTTTTCCTAAAAATATAAGTCATTAATCATACTAAATTCACTGCATGGGCTGGGCCACCGAGCCAATTTGGCTCGCGAGCCGCCTTGCGAGCCGAGCCGAGCCGGCTCGGTGTTTTTGCGAACCTGAAAAGTAGGCTCGGCTCGAGCTCGGTCCGAGCCACGAGCCTGTGCGAGCCGAGCCAGGCTCGGGCGAGCCCGAGCCGAGCCATGAGCCACGAGCTTATTTTCCAGCCCTATATGGGACCGACATACCGTTGGACGGGTACCATGCCATCGCACTGGTACGCTCCCCTTTCAAGCTACACAAAAGGTGTAGTTGACACCCGAGGTATCACATGCAAGCTATTAGTAACTTACTCAACTAGGTCTATCCCATTACGGACATGTGGTTGCACGATTAACTCAGTTCAAAGGCTTGCAAGGTTAAGTCCTTATGTTGACCAGGGCAAGACTACCCGAAGAACCAAAACAACGCTCCCGATGCCACAACTGGCCCACCCGATCATTTCTTGCCACATGCCCCGGTCGAAAACTATTTATCAAACCCCCAGTTGATTACCATGCACCACGTGCCATCAACATCATCATCAATAACACATGACACTTCTCAAAAACATGTTCCATATCTCATTAAGTCAATGTTAACAAGTAATTGTCAAAATCATGTCATAAGCACGTAGCAGGTCTAAGAAATATGCTACCACGATCTACATTCCCATGTTGGCAAATTAATAATGTCCAACTATATGATCCTCAACTAGGGTGACAAGGGGTTTATGGCATTCAATTGTCTATGTCAAGGTGGCATACAGCAACTAAGTAATTAACTAATCTCCTAAAATTAATTAAAGCATTTTATAATTGAACTCGCATGCAATAATTTAAATCAAACTAATTTCGAAATAGGATCAACATGGCCAAAGCACAACTTGCCTTCAAAAAGCACTTGATCTTGGTCCTGAGCTAGCTCCTGGGTCAACACTTCACCTTCGAAGCCTTCGGGCACTTCAACGTCTACTCGTAACGCGTGCAAATAGCAATAAATGAATAAAACAGTAGACAAAAAGTGTCCAAATATCCAAATAAAGTCCATAAACAGAGAGAGTGTAATTTTATGAATTTTTAGGAATTTGAATCGGCGAAATCGGAGTTAAAACTCAAAAGTTACAAGCGTTTAAAGTTTAAATAATCAATTAAATAATATTATAGAGAAAAACTTTGGTCCAAAAATTAAATAAAATTTACCATTGGGTAGATCTCAATTTTATACAAATTTAGAAATTTGAATCACTCAAATCGGAGTTAAATTGCAAAAGTTATAAGCGTTTGAAGTTTGAATCTAAATTTGAAATCAATAAATCAATAAACCGAATTTATTGCGTCAGCATGACACGTGTCAGCACCTCATTGGTCCTCGCGGACCTGCTGACGCCAAGATCGCCGATCTCGATGACGCCAAAGATGACGTCATCAGGCCACGTGGCGCCCCCCGGGTGCTGCCACGTGGCCCGGTCTACGGATGCGGTCTACGCCAAGACACCGGCCCACGGCCGCTTCGTCCATCAGACGGTGTCAGCGACAGCGGGCCCGCCTATCGATGACTCCATGTCTCAACTCACGCGGACGCGCCGGTTCGGCTCCCTTACACGTGGCTAGATCTCGGCCGTTGATTTGAAAATCAACGGCCCAGATTGGATCTGGCTTAACGCAATAGAAAACTACTCGGCTGACCCGGACCGTTCGATCTTGATCGGACGGTCAAGATCTAATCTAACGCTATAACGTGGGTTAACGCTAGCCGTACGATCTAGATCTAACGGCTGAGATCTAACCTAGTACGGTGCGGTTATGGGCTACGTGGCACGATCGAGAGCCGTTGGATCTAGATCCGACGGCTGAGATTAGATCTAAAACCGTAACACGTGGGCTTACCCGCGGTGACGTGGACGAATCCTGGTCGCTGAATCTTGATCGGACGGTTGGGCGAGCTCGGAGGCGGCGATGGCTTCACGGCGGAGCTGCGGCTGCCGGCGCTGAGGACGACGACCACTCGAACGGCGTTTGGGGTGTGCTCCGGCGAGGTGAGTGGTACTCCCGGACGCGCCTCAACGCCAGGAGTCCGGATCTGGGCTCGGTGATGACGGAGGACGGCGGATAACGGTGGGGCGAAGCAAAAACCGTGGCGAAGGTGAGATCTAACTACGGCGAGCAATTGTGGCTACGTGACGGCGGCTAGGGCCCGGGGAGCTAGGGCAACACGTGCGCACGGGAAAGGGCAACCTCGGGTGATAGCCCACGCATTAAATAGCCTCAGCTTCCGCGCTCAATCCGAAACCCTAACGAACGCGGCGGAGAATGCGGCGGCGCAGTCCGTATCGGACTCGGCGGAGACGACGCAATCTGGGCCGTCCACGTGTCCCATCCAACGGCCGGGATTCACTCGGGTGCGAACGGATCCGATCCGGCCCGGGCTCGGATGACGTGGCTCAACGCCGGCCGTTGGATCTCGATCCAACGGTCGCGTGATTAGGATTGGTTCCGGCTCGGTCTGGTTCGGTCCTGGTTCAAATTAGACTCGGGTCTGGTTCGGTTCCGGCTCAGTCGGAGGAATAGTAAAACCCACTCGGTTTTCCAGCGATTAAAATAATCCAATTAATTTCTAGAAATTCATTTAATTCAAGAAAAATAGCAAAAAACTCAGAAAAAATCCAGAAAAATTCTAGAAAATATTTTAGGGCATTTGGGACTCAAAAAAATATTTCCAACCAAATTTTATTTGCAAAATTAAATTCTTTAATTATTTGAAAAGGGAATAAATTCTAAATAAATCCAAATAAATTTCAGAAAATTCCAAAAATTCACCAAAGTGCCAAATCTTATTTAAATTCATGAAAAGAAAAAATTGGGATGTTACAGTAATCCATATATCAAAGAGCAAATCTACTCTGTTATTGCAAAAAATTACATTTAAACATGATATTTTACGGGCTGCCGAAAAGGCTTAAACGTTATCGTTTGTTGTTGACAATAATAGTTAGGGCTATTGCACTAGTAGAATCTTAATGTAAAGAAAGGTGTAAATAAAATATTTTTCTACAATATGGTAGTCCATATATCAAAGAGCAAATCTGGTTCCTTCTTCCTAAAAATTACATTTAAACTTGATATTTGACGGGCCGCCGAAAATGCTTAACCGTTTCATGCAAGAGAGGCTTCTTATAGTTATTTGGTTTATTCAACTGAGTTCATTCCTAAATATTTTTAGAAAAATGGGACATCTAAGACCCTACGAATAAGTGAAATATATTTCATAATTTTTTGAGCCATGGTTTGTATAGTTTCTTCATATTACATAAAAGGGTCTTTAAGTAAACTTGATTTAAACAATTTCAATTTGCATGGAACATACTAGTTTTTATTACATAATTTGGATCCTTATAGCTTAATAAAAATTTATAAATTTATTTCGTTCGATTTGGAGCTTCCTAGTAAAAGATATGAAAATATTTGAATTCAACGAATTGAAATAGAAAATAAAAATGATTTTTTATAAAAAAAATTGTCCCCGAGTCTCTGTCACCCGTTGATCTGGCGGCTCTCCCCCTGTCGCCTGTTCATCGGGCGATTTTCCTTCTATCGCCCAACTATCGGTCGATTTTCCTTATGTCGCCCGACTATCAGGCGACAGAAGCTCGGGCAGCCTCCTGTCGCCCGATGAACGGACTATATAATTGTGTCGTCCAACCAACGGGCGACAGGTCTATATTTCTGTATTTTTTTCCGCAACGTTTATTTTTGCAATTTTGAATAAAAATTATATTATTAAAAAAATTCGCTAGTATTGAGGAATAACTAACACCTCCCTAGACATATCCCCTCAAGGAGGGCTATGAGCTCTTACACCTTGTTTCCAGTGGAAAAGTCACTTGACTCCCATTGAAGCACCCTCCCTCGAAGGCTATGTCTCCGGTCCTAATACAAAAAGTCACGACGTTGACTTTATGCCTCCAGCGACCTCATACAGACGTCAGGGGAGTTATCATCAAGGGCCAAAGCTATCCGAAGGGTTCATCCATCCCTGGCGGGGTCCGCAAGACAATCGGACCCACTGACCTAACAATATGTTCTAAGATATGGGGCCACTCATCATATGGCCAGACATATACAGTGCGACCACAGACTGACATATGATACACAGATAAAAGAACTACTGTTGTGCCTAGAAAACACAATAATATCCCTGCTTGTACTTATAGATTAGCTATCTCCAATTGGGGTATAATGGTCATTTGTATAAGCCCAAAAGTCTATAAATACCCCTATGTATCCCAGTTAAAAATGGATCAATTGATGATTTGGCGTTACTTATATGTGCTATTGATCATTTGCCCCATGATGTATCACTGACACGCGGGTCCTGAGGCCACATGTCAGTGAGACATATAGAGCAAATAATCAATTGCACCATGAATAAAGAACAAATGATCAAATCTCCAGTTAAAAATTAAGCTCTCAAGGAATATAAAGAGTCATCCAAATTGGTGTGCCTTTGGAAGGGATCCCTCACACGAGGAACCCCCTCAAGGCCACGGACAAAAGTAGCTTGATTCTCTCGTATCCTTAAACCTGTATAAACTCCTATATTATTTTCGCTCTTGTGAACATTAACCCAAAACACAGTCGACGTCCACTGTTTTGGTTCAACACCTAAAATATTTTTCTACTTGTGTAGAATCACTGACAACTCCGATAACAACAAAAAAGATGCGAGGTAGAACAAAACCCCGTGGGGCAGAGTTTTTGTAGGTGTCTGAGAAACTAGAAACAACAGTGCAGCGTACGCCAGCCCGTCGCCATCTGGCCTCGGGAAAATTCGCATGATTTTATTTTTTAGAAGTTTTTTGCAAACAAATTAGAAGTAATTTTTTGAATTCCTATGGGTTTTTTTCGCAAAAAATCAGTTGGTGAAGCAAACGTTTGTGTAGTTTGAGAAATTTTAGTGGGTTATTCTGGGAAAAAGTTGGAACTTTTACAAAAAGATTGTGCGCAAAAAATATTTTAATATAATCAAGTGAAGAAACGAATTTTGGGTTTTTTTTGCTCTTTCAGGAAAAATTAGACCGGGACGAAAATTGGGTGTGAATCGGATCTACGAAAATTTTGGAGGAGGTATTTTCAGAGAAAAAAAAAATTGGACCGGACAAAAATTGGGTATGGAAAATGTTTGTTGGATATATTTTTTGTTTTTTGGTGAAAAATCGGAGTCGGGAAGGATTTTAATGTAATTCTGGGAAGTTTGGAGGGGTATTTTTTTTTATAACAAAAATGGAGTTTTCTAGGACAAAAATTGGATGTGAATCGGGCCTACGAAAACTTCGAATGAGGTATTTTCAGGGAAAGAAAAATAGATCGAGATAAAAATTGAGCGTGGAAAACGTTTGTTTGATTTTTTTTATTTTTTGGTGAGATATAGGAGCCGGGAAGGATTTTAATGTAATTCTAGGAAATTCAGAGGGGTATTTTTGAATAAAAATAGATTTTTGGGAGAAAAAAATGGATCGAGACGTATTTTTCAAATTTTTGAAGGGTCTTTCTGTTAAAAATGGTCTTTTCATAGAAGGTATGATCAATATGTAATTTTAAAAATTTTCAGAGATTTTTTCACGAAAAAAGGGTGCCACGCGGTGGCCCACATGAGCTTGCCACGTTCCGCACACGCATTGGCCCACGTGAGCTCGCCACACGTCACGCGTGGAAAAAATGCGAACACAGCCTCGAATCCTGGTCGCTGGCGTGGGCACGAGCGCGTTTACAGCTGCGCCAAGCGGCCCTCGTGCCTAAGCGAGAAGAGGATGAAATCTATTTAAGCCTGTGGTCCGGGAGGAACGATCTGGGCCGTTTGAAGACGCGATCAGACGGCTGGGAAGCGTGCGTCGATGTGGTACGTTGTGGAGGTCGGAATCTAGCGAAGTTTAATATACGTAGTATGTGTATTAAGTTACTATATTCAGAAGGTGTAACAAAAAGGGTAGTTTGTGCCTGTAGTTAGAAAAATGACATTGTAGGGTACAAGTTCGGTGTGTCATCAGAAGAAAAAAAAAGATGGTCTAGGGCTCTATGCAGTGGAAAGAAAGCATTAATCGCTAGCGTTAGTCAATGGTTAGCTTATCACCTCTTGATCAAGTTGTACTTTGGTTTTGGAGTGCACGCGAGTATTCTAGATGAAGTACATATACCTTATTACCTTGTCCATCGGCAAAATTATGGCCACCAAATATCAACACGAGTTGGCAAACTAACCATATACAGAGGGCAGCAGTACGTAGCATGAGGACGACTTATATAGTTATATGTCATGGAAAACTTTCAAAGCTACGGATCATTTTCAGTCCCATACCATCTAATTTTCTTATTGTTGTATGATGCGTAGGTGAATAGAGTTGTATAACCCCCTCAACTAATACGATGCTGAAGGGAACAATTGTTTCCGAGTCTAGGCACAGTAGTTTGAGGCAGTCCTGGGAGCCTATAATTCAGAGAGTGGTCTCCAAATATTTTCATACTAGATGCTTCTCGGCTCGCGCGTTACTGCGAGCGGAAGAAAGTATCTAGATAGGCAAACATTCTAACAAAGAAAGGAATTTCTTTTGATAAAACCTATAAAAAAAGAACAAAAAGTGCTGATTTTTTTTTAAAATATTTAAAAATATTTTATACAAAAAATTTAAAAAATATTCCTTTAAATTTTTTTGAAAATAAGAATCTAATTAAAAAACTACTTTAGCAGCGTAGTTTTGGTACTGTAGAAAAAACAGTGCAGGGAAATATTTTTCGTAAAAATGGGGAAAAAATATTGTACCACTGTAGCTACTATGAAACTACCGTGTTTAGCACCATGTGATGGGAGGAGGTAAGGATGCCGCACTTCTCTGAGATTATATATTTTTAATTTTTTTTTTCTAAAAGTGAAAATACTTTAGCACTGCAGTTAGCACTGTAGAAACTATAGTATTTACCACCACGTGGTGGAAGGGACGCCGTACTTTTTCAAAATTATATATGTAGTTCGATAACACACTACATATGTTTCGCGTATGATAGGTGAAATGACCCAAAATTTCAAAAGAATTTGATTTTTTTTTTCCAAATTTTAATTGAATTTTATTTTGATTTTCGGTTTGGTTTTGAGCTTGAATTCATTTTGGGCCAATTCCTTGCTCGTGGGCCTTCCGGCCCACTTCTCCTCGGCCTGCTCGGCTGGCCAGTTGGCCTGGCCCAGCCCACCTAGCCAACAGCCTTCCTCCTCCCCCGCCTCCGTCGCCGCGCACCACGCCGCCTGACCGTGCGTCGCCCGCGCCCGCACATTATCGCCCGCCTGCTGCCCCGACCGCGGATAGCTGCCTCCACACCGCGCGTCGCGCCGCACGCCGTAAGTAATGCCGCCACTGCCGCGCTCGGGGTCGCTGGTCTCCGCCACTCTATCTCTCTTCGCCCCCGAGCAATAACACCCCCCCGAAGCCCCAGCTCACCTCGCCCCTCCCATCTCTCCCTCGCCCCCGGCCTCACGCCGCTGTGCTCGCCGCTCCTCCACCGCCAGAGCTCTCGCGCTGCCTCGCTGCCCCCCCAGAAAACCCTAACCCTACCCTGCTCCCACACGGCCCCCGCGGGGTCCCACCCGTCGTTCACACGCCGCGCCCACGGCCACCGGCCTCACGGCGCGGCCTACCCTCTCTCCACACGCTCTAAGACGCGCTGGGCGTTGGGCCGAAATCAGTTGTACTGTGCGGCCCGATTTCCATTTTCAATTCCCTTTTCTTTTTAATTTTTGGATTTTTAATAAGTTTATTAATCCAAAAATCCTTTTAAATTCCAGAAAAACCCAAGAAAATCCCAGAATCTCCAAAATTCCCAAAAATACACCATCTTAACCATTTCGTGCTATTGAGTCCAAAAATAGCCTCCGCTCTGCCATCTAAAGCTCCCAAAATTACCAAAATGCCCATTTTGCCCTATGACTCTCCCCGCTCGTTTTCGGTTTCGGTTTCCATTTCCGTTTTCCCTTATGTTCGTCATTTTCCATTCGTTTGTCATTTATTATTGTCGTTCGTCCTTTTTCGCGCTAGATCCGGCCGTTGAGCAGTTCGAGGGGCATCAGCAGTACCTGGAGCAGGAGCCGGACCAGACAGAAGCCAAGTACAACTACGTCGACTACGTTTTAGATGATCCCGCCACTGAGCAAGGCAAGCCACACGCCATTGATCATATTGAACCCATTTATTACTGATATTATATTATTTAATTTCTATGGCATTATTTTAATTGTATGTTGAATGATGAAAAGTCGCTATATTGGAATGACATGATGCTTAGTTAATGCCGAATTGTTCTTAAGCCTCCTTGACATTGTTGAACCATATTAAAATATTGATTAGCCCTAGATATTAATTATGCTACTGTAGTTAGATATTAATCCTGTTAGTTCACTCAAATTTCTTTAAAAAGAGAAAGAAATGATGGCGAGCTGCTGGCTCGAAGTTTTATGAAAGTGCTATAGTCAAGGGGACAGTATTGGGCTAACCACGAGGTGGATGCTAGTCCGATCTCCGACTGATGATTAATGCCTTGGTTGATTTGTTAGCCTGTAAGCAGGTACCAGATGGGTTTGTGAATTTGTAAAGCTTGACCTTTGGCAATATAAGATTAAGAACCCCCTTGAGCAAAGTAAATAACTTAAGTTTTGCGCTCAACCACAAGTCGGGCTGGTCAGCTGACCTGTTTCCGACATAGCTCAGTACATTGGTCATCTCCAGGAAAATTTAATTAATTGGTGGTACTATTCTTGGTGGAGAATGGGGATCAGCCTTCCTGGTAGGGAAGTAACTGAATGGGTGGAACGGAAATAGGCTGTTGTGCCATTCTCCGATTCTCACAACGGTAGGTGCTCGTTTAGAATAGTGGGTTGTAAATGGAGTGTTCAGACCTATCGGTTAAGAATTGGATCCAGGAATGATTCAACAAAAGACTGTGATAATCTCGGCCAGCCAAATGCATTTAAGTTGCATGTAAGTTCGTGCGGGGCGTTAACGGCTGTAGATATCTTGTGAGTAAAGCTGAGTAGCTCAGCAGAGTCTTTAATTAAAATGGTAATCGATTAGTCTGTGCTTCCGGTTAATAAAGCTAAGTTTGATTTGGGGTGACACCCAAAACCTCGCTCAAGTAATTTTGGAGAATCTTGTGAATATAGCTAAGTGGTGTTGAACTTGTGGACCCCCCCCAGTTACTATTATTTTATAGTTTGTATTTAAAATGTAAAATGATAAACAAAACTGCATCCACAATACTTAAACCCTGTGCCATCCATTGTTAATCCATTGCATATAGTATTCAGAAATTCCCGTACGATTTGTTGAGTACTGGTGTACTCATCCTTGTTTAAACCTGACCCTTTTAGAGTTTCAAGAAGATGGAGCTTATCAAGAATTCGTAGATAGCGATTTGGTTTGGTTTTGAGGCCTTAGTCTTTTGCTCAGGCCTGCCTGTGCGGTGTTTTGGTTGTAATCTAGTGGGCCCCGCTGCGCCCCTTTTTGTAAAACTTAACCGCTAGAACTTATATTCAATAAAAAGAGTTGGTATTAATTCTTTGTCTGGCAATAAATACTTGGTTCCCGACAGCTAATCTTCTTAAATAGCTATTGTGGTATTTAGATGTACCGCTGAAAAAGGCGATCCATCACAATAGGAATATAACACCATGCTAACTCTCGAAGAGGACAGTGTGAATAGCTGTGTGCACCGTAGGTGTCCAAATCTCGAACAATCATCCTATGCTAAAATGATTTATGTTAATTAAAATTCATATGGGCATGTCATAGATGACTTGGGCTCTTTTTTTTTCCTGTTTGTTTCTTTTCTCTGTCGACACTTGCACGCGTCGTTTTTTTTATATATATATATCGGACCTGCACTCGACATTGTGCAAAATTCCCATGCCTTCACTCCATACAAACGAGAAAAGGGGGTTTGAAGGTGGAGGAAAATACAATGGCATCATGCATTTCTGAAGGGAGGTTTTTTAAGTTGGTCCAGCAGAGCAAGCTCTAGGGCGATGTCAGTTATTGGTCGCGTGGGGAGAGAAGATAAAGGCCCTGTTTGGGTGTCACGTGGTTAGTCTAAAAAGTTGTTGTTGGTTTGCTGGGCTGTAAATTAGCTATAGTTTTATTGAGATATCGTTTGGCAAACTGGGTATTTTTAGGGGTTTTTTTGAGGAGATTGCCTGGGTGACCGAGCAGAGGAGGCCAAGCAGCATCGGAGGTTGAGCAGGTGGCGGAGAAGGCCGGGCCGTGGAGCGATGTTGGAGGCTAAGCAGGCGGAGGAGTAGGATGAGCGAACAGAGTCGGAGGTTGAGCGACAGAAGAGGAGGATGTGCAAGCATCGTCGAAGGCCGAGCGAAGCCCACAGCCCAAGAGGGCAAAGCATCGCTGGAGGGGCTGCGGCTTTGGGGGCACTTTCATTGCAGCTTGGAAGTGAAGCGTTGTCGAAGCGGGGTTGTTTGGGGGGCTATGCTGCCAAAGCCGAAGCACAACCGAAGCTGAACTCTCCCAAACAGGCACAAAGGCCATCCAAATATCCAATCCAGTTTCCACCACATACAAGCTGCACCATATTGAGACTTTTCCAAGGGCTGCATCGCGAAGCAAAATTTTTTCTAGCTCAATGTATTTGCAAATCTAGTCACATCTGAATAAATCTATAAAAAGACTCCCTCCCTGACTGCAGAAGATGCGGTGTCACTTGTCGCGCCCGTGTACAGTGGCAGGTGACCCGGGCGCTAATGAGCTAGGGCAACGCAGTAGGACCTTCTGTGCTAGGGCACTGAGACAGGTCTTGCTGCTCTGCTCTGCCCCACTGCTGCCTGTAGTAAAGCACCAAATGGTCGGTTGGTGTGTTGTCACGCCCGTAGAGCTCGATACCTTGCTGTCGAGTCGGGGTGCCCAATAGCAAACCTACCGTGGTGGGATCACCACCTGTTGCCGTGGTCAGTCAAGATGTTGCGGTTCATGTGCTCGGCAGGTGACACATGTCACCTGTTGGAGCTTTCACGGTTGGGGATGAGCTATTTTTGAAATTATGTTCGTAAGGGGCCAAATTTACAAAGAATATGCACAACATGGCCATTTAAGCCAATACTTCCCTGTATTGAATGATATATATGATTGTCATAGATCAATACCAATACAGATCAAGAATAACTGTAGAACAATCACAATAGGTGAACACAGGATATAGGGGGTCCGAACTCATTTCTTATTATTGATTGATTTCTCTTGTACAATATGGTGCTATATTTATAGCCTAAGCTCCTTATGGGCAGTTTTGGGATGCACCCACAAACCCGCGTCATGCATATGTCTCATCTAAAACTCCTCTAAAAAACCTAGTGAAAAAAAGATAGAGAAAAGTACATTTCATTCGCATATTGTGTCACACTTGTTGCCTCATTGAAAACATTCATATGAGAAAACTTCAAGAAAACTCCAAAAGAAAAGAAAAGGAGTGCAACTTAAAATCTTCTATATTAGGATAGCATCTTCATGATCGTACTAAAGGTCATCGTTCAAAGATTTACTCCCTTGAACTCTACATTTCTCTAAGTCATCTCATTCCAATACCACAAACACATTTTTGGAAACTGAATGTTCATAAAGACTTAGTGAATAAATCAGCTAGATTTTTACATGAATTAGTTGCAATGCTCTGCTGTTTGTTGCTCTTTTCTGTCTTGTACTGGAGGAACAAAATGATGAGCTTTCTAACTAGGAGGTGTGCATGGGTTCATTGATGACATGACTGTAATTCAATACAAATGAGATGATGATGTTATGCTGCTTGTTTCGACCATTTTAAGTTTGAATTAGATCAACTATTTGTGTCGGTTCGTGTTTAGAATCGACACTGGTAGTACAACTATTTGTGTCAGTTCGTGTTTAGAACTGACACTGATAATTTTATTTGTGTTAGTTTGTAAACTGACACTGATAATCCTTGATTATCAGTGCCGCTACATCTGTGTCAGTTTAAAAATCGACACTAATGTCGGTTCCGAACTAACACAGATGAGCTTGTCTATAGTAGTGACCTCACTGTTCTTCTGGAGTTCATGAGGATAGAAAAGTTTGGGGGTAATAGCTTCATGATATTGTTCGACATAACCTATTTGCATTTGTGCAACACAAGCATCATTATCTTCATAAATAATTGTGAGGGTATCAATGTTGTTAATGCCACATGACTTCTGGATATGCCACATATGGTTGTACGTTTAGTTCCAGTTAAATGGCATACAAGACTAAGTCGTGAAATAGTCTCAGATGAGACATCCATATCCCAAATGTGCTAATCGCACCTCCTTTACTGTACGATCACTTGCCTGAGTGAAACCATTTTTTTAACCAAGTTCAATGGCATACCCTACCATGGCATAGTAAACTTTTACAACAATGGCTACCCACCATAATTCCATATCTCATTAGTCAAGTTTATTAATGTCCATCATGTGATATAAGCCCGTCATACAACTAAACATGTCTAAGCATAGCTATGGTAAGCCAAGGTTGGTAATACATTTTATGTCCAACTATTAATATCCCAACCTAGGGTGACAATGGGTACATGAGAGTTCAATAATCATTGTGGCATAATGACAAATAGGTATTTAGCTAGTCATAGTAAATAACATTTGTAAAGAAGTAGCATGCAAGTTATATGAAATAAAATAGTTTTTCAAACATAGGTTCAATACGATCAAATGTTATGACTTGACTTGCTCGTATACTGTTGTTGCTGAGTCTTGCTCTTCGAATCCTTCATTCACTCCTTGGGGATCAACATCTATTGGAAAAAAAAGAATGAAATACACATAAATAACAAACAAACTTCAAATTAAAAATAGGTGGCTCTGGAACGAATATCTCAATTTTAAATGAATTTAGGAATTTGAATGGCTTCAATTGTAGTTCGTATGAAGGAGAACAGGCTTCTAGAAGTTTGGACTGGTGAGAAAATAGAGAAAATAAAAATAGAGAGAATTTAAGTGGCTAATAAGTGGGTCCTACAAATTTCTATAATTAAAAAAAATGGGAAAAAGGTTGAGAGACTGACATGTGAGCCATGGTCTATGGACCAACTTCATATATTAGATTTGGTCCACAGTCGAGCAGGTTCGTGGGTATGACAGATGGCCTCCAAAAGTCATGAGACATGGTTTGAATCTAGCGTTTTGGGGTTGCCATATGGCTGATGATGTGGATGACACATTGGTGATAACATTAGCAGATGATATCACAATGAATTCAGCACGGGCTCGGCTTCGACGACAGCGCGATTTTCGACCTGCGGCTCAACAGCGTGGGGCGACATTATTCGGGCCTCAGCATTGCGGCTTTAGAAGTGGGCATGGTGGGCTACCATACATGGTAGTGCATGGGGACCGAGGACCGAGGATCACTGGAGACAACACAACAGCAAGGAAATGGCGGCACGAGTTCGACCGCCGAGGAAGAAGATGATGCGACGGCGATGATCCGGCAGCAGATTGGGACCGAACGAGGGTAGAAATGGGCACATGTGATGCACCAAGGCTGGTGGAGGTGTTAGAAGATACAAAGACTTACTAGAGATGGAGATCGTCTACAAGGTCAAGCTCAGGGAGTTTCAATGGCGCGATAGTGCATCGAGGCCTTGGTGAGCTCGTGTAGGGCGATGGTGGTATCACGGGCGTGCGGTGGGTAGGGCATTGGGTATTTGGGTGTGGCACAATGAGAGGCACTCAGATTGAGGATCATTTTAGGGCTTTTATTGCCCCTAAAGGCATGCTGGCCATAGACTCTAAAAAGGCAACGACAGCGAAGCTATCGTACGATGTTGCTAGGGTTTTGGTGTTGGGTGGGCTAGGCTGGCGCACACGCAGTGGAGTTGGGCCAAGCAGGCTGGTGGGGTAGGCTGGGGCACTGGGCTGTGGCGGGAGCTAGCTGGGCTGGGGAGGTATGTTGGCTGGCCGATGTCCCGGAAGAAAAATGGGGCGGCCGAAGTTCTTTTATTTGATGTAAAGATTAGTTAAATCAAGTCATTTTATGATAGGAAAATTCCAACTTAGCTTTATTTTATTTAAGATTAGTTAGATCAAGTCTTTTTATGATAGGAAAATTCCAAATGTTTCTTTTAAAAATTTTAAACTTTCCAAAGGCATGAAAATTAGGGTGTTACATTACGGATATATATATATATATATATGTCCAATACTTTTTAGTTTCATATCTTAATTATCTGAAAGAATTACTATGCTATATCAAATATCAATAGGTGAATCTTTTTCTTAAGCAGTCTTTGTTATATTTTCATAAGAATTATATACTACATAATAGAGGGTGCTTGCTTGTTATTAGGTATGAAGATTGCACAAATATATATTAGAGCCAAATTGTGTCAATGTATTATGGTGGACCCCAGCGGGAGGCAAGGGAGGATGGAAACCACATGGAAGATGCTATTCACACACTGTTCATGTACCCCATTATCTCCTTCCATGTATGCACACCAGGAGGAAAGGAAAGAAGCAAGAGAGAAGGCAGGTGAGATTTCGGCCATCCTTATGCAAAGAAAAGAAGCAAGAGAGAAGAAAGGAGAGATTTCAGTCATATTCAAACAAGGAAAGAGATCACAATAAGTTGGTAATGAGAGATAGTTTTTAAATAATAATAGTTTGTTTCTAAACTTTTGAGATAGTTTCCAATTGGATAAGTGAGTGCAAATTGTACGTACTATTCATGTGCATTATTCATGTGCACTGTTCACGCACCCCTATCCTATATATATGTGTGTGTACTCCTTTGTAACTATGAATTTTTAGATTAAAGATATGCTCTTGATTGTATGGCTTGTGCTCTAATGTCCACATTATAATAGAGAGTTCCAATATAAATTGTATCCTCTTTTTCTTGTAACTTCTTCAGTGTGATAGCAAGGAAGCGTACGTCTACTTTCGCATGGTCAAGTATGCGAGGATCAAAGCGTCTTTTTTGGTGAATTCATGTGTCACAGGTTGCTGTAACGAGAAGGTGGTCATCACTAATGTTCGTTAGGGTTCACGGGTCCGAGTTATCATCTTTGTCATTGCAAGATTGGGCCACCCCCGTATCACACTATGTTTAGCTAATAAATTTATTGTGAAGGCAATATCAGGACTAGTGCTTTTTACAAGATACATAAGTTATCCTATGGCACTTAAGTATGAAACTTCAGGTCCTAAGACTTCCTCATTTCCAATCATCGGTCTGAATGGGTCTTTAAAGGTTGATATTTGTCCATGTTGAATTTTTCCAATACCTTCTTGGTATAGGTAGACTGGTGCACAAAAATTCCTTCAAGGAAATGCTCTAAATGTAGGTCTAAGAAATATTTAGTTTTGCCCAAATCTTTTATCTCAAACTTCATCATAAGATAGGAACTTGTTTCCTTTATGTCCTCCGTGGTTCCAATGATATTTAGATCATCGACGTAAACTGAGATGATATAGAATCCATTCTGAAACTTCTTTATGAACACACAGGGACAATCATCATTATTGGAGTAACCCTTCTTCAAGAGAAACTCTCTAAATTGGTTGTACCACATTCTCCCTAACTATTTTATCTCGTACACCGACCTCTGTAGTTTGACGCTATACATATTGCGATTGGTTTTACTAGGATCCAGAATTTTAACTTCTTCATACTCTCTTATAAATATCCATATCTAGTGACTCATATAAATATGCTGTCATTATATCCATTAACTGCATTGTTAAGTTCATATTAGCTGCCACTAATGCTAATTTCATAACATTGCTCCACTCATTACTGGAGCATAGATTTCATCGTAATCTATGCTGGGTATCTATGTGAACTCTTATGCTACAAGCCTCGCTTTGTATCTCACCACCTGGTTGTTCTCATTCTCTTTCAGATGAAAAATCATTTGGATCCTAATAGGAACACTTTATAAGCTATTCGAGCAATATGATTGAATACTTTCCTTTTATTAAGCGAGTGCATTTCTGCCTCAATTGCTTCTTTCTATTTGACCAAATCTGAGTGTTTCTGGCACTCTATGATGGACTTTAGTTCTGGATCCAGATCAAGAGTTTTAGCAATTTTTAGGCAAACTATATGTCGATAATTTTAGTCTTTCTTTTCATACAACTCTCCCTAATCCACATAATTAGTGGATATTTCTTTATTAATTTCTTCTAGGTCCGCATGATTTCCCACAACGATGCAGTTTGAGTGTTTCGATCTCCCACCATTAGATTGTGCATGCAAATGTTTACTAGGGTTACCATCATCTGGATTGCTTGCTTTAGGGACTTTCTTAATGTCAGGTTGAGTTTCTTCCACTACCTTGGGGAGTGATTTGTCTTGTTCAGTTCTCAGCTTCTATGGATATCTTTATGGAATTGAGTCCCGTGCGCTCAGAGGTCTCCCCCTTTTCTTTCCATTAGAGGTAAGAGTGGATTCAATATCAATCTAAGGTATTTCCATTATCTTCGGTGCATTTATTGCAGGTATTTGAGATTTTGTCACTTATGATCAGTGAATACATTTGGTATATTATTAGCTATTTGTCACATATTTATTATCCTTTGAACTTCAAGTTCGAATTCTCTAGTGCGTGGGTCTATGGACTGGATGCCCGTGATATTCCAATCTATTTCACAACATTTAGTATGGTACTTTTTCCCCTAATGCCAAAAAATTATCTTCATCAATGAGATTTTCAGCATACCGAGCCGTATAGAAATCTCCTATCATAGGCTTAATGTATTTAATAATTGATGGAGATTCATAACTGTAACATCCTCATTTTGGCTTTCTGGAGAAAAACCTAATTTAAATAAATTAAATTCAAAATTTGGAGTTTCATTGGTGTTTATAATAACTTGGCATCCATTCCCCTCCGAAATCGGGAATTAATTCCCTCCCGGGCGAAAAATCGGATTTTCCAGTACCACTGGTACCCGAAAATTCACCCGAGTCCAAAAATGCTCCAAAAATCTCCAAAACACTTCTAAAATGTTCCAAATATTCCGAAATGATTTTAGGAATCATTCTCCGGATCTTTGGACATCCGTTCCTATTTTATCTCGCGCGGCTTTTGTTTAATGCCTGCGATCCGCGCCCGATTATCCAATTCCACAAAAACCATCCAAATTCAACCCAACCAGTTCCATTGAGTCCCAAATAATCTAAAATGGCTCTAGGAATTTTTCCGGAATTTGTTTGGCCATTTTTCCTTATTTTTCTCTAGGGCGGATGATTTGCGTATTAGCCGGCCAACCTGTCGGGACCCCGAATTTGCAAATCCGGACCCTCTGTGTATTCAGCACTAGTCCAGGAACGCGCTAGTGCACACAGTCTTAACATCGGTAAATATCACAATCATACCAATCGATATTATCAAAGTACTTTATTTAAATAACCAAACTGGTTACTCGACCTTATGGCCAAGTTACAAAATGTATGCCTCGTAAGGCGAAACTTATTCAGAGAAAAATAATACCAGCGGAAAATCAAATAACTTCGTGGCGCCATCCAGTATACCACGAGGCAAGCGGCGGGCTGCATCCCCTAAGTAAACGGGTCCTCTTGAATTCCTCCTCAGAAAATTGGCGTAATCTCCTCTTCAAGCTGGTGTTGTGTTGAGGCAAGGGTGAGTACTTGGTACTCGACAAGTCATGCAGAATGCAAGCTAATATACTATATGCATGGCTTGGTACAAAGGAATAGCTTAAGGTATATTTGCGAAACAGCTTTTGACAAGTAATATAAGTTGATTCGATAGCAGTAGTAATAAGTAAAGCATAAATATATTCTCAAGAAATTTAATAAACATTTTCCCCATCCTAAACCACATTTCCATCATCTTCATTGTTAAACCAAACCAACCTTTCAAACCAAAGTTATTTTTGAGAAAATCTAACCCTTATTTGTAATTCCAGAGCATTGTCGATCGCGGACACGGCTGTCGAATAGATTCTAAACTCTGCAGAGGTTATGCACTTTACCCACAAGATCTGAGTCAAACACCACAAGGCGAGTTCAGTAACAAAGCCTTTCGGAAGCCTCAAACAACACAGGTGGTCCTCTCAGGTTCGTGCTCTACACCATCCTTCCCTTAGCCAAGGCGAAGTATGGGACCAACACACGTTAGATGGGTATCGGCCCACACAGCCACGATCACGCTCCCCGTCTAATCACACAAGCGGTGTAATTGACACCCTGAGGCTCCACAAGTGAGTCCTTAGCGACTTAGTCAACTAGGGCCGTCCATTTCGACCATGTGGTTGCAAGTATGACCCAGTTCAAAGGCTTGCAAGGTTAAGTCCTTAGAGTGACGAGGGCAAGACTGCAGAAGAACCAAATCAACATCCCCAATGCCACAATGGCCCTTTTGATTACTCTTGCCACATGCCCGGTGAAAGCGTTTATCAAACCCGGGTTGATTACCATGCACCACGTGCCATCAACATCACATGATACTTTTCCAAAAGCAGGTTCAATATATCATTAAGTCAATATTAACATTTGATTGTCCAAAATCATGTTATGAGCACGTGTGAGTCTAAGCGTATACTACAGGTCTAAACCCATGTTGGCAATTTAATAATGTCCAACTAGTAATCCACAACTAGGGTGACAAGGGATCATGGCACATACTTAAATAATCAAGGTGTCATCTGACAAATTGGTATTTATCTAACCCCATGTTTAAACAAAGTATCTTTCTAGTTGATCCAGCATGCAATAGTTTAAATCAAAATAGATTTGAAATAGGATCAACATGGTCAAAGCACAACTTGCCTTCAAAAGTACTTGCTCTTGGTCTTGAGTTGGATCTGAGTCAACACTTCTCCTTCGAATCCTTAGGCACTTCAGCGTCTACTCGTAAAAGCGTGCAAATAGCAAATACACAAATAAACACTAGGCAAAAACATCCCAAAACTCCAAATAAAATCATAAGCAGAGAGAACATAATTTTACTGGATTTTAGGAGTAGAATCGTTCAAATCGGAGTTAAAATGCAAAGTTATGATTTATTAAACTTTAAATAATCAATTAAATAATTTTACAGAGCAAAACTTTAGTCCAAAAACTAAATAAAATTTATATTTAGGTCGATCTTAATTGTAGACAAATTTAGAAAATTGAATCGCTCAAATCGGAGTTGAAGCAAAAGTTATAAGCGTTTGAAGTTTGAATCTAAATTTGAAATCATTATTGAATTAATAAATCATTTTCTTTTTGGAAATTAATTATTGCGTCGGCATGGACCGCGTGGCAGCTCTGATTGGTCCGCGGTGTTTTCTTGACGTCGGCAAACGCAGCTCCGCGATGGCGTCGGCATAGCGTCATCGCCTGCGATGGCATCACGCGGGTGATGACCGCGTGTCATCTTGTCTTTGTGGGTAGGCGCCGCGGCGCGGCAGGTCCCGCAGTGAATCCGGTCCCGCCGGATCGAGTGTCAGCGACATCGCGGACACCACTTGTCGGCCGGCGGGCTCATCTTTGGCGGGCGGCGGCGCGTGGAGCCCCCTGAGACGAGCGTGACCGCGTGTCGGGCGCAGCTCGCAGTATCGCCAGCTTCGATGTACCGTGGGCGCTATCCTGGCCGTTGGTTTGAAATCAGGCGGCTCGGATTAGATCTAGGCTCATGTGTTGGAAGCGGGCGTGGCCGATCGTGGAGCCGTTGGATCTTAATCAACGGTCGAGATCCGATCTGGAGTTCGAGGTTTTGGTTACACGTGGCTCACCTGGATCGTTGGATTTGTCAGACGGTTGGCGTGCCGAGGGTTAGCGATGGTGTTCTTGGCGTGGCTGCTCAGCTCAGTCGAAAACGACGGCAGCGACGCGCTCGGGGTTGCTCGGCGAGATGAGTCCTCCCCTTGGGTGCGCGTCTTGTCACGGATTCGGATCTGGGCTCCTTCGGCGGAAGGCAGGCCGGACCGGCGAGTCGAACAAAAGCGCGGCGGTCACCTCCTCCAACTCTGGCCCGAGCTCGCTTGCGAATAAGCGCGGCAGCTCGAGCGAGATGGCTCGAGAAGCGGAGTGCGCAAGGATGAGGGTAACCTCGGGCGTGACGGGGCTTTAAATAGCCTCGGCGTTACGTGCCGAGATGGAAACCTAATTCTACGGCGGTAGCGCGTGTGATCCGGCTTCGGACTTCGGCGGAAACGATGGCGCTCAGCCCGTCCGCACGTGCTGCGATCAACGGCCACGCGATCGGATCGGCGGATCACGGCTCGAGCCCGTGCAGCGGATCTCGGTAGTTGGATCTTGATCAACGGTTGCAGGATTGATTAGGGTTTTTATTTGGTTGATGAACCAAGCGGCTGGGTCGGACTTCGAGTCCGACTTCGGGTTCGACTTCGATCGGATGAAACGATACTAGACCGAGTTGATTTTCCAGCGATTTAATATTTAAATAATTCCCGATAATTCATTTAATTCATTAAAAATAGCAAAAGACTGAGAAAAATTCAGGAAAAATTGGAAAATACTTTGGATCATTTTGGACTCAAATAAAATATTTCCAACAAAATTTTATTTGCAAAATTAAATTCTTTAATTATTTCAAAATGGAATAAATTCAAATAAATTCCAAATAAATCCAAATAAATTCCAGAAAATTCCAAAAATTCACCAAAGTGCCAAATCACACATGAATTTAAGAAAAGCAAAATTTTGGGGTGTTACACAACCAGAGCTTGCCACGTGGCAAGTGAATAGTGTCATCTTCAACCTCTTGCTATGCATGAGCAAAGGAGCTTCAAGCAAGCAAAAATGGAGGGAGCTCTCTTTAAATCCTTCTAGATCCTCCATTACACCATCAAATCACGAACCGCCGGATCCGTTGGAATCACGACGGCCTCCTCTTTCCATCCATGGGGTTAATGCACCCGAGATCTCGCCGGATTTTGAACGTTTGCAAGGAAACCGAAATCGGCATTTATGGCAATAATTCGCCCGTTTCTAATCCGTTTCGCGTGATTCCGCCTCTCATCTCTCCGTATAAGAATCTCCTTTCCGGTGGTCTCGTCCTCCGTTAGCCTCTCAAATCCAATTGGCCGCAAGATCAAGAAAACCGACGAACTCTTGTTGTTCTTCGCGTTCTTCGTGTTCTTGCTCATATCTTCCACCTCGGTGGCTCATTCTTCCTCCCGTTTGTTTCTTTGTGTTAGCGTGGAAGTCTAGCTTCTAACCCGATCGTTGATTTTAGGTTCCATCCACCGTGGGCGACGAATTTCGAGTTTTGGTGCTTTCGGCCGAACCGCCGTTCGTCGTCGATTTCTCCAATTCCGGTAAGTTTAGGTTCAATTCCTTCCTCCTAGATGTTGTTAAGGATGTTGTCTAGAGGTTCTAGCCTTTTATTTGGATCAAATCCGTGCAAAAATGAGAAAGAAATCAAGTTTTTGGAAGGACTTGTGTTCTTTTTTCTAGTTTTTGCCTTCTCTGTTCTTGGAGTTTGCTCACTGTGCTTGGGCCATGTCCGGCCGGCCGGACCGGCCGGCGAAGCCGTGCCCCGCGCCGCTTCGGCCGCCGACGAAGCCGCCGCCTTCGGCTTGCCGCTGCCGTCGGCCGGCCAAGGCGTGGCCGCTGCCTCGCCGGCCGGTGGCCTCGCCGGCAGAACCTCTCGCCGCCACCGCCGGTCCTCCTCACGTGGCGAGCCCCTCTCCTTCCCCTCCAAGTTCTCTCTCTCTACCATGGCCATGGCTTCCATGACAAGCCATGAGGAAGAAGCCTCCCACTCAATGACACCTTGACCCCACTGTCATAGACTCAATCCTACCCAAAGTCCAGTCAAAGCTCGGTCAAAGTTCAGTCAACGGTTGACCAGTCAAACGCGGAATATTCCGGGAATATTCTCGGGTTTTCGATTTATTCGAAATTCAAACTTCGGAAGCTCATAACTTTCTCATCCGAACTCCGTTTGACCTCATTCAAATTTCTAAATTTATCTAAAATCAAGATCTACCTGCCAGTACTGATTTTATAATTTTTGGATTTTATTTATTTTCTGTTATTTATTTATTGCCTCGTTTTGCGTGTAGTCGACGATCCCGCCACGACCGCCGATTTCACCGTCGAGCCTTCCGAGTTCGACATTTCCACCGGAATAGAAGGCAAGTCCCTTGACGCATTTTGATCCCATGTTTATGAAATGCTTTTTATCTGTTTATAAAGTTGCATGGCTATTTTTAATGAAATATGTTAAATATAAGTGATAGTTAATCCGAATTTGATGATTCCTCCTTGACATTGTTAATCATATCCGTTGTAACCCTAGAACATTGTTTATACCATGTTTATGTTATCTGGTGTCCTTTGCTACATAGTTCGGTAGAAATGCTTAGGACCCTTTTCCGATGAAAACAACCCAGGGGTGGGACTATTCAAAAAGAATGTTATCAAATGTGATTTGAAAGCTACTAGTATGATTTTAGTACTGTTTTCTAAAATGAAAAGAAAAGGAAAAATGATTTCGACTTGGGCGGCATGGAATGTCGGGTGGGAGCGGATCGAGCCTTGATCCTTTTGTGCAAGTACCGCCCCAAGTCATATAAGGACCGACGGTTGTGATTGCCATTTTAAGCATGATCGTACTACCACATGTCTATAATGGTACGACCTGGCCCACTAATTTGTAGAAGCCTAGTTTAGACTCACCACTCGGTTGTTGTGTGAGAGCCGGAAGGAGGCATTGTTGTGGTTGTTGTTTTTCTCACACGGCGCAAGAGGGGGCTTCTGTACTGGGTGGAGGGAACCCTAACAGCGGTGAAACCTCAGCGGGTGGGTCTAGCTAGGTAGAAACATTGTAACGGCCTTGTCACGATCTCTCTGCCGGCACACCAAAGGAAGTGTGTTAATAGCTTGGCACTAAGAGATGATCGTGTCGTGTGGGTAAAGTTGTACACCTCTGCAGAGTATAAACAATTCGAATAGCCGTGCCTACGGTCAAAGGCAAAGCGAAGAATGCTTTCATATTGGTAGACTTTGGTTTTGGTTTTAAACCCGAAAAGTGTTTTGTTTTGGGGTTCGGGAGTGGTTAGAACTCTCGAATGTTGTTTGGCGGAAAGAGCCAACCCAGGTGGATAGAACCTGTTTTACCTTTGACGGATGGAGTCACATGATTAACTTTGATCTTTTAAACTGTTGGCGGTTAGAGCCTTTATATTAGTGATGGTGGTTAGAACCTCACTATAATATTCAATAATTCAACTATTAAAAAGAATTATAAAAGATGCTTTGTGAAATTTATTACTTACGTATGATTTAATCAAATGTGGCTTTATGGAAATAAACCCTATTAAGCTTCCTTTGGAAAGCCCCACATGATCATACTTTCCCGACTTGCTGAGTACTTTTGTACTCACGTGCTACACCAACATTGCAATCATCAGAGAATTTCCAAGATGCCGAGGAAGAGGAGGAGTTCTTCGAGGAGGACTGCCAGGAGGACTAGTTGCATCGCTTGTCGTCGCCGGTGGCGTTGTGGCATTCGCTCGTTTCATTTCGCTTTTGTTTCCGCTGCTTTGTGTGTCTGGTCGTTGGACCGAGTATTGTAATTAGTGGCCAGGTGGCCCGTACTTGAATATTTATATTTTAAGTTTCGTTTTGTTCGACAATGAAGTATCACTGTGACTGTGTGTACTAGCTACTGATCTGGGACTAGTACGGAAATACACAGGAGATTCTGGATAGCTGATCTGGGGTCTCACAGCGGTGGTATCAGAGCCTGGACGACTGTAGGACGTGACCTAGTTAGCATGGCAAAGCCTTAAGGACTTATATTTTATAAAAATGTACTTGCAAAAGTTTAAGTTTCTTTGCTTCTATCTCCTCTATCTTAGTATCTTGTGCTCATCCTCTCCTTTATTTAAATGTTGGTTACTAATCTTATCTTCTTTCAAAATTTGTAGATGCTGACTTACACCACTTTTGCTTCGTTGGCGGGAGGCTTTTGTGCAGAGCTATCCTTGATGCTCCAGGAGCTGGAGTTTCCCCACCGGCCTGAGTACCGCTGTACCTCCGTGTCGAGCTTAGGCCATGCCACGTGGAAGGTTAGACTGATGGTGCAGGCCCGAAGTCCGTTCGTGGATGACCGTCCGTTCTACTTCACTTCGGAGAGGGTGAAGTTGGGTGATGCGATCCAGGATGCGGCGAGACAGGCCATTCTTCAGCTTGGCAGCAGCTACAATGACCGACTGGAGGACTCGCCGTACCGCCTATTCCCGTGCTTGGATGAAGAAAGGTACCACAAAGAGTTCCGGTACGAGCAGAGCAGGACCCAGCGATGGTGCATTTGGGAACGCTCGTCCGAGCCCAGGATGAGGCATATGTCAGCACTATCCATGAGCTCCGAGATCAGTATGAGAGTTTGGCTGCATCTCGGGAGGAGAATCGTCGGCTCCTGGATGAGCTGGAGACCTTGCGTGCACTTCTTCCACCGCCAGCGCCTGTGCAGGAGGCACAGCTCATGGCGCCACCGCCAACAGCCCCGGTTCGGGAGGACCCGCCGACCCGCGACATCCCAGAGGACGCGCTGCCAGCCAAGCGTCATCAAGGTCTGAGGCTTCGGACGACTGCGCGCAAGTCCGTTCGTCTCCCTTCGCCGCCAGGGTTTTCTCTGAGTGCTTTGGCTGCCCCTGGAGGAGCAGGACCTTCGGCAGCAGCTACACCTTCTCGCAGTAGGAGCGAGGAGGAGGAGGACCCGTCCCCGCGCGTCTTTGGCAGTGACGCGAGTTCTTAGATGTTTTCAGTCTGCAGGATCTTAATTTTGTCGCGTTAGAGCGTTGAATAAGTGATTATTGGATTGTATCGTGCCCTTAGGCATTTGTGATACAGCCACCTCCAAAACTATTTTGTTTTAATTGAAGTTTAGTTGGTTTTCTCCCTTCTGTTGTGTGCTCTTTTGGTTGTGCCCTTGTGTTGAGGATGTGGTTTAGTTCCCCGTTGCTTACCTATGCTTCTCCCTCTTTCCTTGTACTTGACCGCCTTATGCAGATGGAGAACGTTGGTCGTGGTCGTGGCCGTGGAAGACCCACCGGCCGTGGGAGAGGCCGTGGATGTGCCCGTGGACCGGTGCACTTCCAGGAAGAAGAGTTCCTGGAGCCCCCTCAGCAGCAGGGACAAGAGCAAGTTCAACACCCCGTAGCTCAGCATGATCCGCCGCCGCCCCCACCACCAGCTCAGCCGCCGAACATGGAACAAATGATGGTGATGCAGCTTCAGATTCTTCAGGCGTTAGCTCAGAACGTCCTGAACCAACCTCAAGCCGCGGCAGCACCCGCTCAAGCTCAACCGCCCCAATCCAAGTTTGGGGAGTTTATGAGGACTCGACCCCCGACCTTTGCTGGATCCGCACTACCGGATGCGGATGACTGGCTCAAGGAAGTTGAGCGTAAACTGCACTTGGCTCAGTGCGATGACATAGAGAGTGTGCAGTACGCATCTCACCAGCTCAAAGGAACTGACTAATCGGGTGGGAAACTATCAGGCCGCACATGCTGACCCGCAGAATATTCCATGGAATGAGTTCGTGGAAGCCTTCAGGGCTACCCATATCCCCAGGGGGATTATGGAAATGAAGCGCCGAGAGTTTCACAAGCTTCAGCAAGGAAACTTGTCTGTCTCGGAGTACCTTAACCGCTTCACTCAGCTGTCCCGCTACGCGACCGCAGATGTCACCACTGATGAGGCCAAGATTTAGCGATTTATGGAGGGCCTTGACCCCAATTTGAAGGTACAGCTGGTTTCAAGCGACTACCCGTCGTTCCAGCACATGATCAACAAGGCGCTGGTCCAAGAGGATGCCCAGCGTCAGCTTTTTGAGTCGCGCAAGCGGAAGATGCGAGAATCAGCGGTGCGGTAGCTCGAGGCCGCACTTTTCAACAAAGAAGCAGCCAAAGAGTCACAGCCGCCGGTGGCCCTGGACTTAATGTCTACTCCGCGCCCCACTGGACAAGCCCCTGCCGGCAACGCAGGAGCTCAAGCTCAGAAGAGTGGGACCGCTTTGGCAGGGGTGCAGCGCTTTAACTGCAAGGAGATGGGGCACTACGCCAACAACTGCCCCAAGAAGCGTCAGCCCGTCACCCCGGTGAGGTTCAACCTGGGATCGACACCAGCTCGCGCGCCTGCACCGGCTCAAGGAAGAGGAACTCCTCAGACTCCGCGCACGCCAAGGACTGCAGGAAGAGGGCGTGTGAACTATATCACCGCGGAAGAGGCTCAGGATGCACCAGACGTGGTTTATGGTAAGTTCCATGTGAACTCAGTACCTGCTTCAGTTCTGTTTGATTCTGGTGCAACCCATTCTTTTATATCAGAGTACTTGGTTAAAAAGTATAACTGGAACACAATACAGTTAAGAAACCCTTTGTTAGTGCAATCCCCTGGACAAGAATTAAGAACAACTGCTGTTTGTCCGAATATGGATATAGTAATAAAAGGGGTAAAGTTCCTAGCGAACTTAATACTGTTGGATACTAAGGGTATAGAAGTAATCCTTGGAATGGATTGGTTAACCAAGTATAAGGGTCAGATAGACTGTGCTAGTAGAGCTATCTCTCTTACCAGCCCAGAGGGGATTAGAGTGGAATTCTTATCTAATCTTGCCTCTAAGGGGGGTAGCACCCTAAATCGTTTGAAGGGTACTTCGTTGGAGAAAGTGCCCATAATCAATGAGTACCCCGATGTGTTCCCGAATGAGTTTCCTGGTATGCCACCAGATCGAGATGTGGAGTTTGTGATCGAGCTAGTACCCGGTACCGCTCCCATCTCAAAGAGACCGTACCGTTTGCCGTCCAACGAGTTGGTCAAGATGAAGAAGCAGATTGAAGAACTGCAAGAGAAAGGATTCATTAGACCCAGTTCGTCACCTTGGGGATCACCTGTGATCTTTGTGTCCAAGAAGGATGGTAGTCTGAGGATGTGCATAGACTACAGGTCTTTGAATGAGGTCACCATTAAGAACAAGTATCCGTTGCCTCGGATAGATGATCTGTTTGATCAGTTGATGGGAGCCCAAGTCTTCTCCAAGATAGATCTGAGATCGGGATATCATCAGCTGAAGATAAGAAAGGAAGATATTCCGAAAACAGCCTTCACCACGCGATATGGACTGTATGAGTTCACAGTCATGTCGTTTGGTTTGACCAATGCTCCTTCTTATTTCATGAATCTGATGAATAAGGTGTTTATGGAGTATTTAGACAAGTTCGTCGTAGTCTTCATCGACGACATTCTTGTCTATTCCAAGAGCAGAAAAGAGCATGAAAACCATCTGCGAATAGTCTTGGAAATACTAAGAGAGCATCAGCTGTATGCTAAGTTTAGCAAGTGTGACTTCTGGTTGAAAGAAGTATCTTTCCTGGGTCATATCATCTCTGCTGCAGGAGTAGCAGTAGATCCAGCGAAAGTGAGAGATGTTTTGGATTGGACACAACCCAAGTCAGTCCCGGAGATCCAAAGTTTTCTTGGATTAGCTGGTTATTATCGGAGATTCATTGAAGGTTTCTCGAAGATAGCCAGGCCTCTTACTCAACTTCTGAAAAAGGAAAAGAAGTTTGAATGGACTAAAGCCTGTGAGCAAAGCTTTCAGGAGTTGAAAAAGAGATTAACCTCAGCCCAGTGTTGATTTTGCCGGACATCCATAAGGACTTTGAAGTGTATTGTGATGCTTCGAAGCTAGGACTCGGATGTGTTTTGATGCAAGAAGGAAGGGTAATAGCCTATGCTTCAAGACAACTGCGACCTCATGAAGAAAACTATCCTATTCATGACTTGGAGTTAGCTGCGGTTGTGCATGCGCTCAAGATATGGAGGCATTATTTGATCGGCAATAGATGTGAGATCTATACGGATCATAAAAGTCTGAAGTATATCTTCACTCAACCTGACCTCAACCTGAGGCAGAGAAGATGGTTGGAGTTGGTGAAAGATTATAATCTGGGAATTCATTATCACCCTGGGAAAGCAAACGTTGTTGCGGATGCTTTGAGCAGGAAAGCTCACTGCAACAATATGGGGGTGCAACAAAGCCAACCAGCGCTTCATGCGGAGTTTCGGCGCCTTAACCTAGAATTAGTAAAGGAAGGCTGCATTTACAATTTGGAAGTAAAGTCAACCTTGGACGATCAAATCAGGGAGGCCCAGAAGGAAGATAAAGGTATTGCCGACTTGAAAGAAAGTCTAAAGAAAGGAAAGCACCCCGGATTTTCAGAAGATGGCCAAGGCGCTATTTGGTTCGGGAAAAGAATAGTGGTCCCTAACCAAGAAGAAATCAAGAATGTGGTCTTGAAGGAAGCCCACGATTCAGTGTATTCTATTCACCCAGGAGGCACCAAGATGTATGCTGATTTGAAAGAGAAGTATTGGTGGTCCAATATGAAGAAGGAAGTTGCTGATTTTGTGGCACGTTGTGACGTGTGCCAGTTGGTAAAAGCAGAGCATCAGAGACCCGCCGGTCTGTTGCAGCCTTTGCAAGTGCCGGTCTGGAAATGGGAAGAAATTGGAATGGATTTTATAACCGGGCTTCCCAAAACTAAATCCGGTTATGATTCCATTTGGGTTATTGTGGATCGATTGACCAAAGTGGCTCACTTTATCTCGGTAAAGACAACCTATTCGGGAGATAAGCTTGTCGAGTTATACATGGCCAAGATTGTGTGTTTACACGGTGTGCCAAAGAAGATTGTGTCTGATCGAGGTTCCCAGTTCACCTCAAGGTTTTGGCAGAAGTTGCATGAGGTGTTGGGCACAAACCTTAATTTCAGTACTGCTTACCATCCCCAGACTGATGGCCAGACGGAAAGGGTCAATCAAATCTTAGAGGATATGTTGAGAGCTTGTGCTCTAACATATAAAGGCTCGTGGGATCAGAATTTGCCCTATGCAGAGTTTTCCTATAACAACAGTTATCAAGCCAGTCTGAAGATGGCACCTTTTGAAGCTTTGTATGGAAGAAAGTGCCGAACACCTTTATATTGGAAAGAAACCGAAGGAGGACAAATCATTGGACCTGATGTTCTAAAAGAAGCCGAAGAGCAAGTCCGACAGATCCGTGAAAATCTGAAAACCGCTCAGTCAAGACAGAAGAGTTATGCGGACAATCGTCGACGGGAATTAAGCTTTATGCCTGGAGACCATGTGTATTTGAAGGTATCCCCGATGAAAGGAATGAAACGGTTCCGCGTCAGTGGAAAGCTAGCACCCCACTATGTCGGGCCATTCAAGGTGATTGCCCGAAAAGGAGAAGTTGCGTATAAGTTGGAATTGCCGCCACAACTGTCAGGGGTACATGATGTCTTTCATGTGTCTCAGTTGAAAAAGTGTCTCCGAGTGCCGGAGCATCAGATGCCGTTGGAAGACATGGAACTGAAAGAAGATTTGTCTTACCCGGAGTATCCGATCAAGATTTTGGATGAAGCTGAGTGTCGGACGCGAAGCCGAGTGATCAAATTCTGCAAGGTTCAGTGGAGCAACCATTCTGAGAAGGAAGCCACTTGGGAGCGTGAAGAAGATCTTCGAGCAGAGTTTCCTAACCACTTTCTTTCTCCGTCTGAATCTCGGGGACGAGATTCTCTCTAAGGGGGGTAGGTTTGTAACATCCTCATTTTGGCTTTCTGGAGAAAAACCTAATTTAAATAAATTAAATTCAAAATTTGGAGTTTCATTGGTGTTTATAATAACTTGGCATCTATTCCCCTCCGAAATCGGGAATTAATTCCCTCCCGGGCGAAAAATCGGATTTTCCAAAGATCGCTGCATTCTAAAATTCACCCGAGTCCAAAAATGCTCCAAAAATCTCCAAACCACTTCTAAAATGTTCCAAATATTCCGAAATGATTTTAGGAATCATTCCCCGGATTTTTGGACATCTGTTCCTATTTTATCTCGCGCGGCTTTTGTTTAATGCCTGCGATCCGCGCCCGATTATCCAATTCCACAAAAACCATCCAAATTCAACCCAACCAGTTCCATTGAGTCCCAAATAATCTAAAATGGCTCTCGGAATTTTTCTGAAATTTTTTTGGCCATTTTTCCTTATTTTTCTCTAGGGCGGATGATTTGCGTATTAGCCGGCCAACCAGAGCTTGCCACGTGGCAAGTGAATAGTGTCATCTTCAACCTCTTGCCATGCATGAGCAAAGGAGCTTCAAGCAAGCAAAAATGGAGGGAGCTCTCTTTAATCCTTCTAGCTCCTCCATTACACCATCAAATCATGAACCGCCGGATCCGTTGGAATCACGACGGCCTCCTCTTTCCATCCATGGGGTTAATGCACCCGAGATCTCGCCGGATTTTGAACGTTTGCAAGGAAACCAAAATCGGCATTTATGGCAATAATTCGCCCGTTTCTAATCCGTTTCGCGTGATTCCGCCTCTCATCTCTCCGTATAAGAATCTCCTTTCCGGTGGTCTCGTCCTCCGTTAGCCTCTCAAATCCAATTGGCCGCAAGATCAAGAAAACCGACGAACTCTTGTTGTTCTTCGCGTTCTTCGTGTTCTTGCTCATATCTTCCACCTCGTTGGCTCATTCTTCCTCCCGTTTGTTTCTTTGTGTTAGCGTGGAAGTCTAGCTTCTAACCCGATCGTTGATTTTAGGTTCCATCCACCGTGGGCGACGAATTTCGAGTTTTGGTGCTTTCGGCCGAACCGCCGTTCGTCGTCGATTTCTCCAATTCCGGTAAGTTTAGGTTCAATTCCTTCCTCCTAGATGTTGTTAAGGATGTTGTCTAGAGGTTCTACCTTTTATTTGGATCAAATCCATGCAAAAATGAGAAAGAAATCAAGTTTTTGGAAGGACTTGTGTTCTTTTTTCTAGTTTTTGCCTTCTCTGTTCTTGGAGTTTGCTCACTGTGCTTGGGCCATGTCCGGCCGGCCGAACCGCCGCCGCTTCGCGCCGGCGAGCCGCCGCTCCGCTGCCGGCCGCCATGAAGCCGCCGTCGCTGCCGCCTGGCCATCGCCGCCGGCGCCGCCGTCGCCGTCGCCGCTGCCAAGCGCCCCACGCGCCGCCTCCTCGTTGGCCGGTGGCCTCGCCGCCGGCGACTTCTCCTCGCCGCCGCCGGTCCCCGCCCCGCCGGCGAGCCCCCCCTCTCCTTCCCCTCCAAGTTCTCTCTCTCTACCACTCTACCATGGCCATGGCTTCCATGACAAGCCATGAGGAAGAAGCCTCCCAATCAATGACACCTTGACCCCACTGTCATAGACTCAATCCTAGCCAAAGTCCAGTCAAAGTTCAGTCAACGGTTGACCAGTCAAACGCGGAATATTCCGGGAATATTCTCGGGTTTTCGATTTATTCGAAATTCAAACTTCGGAAGCTCATAACTTTCTCATCCGTACTCCGTTTGACCTCATTCAAATTTCTAAATTCATCTAAAATCAAGATCTACCTGCCAGTACTGATTTTATAATTTTTGGATTTTATTTATTTTCTGTTATTTATTTATTGCCTCGTTTTGCGTGTAGTCGACGATCCCGCCGCGACCGCCGATTTCACCGTCGAGCCTTCCGAGTTCGACACTTCCGCCGGTATAGAAGGCAAGTCCCTTGACGCATTTTGATCCCATGTTTATGAAATGCTTTTTATCTGTTTATAAAGTTGCATGGCTATTTTTAATGAAATATGTCAAATATAAGTGATAGTTAATCCGAATTTGATGATTCCTCCTTGACATTGTTAATCATATCTGTTGTAACCCTAGAACATTGTTTATACCATGTTTATGTTATCTGGTGTCCTTTGCTACATAGTTCGGTAGAAATGCTTAGGACCCTTTTCCGATGAAAACAACCCAGGGGTGGGACTATTCAAAAAGAATGTTATCAAATGTGATTTGAAAGCTACTAGTATGATTTTAGTACTGTTTTCTAAAATGAAAAGAAAAGGAAAAATGATTTCGACTTGGGCGGCATGGAATGTCGGGTGGGAGCGGATCGAGCCTTGATCCTTTTGTGCAAGTACCGCCCCAAGTCATATAAGGACCGACGGTTGTGATTGCCATTTTAAGCATGATCGTACTACCACATGTCTATAATGGTACGACCTGGCCCACTAATTTGTAGAAGCCTAGTTTAGACTCACCACTCGGTTGTTGTGTGAGAGCCGGAAGGAGGCATTGTTCGTGGTTGTTGTTTTTCTCACACGGCGCAAGAGGGGGCTTCTGTACTGGGTGGAGGGAACCCTAACAGCGGTGAAACCTCAGCGGGTGGGTCTAGCTAGGTAGAAACATTGTAACGGCCTTGTCACGATCTCTCTGCCGGCACACCAAAGGAAGTGTGTTAATAGCTTGGCACTAAGAGATGATCGTGTCGTGTGGGTAAAGTTGTACACCTCTGCAGAGTATAAACAATTCGAATAGCCGTGCCTACGGTCAAAGGCAAAGCGAAGAATGCTTTCATATTGGTAGACTTTGGTTTTGGTTTTAAACCCGAAAAGTGTTTTGTTTTGGGGTTCGGGAGTGGTTAGAACTCTCGAATGTTGTTTGGCGGAAAGAGCCAACCCAGGTGGATAGAACCTGTTTTACCTTTGACGGATGGAGTCACATGATTAACTTTGATCTTTTAAACTGTTGGCGGTTAGAGCCTTTATGTTAGTGATGGTGGTTAGAACCTCACTATAATATTCAATAATTCAACTATTAAAAAGAATTATAAAAGATGCTTTGTGAAATTTATTACTTACGTATGATTTAATCAAATGTGGCTTTATGGAAATAAACCCTATTAAGCTTCCTTTGGAAAGCCCCACATGATCATACTTTCCCGACTTGCTGAGTACTTTTGTACTCACGTGCTACACCAACATTGCAATCATCAGAGAATTTCCAAGATGCCGAGGAAGAGGAGGAGTTCTTCGAGGAGGACTGCCAGGAGGACTAGTTGCGTCGCTTGTCGTCGCCGGTGGCGTTGTGGCGTTCGCTCGTTTCGTTTCGCTTTTGTTTCCGCTGCTTTGTGTGTCTGGTCGTTGGACCGAGTATTGTAATTAGTGGCCAGGTGGCCCATACTTGAATATTTATATTTCAAGTTTCGTTTTGTTCGGCAATGAAGTATCACTGTGACTGTGTGTACTAGCTACTGATCTGGGACTAGTACGGAAATACACAGGAGATTCTGGATAGCTGATCCGGGGTCTCACAATAACCTACATAGGTACTTAACTTCCAATGAGGGCCCATGGCTGTACGCTGTGGTGGTGAAATCAACTCATAGCACACATTCAAATTTTCGTAGATGAGAAATAATTGGTTCTCTCTCACACACTAACTGCAAAGGGGAAAATATGTGTGTTGCCGTCGGAAATCCTGATGACGGGTCGATCGCCACCAACACAAGAGAACGCTGGGTTCAGATTTTGGCGGCGTGCTATCAAATTTGATCACGCAATCGGCAAGAGATGTGTTCCCCAACACGATCGATCAGGAGAACGATCAAGGGCTCGTAGATACATCAATCTCAATTGGTCCACAGCGAACCAACATAGATCGAGGGAATCTGGTAAGTCCAATCAACCCTTGCGAGCTGATCGGATAAGGTAAAAGCCTACTTTTCCCGAAAAAGGCGATGCGCAGCAAGATCAGGAAGAAAGTAAGCTTGGCAGGGCATAATGCAACAGAAACCAACAACTAGCGATGCGCAACTCATGTAGATCAACGTGTATTACAAGAAAAAAGATTACAAGACTAAAAGATTACTCCTAATGCTGAAAAGTAACGTAATCGATTGATTGGTTGTTTGGATGTGTTCGCTCTCTTTGACGCAGCTCATCGACCTCCTTTTATAACCCTTAGGCCTGAACATATCTGCTTCGGTCTCTTAATCCACTTGTATCGGCCTTGAACTCTCCCTTTCCACCTCGGACACGATTATATTTAGTCCAGGTCGTGTTGGCTCCGGTGTTTCTTTCCGCCCCTTGTATTTCCATACAACTGTGCTCTTCCAAATTATCTATTCACCGCCTTTTACTAGCCAGGTTCACGCTGATGATTTTAGACTCGTGCCAAGGTTGTGCCTATCTCGGTCGCTCAATTTTGGGTGCTAACAATGTGGTATGCAGTTGGTTTTAGTTGAATTAATGTAGCAACGTGCAACACTATGTGGCCACAATAACTAATGGGTAGCCTACAATTCTGCAAGATTGGCCTAGCAATAAGTTTCAATATTTTAATTAGCAATTTTGTAAGGCCATTTTATGTATGAACATGAGGTATTAAATGCACTACATTAATGCCCATAGCCATATAATAATCATCAAATACTTTTGAGGTAAACACTACTAGGGAGAAGCTCATCAGTGGCGGTTTGTAACTCACATCAGTGGCAGTTTTTAAACCGCCACAGATTAAGTGCCACTGATAGTCGGGGATTATCAGTGGCGGTTTTAAAACCATCACAGATAATATTATCAGTAGCGGTTTGTGGATAAAACTGCCACGGATAATACCATTATCAGTGGCAGTTTGTGGATAAAACCGCCACGGATAATACCATTATCTGTGGCGGTTTGTGGATAAAACCACCATTGATATTACAAATATCAGTGGCAGTTTTTGGCTAAAACCGCTACTGTTATTACCATTATCAGTGGCGGTTTGTGGCTACAATTCCAACACACAAAATAGAAAATCAGCATTTCGGGCTAGCCTCAGGAAGTGCTAGCCATGCCCTCTAAAACAGCATACACAAAGAACAATTATATCATACACATTGTAACAGATGTATACACAAATAATCTATAAGATTAGCCATAATGAAGCATCAATTTACACTTTGTAATAAAACAAAATTTAAATGAGTTTTCTAAACTACAAGCCTATGAGGCTTCAGAGTTGGTTGGAGATGAATGACGTGTAAGATGAGTATGGATCACTAGATCGTTGTTATCTTCATCATAAAACTCGCCCTTTTTGTTGATGACTTCCTTCATGATGAAGTAGGCGAGTTATCCCTAAATGGCTCGGATTTTAACAGGAAGCAGTCCTGCCATAGGCAATTTGAGGCGCTACAAGTAGGAAAATAAATCTCAGAGTATACATATATAGAAATTGAATGGTGCGAATAAATGTGTAATGTTAGCATGACAAACCTCTACGTCATTGTCTATTATTGTAGAACCTAAGATTTCACGCATGTATTGGCACACGAAGTACCCACATAAATTTGTGCCTTGCTGCTGCTTGTGACACTGCAAAAATTGAATAAACTAAAATATCATGGAAGGGGTTATTTACTATGAAATATGAAATACGAATATTGCTTGTGTGTGTACCGAAAATTTAATACGGATTGAAAGGGATTTCTTGAATGGGTGGTATCTCAAGCTCTTTGTACAATATCTTTTGAACGCCTCATTCATTAGACTTGTCAACTCTGTGTAGTCTTTTTTATCTTTGTCCAGCGGGTCCATGATCAGCATCTTGCTCTTTTCTGGAGTAATTACTACGAGAATCCAGTGGAAACTACATACACATGTATGATGCTATAGTAATGAGTCCTAGGATAAGACTAATGAACGAATTCAATGAGTAATTTAACTAGCTAGTGAGAAACTTACTTAAAATTGTATGGAAGAAGTATGAACTCTTTGTCTTATAGTTTTAGCAACGCCCAGTATACGTATTCCTTGACCTCCTTTGGTGCTCTTATGATTTCGGTCTTGTAGACCGTTCCCGGGTCGAGGAATCCCACTGGCCCCTTGGTTCTTCTCAGTTCGGTCATTTCGTATCCAGATAAGGGAAAAATTAGACATGACATTTATCGATATTATGTGAATGTAGACCATGATTTATATGTTAAAAACTTACAGTGACCAGCATCTCAAAAAAGACACGTCGAGGGCATCGTAATAGGACAAGTTGTGCAAGTCATCGAATTCTATCAGGAAGTAGCCACCCCCCTCTTGGTGAAAATGTTCCTCTTGAAAAATGGCAGTGATCACCTTCGGGAGTATCGATTGGTTGGATCGCTCCATGTACCAGACATGTAATCGCTACATCATGAGTGTTAGGCTATTTAACTTCGATGGGGTGACCAATGGCTTCCCCATCTCGAATTTCAGTCTTTCTTGATTATCTTGTACACACTTTGCCTTGCCCTTACTTTTTTCTAGAAGAACATCATACTCTATTCTGGCTTCTCCTGATCTAGCTGATACGGCTTGTCTAATGTGCCATTTCTTCGGATCAGGGGATATAAGTTCGCCCTTTGAAGTGGTCACAGTAGCCATTTGACGCTGAGGTGTAGGTGACGAATAGGCTCCTCGTGTAATGTGCCATTTCTTTGGATCATGGGTTATAAGTTCATCCTTTGAAGTGGTCACACTAGCCATTTGACGCTCAGCTACTGGTGACGAATGGGCGAGTTCTACTCCAGGAGAGGTTGGCACTACAAGGTCAAAGACGATGTCACGCTTGCGCCACTAGATGAATGTGTGGATGGCACTTTCTAGAGTTGTAACCTCGTCGTTAGAGGGTATTTCTAGCCTGATGTCGGCAAACTGTGGAAGTACCGTGTCCACCTGGACCTTTGCATAACCTGGAGCTATCGGAGAGTTGTGCAAGGTGTTGTCCCCTGGATTTTCAGAGGATGAACAAGGTGTTGTCTGGTTTGAGAATCGGTTGTGTGTGCCGGATCACAAGGAAATAAAGAGAACGCTTCTTTAGGAAGCTCATGAATCACCATACTCTATCCATCCTGGAAGTATGAAAATGTATCAGGATTTGAAGGAGAGATATTGGTGGGTCAGTATGAAAAGAGAAATTGCAGAATATATAGCTCTTTGTGATGTATTCCAAAGAGTTAAGGCAAAACAACAGAGACCAACGGGATTATTGCAGTCATTACCAATTCCGGAATGGAAATGTTAAGAAATTGGAATGGATTTTATCACAGGTCTACCAAGGACTCAAGTAGGTCATGATTCTATTTGGGTAATAGTAGATCACGTCACTAAGATAGCTCATTTTATACCTATGAACACTAAGTATGGAGGTAATAAGCTGGCAGAGCTATATGTGAGTAAGATTGTGTGTTTATATGGGGTACCCAAGAAAATAGTGTCAGAACATGGTAGTTTGTGCACCTCACATTTCTCGAAGAGTTTGCATGAAGTTTTGGGGACCAAGTTGAATTTTAGTACCGCTTGTCATCCGTAAACAGATTGACAGAGAGAGAGAGAGAGAGTGAATCAGATCTTGGAAGATATTTTGCATGACAGTGCTTTGGAATACGGTACCAGTTGGGATAAATGTTTGCCATATACCGAATTCTCTTATAATAATAGTTACCAAGCCAGCCTGCAAATATCACCGTTTGAGGCATTATATGGAAGGAAGTGTAGAACCCCACTTCTTTGGGATCAAATGGGAGAACATCACTTATTTGGACCAAGCATCGTCAATGAAGCAGAAGAGAAAGTCAGACTCATAAGTGAAAGGCTCAAGATAGCTCAGTCTAGGCAAAAGAGTTATGTCGACAACCGCCGAAGGGAGTTGACCTTTGAACTGGGTGATCATGTGTATCTCCGAGTTACTTCCCTCTGAGGTGTAAAGAGATTTGGTAATAAAGGCAAACTTGCGCCAAAGTATGTAGGAACATACTCGATATTGGCGAAGAGAGGACAAGTTGCTTACTAGTTGAGTTTGCCAGCATCACTGTCAGGAGTACATGATGTTTTCCATGTATCATAGTTAAAGAAGTGTCTCCAAATCTCGACCGAGTGAACACAGTTGGAAAGTATCGATCTTCAGGAGGACTTGACTTATCAAGAGCATCCGATCAAGATTCTCGAGATAGCCGAGCGAGTTACTCATAGTAGGATTATCTACTATTGAAAAGTTCAGTGGAGCAACCACTCAGAAGAAGAAGCTACCTGTGAAAGAGGAGAAGCTTAAATCGGAATACCCTAACCTCTTTGCTAGCCAATCCGAATTTCAGGGGTGAGATTCTTTTTAAGGGACATAGGTTTGTTAAACCCTGAAATTTTTGAATTTTTAATTTAATTATTTATTTGTGATTTTTTATAATCTTCTGGATTTTATTAGAATTAAGCCTTTTGGATAAAATTATTAAATATTTTGGAATTTCAAATAAATTCTATTTGGAAATATTTTATTTGAGTTCAAAATATCCTAAATTATTTCCTAGAATTTTTTTGGAATTTTTCTATTATGATTGCTATTTTTCCCGAGTTAATCGAATTACTAGTATTATTTTATAATTAGAAAATCGAAGAAAAAGGGGAAAACCCTAAATGGGCCAACCCCATCGGTCCGTGGCCCACACGCCAACATGCTCGGCCCAGCCACTGCGGTAGCCACACGAAACCCTAGCCGCCGTCGGACTCCGCGCGCCGCATGTCACCGCTCTCGGCGTTTGGGTCGTATATGCCCCCTAGGCTATTTAAAGCCTCCCATCGGGTGCGCCATCTTCCGCCGAGTTTGAAAGACCGGAATGGCGATCAGAGGGGGGTGAATGATCGCAAAATAAAATTTTCCCCACCTTCTGGACAAATAGCATCCAAATAAAACCTCTCTTACAAAGTATAAAAGATCTTGGAGCAAGAACAGGGACAAGAACAGCCTGAACACAAAACCAAAATGATGAATCTTTTGATCCAATGATCCAAATTTCATGAAACTTGGTAGATAACCTCTTTAGGATATCAGGAACTTGTTCTAACAATCAATCACAATGATTGACGTCAAAGTTCTGACATCTAACAATTTGAAGAGGAAATGTGCCAAGAACACAAAATGGGGAAATCTGTGATCTAGGCTTGTTCGTGGGATATTGAAGATCAAGATGGACTTGGATACCTTCCCACAAGTCACAACAAGCTAGAGGTCACAAAGAAACTCATCAAAACACGATCAATCAAGAATTCATCAATGGAGGCATAAAAGATTGGTTTATCGCAAAACTCGAAACAAGGATTGCCTAGAGGATTGGGATTTGATCTAAGTGAAGACTCATCCAATCAATCCTCATCCTTGGCAATAAAACCTAGAAGCAAGTAGAAGGAGGGGAGGCAAATCCAACTTGCAAGAATTTAATGCGAGAATGTAAATACTGAATTTTAATTGCGTAAAGTAAAGACATAATGTAAATGCGGAATTTAAATTAAGAATTGAGAGAATGGATCTTTGTATTTTCTTTGGATGATTTTACAAAGCCTCACTTCATGTGGGCAAAGCTCAAAGGAGCCACACAAATCTTCTTAGGAACTTCTCTCAAAAACCTTACTAAAAACTTCAGTGAGGGGACGCTACCCCTACCCCTCTATTTATAGTGTTCTAGGATTAATTCCCACCCTTGGATGTCTTGCTTCAATCCTAAGCTAACTTCCAAGGGCCAAGATTTGATCCCACACTTTCACACATATGAGTTACAATGATCCACTCTTACACATGCTTTCTCAAAGCATCTTTAAGTGATCAATTCCCTATCAAAAGCTAACTTGACAACTACTTTAGCTCTAAAGACCAACAACCCACTGGTCTTCTAGACCTAAAGAGCTTCAAGCTTAGCATCCACTTTGTCCCCATGCCTCCTTGGACTGCACCAGCTCCATCTCCAGCCATCTTTCGGCGATCTCCGGCCATCTTGAACCTCCGGCAACCCTTGCGTAGTTCCAGCCATCTCTCGCCTCACCATAGCCACCAATTAGAGTCTTGCATCCATCACAGACAAGGAAAATAAATTACATAGCATTGATAAAAAAATGATATGCCTCAATCATCAAAGAACAAAGCTCAATAGAGCATAGAACATCTACGACGGACCTACTTCAGAACTACCCTGTTTCCAACACGGCAGAACACTTCCTAATTTTTTGTAATTTTTTTGTTGATCAAATGAAAAACTTGTCAACATGAAAAAGATGCATCTCAAAATTCTCTACAACTTTCATGTAGACCAAATAATTTGTTGAGCACGGGAAGATCTCCAAAAATGCAAACTACCGTCGGTTGTCAAAGTCGGTCCGGCGCGGAAAGAATCGGTCCAACGCAACTGTGATTTCCTTTGTTTGCAAAACCACATGGTCCGACACAAACATGATTTTTTCACCCTTTGGTCCGACGCAAATGTGAAGCTCTCTTTTTCTTGATCCGGCATGAAAAAGACGGTCCGGCGCAACTATGAAGTCAATTCTAACTTGGTCCGGCACAGACACTAAGCACTGGACCTAAGGTCCGCCGCAACCTAACAAGCCGACACAAATCAAAATGCTTCCAAATTAAACTCCATTTCAAATCCAAACTTAAATCAAACTCAAACCTGAACAACCTAAGCTCAAGTCAAGTCAAATACTCATCACAAACAAGGATGGACCTCCATATGGTCCTTCAGAGTCTAACGCCCTATTCCGCACTACCTGAGACCCTATCGCCTTTGCATGTGAGCTCACCGAAGTTCTGTTGCCGCCATTGTCGTCTTCCCCGAGCCCGATCTCCACCGTCGGTTGGTCTATGTTTTCCCCCAATTGTTTCTTCGCATAGCTCGCATCACCTGCATTTGGATCCGTAAGAAGTCTGAGCCGATCCGGTTGAGATTCGCCGTCCCCGCGGCCGTCTTCTCTGCATTCGGCGAAGCGCTGCCATGATTTTGGTCACTGGAAGCCCTAGCCGATCCGATCCGACATGGCCACCACGTGGGCACCCAGTTAGCAGCCACACCAGTCGATCTTACCTGCGTGTGCAACCGCGTCAGCCCAGTCGCGTCAACTGCCACCTCATCACCACGAGCGCCCACCCGTTAGTTGAGCCGAGCTACTTACTGATGTTAACATGACATCATAAATCCGATTTTTCTTTAGAAAAGTAATTCGGCCGAAAAGAAATTTGAGGCTAACATCATGGTGATGTCATATTTCTAAATTTCTAGTAGAAAAATATATGAGTTAATTCGGTTTATTCTTTTAATACATTTTTAAACTTTAAATTGCTCGTTCTTGCTCATACAAGCTCCGATTGAGGTGTTTCTAGATCTTAAAAATTTGTAAAATCGAGCTCTATTTAGTGGTGAATTTTATTTAATTTTTGGATTTAATTTTATCTATTTTTAGTATTTATTTGCAATTTTTTTTATTCGCGTAAACGTTGAAACTCTGGCAGTGTATAGAGCGAAGTGTGGACTCAAGAGCAAGGTCCAGAACTAGAGGAAGGACTCTTTCAAGGCAAGTTACATATCCTTGATCATGTTGAACCTAATTTTTGAAATGCTATGTTAAATTTAAATTATTGCATGCATAGTTTCTACAATTGTATTTTAATCCCAGTTTTAAATTAAATAGTTATGTCATGATTGTTAAAGCCACGTTTGATGATTGAATTTCTTATACCATTGTAACCCTAGGATATGCTTATGAATGTATGATGATTATCCAAACAGTTAGAACATGCTTAGTCTTACTTAGATATGAATTTAGGTTATTTTGAAAATTTGTGCCAAATGGTGATTTTATTAAAATTGAGAATTATGTTTGGATGATTATTGAGAACTATGCTTTTGAGAATTATTGAATATTGTGCCATGGACTTTTTATGTCATGTCATGATGAAGTTAAAAATATAATTAAGATTGTGTCGGGACCCGAATTTGCAAATCCGGACCCTCCGTGTATTCAGCACTAGTCCAGGAACGCGCTAGTGCACACAGTCTCAACATTGGTAAATATCACAATCATACTCAACGAAATAATAGGGTACCTTAATTAGTTAACCAAGCTGGTTGCTCGACCTTAAGCTCAAGTTACAAATATACGCCTCGCAAGGCGAAAACTTACTAAAAGAGAATTAATAGCAGCGGAAAATAAGATAACTTCGTGGCGCCATCTAGTATACCACAGGCAACTGACTGGGCTCGCTCCCTAGTTAGACAGTTCCTCTTGGAGCTCCTCCTCAAAAGCTGGTGTAGACTCTTCTTCAACTGGTGTTGTATTGTGGCAAGGGTGAGTACTTGGTACTCAGCAAGTCATGAACAGAATGTAACTAATATACTACATGCATGGCTTAGTACAAAGGAATAGCTCAGGGTATAAATGCAGTAAAACAGCGTTTGACAAGTAACATAAGTAGATTCGAAAGCAATAGAAACAAGTTTAAGATCAATAACTTTTCTAGGAGTTAAATAAACATCTTTCCCATTCCTAATCCACATTTCCATCAATGTCATTATTAAACCAAACCCAACCTTTCGAGTCCAAGTTATTTTCAAGAAAGTCTAACCCTTGACTGTAATTCCCGAGCGATGTCCAATGCCACGGACACGGCTATTCGAATAGATTTTACACTCTACAGAGGTTATGCACTTTACCCACAAGATACATCCAAACACCACAAAGGCGAGTGTCCGTAACAAAGTTTTTCGGAAACTTCTAATAGCACAAGTGGTCCTCCCCGGTGATTGCACACTAACCCTTCCCTTAGCGGAGGCGAAGTTTAGGCCAATCCACCGTTAGATGGGTACTGGCATGACCGGTACTCTCCCCCGTACAACTACACAAAAGGTATAGTTGACACCCCGAGGTCCCACAGGTACGTTATTAGCAACTTAATCAACTAGGTCCGTCCCATTACAGACATGTGGTTGCACGTTTGACTCAGTTCAAAGGCTTGTAAGGTTAAGTCCTTAGGGTGACCAGGGCAAGACTACCCGAAGAACCAAATCAACGCTCCCGGTGCCACAACTGGCCCAATCGATCTTTCGTGCCACATGCCCTGGTCAAAAACTATTTATCAAACCCCAGTTGATTACCATGCACCACGTGCCATCGACAATCACACACATAATACTTCTTCAAAACAGGTTCAATATCTCATTAAGTCAATATTAGCATTTGATTGTCCAAAATATTTCACGTGGCAAGACTAAGCATACTACATCGATCTAACTACCCATGTTGGCAATTTAATAATGTCAAACTAATAATTCACAACTAGGGTGACAAGGGGTCATGGCACATATTTAATTAACCAAGGTGTCATACAGCAATTTGGCATTTATCTAATTTCCCATAATTAAATAAAGCATTTTCTAATATAAATTAGCATGTAGTAATTTAAATCAAATTAATTTCAAAAATGGGATCGATATGATCAAAGCATAACTTGCCTTCAAAAAGTACTTGGTCTTGGTCCTGGGCTGGCTCCTAGGTCAACACTTCTCCTTCGAAGCCTTCGGGCACTTCAACGTCTACTCGTAAAGCATGCAAATAGCAATAAATAAATAAACAGTAGACAAAAAGTGTCCAAACATCCAAATGAAGTCCATAAACAGAGAGAGCATAATTTTATGAATTTTTAGGAATTTGAATCGGTAAAATCGGAGTTAAAACGCAAAAGTTACAAGCGTTTAAAGTTTAAATAATTAATTAAATAATATTACAGAGAAAAACTTTGGTCCAAAAATTAAATAAAATTCACCAATAGGTAGATCTCAATTTTATAAAAATTTAGGAATTTGAATCACTCAAATCGGAGTTAAATTGCAAAAGTTATAAGCGTTTGAAGTTTCAAAATTCAAATAAATCAATAATCCGAATTAATCCATTTGTTTTTATACCGAATAATGACGTCAGCATGACGTCAGCGTGGATTTTGATTTTCCAACGAATTATTTTTCTATTGAAAAATCGATTTATTGCGTCAGCCGGTCCATGGACGTGGTCCACGGTTCGGTTTGGGTCCACCGTGGACCCGGTCCACGAGTACATGTCTCACTGACATGTGGGCCCATCGGATGACGTCAGCGGTGATGTCATCACACTCGGCTGAGGACGGCTGATAGTTGGGCCCCACCGTGACGTCACGGTGACGTCATGGTGCGGTTCGGCTGAGCCGCTGACACGCGGGCCCCACGCTGATGTCACATGTGACGTCAGCGGTGACCGGGCGGCGACCACGCTGACCGCGATGGTCAGTCTACCGCCCACGTGGCTAGATCTCGGCCGTTGATTTGAAAATCAACGGCCCAGATCGGATCTGGGTTTCACGCGCTGGAAACAGCTCGGTCCATCTGGACCGTTCGATCTTGATCGGACGGTCAAGATCTAATCTAATGCTATAACGTGGATTAACGCTAGCCGTACGATCTAGATCTAACGGCTGAGATCTATCCAAGCATGGTGCAGTTATGGCTACGTGGCACGATCTAAACCGTTGGATCTAGATCCAACGGTTGAGAATAGATCTAAAAACTAAAACGTGAGATTTTACCCGAGGATGACTTGGACGAATCTGGGCCCTCAGATCTTGATCGGACGGTGGAGAGAGCTCGAGCGACGGCGATGGCATACGGCGAAGCTGGTTCACCGGAGGCGAAGACGACGACCACGGCAACGGCGTTGCGGGGCTCCTCCGGCGGAGTGGATAGTACCTCCCGACGCGTCTCGTCCTTGCGGTTCCGGATATGGGCTCGGTGGCGGTGGAGGACAGCGGACGGCGGCGAAAACGGCGCAAAACCGCGGCGGAACGCACGACCAACTACGGCGAGCGATTGCGGCGCAACCACGGCGACTCAGGCATGAAGGACTAGGGCTACGGGTGCGCAATGAAACGGAGAACACGCGGGTGGTGGCGGTGCATTAAATAGGGGCCTCAGCTTCCGTGTATTGCGCGGAGACCGAGGTCCACCCGGTTGCGGCGGCGGAATCCGAATCCAATTCGGATTCGGTGACGTGGCTCAACGTGGACCATTGGATCAAGATCCAACAGGCACGGGGTTTGGGCTCGAGTCTGGCCTAGCGACCTGGCTGGCACGGTCGGGCTCGGGTTTGGGCGACGTGGCTCAATCGTGGCCGTTGGATTTCGATCCAACGGTCACATTGTTAGGGTTAGGTTGGGTTCGGGTTTGGTTCGAACGCGGTTCGAGTCGGGCTCGAGTCTGACTCGGACCCGGACTCGGTCGGATGAACAGTGCTAACGATTCGATTTTCCAGCGACTAAATATTCAAATTAATTCCTAGAAATTCATTTAATTCATTAAAAATAGCAAAACACTCAGAAAAATTCCAGAAAAATTCTAGAAAATATTTTGGAACATTTTGGATTCAAATAAAATATTTCCAACAAAATTTTATTTGTAAAATTAAATTCTTTAATTATTTGAAAAGAAATAAATTCAAATAAATTCCAAATAAATCCCAGAAAATTCCAAAAATTCACAAAAGTGCCAAATTTCATTTAAACTCATGAAAAGCAAAAATCGGGGTGTTACAAACCTCCCCCCTTAACAGAATCTCATCCCCGAGATTCAGGGCTAACTAAGGAATAGGTTTGGAAATTCTTTCTTCAAATCCTCCTCGCGCTCCCAAGTTGCTTCACTCTCTGCATGGTTGCTCCATTGCACTCTGCAGAAACGGGTTGACTTATTCCTTATCTCTCGATCCATGGTGTCCAAAACCTTAACGGGGTGCTCCTTATAAGTCAGATCTTCTCGCAGCTCTATCGACTCCAGCGGTGTTTGCTCATCAGGTACTCGGAGACAATTCTTCAGCTGGGACACGTGGAACACGTCATGTACTCCTGCTAGTGATTGCGGTAACTCCAGCTGGTACGCAACTTCCCTCTGCGACTGAGAACCTTGAATGCCCCAACATATCGCGGCGCGAGTTTTCCTTTGGCATGGAATCTCTTAACTCCCTTGAGTGGTGTGACCCTGAGATATACAAACTCTTCTGGTTCGAAACTCAGGTCTCGGCGATGGTTATTGGTGTAGCTTTTCTGTCTTGACTGTGCTACCTTTAATCTTTCTCGGATCATGGCAATCTGTTCTTCGGCTTCCTGAAGAATGTCCGGCCCAAAGACACGGCGTTCACCTGTCTCATTCCTGTTCAACGGTGTTCGACAAGGTCGACCGTATAGTGCCTCAAATGGTGACATTTGTAAACTTGCTTGATAGCTATTATTGTAGCTGAACTCAGCATACAACAGACTTTTATCCCAAGAGGTAGCATAAGCCAATGCACACGCTCTTAACGTGTCCTCCAGTATCTGATTAACCCTTTCAGTCTGTCCATCCGTCTGCGGATGATATGCTGTTCTAAGGTTCAAACGGGTCCCCATGGCTTCGTGCAGCTTATTCCAGAACCTCGAGGTAAACTGGGTACCTCTGTGACCTCTGTCCGATACAATCTTCCTCGGCACTCCGTGCAAACAGACGATCCTGGTCATATACAATTCTGCTAACTTATCTCCCGAGTAAGTGGTCTTTACTGGAATAAAATGGGCGACCTTAGTCAAGCGATCCACTATGACCCATATGGAGTCATATCCTCCTTGAGTCTTGGGTAAACCGGTAATAAAGTCCATTCCGATTTCCTCCCATTTCCACTCAGGTATCTTCAGCGGCTGTAGCAATCACGCTGGCCTCTGATGCATTGCCTTGACTCTCTGGCATATATCGCACAACGCAACATGCTCGGCAGCTTCACGCTTCATGCTCGGCCACCAGAATCTTTCCTTCAAATCCTGGTACATCTTGGCACTTCCCGGATGAATTGAATACTTGGAGTCATGGGCTTCTTCTAGGATCAGCTGCTTCAGCTCCTTCTTGTTTGGCACACAAATTCGATCCTCCATCCACAACGTGCTTTGTTCATCCAGCTTAAAGTCTTTTGCCTTGCCTTCATCCATCTTGGACTTAATCCTGTGGATCTTGTTATCATCCTTCTGTCCTTCTTGGATCTGATCCTCCAGGGTAGGCTTCACTTCTAATGCGGCCAAGAATCCTTCTGGTACCACTTCAATCTGCATTCTCTGGAAATCCTTGCATAGCTCTTCCTGACTCATGGCTATCAACATGTTTACGGTATGGCTTTTCCGGCTTAGGGCATCGGCCACCACGTTGGCCTTTCAAGGATGGTAATGGATTCCGACATTGTAATCCTTGATCAACTCTAACCATCTCCTCTGCCTCATATTCAAGTCCGATTGGGTGAAGATGTACTTAAGACTCTTATGATTCGTAAACACTTCACATCTGTTTCCAATCAAATAACACTACTACAGAATGACACATTACTATCGCTTCATCTGTGTCGGTTCTAAACTTTTGACTTCAGAACCGATTGTGATAAGCATATTCCATTTGGAAATCTTGGTAACAGGTTATCACAATCGGTTCTGAGAGAGAATCGATTGTGATACGATAATAAGCCCAATCGGTTCTAGATAAGAACCGATTGTGATAATAATTTTGTTATCACAATCGATTTTTATCTAAAACCGATTGTAATAAGTAGGTATTATCACAATCGGTTTTGGGAAGAAACCGATTGTGATGAGCACAGGGGTTATCACAATCAGTTCTTTTCCAGAACTGATTGTAATGAGAAGGTATTATCATAATCGGTTTTGGGAAGAAACCGATTGTGATGAGCACAGGGGTTATCACAATCAGTTCTTTTTCAGAACCGATTGTGATGATTTTTTGGCAACACCACGTGCAACCAAGAACGTACAGTTCATTAGAAACATAGTTTTTGTGAGATCCTCCACTCACACATTTCCCCTTCAGGGAAGAAGAAAAAAACAAACTCCAACACAGCCCGCTCTGCTAGAATCCCAACACAGACCTCTTGTGCCCTTCATTCATGCTTTAATATTTGTGCAAAACTTGTATTTTCGGACGATGAACAGTACCGGTCTGCTAGAATCCCAACTCGCGGTTCAACTCTCAGACAATTTATATAGACACATGTAGTGATGCAAATTATATATAACATTATAGTAGCATGCATGCAGCAGATAATAATAATATATATACCATTCCACACATTATACTTGTTTTTTTTATCAATAGGACATGAAACATTTTGACTTGGAACAACAGAACATTAGAAAGATACAATGCACAAAAATATAAAAGAGATTCAAAATAGTGTAAAGGCAGCCGAATAGATTTCATCTGCACTAGGCCAACAACCCTAATATATTAAACAAGCTGTATTTCATTACAATATATCACCACATCCATTGTTTATAATTAGTAAACAATATATCACTGCATTACACCTAATATATTAAATTTACGACTCGCGGCTCTGGCCCGAGTAACCCGAGTCAACCGAGTCATCCGAGTGACCCGAGTCACCCGAGTCGCCAGAGTCGCTGGAGACTACGCGGACTAGGGATGGTTCATCCTCCGATGATGAACCTGATCTAGACGACGCGCCGGTCCCTATGGTGACCGGCGCGTAGTACTCCTCCACCTTCTCCTCCTCCTCCTCCTCCTCCTCCTCCTCGTCGTCGTCGTCGTCGTCCCCCTCGTCGTCCTCCTCCTCCTCCTCGTCGTCCTCCTCGTCGTCCCCCTCGTAGTCGTCGTCGTCGTCATCTCTGGGGCGCTTATTCCTGCTGCCTTTGGAGGCGCCCAGATGGGGTGAAGCGCCGGGAGGGACGACGGGAGACAGGTGGGGCGCTGGCGCCACGCCGGAGTGAGGCGCCGGAGGCTGAGGCGGCGCTACCGGCGGCGGTGAGGACGGTGGAGGAGGATGGAAGAGAGGCGACTCCACGGTGTCGTCAGAACTTGCCGGAGATGGTGGTGGCGCTGCCATTGCCGGTCGAAGATGCAGAGAACGAAAGGAGCTATATGGAAGACTTGTACCGATGTGACCAGGAGGCAGTGAAAGAAAGGAGTTATATGGAAGAGCATTGCACTGCGATCGATGGTGTGATCAATGGTAGTATTGTTTGAACGTGAAAATGGCGGGGAAGACGAGGGGGCGAATGGATATCCGTGTCGGTTCTTATCAAGAACCGACTGTGATGTTGACTTGCTTTACAGTCGGTTCCTTTTGAGAACCGACACTGATATATTATCTGTGTCGGTTCTATAAAGAAACCGACAGTGTTGAGGATCCAAATTATCACAGTCGGGTTTACATATAAGCGATGGTGATAACTAATTAATCACAAACGGTTCTTGTATAGAACCGATTGTGATGAGGTTTGGTAGGTTTTATATATGTGTAAATGCGGACTCGGGATGAACTTATTAACTCTCGTCGAGTTGGTGTTCGAGCCAAATAAATCCCGTTGCCTCAAAAACGAATACTCCGGTTTAAACTTATATTTGGATGATTTGATGTGAAAGTCTTGAGGATGTGTGTGAAGAGGGGTAATTAATTGATACATTGAGGAGATTTCTCTATTTTCCTGCCTAGCTTATTTGTGGCTTTATTCAAAAGGTGGGCGCCATTCCTTCAAATCACTTCAATATTGTATTAATGTACATTATTCGATTTTGATTTGGTGTCATTAGCAGAGTGTATGGTTGAGAAATTAATTAAATCGTGGAGGAGATCAGTGGCCGGGTTGAAGGTTAAAGTTAATTGAAACCCTAGCTAGCTTGATCTCAGGAGCTAGATCAGCATTAATTCTTAGAAATCCCTTCCTTCAATATTGCAGTAGGACTTAAATTAATTTTTTTTATTGTGAATGTGTACATTACATGTCATAATTGTTAATGCTTCAACCCTTCTTTTATTTCATTGATTAGGGCATTATTAATTTATTGTTTGTGGTTTAATTGTAGATGGACCGTGAAGAATGGATGTATCAAAAAAGCCGTGTGAGTGCTGAATTTCAGAGGGGAGTTAAGGAGTTCATAAGAATTGCAGAAGAAGATATGGTTATGAGGGTGTAAAGTTCATATTTTGTACTTGTATTGATTGCACAAATCTCAGGAGATTTAACAACTCATCTCAAATTGAAGTCCATTTGATTCGAAGTGGCTTAGTGAGTAATTAAACGTGTTGGATCCATCATGGGGAGACAGTTAGTACCCTGTGATATGCAACGAAGATATCTGGAAGCCGATCAGGAGTTGGAGCGTGATATGTTTGAAGAGGATAATTTAGATCAAATGTTGTGGGATGTGGAGGGAAATTACACGGAAAGAGAGTTCGAAAAATTTAAAAGCTTGATGGATGACGATGCCAAACCATTGTTTTCAGGTTGCAAAGGGGAATACACCAAGTTGGGTTCGGTCCTTGCATTGTTTGAACTGAAGGCAAAACACCGTTGGACAGATACAAGTTTCAATGCACTTTTAATACTTCTATCGGATATGCTTCCAGAGGGAAACGAGTTGCCAACAAGTATTTATGAAGCGAAGAAGCTATTATGTCCCATGGGAATGGAAATAGAAAGGATACATGCATGTCCAAATGATTGCATACTATACCGCAACATCCATAAGGAACTGCGCATTTGTCCTGTTTGTGGTGTACCCCGATACAAACAAAATGAGAAGCGTAATGACAATAAGCGTAAAAACTGAATTGACCACGGTGAAGATGTGAAAAAAGGGGTACCAGCCAAGGTGATGTGGTATTTGCCCATCATTCCCCGTTTAGAGCGGTTATTTGCAAATCCTAAAGAGGCAAAATTGTTGCGTTGGCATTATGAATCTCGAAAGGAAGATGGCAAGTTGAGACATCCGTGATTCGGCTCAATGGAGAAACATTAGCGGGAACATGAGGAGTTTGGTGCTGAGATGAGGAACATAAGATTTGGATTGAGTACGGATGGTATGAATCCGTTTGGTAATATGAGCGATCGACACAAGATGCTTGGCCGCTTTTGTTGTGTATCTACAATTTGCCTCCTTGGTTATGCATGAAGCGGAAGTATATCATGATGTCATTGCTAATCTCAGGACCCAAACAATGGGTAATGATATTGATGTGTATCTATCACCACTAATTGAGGATTTAGTAAAATTGTGGAATGTGGGGGTTGAGGTGTGGGATGCATACAAAAGAGAGAACTTCACCCTACGGGCTATGATATTTTGCACCATAAATGATTTTCCAGCCTTTGGTAATTTGGCGGGCTATAGCACGAAGGAGCCAAAGCTTGTCCAATTTGTGAAGAGGACAACGATAGCTTGTGGCTGCCGGGTCGAGGAAAGCGGTGTACATGGGTCACCGTGAGTTTCTACCGAAGTCATCGATATCGTAAGATGGATGACAAATTTGATGGAAAGAGGGAAGTTCGTGCAGCCCCGCAGCCTATGACTGGAAGGCAAGTATATTCACGCGTAGAGGATATCGATGTTCAGTATGGTAAGAGCCGTAAATCTGTTCGTCCTAGGACCATTTGGAAAAAGAGGTCGATATTTTGGGACTTACCATATTGGAAGGAGTTAGATGTCCGTTAATGTATTGATGTCATGCACGTTGAGAAAAATGTTTGTGATAATTTGGTAGGCATCTGCTGAACATACAGGAAGACCAAGGATGGTGTGAATGCTCGCCGTGATATGACCTACATGGGGATCAGGCCCAAGCTTGCAGTGATGGAGGAGGATGGAAAAGGGCCGTACATCCCCGCTGCATGCTACACCTTATCCAAGAAAGAGAAAGAAGACCTCTGCAAGTGTCTCCACGATATTAAAGTTCCATCGGGCTACTCTGCAAACATTAAGAAGCTTGTGTCTATGGATGATTTGAAGTTGATCGGTATGAAGTCCCACGACTGTCATGTCTTTATGACCCAAATGCTCCTGTTGCAATCGAAATATCCTACCGGATGACGTCAGGTTGGCAATCACGAAGCTATGCTATTTCTTCAATGCGATTTCATGCAAGGTTATTGATCCCGATATACTGGACAACTTACAAAGTGAGGTGGTGCAGACTCTTTGTCAGCTTGAGATGCATTTCCCCCCGTCGTTCTTCGACGTCATGGTCCACCTCGTTGTTCACCTTATTAGAGAGATTAAGATTTGTGGACGCATTCTGCGTTACATGTATCCGTTCGAGAGGTACATGGGTATATTAAAGTCATACGTGAGGAATAGGTCGAAGCTTGAGGGTAGTATTATTGAAGGTTTTGGGGTGAAGAGGTTATTGAGTTCTGCGTGGACTACCTAGGTAAAAGACAACCGATTGGTGTTCCTATATCTCGTCATGAGGCGCAGACTTGGTGGCAAAGGAACCATTGGGTCAAATCTAATGAGCCCACAATTTGATATGTCTTGTAAAGCGCATTTCACAGTCTTGCAACACAGCGCAGAAGTTCATCCATACATCCAACAGCACAAGTTGATATTACGGGAAGAGAATCCACTTATGGATGAGCTTTCCATCACACGAGAACACAACGATCGATTCCTCACATGGTTCAAAGAAAAGGTGAAGGTCTCCGTTAGTACCGAGGATGTCAAATGGTTGGCTGATGGACCAAGATTTAATATACAGGCATGGCAAGGTTACGATATTAATGGCTACACATTTTATACTGAAAGTCAAGATGCAAAGAGTACAGTGCAAAACAGTGGTGTGAGCATAGATGCTTTGTCCGATGATCCAATTATAGGATCGTCAACTGCAATGAACTGTTACTACGGGATGATTGAAGAAATATGGGAGCTCAACTACGGAATATACCAAGTTCCATTGTTCCGATGTAAGTGGGTGAGACTTCCTCACGGAGTTAAGGTCGACAAGACAGGTTTTACACTTGTTGATCTGAATAGGCGGCCCTCTGAGAGATGAACCGTTCGTCCCTCGCAAAGCAAGCAACTCAAGTTTTCTACGTCGTGATCCGGCCAATCCGAGGTTGCACGTCGTACTTCATGGGAAGAGGAGGATTGTTGGAGTTGAAAATGTCGTAGATGAAGAAGAGTACAACCAATTTGATGAAACACCTCCGTTTGCGGATGGGGCATGTCTTAAGCGGTGACGACGGCACACATGGAACACATTACATGCGTGTAGATCATCAAGAAGGGTTGTATTTTAAATAAATTATGTTGTAAGAATTCCTGTATAATGTGGCATTTTGTAGAATATATATGTCAAATGGATCTTATAGTATAGCAAATTTGAAAAAGATTTGACTTTTCGACTCTTTTGAATGAAGATTCTGTTTTAAAAAATTAGAAATTGGATCATAGTTATCACAATCGGTTCTTTAGGAAACCGCACAGATAGTATAATTGCGATCGGTTCTTTTAAAGAACCGACACAAATACTCCACATATTGCGATCGGTTTTCTATAGAACCGATACGGATACTCCACATATTGCGATCGGTTTTCTATAGAACCGACCACAGATACTTAGTATAATTGCGATCGGTTTTTCTATAGAAACGACCGTGATAAAACCGAGCATTTTCATTTTGCCGCACACTCAGTTCATCATTTCGGCGCACACTGATTTCGTTTCAATTCATTCCACAACCCTAGCTCCACCATCTCCCGCACCGGCGCTCCCCTCCGCCTCCTCCCCGGCGCCTCCCCTCGGCTCCTCCCACACCCTAGCTCGACCACCTCCCGACCGGGCGCCTACCCGTGGCGCCTCCCCGGCTCCTCCCCCATTGGCGGGTACCCCGTGGGCGCCGGCCCCCCCGCGGCGCCTCCCCTCCGGCTCGTCCCCCCCATCGGCGCGTCCCCCATCGGCTCCTCCCCCATTGCCGACTCGGTTCGGCGCACTGTAAGATGCATTTCGGACTGTGGGCTGTAATTGGTTGTAAATAGCTCGATGATGATTGCTTTTGACTGTGGCTTGATTAATCGATCATTAAAGGAACTTGCTAGACCTAGAACAACACTTGCTCTTAGTGACAATTTGGTGCCACTTGCTCTTAATGCATTGTTCTAGGGTAGAGCTTGCTGTGCTTATTCCTTTATGCTCTTAGCTGACAATTTGGTGGCACTTGCTCTTAATGCATTGTGGTAGGGTTAGATTAGTGTTATATTCATTCTGATATTATGCTGTACTTGTTGTTTTCTGTGCTAGAAGCGATCTTTGTTCTAGGGTTGTGTAATCCTTAAATTTTTAGATGTAATAGCCGGTGATATATTGGCCATCTAGAAGTTGGACGGCTAATTAATTTAGCAACCCTTCTATAGCAATCTGAGAGCAATCCATCATTGCAATTTGAAACTTGTAACACATGCTATATTATCGCACTTTATTATCGAGTTTAGTTGCGTAACCTATGCGTCTCCCGTTCGAGGGTGCTTGTTTATAAGTATGCTAAAATGGCATATTTATAAATAAGCAGTCTCGAATTGTCCACGTTTTTTGGACAGTTCGAGGATATGTGGCTCGGGCAAGTTCCTAAGATGTTGTACAAACTCTAGAGAAAGTTTAAATCGACATCTCCTGGTGTTCTTCGAATACACACCCTCTTGACTGTTGTCGAGGCGTGTATTTGGAGAACGGCGATGAGATGTCGCCAAATTTCCTCTAGAGTTGTACAACAGCTTAGGAACTTGCTCGAACCACATATCCTCGAATGGGATTAGGACCTAACCTAATTAGAGATTAGGAGTCATCGTTGGTACGTGCATTACTTAGTCGGTCTGAGATAAACATGTGAATTGCTTTCTATTATGTGAAATTTGAATTGCTTCCTCTCATGAAGTTTAGGTTTGACAATATACGTACTTACTTCGAAATGTCGCAAAGAGAGAGCACCGGCTCAACGCCAGAGAGAGAAGAAGGTCCTGCTACCCCATCGAGGAAGGTTAGAAAGGCCAGAGGACCGAATAAAGGAGCCACAGGGAGAACGCCGCAAGTGCTCCACTTCAATGCCAGGGGGGTTTGCACGGGTCTGGCAGTTTAAGGGGCGCTACTCCTCTTTTATCGGCCAATTGGTGAGGGAGCGAGTGCCGATCACAATTAAGGACCGGAGGAAGGAAGTAAGCGGCAGCGAGAAGAACCGACTATGGGACGAAGTTAAGGGAAAATGGATTATACGAGAGGAAGATGAAATCAATGCGAGGCAGTGCGCCTTGAAGAGAATGGGTGTGGCTTTGAGGCATTTCAGGGTGACCATGCATGCCGAGTTCGTGTTGAAAGACCGTACTCCCTTGAAAGGTATCCATTTGTTACACCCGAGGTTTGGGAGGAGTTCGCAAGGATGAGGAGTGCGCCTGAGGCGGAGGAGCCGAGAGAGAAGAATATCGCTATCTGAGGCGTAACACACACGCGCGCACCACCTCGGTTCCGGTGGAGTGCGTAGGGAAGAAGGCGAGTGGGTGCGACTAGCCTCACGAGTGTGCAACCTGCGGGACAACGATGCCTTACTCCCACATATGCGAGGAGCGGGCACGCTGACCGGGTATTAGCGAGGACGAAGAAAACCTCGGCGGTGATTGTCATTCCAAACCCGCGACCGCAGATCGTCACGACCATCGTAAGATATCTAACATAGTACATTGCATATTATATTCCCATTGTATTTTAGTAATAATTTATATTTGCGACTGCGAGGAGGAGGTAAGCTTTGTAGAAAGAGCAAGGAGCATTTGAAAGCCAAGGGTCACGGGACATCCTGTGTTCGGCAATCGGGAAGCCCGATCATAAGGGCGGAGTGCTTGCGCGGAGTGGGTATCTGAAGAGGTCCTTCTTTGTAGAGGAGAGCGCGTCCAGTGCCAGGGCAAGATCATGGGAAGCACGTGAGGCGCGGATCCGTTTGCAGATGAAGGAGGAGTTGAAGGTTGAGATGATGGTTGAGATGATGGCGATGTTCTCCCAGAATCAGATTCCTCAACCATCGCCTATGCTACGCCCTAGCAGCTGCGCTTCCAATAAGGAAGTGTGCATTCCACACCTCAAGGTAATAACTGTTTCAGACCAAAAGGTACATGAGTAAGCTTAACACAGATTATGATGAAGATCTTGATCACTTCTTGCGTGGTCTGCCAAGTGCCGGCTAGTCTGATCGACGATGGAATCTGATTGAGGCTGCGACGGGGTTGCATTTCCAAGCAAGGAGGATGACACGGTGCATGGTATACCTTTGGGGATGGGCTACATGAGGGTGCGGTGGACTATGTCCACGATGTTTACATGTCTCATGCCCTGGAGTTCCCCGAGCGAAGATATCACCACTCTCGGGCAAGCACGGATGTCGTTCATCAAGTGGCCCGCGACGGGTGTCGTAGTGCAAGCACCTCCTCCTGCTGCAGTGCTGCTGGTACTCTTTGCTACCATACTGCTCACTGCTGGTACAAGCTGCGCTCGCTCTTTGCTACTCATCGCTCACGCTATTGCTTTGCTACTACTCACTCTGCTGAATGCTGCTACTGGTGCTGCTCACATCGCTTTGCTCCTCCTACTCTGCTTTGCTCCTCACATTCACGCTCTGCTGGTACTCTCTGCTCCTCCTACTACTGCTTGCTCCTCACATTCGCGCAATCGCTCCTCCTACTCTGCTTTGCTCCTCACATTGCACTCACTGCTGGTACTCTGCTTTGCTCCTGCTCTGCTTGCACATGCTCCTGCCCCTGCTACACAACCTACACCTACGCTGCGGTGCACCTCCTGCACCTACGCTGCGGTGCAAATCTTTGGTCTTGGTGGGCGCAAAAGGACTTCTACCACGATGACGAAAGATACAAAGCGAGTTCGAGAGAGTCCCTCCGTGAAGAAGGCAAAGTTGTCGGAGGGCACAGAGCACCACGATGATCACAAGCGGTACATACATGGAAAGCCCTTTCTCCCAAGCCAAGAATTGAATTCTTTGGGCTTGTTCACTCGTCACCTACATGGATGGTACATCGATAGGTCACATGAGGCTGAGCCTCGCCACGATTTCATAGTGAAGTATCGAGCGGGCCCATTCCACCGCAACGAGGATGGGACCTTTCGATCGATTTTGAGGATCTGTACTTTATGTGCGGCTTGAAAGTTGTCGATATTTCTACCATACGATCCTGGGCCATTTGTGAGTCTCGCACCATACTCAATCGGATGACTATTTATTGATTTTGTATTATATTTTTTAACAATTGACATGAATCGCAGGATCATGAGGCGTGAGCCGTGGCGAATTCGACACCCTGTCGGGTTTGTCGACCGAGATGGTGTCTGCGACCATGGCTAAGTATCAATCGGAGTTCCTTGCGAGGATACATCAAGCAGGCATTGCATGAGGAGGCAAAAAAGGACTTCATTCTCTTCCCATACCACCAGGAGTATGTACTACTATACAATTCAATTACATGTACACACTTCAACCTTGTATTAACTTATTCTCTTGCATTGTGTACCGTTTAATAAGCAACCATTGGGTTGTACTTGTGGTTGTTCGAGTCAAAACAAGGTCTACACGTTGAACTCACTCGAAAATAGACCGATGGACTATGCGATCGAGCCTGTTTTGCAGAAGTAAGTACATTCCTCTAACCTAACACTTTACATATTGAACTACGTTAGGTATTTTTAACCTCAATGCATGGCATCTCTCCAATGTATAGGGCTTTCATGTCTTACGTTGCTTTGAACGTGGCCGACACAATGATAAACAAGGCACCACACTCGAGTGGAAGCGCTTCAAGGTACAAGTGTCTATCATAGGATTTTTTCTTACACCTATTTTTAATTCGTCTCCTAATTTAAGTTTCTTTGTTCACAGTGTCATCAACAAGGGTGCGATGATCTGTGTGGCTTTACGTGATGCATCACATGCTGATTTTGGTTGGTCGCTCACATCTTTTCCCTAAGGTATAGAGCAGATTATTTGCACTCTTGTCTATGTGATATTTGTTTACAAGCATAATACTATCGGCATGTTTTGTTCCAATTTAAGACTTAAATATATTAGTGCACTACTATCTATTTTGCAGGACCTTGATATCATCAGGAAGAGCCTAACCAACGCTGATCTCAAGAAATTACGAGACCATTTATGCGGTGGTCTTGAATGAAGTTATAACGGATGATGGTAGATATAGAGACCATTCAAGCAAATACTAGTCCATAAAGTGTAAACAAAATTTATACGAATGTGAATGTGATGCATTACAGATTGTAAACAATATTAATTTCAATGTAATGTGTGTAGATTGTGATGTATATGTTACGTGATATTGTGGATTGTGATGAATGTGTCATGTTGTCAATGCGAGGCCATTTTAGGACGATGGGCGATAACATCATCACAATCGGTTCTTGGTTGGAACCGATTGGGATAAATCTGATATCTGTCGGTTCTTGCTGGAACCGATTGGGATATTTTTAGTATCGCAATCGGTTTGCATAAAGAACCGATTTTGATAATATTCTTATCCCCATCGGTTTCAATAAAAAACCGATTGTGATAATGTAATAATTTGAATCGGTTCTAAAAACGAACCGATTGTGATATTATACTTATCCCCATCGGTTTCAACAAAAAACCGATTGTGATAATGTAATCATTTGTATCGGTTCTAAAAAAGAACCGATTGTGATATTATACTTATCTCAATCGGTTCTAAGCGAAAACCGATTGTGATAAGTGTAAATATCACAGTCGGTTCCTAAAAGAACCAAGCGGTGATAATGTATTATTAGTGTCGGTTAAAAACCGACTGTGCTATATCTACCTTATCACTGTCGTTGAACTTTGTATCGCCACCAAAACCGACTGTGATGACCAAAAAGAACCGATTGTGATGTACAGATCTGTAGTAGTGTAATGACGCCACAACTTAAATGCGTGCATTACGGCAGCCAACTCTAGGTCATGCGTCGGATAATTCTCCTCGCGTGGTCTCAATTGCCTCGAGGCATAAGCGACGACCTTTCCGTTCTGCATCAGCACGCATCCAAGTCCCTGGCGCGATGCATCACAATAAATATCGAAGCTTAGATTGACGTCCGGTAGAACTAACACCGGGGCTGATGTCAATCGCTTCTTCAGCTCTTGAAAACCTTTCTCGCATTTCGGCGTCCATGCAAACTTCTTCTCCTTTTTCAACAATTGCATGAGAGGTCTCGCAATTGTTGAAAAGCCTTCAATGAAGCGGCGGTAGTAACCTGTCATACCAAGGAAACTACGAATCTGGGTCACGGTCTTCGGCTGCTCCCAGTGCAACACAGCTTCTACCTTGCTTGGATCAACGGCAACTCCTTCTGCGGTCATTACATGTCCAAGGAACTCCACCTTGTCCTTCCAGAAGTCACACTTGCTGAACTTGGCGAAGAGTTGCTGTTCCCTCAGCTTTCCAAGACTCGCCTCAAGTGCTCTGCATGTTCATCCTTTGTCTTGGAGTAGACTAAGATGTCATCTATGAACAAAACAACAAACTTATCCAAATATTCCATGAACACCTTATTCATCATATTCATGAAATAGGCTGGCGCATTCGTTAGACCGAATGACATAACTGTAAACTCGTAATGTCCGTATCTTGACGAGAACGCGATCTTCGGAATATCTTCTGACCGAATCTTCAACTGGTGGTATCCCAATCTCAGATCAATCTTGGAGAAGACTCCTGCTCCTCTCAGTTGGTCAAACAGATCATCGATCCTGGGTAGCGGGTATTTATTCTTCACGGTGACTTCATTGAGTGCACGGTAGTCAATGCACATCCTGAAGCTCCCATCCTTCTTCTTGATGAACAGAACTGGTGCTCCCCACGGCGACGAACTTGGTCTGATGAATCCTTTCTCCATCAGCTCTTCAAGCTGCTTCTTCATCTCTACCAATTCTTCGGTGGACATCTGTAGGATCGAAGTATACGAATATAGCAATCAGAGGGGGGGTGAATGATTGTGCGGAAGCTAAAACCAAATTTTTGATCTATTAAAAGTTCACCCCAAAACAGAACCAAATAATTGCCTCGTATTCGATAAAAACAGAACGATAGAGGTTCGGTAAAATGAGAATTCTTGGAGATCCAACCGTCGGAACAATCTGAAATTTGGAAACAAGAAACTAGATTCCAATACCAATCTAACTAAAAAATAATCAGCTCGATCGGACTTACGGATCAAAAGTTATGAACCTCGCAAGCTTGCTGTGACAGAAGATGACGAGAATTAATCTAACCAAAACTTCAAGATTAAACAAGAACGACAAAAGTTTAATCAAATAAACTTAGAGAAACCCTAAATCAATTCTCTAGAAAGGTTTTGATGAATCAAATCAAGACAAAACTAAAAGAACAAAAACCAATCTAGAAAAGAACAAGCATGCAAACAAGAACCAAAATAGAAAACATTGTAGCAATGCGGTTACTGTAGCACGCAAGGATCTAGAAGAATTGATCTTTATTTCTTTTGTCTAAAGTACTCTCATCAAAAGAGTACAAACCCTAAAACTGAGCTTGAGGCTCTCAATGCGCTCAGCTCTGCTTGATGCGATTGATGCCCTTCAACAAGAGACACCCCTCCTATTTAAAGGAGCAAAACACAAGGAGTTCTGAATACAATTCCTAATCTAGAAGGAGTATGTATACAACTCCTCTTGGCCCAACCTAGCTGAGTACAACTCTTACACGCGTATGGCAACCCTACCATACTCACGTGACTAACACTTTGCACGCGTATGGCCACCTGCCACACTCACGTGACTAACGCTTTGCACGTGAATGACCTCCTGCCATTCTCACGTGACTAACCATTCTTCATGTGCACCATTCTCTTAGCCCGAACGTCCCGCATGACATCCTTGACCACCAAGACCTCAGTTCCTCCCTGAACCTAGTCCCGAACCTCAGCTCCTCCATGAACCTAGTTCCGGTCCCGTCATCGACCACGTTCATCTTCGAGCAATACCTGCACATGAACAAACCACAAAACAATGCCGAGCACAAGTCCACGACTTGACTCACATCAATCCATGCAAATACTCACACGAGCATTGCATAAAGTCCACTTCAAGCATCATGAAATTCTCACAAATTTCATAATCTCAAAAACAAATCAAACACAATTCCAATTTTTCTCAAAACCCTAATCGAGCAAAAACGCATTCACGACGGACCAAAAAATATGGTCCGGCGTACACATGAAAAAGTCACTCAAAAAACCATTCACGACGGACCAAAAAATTTGATCCGGCGTACATGTAAAACTTACTGTTTTTAAGAACTTGGTCCCGAGCAAAAAACCTTCAGAAGCACATTTACGACATACCAAAAAATTTGATGCATCGTTCATGGAAAAAAGCAGTCGCCAAAAAACATGTGTATAATGAGACCAAAAATTTGGTTTGTCATACATGGGAAAAACGAAGTTCGCCAAAAGCATGTGTATGATGAGACCAAAAATTTGGTTTGTCATAATGGGAAAAACGAGGTCGCCAAAAGCATGTGTATGATGAGACCAAAAATTTGGTTTGTCATACATGGGAAAAACAAGGTCGCCAAAGCATGTGTATGATGAGACCAAAAATTTGGTTTGTCATACATGGGAAAAACGTGATTTCTTGAACAAGCGTAAAAGCATCAAAATCACGTTTATGACAGACCAAAAAGTTTGGTCCGTCATACATGCGAAACTCACTGTTTTTGGATGTTTGGTCTGGCGCAAATGCAAAGTCTCTATTTTTGGATGTTTGAATGTTTGGTCCTTCATGCAAGCAATTTTGCAAGATTAATCCTAACCAATTTTTCAGCACATGATCAAGCCAATTTTTCATCACATGATTCACAATCTCCCCCTTGATGAAAACATTGGCAACACCACTTTAGATTTGAACATTGGCATTCTCTTTTACAAAAGATTTTGAGATCCAAAAGATTAACACCAAAACCAAAGTGAGAAGGCAGAGAAACTCCCCCTTTGACAAAAAAGAAAAACAAAATCTCCCCCTGAGAATGAAAATGTGTGTGAATGTGCAATGTGTCCAAGAATTCCAAAATTCTCCCAAAATGCTCAAATTTCCAAAAAAAACTTTTTCCCCCTTTTTCTTTGAACTTCTCAAATATTCCCAAAATTTCTCCCCCTTTGACAATAAATTCATCAAGAGTACAAAAGAGAGAATTTGTTCAAAAAATTTCCTGCAGCAATGATTTCACAATGAGAAACAAGGGAGTGCCAAGATAGGAAAAGATGAGCTCATTCGATCATATAACCTTATATATCACATAATATGCAAAATACATGATCTTGATGTGATTTTAACAAGTTAGGGAATGACATGCATCTCAACCTCAATTCAGTCAACTATAGCCAAGTACTAAGCAAAACCTTTAGTAGAAAAACAAAGGCTCAAAGTTGAAGCAAATAACAAATCAGGTCGAGCAAGTAGTTTCAACTCCAATCTAGTGGACCAATTTAATCTTTAAACAAGAAGCGCATGTGGCATGCTTGAAGCATACTTCTTTTATTTCCTTGGAGTGGCATGCTTGAAGCATACATCTTGTCTTTTGAGGGAATGGCATGCTTGAAGCATACATCTTATCTTTTAGGGAAAGCATCCTGAAGCACATAACTTGAGGTTTTTTTTAAACAATCCCTTTTTTTTAAACTGATTCCCTTTTCCTTTACTTTTTCTTTGATTGTAAACATGCAAAAGTGATTAAAAGGACTTTTGAAAGAGTAAAGCTGAAAACACACTTGCTTCATAGCCCAAATTTGTCAAGAAGATTCAATATCAAGCCTAGAAGAGTGAGATATCACAGAGTATTTAACTATAGGCAATCAAACCAAGGAATTTCGCAATGTCATTTTTAGTTCAAGTGAGACAATTAGATTATCATATATTAGCTCAATTACATAACATATAAAGAAATATGATAAAGTGAGCTCATCAAGTGAAAGAACTTGGCAAGGAAACTCCCCCTCAAAACAAACCCATTGGATGAACAATCCCAAGTTCTCCCCGAATAAAAGCAAAACGAGAAGAAGACAAAGGTTTTGTGAAAATATCTGCCAATTGATGTTCAGTATCCACATGATGAAGCACAATGCTTCCTTTTTCAACATGATCTCTAAGAAAGTGAAATCTGGTATCAATGTGTTCAAGAAAGAGAATTACTCAAGAAGTGGCATGAACCAGATGTATTTTTTCTATCAATTCTACATCCTCCAAATTCAGCATCAGAGAAAGCTCTTAAACTAATGCATGAGGAAGCAGAAAGTCAAATGCCAAAATCTTGAGTACCACGGAGATACCTTAAAATCCTCTTGATAGCTTGTCGATGTGAAGCACGCGGGGAAGCTTGAAAACGAGCACACAAGCACACAGCAAACTCCAATTATCTCATCCTCAATAGCATCATCATCATCTTCATGAACAAAGATACTCTCCCCCTGAACATATGCACTGCACTGCACCATTTGGACTAGTGCCTTTTTAAAAGCAGAGGTGGAAGAAGCATCTTAAAAATAACACTTTCAGCACGAGATACATGAGTGAAGGAGAACCAAAACTTGTCACCGAACATGTGGCATGAGCATCTGGAATCCACTAGCGAAATGTTCTCCTTCCTCGCGTGAGAAGCCTACATAGAAGCAGAAATTGTCGAGGCCTCGGTACTGGGGTTAGAAATAAGATGTTTAGGAATCGATCTTGAGACACCTGACGCTGCTTGATAGGCACAACACGAGTATTCTTATGTACAAAAACAGACATACCAGGTAGATCTTCAGGAAAGACATCTGGATACTCATTCACTACTGAGACATCTTCTATGTTGATCACCTTCGCACTGTTAACCATCAACTATCCATCTCTAACGGCGGTGGCTTGAAATTCCACTTTCCTTCCACACGAGCTCTCAACTGAGATAATCCTTCATCCACAATCCAACACAGCCTTGTTCTTGGATAACCAATCCATTCTCAAAATAACATCTAAGGTCTGGGTTTCCAATATAATAAGGTTCGCTAGGAATTCTACCCCATCTATTAATATTCTCACCCCAGAACATCCTACTTTAGTTCGGAGTTTGGAACCAGGAGTTTGAACTAAAATCATGCATTTAAGTCTTGCAATCTTCAAATCATTTTTAGCAGCAAAGCTTTGAGAAACAAACGAATGCGAAGCTCTAGAGTCAAACAAAACTGTTACAGGTACTGAGTTGACAAGTAACTTACCCAGCACGACGTCCGTGGCATTCTGGAGTGCCTCTGCAGTGACATGGTTGACTCGACCTCTCACCACGGTTTGGGGCATGGCTCCCGACTGTGCTGTCCCGCGGTTTGCTCCGGATTCAGGCGTCCTGGCTAGTGTGGATCCCAGATTGAAGCGGACCGGGGTCACTCCTGCTGTCTTCTTGGGGCAACTATTGGAGAAGTGCCCTGGCTCGTTGCATGTGTAGCATCGTCTCACTGTTCCCTGTTGACTGCCTGAAGCGGCGTTTCTGGCTGGAGCTAGGTTCTGATAATTCTGGTTGATGGGTCTTGACGCTGGTGACGGTGTCCTTGTTGCATTCTGCGGCTGAAATCTGAAAAACTGATTTGGCCCAACCCTCAAGCGTTGCTATGCTCCCTGATGCGATCCCTGCTGTTGCATCCTTCGCTTCCGGTTCTCATCCAGTTCTTTGCGCTTGTCCTCAAGAATAAGCGCCTTGTTCACAAGCTCCTGGAAATCTGGAAAGGTGTGGGTGATCAGTCCCACCTGCAGTCCTGAGTTAAGTCCCTTCATAAAGCGAGATGTCTGGCTTTATCTGTCGCTACGTCTTCAGGTGCGTAACGTGCAAGCTGTGTGAACTTATTCAGATAATCTGACACCGGTTGATTACCTTACTTCAGTGCCCGGAATTCTTCCTTCTTTAAGTCCATTATTCCTTCCGGCACGTGATACTGACGAAATGCGGCGGTAAACTCCTCCCAAGTGATGTCCTGAGGGTTCTCCCGTGTGGCACAGAAGTTCTCCCACCATTCTGCGGCGGTCCCTTCCAACTGATGAGAAGCGTAGAGTACCTTCTCATTCCCATGCATTGGGCAATGTGTAGCTTCCTTTCAGTCGATCTTAACCAGTCATCGGCCTCCAACAGATTGGCATTCCCAGAAAAGGTGGGTGGATGAGTCCTCATGAACTCTGACAGTCTTGAATTCTGGCGTTGTCGATGATTGACTTGATTATTCTGATTAGCAGTGGCGTGGGCATTAATCTGTTGCATCTGCTGCATCATTGCATGCATCAACTGGGTTTGTGCGGCAAGAAAAGCCCCAAAATTCTGCATGTCAACTGGCGGTGCTGGTTGGGGTGCAGGTGCTCCATCATTGGGGTTCCCAGATGGGCGAGAACCACTTCCATTGCCTCCAAGGTTTCCGCGGGTGTTCACCATCTGTCGATTGCTCCAAGGTTTCAAAGATGAGAGGGAACAAGAATAGACAAGAGAGTAGGGAAACTTATGCGGGCAAAAGTGTAACTCAAATATCCAACTTTATTATTTAATAATAATAATAACTTGGTATGGTTGCTCACAATGCCTAAAGGTCTTGCAACACATACTGCACACTCAACAAGTAATGAAAATCCAAATCGACTCCTACTGGAGTCTAACGCCTAAAGGGGTGACTCTTATTCTATAACGCGACTCGACGAAGGAGTCTCAACCTCAAAACCTACGCTCACTCGTCGAGAAAACCTCCACTGCCTCCTCGGGGCGGGTGCGGTGGCATAGGCACGAAACAATCGCCATGCCCTGCAACTGCAGCTGTGGTTGGCAGCAGGCGTCCTCCTGCAGTTACGGATCACATTCTTTGTGGGCTGCGGCGAGTGCAGTGGCGCCTCTTCCGGGTCCTCCTCTAGCTGCAGGGTGTCCAACTCCAATCTTGGATCGGGGCCTGTCCATCTGATCACGGTCTCGGCTCTGCGATCCTTTCCGCAGCATAGGCGACGTACTCACGAGCATTCTCTAAATGTTTTTTCTCTTAACCTGCTCGTGAGCCTTCTTCAACTCCTGAACTATGTCATCGATAAGCTCCTCTTGGGCGGCGATGAATCTGGCTAAGTGTGTGACGGTAGCATCCTCATCTTCTATCGGCTTCCGCTGAGCTCTGATGTCTCGGCGTGGGTGGTGACGGAATACTGTGCCTTCCAGCTCCCTGGAGTAGGTGCGAGCGATCTGCTGCATCGCTCGGCGCGACACCTCCTGGATTCCCATCTCAAAGGTAGACCTCCTGGCGGTGAAGTGGAATGAACGGCTGAACTTCATCTTCTCTCGGGCATACACCGTGATCCTGACGTCCCATCCTATGACTAATCCTGCCTGCACGAGTGTAGTCCCTCGGTAGAGCGGTCTCTCAAAACCTCCAAGAAACTGAAGCATACGCCACAACTCGGCAGCGTAGCCTCCCTCACGCTCGGCGTAGTTGTTCTTCATCATCATCTCCCAAAAGACACTCGCGTAAGAACGCAACATTTTAAAATCAAGGTGGAAGACAAAAAGAACTCAGCAAGGGGTATGAACAAGAAAGAAAGGGGTAAGTCGAGAATTCATTCATTATCTTGACAAATTTTATCTTTAGAAAATAGGTTTTATCCTCACTACGACCAATCTAACTATGGGTGAGCCTATAGTCAGTATGGCTCTGATACCACCTCTGTCGGGACCCGAATTTGCAAATTCGGACCCTCTGTGTATTCAGCACTAGTCCAGGAACGCGCTAGTGCACACAGTCTCAACATTGGTAAATATCACAATCATACTCAATGAAGTAATAGGGTACCTTAATTAGTTAACCAAGCTGGTTGCTCGACCTTAAGGTCAAGTTACAAATATACGCCTCGCAGGGCGAAAACTTACTAAAAGAGAATTAGTAGCAGCGGAAAATAAGATAACTTCATGGCGCCATCCAGTATACCACAGGCAACTGACTGGGCTCGCTCCCTAGTTAGACGGTTCCTCTTGGAGCTCCTCCTCCAAAGCTGGTGTAGACTCTTCTTCAACTAGTGTTGTATTGTGGCAAGGGTGAGTACTTGGTACTCAACAAGTCATGCACAGAATGTAACTAATATACTACATGCATGGCTTAGTACAAATGAATAGCTCAGGGTATAATTGCAGTAAAACAGCGTTTGACAAGTAACATAAGTAGATTCGAAAGCAGTAGAAACATGTTTAAGATCAATAACTTTTCCAGGAATTAAATAAACATCTTTCTCATTCCTAATCCACATTTCCATCAACGTCATTATTGAACCAAACCCAACCTTTCGAGTCCAAGTTATTTTCAAGAAAGTCTAACCCTTGACTGTAATTCCCGAGCGATGTCCAATGCCGCGGACACGGCTATTCGAATAGATTTTACACTTTGCAAAGGTTATGCACTTTACCCACAAGATACAGACAAACACCACAAAGGCGAGTGTCCGTAACAAAGTCTTTTGGAAACTTCTAACAGCACAAGTGGTCCTCCCCGGTGATTGCACACTAACCCTTCCCTTAGCGAAGGCGAAGTTTAGGCCAATCCACCGTTAGATGGGTACCTGGCCGCAGCCCCGGTACGCTCCCCCGTACAACTACACAAAAGGTATAGTTGACACCCCGAGGTCCCACAGGTACGATATTAGCAACTTAATCAACTAGGTCCGTCCCATTACAGACATGTGGTTGCACGTTTGACTCAGTTCAAAGGCTTACAAGTTTAAGTCCTTAGGGTGACCAGGGCAAGACTACCCGAAGAACCAAATCAACGCTCCCGGTGCCACAACTGGCCCAACCGATCTTTCTTGCCACATGCCCTGGTCGAAAACTATTTATCAAACCCCAGTTGATTACCATGCACCACGTGCCATCGACAATCACACACATGATACTTCTTCAAAACAGGTTTAATATCTCATTAAGTCAATATTAGCATTTGATTGTCCAAAGCATTTCACGTGGCAAGGCTAAGCATACTACATCGATCTAACTACCCATGTAGGCAATTTAATAATGTCCAACTAATAATTCACAACTAGGGTGACAAGGCGTCATGGCACATATTTAATTAACCAAGGTGTCATACAACAATTTGGCATTTATCTAATTTCCCATAATTAAATAAAGCATTTTCTAATATAAATTAGCATGCAGTAATTTAAATCAAATTAATTTCAAAAATGGGATCGATATGATCAAAGCATAACTTGCCTTCAAAAATTACTTGGTCTTGGTCCTGGGCTGGCTCCTGGGTCAACACTTCTCCTTCGAAGCCCTCGGGCACTTCAACGTCTACTCGTAAAGCGTGCAAATAGAATTAAATAAATAAATAGTAGACAAAAAGTGTCCAAACATCCAAATTAAGTCCATAAACAGAGAGAGCATAATTTTATGAATTTTTAGGAATTTGAATCGGCAAAATCGGAGTTAAAACGTAAAAGTTACAAGCATTTAAAGTTTAAATAATTAATTAAATAATATTACAGAGAAAAACTTTGGTCCAAAAATTAAGTAAAATTCACCAATAGGTAGATCTCAATTTTATAAAAATTTAGAAATTTGAATCACTCAAATCGGAGTTAAATTGCAAAAGTTATAAGCGTTTGAAGTTTCAAAATTCAAATAAATTAATAATTCGAATCAATCCATTTGTTTTTATACCGAAAAAACCGAATAATGACGTCAGCGTGGATTTTGATTTTCCACCGAATTATTTTTCTATTGAAAAATCGATTTATTGCGTCAGCCAGTCCATGGACGTGGTCCACTGTTCGGTTTGGGTCCACCGTGGACCCGATCCACGAGTACATGTCTCACTGACATGTGGGCCCCATCGGATGACGTCAGCGGTGACGTCATCATGCTCGGCTGAGGACGGCTGACAGCTGGGCCCCACCGTGACATCACGGTGACGTCATGGTGCGGTTCGGCTGAGCGAGCGCCGACCGCCGAGCCACGCCACGGCGTCACGTGGCGTCGGCGGTGACCGAAGGCGGCAGCGCCGCGATGGTCGACCTACGATCCCACGTGGCTATATCTCGGCTGTTGATTTGAAAATCAACGGCCCAGATCGGATCTGGGTTTCACGCGCTGGAAACAGCTCGGTCCATCTGGACCGTTCGATCTTGATCGGACGGTCAAGATCTAATCTAATGCTATAACGTGGATTAACGCTAGCCGTACGATCTAGATCTAACGTCTGAGATCTATCCAAGCACGGTGCAGTTATGGCTACGTGGCACGATCTAAACCGTTGGATCTAGATCCAACGGTTGAGAATAGATCTAAAAACTAAAACGTGAGATTTTACCCGAGGATGACGTGGACGAATCTGGGCCCTCGGATCTTGATTGGACGGTGGAGAGAGCTCGAGCGACGGCGATGGCGTGCGGCGGAGCTGGTTCACCGGAGACGAAGATGACGACCACGGCAACGGCGTTGCGGGGCTCTTCCGGCGGAGTGGATGGTACCTCCCGAGGCGTCTCGTCCTTGCGGTTCCGGATCTGGGCTCGGTGGCGGCGGAGGACGGTGGACGGCGGCGGAAACGGCGCAAAACCGCGGCGGAACGCACGACCAACTACGGCGAGCGATTGCGGCGCAACCACGGCGGCTCAGGCGTGAAGGACTAGGGCTACGGGTGCGCAATGAAACGGAGAACACGCGGGTGGCGGCGGCGCATTAAATAGGGGCCTCGGCTTCCGTGTATTGCGTGGAGACCGAGGTCCACCCGGTTGCGGCGGCGGAATCCGAATCCAATTCGGATTCGTTGACGTGGCTCAATGTGGACCGTTGGATCAAGATCCAACGGGCACGGGGTTTGGGCTTGGGTCTGGCCTAGCGACCTGGCTGGCTCGGTCGGGCTTGGGTTCGGGCGACGTGGCTCAATCGTGGCCGTTGGATTTCGATCCAACGGTCACACGGTTACGGTTAGGTTGGGTTCGGGTCTGGTTCGAACGCGGTTCAAGTCGGGCTCGAGTCTGACTCGGACCCGGACTCGGTCGTATGAACAGTGCTAACCGATTCGATTTTCCAGCGACTAAATATTCAAATTAATTCCCAGAAATTCATTTAATTCATTAAAAATAGCAAAACACTCAGGAAAATTCCAGAAAAATTCTAGAAAATATTTTGGAACATTTTGGATTCAAATAAAATATTTCCAACAAAATTTTATTTGCAAAATTAAATTCTTTAATTATTTGAAAAGGAAATAAATTCAAATAAATTCCAAATAAATCCCAGAAAATTCCAAAAATTCACAAAAGTGCCAAATTTCATTTAAACTCATGAAAAGCAAAAATTGGGGTGTTACAGATTGGGTGAGACAGGTTAGTGTGGTGATTCATGGGTTGTGAAAGCTCGCCTAGTCAATTAGGGACTAGTCTGTCAGTTGCTGAATGTAAAGCGTTACCGTACTTCTACATGTCTGGTATAGGATAGACCTAGTTATCCGAACTGTAACATATCATGGACAGTTGTGCCATTCGGTGGAGTGGTATGGTGAAAGCGAGATAGCTGCCACTTGGAGCAAGAGGGGGCTTCTGAATTAAGGGATACTTTCAGTGGTGAAATCTTAGCAGGCATGACTACATAGATGGAGCTTTATGTGGGGTCTTGTCGTGATTTTCTTTGCCGCACACCAAAGTAAAGTTGTACAACATCTGCAGAGTGTAAAACTAATGGATTAGCCGCACCCACAGTCACAGGTATGCTGAGATGGCCTGTAACACCCCAATTTTTTGCTTTTCAAGTATTTAAATGCTATTTCACACTTTTGAGAATTTTTGGAATTTTCTGGGATTTATTTGGATTTAATTTGAATTTATTCCCTTTTGAAATAAATAAATAATTAAAAGTTTTAAATAAAAATTTATTGGAAATATTTTATTTGAGTCCAAAATGTCTCAAAGTATTTTCCAGAATTTTTTTGGAATTTTTCTGAGTATTTTGCTATTTTTCTCGAATTATTTGAATTACTAGAATTATTTTCAAATATTAAATCGCTGGAAATGACGAGTTGGTTCCACTGTTCAAGCGACCGAACCCGGGTCAGACTCGAGTCCGAGTCGGACTCGAGTCCGACCGATCGAGCCAGATCCGCACCTAACCCTAACCCTATCATGTCCCGACCGTTGGATCGAGATCCAACGATCATGATCGAGCCGCGTCGCGCGAGCATGCGTGCCATAGTATCGTGTCCACGTGGACGGCTGCGATGCGGCCCCGTCGTCGTCTCCGAGCTCGGTTCGGACTCCGCCGGAATCCGCCGTTTTCGCGAGGGACACACCTTCCGGGGCCGCTATTTATTGCGCCACAAGCACCCCGAGGTTCGCCTTTCCCGTGCGCGTCCAAAGCCTCAGGTCTCGAAGCCCTAGCCGCCGCCGTCCGTGCGAGATTGCTTGCCGAAGTTAAGAATAGCCGCCGCGAGTCTTCCTCGTTTCCATGCACGTCCGGCCGTTTCCCGTCGCGTCAAGTCCAGATTTGGGATCCCCGTGTCGAGGCGAGTCTGGGCGCATCACTCCCTTCGCTGGAACCGCACCGCAACGCCATTCTACGCGTTGTCTTCCCCGACTCCGGTCTGCCCGCGCCGCCGCCCTGCCATCACCGCTTCGAGCTCGGACAGCCGTAGGATCTCCATCCAACGACTCAGGTTAGCCACATGCTTTCCCCAGATCCTAGAGCCCAGATGCGTTTTGGACCGTTAGATCTAGATCTAATTGTTTATATTGCGCCACGTAGCCTCAACCGAGATGACCTTAGTTAGATCCTAACCGTTGGATCTTGATCCAACGCACGAGATCGAGCCACGTAACCGTAATTGCACCGTACTAGATCCAATCACAGCCATCCGATCGAAATCGAACGACGTAGATCAAGCCACGTGTCACTGCCCGGATCATGCCACGTCGCCCATGACATGGTGTAATCCGATCGGACCTCGACTGTCCGATCTAGATCGTAAGGTCCAGATCAACCGCGTATATCCAAAACGCGTGAAGTTAGATCCAATCTGGACCGTCGGATTTCAAACCGACGGCCCAGATCGTGCCATGTAGCCGGTAACAGAAGCGATGTGGGTCAGCCCTAGTCGTCGCTGACGTCACCCGAGACGTAAGAGTGGGGCCCGCGTGTCATCGATCGCACCAACTGCTCCATGACGTCACCCGTGACGTCATGCTGACGTCACGGTGGGGCCCGCGTGTCAGCCAACCCTCGGCCGAGCGCGATGACGTCAGCGCTGGCGTCATCCAGTGGGTCCCATGTGTCAGTGACACATGCAACTGTGGACCCCGTCCACGGTGTGCTGAAGCCGAGCCGTGGACCGGGTCTATAGACCGGCTGACGCAAGCTGACGTCATAATCCGATTTTTCAATAGAAAAATAATTTTGTGAAATTCAAATTCCACGTTGACGTCATGCTGACGTCATAAATCGGATTTTTCAGTTGAAAAATAAATGAATTAATTCGGTTTATTCTTTTATTTGAATTTTCAACCTTCAAACGCTTATAACTTTTGCGTTTTAACTCCGATTTTAACGATTCCAATTTCTAAATTTTTATAAAATTGAGATCTACTTAAATATGAATTTTAATTAATTTTTGAATATGAAATTTTCTCTGTTTATATTTAATTAATAGATTCTTTAAATTTTAAACAATTATAACTTTTGCATTTTAACTCCGATTTGGGCGATTCAAATTTCTAAAAATTTGTAAAATTATGCCCTTTCTGTTTATGGCCATTACTTGAATTTTTGAGCCATGTGCATGTACTGTTTTATTTATTTATTGTTGTTTGCATGCGTTACGAGTAGACGTTGAAGTACCCGAGGGCTTCGAAGGTGAAGTGTTGACCCAGGAGCCAGCTCAAGATCAAGAACAAATACTTTTTGAAGGCAAGTTATGCTTTGACCATTTTGATCCCGCTTTTGAAATTAATTTAATTTAAACTATTGCATGCTAATTTAATTAGAAAATGGTTTAAATTATTTCGGGGAATTAGATAAATGCCAAATTGCAGTATGACACCTTGACTATTTAATTGTGTGTCATGAACCCTTGTCACCCTAGTTGTGGAATATTTAGTTGGACATTAATAAAATTGCCAACATTGGGTATTTAGACCGTTGTAGTTATTGCTTAGACCTGCTATACGTGCACACAACATGATTTTGGGCAATCAAATGTTAATATGACTTAATGAGATATTGAACCTGTTTTGGAGAAGTTTCATGTGTTGTGATTGATGATGGCACGTGGTGCATGGTAATCAACTGGGTTTGATAAATAGATTTAGACCGGGGCAAGTGGCAAGAATGATATGGTGGGCCATGAGTGGCACCGAGGATGTCGTTTTGGTTCTTCGGGTAGTCTTGCCCTGGTCACCCTAAGGACTTAACCTTGCAAGCCATTGATCTGAGTAAAACGTGCAACCACATGTCTGTAATGGGACGAACCTAGTTGAGTAAGTTACTAATAACTTGCATGTGAAACATCGGGGTGTCAACTACACCTTTTGTGTAGCTTGAAAGGGGAGCGTACCAATGCCATGGCGTGGTACCCGTCCAACGGTATGTCGGTCCCATACTTCGCCTATGTTAAGGGAAGGGATGATGTATGAGAGAAACTGGAGAGGCTCACTTGTTTAGTTTGCGGTCTCCGAAAGGCTTTGTTACGATCACTCGCCTTTGTGGTGTTTGACTGTATCCTGTGGGTAAAGTGCATAACCTCTGCACAGTGTAAAATCTATTCGAATAGCCGTGTCCGCGGCACTGGACATTGCTCAGGGATTACAGTCAAGGGTTAGACTTTCATGAAAACAACTTGGACTTGAAAAGTTTGGTTGGGTTTACTGATGACATTGATGGAAATATGGACTAGGAAAGGGAGGAATGTTTATTTAACTCCTGGAAAAGTTATTGTTATTATCTTTACTTTTACTGCTTTTGAATCTACTTATGCTACTTATTAAATGCCGCTTTTTTTTGCAAATGTACCTGTTAGCCTATCCATTAAACTAAGCCATGCATGTAGAATATTAGTTTGCATTCTGTGTATGACTCGCTGAGTACCAAGTACTCACCCCTTGTAACAATACAACACCAGCTGAAGAAGAAGCGACGCCAACTTTTGTAACACCCCAATTTTTGCTTTTCATGAATTTAAATAAGATTTGGCACTTTGGTGAATTTTTAGAATTTTCTGGAATTTATTTGAATTTATTTGGAATTTAATTTTGCAAATAAAATTATGTTGGAAATATTTTATTTCAGTCCAAAATGTTCCAAAATATTTTCTGGAATTTTTCTGAGTATTTTGCTATTTTTAATGAATTAAATGAATTTCTGGGAATTAATTGGATTATTTAATCGCTGGAAAAACCTAATTGGTTTCACTGTTCATCCGACCGGACCCGAGTCTGAGTCAGACTCGAGTCCGACCCGAGCCAGTCGTTCCGGTTGAACCCAGTCACCAAACCCTAACGCGCGTGACCGTTGGATCGAGATCCAACGGCCACGATCGCGCCACGTCGCCGAACTCGAGCCCGACCGGACCAGCCAGGTCGCCCGAGCCCCCGTACCGTTGGATCTTGATCCAACGGCTCACGTTGAGCCATGTCACCCAATCCGAATCCAATTCGGATTCCGCCGCCGCAGTCGTGTGGGCCTCGGTTTCCGCGGTTTTCACGGACGCCGAGGGGCCTATTCAATGCGCCGCCGCCGCCAACGTGTTGCCGACTTCCGTGTGCACCCGTAGCCCTAGACAACGTCGCCTGAGCCGCCGCCGTTTGCCCGCGCGAGCTCGCCGTAGTTGGTTTGGCGTTCCGCCGCGGTTTATCGTCGTTTCCGCCGCCGTCCGCCGTCCTCCGCCGCCGTTGAGCTCAGATCCGGAACCGCAAGGGCAAGCCGCGTCGGAGGGGACCCTTCACTTCGTCGGAGGAGCCCCGTAGCGCCGTTCGAGTGGTCATCGTCCCCGTCCCCGGTGACCGAGCGCCGCCGCACGCCATCGCCGGACCTCGAGCTCCCTCCACCGTCCGATCCAGATCCAAGGGCCAAGATTCGTCCACGTCACTCCCGGTGAGATCTCACGTGCTAATCTCCAGATCTATTTCCAACTGTTGGATTTAGATCCAACGGTTTAGATCGCACCACGTAGCCTTAACCGCACCGTACTAGATCCAATCTCAGTCGTTAGATCTAGATAGAACGGCTAGGGTTAGCCGCGTTGTAAACGTTAGATTGGATCTTGACCGTACGATCAAGATCGAACAGTCCAAATCAGCTGAGTAGTTTCCTATTGCGTTGAGCTAGATCCGATCTGGGTCGTTGATTTTCAAATCAACGGCCGAGATCATCTGCGTAATTTGGGAGGCCCGGCCGTCGCGATCGGTCGCGGCCACGCCGATCGCCGCCGACGTCGGTAGTGATGTCACGCGGCTCGCGTGTCGGCGATCGAGCCAAACCGCACCATGACGTCATCGCGGCGTCACGGTGGGCCCAGCGTGTCGACCCACTCGGTGAGCCGTGTCTTTGGCGTCATCTTGGCGTCACCAAAGGGGCCCACATGTCGAGAGACACGGCCGTGGGCCGGGTCCACTGATGGGCCAGAGCCAAGCCGTCGCGGGTCCATGGACCCGAGGCGGCGTGGCGGCCTACGATTGGTCCAAGTGTCATCTTTGGCGCCAATAAATTAATTTCCGAAAAAGAAAATAATTTATTAATTCGAATTATTGATTTCAAAAATGGATTCAAACTTCAAACGCTTATAACTTTTGCGTTTCAACTCCGATTTGAGTGATTCAAATTTCTAAATTTTCATAAAAATGAGACCTACTCAAATATGAATTTTAATTAATTTTTTATTATGAATATTTCTCTGTTTATGTTTAATTAATGTTTTCTTTAAACTTTAAACGGTTATAACTTTTGCATTTAAACTCCGAATTTGACGATTCCAGTTTCTAAAAATTCATAAAATTATGCTCTCTCTGTGTATGAACTTTATTTGGATGTGTGGACACTTTTTGTCTACTGTTTATTTATTTATTGCTATTTGCACGCTTTACGAGTAGACGTTGAAGTGCCCGAAGGCTTCGAAGGTGAAGTGTTGACCCAGGAGCCAGCTCAGGACTAAGAACAAGTACTCTTTTAAGGCAAGTTATGCTTTGACCATGTTGATCCCATTTTCAAATTATTTTGGTTTAAATTATTGCATGCTAGTTTAATTAGAAAATGCTTTATTTAATTATGGGAAATTAGATAAATGCCAAATTGCTGTATGACACCTTGGTTAATTAAATATGTGCCATGACCCCTTGTCACCCTAGTTGTGAGTTATTAGTTGGACATTATTAAATTGCCAACATGGGTAGTTAGACCGATGTAGTATGCTTAGCCTTGCCACGTGAAATGATTTGGACAATCAAATGCTAATTTTGACTTAATGAGATACTGCACCTGTTTGAAAGAAGTATCATGTGTTATGATTGTCGATGGCACGTGGTGCATGGTAATCAACTGGAGGTTTGATAAATAGAGTTTGACCGGGGCATGTGGCAAGAATGATCGGGTGGGCCAGTTGTGGCACCAGGAGCGTTGATTTGGTTCTTCAGGGAAGTCTTGCCCTGGTCACCCTAAGGACTTAACCTTGCAAGCCTTTGAACTGAGTCAAATGTGCAGCCACATGTCTGTAATGGGACGGACCTAGTTGATTAAGTTGCTAATAAAGTACCTGTGGGACCTCAGGATGTCAACTACACCTTTTGTATAGTTGTACGGGGGAGCGTACCGGGGCTACGGCCAGGTACCCATCTAACGGTTAAATAGCCTAGACTTCGCCTTTGCTAAGGGAAGGGTTAGTGCTCAATAACCGGGGAGGCCCACTTGTGCTGTTAGAAGTTTCCGAAAGACTTTGTTATGGACACTCGCCTTTGTGGTGTTTGGCTGTATCTTATGGGTAAAGTGCATAACCTCTGCAGAGTGTAAAATCTATTCGAATAGCCGTGTCCGCGGTATTGGACATCGCTCGGGAATTACAGTCAAGGGTTAGACCTTCTCGGAAATAACTTGGACTTGAAAGATTGGGTTTGGTTTAATAATGATGTTGATGGAAATGTGGATTAGGATTGGAAAAGATGTTTATTTAATTCTTGGAAAAGTTATTGTTCTCATACTTGTTTCTACTGCTTTCGAATCTACTTACGCTACTTGTCAAATGCTGTTTTACTGCAATTATACCCTGAGCTGATCCTTTGTACTATGCCATGCATGTAGTATATTAGTTTGTATTCTGTGTATGACTTGCTGAGTACTAAGTACTCACCCTTGCCACAATACAACACCAGTTGAAGGAGAGTCTTCACCAGCTTTGGAGGAGGAGACCCAAGAGGAACCGTCTAGCTAGGGAGTGAGCCCAGTCAGTTGCCTGTGGTATACTGGATGGCGCCACGAAGTTATCTTATTTTCCGCTGCAGTTATTTCTCTCTTATTGAGTTTTCGCCCTGCGTGGCATATATTTGTAACTTGACCATAAGGTCGAGCAACCCGTTTGGTTAACTATTTAAGGTATCTTATTATTTCGTTGAGTATGATTGTGATATTTACCAATGTTGAGACTGTGTGCACTAGCGCATTCCTGGACTAGTGCTGAATACACAGAGGGTCTGGATTTGCAAATTCGGGTCCCGACAGCTTTGGAGGAGGAATACCAGGAGGAGCCGTCTAACTAGGGGGCGAGCCCAGTCAGTTGCCTGTGGTATACTGGATGGCGCGATGAAATCTATTTTATTCCGCTGCAGTTATTTCTCTTTAATAAGTCTTCGCCCTGCGAGGCGTATATTTGTAACTTGACCATAAGGTCGAGCAACCAGTTTGGTTAATTAACTAAAGTACTTATTATTTCGCTGAGTATGATTGTGATATTTACCGATGTTGAGACTGTGTGCACTAGCGTGATCCTGGACTAGTGCTGAATACACAGATAGTCCGGATTTGTAAATTTGGGTCCCGACATTGCCTTTCACAGATTAGATCTTAATGTTTTTAAAAATGGTTTTGAGAAAGTATTTAGTGGGGGATGGAGCGAGTCCATCATAGTAAATTTGGGTTAAGGTTCAAGAGGGATTCTTGAGTTGGTTTTAGGAGTGATTCCTGATTCCAGAAATATTGAAAAGTAGAATTTATTACTAAAATAAAATTGTGCATTTGGAAATTACATAGAATATTTGTGAATTTGTTGCTTTATACTAAAATAACCATATAAACTTTCTTTGATATCCTTTGCATTAATTCTACATCTCCTGTATGACTTGCGGAGTATTTTTGTCTCACCCTTGCTTTATTGTTATTTTTAGAGGAAGAGTATATCTACGATGGTGAGGACCAGGATAACTAGGACTGTTACCCAGTCGACTGCTACTCAGTCGACTACTACTGCCAAATCTATTAGGTTTTATTCCAGTTTATTTTATTTCCACTACTTTGCTTTTATTTAGCCTGCAAACCAATTATATTGTAAAAGACTGTCAGTTATTGAATAAAGGTACGTTTGATGTGTTGTGTTATCAACTTTATTTGTGGTGAACACTAGTTCGATTCTGGATTAGTGTGTTTTACATATAGGATTTGAAGGTGTTATTTCTGAGTCCGACACTAACTATAATGATTAAAAAGAATCGATTATAATGTATATTCTTTTATTAGTGACGCTTGATGATGATCCTCTCGAAGCGAGATTGGGCCGGTGGCGCATGCAGGCGGCCGAGTGGCCGAGGCGCGCCATGTCATCTGGTCAGCAGCGCACATGGTCGGAGACGGCATGAGCGCCAGTGACCTTGGCCAGTGATGCTTGCCAAACCCACGGGTAATCATTATTAAAAACCTTAATTAGCAGTTTAAGCGATCGAATCTTGGGTTTTAGCATTAGTTAATCAATGAGATTAATCTAATTGAAATAAGGGGAGTGAAAAGAGGAAATATGGTAACATACCATTTGGCCTTGTAGAGGTTCATGAGTAATATAAGACGCACATTTGGAGGCGCTTTCAACCTGCTTAAATTAAAAGCGTCTTCAATGGTGGCCGAAGCACATATAGGTAGCGGTTCAATTTTAACCGTCTTATATGATGGTTGAATTTGATACGGTTCTATTGTTATAACCGTCGCATATTATTTTAGACAGTTTTGTACTAATAAGTGTCTTTTATGTGTCGGTTTTATAAGACGCATTGTTGGTTGCAACCGTCTGGTGTGATATGCGACAATTAGTTGTTGAATCCGACTCGATTTACTACTTCGTATCCGAGACGGATTAGGGAGTAGGAGTCCGTGTTCGTAAAGAAACGTCGCATATATTAAAGAAGCGTCGTTTATATGTCCTCATGATATCGTTCTAGCGTGGTCTGTTCGCCGTGTTCGTGTTCTCTGTTCGCTGTGTTCGTGACAGCAGTGGCTATATACAATTTAGTGTTAGTTGCACATCCATCAGGGCCTTTGTTCTATTTTCTGGAAGATGGATAGAAGAGGATCACCGATTACAAGAGGTAATATTCTAGCTAATTTGTTGGTTGCTTATCTTTTGCCAGTGTCTTATGCAATTAATGGATTAGTTCATTAGATACAAGATGCATGGATATATGATTGTTGTAGCATGTTTAATAAATAAGAATTAATGACCAATATGAGCAATAACATTTAGTTTGCAAATCGTTTGACCCGAAATCATCTGAAATTTAATACTAAGTTTGAGAAGAAAACAATCACAGATTTAATTTCAACAGAATCCGAACAAGTCAAGCTGCGATACAAGTCCAACAAGGTGGCTATGGTGGCAATGGCAACAAATTCAATTGGAAATTACATCCCACACCTAGATATATGACAGTGAGATATATGCTTTTTAAAAAAATATTTGGAGCAAAATAGTGATAAAACAAAATGGCTATTCTCTTGTCTATTCCTGGAAATCTAAGCATAATTGAACATGATCCAGAACTCTCTTTCCATTAGAACCTGCAACAAATGTCCCATGTTAATTGAATCTGCACACATACAATCTACAAAAAACCAAATTAACGGCACTGACCTGAAATCAACAATCTCAATATAATTTGGAAGAATTGTACTGTCTCTACTTGGCATTTATCTAGACCATCCGGTTGTGCGTTTAGCTTAGTCGTCTCCTTAAGTTTGCTCTCTTTAGTATAAGAACTTGGAATCACAGCTTGGATCCCATACTGCAGTTACTCTTCTCAACTAAGTTGGACAAAAAATAAGACATTAAAGGATATATAAATAACCCATATCTGCATATGTCAAAAAAATCAAGATTTCCAACTCAAAATAACAACTTCTAATAGATGAAACACCAGCTCATGATATTGTACATGGTTGCAGTGAAATTTCACATTATGTAGGGTAGAGCATCTCATATTTCAAACTACCATGCTCAACTCTATGCCTTAAGCCTACCAGAGATAATTAGTAATGTAATATATTGTTTTATTTAGTAAACAGATACTACTACAAAAATAGTACTGATGCTACCACACAGATACACTGATGCGTATTGTTATAGATTGTGATATTCATTCACCACCTCTCCTCCATAAAAGAACAGAGAAACAAGCTTGATTCAGTTTTCTTTATATGGAGAATTAAAAGAATTATGAAATTGACATTTCAAATTTAAAGTGCACAAATTAAATGAGTAGTAAGGGCATTGCAATTTTGACAAAACTGTAACTAGCATTAATGTAATGGACAAGTGTTCTATCAATGGTAGTACAGCTTCTGCATAAATAGGATTGCACTAATTTTTAGTCCACTTCCATCTATGAGCAGAACTTGAAACTTTTCTTTAAGTGACATATTACATATGCATCTCACCCATTTAGTTGTCTTGAACTAATATCAGAACACCGGAAACATATGTCAACAGAAAGACCAACAGGTTTCTTACCAATTGCTGGACCTGAACATCACTATATGTTCCAAAAATAAACAAGTGTTTTGTATGTATAGACAGTTCCTAAGTTTTTCAAATAAATAGAGTGATTGTTTGATAAGATGTTATATGAAAGGAAAATTACAAGCATTATAGCACCAAGGATAACAGAAATATGCGATAGCATTTGGGATTTAAAAAGCTTTCCAAATAGACAATGAGAACAAATGGATTATAAGACCAACTTTCTGAAATTATTTGCGTGAAAGAGCATGTAGAATGATCAAATAATTCTCTTGGAAATGAGGATTTCAAATTTCACATTATGTAGGGTAGGGCGATTCATATTTCACACAACCATGCCCAACTCTATATCTTAAGCCTACCAGTGAACAAATGTAGCCATATCTACAAAAAGGAATTGTCGTTAATTATATCTACCTCCCCCTCCCATATCCCACATAAAACCAGCAAGGCCCTTTTTGGATGAGTGGTCATTCCTTTGGAGTTATGGGTTTCTATTCGAATTTAAACTAGATCCTAAAACATTGCAATGAAATAATCCAAATCCAAGCACCCCTAAGGGAAAAAACTGTGATATGCCCCACAGTTCTCACATCCCACACAAAACTATTAAAAAAATTAGGGAAAAAACTTCTCCAAACAAACTCGTCTAGATTTATAGCAGAGTTCATAAGAATTTACCTAAGATCCAAACAACCTCCCACACAAGGTTCATAAGCATTTACCTGATATCCATTGAGCCAAGTTGCTTGGCGGCGACCAAGCAGAGGAATCAGGTTACGAGTGAGGGGGAGGGTGTAACATCCTCATTTTGGCTTTCTGGAGAAAAACCTAATTTAAATAAAGTAAATTCAAAATTTGGAGTTTTATTGGTGTTTATAATAACCTGGCATCCATTCCCCTCCGAAATCGGGAATTAATTCCCTCCCGGGCGAAAAATCGGATTTTCCAGTCCCGCCGGTACCCGAAAATTCACCCGAATCCAAAAGTGCTCCACAAATCTCCAAACCACTTCTAAAATGTTCCAAATATTCCGAAATGATTTTAGGAATCATTTCCCGGATTTTTGGACATCCGTTCCTATTTTATCTCGCGCGGCTTTTGTTTAATGCCTGCGATCCGCGCCCGAATATCCAATTCCACAAAAATCACCCAAATTCAGTGGAACCAATTTTATTGGGTCCCAAATAATCTAAAATGGCTCTAGGAATTTTTCCGGAATTTTTAGGCCATTTTTCCTTATTTTTCTCTATGGCGGAACGTTCGCGTATAAGCCGACCAATCCTAGGCCGCCACATGGCAAGTGCTACATGGCCTTCTTCAACCTTGGGATGGCCTTGTACGTGTGTTTGCCTCGGAGGAACAACAGAGACTTACCAAACTCATTCATCCACATCCAAATACATGTATCTCCCTCCATGCAACTCCAAAACATGAAAGGCCGGATCCGTTGGAATCACGACGGCCTCCTCTTTCCATCCATGGGGTTAATGAGCTCTAATCCCAGCCGAAAACGACGCTATTCATGGAAAACTGAAATTGGCTTAATTGGCATTAATTCGTCCGTTTCAACTCCGATTCGCGCATCTCCGCCTCTCAAATCTCCGTGAGGGAGCCCCCTTTCCAGAACACTCACCCTCCTTTTGCCTCCTATTGCCGTTCGTCCGGGAGATCGAAGAAACCGCCGCGGCAACGCCGTTCTTCGTATTCGTCACGTTCTTGATCATATCTTCCACTCCGGTGGATCATTCTTCCTTCCGTTCGTTTCTTTGTGTTAGCATGGAGGTCTAGCTTCTAACCCGATCGTTGATTTTAGGTTTCATCGACCGTGGGCGACGAATTTCGCATTTTCTTCGCTTCGGCCGAACTCGGGTTTTTCATCAAATTCATCTTGCTCGGTGAGTTTTGGTTCAATTCCTTCCGGTTATAGGTTCCTAAGGATGTTATCTATTGATTTTAGGTTTTTGTTTGGATCAATTCCATGCAAAAATGAGAGAGAAATCAAGTTTTTTGAGAAACTTGTGTTCTAGTATGATTTTGGAAGTGCTCTGTACATTTTGGTGGGAGCACAGAGCATGGGGCCTTGCCCATGGCCGGCCGGCCGGCTGCCCGCCGCGCCGCTCGCCCGCCCGCCCGGCCAGCACCAGCGCGTCGTCTTGCCAGTCGCCGCCACGGTCGCCCCCTCCCCGGCCGTGAGCCCCTCCCCAGCTCTCTTCCTTCAAGCTCTACTTACCATTCATGGTTGCCATGAGACCAAGCTTGAAGAAAGCCTCCACTCTATGACACATGGGGCCCTCATGCCATAGACACAAAGCCTAGCCAAGACCCAGTCAAACTCAGTCAAAGTCCACTTTGACCAGTCAAACCAGAGAGGAATATTCCGGGAATATTCTCGGTTTTCCGATTTATTTGAAATTCAAACTTCGGAATCTCATAACTTTCTCATCCGAACTCCGTTTGACCCCATTCAAATTCCTAAATTCATCTAAAATCAAGATCTACCTGCCAGTACTAATTTTATAATTTTTGGATTTTATTTATTTTATGTTATTTATTTGTTGCCTCGTTTTGCGTGTAGTCGACGATCCCGCCGCAACCGCAGATTTTGCCGTCGAGCCTTCCGAGTTCGACACTTCCGCCAGGACAGAAGGCAAGTCTCCTTGATGCACTTTGCTCCTATGTTTGCGAAATGATTTAAAATTGCTTATAAAGTTGCATGGCTATGTTTAATTAAATATGTCAAATATAAGAGCTAGTTATTCCGAACTTGTTGATTCCTCCTTGACATTGTTAATCATATCCATTGTAACCCTAGAACATTGTTTATACCATGCTTAGGCTTATATGGTATCCGTTGCTATGTAGTACGGTAGAATTGCTTAGGATCTTTTCCGATGAAAACAACCCAGGGGTGGGATTATTCAAAAAGAATGATATTAAATGTGATTTGAAAGGTATTATTATGGTTTTGGTCCTGTTTTCTAAAATAAAAAGAAAAGGAAAATGATTTTGACTTGGGCGGCATGGAATGTCGGGTGGGAGCGGATCAAGCCTTGGTCCTATTGTGCAAGTACCGCCCCAAGTCATATAAGGACCGACACTTATGATTGCCATTTTAAGCATAACCGTACTACCACATGTCTATAATGGTACGACCTGGCCCACTAATTTGTAGAAGCCTAGTTTAGACTCGCCACTCGGTTGTTGTGTGAGAGCCGGAAGGAGGCATTGTTGTGGTTGTTGTTTTTCTCACACGGCGCAAGAGGGGGCTTCTGTACTGGGTGGAGAGAACCCTAACAGCGGTGAAACCTCAGCGGGTGGGTCTAGCTAGGTAGATACATTGTAACGGCCTTGTCACGATCTCTCTGCCGGCACACCAAAGGAAGTGTGTTAATAGCTTGGCACTAAGAGATGATCGTGTCGTGTGGGTAAAGTTGTACACCTCTGCAGAGTAAAACTATTCGAATAGCCGTGCCTACGGTCAAAGGCAAAGCAAAGAATGCTTTCATATTGGTAGACTTTGGTTTTGGTTTTAAACCCGAAAAGTGTTTTGTTTTGGGGTTCGGGAGTGGTTAGAACTCTCGAATGTTGTTTGGCGGAAAGAGCCAACCCAGGTGGATAGAACCTGTTTTACCTTTAACGGATGGAGTCAAATGATTAACTTTGATCTTTTAAACTGTTGGCGGATAGAGCCTTTATGTTAGTGATGGTGGTTAGAACCTCACTACAATAATAAATAATTCAATTATTAAAAAGAATTATAAAAGATGCTTTGTGAAATTTATTACTTAAGTATGATTTAATCAAATGTGGCTTTATGCAAATAAACCCTCTTAAGCTTCCTTTGGAAAACCCCTCATGATCATACTTTCCCGACTTGCTGAGTACTTTTGTACTCACGTGCTACACCAACATTGTAATCATCAGAGAATTTCCAAGATGCCGAGGAAGAGGAGGAGTTCTTCGAGGAGGACTGGCAGGAGGACTAGTTGCGTCGCTAGTCGTCGCCTGTGGCGTTGTGGCGTTCGCTCGTTTCGTTTTGCTTTTGTTTCCGCTACTTTGTGTGTCCGGTCATTGGACCGAGTATTGTATTAAGTGGCCATGTGGCCCATACTTGAATATTTATATTACAGTTTCGTTTTGTTCGGCAATGAAGTATCACTTTGACTGTGTGTACTAGCTACTGATCTGGGACTAGTACGGAAATACACAGGAGATTCTGGATAGCCGATCCGGGGTCTCACAGCGGTGGTATCAGAGCCTAGACGACTGTAGGACGTGACCTAGTTAGCATGGCAAAGCCTTAAGGACTTATATTTTATAAAAATGTACTTACAAAAGTATAAGTTCCTTTGCTTCTATCTCCTCTATCTTAGTATCTTGTGCTCGTCCTCTCTTTTATTTAAATTTTGGTTACTAATCCTATCTTCTTTCAAAATTTGTAGATGTCGACTTACACCACTTTTGCTTCGTTGGCGGGAGGCTTTTGTGCAGAGCTGTCCTTGATGCTCCAGGAGCTGGAGTTTCCCCACCGGCCTGAGTACCGCTGTACCTCCGTGTCGAGCTTAGGCCATGCCACGTGGAAGGTTAGACTGATGGTGCAGGCCTGAAGTCTGTTCGTGGATGACCGTCCATTCTACTTCACTTCGGAGAGGGTGAAGTTGGGTGATGCGATCCAAGATGCGGCAAGACAGGCCATTCTTCAGCTTGGCAGCAGCTACAATGACCGACTGGAGGACTCGCCGTACCGCCTGTTCCCGTGCTTCGATGAAGACAGGTACCACAGCAGGTTCCGGGGTACGGAGCAGGAGCAGGACCCAACGATGGTGCATTTGGGAGCGCTCGTCCGAGCCCAAGATGAGGCTTATGTCAGCACTATCCATGAGCTCCGAGATCAGTATGAGAGTTTGGCTACGTCTCGGGAGGAGAATCGTCGGCTCATGGATGAGCTGGAGACCTTGCGTGCACTTCTTCCACCGCCAGCGCCTGTGCAGGAGGCACAGCCCGTGGCGCCACCGCCACCAGCCCCGGTTCGGGAGGACCCGCCGACCCGCGACATCCCAGAGGACGCGCCGCCAGCCAAGCGTCATCAAGGTCTGAGGCTTCGGACGACTGCGCCCAAGTCCGTTCGTCTCCCTTCGCCGCCAGGGTTTTCTCTGAGTGCTTTAGCTGCCCCTGGAGGAGCAGGACCTTCGGCAGCAGCTACACCTTCCCGTAGCAGGAGCGAGGAGGAGGAGGACCCGTCCCCGCGCGTCTTTGGCAGTGACGCGAGTTCTTAGATGTTTTCAGTCTGCAGGGTCTTAATTTTGTCGCGTTAGAGCGTTGAATAAGTGATTGCTGGATTGTATCGTGCCCTTAGGCATTTGTGATACAGCCACCTCCAAAACTATTTTGCTTTTAGTGGAAGTTCAGTTGGTTTTTCCTTCTGTTGTGTGCTCTTTTGGTTGTGCCCTTGTGTTGAGGATGTGGTTTAGTCCCCTGACTCTTATCTGTGTTTTTTCCCCTTTCCTTGTGCTTGACCGCCTTGTGCAGATGGAGAACGTTGGTCGTGGTCGTGGCCGTGGAAGACCCGCAGGCCGTGGCAGAGGCCGTGGACGTGCCCGTGGACCGGTGCACTTTCAGGAGGAAGAATACGTGGAGCCCCCTCAGCAGCAAGGACAGGAGCAAGTTCAACACCCGGCAGCTCAGCATGATCCGCCGCCGCCCCCACCACCAGCTCAGCCGCCGAACATGGAACAAATGATGGCGATGCAGCTTCAGATTCTTTAGGCGTTAGCTCAGAACGTCCTGAACCAACCTCAAGCCGCGGCAGCACCCGCTCTAGCTCAACCACCCCAATCCAAGTTTGGGGAGTTCATGAGAACTCGACCCCGACCTTTCTTTGGATCCATGAGACCCGCTAGATGCGGATGACAGCTCAAGGAAGTTGGCGTAAAGCGCACTTGGCTCTGCGATGACATAGAGAGTGTGCGACGCATCTCACTAGCTCAAAGGCTGCAGACTAGCGGTGGGAAAACTATTGTGCCGCACATGCTGACCCGCAGAATATTCCATGGAATGAGTTCGTGGAAGCCTTCAGGGCTACCCATATCCCAAGGGGGATTATGGAAATGAAGCGTCGTGAGTTCCACAAGCTTCAGCAAGGGAATTTGTCCGTATCGGAGTACCTTAACCGCTTCACTCAGCTGTCTCGCTATGCGGCCACCGATGTCGCGACTGATGAGGCCAAGATTTGGCGATTTATGGAGGGCCTTGACCCCAACTTGAAGGTACAGCTGGTTTCAAGCGACTACCCATCGTTCTAGCACATGATTAACAAGGCGCTGATCCAAGAGGATGCCCAGCGTCAGCTTTTTGAGTAGCCCAAGAGAAAGATGATGTTTGAGACCGGGCCAAGTGCCAGCCTGTGCCTCAAGACTTTTCGAAGAAGCAAAGATGCCAGCAGCCGCCAGTGGCCCCAGGACCCCAATGTCTACTCCGCGCCCCACTGGACAAGCCCCTGTCGGCAATGCAGGAGCTCAAGCTCAGAAGAGTGGGACTGCTATGGCAGGAGTGCAGTGTTTTAACTGCAGAGAGATAGGGCACTACGCCAACAACTGCCCAAAGAAGCGACAGCCCGTCACCCCGGTGAGGTTCAACTTGGGATCGACACCAGCTCGCGCCCCTGCGCCGGCTCAAGGAAGAGGAACCCCTCAGACTCCGCGCACGCCAAGGACTGCAGGAAGAGGGCGTGTGAACCATATCACCGCGGAAGAGGCTCAAGATGCGCCAGACGTGGTTTATGGTAAGTTCCATGTGAACTCGATGCACTGCTTGATTCTGTTTGATTACGGTGCAACCCATTCTTTTATATCGAGTACTTGGTTAAAAGCATAAGCTGGAACACCATACAGTTAAGAAACCCTTTGTTAGTGCAATCCCTGGAAAAGAATTAAGAACAACTGCATGCATCCAGAAAATGGATATAGTAATAAAAGGGGTAAAGTTCCTAGCGAACTTAATACTGTTGGATACTAAGGGTATAGAAGTAATCCTTGGAATGGATTGGTTAACCAAGTATAAGGGTCAGATAGACTGTGCTAGTAGAGCTATCTATCTAACCAGCCCTGAGGGGATTAGAGTGGAGTTCTTATCTAATCTTTCCTCAAAGGGGGGTAGCACCCTAAACCGTCTGAAAGGTACATCGTTGGAAAAAGTGCCGATAGTCAATGAGTACCCCGATGTGTTCCCGGACGAGTTGCCTGGTATGCCACCAGATCGAGATGTGGAGTTTGTGATTGAGCTAGTACCCGGTACCGCTCCCATCTCAAAGAGACCGTACCGTTTGCCTTCCAACGAGTTGGTCGAGATGAAGAAGCAGATTGAAGAACTACAAGAGAAAGGATTCATCAGACCCAGTTCGTCACCTTGGGGATCACCTGTGATGTTTGTGTCCAAGAAGGATGGTAGTCTGAGGATGTGCATAGACTACAGGTCTTTGAATGAGGTCACCATTAAGAACAAGTATCCGTTGCCTCGGATAGATGATCTGTTTGATCAGTTGATGGGAGCCCAAGTCTTCTCCAAGATAGATCTGAGATCGGGATATCATCAGCTGAAGATAAGAAAGGAAGATATTCCGAAAATAGCCTTCACCACCCGATATGGACTGTACGAGTTCACAGTCATGTCTTTTGGTTTGACCAATGCTCCTTCTTATTTCATGAATCTGATGAATAAGGTGTTTATGGAGTATTTAGACAAGTTCGTCGTAGTCTTCATCGACGACATTCTTGTCTATTCCAAGAGCAGAAAAGAGCATGAAGACCATCTGCGAATAGTCTTGGAAACACTAAGAGAGCATCAGCTGTATGCTAAGTTTAGCAAGTGTGACTTCTAGTTGAAAGAAGTATCTTTCCTGGGTCATATCATCTCTGCTGCAGGAGTAGCAGTAGATCCAGCGAAAGTGAGAGATGTTATGGATTGGACCCAACCCAAGTCAGTCCCGGAGATCCGTAGTTTTCTTGGATTAGCTGGTTATTATCGGAGATTCATTGACGGTTTCTCGAAGATAGCCAGGCCTCTTACCCAACTTCTGAAAAAGGAAAAGAAGTTTGAATGGACTAAAGCCTGTGAGCAGAGTTTTCAGGAGTTGAAAAAGAAATTAACCTCAGCCCCAGTGTTGATTTTGCCGGACATCCATAAGGACTTTGAAGTGTATTGTGATGCTTCGAAGCAAGGACTAGGATGTGTTATGATGCAAGAAGGAAAGGTAATAGCCTATGCGTCAAGACAACTGTGACCCCATGAAGAAAACTATCCTATTCATGACTTGGAGTTAGCCGCAGTTGTACATGCGCTCAAGATATGGAGGCATTATTTGATCGGCAATAGATGCGAGATCTATACGGATCATAAAAGTCTGAAGTATATCTTCACTCAACCTGACCTCAATCTGAGGCAGAGAAGATGGTTGGAGCTGGTGAAAGATTATAATCTGGGAATTCATTATCACCCTGGGAAAGTAAATGTTGTTGCGGATGCTTTGAGCAGGAAAGCTCACTGCAACAATATGAGGGTGCAACAAAGCCAACCAGCGCTTCACGAAGAATTCCGGCGTCTTAACCTGGAATTAGTAACAGAAGGCTGCATTTATAATTTGGAGGTTAAATCAACCTTGGAAGATCAAATCAAGGAAGTTCAAAAGAATGATAAAGGTATTGCCGACTTGAATGAAGGTCTAAAGAAAGGAAAGCACCCTGGATTTTCAGAAGATGGCCAAGGCGCTATTTGGTTCGGGAAAAGAATAGTGGTCCCTAACCAAGAAGAAATCAAGAATGTGGTCTTAAAGGAAGCTCACGATTCAGTATATTCTATTCACCCAGGAGGCACCAAAATGTATGCTGATTTGAAAGAAAAGTATTGGTGGTCCAATATGAAGAAGGAAGTTGCTGATTTTGTGGCACGTTGTGACGTGTGCCAGTTGGTAAAAGCAGAGCATCAGAGACCAGCTGGTCTGTTGCAGCCGTTGCAAGTACCGGTCTGGAAATGGGAAGAAATTGGAATGGATTTTATAACCGGGCTTCCCAAAACTAAATCCGGTTATGATTCCATCTGGGTTATTGTGGACCGATTGACTAAAGTGGCTCACTTTATCCCGGTGAAGACAACTTATTCGGGAGATAAGCTCGCGGAGTTATACATGGCCAAGATTGTGTGTTTACATGGTGTGCCAAAGAAGATTGTGTCTGATCGAGGTTCCCAGTTCACCTCAAGGTTTTGGCAGAAGTTGCATGAGGTGTTGGGCACAAACTTGAATTTCAGTACTGCTTACCATCCCCAGACGGATGGCCAGACCGAAAGGGTCAATCAAATCTTAGAGGATATGTTGAGAGCTTGTGCTCTAACATATAAAGGCTCGTGGGATCAGAATTTGCCCTATGTAGAGTTTTCCTATAACAACAGTTATCAAGCCAGTCTGAAGATGGCACCTTTTGAAGCTTTGTATGGAAGAAAGTGCCGAACACCTTTATATTGGAAAGAAGCCGAAGGAGGGCAAATCATTGGACCGGATGTTCTGAAAGAAGCCGAAGAGCAAGTCAGACAGATCCGTGCAAATCTGAAAACCGCTCAGTCAAGACAGAAGAGTTATGCGGACAATCGTCGACGGGAATTAAGCTTTGTACCTGGAGACCATGTGTATTTGAAGGTATCCCCGATGAAAGGAATGAAGCGATTCCGCGTCAGTGGAAAGCTAGTACCCCGCTATGTCGGGCATTCAAGGTGATTGCCCGAAAAGGAGAAGTTGCGTATAAGTTGGAGTTGCCGCCACAGCTGTCAGGGGTACATGATGTCTTTCATGTGTCTCAGTTGAAAAAGTGTCTCCGAGTGCCAGAGCATCAGATGCCGTTGGAAGACATGGAACTGAAAGAAGACTTGTCTTACCCGGAGTATCCCGTCAAGATTTTGGATGAAGCCGAGCGTCGGACGCGAATCTGAGTGATCAAGTTCTGCATGGTTCAGTGGAGTAACCATTCTGAGAAGGAAGCCACTTGGGAGCGTGAAGAAGATCTTCGAGCAGAGTTTCCTAACCTCTTTCTTTCTCAGTCTGAATCTCGGGGACGAGATTCTCTCTAAGGGGGGTAGGTTTGTAACATCCTCATTTTGGCTTTCTAGAGAAAAACCTAATTTAAATAAAGTAAATTAAAAATTTGGAGTTTCATTGGTGTTTATAATAACCTGGCATCCATTCCCCTCGGAAATCGGGAATTAATTCCCTCCCGGGCGAAAAATCGGATTTTCCAGTCCCGCCGGTACCCGAAAATTCACCTGAATCCAAAAGTGCTCCACAAATCTCCAAACTACTTCTAAAATGTTCCAAATATTCCAAAATGATTTTAGGAATCATTTCCCGGATTTTTGGACATCCGTTCCTATTTTATCTCGCGCGGCTTTTGTTTAATGCCTGCGATCCGCGCTCGAATATCCAATTCCACAAAAATCACCCAAATTCAGTGGAACCAATTTTATTGGGTCCCAAATAATCTAAAATGGCTCTAGGAATTTTTTCGAAATTTTTAGGCCATTTTTCCTTATTTTTCTCTAGGGCGGAACGTTCGCGTATAAGCCGACCAATCCTGGGCCGCCACATGGCAAGTGCTACATGGCCTTCTTCAACCTTGGGATGGCCTTGTACGTGTGTTTGCCTGGGAGGAACAACAGAGACTTACCAAACTCATTCATCCACATCCAAATACATGTATCTCCCTCCATGCAACTCCAAAACATGAACGGCCGGATCCGTTGGAATCACGACGGCCTCCTCTTTCCATCCATGGGGTTAATGAGCCCTAATCCCAGCCAAAAACGACGCTATTCATGGAAAACCGAAATTGGCTTAATTGGCATTAATTCGTCCGTTTCAACTCCGATTCACGCATCTCCGCCTCTCAAATCTCCGTGAGGGAGCCCCCTTTCCAGAACACTCACCCTCCTTTTGCCTCCTATTGCCGTTCGTCCGGGAGATCGAAGAAACCACCGCGGCAACGTCGTTCTTCGTGTTCGTCGCGTTCTTGATCATATATTCCACTACGGTGGATCATTCTTCCTTCCGTTCGTTTCTTTGTGTTAGCATGGAGGTCTAGCTTCTAACTCGATCGTTGATTTTAGGTTTCATCGACCGTGGGCGACGAATTTCGTATTTTCTTCGCTTCGGCCGAACTCGGGTTTTTCATCAAATTCATCTTGCTCGATGAGTTTTGGTTCAATCCCTTCCGGTTATAGGTTCCTAAGGATGTTATCTATTGATTTTAGGTTTTTGTTTGGATCAATTCCATGCAAAAATGAGAGAGAAATCAAGTTTTTTTGAGAAACTTGTGTTCTAGTTTGATTTTGGAAGTGCTCTGTACATTTTGGTGGGAGCACTGAGCATGGGGCCTTGCCCATGGCCGGCTGGCCGGCTGCCCGCCGCCGCCGCCCGCGCTTGTGGCCAGCGTGCGTCTGCCAGCTGGCGCGCCGCCACCAGCCGGCAACCCGCCCGTGGCCGCCCTCCTCGGCCGGCGAGCCCTCTCTCTTCCTTCAAGCTCTACTTCCCATTCATGGTTGCCATGAGACCAAGCTTGAAGAAAGCCTCCACTCTATGACACATGGGGCCCTCATGCCATAGACACAAAGCCTAGCCAAGACCCAGTCAAACTCAGTCAAAGTCCACTTTGACCAGTCAAACCAGAGAGGAATATTCCGGGAATATTCTCGGTTTTCCGATTTATTTGAAATTCAAACTTCGGAAGCTCATAACTTTCTCATCCGAACTCCGTTTGACCCCATTCAAATTCCTAAATTCATCTAAAAACAAGATCTACCTGCCAGTACTAATTTTATAATTTTTGGATTTTATTTATTTTCTGTTATTTATTTGTTGCCTCGTTTTGCGTGTAGTCGACGATCCCGCCGCAACCGCCGATTTCGTCGTCGAGCCTTCCGAGTTCGACACTTCCGCCGGGACAGAAGGCAAGTCTCCTTGATGCACTTTACTCCTATGTTTGCGAAATGATTTAAAATTGTTTATAAAGTTGCATGGCTATGTTTAATTAAATATGTCAAATATAAGAACTAGTTATTCCGAACTTGTTGATTCTCCTTGACATTGTTAATCATATCCATTGTAACCCTAGAACATTTTTTATACCATGCTTAGGCTTATATGGTATCCGTTGCTATGTAGTACGGTAGAATTGCTTAGGATCTTTTCCGATGAAAACAACCCAAGGGTGGGATTATTCAAAAAGAATGATATTAAATGTGATTTGAAAGGTATTATTATGGTTTTGGTCCTATTTTCTAAAATAAAAAGAAAAGGAAAATGATTTTGACTTGGGCGGCATGGAATGTCGGGTGGGAGCGGATCAAGCCTTGGTCCTATTGTGCAAGTACCGCCCCAAGTCATATAAGGACCGACGCTTATGATTGCCATTTTAAGCATAACCGTACTACCACATGTCTATAATGGTACGACCTGGCCCACTAATTTGTAGAAGCTTAGTTTAGACTCACCACTCGGTGGTTGTGTGAGAGCCGGAAGGAGGCATTGTTGTGGTTGTTGTTTTTCTCACACGGCGCAAGAGGGGGCTTCTGTACTGGGTGGAGAGAACCCTAACAGCGGTGAAACCTCAGCGGGTGGGTCTAGCTAGGTAGATACATTGTAACGGCCTTATCACGATCTCTCTGCCGGCACACCAAAGGAAGTGTGTTAATAGCTTGGCACTAAGAGATGATCGTGTCGTGTGGGTAAAGTTGTACACCTCTGCAGAGTAAAACTATTCGAATAGCCGTGCCTACGGTCAAAGGCAAAGCGAAGAATGCTTTCATATTGGTAGACTTTGGTTTTGGTTTTAAACCCGAAAAGTGTTTTGTTTTGGGGTTCGGGAGTGGTTAGAACTCTCGAATGTTGTTTGGCGGAAAGAGCCAACCCAGGTGGATAGAACCTGTTTTACCTTTGACGGATGGAGTCACATGATTAACTTTGATCTTTTAAACTGTTGGCGGATAGAGCCTTTATGTTAGTGATGGTGGTTAGAACCTCACTACAATAATAAATAATTCAATTATTAAAAAGAATTATAAAAGATGCTTTGTGAAATTTATTACTTAAGTATGATTTAATCAAATGTGGCTTTATGCAAATAAACCCTCTTAAGCTTCCTTTGGAAAGCCCCTCATGATCATACTTTCCCGACTTGCTGAGTACTTTTGTACTCACGTGCTACACCAACATTGTAATCATCAGAGAATTTCCAAGATGCCGAGGAAGAGGAGGAGTTCTTCGAGGAGGACTGGCAGGAGGACTAGTTGCGTCGCTAGTAAATGCTTTGTGGCGTTGTGGCGTTCGCTCGTTTCGTTTTGCTTTTGTTTCCGCTGCTTTGTGTGTCCGGTCGTTGGACCGAGTATTGTATTAAGTGGCCATGTGGCCCATACTTGAATATTTATATTGCAGTTTCGTTTTGTTCGGCAATGAAGTATCACTGTGACTGTGTGTACTAGCTACTGATCTGGGACTAGTACAGAAATACAAAGGAGATTCTGGATAGCCGATCCGGGGTCTCACAGAGGGCTTGCTACAGGAGAGGAGTGAGGAGGAGAGCGTCGCTACAGGAGAGGAGTGATGAGGAGGGCGGCGCTGCAAGGAGGGGGAGAAGGGTGGCGTTGCAGCGAGGGCGGGGATGAGGGTACGGAGTCGATCGTGAAGTTGTAGTAGGGGGTAGGCGCCGTCGGTCGCGCCGAGCTCTCAGCCTAGGATGGTGGAGGGGTGGACGAATGGTGGTTCGAGGAGGCGGAGGTCACGCGCAGGCAGGCCGAGCCAGCGCTCGTCGTGTCGCCAGGGTTTGTGCGAGATTGGAGAGGGGAAGGCCGGGGAAGGAGAAGAGACGCAACAGCGTTGAATGGAAATTGGGGATTATTGTTTAGGGTGGAGGGAGCGACCCGGTACCAATAGCTAGAGGGAAATTGCGGAGGGAAACCGTAGAGGGACAAATATTTTAGGATGTGCGTAGTTGTATTTTATTATAATATTTATGGTGACAATAGAAATTTTTTCAATAGTGTGCATTTTTTTGTTAACTATATTGTAGATTACGTATGTTGCTGAAATGCTAATATTTATTTTTTTAATATGCATTTCAGAGACAGAAATGATCCGAGATCATTGGATGTATAGACTGAATCGCTCTGATATGGAATATATACAACATGTGCAAGAATTCATCAAAATAGCTGAAAAGCATCGATCCCACAATATGATGACGGCTATCTTATGTCCTTGCATTGATTGCTTGAATAGTTATCCAATTGTTGACTCACGTGTCATTCTCGGGCATTTAATAATGCGTGGATTCACACCCGGGTATACATGTTGGATAAAGCACGGTGAGTATTCTGCCAAAGGGTTTGATGATAATATTGAGACTAATGAGCATATGAATGGGAGCAACGATTGTTATGATGAGGAGGATATGCCTGATGCAACGACTGATCATCTAGATGATATGGTACATGATATTGGCGTTGGTGAAATGAATGAGTCTCAAGCAATGAGGTTGCGAGAAATACTAGTGGATGACCGAGAGAAGCCATTGTATCCAGGTTGCAAGCCAGAAAATAATAAGTTGGCTGTGGTCATTGAACTTCTACGTCTGAAAGCGAGTAGCGGGTGGACCGATAAGAGTTTCACAGCATTGTTGAATCTTTTAGCAAACATACTTCCAGAAGGGAACGTGATGCCCAGAAGCACAGCTGAAGCGAAGAGGGTTTTGTGTCCTCTTGGGTTGGAATATAAGAAGATACATGCTTGCAGGAATGATTGCATCATCTATTGGGGGAAAGTACGAGGACTATAAGTCATGTCCAACATGTCGCACATCACGATATAGGGGAAGGGATGGCGATCACCTTGATAAAGATGTAAGTGGAGGCAAGAAACGGACTCCAGTAAAGGTTTTTTGGTATTTTCCAGTGATACCCCGTTTAAAGAGAATGTTTGCAAATCCTAAGGATGCAAAACTTTTGCGCTGGCACGTAGAGGAACGTAAGAAGGATGGGAAGTTAAGGCACCCTGCAGATGGTTCACAATGGAGAGAAATCGATTGTAAGCATCACATGTTTGGTAAAGAATTGAGAAATATCAGGTTTGGCCTCAGTACCGATGGTATGAACCCGTTTGGCAACATGACAACTCAGCATAGCACATGGCCAGTTTTGTTGTGCATCTATAACCTTCCCCCATGGTTGTGTATGAAGCGAAAATACCTGATGATGTCCCTGCTGATCCCAGGCCCAAAACAACCAGGCAATGATATTGACGTCTATCTGGAGCCACTAGTAGAGGATTTGATTAAATTATGGGAACCTGGAGTGGAAGTCTGGGATGGATACACGAAAGAGAATTTCAATATGAGGGCCATGGTTTTTTGTACCATAAATGACTTTCCGGCCCTTGGTAACCTTTCAGGGTATCGCAATAAAGGATACAAAGCTTGTCCTATTTGTGAAGATGATACTGCAAGTCTTTATTTGAAAAACAGTAAGAAGATGGTCTACATGGGGCACCGCAGGTACTTACGTAGAGGTCACCCTTACCGATGGAATGCAGACGCATTTGATGGGTTTACTGAGCATCGAAAAGCCCCTGAGCGTAGATCCGGTCATTCTGTATACGAGAGTGTGAAGGATATTGATGTTGTATTTGGGAAAAGTAAGGATGCAACCAAAATGCTAGGCAATTGGAAGAAGAAATCCATATTTTGGGAATTACCTTATTGGTGTGACTTAACTGTCCGACATTGCATTGATCCAATGCATATAGAGAGGAATGTATGTGATTCTTTGATCAGTACATTATTCAACCTACAAGGCAAGAATAAGGGAGTTAACGCACGTGATGATCTTCAGGATCTTAACATAAAAAATCCCTGCACATAGTAAATAGAATCGAAAAGGATGGCAAAGAGAGTGACTACATCCCTGATGCATGTTATAATCTGACAAAAGAAGAGAAAACTAAGCTTTGTGATTGGTTGCATGATGTGAAAGTCCCGTCTGGTTATTCAGCAAACATTAAAAGGCTTGTGTCAAAGGAAGATCTAAAATTGATAGGTATGAAATCTCATGATTGCCCCATTCTAATAACACAGGTCCTTCCTGTCGTCCTCCGTGGGGTGCTCAAGGACCTTAAAGTCAGAGAGACTATCATCAGGTTATGCTATTTCTTTCATGAAATAAATTCCAAGGTACTTGATATAGATGCTCTTGATAAACTACAGAGAGAATTGGCTTTGACATTGTGTCAACTTGAGATGTACTTTCCTCTTTCCTTCTTTGATATTATGGTACATTTGACAATTCATCTCGTAGAAGAGGTAAAGATATGTGGACCTGTTTTTTTGCGGTACATGTATCCTATAGAAAGGTACATGGGCATATTGAAACGTTTTGTGAGGAATATGTCGAAGCCTGAAGGGAGCATTGCTGAAGGTTATGTAACTGAGGAGGTCATGGAGTTTTGTGTGGATTATATGGATGAAATTGCACCCATTGGCTTTCCGCAATCACACCATGAGGGGAGATTGAAAGGGGAAGGGGGTCTTGGTTTGAGCTCGAAGACTCCAGATCCAAATTTGCTTCATCTAGCTCATTTTACAGTTCTACGAGCAGCGGAAGATGTTTCATGGTTCATAGAAAAACATAAGAAACATTTGCGGAAGAAAAACCATGGTATGGTTGAGGAAGATATCATCATTTTGCATAATAAGGAATTTTGTGTTTGGTTTCAAAAGCGATGCGAAAAGAAGGCCCCGAAAAGTGACACTGTGAGATGGTTGGCATATGGGCCATTGCGTGTTGTAGCAACATGGCAAAGTTATGATATAAATGGGTATACTTTCTACACAAAGCAGCAAGATGATAAGAGCATTGTGCAGAATAGTGGAGTGAGCAATGAGGCAACAACCGAGGTATTCGAGCACAATAGACAATCGTCAGCATCAAGGAAGGATGTGTACTATGGACAGGTCGAAGAAATTTGGGAGTTGGACTATACACTTTTCAAACAAACTGTTTTCCTTTGTAAGTGGTTCAACCCAACATATTTCATTACAGATCCAAAATTTGGTGTCACAACTATAGATTTCAGAAGAGTTGCATACAAGGATGATCCGTTTGTTCGTGCGAAGCATGCAAATCAGGTTTTCTACATTGATGATCCTGCCAATAAGCATCATCGAGTAATCCTTCAAGGAAAAAGAAGGATCGTTGGTGTTGAACATGTTATAGATGAAGAGGATTACAATCTTTTTGGTGACATGCCTCCATCAGGAGACGCGATCGTACCCGAAGAAAATGATTATTTGCACATAAGTGATAATAAGTAATTAATGTAATATATTGTTTTATTCAATAAACAGCCTAAAAAAATCCTTCCCGCCAATTATATTTCCCTTGACGAATTAATTCCCGCGGTATCAAAACCCAAAAAATCTAAACCCTACTAACCCTCCACTACTCTCCACTACCCACACGCCGCCCCCAAATCGATCTCGTGACTTCCGCCTCCCTGAACCCTCGAATCGCCCCGGCCGCACCCTTCTCGTCGACGGCAGCCCGCCATTGCCATCGGCTCTCCTCCGTCTGGGCATTAGAAGGAAACACAAGCTCACACCATCGACCGGGACGCAGCTGGTCGATCTCGCTGCATCACTCTTCAGTTCGGTTCGCCGTGGACGCGCTGCCCCCTATTCTGAGATCATTCTCCATCGGCCAATCTAGGGTGTGAGGAAGGTCATGCAATACCTAATCTATGGTGTTTGCTCAGTTTTGACCGCATAACCTATTTTAGTTTGATAGATTCGAGTGTGCCCACGGGTCTAATTCTTTGAGATGTATTCTTGTTGATTTGGGCTTCCTTTTAAATTTCAGTGGGGGATTTGTGAGTAGTTCTATGAAAAAGTAGAGTTTTTGGGACTCCGTTTGATGATTTGCATTTTTAGATTCATCTGTGGAGGCAAATGTTCATATGAGTTAGATTCTCTCCCGTATTAGCTTTTGCGTCTGTGTGGAACTTAGCTTTTGCTGTTAATTTTTGCTAGTACTTCCTCATTAAAATTAGCATATGGTTGCAACAGAAAAAATTGTATTTCTTTCTGAGAGGTTCACATTTTTTGTTTTGTGCTGATGCGGGTTGTTAGACGTGCTCAAATCATAATGCAATGTTATTAGTTGATCAGTGGAACATTATTTCGGACTTATTAAGTGTGTTGAACCAGTTCAATTGGAATTTATACATTCAGGGGGCTTTTACACAGAATAATGTGGTTAGTAGCTTGTGCAGTGTATATCAGATTGTTGTGTCTGAAGCATTGATACTTGGAAGTCCGAATCAATATAGATAACTCAAAACTCCTTTCAATATGAATAGGTATCTTTCTTTCTATTTCCAATGGTATGTCATATATGTAAATGTGTATATACTTATGAGGAAGGAATTGGTAAGGAAGTATAAAACAAGACTATATCAGCAAAAGGTGGGATGGCAGTCACTATACAACATAGAACAGACTCAAATCATTTCAAGTCTGTTGCAATTACTTCAGTACTTCCGATTTATTTTCTGGCCTGCAATGAGTAGTAGTTCCACATTTTTTTATTCTTAATAGTTTGTTCCTGTTTATGTTCCCTTGATCACCCACAATTAACTTTTTCCTATATTAAACTTGCAGATGTCGAACGAATATGATAATGTGGATGGATCGAGCTCATGTTCTTCATCGAGCTCAGGTTCAAGTAATGAGTCATCGTCCAGCTCCTTTTCCGAAGACTTGGAGTCAGGGGACATAGTGGAGGAGTCTTCTTCACCTACATCCAGCACAACCCCAACACGAAAGAAACGAGGCTCGAGTACATGCAAAAAATTAATCAAAGGAGGCCCGCGAAAGCTCGAGTTTGATAAGAATGGCATACCTGAATCGCCTCTAAAACATGTCAACGAGTTTTCAAGCTTTTGTGGTCATCTAGCACGCACATTTGTGGATATTAGAATTAAGGATTGGCGAAAAGTGCCTATAGAGCTGAAAACAAAACTGTGGGAGGATGTGATGGCCAAGTTTGTCATGCCTAAGGATGTGAATTTATTAAATAATGTTAAGAGGGTCACCCTGAAATCTATTGGTAAGAAATAATTCTTCCTTCTTGCAGCTCTCACAGTGTCCAATCCGACTTATGTAATTTGTCTCAATCTTAACGCAGGCCATGCTTGGAGTGATTTCAAGTGGAGGCTGAATGCAAATTATGTCAAGAAAAATAAGGAGCCCTTTGAAGACTACCCTCTGTTGAATAAAAATCATTGGATGGACTTTGTCCAGTGGGTGACTAGTAAGGAGTATCTTGAAATGGGTGAGAAGGCGAAGAAAAACCAAACCATGAATAAGTTTCGTCAAAAATTAGGAAGAAGAAGCTATACTGTTCAGAAGGTTCGGTGGGCGAAGGAGGACGCTTTGGCACTTAGTGAGGGCAAACCAATACCATTCCAAGACATGCAAGATGGTCGTCACAAATTTTGGGCTAGGGCGAGGAATCCCACTGGAGATGCATCAATAACTAAGACACACCCTATTATTAAAAAAATTGTATAGACTCTTTCTACTTATTAACCTATCCATTTTTCATATCGATGCAAAACATTGACACATGTTCCCTGTTAATTGTAGGTGGATCTAGATTGACAGAATGCAGCGGGTACCTACACATCGACTAAGAATATGGACATTCTTGCAACAGCATTGGGGAATAATCACCCGGGGAGGGCAACTGGTGTGAGCGGTTACATAGGTTTAGGGATGGGTCTTTCACAAGACGGAGTCCCCACCAAGAAGAAGCGGCGTTCTACAAAAGATGCTATACGGAGGCTAGAGGAAGAGGCAAAGGAGCAAAAGGCCAAGTATGAGGCTGAGGCAAAAGAGCAAAATGACAAGTACTCACAAGTGATGAAGCAATTGGAAGAATTGCGTAGACAATTGGATGGTGGTTGTAGTTCCTCATCATCAAAAGTTCATTTGAACTCTACGCCACCACAGTACCCTGTTGACTCAATACAAGTAAATTCGTAATACATATCCTTGCTATGCATACGTTCATCATGAGGATGTACATATCATTGCGGTACAAATCATTGCTATGCATATGTTCTAAATTTAGTAAATATAAATTCAGCAATTTGGTATGCTTACATCTGTTCAAAAAATATATACTTTCAGTTTAAGATTCAATATTGGAGCTAGTGAAAGGAATGTTCTTGCTGTCACATATTGACAAAACTCCTTGTTCTTCTGCAAATCAGTAAAAATTAGAGTAGGATGTATTTATTTTCCTGCAGCTATTTGACATGTTTATATATTCATTATTGGACCTAGTGAAAGTAATGTTCTTGCTGTCAATGTGCTTGCTGTCACATATCGACATAACTCCTTGTTCTTCTTCAAATCAGTAATAATTAGAGTAGGACGTATTTATTTTCCATCAACTATTTGACATGTTTAAAGATTCAATTAAGGAGCTAGTGAAAGGAATGTTCTTGCTGTCAATGTTCTTGATGTCACATATTGACATAACTCCTTGTTCTTCTTCAAATCCCTTATAATGAGAGTAGGATGGATTTATTTTCCTGCAGCTATTTAACATGTTTTTGCTTTAGTTTGTTTTTTCTTCAGTTGCTAACATGTTTTGATGTTGTAGGAGGTGACTAGATGCATGCTTGTGGTGCATGTAGGCACCACAAGCTATTCTTGATAGCTAGAGGACAGGCTTTCCCTCCTAAGGACGTGCAAACAGTCCATGGGGTTGAGCGACAAGAAGATTACACAAGGGTGCAGGTTGACTTTATTTTTGAAAACTTTATGGAGTACCCTCTCCCAATACCAATTAAGGATGATGATAAATTTACTCTTGGCTCTGTGAGGAATTCGTTTGTGTTGTGGCCCAAGTCAGGTATAGATCTCGGCGAGGTATGTTTTGCAAACAGTAAATTATTCAATCTCTGTTACTATTTTACAGTTTCATAATGGTGGCTCCATTTTGTGTTGAATCTTTCCATAGGAGCCAAAGGTGCTTACACCCGATCAACAAACACCTGAAGTTTCTCCATCTGTTATGGCTAGCCAGACAAGCAAACAAATTGAGAATGACACCCACCCGAGCACACAAATTGAGAAAAACAATAAGAGGAAGAAAAAACATAAGGATAAGAAAAACAAGAAGGCGAATAAGGAGAAGCTTGCATCTACAAAGGGGCAATCTACAGATGATGATATTGATCCGCTTTGGACCCCACCATGGATGCAATCACCATCCCATATGCCGACTTATAGGGAGTTTGTGCTAGGACAGCCTTTACAACGTCCTAGCGAGCTCAAGAAAATGGGTACTTATAGCCAGAGTTTTCACAAGTGGTACATGGCCATGTCAATGACTAGGACATCTCGAAGGGAGAAGGCCACACACTTCATGGTATCGTATAGAGAGTACGACTTCCATACCAATTCTGGAGTTTATTCTGTTGAATTCGTTGATGTCTTTCATCTGTACAATGATCAAGCAATTGCCATATCCTTGCACCGAAGTTGGATCCTATGAGTTAAACATCTCTAAAGTACTTCTAATATTATTATTGTTTGTCAAACTAACTATTTTTTTATAGCTATATGAGGAAGCAAGATAAGTATAGATCCCTGGTTGGCTTTTTAGACCCGGAGATGGTGATCCACACGAGGATCATTGTGGAGCCTAGTGTTGTTGAATCATATGTTGTCCAAGCATTACTTGCTCAACAGGACAAGGAGTGCATATTTGCTGTTTGCGAAGAAGGGTTAGTTTCTACATTTAGAATTAGTCTTTATAGTTTTATATTATTTTGACATGCCCCTGTTGCATTTCAGTTACCACTGGGTCCTTTTCGCTATTTTTGCAAAGTGGAACACAGTTTACATAATCGACTCCTTGGCCAACCACAACAGGACCATGAAAAAAGAATATGTATTCATGCCAATGTTTAATAGGTTAGCTAGCTCTACTCATTTACTTCATCTCATCAAAATCTATTGGATGAATTAATTCATTACATTAAAGTGTTCTTATATCTTGTAGGGCTTTCATGACTTATGTTCAGAAAACAAATCGTCACAACGTTGATAGAAAAGGTGTCGTAACATGGTCTTCCTTCCAGGTGACTGATACAACTAGTCATATAGACATCACTTTGATCCTGAGATCACTAGTACTAATTACTAACTTTTTCTAGGCACACACTCAATCAATTGCTACTTCGCTTTGTGGTCAGTATGTCATGCGTCACATGCTTTCATTTACAGAACAACTTAGTCTTAACCCTTCTCGATATCCTGAGGTATGCTCTAGTCTCTACTTGTGTTCATAGATTTGCAATTTGATGACAGCAGTATAAATTACTCTTCATTAATTTTCCAAGGGTCGCCTAGGGTTCGCAACTTCTCCATATTTGCCTACCGAGATTGCCAATGTGCGAGAGCGCTTGCTTGAGTTCTTCATGACGGAGGTGGTAGCCATTGACGGGTCGTGCAGAGTTGATGGGGCTGCATACAATTAGAGACTCTGTGGTATGTATTCCAAAATTTCCTTACTTATTTTTTTTGAAAATTCTTTGTTATAAACATTGGATGGTTAACTATTTGCAAGAACAAGAGGAAATTTAGCATATTTGCCATATATACAACCATAACAGATGGTCTATTTGCAGAATCAAAGGGAAAAAATGTAAAATCTGCAGTTCAGACCATGCAACCCTGAAATTTGGTTTCATCATTTTGTATATTCATACATTGTAAGATAGCTTGTAAGCACTGTGGTTTTGGGATTTGCCTGACCAAATAGAATACGGAATTGCAGCTCTCTGTTCAAGCTCTTGTTGTCCAAGTGGTTTTATGATTTATTCTTGCTTTACTTGTGCTTGAATATTGTTGAAAATTTTGTAGAATCTCGCTATTACTGGTTTTACAGTATGGGATTGATTTTATAGCTTGTGCCTACTATCTCTAAGCAATTATAAACTATTTTCATTATTTTAAGCTGCTATACCATGTTCTTTAATTCTGTTGTTTATTTTGCTTGAATTATTTTTTTATATATACCAAAACCACATTATTTGTAACAAATCTCCAAAGTCTATCAACCTATCTTTACTTACCAGTGCATTGTTGCTAATTTTATTGTAGATGTTGAGAAGACAGGTGGGCAGCCGTAAAGGTTGACAGATAGATCCTATTGGTGTTGACTATATCACATACCTCTGTGATCTTTTGGAGTTGCTTTTGTGTATGAATTTATATGTTACTTGTATAGCTACCATATGTTGCCTTTTGGATGATATATCTATCATGCATGCGGATATCGTGCTATTGATGTTGGAACATCCTATTGATATTGAATCTATCATGCTGTAAATATGTTGTCTTTTAGAACATCTATTTAATGTTACCAGCAAAGTTGGCGGAGATTTGTTTTTCCTAAATGAAATATTTGTTCTCTATCAATCTGTGTGTACATGATGGTTAAAGTGCTAAATTTCTTCACTAATTCAATATAAAAATGCAAATAATAATGCTTTTATGTTGATATGGTGCGATTTTTTGTTTTGTTTTTTTTTTTGCGCAAAAAATCCATACAGACGGTTCTAAGATTGTAGCGTTCTATATAAACAACACAATTAAGACGGCCTAATGGAACAATTGTATAAAAAACATCAAACTAATAAGTCAGTTCTAATTAAGACCGTTGTTTTAGACCCCTCATTTGCGATGGTTTAGTTTTAATCGTCTCTTATATTACAACATAACAGACGGTTTGTAAGAACGAGAGTGTCTTAGTTAATACATATAAGATGTATGTATATACAAAGTGTCTTAAATGCTTACCCATATAAGATACCCATATAAGATGGTTGCAATGCGAGGGGAAGTCGACAGATGATATATATAAGATGATTTAATTTAACAAATGTCGTATTTAAATAATCATATGAGGCGGTTGAAGGGAATATGCCCGAGAGGCAATAATAAATTGTTTATTATCTTATTCCATGTTTATAATAGATGTTTATTTCTCATGCTAAAATTGTATTAACCGGAAACGTTGATACATGTGTGTTTAATAAACAAAAAGGTTCCTAGTAAAGCCTCTCTTTTAAACTAGCTCGTTGATTAACTGATGATCAAGGTTTCCTGATCATGAACATTGGATGTTGTTAATAACGGGGTCACATTATTAGAAGAATGATGTGATGAACACACACCCAAGTTGGTATAGCAAATTCGATCAAGTCATTAAAGTTTGTTGCTATACTGAACATATACAAAATAGCTCTTTTCCTTAGACCATGAGATGATGTCAATCACTAACTCCGGAAGAGTACTTTGATGACATCAAATGTCACTCCGTAACACGGTGACTATAAAGATGGATTTGGGTACTATGAAAGTATTAGTTGAGGCTCATGCATCAAGAGTGGGATTTGTCCATCCAGATGACGGAGAGATATACTCTGGGCCCTCTCGGTGATATCACATTGACATCGCTTGCAAGCACGTGACTAGGTCACAAGAATGTCATATCACGGAACGAGTAAAGAGTACTTGTCGGTAACGGGATCGAACTAGGTATAGTTGATACCAATGATCGGATCCCGGATAAGTAATATATCGCGAGACAAAAGGAATTGGTTATGTTGTTTTTGGTTCACACGATCACTAGTTCATCGTTGAGTAAGTGGGAGTCATTATGGATCTCCAGATCCCGCTGATGATTATTGATCAGAGAGGTGTCTTGATCATGTCCATTTTATTCACGAACCGTAGGGTGACACACTTAAGGTTCATCGACGCTTTTGAGTGGATACGGAACACCGGAGAAAGTTTGGACAGCACCGGAATAGTTTCGGGATATCGGAATAGTTCAAGGGGGTATGTGTTAATTTTTGTTAATTAAAAGAATTAACAAATATTAAAATAACAGAAATAAAATTGTTTATTTATTTAATGGAGAGTCCATTCACATGAAGAGAATGGAGAGTCCATTCACATGGAGAGAGTGGAGAGTCCACTCACTCCTATAAAAGGGAGGGTGGAGCTCCTCTCTCATGGACTAATCTCCATAACCCTTTGGTTGGTCCTTTCTCCCTCCTCCTGCTGTTCCACCTTTCAAGCAGTAGCTTAAGCGAAGCGTTGCTGAAATAGTTTCTCCACCACCACCACTAAGTCGTAGTGTTGTTGGAGTTTCCCGTGGATCCTCTACTTCATTTGCATTGGATCGAGGGATTGGAGGTCGTCGTTGTTCCGTACGTGTGACCAAGTACGGAGGCGCTGCCATTTGTGGCGCTCATCTTCGCGACTTTGAAGTCGGGCGTGTACCTCTACTTCAACCACGTTTGTTTGCGGGAACGTTATTCCCGCTTTCGGTCCTACGAGGTGAGTCCTTCTGAAACCGTTTGCATGCATCTCCTAGATATGATCTTGGTGTTTGGTTGCATTCGTAGGAAAAATTTTTGTTTTCCATGCTTAGAACCCATCAGTGGTATCAGAGCCGTGTCTATGCGTAGATGTTATGTACGGTTAAAACACATATGGATGTGGGCGATGATGATCATGTTATTGCATACTTTCGTGTTTTTTGGATCATGGTGGCATAGTGGGATTTGAAGCGGTCCGGACTAACCTTACATGTCCTCGCACATGAGACTTGTTCCACGCTCGACATGCAACTTGCTTTGCATAAGTGGCTTTGCGGTGTCGATTTCTCCTACTATAGTCATGATCTAATTTACAACGGTTTGCTAATAATGTTTTTATCACCGTTGTGGTTCTTGTTCGTAGGTAAGAACGGTTCTTTCCTAGAAAGCCCAAAACGCGTAAAATATGAAAAAAATTAGAGGCGTCTAACTTGTTTTTGCAGGGCATGTGATGTGATATGGTCATTGATACAAAGATTGTTGTATGAAATAAGATTTATTGTAAATTTAAACAACCGGCGAGAATATTTGGTTGTCTTTTCTTTTATGGCCTGCGTGCTAAGTATATGTCCATGTGATATATTGTAATGGAGGAAGACAATCAAGATGGAAGCACCATGGACCTTGGTGCCACGCCCGGTGGAATGATGGAGATCATACCATGACGCACAAGATGGAGATCAAGTGCTAGAAGGACCATATCATATCACATTATTCATGCATGTGATGTTAATCCTTTTATGCATCTTATTTTGCTTGGATGTGATCGTCGTTAGCACTATAAGATGATCCCTTCAACTTAATATCAAGATAATAATGTGTTCTTCCATAGTATGCACCGTTAAGAAAGTTCGTCGTTTCGAAGCACCACGTGATGATCGGGTGTGATAGACTCTACGTTCGCATACAACGGGTGTAAGCCAGATTTACACAAGCAAATACTTTGGTTCTACTTGGCGAGCCTAGCATGTACAGACATGGCCTCGAACACGAACCGAAAGGTAAAGCATGAGTCATATGGATGATATGATGAACATATTGATGTTCGCCTTTGAAACTATGCCGTCTCACGTGATGATCGGTTTCGGTATAGTGAATTTGGTTCGTGTAATCACTAAAGATGACTAGAGGGATGTTGTTTTTGAGTGGGAGTTCTCGTAGTAATTTTGAATTAAACTTGAACTTAATCTATTATGAACTTAGTCTAAGTAACTTTGCAAATATGTTGTAGATGGCACCACCTACTTTCAATTTCAATCTGTTCATGGAGAAAGAGAAACTAGCCACCAACGGTAGCAACTTTACCAACTGGGCCCTTAACCTGAGGATTCTCCTCAGCACTGCTCAAAGGAGCTATGTGCTTGATGCGCCGCTGGGTGCCCCGCCCGCTGATGATGCCCCGAGGAGGAGAAAAATGTTTTCTTAACTCGCAAGGAGGACCATAGTTTAGTTCACTGCGGCATTTTGTATGGCCTTGAGCCTGAGCTGCGAAAACGTTTGAGCACAAAGAATGCTTTTGATACAATGGGAGAGTTGAAAATGATTTTCGACACCCATGCCGCATGATGAGAGTTATGAAGCTTGAAAAGTTCTTTAGCTGCATGATGGAGGAAAACAGCTCCGTTAGTGAGCACGTACTCAAAATGTGCAGATGCTGATAAACTCATAGCTTTGGGAATAACGATCCCCATTGAGCTAGGAATTCATCGTGTTCTCAGTCTCTGCCACCAAGCTACAAGAGCTTTGTGATGAACTACAACATGCGAGGGCATGAAGAAGTCTCTCCCGAGCTTCATCAATGCCGAAAACTCTTGAAGTAGAGATCAAGAAGGAACATCAAGTGTTGATGGTCCATAAGACCACCGATTTCAAGAAGAATGGCAAGAAAGGCAAGGCTAAGGGTAACTTCAAGAAGAAGGGCAAGTCTGTTGCCACATCGAGAAGAAGACCAAGGCTGGCCCTAAGTCGAATCTTGAATGTTTTTCTTGCAAGGGCACCTTTGAGCCTTGGAAGCGCAAGCGCCCAAAATATCTGGTGATAAGAAGGGCGGGAATGTGAACAAAGGTATATATGATATACATGTTATTGATGTGTACCTTACTAGTACTCGCATGATGGCGCTGGGTATTTGATACCGTTCGGTTGCTAACATATGTAACTCGAAAGCAGGAGCTAAGGAACAAAGCGACAACTAGCAAGGGATGAGGTGATGATGCGGCGTCGGCAATGGATCAAAGGTTGGTGTGATCGCCGTCGGGATGCTACCTATCCAATTACCATCGAGGATTAGTTATGAACCTAAATAATTGTTATTTGGTGCTGCGTTGAGCATGAACATCATATCTGGATCTTGTTTAATGCGAGACGGTTATTCATTCAAATCTGAGAACAATGGTTGTTCAATTTATATGAATAATATCTTTTATGGTCATGCACAGAAGAATGGTTTATTTATTTTGAATCTTGATAATAATAGTACACATGTTCATAATGTGAATGCCAAAAGAATTAAGTTGAATGATGATATTGCTGCATATATGTGGCATTGCCGCTTATGTCATATTGGTGTTAAACGCATGAAGAAGCTCCATTCTGATGGACTACTAGAATCACTTGATTATGAATCATTTGAGACATGTGAACCATGCCTCATGGGCAAGATGACTAGAACCCTGTTTTCCGGTACAATGGAGCGGGAACCGACTTATTGGAAATCATACATACCGATGTGTGTGGTCCAATGAGTGTGTCGGTAGCGTGGTGGATATCGTTACTTCGTTACTTTCACGGATGATTTGAGTAGATATGGATATATTTACTTAATAAAACACAAGTCTGAAACATTTGAAAAGTTCAAAGAATTTCAAAGTGAAGTAGAAAATCATCGTAATAGAAAGATCAAATTTCTACGATCCGATCGTAGAGGAGAGTATCTTAGTTACGAGTTTGGCACACACATGAGACAATGTGGAATAGTTTCACAACTCACTCCTGCTGGAACACCACAGCGTAATGGTGTATCCGAGCGTCGTAATCGTACTTTATTGGATATGGTTCGATCTATGATGTCCCTTACAGATTTGCCACTATCATTTTGGGGTCATGCACTAGAAACAGCTGCATTCACTTTAAATAGGGCACCATCTAAATCCGTTGAAACGACACCGTATGAATTATGGTTTGGCAACAAACCTAAGCTGTCATTTCTAAAAGTTTGGGGATGCGATGTTTATGTGAAGAAACTTCAACCTGATAAACTCGAACCCAAAGCGGAAAAATGCGTCTTCATAGGATACCCTAAAGAAACAATTGGGTACACCTTCTATCACAGATCCGAGGGCAAGGTTTTCGTTGCCAAGAATGAATCCTTTTTGGAGAAAGAGTTTCTCTCGAAAGGTGTGAGTAGTAGGAAGGTAGAACTCAATGAGGTTTTTGAACCTTCTCTTCATAGAATGGCAAGTGCAGTAGCGCCGAGAGTTGTTTCGGAGTTGACTTCACCAGATGAAGAGGGAACTAATGATGAGGATCATGAAACTCCGAAAGAGAACACTACCACACCTCGCAGGTCAACAAGAGCGCGTAATGCTCCTGATTTTTATGTTTCTACTATGAATGTCATGGTAATTGAGAATGATGACCCTGCGACGTATGATGAAGCGATGATGAGCCCAGATTCCGACAAATGGCTAGAAGCCATGGAATCCGAAATGGGATCCATGTATGAAAACCAAGTATGGACTTTGGTGGACCTACCCAATGACCGTAAGGCCGTTGAGAACAAATGGATTTTCAAAAAGAAAATAGACGCTGATGGTAATGTGACCGTCTATAAAGCTCGACTTGTCGCAAAGGGTTTTCGACAAATTCAAAGAGTTGACTACGATGAGACTTTCTCACCCGTAGCGATGCTAAAGTCTGTTAGGATTATGTTAGCAATTGCTGCATTTTTCGATTATGAAATCTGGCAGATGGATGTAAAAACTGCATTCCTTAATGGAAACATTGAGGAAGAGTTGTATATGATACAACCCAAAGGTTTTGTTGATCCTAAGGATGCTGATAAGGTATGCAAACTTCAGCGATCCATTTATGGACTGAAGCAAGCATCACGAAGTTGGAATCTCCGTTTTGATGAGGTAATCAAAGTTTTTGGATTTGTCCAAACTTACGGAGAAGCTTGTATTTACAAGAAAGTGAGTGGGAGCTCTATAGCATTTCTGATATTATATGTGGATGACATATTGTTGATTGGAAATGATATAGAACTTTTGAAAAGTGTAAAAGATTACTTAAACAGTAAATTTTCAATGAAGGACCTTGGTGAAGCGGCGTATATTTTAGGCATCAAAATCTATAGAGATAGATCGAGACGCTTGATTGGGTTATCGCAAAGTACATACCTTGACAAGATTCTAAAGAAGTTTAGAATGGACGAAAGTAAGAAAGGGTTCTTACCTATGTTGCAAGGCAAGACGTTGAGTAAGACTCAGAGTCCAGCTATAGCAGAAGATAGAGAAGTAATGAATAAGATTCCTATGCTTGACCATAGGCTCTATCATGTATGATATGTTGTGTACAAGACCGGATGTGGCACATGCTATTAGTTTGACTAGCGGTACCAATCTGATCCAGGTTTGGAACAACTGACAATGGTCAAGAATATCTTTAAGTACTTAAGAAGAACTAAGGATATGTTTCTCATATATGGTGGTGAAGAAGAGCTCGTCGCAAAAGGTTACGTCGACGCTAGTTTCGACACTGATCCGGATGACTCTAAATCACAAACCGGGTATATTTTTGAAATGAATGGAGGAGCAGTGAGCTGGAGGAGTTCCAAGCAATCTGTGGTGGCGGGATCTTCAACAGAGGCGGAATATGTTGCTGCTTGAAGCGGCGAGAAGCGATTTGGATGAAGATGTTCATATCCGAACTGGGTGTGGTTCCGAGTGCGTTGGACCCAATGGTTATCTATTGTGACAACAATGGTGCCATAGCCAATGCTAAAGAACCAAGGTCACACAAGAATTCCAAGCATATTAAGCGCTGGTTTCACTCCATCCGTGAACATGTCAAGGATGGCGATGTAAAGATTTGCAAAGTGTACACGGATCTGAATGTGGCAGACGCGTTGACTAATTGTGTGTTTGGTTAGTGGGATGGGGTGGAATGGAACCATTCCATCCCACCAAGTCTAGTGTTTGGTTGGGGAGCTGAGGATGATTTGGTTCCAGAAAAGAGAATATTCTCTCTAGATTCGGACGGCCGGTGTTCTACAAATTTTCCGAACGGCAGACCATCCCACATGGAATGTGAGAGTGACAGTGGGCCCTGCCTGAGAATCTGGGATGGAACCATTCCATCCCTGAAATCTGGGATGGAACCATTCCATCCTGAAATCTGGGATGGAACCATTCTATTCCACCTCACTCTCCAACCAAACACATTATAAAGCTCTCTCAAGGGCAAAACATGATCAGCACTAGAACTCAATGGGTGTTAGATTCATCACAATGTAATCTAGATTATTGACTCTAGTGCAAGTGGGAGACTGAAGGGAATATGCCCGAGAGGCAATAATAAATTGTTTATTATCTTATTCCATGTTTATAATAGATGTTTATTTCTCATGCTAAAATTGTATTAACCGGAAACGTTGATACATGTGTGTTTAATAAACAAAAAGGTTCCTAGTAAAGCCTCTCTTTTAAACTAGCTTGTTGATTAACTGATGATCAAGGTTTCCTGATCATGAACATTGGATGTTGTTAATAACGGGGTCACATTATTAGAAGAATGATGTGATGAACACACACCCAAGTTGGTATAGCAAATTCGATCAAGTCATTAAAGTTTGTTGCTGTACTAGGGTGAGTCCTTCTGAAACCGTTTGCATGCATCTCCTAGATATGATCTTGGTGTTTGGTTGCATTCGTAGGAAAAATTTTTGTTTTCCATGCTTAGAACCATCAGTGGTTTATAACTGTTTTATATGACATATCTCTTTTGCGACATCAGTTATACGAGACATTTCACAGCCGTCGCGAATAACTAAATATAACCGTCGCATATATGATATTCTGTACTAGTGGTTCATGCCGATAACATATTAAATAATATAAATGATTACCATAGCTCAATCCTAATACCAATCTAGAATATCTGAACAACAAACAAAATGGGTGAACATATGATATAGCGGGTCTGAACTCTTTTCTTATTATTAATTGATTTTTCTTGCATAGTAGAGTGCTATATCTATAATCTAAATTTCTCAGGACACTACAACAGAGAACCTCATATTTGTGTCGGTTTTCAAACCGACACTAATAAAACTATTTGTATCGGTTTTTGGCTAGAACCGGCACAAATAATAAGATAAAAAATATATCTATTATTATTTGTAGTTGTGTTAGATTTAGCAACTCCATACCACGCATCAACCTCACATAGTGCTTTAGTGCTGGTGTGATCGCATGTGACATATAACGTGTTCTTCTCCTCTTAACCCTGCAGAGCACCCGAAAACCAATTTTAATGTTCTCATATTCCAAACACGGTTTGAGATATATTTTAGTGTTATCGTACTCCAAAACGGGTACAAAACTTCGGAAGCCGTTTTGAGGTCTTAAACGATGTTTTTGTTTGAATTCTTTCGCCGCGCTCGCACTCACACAAGTAAATAATTGAAAAACCTACTGATTTTTTAATAGAGCTTCTCGTTATCTTTCTAACAAGCCAAAGAACGCCTCGTTCGAAGTTACAAGTCAAAAGTTATGACCGTTTTACTATCACACAGAGACGCAGACTATTTGTGTCGGTTTTTTGCTAGAACCGACACAAATAATACAACCGACACAAATAATATTATTTGTGTCGGTTTTTTGCTAGAATCGACACAAATAATAGAAAGACTATTTGTGTCGGTTTTTAGCTAGAATCGACACATAAAATTGGACTATTTGTGTTGGTTGTTTACTAGAACCGACATAAATAATATGAGTACTATTAGTGTCGATTTTTGACTAGAACCGACACAAATAATACATTATTTGTGTCGGTTTTTAGCTAGAACCGACACAAATAGTCTTCTCGTCATTTTGAGTTTGAAAACCGACACAAGAAATTTATTTGTGTCGGTTCCAAAAAAACCGACACAAATAGACCGATACCTATTTACTGTTTTGCGTAATGGGAGCAATTTCAGTATTCACCACAAATCCTAGAATAGATATTTCTTAATTAACACCCTGGTTGGTCCTACTAAATTTTGATTCCCACAGCTAAGCTTCTGGAGGATCTATAAATACATCCACCTATCTACTTGTCTGCTTGATCCGCAAGTTATTGGATTTGATTTTATCTCTGTGTTCTGATTTTTTTCAACTACAATGAGTCCGCCGTAACGGGAACTAACATGCATCCATTCGTACGTTTATCTATCAACAAACTTGGCGACTTTTGGTTTGACAAGATTGCTATTTTATGACGATTTTTCGTTTGCAGATGTAGCAATTATGGAGTAATGTAATGGGTACACTGTAGCTGCGATAACTATTGTAATTAGACGACTGAAATTTACAGAATATTAATAGAGTAGCTAGTTTTTGGCAATCTCTCGTGTGTCACAATATTTTCGTGTGACCTTAGGGCCTGGTTGGCAATAAAATATTTTTATAGTTTCTAGGTAAACTCATGGTTTTAGAGAATGTCATGGTATTTTTGGACATAAGGTGTTTGAAAGCAACTAAAAAAACTCTATTTTGAAAACTATGGTATTGACAATATCATAGTATTTTTGGAGTATTGAAAAATCCACTCAGAGTGGAATTTAAAGCTTTTCGCATCACCTCATCATGCAAAAGACTTTGTAGCCAAACAGCTTGTAGTTCCAAGAAAAACCATGATTTCAATGGTGGTAGGTGAAACCATGGTATTTATGCCAAAACAATTTTCAAACCATGATTTTGTAATACCATGGTATTGAAAAACTTTGCTTCCAAACAGGGCCTTATATGCCACCGAATACCGTAAGGCTTCGTTCGATTCGAGGTTAAGAGGTGCTGTAGGGATTTGACCCGCCAAACACCCTTAGATTAGGAAGCAGCTCGGTTTAAGTGCAATTAGCTCGGATTTGATCGGATATCGTTATTTTTATATTCTAAACTATTTTTTTATCGGATTCGAAGTTAGGTATGGATAATATCGGATATGAATATGGCATAAATAATATTGACAACTAATTCGAAGCGAATATAGAGCGGAATCAAAACGGTACCAAAATTTTTTTATCGCATATCAAGCGAAAATAGATACTGCATATAGCACACATATAATAATGAGCGTGATGTGCGTTTACCTTGTACCCCTAAAAAAACCTGGTTAAAGTCTTTTAGCCATCCTAACCGAGAACTAAATTAACCCTCCAAATTGGTGGAATAAACTAACTGATCACATCTCGGTCTCCTAAATTCTGTCTTTCTAACGCTAACCATCTAACCCACTTAATCTAGCCAAATAAGAATTTAGATCAACGAGGCTGGTTGCTAAACACAAAACTTGAGTTAAGCTAACCTAGCTTAGTTAAGGTTGGCTAACCCGATTATCTTAACCACGAACCAAACGCAGCCTAAAGGTTCGTAGATTTGACCATATATACAATGTCGGCATCAGATTAAGGCATTTTACACATACTTAATGGCGTACGAAAAATTCTGTTAGTGTTTTTGTCCCATTGATTTGAGTCATGAGCGGTTATTGGGGTACTTGTGCCCCTGTAGGAAAAATATCTTTTGATGTGTGAAGACAATTTTGAAACTTCTTTACGACCGCAATGCCAACTACAACTGATAAACTTCGAATATAGTTACATGCTCGTGCGTTGCTACGAAAAACAAAATTAATAACGAAAAATAAAGATTAAAAAATAAAAAAATATTTCACAAGATCAAACATCTATCTTTAACGCTTCGTTTCTTGCGAAAGCTGGCTAATTAAAGCAATGCTTCGTTTCTTGCGTAGGGCAATTAAGCAGGGCAATTAAGTAGGGCAATTAAGCAGAGCAATTAAGCGGCAATTAATGACGTGGGAAGAACGGACCACTGCCACCAAGTGCTGCTTTAGAATAGTAGAGATATGAAGTCAAACGATTTTAACTTTAACAAATAATATCCTCATGATATTTTGATTGACCATATAAAAATGATTTATGTATATTATTCACGAAAAATATTTTTTATAACATTATAATTTTATTAGGTTTATAAGTACGATGAATAAAAATAATTGTCACATCGGTTCTGAAGATCATGTTAATGTAAAAATGTCACTTACTTGTGGCTGAAGGGATTATCTTTCGATGTATTAGTTGTGTGGTCAATTGACCACAACCTTTTGCAAAATGCCATTTACGTTTTTTCGTCTTGAAAATTTCATATAAATTCACGTAAATTTATAGAAGTGACCCCACTAAAATATGAGACGTAACAATTAATCCCAGACAATTTTATTACATCATAAAATCGAGTCAAATCGCCAAAAAGGTGATTTGTCGACTTGGTTGACTAGTCGATTGACTAGTCTTGACGAGCCCAGCCCAGACTAGAAAGTATGTTAGTAAGATATGTTACATACTAAGTTATAGTAACAATTAAACACATATACATATTGTAAAGCATGAAATAAAGAAAATAACAACATAAGCATGATGATGAGTTGATGACTTACTTGTTTTGATCCGGAGTTGTTGGCATCGAAAATATGATGAAGGATTGAGCTGCTCAAACACACGCGAACACTACGTTCAATTTGAGTGCGGGCGTGCCAGCCGATTTGATCATGCAATCAGTAAGAGAAAGGTATAATCTAAACAACTGTTAAGCTGATTAGGTTTTAGATGATAATCTGGTCTAAACAACTATTTAAGCTGACTAGGTCAATAGTAACCGATAATTCTAAATAGCTTGCTTGAGCTGATTAGATAGTAGACAAAGGTTAATTTTTCCCGAAAAGGTGATGTGCAATAAGATCGGAAAAAAGCAAACCTGGGTAGATTGGCGTAAATTGATAATGACCAATATCGGCAATGCGCAACTTTATTGATCAAGATGAGTTTGTAATACTCTGAAACTTTGCTCCAAGTATTGGTCCTTCAGCCAGGTGAGCGTAGGCCCATCGGGCGAGTAATTTTAGGGGTGTGGACCCTCTTTGAGAGTTAGGGTTAAATTTTTGGTAGTGGGAGGGGGATTTATGGAATTTTTCCTCCCCATCCAACCCTATCTTCTCTACCCCTCCCCATTTCCCTGGCCAACCCATCCCAACCGCCACCTCCTGGCCGACTCCTCCCTGCTAGCGACGCCCCCTCCACCTTCTTCCCTGGCTGAGCCGCCCCTCCAAGCAACAGCGCTCCCCTCCTGGCTTGGTGCAGCGCTGCCCCTGCGCCTTCTCCCTGCCGGCGGCGCCCCTTGCACTCTCGTCCTGCCGGCGGCTCCCACCCCTGCGCCTCCCCCAGCTTGGCGCCTCCCCAGCCCGGCGACCGCCCCTAGGACCCCTTCTAGCTAGTGCTGCACAATGACTCTGATAATATCACATGCCAATTTCTCAACTTATTGTAAACTTTCCTTTTAATCAGCTTGATCATTGGCTTGTGCATAATGGTGTGATGAATATAACAAGTTAATCCCAAGGCTCTAAGTAAAACTCTAAAATTCATCAGACATAAAAATTGTTTCTTGATCAGTTGTAATGGTCTAAGGGATTCCAAACTGATAAACAATATGCTCCTTGACGAATCGAATGGCCTCAACACTAATCACCTTTTTCAAAGGTATAGCTTCAACCCACTTAGAGAAATAATTGGTTGCAGAATTCGACCAGACATGTTGGATATAAACCTCCTCAAATAATTTATTTTACTGATCAACTTCTGGAGATCCTTTTACATTTAGGTACTTTTGTGTCGGCTATAGCCTTCACCCGTTCTTGGTTAACTTCAATTCCTCTCCCATGAACCATAAACCCCAAGAACCATCCAGCTGATACCCCAAAAGCACACTTATGTGGATTTATTTTTAAATTATGTACCCTTGTCCTTTTGAACATGCTTTCCAAGTTGGCTAGATGCTGGTAATCTTCCTTTGACTTCACAACAATATCGTTGATGTAGATTTCTACGATGCGACCAATTAAATTATGAAAAATCAAGTTCATAGCACGCTAACATGTAGCACCAGCACTTTTTAAGGCGAACGTCATTACGGTCTACTCAAATAAACCTAAGGCACTAGGGCACCTAAAGGTTATTTTGTGGATGTTGGCTTTAGCCATGAATATTTGATTATAGCCAGCATTGCCATCTAGAAAGCTTATAATCTTATTTCTAGATACATCATCGATAAGCATATCGGCTATGGGCATCAGATACTCATCCTTAGGTGTGGCTTTGTTCAGGTCTCTAAAGTCGACACACACCCTCAATTTCCTATTTGTCTTAACCACAGGAATGATGTTTGAAACCCACTCAGTATATTGGCAAGGCCTTATAAATTTTGCTTCCAACAAGCGCTCAATTTCTTCTTTTATTTTATCATACATGGCCAGTTTAAATCATCTAGGAGATTGTTTAAATGGCCTATAACCTTATTTTATTGGTAGCCGATTCTCAACAAGTTTTTGGCTTAAACCAGACATCTCGTGATATTTTCAAGCAAAATAATATTTATAATCTTTAACAATCTTACTGTCGGGGATTGGCTATCTGGCAAAAGACCACGGTGCCCCCGTGGAAAGTCGAGCACCACCGACCAGGCAGTACTGAAAGAAGATGCTCGGGAGAATGAGACGAACATCCCTCCTCTTTCTCCGAGCATACGCGTCCACGCCTTTACTCACGGCAATACCAAACACCCCCACGAGCAAGCATGCTCGTAGAGACCATGACCTACTCAGGTGTTTGGTCGGTGGGCCCGGCAAGCGTTACGAAGAGGGAAGGAGACAACCAATCAGCCGAAGATCAAGGGAGATCCTACCTAAAATTCAAACAGCGCACGAATCAAGGACGGCGGATCACAGATATGGCTACATGGTGTGATCCCAGGAGGTAGTTACCTTCTTTGTACCTATAGTCGTAATATTTAAACCCCCCTGAAGATCTGTAACAGGGGGGAAAAGAGATAGAACACAATACACTGGAGTAAGGCTATTATCTCGGCAGGGAGAGGCCCGAACCAGGATAAAACACCTTGTCCCCTTTTCTCCCGACCTGGCATCGCTCGAACGACCTCCTCGGTCCGTACGACGGGGCTCTGTTGATCCCCCATTCAACAAGTAAGCTCGGCGGGAGCCCGTTCTCCAATCGTCGACACTTACAAACTTTTCTTTACATTCTGTCGTCAATTTTGAACTAATAAAAGTTGGTCTTTTCTATCACCATCGCCTATATCGACTTATTTTAGTTGATCCAAAGATGTAAAACTTTGACCTAATCTTTCAGCTTTGTCAAAATCTTCAATGGCTTCATAGCTATCCTTTGTTTGTTGATAGCTTCGCATTTTGTCTTCTAGTATTTTTTTTTTGCCGATTTGGACTCCATCGGCACAATATTTCATTTGTCCGATTAAACGTGCTGGGCCTCAAATTAATTGGAGTAAGCCCTATTCAATCAATGTGTATGAAGTCGCAATCCTCAAGTACTTCACTCGATAAGCATTTAGCTCCATCATGTTGCCAATTTGCCTTCGAATTGGTCATAGTGGTATGAGCTGATGTGTTGGCTTGAATGATTTCAACTTCATCCTTGTTCCATTGTATTAGGTTTTGGTCATGTTTGATGGGATAAAATAGTTGGCATGAATCCAATCCTGTCCCAGCAAGACGATGTAACTTCCTTTAGCATCGACGATAAAGAAAGCTGTTGGCAATGTCTTACTGCTGACTGTGAGCTCTATCACCATGACCCCTTTTGCCTCAGTGGGATCTCCAGTGAAGTCATTCAAAACCATATTGGTTTTGATGAGGTCTTAATCGGATTTGCTCTGTTTTTTTACATGTAGTGTAGGGCATCAAGTTGACGGTTGCACCTCCATCTACCAACATTCTTGATATCGGCGTACCATTGATATGTCCCTTTAGGTACAATGGCTTGAGATTTCAATGATCGTCCTACAGATTCTTGAAGATTGCATCCTACGATCCAAAGCATAATTGTGCAAATGATTCTTCAGTCAGCGCATTACACATCTTGAATTTCGCAGGTAATGTGAACACCAAATTTATGTCCATTGGCAGTGGAGAATCATTGCGAATAATGGTGGAATCTAAGTCACGGCTGAGTTGAATTCTTCTTGTATGGCTTCTTTCTTCCTTCACTCTTTTTTAACAGGTTTAATTAGACGAAGTTCATCAAAGTTATCATCCCATTGCTTCTCCTGCTCGGCTTCTCTTAGTTCTTGTGTCCGAAGCCGCTATAGACATCTTATTTGAGATTTACTTAACCCCAATGGACACCATCGAGGTTTAGGTTCGATCAACTTACGTATTTTACCAACCGAATTAGACTCATCTTGATCCGATATACTGCCCCTCAATCGGCCTAGAAATCCTTTCATGGACCGATTTTACACCGGAGCCTCCTTGATGTTCTTTTATCAGCTTAGATATCCTGCCTTTAGCCGATCATCGATGCCCATCCCGTTGACCTATGTAGTGTTGCATCGGATAGATGTATGGTGATGTCAAAGCCAAACCCCTTTCCCAACAAAACTGCCAAAAAGGGCATCATTGGTGAGCCCTTTCGGCACCATATGGCCGATACATATCTACAGGCCGACGAGGGCCTTGCTGTAGCCTCTCATCTCTTCTCTCGTATTTGGCCAATAACTGGGAGAAGGTCGGCTTCTACTTTTATATCAGCTTGTGTGGTGGCAAAGGTCTCTCGGCTTTATACCATTTGACGATTTGCAGCTCTCCCTATGATTTGATGGTCCTTGAGTTCTTCCCTTCATGATCGGCTTCAATCTGAATTGAGCCGATGGTAATCCTGAGCATATCATTGCCATTACCATCAGCCTTCAGGTCAACTTTTCTCACCACTTTTGCCGATGGCACCAGTTGCACTTGTTTGCTAGACTCAACATCCTACATCGGCTCTTTCCCCTTTGTGGAACAATTGACCATGTTTATAGGGAAAGAGTTGGTGTCTAACTACATCAACGGCTCTTCTGCAAACTTCAAGTAGCCGTCTTCTATAGCCGACTGTATCTATTGAAGAAAAATATTGCAACCATTAGTATTATGAGAAAATGAATGATGCCATTTGCAATACTTTTATTTTTTAATCTCTTCAGCTGGAGGCAGAATATGACCATCCGGCAATTGTATTATTTTTTCTTGTAAAAATATATCAAAAATACGATCGTATTGAGTCACATCAAAGGTGTATTTAACTTCTGACTTGCTTTTAGTCGGCTTAAGCCATGAGCAAACCAAGGATTTCTTACTCCCCTTGACCTGCTTAGTGACATTCACCTCGGTTTCTTCTTCATCGAACGAACTGCTTGACTCGTATTCAACGAGATTAATCTTAGGCTTCTCTTTATCTTTACCATTCTTATATATATCCTTGAAGCCTTTATTATCAAATAATTGGCTCTCTTAAGCTGATACTCGATGTAGCAGGTGGCTTAAATCGGTAAACTTTTGACCATTGAATTTCTCCTTCAGTGGTGGGATTAGCCCTTGGAAAGCTAAATCGGCTAGTTGATTATCAGGCAATGTAACACTAAAACACCGATTTCTTAAGCAATTAGCCACCAATTACCCAAAGTTCTATCGGATAGAACTTAAATCAGAGATTCTCAACTCTAAACTCCCATAAAAAGTATTCATGGAATCAGCTTTCCAAATCGGCCCATGTATTGATCGAATTTGAGGGTAAGGTAGTGAACTAAGTAAAAGCTTCCCCTAAAAATGACAATGGGAATAATTTCACTTTTAACCCATTAGATTGAGCCGTTTCTCCGTATTTAGCAACAAAACACCCAATATGTTCTAGGGTTGTGGTGGAATCGTCCCCTGAAAATTTAGCGAAATCAAGGGCCTGTAACCATTGGGGCATGAGATACATTGAGATATAGCTTTTGATAGCTGATAACTTTCCCCTTCGTCTATATGTCGAATTGATCCCGTAAAACCATGATTATGTGATTTGCCCAATGGACTACCTTGGCTGATGGTAACTATGGTGCTTGCCAAACTTGATCATGATTGGCTTTCTGCCCCGAGTGCAAACTCGGGATGATGTGGCACTCGAGTCGGCTGTGGTTGGCAAGGGCGATCGTAGCCAATGTTTTGTCTCACGAACAACGGCTCTGGCTGTGGGATGAATGGCTCCAAATATGACACAACCCTATATGGGGTTGGACCCTCTACTGAATCGACTCAATGTCATGTGGGCATCCCAGTGGCTTAATCGGCTAAGCAACCGATTTTGGGTATACGTAGAATGGAGCAAATGGTGGTAAGTTGTCATGTGAGTCCAACTTAGACCCGTTGGTGTACTCCTGGTAATGAGTGATCGCACTTGAGACAAGATCGCATGGTAAAATTACGGTTGGTTGCATCAGCATCATGGTGGGAATAGGAGCCGATTGTTTGGGATCGGCTACAGGTTTTGAGGTAGAGCGCTCTACGCTATTGAATAGACTGGGTACATCGGTAGTGTTTGCATTGGATCTAGCAAAGTCCCAGCTGACACCATTTCCTGTGCTATTGTTTTGACGCTATTTATTATCATCGGTTTAAGCATAGTTACTAAAGATGATGATTGGTTAACGAGCGCATGGCGTATAGATTGGTTAATCATGTCTGATAGTTCAGCCTGTATGGGTATGTCTCTGCTTACCGGTTTGTTGTTTGAAGTACCCAAAACTTCCTTGTCGCTAAAATTGACTGTCGGCAATGCAGTTTTATGGGTTTTCTCATAGTATTTTAACATCATCTATTTGAACATAGCCTTTTTGTTCTTCGATCTCCTTCCTCTGCTCAGGTGTTAAGTCATCCAGCGTTGACAACTATGGCGTCAGAGTTAACATTGAACGGCGGAATTAACTTTCCTGATGAAGAAATCGTGTCCCACCAGTTGTGCTAAAAGTGTGTTGGCACCAAAAAATATGATGAAGGACTGATCGGCTCAAACACACGCAAACAATGTGTTCAATTTGGGTGCGGGCATGCCAGTTGATTTGATCCTGCAATTGGCCAAAGAAAAGTATGATCTAAACAGCCATTAAACCAATTAGGTTTTAGATGATAATCTGATCTAAATAATTATTTAAGTTGATTAGGTCAACAATAATCGATAAATCTAAAACAGGCTGATTGAGCTGATTAGATCGTAGATAAAGGTTGACTTTTTTCGAGAAAGGTGATGAGCAACAAGATCGAAAAAAGCAAACCTAGGTAGATTGGCGTAAATCGATAATGACCCATATCAACGATGCACAACTTTATTGATCAAGATGAATTATAGAGGAAAGATTAAAAGTCTAAAAATCTACTCCTAGTCGACAAAAAGTACATAGAAGTAGAGTGAGTTGTTTGATTGTTGGATGTTTCGCTATGTTGCCCGTCGCCCTCTTTTATAGCACTTAGGCCCATTTTATCCTTTTCCAACTCTGCAAAACATGATTCGTATCAGCCACAACTTCCAAAAATAATATTTTATTTGAACCTATATCGGCTCTATCCATATTTAATATCATCTTCCAAATCAACTGCCAAATCAGCCGTATATGCCAAATCGGGTATGAACGCCAAATTTTGGTGTTAACAGGAGTACATACAGAAAACTATAAGCCTATTAGATATCATTTCAAATAGTTAAAATATCAAGCCTATCCTAGCGAGTGGTGACCAGGGAAAAGAAAATGGAGTTACAGTATGCATTTCTTGATCATAAAAAGACAAAAACAGGGACTAATTTCTACCTTATGGAAAGGAAATTATTTTGCGAGACAAAATACCAATCTTTACATAGTATTTGTAGTAAATACAAATCAATAAGAAATGTATGTCCCTTTGGTGTACATGATATGATGAAAGAAAAATAGCGAACAATAAATCATTTCTAATAGTATACCATTAGGGACATACAAGTTAATCATATCAATCACATTTTTTTCTAATAATTATTTCCCTTATACAGGATATAATTTTATTTTTTTCAAAAAGGATATAATGTTAACTAACTCATATAAAACTAAAGAACAAGCTACAAATTAGAGGTTCCGCAGGATAATGAATTATCCTTTGACTTTAGTGACTGCAAGTATGTGCATTATAGGACAATGAACTAAGACCAAGTTATTCTTTGACTTTTTCTTAGGATGAAATAGTTAGACGGAGCATTGGGCAGTTCAAAGCTTACGTGCATTGCTGGATTTTTTAAAGCACAAATTCACATATCCTGAAATGTAGAATAAACTTACCACTTGGACCAAGCCAGAGAAACAAAATGCTAGAAAATCATCATGGTTGGAAAATATAAAGACTTGTGATTGATATGAGCCTAAAGCCCTAGACAATGAGGATCTTGGCTAGATGAAAAACATTTGATGGTTTTCATTAACCTAATGGTTAATTGATGACTACATCGATATAGGCCCCACAATGCTACCATCTGTCTAAAGAATTATCTTGGATGGTCTGATAGGCCATGTCATACATTTAATTGATAAGAACGACCAACTAATCAATGTTTTCAGTTGCCAGCATTCAATTTTTCCTAAGCATCATGCAGAGGAAACTCAATTGATCGATGTGCAACAATTTATTGACAAAGACAATGAACTTTACACCTAACACAGCTACTGCTAAGGGTTGTGAATCAAGATTTTGTTTGTTGTGTCATAAGTGTACAAGTCGCCCGGATAGGTAAGCACGATTCGTTACGACTAGTCGCCAATTAGTTATCCTGTCATCTGACTAGTCGTTCCAGTCGAGTCGACCACCCTAGTCATCCTTCGTAAACTGACTCATCCTTTGTTTCCCATTGAATAGTGGAGTACATACGGAACACACCCAACACACCCAACAGTGCACCATGGCATGTAGATACGCACTTAGACAATGTTATCGGCCGGCAAATTAAACCAGTAACACCTAGGAACTTCTAGTATGCCCATCTATATAAATATTTATCCAACAGCCAGCTAAAGGGCCAACTGTTATTAGGTAAACAAATATACTAAAAAAGCTAAGTATATTTATTTATACAATAGTACATAGTGCACAAGGAGTCGGACCACGCGTCAAGTCCGTGCACGACAAGTAGATGTACTTGCAAGAGTTTATTAATCGAGGTCATAACCCTCAAAATATTTTTCGCTGGAATAAAAGTAATTTTTCGAGAAAATAAAGTAATGGATCGGTCAAATAGGTTATATTTTTAATATATTAAATAAATTAATAAACTTGTGATGAAGCATGACCTCTGAAAAGTACGATGAAGAATTCTTTTTTATATATAATTGGACTTGACCAAACTTATCTTCCATTATTACTAACTACGTACAATATGCACAGGCACATACATGTGAATTGAAATGTAAAAATGCGTGGAATTTTTTTAAGAAAAAAAAAAGACTCAGCCAGAGGTGGATTTGCATCATCACTGTGAAAAAAATAAAGAAAAGAGATCACTCTAAAATCACCAGTGACATCAAGTCGCACCATTTCTCTCTGGAGTCTGGATAAGAACACATTTAAATTCCATGAGACAGTACAAACTCCTAGTGTCATCAAACCATTAGTAGTCATAAGTACTATAAATTTTGTGCAACTTTTTTCTCTGTGAGGCTAGCTAGAAGCACTCCTCAAATAATACTTGTGCACGGAGCACTCGCCAGTATACAAAAAGATCAAAAGAAACCCTGCATCGCATGCCAGAAAACATGGGGCCGGGCATCTTGCCAAGCCCTATCCACAAACAAACTCTGCAACAAAAATAACAAAAGTGATCTAAACAGCAATTGCATTATATAGTGGAGAAGCAGCCAGAATCTCTATAACTGGAGAGATACAGTGGCAGCAACCTTTGTAGTAGAATCCTGTTCTTGTTAGCTTTCTTGGGGATGTACTGCATGACCAAAATATATATCTGATCGATTCCAATAGTGGTGGTGATTTCACATAATACAAGTCGCATTATACCATTTGGTTTCTATAAAAACTCTTGGTAGGTATTGGTAGGTTAAGATCTAAGGAAGTGCTATATATTGTCATTGAAATTAACTTTTTTTTTTAATGCAGTTGCAACTGAAGAAAACGGTTGGGATGTATTTTTAGGACAGCTATAAATAATAGTACTACACAATAGGCAGGCTCAAAATTCAACTGTAATGAGTACTTTTGCATTAAATTTTAGAGAGTGACTAGGAAACGGTATACCGTTGCAACGGTATAGCCATGAAACTTATGAAACTTATCAGTTTCAGTGATGGTTTCATGAGTTTCAGTGTTTAGTTTCATCAGTTTCATGTTTTATCAGTTTTTAGTGCTAAGTTTCATGAGTTTCAGTGCAAAAAATCATAAGTTTCATGAGTTTCAGAGGTATACCGTTGCAACGGTATACCGTTTTTTAGTTTTTCTGTAAATTTTAATTGCATCCTCCTGTTATTCTGTCTAAATATGATAGGATTTAGAATGATGCATGCTTGGTTACAATTAAAGTTTCCATATATGAAAATTATAGACCAGTTGTTATGGCCATAATGGTTGGTTTTATTGTAGTTAATTGGCAACTTGGGCATTGTTAAAGTGATACACTAACACTTGGAATCAGAGTCAGCATCAAATATGAGCATTTTGTTGAACTCTTTTTTATTGGAAATCTACTAGTAGGTTCTACTCTTAGGGATTCACACGAATTATGAAACCTGGGAGATATTATTCACCCTTTTCTCAACTTAAAACATGTTATTTACATATATAAATGGGAGAATTTCTTTTCTGTAGTCAATGGAAGCGTGCTGTGCACGAACGTTCAGAAGAAACTTCACATGCAAATGTTCCTGATAGATGAGCTCAAACTTTAAGAGATGCAAACTGGGCTAATTGCCAGTTAGCGAGCGTTAATGGGATTTGCTTGAAAGAATATTACAATTCATTATTCGACGAACAAATTGGTTAAAAGTAATTTAGGAGATGCTTTTATATATGCTTCACTCCTTGAGAGTTGCAGAAATTTAAAGCACAAATCGATAGTTGATTCTATCTACCTACCACTTCGAGTGCTTCAAGAATTGTGCAACTCCTATTGAAGGCATAAATCATGAATCATCGTAGAATGTATATATTTCAAAAGAAAAAAATGTGAACAATGTGAGTTTTTAGGGCATATATCAGCTACTTCATGTCATGTTGTCACTTGTAGGATGTCTCACAATACGTTCTAACCTTGGACTATTGTTGATAAATAAATTTATATTATTCTCTTCTTTTTTGTCAAGATGAACTTCATTTTATGAAAGTATCTCTCGAGATGTAGAGTGCGGCATCATTTTAACTTCATATTAATTATGGCTCCATGAAAGGGAATTGGTCCAGCCAACCCCATGCCATCTCCTTTTCTGATTAATAACCTGCAAGTTTCAACGTAAATACTCCGTCAATTTCGCAGTATGAAGACATTTTTCTCTGTTCAAAGTCACTTTCTAATCAATTCACTTGAATAGGTCCACTTCCGAAAGGCGAAAGTTTGTTGTTCAGAACTCCTCAAACAATTTACAGGGATCTCTCCTAGCTAAATGTTGGCTCATCGAATAAGCAATTTTAGCAAGTACCATACACTATGTATTTAAAAATGAATCAAATGGGGTACCAGTCAAATTCCATTTGTTCACCTAGCCATACAGGAAATGAAGATATTGTTGTACAGCAGTGAAAATACGGAATTTAAATGGCCACTTACAGTAGTAAGCCATGCAACAGGACAGGGATCCGATGCAGTCCCAGTGGGACAGGTACGAACCGTTCGATCGAAGCATCGGACGATTCGAATCGGCTAAAAATGAAACAATCTGTACAGTACTTTTAGCTGATCTAAACCGTTTATTTCCGAACAGGATGCAACAACCACCAAGACGAAAAGCACAAACAAGCACTTGTTGAAACTCCAGCTCAGCTGTGGGCCTGACGTTGCACTGAAAATCTTTTCCAATGCTTCACTTAAAATCTTTTACGGTGGTGCTGGCGGGCTGATGAGTGGCCATCACTCTTTCCGTCCTGCCACTTTTCCACCCTGACATCATCTTCTTATCCTCTCCGTATTTTCGACACCCTCGCGTTCTCCCTTGCAATATCTTGTGTTGTTACTATAAAATGCTGCCCCTGTAGAGCACTCAGATTCTAAGAGGTTGGATTCAGGCAGCTTTTACTACTAGTTTGCAGTACTGGTTTAACTTGTAGTAACTTCTGGTGCATGCCCCACCTCTAGCTTGCAGGAAGTTTAAGAGCCTTAATACTCAGATTCTAAGAGGTTGGATTCAGTCAGCTTTTACTACTAGTTTGCAGTACTGGTTTAGCTTGTAGTAACTTCTGGTTTAAGTGCTTCTTCTGTCCTCCCATAGTACAAATCTGTGCATCTTTGCTTCTTTTTTATGACACAAAGTTCGATTCCCTTTGGCTTCAGCTTTATTGGGCTGTATACTACTCTGTCCAAAATGTAGGTTACTGTGATATCCGTACGTTCAAAGCTTTAAAACTTCCACCACTAATATATATATATATATATATATATATATATATATATATATATATATATATATATATATATATATATATATATATATATATATATATATATAAGGATTGCTAGTGTACTATCGATAGTACAGAATCTTTAAATGCTATAATATTTGTGTTTGCAAAATTCGAAGACAAAATTGTTGATCCAAACCGTGCATTATGTTCATCTCATTGAAATCTCACTACCCACCAAATTTTATATTTTTTGAATTTTTTTCTTCTATTTATTTTGTATTTTTCAAAACCAGCTTCATTGGACGCCCCACAACTAATTAGATCGTGGATTTTGAAAAATACAAAATAAATAGGAGAAAAAATTCAAAAAATATAAAATTTGGTGGGTAGTGAGATTTCAATGAGATGAACAATCAATATAGAATTATATGAGACCTCTTGTGATAAACCGTCTATTATTTTTTTCTATTATTTTGAGAAAGAGTCATATCATAACTAAATATTCAACATGAATACAAGTATTAAACAATTAACTGTAGTGCATAAAAAATAAATTAAAATACATTGTTACAGGATCTGCTATAGCTTACAAAAATCATAGTTGATCAAATAAGTGCAACATTTGAATCAGAATTTTAGATTACACCTCCATAACACACTGCATGTTTCAATATTTATTCAATTATATTTAGTAGCAATATTTGTTGAAGTAATTCTTCAAATATTATTTTTGGCCTTTAATGGCCTTTTCCAAATTTTACAACAATTTTTTTTTACAATTTTTCCATATTTTTTCTTTATTTCCCCCATTTTTCCAACCCAGCGGTTTTCGAGTCTTTTCGAGCGAATTTCGAGTCTTTCCGAGCGGTTTCTGAACCCAGCGGTTTTTCAAGCTTTTCGAGCGAATTTCGTTCGGAGGTTTCGAGACTTTTCGACTAGATTTCAAATTCATTTGACTTTCGAACCAAGCGGTTTTTCGCGAATTTCGATACCGTCCGGATGTCGAAATTTGGCTTCGAAACGGAAAGTGAACCCTGCCTCTTTCCTCGTGCTCCAGATTTGTCGTCCCATGCCTGTTGCCACAGAGGAGGCAGCTCGTCTCTCTCTCTCTCTCTCTTCGCCCGGTCCGTATGTTGCCACAGTCCGCTGGAAGGTAGAAATTTCGCATGAATTTAGCACGAAACAATACGGTCGCTATTTGAGTGACGTCACAATAGCCAGTAGGTTGCGAAAAGGTACAAACCATTAGTCAGAAACTTTTTTTTTTTTGAGGCAGAATCAGAAACTTGAGGTAACTGGACGAAGATGCAAGGGGATGACGTCATGATGCACGACTAATTCTTTACAAGTATGCAAGCTGGACAAGATGGACTTATCTTGCGTCCAAGACATCGATACATCATCATTAATAGCAACTCATCGCATAATGAAAGTGTATTGCAAACAGCGACGGAGGTAATACTTTCAGAAAATGACTCAAATGGTACTTATTGTCGAGCTTTCCACACAAGCCAACCGACGGGCAAACCCTAAAGAGCTACAAGTACAGCATCAGGGAGTTCCAGAGGAGTAGTGGCAGGAGAGAATGAACAACGGCTGCACTGAAAGCCTAGAAGAACTTGTTGTACTGACCGCTCAGGGTGTCCTTCAGGTTCGAGTACAGCCCGTACAGGGAGTATTGTCGCAGGTTGGAAACCTCATACCATGAGTTCAGAACTGACTCGTGCTTATCGGTGCCTGAGAAGGCCAGTTGGATGCCGATACTGCAGTCGACAGGCCCCTGGGCCTTGCAGCTTTGTGTCCTGATGGCGCAGGTTTGCTTGCCGAGGCAAACAAAGTTTGACTTCCCTGAGCAAGCACCACAGCCATCCTTCTTCCAGTGCAAGTTTTGAAGCCTGCCTTTATTGAACTCAAGAACCTAGAGAAGTATCATGACATTGCAGTAACATTCAGAATCTTCCTTGGTTACAAGTTCAGAGATGATGGACATAATGGTTCATTTCTAGTTCCATACCAGGGTGAAGCTGGACACTGTAAATGAGGAATTGGAGACAAAGATTGGAGCAGATCTGGCTGCATACTTCCTACCAGCAAATGCTACCATGAACCCACCAGCTGAGGCCTAGAAAATATGCACAAAACTTGTTCACATACCGATGTCATCATTAGATGCATGATTTGACCATGAATGACTGAACACTAACCAGTGAGCCATGACATCATAAACTTGATGAGTGATTACACAATATAGATTCAGGTAAATAAAACAAATAAAGAAACTAGCGTTTCTCATTGCCATACTGTTCTATTGAAAGTTGGAAAGATTTGTAATGCAGAAGCATTTGCTGTGTCGATCTGAGTTTCTAAACATACTAAAGCAATATCAAATCTAGTATTAGGACACCAATAACATTACAAGGTAATGAAGACCAAGATCATCAAATTACTAAGCTCAAGAGTTACCAGTAACGTATTAAAGTATATCAGTAAGGCATGTTATAAACAACAAGATGGATGCAAGTTCTCGGCTTTCCGCAATTTCTTTTAATAAACAAAACAGATGCAGGCACGCACATTTTCAGAATGGTTAAACAAATGATTTAAAATGAGATGGAACAAAAGGCCAACCCTGACATTTATTGGTGGTTAGCAGGGTTCAAATTTTCGCCGAAATTTCGGACCCCCCCCCCCGAGTTCCATAATCCCAGCGAAATTTTAAAAAACCCTAAAAAATTTTAAAAGTGCTACAGTACTTTATGATTTCGGCGAAATTTCCGTGAAATGGACCGAAATCTCGGTTTTTTGACCAAAATTTGACCGGATTGGATTCCGCAAGTCATTTTCCATGTCTGGCCAAAATTTCAAAAATTTTTGACATCGTTTGAACCATTTTCCGTTCTGTTGAATTTTACCGAGATTTCGGAATTTTGGACGAAATTTCGGATTTCTCGGTTAAAAAAAACGGATTTGAATTTTGGTTTTTGAATTTCGTCCGAAATTTCCGAATCTCAGCGAAATTTCGGATTTCGACCAGGTCCGAGATGGAGTCCGAAAACAAAATTTGAATCCTTGGTGGTTAGTCAGTTTGTGTCAAATATACTAGGTAGTCTACATTTGATCCTACTTTGACATTGTGGAGCCCAAGTCAGCAAAATAAATCCTTGCGATAAACACAAGATATCTCTACTATTCTAAAGCAGCACTTGGTGGCAGTGATCCGTTCTTCCCACGTCATTAATTGCCGCTTAATTGCCCTACGTAAGAAACGAAGCGTTGCTTTAATTAGCCAGCTTTCGCAAGAAACGAATCGTTAAAGATAAATGTTTGATCTTGTGAAATAATTTTTTTTATTTTTTAATCTTTATTTTTCGTTATCAATTTTATTTTTCGTAGCAACGCACGGGCATGTAACTAGTAAATGCCTAGAGAGTAAATTAGGGTCATTGAACTAGTAATCTGTCATGTACGGTCGCACGTACAGGCGCCGCCGTGACATGCGCCGTGCCACAGAACGCGCTGCGCGCGCGCAGGAGGAGGCCACCGCGAGTGGCTAAGTTTGGAAAAGATAGATTAGTTTCTATCTTTATTCCTTAAGTCTAGGAGAGATTGGTAGTTTCTATTTCTATTCCTTAAATCTAGGAGAGATTGGTTAAGGCCATTGGCTATATATATTCCTGTATCGACAATTGAGAGGATTAAGCAAGATCATTATCTCTAATCTCCCATCTCTCTCTCTCTCAACAAGCCGACGGCAGAGGGGCTAAACCTCGCCGGCGAAGGCGACCGTGGCTACAATCTCCGGCCAAGGGCGGCTACCTAGGTCCCGACGCCCTTGACAACCTGGTATCGGCTTCGGGCGTGCCTCGTCCTTCCTCTGCCGCCGCGAATACTGCTACTTCCGCGTCACCACCATCACCGCCACCTCGAATACTTGACCATGTCGGATCCGACCATCGATCCGGCCAAGATGATCGAGTCATCGACCACGATCGCGAGCCTGTGGCAGACGCAGTGACTACGCTACGAAGGAGAAGTCCTTCTCATCGCTTCGGCTCCCGGGGCAATGGCGGTCAAGACCACAACGATCGACCGCGCGGTTCCGGAAGATGGATTTTCCGATTTCGGCGGCAAAACCGATCCGTTGATCTTCGCCAATCGACTGCGAATCGCATTTCCATCGAGCCGGATCATGGAGGAGGAGAAGGTCTGGATGGCCTCTTACAACTTGGAGGATCGGCGCGCAGATGTGGGTAATCGCCCAGTCCGGAAGGGACGAAGGCACTTCGTCATGGCGTCGGTTCAAGGAGCCGCTGAACTGCGCTATGGAGCCGCCACGCGCTTCGCTCGGCCACGCCGACCACTTGGTGCCGCAGACGCACGGCCGCCGAATATCAAGATCGGTTCTTCAGCCGTCAGTCCCCGGCCGAGGAGACGCAGCGGGTCCAACTCTTCACCGGTGGTCTCCGCCGCCGACAGATCGACGTCGCATCGAACTCCGCATTCGCCGCCGCCATGAGTCCGCCTTGCAGCTGAAGTGCCGCGAGCAAGACGCCTCGGCCCAGCTCGTGGCCCCGCCACGCCTTCTGCGCGCCGCCGCCTTCCGCCCTGCCCGCCAAGTCCATCGGCGGCCTGCACGCCAAATGATCTCGAGGCCGCCGAGATCGCGCCTCGAGGCGCCACAGAGGAAGCGAGCGCTAAAAAAGGCCTTTGCTATAATCGCTGCGATGAAGTTCTCCTGACAGCGCGTCGCCCGGCAGGTGTTCCTCCCGGAGGTATCGAGGAGGATGATGCCGACGGGCCCATCGAGGAGTTCGAGGAGGCCGGCGACGGACGCCCGTCTTCTCCTAGAGCCTCGCCGGTTCTCCTTCGCGACACCATCATGCGTGTGTCGCTCGGGCTTCGCGGGCGCTGCCGCCTTCTCTCGACTCCGTGAGCACGCACAAAGCCATTCATCCGGCGGCCGCCTGCTCCGCCTTCCTCTTCAAGAACGCCTGACGCCCACGTTACCTATGGTCGCCAACGGCGAGCGCTCTCGTGCGCCGGATCATCCGCGGGCGCGCCGACCATCGACGCGCGCCGCTTCGCCGACCTCTTCGTCATGCCATTGGCGGCTATGGCGTGGTCCTACCCGGTGGCTCGGCGCCTTGGGCCCCATTCTGTTTGGGACCTCGCCGTGGCCGGATGACGTTCAAGCACCAGGGCACACCATCTGCCGGTCGGGTGTGGCGTCCTCCGTGGCAAGGCTGACTGGGCCACGGCTGAGAGCCTCTCGACGAAGCCTCTGGATTCTTCGGGGACATCTTCGCCGCGTTCACCGAAGCCGCTTCGCGCACGATCACCGCGATCACTAAGCATCACCCTCGAGCAATGGCGCCGGTGGCGCGCACCATACCCATGCCCACAAGGATGAACTTGAGAGGCAAAGGCGCCGCCATGATCAGCGAGGCATCGTTCGCAGCTGACTCTCCGTTTTGTCACCGGTCCCTTCGCCAAGAAACCCGACGTCGCGGTGGCTTCATGCGTGGACTATCGGCGCTCGAACGCATCAACTCGCCAAGGACGCTGCGTTCCCCATCCGCTGGTCGACGAAGCTTCGGCGAACTCCAGTGTGATTCTTCTCTTTGGACTGCGTCCGAAGTACCACCAAAGTGCGGATGCGGCCGAGGATGTCCACAAGACCGCTCCGCACCTACGCGACGGCTTATATGAGTTCACACGGTGATGGCGTTCGGGCTTTGCAACGCTCGGCAACATTTCAGGCCCTCATGAATGATGTGCCTTCCTTCGCTTCGTTTCGCCCTCGTATTTTTTGGCGACATTTTGATATATAGCAAGACTTGGGCTGATCACCTTCGCCATCTCCGCGCTGCCCTTCTCGAAGCCGGCAGACGGCTTCTGTTGCCGCGCAGGCGCTTTTCGCCATAAGGTCGCTTACCTCAGCCACGCCATCATTCGAGGCGGTGTCGCCATGGGATCCGCCAAAGTCAGGCCATCCTCGACCTGGCCGGCACCACGTTCACTGCTCGCGCAGTGCCTCGCCAGCGCTTTACTACCGCGTTCGCCCACAACACTGGCAGACGGCCGCGCTTCACTAACCGCCTCCTCAAGAAGGGCGGCTTACTTCGACGGGCAATGGCCGCGTTCATAGCCGCGCTGGCACGCGGTCACCACCCCCGATCCTCGCCATCATGCCGGACTTCTCCAAGCTCTTCATCGCCGAATGTGACGCTGTAGTCGCGTGGAGTTGGCGCGTGCTCGTCCAGAGCGGACACCCGTTGCCTCTTCACCGCTCCATCGCCCCCGACACACGCTCCTCGCCGCTTCTGGCGGGAAACTCATCGGCCTTCGGCCCAGCGGTTCGGCATTGAGGCCGTATTTATGGGGGCGACGCTGGTCGTTAGGACGGACCACCTCAAGTACCTTCCTCGACCCACGGCCACGATACTCAACACCATTGGGCCAAGCTCTTGGGGTTCGATTTTTATTGAGTCATGGTCGGCGCAGCGAACAAGTGGTACTCTCTCTCCCGCGACACCGACGAGGGCGAAAGCGGTTAATCTTCGGCACTTCGCTTCGACTTCATCGCCGCCTATCACGCCCAGGCCACCGATCCGGCCTGTCGCCATCCATGACAGATTCCACGTACGCCGCTGCACCATGGGCGGGTGGGCGACTACATGGTCGCCTTACGAAGGGCGCTGCATATCCGCCTATCACCACTCCTGCAGGAGATCGGCCGATCCACGACGACGCGCCACGGCGCGCCCACCGACGCCGCATCGCCTCGCCGCGACTTCCATTTCCCCAACATGCGTCGTTGGGTGCAGGACTTCGTATGCGGCGTCGCGGCCATATGTCGTGATACAAGTCCAGAACACTGCACGCGGCCGCTTGTCGCAATCAAGTGCCAATTCCTCCATCGCCTGGGGCGCATCGAAGTCTGGAGACTTCGCCGAGGCGCCGCCTCGGTGCAGCGGAAGACGGCATCCTTCGCCGTGGACCGCCAAAGAAATCGCCACTTCATCCCCTTGGCGCACCCGTACGCCCCGGTCGTGGCGCAGCCTTCTCGCCGACATCGCGGCGCCTACCTGCATTCCATCCCATCGTGGTCCGATCGCGACTGTTCACTTCGCAAAGCCTCGCGCGAGCTCATGCGCCTCATGTAGGCCTGGCCGCACATGTCTTCGCCTTCCACCCCAGACGGACGGCCAGACGGATAGCCGCTCATCATGCCATCATCATGTACTGCTGACATTCCTGACGATCGCTCGATGGTTGGCTTGGTCGCTATGGGCCGAGTATCGTCTAACCACAGACCTACCATGCCGTCGCTACACGACGCCGGCTCGGCGGTTCATTTACCGCGACTCCGCCCCCATCTCGATCCTACGAGCCCGGCGAGACTCGTGGTTGCGGTATTGCTTGCCAGGAGATGGAAGATCGCGAGGCCTTCTCGCCGACGTCAGCTATCTCGCTGGAGCAGCGCAGCGGAAAGCGAGCGCCACTACGGCCATCGCTCCATCGATCGGCAGTCTTACGTGCCTGGCGATCGCGGCGTTCTACTTTCGCTGGCCACGGCTGCAACTCCTTCCACGCTGACACGAAGCTCAAGCCGCTTGGCCGCCTACCGGCCGCGAATCGATTAACGACGTCTGTCGCTTCGAATCGCCGGGCGCGGCGTCTTCATGATGTGTTCCATGTGGAGTGCTCAAGAAATTGTCAGACCCACCTGGCCCACGCTTTCCCGATGATCCACCCATATGGCGCGGTGGTTCTCGAGCCACTCGCAGAGCGAGCTCGCTGGGCGCGAGGAGTTCACCAGAGTGCTCAGCATTGGCGCGGCGAAAGCAGCCAGGACAAGAATATGGGAAGACCTCGCGACTTCGCGCCACGATTCGGACTTCACTGGCGACGGCCGATCTCGGCGGGAGAGATGTCATGTGACGGACGCACGCATACACGCATGGGACATGCGCTTAGTAACTGACTGCTTGAGGAGAGAGGCCCGCAGAGTGGCTAAGTTTGGAAAAGATAGATTAGTTTCTATCTTTATTCCTTAAGTCTAGGAGAGATTGGTAGTTTCTATTTCTATTCCTTAAATCTAGGAGAGATTGGTTAAGGCCATTGGCTATATATATTCCTGTATCGACAATTGAGAGGATTAAGCAAGATCATTATCTCTAATCTCCCATCTCTCTCTCTCAACAAGCCGACGGCAGAGGGGCTAAACCTCGCCGGCGAAGACGGACCGTGGCTACAATCTCCGAAGCCAAGGGCCAGCTACCCTAGGTCCCGACGCCCTTGACATAATCTTGGTTCATCTGGGTCATGGTACATCAGAATTGCTTATTTGGGTCACTATCGTGCATTAAGTGGTTCATTTCCAGGTGCATGCACACACACTGGCATTAGCTGCCGAGATGGAACTCCACGTAGAAATACATGCTGATGTGGTTTGCCACCACGTCCACCCCCTCATTTTTCCAGTAACCCCCTCATTTCTCTCTAGCTTCTCTCCCACCCGCACCAGTCTTGAGCTCCAGCCGCCCCATGAGCTCGGAAACGTGAGCACACAACGAGGCGAGCTAGCGATGTTGGCGGTATGAGTTGGGGAGGATGGACATACCCGGAACGACAATGTGATGGCACGGCAAATCACAAGCACGATTGTCGGTGGTGACCACTTGCGAGGAAGGAGGGCTTGGCGGCGGTGTTTCCGCTGATGGAGAGAGGAATTCGGTGTGTTCACGGTGTTGCTAATGCCGAAGACGGCTTGGTCGGAGGTGTGCCAAGGTGGGCTGGTGACGGAGGTCCACCACGGTGTGGTGGAGAGGACCGCCGCCGACAAACTTCGAAGCAAGGGAGGATGGGGGAGGGGTTATGGAAGACTCAGTGCATCAAGGCGGTCTAGATGACGCGGATGTCGCGGGCGAATATGACCTAGAGCAGCGGATCAGTGTACAACGACGTGGAGGTAGGGACATGGTAGCAGCATGGCTTGCCTCGACGTCACTCTAGTGAAGTAGGAGAGGGGAAAAGGCTCTATGGGGTCGCAAGGAGGTAAGGAAGGTGGAGACAAGATCAATTTAGGGAGCCGATTGACTATGGAGACGGATTTTGCAGGATTTTAGAAAAGGGGATAGGTGGTGAGGAGCTCAACATGGACAACAATGCTAGCCGGTGGCATAGTAAGGAAGAAGAAGGTGGGAATGGAGGTCGATGAAGGAAGATAGGGGTGTCGTGTGGTCCAACACGCTTGCTCGCCTCCAGACGTCTCCTTCCGTTGTGCCATGCTCGTCGCGCGCTTGTACAACAGTCATTCCCCGCATGATGTCCACCACACCGCACCTCTCTGCCCCTACCTCAAGCTCCACAGCATTGCTACTTCTCCTCGCTGTGGCCAGAACCTTTGCTCTCGATCTCCTCGTCACGGTCGCCCCCGAGCTACCCATTCGCCATTGCCGTCCATGGTAACGATGGTGTGCAATTTTGCTGACGTGGAATGCCACATGTGCGAGAAGTGTCCAGTGTATACATGTGTGACCCACAAATGAACCACTTAATACACTTTAGTGACCCAAATATGCAATTCCAAAGTATTGTGACCCAGATAAACCAAGGCTACAAGTTCAATGACCTCCAGTGTAATTTACTCTTTAAATAATCTAGCCAATACATAACCTTTAACAATATACCTTAGTGGGCAAACTTTTTGCACAAAAGCTTTGAGCTTATACAAAGGCAGCAAGGCACTTTTAAGCTTATATGACCTCACAAATGCACAAGCCTTCATTTGAAATACAGGTATACAACTATCGACCCAAGTAGATCAAAATCTTAAAGGTCATGGTTTCTTAATGTGTGCCATATTGGGATTGAATTATCAAATCCCAAGCTTAGCATCCTTCTTTCGCACAGCATGGGTTCAAAGAGTCTTAACAGGCGCAACTATCTTCTAGAAAGAGGAAAGTGCGCCCATGTCCCTAAACTTACGCGGGCATGTCACTTGGGTCCTAGAACTTGAAAATTGCACATTCAAGTCCCTAAACTTGTGTAGTTGTGCCAATAGAGGTCCAAACCACACTTCATTAGCAACTAATTATTATGTGACACTTTAGACATATGTAGGCCAAAGTGAACATGCAATTGCTAACTAAGATCAATCATATCATCTCTAATTGTCAACGTGATAACACCCCTGGTCCTCACGCACAGTGATTTCTCCCACTAGTCATTTTCTCCCCTCTTGATTGTGGTAATGTAGTATACTCCTAGGCAGCTAGCGGTAGTCAGGAACTGGCGAGGGTAGCAGCAGATAAGAGGCAAGACATATGGCTACGGCTAGTAGGAACAGAAAAGCATAATTGTGGGGGTGTTTACGGCAGCAGTAGACTAGATGCCCTAATTCGCATGTTATGGGCTAATGGGCCTACGAGATGATCTAGCCCATTTGTTTCTTCATTTTCTTTGTTATAGTGTCTCTTTTATGTCTATTTTGTATGTGACATATCATATCTCATGTATGTTTCTCTATATTTTTTATTTTTATTATATATACACACGTGTATCGCCGTATCGGTGTTTTTGGGGAAATGGTGTATCGCGGTATCGGCGTATCGCATATCCGTATCGGACTATCGGTATCAATGTATCCGGTCATCCTAGGTTCAAGGATCTATGCTGTGCTTTACTCTTCTAAAACTATGTGTAGTGGTTTAGCACCCTCAAAACTTGGATTTACCCTGGGCAGATAATAGCATGCTAACTATGGGATTGAAACTACAAAAAGGTCCATATTTTCAAGAAAAAAACTTCAAACTAAAATTGAAACTTAATCTTTAACAAATAACAACAAAAACACACATTGTTTTTTATAGGGATCAGTTTCTCCAAGAAGCATATGAACATCATAGTACAGAATAATAGGAAGTTTCTACAGACATGATACTACATCTCACAACAAAGTTGATTAGGAAAAAGCGACAAACCATTCTCCTGTTGCTAACTCTGGCAAAAAACACTGCCCTTGAGGCAAGCTATGCTTCAATATGAATTTTATTATCGAACAAGATTGATACACTGTAATGATTAATTAATGTAGTATTTCCTTTAAGATTGTTTTTACCACAACACAATGTGATACAATCACCAAGTTAAACCTATTCATATGTTGCATGAACTGTGAGCATTAATTTAAGCCCCACCAAAGAGACCAAATGTGATCTGTAAAGATATTACCTACAAACCAAGATCATGAAGTCGAAAAGTACCGTTAATACATCTGATAGTCTAGCTCTATTGAGACGAAACTGATTTGCGAGAAGAAAACAACACCATCTAATGCACGTTGTTCTCACAATTTTAACCTAGCACATTCACTAACTCTCTGCATACGGTCACAGACCTAGAGTCCATCCATATCTATCGTGCCTAACATTCCTAGATAATGTTGGTACATTTCCACCAACAAACTAACAACAACATTATTGTACTCTAGATATACATTATATCAAAAGTATTAAAGTACAGTAGCAGTAGCACAAATTTCTGCACACAGAACACCTGCAAAAAAATATATACTTCCGACATTCTCTTTGCTGTGATTGAGTTTGTGAGTCAATTGGATCCACACAGAGTGCTATCAGCAACATCAAGAGGGGCGTTCAGGAGGTAGGAATTTGCAGGGAGGTTTCAAGACGATGGAAAAGGGGGTTTACATTTTAGGTTGAGGACAGGGCAGTGAATGTTCTTTATAAACTCCCATAATGTTGGTGCATTTCCAACAACAAACTAACACTCGTAATAATACAATACATCCCTAGGAAAGATTTACGAGGGAAGAGTGATCACGTAGAGTCCAAAAGGGCTTATTCTAACAAATGCACAAGTACATGTATGCCCTTACGGTATCTACAATCACAATACTCCAGAAGGAAACAGAACAAGAAAAGGTATAATACTAGAAAATCAAGGGGCTAATTCTACTAATGCTCACAGAACAAACTTATGTGAACTTCTCTCACATGAAAACAGGTCCCTAATTCTCCAACAAATTGAGGTGGTCTGCTCCACTGGAAAATCAGCACACCAGGATCTCATGTGAGGATAGCCAAGTTAAAATGTGCATTCTTGCAACATACTACTCCAATACTCCATTTTTCGCACATCACATTCTCGCAAGTTGCAACATTCCACCAATTCGTGCTAGGTCCAGCAACAATTAAATGAAAAAACACTTCGGTAACAACTAACATGAGCATCAATCCCCACAAGTCTCCAGCTTATCCAACATTTTTTTTCAGAACCAGAGCTTATCCTACATTTCCATAAACACTTATGGAGCAAGATCCTGTATACTAGAAGAATATCGATTGAGAAGCTGCCGTTACTCCAATAAGCTCCAACCGGATGGAGAGATGCTACAGGAAGTGCCAGGATCCCACTAGCCCATGCTACCTCCAGCTCAGATCAAACCAAGAACACACCAGCGGGACCAGCCAAAATGATCTTCACCTACTGCTACATTTGAACAAGCACGTTCCTAGCAAGCTGCACCGGATCCACCTTACTTACTTACCCCGAGCAAATGGAGACAACCATTTGCTTACGGAGAGAGAGAGAGAGAGAGAGAGAGAGAGCTTACGGGGTCGAATCCGGTGGTGGTGTTGATGGTGAGGAGGGAGATCTCGTCGACCTTGGGGCGGAAGACGGCGAGCTGGGCGGAGGCGGCGAGGTTGAGACGACGGTCGCAGGGGGAGAGCTGGGTGGGGCCGGAGAAGAAGGCGTTGTAGCCCGCGAAGGCGACCCCGAAGGTGAAGCCGCTCCCGCGCTCGATCCGAGCGTCGCTGCACGGCTCGTACACCCCGTTGGTGTCCCCTGCCGCCAGCGATGCGAGGGCTGCGGCGAGCGCCAGGGCGAGAAGAGTCCGCCGCGGCGGCGACAGAGCTGAGGCGGCGGCGGCAGCCATGGCTGCGAGATTCGCGTGCTCTTGGATGCACTAAGCTGGCTGGAGTAGTAGCCTTTATTTTTCGTTTGGAGAGGAAGGCGGTGCGTCGATGTGAGCTTGTGGGTGACAGCGATGGAGGTGGGTGGGAAGGTGGGAGGAGATGGAGAGTGAGCGGGTATCGTTTCGGCCCATTTGGGCTTGATGGGCATGTCCTTTATAAAGTTGGGCTGGGTAGTAATTGGGCCCATTGTGGGCTCAGGTGATGGCCCTTATGGACTCCGTTTATTGCGTTGCTCATGCTATCGTATGTATGTTTTTCTACTAGTAGTTGGAAAGGAAATGGGTGGTAAGTTGGAAGTGTGTATACCTTTTTTTTCTTTAAAGTTGGTGTTTTCCAAGCAGGTCCTCCATCCGCAACAACTAGCATCTAATCTATTTATTATTATTATTATTATTATTATTATATATATATATATATATATATATTAAAAACTTATAACAGGTCATTTAGAACTACCTAAAAAGAGAGATAATTAGGAATTCTAAAATGAGCAAAACATCTTGTAATCAATTCGGTGGACCCTAATTAATGTTAAACCGTTGGATGTTATTAGAAAAAGAAAACAATGTTAGAAATTCTCACAAAAAGTAAAACATCTAATCTTTAATATGATAATCCCTAATTCAAATAGCACTATATATATAAATATATAAGGACCGGCCATCATGCACCATCGTCCTGCCGCACAGTTGCCATTAGGGGTGCAATCAGTTCGGATAATTTTTGACTGACTGATCGACTGGATGTGTTCGGATCGGATTCGGATAGTTGTCGAATTCGGTATCGGATTCGAAATGGTAGTATCCATTGGATCGGTATATTCCAAAGTTATTTTTGGGTATATCAGGATGAATTAAATAGGATATCCGATCAGCCCCCAGGCGGCCACTCGGTCAGGCCCCTAGGCCTAAGTGCCCAACCCTAACTTCCTTTGGTCCCCCTCCCCTCGAGTCCTAACCTTGAGCAGCTAAGCCAGGCCCAATGCCCTCTGAGTCTCTGACCCTCCCGCAGCAGCCCTCCCGCTCCTCGACAACCCTCTCCCCCCTCCCCGGCGCCGTCCTCCCTCTCCCTTTGCTCGTCCTGGCACCGCCCTCCACTCCCTCCGCCGCTCGGCGCCGCTTTTTGCCCCTGTGCATCCCCAAGAAGGAGCTGCTTCAGCACCGCCGCCCTCTACTCCCTCTACCCCGTCCGGCCGCCCCATGCTACGCTCCCTACTCTGCTCTCGTCACCCCTCACGTAGCCCTCCAGCCGCCACCCTCCACTCCCTCACACCCCTCCCGCCATCTGCAAATTTGTGGGTTAAACTCCTATTGGTTGCGCGGTAGTTTAGTAAGGCCTCGTTTGGTACGGTTCCAGATTCTAGTAGAAACGGAAACGGTTCCAGATTCTTGGTAGAAACGTTTCAGGTAGAATCAAAATCACTTTCTGCAAACCGTTTGGTATGGTTCCAGAGTAGAAACATGGTTGAGAGTGATTCCGCTACGGTGTGGAAAAAGAAGAAACGTTCCAAGGAGAATCGTTTTGAGTTTTAACCCGTTTAGCTGGGTTTCTCCCAGATTCTAGTAGAAACAGCTCGGTTCCAAGTTGCCAAACGGGCCTAAGTCTCTTAGAACTATATTCCTTTGTAAGGATTCTATCACCATGATTTTTATGCCATGACCTGTTCATGATCATAGTATTGGATTGTATGTTGTATTCTAACTTTTGTGGCCAGCTGTTGTTCAAACAATTATTTCAAAAGCTGGTTGATGCAATACCACTTGTTGCCCTAATTAGCTATGTTTGTTTCATGTTTCTAAGGCACTTGAAATCTAAAATAATCTATTTCTACCTTTGTTATTTCAGGAGCTATGAAACAAGAGGCAACAACGTTTAGACCAAGGGAAGTAGTTAAACATGTACTCCAAACTGCTGCAGCATCTCTGAAGAAGGAATTGACCCTTGAAGGGTGCATAGGTGATGATGTTCCGTTGGAGGTTTTGAGAATTAGCTATCTTTTGTTCTGTGCTTTTTTTTTCTATAATCTTCAGGTTCTGTTTTCATGTATCTACAAATTGAAATTCAATTGCCTTAAGAAAGAAAATGATGTACCTATTTATAAAATTTAAGTATTTGCAGGGCAGGAGAAATATTTGGCAATTTAGGGATTTAGCCGACTGAGAAATGCTATCATTCATTTCAGTATTTTTTTCATATTTGTATAGGTCATTGGTGATGTGCTAAGGATTCGGCAAATTCTGACCAATTTGATCAGGTAAGGCTTTCATATTGTATATTAGGTTCCCAGTTCTCGTTATGATTTCGCTACAAGTGATATAGAAGGTTAATTATTTCCTTTTCAAACCACAAGTACGACCTTCTCTTCTGTCATCTGCAGTTTCAGTAATGAACAACACAAAGTTGTTTGGTGGCACGTTCATGTGATATGATCCTCCCAACATGTTAGAGGATAGTAGGCTGTTTGGAAATGGTTTTACGTTAGTGGAAGATAGTTCTGCTACCTCTGCTGCTCATCAGTCAAATGGTCTATGTTAGGAGCACAGCTGAAGAATGGGTTTCCAGTTCCCAAGGTGACAAAGCATCAGTTTCAAGGGCTAACATTCGTGAGGAAAGAAAACCTTGCGAAGTTCCTGAAGATCAGCACTTAACTAGAAATCCAAGTGTTCTCCAAGTAGCAATAAGGCAAAGATCCTCCCTGTTGAAGATAACAAGATCAACATAATAGTGGCCATGACCATTGTTGAGCCTTGTGTCTGTGTGATGTAATTTTAATATTGTCTATTTGTCTTGTCTCTTTCATGGAGACATTGAGTCATATTCATGTTATTGTGATATTATTTACATATCGTTCTATGTTCCGTAACTTTTTGTATGGGTATCGTTGAAATTGAATGTACTTTTGTAACTTTGTTGGACTACCTGATAAAATAACTTATTAAATTGTGGTAGTTCTGTTGCATTCAAACTCACACGGTTGAATAATCATTGTGATATGTATGTTATATCCGGTATATATTCTCACGAGATATACGACAAAAAATATTCGGTACCATATTGATTCTGCTCCGTATTTACTTCGAGTCCATCACTGATATTATTCGTGTTGTATTCATATCTGGTATTATCCGTATCCGATTCTGAATCCAACAAAAAAACATAGTTTAAGATAAAAAAAGAACAATATCCGATCAAATCCAAATTAATTGCATCCCTAGTTGCCATCACATCGTCTTGTGCATGCATGCCTGCACATTCCTATCGATGTCTAGTATGCACACATTGCCCAAGTCTTGCATGCATGCCAACCTGCCCATGCATGCGCCGATAGCTGTTGGTTATGCGTGCACTCTGCTGTTGCTGCTGATTTGCTGCGGCTGCTGCCGTTAGCCACGGTGTTAGGGTTTTCAGATCTGTCTTTGAGATGTCGGCGGCTGTGAGGCGATTTGGAAGAGTGATACGCTGATATTGTTGGTAAAAGGGCCAATATTTACAATTGTGATATAAAAAAGGATATGACATAAATGGATACACATTTTACACGAAAAATTAGGATATAAAGAGCATAAACCAAAACAGCAGTGTCCACATAGATATATTCAATACCACTGGATCAACGAGGGGCTCGTACTATGAGTTCATAGAGAAGATTTGGGAACTCAACTACGTACCTTTTAAGATCCCCTTGTTTCGGTGACGTTGGGTCCACCTCCAGGTGAAGGTTGATAAGTACGGCATTACTGCTGTGGACCTCGAACGTATCGGATATAAAGACGAACCATTTGTACTCGCTAATCAAGTTGTTCAATTCTATATAACTGACCCGTCCAACAAGAAGCGCCACATAGTTCTTCAGGGAAAAGGAGGGATTATCGAAGTTGAGAATGTAGTAGATGAGAAAGAATACAATCAATTTGATGAATTGCCTTCTATCGGAAATGGCATAACAGTCGAGAAAGAACAACCTGAGAAAGCTAGTTACACATGCGTCGATCATCATGAAAGGCTAAATTTTATACAAAAGAATAAGCAAGTGTAGTTATGGTGAGGTTGCCATGTTTATTTGTCATGTCTAAAAATAAATCAAAAAAACAATATAGGTAACCGTCTATCACAAACAATATATAACCGTCTATCGCAGACAGTTCTATGATACCTACATATCACAGAAGGTTCTATCATAGAACCGTTTGTGATACCTATATGTGGAACTGTATGCGATAAGTGTCACTTATTATATATATCGTTCTAGGTTTTTTGCCCGTCACACTTCTCACTCAACGAAATGAAAACCGTCCTCCGCCTCCTTTCGGAGCCCATCGCCATCGCCTATTCTCAATGCTGCCTCCCCTGAGCCTGCATGCGTCCTCCTTGAGCTTGTCGCCACTACTTGTCCTCAACGCCTCCACCATCAATTATCGCCACCACTCCTGAATCCGTTGTAGTTCGTGATCAGGTTTGTCTTACTAAACTATGTTGGGAAATCATGATATTATTACCCTGCATTGTTATTGTTAATTGGTTAATAATAAATGTTAATGAGTGCTACTATGGCCAAATATATTGATTGAATCATTCTCCATGTGTTGTTAAGCATATTGCACCCTACATGATTGTGTTCATTGGTTCCCATCTGATAATACATATTGCTCAAGTTATTTTTAGTTTTTGCAATTAAGAGAAAACAATGGTAGCTTAGTAAGTGCTTTGACTACTTTGAATGCTGCTTTTGTTAAAACTAGCCAAATTACTCGAGTTGTTTTCTGTATTAGATTAATATACGAACATTATAATATGTTTGTGCCAAAATGAGTGGTGTATATGCATTAACAACACATAGACATGTTATAATGTTATAATAAAGACATCAATAGTCTGGTGATGGAAATTTTGGCATTGTTCGAGACCCAGGAAACGCCATACGTGTATTGTGACGGTATGCATTGCTAATGGCGGCAAAGGCATGAAAGAACTTTAAGAGCACGCTTGTCAGCAATTACGTGAAGGAGGAAATGACTCCCTTCGAGAAGTATGGGTTCATTGATGAAAACGTATGGAAATAATTTGTTGAGATGAAGATAACGGAAGAATTTGTGCTTCAAAGTGAAGTGCACAAGGCTCTCCAGGCAAAAAAACACCCACCTTCACAAACTTGGCACTGCTAGTTATATGTGGTAAGCGCGCAATATAGGAGGGAGGTAAGTGCTGCACTAGTTGTTATACTTGTTGATTTGTACTTTATACGCAACTCAAAGTTAGGTTGATTGACCATGGTGACATACCTGTGTAGGTTTCACTGGGTTCTTATTGTAATTGTAATAAGAAAGAACTGGGTAATCTACCTTGATTCCTCAAAGGGCAGCACCGACTTGAGGCCTACCGCATAATTACTCAATAGGTAATCATATTTCCACCATAGATAACTATGTTGTAGGTCATTCAATGTGTATGTTGCTCATAGAATGGCTCAGGCTAACCTATCGGAATCACGTAGGTCGTTCAAAGTGTACAGAATTTGTGGAGGGCCATCCAAGGGAGGGTCACAGCTAAACCATAATTTGAAATTTTCGGTATTCACTAGTATACAATAATCCTATATCACACTCTGTAATATGTCTCTCGACTAACCAATTCTATTTTTGCAGTGTCACCAGTAGCCAAAGGAAAGTAACCTATGTAGATTCAACATTTGCCACAACATTCAACTCATCATTAGCTAGTACAACGAAGACCAATGATATGGAGATATGCCAATCTTGCAATAATTATTTCATACTTATCAATTTATATATGTGTACTACTTTAATCTTCTAATCAATAGGTTGCTAAATACGCTACAACCACATTGGAACATGTCAATCTGGGAAAATTTCGAGAACAACTCGTTTCCTTCTTGGTGTGTGAGGTTATAAACCCAAAAGATGAATTCTGCTGTGCCTAACCTGACGAGTAAAACTAAACTAGTAGTGTTTTACATGTTGTGAATTAGCACTTGGGTTAATTTGTGAAACTTGTGTTGTGAATTTGTGAATTGTAGTGGCATATGTGTACTTTGTATTCAATTGGTTAATATATCTGAGTTGATAATGGATTTGTTGTGGTGTAATATGTAATTTGCTTGTGATGTGATGTAGTCTAAGTTAATTTGTGATGGTATATGTTGTCGGGACTCGGTTGTGCAAATCCAAACCCTCTGTGTATTCAACATTAGTCCAGGATCACGCTAGTGCACATAGTCTCAACATGGATGAAATATCACAATCATACATGGTGGAATAATAAATAAAGACCCATCTATTAATATAACCTGTTTAACCAACCTTATGGTTAGCTTACAAAAGTACGCCTCGCAGGGCAAAGACTCAAATGAAAGAGAACTGCAACGAAAAATAAAGACTCGTAATGACCAATCAATATGCCATAGGCAACTGACTGGGCTCGCACCTTAACTCGACGGCTCCTCCTGGTACTTCTCCTCTAAAGCTGGTGTTGATTTCTCCTCAGTTGGTGTTTGTATTGTTGCAAGGGGGTGAGTACATAAAGCACTTAGCAAGTCATGCACAGAATGCAAGTCTAATAACTACATGCATAGCTTATTTCAAATGAATGGCTAAGTGTTATTTTGCAATAAACAACATTCACAAATAAACATAATAGATTGCAAAGCAGTAAACCAGTAATAACAATAATAAAGTTCACAATTATTTTCCAAGTAAACAATTACTCCTCCTTATATGAATTTCATATTTCCAACAAAAACCTCCACCAAACCTATGTTCATTTTATGAAAATCTAACCCTTGACTGTAATTCCCAAGCATTGTCCAATACCGCGAACACAGCTATTCGAATAGTTTTGACACTCTGCAGAGGTTATACACTTTACCACAAGATACAATCACTCACAACACAGGCAAACATCCATAACAAAGCCTTTTGAAAACTTCTATCACAACATATGAACCTCTCCAGTATTGCCTTCACTACCACTCCCCTCACACAGACCCGAAGTATAGGACCGACACATACTGTTGGATGGGTACCTCAGCACAGGCACGCTCCCCCGTACAGTTACACCCCTATGTAAAAGTCACCCTGAGGTATCACATGCAAGATATTGGTAACTTACTCAACTAGGTCTGTCCTATTTCAGACATGTGGTTGTATGTTTGTCCCAGTTCAAAGGCTTGCAAGGTTAAGTCCTTAATTAACCAAGGCAAGACTTCCTTCTGTCAACACTTTTGGCACACAGCCCTCACACACTCATCAACCCATTGCCACATAGGCCCACCTAGCACAAAGCCTCTTGCCACTTGCCCGAGTCTAAATTATTTCCCACCCTAGTTGATTATTGTACAACACATGTCAATAACAACTCAACATCCATATAGATCCACACACGCCTCTACATATCAACATCATCATGTGGCAACATCACACCATTTCCATAAATACATTCCATATTCCATTAATCAATATTAAGTTTGTATTCCAAAATTATAACAATAACACGTTGCATGGCTAAGCAAACTAATTACAATCTCGCAACCCATGTTGGCAAATTAATAGTGTCCAACTAATAAACAACAATCCTACTATGACAACGGAATCATGGCATACAAATAATAGTGACAATGTGGCATAAATCAAATAGGTTGATTAACTATTCCCAAATTAATTTAAAATCATTTTTAATTGAATTAGCATGCAATAATTTAAAATAGCATAATTTTAAAACATGGTATCAACATGATCAAACCACAACATGCCTTGGAAAAGCTCTTGATTATGCTCTGGACTTGCTGCTTGGGTCAGCACTTATCCTACGAAGCCTTTGGGCACCTCGAAGTTTACGCGTAACGAATAAATAAATAAGTAAATATCTCCTAAACGGCTGAACGAAAAATTGATTTATTGAGCTCTAATGAAACTTAAGATTATGATATTGTGGAGTATGTGAACCCTAGGTATGCATACGACGGCCCGCAAGTACCCATCAAGAAGGGACTCCTGTGAGACCCCAGATCAGCTATCCGAAATCTCCTGTGTATTTTCGTACTAGTCCCAGATCAGTAGCTAGTACACACAGTCAACAGTGATACGTCATTGCCGAACATAATGAAATGGTAACATAAATAATAAAGTATGGGCCACACGGCCACTTATTACAATACTCGGTCACGAGACCGGAGACACGACAGCGGAAGCAAAAGCGACAAAGAGCGAACACCAGAAACACCACAGGCGACGACAAGATACGCGACTAGCTATCTTGGCAATCTTCCTCAAATTCTTCGGTGTAGAACTCACCGTCTTCAGCGGCGTCCTGGTAGTTCTCTGATGTTGGACAAGATGTGTAGCACGTGAGTACAAAAGTACTCAGCAAGTCGGGGATAGTATGTATATGTGGGGCTTTCCAAAGGAAGGCTTAATACGGTTCATTTGCATAAAGCCAAATTTCATCAAATCATACTTAAGTATAATTTTCATAAAGCACATTTCAATAATTATTTTAACAATTGAATTATTTAATATGGCAGTGAAGGTTCTATCCACCATCACCAATATAAAGGCTCTAACCGCCAATTTTTAAAAGATTAGTTTAATCACATATGACTCTTTCCGTAAGACATAAAACAGGTTCTTTCCACCTTATTGGCTCAATCCGCCATTACACATCCGAGAGTTCTAACCACTCCCGAATCCTGAAACCAACACCGTTTAATTTTAAAACCAAAACCAAAGTCTACCAATATGAAAGCATTCTTTGCTTTGTCCTTGACCGTAGACACGGCTATTCGAATAGTTTTAACTCTGCAGAGGTGTACAGCTTTACCGACAAGACATGATCATCTCTTGTTGCCTTCGGATTAACACACTTCCTTTGGCGTGCCGGCAGAGAGATCATGACAAGGCCTTTACAATGTATACACCTAACCCGACCCACCCGCTGAGGTTTCACCACTGTTAGGGTTCTAGCCACCCAGTAAAGAAGCCCCCTCTTGCGCCATGTGAGAAAAACAGTCTTGCCTCTATTCGGCACTCACATTCCACCATTTGGTGAGTCTAAGTTAGGTTTCTACAAATTATTTAGCCAGGTCGTACCATTATAGACATGTGGTAGTACGGTTATGCTTAGAATGGACAATCATAAGTGTCGGTCTTTATTTGACTTGGGGCGGCACTTGCACAATACAACTAGTGCTCGATCCGCACCCACCCGACATTCCATTCCGCCCAAGTCCAAACCATTTTTCCTTTTCTTTTTATTCTATAAAAACAGTACCAAAATCTTTATAATCATTTCCAAATCACACTTTAAATCATCATTTTTGAATAATCCCACCCATGGGTCATTTTCATCAATGTTGGCCCTAAGCAATTCTACCGTACTATTCGACGAAGGTCACCATATAGAATAAACATGGCATAGCAAATGTCCTAGGGTTACAAGTAAACATGGATGTCAAAAACAAAGGAGGTATTCCCAATCGGATTAACTATTCTCTTACATTTGACATACGATGATAAACATAGCATGCAAGTTTATAAAACCTTGTAAACACATTTGTAAACATAGGGTCAACATGCGTCAAGGAGACTTGCCTTCGGTCGCAACGAGGTCGTCGAACGCTTGAAGTTCGGCGGCGGGGTCGGCGATCTCGGCGAGGTCCTCGGCTACGCACAAAACGAGAAAACAAATAAATACAAGAAAATAAATAAAATCCAAAAATTACCAAAGTAATACTGGAAGGTAGGTATTGATTTTAGATGAATTTAGGAATTTGAACGGAGTCAATCGGAGTTCGGACGGAAAAGATATGAGCTTCCGAAGTTCGAAAACCCTGAAAAATCGAAAACGAGGGAATATTCCTGGAATATTCCTTTTTCTATTTTTTTCTGATTTTTGGATTGGATGGAGTCTATGCCATGCGGGCCCATGATGTCATAGAGGGGAGGAGGCTTCTTCTCCAAGCCTCATGGCCATGGCCATGGGAGCAAAGATGGAGCTTAGAGGGCCCGAGGGGCGGCTGGCGGCGGCTTGTGGTTCATGGGCGGGCGAAGGCGAAGGAAGCTGAAGACAGTGAAGGCGACGGGCGCGCTGGCACGCATGGGTGGGCGCATGGCGGCGCGGCGACGGCGACGGCCGGCCGGAAGCACGGGCACGCACAAAAAAAAACAGAGAACGTCGTTTTTTCTGAAATTTCCAAAAATTCGCAATAATTTACATGAAACATGGCAAAACAAATTGATGGATCACCAAGGAGACATCTAGAGGAGCTTACACGTGCAAGGAATTGATCAATCGCTCGCCGGAGAAGATGAAATCGATGAAAAACGGAGTTCCGGCCGAAGTGACCAAAACTTGAAATTCGTCTTCAATTCTTGATGGAACCTAAAATTGATAGATGAATTAGAAACTAGACTCCCACACAATCACAAGGAAACAAACAGAATGAGGATTGACCCACCGGAGAGGGAGGAACAAGGACGAACACGAAGAACACCCGAAAACGTGTTTCCTCGGCTGTTTTCTTGATCTAGCGGATGAACGAGGTGGAGAGGCTAAGAGTGAGTGCTACCACCGGGAAGAGCGTCCTAATACGAAGCAATGAGAGGTGTAAGCACGCCGTTTGGAGAAGAAACGGCCGAGTTATGAGTAATTAAAGAAATTTTGGTTTTAGGCGGATTGTTCAAATTCCGGTGAGATCCCGGGTTGACGATCGTGGGGGATGGAAAGGTCACGCCGATACGGATTCAACGGATCTGGTCGTGATTGATTTGGGGCATTATTTGAGGAGTTATGAAGGAATTAAAGAGGAGGTAGCCATGGATGAGCTTGAAGCTCCATGCTCTGTACGTTGACATTCCAAGGTAGAAGATGAACACTGTAGCAAGGCCACGTGGCATCCTCCAGTTGGCCAATGATTATGCGAAGTGACGCCCTAGAGAAAAATTAACAAAAATTGTCTAAAAATTCCTAGAACCATTTTGGAATATTTGGAACCTAATAAAATTGGTTTTGCAGAATTTGGATGAAATTTGTGGAATTGAATATTCTGGAGCGAATAGCGGGCATTAAATAAAAGCCGCGCGAGATAAAATACCAGAGAGCTTCCAAAAATCTTGGGAATCATTCCAAAAATCATTTTGGAATATTTGGGACCTAGTTGAAGTGATTTCGGGATTTTTGGAGTATTTTTGGACTCAGGTGAAATTTCGGGTATCGGCGGGAACCGAGAAATTCGATTTTTCAAACGGAAGGGAATTGAATCCCGATTTTGGATGGGAAAGGATGCCAGGTTAACATAAACACCAAGGAAACTCCAATTTTTGAATTTAATTAACTTAAATTAGATTTTTCCCAGAAAGCGAAACTGAGGATGTTACAACTCTCAGGGGTGATTATAACGGCTCGGGTACCAGTCGGACTCTCATGATCGTGGGCTTCCAGAAAGGATAGAAGATGATAACCAACTATTGTTAGGAAAGATATGATTGTATCCCGGAGATAGAATCTCCGTCTTGTAATCGATCTTGATTCCACCCTGTAACCGACTCAGGTCCCTCTGCCCCTTACCCATATAAAGGGGCCGAGGGGTACCGGGCACAAGAGAGAGACGAGAAGACATGACATGTACATCTCATAATTACAGAACACAGAACTAGGGTATTACCTCCACCGCCGACGGCCTGAACCTGTCAAATCCCTTGTCTTGTCTTACCATCGAGTTTAGATCTAGCGCATAGCCCCATATAAATTATTGCTGACAACAAACATCGACAGTTGGCGCGCCAGGTAGGGGAAGCGCGAAGATTAATCTCAACGAGCTCGATGGGTTCCATCAACGGAGATAGCATCACCTTCACTCCTGGTCAAGTATTCTGCTTCGGGAGTTTCCACTTCATCGCCAACAAGCTTGGCACGCTCACCCTTTCGGACTCAGATCAGATTCGATCTAGGAGGGACCTAGATAACGTTTCTGCTGGACTCACGCTCGGATCCGGAAAGGCCACGGCCATATACCCACGGGTGGTGCACCAGAAGCCCTCCTCTTGACCCGAACACGACGAGAACCCAGTCAGGGAAGAGTTTTTTCCATATTCCCCCTGCACAAAGATCGACTTCTGTACAGTGTGCATGATTGGGGATGGTCACTCCGAATCACAATACCGACAGGAGAACGAAGAAGCAACTAATGTAGAGCGCCTTCGCCATGAGACCCAAGAAGCATGCACTCGGTCACTCAAAAACCGAGCCTATAATGCTAACGAGGACATCCTGCACGAAAAGGTGGGAAACCAATCGATTTTCCGCACACCACAGCAAAACAATGTGGCCTCAAAGATGCTCCTCGACACCTTGGGCTCAATCCTCGAGCCCGACAGCCCGGCTACCCCGATTATGGCACAAGTTAAAGCCATGGTAACGGCGGCAGCAATCCAGCACAACCAACGAGATCAGGCGGCGACGAAACCTCCTTGCACACATCAGAGATGCACACGGCAAGCAGTTGGACTAGCAGCAATCGGGCGAGGAGCAGTCGGCGCAAGCTCCCTTGTGGCGGGGACTTGCGTTCGACCATCCACCGCGACCTCCGCCACGATCTCAACACTAGGAGACAGGAGTGGGAAGCCACCGAGCGACGCCAACGCGAGGACGACTGTGAGCGCTTCGGTACTGACTACCACCATGACACCAATGTCACGATAATAACCGGCGTCACGATGACAACCGCAACGACTGGGAGCATCAAAACGCGATCCTCAGCAGACGCAAGAACCACCACCATCCGATCGCCGTGACGACAATGATCACCGAGTGTAATCTCCGTCATTACGCCACTCACCCCGCTGGGACGAGGAGCCCATTGACGGAGTCCGAGCGTTCACCTCTTGCCTCCGCCGAGTGGTATGGCCCAACGGTTTCAACCCCAAGGGCATTATCAAGTTTGACGGGGAAAGAGATCCCGAAGCCTGGCTACAGGTCTAAACCCTAGCGGTTAAGGCGGCCGGCGGCGACAGCAGCGTAATGGCAAACTACTTGCCAGTCATGCTTGCCCCGTCGGCTCAAGCATGGCTTACAGGGCTACCAAGGAATTCCATATATTCCTAGGGAGATCTCTATGAGCAGTTTATTACAAACTTTCAGGGCACTTACGAGAGGCCTGGAACCCCATGGGATATGTATCAGCTTCATCAGAAGAAGAACGAGTCCCTACGAGATTTCATCCAGCGCTTTACACAGAAAAAGAATACGGTTCGGGACATCTCGGATGCGGTTGTCATCGCGGCATTCTAGAAAGGAGTGAGCGATCCTGACCTCATCAAGAAGATGTCCCAGAAACCTCTGGTTATGGTAAGGGAATTGTTCATCCTAGCTGACCGATATACTACAGGCTCAGATGCCTTAGCCGAACGCCGAGAGGATCGTCCGCAACAGAAGGACAAGAAAGACCACGCCGAGTCCTCAAAGCAGAAGGACAAGAAGTGGAAGGGCGAAGAGCTAGTCGCAGCAGCTAAGCGCGCTCGGACAAAGGTGCCGCAAGCCAAGGACTACGACGAGGTAATGAACGCGCAGTGCCACTTCCATCCAAAAGGAAAGCACGTCGTGAAGGATTGCTTTACCCTGAAGAGATTTGCGCGGGAAAATAACAAGCAGTCAGACCCCCAAAAAAAGGGGAAGGCGAGCAAGAAAGGAGATTCTCCCGTAGAGGACGACTACCAAGAGATCTAGAATGAACTCAACTTCTTATTCGGGGGCTCAAGCGCATACTAGTCCAAGTGGAGGCAAAAGATCACCGCTCGGGACATCGACGCAATCACGCCCGTGACCCCCCAATACTTGTGGTGGTCCAAAGTCCCAATCACATTTGACCGCTCGGATCACCTCGAGCACGTACCGTACCCAGGCAGGTACCCCTTGGTGCTAGACCCTATCATCCGCAGTGTGAAGCTCAAAAAGGTGCTCATCGATGGCGGAAGCGGGCTCAACATCCTATTCGCGAAGACCTTCGATGACATGAAGATCCATCGCTCAGAATTGAGGTCAAGCTCATCACCATTTCATGGGGTAATCCCCGGGACATCCTCCATACCACTTGGGCAGATTACCTTGCCCGTTACATTCAGCACGAAGGACAATTATCGGACCGAGCACATGAGTTTTGAGGTAGCCAATTTGAGACAGCGTATCATGCTATCTTAGGGAGACCGGACTTAGACAAACTCATGGTGGTGCCACACTACACCCACTCGGAGCTGAAGATGATGGGCCCAAAGGGTGTTATCATGGTGCGTGGTGACGTCAAGCAGTCTTTCCTATGTGATAGGGAGAGCTGCGAGCTAGCCGACGCAATACGGGCATCGACCGACTTGGAAAAACTCCGACTAGCAACTTCCGTGCAGCAGGATGAAGACATCCCCACCAAAAAGTAGGCTAAGTCAGGAATGAAGCCTGACAAAGAGGTCAAAAATATAGCACTCAACCTGTCCAGCCCATCCAAAACGGCTTTAATTGGGATAGGGCTCGATGAGAAATAGGAAGACGCGCTCATCACCTTCCTCCGGGCGAACCAAAACATCTTTGTGTGGAGGCCGTCCGACATGCCTGATGTTCCAAGGGAGGTGATCGAGCACGCCCTCAATGTCGATGAGAAGGCGAAGCCCGTCAAGCAGCGACTCCAGCGGTTTGCTCAAGACCGACGGGACACGATCAGGGAGGATATCACTAAACTTTTAGCTACAGGTTTTATAAAAGAAGTGTATCATCCGGGCTGGTTAGCAAACCCGGTTCTCGTTCACAAAAAGAATAAAAGTTGGTGCATGTGTGTTGACTATACCGATCTTAACAAAGCATGTCCCAAAGACCCATTCGGGCTGCCTCGCATCGACCAAGTGGTGGACTCAACTGCTGGCTGCGAGCTCCTGAGTTTCCAAGATGCCTAATCAGGGTATCTGTGAAATCATGTGCTGAAAAATTGGCTTATATTTGAATTTGCGAAATATTGCTTTAGTGCTCGTGCGTGTTTGAGTTCAGAAACAGAGTCTTCTTTTGGCACCGGACCAAATTTCGCCTTGCGCCGGACCAAATTTTTTGGTTCGCCGTCATCATGTTTTTGAGGATTCAAGTTAATTCAGAAACATCGTTTTTCCCATGTACAACAAACCAAGTTTGTTGGTCTGTCGTAAACATGTTTTTGGAAACCTCATTCTCCCATGTACAACAAACCAAGTTTGTTGGTCTGTCGTAAACATGTTTTTGGCAACCTCATTCTCCCATGTACAACAAACCAAGTTTGTTGGTCTGTCGTAAACATGTTTTTGGCAACCCCATTTTCCCATGTACAACAAACCAAGTTTTTTGGTCTGTCGAAAACATGAATCTGAGTCCTTTTGTGCTAGACCAAGTTCTTGAAAAACAGTAAGTTTTACATGTACGATAAACCAAGTTTTTTGGTCTGTCGTAAACATGAATCTGAGTCCTTTTGTGCTAGACCAAGTTCTTGAAAAACAGTAAGTTTTACATGTATGCTGGACCAAATTTTTTTTGGTCCGTCGTGAATGGGTTTTTGAGTGACTTTTTCATGTGTACGCCAGACCATATTTTTTTTGGTCCATCGTGAATGCGTTTTTGCTTGATTAGGGTTTTGAGCAAATTTGAAATTGATTTTCGGTTTAAACTTTGAGATTATGAAATTGGTGAAAATTTCATGATGCTTGTTTTGAAGTGGACTTTATGCAATGCTCGTGTGAGTATTTTCATGGACTAATATTGAGTCAAGTCACGGACTTGTGCTCGGAATCGTTTTGTGGTTTGTTCATGTGCAGGTATTGCTTGAGGGCGAACGTGGTCGATGACGGGACCGGAACTAGGTTCATGGAGGAACTGAGGTCTGAGACTAGGTTCGAGAGGAACTGAGGTCTTGGTGGTCAAGGATGTCATGCGGGACGTTCGGGCTAAGAGAATGGTGCACATGAAGAATGATTAGTCACGTGAGAATGACAGGAGGTCATTCGCGTGCAAAGTGTTAGTCACGTGAGTATGGTAGGGTTGCCATACGCGTGCAAGAGTTGTACTCGGCCAGGTTGGGCCAAGTGGAGGTTTTGTTGAATACATACTCTTTCTAGGATTAGGAGTGGGTCTCCTACTAGGATTAGGAATTGTATTCAGGACTCCTTGTGTTTTGCTCCTTAAATAGGAGGGGTGTCTCCTGTTGAAGGGCAACGAAGTAGAGCTGAGCGCATTGAGAGCCTCAAGCTCAGTTTTAGGGTTTGTACTCTTTTGATGGGAGTACTTTAGACAAAGGAAATAAAGATCAATTCTTCCAAAATTCTTGTGTGCTACAGTAACCGCGTTACTACAGTGTTTCTGTTTTGGTTCTTGTTTACATGCTTGTTCTAATTCTAGATTGGTTTTTGATCTTTGAGTTTCATCTTGATTTGATCCATCAAAAACCTTTCTAGGGTATTGATTTAGAGTTCCTCAAAGTCCAGTTGATTAATCCTTTGGAGATCTTGTTTAATCTTGAAGTTTTGATTAGATTAATTTTCGTCAAGTTCTGGAACAGCAAGCTTGCGAAGCTCATAACTTTTGATCCGTAAGTTCGATCGAGCTGATTCTTTTTGTGTTCGATTCATATTGGAATATAGTTTCTTGTGTCCAAATTTTAGATAGATCTAATGGTTGGATCTCCAGGAATTTGCATTTTATCGAACCTCTGTCATTCTATTTTTGTCGAATACGAGGCAATTATTTGGTTCCGTTTTGGGTGAACATTTAGTAGATTGAAAATTTGGTTTTAACTTCTGCACAATCATTCACCCCCCTCTGATTGCTATTTTCGTATACTTCGATCCTACAGTATCACTAGATCAATCTCAAGGAAGAAGACTGCATCAAGACTTCGTTCATCACGCTGTTTGGAGCCTTCTGCTACGTCACGATGCCATTCAGGTTGAAAAACGCTGGCACGACCTATCAGCACGTGATACAGCTATCTTTTCACACTCAACTCGGATGCAATGTGGAGGCATATGTGGACGACGTCATGGTCAAGACTTGGCTGAGGGGGGACCTTATCTCCGACTTAGCCGAGACGTTTGAAAGCCTAAGGGCTTATAGAATGAAGCTCAATCCCGAGAAGTGTGTTTTCGGAGTCCCTTTGGGAAAACTTCTTGGCTTCATTATGTCCCACCATGGCATTAAGGCAAACCCTGAGAAGATCAACGCCATCATGAGGATGAAGCCACCGACTGGTCAGAAAGATGTTCAAAAACTTACAGGCTGCATGGTGGCACTCGGCAGATTCGTCTCTCGCCTTGGGACACGGGGGACACCGTTTCTTAAGCTCCTCAAGAAACAGGACAAGTTCCAGTGGACCGCGGAGGCACAACAGGCTTTCGAAGATCTCAAGACCTTCTTAACAACACCCCCAACACTAGCTTCCCCAATGCTAGAAGAGCGCCTCATGCTTTACATAGCAGCAATGACTCACGTAGTCAACGCAGCAATCGTTGTAGAGCGAGAGGAGCTAGGACACGTGCAAAAGGTACAACGTCCAGTCTACTTCATCAGTGAAGTATTGGGCGAGTCCAAGGTACGATCCCCGCTGATAAAAAAATTGCTATATGCTGTATTGGTCACTTCCCGCAAGCTCAAGCATTATTTCCAAGAGCACGTAATTTCGGTGATCACCGCCTTCCTGATCGGAGACATACTCCACAACAAGGAGGCCACCGGGAGGACTGCAAAGTGGGCAGACGAGCTTGGAGCCTTCGAGATTACATTCAGGCCTTGCAAAGCCATCAAATCGCAGGCACTTGCCAACTTCACCGCCGAGTGGACGAACTGCAAAACCCTATGCCCACCAAGGATCTCGAGTACTGGACGATGCATTTCGACGGTTCCCTCACACTCAACGGCGTGGGAGCAGGTATAGTATTTGCCTCTACGAAAGGAGAAAAGCTGAAATATGTCCTTCAGATTCATTTTCCAGCATCAAACAACACAGCCGAGTACGAGGCTCTCATCCATGGACTCCGTATCGCCATTTCGCTCGGAATCCAATGATTGGCGGTTCGCGGAGACTCTCATCTCGTGATCAACCAAGTGCAAAAGGACTGGTCATGTGTTGATGATAAGATGGCTGCGTACTACCTGGAGGAGTGCAAGCTGGAAGATAAATTTGCCAGGCTGGGTTCCAGTCGGACAGCAGTGCCGCCTGGAGTATTCGTCGAAGAGCTCCATAAACCTACGGCAAGCTCGCGACAAGAAGACAAGTCGGGGTAGCAGTCAGCCTACACTGATGTGTTAGTCATCAACCCCGACTAGACAACCCATTATTTGGATTACTTAATGAGAGACAAAATTCCCGAAGATCGCACGCAAGTAGAGCGCATCACACGCAGAAGTAAAAACTATATGGTAGTCGAGGAGGAGCTCTTTCGAAAGAGTGCTTCCAGGGTACTCAGACGATGCATATCAGAATAGGAGGGAAGAAATCTCCTCCGGCAAATCCACTCGAGAATATGCGGACATCATGCAGCGTCAAGGACCCTAGTCGGAAAAGCTTATCGCCAGGGCTTCTTCTGACCGACAGCGGTAACAGACGCAGAGGACATCGTACGTCCTACAAAGGATGTCAATTCTTTGCCTAGCAAATCCATGTGCCAGCACAAAAATTGCAAACCATCCCAATCACCTGGCCATTCCCAGTCTAGGGACTTGACATGGTCGGGCCCATGCAAAGGGCACAAGGCGGCTTTACTCACCTTTTCATCGCCATTGATAAGTTCACAAAGTGGGTCGAAGCCAAGCCTGTCGCCACCATCACAGCGACCAAGGCCAGGGAATTCTTCCAAGAAATTGTGGTCCGCTTCGGCATTCCAAACAGAATCATAACAGACAACGGCACTTAGTTCAGAGGGGCCGAATTTCAAGACTGGTGTGAAGAACTCGGAATCAAGATCTGCTTTGCTTTCGTAGCGCATCCGCGGAGCAATGGTCAGGACGAACGAGCCAACGGCATGGTGTTGCAAGGACTAAAAGCAAGGGTATTCAATCGCCTCAAGCCATACGCCAAGTGGTGGGTCAAGGAATTACCATCGGTACTTTAGGGGCTGGGGACTTCTCCCAGCAAAGCAACCGGGCAGTCACCCTTTTTCCCGGTATACGGTTCTGAGACGGTCCTACTCACCTAGTTGGAATTCGGATCCCCGAAGGTCCAGAGATACAAAGAGGACGAGATAGAGGAAAACCGAATAGAAGACATCGACCAACTAGAGGAGGCCAGGGACATCGCCACAATCCAGTCGGCCAAATACCTCCAGGGTCTACGGCGCTACCATGATCGCAATGTGCGGAGCCGCGTCTTCTCAAAAGGAGACTTGGTTCTAAGAAAGAATAAAAAAGCAAGCACAAGCTCTCCCCAAGCTGGGAAGGCCCCTAAATTGTCGACGAAGTAACGCGCCCGGGGGCTTACAAACTCAAGCGAGAAGATGGTGTCATCATCGGCAATACATGGAATGTAGAACAACTACGCCGCTTTTACACTTAAACTCTTTGCTCACCCGTGCCATTATAAACAAAGTTATTCCTTGCCTTATGACTTAATTGTTGCTCAACTAACCCCTAAGCCGGGGGCTACACTTAATAAGTGCATGTTTGCACGTGCATGCGTTCTCGAAATAAAAGTTCCTGCTTTACGATTCAGTTGTTGTTCAACTAACTCCTAAGTCGGGGGCTACACTTAATAAGTGCGCACTCTCATGAGTGTGATTAGGCTCCCTTTTTTCCTTTTGTAACAACTTCTGCTAGGTCTGAGTGCGCAAACCCCGAATGGCGAAACTTTGAAATGACGAGATCTAGTCACTCGGAAAGCGCGTCTGGGTCAAAGTGCCATGAGCCGAGTCCCAGCGCTCGGGGGCTAGGCCAGTCGGGCAGGGTGCTTAGCAAGGAGGGGAACAAACCACTAGGACGAGTCAAAGTTAACAGAAGGACAGGGGGGTCGAATTGCAAAAACAAATACGTACATGTTTTACATACCTATTCCTATGCATTTACAGAAGTTTCAGGTCAAGAGTCCCTACTAAAGCTCTCCCCAAGCTAGGAGGGTCCCTACATCACCAAAGCAACGTGTCCGGGAGCTTACAGATTCAAGCAAGAAGATAGCGCGGTCCTTGGCAATGCATGAAACATGGAATAGCTACGTTATTTCTACACTCGAGCTTTGTATATTGATCACGTCCCGATTGACCTGATTACTCTTTTCCCTTAACGAAGGTGAGAAAGCCCGAGAATGCTGAAAACCCAAGTCTTGAAACTCCAACCCCATGTGCGGCAAACTCTAGTCACTCGGGAAGGCATGTCTGGGAATAAAAGGGCCGTGAGCCGAGTCTCGGCGCTTGGGGGCTAGATTAGTCGGGCGGAGTGTTTAAATGTAAGGGATAGGCTACTCGGGCAGGTTCAAAAGCCAAGTAAATAGCGAAAAGAGCGAACCAAGACTGAAATGCGTATAAGAATTTGATATTATTTCTATTATACTAATATTACATTACACTAACTTTACACGTAGAAAAAACCTAACCGCGGTGCGCGCAACCTACCGCCTCAATGAGGGTGTCCCTCGCTTCAACGAGCTTCAAGGCGACCTCGATGAGCACGTCGACGTCGGCAGCGTCGCAGGCGGCGGCCTCCTGCTCCGCGAGCTCGACCATGGCAAGGTCAAAATTGGCCCAGAGCTCGGCTAGGAAGCCCTCTTTGTCGGCAGGTGCTGGCGGGGCGTCGGCCATTAGAGACTTGCAGGAGAGGTAGAGGGCTGACGAGCGGATTAAGAGTGGAGAACGGGTGATCGCTTCTGTAGCGGTGACATCCTTATATACCCAGAGCGAGGAAGACGAAGAGCTTCAAATAAATGCTGGCGCGGGAAACTAGAGCGGTTCCGTGTCAGCGTGAGAAGTCGAGCCAGACATGAATAAGCATGATGTCATTAAGCTGAAGACACCTCGGGGGACAACAAAGCCACCATGATTAAGTTAGCCCCAGGAAGGTAAGGTGGAACAGTCAAAATTCCATGCTTTATCTGGGCCAATAGCTGTGTTTCAAAGACATCTAGCATTGGTGCCCTCAGGCCCAGCCCAATTCGGGAAATGGGCCAATTGCCGCAAGCCAAAGCCGGATGTCACGGACCGATTTTGAGTAATCGTCTCTAAGGTTATGCCCCATGATGGGCTGTCGGCTGTGCATCAGGGCAGCAGGATACCATTACCATTCGGCTAAGACTTATTCAAATCATGGTGCGCTCCAGGATGGGCTGATCACTAGTATCCTATTGGACACATTGATTGACGCTTGGCATTCTTGACCTGTAGGGATCTCTCGAGTCCTTCGTAATCTCCCTGCTTGCAACAAAGCACTCGGCGTTAAAGGAATACTAGTTGGGAAGCCATGCCAAAAGACAAGGGGCACTCGGCATAAGGCAGGACTCGGTTGAGTATAACCCGAAAGATGGCGACTCGATCACGAAGCACTCGGGGGCTACTGTGGAGTATGTGAACCCTGGGTATGCATACGACGGCCCGCTAGGACCCATCAAGAAGGGACTCCCAGGGGCGATTATAGAGGCTTGGGTACCACTCGGACTCTCATGATCGTGGGCTACCAGAAAGGTTAAAAGATGGTAACCAACTATTGTTAGGAAAGATATGATTGTATCCCGGAGATAGAATCTCCGTCATGTAACTGATCATGATTCCACCCTATAACCGACTCGGGTCCCTCTACCCCTTACCCATATAAAGGGGGCGAGGGATACCAGGCACAAGAGAGAGACGAGAAAACATGACAGAGATACGTACATCTCATAATCCCAAAACACAGTACTAGGGTATTACCTCCACCGCCGAGGGCCTGAACCTGTCTAATCCCTTGTCTTGTGTTACCATCGAGTTTAGATCCAGCGCATAACCCCATATAAATTATTGCCGACAACAAACGTCGACAGATATACAACTTTCTCTATAGCCAAATATTCAGGAGATTCTTCCAATTCGCCCAAAATAGCAAGGAACAGAGACAGTCAACAACACAGTTAAGTCTGGACAGCATTCACTAAAACAGGCATATCTCCTAAACGCCTGAACGAAAAATCAATTTCTTGAGCTCTAATGAAACTTAAGGTCATGCTCTACAACTTTCTCTACAGCCAAATATTCAGGAGATGCTTCTAAATTACCCAAATTACAGCTCCAATGTTGGTTGTTGCATAGCCTGAAAATTCAGAATTTCCCCCAAACCCTAGGCTACCATTTCCCTCCAAAGATCTCCAAATATAAGAACCCTAGAGCACCTAAACCATTCAAATCCCTCCCCTAGAACAATACACATACCCCAAATCACTTACCCCAACTCACCACAAGGAGGAGCAAGGAGAGAAACTGCTGCTGGTGTTGCTCGGCTGGGGGGAGACGCCGGCTTGGGGAAGAAAGGAGAGCTAGGGAGGGGCACCGGCCTGGGGGAAGGAAGAGCTAGGGAGGGGCGCCTGCTAGCCAGAGGAGGAGGCTGGCTGCCTTGAGGGGAGGAGGCGTCGAGTGGGGGAGAAAAATAGGAGGGGCAGTTGGGTGGGAGGGGGGAAACAGGAGAAGGAGAGAGAGAAGTTAGGTGAGGGGGAAGAAAGCTAGGAGAATCTCTCCCACACAAAAAAACTAAAAATTTGAACCTAGCAAATCACAGGTAGGTCCACCAAACACCCGAGACTTCTTGCAAGAGGGATCCACACCCCGATTGAGAATTCCAAAACTTGGAGAAAGATCTGTGGTATTACATTCTCCTTCCCTTAAAGGAATTCGACCCGAATTCCCAGCATGCCAACTAAACGAAAAGGATATACCACAGAAGGTAACCCACAACACATGCCCGGTAGGAACAATTCCAGAAATTTCTCACACATGTGAGACTCTAGTTCCCAACTCGCTTCCCGCTCGGATTGATGAGACCACAAAACTTTGACAAACTTCAGCGTTCTATTTTTCAACACCCGTGCTGATTCTTACAATATCTGCACCGGTCAAGATTCGAAGGTGAGATCCTGATCAATCATCAATGGCTCAAGCGGGACAACCAATTCTGGATGATGGAGGTATTTCATCAACATGGATACATGGAAGACATTATGCACCCCTTGCATCGCATCGGGAAGCTTCAACCGATAGGCCACCTGTCCAACCCGGACAATTATAGGGAATGGCTCAACGTACCTTGGGCTAAGCTTCCCTTTAGGATCAAATCGAATTACACCCTTAGTGGGAGACACCCTCAAAAGCACGTTGTCCCTCACCTCAAACTCTAATTCTCGTCTCCTCACACCAGCATAACTTTTCTATCTACTCTTAGCTGCAAGAAGGTTTTGCCTCACCTCTAACACTCGATCAACAATTTGCTGAACCCAATCTGGGCCAAGAACTACTCTTTCCCTACTACATCCCAACATAGGGGTGAGCGGCACTTCCACCCATAAAGTAATTCATAAGGAGTAGCTCGAATGCTTGCATGATAACTGTTATTATAAGCAAATTCAGTAAGGGCCAAATGGTCTTCCCAACAGGCAGTGCGCTTGGGTTCTCTCCTTCGCATAATTCTTGAAGAAAGGAAAGCCCAAGAGATAAGAGATTTCATATTTGCCACACCAACAAATGGGACATAATTTATTCATCATCTTCTAATGATATTTCGATGACTGAAACAACTTCACATGAAAAACTCATAACTACGAAGTTGTAGATCGTTTTGTGGGATATCATTTAGAGTCCTCATTGACCTAAATTAGGGTCCTTACGTGGGAGAGAACCTCAAAGGGCAAGATGCATAGAGAATGGAAGTTCGCAACAGAGTCAACTTCCAAGGCATATTTGGTGACAAAGATGGCTTTTCAAAACTTATCCACAACTAGAAAGTTGAAGATATCTATGTTAGCTAAACGTTAAAAAAAAGAATCACCTGATTTTGAGCTCATATGACCAAGATATGGCCTTCGTAAGGTTCTCTGCATAGAAGGAAGGTACAAACCGTCTCGAATACAAAGAAGATTCCGAATTCAAACTTTCTATCCTGGTTGTTTCCAACTCAAGACCCTCCAACCCCTTGGCCCTTAAAATAGGACCCCAAGAACGCACTCTATGCAATTGCATCGATGTCCAATTGTTGAGTTCTCAACTCACGGCTCTGGAGAAAACAGAGCTATGTTTTCTAGTAGTATGATTAGTCTAGAGATTATAGAAGACTCTAATTAGCCTCTAATCAGATGAGAAACTCTAATTGATCTTTCTAATTATTGTCCAAATTAGCCTCTCTAATCAGAGGGGGTTTTAGGGTGCGTTTGGTTCGAAGGCAAAGGATGGATGGGATGGGACCATCCAGTCTAGCAAGGATGAAGCTATCCAAGCTTATGTTGGTTGGAGGGATGAGGGATGGATGGGATGAGCCAAATTTTTGTTTGGTTCTAGGGATGAAGTTGGATGGGTTGAGCCAAATTTTTGTTTGGTTGGAGGGATAAGAGATAGATGGGATGAGACAAATTTTTGTTTGGTTGGAGGGATGAGACTTGGATGGTATGAGCCAAATTTGTGTTTGGTTAGAGGGATGAGGGTTGGATTGAATGTGTCTGAGAATGAATGAATTCACAAAAATATATGGATATGTATTAAATCTGAGAATGAATGAATTCAGTCAGTATAGTTTGCTAGAGTTCGGTGGGGGTGTACTAGATCCTGTTCAATGTTTTAGGGTAGCAACAAAATATCTCCCAAACCACCTACTCAGAGACACATATCATCCAGAAAAGTTATTACTAATGTATCTAGCAACCCAAACCACCTTGTAAAAGAACTGAAGTGTGTTGAATGCCCTAGCAATTTGAGGATGCTCAACCAAATAGGCATAGTAGTGAGAAAGGTTTGCTTCATCAAAACCCGGAATAGAGAGCACATTCTCATAAAGATCAGCCGGCAACTCGTTGTTGGCACCACAGACCTTCTCTATAGCAGTGGCAATCCTTTCGCCAACAGCTTGGAGTGTTGCTTGCAACTTGTCCTCTTCGCTTGCAACTGTTTTGGCTCTCTTTGGTTTCGAGGTTGAGGATTGTACCATATCTTCATTTGTCGCAGCAGGACCACTGTCATCTCCAACTTCCTCACCTTCATTTTCAGTCACTTCGGTAGCTAGAAGTTCATTTGATCTTTTGTCATACTTCCCCGTAGCCAAAGTATTGCCAAAAATCGTAGCCATCTCAAGGTAGTGCTCAATAGGTTTGTTTAGATACTCAACATCTCCTTTGTGTGTCTACAAAGCAATAGATAACATGTTACACACAATATAGGCAAGCAATGGACAACATGTTATACAAAATAGTTATAGCAAGAATACCTTAATATGGCCCACATAATGCTCGTGATCAAGCCCAATAATATAATGGTCTTCATCCAAAAGTGCACCACTCAAATTCTTAAGATTATTAATCTTTGCTCACTTCCTCTTCCACGTTTTAACATGGTTCCCAATCTGATCTCTAGTAAGCTCCACCTTGAAATGTTCATTCAAAGCCTTAGCACGAGCATTAAGGTGTACTTTCTTGAAGCTTGAAGATGTTCTAGTACCATTAGCCACCACATTAGCTAAGTGGGTAAGCATGTAGGAAGACATTGACGATGTCCATGTAACATGGTCACTCCCATCAACTTGCGCACCCAAGTTTTCCCCAGTTAGATCAATATCCATTTCCTACCATATTAAGAAAATACATGACAATAATACAAGTTCAATAATTTGATGACAACAATACAAGTACAATTGTGAAATGACAACAATACAAGTACAATAGTTCAATTACATGGTAGATCTTTAGAACAATACAAATACATAGAACATATTAATTCCCATAGTAGTTTTGCCGGTCTTCCCACATTTGATTGGCAATTCCCTGCCTGAAAGCAACCATGTATGCATGTTCACTTCTTTGCGTAGTTGACGATGAAGCGGGATTATGATTAGAAGGCCAATTGTTCTCCGGTATGATTAGTTGGTCAACCCCATCCTCTATAACCCAATTGTGAATGATGCAACAAGCCACAACAATGTCTACTTGAGTAGGAAAAGGGAAGAATGGAGTGGCATCATCAAGGATTTTAAACCTCCTCTTTAGTGACCCAAATGCACGCTCTATGCTCACACGGAGAGAGGAGTGCCTAAGATTGAATAATTCCTTCTCATCTTGCACGGGATTGTTCCCCCACTCATTCAAGTGGTACCTCACACCATGGAATGGAGGCAAGAATCCAGGTTTGGCTCCATATCCGACATCAACTCGGTAGAATTTTCCTAAGTCAATGAGGCACAAATAGGTGACATTGCTATAAATAATGAAATAGCATAGAGAAATACAGGTACATGATTAATCTATTACCTTGAGGGACACGTAGGCCATTTTCACGTTCTAATGCATCTCGTAAAACTAGAGCATCATGGGTTGTCCCCTCCCAACCCGCCAAAACATATGTGAACCGAAGATCAAAATATACGGTTGCCATCACATTTTAAGTAGCATAAGACTTCCTACCACGAAAGGAAGGCTCCATATCCTTTGAAACAGAGGCCTGTACATGCGTACCATCAATAGCTCCAATACAATCCTATTTGGTGAACAATACAACCCAAAAGGATTAAGAACCATACAATTTATGCCTAAAAATCAGAAAAATATTTGCCTCAACCTCATACCTTAAAGTATGGATCCCACCTTGGGTACCCTGCTATTTGCTTGGCATCTCCAATGAAGGTGGCCTAATAAGTTCATTTCGAAGCTCATCAATGGCGTGAAGGGCTAATTTGAAATAATGGCTAACGGTTTCACCGGACCTACCATAATTAGTGCCAACCAACCTATTCCTAAGGTTGTGTCCAACAGTGTTCAAGAACATCGCTACTTGTTGCTCAACACATAGATGTATAGTGTCCCTAAGCAAGCCACGATCTCTTAAGAGATTACAAAACCGGAAGAAAGGTGCTCTTCCAAGCCTAAGCATATTCACACAAGTTGTATCACTCTTCCATATTTTATTGTTTAGGTACTCAATTCATATTCTATCTCGTTCATCTATTGGTCCATAACTAATACGTTCTCTTATTTTCCATTTTCTAGACTGAATAACCAAGGCCATCAATGAAAGTCATATACACTACCGTAGCAAAAATGCACATTGTCTTCGTACTCTTGTCCATCTACAATGCAAGTGAAACACAAATTCTAACTTCACCATATCATAATGTACAATGTTCAAAGTATTTCAATCATGAACAAAATTGTAAAGAGTACAATTTAGCAGTTTGTGCTAATGATAAAATACTTACGGTACATCAATTAAGCAATATCCTATTTTCTTCACAGCTTCTAGTCAAGACATCGGATTATTCTAGCCAAGTAGTACATTGTATTGCATAGAAGCGTAAGCATGACAGTGGATGCTCGTATGATTTCTAAGCATGATAGTAGCTAACCATCATACTTGCTCATATGACAGTGGCTAACCATTATACTTGCTTGTATGATTTCTAAGAGTAAGCCAAACAATAGAAGCTAACTTGTTGCACAATGCACAGATCTAAACAATAGAAGCTAATTTGTAGATCTGAAGCCTAAGATTGGGGTTTATACCTTTGATTTGGGGGAGAAATTCTCCTGTGAAGTGAATGTGCGTCGCCGTCGTCCCCTCCTCGCGCTGTGTGTCATTACCGTCCCCTCCTCGCTCCGAGTCGCTGTCCCCTCCTCGCCTCGAGCCGCTGACCTGCCTCCTCGCCTGTGTGTTGCTGTCGTCCCTCCTCCTTAGCCCCGAGCCGTCGTCCCTACACCTCCACCCTAAGCCACCGACCCTACACCTCCACCCTAAGCCGCCGACCCTCCTCTACCCCGTGCGCTGTCCCCTCCTCCGCCTCGTGCGCCTTCCCCTCCTCGGCCACAGGACGGCGAGAGGAGGCGAGAAGAACGGTGAGAGGAGGTGGGGAGAGGATCTGGGAGGCGAGAAGATCTGGGAGGCGAGGAGAGGAGCTAGGAGGCGAGAGGAGGGGAGAAGAGATGGAAGCGTCGGGATCCTGGGAATCTGGGATGGCTTCGTCCATGCCTAAGGACTCACGCCGGATGGGATGCGCTCGTCTGGCCGATTTGTTGGGATGCGTTTGTCCAGCATCTTCGAAGCATATTCCTTTTTTTGGGATGCCTTCATCCACCCAATCCCTTCAACCAAATAGCTGGATGAGTTGGAAAACTGGGATCGCCCTATCCCATCCAGGGATTGCCCTCCAACCAAACACTACCCTAATTAGCCTCAAATTAGCGATGGTTCTAATTTGAAGGTGAGGTTCCAGAGATGCGACTTCGCCTTGTAAGTCATTATCTTTCTTCTCGTCGTTGTCTAAATACTCTTTAATCATCTTTCATGGATGATTAGCCTACCTTTACTTGCTTCTTCTATTTAAATCTTGTAATTGATTGGTTCATGCAATATGTTTTCTTTCCATCTATTTCAATATTGTAGATCGTGTTAGCTAGTTGTTTTGATGGTGGTGATTAAGGGTGCGTTTGGTTGGAAGTACGAGGGTGAACGGAACAGGATGGTACAGGATAAGTTTTGGTACCTGTGTTTGGTTGGGCGTACGGAACCATCTCATCCAGGATGAAGTTGTACAGATTCTGGGAATATTCCTCAGATATCCCGTACGATCCCGTTCACCCAATTTGGCCGAACCATCTCATCCCGGACGCGTTCTTCCTCTCGGGGCCACTCCCCGCGGTCTTCCTCACGGGCGGCCTCACTCCGCGCCCTCACTCCGCCGCTCCCGCGCCCTTCGCACACCGCCGCTCCCGTGCCGTCTTTGTCGCACCCCACCGCTCCCGCGACCTCACTCCGCCGCTCCCTCCAGGTCTTCGTCTCGGGACGCCGCTCCCATGACCTCACGCCACCGGTCCTGCGACCTCACGCCGCTGCCCCTACCCCCGGCGAGACGTCTCATCTCTCCCAAGGTGTTGCCTCACCTTCTCCCTTCCCTCTCGTTCTCTCACAGCCAGATCTGACATGAGGATCGTGCCGCAGGGACCGGTGACCTCGCATGCTCTTCGCCTCTCCTTCTCTTCAGCGGTGACCTTGCAAGCTCTTCGCCTTCGGATCTGCACGCCGGCACCACGCCTCTGTATCTACTTCCTTTACTGCTCTGCCTCCCCCGTTCGCGAGGTAATGGATCCACTTCTTCTGCTAGTTTGTGTTGGATGATTGTGTTGGATGAGTGCTAGTTTGTGTTGGTCAGTAGAAATCTGATTGTGTTGGTCATGAGAAATTTGATTGTGTTGGATGAGTGTTGTTTCCATGCTAGTGTAATCTGATGATAATTTGGTAGTAGAAATCTGATTGAGCTGAGTATTGATTGGGCTGTGTATTGAACTATTGAGTATTCATCAATCTGAGGCACTCCTCATTGGCATTGAGCATCATCAACTTGAGTTTGAGCATCATTAACTTGAGTTTCTGTGATGGAATTTGTTTTGTTTAGGGACCAATATACTGGCATGGATTATTTTGTATGGATGAGTTTGTGTGATGCTTGGAATGTTCCACTGGTAGTGTATCTTGTTTAGCATGCTTGGAATGTTTTGGACCTCTATAGATTGCTCCACAGATGAGCACATAGTACTGGTAGTGCAGATGAAAAACTGGCTGGCATTGGTGTTTGGTCCAGAATTAGCCATGCTGACCACTCCATAACATAGTGCATCTCTTTTGCCACTTGAATGTCTCATGTTAGACTAACATTTTACTTATTTGTATGCTTTCCTATCATATTTGGCCCTTGTGTCATTGGTTGTCGCTTCCCAACCTCAACATACTTTTATGGACTAAGGACTATGATGATTCTAAGTTGTAAGTTGTAACTGTACACATTTTTTATTTAAGGAGGAAGACAATACACCCTCTCCAGCCTCTACTTTAGCTTGCCCCCAAAGCTTGATTGTTTCTTGAACTTCACTGATGATGGTGGCATACATTTTTTCTTCCTGTTGAAAAGTTTTGAGTTCATTTTTGTTCTACCTTGATAATATTGTATGTTACAACACTTCCTGGGCTTCTACACTCTATGAAAAGAACTCTTGAGACATTTTACAGTGTAATATTCTAGTAAAAGCTTGACATGTTCAACTTGAGCTTACTTACTTGATACCAGATTCAGCACAGAATAGGATTCAGCACATAATATAATAAATCTTGAAGTACTTGAATCACAAATATCCAGTGGATCTATGTTCATGTCTATGCCATATTTCGCTTCCTGTTACTCAACATTTCATTCCATCTGTTAGTCATTATTAATTTTTTAGCATGTTGTTAAATATCATGCATACATATGAACCAATAGTGATTATTAATTAACTGTAGATGGACAAGAGGAAGCTTAGACGAAGGAAGATGTTGATTAATGGCGCTGCTGCATATATGGCTGCTTGCATGATGATGTTGTATGTGCGATGTAGAATACGTAATAGGAGACAATGTATTACGTATAGCCCAATAGAGCAAAGTGACAAGAATAGAATAGATTATCTGAATAATAAAATTTGGAAGAATGATACAACTTGTATTACGACGATAAGACTTGAGAGAGCTCCTTTCTTTAGGTTATGCCAAATATTGAGAGAACGCTCTTTGCTCCGCAATACTATACATGTATGCGTTGAGGAGCAAGTTGCTATGTTCTTGAACACAATTGGACACAACTTAAGGAATAGGATAGTTGGTACCAACTTTAGTAGATCAGGTGAAACAGTTAGCCGCTATTTTGGACATGTCCTCCATGCTATAGGCGAGCTACGAAATGATCTTCTTAGGCCACCTTCATTGGAGACACCAACCAAAATTGCAGGAAACCCAAGATGGGATCCATACTTTAAGGTATGATAGCTAACAAGTATGCCTTATAGATTTGTGGCTAAACTTTGTGGTTACTGAACTTTTTTGTCAATTTATTTGAGCAAATAGGATTGTATTGGAGCCATTGATGGTACACATATAAGAGCTTCTGTTAATAAGTCTATGGAAGCAACCTTTCGTGGTAGGAAATCATTTCCTACTCAAAATGTGCTGGCAACTGTAGACTTTGATCTTCGATTCACATATGTCTTGGCTGGTTGGGAGGGGACAGCTCATGACGCTACAGTCTTAGTAGATGCGATAGAGCGTGAGAATGGCTTACGTGCCCCTGAAGGTAAATAGAATTAATGTGGTAGTACATCTTCATACCAAATTGTTAAAGACCAATATCATTAACGTGTTCATCTATTTTAGGGAAATTCTACCTAGTTGATGCTGGATATGGGGCCAAATCTGGGTTCATGCCACCTTTCCGTGGAGTGCAGTACCATTTGAATGAGTGGGGGAACAATCCAGTTCAAGATGAAAAGGAATTGTTCAATCTGAGGCACTCCTCATTGCGAGTAGGAGTAGAGCGTGCCTTTGGATCACTCAAGAGGAGGTTCAAGGTCCTTGATGATGCCACTACATTCTTCCCCTTCTCAACTCAAGTTGATGTTGTCATCGCTAGTTGCATCCTCCATAATTGGGTTATTTCTGAAGGAACTGATCATTTCATTCTACCAGAGGGTTCTTGGACCCCTAACCCCAGTAGGACAGCAAGAGAGCAAGCAAATTACCATAGAGCTATGGTTAACAAGAGACAAAGTATTGCCAATCAAATGTGGGAGAACCGTCAAAACTACCTAGGCCATTAATCATTTTTGTTTTGTGTGAACCTTGTATTTTCATTTTTCGTTGTTCTTATGATATGTGTGAACCTTGTACTATCATTTTCATTATTCCGATGAAATGTGTGAACCTTGTATTATCATTTTCGCCATTCCGATGAAATGTGTGAACCTTGTATTTCATTTTTCATGACTTCCATTTGAACCAATATTTTTGTTTTCTATCTATTACTGTAGGCAATGGATTTGGATCAGCATGGGGATAGTATGGGGGGTGCTGGGGTTGTTTGGACAAATGCAATGTCTACATTTGTGCTAACCTACTTGACTAATCTAGTAGCTAGTGGTACAAGAACATCTACAGGCTTTAAGCAAGCTCATCTCAACAGTTGTGCTAAGGACTTGAATGAACATATGAAGGTTCATGTGAGTGGCATTCAGGTTAGTAATCACCTCAGGAAGTGGAGAAAGATTTGGGCAAAGATAAACAAACTGAAGAACTTAAGTGGTGCTCTTTGGGATGAGAGTACTTGCACTATTAGACTTGAGCATGAGCATTACACTGGCCATGTGAAGGTATTTTGCTTTCCAAATTTCAACAAACATGTTTGTAGAAAATTTGATGATGCTTGAGACTAACAACATTTTTAATGATTACAGGACCACCCTAAAGATGCTACTTTCTTGAACACTCCACTTGAGCATTATCACGAGATGGCCACTATATTTGGGAATAGCATGGCTACAGGACAATATGCTAAGGGAGCAAATGACCCTCTGGCTACAAATGTAATAGAATTAGAAGAAGAAGTTCTGGTCAATGAACATGTGAGTGCGAAAGAGGTGACGGCGTCGGGGTATGGTGGAGGTGACTCATCAGCAAGTAAACCATCAAAGAAGAGGGCTAAGACATCCACTGATGATGACTTGCTAGCGTTCATGACCACTGGTATTGATAGACTCGCTCAAGCTATTGAGAAGGCCTCTAGTTCAGATACTGATGTTCCAGATGATCTTTGGGACAATATGATGGATCTCCCTGGATTTGATGAAGCACAATTAGCCCACTACTATGCTTATTTGTGTGAGAATGTTGCACTTGCCCGAGCACTCAACAAGCTTAGTATTTCAAACAAATTGGTGTGGATAGCTAGATACATCACGAGGGAAAACCTCTAAGGTAATCCAACCCTTTTTTACATTGCATTGTTTGATTTGAAATCTGAAAGTATATTTCTTGCTCAACTCTTTAATGCTTATTTGTGTTAATCCTTTACTTGTCACTTTGTATTGTAGGTTTTTAGGTCTTGCAATCTGTGCTTGTTGATCTCCAAGGTTTCCAATGTGAAGTGATGGTGTGGCCAAGCTCATGAAAGAACTGAGGAACTCTCTTCTAGTGATTTGTCGTCATGTTGGCTTCAAATGATATGCACTATGGCCGGATGTTGCTTAAAAACTTTCTATCCAAATACTATGTTATATCTTGTGCTAGGAATGATGCTTGTGGAAATATGCTTATTGTGGAACCAGTAGTGATTATTATGTTGGACTTGAACTATTATGATTTAAAATATTTGCAATGAACTCTTATGGAAATATGCTTGACTAATTGCTGCCACTGATATTGTGTGAAAATCCAAACTGGTTTTGCCTCATGAGATTGAGAACGATGTTGCTCCCAGCAATTTTTGGTAGATCATGCGCAGAATACTGGAAAATAGCCCTCATGCATATCATGTACATTGCACAATTGTTGCTGCCAGCTACTCAGCTGTGGTTGCCATTGTTTTTCTTTGATAAGCACGTGGTTAATCTGTCTTTTGATTTTTAAGGGTATTGTATGTGCAGATAATACAACACTATTTCATACCTACCTCATCCTTTAAACCAAACAGCATCTTGAACGATCCAGGATCATCCCATTCAGGCAACCAAACAAAAACTTGTATCATCCCATTCAGACAACCAAACACCTTCCCTGAACCATCTCATCCAGGATCATCCCATCCATCATGTACCATCCCGTTCCATTCACCCTCGTACCTCCAACCAAACGCACCCTAAATCGATCTAATAGAACCATGCATACTAGTTTATGAGCATGAGTTCAGTTAGCGCAAGAGTTAGATCATGAGTTAGGAAGATACACACATTCATGGGTTGGTGGCGTGCATAGCGGTGATAGCACTAGGGCACAAAGAACGTGACTGGAAAAGGGTATTTTAATCTTTAGTGAGAGATCTTATGCAACAACTAGCAAATAATTGTAGTTAGATTAAATTAGATTTTGAGCAGCAGTATCAATTTATGCTCAAACCTTCTAATCCTAGATCATCTAAACCTAGGCTCATGACAAACTTCATGGTTCTTCTTTGTGGAACCCCATATTTGCTATCCGGAATCCTCCATGTATTTTTGTACTAGTCCCAGATCAACGCTAGTACACACAGTTCACAATGATGTATCATAACCGAAAAGAACAAAATGTAAATATAAATACTGAGTACCGGCCGGAAGGCCACTTATTACAATACCAGGTCACATGACCTTAGGTTTACAGCAGTGGAAACAAGAAACAAAAAGTAAAGTCAAGAAAACTCCACATGCAGACAACTGGGGAACGCGCGCCTAGTTTCCCGGATTTCCTTCATCGAACTCCTCATCGTAGAGCTCACCATCTTCCACAGCATCTTGGAAAGTTTCTGAGATTAAGTTGAGTGTAGCATATGAGTACAAACATACTCAGCAAGTATGGTAAAGATGCATTATGCAGGGCTTTCCAAAGATGGGTTAATATGGTTCTTTTGCTCAAAGCCAAATTTTAACAAACATTACTAGTATTAATTTTCACAAAGCAGTTTTAACAATTATTGTACAATTGAAATTATTTATAACTTTAGTGAAGGTTCTAGTCACCAACACTAGTATACATGCTATAACCGCATATTTTAAAAGATCATGATTATCCAACAAATGACTCCATCCGTCATGATTCAAAACAGGTTCCAACCGCCTGACTAATACTAGCTGTCAGGAACACATCCGAGAGTTCTAACCACTCCTAGATCCCCAAAACAATAGTTTTTTTAAAAAACAAAAACAAAGTCTACCAATATGAAAGCATTCTTTGCCCATCCTTGATCGTAGGCACGGCTATTCGAATAGTTTTACACTCTGCAGAGGTTTGTACAACTTTACCCACAAAAGATATTTCACTTTTGGTGTCAGCCATAACACACTTCCTTAGGCGTACGACAAAGTGAATATCACAAGGCCTTTACAATGCAATAATCTAACCCAACTCCACCCGCTAAGGTTTCATCGTTGTTAGGGTTCCATCCACCTAGTATAGAAGCTTCCTCTTGCGTTGTGTGGGAAAAACAACTTGCCTCCATCCGGCATCCACATTCCACTGTCAAGCGAGTCTTAGTTAGATTATTACAAATTATTTAGCCAGATCGTACCCATTTAGACATGTGATTGTACTGTTGTGCTTAGAATGAACAATCATAAGTGTTGGTCCTTAACTGACTTTGCCAGTACTTACACAAACAAAGACTAGTGCTCCATCCGCACCCACCAAACAAACCAATCCGCCCAAGTATAAATTATTTTTATTTTGCAAACACAGCAGCATACATATTGCCATAACTTTTAAATTCATTTTTTACGATAATTTCAAAGTAACCCATCCATAAGTATTTGATCAATCTTTGCAACTAAGTCCATCTAACGCACTAAACAATATATATCATAACATAATATCATTATGATATATCACAACAAGCTAGGGTTACAAACAAGAAGGGATTTCAATATCAAGGTGGTAATAGCCAATTGGATTAACTACCAACTAAACATTTTTATAAAGGCAGTTATAAACCATATGATCAAGATGCGTCAAGGAGATTTGCCTTTGTTGATGAGAAGAGAGGCTTCGCTAGGCTAGTCTATACTCCCTTCGGCGATGACGACTACTTCTTCGACTACACGCAAAACGGAGCAACAGATAAATAAAATAAAATCTAAAAATTATAAGATTAGTACTGGCAGATAGGGGATGATTTTAAATGAATTTAGGAATTGGAATCACTCGATTCGGAGTTACGACGGAAGAGGACAAGCTTTTCGAAGTTGGACCGGAAAGAAAATCCACAAAAAAAAGAAAAATTGCACGGTAGCTACAGCACTCGACGATGCTATAATGCTCATCACCTCCAGAACCAGAACGTGAACTAGGGTTAGACATGGTGGCATTCTATGGTAGGAGGTGGCGGGGTTGGGAAAGGTGAGCACCGGAAAGGTCTCGACGACGCGAATCCAACAGTGGTGTCGGATTTTGAAGAGAATTACTGGAGACGACGAATCGACGCCGGGAAGTCAGTTCTGCCGGCAGCGTTCAAACGCGAAATTCATCGCCGTCTTACGATGAAAACCAAAATTTCTTGAGTGCTTTTGATCTTTGCGATGAGATGCACAGAGTGACGCGAACGAATTTTGATTTGGCTCATCGGAGCAAAAGTTGACACAGCAATGTCTTTGGTCGACGCCGGGTGACAGTTTTTGCAAGATTTGGTGAGGAAGAACTCAAGGATTCAGAGGGGAATGGTGAGCACCGTGTAGGGGATAGCAAAACGAAGAGTTTGAGTACTCACACCCGCGGAGAGGTGAAGAAACGACCGAGAAATTGATGAGAGAAGCCGTTTCGTTTTTTTGTGAATTAAATGATTTCGGAGAAAGGAAGAGAGCGGAAATGGCTGGGCATTGAATCCTTGTGTTTATGCTGTCGGTTTGCAACTAATCCCACTCAAGTTGGTGGATTATTTTGGGAGATATGAAGTTGTTGTTTTGGCATCAATGGAGGTGACAGGGAGGTAAATGCTCTGGAGGTGGAAGACAAATAGTGGAAGATGATGCTACAGCACCACCACAATAATTGAATTTAAATAGTATTTTGAGAAAAAACGCTAAAGGTAAAATAGCAAAAAGGCTCTAAAAATCTTGAAAAAATTCTCAAAAATACTATGGAATATTTGAAACCTAATAAAATTGGTTTCGAAAATTTTAGAGAAAATTTAAAATTTGAATGGAATTTCATATGAGGGTTGGAATTGACTTTATGATTTTTTGAATGAGTATGGAATAAATTTTATTTTCGGATGAGAAGGGATGCCAGGATAACTAAAACTCCGAATAAAATGCAAAATTTTGAATTAATTAATTTAAATTACTTTTTGGCAAAAGAACCAAAATGTGGATGTTGCATTCTTCCACTCACACTTTGATCCCATTCTTCCACTCACACTTTGATCCCGAGTAATTAGATGATTATTGATTAGAAAACCGTAAGTTGATCGTTAGCCTATTCTCTACGGATTCGATATTCCGAAATACTTAGGTGAAAAGCTACAATTAACCCATGCGCTGCGATTATATTTGATTGCATGTAGTTTGTGTTAAGTGTTAACGGACATACAAAAAAACTCACTGTCACCAATCTGTGACCTGAAAGTATACATACTTTCCAGGACACATTGGTAGCAATCCTCTCTAATATAGCAGCATAACTGACCTACACATTTCTTATTTTCTTATGATCTTATCCAAAAAAGACATGCCAACGAGTTAGTATAGTCTTGGGTGCAGATTCCGGACAAATAACAATGCCCAGCCTTTGGCAAAGCAGGAAACAGGGAACCTAACAAAGTTTGGCCAATGGATTCAAAAGAGATAAAAGAATAATCTTTGAATGCAGTAGTGGGTACATTAGGGTTTAAGGTTGCTTGCATGAATTGTCCTGTTAGTGCAACCCTGTTCTTCCTTCTTTTTTTCTTTACAAAGACTACAAAAGCATCCTACAGCAAAAGTCAAATATGCCCTTTTATTGTTATTCTCTCTTCAAAAGTGCAGAACGACTTCAAAGCAAGGCAACGCCGCAACGGCATCATGGCACAAACAAAAAAGAAAGATCAAAATATATTATCGACAACAGCCATGACAAAAACTACAAACCATCACTGCATGTATTAACCGAGTGCTACCAGCCTACCATGTAATACATCTGATGATCATGCTAATTACTGCCCTATTGCTTGCAAAGAAATTGTCATGTTCAAACAGGATACTCACATAAAGACAATTCGTGGCCATACCGTACACTCCCACCAGCACCATCTATTGCCTGAAAATCTTTGAATAACAAAGACGAGTATATTGCAAAGAAAATTACTTATTAACAAAGACGAGTATATCACATAAAGACAATTCGTGGCCATGTTCTGGAGGGCCACGGATTTAATAATGTTTCCATATATTGCAAAGAAAATTACTTGAGTGGTCGAGTTTCACCAGAATCAAGAAATAGACAGTAAAAATTCCAATAACAGTGTACATGTGACCTAGCATACGAAATTCTACACTAATAGAAACAGAAATGTGTTTTCTCCTCAATGAGAAAGCTGTACAACAATCTATGTTCAGCAATAGCACATCCATCAAGGGAGAGAATACTTGCAATCAATCTATTAGAAGTAGTCACCTTCCAGTTGCTGACATAACAACAATCTAATGTAATAAACATTCCAATTGATGATACAGCAATAATCTAATGAAGTATGCCACTTTATTACTTAAGTGTCAAGCATACAGATTACAGAACAACCTAGAACTCCCGCATTTCGTACTATGTACACTCCATTCCGAGAAATTTCTCTCCAACACAACACCTAAACAGTAAAAGATTAGTTCTTTCGCTACCAGCACAGCAAATGCACATCACCATACCTCATACCTCATTCATCTCAGAATACAAAGTCCAACAGCCCCAAAAGCGGGGTGCTACTGGTCTATTCGCGTAGGATGACTGAGTCTGCAATCTCCATCAGCGGCTCAAGGCACTCGGGGGCAAACTTTCGGGCGAACATGTATGAGTATGTCCCATTTGACTTCCTCAGCTCCCTGATCAGGTTTGCAGACACCTCCCCATGCCTGTACACATGCGGGTGACCCCCGACCGAATCCGTCCAGTTCACCCTTGTCAAGGTATACTTGGTGCACCCCTCAGGGTCCTGCATATCCAGCAATGTCGGGAAGTAGTGCTCCTCTGGGTAGCATGAGTCTCTGCGCTTGATCAGACAAGGCAATTTAAACTTCCTCCACAGCCACATGTCCCTCACGACCATGATGGCATGCCTCCTGGTCAGCACAAAGAACTGCGATCCGGCACGAAATTGATCATACGGCACCTCCGGGAGCATCACATCATCCCCGCGAGCATAGTACCTGTCATGAAGTATTGAGTCGTTGTCCTTTATCTCTATGAAGCTGCGGTGGCGGCCGTGGGGGCCAGCATTGTCCGAGAGTAGTGCATTGTACAGCGTCGGGAACGGGTGGAGTGGGATGCAGGATTGTGACAGCAGCGAGAAGAACTGGTTGGACGGGTCGTCCAGGAGTGCGGTGGCGAGGAGGCGGCGGGCGGCGGAGATGAGGGTGGGGGAGGCGCGCTGTGTGGACTTGGCTGGGACGAAGCGGCCGCGGAAGGAGGGCGTCGGGGGCAGCTCGAGGGCGGAGTAGGGATCGGCGTGGACGTAGAGGTTGAAGAGGTGGTTGTGGCCACGGAAGAACTTCTCCCAGAGCGGGGAGAAGACGAGGTCGGAGTTGGTGAGGAAAAGGAAGGCGACCTTGGGCGCGGGGCGGCGGCGGAAGAAGTAGGAGGCGGCGGAGGTGGGCGCCGACTTGGTGGAGGAGGACAGGATGGCGCGGCGGAAGAGGACGAGGTCGTCGGACTCGTCGGCGTCCGGGATGGCGGGGAGTGTCTTGGGCGGGAGGAGGCGCGGCGCGAGGAGGAAGACGACCGGGATGGACACGAGCAGGAGCACCGACACCACGAACGGCGAGGCGTACGTCGTCGCCGTCGACGTCATCTCCGGCGAGGGGCGGCCGCAACCGCAGGAAGCCGGGGAAGATTTCAAGAACCAATCGGATCAAGAACCAACTTTTGATTCGCAGAATGCGAGCAGCTCGCGAGCGAATGCAACGGAGGTGGGGATTGGATCTTGATGGTGGTTGTGGTGGGTGATTTGAAGGGGGGATATTATATATATTTTTACAAGCGTAAACGAAGACGAGGAGACTGAGAGCGATTGACAGGGACAGTCTCTCAGATTGGGGAGAAAGAAAGAAAGATAGAAAGAAATGCTCCGCGAATTGGATCTTGCGATCTGGAGACTTCGAGAGGGGATTAAAACAAAAAAAAAAAATTCGCGAGAATTCTTGGGAGGCAGCAGGTGAAGCCAAGATCAATCGGAGGTGCAGAACAGAAATCGCGCAAGCAGGGGGAAATGGCGAATGGCGCCGCGCCCTAGGCTCCAAACGGATCAAACATCGCCCATCTTGGAGATCCGCGAACCGCGACAACAAACCAAGAACAGCCAAGAACGGAGCAACCGAACCAACCCGGCTCCAAATCGGGAATGGCTGAACGGGGCCTGCCTCTGCCTGCCTGCTGCTCCTAAGGTCCAACCCGATCCCGCGCACGGGAATCTCCGGAGGCGGGGCGAGAAATTAGGAGATTTTTGCGAGGAGATTTTGGAGGCCAACAAGGGAAAGAGACGGAAATGGCAGGAGGAAGTGAAGGGGGTAGCGTCACTGCGTGTGTATACGTGTGGTGGCGTTTGCCCGTCGCTCTCACGCGGGCCCTTTGATTGTATTCATTGTACACACCTACACCATACTCAAAACTCAATTTTAATCACTAATTTTTATTTTAAAATATTTTAAAAATCTAATAAAATTATAATATTGTGAAAGTACGTTTCGAAATGAATCTACACATATTATTTTCGTGCATCAAATCTAAATATTTTTAAAAAAATTGATAAGTAAAGTTTCAAAAGTTTAACTGTACGTATCTCAAATCAACAAGTTTTTATGAACCGAAAGGAGTATTAAACTAAATTAGGGGCGTAATTAATTGGTTGATTTGGTAATGGGGTGGGCAATTAAGGGTGGATTGGTTGGTTAGTGGTTGCTGTTGAACCCAACAATAGAACATGAAGAACACACTTAATATAGAGAGTCAAAACTCTTTTCTTTTTATTAAATGTTGATTCTCCTGTATAATAGGCTGCTATATTTATAACAAAAACCTCTCATGAGTAGTTTCAGAATTCACCCACAAAACCATAAAGCTTGATTATATATTAGCACTGTCGAATATCTAAATATGAGATATGTGTACACATAGAAAACTCAAATACCATACCATAGGTGGTGACACACGTATCTGGAAACTTCGAATATCTCGGACCCAAATTCTATGGGACAAGATATACACAGAGGAAGTATCTCCACATTTGGAAAGGATTTGGTAGTGTTCCCGTTACGAGGAAACCAACCCGAGTACGACGGAAAATAAGGGAAGTTTGGATGCACCACAAAGATCTCGGAACAGAGGACTCCTCATCGGGTACGATCTGGTGTTCCAAACCGACTATGACCTAAGAAGAGTCTACCTCAACCATATAAATAAGAGGGTAGACGTTTAGGAAAAGGGGAGATATAGGCGACAAACAGTCGAGACTCAAGCGATCTGCAACCCGAGCAGTATAGGAGACGCTCCTCGGTCATGTTCGACGTTTGCCAGTATTTCATGAGATTCTCATCTTCGAAGGTTAGTGAATCGACAATAAACTTATATACTCGAGACCATCGAATATGCAGAGTCAAATAGGCAATCAAGGGCACACGATGTAGACAGGTTCGGGCCTCAAGAGCGAGTAATACCCTACTTTAGGCCAAACTTACCCACTACTTCTTCAAAGGTTGCTCATCACCTATATTGCTCAGGTTGCAGAACACTTGAGTCTCGACTGCTTGTCGCCTAAATCCCTCCCTTTTCATGAACGTCTACCCCCCTTTATTTATATGGTTGAGGTAGACTCTTCTTAGGTCGTAGTCGATTTGGAACACCAAATCGTACCCGATGAGGAGTCTTTCATTTTGAGATCTTCGTGGTGCATCCAAACTTCCCTTATTTTCCGACGTACTCGAGTTGTTTTCCTCGTAAAGGGAACACGACCGAATCCTTTCCAAATGTGAAGATACTCCCTCCGTGTATATCTTGTCCCGTAGAATTCGGGCCCGGGATATCCGGAGTTTCCAGATGCGTGTCACCACGTATGGCACGGTATTTGAGTTTTCTGTATGTACACATATCCCATATTTAGATATTCAACAGTAGCTCTCGAACTCTGCTCAGTGAAGGGTCTTTTCCAAGTTCTCAGTCCATTACGGGCCAAAGCCTTAGCTTGGTCGAATAAAACCTCGCAAGCTCATGGTCGAATGATTCGAGTAGAGTGAAATTGCCAAGTATCGAGTAGGGATGTGCTAGGTCTAGCGCCTAACCATCAGCCCACCTCGAGTTCTTGGGATAACCACAGGCAACTCGATGTTGACCCAGTGACTCGATTCTGAGAAGAGTTAAGAGAAAATCCCAAATATCTAAATAATAAGAAAGGCATCATTTAATGCTATGGCATGCAAAAGATATAATGCCCGAGTGCAGGGCCATGTTTTCAGTTTTTCCCCTGATTCTTGCGCCACGCGGGGGGAGACGGATTTGCCCGTTGGCAAAGAAAACTTTAGATATTCCCATACCTGGAACTGTAGCCATTACCTGCACTTTCGAGAGCTCCGTTGCTTTCTTTAGGCTTCATCACCACTTCCTCCAAAGAAAGTCTTCTACATCTCTCCAATGGTGTCCAGTTCCCGTGTTGCTGCTAGAGATACCTCGCCATCAAAGGACGCAAGACAACTGGAGCGGCCTTTGAAGATGAGAATCTCATGAAATACTGGCAAACGTCGAACATGACCGAGGAGCATCTCATCGAGCTGGAGGTGGATGGCTTCATACCTCCTCGGTGCTTGTCCATTGGTGGCCAGCTGCTGGTGAGCCATATCCCACCCCCCAAGGATGAGGATGAGACTGTCGTTTTTGAGCCTTTCTTTCGTTGCAGCCTTAATTTTCCACCTTTCCCTTTCTTGCGTGAAATCTTGGATTTCTACACGATTCAACTTTTCAACTTGAACCCAAACTCAATCACGATGCTCAGCGTGTTCGTCCACCTCTGCGAGGCTTTTTTGGGTATCAAGCCCAGCCTCAATCTCTTCAGCCATTTTTATAGCTTAAAAAGAATGAAAAAAGATATCGTAGGGGGTGCCGGATTCCATCTTCGTAGTGGTAAATCTGGGTCCTACACTCTTATTCCTGTTACCTCCTCTTGGAAATCTCGTTCCTCCTATCAGCACCAGGGGTGGAAGCCCATTCCGTGGACCATCAACTTCCAGTCCCCGTGGATGCAAGGGAGGCGACGCATCTCCGAAGACAAGTAGTAGTAGGGTACCTGTCCTTAACATGTAATAGGATAGACTTTTGTAAGATAATCTTTAATGAAATCATACTTACCTTACTCTTTGCTATGATGTGCAAACTTTTGTTGTTCATGTATGAAATTTTCTTAGTTGGTTGATGTTCCGCGAGTTGCCTAGTATTACTCCTTCTGGCGTAGATAGTCGTACGGATCCTGGTCGAGTTGCTTCGATCACCATGTAAGGGCCTTCCCATTTAGGTGATAACTTGTTGCAATTGTCTTGCTTATGCACCTTCCGTGTACTAGGTCTCCGGCAGCGAGTGCTCTTTCGTAAATCCGTTGACTATGATATCTATGCAAAGCTTGCTGATACTTGGCTGCTCGAATAGAAGCTCGATCTCGATGTTCTTCAAGTAAGTTTACATCGCCCGCTTGCGTCTGCTCTTGTTCTTCTTCCGAGTAGTTATCCACTCAAGACGATCTAAACGTTAACTCACTTGGGAGCACTGCTTCTGCTCCATAGACTAGAAAAAATGGTGTCTCACTAGTGGCACGGCTGGTCGATGTTCGAACAACCCATAGTACTGAGGGTAATTCTTTCACCCATCGAGTCGAGTAAGCCTTGAGCCTATCGAACATGTGGGTTTTGATTCCCTATAGGATGATGCCATTGGCTCGTTCGACCTGACCGTTACTCTGAGGAAGAGCTACAGAGGCGAAATAGAGTTTGATGCCCAATTCTTCATAGAAGACTATGAAAGCACTGGTTTTGAATTGGGTGCCGTTGTCTGTTATTACTCGATTAGGAATGCCAAATTGAGTAACGATGCTCCTCATGAATGTCTTGGCTGCTTCTGAGGCGACGTTCCTGACAGGTTCGGCCTCGATCCACTTGGTGAATGTGTCGATTACCACGAACAAGAACTTGTAACCTCCTTGGGCTCTTAGGAAAAATCCCAAGATATCCAAGCCCCAGATGGAGAAGGGCCAAGATAGAGGAATAATTTGCAGTGCTTGGGTTGGTCGGGTGATTTACTTGTCAAAAAATTGGCAGCTTTCGCACTTTTTCACTAGCTCGCAAGCATCCTGGAGGGCAGTCGACCAATAGAGCCCCCACCGAAAATTTTTTCCAACGAGAGCGCGATAGGACGCTTGGTTGCCGCAGAAGCCTCTTTGGACATCGAACAATAGTTTATTACCCTCTTCCTAAGTGATGCACTTCATCAAGATTCTGTTACTCCCCTTTCGGTAGAGTTTGCCATCAACCAATACGTATAGCTTGGACTTACGCACAATTTTCTCGGTTGAGGCATCATCATCAGGGACCTCTCGACCTTCGAGATAGGCTTGGAATGGAGTCATCCAAGTTAGCTCGCGTTTGAGTAGTGCAACTTCCATATCTATGGGTTCTTCCTCGCTAACTTGACCAGACTACTGATCGAGTTGGGCAGCATCTATTTCCAGTGAAAAGGAAACATATGGTTTGAGGAGTTTCTCGACGAAGACTCCCGTAGGGGCTAGTGAACGAAATGAAGTGAGCCTGGCAAGTTCATCGGCGGCGGAGTTGTCGCTTCGTCGGATGTGTCTTACCTCGAGCCCTTCGAACTTGCGCTCTAGCTTGCGAACCTCGTTCAGGTATGCCGCCATGTTGTCATCCGAACATTGATATTCCTTTAGCACTTGGTTTACAACGAGCCGTGAGTCCCCTTTCATGAGTAATCGTCTTATGCCAAGTGTTGCAACTATGCGGAGGCCTTTAACTAGTCCTCCATATTCTGCGACATTGTTTAAAGCTTGAAAATCAAGCTGGATGACGTACTTGAGCTCCTCACCTGTTGGAGATTTGAATAAGATTCTGGATCCTAAGCCCTTGAGCATAAGCGATCCGTCAAAGAACATGGTCCAATGGTCTTTGACCACTTCGTGCTTTCTTTCCTCGACGTGCGTCCATTCTGCAATAAAGTCGGCTAGGACTCCAGACTTGACGCTGGTCCGAGGTACAAAATCGACCTTGAACTCGTTGAGTTCAACTGCCCATTGTGCGATTCGCCCTGTCGTTTCTCGGTTATGAATTATCTCCTTGAGAAGATAGGTCGTCATGACGGCGGTCTTGTGGGCTCGGAAGTAGTGCCGTAGCTTTTGAGAAGTCATTAGGACAGCATACAACATTTTTTGTATTTGAGGGTACCTTAACTTGGCCCATTCGACCACCAGGACCGTACTTACTACTTGAGGGGTAGCTGCAATGTACAAGAAAAGATCCTCTTATTCGTTAGGAGAAATTAATATGGATGGAGACGATAAATACCTCTTCAAATCTTGAAAAGCTTCTTCTGCCTCCTTGGTCCACTCGAATACTTCTTATTTCTTGAGTAGCTTAAAAAGGGTAGCCCTCGCTCGCCCATCCGGGAGATGAATCGACTAAGGGTTGCAATATAACCCGCGAGCTTTTGTACCTCCCTTAGCGTCCGCGAGAGGTGCATTTTGTCGATAGCCGCAATTTTGTGCGTGTTGGCCTCGATGCCTCGACTTGACACCAGGAAATCATGAAGCTTGCCGGACGGGACACCAAACATGGACTTTTCGTGGTTAAGCATAATTCGATACTTCTTGAGGTTGTCGAATGTTTCCTCGAGGTCACTGACTAAAGAGCTCTTGGTTCTTGATTTTACTACGATATCATCGACATATGCTTCTACATTGCGCCCGATTTGGGGCTTCAAACAACTTTGGATGCATCGCTGATATGTAGCTCCGGCGTTCTTTAAACCAAAAGGCATTTTAGTATAACAAAATACACCCAACGGGGTGGTAAATGCAGTTTTTCCTCATCCTTCGCTGACATGCTAATTTGGTGATACCCCGAGTAGGCATATAGAAAACCTAGCAATTCACAACCCGTAGTCGAGTCCACTATTTGGTCGATGCGGGGGAGGGGAAAAGGATCCTTAGGATATGCTTTGTTTAGGTCGGTGTAGTCGACGCACATCCTCCACTTGCCATTGGGCTTTTTGACCAAGATAGAATTTGCCAACTACGTCAGGTGACGAACCTCTCGGGATGAAGCCTGCCTTCAGGAGTTTGCCAACCTCCTCTTGTAGAGCTTATTTGTGATCTTCCGCAAATCTGCGCTGTCGATGCCCGATCACCTCCCTGGGGACCCTGGGCATGTCGGATGGTTGCCACGCAAACACATCACGGTTTGGCTGGAGAAAGGTGATGAGCTCGAGTTCCTATTTGGGGTTGAGGTCAATGCCCACCTTGACCGCCTTAGACGGCTCGGACGGATCCCAAGGCACCACCTTGACTCCTCCATTGGTCTTCTTGTCTTTTTTGCCATCGTTGACTGGGTCGTTGGTGGCGCTGTCAGATATCGAGGCGCTGTCGGTGCCTTTGGGTCTTCGATGCTTGATTCCTTCGCTGTCAGTAGGGGTAACGTCTGTGCAGACATCTTCGACCATCTCTAAGTTTTTCTTGTCGCAGCGGACTACAGCTCACGGATCCCCCTTGGTCGTGAGGACTCCTCTTGGTGCTGGTATCTTGATGGTCTGGTAGGTGTAATGCATTACCACCATGAACTTGACCAGCATTGGGCGGCCCAGGATCACATTGTACGCGGTTTCAAAACCTGCCACATCGAAGAGGATTTTTTCTTTGCGAAAATTGTCCGACGTGCCGAACGTGATTGGTAACTCGATCTGACCAAGGGGTATTGAGGATGAATGCGGGGTTATGCCATGGAACGGCTCAGCTCCGGCCTTTATTGATGTCCAGGGGATTCCCATGTTGTCCAACATCTTTGTGAAGATGAGGTTCAGCGAGCTGCCCCCATTGACTAGAGTTCGAGCGACTCTAACATTAAGGATGGTGGGTTCGACCACTACAGCGTACCGACCCGGTCGTGGGACCACGGCTGGGTGGTTGGACTGATCGAAGGTGATTGGCACCTCGGACCACTTGAGAAATCGGGGGAGGGCTAGCGTGACCAAACTGACCTCTCTCTTGACCGCTTTGTACTTTCTCTTGGACTTGTACGTGGTAGAGCCCCCTGAAGATGTGAGCCAACTTGTGATGAGCCACGCGATATATGGGCTCCTCATCCTCAGGTTTTCCTTTGGACTGCTCGATCCCACGCTCGACGAGGGCAGCCTTGAGTTTTTCATGGACCTTTTTTCTAATTAGTTGGCATTCGTCAAAGTCGTGTTTGTCCGTGTGGTGGATTAGGCAATATTTATATCCCCCACGGCTTCGACCCTTGTTGTTGCCCATGTTGCGCGTATTGCCTCTTTCGACTGCGGTGATGGTAGAGTCACCTTTACGCTTCTCATCGTGGTTCCACTTTTTCTTTGCCCCTTGCTTGGACGACCCAGGATTGTCGTTATCAGGCTTGGGATCATCAAGGTAATCTCGGGCTTTGGCGCGTATGGCGTACTTGTCTGCCAACTCAAAAAACTCTTTGGTGGTCTTGATCTTTCAAGTGGAGAGTTTTCCTTTTAATTCTCTATACTTGATACCGTTCTCGAAAGCCATTATGATGGCTTCATCCGAGATGTCAGGTATCAAGTTGCACTTATTGTTGAAGCGCCGGATGAAGTCGTGTAGCGATTCCGCTGGCTCCTATACCACCCGATGAAGGTCCCTGTGTGTTCCGGGGTGTTCATAGGTGCCTTGAAAATTGGTAATGAACTGGGTCCGTAACTCCGCCCATGATGATATAGAGTGAGGTGGGAGGTTGAGTAGCCAAGATCTAGCTGCGCCATCCACAGTGGTGAGTAGATAATTGGCCATTACCTTCTCGTTTCCTCCTGTTGCCCTCATGACCGTAGTGTAGATGTGTAGCCATTCGACCGGGTTAATCTTACCTGAGTACTTTTCGATGGGGCCGGGTTTGAACTTGTCTGCCCATCTCATGGTACGCAGCTCGACGGTGAAGACCTTGCACCCTTTGTCGATGTCTTTGGGGGTTCTTTGCCGCGGGTGCTGTATCGTTCCTTGTTGAGGAAAGAACCTGTGCCATGTTGGCGATCGACCCCTTGAGGATGAAGACTCATCTCGTCGAACCCGATGCTCAGGGGACTGGTCCCTCATTGACGAGGGCTCCCTTTCTAGTTACTCACGGTCACGCTCTTTTCTTCAATTGCGGATGACGAGATGTACGTCCCGTTGGTCGTGAGAGATATGGTCTCGAAGGTCTCCACAGTGCTTTTGGTAAGAACCGGACTGATGCGTCCTAGTAGCACAGTGGCCGGAACTAGCCATTACCGACCCTGCTGCTCGGTGATTGTGGCAAGTTGGTCCAGGCAACTGGCTCATGGTACCTTGTTGACAGGACTGTCCAAATCTTGAATTTGCAGCTCGTGCGGTTTGGGCTTGCGCTGCGTCGAGCAGTGTCTTCATTTGGTCAAGCACGGGAGTCATTAGGTTGTTCAGGTCCAATGGCGGGAGTGACTTTAGCAACATATGCGCTCACTGGACATTCGCTTCAGGGGTGCTGAAGATGTCGCTGTTGCGGCATTACAAGGACATTGTTCCCGGAGCGTGACCGGACCTATTGCCGTGGTCATGTTGTCGAAGGTTTTGCTGCCCTTGGAAATCTGTTACCCTCGGGTGGGGTGTCGTCAGACTATTATGGTCAAATCACTTCGACAAGTTGGCCATAGTTCCGGCCGCGGCCATAGTGGTTGGATCTCACCGATGATCCGTAGTGTTGGGGGCAATAATGTTTACCATTGCTTGTGCTGCGATTGTTGCTGTTGAAAGGTCTTGAGGCGTGCCAGGGGAGATTTGATGTCCTTGGGTGCCTATGGTGTCTGCACTAGAAACTCTTTCACGGAGTTTTCGGCAGTAACACCCTTGTTGGCTCCAGCCATGAATACGCATCGATCCGTGCTGCTGCTTTGGCTACTGGGACCAACACTGTCGCTGTCGCTGTCCGTCTCGACATACTTGAGGACGCTGGGCCCCATAGGGTCAAAGTCGATGAAGGACACCTCTTGGCATGGATGCCAAGGGCAGGACTCAATGAAGCCGATGTGCTCGAGGTTTCTATCGGGTCCCCAGCGATAGAACATGGTTCCAAACGCAATTTTGGATCCAATTGCAAGAGCCTGGTCGATGAAGACACTTGGGTCGATGTCGCCGCAGGATTCGGCGTTGGAGTTTTGTCGTAGGTGCTCCTCGATGACATAGTCGATCTGCAAACACAGCTGAAGGCCCCTACCTAGCGCGCAAACTGTCGAAGGTTAGTGAATCGACAATAAATTTATATACTCAGGACCTTCGAATATGCAGAGTCAAATAGGCAATCAAGGGCACACGATGCAGACAGGTTTGGACCTCGGGAGCGAGTAATACCCTACTCCTGCGTGGATGTACTATGGAGTTGACAAGAACAGAGTACAAAACAGAGAGGTCAAGCTTTCATTACAATGGAGATTGTTTCTAGGGGGTGGCTAAGAACTAACTTATCCACTACTTCTTCAAAGGTTGCTCGTCGCCTATACTGCTCGGGTTGTGGATCGCTTGAGTCTCTACTGCTTGTCGCCTATATCCCTCCCTTTTCCTAAACGTGTATCCCTTATTTATATGTTTGAGGTAGACTCTTCTTAGGTAATAACTAGGACTAGTTACCCCTTATCTTAAAATTCAATCCTAGCTTGTCTTTTACTTTCGGCATTACTCCTTTGTCGAAAAAGCATATACTTGCTATTATGGTCATGTATTCATGTTGGTTGATTCAACATATATTACTCTATGTATGCGTGCATTATCCGTATATCTTTATCCATTTCTGACCTGAATCCATCCCGTGTCTGTATCCCGCATAACCTGGATTTGTGTTTGTATCCGGTTAGCCCATATCTGGTTTCAAATCCGAGAAAAAAATATGAGTTAGGATACGGGAAGAGCAATATCCGCCCATTTCGACCTGTTTTCACACCTATCTCTATGTAAACCCTTATGCTACAAGCCTCGCTTTATATCTCACCACCTTGTTCTTATTTCTCTTATGGATACAACCCATTTCAATCCTGCAGGGAACACTTTAGGAGGTATTTGGTAAATAGGACCGAATACATTCCTTTTGTTAAGCGAGTGTAATTCTGCCTCAACTGCTTCTTTCCATTTGATCCAATCTGAGCACTTCTAACATGAACTTTGGTTCTGGATACATATCAAGAGTTCTAGCAATTTTATGGTAAAATATGTGTCAACAATTATAGTCTTTCTTTTATACAAATCTCATGAACCTACATAATTAGTGGATATTTCTTCATTAATTTCATCCAGCTCCTCGTGATTGCCCACAACGATAGAGTGTGGGTGTTTCGATTTCTCAACGTCAGATTATGCGCACGAATGCTAAATATCTTTAGGATGGATCACTTCAGGGATTTCCACATCATCAGGTTGAGCTTCTTCCACTATCATGGGGAATGTTTTGACTTGTTTGGTTTTGTTTCTACGGACGTTTCCATATAATTGAATACCATGAGCCCGGAGGTCTCCCTTTCTTCTGAGAGGTAAAAGTGGATTCAATATCCTTATAGGGTATTTTTCACCTTTTTAGTGTATTTATTGTGGGTATATGAGATTTTGTCACTCCCTTATGATCAGTGGAAGCATCTGGCAGTAAGGGTGAAAACGGGTCGGATACGGGCGAATATTGTTCTTTCCGTATCCTAACTCAATTTTTTTCTTGTATTCGAAACCGGATATGGGCTAGTCGGATGCAGATACAAATTCAGGTTATTTGAGATATGGAACGGGATGGATATGTGACAGATTCGGGTAAAAAACAATTAAAGATATACGGATAATGCACGCATATATAGAGTAATATATGTTTGATCAGACCATATGAGTACATGACCATAATTGTAAGTTATATATCAACCAAACCTAATAGATATCATAGAAAGAATATGCTACTTGACGATCAATAGAACCAACTAATTATCAAGATAAAATATTCTACTTGAGGAGTCCTGAATATTTGAATGGGGAGAGAACCAACATTACAACCTAAAGCTCTAGCAAAAGAATTACTATCATGCTCATTTAGGTTCAAGGGGATCGTTTCACTCTTGTCAAATTTAATTGTCATTCCTGAAATTTGTTCAAAGCAAGATAAGATCCATTTTAGCATAATCTAAATTATCATCTAAGAAAAGCAAGGTGACATCTGCATATTGAAGGTTCACCACTCCTCTATTGCAAAAATCTGAAAGAAGACCTCTAATTAATCCTTTCTCAGTTGCTTTAAACAACATCCTAGAGAATACATCTGCCACTAGATTAAGGAGGGTGGGGGAGAGGGGATCCCCATGCCTTAGACCCTTGCCATAAATAAAGAAGTCACTCTCATTATTGTTAATACAGACAACCACATATCCATTGTCTAATCAGCCATGGCCAATTTTTGCTAAACATATGAGATAGGTTATGCTTCATTTGAGCTAAAGAGATAGCACCTTCCTTGACAACCACCACAGCACAATTCCAAAATTTTGCCACTAATTTTCATTTGACTCAGGCACATCAACATGATAGAAACCTAATCCCTAACTTGAACTCCCAAAGTATGTGGCACAATGATGGTTTTTGGACCACTCAATACAAGTGTTGATGTGGTGACCATCATTTTTGCAAACAAAGCATAGCTTGGTTATTTTACCATTTCGTACAAGATGTCCAAGCTCACCACAGTTATGAAAGAAGACATTCAAGTACCTTTGATCGGCAGCATGATCCCCTTCGCCTTGCTCTTGATCTCTGTTATTTCGTTGATGTTGGGTAGGTTGGCACTCTTGTTGTGGCTATTGTGCTAATTTTGGGATTGTTTCTTATGTTGATTCGGACGAGGAACTCCAAGTATCTAACAAGTAGTCCTTCTTATCCTTCCTGCACCACCCCCACAAAACAAATCGCCGAAAATCCCCCAAAAAACACATATCAAAACCAAAAACCCTAAAGGCCGCTAGATCGGATTGGGGTGGGTGGGATCTTACGAATTTGCAAAGGCCGAGGGATCTCCTTGGCTCACAATGGTGAGTACTCCGCGCGGTAGGTCTTAGGTGTTGGTGGTGGTGTGACACCACGGAGTGTCATAACTTTATTTTACGTGCTTGATATGGTTAAAAACAGTATGAAATGTGGAATTAAGGTTAAAATTATAGGTTATGGAGGTTAATAGCTTTTAGGACCGCTGCTGGGTTTTGGGCCTTCCTGGGAGTTTTGGGCCTTGGTGGGCTTTGGTGGGATGGATTAGGTCTCCGTAACGGACTAGAATTGGGTGTGGGGGCTGGTAAAGGGTTTCCGGCCCCTTTGGGGCGTCCACCCTGCTGCCTTTGCGCCTTGAGGCCTTGGTGCGCCTCACCTCCCCCCACTCGCCAAGCCCTAGCCGCCCCTTCCCTTTGAGCCTTGCGCCTCCCCCTTGCTCTCCTCCATTGCCCCACCTCTCCACCACCTCTCCTCCACCCTCTTGCTGCCCTAGGGTGGTCTCCACACCTCTGCACCTTGTGGATCCATCCGTTGGAGCGAGGAGCGAGGAGCGTGGAGCGAGGAGCGATCCGCGAGGAGATCTATTGGAGATTCGTTCGTTGGGCAAAGGTATGATCATGGGGATCCTTGGGTTTGATCTAGGTACTGTTCTTAGGGTGTTTATGAAGTTTTTAGATCAATTGGTGGTGCTGGGTTGGAGTTCTTTGGGTTAGATCTAGACGTTGCCACGTTTCTGTTTTCGGGCAGATTGAGCAGTCGGGCTAGGGTTCGAGTTTTCGTCGATTTAGAATCCGAATCTGTCCGTACGGACTTAAAAGAAGTTGTAGATAATTTAATTATCTTTCCGTGGACATAAAGCACGTTAAAATCCGATCAGCCGTTTGAAAGTTATGGCCGTTTTACCGAGCGTGTTAAAATCTGTGACGCAATTAGAACAGATCGTAGTAATCTGTAGATTAAACAATTTTAGAGTCCGAATCAGTCTTTCCGTATAACTAGAAAAAGGTAGGAAATTTCCTAAGCTTCGCGATGGTGTACTCGTTTAATCGATTTGGAGTCCCAGAACTCAAGTTATGGCCTTTGCAAGGCTGCTGTCCCGCCGGGACAGAACCTCTGTTTTAGGTTTTGCGAGTAGCGGGCAATGTCGGGTGAGATGGGGATTTGTGTACTGTTTTGTGGGCATTATTGAGAGTATGTGATGCCGTTGTGCAGGTGGTGTGACCCCGGGGGTGCCCTCTACTTCCCACAATCCCGTCGCCCACGGTTGAGGCAAGTGTGTTGTAATGAATAGCGGAATTGTAGGTTGCTTGTGGAGATTAGATGAAAGATTGAATACTTGCTATGATCACTTGCCATGCTTGCTGTTTTTCAATGATATATTGAGTATGATTATCATGATTCGATGCCATGTGTTAATATTCTTCATGATGAGATGACATATGTTTATGTACATGTGAAATATGATAATTGGCATAGTTGCATGCATGACATGAGATAGGGCGAGGGCGGTGAGAAAGTCATAACTAGTCCGGCAAGGTCGGTGAGAAAGTTATGACTAGTCCGGAACGCCATTGAGTAAGACCTACATCGTGATTCCATCCACGTGGTGAATGGAAGCGATGAGTAGGCACCCTCCATCTTCGGGATGGAAGGGGGGAAAAGGGTGCACACTGACGGGTGTGTACTCAACCATACCGGTATGAGTTTCCAAGGAGACATGAGCATTGCATTACATCTCATACATATTGATGATGACAATGTTAAGTGTTTATGAATAAGATGATTTACATGAAGGGAGATGCTATTGCCATATTGTTGTTCTTGTTGTCCATTGCAATATGCTTGCCGAGTTTGAACTCACGCTTGTGTTTTTTCTTATTGTTTTAGGTACCATGAGAACGGCATGCGGGAAAGGGAATAGACACATGCCCACACGTTGCTTCACCTTAATGTTTCCCCAAGTCAATTCTTTTAGATTGATAATAAATTGCGTGTGATGGTCATTAAATTAAGGCTTAGCTTGGTTAATGAGAGTTTTATTGTTCGCTTGACACTTGGAACTTTAAGTGCTAAATGTTAGTCTTTTATTGTCGTTAAGACTCTATTTATTGCTGTTTTAGATGTTTCCCTTATTGCCATATAATGCTATATCGTCGTTGCTCCTTAAATTCATGATAAAACAAAGGAGGTGCTGCCGAAATCTCGGTTTTTAGCCTATGCGCCTTTGCTGAAATTTTATGTTAAATATGATATTTGGATGTTGTTTAGCTTATGTTTGGTAGCATTCGGGAATATTAAATGCCGGGTGTTACAATTGGTATCGAGCTGGTCAGTAGGTCCTTGGAATAAGTATTTTAGTGTTATACCTAAGTTGCAACTAAAATATGATGTGGAATAACTTAGAAACATGGCTTAGGTTCTAACTAAAACTTTGTTATAGGATAGCAACATTAAAACTTGCAAAAGTGGTATAACTAATCTAAAATTTGACACACTTGGTTGCACAAAGAGGATGGGGTCTTGGTTCATTATTGCATTGCGCTTAATTATTTGATGAAGACTATGCTATGATGATGTTTGATCTATGTTCTTGGTTGTGTGATGTTGTGTTTATGTTTTTGTGTTTGGATGGTTGTCTGTCTCATGACCATGCCGAGGGTAGAGGCCGTGGACGCCGAGGCCATGGAGGCCAGGGCGTGGCTCCAGGAGTTGAGGAGTCTCTTTGAGGGTAGCGTTTCGCTCAATGCTCGTGGACCAGCCAGAGGAGCTTCGGCTACGATCGAAGCGGGTGCCCGCCGCCAATGATGATTTAGTTCAGCTCGCAGAGGAGATTCAGAGCTGCGCCCGGAGCCATGGGCAGCCCCTGTTGTGGTGCCTCCCCAGCCGATGGCCCCAGCTTGTTGCCTGCCGCGCGGAGCCGAGGATGAGTCTCCGAGAGTGGATGACCCTCCGCCTTGACACTTTTGACGGAGCGGCACGCTGATCGATCCGCAGATTGGCTGCGGTACATGGAAAGGCGCTTTGAGGTCCTAGAATTGACCTCGGTCCGCAGGGCTCGCTTTGTGGCCTTTCACCGAAAGGCCAAGCCGATATCTGGTGGGAAGGGGTTACGGCTGCTAGAACCCCCGATCTTGGTCGATCACCTGGGAGGACTTTGTGGCTCGCCTCCGAGCCAAGTTCTACCCGAGTCTTTCCTTGAGAGGATGGAGCATACTCGGCGACTCTTTCCCAGGAAAGAGGTCGGTGGCAGTATGAGGTGGAGTTCAACGGCGTGGTGCGCCGTCTTGGCCGTGGCGTACGGCGAGGGAGAAGGCGAGGAGGTTCCGTAGGGGCCTCAACCAGGAGTTCAGAGTTGTCATGGGGGCGATCGTCCTCGTGACTTCTCGCCTCCGTGGTGGAGCGGCGAAGGGCATGGAGCTCGAGTTGGAGCTCTCCGGGATAAGCAAAACTCGGCGGTTCAGGGGTTCCTGCGGCCCAGCGGGGCCGTAAGAGGACCTTTGGTGGAGGAGGTGGGTCTTCTCGACACCCACCTTCAAGAAGTTCAAGGGGACAGGGCTCCTCCTCGTGGGCTAAAATGGGGCCGCCTACTCGCCTTCTTCGCAGTGGTCGTTCGTCTGTGCCGGGCAGGGCATGAAGTGTTTCAAGTGCGGTGGTGAGCACCGTGTTTCAGAGTGTGGTTGGACCGGGAGTTGCAACCATCAGGGCAAGCCCGCCACATGGGACGAGTCCGCCGGATGAATCCGATAGCATCATCAAGTGGGAGGCGGTGCCTTCTCCTCCCACTCCAGTGGCGTCTTCCAGAGGATCGGTGCACATGATGGTTGCCCCTGTTTCTCGGCCGCCCTTTGCGTGGGCGCCACCAATGATGTCTTGGTGCCTTGGCCGTCTCGCTGCTCCTCGATTGCCTCCTCCGCCCCGGCCTTGATGGGGCATCACCTGAGTCGGGGCTCATACGTCCCGGCGCCACCAGGAGTGTACGCTTTGCCGACCGCCGAGTCACCGGGCATCGAGAGGTGGTTTAGGTACTCTGCTCGTGGATTCCGTTGATGCCTTTGTTCCGCTTTTGATTCGGAGCATCCTATTCTTTTGTGTCATCGGAGTTTGCTAGTAGAGCTAAGTTGGGAGTTCAGCCGGATTTACGAGTCCGTGTTAGTCGATTCTCCTGGGGTTGATTGCTAGTTCTTTGGTTTGCCCTGGTTGCACCATTGCCATTGATGATGAGGTTTTCTTTGCCAATCTCATGGTGATCCAGCTTGGCTCCTTTTGATGTCATTTTGGGCATGGACTGGCTGCATCGATGACGTGCTAAGATCTGTTGTTTACGGAAGACAGTTGCCTTGCAGGCCCGTCCTGGGGAAGAGTTGACCTTTCAGGGTGGTATACCCTCGAGGTCAGTCTTTGCTTTGACTAGTTTGTTTTAGTCGGCGTTTGAGGTCATGGGTTTCCTCATGACTTTGTCTCGAGAAACCATCTTCCTCGATTCCCATTGAGGAGATTTACGTAGTGAAGGAGTTCGTTGATGTGTTCCCTGACGAGTTGCCTGGTCTACCTCCTGTGAGGAATGTGGAGTTTCGTATTGATCTTGTTCCTGGCACTTCGACCTATTTCTATCTCTCCATACCGCTTGGCTCGTCCTTTTCAAGACGAGTTGAAGAAGCATTGGAGGATCTCAGTGGCCAAGGGCTTCATTCGGCGTAGCGTTCGCCATGGGGAGCACTCCGTCCTCTTCGTCTCGAAGAAGGATGGAAGTTGGCATATGTGCATTGATTATCGTGCTCTTAATCAAGTGATAGTCAAGAACAAGTATCCTTTGCCTCGCATCGAGGATCTGCTTGACCAAGCTCAAGGGAGCAAAGGTGTTCTCCAAGATTGATCTTGATCGGGGTACAATCAGATCCGTGTGAGGGAGCAGGACATTGAGAAGACCGCTTTCTCCACTAGGTATGGGCATTATGAATTTAAAGTTATGTCTTTTGGACTAACTAATGCTCTCTTTGTCTTTATGGAGGCGATGAGCATTATGCTACACAAGTATCTTGATGAGTTTGTGGTAGTGTTCATCGATGACATTCTCGTTTACTCTAAATCGGAAGAGGAGCATGAGCGACATCTCGAGGCTTGTCTTTGAGCACCTTGAGGGAAAATCAGTTCTTTGCTAAGCTGAAAAAGTGCACGAGTTCTGGATTTGAAGTGGGTTTTCTTGGCCACATCATCAATCCAGAGGGCATATCTGAGATCCTAGCAAAGTCTCGGCAATTTTGGATTGGAAGAGGCCTTCCAATGTCAAAGAGGTGCGTAGTTTCCTTGGGTTGGTGGCTACTATCGGCGTTTCGTGCAGGATTTCTCTATCATTGCCAAGCCACTTTCGCGGTGACTGTAAGGGGATGAAATTCAGTGGATCTGCAGAGTGTGAGCACAGCCTGCACTATGAAGGAGAAGTTAGTGATCGCTCTCGTTCTTACCCTTCCCGAGCCGGGAAGCGCTTCACGGTGTATTACGATGCTTCTCGGTTGGGACTTGGGTGTGTGCTCATGCAAGAGGGCAAGGTGATTGCTTATGCGTCGAGGCGCTTGAAAAAGCACGAGCGTAACTATCCCACGCATGATCTTGAGCTAGCCGCCGTGGTGTTTGCATTGAAGATATGGAGGCATTACTCAGACGGCGAGTCTTGTGACATTTTCATCGATCACAAGAGCCTCAAGTACATCTTTACTCAGAAAAATTTGAACTTGAGGCAGAGGAGGTGGCTAGAATTGATAAAGGATTATGACCTTACTATCGGTATCATCCGGGAAGGCAAATGTTGTGGCCGACGCTCTCGATGCATAAGACAATGCCCCTATTGTTGATTGTCTTGTTGCTGATTTTGAGTGTTTGGGGTCTCCTACGCTTATGGGACCGTGCAAGCTGAAACTTCGATTGATTCTTGAGTCGCCGATTCCCGAGCGTGTGGAGGCACAACAAAGATGACCGTTATTCCAAAGAAAGTAGGAACGCTTGAGGATGGCAAGTCCGGAGACTTTACCATTGATGATGCGGGAGTTACGAGGTTTCAGGGCCGTCAGGCGCGTGCCTCGTAAATCTCAAGTGAAAGAAGGCATTACGAAAGAAGCTCATCGCACCCGTACACGGTCCATCCCGGGGAGACCAAGATGTCTGAGGACTTGAAGAAGAATTTACGGTGGAAAAGGATGAGAGTGGATATTGCCAAGTATGTGGTGTCTTGTGGGATGCATCGAGAAGATCAAAGCTGAGCATAAGCGTCCCCACGTCTGTTGCGACCATTGGAGATTCTGTGTGGCCATGGGATGACATCTCCATGGATTTCGTGGTTGGTCTACCTCGTTCTCCACGAGGAAGGATGCTTTGTTTGGGTTGTGGTGGACCGTCTCGGCAAATCTGCGCATTTCATTCCTATCCGCACGACCAATTCTGCGAGCGAGTTGGCTTCCATCTATGTGCGGGAGATTGTGAGACTGCATGGTGTACCTAAGACCATTATTTACGATCGGGATGCGAAGTTCGTCTCCAAGTTACGGGAGAGTTTGCAGAGTGCTTTGGGTACGCAGCCTTCGCCTTAGTACCGCTTTTCACCCTCAGACGGATGGGCGGTCTGGCGTACCATCCAGACGTTGGAAGACATGCTCAGGGCCTGTGATGGCTTGGAAAGGTAGCTGGGAGGCGCAGATGCCGCTTGCGGAGTGTGCGGATAATAACAGCTATCATTCCAAAGATCCGGGCTGCTCCTTATGAGGTACTATATGGCCGGAAGTGCAGATCGCCACTTTGTTGGGATGCAAGGGCGAGAGAGCGCTTCTTGGACCGGATTGGGTTCAGCAGATCGCTGATCGTGGCGGAGGTATTTGGCAGAACCTTCTCGCAGTGAAGCAGAGCGCATGAAGAGCTATCTCGATGTGAGGCGGCGAGACTTGGAGTTTGAGGTGGGTGATAGCGTACTCTTGCCAGTATCTCCCACCAAGGGTGTGGTGCGTTTTGGCACCAAAGGAAAGCTCAGTCCAAGGTATGTTGGGCCTTTTCCTATCATCGCCCGAGTTTGTAGGTTGGCCTATCGTCTGGAGCTATCGGAAGCTATGCAAGGTGTGCATAATGTGTTCCATGTCTCGATGTTGAGGAAATACTTGCATGATCCGGAGTTGGTGGTTCCGTTGGAACCATTAGTACTTGAGTAGGACCTCACCTTCGAGTCCCGTCTGTGGAAATTCAGGGACTTCTGAGCGAGTGATGAAGAACCTGACGCTCAAGTTCGTTAAAGTGTTGTGGTCACATCAGGCCGAGAGAGAGGCAACTTGGGAGCTGGAGTCTCGTGATGCGAGAAATATCGAGCTTTTCACCTCAGGTATGTGATGTGAAAACCTAGCTATCTTCGGTTTCTTTGGGTTGCGTGTTGGTGCGTTTAGATTCGAGGTCGAATCCTGTTGAAGGGGGGAAGAATGTGACACCACGGAGTGTCATAACTTTATTTTACGTGCTTGATATGGTTAAAAATAGTATGAAATATGGAATTAAGGTTAAAACTATAGGTTATGGAGGTTAATAGCTTTTCCGGGCCGTTTTCGGGGTTTTGGGCCGTCCCGGGGGAGTTTTGGGCCTTGGTGGGCTTTGGTGGGATGGATTAGGTCTCCGTAACGGACTAGAATTGGGTGTGGGGGCTGGTAAAAGGGGTTTCCCTGCCCCTTTGGGGCGTCCACCCTGCTGCCTTTGCGCCCCTTGAGGCCTTGGTGCGCCCCCCTCACCTCCCCCCACTTGCCAAGCCCTAGCCGCCCCTTCCCTTTGAGCCTTGCGCCTCCCCCTTGCTCTCCTCCATTGCCCCACCTCTCCACCACCTCTCCTCCACCCCCTTGCTGCCCTAGGGTGGTCTCCACACCTCTGCACCTTGTGGATCCATCCGTTGGAGCGAGGAGCGTGGAGCGAGGAGCGATCCGCGAGGAGATCTATTGGAGATTCGTTCGTTGGGCAAAGGTATGATCATGGGGATCCTTGGGTTTGATCTAGGTACTGTTCTTAGGGTGTTTATGAAGTTTTTAGATCAATTGGTGGCGCTGGGTTGGAGTTCTTTGGGTTAGATCTAGACGTTGCCACGTTTCTGTTTTCGGGCAAATTGAGCAGTCGGGCTAGGGTTCGAGTTTTCGTCGATTTAGAATCCGAATCTGTCCGTACGGACTTAAAAGAAGTTGTATATAATTTAATTATCTTTCCGTGGACATAAAGCACGTTAAAATCCGATCAGCCGTTTGAAAGTTATGGCCGTTTTACCGAGCGTGTTAAAATCTGTGACGCAATTAGAACAGATCGTAGTAATCTGTAGATTAAACAATTTTAGAGTCCGAATCAGTCTTTCCGTATAACTAGAAAAAGGTAGGAAATTTCCTAAGCTTCGCGATGGTGTACTCGTTTAATCGATTTGGAGTCCCAGAACTCAAGTTATGGCCTTTGCAAGGCTGCTGTCCCGCCGGGACAGAACCTCTGTTTTAGGTTTTGCGAGTAGCGGGCAATGTCGGGTGAGATGGGGATTTGCGTACTGTTTTGTGGGCATTATTGAGAGTATGTGATGCCGTTGTGCAGGTGGTGTGACCCTGGGGGTGCCCTCTACTTCCCACAATCCCGTCGCCCATGGTTGAGGCAAGTGTGTTGTAATGAATAGCGGAATTGTAGGTTGCTTGTGGAGATTAGATGAAAGATTGAATACTTGCTATGATCACTTGCCATGCTTGCTGTTTTTCAATGATATATTGAGTATGATTATCATGATTCGATGCCATGTGTTAATATTCTTCATGATGAGATGACATATGTTTATGTACATGTGAAATATGATAATTGGCATAGTTGCATGCATGACATGAGATAGGGCGAGGGCGGTGAGAAAGTCATAACTAGTCCGGCAAGGTCGGTGAGAAAGTTATGACTAGTCCGGAACGCCATTGAGTAAGACCTACATCGTGATTCCATCCACGTGGTGAATGGAAGCGATGAGTAGGCACCCTCCATCTTCGGGATGGAAGGGGGGAAAAGGGTGCACACCGACGGGTGTGTACTCAACCATACCGGTATGAGTTTCCAAGGAGACATGAGCATTGCATTACATCTCATACATATTGATGATGACAATGTTAAGTGTTTATGAATAAGATGATTTACATGAAGGGAGATGCTATTGCCATATTGTTGTTCTTGTTGTCCATTGCAATATGCTTGCCGAGTTTGAACTCACGCTTGTGTTTTTTCTTATTGTTTTAGGTACCATGAGAACGGCATGCGGGGAAAAGGGAATAGACACACGCCCACACGTTGCTTCACCTTAATGTTTCCCCAAGTCAATTCTTTTAGATTGATAATAAATTGCGTGTGATGGTCATTAAATTAAGGCTTAGCTTGGTTAATGAGAGTTTTATTGTTCGTTTGACACTTGGAACTTTAAGTGCTAAATGTTAGTCTTTTATTGTCGTTAAGACTCTATTTATTGCTGTTTTAGATGTTTCCCTTATTGCCATATAATGCTATATCGTCGTTGCTCCTTAAATTCATGATAAAACAAAGGAGAGTCTTTGCCGAAATCTCGGTTTTTAGCCTATGCGCCTTTGCTGGAATTTTATGTTAAATATGATATTTGGATGTTGTTTAGCTTATGTTTGGTAGCATTCGGGCATATTAAATGCCGGGGTGTTACAGGTGGCGTGGCTCAAGCAGAGACCCGGCCGAGGGGAGGGGTTCTGGGTGGCGCTAGGTGGAAACCCGACCAGAGGGAAGGGTGTCGAGACCCGAATATGTGAATTCGGACCCTCTGTGTATTTTGTACTAGTCCAGGATCGCGCTAGTGCACACAGTCTCAACATGGGTGAAATATCACAATCATACACAACAAAAATATATAAGTAACTCAATTACCGAATATAAAACTGTTGAATGACCTTAAGGTCAACCTTACGCTTGTGAGGCTTGGATGGCTTCAACTCCAAATAAATAAATAGCAGCGGAATGAAGAACGTTAGTGAATCCATCAATATACCACAGGCACCTGACAATGTTCAACTCCTAGATATTCATCTCCTTGTGTAACTCCTCCAACTTCGAAGGTGTAGACTTTTGCTCAACTGGTGATTTGTTTGTTGCAATGGGGTGAGTATATAAAGCACTCAGCAAGTCATGCACAAAATGCAAGTCTAATAAATACATGCATGGCTTATTCCAAATGAATGGCCAAGTGGTTGTTTTTCAATAAAGCAGCATTCACAAGTAAACATAATGGATTGTAAAGCAATAAAACAAGTAATAACAGTAATAAATTTCATAGTTATTTTCCAGGTAAACCATTTCTCCTCCTTAAATCAATTTCACATTTCTAGAGACAACCTTCCTCCAATCCGAAGTCCATTTTATGAAAATCTAACCCCTGACTGTAATCCCTGAGCATTGTCCAATACCGTGGACACGACTATTCGAATAGGTTTGACACTCTGCAAAGGTTATACACTTTACCCACAAGACATGATCATCTCTTGGTGCCATGTGATATACACACTTCCTTTAGTGTGTCGGTAGAGAGATCATGACAAAGCCTTTCAGAAAATTCTATCCCAACATATGAACCTCTCCGGTTGTCATATTATCCCTTCCCTAAGTAGAGGCGAAGTATAGGACCGACATACCATTGGATGGGTACCAAGCCACATCATAGGTATGCTCCCCCGTACAGCTACACTCTGTGTAACAGTCACCCCGAGGTACCACATGCAAGATCTTAGTAACTTACTCAACTAGATCTGTCCTATTCCACACATGTGATTGTATGTTTGGCCCAGTTCAAATTCTTGCAAGGTTAAGCCTTAATTGACCAAGGCAAGACTTCCATCACTCACAGAAAACCATCTCACCATCACTCATATATCATGTTCCATATCAACCCAATGCCACCCTGGCCCACCATCACTCACAACTCCTACCACTTGCCTCAGTCTAAATCATTTCCCACCCCCAGTTGATTATTGTGCAACACATGCTAACAACAACTCAACATCCATGTAGAACGACACGGGCCTCTACATATCAACATCATCATGTGGCAAAACATCACACCATTTCAGAAACACATTCCATATTCCATTAATCAACATTAAGTTTTGTATTTCCAAAATTATATCAATAACACGTTGCAGGTCTAAGCAAACTAGTCACGATCTAAACCCATGTTGGCAATTTAATAGCAACCAACTATTAATCAAGATCCTAGGGTGACAAATGATTCATGGCATACAAATAATAGTGACAAGGTGGCATAATCAAATAGGTTGCTTAACTATTTCCCAAATTAATTGAAATCATTTTAATTTAATTAGCATGCAATAATTTGAAACAACATAATTTTAAAACATGGGATCAACATAATCAAAGCACAACTTGCCTTAGAAACACCCTTGCTCTTGCTCTGGATCTTGAGTTTGGCTTGAGTCCTTGCTCTCGAACAATCCCAACAATTCAACGTCTACGCGAAACGAATAAATAAACAAATATATGTCAAAAACAGAGAGCAACAAAGCTCCAAAAATCAAATAAAATTCACAATTAAATAGCGCACAATTTTACAAATTTTTAGGCTCTAGAATCACCTCAATCAGAGTTCGTATGAGCAAGAACGAGCAATTTGACGTTTGAAAATATATTAAAAAGAATAAACCGAATTAAACTAATTATTTTTCCATTGAAAATCTAAATTACGACGTCACGCTTGCATCATCTTCCACGTGGACCAATCAGGGCGCACCACGTGGCCTCGGCGCATGGACTGGTTTCACGGACCTCCTCTGTCCACGGTAAGCTCGGTCCACGGAGCGCAACAGAGACTAACACGTGAGCTGAGCGCCATGACGTCATGCTGATGCAATGATGATGTCACCACTAACTTCACACGCGCGGTGCTGTACGACTGATGTGTAGGATCCGCTTGCTGATGTCATCACTGACGTTAGTGACGACCATAGCTCAGCTACTTCACCTCGATTCCCGTGCTCCACGCGTCACGCTTTGATTGTCCAAGCTGCGGTTCAATCTAGGCCGAATGCTCCACACATGGCACTATCGCATCCATCCGATCTAGATCGGATGGCCAGAATTCGACTACGATGCGGTGACACGACTTAATCCTGACCCTACGTTCCAGATCCTACGGCCTAGACTAGATCCGATCTACTGCGTTGATAAGTCTCCACGCGGACTTACCTGGATCTTCGGATCTGGATCTGACGGCTGGTGGAGTTTGTGACCTTGGCTATGTTCTGGCGGTGAGGACGCAATGGAGAAAGGGAAGACAACCTGTTGCACGGCGCTTCGACCCCCTCTCGGCGATGTGAGGCCTCCCACTAAACGCACCTCGACGAGTCCTTCCCAAATCTGGGCTTCTCCGCGATCGGGGATGGCGGATGACGGTTTTCCTTGCAAAGAAGAACCACGGCAGTGCTAAACTTCGATGAGCAATTGCTCGTGACTGGCAACAGTCCTGGCAACGCGAGGTAGGGTAGTGGACATGTCATGAGACGACGATCCTCGGAAGCTAGCCCATGCATTAAATAGCGTTGGCAATCATGTCCGGGGCGGAAACCTAATCTCCGCGATGGAGACGCAGCGGCGCCCTCCAAACCGTACTCAGCGAGGAAGACAGAATCATAGCGGTCCATCTCGACACCACGATTGCGATCCGACGATCAGTAGTTTAGGTTGGGTTTTGTCGTGCGGGTTTGGCCTGGTCCAGTTGTAGGTCCAATGGGCTTTGGCCCAGAAGGCTTTTCCAGATTTTCCCAGCATTAACCATTAAAAATAATTCTAGTAATTCAATTAATTCAAGAAAAATGACAAAAATATCAGAAAAATTCTAGAAAATATTTTGAGAAATTTTGTACTCAAATAAAATATTTTCAACAAAACTTTATATGAAATTTTCAAATAATTAAATAATTCAATAAAAGAATTAATTCAAATAATCCAAATAAATTCTAAAAAATTCCAAAATATCAAATAACTCAATAAATGCAATAAAAGCAAAAATTGGGGTGTTACAGAGGTGATGGATGTGAGGCGAACTTGAGATGACGGTGAAGAGCGTGGAGAGGGCGGCCGGGGAGAGATGGAGGCGGTAGTGCACCGCAAAGATGAATGAGGAGCGGATGGCATGGCTATAGTAGTGGTCATGGAGATCCTAGTGAGATGGGGACGGAGAAGGAGGTGACATTTCGTGGGAAGGTTGGGGACTGGTTGTTTCATTCGCACTCTACTGCGAGGACTGAACAGCCGAAGGCACGGTATTATTCGGATATCCAGATGGAACATTTACCCGATTTTTGGATCTTGTTCCAGATTTTATGGATACTGCCTGGTCTGAATCTGATTTAGAATATGGATCTAGTCCCAAATTTGGCCGGATAGCCAAAATGCTTCTCGAATCTGGTACTAACCAGATGCGACTTTGGACCAGGCGAGAAAAATCTGACCCGTTTTCACCCCTATCTAGCAGGTTAATAGCTATTTATTGCATATTTATTATCCTTAGAAATTCAAGTTCAGATTCTTTAGTGCATGGGTCTAAGGACTAGATGTCCGTGACATTATAATCATTTTTTTCGATATTCTTTAGTGTACTTTTCTTTTTCTAATATCGAGAAATTATCCTCGTTAAAGGTAAAGTCAGCATGCTGAGCCGTATATAGATCCCCTGTCATAGGATGAAGGTATTTAATAAATGGCAGAGATTCATAACCTACGTAGGACCCAACTTCCTGTGAGAGCCCATGGATGTACGCTATGGTGGTGAAATTAGCACGTTTACACAACCAAATTTTTGCATATGGGAAATCAGAGGTTCTTTCCCACGCACTATCAGCAAGGGAAAATGTCATGGCATGCAGTTGGTCTAAGTTGTATTAATGCAATAGCATGTAGCTCTGTATGGCCCCAACTACTAGTGGATAACCTACAATTCTGCAAGAGTGGCTTAGCAATAAGTTTTATTCTTTTAATTAACTATTGTGCATGGCTATTCTGTTTGTGAACATGAGCAACTAAATGCTCTACATTATGCCCAGAGCCATATAATAATCATTAAATGCTTTTGAGGTTAACTCACCCATGTTGCCCATTGGACTAGACTTGATCTTTTTATCTAGAAAGGGGGTTCTTTATTTAATAATTTGGGCAGTTAATTTAGCAAAAGCATTGTTCCAAGTAGATAAGAGGAATACATGGGACCATTTAGTAGAAGAATCTATCAGTACCATAAAGTGTCAAAATGGGCTCGATAGTGGCTTAATAGGTCTACAAATATCAACTTGAATTCTCTTCAAGAAATTTGGTGATTCTTCCCTAACTTTCAGATGAGAGGGTATAATTATGAACTTATCTTTAGCACAAGTAGGGCATAAGAAATCTTTAGGTCTAGGGAAGTATGTACTTTTTGTGTTATGGACAGCAGAATTATTAATGATTTTCTTCATTATATTCAACCCAAGATAACACAGTCAATCATGCTAGATTTTAAAGAGTTACGGGTTTTTAAGTCTGGTTTCATTACAACATAAAGTTCAGGTTTTATATGTGTCGAGTATAATCCTGAGGAAAAGGAAAGAAGTTTCTGTACCATCCTTATTATCTGTCTCCATGTGGAAATCATTCAAACGGATGTCTTTGAAGCTTAATAGAGTATGATCGGACTCATGGTACAAGAGAGCATCCTCTATTATTATACAAGTACCTTTAGGGAGAACTATGATGACTCTTTCAGTGCTAACAATGAGGGCATCGCTTCCGGCGATGGTCATAATATTTTCTGTTTTCATAGTCAAAGTCTAAAAATATTTAATTTTCCTAATAATTGAATTAGTGATGCAACTGTCTACAAGACAGATGTCCTCCTTTGCCATTGATTATACGTTGTTCTATATTAAAAGTATGTTTTTAGCATTAAGAGAATTGTTGCTTTGAAAAACATATTGTAAAAGATAGAACAAACATAACACAATGATTGAATTTGATATTTTGGAAATAACAATAATTAGGATTAATTTCTTATATGCCATTGAAATTTGAGGAAATCCATGAATGTGTCACTGATATGTGGGGTTAGGGCCCACATGTTAGTTAGACAAAGAGTGGCACATAAGGGATGAAGTAAACTTTTAGTGGCATATGAGGAATTGCCCCTAATAACTATTATTCAGCCTAAATGGTAATTGCACTTCGAGAGAATAAACCAATGTTCATCAGGAATGAAAACTAAACTAATAAAGAGCCTCATCAGGAAATGTGGCATCGACTTAGCAAAATGAGACAGTATTTGGGAGACTACTGCAGGTCTCCATATAAGTCGTGAATGTCCTTCTATGACTCCTCGAGCTCAGTCCTAAGAAGTTCATCTTGTGAGCCCCCGGATCGGCTATCCAGAATCCCCTGTGTATTTCTGTACTAGTCCTAGATTAGTAGCTAGTACACACAGTCCAACAGTGAAGAATCAACAACCATATCACGATTACATATAACCAAATAGTAATAACACCAAATAAAAGCAAAGACCTTATGGTCGAGGTTTACCATTACGGCCTGAACAGGCTGAACAACTTGAATAACCGCAGCGGAAGACGATAACACCAAGTTGTGACCCATCCATATGCCCACAGGCAATCGAGTGGGGTACGCGTCCTAGTCCTTAGAATCTCCTTTGACAGCTTCCTTCACTTCTGAGATATGTTTAGAATGTAGCATGTGAGTACATAAAGTACTCAGCAAGTCTGGGAAAAATGCATAATGCAGGGCTATCCAAGGATGGCTTAATATGGTTCTTTTGCGCAAGGCAACACTTTCAAAAACTTTACATGTAATATTTTTCACAAAGCCATTTTCACAATTATTTGTACATTTGCAATTATTTATAACTTCTAGTGAAGGTTCTAGCCACCATTCACTAGTATACAGGCTCTATCCGCCACATCTCAAGAAGATCAGGGTTCAATTCATTCACATGGCTCTGTCTGCCATGGTTCACAAAAACAGGTTCAATCCACCTACCTGGCTCTAGCCGCCAGAAGCACACCCGAGAGTTCTAACCACTCCCAGATCCCAAAAGATCAGTTTTTAAAACAAAAACAAAAGTCTACCAATATGAAAGCATTCTTCGCTTTGCCTTTGACCGTAGGCGCGGCTATTCAAATAGTTTTAACTCTGCAGAGGTGTACAACTTTACCCACAAGACATGATATTCCCTTAGTGTCAAGCTATTAGCACACTTCCTTGGGTGTGCCGGCAGGGATATCATGACAAGGCCTTTACAATGTATACGCCTAACCCGACTCACCCGCTGAGGTTTCACCGCTGTTAGGGTTCTATCTACCCAGTACAGAAGCCCCCTCTTGCGCCGTGTGGGGAGTACAACTTGCCTCTATCCGGCACCCACATTCCACCAATCAAGTAGTCTAAGTTAGGTTTCTACAAATTATTTAGCCAGGTCGTACCATGTTAGACATGTGGTAGTACGGTTATGCTTAGAATGGAGACAGTCATAACCGTCGGTCCTTAATTGACTTGGGGCGGTACTTGCACAATGAAAACTAGTGCTCTATCCGCACCCGCCAGACAAACCATTCCGCCCAAGTCCAAACCATTTTTTATTTTATTTTTATTTTGTAAACCAACGGCAATACTCTTTGCCTATAACTTCCAACACAAGTTTGCAAGAGTTAAAATGAAATTCCCACCCATAGGTGAATACTGACCGATTGTGAGTCTAAGAATTTCTACCGAACTGTTCTATTCCACCATTAGTTTATTTATAATTTTCAAATCTCAGTGTTGATAAAAATTTATTATAATCAATTCTATAATCTCCAAAGTTCATGAGATCACCAAGATTCCCCCATTATTATCATGGCACTATATAATCCAGTCCAATTTAGTATTCCAACAAGTAAGGTCTACATCATGTGCCATCATAACTCCAAATCATGCCAAGCTACTATCATCATTGTATATGAAACAATCTCCCCAAAATATAAGTCTCATTATTGATTACCCATCACGCCTACATCGATTAATTTCGTAATCTACTTGATCCACCAAGAATAATTCACAATCTCATCCCCAAGCATCTTTTAACAAAGATTCCTGAAACCAAGACTTTATTAATTCATCATCGACTATAATGATTTTCATACATAGTGACACCCGATCGATTAAACAAATCACACATAATCCACATTATTCATAAATCCACATAAATAGTTATCGCGAGACCATATTTCACAAAATCATCCACTAAACCACCGAGTATGATCCTCAATATTATCCACTTACTCCATCGAGTATATTTAGTAATACCATTGACTAAATCATCGATTATCATTCTCAATATCATCTATCGTAACCCTTCGCATTGTCATCTCTAAATCACATAGTATGCTTGTTAAAAGCCACCGAAATATAATTCACCACTTATTCTATTTGATCCACAAGTAGGACTCTCAATATTATTTATTTAATTTTACCGACTATTATTCTTAATATCATACATCTTCCAATACTCCCCCAATCCATACCAATTATATTGCGAACTACTATCATAATCCAACTCCTCAATATTTCAACCATCACCATTCATAGATCAACTTCATAATGACTACCCCCACCTCATCACTAACATTCATCTAACTCCAATTTGCATTCCATACCATTTGTTCCATCTAAAATGTCTACCGAATAGTCTTTTGCCCTAATTGAAGAATATTTTATCAAAAGTAATTATTATGGTGGATTACGGTACTAGGGCGACAAAGGATCATGGATAACAATATCAAGGAGGTATGAACAACGGGAATAACTAATAGCCTAACGTTAACATCGTCCTTTTATATAAATAGCAATGCAATTTGTAAAACATGGTAAAACATTTATAAATCATGGGAGCAACATGCGTCAAGGAGACTTGCCTACGTTGACGAGGAGAGACGCGTCGCTCGGCTGGACTAAACTTTCTTCGGCGGCGACAACGGCTTCTTCGACTACGCGCAAAATGGAGCAACAAATAAATAAAATAAAATAAAATAAATCTAAAAAATTATAAAATTAGTACTGGCAGATAGAGGGTGATTTTAGATGAATTTAGGAATTTGAATCATTCGATTCGGAGTTACGACGAAAGAGAACGAGCGTTTCGAACCTCCCGCCGGACATGGAGAAGAAATGGCTGCCGGCGGAGCTCCGGTAGTCAAACTAAAAATATGATTTTACTAGAGGTAGATGACACTGAGATGGAGCGCCAGTAAAAAATTTAGGCCAAATGGAGGTCGAGAGTGACCGGGAGAGCTCGCCGAAGTTTCAAAAATAACGGCTTCTACAGAGAGATCTGTAGATTGGATTGGAGAAATTCTAATTGGGTTGTGTGGGGAATGAGGAGAGTATTCTGGCGTTCAATTTGTAGAACGATCGGACTAGCGGATCGTCGGGAAAAGCTCGCCGAAGTTATGACCGGAAGCCTTGGGCGGCGCTGGGCGACATCTGTGGCCGGCGACGACGTGCGTCTTGAGCTAGCCGGGCGCGAGGCCGGGTGGCGGCGCGGCATGGGAGCCGATCGGCCGGCCACGGCCGGAAAGGCGGGCGGCGCAAGGAGCTTTCGGCCCGCCATGGCGCACGGCGCCGCTTGCTTCGAACGGCGGCCGAGAACCGGGAAAGGAGCAGCACAACACGAGGAACATGATGCTCACTCCGGTTCGGCCGGAGGATCGCCGGAACGGCGGCGGTCATGGACGAGTTCGGCCGGCGGCCATGAATAGTGATCCCAAATAATAAAAAAAATTTGAAACACGCAGCGACAAAAAGGAAGTGAGCACCGCGTAGGTCTCGATGAGACGAATTCAACGGTGTGGTCGGATTCACTAGGAGCTCACCGGATTGAGAGTAATCGACGAAAAACCGAGCTCCCAACGAAGATTTCAACGGCGAAATTTGTCGTCGTCCTACAACGAAAAGTGAAATTAGTTGAGAGCTTTTGCTCGGGACGTCGACGCGAACACAACGACGTGATCAGATTCGAGTTTGGCTCACCGGAAACGAAGATATGACGAAGAACGCGAAGAACACGAAAAACGTGTCCCGGCGCCGGTTTTCTCGAGATCCCGGCCGAATGGAGAGGAGTGGCAGTGGGAGGGTGTGAGCACGGGAAGGAGGACTCCAAGATGAAGGTTTGAGAGGTGGAAGGGCTCCAATCCATGAAGAAACGGCCGAGTAATTGCGGATTGAGTGCATTTCGGTTTTTGGTTGATTGCGTCGATTTCGATGGGATTTGGGATGAATGGAGGTGGGGAATGAGATCTCCTCGTCGTTATCTTTCCAACGCAACCGGCGGATCATGATTTGGTGGAGTGGTTGCAAAGTTATGAGTGTTTAAAGAGGAGACCACTACGAAGGAGAGAGAAACGAGTTCTCTGGAATTCCAATCGCACGGGGAAGATGAATAGTGCCGCGATGCTACAGTACCACGTACTACAGTGCCTAACGCTACAGTAACCGATGCTACAGTGGCCGGCACGTGGCGCTTTCCTATTGGCCGGGAATTACGTAAAAGCAACGCCCTAAAGAAAAAATAGCAAAAAGGGTCTAAAAATTCCTAAAATTATTAGAGAATATTTGGAATCCAATAAAATTGGTTTCGCCGAATTTAGATGAAATTTAGAGATTTGAATATTCTGGAGCGAATAGCGGGCATTAAACAAAAGCCGCGCGATTTAAAATACCAGAGGGCTTCCAAAAATCTTGGAAAAATTCCCAAAATGTTTTTAGAATATTTGGGACCTAATGCAATAGGTTCCGGTATTTTTGGAGCATTTTTGAACTCGGGCGGAATTTCGGGTAGTGACGGGAATCTGGAAATTGGATTTTTCGAACCGAGGGGAATTGAATTCCGATTTTGGAAGGGAAAGGATGCCAGGTTAAATTAAACACCAAGGAAAATCCAAATTTTGAATTTAACTAATTTAAATTAGATTTTTCCAGAAGGCCGAAAACGAGGATGTTACACATCTTCATACATATGAGTGTTTCCATATCCAAGAACATCCTTTTGGAACTTCTTCGTAGGATAAAAAAAACCATATAATCACTCTTCTCAGTGTCTATGCCAACAACATGTTGAGCGGTGAAGTGTGCCTCAACATTGTTCCCCTGGGTTTTCTCGACCTTTCCATTGGATTACATGTAAAAGTCCGCCCAGTGCTTCAAAGTGCGGCAGGTGTGTGATCAAGCATATCCATACCTAAACAGGGTTGTGCAGGGTAAGAAGCCTTGTTGACTGAATCTTGCTTCAGGAACTTCCCTTTGCTTATTACCTTTACCTCTTCCCTAGTACTTGCCTCTGCCTTTCTGCACTTCAACCTTCTTCCATCCCCACCTTGCTACCATTGACCCTTTCCACGGCCATGGTTATTGCCAGTCTATTGAGCATTTGCATGTGCTTCAGGCATTGCTTGTATCCCATTAGGAATAATATGATTATTCTTCATTAGGAGTTCATCATGTTTCTCTGCTTCTAGAAAAGTACAGATAAGCTCAGAGTATTTCTCGTATTTGGCATGACGATACTATTGCTATAATATCCTCATGTTAACGTTGAAGGCACACAATATCTTGTCTATGATTTCAACATCAGTAACTTTCTGGTTACAAAAATGCGATTTAGAGACAATCTTGTGCATGGCGGAGTTGTATGCTACCACAGTTTTGAAGTTCTGGAAATGTAGGAGGGTTTATTCGCATTGTGCTTTTCGCAGCAAGGCAGATCTTTGATGGTTATAGTATTCCTTTAGGGAATTCGATAGTGTCAGTGGGTCCTTCATGAACTATTCGATCTTCAAGTCTGTATGGTGATGGCGCATAGGGAATGTAGAGCCGCACATTTGGCGACTTCAAGGAGAGCAGGAGCACCATCTTCGGGCTAGGAGATAACAACACCAAGAGATCAAGATATGAGGTTGATCTTGGCATCCATTGCCTAGCTAAGGTAATTGTTTCCATTCAGGGCGAGCTCAGTAAATTCCCACTTGGCGACGGTCGACATATATTATATACATGAAACATTGAATTTTACAGCTGGCAAAATAAATATATTGAATGTTCATCTTTGAATCAGTAAAGATTAATCTATATCTATTTAATAGATAATTACTTAAAATTTCCCAGAATTTTTCTAGTATTTTTTTTAAAAAAATTCTAATTACCATGTAGTTTTCAGAATTATCAAAATAAAAGAAAATAAATTAAGCATATATAATAACAGAATTATGTTAGAAAAAGTAAACCATAGATATGGAGCCTTTAATGTGTGCTGGTCTAAGGTTCAAATATATTATGGAAGCTCATATACCTAAAAAATTTATTTTCTAGGATTTAATTTAAGTTTTTAGAATTTATTAACTACATGTTAGGATTACTGGTAACTTTGGGGTCCAGAATGTAAAATTTCTTTATAATTATACATAAGTTTAAGCGCTTTTTCGCAAAATCTATTATAGCCGCAAAAATACTTGAAACCCCCGGGGTTAAAATCGCAAATTTCCATGGGCCTCTATTTTTTGTTCCAAAGCTTAATGGGCTCGCCAGCCTGTGGGCCGCGACAGACCATGATGTTGGTTCGGCCCATGCAAGTGACAGCCACTGCGGTTAGGGTTTATAACCCTAGGCAAACTAGTTTTGGGCGGTAGTGGTGGCATATCGCACATTGGCTGTGCATGGCGTACGCGGTGGTGGGTGGAACATGGCGACCAGCGAGGCGCATTTGACGAGGGCACAATGGGGCGAGATGACCGACAAGGCGCTGGAGCAAGGTTTCAAATTTCGTTTTGGACTAAATCTCGTCACCTACCGAAATCCAAAATTTCGCCGAGTTTCGGAAATTTCGGACCAAATCCGGACGAAATTCAAAAACCAAAATTCAAATCCGTTTTTTTTTAACTGAGAAATCCGAAATTTCGTCCAAAAATCCGAAATTTCGGTCCAAATCACCGAAACTCATAAATTTCGATCTTATCACATTTCAATTTTTAGGGTTTTTTCAACTTCATGAAATTATGATCTACCGACCGTCCCACATGGGAAATGACGTGAAGACCCCAATCCGGTCAAAAGCCGGTCAAGCACGGTCAAATCTGATCAACTTTTATACAAATCTCGGTCAATTTTACCAAATTTCGATCCAAATCACCGAAATCTCGTGAGATTTTAATGTCTTAATAGCACTTTAAAAAAATTAGGGTTTTTAATTTCACGAGATTATGAAACTCGAGAGGGTCCGGAACAGAAATTTCGCCAATTTCGAGATTTTGAACTCATATTTGGGCGACAATGACAAAGAAGGCCGCAGCGGGCCAGCACTCGGGCGGGGTGATGTGCGGCGGGACCACAGGCAAGGCAATGCCGCTCATCGGTGACAAAAAGTCTTTTTACTCACCCTTTGATGACAATTAATTTTTCTTAGGCCCATAAATGGTAAGCCAGTCACATCCTCATAAATACAGCCCATAAAATGAACATATACATTAAATGACTAACAATTATTCGATCAAAGTTACCATTGAACACATAGACAGCTAACTTATCTTGTAACTCTGATATGAGCCTCTACCAGGTTGGAAATGGTCCAACTTGTCAATCTTTATAGGTCAGACCTAATGCCCTTTATCACACCGACTTAGACAGGACCGGGTAAAGGATAACCTTCGCCCCGACCTGATTTAGGTCGGCAAGGAATCTATGCACAAGGATAATGTGCGGAAGACACTTTCTTTGACATGTATAGATAACCATTTAGAAGTTACTCCCGATGAAGAGACACCCCTCTAACGAAAAGACACCTCTTCGGTGAGAAGACGCCTTTTGACCAAAAGACACCTTTTAACGAGAAGACACCTCTCCGAAGATGACCACTACCATCACTTTGACGCTATAAATATGATACTCCCGCAAGGATTCAAACATAGGGTGTGTTAGTGTTGAAGTTTAAGAATAGTCTGTACACTGTAAAACATTTGTGATATACTACAATCCCATTCCTTTTCTTCTCCTTTCAATCTTATTTTATAGACAAAGACAACTAGAATTATATTCGTAAGCTCAATCTAGGTACCCCAGGTCTTCAACATCGACAGTTGGTACTAGAAGGAGGGCATCCGTCATAATTCAAGATTGAAAGAGGTAATGTGTTGTCGCCGGAAGCCATTGATGAAGAAGCTCCATTCGATCCCCCCGGGTATGCTCATCTCACTGCCGATGATTTCGTGGAGGAAGAAGGTAAGTGTGACTTCTACTCCAAGTATGTTACTGAAGCGAAGTCGTTCAAGTTGGCAACTTCATTCAAACCGAATGAGGCCACGTCAGGAGCACCATTTCTTGACGGAAAATTAGGAAGATAGAGTGACTCCATACCTACCCTTATCTAAGAGGCAGATGTCGGGACCCCGAATTTGCAAATCCGGACCCTCTGTGTATTCAGCACTAGTCCAGGAACGCGCTAGTGCACACAGTCTTAACATCGGTAAATATCACAATCATACCACTCGATACCAATAAAGTACTTTATTTAAATAGTCAAACTGGTTACTCGACCTTATGGTCAAGTTACAAATGTATGCCTCGCAAGGCGAAACTTATTCAGAGAAAAATAATAGCAGCGGAAAAGCAACGAAGGTAACATCGTGGGCGCCATCCAAAGATACCACGACAGGCAACTGACCGGGCTCGCTTCCCTAAGTAGAGCGGATCCTCTTGGAGTTCCTCCTCCAAAGTGGCGTAGTCTCCTCTTCAACTGATGTTGTGTTGAGGCAAGGGTGAGTACTTGGTACTCAAAGAAGTCATGCTACGAGAATGCAAGCTAATATACTATATGCATGGCTTGGTACAAAGGAATAGCTCAAGGTATATTTGGCAAATGACATTTGAAAAGTAATATAAGTAGATTCAAAGCAGAGAAATAAGTAAAGCATAAATAACTTTTCAAGAAGTTTAATAAACATTTTCCCCATCCTAAACCACATTTCCATCATCTTCATTATTAAACCAACCCAACTTTTCAAACCAAAGTTATTTTTGAGAAAATCTAACCCTTATTTGTAATTCCCGGCGATGTCCAATACCGCGGACACGGCTATTCGAATAGATTCTAAACTCTGCAGAGGTTATGCACTTTACCCACAAGATACAGTCAAACACCACAAAGGCGAGTTCAGTAACAAAGTCTTTCGGAAGCCTCAAACAACACAGTGGTCCTCTCAGGTTCGTGCTCTACACCATCCCTTCCCTTAGCCAAGGCGAAGTATGGGACCAACACACCGTTAGATGGGTATCGGCCACACCACGATACGCTCCCCGCACAATCACACAAGCGGTGTAATTGACACTCGAGGCTCCACAAGTGAGTCCTTAGCGACTTAGTCAACTAGGTCCGTCCCATTACGGACATGTGGTTGCACGTTAGACCCAGTTCAAAGGCTTGCAAGGTTAAGTCCTTAGGGTGACCAGGGCAAGACTACCCGAAGAACCAAATCAACACTCCCAATGCCACAATGGCCCACTGATTACTCTTGCCACATGCCCTGGCCGAAAATCGTTTATCAAACTCCCGCTTGATTACCATGCACCACGTGCCATCAACATCACATGATACTTTTCCAAAACAGGTTCAATATATCATTAAGTCAATATTAACATTTGATTGTCCAAAATCATGTCATGAGCACGAAAGGTGTCTAAGCAAAGATACTACAACGTTCTAAACCCATGTTGGCAATTTAATAATGTCCAACTAGTAATCCACAACTAGGGTGACAAAGGGTCATGGCACATACTTAAATAATCAAGGTGTCATACAAAGCAAATTGGTACTTATCTAACCCCATGTTTAAACAAAGTATTTTTCTAATTGAACTAGCATGCAATAGTTTAAATCAAAATAGATTTCAAATAGGATCAACATGGTCAAAGCACAACTTGCCTTCAAAAAGTACTTGCTCTTGGTCTTGAGTTGGATCTGAGTCAATACTTCTCCTTCGAATCCTTCCCAAGACTTCAACGCCTACTCGTAAAGCGTGCAAATAGCAAATACGCAAATAAACAATAGGCAAAAACATCCCAAAACTCCAAATAAAATCCATAAACAGAGAGAACATAATTTTCTGGATTTTTAGGAACTGGAATCGTTCAAATCGGAGTTAAAATGCAAAAGTTACGATTTATTAAAGTTTAAATAATCAATTAAATAATATTACAGAGAAAAACTTTAGTCCAAAAATTAAATAAAATTCATATTTGAGTAGATCTGAATTTTATACAAATTTAGAAATTTGAACCACTCAAATCGGAGTTGAAACGCAAAAGTTATAAGCGTTTGAAGTTTGAAACAAAATCTGAAATCATTATTCGAATTAATAAATCATTTTCTTTTTCGGAAATTAATTATTGCGTCAGCGAGGACACGTGGCAGCCTCTGATTGGTTGGCTGACGTCAGCCGGTCCATGGGCTTGGTCCATGCTCGGCTTGGGTCCACCGTGGACTCGGTCCACGACTCTACGTGAGACTGACATGTGGGACCACTCGGGTAACGTCATCGGCGTCGGCCGGGCTCACCACGGTCGACAGGTGGGACCCATCGATGACGTCATGGGTGACGCCGGCGCTGATCGGTCACCGCCGACATGCGGGCCCTTCGACACGCGGGCCCGCGTGTCGGCGTCCACACACGACGCGTGGATCGCGCCGACCGCGTCGGTCCAACTTCCCGACACGCGGGCGCAATCCCGACCGCTGATTTGAAATTCGGCGGCCGCGATTAGATCCAGGGTTAACGCGTTGAATCTACTCGATGATCGTGGGCGCTCGATCTAGATCGGACGGCCCAGATCTAAGCCTATAATAATCACTCCTCCGGCACGTGGCGATTGTGAACCGTTGGATCTTGATCCAACGGTCCAGATCTACTCGGGTTTGGAACACGTGAACTCACCTCAACCGCACGATCAAGATCGGACGGTCCACAGAGCTCGCGAGGGCGATGGCGACGCGGCGGAGCTGCAGCCACGGAGACGGAGACGACGACGAGCCCGACGGCGCCCGGTCGCTCCGGCGAAGTGAGTGGCCTCTTCGTGCGCTGGCCGGGGTTCCGCTCGGCTCCTTCCGGCGGAAGACAACGGACGGCGAGACGAGGCAAAAACATGGCGGAGTGGCGCTCAACTTCACGGCGAGCTCGCCGACGGGCAAACGGCGGCTCAGGCGAGATGGCTTGGGGAAACGGATGCGCAAAGATGAGAGCAACCACGGGGCGTGACCAGGGCTTTAAATAGCCTCGGCGTTCGTGCCCGAGACGGAAACCTAATTCTACACGGCGGCGGGCGCGGCGGCGGAGTCCGGCTCGGACTCGGCGGAGACGACAACGCACAGCCGTCCACGTGGCACGATCGGATCCGGGCCGGATACGGCTCGAACCGGTACGGGCGGATCTCAGCCGTTGGATCTTGATCCAACGGTTGGGATTGATTAGGGTTTTGAGCTGGTTTGATCGAGTCAATCGGCTGGTCGGACTCGAGTCCGACTTCGGTTCCGACTTCGGTCGGATGAGCGATACTCGACCGAGTTGAATTTCCAGCGATTTAATATTTAAAATAATTTCCAAGAATTCATTTAATTCATTAAAAATAGCAAAAGACTCGAGAAAAATTCTAAAAATTCGGAAAATATTTTAGGTATTTGGGACTCAAATAAAATATTTCCAACAAAATTTTATTTGCAATATTAAATTCTTTAATTATTTCAAAATGGAATAAATTCAAATAAATTCCAAATAAATCCAAATAAATTCCAGAAAATTCCAAAAATTCACCAAAGTGCCAAATCACACATGAATTCAATAAAAGCAAAATTTTGGGGTGTTACAGCAGAGGATCAGGGCATATGCCTATGGAAGTCAACAATGTACGAACTGACAAAAACGACAATAACTTCCATGAGAGTTCATCTCCAGAAGATTTTCTCCTGAGTCTTGAACTCGATTATACCCCATCATCGTCCTCTGATGATAGAGTTCTCAACCCTACCATCAATTCTGGATTTTGCGTTTGCGCATTCACGGAGGAGACAGAGGCACAACGAGTGGAACATGAACATCATGAAGCTCAAGAAAAGGCCGTCTAGGAGCAATGCGGGTCTCATGATTGCCAAACAAAAGGATGTGGAAGAGGCGAGACGTCTTTACCACGACAGCCAGCCGGGAACCGCCCGTAGACCAGATCTGTCGGGAAGTCATCCCTGATCAATTCTTCAGGCCATGCCACAGGTTCCAATGTTGGCGGTAAGGGGCACAAATATGATTCCTAACAGTCCTAAAGAAGAAACCCCTATGGATAAGACTCGCATTATTACTAATGCAATGTTAAGTCAACCCATGGATGGAGACAATATGCACTTATAAGATCCCTATATGCTAATCTGCAAGAGACAGCAGTAGAAGTACAGAGCGTGTCTCCTTCCATGAGATCATTGACTGACTCTCGCGTGAATCATTCTTCATTTGGTCAGCGCCAACAAAGCACCGACCATCAACCCATTGATGCACATTCCTTTTCTTCTCCTTTCAAACGGAATAATGCTTTCGACAGGCTTGGCCCAGGTGAAAATATTAACTGTGGTCAGTAACGATCTCGTTTTCCTGATTATATGGAACAAGTACCTACGTATGAACATGTTTGGGATTGTATACAGGATGCAAAGCCTTTTCTCTAGGGCTCAAAAATATCACTTGGCCTGAAAAATTCAAGCCAGATCCTCTGGAAAGCTACGATGGAACTCAAAATCCATCAGAATTTCTCCAAATTTATACCACCGCCATCCAAGCTGCTGGTGGCAATGAGAAGGTAACAACAAATTATCTTCTGACTGTTTTAAAGGATCTACAATAACTTGGATATTTAATCACCTAGAAGGATCTATTTTCAGTTGGAAAATTTATGCCATGCCATATTAAATAACTTGAAAAGTTGTTATGCAAAACCCATTAAAGAAGATGACCTACATCGTCTTCGCCAAACATCTGACAAGAATTTACGTCAGTTTATTAAGAGGTTTGTAGAGGTCTGTAACACAACTCCTAACCTACCTGATGATTCGGATATTTGTGCATTTAAGCAGGTTGTACGCTACAAGCGTTTCACGAATGACCTCAACATTCACCTGCCATCCACCATATCAGAACTCTTTGATATGGAAGATCCGAGTTCTGATGCACATGAGACGGTTGAATGGAACCGTATGGTTGATAAGGGCCATACGCCACCTCAACCAGGTTTAAAGATTTCTAAAGGTAATAAACCTAAAAAAATCTCTCATACCTGAAGACCGTAAAGGTAAAAATAAGAAAAAAAAGGGTAAAAAGATCTCTTAAAGAGAGATCGCAGGCGTCTCTGAATGACCTACTTATTCCAAGGATAAAATACCCTGGAACAAGAAGCCTGGTCAGACAAATGACCAGTCTAACCCTAAAACTTCCACTTTAAATAGTGGAAACAGAAGATGATGTCCTTTGCATAATGCACCAGGACACGACCTGCGCAATTGCTAAACATGGCAAAGGCGCATGGATGAATTCTACTCTTATATGGGTCCTATGCCGACATTGCCAGAATGACAAAGTATGAAGGATGTAGATGGTGATGAAGACATGGGTTATCAAAAACCATATCATTATGTTAACATGATCTTCGGTGGATCATTTGCATATACCTCAAAATGGAAGTTCAAATCTACCTATAGAGAAGTCAACAATATTGATTCCCGACTAGAAAAATCAGAATTTCCAAAATAGTCGGATGTTATGATTGCATTCAACAAGGACGATTGTCCAAAAGGTACATCTACTTCTCATAAACTTACATTAGTCGTATCCCCTACAATTAGTAATTGTAAGGTAGGGAGAATTTTAGTTGATTAGGGGAGTTCGTTAGACTTACTTTTTTTTACTAATACCCTTGATGAAATGCAAATTCCTTGTTCTAAAATCTAACCAATAACAAATCCTTTCTTTGGAATTATTCTCAGTCCCTCGGTAACTCCAATAGGACAGATTGTATTATTTGTCACTTTTGGAGATGCTCAAAATTTTAGAACCAAATTAATTTTATTTGAAGTAGGCCTTCACTCATTAAATTCATGGCAGTTACTCATCATGCCTACTAGAGCATAAAGATACCTGGTCCAAAAGGGGTGATCAATGTGCAAGGTGATCTAAATACTGCATTGAGTTGTGATAAAAAAAATTACTTGAAATTTTTTATCAATTACCATTAAGAGATGCTAATGATGTAGAAAAACCTTGCAATGTTGATAAACCTGGCAATTTAGAAAAGCTGAAAGCTAATCCTCAGTTGAATGAACAAGTGAAGCTCATTCTTATCGATCCAACCGACCTGTCTAAGAATGTTCGGATAGGGTCAGCGATGGATGCCAAATAGGAGGACGCACTCATTGCCTTCCTCCGGGCTAACGTAGATGTTCTTACAAGGAAACTATCCGACATGCTTGGAGTCCCAAGTGAGGTGATCGAGCAGAGGTTAGTTATCCGATCTAAAATACGAGCAGTGGAGCAGAAGCTACGGCGATTCACTCCTGATCAGTAAGAAGCCATCCAACAAGGATTAGTTAAACTCTTAGAGGATAGTTTCATTTGTGAAGTTGATTATCTAGATTGGCTTGTGAATTCGGTTATGGTTAAGAAGGCAAATGGTAAGTGGCGAATTTGGGTCGATTTCACCAGCATAAACACCGCTTGTCCAAAAGGTGACTTTCCTTTGCCCCGAATAGACTAGTTGATTGACTCAACTACGGGTTGCAAACTGATGAGTTTCTATGATGCATATTCAAGTTATTATCAAATAAGCATGACAAGAAAAGATAAAGAGAAGACTTCCTTCATAACCCCTTTTAGAATCTACTTCTATCAGAAGATGCCATTTGGGCTAAAAAAAATGCTGAAGCCACGTATCAGCACCTCATGCAGAAGACTTTCATAAGTTAGATAGGAAGAAATTTAGAAGCTTATGTTGATAATCTCGTTGTAAAGAGCTAGAAAAGCTCTAACCATTTATCGGATTTGGCTGAGACATTACGTAATTTGAAAAAAAAACATGAAATAACATTAAATCTTGAAAAGTGTACTTTCGGAGTTTCTTTTGGCAAGTTGTTAGGATTCCTTATTTGTTCAAATGAAATTGAAACTAATCCTGAGAATATTCATGCCATTGAATCATTAAAATCTCCTTCAATAAAGGAAGTTCTAGGATTAACTGGTCGGATAGCTGCTTTCAGTCGCTTTACATCTAGATCGGGAGAATGTGGATTACCTTTCTTCAAGGTAATAAGAAAACATGACAAATTCCATTGGTCGGACGAAGCAGAAAAGACCTTTCAAGACATTAAACATTATTTGTCAAGCCCACCAACATTGGGATCACCTAATCTAGATGAATTATTGTTGCTCTATCTAGTGGCTACAAATAATATGGTTAGTACTGTCCTGGTCGTTGATAAGGTTCAAAAATCTGTATACCACATAAGTAAAGTTTTACACGGACCAAAGGAGAGATACCCTCAGGTTCGAAAATTACTTTATTCCCTATTAATGGCTTCTAGAAAATTAAGACATTATCTTCAATCTCATCGGATTATAGTGCCATCATCATTTGCTTTGGGCATGTTCTCCATAACAAGGAAGCAACTAGTTGGATTGCTAAGTGGACAGTTGAACTTGGATCTTTTGATATCCAGTTTGTCTCCTGATGAGCAATCAAGTCACAAATTCTAGCATATTTTATCGCCTTGCAATTCTATGCCGAGCTTCTTTACCCGTTCGTCGTTCCCTTTGAAGATTATTTGGTGTTGAGCGTTTTTCTCCTCACTATATAAGTATTGCCTTTGAAGTTTAGTGAGGTCAAACTCGTAGCCCTTGGCGGCATTTTGAGCCACAAAAAGCTGCTTCTCCAACTCCATTATTCTTTCTTTTTTCTATTTCCCGAACTGACAAGTTAGGAAAGCAAAAATAGTAGAAGACAAACATAAAAAAGAAGTTATACTTAACTTACTTTTTTGTGATTTTCTCTACTTTAGTTTTAACTTACTGACCTACTAGGTCGGATACCTCTTGTGAAAACTGTAAAAGAAAGCAAAGTATATAAACTTAATTAACTCCTTTTTTCTTAGAAATCTTACAAGAGAAAGAAAATACCTTAGACAACAAGTTGTTGAACTCTTGTTGATTCACCCCATCCTAATTGGTAGTACCAGAAGAGGGTGGATACTTAGTTTTAGTGGTGGTGAACGTTGTCACGTTCCCATCCACTGGTCTATCATCTTCAGTCAGGGTGACAACCACTTCTTGGCTCAACCCGACCTCTTCCACTGTTGCTTTTGGAGAAGTGACAACCTCCGTAGTAGTAGATGACCCACCGACCTCGGGTTCCTTCTCAACAACCGGAGGATTTTCACCCTCGGTATTGATCAGCCCAACTTCTGCGCCCTGCGCACTCGACAAAATCTCCTCGACAATAGGCTCCAAAGGCATATCTATATTGATTGGTTCATTACCGACCAAAGGATCCATCTCGGATTCTACTTGAATCTGAGTAGCTGGGGGGCTAAAAGAAAAAAGAAATTAGTATAAAGAAAAACTTACTGGTTCTAAAAATTAAAATTTTAGAACTAAGAAAAATACAAAGGACTTACTTGTAGGATACTCCAGAGTCCATTTGCCAAGAGATACAAGCAGTTCTGGTTTCCCCAAAGGTCGGGACGGGAGCTTTCTTTCTTTTGAAGACAAGAGGGATGTCATCACCACTCTCTTCCTCCTTACCCTGAACATGTGAAAATGTGGGATAATTCTTATACGGAGTATCCCATATGCCATATCGTCTTTTGTTATATACCTGTGAAGAAGTTATTCTTTATACTCCAACCGAAATCCTCTGGACTTGAGGTTGGTCAATATTACCCCTGGAGCATGTGCTCCACACTGGTCTAGTGATGGTTGGATCAGCACCGATCACTGTGGCAGATGTCGTATCCACCACATCCGAGGCTATTCTGTCTATGGTTGTTTTCTTCTTCTTTGTTGCAGGAGCCCAGACAAAAACCTTAGATTAGTCGGCAGCATGTTTCTGACCATGCATCTAAGGATGATAAAAGAAAATAAGAATTTAGAACAAATACCAATTTGATTCTAAGACCAAATGTACTACTTGGTACTTACCTCAATGCATTCATCGATGAATTCATCATTTTGACCAATCAAACTGGTCGGTTGCTTATCCAACGCAACTTGATTGAATCTATCCAAGGAATACGCAAAGATTTGTGCAACTTTCGCATGGGCTTCCCTGTCAGTCAGGACTAAAAAATACACAAAAAATGTGTAAGTAAAATTCCTTTATCAAGTAAAGAGAAAAATAAAGGTTGGAATCTAAGAATTCTCACTTCCAGGTTCGTTCTTAGTCGAGTCTTGGTCACCCTCGATCCTCTAGGTGAATCGGAATTGCCTTTTAAGAGGGCTAAACTTATGGAACAAAAAATCGTATGTAAGCCCTCCTTCCACCAAGTTGAAGATAGCATCGATGATCTTGCTCTCTTATCGGTGAGCACCAGGGTGTCCCTCTCCTGTTTCGCCTCCACCTTTGTTTAGGTCGAAGCGGCCTTACCGGTGAACCAAAGGCGACTTCCGCATGAGATCTCCGAGTAAAACCACTCCTTCTGGTAGTCCTTCCATGTATCCTTAATTAGAAGCAAGGGGTACACGACATTGGACTGAAGCTTAAAATAAACACTCTCAAAACTTCAAAAGTCTTGTTATTTCTAGTATACTGGTAGAAGAAACGAAAAAGACAAACGAGAGGAGGAATACCCAGAAAATCCTCGCAAGAATGCGAGAAGACACTCAAAATCAAAATAGAATTGGGGGAAAGAAAATGGATTTCAATCTCGTAATGATCAAGTACATCGGCTAGAAATTCACTCTCAAGGAGACAAAATCCTAACCTAACGAGTGCAGTGAAGGGAACAATCTGCACCTCATGAGGAACGGGTTTCACGTCCTCTCTGTTGCGATCCCATTGCACCATTTCACGTGATGGGATTAAGCCTTCATAAGCGAGCTCCATGATCTTCGCCTTAGTAAGAACTAACTTCTACATTACAAAAGAAGCAAAGGAGGATAAAGTACTCAAGCGAAAGATTTCCGCTAACATCAGCATTGCGTAATAATTTGGATTTTCTTTAAAAAATAAATATGAAAATTAAAAAAATTCCATTTTCACTATTTGAAGTGTTTTTAAACTTTCGGGAGCATGTTTTCGCCCGTTCGAACTCCGTTTGGCTCTGTTTTTCTTTCTAAATTAATTTAAATTTCTAAATTTTCATTTTATGCTAGTTTGATACTTTATTTAAATTTATTTGGATTTTATTTGAATTTGGATGATTTTCGCGTATAGATTTTGGAGAGTTGGAGGAGTTCACGGACGACAACTTTGAGCAGCTACCTGTCGAGCAAGGCAAGTTACACCCTTGATCATGTTGATTCGAGACTTTGAGCTATATTTTGATTTAAATTACTACATGCATAATTTTATTATTATAATTTAAATCCCAGGTTTAAATGCTTAGTTACTCCTAATTGTTATGCCCCCTTTAGCTTTGATGATCATATACCTTGTCACCTTAAGCAAAATATCACTAGTTGGTACACTAATATAGTATTGACTAGTGCTATATAGTAAATGGCTTAGACATGCTTAGACATGAATTTAGGATATTTTCTGGGAATTTGTACAAATAAAGATTTTTGTTGAAATAAAGATATTCCTTGGTATTGGTGTACCATGGAATGCATGAAAAGTGATATTGTTCAAAAGAAAGTAAATATGAGATTTAAACCGGGCGAGAACTGGTTGTCAGGGGGGTGGCACCATGTGGTTCTAGGTTTGTGAAAGTCTCGCCTAATCAATTAAAGAGCGGTCTATGAGCTACTGAATATAAAGTGCAACCGTGCTACCACATATCTGGTATAGGACAGACCTGGCTAGCTAATTTTCAAAGTCCCAATGTCGGTTATGCCATTTGGATGATGAGCGGTGCAAGAGGGGGCTCCTGGAGTGGGCTTTCGAACCCTACCAGCGGTGGAACCTTAGCGAGGTATGACTGCTTGGGATGGCGCATTGTAAAAGCCTTGTCATGATCTCTCTACCACACACCTAAGTGTGTTAATAGCTTGGTAATAAGAGATGATCATGTATTGTGGGTAAAGTTGCACAACCTCTCCAGTGTGTAAACTAATCGATTAGCTGCACTCGCAGTCATGGGCATGCCGAGCTGGCCTTTTGTAGATTAGATTTTGGTTTTTCAAAAGTGATTACAGAGATAAAGATGATTTATAGAAGGAAAGGAGTTCCATCTGTAAGAAAGATTGGGATGAAACTCCGGGATGGATTCCGTGTTGACAATCATTTGTGAAACTCAGTTTTATTATTCAACTATGCCTTCAAAATTATTTATTGAATTTGAAATGTTACTTATTTCTCAAACTAACCGTATTACGCCATCCTTTGTTATCCTTACATTAAAAATGCATCTCCTGTGTAACTTGTAGAGTACTTTTGTACTCATCGTTGCTTACTCTGTTGATTCAGAGGAGCTCTACGCTAGTGAGGATCTCGATGACTGGGCCGCTACCCCAGTCGATTGCCTGTGGAAGACTTGCTGGGTTCTACTATGGTTTTATTTTGTTTCCATTGTATTATTTTATATTGGCTTGCACGCCATTTATGTTTGTAAACTCTTATTATTAATAAAGTGTGATCGTGATGCCAAGTTTTTTAGCCACTTTTGAAGGACACTTTGGAAAAAGCTTTGGGACAAAGATATGCTGTTTTCAACTACATGTCATCCCTAAACTAACAGACAAACTGAAATCGTTAACCACACACTAGGTACCATGCTACGAGCAGTACTCAAGAAGAATTTGAAGCTTTGGGAGGAGTGCTTGCCGCATATTGAGTCTGCCTATAATCAAGTCGTATATTCTACAACAAAGTTTTGTCCATTCGAGATAGTTTATGGATTCACACCTCTTGCCTCGATTGATTTGCTACCTCTGCCACCTTCTGAGAGGCAATCTTTATGCTACGAAGTGTGCTGAGATGATTCGTAAGCCCCATGAGACAACCAAGGTGAACATTGAGAAGATGCAAGTCCAATACAAGAAGCACGCAGATAAGGGCAGAAAGGAGATGGTATTCCAAGAAGGTGACTTGATTTGGTTGCATTTGCGAGAGGATCAGTTTCCAGAATAGCATAAGTACAAACTAATGCCATGAGGTGATTGACCACTCAAAATGATTGCAAAAGATCAACAATAATGCCTACAAGTTGGAGTTGTCAGAGGAATATGGAGTGAGTGATACATTCAATATTGTTGATTTATCTCCATACGTGGGCGACGAAGATGAGCCAGAGTCAAGGTTGACTCCTCCTCAAGAGGGAGGGTATAATGAGGACATCACTACTAAAGTGCAAGATCCACCTAGTATACAAGGTTCAATGACACGAGCCCATGAGTCACCTCGAAACAGGTGAATTTGTTTCTCGAGCAAATTAATTATTTAATTACAAAACAAATGATATTGCCTAATGATTGATGCTTATTTGTTATTACTTGCTTGGGAATTCTTGAAGAAGTTGCTGATAAAGATTTGGCCAAGGAAATGATAAGGAATAGAAGGAGAATGTTGCTACCACGAGTAATTCTGATTGTGCTTGCCAACAAAAGGAGAGAAAATTTGTATTTCCTATTTTAGTGGTTGCTGCCGTGAGGAGTCGAGAAAAAAAAAAGGAATGCTGCATGTGCTTGCCAACAAAAAGGTCTCAAATCTTTCCTATTTTTGGGGTGCCAACAAAAGGAAGCCCGCGGCAAACACTAGCCCAGGAATTGATATATTTTGGCCTATGTGCCTCTAGATTTCTAAAAATGAGTCTTAAACTTTAATTTAGGACCCCAACTAATTAGATTTAGGACTCCAACAAAATATTCACTCCAGCAATTAAGCTCTAAAACCCAACGAAGATAGAGCTCAATCACAGAGTTGCTAAATATAGCTACTCTCCTAGGGGCCCTAAAACATTTTGCTAAATTTTAACAATTTAGGATCCTTGCTGGAGTTAATCTTTTCCCCAAAAGCCCTATAATTCAAATTAAGACCATATTTAAGGCCCCTCTTGGAGATGCTCTCAAACTTGATTTTTCATGTTTGCATGTTGCTATTACCCACTGTTGAACAATGGGGTCTCATCAATCTTTCATCTACAAGTGAACTTTTTCGTGATCAATGTTTGCATGTTTTGCTCGAGCCGTTCTTCGCGAACAAGCCAATTGTGTTTGACATGGTTGGTAACTAATCAAAGAGCGGTGTAGCGATTGCGAGATTGCTGGTCACGATCGGATAGACGTTAGCCTTCCTTTTGTCAACGTCAGAAATCAAGTTATCACGTTGCTCCTACGACGAAAGATCAGGACCAACTTCCATGCACACATCTTAAGTCAAGACGTGTGCATATCACTCTCTCTCCTTCCACCCAACTCTCCCCCCACCACCATCCCCCCCTCTCTCTACGACTCTCCAACCCACACAATGTCACTATCCCACCCCCTCACTCTCTCTACTCGACCACCAACCCACTAGAAGATGGTGTTAGCCGGAGCCACCTCGTCCCCGGACGCGATGCCACTAGATCTGGCCATCCCCGAACATGGCGACATCAAATCTTGCCATCCCCGTGAGCGCGCTAAGGAGTTGTTTCGATTTGCCCAGATATTACCTTCCAACACAGCCATGGCGACTGGTCGGCGCGGCAACGCCGATGTGGCCATGGTGACGATGATTGTTACAACGCACACGGCCCACAGCTCAGTCAAACACTCCCCACCCCCTCCCAAAGTACGAAAGGGCCGTGCTTAGGCCAGCACAACACGAAAGGAGCCTTGCATGCCATTGGATCATGCTTGAACTCGCCAAAGGCAAAGTGGACCAGGCCGGCACAGCATGACGGGCTAGCTGGGCTGAGCCACCATGGCATTGTCCCGGCCCATGGCCCATCAGACCCGTGCCATGCCGGCCTAACACGGCCCAATCGCTAGGTCTGGTCGAATACATGAGCTCTGGACCAGCATGTCTACTAAATGGCGAGCCGTTACCCAACGTTTACTGGTTTAGAACGTACAAGCCCATCCCACAAACAAGACCAACACATAATTCTGCATTCATAAATCAGGCCATGATATGCTATGCCTTTTTCTCTAATCTCAAAAGGAATTTACTGAGGTGAAGACCCGAACCGCATGCACCATCCACCTTGTACCATACCAACACAGCTTGGAGTTGGAGCGACAGACAGGACACACATGCCATGCACATATGACGGGTGACACACCACATGATCTCAGCAAAGCTAGGAGGGTCACCTTTAGGCTTTATCACGTTCAATTCAATCATAAACAAATCTGCAAACATTGCAGCTTTTACCTGCATGATTGTACCCAAAGATGTAATAGTACCAGCAGAGACCGGTGCTTTTTGCAAAAGCAGGATCACAATTCACAAGAAACTTCCACACACTCGATAAAGGTGGCAAAGGAGAGCTCAATCATAGAGAGCACTAGAGAAATTAAACCAGACACATTCTGCCTGTTTACACTACTAATTTGTACGGCCCCATCAGGCAGAGAATAAATATGGCTGGCCTCTCCATGACGCAAAGCTGGAGCAAAGGTATTTTAAAGGAGAGAATGGCTCCTAAGATACCCCACATGCTACTAATCCCAAAGAACATTCAGAAAGTATGGCTCCTAAAATGCACTGGTTTTAAAACATGTGGGCGTGCATCTGCTAACATGTAATCAATGGGGCAGCGATCAAATCAACGCAGCAAAGGTTAAATAAACAAAAAAAAGGAGTGCACATGTTTGTCATCAGAGAGAAAAGAAGGCTGCACAACATCACAAGATAATAGTTTTCAGATACAATACAATTCCTTCTTTCGGCAGTTAGAACAACATATAGGAGGGCAAAATGTAAGGAAAATAAGGGTAAATGGGTAATAGAAAAGAGAAGATGGCACAACACCACCCACAACCTTGCACAACAGCAGGCATATGAAACACACCAGCAACCAAGATGCACGAATTTTCTGGAAAAATTATGTACACAGGAGTAGCATGCACTGCTGGAGAACACACCAAGAACGGGCTTAGGGGTTGCCAGAGTCAGGTTGGAACAGAAATGTGTTATCAGGCCCGTAACTCAACTTGCTTCCCAGGTTGGTTAGGACCGCTTGCCCGTGGTTTCGGATCAGACCTGGCACTGGCGGATCTGTTCATCGAATTTTTATTAGTTGGCCCCTTTCCTGCTCCCCCACCAACTGTTAGGACACACACACATAACAAACATCAATAATTGCTGCAAGAATTCTGTAAACATCAATAATTGATTTCACAGAAATTTCATGACAGCAAAAGGGGAGATGCATAACAAGTGAGTTTTTAAACAATAATCAGGGTGAGGGAGAACAGAAAACTGCGGACACTATTCGGAGCCCTTTTTCCGAAAGGAGCAATTAGAAACATAGTATTTACAGAATACCAAGTGGTGTATCCTACAACACAATTTTTAGTTTATCTTTTGTACCACTAAATTAGTGGTTGAAATGCATTTATCCCCCATATTCCCTTGGCAAGCCTAGTAACCTGCTTACTAAAACTTTTTCCTGCAAGAATTCTGTAAAGCTCTTTGGTGTAAGAAGCTAACCGAGCTTTGCCAATAACAAGACGAGAAACCATTCTAGGAGCCAAGCATGCATACTACAAACAACAGAGACTGGAAGAGTTGTGACTATTGTGTGTTCACCGTTATTTGGCAGGGATAGCCGCTTCTTGGCAGGTGTATTCACCTGTGCGGGCCTTTCTTTTGGGTTGCACACAGGCAGAGAAGCTAGATCTGTTGGCTGGGAGCTGACTTCATCAAAAACTTCATCTGACAGCTTCAACTTTTGCTTGGATGACCACACAGAGGTGGAAGGTAGTATACTTGCCGATCTCCCAAATGAAGTACAACTTACATCAGAAAATGACTTTTTATGGTTTACACTTTTCTTCTTGCTCAGACCATTAGGAGTACTTGAAATTGGCACTTTGGTCTTTGGTGTGATCTGAGACTTTGTTTCCTCATCCTGCTTATCATCACACATTGACGTACTCTCTTTGGCATTATTGTCAAGTAACCTGTTCTCCCATGGACGCACAGCCATCCACCTCTCTAACCAGTTTGATCCCCAGTGGTTGTCATCATGTTCGAGCCCCTGCAGACTCGTAGGTTTCTGTTGCCTGGAACCAGCTTGCCGCTGAACAAGAGAAAAACACGGTATAATAACGTAGAGCTTAACAAATATCCGAAGACAGTACAGAATCGTTGGGATGAGTGCTAATTGTCGTTTATAATTTAAAATCATTTTCAAATGATATCAATAATTTGCTATGGGAATCAGTTCAAATTAAAAATTATTTTACATTAGTAAAACTTTGGCCGTCGACCCACGAATCCGCGATTCAAGTACACCAATAGACTACAATCAAGGGCACATTCAACAAACCCTTTGGTGCTAGATTAAGTTAACCTCACTTAACAAATCTCAATCAGTTGACGTAAACAGTAGGTGCGCTCTTGAAACTTACCTGATGAGTCAAAGCATAAGCCATTGCTCTCTCACGCTTGGCAGCAGCTTCCTGCCTTTTCAATACTTTAGCTTGCATTTCTTCCTTGGAAACAATACTGCCACACCAGCCATCCTGTATTTGTTGTTGCAGAAGTGAACATATCCCATAAACAATGTTTAGCCAAGAAACAAATTTATCCCACTCATATATGACTTGCTCTATTTTTCCATGCTTGAAAAACCAACTGATGACCAAATAACTATAGATAACGATATCCAGGTCCAACGGGTCCTGAATATTTTATTGCTGCAGTGGCTTATTTTAATTCTCGGCGGAATATCAAAGGCTTGAAGAAAAAACATTGTTCACTCAGTGCATTCAGCTGGATAAACACACAAAAACTATCACATAGGTGATGAGCAAGAGAAAGTCAACCCTTAACAAAATATTTTTCCTGACCCTAACTCAGGTACAGTTAAAGTCGGCGGATGCACTGTGTTCAGCTTGATGGCATGCGTAGTGTCATTCCCACCTCCACCCTTCAACCAAACACTTGTAACTAAATTTAATATGCCAAAAGGATTCAACAAAACTCATAGGACACTCTTTATAATTTTCAGTGTACTTTATTGCATTTCTTTTATAAAAAAATATGATTCAGTTGCTCTTGTTATCTGTATGTCCTAAGAAAATAAACAATATAGTTTATGGAACTGAATGATACATAGGGTAGCATATTCGTTTCTACAGGATTCTGTGGCCTACCTCAATTTCTCGAGCATGATTCTCATGATCATCTTGTTCAGGAACCTTTTTCCGTACCACTTGGTTTTCTAAAGCAACGCGAACTTGTCTTGCTCTGACACGAGCTTGGGCTCTTACCAGCGCTTGCATACACTGAAGTGTTTCTGCTGTTTGCTTTCTTACAATATGACCCCTAACAAGGGCCTGCAGTATTACTATTCCTTTCAATGCTCGTAAAGCCCGTCTAGCCTGGTAAGTATGGATGCAACACAAAAGATCAAAATGTCAGAACCAGAGAACTATGATGGATGCCTGAAAATCATGAGCTAAAATATATTACTAAATCCATAGCTTCCTTAACCCATGCTTGGTTATACACAAAAAATTTCTTATCTCGATAATTATTAATTTTAAGTCAGGGCAAGAAGATTCAGTTTCATGTTTTTTCCTGACTATCGAATAATTAAGTAGGACCTCCTAGTACTCAAGTTTTCTTTTTCTTCACTTATCTAGTCCGCATATAGCATCGCTTGCCCTTATCCTATTTTCTGACAATTTCCAAGTTGTTTAGTTGGATAAATCATCGAAACGTGAATACAAGCGCATTCATTATTTGGTAACATCATATTCTCCACATGGCAGAGCAAATAAATGATGCTATCAGTTATCTAACGTAACGGCCCTCAAAGAAAGCATACCAAGAATGCCCGAAACTCGGATTGGACAACTATTGCAGCCAAATCCTCTTTTCTAATATGTTCTTCAGTCTGAGAAATATGTACTTCAAGTAATGTACTTTCTGAAGAAATGGAATTTGAAATCGTCTGTATATTGGTGTCATCACTCAATGGTCCACTTTGTACTGCAAGTTCTTCTACTGCAAGTGCACCTTCAGGATCCAGAGAATGCTTCTGTTTGTGTAGTGATTGAGTAGAAGAGCTCCTCTACAATATTTATGATACATTGTCATGATGGCAAGACAGACCAATAAAAAGCAGCAGTTAAGACTTAATGTGGGGAAGTACAGCAGTGACAACTAATAAGTCAGGTAGGAAGATATTCTGACAAATTAAAAGTTAAAACATAGTAATGTACTCAGCCAGTTAGAAATTTGTGCTAGCAAAGCAATACCTTTGTGCAAGGCAGATGAAAGACTGGAATACATATATACTCATACCATAAGTTTTGTCACATTCACATACTAACACCTTGAGAAGTAAAATAAATAAGATTTCAAAAAAGGAAGAGAAATTCATTTATTGAATAAAGAACAATGCAATCACCTAGTGGCACACAAATCAATCATCTATCCATCATTGACAGACAAGTTAGTCATTAAAAACTAAAGCATGCCTCGAGTGCTCAATGACAACTTTATTCAAATATGTTTTTTATCTTCTTTTCTCTTGTTGGTGTGGGGATAGAGGCACTGAAATTTTAGCAGTAACAGCATATTATGAGCAACCCAAAACATTCGCTAAATAATGTTAACAATGTTTTTCTTCATGTTCCATATTATTCTACATTATTAATTGAAAATTGGAATACATGCAATATATCTATTTGGCACTGTTGACAATGATGCAGAGTTGTTGAGCAACAAGTCTGTAACAAAGACTTGTCAACAACAGCACTTGTGCGGCATCCGACGAACCAGCTTTGGTAAACCATCTAATCCTCTGCAGTTTTGGTCATTCTTTAAGGTTTGTCATGTTCCCACAGAGAAAGACAAAAACTAGAAGCATATGCAGTTATGCACCTATCAAGTTGTGCTCATAAAAGAAGAAAATGACAAGAAAAGACAAACAAAATAATCATCGGTTCAGACTTCACAGTATGGTTAGGTCAACCAAAATATTATTATAAACCATTCAATGTAATTACACCATACAAAACCTAAGTGAATACCATGACTTACAGTCTCGCTGCTCTCAGCATTTTGTGCCTTCTCTTGCTTTTCTGGATTTTGCCCCTTTTCTTGCTTTCTTATGCCAACCAGTGATTTGATCCACTTGGATGAAATACCCATGATAACCCAACCTTTCCTTTCTTCTGGTTCAATGACCTAAGACCTGCATTTAGAATATTGCAATGTTTACTGTGTTGATGAAGTAAAGCTGCCTTCTGCTTAAAACTTAAGTAAAAGGACAAAGAGGATGAATAGCATAAAACCAAGAAACTCAACATCACAGTTGCCAGAATTTCAAGCAATGTATAGATGTACTACTGTAAGAGCTACCGCAGGCAACTTGCTGAAACAAGAATCAAAATATTCAAAAGTCTTCACATGAACCGTGATCCATGGAAATAAGCATAAGTAGCACAAATTATCAAAGTCAATGATCTATGGCAATCCAATAAAGGACCTAACTAATATGATAAGTTCAGCTGAAAGCAACCAAAAATATTCTGTCATTACTTCATCTGGTGGTTACCATTCTCACTGAGAACTGAAAGTATATAATACCAGTGAAGCAACCAAAATGTTGACAGCTAATGCTACACAGAAACACAATTGATAATCAATGCATAAATTATTTTCCACATCAGATTGAAATTGAAGAACTGTCCACCAGATCACTTGAAAATAAGCACCCATCAAAGTAAGCAACAGACGCACATGTAGTCCAGAAAAATAAGAGAAATGCACTTTCAGAAATGTTGCAAAATTTCTGCGAAATGTAGGCTATGTTCGTATTTCATGAGCGCAGCCATCAATCAACTAAAAATCAGAAACAAGTCCGGCATGAGATGCAGTTCAAATCGAAAATTCGAAAGTTGCAGGAGGCACAAAACACAAGACATACTGATTGTTCAACAACAGAACACCAAACATTAGACCCACGAAGCAAGTAGCTACAAGATTCAGTCAGAACATTACACAAATAAAACCAAACGGAGGCATGGCTAACCCCCAAAAGAAATCAGCTTTGAGCACCAGAATCTCCAGTGCTGCAAAAGGAAACAAAAAAAATGGATTCTGACACCATTTCCTCCAAAATCGAACAACTTTTGGCCGAACAGAACCAAAAGGGGGCAAAGATTGCTAGAAATGGAACCTTTTTATAACACTACAACAAAATTCTTGCAAAAATGCAAGCAGCCCGGATGAGAATACACACAGATTGGCTCGAAACTCCATATTTTTTTAAAACAAAAATAGCAATTGAATTCCAATCATCGAACACACGCATATTTATCCTATCCCGAAGCAGGCACAACGCACCCGAGCCAACAGCAGCAAGAATAGCTCCGACGGTAAAAAAAATTATAAAAAAAATCCCAAAATCCAGAAAGAATGCGATCCACACCCAAGAACATGCCCATCAATCGTTCAATCGAGTCCCAAAATTGGACGAAAGACGAGCACACAGCCAAGCGTCGCTCAGCAAAATGCCCCAAGAATGCGCAATTCTTGGCATCGGACGGGTTGGGGCTCACCTCAGCAGCCAAGAGAAGAGCCTGAGACGGGAGGGTCGGGACCATTCCCTCCCCTGCTCTCCGCTCCTGTCCTCTCCCTCTTTCTTTCTTCCTGCTTTGGGTTTCGATTTATTTGTCTACCCTCTATTGTCCTTTTCGTTTCTTCGAAGGAAATGGGGGGGGGGAGGGGGGAGGGGATCCGTGTCCTTTCTTCTCAAAAATGCAAAATGCACAGTGTATTTTGAGCTGAGAGAATAAAAAAATTAAATTGTTACAGTGTTTTTGAAAGTATCTGCGAGATTTAATAAAATCTAGTTTAAAAATATGAATTTCAATCAAAATATATGAAATTTCAATAAAATTTACCAAAATCTCAAATAATGTAGCAATTTGATTTTTTTTTTTGCAGATTTTTTCATTCCCCTAGGTCAAAATGCACCGTGCATTTTAACAAGGAAAGGCAGAGGATCACAATCGGGGGAGGGGGTTGGGAAACAAAAATAAATAAAAAGTGGTCGCAAATCGAGGAGATAGTAGTTGCCTCCAAGTAGGGTGAAAACGGAACGGAAAGTTTTCGATCATTCCGAAGAAAAATGGAAACGGAAGCTCTCTGTTTCGGAACGGAAAATACCGGTACGGAAATGGAAACGGAAATTTTTTGTCGAAAACGGAAACGAAAACAGGAGAGCCAATTCCGGCGAAAACGAAAACAGAAATTCCGTATAAAGTGGAACCGGAAACTAAAAACGAAAACGAGCCGAAAAGAGAAATGGGCTTGGCCCAAAAATGACAAAGGAGAGTTTATATTTATTTTTGAATTAAAATAATTTAATAAATACAAATGGTTTTATATAAAATATTAAATAGAGTTCAAAAATTCTGAAAAATGTCTCAAAAATACTTTGGAACATTTTGAACCTAGAAAAATTATTTTCAGCATATTTTTTTATTTTTTTATAAATGAATTAATTTTATAAATCTAAAAATAGCAAAATAGTATTTATAACTCCAGAAAATCTAAGATAAATTTCAGAAAATCATAAATGAACATCGAACAATAATATACAAATTTTAGGGTGTTAAACCTTTGTAGTTGATGGAGCAAAAGGATATCTATGATAATGATATGGATGAGGACATGATGGTTTGATATGGGAGACAAATAACGTGCCTTCAGCTGACAAACTTGAGAAAAAAATTTCTAACGATACCAGTGAACACTATTCTTGTGTCCACCTTGGAGGTGGAATGGGCTACATTGTTCTTGTGGTCATGTATATTGTGATTCTCTACCATGTTCTTGTGGAATTTCCCGCTTTCATTTCCGTAGCCGTTCCGTTCCGTTCCGCATTCGTTTCCATCACTATCCGTTTCCGTATCCATTTCCGGGGTTCCGATTTCGTTTCTGTTATTGATAAAAAATATGGAAATAGAAATGGAACAGTCATTTAACGATCGTTTCCGTACCGTTTTCATCCCTACCAAGCCCTTCTGAAATGTTTTGTTTTTTTATAAGGGTAAGTATATTAAGATTATCTTAGCTAGTTTTTATCCTGTACACATCCTATTTGATCTATATAGAAGAATAAGAAAAGAGAAGAGAGAAAAGAGCTAACTCTTATTTTGTAGTCAGTTTTGCAGAAGAGCATAGGTAGATTATTTATGTACAAGAGAGAAGAAATATTTATTGCACAGCATCTAGAGACAATTTTTATAGGCAGTTATTGCACAAATTGGTTTTTAACATACTTTTAACCTGTAATGGGCTTTGTTGTTGTACTTGCTCTAATGTTTTACCATTATTGTTAGCTCCTCCATCCACCATCTTCACATCTCGAGGGGCTGCTACGGTGATATCATCTAGCTCTTCTAAATTAACATAGTTTAATATAAAATTATTTTATTTACTTTTTAAATGGTTATTTCAAATTTGATTTAACGAGTCACTATCGATCCGAGTCTATTAAACTTTTTCACTCAAAATAAACTAAATTTAATTTTAAATACATTATCATTGAAGCAATCTTGATTGGTGCCCTAACAACATTTTTTCGAGCCATACCTCTCCCCCCACCTTGTATGTAGGGCTAAACATTACTGATTCTTTGCAGGTTGGCATGGAAACCCGGCCCAGCCTAGAAAGGATCAGGTTAGGCAGGTTTGGGACATTGGACATATTGTTTTCTGCCTTTGGTGGTTGGCCTAGTACAAGGCATGTGAAGCTAACTAGTCAAGAAGTCATCGCTTTTTTCCAGCCTTCTGTATCTCATTTTTTTTTCAAATCTAACCTTTTCACGAACATATTTGCAGATTTGGCATCCTCCTTACCGTGGAACGTACGGTAGGCGACACATGTTCTCTCCCATGCTTGGAGAGCACGAAAGCTGATGTTGCCGCTCCCGCTCCCAGGGAGCATGGGAGCAGGAGCTGCCATGACTAAAGAGCGTAGGCACACGAGCATGCGAGCACAGGAGCACCTGTTGCTGTGGCCGGGTAGCGCGGAAGGTGCGTTGCCATGGTCCCGAGTCTCCGGTGATGTTCCGTGGTAGAGGAGCACGGAAGATGACACATGTTCACCTTTTGGTGCTTCTACAGTCGGGAATAGGGCTATTTTTATAATTGCATTCATAATGGAGCTAAACTTGCAAAAAAAAACATTACACATGGCACAAGGCTAGAAAAGTGAGTATTCCCTCCGTTTATTTTTATAAGGCACGATTTGACTTGGTACGATTTTCAGAGTTGAACTTTGACTGTTAATTTTTTTATAATACTTTATTCATACCTACAAAATCATAACCATTTGAAAGTGATTTCAAATACGAATCTAACAGTATCACTTTGGTGTTATATAATCTATATATTGTTAGACTAATTATTGAGAAAAATTTACCAACTTAGAATCTCGAGCGTGGACGTCTTATAAAAATCAACAGAGAGAGTATTTCACTAGTTAGTGGGCATTGCTTGTCTTTGTATCTTCTTCAACCAAGCAAAGTAGGTAGCACCGCCACTGCCATTGGAGTCCATGGCTGCCGTTCAAGCTCCACCATTGCTGCATAAGTAAACCACATCCACTCTGAAAAGATGTGATAATTGCCTAGAGGGGGGTGAATAGGCTATTTAAAATTTATAAAGCAATTCACTGCAGCGGAAAAGTGTCGGACCTTCCGATCCAATATCGAAACTTCCAAAAATATCGGAACTTCCGGTATTAAGTCGGAATATCCGATCAGTTCTAAGAGAGGAGAGCTGAGTTAAATACTACTAGAATAATTAGTTGATCTAGTCTACTAGCAGACACAAGTAAGGAAATTTGCAAGTCTGAGATAGCGTGAATAGTAAAGTAAAAGCACAATACACAAGAAATTATTTCCCGGAGTTCGGATCCTTGAGGGGATCGTACATCTCCGTTGAGGAGGCTCACGAAGAGCCGGGTCTTTTCCAACCCTTTCCTCCCAAACCTCGGTCGCACTTGAGGCTTGGTTCCACTATTTGGTTCCTTTCCTTTCGGAGGCGGAGCCAGCCTTCACAAACTTCTCACGACTTCCCACAATCATCAGGAGCTCATGAGCGATGCCTAGCCGTCTAGGAGTCCTTCAACCTCCAAGAGTAATGAATGCGCTAGATTCTTGATCTTGAAGAGGTTCTCTAATGCTCAAGATGAATGAATGCTTGACTTTTTGCTCTCAACCACACTTAATGTTTCCTCACTCACTAGATGATCACTAAGATCAAGAGGAGGACTCAAGAATGCTCTAGGGTGTGCTCAAGGTGCTCAAGTATTCAGCCAAGTGAAGTGTGTAACCCTCTAAAGGGAGAGGAGTGGGGTATTTATAGTTTTGGTTCAAAACTAGCCGTTACCCCCGCACTCAGCCACACATCGGAATATCCGAACCCAACTTCGGAAGTTCCGATGAGTGCAAAACACCAGACCTTGGAAAGCTTCCAACGATCGAAAACTACATGCATCGGAATGTCCGATCCCAACTTCGGAACATCCGATGACACCCAGAAAGAGAACTCAGCAAAACTATCTAAGTCCACATCGGAATGTCCGATACAAATATCGGAATATCCGAACTAAACAGAGAGTTCCCAAACTAGAAAACAGCTACTTCGGAACTTCCGAAGCCAAACTTCGGACAGTCCGAACTCGACAGAGAGCACCCATTTTCCAGATAACACGTGTCGGAACTTCCGATATGGAAAATTGGAACTTCCGATCTCAACAGAGAGTACCCTAACCGAGAATCAACAGGCATCGGAACATCCGATTTTTTTTCTCGGAATATCCGAACCTTACAATACGCTTCGGACTAAGGCACAACTACACATCGGAATGACTGGAACATCAGAACATCCGAACTGACATCGGAACATCCGATAGGAACTTAAAACAAACCTCATTCCAATGCAAGTGTGGACACTAAAAGCTTCTCAAGAGACTAACCATCATTCATCTGAGCATAAAGACCATCTCTAGACCAGTTTTAACGCATCCCTCTTAATAGTACGGCAAACCTATGACTCAACAAATTAAAATTACATCCGCAGTTGCCGTTTTTCTTACTCAATGACGTTTGAGGATGCCCGATGATCGTAGATGATCTCTATTTAAAACATTCACCTGTTCATAAACTAGTTGAACATGTTAGATTCTTTAATCGTTTGTCATTAATCAACCAAAACAATGTTAGGGGGCCTAGATGCACTTTCACACTCTTCTCAAGCTCCGCCTCCATCTTATAGCTGCACCATTTGTAGCCATCGCAGCCTTCCCTCCAAACTTCGGCCGCCAACGCGAGCTAACAACCTTTGCCTCAACTTCCTCTCTTGATCCCAATGTCTCACCCAGCCCCAAAAATTGCTATCGCCATCACCTCATTTCGTTGCAAGTTCGACGTTCTGGCCCTATTTACAATTTGTTTTAGCGAAAATGGCCTCCGACCTACCCATTTTGGGAAAATAGCTGCCGGACCCACCACTTGCCGCACGGGGGGCGCTGCATGCAACTGCCATGCCGTGGGGCCACTACATGCAGCATGACGTGGGGCCACTACATGCAGCATGCCGCACCTCCCTGCTGCTGTAAGTTGCATGCCGCGTGCCCAAGACGCTGCAGGAAGCGTGCCACGCGACCGTGACGCTGCATGTTTTTTAATTTTTGAAATGAAAACAGTAATTTTATATTCTTTAAATGAAAATAGTTAAACTATGCAGTTGCTTGCCTGACGCAAGCATGTGCGTGGCAAACACGTGTTGCACACTGCAGGCCGGCCGAAGGCTGAGCTCTCTCCCATTCGGCGCGTGCATGTGCATGGTAAACGCGCATCACACGTTGTAGGTTGGCCCCGAGTTGAGCTCTCTCCCGTGCTGATTTACGTCGTATCATTGTGTCCCATCCGTGCGCCAAAAGCACGAAAGACGACCGATTATCTCGTGTATGGGCTGAATCTCTCGCTATAAATTACGAGTGCTGCGATGGTTCCGCCGTGACTGCAAGAGAAACAAACCAGAGCGAGGGAGTTCCGCCAATTCTGAGCGAGTTGAGAAAAGTGAGAAACTGAAGAGGAGAGACGGGGAAAAGAAGTACAAACGGAAATTTATTTATGCAATTCCGGAAGAATTTAGTCAGTGTCCATAATTTGGTGGAATGTATTTAGAGTTAACGTTTTTTCGAGTATTTGATTCAGGAAGGTTATATTGTACATTGATTGAGTTTTAGTGATCTACAGCATAGCTTCCGAGAGGTTAGTTTAAGTCTTCTAGAATATTAGTATAATATTATTATAATATTAGTATAATTAATAGAATATTAACATAACTAGCAGTACATAAAATTATATTATTAGTACAACAAGAAGTACATGAAACGACGGTAATTGTATAACTAGTATACTACTATATGACAATAGTAGTATAATGGTAGTACGTAAAATGGGGTATAATTGGTTTAATGTTAGTGGAAGTAGTAGTATGTGAAATGACTTTGTTGGTATAATAAGTTGTTCATGAAATAAGGATAGAAGGCATAAAATAGATTCGGTTAGAGAAGAACTCGCTATCCTCCAGGCCGAGCGTCGGGGCAACCCGTAAATGTACCCTCCCTTTTCTTTTGTAATGTGACGATCAATGACTTTAAAAATAGAAATCTTGATTTCGTCTTTCTTCCTGCCTCCGTTCTGGATGCTTTTGAGATGTTTGAAGGTCGTCCTGTAGAATAAAGGAGGCAAGATCGGGAGAGAACACACTTCGCGTAGAAGAGCTTTAAAAACCGTAGTTTTTTCGTAAAAATACACGACATTGTTCGCCTCTACTAGCCCCCGCTATGGACAAAAGGTCGTGCACCTGAGTTGCGAGCACGGGTTTGTTCATAGGAGAGTTAGATAAAAGTTTCGCGTGCGACCTTTCATACACGGGCGAGCACTCCTATGCACGTGTCGTGTACCTGAGTTACAAGCACGGGCCAAGTAGCGAAAGAAACATACGTGCATGGCCCTATCCGCATGTCCAGGCCCTGCCCCTAGTTTGCGAGCATATTTGCACATGTGGTTAGGGATAAACGAGCCTTACGCCGACAATGCATGTTTTGGCCCAACGTGCCTAGGTCGGTCCTGAGCCTGAGGCCAACCCAAGTGTGTCCGGGTGCGACTGTGTCATGCAGCAAAGAGCTACTGCGGATGGTGATCGGCTTATGTAAACAACCTTTGGGCGTTCGGGCTTGGTGACCCAGTGGTTGGCGCACATGCATCGTTGGTTGTGCTTGTTTGCCGAATTTCAGAGAATTTAAAGTGAAGCGTTCGTTCCAGCCTTTGACCTTCCCATTCGATCCTTGAGACTGTGAGCAAAAGTGTGCTGATGTGCGAGACTTGGTCGGCTTACCAGCGGGCAAGTACTGTAATTCACGCATCTTTTAGAAAGAATGGGAGGGACAGTACGGCGAAAGAACTGGGTTTTACTCAGAAACAACGCTGACGACGGAAAAAAGATGCTTTGGATTGAAAAATACTTAAACATGGAACTTACGTAACTGGTCAACGTTCCAGGTGCTGGCGAGCACTCGTCCATCCCCCATCGCTAGGCGAACAGCCCCCGGGCGTGTTGTGGATACGACCGTGTAAGGACCCTCCCATCTGGGGGTTAGCTTGTTGGCTTTCGACAGGTCCTGAACTCGGCGTAAGACCAGGTCACCAACTTGCAGGGTCCTTGGCCGAACCGATTTGGCCGCGTGCCTACGAAGTGCCTGTAGGTAAACCGCGGATCGGAGCAACGCCCGTTCTCGTGTTGCCTCTGCGAGCTCTAGGTCGACGAGCCACTCGATTTCTTGGTCGACGGAGTCGACCAGTTGCACCCTTGGGGAACCCAACATAATTTCTACAGGCAAAATGGCCTCTGCACCGTAGATGAGCTGGAATAGGGTTTCACCCGTGGCTCGACTTGTCGTGGTGCGAATCGACCAAAGGACGGAAGGAAGCTCGTCCACCCACCCCTGCTTGTGCTGATTGAGGTTCTTAAAAACCCTCTTTTTTATTCCTTGAACTATTTGTCCGTTTGCTCGTTCGACTGCCCCATTGCTCTGTGGATGTGCCACAGAGGCGAAGCAAACCTTTGTTCCGACCTCTTCGTAGTAAGCTTGAAACAGTTCACTGGTGAACTGAGTTCCATTGTCTGTGATGAGGCGGTTGGGTATTACGAACCGTGTCACCACATTGTTCCGGAAGAACCTTTTGGCCGCTTGGGCCGAGATGGTTGACACAGGCTCGGCCTCTATCAACTTGGTGAAAGTGTCGATGGCCACGAGCAAGTACTTGCAGCCCTTCCGACCTCGGGGAAAAGGTCCGAGAATAACAAGACCCCAGGTTGAAAATGGCCACAAAAGTTGTGAGGACCCCTCTTCCTATACCGTACTGTACGCCGTCTACTGTGGCGTATAGCACCGTATAGCAACAGAAGCCTCGACACCGAAAATCTGAATCTAAAAAAAATTCGATCGACGGGATCGAACCCTTAGCCAGACCGGTGCTCAGACGCATCCGATACCGGTTCCCTGGATCAGTAGCCCAGTATCGCGTACCAACAACACGAGTATCAATGCACAAAGTAATGAACTAAAGTTAAATTACATAACTGGGGGTAAATCTTGTACATACACATTACAAAATCCAAAAGTGGAATAATAGCGGAAGCAAAAGAAACACTAAACCAGCGCAGCTGGCCTGACAACCCCACAGGCTACTGACTGGAGGAAGGACCACAACCGCCGCATTTCGCGAGCAGAGAGGACCACCTGAGCCATCAGGATCACCATCGAAACCATCCTCTGAGACAAGGTTAGTAAACAACGACAAAGCAACGGTGAGTACACGTATGTACTCGCAAGTCTTTAGTGTATGGAAATATAGTTAAATGCGAGGCTATTTCAACAGGAATAAGCTTCTATACTAGGTTGATTGCATAAAGCGGCATTTATTTGTAAACAACATTTAACAACCGATAGCATTAGTAATTGAAAGAGCATTTGACATAAAACATATTTCACAAAGATATGTGTAATGTATATTATCCCAACCGGTTCGCCATTCCCGCTCGAATGCAACCGATGGGCTAGATTGTCGACTCTATCCATCAAACACTTCCTTTAGTTCGAGACTCACACTTTTCGTAAGAAGACACAAAACCAAACTTCTATACTCTCCATACTTATCCGGGCTAGATGCTCTTAACCGTGAGCACAAATTTAATCGATTGGTTTTACTTAACACTTCTCTGAAGTTGCACACATTCCCCACATGGGTCTATCTAGCAAGCGTGTTGCCACGACGCCGCGATACTTTTCGATGCCGACTCTTGCAGATTGACCATGCCGTTCCCATCATCGGTGTCACCGGACATCGGCACAATAGCGTGATCCCACCCTGGCGGATTTAGGCGGCCGTCTGCGGCGCAACACGGGGTATCCTTGCCCGGGCCCCATTACCCCACGAGTGGCACTATTGTTGCGGCGGGAACCCACAACACCCCTTCTTACGTCAATGGATGACGAAGTCCCTTCCGAGAACCCCGCGATTCGCGGACACTGTCAGCTGCGCAAGTTCTCATCTTGCTCTTCGACCTACCAACAAATCGGCTATCCCAGAAGTCGGTACATAGGCATTACGCTTGATTCGATTCATGTGGTTGCGCGAGACTCACCGACATTAACTTTGAGTTCGGTCCTTATATTTTTGTTGACTCGGGCAAGGACTCCAATCCTAACCACACCATCACCTTCACATTCTATACCTCCTCCCGAGTCATTTACACCACTCATTTTTATCAATTAACCATTAACCATTTTGACTCAATTCATTTTGAAATCATATTTTGATTGATGAGTGTAATCGCCAAGGACTAGACTCAAATCTATTGCATTGACTAAGCATATGCATTTATTAACATTTTATACCCAAGTGACATTTATTAAGTTGCCTAACCTCTACTAGGGCTATCAATGTGACCATGGGAAATAGATTAAGGAAAACCACCAATTTGGGTTATATCTACCATTCCCACAAACTAGCACATTTCTTGAAATTAAACGCATGCATATAGTTGGATAAATCAAAGTAAACATCGTAAAATATTGGATCAAGATGATCAAAGGAGGTGCTTGCACATCTGCTGCTGCTCTGATGGATCGGGACGAACTCAGGATTGTTCGAGGCGACTCAGGACTCACTCGCCTAATCGAATAAAAACATCAAAAGCAATGAACAGAGAAATAAATTAGCAAAAGTGACTTTAGAAGCATAAACACCAACTTAACATCAAATAGAACTCATCTAGACACTAAGAAAGCAAAGAAAGCGAAACAAGCGAGAAAAATGGCGAAATCGCGATTCGAAGCGGCGATTTCGGCGAATTTCTCGCCAATTTGAACAAAATGCATAAAATAATTTAAAATTCAACTAAATTTTGTTAAACACCTAGAATTAGGTATAATACACCTAATGGAACTTACGGAACTCGTTTGGATTTAAAGCGAACAAGCGGAAGCCAAAATAGTGAAAATCAATACACAAAATCTTTGAAAAATCAGAAAAGAAAAGCGGCACTATTCACCGTAACACAAGAGCCATTTCTGTCCGTAATCCATTCGAGCGACTTGCGACCGATTCCAGCGACTCCACTAGGTAATTTAGGATGTCTAGGACCTATCTGGACCTTGCCCTTGAAAATTCACTTAATTTGCATCGAAATCCGATCGAAAGCGCAAATTAAGCGAAGTTTACGCCTCGATTCATGAGGTCAAAACGGCTCAAACTCGATTCCACTTGGCGCGAGGAGCACGTTTCGACTCTACTAAGTCTAAATGACCCTAAATGACTCATTTCGACAGCTAACTGGCGAAGAAACCCCTAAATGTGGAATATGGCCAAAATGGCTATTTTGCTCGAAAACGAGCAATCTCGCCCAAAAGGGCCGTTTTGAGCTGAAATGCCGCGAGACTTGTTTTAAGCCCTCGGCTAGTTGCTTAGGGATACCTACGACCTATCGGAGCCATTCCCCAGCATGGATGACTTAATCTTCTCTGACTTTTGATCAATTGCCCGCTTAACTCCTAGAATTACAGAAACGGCAAAAATCCGAAAAGTGACTTGGATGCGATCCAAAACACGCGGGAAGCATGCTATCGACCTTAGTGACCTTAAACGAAGCTAAACAAAGCTAAATGCCTTAAACGGCTTGTGAGGCCTATAATTACTAAAATAAAATGCAAAGTGCTAAAATGCAAATCTAGCGATTCTAACTGCTTTTCTAGCCTCTAAGGGGACTAATGGTAAAGTCAATACATGCCTCGGAGTTCTAGGATTTTATGAAATAAAAATAAATTAAAAGAGACCTAGAGCTAACAACTTGTATGCAGTTTTGTGAAACTTAATTTCGACTCTTACGATCGCAACCAGGGCTATCAGAAGAGCTAATGGAGCTATCGTTATACGCTATGGACCTTCGGTCCATTGTAAAAATAGTTAACACCTAAATGAATAAAATAAATTTCGGCTTAGCGAAATTGAATTCTGATTCCTCCGGTAGCGACTCTAGCCACCAGAACTGCTATGGGAAAAATCTATACATGCTATGCACCACTAGACCTCCGATAAATCGAAGACCTAGCGATGGACTTGAGCGAATACGAGGGTGATTAAAAGCTAGGTTGGCTATAGGATTAAATGAGCCTAACGATGATCTGAGTCTAGATTCTAAAGCACAATTGCCATGCGACGTGTCTAACACATGGAACCTAGTTTTGACCTAGGCTAGGGTTTGAGATAACTTAACGAAATGCGAAGCTACGAAGGGAAGTCGTAGCTACGGCAGAGAGAAATGCAGGAGCCGAGAAATCGAGCTAGAAGTCAAAAACCCCACGGGAACTCAAATAAACATCCATGGGAAATGAAGGAAAACTCACATGAGAGGGTCTAGGAGACGGGGATCGTGATGGAGAGGATGAATCCGGCCTCCGTGTCAGTTTCCACCGGTCGAATCAACTCCAATCCACTGATCTGGGTGAACTAGGGTTAGGGTTTCCCCTTCTCTTGCTTGCTGCGTGTGGGGAGGCAAGAAATGAAGTGTGGGCTGTTGATTTGCTTGGTTGGAGAGGCTTATAACACTAGAAAACACTATGCACTTATCTAGGGGCATTTTGGTCAAGTGTCTAGTTTTGAAGAATTGAACTTCCAAAACTAATTTTTATCGATTCTAATATATTCTGGAAGGTTCTTAGGTCACTTTAACACTTATCCAAATAAATTTGCAATTATTTTTGAGTTAGGTTACTTAAGTTGAAGGGTTCTTTTTGATCCCACTTAAGTACACACAGCCCAAATTGCAGAAGTACACAAGATCAGTGTATTATTGAACAGTGTTTGAGTACAAATGTACAGTGACTCGAGTATAGAAATACTCGGGATATTACAAAAGTGGAATGGTTTGGAGCGTATATGTCGGTTGATGGATCTTGCGAGCATGGAACTGGCATGCTCGGCAAGTCGTCACGATCGGCCGGGCATCCGCTAAAGCCGTTGGCCAATAGTATCCCAACCGGAAGGCTTTGCTCACGAGCGTTCGGAACGACGAATGAGCTCCACACATTCCTCCATGGATATCACGAAGAAGGTACTGGCCCTCCTCCTGAGAGATACATTTGGAGAGGACTCCTAATGCACCTATACGGTATAGGACGCCTTCAATCAGTCTGTACTGAGAAGATCGCCTTGTAAGCCGGGAACGCTCGGCATCTTCCTCGAGAAGTGTCTCATGCGCGAGGTACTGGACGAATGGCATCATCCAACTCGCGTCTTGCTCAAGGAGAGAGACCGTACCGCCGGTCTCTGGCGCCTCCTCTACAGAGGGAATGGAGGGCTTGTGTAGGTGCTCAACAAGCACCCCCGCCGGAGCGGTGGTTTGGGAGGAATCGACCTTGGATAGTTGGTCGGCCAGGGCATTGTCCTTCCTGGGAATGTAGAGTACTTCGAAATTCTTGAAGTACTTCTCCATCTTCCTTACTTCGACCAGGTAAAGCGCCATTGAGGTATCGGAACACTGATACTCCTTGTTGACCTGGTTCATGACCAACTGTGAATCGCCCTTCACAGTAAGCCGTTGGACTCCAAGCGATTTGCATGCTCGTAGTCCGGCCAAGAGGCCTTCATACTCTACTGCGTTGTTGGTCGCAGCGAAGTGCAACTGAATGGCGTACTGGAGCTATTCTCCCTCCGGGGAGACCAACACGACACCAGCCCCGAGCGTTCGTATGCTCGGGACCCATCAAAATGCATGGTCCAGCGATCCTCGTTGGTTCTGGCGGGCTTATGTGCTGGTGGAGCTGGAGCTGTCCACTCTGCAACGAAGTCTGCCAATACCTGGGATTTGATCGCCGTGCGCGCCGAGAATTCCATGGCCCACTTTGCTATGCGACCACTGGCGTCTTGGTTTCTCAGGATCTCCCTAAGTGGGAAACCGGTTGGAACCACGATTTTGTGGGCTTGGAAGTAATGGCGTAGCTTTCTGGAAGCTATGAGCAGTGAGTACAAGAGCTTCTGAACCTCAGGGTAACGCTCCCTTGGCCCGTGCAGTACTTCACTAACATAATAGATAGGTCGTTGAACCCCATCCCTTTCCACCGCCAGTACCGCACTTACGGCTCGCGGGGTTGCTGCTAAGTATAGCAGCAGTGCCTCTCCCACCTTGGGGATGACCAGGATGGGTGACTTGGACAGGTACTGCTTTAGCTCATCAAACGAGCGGTTAGCTTCTTCTGTCCAAGTGAAGCCATCGTGCTTGCGCAGGGCTTTGAAGAACGGTAGCCCTCGCTCCCCTGATCGTGAGATGAGGCGGCTCAGAGCGGCCATGCGACCGGTTAGGGCCTGTACTTCTTTCACACACGTGGGAGGCCTCATATTTTCGATGGCCTCGATTTTTTCCGGATTTGCTCCAATACCCTGTGGACCGACCATGTAGCCAAGCACCTTGCCAGCTTTTACGCTGAACACGCATTTTTCAGGGTTCAACTTTATTCGATGCTTGTTGGGGTTACAAAATGTTTCTTCTAAGTCGGCGACATGACTTGAAGCGTGCTTGCTTTTGATGACTATGTCGTCGACATAGACCTCTAAGTTCCGACCTATTGATTCGAAAAGGTTTTCTGCATGAAGCGCTAAAAAGTTGCTCCAGCGTTTCTGAGACCAAAGGACATGGTTGTGTAGCAGAATGTACCAAACGGAGTGATGAAGGAGGTCTTTTCTTCGTCTTCAGGTGATATGCTGATCTGATGGTATCCCGAATAAGCGTCCAGCAAGCTCATTATCTGGGACTCTGCTGTTGCGTCGACCAACTGGTCTATGCAAGGCAGCGGGTAGTTGTATTTTGGGCAAGCGGCGTTCAGGCATGTGTGGTCGACACACATGCGCCACTTGCCCCCCTTCTTCCTGACAATGACCGGATTGGCCAGCCATTCTGAACGCTCGACTTCCCTGATGAAGCCCGCCTTGAGGAGCTTGTCAAGCTTGTCCCGGATGATCGCCTGCTTTTTCGGGGAAAATCGCCTGAGTTTTTGTCGCACTGGATTTTTATCAGGCTGAACCGCTAGCCTGTGCTCGATCACCTTCCTTGAGACTCCGGGCATGTCGGATGGTTCCCAGGCGAACACATCTGAATTTTCTCGGAGGAAGGTGATGAGCTCGAGTTCCTATTTGGGATCTAAAGAAGATCCCAAATGTACGACCTTGGTGGGTTCCGACTCGTCGAGTGGAACGGCCTTGGTCTCTCCTCCGGGCTGGAGGGCAATTTTAGGCTGGGAGTGCTTCGGCTCTTGGTCAGAACCGCACGTGGGCAACTGGCCGACCATGTCTAACGCCCTTTCGTCGCAATTTAATGCGGACTTATGGCTTGCCCTTACGGTTATGACCACGTTAGGTCCAGAAACCTTCAGGCATTGGTACGCATGATGCGTGGCAGCCATGAACTTGGCCAGAGCCGGCCTACCGAGAATAGCGTTGTAAGCCGACTCAAAGTCAACCACTTCAAAGGTGACCATTTCTGTGCGGAAGTTGCTCGGACTTCCGAAGGTCACGGGCAAAATGACTTGGCCTAAAGGCTTGATCGAGGTGCCCAGGACTATCCCAAAGAAGGAGATCGCTACGCTCTTGATCTTGGAACGAGGGATCTGCATCTCGTCCAAGACCTTGGAGGAGATTAGATCTAGGGAGCTCCCGGAGTCTATTAGCACTTGGCCCACAATAGTGTTGCTGATGGTCGGGCTCACGACCATTGGGAGCTTTTGCGGCTTGGTCATTCCAAGGGGACAATCGTACTTGGAGAATGTAAGGGGCAGCTCGGACCACTTGAGCTGTTGCACGGGGGGTTTACCCTGGGTGACGTGGGGTACTTCCCGCGCGGCATCCTTTAAATCTCAGCGAGATTTATAGGCGGAGGAGCCCCCGAATATGACCGCGATGTGGTTTTGGGGCCCCTGGTACTCCATGCCGCCATCCTTGTCTCCAGCGGGCTGTTTACCTTTGTCATTTTCCGCTTGCTCCGGGAGCGATGGCATAGGACCCTTGCTGCTGTAGAACTGCTCCTTGCGGTAGGTCCATGTCCGGCAGTTCCGTAGGTCATGTCCGTACGCCTGGTGAAGCAGGCAATAGAGGCCGCTCTGATGCGTCGCCTGATCGCCTCGGTTTCGGTCGTCGCGGTGCCGAGGTTGTTGCCCTCTCCCCCGAGCATTGAACCCCCGGCGCTGTGGCTGGGATACTAGAGGCTGTTGCTGCTCCACCGCGGCGACCATACCTGGCGAGGGTTGTGTCTTCTTCTTCTTCTTGATCTTCTTATCTACGGAGTTCAAACCTTTCTTGCTGATGGAGACCTCTAGTCCGGGCTGAGGTGGTAGCTTTCCTTCGTCCAGCATTTTCTTCCATTGGACGGCTTCGTCGGCGTTGGCGTACCGGTCGGCCATCGGAAGAGCTCGTTAGCCGTCAAGTCTGGGTGGATCTCTAGGTCCTGCGTGAAGCGAACGTCCCGTACTCCGAATTTAAAGGCTCGGACAATAGCCTCGTCCGATATCTTCGGGATTGAGTTCCGAACTTGGATGAACCTCTGGACAAACTGTCGCAGAGTTTCACCCTCCGTTTGGATCAGGCGCTCGAGGTCGCGCTCTTTTCCCGGGCGAATGTAACAACTCTGGAAGTTTGCTCGGAGCGCCGCACTGAGCTGCCCCCAAGATCGTATGGATCCTTCTTTCTGATTGAAGAGCCAAGTATGAGCGGCCCTGTCCAAGACCGTTAGGAGGTAATTTGCCATTACTCCCTCATCGCCCCCTGCGGCCAGGATCGCGGTGGTGTAAATTGAGAGAAACTCATCCAGGTTCTGGGTCCCGTTGAATCTCTCGATGTGCCCGGGCTTGAACTTGCTTGGTCACGTGACATTCCGAAGGGAGCTTGTGAAGGCCTTACACCCGAAGTTTGAGGTCTCGCGGTGGTTTCTTCGGCCGCAAAGGTCGTCACGAGCATCCCCCGTCCATCGCCCACTGCGCGGACCAAGTCGGGAGAAAACCTCACGAGGTCGGCGTGTTGGCGACCTCTCGATCGTAGAGCGCTCGGAGCGCTCGTAATCCAAGTGGACGTGCGCAAGATGCCCAGAGGCCAACCGGGGATTACTCCGAGGGTTCCTGTGGACCGGGTTGATCGTCTGGAGCACCTCCCGTGCATGGCTCCGAGACTCATCCCTGTGTGACCGGGCGAGAGCGTGCTCTTGATGGCCCTAGGAAACACTCCGAGTACCCCGATCATGAGACGGATTTGAGACTTTTAGGTCGGCGGCGAGCCTTTCTAAGTCCTCGGCCACGACCATACCAACCGCTTCCAAGTCTACTTGGTCGGGAAAGCTGCGAAGGTCGCGCACGACCGCTGCTAAAGCCTGCAGACGCTCCCGGTTCTAGAGGACAGGTGGCGGAGAACTCTGGCGGCGCTCGAGGATGCGGTCAGGGGTTCGACATCCGTGAGAGTTTCCTCGGGAGGAATTCCTCTCCCTGGAAGTGTGCCTTTCTCGCGCACAGCGACGAATGCTCGCCAAGGTCCTTCCCAATGATGCCTCCATGTGGTGCCTGGTTGCTTCATAGCGATCATGCTTAGCGGCCCCCGAGGATTCCACCTCGGGTTCGACACGGCTCCCGGCCATGTTAACGTCGCGAAAGTGAGATGAGTGGGAGGGAGACATCATCGTATCTCCTTGAGACGCAGTTTCGCGATCGAACTCTGTATGTTCTGGTATATCTAGACCATCATAGAGCCCATCATAGTCATCCTCGTTATCAACGAGGGCAATGCGGGGAGAACAAAGGGTCCGTCCTCGCACTTCAGACCCCGGGGTAAGGCTCTCGGGTTCGGTGTGGCCTGTTGGATCGGTCACGCCGACTACGCCGTCGCCGGCGTAGTACATGTCGTCATCCTCGGCATCGTTGAAGGCACAGAGACTCCGAGTATCTCCCGAATTTGACATGCTCGGGGATTCCTCTCGAACGGAGATCACGTTGTCGATCCCCACGGATGGCGCCAGCTGTCGACGATTGGAGAACGGGCTCCCGCCGAGCTTACTTGTTGAATGAGGGATCAACAGGGGGCCCTTCGCTCGAGAGGGGAGTTGCGTACATGGTAACTACCCCCTATAATTATGCCATGCTTCCATATCTTCCGCGCCCGTGACCCGGAGTCCTTGAATCGCGCCTTGTTTATAATTTCTGGCGCACTTGCCCTGGATCTTCGGTGGATTGGTCGCCACTTTCCTTCCTGGTGATTTGAACGAGCCCCCCGACCATCCACCCGAGCATCCGCTAGGCTTATCCGAGCATGGTTGCTCGTACTTGCCCAGCGTGCTCGCAGACGAGCATTCGGTACTTAGCAGGCGGACGCGTATGCTCGTTGCCCGAGCATAAGGTTGCTCGGACGCTTTCCTCGGGCATTCCCTGAGGGCATTGCTTGATCGGTGGCTTTCGGGCTGCCAGGGCGAGATGGTCCTCATGGTAAATAGTCCAATCCCCGACATATACGTTGGCCCGAAGGAAGGCAATGAGCATGTCTTCCTATTTAGCATCCATTCCTGACCCTATCTGAATAGTTTTTGACTAGTCGGCTAGGTTAATGGGAGCTTGCTTTATTTGCTCATTAGATTGAGGATTTACCTTTAACCTCTCTGTCCTACTTGGTTTGTCAACCTTACAAGGCTATCTGCACCATTAGAATTCTTAATGGTAATTGAATGACAGTTTTAAATAAATTTTTTATGATAATTTAGTGTAGCAACTTGGTTACCTTGCACGTTTATTACGCCTTTTGGACCAGGAATTTTAATATTCTAGTAGGCATGATGGGTAACTACTATAAATTTAAAGAGTGAAGTTATACCCAAAATGGCATTGTATGCTAATTCAAAATCAACAATCTCAAATGAAATCAATTCCGTTATAGAATTACTGGCATTTACAAAAGTGACGTGTAGCACAATTTGACCTATTGGAGTTACTGAAGGACCAGGTACAATTCCAAAAAAATAGATTTATAATAGGTTAGATCTTAGAACGGGGATTTGCATTTCATCTAAAGTATGGATGAAAAGTAAATCTAAGGAGCTTCCTCCATTAATTAGAACTCTTCCTACCTTGTAGCTACTAATAGTAGGAGATATTGCTAAAGAAAGTTTACGTGAAATAGACGTACCTTTTGGGCAATCATCCTTGCTGAAGGTGATCGCGACATCCAACCACTTCGAAAAGTCTGGCCTTCATGGTCGGGTGTCAATATTATTGACTTCCCTCCAAGCAGACTTGAGAAAGGTTGGCATATTGACATGATTATCAGTTTTCTAATAACCCATATTCTCATCCCCGTCTGTGTCCTTGTTACACCGACCTTCTGGTAAGGTTGGCATAGGATCCTTACCAGAGTAAAATTCTTCCATGTGCCTTTGCCATGTACAAAAATTGCGCAAGTCGTGGCCTGGTGCAATATGCAGAGGACACCATCGTCCATTTCCACTATTTGAAGTGGAACTCTAGGGAACAAAATGGTGGTATGACTGACTAGGTTTCTTCTTTCAAGGTGCTTTATCTTTGGAGTAGTAGGTCATTTGGAAATGCCTGTGACCTCTCTCAAAGAGATCTTTTTATTCTTTTTTCTTATTTTTACCTTTGTGGTCTTCAGGTGTGAAGCTCTTTGTAGGTTTATTACCTTTGGAAATATTCAAGCCTGGTTGGGGTGATGTATGGCCCTTATCAACCATACGGTTCCATTCAACCACCTGATGAGCGTCTGAGTATCGATCTGCCATATCGAAATGTTTTGATATGGTAGATGGCAAATGAATGTTGAGGTTTTTCGTGAAACGTTTGTAGCATTCAGCCTACTTGAATACATGTATCATGAAATCATCGGATATGTCAAGAATTGTGTTATGGACCTCTATACACCTCATGATAAATGAATGTAAATTTTCATCAGAGGTTTGATAAAGACAATGTAGGTCGTCCTCTTTACCTAGATTAGCATAGCAACTTTTAAAATTATTTAAGATGGCATGGTATAAAATTTTTCAACTAAAAATTGATCATTTGGGTTGATTAAACAATCAAGTTCTTGTAGACCCTTTTAATGTAGTAGGGAGGTAATTTGCCATTATCTTCTCATCGCCACCGGCAACTTGGATGGCTGTAGTATAAATTTGGATGAATCTTGATGGATTATGAGTTCCATCGTAACTTTACAAAGGTCCTGGCTTGAATTTCTCATGCTAGGTGACGTTTTTGAGACTTGGGGAAAAACCTTTACATCCTGTATATAATCCCAAACGCATTCGTACATTAGGAATTTGCTCTTCATATTCTGGAGAAACAAGGTCATTGCCGACTATGATTAGCATTTTCACTTAGGCTAAGTGTAGGATCGATGTATACGAATATAACAATCAGAGCGGGGGGTGAATGATTGTGTGGAAGTTAAAACCAAATCTTTGATCTACTAAAAGTTCACCATAAACCAAAACCAAATAATTGCCTCGTATTCGACAAAAATAGATTGACATATGTTTGGTAAAATGTGCATTCTCAGAGATCCAATAGTTTGATCAATCTGAAATTTGGACAGAAGAAACTAGATTCCAATACGAATCGAACCCAAAAAGAATCGGCTCGATTGGACTTACGGATCAAAAGTTATGAACCTTGCAAGCTTGCTGTGACAGAACTTGACGAAAACAGATCTAATCAAAACTCGTAGATTAATCAAGAACGACAAAGGATTAATCAACTAAACTTTGAGGAACTCTAAATCAATACTCTAGAAAGATTTTTGATGGATCGAACCAAGATGAAACTCAAAGAACAAAAACCAATCTAGCACCAGAACAAGCATGCAAACAAGAACAAAACAGAGAACACTGTAGCAACGTGGTTACTGTAGCACGCAAGGATCTGGAAAAATTGATCTTTATTTCTTTTTGTCTAAAGTACTCCAAACAAAAGAGTACAACCCTAAAACCTGCCCAAGATTTGATGCATAAACAGGCGGCGCCTCCCCCAATTTATACAGAGCAAACACATAGAGTCCTTAATACAATTCCTACTCCTAATCCTAGAAGGAGTCCCACTCCTAATCCTAGAAGGAGCCTGTATTCAACACAACTCCACTTGGCCCAACCTGGCCAAATACAGCTCTTGCACGCGTATGGCAACCCAGCCATACTCACGTGACTAATAACTCTTGCACGCGTACGGCCACCATGCCATACTCACGTGACTAACCATTCTTCATGTACACCGTCCTCTAGCCCGAACGCCCCGCATGACATCCTTGACCACCAAGACCTCGGTTCCTCCCTGAACTTAGTCCCGAACCTCAGTTCCTTCATGAACCTAGTTCCAATCCCGTCATCGATCACGTTCGCCCTCGAACAACACCTGCAGATGAACAAACCGCAAAACGATTCCGAGCACAAGTCCGCGACTTGACTCAACATTAGTCAATGCAAATACTCACACGAGCATTGCATAAGTTCAAAACATGCATTATGAAATTCAAACAAATTTCATAACCACAGATCAATCACCCAACAATTTTCAAAATCACAAAAATCAACCTCGAGAAAAAAACCATTCACGCCGGACCAAACATTGGTCCGGCGCAGCTCACGACAGACCAAATATTTGGTCCGACGTATATGCGAAAGTCTCGGTTCAATTCAGAGAAAACATGGTCAAAGCACGTTCACGACGGACCAAACTTTTTGGTCCGGCGTACATGCAAAGACAACGCTCAAAAATGCGTTTACGACGGACCAAAACTTTGGTCCGGCGTAGATGCGAAATCAGGCCTCAAAATGCCGTTCACGACGGACCAAAAAATTTGGTCCGGCGTACATGGAAGATCTTCTGTTATTGTGAAACTTGGTCCGGCACAAAACATGTTCACGACAGACCAAAAGTTTGGTCCGGCGTGCATGTAAAAAACAGGCTTCAAAAGCTCATTCACGGCGGACTAAAGTTTGGTCTGGTGCAATGGTCCGGTGTAAGAGTGAAAACTTACTATTTCTTGGAATTTTGGTCCGACGCAAAAGAGACACACTGTTTCTTGTCAATTTGTCAAACACATGCACAAACACATTTTGCAAATTCAATTCTTAAGCCAATTTTTCAGCACATGATTTCACACTAAGCCTATCGAAAGCACTTCTCCTTCGTGGCTCACTACTTTGTTGGTGGTCGGAGCCCTGTTGACGCTAACCAGACGAGGAATGATCCACACGGGAATCAGTCAAAAACCTCGTGGAAGAGGATATGCTATGTACATCTCCAGTTGCTTCTTGTAGATCAGCAGCTAAAGATCTTATGAGTGGTATAGTATCTCCATCCACATATTGACTTAAAACTGCATTAGTTATTATAGAAGCCTATCCACAGGAATTTCCTCCTGTGAATTACTTGGAACCGAGTTTAGGTCCCTTAATGCCACCCTTTGGACCAGTGGAGTGACCGGAAGGATATGTCGATGACGACTCCCTAAGGGATCCGGTCTACGTGATGTCCCTGATTGACTTCTATGATACACTCTTCCACTGCTTTCTGTTTTGCAGCAATAAGGTACTCACGTTGTTCCTATGCAGCTTTTTTGCCCTTTCCTGGGCCTCGTGTTGTTCGTGTTTTGTCCATTGTACATCAATCTCTTCTATGATCGCACAGATGCGAAATCTAGAATTGATGGACAGGGCGAATACTCTATCATTAGATGATAATGGTGTATAATCGAGTTCAAGACACCGGAGAAAATTTTCCTGAAGATGAACTCTCGTGGATGTTATTATTGTTCTGGTTAGTTTGAGCATTGTCGACTTCCATAGGACATGTGTCCTAGTTCTCTCCCTCTGAGGCAAGGACAAGTATGGAATCGCTCTTGCCCCCTGATTTTGCCTCAAGAAGTGGTGCTTCTGTTGCGGCTTCATCTGGTTTGAATGATGTCATTGACTATGATAATTCTTCTTCAGTAACATACTCATAGTAGAAGTCACACTTATATTCTTCTGCCTCGATGAAGTTATCGGAGGTGAGGTGAGCGTAGTCGGTGAGATTGAATGAGTTTTCTTCATCCATGTCTTGTAGTGACAACACATTGCCTTTAAAGATCTTGATATTCTTGACGCGTACCAGGGGCCCTCCTAGCGCTAACTATTAATGTTCAAGACTCGAGGGTCTCTAGATCGAACTTATGAATGCAATTGGGCTTGCCTTTGCGTGAAGTCAATCAAGATTATGAAAAAAGAATGAAAGGGAATGCTCGTTATTTAGTCATGTGTCTTAACATAATACATACTTGTGTATAGGAAATGAAGTACTAATGCGAATTTCAGAATGCTTCGATGTTGGCATTGTTGGGTGCTCTTCCTATCTTGTTCCTTTCTTGTCTTTTCTTGTCTCTCTTCTTCCATCCTTGCACAGGCTTCCTATTTATACTTGACGAAGATAAAAAGTTGTCATCTTTTAAAAGGTGCCTTCTCGCCAAAAAGATGTCTTTTAGTAAAGTGGGGTCTCTTCGTAGGGAGTAACTTCTAATTGGTTATGCGTACCTATTAGAAAGAAACCTTCACACGTGTAGTCTTATGCGGGACTAACGGCCTCTCCAAGTAGTTAATTGGTCGGGGTAAAGGTAACTGATTATCCAACAAGTTAACTGGTCGGGGTGAAGGTAACTCATTATGTGACCAATTTGTTGGTTGAGGAAACTGAACTATAAGTTACCCTAACCAGTATGTGCTTAACTGGTCGGGGTGAGTAAGGTATGGCTTATCTTCGATTAGTATTAGCATACTGGTCGGGAGTATTTTCATGTAACTAAATTTGACTATGGCCCTGTTTGTTTCGGCTTTTTCATCGGCTTAAAAGCCAAAAAGCCTAAGCCGAAACAAATGACTGGCTTTTCAACCGGGCTTTAAAAAAGCCTAAAGCCCCTGTATAACTATAAGGCAAAAGCCATGCAGGAGGAGCTTTTTTGGGCTTTTTAGGATGAAATAACTCTTTGCCACTAAAAGTCTCCAAAATTATTGTAACACCCCGGCACCTAGTATGCCCAGAATGTCACCAAACAGAGTAGAAACAGCAACCAAATATCCTAATTAAGGACAACCTACAGCAAGTATGAAAATTACTTACATGAAAAATTCGGCAGCATATCCTTTGTTTTTCACGGTTTGAAGCAGCAATAATAATATCATATCACAATAACTTAACGGATGACATCTAAAACATGAATATCAGGAGCTATAGTATCAATTCAAGTCCAAATTATAAACTCAAACGTTTCATGAACCAAAACGAAGTGAACAATATAACCAAGCATACATTATGACATAATCCAAGTTTAGCGCAATAAAACTAATCATCACAACTACGAATGATAGAGTGTAGTTGTCTAGGTGAATGAAGCTACGTGAAGATGTGCCGCTAACTCCCTTTCCCGCAAACCGGTTTCATGGTATCTAAAAACATCATAAAACAACAAGCGTGAGTTCATCACTCAGCAAAGTGTATTGCAATGGAATAAAGCAAAACAATTTTCAATAACATCATCACTACATCTCATAATCAACAACATAAGCATCTCATAATTCATCTTATAGACCTCTCATTAACATCATCATTCATGCAATGCAATGCACATGTCTCTTTGCTTAGCACATACCGGGTATTGCCGAGTGCACACCCGTCGGTGTGCACCCTCTTTTCCTTCCATCCCGTGGAGGGTGCCTACTCTTACTGACTCGCTCCCATACACAACCGTAGATGGGACTATGAGGTAGGACTTTCATGTTCACTACGTGTGAACACAGAGACCCGCATCACAATGGGTCGCCTCTTCCATTATGAATGCACATTGCCATATCATGATATAACTTGCATAAAAAACTCAATATAACATCGGCATAACCTTTAAACTAATCATAAACATCATATCACATGCAAGGATCAACATGGTGAATTAGCGCATCATATAGTATTATAGCAAAGCTACACATCTAGTTGGTTACCCAAAACCCAAATCCATTTTGCCTTCAACCGTGTGCAACGGAGTGGCGAGATGTTGAGGGCACTCCCGGGGTCACACCATCTGCACATAGGTACATTACACTCAAAAATATGCCCACAAAATAATACAAGAACAATCATCTACAACGACTTCACACCCCACTCCTAACACCCGAAAAACAGAGAATTTGTCCAACGGGACATCATGCTTCCAACAAGCATAACCTGAGTTCTAAAACTCCGAATAAGGTAAACGAGTACATTTTCTCGAAGCCCAGGAGATTTCCCATCTTTTACTAAGTATTCACGAAAACTGAATCGGCCACTAAAATCCTATAATCTACAATTGAACACAATCTGTCCCAATCACATCACAGATTGGACATCACTCGGTAAAACAGCCATAACTTTTAAACGGCTAAACGGAATTTAACGTTCTTGGTGTCCAATTAAACTTAATTGAATTACCTACAACTTTCGTAACAGACGGCTGACCATAAAACGCATCTAAAATTGCCAAATTCGCGTCCGAAGACCGATGACCTAATCTGTCCGAGGACAGAGCGCGGGATAGAGATGCAATCACCCTAAATCCTTCTAACCACATCACCTAAACACCAAATTTAACCCTAATCTCCCCCATCTAACTAGCACCAAAACTCTACAACCAAGATCCCCAAGGCGTACCTCTTCTTAGCGAATCACCCGGTCGACGAACGTGTCCTCCTCACGGCCCGATCTCTCCTCCAATCGCCGAGAACGCCGGATCTTCATAGACGGAGAGCTCCCGGACAGCGAGATCGGAGTGGCAACGAGGGGAGGAGCTAGGGCCAGCTAGGAGGGGAGGAGAGGGAGGGGTGGCGCAAGGGGAAGGGGAGGGTGGGGGCGCATAGGGCTAGGGTTGGGCGCATGGGGGGGTTTGGCAGAATTTCCCCCCCTCATGGGCCAAAAACTCCCCCACCAAAGGCCCACTTCATCCCCCTACAGCCCAAACTAGCTCCCGCTAGGCCCAAATTCCCAGAGAGGCCCAAACACCCAGAAAAGCCCAAAAACATGGTATAAAGTCGTATCGTAATGCCGAAATCTATAATGTCACATTCCATAATGATACATTCTCTCCCCCTTAACAGGATTCGACCTCGAATCTGTGACACACCACTATGCAAACATACAAAACAAAATTGAGCTAGGCTTCACATTTCATATCTGATGTGAATAGCTCTGGGTATTGCTCGCGCATGCAAGACTCCAACTCCCAGGTTGCTTCTCTCTCAGACTGGTGCGACCACAGGACCTTGACAAACTTGAGCGTTCTGTTCTTCAACACTTGCTCAGAATTTCCCAGGATTTTCACGGGCCGGGACTCAAAAGTAAGGTCATGATCAAGCACCAATGGCTCCAAAGGAACCACCAATTCCGGGTCATGCAAGTACTTTCTCAGCATCGAAACATAAAACACATTGTGAACCCTTTGCATCGACTCCGGTAGCTCCAAGCGATAAGACAACTTACCAACTCGAGCTGTGATAGGGAATGGCCCAACATATCTTGGACTGAGCTTCCCTTTAGTGCCAAAACGAACCACACCCTTGGTGGAAGATACTCGCAAGAGTACGCTATCACCCACCGCAAACTCTAAATCTCGCCTTCTCACATCAGCATAGCTTTTCTGTCTACTCTGAGCTGCAAGAAGGTTCTGTCGCACCTCTGCCACCCGATCAACCGTCTACTGAACCCAATCCAGTCAAAGGACCGCTCTCTCTCCCACTGCATCCCAACAAAGCGACGAACTACACTTCCGGCCATACAGCACTTCATAAGGGGCAGCCCGGATGCTGGAATTATAGCTGTTATTGTAAGCAAACTTTTCTAGTGGCAAATGATCTTCCCAACTACCTTTCCATGTCATAACACAAGCCCTAAGCATATCCTCCAATGTCTGAATGGTACGCTCAGATTGCCCATCAGTTTGAGGGTGAAAAGCGGTGCAAAGGCAAAGCTGTGTGCCCAAAGCACTCTGTAAAACTCTCTCAGAATTTTGAGACAAATTTCACATCCCGATCAGAGATAATCGTCTTGGGCACACTATGCAGTCTCACAATTTCCCGCACATAAATGGGAGCCAACTCGCTCGTTGAATTGGTAGTGCGGATAGAAATAAAGTGAGCGGACTTGTTAAGACAGTCCACCACAACCCAAACAGCATCCTTCCCTCGTGGAGTACAAGGTAGGACAACCACAAAGTCCATAGAAATGTCATCCCACGGCCAGACAGGAATCTCCAGTGGCTGCAACAGACCGGCGGGACGCTTGTGTTCAGCCTTAACCTTATGACAAACCCCACAAGATGCCACATACTTCGCAATGTCAACTCTCATCCTTTTCCACCAGAAGTTCTTTTTCAAATCCCTGTACATCTTGGTCTCCCCAAGATGGACCGTGTACGGGGTCCGATGAGCCTCTTTCAAGATATCATCTTTGACTTGGGATTTCTGAGGTACGCAAAAGCGACCCTGAAACCTCAGAGCTCCCACGTCATCAATGGAAAAGTCTCCAGTCGTACCATCCTCAAGGCGTTTCCTCGCCTGCTGGAGTAACCAATCATGATGTTGTGCTTCCCGCACACGCTCTGGGATTGCTGACTCAAGAATCAATTGAGTTTCAACTTGAACGGTCCCTGCAAAACAATAAGAGACTCCCAACCGCTCAAAATCAGCAACAAGACAATCAATGACAGGGGGCATTGTCTTGCGACTGAGGGCGTCAGCCACCACATTTGCCTTGCCTGGATGGTACTGGATTGTGAGGTCATAATCCTTTATCAACTCTAGCCACCTCCTCTGCCTCAAATTCAAATTTTTCCGGGTAAAGATGTACTTGAGGCTCTTGTGGTCAGTGAAGATATCACAAGACTCACCATACAAATAATACCTCCAAATTTTCAATGCGAACACCACAACGGCTAGCTCAAGATCATGGGTGGGGTAATTCTGCTCATGCTTTTTCAACTGCCGCGATGCATAAGCAATCACCTTGCCATCCTGCATGAGCACACAACCAAGTCCCATTCGAGAGGCGTCAGAATAGACCGTGAAGCGCCTCCCATGCTCAGGGAGGGTAAGTGTCGGGACCCGAATCTGCAAATCCGGACCCTCTGTGTATTCTGTACTAGTCCAGGATCACGCTAGTACACACAGTTAAACAGGGATGAAGTACCACAATCATACACAGCGGAATTAATAATAAAGTACTTCAAACATTAAATAAACTGGTTACATGACCTTAAGGTCAACTTACAAATAGTCTGCCACGCAGGGCTTACAATAACAAAAGTAAATAATCAGCAGCGGAACAAATAACGTCGGTGACACCCAACAGTATGCCACAGGCAACTGACAAGGTTCAACTCCTAGATAACTGCCACCTCGCGGAACTTCTCCTCCTTTGAAGTTGTAGTCTTCTCCTCAGCTGATGATTTTGTTGGAAGCAAGGGTGAGTATACAACATACTCAGCAAGTCATGCACAGAGGTGCAGTTCTATTACTATATGCATGGCTTCTTCCAAAGGAATGGCTTAAGTGGTTATTTTGCATCAAGCAGCTTTTCGCTTTTACCAAATAATCTTAGTAGATTCAAAAGCAGTGAAACCATATTATATAATAAGTTATCAATCTCTTTTCAAACAATTTGGCTCAAAGCCCTAAATCACTTTAGCAATTATCTCTGGCATACAGCCAACCTATGCCCACATTTTTATTTCAGAAAGTCTAACCCTTGACTGTAATCCCCGAGCTTTGTCCAGTACCGTGGACTCGGCTATTCGAATAGTTTGTACACTCTACAGAGGTTATACACTTTACCCACACGATATAGTTAAACACCACATGGGCGAGTAACCATAACAAAGTCTTTCCGAAACCTCTATCCTCGCATGCGTACCTCCCGGTATAGTTCATTTGTCCCTTCCCTTTTGCGGAGCGGAAGTACAGGGCCAACGTATACCGTTGAAGAGATGTAAGACCAAACGGTAAACACTACACCCTTCTTTCCACATTCATAGCTACAAAAAAAAAACCACCTGAGGTCTCACATGCTAAGACTTCGGAATCGTACTCCACTAGGACTGTCCCACTCCAGACATGTGGTTGTATGTTAGGCCCAATTCAAAGGCTTGCAAGGTTAAGTCCTTAGGTTGACCGTGGCAAGACTACCCAAAGTTCACAAAACCAAATTCAACAGCATCACTCCCATGTGCCACATCGGGCCCCCCATTAATCACTTGCCACTTGCCACAGTCTAAATATTTTCCCACCCCAGTTTGATTATTGTGCAATACATGCCAACAATAATACCAGTTACCATGTAGAACCAAAAAGGTACCTACACTTCACATCATCACGTGACAAGATTACACTGATTCCAAAATTCATTCCGTATATCATTAGTCAATATTATTTTACCATTTGAAACACATTTCACGTAAGCATGGCTAAGCAACTATTCACGGTCTAGCCTCCCGTGTTGGCACAATATTAACATCCAACTAAATAAACCAACTTAAGGTGACAATGGATACATGGCATACAAATATTATCATCAAGGGTGGAATTAACAATTAGGTTTATTAACTATTTTACCCAAATTAAATTAATTCATTTTAATCAACATAGCATGCATAATTTAAATCGAAATACATTTCAAAAACTAGGAACAATATGGTCAAAGCACGACTTGCCTTCAAAGATTAGCTGGTTTTGGTCTAGATCTTGATCTTGAGCTTGTTCCTCGAAATCAACTCCCTCACGAGTTAAGCGTCTACGGCGCTAGCGATTAAAGAACCAAATAAACACGCAAATAAACGTACGACACACATGCAGAAAAATACTACAAATCAAACTAGCTTGTAATTTCATGAAAACTTCCAGATAATTAGTTTGGCATTTTCTAAGATTTATAAAATTTATTTGGACCTTTTTGGACGTATAGTTTAAGAGCTACAAAATTCATAAGTTTGGACATTCCGCGAATAATTTAACAGTATGTATTTTATTATAAAATTTCATAAAAATTACTGTAGAAAGGTATTAATTTCTGCTAATTAACAAAATTTGTTGCAAGCGATTTGGACTTAAAACGAATTTGTAGCGAAAAAGACAAAATTCACAAATTCTGGAAATTGTTACACACAATGCAACTTCTAGTCTTGCATGGCACTATTCACGTTGGGTTTCCACGGCTGAGCACTTCTTCACGACGCTTGCGCACTGGGCTACTTTGATACATATTCGAACAAGTACATATATACATGCAAATGGAAGGTTACACTAGCGAATCGATCTAATATATATGCATACAGAACAACCGACTATAGCCACATATGTATATATACATGCGACGACTAATATGAAAACATGCATGCGCCTAGCGAGTATTGTATATACATGGATATACGCGTCTATTCAACTATATACCTAAGTATATATATACCTACGCGAATATATAAATGAGATAATAATAGGAACATAGCGCGTGTAAGAGAGATGAGGGACTACCGGTCGGCGGCGGCAGTAGTGCAGACCGTCGACGCAAGAGAAGGCGTCCAAGAAAGTGCACCGGCGACGGCGGCGACCAACGGCGGCAGCGAGACGACGGCAGCGACGACGGCGAGACTGCGGCGACGGCGACATCAACGGCGGCAATGACGACGGCAGCGGCGGCAGCGGCGAGGCTGCGGCGGCAGCGGCGTCAGCGGTGATAGCGGCGTCCAACGGCGACAGCGAGACGGCAGCGGCGACGACGGCGAGACTGGCGGCAGCGGCGTCAACGGCGGCAATGAGACGACGGCGTGAAACGGCCGCAAGGACGATGACGTCGAAGGGAAATGGCAGAAAGGTGTGGACTTAACAGAGAAGATATTTGAGCTTCGGGTGGTGCAAAAAAGACGTGAAAAAATGAACAATAGAAAGGGTACGCACGACTTATAAGGAATGGCTTGGAAGGAACCAAGGAAGGAAGTAGCTAGGTGACTAGAAACGGATGTAAACTGAAGGAATTACGACATGCATGAAAGCATTGGCTGGAAAGATTTTACGTGACTTAGAAACGGATGGCAGAGAAACCGGTTAGAAAGGAAGCGTCAGGACTTCATGAGTATAGAGGAAACGTCTGGAAAAAGAAAGGTCATGCACACGTGCGGCTGGACTATGGAAAATGAGTGCGTGTGGCTTGTGGCGTTTCCCCTGGCGAGTCTTCCACACGACAACTACACACATACAAGCTAAGAAGGCCTCGTGGATGACTAGTACACGTGAAACCAAGTAGTATACAGTATACTCATATATATATATATGCAAACGCAAAGCATGCTTAGAAGAAATAACAGAAAGGTTCCAAAAATCATGGAAAATTCCTCTAAAATACTAGGCATTGATTAAAACTTAACAGAGTTGGTTTCGTGATTTTTCGACATGTAGATTTTCCGTAAAAATTCTTTTCGTGGATCAGACACCTGTACCGATTTTTGTAAAATCCGCGACTTGGGTTATATAACATATTTTTTGAAAATATTTGAAGCGAACACTCTCGTCTACCAATTATCTTAATTATAAACGAATTTTTAGATTTTATGCTTATGCAAAAATGCATGATCTTTATTTTAAGTGATTATTTCAATAAACTTGAATTCAAATTAATTCCGGAAAAATCCAAATAATTCCAGAAACGCACTAAATATATTAAAAGCAAATTTTGAGATGTTACAGTAAGAATAGGAGCAGTCACTAACTTCTCCTTCACAGTGCAAAAACTGTGCTCACACTCAGCAGTCCACTGAAATTTCATCCCCTTCTGGATCAATAGCGAAAGCGGCTTAGCAATGATGGAGAAGTCCTGCACAAAATGCCGGTAATACCCAGCCAACCCGAGGAAGCTACGCACCTCTTTAACACTAGAGGGTCTCTTCCAGTCCAAAACTGCTGAGACTTTACTAGGATCCACAGAAATGCCCTCTGGATTGATGATATGGCCAAGAAAGCCCACCTCTGAAATCCAGAACTCGCACTTCTTTAATTTAGCATAGAACTGGTTTTCCCTCAATGTACTCAGCAGAAGTCTCAGGTGCTGCTCGTGCTCTTCTTCTGATTTGGAGTAAACCAGAATGTCATCGATGAACACCACCACAAAATCATCAAGATACTTGTGTAGCATACTGTTCATCGCCTCCATAAAAACAACAGGAGCATTAGTTAGTCCAAAAGACAAAACATTAAATTCATAGTGCCCATACCTAGTGGAGAAAGCAGTCTTCTCAATATCCTGTTCCCTCACGCGAATCTGATTGTAACCAGACTGAAGATCAATTTTAGAGAACACCTTTGCTCCCTTTAGTTGGTCAAAGAGATCTTCAATGCGAGGCAAATGGATACTTGTTCTTGACGGTTACTTGATTGAGAGCACGATAGTCAATGCACATGCGCCAACTACCATCCTTCTTCGAAACGAAAAGGACGGGTGCTCCCCATGGCGACACACCGCGTCGAATGAAACCCTTGGCCAACAGATCCTCTAATTGCTTTTTCAACTCGTCTTGAAAAGGATGAGCCAAGCGGTATGGAGAAATAAAAATAGGTCGAGTGCTAGGAATAAGATCAATTCGAAACTCCACACTCCTTACATGAGGCAAATCAGGCAATTCATCAGGAACACATCAAAAAATTCCTTCACCACAGGAATCTCTCCAATAGATACTGAAGAAGATGGCTTTTCTGAAATAGCCATGAGAAAACCCAACTGCCGCAAACGGCGACAAGGAAACAGACTAGCCAAAGCAAAGATAGAACTAGAGGGTATGCCACCCTGAAAAGTCAATTCCACTCCTGACGGAGCCTGCAAGGCAACTGTCTTCCAACAGCAATAAATCTTGGCATGGTACTGATGCAACCAGTCCATGCCCAGAATGACATCAAAAGGGGCCAACTGAATAACCATAAGATTGGCAAAGAAAACCTCATCATCAATGGTAACAGTGCAACCTGGGCAAACCAAAGAACTCGCAATAAGACCCCCCTGGAGAACTGACTATCACAGACTCAGAAATCCGATGCACTCCCAACTTAGCTCTACTAGCAAACTCAGACGATACGAAAGAATAGGATGCTCCGGAATAAAAAAGAACAAAGGCATCAACTGAATCCACAAGCAAAGTACCTAATACCACCTCCGGATGCCCAGTTGACTCAGCAATCGGCAAAGCGTACACTCCTGGTGGCGCCGGGGCAGCAGGAGCCCCGACACCCGGCTGATGCCCCAGCATAACTGGGGGCAGTGGGGCGAGCTGAGGAGGAGCCGACGACTGCGGGCACCAAAAAGCCGCAGGTGGTGCCCAGGCAGAGGGCTGCAGGGGAGCAGTAGCAGCCAACATCTGCACCGACCCTCTGGAAGACGCAGCTGGAGTGGGAGCAGAAGGCACGGGCTCCCACTTGATGATGCTACTGGGATTCATCCGGCAGACTCGCCCCATATGGCCAGGTTGGCCACAATGATTGCACTCCCCGGTCCAAGCACACTCAGCAGCACGGTGTCCACCACCGCACTTAAAACAGATCATGCCCTACCCTGGAGCAGGACGAACAGCCACCCGTGAGGAAGATGGCTGGGGTGGCTTCATCTTAGCCCCCTGAGGAGGAAAACTGTCCCCCCTTGAACTTCTTGAAGGTAGGTCGCTGAAAAGACCCACCTCCTCCACCAAAGGCCCTCTTCTGGCCCTCGCTAGGGGCCGCTGGAACCCCTGAACCTCCAGGGTTTTTCTTATCCCTGGAGAGCTCCAACTCGAGCTCCATGCCCTTCGCCTGCTCCACCATAGAGCAGAAGTCACGAGGGACAGTCACCCCCATGATAACTCTGAACTCCTGATTGAGGCCCCTACGGAACCTCCTCGCCTTCTCCCTATCATCCACTGCCACAGCTGGCACAAAGCGCACCACATTATTGAACTCTACCTCATACTCTGCCACCGACTTCTTCCCCTGGGAGAGAGTTGACAGAGTATGCTCCATCCTCGAGAAAGGACTACTGGTACAACTTGGCTCGAAAGCGAGCCACAAAGTCCTCCCAGGTGACCGGTCCAAGAGCGGGGGCCCTCGCAGCAAGAACCCCCCTTCCACCAGATATCCGCTTGGCTCTTCAGCTGAAAAGCCACAAAGCGAGCTCTCTGGACCGAGGTTAACTCTAGAACCTCAAACTGTCACTCCATGTACCGCAACCAATCTGCGGACTGGACTGGCGTGCCCGCTCCATCAAAAGTGTCCAGGCGGAGGGACATCCACTCACAGAGGCTCATCCTCGGCTCCGGCACAACGGGGGCCGCTACAGGGGAGGCACAGCGGCAGGGGCTGCCTGAACCTGCTGGCGCAGCTCCTGGACCTCCCTCTGCAGTGCCTGCAATAGGACCACAGTGGAGGATGGCACCTCAGCCCTCGATTGTGCCGCCGAAAAACTGCTTGGTTCCGGGAGCATTTGAATGATGAAGTTAAGCATTCGCTCGCAGCTCTTGATTTCCCTAACCTCCAGGAGTTAGTGGATAAGGCGATTCGGGTGGAAGATAGTGCGAAGGCAGTTGCAGAAAATCGAAAACGGAAGTGGCTGGCCCAAAAAACAGTCGGTGCGGGCCCGTCAAGGTCTCGCCACAGGAAGGTCGGTGTTCAGTCAATCACTTCTCCTCCAAAACCTCAACGACCTGTTCCTCGTGCCTCTCAATCTGCGGTTCAATCCCATAACCGCGGTGGGCAAATACAAGGAGGACAACAAAGGGGGACGCCGCTTTCATGCTTTGCATGTGGACAGGTTGGCCATTTTGCCAATGTTTGCCCTCATCGTCGACCCCTACCGACTCGCCCTTCAGCTCAAAGCGCTCTGGTTCGTCCTCAAGCTCCTGTTAGTGGATGTGGTGGTCATCAGGTTGGCCGAGCGGGTTCTCGTTCTGCGCAGAGCCCTGCTCAGGGTCGTCTTAATTTGGTAACAGCGGAGGAAGCAAGTAATGCACCAGATGTGGTCCTCGGTACGTTTCTTGTGCATTCAGCTCCTACTGTGGTTTTGTTTTATTCAGGAGCTTCCCATTCCTTTGTGTCTTCAAGGTTCGTTAAGGATCAAGGGATTAGGACTAGTTTGCTAGGCAATTACATGTTAGTTCATTCCCTTGGCTCAGTCCTTCGGGCTCAGTGTATTTGCCTAGGAGTCCCGATTGAGATTGAAGGAGTGCGATTTAGTGGAGATCTGATTCAGATCGATACACCTGGACTTAATGTAATCCTAGGGATGGATTGGTTATCTAAGAACCAAGGACGCATCGATTGTGCCGAACATTCCATTTCCTTGGTGAATCCAGATGGCATCCAAGTCAAATTTAACTCCAGCCCGTTATCGGTGCAAAAGCCCTCTCTTCATTCCTTGTCTATTCTTGAGATGGGACAAGTACCGGTTGTCTGTGAGTATCCCGATGTTTTTCCTGAAGAATTGCCGGGATTGCCTCCAGACAGAGACTTGGAGTTCATTATAGATTTGCTACTTGGAACAGCACCAATATCCAAGCGCCCTTACCGGATGCCCTCGGATGAGTTGATCGAACTCAAGAAGCAACTCATGGAGCAGCTAGCAAAGGGTTTTATCCGTCCTAGCTCTTCGCCATGGGGTAGTCCAGTGCTCTTCGTTAAGAAGAAGGACGGCAGTCTTCGCATGTGCGTCGACTATCGTTCGTTGAACGAAGTCACCATTAAGAATAAGTATCCCCTTCCGCGGATCGATGATCTGTTTGATCAACTGAGCGGGGCTTAGATCTTTTCCAAAATCGATTTGAGGCTTGGGTACTTCCAACTCAAAATCCGACCGGAGGACATTCGTAAAAGCTGCGTTTACTACTCGCTACGGATTGTACGAGTATACAAGTGGTTTCCTTTGGTCTTACCAATGCCCTCGCCACTTTCATGAACCTCATGAGCAAGGTATTCATGGAATACCTGGACAAATTCGTGGTGGTGTTCATTGATGACATCCTCATCTACTCCGTATGAAGAAACGCATGAGCTCCATTTGCGGTTAGTGCTCGACAAACTCCGCGAGCACCGACTTTACGCAAAATTCAGCAAGTGTGAGTTACGGCTCAAAGAAATTGCATTCTTAGGGCATGTTCTTTACGGAGGTGGAGTTGCTGATTGATCCAAGTAAGGTGCAGGATGTAATTGCTTGGGAGCAGCCACGATCGTTCCTCGAGATCCAAGTTTCCTCGGTCTTGCCGGTTACATTACCGACGGTTCATCGAGAACTTCTCCAAAGACGCTAAACCGCTGATGAACTACTCAAAAAAGAACAGATATTTGAGTGGTCATCCACTTGTGAGGCAAGTTTTCAAGAATTGAAGCGAAGACGTACCTCTGCCCCAATTCTTGTTTTGCCAGACATACATAAGAGCTTTGACATTTATTGTGATGCTTCGGCGTCGGGGTCTCGGTTGTGTCTTTGATGCAAGGCGGCAAGGTGGTAGCTTATGCTTCACGACAAGCTGAAACCTCACGAAGCCAACTATCCAACCCATGATTTGGAATTGGCGTGATCATTCATGCTCTAAAACTGTGGCGTCATTATGTCATTGGAAACAGATGTGAGATATTTACCGATCACAAGAGCCTAAAATATTTCTTCACCCAACCAGATCTGAACTTGAGGCAGCGCAGATGGTTGGAGCTGATCAAGGATTATGATCTGGGAATCCATTATCATCCAAGCAAAGCTAATGTGGTTGCAGATGCCCTCAGTCGCAAACAGCACGCCATTAATGCATCGACTTTTGTTAGTCAACCTCAACTGATGAATGAGTTTCGGAGGCTCAACCTAGAAGTGGTTCAAGAAGGGTTTGTGGCAGCCCTAACCTTAGAGCCCACTCTTGAGTCCCAAATTCTAGCCGCGCAAATCGTTGATGAGAAAGTGGCTGAAATTAAGCGCAGCTTGAAGGAAAGCGCGCCTTCGGAGTTTTTGGAAAGAGCGGATGGGATGGTCATGCGTGGACGGCGATTGTACGTTCCGAATGACCAGGAGATCAAACAATTGATCTTGAAGGAAGCTCACAATACTCCTCTTTCGATCCACCCTGGAAGTACGAAAATGCACCAGGATCTCCGTGTAAGTTTCTGGTGGCCTGGTATGAAAAAGGAGATCGCTGAATTTGTCGCTAATTGCGATGTGTGTCAGCGAGTGAAGGCAGAGCATCAACGCCCTGCGGGATTGCTCCAGCCTTTAAAAATTCCAGAGTGGAAATGGGATGAAGTCGGCATGGATTTTATTACTGGTCTGCCGAAATCATCAGGTGGTCATGATTCTATTTGGGTAATCGTGGATCGATTGTCCAAAGTGGTTCATTTTATTCCAGTCCATACCACCGACAATGGGCCTAAACTTGCAGAACTTTACCTGAACCATATAGTCCGACTGCATGGTGTTCCTAAGGTCATTGTGTCAGACCGTGGGACCCAATTTACGTCGCGATTCTGGAAAAATCTGCATGAACTCCTTGGTACTAAGTTGTTTTTCAGCACAGCGTACCATCCTCAGACCGATGGCCAAACTGAAAGAACTAACCAAGTCCTGGAGGATATGCTGAGAGCCTGTGTCTTGGCCTACAACATGAAGTGGGAGAAATGCCTAGCTTTTGCTGAATTCTCCTACAACAACAGCTATCAAGCAAGTCTCCAGATGTCGCCGTTCGAGGCACTTTACGGAAGAAAGTGCCGGACACCTCTGTTCTGGTCTGAAGTCGGCGAAAGACAATTCTTCGGTCCTGTTGTGATCCAAGAAGCCAAAGATCATGTCAAGCTGATTCGGGACCGACTAAAGGAAGCTCAATCGAGGCAGAAAAGTTATGCCGATACTCGTCGTCGCGAGCTGAGTTTTGATGTAGACGATTTCGTCTATCTCAAAGTGTCGCCGCTACGTGGCACTCATCGCTTTCAAGTTTGTGGGAAATTAGCACCGCGTTACGTCGGACCGTACCGCATTCTTGCGAGGAAAGGTGAAGTTGCTTATCAGATTGAACTTCCCCCTCAGCTTTCCGAGGTACACGATGTATTCCACGTATCGCAGCTGAAGAAATGTCTTCGGAAGCCCACAGAACTTACCCCATTGGAAACGATTGATCTTCAGCCTGATCTATCATATCGCGAGCATCCGATCCAAGTACTTGAAGAAGCTGAGCGCCTTACTCGCAATCAAGTCATCAGAATGCTCAAAGTCCAATGGAGTAATCATACCCAAGACGAAGCTACTTGGGAACGAGAAGATCGTCTTAGAATTGAGTTTCCCTCTTTCTTCACAGAGTCTAGCTAATCTCGAGGACGAGATTATTCCAAGGGGGGTAGGATTGTAACGCCCGTGTTTGTAATTAAGCTTAATTAGGCTAACTAAGTGTGGTTTAGTGCTCTGTAAAGTTTCCAGTTTGAATTTGGAGTTATTTGCCCTTGAATTCGTTTTGTCGTTTCATTTGATCGTTTTCCCCGATTGGAGTCTCAGAATCCGAAATCGGGTGAAAGTTAAAATCGTGAGAGCTAGATCCCAAACCTAAGTTTTAAAACCTTTATTAGGACCCCTCGAACCTATTCCAATAGTCCTCAAGTTAGTTGATTGGAGAACCATCGCAAAAACTATAAAAATCCCCGAGTTTTCTGCTGCCGGGCGGCAGTACCGCACTTTTGCCTGCGGTACTACCGGCCGAGCGGCAGTACCGGCCGCTCCGAAGCAGATCGCTGCCGAGCGGCTGTGTTTTGGTCCTGTGCTCGTGTTTATCTCTTTGCCTCGGTATGCGTGCACGTCTCAGCCTCTAAAAGCACCAGGGAGCACCTCCTCTCCCTCTCCTCTCTCATTTCTCCTCCTCTCCTCCTCCTTCTTCCTCTCTTCCCCTTCCTCTCTCTCCATTGGAGCTTTCTCCTCCTCCTCGCCATCTCCAGCCGGTTGAAGCTCCAGGAGGCTGTGTGGGAGCAGGAGCAAGGGTGGAGAAGCGTCTCTAAGCTGTCAAGGAGCTCCACAAGAGGTAGGGCTTGAAGCTAAATCTAAACCCTAGGTGCAGATGCAAACCCTAGCTCTTCCTTGACTTGTAATCGTTCTTTACGTCCTAGTTAAACTCTAGAAACCCTAGTTCTTGTGGTGCATAGTCGTTTTCCAAGTAGTTAAACCTAGGTCAAGGGTAGAAGAATCCTTCCGCGTGATCGAGTAGTTTCTGTAACCCTGATCTACGCTTCGTTGGACTCATTCGCTGCAAGAAGACATTTCTCGAATTCTTGGAGCCCTTTCCTTTCGAAACCCTAACTCCGGGAAGTCGGGGAAATGACCTGCGGATGTTTTCTTAGAGCCTCGTAAGTCGTTTCTTGTGGGAGAATCGAGTTTTAACTCGATTCGGGACGAAAGTTGGATTCGAAAAGTATATTTGGGTTTTCGGGTATTAGAAGTCTAATAGTGTCTTTCGGAGGTTCCAGTCAGTAGTTAGATCACGTAGGACCTTAGTGTTCTAGCGGGCCTAGTGCGCGTGTTGCGAAATCCGTTTTCCGAAGGATTTGCAAAAGTTGCACTCTGGGCATTCGGAGCGATTTCAAGTTCCGAAGTCCCAAAGCTCGCAAGTCTAGTGCACTTAAGTCCCTAGAGTAGTAGAGAACCCGTTGCCGCGAAGAAACTCGAGTTTCGACACCCTCTGGGTCGAAATCCATTTTCGCGCCGGTATCGGGAGAGAAAGGATCCGAAAAGTGAGATTTTGAGCGAACGAGCTCGAAACTTGACGAAACCTGTGTGAATAAGTCCCATGGGTCCCCAGGGACCTATCCATGCACTTACATCGAAGTTCCGAGGGCTAGTGTGCAAAATCTCAATTTTTGGATTTTGGTCTCGAAGTGACCGACACTACCGCTGGGTGAGGGCGGTACTGCCGGAGGGTCCGGCACTACCGGACTTAAGGCGTCAGCTGTTATTTTCCAGAGAGCAACCCCTTTCGATCCCCGGACAGCGGCACTACCGGGCAATTCAGCAGATCTTGCCAGAGTGACTCTTGGCACTCTTAGAGACTCTGATGGCCGTCTTCAGGCCTCTGGGAGAAAGTTTAGAATCTCTTTTCCGTCTAGGTTCGTTTTCCGTTTCGCTTCTTTTTGGATTTTGATTGCTTCTTCGCCTATTTTGATCGATGATTTTGGTCTCGTTGCTTTTCGTGTAGACGTAGACACTTGAACGTCGCCGACGATCCCGACTACGTCCCGAGACCGATTTCACCAAGAAGCGGACAGCAAGCACCTCCTTGACCTTTTGAATCCCGTATTTGCAAATTCTTATTTTTGATTGCCAAAACTATTATGCATGCTCATAAGTTTATTAAAAGTGATAATTTGTGGGAAGCGATAGTTAAACGAGAAATTGTTGGATTACCTCAATGCAATCCGAATATGCAATCCTTGATAGACTTAGGAATAATTTAGACACGTTAGTAAGTGTCGAGGGTATTAAAGAATAATAGTCGCATGTGCTTAGTTCAAGAAAGAGAATTGGTTGCGAGGAGATCATGACGTTCTTATTCATAAACTCCTGGAACTATTAGGATAGGTGATTGGTGTCAGGTTGGAATCAGTGGATATGGGGTTTTGTTTGAAAAAAAGGAAATGGTTGCGTGAGTAAAATGGAAAAACTTGGAGAGTTTAGACCGGGCGAGATGTTTGGTGGTTCGGAGTTGGTGGTATTTGGCCGGGTAGTGGTTCCGGTTGGTAGGCTGGTTTCAGGTTCGGATTGGTTGTCAGGCCGTTGGCTGGTTTGGAGTGGTTTGGTCTCAGTTGGTCCCTTGCTATGGGGAGGTTGAAGGCTAGTGTGTGCTCGGTGGGGCCGCTAGTGTCGATCCTCTGTGGCCATAGCAAGTGGGTTTGGAAGATCCCGCCTGAGTCACCCTAAGGACCGAACTTGGTGCTATTTACTGGGTGTAATACGTGCAACCACATGTGCCAGTGTGGGATGGCCTCAGCCTAGTACGGGGAAAAGGGATCTGGCCATGCATTATTGGAGGGCAAAGAGGATTGGATGCACTTGTGGTGTCGGTGCATTCTAGGGACTTTCTTATCGAGGCATCGAAGGAAAGTTTACCCAATACAACGGTAATGCCTACTACAGGGAGGTCGTGGGCTAGTGGGTGCCTATGGGAACCACTGGCGGCCTCTGTGGCTGTAGTTAGGAATGCACGTTATCGGGCCGGTGCAGGATTAGAACTCCAATCTCTCGAAAGGTTCCGTCACTGTCTAGCAAATCGGGTACTTCGATATCGCGAGGCATGGAGGACATGATTGCTAGAACGTGTCATGTGGGTACAGCAGGCTGATCTCTGCAGAGATAAATTAACTAATCGATTAGCCGTGCTCACGGTCATGAGCAGCTTGGAAAGTATTATCAAGTATAGATTTTGGGTCTGGGTTGACTTCTGGGAAAATGGGTTTCGAGGTTAGATTGTGTTGGTCGGGTGTGTGTTGGATCTTGGATTCGGATAAGGTGCAGGTGGTTGGTTGTTTTGGTGAAAGGAATGGTTGGATGGTTGATTTGGTGAATGGTTTATCTATTATTAATTGTTTGAAATGTTTTCTTCAGCTCCTTTTGTAAAAATGCGAATGTGAATCTATTATCATATTGCAAGCAAAATCTGCTTTGTGCTCAAAAGACTAGTGTAGTAACCTATTATTCATTGATTTAACCTACATTTTATATGTATACATTCCATACACTAAAGTCTTGCGAGTACATACGTGTACTCACCGTTTGCTCTAACGGACTTTGGTCAGAAGGAGAAGAAGCAGGTATTGATGCAAATGTTCCAGGCATTTAGTCAGTCACGATGACGCCGACGATTCTACCGGGCTTAGCTGGTTTCCTTCGATCGATTGCACGAGGGTGGAGGCACACTGCGTGTTTTTCTTTTGGAGTTTCCGCTGGCGTTGGATGTTTCTTTTGGACTTGTGCCGGCTATAAGCCGAGACTTGTAAAGTTAAACTAATGTAATAACGTTACCTTTCATGTGTAATATATTTACTCTTGCATAGTTGAGACCTGTCTTGTATGACAACGCGTGGGTACTGGGCTACTGATCCAGGGAACCAGTACAATGCACGCGGTTGTGGGAAGCTCGACTTGGGATCAATCAGTTGGCATGTACACTCCTCACGAGTTTTGCCGATTAATTGGCCCCAATCCGAGTACGGAGTTGGTTTAGCGGTCAGGAGACGTTACGGGTTGCATTGATCTTCTGACCGATGCAACAGTAATGACCTGCATCGCTAATCTGATTCCGGAGCCCCCACACTACTACAGTCACATAACCATACCAACACATAATCCTAAGCACAACATTATCAAATTCAAGATCAAAGATCAACATAAACAATCTCCATCAAATATACAAAACGCAATGCAATGAAGCACCATAAACCCATCCTACTGTGCATCCAAGTGTGTCAAATTTTAAATTAATTATTCCACTTACACAAGTTTTAATGTTGATATCCTATGGCAAAATTTTAAGTATAACCTAAGCCATGTTTCTAGATTATCCCACTTCACATTTTAGTTGAACCTACGGTATGACACTAAATACAAGTTCCTAGGACCTAATGCCCGCTCTGATACCAACTGTAACACCTCGGCACCTAGTATGCCCAGAATGTCACCAAACAGAGTAGAAACAGCAACCAAATATCCTAATTAAGGACAAACTACAGCAAGTACGAAAATTACTTACATGAAAAATTCAGCAGCATATCCTTTGTTTTTCACGGTTTGAAGCAGCAATAATAATATCATATCACAATAACTTAACGGATGACATCTAAAACATGAATATCAGGAGCGATAGCATCAATTCAAGTCCAGATTATAAACTCAAACGTTTCATGAACCAAAACGAAGTGAACAATATAACCAAGCACACATTATGGCATAATCCAAGTTTAGCGCAATAAAACTAATCATCACAACTACGAATGATAGAGTGTAGTTGTCTAGGTGAATGAAGCTACGTGAAGATGTGCCGCTAACTCCCTTTCCCGCATACCGGTTTTATGGTACCTAAAAACATCATAAAACAACAAGCGTGAGTTCATCACTCAGCAAAGTGTATTGCAATGGAATAAAGCAAAACAGTTTTCAATAACATCATCACTACATCTCATAATCAACAAAATAAGCATCTCATAATTCATCTTATAGACCTCTCATTAACATCATCATTCATGCAATGCAATGCACATGTCTCTTTGCTTAGCACATACCGGGTATTGCCGAGTGCACACCCGTCGGTGTGCACCCTCTTTCCCTTCCATTCCGTGGAGGGTGCCTACTCTTACTGACTCGCTCCCTGTAACACCCCAAAATTTTACTTTTCCTAAATTCATGTGTGATTTGGCACTTTGGTGAATTTTTGGAATTTTCTGGAATTTATTTGGATTTATTTGGAATTTATTTGAATTTATCCCATTTTGAAATAATTAAAGAATTTAATTTTGCAAATAAAATTTTGTTGGAAATATTTTATTTGAGTCCAAAATGATCCAAAGTATTTTCGAATTTTAAGAATTTTAGAGTCATTTGCTATTTTTAATGAATTAAATGAATTCTGGGAATTATTTTAAATATTAAATCGCTGGAAATCAAGCCAGGAGGTCGATTCTTGTTCATCCGTAGGCAGAGTCGAACTCGAGTTGAAGTCAGGCGAGAGCCGATTGACTCGGCCAAGAACCAGCTCCTAAACCTAATCAATCCGGCCAGTTGGATCAAGATCAACGGTGAGATCCGCCGTCGATTCGGCCGTATCGGCCGGATCCGATCGCGCCGTCGTCGTGGCGTTAATCGTGCCACGTGGGCGGTATGCGTCGTCGTCTTCGCCGAGCCGGCCAAGCGGACTCGCCGCGCGCCATGCGCCGTGGGAAACTGGTTTCAGTGTCAGCGAGCAGAAGCTATTAAAGCGTGAGCGTCCCAGAGAGTTGCCCTCATCCTTGCGCACCCGTTCCCCGAGCTATCTCGCTGAGCGCCCACTTGATAGCCCGTGCGAGCTTCGCCGTAGTTGGAGGAAGTGGCCGCCGCGGTCTTTGCTCGTTCCCGCCGTCGCCGTCTTCATAGAAGGAGCCCGGATCTGGAACCACTGCGCAGCCGAGGCACGAAAGACCCTTCACTTGCCTTGGGAGAAGCCCTGAGCGGATTGGACTCGTCGTCGTCTTCATCTCCGGTGGCCTCTGCTCACTTGGCGTCGCCATCGCCGTCACGCGAGCTCACGGTAGCCGTCCGTCGAGAATCAAAGGGCTCGAATCGCGCCGCGTCACCGCGGTGAGATCTCACGTGCAACCTCACGGATCTATTTTATTGTCGGATCTAGATCCCAGCGGCTTAGATTGTGCCACGTAGCTAGAAGCGCACGAGTTAGATTGGATCTTGGCCGTCCGATCAAGATCGAGCAGTGCAGATCGGCGGAGTTGTTTTCTAAAGCACTACGCTAGATTTAATCCGGCCAGATTGATTTTCAAACCAGCGGTCGTGATTGCGCCACGTGTCGGGAAGTTGGGCCAAGCGGCGCGATCCGCCAGATCCACTTGGCGTGTATTCTGTGAGGCGCGTGTCGGAAGGGCCCGCGTATCGTGGTGACCCGACCAGCGCGGCGTCACCCATGGCGTCTGGCGGGTCCCACTAGCCGACTGCAGGTAAATTTGAGTCCCGTAGCGTCGTGAATGGCGTCACGGAGTGGAGTCCGCATGTGATCTCGTAGAGTCGTGGGCCGAGTCCACAGGTGGACTGGCCGGCGTGGACCAAGTCCATGGACCGGCTGGCGTCGACCAACCAATCAGAGGCTGCCCGCGTGTCGTGATAGCGCAATAATTAATTTCAGAAGAAAATGATTTATTAATTCGAATAATGATTTCAAATTTAGATTCAAACTTAAGCGCTTATAACTTTTGCGTTTCAACTCCGTTGAGTGGTTCAAATTTCTAAATTTGTATAAAATTAAGATCTACCTAAATATGAATTTTATTTAATTTTTGGACTAAAGTTTTTCTCTGTAATATTATTTAATTGATTATTTAAACTTTAAATAATCATAACACTAACGTCTTAACTCCAAATTTGGCGATTCGGTTTCTAAAAATCCAGAGAAAATTATATTCTCTCTGTTTATGGATTTTATTTGGAGTTTTAGGATGTTTTGCCTATTGTTTATTTGGGTATTTGCTATTTGCGCTTTCAGTAGAGCGTTGAAGTCTTGGGAAGGATTGAAGGAGAAGTATTGACTCGGGGATCCAACTCAAGACCAAGAGCAGGAGTACTTTTGAAGGCAAGTTGTGCTTTGACCATGTTGATCTATTTGAAATCTATTTTGATTTAAACTATTGCATGCTAGTTCATTTAGAAAAATACTTGGTTTAAACATGGGGTTAGATAAATACCAATTTCTTTGTATGACACCTTGATTACTTAAGTATGTGCCATGACCCTTTGTCACCCTAGTTGTGGATTACTAGTTGGACATTATTAAATTGCCAACATGGGTTTTAGGCCGTTGTAGTACCTTTGCTTAGACACTGCTTTCGTGCTCATGACATGATTTTGGACAATCAAATGTTAATATTGACTTAATGATATATTGAACCTGTTTTGGAAAAAGTATCATGTGATGTTGATGGCACGTGGTGCATAGTAATCAGCTGGGGTTTGATAAGCGGTTTCGGCCAGGGGCATGTGGCAAAATGTCAGTGGGCCGGTTGTGGCATTAGGGGATGTTGATTTGGTTCTTGGGTAGTCTTGCCCTGGTCACTCTAAGGACTTAACCTTGCAAGCCTTTGGCTAGGTCATACTTGCAACCACATGGGTTTGGAATGGGGCGGCCCTAGTTGACTAAGTCGCTAAGGACACAAGCTTGTGGAGCCTCGAGTGTCGATTACAGTTTGTGTGATTATGCGGGGCGTATCGTGGCATGGCGGAATACCCATCTAGCAGTGTGTTGGTCCCATACTTAGCCTTGGCTGAGGAAGGGATGGTGTGAAACCTGACCAGGAGAGGACCACTGTGTTGTTTGAGGCTTCGAAAGGCTTTATTCTGAGAACTTCGCCTTTGTGGTGTTTATTTGTATCTTGTGGGTAAAGTGCATAACCTCTGCGAGTTTGGAATCTATTTAAATAGCCAGGAGTCACGATCTTGGACAATGCTGGGAATTACGAGTCAAGGTTAGATTTTACGAAAATAACATGGATTTGAAAGGTTGGTTTGGTTTAACAATGAAGATGATGGAAATGTGGTTTAGGATGGGGAAAATGTTTATTAAACTTCTTGAAAAGTTATTTATGCTTTACCTATTTCTACTGCTTTCGAATCTACTTTTATTACTTGTCAAAAAGTACATTTCTGCAAATATACCTTGAGCTATTCCTTTGTACCAAGCCATGCATATAGTATATTAGCTTGCATTAAATGCATGACTTCTGAGTACCAAGTACTCACCCTTGCCTCAACACAATATCAGTTGAAGAGGAGATTCACTTGACTTTGGAGGAGGAACTCCAAGAGGACCCGTCTGCCTTAGGAAGCGAGCCCGGTCGGTTGCACATGGTATCTTGGATGGCGCCATGAAGTTTATTTGATTTTCATTTGCTATTATTTTCTCACGAATAAGTTTAAGCCTTCGAGGCATATATTTGTACCTTGGCCATGAGGTCAAGTAACCCTTTGGTTATTTAAATAAAAGTACTTTGGTAATATCGATTGGTATGATTGTGATATTTACCGATGTTAGGTATGTGCACTAAGCGCGTTCTGGACTAGTCTTGAATACCTGGTCGGATTTGCAAATTCGGGGTCCCGACACTCCCATACACAACCGTGGATGGGACTACGAGGTAGGACTTTCGTGTTCACTACGTGTGAACATAGAGGCCCGCATCACAATGGATCGCCTCTTCTATTATGAATGCACATATGCCATATCATGATATAACTTGCATAAAAAAACTCAATATAACAACGGCATAACCTTTAAACTAATCATAAACATCATATCACATGCAAGGATCAACATGGCGAATTAGCGCATCACATAGTATTATAGCAAAGCTACACATCTAGTTGGTCACCCAAAACCCAAATCCAACCCAATACACTTGCCTTCAACCGTGTGCGATGGAGTGGGGAGATGTTGAGGGCACTCCCGGGGTCATACCACCTGCACATAGGTACATTACACTCAAAAACTTCCGACGACCAACGACCTAATCTGTTCGAGGACAGAACGCAGGATAGAGATGCAATCACCCTAAATCCTTCTAATCAAAGCACCTAAACACCAAATTTAACCCTAATCTCCCCCCATCTAACCAGAACCAAAACTCTACAACCAAGATCCCCAAGGCGTACCTCTTCTTGGCGAATCACCCGGTCGACGAACGTGTCCTCCAATCGCCAGGAACACCGAAATCACCGGGAATGCCGGATCTTCGTGGACGGAGAGCTCCCGGACAGCGAGATCGGAGTGGCTACGAGGGAGAGGAGCTAGGGCTGGCTAGGGGGGAGGGGAGGGAGGGGTGGCGCAAGGGGAAGGGGAGGGTGTTTGTCGACGATCGGTTTCGCTGGCAATGAGATTTGTGATTCTAGGGGATTTGTGCGGGATCTAAACTTGATGGTAACACAGGATGCGAGGGCAATCTATTTTAGACAGGTTCGGGCTCTCTCGGAGGAGATAATACCCTAGTCCTGTGTTCTTGGATATATGAGCTTCCTTTTTTCTTCTCGTTTCTCCCTCCTCCCCTTATATACCGGGGGGAGGGTACATGGCAGATGGGCGCCACCGGGCCCTCTACATGGTGGCCTTACCAACACCTATTTTGTCTTCGTTGGCTCCGGCGCACTACGTCTTGGAGAGGTGGTTGCGCTTTTCCCGACCCACGCCTGCCGCCTGTCGAGTTTCAAAGAACCGCAGCTCTGCGATGTCAGCCGCATGCTTCGTTCTTGGCGGGTTCTTCGGGCGTGGCGCGAAGCTTCCCCGAAGGATCGGGAGTTGGCTTGGGGAACAAGGCGAGAATCTCCTCCGGGCCTGTTGTGGTGCTACTGGGCTTTGGGCCTACTGCTCCGCCCGTCTAGCCCAGTCGGATGTGGGTCCCACAGGTGGGACCCCTGTCTCTGGCATCCCACAGTGGTGCGGCTAGGGAGGCTTGGGGGGCAGCGGCTATGGGAGGGGGGAGAGGGGGTGGGGGCGCATAAGGCTAGGGTTGGGCGCATGGGGGGGTTTGGCAGAATTTGTCCCCCTCATGGGCCAAAAACTCCCCCACTAACAACCCACTTAATCCCCCTAAGGCCCAAACTAGCTCCCGCTAGGTCCAAACTGCTCCGGAGAAGCCCAAACACCTGGAAAAGCCCCAAAACACGGTATAAAGTCGTACCGTAATGCCGAAATCTATAATGTCACAATTACCCACCAAATGCCATCATATATAAATCAAGAATCCCTCCCCAATCTCATTTAGGGTATTTTAGACTTTTCACCAATAAGCTCTATACCATCCAACCCATTAATAAGCCAGGATACCAAACAACATATCTTGGCTTAAAAGCACACAGCTTAAAAGCTTATTAAGACAAAAGGCTAACTTTAAGCCAAAAACCAAAAAGCCTAAGCCGAAACAAACAGGTCCTATGGTTGAAGTCATAACCAGGTAATGGGCCTTGGGCCTTATTTTTTATGGGCTCTTTTTATTTATTAGCGTGTATGCCCAAAAGAAAAATAAGGCATATTAATCATCGTTAATTACAACTACACAAGCTTCGTATATTCAAAAGATGTGTTTCAAAGTAAAGATCCTCAATATATGGATGAAAAAGAAATGGATCAATACTAGTGAAACCATGAAACATAGAGTAAACTCTCTCTAGATGTGTGCACACATATAAATGAGTAAGAACCAATATACACATATCAAAGTTGAAACTTATGGAGTTCATCCAATATTATGAACTTTCTTTAAATGCGCGCGCGCGCACACACACACATGAATTGGAAATAATAGGCACATATTCAAGTTTCAACTTTATAGAGTTCACTCAATATTTGAATTCAAAGAATGTAACAAGATATAATAATATGACATAGAATGCATACTTCAAGTTTTATATTTTTCATTCAATTGAGACTAATAAATATAATACTTAACAAAAGAGTTACTCTCATATTTAGATTTGTTATTAACTAGCAAAATCAAATGAATGGAACTTAAGCTCGCATTCAAGATATAGAATGAACTCCCTCTTAAATATGTGCATACATACATACATACATACATACATACATACATACATACACACACACACACACACATGGCTGGAAACACTATGCAATATCCAAGTTAAAACATGTATGGAGTTCATGCTATATTTTGTATTCAAGAAATGCAATAAGATATAATAATATGATATAGAATACATACCTTTGAGATTTTTTAATTGGTCAACCAAATGAGACTAAGAAATATCATTTTCAATAAAAGAGTTAGCCTTATATTTAGCTTTATTATTAACCACCAAGATCAATATAACAGAACATAACTCATAATGGCGTGCCACGGCCTCCCATGAACCACTAGATGTGAAAAGAGGGGAGGAGGAAGTTACTCTGGTGGAGAAAGAAAAAGGGATTTGGCGAGGGTGAGAGTGTTTGCCCGAGGATGAAGTCCCCGATGCGAAAGCGAGGCATGATACGGTCAGTGGCGGAGGACCACATATGGCTAGTGAAAGAGTTTTTGGCACTTGTCCTCTGCTTGTATTACAGAGGTATATATATTACTAATGTAACAGAAGTTGTTACATAAAAGACAAAGTATGCTCAGATGGTAACAGAAGTTGTTACAAAAGGCTGACAGTATTGTACGTTCACCAATAGTCCCCCTCAGCCTGGACGGTCTCTTACGTGTAGGCTATTCTTGAAATCTTGAAACAAGGTGAACGGCAGACTTTTAGTAAAGATGTCAGCGTACTGTGATGTGGAAGGCACATGGAGCACCTTAATCTGTCCCAGAGCGACCTTGTCTCGCACAAAAAGAAGATCAATTTCGATGTGTTTCGTCCGCTGGTGCTGCACTGGATTGGAGGATAAGTATACGGCTAAAACATTGTCACAAAATACAATTGTAGCCTTGTTTGGTGACCTGTGTAGTTCACGAAGAAGCTCTCTGAGCCAGCAACTTTCTGCAACTGCATTTGCTACTCCGCGATACTCGGCCTCGGCACTTGATCTGGACACGGTGGCTTGACGCTTTGATGACCATGAGATTAAATTACCACCATAGAAAACACAGAACCCAGAAGTGGACCTTCTCGTGTCCGGGCAGCCTGCCCAATCAGCGTCTGAAAACGCAATCAAGTCGGAGGTAGAAGAATGATATAAGTGCAGACCTTGATGCGATGTGTTCTTGATGTAGCGCATGATCCGCTTGAGAAGCTGCAGATGAGTTGTCCGTGGGGCATGCATGAACAAGCAAGCTTGTTGAACAGCATATGTAATGTCTGGTCTTGTAAGCATCAAGTACTGAAGAGCGCCTGCAATACTACGGTATTCAGTAGGATTTGTTAATAGGTCACCATCAGTTGCGGAAACCTTGCGCCTGGTGTCAATTGGAGTCCGAGCAGGATTGCAGTGTAACATATTCGCTCGTTCCAGGAGATCAGTGGCATATTGCTCTTGACTGAGGAAGAGGCCGTGGCAGGTAGATATCACATGAATGCCGAGAAAATGAGTTAACTTGCCGAGATCAGTCATGTGAAATTCATGACAAAGACGTGAGATGACAGTATGCAAAAGAGAGAAGGAGTTAGCAGTGAGAATGATGTCATCCACATATAAAAGTAGATAGGATGTATGATGGTGTGTATGAAGGACAAAAGGAGAGGTATCAGCTCGAGAGGCCTGAAAACCAATACTCTGAATGAAGTGTGTGAAGCGAAGAAACCACGTACGGGGAGCTTGTTTAAGGCCATATAAAGATTTATGCAATTTACACACATGAGAGGGACGAGAGGAATCAACGAATCCGGAGGGTTGCTCACAATAGACTGTTTCGGAGAGGTTCCCGTGCAGAAAAGGCATTTTTGACATCCAATTGATGAATTGGCCAAGATGCAGAGGTGGCAATGGAAAGCACAACTCTAATAGTTGCCGGCTTGATGACTGGACTGAACGTGTCATCATAATCAACCCCATACTCTTGATGAAAGCCACGAACCACCCAGCGAGCCTTATAACGAGCCAATGAGCCATCTGGATTAAGCTTGTGACGAAAAATCCATTTCCCTGTAATAACATTGACACCTGCAGGTCGAGGCACAAGACACCAAGTATTGTTCATCTGTAATGCATTATATTCTTCTATCATAGCGTGTTGCCAATGAGGATCTTTCAGAGCCTGGCGATATGTGTGAGGAATCAGTGAAATGGAGTCCGTAACAGAAAGATTCATCATGTGTCTAGGCCTTGTGATTCCGTGTTTAGCCCGAGTGATCATGGGATGGTGAGGCTGTATAGAAACAACTGGGTGCATGGAGCTTGGTTGCTGAGAATCAGTGCAGTGAATTCTGGCGGCCAGGAGAAGCAGCGTGGCAATGGCGTATCGTATCTCATTCACAAGAAAGGGACGCCAAACATCTTTGGGGAGGATTCAGAGTTCGGGTTAGATATTTGCTGAGTAGGAGAAGGTGTGGGCAGTGCAGCTAGTGGTGGGCCTGGGAGCAAATCCGATGAGGAGTGTGTCGGATGATTTGCTACAGTTGATCCGGTGGTCTCAGTATTAGGGAAAGGAACATAATTTTCAGCAAAGGTAACATGGCGAGAGATTATGATTTTGCGGGAGCTGAGAACCATACACCGATACCCCTTATGTTCTAGTGGATAACCGAGAAAGATGCAAGGGGTAGAACGAGGACTTAATTTGTGTTGGGTAGTAGATGCGAGATTAGGATAGCATAAGCATCCGAAGACCCTGAGATGAGAATAATCAGGATCTTGCCCAAAGAGAAGACGATAGGGGGTGTGTGGCGCAATTGGTTTGCTAGGACGGCGATTAATGAGGTATGTGGCAGTGTGAAGCGCCTCGACCCAAAACTTGGGAGAAAGCTGCGCTTGAAATAGAAGAGTACGGAGAACATCATTGATGGTACGTAGAGAACGATCGACCTTGCTATTTTGGGCTGAGGTGTAGGGACAAGAGAAGCGGAAGGTGATGCCATGTTCGGAGAAAAATTGGCGTAAGACAGAATTGTCAAACTCTTTCCCATTGTCGCATTGGATAGTTTGGATGCTGTAATGGAACTGATTAAGGATGAGCGCATAAAAATGTTTTATCGTGGTGGTGGCATCAGATTTGGAACGAAGGGGGAAAGTCCACAAATAATGCGTATAATCATCAAGTAGAACAAGGTAATATTTGTATCCAGTAAAACTTGTAATCGGGGACGTCCACAAGTCACAATGAAGCAGTTGAAAAGGAAAATAAGTGACAGAAGTAGAGGTGGGAAAAGGTAGGCGAACATGACGCCCTTGTTGACAAGCATCACAAATGTTAGAGTCTGTCTTTTGGCTAGAAATAGAAAATTGAGACAAAATGTTATCTAAGCTTTTGTTGCCAGGGTGTCCGAGTCGTCGATGCCATAGGATCGATGAAGAGTTGGAGAAAGCAGCCAAGGACATGACGTGTTGTGGATCGAACGGATAGAGATTACCTTGGCTATTGGATCTCATTATTTCTCTCTTGCTGCGAAGATCCTTGATGGAGAAACCAAATGGGTCAAATTCAATGGAGCAAGAGTTATCAGTAGTGCACTTACGGACAGAAATAAGATTCTTGATTAAAGTAGGTGTATGAAGAACACGAGAAAGGATGAATTGAGCATTAGGTGTGGACAAGTGGTGGTGCCTATGCCTAGGATAGGAAGAGTAGATCCATTGCCAACAACTATATGAGAAGAATCATGATTATCAGATGGACAATAAGTGGGCAATATACCTGGATCACCTGACATGTGTGCACTTGCGCCTGTATCCATGTACCACTCATGAGACTGAGCTTGTGAAGGGAGTGTTGCTGCTTGAAGTGCCTGAAGCAGTCCGCTGGTGTCAAATGAAGGAGGAGCATGAGGAGCAAATTGAGTAGCAGGCTGCACGAAGCCAGTGTTGAAGGCATAGTTAGCAGATGGTGGATTGGCTTGTGGTCGCGGGCCAAGAACACCTGGGCCGTAAGCACCGGTCCATGGTGCACGCCATGCTGCACCAGAGGCCAGCCATGATGCAACCCACGGTGGAATCTGTTGCATCCAGTCTGGGACCTGCTGGGGCTGACCACGGCCGCCACGACCACGCCAGCGACCACGCTGGCCGCCGCGACTGCGGCCATGAGGCCAGAACGAGGTGGGGGCACGATCTGTTTCCTGGCGCTGCGGATTGATAGTATTAAAGGAGGTCGTTGTGTCTGAGGCCACAAGCACTGTCTTAGTCGATGGAGCTGATGCGATGGTGTTCTCAGCGACAATGAGTTGATCGCGGGCCTCCATAAATGTGGGGAAGGTGGGCATCGCCGGTAGCATTTGACGCAGAACTTGATACTTTGGGTGAAGACCACGGATGAGTTGATGAACAAGTGCGCGATCGCGCACTGGCTGATCGCAGTCAGCAAGCGCATCAGCAAGAGTCTTGAGGCGATGACAGTAGACGACGGCGGACATGTCGCCTTGTTGGAGATTGTGAAGTTCCTGTTCGAGTTGAACCGCGCGGCTGGCCCGATTTCCGAGGAAGATGTCGCCGATGCTGGTCCACACGGCGAGAGCGGTGTTGTTGTCATCCATCACCATGTCAAGGAGATTGTCGGCTAGAGTCGCATGCAACCACATGAGGACGGTGAGATCCTCTTGTAGCCAGATCGGATCAGTGGGGCGAGCCGGGGTGCCGTCGACGTGATGCCGGAGATTGAAGCGGCCAAGAATGACATGGAAGAGCCTCCGCCAGCAGCGGTACGCCGTGGAGGTCATATCAAGTCGAATATTGACGAGGCTGGTGATATTGACTGATTGCGCCGCTGCTGAGAGAGAGGAAGAAGAAGAAGAGGTGATGACCGATGAAGAGGAGTTCATCGTTGCCGGAGTGGAGGAGGTCTCAACGGAGGAGAGTGTGTCCGATATAGGGAGAGGAAGGGTGGGTCAAAGAAAGCTTAGGATCTCAAGTGCTCTGATACCATGAAAGAGTTTTTGGCACTTGTCCTCTGCTTGTATTACAGAGGTATATATATTACTAATGTAACAGAAGTTGTTACATAAAAGACAAAGTACGCTCAGATGGTAACATAAGTTGTTACAAAAGGCTGACAGTATTGTACGTTCACCAATAGCTAGGTATGGCATATGCCATACCTATGGTGCCACATTCTCCCCCTGCCTTGCCCCATACAGCATGCAATCTGCAGACAGTAACCACGCAACAGTTGAGCGGTAGACATATGTTGACCACGGCACTAGCATTATATATATTTGTTACTGTTTGGCTTACTTTCAATTCGCTTACTACTATTTAATCCATACTCTGGTCCTTACTAGGGCTGGACTAAAAGCTCGAGCTTGATGAGTTTTCAAGATTGAATCAAGCTTGATTCGAGCTCGAAAGCTAAACGAATCAGTCTCGAGCCTGGTCCTGAGCTCAACACTATTCGAGCCGAGCTCGAGCTCGATCCCAAGCCCTCATCAAGCATAACCGAGCCCGGATAAACATAATTTCACTAGCTATCCTTCTCTAACCAATTAGTCCAAGCAATTCGAGCCAAGGTCGATCTTGAAATCGAGCCAACCAAGCTCATATAGCCATATAATAACATTATTCTATTTATTCAAGCTCAATTCAGCCAAGTTCAAACCTAATCGAGCTTCCATCGAGCTCGATCTTGAGTCTGACCTAAAGCTCGGTACTATTCGAGCTGAGCTTGAGCCTAACCGAGCTCAAGCATTACTAGCCTAAACTCGCTCAGGATCGGCTCTAATATCTCGTCATATCAAAATTTTAGACCGTCCTCCGCCACTGGATACGATTAGGCTTCAGCGGTGACCTCCACCACCGGCGAGCCACCGAAGGGGTGAGCCGGGCTGGAGGAAGTGAGGTGGGGATCGGGAGATCATAGAAGGTTTGGTGTGCTATGGGCTATGGCGGGATGGTTGAGAGCGATGAATGAGTAGGCCATGAGTACCAACATAACCGGTGGGAAGTAGTTGAAATGGGGGATGAAGTAATGGGTAAGGACCGAAAAATTGATGTGTGACTCATCGTGCCACTGAATCACCGGAAGCCGTGAGCAATACAGTCCCATTGCGCCTCCAGAACTTGGTAGAGTTATAATTTCCGTAGGCATTTTCATGTTTCGAAGTTATAATTTGGAAAAGGAGAATACACACATACATACAATACATACATACATAATTACAGAGATCATGGGCACGGGTTTTAGACCGGACCGAGGGAATCCCGCGCCGAACTGGTTCGTCGGGGCGTGAGCTTGGGCCTGGCCCAACACGTAGAAGCCCATTTCGCCCCGCAAAGCCATAACTGTAGGGCATCTTCGTCTCTCTACATTACCCCTCGCGTATCCACCGGGCCAAACCCTCTCGCTCGGCCATCGACTTTGACCGAGGCCGCCTCCTCTGCTCCTGCTCCTCCCAGTCCCACCCACCCGCAGGAGAGGCGGCGGCGTAGGCCGAGGAGGCTAGCTAGGGTTTCCCCACCTCGACGACCGGCTCCCCTCCCCGTCGCCGGCGAAGATGTTCGGGCGCGCCCCCAAGAAGAGCGACAACACCAAGTACTACGAGATCCTCGGGGTGGCCAAGAACGCCTCCCAGGACGACCTCAAGAAGGCCTACCGCAAGGCCGCCATCAAGAACCACCCCGACAAGGGCGGCGACCCCGAGAAGGTCCGGATCCTCCACCCCCCGCCCTCGTATCGGACGTTCCTCGGGCGCGATCCGATCCGATCTGTTACCGTAGGTAGATCAGGGCCGAAAAGTTCGTGTTAGGTTTCGGGTGATTCATGTCGGTGTAGATGTCCCTGTTATCTGGTTCTGATGGGATTTGTAGTTTGCGTTGCGTGTGCTAATATTTGTGTTGGATGATCAGGCAGGCCACCAGGGGTTGCTTGCCTGGTGCGGTTTGATGTGATGCGATTATCGTCGTGATCTTTGAGGGTGTGGGGAATCCTTGGAGCCTTCTGCAAGTGCTGGCTGTTTATGCCAACAAAACCTAAGGAAAGAGCTCGTAGCAGAAGCGTGGCATTTTACCGGTTCTTGCGCTCATAGGAAGTTCTTTTCATGTTGAGAGGGAGGGTTACTTTGCATCTTGATTAGTAATCAGGATGTTTTGGCCAAAATGAGCAAATGACTTTTAGTTTGTGGTTACATAGTATTAATTTTATGTGATTGGCCTGCGGATATTTCATTTTTCTCTGCAGCTTTGCAAGACAATGGTGTTTGTGTTGCTATATTGTCATGAGAAGATAGCCTATGCTTCACATTTCTGCGATGTCCCCACGAAGCATATATTAGTGCTGAAGATGTTCAACGTCTTTGTAACCCTGCGGATACATTGGCATCTTGGAATGTATTGTGCTCAATTGTTAGGAATGGCAGCAATAGGGCAGTGGTCATGCAACGTCCCCCTATCATATGGAAGCCCATCTTATATCTAGTTTATCACATGGGACGGCTATGTAGTCCATCGGTCATGCATGATGTCCCTGCTGATAATTTCTTGTCGGATGGTTGTCCAAGTGGTCACAACTGAAGCCACAGTTGATGGTGTCGAGTAGGATGGTTATTCACTCATTGATGGCCAAATCCCATGTTGATGACATACAATAATATGCAGCGCTCCAGTCTGTTCTTCAGCCAAAGGATCTTTTGATGATCCTTCTGGATACTCCATGGCTTGTGTATCTATGTTATGCACCTTATGTGTTTTTGGATTTTTGTACAGCTCACGCCGTTTGACCTATCCGTTTGGAACTTATGGGTTTCTTACCGTATTAGCTGTAATGCAGACTCACTTGGGAAATATGATAAGTTAGCTTGGGTAATGTGATGTTTAGTTCAATGCTGTGATGGTTTGGAGTATTTGTCGGTTTGAAAACTGTTAGATATCTGCCACTTTACCTGTAGCAGTATGTTTAGCTGTGTTTATGATATGTTTTTTTCTATTTTGTATAATAATTTAGCTAGTTTTGATGTAAAACTACTGAATGTTTCTCTTGGAATTGACAAATGCTTGTTTAACGTAATGAGATATCTGCTTGGAAAGACGCAAATGGCATCTAGTGATTGTAACCATCTCATTGCTTTTCTATACTGTTTCAGTTCTTCTGTTAAATTTTTTTATTGATTTATCATGATCTGTCTAATAATATTAATCGGTTAATGTTTTTTGTATGTGTTGTTCTAATTTTATTTCAGTTCAAGGAACTTGCACAAGCTTATGAGGTTTTGAGTGACCCTGAGAAGCGTGAGATCTATGATCAGTATGGTGAAGATGCCCTCAAGGAAGGAATGGGTGGAGGAGGAGCCCATGTTGATCCATTTGACATCTTCTCATCATTCTTTGGACCCTCTTTTGGAGGTGTTGTGTGAAGACAACCCATTTTCCTGTCTGACTGTCTCGAACTCTGCTATACTAATTGCTTCGGTGTATTAAATTGCATTGTAAATTTTGTGCACAGGTGGTGGTGGCAGCAGCAGGGGAAGAAGGCAAAGGAGGGGAGAGGATGTGATTCATCCACTTAAAGTTTCTCTAGAAGATCTTTACAATGGTACCTCAAAGAAGCTCTCCCTTTCTCGTAATGCCATCTGCTCCAAGTGCAAGGGGTAAGTCTGTTTTGCCCATTCCCAGTTAGCCATGCATTTTCACAATCCTGCTCTTCAACATACTTCCTCGTTTATTTCAGCAAGGGCTCCAAGTCTGGTGCTTCCATGAGGTGCCCAGGCTGCCAGGGTTCAGGCATGAAAGTGACTATCCGCCAGCTGGGGCCTTCCATGATACAGCAGATGCAGCAGGCCTGCAATGAGTGCAAGGGGACTGGAGAGAGCATTAACGAGAAGGATCGCTGCCCTGGCTGCAAGGGTGAGAAGGTTGTTCAGGAGAAGAAGGTTATGGAGGTTCATGTTGAGAAGGGGATGCAACACAACCAGAAGATCACCTTCCCTGGTGAAGCTGATGAAGCGGTATGTTTGTTCAATCTAGCATGATAGTCTGTGGAGCTTAGTTTGATGTCCAAAACTATATCAAAGTGTGTTTTACTTGCAGCCTGATACTGTTACTGGAGACATTGTATTCGTCCTCCAGCAGAAGGACCACTCCAAGTTCAAAAGAAAGGGCGATGATCTCTTTTATGAGCACACCTTATCTCTGACTGAAGCTCTCTGTGGTTTCCAATTTGTTCTGACACATCTGGACAACAGGCAGCTGCTCATTAAGTCGAACCCTGGTGAAGTTGTTAAACCTGGTAAGACGTTGTAGATCGTAAGCACCAAATTTGTACTTATGCAACTGTACCTGTTGGTAATACTTTGTTTGATAAACTTGAGCAGACCAATTCAAGGCAATAAATGATGAGGGAATGCCAATGTACCAGAGGCCTTTCATGAAGGGGAAGCTCTACATTCACTTCACAGTGGAGTTCCCTGACTCGCTGGCACCAGAGCAATGCAAGGCTCTTGAGGCTGTGCTTCCACCAAAGCCTGCAACCCAGCTGACGGACATGGAGCTAGATGAATGCGAGGAGACCACTATGCATGATGTCAACAACATTGAGGAAGAGATTCGGAGGAAGCAAGCCCATGCTGCTCAGGAGGCGTACGAGGAGGATGATGACACGTCTGATGGTGGCCAAAGAGTGCAGTGCGCACAACAGTAAGCGGAGTATATCATCTAGTGACTTTAGCGAAGCTGATTTTACCTCCTAAGCGGGGACTGTATCCTTTGCTTTGCTACTGAAAAATGCTATCCAGGATGTGCTGGCTACTTTTACTCAGTTGTGACTTGTGAGACTCGTCGTAGAGTGCTTTCTATAAAGGCAATTTGATATGTGGTGAATGCATGCCATATTGCCATCTGAGTGCAATGTCCCAAGATTTTTACTGATGCTGAGCAGACTTGATGCTAGATTGCACAGTGCAGATACGTGAAGAAATATTGATGCTGGTGTGGCGGTAGTTGCCGGCGGTGCATATGTAGTAGCGCAATGTGATCGTGGCGGAAGAGTTTTTCTACGATCAATAGGACATCAAAAGGTTTTTTTTTTTATTTGAAAGATTGGCAGGAGCTCTACTTTTCATTAAAGTTTGCGTTTCAAACAAAAACGAAGTTTTAACGTGTTGGGCTAAGCTGGTAGGTCAGCAAGGCCAACGAACAAGACAACTGGAGAACCTTAGGAAACCTAGCTTAAGAAAGGGAAAACAGCGGAGGCAACAATAATACAAAAGAGCACTGGTAGCATTTGGTGCAGCCCTAAAGCTGTAGATGGACCGGAGTAGGAGAATCCCATTATGCATTTTGTCCATGCCATTCGACGATTACGAAGATCCTGAGATGTTGCGTCGAAAACATCTTGCGCTGTTCGGTACAAGCTATTGAATATCCTGTTGTTCCTTTCCTTCCATAGATTCCAAAAGGTGTATATTACGAAGCCGTCGACCTCCCTTTTCCTTTGCTTTGGAGTGCTGTCCCCAACAGCCTCCCACCATTGAGAAACGGTGGTTTGGTCGGCTCCATGCATATCTTAACTATTATAAGAATGAGTTGGTGGTGATAGTGAGTCTGCCAGGCTATTCTTGGGCAAGAACAGTAAGGGCTTAAGGCCCAGTAAGTGAGTCACTATTGCTTTGCTAACCTATAGTTGTAAATCTGCAGGACAACTCAGTATAGATGATTTGATTTATTTACTAGCTTACAAAGATATGTTTTACTTGATATGTGTGTTACAGAAAATTGATTTATTGTATAGTTTAGGATCTTGCATTATAATTATGTATTATTCTCTTTTGAAATTCCGTTGCAACGCACGGATATCTTACTAGTCTCGATAATACGTTACTAGCATTTTCATCTTCTCCTCCTCCTCCTGGAGGTGGTCGCGTGATTGTGATTTGCCCAAGACGTCAAGAGGAAGAACGCGTTGCTTCTCCTACCAGCTCGCCTTTTCGGGAAATTCAGGAGCTGCAACTCTTATGGATCGTCACTTCAAGGTTTGTCAGCGAGATAATGGGATAACGAAATTTGAAATTACTAACGAATGGAGTGGCAACCCAACCCAACCTTGATTTGTTTTCTCGAGGAAAGCACGACGCAGCTCGCTCGAAAGGGACTCCACCCAGATTGCCAGCGACAGACCGACCGAGTGAGCTCAACTAGAACCAGCCAATGCTCCTGGAGTAGAGTATACGTTGCCATCAGATGCGAGTATGTACGTCTCCGTAACCACTCGACGCGTAATCTGAGTGACCTAACCATGATTAATTTGTTCACCTCGTACTGATACTACTACTAGATTAAAAGCAAAATATATATATATATTATATAGCACTCCTTATGGTCACAAATACACATCGTTCGTTTTGGATGTGTGCGGTTAAACTTCTAATACTTTTGATATTTGATATCTTATAAAATATTTAAATTAAATACATAAAAATTATATTTATAGATTTGTTTCAAAAATTACTTTTATAACAGGAGGGGCCGGGTATAGCAAGACAAACAGAAATTTTTAACGTAAGATAATTGTCCACTGCAAGAGGAAAGGAAATTTGCCGAAAGATTCTGGGAAACCTCTTTCTCTCTCACTAAGTCTTGACTTGGCAAGGAAGCTTACGGTATCTTATCGATCTTATAGAAAGACACAAATTACGAAGGGTTACTCACACGCAAGCAATGCTGAAAATCCCGATGAAATTTTGAATTTTGGTTCCCTGAAATTAAAAATCTCAGTGAAATAAAAAAATTTTGAAAAAAAAATCAAAATGCTAGTGCTTTTGAAAATCTCAGCAATATTTCATCAAATTTCGCTAAGATTTAGGTATCCCAGACTAAAACTTTTACAAAATGAATAATTTTAGGAGCAGATGTGAATCGGAATAACAAGTGAAGTATTGGTTAGGAGGGTTGGCTTTCAACCACGAGATTTGGGTTCGAGTATCGCCGACCAATTTTTTTATATTGGTTAGGATGGATAGCTCATAGGATTGTTATGCTTTATAACGCATTCGAGTATCGCCGACCCAGTTTTTTTATATTGGTTAGGACGGATAGCTCATAGGATTGTTATGCTTTACAATGCAACACGGGAGTGTAGCTGTGAGGTCTTAGGTTGGTAAACTACTTTTTGCATTACTCCAAAAAAATGATATTGAGGATGGGAATCGAAGCCACTTGCATTACTCCAAAAAAAAATGATATTGAGGATGGGAATCGAAGCCACGCCCTCAGGCTCAACCAGCGCTGGATCGATGCCTTACACAAACTCGTCCACTTCAGGTTCGTGCTAGCGCAGAGGATTCAAGTTTTTTCCTAGAGCATTTCACAGAGGTCCGAAATCTCACCCCTTCTCACCGAAATCTTGCCACATTTTACTCAGAGCTAGCTAGAGTAACTAGGGACATTAGAAGAAAAATAAAATGCAAAATTTTTTTGTTGTGAGTGGAGTTCGAACCCACAACCTTTTCGAAACATTTCCAACGCTTTAGACCAACTGCGTAGCCTAAATTTTTTGACCGAGATTATAGACTAAAATGATGTATCGAGTAAAGAATTTTCAAAATTTTATGAGAACATTAGTGATATATCAGGATTATCCATAAAAAAATTTCTAAAGTGGTTGACCTATAAATTTCAACCAAATGAAAAATCCTTAAGCTTGATCATCATATGAAAATTATATGAGAATATTATGGATGCGTTAGGACCATCCACATAAATTTTTCCAAAGTTTCTAGCGCGGTTTGCACCAATTTCCATTCGGTTGAAATTTGCCGGTCAGCCTTTTATCAAAACAGTCGCACTATTATAATTTTAAAAAATTCCTCAAGCTTAATTATTATTTGAAATTTTTATAGGAACACTATTGATGTGTTAGAACAATTCACAAAAAAAAATCAAAAAAAAATTCGACACGTTTTGGACCAATTTTCATTCGGTTAAAAATCTCCGAGATCTTGGCAAATCTCGACGAGATCTCAAAAGTCTCATTAAAAAATAATCGGACTCGAATTTTGCTTTTTGGTTTTCGTCCGAAATAACGAAAATTCGCCAAAATTTTGGATTGACAAAATGCGAAGCGAAAACAAATTCCAATCTATTGGCTACCATCACTAGCCAGAAAACCGATCAGAAACATACAGCATTGACATGTATTTCTGGAACAACCGGTGTGGACAGAAGAGTAGTTGTTTAAGCGTGGACTTTGACACGTTCTAGGCACAAAAATTCTTGTGGCTACTTGAAAACCGTACGAAGACAACTCTGAGTTGACGCCATGCGTCTCTTCCGTCTGGTAGAGATTTCAGGACCTTTTTCAAATGGGTGCTGCAATGGAACACTAACCAGCCAGAGCCAGGCTAAGTCTACATTTTTTTTAGTAGTTTTGTTGCAGTGTGAGAAGCATGCATGATGGCAAGAGAGGTCTGAACAACGCGCAAGAGATTCACACTCCAGGAGCTGGACCTACATTGACATCAATTCATTTCGGACCAGATTCAGCTCGGACTGAGTTGCTTCTTCAATTCCACAATTGAAGACGCAACTCGGCACTTCCAGCTGCTCTGGGGTTCCTCGGCATGTCGCTCCCTGTGCTCCCTAGGGTTCACATTATCGAAATCGGTTCGGAAATCGACTCCAGCACGGTAACAAATTTCTTCGAAAACCGCCAAAAAAACGAAAATTTTCGAATTCAAACTTCAAGAAAAATCAGAAAAAACGATAATCACGATATTTCCTCGATAATCGCGATATTTGCCTCGAAAATCAGCCGACCAAACGAACATCCTCGTTGGTCGATTTTTGAGCAATTTTCGCTCGATATACCTCGATAATCGCTCGATATGGCTCGATAATTACGATAGTTGTGTCGCATAATTTTTTTTGAATTTTTGAATTGTTTGAATTTAACCGGTTTGCCGACTGGTATATAATATCGTACCGGCTTGATAAGGTCGATAATCGCGATTTTCGGTCGATTTTCGACGATATTTTGAACCCTGGTGCTCCGCAATTGCTCGATGTACCGTGCCCCCAGTCTCGTGCCGCAGTATACGGACATGGTAAAAGAACATGTCACCTGCCACATCTTATATGATAATATAAGAGGCTATTTTTGCAAACAACTTCGAAGAGAGTCAAATTTGCAACAAAAAAATGTTAGATGGCCTATAAAAGCGAAGGCTTCTGAAAAATGTCCTCCCAATATTTACTCAAGTGGTGCCTATAGTGTGCAGCAACTAGGGATGGCAACGGGAACGTTCTTGGGCAGGGAATGGTGGAACGTTCCCGTCCCCGAGAGAGTGAAAAATCCCCTATTCCCCGGCCCCGCCCTCGACATCGGTGGCCAATTCACACCGTCCCCCATCCCCGTTGGGGTATCGGGTCCCCATAGGGAGCCATACCTGATAACAAGCAATGCACAGATTCAAAGCACAAGCTAGCATCAATCTGGAGTTCTAGAGGAGGAGGATGAAATGAGGATCAAGGAGTTTACTCACTTCCTCACTGGTGTCATGGCGGAGGGGGAGCCAGAAACAGCCACCGACGCCCGTGCCACACTCACCGCACGCGCCCCAGCCACCGAGGGAACCATGGCCCATGGCGGAGGGGGAGACAGCCATCGACACCTGCACCAGGCCCCATGCTCGTCGTGCGCTCCCTAGTCCCTAGCCATTGAGGCCGCCATGGCGAAGGGGGAGGGAGAAGAGGCCACCGACGCCCGCACCACTGTGGTAGCCATGGCGGAGGTGGAGACAGCAAGGCCACTAGGGTGAGGGCAACGCGGCGAGGGGGAGTCGGAGGAGGCAACGCGAAGGCGGAGGAGGCGAGGCAAAAAGGGAGGCGAGTTGGAGAGGATGAGGTGGAGGGGGCGAGGCGGAGAGGGTGGTGAGCCGCAGAGGGTGAGGGTGAGGCAGAGGGGGCGAGACGGAGAGGGCGGCGACACCGGTGAGGCAGAGAGCGCGAGGGTGAGGCAAAGAGGGCGAGCGGATGCGTCGGGAGCGAGAGTGTGAGCGATGGAGCGATTAGGATTTGGGGATTTAGGGTTAGACGCGGGGCGGGATGGGTAACAGGGATGGGGAGCTGTGGAACGCCCTTGCCCCCGATTCCCTCGACATGGGCAATTTTTCCCTATTATTACCCCTATGGGGGAAAACTCCTCAATCCCCACCCCCTAATAGGTGAATTCACCGGTGGGAATAGGACCCATTGCCATCCCTAGCAGCAACCCGCACAATGGTAGATACAACTAGATTAAAAATAAAATGGTACTCCCTCCGTTGGAATTTAGAGGGCGTATTAGGTTTCATTAGGACAAGGCTTTGACCAACAATTACTCTATTAGCATATAATTTTTATGACACAAAATTGATATTAGCATATTTGTATTCAAAAGTACTTATATATAATTATGATTTTGTATTGCATAAATGATATATTAATAAAGTAATCGTTGGTCAAAGTCTTGTCCTAACGAAACCTAATACGCCCTGTAAATTCCAACGGAGGGAGTACTAACTAGTACTTGCTGTCATAAATGCATATCGTTCTGGATGTGTGCAATTAAACTTCTAATACTTTGATTATTAATATTTTTAAATATTTATATTAAATACATAAAAAATCATATTTATAGATCTGTCTCAAAAATACTTTCATAATATTATAATTTTATTAGACTTTACAAATATATTACGATATAAATTACCTGTCAAAATTATGTTTTGATGACTATATCCCAAATGACACACGTTTATGACTGAAGGGGGTATAGCAAGACAAACAAGAAATTTCTGACGTAAGAGAATTGTCCGCTGCAAGAAGAGAGGAAATTTGCCGAAAGATTCCAGGAAACCTCGGCCTCTCCCTCTTTCTCCCTCACTAAGTCTTGACTTGCCAAGGAAGCTTAAGATCTCTTCTCGAGCTTATGTATACAAAAGCAGGAGCTGAGGGAGTCAAAGAAGATAACTGAGATTGCGCCATTTCGATTAGCTCAAAGGAGGAAGACACAAACTACGAAGGTTTACTCACACGCAGGACACATCGTGCTGAGTCACTGAGAGCGCTGCCGTTTGATTTTTGCAGAAAGTATGGGCACCGACGTGGCCCTTGATCTCGAGGTCGCCGCGGTGGTCGCCGTGGCGTTTGCCATTGTCGCCATTGCCGCCTTTGCCTCGGGCGCCTGCTACTGCGGCGACGACGCCGGCACCACGGGGCACGGCGCGGTGCGCGTGGACGTCGAGCGCGCCCTCGGCGACGCGACGCTCATGACGTACGAGCAGGCGGCCAAGAAGGCGTCGCTTCTGCAGACGACGCCGCCGCCGGAGGAGGAGTGCTGCGCCATCTGCCTGTCGGAGTACGCCAAGGCCGACGAGCTCGTGCGGGTTGTTCCGGCCTGCGGGCACTTCTTTCACGCGGAGTGCGGCGTCGACAGGTGGCTCCGGACCAGCCAGACGTGCCCGCTCTGCCGGGGCGGGCTTTGGCCGCCGCTGCCAAGGCTGACGAGGCCGGAATGTCCGCCGATGCCACCGCGAGCTAGCCGCGCTGCAGTGATCGTCGCCGTAGTTTAGTCAGTTTTGTTTCTTTGATCAGCTTCGATGGCTGCTTGTTAGGATTTGCAGAATACAGAGATAGGAGAAACATTGCATTGCACCTCGATTTGCAGGTGAAAATGGTGCCTTTTTTTTTCTTTATTTTGATTTTGCCAAGAGGCAGGTTAGGGAACTGATCATAGATGGGGAATTGGGTAATGTTCGGACGCGGTTTAGACCAAGCTGTTCTTCTGTAAACAAATTCCAATCTATTGGCTAGTGGCTACCATCACTAGCCAGAAAACCGATCAGAAACATACAGCATTGAGCCATTGACATGTATTTCTGGAACAACCGGTGTGGACAGAAGAGTCGTTGTTTAAGCGTGGACTTTGACACGTTCTAGGCACAAATTTTCTTGTGGCTACTTGAAAACCGTACGAAGACAACGCTGAGTTGACGCCATGCGTCTCTTCCGTCTGGTAGAGATTTCAGGACCTTTTTCAAATGGGTGCTGCAATGGAACACTAACCAGCCAGGCTAATAACTCTACATTTTTTAGTAGTTTGTTGCAGTGTGAGAAGAAGCATCATGGCAAGAGAGGTCTGGACGACACAAGAGATTCACACTTCAGGAGCTGGACCAATGCATTGACATCAATTCATTTGGGATCGAATTCAGTGGGACTGAGTTGCTTCTTCAATTACACAATTTGGACACAGAACAGAACACAGGTATCCCTGCAAAATTGGAAATTGAACCCTTGGATTCAATGCCTCAGAGGCAGCAGCAGCAGCAGTGGTGCTGCCATAGCTCCATTCGGATTTTGCTACGATGACAAGTCAAAACATAGTTACTAGATTCGCTATAAATCCTTACAAATTGCGAACCGGATTTGTCAAGGTTCAAGTTCGTAGTAAAATTTAAAAGATATAATAATGAACCGTGAATGACTCAACAAACCGCGCATCTGGTAACTATGAATCAAAATGCCACACGTACCATCTCGTGTCCTTTGAGCTAGCTGCAGAGAGGGCATGGCACGAGCCCGTTCTCGTTGCATCCGTGGCATGGCACGCGGCCGGCGGTGGCGCCGGAGGCGCTGCCGTCATAGAGCCTATGACTGCCGCTGCACCCGCCGCACACCACGAACCTGGCGTCGCCGCAGACCGCGCAGGGCAGCTCGCCCGCGGCCCGGCGTGGGGCGCGCCGGAGCACCGGCCGCAGCCGCGCCTGCTCGTGCAACGCCACCACCTCGTCGGCGCCGCCGATGTACCTCCCGTCCACGAACAGCCGCGGCGGCACGCCGGCGCCGTGGGGCAGCAGGTCCCGGAGCTCGTCCCGGTAGGGCGCGTGCATGGAGACGTCGCGCTCCAGGAAGGCGACGCGAAGGCCCTCCAGCAGGCGGCGCACGCTGGCGCAGTCCTCGAAGGTCTTGCGCACCCCGCGGAGCGACGTGGTGTAGAGCACCACGGCCCGCTCGCCGCCGGGCGGGCACCGGCTCTCGAACCGCGCCAAGGGATCGATGTCGCCGTCGCCGTCTGGAACTTGGGCGTCGTCGTCGTCGTCGTCGTCGTCGTCGCGGTGCTTGGCCTCCCCGAGGGCGCGGGCGTAGGCGTCGACGGCGCCGCGGAAGGCTGCGAGGAGGTCCGGATCGAAGAGAGTCGCCGAGGCGGGGTTTGGCCGGCGGTAGCATAGCACATATTCCCGAGGACTCACGCTCTCAGGGTGGTGGTCCGAGCTGACCTTCATCTTCTTGGCCTTCCGCGGCGTGACCTCCGGCGAGACGTTCTCCTTGTCGGAGACGGTGGGCAGCTCGAGCTCGGGCGCAGCCTCCTCCCGCTCCGGCTCCGCCTCGCCCGGCGCCGGCGCGTGTTCCCGGGGGCGGCGCGACGGGGAGGGGGCGGCACTGGGAGTGGGGGGGAGGAGGAGGTTGGGATGGGCGGCGGCATTGGGAAAGGACTGCAAGGTTCTGAGGATCCTCGATCCGAGCCCTCTCATCTCTCCGACCACCGCTCCGCCGCTGCCTCTGCGCGCTGCAATTCGTTCTCGATTCTGTCAGTGGGGGAGCCAAATGGATGCTTCTGCAATCTACCTACAACTGCATGTGTGTGTGTGTTTGTGTTTGTTTTGTTAATTAAGATGTGGGCGCAGACGCCGAGGCCGAGGGGTGGCTCGCAACGGCTAGAAGGATTTGTCAGCGGGAAATGCCGACTCGTCGTTTGTAAAGTACACAGGGGAGGGGATTGGGAGCAACGGCTACCGGAGCCACCAAGACCCACAGCAAAAAAGAATACTAGGAGCCACCAAGACCCACAGCAAAAAAGAACTAAGTCATCCTCAGCTCTCGAACCAAACATTAGACTTGGTGGGATGGGATGGTTCCATTCCACTCCACCCCACTGACCAAACACACAATAAGAGAGCGTCATTGAGAGCAAAACCTCAAATTAACTACAGGTTCTTCGCAGTACAAAGAAGAATACGAATTTGGGATGCAACGATTCTTTTGGGGAAAAGAAAAGGGTAATAGTAGATTGAACCTAGCCTCGGAGGAGATCATAACTTGCTGGGCGGAGGCTTATTCCGAAGCAAAATAAAACATTGCAGAAGAGATACATATTGAAACGGCTAACAATTCCACGGCTCCTCAACCAGGAATTGCCAGATCGACTCTGCCTCAAGGTGGACGGGAACGGAACTCGAACCGCCACCTGATGGGCTTATTCGTGGATACAGTAACATAAGGTTCACACACGCATACGGTCACAATACAACAGCAGCAGAGTATTATGTCCTGTCCTCCTGAGATTAATGTCCATATGCTACTAATAAGTTACATCGCACAGGCTAGTACAATTCTGCGCGCGAGGTGCCTGCAACTGACCGAGGCGGCATATGCCCGCCTCCTGCCCTGCAGACACCTACCATAACGGGAAGGGTACAACCAAACTACCCACGGAGGAGCCTACTGTTGTTACACAGCGTTGTCAGGTTAAACACCGCTTACAATTCTCAAAAGCAAACGCGAGATTTCGTCCTAAACACACAGCGACAACGGTTTCGTTTCATCGGATAAGGGCGAGATCCTCAGGTGCACTTCACGGCGGAAGCACCTGGTTGGATCTGTCCCTTGTCGCAGTTCACCGATGATGGTTCTTTCGGGGCGTCGCCGTCTTTTGCAGCCTCTGCTACTGGGGCATCTGCTTTTTGATCCAATGGAAGAGACGCCGCAGAATTGGTGGCGCCACTATCCTCTTTCTTCTCCCCCTCTGAAAACGGTGTTGGCGGCACTGCAGGTTCAGTTGCCGGCGGCACTGCAGGTTCAGTTGCCTGAGCATCCTCAGTTTTCTCACCCTCTGGGGCAGCAACTTCAGATTCAGCTGGCTCTCCGTTTCCTTTATTCTCTGATACAGGGGCGGAAACATCATTTGGCAGCTCCGAGCCTACTGCCTTGCCTTCGCCTTCTGTCTTCTGTGCGGCATCTGCATTAGGGGCCTCATTCTTCTCTTCTTGACCGGTTTCAGAATCTTTCATCTCCACGTCAGTGCCTTTGGCTGCTTCTGCATTGCCGCCATCTCCAGTTTCAGCGGCATCCACTGTGTCCTCCTGTTTCTCCTTTTTGCCCCTCTTAGAGCTTGATCTTTCCCGTTTTGGGGTCTTCTCGCCTTCTGGGCTCTCAATAGCCTTAACCTTTTCACTTATGCGTGCAGACCGCCTGGGAGTATCACCTGCTTACAAGCCTTTTAGACAGAGCAGCCAGACTTTGAACATTGACAGACCTACTTGTATTGAACGATAGGCTAACAGAAGTAATCAAGGAATGACGAGACGAGGTGTCTACCAGTTCCCCAGTCGAACTCCGAGGACGCAGGGCCCCCAGGGTGTGCCTTTTGGTATTGGGTCAACTGTCTCTTGTTCTTGATCTCCTCACCAGTTGGTGAGACAAAAACAACCTCAACTTTTCCACCTCGAATGGGATTAAGCTGCAATTGCACAGGAATTGAATATGTTATTTTGGCATCATCAACAGACATCTAAAGGAAATGAATTGCAATCAAACATGGTACGAGTCAATTTGTTCATACATATGCTGGTAATGCATATTTAGTTATACAGGAAAATGATATGCAAGTCATACTACTGGTGGAAAAATAAGAATTACATTAGAACAGCAAACTCCTTGCTATTAACCATTTCACAGAATCAAAATGAAATCTCCTCAGTTTTCTATACCACTGAATCAACTATCAAACACTTTCAGTTTGTTACAGCAGACAAACAACAAAAAAACAAGTATACAGAAATTTTTTACATCGGAACTTGTCAAAGTGTGGCTCATAAAAAGCTACTCAGCCACTGTATTTGCAATTTCTATAAAATCCAAATCACTAATTTGTCTGACTCGACCCAACTCCGTACTTGCTCATTTGGTCATCACCAAAAGGAAACACTTAGACGGAAACATTTAAGCAGAAGTTATCTAAAAATAACTTGGACAGAAAAGCATCAGATGGACAACAACTTAGGAGATTCAACAGAAATAAAGATATAAAGGAGAACCACCTCACAGGACAACCAACAGCCAGCCAAAATTCACAAAGCGGTTGGATTCATTACTAATTAAAAGGAGATCATCAATTCAAGAAAAAGTTGTAACTGAGATAGGATCATACTGCCACAAACCAAATCTTGCATCTCCATACCTAATTGTGAACTTATGAAGGACCCTGCTTCCTGTTGAGACTTAAAGAGAGTGCTATGACTATAACAACCAAAGTCACAAAAGGTTCAGGTAAGATCTAGTCTTCAGTATGCGGATTAGTTCCAGTGAAACCATTAGTCAACCTTTTCCAATATTTTCTTTAACTGACTGTCACCACCATTTGACAGATAACAAACTAAACTGTCAACATTATCCCAAGAAAAAGTTTAGTAATTTACACATACTGAAAAAAGATATCAACTGCCATGCTGACTTGTCACTTGTTTTTAGTAAAGGATAACATCAAAACACTAAAAATGATCAGATGATGGGATGATGTCAACAAACTATTTATTGTGAGGGATGGACAATCAGCAATGGCATCCTTCCACGCTGGCTGCTATTTATCATTCTAGTAACAAATAAATAGACCAACAATCACGCACATAATACTTATACCATAATATGTTCCTAGATTAAAGTCAAGAGAACCCGACATCTGAAACCCTTCCACGAAACAATATAATAGATTTACTGATTTAGCAAACGATATTTGTGTAAATATTGATCTGCTACAAACATCTCAATGAAATGAAATAAAAAAAGTTTGGCCTCAAGAAAAAAATAGTTAAAAACTGAAAATCACTTAATATTTGCACCAGACATTGACATTGAAGTTTTAGAGGGTAGGTTCAGAAAAAAGTAAGAACCCAGCAAATAGATTGACAGAACGAAAAGGTGAGTGCAATAAGTAACAAACAGGAATGCAAGAACAAGGTAGCTAGCCAGAAAGCAAAGAAGTGGAGAAGAGCCGTTTTCTGTTCACAGCATCATTAGTATTAACCATAACTGCACCTAACAAATAGCTAAATTTCCATCTTTTGGTTTTTCCTAAGAATCAATGCAACCAAAGTATCACAGCAAATAGATTCATTCTACTAACCAAAGTACATTAGAATAATCTAATTATCTAATAAAAGCTTTGTGACTTCAATTATATGATTTTGTAATTTATGAAAATATGAAATGCTCGGGGTCAAAAGATTCCAAGACAAACAAATCAATAATAAACAATGAGAGAGCTTAATAAAGGCTCTTAGATAAGGCAACAAGTGATGTATTACAATCAAAAGCAACATCAAGAAAAAGGTAGCACTGCCTATGAACAAGAATCCAGAATCTGAAAGCTGCTATTCTATGAAATAATATACACTTATATACTGTCTATATTCCAAAAGTAATATTGCAGATCTACGCAGTAGAGGAAAGGCGTCATATGTTACGAGCCGGCTCAGGATGAGCTTGCTCGTAAGCACGGGTTCCCGGTCGGCGACCGGGTCGCAAACTGTTCACCGAAGAAACCGTCGCGACGGCTTGCGCCTTGGGTACGTTAGCTGTTGTCGGAGCCACCGCCTGAGATTGGTTTTGGTTGGCAATCAAGCATGCCTTTTCTCTTGTATTCTCCTTCTTTTATAATCGTTACAACTTATCTATTGTCCAACACGGAAACGGAATTGAAATATAGCTAACTAGCTCACGTATGAAACTTACGTACGAGCTTTTATTCATGACTACTAGGACTCTTGTATCCTTCCTATTCTGCTAACACCGTCGCTCCCTCACGCTCGAACTCCTCTTTGCTATCGGACTCTCCTGCAGTCCGTCCGCCTGCCGTCTCTGCCGTCCGTGGTGGTCGCGGTATACGTCGGACGTAGACCCGGTCGAGGGCTTGGCCCGTAACATCACTCCCCCCCCTGGAGATGCAGCTTGTCCTCAAGCTGACAGTCGGGAAATGATCGTCGGAAGGCAATGGCATCCATCCACGTAGCTTCATCAATAGACTCGCCGAACCAATGGATTAGTAATTGTCGCTTGCCCTCAACAAAACGCTGCGCCAGGATGCCGTGAGGTTCTGGCTGGTCCGGTGTAGCTACTGGAGTGAGATCAGGTGGCAAGGCCATGGCCTGTGCCGGCGGTTCTCCCTTGAAAGGTTTAAGTAGTGAGACATGGAAGACACTGTGTATCCTGGCGGAGTCCGGAAGACGCAGTTGGTATGCCACTGGACCCACACGTCGTGAGATCTGGTAAGGCCCATAAAACTTGGGTGCCAATTTGGACGAAGGAGATGCTCCCCGGACTGACAGTTGGCGATGTTTTTGGAGTTTTAACCACACCCATGATCCCACGGAGAACTCCACTTCCCTGTGCTTGCCATCATACCGTAATTTCATGCGTTGCTGAGCTTGGAGGAGGTGATCTTTTGCTTGCTGTAATATAGCATCCCGATCGACCAATGCACAATCTACGGAATCAATGCTTGTTGACCCTTGTTGATATGGTGTCAACGGAGGTGGTTGTCGACCGTAAACTAACTCAAAAGGGGTCAATCGGTGGGCTAAGTGGAATGAAGTATTGTAGCAATATTCAGCCCATGGTACCCATTGCGCCCATGATGATGGGTTGGATGACGTCAAACAGCGGAGATACATCTCGATGGTTCTATTCACCACCTCGGTTTGGCCATCTGTTTGGAGATGGTATGCTGTCGACATTAACAAGGTAGTCCCACTTTTTTTAAACAGCCCTTGCCAAAAGGCACTGAGAAATACCGGATCGCGATCCGAGACAATTGATTCAGGAATGCCGTGGAGGCGTACCACTTGATCAAAGAACAAACGGGTGACTGCAGGAGCTGTTGCTGGACGAGAGAAAGGTATGAAGTGGGCATACTTAGAAAGACGATCTACGACCACCAACAAAGCTGTCTTGCCCTGAGATTTGGGAAGGTCCGTGATAAAATCCATAGAAATATCTGACCACACCTGGTGAGGAATTGGTAACGGTTGTAGTAGACCGGCTGGTGCCAATGTACTCGTCTTGTGCTGCTGACACACACGGCACTTGGCTACATACTGCTCTACTGATAAGCGCTGCTTCTCCCACCAGTACGCAGCCTGAAGACGATGGAGGGTCTTCTGGATCCCTTCATGCGTCAGATCATGAATAGAGGCGATGATTTGTTGGACCAAAGGCGAGGAAGCCGGCACCACAAGGCGACCTCCCCGGTATACCAAGCCGTCACGGACCTCCCAACGTGGTGCGCGTTCCTGGGCGTCGGACTGAGTTAATGTGGAGGTCTGCTCGCTCGATGTCCCTGTATGTTGGCTTGCCAGTTGCTGTATTGCCGGGTCGATGCGCAACAGGTCCAACCATTGAGCTCTCGTCACTTCTTGTGGGCTCGATATTGCCGCGCACTGGATGTAGTCGGAGTGCACACGTGACAAAGCGTCCGCAGCTTGATTAAGCCGACCGGGTTTATACTCCACCTGAAAGTCAAAGCCCATCAGTTTACTTAGCCAGTGTTGTTGTGGAGGCGTAATGAGGGCTTGCTCGAGAAGGAATTTGAGGCTGCCATGGTCTGTGCGAATGATGAAAGAGTGTCCCCACAAGTAGGGCCGCCAGTGCCGCACTGCCTTGGAGAGTCCAATGAGCTCTCACTCATAAGCCGCGAGCTTCATGTGGCGGTCGGCTAGCTTTCGGCTGAAGTATGCAATTGGGTGGCCCTGCTGCTGGAGTACGGCTCCAACCCCTGTACCTGATGCGTCACATTCCACCACAAAAAGAGTCGTGAAGTCTGGCATTTGAAGCACTGGAGCAGACACCAATACCTGCTTGAGGCGGTGAAAAGCCCCTTCTGCTGCAGGGGTCCATTCAAAATTGTTCCGCCGTAGTAAAGCAGTTAGAGGCTCCGCTATGACTGCGTAATTCTGGATGAATCGGCGATAGTATCCGGTCAGCCCCAAAAATCCCCTCAGCGCCGAAACTCTCGGGTCGGGGCCAGGCGGTCACCGCTTGCAGCTTCTCCGGGTCGGCCTCCACTCCATTGCGAGAAATGATATGCCCCAGGTACCCGACTCTTTCTTGTGCGAAGGCACATTTGGACTTTTTCAAGTACAGCCGATGAAGTTGTAGACGTTCAAACACTAAGCGAAGGTGTTCCCTGTGTGCTTCCTCCGTACCACTGTAAACCAGGATGTCATCAAAGAAAACCAAGACAAATTTGCGTAAGAATTCTTGCAAAACCTCATTCATCAAGGCTTGGAAAGTCGAAGGCGCATTAGACAGTCCAAACGGCATTACGAGGAACTCATAATGGCCGTGATGAGTTCGGAAGGCGGTTTTCTCGATGTCCTCTTCCCTCATTCGGACTTGATGGTATCCCGAACGCAAGTCCAGCTTGGTGAAATAACGAGCCCCTCGAAGCTCATCCAGCAACTCCTCTACTACAGGGATAGGAAACTTATCCTTGATTGTTCTTGTGTTTAGCTCGCGGTAGTCCACGCAGAAGCGCCAAGTACCGTCTGCCTTCTTGACCAGCAATACAGGAGAAGAAAATGGCGATCGGCTAGGTCGAATGATTCCTTGCTTAAGCATGGCTTCACACTGCTTCTCTATCTCTTCCTTCTGACGATACGGGTACCGATAGGGCCGCACAACTATTGGATTAGTGGCCTCTGTTAATGTAATCCGGTGGTCACACCACCTGGAAGGCGACCTCTTGCAGTTCTGCGAAGATCCCTCCGTAGCGCCAAGAGCTCTGTATCGCAGCCCCTCTTCCAATTGGCCTCAGAGCAATGTGGTCCGCCTTGGTCGTCGCATGCCCTGCAGCTGGACGTGTGCATCCGGAGTCTCAAACTCCATTGTTAACTTCTCAAAGTCCCATTGGATGCTCCCTAATGTCCTCAGCCACTGCGCCCCCAGTATGACGTCAAACCCGTCGATGGGAAGTACTATGAATGGGCCGCAAATCGATGGCCTCAGAGGCCGAAGGTTACGGACAGCACGGTTCCCAGGCAGGGCAAATGGGAACCCCCTGCCACCTTAACCTGTTGTGGCGCTCCAGCCTGTTGTTCCCATTTTCCTTGTCGGCCGGCATAAGCACTCATGAAGTTGTGTGTGCTCCCACTATCTATGAGGCATAGCCAGCGCTTTTCTTCTATATGCACCCATACTTGCATGGTGTCCCCCTGTTTAGGCCCTAAAGCAGCGATCATAGATAAGGATGTGTCTGTCTCTTGTGACCATGGTTCTTCCCCTTCGATCTCCTCTGCTTCCTCATCTTCTACCTCCAAGTGAAATAAGCGTTTGCAGCGGTGTCCCCAAGAGTAAACCTCATCACAATTATAGCAAAGTCCTTTTGCCCGCCGTTCTGCCAGTTGATCCGCTGATAGACGTAGGCGGGTCGTCGTGGAGGCTGCGCTGCTCTGTGAGCTGGTTGCCGGGTTTTGTCGAGCGGACTGGAACGAACTGCCCTTAATCGCAGTTGTGGATGGCGTGGCTCGGCCGGAGGTGGGTGGCAACGCTCCGCCAGCAGGGATCACGGACGTCGCCCCGCCGACAGGTGTAGCTGAGACGCTGGACGTTCCCGTGTACGGCGAACTGGATGTGATGAATCCCACCCCACGGCCGAACGGAATGCGCCCCCGTGTTGCCGATGACATCCCTTGGATGGCTTCCGCAATCCACGCAGCTTTTCTGGCCTCTGCCTCCCGTGCGAACCCAATGGCTTCAACGAGGTCTCGTGGTCGCTCGCGGCGTACGTCCGCGCCGAGAGCCACGGAGAGTCCCGCCACGAACGTCTCAATCTGGTCCCCCCTTCTCATTCCAGTTGTGCGGGCCAATAATTTCTGGAATTCTCGAGCGTAATCATCCACATTGCTAGTCCCTTGTTTGAGGTTCACAAGATCACCCAGAGGCCCAACACTTGAATGTCGAGTGAATCGCTGGATAAAGGCCTCCGAGAAATCAGCCCAAGCAATCCATAGTTCTTCCCGCTGCCAATTATCGAGGACCTCCTGTGCCTCCCCCGAGAGGTGGAGACCTGCTATCTCGACATACTCTTCTTCAGGGATACGGTGGACTCGGAAGAACCGCTCGCACAGGCGCAGCCAACCGAGTGGTTCGTCTTGTCCGTTGTAATCAGGGAGGTCGAAGCGTGGAGGACGTGGTGTCCACCGACGCGAATCCTCTTCTTCCCTTCCTGCCCCTCGTTGCCGTGTCTGGTTTGGTTCCCTGTGTTCACATAATGCATACGCATATCCCCTTTGCTCACGTCTTGCAGGTGCATGGATGGGCTGGTTTTCCTTCCGAACGTGAATACCCGCAGCCACGCCACTGGCTTCGGCCGACACGTTCAATGCTTCGTCGTTGCCTCCTTGCCCGTGTTCCATGACCGGCGTTTTTCCTGCCATCATCTTCATCATCTCCTCCATCATAGTCTTTATTTCCTTCACATCTGATTCGAGAGCCGTGACTCGATCTTCGAACTGATTTGCCATGGTTCCAGAACCTTCCGGCTCTGATACCAAATTGTTACGAGCCGGCTCAGGATGAGCTTGCTCGTAAGCACGGGTTCCCGGTCGGCGACCGGGTCGCAAACTGTTCACCGAAGAAACCGTCGCGACGGCTTGCGCCTTGGGTACGTTAGCTGTTGTCGGAGCCACCGCCTGAGATTGGTTTTGGTTGGCAATCAAGCATGCCCTTTTCTCTTGTATTCTCCTTCTTTTATAATCGTTACAACTTATCTATTGTCCAACACGGAAACGGAATTGAAATTTAGCTAACTAGCTCACGTATGAAACTTACATACGAGCTTTTATTCATAACTACTAGGACTCTTGTATCCTTCCTATTCTGCTAACACCGTCGCTCCCTCACGCTCGAACTCCTCTTTGCTCTCGGACTCTCCTGCAGTCCGTCCGCCTGCCGTCTCTGCCGTCCGTGGTGGTCGCGGTATACGTCGAACGTAGACCCGGTCGAGGGCTTGGCCCGTAACATCATATGTTGTCATGGGAGCTGAGCGGGGAGGGCAGGGAAGGGGTAAGCAGCAGCAGTCCCTCAGGCCGCAGGGAGGAGGCCTGAAGCAGATCAACGAGCACCAGCGATGGCACAGCACTGCATCCTCTGCCACTCCCTCATCCTTCTCCGCCTCTATCTTCCCTTCCTCCTTTGCTTGCTCAAACTCACAAATCGGCCGCCCAACCCACACAAATCCACCGCGCCTAAGGCTGGCTAGGACCGGCTTTGACCGCCTAGGTCACTGACTTCCACAAAATCGCGGCGGCCACCCGCCGACTAGCGCCTAGGCTCTGATTAATCGCCGCCATCTAGGTACACTACCTCTCCCCTTAGTCTCCTCGCCAGCCTCACCCCCATACTCCTCGTCCGCCTCTGCTCTGCTCTTGTTCTCCCGTGCAGTTGTGAAGGTGATGAGAGGGGGGACAAGGCGATGGAGGTTGTGGCAGTCAACCATGGGGAGCTTGATTGATAAGGTTGAGGTTGTGAGCAACAATGGCGAGGATAGAGAGGAAGGTGTACATGGGAGAAGATAAATTGGAAGGAGGATGTGCATATGGTGTTGCCTCACCGCGCGCATTAAGCACTTTGGAAAGGAAAAGGGTGGTGAGTAGCCTCGCCTCGCCTTATCGCTTTAATAACCATGGACAGGATTTTATCGCATGATGATTTCATTCAAAAGCTTTACATTGCACCCAGTCTTGCATAACAATGTATAACTAAAGAAATCCCCAAAATGTAGCGTAGTCATGAACTGATCCAACTCCTAACAAAAAACATCAAGTAGGAGCTACAGAACCTACCAAGTAGCAGATAAAAAAGGAAACACGTAACAGATGGTCTCAGAAACCATAACCCAGTACAGCGCAAAGTGGATCAACTATTGCATGCTATTCCAAATATTACTAAGAGTAAATATTTGATGTACATGCAATTTATTATGTTTATTCATCAAAAAAGAACTATCATGTCGGTTCACGTTAATAATATGCACATGAGGATGTCTGAAGCCCAACGTCAAAATTCGAGAGACTTATTATTAAGGAAAATTAGCACTATATTGTTCCTCTTTGGGTGGTGCAGCGGATCTAGCAGAGGAAGCCTGCTAAAGCAGGAATTGTGTATAAAGGGACTCTGAATCTCTGATATTATGCTTTTCCTTCCTAATATCATTATGTAATATATCTAAACTCAAGACATATCACAAGTTTAACTACATCAGGCTAACATATATACTACACATTAACACAACTAAACTCACTTCAATGCCCAAGAGTAACTACAGAAACAACAATAAGAGAGCTAAATCAAGCTTTGAAAGTTATACAACCATAGCAACAGTAAAATCCATAGGAGGTCACAAATGCTGATATTACATTTAGATGTATGTAGGCGACATATCAGGTGTAAACCACCCTTATCGCGTAAACTCCGTGGAAACCATATATACAAGTTTTCAAAAATTCTCAAAAAATTACCATATGTAGGAGAGATAAGCTTCTATTATCATGTGAAATTAGAAGATCAAACTCAATCGCATTTGAAAAATATGAAATTGACAAGCAGCGAGATGAATAATGATGAATAGCGAATAATCACTATTGAATTTGTCTTTTTCATATCTTTCAAATACGATTGATTTTGGTCTTCAAATTTTACAGGGTTGTAGAATCTCACCTTGCCTATGTATGGTAATTTTTTGAGAATTTTTGAAAACTTGTACATATGGTTTCCAAGAAGTTTACACCAAGGGGTTGTGGGTTTTTTTCTACCAATGGGGCTTTTCCTTCACAGCCCCCATGGGGGTGGTTTCCACCTGATATGCCGCCAAGTATGTAACCAACTAACCAATGACAAAACGACAAGTTTAGTCTAATCATCTAGATCAATCTCTAGAATAGCATCTTACTATATCAGCAGAACCTTGAAACATGAACTTGCATCCAGTCCAGCCTAAGCCAATCATTAATCAAAACTATAAAATACAACATTACAACACAGACACCAATTTGGTGGAGCAGATCATGCTATGCATAGTAAAAAAAATAAGCTCAGAAAAACTACATTATAACAATCAACAGAAGCACATGTTATGACCAGGGGCTCCAAAAACAGTGGTATTTGTCTGGTTTCCGGAAATCCCAGTAGTAGGTGGGATTTTGAATACCAGTTTCCAGAAATGACAGGTTCACCTGTTTGTTTCTGAGTCACGACTGATTCCTGGAGACTTTTGCTAAGTTCGTCAGTCCTGTGTGTCTAGCAAGAAATTCCATCAACTAAAGCTTCGGCCAACTCATGGGTGTTTACTGTTTAGCATTTGAGTATGAACCTGCTACAATTCCATACGCGACACACATGAAGAGTCGGAGTCCAAAAGGTTTCCGAAAGCAGGCCCAATGCAGACCAACAATGCAGCTGAAGATGAATTGCACCAAAGAAGTGGAATATGATATTCCGCCCCCAAACTGCTTCATGAAGACCTAAACAGTGCTGAAACAAGCTTGGAGACCCTAAAAATATGTGTTCTCTAAAAAACCCTAAAAATCAGCAATTACCAACGCAAACTGCCCAGAGACGCACTACCATGCATGATGCATCACGGTTACATCAAAACCGCACAACAATAATTAGGTAAACAAATTGAGAACTTCTGAAACCATTCCTGAAACCCCTATAATACAAGCACGTGTGATGTATCCAAACGTAACTAACCGCATGCCACGAACCCTAATTACGCTCACAAACCTTAGAACCCTATCCACAAATCCCTAGACTCCGCAGAACATCAAGCGCAGTCTACCAACAGTAGGAACCCTAATTCGATTGAGCTCCGAAACCCTAGAATCCGACGGGCCCGACCCCGAACGCACAGGCAAAATTCCCCCACAAACCAAGCCAGAGACCCCTGAATCCGACAGCCTCCCCGCACCCCTCGCGAGCACCACCAAACCGCGACCGCGGCGTCCGATTTCGGAGCCGAGGCAAGCGTACAACACCAACTGGTAGAGGAGGAGGAGGTGCCAAACCTTCTTCGTCCAGCCGGAGGGCGCCGGGAGCTCCGCGGCGGCGCCGGGCTCCCCCATGACCACCTTCCTCTCCGGCGTCTCCTCCGCCGCCGCCGCCGCCACGTGCTCGCCGCCGGTGGCCATGCTGCTCCTCGCCGCGGGGTTTCGAGTTTTCGCTTCCCGCTCTCGCTATCACAGAAGCGTGGGGGAATTCGAGGGGGGAGAACCGATGAGCCTGTGTATTTTATTGTGCGATTTGGGGAATGGATGGATTTGGAGCGGGGGTAGTGGGGACGGTAAAAATAACGGTTTTCCTGGTGGCCCGTGCCCGTCGTGGCCTGGACTGGCTGCTCCGCCACGCGGACGGCGTGAGCGGGCTGGGGCTCGACTGCACCCGGTCTATGGACTGGCCGACGGCAATGCGGGGAGCCGTGCTGCCCGTGGATGACGGACCGGGTGCAGGGAGCGGTTCGCGCCCGACACAGGGAGCAAACGGCGGGACCGAGAAGGTGGCAGAAAACCGCATTGCATTCCGAACGGTTCCAGTCCGCTGTTACACGATAGGCGGTACGCGCACACCAGCTGCACGCACCTCGTTCGCGGCGGCACATACCCGGACAAACGGGTGATCGATGACATGTGGGGCAGGATAGTCGTGGGCCTACGTGTCATAGTGGGGTGTAGTTTGGTAGACGGTCTGTCCTGACTTCGTTGCCCGGCCGCCTGGGGGCCCGGGTCGTCAGTGTTCGGCATGACGCGGCTTCTGGTTGGTCGGGTTTTGAATTGAGAGGTAGGTGCGATCCTATCGAGAGCTTGGCATGTGCTGTGTGAGTGGTCAAGTAGCATTAGCGAGGAACACGTGGATAGTGATGGCCCAATGAAACTGGATTACTTGTTAAAATACCACGTGTTGTACGGGCAATCTGTTAATTTTAATAGAGACAAAAAAAAATTAAAAATTAAAAAGAAATTTGTTTTGATAAAATTCTAATATGATTTGGTAGCTTAATTAAATCAATGAAGTTGTTTTAAATGTATTAGTATCATCGTCAAAAATTTTAAAAATTGAAAGAAAAAAAACTGATCATAATATGATTTTTATGGTATCTTAGACATGCTCTCTGAATCTTTTCAAAAAATTTAAAGAATTTACAAATTTTATAGCTTAATTAAATAAGTAAAGTTGTTTTAAGTGCATTAGTAGCATTGTCAGAATTTTTAAAAAATTGTAAAAGTTTGATCATTATATAAAATTTTTATGGTGGTGTAGGCATGCTCTCAGGACCCTTCTAAAAACTTTTCAAGAATTTGTAAATTTAGTAGCTCAATTAAATAAGTGAAGTCTCTTTAAACACATTAAACACGCATTGCTAGAATTTTTAAAAATTGTACAAGTTTGATCATTATGTGAATTTTTTTTATGGTAGGTTAGGCATGCTCTGAGGACACTTCTCAAAAAGTTTCAAAATTTTACAACATGATTTAATAGCCTAATTAAATCAGCAAAATCGATGTAAAAAAATCCGAGGAAAAACGCTTTCCATAGGATTTCAACCCGAGACCTCACGCATACATGGCAAAGCTTCTACCAACTGAGCTAAGATTTGCTTGTGAAATGTGATGGGTAATAAATATATGAGCCTATGTAGCACTTCACTGGGGGAGGAAGACGTACTTCTCCAAGCTTATATATAGTTAGATTTGCCGATCCATTTAATATTGTGATGTTAGTCGTCTATGAGCTTTATCACATAAGATTTTTACAAATATGAGGAGAGTTAAGGAGTGTTGTCGTCTTTTCATGAAAAGACAACTATATAGACAACACAAAATACCAATATATGAATTATTGTTCATAACAAATATTTTTTTAGGTCATGAATTAAAGATTGTTGGATATCATAGAGACAACCTTAAAACATGTTATTGTAGAAGTTGCATTTAGTTTTATCTTTAGATGGTATATATATATATATATATATATATATATATATATATATATATATATATATCAATTGTTTGTACTATTATACATGCTACTAGAAAACATGGGAAAACATTCACACTACTATAGAGAAGCCCATCACAGACGATTCAAAAACATTGAGCATGTGTTAGTGTGATAATACGGCGCACATCACAAACGGTTGAACCGTCTGTGAAACACATACATAGACGATTCTTTAAATAAACCATATGTGATGTATGGTATGTATTAAGAACTGCATACGATAGTCTATTATCATATCAATGGAATGATTACAGGCATAATAGAAAGTTAAGTACCTCCTCGCATATGCAAGAACAAATATTGATGGATTCCAAGGCAAAATCTAATTTCATCCACAGTTAGGGTTTTATCTACCCACTGAGGTTTCACCGCTGTTAGGGTTTTATCTACCCGGTACAGAAGCCCCCTCTTGCGCCGTGTGAGAAAAACAGTCTTGTCTCTATCCGGCACTCACATTCCACCATCTGGTGAGTCTAAGTTAGGTTTCTACAAATTATTCAGCCAAGTCGTACCCATAATGGACATGTGGTTGTACGGTAATGCTTAGAATAGAGACAGTCATAAGCGTCGGTCCTTAATTGACTTAGGGCGATACTTGCACAAACCAGGACTAGTGCTCTATCCGCACCCGCCAGACAAACCATTCCGCCCAAGTCCAAACCATTTTTTTTATTTTATAAACCAACGGCAATACTTTTTGCCTATAATTTCCAACACAAGTTTTCAAGAGTCAAAAGTAATTCCTACCCATAGGTGCATATTGACCGATTGCGAGTCTAAGCATTTCTACCGGACTATTCTATTCCACCAATAACTTATTTATAATGTTTAATACTCAACGTTGATAAAAAAATTTATTATAATCCATTCTGTAACCTCCCAAATCATGAAGTCACCAAGATCTCACATTATTATCACGTCATTATATAATCCAGCCCAATCTAGTACTCCAACACATAGAGTCTTTGACATATGCGATCATGACTCCAAAATCATGCTAAGCTACTGACATTATTGTATATGACATAGTCTCCTCAAAATATAAGTCTCATCATTGATTATCCATCATCCATACATCGATTAATCTTGTTATCTACTTGATTCACCAAGAGTAATTCATAATCTCATCCCCAGGCATCTTTTAACAAAGATTCCTCAAAACCAAGACCTCAGTAATTCCCCAACAATAGTGGTTTCCATGAACAATGATACCAGATCGACTAAACAAATCACACATAATCCATATTATTCATAATTTCACATAAATGGTTATCGCGAAACCATATTTCACAAAATCATCTACTAAACCACCGAGTATGATTTTCAATATTATCCATTTAATCCATCGAGTATATTTGATAACATCATTTACTAAATCATCGAGTATCATTCTCAATATCACCTATTTTAACCCTTCACATTGTCATCACTAAATCACATAGTATGCTTGTTAAAATCCACCGAAATATGATTCACCACTTATTCTATTTGACCCACAAGTATGATTCTCAATATTATTTATTTAATTTTTTCGACTATTATTCTTAATATCATACATCTTCCAATACTCCCCCAATCCATACTAATTATATTGCGAACTGCTATCACAATCCAACTCTTCAATATTTCAACTATCACCATTCATAGATCAATTTCATATTGACAACCCCACATTGTCGACGATCGGTTTCGCCGGCAATGAGATTTGTGATTCTAGGGGATTTGTGCGGGATCTGAGCTTGATGGCAACACAGGATGCGAGGGCAATCTGTTTTTAGACAGGTTCGGGCTCTCTCGGAGGAGATAATACCCTAGTCCTGTGTTCTTGGATATATGAGCCTCTCTTTCTTGTTTCTCCCTCCTCCCCTTATATACTGGGGGAAGGATACATGACAGATGGGCGCCACCGGGCCCTCCACATGGTGGCCTCACGACACATATTTTGTCTTCGTCGGCTCCGGCGCACTACGCCTTGGAGTGGTGGTTGTGCTTTCCCCGACCCACGCCTGCCGCCCTGTCAGGTTCCAGCATCCGCAGGCTCTGGCAAAGGTCGTGCCGCATGCTTCGTTCTTGGCGGGTTGTTCGGCGTGGCCAAGCTTCCCGAAGGATCGGGAGTTGCCTTGGGGAACAAGTCGAAAACCTCCTCCGGGCCCGTCGTGGTGCTTCTGGACTTTGGGCCTACTACACCGCCCGTCAAGCCCAGTCGGGTGTAGGCCCCACTTGCGGGACCCCTGTCTCTGACATCCCACACACATCATCATTAATATTCATCTAACTCCAATTTGCATTCCATACTATTTGTTCCATCCCGAATGTCTTCCTAATAGTCTTTCGCCTAATCAAGAATATTTTCCCAAAAGTGTTTGTTACGGTGGATTATTGTACTAGGGCGACAAAGGATCATGGATAACAATATCAAGGAGGTATGAACAACAGGTATAACTAATAGCCTAACGTCAACATCATCCTTTTATATAAATAGCAATGCAATTTGTAAAACAGTTATAAATCATGGGATCAACATGCGTCAAGGAGACTTGCCATCGTTGACGAGGAGAGACGCGTCGCTCGGCTGGACTAAACTTTCTTCGGCGGCGACAGCGGCTTCTTCGACTACGCGCAAAATAGAGCAACAAATAAATAAAATAAAATAAAAAAATTATAAAATAATACTGGCATATAGAGGGTGATTTTAGATGAATTTAGGAATTTGAATCATTCGATTCGGACTTACGACGAAAGAGAACGAGCGTTTCGAACCTCCCGTAGGACTTGGAGAAGAAATGGCTACCGGCGGAGCTCTGCAATCAAATTGAAAATATGATTTTACTGGAGGTAGAGGACACCAAAAGGGAGCTCCAGTAAAAATTTGAGGCCGAACGGAGGTCGGGAGTGACCAAGAGAGCTCGCCGAAATTTTGGACAGAACGGCTTCTACATGGAGATCCGTAGATTGGATTGAAGAAATTCTAATTGGGTTGTGTGGGGAATGATGATATTATTTTGGGGTTCAATTTATAGGATGATCGGACTTGCGGATTACTGGAAAACGCTCGCCGAAGTTATGATCGGAAGCGCGCGTAGCGGCGTGCGGGGCGGCGCACGGCCGGGGAAGGGGTGGGGAAGGTGCGGCCAGGCATGGGGATGGTGGCACTCACGTCGGCTGGGCCGGAATATAGCCGAAACGGCGGCAGCCACGGTCATGTCGACGGCGAGGACACCCAAAATATTAAAAAAAAAAATTAGAAAGCGCAACGACAAAAAGAAAGTGAGCACCGCGTAGGTCTCGACGAGACGAATTCAACGGTGTGGTTGGATTCGAGAGTAGCTCACCGGATTGAGAGTAATCGATGAAAAATCGAGCTCTCAACGAAGATTTCAACAGCGAAATTCGTCTTTGTCCTACAACAAAAAGTGAAATTAGTTGAGGGCTTTTGCTCGGAACGTCGACGTGATCGGATTTGAGCTTGGCTCACCGAATTGAAAGATGACACGGTGACGTTGACGGAGGACACCCGGCGTCAGTTTCTTTGCGTTCCCGGCCGAATGGAGAGGAGTGGCAGAGGGAGGGTGTGAGCACAGGGTAGAGGGCTCCAAGACGAAGAGTTGAGAGGTGGAAGCTCGAAGTTTCATGGAGAAATGGCCAAGTTATGGCTATTTTATTGTGTGTTTGGTTAGTGGGATGGAGTGGAATGGAACCATCTCATCCCACCAAGTTTAGTGTTTGGTTGGAGAGCTGAGGATGACTTGGTTCTAGAAAAGAAAATATTCTCTCTAGATTCGGGACGGTCAGGTTCTACAAATTTTCTAGAACGCAGCCATCCCACTTGGAATGTGAGAGTGACAGTGGGCCCTGTCTGAGAATTTGGAATGGAACCATTCCATCCTTGAAATCTGGGATGAAGCCATTCCATCACTGAAATTTGGGATGGAACCATTCCATTCCACCTCACTCTCCAACCAAACACACAATTAATGATTTTTGGCTTTCTTTTGATTGAACCATTTTTGGTGGAATTTGGAATGAATGGAGGTGGGGAATGGGTTCTCCTCGTCGATATCTTTCCAACGCAACCGGCGGATCATGATTTGGAGCTTTAATGAGGAAGTTATGGTAGATTGAATCTTGGAGCCACAAAAGGGAGAGAGAAACGAGTTCTCTAGACAGAGCAATCGCATGGGGTTGAAGATGAACAGTAACACGATGCTACAGTAGCCGACACGTGGCGTTCTCCGATTGGCCGAAAATTACGTAAAAGCAACGCCCTAAAGAAAAAATAGAAAAAGGGTCGAAAAATTCCGGAACAATTCCTAAAAATACTAGGGAATATTTGAAACCCAATAAAATTGGTTTCACAGAATTTGGATGAAATTTGAATTTAGAAAATTCCGGGACGAATAAAGGGGATTTAACGAAAGGCCGCGAGCGATAAAATACCAGAGTGTTTCCAAAAATCTTGGAAAAATTTCTAAAATGTTTTTGGAATATTTGGAACCTAATGCAATAGGTTTCGGGATTTTTTTGGAGCATTTTGGAACTCGGGTGGAATTTCGGGTACGGACCGGAATTTAGAAATTCGACTTTTCAGACGATGAAAGATTGAACTCCAATTTCGGAAGGATAAGGATGCCAGGTTAATTAGAACACCAAGAAAATCCAAATTTTGAATTTAATTAATTTAAATTAACTTTTTGGCAAAAGACCGAAATTGGGGATGTTACATTTAACCCTAATCGCCCCCATCTAACCAGCACCAAAACTCTAACACCAATATCCCCAAGGCGTACCTCTTCTTGGTGAATCACCGTGTTGACGAACATGTTCTCCTCGTGACCCGATCTCTCCTCCAATCGCCGGGAACGTCGAAATCGCCGGGAACACCGGATCTTCGTGGACGGAGAGCTCCCGGATAGCGAGATCGGAGTGGCTATGAGGGGGAGGAGCTAGGGCCGGCTAGGGGGAAGGAGAGGAAGGGGGTGGCGCATGGGGGAAGGGGGAGGAGGAGGTGGCGGCTAGGGAGAGGGAGAGGGAGGCGCATGGGGGGAAACCCTAAGGGGTTGGCAGAATCCCCCCACATATGCCAAAACCCCCCCACCAACGGTCCATTTAATTCCCTTAAGGCCCAAACTAGCCCCCGCAAGGCCCAAACTCCCCCGAAGAGGCCCAAACACCCGGAAAAGTCCAAAAACATGGTATAAACCCGTACCGTAAAGCCACATTCTATACTGTCACATTCCATAATGTCACATTCTCTCCCCCTTAACAGGATTCGACCCCAAATCCGAGACACACCACTACGCAAGCAACCAAAACAAAAGAAATTAGGTTTCACTTTTCATAACTGATGAGAATAGCTCTGGGTATTGCTCGTGCATGCGAGACTCCAACTCCCAGGTCGCTTCTCTCTCTGACCAAAGCCGCTGGAACTACACTGATCAAGACTAAAAGGCAAGATGCTTAGGTTCGGAGATCAACGGCTCTAATGAAAGCTCGCAATTGGAAACCCGCATAACTTTTCTCTTCTAGCAATCACATCGTGTCGGGACCCGAATTTGCAAATCCGGACCCCCTGTGTATTCTGCACTAGTCTAGGATCACGCTAGTGCACACAGTCTCAATATTGGTAAATATCACAATCATACCCAACGAAATAGTAAAGTACTTTATTTAGAATAACCAAACTGGTTGCCTAACTTTATGGCCAAGTTACAAAAGTACGCCTCGCAGGGCGAAAACTTATTCAATGAAATAACTGCAGCGAAAAAATAAAGAAACGCGTGGCGCCAACCAATATGCCACAGGCAACTGACTGAGCTTTCCCCTAAGTAGACGGCTCCTCCTGAAGTTCCTCCTCCAAAGTTGGTGTAGCCTCTTCTTCAACTGGTGTTGTATTGTTGCAAGGGGGTGAGTACTTGGTACTCAGCAAGTCATGCACAGAATGCAAGCTAATATTCTACATGCATGACTTATCACAAAGGATAGGCTAACATGTTCATTTGCAGGAAGCAGCATTCATAAATACAGTAATAGATGGCAAAGCAGTAAAACAATAATAAAGATAATAACTTTCACAATGATTACACAAGTAAAGTATTTCCCCAATCCTAGTCCAGTTCAAGATTCCAAACCTGAGTACTTTCACAAATCAAGTTATTTTCATGAAAGTCTAACCCTTGATTGTAATTCCCGAGCAATGTCCAATGCCGCGGACACGGCTATTCAGATATATTTTACACACTGCAGATGTTATACACTTTACCCACAAGACACAGTCAAACACCACAAAGGCGAGCGCCCGTAACAAAGCCTTTACAATGCCTATTAATATTTACCTTTCATGCTTTTCATGTATTATCGTGCTTATCTTGTCATATATGCATGTTATTCTCCTATGCAAAGATATAGGGGGAGCTCTTTCAATTCCATTTCCTTCAAGATGTGCACGTGTTCTTAAGTCCCAAGCTTAAATGCACATCCTGAGGGGGAGCTCACTTTATATCCATCTTATTCATATGATTTGTAAACCTTTATCGGGTTGTCATCAATCACCAAAAAGGGGGAGATTGAAAGTGCATCTAGGCCCCTAAAGAAGTTTTGGATGATTAATGACAAACAATTAAGGGGACTAAAGCGTTCAATGAGTTTATGAACAGGTAATAGTCCCGGCGTGACATCATCTACGAAGGTTGGATACCCTCAAAAGGAAATTGATGTTGAAAACGGATTTATTTCGATGTATTTTATATTCTGAGTCATAGGAATGCCGTACTATTAAGAGGGATGCAGTGTAGTTGATCTAGAATTAGTCTCTATACTCAGATGAATGATAACTAGTTGCACTTGAGAGACACGTAGTTCTTGCACTTGCTCCAGAATTTTTTGTTTTGAAGTTCAAGTCGGACATTCCGATATTGGGTCGGAAGTTTCGAAGATATCAAACATTCCGAAGCATGGTTGTGGCTCAGTCCGAAGCCCCTACAACGTATCGGATTGTCCGATTTTTCGAATCGGAAGTTCCGGTGCCCGTTGTTTTAAAAAAGGGTGCTCTCTATTGAGATCGGAAGTTCCGATGCTGGCACATCAGAAGTTCCGATGCCTGTTGGTTTCGTTTAGGGTGCTCTCTGTTGAGATCAGACCTTTCGAAAATTAGAATCGGAAGTTCCGAACTAGTTAAATCCCACTTTGGGAACTCTCTGTGCGTTTCGGATGTTTCGAATACATGAATCGGACATTCCGATGTTGACTTAGAAAGTTTTTGTCGAGGTCTATCTCTGTAAGCTTCAGAAGTTTCCATGGTGAAATCGGAAGTTCCGATGCATCTAGTTTTCGACCGCTGAGACTTTCCAACTTCTAGAAGTTTACACATATCGGAAGTTCCGATGTTTGGTTCGGATATTCCGATGTGTGGCTGAGTCAGGGTATAACGGCTAGTTTTGAGCTAAAACTATAAATACCCCTCACCCTCTCCTTTTGAGGGTTACACACTTGCTTTTGCTGAACCCTTGAGCACTTTGAGCACATCCTAGAGCATTCTTGAGCGCTCCTCTTCGATCTTAGTGATCATCTAGAGAGTGAGGATTAGAAGTGTGATTGAGAGCTAGAACAAGAGTCAATCATTCATCTTGAGCACTAGAGAACTTCTCCAAGATCATACTATGGTGCATTTATTACTCTTGGAGGTTGAAGGACTCCTAGACGGCTAGGCGTCTCTCACGAGCTCCCGACGGTTGTGGGAAGCCATGAGAAGTTTGTGAAGGCCCGTTTCGCCTCCGAAAGGGAAGAAACGAATAGTCGAACCAAACTTCAAGTGTGACCGAGGTTTGGGAGGAAAGGGTTGAAAAAGACCCGGCTCTTTGTGAGCATCCTCGACGGAGACGTAAGATCCCCTCAAGGATCCGAACTCCGGGAAACAAATTCTTGTCTCCTTTGTATATGTTTTTCATCTTGTTAGTACTCTAGTCTAGATAGCTCACGCTTTCTTGCTCTCAACTAGAATAGAAGAAGCTTGTGGATTGCTAGACGTCTTTTCTGTTGTTGAATTTCAGTACTGATCGGATATTCCGATACTATACCGGAAATTCCGACATCATCGGAAGTTCCGATATTGGATCGAAAAATCCGATACCTTTTCCGCTGCAATAAATTTCGTTTGAAATTTTAAATATCCTATTCACCCCCCTCTTGGTAATTATCACATCTTTTCAGATTGACCACAACCCAAATCAAATGATTGAAACTTATTTTTGTCTTAACTATATTAGTGCTACTAAAGTTTCATATGCTCAAGAACTTTTGATTGTCCTTAATCAACAAAGCACACCATCATTGATATAGTTCTTTGATGATTGAACGACAACTGAACACAATTTAAATTGAATTTAATTTGTTATGAGTATATTTCAACTACACAATCCTCATATACTTAATTTGATGGGTTTCAAAGTAATGATCCAATTGATATGGAATGATGGAAATGGATCAATACTATGAAGCCATCGAACATAAAATACTCTCTATTAAATGTTTGCATATATATAATTGAACTTGAACCAATATGCACATATCCAATTTGATATTTCTTTGGAGTTTATCCTATATTGACATGAATATACTACAATTGCATATTTTATATACTCAAGGATTTATTTCAATGTAAAGATTATTAATTTATGCGGCAAGATGAAAGAGATCAATACTATTGAAACTTCAAGGTAAAGCATGAACTCCCTCTGAATGTGTGCATTCATGTATGCATGGAATTGAAACATTATACACATCTTAAGGTTGAAACAAATGGTGTAGGTCACACTTTATCTTGAACCTAAGGAATGCATCTAGAAACAATAAAGTTGCATTTGATACATACCTTTTGGATTTCTATTTTTCAATTATATAATACTAATAAAAATATACTCAATAAACAAGTTAGTCTTGTATTTGTATTTATTAATATTATCATGAATTTGATATCCAAGGAATGTAACAATATATATCACTGAGGCATCGAATGCATACATTTGATAATTCCATCCTTTCATCCAAATGAGACTAATTAAAAATAAACTCAATAATAATGTTAGTCTCACAATAATTAGATTTGTTATTAATTATTAATTAATCATTAATCACTAAAATCAAATGGAGCTTGAACTTACAAAACTCATAGCAGAAGTTTATCTTCCCAAATTATCCCTTCCTTCTCACACTACCCTAAAAAACGGAGAATTGGATTATCATGTGAATCCCACATGAAAATGAGACCAAAGGAAATGGTTAGAATAGGTATTTAAATGCCTCACAAAAAATTAGAGGATTTTTTAGATAAGATGTTAGAGAGAGAAAAAAAAGAAGGTGCATAAGACTTCTCATAGTAAAAACAACATGAGGTTAAGGAGCAAGCATAGCTCGCTTGGCAAGTTCGCTCGTATGCGAGCTACCCACTAGTGTTCAAACCTTGGGTTCGACACTGGTGGCTTACCTTTTCCCTTGGGTGTCTTAGGTGGAAAATTACATGCACATGTAGGTGGCTAGCGATGCAACCACATGTGTGTGTGTGGGTGTGAGTGTGCGTATGTGTCATTCCTTGTTGTAAAAGAATAACATGAGGTTTAAGCTCATATTTTTTTCCTATGAAAAATGTAGATGTATTCCAAACCCTCTTAAAAATATATATATTCGAAAGGAATTTGACAACTCAATTTCCAGGTCCCAGCAATCCTTATAGGATAATTAAAATTTTGAATACTCTGAAGTTCCTACAAAAATCCTACAGCCCAAAAAGTTCTTAGTATACAATAATGAAAAGAAGAAAAGTGCTAAGGATTTTTCGATCCTACATTTGATATAGATTTACATAACAACTGATTTTCATAGTGCATAAACCCCGCTAGTATTCTTCAAGGTTTGCATGGTACTTTGAAATGAGGAGGCCAAGAGGCAGAGTTAGCACGCAACAATGGATCATGCCTATCATATCATAATCTTCTTAGATCCTTATATAGATGTTTAAGAGCATTCCAAATATCTTGGTATTTAGTTATTAATTATTGTAAAGTACTCACCTATCATCCTCCCTCTCTTTTCATGTCCTCTTTCTCACTTTCTCACATTTTCTTTCTTTTTCTTGGTCTGAGTGGCTAGGTTGTTACTCACGTAACCTCTTAAAAAAATCTGATGTAGCAAGAGTGCCCTAACACACGGTGATGGATCATAAGTATGTACTACAAATGTACCATATCAGAATCTTCTTAGTGGGTAAGGATAAGCGGGTGGCCTAGGATAGCGGTTGAATGGAATGGATGTTTCTGTGCTATTTGGTTTCATTATTTTGGGTGAATGGAATGGTTCAACATCTATAGAAAATATTTCTCAAATTTGTATCCTACCATCAATGATAGAATGATTCCATTCAATTAACCAAATATATAGATAATTTTTTTCTTAAATACCACATAGTATAAGCAACCAAACACACATACATACACGCATATGGTAAAAGTTATGTCTCTTCACAATTTTTTTGGTGTGTGCGTGTGATATGCCTTGTGCGTCCTCTGTGTACTCTGTCTAAAAGAAGAAAGAAAAATGCGGGCTATAATTCAAGCTAGAATAATGTACTTATCGGCTAAATGACAATTTTATTATGGGCCTAAGGCCATCTCTAACAGCGTTCTCTAAAGTTGAATCCCTACATCCCCATATACATAATTCCCTAAAAAGATTCCTTCCCTATATCTCTTCCCTCTCCAACAGCATTCCCCAAAATCCTACTCTCTATTTTCTCCCTCTTATATTATAACGATATTTCAGAACCACCATATGAACAACATTTATTTTTTACTGAAAAAATTTGAACGGCTATTTTTAAATGCGAAAATTAAAATTTAAAATTTAATCTAACGGCCATCGTAACAGCTATATTGTAACGGCTATATTATAACGGCTATGTTTTTTTTGGGCTATATATGCACAATACATTTCAAAATGCAGTCAAAGTAGTAAACTACACATTCATATAGACTGTCCAATCAAACAATATACTGATAATCAAGTGATGCAAGAATGGTCAGTTGGTTCCTTATCAGAAACCTATAGTGTTCATCAGCAAGATTATGTTATCACTTATCAGAAGATTTAAAGAATCATCAAGTAAAATAAGCTTATGTTCAAATGGTGAAAGATAAATTGATCATTGGTTCCTAGAAAGCACAAAAACCTACAATATACTGATAATTGTTAAAATACAGCAACGGTTTGATAGCAAGTATAATCAGGAAAGTAGCCACATTCTTACGCTGATCACCTTGAAGCTGAATGACCTGTGTAAGTTCAAGCTCTATTGGTTTTGGTGATTGGTGTTAGATTAATGCTTAATCTTGTTTAATGACAAACCTAATCTTTAATGAGACTAACATGTTCATTGAGCTTATTGTTAGTAGTCTCATATTTGGATGAAAATGAAAAACCCAAAGTATGTATGCGTATTCATTCTATTATTCATTGCATACTTTGGGTTTAAGTTAAAGTATGAATTTTCCATTGCCTCATCCACAAAATGTGCATTATGTTTCATAATCCATATATTACATGGATGCACATCTTCATGGGGAGTTCAAGCTTTAACTTGAAGTTTTCATTAAGTATTGATCTGTTCTTCACTCCATATATAAAATGATCAATACATTGAAACATATCCGTCAGTATATATTTTGAATGCCTAATTGTAGTATACTCATGATAATATAGGATGAACTCCAATACAATCAATTTGAATATGTGCATATTGATTCAAAGTCAATAATATGCATGCACATATACTTGTGGGGTTTATTCTATAGTTGATGGCTAAGAATAATGATTATATTCATATATTCCACATATTATGGATCATTACTTATCATCAACATGAGTATATGAAAACTTGTGTAGTTAGTATATACTAACATCAATTTAAATTGAGTTCATTTGTCTTATTAATCATTAGAAAACAATTCATCATGTGTTGATGGTGTTTCTTGATTAATTAAGGACAAATGGATAGTTCTTAAGTGTAATGAAGCATGTGTTGCATCATTGTGCTTAAGACACATTTAATTCATTAAATTGATTTAGGTTGTGCTCAATCCATATAAGTGGTATCCATTATGTATTAATGGAGTGCAAAGATGATTGAGACAACCATGTTTGTTGGACTAACCATTTCCTATGAGTTGTGACGAAATATGATTAGTTATAAAGGTTGAAAAGAAGAAGAAGGTTTATCAAGAGGAGATGAACAGGTTTATAGAGCCGGGTGTCAAACTTGAAGTGAAGATTAACTGAAGATCATAAAGACTTCAAGGAAGCTAGGCGACTGTCCCGGGGAGAAAAAGATTTAAGATCTTAAAGACCCCAAAGAGGATTGCTCGCATGCGACGCAAAGGTATAACTAGATAGGCTAAGAATTTTCTTAGCTTTGTGTCTAGTTTTAGTGCCATACTATTAAGACGGGTTGAGTAGTTAGCTTGAACTTCATCATTGGTGATGAACTCAATCCATAGTCACTTGAGCTCAAAGTTATTCTTCTTATGTGGATTTTGCATGGTGCTAACCATTTCTGTAACACCCCAATTTTTTGCTTTTCATGAATTTAATTGAAATTTTATATTTTTGAGATTTTTTGGAATTTTTTGGGATTTATTTGGATTTATTTGGATTTAATTTGAATTTATTCCATTTTGGGATAATTAAATAATTAAAAGTTTTAAATAAGATAATTTTGGAAATATTTTATTTGAGTCCAAAATGCCCTAAAATGTTTTCTAGAATTTTTCTGGGATTTTTCTGAGTATTTTTCTATTTTTCCCGAATTAAATGAATATTCTGCGAATTATTTCATTTATTTAATCGCTGGAATTAGTCGGGTCTAGTACTATTCCTCTGACCCGAGTCAAACTCGAGTCCGACCGAGGCAGTCGTGCTACGTGACTCGGTCCAACCGCACCGCGCCTAAACCCGAACCCTAGCCGATCCATCGTTGGATCGAAATCCAACGGCTTGGCGCCGCCCACATCGGCGCGTGCGCATGACTGTCGATCGAGACACGTGGACGGCTCCCCGCTGTCGTCCCCGATCTGGACTCACCGCTAGGGTTCCGAGTCGAGTACGCCGCCGCGCAACGGCTGTGCCGCTGATTCCGCGCCGGGCCCGCATGCCTAGACTCCCATTTATACCCCGTCGAGACCGCCGCCTCGAGCTCTTTGGTGCGCGCTTCTAGCTCTCGCAAAGACGAAGCCGCCGCCACGCCGAAATCTCGCCAGAGTAGGCGCCTGCGCCGCCACGGTTTTGGCCGTTTTCCACCACCATTGAGCCACGCCGGCCCGAATCGACCCAAGATCCAGACTCCCTGTGGCAAGACGCATCCGGGAGTAGCATCCACCTCACTGGAGACCGCCAAATCCGTCGTTCCCGAGGTCATCGTCTTCGGCTCCGGCAACGTCGCGCCGCCGCACGGCCATCACTGCTTTGTGCTCGGACAGCTGTTGGTTCTCCATCGTGCGGTTCAGGTGAGTCCACGTCGCCGTCCCCGTAGATCCTTTGGGATTCAATCTCAACCGTAGAAATTAGATCATACGGTTATGAGTAGATCGCGTGTTGCAGTTTAGATCTAATAGCAGCCGCTGGATCTAGATTCCATGCACCAGATTGAGCCACGTATTCCCTTAACCGCACTATGCTAGAATTAGATCTGGACCATAGTTTTGAAATAGTGCAGCTTAGATCTAGATGCGTAGACGCGTTGAGCGTGCGCCACGTGGCCCTGGCCAAGCCACTCGTGCGAGCGCACGTGAGTCGCTGACATGCGGGGCCCGCATGTCAGTGTTTGCTGGTTCGGTGGACCAGATCTACCGTGGACCGAACCAAGACCGTGCGCTGCGTCCACGGCACAGTGCCGCCACGCGTCAGCACGTGGTTCGGCAACGTGTCGCGATGACATCATGCTGACGTCAGCATGGACGCCGGCCAGGATGACGTCAGCATTGACACGTGGTAGCTTCCTGGTGTTGACACGTGTCACCGGTGACGCAATAAACGATTTTCCGAAAAAGAAATTGATTATTTGAATCGGTTTATTGATTTTAAATATATTTCAAACTTCAAACGCTTATAACTTTTGCATTTTAATTCCGATTTGGGCGATTTCAGTTTCTAAATTTTTGTAAAATTGAGCTCTATTTATTGGTGAATTTATTTGAATTTTTGGACACTTTTTGTCTACTGTTTATTTATTTATTGCTATTTGTGCGCTTACGAGTAGACGTCGAAGTACCCGAGGGCTTCGAAGGTGAAGTTTTGACCCCAGGAGCCAGCTCAAGACCAAGAGAAGTACTTTTTGAAGGCAAGTTATGATTTGATCATATTGCTCCTATTTTTGAAAATTAGTTCGATTTAAATTATTGCATGCTAGTTTAATTAGAAATTGTTTTAATTATCTCTCGGAATTAGGTAGATGCCAAATTGCAGTATGACACCTTGACTATTTAATTATGTGTCATGAACCCTTGTCACCCTAGTTGGGGATCATATTAGTTGGTCATTATTAAATTGCCGACATTGGGTATTTAGACCGTTGTAGTATATGGCTTAGACCTGCTACGTAAACATGACATGATTTTGGACAATCAAATGTTAATATTGACTTAATGAGATATTGAACCTATTTTTGAGAAGTATCATGTGTTGTGATGTTAATGACGGCGCGTGGTGCATGGTAATCAACTGGGTTTGATAAATAGATTTAGACTGGGGCAAGTGGCAAGAATGATCGAGTGGGCCATGTGTGGCATTGGGAAAGTCGTTTTGGTTCTTTAGGTAGTCTTGCCTTGGTCGCCCTAAGGACTTAACCTTGCAAGCCTTTGAACTGGGTCAAACGTGCAACCACATGACTGGAATGGGACGGTCCTAGTTGAGTAAGTTACTAATAACTTGCTTGTGGTACCTCGGGGTGTCAATTACACCTTTTGTGTAGCTTGAAGGGAGGAGCGTACCAGGGCTACGACATGGTACCCGTCCAACGGTATGTCGGTCCCATACTTCGCCTCCACTGAGGGAAGGGATGGTGTGTGGCAAAAACCGAATAGGTTCACTTGTATAGTTTGCGGTTTCCGAAAGGCTTTGTTACGATCACTCGCCTTTGTGGCGTTTGACTGTATCTTATGGGTAAAGTGCATAACCTCTGCAGAGTGTACAAATCTATTCGAATAGCCGAGTCCGCGGCACTGGACACTACTCGGGGATTACAGACAAGGGTCAGACTTTCATGAAAATAACTTGGTTTGGAAAATGCTGGAATTGGGACATGTGAGTTGGACTTAGGATGTTGAATGTTTTACTTATGAAATGTCTATGAAAGTTATTATCTGTATTACTGTTTTACTACTTTACAATCTATTATTGTATTTATGAATGTTGTTTGCTGCAAATGAACAATGAGCCATTCCTTTGTACTAAGCCATGCATGTAGAACATTAGTTTGCATTCTGTGCATGACTTGCTAAGTACCAAGTACTCACCCCTTACAACTACAACATCAGTTGAAAAAGAATCGAATTGGGCGACGTGGCACAACGCTGGCCGTTGGATCAAAATCCGACGGCCACGCGCGTTAGGATTCGGCTGGCTCGGTCGGGCTTGAGTCCGGTTCGAGTCAGACTCGGACTCGAGTTTGACTCAGCTCGGACTCGGTCGGATGAACAGTACAAACCCACTCGGCAATTTCCAGCGATTTAATATTCCAAATAATTTCTAGAAATTCAAATAATTTAAGAAAAAAAGCAAAATAATCAGAAAAATTCCAGAAAAATTATGGAAAATACTTTGAGACATTTTGGACTCAAATAAAATATTTTCAACAAAATTTTATTTATAACTTTTAATTCTTTAATTATTTCAAAAGGGAATAAATTCAAATTAAATCCAAATAAATTCCTAAAAGTTCCAAAAATTCACCAAAGTGCAAAATGACATTCAAATTCCTGAAAAGCAAAAATTTGGGGTGTTACAGCAGCCAGTAGGGTACAGTGAGGCGTTGTTATACATGCAACGAACCAGGACACTTCTCCAACAATTGCCCCAAGAAGACAACAGGAGTGACCCCAGTTTGCTTTAATATGGAATCCACGCCAGCAAGAGCACCTACACCAGGAACAAACCGTGGAGCCGTACAGCCCGGAGGCACAACCCAGACAGTGGTGAGAGGTCGCATCAACCATATCACCGCAGAGGCATTGCAGAATGCTACAAATGTCGTACTGGGTAAGTTACTTATCAACTCAGTACCTGCAATAGTTTTGTTTGACTCTGGAGCTTCGCATTCGTTTATTTCTCGAGCTTTTATTTCTAAGAATGATTTGGAGGTTGTGGATCTTAAATGCACGCTTATAGTTCAAACCCCTGGGTTAGAACTCCGATCTCAAGTAGGATGTTCTGGGGTGAGAGTACTAATAGATGGGGTAGAGTTCCTAGCGAACCTTATTATATTGGGAACCCAGACCTTAGATGTCATTTTGGGAATGGATTGGTTGTCCAAGCACAAGGCCATGCTCGACTGTGGAAGAAGGATCATCTCTGTTGAGAGCCCATGTGGAAGAAAAGTGGAATTCCAAGCGACTGCCGTCCGTGAAGGACAGTTGATGGTCAACAGTGCGAAGGAAATCAGCATAGAGGATGTCTCAGTGGTGAATGAGTATTCCGATGTTTTTCCTGAAGATTTACCTGGTATGCCGCCAGACAGGGACATAGAATTTGTGATTGAGTTAGTACCTGGAACAACACCGATAGCAAAGAGGCCCTATCGGATGTCAACTGAGGAATTGGTAGAGATGAAGAAACAACTTGAAGAGTTGATGGAGAAAGGGTTCATCAGACCGAGTTCGTCGCCATGGGGAGCACCAGTTCTGTTCGTCAAGAAGAAGGACGGGAGTTTCAGGATATGCATAGATTACCGTGCACTCAATGAAGTCACTGTGAAGAACAAGTACCCGCTACCCAGGATCGATGACCTGTTTGACCAGCTGAGAGGAGCCGGAGTTTTCTCCAAGATTGACCTGAGGTCAGGATATCACCAGCTGAAGATCCGATCGGAGGATATTCCGAAGACCGCATTCTCATCGAGATATGGACATTACGAGTTCACTGTTATGTCCTTTGGTCTGACGAATGCACCCGCATATTTCATGAATATGATGAATAAGGTTTTCATGGAATATTTGGACAAGTTCGTTGTCATATTCATAGATGACATCCTAGTCTACTCTAAGACCAGAGAAGAACACGCAGAACACCTAAGGTTAGTGTTGGAGAAGCTAAGGGAACAGCAACTCTTCGCCAAGTTCAGCAAGTGTGACTTCTGGAAGGACAAGGTAGAATTCCTTGGATATGTGATGACCGCAGAAGGAGTTGCAGTTGACCCAAGCAAGGTGGAAGCCATGTTACATTGGGAACAGCCGAAGACAGTAACCCAGATCCGTAGTTTTCTGGGGATGGTTGGTTACTACCGCCGTTTCATTGAAGGCTTTTCAACGATTGCGAGACCTCTTACGCAATTGTTGAAGAAAGAAAAGAAGTTTACTTGCACGACGGAGTGCGAGAAAGGTTTCCAAGAACTAAAGAAGCAATTGACATCAGCGCCGGTGTTAGTCCTACCTGATGTTAATCAACGCTTTGATATCTATTGTGACGCATCGCGTGTAACACCCCATTTTTTTGCTTTTCATGAACTTAAATGAAATTTTGCACTTTGGTGAATTTTTGGAATTTATTTGGATTTAATTTGAATTTATTCCCTTTTGAAATAATTAAAGAATTTAAATTTATAAATAAAATTTTGTTGGAAATATTTTATTTGAGTCCAAAATGTCTCAAAGTGTTTATCAGAATTTTTCTGATTATTTTGCTATTTTTCCTGAATTATTTGAATTTCTAGAAATTAATTTGAATATTAAATCGCTGGAAAATGCCGAGTGGGTTTGTACTGTTCCACCGACCGAACCCAAGTCAGACTCGAGTTCAAGTCCGACCCGAGCTAGACGCAACCCTAACCCGTGCGACCGTTGGATCGAGATCCAACGGACGCGATTGCGCCACGTCGCCCACGTGCGACCCGAGCCGAAGCCGTCCGCGCCCGTGCGATCTGCGCCATTGATCGTACCACGTGGATGGCCCGCGTGTGTCCACGTCACCCTCTCCGTGTCGCCGCCGGACTCCGCCGCCGCCCGCGTGTGGGCCTCGGTTTCCGCAATTTTCACGGAAGCCGAGACCCCTATTTAATGCGCCGCCACCCCTGCCGTGAAGCCCTCTTCTGTGCGCACCCGTAGCCCCAATCCGTCGAGGTTGAGCCGCCGCCGTTCGCCCGCAAGAGCTCGCCGAAGTTGGAGAAGAAGCCCGCCGCGGTTCTTCGCCATTTCCCACCGCGTCCGTCGTCCTCCGCTGTGAATGTGCCCAGATCTGGAACCGCAAGGACGAGCCGCACCTGGGAGTCCCATCCACTTCGCCGGAGCATGCCCGCAACGCCGTTCCCCGCGTCGTTGTCTTCGTCTCCGACAGCCTCAGCCCCGCCGTGCCATCGCCGACCTCGCGAGCTCCGTCAGCCATTAGATCTTCATCGGACGGCTACGGTGAGTCCACGTCACCCCGTTAGATTTCACGTTTCGGTTTTTAGATCTAAACCCAGCCGTTGGATCTAAATCCAACGGCTTAGATTAAGCCACGTGGTCGTGAACTGCACCGTGCTTGGATAGATCTCAGCCGTTAGATCTAGATCGTACGGTTAGGGTTAACCCACGTTGAAGCGTTAGATGCAACCCCAGCCGTTCGATCGAGATTGAACGGCGTAGGTCGTGCCACGTGTCGCCACCCGGGTCATGCCACGCCACCCCACGGTGAGGCAAAACCCGATCGAATCTGGACCGTACGATCCAAATCGAACGGCCCAGATTAGCCGCGTTGCACCGCAACGTGCGGCATTGGATCCAATCTGGACCATTGATTTTCAAATCAACGGCACAGATCGTGCCATGTGCGCGGAGCGGCAAACACGATCGGCCACCGCGATCTCCGTGGCGTCACCGTGGCGTCGTGGGCCAGCGTGTCGGCGGGCCGCCAACGGCTCCATGACGTCATCTGTGACGTCATGCTGACGTCACGGGTGGGGCCCGCGTGTCAGTCCGCTTGGCCGAAGAGCGATGACGTCAGTGCTGACGTCATCCAGTGGGTCCCACGTGTCAGTGACACGTGAACCCGTGGACCGGGTCTACGGTGGATTGAGCCCGAGCCGTGGACCAAGTCCATGGACCCGCTGATGTCATGTTAATGCAATAAATCGATTTTTCTTTAGAAAAATAATTCGGTGGTAATTCAAATCCCATGCTGACGTCATAAATCGGATTTTTCAATAGAAAAATAAATGAATTAATTCGGTTTATTTATTCATTTGAATTTTCAAACTTTAAAAGCTTATATCTTTTGCGTTTTAACTCCGATTTGAACGATTCCAATTTCTAAATTTTTATAAAATTGAGATCTACTCAAATATGAATTTTAATTAATGTTTGGACATGAATTTTTCTCTGTTTATATTTAATTAATAGATTCTTTAAACTTTAAACAATTATAACTTTTGCATTTTAACTCCGATTTGAGCGATTCAAATTTTGAAAATTTTTGTAAAATTATGCCCTTTCTGTTTATGGACTTTATTTGATGTTTTAGGCAATGTGCATGTACTGTTTTATTTATTTATTGCTATTTGCACGCATTACGAGTAGATGTTGAAGTACCTGAAGGCTTCGAAGGAGAAGTGTTGACCCAGGAACCAGCTCAAGACCAAGAACAAGTACTCTTTGAAGGCAAGTTATGCTTTGACCATATTGATCCCATTTTTTCTATCTGATTTAAATTATTGCATGCTAATTCAGTTAGAAAATGCTTTAAATAATTCTGGGAAATTAGATAAATGCCAAATTGCAGTATGACACCTTGATTAATTACTTATGTGCCATAAACCCTTGTCACCCTAGTTGTGGATTATTTAGTTGGACATTATTAAATTGCCAACATGGGTAATTAGACCGTTGTAGTATATTGCTTAGACCTGTCATGTAGTCACAACATGATTTTGGATGATTACATGTTAACATTGACTTAATGACATATGAAACATGTTTTTGAGAAGTGTCATGTGTCATTGATGTTGTTATCGATGACACGTGGTGCATGGTAATCAACTGGGGTTTGACAAATAGATTTAGACCGGGGCATGTGGCAAGAATGATCGGGTGGGCCAGTTGTGGCACCGGGGAAGTTGATTTGGTTCTTCGGGTAGTCTTGCCCTGGTCACCCTAAGGACTTAACCTTGCAAGCCTTTGAACTGAGTCAAACGTGCAACCACATGTATGTAATGGGACGGACCTAGTTGATTAAGTTGCTAATAACGTACCTGTGGGACCTCGGGGTGTCAACTATACCTTTTGTGTAGTTGTACGGGGGAGCGTACCGGGGCTGCGGCCAGGTACCCATCTAACGGTTGATTGGCCTGGACTTCGCCTTTGCTAAGGGAAGGGTTAGTGTGCAATAACCGGGGAGGCCCACTTGTGCTGTTAGAAGTTTTCGAAAGACTTTGTTATGGACACTCGCTTTTGTGGTGTTTGGCTGTATCTTGTGGGTAAAGTGCATAACCTCTGCAGAGTTAAAATCTATTCGAATAGCCGAGTCTGCGGCATTGGACATTGCTCGGGAATTACAGCCAAGGGTTATACTTTCACAAAAATGACTTGACTCTAGAAAGATGGCTGGTTTGGAAAGATGAATTGGGCCTAGGATCGAAAAATGCTGTATTCGTGAGATCATTGTGAAACGTACTCTATTCATTATTGTTTTACCGCTTGCAATCTATTATTGTATTTACTCAAGCTACTTTACTGCAAATGAACCTGTTAGCCTATCCTTTGTAATAAGCCATGCATGTAGAATATTAGCTTGCATTCTGTGCATGACTTGCTGAGTACCAAGTACTCACCCTTGCCATAATACAACATCAGTTGAAGAAGAATCGACGCCAGCCTTGGAGGAAGAGTACCAGGATGAGCCGTCTAACTAGGGAGCGGGCCCAGTCAGTTGCCTGTGGTATACTAGATGGTGCCACGGAATCTATTTTATTCCGCTGCAGTTATTTCTCTTTTAATAAGTTTTCGCCCTGTGAGGCGTATCTTTGTAACTTGGCCATAAGGTCGAGCAACCAGTTTGGTTAATTAAGTAAAGTACACTACTATTTCGTTGAGTATGATTGTGATATTTACCGATGTTGAGACTGTGTGCATGTCGGGACCCCGAATTTGCAAATCCGGACCCTCTGTGTATTCAACATGGTCAAAGCACAACTTGCCTTCAAAAAGTACTTGTTCTTGGTCTTGAGATGGATCCTGAGTCAATACTTCTCCTTCGAATCCTTCCGGCACTTCAACGTCTACTCGTAAAGCGTGCAAATAGCAAATACACGAATAAACAATAGGCAAAAAGTGTCCAAACATCTAAATAAAATCCATAAACAGAGAGAGCATAATTTTATGAATTTTTAGAAACTGGAATCGTCAAATTTGGAGTTAAAATGCAAAAGTTATGATTATTTAAAGTTTAAATAATTAATTAAATAATTTTACAGAGAAAAACTTTACTCCAAAAATTAAGTAAAATTTATATTTAGGTAGATCTCAATTTTATACAAATTTAGAAATTTGAATCACTCAAATCGGAGTTGAAACGCAAAAGTTATAAGCGTTTGAAGTTTGAATCAAAATCTGAAATCATTATTTCGAATTAATAAATCATTTTTTTTCGGAAATTATTTATTGCGTCATGGGTGACACGTGTCGGCTCCTGATTGGCTGGCTGACGTCAGCCGGCTCATGGGCTCAGTCCACGGCTTGGCTCGATCCACGGTGGACTCGGTCCACGGCTCGGGTCGCTGACAGGTGGGACCACTTGGATGACGTCAAGATCGACGCGTCACCACGCCAACGCCGCTATCGACAAGCGGGCCCCACCGTGACGCCGGCCGATGACGCCAGGGTGCGGTTTCTTGTCCGCCGACACGCGGGCCCCGCGTGTCAGAGACACGCGCTCGCGTGTGTGCGACGTGGCCAGGGTACACGTGGCACGATCGTGTCCGTTGATTTGAAAATCAACGGCCACGATTAGATCCAGGGTTAACACGTTGAAAACTACACGGTGATCGTGGGCCGTTGGATCTAGATCGAACGGTCCAGATCTAACCCTACGTTAACGCTGCTACAGCACGTGGTGATCGTGGGCCGTTGGATCTTGATCCAACGGTCCAGATCTAATCGGGTTTGGAAGCACGTGACTCACCGCTGCCGTTCGATCGGGATCGGATGGTCCAGAAGCTTCGCACTGGTGATGGCGGCGCGGCGGGGCTCGGGCTACCGGAGACGAGGACGGCGACCTTCCGTGCGGCGTTTCCGAGGGTCTCCGGCGACGTGCGTGGTCACGTTCGAATCGCCCTGGCTCGGGGATCCCGGATCTGGCCTCCTTCTTCTCAGGCGACGGCGGACGGCGGCGGAAGGTGAGAAAAACCAACACAAGGCCCTAAGCTACTACGGCGAGCAATCCCGGGCAAGCGGCGGCTGCTAGGGTTTAGCGAGCTAGGGCAAAAGCGGCGGTCACGGCGGTCTCGGGCAGACCGGGCTTTAAATAGCCTCGGCTTCGCTCAATCAGTAAACCCTAACGGATGCGGCGGAGGACGCTGGCGATCCGATCCGGACTCGGGCGGAGACGACGACCAGCGGCCGTACACGTGTCCGATCAACGGCCACGATTGCCATCGAATCGGTGCGGCCCAATCCTGACCGTTGGATCTCGATCCAACGGTCGGGATCAATTAGGTTTAGGGCTGGTTCGGTCGAGTCACGTGGCTCGGGTCGGACTCGAGTCCGACTCGGGTTCCGACTCGGTCGGATGAACAGTACTTGACCCGACTTGATTTTCCAGCGATTTAATATTTAAAATAATTCCCAGAAATTCATTTAATTCATTAAAAATAGCAAAAGACTCAGAAAAATTCCAGAAAAATTCTGGAAAATATTTTAGGGTATTTGGGACTCAAATAAAATATTTCCAACAAAATTTTATTTGCAAAGTTTAATTCTTTAATTATTTCAAAATGGAATAAATTCAAATAAATTCCAAATAAATCCAAATAAATTACAGAAAATTCCAAAAATTCACCAAAGTGCCAAATCACACATGAATTTAAGAAAAGCAAAATTTTGGGGTGTTACAAACCTCCCCCCTTAACAGAATCTCGTCCCCGAGATTCAGGGCTTACTAAAGGAATAGGTTCGGAAACTCTTTCTTCAAATCCTCTTCGCGTTCCCAAGTCGCTTCGCTTTCTTCATGATTGCTCCACTGAACTCTACAGAAACGGGTTGACTTGTTCCTCGTCTCTCGATCCATTGTGTCTAGAATCTTCACGGGATGCTCCTTATAAGTCAAATCTTCTTGCAACTCAATTGACTCTAGCGGTGTCTGTTCCTCAGGTACTCGGAGACACTTCTTCAATCGGGACACATGGAATACGTCATGTACTCCTCGCTAACGATTGTGGCAACTCCGGTGATAAGCAACTTCGCCTCATGCGGCTCAAAATCTTAAATGGTCCAACATAAAGGGGTGCGAGATTCCCTTTGGCAAGGAACCTCTTAACTCCCCGAGAGGCGTAACTCGAGGTATACAAAGTCTTACGGTTCAAAACTCAAGTCTGGCGACGATTGTCAAGATAACTCTTCTCGCCGTGATTGGGCTATCTTCAACCTTTCCCTAATCATGGCAATCGCTTCTTGACTTCTTGAAGAATATCAGGTCCAAAGACACGGCGCTCGCCGGTCTCATTCCAATTCAATGGCGTCCGACAGGGTCGACCATATAGTGCCTCAAAAGGTGACATCTGTAAACTAGCCTGGTAACTATTATTATAACTGAACTCGGCATACGGCAAACTCTTATCCCAAGAGGTAGCATAAGCCAATGCACACGCTCTCAACATATCCTCCAGAATCTGATTGACTCTTTCAGTCTATCCATCCGTCTGTGGATGATAGGCTGTACTGAAGTTTAATCGGGTTCCCATGGCTTCATGCAACTTATTCCAGAACCTTGAGGTAAATTGGGTACCTCTGTCCGATACAATCCTCTTTGGCACTCCGTGCAAACAGACGATCCTGATCATGTACAACTCTGCTAACTTATCTCCCGAGTAAGTGGTCTTTACGGGGATAAAATGGGCTACTTTGGTCAAGCGATCCACTATAACCCATATGGAGTCATAACCTCCTTGAGTCTTAGGCAAACCGGTAATGAAATCCATTCCGATTTCCTCCCACTTCCACTCAGGTATTTTCAGTAATTTGTAGCAATCCTGCTGGTCTACGATGCATTGCCTTGACTCTCGGCATACGTCGCATAATGCAACATGCTCGGCAACTTCACGCTTCATGCTCGGCCACGAGAATCTTTCCTTCAAATCTGATACATTTTGGCGCTTCGGGATGAATTGAATACTTGGAGTCATGGGCTTCTTCTAGAATCAATCGCTTGACTCCTTTTTGTTCTAAGACACAAATCCGATCCTTCATCCATAACGTGCCTTGCTCATCCAACTTGAAATCCTTTGCCTTGCCTTCTTCCTTGATGGACTTAATCCTGCGGATCTTGTCATCATCCTTCTGTCCTTCCCGGATCTGATCCTCTAGGGTAGGCTTCACTTCCGATGCGGCCAAGAATCCGCTAGGTACCACCTCAATCTTCATTCTCTGGAAATCCTCACACAGCTCATCCTGACTTGTGGCTAGCAACATTAGGGATGTGATCAGATCGGATACGGTCGAATATCGTCCTATTCATATCCGTATCTGTATTTTTTATCGAATACAGAATCGAATACGAATAGTATCGAATACAGAATCGAATACGAATTATACAGGATAATATCGGTTACGAATATAGATCGAATACGGATCGGAATCAACATGGATACGAATAATATTAGTCGGATATTTTTAAATCCAATTTTAGTTTTTTTCCAAAATCGGTCCAAATTTAAATTCAAAATTCCAAAAGAAACATATTTGTATGTCTTTTTTTTGCCTTTTTATCCCTAGCTTGTCATACATGTGACTATGTGAGTAACAATGTACCCCATTGCAATAATTGAACCAAATGATTTGCAGCTGGCATATGCTGCTGAATCCTAAGTAGCCCTCCTGAAACGCCACTTGCCAATTTCTATACCACATTTACCCAAATATCTCCAAATTAGCATCTAGCACACATGAACACATTATATATTGTCATCCAATGCAGACCCCAGTCTCTGAAACAATGAAACATGTTAAATTGTTAATGTGTTATTCTGAAACGTGTTATTCGGATAATATCCGTATGTCATATTCGGATATTATCCGAACAAAAACTCGGATATTCCGTATCCATCGGATAATCAGTGTTCCATATCCGTATCCGTATCCATGTAAATTATCTGTATCCATATCCTTATCCGGGAAATCAACTGGATATCTGTGAATCTATCCAAATCATCATCCAAATCAATTCGGTCGGTCGGTCGGTCGGAAAATATCCGTACCAGTTCCATCCCTAAGCAACATGCTCACAGTATGGCTTTTCCGACTCAGAGCATCGGCTACTACGTTTGCCTTTCCTGGATGGTAATGGATTCCAACATTGTAGTCCTTGATCAACTCTAACCACCTCCTTTGTCTCATATTTAAGTCTGATTGGGTGAAGATGTACTTAAGGCTCTTATGATCCGTATACACTTCACATCTGTTCCCGATCAGATAGTGACGCCATATCTTCAAGGCATGCACTACGGCAGCTAACTCTAGGTCATGTGTCGGATAATTTTCCTCATGCGGCCTCAACTGCCTTGATGCATAAGCGACAACCTTTCCATTCTCGTGACAAGACACATCCAAGTCCTTGGCGCGATGCGTCACAATAAATATCAAAGCTTTGATTAACATCCATTAGTACTAACACCGTGGCCGATGTCAATCGCTTCTTCACTCTGAAATCCTTTCTCACATTCTCAAGCGTCCATGCAAACTTCTTCTCCTTTTTCAGCAATTGCGTAAGAGGTTTCGCAATTGTCGAAAAGCCTTCAATGAAACGGCGATAGTATCCTGCCATTCCAAGGAAACTCTGGATCTGGGTCACAGTCTTCGGTTGCTCCCAATGTAACACCGCTTCTACCTTGCTTGGATCAGCGGCGACTCTTCTGCGGTCATTACATGTCCGAGGAATTCTACCTTGTCCTTCCAAAAATCACACTTCTCGAACTTGGCGAAGAGTTGCTTTGTTCCTCGACTTTTCCAAAACTCGCCTCAAGTGTTCGGCATGTTCATCCTCCTGTCTTGGAGTAGATTAGGATATCATCTATGAACACGACAACAAACTTGTCCAAATATTCCATGAACACCTTATTCATCATATTCATGAAATATCTTTGGTGCATTCGTCGAGACCAAAGGACATAGCTGTAAACTCGTAATGTCCATATCTTGACGAGAATCTTTGTCTTCGAATATCTTACGATCGGATCTTCAAGCGATGGTATCCCGATCTCAGATCAATCTTGGAGAAAACTCCGGCTCCTCTCGGTGATCAAACAAATCATCGATCCTCATTAGCGGATACTTATTCTTCACGGTGACTTCATTGAGTGCACGGTAGTCAATGCACATCCCGAAACTTCCATCCTTTTTCTTGACAAACAAAAGCGGGTGCTCCCTACGGCGACGAACTCCTGGCCTCGATAAATCCTTACTCCATTAACTCTTCAATTTGTTTCTTCATCTCTACCAACTCCTCGGTGGACATCCGATAAGGTCTCTTTGCTATTGGTCTTTGTGCAGGTACAAGCTCTATTACAAACTCTATGTCCCTATGGCGGCATACTGTAGATCTTCAGGAAAAACATCTGGGTACTCATTCACTACTGAGACATCCTCTATGCTGATTGTCTTGGTACTGTTAACCATCATCTGTCCATCTCTAACTGCAGTGGCTTGAAATTCCACTTTCTTTCCACACGGGCTCTCAACTGAGATAGTCCTTCGTCCACAATCCAATACGGCCTTGTGCTTGGATAACCAATCCATTCCCAAAATGACATCTAAGGTCTGGGTCTCCAAAATAATAAGGTTCGCTAGGAACTCTATTCCATCTATTAGTATTCTCACCCCAGAACATCCTACTTTCGTTCGGAGTTCGGAACCAGGGGTTTGAACTAAAAGCATGCATTTAAGTCTTGCAATCCCCAAATCATTTCTAGCAGCAAAGCCTTGTGAAACAAACGAATGCGAAGCTCCAGAATCAAACAAAACTGTTGCAGGTACTGAGTTAACTAGCAACTTACCCAAAGACGACGTCCGTAGCATGCGGTGCATCCGCGGTGACATGGTTGACTCGGCCTCTAACCACGATGCAGGGTGTGGCTCTGTCTTTGGCGTCCTAGCTGGGTGGTTCCTAGATTGAAGCGAATCGGGTCACTCTGCTTGTCTTCTTTGGACAAGCTGTTGGCAAAGTGTCCTGGCTCGTTGCGATTGTAGCTTGGCGTCTCTTTGTTCCTTCATTGCCTGGAGTAAGCGTTTCTAGCGAAGTGGTGCAGTAGTTACGATTGACGGGTCTTGGTCTTTGGTGACGGCATCCTTGTAGCGATTCGTGGTGGAATCGAAAAATTGATTTGGTGCAACTCTCGATCTTTGTTGCGTTCCCTAGCGTGATCCTATTTGTTGCATTCTGCGCTTCTGTTCTCATCCGGTTCCTTGCGCTTGTCCTCAAGAATAAGCGCCTTATTCACCAACTCTTGGAAATCTGGAAAGGTGTGGGTGATCAATCCCACCTGCAATCTGAGTTAAGTCCCTTCATGAAATGAGATCGCCTGGCTTTATCTGTCGCTACATCCTCAGTGCGTAGCGTGCTAGCTGTGTGAACTTGTTCGGGTAGTCGGCCACTTGGCTGATTACCTTGCTTGATGCTCTGAACTCCTCCTTCTTAAGATCCATGATTCCTTCAGGCACGTGATCTTGGCGAAACGCAATCGTGAACTCCTCCCAAGTGATCTCTTGAGGTTCTCTTGCGTGGCGAAGTTCTCCCACCATTCGTAATTTGTCCCTTCCAAGCGATGCGGCGTAGAGTACCTTCTCATTTCCCATGCATTGAGCGATGTGTAGCTTCCTCTCAATTGATCTTAACCAATCATCACCTCCAATGGATTGGCATTCCCGAGAAAAAGTGGGTGGATGAGTCCTCATGAACTCGGCAGTCTTGTATTCTCGGCGTTGTCCTGATTAACTTGATTAGCGAGTGGCCTGGCGATGGACGTGTTGCATTTGTTGCATCATAGCATGCATCAATCGAGTCTGAGCAATGAAAAGCTCCGAAATTCTGCATATCCAGTGGCGGTGCTGGTGCTCCATCATTGGGGTTTTCTGCTGGGCGAGAACCACTTCCACTGCCTCCAAGGTTTCCGTGGGTATTCACCATCTGCCGATTTGCTCTAGGTTTTAGAGATGAGAGGGAAACAAGAATAGACAAGTAATATGGAACTTATGCGGGGCGAAAGGTGTAACTTTTTAAGGTCCAACTTTATTAACTAATCAATAGTAACTTGGTATGGTTGCTTACAATGCCTAAGGGCCTTGCAACACATACTGCACACTCAGCAAGCAATGAAAATCCAATCGATCTAGCACTGGAGTCTAACGCCTAAAGGGTGACTCTTTATTCTAAGACGCGACTCGGCGAAGGAGTCTCACTATAAAACCTACGCTCACTCTTCGAGAAAACCTCCATGGCCTGGGTACGGATGCTGCGGCATAGGCGCGAAACGATTGCCATGTCCAGCAACTGTGTCATCCGTGGTAGTCGAAGAAGCAGTGTCCTCATCGAGATCTGACTCCTCTGGATCTGGTTCATGTAGCTCGAGTACTGGCTCTGGTTCTGGTCCGTACAAAGCCATCTCCAACTCGTCAATCCTTCGCAGAAGGTGTGACACATACTCTTGAGCTTCCCGCCATCTGTTCTTCTCTGTCGTGATCTCCTTGCGGGCCTTCTGTAGCTCCTTGCTTGTATCATCGAGTACATCCTCCTGGGCGACAACAAGTCGTGCCAACTGTGTAACCATGGCATCCTCATCCTGAATCGCCTTCGGGTCAAGAAGGTTATCGCTGCGCGGGTGATAACGGAACACCGTGCTCTCTGTCGGGACCCCGAATTTGCAAATCCGGACCCTCTGTGTATTCAGCACTAGTCCAGGAACGCGCTAGTGCACACAGTCTTAACATCGGTAATTATCACAATCATACCATTCGATACTAATAAAGTACTTTTATTTAATTAAGCAAACTGGTTACTTGACCTTATGGCCAAGTCACAAATGTACGCCTCGCAGGGCGATACTTATTAAGAGAGAAATAGTAGCAGCGGAAAATCAAATAACTTCGTGGCGCCATCCAGTATACCACAGGCAACTGACTGGGCTCGCTCCCTAAGTAGACGGATCCTCTTGGAGTCCCTCCTCCAAAGCTGGTGTGGTCTCCTCCTCAACTGGTGTTGTAGGGTGGCAAGGGTGAGTACTTGGTACTCAGCAAGTCATGCACAGAATGCAAGCTAATATACTATATGCATGGCTTGGTACAAAGGAATAGCTCAAGGTATATTTGCGAAACAAAGATTTGACAAGTAGCATAAGTAGATTCGAAAGCAGTAGAAACAAGTAAAGTATAATTAACTTTTCCAGGAGTTTAGTAAACATCTTTCCCATCCTAATCCACGTTTCCATCAACATTATTATTAATCCAACCCAACCTTTCAAATCCAAGTTATTTTTGAGAAAATCTAACCCTTGACTGTAATTCGGCGATGTCCAATACCGCGGACACGGCTATTCGAATAGATTCTACACTCTGCAGAGGTTATGCACTTTACCCACAAGATACAGTCAAACACCACAAAGGCGAGTTCGTAACAAAGTCTTTGGAAACTTCTAACAATACAAGTGGTCCTCCCGGTTATTGCGCACTAACCCTTCCCTTAGCTAAGGCGAAGTCTAGGCCAATCAACCGTTAGATGGGTACTGGCCTCGGCCCAGACGCTCCCCGCACAACTTACACAAAGGGTGTAGTTGACCTCCGAGGTCCCACAGTGCGTTATTAGCAACTTAGTCAACTAGGTCCGTCCCATTCTGAGACATGTGGTTGCACGTTAGACCCAGTTCAAAGGCTTGCAAGGTTAGGTCCTTAGGGTGACCAGGGCAAGACTACCCAAGAACCAAATCAACATCCCCAATGCCACAACCGCCCAATTGATTATTCTTGCCACATGCCCCGGTCAAAAACTATTTATCAAACCCCAGTTGATTACCATGCACCACGTGCCATCAACATCACATGATACCTTTCCAAAACAGGTTCACTATATCATTAAGTCAATATTAGCATTTGATTGTCCAAAATCATGTCATGAGCACGTAGCAGGTCTAAGCAGTGTACTACAATGGTCTAAAACCCATGTTGGCAATTTAATAATGTCCAACTAGTAATCCACAACTAGGGTGACAAGGGTCATGGTACATATTTAGATAATCAAGGTGTCATACAGCAAATTGGTATTTATCTAATCCCCCATATTTGAATAAAGTATTTTCTAATTGAACTAGCATGCAATAGGTTAAATCAAAATAGATTTCGAAATAGGATCAACATGGTCAAAGCACAACTTGCCTTCAAAAAGTACTTGTTCTTTGTCTTGAGTTGGATCCTGAGTCAATACTTCTCCTTCGAATCCTTCCGGCACTTCAACGTCTACTCGTAAAGCGTGCAAATAGCAATACACGAATAAACAATAGGCAAAAAGTGTCCAAACATCCAGATAAAATCCATAAACAGAGAGAACATAATTTTATGAATTTTTAGAAACTGGAATCGTCAAATTTGGAGTTAAAATGCAAAAGTTATGATTATTTAAAGTTTAAATAATCAATTAAATAATTTTACAGAGAAAAACTTTAGTCCAAAAATTAAATAAAATTCATATTTAGCTAGGTCTCAATTTTATACAAATTTAGAAATTTGAATCACTCAAATCGGAGTTGAAACGCAAAAGTTATAAGCGTTTGAAATTTGAATCAAACTCTGAAATCATTATTTCGAATTAATAAATCATTTTCTTTTTCGAAAATTAATTATTGCGTCAGCCTGGACACGTGGCGACCTTTGGATTGGGCGGTGGCGTCGGCCGGTCCATGGACTCGGTCCCACGCCGGCTCGGGTCTCAGTGGACCGGTCCCACGGCCACGTGGAGGCGGCGGTGGGTCCCGCCGGGTGGCGTCATCGGCGTCGTGAGGGCTTAACCCACAGCAGCGAGTGGGACCCGTGGCGTCATTCTTGGCGTCGGCGCTGGCAGACGGCCGGCGACATCTTGGGCCGCCATGGCGTCGGCGTGGCGTCATGGTGCGATTTGGTTGTCCCCGACACGCGGGCCGGCGTGTCGAGAGACACGCGCTCAGCGGCGTGCGCGGCTAGGCACCGCGTGGCTCGATCGTGCCGTTGATTTGAAAATCAACGGCCGCGATTAGATCTAGGATTTACGGCGTTCTAAATCAAAGACTGCCGATCCGGGCCGTTCGATCTAGATCGACGGCCCAGATCTAACCCTAAAGCTACAACGCAACTAACCTCACCGCAAATGCGATCTAAATCTAACGGTTGAAATCTAATCGAGGGCGAGAAACGATAGCGGGCGACGTGGCCTCACCTCGCGTGCGTTGGATCTTGATCCAACAGTTCTCACCGAGCTTCATGACGGCGATGGCGCTGGCGGCGTGCCGGCCGGCGAGGCGGTGACCACGAACGGCGCCGGGCGTCTCCGGCCAAGTGAGTGCACCCAATAGGTGCGCCTTTGACGCAAGGTTCTCAGACCGGCTCGAACGGCGGAGGATGACGAACGGCGCCGGAACGAAGGAAAACCGCGGCGGCACACCCCAAACTTCGGCGAGAAATCGTGAGGCAGCGTCTTGGGCATTGGAAACTAGGGCAACAGGTGCGCACACAAACGGCGGTCCTCGGGCGATGACCCACGCCTTAAATGGCCTCGGCATGCGTGCACAAAACGGAAACCTAACCGGACGCGGCGACTCTGGCGGCGGCGGAGTCCGGCTCGGTCACGGGAAGACGACGCAATCACGGCCGTCCACGCGTCCCGCTCAACGGCCCAGATTTCCCGGGCGCAACGGGTCCGGACCGGATCCGGTTGGATCGGTGCGGCCAATTTCCGACCGTTGGATTTCGATCCAACGGTTCGGATCGATCAAGGTTCGACCGGATCACGTGGCTCGGGTCGGACTCGAACTCGAGTCTGACTCGGGCTCGGTCGGATGAACAGTAACCGACTCGGTTCGATTTTCCAGCGATTTAATATTTAAAATAATTTCCAGAAATTCATTTAATTCATTAAAAATAGCAAAAGACTCAGAAAAATTCCAGAAAAATTCTGGAAAATATTTTAGGGTATTTGGGACTCAAATAAAATATTTCCAACAAAATTTTATTTGCAAAGTTTAATTCTTTAATTATTTCAAAATGGAATAAATTCAAATAAATTCCAAATAAATCCAAATAAATTCCAGAAAATTCCAAAAATTCACCAAAGTGCCAAATCACACATGAATTTAAGAAAAGCAAAATTTTGGGGTGTTACAGTGCACTAGCGTGATCCTGGACTAGTGCTGAATACACAGAGGGTCCGGATTTGCAAATTCGTGTCCCGACATCGCGCCAGGGATATGGATGCGTGTTGATGCAAAACCGAAAGGTCGTTGCATATGCATCAAGGCAGCTGTGGCCGCATGAAGAGAATTATCCAACGCATGAGCTGGAGTTAGCAGCCGTAGTGCATGCCTTGAAGTTGTGGCGTCATTATCTGATTGGGAACAGATGTGAAGTGTACACAAACCATAAGAGTCCTAAGTACATTTTCACCCAATCGGATCTGAACATGAGGCAAAGGAGATGGTTGGAGTTGATCAAGGATTACAATGTCGGAATCCATTACCATCCTGGAAAGGCCAATGTAGTGGCCGATGCCTTGAGTCGGAAGAGCCATACCGTGAATGTGTTGCTAGCCGAAAGCCAGGACGAGCTATGCAGGGAGTTACAGAAACTGGAATTGGAGGTTGTACCGGAAGGATTTTTAGCTACATTAGAAGTAAAGCCTAATCTGGAAGATCAGATCCGAGATGGGCAGAAGGATGATTGCAAGGTTCAGAGAATAAAGTCCAAGATGGAGGAAGGCAAGGCAAAAGACTTCAGATTGGATGAGCAAGACACGTTATGGATTAAGGATCGCATCTGTGTGCCGAACAAGAAGGAGCTGAAACAGTTGATTCTGGAAGAAGCCCATGATTCCAAGTATTCCATTCACCCAGGAAGTGCCAAGATGTACCAAGAGAAGGAGAGATTCTTGTGGTCATAGGATGGGACGTCAAGATCACGATGTATGCTCGAGAGAAGACGAAGTTCAGTCGTCCATTCCACTTCACCGCTAGGAGGTCAACATTTGAGATGGGAATCCAGGAGGTGTCTCATCGAGCGATGAAGCAGATTGCTCGCACTTACTCCAGAGAGCTGGAAGGCACAGTATTCCGTCACCACCCACGTCGAGACAGCAGAGCTCAGCGAAAGCCGATAGAAGATGAGGATGCTACCGTCACACACTTGGCCAGATTCGTCGTCGCCCAGGAGGAGCTTATCGACGACACAGTCCATGAGTTGATGAAGGTTCGCGAGCAGGTTGAGGAAGGGAAAAAGCACCTAGAGAATGCTCGTGAGTGCGTCGCCCATGATGTGGAAAGGATCACAGAGCTGGAGACCGCACTGTACGGGCAGGGGCCAGAGCCAGTGTTGGAGTTGGACGCCCCAGACCCGAAGGAGCCTGCACCACAACCGGAGCTTGAGCCTGAGGATGATGCTGCTTCTTCGACTACTGTCATTGTGGGGCATGGCGATCGCTTCGCGCCTATGCCGCCACATCCGTCGCAAGGAGGCAGTGGAGGTTTTCTCGACGAGTGAGCGTAGGATTTGGAGTTGAGACTCCTTCGCCGAGTCGCGTATTAGAATAAAGAGTCACCCTTAGAGGCGATAGACTCAAGTGTTAGTCGATTTGAATTTTCATTGCTTGTTGAGTGTGCAGTATGTGTTGCAAGGCCCCTAGGCATTGTAAGCAACCATACCTAGTTATTATTGATTAGTTAATAAAGTTGAATTTTGAGTTACACCTTTTCCCCTCATATGTTTCTCTACTACTTATCTATTCTTGTTCCCTCTCATCTCCAAAACTTGGAGTAATCGACAGATGGTGAACACCCGCAGAAACCTTGGAGGCAACGGGAGTGGTTCCCGCCCCGAAGTAAACCCTAATGATGGAGCACCTGCACCCCAACCAGCACCACCAGTTAACATGCAGAACTTTGGAGCCTTTCTTGCTGCACATACCCAGCTGATGCATGCCATGATGCAGCAAATGCAGCAAGTCACTGCTCAGGCCGCTGCTAATCAAGTCAATCAAGGACAGCGTCAGGGCTCAAGGTTGTCAGAGTTCATGAGGACTCATCCACCCACATTCTCTGGGAACGCCAATCCACTGGAGGCGGATGATTGGTTAAGGTCAATTGCATATTACCCAATGTGTGGGAAATGAGAGGGTACTCTATGCCTCTCATCAATTGGAAGGAACCGCAGCAGAATGGTGGGAGAACTTCTGCGCCACGCGGGAGAACCCACAGGACATCACATGGGAGGAATTCACAACTGCGTTTCGCCAGTATCATGTGCCAGTATCAGGTGAGTCCACATCGCCGTCCCCATAAATCCTTTGGGATTCAATCTCAATCGTAGAAATTAGATTGTACGGTTATGAGTAGATCGCGTGTTGCAGTTTAGATCTAATAGCATTCGCTAGATCTAGATTCCATGCACCAGATTGGGCCACGTATTCCCTTAACCGCACTGTGCTAGAATTAGATCTGGACCGTAGTTTTGAAATCGTGCAGCTTAGATCTAGATGCGTAGGCGCGTTGAGCATGCGCCACGTGGCCATGGACAAGCCACCCGTGCGGGCGCACATGAGCCGCTGACATGCAGGGCCCGCATGTCAGTGTCTGCCGGTTCGGTGGACCAGATCCACCGTGGACCGAACCAAGACCGTGCGCTACATCCACGGCACAGTTGAAGGATCGTTATTTTTGATCCATTTGATTTTCATGATGAGTATTTGAAAAAGATTTGAAACCAGTTTGATATTTCGACAAGAGTTATTTTTTGGTTTCTTTATTTGAAAAGATCTGAAATCAGTTTGATTATTTGAAAAGTTTTTGATTTTTGCAAAGGTTTTGGTTCGTATTTTGAAATCGTGTTCTTAGAATATTTAATGCAATGCACTCCTGTGAGTGGTTGCATGGTTTAATGTGAGTCAAGTCGCGGACTTGTGCTCGGAATCGTTTTGTGGTTTGTTCATGTGCAGGTATTGCTCGATGGCGAATGTGGTTGATGACGGGACCAGAACTAGGTTCATGGAGGAACTGAGGTTCGGGACTAGGTTCAGGGGGAACTGAGGTCTTGGTGGTCAAGGATGTCATGCGGGACGTTCGGGCTAAGAGAATGGTGCACATGAATAATGGTTAGTCACGTGAGAATGGCAGGAGGTCATTCGCGTGCAAAGTGTTAGTCACGTGAGTATGGTAGGGTTGCCATACGCGTGCAAGAGTTGTACTCGGCCAGGTTGGGCCAAGAGGAGTTGTGTTGAATACATACTCTTTCTAAGATTAGGAGTGGGACTCCTTCTAGGATTAGGAGTGGGACTCCTTCTAGGATTAAGAGTAGGAATTGTATTCATGACTCCTTGTGTTTTGCTCCTTTAAATAGGAGGGGTTGTCTCCTGTTGAAGGGCATCAAGCTTTGAGCAAGCTTTAGGGTTGTACTCTTTTGTTTGGAGTACTTTAGACAAAAGAAAGGAGAAATAAAGATCAAGTTCTTCAAATCTTTCGGCGAGCTACAATTCTAGTTAGATCTATTCTCGTCATCTTCTATCATAGCAAGCTTGCGAGGTTCATAACTTTTGATCCGTACGTCCGATCGAGCTGATTCTTTTTGGGTTCGATTCGTATTGGAATCTACTTTCTTGTGTACAAATTTCAGATCGTTCCGACGATTGGATCTCTAGGAATTCGCATTTTACCGAACATCTGTCATTCTATTTTTGTCGAATACGAAGCAATTATTTGGTTCTATTTTGGGGTGAACTTTTAGTAGATCAAGAATTTGGTTTTAGCTTCCACACAATCATTCACCCCCCTTTGATTGCTATATTCGTGTCTTTCGATCCTACAAGTGGTATCAGAGCTTGGCTCTACTAATACATCTTAACAGGTGATTAGTAAACGGTAAGTTATGGCAACAGAGAAATACTCGAACAAGCCGCCAATCTTCAATGGCACAGACTTTCCCCACTGGCGGATTCGGATGACTGCATACCTTCAAGCTCAAGGTAACGCTATTTGGTGCAAGGTAAAGATTCCATACGAGCTTCCTTCAAATGATGATATTGATAAAATCGAGTTTGAAAAAGATGTTGAAAACAATAATAGAGCTAGAAACATATTGCTTCAAGGACTTGCTAGAAAAGAATTTGATAGAGTCTGTCATTTACTCACTGCTCATGAAATTTGGAAATCTCTTCAAGATTATCATGAGGGCACTGACTCTGTAAAAGAAGCTAGGCAAGATCAATTTAAAAAGGAATACACTAGATTTGAAATGAACTCTGGAGAATCTCTAGATGATTGTTTTGCTCGCTTTAACAGAATCTTAAACAATCTTAGAGCTGTAGATGTAAAGTACACTGACTCTGAAAATGCTAGACATTTCCTATCATCTCTTGATCTCAAAATCTAGCAAATGAAAGTGACTGCTTTTAGGGAAGCTCACAAGATGAGTGAAATGACTTTGGATAAACTATATTCTAGTCTCAAGACTTTTGAGATAGACATTGTTTCAAGAACATCCAATGATAACTCTATGGCTCTTAATGCTAATTCCTCTTCATATGATAATGCTACTAGTTCTTCATCATCATATTCCATTACTGCTTTGAGTGCTCTTAGTGATGAACAGCTAGATCAAATACCAGAAGATACACTTGCTCTTCTTTCCAAGCGTGTCAATGCAGCTTACATGAGATCAAGAGAGAGAAGAGGAGCCTCCATCCACTGCTACAATTGCGGTAAGGCAGGGCACATCCGTGCTAACTGTTTCAAGAACAAAGATAGAGAGGAGAAGGAGCAAAGCAACTCCTCCAAGTCCTTCCGGCCAAAAGAGAGCAAGGATAAAAATAAGCAACGGATGAAGAAGATGCTCAACAAAGTCTTCGCGGCAATTGGTCGCTTAGACTTAAGCGACATTGATGACTCAACTGAAGATGAGAAGGAAGCGAAGCAAACGAAGCTGAATGAGAAGGATTTCACCGGACTGTGCTTCATGGCAAAAGGGAACACTAGTGATTCTAGTGACAACGATAGCACCTCCAAATGACGGTGATGAGGTAATGCCTTCGTATGATGAGCTTTGTGAAGTTTTAGTCATATTGAGAAAATCTTTAAGAAAATCTTCACTCAAAAATAAAAACTTAGAAAAAGATCTATCCATGCTAAAATCTGAAAACTTTGATCTTAGAAATTCAAATTCTGAAAATATTTGTGATACTTGCTCAGATCTCAAATTTGAAATTAAGTCTCTAAAAGAGGAACATGTGATTAAACTAGAACAAGTTTATGCCGAACAATTGAAAAATGAAAAACTTGTGAAAAATATTGGTTGCTCTACTGATAGTTTACATGATCAAATTGCTTGCTCTAAATGTTCAATTCTTGAGTTGAAATTAAAAGATGCAAATTGTAGAGTTACCCAATTAACAAAAGACATGTTCACTCATGAAATTAACTCGTGTTCAAATTGCCAGAAACAGAAAGCTAAAATTGACACTCCTGGTGATAATTGTTTAAATCTTGCTAAAAAGGTTGACTACTTGCAAGATTCTCTTTCTAGGTTCACTAAAGGGAAGAAAAATTTGAACATGATTTTAGATCAATCTAAAGTGAGCCCCAACAAACAGGGTTTAAGTTTTAACTCTTATGCTTCTACTATCATTAAACCTGTTGAGAGCAAAAATGTGAAAATTGATAATGAGCCTAAAAGAACTTTGTTTAAATCTGCCGGCACTCTATCTCCCACTATTTCAAGTGCAAAAATTAATTCTAATGCCAAACCATATGTTAAGTACACTTGCATTCATTGTGGTAGAGATGGACATTTAGTAGATTTTTGCATTAGACTAGCCAAACAACAAAAGAAAGAAAGAACTAAGGCTAGGTCTAATTTCAGACAGGCACGCTTTGTTTCTCATTATGTGCCTATGGTGATGCAAACACCTTTTGTTGGTAAGAACACGGGAAAAGACAAATCTATCTTTGTGCATAAGAATGCTCGTGTTGTGCCTACTATTGTGCGTCGTGTGTCTCAGTACTGGATTCCTAAACATCTTATTTCTAACTTGATCACGAGACCTCGACACTTTCTGCTTCTATGTAGGCTTCTCACGCGAGGAAGGAGAACACATGGCTAGTGGATTCCGGATGCTCACGCCACATGTCCGATGATAAGAATTGGTTCTCCTCCTTCACTCGTGCATCTCGTGTTAAAAGTGTTATTTTTCAAGATGCTTCTTCCACCTCTGTTTTTACTTAAAAGGCACTAGTCCAAATAGTGCGGATGCAGTGCATATGTTCGGGGAGAGTATCTTTGTTGATGAAGATGATGATGATCTTTGTTGAGGATGAGATAATTGGAGTTCTTTGTGTGCTTGTGTGCTCGTTTTCAAGCTTCCCGCGTGCTTCAAATCGACAAGCTATCAAGAGGATTTTAAGGTATCTCCGTGGTACTCAAGATTTTGGCATTTGGCTTTTGCTTCCTCATGCATTAGTTTAAGAGCTTTCTGCGATGCTTTGAATTTGGAGGATGTAGAATTGATAGAAAAAGTACATCTGGTTCATGCCACTTCTTGAGTAATTCTCTTTCTTGGACACATTGATGTTCGATATCATTTTCTTAGAGATCATGTTGAAAAAGGAGCTATTGAACTGGAATTTGTTGATTCGGGTGCTCAACTTACTGATATTTTCACTAAACCGCTTGATTCTTCTCGTTTTGCTTTCTTACGCGGTGAACTTGGGATCATTCATCCCCATGGGTTGATTTGAGGGGGAGTCTTGAGTTTATCTCTTTTTGGGTTACTTGACTTTGGTTCCTACAAGTGATTTTTTTTATAAGTGGTATTTTGACTTTACACCTCAAGTAAAATCCCATGTTTACATTGCATCATGTAGTACAAAGCTTTGGTGATTATTCTTGTGTATATAGCCAAGTTAATGCTCAATGCTTTACTTATCACTAGAAGGCTAAAATAATTCAATTTGAGATGCTTTTCGAGAATATTTTGGCTCTTGCTAATTATGGTATTGCATTTGTGAAATAGGCTTAAAAGTTTCTTGTCATCTGTTGAAAGGCTAGAGCTGATTAGAAACTATGTGTGAGCTTTTTGTTGGACTTCAAATGATCATTATGAGTCTCAAGCAAAATCAGTGTTTTAATGTTAAAAGCAAGTTGAAAAAGATGCAAGCAAAAGCTACTTGGCTAAACACAAGTTTAGTACAATGTGCAGCTTCCTTGCCAGGGATTTAAATGCAAAAGATGCAAGAAAAGGCTACTTGTCTAAACAAAAGTTCAGAACAATGTGAAGCCACTTGCCAATTTAAACTGAGAAAGATACAAGAAAGAACTACCTACTCATACACAAGTATGGGCTAGTGTGCAGTTACTTGTCATCCCTGTTGATCACAAAGCAAAATTGTCAAACTTGCTAAAAGAGAAAAAGGAAATTCAAATGGTTGAAAAAGGCTTGAGACAAATATTAGTGAATTTGAAAGTCTCTCTATGCTCATGATAGATTTCTTTTTCGCTTTGGCAAAATCAGTTTATGACATTTTACTTGTTTGCTCTAATTTGCTTATGCAATAACTATTCTATGTGTTAGAGCCTCTATATTCTCACAATTTGCTTTCTCATTGGATAAATTGATACAAAATGAGAAAGTTCTCCTAAAAACTCTCCAAATGCTTTACTTTGATTATATACCTTGAATATACTTCAAAGTTTGAGATACTGCATTCATTAAGGGGGAGTTTTGAGATCTTGATGACTATTTTGTCAAAAGGGGGAGAACAAGTCAAGGAGGTTTTTGAATTGGGATTTTTTGGTCTTTTGGTTCTTGCTCAATCTCTTGTCAAATCTTATATTGTGTTTTGTCAAATTACTCATTAAGGGGGAGATTGAAGGATCGTTATTTTTGATCCATTTGATTTTGATGACGAGTATTTGAAAAAGATTTGAAACCAGTTTGATATTTCGACAAGAGTTATTTTTTGGTTTCTTTATTTGAAAAGATCTGAAATCAGTTTGATTATTTGAAAAGCTTTTTGATTTTTGCAAAGGTTTTGGTTCATGTTTTGAAATCGTGTTCTTAGAATATTTAATGCAGTGCACTCCTGTGAGTGGTTGCATGGTTTAATGTGACTCAAGTCACGGACTTGTGCTCGGAATCGTTTTGTGGTTTGTTCATGTGCAGGTATTGCTCGAGGGCGAATGTGGTCGATGACGGGACCGGAACTAGGTTCATAGAGGAACTGAGGTTCGGAACTAGGTTCAGGGGGAACTGAGGTCTTGGTGGTCAAGGATGTCATGCGGGACGTTCGGGCTAAGAGAATGGTGCACATGAAGAATGGTTAGTCACGTGAGAATGGCAGGAGGTCATTCGTGTGCAAAGTGTTAGTCACGTGAGTATGGTAGGGTTGCCATACGCGTGCAAGAGTTGTACTCGGCCAGGTTGGGCCAAGAGGAGTTGTGTTGAATACATACTCTTTCTAGGATTAGGAGTGGGACTCCTTCTAGGATTAGGAGTGGGACTCCTTCTAGGATTAAGAGTAGGAATTGTATTCATGACTCCTTGTGTTTTGCTCATTTAAATAGGAGGGGTTGTCTCCTGTTGAAGGGCATCAAGCTTTGAGCAAGCTTTAGGGACTCCTTCTACTTTAGGGTTGTACGCGTCAACACGTGGTTCGGCCACGTGTCGCGATGATGTCATGCTGACGTCAGCATGGACCCCGGCCAGGCTGACATCAGCATTGACAAGTGGCAGCTTCCTGATGTTGACACGTGTCACTGGTGACACAATAAACGATTTTCCAAAAAATAAATTGATTGTTTGAATCGGTTTATTGATTTTAAATATATTTCAAACTTCAAACGCTTATAACTTTTGCATTTTAATTCCGATTTGGGTGATTCCAATTTCTAAATTTTTGTAAAATTGAGCTCTATTTAATGATGAATTTTATTTGAATTTTTGGACACTTTTTGTCTACTATTTATTTATTTATTGCTATTTATGCGCGTTACAAGTAGACGTCGAAGTACCCGAGGGCTTCGAAGGTGAAGTTTTGACCCCATTAGCCAGCTCAAGACCAAAAACAAGTACTTTTTGAAGGCAAGTTATGCTTTGATCATATTGCTCCTATTTTTGAAAATTAGTTCGATTTAAATTGTTGCATGCTAGTTTAATTAGAAATTGTTTTAATTATCTCTGGGAATTAGGTAGATGCCAAATTGCAGTATGACACCTTGACTATTTAATTATGTGCCATGAACCCTTGTCGCCCTAGTTGGGGATCATATTAGTTGGTCATTATTAAATTGCCGACATTGGGTATTTAGACCGTTGTAGTATATGGCTTAGACCTGCTACGTAAACATGACATGATTTTGGACAATCAAATATTAATATCGACTTAATGAGATATTGAACCTATTTTTGAAAAGTATCATGTGTTGTGATGTTGATGATGGCATGTGGTGCATGGTAATCAACTGGGTTTGATAAATAGATTTAGACCGGGGCAAGTGGCAAGAATGATCGATTGGGCCATGTGTAGCATTGGGAAAGTCATTTTGGTTCTTTAGGTAGTCTTGCCCTGGTCATCCTAAGGACTTAACCTTGCAAGCCTTTGAACTGGGTCAAACATGCAACCACATGACTGGAATGGGACGGTCCTAGTTGAGTAAGTTACTTATAACTTGCTTGTAGTACCTCAGGGTGTCAACTACACCTTTTGTGTAGCTTGAAGGGGGAGCTACCAGGGCTACGGCATGGTACCCATCCAACGGTATGTCGGTCCCATACTTCGCCTCCACTGAGAGAAGGGATGGTGTGTGGCAAAAACCGGAGATGTTCACTTGTATAGTTTGCGGTTTCCGAAAGGCTTTGTTACAATCACTCGCCTTTGTGGTGTTTGACTGTATCTTGTGGGTAAAGTGCATAACCTCTGCAGAGTGTAAAAATCTATTCGAATAGCTGAGTCCGCGGCACTGGACACTACTCGGGGATTACAGACAAGGGTCAAACTTTCATGAAAATCACTTGGTTTGGAAAATGCTGGAATTAGGACTTGTGAGTTGGACTTAGGATGTTAAATGTTTTACTTATGAAACGTCTATGAAAGTTATTATCTCAGACATCTTTGTTTCTTGCTTTACAATCTATTATTGTATTTATGAATGCTGTTTACTGCAAATGAACGATGAGCCATTCCTTTGTACTAAGCCATGCATGTAGAACATTAGTTTGCATTCTGTGCATGATTTGTTGAGTACCAAGTACTCACCCCTTGCAACTACAACATCAGTTGCTTGGAGCTAGGTTTTGCTTGTGTTGAAAAATGAGGATGCTCAAGCAAATTGAGATTGATTTGGAGTTGCATAAGGCTATGGATTTGCATGAGTTTCAAAAGGGAGATAGCCTATGCATTAAGGTTTGATTGTTTGCAAATTCGTTGTGCGAATAAACAGGAGGTCTATGAGTCCGGGATCCTAGAGCATGTGATACTTGCATCGTGATTTTTACAAGTCCGTTTGTTCATGGTTTGACCATAACATGGCTAAAAGGATTAATATCATAGACTCCGGGATTTATTTGCTTAATACGTGTTTGCAAATATATCTTTGAGTTGGTTTATGAAATGTGTTTTCACAAAATGGTTGAAATTCTTTGAGCATGGTTTTGAAGTGTTGCAAATGTGTTTTGCAACTTAGTGTGATCTTATGTTGATCACTATTTGGCTCAAAGAATGGGTGTTTTAGAGTTTGGTTAAAATTCCATGCACGCCGGACCAAGTTTCTTTTAGTCCGGCACAAACTGCGTTCACGCCGAATCAAAGTTTTCATTCCAGTGCAACGTGTGTGTACGCCGGACCGTGTTGTTTTTGGTCCGACGCTGAAAGATACTCTTTCATGATTCAAACCAAGCGCACACCGTTCACACCGGACCGAGTTGTTTTGGTCCGGCGCTGAAAGCTAGACTTTGAGAATCAAACTGAGCTTGTGCCGTTTACGACGGACCAAATTTTCAAGTGTATGCCGGACCAACTTTTTCGATCCGGTGCAAACGTGATTCTATCTGGAAAAGTGTTCGAACGTCAAGAGTCCACCGGACCAAAAACTAGTGGGTTTTCTTTCTACGTCGGATCGACTTTTTTGGTCCGACGCAAACTGTCTTTTGCTGTTTTCACGACGGACAGATTTTTACTCAAAGCATGCGTACGACGGACCGAGGTGATTCGGTCCGACGTAAATAGGGTTTTCGACTTGAGTGGTCCGTCGTGCATTAGACAAATTGTGAAGGTTATCAAAGTGAGTCTGGGGTATATTTGTTTAGCAATTTTTTGTCAGTCTGACACTTCCAACGGCTATTGAAACAGTATAACGGCTAGTTTTGGAGTGGGGGTATATAAGGACCCCTTTGGGGGCTTTTGCATGTGTTGTTGTGGTAATTGCTACACTCTTGAGTGTGTTTGAGTTTGAGTGAGTTCTTGAGAGGCTGTTGCATGTGTTGCACATCTTGATTTGGTTTTTGAGCTCAAGAGTGATACTAATTGCATGTGTTGCAATTAGAGTGTGATTGAGAGGATCCTAATGCATGTGTTGCACTTAGGAGTCACCGGAAGCGCATGTGTTGCGCTAGGTGAAGATCAAGCGAAGTGCTTGACCTTTTACTCTTGGAGGTTGCCGCCTCCTAGATGGCGTAGGAGCGTTGTACGCAGGAGCTCTCAAGGTTTGTAAGAAGCCTCAGCGAAGTTTGTGAAGGTTCTAATTGAGCTTACTCGAAAAATGAAAAACTACCAAGTGGATTTGAGGTGGAAGGCTTAAGTGGGTGAACCAGTCCAAAGTAAGTAGGACTTCCTCAACATGGATTAGGGGAGACCGGCAAGTCTCCGAACACCACGGTAAAAAGTTGGTGTGTCACTTGTCTCTTTACTTTCAAGTATTTACATTATTGCATATTTATCTATTGCTTGATTGTATATAGAATTACTTAGTATAGTTTGTTTGTTCAATATAGCAATTCTTGTGTAGAGACTTAATTTAGTTAGTGCACTAGTGAGCCTAGTTGATTTAGGCTTTAATTGTCAAAACCGTAGTTTACGCTTCCGCAATTTATTCAGGTTTTGACATAAGGGTTGATTAGAGCAAATTCGCAATTAGAATTTTAATAAACACCTATTCACCCCCCTCTAGGCGCATCCTCGACCCTACAATCTGCAGACAGAGAACTGAGACCTGTTAAGCATGTCCAAGTGCTTCATACCTGGCCTAGCTCTGGATCCTGGACTACAGTACCATTACAGCAGGACTAACTCATCCAAGAGCTTAAGCTATTAGGAAAATACGAGAAACTTCTACTCATACTAATATCAAAATATCTCAAAGATATGTGCATGAAATTAACATATGATGCTTAACACAACCCTAGTTTCTAAACCCATGCTTTCAATGTACAAACTTCCTTCCCTTTTCATTGTACGGTACTCCGAATGAAAATAGGACATCTGCAAGTGCCTTACCTGTAGTGGACTGAGATCAACTAGAGTTTTTTGTCCATTTTGTGAACTATGGGGAGCAGAAGAGCAACCAAAGAGCCTTGATAGCAAAGATCCATATTCAGAAATAACATTTACTGCATAGAGAAGTGAAATTTTCATAACATTGAGCTTTAGAAGGTCAGGTAGAGGGCGGGGCGGTAGAGGGCGTGACGCCGGAGTCGGTGGACGCAGACGCCGATCTCCCACTTGAACGCGCGCTTCCGGCTGTCGAGGAAGCCATCCACCTCCTCCTACACGGCCTGCGGCGTCGACCCCCTTCGGAATAGCCGCCGGCACAGCGCCTCCTCCACGTACTTCTTGCTCGACCGCAGTGCCGCGTCCTTGACCCGCATCGCCATCTCCGCCTCCGCCTCTCTCTCCCTCGCCGGCGCCTCGGGGCTTTTGAGAACGGACTTTTGGAGCGGCGCCTCGCCTCCTCCTGGTCGCCGGGCTCCTCGAGGATCCTCGCGGGCGTGGGAGCAGCGGCCGTTGCTCTCCAAGTAGACGAGGAACGCGATGGGAAACGGTGAGATAATACTGAAATTTTGAGATTCTCTCTCCTACCCCAAAAATAGCGAACGGGATTGAGAATACGAGCTATGTTTTTTATACTGTGCTACAAATTGAATTTTTTAAAAAATAATATATATTTTAAATAATGTTACAAAATAATACACTGAAAATAAAAATTACAAAAATGCATCTCTGCCGTCATTTGAATTAGCGACAGTCTATGTCGTCAATTCAAATGGCGACAGGGACCTCAACTCCGTCGACTAAATGAATCCACGATAAAATAATCCGTCAGCCAACTCCCAGAGATGTATTTTTGTAATTTTTCTTTTCGGTGTATTTTTTGTAATTTTATTTAAAAAAATATTATTTTTTAAATTCGCTACAAATTCCTATTTTTTCCAGGAAGATAAGAGGGATAAAGAAGCTCTAGGAGATGGCCTAAGTGGCAACGTCCATCTTTCTCCGGCCCACCGTTTCGAAATGCGGCCCGTGACGAGCCCACCTCTCCTATCGCCCTCCCTGTCCCGTCTCCTCCGCCTCATCTCCCGTCGCGCCCCTCACCGCCGGAACCCTACCACCCCGCCGCCCCCTCCTCCCCGCCTCCACCGCCTCACCCCCGCCGCCATGTCCTCCTCCGCCACTAGTACTCCCGACTCCGTCGTCGCCGACGCGGACGCCCTCAAGTGCAAGGCCGCCGCCATCCTCGCCGCCGGCCCCGCCAAGCTGCAGGTCCGCGCTTCTTCTCCAGTGTCGCCACATCTATGGCATTTAGTTATGGCTTTGGATCCTAGTTAGGACTTTGTCATTGGCGCAGGTCATCGCCGACTTCGACGGCACGCTCACGCGGTACTGGTACGACGGCTCCCGCGGCCAGAGTACGCTCCTCGTTTCTTCGCAAATTTCGCTTCGGGAATAAGGGTTTTGTGGGAGTTTGAAGTGTCCCTGAGTGCATATGTATGTGTCGTGGTAGGTAGCCATGGGCTGCTGAGGCAGGGGAACGAGGAGTACGACGCAAAGAGGGAGGCGTTGTTCGAGCACTACCACCCCATCGAGATCTCCCCTGACATCCCGCTCCCAGAGAAGGCCAAGCTCATGGAAGAATGGTGAGGAGTAGTAGGAAATAATCTACTGTACAGTGCGGCCGGCTGCTCCTGCAAATTGCCATTGTAGTTTTACTTCCCAATGCCGATAGGGTAGATTCCATAATGGTGGAGTGAGGGTGTGTTTGGTTACTTGTATCAAGTGGTACATATATAAGATGGTTCAAGAAAAAATTATCTATGTGTTTGGTTGCTTGAATGGAACCATCTCATCCTGAACCAAGTGATACAAATTTGAGAAATATTTTCTATAAATGCTGAACCATTCTATTCACTCAAAATAATAGAACCAAATGGTACAGGACTATTCCATCCCATTCAACCTTATCCCATCAACCAAACACACCCTAAACGTATCTTCTTTGACTTTGGTATATAGGATGCGGTCGGTGGGTTGAGTGAAGTGAACACTGATAGTATTTGAGTTTAACCTTATCGGTGTTGGTTCTGCTTATCGATAATTGTTCCCCTATTGGTTTAGTTGTATGGGTAGCATTTTTGGAGGCTTGCATGGCTGAAGCATTTGAAATTTGAAATGCTTAGTGCTTGTCTCTGGGTTGACAGCTAAGAGATCATGTGGTCAAAGTGGCGAGTTCCAGGATACAGATTGTTTAACTAAGGACAATAATTTGGATGCAAGATTGTTTAGTGTGGAATTTTGGAGTTTTAAAGTGATGGTGGATATGCATTGGTCGTTCTTTGAAATATAGCTTTCTTGTGACCACATGGTTCCAGGCATCTTTGGTTATAATATATTTGTGTTGCATATTATTTGGTGTTCTGTTCCTAGCAGTGGACAGGAATTGAATTATGTGCTATGGAGAGCAGAATTGGTAATTTATTGAACCATTAAGTCTTTCTTCAAAATTGGTAGTTTTCTTGACGCGTTTGTTATGTTTTTGTGCCACATTGATCAGTTGACCAGCATACAGTTTCACTTTTGAATATAGCATGCATATCAACTAGATGTTCAATTTAGGTAACTCACCCTCGTATTCTGAGTAGTACTGATGTCATTACTTTCTACAGGTGGGAGAAGACTCATGGTCTCCTTATTGAAGGGGGACTTACATATGAAGCTATAAGGAAATCTGTGGCTGATGCTGCAATTGCTTTTAGAGATGGAGTGGTGGAGCTCTTTGAGTTCTTGGAGGTTTGATTTTCTTTTCCCACACCTTCTTAATAGTTCAATTTGAACCAAAGGGGGATGCAAATTGTTTGGTATACTTCTCTGGAACATGCATAGGGTTACATTTTTGTGTTTGGCAGAACAAAGGAAACAGGAATGAGAGATAAGAAAAAAATCTAAGTACCGAGAGGAAAATAGAGCTCAAATCCATAGCATTCTCCACGCACCCACCATTCATTAGCAGCGAGGTTATTTCGGTATGTATTATGATCACTAATAAAATATGAGCATGCCACTATAAAAGAACTAATGACAACAATAAAGCTGTTAGTTTTTACATATTCACAAGTTCCTGTCTTTTGTCCTTTTCCTTTAATGCTTGCTTGAAATACTTATGATTTCTGTACCTTTTTCTTTTCAACTTGTTTTTGGTTTTTGTTTTTTTATCTGTGAGCAATTTTTCAAATGGGAAGGCAGCTAGTTTTATGTTACAACCTTTCATGAAGTATTGGAGTGTCCATTCTGGATGTTTCTTTTGTAGACTCTGTGATTAATCGTATCAGCAAGCTTAGAGCCACTGATTGGGAAAAATGCTACAGTCTGCTAATTTTTTATGTTAGATTTTTGCAGAAATCTATTCTTGTTGTGTTTAGGTGAGTTTGACTGCACATTAAAAAGTAAGCTAGTCGGGGGATCTCAACTTCCTAGTGCCAACATGTTTCAAACATTTCCAAAGGGTATATTGACACTTGACAGCATTGATATACACATAAGAGACTTAAAAGTACATTTTATGTGATTATATCTTCTTCCCTTGGCTTGCTTCTTGGATTTTTTTTCTTCAATTTATATTACCAGATTATTTCCCATATGTTATGGATACATCTCATTTTAGGCCTATGAAGAATCTGTCCACTAAACGAATCATTTCCTGGAATTTTCTGTCGTGTATTTTCTTTGATTCTTTGTTTCATATTTGTAGGTAATGAAGTGATATTAATCTTATTATTACCAGGCTAACCTGGCACCTGTGATGATAATATTTTCGGGAGACAGAGGAGAATCAACTGTTGTTGATGTGATAGTCTAATAAAAAACTTTCAATTTCATTTCAGGAGAGAGATATTCCAGTGTTAGTATTTTCTGCTGGACTTGCAAACATAATTGAGGAGGTAAGTTATAAAAAAGAGTGATACCACATATGGTAAGATGAACTTCATTGCAGACTGACACACCTGCTCTCTCATATAGGTCTTCCGGCAGAAACTCCACAGATCATTCAAGAATATCACGATTGTGTCCAACAGGATGGTCTTTAATGAAGAAGGTCGTCTTGTAGCATTTAAAGGTAATTTTGTAATCCTATCTCCATGAATTGTATGTACCAATGCACGATGTATATTGATGACAAGTTAACAACCAACTCAGAAAAAAGGAAGTGATTTCATGTGATTGCCCTACAGTCGGCAAAATCTGTAGTTTATGCAAATGTTCAACGAATGAAATTTCCAACTTCCAGAAGTCTGGTTGTGGATTTGCTGTTACTTGACTGTCACATTGGCCTCTTGGTTAAGACTATTTTTGATTTGTATATTTCTGTCAATGTTGATGGGTGGAACCCTTTTCCTAGGCTATCGTTTGCAAGTTGCAACTGATGCTATAACTAATTGAGTGCTTATTTACATCGAGTAATATGTATCTTACCTTCTCGTGATAACTAACTAATGTCAAATGCAGGGAAGACAATTCATGTTCTAAATAAAAATGAGCACGCCTTGGACATGGCAGATCCAGTGCATGACAATCTGGGGGATCCAAATGGATATACTAATGACTATTCATTTGTTAAGAAGAGGACCAACGTGCTGCTACTCGGAGATCACATTGGGGACCTGGGAATGTCTGATGGTTTAAACTACAAAAACATGATTGCTGTTGGATTTCTGTAAGTAAATTTCCTATTACATTACTTTTTTGCTTGCTTCATTCAAAGTTGGTGGGATATTACCATCTTGAGAATTGCCATTGTTTTTATTCTGGTCACATCTATAACGAAACTGAGTAAGGTCAATGCACTACCCCATTTCTACTACAGCTAGCTATGTACTATTTTTTAAGAAATCAATTTACACTAGATGAAACCAATGAACTACACTATCTGCTTCAACAATCTAAAAATATAATATACTAGAACGTCACTCAATGAAATAGTGCCATAGTAACTAATGTGATTAGAAATGGTGCAATATCTAGTTCGGCATTGGCTAGTAAACTCCTGAATGTCCACCACTAGTCAATTATTTACATTACAATCGAGTGTTTTTCCAAGAAGGCTAGTTAGTCGGTTTCCATGGATTTGGACTTTGGAGTACACGTTTGCTTTGAAAGTGTGGACAAGATTCTTTCTGTTGGTGAAATTTAGTTAGTTAATGCGATGCAATGAGTTAATTAGTAAACACCAGAATGGGTTATATTGTTTCTGTTGTACATTTTTTGGCCTAATTCCTTTGTAAGCTCCTAAGAAAAAGTTCTGAGCTTGAAAAATCCTGAGAGATTTCGTTCTACCCTTGATGGAACTTCCATATGTCTAGCAGAACTTTTTATCCCAGTTGTCTTTATCATCTAAGTAGCTTAATGCGTTGGCATAATTGTGATTAGATGTGTTAGCTTCATTACTGTGTCATTGTGTGCAGGATCATGCATTGCTAGCTCTATAAGCTTAACTAACATAGGGTTGGATGCTGTCTTTTTTTTTCTTTTCTAGACGAAGTTTCTTTGGTTTCAAAGCAGAGTTGAGCAATCACATGAAAATTCATGCTTGTGTTGTACTGGTTTTCCTTTAATCAATGCAAAGCCAACTTTTGATCACATGCAACTTCCATGTGGCTAGTCCAGAGTTCAATGAACCGGTGAAACCATGGAAGCTGGATATTTTTCTTGTCAAACTGCAACTGAAAAAAAATTCTAGAAACTTTATCAACACCAATAGAGCATACTAGTATACTATAGTTGTTAGTTAGAAAAGAATCCTTATTTGTTTGATTCTCATTTAACAGTTGTAAATAATAGGTGATGTCAGCCGTCTATAACTTTTACAATGTAAGATTTTTTGCTAACATGGGCGAGAGGAGGACAGAGAATGTAGCTGTCTGTGAAGAGATAACCATATAAACATCACAAAATATTGTTATATGAGTTATTATCTATAACAAACATTTTTTCATGCCATAATTAAAAGATTATCGAATCCCATAGAGACAACTTTAAGAGACAATCTACTGTAGAAGTTGTTTTTAGTTTTGTCTAAGATGACATGGAGGGTTATATAGGCAGCAGTCCTCTCTAGTATTGTACATGCTCTAAGCGATAAGATTCATTTTGTTTCCCTGCTGTTCTTGTGCGTTGTCTACCAGACATACCTGTCATTGCAATACAGATTTACCATTTATGCATCAATTGACAGAAATGATTTCGCAGGAATAACAACATCGAGAAATCTCTGAAAGATTACTCTAATGCGTTTGACATTGTGTATTTGGTGAGACATAGTTTTGTAACTATTTCTAGTTATCATGGTTATACATCTTTACTCAGTGCTCGTTTCTCACATAATATGCTTTTGATGCTCAAATCATTGCAGAATGATGCACCAATGTGGGGAGTTGTTGAGCTTGTGTCTGAACTATGTCCTTCATCGGATGATCGTTAGCTGAACTCGGCAGCTGCCCCGTTCCGCTCACCCTGAAATCTTGGAATTTCGTTGCCCCAACTTGCTAATCGGTCAAGCTTGCTTCATGTGAAGCATTTGTACAGGCTAGACAGTGGCAAGAGCAGAAGTCTTGTGAAACAATGATCTCCAGATACCTGTAAGCCCACTTTTTATGATTATCAGGACACATGCGCGTAATGAAATACCAGCATTCTTTCTCAGAAGGTTTTTGCTCTCACTTCTTATCCACTATGATGATTTGTTGATTCTTGTTCAAAAAGTTATCTTGTCATTGAAGCAATGCTGAGATGATATGTGGGGGAAAAGAGCTGTAGACAGAGGTAAGGGAAGGAAGGTGATGAACTGAATCCATCAACTTCCTGAACCTACTTTACGTTAATGAGAAATCCGTATATCAATAAAGATCCTCTCGGTGATCCAACGATTGCAATATCTGTGTGGCTATTTTATAGTGCCTCAGTTGTTTGGTGCGCCATATTCGTCCAACTTTCTTTTTAGGTCAGGCCTTTTGCAACTTGCAAAGAAAACATGAGGTCGCATAAAGTGATTGAAATTTGTCATACCATGCAGAAGACTTGTACATGTGCAGTGTGTTCATGCACAAGCTGTGTGAGATGATGCCATGTACCTAATTCCTGGACATGTCATTTGGTTATCTTGGAATGCCACGATCTCTTGGCACTCTCTTTTAATTATGGATTTCGCTGTATGATTTGGTAGGTAATAGAGACCATCTAATGAATCCAATAGTTGTTCATGCCCGTGTTACGTGACAAAATGGTCGCAGTCGACGAAGGAAAAATGATGCCAGCTTAACTCCAGAAACAAGATTAAAAATATGAACATTGGAATAAAGAAACAGATACAATAACGAACATAAATAAATACTATGTTCCTTGTCCACGCTTTCATTATGGGCACAGATTGGCTGTTCTGCTCCACAATGCGCGTATTTGGCTGTGACATCATACATGGACTAATCATAGTCTGACCAAGTATGGACAGCTAATGGAGTATGTACGTGCAAACCAAGCATGCACACTTTTTCTTTATTATGCTATTGTTTCTTCACAGACTGGCCTATCATCGGTTTCTCTACAGATAAATCATCGATTTTTTTACAGTAACAGATCACCAGTTAAAATTCAGCGTCTTAAAAAGAAAATTTCAATTCAGGTTGTATTTCTGACATTCCTACTTGGAACTGCACATATTGCGGATCGGTCAGGCAAAACTAATTTCCTATTGGATAGGCATTACGATTTTGAGTTCAAGGTTGCTAGAAGGTGAAGTCATCTAAAACAGACTGCTTTTTTTTTTTACTATTGCGCAGGTGTAAGTCGATGGTCTAGAAAACACTGAAGCCACTCTTCACCAGCTTATGGAAGAGAACCAAAAATTTTCAATATTTCTAGAGGAAAAAACTTCAAATTTGGCCAGTAAATTAGGTAAAACCAATCTGAGTTTTGAAGGTGCAGGCTCTATTTTTTGTGTTCCAACACGGAAAACTACTGATAATTAGTTCAAAAGGTGTGTAATGGATACACACACATGCGTGGCGTGAGGTGTGTGTCCTTGTACTCTCTAGAAAAATGTGTGCAAAAGAATCACCTTCGTTAGTACTGTCACAAGTTCACAATATCACATGTCAACCTCCAAAAGAGAAATGGATACTGTTAGCTTTTCATCCACATTTGGCAGCGGCTCATGTGTCGCATTCATTGAAAATGTACTCGATGTTGTATGACAGATTGGTTCTGAAAATGGAACAGCTCTTGTTGTGCCAGTATATCTACAGACTTGACAATAGTGTAGCGTCAAGAAACTACAATTAACAGCATCAGCAACGACCGAAAAATTCTGACTGGAACAGATTTAGTCATTTTCAGAGGCAGCATCACAAAGCTCTCTGAAACTCACTGTGAACATATAGTTTGTAACCAGCAGATTTATAGTTCCAACTAGATGCAAAATTTGTACAAAAACATACCCATAGTTAATTAACATAGGGGCATCCTCATTGATTAGCAGTAACACAAGGTTCTAAATGATTACAAAGTTCAGCAGATGAGTGAAGATAGGTAGAAGCAAACACCTCTTTGTACAAAATACAGGAAGAAAGCTCCTATTATGCCTGGGAGAAAAACCTATATTAGTCAGTTCATATTAGACAAGGAGTGCAAACAGAAAGGAAACAAAGTTCCCCTCAGTGCAGATTGCAGTGGCCCAGGGAAAAAGAGGCTCTTCAAATTAACATCAGGGTAAATTGTAGTCAGGTCTCAAGTCACTTGGTGGCAAGCTATACAACGGTGACTGCAGGCGTTAGGGCAACTTCCATGGTTGGTGGTGGTTCAGGCCATGAGAACTCAAAAGGGGCTTCGATGCTGAGAACTTGAGAGGGCGAGGCAATCTGTTTTGGGGATGATTCTGTGTAGTGGAACTCAATCTGGAGGCGGTGATGCAATGGCGTCGATGCCATCAGTCCTTTCTTCATGTCCACCTGTAGTTCCCTGATTGGTATGGCCGCCAAGAAACTCTTAATGTATTCTTTGCATGATTCCTTGCCCTTCGACACAAGTATGTTCTCTTGGATGTCATCTTCACTATCCTGCTCCGTCGAGGAGCTCCCAGAAGAATCCTTCAGCGGTCCACTTGAGTCAGGGCTAGATGGTTTCTTTTCGTTTGGTACCTTGTGGATCGTGGTGGTGTTGTCAAACTTCAGAATGTAGGCCTGGCTGCACCCTTCGTAGAGCCTTTCTCCAAGGGTGTCGATAATGTAATATGCATCACGCTCAACCTTAAGGAGAAAAAAGTGGTCATTCCAGCTCACTATATATAGGTTAGGGTTATCACTAGATGAGAACTCTGCTGCCTGGTTAATCTCATCCCAGATGTTATCAAATGACATCGCGCCATCAAGGAAGTCAAATCCGCTCCCGTCATCAGTGCCTTTGGGTAAAAAGAATCCAATAAAAGACTTGCTGGGGGAGACTGAGAGTGGGCGGATCTTGGCACGAAGGACGGTTTCAAGATCAAGGTGCTTGTCAGGAAAACGCTCTCGATATGTCTCGTTCTCGCAAAGGTTTCTCCACTCCAGTGATCCTTCACGGATTAGGCTGTCAAATTGTGACTGGATAGGCATCATATCCTGGTTTGCTTGGAACCAGTCTGCAATAACGGCCACAAGTGCCGTGCATGCACTCTCCCCAGCAGCTCGCTCACTTCTCTGGTCTATTGATGCAAAGAACACCTGGGACGAAAGCTTCATATGGCCATCACGGCTAAGTATCTCCTTCAACTCCCAATTCCCCACAACAAAATTGTCATCACCAAATTCTGACAGCATACCATTAACTGACCCATCTTCACATCTTGATGCCTGCAATTGAAACATGCATCGCTTAGCACAAATATCACGGACATTCACAAATACTTTTATGATTTACAAACAAGGCATTATTTGAAGAAATTCTCGAGTTGCATCTTGGCAAATAAGCACAGTATGCTGCTGATTTATTTTACAATGCCATTAAGAAAGGAAAAATTACCTCTGAAACAGATTCATCACAAGAGATTAGTAGCCGTCGATCGTAGTCAATATCATCGCCTCCCTCTTCTCCGTATGCTTTCTTCAACAGAGGTTCACCTTTAGCCTTCAGTGATCGTAAACTCAACTTCCTCTTTCTCCAAGGAAGGATACTCCGTTTTGCAGTTGGCAACATGGTTTCCTCAGTAGTTGATGACAGCACTTCCTCTACGTGGTAACTGGCATCAGATTTCCGGTGAGTATAATAGATCCAGTCCTCATGCTCCCCATCAATCTTTGCATGAGCATAAACTAGGCCGCCAACGTAGTTGACAGACTGCAGCGAACCATAACTGAAAGACTTCCTGACAGTTGAGTCCCCAACTTCATCTTCCTGTGCTCTGTCATCCAAATCATCATCGAGAGTCTCGGCATCACACGGATATTCAGCACCATCACTGTGAACATAGCACTTATCTTCACCGCCTTCATCATACTGGCAAGTCTTCTTGGACCTTCGTGTGGACACCAGATCCGTGAGGATTTTCACCTTTCTCAGCCCTGCTTTAATAACTGAAACATCATCTCTTCCTCCAGGAAGAGAATCACCAGATAATGGAGATAACGGAGTGGCCACAGCAGACCGTTGTGAAGCATCAGATGTTTCTTGACGAACTCTTAATTCCACCATACTCAGAGTGAGCTGCAACAAAAAATAAGTTCTGAATGTCACACCAGATGGCAATTCAAAGGAGAATTGTTAACTAGAGTGAGCTTGTTGTTCACATCACAAACTCACATAAAGCGATGGAGCAGGCTCAGGTGCACCGTCGTGCACGAACAAGGGGATAATTATCTCAATGTCCTGTTCGGGTGCTGATGCATACTCTGCAAGGTTAAGGGAAGCAGTTCCCAAAATTGATGGTTTAATCTTTGGGCCTTTGTTGAGGTCCTGTGTCGAGGGTAATAAAAGGAGGTCAGACTCGACTACAGAAGCCATTCAGTGACTCAAAGCAAACTCACCTGCAGAAATCACCCAAACAAAATACGCCAACTTGCCAAGGGATGATACGTAGAAAAGGCATGCAGATTAAACCATACTCCCTCCGTCCCACAAAGAGTGCATTTTTAGTGTTCAAAAATTGTCCCACAAAGAGTGCATCTTTAGTCCGTAGAGCCCAGCTGTAAGTGTATGCATGCTCATTTAAGTGCCTGTGGAAACCGAAGCACCAGCATGCTTGTGTATGGAGTAATGAGGGTTACATTGGTCATTTACCTTGCACACTAATCTGTCTTAAAAAATCTAGAAATGCACTTTTTGTGGGACAGAGGGAGTATGTTTCTGATTCCCTTGAGAAGAAACTATGTTGTCCATAGTGTAATTTCAGAATTTGACACTCAATTCGCAGGCCTTTCGGCTTATTTGGATGACATATGGGACCGTCTGTGTGTATGACAGTGGGCCAGAGTGTCAAATTCCGAAATGCGAATTTTAAAGTGTGTCAAATTCTGAAAACTCTCGTTGTCCATATTTGCCGTCACTAATCAACATAATAGTTATCTTTACAAGGTAACTATCAAGAAGCAGAATTTGCTTCCTAGTAACAAAAACACAGTTACACACGGGAATCTTGCTATGACTGATCGATTGACATCCAGCAACTTACTACTCCGTTGGAAACAATGCACATGTAACAAGGGAATTAAAGCCAACACTCTCATTAACTAAAGGGAAAAAAATACAAAGATTATACACAGGAAGGCTCAAGCCGTTGGAAAAATTAATCACTCCACAAATGAGACGATTCAACAACAGATCGGAAAAATAAAATTAAGCTGCACAGCAAAATCATAATATCGATTGGTAACAGGGCAAAAGAGGAGCATAATCCAAAACTAACATGGACAAGGATAGGCACGATACCTATAAATATATATATATATATATATATATATATATATATATATATATATATATATATATATATATATATATATATATATATATAAGAGCCAAAAAAGATGATGCAAACAAACCCACAAAAACCATCTAAGCATATTTCTCGACATTCATATGAACAACAAGAGAAGACAATAGGGTCCAATTCTAGGAAGGAGAAGCTCACAGTGAACACAGTGAAGGCAAGCTCCCACGGCTGCAACGCGGCCGCCTCCCGGTGCGACGCGGCCGCGAGCGAGACGACGCTATCGAACTCCTCCTCCCACGCTACCGCGCCGCCGCCCTCGCCGGCGGCTGCCGCCTTCGGCTCCTCCTCCCGCGTGCGGTTGCGCCGTACGGCGCGCCGCAGCGAGCTCAAAGCCGACGCCTTCGGCCCCTTCCACCTGACCTCAGCCGCGACCCTCTGCTCGGCGCTCCCCTCCGGCTCCGGCTCGGCGGGCGGCGGTAGCCCCTCGGCCCGCCGCACCACCAGCCGGACGCGGAACTTGCGCGCCGCCGGCGGCCGCGGCCAACGCATCATCCTCGCCACCATGGAAGCGGCTCGGCCTCGGGCAAGAAACAGCCAAGAACCTCACAAAGATTGGCCAAGTTACGCGGAAAGAGAAAAGAAAAAAGTCAACTTCGCTCCAAGAACGGACCGAAACGTTTGAGAACAAAGCCCGCGGCCGCTCCAAGACGGCCAAGAAACGGGGCAAAAGATCGCGCTTTCTTGGCCAAATGGGAGGAGAGAGAGAAAATAAAAAAAAAGCCCGCCTTCACTCCAGCTCCAAGAAGCAGAAGAAATCCTCACAGGAAACGCGGTTTCAGAGCCAAATTGCTCGAGAAAGGCTCGAATTCCAAGCAAGGAGACGCGGCGAGGTCAGATTCTGACGTGCAGATGCGAGCCGGGTCGCGATTCGACAGAAGCGGTGGAGATTGGAGAAACGCAGGAGCCGGAAATAAATGGGGAGAGAAGAGAAGCGTTAGGGAAGGGTACTGTGGTGTGTTCTTCCTTCCTCCTTATGAACTTTTATTCTATTGCCCTCCTCCTTGTAAGATTTCGCGGTGGGGCCCACCGCGGGCTCTCCTAGGCTGTCTTTCTTTATATTAGCTGCGTTTTTTTTTTCGGGCGGTTCCTCTGATATCGAGTTCTCTGACGTTGGGTCACTGACGTTCGTGAGTAGGAGTTCTTTTTCTTTTCTTGGCTTTTGGTGAAATCTCAAATCTTGGAGCAAACAAGAAAACGCTGTGATTTGTGATGGCCAATGAGGGGGGCGCGTTACGCGATGCGGTGATGCAGACGCGGGCAAGGCGTTTGTTTACGTCGTCTTGCGTTGTTTCTTGTTGCTGGCTGTTAGTCGTTTTGGTGCTTCGCGATCTCCAACTACAGGGATTGGCATTCGGTTTTTTCGTTTTTGTTTTCGATTTGGTCAGAAATAAATAATTTGGTTTTTAAAATCTAGCGACCGGAATTTTCGAACCAAAATAAAAAACCCAGCCAATTAAACTGAAAACTTTTGGTCGGTTAATTTGGTTTTTTGATTAAAAAATATGATAACAAATTCATCTCCCCGGTCCCAAAAGTAAACTAAAAATTGTCTACTTCAAGCCAAAACCATCCTGAGAGTCGGTAATGGCGGGGAGATCTTACCAACAATCGGCTAGACGAGCAAGCAATCGGTCAATCATGACGGTGACGGGGGAGATGGGGTCACGGTGGCTGCCACCGAGCAAGGTTTTCCGATTAGGGTCTCCAATTTCGGTGAACGGTGAAATCGGTTTTAGGAAGCTGGGAACCGAACCGAAAACTGAGAACCAAATATAATGGAAATAAAAACCAAGCTGAAAACCAAAAAAACAAAATATTCATTTAAATCGTTTCGGTTCGATTTTTCAGTTTCGGTTTAAAAATGTCCACCCCTAACAGATAGGTCTTAAAAAAGAATCTTGAATTAAAATTGAGATGACTTCTGAAAAATGTTAATGAGGATTGCTCGTTAGCTCAATTTTAAAATAACTATTTAAATGATAAAATTTAATAATTTTATTTTTAAATTATGTTAATTTCACGAAAGCTCGATAATAGACTATTAAACTCGAAAACCAGCCCTACCTCCAGATGTCATGCGCTCCTGATTCCGCTGTTCGCCAAACGTGCGTGGTGGACTGGTTGTGCATACCCTGACAAACAAATCTTGCACAGTCGTCTGCCAGTCCTTCAACCTTACCGCTTGCCGGCTTGGCTTGCAGCTATCGATCCCCGATGTCCCATGTGGTGGTGAAATCGCCTACGTGTGACATTCGATCAAAGTGAGGAGAATTCATTGAACGACTCACTAATAATTGTGTTGACACGATTGCAACAACTATGATATAATCACCTCGTCCTCCCTACTCTCCGCTCCCTCGGTTTCTCGCTTCCCTACATTGACGAAACCGTCGCCGAGCCTCCTCGCCGCATCGGTTGTGCTGCCTCTCCTTTCCACTTCCGGTGCCACCAACACTGCCTCCAGCTCTAGCACCACCGCAAGAGCTCTCATGTCGCCGTTGAGTTTTCCTGATTTGAAATCTTTTGAGCTGAAGTGTTTGAACCGAAAATGCCCCATTTGAGTTTCCCAAGTTAGATTTTTTGAACCAAAAGTCCCGATTTGAGTTTCCCAATTTGTTTTTTTTTTTTAAAAAATGAAAGCCCCGATTTGAAAATCTTGAATCGAAAGCCCCTAGCATAAAAGTTTCTGAATCTGAAGTCCTGGATTTGAGCTCATGGACACCAACGCCTGGCTTGGCGGATGGCGAGGCCACTGCAGATTGGAAATCTCTACTATTCTAAAGCATCACTTGGTGGCAGTGGTCCATTCTACACGTCATTAATTGCCCTGTTTAATTGCTCTACTTAATTGCCCTGCTTAATTGCCCTACTCAAGAAACGAAACGTTGCTTTAATTAGCCAGCTTTCACAAGAAACGAAGCGTTAAAGATAGATGTTTGATCTTGTAAAATAAATTTTTTTATTTTTTAATCTTTATTTTTCGTTATCAATTTTGTTTTTCGTAGCAACGCACGGGCATGTAGCTAGTAATTTTTATGTAGCAGTGCTACAAAACAAAACAAGGGAGTGCAGCGCTCCGGAGCAACCGGGGCGCCACGTATCGTGGGGACTGGGGAGGCTCGTCTGCAGGCAAGCCTCCGTGCGGTTAACCGAACAGTAGATATCTAGCTACTACGGCACATTCTTGGTCAGTCACTCGATCGGCACAAATCACCATGTCACATGCACCTATTGCTTACAAAGTAGCTTTTCTGATCATGCTGTTAGGAATAATATCATCATCCCTCTATTACAATCAGGAGGTTTTTCGAAAAAATCCCTTCATTCCTCTAGATTACGAATAGGTCCTGCAAAATTACGAATATTTCACGATTTTTTGTGAGGGCAAAAAAGTCGCTCTCGAATTGTGTTTAGGTCCCTCATTCGTTACTTTATGGAAAAAAAAACTTTCGTTAAATACAAATCACAAGTGAGTCATTTTCTAATTTTTCAGGATAGCGGTCAGGGCCAAAAAAATTACAAACAGGTCCCCGTTCCTTACGTTCATGTCATTTCTCCATTTTTCCCGGAAAAAGTACTTTCGTCAACAGAAATACCCTACAAAAAATTGTAAAATACATCTCGGTCTATTTTTTCTCCGAAAAAACGCATGTTCGTTTTTCGTTCACGCGTGCGACGTGCGCTGCGCTTATTGACCTAGTATCTCTAACGACTGGAAGAAATGCCGCTCAGCAAGCCTCCACGTCATCGACTTCACCGGAAGGCCCTCTAGAAAATCCAAAATTGCCTTTAGGTCCTTCCATGGCTACTTTTACAAAAAAAGACCCTGAAAAAATTGAAATTATGTTTAGATCCCCTAGAGTTTTTTGACCAAAAAAAAAAAATTCCTATGATAATCATCAAACCAAATTTCGCACAGCGCAACGTAGCGCGCAACCAATGCCCAGTATGATTGATCCAGCAGCTTACAAACCACACGTAGGTGAATCCATCCATCCCCAGCCTCTCCAGCTGGACCGAGGAGGACAGCTTGTGTTATTATTCCTTTGGAAATTGGAATAGATGCCTTCGCTTGCTCCCCTCAGAATTTAGCAAGCACCATTCCATCGAGGCTTACCGCATACATTCCACTTGTCTCAATCACAGCAATACTAGCTGATTACACAAGAATATCTCCTCGATTATTTCTCAGGGATCATCGACTGCTTGTTCATCAGCTAATTATATGCGGTTCAAAAACAAAGGTACTTTTGGTCCTAAGTTGGAGGATAATAATAGAAAGAAAAGAGGGGTCGGGGGCAGGACGGTTTTGTCACATGCAGTGAGAAGACAAAATGGAAGGCTGGGTTGGCTACATGGATCCAACGGTGACCGACCACACAAAAGCCAAAGAATGCTATGTATAGGTATCTTTCGGATGTTTTTAGTTTAAGTAATATCTAAAGTTTGGACCGTAGAATTAAAAATCCAACCGTTAGATCAAATCATAGGATCGAATGTGATCTATACTTCCGAATCTCAACAATGATCCAATGCTCTTAGATTTGGATGATTTTAATAAACAAAACATCTAAATCATGGTTATCAAATCTATATGATTATATGGTTCCGACTGGTTCCGGTGTGTGTTTAATTGTTTATTTGTGCTCGTTGCTCGATGGTGATTCTGTCAGGATATTTGGTAGGATGCGCTTTGTAAACACGTTGGATTTGATGCGCACAACGATTATTTTACAAATCAATAATGATTGTGCACAGAACAAGAAGAGCTCATGTTACGGGTTGCTACTAGGAAAAGCAAAGCATGCAAGTGCCTTCTAGTTTTGATGGCCTCCTATTTCCTATGCAAGAGAGTACACTGGAGATTGAGGATGTTTTTTAGATAATGAAAGATTAAACCTTATGACATCTGCATCATAAGATGCACACAACCGAATATTTATTACAACGTTTCAGTAGAAAAGCTGTGTTGACGCAAAAAACTTGACGAATGGTTAATCCCCACCAACACACGAGAACGCCGGGTTCAGTTCTGGTTTGCGAGCGTGCCAATAATCGGCGATGCGCAACTATATTGATCAAAGTGTATTACAGGAAAAGATTACAAGCTAAGTGTCTACTCCTAATGCAAAGGAAAAGAAAGGTATAGATTGGTTTGATGTGTCTTTTTTCTGACGTAGCTCGTCGTCCTTCTTTTATAGCCCTTGAGCCTGATCATATCTGCCTCGGTCTCGCTATCCGCTCGTACCGGCTTCGAACTCTTCTTTCCATCTTGGGCACGACCATATCTGATTCTAGCCGTATTAGCTCCGGTCTTCCTTCCAACCTACGTGTTGCCATATGACCATGACCTTTCCAATCTGCCCGTTCATCGTCTTTTATTAATCTGGCCTTATACCGGTTCCTCCAGATTCACGCCAAGACTACACCCGTCTCGGTCGCTCAATTTTGGGTGCTAACATATGCCCCTCATTTTTGGGATATGTATGGGCATGTCCCAAAAATCAACCACCAGTGCTTCAGCAGGTCATCATCTTCATCACTTCATCTTCTTGGCAGTTATCACCTCGAGATGCCTCACCATGATCACTCCCGCGTTGAACCGCTTCGTATCCCACTCTCATTGATTTGAGGGATGCTTCGCTCTCCGCGTCATGATGATCCGACTGCCTGATTTGCCCTATAAGTATCAGGCAATCCATAGTTTTGTCATATTATCTCATAGTAATCTCTCTCTGTTCGCGCCATGTCTTCTTCTTCCCACTCTTCTTCCTCTAGCTCTGCTTCTAGTTATTACTCATCATCATACAATGACTCGGCCATTGCTGCTGCTCTCCAGGAAGAGCTATCGGCCGAGGTTCGCATTGAAGAGGAAGTAACCGATGATGAAGCCATCGCCCGCGCCCTCCAGGAGGAGTTCGATGCTGATGCCACCGACGCCCCTGCAGCAGCAGCAGCTGCCCCTCCTCCTATTGACACCGCGGAACCCGATGCCGGCGCAAATGCTGCTCCTGCGGAGGTCGCCCCGGAAGCCACTGGTCTCCCACCAGCCGATGATGAGCCGGCGCCTTCACCAGCTCCTCTTGTCGACGCTGCCCTCTAGGAGTCATCCAGCTCCAGCAGTAGCTCCAGCGTAAGTGATGTCCCCGGCAGGAAGCGTAGTCAGCTCTATTAGGTGTTGTGCCTTTCATTTCTTTTGTAGGAATGGCACCTTTCTCTCTTTCTATCTGCATTTTCCTTAAGTCTATCTTTTCCTTCTTTTTGATGCTACAGTAATTCCTGAGTACCTTCCATTTCTTTTGTAAATTTTTGGCTCTTTCTCCTCTAGTTGATGATGTAAATAGTCTCTTCACTTCTTAGCCGATGATGTACCTAAACGCTCAGCATAAAAATAGACATTTGAATATTGAATCCATCATGGGTGTCGACTTCTGTACATACTTTTATAGGCTTCTTATCTTTTGGTATCAGCTTTAACAGTACTGACAATACCGACATTTCCTTACTTCTTTTTCCTAGCAGTCTTCTGACATGACTCGAAAACTGATTGGCCTTATTGCTTGTTAGTTTAGGACGCCACCTTTTGGTCGACGTAGATTGAACTGACATACCCATCAATGCACGGCAATTAATGAGCATTGTGTATCTCTATTTCCAAAACCTCCTCTCATTAATGAGTCCATGCAGCCTTATTCGGAACATCATGTCACTGTCAACTGCATGATTAGTGGGTGCGAAAATCAGGGCATAAGGTTCGGAGCCATTTTGAACGAGACGTCCTTTGCTTTTATATAGCTCTCCCCCTTTTTGCAACTCTTTTTCTTTTGTACTTCTTCTCTTCCGACGCCCACTATTTTGATCATATTGTTCTTGTTTTTCCGTTGACGCCCGCCGAGCACCTATCTACCAAATGATCGTCCGTCGGCCTGGCTTCCCTCATCGCCCAATTTCCTTATTGGCCGTCACTGTCTTCAACAGTCCGCATTTGGCTCTTGCAACTATAAGTTTCCCTTGGTTTCTTCTTGAGGAATTTACACAAACTGCACCAATCATTGGCCATTAGTATTCCCTTCGTACTCATCTTGTTCTCCTTTTTTTCTGTAGATGGCCGACTATCGTTCACAAATCCTAGTTCAAATACCATACATAGTTGACCAGTTCTTACTAGGCCCTGAAGGTAGTGAAGATCCGACCGATTTCATCAACAAAGAGATATGTGGATCCCCCTGAACTTCGCTTATTTCAACCTGAAGGGCTGGAAGTACAGCTTCAGAGCTTGGCCTACTGATATTAAGGGTTGGAGAACCTGGTACAATCGAGTGGCTAGCAGCAAGAGAGCGGATTGGGAATCATGGGACATAGCCGATTGCATTAGTCTCTCTTTGTCAGGCATGTGCAGAGACGAATCATTGATAGCTTCGGCTTCCTACTTCTAGTCAAATGCCTTCAACGCTTTCTCTTCGCCCCTGGATGCTTCAGTCGAACTCTTATGGATGTAGTGGTTCTTACTGGGCTCAAGCCGACAGGCAATCAATTCCACGCTTTTGAAGTAGCCACTACTCACCGGTTATCGACCAAGATTAGTTGGTCTCAATACTTTAGAGAATACAGCCGATCATCTGGGCCTGTGGAACCTCGTGAACATACCGCCTTTCTGAACATGTGGCTGGACAGGTTCCAGTTCTGCGGTGCTTTCTGGCCCCCACAAACAATTACCAAGCTCCTGTTGAGGCTCTGGTAAATGGCGCGGATATAGCTATGGCCAAACTTCTCCTGGGCACAACCTACCACACGATGCATGTCATTGCTTCAAAGCTTAGGGGCGTGGCCAATTCTCATGCCGTTGGCAATCAAGGAGGGCATCTTTAGTTCATCCAGCTCTGGTTGATGGCTCAATTCCAGCGTCCTTTCCGCACCATTCCTTCTTCAGACCTTAAGTTTCCCTATGAGGACTCACCAGAGGAGGGGAACAAACCTTCAGACCCTGACGATCGTATGGGGAGGCCTTTTCTCAGATCTTGAAGAAAGATCTGAAATTCAATGGAGGATCCTTTATTGTGTTCTTCTCATATTTTTATGAGAACGAGGATATCTCTACTTCAGCTCCCGTACCGGCACATTGATGATTTGGAATATGAGCGCCCTGGTTTCTGCTGATCGGACAGTCCTGACGAAGAGTGTTTCAGGCACATAATCTCGCCCGGGGTTTTCTCGGTTGGCCTAAGTCTTTCAAGCCACACCCAGAAGCCTTCGTATGAGTATTACCACCTATCTGTTTGCGCCAAACAGCTGAAACTTGGGCTACTTCCTCCGCGGTTGGTGTTGTTTGACAAGCTCTGTGAGCGAGAGGAACTCAAGTGCCCTCTCGATGTAAGTATTGTGCTGGACTTAGGCGGAGAGATGTTGATTGACTCTATTCCTCGGATCGCCTTCATTAGTCGGACCATTGCGGCTTTTACTCGATGGTGGCAGGAGTGGAGCCGTCACCTTTTCCTTAATCCTCTGGGTGTGGTACTCCATCATTTTGACGACTCTTATCCCCTCCCTTCTTCTTAAGAGGTAACCTGAAGAATCGCCTTTACTTTTCTCGTAACCTAACATATCTTTCGTTGATCCTCCGACTATTCTTTGCTCAGGACATGGATGATACTCGTCCAATTCTATCTGCTAGCGGCAAAGTTATTAATTTACATGCTAACGTCATTGGTCGCACCAATGTTGGCCTCCATTCTCATTTTCTAAAAGACATCAAGAAGAAGGGTCATGCAGGGGCATCAGCTCATCTTCGACAGAAAAGAAAGCCTGCCGATGCACCGGGGGGTGACTCCCCACCGAGGACAAAGGTAGACAAGTTGGCCCAGTTGATGCCCACTTCTGGTGGTGCAGATCCTGCGAAGCCTGGTGAGCATTTTGTCCTCCTACTAATTTGCGTGACTGCCTTGCTGACGAACTCATCCACCTTTCTATTTCAGTCAGGAAGAAACAGATTGCTGGGCGCAAAAAACCTACTCCTGTTATCCCACCTATTTCTCCAATAGCCAACGTGCTCCTTGAGCCGAATCCCTAGGTGGCTGGCTTCTTAGCGTGTCCATTCACCTTTCTTTTCAGCGTCGTTGACTTATATTTTTGTGCAGCCGATTACGGAGGATGTAGGACCTAAAGTATCTCCCGTCATTACCAGTGAGATACATGTGGAAACGATCACTGATCCTCCGGCTGAAGCCACCATTGTGGGGGCGGCTGAAGTCGCTGTTACAAAAATGGCTGTAATTGCTATAGTGGAGATGCCGCCTCTTTCCGCCGTAAGCGCGATAGTAGGACCGCCAGGACTAACGAGTAAGCCTTCTCCCCAAAATCCTTCGGACATTTTCCTACCCCCGAGTTCATCTACAGGGGTCGAGGTATGTCCTGGTATGTCTCCTCCGTAATATTTACTTTTAGGATTTTTGCGCTTATCCGATATCTTCTTGTTCCAGCTATCGGCTAGTGCTCTTCTTGGGTTTACTCCAGAAGATCTCGGCTTTTCCTTCGATGATGACCTGGTAGCTGATGTGACTCCTTCATCGTCTATCATCCAGCCGCCGTCCCAACCAGGTCAAGACCTTCCATCTACGTCCCTGTACCAGCAAGACAAACTGAAACAACTTCATTGGATGCTGGTTCGGTCGGAGCCAGATATCTTGGAAGACTATCAGCCGATGGGTGCCCTCCTTACTGAAGTGGCCTCTTGCCTCTTTGTGGCAGACATGGACAAGTTCAATGATCTTCACTGCCTCTTTTTGAAGAAGGATGCTGTCAAGATGGCGTTGGAACGCATCCGTCAGCGAAAGGAGGTCGCGAGGGACCGTGCTAAACTTGACATCTTAGTGGCCATCGGCAAACAAAAGAAGGCTGATTTTGATGCCGTGGTATCATCGGCTAAGGCTTTGAAGCCATCGAGAGCAGCTCTGGCTGATGAGGTTGCTCGTTTGAGGCAAGCCCTAATTGAAGCTGAAGCCCGCCTCTCAATTGTTGACCGTGCCATTGACTGGGCCAAGACAGACCTGAGGGCCCAGCATGCCGACATCTCCGCGACCTTCAAACTTGTCAAGGCTAAGACAAAGGCCATTGTACCGGTTCCGGGTAATGATGCTGATGATGAGGCCTTAGTCTTGAGTGTTTGTCAAGCCGCAGAAGCTGCAGTTGATAGGATTTTTCCTCTTATTTAAACGATGTAATTGACTGCGTATTTAGGACCCCATGTCCTTTGTGATCTGAATATGCCACATCGTTTTTTATTGTTTTGATGTTTCTGAGGGCGGCGTGAATCGTCGGCCTTATGATTGTAGCTAACTTAATAACGTTAGCACGGCTTTTCATGTCTTGGCTAGTGGCAGTTGTTCTTCTGATATCCGTTCGACTAGGATCCTTTCCATATACTGGGGTGGTACTTCTTCAAGTACTTCCCATTAATGGCTTTGGTGAACAATTCTCCCTCCAATGTTTTCAATAGGTATGAGTTGCCTTGCATCAGACGATTAACTTTATACGGCCCTTCCCATGTTGGTGACCATTTACCATACCGATTATCTTTTATTCCGATGGGCAAGATAGTTTTCCACACCAGGTCGCCTTCTTCGAATGACTTCAGCACAACTTTCTTATTGTATGCTCTCGCTACCCTAGCTTTATTCTTCTGGATTTGTTCAAGCGTTTTAAACCTCAATTCTGTCAAATCCTCCAGGTTGTCGGCTAACGCATCTTTATAATCTTCAGCCAATAACATGTCATGTTTGGCTGTTTTGAGTGAGTTTATACCGATTTCTATCGGCAACACTGTCGCTTGCCCATACACTAATTGGTGTGGTGATACCTTGGTAACCCCGTGGCATGAGACTCGGTATGCCCATAATGCATCGGCTAATATCGTGTGCCAACCCCTAGGTCTATCGGCTATTTTCCTCTTGATCAGCTTGATCAGTGCCTTGTTTGACGATTTCGCCTGTCCATTGGCCTGGGCATAGTATGGCGAGGAGTTCAACATTCTAATCCCGAGGTTTCTGGTGAAACTCTGGAATGCCTTAGACATGAACACGGTGCCCTGATCGGTTGTAATAGTTTGTGGAATCTCAAATCGATAGACAATGTGTTCCTGCACAAAGGCAATCACCTCTGCACTCATGACTTTATTTAATGGGATGGCTTCGACCCACTTGAAAAATAGTTTGTTGCGGCCAAAATAAACTTATGTCCTTTGCTTGAGGCAGGATAAATCTGCCCGATTATGTCTATGCCCCACCCGCGAAACAGCCAAGGCTTTATTACTGGGTGCAAGGCCGCAACAGGTGCGTTCTGTATGTTCCCGAATCTTTGGTAGTCTTGGCATCCTTTGTAGTATTGAAAGCAGTCCTCTAGCATTGTCAGCCAATAATAACCAGTGCGCCTCAATAACCACTTCATTTTAAGGGCCGACTGGTGTGCTCCGCAGATTCCTTCATGAACCTCCCCCATTGCCGTCTTTGCTTCTTCAGCACTAAGACATCGGAGTAGCAACCCTTCTTGAGTCCGATAATACAGTATATTATCGATCATGACATGCCTCAATGCTCGCCTCTTGGTTTTTGTATCCATTGTCAATGAAGGGTTCGTCAAATAGGCCGATATCTTTTCACGCCAATCGGGCGTCACTAGGCACATCACTGCCTTCTCAATTGGCTCACAATCAATTAACCAATCAAAGGTCTTGTAACCTGATGCCTGATGTGCCAACGCATTGGCTCGGCCATTTTTCTCTCGAGGTATGTGCTTGATCGTGAAGGAGCTGAAGGTTTCAAACAATTCATGACACCGTGTTAAATATTTGGTCAAGATCTCATCATAGCAATTGAATTCTCCCCGCACCTGCTGGACTATGAGCAAAGAGTTGCCGCAGGCTTCAACAGAATCCGCCCCGATGCTGTGCAGCATGCACAGCCCTCTGATCAAAGCTTCATACCCCGCCTGGTTGTTCGAACATTGGCAATTTAGCCTGAATGCGAACTCGAAACTACATCCTCTAGGAGATATCAATACTATCCCGATGCTGTCTCCATCCCTGCATATTGATCCATCGAAGTACAGCTGCTAAGGGGCAACGTTCACTAGCCCGCAAGTGGGAGTATGACCCGCAATGAAGTCGACCACTACTTGCCCTTTTACAACTTTGGTCGATTCGAACGTTAAGTCGAATTCTGTGAGTCTGTAGGTCCACTTCCCAAGTCGACCCTTCATTATAGGGACAGACGACATGTATTTTATAACATCGGTCTTGCACACGACCGTTCACGTTGATGCCAATATGTAATGTCTTAGCTTTGTACAGGAGAAGTATTGAGACAAACAAAGTTTCTCCACTTGTGGATACCTGGTCTCTGCGTCGATCAGCCATCGGCTTAGATAAAATATTGGTTGCTCTTTACCGCCTACTTCCTGCATCAAAACTGCCCCGATCGTTGTTTCCTCCGCTGATATGTACAACCTGAATGGCACTCCTTTCTCTGGCGCCATTAACACCGGAGGTTTCGACAGATATCTCTTGATATCGTCAAACGCTCTCTGCTGGTCCTCCCCCATATGAATTCCTGATTTTCTTTTAACTTTAATAGTGGGGTGAACGCGTTGATTCGACCAGATAAGTTAGGAATAAAATGCCTTAAATAATTGATCTTATCGGTCAATTTTTGTAAGTCTTTCTTGCTTTTTGGCTATGGCTCTAACTCATTCTTGGTTCATGTCGGGACCCGAATTTGCAAATCCGGACCCTCTATGTATTCAGCACTAGTCCAGGAACGCGCTAGTGCACACAGTCTTAACATCGGTAAATATCACAATCATACCACTCGATACTAATAAAGTACTTTAATTAAATAGTCAAACTGGTTGCTCGACCTTATGGTCAAGTTACAAATATACGCCACGCAGGGCGAAACTTATTAAGAGAGAAATAATAGCAGCGGAAAATAAGATAACTTCGTGGCGCCATCCAGTATACCACAGGCAACTGACTGGGCTCGCTCCCTAAGTAGATGGTTCCTCTTGGAGCTCCTCCTCCAAAGCTGGTGTAGTCTCCTCTTCAACTGGTGTTGTATTGTGGCAAGGGTGAGTACTTGGTACTCAGCAAGTCATGCACAGAATGCAGCTAATATACTATATGCATGGCTTAATACAAAGGAGTGGATCAAGGTATATTTGCAGTAAGAGCATTTAACAAGTATCATAAGTAGATTCGAAAGCAGTAGTAACAAGTAAAGCATAAATAATTTTTCAAGGGTTTAGTAAACATCTTTCCCATCCTAATCCACATCTCTATCAACATCATTATTAATCCAACCCAACCTTTCAAGTCCAAGTTATTTTTGAGAAAGTCTAACCCTTGACTGTAATTCCCGAGCGATGTCCAATACCGCGGACACGGCTATTCGAATAGATTTTAAACTCTGCAGAGGTTATGCACTTTACCCACAAGATACAGTCAAACACCACAAAGGCGAGTTCCCGTAACAAAGTCTTTCGGAAACTTCTAACAGCACAAGTGGTCCTCCCCGGTTGTTGCACACTAACCCTTCCCTTAGCTAAGGCGAAGTTTAGGCCAACCAACCGTTAGATGGGTACTGGCGCAGCCCCAAGACGCCCCTCGTACAACTTACACAAAGGGTGTAGTTGACCTCCTGAGGTCCCACAGTGCGTTATTAGCAACTTAATCAACTAGGTTCGTCCCATTCTGGACATGTGGTTGCAAGATTGACTCAGTTCAAAGGCTTGCAAGGTGAAGTCCTTAGGGTGACCAGGGCAAGACTAGAAGAACCAAACCAACATTCCGGTGCCAACCTGGCCCACCCGATCGTTCTTGCCACATGCCAGGTCAAAAGCTATTTATCAAACCCCCAGTTGATTACCATGCACCACGTGCTATCAACATCACATGATACCTTTCCAAAACAGGTTCAATATATCATTAAGTCAATATTAACATTTGATTGTCCAAAATCATGTCATGAGCACGTAGCAGGTCTAAGCAATATACTACAACGATCTAATTTCCCATGTTGGCATTTTAGTAATGTCCAACTAGTAAACCACAACTAGGGTGACAAGGGGTCATGACACATATTTAATTAATCAAGGTGTCATATAGCAATTAGGCATTTATCTAATTACCCATAATTAAGTAAAGCATTTTCTAATTTAAACTAGCATGCAATAATTTGAACCAAAATAGGTTTCAAAATGGGATCAACATGGTCAAAGCATAACTTGCCTTCAAAAAGTACTTGTTCTTGGTCCCGAGCTGGCTCCTGGATCAACACCTCTCCTTCGAAACCTTCCGGCACTTCAACGTCTACTCGTAACACGTGCAAATAGCAATAAATGAATAAAACAGTAGACCAAAAGTGTCCAAACATCCAAATAAAATCCATAAAGAGAGAGAACATAATTTTATGAATTTTTAGGAACTGGAATTGCTCAAATCGGAGTTAAAACACAAAAGTTATGATTATTTAAAGTCTAAATAATCAATTAAATAATATTACAGAGAAAAACTTTAGTCCAAAAATTAAATAAAATTCATATTTGAGTAGATCTGAATTTTATGAATTTTTAGAAATTTGAATCGTTCAAATCGGAGTTGAAACGCAAAAGTTATAAGCGTTTGAAGTTTTGAAATTCAAATCAATTATTAAACCGAATTATTAAATCATTTTCTTTTTCGGAAATTATTTATTGCGTCGGCCGAGGACACGTGGCAGCCTACGATTGGTCTGCGGCGTCGGCGATTCATGGGCGTGGTCCATGGTTTGGCTTGGTCCACCGTGGACTCGGTCCCACGGCTTACGTGGCGGCCGGCGGGTGGCCTCGGGTGGCGTCATTCTTGGCGTCGTGAGGGCTCGGCCGCAGTCTTGCGGCGGGTGGGACCATCGGTGGCGTCATTCTTGGCGTCACTACGCAGCTGGGGTGGCGTGGCGACGCGGGCCCGCCATGGCGTCGGCGTGGCGTCATGGTGTGGTTTGGTGGGCGTGACATGCGAGCCCGCGTGTCGAGACCGCGCTCGCGCCGCAAACGCGGTGCGGTGGCACCGCGTGGCTCGATCCGAGCCGTTCGATTTGGATCGGACGGCTCCAAAGCGCATCTAATCGCCCCTACGGCTCCTACGTGGCTCAATCTTAGCCCTAGGATCAAGATCTAACGTACCGCCAATGAATCCGGAGTTGAAGCGATAGCAGACTACGTGGCCTCACCTCGTCGTCGGATGAAGATCGAGCGGTTGATAGAGCTCGCGAGGTCCGGCGATGGCTGGCGAGGCTAGTGTCTGGGGATGAAGGCGATGACTCCCGCGCGGCGTTCCGAGGCTCCGGCGAGGTGAGTGGTCCTAACCGATGCGCTGGTCTGGGGTCTCGGATCACAGGCTTAGACGGCGGAAGGCGGTGTCGGCGGCGAGAATCGTCCAAACTTCGCGGCGGTCCCTTGCGGACTCCGTGGCGATTGCGCGAGGATGGCGGTGGCTTGGGCACGGGTAGCTAGGGCAAAAGAAGCGCACGGGCAAGGGCTACGCGGTGGCGAGGTCGAGCTCTTAAATAGGGCCTCGACGTGCGCGAAAACCGAAAAACCCTAACGAGCTCGGAGGCCCACTTGGCGCTTATCCGAGTCCGACTTCGGTGGAAACGACGCAATCGGAGCCGTCCACGTGGCCCCGATCTACGGCCGAGATTGCGCCCGTATGTCCGAGCCGGATCCGGTTGGATCGGTGCGGCCCAACTCCGACCGGTGGATCTCGACCCAACGGTCGGGATCGACTGGGTTTAGGGCTGGTGTGGTCGAGTCACGTGGCGCGGGTCGGACTCGAGTCCGACTCGGGTTCGACTTCGATCGGATGAACGATACTTGACCCGACTCGATTTTCCAGCGATTTAATATTTAAAATAATTTCCGATAATTCATTTAATTCAACAAAAATAGCAAAATACTCGAAAAATTCGGAAAAATTCTGGAAAATATTTTAGGGCATTTGGGACTCAAATAAAATATTTCCAACAAAACTTTATTTGAAAATTTAATTTCTTTAATTATTTCAATATGGAATAAATTCAAATTAAATCCAAATAAATCCAAATAAATTCCAGAAAATTCCAAAAATTCACAAATGTGCAAAATAATATTTAATTTCATGAAAAGCAAAAATTGGGGTGTTACAAACCTCCCCCCCTTAATAGAATCTCGTCCCCGAGATTTAAGGCTAACTAAGGAATAGGTTCGGAAACTCTTTCCTCAAATCCTCTTCGCGTTCCCAAGTCGCTTCGCTTTCTTCATGGTTGCTCCACTGAACTCTATAGAAACGGGTTGACTTGTTCCTCGTCTCTCGATCCATTGTGTCCAAAATCTTTACGGGGTGCTCCTTGTAAGTCAGATCTTCTTGTAGCTCAATTGACTCTAGCGGTGCCTGCTCCTCAGGCACTCGGAGACACTTCTTCAGCTGGGACACATGGAACACATCATGCACTCCTGCTAGTGATTGCGGCAATTCTAGCTGATAAGCAACTTCACCTCTGCGGCTGAGAATCTTAAATGGTCCAACAAATCTCGGCGCGAGTTTTCCTTTGGCATGGAATCTCTTAACTCCCCTGAGAGGCGTAACTCTGAGGTATACAAAGTCTTCTTGTTCAAAACTCAAATCCCGGCGACGATTGTCAGCATAACTCTTCTGTCGTGATTGGGCTATCTTCAACCTTTCCCTAATCATGGCAATCTGCTCTTCAGCTTCTTGAAGAATATCATGCCCGAAGACACGGCGCTCGGGTCTCATTCGATTTAATGGCGTCGGCGAGGTCGACCATCTGAGGCCTCAAAAGGTGACATCTGTAAACTAGCCTGGTAACTATTATTGTAACTGAACTATGCATACGGCAAACTCTTATCCCAAGAGGTAGCATAAGCCAATGCACACGCTCTTAGCATATCTTCCAGAATCTGATTGACTCTTTCGGTCTGTCCATCCGTCTGTGGATGATAGGCTGTACTGAAGTTCAAACGGGTTCCCATGGCTTCATGCAACTTATTCCAGAACCTTGAGGTAAATTGGGTACCTCTGTCCGATACAATCCTCTTTGGCACTCCGTGCAAACAGACGATCCTGATCATATACAACTCTGCTAACTTATCCCCCGAGTAAGTGGTCTTCACGGGAATAAAATGGGCGACCTTGGTCAAGCGATCCACTATAACCCATATGGAGTCATAACCCCCTTGAGTCTTGGGTAAACCGGTGATGAAATCCATTCCGATTTCCTCCCACTTCCACTCAGGTATCCTCAGCGGCTGCAACAATCCTGCTGGTCTCTGATGCATTGCCTTGACTCTCTGGCATACGTCGCACAATGTAACATGCTCGGCAACTTCACTCTTCATGCTCGGCCACCAGAATCTCTCCTTCAAGTCTTGATACATCTTGGCACTTCCAGGATGAATCGAGTACTTGGAGTCATGGGCTTCTTCTAGAATCAACTGCTTCAATTCCTTCCTGTTCGGCACACAAATGCGATCCCTCATCCATAACGTGCCCTGCTCATCTAGCTTGAAGTCCTTTGCCTTGCCTTCCTCCATTTTGGACTTAATCCTGCGGATCTTGTCATCATCCTTCTGTCCTTCCCGAATCTGATCTTCTAGGGTAGGCTTTACCTCCAGTGCGGCCAAGAATCCACTAGGTACCACCTCAATCTTCATTCTCTGAAATTCCTAGCATAGCTCATCCTGATTCGTGGCTATCAACATATTCACGGTATGGCTTTTCCGACTCAAGGCATCGGCCACCACATTAGCCTTTTCGGGATGATAATGGATTCCGACATTGTAATCCTTAATCAACTCTAACCATCTCCTTTGCCTCATATTCAGATCCGACTGGGTGAATATGTACTTAAGGCTCTTATGATCCGTGTACACTTCACATCTGTTCCCGATCAGATAGTGACGCCATATCTTCAAGGCATGCACTACGGCAGCTAATTCTAGGTCATGTGTTGGGTAATTCTCCTCATGCGGCCTCAACTGCCTTGATGCATAGGCAACAACCTTTCCGTTCTGCATCAACACACATCCAAGTCCTTGGCGCGATGCATCACAATAGATATCAAAGCTTTGATTGACGTCCGGCAGAGCCAACAAATGGTGCTGATGTTAATCTCGTCTTCAGTTCTTGGAATCCTTTCTCGCACTCTGGCGTCCATGTAAACTTCTTCTCCTTTTTCAGCAATTGCGTAAGAGGTCTCGTAATTGTTGAAAAGCCTTCAATGAAGCGGCGGTAGTAACCTGCCATTCCAAGGAAACTCCGGATCTGGAGTCACGATCTTGGTGCTCCCAATGTAACACGACTTCTACTTTACTTGGATCATGGCGACTCTTCTGCGGTCATTACATGTCCGAGGAACTCCACCTTGTCCTTCCAAAAATCACATTTCTTGAATTTGGCGAAGAGTCATTGTTCCTCAGCTTTTCCAAAACTTGCTTCAAGTGCTCTGCATGTTCATCCTCTGTCTTGGAGTAGATTAGAATATCATCTATGAACACAACAACAAACTTGTCCAAATACTCCATGAACACCTTATTCATCATATTCATGAAATATCTTTGGTGCATTAAATCGAGACCAAAGGACATAACGATAAACTCATAGTGTATACGTATCTTGACGAGAATGCGCTTTTGAATATCTTACGATCGGATCTTCAAGCGATGGTATCCCGATCTCAGATCAATCTTGGAGAAAACTCCGGCTCCTCTTAGCTGATCAAACAGATCATCGATCCTGGGTAGCAGGTACTTATTCTTCACGGTGACTTCATTGAGTGCACGGTAGTCAATGCACATCCTGAAACTCCCGTCCTTCTTCTTGACGAACAAAACTGGTGCTCCCCACGGCGACTAACTTGGTACGATAAATCCTTTCTCCATTAACTCTTCAAGTTGCTTCTTCATCTCTACCAATTCTTCGGTGGACATCCGATAAGGTCTCTTTGCTATCGGTCTTTGTGCAGTACAAGCTCTATCACAAACTCTATGTCCTGTCTGGCGGCATACCAGGTAGATCTTCAGGAAAAACATCTGGGTACTCATTCACTCTTGAGACATCTTCTATGCCGATTGCCTTGGTCTTTGTTAACCATCAAGCTGTCCATCTCTAACGGTGGTAGCTTGAAATTCCACTTTCTTTCCACTCGGGCTCTCAATCGAGATAGTCCTCCGTCCACAATCCAATACGGCCTTGTGCTTGGATAACCAATCCATTCCCAAAATGACATCCAAGGTGCAGGTCTCCAAAATAATAAGGTTCGCTAGGAACTCTATCCCATCTATTAGTATTCTCACCCCGAACATCCTACTTTCGTTCGGAGTTCGGAACTGTGGGTTTGAACTAAAAGCATGCATTTAAGTCTTGCAATCTCCAAATCATTTTTAGCAGCAAAGCCTTGAGAAACAAGCGAATGCGAAGCTTCGGAATCAAACAAAGCTGGTGTAATGGAGTTGACAAGTAACTTACCCAAGACGACGCCTGCGTAGCATTCTGCGGTGCATCTGCGGTGACATGGTTGACTCGGCCTCTCACCACGATGCAGGGTGTGGCTCTGGTCTTTGGCGTCTTAGCCGGTGTGGATCCCAGTTGAAGCGGCGGGGTCACTCTCGCTGTCTTCTTAGGACAAGCTGTTGGCAAAGTGTCCTGGCTCGTTGCTTGATTGTAGCGGCGTCTCATTGTCCCTTGTTATTTGCTCAAGCGGCGTTTACGGTGGTCTTTGGTGCGATAGTTACGATTGACGGGTCTTGGTGCCGGTAGCGGTGTCCTTGTTGTATTCTCGGTGGAATCTGAAAAAGCGATTTGGCGCAACCCTCAAGCGTTCTGCGCTCCCTGGCGCCATCACGATCTGCATCCTGCGCTTCCTGTTCTCATCCAGTTCCTTGCGCTTGTCCTCAAGAATAAGCGCCTTATTCACAAGCTCCTGGAAATCTGGAAAGGTGTGGGTGATCAGTCCCACATGTAGTCCTGAGTTAAGTCCCTTCATGAAGCGAGACTGTCTGGCTTTATCTGTCGCTACATCCTTAGGCGCGTAGCGTGCAAGCTGTGTGAATTTGTTCAGGTATTCGGCCACTGGCTGATTACCTTGCTTCAGTGCCCTGAACTCCTCCTTCTTGAGGTCCATGATTCCTTCAGGCACGTGATCTTGTGAAACGCTTGTTGTGAACTCCTCCCAAGTGATGTCACGAGGGTTCTCTTACGTGTACGAAGTTCTCCCACCATTCGGTAGCTGTTCCTTCCAACTGATGAGAAGCGTAGAGTACCTTCTCATTTCCTATGCATTGAGCAATGTGTAGCTTCCTCTCAATTGACCTTAACCAGTCATCGGCTTCCAACGGGTTAGCATTCCCGGAGAAAGTGGGTGGATGGGTCCTCATAAACTCTGACAGTCTTGTGTTCTGGCGTTGTCCCTGATTGACTTGATTAGCGGTGGCCTGAGCAGTGACGTGTTGCATCTGTTGCATCATGGCATGCATCAACTGAGTTTGAGCAGCAAGAAATGTTCCAAAATTCTGCATGTCCAGTGGCGGTGCTGGTGCTCCATCATTGGGGTTTTCTGCTGGGCGAGAACCACTTCCATTGCCTCCAAGGTTTCCACGAGTGTTCACCATCTGTGGTTTGCTCTAGGTTTTAGAGATGAGAGGGAAACAAGAATAGACAAGTAATATGGAACTTATGCGGGGCGAAAGGTGTAACTTAAAGTCCAACTTTATTATTTTAATCAATAGTAACTTGGTATGGTTGCTTACAATGCCTAGGGGCCTTGCAACACATACTGCACACTCAGCAAACAATGAAAATCCAAATCGAACTAACACTGGAGTCTAACGCCTAAAGGGTGACTCTTTATTCTATGACGCGACTCGGCGAAGGAGTCTCACTATAGAACCTATGCTCACTCATCGAGAAAACCTCCACGGCCTGGGTACGGACGCTGCGGCATAGGCGCGAAACGATCGCCATGTCCAGCAACTGTGTCATCTGTGGTAGTCGAAGAAGAAGTGTCCTCCTCAAGCTCTGGCTCCTCGGTGCAGCTCGTGCGGCTCGAGCATTGGCTCCGCTGCAGTGCGTACAATGCCGTCTCTAACTCTCCAATCCTTTGCGAGAAGGTGTGACACATACTCTTGAGCTTCCCGCCATCTGTTCTTCTCTGTCGTGATCTCCTTGCGGGCCTTACGTAGCTCCTTGCTTGTATCATCGAATACATCTTCTGGCGACAACAAGTGCATTGCCAAGCTGTGTAACCATGGCATTCTCATCCTGAATCGCCTTTGGGTCAAGAAGGTTATTCTTCTGCGCGGATGATATCGAACACCGTGCTCTCAATTCTCTGGCATAGATACGGGTAATGTGCCGCATTGCTCGTCGTGGCGCCTCTTGGATACCCATCTGCATTGTAGACCTCCTGGTAGTGCGGTGTATCGGCGATTGCACTGGCCCTTCTTCCTAGCGGTACCACAAGCTTCACGTCACAAGCCTTGATCAATCCCGCTTATGCGATCACGTCCACTTGGTATTGTGGCTTCTCAAAATCTCCGAGAGTCTGTAGCATACGCCAAAGTTCCGCGGCGTGGCCAACCTCCAGATCGACGTAGTTGAACTCTCCCTCCATCTGTCACAAGAGTGCTTACGTAAGAACTCGAAATTTTTAAATCGTGACAAGGTAAGGAAAAATTCAGCAAGAGACAAGAAAAGAGAGAAGGGAATAAGTCGAGATGTCATTTCTTATCTTGACGAACTTTTAACCTTTAGAAAATAGGTTTTAACCTCTCTACGACCATTCTAGCTAGGGTTGAGCCTACGGTCAGTATGGCTCTGATACCACCTCTGTCGGGACCCGAATTTGCAAATCCGGACCCTCTGTGTATTCAACACTAGTCCAGGAACGCGCTAGTGCACACAGTCTTAACATCGGTAAATATCATAATTATACCACTCGATACTAATAAAGTACTTTAATTAAATAGTCAAACTGGTTGCTTGACCTTATGGTCAAGTTACAAATATACGCCACGCAGGGCGAAACTTATTAAGAGAGAAATAATAGCAGCGGAAAATAAGATAACTTCGTGGCGCCATCCAGTATACCACAGGCAGGCCGGGCTCGCTCCCTAAGTAGATGGTTCCTCTTGGAGCTCCTCCTCCAAAGCTGGTGTAGTCTCCTCTTCAACTGGTGTTGTATTGTGGCAAGGGTGAGTACTTGGTACTCAGCAAGTCATGCACAGAATGCAGCTAATATACTACATGCATGGCTTAATACAAAGGAGTGGCTCAAGGTATATTTGCAGTAAGAGCATTTAACAAGTATCATAAGTAGATTCGAAAGCAGTAGTAACAAGTAAAGCATAAATAACTTTTCAAGGGTTTAGTAAACATCTTTCTCATCGTAATCCACATTTCTATCAATATCATTATTAATCCAACCCAACCTTTCAAGTCCAAGTTATTTTTGAGAAAGTCTAACCCTTGACTGTAATTCCCGAGCGATGTCCAATACCGCGGACACGGCTATTCGAATAGATTTTAAACTCTGCAGAGGTTATGCACTTTACCCACAAGATACAGTCAAACACCACAAAGGCGAGTTCCCGTAACAAAGTCTTTTGGAAACATCTAACAGCACAAGTGGTCCTCCCCGGTTGTTGCACACTAACCCTTCCCTTAGCTAAGGCGAAGTTTAGGCCAACCAACCGTTAGATGGGTACCTGGCCGCAGCCCCGGTACGCTCCCCCGTACAACTTACACAAAGGGTGTAGTTGACCTCCTGAGGTCCCACAGGTACGTTATTAGCAACTTAATCAACTAGGTCCGTCCCATTACAGACATGTGGTTGCAAGATTGACTCAGTTCAAAGGCTTGCAAGGTGAAGTCCTTAGGGTGACCAGGGCAAGACTACCCGAAGAACCAAACCAACATTCCCGGTGCCACAACTGGCCCACCCGATCGTTCTTGCCACATGCCCCGGTCAAAAGCTATTTATCAAACCCCCAGTTGATTACCATGCACCACGTGCTATCAACATCACATGATACCTTTCCAAAACTGGTTCAATATATCATTAAGTCAATATTAACATTTGATTGTCCAAAATCATGTCATGAGCACGTAGCAGGTCTAAGCAATATACTACAACGATCTAATTTCCCATGTTGGCATTTTAGTAATGTCCAACTAGTAAACCACAACTAGGGTGACAAGGGGTCATGACACATATTTAATTAATCAAGGTGTCATATAGCAATTAGGCATTTATCTAATTACCCATAATTAAGTAAAGCATTTTCTAATTTAAACTAGCATGCAATAATTTGAACCAAAATAGGTTTCAAAATGGGATCAACATGGTCAAAGCATAACTTGCCTTCAAAAAGTACTTGTTCTTGGTCCTTAGCTGGCTCCTGGATCAACACCTCTCCTTCGAAACCTTCCGGCACTTCAACGTCTACTCGTAACGCGTGCAAATAGCAATAAATGAATAAAACAGTAGACCAAAAGTGTCCAAACATCCAAATAAAATCCATAAAGAGAGAGAACATAATTTTATGAATTTTTAGGAACTGGAATTGCTCAAATCGGAGTTAAAACACAAAAGTTATGATTATTTAAAGTCTAAATAATCAATTAAATAATATTACAGAGAAAAACTTTAGTCCAAAAATTAAATAAAATTCATATTTGAGTAGATCTGAATTTTATGAATTTTTAGAAATTTGAATCGTTCAAATCGGAGTTGAAACGCAAAAGTTATAAGCGTTTGAAGTTTTGAAATTCAAATCAATTATTAAACCGAATTATTAAATCATTTTCTTTTTCGGAAATTATTTATTGCGTCAGCGAGGACACGTGGCAGCCTCTGATTGGTCTCTGGCGGCGTCGGTAGGTTCATGGGCGTGGTCCATAGTTTGGCTTAGTCCACCGTGGACTCGGTCCCACGGCTACGTGCGGCGATCGGGTGGCCCGCCGGGTAGCGTCATTCTTGGCGTCGGCGAGGCTCGGCCACCAGTCTTGGCGGGGTGGGACCCGGTAGCGTCATTGCTGATGTCACTACGGCTGGTGGGGTGGCGGCGTCGCGGGCCCGCCATGGCGTCAACGTGGCGTCATGGTGTGGTTTGGTGGGCGTGACATGCGAGGCGTGTCGAGACAGCGCTCCTTGGCCGACGCGGTGCGGTGGCACACGTGGCTCGATCCGAGCCGTTCGATTGGATCGGATGGCTCCAAATGCATCTAATCGCCCTCACGGCTCCTACGTGGCTCAATCTCGGCCCTAGGATCAAGATCTAACCACCGCCAATGAATCGGAGTTGAAGCGATGGCAGACTCGTGGCGAGGCTAAGTGCAGGGGATGAAGGCAGCGACTCCCGCGGCGTTTCCGAGGGGCTCCGGCGAGGTGAGTGGTCCTAACCGATGCGCCTGGTCCTGGGGGTCTCGGATCTGGGCTTAAACGCGGCGGAGGGCGGCTGTCGGCGGCGAGAAATCGTCCAAACTCGCGGCGGTCCCTTGCGGACTCCGGAGAGCGATTGCGCGAGGATGGCGGCGGCTTGGGCACGGGTAGCTAGGGCAAAAGAAGCGCACGGGCAAGGGCTACGCGGTGGTGAGGTCGAGCTCTTAAATAGGGCCTCGATGTGCGCGAAAACCGAAAAACCCTAACGAGCTCGGAGGCCCACGGCGGCGCTATCCGAGTCCGACTCGGTGGAGACGACGCAATCGGAGCCGTCCACGTGGCCCCGATCTACGGCCGAGATCGCCGACGCCAGCGTGGTCCGAGCGGATCCGGTTGGATCGGTCTTGACCCAAATCCGGCCGTTGGATCTCGATCCAGCGGTCGGGATCGATGAGTTTAGAAATTTGGTTTGGTCGAGTCACGTGGCTCGGGTCGGACTCGAGTCCGACTCGGGTTCCGACTCGGTCGAATGAACAGTACTTGACCCGACTCGATTTTCCAGCGATTTAATATTTAAAATAATTTCCAGTAATTCATTTAATTCAAGAAAAATAGCAAAATAGTCAGAAAAATTCCAGAAAAATTCTGGAAAATATTTTAGGGCATTTGGGACTCAAATAAAATATTTCCAACAAAACTTTATTTGAAAATTTAATTTCTTTAATTATTTCAATATGGAATAAATTCAAATTAAATCCAAATAAATCCAAATAAATTCCAGAAAATTCCAAAAATTCACAAATGTGCAAAATAATATTTAATTTCATGAAAAGCAAAAATTGGGGTGTTACAGTTCACTTCTATCCCCCTTTCATGCACTATGAACCCGAGATATTGCCCAGCCGATACCCCAAACGCGCATTTCAAAGGATTCATCTTCAAACCGTGCATCCTCGTCCTTCTGAACACTTCTTCCAAATCGGTCAGATGTTGCTGATTTTCTGTTGATTTCACTACCACATCATCAATTTATATTTCTATGATGTGACCGATTAGTTCATGAAACACCAAATTTATGGCTCTTTGATAAGTAGCGCCAGCGTTCTTTAACCCGAACGTCATAACGACCCATTCAAATAACCCTAGTGCTCCAGGGCATCGGAAGGCTGTTTTATGAACATCGGCTTCAGGCTTCAGCCATGAATATCTGGTTGTATCCTGCGTTCCCATCGAGAAAGCTGATGATCTTGTTTCCTGATGCAACATCGATGAACATGTCGGCTATCGGCATCGGGCACTCATCTTTAGGGGTAGCTTTGTTTATGTCTCTGAAATCAACACACACCCTAAGCTTACCATTTTTCTTCATTACTGGAACGATGTTAGAAACCCATTCAGCATACCGGCGTGGTCGGATGAACTTGACTTCCAATAATCGTTCTATTTCTTCTTTGATCTTGTCGTATATCACCGGGTTGAAACGTCTAGGTGACTGTTTGAACGGCTGATATTCGAGTTTTATTGGTAGCCGATGTTCGACAAGTTGTTGGCTTAGTCCTGGCCTCTCATGATACTCCCAAGCAATTCAATCCTTATATTTCTTTAATAACTCTACAAGTTGTTCTTTATACTTAGCGTGTAACCTAGAGTTGATGAAAGTTGGCCTTTTTTATCACCGTTGCCTATGTCTACTTCTTCTAGTGGATCAGCTGACGTAAATCATTGCCCGACCATCTTGTCATCTTCGAAGTCTCTGATAGTTTCAAGACTATCGGCTGTCTGCTGATAACTCTGTGCTTTTTCTTATAGCAGTTTCACGTTTGGCTTGGCTTCCATCGGTGCAGAATTTCACTCATCCGATCAATCGTGCTAGGCCTCACACTGATCAGACTGATTCCAACATTATTGATGCAAACAAAATCGCAATCTTCCAGCGCCTTGCCCGAGATACATCTGGCTCCTTCATGTGACCAAGTTGTTTTTGAACTAGCCATAACGATGTGAGTCAACGTATCGGCCTCTACCACCTCAGTCGTGTCACTGTTCCATTGTATCAGTTTTTGATGCATGGTAGACGGGATGCAGCAGTTGGCATGTATCCAATCTCTCCCCAATAGCACACTGTAACTTCATTTGGCGTCTACCACAAAAAAGACGGTTGGTAAAGTTTTACTGCCGGCCGTTAGTTCGGTTACCATAACGCCTCTGGCCCTAGTAGAATCTCCTGTAAAATCATTTAGCACCGCATTGTTTTTAATGAGATCCTCATCAGACTTACCCAATCTTTTGCAAGTTGAGTAAGGCATGAGGTTGACGGTTGCCCCTCCATCTACCAGCATCTTGGATATTGTCTTACCATTAATATGCCCCTTTAGGTACAGTGGCTTCAGTTGCTGATAGTCCTTTTCAGGCTTCTCGAAAATAGCTTCCTAGGACCCTATACATAACTGCGCACAGGATTCCACAGTTATCGTAGCCTGAGCTTTGAACTCGGCTGGGAGTGCGAACACCATGTTGACATTCATCAGGGAAGGCGTATCACCCTTTACCGCCGTCGGATTCATGTCGTTTGCTGTGAGTGGCTCTCCCGGGACAGCCTCCTTCCTTTGCCTTTCCTTTTTTACTATTTTCACGAGTCACAGCTTATTAAATATCTTGTCCCTCTGTTCTTCTTCTTTGGCTTCTCGCTGCTCTTGTGTCCTAAGGCTCTGGAGCCGACATCTCTGAGACTTTGTTAACCCGGAGGGACACCACCATGGCTTTGGTTCTATCGGTTGGCGGATTTTTTCGATTAATCCTTCTGCATCAACTTCTTTACCCTCTTCATTAACCTGCTTGTGAGCTATTTTGGGGATCTCCCTTTGGATCGACTCTTTTGGATCTTTTGGTTTAGCCGATTATGATCTATTGGCCTTGTATTCTGATTGCCATTACACCTAATTTGGCCAAGAGATCCTCTCGTGGACCGATCTTCTACGATTCTTCTAATCGGCCAACTCTGATCCCATGGCATTGCGCTCCTCTTCTAGCTGTCCTTGCGCTTGGATCGGCCTAGAGATCTTGTCACGCATCGGCCTCCTGTGACCCTCCTGATCGGCCGACTCTGATCCCATGGCCTTGCGCTCCTCTTCTGGCTGTCCTTGTGCTCGGATTGGCCTAGAGATCCTTTCACGGACCGGCCTTCTGTGACCCTCTGAGTGTTGATCGAAGTGCAGTCCCGACGTTGGCCTCGCAAAGGCCGCGCATGTTCTTGGCTCTGTCCTAGGTAGTGCTGCATCAGACAAACGTAAGGGGATGGCAACACCAACCCATGTTCCCAGCAGAAATGCCAGAACAGGCATCGTTCATGAACCTTCTCGGCGGCCATCAGTCGATATGCTCTCGCTGGTGCCCATTGGGGTCTTCTACGTGACTTTTGAATTCTTCGCTCATATTTGGCTAACAATTGAGCAAAAGTCGGTTTAGCCTTCTGAATTGGCTTCCTTAGCGGTACTGACACTTTGGCCTTATACCAGCTGCTGACTTCGGTCATTCCTTTCAACTTGATTGTCCTGGAGTGTTTCCCTTCTCGATCGGCTTTGATCTGAACTGAGCCGATCGTGATCTATACTGTTTTCTCGCTACTAACTATTCTTTTATTAACTTTTATAGCTGATAAGGAAAGTGAACGAATCTCATCCTGCACTACTCCTTTCCCTTTAGATGAACAACTGGCCATGTTGACAGGGAAAGGATTAGTGTCCACCTGCAGAGTTTGTTCTTCCGCAAGCTTCAGCCGTCCATCCTCAATGGCTGACTACACCTGTTGACGGAAAATATTGCAATCGTTAGTGTTATGCGAGAAGGAATTATGCCATTTGCAGTACCTGCATCTTTTGAGTTCGTCAGACAATGGTATGGCATGTCCCTCAGGCAACCGTACTAACTTTTCTTGCAATAACATATCAAAGATGCGATCGCACTTGGTCACATTGAATGAATATTTAATTTTTGACTTGGATTTAGTCGGTTTAAGCTAGGAGCATACTAAGGGCTTTTTACTACCTTTAACCCACTCGGCCATGTTGATGTCAGTTTCTTCATCATCGTTCGACCCTCTGACTCATATTCTACGAGTTTGACTTTGGGCCTTTCTTTTTCCTAGTCGTTTTTGAATTTATCTTTAAACCCTTTATTCTCGTAGAACCGGCTTTCCTGAGCCAACACTCTATGTAGGAGGTGACTGAGGTCAGTAACTCCTGACCACCGAATTTCTCTCTTAAGGGAGGGATTAACCCCTGGAAAGCCAGATCGGCTAATTGATTATCGGGTAAGGCGACGCAAAAGCACCGATTCCGTACCTCCCTAAACCTTTTGATGTAATATGTCACCGACTCCCCGAATTTCTATCGTACGGAGCTTAGATCGGAAATTCGCAATTCTAATCTCCCACAAAAGAAGTACTCATGAAAACGGCTCTCCAAACCGGCCCAAGCGTTGAATGATTTTGGGGGTAACGTGGTGAACCAGGTGAAGGCTGCTCCGGACAAAGATAATGGGAACAATTTTATCCTGAGCCCGTTGGAGTGTGCAGCCTCCCCGCATTGCACTATAAAGCGTCCAATATGCTCCATGGTGGTAGTTGCATCATCCCCTGAAAATTTGGCAAAATCAGGAACTTGATATCCATTGGGGTACGGGATCCTGTCAATGTATTAGGGGTATGGTTTTCTGTAACCGAGAGTTCGCCCTCTTGGCTGGATGCCAAATTGGTCTCTCAGGACAGTTGTGATGGCGTCGGTCCAATCGGCTCCCCTAAGTGGCACGACATGTACCGAAGGCACTTGTCGGCTGGGCTCGTGCCGATGCCCCCCGAGTGCAAACTCGGGCGGCTCATGGCGATGCCCCTCGAGTGCGAACTCGGGCTAGCCAAATAGCCTTGGTCGCAGGTGGTCTTGCAGTAGTTCGTGACCAGCAAGCTAGTGTCTAATGGGTTCCTGTAGTGGCACGAAGAGCTCTGAGTATGTGACTACTCGGTAAGAGTCCTGTGTTGGAGGCGACTCAGTGTACGGGCCACCCCTAGCTGGTTGTGACACTGATCCGGGAAAATTCTGAGTTGGGTATTCGGGGGCAGGCCGGACGAACCACCTATTTTAGAACCATCCGTATGAGCGTAGTATTGCCTTACCTCACTCGTCTCGGGTTCCCTGGGCAAGATTATGGTCGACTGTGATGGTACGGGTGTTATGACTGTAGCCGGTGGTTTGTTCTCAACCATCGGCTTTATGCCCTGAGTGTTTTGTCCGATCGAAAAGATCGGGTACGTGGGTAGAGGATGCGGCGGCTCGAAAAGAGAACCAGCCGTTATGAGTTCTTGTGCTACTTCTTTCACGCTATTAGATATCAACGGCCTAAGTGTAGTTACTAGAGCCGATGATTGGTTTAGCAATGCACAATTTATGGACTGATTAATCATATCCGATAATTCTTCTTGGGTAGGAAAATATAGGCTTACCGTGGTTTTTTAGGCGGTGTTGGAGGTATCCATGCCGACGGAGCTGATGGTTGGTAGCACCGCTTTCTGTGTGACACCGCATTGTGTCTTCTGGTAACAACTTAGCATTGTATGCTCGAAGGCTGCCTTCTGGTCTTCAATCTCTTTACGCTGCCCCGGCGTCAAATCGGCCATAGTTAGCGCGATTACCGCGTCGAAGTTGATGTCAGTAGCTGCTGTGGACTTTCCTGTTGACATCGTATTGGCTTCTTTGGGTCCCACCGGGCGTGCCAAAGGTGTGTTGACGCAAAAAAACTCGACGAAGGGTTAATCACCACCAACACACGAGAACGACGGGTTCAGTTCTGGTTCGCGAGCGTGCCAGCCAATTTGATCCCGCAATCGGCAAGAGGAATGAGCCCCCAAGCAAATCGACAAAACGAATCAATCCGAGGCTTGATAGCGAGCGGATCTGATTGATTTGAAGCAAACCAACGCAGATCGGGGTAACTGGTAGATCTAACCAACTCTACGAGTCGATCAAATGGGGGTAAAGGATACTTCTCCCGAAAAAGGCGATGCGCAGCAAGATCGGAAAGAAAGCAGGACCTAGCAGGGCGTAATGCAGCAAAAATCAATAATCGGCGATGCGCAACTATATTGATCAAAGTGTATTACAGGAAAAGATTACAAGCCAAGTGTCTACTCCTAATGCAAAGGAAAAGAAAGGTATAGATTGGTTTGATTTGTCTTTTTTCTGACGTAGCTCGTCGTCCTTCTTTTATAGTCCTTGAGCCTGATCGTATCTGCCTCGGTCTCACCATCCGCTCGTACCGATTTCGAACTCTTCTTTCCATCTTGGGCACGATCATATCCGATTCTAGCCGTATTGGCTCCGGTCTTCCTTCCAACCTGCGTGTTGCCATATGACCATGACCTTTCCAATCTGCCCGTTCATCGTCTTTTATCAATCTAGCCTTATACCGGTTCCTCCAGACTCATACCAAGACTGCACCCGTCTTGATCGCTCAATTTTGGGTGCTAACAAGCTGTTAAAAGATATACCTATCAAAAAGTTTCAACAAACCGTGACAAATAAAAATATAAAGTTTTAACTCATACACAATCTATTATTGAATCGCCATCCATAACCGATGAAGAGATCCCAAAGCACATGTATATGTAAATCTTACTCAAGTCACATAAGTTTCCGCATTCACTACATATCTAAAATTTTTGTAGAAGCTTTAGGTCTCACAGAGCACACTCACATACTTTACCATTGATCGTGCACACATATATGTATTCTCAGTAAATAAGGCACACCGTCACCCACAGACTAAACCCGGATGAGGGGGAAGAACATTTCCACTACCACCATAAGGCCGCTTCTCTGTACTAGTTTTTTTCCTTTACCTTTTAGGATGTGAACAAATATTCACAGGGACATTCAAATTACACAATGGGTAATATTGATTATGTTGCACGTCAATGCACGCATTTTTTTTTTTTCAAAAGGTGGGGATAATTGGCTGGCGTAGTCGTCTTCAGGCTCACAATCCATATGTCATGGATTAAAATCCTGAACAATTAAAGTAGAAAATCCATACAAATAACCCACCTAATCTATGTTTAACGAAAATCAAACTCTGGTCATCAGCCAGAGAGACAAGCCGCAGCACTGCTGGACTATGCTACGGTTGACCAATGCGCACCTCACTTATGCAAAATGAATAGATAAAAAATAGCTAGAGGTAGCTAGTAGGGGTGCAGTCGACTTGGATTTGATCGGATATCGCTCTTTTCGTACCCTAAATCATGTTTTTGTCGGATTCAGAATTGGATACGGATAGTGTTGGATACGAATACGACGCGGATAATATCAATCATGGATTTGAAGCGAATACGGAGCAGAATCGATACGGTACCAAATATTTTTTTATTGGATATCACGCGAGAATGGATACCGCCTATAGCGCCCATATCGCAATAATTAATTAACCGTGTGAGTTTGAATGCAACAAAACTATCATACTTTAACAAGTCATTTTATTAGGTAATCCAACAAGGCTCCAAAAGTACATTCAATTTCAACGGCACACATACAAAAAGTTACGAAACAATGAAACGTAAATAATATCGCAATAATACGAAGAGGCTTGGTGATGGGTTTTTATAATGCCTTTTGCGGTTGCAAGATAAACTTCTGTTTCTCATTCAGATCTATTCTTTCCCGAAAAACAGAGTAAAACTGCAACAATACACACTTGCAATAGTCTAAAAAATAGCACAGCTGCACTGCAAAACTTTAAGTAGTGAGAATTACAAGCTGTTCTAAACAATTGCCTTGGGGCTAGAAAACATCACTGATATACTTTTTATTTCACCAAAAACTAATGCACATATTTCTCTTGTTTAGTTACGTCGTTCACTGCCATCTTAATACTCTCTGTAAAAGACTCTTGAATTCAATCTAACTAATTACTCTAGTTCTTTTACTGTACACCTATACAGCAAGCAAATGTGGGTACTTATGAAAAATACTAAGGCCCTGTTTGTTTCAGCTGGGGATTGTAGAAATCTGCTTTTAAAAGGTAGAAGGTTAACAAACAGGAAACTTTCAATCTGGATTGTAATAATCTGGAAGCCAGATTGTAGCAATTCCACAATCCACTCTGGAGGAGCTTTTCTCATCTTTTTTTTTTTTGCAAAAGACCACAATACCCATTCAACTTCAATGAAAATTACCCACCATTGCCCCCCCACTATTCACACAGACTTTTCAACCTATAATCGAGGGTACCATATACTTTTGCCAAGCAGAAATAGCAATCCAAACACACTATAATCTGGGTTGCCAAACAACCATCAGCTTTTCAACCTCCAGCTTTTAACAATCCAACTTTTACAATCCAGATTTTAAAAGCTGCTTTCTACAATCCCCAGCTGAAACAAACAGGGCCTAATACTCAAAGTTAAATCTTGTTTACTAGACGAACGCAGTGAAAGTGATTTGTTCCACTCGTCCTAGTACAAAATGAAAAAGAGACTGCCTGTTGGAGACTATTAATACTCAATTTTTTTTATAAAAAATAATATATTTACTCATCAATATGTACTTAATCTATATTAAAAAAACCCTAAAAATTTTTGTACTGAGGGAACAGTACATTAATTCCTTGTGAGAAACCAAGTGCGGGAAGGAAACAACAAAGCAAGGCTATTGCGACTTGTGGATGCCATCCTTCTCACGACTCACCAGATGCGATCATTTATTTAGGCCCTATTTGGCAATTTGGAACCAGACGGGAAGAAACTTAACCAAACGAGCTAAAGCTCGGAACGATTCTCATCGGATCGTTTCTTTTTTTTCCACTCTGTTGCTGAATCGGTCTCAACCCCGTTCCACCCGATTCACAGAATCCTAACTGAAACGTTTTTACCAAGAATCTAAAACCGTTTTCGTTTCTACTAAAATCTAGAACCGTACCAAATAGAACCTTAATGTCAATTTCCCATCAATTGCACAGACCGAAGAACTACTTGCATCCCTTCCCAGCTGCTGAACACCAAATACCGGCATGATACGCTACGAAGAGTCGTGGAATGCCGTGGGGGAGTTTGGCTGGTTGCGCTTTCGTAGTTTTTACTGGACCATATGCCCATATGGGCTATGATTTTTGGATATCTAACTTAATTGATCTGGATATATCCGAAAATATTCTTGGAATATACCGATCCGACGGATAGTGATACTCCAAATCCGAAACAAAATATTCGAAATCGAGCCAAAGCTATCCGATCGGTCGGTAGAAAATTATCCGATCTGATTGCACCCCTAGTAGCCAGGATTGGCCTCAGCCTTTGCATAGTGACATGCTCTAATGGTTTGGTGTACTTGGCTATATTTGAATCATACCTTTTACCATCCGAATACCATATCAGTCGGAGTCTTGGACCAACAAATACTCACAAATTGATTGAGATGTAGCACAGTTTAGCGGTGCGGTATCTCATATCTCTAGCTGATGATCAGAGTTCGACTCTCATCAACCACGGTTGGATGAGTTATTTGTATGAATTTTCTACTTTAATTGTTTGGGATTTGAATCCATGATCATACCTCGAATACTACCTTTATTAAGATCCGGAGGTTTCTAGGCCTCCCAAGCCGTCCACATCGCCATTTTTGCAAAAAAAAAAAAAAAAAAAAATCACCCCGCTGAATACTCCTTTTGTGTTTCGCTCTTTTGTGCTCTTCTAGAACCCTCTCGTTTGGTCCAGTCGTCTCCCACCCAACGCCCCTCCTCCCCTTTTCTCCTCCCACCAGCTGTAGCCGCTAGCTCGCCACTATTGGTGATGGCTCGCTCCTGCACCCTTCGTATGTGTGCCTCCCCCTCCCCAACGCGGTTGGCCAGCCAAGAAATCAGCGATATGCTTCGTCTAGGCGCCGCCGCCTTCGCTCCGTCTGCCATCAACCCCACGGTGCTAAGGTGGGTCGATGAGTGTTTCGGCGTTGCTTGCTGCTTCTGGGCACCGCCTCCTCCCTCTAACGTTTCCCTCGCAGACGTCACCGCCCTGCGCTCTCACCCTCGCCTCCTTAGCCCCGGTTCCCCTCGCAGAGGTCACCCCCCACCGCATGTTCCCCTCACAGAGATCACCGCCCCATCGCCGCCTTCGCTCAAAGCTCAAAGACCACGCCGTCGACCTCCAGTACTAGGCCAAGACCAGTGCATGCCTCCGTGACAGCCACGCCTATGCCGGGATGAGGCGCGCGGTTTGCGACCCCAACACTGTCATGCCCGTGGAGGAAACTCCCGACATGTCTATGCGTGCAACCTCTCGCTGATTCAAGTCGGAACCACTTCTCTTCCCTCCCTCTCCTCTCTCTCTCCAAATTAAAGATTCACTTCTTGTGTTGTTGTTTTCTGCTTTTCAGATGATTTGAGGTCGAAAAATGCATCTTAGGGATTCTCAGAGGAAAACACATGTTTTTTGGGGTGTTTTTAATGAACTAGGCAGTTGTAGGTCAATTATTTTGAACAACTTACTGATGAACCGAAATAATGGTGTTCAAATCTTCATAAAGGATGTAAAAGATTCATGTACATTTCTCTTCGAATCCCTATTTTGTAACTCTAAATATCTGATGTGAAGTCCTAGAGCAATTTGACAGCACATAGATATATGTACTTAGTACTGTATTGCATATGTTGCTTATAACCCCCCACCCCCCATGTTTAGTTTAAGAAATACATTCATTTTTTTTACTCTCTAGGTTTACGCTGTTAGCCTACACACCTTCCGAAAGGCATACAACTTTATTGCTATACTAATAAATAATAATAAGGTTGCTCCTACATTGTTGCTTTATTGTCCGGCATTAATAACTTGACGCTTATTTCATATAAAAAATGCTTATTAAATAAAACGTAGTGTGAATACCGAATACATAACTTTTCATGCCCCTTTCTTGCTTTGTTGATTCAGGCTATCTTTTTGTTATGATATTACATGTAATTATTGTGGTTTTGATAGTTTATAGGATTAATAAGAACAATAAGAAACCATTTAGTCAAGGTATTGAGTTATCATAGTGGTCCTAATATCCTTAGTTTCAGGGGATCACTTGACGAAGGATACGCAGGAGTTCTACCATTTGCCAACGCTTTACAAGCATTTGTTGTTGGTCAAGATGACCCCGTCAGTGTTGCCATTGGAGGTTATTTCATCAAGCTCTGATACTTCTATTGGCGAATTTTATTCTGGTTTCTCATCTATACCTAGCAAAACCGCTAAGTTTATCCTTTTCAATAGCGAAATATTTTGTTGCCCCTTTTGTCAACTACTAAATATATACTGTATCTTCATTTCGATGCACAGCTTTCTTAAGGAAAGACCAAAATAGAACATGATCAAACTGTTTATATATCATGGCGGTGCCAACGATTTGTCTACGTAAGTGGCCTGTAGCTACAAGCAATTTCCGAAGGAGTAGACGTTGTCTTTCTGATACGCCCACAGAGACCATGTTCTCTGTGAGGTAGGGATTCCGTTGGGCGATACTTGGGGTTAACGCGTAAGCTACAATCATTTTAGTATTCCACGCTGTAGCATTTTCAACATCGTGTGGATATGACAGTGCATTCTTTTTTTTTTTTTAGTTTAAAAACGCATATAACAAACGTGCATCCTACACGTGCGTACACATGTGTGCATCCACTACACATGATAAAGAAATGTTTAGAGGTACCAGGGCTTTCGAAGCGTGAAAATACGCTATCCCATTGAACGTACACATCTATGTACTATCTATAATATTATTAGAGTGAGGATCATGAGTTCAGCCCGGTCATGAGCACATCGGCTCACAAACCAATGGAACTATTCTTAAGAGTCAACATGACCTTCCATTCCATGGTGTGCAACCAAATGCCCACTATTTGTGCTGCACATGTGTTGACTTGTTTGGCCAAATTAGCCTCCCCCCTAGTTGCATTCTTGTGCATGCCAATTCAAAATCAATGAATTTACCTATCTATATTGATGTGTTTACCGGCCGTTGCATGGTTTTATGGTGTGGCAGCTCAATTCTCACTAACCATGCGTTGAATGAGTTATTTGTGTGGATTTCGCAGTGTTATTTTTTGAATTTGAATCCGTGACCTTTAGATTATACTAGTCTTAAGATGGCTGCACTCGACAGTTATCCCTATTTTCTCTTGGAAAAAGTGATGCTCTATTGAATGTATAGTAATTTTGTTTCAATTCAACTTGGCTTCGCATGTGAGCACCCCCAAATTCATAGCCTAAAGTCCAAGATATGTAGATAATAAAAAATACCCCAAAATAATCCCTCACGCTGATCGATCGCCTACCTCCGCCTTGAGCATGGTTTTGCCAGCAACACTGTTAGCAGGGCGCAACCCCACAATTTATGAATGGGTTTGGGTATTTGTGAGTACCCGACCCGATAAGAGTGGGTATGAGTAGCACTTCAGACTCACGGATTTTTGAGTTTAGATATCCAATAAGGTCATAGAATGAGCATGCGTGCCAAATTGTACCCATAGGTACCCAATAGGTATCCTATGACATGGGTAACGACGCATCTGGCCTAGAAAATGAATTTTTTTAGAAGATCTGAGGATAGTTAATGTTTTGTGCTTAGTAATGGTGGAAGAGGTCAAAATCTTGTGTTCTAGCCGAATGAACTAATGTGGATAGTTGATGCTTTGTTCTTTTTGCTGAAATCTTGTGTTCTAGTCGTAAGAACTAATGGGGATAGTTGATGTTTTATGAATTCATAGTTAATTAGGCCTACATGGCCTTCATAGCAATTGCATTCATGACTACACAATTCAGCATGAGATGCAACCTTTATGCTAGTGTATGTTTTGAACTACACATGGGTATCTATTGGGTTTCGGGTACCCACCGGGTTCGGGTATGGGCATAGATTTGTGCCCTTGAAGCTTATTGGGTTCGGGTGGGCAGCACTTAGTTCGGTTCAGGTTCGAGTCTAAGACAGTAGTACCCGAAGGTACCCACCCGATTGCCATCCTTATTCATGAACACATTAATCAAACTTAAGAAAACCAGCAATTACTCATTCCATCCAAATTTATAGGACGTATTTTCTCTTGCCATATAGACTAAAGTGATATTAAAAATGACTATACTACCCATAATTATTATCTTTAAGTATTACTAGTTACATGCCCGTGCGTTGCTACGAAAAACAAAATTGATAACGAAAAATAAAGATTAAAAAATAAAAAAAATTATTTCACAAGATCAAACATCTATCTTTAACGCTTCGTTTCTTAAGTAAAGCAAGCTAATTAAAGCAACGCTTCGTTTCTTGCGTAGGGCAATTAAGCAGGGCAATTAAGTAGGGCAATTAAGCAGGACAATTAATGACATGGGGAGAACGGACCACTGCCACCAAGTGCTGCTTTAGAATAGTAGAGATATTCAATGCATGGATATAGAGAACATTAAATAAATTTGAATATTTATTATAAGTATAAAAAACGTCATACTAATATATCTTATAAATTTAGACGGATGAGTAATTAATTAAACTATTGGGATACTTATGACCAAACAGGCCCATTTCACTTTGAGCACTTTAGTGCGGCCCTATATCCTTACTTTCTCTAGTGAGATTTTTGTCGGCTATAACAATACACTTCATATATAGTTAGTTCCACTTGCTCCGGCCTGTGACAACACATTTTTGACCAATCTGAAGCACTATGTGTCCACTAGGGGTGGAAACGGATCGAATATGCACGGATACGAATTCGAATGTCGCAATTTACCATATTTTAATCAGAATTCGAATACGGATCCGAATATCCACGGATACGAATACAAAACGGATGTTCGAATCCGAATTCGTATTCGAATATTTAATCAATTAAATTCAAATTGTATATCCTAAAATTTAACTCGGGTGGATTTAATGTTTCTAAAATACCAAATTAAAGTAACAAAAAGCAACAAATTTCAAAGAAAATCCCCTGATATCCTTCCCGCCACTTTGGGCACATTTTCCTCTGCTTCATCTTTAGTTAGCATTCTTTCCATGATCTAATCGAGTTCGATGTATCTATTTAATCCGCAAATTTTTATAGATGTTGAGCTAAATCATATGCTCGCTTAGAAGCAATGAAGTCGCTTTGTCACCGGCAAAATTTCTGTTTGTGTTAAGAGTCGGAAGTTGGACATGAATAACAAAATCAAACCAAATGCTATCGCCGAAAACAAAGTGGTAGATTTTATCAAAGCATAATGTGCCTTAATCAACTGCAACAAGGTGAAAGTGATCCGATTTCACAACCAAGAACAAGCAGAAAGTGATCTCCAGATGCCGGGTTTTCCACCACACTTTTACACAACATTGCCTTACTCCTCCTAGTCGTTAGTGTCTAATAAAGCATCCTCCAAAGCCTGCCGCCGCTCATCAACAGATCCATGCTTTCCTACTGAATGGCACTTTTGACCTCGAGATTTTGGAATCAACGCGACGCCAAGAGTACAGGATTCATCATAAGAGTAAAAATATAAAACAATGTGTTATAAAGAGCCATCATAAGAGTGAAAATAAATAAGAAACAAGGAATCACCTTAAGAAAGAGCAATCCTAATTTTGTTCTAGACCTACAATGTGGTCATCAAGATCAACAGAGCACCTACAACTACAAGTTATGTATTATTTACAAATAACTAAAACCTGTATTCAAAACTAACAATAGAAAGTATAAGTACATAGTTCATATACCTTCATCTTGTTGGACTTCATCATTTATATAATCACTAGGTAACTCATCAAGAATTGAAGGTACATCACTGATCTGAAATAAATAAATAAACACAAAAATTACTAGTGATTCATCCATTGAATGGGCTTACGCTTAATAGATACACAATAATCGAAGTATAGAAGTGGCAATGACTCATCCTCGACGCCTTATCCAATCATTAGAGCAAATAAGGCTCGACAACTTGAGGGTCCAAGGAACTACGATTTATTTTAGAACAACTCTTCCTCCGTGAAGAGAATGTCGACTCAGATGCTACCATGTAGCAGGAATAGCCAAAACATCCCTTTGCAACTCGAGCAAGGATAGGATATTTTCCACTATGTGCTTTCCACCAACTCAAATGTCAAAAGATTCTACCATCTTTCCACTTCAACAATGGCTCACTCGGTATAATTATCTAGATCGACTTCACTTGGTCGATTCATTGTCCTTAAAAATGAATTTAATCTTTTCTCCTTGGCTCCTCATTTAAGTTCACATAGCAAATGAGAAGTTCTAGTACTTCCGCTAGTTCTATCTCAGAGGTTGTCAGACATTGCTAGTATCCATGTACATAGATGTCGGAATAAGAATCATAAATCTTCAGAAACTTTTTTGAATTCATACATATCATCAAATCCATAATCATCTGACATCTCACTATAATAAAATTCAACTACCTTCATCTTGTACCGAGGATCTAAGAAGCATGCAACCTGCAAGAGTAATATTGCTTTTCTCCCAATACTTGTCAAATTTTTCCTTCATGGACTTTGCCATTTTAACAATGAAACTATCATTGCTATTGAGCCACTCAATAATTTTGAGATTAATTTCACAAAATTAAAAGAACAAGTTTGATGTTGGATAATGATTCCCAGAGAGAATTTTAGTGGCATCATAAAATATTTCCAAGCAATTGCATAGAGCAAGAGTATTCTCCCATTCTTCCTTGAAGGAGCATGTGAACCATATTTATCTCGGATTGAGTAAAATAAGCCTTTGAAAAACTCTTTTTTATAGTGAAGAGCATCCGCTAACATTAAGTATGTTGAATTTATCTAGTAGACACATCTAAAGAAAGACCTCTTTCCGCTATTCCCATATCAAGAACATGCTTAAAAATATCTCCTCTTGCAAAGGTGAGCTCTTGACAATAAGGACTAATGCACTAATGTTTGCAATAGCTTTGATATTGTACTCACACCATCCCTAGCAATGAGGTTAATAACATGGGCAAGACACCGCACATTACGAAAGAACTTGCCTCCACAAAGGTATAGTACCAACATTCTTAAGGATTGAAATGACTGCGTCTACACAAACATCATTTGCCGATGCATTATCTAGGTCAATGCAAACAATTTATGATCAATATTCCATGAGGCCATGTTTTGCATAAATGCAAAGACTAAATTAGCTCCTCGTATGCCTTCCTTCAAGATGCATGAAATTTATTATCCTTTGTGTATCTTCCATTCATCATCAATGAAGTGGCAAGTAACACATAGGTACTCTTTATTCTCGATTAGAAGTCCATACATCCATCGTGCCTAAACCGACAATTAAGAGATCCAGTGAAATAGTCAAAAGCTTGTTCTTCTCATTGTGAAAATTTCCATTATCCTAGTCCTTGTTGTTTTGCGCCTTTATTGGGAAATTTAAAGATCTAATAAAGTCATTTGTATACTCATGCTCACAAAAATTGAATGGATACTCATGCATGATAATTGCTAGATAGTATTTCCTGACACTGGTTTCTTCATCATACTTGTCAACATTTGAACATGATTTTTTCACACTAGTTTTTTTATCCTTTTCATCATGAAATGAATAATAATGGTTCCATAGACGTGTTGTACCTTGCTTGCTTGAGGCACAAAGAACATCATCACAATACATGCATGCTGCCATGGGCTTCTTGATAACCATGTCATCCACTCGCTTTCTTCAACAAAAATTTCAAGCAGTAATGATCCCAAACCTTGAGGTTTTCTTCTTTGGTTGTTTAACTTTGGTGGTCGGGTTCTTCCATTTGGAGACTCGTGTTAGTCTCAAGACCAAAGAAGAATAGTCTCACTTGCAATCATATTGGCACTACCATTTGTATCTCTTACAGCTTCAGATGGCGAGTTCTCATGAGAAATAATTTTAATAATGAACATGCCGTATATCATGGTATCAGAATAAAACAACTAACAATTTAAGCCATGTATGGATATACCCGGTTATTTCTTGATGACCTTGTGTTTCTTGAAACCATGGTTATTGATCCGTTCTTAACTCAGATATATTAACAATAGAATTTTAGTTGTTATCAGATATCCAAATTAATGTATATCCCTACAACAACAATACAATCGTAGGAAATTCACAAATGCAACACTAAACAGTATTTGTGGGAAATATACAAGAACGTAGAAAACACTTTGTATCGAGGAGGATGAACACAAGAGCTTGAGAAATAAACAATGAAAGCAAATCACCTTAGAGGAGGGTATTTGTGGGAGTAAACGAGGTAGTCTTCTTGTTATTGGAGGGTAGATTTGAGAGGGAAGCAACGTTGTGGTCACTTTACCTTGTCGTATGGAGCGTGCAAGCACCATCGAGCCTGCGTCAGCCTTCAGCCTCCTCGCCATGGGACTACTGAGAGGGGTCAAGGCGCTACCCGAAGAGCGCCGAGCAAGCCGAAAGGTACGCTTGGCGCTGGCCGCCAAGGGCGAGTAGGGATGGATTCGCGGGTCTTCTGATCCGTGTCTGTGGGGATTTTGGATGGTGAGACGGAGATAAGAGAATGAATGGGCATCATGGATCGAGATTGGTAGAATTTTCCTCAGATTGGCGCCGTGGAAAAGGATTTTGGCGCCGACCGAACGTAGGGCCTGATTTGGCGCGAGATCGAGAGTGCCGCTAAAAAGAAATCATTTGGCCACAAATGGTCACTACGGATAACATCCGCTTTTTCATCCGGATTCGACCAAATTCTGGATATCCGAATACGATCCGACTTGGCAACGGATACGGATATATCCATTTCAGTATCCATATTAATACGGATACGAATACGGATATCCATATTTATATATTTAACGAATACGAATACGGATAATTCGAATGTCCAGACATCCATTTCCACCCCTAGTGTCCACGTAGCTTTGTTCCTTGTTAGGTCCTATGAGGTCCTTCTAGAAGAACACCATTTTCTTGGTCTTTTGTGTCACCAACCATGGCCGGCATTTATTTATTGATGTTGATGTCCAAGAACGCAGCACACACAACAAAAAGTAACCTAGCTATTTGCCTAAGATCATCGCTTTTTATAGCATCCGCCAAACTCTCAAATATAATTATAAAAATAGTTCTCTTCATAACTGCGGAAGTACCGGTCGATGGCATGTATTATTTACTATACTCCCGTACGTACTATAGAAGGAGATACTAAGCTACCATAACTAGGTAAACCACCATGCCATCAAAGTCCCATAGCTCGGTAGATGAGCACCTGAAGCGCGGTACCTCTTTCCACAATGTGAGACAGGTGACACGTTATTTTCGTAGTCGGAGAAGGACTATTTTTATGATTATATTGGAAAGGTGACTAGATTTTAAAAAGAGATTGCTAGGCAGTTACAAAAGTGATGACTTTTGTATTCCTAGCTAGTACTAGAAGATTTCTATCCTCCAATGTCTTTCAAGCTGCGAATGGACGACCGAAATTAGATAATATTAAAGGAGCATGATACAAACTATTATTATATTATTAAAATAATAAAAAAGTCAATATATTCGCTCTCAAGATCTACCATATTAATTGAATGAAAAAAAAATCTATACTGTCAACTGTGATGGATATAAATTATGATAGTGTCGATTATATAGTTATAGATATAAGAGCTATCGCAAAGAAGGCAATTAATTTTAATCGTAAGTATTAGAGTTATATAAAATTACAACTTTATATTTTGGTATAAACATGTGCAAGCATCTAGTTGCCCAATTGTACGAAAAATTCAGGCCATTCTTTTGTAATTTAAAATCCGCTTCTTCCCCACAATGAAAGAAGAATACATAATGGCAACATATCTAGTGCAATTAAAGTTTTCGTGCAACCATCGTGTAACCCTACTAAAAAAAGTTTCAAAAAATTCTGAAAAAAAATCATGGATGTACATCTCAACTTACCCCATCTACGTATAAAATTTCATGATCAAATTCGTCCTATGTTAGAAGTTACAAAAAAAACAAATTTTGGGGTGCATTTGAACTATTCAAGTTTGTCAGAAATTTGTCTTTTTGTAACTTCTAGCATAAGACAAATTTGAACATGAAATTTTATACGTAGATGGGGTAAGTTGAGATGTACATCCATGATTTTTTTCAGAATTTTTGAAACTTTTTTTGGTAGGGTTGCACGATGGTTGCACGAAAACTTTAATTGCACCGGATATGTTACCATACATAATTGAGTTGCAGACACAAGCGCACGGTGTTAGGTGCCAACCAATTCAACCAAAGTCTCCTATGCAGAAAACTCAAAATAGGATCGAAGTAAGATGTTTTGATTCAATACAATTAATTTTAAGAAGAACATAATCACGATGGTTGAAGGGTCCAATCAGGGGCGATGATGGGCCTCAGGCCAGTAGTGAAAGTGCATCTAGGCCCCCAAATTGGTTTTGGTTGATTAATGACAACCGATTAAAGAGACTAATGTCTTCAATGAGCTTATGAGCAGGTAAAAGGTTCAATGTGAGATCTTCTACATGCGAAGGATACCCTCAAACGAATTTAACCGAGTAAAACTGCATTGTATTCCTATTTTCTATGTTTTGAGTCGTAGGAATGCCGTACTATTAAGAGGGATGCATCGTAAATGATCTAGGATAGTCCCTATGCTCAGATGAATGTTACTTTAATTCTTGTTTAGACCCTAAGTCACCGCGCATGCACCGGAATGTGTTTTTATCAAAGTTCAAGTCGGACATTCCGATATTACATCGGAAGTTCCGATGTGACCGGACATTCCGATGTGCATGCTTGCTTTAGTCCAATGCGTGGAACATGTATCGGAAGTTCCGATACGTTGTTGAAGCTTTCTAGGGTGCTCTCTGGAAATATCGGAAGTTCCGATATTTGACATCGGAAGTTCCGATGTGTTCAAACCTGAAAAAGGGAGCTCTCTGGAATTATCGGACATTCCGATATATTAGATCGGACATTCCGATGTTAAGTCGGAAGTTCCGATGTTTATATCGGACAGTCCGATATGGACTTAGAAGCATTTGTCAAGGTGTTTTTCTGGGAACATCGGAAGTTCCGATGCTGACATCGGAAGTTCCGATGCACCTTTTTCGACAGTTGAAGTGCGCTCGAGTTCTGATTGTTTGCACATATCGGATATTCCGATGTTGACATCGGAAGTTCCGATATGCAGCTGAGTGGGTGTATAACGGCTAGTTTTTGCAAGAATCTATAAATACCTCACTCCTCTCTCATTTGAGAGGGACACACTCTTGTTGGCAGAACTCTAGAGCACCTTGAGCACCTTCTAGCTTTCTATTGAGTCCTCCTCTTTGATCTTAGGGATCATCTAAAGAGTGAGGACAATAGTTGAGATCTAGAGTGTGAAGTGAAAAGCAAGTGTCATTCATCTCGAGCATTAGAGTGTTCCTCCAAGATCGATCATCGGTGCATTTGTTTCTCTTGGAGGTTGAAGGACTCCTAGACGGTTAGGCGTCGCTCACGAGCTCCCAAGGATTGTGGGACGCCGTGAGAAGTTTGTGAAGGCCGGCTCCGCCTCCGAAAGGAAAGGAACCAATATTGGAACCAAGCCTCAAGTGTGACCGAGGTTTGGGAGGAAAGGGTTGGAAAAGACCCGGCTCTTTGGAGCCTCCTCAACGGAGACGTAGGATTCCCTCAAGAATCCGAACTCCGGGAACAAATACGTGTCACTACTTTTACTTTACTTAAGCTTGTTTCGTTATTACGTTGATCTAACTCTCTCAGATTGTTTCTCAAGTTCATTGTTTTCAGTCGTTAATTGTTCAAGTCAAAAGTCGATCGGACATTCCGAACTGATATCGGAAGTTCCGATTAAATCGGAAGTTCCGATTAAATCGGAAGTTCCGATCCAACACCGGAAGTTCCGATACTCTTTCCGCTGCGATAAATTTAGTTTAATTTTTAAATTGCCTATTCACCCCTCCCCTATAAGCAACTTTCTTATCTTTTCAATTGGTATCAGAGCTTGACCTTCTCGAAGGCTTAACCGCTTGAAGGGAACGTGATGGCCAACACCGGATTGAAGGTTGTCGTGTCGGGGGAAGAAGGTAGTCCAAAGGCCGGACATGGAACTCCCGCGAAGACCAAGGAAGGTGACACCTCAACGTCATCGCAGGGAGCTCAAATTCCTTTTAATTACGAAAAATTGAATACTTCTTCTTCGCATTCCTATATTACTGTGCCCTCCGGGCGTGCACCATTTTTCGATGGCACGTACTATTCCGCTTGGAGGCACAAAATGAAAATGCATTTGATGTCTCTCCATCCTAGTGTTTGGAAGATTGTGTGTACAGGCTTAGACATGCCGGAAGACGACATGGAGCTTACACCGCAACAAGAACAAAACATCCACCGAAATGCACAAGCCGCGAGTGTTTTGCTTGGAGCATTGAGTCCCGAAGAATTCAACAAGGTTGATGGTCTAGAAGAAGCCAAAGAGATATGGGACACACTCCAAGTAGCTCACGAAGGAACATCAAGTGTGAGGGAATCAAGGATTGAGTTACTTGAAGGAAAGTTGGGGAGGTTTGTGATGAATGATGATGAATCTCCGCAACAAATGTATGATCGCTTGATGATCCTTGTGAACAAGATCCGAGGGCTTGGAAGCAAGGATATGACGGACCACGTCGTGGTAAAGAGGATGCTGAGAGCCTTTGCTCCAAGGAATTCGACTCTCGTAACTCTTATACGAGAGCGAAAAGATTTCAAAAGGCTCACTCCAAATGATGTGCTCGGTAGAATCCTTTCACACGAGCTCATGGAAGAGGAAGCAAAGGAAGTAAAAAATCTTGCCAAGCAAAGTTCGAGTTCAAGATCAAAGGAAATAGCCTTGAAGGCAAGTAGAAAGGAAGAATCAACCTCAAGTGATGAAGAGGAAGATGAAAGCGAAGATGAGGAAGATTTGGCATTGTTTGTATGAAAATTCAAAAAATTCCTCAAGTATGATGGTTCAAGCAAATACAAGAAGAACTACAACGACAAATCAAGAGGAAGAAGAAACACTAAGAGGGCTTGCTATGAGTGCGGTGAAGTTGGACACTTCATCGCCGATTGTCCAAAGAAGAAGAACAACCCAAATGAGACCAAGAAGAATGAGCCGCATAAGAAGAACAAGACCTACAAGAAGAAGTACTCGGGGCGAGCTCACATTGGAGAAGAATGGGATTCAAACGACTCCGACTCCGACACCGATGATGAAGGAGTCGCCACCCTCGCCATTGAAGCCGCTCCACCAACCAAGTCACTATTCGGGGAATTGACCGACAACGACTCCGACCACGACGCGCCTATTTGTCTTATGGCTAAAGGGCGCAAGGTAATGGCTAAAACAAAACCCCCTAGTAGTGATAGTGAATTAGATAGTGATGATAATGATGATGATGATGCTCTACTTTGTGACTTGAGCAAATTGGCTATTGCTAAGATTCATAAGCTATTGAAAAGAATAGATAGCCAAGAGGAGACTCTCGAGAAGCAAGAAGAGTCGCTAATTTGTGAAAAGAAGAAAACTCTTGCTCTCGAGAAGATCCTCACAAAAGAAAAGGAGATTATTGAATTGTTAACCAAAAAGCTTGATTTGGCTAATAATTCAATTGAAATGCTTAAGGGTTCAAATGAGTCACTTCAAGAGAATGTTATGAGTCTAGAAAACAATCTTCAAGCTCTTGAAGTGCAAATTGAATCTCTTAATGATATTAACTCTCCAATTATTGATTCACCGTTAGCATCTATTCCTTCCACTAGCAATGGTTGCTCTCGTTGCTACAATGTTGATGTTAATGCTTGCACTACTAACTCCCAATTTGTGCAAGTATTAAAAAGCGAAAACGAGAGATTAAGTGCCTTGGTAAGATACGGTTGCATGAAAACTTACCAATCCAAGGAAGGGACGTTCTTATGTCAAACAAAGTACATAAAGGATATGCTAAAGAAGTTTGATATGGAGAATGCCAAGCCAATTCATACGCCAATGACAACCAACGGACATCTAGGTCTAAATGAAGAAGGTAACCCTGTGGATCAAAAGGTATATCGATCCATGATAGGTTCTTTGCTTTACCTTTGTGCATCTAGGCCCGATATTATGCTTAGTGTGTGCATGTGTGCAAGATTTCAAGCCGCTCCGAGAGAGTGCCACTTAGTAGCCGTGAAAAGAATTCTTAGATATTTAGTTCACACACCTAGTTTAGGGCTTTGGTATCCTAAAGGATCAAAATTCGATTTGACTGGTTATTCGGACGCTGATTATGCGGGGTGCAAAGTGGATAGAAAAAGCACTTCGGGGACTTGCCAATTTCTAGGAAGATCACTAGTGTCTTGGTCCTCAAAGAAACAAAATTCAGTGGCTCTATCCACCGCGGAGGCCGAATACATTGCCGCAGGAAGTTGTTGTGCACAATTGTTATGGATGAGGCAAACCTTGAAGGATTTTGGATTTAATATGGAAAAGGTACCACTCTTATGTGACAATGAGAGTGCGATTAAAATAGCCAACAATCCCGTTCAACACTCCCGGACCAAGCACATAGACATCCGACACCACTTCCTTAGAGATCACTCTCTTAAGGGAGATATAGATATTACCTATGTGAGAACCGAAAAACAATTGGCCGATATCTTTACCAAACCTCTAGATGAGAAACGCTTTTGCGAGCTTAGAAGTGAGCTAAATGTCCTAGACTATCGGAATGTGTCTTGAAAGATTGCACTCATTGACTGCTGCTAGTTAGCTCAATTTCGAAACAAAACGATTGAAAAACTTATTGTGTGAATTTCAAAATGTTTTTGTTGGATCTTAATCTCGGATCAATCCACTTGTAATCATAGTTTTAATTGCTTGGATGCTTGCTGATGACAAGTGGAGTGATCCTCCTTAAGTTCACATGACTCAGAGTTTCAGACTACTCTCAAATTCCTTGTTTCTTTCTCTGTTTGCTGGAAAAATCAACACATCGGAACATCCGATCAAGTCATCGGAACATCCGATGTCTGGCAGTTTTTCCACATCGGAACTTCCGATGTCATATCGGAACTTCCGATGTCTCCTCCGCCCTTAAGAAAGTGACCGTACCCTTTCACTTTCTTTTGTCCTTTTCTTCTTGTCTCTTTGGTCTCTCCTTCCCTTTTCGTCTTTGTGCCGTTATCGGAGATTCCGACCTCTCGGAACTTCCGATCTTCACTTGGGAAGGAGTCCATCTTAAAGAGGACCCTCCTCTCCGCGCGATTTCTCCGTGTTCTTCGTGAGCTCAATGGATCCTGATCAAGGTGGCTCCCAGCCCCAACCGGACCCGACTGTCTTAGGCGCTAAGAGGCCAAGACAGACTCCAACAGGAACGAGAACTAAAAAGGCTGCGGGTAGAGGAAGAGGTAGAGGCAGTGGAGGCCCAGGCATTCAGATCAGTGACCCTCCACCTGATCCTCCTGCTCAGACTGTGAATGTACCTCGAGGAACGCAGTTGCCTTCTAGGAAGGGCAAAGCTGTGGCAGGGGCTTCTCAATCTCAGCCAGTTCCAGACAGAGCAGTGCCAAAGCTCAGGCAGGCAGAGAGGAATCCTCGTCTCAAGAGGAAACCTATGAGCTACAAAGGGAAAGCCGCCAAAGTGCGCGAAGCCAGAGAGCAGAATCCCAGGGCAAATGTACAGTTCTCGACAGACTATCGCTTCTGGACCTTCTTCCAGCAAGATTTCTATGAGTCTGTCATTCTGCCTAGGAAGAATCCAGTTATTCTGATGCAATGGGTCGACTGGGATTACATGGCTGCAGCTGATGATACCACTTTCACTGAGGTCATTGCAGCTTGTGAGAGAACTAGAACAAAGAGGATAATGAGTTTTCAGCACGACTGGAACGTTGAGATCATTGCTCAGTTCTACTCCACCTTATACATCTCCAGGGACAGAGTCTCCACCTTGCATTGGATGACCGAAGGAGCATGGTATGAGATCTCGTATGTCAATTTTGCTCGCTGTCTTGGATTCACCGAAGCTGACTGCCGTGACAAGGATCAGATTCATAATGAAGCAGCTCTCGGTGCCTCCAACTTGAACTTTCTCTATGATGAAGATGCAGACTTTGAGGAGGGTAGCACAAAAGGCATGAAGCCTTTCTTTGCCTGTCTCAACAGGCTCTTCAGGAAGACGCTGGCTTCCAAAGAAGGTGATGCCTCTCATATTCTGTCCTATACAAGAAATCTGCTGAGTAGGATGAGAGATGGACAACGTCCTTTTGATGTGTTTGATTTCATTTGGAATGAGATCCGCTTGACTGCTCAGGAGCCAAAGAGAAGCTGTGGTTATGCTCCTTTCATCATGCATATGATTGAGCACATCACTCATCAGCATGAGCTGTGGTTATGCTCCTTTCATCATCCAAATTGGTTTTGGTTGATTAATGACAACCGATTAAAGAGACTAATGTCTTCAATGAGCTTATGAGCAGGTAAAAGGTTCAATGTGAGATCTTCTACATGCGAAGGATACCCTCAAACGAATTTAACCGAGTAAAACGGCATTGTATTCCTATTTTCTATGTTTTGAGTCGTAGGAATGCCGTACTATTAAGAGGGATGCATCGTAAATGATCTAGGATAGTCTCTATGCTCAGATGAATGTTACTTTAATTCTTGTTGAGACCCTAAGTCACCGCGCATGCACCGGAATGTGTTTTTATCAAAGTTCAAGTCGGACATTCCGATATTACATCGGAAGTTCCGATGTGACCGGACATTCCGATGTGCATGCTTGCTTTAGTCCGGTGCGTGGAACATGTATCGGAAGTTCCGATATTTTCGATCGGAAGTTCCGATACATTGTTGAAGCTTTCTAGGGTGCTCTCTAGAAATATCGGAAGTTCCGATATTTGACATCGGAAGTTCCGATGTGTTCAAACCTGAAAAAGGGAGCTCTCTGGAATTATCGGACATTCCGATATATTAGATCGGACATTCCGATGTTAAGTCGGAAGTTCCGATGTTTATATCGGACAGTCCGATATGGACTTAGAAGCATTTGTCAAGGTGTTTTTCTGGGAACATCGGAAGTTCCGATGCTGACATCGGAAGTTCCGATGCACCTTTTCGGCGATTGAAGTGCGCTCGAGTTCTGATTGTTTGCACATATCGGACATTCCGATGTTGACATCGGAAGTTCCGATATGCAGCTGAGTGGGTGTATAACGGCTAGTTTTTGCAAGAATCTATAAATACCTCACTCCTCTCTCATTTGAGAGGGACACACTCTTGTTGGCAGAACTCTAGAGCACCTTGAGCACCTTCTAGCTTTCTATTGAGTCCTCCTCTTTGATCTTAGGGATCATCTAGAGAGTGAGGACAATAGTTGAGATCTAGAGTGTGAAGTGAAAAGCAAGTGTCATTCATCTCGAGCATTAGAGTGTTCCTCCAAGATCGATCATCGGTGCATTTGTTTCTCTTGGAGGTTGAAGGACTCCTAGACGGTTAGGCGTCGCTCACGAGCTCCCAAGGATTGTGGGACGCCGTGAGAAGTTTGTGAAGGCCGGCTCCGCCTCCGAAAGGAAAGGAACCAATATTGGAACCAAGCCTCAAGTGTGACCGAGGTTTGGGAGGAAAGGGTTGGAAAAGACCCGGCTCTTTGGAGCCTCCTCAACGGAGACGTAGGATTCCCTCAAGAATCCGAACTCCGGGAACAAATACGTGTCACTACTTTTACTTTACTTAAGCTTGTTTCGTTATTACGTTGATCTAACTCTCTCAGATTGTTTCTCAAGTTCATTGTTTTCAGTCGTTAATTGTTCAAGTCAAAAGTCGATTGGACATTCCGAACTGATATCGGAAGTTCCGATTAAATCGGAAGTTCCGATCCAACACCAGAAGTTCCGATACTCTTTCCGCTGCGACAAATTTAGTTTAATTTTTAAATTGCCTATTCACTCCTCCCCTCTAGGCAACTTTCTTATCTTTTCAAGTAGAACCTTGGCTCGAGATCTACCCCAAGTGGAAGTGAAGAAGTACATCCTGATCAAGATAGGGTCCGGGGTTTGACCCAAGCTGCACCCCAGTCTGGCAGTCCCCACGGCCCAGGTGCCCAGCAGCCAGAGCATTATCGGCCGACAGGAGCAACACCCTAGCCTTGCACGGCTGAGTCCACCCCTATGCGCCACCACGCCACTCATGTGGTCACACCGCTCCCGCATGTCGCTCTCCTTCGCCCCCCCATCGGCTGGCTGCAGCCCCCGCGCCCCGCTCTCGCTAGTCGGTTGCCGCTCCCACTTGCTCCGTCGACCGCCGTCGCCACGCCCTGTAGCTAGAGGCTCTACCCCGAGTGGCTTCGAGAGGCTGAGGTGCCGCGCCACTATCGCAAGGGGCAAGGAGGGACTGGGTAATCCATGAGTCGGTGATGGTTGTGAGGCCTTCGATCAGAGTTGGAGCTTGGAGGACTCGATCGTATGTTCAAGTGTTCAAGAAGGGGAAGGGGAGGTGGGGCACGAGGCAGTGGAACGAGCGGGGGGGGAGCTCTCCCTTGCCACCTTCGCCAATGTCAAGTTTAGGGACACTGGCTACAACTCGGCGCTCATCGGTGAGTTTTGTGTCTTTGATGTGGAATTTTACTTGTAAGCTTCTTTCTTATGGTTTAATATTGGGTAAAATTATTCCCTCATTTGGATTATAGGACAAGATCTTTTTCTTGTCGGTGTCAGTGCTTGAGGATTTGGGATATTTTAAAGTGCCTATTAGCTGATTAGTAACTCGTATATTTGTCTGTGGCTATACTGTTTCTATTAGTTAATTTGTGGATCGTTGTGTTAGTGTGCTGGGCATATGAGCAACCGAACAAGTCTTGTTGGAGGACTTTGTTGGTAGGAACAGTACCACTTCAGTTTTGTCAGAGCACTTTGATTAGAAGTTCAGTTGTATCACAAATACATAGTCCACGTGAGGTTACTTGAGTTTAATAGGAATTGCATTCTTCAGATTGAAACATTAATAGAATGGGGGAATGGAAAATTCATCTAGGTTATTCACACAAACTTTATTTGGTTCATTGGATGACAGGATGAATTGTGAATTGGTTAATGATTAATTAGTTCAGTTGTTCATTAGGTAGTTGTCAAATGGTTCGTGAGAGGAGCCGCCCAGATCGTCCTCGAGTTGTTGGATGAACAGTCGCTCCCATCGGATTTGGATCCTAGCAACAGACCACCGGAGGTGATCCCGATGCTAATACCCAAGCCCAACGAGACAACTCTACAAACATCCAAACGACTCGACAACAACCCCGGTATTCCCCCAGTATGTGATCCGAAACTCGCCCAGGATCCCCACATACCGGTTCCCAATGCCATATCAACATTCAATTCGCACAAAGGGGCATCGAGCCCCCAAACTCACTACCAGAGACGCAAAAACACGGAAGCAAGCAAACACGCCACACGGCACAAAGAGGCCCACAAAAACAACCAACAAAAACGACCAAGCGAAAAGGGTAAATAGCTTCATACAGGAAATTGAAGCAGTTTGCACACCCAAAAGTATCAACGAGCAACAGAAGTATCTTTGACTATCCTATACAACAAAAGTAAAACTCCTCCAGAAGTGTCATGCCCTGAACACTTCCGGCGCACAAGCGTCGACAGCCTCTACTCGGTGCCCTTGGGTCACCGAGGCGATGAGGGCAAAACTTCGCACCCGCTGGATCCTCACTGCAAAACCACAAAAGCGTAAGCCGAGTACAGAAGGTACTGCAAGTCTTACCGGGGTCCATATATGACCGACTTCCAAAAGGATATGCATTTGGTTGTAGCAAGGAATAGGCTCAAGGTAAACTATTCGAAATGCTTATCATTTGTTGTTTAGTTACTTAACTACTCAAATTTACGATCTCAGTTAAAGCGGTTGTCACTGCACCTACTTCTAATGTGTAGTTGACAATTAACAAATTACAACAAGTAACCACATTCATTTCGAGCTCAAGCCCAACGGCGAACTTCAGTTCAAGTTATTACTACGTGTAATAACATGTAACCAAGCATGCTCATCTCCGAGAGCGCGGCAATTCGAATCGCTTAATTAACCCTGCAGGGAAGCATTGATCACACGACATGTGCACGAAGGAACCTCATGTCAACCATTTTCCCATCCATACCAATCCGTTGGGGACATCTTCATGCGGTCCGGAAACCTAGCACCCCCTCGAGCGGCCCCAAGCCCAGCTTGGCACTCGAGAGCCGGCCTAAGCCCCGCCCTCAACCACGTCCAACCACATGAGGTGTATGCCCCATCGAACGGCATGCGATGAAAGAATAGCTTTACCGGCCCATTTCCGGCATGCGATCAACCAAATTGTGCTCGTCTACGGTTAAACATCGGATCGGTCCTTAACTGACTCAGGCGGGACTACCACAGTTGAGTCTCCTTACCCAAATGTCTATCTTTCCCTTGGGTCTCCAATTTTACCTTTTCACCACAACCACACCCAAACCTTCCCAAAGATTGTAAAGTGTAGCACCTCAAGCAGTGGAACCTTCCACCACTTGGCCCAAACCCGGCCTCTAAGCATACTAAGCATGGCACAATTAGTACCCATAATCTAGCTCCAAAGGAGGTGTTCAACAAGCAACAATAAGAAAGGTACATGCAACAAATAGGATCTAGCCTATCCCACATTTTAACTCCTAATGCAACACTTAACATCCAATAAGCAGTTAATTCACAAAAATAGATTACACATAAGGTTCAAGATGCTTAGGTGTTTGCCTTGATCTTCTGCTTGCGGATCGGCGGTAGCCGGCTCTCCGATAGTACCCTCAGTCGCCGCGGCGTCAAGCCCCGCGGGATCGTTCTCTACACGAATACAATGCATAATGAGATGCATGCCATGCAAATGAAACAACCACAATTGAAAATCCCCGACGAACGACGCAACCGGACAACTTGACTCAACCGGACAGACCAGCTTAACCCGGACAGTCCGGGTTTTATATCCGGACAGTCCGGATAGGCCGGACACTCCGGGTTGCCTGTCCGGATACTCTGGACCTGGCGTGTGGCGCCCAATTAGAGCGAGGGATCGAGGTGCCGCCAAGCTTTATGACACCGTGAGGGCCCGATCTATGACTTTCCTACACGCGGCAAAGCCGGAGAAGCTTATAGCTAACCCAAATCCACAAGAAACGACGCCAAACCCAAGAACCCTTAGCCAACCCTAACCCACCCTTGGATGGGCATTACCACTACCCGATCTACCACACTAGTACCCAAACTCGCCAAATAAATCCCCAAATCCAAACCTAGAATCACCACACCACAAAACCCTAGAACTCCGAAGTCCATCCCCAACTCTCAACTCCAAACCTAAGCTCTAAACCCACCATGGATGGCCTTAGAACCCAAGAAACCCATGAACCAACCCCCAAGAGAAAGACCTACCTCCAAGAAAGATGGGGGTGAAGCAATGCGAGGTGGAGGAAGGAGGATGCCGGCTTGAGGGCGAGCTAGAGGACGCCGGGGAGGAGCCACGGAGGGTCACCGGCCGGCGGGAGCTCTCCGGAGTGGAGCTAGGGGCGAAGGGGTCACCGGAGTAGAGGAGAGCAAATGGGTGGGAGTAGAAATGAGACATGGGCCAAGGAAACGGGCATTTATGTGTTCACCCCGACGAGTCCGGACAGTCCGGACAACTAACCCGGAGACTCCGGGTTGGGGTGTTCGGTGGTCAACCCGGATACTCCGGACACTCCGGGTTGGAGTGCTCGGTCAGCCCACATCCGGATACTCCGGACATTTATCCGGACATTCCGGGTTGGATCCGGGCACTCCGGATATTAAATCCGGATACTCCGGATGTCCCAGAATTTTTGAAACTTGGGGCCTGACAGTTCGGTTGTTGCTTAGGTAGTTGTCAAATTAGTTCAATTGTGAATTGTTAATTGATTTGAACAACTTATACATTTCTACATTTCCTAATTAATTGATCAGACTCAATTTGATGTAATAGAAATACATGATGAAGAGGTTAAAGATATTGTCATCATATTTTCTGTTCGGTGGATTCATAGACGCAAGACCTACATAAGCGGATCGTGGACTATGTGAATCAGCTTGGCAGCACAGATAGTAAGTGTTCGTGATCCAAAAACCTTTGTTCTTGATACTGACATATTAGTTTGATTTTGGTTCCATTAGTTAAGCACAAGTTCTTGATCCAAGAACCCTAACATAGAATACTTAGTTTGCCTGGTAACTGGCAATAATTAGCTAGTTGGTTCCAAGTTTTTTTTTTTCCAGCATTGATAGTTATAGATAAGCATCGACTTTAGGTTCCTGAATTTAGGAGGGTCTCGATTCTTTTGTTCGATGTCTTGTTTTTTTGTTTTACTTCGGTGCGGATAGTATTTAGCATTAGTTATTGCTGCTTAGTTTTTCATCCAAAGCTTAGCAGAATCCTGGCTCCATCACTGATCCAATGGGAGTGACCTAATTGGGTTTCAGGGGTGGACTGGGTTAAGACCGTGGACCAATCCGTATTGTATGTCTAGTAAGGGCGTGGACAATAAGGCCACCTCATCGGGCTCTTAGCATGTACACATCTGCTTTGGTCTATATGAAAGAGTGAGAAAAGAGGAGAGAAAAAAGAGCTGTCTCTTAAATAAGAGCCAGCTTTGCACATGAGCATAAGTAGATTATTTATGTACAAGAGAGAAGATATAGTTATTGCACAGCATTTAGAGACAGTTATTGTACAAACTGATTTTTTGGTTATTCTAGATGACATAGATGAGAGATGGAATAAGTAGTGAGCTTTACTATTGTACTTGCTCTAATAGAGTCCGGATGTAGAGGAAAATGTTGGAGTCATGGGATGATTTCCTATTTTTGCTGAGCTGCTTATACTATTAGGTTTGTGCATGAAAGTCATCGTACCTAGCCATGTCGAACACCAAGGTTCAAATACTAATACCTGCTTTCTCTTGAGTTGGTACTTAAAAGTTAAGGTCCTGACTGAAATAAGGGAAATTCTCCAGACAAACGGGATCTAACTCGATGAGTATTACTGGGTTGGATCTAGCGACCAACTTGATGCCCATCGTCTCTTCCATGCTGCAGTACTCTAGAGCCTTGAAACATGAAATAAGAAAGTCAAAGAGGTTGATGTGAACAGGAATTGGGGCAGTGGCAGGGCCAGTGGTCCGAGGTGAGATCGATAGCTATTGGAGAAGACGGATTGTGCATGAATGGAGGAGCATTGGTGTAACATTCCAAAATTTGCCTCTAATATATTTAGTGTGTTTTTGAGATTATTTGTAATTTTCCGGAATCTACTTGGAAGCCTCGCGAGTAAGTCGCATTCACGTTTATTGAACTAATCGTATTAAATAAAGATCAGGTATTTTTGAATAAGCGTAAAATCTAAAATTTCGTTTATAATTAAGATAATTGGTAGACGAGAGTGTTCTCTTCAAATATTTTCGAAAAATATGTTATAGGATTTTAGAAAAATCTGTACAGGTGTCTGATTCACGAAAAGAATTTTCGCGGAAAATCTACACGTCTAAAAATCGTGAAACCAACTTTGTTAAGTTCCAAATAGTTCCTAGTATTTTAGAGGAATTTTTCGGATTTTTCGAACCCCTGTGCTATTTTTTCTCCCTAAACATATTGGAACGTATATGTATATATATTAAAAAAAAAAACGACGTGCATGGAGACACTTACGTGAGTGAGGGACGTTTGTTTTCCTAGCCATTTCGTGTCTTTCCTTTATTCATCAGTTTCCATGGTATAGCATGAAGAGCAATACTAGTAACAGCCAAGGTAGTAATTGCCATGAAGCATGCACCATGTAGTGCATTTCCTCCAGCCGTTACCATTCCTTGCAAAAAAAATTTCCCACCGAAGCTGGCGCATGGAATCCCTTCCATTCTAGCCGTTCCCTGCTTTTTCTCTACTCATCAATGCCTTGTACGTGAACTAGAAACTGACCAACCTTAGCTTTGCGTGTAAAAACCCCAGGCATGCATGGTGTTTTGTAGAAATACTTCACGTATGTATACATTGAAGCACCTTGGTTCACTCCACATGCATGAAGCCGTTTCCTTTCAGCCGCTCTTTCTGCTCCCTTCATTCCATCGGTTTCTAATCAGTTTCTAGTAACACTAAACTCCTCCATCAGTTTTTTTTTACTCTCACGTAAGGGCCTAATGGGCAGCTACTAGTTCTAGTATTTTTCTTTCGATGTTGAAGTGGCAACAGAGAAAGGATCCGGTGAGTTTCCAGCCGCACCAAAACAAATTCCAGTGAGTGTTCTGTTTCCTATTCCTTCGTCTCTGACGGCGAGCGCTCCGGCGAGTGCTGGAAAAGTCATCGCCGTTGACGCCATCGTCGCCGCCACCGTCACCGTTGCCGTCTTCGCCGTTGTCGCTACCGTCGCCGCTGTTGGTCGCCGCCGCATCCATCGTCGTCGCCGTCGACGCTGCCGCTGCTCCGATCCGGCTGATCCTGTGCTTGCCCGTTCCCAGTACGATTTTTATTCTTCTCCATTACATGCAACCATTTCCCATCCGTTAACACTCTCTCACGTAGCCCTCATGCAAGAGAATATGCATATGCACCATGAATAGTGCCATGCAAAGGAATGAGAAGTTAGTATACGTGTTAATTTCAAGAAATTGCGAAATTTGTCTTTTTAATTTCAAATTCGTTTTAGCTCCAAATAGTACGCAACAAATTTTGTTAATTAGTGAAAATTAATACCTTTCTACAGAATTTTTTATGAAATTTATAATTAAAACTATACTTTTAAATTATTCGCAGAAGGTACAAACTTACGAATTTTGTATTTCCTAAATTATACGTCCAAAAATTTCCACATAAATTTTATAAATCTTAGAAAATGCTAGACTAATGATCTAAAAGTTTTCATGTGATTACGAATTAATTTGTTTCTTTGTATTTTCCGAATGTCTGTTTATTCGCTGTTTTTCGTTTAATAGAAACGCTAGACGTCGACTTCGTCGCAGAACCGCAGGAAGACAACCCTCTCATCACCGACCAAGGCAAGTTTCCGCAAGTTCCCGCAAGTTCCCCGCAAGTTTTCGATAAGTTCCCTTGAAGCATATTGATCCATGTTTTGAAATGTTTTATAGATTTATTAACTTGCATACTATGGTTGTTTATATAAAATGATATGTTATGATAGAGTACAGTTATATACCTTGTTAATATGTATGTTTGCTACATATTAATCTATCTATCCTTTGGTTGCCCTAGAATGAGTAATTTGTATGGCTTAACACCCTTGTTTAGTCTAATAGTAGTGCTTAGTATGCTAAATACTATTCGTATGTTTAATGGAAAGCTTGTTATTTGAAATTCCAAATGATTGAGCAAAAATGTTATTTTAAAAAGGGCAGTTGGTGCTGCCAGTTTGGTAAAACAAAAGAAAAAAGAGAAACTTGGAATTTCAAAAATGAGAATAGGGTGGAAGGTTGCAAGGCGGGTGCAGAATGCACGAGACTCGGGTTTGAGGATGTGCCACCCTAGTCACCTTAAGGACCGATTCCTTGTGATTGTCAAACAATGTACAACAGTGCGACCGCGGGTTCCGGTGTGGGACGGACCTGACTGAGTAACTAGTGAAAACTTAATTAAGGCATGCCAAACGGTGGAGTGGGCGTGGTTGTAGCCACAGTAGTCCTACAGGTGCAAGAGGGGGCTTCCAACTTGGTTGTAGCCATTTGGCGGTGAAACCTCAGCGGGCATGACTTAGTTAAGACGTAGCTAAGGAAATGGCCTTGTGATTTTCACTTGGGGTTATATGCCAAAGGAAGCAAATGACCAAAAAGAGTGAAATATCTCTCGCGGGTAAAGCGTGCAAGCTCTGCAGAGTAAACAAACTATTCGAATAGCCGTACCCACGGTCAAGGGTGGACAAAGTGCGCTGTCACCAGGTAGATTTTCTCTATTTGATTCCAAAACCAGATTTTACAAAAGAAAAGCACGGTTGTAGCCGTGAATGTTATGATTTCATAAAGTTCGTGGTTGTAGCCACGAGGAAAAGATTTCAAAAGTATTCTTAAAATAAAACCATGGTCGATGCCATACTTGTTTTGATTTCCACGGTTGGAGCCGTGTCCCAAAAAGTTTAAACTCTGATTTATCAAAAGAAAATACTTTTGAAAAATGCTATTAAAAATTCTAGGATAAAATTTTAAAAATTGGCTTTTGCAAAATTAACCAATACCTTCCCTTGAATCAAATTGCATATTGCATTTCTTACCGGACTTGTTGAGTATGTTGCATACTCACCCTCGCTTTATTATGGGCCGCTTATTCCATGAAGCAGATCAGGGAGATAAAGATAGCTATCCAAGGGCCTGCGTTCCACCATTCGATATCTGCAATGAAGACTTTGAAGAGGAAGATTATCAGGACATCTAGGATCACGTTTGCTTCAGTCTTTGCCTGTGGTGTTTCTAGACATCATTTTTACCATGTTAATTTGCCAGTTTAATATTTCCGCTGCTATTTGACCTACGGGTCCAACTTTTGTAATAATGGGCTTTGTTGGCCAGTACTCTGTATTCAACTTTATTTATCGCATGGTGATGATTCATACTGTTATGATCTGTGTGTACTAGCTATTTCAGGGAAACACAGGTGGGCCCGTGTCCTATTGCGGGTTCCGACAATTGGAAGCTCGGCGCCAAGAAGTCAAGAGGAGGACGCCACCGCACGAACAAGACGGACTTGCGGGCTTGCGGCCACGCGATGGGCAGCGGCTAGTTGCCGCAAAGGCAAAAGTGTCAAACGTAGTAAATTAGTAATAGTATCCCTCCCTAAACCATAGTATCAGTGAGCCCACTAACGATGAGCGAAAGAGAGCCGTGCTTGATTACAAACTAACCACAAGAAATATACATATATATAAACGCTATAGTGCGCATCGCATCAAGTCAAAAAGTTGCAAAGGATTTGTTTTTGGTAGGGGTGAAAATGGGTTGGGTAATACCGATCCATATCCGTACCCGACGACAATTCTACCCGAAAATTCGGATACGGATACGGGTATTTTTTGTCGGGTCGGATACAGGTAATTACCCGGATACTTTTATTTCGGATACGGGTCGGATACAGGACAACAGGTACGTGGTAAATACCTGGATTTTCGGGTTGGATACGGGTACTCGGATAATTATAAAAATCGGGTACCCGGCCCAAGCCCAACAGGCAACCAACTCTGTTAGCTTACAGTAATTCGCATTTTTGGAGGTTTTCCCTTGCTCAAAAAATTTTGTAGTCTACATGAAAGTTGTAGAGAATTTTGAGAAGCATCTTTTTCATATTGACAAGTTTTTCATTTGAGCAACAGAAAAAATCATATAAAATTGGAAAGGGTAAAAGAGAAAATCACAACATGCAGTAATTCGCTTTTTTGAAGGTCTTCCCATGCTCGAAAAATTATATGGTCCATATGAAAGTTGTAGAGAATTTCGAGACACATATTTTTAATGTTGACAAGTTTTTCATTTGAGTAACCGAAAAAAATCATATATACGGTGCTATATATATTGTATGGAGTGCTATTTGAAGATGTCCTATATTGTATATTTGTCAATTGTCATGTGCTAGTGCTATGCTATATGGTTTATGCTCTTTGAGGCATTAGTTCAACTCTATGTTTTGTATTATTTATGTCGACATATATTTTGGTTGGATTTTTTTATCATAAATTTTAATGCTACACAATTCACATACTATCCGACTAATTACCCGATATCCGTATTATGCCCGTCTGTATACTATTCGATACCCATTTTCTACCTTTTTATAGATACCCATTACCCGTATCCGTATCTGTACCCGATTTTTAACTATCCGTATCCGATCTGTATTCGAGTAAAAATAATTAGGGTAGGATACGGGATCACCTACTATCCGACCGTATCCGACCCGTTTTCACCCCTAGTTTTTGGTCATCTTGGTTAGTAGAAGTATACTGCCACAAGTCACACGATAAATACACAGAATCATATCACATGTGTGTGTATAGTCTAGTATAGCTAACCATGTATACCTCTAATTTTACCATGAATTCATTCAGTGGCCCAGACAAGAGCTCCTCTTATATGTTAGTTTAATTCCTATTACCTAGCTAAGTAATATAGGACTGAAGTTTTACACAACGCTCCGTGAAATACAAAAATATACCGTGATTTTTTTTTTGGCAAAAGTGTCCATCTGTCGCGCCACGTGGTAGCGACTGGGATCAGTCACGCCACGTGGCAGCGAGACATTTTTATTTTGCCCGTTTTATTCAATCTTTTATATATTTTTCTAGGAAGCTCCAAATACAACGAAATAAATTTATAAATTTGTATTAAGATATAAGGATTCAGATTATACAATAAAAACTACTATGTTCCATGCAGATTTAAATTGTTTCAATCAAGTTTACTTAAAGACCCTTGTATTTATTATGAAGAAACTATACAAACCATGGCTCCAAAAATCATGAAATAAATATCACTTGTTCATGGGGTCTTAGATGTCCAATTTTTGCAAAAAAAAAATATAGGACTAAACTACTATAAGAAGCCTCTCTTGCATGCAATATGAACTAGTTAATATATATATATATATATATATATAATGAACATGAAATTTGGTAAAAACCAATTTTGTTGTGTCCTGGGGTCACAAGGATCCCAAATATATAAAATATTTAAGTTTAGCCATGGTATGTATTATGTTTTCTATAGTCAAAGTTTCAATACTAGAATAGCTCGAATAGTAGTAACTTTCGCAAACAAACTCAAAGTTTGATGGAACCAAATCCTAGGACATTTAAAAGTGGTACCCTTCCTGTTTATGCAAAAATGAATCACATGCATGAAATGTAGAACTTAATCTATTAAAGATCCTAATGCTCTTTTATATGAAAATCGTCGCGAATAAAAATGAAATGTCACGAGACCAACTTTAAAACACTCTTAGAGGTACCTCCTACCAGTGCCTAAAGAATGATTCAATAATCCTTTAAGGTGCAGCCGCACGCTTAGAAAGAAAAATGAGCCGTTATCCCGTAAATATCAAAAACACTTAAGCCTTTTTGGTAGCCCGTAAAATATCATGTTTAAATGTATTTTTCTAGGAAGAATGGACCAAATTTGCTCTTTAATATATGGACTACCATATTCTGAAAAAAAAATATTTAATTTACACATTGTTTTACATCTAAATTCTACCAGTGCAATAACCCTAAGTATTATAGTCGACAACAACTCATGTTAGAATAGTTAAGCCCAGGAAAAATCTAGCTAAAGTGTTTAAATCATAAGAATCATTGTGAAAAGCACATATATGCAGCCAGTAATCTTAGTAAGCAAACCCAACCATTGTAAATCATTTCTTATGCAAATCATACTTAGGTCTAAGTACCATTCACGCAAACACCCTTACTAATGTCTTAATTTTATTAATTTAGATAATCTTAGCTTCTTGAATTCGAATAAATGCAATGGAAGGACTTAAATTATTTGCTGAACACATATCAGGGCACATACAATGAAAGTTCAGATGATAAAATAAGCAATAGATTATATTACAAGGGCATTACAGTAGTAAAGAAATTGCTAGATGAACAAACTAAGGAATGCACTGTTTGTCGCGCTGGAACAAGTGGTCGTTCCGCCTATCTGGGTAGAGTGGGAATGATGTACAACATTTTCTGCACATACCATTCCCGTGTAAGTTATGCGATTTGTTCTTAGACACTGCTCAATCCCTCTTATGAAAGAACTCTATGGGGATGCGCAGTTCTCCCAGCTGTTGCAGATTGGGTGGCCTATGCTGTACGTCTCGGGGGTATAAGACTGAACTTTTTGGTCTTTATGTGGATTTTTGCCCTCCCATATGGGCATGTCATCCCGATTCCCAGCGTTCCCTATGTTAATAGCACCCGGGTTCTCGGATGGTCTGCGTAACCCGTCAAGGATTTGTTGCATAGTGCGGACCTCGGGCGGCTGCTTCCCCTTGTCCATTCCTCTTCAAGAGGAGGTACCCTCTTGCACTTCTGGTACATTGGCCGTTGGCGGAGACTTGCTGAGACACCTTCTTTGTTTCGGCTCGCACTCCACTGTATGATGTAGGAGGTGTGAGTTGTGCTTGTCCTTGTACAACCGGAAGCGTGCCCTGTAGTCAATGCAGTATGCCCACTGTGGTCATTGAATAGCACCGTAGGCATACTCGGGGTCAAGCTTTTCTGGGCAGTAGTAGCACCATGAAGAGGGTTGCTCCCCCCAGTTATCTCATGCGGGAAGGGTGAGATGTGGGTGGTATGTCTCCGGGTCCACCCAGTTGAAGTAGCCACATGATTCATCCTTGGCCAAGGGGCACCGGTAGAATCTCCGGTCGGCTAGATCGTCATGGTAGGTATCAACCGTTGCCTGCAGGCCGTATTCGCAAACTTCGGCTATCCAAGTGTAACTCTGTGGTACTCATGACGACGACCGAGTATAGGAGGGCCCTCTCAACCTTCATCGCCATACAAGCCGTAACAACGCTGCAGTAGGGACTATGAATGGTACTTGCATGCAACACTGCCGCGGCGTGCTATTCCTGGAAATATCTCACTATACTGTACAATACACCTTCAATGATAGCAACAAGGGGTATGCCATGAAGACCCCTTATTACCCGTTGTATACCTCAGCCAGGTTGGTTGTCATCACCCCGTACCTTGCCCATTTGTATCGTGCAACAGTGCCCACTTCTCAACTAGTTCAGACTCGATCTAATGCGATAAACACTTGATGTTTCTCGAAAGCCCCCTTTTCATGTTTGGTAAGTCAATGCCCGGTAAGGGCAGCAAATGTTGCGGTGCCTCCGAACTACTGCCCCCAGCTTGTCTCTCACCATCACGTATCTGCCTTCTAGTGAGCTCGTCAAGCTTTTCCCAGATGGCATCAAACTTTCTCTACTTATTTTGCTTGCACAACCTCTTGAATAGGTTCATGAACTTCTTACTTTTGAAATATTTAAATAGGTTAGCCCTCATGTGTCGCATGCACCACTGGTTCTGCAAATCCGGCCATGGAAAGGGCTCTTCCACATCTTCTTGCATCTTCTTGCATCTTCTTTATCGTTTTCATCAACTCAGCATGGCGGTCATGTATTATGCATACATTTGGCCTATCCTTCACAACACCGATCTTCAGGTTCTTGAAGAACCACGGCCAACTTTCGTAATTTTCATCTTCCACAAAAGCGAAGGCTATCAGAAGTATTTGGTTGTTTTTGTCCACATCGATGGCCGTCAGGATTTGGCACTTATACTTGCTGGTGAGGAAAGCCCCGTCCATGCACATGACCGGGCGACAATGCTTGAAAGCCTCCACATATGGCCCAAGAGCGATGAAAGCATGCTCCATAACTAGGAAGCCGAGGGGGGGGGTTTGAGATTCTCTATCATGTACAGTAGTATATGTCCCGGGGTTTCTTTCCTTCAGGATGTCTAGAAGTCGGGGAAGGTTGTCATAAGATGCCTCAAAGGTCCCAAAGCATTTCTCCAATGCCTTCTACTTCCCCCTCTATGTTTTGGCATTGCTGATTTAGTATTTATATCTGTTCTTCATGGTAGGTACTGTGTGCTGTGCCTCCATGTCAATCTTCTCAACAATCTCTCTATACATCACGTTTGCGATGAAAGAGGATGTGAGGTTACGATTTCTCGATGTTACATTGTTCAGAACACAACTGTGCTGCACCACCTTTGTGACAATCCAGTTCAACTCATACTTGGGCTTCTGGGCATGAACATGCCAACCACATTCGATATTTTCACACTTCATCGTGTAACAGTCTTTACTGGATTTCACAACTCTCACCGGCCGCTACAAGCTCATCGCCCAGACCCTTATAGCATCCTGCAAAGAGGACTTCTCCGCGTACATTGCGTGCACGCGAACCTCAGTTGGTCGGTACTCATGAAGGACCATGTGGAGATCCATCCTTATTTGTGATGAGCATTTGACTTTATTTGAGCAAGGTGTGCTCATGTTTGAGTTTGATTTGAATCAGAATTCAAAAGGAAGCAATTTGGGTTGTGTTGGTCTCTTGTGGTACTACCGACCTTTGGCTGGCGGTAGAACCGAATGATGAATGAGACATGATTAATTGTGAGCATTTGTGATGTTTATTGCATATTATTGGACAATGATATGTGATGGTTTTTCTTATCTTTGATGGTTGCAGGACAATGGTGCTAGGTCATGGTGAGGCGGATGATGACCGGGACTAGGCGAGGTGCGTCAGAGGTCTAAACGGTTGGAGATAGCCAGAAGATGATCGGAGACAGAGTCCGGGCAAGTCAAAGAAGATAAGGAAATGGGATGATACTAGCTAGATGCCGCGAGGATCGATGAGGGCCATTGGATCGCGGTCTAGTTGATAGGATAGCGGGTCTAGTAATATGCTTTGAAAACCGTGCAAAGAAAACCCATTATGTGTGTAGGGTTTTGGGTGTCCCTTTGCATGGTGGAGTGAGTGGGTTAATCCTAGCCCTTGGTGGAGTGCTGTAGGGTTTGGGACTCATCCAAGGGTAGTAAGTGGCCCAAGAGTAGTATAAATAGAGGGGTGGAGGGAGGCCTCCATGCCCATTCATTCTTTGAGTTGTTGTGTTGCTCATTTGAGCTTTGCCCACATGAAGTGAGGCTTTGTAATCACACATCTCTGAATGAAATAGAAGTTCCAAGAGCCAAATTTATTTTCTCACAGTTTAATTCTTGCAATTTACATTATGTCTTTACTTTCGGCATTTACTTTCATGTATTAAATTCAGCATTTACATTCCCGTATTATGATTGCTAGATTTTGTTCTTGACTTTAGCGATTCGCATTCACCTCCTTCTATATTCTATTTGGATCTTCGCTCAAGATCGAGTCCATTTGCCAAAGTTTGTATGCTGCAAGAGTTTATTTGTCAAGTTTCTTTCAAGATCGCAAATCTGTCTTGAACTTGTTCTTCGCGCAGCAGTCAGTCTTTGATTTTTAGAAAAATTTAGAAAAATACTTTTTGAGTCTTTCTTATTGAAGAATGTGCGTGACTTATATATCCATCTGTGAAAAAAATTGGAGTCCATTGGTTGCACCGTTTGGGAGCAATGAGATGAAAACCGAGCCCCAAATTTTCTGATTGAAGTTCCTGACTATCTATAGTCCGTGATTTTTCCTGTTTTTTCTACAAGGCTTTTGAGGTTGATTTTTGGTGGAGTGTTTCACGACTCATCTCTTCATGGGGAGAAAAATATTCTCAAAAATTTTGGAGCAATAGAAGTCCACCAACCACCTGCTCCAATTGGGGATAATTCCTGAAAAAATCTGCTTTTGCTTTTCTAAAAGAGGCTTTTTGTGATTTTGCTTGATCTCTTTTAGAAAAGAAGTCTTTGAATTGATTCCTCTTTATTTTGGATACTTAACAACCAGGATTGTGATTTACAAATCCCTCACATGATTCATGGTTCTCATCCATGCAAACTAGGGATATACATAGTTGTCGAGTCGTTCCAGTTTTTGCGGGTTTCGTGAATTTGAGGAGCACCGGTTTCCTTGCGGGATTATTTTGAGTGGGAAAAATTTTATTTGGGATCATTCACCCCCCTCTGATCGCCATCTCGATCTTTCAACTCACATGTTGAGTCATGGGCATCGTCGACTGCTAGGTCTTCCTCTTCACCCCTATTCCAAGCAGCGGGCACCTCTACGGACGTATTTTCATCATCGTCCGAGGAAGATTCATCATGTTCCTCCATCGCCAGTGCCTCTTCTTCCTCCGCCGCTCGCTGATCGTCTTGCTCTAGCACATCAACTAACCCTTCCAACTCCTCCCCTTCATTTGCTTGTCCCGTCAGTGCAGCACATGACCGAATATTCTCATGAACTTCCGCCACAGTTCTGCCTTCACCGCGATAGGGGTTTCATCACTTGGCAAGTCTGTTTTGACCGTCGTCTGCACAAAGAGGATGAAACCCCAACCACGTTGTCTTCATGAATTTCCGCCACAGTTCTGCCTTCACAGCGATAGGGGTTTCATCACTTGGCAAGTCTGTTTTGACCGTCGTCTGCACAAAGAGGACGAAACCCCAACCACGCTGTCTTGATGAATTGACGTAGTTCCTCCAAGATTGAGACCGCTCCAACGGTCTAAGCACCCATACCGAGTCCTGTGTACCTCTCGATCACAAGCATTTAATGTTCACGTCATGCACCACAGGATTCAATGAAGGACTGTGACAAAGTCACTCGCATAGATATTCAAAATTCATGTCATCTGGAATCTGATGGCACAAAACACACTGCTGAAAACTACTCAAATCAACCCCATATGGCCCCTCCTGAACTTCTCCTTCACCGTAAAACACTTTGAATGCATCTATAGCAGACATACCTATTGGAATACGAAAGTAATATTTTATAACATGCGCAAGTAATATTTGACATACAAAATAATGGCTACTGTAATAGAGTTATTTACATTTCAAAAATTATGTTTACATGTAATTTTTCCTAACCGTACTTGCCACCTTGTTTATTCCTTACAACCAACGACTAACTACTTCGTTGGGAAAAATAAAATCTAACATACCGACATTATTTGCATACATACATAGATGATCCATACATACATTCATACAATCTGCGTGCAAGACAATAATTTAAACGTGTCCTACCACTTTTTCACCACACTATATACATTTACTAGCATCTTTGTTCCGTTTCAACAACCAACATCATTTCATATATGGTCTAGCATTAATTCCTATTGCAACTGACAAATTACACTGAAACTACATGTTTAAATCTACTAACAATATTTGCATAATAAATTTGAAATAGCGTACTACGACCCTAACAATTTTTCGGTGTGTGCTACAATTTTTCCTATCTTTTTATAGTTTTCCTACATATAACATCTTTCTTTTCAGTGTCAACCCATTTTTTAGTCCCCTAAATAATTACTTGCTACTGTCTTTATTTTGTCCAACCAACAACACTTTTTTTTGCCTCCGATAAATTAATATTGGTACATTTTTTTGGGTATGTTAGATCTACGGTTTTTTTGGGCTACCTTAACAGTTTTATAAGACTACCTATATTTTTCTAACTACATATCAACTATATAATAAATTATGCGTAAAACAAAATTAATTAGGTACTACATTTTTTTGTGCTACTCTAATAATTTTCTGAGACTACCTATATTTTTCCTAACTGCATATCAATTATACTAACAAAAAAAATAATTATATAAATTACTTACCGACGAACGAAAAACGGGCGACGAACACACGACAAACACCCTCTTTCTTTTTCCCCCTTCTCCCTCTTTCTCCTCCTCCTTGCTCTCCTCTCTCTTCTTCTCCTCCTTCTCCTTTGGCCGCCGCCGCTCCCTCTTCGACCATCACTCCCTCTTCCTCTCTTTTTCTCCTTATTTTGTTCTTCGTCGCCGCTCCTCTTCCTCTCTTCTTTTCCTTGCTCTCCTAAGATCCCTTTCTTCGGTCACCGCTCACCCCGCTCCCTCTCTTTCTCTCTCCGGCCTCACCCCTCTCCCTCTCTTTCTCTTCGCCTGGGCCAGCTCTTTCTCTCTCTGGCCTCACCACTCTCCATCTTTCTCTCTCCGCATGGATCGGCGCTGGGTCAACTGGCAATCAGTCGCGCCACCGTGGCGCGACAGACCGCTCAGTCGCTGCCACATGGCGCGACATATGGTCACTTTTGCCAAAAAAAATTCACGGTATACTTTTGTAATTCACAAAAAAAATGAGTATTTAAAAAAAATTCCTCCCTTGTCTGCATGCATTCGCTTCCTAAGTGTAATGGAGGGAGTATTTCACACTAGGTTTTTTTGGCCCTAGAATATCCAAAGAACTGGTTTTTTTTTTTTTTTTGGCAAGACAAAGAATATCCAAAGAATTGTCTTGGTGATGATAGCAGCAGCAACTACCAAGGTTCATTCATTCATTCATTCATTCCGCTGGGCCCCAGGGAACAAAAGCTTCAAGTTATGTTGAGTAAAAGAAGCAGCTAGCACCCAAAGAGAGATGCCCAGGAATGATGCCAAGAGATCTCCTATTGTCAAATCACATCCAAGCTCGTCATAATTCAGGCCATCGTGCGTGCTTAGCGATGTGCACACATCTGTGGAGCTAACAACTGGATGGCAAGGCTTTCAAGAACGGCGGTGGCTGACGAAAGAAGCAATAGAGAAGAAACCTAGCTAGCTTATTGAGTGGTTACTGCTTGGCATGGCGAAGATGATTCTGCTTTAAGATAACGCCGCCCATTCTCAGTGATGAGCCTTGCGATTTGAGCCTGTGTTACATATTTGTGATGCCAGAATCTGATCCAGGATTTCAAATGAAAGGCACCCACTATCGGTTCAACCATAGAATTTCAGCATGATTTCATTCATAAATTACAAACTTGTCTGCTTTTTGATTAATTGGATAGACTTTTAGTCGCTACTTGGGCAGTCAATTAAGACTTATACTTGTGTGGAAAAACTACTATTCCTTTCGGGGAAAAAATAATGGTGAAAATAGAAATCACTGTGGGAAGCTCCCATTGCATCAAGAGAAATTTTACGATGCATTATATTGATAGTATATAATAGATAGTAGAAATCAGATCTACCTATTGATTTATTGAAGGTATTTTTACTACTCTACTACTAGAGAAAGTATAAATAAATAATAACTAAGCTGATCTATTGGATAGAAAAGAATGAATAAACCATATTAAATTTAGTGTATCGTAAAGAGCTCTGCATCAATTAGCACCCACAACTTGAGGCCAGGGAAGAAGAGTCAAGTCAGCTTGTTTAGGTCACTTTTTTTTTCCACAAAGTGTCCATTTTTTGGACAGATTAGGACAAGCACCAGAGGCTGAGGACACAAACGAAAAAGTTGCGAAAGGCATCCCGTTCCACAGAATTTATAAACATGTCATCACGTAATGTAAATGAAGGACCTAGCATCCGTTGTTTTCGTATTGTCGATTTCTTTAGCTTCCATGGGGGATGGAATATTCTCCGGGCTTGGTGTGATGTCAAATGAAAACGGCATGCATATTCAGTGCTAAGAGACAGGGAAAGAACTAATGTCCATGTGGATTTTTTTTTTTAAAATGTAATCTTTCTATATTTTTTTAATGTAAGTTGCATAAATTTTGAAGGGGGTGTATAGGTATCATACGGATGTTTTTGTTTTAGCTAACATCCAAATTTTTGACCGTTGGATACCTCACCCAGATATCACTGGGCCGTTAGACCAAATCATAGGATCGGATGTAATCGATACTCCCGAATCTCAACAATGATCCGATGGTTTTAGATTTGGGTGATTTCAGCAATAAAAACATCCAGATGATGTTTACCAAATCCCAATTTTGAAACAAACGAAGAGATAAGTAATCACCATCTACTCTTCGTTCATGTTTTAATATTTGTGCTACTTTCAAAAAAAAGTATAGGAGCACCTCTCTTTAATCTTATATATATAGCCCATTAAAAAAAACCCATCATATATAGAGATTAATCGCTAAATAAACATTATAAACTCTAAAAACGAGTTAGAAATTTTTGTGGACGTGAAGTGCGAAAAATTAACGGTGGCATGCAACATTGCAACAGCTTGTGTCCTCGACAACGAATGGTAGTAGGCTACTAGTAATCCCTTTTTTTTGTTGGATTTGGATGGGACGTGGCATCATTAGTTTTGCTCGGATCGGATCGGATCGATCGAGCTTGTGTGCGAGACAACTGGCTAGAGTACTATTACTGCTCTCTAGCTAGTGCCTAGTGGCCGTGTGGTCCTTTAGGTTTAACTGCACACATGCTGCAACAAGAGCGCCTAATCAAGAACAGATATATGACACTATCGACCGAATTGGTTCTCTAGATGCAGATGCGGAGCCAACTTTCGGGCTGGATCAGCGGTGAGTGAAATTCCAGTCGTAATTTAGTCGCTCTTAGATACCATAAAAATCGTGTCTTTCCGGACAAACTCTTCACTGTAATTAAACTTATCTAGATTCTTAAAATTTCTTGGCTTCGCCACCGTCTAAATGGATGCTGTAAATTGAAATGGGCTGTGCCTTGCAAACATATTCTCTAATCGATCTCAAATTCTCAAAGCGGTATATCTATCTATTCCAAACCTAACCCAAGAATGGACAAGCCAACTGAAATTCCCAAGCCCTTCTTTGTTTGAGGATAGGTCAAATTGAGAGACAGCCTCTTCTTCATTTAAAAGTCGTCCAGATCTTTTTTTAAGGGGTGGCAACAATGCGCTAAAGTACTCGCCTTAAGGCTCACAACTCACAGTGTCACGGCTTTAAATATCAAAAAATATAGTGAACAATTCACACAAATAATCTACCCAATATATGGTCAGTGAGAATCGAATATTGATCGTTAATAAGTTGGACAAGGTGGCATGTCGCTAGTCTATTGTATTGATATGTGTGCGTATGCTATGATAATAAGGTAATTTTCATTAGGTATTGCATGATTTATGTATTTCTTTTTTAAAGTTGCACAAATATTAAAGCATAAATAAAAGATAGATAGTAATTATTTATTCATACGCTTTAAAATTTATGCAGCTTGTATTGGGAGTAAAAGCATAGAAACACTAATATTTTTTATTTTCTTGAATTTCGGGAGTGCCTCAGTGTGCCAACCATATGGTGCGGCTAATAAAATGGCACAATTAAGGTAGTTAATGGTACAATTCAGGTGGTTAATAAAGTTGTCCTAACCCCACACTACTAACACCATCTTTTCATCTGGGTCAATTCCCATCTTTTCAAGAAAAAATCGATAGTAATAGATGATTCGACATGGGTGAGAAATATGGTGCAAAACATCACTATTGGTCTGACCTCAAAACCGACAGTGATAAGCCGATGGTTCACTATCGTTTCTGAGATCAAAACTTATGTTATATGTATCACTATCGGTTCTGACATCAGAATTGATAGTGATGATATGGTCATCACAATCAATTTATGAGGTTAGAACTAATCGTCATAGTACATATATCACGGTCGGTTTGGATCTCAGAACCGACCATGATGTGCTTGACCAATATTATATAATCTCATCGCACCCCTCTGCCTCCTTCCTAATTCAAACGAAATCTCACCGTGCCCCGCTGCCTCCTTCCTAGTTCAAACAAAATTTCACCGTGCCCCTCTGCCTCCTTCAGTTAGCCCTTCCTCGATGCCTCCAGTTTGCCCGTCCTCGATGCCTCATTTTCTATAGATAATGATGATGCAATCAACTAACTATGTGATGGGTTTGTGGGTCTGTTCTTCAAATTATAAATTAGGATGTTTTGCTCTAGGGTTTGTGGATCTGCTCTTTAGATTATAAATGATTATACCGTTTTTAGTATGCGCAACATATATATGCCTTATGTTAATTATGTGATGAGTTCTTTGCAGAAGGTAGTTTGAAAATGCTCTAGGATTTATTTTTTTTGGAACGGTTATACCGTTTGTGGGTCTGCACTAGGATTTTTTTTGAAAGGTTCATCTAAAACAGCGATGAGTTCTCTACATAAGGCAGTTTGAGAATACCATAAGTTAAAAAGAAGATCTCGTCCCCTCATTCTTCATCGCCAAACGGATTTGATATCCCGACGTTAGGAAAACCGAGGCGCGGTCCAAAAGGAGTAAATAAAAGGCCCCAGGTCCAACCCTGCATATAAGGCTATGTTGGATGCTTCTCAAAGCAACAATACTTCATGGGAGTTGATAAAGGTAATAATATTGTAATTAGTTTATGCATTTCATTGCTCAAGTGATCATGTAAGTACTATTTTAACTAGTTTATTGTATCCTTGGAACCTAACAGGAAATGCTTCGGACAAAAGTTGGCTATAAAAACAATATGAAAGACCAAAAAGTTATCCTGTTTTTGAATGATTGCTCTTGTGCCAAGAAGTTCTGCAACGAAAAGGTTGCTATTGCAGTACATGGTTGCATGAGGAGAGTTACGTTAGAGGACTGATTTCTACATTGTGCTACTGTCAAAAGTAGAGTTACCTTCATTCCTTGTTTGTGTCTTGTTATAAAATCAATGGGGGGCTTCTTAGGGGTTAACTTCATGGGCTGTAGTGGCATATGTGTAGGGATACTTAGGCTGTGATGTAATTTGTGAATATTAGTGGTATATGTGTTAATTGTGATCAATTCGTGATTGTCGATTGTGTATTCAATTGGTTAATATGTGTCAATTGTGAATTGTGACTTTGTTAATTGCGCATTTGTGACTTTGTCAATTGTACATTCAATTGTCAATTTGTAATATGCTTGTTTTAGAGGGCATAGCTAGCATTTCCTGAGACCGGCCAATAAACCTTCTGTGATAGTACATCTCTATCGGTTTTAAGCATGGAACTGATAGAGATAATTGACCTGTATCGGATCCACACTCACAATCGATAGAGATAATTGGTCTCCTGGGTCAGTTTTGAGCTCAAAACCGACTTAGATGATACTACATCTCTATCGGACGAAAATTGACCATGATAGTTGCTCGTCATAATTGTCCAAGAGCTTTGTATAGCTACTAAAATCGACCCAGACGACGAAAAAGAACCAACCTAGATGACCATTTCTGTAGTAGTGCCATAGCCTCTTGGCTCCTCAGTTGGGACAACTTTATTAACCAATCCAAGAAAACTTTGGGATAATAAACGAAGCAAGTACCATCTTCTAGTACGGGAAAAATCACCATGTTGAGGAAAACACATGTATTATTCCCCCTAAAAAGAAAAACCTATAAAGGCCTGTCCCATCGTTAGAGCATCTCCAGCAGAGCCCCTAAACCTTAAAATAGGGGGTGCAGTAAAAAAAACAGATCCAGCAGGGCCCCAACTCAAACCCCTAAAATTAGGGGGCCCCTAAATTTGCCTCCTCAGCCCCAATTCCCAGGGGCCCCCAACTCAAGCCCCTAAAATTAGGAGGCCTCTAAATTTGCCTCCTCAGCCTCAATTCCCAGGGACACGAGTACAACACCTATTATTGAAGATAGGGAAATACATAAGAGGCTTCGAAAATTTTATCATGTTTTGAAAATTTTAAATTTAAATTTTAAATTTCATGTTTTTAAATTGTAAATGTTAATATGCTTATGTTTTATGTATTACAAATATTTTTGATTGAATTTTAGTGGTGTTAAATGAAGATTATACATAGCAGATATGTCAAAATAGGAGAAAAAGTAAAATAGGAAATTTGAGATTTAAATTTATTCTTTGGACTTGTCTTTCTGAAAACAGTCTCAAAAATAGAAGTCACTAAATCCAAAATAGGGGCCCAGTGTTTGCGCTTCTTTGGAGATGCTCTTAGTCCAGGCCATGTACCGACTATTTGCCGTACTTAATTAGGCCCAACAGGTGACAACACCGGCAGTTCGGCTAAAGATGATCGATAGCTGGATTAAAAAGTGGGCCTTTGAAAAGAATGCGGCCCGAAGGACATTGATAGTTTCTGGGCTCTTCTTTGTTTTTCAGAAAAGAAATCCTGGGCCTTTTCTAGATGCATTTCCGGCTCTTTTGCTTTTGTGATGCACAGAACCAACAAGCATGTGAACATGATGAGTAGCTCTAGTACCAGTGCTGTTGCTGACTGTGATGTTAGATCCTCCAGCACTGTGTTGTACCGTCGTTTCGGAGTAATAACACCACGCATCATAGATTCAGGGAAGTGGAGAAACCGTACCAGCAGGTTAGGTGGATGCCTAGCTTTTCCTGGTTGTCTTCAGATTAACACTACTCATAGCCAAATCTTTGCCTAAAAGTGGACAGTTAAAACCCAAGCAGCAGCGGTAGAATGCAGGTTAAAAGTCCAAACCAAGATGGTGCTGTTGGGGAATGGATAGACTACTCTAGCATAAATTCAAAAATTTCTACCGCGTAACTAAAGACCCACTGCAAGTTATAGATCACCGAATTACCACTAGATGAGTAGACCCATAGCGGAAGTAGAGTCGATGTAGCGCGGTGGTGCAGATGTAGTCGTACTAGCCTCGCACCTCCTCCAACAGCTCCTTATGACCGTCGCAGGTTACGGATCATCCTAGCGTTGAAGCGTCGCAGCAACGCCTTCAAGGTATCCATACTTACGGGGCAGAAAGCATTGGCTGAACCGTTCTAGGCGAAGAAGGGGTGTCGGCTAGGGTTTCAGGAATTCCATTAGAGGCTCATTAGAAACTTAAAACTCATCAGAGTTCAGATCACCACCCGAATTAAGTCACAGCCCTTTAAGCTTGCGACCCTATAGGTTCATGTATACTTAGACATGGTTCGAGTACTCTTACTCAACCATTAATCAGTAGCGGTCCATAGCAGGATGTGCTGACTCCTGAGTATATGTAAAGATCACATCGGACGAACCTAAACAATGCTTAGTTATATGCATTTCCCTTTTCCTCATGATATCGATCAAACTCAAGGTGAGTACATGCCATCATTGTTTAGTTAGCTCGACAACTTTTTCTTGATCACATGACTCAGAATCCCCAACCGATTAACTCTTTAACCGCGAATGACATGGTCATGTATTTCCAAAATCCAACCACTCGAGAGGCATAGAGATATCTCTCCCATTAAATGAAGGGGGAAATCCCATCTTGATCAACATGCTTCGCAGTATACTTCATGACAAACCCAAAAGCTACCTTGATAACTAGTCAGTTACGGAGTAGTGTTTGGCAATTCATAAGTAAGTCATTACACATCTCGAGTACATGCGCCAACCTCTAGTCTATGGATATAGCATACACATTGTATATGAGACAAACTGATGGCAAAAAGATTACAACGTGCTCGTAGTGTCTCAAGGTGGGTCGATCCAACTCCATGTTCTCTAACATGTGTCCATATTATTGGTTTGATATCTCCATATCTATGACCCGTGAAACATGGTCATCAACAATACATATGCTAGTTTATTCATATGTCTTCATATGTTTATCGACTAGGGATCACTTTAAAATAATCATCATAAAGTCATATATAGAGTTTCACAAATAAGTCACATATTTGTTAATAAATAATAATGACAATATTCAAGAAACAAGATAATTAATCATGAACATAAGGAAATATAATCAACTTTATGATTACCTTTGGGCATATCTCCAACATGTACTCCATGGCGAAAAAGAAGGAAAAAGAAAGACATAGTGCTACACTACCAATAATAGCTAGGTAGAGTCACGCTACGCTGTGCCGTGTGAAATTTGCTTCAAGGTGTTTTTGCAAAGAAAAAGAGTAGGAGGACCTCAACATAATTTCAATTTTCTTAGGGTGGTTTTCCAAAAATGGGCAAAGTAGGAGACGTCTTCGAATTTACGTAACCATGGGGTGCTTTTTACAAAAAAAAAATGGTGGAGGGCCCATTCGTGAACCTACAGAACTACGGGTGGGGTCCTTTTTGCAAAAAAAATGGTAGGTTCAGCATTATTATTATTTCGGTTTGTGAAGTACTACTTGCTGGTCTCATAGGATAAATATCCTCAAAGAATGAAGCATCTCTGGACTCCATTATTGTGTTAGCAATAATCTCAGGAGTTTCTAATTTTACTACTAAAACTCTGTAAGCCGTACTGTTATGTGCATATCCCAAAAAATGCAATCAACTGTTTTAGGTTCGAGCTTTTTCTTTTTCTGCAATAGTATATTGACTTTTGCCAAACACCCTCATGTTCACAGAAAATTGACATTGGGCTTTCTCCCCTTCCATCCCTCATACGGAGTAATCTCACACTTTTTAGTGATTACTCTATTTAGGACAAAAGTGGTTGTCAATATAGCTTCTCCCCACCACATTTTAGACATACCAGCACTCTCTAACATGGCATTCACCAAGTTTGTGAGTGCTCGGTTTTTTCCTCTCAGCAACCCCATTTGATTGGGGAGAATATGGTTGTGTAACTTCATGGATTATACCATGCTCAGAATAGAACTGGGAGAATTCATGAGAGATATATTCTTCTTCACGATGAGACCTTAGTTTTTTAATTTTCTTTTCTAGTTGGTTCTTTAACCTCAGCCTTATAGATTTTTGAAGTAGTTTAAAGCTTCATCCTTTGTTTTCAGCAAATACACAACTATAATGTGTTGCATCATCTATAAAAGTTAGAAAGTATCTTTTGCCTCCTTTTGTTAACAATCCATTCATCTTACATATGTCAGAATGGACAAGATCTAATGATACCAAGTTCTTTTCTTCCTCTAATCCTTTAAAGGGTTTTCTAGGCTGTTTTGCTTGCACACAAGATTAGCACTTTGATCCTTTGACAATATTACATTTTGGAATTAATTCTTATCTGGACATTTGAGCAATGCTATCAAAACCAATATGACAGAATAGAGAATGCCAAATATTGGCATCACATTTATTCAAACTAGTCGTAATATTCATATTACAACATGACTCTAAAGTACTTAGGCGGAACAAGCCTCTTTCATAGCCTTTCCCAACAAAGTTCTCAAACTTAGATAATACAACTTTATTTAACTCAAATACTAGCTTGTAATCATCCCTGCATAGGAGAGAACCACTAACGAGGTTCTTTTTTATTGTTGGCGCATGCTGCACGTTCTTCAAGTGGACAATCTTCCCTGAAGTAAGCCTCAGATCCACCATGTCAACACCAAGAATAGAAGCATGCGACCCGTTCCCCATTAGGACGTTGGAAGCCCCGGCTGCCTGGTAAGAAGAAAACAAGAAAATATCAGAACACACGTGAACATTAGCACTAGTATCAACTCACCAATCAGTGGTTTGACATGCTGAAAAAACAATAGGAGAATTACCATACCCTTCTGAAGCCGAGGCCTCGCCTATGGTCATGTTGCCATTTTTCTTGCCCTGTTCATTTGTCCTATTTTTGTGATAGCGATAGTCTTTTGCCATATGACCGTCCTTTCCGCACACAAAACAGGTGATGTTCTCCATGTTCTTTTTATCAATTTTCTTCTTTTTAAAGCTAGTTGTCTTGTTTGGTTTAGGAACTTTGAAGTTTTTGCCGTATGATTTCTTCTCAACGACATTAGCATTATTCTGATTAGTTATGCTTGGTGCATCTTTTACTCTTGCCTTTTCTTCCACATCAAGAGCTGTAATGAGATCCTTAACAGAAATCTCTTCTCTCTTGTGCTTTAAGCTAGTGGCAAAATCCCGTCAAGATAAGGGGAGTTTGGCAACAATGCTCGCTGCCACAAACTTAGGAGGCAATGCACAGCCCAAGTGCGTAATCTCGCCAACTAGTTGCTAGAGGCCGTGTGCTTGTGCAACAATCGACTTAGCGTCATCCATGCTAAAATCGAAGAATTGCTTGCACACATACAACCAGCGACCGGCTTCAGCCTCTGCATACTTTTGGTCAAGTGCATCCATGGTTATCACGGCGCCCCAGCGAGGCGAGTCGCCTCCGGGGCGCCTGGACGCCTAGGCGCCCAACTAGGCGACGATTAGGCGACCAAAAAAACTAGTAATAAAAATGCATTTGCAGCCATATCACATATATGTATATAACATATATACCTCAAGTAAATATCTTGGACATTTACTCCTGAGTCAAGCTCAAGCACTACTGAGTCACAGTCAAGCTCAAGCACTCAATCCTCATCCCATCCAATTGCTTGGGTGTGCACTACTACATAATCAGTCAAGCACAGAAGCAATCACCGGCCAGCGCAACCTTCCCATCCCATCTCGGCTGGCAGCTTCTTCTCTCGACCAGCATCTGGGACTCAATCACTCAATCCTCATCCCATCTCAAGATCGCCTTGCTCGGCGCCTCTCGCTCCTCACGGCCACAGAACCCTCCTGGCCAGTAATCATGGAGCAGAGGAGAAGCCGAGAAGGGGAGGCAGAGGCGGAGGAGGAATGCACGGGAGGCGGAGGAGGGGAGGCGGAGGCGAAGGAGGGGAGGCGGAGGAGGAGCGGGAGGCGGAGGAGGAGAAGGGGAGGCAGAGGCGGAGGAGGAGCGGGAGGCGGAGGAGGAGGAGCGGGAGGCGGAGGCGGAGGAATGGAAGCGGAGGAGGAGCGGGAGGCGAAGGAGGGGGAGGGATTACCGATGGTCGGTGCGCCGGGGGCGGAGCAGCTGCAGGCGACGGCGGTGGCGCGAGCTAGGGTTCCACTTCCTCCACCTCTGGTCCACTTTGGTCGTCTTCGGTCTTCACCCACCCGTGAGTCCACGCCCTTTTACTCCAGCCAAAACAATTAGGTGCCCGCCCAAACCCCCTGGACGACGACTAGGCGTCCACGCCGCGACGCTAGGGCATCTAGGCGCGCTTTGGCGGCCAGCGGCGCCGAGCCAAGGCGAGGCCAGCCGGCCGCCTGGACGCCTAGTCGGTGCCTAGGCGTCGCCTAGGCGACGCCGTGATATCAATGAGTGCATCCCACAACTCAGTGGCAGATGTGTAGTTCATATACACATCATAGAGCTGATCTGCAGCAATAGTTGACGTCGAGGAAGAAGTAAAGCGGTCGCGCTAAAGCGCTGCCTAGAAACCTTATTGTTGCCTCGAGCAGGTGAACTCTACAGCAATGGCACGGAGATACCGCTCACCCTCCTTCACGGTACACGCCGAGGAGGAAGGCCGGCATGGTTCAACCGCTCAACACACCAGTAGAGAGTTCAGAGAGGAGCAAGAAGAATAGAGGAGGAATTCATTCTCCCTGTCTTGGCTTGTATGAGTCTTGGGGAAATCTGAGCGGGTATTGAAAAATAGGATGCTCAAATTTGTTAAAGTCCTATGGTCGCACCAAATCGAGCGGGAAACGACTTGGGAAATGGAGTCTCACATGCGTGAGAAGTATCCTGAGCTATTCATAGCAGGTATGTGAAACAGTTTAATTACCCTTTTGTCTGTTTTCCATTGCGTAGGTTCATGCTCAGAATTCGGGATCGAATTCTGTTAAGGGAGGAGAATGTAATATTTCAAGAGAACTTTAGAGGGGAAAAACTTATTTTTTTTTAGGGGTTTTTCAGTTTGGGCCAGCTTTGGGCCATCGGGCATGTCTTTTTGGGCCTAAAGGGGGGATCCCCCCAAACCCTAGGGCACCTCCCCATCCCTCCCTTGTGCCTCCCCCACCATCCTGGCTGCCCTTCCCCTTCCTCATTAGCACAAAAATAGCACACCTCCTTCTCCCCTTGTGCCCCTCCCCTTCCCCTTGCACCACTATATCTCCCTCCAAGGTGTCTCTCCCCTACCAAATCCTTCCAGGCGTCCTCTTGTGCAACCCTTAGTGCGTATCTCAACCTAGGGTTTTCCTGAAGTGTGGCGGGTGGGGCTGGGCTACGAGGCAAGGAGCAGCGTGAGCAGTCCAGGAGAGGAGGGGATTCGTGTTCATTGGCATCCTCGACGATCTTCGGGAAGGTAATTACCTAAGGGTTTCACTTGGGGGTTAGGAGGTGTAGTCTAGGAGTGGCTAGTTGATTATTGCTGGTGCTAAGGTCGGGAATTTATTTGGTAGAGGGGGATCTAATTTCATGACAAATTCTGGACGTTCGGGCAGAATAGATCACTGCTTTGGGATGTGATTTAGTGAACTCTAGATTCGTTTCCTAAGGGGACTGCTGTTATAAAAATTGTAGATCTTCATTTTATCTTTCATTAGTGACCAAAATCATGAAGTTTCGTTTAACCATTTGAAAGTTATGGCTATTTTACCGAAGGCTGTCCAGAATCTATCGCGGCTAACAGCACCTGCGATAATTTGCAATTTAGGGCTAATTATAGCCGAATTAAATTTTCTCAATACTTAGAAAATGTTGGGAAATTTCTTGTTAATCATGAAAATGTCCTCGTTTACTGGATGTGAAGTTGTAGAACTCAAGTTATGGCCATTTGAATTCTGCTGTCCCGATTGGCAGTAGACTGATTTCAAGGTTTTGAAGTTGGCGTAGGTTCGGTCATTTTATGTTTTGTGCTTGCTATGATGGCATGATTTTAAGTTATATGCAACTTATTTCAGGTGGTGTAAACCTATGAGTGGCGTCAACTTATTTCTTTGCTAATCTTATGGTGATTCAGTTAGCCCCATTTGATATCATCTTGGGCATGGACTGGCTGCACCGGTACCATGCCAAGATTTGCTGCTATTGGAAGATAGTTTCCTTATAGACTCTGTTGTGGAGTTGGTTTTCTATGGTGGAGTGCCATCTAGCTCTATCTTTATTTTCGGGCACACTAAGTGCCGGTGTGTTACAAATGTCTTCTGCTGCTATAGCAAGAGTTTGTTATTACCGAGTTGGTGCCAAGTTAGGGATAGGTAATGTAGCAGCTATGTTATTATCATCTACTACATACCTAAGGAAGTGTGTTAATATCTTGACAAAAGAATCGATCATATCTTGTGAGTAAAGCAGTACACATCTGCAAAATATAAATCTTTTCGAAAAACTGCATCCACGGTCAAAGGCACTTGGTAAAGTTATCACATAGTTAGATGTTTTAACATTTTTATATAATGGGATAGTATTGGAAATTGGAAAAATGTTGGACAACATTTATTCCACATGATATAATAGTTATGGTGCTAATAATTGGCTATGGATGAATTGGTTATCTCAATCATGCAGGATTGAGTTGATGTTATGCTTACATACTGTAATTTACTAATTTACTTATTAGTCAAACTGCTTTTATCAATTCTGGTTTGCAATCCATTATTCTTTATTTATAATTCAAGTTCACTTCATGTAAAATAACATAGTAGTCTTTCCTTTGGCATAGCCTGCATTAACTATTTATTTGAATACACTACAAGTCTTGCTAAGTACGCAATGTACTCAATCTTACTATTGCTATTGTTTATTAGGTGATGAGACAGATTATCGGACAAATCCTATAATAACACAGGATATACGGATTACAACGAAGAATTTTTCTATGGTTTACCTTGTCAATTGCCTGTGGGAATACTAGGCTCAGGAAAAGTACACACTACTACAGGAATATACATCACAATCGATTCTTTTTCGTCATCATAATTGGTTTTGGTGGCAACACAAAGTCTTTAGATAGTGATGAGGATGCTCTATCACAGTCGGTTCTCGCGCGATAGTAATAATTAGTTATTACAATCAGTTCTAGGTGGGAACCGATTGTGATGACCCCCCCCCCTCATAATCGGTTCCCACCTAGAACCGATTGTGATAAGAGATTCATCATAATCGGTTCTAGCTCATAATCGATTGTGATGTGGTGTCCATCACATCATTAGTTCTATTTTGTCATCCGATAGCCGACAACTTGAAGGAACTATCAGTCATCACAAATAATCCATGCTATAACATTTACCTTTCCGTATTTTACCAATTTTCAATTGCAAACTAACATTTGTCGACTACATATTAAATTGAATTCTCAACTTGATTATTCTTAGTGAATCAATCAACATGCAAGAACTATATTTTTTGTAAGGAGAAGGTAATATGATTGACCATAAGATATAAGATGAGATCATCACACACAATCAAATACAAGAGTTATGTAGTTCTCTTTGAGCCAACCAATTTACATAGTTTAGCATCCAACTTAGAGAAAATGTTAAAATATGTTTAAAACACATGAGTTTAGTATCCAACATTTTTTGGAACAAATGTGTGTTTTGATACATGGTCATCAGTGTGTACCTCAAAAAAATGCTGCCCAATATTATATTTATAACTACATAGAGAAAATCATCATTAACAGAAGTATCAATCGTCTTCCTATAGTGTGTGCCAGATTGCTAGTGAAGGTGATGAAATAATATGTTAAACAGTTGCACCGTCAGCAAAGAACCAAAGAAAACATACCTCACTCTGCATACTTCTTTCTAAGGGGAACCTTCACATAAGGATGCCAAGGTGCATTACCATAGGAATTAGTTTGAAAATAAGAGGAGTTGTTACCTGCAGTGAGAAACAAAAATGTGGCCAAGTGTGTACCGAACAACTAAGCCCATCAGCAGACAAAAGAAACTTACCAAGCTAAGTGCAGTTGTTCCCAGTAATAACAGATACATTTTCCCCTGCAGAACAAAATTCTGGTAAAAAATTTGCATCATACATTTTCCCCTGCAGAACAAGGCTTCAATTACTAAACCATAACACTACAGAAGAAACTGCAACCAGTTCCAACATATCCAAACTGGTATGTGCATCCATCCAAAGTGGCCTAAACTCGTAAATCGACAAGATTAAAAAAAAGAAAAGAACAAAGTTGATGCTCCAATCAAGCCAAATCATCGCAATAGTACGAACGCTGATGACATCACTGCACTAGCAAATGAAGAGACATAACATCAGTCTATGTACAGAAATGATGTTGCAGGTAATAGTACGAATGCTGATGAAACTAGTGCAAGGGCCAAAAAAACCATTCGTGACCAGTTATCCCTCATGTCAGAGGCATCGTATGCTAGCATAGGATTCTCTCCTTATTTGTTCCATGTATCACAAATTAAATAGCTCATGAAGATAATATATTAATTACTTGCTCGCTAAATGCTGGAATTATTGTTCAATTACTATCAGTTGTCACATTTGTTGTCTTCGACAACTACGAACAACTACCAAGGTTGTTGATGCCTAATGTGAGAATAACAGACATTCCACGTAGTTCTCATTTCAAATGACAAAAACCAAAGCCATCTATAATGCTTTGGGGAACATGTTTACACTAGTGAACAGGTAAGCATTTGATACTAATAGAATTTGTCACACTGCATTAATAACAGTCATACTGAGGCCAATAGGAGAATGTGATTCGAGCAATGAAGTCAAATAACCTTACCCAGGCTAGCAGCAAGCAAAAAAGCAATAGAAGCCAACTGATAGAGCTCGTTTGTCTGCAAATTTTTAAAAACACATCACCAAGTGAGATTAAATACAGATAGTACAAGCAACCTGCACATCATAGAGGATGAGAGTCTTGAGGAGCTTCAGAGGAAGGCGTTGTGGAGCGAGTAGTCGAAGGGCTCCGGTGAGCTTCTCCTGCGCAGCGATGCCGCGGAGCTGGGCCTGGGTGGGTTTGCCGCCCAGGGAGCGCATGAGGACGCCAACTCGGATGGCATGATGCTGCGTCGCCATCAGTTTCGAAGAGGGAGACGGCCTCCCACATAGAGGCGACCTACTCCTCACTCCTAGCAAACCCTAGCCCGCTCGAGGTGCGTACTCGAGCGTGGGGGCGACGGCGAGCTCGAGGGCGTGGGACGGCGGGCGGGTGGGTGGGGGGGGGGGGGGGGAGCGCGAGCGTGGGGGCGACGCCCGCCTGAGGGCATGGAGCGGCTGGCGTGGGGGCTTTCTGCGTGTCGGCGATTTTTACAGCATAGAACCTAGCACATTTGTATCGGTTGGAATGAGAGAACCGATTGGAATGAAAATTTTGTGACGGTTCTTTCGCAGAACCGATTATAATGAGTGAAAATATTTGTGTTGATTTTTTAAAAGAACCATTGCAATAACTGAGTATATTTGTGTTGGTTCTTTAATAGAACCGATTGCAATGAGTGAGCACATCTGTGTCGGTTCTTTAATAGAATCGATTGTAATGACACCCCCTCATCAGAACTGATTGTGATGAGGGTGCCACTTATCGCAATCAGTTCTGAGATAGAACTGATTGTGATGACCCTGTTTCTAAAAATTACAGATTACATACACATATCATAATCGGTTGTTTCCTCAAAAGTTAGGAACCGACACAGATGAAGTGATAGTATTGTACCATTCTGTAGTAGTGACAAGTTATTAATGTTCCCACTGCAAGTTTACTTTGGTTTGTATAATTATATTAAATAGGCTGTTTACACTATAATATGTAATAAATAATATGTATAGATGTGATCTCAATTTGTGAATGTGCGTACTAGTCACTAACCATAAAACTAGTACTGTATACACACTGTTCCTTCCAAGCCAAAATGGAGGGCCTCACATGGAGCGTCACGAACAGGGGATGGCACGATCTCGCCTTCTTCATCGGTGACAGGAATATGTGGGTTTGGTTGGGCTACTAGAAATATTTTCAAAGGATTTGTTAATAGCTTTAATGAGGATATGGATAAGGATAGAAAATACTATAGAAGGGAAAAGAGCATAATTAGCCCAATATTTCATGTGTTTCTTTAGAAAATTAAGTTTTGGATTTTCCAATTTCTATACTAAAGGCCATTCTATCTAGGGTTCTCCTACAGTCAGTATGGCTTTGATACCAATGCTGTGGCCATTTGGCTTGGAATACCAAAAAGGGCCTATGTGCATTTTGTACTAGTGCCATGATCAGTGATTAGTATGCACATTTACAATATTGTCATCACATCCATACACAAGTTCTCAAATACATTAATGGAATTAAGTTTTATACAATAATGCCAAAAGGCCGAATAGAGTGTAGTGGAAGATACAAATGCTTAATAGTATGCCTAGGCCCAAAAGATGTCCACGGTCAACTAACAAGTTGTAAACCCTTGAAAAGCATTTCAATAAAATCCTCATTTCCTAGGGTAAAGTACTCATCATCGAGGAGTGCACCCAGTTCATCAACCGAATGTCAACAATAGCAAGGTTGAGTACTTTCCTAAACAGCAAGACTTGTAGTGTATTGCAAATATAATTAAATGCAGGCTATGTCATAGGAGAAAGCTATTTAAGTTTATTTTGCATAAAGTGAAATTGAAATTAAATACTAAAGAGTATATTGCAAGTGAAATTTTGTAAGAGTAATTTGACATATATATAAATAACAAGTATGAATAGTATTAATATAACAACTCACAGTCCTCCATGAATGTGAGCTTCGAACCATTTCCTACCAAATCATGGCATAAAATCTGAAAAAAAAAGACTTTTCCAACAAATATTTCCAATTCAACCCATTTTATGAAAAATATCAAATCTCTAACTAGTGTTTGCGCACCAAGTCTACTATGACTATGGGAACAACTTTTCAAAATGGTTTACACTATGCAGAGGTGCATATCTTTACCCCCAAGATATGACCAACCTTTTTCCTGATATTTTCACGTTTCCTTTTGCGTGTGGCCAAGAGGTCATGACATGGTCCTTTTTACACTACTTAGACCTATCCTTGTACTAGCCCAGTGATGACAAACCCTTACTATGGTGGTAGAAAATATTTGTGCACTCTCTATACTCTCAACACTTCACTCTTGTTGAGTCCCCACTCATCCCCATAGTAAGTCATACACTGTTGTATTGGTAAGTGTTTCACCCACATCTCTATGTGGACATCCCTCCAAGCAAACCTACACTAGATTGCCTATACTACTACAGTCTTTCAATGTGCAAAGTTAGACTTGATAACTTTTTTAGGAAAGACAGGAGGGGAGGCCCCTACTGTGTAGTAAATATATTAATTAAGGGAGTATTTACAATGGAAAATAGGAAGGGAAAAAGGATATACAAAAAGGGGAAAAAAAACTAAGAGAAACTATTCAGCCAAGTGAAAGTCATCCTTAAGTGAAGGGTTAACTCTATGGATAACCAAAGAAAAGGAGTCCCTAAACTTTTTTCCAAAGCACTAAAGAGAGGATTCTGTGATCGAATATAATAGAATTTTTTATCTTCTAGATTGTCCGGCAAGCAATGATGATAATTTGTTTAAAACAAACCACTCTATGCTGAACCTCAACCTATTGAAGAAAATCCATGATCTCCAAAGAAAGATCAAAATGAAAGTGCAAAAACCGCCAGCACCATTGACTAAAATGACAATCAAAGAACAGATGATAAACAGATTATTCCATATGAGAGGCATAGAGCACACAGTTATAATTATCCAAATAAAGTCCTTTCCACCGCAAGAGTGCCCTAGAGTTCAAGCGATCTTTAAGCATCAGCCAAAAGAAGAATTTGTGCTTGTTAACACAATATGATTTCCACATCCACTTAAAAAGCAAAGGAATGTTGTTCTATCTAATGAAATGATCATAGGTTTTCTTAGAATAAAAACCATAAGAACCCCAAATATAAGACCAAGAATCATAGATATCCGCACTCAAGGAAACAGGCAACAATCCTTGTCTCAAAAGATGCAGCTGCAATGAAGCCTCAAAAGATAAAGGAAGGTTGAATTTGGAATCAAGATGAGCACACCATCAATAAATTCTGCAATATAGACATTTCCATTCTTTGCAAAAGAGAACATATGATGAATCCAGTTTGTAAAAAGCCAAGATCCCAAAAATCTTTCTAGAACAAACAAGAATGACATTATTAACCAAACAAGAAGCCATGCCTTTGAATCTATTGAAAATTCAAATAAGAGCTTTCCACCAAGAAGACCCAAGCGATCTACAAGCTTGAGGAGTAGCTAGATTATGGTAATAAGAACCCCAAAATAGCTTAACCCAAGGTACATTCTCCCTGTTGAAAAATCCTTGGATTGAACAACATTATGTTCGGCCCTTAATCCGACTCGGGGGAGAACACCCCCCTACACTATGGGCAATCGCAAGGGTTTGATGTCATTGGGCTGGTGCAAAGTTAGGTCCAGGTGATGTAAAGGTTCATGTCATGACCTATTGGCCACACGCCAAAAGAAGCGTGAAAATATCGACAAAAAGAGCTAGTGATGTCTTGTGAGTAAAGACGTGCACATTTCCAGAGTGTAAAACTTTTGAAAAGCCATACTCATGGTTATGAGAGACTTGGTGGACTGTCACTATTTAGAGTTTTGATATTTTCACAAAAGAGTTGAATTGGAAATATTTTTTGGAAAGTCTTTGTTTTAGATTTTTATGCCAGGGATCGGCAAAGGACAATTTGATGCTCATAATCATGAAGGGTTGTGAGTTATTACATATTATGCTATTCATACTTGCTATTTATATATCAATCAAAACTACTCTTACAAATTTCATTTACAATCTATTACTTGATATTTATATTTCGAATTCACTTTATGCATACAAACTTAGTAGCCTTCTCTTTTGATATAACTTGCATTTAATTATATCTTTGTGATACACTACAAGTCTTGCTGAGTACAAAAGTACTCAACCTTACTATCATTGATATTCAATGGGCAGGATATGGGGATTTCGCTGATAAATTATTCTAATAGTTTTATCCTTGTCAGTTGCCTGATGGATTGCTATGGGCATACTACTGGATTCCTGTATCGTCCATTGCACTCTATTTAGCATTTCTAGGCCTTATTGTATAACTATCTTCCGCTAATATATGTATAATATTGCGTATGAATGTGATGACACTACTACAGAATAGGACATCACTATAGCTTCATCTGTGTCGTTTCCTAACTTTTGCAAAAAAAACTAATTATGATATGTCACAAATTTTCGACAGCATCTCCCTGGTGTTCTTCGGATACACACCCTCTTGACTTGTTGTCGAGACGTGTATTTGGAGACCAACGGGAGATGCTGCCGAAATTTTCTCTAGAGTTGTACAACGGCTTAGAAACTTGCCCAAATCACATATCCTCGAATGGGATTAGGACTTAACCTAATTAGACACGTCCTCAGTCTTTGAAATAGCTAGATGTCGCTCAAGTTTTTTTTCTCAATTTTTTGTTTATGGTTTAATTGTAGATGGACTGTGAAGAATGGATGTATCAAAAAAGCCATGGTTAAGCTGGGTGTAAAGTTCATATATTATCCTTGCATTGATTGCACCAATCTCAATGATTTAACAACTCAGCTCAAATTGAAGACCACTTGATTTGGTGTGGCTTCATGAAGAATTACACGTGTTGGATCCATCATGGGGAGACAAGTAGTACCCCTCTAGTATGCAATGAAGACATGCTTGAGGAGGACAATTTAGATCAAATATTGCGGGATGTGGAGGGAAATTACATGGAAAGAGTGTTTGAACAATTTAAAAGGTTGATGGAAGACGATACCAAACTGTTGTTTTCGGGTTGCAAAGCGGAACAGGCCAAGTTGGGTTTGGTCCTCACATTATTTGAACTAAAGGCAAAATACCGTTGGACAGATACAAGTTTTAATACACTTTTAGTTCTTCTATAGGATATGCTTCTAGAGGGGGAACAAGTTGCCAACAAGCATGTATGAAGCAAAGAAGCTATTATGTCCCATGGGAATGGAAATAGAAAGGATACATGCATGCCCAAATGATTGCATATTATACCGCAACGCGTATAAGGAGCTATGTGTTTGTCTGGTTTGTGGTGTACGCCGGTACAAACAAAAGTAGAAGCGTAAGAGTCGAACCGACGATGGTGAAGATGTGAACAAAGGGGCACCGGCTAAGGTATTGTTGTATTTGCCCATCATTCCCCGTTTAAAGCGGTTGTTTGCAAATCCCAAAGAGGCAAAATTGATGTGCTGGCATTATGAATCTCGAAAGGAAGATAGCAAGTTGAAACACCTCGCTGATTTAGCTCAATGGAGAAATGGAAACATGAGGAGTTTGGCGCTAAGATGAGGAACATAAGATTTGGATTGAGTACCGATGAAATGAATCCATTTGGTAATATGAGCAGTCATCACAGCACTTGGCCAGTCCTATTGTGTATCTACAATCTCCCTCCATGGTTGTGCATGAAGCGAAAGTATATCATGATGTCATTGCTAATCTCGGGACCCAAATAGCCAAGAAATGATATTGATGTGTACCTAGCACCACTGATTGATGATTTGGTAAAATTGGGGAACGAGGGGGTTGCTGTGTGAGATGCATACAAAAGAGAGAACTTCACCCTGCGGGATATGATATTTTGCACCATAAATGATTTCCCAGCCGTTGGTAATTTGGCGGGCTACAGCATGAAAAGAGCCAAAGTGTGTCCATTTTGTGAAGAGGACACTGAGAGCTTGTGGCTGCCGAATTCCAAGAAAAATATGTATATGGGTCACCGTAGGTTTCTACCTCGAAGTCATCAATACTGTAAGATGGATGATAAATTTGATGGGAAGAGGGAAGTTCATGCAACCACGTAGCCTATGAGTGGAAGGCAAGTATATTCACGCATGGAAGATATCGATGGTCCGTATGGAAAGTGTCGTAAATATGTTCGTCCCATGACCATTTGGAAGAAGAGGTTGATATTTTGGGACTTACCATACTGGAAGGAGTTAGATATCCGTCATTGTATTGATGTCATGCACATTGAGAAGATTATTTGCGATAATTTGGTTGGCATCCTGTTGAACATACCTGGAAAGACCAAAGATGGTGTGAATGCTCACCGCGATATGGCCTACATGGGAATAAGGCTCAAGCTTGTAGTGATAGAGGATGATGAAAAAGGTCCATACATCCCCGCTACATGCTACACCTTGTCCAAAAAGGAGAAAGAAGACCTCTGCAAGTGTCTGTATTGTATTAAAATTCCATCGGGCTACTCCGCAAACATTAAAAAGTTTGTGTCCATGGATGATTTGAAGTTGCTTGGTGTGAAGTCCCACGACTGTCATGTCTTGATGACCTAAATACTCCCTGTTGTAATCAGAAATATTTTGCCAGAGGATGTCAGGTTGGCAATCATGAAGCTATGCTATTTCTCTAATGCGATTTCTAGCAAGATGTACTATACAACTTACAGAGTGAGGTGGTGCAGACTCTTTGTTAGCTTGAGATGCATCTCCCCCTGTCATTTTTCGATGTCATGGTCCACCTCATTATTCACCTTGTTAGAGATATTAAGATATGTGACCCACATTCCTACGTTACATGTATCCATTCGAGAGGTACATGGTTATATTAAAGTCATACGTGAGTAATCGGTCAATGTCTGAGGGTAGTATTGCTAAAGGTTATGGGGCTGAAGAGGTTGTAGAGTTCTACGTGGACTATCTAGGTAAAAGACAAGCAATTGGTGTACCTGTATCTCGTCATGAGGGCAAACTTGGTGGCAAAGGAACTATTGTGTCTAATCTAACGAGTCCACAGTTTGATATGTACTGTAAAGCGTATTTTACAGTCTTGCAACACAACGCAGAAGTGAATCCAAACATCCAACAGCACAAGTTGTTACGGGAAGAGAATCCACATATGGATGAGATTTCCATTACATGAGAACACAATGAGCGATTCCTCACATGGTTCAAACAAAATACAAAGGTCTTCGTCAGTGAGGCTGCCAAATGGTTGGCTGACGAACCAAGATTTAATGTACAAACATGGCAGGGATATGATATTAATGGCTACACCTTTTACACTGAAAGTCAAGATGCAAAGAGTATAGTTCAAAATAGTGGTGTGAGCATAGATGCTTTGTCCGATGATCACTCGAAAAGAGGAACCTTAACCGCAATGAACTCCTATTACGAGATGATCGAAGAAATATGGGAGCTCTATTATAAAATATACCAAGTTTCATTGTTCCGATGTAAGTGGGTGATACTTCCACAAGGAGTGAAGGTCGACAAGAGAGGTTTTACTCTTGTGGATCCCAATAGACTCACCTACAAAGATGAACCGTTCGTCCTTGCAAAGCAAGCAACTCAAGTCTTCTACGTGCATGATCCGGCCAGTCTGAGGTTGCACGTCGTCCTTCATGGCAAGAGACAGATTGTTGGAGTTGAAAATGCCGTAGATGAAGAAGAGTATAATCAATTCGATGAAATACATCCGTTTGCAGATGGGGCATGTCTTAGCGGTGACAACGGCATACATGAAACAAATTACATGGGTGTAGGTCATCAAGAAGGGTTGTATTGTAAATAAAGTTGTAAGATTGCCATGTGATATTCGCATCATGTCATATTTGTTGATATTTGTTAAAAATCCTATGTTAGAAACAAAATAGCAAATTTGGCCTCAAATGGATCTTATAGAACCATTATGGGTGAGAAATTATGAAATCATCGAGGAGATAGTGGTTTGAGGGTAAAGTTCTGCTATGTATGCTTATTTTGGTACTACAAAGCATAGATATATTTCTATGAATATTGGTAATATAAAAATAATTCAAAAGAAGATGAGTTTTTAGCCCAAAATGTAGTTACTAGTACATTGTTTTGGATTTAAACTTGTATTTTGCTTATAATTAATTTGTCAAATGATTTTGAAAATATCTCCAAAACGAAAAACATAGAGTTGATCATTCTTAACAATTCTCTTATTCAAAAGATTTTCAAATGGCCAACTGATCCTAAGTGATTTGATTTTGAAATTAGCCCAGAAACTGCTCTTGACCTATATGTTTTTATTTTCTTCCTTTGATAATTTGGACTTTATTTGGAAAAGTTTTGACTTTTCTATTGCAAAAATCATGCCTACAAAAGTGAAATGTGCCATATCAATTCAATAGAGACTCTTTTTTCGAGCAAACTTTTTGAAAAAGCTTTGTAGTAAGCGAGATAAGGAGATATTTATAGAGTATGGCAGTAAGCCAATTAAGGGAATCTAATAATTGGAGTCTGAATACATGTTTAATGTCTTGGATCTACTTTATATATAGTGGCATGGTCTCTCCTTGACTATTATACATGAGTAAAGGACTAAATGACCATGTAATGAAGAAATCCTTCTGTTTTGAAGTATTTTGTAACCTCTCATACGAACATAGAGCATCTAATCCTGCCAATAGTCATTAGATAGTCAGCCAAGTGTTTAGTACTGTAATTTCAAATGCTGAAAACAGATGTGTATGCCTTTCTATTGCAATCGGTTTCAAATTAAAAACCAACACTAATAACTTCATATTGTAGTCGGTTTAAACTTCCAACCGACACAAATAACCAAAATCAACTTCATATTGTAGTCGGTTTAAACTTCCAATTGATAGAAATGGCCAAATCAATACAATCGGTTTAAACGTTGAACCGACACAAATAGCTTTGATTGCAATCGGTTCCAATGGAGAACCAACACAAATGGTTTGAGTCAATGCAATCGGTTCCCGTAGATAACCGACACAAGTAGCTTGAGTCATTGCAATCGGTTCCTGTAGAGAACTAACACAAATTCTTTTAGTCATTACAATCGGTTCCAGTAGAGAACCGACAAATTCTTCTTACATTATTGTCGGGTCCATTAGTAACCGATTGAGATATGTGTCGTAAGTGTACATAAACCTCAACTCACACACTCCCCGTCCGTGACTCCTCAGTTCTCCTACTGTGCCGCCCTAGCCCGAGCCCTAGCGCCGTCGTCGACCTGAGCATCCTTGCCCTCGCTGTCGGCCCTGGCCTGCCCTCGACCTCGCCATCAGCCCCGGCCCGCCCTTGCCATTGGCCCCGGCCCGCCCTTGCCATTGGCCCCAGCCCGCCCTCGCCCTCCCCATCAGTCCTAGACCGTCCTCATCCTCACTGTCGGCCCCGCCCCGCCCTCGACCCCGCGCCGTTGTCGCCCTGGTAGGATTCTCGTACTATTTTTCTTGGTGAGAAAATATTGGATATTTATTTGAAGATATTTATATTGTTGTGCGCTATCTTGTTAGAAGCACTGTAATTTAGCCATTTTTGCTCATTATATTGCGAGTGCTATCAGTCTGTAAAGAAAGTTCACTTTCATAGTTGATGTTTTGAGCAGGTGTGTACTTGGTGTATATAGTGTGAATCATGTGATGAAAAATTGGCTTGATATTGTGCTGAAAAAATGGTTAGGATTAATCTTGCAAAATTGCTTGCATGAAGGACCAAACATTCAAACATCCAAAAACAGAGACTTTGCATTTGTGCCAGACCAAACATCCAAAAACAGTGAGTTTTGCATGTATGACGGACCAAATTTTTTGGTCTGTCATAAACGTGATTTTGATGCTTTTACGCTTGTACAAGAAATCTCGTTTTTCCCATGTATGACAAACCAAATTTTTTGGTCTGTCATACACATGCTTTTGGCGAACTCGTTTTTCCCATGTATGACAAACCAAATTTTTGATGCATCATACACATGCTTTTGGCGACCTCGTTTTTCCCATGTATGACAAACCAAATTTTTTGGTCTGTCATACACATGTTTTTTGGCGCCGAACCTAAGTCTCATAAAACCAAGTGTAGTGCATGTATGACGGACCAAACTTTTAGTCCGTCATAAACGTGCTTTTCGGCATGAACTGATTTCTTTGCCGGGTTCGAAGGCATGTGTGTGACGAACCAAAACTTTGGTCCGTCATGAACGTAAGTTTCTGGAATTTGTGCGCTGGACTAGTTTTTGGTCTGTGCTGGATGTTTTTGTGCACGGTTAAGGGTTTTGAGCTAATGTGGACTTTATGCAATGCTCGTGTGAGTATTTGCATGGACTAATGTTGAGTCAAGTCGTGGACTTGTTGTAACACCCCAAAATTTTGCTTTCCTTAAATTCATGTGTGGTTTGGCACTTTGGTGAATTTTTGGAATTTTCTGGAATTTATTTGGATTTATTTGGAATTTATTTGAATTTATTCCATTTTGAAATAATTAAAGAATTTAATTTTGCAAATAAAATTTTGTTGGAAATATTTTATTTGAGTCCAAAATGTTCCAAAATATTTTCAGAATTTTTCCGAATTTTTCTGAGTCATTTGCTATTTTTAATGAATTAAAATGAATTATCGGGAATTATTTTAAATATTAAATCGCTGGAAAATCAACTCGGGTCGATTCTTGTTCATCCGATCGAAGCCCAGTCGAACTCGAGTTCGAGTCCGACCAGCCACGTGGTCGAGCCGAACCCGCCGCCGAACCCTAGACGCGACCGCTGGATCAAGATCCAGCGGTTGTGATTGGCGCCACGCCGCCTAGTCGACCGAGTCGAACCCGTTCGTGCTGCGGCGATCGTGGGCCGTTGATCGCGCCACGTGGACGGGCCGAAATGCCGTCTTCGGCCGAGTCCGAGCCGGACTCGCCGCCGCCCGCCGCCGTGAAGAACTAGGGTCTCCGCTCTTCCGAGACGGACGCCAGGTTATTTAATGCCGGATCGCACTCGAGGACCGCGTGACCCGTGCACTTCTTGCCCTAACCCGCCGAGCTCTAGCCGCCGTAGGTTCGCCGGAATCGCCGCCGTAGTTGCGTGAAGCGCCGCCACGATCCTTGCCTCGCATGCGCCGTCGCCCTCCTCGCCGCCATTGACCCCAGATTGAAACCCCGAAGCCAGGCGCACCGAAGACACCATCCATCTCGCCGGAGCACACCCCAACCGCTGCTTGGGTGGTCGCGAATCCTCGGCCAGCCGGCACTGCGAACTCCGCCGTGAAGCCATCGCCGACTTCGAGCTCCACCAACCGTCCGATCAAGATCCAAAGGCTTAGATCGTGCCACGTCACACCTCGGTGAGTTTCCCCGCTGAAAATCCTAGATCTAATCCCAACCGTTGGATCTAGATCCAGCGGCTTAGGTTGGCCAGCGTATCAAGAATCGCACCAGGTTAGATTGGATGCGGACCGTTGGATCAAGATCCAACGACCCGATCGATCCGCGTGCGCCCCAAGCACATGAGGCCAAACTCAATCCTAGCCGTCGGATTTCAAACCAACGCCACGATTGTGCCACGCTGGCCCAGAAGCCGAGCCGCCGCTACCACGCTGGGCAGTGGTCACCGACACGCCGGGCCCGTGTCAGCCGATAAAGCACTGCGGACGCCACCCATGACGCTACCGGTGGGACCCAATTGCCAAAGCACTGTGGCCGAGCCTCGCCGACGCCGGGCCGATGACGCCACCCGAGTGGTCCCACATGTCGCCTCACCCGAAGCCGCGGACCGGTCCACCGTGGACCGAACTGCCGTGAGCCGAGCCCATGAGCCGGCCGACGCCAGCCACCAATCAGAGCCGACACGTGTCCATCTTGTACGATAATTAATTTCGAAAAAGAAAATGATTTATTAATTCGAAATATTGATTCAAATTTAGATTCAAACTTCAAACGCTTATAACTTTTGCGTTTCAACTCCGATTTGAGTGATTCAAATTTCTAAATTTGTATAAAATTGAGATCTACCTAAATATGAATTTTATTTAATTTTTGGACTAAAGTTTTTCTCTGTAAAATTATTTAATTGATTATTTAAACTTTAAATAATCATAACTTTTATGCTTTTAACTCCGAATTTGTGATTCGGTTTCTAAAAATCCACAAAATTATGTTCTTTCTGTTTATGGATTTTATTTGGATGTTTGGATACTTTTTGCCTATTGTTTATTTGTGTATTTGCTATTTGCACGCTTTTACGAGTAGACGTTGAAGTGCTTGGAAGGATTCGAGGAGAGGTATTGACTCAGGATCCAACTCAAGACCAAGAACAAGTACTTTTTGAAGGCAAGTTGTGCTTTGACCATGTTGATCCTATTTCGAAATCTATTTTGATTTAAACTATTGCATGCTAGTTCAATTAGAAAAATACTTTGTTTAAACACAGGGGTTAGATAAATACCAATTTGCTATATGACACCTTGATTACTTAAGTATGTGCCATGACCCTTTGTCACCCTAGTTGTGGATTACTAGTTGGACATTATTAAATTGCCAACATGGGTTATAGACCGTTGTAGTATACTGCTTAGACCTGCTACGTGCTCATAACATGATTTTGGACAATCAAATGTTAATATTGACTTAATGATATATTGAACCTGTTTTGGAAAAGTATCATGTGATGTTGATGGCACGTGGTGCATGGTAATCAAGCGGGGTTTGATAAACGCTGATCGGGGCATGTGGCAAAGAGTAATCAGTGGGCCGTTGTGGCATTGGGGATGTTGATTTGGTTCTTCGGGTAGTCTTGCCCTGGTCACTCTAAGGACTTAACCTTGCAAGCCTTTGAACTGGGTCATACTTGCAACCACATGGCTGGAATGGGACGGCCCTAGTTGACTAAGTCGCTAAGGACTCACTTGTGGAGCCTCAGGGTGTCAATTACACCGGTTGTGTGATTGTGCAGGGAGCGTATCGTGGCTGTGGCCGATACCCATCTAACGGTGTGTTGGTCCCATACTTCGCCTTGGCTAAGGGAAGGGATGGTGTAGAGCACGAACCGGAGAGGACCACCTGTGTTGTTTGAGGCTTCCGAAAGGCTTTGTTACGGGAACTCGCCTTTGTGGTGTTTGACTGTATCTTGTGGGTAAAGTGCATAACCTCTGCAGAGTGTAGAATCTATTTAAATAGCCGAGTCCACGGTACTGAACAATGCTCGGGGATTACAGTCAAGGGTTAGACTTTCTGAAAATAACTTGGATTTGAAAGGTTGGTTGGGTTTAGTAATGAAGATGATAGAAATGTGGTTTAGGATGGGGAAAATGTTTATTAAACTTCTTGAAAAGTTATTTATGCTTTACCTATTTCTACTGCTTTTGAATCTACTTATATTACTTTTCAAATGCTGTTTACTGCAAAAACATACCTTGTGCTATTCCTTTGTACCACGCCATGCATATAGTATATTAGCCTGCATTCTGTGCATGACTTGCTGAGTACCAAGTACTCACCCTTGCCTCAACACAATACCAGTTGAAGAGGAGACTACGCCAGCTTCGGAGGAGGAATTCCAAGAGGATCCGTCTACTTAGGGATGCGAGCCCAGTCAGTTACTGTGGTATCTTTGGATGGCGCCACGAAGTTATCTTATTTTCCGCTGCTATTCTTTCTCTTTTAATAAGTTTCGCCTTGCGAGGCATACATTTGTAACTTGGCCATAAGGTCGAGTAACCAGGTTTGGTTATTTAAATAAAGTACTTTATTGGTATCGAGTGGTATGATTGTGATATTTACCAATGTTAAGACTGTGTGCACTAGCGCGTTCCTGGACTAGTGCTGAATACACAGAGGGTCCGGATTTGCAAATTCGGGGTCCCGACACTTGTGCTCGGATTTGTTTTTGCGGTTTGTTCATGTGCAGGTATTGCTTGAAGACGAACGTGGTCGATGACGGGACCGGAACTAGGTTCATGGAGGAACTGAGGTTCGGGACTAGGTTCAGGAGGAACTGAGGTCTTGGTGGTCAAGGATGTCATGCGGGACGTTCGGGCTAAGAGAATGGTGCACATGAAGAATGGTTAGTCACGTGAGAATGGCAGGAGGTCATTCACGTGCAAAGTGTTAGTCACGTGAGTATGGCAGGTGGCCATACGCGTGCAAAGTGTTAGTCACGTGAGTATGGTAGGGTTGCCATACGCGTGCAAGAGTTGTACTCGGCCAAGTTGGGCCAAGTAGAGTTGTGTTGAATCTGATTCCTTCTAGGGAATAGGAATTGTATTCGTAACTCCTTGTGGGTTGGTCCTTTAAATAGGAGGGGTTGTCTCCTGTTGAAGGGTATCAAGCCTTGAGCAAGTTTTAGGGTTTGTACTCTTTTGATGAGAGTACTTTAGACAAAAGAAATAAAGATCAATTCTTTCAAGATTTTTGCGTGCTACAGTAACCACGTTGCTACAGTGTTTTTCTGTCTTGGTTCTTGTTTGCATGCTTGCTCTAAATCTATATTGGTTTTTGATCCTTGAGTGTCATCTTGATTTGATCCATCAAAAACCTTTCTAGGGTATTGATTTAGAGTTCCTCAAAGTCTAGTTGATTAAACTTTTGTCGGTTCTGTTAAAACTTTCAAGTTTACGTTAGATCAATTCTCGTCAAGTTCTGGATCAGCAAGCATGCAAAGCTCATAACTTTTGATCCATAAGTCCGATCGAGCTGATTCTTTTTGGGTTTGATTCGTATTGGAATCTAGTTTCTTGTTTCCAAATTTCAGATCGTTTCGACGGTTGGATCTCCAGGAATTCTCATTTTACCAAGCATCTGTCAATCTGTTTTTGTTGATTACGAAGCAATCTTTTGAATCCGAGTTGGGGTGTTCTTCCAGTAGATCGAAAATTTTGTTTTAGCTTCTACATAATCATTCACCCCCCTCTGATTGCTATATTCGTATACTTCGATCCTACAAGTGGTATCAGAGCAAGGTTTCTCTAATCTATCTTAACCGGTGATTAGATCAATGGATCGTTATTCGACAAAACCATGTGTGTTCGATGGTGTTGATTTTCAGTTTTGGAAGGCCAAGATGGAGGCGTTCATCCAAGCACAAGGCTTCACAATTTGGGAGAAGGTCTACAAGCCATATGAAGTCCCTGCAAACGACAACGTCAACGACACCAATCGTACACATGTTGAAGCAAACAGCAAGGCGCGCAACTTGATCATCCAAGGTTTGGGACGCAGCGACTTTGACCGTGTGATCCATCTCAAGTCCGCATATGAGGTATGGAAATCTCTTTGTGATTACCATGAGGGTTCTAACACTATTAAAGAGGTTCGTCAAGATCTTTACAAAAAAGAATACATGCGATTTGAGATGAAACCCGGTGAGTCGCTAGATGACTTCTTTGCATGTTTCAATAAAATTCTTAGTAATCTTCGTGTTGTTGGAGTTAACTTTGATGATGCTGCTAATGCTAGACAATTGCTTGGTGCTTTAGACATGTCTATTTGGGAGATGAAAGTTACATCCATTAGAGAATCTACTATCATGAGTACACTTACATTAGATGTTCTGTATTCTAAATTGAAAACTCATGAGTTGGATGTTCTTGCAAGGAAAGGTAATATTAAATCAATTGCTTTGATCTCTAACCCTAACATGTCAAATGCAAATTCTTCTTCTAGCTTTGCCTTGTCTTCCATGTCTTCTTTAACAGATGAGCAACTTGAAGAGTTTCCTGAAGAAGATCTGGCACTACTCTCTTCTCGCTTTAACAAAGCTTTGCAGAATGTGAGAATGAGAAAGAGAGGTGGTCCTCCAAGATGCTATGAGTGTGGTGACCTCAACCATATTTGCACAAATTGTCCTAAGCTTGCAGGAAAAACATCAATGGAGGAGAAGGACAACGACAGAAGGAATGAGAAGAAAAGGTTCTCGTCAAATGATAGGAAGAAGAAGAGCTTCATCAACCGCAAGGTGGTTCACCGAGTTCTTTCGGCTTTTGAACAAGTCAATTTGAGCGATGTGAACTCGGAGAGCAGCGAAGATGATGCAACTCCAAGCAAGCATGATTTGATGGGATTGTGTCTCATGGCAAGCAGCAAGGATAGCTTCACCGATGACGGCAATGACAGCGACTTCAATGAGGTAGATCTTTCTTATGATGAATTAGCCAATGCTGTTGCCCGTCTTGGAAAATTACTTGACAAACGTGATAGAAAAATTAAGAAACATGACATTCTTGTGGAGTCATTGAATGCTGAAATTGCTAGACTTAAGACATTGATTCCTGATGATGATACTTGTAAATCATGTGACTTAATTTACAATGAGCTCACCTTGCTTAGGAAAGAACACGCTCTTCTGTTGCATCTAAATGAGAAAAATGAGAAACATGTTAAACATGTTAGCTGTTCCACTGATGATTTGCATGGTTCAACTTCTTGTTCTAAATGCTCAATTCTTGAATTAAAATTGAAAGATGCAAATGCTAGGGTTTCTCAATTGACTGATAATCTGCTTACTCATGAGGTTCTTTCATGCTCCACTTGTCGTAAACAGAAAGGGAAGGTCAATATTCCTTGCAATAATTGTTTAACTCTTGCTAAGAAAGTTGATTACTTGCAAAATTCTTTGGAACGTTTCACTAATGGCAAGAAAAAGTTGAACATGATTTTGGATCAATCTAAGGTTAGCACAAACAAGAGAGGTTTAGGTTTTGATCCTTATGCCACATATGAAACTAAACCTCGTGACCGTTGTTCAGGCTCCTTGCAAAATTGAGTTATCTAATGAGCCTAAGAAAATTGCTTTTCAATCTGCTTTGGTTTTATCTTCTACTATGATGAATGCAAAATGTGCTTTCTTGTTAAAGCTAAACATCATGTCAAGTACACTTGCACTCATTGTGGTAGAGATGGACACTTAGTAGATTTTTGCTTTAGACTAGCCAAACAAAGACAAAGAAGGAAAGAACTAAGGCTAGGTCAAATTTCAGCAAAGCACATTTTTATGCGACTAGAGTGATGAAAACACCTTCTGCTCCTAGAAACATGGGAAAAGGCAAATCTGATTTTGTGCATAAAAATTATCGTGTTGTACCTATCTTGTTGTGCGTCGTGTGTCTCAAGATCGATTCCCAAAAATCTCATTCCTAACCCCAAGATCGAGACCTCGACATGTTTTGCTATGTAGGCTTCTCGCGTAAGGAAGGAGAACATATGGCTAGTGGATTCCGGATGCTCACGCCACATGTCCCGGGTGATAAGAATTGGTTATCCTCCTCACTCGTGCATCTCGTGGCCGAAAGTGTTACTTTTGGAGATGCTTCTTCCTCTGTTGTGGCAAAAGGTACAATAAAGGTAAGTGACAAATTTATGTTCAAAGATGTGGCTCTTGTTGAAAATTTGAAATATAACTTGCTTTCTGTCTCACAAATGCTTGATGAAGATCTTGATATAAGCTTTAAGAAAAATGAATGCAAAGTGCTAGATGCTTCAGTGATCTTGTGTTCAAAATTTCGTTTTGGAAGAGTATTTAAAGCTGATTTTGATGCATCACCTTCTTCTAAGCATAGGTGTCTAATTGCCAATGTTTCTAAAGATTTATTCTTTTGGCATCGTAGACTTGGTCATGTTGGTTTTGATCATCTTACTCGTGTAAGTGGTTTAGATCTCATACGTGACTTGCCTAAGCTTAAGGGTGATAGCAATCTAGTATGTTCTTCTTGTAGACATGGTAAGATGATTGCAGGTTCACATCCACCTCTGACCATGGTGATGAAAAACGCCCCCGGACAGCTACTACATCTTGACACTGTTGGACCATCTCGAGTTCAATCTTTTGGAGGCAAGTGGTATGTGCTTGTGATTGTTGATGATTTTTCTAGATACTCTTGGGTATACTTTATGGCATCTAAGGATGAGGCTTTTAGTCATTTTAGAAGTCTTATTCTTAGGCTTTCTGTTGATCATCCAGGAGCTCTTAGAGCGATTAGAAGTGATAATGGAACTGAGTTTAAAAATTCTTCTTTTGATCTCTTTTGTGCTGAAAAAGGAATTGATCATCAATTTTCATCACCTAGAGTGCCTCAACAAAACGGTGTAGTCGAAAGGAAAAACAGAACGTTGGTTGAGATGGCTAGAACCATGTTAGATGAACATCACACTCCTAGAAATTTTTGGGCTGAAGCGATTTCAACTGCTTGTTATGTTTCAAACCGTGCGTTTTTGAGATTAAAATTGGGTAAGACTCCATATGAGCTTCAGTTTGGACATAGACCTTCTGTTTCTCACTTTCGAGTTTTTGGATGCAAATGTTTTGTCTTGAAATCTGGAAATCTTGATAAATTTGAAGCTAGATCAACTGATGGCATTTTTCTTGGATATCCTGCTCATACTTGTGGCTATCGTGTGCTTGTTTTGGAGACTAACAAAATTGTGGAAACGTGTGAAGTTACTTTTGATGAGGCTAGTCCAGGCACTAGTCCAAGTGATGCAGGTACAGGCGCATACATTCAGGGGGAGAAAATCTTTGAAGATAATGATGATGTTGAAGATGAGGTCTTGACTCTTCCTAATGCACAACAAGCTGTAGCACCCTTGGCACCTACTACTACATCACCTACAGCTAACCATCCTCAAGCTACAACATCATCTGTACATGCTGAAAATGAAGAAGGAGAAGGAGAAGTCTCAAAAGCCAATGCTCCTTGCACATTCAAAAATGCATCCATCTCGAATGTGATGATTGGAGATTTAAATGAGAGAATCACCCGGTCCAGGTTTATTCATTCTGACACTCATGCTCATTCTGCTTTAATAGCTTCTTTTGAACCCAAAGATATATCTCATGCATTAACTGACGAATCTTGGATCAATGCCATGCATGAGGAATTAGAGAATTTTGAGCGAAATAAAGTTTGGAAGCTAGTTTCACCACGTCCTGATTTTAATGTCATTGGAACTAGATGGGTTTTCAAAAATAAACAAAGTGAGGATGGTGTTGTTAGAAACAAGGCTAGATTGGTTGCTTAAGGTTACACTCAAATTGAAGGCTTAGATTTTGATGAAACCTTTGCTCCTGTTACTAGAATTGAAGCCATTAGAATCCTTTTAGCTTTTGCTACATCCAAAGGTTTTAAATTGTATCAAATGGATGTAAAAAGTGCTTTTCTAAATGGTTTTATTGATGAGGAGGTGTATGTAAAGCAACCACCTGATTTTGAAAATCCCAAGTTTCCAGATCATGTGTTCAAATTGTCAAAAGCTTTGTATGGTTTGAAACAAGCCCCTAGAGCATGGTATGATAGGCTAAAAACCTTTTTACTTGAAAGGGGGTTTTCAATGGGAAAGGTTGACAAAACTCTCTTTTTACTCAAGCAAGGCAATGATCAACTATTCGTTCAGATTTATGTTGATGATATTATCTTTGGTGGTTCCTCTCATGTTTTAGTGTCTGAGTTTTCAGAAACAATGAGGAAGGAGTTTGAGATGAGTATGATGGGTGAGTTGACATACTTTTTGGGATTTCAAATCAAGCAAACGAAGGATGGTACTTTTGTGCATCAAAGCAAATACACAAGAGACTTGCTACATCGTTTTGGGATGGAAAACAACAAACCAATCATGACACCTATGGAAAGCAATTGCACACTTGATCCTGGATGAAGATGGTGAGCGGTTGATCAAAAGGAATATAGAAGCATGATAGGTTCACTTTTGTACCTCACCGCATCAAGGCCGGATATACAATTTGTTGTGTGCTTGTGTGCTCGTTTTCAAGCTTCCCACGTGCTTCACATCGACAAGCCGCTGCTTAATTTTCGTGTATCTTCATGGAACTCAAGATTTTGGCATTTGGCTTTCGCTTCCTCATGCATTAGTTTAAGAGCCTTTTCGATACTGATTTTGGAGGATGTAGAATTGATAGAAAAAGTACATCTGGTACATGTCATTTCTTGGGAAATTCTCTTATTGCATGGTCATCTAGAAAACAATCTTCATTTGCACAATCAACTGCCGAATCTGAATATGTGGTCAGCTGCTAGTTGTTGTTCTCACATTCTTTGGATAGTAGCTACACTTAAAGATTATGGGGTTAATTTGGATAGTGTTCCTCTTTGGTGTGATAACACTAGTGCAATTTGCATTGCTAAGAACCCTGTGCAACACTCTAGAACAAAACACATTGACATCGATTTCACTTTCTTAGAGATCATGTTGAAAAAGGCAACATTGTGCTTCATCATGTGGATAATTGAACATCAATTGGCAGACATTTTTACAAAACCTTTGTCTTCTTCTCGCTTTTGCTTTTATTCGGGGAGAACTTGGGGTTGTTCATCCAATGGGTTTGTTTTGAGGGGGAGTTTCCTTGCCAAGTTCTTTCACTTGATAAGCTCACTTTATCATATTTCTTTATATGTTATGTAATTGAGCTAATATATGATAATCTAATTGTCTCACTTGAACTAAAAATGACATTGCGGAATTCCCTGGACTGATTGTCTATAGCTAAATACTCTGTGATATGTTACTCTTCTAGGCTTGTTATTGAATTTTCTTGACAAATTTGGGCTATGGAGCAAGTGTATTTTCAGCATTACTCTTTCATAAGACCTTTTAATCATTTTTGCATGTTTACAATCAAAGAAAAAGAAAAGAAAAAGGGAATCAATAAAAAAGGGTTGTTAAAAGCAAAAGCTTCAAGTTGTATGCTTCAGGCATGCTTTCCTTAAAAAATAAGATGTATGCTTCAAGCATGCCACTCCTAGAAAATAAAAGAAGTATGCTTCAAGCATGCCACATGCAATTTATTGTTTAAAGATTAAATTGGTCTACTAGATTGGAGTTGAAACTACTTGCTCGCCTCTAAGTTGTTAGTTGCTTCAATTTTAAAGCCTTGTTTTTTCTCGCTAAGATCTTGCTTAGTACTTGGCTATAGTTGACTAAATTGAGGTTGAGATGCATGTCATTCCCTAACTTGTTAAAATCACATCAAGATCATGTATTTTACATATTATGTGATATATAAGGTTATATGATCGAATGAGCTCATCTTTTCCTATCTTGGCACTCCCTTGTTTCTTATTGTGAAATCATTGTCGAGAAAATTTTGAACAAATTCTCTCTTTTGTACTCTTGATGAATCCATTGTCAAAGGGGAGAAATTTTGGGAATATTTGAGAAGTTCAAAGAAAAAAGGGAAAAAGTTTTTTTTGGAAATTTGAGCTTTATGGGAGAAGTTTGGAGAATTTTGGAATTCTTGGACACATTGCACATTCACACACATTTTCATTCTCGTGGGGAGATTTTGTTTTGAATTTTGGTCAAAGGGGAATTCTGTGTTTTCTTTTGGTGTTAATCCTTTGGATCTCAAAATCTTCTAAAAAGAGAATGCCAATGTTCAAATCTAAAGTGGTGTTGCCAATGTTTTCATCAAGGGGGAGATTGTGAATCATGTGATGAAAAATTGGCTTGATCTTGTGCTGAAAAAATGGTTAGGATTAATCTTGCAAAATTGCTTGCATGAAGGACCAAACATTCAAACATCCAAAAGCAGAGATTTTGCATTTGCGCTGCACCAAACATCCAAAAACAAAGGAGTTTCGCATGTATGACGGACCAAATTTTTGGTCCGGTCATAAACGTGATTTTGATGCTTTTACGCTTGTACAAGAAATCTCGTTTTTCCCATGTATGACAAACCAAATTTTTTGGTCTGTCATACACATGCTTTTGGCGAACTCGTTTTTCCCATGTATGACAAACCAAATTTTTTGGTCTGTCATACACATGCTTTTGGCGACCTCGTTTTTCCCATGTATGACAAACCAAATTTTTTGGTCTGTCATACACATGTTTTTTGGCGCCGAACCTAAGTCTCATAAAACCAAGCGTAGTGCATGTATGACGGACCAAACTTTTAGTCCGTCATAAACGTGCTTTTCGGCATGAACTGATTTCTTTGCCGGGTTCGAAGGCATGTGTGTGACGGACCAAAACTTTGGTCCGTCATGAACGTAAGTTTCTGGAATTTGTGCGCTAGATCGTTTTTGGTCCGTGGCCGGATGTTTTTGTGCAGTTAAGGGTTTTGAGCTAATGTGGACTTTATGCAATGCTCGTGTGAGTATTTGCATGGACTAATGTTGAGTCAAGTCGTGGACTTGTGCTCGGATTTGTTTTTGCGGTTTGTTCATGTGCGTGTATTGCTTGAAGACTAACGTGGCCGATGACGGGACCTAACTAGGTTCATGGAGGAACTGAGGTTCAGGACTAGGTTCAGGAGGAACTGAGGTCTAGGTGGTCAAGGATGTCATGCGGGACGTTCGGGCTAAGAGAATGGTGCACATGAAGAATGGTTAGTCACGTGAGAATGGCAGGAGGTCATTCGCGTGCAAAGTGTTAGTCACGTGAGTATGGCAGGTGGCCATACGCGTGCAAAGTGTTAGTCACGTGAGTATGGTAGGGTTACCCTACGCGTGTAAGAGCTGTACTCGGCCAAGTTGGGCCAAGTAGAGTTGTGTTGATCTGATTCCTTCTAGGAATAGGAATTGTATTCAGAACTCCTTGTGGGTTGGTCCTTTAAATAGGAGGGGTTGTCTCCTGTTGAAGGGTATCAAGCCTTGAGCAAGTTTTAGGGTTTGTACTCTTTTGATGAGAGTACTTTAGACAAAAGATATAAAGATCAATTCTTTCAAGATTTTTATGCTACAAGAACTCCACGCTGTTACGGTTGTTTTTCTGTCTTGGTTCTTGTTTGCATGCTTGCTCTAAATCTAGATTGGTTTTTGATCCTTGAGTGTCATATTGATTTGATCCATCAAAAACCTTTCTAGGGTATTGATTTAGAGTTCCTCAAAGTCTAGTTGATTAAACTTTTGTCGGTTCTGTTAAAACTTTCAAGTTTACGTTAGATCAATTCTCGTCAAGTTCTGGATTAGCAAGCTTGCGAAGTTCATAACTTTTGATCCATAAGTCCGATCGAGCTGATTCTTTTTGGGTTTGATTCGTATTGGAATCTAGTTTCTTGTGTCCAAATTTAAGATCGTTTCAACGGTTGGATCTCCGGGAATTCTCATTTTACCAAGCGTCTGTTAATCTGTTTTTGTTGATTACGAAGCAATCTTTTGAATCCGAGTTGGGGTGTTCTTCCAATAGATCGAAAATTTTGTTTTAGCTTCCGCATAATCATTCACCCCCTCCTCTGATTGCTATATTCGTATACTTCGATCCTACATATAGACATCACTATTTATTGAAGATGTGTTTAAGTAAAATTTTTCTAGTTTTCTTATTTTTTGTGGATGCCATGATGGCATTTCTCAATAAACTGATTTCTCTTGTATGGACAAAGCCTCAGCCAGTAACCGTTCTTTAGTCCTATGCCATTTGTATAGAACAACGATATCGATAAATTAAAATGTAGCTTTCCATTGATAACCTGTGGATTATCCAACTACTTAAGCATTTGATCAAATACTTTTTTGAAGACCAAATGGTAATGGCTTTCAAAATGTAAAACATGACTTAGTTGTCTGAATAAATGGATTTGATGAAGAATCGGACATATAGGCCACTTCCTTTCTCTCACCACAAATCATGTGCCAATGTTCTGTCAAGTATAGTCTTATAGAATTGACTTTTTGGAGGAAGGAAGCTATAGATGACTAATGTTGCACATGTTCTATACTGAATATATAGATGCTTTTGCTTATTTAATCACAAGCCAAACAATGTTCTAACTGACTAATTGTTAATTTTCCAACTCATAGTGTTAAAGTGTTCTAAAAGGGCTAACAAATGACAACATTCCGGTATCTCATCTATTATTGAAGTTACTATTTTAAAAAATTAGAAAAGGGCTCCATCGCGATTCGTATTTAATGGGAGCCTCTCTCTGTAAAACGCCGAACGAGGGACCTAAACGCGAAGAGGAATTTTTTTTCTCTCACAGAAAATCGCCCAGGGACCTATCCGCAATTCCAAGAAAACGAAGAACCTTCTTGCGAAATGGTGGAGAGAGAGTGGGGAGATGACGTGGGCGGCTCTCTTGCGGCCCTTTCTCCCGATCGTAATGGAGGTAGTATATGTAGGCTTTGATAGGTTATCTTGTCCCAGATGAAGTGTTTATTTATGATCCTTTGTGCGCACAAGTGTGGGAAATGTCTAGATGGTTCATGTATGTGCAGGTGTGTTCAAGAACCATACTTTTTTGCATTTTTATGTGAGTTTGTTAATGGAATTTACAGAGTCAACTTTTGTTGTCCCTAAATTATAGAGAAGCACTACTTGTTCTGTTGTTTATAGTTCAGTGTCTGATCATCAAAAGGATGTTCGAAATGAACATGTACTATCTCGAGATAAAGTTACATAACTGCATTGCCTAGCCTCCGCACGGATCAAAGCTATCTTGCTTTGTTTTCTTTTTCCTGGTTTTAGCCTACAGACTTGTGAAAATACTTATAGGAGAAAATGACCTAGATACTCTTCATAATGGTCTTCAAAAGATGAGGGAATATTGTGAGTGTGGAAATGAAAAAAATGCATATGATTGGAAAAGGAATAATTAGGGGTTTAGTAGAAAACATCTCATTAAATCTACGTACGAGCTTTATATTTCTCAGAAGTAAATATAGCATGTGCTCCTACTTAGATGTTGAGAAAGCTAGGTCAATGCTTCTGTAACTTCTTGTAGTGTACTTAAATATATGCTAAGTTTGTATTTCTCTACTAAATTATTGCTTTGCTATTACATAGACTAATTTGATTAGCTCTTTTTGGTACTGACCTTACAAGCAACAGAAAGACGATTTTATTATATGCTTTGTCTCTTTGATTATATCAGTTTTGCTATCTTGAAATTATGTAACTGTCATCATATTGTTAATTGGGATTAGTATTATATATTTGCTCTTATTATTGCACTTTATTCAACAATCCAGAAATATGTTGAAATTATCAATGTTAGCGTTTAGGTTGCGTAAACTATGCGTCTCCCGTTCAAGAGTGCTTGTTTATAAATATGTTGAAATGGTATATTTATAAGCAAGTAGTCTTGAATTGTCCATGTTTTTTTGGACAGTTCAAGGATATGTGGTTTGGGCAAGTTCCTAAGCTATTGTACAACTCTAGAGAAATTTTCGGCAGCATCTCCCTTGTGTTCTCCGGATACACACCCTATTGACCTGTTGTTGAGATGTGTATTTCAAGAACAGCGGAAAGATGCTGTCGAAATTTTCTCTAGATTTGTACAACAGCTTAGGAACTTACCTGAATCACATATCCTCGAAAGGGAATAGGGCCTAACCTAATTAGATATTAGGTGTCATCATTGATACGTACTTAGTTGGTCAATAAATAGACGTTTCTTTAAGATCACACATTAATCTGTTAGCTAGTACAATTATATAGTATCAATCATCCCTTAATTTGTTGATTTACTACAATATGCTTTCGCTCATGTGAAATATAATCATGTCAGATATATGAATTGCTTTCTCTCCTGAAGTTTAGATTTGACACACACACACACACACATATTCAAAGTATCGTAAAAAGAGAGCATCAGCTCAACGCCAGAGAAGGAAGAAGGTGCTGCTGGCACATTGCCGAATAAGGTTAGAAAGGGCCGAGGACCAAATAAAGAGGCCACAGGGAGAACTTCATAGGTTCTCCACTTTCATGCCATGGGGGTGTCCTGGCAAGTGTAAGGGGCGCTACTTGAAAGTACATCTAGGCCCCTCAATTTGTTTTGGTGATTAATGATGACACAATTAAAGAGATCTAATGTTTTATCCAAGAATACTGCAGATATCGAGATTATATTGAGCTTGGAATGACATTGGACACCCCCACGACTACTTAAAATCAAAAGGACGGCATCAAGACCATAATTGTAATCTTATATTTATTTGTGTCTTAAGGATAGCCAGATTTATTAAGAGGGTACGACGAGAAATCGACTTTAGGATGTGCATGTGCTCAACATCAATTTCTTGCATCTCAAATTAGCACTACTTCTTTTGGTTTTGAAAAGTTTAAAGTTGAAACCGAACTGGGTAACCCGGAGTATCCGGACATTTAGTCCGGAGTCTCGGATTCAATCCGAGTATCCGGACATTATGTCCGGAGTCTCCGGGTTGAGCCCCTCGGTTGCCTCTGGTTTCAGTGGGTCCGGAGTATCCGGACATTTGGTCCGGAGTCTCCGGATAACCCGGAGTCTCCGGGTTGTTTATCCGGACACTCCGGCCTGTACAAAAACGGGAGTAACGGCTAGTTTTCAAAAAGAGTATTTAAAGCCCCCACTCCACTCCAACGGAAAGAATCTCTATTGAGCTCATTCATAGCAGCATTCAAGCCATTCCTAACCATCTCTAAGCATTCAATAGAGCCCCCATCTTCCTCCCACCAATTAATTTGGTTGTTGATCTTTTTGGTGAGGAGAGGAAGAAGAAAAGTGCTAAGTGCATTCATTTCATCTTGTTGAGCACTAGTTCATCCTCCAAGCGATTCTTCGTGGTGCTATTACTCTTGGAGGTTGAAGGTCTCCTAGACGGCTAGGAGTCACCAGGAGCTACCAAAGCGTGTGGTGAGCCCCTGGCCGCTTGTGAAGGCAAGTCTCGCCTCAGAAAGGGAAGAGACAAGAAGTGAAGCCGGGCGAGTGCATTTGTGCAACAGGGAGGAAAGCGGGTTGAAAGAGACCCCGGCTCAAGTGTGACCGAGCCACCTCAACGGAGACGTAGGGTTCCCTTCAAGAACCCGAACTTCGGTGAAAAACCTCGCCTCTCGCATTCTCTTTTTCTTCCTAGATTTGCTTGGTTAGATTTGATTTTGTAAAGTTAGATCTAGCTCGTTGCTTTGCGTAAATTCAAATCTTGTCTAGCAATTGTTCTAGGTTGTTCTTGCTATTTACTTCTAGTAGTTTGTTGCACTTGCTAGAGTAGTTTTTGCTGCGTTCCCGAGCCAGCTAACCCGGAGACTCCGGTATTCTATACCGGACACTCCGGACAAGCCGGAGTATCCGGACCAAAACCCGGAGACTCCGGATTGACCAGCTCGGCCCGTTTTATTCAATTGCGTAGAATTTTAATCCGCCTATTCACCCCCTCTAGGCGACATCGTTGGTCCTTTCAATTGGTATCAGAGCCAAATCTCCTTTATTTTGGCTTAACCGCTTGGAGAATCAAAGATGTCGGACATAGAAAAGGTTACCGAAACCCATGGCCAAGAGAAAGCCTCGGGTTCCGGTATCGGGGTTGCTATTCCATTAGATTATTCCTCCTTTGGAGTCTCAAACTCCTCATCCTATGTTTCCGTCTCGTCCGGTCGAGCGCCTCACTTCGATGGCACTCGATATGCGGCATGGAAACATAAGATGAAGATGCATTTGAGATCACTTCATCCGTGTATTTGGAAGATTGTTGAAACAGGTTTCAAGCCCGCAAACCCCAACAATCTCACCTCAAGAAGACAAAGCTCAACACTTCAACGACTTGGCCGTCAATGCCTTGTTCAATGCTTTGAGCGACTCCGAGTTCAACGGTCGATGGCCTTGACAATGCCAAGGACATTTGGGAAAGATTGATGGTGTCTCACGAAGGTGTATCAAGTGTCCGTGAGTCAAAGATAGAACTCATCATTGGGGAGCTAAGTCGATTCACTTTGGAAGAAGGTGAATCGTACACAAACATGTTTGATCGCTTGATGGTGCTAGTGAATCAAGCAAAGGGACTTGGAAGCACCGAGCTCACCGACAAGGCCGTGGTGAAGATCATCCTCCGAGTGATCACCCCCACCAACCGCAATCTTGTGCAACTCATCCGCGACCGGCCAAACTTCGACACCCTCACTCCTCATGATGTGATTGGCGGTTGATGACGGATGAGATGATGGTAAAGGAAGCGGAAGTGGTGGAGGAGCTCAAGTCCGGCAAGAAGAAAGGCATCGCCTTGAAGGCCCGTCAAGGTGGTGCAAGAGGTCGAAGAGAGCACAAGCGATGAAGAAGAGTCGAGCGGCCCCTTGACAAATGAAGATATGGCCTTGCTCGCCGTAAGATTCAACAAATTCTTGAAGAAGAAGGGCTACAAACCGGGTAGTCACTCCAAGAGCTATGGCAACAAGTCAAGAGGGCGTCACTCCTCAAGAAAGTGCTATGAGTGTGGGGAACCCGGCCACTTCATTGCCGAGTGCCCACACAAAGAAAAGAAAGAAGAAAAGCCCTACAAGAAAGACAAGTTCAAGAAGAAGGACAAGGACAAGAGCAAGAAGTACAAAGGCAAGGGTCATGCATACATTGGCAAGGAGTGGAACTCCGAGTCCGAGTCCGAGTCCAACTCCGACAATGAGGAAGGACTTGCCACCGTCGCCATTGCCACTCCACCGACAAAGTCAAAGAGTCTCTTTGACGACTTAAGCGGCAATGAAGGAAATACTCCAATGTGCCTTATGGCAAAAGGGCACAAGGTATCATCTAAGAGCACTACTCCTTCTATTGTTGATTATGGCTTAGATGATTGTGATGATGCTAGTGATGATGAGGAAGTAGCATTTAAGTCTATGAATGATTTTGATATTGAAAAATTAGACTTGCTACTTAAAGATATTGAAAAATTGGAGGAAGTAGTTGAACAAAAGGAGGCTATTCTTGAGGCTCAAGAGGATCTCCTCATTTTTGAAAAGGAGAAGAACATTGAGCTAGAGAAGAGCCTAGCTTTTGAAAGAAAGAGAAATGAGGATTTGGTCAAAAGTTCAAATTTGACCAAAAATGAAGCAATTAGTCTTGAGATCACCAATGCTTCACTCTTAGAGCAACTTGCAAAAGCAAAGGATGCTTGCAAGGCTCTTGAAGTGAAGCTTGTTGATCTCTCGAATAAAACTTCTACCTCAATCAACAACTCCAATATTTCATTACCTTCAACGAGCAACGGTTGCGCTTAGATGCTTTAATGTTGATGTTGCTACTTGTGCTACTAACCGTGAGACTTTGAAAGTCTTAGCTCATGAAAATGAGAAGCTTAAGGTGATGCTTGAAGATGGACTTCAAAAGTCCTACAAGGCAAGCAAGGGTTTAGAGGAGTATCTCGGTAGCGCCAAGGTAATCCTAAGAGGCAAGGGCTTGGGTATGTTCCGCCAAAGGGCAAAAAGAGCAACATTGTTGTTGCTCCTTTAAGCAAGCCCATTCACTTTGTAAAGGTGAAGGAACATCCAAGCACAAAGCTCACTCCGAGTTCTTTGCTTCTTATGTGCTTAAAAAGACTAACCTCGAAATTAGTGTAGTTGCTTATCATGTTGGGCGAAGTCGAAGAATGCTCCTTGTGTTCGTTCTATTTGGGTCCCTAAATCACTTGTCACTAATGTGCGTGGACCTAACCAAGTTTGGGTACCAAAGAGCAAAAACTAAATGTCATTTTGTAGGCCTATATCTCGGTGGAACAAGTTGGATTTTGGATAGCGGATGTACGCACCACATGACCGGAGAAAAGGCAATGTTTGCTCAATTGGACTCAAATGGATCAAACAGTGAAAGCATTGTCTTTGGAGACAATGGAAAAGGAGAAGTAATTGGATTGGGTAAAATTTCTATCTCAAGCAATTTTCAATTAAATAATGTTTTGCTTGTTGATTCATTAAGCTACAATCTATTGTCCGTTGCACAATTATGTGAAGCGGGCTATAATTGTTTGTTTAATGAAAAGGGTGTGGATGTCATTAAGAGGCTTGACGGTTCAATAGCCTTTAAAGGGCGTTTGAAGGGTAAGCTCTATCTCGTAGACTTCAATACGGATAGACTTAATCTTGAAACGTGCTTAATGGCTAAATCCAGCATGGGTTGGCTTTGGCATCGCCGGTTGGCCCATGTTGGTATGAGGAATCTTCACAAACTCATTAAAGGCAACCACATTCTCGGTCTAACCAATGTCATCTTTGAGAAAGATAGGATTTGTAGCGCTTGTCAAGCCGGCAAGCAAGTCGGTGCCTCCCATCCCGCCAAGAATGTGATGACGACCTCAAGACCTTTGGAAATGCTTCATATGGATCTTTTTGGTCCGGTCGCCTATATAAGCATCGGGGGAAGTAAGTATGGTTTGGTTATTGTTGATGATTTTTCTCGATTCACTTGGGTGTTCTTTTTGCATGACAAAGGTGAAGTCCAAGTGACATTAAAGAAATTCATGAGAAGAGCTCAAAACGAGTTTGAAGTAAAGATCAAGAGAATTCGGAGCGACAACGGCACCGAGTTCAAGAATATTGGCGTGGAGGAATTTCTTGATGAGGAAGGAATCAAGCACGAATTCTCGGCTCCCTATTCTCCTCAACAAAATGGGGTGGCCGAGAGGAAGAATCGAACCCTCATCGAGATGGCGCGGACGATGCTTGACGAGTACAAGGTTTCCGATATTTTTGGGCGGAAGCCATCAATACCGCATGCCACAGCTCCAACCGCCTCTACCTTCACAAGATCTTAAAGAAGACGGCGTACGAGTTGCTCACCGGGAAGAAACCAAATGTCTCCTACTTTCGAGTCTTTGGGAGCAAATGCTATATCCTTAACAAAAAGGCTAAGTCTTCTAAATTCGCTCCTAAAGTAGATGAAGGTTTCTTACTTGGTTATGGAACTAATGCTTACGCGTACCGAGTTTTCAACAATACCACCGGTGTTGTTGAAATCTCGCGTGACGTGACTTTTGATGAAACTAACGGTTCTCAAGTAGAACAAGTCGATCGTGTTGTGATTGACAGGGAAGAACCTCCTTGTGAAGCTATAAAGAAAATGGCAATTGGGGAGGTAAAACCTCAAAATTTGGAATCTCACCCGAGCTCCCCAACCCGGAGTCTCCTACCTGAAACCCGAGTGTCCGGATTAGTCCGAGTCTCCGGGTCCAATACCGGAGTCTCCGGATGGGTCAGGCTCGGGCGACATTCCCTCCTCGTCCAATCAAGCTCAAGATGGTTCACATGCCACCCAAGATGATGAAGGCCCTATTCAAGCCTTGGACTCATCCGTACCTCATCCTAGAGTTCATCAAAGCATTCAAAGAGATCATCCGGTCGACAACATTCTTGGAGACATCAACAAGGGAGTATCCACTCGATCTCGAGTTGCAAATTTTTGTGAATTTTACTCGTTTGTTTCCTCTCTTGAACCTCTTAAAGTAGATGAAGCGCTTGAAGACCCAGATTGGGTGATGGCTATGCAAGAGGAACTGAACAACTTCAAGCGCAATCAAGTCTGGGAGCTTGTCAAAAGACCAAATCAAAACGTTATCGGCACTAAGTGGGTCTTCCGAAACAAGCAAGATGAAAACGGGATCGTGACAAGGAACAAAGCCCGTTTGGTTGCTCAAGGGTACACTCAAATAGAAGGTTTGGATTTTGATGAAACATATGCTCCAGTAGCTAGGCTTGAATCTATTAGAATATTACTTGCCTTTGCTACTCACCATGATTTCAAGCTATATCAAATGGACGTGAAGAGCGCCTTCTTAAATGGACCACTTTCCGAGATGGTCTACGTTGAACAACCACCCGGATTTGAAGATCCCAGACATCCGGACCACGTCTACTACCTTCACAAGGCACTCTATGGACTTAAGCAAGCTCCAAGGGCATGGTTCGAATGTCTTCGAGACTTCCTTCTTGGACAAGGTTTTGTAGTCGGAAAGGCCGACCCTACTCTCTTTACTAAGCACATTGATAATGATTTATTTGTGTGCCAAATATATGTCGATGACATTATATTTGGATCTACTAATGAATATTTGTGTAAAGAGTTTAGCAAGATAATGACCAAAAGGTTTGAGATGTCCATGATGGGTGAGTTGAAGTTCTTCCTCGGATTCCAAGTTAAACAACTCAAGGAAGGAACTTTCATTTGTCAAACGAAGTACATCAAGGACATGCTCAAGAAGTTCGGAATGGAGGACGCCAAGCCCATAAAGACGCCAATGCAAGCCAACGGGCACCTAGACCTCGACAAAGAAGGTAAACCGGTCATCCAAAAGGTATATCGTTCGATGATCGGTTCTCTCCTTTATCTTTGTGCATCTAGGCCCGATATCATGCTCAGCGTTTGTATGTGTGCACGTTTTCAAGCCGCTCCAAAAGAGTGCCACATGGTGGCCGTTAAGAGAATCTTGAGATACTTAGTGCACACTCACTACAACACGTCGGGCTTCTAATGGCGCCTATAAATGCCTTTAAAACCTTATAAATGCCTTAAAAAGATTTTAGATGGCGTTTATATGGCGTCAAGAAAAATGGCGTCAGGAAAAGTAATTGGCGGCGCTTAATTATCCATGACGTTTATAAGTGCCATGGAAGACTCTAACCCGACGTTTATAAGTGCCGTGGAAGCCTCTATAACCCGGCGTTTATAAGTGCCGGGGTTCTCTCTATTTATGGCGTTTACAAGCGCCGGGGATCCCTCTATTCGTGGCATTTAAAATCAGAGGTGCACAATGACTTCCCAGGAGGTCACCCCAGGGTTCACTAAACCGTTTCGGCGATTTTCGGATGAACAGTAATTTTCGATAATCGCAAAAATCGAGTCGAAAATCGACCGAAAATCGTCAAAAATCGGATAAATTCAAAAACCAAATTTTTTCAAAAAAATTTCAAAAATCGACGATTTTCGTGGAAAATCGGCCGTTCGTGGAAAATCGACCGGTTTTCGTGGAAAATCGACGATTTCTCGTGGAAAATCGATGACCTTGTTGAACATTTTGTGCGGTCGATTTTTGTAGCGATTTTCGATTTATTTTTGATTTAAAATCGACCGATTTCCACCGATTATCGACCGGTTTTTAACACGTAAATTTTTTCGATTTTTCGAATTTTTTTAAATTATTTTTTGAATTGGATCGGTTTATCGACCGGTTTTTGATATCGAGCCGCGGCGATACGGCCGAAAATCGCGAAAATCGCACGATTTTCGTCGATTTTGCGAACCCTGGGTCACCCATCTTATTACTACTCTTGTCCATGCACGCTTAACTTCAGAGTTTTTATAAGATCTAGTACTTTAGTGGTGGTACGATCACATCTGATATATAATGCGTCCCTCCTCCCCTTAACCCCGTTAAACACCCGAACAACGATTTTCAATTATTTCAAATTAGCAAATTATTGAGGTAATTAGCAAAATCATCATACGATAAGATCTCCAATTATATTCTTTTGGGCACCAATTCTAGTTTGCAAATACGAAATCCGAGCATATTTCTTAAAATAGACATAACTTTTGACTGCACTTCCAATTGGAGCGTTCTTAGGCTAATTGGAAAGATAACGAAAAGTAGCATCTGAAATTGATAAGTGTCACAAAATCAGATGTTCGAAAAAAATTTGAATTTTCAAACAAAATATCAACAAAAATTGAATTTTCGGACAAAATATCATCGAAAATGAAATATTTGGACAGAAATTATTGCAAATGGAATATTAGTTTCAATTATTTCAAATATAATATTATTTAATTTCAATTCTTTCAAATTCCCTGTGGTATTCACGCTTATAAACGCCAGTGGTAGAGTCTACCAGCGCTTATAAACGCCGGGGAATTCCACTTTATACCGGCGTTTATAAGCACCGTGGAAGACTCTAACCCGGCGTTTTTAAAAGCCGGGATAGAGTGGAATTACCCGGCGTTTATAAGCACCGTGGAAGATCGTAACGGCGTTTATAAACGCCGGTATAGAGTGGAATTCCCCGGCGTTTATAAGCGCCGTGGAAGACTGTAACCCGGCGTTTATAAACGCCGGTATAGAGTGGAATTCCCGGCGTTTATAAGCGCTGTGGAAGACTGTAACCCGGCGTTTATAAACGCCGGTATAGAGTGGAATTCCCCGGCGTTTATAAACGCCGTGGAAGATTCTAACCCGGCATTTATAAACGCCGGTATAGAGTGGAATTCCCTGGCATTTATAAGCGCCGTGGTAGACTCTAACCCGGCATTTATAAATGCCGGGGAATTAAATGCCTCGAATGATAGAAAACGCCGGCTTTAGCCTTATTAGGGGCGTTTAGATTAAACGCCGTGTAAAATAAACGCCGGGAAATCCATGTTATCTTGTAGTGACTCCTCATTTCGGACTTTGGTATCCGAAAGGATCCTCCTTTGAGCTTATTGGCTATTCCGATGCGGATTATGCCGGTTGCAAAGTGGATAGGAAGAGCACCTCAGGAACTTGCCAATTCTTGGGTAGGTCCCTAGTCTCGTGGTCTTCCAAGAAACAAAATTCCGTAGCCCTATCCACTGCCGAAGCCGAATACATAGCCGCCGGGAGTTGTTGTGCCCAATTACTTTGGATGAGACAAACTTTGAGTGATTATGGCCTATCCTACAAAAGCGTTCCACTTTTGTGTGACAATGAGAGCGCCATAAAAATTGCCAACAATCCTGTCCAACACTTTAACAAAACACATTGATATTCGCCATCATTTCCTAAGAGACCACGCAACCAAAGGCGAAATTGATATCCAACATGTGAGTACAAATGATCAATTAGTCGATATTTTACCAAGCCCCTTGACGCAGAAAGGTTACGTGAATTGAGAAGTGGTCTAAATATTCTAGATTCTCGTAACGTGGCTTGATAAGTGCTCATATATTGGTTGGTGAATGAAAAATGAAGTTCAAAACTTTATTTATCTTTTCTCTCGAATTTACCAGGTGTTATTGGCTCTTGATCTTAGGATCGCATCATTACTATGTGACTATAGTCTGATTGCTTGATTGCTAGCTAGTCACATGGTGGATGGATGCCCTAGGACTCCTTTCTCTCTCTCTCCGTGGATCTCCGAAGCTTTCCTTGAAAAATTCCTTTTCTTCCCGAGCTGGGGAACCCGGAGTATCCGGATTTCTATCCGGACTCTCCGGATAGCCCGGAGTCTCCGGACATTTCATCCGGAGTGTCCGGGTTGGTCCGGAGTCTCCGGACTGAAGTCCGGAGTCTCCGGGTTGGGGCGGTCGGTTAAACCCCAATATCCCGCGCGGTTCGTTTCCTTTTCTTATTCCCACCGTGCCTCCTCCTCTCTCGTGCCCTTCTAGAGATTAGGGTGATTCCTTCCCCTCCCTTACTCCTCCATTCAAGGATCTTTGGACCCATCCTTCTCCTTGTTTGGAGTTCCCTAAGGTAAGGAACTCGTGCCCTAATCCTTCTCTTTTCGGGTTTGGACTCTTTCCTCCGCTTCTTAGGGGATCTTGTGTGCTTCATCTCGTCTAGGGTGCGGCACATCATCCTCTAGCTCTTCAATCTTCGGAGGAATCTCTCTCACTCTCCCGTGTTCTTCTTTTTCAATCCCTTGAGGTGAGTACTCTCTTTTTGTGCCCTATTCCCGCGAAATTCTTTGCTAGAGTTTGCCCTACTCGTTTCTTGAACATTCTTGTGGCAATCTAGATTCAATTTGTTGGTTTGTGCGGGTTGGATTGTCTCTTCCTTGGCCACCCGTGCGCTCCCTCTGGCACATCCGGAGTGTCCGGACTCTGAGTCCGGAGTCTCCGAGTCCATCCGGAGTATCCGGACATTTTGTCCGGAGTCTCCGGATGAAATCCGGAGTATCCGGACTTTTAGTCCGGACTCTCCGGGTTGGGTGCCTCGGCCAGTTTCAGTTCGTCGCTGTTTTTCGCGTCGTCTCTTGGCTAATTCCTCTCGTTCGCTCTGTCTGGTCAGATGGATCCTTCCCAGGGAACTTCCGGAGGTAGCGATCCCCCTCCGCAGGCAGCTGGTGGTAGTGATCCTCCTCAGCAGGCAGCTAGTGGCAGTGCTCCCGCTCAGGGCGCGTCTCCCACTGGTTCTCCTCCTCAGCCTCAGCAGCCTCCGCAGAAAAGGCAGAGACTTGGAGTGGTCAAAAGACCCGTTTCCAGACCTCGAGGCCAGCCAGCTTCAGGGTCAGCACCTGTCCTGTCTCCTCCTCCTCAGCAAGCTCCTGATCCAGATGAGCATCCTGCAGATACCCATGCCAGGCTTCGTGATCTGAAAAGAAGTCAGTTCCGTACCTCTGGGCACTTCATTGGTCCTCTGATCAAGGCCAAGCCAGTGTGGAACTATCCTTTGTCCGTGAATCCAATGAGAGTAATTGACTACGGACAGACCTGGTAAAGGGAAAGCCATAGTGGAGCAAAGGAAGAAAGATCCTTTGGAGCTCTACCAGGATGAGTATGTGGACCGCCGGTTTTGGAACCGGTTTCAGTCTGATTTCTATGAGACGGTCCTATACCCTCTTGAGCATCCAGTGGTTCGCATGAAGACCATTGACTGGGAGTACATGGTCAGAAAGCAGCAATCCAGTCTTTCACTCGGATCATAGAGATTTGCGAGCTGCATCGTATCAAGAACATCATGGCATACAAGTATGATCGAACAATGAGATCATCATGCGATTCTATGCCACCTTGTATTTTGACAAGAATGATGAGGCCATTTGGTGGATGATCGATAGGATCTCGGTATGTGGCTAGCAAGAAGAGATTTGCCAGAGTGCTCAACCTCAGATACAATGCCAGTCCAAAGCTTCATGAGAAGAAAGTGATGACTCCTGAGCAAATTGAGGCTTTGTATGACACCTCGAGGAGTTTCACTGTTGGGACCATCAAAGGTCTCAAAGCTGTACCAGCAGTCCTCAACAGGATGTTGAGAGTCACCCTTTCTCCCAAGGAGGAGATGCTTCGCTATCGGTTCCTATGGTAGGAACTCTTTGTTTCACCTCGTTGAGAGCACCGAGCCTTTTGACATTGTCGATTTCTTGTGGGAAACAATGAGGCAGTAACGCGCAGAGCAACATGGCGATTGCAGCTATGCACCTTTCGTGATGACCTTGATCTCTTCAAAGGAGTGGGCTGAAGTTTGTCGAGATGAGGAGCATCTTTCTTACAAGGTCCGCCTCGCCTACTCCAGCCCCTCCACTGCTCCCGGTCCTCGCTATTAGACCTCGCCGAGGTCGTGGCTTCGTGCTCTACCTGCCTCCTGCTCCACCAGTGTGCCTCCAAATACCTCCTTCCGAGCACCGAGGTCCCGAGCAAAGACTCTTCAAATGGATGCTCAAGCACGTCTTCCTTCTTTGCCGCGACATCTCCACCAGGTGCAGAAGGTGATGAGTCGGCAGATCAAGAAGAATGGTCAAGACATTCGGCAAAGATCCGCCGCCACAATGGCGCAGGCGCCTCTCTCCAGCCGATTCCTCCGGGTCTTCCGAGGAGAGTAGCGACGCTTACTTCTGCCGATGCCTTGTTTGGGATTGCTTCCTCCTCTGCTCCTCCAAATACCTGGTGACGACGACAAATGAGGGCTCTGAGTATGAGGCCTCCGACGACGGAGATGACGAGTGATTTCCTGTGACTTCCTTTTTTGGTGTCTTGATGCCAAAGGGGGAGTGATCTTTAGCGTTGTCTTAGTCTTGGACTCTTTATCTTTCCTTCTGTCGCGCGTGGACTTGCTTGTGTTGCTTCAGTTATTTTGTTTTTTTAGTGTTGTGAACTCTGTCTGTTCCATGTAATGTCGTTAATGCTTATTTTATGCTTGGATTACTTTCAGCTACTTGTATTGTATTCTCGGAAGCTGTGTTTGAGGGGGAGCTCTCATTTGTTTTCTCTCGTTAAATATGTGCATTCGTTCCCACTCAATTCCTCTAATGCACACATTTAGGGGGAGCTCCTCTTATTGATCTTATGCCTAAGTCTTGTTCTCGTTATTTTATTTGCTAATTAATTGTGTTGTCATCAATACACCAAAAAGGGGGAGATTGAAAGTGCATCTAGGCCCCTCAATTTGTTTTGGTGATTAATGATGACACAATTAAAGAGATCTAATGTTTTATCCAAGAATACTGCAGATATCGAGATTATATTGAGCTTGGAATGACATTGGACACCCCCACGACTACTTAAAATCAAAAGGACGGCATCAAGACCATAATTGTAATCTTATATTTATTTGTGTCTTAAGGATAGCCGTACTATTAAGAGGGTACGACGAGAAATCGACTTTAGGATGTGCATGTGCTCAACATCAATTTCTTGCATCTCAAATTAGCACTACTTCTTTTGGTTTTGAAAAGTTTAAAGTTGAAACCGAACTGGGTAACCCGGAGTATCCGGACATTTAGTCCGGAGTCTCCGGATTCAATCCGGAGTATCCGGACATTATGTCCGGAGTCTCCGGGTTGAGCCCCTCGGTTGCCTCTGGTTTCAGTGGGTCCGGAGTATCCGGACATTTGGTCCGGAGTCTCGGATAACCCTGAGTCTCCGGTTGTTTATCCGGACACTCCGGCCTGTACAAAAACGGGAGTAACGGCTAGTTTTCAAAAAGAGTATTTAAAGCCCCCACTCCACTCCAACGGCAAGAATCTCTATTGAGCTCATTCATAGCAGCATTCAAGCCATTCCTAACCATCTCTAAGCATTCAATAGAGCCCCCATCTTCCTCCCACCAATTAATTTGGTTGTTGATCTTTTTGGTGAGGAGAGGAAGAAGAAAAGTGCTAAGTGCATTCATTTCATCTTGTTGAGCACTAGTTCATCCTCCAAGCGATTCTTCGTGGTGCTATTACTCTTGGAGGTTGAAGGTCTCCTAGACGGCTAGGAGTCACCGGAGCTACCAAAGCGTGTGGTGAGCCAGGTCGCTTTGTGAAGGCAAGTCTCGCCTCAGAAAGGGAAGAGACAAGAAGTGAAGCTTCGGCGAGTGCATTTGTGCAACACCGGAGGAAAGCGGGTTGAAAGAGACCCGGCTCAAGTGTGACCGAGCCACCTCAACGGAGACGTAGGGTTCCCTTCAAGAACCCGAACTTCGGTGAAAAACCTCGCCTCTCGCATTCTCTTTTTCTTCCTAGATTTGCTTGGTTAGATTTGATTTTGTAAAGTTAGATCTAGCTCGTTGCTTTGCGTAAATTCAAATCTTGTCTTGCAATTGTTCTAGGTTGTTCTTGCTATTTACTTCTAGTAGTTTGTTGCACTTGCTAGAGTAGTTTTTGCTGCGTTCCCGAGCCAGCTAACCCGGAGACTCCGGTATTCTATACCGGACACTCCGGACAAGCCGGAGTATCCGGACCAAAACCCGGAGACTCCGGATTGACCAGCTCGGCCCGTTTTATTCCGCTGCGTAAATTTTAATCCGCCTATTCACCCCCCCTCTAGGCGACATCGTTGGTCCTTTCACTACTCCTCTTTTCTCGGCCAATTGGTGAGGGAGAAGTGCCGATCACAATTAAGGACTAGAGGAAGGATGTCAGCGCCGAACAGAAGAACTGGCCGTGGGATGAAGTTAAGGGGAAATGGATTATATAAGAGGAAGATGAAATCAGTGTGAGACGGTACGCCTTGTAGAAAAGGAGTGTGTCTTTGAGGCAATTCAAGGTTCTCATGCATGCTGAGTATGTGCGAAAAGGCTGTACTCCCTTTGAGAGATATCCGTTTGTGACTCCCGAGGTTTGGGAGGAGTTCACAAGGATGAGAAGTACACCCGAGGTGGAGAAGATGAGAGAGAAAAATATCACTATACAGAGGCAGAACACCCACGCGCACCACCTCGGTTTCGGTGGCTACGTAGGGAAGAAAGCAGAGTGGGCGCGACTAGCCGAGGAGTGTGCGATCTCTGGGACGGCGATGCCTTACTCCCACATTTGTCAAGAGCGAGCACGTGATTGGGTGTTAACGAGGATGAAGAAAACCTCCGACGGTCAGTCTCTGGTTCCAAACCCCTCGACCGCGTAGATCGTCTCCCCCATCGTAAGACATCTAACTTAGTACATTGTAGTTGACTCTTCCTGCTTTATTTTAGTACTAACTTAAAGTCGCTTCTCGCGGGAGGAAGTAAGCCAGTAGAAAGAGCAAGGGACATTTCAAAGACAAGGGTCAAGGGGCATCCTATCTGCGGCGATTGGAAAGTCCAACCAACATACATGCATAATAAGTTCAGCCAAGGTTTGTTGGACATCCTGTCGTTAACAGGGGTGTGACAACTTTTGCGGCTTCTACGTCATGCATCACATGATGATCCTCATCAGCAACTCATACATGTTCCCTATGGTATATATGTATACATGCATAATAAGTTCAGCCTTTTACATACTTATTTTAAAACTTAAATTAGTGCACTACTTTTAATTTTGCAGAAACTCAATATCCCCCTCAAGAGTCTAGACAAAAAGGATTTCCATAAACTACGAGACCATATATGCTTGTGGTACCGGACAAAGGTTATAGCGGAGGAAGGTAGGTATAGAGAAATGTTGTGTACAATATTATATCATGTCAATGTGACGTGTTCTGTGAATGATGTGTACTGTGAATGTGATGTGTAATGTCAATGTTATTGTGAATGTACTGTGATATTGTCATATACTGTGATTTTTGTATTGGACTAGTATTATATGCACATGTGACTTTCTCGGTATTCCAAGCCAGAAGAGATTGTCTCCACAGAAGTCCTCGACAATTCTTACTTCACCACAGGTCACAGGGATTACCATGATGAGTTTTACTATGAGCTTAATTTTTCTCGTTGGTTGCCTGTGGAATAATATGGGCCTAGGTATGCCGTTAAATTTTTATATCTTCCATTGCACTCTATTAATTATGGTCTCCACGAGCTTATTGTGTGAACGATGTTCCATTAATGTATCTATGATATTGTTTATGAATGTGATGACAATGTTGTAATTGTGCTTACTAGTCATTGATCATTGGACATGGGGCTAGTACAATATGCACATAAGATCTTCTCGGTATTACACACCAGAAGAGAGGGTCTTGACACCACCACAAATACATATCGCTTTTGGAATGGGTGTAATCAAACTTTTAAAACTTTGACTATTAATATCTTTTGAAATATTTAGATTAGATATATGAAAATCACATGTATATATTATCTTGAAAAGTAATTTTATAATATTATAATTTTATTTAGTAATGCAATAAATATTAGTGGTGAAACTTAAGTTTTGAGAACTGTGTTCATGTCTAAATCGATATGTATGTATGACCCAAGGGAGTAGCCGGGCGTGCATATGCTGGCGAACGATCAGTGATAGAAATTGACTGCAACAACGGGAGTTGAAAAAGTTAAACTGATACTAAGTGAACGAGAGGTTTTTTAAAAAAAATTCGGTACTACGTGCGAACGTGGTAGCGAAATCGATTGGAAAGCTGCCGAAACAATTGGACTTGTCAGTGCCATTAATCCTTCCTGATCCATTTGTCTGCGTCAACATCTAGAGAGCCAGACACAAATTGGACCAGTAAACTTTCAAGAACAAAACAAGATGAGATTTCGATCAGGACAGATGGTGAGAAAACAGACAAGGGAGTGTGTCCTCGTCGATGTCTCCAACAGTAAATTGGATGATACAGATCGGAAAGAGACTAATCATCTAATTTAAATCCTAACCACACAATTATATAGTACTTAAAAAACACACAAAGATAAATGTTTTTATAGTGATATGAAAAAAATTGCTGTACTTTATAGTGATTTAACTAGTCTGTTTAGTCAAAAGCTGCACTCTCTCTCTCTCTCTCTCTCACAATTAGCAAAAACTGATGAGCATATATCACGAAAACTGGCTAAGTATTGACAACCCATGAAACGCACGGAAGTTTTTGAAAGATCTAAAAAAAATTACCATACGCAAGTTAAAGCTAAATTGTATTGGTTATATTTAAAAAATAATAGCTTCTCCTATGCTTGTAAATCATATCACTGCTACAGAACTAGCCTTCAGTACCGGTTTGTAATTGCCATCAGTACCGGTTCCACCAACCGGTACTGATGGCACTAGAAATGTTTCAAAATATGTCGATGATGTATGGGAGAAGTGGGACTCGAACTCGCAACTTCGTGACTCCAGCCTCACCCTTCATCGCGTACTGATATACATAGAATATGCATTCCTTTTGAACTTTCCTGAAATGAGGCATCAGTACCGGTTCGTAGTACGAACCGATTACGAACCGGTACTGATGCACTCTCATTAGTACCGGTTCGTGTTACCAACCGGTACTGAAAGCACACTACAGGCCTGTAGTCAATGAATCGATACTGATGTTACTATCAGTACCGATTCAAATCTAATTGGTAGTGATGTGCCGGTAGTAAAGCCTAGTTTTCTAGTAGTGTATATATTGTCCATCCATCAATTGTAATCCGATGATCTAGAATAAAAGGTACTTAGAGAAAAATATTTAAGTTGTGGGATAGATACTAACTTAAAACTAAGATAAGAGGCTTGACACGTAGTTCAACACATTTATCTAAATAGGAAGAACGAGTTAAATAGGAAAGAGAGAGGACAATTCCTTAAAAAAGGAAAGAGAGATAATTTTCACCAATTTCTATCTTCTTGTTGTTCCAAACCGGCGGCAGCGAAAGTTCTTGTTATGGAATTGGTACGATATACACATAAAATCCTCGGGCAGTAGTCCACGCCCCTGATGAGGGTCTTGACATTAAATTACATATAGAAATCGTATAGCAATGGGAGACCAACCTGTTAATACTTAATACTGACTGGTTTTCGTCTTTTGTCAATAACCATGATTGATTACAACAGTTATCAATATGAACAATACTTCTCATCTTGAAACAAACTAGATTAACCTACTTTCATTCCTTCAATAAAATATGTATTTGGTCATCTCTAGTATAAATATAGCGTAGGTCTTTATGTTGTTGTACATCGTGTGCATGATGATCTCCAAGTTGTTAAACGTCGCCAAGTGGTTGTTTGAATCTCAGGAATTAGAAATAAGTTTTCACAAAACTAGTTTTAAGTTGCTATTATGTTAGGATGGATGTATGGATTACTTTATTTGGATCTAGTGAAGGGCCGAAATGGCGATAAATAAGTTTTATTTGAATGATCACAAATAAAACTTTCCCCTTAAAGAAACAACAAAGAACCTCACTTCATCGAAGCAAAGCGGAGAAAACACAGTTACAAATTTTTCAGCAAGGGTGGCACTACCGCAGTTCAGCCTTGGTATTGCCAGATGAACAGTACCCCGGCACTACCAGGTACTGTAGCGATAGTGCCACACTACAGTAAAAATAGGGCAGCTATCTTGCACAAACTTAGAAGAAGAGGTTGTAGATTGCCTAGATGATTGTGACAATATAGAATGTGGCATTACGGTATGAGTTTATATCATGTTTTTGGGTCGTTTCCGGATGTTTAAGCCTTTTCGGGGGAGTTTGGGTCTTGGGGGAATTAGTTTGGGCCTTGGGGGATCTAATTGGGCCGTAGGTGGAGCATGAGGTTCCTGGCCCATGTGGGGGAGGAAGTGGGCAGCAACCCCTACCTCCATGCGCCCCAAAACCCTATGCGGCCCCCACCTCCCATCCCCTCCTAGCCGCCGCATCCCCCGTGGTGTGTGCCCCCTCCCTCTCCCCTCCTAGCCGCACCCCCTCCCCCTTTGCGCCTCCCCTCCCCACCTCCAGCCGGCCCTAGCACCACCCCGATCTTGCTTTCCGGGAGCTCTTCGTCCAAGAGGATTCGGCATTTCTGGCGATTCCGGCGTTCTGGACGATTGGAGGGGAGATCAGGCCGCGAGGAGGAGACGTTCGTCGACTGGGTGATTCGCCAAGAAGAGGTATGTGTCGACGATTGGTTCCACCGGCAATGAGATTTTGTGATTCAAGGGGGGCTCGTGCGTGGTCGAAGCCAGATGGTAACACAGGATGCAAGGGCCAACTCTTTAGACAGGTTCGGGCTCTCGCTGAGGAGATAATACCCTAGTCCTGTGTTCTTGGATATATGGGCGTGTTCTTCCCTTTTTCTTCTGTTTTTCTCTCCCCTTTTTTTAGGGTTGTTCCCTGTCGGGACCCGGATTTGCAAATCCGAAACCCTCTGTGTTTACTGCACTAGTCCAGGATCACGCTAGTGCACATAGTGGCAACAAAATTGACATATCAATCCATTATCAAATTAACTATGAAAGTAGCAAATAGTAACAACGGACCTTATGGTCAAGTTTACATAACTGTGCCTTAAAGGCTTAAGAAACAAATAAAACTCTTGCAGCAAAAAATAAAATAACTGGGCCATACGACATGCCACAGGCAATCATCTGGGGAGCGCCATCCTAGTTCACGTAGTCTTCATAAAACTCCTCCTCGTAGAACTCAGTATTTCCCTGTTCTTCCTCAGCAACTGATCAACAAAGGCATAAAGCCGTGAGTACAAAAAGTACTCAGCAAGCCGCAGGGAATGATGCAAATATTGTACGGCTTGACAAAGGATATCCATAGGGTTATTTTGCAGAAAGCGATAACTTGAATGTAAATACCATGTATAGATTCAAAGCATAATTGACAAATCAATGGTAAACAACAACACAAGACTGGTGAGGCATCACCCATCACCAACTAAATCATCATCAACCACTGAACTCAACAGTATTAATAATTTTACATAAAAAAATAGTGAACTTCCGCTCACTCCCAACAATCTTGCCCCTCAACATTTTTCTCGAAAACACTATACCCCGTGTGAAATTCCCAGGCACGTCCATGACCGCGGACACGGCTATTCGAATAGTTTAACACACACTCTGCAGAGGTTGTACAGCTTTACCCACAAGATATGATCCACTCTTATTGCCATACGTAATTAACACACTTCCTATGTTTTTTCTAAGCAAAGAGGTCATAACAAGGCCTTTACAATGCTCTGTATAAACCCAAGATCGCTCGCTAAGGTTTCACCCCTCGGGGCCCCTCTTGCGCCTTGTGAATCTACTCCGTCTGTCTCGGAACTCCACACAACCACAACAGTACTTAAATTTAGACATTGCAAATTAATCGGCCAGTGTCTGTCTCACGGACATGTGGTTGTGCAGTTAGGCCCGATTCGATGGCGCACAAGATTAAGTCCTTAAGTATACTCGAGCAAGACAACCACATCCCAAATTTTGTATAACCAAGACCAATGACATACCCTGCCATGGTACAACAAATTTTACAACGGTGGCTACTCTCCACGATTCCATATCTCATTAAGTCAATATTATTAATTCATCATGTGACATGAACCCATCGTATAACTAAGGTGTCTAAGCATAGTTACGATAACCCAATGTTGGTACTATAATCATTTCCAACTAGTAAATGACCCAACCTAGGGTGACAATGGATACATGGCATTTCAATGATTCAAGGTGTCATTATGGTAATCAGGTATTTAACTATTCCCGTAAATAATTCTTGTAAACAAATAGCATGCATTTGTATGAAACAAAAATACTTTTGGAAACATAGGTTCAACATGGTCAAGGACTACGACTTGCCTTCACCAGCAGCTAAGATATTGAAGACTTGATGCTCAGCGACGGCGTCAGCAGCTTCGATGGATTCTTCGGCTACGCGCAAAACGAGACACCAATAAATAACCAAAAATAAAATAAAATCTAAAAATTATAAAAATTATACTGGCAGGTAGATCTTGAATTTAGATGAATTTAGGAACTTGAACGGAGTGAATCGGAGTTCGGACGCAAAAGATATAAGCGTTTGAAGTTGGAAAATGATGAAAAATCAAGAAAAAAAAAGAAAAGTTACTGTAGCTACAGGGATTTTGTCGTAGCTACAGTAACCATGCGTCCAGAACTGAGCAGAACCGAGCACATGAACTAGGGTTTGGGGAAAAAAAATGGATTTTTTTCAATGGAAGGGATGGCGGGGTTGGGGAAGATGACTACCAGAAAGGTTTCGTCGACGCGAATCCAACGGTGGTGTCGGATTTCGGAGAGGATGACCGGATTGAGAGCAATCTAAGTCGCAAGCCTCCTCGGTTGATGATGACCAAACCCGAAATTCGTCGAAATGAAGATGAAGTAGCACAAAGGAAGTGGAGGGACGGGTTGGCGACGAAGAGAGGCACCGGAGCCCCCTTTTTATAGGGCAAGAGGAGGTCCGTAGTGGGTGTATTCATGGGAGAAATGGAAACACATTCTCACGGGAGTAAGTTGCAATTCATGAAGGATTTAATTAAGGGATTAACTTTGGAACGTTACAAATGCAACGAGGATCTCAAATATCATTTTTCCGGAATTTTTGGTGCATTAATCGGAAGGGAAATGAAGCTTCTACGTGAGCATCAATGGAGGAGAGAGAGAGTGAGCCTTCCCTGATGCTTGGCTGGAGGTTGGAGATGCTCTACAGTGCCAAGCTGACATGTGGACCCCATGAATAGTGAAGAAAATATGGCGCGAGAGGTAAAATAGCAAAAAGAATCTAAAAATCCCAGAAAAATTTCTAAAAATACTAGGGAATATTTGGAACCCAACAAAATTGGTTTCATTGAATTTGGATAAAATTTGGGATTTAGAAAATTCCAGGATGAATAAAGGGCTTTTAACGGAAGGCCGCAAGCGATAAAATACCAGAGTGTTTCCAAAAATCTTGGGAAAAATTCCCAAAATCATTTTGGAATATTTGGAACCTAATGCAATAGGTTTTGGAATTTTTGGAGCATTTTGGGACTCGGGTGAAATTTTGAGCAATGATAGGAATTTGAAAATTTGACTTTTCGGACGATTCGAAATTGAGCTCCAATTTCGGAAGGATAAGGATGCCAGGTTAATTAGAACTCCAATTAAAATCCAAAACTTTAAATTAATTAATTTAAATTATTATTATTTTTAGAAAACCAAAAATAGGGATGTTACATTCCCTCCCCCCTTATATACTGGGGGAAGGGCACGTTACAAGAGGGCGCCACCTGGCCCTGGGCCAGGTGGACTCATGAGTATGTTGTTTGTCTCTGTCTGGCGAACCCAACTACGTCCAGAGGATTTGGTCGTCTCTTTCCCGACCCACACCTGCCAATCCAAAGCAGGTCTCGTGGTCGCAGTCGCAGCGCCAGGTCGCAGCTTTACTTTAGGCGGGGTTGTCTCGACGCGTGGCGCGAGCTTCGCGAGGAGGCGACCACTGCCTTGGAGAAGAAGTCGGGTCGTGGCTATGGGCTCTTCACAACGCTTTCGAATTCTAGGCCCGATGCACCATCCTGGCCCAGTTAGGCATGAGCTTCTCTATGGGACCCCGGTCTCGGTCATCCCACAGCAGCCCCCAAGTTCTTTAAGATCGGATTTCCCCCTCTTGTCCTTTCAGAAAGATTTTTATGGGAAAAAAAGATCATAAAGGACTTGTTAATTGCCGGGATTGTTGCCAATGTTTTCCCATCTCATGTCCGAGTAGCGCTTATGCTCGTTATCGATCCTTGCAGGGCATACAGAGGGATGGGTCATACCGTAGTTGGTTGACTCGTGACCGAGTGGTACCCGCACCCGCTTACGGTGTGCGGCAACTGGCTCGTAGAGCTCAATTGACCCTCGTGGGGCATACCATAGTTGGTTGGCTCGTGGCCGAGTGGTACCCGCACTCCGCTACTTGCAGCGCAAATCGCTCAGAGCTCAATTGACCCTCGTGGGGCATACCATAGTTGGTTGGCTCGTGGCGAGTGGTACTGCACCCGTTTACGGTGTGCGGCGACAGCGGCTCGTAGAGCTCAATTGACCCTCGTGGGGCATACCATAGTTGGTTGGCTCGTGGTCGAGTGGTACCCGCTTGCTACGGTGTGCAGGCAATCGCTCGTAGAGCTCAATTGACCCTCGTGGGGCATACCATGGCCATTTAGAGCAGTGCCCGCGCCCGTTTACGGTGCACAGCTTTAGGCTCTCATGGAGCGCATTCTCAATGCCATCTTGATTGAATCCTCACGCGGTACCCGATCATGCCGTGCGGCGGTGACCAGCTTTTGACCCCAAATTATGGGGTGTATCGCTAGAGGATGTTCGGAGAGTGCCTGGTCCCAATCTTCCGTGGTGACCAGCGCTCAGGCTCGTCACGGGGCGCACTCTGTCCCAAACCTCGAGCCAGATTTGACACCTGGCCGCGGCTTGCGCGGCTCAGCTCTCGACCCAACGTGGGGCGTGCCCTAGATCTGGCTCAGAATTAAGCATGGGAGCCCTTGCTTTTTCCCGTCGTGAGGCGAAAACTGAGACTCACTTCTTATAAACGGGGAAACCCTTGTTGAGGGAAAGATATCTTTGCCCCTTTATCGGCACAGTCGCGAGATCTCCAAAACTCCTCGGGCGATCTTGGTAGCTTAGGGTTTCCGGTTTCGCGCCCAGAGCTTCTCCCCGGAGACCCCGCTTCGCCAGGATGTCCTCTTCTTCTTCGTCGCCGGAAGCGAGCACAGACCTGGCGGCCGCAGGGTGGGAGGCCTCCGTGTCGACAGGGGCTCGCCTGGAGGAGATGGTCGCCGGCGGCATTCTTCCTCCTCTGGAATTGATTTCCACCCGGCCGGTGGCAGGTGAACCCTACCCTAGTCTTCGAGTCCTTCTTTTGGCGGGGGTTTAGTGTTCCGGGGAGCGCCTTCTTTCGGGGGCTTCTTCATTTTTACGGGATTGAATTGATCAACCTGAACCCCAACTCCATTCTTCAAATCACCATATTTGTTCAACTCTGTGAGGCGTATCTTGGGATCCGTCCTCACTTCAATTTGTTTCGCTCCCTCTTCCTTCTCAAACCCCATCTAAATCGAAATTCTCCCAGTGCCATTGGGGGAGCTGGGTTCCAATCGCGAGAGGGCCTGAAGAGGCATTACTTCTCTATCCCCTTCAAAACCTCCCTCAAAGGTTGGAAGCGGGAATGGTTCTATTGCGCCAACGCAGACCCTTTCCTCACTCCTTTCACCGGCCGGGCCCCTGTAGTCCTCCAATGCTGGAGCAATCCCCCGCAGGGGCCCGGATTGGATCAAGTCACTGAACTTCTGGCGCTGATCGATGATCTAAAAAACCGAGGCTTGACCGGCATCAGGGTCGCCGTCAGCTTTGCTAAGCGTCGGGTGCAGCCCTTGAAGGAACGGATCCATTTGGGTTTCCGGTATGGTGGGACTTAGGATCCCACCCGGGAGTCGAACGCGCCGCTGCCAAGAGACGTCCTGGGGGTGCGGTTGATAGATTTCTTTGCTCCGGGCGCCGAGATAACCAATAGAGGTTGTCCGGGCAAGTTCTCGGCGAAGAGGGCTCCTCCTCGTGTGAGTATTCCTCACCTTCGAGACGTCGCTTGGTTATTTTCGTCTGATTTGAGGTTCTGATGATATGTGATTGTTCACTTTTCAGGAGCATGAAGCCTTCGTTTCTGATGCTCCGGTTGTCGGCGTCTCTCGGCTGAGGAATGTTAGAGCAAGCGTCTGTGATTCTTTGGCTAAGGGGCTGGAGTCTTCTAAGAGGGAAAGAACATCGGTGGAGGAGGTTCCTGTCCCTTCCCCGGCTGGGCCATCAACTGCTGTTAGCCCCGGGGAGGAAGGTTCAGGAGCCCCATGTCGGGACCCCGAATTTGCAAATCCGGACCCTCTGTGTATTCAGCACTAGTCCAGAACGCGCTTAGTGCATACAGCCTTAACATCGGTAAATATCACAATCATACCACTCGATACTAATAAAGTACTTTTATTTAAGTAGTCAACCGTTACTCGACCTTAAGGTCAAATTACAAACGTCGCCTCACAGGCGAAACTTATTAAAAGAGAAATAGTAGCAAATGAAAAATAAGATAACTTCGTGGCGCCATTCAAGATACCACAGTGCAACCGATCGGGCTCGCTTCCCTATGTAGACGGTTCCTCTTGGAGCTCCTCCTCCAAAGCCGGTGTAGTCTCCTCTTCAACTGGTGTTGTATTGTGGCAAGGGTGAGTACTTGGTACTCGGCAAGTCATGCAGAATGCAAAGCTAATATACTATATGCATGGCTTGGTACAAAGGAATAGCTCAAGGTATATTTGCGTAAAACAAAGATTTAACAAGTATCATAAATAGATTCAAAGCAAAGAGAAATAAGTAAAGCATAGATAACTTTTCAAGGAGTTTAATAAACATCTTTTCCAAATTTAATCCACATTTCCATCAACATCATTATTAATCCAACCCAACCTTTCAAATCCAAGTTATTTTTGAGAAAATCTAACCCTTGACTTAATTCCGAGCGATGTCCAATACCGCGGACACGGCTATTCGAATAGATTCTACACTCTGCAGAGGTTATGCACCTTACCCACAAGATACAACAAACACCACAAAGGCGAGTTCGTAACAAAGTCTTTCGGAAACTTCTAACAATACAAGTGGTCCTCCCGGTTATTGCACGCTAACCCTTCCCTTAGCTAAGGCGAAGTTTAGGCCAATCAACCGTTAGATGGGTACTGCCTCGGCCCGAGACGCTCCCCGGTACAACTTACACAAAGGGTGTAGTTGACCTCTGAGGTCCCACAGTGCGTTATTAGCAACTTAGTCAACTAGGTCCGTCCCATTACGGACATGTGGTTGCACGTTAGACCCGATTCAAAGGCTTGCAAGGTGAAGTCCTTAGGGTGACCAGGGCAAGACTACCCAAGAACCAAATCAACATCCTCAAAGTGCCACAATGGCCCACTGATCATTCTTGCCACATGCCCCTGGCCGAAAACTATTTATCAAACCCCGCTTGATTACCATGCACCACGTGCCATCAACATCACATGATACCTTTCCAAACAGGTTCAATATATCATTAAGTCAATATTAACATTTGATTGTCCAAAATCATGTCATGAGCACGAGCGTGTCTAAGCAACATACTACAACGATCTAATTTCCCATGTTGGCAATTTAATAATGTCCAACTAGTAAACCACAACTAGGGTGACAAGGGGTCATGGCACATATTTAAGTAATCAAGGTGTCATACAGCAAATTGGTATTTATCTAATTCCCCATATTTAAATAAAATATTTTCTAATTGAACTAGCATGCAATAGGTTAAATCAAAATAGATTTCAAAATAGGATCAACATGGTCAAAGCACAACTTGCCTTCAAAAAGTACTTGCTCTTGGTCTTGAGTTGGATCCTGAGTCAATACTTCTCCTTCGAATCCTTCCGGCACTTCAACGTCTACTCGTAAAGCGTGCAAATAGCAATACACAAATAAACAATAGGCAAAAAGTGTCCAAACATCCAAATAAATTCCATAAACAGAGAGAACATAATTTTATGAATTTTTAGAAACTGGAATCGTCAAATTTGGAGTTAAAACACAAAAGTTATGATTATTTAAAGTTTAAATAATCAATTAAATAATTTTACAGAGAAAAACTTTAGTCCAAAAATTAAATAAAATTCATATTTAGGTAGATCTCAATTTTATACAAATTTAGAAATTTGAATTACTCAAATCGGAGTTGAAACGCAAAAGTTATAAGCGTTTGAAACAAAATCTGAAATCATTATTTCGAATTAATAAATCATTTTCTTTTTCGGAAATTAATTATTGCGTCAGCGAGGACACGTGTCGGCTCCTCGATTGGTCGGCCGACGCCACCGCTCATGGGCTCGATCCACGGCTTGGCTCGGTCCACGGTGGACTCGGTACACGGCTCGGTCGGTAGCCGGTGGGATCCTCGGTGACGCCAAGATCGACGCGTCATCGTGCTGCGGACGCCATCGACATGCGGGTTCCCACCGTGACGTCGGCGGTGACGTCATGGTGCGGTTCGGTTGTCCCGGCCGACACGCTGGCCCCGCGTGTCGAGACACGCGCCACGCTGCGGGCGCCGCTTAGGCACACGTGGCACGATGCGTGCCGTTGATTTGAAATCCGACAAGACGGATCGGATCTAGGTTCACGTTCAAAACTACACGGTGATCACGGGCCGCTCGATCTAGATCGGACGGTCCAGATCTACCCTAGGCTAACACCGCTATAAAGTGCACGATGATCGTGGGTCGCTGGATCTAGATCCAACCGTCCCGATCCGATCTAGGTTTTAGGGTTTTGGTTGCCGCGTGGGCTCACCTGGATCGTTGGATTTCGATCGGACGGTTGACGTGCTTCGAGGGTGACGATGGCGTTGTGGTGGCGCTGCTCCGCCGGAGTTGGGGAAGGCGACCACGGCGACGGCGCCTTGGGGCTTCTCCGACGAGATGAAAGGCACTCACGGGTGCGTCTCAAAGCGAGGAGTCCTGGACTGCGTTTCGGTGGCGGCGAGACGGCTCGACGACGGCGCGGGCGAAACCGGGCGAGAGAGGGAAGGAACTACGGCGAGCAATTGCAGCTGACGTGGCGGCGCTAGGGCTCAAACTTGAGGCAAAAGATGCGCACGGCAAAGGGCTTCAACGGGTGGCCTCGGGCTTTAAATAGTGCTCGGCGGCGCGCAATCCGTGAAACCCTAACGGACACGGCGGCTACGTGGCGGCGCGATCTGAGCCGGACTCGGGAGGACGACGAAATCGTGGCCGCCGCGTGGCCTCGATCCACGGCCGAGATCGCGCGGGCGGCACGGTCCGGCCGGATCAGGTTGGATCGGTCGGCGCCAATTTCCGGCCGTTGGATTTCGATCCAACGGTTCGGATCGATCAAGGTTCGACCGGATCACGTGGCTCGGGTCGGACTCGAGTCCGACTCGGGTTCCGACTCGGTCGGATGAATAGTACTTGACCCAACTCGAATTTCCAGCGATTTAATAATTAAAATAATTCCCAGTAATTCATTTAATTCATTAAAAATAGCAAAAGACTCAGAAAAATTCCAGAAAAATTCTGGAAAATATTTTGGATCATTTTGGACTCAAATAAAATATTTCCAACAAAATTTTATTTGCAAAGTTTAATTCTTTAATTATTTCAAAATGGAATAAATTCAAATAAATTCCAAATAAATCCAAATAAATTCCAGAAAATTCCAAAAATTCACCAAAGTGCCAAATCACACATGAATTTAAGAAAAGCAAAATTTTGGGGTGTTACAAACCTCCCCTTAATAGAATCTCGCCCCGAGATTCGTGGCTCACTACTGAGAATAGGCTTGGAAACTCTTTCTTCAAATCCTCTGGGCTCCCATGTCGCCGCTTTCTTCATGATTGCTCCACTCGAACTCTCTGAAACGGGTTGACTTATTTCCGGTCTCTCGATCCATAGTGTCCAAAATCTTTACGGGATGCTCCTTGTAAGTCAAATCTTCTTGCAACTCAATTGACTCTAGCGGTGTCTGCTCTCAGTACTCGGAGACACTTCTTCAATCGGGACACATAGAATACGTCATGCACTCGCTACTTAGCGTGGCAACTCCGGTGATAAGCAACCGCCTCTGCGACTCAAAATCTTAAATGGTCCAACATAACGGGTGCAAGTTTCCCTTTGGCATGGAACCTCTTAACTCCCTAAGAGGCGTAACTCGAGGTATACAAAGTCTTCTCGGTTCAAAACTCAAGTCTCGGCGACGGTTGTCAAGATAACTCTTACATCGTGATTGGGCGATCTTCAACCTTTCCCTAATCATGGCAATCCGCTCTTCACCTCTTGAAGAATATCAGGCCAAGACACGGCGCTCGCGGGCCTCTCATTCCAATTCAATGGCGTCCGACAGTGGTCGCCCATACAAAGTGCCTCAAATGGTGACATCTCAGAACTAGCCTGGTAACTATTGTTGTAACCGAACTTCGGCATACGGCAAACTCTTATCCCAAGAGGTAGCATAAGCCAATGCATAAGCTCTTAACATATCCTCCGTAATCTGATTGACTCTTTCTGGCCTGTCCATCCGCCTGTGGATGATAAGCTGAATCGAAGTTCAAGCGGGTTCCCATGGCTTCATGCAACTTATTCGAGAATCTTGAGGTAAATTGGGTACCTGTCTCGATATACAATCCTCTTTGGCACTCCGTGCAAGCAGACGATCCCGATCACGCATAACTCGCTAACTTATCTCCGAGTAAGTGGTCTTCACGGGATAAAATGGGCTACTTTGGTCAAACGATCCACTATAACCCATATGGAGTCATAACCTCCTTGAGTCTTAGGCAAACCGGTAATGAAATCCATTAGATTTCCTCCCACTTCCACTCGGGTATTTTCAATGGTGTAGCAATCCCGCTGGTCTCTAATGCATTGCCTTGACTCGACATACGCCGCACAATGCAACATGCTCCTGCAACTTCACGCTTCATGCTCGGCCACGAATCTTTCCTTCAAATCCCGATACATTTTGGCGCTTCCAGTGATGAATTGAGTACTTGGAGTCATGGGCTTCTTCCAAAATCGCTTGCCTTAGCTCCTTTTGTTCGGCACACAAATGCGATCCTTCATCCATAACGTGCCTTGCTCATCCAACCTGAAGTCCTCTCGCCTTGCATTCCTCCTTGATGGACTTAATCCTCGCGGATCTTGTCATCATCCTTCGCCCTTCCCGATCCGGTCCTCTAGGGTAGGCTTCACTTCCAATGCGCCAAGAATCCGCTAGGTACCACCTCAATCTTCATTCTCTGAAAATCCTCACATAACTCATCCCGACTTGTGGCTAGCAACACACTCACGGTATGGCTTTTCCGACTCAAGGCATCGGCAACTCACGTTGGCCTTCCCGGATGGTAATGGATTCCAACATTGTAGTCCTTGATCAACTCTAACCATCTCCTCGCCTCATGTTCAGATCCGATTGGGTGAATATGTATTTAAGGCTCTTATGATCCGTATACACTTCACATCTGTTCCGATCGAGATAGTGACGCCATATCTTCAAGGCATGCACTATGGCGGTGACTCTAGGTCATGCGTCGGATAATTTTCCTCATGCGGCCTCAATCGCCTTGATGCATAGCGGCGACCTTTCCATTCTGCATCAAAGACACATCCAAGTCCTTGGCGCGATGCGTCACAATAAATATCAAAGCTTTGATTAACATCCCAGAGAACTAACACCGTGGCGATGTCAATCGCTTCTTGACTCACAAATCCTTCCTCACATTCTCGTGTCCATGCAAACTTCTTCTCCTTTTTCAGCAATTGCGTAAGAGGTTTCGCAATTGTCGAAAAGCCTTCAATGAAACGGGCGGTAGTATCCTGCCATTCCAAGGAAACTCGGATCTGGGTCACGCCTTCTACCGCTCCCAATGTAACACGCTTCTACTTTGCTTGGATCAACGGCGATTCCTTCATGCGGTCATTACATATCCAAGAAACTCCACCTTGTCCTTCCAAAAATCACACTTACCGAACTTGGCGAAGAGTTGCTGTTCCTCAGCCTTTTCCAAAACTCGCCTCAAGTGTTCGGCATGTTCATCCTCTGTCTTGGAGTAGATTAGGATATCATCTATGAACACGACAACAAACTTGTCCAAATACTCCATGAACACCTTATTCATCATATTCATGAAATATCTTTGGCGCATTAAATCAGTCCAAAAGACATAATCAGAACTCGTAATGTCCATATCTTGACGAGAATGCAGTCTTCGATATCTTCTGATCTGATCTTCAATCGATGGTATCCCGATCTCAGATCAATCTTGAGAAAACTCCGCCTCCTCTCGGTGATCAAACAAATCATCAATCCTGGGTAGCGGATATTTATTCTTCACGGTGACTTCATTGAGTGCTCTGTAGTCAATGCACATCCCGAAACTCCCGTCCTTCTTCTTGACAAACAAAGCGGTGCTCCCCACGGCGACTAACTCGGTCTGATAAATCCTTTCTCCATTAACTCTTCTAGCTGTTTCTTCATCTCTACCAATTCTTCGGTGGACATCCGATAGGGTCTCTTTGCTATCGGTCTGCATTGTACAAGCTCTATCACAAACTCTATGTCCCCGTCTCGCGGCATACCAGGTAGATCTTCGGGAAAAACATCCGGGTACTCATTCACTACCGAGACATCCTCTATGCCGATTGTCTTGATCTTGTTAACCATCATCTGTCCATCTCTAAGCTGCGGTGGCTTGAAATTCCACTTTCCTTCCACACGGGCTCTCAACTGAGATAGTCCTTCGTCCACAATCCAACACGGCTCTGTGCTTGGATAACCAATCCATTCCCAAAATAACATCTAAGGTCTGGGTCTCCAAAATAATAAGGTTCGCTAGGAAATCTATTCCATCTATTAGTATTCTCACCCCGGAACATCCTACTTTCGTTCGGAGTTCGAAACCAGGGGTTTGAACTAAAAGCATGCATCTAAGTCTTGCAATCCCCAAATCGTTTCTAGCAGCAAAGCTTTGTGAAACAAACGAATGCGAAGCTCCAGAGTCAAACAAAACTGTTGCAGGTACTGAGTTAACAAGTAACTTACCCGACGACGTTCGTAGCATTCTCGCAGTGCATCTGCGGTGACATGGTTGACTCGGCCTCTCACCACGATGCAGGATGTGGCTCTGGTGCCGGGCGTCCTAGCTGGGTGGATCCTAGATTGAAGCGAATCGGGTCACTCTGCTTTGTCTTCTTTGGGCAATCATGGCAAAGTGTCCTGGCTCGTTGCAATTGTAGCAGCTGCCTCACGGTTCCTTCTTGCCGATCGCTCGAGCAGCGCTTCTAACGGGGCCGGGTCTGGTAGTTTTGATTGGCGGTTCTTGGTGCCGTGAGCGGTGTCCTTGTAGCATTCTCGTGGCTGGAATCAAAACTGATTTGGTGCGACTCAGACGCCGCTATGCGTTCCTCGACGTGATCCTCGCTGTTGCATCTGCGCTTCTCGTTCTCATCCGGTTCCTTGCGCTTGTCCTCAAGAATAAGCGCCTTATTCACCAACTCTTGGAAATCTGGGAAGGTGTGGGTGATCAGTCCTACTTGTAGTCTGAGTTAAGTCCCTTCATGAAGCGAGGCCCATCGGCTTTATCTGTCGCTACATCCTCAGTGCGTAGCGTGCTAGCTTTGTGAACTTGTTCAGGTAGCTCGACCACCGGCTGATTACCTTGCTTCAGTGCTCTGAACTCTTCCTTCTTGAGATCCATGATTCCTTCAGGCACGTGATACTGACGAAACGCAGCTGTGAACTCCTCCCAAGTGATATCTTGAGGGTTCCCTTGCGTGGCACAGAAGTTCTCCCACCATTCTGGCCAATGTTCCTTTCCAACTGATGAGAAGCGTAAAGTACCTTCTCATTTCCTATGCATTGAGCAATGTGTAGCTTCCTCTCTATTGACCTTAACCAATCATCGGCCTCCAATGGATTGGCATTCCCAGATAAAGTGGGTGGATGAGTCCTCATGAACTCTGACAGTCTTGTATTCTGGCGTTGTCCCTGATTAACTTGATTAGCGATGGCTTGAGCGATGGACGTTTGCATCTGTTGCATCATAGCATGCATCAATCGAGTCCGAGCAAATGAGAAAAGCTACAAATTCTGCATATCGATGGCGGTCTTTGGTGCTCCATCATTGGGGTTTTTTGCTGGGCGAGAACCACTTCCATTGCTTCCAAAGTTTCCGCGGGTGTTCACCATCTGTTGGTTTGCTCTAAGTTTTAGAGATGAGGGGGGAAACAAGAATAGACAAGTAATATGGGACTTATGCGGGGCGAAAGGTGTAACTTTAAGGTCCAACTTTATTATTGATATTAATAACTTGGTATGGTTGCTTACAATGCCTAAGGGCCTTGCAACACATACTGCACACTCAGCAAACAATGAAAATCCAAATCGAACTAACACTGGAGTCTAACGCCTAAAGGGCGACTCTTTATTCTAAGACGCGACTCGGCGAAGGAGTTTCTCTATAAAACCTACGCTCACTCATCGAGAAAACCTCCACGACCTGGGTATGGATGCTGCGGCATAGGCGCGAAACGATTGCCATGTCCAGCAACTGTGTCATCTGTGGTAGTCGAAGAAGCAGTGTCCTCATCGAGATCTGACTCCTCCGGATCCGCTCGTAGCTCGAGTAATCTTGGCTCGTTCCGGTCCGCATAAGGCCATCTCCAACTCGTCAATTCTTCGCAGAAGGTGTGACACATACTCTTGAGCTTCCCGCCACTTGTTCTTCTCTGTTGTGATCTCCTTGCGGGCCTTCAGCTCCTTGCTTGTATCATCAGTACATCCTCCTGGCGACAACAAGTCGTGCCAAGCGTGGTGACCATGGCATCCTCATCCCGAATCGCCGCCTTCGGGTCAAGAAGGTTATCGCTGCGCGGGTGATAACGGAACACCGTGCTCTCCAACTCTCTAAGCGTAGATACGGGTAATGTGCCGCATTGCTCGTCGTGATACTTCTTGGATACCCATCTGCATTGTAGACCTCCTGGCAAAGGCAGTTGTATCGGCGATTGCCTGGGCCCTTCTTGCTAGCAGGTACCTCAATCTTCACGTCACAAGCTTTGATCAATCCTGCTTGTCTGATCACTTCCACTTGGTATTGTGGCTTTTCAAAATCTCCGAGAGTCTGTAGCATACGCCAAAGTTCTCAAGGGCGTGACCAACCTCGGTCGACGTAGTTGAACTCTCCCTCCATCTGTCACAAGAGTGCTCACGTAAGAACTCAAATTTTTAATTCGTGGGCAAGGTAAGGAAAAATTCAGCAAGAGACAAGAAAAGAAAGAATGGGATAAGTCGAGATGTCATTTCTTGTCTTGACAAACTTTAGCTTTAGAAAATAGGTTTTATCCTCACTACGACCATTCTAGCTAGGGTTGAGCCTACGGTCAAGTATGGCTCTGATACCACCTCTGTCGGGACCCGAATTTGCAAATCCGGACCCTCTGTGTATTCGGCACTAGTCGAGAACGCAGCTAGTGCACACAGCCTTAACATCGGTAAATATCACAATCATACCACTCGATACTAATAAAGTACTTTTATTTAAGTAGTCAAACTGGTTACTCGACCTTAAGGTCAAATTACAAACGACGCCTCAGTGGCTAAACTTATTAAAAGAGAAATAGTAGCAATGAAAAATAAGATAACCGTGGCGCCATTCAAGATACCACAGTAACTCGACCGGGCTCGCTCCCTATGTAGAGCGGTTCCTCTTGGAGCTCCTCCTCCAAAGTGGTGTAGTCTCCTCTTCAACTGGTGTTGTATTGTGGCAAGGGTGAGTACTTGGTACTCGGCAAGTCATGCATGAATGCGAGCTAATATACTATATGCATGGCTTGGTACAAAGGAATAGCTCAAGGTATATTTGCAGTAAAACTTGACATTTAACAAGTATCATAAATAGATTCAAAGCGAGAAATAAGTAAAGCATAGATAACTTTTCAAGGAGTTTAATAAACATCTTTTCCAGCCTAATCCACATTTCCATCAACATCATTATTAATCCAACCCAACCTTTCAAATCCAAGTTATTTTTGAGAAAATCTAACTCTTGACTGTAATTCCCGAGCGATGTCCAATACCGCGGACACGGCTATTCGAATAGATTCTACACTCTGCAGAGGTTATGCACCTTACCCACAAGATACAGTCAAACACCACAAAGGCGAGTTCAGTAACAAAGTCTTTGGAAACTTCTAACAATACAAGCGGTCCTCCCGGTTATTGCACGCTAACCCTTCCCTTAGCTAAGGCGAAGTTTAGGCCAATCAGCCGATTAGATGGGTACTGGCCTCGGCCCAGACGCCCCTGCACAACTTACACAAAGGGTGTAGTTGACCTCCCGAGGTCCCACAGTGCACGTTATTAGCAACTTAGTCAACTAGGTCCGTCCCATTCTGAGACATGTGGTTGCACGTTAGACCCAGTTCAAAGGCTTGCAAGGTGAAGTCCTTAGGGTGACCAGGGCAAGACTACGAAGAACCAAATCAACATCCCCAAAGGCCACAACCGCCCACTGATCATTCTTGCCACATGCCGGCCGAAAACTATTTATCAAACCGATTGATTACCATGCACCACGTGCCATCAACATCACATGATACCTTTCCAAACAGGTTCAATATATCATTAAGTCAATATTAACATTTGATTGTCCAAAATCATGTCATGAGCACGAGCGTGTCTAAGCAACATACTACAACGATCTAATTTCCCATGTTGGCAATTTAATAATGTCCAACTAGTAAACCACAACTAGGGTGACAAGGGGTCATGGCACATATTTAAGTAATCAAGGTGTCATACAGCAAATTGGTATTTATCTAATTCCCCATATTTAAATAAAATATTTTCTAATTGAACTAGCATGCAACAGGTTAAATCAAAATAGATTTCAAAATAGGATCAACATGGTCAAAGCACAACTTGCCTTCAAAAAGTACTTGCTCTTGGTCTTGAGTTGGATCCTGAGTCAATACTTCTCCTTGAATCCTTAAGACTTCAACGTCTACTCGTAAAGCGTGCAAATAGCAATACACAAATAAACAATAGGCAAAAAGTGTCCAAACATCCAAATAAATTCCATAAATAGAGAGAACATAATTTTATGAATTTTTAGAAACTGGAATCGTCAAATTTGGAGTTAAAACACAAAAGTTATGATTATTTAAAGTTTAAATAATCAATTAAATAATTTTACAGAGAAAAACTTTAGTCCAAAAATTAAATAAAATTCATATTTAGGTAGATCTCAATTTTATACAAATTTAGAAATTTGAATTACTCAAATCGGAGTTGAAACGCAAAAGTTATATGCGTTTGAAGTTTGAAACAAAATCTGAAATCATTATTTCGAATTAATAAATCATTTTCTTTTTCGGAAATTAATTATTGCGTCAGCGAGGACACGTGTCGGCTCCTGATTGGCTGGCTGACGCCAGTAGGCTCATGGGCTCGATCCACGGCTTGGCTCGGCCCACGGTGGACTCGGCCCACGGCCGTCGACAGCGGGATCCTCGGGTGACGCCAAGATCGACGCCATCGCCGTGCTCGGACGCCATCGACATGCGGGCCCCACCGTGACGTCGGGCCGTGACGTCATGGTGCGGTTCGGTTGTCCGTGACACGGGCCCCGGCGTGTCGAGACACGCGCCACGCAGCGTGGCGGCTTAGGCACACGTGGCACGATGCATGCCAGTTGATTTGAAATCCGACGGCACGGATCGGATCTAGGGTTCACGTTCAAAACTACACGGTGATCACGGGCCGCTCGATCTAGATCGGACGGTCCCGATCTACCCTAGGCTAACACCGTTATAAAGTGCACGATGATCGTGGGCGCTGGATCTAGATCCAACCGCCCCGATCCGATCTAGGTTTTAGGGTTTTGGTTGCACGCGTGGCTCACCTGGATCGTTGGATTTCGATCGGACGGTTGGCGTGCTTCGAGGGCTTACGATGGCGTTGTGGTGGCGCCGCCCGCGGAGTTGGGGAAGGCGACCACGGCGACGGCGCCTTGGGGCTTCTCCGACGAGATGAAAGGCACTCTCAGTGCGTCTCAAAGCGAGGAGTCCTGGATCTGCGTTTCTGCGGATACGAGACGGCTCGACGGCAAGCGGGCGCGGCGAAACCAAGCGAGAGAGGGAAGGAACTACGGCGAGCAATTGCGGCTACGTGGCGGCGCTAGGGCTCTGAAACTTGAGGCAAAAGATGCGCACGGCAAAGGGCTTCAACGGGTGGCCTCGGGGCTTTAAATAGTGCCTCGGCGTCGCGCGCAATCCGTGAAACCCTAACGGACACGCGGCCACGCTGGCGGCGCAGCGATCCGAGCTGGACTCGGGAGGACGACGAAATCGTGGCCGTCCGCGTGGCCCCGATCCACGGGCCGAGATTGCGCGGCGCTGTCCGGCCGATCCGGTTGGATCGGTGCGGCTAATTTCCGATCAGTTGGATTTCGATCCAACGGTTCGGATCGATCAAGGTTCGACCGGATCACGTGGCTCGGTCGGACTTCGAGTCCGACTTTCCGACTTCGGTCGGATGAATAGTACTTGACCCGACTCGAATTTCCAAATGATTTAATAATTAAAATAATTCGATAATTCATTTAATTCATTAAAAATAGCAAAAGACTTCGTAAAAATTCTAGAAAAATTCTGGAAAATATTTTGGATCATTTTGGACTCAAATAAAATATTTCCAACAAAATTTTATTTGCAAAGTTTAATTCTTTAATTATTTCAAAATGGAATAAATTCAAATAAATTCCAAATAAATCCAAATAAATTCCAGAAAATTCCAAAAATTCACCAAAGTGCCAAATCACACATGAATTTAAGAAAAGCAAATTTTTGGGGTGTTACACCCATCTTCCGAGCCAGCACTTGCCTCGAATGTTGGCGTAGACTTAGGCTCTCTTCCGGGTGGTGCTGGGATCCGTTGTTCAGGAGCTCCATCTTCCGAGCCAGCACCTGCCCCGGATGTTGGTGCAGACTTAGGCTCTCCTCCGGGTAGTCTTTGGGGTCAGTAGGAAGCTTGAGGATGAAATTCAAGAAGTCTAAGGTTTGTTACCCTTGACTCTTGTTCTTGTCACTTTGCATGTGTGCCAACATATCGTCCCATTGGTGAGTCAGTGGCTCCTCTCACGGACGTTCAGTGGAGGCATCTTACGAGAGAGGAGGCTCCAGGTCGGCTTCTCCGGGAGGCTTGCCAGCGTCTTTGCCTCGCCGTGAGATCTTGGCCGGCGAGAGGAGCAGCGTTCAAGCTATTGAGGCACATTCGGAGGTCTGATAGCGAAGACCAGCCGGTCAGTCGGCCCAAAGTGGAGGAGATTCATCGAGAACACCCTCCGCTCGGTCCTCTCCCGGAGCCACCGACTCAGACAATGTGGTGGGGAAAAGATTCCGATTGGGATGGAATGGAGGAGGATGAAAAGGCGGAGGTAGCTGCCCGAATGGAGCTGTATGAGCTCACGGTGAAGTGTAGCCGGCTGGTTCGGGTGAGTCCTTCGATCTCCCCTTCCTCAATATATCTTTGAGGTGCTGACTCCTTGCCGGTGGTCTGCTGTGATGCCCAGGATATGGGAACCCGCTCCGAAAAGAGGTCAGACTTCTTCCGGAAGGTGTTGCCTAAGCTGAAGGACCACCAAAAGTACGAGGACGAGCTAATCGAGCTCAGCCGGACGCGATGGAAGGAAGTCCATGAACTTGAGGCTCAATGCATGGGCCTCCGCGAGGAAAAGTCGAAGCTTGAGTGGTCACTGCAAGTTATGAACCTCCACAGGCCTGGGGCAGGTGCTTTCTCCTTGAACGGTCAGAAATGTGTCTGACTTTCCGTGCTTTCAGAGCGTGACTCGACAATCGCCGAGCTCAGGACACAGCTGGAGGCTTCAAAGAGTTCTAACCTTGAAACTCGGACTAGCTTGGAGAGGACACAGTGAGAACTGGATGGTAAACTTCTCAATTCAAATTAGACGTGTTTCGAGCCGGGTGCGCTTTTTGGTGACAGCTTGGCTTTGGTGCAGAATACAAGGAGAAGGTGACCGCCAGAACGGCCGCACTGAGCTCGCGTGCCGCTTCATGCGAGCGATCCTGCACCTTCGCATATCGAGGGAGCCGACCGAGCCAGGGAGACGATGCTGCTCCGCTTTCTCTCGAGGAGCTGACAGGATCAAGGCTTACGCAATGGAGTCGACGACCATGAGTGCTAATCAGGCGTTGGCAGTGGTCAAATCTCATTATCCGAGAGTTGACCTTGAAGCTGTTAAAGAGGGTTTTGCCTGTGACTAAGACAAGGCCAACGCGCTCCTTGAAGAGGTTTCCGGTACATCACAGGCTTTGCTGGAGAATCTTGAATTCTGAATTTGATGTGAATCTTCGTGCCGAATGCTGACTAGTCTCATTTGCACTTTGCTGGGTTGGATAGCGCTTGGGATAGCACTTGTCGCCCTCGTGGCTGAGTGGTTCAGCCCCCGAGCTCCAGGACTTACGTCGTCGCTTTCTCGCCCCAGGCACGCTTTTTCGAGTGGCTGGTGTCCAGCCCTCGAGCGTTGGGACTTACGTCGTCGCCTTCTCGCCCCAGGCACGCTTTTCCGAGTGGCTGGTGTCCAGCCCTCGAGCGTCGGGACTTAGGTCGTAGCCTTAGGTCGTAGCCTTCTGGCTAAGTGGTTCAGCCCCCAAGCTTACGTCGTTGCCTTCTCGCCCCAGGCACGCTTTTCCGAGTGGCTAGTGTCCAGCCCCCGACTTCTCGCTTAATTGGGCCAAATGAGCGGGAAGGCTAAATTAAATTGAACCAAGTTGAACTAAACCTGACACGTGTCTGGCGAAATATCTCTTCATCCTGTTCAACGTGTTGATCTTCTATGGTATTTGCGTATCCGCCTTGTTTTTTGTGCCTCATTGATTATTGGGGGGCGCGTTTGAATGCCCTTGGAGGCGCTTCGATTTCCGGAGCTGGGGTTGGCTTATAAATAGGATGTCACCGCTGATAGAGCGATCATCCCTTTCTTAAGCTTCTCCCTTTCCTTCTTGAAGATCTTCTGAACTGCCACTTCTCGCTTAATGTCGGCTTTCTTTCGCCACCGTTTCCATGACATGTACAGTGATCCTGAAGACGCGGAGCTGTGGCTGAACTTTAACTTTGCGGTGATAGAGCGGGAGGAGGAGAAGGCGGATATCAGGGATACCCGCGCCGTTGCTGCCCTGATTGAGGCGGTGCCGGCGCTGGAAGAGGTAGCGAACGTCATCAAGGACATGCTGGGGCGCGAGCGCCGTGACGCCGCGGCTATTGAGGCCCTTCTTCTGTTGAGGCCCTCACTTTGGGTGGTCGCGGACTTGATCCGCGAGGCCCTGGGCCGCGCGCGTCGCAATTAGCTCTCTGCACCGGTCTCTCCCTGCACTGGCTCCTCGCACTGGTCTCCCCGCAAAGACTGGCTCCCCTTTTAGCGCGAGAAAAAAAGAAAAAAGAAAAAAGGATTAGCAATGTGAATTACTGATTCTATGAAATAACATATGGGATCGGTGCCATTTATATAGCTCTGTGTTTGATTGTTTTTCTCAGAGACTATTTGCTCTAATCAATAGCTTTAGCCTCTACACGAGGTGCTGGAGGGTCGAATTTCTACCGATTAGGGACTAGTGATTCGGATTTCTGTGTCCAAAAGTATTTATGGAACTGCAAACCGTCGTTCTCGAGCGGTTAGTGCCTTCTTCTAGCTTCGTCTTTCCTTCTTCGTGTGCTGATACAAACGTCCGGATCTTGCCGCTTGTCGCGGCCTTACCTCGAACATGCGTTTCCGCATAATTTGTATCAGCACAATTTTGGATTAGACGCTACGTTAGCAGGGTGATAACCACTCGGGATTGACTTGGTGACAGTATAGTGAGATAGATCAAAGAACCAGATAGTCGGAAAATTCATTTAATGCATGGGAGCTGGATACATAGCTTAAGCGTAGAAGCAACGTAGCTGTTCGGCGTTCCAAGTGTTCGCCAGGACTGCGCCGTCTTGGCGCCTAAACCAATAGGCTCCCGGGCGGACTACCTCCTCCACGATGTAAGGTCCTTCCCAGGTCGGGGAGATCTTATGCTCACTTTTTTGATTCCTCCTAAGGACCAAATCTCCCTTGGAGAAGATACGACTTCGGACATTGCAGGAGTGGTAGCACCGAAGACCCTGGAGGTATCTAGCCGACCGAATTGCTGCAACATTTCTGGCTTCCTTGAGTTGATCAAGCTCCACCAATCGGCTTCCCTCCGACTCGGCTTCTTTATAATTCCGGACCCTCAGGGATCCGAATTCCATTTCCGTTGGCAAAACCGCCTCGGAGCCATAGACCAGGAAGAAGGGAGATTGTCCAATCGCTCTGCTGGGGGTGGTTCTGAGCCCCCAGAGCACTGATGGCAACTCTCTCACCCATCGCGCGGCGTATGGTTTGAGGCGATCGAAAATCCTGGTCTTCAGTCCGTGAAGGACCAAACCATTGGTCCGCTCGACTTGCCCATTGCTTCTTGGATGACCCACCGACGTGAAGCAGATTTTTATTCCCATGTCGTCGCACCACTCTTGGAATTCTTCACCACGGAATTGTGTGCCATTATCCGTGATGATGCGGTTAGGTACGCAAAATCTGACCACGATATCTCGAAAGAATTCCTTGGCCTTAGCTGCCGTGATCGTGGCGACTGGTTTGGCTTCGATCCACTTGGTGAATTTGTCGATGGCCACGAAGAGGTAGGAGAAGCCGCCCTTGGCCTTTTTGAGGGGTCCGACTAAGTCGAGCCCCCAGACTGCGAAGGACCAGGAGATAGGGATGGTTTGCAGTTCCTGCGCTGGCAGATGTATCTGTCAGGCGTAGAACTGGCAACCTTCACACGTGCGAACGATTTCTTTGGCATCTGTTACCGTGAGCGGAAGAAGCCTTGCCGGTATGCCTTGCCGACCAAAGCACTCGACGCGGCGTGGTGGCCACACTCTCCCGAGTGGATTTCCTTGAGCAATTCTCTTCCCACTTGCTCCGGGACGCACCGCTTGAGGACACCGGAGGCGCTCCTTCGAAAGAGCTCTTCTCCGATAACCACGTAGGACCTGGCTTGTCGCGAAACACGCTCAGCTAGAGTGGATTTTTCGGAAGCTTCGCCTCAAGAGATAATCCACATACGGGTCGCCCATCGGGGTTGGTAACTAGGACTTCTGCCTCGGGGATCTTGCTCAGCTCTTGTGGCTTGATCGCCGAGGGCTCATAAAGTTCCTGGGTGAACACGCCACTTGGGACCTCCGCCCGAGTGGTTCCTATCTTCGCCAACTCGTCCGCCACTTCATTGTTACGGTGCAGGACATGAACTAACTCCAATCCATCGAACTTGTTCTCCAATTCTCGGACTTGCTGACAGTATGCCGCCATAGTCTGATCGACACAGGACCAGTCCTTCTGCACTTGGCTAACCACTAATTGGGAGTCTCCGCGAACCGCCAGTCGCCGGATACCGAGCGATATGGCGATGCGGAGCCCATGAATGAGGGCTTCATATTCTGCGGCGTTGTTCGAGGCCAGGAAATGGATGCGAAGAACGTACTTGAGCTGATCTCCCTTTGGTGAAATGAGCAGAATTCCAGCTCCCACGCCGCTGAGCATGAGAGACCCGTCGAAGTACATCGTCCAATACTCCAGCTCCCGCTCGACGAGGGGGGTCTGTAGCTCGGTCCACTTGGCCGTGAAGTCGGCCAGGGCCTGCGACTTGATGGCGGTGCGCGGCTTGAAAGAAATATCAAAGGCTCCAAGCTCGGCCGCCCATTTCGAAATTCTCCCAATAGCTTCCCGATTATGGAGAATATCTCCTATCGGGAAGGAGGTCACTACCGAAATATGATGCCCCTGGTTGTAATGCTTCAATTTCCGCGACACGACCAGCACGGCGTAGAGCAACTTCTGTACTTGAGGGTACCTTATCTTGGATTCGCCCAACACTTCGCTGACGAAGTAGACTGACACGCACCGGATTGCGGTGCCCTGGCTCCTCCCGCTCCACGACTATCGCGGCGCTGACCACATGGGTCATTTCCGCTACGTAAAGTAGGAGAAGCTTCTCCGGCATTGGCAAAACCAGGATCGGAGGGGTGGAGAGGAACGCCTTGAGCTTCTCGAAAGCTTGTTGCGCCTCCACCATCCATTCGAATCGATCCTGCTTCTTGAGGAGTTTGAAGAAGGGCATCCCTCGAGTCCCCAGTCGAGAGATGAACCTACCAAGCGCCACCATGCACCCAGTGAGCTTCTGGACGTCCTTCTGGCTGGAGGGGGTGCCATCCTCATGATGGCCTCGATTTTTTCCGGATTTGCCTCGATCCCGCGATGAGAGACGATGAACCCGAGTAGTTTCCCGGAGGTGACCCCGAAGACACATTTCTCAGGGTTTAGTTTCACCCGGAACGCTCTTAGGCTGTCGAACGTCTCGGCGAGATCAGAGGTAAGGTTGCTTCTCGACTGCGTCTTGACCACTACGTCGTCCACGTAGGCCTCCATGTTGCGTCCGAGCTGATTGTGAAAACACCGCTGTATCGTGCGTTGATAAGTTGCACCAGCGTTTTTCAACCCAAACGGCATTGTGACGTAGCAATATGCTCCGAATGGAGTGATGAACGATGTCTTCTCGCAGTCTTCGACTCGAAGCTGGATTTGGTGATAGCCCGAATAGGCGTCCAAGAAGCTAAGGAGTTCACACCCGGCGGTGGAATCTACCACTTGGTCGATACGAGGCAACCCAAAAGGATCCTTTGGGCATGCTTTGTTGAGGTCGGTGTAATCAACACACATGCGCAAACTTTTATTCTTTTTGCGGACGAGTACAGGGTTTGCCAACCAGTCGGGGTGATACACTTCTCTGATGAAGCCTGCAGCTAACAGTTTCGTGATCTCCTCCCTGATGGCATCTCAGCGATCTTGAGTGAATCGCCGCAACCTCTGCTTGACAGGCTTGGCCGCTTGGTCCACGTTTAGCGCATGCTCGATCACCTCCCTGGGAACTCCAGGCATATCAGACGGCTTCCAAGCAAAGATGTCCTTGTTTGCCTGGAGGAAGGTGATGAGCGCATCTTCCTATTTTTCTCCGAGCCCTGTCCCGATCTTGGCTGTTTGGGCCGAGTCGGACGGGTCGACGGTGATCATCTTGACGCCTTATTCGGGACTCAACCCGGGCTTCAGCGCCTTCCGAGTCGGGATGCTTGCTCCCTCGGAAGATTGGGCCACTAGCCGGATTAGTTCGCGACGCCTTGTGCTTCCCGACTTCGCCATCTCGCGATTCTCCTCGCCACAGGAAAAAGACTGCTTGACATCACCACGCAGCGTGATAATGCCATTCGGCCATGGCATTTTTAATGCCAGATACGCGTAATGGGGCACCGCCATGAATTTGGCTAGCGCTGGCCTCCCCAAGATTGCGTGATACGCAGTAGCGAAATCAGCCACCTTGAAGCTGAGGTTCTCGGTCCGGTAGTTCTCTCTCGTGCTGAAAGTGACTGGCAGAGTGATTTGCTCGAGTGGTGTCGCCGACGTCCCGGGAATCACCCCATGGAACGGTGACGACCCACGTTTCAGCTCCGACCTGGAGATTCCCATATCGTCGAGAGTTTTGCTGAAGAGGACGTTGAGGCCGCTCCCCCCGTCAATCAGCACCCTTTTGAGCTTGATGCCACGAACAACTAGCCCCAAGACGAGGGGATACCTGCCGAGAAACGGGACTCGGTCCGGGTGATCCGAGCGGTCGAAAGTGATCGCAACTTCAGACCACCGTATGTATCGGGGGGTCTCCGGCGCAATCGCATTGATGTCCCGAGCGGTAAGTTTTTCCTTCCGCTTGGACTCATACGCAGCCAAGCCCCCGAAGATATAATTGATCTCCAGCTCGGCTTCTTGATAGTCTTCCTCGGCTTCAAGAGAAGGTTGCTTTCCGACCGCTTCACTCGGCCCCTGCCCGAGCTGCCCCTTGGTCTCCCGGGCGAATCTTTTCAGGGTGAAGCAATCTTTGGCGGCGTGTCTTCCTTTTGGGTGGAAGGGACAAAGCGAGTTCATCACTTTGTCGTACCCGTTGGTCTTAGGGGCGTGCGTTTGGCCCCGTTCGGCGGTCGCCACCAGGTCTTGGCCCTTGAGCTTCTTCTCCTTTCGCCCGGAAGAGTCAGCGTGGTCCCCTCTCTCGTCGTGGCGTTCGGCCAAGGCTTCGAGGCCGACGCCAGAGCGATCCGCTAAGGCGAACAACTTGCAATCGGGTTGAGACTTCCGGACATCTTCTTAATGAGGTCGGGTCGCCGACTTCTTCCGGAAGGCGGCGACACGACCGCCTGCGTGACATCCTCGAATCAGGCTCTTCCTGTGCATGAAGCGCTTGACGAACTCCCGCAGGGACTCATTCTTCTTTTGGTGTAGCTGGTACAAATCCCAGGGGGTGTCGGGGCACTCATACGTACCTTGGAAATTTGAGATGAGCTACTCACACAGATCTCCCCAAGAATGAATAGAATTAGCTGGGAGCCTGGTGAGCCACGCCTGGGCCTGGGGCGAGAGAGTGACTGGTAGATAATTTGCCATCACGTTCTGATCTCCCCCTGCGGCCCTGACCGCTAGTGTGTATACCTGCAGCCAGGCTTCCGGGTCCCTGTCGCCGTCGAATTTAGTGATGCCTTTGGGGTTAAACCCGTCAGGCCAAACCACTCGGCCAGAGGTGGGGTGAACGACGACCCTTGATGACCTCATCGCGCCGCGCGGATGGTGAGCGAGGTGGGGGAGAGAGGGCCCGACGAGCGCCCCGATGCGCGGGGAGTACGCCAAAGCGCTCGTACTCGTCGGCGTGCCGGCGCTGCTCGTCTCTTTCCCGATCACGCCATCTCGCGTCGAGGTCAGAACGGAGGTCTCGATTGAGGCTGTGGTGCAGGTCTTCGTCGCGGTGAAACGCGATGCCCCGCTGGGGAGTTTCGATTCGGCCGATCGCTAGCCCGCTTGAGTTAGTCGGAGCGTGTGAGCGCGCCCTCGCCGGCTGGTCGGTCTGAGCTTGTTGCTGGATTGCTGCCGCAGTCACCATGGCTTTTACTTGGGCCATGATTGGTGCAGCCGGATTACCGACCTCCAGCATCGGGCTCAAGGTGTCCAGGAGCGTTTTGGACGCGACGATATTCTGCTGTGGTGTATGGAAAATAGCTTGGTCTCCCATTTTGACTTGCAGAATGTCCTCATTGACGTCGCGGGCGCGACCCCGAAGGGCTTGTACCCGTGTGTCGAGCTCCGGCTTGCCCCCGGGGTCGTGCTCGGCAGCCTCGAAGTCGCCGTGGCGCTGCTGCGATTCAGCACGCGAGCCTCCGATCACGCAGACTCGGTGGAAACTCCTGCAGCTCTCCAAGCTTTTCGACCCTACCGACGAATGAAAGAGCCTGGCCGGATAGCTCAAGGCGATCGGCGGTTCCGAGTGGCTTGGCAACGAGGACCCCCACCACCCGAAACTCGGCGCCTGTTGCGCCCACTGCCTGAGGGAACCGGGGTTTTAGCCCCCCGCTTGGTGTTTGCGAGCACGGAACGGCGGAACACCCCAATCCAGGCAGTGGTCGCAATGATGACTCCCCGGGGGTCTCCTCGTGCGGCGAGGCGTCCGCCTCAAGGAGGGAGAGACTCCCGAGGTCATCAGCGATGAAGGTCAGGCTTCCAAAATGCAAAACCTGATCTGGGGGGAAACTGTAGGGATTCCACTTGTGGTTGCCATCGAGCTTGACGGAGACCTTCGCACACCTCCCCTACCTGGCGCGCCAACTGTCGACGATTGGTTCCGCTGGCAATGAGATTTTGTGATTCGAGGGGGGGCTCGTGCGTGGTCAAAGCCAGATGGTAACACAGGATGCAAGGGCCAACTCTTTAGATAGGTTCGGGCTCTCACGGAGGAGATAATACCCTAGTCCTGTGTTCTTGGATATATGGGCATGTTCTTCCCTTTTTCTTCTGTTTTTCTCTCCCCTTTTTTAGGGTTGTTCCCTCCCCCTTTATATACTGGGGGAAGGGCACGTTACAAGAGGGCGCCACCTGGCCCTGGACCAGGTGGACTCATGAGTATGTTGTTTGTCTCTGTCTGCCGAACCCAACTACGTCCAGAGGATTTGGTCGTCTCTTTCCCGACCCGCACCTGCCGATTCGCCAGGGTCTGGTGACGCAGTCGCAGCGCCAGTGTCGCGAGCTTTACTTTAGGCGGGTTGTCTCCGACGCCCGCGGAGCTTTGCCAAGGAGGCGACCAGCTGCCTTGGAGAAGAAGTCGGGCCGTGGCTATGGGCTCTTCACAGCGCTTTCGAATTCTAGGCCCGATGCACCGTCCTGCCCCAGTTAGGCATGAGCTTCTCTGCGGGACCCCAGTCTCGGACATTCCACAGTATGCCTTGGGGAATATGGTTGTAGAGTTTTAGTGTTGATTAAAGGGGAAAGATCATGTTTTAATTTGGTGTTTAAGTGCAGTGATTAGATGGATTTAGGAAGATTGCAATTCGGTCTTGCATTCTGTTCTCGGATAGATTAGGTTGTCGATCTTCGGATGCGAAATACATAATTTTAGAAGCGTTTTCTGGAGACCTGGCTGTTGCGAAAGTTGTAGGTAATAGAATTACCTTTAATTGGGAACCAAAAATGCTAAATTCCGTTTAGCCATTTAAATGTTATGGTCGTTTTACCGAGCGCTATCCAATCTGTGACGTGAATGGTACAGTCTGTGATCAATTGTAGATTAGAGGATTTTAGAGGCCGAATCAATTTTCGCGAATACTTAGAAAAAAGTGGGAAATTTCCTGAGGTTCGATAAAATATACTCATTTACCTAATTTGGAGTTGTAGAACTCAAGATATGCTTATTGGAAGCCTGCTGTCCCTACATCTGGCTATTGCCATTAATCACCCACATCAAAACATAGTTTTATTTTCATTTTTATTAAACTACCAGTATCCTTTACTACTTAAAAAAACTCTTAGAAAGTTTCATAAAGAATGGTGGATGTCGGGGTGTATGTCGTTAACAATTTCTAGAGCATTACTAAGCACATGCAATTGGTAAACGATTATATCCCATCTAGCAATGTGTAACTATCCCTTCTTAGGGTTATTACGGAACACATATCAACATGATTAAGGAAATCCACCAACACGGGCTATAATTACCAGATAACACAAAATAGAGATTTATTCAAGTATAAGCATGTAGGAAGATCCTGAATCATATTTTAGTTGATTATGAAATTTGGGTTCAAGATGATCAAAGGGTGCTTGCCTTGCTCGCTTCATGGCGTATGCGGGATCGACGTCGTCAATGGCGGTGTCGGTAGCGTCAACGTCTGCACTCGCGTTAATAGGACACGACAAATAACAAATTTCAATGACAGTAAAAGAAACAAATCGAAGAACCAAATAAAATCATCACACATGCAAACAAAGCAATAATCGTGACTTTATCAGTTCATGTGGCAGTCAAGTCGTATAGTTCCATTCTAATGGTAGTAGTTCAAGATTACGTAACACTTAACCACTTTTCTTTGTGTATTATTTTTATTTTAATTTATGAATTCAAGAAGCTAAGATTGTGAGACTAAACATACTAAAATTCATTTTCAAGTTGCTATGCTACTTGTACTAATACCAATTAGTACATAAAGAAGCCTAATTTATTTTTGATAAAAGTTGTATAATACACCCTAACTATTATTTCATAATCTTGTTTTCTATGGTATAACTAGTATATTAAAACAAGCTTCACTTAATTTGAATGCTTTATGAAGAAGTTATAGTAATTTAAAGATTCATTGTATTGAATTTAACCTTAATAGGAAATTGTTACCATTCAATTCTAAATTCAAATCTAATTGCACATTCAGATATTATTTAGCATAATGATCCTAATAAAATTGATTTTACCTAATTTGGATGATTTATGAGCAAGTTATAGCAATTTTAATAATTCAATACATTGAATTTAACCCTAATAGGAAAGTCACACAAACAAGCTCCAAATGCAAATCTAATCACATATTCATATAGAATTTGTGAGACACCGGATCAGCTATCTGAAATCTCCTGTGTATTTCTCAGTACTAGTCCCAGATCGCTTGCTAGTACACACAATGCAGTGATGAAGTACCATTACCGAATAGAACGAAATTGTAACATAAACATAAAGTATTAGCCACATGGCTACTTATTACATCAAATGGTCACATGACCAAAGATCACGGCAGCGGAAACGAAACGACAAGTAATGAAACCCAAACAACTCCACAGGCGACGACTAGGAACGCACTTAGATGTCCTCGCGATCTTCTTCAAACTCCTCCGGGTGGAACTCTCCGTCTTCAACGGCATCCTGATAGTTTTCTGATGACAACATTTGTGTAGCATGTGAGCACAAAAGTACTCAGCAAGTCTGGGAAAGTATGCTCATGTAGGGCTTTCCAAGGTAGGCTTGATGTGGTTCATTTGCATAAAGCTAAGTTTCATCAAACCATACTTAATTATAAGTTTTACAAAGCATATTTTCGCAACCATTTTAACAATTGAATTATTTAATATTTCAGTAAGGGTTCTATCTACCATCACTAGTATAAAGGCTCTATCCACCACATTTTAAAAGATCGAGGTTATCCACACATGACTCTATCTGTCATGAAATAAAACAGGTTTCATCTACCTGGTTGGCTCAATCTGCCAATAAAACATTCGAGAGTTCTAACCACTCCCGAACCCCAAAACATCATTTATTTTCAAAATCAAAACCAAAACCAAAGTCTACCAGTATGAAAACATTCTTCACTTTTACCCTTGACCATAGGCACAGCTATTCGAATAGTTTTAACTCTGCAGAGGTGTACAATTTTACCCACAAGACATGATATTCTCTTGATGCCAAGCTATTAGCACACTTCCTTAGGTGTGCCGGCAGAGATATCATGACAAGGCCTTTACAAAGTATACGCCTAACCCGACTCACCCGCTGAGGTTTCACCGCTGTTAGGGTTCTATCTACCCAGTACAGAAGCCCCCTCTTGCGCCATGTGGGGAGTACAACTTGCCTCTATATGGCACCCACATTTCACCAATCAAGAGTCTAAGTTAGGTTTCTACAAATTATTCAGCCAACTCATACCCATTATAGACATGTGGTTGTACGGTAATGCTTAGAATGAGAATGATCATAAGCGTCAATCCTTAATTGACTTGAAGTGTACTTGCACAATAAAAACTAGTGCTCTTTCTGCACCCACCCGACATTCCACTCCGCCCAAGTCCAAATCCTTTTTATTTTTATTTTTATTTTTATTTTAGAAAAACAGTACCAAAAACTTTGTAATAATCCTTAAATCACTACTTTGACATATTTCCACCCATGGGTCATTTTCATCAATTTGCACACTAAGCATTTCTACCGTTCTAACCAACAATTATCACAATAACATAAGTATGACATAACAATGAGTCCTAGGGTTACAAATAAACATGGATAACAATAATCAAGGAGGTGATCACAATTCGGAATAACTAGCAATCTATATTTGACATACGATGATAAAGATAGCGATGCATGCGATAAAATATTATAAATCATTTGCAAACATGGAATCAAAATGCATCAAGGGATTTGCCTTCAGTCGCAGCGGGGATGTCAAAGTCTTGAAGTCCGGCGGCGGGGTCGGCGGACTCGGCGGGATCCTCGGCTACGCGCAAAACGGTACAACAATAAATAAAATAAAATAAAATCCAAAAATTATAAAACATATACTGGCAGGTAGATATTGAATTTAGATGAATTTAGGAATTTGAACGGAGTAAATCGGAGTTCGGATGGAAAAGTTATGACCGTTCAAAGTTGGAAAATCATGGAAATTGGAAAATTTGGAATATTCCGCAGAATCTTTATTTTCTCTAATTTCTGATTTTCTTGGAACCTATGACTAGTGGGGCCATGCTGTCATTGAGGGAGGGCTTCATCTCCATTGGCTTGCCATGGCTAAACGAAGGATGCCATGGAGCTTGGGGGCGCCAAGTAGCGGTTACCAGACGCCTAAGGAGGCGGCGGGGAAGCGATCTGGCGGCTTGGGCGGCGGCAACCGTGGCGGGCGTGGGCGCAGCGGCCAGCTGCACGGAAACGGCGGCGGCGGGCGTGGGGCAGAGCCGGCTGCCAGCTGGCGCCGGTCTGGCCGGTATGAGGCCAGAGGTTGTGGGTCGAGCGGCGAGAGCTGGCCTGAGCGGCGAGACGTGTTGTGGCCGCGCCATGCGACGCAACCAAGGCAAGAACAGAGCACGCCCAAAAACCCGAAAAATTCAAAAATTTGTGGAAAATTTAAACATGGCTTTGCCAATTGAATGAGGGATCAATTAGAGAGCATCTATAGGTGTTTAGGATTGCAAGGAATTGAACAATAGCTCACTGGGGAAGATGAATTTGATGACGAACAACGGTTCGGCCGACGAGGTTCAACCGTGAAATTCGATGTTAAAACTTGATGAAACCTAAAATTGATTGAGGGGTTCAATCCACGGTGTCCATACACACACAATGGTTCAAGCGGAATTGAGTTTGACTCACCGGAGAAGAAGATATGACGGCGAGACTAAGAACGGTGGTGGTCGCCGGTTTTCTCGATCTCGCGGATGATTGGTGAGGGAAGGCAATGGGAGGGTGTAGGTACTGGAAAGAGGGCTCCAACACGAAGTAAATGGAGGTGGAATCGTGCAAAATGGAGTTGAAACGGTCGAGTTATGGCCATTGAAGGCATTTTCGGTTTTTGCATTACTATTCAAATTCCGGCGAGATTTATGGCTGAAGATCGTGGGGGATGGAAACTCCTCGTCGATGCCTTTCCAACGGATTCGGACGCTTGATTTGAGGCATTAGAGAGGGAGTTATGGTAATTGGAAAAATTTAATACCATGGATGGAGCTTGACTGGAAGAACATGATCGTTCTGTCTTCCCAAGCTTGAGGATGGAGCTACAGTGCCGCCACGTGGCGAGCTCCCATTGGCCGGAGTAAATGAAGGGTTACACGCGCGGGAAAAATTAGCAAAAATGATCTAAAAATCCCAAAAAAATTCCTAAAGACATTAGGGAATATTTGGAACTCAATAAAATTAGTTTCGTGGAATTTGGAGGACATTTGGAAATTAGAATATTCCGAGACGATTTAAAGCATTTAGCGAAAGACCGCGAGCGATAAAATACTTGAGGGTCTCCAAAAATCTTGGGGAAAATTCCCAAAATGTTTTTAGAATATTTGGGACCTAATGCAATAGGTTTCAGGATTTTTGGAGCACTTTGGAACACAGGTGAAATTTCGGGGACGGACTGGAATCCGGAAATTCAACTTGTTCGGACGAAAAAGGATTGAACTCCAATTTCGGAAGGATAGGGATGCCAGGTTAATCTAAACACCAAGGAAGAACCAAATTTTGAATTTAATTATTTCAAATTAGATTTTTAACAGAAGACTGAAATTGGGGATGTTACAAAATTTGACCTGAGGATTCTAAAAAAGTTGGTTTCCCTCAATTTGGACTTAATTTGCAAAATTTATATATGGAGCATATTTGAAATCTTCTCTTTAATTTCAAATTCAAATTTAAATTGCTAAACAAGTTTCAAATATTTTTGCAGATTATGAAATTAGAGGATTTATCATGAATTTAGAAACTGGTTTCACTTGATTTGGATCTACGGTTTAAAAGTTATAGCAATTGGAATTGGTTCGGTTCATTTAAATACGGGAAAATGAAAAATACACTTTCACCACTAGGAAGTGTATTCTTCCCTCTTTTGCGCCAAGATCGATTTGAATTTGGCCCACGTCACGATGATCGGGCCCGCATGTCGGCGACTCACTCTCGAACGTACGCGCAGCCATCTGAGCCCGACCTGTGGGTCCGGCCTGGCAGCGAGTTGTGAGCGCGCGCCCGACTGACAAGCTTGGCCCACATGGCATAGAGCCAGCGTAGGGGAGGTGGCCGATGGCCTTGCCGGCGACTCTCCAGCAACGTCGAAGGGTATTGGCCGGCTTCTACGACTTTAGGGGATCTAGGCGCATCTAGGGGACCAATCGGTCTAGGGTGGTGTTCAGGGATTTTGCGCGTGCAGCGGTGGCCGACAGCACTTTACGGTGAAGAATGGTGCGGCGGTGTTACACGATGTTTTAGGCCTAATGGTCATATGCACAATCATCAGCGCGGTTTAAGGAAACTATTGCACACGCTAACCAAAAGGAAGAGTGGACAGGCGACATTCTCACCGTGCGCAACAATGGCGGAAGGGGGTCGCACGGTGCGGGGCTCTTCGGGGAATTGCGGGCTGAATGAAGGTGTTCAAAAGATTCGTTAGTGTCCACAGATGCTCTAGAAGTGATCAATTTGAACTTTCCCTTACCGAGCTACGGGAATTTGAGGCTTCCCCCTTTCGGGCTCTCGCCGGAGCCGAGGAAGAAGAGCGTGAATTGGGCGATTTAGGGTTCATGGAAAGGAATGATGGTGTGGTTTGAGTTGTGGTGGTCTCCACGCTCTCGGCTGGTCCATAAATAGGAGCAACGGGGTGGCTATGCAGTGTTTGAATGCTAGAAAGCAAGGGCGGCGGTGAAGCTTGGTTTTCCTTGAGCCACGGTGGCGCGTTGCTGTGCCGCGGGTACGGGTGTGAGCTAGGCGTGGCAGAGAGACCCGATTGAGTGCAAAATGCGGTGGGATAAGGGATGGAGTGAGGCGGTGTGGGCATTTCCAATGCGACCGCGAGAGAAAGAGAGAGAGAGAGAGCTAGGTGAGGGCGAGCTGGAGAGGATGAATCTGACATGTGGGGTTGAGGGCCCACATGTCGGTGCGAGGGAGAGAGGGAAAGGAATGGGATGCTGTCGTGTGGGTCTGGCAAAGAAAGGGCTCCACCTGGCAGCGTCTAGCGCACGTGGGGCCCACTTGTCGGTATGGAAAGAAGATTGAATTTTTGATATAATCTGGTTGAGTCAACTTAGGGGATTTATGTCAGGGGCTGAAACTATTCAAGATTTTTTAAAACTTTTTTCTAGGCTCCCTGGACTAGATATCTACACATAGTTAAATTTTAGGACACAAACTTGCAACCATTATTTTATTAAAATTCTGACATGTGGACTATATAAAAATTCTAATTCGGTAATTGGTTTATTTTAAGGTATAAATTAACATATTAATTTTGTAAACATTTACTAAAGTTTTAGATCTATGTCAGGGTTCTACCATAAAAATTTCAGACTTAGAACCTAAATATTTATTTTCAAAAAAATTCTTTTACTACATTTTACACATTCTTAGTTTTGGAAAGATAAAATGAGAATAAATAGTAAACATAAGGATTAATTTTTGTAAATTTTTTTAGATGAGGTTGAAGTAACTGAGATCATATGGTAAAAATCTTGATTACTGGAAGGCTCCACGGATTTCTCCAAAATTCTTACAATGATCACGGTCTAGGATAAATTTTACTATTTGGAATTGTCATTTCAATATTTAAGTGCTTCCACATGATCTTTTGACCAGCCAAGACGTTTTCAGGGCATTCTAAGGTCAGGTAAAAATTACTAGGTAATTTTCATCTTTTACTATTTTACCATTTTACAATTTCTCTCTTCCTTTCTTTTCTAATTTCCAATAATCATTCCAATCAACAAATAATTCAATAAATGCACATAAAATCAAGAAATGCAACAAGAAAGTGATTTCACATTTTTAATATTTTATCTTGAACTTTTATAAATTTTAGGATGTTACAAACATGTGTCCATATTATTGGCTTGATATCTCTATATCTGTGACCCATGAAACATGGTCATCAACTAATACATATGCTAGTTTATTCATACGTGTCCTCATATGATTACCTACCAGGGATCACTTTAGAATAATCATCACATAATCATTATAGAGTATCACTTGCAAGTCACATACTTGCTAATCAATAATGATGAGATTATTCAAGGAACAAGACAATTAATAATGAACATAAGGAAATATCATCATCTCTATGATTGCCTCTAGGGCATATTTCCAACACTAAGCCCCTCCCTGCGTAGCAACATGGCCCGGGGGAATAAAGGACCATGAGTCGCTAAATCTGTCCTCTCTGAAACTGATGCAACAGTAGTGGCACCTTGGTTTACTGAGAACACTCTTCTTCGATCGCCTACATCCTGTGAGATTAGGTTAAACACATTTTACACTGTTTGGTATGAATTTTGAATGATTCTCTTATTACTTTCCTTCCATATGTTCCAAAAGACGTATATGTGTACTCTGTTGACCTCCTTCCTCCGTTGCGAAGGTGTGATGTATCATTGAGACGAGTTTCTGACATGCACCATGCATCAGAATCCATAGACAAATTTGGTCCAAAGTTTCATATTTCCGCGAATTTATGTTTTTTTTTCAAAAGAACTTCTGCTTGACTTGTTCTCATAGACTACATTTGCAATATTTTGTGCTTGTATATCTAGATGTTACACTTGTATGGTTAAATTTCAGCCACATATCTCAAAGTTGGACCACTTGTATGGTTAAATGCCATCTATATATCTTGTTCTTGTACACCTATGGAGGAATGAGTTCAACTGGATCTGGCTTTTTGCACGCTTTCCATGTATCTCAAAATTCAAGGCTAAGTGTCATGATCAATTAGGTTAGTCATGCATAGTGCTCTTATGTTCTATAGTTTCTGTAGTGGTGTGTGCTTCTATTCATGATAGCAATTTTGAGCATAAACTTTTATTCAGGGTGCACTAAATGTTGTAATGGGTAATGCTTCCAAGATAAGTGATGCACTACTATAGAGTACACACATTTGATTTCCTCCTATTTTCTATTACATCATAACAATTCTTTCTTCCATTATTAATTGATTATGTTAGAATAGTTTAATTGACATGATAATTATTTGCTTTATTAGGTCGGAAAGATTACATTCACAGGATCAACAGGTTGTTGACAAGAAACTGATGGCCAAATCTGCAAATACTTTGAAAAAGGTATGTCCTGAGAAGCTTCTTAAGGGACACCTCACTTCAATAGGCATTTGAGACTCCTGAGGTTTGGACAATATCAAATACTATGAAGTTTAAAGTTTCTTGTGCAATGCTTACAACTTTCTCCTCTTAGAACACATTTTGTTGCCCCACATTCTTGTATTGGTTTCTTTTAATGAAAAATTGCTACAACTACCCTTGTGTTAGATGAGAAATGTTATTGTTAAAGGGTTTATATCTGATCTGATTAGCATACGATTCATGATAAGCTATTGTTCTTTTGATGTGTTGGACATAGAGTCCTAACTCGACTTTTAGGATATCTCTCACGAAAACTAAAATATTTTGTAAACTATGTGCACACTGCTATATAGATTGTATTATAAAAGAAGCCTAAAGGGGATAGAATTTCCAAGCATGCCATCATCACACTCGGTTCTATCTCAAAACCGATTGTGATGAGGGGGGCCATCACAATCGATTCGACCTAAAACCAGGTTGTGATGACCGTATTATAACTATCACACAAAAATCAATTGTGATAGTCTCCTTATCACTGTCTAAAGATTTTGTATCATCACCAAAACTGACTGTGAATTTTATTTAATTTTTGGATTCTTATTTGCTTTCTATTTTTGGTATTTGTTGTTTATTTATTCATTACACATCGACGTTGAAGTGGCTGAAGGATTCGAGGGTGAATTGCTACTTCAAGAATAAGGTCCAGAGCAGGAGCAAGAATTTTTTCAAGGAAATTTGTGCTTTGACCATATTGATACCATGTTTTAAAAGTTATATTGTTTTAATCTATTGCATGTTAACTCAAATTAAAATGATTTCAAATAATTTGGAAATAGTTATTCAACCTAATTGCAATATGTCTACCTTGTCATTTGTATGCCATGATTCATTTGTCATCCTAAGATGTTTTGTTACTAGTTGGTAGCTATTAATTGCCAATATGGATTGCTAGAGCGTGATTAGTGTTCTTAGTCATGCAACAGTCATTAATATCATTTTGAATATGCAAATTTAATGTGAGTGATGGAAATTGAAATGTTTTTTTTCAAATGGTGTGCCATATGATGATGTTGAATTGTAGAGACATATGTTGTCCTACAATGATGTTGACTTGTTGATGGCATGTGTTGCACAATAATCAACTGGGGTGGTAAATGATTTATACGTAGGCAAGTGGCAAGAGGCTTTGTGCCATTGTGGGTCTTAGTGGCAATGTGTTAATGAGTGGATGTGAGGGCTATGTGCTATTTGAGTGAATGGAAGTCTTCCCTCGGCCAATTAAGGACTTAACCTTACAAGCCTTTGAAGTGGGCCAAATGTATAACCACATGTTTGGAATGGGATAGACCTAACTAAGTAAGATTACAGAGTCTTAGCATTGAACACCTTATGAAGATGATAACCAAACTTAGTGTGCGGTAAAGGGGGATTTGGATGTGTTGCCGTAGCCTCACAACAGTCCAACGGTATGTCAGTCCTATACTTCGGCTATGAATGAGGGGAGGGATAGTGTATGGCATTACCGGCAGGGTCAATATTAAGACAAAGTATTTGAAAGGTTTTGTCATGATCACTCAACCATCACATCAAAGGAAGTGTGATAACAGCTTGTCATTAGACGTGTGATCATGTCTTGTGAGTAAAATGTATAACCTCTTCAGAGTGTGTCAAACCTATTTGAATAGCAGTGTCCGTAGTATTGGACAATACTCGAAAAATACAGTTAAGGGTTAGATCTTGAAAAATAAAACTTGGAGAAGGGAGACTGTGTGCCATTGGAGATGATGAAATTGATTTAGATTATCTGCCAGTGTACATTGAGAAATAAATGAGAAAGTTATTTAGCAATGATATTTGTTTTATAATCATTTCAATCTATATATATATTAAACCTTTGAAAATGTTGCTTTATGTAAAATAACCATATCAACCATTCACTTGGAATAAGACATGCATGTAGTATAATAGACTTGCATTCTGTGCACAACTTGTGGAGTGCTTTATGTGCTCACCCTCTTGCAACATCCAAATCACCAACTGGGGAGGAATCTACACCAGCTCTCGAGGAGGAGACGGTCAATTAGGATGTGAACCTTGTCAGTTGCCTGTGGCAAATTGATGGGTCACTGCAAGTCTTCTTTTCCGCTGCAATTTTATTTATTTCTTAGTTTAAACTTTGTTGGCCTATTATTGTAAGTTGACCATAGCGCCGTTCAGTAGGTTATATTAATAGATGAAGTCTTTTATTATATTTAAGTTTTGTATGATTGTGATATTCATCTATGTTGAGACTATGTGCACTAGCGTGATCCTGGACTAATGCTGAATATACAGAGGGTTCAGATTTGCACATTCAGATCCCAACACGCGCGGGGGCCTGAGAGGGAGAGTGCAAGGGAGGGAGGACTAGCTGCACAAGGGAATGGTCCAACTCTGAATGGATGGGAAATTTTGACGGGAGGAGAGGAGTGATGGTGATTAGGTAATTTGGTTAGTTCAGTCTCCCATATTACAAAACCGAACCGAAAATCAAAAACCGAATAGTATCAAAATAAAAATCGAACCAAAAATCGAAAACTAATTTTTTCTGCTAATTCGATTCATTTTTTCGGTTTTGGTTTAAAATTACCCACCCCTAGGCATGGGCAGGGAATGTTTCTAATACAATTTTACCATAACTAAAGTCTTGTGTACTGATATTTTTAATCGACAATTTCAGAAACACGCATGAGCCCCCATCCATGGGTTCCTCAGCCGCCACTACGATTAAGAATGTTTATTTTTTTTTAAAAAAAAACACATTGATCGAGCTGTGGTAATTATGAAAGACCAATATGTACTAATTTCTTGATATATATGTGGCTGCTGAGTAGCTACATGCAAACGATCTTTCCATGGCCATAAAGAGGATCCCCAACCATTCATTGTTGCAAACATATTAGCATTTTCCACCTTCATAACCCCTTCACACATTCACATGAGCCACCACAAAAGAAGAAGAAGAAAAGGCCACTATCTATTGGCTACTCTCTCCCTTTCCCCCCGAAGGCCAGATAGCTCGATCCCTCCTCCCTCTTAATTTACACGTTGTATTGGTGTAAATATACCAGACAGCCATCTAGCTGTAGCTAGCTAACTATATCTTCTGATCGGCCTGTCTGACCGCTGGTCCTTCACTTCTTGTTCTTCCTACTCCTTCGTCTTCCTCCTCCTCCTCCTCTCTTCTTCTTCTCAATTGTTCGCATATCCATCGCACGCGTGCCCTCGGGACCGGAAGGAATGTCGGCACAGATCTCGCCGGCGCCGACGGAGCATGTGTGCTACGTGCACTGCGACTTCTGCAATACAATTCTCGCGGTAATATGTGCTCCGATCTGGTCCCCCCACCCCACCGTCTCTGATATCTTTCTCTCTTCCGGCCCCCTCCTCTTTTCTTCTGAAGTGCAGATCTACAAAGAGAAATGCATGAAATGATTGGTTGAGTGGCTCATCGTTAATTGTGTAGGATTTGGCCGGCCAGTTCCTTGAGGGATTTCGTCTTTTTCTCTAAATTTGTTGGAAAAGGTGTCAAAGAGAATTATGATTTCTTCGTCTCTTCTTTAGCTTCCGGCCTTTCTTTTGGCAACACTGCTCGAAGAATTGTCGTTTCGTTTTCTAGACGTTACAGTAGTTCGGTAGGATCTTTGAAAGGGAGTGTGTCTATTGTATTCTACCTTTTAATTACTTTGGTCTACCATGGATGCAAGGAAAAGGCCAAGATCAGCATATATTGAAAATTGCGCTGCTGATAAATTCAGCATTTTCTGATCGTATCTATGGATATCTACATGATTAGAGTCTTGGACTAGTGGACAAGTTGGGTGTCGATCCACTGTATGTATGTGTGTGCTTTCATATGGTTTAGGCAGATTTGAGCTTTCATTTATTATTATATCATCCTACTTGTTATTCTTTCTCAAATATTAATCCCCCTTGTTTCTACTTTTTCCTAGGAAATTAACATATACTAGTCGGCAACACATGCATTCGCACGGGCTAGCTTCTGAGATAAAGTATTTGATCTTCATAGCAAAATATAAAATAATTAGATAAAAAATTTGGATTATGAAAGTAGTACTTAATATAAAATTATGGATAGTAGATTAAAGTATAATCAAAATTTTGTTTTCAACTTTAATTACCAATGTCTAACATAGATCTTTTGCTAAATCTAAATTATGATTCCTAATGTATATTTATTTAAATCAAATGTGTAATCTTGTTTTAATTTTTATTCTTAATTTGTATACTTGTGAGGTTCAAAATATGAAAAAAAAAAAAACAAATTTCTAATTTTTGTTTAGTTATTATTGGGAAATTAGTATGCTTTTCATTTTATTTGGAATTCTTACACATATCAAATCTCTTATTGTTCTTATATTTTTATTGAAAATTTGCATATTTTTATTGTGCTTGCCGTGTAGTTTTTTTTTTTGTCAGAATATATAATCCAAATTATAATTTTCATTTGTTTTTAGCCATTTTTTTTATTTTACCTCAGGATTAGTATAGAATTCAAATTGCTAATTTTTTTATTTTTATTTCTAATTTCCCTAAATTTCTTGTATTTGATATGGACTTTTTCTTTTAATCAGTTCTGTTATACCTGGGTCCACTTTATGGATGTTTAGATCTTTGTAGTTAATGTGGGTGATTCCTCGAAGTGCTTAGTATAGGTATAAAGCTGGAATTCATATAAAATTTTAATATTTATTTTTATTTAATTTTTATTCTAAATTTTACTTTTTAGGATTTCACTTTGAAATCCATATGGAAATCCTATGTCTATTTTATTTTTTTATTCTAGATTTTAGTTAATTTAGACTATACTTGACGTGACTCTTTCTTTTAATTGATAATTTGACTTAATTATTATTCTAAATTTTAATTATTTATGGATGTTACTTTGAATGTCATATGGAAATCAAATTTCTAATTTTTTTTATTATTCCGAGTTTCCTTTAATTTGGTGTACATACTCTTTCTTTTAATCTGAGCCCTTATAATTTGGATCCACCAAATAGATGGCTAGATTTTTCTGATTAATGTAAAAACTTTCTCGAGTGTCTATTTAGTATAAGTATAGATATGTGCCCCGTGTACGTGGTGTACCAAGTGCTGTACACATATGGTAATTATTTTCTTTTCCAAGAAGAAGATCCACGTGAATTATTGAACACCTTTCTTACATATTTCAATTCTAATGGTTTGTTTTTAACTACTCGAAGCAATTTATGGGTTTTACTTGTCGAATTGCAACAAAGAGCATGCAATAACAAACATAGCTTTCGTGTATAACTGACAACTAATTCCCTCCGTTTAGATGTGCTAAACCAGCATGCATCCTACAATGTTACTCCTCCTTCAAGTACAAAGGGCTATGGCATATACCCAAAAAGTATATAATTTTAAAAGCATGTTTAGTTATTGAACTAGTAGCAAGGAAATGTTAGTTGATATGTTGCTATTTTTTTTATTATTGTAATCAAGTCACATTTTCTTTACGAAACAATAGCGTGAAACTATTATACGCTAGAATGCTTTCCAACTTTTTTTTTTGGTAGATGAACAGTATAATATTGTACTATGTGTGAGTTGTCACCAAGAAAATCCAAATGGATGCTTCCTGCTCTTCCTATGTTTCCTCTTCTTCATGCTGCCGTGCTTTATCTTGATTTTCTTGGTTGTTATTCTTTGATGCTTATATCAAAGTGTAGACATGTTAATTTGGACATAACTGAAACTAATATTTTATTCTTTTGGTGCACGAGCTCATCGTGATATATATATATATATACACCCCACTGATAGGTGTATTGAATAGGTTGCAATTGACAAGGAACTGAAGAAAATTGTCTCTGTGCGCAGTGTAATGCTCGGAAAGGGTTAATAGGTTCAAAGTGTATTAAGTAGAAGTCTAAGTACCAGAAAAAAGAAAACACTGCAGATAAAGTGATGCTTATGGTCTAACCTTGAGCTTCGCTATAAGGACATATTCGAACAGGCTCCTTTTTCTTTCAATTTGCAGTGATGTTTTAAGCTGGTTTATAATGCATAATGCATTTTTACTACTGAGAACCGAGCGCTTGCTCGTTTAGCTCATACGGCAGGTGCGCGCACGGCCGGCCCGATTCGAGACTTGTCGGCGCAGGTGCTCACGAAGAGCAGAGATTTTTTTGAGGATATGTGAGGTGTGTGGGTGTGTGTTTGTAGTTTAGAATGTTATCCTCTTTTAATAAATGCCAATGCTCTGGCCAATGTTTTAAAAAAAATGCGTTCTTACTGCTCATGGTGGAGCCTATATGCTTAGTTTAGTTCTTACTTTTTTTTTAGTTTTTTTTTTTATCTTGTTCTTGTTTTAGGCCCTGTTTGGTACGGTTTCAGATTCTAGTAAAAACGAAAACGGTTCCAGATTCTAGTAGAAACTGAAACGATTAAACGTTTCAGGTTGGATTCTGTGAATCGGGTGGAACTGGGTTGAGACCGATTCAGCTACGGTGTAGAAAAAGAAGAAGCGATTCAAAGAGCTAGAATCGTTCCGAGTTTTAGCCCGTTTGGTTGGGTTTCTTCTAGAATTCAGTAGAAACGGTCCGATTCCAAGTTACCAAATGAGACCATAGAATTAGTACTGCCTGTACTTATTCCCCTCAGCTAGCCTCTGTGCATGGACGGTGAGAACCATCAATGCCTCTTTAGTGTGATTCGTACATACATTCCTGAAGATATCGCCGGTTAGAGTATTGATGATCTCTAATTAGTTAATCCTGTTTGACTTCATGAGTGCATATTTAACGTATACAGTCTTGTATTGCTGGTATAGCTATCCCGGTAGGAGTAGGAAATGTCGAGCTGTTGAGACACGTACGTACGTAGCTACATGCATGACCTTTCCCAAGATCTCTTCAAAGCATCTCAACTAATGCCGTCTTCCTCTCCCCTAACAAAGGTAATTAATTAAACAACGTACTGATCTCTCCTACATCACCAAATAATGTTAGGCCTAATGTGAAAAGAAGGACTTTCGTAGGATTTTCACAGGAAACAGTTTAATTCCATAAAAATCAGAAGAATTCCTGGGTTCCAAACTAAGCCTCAAGGGTTGAGGCGTAGAAGACGTGTACACCGTGATGCATATGTCTAGTGTAGATATGTAGCTGCAGGCATGATCTTTCACAAGATGTTGCTCCTGCAACCCCAGTGCCGTCTTCCTCCTTCCTATCCAAAGATAAAAAAGAATATCGATCTTGTTGACAACTGCATGACCCACTAAAATGTAGCTTTGTGCTTGAGCGTAAGCTAGAGCTAGCTAGCTGGCGTGTGAAGTCGTTTCTGCATGAAGTGTCACTGTCTCTACATCTTTCTTTCCTGCACTGTTCATAGGTGAAATCTTAAGGCATTTTTTACTAGTGTTTTGTGGATAGGTAGAGGTCATGGAGCAGAAATGGCAGCAGGAACGAATATGGCATGTCGTGTTGTGCAAATGCACGATGTTTTTTTTTTTTACAGAAACACATATTAAAATACCCCTTCGTTTCATAATGGTTGTAGTTCTAGCATTCAAATTTTTTAGCAAAATGGTTATAGTTCTCACATTCCAATGTAGCCATATGTTTAGCTAATCTGTTCAGCTACCCTTCATTAATCACAAAGGGGATAAATTAAATGAGGGTAGACTAGTCATTTTTCACATCTCCTTATTTTGTATAAAATTAGCTAGAACTACAACCATTATGAAACGGAAGGAGTATTTAGGCCCCGTTTGGCAATTTGGAATCGGGTCGTTTCTACTAGATTCTTGAAGAAATCCAACCAAACAGGTTAAAGTTCGGAACGATTCTCCTTAGATCGTTTCTTCTTTTTCCACTTCGTGGCTGAATCGGTTTCAATCCAGTTCCACCCGATTCACAGAATCCAACCTGAAACGTTTCTACCAAGAATCTGGAATGTTTCCGTTTCTACTGGAATCTGAAACCGTACCAAACAGATTGCATGCTTGTCTCACAAACTACTTTTCCTCATTTTGTGCCGGTTTTGGCATTTTTTTGTGTGCAAGATATCCAGTGTGATTTGCACTAACTCCCCTCATGGGAGCACACAACATTTGTAGGTGCATTCACGCATCACTTGTTTACGCTTTCTTATTGGAGTGAGTGCCCAAAAAAGGAGGGTGAGGAATCAAACAAACTAGTAGGCCCTGGTTCTTCAGGTTGGGGACTTGGGGTGCGCGCAGCTAGTGCACCAAGGAAAATTGAAAGGAAGATGGAAAGGGCAAGGAAACCAGAGGGCAGGCATTGGAAAAGGGCCCAGTTCTGATTCGATCAGCAGAGCCCTAATAAAAGTCATGGAGCAACAGTGTTGCAGCCAGGAGTAAAAGGGAGGAAAAACCAAAGTCGAGAGCAAAAGCTATGGCTATGCATGCATGTATCTATGTGTATCTGGAGCTCTGAACAAAGCTTTTGAACATGCCTTAGTAATTGTTTTTACTGCTTGTTCGTTTTTAAACACCGAAAATGTTCCTTTGGAACTTATCATTTGCTGCATTTAACGAAGCTGCTTATCTGCCCACCCCTCCACATTTTCCTTCTTTTTTTGAACCATTAATACTCCCTTCGTTCCTTAATAGATGATGTTTTAAGATTTTACGCTTCAACCATGGAATATGTATAAATGACTAAATTATCCTCCTTCATTAGCTCGTTTATTGCTTTTGGATGGTATGTGTTACTCTATTTCATAGTAATAAACAATATTGAAAATAATGAATGGTAGAGGTATATATGTAAAGAAAAAATAGTTAAAAGTTATCTCGAAATTGTAAAATAATATGTATTTAGAAACAAAATTTGAAAACTAGAATGATATGTATTCAAGAAAAGAGAGGGTATTGTTTAGTGATGAACTAATTCAGGAAATCTAACATTGGTCTGCTTGTTTTCAATCTGCAGGTGAGCGTTCCAAGTAATAGCATGCTAAACGTCGTGACCGTCCGATGTGGACACTGCACTAGTATGTTGTCAGTGAACTTGAGAGGATTGATCCAAGCACTCCCTGTTCAAGATCATTTCCAGGTTGGCATGAATATTAATCATTTGTGCAAGATATCTGTGCATGAAATTATGAAGACAACCCTCAAATAAAATTCATATAAAGGGAGGATCGAATTAATTAAATCCAATTGTTCTTGCAAATAATATAACCATGCCTGCAAGGCTGCATGTCTGTATCAAACATGGCACATCCTAGTTTTTTACTGACAACTCATTGTGCATTATTTCTTCGGTTGTTACTAGCTACCATCCTAGAGGCTAGAAAGTAGGGGTGGAAACGGATCGAATATGCACGGATACGAATTCGAATGTCGCAATTTACCATATTTTAATCAGAATTCGAATACGGATCCGAATATCCACGGATACGAATACAAAACGGATGTTCGAATCCGAATTCGTATTCGAATATTTAATCAATTAAATTCAAATTGTATATCCTAAAATTTAACTCGGGTGGATTTAATGTTTCTAAAATACCAAATTAAAGTAACAAAAAGCAAACAGCTCAAAGAAAATCCCTGTGATATCCTTCCCGTCAGCTTTGGCACATTTTCCCTGTTTCATCTTTAGTTAGCATTCTTTCCATGATCTAATCGAGTTCTGATGTATCTATTTGCACTGCAGCCTTATAGATGTTGAGCTAAACTGTACATGTCGGCTTAGAAGCAATGAAGCTGCCTTGTCACTGGCAGCTCGGTGTTTGTGTTAAGAGCTGGAAGTTGGACGGTGAATAACAAAATCAAACCAAATGCTACTGTCAGAAAACAAAGTGGTAGATTTTTTATCAAAGCATAATGTGCCTTAATCTGCAAATCTGCAACAAGCAGGAAAGTGATCCGATTTCACAAATCTGCAACAAGCAGGAAAGTGATCGGTATGCTGGTTTTCCAGCCACACTTTTTTACACAACATTGCCTACTCCTCCTAGTCGTTAGTGTCTAATAAAGCATCCTCCAAAGCCTGCTGCTGCTGCTTCATCAGCGGCATCCATGCTTTCCCTACGGAATGGCACTTTTGACCTGAGATTTTGGAATCTGCAACGCGACGCCAAGAGTACAGGGATTCATCATAAGAGTAAAAAATATAAAACAATGTGTTATAAAGAGCCATCATAAGAGTGAAAATAAATAAGAAACAAGGAATCACCTTAAGAAAGAGCAATCCTAATTTTGTTCTAGACCTACAATGTGGTCATCAGCATCAACAGGAGCACCTACAACTACAAGTTATGTATTATTTACAAATAACTAAAACTGTGTATTCAAAACTAACAATAGAAAGTATAAGTACATAGTTCATATACCTTCATCTTGTTGGACTTCATCATTTATATAATCACTAGGTAACTCATCAAGAATTGAAGGTACATCACTTCGATCTGAAATAAATAAATAAACACAAAAAATTACTAGTGATTCATCCATTGAATGGGCTTACAGTTTAATAGATACACAATACTGAGAAGTATAGAAGTGGCAATGACCTATCCTCGACGCTCTTATCCAATCATTAGAGCAAATAAGTGCCTCGACAACTTGAGGGTCCAAGGAACTACGATATTTGTGAACAACTCTTCCTCCAGAAGAGAATGCTGACTCAGATGCTACTGTTGTAGCAGGAATAGCCAAAACATCCCTTGCAACTCGAGCAAGGATAGGATATTTTCCACTATGTGCTTTCCACCAACTCAAAATGTCAAAAGATTCACCATCTTTCCACTTCAACAATGGCTCACTGGTATAATTATCTAGATCAGACTTCACTTGGTCAGATTCATTGTCCCTTAAAAATGAATTTAATCTTTTTCTCCTTGGCTCCTCATTTAAGTTCACATAGCAATGAGAAGTTCTAGTACTTCTGCTAGTTCTATCTGTAGGTTGCTGCACATTGCTAGTATCCACAGAAGCATAGATGTCGGAATAAGAATCATAAATCTTCTGTAAAACTTTTTTGAATTCATACATATCATCAAATCCATAATCATCTGACATCTCACTATAATAAAATTCAACTACCTTCATCTTGTACCGAGGATCTAAGAAGCATGCAACTGCAAGAGTAATATTGCTTTTCTCCCAATACTTGTCAAATTTTTCCTTCATGGACTTTGCCATTTTAACAATGAAACTATCATTGCTATTGAGCCACTCAATAATTTTGAGATTAATTTCACAAAATTCTGAAAAGAACAAGTTTGATGTTGGATAATGATTCCCAGAGAGAATTTTAGTGGCATCATAAAATATTTCCAAGCAATTGCATAGAGCAGTAGCATTCTCCCATTCTTCCCTTGAAGGAGCATGTGAACCATATTTATCTGGATTGAGTAAAATAAGCCTTTGAAAAACTCTTTTATAGTGAAGAGCATCTGCTAACATTAAGTATGTTGAATTCCATCTAGTAGACACATCTAAAGAAAGACCTCTTTCTGCTATTCCCATATCAGCAACATGCTTAAAAAATATCTCCTCTTGCAAAGGTGAGCTCTTGACAATAAGGACTAATGCACGAATGTTTGCAATAACAGTTGATATTGTACTCACACCATCCCTAGCAATGAGGTTAATAACATGGGCAGCACACCGCACATGAAAGAACTTGCCCCCACAGTGTATAGTACCAACATTCTTAAGGATTGAAATGACTGTGTCTACACAAACATCATTTGCCGATGCATTATCTAGGGTCAATGCAAACAATTTATGATCAATATTCCATGAGGCCATGTTTTGCATAAATGCAGCACTCAAATTAGCTCCTGTATGCCTTCCTTCAAGATGCATGAAATTTATTATCCTTTTGTGTATCTTCCATTCATCATCAATGAAGTGGCAAGTAACACATAGGTACCCCTTATTCTGATTAGAAGTCCATACATCCATCGTGCAGCTAAACCGACAATTAAGAGAGCTGAAATAGTCAAAAAGCTTGTTCTTCTCATTGTGAAAAATTTCCATTATCCTAGTCCTTGTTGTTTTGCGCCCCTTTATTGGGAAATTTGGGCGCAAAGATCTAATAAAGTCATTTGTATACTCATGCTCACAAAAATTGAATGGATACTCATGCATGATAATTGCTAGATAGTATTTCCTGACACTGGTTTCTTCATCATACTTGTCAACATTTGAACATGATTTTTTCACACTAGTTTTTTTATCCTTTTCATCATGAAATGAATAATAATGGTTCCATAGACGTGTTGTACCTTGCTTGCTTGAGGCACAAAGAACATCATCACAATACATGCATGCTGCCATGGGCTTCTTGATAACCATGTCATCCACTGTTTCTTCAACAAAAATTTCAGTGTAATGATCCCAAACCTTTGAGGTTTTCTTCTTTGGTTGTTTAACTTTGGTGGCTGAAGTTCTTCCATTTGGAGACTCTGTGTTAGTCTCAGCACCAGCAGCAATAGTCTCACTTGCAATCATATTGGCACTACCATTTGTATCTCTTACAGTTTCAGATGGCGTTGAGTTCTGCGAGAAATAATTTTAATAATGAACATGCTGCATATCATGGTACTGTAAATAAAACAACTAACAATTTAAGCCATGTATGGATATACCTGGTTATTTCTTGATGACCTTGTGTTTCTTGAAACCATGGTTATTGATCTGTTCCTAACTCTGTATATATTAACAATAGAATTTTAGTTGTTACTGTATATCCAAATTAATGTATATCCCTACAACAACAATACAATCGTGTGGAAATTCACAAATGCAACACTAAACAGGTATTTGTGGGAAACATACAAGAACGAGAAAACACTTTGTATCGAGGAGGATGAACACAAGAGCTTGAGAAATAAACAATACTGAAAGCAAATCACCTTAGAGGAGGGTATTTGTGGGAGTAAACGAGGTAGTCTTCTTGTTATTGGAGGGTAGATTTGGAGAGGGAAGCAACGTTGTGGTCAGCCTTACCTTGCTGTGCGGAGCAGGCAAGCACCACTGGAGCTGCGTCAGGCCTCAGGCCTCCCTGCCATGGGACTACGGGAGAGGGGGTCAAGGCGCCAAGCACTGAAGCCGCCGAGGCGATCGGCGAGCAGCCGTCGATTGCCGAAGGGCAGATAGGGATGGGATTCGGTGGTCTTCTGATCTGTGCCCGTGGGGGATTTTGGATGGTGAGACGGGAGATAAGAGAATGAATGGGCATTGGCGGACTGGAGATTGGTAGAATTTCTGTATTTGGCGCGTGGAGCAGCGCGATTTTGGCGCTCGACCGAACGTAGGGCCTGATTTTGGCGCGAGATCGAGAGTGCCGCGAAAAAGAAATCATTTGGCCACAGTCGAATACGGATAACATCCGTTTTTTCATCCGGATTCGACCGAAATTCGGATATCCGAATACAGATCCGAATTTGGCAACGGATACGGATATATCCATTTCAGTATCCATATTAATACGGATACGAATACGGATATCCATATTTATATATTTAACGAATACGAATACGGATAATTCGAATGTCCAGACATCCATTTCCACCCCTACTAGAAAGACGGTAAGTTTCAGAACTGGAAAGAAGGCATGCAGATGCCAAACTCCTATGTTACCCTACCTATGTATAGCTAGCATGTAGCAGAGAAAAGCCAACATGCATTGGTCATGTCATGGTTGGGTACTTTATAGTCATGCTTGGGTATTTTATACTCCCTCCATCCTATTATATAAGACGTAACTTCTATCAACACAGAGACCAAAGAAGCTCGAGGGGGTTAATGCATGCATATATGCACATGAGAGGTGGAAAAGAAGGTTAATGCATGAATACATGCGCATGAGAGATGGGAGAGAAGCTAGAACAGAGGCAGGAGACGTCGTGCCTTGTATCCTGAGACTTAGAAAAAAAACAGTTGTGTCTTAAATTTTGGGATGGAGGGAGCACAGTAGTAGAGACAAATTACATCCTGCACTGTTTGCTCACAGGAGAGTAAAGCTTGCGCATGCAAAAACACAAAGATAATTCACTGTTTTTACTGAATTCAAACAACTTTTTTACATAATTTGTGCTCTTTGTGCCAAACCCATGACTGTCAATATACGTTAGTGTTAGTTCGTGTTATGATGGTATTCCTTCTATCCAAGTTTGTAAGGTATATTTTTTAATGATTTTGTCCATAAATATATGGTGCGTTTTATATTTTAATGCAGCGTTTTATATTTTAATGCTAAATTAGTGTGATATTTTCTTTCTACTTCTATTAAATATCCATCTTTACTTAATATTCTCTACATGTATGCATTGAACATAGTGCTTAGTCGTAATAATTACGGGTAATCAAGTCATTATCAATATCTCCTTTTCTCTATTTGCCATAAAAAAATACATCTTATAAACTTTGACAAAGAAGTATGTTACAATATCTTATTTTTAAATGAGGCTATAAGTTAATTAAGTTGATTGTTTCAATTGGTGACAGGAGAATTTGAAGATCCACAACATCAATTTTCATGAAAATCACACTGAATATGGTTCATCTTTGAACTATCGGATGCCAATGATGTTCTCGACAGAAAGTGACCAAGAAAATATGCTGCACGTGCCACGTAAGATCTATGAATATATGCTTGATTGCTTTTTACTTTATGAAACAGAACTTTCTTCTCCGATCTCTTTCCTGACCAATATAAATGAAATTTTTATGGATTATCGTCTTTCTTTAGAACGAACTCTAAAAAAAGAAAACCTTATTCAATTTAGTGTACCGTAAAAGAGCTCTACAAAAATAGGATCTTGCATCTCTTAGTATCCTGCATCTCTTAAATTCAAAAGTAATTCAAATTAGTTTAAACTGAGTTTAAAACTCCTTACCACAAATATATGGAGAGTATATATATGAAACATACACAAATTCTGAAATTCGGATCCATCATACACGTGCATCGGACGGGTCTCGAGTTGCGTGCTAGGCACCCAGATACCTTATGTAATTTAGGTACAATGGTGTATGTTTCCCATTTGAATTTTTTATTGCACCTTTGTAAACTCTAACGTTTTTTTTTTTTTGTGGTGCCTTGGCACCCAAATTGATAGCCGTTCATGTGTTCTAAGATTCGTGACGTTTGATGTGTGTATCTCAGGGTTAACCAAACCGAAACCGAAAAAACCGATGGAAAACTGAAATTGGAAATTCGAAAATATCGAGCCAAAAATCGCTGGAAAATCGTTAGAAACTGAAGAGTTTCAAAACCGAGCATTTGAACAAAAAACATTCAAACAAATTTAAAAAAAACGAAAACCATTCGGTTTTCTCGAAAAACCGATCGGTGAGTTGAACATTTTGGGCGATCGGTTTTTTCGAAAAATTGCTCGTTTTTCACCGGTTTTCGATCGGTTTACATCGCATAAATTTTTTCAATTTTTTTGAATTTTTTGAATTATTTTTTTAATTGAACCGGTTTACCGACCAGTTTAGAGTTTCGAACCGGCTCGATACGGTCGAAAACCGCGAATTTCGAGCGGTTTTCGTCGGTTTTGTGAACCCTGGTGTATCTTCACATACCCATAAAAAGTTATATTTGTGATATCAAACTCCGAAAAAAATGAATTAAACCTCAATTTAACTAGTTTGAGCTAGTTCCATGGTATATAATTATTGTATTCACATTAAATTCGAAAGTAATTCAAATTAGTTTAAACTGAGTTTAAAACTCCTTACCACAAATATATGGAGAGTATATATCACTACTACAGAACCGGCTACTACAAGCGGGTCGTAACCCCTTTCAGGAGCGGTTTTATAACCGCTTCTAAGCAACCGTGTGTGATACCCGCCCGGTATCACAAGCGGTTGCACAAACTGCTTGTGTTGTGGCAGCAGAAGCGGTTGGGAAGGTGTCCAGGAAGGCCAGTGGAGCCGCCACGTGGGGGCCTCCACAAGCGGTTCGTGTTACAAACCGCTTGTGGACAGCACACTCCCGAAGCGGTTGGAGTTACCAACCGCTTGTGGAGAGCAAGCACTCCAGAAGCGGTTGGAGTCACCAACCGCTTGTGGAGAGATTTGTTAATTATATGTATTATAGAATATGTTCTTTCAGTGTTTTTGTATATCGTTTTTGACCATAAAATGAAATATGAGTGGAGGAGTTTTCTGCGCAATTAAATATATATTACATATGCTCACTCATACACATGTTCACAAGCTAGCTCAGTAAAAAAAACCCGCCTTAACAGTGTAACAAATGGACAAGTACATACACGCTATCGACGTTTACAAGTTTGAATGATTAAAAAAATGATTATCGAACTCAGTTCTTCTTGCATGCGTCAGTCAAGTCCTTGGTCGACGTCGATGTCGTCATCAGTTCAGCTGTGTTCAACGATGGACCAAGCCTTACGTGAAACTCGCCATTTGAAGATACAACCTCGTCGACAATGAAGCCGATGAGTTGTTCTTGGAGTGCGCGCACTCGGTGAGGCGGGAGCACGCTAACATGCTCATCGATGTTGGGCTCACAATTGATTAAGCGGGAAGTATATAAATATCCGATCACATACGATTAATTAAAATGTAAGTTGTAGCTAACAAATTGACATGCATATACGAACCTCGGCATAATGTTCCAGCGCATCGGCATGAATAAAACTTTGAATATAGTGGAATACGTAGTAGCCACATAAGTTGTTTCCAGCCATTTGGCGTTTAACCTTGCGAGGAGAAATTTCATAATATCGGATGAAGAAGCGATATGGTGCATTTATATTAATAATTGTTTTTGTAGTACGTGCACGAGTGCTCACTATGACTTGAATTCTTTCTTGAATTCTCCTTTATGCTTCTACGGAACTTTCCAAATGTTTTGTTGAGGATGTCAATGAACCGTTGGTATTTCTTGATTGGATTCCTTCTTGAGTCATGAACTATAATCCTGCTGTTGTCAAGCTCGATGACTAGAAGGATCGGTGAAACCTATTCGTATATTCCAAGAAGCGCGTAGCGGCTAGTCGTACTATCAATGGCTTAAGAAATACAAGAACAAGAGGTTTGTGAGAACACGTACATGAAGTTGAAGGGCGAAGTATATGCGGTTTGTAGTCTTTGTTTCAATAATGCACGCAAAATGTATGCCTCAACTTCCGGTCTTTCTTTGCTCGAATGACCAGATTTTCTCGTTGACAACCTATGGGTCGATGAAACCAACGCTACGTATGCCCACTCTTCTACATCGTTGTATCTCCATTCTACATAAGAAGGGATAACTAAGTTAATTAGATTTTCGATTTTGTGGTACGAGAGGAAGCAAGCGGTAAACTTAGAAGATCAATACTTACAGACACCAAAGACACATGAAGGACACGTCGATGGCGTCTGTTTGGTACACATGGTACAAGTCCTCGAATTGCAGCCATATTTCTGTCTGTCTCCCGCGGAAGAAATGCGTATCTTGAGAAATGAGGTGGAACATTTTCTCTCCTTTAGATGCCCTTTCCATATAACATTCATGCATTTGATGCATCTTGGTTGGGAGATCTTTTATATCTTTTGGATCAATTAGCGGTTTGCCCAACTCATACTTCCATCTGATTGGTGCCAGTGGAAGATCTGGTCTATTGATTCGATCCTGCCTCCTTCAAGAAATCTTGGATCCTCAATTGCTCGGCACTCTGCTCATCTTCCACTTTCTTCTTCTTCTTTGCCGCCCGTGAAGCCCGTGTATTTTCCTTGTAGCCTTTCTTATTGTCCTTTCGTAGTCGGTCGTCACGAGCGGTGGCGCCGTTCGCATGACCGAAAGTGCTTCACAATTTTTATCTATTTTAACGTTGGGCGCTGGCCGTTGGCGCAAGCTGCTTGGCCACATCCGTCTTCACGGTAATTGATAGCTCCTCCATGATCGAGATCATATGGCCTCTTTGGCAGTTCCTTCAATATTCTCTGTCAGTCGGATGCCGACTTCGTGGGAGGAGGTGCCGGTGCGGGATCCCTCCTTACGAAGGAGCTTCTTCCTCGGGGAGATCTTTGGAGGCGGGAGAGTCTTTGGAGCATCGATCTTTGGAGCGGAAGGTGCTGGAGCGGGAGGTCTGGAGCATCGATCTTTGGAGGCGGGAGGTGGAGGAGGCGTGTCTGGACCACCGGAGAAGCTTTGCGTGCAGGCGACATTGGAGGAGTCGTGGGTTGTTGATGTGGAGGCGTGCTTGATGCTGCAATCGGCTCAAGCTGCGGGGCCTCTCTGTTGATGTGACCTCCACACCATCTGGAAATATGATGTACTTTTTGGCGCCAGAGGATGAATGTGCCGTGGAGGGCTGTCCAAGCTTGGTCACGTCGTCGCCCCAACAATCTCGAGCAAGAGATCTTGAAGCCCCACCACCTCTTCCACCGTGACCTTAGAGTATCAGGAGGGTATCGATTGAAGTGGAGCGCCTGGCCCGCCTCCACCGGATAAGCCATGCCGTAAGCCACCTTGTAGGACAGGTTACGCATATCAATGTGTAGCTCGCCTTGGCGGCGAACCTTGATATCGTCCCACGGGATAACGGACTGCGGGTCATTCGCTTCAGGCCACGGCGGACGCCAGAATCGCTTCTTTTGCGCGCTCGGATCGATCACGGGTGCGGCGCCCCTTGAACACTACCTCCTGAAGGCGTCATCGGGTTAATGCTTCGGACACTTGTTGCGCGATCAAATCAGGGATGGAAGCCTTCATAGCTCTAAGCTCGTCCTCCAAACGGCTCACTCTACCCTGATCTCTCCTCTTGCTTCTATCCCGGCTCCTATAACTGCTTGCGTCTTTGGCAAATCCGTGCCTCCACGGTATCTTTCCGAATCCTCGTGTCCGTCCCGGGTGCTCAGGGTTTTGAAGGGCATATGTTAGCTAGTCATTCTCCTGTCCGTCATGAAGGACTCCTGGCCAGAGATTGATCGATGGCTTGTACAATCCTTTGACCAACTTCTTGGACTGTCGGTGCCATCACCAAGCTACCGTCATCTGCAAGTTGGCCCCTGTGACCCAAGAACCAGTTGCGCAGGCGGGGCTCCCAATCCTCAGTTTCAGGTACAATCTCCTGCTGCCGAAGTTCCTCTTCCCGCTTGTCCCATTTCTTCGCAGCCTTAATGTAACCACCGGTGCCGAGATGGTGGTGGTATTTCTTCTTCTGGGCATTCACCTTGTTTTTCTCTCTCGCAGCCTGTCCTGCATCGGATAGCTTGTATTCCTCGAAAGCCTCCCAATGATCTGCCAGCTTAGGAAATTGATTGAAGTCTGGCCTTTCTCCTCTGTCGATGTACTTGCGGGTGAGGGACAACTTCCACTGCTGAAAGGAAGTTGCCATCTTCTTCAAAGCCCATCCATTGGCCTTCTATTCGTACCCATCTGGAAAAGTGAAATTTTCCTTCATATCATTCCAGAGCAATTCCTTGGTAGCTGCAGGGACTTCGGTCCATTTACGGATCTTGATTGGGGCGTGATCCCTCACGTGGTAGCCGCAAGCATTGTTGAAAGGGCCAATTGTCGTGATGGGGCTACCGGACTCCGTCGTTGCCGACCTCGGTTATCACATACTTGGTCGAAGGCTTCTTGTTAGGTCCTCGGTTAATTCCGGATTGGGTGGCCGATGATGTGCATTTGGATACACAAACACATGTTAGAATAATTAACATGTTTACGGTGATTTCATAATGGTTAAGAGTATACCTCGCTGTTGCCGGCAGTATCCTCGCCAGTACCAGTGTTAACAGCCTCATCGACAGCGGCACCGGTGTTAACAGCCTCATCCAGGCCTAAGATGGTACCCAGCGCAATTGTCTCAAACATCATATTTTCCTCATTGTCGAAATTCGGGTCACCACGCCTTGGTGTCGCCATCTAAAGTGGGCATGTAATCATATATAAAATACTTATATATTCTCAAACATACATATAACATAAATGTGGGCATGAAATCATATATACAATACTTATATATAGTCAAACACACATACAACATAAATGTGGGATGAAATCATATATAGAATACTTATATATTGTCAAACACACATACAACATAAATGTGGGATGAAATCATATATACAATACTTATACATTGTCAAACACACATACAACATAAATGTGGGATGAAATCATATATACAATACTTACATATTGTCAAACACACATACAACATAAATGTCGGATGAAATCATATATAGAATACTTATATATTGTCAAACACACATACAACATAAATGTGGGATGAAATCATATATACAATACTTATATATTGTCAAACACACATACATACAACATTTACAACACAGAGAGCATGAAAATTCCTTGCGGGCATTTCACCGAACACCTTGCGGGCATTTCACCGAACACCTTGCGGGCATGAAAACATACAGAGCAGCGTTGGGCGATTCGCCGGCTACCTAGGTCCTCCGGGGTGGATGGCCGGGGCGTCAGCGGTGGTGGGGCAAGCGTGGTGGCGGCCGATCGACGGGCTGCTGGCGTTGAAAGGACCGGGATGTCGGCCTAGAGGGTGAATAGGCGATTACAAAATTATACCCAATTTAAAATAATCTATCGAGAGATAATGCGGAAGCAATTGGGATAATTAAGTTTTGCAATTTAAACAATTCAGCCCGAGATACCAACTCGGAGACTCCGGATATTTAGTCCGGATACTCCGGTATGTCCGGATACTCCGGATCAATATACCGGATACTCCGGGTTGCCTGTTTCGGTCAGAATAGAGAGAGACAATAAATTGAAGCGCTTCTTTGATTCTAGTGATACAAATTACTCTACTGCAATGAATCAAGTATATAAGCAAGAATAGATGCAGTAGATACAATCTAATTGATCTAATCACAAGAATCGAAAGCAAGTTAAGCGGATGAGCAAAAGAGGAAACCGAAGTAAGGAAGGAGACACGAAGATTTTATCCCGAAGTTCGGATCCTTGAGGGGATCCTACGTCTCCGTTGAGGCGGCTCGGTCACACTTGAGCCGGGGTCTCTTTCAACCCTCTTCCTCCCGGTGTTGCACAATGCACTCGACGGTCTTCACTTCTTTGATTCCTTTCCTTGCGGAGGCGGAATCGGACCTTCACAAACCTTCGGTGGCCTTCCACACAAAGCTTGGAAGCTCACCGGCAACTCCTAGCCGTCTAGGAGACCTCAACCTCCAAGAGCAACAAATGCTCCCGAAGAACTCACTTAGAGTCCACCTCAAGTGCTCAACACACTAATCAACTCAATCCGATCACTACCCACTCTCACACCCAAACCTTCACTCAAAAGGGATCACTAAGATCTAGGGTTAGAGGGGCTTTTGGGAGCTCAAGATCACTAAGAAGAACACCTCAAAGCACCAAGGATCTAGCTCCACTCCTCAAATCAATCCTCAATCCAAACACCTCTCTCCACTACCCAACCCTTCACAAAAGGGGATCACTAAGATCTAAGGAGTAGGGAGGAGTATTGGGGGCTCAAACACTCACAAAGAACACCTCAAATACCCAGCAAAATATCCCCCAACGGCTCCTTTGAAGTGGGCAAGGGGGGGGGCTTTAAATAGAGGAACCCCAAAAACTAGCCGTTTGGACCGAGGCGGTCAACCGGAGACTCGGAATTTTAACCGGACACTCCGGATCATCCGGATACTCGGATAGTCGGATACTCCGGATAGTCCGGAGTCTCCGGACATTTAACCCGAGTCTCCGGACCTCCCGAGCAAAGACGCAGCAACCGGAAAAACGGGCATAACTTTGATCCGGACTCCGATTTCGATTTAATTCGGACTTTTCGAAAGCTATGAACGGTGGCTATCCAACTAACAAGGTCTCACTACCCAAATCCCAAAGGATCAAATCAGATTGCACAAAGAATCCACAAGGAGACCTCAAATTCTCACTTTCCGAACCAAACAACACTTCTAACCCTCACACCAACCCACCTACACCTAGGTGAACAAAGTGTGACTTGGGTTTCTCAACCTTAGACAAGGGTAGACCACTTTTGAGCACTTGAGACATGTCTAAGTAATTTCAACGATTGCATCCTCTTAATAGTACGGCAATCCTTAGACTCAAATTTAACACAAATCTAAGTCTTACACTAAGCTTACATGCCGACTTCTTGGATGCACGGTGCATGATGACGCTTCCACAAAGATTGATGACGCCCTTCGTCTTGTCAACCTCGACGCGATTCACCTCATGAGACTCTCGTCCTCTCCGACCTTGACCTCGATCATCACCAAGACGATCCTCACGCCAAGTCGTTCTTGACTTAGTCCTCAGCTCTTGGTGACACCGCTGTCTTATTTGACTTTGACTCGATTGTCATCCTTCAAACCATCTTGGTCATCATACACACAGCTTTGGGACCTAACTCTTATCAAAGCACTCGGCAAACACATTAGTCCCACAAGCTCAAAAGATATGAATTAGAATTAAATGAATGAGATGAAATACAACAAGTGTTTCATATAAATAGGCATGATATCAACGAAAACACTTGACATAAGAATTGTTCTCTACTAAGTGCAGCATGATGAATATGTGATTGATCTATATGCACTTAGAGAGATAATTGCCAATAAGATGAATCATTTAAATCAAGGCAATGATCACATACTTTGCTTAAATGAAACACATGATAGAATATACATGAATTGTACATGTGCAAATAATATTTGGAATGAGAGTAAATGATGTGATCCAATTCTAGATTAAACTTCACTAGGAGAGGTGCATTAGAAAATATACAACTAAGACATGTATGCACCAAGTCAATATGAAGCAAATGAAGTTTAACTCTAGTTAACACAAGCATATTAAAAACAAAACACATAATGAACTCAAATGAATATATATATGCACAAGCAATTATGACATGAATCAATGTGCACATATGAAATCAACAAGTTACTTAGAGTTCAATATGCATTTGCTAAAGAGAAATGCAATGACAAATATGGAAGGAATACTGAGATTGCATACCTCATTTTTGCTTAACCAGCCCAATTGATTTTCCTCTAAAATAGATGAGACTAATATTCAACTAGGCAATAAACATGTTAGTCTCATAACAATATAAATATATTAGAGGTTTGTCATTTGTTAAGCACTAAGTTAATATTTATACAATTACATTGATTGACATTACATGCGTTTGTCATGAATCGTTTGTCATTAATCACCAAAACAACATAAGTGCCTAGACGCACTTTCACGCGCGCGGGACTTAGAAAATTTGAAGGTACGAGAGCCTTCGGGACTTCAAAATTTAAAGGTCACCCCACTGCTACAAGCGGTTCGTAACACCAACCGCTTGTAGAGGTACTTCTACAAGCGGTTCGTAATACCAACCGCTTGTAGAGGACACCGACTGCAAGTACCCTACCGGCTCACCCATTTCTACAAGCAGTTGGTCTTGCGAACCGCTTGTACAGGTACTTCTACAAGCGGTTCGTAATACCAACCGCTTGTAGAGGACCCCACTACAAGCGGTTGGTACTAAGAACCGCTTGTAGTGGGGTTTAAAAAAAGGGCTGGGCGCTAGTGGGGCTCGAACACCCAACCTCACGGGCACAAGCCGAACTCAAGCGCCCGCTAGCCAAGGGGAGAGGAGAATTGTTGTTAACCTTAGAAGGCACTTTGCATTGTTTTAAGTATACAATATTTTTTTAAAAGTGCTTGTATTTCTTTTTCCCTTTCTTTTTTAAGTGTTTGTATTTCTTTTTTAAAAGTGTTTGTATTCGATGGTTTTATTTTTTTAAGTGTTTGTATGCACGATTTTTACATTTTTTTGAAGTGTTTCTATTTTATTGTTTCATTTTTAAAACATCATATGTACAAGCAATGTTAAACATCAACATATCAACATGATCATATGGAATAATGTACAAGGAATGTTTACTTGACCATAATGTATACAAGTAGTACATCTTAAGTCTTCGTCTTTACAATTGTTCCTTCTTTATGATCGTGACGTATGTAAGGAGCATCGACATCACTGTCACGCAGGACGTTTATTTCAACATCAACTGTAAAAGGAGGGAGCTCGTCGAACTGACCATACTCTTCCTCATCGGTGACGTCCTCAACTCCTACAATCCGTCGTTTGCCTTGGAAAACTACATGTCGCTTTGGCATTACCTTTTGCTTGTCCTTTCGATTTTTAGGTTTGCTTGACATGTCCATTACATAGAAGACCTAAATCGCATCGTTCGCGAGAACAAATGGTTCGCGCCTATAGCCGACTTCTGTGAGATCCACAGTTGTCATGCCGTATTTGTCAACCTTCACACCGTTTGTCCTCAGCTTGACCCATTGGCACTTAAATAGAGGGACCTTGAGAGGTCCATAGTCGAGCTCCCATATGTCTTCTATGAAACCGTAATATGTGTCGAACCTCGCCTTTGTTGTCTTGGCGTCTATACGGACGCCGCTCGGTTGGTGCTCCTGTTATCCTGGGATCTGGTGTAGAATGTGTAACCATTGATCTCATACCCCTTGAATGTCCCGATTTCTTGTGATGGTCCCCGGGCCAAGCGTTGCAATAGTTCATCGTTTGACCCTTCCTCAAGGATGTACTTCTGTAGCCAGCTGCCGAAAGAATCCATGTGCTTCAGGGTTATCCAACTCTCTGTCTTCCCTGTGAACTCGCGGCGTAGGACACTCTTGTGCTGAATGACATAGGGGGCGACTATGGTGGATTGCTTCAGAACAGTGAAATGTGCTTGCTTGAATGCAACAAGATCGTTGCATGCAACTGCTTGCCTTCCTATTGTCCCTTTGCCCCGTAGCCTCCCCTCGTGTCGTGATATGGGGACGTCGATAGGATTTACATCATTCATGTAATCAACACAAAACTCTATCACCTCCTCCGTCACGTAGCCCTCGGCAATGCACCCTTCGGGACGCGACGATTCTGAACGTATTTCTTGAGGACACTCATGTACCTCTCGAAAGGGAACATGTTGTGCGAGATACATCGTCCGAGGATACCTATCTCCTTGACAAGGTGAGCGGTGAGATGAACCATGATATCAAAGAATGCAGGAGGAAAAATCATCTCGAGGCTAACCAAACTTTGTACCACATCAGCCTCCAACTTAGGCATTTTATTGGTTCGACGACTTTCTCGCGAAATGGCGTTGAAGAATGAACATAACCGTGATTGTCCCCCGCACCCACTCGGGCAGTATACCTCTGATAGCTACTGGGAGCAACTGTGTCATCAACACAAGGCAGTCATGGGATTTTAGGCCTTAGAGTTTGTTCTCTTTCGTGTTTATGAGTCTCTTTACATTTGAGGAATATCCAGAAGGGACCTTCACACTGTTCAAACACTCAATCATGCTTTTTTTCTCTTCTTTGCTTGGAGTGTAGCTCGCAGGATGTAGATAAAGTTGTTTTGTCCCTTCTTTGTTTTTCGGATGTAGGTCACTCCTCACCTCCATGTCTTCAAGGTCCTTCCGAGCTTGCAGTGTATCTTTCGATTTGCCGTACATATCTATGTAGCCTAGCAGGTTCAAACAAATATTCATCGTGATGTGCATGAAGTCCAGCGAGTGACGAACCTCCAAAACCTCCCAATACGGCAGGTCCCAAAATATTGATTTCTTCTTCCATGCGGGTGCATGACCATCCTCGTTCGGCACAGGTATGCTTCCACGACCCTTCCCAAATACTACTTTCATATCTTTTACCATAGCAAACACAAGTCGCCCATTACGATGCTGAGGCTTACCACGAATTTCTGTTACCCCGTTAAATTTACTTCCTTTCCACCTCAAAGCATGACTGCTAGGAAGAAACCTGCGGTGGCCCATGTACACACACTTCCGAGAGTTTTTGAGGTACATGCAGTCCGTTTCATTTATGCACTGGGTGCAGGCTTTAAACCCTTTCACAGCTTTGGTCGAGAGGTTACCGAGCGCAGGCCAATCGTTGATTGTTACAAACAACAATGCACACGAAAGTTGAAATACTCTCTTTTGTACTCATCCCAAACCTGTACACCATCCTCCCACAACTTCACAAGGTCTTCAACCAATGGTTTCGTGTAGACATCTATGTCGTTTCCAGGTTGCTTCGGCCTTCGATCAATAATGGCATCATGATGTACTTCCGCTTCATGCACAGCCATGGAGGAATGTTATAGATGCAAAGTGTCACAGCCAGGTGCTATGGATCTGTTCAACTGACCGAAAGGATTCATCCCATCGGTGCTCAACCCAAACCTTATGTTTCGACCTCATTTGCAAAGTTCAGGTAAGCCCGATCGACTTTCCGCCATCGTGGAGCCATCTGCGGGGTGTCTAAGCATCCCGCCTTCCTTACGCTCTTCCTCATGCCAACGCATCATCTTGGCATGACCTTCGTTAGCAAACAGACGCTTCAACCGGGTATCACGAGGAAATACCACAATACTTTTGCTGGAGTTCTCTTCTTCGCACGATTCCCATCTAATTCACAGAATCGCCACGCTGCACCTTATACCGGGATTCTTCGCACCTGAATCGAGACCACCAAATCGGCATACTCATTGCGATCGAGGTACAATCGTTAGGACATGCATGTATCTTCCGCACTTGCAATCCTAAAGGGCAAAGGACTCGCCGCTTCATACGTAGATTCCGGTAGAGTGTTACCTTCCTAAGCAACCTCTTTACGAGTGATAACAAACCATTGAATCCCTTTGTCCGACACACCGTGTGTGGCCTTCCATTGCATGAGTTCGGTGTAGTACGCAGCTTTTTGTGGCCCTGCGTACGCTTTGGGTACAAAGCAGTTCGGTGGTCCTCTACCATGCTCTGAAACTTCTTGTGTTGTCTTTCCTCTGTGAACTCTCCCTCTCCGTCACGGAGCATCTGTTCTAACTCATCATCGCCAAACTCATCGAGTGTATCTTCCACGGACCCGTATTGAGTGGTGTCCGGCATACTGTTGGCTCTATCTTCCTCTTCTTCGTCTTCTTTATCGTCTTCCTGTCGAATCGCCTTTGTTTCGCCATGGTGGGTCCAGCAGGTATAGTTTGCCATGAAACCTCTCGTGATCACATGCCTCATAACCATCCATCGTTCGGAATGCTCCTTCTCATTCTTGCAGTCTACGCACGGACAACGTATGAAGCTTCCTGGAGGCAAGAATGCAACGGCCGCGTCGAGAAACTCCTTCATGCCATCTCAGAACTCTCTTGACCGACGGTCTGCATTGTATATCCATTAATTGCCGATTCATCTACACAAATAAAAATAATAACAACATCTATCACAATATTCTATTAAAGCTAACTATGACTAATAGTTTTGTATTTTTTAATCATTCTGTGTTCTTTTCACTAAAGCCAACTAATTATTTCTAATCCTCCTGCTTTTTTAAAAATAAAACTAACTAATTGTTACATTTTCATACAAATCTTTTCTCTTCCACACGTTTGTAATTTTTCATCGTTTCACATTTATTGAATTTCATTTCATACACCAAATCGTATGTATCACCTTAAGAACAAAAATATAAGCCAACAAAACATAATTTCTCAACATCCAATGCACAAAAAACATCAATATCTAGGTGAGAAGGATGTCAGCAACATATTACTCACCTTAGAACAATTAATTCGGATCTAATAGCCTCAATTCAAAATTTTGGCAGCACCTCGCCATGAACAGCTCTCGGCCCACCACTGTGATGTCCTGTGCGAGCTCGGGGAGGAAGACAGAGTTTAAATACGCTGGGTGGGAGGGGGGGCTCTACAAGCGGTTCTACACACAAACCGCTCGAGCCCCATTAGACCTCTAGAAGCGGTTCTAAACACGAACCGCTTCTAGAGAGGAGGCTCCAGAAGGGGTTTGTGTTAAGAACCGCTTCTAGAGACCCCCTCCCGTCCGTTGCCCACGAACCGCTTGTGGCACGGGACTTCACAAGCGGTGCGCACCTAACCGCTTGTGATAGACCGGTTGTGAAGGCCGGTTCTGTAGTAGCGTATGTATGAAACATACACAAATTCTGAAATTCGGATCCATCACACACGTGCATCGGACGGGTCTCGAGTTGCGTGCTAGGCACCCAGATACCTTATGTAATTTAGGTACAATGGTGTATATTTCCTATATATTTGAATTTTTTACTGCACCTTTGTAAACTCTAACGGTTTTTTTTTTAGAAAGCGAACAATAATATCTAGATGTCATGTTAGCTCTTTGTTTTTTTTTTCCGAATTGGTATATAGCATGTTAATTTGCTCCCATATTTTATACCTCTGACGTAATAATATTGGCGAACCTGTGTATACAACAGCTCCAGAGAAGAGGCAGCGGGTTCCTTCAGCGTATAACAGATTTATTAAGTGAGTTCAATCAATTAATTTCAAGCTTGCTCTTCTACTGTATGAATAGTTATTTTTTTTTAGATAATACAATAAACCTGATGTCTTCTACTAGCAGAATGATCTTGATACATTGATATTTCAGGGAAGAGATACGTAGAATAAAAGCAAACAACCCTGACATAAGGCACAGAGAAGCCTTCAGCACTGCAGCAAAGAATGTTAGTATATGTTTTGCATATATATTACATAATGTGCGTCCCAGCAAAGAAACAAGTTGTAGTGCCACGGGTCTCAGCTACCTGCAGTTGATTATATATAATGCATTTTGATACTACCATGAGATCCATATTTGTAGCGGTTACAGATCAAGCAACCACATGAACAATGTTGACATATCTTCAAGTTGATGCTAGCTAGATTAATTACATAGATTGCATAAGTTCTACCTTCTGCTCTCTCTCTAAAACATACTAAATTTAGTTAGCCAATTGGTTATTCAACTGATGACAGCAAATTGCTCCAGTTATATGGTCTTCCTTAAAAAAATATTAATCCTGATAGACAACTATATCTAAATCCTTTTTTATTTACGTCACTCTACGGATTTTTATTTCAGTGGGCGCATTTCCCGGACATTCATTTCGAGCCAGGCTCCCATGAGAGCAGCAAGAAGCTCGACGAGGCCATATCCGCGCCTGGTCCGCAGAAAGTTCAAGGTCTCTAATGAGACATACCTACATGCTTGATTTCATATTGTAAGTAATTTAAGAAAAATCTACCTTATTCCTAAATCAGTTTGTGAGTGCGTACATACCAAGTGATATGCATGAAGTGAGAAAGAAGTGTATATATAGATATATATATATATACATATATATATATAGGAAAATGATTAAATATATATGAGAACATGCCGCAGCTAGGGCGTGTCCATGAAAGACTGAAAAACCCCTGATCACCGTGTTTTTATTTAATTATTAAAAATTAATTATCATGCTTGCAACTTTTAATATATTCAAAATTGTCAAGTGTAGATTAAATACTATAGTTTTATGTAGGATGAAGTCACTTAAAGGAATTGTGTCAAGTTCTAAGTCTTAATAAAAAACATCTAATAGAGATCTACATCGCCCTTCTGCGGCCATGCATATGTATGTGGTGATTCCTTCTTTTAAACAGTTTGCTAGTTTGTGTGAAACCTTCAACCATGTCAATAAATAGTGTTCCCCTAATCAAAGAATCAGAAGTTTGTGAGAATATTGTCAAGCGCTAGCTACATTATTCCCTCAGTCACAAATACACGTTTTGGGATACATATAGTTCAATTTTTGAAACTTTAACTATCAATGTATTTTTAAATATTTAAATTAGATACACAAAAATCATATGTGTATATATATTTGTCTCGAAAAATTCTTTTATAATATTATAATTGATTGAGTTTTGTAGATAAATTGTAATATAAATTAGTGGTTAAAGTTGTATTTCAGAGACCGTGTCGATGTTAAAAGACATGATGTATTTGTGACTAGAGGGAGCAATTTTTGACCAGGCATTGGAATTCTTGCACAAGTATAATCCAGATGCACAACTTATTTCTAGTTAATTTGTTTCAACTATCGACAGCTGAACCCCTGTACACTTGAGAAAAATGTTTAGAAGTTGCTTAATGGGGATTTAGCGGAACGGATCGAGGACAGGTTGGCATACACCCCTTCCGTGGATATATCCTTCATAAAGTTATCAAGGGTAATATAATTACCCCCGTCCCTTCCATTGGGGAATATACCTTTTCTCAAAACATGAAATCGTTGATTAAAAAACACGAAGAGATTGTTAGCATTCATCACTACTAAGATCCCGTTTGCGTCAGCTTCTGGATAGCTTCTGTTTTTTATTTGTTGAACGGAAGGATTTTAGACAGCTTTTCTGAAAATCAGAAGTTGATTTCTATATAGAATCAGAATCTAGCTGAAACCTGATTCTAACTGATTCTTGCTGATTCTCGCCGGCTCGGTCCAGAACCTAGAAGTAGCCGGCTCGGCCCACTTCGAGTCCTTCTAGAAGTAAATAAAGGAAATGCTTATTCAACTACGGCACTGTCGGACAACCGACCGAATCAAAAACAACTTCTCCTATAATTCAGAATCCATAATCCAAAATCTGAAATGATCTGGCCTAAAACTTGGAAAAAAAAAAAGGGTTTTCCCACTTTTTTTGAAGAGTATAGAAGCACGATTTACTATAAAAAATAAATGAGAGGTGGTTCTATGCTTTTCTTTTTAAAAGTTGTATAGATATTAAAGCATGAATAAAGGTATATAGTGATTACTTACTCTTTTATTTACTTTAAGATTTGTGTAACTTATATTACGAGGGAAAATATAAAAACACTGCTTAAAATAGATATATCATTACGATAGAATATCCTGATTTTTTAGTATGTAGTTGATGGGACTCCAATCATAGTACTGACACTAGTTACATGCCCGTGCGTTGCTACGAAAAACAAAATTGATAACGAAAAAGAAAGATTAAAAAATAAATAAAAAATATTTCACAAAATCAAACATCTATCTTTAACGCTTCGTTTCTTGCGAAAGCTGGCTAATTAAAGCAACGCTTCGTTTCTTGCGTAGGGCAATTAAGCAGGGCAATTAAGCAGGACAATTAAGCGACAATTAATGACGTGGGAAGAACGGACCACTGCCACCAAGTGCTGCTTTAGAATAGTAGAGATTTTGCATCTTGTATACTCCAAATACATACCTTGATGTCGTATATACTGGTTGAACTACCCAGCTGGTCCTACCGTATAAGTCTTGAAGATATTCCTGTCACACACACACAGAGTAGACTTCGCCGTATCCGAGGCATCTCAGGTGCACTGAACTCACACTAACGGAGGCCTACAATTCTACTCGTATTGAATTCCTTATTTACTTCATCCATTAATATTCATCTGCAGCTAGGAGTAGTAGCTAGCTAGATCCTTGAGACATGCATAAGCTAGCTCACTGTGAACTGCGACAATGGCATCGGTCACGCTTGTGATCGCATGCATGCGATCATTCTGCCATGCATGGCCCCACACGTCTGTGCAAGCAGGACTCAAACCCAGGCCAAATGAAAACCATCACCTTATCCCAGCACCTTTCGACCAACTTGCCATCAGCACGTTCGTACTGTTCTACCATTTTTCAGTTTTTTTAGCCTCCGGAGACAGTCTAGCAGATTTGGAAAAAGACCAAAATTTCGATGAATCTCGCCAAACTTTTGGTATTTCCCACCAAAATATCAAAAAAACTCATTTAAAAAACTAAGTTTGAATTTTGTTTTTTGAATTTCATTCAGATTTCATCCAAAAAACTGAAATCTCGCTAAAATTTCGGATTTCGGAGGGAGACGAGATGTGAACCAAAAACAAAATTTGAATCCTTGTCTCTAGCTCAGCTCATCTCACTGACTGCATGCTTCTTAATTATTACTCCTTCTGTTCATCAACAGATATCATTCTAGATTTTTATATTTTTACCAAGGTCCATCTAAAAAAGATTGTATTACCTTTTGTAACATCCCAAACTTTTCAAAAATAAAAAAAAAAATTTAAAATTAGAATTGAATAAAAATTCTAATGAGAATCAAATTTTTTTTTAAAAAAAATAATATCCTTTCCCCATTTCTTGAATTCTAATCTTAAGAAAAGAACAATCATAGTAATTAAATTTTTTTCTTTTAAATTGAGCAAACTGATAAAATAAAATTTTAACATGATCATATGTTGAATTTAAAAATTTCCACCTTTCCTGAATTTTCTTGAATCTTATTTTTTTTAAGAAAATCCTTTGTATTGGTTTAGTAAAAAAGATAAAAGTGCAATGGTAAATGTAAATTTCAACAAAAATATAGAAAAAAATTAAAATAATGAGAACTCCGAGAAACACTTAAACATAGTCAAAAATGTGTGTGAAATCAATTAATTAAAGAAATGGTGATTTTCATTAATGTGATGTGACTTTGAAAAATGTAAAGAAAGATTTTTTATAAAATTTTAATTAGCTTTCCTATAGCTTAAATTTTTATCACATACTCATTAGACCAATGTTTACCTTTGTTAAAATTTGCAAAAATTAATAATTAAATTTAGTACCTATTTTAATTTATTTAATTGCAAATATGAAACTTTGCAAATTTAATAAAAGATTTATTAGAAAATAATTACTTAAGTTTTAAGCTTGAAATTTTTATGAAAGTATCCCTAGGTCATTTAAAACTGTTAAACAAATTTTTTAAAAATATTAAGATAATTTATGTCCTCAAATAAAATCAATTACAGAAATGAAATTTTTGAGTAGTTCCTATTTTCATATTTTTATTAAATAATATAATAATTATTTTTAAATAAGTTTTTATAGTAAGTACAAAACTTACTCGAGATATTAAATAAAAAGTTTCAAAAATAATAATTATGATTTGCACCCTGAATTAAATGCATCTTGAATGCTCTGTCTACCTGTGTTAAGTTTAGGCAACCCTTGCTATGATCGACATGTGGGCCCTTCCATTTATTGCACCCCACCGGCCAAACCTTCACCCAGATGACTCCATGTGGTCCCTCCTTCACTCGGGTCCCACTTTCCAGGTTGGCCCTCCATCTTTCTTCTCTAGCCTTTCTCTGCTTCACCTCCACACAACCGTTGCCACCTCCCTTCTTCCCGAATGGACCAGAGCAATCGAGTCAAGCCGCCATTCCTGCCTCCCATTCTCACCCTGTTGCAGCACTACCTCTCAACCCTATAAAGCTGACCCAAGCTCCATTCAACCCATTGCCATAAGCTCAAGCCCTCCCTTCATGCTGCCAGCCAAGCTTCACAAAGACTTGGGGGAAAACTGAATTCCAATGGCTCTATGAGAATTAATCCAATTCATTGAGCATATAGTATCTTGAGCCCCTATAAACCATCTCTTCCAACCAATTCGGCCATTTCCTTGCTATTGTGCTGCCACCGCATTAGTCCTCTTTCCCAACTTCGACCGCTCGGTGGTAGCTTCCCCGGTTATCCTCTAACCGAGCTGAGCCGCAAAATGGAACTCTCGTGTGTTGTTGATGCACATCCCACCATTGGCCACTGCACTCAAGACCTCCTTCACATGGCTCTACCGCTGGCCTATTAGGGCATCACTCCCACGTCGCTGAGCTCGCCCATGGAACCCTCTCGGTTCCTTCTTGCTCTCAGCTCTTCAACCCAAGTCTGGCCTGCCTGCCTCGTCGCAAGCGAGGACCACGGCTGTCCCTCCCCTGCTCCTAGTCTCTACGCATCAAGCCCCTGCTATCAGCCAATCCAAGGGAGCAAGCTCAAAGGTAAAACGGTGCCTTCAATGAGGGAAAATGCATTTCCCATTTTTTGTTTATTTTCTAAAACCGACTAGGTTCAATTAACTATAACTTTTGATCTATAGCTCCATATTAAATGAGAAAAATTTCTCAATTCACAATAAATCATTTAGTTTCTAAATATGCAAAAATATTTTGAATTTGATCTCTGCGTAAAATTGAAATTCAAATTTAAAGTAAAGATTTAAAATATGATCTTCACAAAATTTGTGCAAATGAACTCCAAATTAAATGAGACCAACTTTATTAGAATCTTTATGCCATTAGCAACATAAATGTGCAAAAATATTTAAATTTCAACCTGTTTTAGATCATTTTCCAACTAGGATTGATTTCAATGTATTAAATAATCAAAATTGCATAACTTGCTTAAATAAAGTCCAAATTAGGTGCAACTAATTTCCTTGTGTTACTTAGATAGTAAACAACCTCATTATGTAAAAATACTTAGGGTGTACCATCAAACTTTTACATGTTATTCCATTTGTTACTTTATGTCCTTTTCAAAACCCTAATATGATTACTATTAACATATATAAACCATAGCTCCTTAAATCATGAAATGAATTTTAATATTCAATATTCCTAAGGTCATAAATATTCCATTTCTACAAAAATATGTAAATTGTGAACCATATTTAAATTAAACCCATGAATAGATCAATATCTAATACATAGATTCTCAAATAGTTGTAACTTGAAAATATAAATCAAATTATGATGAAACTAATTCCTAAGCCCTTTTAGAACCATAATATATCTAGTTATGTAAAAATAATTTATATTTGATTTAGTTCCCACAAAACTTATAGAGGACCTTGGGTACTAGATGCATGTGGCTGGTATACAGTCATATAACATAAAAGAAACCAGTTTATAAACATACCACAAGTATAGATCGACCAATCTTGCAAAGATATTTAGTGTTTGATTTAGTTTGAACCAAGTCCCTAATAAGTTTACTTCCTAGATACAAAAGATCGACTTATGCCTATCTTTTCCAAATAAATGGTAATAAGTGCAAAACTAGTCAATAATTGTTTTATAAGTCACATAGTAAAGACCATCTTAATTATTAAAAGATACAATATTTAATCTAGTTTAAATCCAGCTCATCATAGACTTCATTTTCTATCTACATGAGAACTAAAACATTAATAACTTTCACAAGTAACAACCAAAAGATGTGAAGCCTATTTCAAGATACTTCTAGGACTAAGACCTACTAATGCTACAAAAATGGTTGCATTTCTTTATAAATTATAGTCGCAAGTCTAAATGAAATCTAATCATTTATGATGTAAACTTAGACATACATAAGATTAGGAAATGAATAGAATGTCACAGATAAGCACTAATACCTATAGGATCAACCTAAGAATACTCCCTAAGGCACGACCATCCTATTCTATATAAACATTTCTATTATAATATGCTTTGCATTTGAATCCTATTAAAAAGCATAACCTCGTGTAATATAAACCCTAAAGTCCATAATACAAATAAATAAACTTAAGCAATAAGAAATTAGTGATTAAACTATTGTCACTAGTACCTTCTTAAGGTCATAAGGTTATGCCCAATAACTAGTAGCCTAAACTTAAAATTTGTATACATTAGTTGTTGATTACTAGTACCTTGTGTTTACTTAGGTTTAATCATGTATAGCCTTTATAAGCAAGCTTTACAAGTTATATATTTAAATTATTAGAATCTGAGATCTTACCCCTATACAAAAAGATACGAGAGCATTTAAAGATAAATATTAAATGTACATGATGTACTTCATGATGACTTATGTCTTATTAATATTAATCCAAATAATCCCATCTTCTTGAATTCATAAAATAAGAACAAACAATTCATAAAAAACAAGTAACCATGTCGCAGTATAGCCTAAGATTGCTAGTATGAAGTAAGAGTGAAACAATAGAATAGAATCATGAAAACCCTAACCCGAAACCACGCTTGTTATATGTAGTACATTTCTATTTGATTTTTCATCTCATTTCTTTTTGCCCTTATTGAAAAGTTGTTATTTGCAATTTGCTATGTTTCTCATTAAGCAGCGTGTAGAATCCGATGTCCTGCATTTCGTCGTCGACAACATCAAACTACGATGTCAACTTCGTTGAAGACAACAAATAGCAAGGCAAGCCTCTTTGATCATATTGATCCTAGCTTTTCAAAAATATTTTGTCAAATTTTCATGCATGCGCTATGTTTCATAAAATTTGCTATTTTGTGAGTCCTGGTAGTTATAACCTGTAACACCAGACATTTAATATGCCTGAATGCTACCAAACATAAGCTAAACAACATCTAAATACCAAGAATTAAGGTAAATTACAGCAAAGGGGTAAATGCTAAAACCCGAGATTTCGGCAGCATCTCCTTTGTTTTAACATGATTTGAAGGAGCAACAACAGCATAGCAATATAAGGCAATATGAGAGACCATTAAAACAGCAATAAATAACGACTTAACAACCATGTAAGTCTAGTTTCAAGCATTTAATGTCTCCAAGAGTCAAACAAACAATAAAACTCTCATATAGCAAAGCTAAACCTTAAAGCAATAATCATCACACGAAAACTAGTTGAATGACTTGTGGAATCAAATGAGTGAAGCTACGTGCGGAAGTGTGACTATTTTCCTTCCCCGCATGCCGGTCTCATGGTACCTAAAACAACAGGAAAACACAAGCGTGAGTTCGAAACTCAGCAAGCATATTGCAATGGTACAACAAGAGCAATTATATGGCAACAATATCTCACATCATGTAAACCATCTCATTCATGATCACATATCATTATCATCATCATTATGTATGCAATGCAATGCTATGCTCATGTCTCCTTGGAAACTCATACCGGTATGGTTGAGTACACACCCGTCGGTGTGCACCCTCTCCCCCCTTCCATCCCGAAGATGGAGGGTGCCTACTCCTCGCTTCCGTTCACCGCGGTGAATGGAAGCACGATGTAGGACTTACTCATTGGCTCTCCGAAATAGTCATAACTTTCTCACCGACCTTCCCTGGATTAGTTATGACTTTCTCACCGCCCGGGCCATGTAACATGCCATGTATGCAAATATGCCAACATCATAATAATCTTGTACATTAACACATGGCATCATAGCATACTCATCATATCATAGGCAATCATTAAAGCATGGCAAGTGATCATATCATATAATCAAGTTCATCTAGTCTCAACTAGCAACCTACAAACCGCTATCCATTACAATACACTTGCCTCAACCACGGGCAACGGATTTGCGGGAAGTAGAAGGCACTTCCGAGGTCACACCACCTGCACATAAGTACCACACACTCACAATCATGTCCACAAAACAGTACGCAAACCCTCATCTACCTCGACATTGCCAACTACTCGCAATACCCAAAAACAGAGGTTCTGTCCCGCCGGGACAGCAGCCTTCCAAAAGGCATAACTCGAGTTCTAAGACTCAGAATCAATTAAACGAGTACATCCTCACGTAGCTTAGGAAATTTCCTAAATTTTTCTAAGTATAAGGAAAGACTGATTCGGAATCTAAAGTTGTTTAATCTACAAAATACCGAGATCTGTTCCAATCACGTCACAGATTTTAACACGCTCGGTAAAACAGCCATAACTTTCAAACGGCTGAGCGGAATTTAAAGTTCTTTATACCCACTGAAAGGTATTGAAATTACCTACAACTTCTTCAACATCCGTACGACCAAATTCCGACTCTAAATTGGCGAAAAACCAAACCCTAGGTCGACTGCTCATGCTGCCCGAAACAGAGAACGTGACCAACTCAAGAATCCATCTAATCTAATCAAATCCAGCACCACCAATTGATCTAAAAACTTGATAATCATCCTTAGAACAGTACCTATCCCAACCCCAAGGAGTCCCATGGCCATACCTTCGCCCGACGCACGAAAACCCAATAGATCTCCTCGCTCCTCGCTCCAACGGATGGATCTTCTAGGTGCTGGGGTGGGGAGGCTACCCTAGGGCAGCAAGGGGTGGAGGAGAGGTGGTGGAGAGGTGGGGAGGCAAGGGGGCAAAGGGGAGGGGCGCACGACCAAAGGGGGAGGGGGTTGCGGCTAGGGCAAGGGGGGGTGCTTGTGGGCGCCCAAGGGGAGAGGTGGGGCGCATAAGGGGCAGGGGGAGACCCTTTTACCAGCCCCAACCAGGTTTCCTAGTCCTAAATGGACTCACACTCCTTCCCACCAAAGCCCACAACCCCTTCTCTTGGGCCCAAACTCCCCTAGAAAGGCCTAAAACCCCGGAAACGGCCCGAAAACGCGATTAAACCTCATAGCGTATGGTTTTAACCTTAATTCCACATTTTATAATGTTTTTGACCTTAACATCCACATTATATATGGTTACGACACTCCGTGGTGTCACATTCTCCAATTTCACCTTTTACGATGTCTCGACATCCCGTAGTGTCACATAACCTTCATTAACGTGATTTTCTTAATCAATATTGACATGTGAACACATAAAAATGTGAAAATGGGTACACTTGATTATTACATGCATCTGCTTAGCCATGCTTTAGTTTGGGATGTGAACAAATGGTTTTACTATTCAAAATGAATTTTAACTATTTGACATTTTGGAAATAGTTAGTGAACATGTTGGAATGTTATGATCAATGGTATTTTCTTTATGGAAATAAAACTATGATCGATCAAGGACCGAACTTGTGTTGTTTTTAAGCCAAGATAATCATACAACCACGGGGGCTGGTATCACTACAAGAAACAAGAATAGTGTCCTCGGCCGAAACATTTTTATCGTCGGTAAAAAAACCGACGACACAAAGTATGCCTCTATCGACGGTTTTAACGTAACCCGACGACATATATACACCAAGCAGGCCTGTGTCCTCGGCCGTCTAAACCCGCCGATATAGACCACAGTCTGTGTCCTCGGCCACATTAAACCCGCCGACACAGGCACTCCGCCTCAAACAGGGAGTATCGGCGCGCGATGAAATTTGAATTTCAGATCCCGCCAACACAGGCTGTGTCCTCGGCCTCATTAAACCCGCCCACACAGGCACTCCGCCTCACAAGCTGTGTCCTCGGCCTCATTAAACCCGCCGACACAGGCACTCCGCCATGTGGGACCAACCTGCAGGATGCTCAGGCCCTTGATGGCATGAAGACTGTTTGTCGTCGGGAGAGAAACAGCCGACGATAGAAATAAGTCTATGTCCACGGCATAAATGTTGCCGACGACACAGATTAAATTTTGTCGACCGTTTAATTTTAGCTCATGACAATAGTAATTCCAGATTAATTCAGAAAATCTTTTTGAAAATGTTTTTGTTGTTTTTAAAATTAAGAAAAACTAAATAGAGCTTTTAGAATGGTTTGTTAGGTAACATACATCTATATGACATGTAACTTTTTATTATTTAATTAATTGGTATGTTACGGCGCTATGTGTATGTCTCCGTACGTACTACGTGTCGAGTACATTGAGTAGAACCTTGTGACGATCCAACACAGACCAATTGAAAGAGTGAGGAATGACCTGGAATAGGCTGTGAGTGTTGTAAAACCTTTAAATGACCGTACAAATGTCTCGTTCGACCCGTCGTAGGCGACAAAAATATCGAAGAAACGCACGGTAGGTGGTGATGACTCTGTTACTCTCCTTGAGTTTTCGGATGAATTTGTTGTGACGATGAAATGCCAAGTAAAGAAGAAGCGAGCAATTAGTGGAATAGGTTGTGCATGTTCTAAAAACCTTAAAGCGGCCTTAAAAATCTCGGGAGAAAGAAGAGCGAGCACGACCTGTGTCCCGATGTCGACGGTGGGCCCATGAGTCTTGTCTCAGTGTCCACGGCAAAAAAATGTTACCGACGGCACAAGTTGAACTGTGTCGATGGTGATCATTTGTGGCATTGTATTGGTGAATGCGAATGTGGTAATGTGTGTGAAATTATATGTTGTGATTGTTCTGGGAAATTGGGGATATAAAACTGCTGGGAATGGGGTTTTTTTGCAGGTTAAAATTGGATTTTTTTTTAAAAATTCGCAGTATTTTTTTTTACAACCTGTGTCCTCGGCTCTAACCATGCCGACGACACAAGATAGCCCAGTTACGGCACGGAAAGTGTGTCGTCGGCTACAGCTCAGGCCGAGGACACAGATGTCCACTCTGTGTCCGCGGCTTTAACTATGCCGACGACACAAGATAGCCCCAGGTTCTGGCACCAGAAGGGGTCTGTGTCATCGGCTACAGCCCAGGCCGAGGACACAGATGTAGCTTCGATTGTTGGCTAGTAGGTAGCTAGTTCGTTCTTGGATCCAACTATTAAAATTGGACACTTAGTTAAAATTTGAAGCACCCATATCATAGTAAAATTGAACACTTGGTTGAAATTTGAAGCATCCATGCCATGGTAAATTCAAAGTATAAGAATACTAAAATTAGAGTTTTGGTCATTTGTGAGGTTAAGAGGAGGGGGACACGTTATATTTCAAATGTGATCATACCAACACTCTGGTACTAGATCATATAAGAATTCTGAAGTTAAGCGTGATTGGGTGAGAGTAGTATTAGGATGGGTGACCTCATGGGAAGTGCTCATTTGCATTAAAATCAGTGGTAGAACTCACTAGTTAAGCGTGCTTAGGCGAGAGTAGTACTAACTAGGGTATGGGTGAGGGTTGATCTCTTGGAAAATATCTTCGTTTTTGTGTTTCAAAATGTCAGAATATTACATAAAAGTATCAGTGTTATCAGTGGCGGTTTTTCTTTAGAACCGCCACAAATAATGCGTTATCCGCGGCTTTAACTATGCCGACGACACAAGATAGCCAGGTTATGGCACCGGAAGGGGTCTCGTGGTCGCCGGCTATAGCCTGTGCCGAGGACACAGATGTCCACTGCGGCGGGCAGATTAATTAGGCCGAGGACACAGATGTCCACTGCGTCGGCAAAGATTAATTAGGCCGAGGACAGAAGTGTCTCCTCTGTATCGGCAGCTTTAAGTTCGCCGACGACAAATGTCTGGGTGTCGGGTCGGCCCCGGATGGCATCTGTGTCGTCGGGATTTATTGTGGCCGTGGACATAGGTTGGTTGTGTCGTCGACTCTGTGTCGTGGGACTTGTGTCGTCGGGAGGCCGACGACAGAGCCCTGTGTCGGCGGTTTTGGCATCTGTGTTGTCGGTAAAAGCCGAGGACACTGAGCAAGATCCTTGTAGTGTATGTGACGGCCTTAACTTATTAAGTTACTTAGAACTAGCTTTGCACATTAGAAGGCTGAAGTAGCACGGGTTATTCAGTATAGATTGCTCGAAGGGGTACCCTCACCGAGGTGTTGGGAATAACACCTGCCGATGTAACGGTGTACGCCTTGCTGTGGGGAGAAGTGGGACGTCAGGATGTGAAACCATTCATCATACAAGAGTGTACAAATATCTTCTGCCGCCATAGTAAAGGTTTGTCGTCACTGGGCTGGTGTAAAGTTAGGGCTAGGTAATGCAATGGTTATGTATGATCTCTCTATGACACACCAAATTAAGTGTGTTAAAAATGCATTGCAAAAAGAGATGATCATTCCTTGCGAGTAAAGTTTTACACCTCTGCAGAGTTAAAACTAATCGATTAGCCATGCTTGCGGTCATAAGCACTTGGTAAAGTCATCACATAGTTAGAATTGTTGATATTTTCCTAAAAATGATTGAAATTGGAAGTTTATTTTGGAAAGTTTATCCCACAGATGATTCAATGCATTGCCATGTGTTGGCAAGATTGATTTCAGTTGTTGTGCCATGTGTTGGCAAAGATTTATTTTCAGATATTATACCATGTGTTGGGATTGGACGTTTTACTGCTCATGAAGGACAGTGAGTTTTTACATTTATGTTATTATTACTTGTTATTTTTATTCTCTCGATTGCTTTAACTAAATTTCTCTTTCAATCTATTATACATTATTTACAATTCAATTTGGTTCCACGCAAAATAACCGTAGTAGACTTTCTCATGTTACAGCTTGCATATATTTTAGATTTTGTAAACACTTCAAGTCTTGTGGAGTACGCAATGTACTCAACCTTGCTATTATTGTTGTTTTTATGTGAAGGTACAGAAAACCTCGACGAAACTTTCTATACTGCAGGACAGGGGGAATCTATTGACGAGCTTTCTAGGAGTTATACCTTGTCACTTGCCTGAGGGTTATGTGACACACTATAAGACTTCTAACTTTTTCAGCTATATTTTAATTGACTTTACAGGTCATATTGTATAAATGCTTCTGCTATTAAATGTAATATATTGTGTGTGGATGTGATTTCAACTTTGTAAATGTGTGCTAGCTACTGATCATGGGAATAGCACAGTATGCACATAGAATCCATTGTTGGTATTCTATACCAAAAATGGAGGCCTTACACCTTTCTTCATTACATATGTGGATGGTGTGTCTTACTCTAGTATATAATAGTAAATGATATTGAAATAGTTAAAGGGGAGAGGGTACAGAATGAAAAATGGTAAAAAAAAATCACCTCAAAATTTAGAATGACATGTATTCGGGAACAGATGGAGTACTACTATTATCTAGCCTTTGGTTGTTTCCATTACTAGATTGCGTTTTTTTCACTACTGTTGATACCATACCAGTGCTGCAGAAAATGGTGTACTCTTCACGAATGCATGTGGTACCACTAAGCGATTAGTCGCAATACGGCGGATTAATCAGAATTTTGCAGACAATTATGTGTTCTTATTAATATATTTATTTATGTTTATAATTAATTAGAAACATTTTATTCACCAAAATTTATTGTAAATTATTACTCTACAAAACATGTCTTACTTTTCATTGTTTATACTTCGTTTAAAAGGTGCATACTATGAACACTATGATACAATATTATAAACTAATTTATCATACTTAGTGAATAGAAATAAGCTGTTTTCGTGATTAAACCAAAAAACGGACGATTAATCAGAATATGCGGTCAATTAAAGGTTCGGCTATGTAATTGCACTCTGATTACACTACTCATAATGATTTTAGCCACTGTCACTGATTAATCGCCCGGCTAATCGGTCTAGCCGGCTGTTTTTTACGACAATGGCTAATACTAGTGAACAGAGAGACAGAATGACAGTGGCTCATATATATTTGCATTGAATGCTTGAGCCAGGGTGGTAGTATAGCACAGTTCTTGCAAGATGAGCAGGAAGGAAATTGTAGAAAGTCAGAGCAGATTTCCTTTTCGAAAAGAAAGGGACACCACCTTTTAATTAGTTGGTCTTCCGATTTGCTCTAGATTCGCATTCATGCAGCTAGCTAGATAGGCCGATTATTAATTGTTACCGTATGCCGTAGCAAGCTCAGAATAACTCATGCGCATTGGAAGAAGGAAAGAATTCATGTTCCATGCATGTTTCGATACAGAAGGAATTCTGGTGTAAACGGACGGGCCCTGATTCTAAGCTTGCAGGCCGTGCGACGAAGTGATGACCGTGGCGAGAGGGAAGCCCTGTATATATGGAAACAAATTCGGTGGAGAAGGTGTACAAACTCTTTCTCGTGCATACCTAACGCTGATTGATGCCACGTGGATAATCCTGCAATCTAACACCACGACACTAATTGAAGAGGTGAGTTCAAGCAACCAAATTTGCATCGAAATAAGCAAGAGTCAAATATTACCTCACTTAATGTTATGGTGTTGGATTGCAGGATTATCCACGTGGCATCAATTAGCGTCAAATATACACGGAAAAGAGCTTGCACACCTCCCCCTCCGAATTTATTTCCTGTATATATATGACAGCATTGCTGCCGACAGTTGACAGGTCGTGCGTATATTGCCCACGGCATGGAAAGGAGTAAGGCGTGGGGAAAACTCACGCTCCTACGTACGATGCTGCTAGGTACGGAGATGTGTATGAAACACCCCAAAATTTTCGAATTTGATTTAAATTTAGACTCTATTTGCATTTTGTAATTTTTCTGAATTTTTTTGGATTTTATTTGAATTTATTTGATTTTATTACGGTTTCTTGCCATTTTCGGAAAGTTTCGGTGTCAACGCGCTTTCCTTTTTCCGGCCATTGCGCCTCCCCTCTCTCTCCCGCGCCTCACCCGCTCACCCCTCCATACGCGCCACGCCCGCCAGCGCCGCCTCGCACCTGCGCCCGCGCCCTCGCACAATGCGCCTTGCCACTGTTCATCTTCCCCCACCCGTGAGCTGCTGCCATGGCAGCCTCTTGCTGCTGCGCAGCGCCACGCGTCCCATCGCCGCCGTGACCTTGCGCTGCTTAGCCCGTGAGGCACTCGATTCGCCGCACTAGCGCTGCGCCGCTTGAGCCTCGCGCCGCCTCGTCGCCCGCATCAATGATGGAGCCGGCGACTCCATCATCTTCGCCGGCTATTTAAGCCCCTCCTACCGCCATTTTGTCCCCAAGCTCGCGCCCATCTCCTCTCTCCGTTCCTCTCTCCCGTACTCCTCGAGCTCTTCCGTGGTCGCCCCACGGAGTCTTCTTAAATCTCCGGCCACACGCCGCCACTCAGCCGCTGGCTGCCGCCTGGCTCCTCCGTCTTGGCGATTCGGGTGCGAGGTGAACTCCTCCCCTTTTCCCTCAAGCACATGCGAGCCTCTGCCCCTAACCCGCGGGTTCGCCTCATCTCCCGGCTCGGCGCCTGCTCGCCCTCGCGCCGCCGCCACGCAACCCCGCCGCCCCCTCGTGTCACCGCCACTCGACCCCACCGGTCAGCCCAGCCAGCCTTCCCCCACCCGTAGGCCCACCTGCAGCCTCCCCCTCTCTCTCCGCCGCCCGGGCCCGCCTGCCAGGCGGCCTGGCCGTAAACGTGGGCCGGCCCATTGGCTCTCCCCCGTGCACGCGCTAAGCTCCGGGCCGAATCCGGTTTGGAACGGCCCAAAGGAACAGCAACCGTTCCCATTTTTCATTTCGTATTTTAAATTCCAAAAATCCTTTTTAATCCTTTTTAATGCCCAAAAATACCCCAAAAATACCCAAAATTATCCGAGAGTCCAAAAATGCCCCAAAAATACTTTTCCGAACCGTTTCGAGCCACTGAGTCCAAAAATGCCCTCCGTTCCTCAATCTGAGACTCCGAAAATTCCAAAAATGCCCAAATCGTCCTTCCTTTCTCTCTCTCGGCCCGGTTCCGATTTCCGTTTCCGTTTTCGTTTCAGTTTCTTTTCGTTTTTCGTTTCTTTATTGTCGTTCGTCCTTTTCGCGTTAGATCCGGACGTTGGACAATTCCAGGAGCCGTCGCAGTTCCAGGAGCAGGACCCGGACCCGACAAAGAGCCGATTTCAACCGCATCAACGACACTTCGTCCGATCCGACCGCCAGCAAGGCAAGCCGTACACCTTTGAACATGTTGAACCTATTCATGCCTTATTATAGTTAATTACTATTTTCTACCGCATTACTTTACTGTATGTTGAAATATTGCAAATCCGTTTATTTTAAGAATGACGTGATTCTTAGTTAATGCCGATTTGCTCATGAGACTTCCTTGAAAATTATTGAACCTAATTATATCATTGTAACCTTAGGTTAATTAATATTCCGGTATTAATTATTATTATCCTGTTAGTTTAGTCAAATGTTCTTGAGAATGGAAATAAAGGCTGCGAACCGTTGGTTCGGTTATGTTTGGAAAAGTGCTACGGTTTGGGGGGCGAATTGGATAAATCCGGAGAGGATGAGTTCCAATCCCGGTGATGATTAATGCCATGGTTGGTTGTGGTGGTAAAATGCGATTGGTACCGGATTGGTTTGTGGATCGGAAAAGGCTTGGTCTTTGGCAATGTAAGGATAATAATCCCCTTGAGCAAAGTAAATAACTTACAAACTCGTTCAACCACAAAGTTGGGCCGGTCAACCGTTGGCTTGACTCAACATAGCTCGGTACATTGTACTTTCCCTCGGAATACCTATAGGAGCAGGGTTACCTTCCCGGTGTGGGAGATGGTCCAATGATTATGGGAGTGAAACGAAAGTGTGCACGAGGAAGCTGTGGCATTTCGGGTTCACAGCGGTAGGTGTCCACAATAAGCGGGACCCAAAGACTCCACATCGGCCCGTGGGGACCCCGGTTAATGTGGACCAAACACTCACCGGATAGGGACTAAAGAGGGAAAGATCCAACGAAAAGCTATGATAACCTCGATCCGGGCCAAGACGCATATAAGTTGCGTGTTAAACTCGAGTTGGCATTAACGATCGTGGAATCTTGTGGGTAAGTGAACACCTCTGGCAGAGTGAATAAATGGTATTCGAATACACCGTGCTTAGGTAAATGAAGCTAAGTTTAATTGGGGTGAATCCCGTAACCTAGCTCAAGTAGATCTTGGTGCGTGTTTTGAGAATGTGGTTTAATGGTGATGTGGTTTAATGGTGATGACTTTGTGAATGGAACCCCCCTGGATTACTATTATTATGGATTGTGTTTTAAATGTAAAATGATGTTATAAGTAAGCGCATCCACAAATACTTTAACCTTGTACCAATATTGTGCTACACCCTTGCATGTAATATTCAGTGTTTTCCGTACGACTTGTTGAGTACTCCCGTACTCACCCTTGCAACCCCGACCCCCCTTTCAGAGATTGAAGAAGCTGAAAGCTGCCCAGAATGCGTAGATGGCAATTTGGTTTTGAGGTCTTAGTCTTTTGCTCAGGCCTGTCTGTGCGGTGTTTTGCTTGTAAGTTATTCGGGCCCTGCTGCGCCCTCTTCTGTAAAAACCTTGGCCGTTAGGCCTTATATTGCATAAAAATGTTGGAATTTGACTTTTGCCTGGCAATAATATGCTTGGTTCCTGGCAGCTAATCATCCTGGATATTGCCGAGGCGTCGGATCTGCCCCTAAAAAGGCGGGCCATCACAGTGTAGATATATCTGCACAACTAATGGTAGTACGTAGTACGTAGCACCACTCCTACAAGATCTAATACCACTATCCGATCGATGTCTCGACATACATGACTGCGTGGAGTTAGAAACAGACGAGAAGGCGCCCAGCACGTACGCACTGTACATAGGACGAAGCTACAGATTGCATGCGCACTTTTAATTTGCAACGGTATTAGCCTGCGCATGCAGCCTCACGTACGTGGGCATCCCGTATATAGCTGAGCTGGGCGTTGGGCCGGGCCGGGCCCGGGTATGATGGGCTTCGAGCTATGGCGTTCCGGGTTAGCCCACTACGGAAAGGCGAGCGGGCTGGCCCGAGAGAAGTTTTACCAGGCTCAGCATGGTCCGAAAGCACGACGGGCCGAAGTCGGATCGGACCGACCCGAACCCAGCCCCACAACTAGCTACAAGCATTCGGATCCGTTGTTAGTAGTACGAGCAGTACAAATTAGTAGAATGGATCAATAGACAGTAAAAATAACAATGGATATTTAGATAGACTGAAAAACTTTATTGATATTTACATACACAAAATCACTACTTCATTAAAAACCTTACGCATAATCGAAAAGAAAACAACCACACGTCCATATGGGCCTCTGGGCCACCCCGGGTCGGGCCATGCCGGGCTGGCCGGGTCTTGGACTGTCCGTGAAAAGCCCGGCCCGTCGCCCGGGTCGGCCCCTGCCGCATCATCGACCGAGCTGAGCAGTTGCGCGGCGATTAAAGATACCGCCGGCCTGCTGCGTCGTCGTTGCATTGCATATGTATTTCCATTGCTTATCATCGTCAGGCCAGGTGGTAGCTCGAGAAGATAGAATTGGTCTGCTTTATTGGAATACAGGAATTTCGCAAGATGCTGTATGGATTTACACGCTCTATGGACGTGAAGTAGATCACTGGATGCTAATTTTGGAGGAGCCGGTGCTAACGAATAAAGTACATTTAAAGGAATTTCTAAAAACTGTCCAATGTTTTTTAAGGGAAAATTGTTGAATTTTTTTACCTTACAACTTTGTTGTTAGATTCGTACTCCTGTCGGCTCGTCCTTCCTATCCGGCGCACACTACTACAAAATAGGATATTACTATTACTTCGTCTGTGTTGGTTTCTAATTTTTGAGAAAAAATTAATTGTGATTTGTCACAAATTTTTGAGACAGACTTATCACAATCGGTTCTAGACAGATTGTGATAACAACCCTCATCACGTCGATTTTAAATAAGAACCGTCTGTAATGAGAAGGTTTTCATCTGATAGTATGATTATCACTCTGTCGTTCTAGTTGAGAACCGACATTCATAATACGATTATCAACTAGAACTGATAGTGATCAGTTATAGTTGAGAACAGACATCGATGACTGATTACTACTTTTCTCGTGCGCATCGGCACTACAACCGGTTCCTCGCGCAGATCAGCCTCCCCGAAACCCAAACCTAGCCCCACGGCATCCTCCCGGCCATCCTCCGAAGCCTCAGGCATTCGCTGCGGCCGAGTGGCCGTCGTCACTCGTAGCAGGAGCAGATACGCATGCTCCCTCGACGACGGCCGACGGCTCTAGGGTTCGTGGACACCACTGGATCCGTAAGCATCTCGCAATGTTCTCGCTGACCTTGTTCCATCATCCAAACGCTTACACCTCCAGTCCACCTTGTGCCGCCGCCGCCTCAAGTCCACCTCCACATCCAGATGCCCCCGCTTCCGACTCTGGCTCCAACGGCCACGCGAAGTCGTCCACTACGTACGCCTCCAGTGACCCACCGGTAGCGTCTCCTACCAGCGCCAAGTCTCACCTGACAGTGGTCTTGTGATACTTTTTGGGTGTTTTTCCTGAGGGTTTTCCAATGCTTTGTGGACTTTTTGTTTCTATGCCTGCCAATGCGCTCAATAGAGCTAAGGGTGAGTCACTGGGATCTATTAACTTTGCCGACTTAGTTTTATGTAGAGTGATTTCTGATTATTGTTGCGTTACTCACTACAACAAAATAGGCATGTGGAGGCGTTTTGCTTAAAACACTTATAAATTCGTCTCTACATTCAAAACTAGATATGAAATAAAGACATTTTTTGGGACACTATTAAAGTCGCCACAAGATTAAATTCTATAGAGACGAAGATTGAGACGTTTTAAATACATCTCATCTGTAGGGACGCATATTGATACGTCTTGCGCACTGCGAGTAGCATTTGTTTAGGAACTTAAGGTAGCGATTAGTCGCTATTTGATTTGTTTGTCATCATGATGAAGTATGTAGAGCTCTGTGTAGACCTAAGGAAAGGCAGAAACTTTTCTTTGGGAGTGTTTACTGCAAATCTGCAATAACTTCATGTATCTTTTGAAATATTCTGGTAAAATAAAGTTATGTTTCTTATTGTTGGCTACACTGGATTATGTAGCTATCTGTTATTTTTCCTGCAATTTTTTATGCTAAGGCAATTAGCTTCACCCACCAAATTCTGCTTCTTGCATGTGTGTAAAAGACAAATGATAGAAAATTGTAAATGGAAATAAGCTAAAGTACAGTTCAATATATCTAAAATAGATCTGTGAAGTAGAAGACAATAGACAAACATTGTTGAATAATGTATCATACGAATATACGATAGTTTGTTTTTTTTACGGGTTACAGATTGTGATCATATTGTTGTGCTCTTTGATGTAGGATATAAAAGCTCTGGTTTTTTTGGTTTCTTTGCTTCCTGTTATTGAATGTTCAGAGGTGCTCCTGTTCCCTCCATTCACATATTGCTTGGACAAAGGTAAAAAATTTGGTATCTTCTCTCCCTTCCTCTCTATTTTTATTGTATTATCTGCTACGTACACGGTTTCTATCCTTGCGAACGATGATAGCACACTGGTAACAAATATTGAGCTTTAGGACATATTCGAGAAGGCGGCATATTTGTATTAAGAGCTTCAGGACATACGCGATCGGTTGGTCATGGAGTACATTCTTCAGAGTAAGAGCATTTGGATGCAAATTTTTCAGAGAAGTTGATAGGTATGACACACTTTTATATGCTTTATAACATTGTTTTTGTATTGAGGAAATAAACGTGTAAATTCATAAATGGCTTCTGTATTATCTATAATGTGTGTTTCTATAGCATTATACTTGCTGCTGCAACAATTTCATGGTCACAGTGGCCTGATCACAATATTAGTGGCATGTTTGGAATGCAGGAAATGCTTCTAGGCTGGACTCTTAACCTTTCAAAATTATAAACAACTATACAAAAATATTATGAAGTATAGTTGGATGAATCATTGTCCTTGACAAGTATGTATTAAAAAATTTTCCATGATCTTTTTTGAGTGTTTAGCTTCATAATTTTATAGTTTGTATATTTTTCCTGCTATCTTTATTCCTATATGTTGTGCCAATTTCAACTGGATGAGTTGCAAATTCTTTTGCTTTTGATTTTGTTGGACATGAAAGTTGCAATGCATGGGTCTATGGTAATATGATTATCACTATCGGTTATAGTTGAGAACCGACAATAATGACTGATTATTACTGTCGCGTGAAAACCGACTAAAGACTTCTTATCATTATCTAAAGACATTGTGTCGTTACCAAAACCGATAGCGATAACGAAAAAGAACTGATTGTGATGTATATTTCTGTAGTAGTGGTAGCCACGTTGAGTTAGGGCGGTGGGTCACCGATTAGGACTTAGGTTCACTCGATTAGGGGTTTAGATTCACCAGGATCTGGGTCTAGAGGGAGGCTGGGGTGACGATAGCGCCTCCAATTACAGATCGGAGGAGGGTGGTGGGCTGCGGAGGCAGCGAGGGAGACAACATCTGACGAGCCATTAGGAGGCGTGGGAGGTAGGCAGCGGCGACAAATCTGGCATCAGTGAGCTACCAGAGATGGGAAAGAAGACAGGTAGATGCATGGTGGCGGAGATGATGGTGGGGTGTTGGCAGAGGAGGCGGGCAGCGCTAGCATGGAGAGCTGCGCCAGCACCCGTTGTTTAGGAGGCGGAAACACCGACGAGAGGTTTAGGATTGGGTCTTGTATACAAATGGGGGAAGGATCTGGACCGTTGAATTGAGATGTAACGGTAGGAAAAACCCACTTATTTCTGGGTTTGAATTTAGCCGAAAGAATTGACTGTCGTATGAAAGTGTTCGCATTAAAAACGTGAAGGTGGTTTCGACCTCGAACACACAAGACAAACACCGAGTTCGCAAAGCGTGCTAGTCAATTTGACCTGGAATTGACAAGATAGAGATAGTAAGTAATCAAAGCTGATAAAAACGAAGGTTATCGGCTTGACACTAGTCGGCTAAAAGCCGATCAGGGGATAACTAGATTAACATGGCGATTAATCCGGGTACAAGGCAAAATCGGCTTTGAGAAGGCGATGCGAAACAAAACAAAGCAGATCGAACCTGGGGCGAAACCGGCCAAAACCAACAATCGGCGATGCGCAACTCTGTTGATTCCGTCGACTTCTAAGGAGGTTTGTAAATCTAACGATGTAAAAAGGCTTGTAAAAAGTATATGTGTGTTGTGTTGAGATTGGTCCTTTTTCCGCCCAGAGCTTGCCCTTTTATAATATTCTGGCCGATCCGAGTCACGCATGGATACGGCGTCTTTGCTCGCACTGACTTTTGATCCGATTTTCTTTCCTTATTAAAAACGGATTCTCTTTCCGATTCGTTCGATACCGGTTTATCCTTTCCAAAATATCCTTTTATCCGATTTTATTGAGGACACCGAATTTTGGTGCAAACAGAAAGCTCAAAAAAATTGCTCGAAAGTTTCCTTTTTGCGAGTTGAAAGTTGATTAATGGTGGTTCGAAATCGTAAGTTGGAAGCTTAGAAAATTTCGAGTTGGAAGTCGATTTCTAGAATTTGAAAGTTTGGATTTGTGAGTTGAAAATTCAAAATTTTCGAGTCGAAAGGTCTTTATTGTGAGATCATATAGAAGTAGAAATCTTGAATTCATGGTGTTAAAGTTTGATCTTGCTGGAAAGGTGATTCTCCCGGTTAAAAGCATGCAGTGGGGTTTAGGGATGGATGAACGGCCGGCTGTCCGTGATCTATCACGAAGGGAAAGGGGTGAAATCGTGACACTCTACTGTGGAGGGAAGTCAAGTCGATGATGATATGCGCTTCGGTGCTTTCCGGGTTTCACTAAGCGCCGCATACGATAGCGCGTGTTTGGTTGTTTAATATTGCCAGTGATATATGTATAAGATGATTTTAAAAAAAAAAAGCACCATCACATTCTAAGTAATAGAATATACATTTAAAAAATATTCTTTATTTATCTATAATAATAAAACTAAATAGTATAGAATCATCCCATAATATTTAAGCTTATTCCACCAAACACACACCTTACACATGGCGATGGCCATCGCCGGCCATCGCCATGTGCCCTAATGCTGGGTTCATCGATCGGGGCTTGTATTCTGGGCTTCGTACGTGCGTAGGCCCAAAGGAGAGGTAGACAACTAGACATTAACTGCCTCTGGAATGAAAGGTCAAGCCGTACGTAGGTGGGTCCAGGGCGTATTGATAGCCCGGCCCGGGCAATGCATGCTGGCCCAATGCACGTTGATCGTGTCGGCTTTACATCACGCTCTGCTGCTGTGCCTCCTTCCAGCCGGTATGTTCTTCATGGAGAAGTTTGATCCAGATGTTTGGTGACATTGCCTGTCTGAAGCTATTTTTTTTAGGGCCATCCAGCTAACAACTAAAACTTTGGTTTGGTATATGTACATACCGAATTATTTCTCTTTGGCACCAGCAAATATCCTATTTGCAAAACTAGTGTGAATCATGAACTTTGTTTTCATTCTTTTCCTGAAAATAGGATCACCCAGCTCTTACTGCAATCTAACGAAGTATCAACTGATTGCAAGGTTGCAGTTGTTTTCTACCCATTGTGCTTATACTAGTTCGGTAAACTATGGCGAAATGTGAATTTGCGTCGGTAAACGCAGGGTACGTATCAGGCGCGTGTACACTACATCTCTCGCTGTGATCGCTGATACAAGTATGTGTCCAATGTGTGTGCTGCATAACAAGATGCACACCAAAACATCCTAGCATATTAACACCATTACTCCCGAAGGAATATTAACACCCTTACTCCCGAAGGAATTGGAGCCCAACCCGAGTGCCCACGTGTCCGCCTCCGTTTTGGCAAAAAAACCCTCCGGTTCTTCAAAATTACGAACGGGTCCCTGCGCGATTTTATGTGAGAGGAAGATTTTTTTTTCGGCTCGTGTTTAGGTCCCTTGTTTGTCGTTTTACGCGGAGAGCCTCCCGTTAAATACGAATCGCGAATGAGCCCTTTCCTAATTTTTCAAAATAGCGAACAGGTCTAAAATTATAATGCGGGTCCTTTCTCCATTTTGCCCGAAAAAAATGTTTTCGTGGTCCGTTTTTTCTCCGGAGCATGAGAAAAATATTTTCGCTGGCCGTTTTCCCCCAAAAAAAATGTAAGACTGTTTCTTTTCTCCGTTTTGCCCGGAAAAAATGTTTTCGTGATCCGTTTTTCCTACGGAGCATGGGAAACATGTTTCCGTTGGCCATTCTCCCAACAAAAATGGGAATTCGTTTTTCGTCCGTCGTTTCTCCGTTTTTGTCTGTTTTTCCTCATTTTTTTCGGGAAACTTGTTTTCGTGGCCCGTTTTTCCCAAAAAAAATGTTTTCTTCGTTGGCCGCTTTCCCAAAAAAAATAGAGATTCGTTTTTCGTCTGTTGTTTCTCCGTTTTTCCCCGTTTTTCCCGGTGAAAAATCAAGGGAGCGCATAGGGTGTTAAGCTCGGCATCTAAAATTTCTTTTGCGGCTCGATCTCTAATATTTTTCAAAACATGTATTATTACCCGTTGAACGCATAGGGTGTTAAACTCGGCGTCTATAGTTTTTTTTTGCAGCTCGGAATCTAATACTTTTCGGAACATGTATTATTCTTTTTTCCCCCAAAAAGGCCCGTTGTTTTGCTGGTTCGTCGACGGTTCTTACCTAGCGTATTTTTCCCCAAAAAAACCAAGCGAACAAAAAAACACTTGGATATTCCTGCCTTTTTTCAGAGATAAAAACTTGGATCAAATTCCGCACGGCACGGCAGAGCGCGCAAATCTTACTAATTAGTGCTACCTAGCAACGTACATCAAGCTGTTGCGCCATTTTTGTTTCCTTTGCACTGTTTGTCATAAACTCCAGACATATATTCTTGAGGTATATCGTCACGTTTCCTCGCCAACTTAAATTTTTGAATAAATTAGTTGGTATATGTGACTCAATATAAGCACGTGCGATTAGTGTTGGATTATTTGGGCCAAGCCCATTTAGTTGAGACAATAAATCCTAAAAAATCTCAAAGGCCCACCTCATGAGGAGACATGTGCACTAACAATAGTACTACATTGCTAGCCTAAAGTGGTGAATACTAGTTTATATAGTGGAGTGTGATCCACCATGGTAGAACCATGTGGGAGAAAGGGAGAAAGAATACACACGCGTGCGCTTGCCTCGTCGAGCCGGGGTGGAGGGTGCGGGCATGCAGCACCTGCGTGAATGATCCGCCGAAATCCGGTCTAGACGAATCAGGTTTTTGGGAAGCGCTTGGCGCGACTACTTCCATGTCATCGTCACGGCTGCCTCCTCAACATTCTGCGGCCACGCTTGTCATCGCGCTGCCTTCTACAAGACTTCCGTCCTCTACACAGTACGAACCACAACAGTTATTGCTTCCTCTGCACACGAACAATAAGTTCTCATTACAATGTCTCTGTTATTTGTTTCTAATCTGCTGGTTGTGAGCATATTAGATGGATATATGTGTAGTCTCCTTGCAAATGCATCTAGGGTATACTCCTGTTATTCGTTACTAATCATCTATCACATGTTGTTCATGATTTACTTTTGGATTAAATTAAACTTGAACGTGCCTTTAATTCTAACAATCCAAAAACCTGATTATAGGCGCTTAGGTTTATCAATGGCTGGCTTTGCCGAGGCATTGAGGCCGGAAAAATTCACCGGTGTGCACTTCTTTTGCGACTTACAGCTATGAACGTGTTCTGGGTGTCGACTGGCAAACCAGAGGATATGGAACCAACTCCTGAAAAGGAGAAGGCCTATCGGGATGCCAACACACTCTTTGTGGGAGCCGTTCTTAGTGTTCTTGCCGATTGTCTGTGCGATATGTATATGCACATTAAAGAGGCGAAGGAACTGTGGGATGCTTTGAATGCTAAGTTCAGTGCATCCGATGCTAGCAGTGAACTGTATACCATGGAGCAATATCATGAATACAAGACGGTGGATAAATCGTTTCAGAGTTGAGCAAGCCCGGATCAGCCATCCTAAATCTCCTGTGCATTTCTGCACTAGTCCTTATCAAGAAGGTACACACAGGGCCCAACAGTTGATGAATCATTGCCGAACAAAACAAAATTGTAACATAAATAAAAGTACCAGCCAAGTAGTTCTTTATTACAATATATGGTCACATGACTCAAAAGTTCACTACGGCAGTGCAAAAACACAAGTGATAAAACCCAAATAACTCCATAGCGCATTTAATTAGAACTGCGCTTAGTTATTCATCGGCGACCTTCCTCAAACTCCTGGGCAGAAACTCACCGCTCTTCGCTTAAGCAGCCCTGATAGTTTTCTGATCTGACACAACAATTGTGTAGCATGAGTGAGTACAAAAGTACTCAAGAAGTCTCGGAAAAAGTATGCACGTGTAGGGCTTTCCAAGGAAGGCTTATTATGGCTCTTTTGCATGTCAATTCCATCAAATCGCATTTCCTAATAAGTAATTTTCACAAAGCACATTTTAACAATTATTGTAACAATTGAATTATTTAATAGTTTGGTGAAGGTCTTTTTCTAACAACACAAGTACAAAGGCTCTTCATCTCGGCCACATTTTACAAGATCGAGGTAATCCACACATGACTTCGGCCATGAAATGAAAAATGTGTTCCATCTACTCCTGCTAATTGGCTCACCACACTAAATATCCGAGAGTTCTAACCACTCTCGAATCCTGCAAAACATCATTTATTTCGTAAAATTAAAACCAAAGTCTACCAAGAGGAAAGCATTCTTCGCTTGTTCCTCGATCGTAGAGGCACAAATTTATATCGAATAGTTTTAACTCCTGGCAGAGGTGTACAACTTACTCCACACGACATACATGATCATCTCTTGTTGCCATGCACTTAACACACTTCCTTTGGTGTGTCGGGCAGAGAGACCATAACAAGGCCTTTACAAAGGTATACTTAACCTCGACTTGAAGCACCCGGGCCGAGGTTTCACCGTTGTTAGGGTTCCATCTACCCAAGACAAAAGCCTCCTCTTGCGCCGTGTGGAAAAATACTACCGCCTCCATCCCACGCCCCACATTCCACTAACTGGTGAGTCTAAGTTAGGTTTCTATTAAATTATTCGCCATGTCGTGATTCATTATAGACATGATGGTTGTATGGTTATGCTTAGAATGGATGTCAAAATAAGTAAGCTGCTTGGCTGTCCTTAATTGACTTGCATGTACTTGGCACAATGGAGAGTAGTGTCTGCATCCGGAGACTACCATATTCCATTCCGCCAAGTCCAAACCATATTTTTCACTTTATTTTTATTTTACAAAAACAAGAGTGTATACTTTGCTAAAACTCTCAAATCATACTTTAAATAAAACATTTGATGAAATCCCACCCATGGGTCATTTTTTAATCCATTTTGCAACTAAGCATACTACCGTACTTCAATCAACATGGGTCACAATTATTATTTAAGCATGACATAACAAAGTATCCTAGGGTTACAATTAAATACGGATATCAACAATCAAGGCGGCACGATTTACAATTTGGAATAACTCAATGGGTTTTTATTTGACATACGATGATAAAGATAGCAATGCACATTTATAAAACATGGAAAAACATTTGCAAACATGGGATCAAATGCGTCAAGGACTTGCTCTCTGCTTATATAAGCGTAGAGACTCGAAACCTTCAAGTTCGTGGCCATGGCTCACAGATTCCCTGGCTGATCTCCTGGCACAGGCGTAGAAATCCAAACTAAGACAACAAATAAATAATAATAAAACAAATAAAATCTAAAAATTATAAAATTTATACTGGCAGGTAGATCTTGAATTTAGATGAATTTAGGAATTTGAACGGAGTGAATCGGAGTTCGGATGAAAAAGATATGAGCGTTGGAACTTGGAAAATGTTGGAAAAAGAGAAACGAGGGAATATTCCTCGACCTTCTTTTGGCTCACTTTTTAGAATTGCTAGTCTCTATTACAAGTGGGCCCCATTGTCATTGGCTCATGCCTTCTTCCTCATTGGGTTGCTATGTGGCTAAGAATGAGGAGCCATGGCCCTCCACGCGCCTACCACTAGGGCAACGGCTAAGGCGGCATGCGACGCAAGGGGCTTACTTCTGCAGCCGTAGGTGGGGCCTATGGCGGCGCTGGACGCCGACGCCGACGGCATCGGGCGGCCGGGCAGCTGGCATGCTAAGTGAAGTGGTTCAAGGGGCGAGTGACAGCATCGGAAGCCGGCCATGGCTCGGCCGGTACTGGGTGGTTTGTAGGCTACGTTCCCATCGCGCCGAAGCTCGCGCCGGGCGAGGGAGTTGAAGGCGCGGTGGCTCTACAAGTGTGAAAGGAGGGCTGGCGACACTGGGGTAGGCGTGGGCGACGGTGTGCCGGAGGGTCATAGTTGTTTGCCTCTTTGGTAAGCTTCCAACACGCTAAAGCCCAAAAATGGGACCCTTTCAACTCCAAGATTCTTTTCCCTTGGCTACCCAACTCCGCCACCTCCAAATACCATCGACCACTCACCCCTCCGGTCTCCTCTTCTTGGTGTATCTCGACCACCCACACCGCTGCGAAGAACTTGCCATTGTATACTACTGGGTGGGCCTTGCCTGCCGCTACTCCTCCGTTTCCGGGGTCATCGATAAAGTAGACCCCACCCATGATGCACCCTTCTTCTCTCTCTCATTCACATGGTCAACACAAGCTAGCCCCACACGTTGTTTTTCTTTTAAAAACTAAATTCAAAGATTTTGTCATTGAAGCAAGTAGAAGCCTAAGTGAAAAATAAAAACTTATTTCATGAATCAAATTGGTATTAAAGCAAAAGTCACCGACATGTTGGACTCAAATGCAAATCATTTCTCAAAAAAATAGCACACACCCCTCGATAAATGGACCCCAATTCCACAACCTCCTAGAAATCAAGCTTTCTATACCAAAAATGATAAATATTGTAACACCGGGCACCTAGCATACCCAAAATGTCACTAAACAGTAGTAAAACACAAAGAACTAAATATCATAATTAAAGACAAATTACAGCAAGTACATAAATGCTTTAAACGGAATTCTCTAAGCAAAGATCTCTTTGTTTTTCCCATGGTTTTAAGCATCAATAATAATAACATATCACAAATTTAGACATAACAAATTGACATCTAGTAAACAAAAGAAAGCATGAGCTATAGCAGCATTTCAAGCTTCTGCAATTATAAGCTCCAATGTTTCATGAACCAAAACGAATTGAACAATGAAACCAAGCACCTAAGATAGCATGATCCAAGCGTTTAGCGCGAATCAAATAATTATTACAACTACTTAACTAAAGTGTGTAGTTGTTCAGGTAAATGAATCTAGGTGGAGATGTGCCGCTGAACTCCCGCTCCTTCAGTATGCCGAATTCATAGGTACCTAAAAAAACATCATAAAACAACAGGTGCATGAGTTCATCACTCACAGAAAGTGTATTGCAATGGAACAACAAAATAGCTTTTCAATAACTTCTATCATTACATCTCAAAAACATCATCATAAGCATCTCAATACCTTATCTCCTACAAACATCTCATAAGCATACTATTCATGCAATGCAATGCACATGTCTCTTTGCTTAGCACATATCGAAAAGCATTGTTTAGTGCACATCTCCGCTTCTGTGTACCTCTTTCCCTTCCATCCTCAGTGGAGGAGTGCCTACATGCTTAACTAACTCGCTTCCCTATTCACAAATCAGGATGGGGCTAACAGGTAGGTCTTTCGTGTTCACTACGTGTGAACACGCAGGCCCGCATCGTATCGGATCACCTTCTTCCATTATGCATGCACATATGACATAAAACATGAATAACATGTAATTCAACTCAATTCTAACAATTGCATAGCCAATTAACAATTCATACTCATCATGTCATCATATGCAAGAATCAAACATGGTATCTTATCATAACACATGTATAAACTTGACTCATCGCAAACACAAGTGGCTCCCCAAGCCATAACCACTCACAATACACTTTGTCTCAACTGGGCAAGTGACGACTAATGACGACAGATGTGGAAGGCACTACTCGGGTCACACCACCAAGCATAGGTATAAATACACCTTTTCAACAACATGCCTTAAAAACAACACAAGACTGGTCGGTTACCTCGATTTCGCAACCCATCGCCTAAAACCCGAAACAGAGAATCTGTCCAATCGACAAAGAAGCCTCTAAAAGAGCATATAACTTGAGTTCTAAAACTCAGAATAAGGTAAACGCAGTACATTTTTCTCGAAGCTTAGAAATTTCCTACATCTTTTTTATGGGCAAGTATTCGCGAAAACTGAATCGGATTCTAAAATCCTCTAATATACGCTTGAACACAATCTGTCCCAATCACGTTACAGATTGGACACGCTGTAAAACAGCCTATAACTTTAAATACAAATTGAATAGAATTTAACGTTCTTGGTGTCCAATTAAATATAATTGAACTACCTACAACTTTCTCAACAGCCACCGACAATTACCAAGAAATGCTTCTAAAATTGTCTAATTCAAGTCCGAAGACCGACGTACTTAATCTAATTCTGTATCCCAGAACAGTAACGCAAGACCAAATTGAAATCTCCCTAAACCCCTCTAATCACAAAGACCTAAACATCAAATTTAACCATGAATTTCTCCATCTAACCAGCACCAACACTCTAAAACCAAGATCCCCGAGGCTTACCTCTTCTCTTGGCTAAACTCTCGATCAATCTAACGCCACCTCCTCAAGGCCCAATCTTCCTCCGATCACCGGGAACGCCGAAATCGCCGAACGCCCGGATTCCATGGATCTAAGATCTCCGAATAATGAGATCGAGTGGCTACTAGGGGGAGGAGCTAGGGCCGCTAGGGGTGGGGAGGAGAGGAGGGGGTGGCGCACAGTGAGGGGAGGGGTGGCGCGGGCTAGGGCTCGAGTGGCCGTGGCGGCTTATGAGGGGAGGAGGTGGAAGTGGGGCGCATGCCCTGTGTGGTTGGGTAGCTTACTGGGCAGGTTGAAGCGTCTCTCAACTCCCCACATGGGACATGAACTCCCCCACTAACAGCACTTCAATTGCTTCCCTAAGGCCCAAACTAGCTCCCACAAGGCCCAAA